>OX415239.1:6230405-16230405 GCA_948330725.1 Sherardia arvensis | reverse complement strand
CTGCACATTTCAGTTAAGTTAAGCAGACTTCAGCAGACTTCAGCGGATTTCAGCAGACTTCAACGGATTTCAGCTGGCTTCAGCGGACTTCAGCACACTTAAGCGGACTTCAACTAAATTTAAAAAAATCCCTATTTTCATTAAATTGTTTTAAAATAAAATTTCTAACAATTCAAAAATGTCAATGAAATACTTTTGATTTGATTTATCAAATGAAGTTAATTGAGAACAAATGTTTCTTCAATGTATTTTGTTTTAATTTATCAAATAAAGTTATTTTTAATAGTTCTAATTTATACTCAAAATTAACAAATTCAACAATAAGGTCCATTTTAGTACAACTTAACTGGATATTTTCAGTTCAGTTCATTATTTTTCAGTTTAGTTCATTTTAGTTCAGTTCATTTCAGTTCAGTTCAGTACATTATACTTTAATTAAAATTAAAACAAAATATATGTTAATGATTCAGTCCAGTTCAATCCAATTCAGAGAAATTGTAATTTATTTCAATTCAGTTCCCCGAAATATAATTTGACGATTTTAAGTTTATATTAAAAATTCATTTCATTTTTGTTAAATGAAGTTCAATTCAGTTTATTTCAATTAAATGTAGTTCAATTCAGTTAAGTGTAGTTCAATTCAGTTCTACTTTCTGTTCTTGAATTTTTGTTTCTCTACCATTAGATAGAGATTTCCATTTGATTTGGTGCAATATTTATTCGATTCAGTTCAGTTCAGCTCAGTTCAGGTGTATTAAACAGATCGTGATTACGAATATGTCCATTAACAAACAAAATAATTATTGTGAAATATTTATTATTTGATCAAATAATTGCTACGAAATAAAGTATTTCATTTTTTGATTTGTTAGATATGTGTCATTTTTGAAAAACCATTGTACAAATAAAATAATTACTTTAAGATCTTTATTATTTGATCAAATTCGAAGTTGAATGTTTGAACTCAAATTAATAATAATAATAATAATAATATTATTATTATTATTATTATTATAACATTTTGTAGTTAATTTCAACACACTTCAGCAAACTTCAGCATACTTAAGTGAACTTCAGCAGACTTAAGTGAACTTCAGCAGACTTCAGCGAACTTCAGCGGATTTCAGCAGACTTCAGCGAACTCCAGCGAACTTCAGCAGACTTCAGCGAACTCCAGCGAACTTCAGCGAACTTCATTTAAGTGAATTTCAGTTCAGCTGAACTTGACCTCTATTTGACACTTAATGTAGGGTTTTAAAGTCGATTACTTGTTTAATGCTCTATGGGTAAGACTTGTAAAATCCTATGTAAAGTACATGTTTTGGAAGCTCTTGGTGGAAGGAATAGAAGTGGTAGAAGCTGCCCAGAAAAGCGTCGGCCTCGCCCAAAAAAGTGTCGGCCTTGCCCAAAAAAGTGTCACCCTTTCCCAGAGAAGTGTCACTCAGACTTGAAGGAAGTGTCACTGAAACTTGAAGAAAGTGTCACTGACGCTTGAAGGAAGTGTCACTGAGGCTTGAAGGAAGTGTCGCTTAAACCCAGAAAAGCGTCGCTCTTTATGAAGAAGTGGTGCCAAGATATAGCGACCAAATCAAGCATCGCTAAAGAAGTGTCACTAAAATCCCAGCCAGTTGACTCTTCCAGCGTGTTGACTTTTGCGCCTATAAATACCCACCTTCTCCCAAGGGAGATGGGATCGGATTTCAGCCCCAAAAACTCTATCTTTCTCTTTTCTCTTAGGTTTTCTTTCCCATTTGATTCCGTGGACATGTTTATGATTTCTATGATGATTGTAGTAGGCTAAACAACTCTTGGGAGCATTCGATGTAGATCTTTTACTTAGATTTTGAGCACTTAATATGTATTGCATATGGGTAATGGATTATCAATTGAATGTGTAGCTTTTCATATATGTTTGATACATGAATTGATTGGGTTATCTCCTAATTGTATGAGTGTATTGAATACTTGCTAATCCCATGGGTAGATTGTGATCAATTACCTATTGAGAAATTGTAGCTAAGCGGGAGTCATGATTTATATGTGATCATTGTCTTGATTCCTATGAACATTCAATTGGCTTGTTTTATGTTCTAGTGATCGTAGAGCATAATTGAGTTTATCGAGTCTCTAAATTTGAATGCCACCATTGAATATACTTGAAGTGTGATCATCTAGGTTATTCAATGGTGAGGTCTAGGAAGTAATGTGATCATTCTTCTTAGTTGGAAACGAGAGAATATGATAGTTACTTTGAAAGTGATTGTCCTCGATAATTGGTGTTAAATTTCAATAGCAATGCTTTGTAGTGCAATGATAAATCGAATGTCAAGAGTTGAAGTCAAATGCCCCCGAGTCTAGTAATCTCATAGTTTACCTATCTTTTCTATAGTTTAGTTGTGATCTTAAACTCTAGTTTAGCATAACATTGTAGTGTTTTCTACAACCAAACTCCAAATTCCCCCCTATTTACATCGCTTTTATATATTATTATATCACAGGTATTCTAGTAGTTAGAGTAGTAAATCTATTTGAAATACTTGAAAATCTCCTCTTCTCTGTGGATACGAACCTTACTTCCCACTATATACTTAGTTGTTTGTAGAGCTTGTGAGTGAATATAAATTGTATTTTGGAGAGGTATAACGACGACCTCCCAACTAGTGTAGTTGTAAAAGATTGGTATTTAACAGCAGATGTCAATAATTAATGTATAGATTGTTTCAAACAGACCTAGAATGTTTGTGTTGTAGGACACTTTTTTTTACAGACCTAAATTTCTTGACTTGCTGTGTAGAAACATGAGTACGTTCTTAGATTTTCCAACACATTGCACGGACCTAAATTTTTTGTGTTGTTGTTCAGAAACGTCATGATGTTGTGCTCAAATTTTCATTAAAAAAAATCAATATATAGTTTGATAATCAAAATTAAAAGTTTGAAAATTGAGTGATCAAAAGTAAAATGTCATCTGATAAAACACGTACGTTGCTCTTATATTAAAGAGATAAATTTTGATTATGACTGTCCTGTTATAAGTTTACGTTTAAATGCCTGATTGTAATCATTGAGAATAAGAAAAAAACACTCGCGGGTTAAATTAATGGGTCAACATCGAATCATAACCGATATGTTTCCTTTTCCATCATACTTTCTCATATATACGTGTCTCTTGCGAGCTCTAACACACCATGAAAGGGTCAACCCATAATCACCCACTACATGTTAGGATGTCACCACCATTCGCCCATTTTAACCCTTGTTCCGTCAACTTCCAACCCTTTTCAAATTTGAGAAAATTATCAACAAATACTCACAACACCACTATACAAAATTTACATCTTTTCCTTCACATTCAAACTATACATATTCCCATCCAAACAAATGGTGAAGATAGGACAATGCGGATGCATAATAAAGATGGAAACTACGCTATATAGAAGGGATAATACGTGGTTTGCTACTCTTTGGTTATGCTGACAAGGAAATAAGTTATGGAAATAGAAATTTGAAAGTTCCATATAAGATTAAGATATTCTTGAATTGAAAAGAGGAAACTAATCACAAATCACGTGTGCTCCAGATGCTACAATAAGGATGGACTTGAGTTGTGCATTTGTTGATCAAGTGCAGAGTCGATTGAAATGTGGACTAGGACTAACATGAATATTTTCGTAACGGACCAACAACAAACACTTTGATGGAGGAAATTAAACCAGACTTTGGAGGAGTAATGGCAGTGGAACACAAGTTTCTTTTATTCAAAAAAGCCTAGCATTTAAAAAAAAACTAATCTAAGTGTAATAAAAAGTGAAAATTCTATCAACTTAAATCTTATCTGCAATAGTGCATAAAGTCAAGCTTACTGTAGAGATACTATCATCAAAGTGGGTGGTTTGTTTCATGAAAGTAGAAAGGGTTCACGCCTCCTTGATCTTTCAAATAATCAAGGAAAATTCAGTCAACAAACACGCTCAGACTTCTTGACATGTGCATCTCCATTGCAGCTTGAAAAAACCTCAGTGGATATGTGTGCTCAAAAATCTAACTTTAATTGTAGAGGCACTAATAATACCGAGTGATTGCCTTGAAGGATCAAGAAAATGACTGATAACATTGTTAATTCTCTTTTACTCATCTTTGTTCTTTTAATGTTGAATGAAATGGTTAGGGAAGGGTCCTTTGGCCGAGGTATATGATTGTTGAATGCTTGTTCCGTTCACATAATTATATGTCCCTTTTTAAATTAAAATAATTGTAATAAACTATAATTAAATTGAAACGTGTTACAACTATTTTTCTATAACCTAACCCACTTGACCAAAGGTCTTGCTTTGTCTAGGAGAGATCAATTGATCAAATCCCACCTCCCCCAATCAGCTCTCTTGGATTTCTCCTAATCTCCAAGTCTCAATTCCCTCCACCGCAAGAAACGTGCTCAACTGAGTGACGGGATCTGCATCAACTGTCGTGTGAAGTGCGAATCGGCAAAATGCATCAGCTGGTGTATCAAATAGGAGCCTCACCCACTCAAAACATCAATGTGAGAACCTCGGCCACTAGACATATTGGATCAGTAGAGTAAGATAGTATAGGATTAGATCAGTATAATTGCAGGATTCATGTATCAGATTAGGTCGTTGTAGTGTATATTATCAAAAAAAATTAAAATGCTATTTTTTATTAAACAATTTTAAAAAGTTTTTTTTTCATTTAAAATAAATGCACAACGTTTTTTGTTTGCTTTGAAATCAAATGCAAACGTTTGTCTTCTTGAAAAGGATTCAGTCTCGCCTTTTCTTCTGCAACTAATGAGTCCTCTCACCACCGCTAATTCCTCCTACACTAGCCGAAGTTGGGTTCGCCTAAGGGTGTGTTTGGTTGGGCATATTTTTGCAAAATTTGGATTATCCAAGTCCAGTTTTGCAAGTTTTTGTTTGGTTCATCTTTTTGGAAAGTCTAGGTTTTTGCCTTACAAACTCCAAGTTTTGCCTCATGTCCAATTTTTGCAAAAGGCAAAGCACAAGCAAGATTTTAGTTATAAACTTACAAAATTCACTCCAACCAAACAAGGTTTTTGTTTCAGACTTACAAAATCCCAAGTCAACCAAACAAAATTTTAGCAAATCCAGACTTACAAAATCTCAGGCCCTGTGTGACATAGGGTAAGATTTGGGTTTTTGGATTTGAAATCCAGATTTGGCCAAATCCCTGTTTGGTTGGTTTTGCAAACCAAATCTTAAAATCAGTTTTTGGTCAATTTTGTTATTTATTAAAAATAAATTAAATAATATAGAAAGTCAATTTAAAGATAAACAATTATATAAGGCAACCTTATGGTTAGGCGGGAGTCTGGGAAACCATATTTTAATAAGTTTTGGGGTCAAAAACATAATATTTTATTCTCAGCGCCATAGTATAAAAGACGCGTAACTCCAGGGACTATATTGCAAAATCCAAAGAATTTATCCCTAAATTGGAAAATCCCCAAATCGGAGCTCCTGGCCTGTGTTTCTGCTGTTTGAGAGCAGTTAAAGGAAGCATCAGCTTTCTCAAGTCCATTTGCAATTGTCTATAAGAAGGTAACTTCCGCCCTGAGAAGACAAAGCTTCTAGGAATCCTCGGCCGGAGAATGTTACGGGGTAAAGCACGACGGGGTTGGGCAGCGTGGGGGCGGGGTAGTTGCGTCATGCGGCGGCACGTGTTGCCTGGAATTGAGTTGGTGCATCATCTGGGGAGGGTAAAAGGGGCCGGTGTTGTAAATTGGGGAGGATGCGCCACCCTTAGGTTCGGAGGGAAAGGTGGCTGCGGTGGTGCGTGGGCGGCGGCAGTGGTGGTTGTGACAGGGCGGGGATGCGTTGTTGGATGGCGGAGGAGGAGGGGTGGGAAGGGCCATGGACTTTGTTGGATGTCGGAGGAGGGGTGATTGATTATTAATTTTTGATGATTATTGAGTTTTGATTGATAATTGATGTTGGTTATAATGTTTTGATGATTGGTGATTTTTTTATTGATGATGGTTTTATAATTATTGATGATGATGATGATGATTTGATGATAAACGACGAACATTTGATGATTTGACGATGAACAACGAAGATTTGATGATAAATGACGAAAATTTGATTATGTGTATATTTTAATTGATGATTTTTTATTGATGATCGAACGGATTTGACGAGGACGAGTTTTACGATTTTTTATCGATTTGATTATATATTTTAGTTGATCATTTTATGTTTATGATTGATAATTATTTATCGATGATCGAACGTATTTGATTATTTGATGATGAACGACGATGATTTGATGACGAACGACAATGATTTGACGATAAAAGACGATGATTTGACAATAAACGACGATGATTTGACAATGAACGACGAATATTTGATGATTTGATGATGAACAACGAAGATTTGAGGATGAACGGCGATGATTTGATGATGAACGATGAAGATTTGATGATGAACGATGAAGATTTGATGATGAACAAGGATAATTTGATGAACAACGATGATTTGATGATGAATGTCGATGATTTGGTAATGAACGTCGATGAATTGATGATGAACGACGATGATTTGATGATTTAATATTGATGATTGATGATGGTAATGATGAATAAGGAGATTAAATGTGTTATATATTCTTATTGCAAAATGGTCCCTGGGTGTTATTAACATTTTTCAGTACTAGCACCAAAATTAAATATTTACATTCCAGCCCCAAAGCTATTTTGCCTCTAAACCTAATACCCCTTGCCTTACCATAAGCCTGCCTTACCAGAGAGTATCTCCAATTTAAATATATTATTTTAATTAATTCAAATCAAAATGTAAAATTCAACAAACATTTGTAAATAGTCAAATATTATTTGCGGTATATCTATTTAAACATGCGTTCAAAGTTTAATAATAAATAGTGTAAAAAAGTCAGATTGCGGATTCAAGTGAGACAGAAGTAGTACACATTATAACAATAGTCAACATCCCTCCCCCATTTGCCAATCCAGAAGTTTCTATCATGTATTGTCACAATTAAAAAGTTTCTGTCATGTCTGTTACACATAAATATACTACATCCGTCTCACATGAATGTGCACTTTGAGTTTTTGACATTGTTTATTATTAAACTTTGACCGTTTATGTAAATAGATATATAATCATTAATATTAGTATCATATTTGATATCGTTAAATTAAATATCAAATTTTAATTTTCGATAATATAAGTAAATAAAAATACTCTTGGTTAAAAATGTGTGTTTGATAATGTGAAAAGTCAACTGTGCTGATGAGGGTGAGACAATGGTAATAATTTAAAATATAAAAAGTCAACAAAATTAATTCATTTAATATTAATTTTTTTTATTTAATAATTCAATTCAAAATCCAAATCCATACCAAACAAAGATTTGAAATCTTAGGGTGTTTTTGGTTGCACAAGTTTTTGCCAAACTTGGACTATCCAAGTCAAGTTTTGTAAAATCTTGTTTGGTTCACAAAGTTTTCCAAAATTCAGACTTGCAAAATTCTAAAAATCAATCAAAGATTTTGTTCTATACTCACAAAGTCAACCCAACCAAACAAGAATTTTGCAAAACCAGACTCTCAAAAGTCAAAATCCCAAACAAAAACTCAAAAACGCAAAACAAAATCCAGACTCTCAAAAACCTTGCGAACCAAACACACCTTTACATTTTCAAAATCTGGATTTAAAGTCCAGATTTTCAAAATTTTAAAACCAAATCCAAATCCTCCATCCAATCCACACACCATCCAATCCAATCCCCCGTACCCACAGCTTACCAATTGCTCTCTTTCGCCGTTCCCGTTTTCGTTTTTTGTTTGGTTTAGGTCAATATAAACCGACGGTTTTAGCCTTTTAGGACTTCAGCTGGTGTTCGACTTGCCATTTGGTCTGCACTGATATTGGTGCTACACACCGGAGATGTCGACGATTTATGTGTTGGAGCCTCCGACGAAGGGGAAGGTGATATTGAACACCAATTACGGGCCACTGGACATCGAGCTCTGGCCTAAAGAGGCTCCCAAAGCTACTCGCAACTTCGTGCAGCTCTGCCTCGAACGCTACTACGACAACACCATCTTCCACCGCATCATCAAGACCTTTCTTATCCAGGGCGGCGATCCCACTTCCACTGGCCTAGGTAAGCTCATACCCCATTATTTTCAGTATAAAAATGTGATTTTTAGATGTTGAATTCTTCATTGCTTTGTCTACTGCTTGCAGGTGGTGAGAGTATATATGGCGGTGTTTTCCCGGACGAGTTCCATTCGCGTCTGAGGTTCAAGCACAGGGGTCTACTGGCATCTGCGGGTTCCGCATCTGGTTCACCCATCCCAAATGGCAGCCAATTCTTTATCACTCTGGATAGCTGCAATTGGCTTGATAAAAAGCATACCATTTTTGGAAAGGTAGTGTTTCTCTGTGAAGAACTAAAAAGTAACACAATACGCTTTGAGTTAGTTTGTACTAGTTAGTAAATATGGTTTGATTTTTTCTTGTAGGTAACTGGTGATTCAATATTCAATCTGCTGAGAATAGGTGAAATTGTGACTGATAAGAATGATCGGCCAGTGGACACTCCTCCCAAAATACTCTCTGTTGAGGTATTCTATCTTCTTTGGTTGTGGATATTTCTTCTCTATTCTATTCAACAATTCATCAAGATGGGATTGTTCCATTTGTTAGGATCTCAAGAAATGTCTTATCTGTTAAGTTGCATCTCTGTCCAGCTTTGTTGTTGTTCCAACCTTAAGTTTGGATATGATTTATGCAATCCTCATCAAAATGTACAAGTCTTGAATCCTTAGGCTGGTGGGACTTATTTTGGCCTATAGCCTAATCTCTCTACGACCATCTTTCTTTTTAAATAGTTCAGAAGGTGCAATCATCTTATAAAAATAAATAAGATAATGATATTCACATATTGCTACATATGGTGGATTTATACTTCGTGCTTCTGATTCAGTCGTTAGGCATGCTTTGCTTTTACTTAGCATTGGTGTTATCTTCCTATGGACATCTTCTCCAAGCAACACCTTTTGATGTGGTTTCCAGCTTGTTGTAATTTTTTTCTAGATGCCGTTTTCACTTACTTTTGACTTTCTTTTATAGGTTTTGTGGAATCCGTTTGATGATATTGTTCCGAGGGTATTATCTTCAGTACCCTCAGAGTCTTCCAAACATCAAACCAGCAAAACAGAATCTAATATCAAAACTACTAAGTACTGTACTCTAATGAATTTAGATACTCACTATTCAATGTATCTGGCTGGCTAAAATTTTCATTATTGTTTCTCTTTAGAAAATTGAACCTGCTTTCTTTTGGAGAAGAAGCAGAAGAAGAGGAGAAGGAATTGGCAAATGTGAATATTAAGATCAAGAGCAGTCACGATGTGTTAAACGATCCACGTCTTCTGAAAGAGGAGAAGATTGACAACAAGGTAATGTGGCAATTTCTTCATGTCATTTTTCTCTCTCTTGCAGTTGATTGGGTGTACTTAAAGGATTTATTTAATATGGCAGGATCCTTCTGAAGCTAAGCTATTGAAGGATAAGCAGTTGATAGTCAGGGAAGCCCTTAGTTCTAAGAAGGAAGAACAGAGAAGACAACCAGATTTGAGATTTCAGGAAGCTCTTAATGATAGTGATGAAGGTGAAGCTGACTTTGATGCAAAAATGCGTCGACAGATTCTAGAGAAAAGAAAGGAACTTGATGATCAGCTGCCTAAGAAAAAGCTAAAGAAAGGCGAGTTATTTTGACTACACCAGTTCACTATTATGTATTACATTATTTCCTTTTGTCAATTCTATTATCTTCTGGGGCACTTGTATACACGGTTAGTAATTGTGAAATGAGCTAATGAAAATCAGTGTCCAGGAATGCTAATGCATGACTAAATGGTATGATTGGAATATATTTAATAGATATATAATGCAGCATGTATTGAAAAAGAGGGGAGAAACGTAGCTGTGTTTAAGGTTCGATAGATTCTGTGTTTCGTTTTAGTAGCTAAATGTGATTACAATGCATTTGTGGAAAAATGTATGAATGTTTGATTTTTGTAACCATATAGTTCTCATAGGTGACAGCTGTAAATTTTGCATTTAAAATTTTCACTCTCTTATATTATGAACACCATGCATTTAAAAGTTCTAGCTTACTGTATCATATGGTCTTGAGGATAATGATGTCAGATGTGGAAGAAATAGAGAAGTTTGGTATATGATTTCTGAGCTTAAAGTGATGTTAAAACTATAAAAATATTTTTATTATATATATATAATATACTCTGGTGTCTGGGCAACTGTGTATGAAGAATCAAAACTTGAGGGTTGATAAAATAATTAGGTTGTAGATGGATATGCGGAACTTAGTGAAAGAGTATGTCGTGACTATACACAACACAGAGGGTGATAGTGCCATAGAATGCAGTGTTTATGCTTATAACCTGGTACCTGCTCTTGGGTGGATAGCAAGCATGACAATGCACATGTTCATGTGATTAATTAGGACATCTATTGGCAACCTGTAATAAACTGCTTATAAATCTGATTTTTTGCGCCTGACGCGATTCCTTTTCAGGAATTTCAGAAAATGCAATCCCTAGAAACCGCCCGGCATCTCCCCCAAGGTATACACGTTACTGATCCTGTAGCTAGCCTTCCATTTTTTCTCAGTGAATGTTATGCATTAAGATTTTTAAGTTGCTGAAATTGTTCCTTTCTGTCGAATTATTTGTAATCTTCACTTTATACCTTAACTCAGAAAAGCGTCAAACCTGTGCTGCTAATGGAGTGAAATATAAATACTTTTTTGGGCAAGTTTGTTCAATGTGACCTTTTAATCTTGTCTTGACTTAATGCATGTTTTACTTGAACATTAAGTAGTAGTCTAATTTTAGTCAGCTGTTGACAAGTCTTTCACTGAAGAACTAGCTAGTTTTTGTTCACCTGCTACCGAATGAGTAGGACAAGAGATTGCTAGCTGCAAAATTTTGTTATGAAAAATGATGCAAAATGTAGATGGTGAGCTTTCTAGTCTAATCATTCAAACAGCGCAGTTCAGCATCCTGTTTCAATGGTGTGAGTTGAAGGCAATTTTGTAAAAAAAAAATTAAAATGTAAAAATTAAAATGAATTCCACTCTCCACCCCTGTTGTCATAAAACTTGTACGGAGCACAGCACGACCTGTGTAAAAGATAGTCCCTCAGACTTGAACAAGAATGTGCCTTCAGTTCACATCATGTCCTTGAGCTGCAAACCTGTGCTAAAGGAAAATTGTTTCTCTTTCAGGTCTATTGTAGAAAGTGATGATGAGGACCAACCTAAGGCAGAGAAGTTAGCGCTAAAGAAAAAAGGTGTGGGCTCAGAAGCTAGAGTGGAACTGATGGCTAATGCTGATCAAGATTTGCAACTATTGACCAACGCTGAAAGAGAGAGACAGTTGCTGAAGCAAAAGAAACGTCTGCGCCGTGGGCAAGAAGAAGAAGTATGTCATCTCATATTCTATGTTCTTTTATGTATTTTCTATCAAAGTTATTACATTAATTTTCTCTGTGATACTGACTAGGAGTGTATGGCCTTATATAGCTAGTGTAATGACCACTGGCCTTGCTTTGTATGATTCCTGCCTGAATTTAATTTTCTTACAAGGATTGAATGCACTAGTCTGTGCAAACTTGTATGCAAATAGATTAACAGAGATCCAAGGTTCATGATATTTATATATTTTACATGTTACCTCAAGTTATTTGTATGTTTCAAATTAAAACACATGAAGAGAATTGAACGAGGAATGGGGTGTGATGATATCACACAAATGATAGTTACCCTTTGTAAATTTCAGAAGCTTAAGAAATTGGAGAAATTGAAGTCAGCATTTTCTTCCCAACCCACCAGTACAAGAGATGAAGCTGCAGGCGGTAGTGCTGTGGTGCCAAATTGGTTTAAGAACTCGCTGAAGTTCACTCCTGAGCAGGGCAAGGTATCTTCAATTCTCTAGATTTACTATGTCCTTCTATTGCCATTACTAATAACTATGATGAAGGTTTGACACTTCAATTCTCTAGATTTAATATGTCCTTCTATTTATCTTTGATTTTTTTGCTGCCATGTATAGATAATTATCTATTAGCAGTTTTAAGACCCGTGAACTTCCTTAATATGAGTCAGATCACTTCTTCATCCTGTACAATCGTTAAAACATCCTTGGTTCCTCATTCTGGTGCATGCATAGCTTTAATATTTACATCCACATATTCAATTCAAATTATATGGACACCTAATACTGTAAATAGATGCATTAAAAGTTTTTTATTTAGAAGTAACAAAACTAATCTTTAGGGTGAAGTATGATCACAGGGTAATATTTGGTATAACTTTAGTAAAACACTGCAGGAGTAACCTGTATTGGTTTATCTTTTGAAAGTAGCTAGAGGAAAAAGGAAATTCAGATCTTGATTGGTGGTGCTCCAATTACTTGATGGAAGGATGAATTTGTGATTGCTCTTTATTAGTTGGTTAATTTTTTTTGAGCACTTGTGTTGCCACTAATTACATAGTCCGCTTCCATCATCCAGGACAACATGACTCGAAGCAATGATCCAAATGACTACGTAGTGCATGACCCTCTTCTTGAGAAAGGGAAAGAGAAGTTCAACAAAATGCAAGCTAAGGCAAAGCGTCGTGAAAGGGAATGGGCTGGCAAATCCCTGACTTAGCATGTACATCTATCTATGTCTATGATTTCTAGTGCATGATACTTTTTCTAGTCAGGTTCTTTTTGTTTGTTTAGAAGATTAGATCATCCATAACATAGACTTGAGTAGCTGCCCGGGGCAGAAGTGTCTCAATATCAAGTTATGTTTCTCTGATGAATATCTAATTTTTATTCTGAACTCGAAAACAATTAGTTCAGAATCCGCTATTGGAACACCTCATAATGGCTGCACTTCACTTGTTATTGCCGTGCCATTATGATGTATTGATATGTAACTAAGCTAACTCGTTGCTGTCTCATTTTTAGTTAGTATTCTATGTTATACTGATAGTTGGTTCTCTGAGCTCCATGATATGCTGTTTTCGCGTCTCCACTTTACAACACCTGATAAAATATGAGCTAAGATCCAGAAAAAAAAAACACAGGTATTCTTCATATGAAATGCTCTTCGTTGTAGGCGGACGTTGCAAAGCCTTAGTTCTTTATTTTATGTTGAAATTTCACATCCACGCAATTTGGACATATCCCTCTGCACTCTTGGGAAGTTTTCACCCAAGTCACGACAATATAGCTGTACACTCAAGTGACTGATCTTGTTTTGAACCGAATTCATCTTACAATGTCTAGGAAAACAGAGTTTCCTTTTCTCACCATTTCCAATCGTATTCCTTTTCGCCATTGATTGAGTGCTAATGTCTTCATCAACTGTTAAAAACTATGACCCGTACTCTGATTTGTCTGCAAATACTTCCTAAAGCCTTACCCAACTTCATCTTTAAGTACTCATACTAGATTTACAATAAAAAATCGAATTTCAACATTATAACTGACAATCCTGCCATCCGTTTTCAACTCTCTCTTTTTTTTTCATTCGGTATTAAGGTCGTACAATTGTCATCTTGAAAAGCGAAGAATCTATGTACAAAAATTTTGAGCTCATCATTCAGTACCAAGTCGCCCGCATGCGATTTTAAAGCATCAAAATGAGATAAGATTTCATGAAGTCTATACTTGGTTGGATAGAAATTTGGTAACATAGAATCCAAATTCAATAAAAAAAACCAATGCCTATTTCGAGCTAATGGGAAAGAAGAGATGGAGAAGAAGTTCAAATCTCGATCCAGTATTAATAATGTTAGATCCGTGAACCCGTGCATTTAACTGAAAGTATGAGGTGAGGTGAAAAGTTTAATCGGAAAGTTGGCACATAAATTATTCAAGACGCAAAAAAAATGTGATGAAATTCAAAATGTCGCGAAAACGGTAAAAGAAAAATCGACGAAATTCTTTATATGATAAATTTATATTTCCTTATCCTAAACAGATGCGGGTTTGGGAGTCCTAGGACAAAAACCCAAAATTCATATCCAACAAAAACCGTAAATAGACTGCCCTGAAGTTTTCATTAATTAAGATGATAAAGAATATAACTTAGAATCTGATGCCTCTTTGCCACGTCCCATTTAATACCTTCGCAGAAAGTTTATTTGGAATCCAAAAGTGGATTTCCTCAATGACTTCTACTTTGACAAAAATATTCGTCAATAGTACACATTATCAATCTATGATGCCTTCGTCCTTTTATATTTGACACTTTCTATTTCAAAAATTATAAAGAAATGACGGCCAAGTGCCAAGGATTAGTACAACATTCAATTCCCGGCAAATATTGATAGTGTGTACTATTACTCATTAAGGCACGGAGATTAGAGTGAAGAAAATCATACTAAATTCATAAAAAACAAATGCAAGTTGGATATACATAACAATATGCAAATTTTGAGCTTGTTGGATGCTAACTTTTTATGAACAAAATGATAATAAAATGTTAAGTACGACAAAGAAAATGACATACTCGTAGATGAGAATCAAAATTACCTGAGATCCCTTTTAATAAACTCATGTAGTTTGTTTTATTCTTTGTAGAAATTATTTTATTTTCATTTTAAATTGTTTCTATCTTTTTGGGGGAATAGAGATAACTATTAATCCTATCCCGATAATTCAAGTCTTAAGCGCCTTTTACTTTCGATGATGAATTAGTATAATTTTGAATTCAGATACAATCATTAACCAAAAATTTGAACTTGTTCAACTATGTCTGTAGTGCAACTACACTATAAATTGTACTCACACAACCTAAATGCCAATTACCTTGTGAAGTTACTCGACTATTTAGGAATAGTGAACTATGAGTACATACACTAATTCCTAGCAAGTACGGATTGGCGATGGCGATCTTAACAAGGATAATATGTGGTTTAAGTTCGGCTTACATCCCAAAGTCTATACAAATTAGATATGTGTTGACAATGTAGACTTTACCAATGCTAGTACACAATTTAATAAATTTGTACTGATGATACATAAGCAATTTAACCTTTGAAACAACTTGCGAGTGCAGAATTTGTCTCTTCAAATCGTTTCCTGAATATAAAGCATTGTCAAATATTATTAAGGCATATATAAATATAAAGCATTGTCAAATATATATTAAGTCAAAAAATAAATATTGAACATTGTCGAATAAGAGGAAGAGATGAAGATGAAGGACTAACCTACCAAAGTTTCTTAGCATAGAGAGCTACAATCTGCATCCCGCCGATCCAATCATATCATGATTCAAATAGTTCATCTCAGGATCGTAAGCACTAAAAACCGGCTAAGGAAGCTAATCTCTGTCTACCGCTAGGTAAGTCAAAGTTACTCAAAAAAACTTGTATATTGGAAACTAAAAAATAGAATCCTAATTTTATACTTACGTACATGCTTTCAATTCCAACATATATACCTGTATTGGTGTCTAAATGTAATAAAAGTCAATCGATTGGTAGGCGAATGCATACGTAAATAAAATGGAAACTCTTAAATCACGTACTTACTACTTGACATGATGATTGTTTATCAAACAAAACAAATTAAATTTCTGGAAAAATAACAATGCGATTTTTCATCAAACAACGCAAAATCTTTTTCATCCCCGCATGCGATGATTGTTCATCAAACAAACAAAGAAAAATCGGAACCGGAACAAAACGAGAAAACAATGTTTTGAATTTGATTAATTTGATCATAAGAAAATTTATATTAAAATAAATATTAACATCATTCTATGCTTTAATGCTTGGTTGCTGCCCGTTAAATCCTGTGAAGCTAGCTAGAGTTATGAATGTGAGCTATAAGTTATACAGTAACTAGTTAGTTGGTACTTTATTGTTTTTTTCAGTTAAAAGCTCAGATTGTCATCATCATTAAATATAATATCCAAGAAACTTCAACAAAATGGAAATAATTCACAAGTTCTCTCTCACTTGAGAAACTTAACACTTAGGGAAACTAAACAGAAGTACTCTCACTTGAGAAATTTAAAACAGAAACCAAACTAGTAGTTGAATCACGGTATGACGACATTTATGAGCTTGTTATCCCCATTAGCTATGCGAATTAGATCCGCCTTTGCTACAACTTTGGAGCTAAAGCCAAGCACATTCTGATCCACAACAACCACATTCTGATCCACAGCAACCACATTCTGATACTCAACCACAAAATGATCCCGAGCAACCACATTCTGATACTCAACCACATTAAGATCCTCATCAACGGCATTCTGAATATGATCAACAACATTCTGAAAATCTTCAAGGTCTTGCTTGATGACGATGCCATACTGAAGCTGGTCTTTGTTGATTTCAGTAAAGGTCTCAGTTTCATCCATCCCAAAGAGTTGCAGCAGTCCAACATTCATCACATGATCGATTCATGGCTTGTTATCTGAAAGAGATGGGCCGAGGGCATCATCCTCAGCCTGAAATGACAACAAGTGAGCCATGTTCTTAGAGAAGAAACTCATTTTCGATGGGAAGAGTCGGATCTGTGTCTGGGGGTTCGAATGAACAGTAATCACATGTTTGTTCTTGTTCGAATGAACAGTAATCGTTTGGGAAGAAAAAGGATCAACACCAATTGGTACTTTATGTTGGACAAACTTAGACTTTGAAGTTTTTCCAAGTTTTCTAAACCAAGTTTAATATTGGTACTCAGCGAGTAGCAAATCAAGCAGTACTTTAAAGTTTTTATCTACTGTATATATTGAACATCCAGTATTTCGACAGGTCAAGAAATTCTCCATTGCTTTCTTGCCTTTTTAGACCTCATCTTTGTTCAGATATAGAAGAAACTTTGTAAACTGTTTGGTAGTTGCGAATAGTGACTAAGTTTTGTCCAAGAATCATGTAGCCATATTCTTTCATGATCTACACGGCTGCTCCCAAAGTCATTGTTGAATTGTTTTTAGTTTGGTGAGATTCAGTCGTGAAATCGAAAGGAATACAGTCCATCACTAATCGAGAAGGGTAATTACTTCCACCTTCACTTGTTTTGATTCTTGGATTCATTTTTATGTTGGCTATTCATAAGCTCTTGCTTGTTAGCCTAATGAGTGATCCATTTGGTTTCGTGATTACACATGATAAGGCCAAATAAACGATGTTTATGTATAACTCACAAGTTTTAAACTTTAGAAGAATTTGAGAAATATGTTCCAAGCTTTAATTGATCTACATGGTGTTAATTAATGTTTGCTTAATTAGAGTTCTATATTTTACAGGGTCAGGGCCTGAAGCACGTTTGGATGCGGAGAAGTTTCTTGAGTTGAATAAGAATGGACGCCATGTGAATCATTGACATGTTGAGAAACAGTGAATGTTGAATCATGTGTATTTGTCTTAAAATTATGTGGTGTGGCGTAACATTTCAAGTTCTTTACATCTTTTTATGGCATTCAAGTGTTTTTAATCAGTAAGTCTATTATGACAATGAATGGCAATTTGTTCTTAATGTGAGTTTATTTTTACGATTTATTTGACATAATCTATAACCATAATGTAAACAAAATTTGGGCCCGAGATTTTTTGTAAACCAGTTATGTATATAAGTGGTAGATTAGTTCTCATTTCATTTTGCTGAAATCATGTATTTGTTTAAAATTAATGTATTTTTCATTACAACAATGGTATGTCTGAGACTTTCATGTAATTTTTGTGTGAACTAACTGAATTGTTGTTTATCTGTAGATTAGGATCAATCTTAGCAAGAACGCTTATTATCCGTTCAGAATTTATTGCATTTGAAACATACTTATAAAACATCCTGATAGAATCATATTGCATTTCATAAGGTACGAAATTCTATCTTAACAAGTTTGGAAGTGAGACAATGTTTTGGTCCTATCTTAATATATATATATATATATATATATATATAAAGCCTTATATTATGAAGCAATATTCTTAAATGTTACATCTATGCATGTTGTCACAAATTTATAGAAAAATGTCATGTACTAGCTCATCAAAGAGTGAAAGTGACGAGGGACAAGTCGATCACCAATGCGAGCAAATCCATGACATTCTGGATGAAGCATTGCATTATATTAGACATCGGGGTTTGAATACCCCAAGAGTTCTACGATATGATTGTGATTTGACGGGATATATGTACACAACTTGGATACTGAATTCATATCCGCAAAACATGTGGGGATTTATGGAATCAACTATGAAACATTCTTTCTTTTGAGAGATGCATTTGTGGATGGTGGTCACTTTATTCCACTGCGAAGAGTTGTGCAAATAGATGAAGCATTATTGATGTTTTGTACGTAGTGTGCAAGATGCGAGACTCCGCATAACATATGACATGTTCCAACACTGTACCGAAACAGTTGGGTAAATTGTTAAGAAGGTAAGAGATGCCTTGTGAGATTAAGAGAAGTCGTTATATGCCCACTCAATGAGCATGTCATTCATACACGAATTCGAAACAAACCAAAGTTGTACCCATACTCCAGGGTTAGAAAGAATGATGCATGTTATTCAATAACTATTGTTTTAGAATTTGGGTACATATTAATAAATGTGTGTTTGTTTGCAATATGCATTGGTGCAATCGACATGACTCATATTGAATTGCAGTTCCAGCAAATGGAATTTGAGTCGCGTTAGGTAATGACTAAAAATTGACCATTTACTTCAAGATATATTATATTATATTTACACTTGATTGAAAATTAATGACCCGTCTAAATTAAATATTTTAAAAAACTTTGACAATATAGAATCGGATTAGGTCTTAATTTTCTAACCAAACTAGTCCAAAATAGTATAACAAACTAAAAGTCATTATGACATGACATGATACGAGATGTCTATGGAAAATGTTAATCATCTTGAGTTCATACTCAACATGTCCAATATGACAATTTTATAATAAATATTATTAATGATTAAGCAAAAAAAATATTTTAATTTTTCGTCGTTCTATATTTTTTATAAGATTATCAACAAAAAAAATACTATGTAAAAAAATATACCACATCAAATTAATAAAAATATAATAATTAACCAAAAACTCAGGACCCAATAATCAATCTTACTTGTTATACATACAAGGTTTTACTTTAATTCATTATTATTTGAGATAAATAATAGCCACGTTCCAAGAATTGCTGATTTTCTCTCTAACTTTTATGCTCTCTCCACTCTCTAGTTTTCCGTCAATATTACATAGTTTTCACCACCCATACAGTATAGCCGTTCTGTCATCTATTCCGTCGCCAACAGATAGATAACGGCCACAAAAATGGTGGCGCCGGTGGCGACACCACCGCCAATCAGCGGCGGAAACCCCCAAACTAAATCTTTTGCTCAATCCTAGCCAACCGTACTCCTCCTCTCACTCCTACGCTCCCATCTAATCCAGAAATTGCCCCGATTACTCAATACCGCGGAGAAATTGCCTGCATTGTAACAAGGGATCAGGCTGAGACTCTACCTTCCCACTACAGTAATGCCCTCATTGGCAAGTTTGCCCGCGGCAAGCTGTTGATGGAACACCTCCACGATGCTTTCAAGTCAATTAGATTCTCCGGCAAGTACCAAATCGGCTCAGTAGACTACCGTCATATCCTTATCAGATTTGAGGACGCCGAAGATTACAGACGCTGCTGGATCAAGGGCTATTGGATCTTGGGTGGTTCTCACATGAAGGTCTTGAGATGGATAATGGACTTCTCCCCTGACGCAGAATCCTGGATTGTCCCAGTATGGCTCACAATTCCTAAGGTACCATTCTACTTCCATAACTCCACTATGATAGAGACTATTGCTAATCAGATAGGCTCATTCATTAAGATGGATGTTGTGACCTCAACTCTTACCAGACCCTCTGCTATCAAGTTATGTGTAGAAATAGACTTGAGAAAAAATTGCAAACTTCAATTAGATTAGGAATTGAGGATGGTACTATTACTAAGTATGGAATTGAGTATGATGAAGTCCCCAAGTATTGTAGTCACTGCAGTATGCTGGGACATGATGACAATAAGTGTCTTGCTCTCCACCCTGAATTGAGGCAAAAGGTTAGGCCTATTCCCCCTCCCCCAACCAAACAGGTTACACAACCCCAAAAAATGGTTCAGACATCCCTCTTGCCCCTCCTCCTCAGAAGAATAAAGCATCTATGGCCTTGGTTGAGGTCATCAATGTTACTGACTCTGATGAGCTTATCAAGGAGTATGGCACATCCAGTCTTACCCCTTCAACCAAGGACAGGGAAGCAGCCATCCCACTGGTCCCCCCCACCCAACTTTGACACCTCTGATAGCAGTCAGTCCCCCCCAAAAAGCAAGAAAAAACCCTCCCATACACCCTCATCACCCCATAAACCCCTGAACCATAATGCAAGATCAACTGGAACACTCCACCTAGTCTAGTTACTAATGAGGAACTTATCAATGTTGTCTCTGGTGCCCATGTCTCATCATTGATACCAGCAGTGGGTGATCTCTTGGTTGGTACAGGTAAAAATCCCTCCTTTGTCAGTTTACATTTTTTCCCTAATAAAGTTAATTTTTCTGGTGGAGACACAGCCAACAGGTTTTTACCTCTGATGGATGCACATATACAGGATGAGGCAAATAATTCAGATAATGAAATGGTATCTGAATCATCACAAGATGATAACCTCTTACCTAATCCACCTTCTCCATCTTCAATCCCTAATGCTCCTACTTCTGATACAGGCCAACCTGATATCTCTCTCCCAACAGAAAAACCTAAAACCCCCAGTTTCTTTACTCAGCTCAACAAAAAGTTCACCCCAATCCAGCCTCCAAAAATCCCATCTCCTAATGTAGTGTACACTAAATCAAAAAGTTCCAAACCTAATTCTCAACGATTAGCACGACAAAAAAGATCAGAACTCTAGTGTGGAACATTAGAGGAATGAAAACATCTATGGTAAGACTCTTAGACCTAGTTACTCATCACAGAATTGGAGTTTTATGCCTTATCGAACCATGGAATAAAACTCAAAAATGTGACAAATTTAGGAGAAAGTTACACTTCTCACACTACTTAACATCATCAGAGTGGAAAGATTTGGCTTATGTGGAATGAGCCTATCCAAGTAACTCTTTTGCAAGATCACTTGCAATTTTTAGATGTAACACTTTTTAGTCCTTACTTAAATACTAGCATGGATGGCATATTTATATACGCTCTCAGAACTGTCCCTGGCAGAGCTGAAGCCCTTGCAAACAAGAACTTGGATGACTCCTATCTTGTTGGAGATTTTAATACAATAAAATCTCCAATAGAATATAAAGGACCCTCACATCCAAGGCCTAAAACAATGGCTAATTTCAATCACTTTATCTCTACAAATGCAATGTGTGAGATTAATACAGTTGGTAACTTGTTCACCTGGTCAAATAATTGGCTGCACAATCCCACAACTCAGAAATTAGATAGGGGCATGTGCTCTCAACACTGGTTGATGAAGTACCCATCTTCTTCAATCCAGGTGTTAAATAGAGACACGTCAGATCACTCACCCTTACTGCTTTCTATAGATAGTAATATAGCATCATCCCCTAAGTTATTTAGATTTATCAATACTTGGTTTAACAGAGAGGATTTCATGGCAGTAATTGCCAATGATTGGAATCAACCTGTAAACAACACTGGAATGCCAGGTTTTATTTAAAAATACACAGGCTTAAATTCACCATTAAAAGTTGGAATAAACTTAGTTTTGGTGATATTGAGTCTAATATAGTCACAGCTGCTGAAACCCTTAGACTTCAAGAAATAATTTTTGATAATAGTGGCTCTCTCAATGAGCTTATTGAACTCAAAAAGTGTAGGGCTTTGCACCTTAGAGCTCTAAAAGAGAAACATAAATTCTGGAAGCGAAAATCCAGAATTAACTGGCTCAAAGATGGTGATGAAAACACCAAAAATTTTCATCACTCTGTGAAGGAAAAAAGAAGTTTTCTCAACATCACAAAAATAAAAAGCCCTGATGAGATTCGGTTAGAAGATTCTACTCAGATAGAAGAGGAAGCCATCTCTTATTACTCTGAGCTATTATCTGAACCACAAAATAACCTGAATGGTGATTTTTATCATCACTTCCTAAACCAAATCCCTAAACTCATTACAGCTGCAGACAATGAGCAATTGCTTAAACCCGTGAGCATTGAGGAATTACATGCTACTGTTTTTATTTTAAATAAAAACATTAGTCCTGGACCTGATGGTTACTCCTCAAAATTTTCACAAAAGCATGGGATATAATTAAGGATGATATCTGAAAGGCTGTACAAGACTTTATGAGTGAGTCTCAAATCCCTGTGGGCATCACTGCCACATGGATCAAATTAATCCCTAAAAAAATGTGGTGACCTCTGTTGATGATTTTAGGCCTATGAGCCTATCTAATTTCATTAATAAGCTATTTTCCAAACTGCTCAGGGAAAGAATTAGGTCTCTAATGCCTAAACACATCTCACCACAACAGTCAACATTTCTTAAAGGGAAAGACATATCTGATAATGTCATTTTCCTGAAAGAAATGAATAGATTCCTAGATAGGAAAAGTAGGAACCCTAACTGTATGATAAATTTAGATCTAAAGAAGGCATTTGATAGGGTCAATCATGCATTTTTAAATAGCATTTTACTTCAATTTGGCATGCATGGTAAAATAGTTCACTGGATTATGAAAAACTCAGTCAAGCATATTTTTCAATCATGGTCAATGGTAAACTTTGTGGATTTTTCAAATCTACAAGGTGGATCAAACAGGGTGATCCACTCTCTCCCTTTCTTTTCAATTTATTTTCTGAATCATTTTCTAGAAGTCTCTATTATGTATATAATATAGGTAGAATTGAGCATTTTGGCATTCCCACTGGTCTAAATCCTATTTCTCATCTTAGTTATGCTGATGACACCATTATATTCTTAAAAGCTAGTAAAAATTCACTCACAGTTCTTAAGGCATTTTTGGTCATTTTTGAACAAACTACTGGTCAAAAAATAAGTTTTGAAAAGAGTGAGTACTTTGTCAGCAAGCATGCTACTGTCTACAAATTGAATCAGATATATGATATTTTAGGCATGAGAAAAGATTCCTTCCCCTTCACTTACTTAGAAGTTCCTATCTATACTGGAAGGACACTTGCTGCATATTTTCAGCCACTTGTTCAAAAGATAGAAAATAGACTTACTAATTGGAAAAACAAGTGGCTATCTGCAGGTGGAAAGATTACCCTCATTAAATCCGGCATCTTTTCCATTCCTCAACATATATGAAGTGTAATGAAAATTGAGAAGCTCTTGTCTCTATTTTTTTTGGGAGAGACAGCACTTAAACCTAAAAAAGTGTGGAAAAAATGGCAGGATTTGTGTTTTCCATATGATCAGAATGGACTTGGTCTGAGATCTATTCACACCATTGTAAGAACTTGTTCACTGAAACTGTGGTGGAAGTTCCAGCAGGGTGAAACCCTATGTCACAATTTTTGTGGGCCTTACCACCTTCTTACAGGAACTCCCCAAATTGGAAGAGAATCACTGCTATAAATTTAAGAGCTGAATCTTATACTAGAGTTAACCATGGGAATGGAAAGTGTAACTTCTGGAGTTCAAATTGGTCAGGACTTGGCTCCTTCTCCAATTTATATAACCCAGATCTCACCAATATTCCCCTGAATACCTCAATTCAAGAGTTCATTTTGAACAAAGCTCAGTTGATTCAATCTATTCTCCCATATTTTTCAGATGATGCACTCACTTTTTTTACAGGCAGGTACCATCCACCATAGACCTGATAGACTGATATGGATGCCAAATCCCCTGGGAACTTTCTCTTTTAGATCTGCCTATGAGGTTCTTCAACAGAATAGAGGTATTTTTTTATCTCTCAAAAAATTATGGAACACCAGAGTCCAAAAAAATATCAGCATATTTATGTGGAAAATGGTGAATTCTTTTTTGCCTTTTCCTGATGTCCTGATGAGAATGAGATTCTGTATTCCCTCTAAATGCTTATTATGTGATAATAATGATTTCATAGAGCATGCCTTTAATGACTGTCACCTTGCCAAATCTCTATGGTCATTTTTTCATTTTATGGTTGGCACACAGGATTATCAGTTCCAAAATTTATGGGATAGACTTTCATTTTACTGGTCTTTCTCTAGTATGACTAAACTACACAATTCCCTGTTTCAAATAGTTTCTAGCATAATTTGCTGGACTTTATGGAAAGCTAGAAACTCTATGCTATTTGACAACATCACCTGCACCTACCAGTCACTTAGAAAATAAGTTAATGAGGAGATCTATCATATCTATAGTGCCATGCCAATTTTTTCAGATAACGAGTTTGATATGGATCTATCCTTTCTTGAATTTTTACCCCTTCACACCAGACCTCCTCAGCCTCAAATCCTTTGCCTTAAATGGCTCCCACCATATCTTGGCTATAAGATTAATGTTGATGCCTCCTAGCATCAACCTCACTTTGCTGGTTTGGGGCTCATTGTAAGAGATGTAACGGATCATGTGATATGGATCAGAACAATATACACTCAGGACAGCTCCCCATTGCATTCTGAAATGCTTGCTATACACCATGCCATAAGTCTAGGTACTGACCTACAACAGACTTTCTGTATTGAATCAGATTGCTTTTCTGCTGTAAAGGCCTGTCTTAATCCTTACTGTGCTCCTTGGCAGTTATTTACCCTAGCTGCTGAGTTGAATGAATCTAAATGCCTTACAATTCATGCCTAAAGAGAGGCCAATACTTCTGCTGATAGACTTTCTAAGTTAGCCTATTCTTCTAGGGCTTCCAAAGACTACACACTTAGTGAGCTACCTAACCATGTCAGAGGTGCCATACACCTGGATACAATGGGTATACCATCTCTCAGAATGGTTAACAGATGCTACTGATAGTTTGTTTAATGTACAGATGCAGTCAGATTCCAGGATGCTCTCAGATAGAAGCACCAGTCATCTAGCTCTGCATCATCACAGTCTTTATCAGCATTCTATTCTTTTGTAACTTTCAGCTTACACTTGGTACCGCATTGGGTTTTGCTATGCAATTCCCTAATAGGTTTCGAGTGTATAGTTGCTTAGTGTATAGTAGATGCTACTGGACTAAGTACAAGTCCCTTTTGATAGCATGTTCATGCTATAGGACCCTTGGTCCTCTTTTTGTCATCTGTAATGATGTAAACTATAGTCATTATATGGTATTTTCATGGTTTGGGATGCCTTATAAAATCTCCCCCACCTGAGGGTAGTTTTAATTGAAAAAAAAAAAAGGTTTTATTCCAAACTATTTCTTTACATAATCACCTCCCAAACCAAATTTGAGATGAAACTCAAACCCAAAACTCACCTTTAACCTTTAACTTATCCTAGCTTCTTAGTTTGAGTTTCTTCACTCTAACCTTTAACCTAAGATTTAGCTTTAAAATATTTAACTTAATATTGTCACTAATTAGGAATGCAATTTTTGTTTAGTCACTTTAAACCACCAAAAACAAATTAAATCGATGAAATGTAAGTAAATTTACATTACGATAATTCAATACTGTTTAATTTAGTTTGCTTTATATCTTTTAAACTCATCTAAGATCAATTGAAGCTAAAATTAATTTAACAGAAATTTTGTTCATAGCACTTATTTTAATTACATTTAATACAATTCTATAATTTCAACTACCATCCAAAACATCTACAACCTATCATGTAAATACAATAAAAATTCAAATGAGATGAGATTGCAATAAAATCATCATTATTGAATCCATGTCATTCCAAAGTATGGAGAATTCAATTTTCAACATAAATCATTCGATTCAGCATTTATTACAACGTAATCTGCCATTTATTTTTTACGATATTTTAGAAATAAGTTTAGTTGAGCAAAAAATAAAATTCAACGCTCTTATGTCACCGTTATTTTCTTGCAAAGATGCATGTTACGAATCATAGATTGTTGTCCGATTTATGTCAAATTTTCACACCTAGTCATAGGTTGCCACACCTGTCTATAAATAAACAATGCTTAGTCCGGACCCAAAAATACCATAATACACACAAAAGACGTGGTGAGACGCCCAACCTTTTGCCTTCTACCAAGTCGTGCTCAAAAGCTGTATCCATCAGAATGACATTATTTACCGAAATGACATTATTATAATATGCCACACCATCATTCGTTATCCCTTTCCCTCGAAACTTCCTCACATCCCGAAGCCGCGTTCACACCTCTGCAATCATAAACCGCCATTTTTTCTTACGCTTTCCGTCTTTTCTCAATTTAATACTAGTTCATCCCTCCCCCTGCTAAATTCTGAGAAAAACAAACCCAGCAACGACTTTCTGTTTGAATCCCTTTTACTACTTTTGTTCCCTCCTGCGTTCACACCTCCCATTCACACATTTCGTCAAACAGGTTGTGTGCGAATTGGGTTTTCCTCCCTCTGTATATCAGGCCGCAGATTCCACCTCCAAGGAAGAAGCTTTCCACCCCAATTCCTGCATATATACACACCCTTTTCCCTGATCTTTTCGAAAATGAATGATACCAAGAGGAAGCGGAGGAGAAGAGAGAGCACTGGTTCTGAAGTTGGCGGCGGCGGTGGCGCTGCTGTTGCAGAGAGCAACGCTCAAGCAGAAGCGCAGAAGCCGAAGACGAAGGAGCTCAAGGAGATCATCACTTCTCTGATTTTGCTTGAAGAGCAAGAAAAGAAGGATCACCACGCTATCGCCAAGGAGGAATTAGAGGAGAAGAATCTCTTCGATTCTAACAGTGAGCAGAAGGGAAGGGCCATGCTTGATTATTACTCCCAAATGCAACAGTATAATAGGGAATCGGATCACAAGGAAGCGGTGAAGAAGAGGAAGAGCAGGGCCAACAGTGCCGCCGTTGCAGTCGCCGGAGCTATCGCTGTGGAGAAAGCCGAGAGCGGCGATGCTGCAAACACCGCCGTTGCCGTTCCCGCCGCCGGTGATGCTGAGAAGGGGGCGAAAGGGGCGCCGCAGCGGCGGCTGTGGGTGAAGGACAGATCCAAGGCGTGGTGGGATGAATGCAACAGTGCTGAGTATCCAGATGAGGATTTCAAGAAGGCGTTTCGAATGGGTAAGGACACTTTCGAACTTATCTGTAATGAGCTTACTTCAGTAGTTGCTAAGGAGAACACCATGTTGAGAGATGCTGTCCCTGTGAGGCAGAGAGTTGCGGTTTGTATATGGAGGCTGGCCACAGGGGAGCCTCTTAGGTTGGTTTCGAAGAGGTTCGGGTTAGGGATTTCCACCTGTCATAAGCTTGTTCTTGAGGTCTGTTCTGCCATTAGAAATGTGTTAATGCCTCGGTATCTCCAATGGCCCGATGAGGAATCTGCACATAGGATTACTGAGGAATTCGAGTCCATATCAGGCATTCCCAGCGTTGTTGGATCAATGTACACTACTCATATTCCTATCATTGCCCCTAAGATTAGTGTTGCTGCTTATTTCAACAAGAGGCATACTGAGAGGAATCAGAAGACATCGTATTCAATAACTGTTCAAGGTGTTGTTGATCCGAAAGGGGTGTTTACCGACATATGCATAGGCTGGCCTGGCTCCATGCCTGATGATCAGGTGCTGGAAAAATCTGCCCTTTTTCAGAGGTCAAATCAGGGGCTGCTGAATGGAGTTTGGGTATGTGGAGGCTCAGGGTATCCCTTAATGGATTGGGTACTAGTGCCCTACACACAGCAGAATCTAACCTGGACTCAGCATGCTTTCAATGAGAAGATTGGGGATGTTGAGCGGATCGCAAAGGGTGCTTTTGCAAGGTTAAAGGGCAGGTGGTCTTGCCTGCAGAAGAGGACTGAGGTGAAGCTTCAGGACTTGCCTGTGGTTCTTGGTGCTTGCTGTGTTTTGCACAATATCTGTGAGATGAGGAATGAGGAGATGGATCCTGAGCTCAAGTTCGATCTCTTCGATGACCAGATGTTCCCCGAGGTTCCGCTGAGGTCCATGAACGCGATGAAAGCGAGGGATGCCATTGCTCACAATCTCCTCCACCATAACCATGCAGGCACTGGTTTCCTTTCTTGAATCTTTGGTTTGCCTGTTTCATGATGATGCCTTTTTTCTGTACGACATTTGCTGCTGTTCTTGCTGTTGTACAACAAAGTTATTTTGTTTATTATTTATTAGTTGAAAGGAGGATAAAGTACGCCTATTTTTTCATTTCAAAATGGTGATCACTGATCGGTACCGTCTTCTAGGTATACACAGATCATAGATACTACGAGTTATGACTCAGTCTTCATAACAATAATCTAGTTGACAATCAAATGATGAAGTTATTATCTTTCTTTCCTTCATTTTACTGGTGTAGTGGTTATGCTTGGGATGTAACAAATCAAACTTCTATTCCATTTTTTTTTTCAAACTTATATTCCAATAATCAAATGAACTTCATTTTGACCTACAAGCACTTTAAGCACTTTAAGAAACACTAAAAGTTCAAGTGCTTATTAACAAAAGAGTCGATAAACTCTGTAAAACACAATTTTAATCATGTTTGATATTTTTTGCTTAACTGTAACACGATTCAACTTTGTTGAATTCGTCATCAGTAATTAAATTTTTTTCGGTTCAGTCGAAAATATCTTTGATGTCTAAATTGGTGATGTTAAACAAAATTAAGATAGTCTTTCATCAACTACTAAAGTAATCTTAACAAACAACATGTTTGATTGCATGTAAAGAGGGAATTTGTTTTAGTGATCAAATATTATTTGGCATGTGTTTTTTTCTATTCTGATATCAAGTAAGTAGTAGGATACCACTAGGAATATATCAAGTCGTCCACTGATGGACCACAATTTGGGTACAAATTGTCAAGGTAGCAAGGATCTTGCAGAGTATGAACAAAAACTTCAACGAACGTGTTAGGAATGGGACGTTTTATTTATTTTTAATTTCGTGAGTTGCAATTTTAATGCCTTGACTTGCATTACATTAGCACTATGTGTATTTGACTGTGTCAGCATAAATTGCCGACCTTGCCAAACGAGTAGTATCATTTTCCCTGGTCGGTCATACTGGGGAAGAATTAAACAGATTTGGATTTATTTGATCTAATTTATGCCACATAATTTATGTATATTTGATTTTCATTTGGAAGAAGTTAGCCGAAAAAATTAAAAATAATAACATGCATACCTAGAATGAAATGTACGTAAATATACTAATCCAACAAGTTAAGACAGAATTTGTACTCCAATTGGAGGACCAAAACGATAGAATATACGGATAATTGGTAAAGATACATGTCTTCAAAGGTAGCCTTTGTGGAGATACTCTCTGATAAGGGTATAAGACAGCCTTATGGTAAGGCAAAGTAACCACATATGATTCATACAAAATATTTGGGTCAAATCGTGATTATTATATTTTAGTTACATTCAGATCAGTTCATTCTATTAACTACAAATCATCTTGCTCTTCATTAAATCATCGTCGCTCGTCATCAAATCATCGACGTTCATCATCAAATCATCAAATCATTGATTTTCATTGTCAAATCATCGACGTTCATCATCAAATCATCGTTGTTCATCAAATGATCACCGTTCATCATCAAATCTTCATCGTTCATCATCAAATTTTCATCGTTCATCGTCAAATCTTCATCGTTCGTCAATTATCGTTGTTAATCGTCAAATCTTCATCGTTTATCTTCAAATCTTCGGCGTTTATCATCAAATTATCGTCGTCATCATCAAATTTTCATTGTTTATCATCAAATCTTAGTCGGTTATATCAAATTATCGTCCTCATCATCAAATCATTATCATTAATCATCATATTTTGTCGTTCATCATCAAATCATCATCGTTCATCGTCATCATAATCAAATTATCATCGTTTATCATCAAATCATTGTCGTTTATCATCAATCATCAACATCAACATCGTTCATCATCAAAACTTCGCCGTTTATCATCAAACCATCGTCCATAACATCAATTCATCAAATCATCGCCGTTCATCATCAAATCACCGTTAATCACCAAATTATCATTATTTATGATCAACTCGTCGACATTCATAATCAAATCATCATTATAAATCATCATCATCACAACTAGCACTAAAATCAACATCATCATACATCATCATCATTCGTAAATTATCATCATGATTATTATTCATCACCACCACAACAATCGATGGCACTCCAACTCTACCACATTGCTGCCACCCTAACCAACAACAACCACCACCAATTTGTTCTCCGTCTCGCCGGCTTCATCGACATTCATCGTCATTAAATCATCAAATCCACAAAAATCATCATCAACATCAGTCGGAAATTCAAGTCTCTACCCCTACTCATTCAATTCAGATTAAAGATGATTGACATGCTTCCATCGTCTCTACCCGGTAGCGCGTCCGTTATCTCCACAACCGCCTGCAAACGCCGTGGCTATGAAATCGATCAGCTCCGCCGCTGCGAAATCAATCATTCCTAAAGCATCGTTCGGGCGAGAATGTCAGACGGTTGGCTTCAATCGGCGGATTCCGTCAAAGCGTGATGGCGATCGTGGTGAGAGATGATGATTTACAGAGAGAAGATGGTGATTTGGAGGCGGGGATACAGAGAATGGCAAGGAAGAAGAAGATTTGGGGATTTATGTGGTGATTGTTCCGAATTTGCAATATAGTCCCTGAACTTACGGGCGACTTACAATTTGGCACCGAGAATAAAATAATTAGTTATTGATCCCAAAGCTTATTAATATAGGGTTGGTCATACCATCTGCCTTATGGTAAGGCTGCCTTATCTAATTGTTTCTCGCCTTTGTGTTAGAACAGGACATATTATCTGAATATTTTTTAGTTCAATTCAATAATTTTCAATTTAACTTAATATTTTCGGTTCAGTTTAGTATTTTTCATTTTAATTCAGTTCAGTGCATTATACTTTATTATTTTTTAAAATAAATTGTATGTTAATAATTTAGTTCAATTCATTCCAATTCAAAGCAAATGTAACTCAATTCAATTCAGTTCAGTGAAAATATAATTTAATGATTTTAACTTTATATTAAACATTCAGTTCATTTCAGAGTCAAATGTAGTTCAATTCAGTTTTACTTTCTATTATTAAGTTTAGTTTCTCTACCATTAGATAGAGATTGCCAAAAAAAAAATTTGACAATCAAATTATATATATTAGGAAATAAAACCTAACCAATTACACAAAGCCCTATTAAGGCCTAAGGCCATACTGTGCTCCCTATCTAAGAATACACGATCGACTTTAATCACTGAAAACTCTGTAAAAGAATGAAGTAGACGCCTAATATCCGAAACAATCCTTTTAATTTCCAGCGGAGATGTCTCTGGATTCTTGATGGATTAGGCTATGATCACCGAATCTGTCACAATATTAGCTCTTATAATACCTAGTCGATTTTCCGCCTTGAGAGCCCTCATGCAAGCTTCTGATTTCGATTGTAATGGAGTAACAGTCAGAAAGAAATCTGACCCTTCTACTGCGCTTCAGCTAGAGGCCAAGCCGACTTTCAAATTCTCCATTCCACAGTACCTAGCGATAGAGAACTACGAAAGGAGCCATCAAAACTAATCATACAAGCATCTTGGAGTGCTTTAGTGTGCAATCCTTGTTTTATTTGCTCCAAGGATAAATACTGAGATGATTGGTTTGGCACAAGTCCACCTGGATGTTGATTTCTCTCCAAAGATTGTTGACGAAGGTGCAAAAGTAGGAAACGTAACCAATAGTAACCAAGTAACCCAATGAAATCAACCTATTTAATTATGCGAATACCTAGGTAGAAATCGCCTTCCAAATCTATATATTCAAAGAATATCTAGAATTTAGGTTCAAAACTCATCTCTTGAAAGAGAAAACTCTCAACAAACTTTTATAAAACTCAAAACTCAAAAACTATCTATTACAATGATAGAATGCTATTTTTATAGCAAAATCTAAACGTAAATAATACCTAAACCAAATTATAATGATTTAAAATAAAACAAATATCTATTTAGAATAAGGGAATATATTTATTATTCCTTAATTAACCGAAATCCCTATTCCTTTTGGGAATTATTCCAACATTCAACCTCCATTCCTGAAACATTCCAATGAATCCAGAACTCGATCTGCATCTTCTAACTCAAGCCTGCATCATTCTCCCTGGGTTGGACAGAATTCGCCCTCGAATTCGACCTTGTAATGATCCTTCATCAAACAATATATTTCTTGTTGACTCAGCCTGCACCAACAAATCATTCTGGAAAAGAGCCCATTTTAATTGGTAGTAAACCACTCAATATTCCTGATATCGCCAGACTTGAGACTGGTATTCACAAGTGTGAAAGAGATAAGTCTCACCCTCATTACGGTTCTGGCACCTAGAACAAATACCACTTTGGTCCAACTTCATTTTCACTCGGTTTGTTGCCGTTGAAAGTCCACTTGTATGGGCCATCCAAAGAAAGACAAGCAATTTTTGATGAAGGTGCAAGCTCCAAATTTTCTCTCAAAACTTTTTGTCCGTCCATTCGTCGTGGTGAAGTTTGAATATCCAATCCACTCTGATTCCATAGCAGCATGATAACCTATCTTCGTAGTATACTGGCCATCTCTGGTCCACTTCCAAAAAGGCATATCAACCTCATTTCTGCTTATATGAATAGACTGAATGTGCGGGATTATAACTGTTGAAAATATAGCCCGTAGAAGCGGCATTCTCCAAGAACCTATCTCCTAATTTATCAGATGTTCGACCCGGAGATTTGTGTGAGTTGAAACCACGTAAGAGTTTTTAACATATTTATGGACTGTCGGAATCCATTGGTCATGAAGGTGATGATGCTACCAGTAACCTCCGGGATACCAGCCCTGATATGAGTTGTACGGGGAGAGCTGGAATCCTAACCCGCGGCGGATCTCTCACCTAGGACCTGCAAAACAAAGCCCCCGGGGTCACCCGAGGGTAGACGCTCCGGCGTGATGATGAAGATTGGGCTTTATGCAGAGGAGAGAGAATATGAAGAAATACAGAGAGTATTTAAGTCTGATAGAACATACCTTTTACTGTTGGTCACTCCTCTATTTATAATGGCAATGAGCAGAGAGGGTTTAAGCTAAGTGGTCCTTCTCATGTCGCCTACTCGGGGTTGGGAGGTCATTTTCATTTCCTTGTACCCGGGTAGGTCCAAGATATCTGATGTCATGGGAGGACCACTAGTGGGCTGCACTCTCTCTTCTCCTTTGCCAATACGCTTCTCAGGCATGTGTATGGGCCGAGGCCCATATCACCACTAGCCCCCCGAGACCTGGTTTCCGGGGTTCGGCCCGGTAGGATGGGTCTCCGAAAAGAAACCTAGCCGGCTATGGTGTTGCCGGCCCGTGTCACCACGCGCCAGTTACACGTTATTTGCGCGTGCGCCTCTTCGCAACTCGTTCTCAATTAATACTCATTATTGCGTTTCTCGAATGATGGGTCTTCTTTTCCCAACTCCAAGAAATTCCTTGTACCCCTTCCTCTATAAATATCGGTTGAAGCTTGATTCATATTTTCATATCTCCAAACGCGCTGTCCCTTTCTCTGCTTGTAAATCTTCCTGCTCTTAATTTTTGATTTCCTATCTGCTGGATATTAGTCGCAGTGCCGTGGCCAACGAATACGACCACTCTCTGGACGTTGCAGATCTGCCTCCTCGTCCAACAGGCGGAAAAGGACTTAACATCAAAAGTTTTTGTTGTGTACGAGGCTCCGGTTCCTCCCGACCCCAAGGATCCTGGTGAGACCCCGGTACTCGAGGAGGTCCGGGAGCTGGTCAAGCGGATGTACGTCCCGTTAGCTTACGACGCGGGGTTGGAGCCATTTGACGGTGATATGGAGTCCCGTGCTTGCGTACCGCGGCATCTCTTCCTCCACGGGCTCACCTTCCCTCTGCCCCCATTGTTTACTGAGTTTTTGGAGTATTACAACATGTCCCCGGCTCAGGTGCACCCCAACGCTGTTAGCGTTATGCTCGCCTTTCTTTACTCTTGTCATCAGGCGGGGGTAACTGGAAGTGTTGCCTTGTTCCGAAGTTTTTATTACCTCTCCGGCACCGCAGTCCCCGGGGTATTCAATGTTCAGCGCCGCACTAAGACGAAGTTGATCTGTTCCGGGAGGCTCGACTCTGTCAAAACGAGCGACTGGATGAATAACTACTTTACCTTTGACGAGGAAAAGTATCCTGTTCCGGGCTGGAACCAACAACGTGAGGGAGAGATGAAGTGTTCCCTTCCCCCCGCTCAATTCCGCCAGGTAGCAGAGAGCTATAACCTGGTGTCTAAGCACTTTGTGAGCCTGAAGGATTACCAGATGGTGGGGGGCTATGATTTCCCCCGGGAGATGTATCCCCCGGCAGTGTTTACTTGCCGCCGTCAGTACGCGAAGCGGAGCCTCTGTAAGTTTGCTTTTGTTTTTTTTGTATATCTCTAACCCTTTGTTTGTGTTTCAGCTATCTCCCCCAAACCAGCGATAGTCCCATCCGGGGCGAAGTCCGGTGGTGGGTCTGAGAGAGCTCCCTCTGACAAGCTGAAGAAGATCAAGGCTGTGGAAGATGACGGTGCCTCGGAGTTGAAGAAGAGGAAAGCTGAGGAGGAGGGATCTAATCAGAAAGCCCTCGGTCTTTCAGGTACCGGGAAGTTAGTGGAGGTTCCGGCGCCCTCCGCTAACCGACGATCTCTAACTTTCCCCGTTCCGTCATCCGGGGTTCATCTAGCCAAGAAGAAGAAGACTGCGGCTCATTCCAATGATTCCTCTCGTGTTCTGAAGAGGGATATGATGGATAAATCCACGGCTGAAAGCCCTCTGGAGCCAGCTACTGGGGGGAGGGGTGGCTCTTCTTCCCATACTATCATGCTGGACGACTCCCAGGTATGGCTTTTTTCTATTTTTTGCTTAAGTTATCTCGTTGCTTTGTTGTTGTTGCTTTAATGGGACTCTTATCAATCTAGGATTATGCTGCCCATTTGTTTGCCTTTCCCAAGGTACGAGAGTTGATCAACCAGGCCTGCGAATCCAGGGTGGCTAGTCTTACCCAAGAGACAGAGGCGCTGAAGTTGCAGAATGCCACTCTGTATAAGGACTTAGCCGCAGCTCATAAGGAACTCTCCCGGGTGAAGAAGGATATGCAGACAGTTGGAGAGCGGGGACTGGCTCCCGCCCAAAAGGACCTGTGCTTGGCCTTCTTCAACCGGGTGTTTGTTAGCAGTTCTTTCGAGGATAAGTTGCTTGCTCTTTGAGCAACCCCCGGAGCTCCTCCTTCACATTCCCCGGGAGATGCTTCCCGACACTCACATTTCCTCGGGAACCTACCTCCATGTCCTCCACTTCAAAAGATGTTGGGTCACCGTGCACCGCTCCCACCGTATTCTCCTTCCCGGAACTCTCCTCGGGCTCTGAGGCGTGCACCCTCTCAGATCCTCCGGCCTTAGCATCCTTTATCGCGGTTAGCATGCAGCTACGGGCCGTCATTTGATTACCAATAACCGAAGCAATTCCCTGATCTGTTGGGAATTTCATGGTTAAGTGGTAGGGAGAGCATATCGCCCGTGCTTGCGTCAACCAGGGGCGGCCTATAATCATGTTATACGGGGAGGAAGCATTTATCACCGCGAAGTTACACAAAACGGTACATCTCTTGTTGATGTCCAAGTGATTAACAAGGGTTACCCGCAAGGCTATGACACCCAGAGGATGAACTGTCTGGCCTGTGAAACCTGATAACGGGGACAAACACGGCTTCAAGTTCTGACGTCCAATGTGCAGCTGGTCGAAACAGTCAGCGAACATAATCTCCACACTGCTCCCATCATCCACGAAGACTCGCTTTATCACAACTCCTTCTACTTCTGCGGAAATCACCATGGGATCAGAGTGAGGCACCTGAGCGGGGACTGCATCTTCTTCTGAAAAGGTGATCGTTTCATCGTGTTTAAACCTCTTCCCCTGGATCTCCCCCAGTGTTTGCGCTCCATCTCCCACTATTTCGTTGATCACGTTTATTGTTCGAGGCGCCCCCGGTCCCGGAGCCCCCGGTCTCTGAACTTGCAGGGTGGGGTTAGGAACATGATTGGTCTCCACAGGGCGGTTGCTGCCTTGGCCTCGGTTATTCCTCCAATTCCGCTTCCTTCCCTTCCCTGCCGGAGCAGCTACCGGGTGCGCATCTCCTGCCACACAATCCCGGAGCTTACCCCGCTCCACCAACTTCTGAATATCCGTGCGCAGAACTATACAACCCTCCGTGGTGTGTCCGTAGGGCTTGTGAAACTCACACCATTTCTGCGCATTGGCTGGGGCCGGGACCCCTTGTATGACCGGGGGGTCCGTGAAAAGACCCCGATGAATGGTTAGAATCTCTGTCTTTGTCTTGGAGAGTGGAGTATACGTTGGTCTCACTGCCAGCGTCTGTCCCCCCGACGCAGGTGCCGCTCCCTGGGCCGGTTGGCATCTTATGGGATCCTGGCGTACGCCCTAGTGGGGAGTCGCCCGGAGCGTGGTAGTTTGGGTAGCCGTGGCCGTGATCACCCGCTGTTCAAAGAAACCAACAGTGTTCATCCGAGTATGGTTGGCTTCGTGCACGGTGCAATGCATCTCCACCGTCAGCTGGAGGTGGTAGAAGGTTCTCGGCATGTTCTTCATCAACTCAATGTAGAACATCTCATCCCTCAGTCCGTTCACAAAGTTGCCGATCAAGGCCTTCTCATGCAGGTGCCTATCCTGGACCTTCATAGACTCGGCAATATACCGGACGTAATACTGCCAAGTAGACTACGTCTCTAACTGTCGCATGGCTAAAACCGTTGTCAGGTTTACAAAGTTTGTCTTCATAGCTGCATATCGATGGACCAAGACAGTAGCAAAGTCCCAAAAGGTCTTCAACGATCCCTGAGGAAGGCTCTTGAACCAGCTCAAACAATTACCCCGGAGGTACGAGGGTAATAATTTGCATTGCAGCGGCTCGTCAATGTCCCTGGCCCCCATGATGCTGAGATATGTGTGAAAAAACTCCTCTGGGTCCCCGTCCCTATTATACGCTGGAACTCCATCCGGCGCCTTGATACCTGTCGGCCACTTATAGTTCAGGACCTCCGGAACCCACGGGAAATGAGGGCGCATCCTTCGCCTTCTAATCAATCTACTCAAACGCTCCCTAATGGAACCATCGTTGAACGGGGTATTATACTCGCCATAATACGGTTGGGCCTGCGGGTTCAAGCCGCCTGGGAACATCTGCTGACCCGGGACATCTGCTGACCCGGGGGCATCTGCTGTCCTGGAGGCATCTGCTGACCCGGGGGGATCTGCTGATCCCCGGCCTCTCCTACTTTATCTCTCACATCCTTTTCAAGGTCCACCACATCAGGCACCTTGTTGTAGGCAGCCGCCTAGGCCGCTTTCCATGCTCGAAATTCCCCAAATTCCGCAGCGTTGGTATGGATGGTTTCTGGGTCTCCATACTCGTCTTCCCCCGGATATTCATCCCCGGAATTAGAGTACTCCGGCTCAGACTCCCCACCATCTCCAAAAGTCTCCTGATTCAACCTCTCATTCTCTTGCCGGATCTTTTCCCTCTGCTCCTTCTGCATTTCCCCGAGGGTACGCTCCAGCACTTTCTTCTTTCCTATACGCTTTTCAGCAGCCAGATGCGCAGCCTGCTTGCGCGCCCGTTCCTTCTCCTCGGCCACTTTGCGTGACTCCATAGCAGCCGCGGCCCTTTTCCTGATTATCCTTCGAAGAAGGTTCTCCCCCGGTCTTTCTAGGCCTACCGCGTGGCATAGTGAAGCAAAACGTGTCCCACTGGGCGTGCCAACTGATACTACCAGTAAGTTCCAGGATACCAGCCCCGGTATGAGTTGTACGGGGAGAGCTGGAATCCTAACCCGCGGCGGATCTCTCACCTAGGACCTGCAAAACAAATCCCTCGGGGTCACCCGAGGGTAGACGCTCCGGCGTGATAATGAAGTTGGGTTTTATGCAGAGGAGAGAGAATATGAAGAAATGCAGAGGAGAGAGAATATGAAGAAATACAGAGAGTATTTAAGTCTGATAGAACATACCTTTTACTGTTGGTCACTCCTCTATTTATAATGGCAATGAGCAGAGAGGGTTTAAGCTAAGTGGTCCTTCTCCTGTCACCTACTCGGGGTTGAGAGGTCATTTTCATGTCCTTCTTGTACCCGGGTAGGTCCAAGATAGCTGATGTCATGGGAGGACCACTGGTGGGCTGGACTCTCTCTTCTCCTTTGCCAATACGCTTCTCAGGCCTGTGTATGGGCTGAGGCCCATACCGAGAGAGTGAATCGTCGTGTTCCCGGTGTGTGGAGTTAGAAGATCAGCTGAGTCGTTGGCAATTGGATGGCATCCAAACCCGCTATCTTTTAGTTCAATCCGGGATTGGGTCGGTGATAGACGAGTTCCCAGATGTTACTTCACTCGTGACAAAGTTCCGGGAAATATCGAATCAGTTTGGATCCCTTTCCCGGTGTCAATCCCTGGCTCAAGACCGGGTAAACGCCGTTCTTGACGCGGATAAGATTATCTCAATTTTACAAGCCGAGCATGATGCTTTCAAGTCCTGACTCAAGGATGAGTTCGATTTAGTGTGGTCCGAACTTCCATTTTATTGTGATAAACTCAAGTGGTTGGAGAAGAGGGGTGATCCACTTAGAAGGAATCTGAAGCTGGAAAGAGAGAACCGGGAACTGGCGGCCCGGAACCTAATCTTTCACGAGAACCTGATTACTCTTCAACTTACCTACCACTTGACCGGATTGCGCCTGGGCCGGGTTTCACCCCCGTTATACACTAACTTTTCCCGTGAGGTTGCGGCGCTGTAGGTGCGTATGTTTCGTATGGGCTGGAACGACCCCGAGTTCAGGTACCGTCCTGCTTTCGAGGAGACCGCCGCGTGGTGGCAGCGTCAAAGAGAAGGTCGTTATCTTCCCCCATCCTTGGTACTCATTCCGAGTCAAGTCTCCATAGATTTCACCGTTGAAAGGTATCTCGGGTTTCGCGTGTCTGTTGATCCGGAGGAACCTGCTCGAAGGGTGTCCAGACTCCGGGAAGATGCTGCCAGAATCCGAGCCTTTATCGCCTCCGAGGATGCCGCTAAAGAGTAAAGACGTCTAGCCCGGGAAAAGAGCAAGGGGAAAAGCAAGGTTGTTGCTAAAAAGAAAAAGTCTCCCCGTGCCCAAGGACCCATCATTATTGGAGCTCCCCGGAGGGTATCGTCGCCTGAAGTTTCGCACTCAGATGACGATTTCGATCCATATGACGAGGCTGGTCCTTCCGGTGTTCCCCCGGCGGAGGAATCTGGGGCCCGGGGAAACGCAGATACTTCTAATCAATCAAGTCGTCCCCCTACTCAGGATGACCAGGCCCATTCTCCTATTAGCTGGGATGGTCCTCCTTCACTTTGTTAATTAAGTTTGCATAGTGTAGGATTTAAAGTTGTAAATTTCCGCAGTTATTCATTGCAAATTAATGGTATGTGTTTGTATGTTCTTTCTCAATACTTGTTCAAGCATCTTCTCCCCTGGGATGCTTGTTCAAGCGTACCCGTGTATACTCTTAGCTGTTATCCGGGTGCTTGTTCAAGCGTACCCGTTATTTTCGCACTAGCCCCCCGGGTGCTTGTTCAAGCAGCCCCGGTTTAGCTAAAATTGAGAAAATAAAATTTGCCAAACAACTTCATAAACATGATAATAAAATGAAAACGCGGGCCATGGGACAACCTAGGCTCAACCATGGCCAGAGGTTCCCATGCCGCTCGCATGCTACCGTCCTAGGCATATTCCTTGCCAGAGGGGTAAATACAAAAATGAACTAGGCATAGTACCTACGTAAATTTGTAATGTTCCAGTGCCACGGGACCTTTTTCCCGGCCTTGTCCTGCAACTCATAACTTCCCCCGGTATGAGCTGCCGTCACCTTGTAAGGTCCTTCCCAGTTAAGAGCTAACTTCCCGCTTGAAACTTGCTGGCTCTTGTCATTCCGGCGCATTACCCACTCCCCCGGGTCGAACTGCTCCTTGCACACCCGCCTGTCGTGGTACTTCTTGACCTGCTCCTTCACCCGGGCCTCGTGCAGGGCTGATTTTTCCCGTTTCTCTTCCAACAAATCTAGGTCCAGCAGCCGGTCATTCTGGTTTGCTTGCTCATCCGGGAACTTCGTACGAAGACTGGGCACTCCCACTTCTGCCGGGATCACCGCCTCCGCCCCGTAAACCAAACTGTAGGGGGACTTGCCTGTGGCGGAGCTCTCCGTTGTTCTACTTGCCCACAAGACACTTGGAAGTTCATCAACCCAGTTTCCCCTCGCGCTCTGCAGACGTGTCTTGATTCCATTGACAAGAGTCATGTTGGTAATTTCGACCTGCCCATTAGCCTGAGGGTGGTAGACCGAGGTTAGCTTCTGTTCAATCCTGTACTCCTTGCACCAGGATTTGAAGGGGTCATTCTCAAACTGCGCCCCGTTATTTGTCACTATGAACCGGGGGATCCCGTAACGGCAGATAATGTTCGTCCAACAAAATTTCACACAAGTACTTCCCTTGATGTTGGTCAACGGGGCAGCCTCGACCCATTTGCTGAAGTAATCGATTGCGACCATCAAATACTTGAAACCCTCGGGCGTCGTCGGGAAGGGGTCTACCAGATCCAACCCCCAACGGATAAAAGGCCAAGTCCTGAATATCCCAATCAGCTCCCCCTGTGGAACACGGATCAGGGGTTCAAATTTCTGGCACTGTCCACAGGAGCGAAAGGCTTTCTGGGCGTCCTCAAACAGCGTGGGCCAATAATACCCAGTACACATGATTTTCCGGGCCACGGTTCGGGCACCTTGATGACTACCGTTGGGACCCTCATGCACTTCCTTCAACAGATGTCGGGCTTCCTCCATGTCCACGCACTTCAGCCAGGGTTGAAGGTAACCTCTTCGTATCAATTCTCCGTCCAGGACCGCATACCGGGGGGTTTTGACTCGGATCTTCCGGGCCTTGACTTTATCGTCCAGCAGCGTTCCTTTCTCCAAGTACTCGAGGAGCGGTGTGATCCATGACTCCGTTTCACGTACCGCTGTGACTTGGACGGGGTGCTCGTACCCCTGGACAGTTACCATCTCCATGAACAGGTTCCGATCCTGGTCTGGTTTAAGCTCCCACGAAATTAGCTTACTTAACGCATCTGCCTTACAGTTCTCCTCCTGGGGGATTTGTGTCAGCGAAACCCGGAGGAAACCCTGCATCATTGTCTTCACCGCCTCCAGGTAGGTGCAGATTCCTTTCCTTGGCCTCATACTCCCCATTGACTTGCTGCACCACAATGGCCGAATCACTGTAGGCATCCACCACTTTTGCACCTACCTCCCGGGCTAGGAGGGCCTCATACTCAGCTTCGTTGTTGGTGGTTTTGAAATCAAATTGTAGAGCGTATCGATACTCCTTTCCCCCGGGACTTACCAGCACAACCCCGTCGCCACTTTCCCCGGAATGGGAGGAGCCATCCACATGTAGTTTCCACCCCGGCTCATCTTCCCCGGGTCTTTCTCGGCATTGTCAGCCATCTCCACCAAGAAGTCAGCCAAAGTTTGGCCTTTGATAGACTTCCTTGCCTGGTAGGTGATCTCGTGCTCTCCCAACTCAATCGCCCACTTCATCATCCGGCCCGATGCCTCTGGTTTCAGCATTACTTGGTGAAGTGGTTGATTTGTGAGGACTGTTATGGGGTGGCCTTGAAAATACGGGTGAAGTCTCCGGAACGCGTGCACTAGGGCTAAGAGTAAACGCTCTAGCGAAGAGTAACGCGTCTCCGGTCCTTGAAGGGCCCTGCTCACAAAGTACACCGGGCTCTGCATCCTCCCGGACCCCCGAACCAGGGCTGCACTTATAGCTTGATCCGTGGCCGCGAGGTACAGGAACAGCTCTTCCCCCGGGACCGGTTTAGACAGAGTGGGGAGGTGCCCTAAATGCTCCTTCAATTCCTTAAACGCTTGCTCACATTCTGGGGTCCATTCAAACTTTTTTGCTCGCCTAAGGATATTGAAGAAAGGCAGCTGCTTCTCCGCCCCCCGCGCCAGGAATCTGCTCAATGCCGCCAAGGACCCTGTTAAGCGCTGCACATCCTTAACCATGCTCGGGGAGGGCATGCTCAGGATTGCATCAACCTTCTCCGGGTTCACATCGATCCCCCGGTTTGACACCATATACCCCAAGAACTTGCCTGCTGCCACCCCGATAGTGCTCTTTTCCGGGCTCAGTTTCAGGTTGACCTTCCTTAAGACAACAAATAGCTCCCGGAGATCCTCCAGAAAAGCTTCATGCGTCTTGCTCTTGATCACCATGTCATCCACATAGATTCCCATATTTCTCCCGAGCTGGTCCTTAAACACCCGATCTACCATACGCTGGTATGTGGCTCCTACATTTTTAAGACCGAACGGCATTTTCATGTAGAAAAAGTACCAAAGTCAGTAATAAAAGAGGTTTTCGGCCGGTCCTCCGGGGCCATGACAATCTGGTGACATCCCCGGTGTGCGTCAAAGAAGGCTAGGAGCTGATAGCCCGTTATTGCTTCCACTAGCTGGTCAATGGACGGCAGCGGGTAACTGTCCTTAGGGCAACACTTGTTCAAATCTGTAAAGTCTATGCACATTCTCCAAGATCCATCATGTTTTTTCACCAGGACTGGGTTAGCAATCCATTTCGGGTAGGTGATTTCTTCAACCATGCCGGCATCCAGCATTCTCTTTACCTCCGACCGGACAAACTCCACCCGATTCGCTGCCAGGGCTCTTTTCTTCTGCCTGATGGGTTTCAGATCCGGATAGACATTCAGCCGGTGTATTGCAAACTCCTCCGGTATTCCCGTCAAGTCTTCTGTTCCCCACGAGAACACATCCTCATACTCTTTCTTGCGCGCCCGTTCTTTCTCCTCGGCCACTTTGCGTGCCTCCGTAGCAGCCGCGGCCCATTTTGTCTTAGGGCCGCCCTCTGCCTGATTAGCCTTCGAAGGAGGTTCTCCCCCAGTCTTTCTAGGCCTACCGCGTGGCATAGCGAAGCAAAACGTGTCCCACTGGGCGTGCCAACTGATGCTACCAGTAAGTTCCGGGATACCAACCCCGATATGAGTTGTACGGGGAGAGCTGGAATCCTAACCCGTGGCGGATCTCTCACCTAAGACCTGCAAAACAAAGCCCCCGGGGTCACCCGAGGGTAGACGCTCCAGCGTGATGATGAATATTGGGCTTTATGCAGAGGAGAGAGAATATGAAGAAATACATAGAGTATTTAAGTCTGATAGAACATACCTTTTACTATTGGTCACTCCTCTATTTATAATGGCAATGAGCAGAGAGGGTTTAAGCTAAGTGGTCCTTCTCATGTCGTCTACTTGAGGTTGGGAGGTCAATTTCATGTCCTTCTTGTACCCGGGTAGGTCCAAGATAGCTGATATCATGAGAGGACCACTGGTGAGCTGGACTTTCTCTTCTCCTTTGCCAATACGCTTCTCAGGCCTGTGTATGGGCTGAGGCCCATATCACCAGGTGAATCTTTTTACCATTAGCCACTCTTTAAATAAGATTCCTTCTATGTAAATCTCTGACCCAAAGAACTAATCTACACCCCCAAGAATCTCCATCTTTAGGCTAAACTCTGAAGATGTCCTAATGCCTCATATATTTCGCTTGGCAGACTTGTTTTAACAAAGAGTTTTTATCCCTAGGATATTCCAAGCATGTTTGGCTAGTACAACTTCATCCTTAAAGAGAATCTGAGACCTAGTCCTCCATTAAGTTTGGATTGACAAATCCTTTTCCACAATTTTCAATGTACTGTCATATTTTCCATATCGCCACTCCAAATGAATGAAGCAGTCATGTTGTCTAATTTATTTAAAATTTGTTTTAGAACTCTAAATATTCCTAAGAGGTAAACAATAAGTGAGCTCACTACATGTTGTGCCAACGTGATCCGACTATGCAAAACTTTTGAATTTGCTAAATTCTTATTGCTATATCCATTTGATTTGAGTGCAATATTCCTTCGATTTCAAACAATGCAATGATTTGTTTCTTCAATTTCTATTTGTTCAGTTAAGTTCAGAAATATACTTTAGTTCAATTTAGTTTATTAACCTAGGTTGAATTTATCAAGTTCATTCCTGATGAAATATGATTTGATATAATACAGCTTCATTCAGTTATAGCAATGCTCGATTCTTTTCTTCAATTCAGTTCAATTAATTTCAGTTTAGTATGATTCAATTCAATTCAATTCAGTTTATAAGTTAGGTCCAATTTGTTAAGTTCAAAATTGATTAAATATGATTTGATAAAGTTTTGCTAATTTAATTATAGTAATGCATACATTTGTTACTTTAGCTTAATTAAGTTCGATTTAGTTCAATTCAATATGTTTCGGTTCATCTCAGATTAATAAGCTAGATTCAATTATTAAGTTTGATGTTGATAAAATATGATTCGATAAAATATAGCATAATCTGGTTATATCGATACATTGATTTCATTAATCAATTTAGTTCAATATATGAAGTCCAGTTCACTACACTCCAGCTCAATTATGTTTAATATCTATGATAATTCTGTTAAGTTCGATTCTGATGAAATATAATTTTGTAAAATTTAGCTTATTTAGTTATATTAATGTAGTGATTTGTTTCTTCAATTCAGTTTTGTTCAATTAAATTCAATTCAATTTATTCAAAGGTTTGTTTTGTAATATAAAAAAAGAGAGCATTGTTACATGTAATCCAGTTTTTACTTATGCAGTCCGTATTTATTCATGAAGTGTCATTAATATCATTAGTATTTATTCAAAAGTAAATGTGGTTCCCATAAATGAGGGTATATCAGGCAGGTAGTTTAAATACAAATACGAACTGCAAAAGTAATGTTGGACTGCATCTATCAATTCTCTAAAAAATTGAAAATAAATATATTTTATCAAAAAGTGAAATGACTTTTTTGTTCAATTCAATTTCATTTTTCAATTCAGTTCAGTTCAAGTCAGCTTTTTCAATGTGAATCAGTTCAGTTCAGGAATTTCAAACAAATCCTTAGTTACCTGTTTGAGTTGGTTCAATATAAGGACGGAAGACATGCTCATTTCAGGCTTCAGCAATAAATTGATAAAGCTCAATTGATATCTTTTGTTTTCACTTGTCTTTATTTTTGGCCGATTTGATATTTAAACAAGCATATTGAGATATCATTTCAAGAACTGTCAGATTATTTATTATTATATCGCGCAGTCTCAATGTTACCATTAATGGTTAATTGTGACATTCAATTTGTTCAGAGTATATATTTTGCAATTTATTCAGAGTATATAAGGCAAGATTTTTGCAATTCGGGCAAAAGTGAACACGATGTTGGGAGTTTTGAAAGAGTTTGGACATTCAAATTTCCAATTTAAATAGAATTCCAACATTCAAATCTCCGGTCTCATGTATTCTGATTTTATACATGCCAAGATCTCTGCATAATTCTGGAGGTTCTACTTTGTCGTGAATAATCTGTACCAAACTAAGCGAGTCACCTGTGATTGCAACATCTTTCCAATCCAGTTTCTCTTCCACGAGTAGTGCTTCCTTCAACGCTAGGTCTTTTGCGAGTAAAGGATCCTGAATGTCTTCCATTCCTTTAGCCACAGCTCTAGTAAATGTGATGTCTTCTTCTACCGCTACAACTCCGATCCCCATGGGCGGATCTAGGGAGTTGCCAGAGGTGGCGGCAGTGACTCCCAAATTTTAGACGGATGGGTTAATTTACTGTAACTTAGACGGTAATACGGTGAATTTTGTAATGGAAAGCAACTTACGCGTCGAAACATAGGCCTATTCACCAATTCTATAAATTTCTGCCAGGTTCCGCCACTGCCAATCCCAATCCTCCATTACTCAGTCCTGCATCAAACATGATTTTCTTGTTTTTTTCTGGCGGTCTCAGTAAATTTCCGACCTCTAAATCTCTAAAATTCGCTCCGACCATTTGTTTGCTTCCGCGAATGAGATCAGGGATCAGGTGGTACGAATTGATGGAACTAGCAGGTCGCTCAGTTCTTGCATTTTTGCACTAGTTACTAATCACCGTTCTTAATTAGTTTAATTTAACGCCGTTGCAAATTTGCAACGTGGAATTCATTCAACCAGTTTTAGATCGCTCAAATTTAATGGTAATTGATGTATTTGATCATAATATAGGGTTGGGTATCCTAAAATCTCATTTTCTTGACGGTTTAACTAAAAGAAATATATTCGTGCTCTATTTTATTAATTAAAAAGGTATAAATGTAGTACATAAAATTGTTGCTTAACGAAATAAAACTGCACACGACTTTGTTTAAACACCGTACCCGACGAAATGCATAAAGTAATGGCAAGTCAAGATTGATAATAGTCATGGGGCATTTTGTTTCATTAAAAGTCAAAAGCAATCAGTGCTGTAAATTTTGACTTCAAACAGACAGGGATGCAGAATCAAATTTAAAATGTTTCAGCCAAATCAAACTAGCTAGCATGCTCCCTCCTATTTTTCTCATGTCAATGTACTAGTAATAGTATTCACTTCCTAACATGCTAATTTATTCCAGTTTGTAAGATGTGAAAATAATGTGACTAAGATTCTTTTTTTAAAAAAGTAAACTAAAAATAAGGTGACTTCTACAATTTTTATTAATGATACCCTTACATTTATGCATAGGGGTGTGGTTGTTTAAGAGTGGTGATACATATACGTCAATGTTTACTAATGTAAGTCAAAAATATAATATTTTGGGTGCATTAGCACAATTCAGGGCCACGTATTGTGTTTTTCAGACCTGTATTAGTAAAGATGGACCTGCATGTATAATTACTGTTGTTTATAAAAGCCACTAACTTCTAATAAAAATTTAGTATAAACTTGTATTCAAAAAAAAAAAAAAATTAGTATAAACTTTTTCACATTAATTTAAGTGTAAATGAGAGTTAACACTACCAAATCGTATTGTCTATCAGTCATCAGGTTTGTATGTACGTTTCTCTCTTTTCAATTTAATCTTCATAATTCCATATAACTAGAAGTAAAATTTCCTCCGTCCCTCAAAAACCATTTACTTACATTTTAAAGTTAAATAAAGCCAATTTTAATTATGAATCTTTATTTTAATTTTTTTAATTATAGAGAACTATTCAGCTTTTCTCAATCAAAAATAACTAAAAGATAATATAACATGAAATTCAATACTCTTAGGAGATAATTTGTAAAATTACAAGGAATATAATAGATATATCATTATAAAATATTCATATGTATCAAAAACACTATTAACTAAATAAGGTGATAATGTCAGTTAGATAGGCGATGAAACCAGACAAGAAACCTCGGATGCATTCTTGCTCATTTGTAATACTTAGTACTTTTGTAACGAAATCGTATAATTACAATTTTGATTAATCGTGTACAAACGTGTGCTATTGGAAATGCACCGCACTATATAGCTATTCATCACGATTGCTATTCAAAGTACTAATGAATTACTGGTACTAACGAAACAAAAAACAACAGCAACAACGCATTAGCCCATCGTCAACTTTGAACAAGTCTCCATCATCACGATGGACTTCAAATTTCAACCCCTAACTATTGGACCCAAACATCAAATTGGTACCATTTTTAATATAAATTCAAGGTTTGATACCATTTACTTTCTCATTTATGTCTGTTTTAATCAGTTGTGGTACCATTCTAGTATCTAATCTACCCATTTTCTGCTGAAATGCACCTTTCCGTGACATAGTTGCAAAGACAAATTTCGATTTTAATGCAATGTAGTACACAAACATCACAAAATGATTGTGCCAACTCCTACTTAAGCACACAAAACATAAAGTTTTGGATTGCTAGAGAAATATAACCTGGATGAACTTCGGATCGGGAAGTTCATTTTTATGTTTAATTCGAATACTCTAATGCAGAATCTATACAACCAGTGAGTACTGTTTATTGGCTTCTTTGTTAAGTACTGAACAAAAGAGGTGAAAGTTCAGACTTACTTATGAGTTTCCTATATCATGTAGTTGTATACAAATGTTATGAACAGCAGTAAGTAGAACAGGTTCAGGAGGTACAACTGAGTTCTGTCCAAGATGGTATCGTAACTACCTCAAAAATGAAGAGCTGGCACATTTTATCCCCGTCACCGCAGCTCTCGAGCCCCTTCCTGATCAGATGAGGGGCGGAAGGGAAAGTGGCCGTACCGTATCTTCAACAAGGGGGATTCTGGCTTCTTGTGATCAAATTTATACCCTACAGCAACATTTGAGCACTGATTCAAATTAAAACACAGCTGGAGTCCAAAAGTAGAAGAAATAGATTTTGTGGTAACTTAAACAGCTCTCTTTGGCCACATGCAATAATGAAAGCCAACATATTTGACAACGGTGGAGAAATGTTAGTATATAGAACCTTGAAGGGCTTCTAAAGCTGTACGAGCACACTTTGCATCAGCAAACTCAACAAAGCAGAATACCATGGCTTTATCTCCACTCTGCAGTTTAAAAGAAGAGTTCAGTTACAACGGCGAAGTAATAACAACAAACAACATGTTACTGGTTCAAATTTTAAAGTAAAATGTATACATACACGATGTATGTGGTTGGGGTGGGGTTTTATTATTCAAAACAAGAGGTTATCATGAATGGTTGCTTCGCATGATGGCAGAAATGTATCAATGCATGGGGTTACAGGGATCAATTGCATATTTGCATGTGACCTCACTTTGTTATCAGGAGTAAATTAGCAACTTAGACACAAGTGACTCAGTTAACAAAAACCCTTCAGCAAATTATGCAAATAAATAAGTCATAAAAACGAGAGCCCAATAGCTTAGAGAGTAATGAATAACTGTCATCCCATATTGCAAACGGTCTACCATAATATGTCGTAAAACCATGTTACCAGCAAACTTACTTGTCTTGGCCCCTTGTGGATGACTTTTAGGTCTTTGAAGCCAATGAATGGGCGAAAAAGATCTGTTCATAAGTTAAGGTAAAACAAAGAACACTCTATTCCATCTCCAAAATATCCCTCCCTCCACAGTCGGAATTAAAGCTCCCAGAAAGCCCCCCAAAGAATGATCACATAATGGCAAACTATTAATAGATTAAAAAAACATAATAACATGTGTCGCTATCTTTAACAAAATGCTTTCAACAGATCTATGCACGTCCAAGTTGACACTGAAGGTCGATGAAAATACTAAATTAATTAAAATAGTGTAAAGGATACGACCAACTTCTCTTCTTGAACAATCAGTTGGAAGCCCATCAACAAAAATGATATTAGACTCACCAACAGTATCATCAACCCTTCTCAATGAACTAGGTCTCTCATAGTTCATTTCATGGAATCCAGGTGCCAAATCTGCTCTCTGCCCTTGAACTATGGGATCTCTCAAGGGAGACGGATAGCCTCTTATGCCGGTTCCACTAGTTAATCCACCAAGATCAGCTTCAGATCGATGATATGACCTGGTATCATCTATACCATATGCACCAGGACGAGAGTGTAGGATCTAAATACAGAGAATAGTTCCATCCATTCACACTCTATTGTCAACTATGCAGCAAAAGTAAACACATTTCAAAATCTTACATCTCTATCTGTAAAATCTGAGCTTTGCCTCACTTCACCAGAGCTCCGTTGATGATAAGTAGTTAGGGTAGAAGCTTCAGATGCTAAGTAGCCAGGACGACTTGATCTTGGAATGCTTCCTCCTGCAGAGATAAATCTAATTTAACAACTCTAAAGGCCAAACATGATCCAATGTAAAGCAATCATATACTATTTTCCTCTGCTATAGCATATACTTACAAGTTCAAACTGAACTTGAACCAATATATTACGATTTCCCATGCTGTTGCACAAATATAACCAACAATCAACACATTTAACTACTCGCAATCAGCTCAAACTTAGCATAATACAGTAGCAGACATGAAATGCTTGCATGTAACCTGTCGCTGATACTATTAGTAACACTAACAAATGCATCAAAATAATAAGCCAAACAAGCATAAAATTGTTTGAAAATATGATGGAAACTATTTTATCCTTAAACTAAAACAGAGTGATGGAACAAAAAAAAACAGAAATACAAAAAAAAAAAACCATTGCAAATTAGAGGGGAAGAATATCACAAAGCAAAACCTTTTCTTTCCAAAACAAACACTCAAAATCAGTACATTTAAGTTCAATGTTGTATTATAAACTTGACAACAATAATTTTCCATAGCATGTTAAAAAGTACCAAAAAACTAAAACCGGAGAATAGTTCAATTACCATGATCATACCGGTTATACCAAAAGAAATGGGAAACATTATTAAATTTAGGGCAGGGAAACTTACCAATCTCAGAAGCAGGAATGCTGTATCTGTGGTAGGGATCCACCATGGGTATGCCTGCGCCCGCAGCTATGACAAGCCGTCGGAGTTTGTTCTTGCACCACCACAGCTGCTTGATCAAGGGTAGGTGACGACGTCGTTCAATCCGAAGCTTCTTGACATTCCCAAGACTTTATAAAAGTCAAAATTAATCACCCATTTTATTTATACGATGCTAATTGTTATTTGCACCACTCTACCTTACTAAATCAATGTTTATTAAGTGATAACTAAATTTTTTTTATTTTTTTATAATGGTCAACTTGAACCTATCTTTTCCTTCTTAACATTTTCTTTTGTAAATTAATTACATCTGATTAAAAAACAAAGTCCTAAAACTGAAGTTAATAAAATAATAAAGTAAACATTTTATTAATATAAAAATATTCATTCTTTTATTATACTTTTTTTTTTAATAAAACCATCAAAAGATGGGGGAATATTTATTGGATTCCCAAACCAAAAGAATAGGTGCCTTAAAGCAGCAAGTTTTTACAACCTACATAGGCACAAGGACAAAAACCCTTAGAAGCATAGTAATGCTTCACAAAAATGATCTACAAGCCTAACTTTTTTGCCTCAAGTCTGTTAGTGAATTGTCAAGACAAAACACAAGGCGACCTAAGGATCAAGAAAGGAAAGGCATAAAACAAAACTATACATCAAAATTATGAGATTGGTGACAGCAGAATGGGGATCCAAGCCAATTGCAATAATATTTGTCCCATCTGAGTTGAGTTGTTTGCTTTGAACATGCTGGAGAAAACTTGAGTGCAGCACCTGGGAGAGTAGTTCTTTCAACCTGTAAAAGAGGAAGACTCATTAGCAGTATCAGTTGAGAGAAGAGGAGATTCTGATTGTAGGAAATTCTGCAGCATCAAACAGAATTTTGCTTTTAGCAATGGAAGGCAAGGAGTTCCAAGTATAGATCTGAGATAGCTGGTTTGAATAACAAAGTTTAGCTAGGTAATCAGATGGCTGATTGGCCTCTCTAAAAATGTGACTGAACTTAAAGGTATGTACCTCCTCAGAGATAAGGTTCAGAATTCCATAAAGTCTCCAATGCCATAAGGTTGGATTGTGGATCATGTCAATTGCCTGCTTACAGTCAGATTCAATTTCAACAGGGGAGAGGTGTAAAAATTTTGCAAAATTGGACCCTGCTAAAATGGCTTTGAGCTCAGCTTCTAAAGGTGATAAGGCCTGACAGTGTATGCATTGGGCAAGAAGGAGCTCACCATTACTATTTCTAACTGTAAGTGCTAAACCAGCCTGTCCAAACTTCCAGGCTGCAGCTACACTAATTTTGTATCCCACTGTAGGTTTAGCCCTATAAATAGGGGAGATATTAGGTTTAGGAGGGATATACAGTGGAGGAATACATGTTTGTGTGGCCAGCTCTCTATCTACCTCATTTAAAATTGTAATGGATTTTTGATGAGTGAGAAGTAGATAAGGCTATGTAGTTCCTGTGCTAAGGCATTAGGGTTTGGGGGACAGTCCTCAAAAAGCATTTTATTTCTGGCTTTCCATAGAATCCAACATACTAGGATAGGAGCAATATGGTTGAGTCTGTTATGGAATCTAGAAAGACCAGAAAAGGCCCAACAGGTAGCAAGTCTATCCCACAGATATGCACAGTTGAAAAAAATAGAACCACATATATGGTGCATCTGTCTCCATAACAATATAGCAATGTGACATTCATTATAGAAATGGTGCAGGGAGTCAGAACTAGCACAAAAACAACATTTGGATGCAAATTGGAAGCCAAACTGAGATAAAATATCATCAAATGGAACTAAACAGTTTAGCAATTTCCACATAAAAATAGAGATTTTTTTCTGAATAGAAGCATTCCAAATTTTGGACAATACAGGGAGTTTACCTGGTAGAGGGTTTAGCTTCTGATAAGCTGATCTGATAGTAAATTTTCCTTGAGGTGTCAACTTCCATATTAGCTTGTCCTGTCTACCTGGATGTATTTCAGCTCCACTGATGGTGTCTATCACCTCTTGAGGCAGGACCAGAGTCAAAAAAGGCAACAAAGCTGCTTTGTTAGCTATAAAATTAGCCACAGTACACTGAATATGCTCTAATTCCTGGGGTTCATAGAAATCTATAAGTGGACCATGTTCAGTCCAATTAGAACTCCCAAAATTGCATAAACCCTCCCCATGTATCACTCTTGTATGTGACTGTGCAAAACTATCAATTTTGCAAATTCTTTTCCGGTTTTGTGATTTTCTGAGTGAGAATGGCTGAGAGGCTAGGAAAAGTGTCCGTGGAGCTAATCCTAACTGGTACTTCCACCAGAGTTTACAGGAGTAGGCTTTTATAGTGGTGGAGAGGTCTGTTAGTCCCAGACCATTATTAGACACTGGTTTACAAATAGAGCTCCATTTTTTCCAGGCTTTTTTAGGGCCTGTTTCTGATGAGCCCCAAAAGAAAATGGCTAGCCTTCTTTGAATCTTTTTAACCATCTGTTTTGTAGGCTCCATAACTGCCCATATGTGTTGAGGCAGAGCCTGAAGGCAAGATTGAATCAGAATCAATTTACCTCCAGTAGAGAGCCATTTGTTTTTCCAGTTAAGAGTCCTTCTATCAATTAATTCCACAATTGCTTGTGAGTGAATATTTAAGGCTCTTCCACTGAAGATTTGTACTCCCAAATATTTAAATGGCAGATTACCTTGTTTCATGCCCAATATGTTTTTTACTTGTCGAAACTTGTTCTCAGTAGCCCTAGAACTCAGGAAGAAATCACTCTTTTCATAATTTATTTTCTGGCCAGTGGTTTCTTCAAATTTTACTAAGAAGGCTTTCAATCTAATTAAGTTCATTTTGGAAGCACTGAGAAAAACTACAGTGTCATCAGCATAACTTAAATGAGAAATAGGGATGGCATTTCTGGGGAGACTGAAGTATTGCAATTTACCAGTACTAAAAATGTAAGAAAGGCTTCTGGTAAAAGCTTCACTGAAAATATTAAACAGAAATGGAGACAGTGGGTCTCCCTGTTTGATCCCTCTAGTTGCTGGGAAATAGCCAACTGGTTTGCCATTTATTAGGATTGAGAACCAAGCATCAGACAAATTTTTCATAATGCAATCAACAAATCTGTCACCAAAACCAAATTTAAGGAGAATTTTTTTAAGGAATTGCCAGGTAACTCTATCAAAAGCTTTCATTAAATCCTATTTTAAGATACAGTTTGGATCTCTGGCTTTCCTATTTATGAATCTAAACATTTCTTTTAAATAGATAACATTATCAGAAATGTCCCTATTTTGAAGAAAAGCAGACTGGTTTGGAGATATCAATTTAGGCATTAATGGTTTCAGTCTTTCTATTATAATTTTTGAAAAAATTTTGTTTGTCACATTAGAAAGACTGGTAGGTCTATAGTCACTGAAAGAGATAGGTATTTCTTTCTTAGGAATGATAGTGATCCATGTACTGGAAATACCTCTATTAATGTGAGACCTAGTTAGAAAATCATTAGATGCCTCTAATAAATCTAAGCAAATTATGTTCCATGCCTTAATAAAAAATTGGGCAGTATAGCCATCAGGCCCTGGACTGCTTGACTTGTTAAGGCCAAAAACTATTTGCTTCAATTCAGGCAGAGATATTGGCTTAATGAGTTCATCATTTTCTGTCTGTGAGATCAGTGAAGGTATCTGAGACAGAAAGTGTGTAGAATAGAGGTTCTGGTCAGGGTGTGGTGATTCAGTTAGAAGATCTTGATAAAAAGCAACAGCTTCAGACTCAATTTCCTCATTGCTATTCAACCACTGTCCCTGTGAACTTTTAATTTTAGTGATTCTAAGTCTACCTCTTTTCTCCATAACAGTGTTATGAAAATATTTGGTATTCTCATCACCCTCTTTAAGCCATTTAACTTTTGCCTTATGTTTCCAGAAATTATTTTGCTCTTTCAAAGATTTTTTTAGAAGAGCTTTTGCCTGTTTGAGTTTAATAAGTTCATCAGTTGTGCTATTCAACTCAAAACTAATTTCTTGGATCCTTAACTTTTCCTCAGCTTTTATTACATTCTCATCAATATTACCAAAAATCTCCTTATTCCATTTTTTAAGGACAGACTTAAGGCTTTTAAGCTTGAGAAAGAATTTATACATTCCAGTACCCTCTGAGTGATCATTCCAGTGAAGATTGATGACCTCCATGAAACTTTCTCTCTTGAACCAGGTATTGATGAACCTGAAGGGCTTAGGAACTGAGGGAATATTACTACCTATTCTAAGTGATAATGGACAATGATCTGAGGTGTCTTTGTTGAGCACTTGGATAGAGGACTGTGGAAATTTAGTACTCCAATCATGAGTGCACAGTCCCCTATCCAATCTCTCAACAGTTAGCCTCCTTCCTTGTTCCCTAATTCTACCATTAGACCAGGTGTAAAAATTACCTACTGTATGTACAGGAAATAGAGACATGTTATCAATGAAAGCACTAAATTCCCTAATACTCTTAAGGCTAGTTTTAGCATGCCCTTTGTATTCAGAAATGGAAGCCATGACATTAAAATCACCTATATATATATATATTGCTTCAGAAGATGATATAGCCTTAAGATCAGACCACAGTTCAACTCTTTCTTTCCTAGTTCTTAATCAATACACAAAAAAAATCTCAGTAGATGATTCCAGTGTATGTATTGAGAGCTGTACTTGAATAAATTGATTATGGTCCAAAATTAAAGAAATGTCAACTTTACAGTTCCACATAAGCCAAATATTACACAGACTTGAATGTATGCAATTTTGAAAGTGCAATTTGTTTTTGTAAGAATCACATTCTAAATTATCATGTTGCGGTTCAATTAGGCATAGTACATCAATTTTATGATTAAAAATTAGTCTAGATAGTCTCAGCATAGAAGTTTCCATGCCTCTGACATTCCAGACCAGTACATTTAGACCTAATGTTGTACTAATCATTTACGAGATTTTATGCTATCAGTTGCAGTTCTAGTCACTATCTTATTAACCTGAGCAAAAAAAGTTGGGACTTTGTTCAACTCAGAATCATCAAGAGAGGTACTAGCAGTAGATGTCACAGCATCAACATAGGATAGAGCGATTACCTGTGAAGGAGATTCTGGAGGTTGGGGAGGTTCCATATTTTTTCCAGCCTCAGTCAAACCCTCAGAGGTGTCATCAGTGCACTGATCTACCTCCATGATCAATGGGAGAAATCTGTTGCTTCCCTGCCTAGGCTGAGAATAGAAACTGACTTTGTTGGTGTCAGTTGTGGATGGCCTGGTTGAGTGTAGATTCATGTCATCCTTCGAAATTTTTTTTGATTTTCTGGGAGTGCACCAAGGTTCCTCAGCTGATATGAGAGAGTTTTGAGGAGTAGAGGATGAAATTGGTTCAGGAGGGGTGTCTGTATTGACCTCAGTGGCCAGGGGGTAGTGGAGGGGAGTGACTGATCTAAAGGAAACTCAGATGCAGAATCTGTAAAATCTTCTGTTATGCTGTCTTCAAACTCTAAAGATTTAGCACCACTGGCATGGATCTGTGGAGACTTCTGTGAGTTTGGAGTCTTTTCAGTGTCAGGCAGTACTTCAATTGGAGAGTCATAGACCATTGGGGTGGTATGGCAATTTGTGATTTGGTGGGTGGTAACAGTAGGAGTGGGAAGTGTATGGTGAGGGGTAGGTATGGAGAGAGGAACAGCTGGTGGAGGTGTGGGATCAAAAGCTGGAGAGTGGACAATTTCTTTCCCTTTGTTCAGTTCATCTTGTTTCTTCTGAACATACACTAGATTCTGAGTGCTCTGGCCTTTCCCATGGGTGCCAGCAACCTGCTTCTGTTTGGCATCATTGAGACTTTTTGGGGAGTTTGGCCTGAGGTTGTTCCTTCTTTGCATTGGCCTTAAATCAGAGTTAAGGATTCTACACTCATTCACTTCATGTCCCAGTTTCTTACAGTGTCTGCAATATAAAGGGAGCTGCTCATACTCTATTTCAAAATCAGCAACCTCACCCTCCATATTAACTGTCAAAGTAACTGAGTTATGGAGCTTTGCAAGCAGATCAATCTCCACACACAGCTTTACAGCTGAGGGTCTAGTAAGACTTGCTGTGGCCATATCCATCTTTATGAACCTACCTATCCTATTTCCTATTGCCTCTAGCATGGCTGTATTGTACCAGAAGATAGGTAGGTTACGGAGGGTGATCCATATAGGCATAATTGAGGTTTCTGTGTCAGGGGTAAAACCAGGGGTCCATTTAAAAACTTTCATGGCAGATCCCTTGAATGATCACACATTCTTCATCCAACATCTTTGTAGATCCTCAGGATCCTCAAATCTTATCAAAACATGTCTATAATCTAGAGAACCAAGCTGATACCTGCCTTTGAAGCCGACAGATTTGAAGGATTCGTTCAGAAACTCCATAGAGGGTTTGATCCTTGGAAATTTGCCGATCAAGGCATTGGTGTAGTGCTCCGACAGGACGGCGACCTCCTCCGGGGAGATGATGCATGCAATCTTTCCTCGGTATTCCGGCACCGGCGAAATTGACGGATTGGAAGGTAGAGCCGAGGCAAGAGGGGTGGGTTTTGCTGTGAGCGCTTGAAGAAAGCTAAGTTGGGGGTGGCTCCGCCGTGGTTAGGCGGCGGTTCCGGCGACATAGTGACGGTTTTGTAACCGTTGTGGGTGGTTAACGGGCAGAAACAGTTGTTGTCGGTAAAGAGGGTAGACAAAAGGTAGAGAGAAGTGAGAGCATTTGTGAATTAGAGAGAGAAAAAGTGTCACTATTTGAAACTCGATGTCATTCTTTTATTATACAGCTTCATCCATCTGCATATTAAGATTAAAATTATAATTTAATATTATTTATTCCATTCACAATAAATTTATACTCTTTAAATTTTGTAAACGAAAATACAAAATGTACTTAGGATAAAATACAAATAAAAATTAAACATCAGGTATAATAAATGTAAAATTTTACCAAATAATTATTCTTCAAAATTCTTATTATTAGTTTATTAGATGCTTGAATGGTTTCAAAGACACTAACTATTACATTTTATTATAAGTTGATTGAATTTCAATAGCTAATTCCTTCGATCTTTTTATATTACAAATTCAAATAATTTTTAGAACTTGTCTAGTGATATAGTATTGATAATAATTATAAGTTGTGTTTGATTGTGTCATAAATCAAACTTAAGTAAAAACCTTCCAGTTTTGTATTAAACAATTAATTTTTAAATATACGTATAAAAACAAATTAAAATATAACTAGAATTTTAATAATTAAATACTAAAGATTGATTAAAAAGTAGGTGTAAATAGCATTATTTATATCTCATGGGCTACCAATTTTTTATTATTCCTAAATTATTTGCACCTTTAAGTCCAGTAAATTATTTGCGCGTTGCACGGTGTATTATAAGCATTTTAATTATATATGTAAGTGGGGAAAAAGTTAGAGTTATTTTTTATTGATATTTGTAAAAGTTATTTGTCTTTAAGTATACTGGGTGATTACATGTATAACAGAAATGTTATTAAATTAGGTGAGTTTTCTAAAGAACATTTTATTTTAAGTATACACAATTATGTTTAGGGAAATTTTAAAAACAATTATGTTGAATAACTTTGTAATTGTCGAATATGCTTTATTAAAAATTTGTAATTCAATCAAACAAAAATGACTCACAAAACAAAATCGGATGGCAACGGCAGTGACAACTCCATCACTGAAACCAAAGGGGTGAATAACTGATCGGTGCTGAAACTGCAAAGAAAAATAGTATATTTCGACCAAAAAAACATCCATATCATATCCGATCAACATGTACGCTCAAACAGTCAGAACTATAAACGCATCAAAGTTCATAACTTAACCAACAATTAGATGGTGTGTAAAAAACAAAATAAAATAAAGCCTAGAAAAAGACATGGTAAAGAAATATTGGATGAAATCAAGAATATGAAAACCGAGCAAATTATGAACATACTTGATGAGAGAGATGAGATTTTCACATTGCTGTCTGAACCGATGCAGTACAGTACATGCTTAGTTTAGCAAGAACTGACTCTCGAGAAACCCACCACCACCTCCTCATGTAATGCTTTTCAGATTTTCTTTACAGTTCTCAAGCCCTTCAATCACAAAAAATAAAATACTATTACTGTGTATTCAGATTGCGTGTTCCAAAATTCAATCTTTATGACAAAGGCTAAAGAAATAACATAAACTAAGATGAACCCACCCAAGTGAGTAATCGAAACATACTTGAAGAACATCAAAATGGTCTCGGACGATCATGTTGCCAAGCATCACAGACATGGTCCTGTAAGAAATCCAAAAACATCACGAGGATCCGACAATGGCAATTGAACTTCTTCCTAATATCTTGGTTCAGAGTCCAAAATTACTGTGATGTGCAAGACATCATCATAAATTTATAGTAAAATACATAAAAAACAACCTTCAAGCATGAATTAAACAAAAAAAGCCATAAACGGCAGAATAAAGTGTAAACATATATATATATATATATATAAGCCATAAACTGCAGAATAAAGTGTAAACATATATACATATATATATACATATATATACATTTATATTAAATAAGTCAGCCTTACCATAAGGCAAAGGAGCTGAGAAATCCTATTTCAATAAGTTTTGAGGTAGAAAACTAATTATTTTATTCTCGGTGCCTAGGTGTAAGTGGAGCAGAAAAATAGGGACTATCTTGCAAATTCTGAAAAATAAATAGATAAAACCCCAATCATCTTCTTCCTCGCATCATCTTCTTCTTCCCAAATCACCTTTTACCTCCCATCATCTTCTTTGCCGGGAATCGACGGAGCATAAGCGGCGTCGGAGGAAAGCTGGCGGTGGTGGGCACGGGGGTGACGACGGGAATCGATGGAGCTCAGGCGGTGTCGGAGGAAAGCTGGCGGAGCCGGAATTTCATGGATTTTCACCGGAATCTCCTTCGTTTTTTATGATGATTTCGATGTTGGTGATTTCGATCTTATAATTCCGATCTAATGATAATGATACTGATGGTAATGATTTAGATTTGATGATGATGATTCCGATGATATGATTTCGAGTTGGTGGAGCGGTGGTGGTGTGGTGGGTGGACTGTTCGTGAAGCTGTGGAGGTTGGTGGCGGTGTGGTGTTTGATTGGTGGTGGAGCGGTGGAGGTCGGTGGTGGCTGGTGGTGCGGTGGTTGACTGGTGGTGGAGGTCGGTGGTGGCTGGTGGTGTGGTGATGGCTGGTGGTGGTTGACTGGTGGTGGAGCGGTGGGGGCTGGTGGTTGTGCGGCGGATGACTAGTGGTGGTGCGGTGGACTGGTGGTGGTGGAGCGGGGAGGCTGCTAAAGGCTGGTGGGGCGGTGGTTGACTATTGGTGGTGATGATGATGATGATTTATTAATTGATGATAATAATGTATGATTATGGTAATTAATTAAAGATTATGATAATTGATTTTAGTGCTAAATATGATGATAATTAATGGTGGTAAATTTGATGATCACAATGATAATTGATTTTATGATGATGACGAGATAATTGATGATCGAATGTTGATAGTTGATTATTAATTCCGGTTATGATCATTTGATAATTGATGTTTTTTTATTGATAGATGAATTTGACGATCAGATTGATAACGACGATGAATTATATATGTATGTATGCATGCATGATGAAAATGAGATTAATTTGATGATCCGAGCCAAGAATCAACGAGAATCTAATTTGATGATTTGATTATGTTTATATTTGATATGATAATTTTATATTTATGATTGATAACTGATGATAATAAAGAATGTAGATTTGATGATTATATGTTTATGATTGATAATTGATGATAATAAAGAATGTAGATTTGATGATTTTAGGTTTATGATATGATTGATGATTTAATTTTCATGATTGATAATTAATGTCGATTTTGATGATTTGATGATTGATGTTTTTTTTATTAATGATCGAACGTATTTGACGATCGGATTGATGACGACGATGATTAATGTTGGTGGCCGAGTATATATAAAACGAGGTCAATTTGATAAAATTAATAAAAACGAGGTCAATGTGATAAAATAGAGGATGATAAAAACGAGGTCAATTTGATGATCCGAGCTACTTTTTGCGAAAATTTAGTAGATTTGATGATAAACGACGAAGATTTGATGATTAACAATGATGATTTGACGATGAACAACGAATATTCGATGATTTGATGATGAACTACGAAGATTTGATAATGAACGACGACGAACGATGAAGATTTGATTATGTGTATATTTTAGTTGATGATTTTATGTTTCTGATTGATAATTTTTTATCGATGATCGAACGGATTTGATGATCGGATTGATGACGAAGATTTGAAATTATATATATATACATATATATGTTTATGTGTATGTATCGGTATATATATATATGTATATATAAGGTCACCGGCATTATATATGATGAAAACGAGGTCAATTTCATGATGTGAGCTACGTTTCTACGAGAATCTAATTTCACAATTTTTTATCGATTTGATTATGTGTATATTTTAGTTGATAATTTATGTTTCTAATTGATGATTATTTATCAATGATTGAACGGATTTGATGATTTGATGATGAACAACGAAAATTTGATGATGAACGACGATGATTTGATGATGCACGACGATGATTTAACGATAAACAACGAAGATTTGACGGTTAAAAATGAAGATTTGACGATGAACGACGAATATTTGATGATGAACAACGAAGATTTGACAATGAACGACGATGATTTGATGGTGAACGATGAAGATTTGATGATGAACGGTGATAATTTGATGAACAACGATGATTTGATGATGAACGTCGATGATTTTGTAATAAACGTCGATGAATTGGTGATGAGCGCCGATGGTTTGATGATTTAATATTGATGATTGATGATGGTAATGATGAATAAGGAGATTAAATGTTTTATATATTCTTATTGCAAAATGGTCCCTGGGTTTTATTAACATTTTCAGTACTGGCACCGAAAATTAAATATTTATATTCCAGCTCCGAAGGTATTTTGTCCCTAAACCTAATACTCTCTGCCTTACCATAAGGCTGCCTTATCAGAAACTTCCTCTCTTACTCTCTACAATCCCAATCTTGAGTTCATAGAACTTCCCAAGCCTTGTACTCCCAAGCCAAGCCTTGTAAACAACCATTCCCATGTACTCTCCTCTCTCCCATTAAGCCTTTATTCAATACAAAAAATTATTCAAGGTACTGATTTTCTCATGTTTTTTGGAGCATGCTATACGCAGTCCGTATTTTGCTTATTTTGCAGTCCAAAATAAAAATACGCCTTCGATATATATGATATGGTCAATAATTATGTATCTCAGACATATGCATCATATATACTACTTCTATTGCATACACTTGCAATTCAGTTATATATCAGAATCATTGTATATATGATTATTTAAAAAAAATACGGACTGCAAATAAGCAAAATACGGACTGCGTATAGAAGGCCTGTTTTTTAATTTTACTTTTATATATATATATATACTATGTCATTAATTACGTTAAATTTTATTTGATGTATAAAAGTTATGTTTATTTACTATTCATTAAGTTTTATTTTATTTTTCAAATTCAATAAGATTACATTTTTAATCATGATTAAGCTAATTAATCAACACTTAATCATAATTAGTAAAAATTAATTACAATTAATATCGTGTTTTTATGGTATCATAGCCAAAAAACAGCCGGGGGGTATATCATGAATAGAAATATTAGTACACTTTTTTATCATATTATCGTATCATTTCCAGTAATATTTAGAGTAACAATTAGGTTTGATGCACTTAACTTTGGTAAACATCTTTAGCCTATAAGACGGTTGGTCAGCCTGGTTTAATGGTGGTCCACGCAAGGTATAGATGTGTTTCAGTTATGTGTAAGAAGATCTAATTTATACAATAAATATTACAGTTAAAGATAAGATACTATGACAGAAAAGGTTAGGAGGTTTTTATTCGGAGGATCTAGTTCTTCGAATTCATCATCTCATACATCATGTAGCATATTACAAAGTCATGAAATACAACAAGTATTACCCAGTCAAACTATTAATTCAATTTATCAACATGGAATATTAGAGTTTAGTAAAGCATACTCGATTAAAATTCATGAAGAAATACTCCCAATGCATCAAGAATTTCAATCTATAAAATTACTTTCACAAGAAGCTATTAAGAAATATAAGGCTCAAAATTATAGATTTTTACATTTTGGTTTAATACAAATTTGCACCCATTAATAAGATTAGGAATATATACCCCAATATTTATGGTTTTAAGAGATGATAGGCTAGTTGAATATAAAGATTCAATATTAGCAATGATTCAAACTAATATTTGTAATGGAACAATAAGATTTGATTGTATTCCAAATTATTCTGTTAGTTTAACAGATCCAAACATTATGAATTCATTAAAATTAGATATTCAATTAAAACAAGACAAGATAATGCATGAGACAGAACATTTTGTATTAATATATAGAGTATATTTTAAATTAATGAAATCCATGATTCCAACTGCATTAAAATTAAACCCAACAGAAAAAGAAGAATTAGTCTATGTTACTACAAATTCAGATAATACAAGAATAGAAACTCCAAAGTTATTAAAATGGAATGAAATAACTATTCCTGAAGAAATAATAGCTGAAAGACCAGTAAGTATACAAAGAAATTTAAAATTAATAGAACCTTCAACTATAGAAGAACAGAAAGATGGAAAAGTATTAATAAAATTTAAAAGGTCTATGTCTAGTAGGTCTATGTCCAGTAGATATGCAGAAACACATAGGTCCTCATTAGATCAATCTAGCAACTATCAATTACCTAGACATTCAATATCTGATTTTCATGAGTCAAAACTTAGATTTTCAACTCCACTACCGGAAGTAATTCCGGATACTACCTCTTCAATAGGATCACCGACTTATAACCAAATGCGAAATTCAGAATTAAATATGATAAATAGTGATGAAGAATTTCTAATAGATAAACAAGCATTAAACAAAGATTATTATTATAGTTTAGAGAATATTAATCATAGAAAATGGTTTGAGAATTTGGATATTCAAATTAGGGAAAATTTAAAACAGGAATTTTATAAAGAATTAAAAGAAAAAAAGATTAAAAAAATGAAATTTTTTATATGGTTATCATACTACCTACAAAAAGAAAGAATAGTAAATTCCGATCATATAGAAGAAATTCCATTCATTAATGTACAAACTAATTTATATAAAAAATGGAAATTACAGAATAATAATACTATTGTAATCTCTATTTATCCCCCTTTAAAAAGTATCAGCATTAATTTTGAAGGTGATGTTATAACAGCATCTCCTTTTAAGCTAGGAAAAGAAGGAACTGAGCCTGCAACTGTAGAAGATATTTAAAAAGTATATCAACAAAATAATTATACAAATCAAATATTACATACTATATCTAATCAAGTAGATTTAATTTCAACTAAGTTAGATAATAAACAAGAAGGATTCCCAAGAGAAATTTCAAAGCCTCATTTTCAAGTTTCCTCATTTCCTAAACACCTGGAAAATTCAATGTCATTAGTTCAGAGAGATAAACCTAGTACATCTCAAAACATAGGAGTAATTTCACAAATAAATTCACAATATTCAAGTAATTCAGAATATTCTTCAGAATCTGAAGAAGAAGAGATAGGAAATCAGATAGAAGCAATAGAACAACAATTTGAAGATTACCCAGAAGAGAAACCACAATTACAAATTAATAGAATAAAAAACCCTAGATCAAATAGAAATTGGGTAAATAATAGAACAAAAAATTACTATCCCAGACCTACGCCTCCAGATATTCAATATGAAGAACAGAATAATGCATTAAATAGTTATGATGGATCATCTTTATATCAATGGAACATATATGGAAAGTCTGAATATCAAATATTAAATATATTACAAGAAATGGGTGTGGCTAGGATGGCATACAAAGCCAAAACCACACATTCAGAACCTCTGATTGTTGGATTTCTAGTAACAGGTTTTACGGGCCAGCTAAAAGGTTGGTGGGATAATCACTTAACATTAGAAGATAAACAAGCCATTATTAATCATGAAATAGAAGAAGTAAAAGAAGAAGGTAATGAAATACAATATGTAATGGTTCAAGATGGTTCAGCTTATTTAATATATGTCATATCTATGTACTTTATTGGAAATCCAGAAGAAGAATTAACTAGTTCAAAAATATGTTTAACTAATTTAAGATGTCCGTCTCTTACAGATTTCAAATGGTATAAGGATTTATTTTTAACACAAGTATTAAGAAGAACAGACTCAAATGCAGCATTTTGGAAAGAAAAATTTATTACAGGATTACCAAATCTATTTTCACAAAGAATAATCACTAATTTACAAAAAACATTAGGAACAGACAAAATAAATTATGATGCATTAACATTCGGTCAGATATTTGCATTTATTAAGAAAGAAGCATTAACATTATGCCAAGATTTAAAAATCCAACATAAGTATGGATATGAAAGAAAAGAAATGGGTACTTTTTGTCAACAATTTGGAATAATGGAGATTAAACCACCTTCATCTGAAAAGAAAAGAATATTCAGAAAAAGTAGAAAATTCAAATATAATAGTAGAGATAATTATAAAAATTATAATAAAAATCAAAATATACAGAAGTATAAAGGAAAAAATAAATACAAAAATATTCAGTGTTATAAATGCAAGAAATTTGGTCACACTGCTTCCCACTGTAAAACAGAGAAAAAGATTAATTCACTATTTTCAGAAGATAAAGAACTAAGAAATAAATTATTATCATTATTAGTAGAAAATTCAGATATAGAACAAACAGAATATGATTCAACATCAGATAGTTCAGATAATTCAGATGTGTGTCAATGTAAGATTCAAACAATCAATATGTTAAATAATACAAAAAATAATAAAAAAACTTTATTAGACATTATTGATAAAATAGCAGATTCATAAAATAAGAATGACTATATAGAAAAACTAAGAGAATTAGTAACAGAAGAAGAAAAACCAAAATTACCACAAATAGAAGAAGTATTTAGTTTAAGTAAAACAATCACAAAATACGCTGAAATAGAAAAAAGAAAGCCAATAAAAGCAGATGATTTAAGAACAGAGATTAATAAACTAAAAACAGAGGTTAGTTCAATAAAAAAAGAATTAAGTAGGTTAAAAGATAAGGATCTAGATTTAGAGTTAAAATTAAGCAACATAAGCCAAAATAATATGCCTAGTACAAGTATAGCTGAAGAAACTCCAACAGATAATCAATTTTTTAGTGCTATTAATAAAATTAATATGGAAAAATGGTACTCATTAGTAACTATAGGAGTTGAAAACTTTAGTGTCACAGTTATAGCATTACTAGATAGTGGTGCAGACCAATCATGTATTAGAGATGAAATAATTCCTACTAAGTATCTTGTTAAAACTAAAGAAAGATTATCAGCAGCAAATGGTACTCCAATGACAGTAAACAAAAAACTACCTAATGGGTTTATATGTAACAATAATTATTGTATTAAACATTCATTTCTCATATTAGAAAATGTGTCTTATGATGCTGTATTAGAAAATCCATTTTTATATCAGATTACCCCTTTCAAGAAAACTCAACAAGGAATTAGTACTAAAATATTAGGAACAAAATTACTATTTCCATTTATTGATCCTCCTACTCAGATAGAATTAAATTTATTACAGTCTAACTCCATATATCGAAAGATTTGTTTGTTAAATACTAAACAAAAGAATATTTTATGTTTAAAAGAAGAATTAAGTTATTCAAAAATAGAAGAACTGATTAATAACAATTTAATACAACAAAAGATTTCAAGATTAGAAGAAGAATTTAAAAATCAAGTATGTTCAAATCATCCTAATGATTTTTGGGATAGAAAAAAACATATAGTATCATTACCATATGAGAAAAAATTCAATGAATAGAGAATTCTGTAAGCAAGAAATTCAAAGTCATTTAGAGAAAGCAAATCTCCATGGAGTTGCTCAGCTTTTTATGTCAATAAACAGGCAGAAAAAGAGAGAGGAGTTCCTAGATTAGTTATAAATTACAAACCATTAAATAAAGTATTACAATGGATAAGATATCCTATTCCAAACAAAAGAGATTTATTAAATAGATTATATAATGCAAGAGTATTTTCAAAGTTTGATTTAAAATCCGGATATTGGCAAATTCAAATAGATGAGAAAGATAAATATAAAACAGCATTTGTAGTCCCATATGGCCAATATGAATGGAATGTTATGCCATTTGGATTAAAAAATGCACCATCAGAATTTCAAAAGATTATGAATGATATATTTAATCCCTACTCAAAATTTGTAATAGTATACATAGATGATATATTAGTTTATTCTGATTCAATAGATAGTCAATTTAAACACTTAAATTTACTACTAAATATTATAAAGAAAAATGGTCTAGTAATATCGGAACCTAAAATGAAATTATTTCAAACAAAAATTAGATTTTTAGGGCATGATATTCATTTAGGAAAAATTAAACCAATACAAAGAGCAATTGAATTTGCAGATAAGTTTCCAGATGAAATAAAGGATAAAAATCAATTACAAAGATTTTTAAGTTGTTTAAATTACATATCAGACTTTTTCCCTAAATTAAGGATAATCTGTAAGCCTTTATATGACAGATTAAAAATTAATCCATCACCTTGGACAGATAAACATACACAAATAGTCAAAGACGTAAAATTAAAATCAAAATCATTACCATGTCTAGGAATTCCACACCCATCGGCGTTTATGATAATAGAAACAGACGCATCAAACTTAGGATATGGGGGTATATTAAAACAATTGCATTTAGAAAAAGAAAACATAGTTAGATATCATTCGGGATTATGGACTGGGGCACAGATGAATTATTCAACAGTTAAAAAAAGAAGTTTTATCAATTGTTTTATGTATTTCAAAATTTCAAGATGATTTGTATAATAAAAAGTTTTTATTAAAAATTGATTGCAAATCAGCAAAAGAAATTTTACAGAAAGATGTAAAAAATTTAGTTTCAAAACAAATTTTTGCACGATGCCAAGCAATATTATCAGTTTTTGATTTTGAAATTGAATTTATTAAAGGAAAGGATAACTACCTTCCGGATTTTTTGACTCGAGAATTCCTTACAGGAAATCATGAGTAAATATTCAAGTACAGCAGCATCCTCAAATTCAAAAACAGCCAAAGATTATGAAATTCCAAGACCATTAGCACCTAAAACACCTACTCCAAATTTTCCACCTCTTACTTATTCCACAGTTGCCCAGACTCCTTATTCAAGATTGATTCAAACACCAGTTTTAACACCCAATTACACCATATTCCCTAAATCTAGCACACAATCCTCTACTCAACAACCAAAAGCCCCTTCCTATTTTGATAAACCAAACCCAGAATATATTTTCCTTACTCATTTTCAGACAGAACCAGAAGTCCATCAGTTAAAGAATTTTGTATCCAAACATTTTGTACCTACAAGTCAATGGATGGCAGATGATATTCAAAAAACTCAGCAATTTTATGAATTAATTCTAATAGACACCCAGTCAGTTGATATTCAGCATATGAAAAATAAATCAGATCCCAACAGAATAGACTTTTCCAAAATCCAAATTAAAAATATTCTTCAGCCTACCCAATTCAAGGACATACATTCCCCAGTTTCATTTACAGTTCGTCATATCCCTCAAACATTCAACTATGTAGATTATATGCAAGCCTGGTACAGAACATTTTATATTAGGTCATTTGATCATTCATGGTTCATCAATTTTCATTCATCCTTCGACGGAGAAATTCCAATGTGGTTCATAGATTGGTGGCTCAAATTGGGACCATCAGCAGAAATTCTACCGCAACCAGTATCGGAGGCATTGGAAACATTCTACAGACTCAACAAAGCAAAGCAATTCGAGAAGCATATATTATTCCATGCAATATTCCGAGTACCATGGATATTTGCGTGGAGTTTTCAGATAAGACAGATTCATGAAGGTTTGCCTTGCTCACTCATAAGGCAATTCAAGATAAAATGGTGGAGCAACTACAAAGTCCAGTTTTATTCAACAGAAGCGGTGACCCATTATCTTAAAACAGGAGAAAAATTAAGAATTCAACTCAGTCCAGAAGACAGCCCAATCAAAGGAGGCTCAATTCAACAAGCCCTAAGCATTCAGACCAACAGCAAAAGCCCAGTTCAGCAAACAATCAGCATTCAGCCATCATCTATTCAACAGCAGCGATCAACTCAACAGCTAAGGATTTTACCTGCAACATTAAGAACAAGTCAAGAAGAAGAAGATTTCAAGAAATTTTACCAGATGTTCAAGCAAATGAAGGAAACAGAAGTAAAACAAGAAGACAATCAAGATGAAGATCCATTCGGAGGCCCATTAGCCCAAAATCCATACGAGCTATAATTCAACAAGCAGCAGCCCAATTCAGGATTCAATTAATGGAGAGCAGATTCCAAAAGAGCTACTATTCAACAGACCGGAGCAAGTGGAGGGACCAGACACCCACTTCAAGTTCAACAATTAAAGGAGTGCAGATTCCAAAAGAGCTACTATTCAACAGACCGGAGCAAGTGGAGGGACCAGACGCCCACTTCAGAAGACCATTTCAGATTCAAAATAATTAAAAGATGCGATTATTAAAACAACAAGCCAACGTGGAGGGCCCATTTCAACACTACAGATTCAAGGAGTGCTATTATTGAAGAGACAAGCCAACGTGGGGGGGCCATTAATCATTACTGATTCATCATTACACCTGAATAGTATTAGTAAGAATTTCCTATAAATAGACTAGTTTTCATTGAGAAGGAGGCACGCTGATTTCAGCCCTCTCTTACTCTCTACAATCCCAATCTTGAGTTCATAGAACTTCCCAAGCCTTGTACTTCCAAGCCAAGCCTTGTACTTCCAAGCCAAGCCTTGTACTTCCAAGCCAAGCCTTGTACTTCCAAGCCAAGCCTTGTAAACAACCATTCCCATGTACTCTCCTCTCTCCCATTAAGCCTTTATTCAATACAAGAAATTATTCAAGGTACTGATTTTCTCATGTTTTTTTAATTTTACTTTTATATATATATATATATACATACATATATATATATATATATATATATCACCAATGACCTACAAGAGAAACTGAAAGTTCTTCTTCATTGTCAACCACCAATAACCTGCACAAATAATAAACTGACAATCACAATGGAAGAAATTTATACGATTTGCATACAAATAAATGGATATAATAAATATGTGGGTATTAAAATATATTATACCATATAAATAAAGTGTATAATATACATTTCCTAAATATACATGAAAACGTGTGTAGCCCAATTGATTAGTCATACTTAGATAAACAACACGTTAATATATATAAGATATATATAAAAGGTAATTAAAAAACATGATGGAAAATATAAATTTAACCAACTAATTAAAGGTTGATGATATCATAAGAAACTAACTAATTTAAAAGTAAGATATATACATATTTTACTAAGTTAATTATATATTAAAGGTGAAAATGTTTTATTAAAAAATGATAATCTGATTGATGGATTATACAATCACGATCATGATATAAAGATTATGGAATCATGATTACCATGAAATAACATAGAAAAGTAATTTTAAATATTTAGTCTTGGAATTGACGGTCACTATATAGTGACGGGGTTTATATGCAAAGAAGTTTGGGACGGCGGTTTTTCTGCAATTTATATAAATTGCATTCAGCATGCTTGAATTTCACACTTAAATGCTTGTTTTTTAGACCAAACAGGTTGTTTTTTAGAACATACTTGCATTTCACACTTAACAGGTTGTTTTTTAGAGAATGTTTGCATTTCACAGTTAACCGGTTGCTTTTTAGAGTTCATTATTTTGAAGCAAAAATAAATGGTTTTATAGAGCATGCTTGAATTTCACCCTTGAATGCTTGTTTTTTAGACCAAACAGGTAGATTTTAGAACATGCTTGTATTTCACGCTTAACGGGTTGTTTTTTAGAATAAAATGCTTGTTTTTTAGACTTTGTGGATATGTTTGCTAACGTCTATTTGTAGACTAAAATGCTTGTTTTTAGACTGAGTGAACAGTGCGTGTGAACAGTGCACGTGAGTAAATAGTGCATTTTTGTCAAAATTGCAAATAAGAACCTTCTTCCTTCCATATTCCAATATAACCCTTCGTTACTATATAGTGACCGTCACTCAAGAGACCAACTCAAATCCTAACATGTATCTAATTACTATTGATTGTAAAAATCAATTGAACAACAAAAATAATATTTTATTTACAAAAATAGAAAATAAATCGATAAACCTATAAATCATAACTCACAATATAGTTTATGGTGGCACAGTATGCTAGTTCAATTAATTTAGTTATAAATTCAAATGTTTCCATGTACAAAAGTAAAGGAAATCAAAACCAACCTATATATGATGCGATACTTATCATGAATAAAAGGAAGTTTATCAATGAAAGGAAACTTGCTCCAACTATTATAACCAAAAAATACGGCAAAGAAAAAAAAACACGGTAATATTGTGGTAGATAGAGTAAGTAGATCAATATTAGAAAATAAATAAATAAAACAAAATCCGGTAAGTTGTGGTGGTTATACGATGGTGTTTAGTCAAAACTATGTAGTTTTTTATACTTTTTAGGGAAAATTCTCATAAAGGGTGTTATAAGAATTGAAATTCCCACTAAAAGCATACAACTTTAGATATTCTTACTTAGGGCATTGGATTAGTTTTAAGACCATTTTACCCTTTATTTATTATTTTCAATTCATTTGTATTTGAACTTTTTAAACTTTACATATTTCTATTTAGTCTCCAAAACATGCTTTGAATAATGTTTTGAGAAATAGTTTTACAACTAAGGTTTAATCAGTGAGTGTCAAGTCCTTACATTGGCAGCAAAGTCGTGAATTTGGTGCCGATCGAGTGCCTGGAAACCATGACAAGCTTTGAAAGAAACCATAGTTTTGGTGGAAAGCCAAATGAAGAATATTATTGAGTCAGATGCTAGTAGGTCTTTTCTTTTCGACCGGAATAAACTGTAATCATACAACTTATTACTATCAGCAACTGAACATCAACTCCAGCTAAATCGAAAAGAGCATAAACAAGAACACATTTTTTAGCAATGCAAAGACATCAAAAACTTACAGTAAAAAAAGCAGGATCAGACCATTTTTAGGAATGCTAAGAAATCAGAAACATTCATCCTAAGTTCAATCAAGCCCGTGATGCTTCTTAAGTGATAAAACAAACTCATAAACCTTTTGAGCAATGGACTTGTGAATACGGAGACGATGTTGTAGGCTAAAAGGATGATGAAATTCCACACGAATGTGATCATGATCTGCTTCCAGACCATACGTACGATAGAATTTCAGAATTTTAATTTATAAAATTCAAGTTTTCAGATAACATAAAGTAGAACACACGTACGGATGTATCGGAATCCCTTGAATGAGATTAAGTTCTTAGCCTAGGAAATCAAGCACGAAGGAGAATGTAGTCCAAAAAATTTGGCATATAGAAAAAATTAGGTGATTTGAAAATAATAAATAAAGGGTAAAATTGTCAAAACTAATTCAATGCGCTAAATAGGAATATCTAAAGTTTTATGCCTTTACTAAGAATTTCAATTTTTATTACGCCCTTTTTAGGAATTTTCCCTACTTTTTAATTCTTTTTATTAATTTATCTATTGACCGGAGCAATAATTCTTCTAGTTCCCTTTAGGATAACTTGTTGAGAAGAATTTCTGAACTCCCAACTTTCCTGACTTTCCATCAAAGTCTTTATACGTTTCACTTTCCTGACTTTCCATTAAAGTGTTTATGCGTTTCGCCTTATACAGTGTACCTTTTAATCTAATATTAATCTTGTAATAGACCGGTTATATTTATAGATAAATATAGACGAAGTCTATTCGTAAAAAGAATTAGGAACCCGGGATAAAATAATAAAAGTGCAAGGGAAGGAAGTTCTTATGTTGCAATTTATAAAACTGTTTTATATTAATTATTATCACGCGCCCCCACGCGCTTCTTTTGTCCAAAAACACACTCCCGTGGGCAGGAGAGCATGGAGTGCTCTTCATTTCATCATGTTCATCTACATGGACGTTGGACCCGCTTACTAGTATATTGAAATATATATTCATTTACTCTTTCTCTTTCTTCTCTTTTGTGGTCTCTATTTTTCATAATTTTTTTATTTTAATTTTAAAAGATTTATGAGTTTTTAAAAATCGGAAAGTTTAAATTGTGTTTGTTTGTGAAATTTGATTATTCTGTGATTGTGGAAACTTGATTGTTTAGGCTGAAAACTGTGGTGTTTGTGAAACTTGATTATTTATTGTGAAAACTGTGATGATTGTGATTACTTGATTGTTTAGATTGAAAACTGTTGTGATTGTGGAAACTTGATTGTTTATATACGGATTTTAAAATAAATTCAAAAATATTATATCCCAATTTTTATGGAATATATTCTTATTTCAGTATACGGTAAAAAAATGTACTTTTTCTTTTAGGAAAATAAATATACTTATCCATGTCATACATAATAAGGCTATGTTTTTTATTTTTAAAATCATCACACATATTTTGGAATTGTTTAGGTTCAAAATAGAGATAAAGATGGGAAGAATTGTAGATTCATTATCGGTCATTATTAATCTCTTAAAAGATAGAAATTATAATTAGTATTGAAATAAAACGTCTATAACTATCTATATTTATAGACCAGTGGTTATAATATAATAGAAAAATAAGCAGCCCGTATGTGCAAAACACGGAGACCCTTTATTGCAATTTCCAAAAACTCCAACGTCACGCCAAACACGCGCGCATGCTCCTGATCTTTTTCGTCCTCGTATTTGTGGTCTACTGTGGATCCCCTAGGTGAAGAATTTCCCAGAGTCTGCGTCCATTTTCTTTAACCGAAAATTCTCCTCGTTAAAAACAATTTTTGAATCATGCAAATTAAGCCTTTTAAATTAAAATATTGTACATTTAGCTTAAAATAATCACCTTTTATATACAAAATATTTATGGCTAAAAATTGTGGATTATAAGTTAAATCAGGTGCATTTTAAGCAACAAAGCATAGTTAAAAAACAAAGCATTTTAAGTTAAAATATGTTCATTTTAATATAAATATTAATGGTTAAAACACCAAGTGTTTTAAGTTAAAATATGTGCAATTTAATACGAAATATTCATGTTTAAAAACATTATTGTTTATCATTAAATCATCGCTATGAATTGTTTAACAAAGCATAGTTAACATTATTGTTTGACAAGCCAACATCTATTTTTAGTAAAAAGAAGAAAACTCTCTTCTAAAACGCAGTAGCCAAACGGGCATGTATCTCCGGTTGACTCCACGTTAAAGTGTAATTGATTCTCAAAACAATACATAAATAAGTGTACTGATATAGACCTTAATCAAGTCCTTCATTTAATTTAAACTGAATTGTGATTAGTATATAATTTTATTTTTTAATTCGTCTTTATCTTCTTAATTTCTAGAGTTGGTCTTTGGAGTGACCGTCTATATTTTATATACCATGAAGTAGACTATAGAAGAGTAGCAAGTAACTAAATATGTCCTTATATGTAAAATTCGGAGGGTTTTATTTGCAATTTCGAAAACATTAAAAATCCACGCGCCTTATTGTTCAACCCCAAATTTCCCCCAATTTCATTATCACCGACATCCCTATTTCCACAGCTCGACTGTGGCGACTGGCGACTACAGCTTCTCCAGTTCGGCACAAGCTTGACTGCGGGGACAAAAACAAATGTTGTGATGATGGATCAGAGATGACGGATCGGTAGTTCACCGACGGCAGACGGCAGACGGCAGACGTCGTTTATCATTAAATCATCGCTATGAATTGTCAAATTTTCATCGTTTATCGTCAAAATATCGTCGTTTCATCATCAAATCATCGTTGTTCATCACCAAATCATCAAATCATCATCAAATCATCATTGTTAATCGTCAAATCTTCGTCGTTTATCATCAAATCATCATCATTTATCATCAAATCATCATCATTCATTATCAAATCATCAAATTTTCGTCGTTCATCATCAAATCATCGTTGTTAATCGTCAATTATTCATCGTTATCGTGAAATCTTCGTCGTTTATCGTCAAAACATCGTCGTTCATCATCAAATCATCGTCGTTCATCACCAAATCATCATATCATCGTCAAATCATTGTTGTTAATCGTTAAATCTTCGCCGTTTATCGTCAAATTATCATCGTTTATCATCAAATCATCATCGTTCATTATCAATCAAATTTTCGCCGTTCATCGTCAAATCATCGTTGTTAATCGTCAAATATTCGTCGTTATCGTCAAATCATTATCGTTTATCATCAAATCATCAGCGTTCATTATCAAATAATCAAATCTTCGTCGTTCATCGTCAAATCATTGTTGTCAATCATCAACTCTCCGTCTTTCATGATCAAATTATCAAATCTTCATCATTAATCATCAATTCATAATCGCTAATCGTCAAATCTTCGTCGTTTATCGTCAAATCATCGCAGAACTCCAGTCGCCGAGCACTAAACATCTCTGTGAGGCACATTTAGCGAGCCTGGCGCCAGTAGTGGCCGTATTGGGACCAGGTGATGTCGGAGAAATTGTAGTTTGTATATTTTCCGGCTACAAATGGAGGCCTATCGGCGAAGTTCAGGTCCATAGTTTTGAATAGTAGTTGTATTACCATGTATAGAGGAAGTGTATTTCGGTCATGGTTGTATTACCATGTTTAGGAGGATGTATATTCCTTGTAGAACATTCATCATATACATATTCCTTGTGAGGATTAGGATTGATGGACCTGTAGATCCATCCTCCGCGTATCTCGAGCCCATGACCCTTCTCGGGCCCTGGTCCGAGTATGAATGAGGCCCGAATACAAACCATGGACTTATCATTATTCTTCCATGTTGATGAATGTGTGGCACCCGCGCTTGACTACGAACTTGGCTCACGAACTGTTCTGCAAAACAAGGCCCCGGGTGCCCCGTGATAGACACTCCGACGCTCAAGTTAGTATGTGCATAAGGCGTATTGTATGAGTTATGAGATAGAGAAGGTCTACCAAACTTTTATAAGGCTACAATCCGTAGATCGCCAAGATATGTAATTATGGTATGGATACAACTCTTATGGAGATAATAGTTGTATTACCATGTATAGAAGAAGTGTATTTCGATAATGGTTGTAGTACCATGTTTAGGGGTAGTGTATTCCTTGTAGGACATTCAGAATATACGCACTCCTTATAAGGATTTGGACCAATGGACCCGTGCATCCATCCTCCGCGTAACTCGAGCCCACGACCCTTCTCGGGCTGTGGTCCGAAACTGAATGAGGTCCCGGAATACAAACCACGGACTTATCAGAGACAATCCTATCTACTACCCACTGTTACTATCACTCAACCACCACCTGTTACCACTCAACAATATTTCAAGAAAACCCGTCATCATCTTCCGATTTGCATGAGTTCCCATTTTAATTACTCACAAGTCCAAGTCCCAAAATCTAGTGATATACTAGATTTTGAACCTCTTAATCAACGTTCATTTTTTATATCTTCTTATATACTTGTTTCAAGTATAAAGAAGTTTTTGATGACAAGGAGTTTTAAGCTTTGGGTTAAAAATTATTAATAGAACTTTACAAGCATGATTGTGTTTTTGGTGTTGAAGGCGAATTACTTAACTTATAATAAATATTTTATTTTTGAATTCAATTTCACCCAAATTGTAGTAATTAGTTTGTTCATCCGATTCAACCGGTAGTTTGGAAAATACAAATCTCACAACATTAATTTGATCAACCAAAGCATCACAAGAAGAAGGATAATTAATCAAACCAAACGATAAAGCCTCTGAAGATGAGAAGAGATTAATGGCCATGGCAAGGAGGGCTCAGATAGAGGGGAATAGCCTCATGGTAGTGCATGCATCCGGAGGTAGACTATCCGTGAATGGTGAAGGTAGTAACAAGAGGTCAGTGAAGAAAGATAAAGCGCGTGCTTGTGTTGCTATCTTCGTTGAAGGTTGTCCCTTTTCGATTCCCCATGATGCTGATCTTATGTATTTCGGGGAAGAGAAGTCTGCGTCAGAGTTAATAACTCCAACCCGGGGGGTCATATATGGGAGATTTTTACAGCATGGGCTAGCCTTCCCTTTTCCACCACTGTTGAGTGATTTTCTCCAATGGTATAAGGAGCATCCAGGGCAACTGCATGCCAATGTGATAGTAATCATAATAGCCTTGATAACTTGGTATGCCCGTAAGGGTTATAACCCTAGTCTTGCTCTGTTGCGGACCTTGTATAAGGTGTCTGTTGTTAAACAATCTGTGGTTTTGTCTGTTTGAGACACTTCCATGGGTCGGGCCTTTGTGCTTCTTTTGAAATGTGGAGAATAGGATAAGGTGAAGCTAACCTTTGACCGGACAAAGTATGAAGTACCCCATTGGAATAAGAAGCTCAAGAATGAAGCTTGGGATAATGTTGAGTCCTCCCATAAATTGCTGAATATAGTTGAGGAGCTGGTGAGGGAGAAGACCAAACTTAGAGATGGCAAGTTTGTGTCAGGAGATCACCAGATGGGTTGGCAGTGGCCTGTCGAGACGTATAGGTGGTTATACCAAATGTCTGGTCGAACTCTTCAAAATGGCAGCTATTTGAAGTTGTCTTGTTTTGATCAGCCAGAGGGTGTAGAAATTGAATGGTATGACGTCGTTCTATCCATGGAGCAGGATCTCGTTGGTGCAGCTAGGGCGCTTTGGGCCTCTAGGGAAATAGAAGAGAGGGCAGCTCGAGATGAGGTGTCCAAGAATCAAGTTCCTTTGGATAGGGAAGTTCCTAGATTGATGCCTGATGCTCGGCGTTGATGGATGTCTGCGACCCGCACTTGATCACGAACCCGGCTCACGAACTGATCTGCAAAACAAAGCCTCGGATGTCCCGAGGATAGACACTCCGACGCTCAAGTTAGTATGAGGCGTAAGGCGTATTGTATGTAAGATAATAGATAGAGAGGTCTACCAAACCTTTGGGTATTTATATGGCTACAATCCGTAGATCACCATGATATGTATTTATGGCATGACTACAACTCTTATGGGAATAGTAGTTGTATTACCATGTAAGAGGAAGTGTATTTCGACCATGGTTGTATTACCATGTATAGGAGGATGTATATTCTTTGTAGAACATTCATAATATACGTATTCCTTGTAAGGATTAGGATTGATGGACCTGTGGATCCATCCCCGCGCAACTCGAGCCCACGACCCTTCTCGGGTCCTGGTCCGAGTATGAATGAGGTCCGAATACGAACCCTGGATTTATCAGTAGCCTCAAGGTAGATCTTCAAAACTTAGAGCGCTCCATCTCGAAGGTTGAAGGAGAGACTTGTTTCTCGAGGGAAAATCAAGGTGTTCGCTATATGCAGGTCCAGTTTACTTCTGCAGGTCCAATGAAAGTGGGAAAATACCATAATTACCCTTCACTCGTTTATTAGTTATTACAAATATATTTCTAAAATCCTAACCTTGAATGCATAAACCCGTCTATGTAATGATTGAACACGTGTCCAAATTATAAATTATTTTTTTGTGAATTATAATACATATTTAAGAGGGACATTACTGTCACTTCAGATTTAATTTGGACCTGCAGAAGTAAAGTGGACCTGCATTTAGAACCACCCAAAACCAATAACTCAAGGGAGGGCGTCTCGGGGTGTTAAGCTTGGGGCGTCCTTCAAGGATTATCCTTTCGGGCTCAACCCTCTGAATATCTAGTTTCAAGTTCTTTCGTATTCCATCCGGACACGTGGACGGTAGGATTTGAATCTGTCTTCTTGAATTCTGAAGAGACTGACACGTGATTTTGATTCATTGTATCTTCTGGCGGTGAGAAAGACCAACCTTCCAATTACCTGCATCGTTTCGCGAGTCGAGGTAATTACTCCACTTAAATGCGTGCTTAATTACTGGCTATATAGCCAAGTAATTTTCCTTGTGTTTATTATCAATCTTCATCCAAGTATTCTGCGTTTCTACTTCCAGAAAAATTTCTTCAAACTTATTCTTCTTTTCTTCATATATTCACTTCCCCCCATTGTCTATATTGCCATGTTTTCTGCAAACTCCAGTATTCCCTCTGGCAATGTAGAGAATGTTGTTGAAGGAAGAGCCCCAGCTGCTCGTGACTTGAGTAGCTTGTTCTTAGAGGTTGAGTCTGGGGAATTGATGGAGGTTACCATTGCTACACCGCTACAGGCTGTAGCTGTAGTGGCAGATGATGGTGCCTCTGGGTCAGAGACAGACCCAAATGCGGAGCCCCAAGTTGATTAACGGGTTCCGGTGGTCGGTGACACAAGTGATGTCACCAAGGTGGTCGACGTAAAGACCCTGCAATTTTTGAAGTCATGCAGGTTGTCGTACCCTGTCGAGGCTGATTTGAGGCTCGAGGATGAGACTAATCCTGTCCAGAATCTCGTGAACCCCACTCGAGGGGTAGTATACGGTAGGTTCTTGCAGCAGGGACTAAGTTTTCCCTTTCCTCCTGTGTTTTCCGGATTTCTGAAGCATCATCAGCTACATCCCTGCCAAATTCAGTCCAATGTGGTGGTGACAATGGTGGCTTTTATCTCCTGGTGCTCTCGGAAGGACCATGAGCCAAGCTTGGATCTATTTAGGAGTTTGTTCAAGCTGTTCTCTTTCAAGGAGCGTGAGCATATTACCCTTACTACTCGGAATGGCAAGGTCTTCACTTTTCCTTATAACAACGGTAAGTGGGAAAATATTCGGCTAACAAATACGAAGTTCCTGACTGGAGGTCGAAGCCGAAGGACACAGTGCCTCTCGATGTCTTTGAGATTCCTGCTCATTTAAAGGGCATCGTTGAGGAGTTGTTGAAGGAGAAGATAGTCTTCCAGGAAGGAGGATTTGTGCGGGGGGCTCATGGCTCAGCGAGGCAGTGGCCTTCTATCACCTATTCTTATTTGCTAGATGTTCCTCGATCAAAATCTACATCTAGCTACCTGAAGAATGATCGAGATTGGACCCTCCCTGAAAAAATCCAGGGAGATAAGAAGAAGACCAATAAGCGGGCTGCCAGGAGATCACCCCGGACTAGGGATGAATCTTCTTCCAGTCAATCTCCTTAAGGTAATATCTTGATCTGCATAAAGTAGTAATGTTATCTTCCATATTGTATCTTAATATTTCTCCATTTACTTGTAGCTTCTCCCCCAAGAAAAAGATCAAGAAAGGGAAAGAGGTCCTTGAGATCGTAGAGGAGGAGGTGGAGGAGCCCGAGGAGGTGGAACCGGAGGTTGGGCGGTCTTCGGATGACGATAAATCAGACCTTGAGCTTGTGATTCCTGAGGATGAGCCTCTTAAGAAGTTGAAGTATTATCTGATTTGTCTTCAGGAAGAGGATAGTCAGGCTTCTCGGAAGTCCTTCAAGAAGTATCCCTTTGCCTCTAAGGTAGTGATTCTCCATGTCCTATTATGTGAACTTTTTAGGTGTCACATATTATATGGGTCTTGATATATCCCCTATTTTACAACTGATGGTAAATATATCCACACTTGGACGGCTGGCCAAAGGTGAGATCAAACACCTGTATAGATCTGTGGAGGAGTTACATTCCAGATGCCGGGCTCTCCAGGCCGAGAAAGAGGAGATGAGGGCCAATGTTTCAATTTCAATTACCGAATGGATGGTTCCTCATTCCTCTGTCCCAGCTCCATTGGATTTTACTCAACTGGAGTACAAGGTGAAGCAACTTGAGGCTGAGAATAAGGCCTAATTGCTGGCAAAAGAGTCCGAGACAAAGGAGCTGAGGATGTATCAGGACACCGTGAATGAGCTGACACAGACCTTGCCTTCGGATGGGAAATCAGAGAAGCTGAAACGGCTTCTTAAGATTTGGGGCGCCTTTATTGGCTGTAGTCCCGAGTTTAAGGATCATAGAGAGGAGTATGGAGATTTATTCCATGACTCCGAGCAGCACAAGATTTTGAATCATGTCCTGCAACTCTGTCAATCTGATGATGAGGTAAAGGCAATGGAGACTGTTTTCTCTCATCTGGATGCTGCTGATAAGCTTTCTGCTCTGACAGCCAGCCAATGGGTTCCTGGGGCCGAGTTTTTGGATGCATTGGATCCCTCCGAGAAGATAACCACAATAGGAGATTTACTGAGGCTTATTAAAGCTAAGTATCCTGAGTTATCTTCTCCTGACGAGGTGCTTTCCAGTTCTTCCATTAATAAGGTGGATTAATCTTGGCATCTCCTCGTCAGCTTCAAGGTCTGAAGTCCTTGGCACATGAACCTCGGTGTCATGGTTTACTGGAAAAGAGCTTCTGTTTCAAAGCTGAGATACTCTGGGATCAGGTCTTCGCAGTTGTCCATGATGAACACTCTGCGATCTTGATGTTGAAAGTCTTGCGGATCTCCTCCTCGGTCCTTTGCTAACAAGGCCGTTTATGTCGCAGCGTGCAGAAAAGTTGAGATGATTGATTTTCGAGCACGTTTGCCCTTTTGGTCTATAGACCTCAATCAAACACTTTTTGAAGTACTTTATCTTGAACCTATCTCTTTTATTCAAAACGATTGGTATTTTGAATTTTTGATTCAAATAACTTATTTTATATAAGCTGACCAATCATATACTTTATAAAGCATATTGTTTTTAATAGCAATCAATGTTATACTCGAAGATAACAGTCCTTTTATATAAGGAATTTAAGATTGCTCATATAAAGATACTAAAGATAACATTCCTTTCACCTTGGCCTCATGGATAGTAGCATTAACTTTCTTTTCTTCCATGAGGTCGAGGTCGAGACGGAGGTTTTCTTCATTGGCAGTACCATCATCATCTTCTGGTTGAGAGGTACGGGCAGAGGGGACTCCAATTTCCATGGGGATGACCGTTTCGGACCCGTAGACTAGACTGTATGGAGTTTCTCCAGTTGCAGTAGTTGGTGTAGTCCTATGGGTCCAGATCACGCTCGGTAGTTCTTTAATCCAGTTTCCTTTAGCTCTTTCTAAGCGCTTCTTAATACCATTCACCAAGGTTTGATTTGTAACTTCCACTTGGCCGTTAGCTTCTTGATGATATACCGAGGTGAGCTTCTGATGTATGCCGTAGTCCTCAAACCATTTCTTGAAGGGGTTGTTGGCGAACTGTGCTCCATTATCTGTCACTATGTATCTCGGGATGCCATAGCGACATACAATGTTCTTCCAGCGGAAATTGATAACCGTTTTGCCGGTTATGTTGGTCAAGGCTTCAGCTTCCACCCATTTTGAGAAATAATCAATGACCACAATAAGGTATTTGAAATCATCAGGGGCCGCGGGAAAATGTCCAACAAGATCTATACCCCATCGGACGAATGGCCAGGATTCTTGGATGGTAATCATATTTTCCTGAGGCACATGGATCACCCTTGAAAATCTCCGACACTGGTGACAAGAATCAATATATTTTTTGGAGTCTTCCAACATTGTAGGCTAGTAATAACCCATTTGTAGGAGTTTACGGGTAACAGTGCGTGGACCTTGGTGACTACCACAAACTCCTTCATGTGCTTCTTGTACTAAGTGTTTCGCATCGGAGGGCCCAACACATTTTAGTAAGGGCTGGAGATATCCCTTCTTATATAGGGTGCCTTCATGAATGAAATATTTTGGAGTTTTAACTCGGACCTTTTGTGCCAGTTTCTTGTCCTCGGGGAGGGTTCCCGTTTTAAGGTACTCAATGTAGGGGTTCATCCATGTGTCTAAGATGTCAACAGCCATGATGCTGCTTTCTTCATAACTTATCTTCGCCAGGGTTTCCATTAGCAATTCTTGAGACGATCTAATGTTGAGGTCCGAGGAGGAAAGTTTACTCAATGTATCTGCTTTATGGTTTCCTTCTCGGGGAATATGATTCAGCTCATAGTGTCGGAATTGACTTAAGAGAGGCTTTACTATCTCGAGATACTTTTGTAGACTGTATTCTCGAGTCTCATATTCGCCTTTGACCTGTTGCACCACGATCTGGGAGTCACTAAAGATCTCAAGGTCCCTAACATCGAGGTCCTTTGCACTAGTGCACAACTATATGTTACTCGGCACCTTATTTACGGCGTTTTTGGGATTTTTGCGCGGAATCGCCGAGTAACTAGGTTACGAACTCGTAACCTGTCATTCGCCTAGGGCTTGAAAACAACGACGGCGTATTTGTGTTTATATAAGGCGTTATTCAAAAATGCCGTGACAAAGACACACAGAAGCGATACCGTTACATGATTCGTTCACAAGCGTTACCACTAGCGATATCGCTTGTGATTACAATTATATATCTATAAGCTTCACATACACAAGCGTTACCATTAGCGATATCGCTTGTGATTACACATATCTATACGATACAGACAGAAGCGATATCGTTACGTGATTCGTCCACAGGCGTTACCACTAGCGATGTCGGTTCCGTGATTCGTCACAGGCATTACCACTCGCGATATCGGTTACGTGATTCGTCTACCGGCGTTACCACTAGCGATATCGCTTGTGATTACACATATATCTCTACGAGATTTACATACTACATATATATCTCTACGAGATTCATATACGACAGAAGCGATATCGTGAGTGCGAATATGTTTTGCGATGTTTGAACCTATTCATGTGTTTGTTTGTTTGTTTGCTTGTAATATTCTCCGCACCTAAGTTATACAAAATTTTTGTAACAATATCATACTATATGTCTATTATCGTTGAATTGTTAATTAGAGGTTATTTATCCATTTGAGTGATATGTATTATCGTTGCATTGTTAATTAGAGGTTATTTATCCATTCGAGTTATTCATAAGATGAAAAATGTTTATAGATTTAACATAAAATAAAATAGTGGTTTATATTGTTAGGTTTTTAAATTTAAAATTGTATTTCAAAAAAGAAAAGAGAAAGAAACGAAAAAAAATTACGAAAAAGAAAAAAAACTCTTTCGAGTAAACTATAATTCGTCTAACAAGTATAAATCACACAATCAAATTTACGTGAACGATTTGTTAGAGTCTTTGATTCGAATTCTAGTATTTCTTAAATATCTAATAACGAAGTCATTAAAGTTATCAATCACTATATAATAGACAATTATATAAAATAAGCCTTTAATATTTTTCTATAAATATCGAGGTTATGAGTGTTTGAGGGGGTAATTTTTAAAAATCAATCACAAAAGTACATTTGATTCATATTTTATAATAGAAGCCTTTCTTTAATTATGAGAATGATCAGCAATACATAAAATGTACATTATTTAACTGTATGTGAGTATAAACTTTGTAAGGTGAATTTATAATTTTTATTAATATCTATTAAGAGATTTTTCCGCCATTGTTTACATTATTTTTTGCATGAATAGTGTTATTCGAAGAATAAAATTGACATTTATGTTGAAAACCAATGATTGTATTTAAATTGAAATTTATTTTAAAGTATTTAGTTCATTATTAAAATTATTTAGTTTGTATGCAACTATTAAAACCGATATGTTGCTAAAAAAGAAAAATATAATTGTTGCATAATTTTCTGAGGTTTTCTAAATAAGAATAATAATCCTGTTTTCTTTTTAACACTATTTATTTGCGTTAATCTGGTCCGTCAATTAAATTATTGAAACTAATCTCAACGGTTGACTCTTTATCCATATATAACAATCTTATTCTCTCTGATTCTACAATCCCCTTCTCACAAACCCTCCCTCTCTCTCGATCACGAAACGGATTTCATCTCCGCCGCTCCCATCTGCTCTCACCTCCCTCATCTTCTCCCGCCACTCCCTCCGCTCCGATCTGCTCCTGCCGCTCCCTCACTCTCTCTCCGCCGCCGCGGCTCAACGGAGCCCAGTTCAGCTGGTCCGCAGCCATCACCCCACGAATTAGGTAAGGAAAACTCTAGGGCTATGGCCCTAAGCCAGGCAGGCGAGCGGTTGGAGCTGATTACGATAAGTGCGTTGCAAGGTTTCTTGGCCGGCGACTAATCTCTTATATTGGTTCATCTTGCAGGTACTTTTATTTGTATTCATCTTGCAGGTACTTTTATTTGTATTCATCTTGCTCGCTTTCGTCCTGTATTTGTTCTACATTGTCTGGTTTTCTATGGTGATGATAAGAATGTGCTTCTTTGGGATTGATTTGTGAGAGTAAAGGTGTCTTTTTTATCTGTAAAGGTGCCTGTTTAAGCTTGTGATTGATAGTTTCGTATATCTGTATGGGTAATCATCTTCGATTGATAGGCAACAAAGATGATTGATTTTTTCGGTTTATTAATGAGTGTTCTTTGTAGGGATTAATGGTCTTGTTTATCTATACATCTACAATTCATGCATGATTACTGGTTGCAGTTTCGAGATTGGTGCTAATTATTATGCTTACACTCTTGGATTGATCGTTACGAGCGCCACCATTCAGAGGCTCGCCATAGGTAGCTTTACGCATTTATGGAGGTATGTATCTCTTTTCTCCCTTGGGATGATTCGGGCTAGCTTTTTACCTTTTACTTATTGGCATAGTTTAGTTCATGTCAAATCATTTTATGTTAATTTAATTATAATGATCCATGTAAATAGAAGGCCTTGGTCTAATTTAAAATTTCAGTGAAAAATAATGAGTTAGGTCTTATGTAAAAGAATTAAAAAACGTTGTCAACAACTCATTATTGATGTGGTCATTCATGGGTATATTTTTTGTGCAGAACATTTTGAGGAGGGGAGCAAAGTATGTTGTGATTGAAGGGCTGCCAACAACAGGTTTCTTGACACTAGCCATGGCTATACACGGATTGGGATTCGATGGGATGTGTCGCAGCCTCAAACGAGCATAGCTCCCGTCAGAATGCATTCCTTAAAGCCAAGCTAAATCATTTCAGATTATAGTTTGGTTTAGTTACTAACTCTTTCATTTTTGCAGTCCTCCAACCTTTTTGTGGTGTCCCCTTCTAAGTAGAATTGGGTTAGGAGCAGTTACAATGTTAAAATATCACGATCACTAGCTTTTTTTAAAGTATATTCATTTTGATGAGTTCATTAGATGAGAACACTTTGTTGTTTATGATAAGTTTCAATTTCTTGTGTATTGATTTCATGAAACTTTTGCTCTATAAAGAATTAGTTGAGTGAAATTTATGGTTTATAGAGCTCTCTGATCCATTTCGGATCGGAGAGCTCTTTTTTTTACACAAGCGGAGCACACTTACGAGTTCTTAACTAGTTTCTCCTCGGAGTGAAATCACCTACGAGTTCTCTACCCGTTTCTCCTGGAGGCGAAACCACTTATGAGTTCTATACCTGTTTCTCCTGGAGGCGAAACCAGCTACGAGTTCGCAACTGTTTACGGCATTTTTTATAACCGCCGTATAAAAAACTTTGATTTTTACGGCACATCTTATTAAGGCATTTTGAAAACGCCTTCTATGGTACGATTCAACAACCTAGAAACGTATGGCTGTGCACTAGTGTTGCCAGCTTTAACCCTGTGATGAGGGTTTCATATTCTGCTTCATTATTAGTGGCTCGAAAATCAAAATGGAGGACGTATGGATGATCCTTTCCCTTGGAGCTGGTGAGTAAGACTCCAGCACCACTTCCCCCCAAGTTGGAGGATCCATCTACATATAATCGCCATTTTCCTGTGTCCGGAACTGGATCTTGTTGGTTTATCTCCACTGGTTCTACAGACTCCATTATGAAATCCGATAGAGCCTGGCCCTTGATGGCTGTCCGAGGCTTATAATGTATGTTATGTTCCCCTAACTCGATGGCCCACTTTATCATTCGTCCCGAGGCATCTGGTTTCTGGAGGATTTGCCTAATCGAGTAGTTGGTTAGGAGGGCTATTGTATATGCTTGGAAGTATGGTCGCAAACGTCGAGAGGCATGTACGAGGGCCAATATTAAGCACTCGAGAAGTGTATATCTGGTCTCGGGCCCCTGTAAAGCTCTGCTTACATAATATATCGGGTGTTGTGATCCTTCTTTTTCCTTGACTAACACAGCACTAATGGCTAGTTGAGATGCAGATATGTATAGGTAGAGAGTCTCTCATTTATCTGGGTTCGACAGTGTCGGAAGCTGTCAAGGGTGGTCTTTAAGTGCTTGGAAGGCTTCCCCACATTCATGTGACCACTCAAACTGGTTTGCCTTCTTAAGGAAGTTGAAGAGGGCAGGTGTTTTTCCGCTCCTTTGGAGAGGAATCGGCTAAGGGTTGCAAGGGATCATGTCAGCTTCTGCACATCTTTGACGGTCTTCGGAGGTTGCATATTTTGCAAAGCCTCTATTTTCTCGGGGTTTACCTCAATTCCCAGATTGAATACCATATATCCTAGGAACTTGCTTGCTCCCACACCAATAGTACATTTTGCAGGGTTTAGCTTTAGGTTGGATGCCCGTAATGTGTCGAAGGTTTCCCTTAAATCTTCAAAGAAGGCGTCATAGCTGCGGCTCTTTACTACCATGTCATCCACATAAATCTCGAGGTTGCGTCCTATCTGAGATTTGAATAATTTGTCTGCCAGTCGCTGGTAAGTGGCTCCGGCATTTTTCAATCCGAAAGGCATCATCTTGTAGCAGAAAGTTCCTCTGTCGGTTATAAAGGAGGTTTTTTCTTTATCTTGCTCTGCCATAGGGATTTGATGCTATCCTTTAAAGGCATCAAATAAGGCTAGTACTTGGTATCCAACGATCGCTTCAACTAATTGGTCGATCGAGGGTAATGGATAGCTATCTTTAGGACAACAATCGTTCAGGTTGGTGAAGTCGATGCACATTCTCTACTTCCCGTCTGGCTTCTTGACCATTACTGGGTTAGCTATCCATTCTGGGTACTGCACTTCTTCGATTAACGGGCTTTGATTAGCTTATCCACTTCTTCCCCAATGGCTTCAACTCGATCTAATGCAAAGATACGTCGTTTCTACTTGATGGGCTTTTGTGAGGGATTGATATTCAGGTAATGTTCCACCAATCGAGGGGATACTCCCACCAAGTCATTGGTGTCCCAAGAAAATACATCTATATACTGGTTGAGAAGATCTCTAAGTTTGGTCTTTATCTCGGGAGGAGGGAGAGTTCCAACCTCGACGGTTTCTGACTCTCCGAGTTGCGTTGGCTCGGATTCAGAGTACTTGGCTGGTTCAAGATCCTCCTTCTTTGGTTCTTGGATGACTTGGATCCTGCAGACTCGAGCTAATTGTTGATCACCTCGGACTGTTGCTATCCCTTGGTTTGTGGGGAACTTCATCGCCAAGTGGTATGGGGACAAGATGGCTTTTGCTTGGTACATCCAAGGTCGTTTGAGGATTATGTTGTATGGCGCTCTGGAGTCGATGACCGCGAAGATGCAACAAAAGGTTATACTCCTAGGACCATCCCTCACTCGCACCGGTAAAGTTATCTCCCCTAAAGGAGTTATAGGATCGCCAGCAAATCCCGAGATGGGGTTTGTGGGCATGAGATTGGTTTTGTTCAACCCCAACTGTTCATAACAGCTGAGAAACATGACTTCTACCTCACTTCCACCATCTACCAGAACTCTTCTGATCACATTATGGTTTATGTCGACCGTGATTACTAAGGGATCTGAATGAGGGAATTGGTTAGGAACTACATCTTGAGGTGAAAAAGTGACGGCTCCGTCTAGGCGAGATCTTTTGCTCTCCCACTCCCAGGGAGAGGCTTCTTCAGTTCACCGTTGTACACCGTTGATGCTCCTTCCTGCTCCCTGGTTGGTGGCGTGGCTTATCTCGTCGTCGTCATAGTCGACATTGATGCTTCTTACTCCTGTCGGGGCCAAAAAATGGATTCGTGTACTCCCACGAAGGTTTTTAGCCGGATCAGTCATGAGTTTGAAGGTCGTATAGATCAAGAATGACAAGCGGGTCCCACTGGGCGTGCCAAATTGATGAATGTCTGCGATCCGCACTTGATCACGAACCCGACTCACAAACTGATCTGCAAAACAAAGCCTCGGGTGTCCCGAGGGTAAACACTTCGACGCTCAAGTTAGTATGAGGCGTAAGGCGTATTGTATGTAAGATAATAGATAGAGAGGTCTACCAAACCTTTGGGTATTTATATGGCTATAATCCGTAGATCACCAAGATATGTATTTATGGTATGACTACAACTCTTATGGGAATAGTAGTTGTATTACCATGTATAGAGGAAGTGTATTTCGATCATGGTTGTATTACCATGTATATGAGGATGTATATTCCTTGTAGAACATTCATAATATACGCATTCCTTGTAAGGATTAGGATTGATGGACCTACGGATCCATCCCCCGCACAACTCGAGCCCACGACCCTTCTCGGGCCCTGATCCGAGTATGAATGATGTCCAAATACGAACCCTGGACTTATCAGGCATCGTTTTAAAAGATTGGCCCGGGGACCCAAGAAGATTCGATCATAGGCTAAAATTCTTAATGAGACAGAGTGTCTGTTCATACCTGTTGCTCGAGATCCATCAGATGAGAAGGAGGATGATGGTTTAGCCTTAGTCCGATGTCCGAGAAAGGAGGTGGCTCGGACCTCTTGTTCTCCCTAATCCACCAATACTAGCGAGTATTGGTTTACTATATTCGGAAAACCCGAAGATAGTAATGTTGTATCATCTGTAGTGTTACCTGAGGGTATTAGCTCTTGTCATGTATTCTCTTCTTGTTTGTATCCTCATTCCTGTAGTTGACTTTATTCTTTTTGCATGCAGTGGGTGCTTCCAAGTCCGAGAAGGCGACAAACAAGTTGGCCCAGCTGTTCAAGGAAAGAGAGCTGAAAGGCCAAGGGAATAAGAGGGAGTTGGAGACCTCAGAGAACTCCTCTGATATCTATGGCAGGTCTCCCAAGAAGGCCAGGCTTGATCTCAAACCACTAAGGCAGTTCGAGAAATATGTGGTGTTACCTGCCCCCGAGATCTCCGAGACGAGGGTCGAGATGGCTTCAGATTGTCCTGAGATAATCCAGGTATATCTAACTTAGCTTCTAAGCTTGATTGAAAATTCGATTGTCTAACTGGTTTATTTTCTTTCATAGCCTCTGAATCATATGAAGAACTTGTACGGTTCTGTCAAGACGCTGCATGGTCGATGCCAGTTTGTGGAGCAAGTGGCAGGGGAGCAGGCGGCTGAGTTGGAGCTGTTGAGAGTGCAGGTCGCCAAGAAATCCAGCGAGCCTTCTAAGCTGGTGAAGCGTCTCCGAGACGAGATGGCGCGGGAGAGGGCTAAAAGAGAGGCCCTGGATGAGGAGGTTAGGACCTTGAAGGAGGAGAAAAGATTGAGGGATAATTCCTTCCAAGAGCTGCGGATGAAAATGGCTATGGTGGAGGCAGAGAGGAACCGATATGCTGACCCCGATTGCCAGAGGCGGCTGGTTCGGTTAATAATGGATTTTTGCATCAACTGCCCCGAGATGGAGGCCCATCACCAAGAGCATGGTGAACTCTATCATAAATCCGAGCTTCCACAAATGTGGGTGTTGCTTCAGGGGATCCTTAGTGAAGATGACCAAGAATGGTTGGCTTCCGGTTATAATTTGCCGGATGTGGCAGGAGATCTGGAGAAGTTCAGGGCGAAATTTTGCCAGATAGGTGGGTTCAAAACCAGCTTGCTAGCTAGTTTGGAGTCCTTGGAGAAGGCTTTAACCCTGGAGGAGTTTCAGGAGAAGCTATGCAGCCTGTACCCCAAGCTATCATTCTTGGTCGAGAAGCCGGCTGTGGAAGCTTCAACTGGGGGTCAAGAAATTCCAGATGGGTAGCAAAAGATTGTAACTCCTTACAACCTTCACTCTTTATTTAGGAATTTTCTCCTTTTGCCCAACTTTTGGCAATCATGAACTCCGAATAATATATCTCTTTCATAAAATTAACAATTTTGTGTCTTCCTTTATATCCAGTGTTGAGTAGCTGCCTATGCTGAATTGCAGGTTAAGTATGAGGCTGCTCTTCAAAAAAAAAGAGAAACTAAAGGAAGAGTTGGATGACTCCAGGGGTTTTTGTAGCCTGGTCCAAGAAGATTGTGACAGTCTCCGCCGTCAGCAAGCGATAAGTCTGGAGCGGAGGGCTGAGTTGAATAACCAGCTGAAGGAACTTCAGCAAAAGTTTAAAACTCTCAAAGATGTTCATGGCAAGGCTCTAGCTGCCAATAAAGATTATGAACGAGAATGGAGAGAAGCCAGGAGGGAGTTGATGGAACTCAAGAGTGATGGTCATAATAAAGACTGTCCTATTTCTGCTATTCAGCATGAAAATATTGACGTGAATCACAAGATCGTCTATGTTACTGAAGACCCGAGGACATGCGAGGCTAAACTAAATGCTTGTAGGATCCAAATACAGGAATTAGTGGCTCAGGGCATGTTTGTTACGTCTCCAGTTCCTTCAAGTAGAGAGATAGGTGGGCCTTCTTCAGGCTTGAATTCGGGGCGAGGAATAAGGCCTCCTGCCCGAGGTGGTTGGTGAGTGTCATTTAACTCACAAGAATAATTCCTGCAATATGCTAAGAATATATAATAAACTAGCACAGTGGTAAGCAGAGTCGAATCCCACAGAGAACGGAGTAATAAAAAGATCAATTTCCTAAGATCAAAACAGGTGTAGTCACCACACTTTATATTTCAAGATTGATTTTCTAACAACTAAGAAATAAAATAAACTATATTAACTACTAAATAGAATGAAATAAAATACTAAATTAACTACTAAAAGAAAATAGCAAATAACCACACGAAAGACATTCGGTTTCGAATAATTCCTCACTAGTTATTATGATCGATCATTGATTCAGAATTAAATTAACACCCATGAATCTATCAGTTATAGAACAACAAATATTTACTAAACCATCCCAATCATTCCTTACATTCTCGATAGCAGGCAAGTATTTGCTGAACCCACTATTTCTCTTATTAAGATGTCCACAGAAAGTATTCGCTAAACTAGATACACATCTCAATAGTATGAAGCACTAAAAGGACCCAATATAAACAATCACCCAATTATTCGCAAGTAATGTCTTGTTCACTTAATTGTTCCACATCCCTGTTATTATATAGTCTGTATCAGTTATCTATTGTATAGACATGAACTTTGCTACTTTAATTAGCTTTAACCTAATAGTATTCAAATTGATCAAACTCCAAACATCAGGTATAAAATTCATACAAGAACAATCAAGAATTCATGGATATCATTAGAAACACATTTAGATCTCACAAATCATAAAACTAGCAATTCATTATTCTACGCCGAACAAACAATTAGCTAAATATAATAATAAAATAATAAAGAAAAGGAATCAAACCGAATTGCATCGCCGAAAACTGATCAAAACCTTCTAATTCATCCAGGCCGTGGCCGCCGGTCTCCAGTGGTGATGAAGAGAAAAACAAACCCTAATCTAATTAATATATTATCTAAAACCTAATTCCTCATCTCCCTCAATCTCTCGTCTCTCGGCTGAGTATGTATATATACTTCTTCCTGGAATAAAACCAATCCAAATCTAATTATAACTAAACACACGCACACAAAGTCCACTAGGCCCAATTTTGGGCTTTTATTATTATTTAACTAAAAATAAATAAATAATAATAATAATAATATAATTAGCAATAATTCAACCCAAGTAAATTGAGCTAAATTTCTTCAATGTCTTCACTTTAATTCTTCAATATTGCCTGCTTATTATTGCTCTTCTTTGAGTATATTGGATCGCTACCTTATAAAAAACCCAGTGGGAAAAAAGAGTATAACGAATCCACTTCTTTCAAGCTCTAAAGTCCTCCATTAGTTTCACCTCAGTCCGGGTCGACTTCACCGAGCAATTTAGTGATCGTTACACGAAGCACAACTGTGCCAAATGAAAGATTACAGAATAAGGCTCAACTGGATTAGCATCCATTCAGCTTCCAAATTGCTCCAAAAATCGTCATAACCGCATCCTTTGTTTATTTAGCTCCAATCTCTTCCATCAATCGAATCTGCATAGAAAACACACCTAAAGTGCACATTAATCTCGTAAAAGCACAATATAAGTTCTTGAATAAACAACACATAATCATCACATCAAATATCCTCACACTTGAGTCATGCTTGCCCTCAAGTATGATATGAACACATTCCAAGCACAGTTGTTATTCAAGTTCCCATCCCCTCAACTGACTCAATAGAAAATAAATCAAAAGAAATTAAACAAACCAACAAAATACGAAACTAAGACTCTACTACCCGGATTTTGGTCAAAAATTTCAGCATTTCAAACTTTCTCTTCCTCGGTTAATCAACAAACTCCCCAAGCATGATATCAAGTTTTCTTTCATAAACAAAGCTGGTATCATCCCCCCTTGAACCCTCCAATCAATCCCCCCTACATCAACAATCACTTGCATATCAATGGTCAAAATAGACGAGAAGAACTCCTCACGATTTTCACTCAAAGCACTCAGTAAAGTGGGACAATCACTCATATAATATTAATGTGCTGTATCAAATAACACATGAAAATCAAAAAGGACTTTTCAGGTAGGCTGTGAGTGTAGGGTATGATCCTAGGGGCTCTATGGTTTTTATTAATCAACAAATATGCACACATGCTCAAGATATAAATTGGACATAGAATTTTCCAGAAAACAGTCCAAACAGATAAAATTCACAGCAAATTCTGGACTGTCTATAGCTCAAATTCTGGACTGTGAAAATATTTTTTTTTTTGTTTTTTTTGTGTGTACTCTTTTTTTATTTTCTTTTCATGTTTTTTTTTCTCTAACAACATGTCTGAAGCCGAGAAACCTAGACGAAGCACCCGTGTACTAGGGCAAAATCCGGAGGAAAATCCAGAAGCAGAGCAACCTCCCCAAGGACGAGGACGAGGACGCGGTCGACCATGAAGATCTCGCACGCGTTCTACCTCTGAACCTCCACCAAGCTCTACCGTGGGAGCAGGAAAATCCGGCGTTCCAAACTCCCTCGGTTCAAACCCCATCATATCCGGAGCGCCCTTCTCCGGTCCAAATCCTGCTGCATCCGGAGTGCCACCTTCTGGATCAAACCCTGTTAGATCTGAAGTACCGAACTCAGGTCAGAGAATCTTGATACGTACTGACATGAATTACAGTGAACACGTCAACAACTCAGATGGCCTCGACCGAGAAAACGGTTTGGGATATAGTGGAACTGACTCGATCTTTTTCGTGGAAGAACAAGCACAAAGGGATCGACAAATCCTCGCAGAAAAACGACAGGAGGAGGAAAGACAAATACATCTTAGGGAAACCTTAAATCAGAGCATACGGCATAATCCGCTAGGTTCTGAGCCACCCTATATCAACCATGTCTCGAAAACCATTCCGAGAACGATCCCTGAAGATGTCTGAGCACTGATGAGGGACTTACATTCCCAATATCCTGGCTTCGTTGCATCTCTGATAAACTCAAGTCAATCACTTTGTGCCCAGATGCACGAGGCCCCACATCGAGTCTGTATTCTAGGAGATCGAACAGCACCCCCTCCTGGTCATAACCAGCAGCAAAGATTTTTGGATGATCTATCTCGAAATCTACCTCCCTACAATAATCAGAGAAATATGCCACCACCTCCTAATCCACCTAACTACCAGAATGAAGGCGCATGATTAAGCAGGGAGGAAGTGCAGAGAATGCGCATCAATAGCATTGAAGAAGAGTTTAGGCGCGAAAAAAGGAACGAACGTGGAACGAATGGCAAAACAGTGACGACCGGCCTTTCACCCAAGATGGAGCCTACCCTACTCGAGGTAAATACGAGGTCGATCAAGAAATCACGCGTATCCTCGGACCCAGAGGACAGTCTGCTCGCTCTCCCTTTTCGCGACATATTGTGAACCTCCCCTTCGATGGCCACAAGAAGGTCCCAGAACACTTGCCCACATACGATGGTACCAGTGATCCTAGAGAGTTCCTCTCGGTCTTCTTTAAGACTCTGGAACCAGAAATTTCCACGAGTTGGAAATATGCAAGATCATCCCCAGTTATTTCCGAGGGAAAGCACAAACATGGTTTACTCAGACAAAACCAGAAAGTTTATTCGATTACTGGGATTTCACAGAGTTCCTTCTCCACGCTTTCTTCCAGAAGAAGAAGTTTACCAAGTCCCTCGGATATTTGGGATATGTGGCCCGCCTTGAAGGAGAGACTGTGATTGAGCACTATCACAGATACATGGATCTAGGTACTGAATGCTATGATCGAGATGAACGCCTCCTGATTAATATGTATCGAATGAGTGTAGATGATGACACTCTGAGGATGAAGCTGGCAGCAAAGAATCCAACAACCATTCAGCATCTATAGGCCATCATGGAGAAATATGCTTGTAAAGCAAATGCCGTGACAGGCAAGAGACCCCCAGACTCCCATCTAGATAAAAAGGAACCCAGGATGAAGATACCAAAGGTCGAGAAGACTGAAAGCGCCTCCAAACCTACCTTCGAGTCATACACTCCTCTACTAGATCTCGGGCTGAGATTTTATCCATTCACAGGCACCTTTTGAAGGACACACCCGCCATGAAGGATTCAGCCGAGCGCCAAAGGTCCCCAAAGTTTTGTCAATATCACCGAGATCGGCGGCATGACACTGAGGAGGGCTATCAGCTCAAGAACGAGATCGAGAAGCTGATTCGTCAAGAAATCGTGCAACAAATTGTACCTTTGATAGCCGGTGATAACCAGGGTACCCAGAAGAGATATGAGAGGAAACCCTGGCAGAAGAAGAAGGATGGCTCCCGCAACAACAACAATAACAATAACAACCATGGCGGAGGAGGCAACAATCCTCAAGATCCTCCTCCACCGCCAAATGGAGCCAACCAGGTCATCAACGGTATCAATGGCTACACCTGAGAAGCGATTTCCTTGACTAAGCTGAAGGGTAGTGTGCGGGCCATACCACATACCGAGCCAGTCAACAAGAGGCTTCACCCCGAGGAAACCATTACTTTCTCGGACGCGGATGCCGTACCAAATCAGATGCCTCACTCTGATCCTCTCATTATTTCGGAAACCATACAAGATTCCTTGGTAAAAAGAGTCTTCATAGACGATGGGAGCGGGGTAGAAGTAATGTTCCAAGATTGCTTCCAGAAACTAGGATTTACCAAAGATGACCTCAAACCTACGGGTCCAATCTCGGGGTTCACAGGAAATCCAGTAGCACCTCTCGGGGAGATCACACTCCCAGTCACAGTAGCAGACGGGACAAAGAGCCTAACCCTCTACTACACATTCGTGGTAGTCGACACTATCACACCCTTCAACATTATCCTTGGCAGACCTTGGATGTGCCAAGCTAAGGCCGTATGGTCCCCCTTTCATCTGATACTGAAATTTCCAACACTGCAAGGAGTAGCTTCAATCAAAGGAGATCAAGGAGTGGCTCGTTCTTGCATGATCACGGCTATCCGTGACGCCATAAAAGTGAGTAACATCTTGGCCGTCAACACTATCCTAGGAGATCTGGTCCCTGATCCTGATCTCGAACAACCTATGGTGTTTCACTTCGAGGAAGTGGCCTACAACGAGATGACTACACTATAGCACAGACGACGCCACCAAACCTTCCAAGTGGGAGAACTGGTAATGCCAGTTGGCCCGTGGTGCACTAACAAGCTAGGAGGAGCGCTGGAGCCGAGGACCACAGGACCATATAAAATCTCTGTAGCGCAATCCGGTGGATTCCACCTCTTGCAAACATGCGAAGGAGAGCACTTGGACCCTTTCATCATGGCGCCCTTCCTACGCAGGTACCTCGGAGCTAAAACCAAGTAGACCTTCTCCAGACAAGGAGAAACTACTTCAATAAGGCCTACGGGCCAAGCTTCTTTTCTTTTCATCTTTTTATCTTTTCATACCCGAGCTCCCAAACTCGGGGTTGTCTTTTATAATTTTGCCGAGCTCTCAAGTTTGAAGAATACAATTTCTTTTCAATATATACCTTCTCTTTTATTTTGAAGCAGTCAAATATTCCTCTAATACAAAGAGATACTATGCCTTATAAAGCATTTGCTGCCTAAGATTTATACGCTTATAAGCATGTGGTTGATGCTTATCTAATATGAGCTTTTTGCACTACGTGTCCGAACCACAATCACCTTAGGCCAAAATAAAATAGTATACTTACAAAAGGTATATGGTTAACACCAACACAATATGAGTCACACAAACTCACAAAGTCTGGAACTCGACTCTCCTTGTGATACACCTATTAAGGTACACATCACTATTTATTCAGGCTATTCATACGCCTGAGAGTCAATCTTCTCAAGGATTTCAATATAAAGACCTTTATAAAGGCAAAATAAAAAAGTATTATTACACTAAAAACTTCTTACACCTCGTGAAGGTCTTTAAATACAGGGGTACGGCCCCGACCACGAGAAGAAGTAGAGGCACGACCTCGACCACTTTGGAGGCCATGGCTCCAATTACTTCCTCGGCCGTCCTCATTAATTGAGAGGGCGTAGAAGACAGAAGTTTTATAGAAGCACAATCTCACATTTACAAAGCAAACATTTTTTTTCTAAAATAAGACATTTTAAACTAAACTACAGGTTGTAAACTAAAAAATAATCCATTTATTGTAATACCAAGACAAATTAAGTTCATATCACATCAATTAAAATTTAAAATACAAATCATTTATTGTAAAATCAAGACAAATAAAGCTTATAAGACATGAACTTTTTTTAAAAAACCAAGAGATACACAGTTAGAAAACAAGGTATTTACTCTTAAATAGTCAACTCATCACAAGCACACATCAATTTCCAAACAACTGCCATTAAGGATGACTACAAATAAACGCTAGCTCTTAATACTTTTTTGGAGAATAAGCAGGATACGGTTCAATTTGATGAGATCCACCTGCACCCAGATCCAAACCAAATTTGACATACAATTACAAACAATGAATAAGTATCCACTCGCCGACTTGACCAATTAAAACAACCCAAAAGTTTAGCAGGCACACGAGCACGGTCTTCCATATCAAGCATGCTCTAAAATGGCAGCAACCAACCATTGACGGAATCTATAGAAGCTCGTCGGCCGATTTCCCTCACCGTGGACCAAATTTGCGGCTGGACTTCAATCAAGATGACAGGAATTCCCCAACTGATATGGCTTCGTCGAATCTCACAGCCAAAGATTCAAAATCACGCCAAATTCAAGCAAATAAAATATTTGAATTTGAATTTGAATCGCCAATCATTAAGTGTGGAGATTCTGGAGGAAATTGGATTTTGGATGTGAAAAGAGCGTGGACTTGAATCGGGTTGTAACAGACCCGTTTGGTCGACCCGTGAGGTTTCTCTATTTCTCTCCAATTTACAAATAATCCCTAGTCTATATATATAGACCGTTCGTCACTCAAGAAACTTTCTCGTTTAATATTATTGTTTTTCAAGCGTATAAATTTCTGTACACTATGTTGATGAAAAATATCTTAAATAAATATATACAAATTAAAATACAAGTATTAATCATATTTTTTATACACAAAATAATAATAATAATGAATAATAATTATAAGGTATCATGGATTTCTATATACTATGGATTTATACACTATGTGTGGATTGGAGAATTTTGGTAAATCTGGATTTGGTTTTTGGATTTTGAGAATTTAGACTTGGAATATGGATTTTGTGTTTTTGAGATAACAAATCTTTGTTTGGTTGGATTTGGATTTTGAATTGAATTTCTTAAATAAAAAGGAAAATCAATATTGAATGAATTAATTTAGTTGACTTTTTATATTTTGACTTTTTATATTTTGTCTCACCCTCATCATCAAAGTTGAATTTTCACACTATCGAACACACATTTTTGTCCAATTGTATTTTGATTTACTTATATTATTGGAAAATCAAAATTTCATATTTAATTTAACGATACCAAATAATATGATACTATCAATGATTATATATCTATTTGAACGGCCAAAGTTTGATAATAAATAGTGTAGAAAAGTCAGAGTGCGCATTCATGTGAGATGGAAGTAGTATATTTATTAGAAAGTCTCGAAAGAGACCGTCCAGATTATAGACGGGACTGAAAAAAAAGGGTAATAATGTGCGGGGGCTATATTGAAAATAAAGCTAATATGCGAGGGTCTGTTTGCAATTAGCCTAAACTACAATTAATATAAATCTGAAATTTCCATTCAAAACCACCCACTTTCCTCCCCCAATTCCTCCGAATTCCTCCATTCATAATCGTTTCTCCCAGTTCCTCCCCCAAAATCCAAAACCTAATCGTCGTTCCCAATCATCGGTTTTTCGATTCATGCATCAATTGCATAGCAAAGGCAGTTCCACCATGCGCAATGGCAAGTAAACTCCCCGATTTCTTTGTTTTCATAGCGTTCAATAGCAAATCAAAGCGTTCTTGGTTATACTGATTGTAAAAATCGATAAACTCGTTTGATTGTGTTGATTTGTTGCTTTCATTGATTGATAATGTGATTTTGATTGGTGACTCTGTGCTCCTGTGATTGGGCATTGTTTTGCTTGTGTTTTGCATCCGATTTGCATCCGATTGGGCATTGTCTGGTTTGGTTTGATTTTACTGCTGGAGGTTTGATTTTATTTATTTGTGGTCATGTTCGTGTTCATGTTTTTGCCTATAATGTGGACCTTATGTGCTTAAACCCCTATGTTCTGGGTTGCTTGAGGTATGAATGGCTAGATGTGAGGTTTGGTGTGTGAAAATTGGCTAGTGTAGCATTTTTAGATGTACGTGTTCATGTTTCTGCCTATAATGTGGATTTTATGTGTTAAAATCCAATGTCCTGGGCTGTTTGAGACATGAATGGTCAAATGTGAGGTTTGGTGTGTGAAAATTGGTTAGGGTAGTATGTTTAGATATTTGTGTTCATGTTTAGGACTATAATGTGGACCTTATGTGCTTAAACCCAATATTCTGGTCTGTTTGAGGCATGAATGGTCAGATCTGAGGTTTGGTGTGAAAATTGGCTAAAATAGCATATTTAAATGTTCATGTTCATGTTTCTGCCTATAATATGGACCTTATGTGATAAAATCTCAATGTTATGGTCTGTTTGAGGCATGAATGGCCAGATGTGAGGTTTTGTGTGTGAAAATTGGTTAGGGTAGTGTGTTTAGATGTTCGTGTTCATGTTTGGTACTATAATGTGGACCTTATGTGCTTAAAACCCAATATTCTGGTCTGTTTGAGACATAAATGACCATATGTGAGGTTTGGTGTGTGAAAATTGGTTAGGGTAGCATGTTTAGATGTTCATGTTCATGTTTCTGCCTATAATGTGGACCTTATGTGATAAAATTTCAATGTTATGGTCTGTTTGAGGCATGAATGCCCGGATGTGAGGTTTGCTATGTGAAAATTGGTTAGGGTAGTGTGTTTAGATGTTCGTGTTCATGTTTGGAATTATAATGTGGACCTTATATGCTTAAAACCCAATGTTCTGGTCTGAGGCATGAATGGCCATATGTGAGGTTTGGTCTGTGAAAATTGGTTAGGTTAGCATGTTTAGATGTTCATGTTCATGTTTCTGCCTATAATGTGGACCTTATGTGTTAAAATCCCAATATTCTGGTCTGTTTGAGGCATAAATGGTCAGATGTGAGGTTTGGTGTGTGAAAATTGGCTAGGGTAGTGTGTTTAGATGTTCATGTTCATGTTTGGGACTATAATGTGGACCTTATGTGTTTAAAAGCCCATGTTATGGGCTGTTTGAGGTATGAATGGCCATATGTGAGTTTTTGTGTGTGAAAATTGGTTAGGGTAGCTTTTTTAGATGTTCGTGTTAAAATGTGGACCTTATGTGTTAAAATCTCAATGTTGTGGGCTGTTTGAGGCATGAATGGCCAGATGTGAGGTTTGGTGTGTGAAAATTGGTTAGGCTAATATGTTTAGATGTCCATGTTCATGTTTGAGACTATGATGTAGACTTTATGTACTTAAAATTCAATGTTCTGTTTTGTAAATAGTTCTGGGACGTGAATAGTGCGTGCGTGAACAGTACCGGGCATGAATAGTGCGTGTGTGAATAGTACTGGGTTATGAATAGTGCACGTGAATAGTAATTTCCAAAAATTGCAATTAAGGACCTCCTTATTTTTATTCAAACATACTTTTACTACTTAGTCCCCGGTCTATAATATAGACGGTCTCTCACAAGACTACCTCTATATTTATTTGTAATAGGCATGATAGAATTTTTTTTATTATGACAGTACACGACAGAAACTTCTGGATTGGCAAATGAGGGGAGGGAGGTTGACTATTGTTATAACGTGATACTACCCCCGTTTCACATTGAATCCGCACTCTGGTTTTTTTTACACTATTCATTATTAAACTTTGACCGCATATTTAAATAGATATATAATCATATTTGGTATCGTTGGATAAATCGTAACATATAGTATTCACATATCAAATTTTAATTTTTCAAAAATATAAGTAAATAAAGATATTGTTGGTCAAAGATGTGGATTTGATACTGTGAAAAGTCAACTGTTGCATACTTCTTTATTCTATAAAAATGTACAAGTTGACTAAGATTGGATTTTGAATTAGATTATTAAAATTTTCAACACATATTCGCATGTGATAAATAGTATAATATAACGGTGAGTGACAATAGAGTTTTGCATCAATAGCTACAAGCAAAAATGAGGTATAATGGAGAAATCAATCAGAGTTATTTTCGTGATTGCTCTGTTGCTTATCGCATCTTGTACATCTTTTTCTAAGCCATTAGTTTAATCTTCCACAAACATTATTCTCTTTTGTGAGAATTTTGAATCTGTGAAAATGCAATTCTAATCGTTAACATTACCGGATTGTTATGATTTACTGATCACAGATTGGTCACTCTCAGAGGTCCATGGAGTACAATCCGAGACCAAGACAGGTTAGAATATATTTTACTTCAAATCTTATAATGGACAGTTGTTGAACAAAAGTACAGTATATACCAAAATTTTCTTTAACATTTAATTTAAACTATTTTTTTCATCTACAGTGTTCAGTTATATCACAATGTGTTTTTAGGACTTGATGGAACAGATCTTGTCCGGCCAAAGGAGCATCTTCACAAGAAGTGGTTACAACGAAAAGATTTTCCTATAGACAAGATTAATTGGAACAAACCAAATTTTCCCAATGTTAATTGGACAAAGGCTAATTGATTTTCTCGGAATTATGTATCGTTTGGTTTGATTAATGATCCTTGTTCTTGTGATGCTTTGGTTGATCAAATTAAAGTTGTGAGATTTGTATTTTCCAAACTACCGGTTGAATCGGATGAACAAACTAATTACTACAATTTGGGTGAAATTGAATTCAAAAATAAAATATCTATTATAAGTTAAGTAATTCGCCTTCAACAAAAAAAAATCATGCTTGTAAAGTTCTATTAATAATTTTTAACCCAAAGCTTGAAATTCCTTGTCATCAAAAACTTCTTTACACTTGAAACAAGTATATAAGAAGATGTAAAAAATGAACGTTGATTAAGAGGTTCAAAATCTAGTATATCACTAGATTTTGGGAATTGGACTTGTGAGTAATTAAGACGGGAACTCATGCAAATCAGAAGATGATGACGGGTTTTCTTGAAATACTGTTGAGTGATATTAGGTGGTGGTTGAGTGATATTAACAGTGGGTCGTAGATAGGATTGTCTCTGATAAGTCCGTGGTTCGTAATCCGGGACCTCATTCAGTTTCAGACCATGGCCCGAGAGGGGTCGTGGGCTCGAGTTACGCGGAGGATGGATGCACGGGTCCATTGGTCCAAATCCTTATGACGAATGCGTATATTTTGAATGTCCTACAAGGAATACACTACCCCTAAACATGGTAATACAACCATGACCGAAATACACTTCTTCTTTACATGGTACTACACCTATTATCTCTATAAGAGTTGTATCAATACCATAATTACATATCTTGGCGATTTTCGGATTGTAGCCTTATAAAGGTTTGGTAGACCTTCTCTATCTCATAACTCATACAATACCCCTTACGCACATACTAACTTGAGCGTCAGAGTGTCTATCCCGGGGCACCAGGGGCCTTGTTTTGCAGATCAGTTCGTGAGCCAAGTTCGTCGTCAAGCACTGGTTCCACACATTCATCAACATGGAAGAATAATATTTGATATTTCTATATTTTAAATTTAAACAATGTCAACATGTGCATTTTAATTCAATTTTTGACAAATTCAACTCAAAATTTAAATTTAATTCTCCAACCAAATCATATTTTTGTTTCAAACTTACAAAATCTCGTACAAAATAAACAAGGTTTTTTGAAAATTCGGACTTATAAAACTTCAAACAAAATCCAAACTCTCAAAAATCCTAAATTTAAGTTTAAACTCTCAATATTCTGTCTAACCAAACTCGCGATTTTGAGCGTAGAAAATATAATCGTCATTGGGGAAATTAACAATCTGTTTTTAACTTCATTGTTCACCAAGACAGAGATATTAAACTGAAAAATTAGAGTTTCAAAAAAGCATTTTATTCTACAAATAAGAAAATTTAGACTTAAAAAAAAGTTAAACAAATAAGCATTTTAATTTGAAAATAAAACTCTTTGTATCAAATTTTGAGGTTTTTCCTCTATGAATCCCTTTGTGAATTAGTAGTATTATATTCTGATGTAATGACACCTTTCATATGTCCTATTTGTGTTCGAGGTTTTGCCTCTTTGCCTATCTACTTGGAAATATTTTAGAAGTATCATATTCTGATGAAATTTTTTGGAAATTCATATTCTTTTGATATGAATTTTAACTTCTGTTTTTGAGATTTTTCCTCTTTATTTATTGAGATGATTGATATTTGAACATGTCTTCCCTTTTAGTCTGTAGACCTCAATCAAGCACTTCAGTGAAGTACCTTATCTCCAACCTATCTCCTTTATTCAAAACGATTGGTAGTTTGAATTTTGGATTCAAATAACTTATTTTATATAAGCTGACCAACTATACACTTTATAAAGCATATTATTTTGAATAGCAAGCAATGTCATACTTAGGATAACAATCCTCTTTTTATAAAAGGAATTTCAGATTGCTCATAAAGATAGGTGTAAAAATAACATGACTTCAATCTAGGTTTATAACTTTAAGAATAGAAGTAAAATAAATAGTGGGTTTGAGTTTGAGTACCCGTTGTGCTAGCGCATAATTGTCTCGGACCTTGATGAGGCTCTCGGAAATTCTTGATATTTTCGAACCTTTGTGAGGCTCTTCCTTGAGGTTTATCTTCCGTGATACTTTCGTAAGTTAATCACGTTCCATCTTCGTGGTATGGGTTCGCCCTTCATGGTTTCCAAGAGTTAGCTCCCCCCTGGATGAGATTCTAGGACTTGATATGGACCTTTCCAGTTCGGGGCTAGCTTTTCTTCCACTTCTTTCTTACTTTTTTCATTTAACCTCATGACAAGGTCATCTTTGATGAAGGTGGCCAAGCGGACTCTTCTATCATGATAGCACTTGACTCTTTCCTTTACCTTGGCCTCGTGGATTGTAGCATTTGCTTTCTTCTCCTCTAGGAGGTCAGAATCGAGACGAAGGTTTTCTTCGCTGGCCGTGCCATCTTCATCATCTGGTTGAGAAGTACGGGCAGAGGGGACCCCAATCTTCATGGGGATGACCGCTTTGGACCCATAGACTAAGCTGTAAGGAGTCTCTCCTGTTACTATGGCTGGTATGGTTCTATGGGTCCAGATCACACTTGGTAGTTCTTTGATCCAATTTCCTTTAGCTCCTTCGAGGCGCTTCTTGATGCCGCTTACCAAGGTTCGGTTTGTAACCTCTACTTGGCCATTAGCTTCTGGATGGTATACCGAGGTGAGCTTCTGGTGTATGCCGTACTCTTTACACCATTTCTTGAAGGGGTCATTAGCAAATTGTGTTCCATTATCGGTTACTATGTATCTCGGGATGCTATAGCGACAACGATATTCTTCCAGCAAACGTTGATAACCGTCTTGCCAGTTATGTTGGTCAAGGCTTCAGCTTCCACCCCACTTTGAGAAATAATCAATAGCCAGAATGTGGTACTTGAAGTTACCAGGGGCCGTAGGAAAAGGTCCGACGAGATCTATGCCCCATCGGACAAATGGCCAGGATTCATCGGACAAAGGGTAGATGTTTTTTCGCTCCTTTGGATAGGAAACGGCTAAGGGCTGCAAGGGACCCTGTCAGCTTCTGCACATTCTTGACGGTTTTTGGAGGTTGTATATTTTGCAAAGCCTCTATCTTCTCGGGGTTTACTTTGATTCCTCGATTGGATACCATATATCCCAGTAATTTTCCCGCTCCAACGCCTATGGTACATTTAGCGGGGTTCAGCTTTAGGTTGGAGGCCCGTAACGTGTCGAAGGTTTCCTTTAGATCTTCAAAGAAGGCATCGTAGTTGCGGCTCTTTACTACCATGTCGTCCACATAAATCTCGAGGTTGCGCCCTATCTGAGATTTGAATAATTTGTCCACCAAACACTGGTAAATAGCTCCGGCATTTTTCAATCCGAAAGGCATTATCTTGTAGCAGAAAGTTCCTCTATCGGTTATAAAGGAGGTTTTCTCTTTATCTTGCTCTGCCATAGGGATCTGATGATATCCCTTTAAGGCATCAAAGAAGGCTAGTACTTGGTATCCCGCGATCGCTTCAACTAATGGTCGATCGAGGGTAAGGGATAACTATCTTTAGGACAACAATCGTTCAAGTTAGTGAAGTCGATGCACATTCTCCACTTCCCATCTGGCTTCTTGACCATTACTGTGTTAGCTATCCATTATGGGTACTGCACTTCTTCGATTATACGGGCTTTAAGTAGCTTGTCTACCTCATCACCAATGGCTTCAACTCGATCTAGTGCAAAGATACGTCGTTTCTGCTTAATGGGTTTTTGTGAGGGATTGATATTCAGGTAATGTTCCGCTAGGTGAGGGGATACTCCTACCAAGTCGTTGGTGTCCCAAGAAAAGACATCTATGTACTGGTTGAGTAGATCTCATAGTTTGGCTTTTATCTCAGAGGGTAGAAGAGTTCCGACCTCAACGATTCCTGATTCTCCGAGCTGCATCGGCTCGGACTCGGAGTACTTGGCTGGTTCAAGATTCTCCTTTTCTGGTTCTCGGATAGCTTGAATTGTGCAGATTCGAGCTAATTGTTGATCACCTCGGACCCTGGCAATCCCTTTGTTGGTGGGAAACTTCATCACCAAATGGTAAGGGGACCAGATTGCCTTTGTCTGGTACATCCAGGGCCTTCCAAGGATTATGTTGTATGGCGCTCTGGAATTGATGATCGTAAAGGTGCAATGCAGGGTTATACTCCTAGAATTGTCTCTCACTTACACAGGTAAAATAATTTTTCCCAAAGGTGTAACAGGATTGCCAGTAAATCCTGAGATAGGGCTTGTGGGTGTGAGATTAATTTTGTCCAACCCCAGCTGTTCATAACAACTGAGAAACATGACTTCTACTTCGCTTCTTCCATCCACCAGAACTATTTTGATCATGTTATGGTTTATGTCAACCGTAATCACTAGGGGATCTGAATGGGGAATTTGATTAGGAACCGCATATTTAGATGAAAAAGTAACAGTTATGTCTAAGCGAGATCTTTTGCTCTTTCACTCCCAGGGAGAGGCTTCTTGCACCTATCGATGCACACCATTAATGCTCCTTCCTGCTCCCTGGTTTTTGGAAAACTTGCTCGTCTCGTCATTGTTAATCCTTCTTACTCCTGTCGGGGCCGAGAAACGGATTCGTGTACTCCCACGAAGGTTTTCAGCCGGATCAGCCAGAGTTAGAAGGTCGTATAGATCAAGATTAGCATGCGGGTCCCACTGGGCGTGTCAAATTGATGTATGTCTATAACCCGCACTTGATCACGGACCCTGCTCACGAACTGATCTGCAAAACAAAGGCCCCGGGTAGACACTCCGACGCTTAAGTCAGTATATTTGCTTAAGGCGTAAATTATGAAGTATGAGATTAGATGGAGAGGTCTACCAAACCTTTAGGGTATTTATATGGCTCCGTAGATCACCAAGATATGTATTTATGGTATGAATACAACTCTTATGGAATAATAGTTGTATTACCATGCATAACAGAAGTATATTTCAGACATGGTTGTGTTACCGTGTTTAGGATGGCTGTATCACCATCTTTGAGAGGATGTGTATTCCTTGTAGAACATTCATAATATACGCATTCCTTATAAGGATTAGGATTGATGGACCTGTGGATACACCTTCCACGTATCTCGAGCCCACGACCCTTCTCGGCCCTGGTCCGAGTATGAATGAGGCCCGAATACGAACCCTGGACTTATCAATGGAGATAATGTTGTTAAAAGAGCCCCAGCTGTTCGTGACTTGAGTACCTTGTTCTTAGAAGTTGAGTCTGGGGAGTTGATGTAGGTTACCATTGCTACACCGCTGCAGGTTGTAGCTGTAGTGGTGGATGATGGTGCCTCTGGGTCAAATACGGACCCAAATGCGGAGCCCCGAGTTGATAAACGGCTTCCGGCGGCCGGTGGCATGAGTGATGTCACCAAGGTGGTCGACGAAAAGACCCTGCAATTTTTGAAGTCCTGCAGGTAGTCGTATCCCGTCGAGGTTGATTTGAAGCTCGAGGATGAGACCACTCTGGTCCAGAATCTCGTGAGCCCCACTCGAGGGGTAGTATAAGGTAGGTTCTTGCAACAGGGACTAAGTTTTCCCTTTCCTCCTGTGTTCTCGGAGTTTCTGCAGCATCATCGGCCACATCCCTGCCAAATTCACTCCAATGTGGTGGTGACAATGGTGGATTTTATCTCCTGGTGCTCTCGGAGGGGCTATGAGCCAAGCTTGGATCTATTTAGGAGTTTGTTCAAGCTGTTCTCTTTCAAGGAGCGTGAGCATATTACCCTTACTCCTCGAAAGGGAAAGGTCTTCACTTTTACTGATAACAGCGGTAGTTGGAAGAGCATTCGGCTAACCTTTGATTGAACCAGATGTGAGGTCCCTAACTGGAACTCAAATCCGAAAGACGCTGTACCTCCTGATGTCTTTGAGATTCCTGCTCATTTAAAGGGCATCGTTGAGGAGCTATTGAAGGAGAAGATGGTCTTCGAGGAGGGAGGATTTGTGCGGGGGGCTCATGGCTCGGTGTGGCAGTGGCCTTCTATCACATATTCTCATTTGCTACATGTTCCTCGGTCAAAATCTACATCCAGCTACCTGAAGAAGGATCGAGATTAGACCCTCTCTGATAAAATCCAGGGAGATAAGAAGGCCAAGAAGCGGGCTGCCAGGAAATCACCCCGGACTCGGGATGAATCTTCTTCCAGTCAGTCTCCTTCAGGTAATATCTTGATTTGCATACTGTAGTAATGCTATCTTCCATATTGTATCTTAATATTTCTCCTTTTATTTGTAGCGTCTCCCCCCAAGAAAAAGATCAAGAAGGGGAAAACGTTCCTTGAGATCGTAGAGGAGGAGGTGGAACCAGAGGTTGGGGAGTCTTCGGATGACGATGAATCTGACCTTGAGCTGGTGATTCCTGAGGGTGAGCCTCTGAAGAAGTTGAAGTATTATCTTATTTGTCCCGAGGAAGAGGATGGTAAGGCTTCTCGGAAGTCTTTCAAAAAGTATCCCTTCGTCTCTAAGGTAGTGATTCTTCTTGTCCTATTGTGTGAACTTTTATGTGTCACATATTAGGTTTTGATATATCTCCTATTTTACAGCTGATGGTAAATATATCTGCGCTTGGACGATAGACCAAAGGTGAGATCATGCAAACACCTGTATAGATCTGTGGAGGAGTTACATTCCAGGTGCCGGGCTCTCAAGGTCGATAAGGAGAAGATGGAAACTATGATCGACTCTTTATCGGCTAAGTCAGTTGTGCCTCCTCCATCTGTCCCTGCTCCATTGGATTTGACTTACTTGGAAGATAGGGTGAAACAACTTGAGGCTAAGAATGAGGCCTTATTGCTGGAAAAAGAGTCCGAGAAAAAGGAGCCGAGGATGTATAAGGACACCGTGAATGAGCTGACGCAGACCTTACCTTCGGATGGGAAATCAGAGGAGCTGAAACGGCTTCTTAAGCTTTGGGGCGCCTTTATTGCCTGTAGTCCCGAGTTTAAGGATCATAGAGAGGAGTATGGAGATTTATTCCATGATTCCGACCGGCACAAGATTTTGAATCATGTCCTGCAACTCTGTCAATCTGATGATGAGGTAAAGGCGATGGAGACTGTTTTCTCTCATCTGGATGCTGCTGATAAGCTTTCTGCTCTGACAGCCAGCCAATGGGTTCCTGGCGCCGAGTTTTTGGATGCATGGGATCCCTCCGAGAAGATAACCACAACAGGAGATTTACTGAGGCTTATTAAAGCTAAGTATCCTGAGTTATCTTCTCCTGACGAGGTGCTTTCCAGTTCTTCCATTAATAAGGTGGATTAATCTTGGCATCTCCTCGTCAGCTTCAAGGTCTGAAGTCCTTTGCACATGAACCTCGGTGTCATGGTTTACTGGAAAGGAGCTTCTGTTTCAAAGCTGAGATACTCCGGGATCAGGTCTTCGCAGTTGTCCATGATGAACACTCTGCGATCTTGATGTTGAAAGTCTTGCGGATCTCCTCCTCGGTCCTTTGCTAACAAGGCCGTTTATGTCGCAGCGTGCAGAAAAATTGACAATAGCCCATCTCTTAAGTGCCACTTCTGGTGATGTTCTAGAAGACCCTATTAGGCATATTTAGAAGTATCATATTCTGATGTAATGACACCTTTGATATGAACTATTTGTTTACGAGGTTTTTCCTCTATGTATCCCTTTGGGAATTTAGAAGTATCATATTCTGATGTAATGACACCTTTGATATGAATTTTAACTTCTGTGTTCGAGGTTTTTCCTCTTTATGTTGAGATGATTGATTTTCGAGCACGTAAGCCCTTTTGGTCTATAAACCTCAATCAAGCACTTTTTGAAGTACTTTATCTCGAACCTATCTCTTTTATTCAAAACGATTGGTATTTTGAATTTTGGATTCAAATAACTTATTTTGTATAAGTTGACCAATCATATACTTTATAAAGCATATTGTTTTGAATAGCAATCAATGTCATACTTGAAGATAACAGTCCTTTTGTAAAAGGAATATAAGATTGCTTATTATAAAGATAGGTGTAAAAAATAACATGACTTCAATCTGAGTTTATAACTTTATAGATAGAAGTAAAATAAATAGTAAGTTTGAGTTTGAGTACCTGTTTGCGCTAGCGCAGAGTTGTCTCGGACCTTGATGAGGTTCTCGGACCTTTGTGAGACTCCTCCTCTGATTTTATCTTCCGTGATACTTTCGTAAGTTAATCACATTCCATGTTCGTGGTATGGGTTCACCCTTCATGGTTTCCAAGAGGTAGCTTCCCCCTGGATGGGATTCTAGCACTCGATATGGACCTTCCCAGTTCGGGGCTAGCTTCCCTTCCACTTCTTTCTTGCTTTTCTCGTTTAACCTCATTACAAGGTCTCCTTTGACGAATGTAGCTAAGCGAACTCTTTTGTCATGGTAGCGCTTAACTCTTTCCTTCACCTTGGCCTCATGGTTAGTAGCATTAGCTCTCTTTTCTTCCAGAAAGTCGAGGTCGAGACGGAGGTTTTATTCATTGGCAGCGCCATCATCATCTTCTGGTTGAGAGGTACGAGCAGAGGGGACTCTAATTTCCATGGGGATGACGGCCTTGGACCCGTAGACTAAGCTGTATGGAGTTTCTCCGGTTGCAGTAGCTGGTGTAGTCCTATGGATCCAGATCACGCTCGGTAGTTCTTTGATCCAGTTTCCTTTAGCTCCTTCTAAGCGCTTCTTAATGCCACTCACCAAGGTTCGATTTGTAACTTCCACTTGGCCGTTAGCTACTGGATGGTATACTGAGGTGAGCTTCTGATCTATGCCGTAATCCTCACACCATTTCTTGAAGGGGTTGTTGGCAAACTGTGCTCCATTATCTGTTACTATGTATCTCGGGATGCCATAGCGACATACAATGTTTTTCCACCAGAAGTTGATAACCGTCTTGCCAGTTATGCTGGTCAAGGCTTCAGCTTCCACCCACTTAGAGAAGTAATCAATGGCCACAATAAGGTATTTGAAATTACCAGGAGCTGCGGGAAAAGGTCCAACAAGATCTATACCCCATCGGACGAATGGCCAGGATTCTTGGATGGTAATCATATTTTCTTGAGGCACATGGATCATCTTGGGAAATCTCTGACACTGGTGATAAGAATCAATATATTTTTTGGAGTCTTCAAACATCGTAGGCCAGTAATAACCCATTTGTAGGAGTATACGGGTAACAATGCGTGGACCTTGGTGACTACCACAAACTCCTTCGTGTACTTCTTGTACTAAGTGTTCAGCATTGGAAGGCCCAACACATTTGAGTAAGGGCTGGAGATATCCCTTTTTATATAGGATGCTTTCACGAATGACATATTTTGGAACTTTAACTCGGACCTTCCGTGCCAGATGCTTGTCCTCGGGGAGGGTTCCCGTTTGAAGGTATTCAATGTAGGGGTTCATCCATGTGTCTAAGATATCAACAACCATGATGCCGCTTTCTTCATAGCTTCTCTTCGCCAGGGTTTCCATTAGCAATTCTTGAGAAGATCTAAAGTTGAGGTCCAAGGAGGCAAGTCTGCTCAATGCATCTGCTTTATAATTTCCTTCTCGGGGGATATGATTCAGGTCAAAGTGTCGGAATTGACTTAGGTCAGGCTTTACTATCTCAAGGTACTTTTGGAGACTATATTCTCGGGTCTCGTATTCGCCTTTGACCTGCTGTACACTGATCTGTGAGTCACTAAAGATCTCGAGATCCCTGACATCAAGGTCCTTTGCCAGCTTTAATCCTGTGATGAGGGCTTCATATTCCGCTTCATTATTAGAGGCTCGAAAATCAAAATGGAGAACGTAGGGATTGCCCTTTCCCTCGGAGCTGGTGAGTAAGACTCCAACACCACTTCCCCCCGAGTTGGAGGATCCATCTACATATAATCGCCATTTTCCTGTGTCTGGAACTGGGTCTTGTTGATTTGTCTCCACTGGTTCAACTGACTCCATTATGAAATCTGACAAGGCCTGGCCCTTTATGGCTGCTCGAGGCTTATACTGTATGTCATGTTCTCCTAACTCGATGGCCCACTTCATCATTCGTCCCGAGGCGTTAGTTTCTGGAGGATATGCCTAATCGGGTTGTTGGTTAGGAGGACTATTGCATGTGCTTGGAAGTATGGTCGCAACTGTCGAGAGGCATGTATGAGGGCCAATATTAAGCGCTCGAGAGGCGTATTCTGGTCTCGGGCCCCTGTAAAGCTCGGCTTACATAAAATATCGGGTGTTGTGATCCTTCATTTTCCTTGACCAACACGGCACTAATGCCTAGCTAGGATGCAAATAAGTATAAGTAGAGAGTCTCCCCTTTTTTTGGTTTCGACAGTGTCGGAAGCTGTCAAAAGTGGTCTTTAAGTGCTTGGAAGGCTTCCCCACATTCATGTGACCACTCAAATTGGTTTGCCTTCTTAAGGATGTTGAAGAAAGGCAGGTGTTTTTCTGCTCCTTTGGAGAGGAATCGGCTAAGGGCTGCAAGGGATCCTGTCAGCTTCTGTACATCTTTGACGGTCTTCGGAGGTTGCATATTTTGCAAAGCCTCTATCTTCTCGGGGTTTACCTCAATTTCCCGATTGGACACCGTATATCCTAGGAATTTTCCTGCCACAACACCAATAGTACACTTAGCAAGGTTCAGCTTAAGGTTGGATGCCCGTAATGTGTCGAAGGTTTCCCTTAAATCTTCAAACAAGGCGTCGTAGCTACGGCTCTTTACTACCATGTCATCCACATAAATCTCGAGGTTGCGTCCTATCTGAGATTTGCATAATTTTTCTACCAGTCGCTGGTAAGTGTCTCCGGCATTTTTCAATCCGAAAGGCATCATCTTGTAGCAGAAAGTTCCTCTGTTGGTTATAAAGGAGGTTTTTTCTTTATCTTGCTCTGCCATAGGGATATGATGATATCCCTTAAAGGCATCAAAGAAGGCTAGTACTTTGTATCCAGCGATCGCTTCAACTAATCGGTCGATCTAGGGTAATGGATAGCTATCTTTAGGACAACAATCGTTCAGGTTGGTGAAGTCGATGCACATTCTCCACTTCCCGTCTGGCTTCTTGACCATTACTGGGTTAGCTGTCCATTCTGGGTACTGCACTTCTTTTATTATACGGGCTTTGAGTAGCTTATCCACTTCTTCTCTAATAGCTTCAACCCGATCTAGTGCAAAGATACGTCGTTTCTGCTTGATGGGTTTTTGTGAGGGATTGATATTCAGGTAATGTTCCGCCAAGCGAGGGGATACTCCCACCAAGTCATTGGTGTCCAAAGAAAAGACATCTATATACTGGTTGAGAAGATCTGGAAGTTTGGTCTTTATCTCGGGGGGTAGGAGAGTTTCAACCTCGACGGTTCCTGACTCTCCGAGTTGCATTGGCTCGGATTCGGAGTACTTGCCCGGTTCAAGGTCCTCCCTCTCCAGTTCTTGTATAGCTTGGATTGTGCAGACTCGGGCTAATTGTTGATCACCTCGGATTATTGCTAACCCTTGGTTTGTAGGGAACTTCATCGCCACGTGGTATGGGGACCAGATGGCTTTTCCCTGGTACATCCAAGGTCATCCGAGGATTATGTTGTATGGTGCTCTGAGTCGATGACCGCGAAGATGCAACGAAGGGTTATACTCCTAGGACCATCCCTCACTCGCACCGGTAAAGTGATCTCTCCTAAAGGAGCTATAGGATCGCCAGCGAATCCCGAGATGGGGTTTGTGGGCATGAGATTGGTTTTGTTCAACCCCAACTGTTCATAACAGCTGAGAAACATGACTTCTACCTCACTTCCCCCATCTACCAGAACTCTTCTGATCACATTATTGTTTATGTCGACTGTGATTACTAAAGGATCTGAATGAGAGAATTGGTTAGGAACCGCATCTTGAGGTGAAAAAGTGACGGCTCTGTCCAGGCGAGATCTTTTGCTCTCCCACATCCAGGGAGAGGCTTCTTCGGGCGACCGGTGTACACCATTAATGCTCCTTCTTGCTTCCTGGTTGATGGTGTACGGCTCATATCGTCATCGTTATGGTTGGCATTGATGCTTGTTACTCTTGTCGGAGCTAAAAAATGGATTCGCGTACTCCCACGAAGGTTTTTAGCCGGATCAGCCTTGAGCTTGAAGGTCGAGACCAAAATGAGAAAATAGCAATGTTATGTATCAATTGAGTATGAATAGCAGTGAGGCCAGGCCTATATAGATAATGTGAGATTCTGTTCCAAATGGTAGTTAAAATTGGTGTTCTGATACCTATAAAAGAGTTAACACCCTTCCAGATCTGAGTAGCAAATTGACACTTATTGAAAAAATGATCCAGAGAGTCTAAGATATCACAGAAACAACATTTAGACACTATATTGAAACCATAATATTTTAGCACGTTGTCAAAAGGCAAGAGGGAGTTCAGAATTTTCCACATAAAGATAGATACTTTTTTGGGAATTCTGGCATTCCACAGTTTAGGGAGTGATGCATATGTACCTCTTTTGGGTCTTAACTGGTGATAGGTGGATCTGAAGGAAAATTTTCCAGTAGCTTCAGGTTTCCAGATGAGTTTGTCTGCTCTGTGAAGATTAATTTCAGCTTCCTGCAAGAAAACCAAAAGAGGAGTATCAATGAAGGGGGAGATAAGTGGAATATATTCCTGTTTATTGTCAATGAATTCTGCTACAGTGCAGGGCACATGAATATTTGAGAGTTGTGGGTCCACTGTATCAACAATGGCACCTCTGTCAGTCCAATTGGAAAGCCAGAAGCTACAAGAGCCCTGTCCATTAATGACTTTGGAATATTAACTCACAGAAGTCATTTACTTCACATATCCTTTTCCAAGTATGTGATGTTTGGGAGGATTTGGGTAGTGAAGCAATAAAACTAGTCCAAGGGGCAGTGGGTAATTGGAACTTCCACCACAATTTGACTGAGAAGTAAGTAACTATGGATTTTAAATTCCTAAAACCAAAGTCAATTTCTGTAATAGGGAAGCACATGTCATTCCAATTTTTCCATAATTTTTTAGGCTTGTCATCTACTGATCCCCAGAAGAATATTGAGATTCTTCTTCTGATCAGTTTCATGACATGAGCTGTTGGCTTCATGACTTCCCAAAAATGCTGTGGTAGGGAGTAGATGCATAAGTTAATAAGAATCAATTTAGCACCAGATGAAAGCCACCAATTTTTCCAGTTAAACAATCTACTGTCAATCATTTCTAAAAGAGGCTGGAAAAAAATGTTTTTGATTCTACCAGAGAAAATAGGAACATCAAGGTATTTAAAGGGAAATGTCCCTTTTTTCATTCCAAGCACATTGTTCATTTCTCTAATAATAGCCAATGCGAAGCATGTCTACTGATATAATAATCACTCTTACCATAGTTGATTTTCTGTCCAGAGACAGTTTCAAATACAGCAAGAAATGATTTCATCTTAGTGATGTTAGCCTTATTTGCTTGCATAAAAATCACTGTATCATCAGCATAAGATAAATGAGAAATAAAAGATGCATTCTTGGGCAAGTTATAATATTGCAGATTGCCAGTCTCAAAAATATAAGTTAGACTTCTAGTGAAAGCCTCTGAGAATATATTAAAGAGAAAAGGAGAGAGGGGATCACCTTGTTTGATGCCTCTAGTTGCTTGAAAAAAACCTACTGGACTGCCATTAACTAGGACAGAAAACCAAGCTTGTGAAAGGTTTTTGATGATGTAGTATATAAACTGACCATGAAAACCAAATTTGATGAGTATACTAGTAAGAAATTTCCAACAGACTCTATCAAAAGCTTTCCTAAGATCCAATTTTAAAATACAGTTAGGATGTGTCCCCTTTTCATCAATAAATCTGACCATTTCTTTAAGATAGATAACATTATCACTAATCTCTCTATTCTTCATAAATGCAGTCTGCTGGGGGGAGATGATTTTTTGCATGAATGGTTTCAGGCTTTCCATCAAAACTTTTGATAAAATTTTATTTGTCACATTAGAAAGACTGATGGGCCTAAAATCACTGAATGAAGAAGGAGTTTGAATTTTAGGAATTATGGCTATCCATGTTCCTGCAATGAACTTAGAGAAGTCCCTAATGCTATGAAAGTTAGGAGTTGATGGACCCTTGTATTCAAAGATTGAAATGATTGCATTAAAATCTCCAATTAACATGGTGTCAGGGTTTTTAATTTTTTGAAAATCAATCCAAAGATTTTCCCTTTCTTTCCTTGATCTCAGTCCATACACAAACACAGCTTCCATAGAAGCATTTAGTGTTTGGCTATATACTGAAACATGGAGAAATTGAAGGTTATCTAAAATTAAGTGCAATTGGATATCATTTCTCCAGAAAATCCTAATCAGTTCATTTTGTGCAGATAAATAGTTTTGGTACCCTAGTACTGTCTTATAATAATTACATCTAGAGTTATCATGCATAGGCTTAATTAAACACATAACAGCAAAATTGTAATTGGCAATTAGTTCTTGTAATCTTTTCAGTGAAGTTTCCATTCCTCTGACATTCCATACTAGGAATTTATTAATTAGAGTTGTACTATTCATTTAGAGGATTTGATAGGGCTATTAGTGACTGAACCAGCTATAATTTGGTTAAGTTGAGTGAAATAGGTCTGTAATTTAATTACAGGAGTAATTTTTGCAAGAAGTCTGTTGGAGTTCCTCACCTGAGCTGTGTATACCTGTTGGTCTTTACATTGTTGTTCAGATTGAGAGGGGATTGAGGGGTGTGGAGGGATGTTGCATCCTAAGATGATTGTTCTGCTTCATCATCTTCCGGTTCCTCTTGCCTTGGAGTATTTTCCAGATCATTGGTCTTTGGGTCTGGAACTGAGGACTGCAAATCAGAAGTCTGGGTATTTTCTTCCTTATCCTCCATGATTGGATTTTGTCTGGTGTCATCAGAATGTTCATTGTCCTCATCTTCTGTGCGTTCCTGAAGTGGTAAAAACCTGTTCTTCCTATTTTTTTCCTGAGAGAAATACATTATAGGGTTAGTAATAAAAGCTCCATTAGGGTTAGAGTTTTCTGTACCATGGCTGAGTGCAGAGTCATCTTTTGCATAGATTTTTGGCTTGAAACTTTTCTCAGGTTGATCAGTTGGTGCACTTTTGAGCGGGGAAGGAGTAGGTATGGTAGGTGAGTTTGGTTCAGAGCAGTCTGAGATCATGACCAGTGGGATTTTTTCTTTTCCTTTGTTTACAGTTTGAGTAAGCTCAGATGTGGAAGTAGGCCGTGGGACTTTTCTAACATAGATCATGGCCTGCTCTTTAAAATTAATTCTTATTTTTTTTAATTCTAATTTTTAAGTCTGAAGAGTTTTAATTAAAAATTAAAATTATTATTTCTTAAGCTCTTTTTTTGTTCAGTCTAAATTTTCTTATTTGTAGAATAAAATGCTTTTTTGAAACTCTAATTTTTCAGTTTAATATCTCTGTCTTGGTGAACATTGAAGTTAAAAACAGATTGTTAATTTCACCAATGACGATTATATTTTCTACGCTCAAAGTTGCGTGTTTGGTTAGAGAGAATATTGAGAGTTAAACTTAAATTTAGGATTTTTGAGAGTTTGGATTTTGTTTGAAGTTATGTAAGTCCAAATTTTCAAAAAACCTTGTTTGTTTTGTACGAGATTTTGTAAGTTAAAAACAAAAATATGATTTGGTTGGAGAATTAAATTTAAATTTTGAGTTGAATTTGTCAAAAATTGAATTAAAATGCACATGTTGACATTGTTTAAATTTAAAATATAGAAATATCAAATATTATTCTTCCATGTTGATGAATGTATGGCACCCGCGCTTGACGACGAACTTGGCTCACGAACTGATTTGCAAAACAAGTCCCCGGGTGCCCTGGGATAGACACTCCGACACTCAAGTTAGTATGTGCGTAATCCGTATTGTATAGTAATGAGATAGAGAAGGTCTACCAAACCTTTATAAGGCTACAATCCATAGATCACCAAGATATGTAATTATGATATGGATAAAATTCTTATGGAGATAATAGTTGTTTTACCGTGTATAGAAGAAGTGTATTTCAGTCATGGTTGTATTACCATGTTTAGGGGTAGTGTATTCGTTGTAGGACATTCGGAATATACGCATTCCTTATAAGGATTTGGACCAATGGACCCGTGCATCCATCCTCCGCGTAACTCGAGCCCACGACCCCTCTCGGGCCGTGGTCTGAAATTGAATGAGGTCTCGGAATACGAACCACGGACTTATCAGAGACAATCCTATCCACTACCCACTGTTACTACCACTCAACCACCACCTATTACCACTCAACAGTATTTAAACAAAACCCCTCATCATCTTCAGATTTGCACGAGTTCCCATCTTAATTACTCACAAGTCCAAGTCCCAAAATCTAGTGATATACTATATTTTGATCCTCTTAATCAACGTTCATTTTTCATAACTTCTTATATACTTGTTTCAAGTATAAAGAATTTTTGGATGACAAGGAGTTTTAAGCTTTGGGTTAAAAATTATTAATAGAACTTTACAAGCATGATTGTTATTTTGGTGTTGAAGGCGAATTACTTAAATTTTAATAGATATTTTATTTTTGAATTCAATTTCACCCAAATTGTAGTAATTAGTTTGTTCATCCGATTCAACCGGTAGTTTGGAAAATACAAATCTCACAACATTAATTTGATCAACCAAAGCATCACAAGAAGAAGGATCATTAATTAAACCAAACGATACATAATTCCGAGAAAATCAATTTTCCTTTGTCCAATTAACATTGGGAAAATTTGGTTCGTTCCAATTAATCCTGTCTATAGGAAAATCTTTTCGCTGCAGCCATATCCTGTGAAGATGCTCCTTTGGCCGGACAAGATTTGTTCCATCAAGTCCTAAAATAACATTGTGGTATAACTAAACATTGTCAATGAAAAAAAATAGTTTAAATTAAATGTTAAAGAAAATTTTGGTATATACTGTACTGTTGTTCAGCAACTGTCCAGTACAAGATTTGAAGTAAAATTATATTCTAACCTGTCTTGGTCTCAGATTGTACTCCACGGACCTCTGAGATTGACCAATCTGTGATCAGTAAATCAAAATAATCCAGTAATGTTAACTATTAAAATTGCAATTTCACAGATTCAAAATTCTCACAAAAGAGAATAATTTTTTTGGAAGATTAAACTAATGTCTTAGAAAAAGATGTACCAGATGCAATAAGCAACAGAGCAATCAAAAAATAACTCTTATTGATTTCTCCATTATACCACCTTTTTGCTTGTAGCTATTGATGCAAAACTCTATTGTCACTCACCATTATATATACTATTTATCACATGCGAATATGTGTTGTAAATTTTAATAATCTAATTCAAAATACAATCTTAGTCCACTTGTACATTTTTATCAAATAAAGAATTATGCAACAGTTGACTTTTCACAGTATCCAATCCACATCTTTGACCAACAACATCTTTATTTACTTATATTTTTGAAAAATTAAAATTTGATATGTGAATGCTATATGTTGCGATTTAAGCAACGATACCAAATATTATTATATTAATGATTATATATCTATTTAAATATGCGGTCAAAGTTTAATAATAAGTAATTTAAAAATAAACCAGAGTACGGATTCAATGTGAAATGGGGTTAGTATCACATTATAACAATAGTCAACCTCCCTCCCCCCATTTGCCAATCAAGAAGTTTCTTTCATGTACTGTCATAATAAAAAAAGATTCTGCCATGCCTATTACAAATAAATATACTACTTCCGTCTCACATAAATGCACACTTAGACTTTTCTACACTATTTATTATCAAACTTTGACCGTTAAAATAGATATATAATCATTGATATTATCATATTATTTGGTATCCTTAGATTAAATATGAAATTTTTATTTTCCGATAATATAAGTAAATCAAAATACAATTGGTCAGGAATGTGTGTTGGATAGTGTGAAAATTCAACTGTGTTGATGAGGGTGAGACAAAGGTAGTAATTCAAAATATAAAAAGTCAACTAAATTAATTCATTCAATATTGATTTTCCTTTTTATTTAAGAAATTAAATTCAAAATCAAAATGCAACCAAACAAAGATTTGTTATCTCAAAAACACAAAATCCCAATTCCAAGTCTAAATTCTCAAAATCCAAAAACCAAATCCGGATTTGCCAAAATTCTCCAATCCACACATAGAGTTAAGTCCATAGTATATAGAAATCCATGATAACATATAATTATTATTCATTATTATTATTATTATTTTGTGTATACAAAATATGATTCATACTTGTATTTTAATTTGTATATATTTATTTAAGGTATTTTTCATCAACATAGTACACAGAAATTTATACGCTTGAAAAATATTATTATTAAACGAGAAAGTTTCTTGAGTGACGAACGATCTATATATATAGACTAGGGATTGATTTGTAAATTGGAGAGAAATAGAGAAACCTCGTGGGTCGACCAAACGGGTCTGTTACAACCCGACTCAAGTCCACGCTCTTTTCACATCCAAATTACAATTTTCTCCAGAATCTCCACACTTGATGATTGGCGATTCAAATTAAAATTAAAATATTGTATTTGCTTGAATTCGGCGCGATTTTGAATCTTTGGCCGTGAGATTCGACGAAGCCATATCAGTTGCAGAATTCCCGTCATCTTGATTGAAGTCCAGCCGCAAATTTGGTCCACGGTGATGGGAAATCGGCCGACGAGCTTCTATACATTCCGTCAATGGTCGGTTGCTGCCATTTTAGAGCATGCTTGATATGGAAGACTGTGCTCGTGTGCCTGCTAAACTTTTGGGTTGTTTTAATTGGTCAAGTCGGCGAGTGGATACTTTTTTTTTTTTGGATTAAACCATCCTTAGATGGGGGGAGTTTTTATAAGGTTCCCCAAACCTATAAAAAGACCAAATAAGGTCAAAGTATATATATCAAGAGATGACAAAAAGGAAAGCTTATAGCTTTCGAAGCATATAGCCATGCTTCCAAAAGATAGACTAAAACTAAGTCTATGGAGTGATATACTAGTAATACACCTAAACCTTTGTGTGAGGAAGCCTTTAAGCGAATTGTAAAGACAAAACACTAAGCGGCACCCAACCACACAAGAGCAAAGGGGTAAAAACATAGATGTGAACTTAGATAATAAACTAGGAGGCTGAGCATGTGGAAGTTTCATAGCAGAGTATAGATGTCCCTCAGACTGTATAGCTGAAACAAGAACAAACACATTACATAGCATCTGTAATAGTAGATAGTCTGAGAGAGGGCAAGCCAACCTTATCCAGATACAGCAGGCCTCTTGCTGCCTGAGATAGCACATGTGTAGAGAGCTGAGGACCTATCTTGTCAGTAATAGCAGACTTTGCAATGGAGTCAGCCAATAGATTTCCCTGTATCATAGTGTGAAAAATAGGACAGTTTATAATTAAAGCACAGTCAGAAGCCAGATCATACACTGGCCAGGGAGCCTGGAGAGGATCAGAGATGGATTTAACTGCTGTAAGGCAGTCTGACTCAATAATGCAAGGAATTAATGAAGCAATTGCCCACTGTATAGCCTCTTTAATAGCTAAAAATTCAGCATGCAAAGCAGAGGGGGCCATGACTACACAACTGAGAGCACATATTAGATCACCAACTGAGTTCCTAACAACTATAGCCAGACCAACCTTTTTGTTCTGAAGCCAAGAGGCATCAGAATTAATTTTTAAAAAACCATGGATAGGGGGAATCCATTTGATTGCCCTAATCACTGGCTGAGGTGGTCTGGCATGCAGTGGTAGGAAACCTAGGTTAGATAGTTCAATGTCCAGTTGAGCATTAGATGCCATAGGTTTAGCACAGAAAGTGAGGAAAATATGGTCTTTAATGGCCTTTTTAATACTTATAATATTGGGACTGACTTCATCAAAAATGTAAGAGCATCTTGCCTTCCACAGAAACCAACAAATAATGCATGGAGCAATTTTTGCCAATGTAGTGTGGAGTTTAGTGGATCCTTGAAAGGACATATAGTAGGACAGTCTATCCCATATATTGGCAAAATTAATAGGGGCAGTCCCAATCATAGAGTGATAATCAGACCATAAGGAAATAGCCAAAGGGCAACTGTTAAAGTAATGGTCAAGATGATCAGAATTGTCACAGGCACAACATTTTGATGGTAAGTTGAAACCCATTTTCATAAGCACATCAGGAAAAGGGATAAATAAATTTACCATTCTCCACATGAAGACACTTATGTTTTTTTGGATCCTTGAGTTCCACAGCTGGTTTAAAGTGTAAGAGACATTTTTTGTAGGGGCAACTGCTTTATAAGCAGATCTGAAAGAAAATTCCCCTTTTGCATCAGGCATCCAAATAAGTCTGTCCAGCCTGAGTGGTATACATTGCACCATCTGTAAAATTAAAACAATGGAAGAGGGCAGATGTGGTGTAATGTTAGGAAGAAAAAGTTGTTTGTTATCACAGAAGCTTGTCAAAGTACAGTCAGGGGGTATAAGTGTATCAGATACATTACAGAGCAGTGAAAGAGGGCCAAAAGAGGTCCAATTAGACTGCCAAAAATTACACTGACCCTTTCCATGTATAACTTTAGTAAGACTCTCAGCCAAATCAGTGACAACAATAATTCTTTTCCATACAGAAGATGTTCTATAAGAAGGGGGAAGTTTCCAGAGGAATTGAGACCATAGAGTGTCACCAGATTGAAATTTCCACCAAAGCTTGAGTGAACAAGCTGTAACTATTGCATGTATGGATCTAATTCCTATACCATTTTGGTTAACTGGGAAACATAATTCACTCCATCTTTTCCATACTTTCCTTGGTTTAAGGTCAGTTTCCCCCCAAAAAAATCTGGCCATTAGTTTCTCAAATTTTTTTATCACAGATATGGGAGGTTTCAGAACTGACCAAATATGCTGGGGGATAGAGTAAAGACAGGATTGTATCAAAGTAATTTTACCCCCTGTAGATAGCAACTTGTTCTTCCAATTGGAAATTTTATTTTCCAATCTTTGGATTAGTGGTGTAAAATAAGCATTAAGAACTCTACCCTTAAAAATGGGGACCCCCAGATAGGTAAATGGAAAATGACCTTGTTTCATACCCAGAATATCTTTGACCTGATTAATTTTAGCAGCTGTAGCATGTCTCCCTAAAAAATAATCACTCTTTTCAAAATTAATTTTCTGACCAGTGGTTAACTCAAAAGCTACCAGAAAGTCCTTAAAACAAGAGAGATTTCTTTTAGAAGCTCTAAGGAAGATGATGGTATCATCTGCATAGCTCAGATGAGATAATGGAGTAGGACCAGAAGGGATGTCATAGTATTGAAGCATGCCAGAATGAAACATATAAGATAATCCTCTTGAAAAAGCTTCAGAAAAAATATTAAAAAGAAAGGGTGACAGAGGGTCACCCTGCTTAATCCCCCTAGAGGATTTAAAGAAGCCCTGAGGTCTACCATTTATCAACACAAAGAAAGATGCACAACTGAGATTTTTCATGATGCAGTGAACTAATTTACCATGCATGCCAAATTGTAAAAGAATAGAATTTAAAAAACCCCAACTAACTCTGTCAAATGCCTTTTTAAGGTCCAATTTAATAATCAAATTAGGGTTCCTGCACTTTTTATCCAGAAATCTAATCATCTCATTCAAATAAATAATATTATCAAAGATGTCCTTATTTTTTAAAAATGCAGATTGCTGTGGTGATATCAATTTGGCCATAAAAGGTTTCAGTCTCTCCATAATCAATTTGGAAAGAATTTTATTTAGGAAATTAGAGAGACTAATTGGCCTATAATCATCAAAGGAGGTGACAACATCTTTTTTTGGAATTAAAGTGATCCAAGTTGCAGCAATTCCAACTGGGATAGAAGATGAAGTCATAAAATCTTGGACTGCATTTAGTAAATCAAATTTGATTATGTCCCAAGATTTAGTGAAATTTTTTGAAGAGAAGCCATCAGGGCCAGGGCTACTATTTTTATTTAAATCAAAAACAGTAGTTTTGAGCTCTTCGATGTTTACCGGGCTTAATAAAATCTCATTATCAGCCTCAGTAATTACTGTAGGGATTTGACTTCAGAATTGGTCATAGTAATCACCATTCTCAACATTAGCAGGCTCAGTAAGTAACTCAGAATAATAAGAGATAGCTTCTGAGTCAATTTCTGAAGCATTTTCAAGCCAATTCCCAGAGGAGTCTTTGATTTTAGTAATACTAGGTAAAGACCTCCTTTCCTTCACTGTGTGGTGAAAGAATTTGGTATTATCATCTCCCTCTTTTAACCACTTAATTCTAGACTTTTGTTTCCAGAATTTTTGTTGTTCAGTGAGGGCTCTCAAATGCAGTGCTTTTAGTTCTTTGAGTTTAATAAGCTCAATAATTGAGTTATTATTGTCATAAACTATTTCTTGCAATCTGAGCTTTTCAGCAGCAGTAGTAACATTGTTATCTATGTTGCCAAAAATATTTCTGTTCCAGGCTTTAATAGTCAGCTTCAATCTGATTAATTTCAGATAAAAACCAAGCATTCCTGAACTGTTTATAGGGAGATTCCAATCATTAGAAATCACATTCATGAAATCTTCCATATTAAACCATGCATTAATGAACCTAAATGATGAAGGAGAGGAAGGTATTGTACTGCCTATTGTAAGAAACATAGGTGCATGATCTGAGGTGTTTCTATTAAGAATATGAATAGATGAAGTGGGGAACTTAGCTATCCAGCTCAGAGTTGCCAATCCTCTATCTAGTGTTTGTGTGGTAGGGTTTCTAAGCCAGTTGTTAGACCATGTTAAATGGTTACCAACTGTATTAATCCTTGTGAGTGCATTACTGGAAATGAAGTGGTTAAATGCAGACATGCTCCTAATACTAGGCTGAGAAGGGCCCCTGTACTCATTTGGTGATCTTATGGTATTAAAATCACCAATTAGGAAGGAGTTCTGTAACTGTGCATTTGACAAAGCACTCCACATAGATTCTCTACCAGCTACAGTTCTCAGATCATAGATAAAAACTCCTTCCATTGGAGTATTCATCCTCTGACTGACAATTATAACAGATAAAAATTGGAGGTGGTCAGTTTTCAAAGTGATATGCAATAGGTCATTCCAAAATAACCAGATCTTGCCACTTTGTGCACATAAATGATTCTGATAGCCTAGAATCCTCCTAAATCTATCAGCTTTTTGGTTTTTGTGTTGTGGTTCAATTATACATAACAATTCAATTTTATGTTCTCTAATTATATCATGTAGTCTGACCATAGATGTCCTCATACCTCTAATATTCCAGACCAAGCACTTAATTTTCAGGGTTGTATTAACCATTAAAAATCACTTTTAGAGCTTTTTGACCTAGTAAAAACAATATTAGGTGATGGAATTTTTTGAATTTTTTGTGGAGTAAACTTCTGATTAATCTGAGTGAAGAAATTACCCATACTAGATTCTCCCTTATGAGAAGTGACAGGTTGGTTAATTTCATCATTCAGAGCAATAGAAGGAGATGTAGGGTGTACCTGTTCAGGCTCAATAAGATTATCATCTTCAGATGATTCATCCACAATTTCCTTTTCTGTTGGAATTGCATCTTCATCCTCATTATCAGACATATCAGTTAAGCAGGAGAATCTATTTTTATTTTGTACCTGAGACAAGGAAACAAGCTTATCAGTAGAAAGAGAGATATTCTCAAAGAAAGAGGGCTTACTGATCATGATATCATCTTTAGCATATTTTTTGTTGGGAAGGAGGGCTTGATCAAGTAATAGGTAATCTGATTCTAAGGGGAAGGATTCTTTTTGAGTAGGTAGTTGGGGTGAGGAGGCAGGTGAGGTATGGGTGATGTTCTGGTTCTGGCTGTGGAGTGATGCATTTCTTTTTTTGGACTTTGTCCAAACTTTTGCATGGATAGTAGGATTTGAAATGTAGGGGACTGAGGGCTTTATGGGAGGAATATCTGAGTGAAGGGTGACAGGTGGAATGATAACTTGATGGTTAGAGGAAGAAGGGATGAGTGGAATGGATTGAGAGGGAGGTAAGGTGGAAACAGAAGGGTTGAGAATGGTGCAGTCATCTGAGTCTTCAGGGATAGCTAAGCCTTTGCCTTTATCCAATGGCTGGCCCATCTTGAGGCTATTATCAGTATGATTCTTGGTGTTGTGGGGAGGCTGAGCCTTTGGTGCAGTAGGCTTCAGTTTCTGCTTGAGCTCTGGATGAAGGAAGGTGCAATTGTCATCATTGTGTCCCAGCATTGAGCAGTGGCTACAGTATCTTGGAAGGTCCTCATATTCAACTGGGTATCTGAGAACTTCTTCCCCTTCAATTCTCAGCCTAATAGAGCTATTCAACTTTTTCCTCAAATCAATTTCTACACAGATCTTAATCACAGATGGCCTAGTAAGTGCAGCTGTGGCCATATCCATTTTTATAAAGGTCCCAATCTGGTTACCCATAGCTTGTATCAGTGTAGAATTATAGAAGTAGCATGGTACCTTCTTGATTGAGACCCACACTGGCACTATAGACGATTCAGCCTCAGGTAAGAAATCCAAGGTCCACTTCAAGACCTTCATTTGAGCACCACACAGAAACCAGTGACCCCGCATCCAGTAGCGTTGATAGTCCTCCTGATCTTGGAACCGAATAAGAATGTGCCTGAAATCGATTGCTCCGATCTGATACTTTCCGGTGAAGCCCAGCGTCTTGAAAGCCTCATTCAGCCTTTCCATGGTCGGTTTTCCTCTAGGGAATTTGCCAATTAAGGCATTGTTATAGTGACCGGCCAGTGTTTCAGAATGAGATCTGGTTACGATGCAGGCAATCTCGCCACGGAATTGGGTAATTGGTGTGATTTCTGGATTGTCAGGAAGGTTAGAGGTGAGGGGGGGTGGTCTGTTTGAGAGGGCTTGAAGAAAGCTTTTAACCGGCCCTGCGCCACCGCTATGCCGCGGTGGCTCCGCCATTGACGTCGCTGTTATAGCCGTTGGCTGTGACCGTTAACGGTAGAAAACTGTCAGAACGGGAAAAAGGAGGGTGGATGTGTGGTGGAAGTTTGTGTCAGGAAAGTGGGGGAGACACTGAAAACTAGAGAGCATTCACTATACTAGAGAGCATTTGAAGCATGTGTTGAGTGTTATGTAATTCGATTGGCGAGTGGATACTTATTCATTGTTTGTAATTGTATGTCAAATTTGGTTTGGATCTGGGTGCAGGTGGATCTCATCAAATTGAACCGTATCCTGCTTATTCTCCAAAAAAATATTAAGAGCTGGCGTTTATTTGTAGTCATCCTTAATGGCAGTTGTTTGGACATTGATGTGTGCTTGTGATGAATTGACTATTTAAGAGTAAATACCTTGTTTTCTGACTGTGTATCTCTTGGGTTTTTTTTAAAAAGTTCATGTCTTATAAGCTTTATTTGTCTTGATTTTACAATTAATGATTTGTATTTTTAATTTTAATTGATGTGATATGAACTTATTTTGTCTTGGTATTACAATAAATGGATTATTTTTTAGTTTACAAACTATAGTTTAGTTTAAAATGTCTTATTTTAGAAAAAAATGCTTGCTTTGTAACTGTGAGATTGTGCTTCTGTAAAACTTCTGTTTTTTCAGTCAAAAACGTATAATTTTTAAATTAAATGCTTTTTCTTGAAGTGCGTGATTGTGTTTGGGTAAGTGTAAAATGTCTTAGTTTTAGAATGAAATGTTTATTTTTTAAGTGGCTCATTGTGCTTATATGAAACATCTATTTTTTCAGTTTAAAATGTCATATTTTTATAATAAAATACTTGTTTTTTTAACTCTATTTTTTAAAGTCTATAGTGTCTTCTTTTAGAATAAAATGTTTTTTTAAACTCTAATTTTTTCAGTATAAAGTGTCTTATTATTAGAAATAAAAGGCTTATCTTTAAACGGCGTAATTTCTATAAAACATCTATTTTTCAAATCTTAAATGTTTTAGTTTAAAAATTAATATTTTTTTTAATTATAATTTTCAGTCGAAGGTGTTATTTTAGCATTGAATGCTTTTTTAAATAAATTCAAATTTTTAAGTCTAAAGAATTTTATTTTCAAATTAAAATTCTTATTTTTTAAACTCTTTTTTTTTCAGTCTAAAGTTTCTTATTCGTAGAATAAAATGCTTTTTTGAAACTCTAATTTTTTAGTTGAATATCTCTGTCTTGGTGAACGTTGAAGTTAAAAACAGATTGTTAATTTCCCTAGTGAGGATTATATATTCTACGCTCAAAATCGCGTGTTTGGTTAGAGAGAATATTGAGAGTTTAAACTTAAATTTAGTATTTTTGAGAATTTGGATTTTGTTTGAATTTTTGTAAGTCCGAATTTTCAAAAAACCTTGTTTGATTTGTACGAGATTTTGTTATTTTAAAAAAAAAATGATTTGGTTGGAGAATTAAATTGAAATTTTGAGTTGAATTTGTCAAAAATTGAATTAAAATGCACATGTTGAAGTTGTTTAAATTTAAAATATCGAAATATCAAATATTATTCTTCCATGTTGATGAATATGTGGCACCCGCGCTTGACGACGTACTTGGCTCACGAACTGATCAGCAAAACAAGGCCCCGAGTGCCCCGGGATAGACACTCCGACACTCAAGTTAGTATGTGCGTAAGGCGTATTGTATGAGTTATGAGATAGAGAAGGTCTACCAAACCTTTATAAGGCTACAATCTGTAGATCGCCAATATATGTAATTATGGTATGGATACAACTCTTATAGAGATAATATTTGTATTACCATGTATAGAAGAAGTGTATTTCGGTCAATGTCGTATTACCATGTTTAGGGGTAGTGTATTCCTTGCAGGAAATTCAGAATACCTGCATTCCTTAGAAGGATTTGGACCAATGGACCCGTGCATCCATCTTCCACGTAACTCGAGCCCACGACCCATCTCGGGCCGTGGTTCGAAACTGAATGAGGTCCCGGAATACGAACCACGGACTTATCAGAGACAATCCTATCCACTACCCACTGTTACTATCACTCAACCACCACCTGTTACCACTCAACAATATTTCAAGAAAACCCGTCATCATCTTCCGATTTGCATGAGTTTCCATCTTAATTACTCACAAGTCCAAGCCCCAAAATCTAGTGATATTCTAGATTTTGAATCTCCTATTCAACATTCATTTTTCTTATCTTCTTATATACTTGTTTCAAGTATAAAGAAGTTTTTGATGACAAGGAGCTTTTAAGCTTTGGGTTAAAAATTATTAATAGAACTTTACAAACATGATTGTTTTTTTTGGTGTTGAAGGCGAATTACTCATCAACATATAATAGATATTTTTTTTTTGAATTCAATTTCACCCAAATTGTAGTAATTACTTTGTTCATCCGATTCAACCGGTAGTTTGGAAAATACAAATCTCACAAAATTAATTTGATCAACAAAAGCATCACAAGAAGAAGGATAATTAATCAAACCAAACGATACATAATTTCGAGAATCAATTAGCCTTTGTCCAATTAACATTGGGAAATTTTGGTTCGTTCCAATTAATCTTGTCTATAGGAAAATCTTTTCGCTGTAACCACTTCCTGTGAAGATGCTCCTTTGGCCGGACATGATCTGTTCCATCAAGTCCTAAAAACACATTGTGATATAACTGAACATTGTCAATGAAAAAAACTAGTTTAAATTAAATGTTAAAGAAAGTTTTGGTATATACTGTACTATTGTTCAACAACTGTCCAGTATAAGATTTGAAGTAAAATTATATTCTAACCTGTCTTGGTCTCGGACTGTACTCCATGGACCTCTGAGAGTGACCAATCTGTGATCAGTAAATCAAAACAATCCGGTAATGTTAACGATTAGAATTGCATTTTCACAGATTCAAAATTCTCACAAAAGAGAATAATGTTTGTGGAAGATTAAACTAATGGCTTAGAAAAAGATGTACCAGATGCGATAAGTAACAGAGCAATCACGAAAATAACTCTGATTGATTTCTCCATTATACCTCCTTTTTGCTTGTAGCTATTGATGCAAAACTCCATTGTCACTCACCGTTATATATACTACTTATCACATGCGAATATGTGTCGTAAATTTAAATAATCTAATTCAAAATCCAATCTTAGTCCACTTGTACATTTTTATCGAATAAAGAATTATGCAACAGTTGACTTTTCACAGTATCCAATCCACATCTTTGACCAACAATATCTTTATTTACTTATATTTTTGAAAAATTAATATTTTATAGGTGAATACTATATGTTGCGATTTATCCAAGGATACCAAGTATGATTATATTAATGATTACATATCTATTTATTGAACAGTCAAAGTTTAATAATAAATAGTGTAAAAAAAAACAGAGTGCGGATTCAATGTGAAACGGGGGTAGTATCACATTATATCAATAGTCAACCTCCCTCCCCCCATTTACCAATCCAGAAGTTTCTATCATGTACCGTCATAATAAAAAAAGATTCTATCATGCCTATTACAAATAAATATACTACTTCCGTCTCACATGAATGCGCACTCGACTTTTCTACACTATTTATTATGAAACTTTGACCGTTCAAATAGATATATAATCATTGATATTATCATATTATTTGGTATCGTTAGATTAAATATGAAATTTTGATTTTCTGATAATATAAGTAAATCAAAATACAATTGGTCAAAAATGTGTGTTGGATAGTGTGAAAATTCAACTGTGTTGATGAGGGTGAGACAAAGGTAGTAATTCAAAATATAAAAAGTCAGCTAAATTAATTCATTCAATAAAGATTTTCCTTTTTATTTAAGAAATTAAATTGAAAATCAAAATGCAACCAAACAAAGATTTGTTATCTCAAAAACACAAAATCCCAATTCCAAGTCTAAATTCTCAAAATGCAAAAACCAAATCCGGATTTGCCAAAATTCTCCAATCCACACATAGAGTTAAATCCATAGTATATAGAAATCCATGATAACTTATAATTATTATTCATTATTATCATTATTTTGTGTATACAAAATATGATTCATACTTGTATTTTAATTTGTATATATTTATTTAAGGTATTTTTCATCAACATAGTATACAGAAATTTATACGCTTGAAAAATGTTATTATTAAACGAGAAAATTTCTTGAGTGACGAACGGTCTATATATATAGACTAGGGATTGATTTGTGAATTGGAGAGAAATAGAGAAACCTCGTGGGTCGACCAAACGGGTCTGTTACAACCCGACTCAAGTCCACGCTCTTTTCACATCCAAATTAAAATTTCCTCCAGAATCTCCACACTTGATGATTGGCGATTCAAATTAAAATTCAAATATTGTATTTGCTTGAATTCGGCGCGATTTTGAATCTTTGGCCGTGAGATTCGACGAAGCCATATCAGTTGCAGAATTCCCGTCATCTTGATTGAAGTCCAGCCGCAAATTTGGTCCACGGTGATGGGAAATCGGCCGACGAGCTTCTATACATTCCGTCAATGGTCGGTTGCTGCCATTTTAGAGCATGCTTGATATGGAAGACTGTGCTCGTGTGCCTGCTAAACTTTTGGGTTGATGTAATTGGTCAAGTCGGCGAGTGGATACTTATTCATTGTTTGTAATTGCATGTCAAATTTGGTTTGGATCTGGGTGCAGGTGGATCTCATCAAATTGAACCGTATCCTGCTTATTCTCCAAGAAAATATTAAGAGCTAGCGTTATTTGTAGATATCCTTAATGGCAGTTGTTTGGAAATTGATGTGTGCTTGTGATGAATTGACTATTTAAGAGTAAATACCTTGTTTTCTAACTGTGTATCTCTTGGTTTTTTTTTAAAAAAAAAATTCATGTCTTATAAGCTTTATTTGTCTTGATTTTACAATAAATGATTTGTATTTTAAATTTTAGTTGATGTGATATGAACTTAATTTGTCTTGGTATTACAATAAATAGATTATTTTTTAGTTTACAACCTATAGTTTAGTTTAAAATGTCTATGATATACCTAATTATAGTTGTTTCTAATAATATACTTCTTTTTCAAAGACATTATGCCTCTCTCCTAACTAATGCTCTGACCTCTCTCCTCTCTTTTTACTCAACTCTCGCCTGAAAACCATGCAACGGTTAACTTTATTACCGTTGTCTGACAATCACCACCCATAACGTATATGTAACGGCCACAAACCAGCGGCACCATGGCGGCGCCACCGCCTCTGCGCGGTGGTTTTGTGCCGGGAAAGAGCTTCTCACAAACTCTTTCCAACCGTCCCCCCCTCCTCTCAAACGCTTTACCCACTAATCAAGAAATTATCCCCACCAAACAACACAGGGGGAGAAATTGCCTGTATTGTAACACGACAACAAGCCGAAACTCTAGGCTCCCACTACGGCAGTGCCCTCATAGGAAAATTCTCTCGCGGCAAACCGTCCATGGAGAGACTCAATGAGGCTTTCCAGTATGTTGATTTCAAAGGAAAGTACCAAATAGGCTCTATTAATTTTCGCCACATCCTTATGAGTTTTGAAGATCCGGAGGATTACCGACGCTGCTGGCTGAAAGGCTACTGGACTTTTGGTGGCGCTCAGATGAAATTTCTGAAGTGGACCATCAACTTTTCTCCCGTTGCAGAATCAACTATTGTTCCAGTCTAATTAACTATTAGGAAAGTCCCCTTTTGTCCATTGGTGATGAAATTGGGACCTTTATTAAGAGTGATGCAGCCACCACTTCCTTTACTAGGCCTAATGTGATGAAAATGTGTGTGGAGATTGACCTTAGGAAGAAACTCCAGAACCATATCAAACTAGGTATTGAGGATAATGTATCTAGATACCCCATAGAGTATGAGGATGTCCCCAATTACTACCACCACTGCTGTATGATTGGTCACCATGATGATATATGTGGTATTCTTCACCCAGAATTGAAGAAAAAACAACCTCTAAGGCCCAACCTAAATGAGAAGAATCATGCTGCTCCAGTTCATGCCAGTGATCTATCTGCTCCTACTGCCAAAATTCCAGATAACCAATCTCCTCCACCCCCCCTCCACCCCCTGCCTCACAGCCTATAAGAACCCCTCCCTCCCTGCCTATTTTAACCCATCCCCCCAATCAACAACTGGTCCTTCAGGTTACTCCCCTGCCACAAAGGACAAGGAAGCAGCCATCCCTACAGGTCATACTCAGGCCTCTCTTCAGAGGAATAACACACAAATCCCCCCTTCCCATACCAAATCCCCAACCAGAAACATCTCTCCGATCATCTCTGTTACATCTGTTTCCAATCACTCCCCTCAACATCCCTTTGTTACTATCCTAAAAAACCCATCCTTCTCTGCTGACAAAATGTCATCCTCCAAACCCTCTAGTTCTATTCAGAGCAAGATAAACTATGCTCAAGATGACATTAGTGTTGGTACAGGTAAATAGTCCTCCCCTTTTGATTTCCCATTATCTCCTAACAAAACCTCTTTCTACATTGGTCAGCAATGAAATAGGTTTCTACCACTGACGGAACTCAACAAAGATACTGGAGACAAAGACAATCCCTCAGAATATGATATCTCCACAGAATCTTCTGAGGATGATAATGTTGGAGATACTACAACTCAGGTAAATGTATCTTACACCAATCCTGCTGCTTTGAGTGAGAAACAGTCAGTTTTAGGAGAAACAGTCAGTTTTAGACCCATCCTCAACTTCTGTTGCAGATAAATCTAAAATTGCTACTTTTTTTTCACTCAAATCAACATAAAATTCACTCCCAAAAAGCTCCCAAAAATTACATCACCTAATAAGGTGCTTATTAGGTCAAAAAGCTCAAAAAATAGTTTTTAATGGTTGATACAACTTTAAAATTTTAATTTTTAGTTTGGAATGTCAGAGGGATGAGGACCTCACTTGATAGGTTATTTGATCTGTTGCATGAACATAATTTAGATCTAATGTGCATCATTGAACCTATGCATAAAAATCTTAAATGTGACACCTTTAGATGAAAATTACACTTCTCCAATTCTATCTACTCTCAGAGTGGATTTGGTTAATGTGGAATAATAATATTAGTGTCACATTAATCCAGGATCATCTTCAATTTTTATCAGTCAATATTTATAGCCATACTTTAAATTCATCCATGGAAGGATTTTTTGTATATGGGCTAAGGACAGTCCCTGGAAGACAATTTCTGTGGGATGAATTAACTGGGAAAAATCTTGATGAATGTTTTTTAATAGGAGATTTTAATGCCATTACATCTATTCATGAATATAAGGGTCCTTCTAGACCTTGCATTAGAAGCATGAGTGATTTTAATCATTTTATCTCTACTGCTGCATTCACTACTACAAAGGGGTAGATGCAAGACACATATTTAAGGCGTTTAAGCCCGGCGTGTTTTTTTACGCCTTGATTGAAAGTAGCGAGTTCGCTGCCTCTTCTAGCTAGCAAAAAAAAATTAAATTCAAGACGGAAAGAAGTAGTTAAAGGCGGAAATGGGTTTTGACGTTAAAAACTACTTGACCAAGGCGGAAAAAACTATCCGCCTTAAATTGAATGGGTTGTTACGAACTCGTAACCTTTGTAGTAATATAAACGTGTCTGTAGAGAATTCGTAGGTTAGCTTGTTTGGATGTAGTTTGTGCGTTGCGATCTCGTAAGCTTTGCTAAACCCTAATTTCAGCAGGCGAGAATATGGGACATGTCGTAACTGGGATGCTAGGATGTGGCGTTTGATGTTACGTTATCGCTTCTGTGCACGTCAAATTTGGCATTGTTAAATGTACAGTGCATGTGAGGGTGATTGAAATGTTACGAGTTCGCTGGCTACTCAAAGGTGTTAGCTTGGTAATAGCGAGTTCGCAAGAGACTCTGTATGGGTCATAGATTTAAGCTGGACTGGCCGTTCTAACTCCAAAAACAAAAACTTTAAAAGGGTCTAAACAGGTGGGTATTGAAGGGTGATTAGTTGAAGTGTGCTCGGAGGTCTCATTGTTCCCGTGTTGGTGTAGGTAAGGCATAACTTGCGTAATGTACTGGCTAGTCTCTTGATTTTGGTTGATTTTATGCATAATTTTTGCTTGCATTTTGGTTTTTTTGATTTTTTTGTTAATGCAGTGTGTAGTTTATGTGTTGATCATCTCAAGTCAGTGGGTTAGTAGTATTGTGTAGCTGTTTGTCTGATTTGTGAATTATGGACCGTAAAAGAATAATGAAGGAGAATGCTCGATTATCGAAGGAGTACTTAGATTTGGTTGAACATTTCTTAGATGTTGGGTTGCGACATTCCAGACAGAATAGCATAGGAGGGGTTAGATGTCCATGCAACAAGTGTAGAAACAACGCCATATTTGAAGATATTGTTGTAGTGCGTGAACATTTAATTTGTAAAGGTTTTGACAAATCCTACACAGAATGGGTTTGGCATGGGGAAGGCCATTATGGAAGTGACCAGGTTGAGATGGAGGAGGGAAGCGCCGAGGAAATCCTGCAGTATAATGAACAGCTTTCAGATATGTGTGATGATGTTGTTATGGAGTTTGTTGGGAAGAAAAGTATGTTGGAGGCAATGTATGACGATAAAAAGACAAGCTTATATATTGGGGCTAGCCATTCTAGACTTGGAGCAACATTGTTGTTAATGAACCTAAAGGCAAGGCATGGTATTTCTGATAAAGGAATGATGGAATTGCTAGAGTTGGTTAAAGAGTTACTTCCTCAGGACAACTTATGTCCTGACAGGGTTTATGCTGCACGGAAGATATTGTGTCCTATGGACATGGAGTTTACTAAGATTCACGCATGCCCGAATGATTGTATGTTGTATAGGAGGAGTGTTGATTCTTTGAGGGATGATTGCAAGCTATGCGGTGAGTCTAGATGGAAAAAGAACGAGGGAAAGGTCGAGGTATGTGGAGAAACAGTGACAACATCGACAAAGCAAGGTCCTGCTAAGGTGATGTGGTACATGCCCTTGAAACCGAGATTGACGCGTTTGTATGCCAATCCAGATGATGCAAAATTGTTAACATGGCATGCTAATAGGGTTCGAGAGGAAGATGATGATATTATATCTCACGCTTCTGATGGTGATCAGTGGAAAAAGATGGATGCTATGTACCCAGAATTTGCTGACGAACCTAGACACGTGCGCTTAGGACTATCTACTGACGGAATGAACCCTTTTGGGAACATGTTCAGCACCCACAGTTCATGGCCAGTGATGCTTGTTATTTATGACCTACCTTCATGGTTGATGATGAAACGAAAGTATGTGCTTTTGAACACTATGATCTCGGGGCCTAGGCAACCTGGTAATGACATTGATATATATCTAGCGCCTCTTGTTGAGGAGTTGGAATCCTTATTTAAGCATGGGATTCATATTCCTGACGGAAGTCGAGGGGACGCGAAATTCAAGCTTAAAGCCATGTTGATGTGGAGCATCAATGATTTCCCTGCGCTGGGTTACCTTGGAGGGTGTTCTGTGAAAGGTCATTTTGCATGTCCAGTATGTGAGAGCAATACCAGCCACTGTCAATTAAAGCACGGTGGTAAGCCTGTGTATCTAGGTCATAGACGATTCCTGCCTAGCAATCATCCGTGGAGGAGTGCTAAGAAGTGGTTTAACGTCAGGAAGAGCATGGTGTTGCCCCTATCCCATTATCAGGTTCTGAAATATTTGCAAAAGTATCGGGTATGGAGAACGTGCTGGGAAAGGGAAAAAAGAAAAGCACTCAAACAACGATTTGTAAGAAATGTTCGATATTTTTCAAACTCGGTTATTGGGAGCACTTGGATGTGCGCCACTGTCTAGATGTCATGCATATAGAAAAGAATGTATGTGAAGCTTTGGTTGGGACGCTCTTGAATACACCGGGAAAGAGTAAGGATGGATTGAAAACTAGAAAGGATTTAGTCAATCTTGGAATACGGACGTCACTTGCTCCCGTGCAAGAAGAAGTAGATACGACATACTTACCACCTGCTTGTTATTCCTTCTCATCTGAGGAAAAGTATAGTTTTTGTAGGACTTTGAAATCAGTGAAGGTGCCTTCTAAATATGGTTCGAACATTAGCAGTTGTGTATCCACTGCAGAGCTAAAATTGGTTGGAATGAAGTCGCACGATTGCCACAATCTGATGCAGGATTTGAATGTCATTGCTCTGAGAGGTTGCTTGCCTTCTCACGTTGGAGACGCGGTTGCCAGGCTTTGTTATTTTTTTAAACAGATATGTCGCAAGAAAGTAAGTCGGCGTAAGTTGGATGAATTGCAGGATATGGTAGTTGAGGTATTGTGCATGCTAGAGATGTATTTTCCCCCTTCCTTTTTTGACATAATGATTCATTTGATAGTTCATTTGGTGCGGGAGGTGAAGCTGTGCGGACCGGTATACTTGCGATGGATGTATTCATTCGAGCGGTACATGAGCATTTTCAAGCATTTTGTTAAGAATCGTTATCGACCAGACGCCAGTATAGTGCAGCGATATGTCGCGGAAGAGGTAATAGAATTCTGTACCAACTATTTACAGGATGTACCTACTATAGGACTGCCGGTCTCCAGACACGACGGTAGGTTGGATGGTGTCGGCCTACGCCATAAGTCTAAATTCAGCCCTTCTTCCAATGAGATAACTATAGCCCATCTGTACATTCTGCGCAACCATCATGCAGTGAGTCCTTATGTTGATATTCACCTTAATGAGATTAGGTCAACACAACCGAGCTGGTCGAAACCTAGGATTCTAGAATCTCATTGTAGAGACTTTACTAGTTGGCTCAAAATAAATGTGCAGAATGGCGGTGAACACCCCGATGTTGTAAAATGGGTGGCCAAGAGACCCCTCGGCACAGTTACGTCGTTTAGCGGGTATGACATCAATGGATACACGTTTGGTACTAAGTGGAGTGATGACAGATCTTCAACCCAAAATAGTGGCGTGTCAGTACCTGAAGAGGGTGATAATGGTTTTTTTGGTACCATTACTGATATATGGGAAATGGACTTTGTTCATGTCCGAATTGCCTTGTTTAAATGTGAATGGGTAGATGAAGCTGTAGGGGTCGCTCAGAGGGTTTAGGCATGACTCTAGTTAATAGAGGAATTCTTGGGTCTAGGGAAGATCCATTCATCATGGCGGCTCAAGCTCATCAGGTATTTTATGTGGAAGATCCAATTGATACTCGATGGGAGATCGTTGTTGATGGTAAGAAAATATTCATCTATGGTGACGGCTTGTTCGACGATGACTCCACTGTTTCTACAGACACCATTCCACCCTTGGTGTATGAAACTCTGGAGGAGGATGATGACATTGTTTGTGCGTCGGTGTGCAGAATGGATCATGAGGAAGGCATGTGGATTAATCCTGCGGGGAAAACTACAAAGAGGAAGGGGAGGCAACCAAAGAAGAAGAAGACTAAAAAGAGTAAAATACATAAGTAGCTATTTGATAACCATTGTTTTTGAATATTATGCTGTATTTCATGGTTGGTAATTATAAGTGTTGTTAAATTTTAATTTAATTAATTTTTGTACACTAAATCTTATAATTCTAAACCAATTGTACACTGCTGTAGCAGTGGCGATACCGTAACTAAACACGCTCAAAACCAATGCATATTAACTTGCTGTGTAGAGAACTCGTAACGTTGGCGAAATAGTTACGAAATCGCAACAAAAGGCTGAAAATCGCAGATGAGCTTCTGTCTCTTGAGTCTGACAGGTTACAATCTCGCTTGATGTGTATAAATTTGTTTATATTTGTTAACTTGATACTAGCGAACTCGGTAGTAGCTCGCCATGTGAGTAACTTGATACTGGCGAGCTCGCTAGTATAAAGCCACATACCAAAAATTTAATTTTAAGTCCTATGTAAAGTGGGGTTATATTTAGAAAATTTAGCCACACTAAATAAATAATGGAAGTTTAAATAATCAAATATACATAATAAAATAGATGACATTTAGATCCCCAAATATTCTTTGCAATGTTGTTTGAGAAACTGACAAAAACAAATTGAAATTGAAATTGTTTGGATTTGAGTACAACTACTAGCCAACATGAATGAATGCAAATCTAATCATCATTGCTAGGAGGTGGTGTCTGTGATGGTGCTGGTGGATCCCCCTTCGCTTTTTTCCTCGCACTAGCCCTTTCAATGCCACATATCACCTTCTCCGTTAACCAGTTTGCGTGATTGATTTTGGCCATCTTATCCCTGAAAAGGTCGACCGTGTCTTCTTCACCCTTGTAGTATGCCTCTGAGGGTACACCTGTTCATGTAAGTGAAACAAAAAAAAGGGTGAGTATAACAAATAAATTGTATAAAACTGAAATTAAACTGTAGGGGTTTAGTGTTGCTAACCTTCGACGTTCTCTCTAACTTCTTCAGGATTAAACTGTAGCGATTTCTTGGGTCCATCCGCTACTTTCTGCCACACACCATCAACCAACTCATACTTACCTTTCGTCTCAAAATATTGCATCGTATAGAAGCAACACTCTTGGGCTAGTGCAGATAATTTTATCTTGGGATTTTGGGAGGTAAGAAACATGGTAATGAAATTACCGTAAGGGAGCTTCTTGACTGTCCGATTATTTTCGACCACACTTTGTCTCATGTGCTCGAAAATGACATGGCCCGGGTTCAACTCTATCTTCTCCATGACGCAGTAAAATATGCTCACAGTAGTATAGTTCATCTCGGTGATCCAACCACCCTTAGGCACGACACTCCTAGCGACCATCTCATAAACATTCCTCTCCTCACCACTAAGTTTAACCAACTTATAAGATCTAGGCACCCCTAAATCGTCAGCATCTCTATCAAAGTACTTCTTAGCATACTCTACAACTTGGGCTCGATCCAAAACCCCATACTCAGGTCATTGTTCTCTAATGTAAAACCCCAGAAGGGGTTGGTTGCTAAAGTCCTCGTTAATAGCATAGGACACGTTCAATGCCTTGTTAAAAAAATCCTCCCCAATCTCGTAGTCCTTCTTATTAACCCTAGTGAACCACCTACCCGTCTCCTTTTCTTCCTCAATCAACTGGTGAAAATTAGCATAGAATTGGCACGTCTCTTCCTTATGTGCCGGATAATTCAAACCTAACAACTCACCCAACTCATGAAATTGAAATATCTTTAACACATTCCCCAAACCTAGTTCTTCTATCTGATTAAAATCAACAACATAACAATCTAGTAATTGACAATGCTCCATGTAATTAGAATAGGCTTGGGATGCTTCCAAACTTACAAATGTTTGCTTGTCGTATTTGGTTGAACTTGTCCCCGCCGTCGGCCGTGGCTGAGATCCCGAAGCCTGAGCTTCATCACGTCGGGCCCCCTGCACAAACGGATTGGGTGCCAAATTCTTTGTCCTTGCCATTACTCTTGTCGGATGGCTATGTGAGATTTTGGTTGTTTTTTTTTTCTAAGCTCTGAGACGTATGATCGTTGTTTGAAATCAGAAGATCCCCAAATTTGATATTTACAGGTTAGCATCTTGCGATATCGTAACTTCCAAGCCAGGTTATATTCAAGTTGGTTGCGAGATCGTAAGTTTCCACGCACAAAAGTAAATGACGCTGTATAACATGCTGTTAGGGTTTAATTCTCAGCAGTAATACTAGCGATATCGCAACTAATTAAATTCATATTAATTAATTCTCAGCAGTACTACTAGCGAGATCGCAACTAATTTTATTCATATTAACCTAGCTAGGTCTCTACTATGTGTTTTGTTGTTCTATGTGATCATTTGCAGTAACGAACTCGTAAGAAAGCTCGCCAACATTTGTCCCACATCGGCTGATCAGAAGGTGATTTTTCAGTTTATATACACTTACATTTTAAAAGGGTTCGATAAGTCGCCGACCAGCACAAACTGAACATGAAACACCAAGGCTGAGGCCCAATACATACATAGGCTAAGGCCCGATACTTACACAAGCTAATGCCCAACACTTATACGCCCAATATAGACCCAAACCCAAAAACCCTTTTTTGATGGGTTCTTATCATGTATCGAACTCGCTACCAGCCACGTCAAAGTTTAGTTTGCTAATTGTGTCAAGCTTTGTTGTTACGAATTCGCAAGGGTAGAGAAAGCACGCTGCGAGATCGCTACAAATTCTCTACCTAGGCTCTGTTGACTGAATACGACATGTTGCGATATCGTTAGGACCACGGAAACAGGCGCTAGTTAGTTGCGATTTCGCTTGGTATTCTGTTACTAATAAATCATCATGAAACGTGACAATGACGAGATCGCTATGACCACGCACTATACAAAAAGTAAATGATTTTGCTGATACGATATGGGCTCTTAGGATGAAAAAATAAATTGTAAGGGACAAGATATCAAAAAAGAAAAGCTATTCAGTAATTAAATGTGCCAACATGGCAAACACAAGTTCATTACAATCGAAACAAACTTGTGATACAAAAATACATAATGAAGAACAAACAAACTACTACATGTAGATCGTTCGTGAACCGAGGACATGAAGCAGTTTCTGATCGCAAGTGCATGCATCACAGGAGATGTCCGCTGGATCAAGGGGTTCCTAGCGATCGTACCTCACCCCTTTATTGAGGCCAACATGCGGATTGCAGCAGATCGGCCCAGGCCTGACTGTTCCGTTTGAGATGTACCTTAAGTAGTGTCTCCAACCCCAAGCGTATCTCAGACTTCTTTTGACGCGTTCCCGAGCTCGACGGAGGCCCTGCTTGTCGGTTCTCTTCATGGTTGTGATCACATTGATGCCTCTTTGAATGTCACCTTCGCAGATTTGAAAAACAGCCAGCACATAGGTTGACGGTGTGTGACCTATTGCAGAAGCTTCGGTGAGCCACTGTCGAGCCCATTCGGTCGCTCTTCCGCTCACGTACCGACGAAGAACCCAGTTGAACATGACATGAATCATTATTAGATTTATCATGTCATCTGGGAGGGCGTTGAATAGAGACACATCAATGGGAAGCAAAAGGCAAAGAATATGAGAAGGGAGAAGGGAATGTGGGAATGAAGGCTCTAATGAGGTTCTAAATGGAGAAGGGGTTGATATTTAAAGGGCTGGGGTGCTCCATTAATCAAAAATATGTCAGAGTTCTTAGACAAAAATTAGTAATTATGGTATTAATGGAAGGAAAATGTAAAGGCATTCTCACCTTTTCATGGTCACTCCATGCAAACCCCCAAAACAAATTAATTACAGATGGAATTTCAAAGGTTTTTACTGATGTCACAGGTCAGAGAAAGCCCAATACTTATAAAATGTAAGGGACAGGGTATCAAAACAAGAAAAGTTATTCAATAATTAAATGTGCCAAAATGTCAAACAAAAACTTATTACAATCCTAACAAATTTTAGATAAAAAACAACAGAATCAAATAAGAAAGAAAGTACAATATTTCAACTCAAGAAGAACCGAGGACGTGAAGCACTTCCTTCTCGCAAGTGCATGCATCACATGAGATGTCCGCTGGATCAACCCTCGTGTAGCGACGGTACCTCAAGCCGCCATTGAGGGCAGCATGTTCCTGGCAGCATCTAGGCCTAGGCACTACTACATCTCTTAGGAACCTGTAGTAGTGCGCATTACCCTAGGCGTAAGCCAAATCAGCTATGATGTGTACCCGAGCTTCCTGGAGGCCTTTCTTGTCGGTTCTCTTCATGGTGGTGATGACATTCATGCCTCTCTGAGAATCACCTTCGCAGATTGTAAATATAGCCAAGACATAGGTCGACTCTTTGTGACCTATTGCAGAAGCCTCGGTGAGCCACTGTCGAGCCGATTCGGTCGCTCTTCCGCTCACGTACCAACGAAAAACCCATTTGAACATAACACGAATCATTATAAGATGTATTATGTCATCTGGGAGGGCGCTGAAAAGAGACAAATCCATGGGAAGAAGAAGGCAAAGAATAGGAGAATGGAGAAGGGAATATGGGAATGAAGGCTCTGATGGGGCTCTAAAGGGAGAAGGGGCTGATATTTATAGGGCTGAGGTGCTACATTTGTCAAAAAAATGTGAGAGTTCCGAGACTAAAATTAGTAATTGCTGTATTAAAAGAAGGAAAAATGTAAAGGCATTCTCACCTTTTCATTGACCACATTCAAACCCCCAAACAAATTAATTACTGATGGAATTTCAAAGGTTTTTACTGATGGGTTCCTAGCATGTAGCGATCTCGCTACTAGCTAAGCCTAACAATTATTTGTGAAGTGTGTTTATCTTTGTTGTTACGATATCGCCAAGGTAAAGCAATCCCGCTGCGAGATCGCTAGAGAATCTCAAGTTAGGCTCTGTTGACTGAATACGACATGTTGCGAGATCGCAACTATCAGTTACACACGTAGCGAGTTCGCTAGTGAGGCGCCAACTTGGCTCTGTTGACTGAGTACGACAAGTAGAGAACTCGTAAGTTACATGTGAACAGGAGCGAGGACGTAGCGAGATCTCTAGTAGCACTGTTAAAACTGAATCATCCTGCAACGTGTGCATTACGAGATCTCTAGGAGCACGCACTATACCAAAAGTACTTGATTTTGCTGAAATGAATTAACAACAACTCTATAAAAAATTGAACAGTCTACATCTAAAAAGTGTAAAATTCATTGACCTCATTCTTGTAACCAAAACAGAATCTTTAGTGACGCGTATATAAGTGATCATAATCCAAAAACTAGTTAATATTCCAAAAAGTAAATGTTTAAACCAAACTAAACTACGAAATCACAGGCTGGCGACTAAAATAGCATGCAAGTTATCTACACACATCTTTTCGGTACCTTCGGCCTTCTCCACCGAACTGCCTTCATCGTTTTGCTTGTCTTGCTCGTTCTGGTCTGCTGGTTGAGCTTCAGTCTCGATGCAGGTCTTCTCTTCTTTGCCTTGTCCCGGTTCAACATCCTCGTCGGGTTCTCCGGTCAGTCTCTCTTTCTTAATCATTTCATACCTCGCCGGCTCATCTTCTGCATCAGAGTCGCTGTGATGATGATCCCCATCACCATCATCACTTTCCGCATCTGCATCCCTTACATGAGCAGCAACAAGCTTCCCATTGGATCGCTCCTTCTCGCTGGCTGTAGGCAAATCTTGGCTAGGACCCGCGGAGTCTTTTTGCTTGGGAAATGTGGTGCGGAAATCAGGTATCTCCTCCTCATCGCTCATATCGCACTCCACTACCCGCTAGATATCAGTTCGCCGAGCCGTTCGTTGTTAGCACATGCCCTTTTCTCAGCCATTTCAATCTCATTCAATAACTGGCCCATAGACACCACAAGCCTACCACCGGCATCAAAAACAGCATCTACACAAACACATCAAGGTTGATAAGAACCAATTATTCACAAATGAAACAACTTGAACCAACTACAGTTAATAACAAGCTAGAATCATACCTGATACTCCCAGCCTACCCCTTGCCCTTCTGGCTGCCTCTTCAGCTTCTTTCTTTCTCGTGTACTTCCCATCGGCCTTCAACTCTAACCTCTTATGCTTGAGCCACTCCTTGTCGTATTTGCTGAGCGGCATGGGACGGCCTCTTGGAAAAATACCCGCTTTCCTGATCAGAGCTACAATCAAATTGCCATACGGAAGCGCGGCATTCTTGTGTCTGGCCATCTTCATCATTTGAGTCAGAATTGTGAAGCCAGGGTTGATTGCAAGCTTCTCCATGATATAGTAGAACACCATGAGACTGCAAACCGTGGGCTCACATGCATGCCCTAGGGACGGGACCACATTACCGCATATTAGCTCAAAAACTAATCTCTGCTCCTCGGTAAGCCTGTGGATCGGGTAATTCCTAGCTGTACCCGGCCTATCAGAAGTCCTTTTAAACCACTTCTTACCCATCTCACCGGCCTTCAACGGTTGCTTGGGGCTAACAGAAGGAAACCTCTGCTCGTAATGTACCTCGTACGGACCATCCTATTTGGTAGGCCTCAGGTCGTTACGAGACAGATAAGGACATTTCGGAATTTCATTGATGCTAAACTTATCGACCGTAAACTTAACACCCCGCACCATTGTAGTTATTTCCTCCACCCCTTCCTCTAAACCTAGGTTCGCATAAAATTGGAGAACCTCCTCATGGTAAACAGGCTCAGGCAACATAAGCAATTTATCTAGATGTTGTGCCCTAAAATGGTCTAGCACGTAATCTAGTTGCAGCGAAGGCACCACACTACTATCAAACACATTATGAGTGATGACAGTTGGTGAGTGAACGTGTGCGTGATACTTTGTTTAATTCAAGAATCGTGCTTGTAATCACATAAATGAGTTGTAATAAACTAAGTATCTCTAATGAAATGCACGTGAACTGCACATATATATACATATATATACATGTAGTTCATGTGTGAAGCTCTACTATGCTGTTGTCTCTAAAGGTAAGCGATGGATAGCGTTTTCAAGCGTACACATGATGTGTAGAGTTTCTTATTGTCTTACGATTAAAGACTAAGTTTCTTAAAACTCTTTCAAATTATGTAATTGCAGATTAAGTGACCAAATCCCTATCCCGTTCTACATGAGCATACGACGGAACAAATGAAAATTATTCTTAAAATAGAATGATTAGTGTCTTATACCATCATTTCGTTTAAATCGTTTAAATCGTGATTTAAAAATGTATGAGTGCATTTAAAAAAAAATATATCTTAAGTAGGGTTCTAGCGAGCATCCGTAGCGAAATCGCAACATCCTAGTAACATACTTTATGTCAGCTTTTCAGTTACGATGTCGCTAGAAGGATAAAGTAGAGCATAAAAGGCAATCACATGAGCACGTAACGACTTCGTAAATAGCCACGTCAGGTGTAACGAGAGAGTTCCGATTTCGCAACAAGGTAAGTTAGAATAAAGTAAACACGTTATAGAACAGAAAAACACTACACTTTTGGCATCTTATCCATCACTTCTTACGGGTTTCATCTCCAAAAGTTCAAACTTTTGCACATCTTCTCAAATCTCCTCAACTTTCTTCACATCAAATCTCCATTACCCATCCCATACATGTTGGACACATCAATTGTGTCAAAACAAAGTGGAACTAGCCACTAATTGCATGCAAAAGATTGGTAAGTTTTGCAATAAATTCTCAACCACATTTTTGCCTATAGTTTTTGCAATTAATGTCAATCTTTATTTGTTCTTGTTCAATTTGGTAACATCCTTTGTTATGGGTAGGAGAGGGACAAACAAGGTAGACCATCCCCAACCAAAATAATCAATTCTACCGACACAACTTTGTCATATACCAAAGGTACGATTTTTTTCATTCTTATTTGCTAAAAGTTTGATTTTCTTGTACATAGTGCCTCCATTTATCATGTTATTACTAAATATCATGTCAGAAGCATGTCCTGAATGAAAAGCAAGATTTTCTTTTAAAATTCTCCATAGCTTGCTTAGCCCTAAATTTTAGGATTATGAAATATAATGTTTTTACTACAAAGTACAACTTTGATTTATTAGTATTGTGTTAGTCATTAACTAATTTCAATATACAAAGGAAAGCTTAATGGAGAGCCCTTCAAGTTCCGTTAACTCCGACTCAAGTGGGGGGAAAAATGTCGTTGGCGGTTCAAGTGAGGTTAGAAGACAACGAGAAGTGACTCGCGCATCGAAAGAAGCTCAACTCCTCACACATTGTCGCGAATTAGAGATTAGGATCGATAACAAAATACTAACACATGTCAAGTTTAATGACATTGGTGTTTCTATTTCACCCGACGATGATGCCGCGCGATGGTCGAGTTGGTGTGCTAAGACGGATAGGATACGCACACCATTAGACACAACGGATTGGAGGCTACTAAGCATCGACATCAAAAAGGATATATGGAAGGAATGCAAGGTTAGTGTGGTACTTGTTATTTTTAATTTCAATTGAAAATTGTGAGTGTGACTATTTTTATGATCACATTTGTAGCGCCCCTTTATTATCGAGGCAACATCCTATGATCAAGTGAAGAAGAAGGCTCTTCAAATCGCATCAAAAGCTCATCGAGAACACAAATATACCCTTGCCAAGGATTATATCAAACCGAAGGGCACGAGGTTTGGGCAAGATCCAAGTACGCGTTACAATCACATTGTAACCCTTACTTGGGAGGCATTCAAGAAACGATGGTTAGAAAATGACGCAAAGGTTAGTTTACTTACTACATCGTGCAATAATAGTGTCATGCGAATTAGCCAAATATTTTTGTTTCGGTTAGTGCTTTATTCCTAAAATAACATAAAATTTTTAAAAGGGTTTGGGGATAGGAAGCGCAAAGCCACTGCTGATAATGTTATGCCTTACACCGGGGGTAGGGTGGGGTACTTGGGTGTGGGAAAGAAGACCTCAAAAAAGAAACATGAAATCGAGGTGAAAGAGCTTGTGGATGGGGGCATGGACGCGGAAGAGGCGAACAAGCTAGTCATTGCCGAAGACCCTACAACCTATAGTAGACAACAATTATTCGTCTTGGGTAGAATTAAAAAAGACGGGACTTTCTCAAGTGATGAGGCAAAAAGGGTGGCTAATCGAGTGGTACGCTTTACCTACTACGCCATACCATGTTCCATTTTAGTATCTACAATCACACCATCAAACACAACAATTGATGATGATAATAACTTTTCATTTACTATACTACCTTTTTAGGACGAGGTCGAGCGTGAAGTTGAAGAAGGCTTGTTCATCCCTGTAGGTAAACACGATGTGCTACGTAGGGCACTTGGGAAGGCCGAGCATCCGGGAAGAGGTAAGGGAATTGTTGGTTATGTTACTCAAATAGAGGCGTTTGGTATCAAACGTAGTAGGAAAGACCCTAAACCATCCAAACTCCAAATAGCATTGAACCAAGCCAAAAAATCTGACCAAGAGGTCAAGAAATTGAAAACAATGTTGGCCAATATATGTTCTTTTATAAAGTATCCTCTTCCATCCGATTTTTGTGACACCGATCCAATCAATAGACCATCGTCTAGAGGTTCACATCCTTCCCCACCACAACATGAGGTTGACCAACCTATTTTTGACTATTTTTGAGGTTGGTCAAAAATATTTTTGACCAATGATGAATTATTTTTGAGGAATTAGACACACTACTGAGGTTCTTGACACCATTAGACACAACAAAAAATTTCCAATCAATGAGGTTCTTGCACCTCAATCAAATGAATAATTCTACACAACTCATGATTATTGATATTTTTGAAATATACTCTTCCTACATATGTCTAATTCGACCTAATTAAACATGCCTTATTTGTATATTAGAACTCCCCTTCTTGCAAGTTGTACGCTGAATGTGGGATGAATTCTCAACCCCGCCACGTTGCAATGGGAAATTCATATCCTGACATGGCATTACATCATGAAGCCAGAGTCCCTATTGGTTTCGTTAGGGTTTCTATACTACATGTGTTAGTCGAGGATGCGTTGGTACCGGTCGCGGATCAAGAGTGCACGACAGTGGGTAAAGGTTTGGGCCATTTTTTTGCGTGGCCCAAATGGTTGGTCGTTGATGTGAATTCTAATTCTATCCCAATTAATAGAAACAGACCTTCACCCGTCATAGACCCACTAGATTTTCCGGTAGCTAAGAAACCGATGTCGGTGGAAGAAGTTGGATTCATAAAATCACTCCCGGGATTCCTTCGCACGTTTTATGATCTGGTGGGCCACCATAGTCGGGATTCTGTTTACTATTTCTACTCCAATAAACAGATGTTCGGCAAAGCGAGGGAATTAGTCGTTCCATGGGAAGACTTTGCCCTTTTCTGGCACTATAAAACCCTTCCCGAAAAAATCCTTATACTACATCAAATGTAAGCTACTTGATTTCATCTCTTCTATCGTATTGCAAGTTACCAATTATCATATACTTGTGCACTATTATACGTTCATATCCCATCTATTGTTTATTTAGGTACATGCAATGCCTTGCTCTAAACGCAAAGAATTTCATTGGTTTTTTGCACCCAATATGCTTGCAAGAAATGAATGAAAGTAATCAATCACGACTTGCTTATCTCTTTAAGATCCTCAGTGACAAGACCAAGACAATTTACATAGGCCCATATCTAGAGAGGTTAGTTTTCTTTTTTACAATTGGATATTTGCATTTCGTAAACATTCTAATATTCGAGCCGGGTTCTTACATTTTCATTTCTTAAAATATGTAGTGGCCATTGGAGTTTTGTAGCTATGATACCATCGTTGAAGCGAGTGTATTGGATGGACCCGCTACACTTTGGTCCATCTACAAAATTTGCAGACTTATTAGAGGTTGCTATGCATAGTGCACATGACGACACACTACTTCCCTTCAACCTTATACAGATTCAGGTGACATTACAAATCCAGTGCTCATTTATTTCCACTATGATTTCATTTCAAATCATTTGTTATACTTCTTCACTTTCAGCACCGAAAGCAATTGTCAAGTTGAGAGTGCGGTTACTATATGATGTTGTACGCAAGCGAGTGCGTCGCTGGCCTTGTTTAAGATAATTTGGAATTACATCGCGTAAGCATTCTTATAACCTACTTATTGTACCTATTACTATCTACGTTGCATTTAATAGTATTAATTTTTTTTTCATATTCTTAGATTATTGAGAAAAATCATGCACCATACACCAAGAAGGAGTTGGAGGATGGTAGAGATGAATTGGCTAGACACTTGGTCCTTATTAGATCTCGGTACATCTCTAGGCCTCACATTCCCAATAAAACCTAGTTTCTTTTTTTGTCAAATGGATGCATATACTTTTGAGTTCCATTAGTTTATAAAGTGTGGCTTGATAGTGTTTCATGTTCATGTTTTGTGCTTAGATACCATGCATATTGCAATTCACAGCTTAGACAATTAAAATGAAACCCAATTTTAGTGGAAATGGGTGGAAATGGCTCAAATCCTATAATTTTGTGACACTTACGAATTCCCTGCGAGATCGTTACTTCTCTCGCCCATTACATTAAAATAGTTGCGATCATCTTGTACTATTGCTACTTCTCTCGCCAGAATTTTATTTCCGAGTTTAGTTTTTGCGCCATCGCTACCCAATCGCTCGTTCTTCTCTGCCTCTCCAATCTGATCTCTACCAAGCTCGTAACCATACACGCCAAAGCCAGGCGAATGTCTAGCTTACTCGTAATGTCATTTTTTTTCTCGCTCACCCAGTGCTAAAACAACGTCGTTTCATGTTAGGGAAATCAGTAGCGAATTCGTTACTATACACATAGGCGATTTCCTTACGATATCGTTACCTCTCTCGAACCAACAATTTTTATTATATTTTTATGATATCATTTTTACAATTTTTATATTTTTACAATTTTTATTAAATACAATTGTTCGGTTGCAACCTCGCTACGGTGTTACTAGCGAGTAGCTAGTGGCTTTCGTAACCCGACTCGTTTTGATTAACCCGAAATGTTTAATTTGGCTTGTAACGAGTTCGCTACTTATGACCGAGCGAATCGCCTCTATTTGTCGTAACCAGTATCGTCAGCAGATAAATATATGATAAGCTAGGCTCTCTTACGAGATCGTAACTAGTATTAGCGATCCGCACGGTAGAAGTCGTAACAGTCTCGTACACATTCATAATAGTCTAGGCTTTCCAATGTAGCGAACTCGTTAGTATTTCATCTGGCGATCCGTAAGCTTCTGTCGTAACAAAACAATCAACCATTTGTTTGGTACTAGCGTTTGCTAGTTACGGTATCGCAAAGAGTCAAATCATATCATCCAGACTTGCATGCTAGCGAGTTCGGAAGTATTGAGCAAGGCGGATAACCCTTCATCCAAGGCGGAGACAAACGCCTTAAACCCAAAAACATCTAAGGCGGAAGAGGAACCGCCTTAGATGATTTTTCTCATTCAAGTCACAACCAGGGAAGACATTTGTTTTCTGCCTTAACACATGAAGGATGAACCGCCTTAAATGGCTTGATATTGTAGTAGTGATTATTAGATATTAATACTGTAGGTAATATTTTTACATGGTCTAACAATTAGTCTATGCATGCCAACACAAAAAAACTTGATAGAGGCCTAGCCACTCAAAATTGGATGATAAAGTACCCAACTTCATCTATCCAAAATTTAAATAGGGGTTCCTCAGATCATGCACCACTTTTGCTCACCATAGGCAGTAATATCCCATCCTCACCTAGGTCATTTAGATTTCTAGATGCATGGTTCAACAGAGAAGAATTTCTATCATTAATTCATGATGACTAGAACCTTCCTTTGAATGAGTCTGGAATGTTGAGATTCTTTCTCAAACTAAAAAGATTAAAAATAAAAATAAAGGGCTGGAATAAGCAAATTTTTGGCAACATTGAAACTAATGTGGCTGAAGCTGCTGAAGCCCTAAGACAACAGGAAATAATCTATGATCTCAATGGCTCACCTGATGAGCTTATTGAACTCAACAGATTAAAGGCACTATATCTCAGATCCCTCAAAGAGCAACAAAAATTCTGGAAACAAAAATCCAGAATTAAATTGCTAAAAGAGGGTGACGAAAACACAAAACTTTTCCACAACAGTGTGAAAGAAAAAAGAAGTGGTCTCAGCATCACAAAAATCCAAAACTCAGATGGAATTTGGCTAGACAGCATTTCAGAAATTGAAGGTGAAGCAATTCATTTTTACACTGATTTATTATCTGAACCTGAAAATAACCTTTTTAAAAAAAAAACATTTAAACCACCATTGGTGGGGGGAATTAATTGGCACCCCAAACCAAAAGGCCATATAAGGCATATAAGTTTGTACAGACATGAAAACCTAGCTAAAGCTTAGTGCTTTGTCAAGAAAGAATATGCCTAACTGGCTATTCCGAAATCCTAATACTGTGGAGATGATGTACCATTCTTGTTCCATAGGCTTTAGGGAGCAGGTTAGTGATTGATCCAGTAAAGGTCAAAGCACAGATATGCCACCCAAAGAATGAAATACAAGAAAGGTAATCCACAGTATCAAGCTAGATTGCCAAAAGAATTGCTAATCTAGTCAGTCAAAATTAGATGTACAAGAGGTCCCTGATCCATGAGCAATGTAAGTGGCACTGGTTGAATCTTAGTATCTGCTGGTGAGGTCCTTCCATCTCAGAAGTTTTCCATCCCTTTCTATCTGCAACAAAGAGCAGTATCACATTCCTTTGAAAAATTAAGTATAATGGAATCTTAAACTAGGCATTGAAATTCTGTCAAGTTCAAGAATTCCTTTCAGTTGCCTGGGTATGAGATTGATGTTAAGGTCAGAGGAATGTCTTCTAGTAATGCACATATTGGCTAAGAAATCAACTGCCTGATTACCCTCTCTCATGATATGACAAATGGGATGTGTTGTGGTAGTTTCATGTAGTGCATGGCATATGGAATAAAAACTCCAAGGTGCATGTGTGACATCCCTGAAGCTATTGACAGCCAGTAAACAATCAGATTCCACACAATAACTGGACAACCTCAATTCTGTGCCCATTTTATAGCCCATTTGTATTGCAGTTAGCTCAGCATGTAGTGCAGAGAGGCAATTAGTGTAGCAAAGTGTGAGCTTGGAGACATGGCCATATTTATCCCTAAGAAGGATACCTATTCCAGTACTACCAACATGTTTAAAGCATGCATCTACATTGATTTTGAAGTGATCAGGAGGCATCCATTTTATGAGTTTCACAGGCTTAGGTCTACCTCTTTTAACAAAGGGTACCAATCCACACTAGTGGAATTGGCACCGGAACACGGCGGTTCTGTGTGCGTTGGACGGCGGTTTTGATTGCCGTCCTTGGTGGCGCCGTGCAATTGGCGCCACCGATGCACGGCGGTCATAACCGCCATGTATTGTTTCGGCTAAGTTTCCGAGTTCGGAAATCTATCCGGGTGTTTATAAGTCCGGCTAAGTTTACGAGTTCTGAAAGTTAGCCGGATAGAACAAAAAAAAAGCCGGCCAAATTGGCCGGCGAAATCAAAACCAGCATAAAAACAGTTTCATCCCCAAACCATGGGTACTTGTGGATCGAATAGATCGCACCCCGAAATCCCAAAAACACAAACTATCATACTAATCTATTGATTTTCAGCCTAAATCATATGAAAAACACATATAATTTAAAGTCAACCTTAAGGAGGGAGAGAGGGAGAGGGAGAGGGAGAAGAGGGAGAGAGAAAAGAAGGAGAGGGAGAAGGAGAAGAAGGAGAGGGAGAGGGAGAGGGAGAGGGAGAAGGAGAAGGAGAAGGAGAAGGAAGAGAGGGAGAGGGAGAAATACAAGAAGGAGAAGAAGAAGAGGGAGAGGGGGAGAGAAGATGGAGAGGGAGAAGGAGATAACTTGCATAAACTTGCAAGGAGAGATCGTGTTTGATAACAACCATCCAGCTAAGTTTCCGATATCTGAAACTTAGCGGGATGGTTGTAAAATGGCGGTTTCTTAAAATGTCACGCGGAACCGCTGTGTAAACCATCCGGCTAAGTTTCCGAGTTCGGAAACTTAGCCGGATGGTTTACAAGGCGGTTCCCTTAAATTCACGCGGAACCGCCGTCTAACGCCGCCGTGTTCCGGCCTGATTCTACTAGTGCCATTATGAATCAAAAATTGATGCCTTTCTAGATTGCCAGAGAGAGGGTAGGCAGTAAAGATGAGGGAAATTTTTCTAGTAATCTGTCTGGATAGACAATTAGTTGAAACAGTAATGCCATCATATATGAATTTGTTCTTTCTAGTCCACAGATTCCATATAATTACCATGAAAGATATTGTAATGACTGTATTGTGCAGCTTGGAAGAGAGAGAGTATGTGAGGTAATATTTCAACCTATGTCTGACACAACTGAACTGGGGAGGTCTCAAGGCTAGTACACTATTAAAATAGGACCAAATAATCAAGTTACTGCTGCAGCTGTTAAAATAGTGCTCAAGTGTGTCCTGGTTACAGCAAAAAGGACATTTCGAAGGCATGTTAAATCCAAATTTAGTGAGCACATCATCAAATGGTAACAGTCTATTCCTCAGTCTCCAAACTAAAACTGACATTTTTGCTGGGATAGGTTTAGACCACACCTGATTTAAGATTGGAATCTTCTGAGCTGATGTCCTAAGCATCTCATAAGCTTATTTGACTGAGAAATGTCCATTGTGTGATGGCTTCCACATTAATATGTCATCATGGTTGTGCTCCAGTTTTGAGTCCTGCAAAATATTGATAATATTTGTAGCCAGATGAGGCTCAATGAGGGTCAGAAAAGCATTTTTATCAAGAATAAATTGTGATACTGTCAAGGTAGGGAAAGGAGGATCCCCTCCATGATTCCAGTGGTAGCATAAGGCCCCCTGTTTGGTCGAATTGGAATCCCAGAACGAACACTGTCCCTTCCCATAGCATACAAAGCTGTTCTCATTGCATTTATCTGTGATCATGCATATTCTCTTCCAGGTCAGAGAATTTTTATAAGTGATTGGGAGGCTCCATAGGAAATTAGTCCAGATTGTTTCATTCTTTTGCAACTTCCACCAAAGTTTACAAGAGAAAGCATCAACCAGTGCTCTTAGATCCCTAAACCCTAATCCATTTTCTAGTTGTGGGAGGGCAGTCCTTGACCACTTTCCCCAGACCATTCTGTTACGTGAGCTTAACTCTCCCCAGAAAAACCTAGTTGCAATGCTCTCCATTTTTTAAGGACCTGTTTGGGAGGTTTGAGAACTGCCAAGATGTTGACTGGGATGGCCAATAGTACATGTTTGATAAGTATCAGCCTACCAGCTGGGGACATCCACTTATTTTTCCAGTTGGAGGTTGCATTTTGCATTCTTTCCAGTAGTGGTTGATAATAAGAAACCTTGTTTCTTCCACAGAAAACTGGAACTCCCAAATATTTAAATGGCATTTTTCCTTCTATCATACCAAGTGCCCTTTTTATGGTTCTCAGCCTATTTTGAGTTGTACTCTGGTGAGTAAAAAATTCTGATTTGGAATAGTTTACCTTCTGACCAGATGTAACCTCATAAGCCACCAGAAATGCCTTTAATCTTCTCATGTTTTTTTTGTGTGCATTAATGAAAATAGCAGTATCATCTGCATACATGAGGTGTGTGAGACTATTAACTCCTCTTGGCATTATAAATGGTTGCAAATAATGGATTTCCACTAGTTTCCTTATCCCCTAGAAAATGATTCTGTAACCAGATTGTACAGAAGTGGGGACAAGGGGTCTCCCTGATTAATCCCCCTGGTAGGATGGAAAAACCCTGAAGCTGAGCCATTTATCAAGACAGAGAACCAGGCAAACTGGATATTTTGCATAATGATTTTCACAATGGTTCCATGGAAACCAAAGTGCAGCATCCCTGAGTTTAAAAAACCCCATGATACCCTATCAAATGCCTTCTGCATATCCAATTTGACAATCAGGTTCTGATTTCTGTTTTTTCTGCCCAGAAGCCTAGTCATTTCTAACATCTGCAGTGTGTTATGTGAGATGTCTCTTCCCTCTAGGAATGCAGACTGTTCTGGAGATATGAGTTTACTCATTAGTGGCTTCATCCTCTCTGTGAGGAGCTTAGAGAAGATTTTGTTTAGGAAGTTTGATAGGCTAATAGGCCTGTAATCTGAGAAGGTTGAGGGCATAGGCTTTTTGGGTATGAGGGTCAGCCATGTGCTTGCAATGGCTCTAGGGATCACTGTCCCTCTCTGAAATTCAGAAACTGCTGAGAGGAGGTCCATGTGTATTATATCCCAGAAATGTGTGTAGAAGGTTCCTGAAAATCCATCAGAGCCTGGGGAACTTTCTGGACTAAGTTCAAATACCACTTTCCTAAGTTCCACTAGATCAACTGGCCTCATCAATACTATGTTTTCTTCTTCAGTGACCAACTTTGGAATGACTGAGAGAAAATGACTGATATAGGTCCCTGACTCCTCCTCATAGGGCTCATTTAGCAAATCCTCATAAAACAGCATGGCATGGTTTTTAATGGCTTCAGGATCAGAAATCCAGTTCCCATTAGAATCCTTGATTTTGCTAATCCTTGATCTTTCATGCCTTTCTTTGACTGAATTATGGAAGTATGCAGTGCTGGCATCCCCTCTTGGAGCCATCTGATATTTGCCTTCTGTTTCCAGAAAGCAACCTGTTCAGATGTGGCCCTGTGTAGTATCTCTTGTCCTACATTAAGGGCAGCCAGGTCAGACTCTGTGCCTGAATTCTGGTATGTCAACTCCAGGTGTGCAACATTGATCTCTGCATCTATAATATTCTGGTGTACATCAACCAATTCCTCCCTATTCCATTTTTTGATGGTAGATTTCAGCCTTTTCAGCTTATAGACCATATTCAACATTCCATCAAATGGGCTAGACTCAGCCCAGTTATTACTGTCCATTTCCTTAAATTCAGTTCTATTAAGCCACATGGTTTGAAACCAAAATAGTTTAGGGGAGTGCTCAGTTGCATCCTGAATGGTAAGGAGGAGAGGATTATGGTTTGAGGTTGATCTATTAAGTGTCTGGATTGAGCTGTGAGGGAATGCATATTGCCATTCTAAGTTACACAGACCTCTATCTATCCTCTGGAGGAGTACGTCCTCTTTTTTCCTATTATTTGACCATGTATAGAAACTACCAACTATGGTGATTTCTTGCAGAGCCAAGTCTTCAATCCAATTGCTAAATTCACGGATACTAGCTAGGGGGGGAGGTCCTACCTCTACACTCAGATACATTCCTAACTGTATTAAAATCTCCCACATATATTGTGGGAGATTGGGGTAAATTAAGAAGATCACTCCATGGTGATCTTCTGAGGTTCCTAAAAACTTTAGCATAGACAAAGACAGCATTCCAAATAGAAGATGTAGCTACATCAGTAATAGCAGTGTATATGAATTGGTCAGTTTGTAATAGTATATCTATCTGAAATTTTTGGTTCCAAAAAAGCCAAATTTTGGCATTGTCAGCATAAAAAGAGTTTGAAAAGTGTAGAATTTGTTGCAGAGTTGCACATACATAGTTTTCATGCATTGGTTCAAGTAAACATAAAATATCAATTTTATGAATCACAGTAAGAGATATGAGTCTGTCACTAGAGGTGTTTATACCTCTGATATTCCACACTAGAATATTACCTATAATGGTGTGTTCAATCATTAGACAGGGTATTTAAGTTTTTGTTTGGGTCTAAGAAACCTTACTCCACTCTCTACTTGAGCAAGTTTTTTGTCTTTTTTCTTGGCAGATATAGGATCAGAAGTAACTATGGTCTTATGTTGTGTAATGTCAGGGTGCCTATGGGTGTTTTAACACTAATTGGATCATGCTCAGTCTCATCATGCATAATTAAAACATCACTTATAAGCATACAGTCATGAGAACTATCAGTCTGATTCAGGACATGCATATCTGGCTCAGGATTTATATCAGTAAATATTTCAGTACAATGAAAGAAATTACCTTCCTTACCAAGGAGATTATGATCCTTTTTGTCAGCATGAAATGTGACCTCTTCAATAATAGGCTCCTGTAGTACTGAAAATTTGTTGGACATTTCAATGGGTAAGCAGTAAGGAACAATGTCAGGATGTTTAGTAGGATATCTATTCCACTTGCCGACGAGAGCGTTATCATAATGAGCAGCTAAAACCTTTACCGATTCCGGATCGTAGAGACAAGCCGGCCGGCCGTTTAGTCTGGTAATGGATGGTTTGATGTCTGGGTTTTCCGGCAAGGCTTCGAAGAGTGGGGTGTTTCTATTGGTAAGGGCTTGCATAAAGGATTTTCCGGCGGTTGTACCGCCCGGATTGGGCGGCGGCCCCGCCATGGGGTTACCATTTTTGGCTGTTTCTTGTGTCAGAAAGAGTCGTTTGTGGTGGCAAAGAGGGTTAAAGGGGAAAACATGTGTGTCGGAATTTTAGGAATGTTTAGAGAGAAGGAGGAGCACAAAGTTTTAGAGAGAGGAGGTGATTGTGGTGAACCTGAAAATAACCTAAATGGTCTTTTCCATGATCATTTCCTCAGCCAAATTCCTAAATTAATCACTGATGAAGATGATGCTCAGCTTATCAAACCAGTAACAATGGAAGAACTCAAGGATATCGTTTTTAATTTAAATAAAAACAGTAGCCCTTGTCCAGATGGATATTCTTCTAAATTTTACACAAAGTCCTGGGATATTATTAAAGAGGATCTATTATGTGCAGTTTCTGATTTTTTAAGTTCCTCTAAAATTCCAGCTGGAATTTCAGCCACCTGGATTACTTTGATCCCAAAAAAAGATGTTATTACTTCCTTTGCAGATTTTAGGCCAATAAGTCTTTCTAATTACATCAATAAAATTTTCTCTAAACTTCTTATGGAAAGACTTAAACCTTACATGCAAAAAATCATTTCACCTAACCAGTCTGCCTTTTTACAGAATAAAGACATTTCTGACAATGTTTTATACCTTAAAGAACTGGTTAGATTTTTAGATAGGAAGCCCAGAACACCAAATTGCATCATTAAACTAGATCTCATGGAGGCTTTTGATAGAGTTAGTTGGAGCTATTTAAATTCTATACTCATGCGCTTTGGTTTCCATGGTCAGTTCGTGTACAATGTCATGGAAAATCTGAGAGATGCACATTTCTCAGTTTTGATAAATGGCAAGCCCAATGGCTTTTTCAGTCCTAGCAGAGGAATAAAACAAGGAGACCCTCTGTCTCCATTCCTCTTTAACATCTTTTCAGAATGCTTTACTAGGAGTCTGTCATATATATACTCTATAGGCAAAATTGATTATTTTGACATTCCCAGTGGTCCTTCGCCAATTTCCCACTTGAGCTATGCAGATGATACTGTCATTTTTCTCAAAGCTACTACTTTAAGTCTAAAAAGAATCAAATCATTTCTTGTTATTTTTGAACAGACATCTGGACAGAAAATTAATTTTGAGAAATCTGAATTTTTTTCTTGGGAAAAATGCAACTAATTTCAGAATGAGACAAGTGAAGGATATTCTGGGAATGAAATTAGGTTCTTTGCCTTTTATATATTTAGGCGTTCCTATTTTTACAGGTAGAGCACTTATATCTCACTTCCAACCACTGATGCAAAGGATCCAAAACAGGCTCTCTAATTGGAAGAATAAATGGCTTTCTTCAGAGGGTAAGATTACTCTGATACAATCCTGTATATACTCTATTCCCCAACATCTCTGGTCTGTCCTCAAACCTCCCTTAGCAGTTGTGAAAAGAATTGAAAAAATGCTCTCTCTCTTTTTTTGGGGAGAAACAGAACTGAAACCTAAAAAGGTGTAGAGGAAGTGGAGAGATTTATGTTATCCGGTAGATCAAAATGGTCTAGGAATTAGATCCATCCACACAATTATAAAAGCATGCTCACTTAAATTGTGGTGGAAATTCCAACTAGGACTTACATTGTGGGCTCAATTTTTATGGCTACTTCCTAGATCATATCAGACCTCTCCAACTTGGAAAAGAATCACTGCTGTTAATCATTGTGCTGAGAATTATACAAGAGTCATAGTAGGGAGAGGGAGTTGTAATTTTTGGACCTCAAACTGGACAGGCCTAGGATGTTTATCTGATATAGCACCTAGTTGATGTATGCCAGACACCAACACTTCGACGACGAACCATGCTCTCGAACTGATCTGCAAGACAAAGGCCCCGGGTGTCCCGGGGATAGACACTCCGACGCTCAAGTCAGTATATTTGCTTAAGGCGTCAAGTATAAAGTATGAGATTAGATGAGAGGTCTACCAAACCTTTAGGGTATTTATATGGCTACAATCTAAAGATCACCAAGATATGTATTTATGTTATGAATACAACTCTTATTGGAATAGTAGTTGTATTACCATGTATAATAGAAGTATATTTCGGACATGGTTTTGTTACCATGTTTAGGATAGCTGTATTACCATCTTTGAGAAGATGTATATTCCTTGTAGAACATTCATGATTTACGCATTTCTTATAAGAATTAGGATTGATGGACCTGTCACTACTACAATTTTGCAGCATTTAAGGCGGTTGGTCCTTCACGTTTCAAGGCAGAAGACAAATGCCTTCTCTGGTATTGCCTTAAAACCTGAAAAAGCTTTAAGGCGGTTCCTCTTCCGCTTTAAGCTTTAAGGCGAGCTCGCAGGTAGCTAGAACAGAGTGACAGAGCTTAGCAGGCGAAATATGAATCTCTTCTCACGAGATCGCTACGTATAAGGCTACCTTGCGAATTCGTAACCTTCCTCGTCTGCATCTGCGTGCACATGTGCGATATCGCAACACGCCTGCACAGTTACCTAAATTTATGGTTATCATGTGAATCCAATCAAATCAATTATGGTAAATTTATGGTAATTTACAAACAATTTATATCTGCCAAAACGTACCATATATCCAATCAATTCATTTTATTTTACACACCATACAAAATAGAAACACTACAAATGTATTGTATACGCTTATTAGACCTCCTCATCTTCTTCTTCATCCTCTTCTTCATCTTCTTCTTCTTCGTCAGTTACTAACTTCTTATTCTTCTTCTTCTTATTCTTCTTCTTCATAGTCGCCTTCTTATGCTTCTTTGATTGCTTCCTCTTCCTTTTAGTAGTTTTTCCTGCGGGGTTAATCCACGTTCCTTCATCGTGGTCCATCCGACATATAATTCGGGCAACTATGTCATCATCGTCTTCCAATGTCTCATAAATCGACAATGGAATGTTCTCACTAGAAATGTTGCAGTCATCGTCAAACAAACCATCACCATAAACAAACGTTTTCTTTCCATCTACCACGACCTCCCAGCAACCATCTACTGGATCTTTAACATAAAACACTTGATGAGCTTGTGCGGCCATTATGAAAGGATCTTCAGTTGAGCCTTGCATGTCTCTGTTCACTAGAATCATCCCCAACTCCTCCAGACGCGTGCCTTCTGCTTGATCAACCCACTGGCATTTAATCAGTGCTATTTTTACGTGGACAAAATCCATTTCCCAGATGTCAGTGATTGTACCAAAAAAAGCATTTTCCCCATGCAAACCACCCTCTTCGGGTACTGATACACCACTATTTTGTGTCGCCGATCTATTATCGCTCCACTTTGTACCAAATGTGTAGCCATTTATATCATACCCACTAAACGACGTAACTGTGCCCAGTGGTCTCTTAGCCAGCCATTTGACGACTTTTGGATGCTCATCCCCATTTTGCACATGAATTTTCAACCAACTAGTGAAATCTTTACAATGTAATTCAAAAGCCCGGGGTCCTAACAAACCGGGATGCGCGGCCATAATCTCTGCTAGGTGAACTTCGACATAAGGACTCACAGCAGAATGGTTGCGTAGGATATACAGATGGGCTTTAGATATCTCATCTGAGGAAGGGCTGAACTTTGACCTATGCCGTAGTCCAACACCATCAGCTCTCCCATCGTGCCTAGCAATTGGTAGCCCTATTGTTGGTACATCCTGTAAGTAGTTGGTGCAGAATTCGATCACCTCTTCGGCCACGTACCGCTGTACAATACTTGCATTTGGACGATATCGATTCTTGACAAAATGTTTGAAAATACTCATGTACCTCTCAAATGGATACATCCATCTTAGGTACACGGGACCACACAACTTGACCTCCCTTACAAGATGGACTATCACATGAATCATTATGTCAAAAAATGAGGGGGGGGAATACATCTCAAGCCTGCACAACACTTCTACCACCATCGTTTGCAACTCATCCAATTTACACCGACTAACCTTCTTGCGACATATCTGCTTAAAAAAAAAGCATAGCCTTGCAACCGCCTTCCGAACGTGTGTAGGCAAGCATCCACGGAGAGCGATGACATTCAAATCCTGCATCAAATTGTGACAGTCGTGTGATTTCATTCCAACCAATTTCAATTCAGCAGTCGATACACAACTACTGATGTTTGAACCGTAATTAGAAGGAACTTTCACTGACTTCAGAGTTGCACAAAAACTTTCCTTCTCTTCAGATGATAATGAATAACAAGCAGGTGGTAGGTACGTTTTACCTACTTCTTCTTGCACGGGGGCAAGGGATGTCCTTATGCCAAGATTCACTAAATCTTTCCTTGATTTCAATCCATCCTTACTTTTCCCGGGAGTATTCAACAACGTCCCCACCAAAGCCTCACATACATTCTTCTCTATATGCATCACATCCAGACAGTGTCGTACATCCAAATGCTCCCAGTAAGGAAGTTTAAAGAATATAGAGCACTTTTTCCAAATGGAAGGTTGTTTACTCTTCTTATGACCCTTGCCTAAAACATATTCTATCTCAGACACCTTGCCAAAAATTTCTGAACCCGAGAGTGGGACAGGGGCTGCACCGTTTTCTTCCTCACCGTTAAACCACTTCTTAGCACGCCTCCATGGATGACTAGCAGGCAAAAAACGTCGATGACCCAAATAAACAGGCTTTCCTCCATGCTTTAACTGACAATGACTGGTATTACTCTCACATAGCGGGCATGCAAAATTTCCTTTCACCGAGCACCCTCCAAGATTTCCAAGCGCCGGAAAATCATTAATGCTCCACATAAGCATTGCTTTAAGTTCGAACTCAGCATCCCCACGACTACCATCGGGAATCACCATACCTATCTCAAATAAAGATGATAACTCTTCAACAAGAGGTGCTAGATAAACATCAATGTCGTTGCCAGGTTGCTTAGGGCCTGAGATCATAGTGTTTAAAAACACATATTTTCGCTTCATCATCAACCAAGAAGGGAGATTATAAATAACAAGCATAACAGGCCATGAACTATGGGTACTAGACATGTTACCAAAAGGGTTCATGCCATCCGTGGATAGTCCGAGTCTCACATGTCTAGGTTCATTAGCAAACTCAGGGTACCTAGCATCCATCTTCTTCCACTGATCACCATCTGAAGCGTGAGAAATAATATCATCTCCCTCTCGAACTCGATCGGCATGCCATGTTAATAGTTTCGCATCACTTGCGTTTGCAAACAAGCGCGCCAATCGTGGTCTAAGAGGCATGTACCACATTACCTTAGCAGGACTTTGCTTTGTCGATGTTGTCACTGTTTCCCCACAAACCTCAACTCTACCTTCCTTTTTTTTCCACCTTGACTCACCGCACACCTTGCAATTATCCCTCAAAGAATCATCTTCCCCTCTATACAACATACAATCATTCGGGCAAGCATGGATCTTGGTAAACTCCATTCCCATGGGGCATAAGATTTTCCTAGCAGTATAAACCCGATCTGGACACAAGTTGTCCTGAGGAAGCAACTCTCTAACTAACTCCAACAACTCAGTCATTCCTTTATCTGAAATCCCATGCCTAGCCTTAAGGTTCATCAACAACAATGTTGCACCCAACCTTGAATGGCTTGAGCCAACATATAACTTTGTTGCTTTATCAGCATACATAGCCTCTAGCATACTTTTTTTTCCCACAAATTCCATAACAACATCGTCGCACATATCCGACAATTGATCGTTATACTTTAGCATTTCCTCCTCGTTTCCCTCATTCACCTCCATGTTCTCACTCCCATAATTGCCCTCACCATGCCATACCCATTCAGTGTAGGATTTGTCAAATCCTCTACAGATTAAATGTTCACGCACAACAAGAATATCTTCATATATAGCGTTATTCCTACAATCCCTACATGGACATCTAACACCACCTATGCTCCTCAGCTTACAATGTCGCAACCCAACTCTTAAGAATTCTTCAACCAAATCTAGATATTCTTTCGACAACCGAGCATTCTTATTCATGATGGATTCACGATCCATAATGCACGACACAGCCCAAACTCTAATCAACTGAGAAATCGTTGAACAAAAAAGCTAGCCCACAATGGTATATCACTCACAAACCTACAATCAACATGAAACTATCACAAAATCATCACAAAAACAACAACTTTTTAAGAACACAACAACATTAACAAACAAACAACCACATGGTAAGGCGGAAAATAGCTTACCCACCACCTTGCAAACGATCGGAATTCCAAAAAAAGAGGTTACCTAATCAATCTTATGGTAAGCCAAGGGAAAAATGATACATACAACCTTTCAAATGTCTAATTTGTTGTTTACAAATCCGCTAGGAGCTGCTGTTTTATTATATAGTCTTCGGTCTTGCGAACTCGCAAGTATTCACGCATACCTACTCATTTTACTAGCGAGTTCGCTACACATATGTCACACTCAACTTATGGGTGGCGAACTCGTTTCATAAACAAATTTTTCAATGATATTAGTGGCGATATCGCCACAACATCAGCGAGCATGCATGCGAACTCGTGACCAAAATGAGTTTATTTACTTTCTCACCTACGAGTTCACTAGATTCTAGCTTGCTAAAATTACCCTAAGCGTTCATTACATGCGAGCTCGTAACTATTACGACAGACCTAACTTACTTGTTGCGAACTCGCAACAATAAACAGGTTTTTAAGGCGGAAATGAACTTTCCGCCTTAATTCTTCATTTTTAACGGCACATACGACTACCGCCTTTTAAACGGTCATTTCCGCCTTTAAACATGTTTTTAAAACCTAGCGATTGTGGCTTGCGAACTCGCAAGTAAGTAGTAAGGTGGAAGATTTTGAACCCGCCCCAAACGCCTTAAACTTGTGTCTTAAATGAAGGTGATTGTAGTAGTGTGTGAATCCACCCTCCGCGTATCTCGAGCCCACGATCCTTCTCGGGCCCTGGTCCGAGTATGAATGAGGTCCGAATACAAACCATGGACTTATCAGTAGCCCCAAGGTAGATCTTTAGAATATAGAGTACTCCATCTCGAAAGTTGAAGGAGAGGCTTGCTTCTTGAGGGAAGAACAATAACTCGAGGGAGACTAACTCGGGGTGTTAAGCTCGGGGTGTCCTTTGAGGACTCTCCTCTCGAGCTTTGCCCTTATGATTATCTAGCTTCAAGTTCTTTCGTATTCCATCAAATATATGGACGGTTGAGATTAGATTTCTTTGCAATCCAGATGGTAGATACACATGGCGTGCCTTCATTGGAAAATAGAGACGGTCTGTCCCCCGCCTCTCCAATTACTTGCATTGGAAACAGAATCGAGGTAATTGCGCGTCTTCAATGCTGTCTGGGTTTGGATTAAATTTCCCAAATCATTCCCATTTCTTCTCTTATTCAAAAATTTTTCCTTTCCAAGTTCAGAAGACACATCAGCACTTCATCAATTTCTGAAGCCCCAAATTTCTGCTTTCTGCTTCCATCATCAGTAAGTGCTATCTTCTTTCTCTGCACATTTGCTTGTGTTTGTTTTTTTCTTTTATCTCCGTGTGTGTATTTCCCCCCATACTCTTTGTAATCATGAGTAATGGTAGTAAAACAAATTCCGTCCGCCATCATGATGAGGGAGAGTATGTGGAAACTTAGGCTGAGAGTAGCTCCCATGACCGCCGCAGAGCTTAGGTAGCGAGTGGGAAAAAACCTGTAATTCTGAAGAAGAAAGCATCTGAGGAAGAGAAGAGGTTGAGGGCAATGGCCCGGAGGGCTCAGACAGAGGGAAATAGCCCCATGGTAGTGCATGCATCCGGAGTTATAGTATCCATGGATGGTGAAGGTAATAGTAGAAAGTCGCTGAAGGAGGATAAAGCACGCGCTGATGCTGCTATCTTCCCAGAAGGTTTTCCCTTCTCAATTCCTTCAGATGCTGACCTCATGTACTTTGGAGAAGACAAGTCTGCAGCTGAATTAGTAACTCCAACCCGAGGGGTCATATACGGGAGGTTTCTGCAGCATGGGTTAGCCTTCCCTTTTCCCCCACTGTTGGAAAATTTTCTTCAGCGTTATAGGGTGCATCTAGGGCAGTTACATGCCAATGTGATAGTAATCATTATGGCCTTAATAACTTGGTGTGCTCGTAAAGGTTACCGTCCCATTTTCCCCTTGTTGCGGACCATGTATAAGGTTTCCGTTGTTAAACAAAATGTGACCTTGATCTCTCGGGATACCTCTTTAGGTAAGCTTTTTGTGCTTCCTGTGAATTGCGGGAAGTGGGATAAGGTGAGACTAACCTTCGATCGAACCAAGTATGAAGTTCCTGATTGGAACAAAGAGGTCCAAAATGAGATCTGACATGAAGTGGAGTCTTCCCGCAAACTGCTAAATATAGCTGGGGAGTTGGTGAGAGATAAGATCAAACTTAGAGATGGTAAGTTTGTATCTGGAGATCATCAAATGGGTTGGCAATGGCCTATAGAGACGTATGACTTGTTGAATCAACTGTCCGGCCGTACTCTTCAAAATTGCAGCTTCTTGAAGTTGACACATTTCGATCAGCCAGAAGGTGTTGAGATGGATTGGTATGGAGCAGGATCCGGTTGGTGCAGCTAAGGCGTTGCAGGCCTATAGGGCATTTGAAGAAAGAACTGCCCGAGATGAGGTATCCGAGAAAGAGGTAGATAAGGAGATCTCGGGTCTGATGAAAGATGCTCGACGTGGGCGTCGGTTCTGAGATTAGGCTGGTTCAAGGGCCCAAGAAGACTCAATCCCAGCTTAAGGTGATTGAGGAGGCAGATTGCCTATTTGTTCTTGTGGCTTTAGATCCATCAGATGAGGAAGAGGATGAGGGTTCAGCCCTAGTTCGATGTCCGAAAAAGGAGGTGTCTCGGACTTCTAGCGTCGGTTCTGAGATTAGGCTGGTTCAAGGGCCCAAGAAGACTCAATCCCAGCTTAAGGTGATTGAGGAGGCAGATTGCCTATTTGTTCTTGTGGCTTTAGATCCATCAGATGAGGAAGAGGATGAGGGTTCAGCCCTAGTTCGATGTCCGAAAAAGGAGGTGTCTCGGACTTCTAGTGTCCTCCCAACCATGGTTGATAATTTTGATGAGGTCATGATGATAACTCCTATAGTAGATTCGAATGCGTTGCAAGAGGGTATTTCTTGTTTGTTTATTTTATTCTCATCCACAATGTGTCAATCGCTTCTTATGCTGACTTCCTCCCTTTTATATGCAGTGGGTGCTTCTCAGGTGAACAAGGCAGCAAATTTGTTGGCTCAGATAGCTGAATCAAGGAGGCTGTCGAACAGTAATGAGAAGAAGAGGAATCTCGAGGCCTCAGGGAGTTCTGCAGGCGAGTCTTCCAAGAAGCCAAGGCTCGAACTCGGACCATTGGAGGAGTTCGAGAAATATATGTCACCTCCTCCTTCCGAGGCTCTGGTCGAGGTGGTACCAGGCTGTCCTGAGAGTAGCCAAATATGATTCGGCTTAGCTCTCAATAGAATTAGCTGTGTAGTTAGCTAACTGTCTTTATCTTCTTTTATAGTCCGTGAGTCAAATGAAGTACATGTACAACTCCATTTGGACACTGTATAACCGTTCTCAAGGGCAGGCATCTGAGCTTGAACTGATGAAGGAGGAGATATCAAAGAGATGTAAGGAACCTTCCGATATGCTGAAGCACCTTCAGGATGAGATGGCTCAGGATAAGGCCAAAATAAAGGCCTTGGAAGAGGAGAACCAAGCCTTGAAGAAGGCAAAAAGGCTGTCTGATGGTTCCTTCTTAGATCTGAAAAGGAACATGGCTTTGGTAGAAGTGGAGAGAGATCGGTACGCTAATCCAGTTAGCCAGAGGCGTCTGTTTCAGCTGATATTAGATTTCTGCCTCAACTATCCAGAGATGGAGGCTCATCGCTAAGAGTATGGTGAATTCTACCATAAGTCTGAGCTCTCGAAGATGTGGATTCCTCTGAAGGGATTTTTCAACGAAGAGATTCAAGGATGTCTTGCCCCTGCCTTCACTTGGCCGAAAGTACCAGAGAATTTGAAAGAGTTTCGGGTGAAGTGTAGCTAGATCGGAGGTTTTGAGACTAGTCTACTGACTAGCTTGGAATCATTGAAAAGGGCCCTAACTCTTGATGAGTTCCATACTAGTGGAAAACAGGCCAAATCAGGCACTAAATAGCGGCGGTAACGCGTAAAAAATGCCTAAACGCCATTCTGCCATATTTACGAGTTCTCAAAGCCAATAGATTGGCGTTTTGAAATTTAGAAACGGTGGAAATATGAAAGTGCCATTCGATTGAGATTTCAATATTCTGAAATGGACCAATAGTATGTGAGTTTGTAAAATGTACTTTAACCCGATTGACATTCAGAATGCTAAAATGGATCTATTAGGTTTACGTTATCTACTTCATAAAAGGATAATTCATCTGCTGGATGTCTGATGTCGTTAACGGTCATATTTGTTGAAATTAATGTCGGCGACTTTTAAAATAAATGAAATTCAAAATTGCTGCCCCTAGGATTGAGTTTACGACAGGGTGAGTCTGATAGATTAGTAATATATTCGAATTCAGAGTTCTAAAATGTGTCGGCACTGCAGCAATATTACCCTGTCTTAAAAAAATCAGATAACACTTTCCTTTTTTTGATGCTATACTCCCTCGGAAAAACGTTTGAAGCCGGAACTTTTCTGGCCTGAGACCTGGGCTCTCCTCTCTGATGTGAAACCAGAAGTAAGGTATGTTTGTTGTGAATATCCTGTATGTTTAGCTCTACTCTTCGAATTGTCTAATTTCTGTATTGCGACATGGAGTGGCTGTTTTTCGGAATGTTTGTTCTCCCTTATTATGTAATGTTTGTTGATGGGTAGTAATGGGTTAAGCTATACATGTAGATATTTGTGCCTAGTATCGTTCATTCTGCGAGTGTAGATGAATTATCTGAAAGATGTGTTGTTAAATGTAGGTGAAATCGGTGTTAAAGTTTGTTGAAATTGTGATGGGCGATATTTGTATGAAGGAGCGTGTTATTATCATTGAGGGAGATGTACGAAATTCGGAGAGGTACTTGAGTTTGGTTAAAATTTTCATAGACTTAGCAACGGAACATGCTAGACTTAAAAACAGTTCTCATATACGTTGTCCATGCAAAGATTGCATGAACGATGGTTATGGAAGTGCTCGAGGTGTGAAAACACATTTAATTGTTCGCGGTTTTGATAAAACTTATACAACTTGGGTTTGGCATGGCGAGACCGTAGAGGATATGGATTGTGTGGAAAATGAATCGTATGTTGGAAGAATGGATGATGAAAAGGAGGACAATGAGAGGTTAGATGATTTAGCTGATGATATCGCTAGAGATTTTGTTGGGAATCCTAAACATTTGGCGGCGATGTTTAACGACAAGAAAACACCATTGTATGATGGATCAGAGCACACTATTCTTAGTGCAACGTTGTTATTAATGAATTTAAGAGTTAGGCATGGTATGACTGACAAAGCAATAACGGAGATGCTTGAGTTATTCAAAGAGATGCTCCCTAAGGGTAACTTGTTACCAAACCGGTGTTATACTGCCAAGAAAATTTTGTGTCCCATGGGGTTGGAATTAGAGAAAATACATGTTTTCCCCAACGATTGCATGTTGTATAGGGGTGACACAAAGAAGTTGGATAGATGTTCTGTATGCAACGAGTCACGGTACAAGGCCAAAGGTGTTGTAGTTGATATTGGAGCGGAAAATGTAAAGAAAAGGACCAAACAAACCCCAGCAAAAGTTGTTTGGTACCTCCCTATTCTCCCAAGGTTGCGAAGACTATTTGCAAACAAAGAAGATGCAAAAAATCTTACTTGGCATGCCGATCGATCAAAGCCAGACGATGATGTGATTTGACATACTTGTGATGGTGATCAGTGGAAGAAAATTGATAGTATGTATCCTTCATTTGGTAAAGAGGCGCGTAATTTAAGAATTGGATTGTCCACTGATAGCATGAATCCTTTTGGAGATATGAGTAGTGCTCATAGCTCATGGCCTGTTATGGTTGTTTTATACAACCTACCATCGTGGCTAACAATGAAAAGGAAATATGTGTTGTTATCACTTATGATTTCTGGCCCTAAGCAACCTGGGAATGACATAGATGTTTTCTTGGCACCGTTGATTGATGACTTGACTAGGCTTTGGTACTGTGAAAATTGGACATATGATGGATACCGGGGTGAATGGTTTAAACTTAAGGGTATGTTGTGTTTTACAATAAATGACTTCCCAGCATTAGGCAATCTGGCTGGGTATTCAGTAAAAGGCCATCTCGCGTGTCCTGTGTGTGAAAAGAAAACGATTTTTCTGCAGCTGAAGCATGGTAGAAAAACGGTTTATCTGGGCCATAGGAAGTTTCTACCTTCAAATGACCCGATGCGCTTGGCTAAGAAGTGGTTCAACGGCATCGTAGAGTTAGGCGAGGCTCCTAACCCTGTGAGTGGGGCTGAAATTCTTAAAACCGTTGGAGATTTGCCTAATGATTTTGGAAAGAATAGGAAAAAGGCGCAAGTAGTAGGGAGTTGGAAAAAGTGTTCCATATTCTTTGATCTACCTTATTGGGAGCATTTGGATGTTAGGCATTGCCTAGATGTCATGCATATTGAGAAGAATGTTTGTGACAGTTTGATTGGGACTTTGCTAAATCTGCCTAGCAAAACTAAAAATGGTCTAAAAGCACGACAAGATTTAGAGGCAATGGGGTTGCGATCTGGGTTGACTCCAGTGAGGGAGGAGGGTAAGACTTATCTTCCGTCTGCATACTACACTATGTCAATTGAGGAGAAGACGACATTTTTGGAGTGTTTGAAAGGAATAAAAGTACCGACTAGTTATTCATCCAACATTTCTAGTTGTATGAATGTTGAAGATCTGAAAATAAGTGGCTTGAAGTCTCATGATTGCCACAATTTAATGCAAGAGCTAATGGTCATAGCACTGCGGACTAGTCTACCATCTCATGTAAGGCAGTGCATTAGTCGATTGTGTCTTTACTTCAAATCCATATGCAAGAAGAACATTAGTCGTGGTCGCTTGGATGAATTGCAGGTAATGGTGGTTGATGTGTTATGTAAAATGGAGATGTTTTTCCCACCTTCATTCTTTGACATAATGGTCCATTTGATTATCCACTTGGTGCGGGAGGTAAAGTCTTGTGGTCCAGTTTACCTCCGGTGGATGTATCCGTTTGAACGGTACATGAAGATTTTCAAGTGTTTCGCTAATAATCGGTATAGACCAGATGCATCGATTGTGCAAAGGTATGTAGCAGAGGAAGCGATAGAGTTTTGCACATCTTATTTAGATTCTGTCGACACAGTTGGTTGCCCAAAATATAGACATGATGGGAGGGTCGAAGGCCACGGGTTTAAAAAAGGCGGTTTGCTTAATCCGACATTTGATGATATGAGAGTTGCTCATCTGTATGTGTTGCGCAACCATCCCGCTGTAGCTCCTTATGTGGCACGACACATGGACGAAATTAGACTCCAGTTGGATACTAATTCCGAAGAAGTAGTCCTTGAAGAGCATGTGAGGTCATTTTCAAATTGGTTGAATGAAATTGTGGATGATGGTGATCATGATGAAATTGTGGTGTGTCTAGCTAGGCGACCATCGATTAAAGTGTGTTCTTATGGTGGCTACGATGTAAAGGGATACATTTATGGGACTAAAGCAACGGATGTCAGTGGTGTCTCTGTCATTTCAGATGAACTTCGGAGTGCTGGCTACATTCAAGGAAGGTTCTATGGAACGATCACCGATATTTGGGAGTTGGAGTATGCTTCTTTTACAGTTATGGTATTCAAATGTGAATGGGTTGATCCTGATAAAGGTACAATCGTGGATCCTCTTGGATTCACTCTTGTAGATAAAAGAAAGCGTCGCTACAAGGATCACCCTTTCATACTTGCCTCCCAGGGTGATCAGGTTTTCTATGTTCAAGATCCAGCTAATAAGCATCTTGAAATAGTGGTGAAAGGGAAGAGGACTATTGTTGGTGCTGAGTGCATTAATTAGTGCTTGAATGAATTCGATGATTTCTCATTACCTATTTAGGAAAAATCCTTTAGTCTTTCCGAAACTGAGCCTAATCTGAAGAAATACATATGCAGGGAGGACCACGACGAGGGAGTGTGGGTGGATGCTCAGGGAAACTCAAGGAAGAGATCGGGAAAGGCAAAGAAGACAACAACAAAAAAGACAAAAAACTAATAAGGTTATTTGTGGGATTTTTTGTTTAACACATTATAATTTCTGAAATTTTAAGAAATGTAGTATTTGATACATGCTTTTTATACATTGTGCACTGCTTGGTTTAGTAGTACTTGGCAAATATAGTGTAATTTTGTTCAATACTCTACTACAATTGCGACAGCTTTATATGAATAGAAACACAATTAATCCTTCTCAATTTGAATAGATTGTGAACATGTACCTATACTAATATGATGAGCAATTCTCAACAATAATCGAACAGAGTAGCGGTAAGTGGCCGGATAGGCCCCCATCTATCGTTCTGTGAGAAATTTAAAAAAGGTCAATTTCATCTTTCTCCTTATTGATAGTTTATGTAACTATTACAACTTCGATTGAGTAACTCTGACCAGTGTAATATAGTGTCAAGGGTCTGGACATGACCCGATCAAGTATTCTGTTAGGCAATTTCGCAAAAATCATATTTATCTTTCTTAATGCCAATAGAAGACGAAACTATAACATATCAAATCTGTTAAATTAGAACAGAATGCAAGTTGACGTATTATCCGGCAATGTCCCGATTTTCCATTCTATTGTGTTTTAAAAATCACAACTCTAGATGTATTAACCTCAATAGAATGACAATCTGGCCAAATTCAGATGGGTAAAATGTGAACCCTATGAAAGTGTATGATATATCTGGCTCTGACCCGATCATGTAATCTGGTATGTAATAGAAAATGTTGGCATGATATTGACAACCTATCCGGTTTATTAATAGCTTAAATGTGATAGATTGCATTCTATTTGATTTCAGACTGCTAAACTACGCAAGATTGCAAACAAACATGCGCAGTAAACAGAGCACAACTAACACTTTACAGAGCATACACTAATTATGTGACCGACAATATGACGAAACATGTACAAAAAGTGGCAATTCATTGCTTTTAGATCAATCAAAAGCACCAGCTAATAGTTCATACAAAAGGCGTGACTAATACTTAGCCGGAAAGCAATGTAAACTTCGACCTGAAGATTGGTTAACCACTACAAAAGAATTTCATAAGTTCTGTTTTTATATGATCTACTTGGGGGTATCAACCTTCCCCTCAGCATGTTTGAGACCATCTTCTGCAACGCCATCCTTGGCAAGGACATGTTCTGCACACTTGTCCCGACCGACTTCCTGGACATCACGTGCGAATACTTCACCATCACTTTGAGCCTTCTGCCTATTCTCTTCATCAACTAGAGATGAGTTGTTGCCTTCATCTGAAACCTCATCATTTTCCTTCCCTGCTCCTTCTCCTGCAACTGCATCTTTTGCTTTCTCGGTAGGCTCAGACTCCGTTCCCTGTTCAGGCGCACCTTCATTCAAACCATGATTATGCGGTCCTGACGCCATTATCTCGTCCAACTGTGCACCAGAAGAGCTGCTAGAACCGAATGCACGACCATAAGCCATGGTTGACTTTAAAAAAGCATGAGATTCAGCTCGGGCTGCTATGATTGTCTTGATGTTCTTCCTCATTGCAGCAAACATGTGGGACCATTCAGAACTAGAATCTACATCTGCAATGACATTAATTCAGCACAAGTATACATAATTGTTTTTGAAGTGTAAATAATATTGAAATTTACTCAAATCATATCGACAGTGAGAACTGAATACCTTCTACGGCTCGTTGGCGCTTGTTGCTTTGCTTCGGAGGCTTAATCACCCAAGCACCGTTCTGCAGAATCCAGTTGTACTTCGTGAAGTACCTATCCGTAAAAAGCGTGCAGGGAATCGGTTCTGAAGTGAACTGAAAACCAGGTTTCAGTTGCTGAAACAAAGTGGTTATGAGATTTCCATACAACATGTTTTTCCCTTTGTACTTTTTAGTAATCACGCTTGTCATTCGCTTAAGGATAGCATAACCAGGATTGAAGTTTCGCTCAAGCATGATATAGTAAAACATCAGAGCGACTGTCGTGGTTGGTTCTGTCACATTTCCGCTTGTGGGGAAGATAAACCTGTACAGAAGCTCATACAATATCCTATTCTGAATCGACATAGAGTGTAGGTCATAGCAGTCGGCAGAAGCGCCTTTATCATTAGGAGCACGGCCAAAATAAGCAGCACCAAGTTCCAATCGGTTGTACCCACCCTTTATCACAACAATCTCATCCCAACTCCCCTCATAATACGCATTTACAGGCCCATTGACTACAACAGGTGCTAGGTCACCATCACTTTGGTAAGGACAGCCAAGAACCTCATTGATTTTTTGCCAGCTTATAACAAATCCCTCCCCATTCACTGAAGTTAGCCAAGCACCATCATCCCCAGGGGTTAAGTTGGCATAAAATTGAAGGGTTTCTTCCTTATAAGCTGGGTTGGTGTTCAGTAAAAGGGAAGCACAATGAAACCTATCATACACACCAAGAGCATACCCTAACCCTAGCTCATCAATCTTATCAGCAGGTATAGCATAGCACTCAACCAATTTGCCCTTCTTACTAAGTTCAACATACCTTCTGTAGTGGTCCAGGCTGTAGAACAAGTCGGCATCGAAGCTTTCATCTTCCGACTCAGAGGCGGTTTCCTCGACCGGAGGTTCCACCACCGGCTTCTTGCCCTTTCGACCGCGGCCAGCTCTGCCCTTTCCTCTACCTCTCCCGCGTCGTCCCGCACCACGACTCCCACTTGTTGGCATCTTGTGAGATTTTGAAATCTCAACACAAAAACACGAATTGGGGAAAAAATTTCTGATTTTGTCCTTTTTGCCGATTCAAATCCGTGTTGCAAATTGCAATTAATGTGGGTTTTTGATTTATATAGCATTCATATTTTCGATTGAGTAAGCTGAATAGTTAGGGTTACAATTACCAATATTTTATAATTCAGTGTGGGTAAATATAACTGGACGGGGTTATGGACGAATTAAGACTTAGAGATGCGTTACTTTTTCCAATAAGAATTCTACAACACAATAGATAGAATCAAACTATCATCTTTTAGACAGTTTATATGTGTAGTTTTATGACTTGCTTCTGGAATCGATTTCTGAAACACACTAGGTAGCACACTGTACACGATCTATCATATTGGAGAAAGAGGACATGAGCCGGTAGATTCATTACTTATGCAAAAAAGCTCTGGTTGCAATATGATAGATTCATCTTATTGTGTTTATTATTGATATTTGCCTGTCTACATGGAAATAGATTGTATGTTTAGTTCAAAATAAAAGCATGAGAAGCCCTATTTGTTTTTTACTTATTTACTAACTCAAGATTATTTTTTCTTGTAACAACGTAAATTAGACACAACAATCATTAACATCAATTCATACTTGTAAAATCAAATGGTTCGCAGTATCATACATATATAAACAAAGTAGTACTTTCAATGTTCGTGTTAACCTGATTAACATTGCTCTTCTTTAGTCACCAATAGATACAAGCATGGTGCAACGTCGATCCATTCGTGGAATTACGTAATCCAAACTGACAGCCTTGGTCACTAATTGATTCAGTTCCATATACATATACATCTTGAACAACACTATCATATATGATATGGTAACAATGCCAATGCTGCTGGTTGTTAGCATTCTCCAATTATTCGAATACGATATCCGAAACATGAAACATACTTATGTCAACAAATTCACTATGGTCGAATAGGCTACATGTCTAGGCGTCACACTCTGATTCATTGCACAAGGTTACTTGTGTCGATCTAGTATACACACTGGATTACGTACGGATGTTTAGTTATCACAACTATTATAAAATAAGATACCCGTATTTGAATACGATAACAATATCATTATAATGACAAAATACACATGTATGTATATAATATGTTTGGTAAGGCTCAATTCTATTCAATAAAACTGTAGTCAATGAAATAGATTATAATTCAGCCGGAATAAATGAAGTAGATTGATACATCTACCATATTTTAGATTTCTCACATGCAATATATGCCAATCTATTCCGTTTACTCCATCTATCGTTTTGACTAAAAATTAACATGTTGTATGTAATGCTCCATATATATTGCATTCGGCTAAACTCTAATTTGCCATTACTGGAAGCAGAAAGCACCTGCCAGTCCGAAATCAAGAACAAAAAATAGGGAAACTAACCCAAAATCAGGATATCACAAAACGCTTAAGTACACTACCACAAACCACAACTTTATAGTCAAAATAAAACAAATGTTAACAACAACATATGAAACCATAAACCTCAAAAACATCAAAAAGTCAATGCAACAATACACCTAAATCCATTGTTCATAATTAAAGTAAAATTCAAAGCCAATAAGTCAGTGCTTGAAGTGGCACAACATCGGCCAGGAGAATCTGAAGATGTATGAACTGCATATGCATCAATCGTCATGTTGACTGTCGTCGCTGTCTCCGGGAATTGGGCCATAATCTGGAACTGCTTCATCATCACTAAGAACGAGCTGCAATCCATATTGTTTGACGATCGCATCTTGCTGCCTCACTATTTCGGCTTGCTCCTTCTTGTGAGCTTCAACATGCCCCGTGAAACAGTCCACCAGCTTCTTCATCTTTGACAGCATGGTCATTTCAACTGTCGCGATATTAAACCATAAATAAGGATATTATAAGCTACACAACAGTACAATTTCATGCAATTTCTTTGTAGTATCATACACAAACAATGCAACACATACCTTGAGCACGAGATGATGAAGCTATGTCTGATGCAATCCTTCGCCTTTTCGCTGCTGCTGCCCTTGCACCCGGAGGAAGTGGCTTAGACTTGTATCGCTTGGTCTCATTGTCAAGCTCCAAGTGCTTCTTTTCGAACCAACCTTTGCTGTAGTACTTGGTCACAACTGGCAGGTCAGTGGGCTCGATACCGTGCTTCTTGATAATCGCAGTTATCAGATGACCATAGGGAAACTGCTTTATTTTGATATGACCAGCCGCACACTTGCGCATATAGCCAATGATGGTGAATCCAGGATTAATCCTATAACCCTTCACCAAGTAGAAGAATAACATCAAGCTCCCTATTGTTGGCTCACAAGCCTTACCCCCTGTTGGCAGCACATTCAGACTTATCCACTCGTATACAAGTCTATGCTCGACTAACAGTTTATCAATGTCAAAATCCTTTGCAGTCAAGTCTTCCAGCCTCTCCGCGTCAACCTGAAAATACTCATCGGCTCAACTCTAACACATCTACAGGTTGCTTGGGTGATACTGCGGGCCATTTGTTATGGTAAAATACCTCGTAAGGAACCATATCACTATCATCCACAGATGTTTTGCTGCAAACCCATGGGCAGTCTAACACAGAGGTTATGGTAAACTTATTCACAGCAATCTTCTCTCCGTTAACCATAGTCTCGTCTTTGTCATACAATTGATACCCTAAGTTTGCATAAAATTGCAACACTGAATCACGATAAGCCTCACAGTCTGCGCAGATTAACTTTTGCAGGTAAGACGGCCTAAAATAATCAAGCAAGTAGTCTACCCCTAAAGCTGAGACAGAATCGGGCTTTAGTACCTTGGTATTAGTCAGTTGCCGAGCCGACACCCAAGCCACATAGCGCTTCTCAGGATCGGAGCCGTAAAACAACTTGCTCGCATTTGGGCTTTTAGGTCGCTCTGCTCCTCGCTCAACACGGCTGCAGCGGTGTCTTGGGATCTCGGTTTGAGCACCCACATTCTCTGGGTCATCGCGTCTGAGGTGGAATGGAATACTGTTTCCGGCGGCGTCCCCTCCCTCATCTAACTCCTCGCTATTGTTGGCCGCCTGAGGGGGACGCGCAAGTCCTTTCTTCTTTTTGGGGAGAATCATACGGGGGGGCATGTTGTTGATCAGTAGATCTGATTTTTTGCAATTGCAGAGAGGGTTTCTGATTTGGGTGGCCCGATCCGTTTCCTATATATACCATAGCAGTTTTAGAATTCTTAAACATGCCAATAGATAGGTAATCTACTGGGTTAACAATGTAGAATAAACAGAAGTATTGCATCTGTTATGAAGTGAAAATTGATGATCTTGGTCCGTTCTGAATACATAAACTATTCGGAAATAAATTATGATTTTAGAACTCTTAATTACAAAATAGATTCATTTCTGATGGATTAAGCATTCTGAACTGTAACAGAACACAGAATAGAGTTGTTGTACCAGTGTTTACTGGACCTTCCCCGTTTAAGTAATCTGTTGTATTATCACAGTTAGAAAGATGAATCTATTAAATGTGAGAATTCTACACCACGAAAGTAACTCATCTCATAAGTTTATATGTCTTCTGACTCGAATGAAGTAATCTGGGCGACAACGTACACTAGTTGTCGACTTATCAATCAAAAATAGATTACTTCAACGAGACTTTTATGTGTTCTATTTGACAAACTATTACCATGTGCATGTTATCTTTTGAGTTTGAGATTTCTGCAATCCATTCGTGCATGATCTAAAAGCAGCTTGGTAGCATTTAGCAGCCTTTGATGGGTCAAAATATTCTATCTCCTCCTACCTCTCTCTATCTCTGTCTCATCCCACCCCTCTCTGTCTCTCTCCTTAATCCCTACCTCCTCTTTCACACACACACACACACCCACACACACACACAAATAGATCTAGTGTTATGAGACTTGGATCTTTGCGCGACTGATCCTTGCCATCGCTCATATGCGAGCTTGGTTCAATTCACTTTGTGACAAGTACAAGGTATGTGTCATCCCTCCTCTCCATTGTCATCCACCTCTGGTGATAGATCGTCACTCATTATGCATCACAAAGACAATAATTAATGGTGGGCTCATAGTTTCATGATGCATCCAAGTTCAATTTAGCAAATGTTCATGGCACTTGTTTATATTTTTGAGACATGAATCTCCATACACATACACATATTAGATGATGCGTTTAGATTGCTACGAATGTCCTCGCATGAAATTTACATGAATTAAAGAAGAAATCACATCTAAATACGTCATGTATTTATAGACATCTTGTGTCCATATAAGTAGATAGTAGATCTATTGTAAATCATAATTTATATCCTATTTATTAGTAGTTTAATCTAATGTAAATGTTTATGAAATGGTTGACAAGGGGTCAAATGTAAAGAAGATTACTAGTGCTAAGGCAAACAAGTTGTACCATCGAACGGGTAGAGCGGGTGTGGCTCTAGCGAGGCACAAATTGTCTTTGCAAGATTGTGAGCGGCGTGTTAAGGAAAAGATGGAGGATGGTATGAGCGACGAGGAGGCAAGGTTGACAACAATTCCAATACCCATTGAAGAGGTCGAGCTACATGATGCTTTTATGAAGTCGCTATAGATCAAGGATGGGGGCCGGATATGACGGTCATCAACCATCAATCGACCTTGAAAAGTATGTTACACTAATTTCTTCGGGTAAGGGTTCTAATTTCATACCTCAATTCTGAGTATACAAATGTATTTTTTATCACTTGCATTTGTCGATAATATGTAGGGGAAATTGGCGCTTCGTCATGGTTAATAAGACGACAAAGCATGTTTATTGGATGGAGTCACAACATCGAGCATCCATTCCTTCTTTCATACATCTCTTAAGGATGCTTTGACTTGTGTGAATCCGCATGGACAAAGACCTTTTCGCGTCGTGGAAGTCAAGGTTAGAAAACATTTCTATTTTGTGTGTTGACAATATTTTACGACATATAAATCTAAGTTCATCCAATTTATTCTATTTGGAAATGTAGTATAAATGCCAACTAAATTGTTGGGAGTGCGGATACTACATCATGTTGTATGCATTTCATGTGGTGGCTTCAGTTCGACTTAACAATAGTTTTCCCACGTTGAGCCAAATATTCAACTTCACCTAAATCATCTTTTTTGTGTAATGACTAATATGCTAATGGTATTAGTGATGTGTATGTATGTAGATCTTCCAAAATGACTCCAAGCCATACACAACCGACGACTTGAAGGTGGTGAGAGGTAACTTTGCAAATTATGTGTTAATGGTTCGTGGTTCATGCATTGACAAAGTACGATGATTATGTATTTTCCATCCTGAGTAGTGAGTATCTTGGAATGCAACTAGAACACTTAGGAGATAGCTCATGTTGGAAGCTTGTCGCTTTATTTTTTTTAGAATTTTGTTGCCGGATAGACCGTTTCGGATTTGTGGCACCGAGATTGATATTATGTGTGTTATTTATGGAATATATTCGTCATCGTTTCCACACTCTATTATGAAATATATAGGTTTTCTGTTATGTTTCATACAGTGTAATCATCAGTAGAATATGAGGGAGTGCACGTCTGGTGCTGTCCCGAATATGCAATCTGATGTTAACAAACCTTGTGGTCCCACACAAAAATATTCATATTCAACAATAGTCACAGTACTCTATTGCGTTTGCGATATCTGAAGCGTATTATAATTCAATTCTAAAAATACCAAACTATTACACACGAAAATTCGTAAATGGGGAAAAACTATTGACATTACTCTTGTATCACTGAAACGATTGCAAATCTACCGGCATAATCTATTATAAATCCCTAATCGTAACTTCGACTAATAGAATACACAACAGAAGAGGAATGTACCTAAGATGATATCCATGCGAAAGGCCCAACAGATTACTAAATCTATCCAATGTACGACAGAGGAAACTAATAACATACTATTGTTTTTACGACCTCTCCATAAGTATCCTATCGGCTGGCATTTCTTCATCGACATTGGTGCAGGACAACAACCTATTCAATCAATCTATTACATTTCACCTGTTGCAAAATCAGGTGTCGTAAAGTACAGACGAACTACCGGGTTTACTTGTACATTATGCAATAGATTTATCATTCTGTTGGAGTAACTATTGGGTAACAGACAGACGAAATTAGCCTTCTCCGAATAGGAATCAGATTTCTTAAATCACTTCTTCTATTACCTTTACGACTTCTGAATATGATTTTCCGTCCACTTTCCACCGGAGTCGGAAAGTTGTTCTATTGCATATACGAGCTCTGAATATGATTTTCCGTCCACTTTTCTCCAGTGTCGGGAAGTTCTTCTATTATACATACGACATCAAGCATGTAATAGTTTCATTGGTTCTATTACAGTTTCGCTTTCTGGATCTACCGTTTAAGATGTCTGAAACTGAATCTTATGAAACTGGGAAACCAACATTTACTCCTTTGTAAACTGCAATCTATTCGGATTTAGAATTCGAAAACCATTCTTGGCGGTTAAAAAACGCCGAGCATCGATGCTCGGCGTTGCTAGTTACGGCGGGTATGTCCGCCTTACATTGCTGAATTGCCCGCCGAGTTTGCTGTGGTTTTCCACTAGTGCAAAGACAAGCTGTCCAGTTTGTATCCTAAGCTGTCATTCCTGGTGGAGAAGCCGGCTGTGGAAACTTCAATTGAGGACCCGAACACTTCCGATAGGCAGGAGAAGATTGTAACTCCTTAGAGTCTTGTCTTTTACTCAATATTTTTCTCTTTTCACCAGATCTTGGCATTTCGTGTATTCTGAACATATGCTTTATTTCTGGAATTAATTGGTCTTTACCTTCCTTTATGTTCAGTGTTGCTCTGCCGCATGTGCTGATTTGCAGGTCAAGTATAAAGCTGTCCTTCAGAAGAGCAAGAAACTGGAGGAAGATTTGGGTGAATCCAAGGACTGCTTTATCATCGTGCGAGAAGAATGTGAAAGTCTTCATGGCAGGCTGAAGGCATCCTTAGAGCGGAGAGCCGAACTGAATCAGCAATTGAGTGATCTTCAGAAGAGGTATAAGGACCTAGAAGAAGCACACGGCAAGGTCTTGGCCACCAATAAGGAGTATGACCGAGAATGGAGGAACGTCATGAGTGACTTAATGAAGGTCAAAGGTGAAAGTCACGAGACTGATCTTCGTATTTCTACCCTCCGAGATGAAAATATCACCATAAGTCATAAGATTGCCTCCAAGATAGACGAATTGAGGATGTGCCAGGCCGAGCTGAATTCTTGCAGGTTCCAAATAAAGGAACTAGAAGCTCAAAGTGTGTTTTTCATACCTTCAGGATCTTCAAGGAAGGAGATAGGTGAACCTTCTTGTGTCCCATATTCAGGACCATGTGCCAGGCCGAGCTTAATGCTTGCAGGTTCCAAATAAAGGAATTAGAAGCTCAAAGTGTGTTTGTCATACCTTCAGGATCTTCAAGGAGGGAGATAGGTGAACCTTCTTGCGTCCCATATTCAGGACCGTTGATAAGGCCTCATGTCCAAGATGGTATATCTCGAGGGATCCCATATGGAAGGGGTAGGGAGGTGACACCTACTCCTAGAGCTCGTGGCTCAATCGACTCTCCTGCTCGACCTGTAATTATAGGAAATGGAAGGGGATCTCCTACGACCTCTCAATTGATGAGGGTGGCAGAAGAAAGTAATTGGGGCCATGGCCTCCAAAGCGGTCAAGGTCGTGCCTCTACTTCTTCTCGTGGTCTGGGTCGTACCCCCATATTTAAAGACCTTCACGAGGTGTACGAAGTTTCGTAGAGTAATAACACTTTTTTTTATTTTGCCTTTATAAAGGTCTTTATATTGCAATCCTTGAGAAGATTGACTCTTTAGGCTTATGAATAGCCTTAATAAATAGTGATGTGTACCTTAATAGGAGTATCACATGGAGAGTCGTATTCCAAACTTTGTGAGTTTGCAGGACTCGTATCATGTTGGTCTTTGACCATATACTTTTTATGAGTATATTTTTTATTTTGGCCTAAGATGATTGTAGTTCAGACACGTAGTCTAAACAGCTCATATTAGATAAGCATCTATCATACACTTATAAGCGTATAGATCTTTAGGCAGCAGTCTTTACTTATGCTTTGTGAGGCATAGTTTCTCTTTGTATTTAGAGAGTATGGACTGCTTTCAAAATAAAATAGAAGATATATATCAAAAAGAAATTGCATTCTTCGAACTTGAGAGTTCGGTAAAATTATAAAAGACAACCCCGAGTTTGGGAGCTCGGGTATAAAAATGTAAAAGGATGAAAAGAAAAAGAGCTTGGCCCGTAGGCCTTATTGAAGTAGTTTCTCCTTATATGGAGAAAGTCTACTTGGTTTTAGCTCCTAGGTACCTGCGTAGGAAGGGCGCCACAATGACAGGGTCCAAGTGCTCTCCTTCGCGTGTTTGCAAGAGGTAGAATCCACCGGATTGTGCTGCGGAGATTTTGTATGGTCCTTTGGTCCTCGGCTCCAGCGCTCCTCCTAGCTTGTTAGTGCACCACGGGCCAACTGGCATTACCAGTTCCCCCACTTGGAAGGCTTGATGGCGGCGTTTATGCCATAGTGCAGTCATCTCATTGTAGGCCTCTTCTTCGAAATGGAACACCATAGGTTGTTCGAGATCAGGATCGGGGAACAGATCTCCTAAGATAGTGTTGATGGCCGACATGTTGCTTACTTTTCTGGCATCACGGATGGCCGTGATCATACAAGAACGCGCCACTCCTTGATCTTCTTTGATTGAAGCTACTCCTTGTGGTGTTGGAAACTTCAGCATCAGATGGTAGGGAGACCATATGGCTTTAGCTTGGCACATCCAGGGTCTGCCAAGGATAATGTTGAAAGGTGTGACGGTGTCTACTACGACAAATGTGCAGTATAAGGTTAGGCTCTTGTCTCCTTCTGCTACTATCACAAGGAGTGTGATTTCCCCGAGAGGTATTACTGGATTTCCTGTGAATCCCGAGATCGGACCTGTAGGTTTGAGGTCATCTTTGGTAAATCCTAACTTCTGGAACCAGTCTTGGAACATTACTTCTACCCCACTCCCATCATCTATGAAGACTCTTTTTACCAGGGAGTCTTGTATGGTTGCTGAGATGATGAGAGGGTCTGAGTGAGGAGGCATCTGATTTGGCACGGCGTCCGCATCCGAGAAGGTAATGGTTTCCTCGGGGCGGAGCCTCTTGTTGACTGGCTCAGTGTGGGGTATAGCTCGCACACTATCCTTTAGATTGGTCAAGGAAATTTCTTCTCCTGTGTAACCATTGATGTCGTTGATGACTCGGTTGGCTCCATTAGGTGGTGGGGGAGGAAGATCTTGAGGATTGTTGCCTCCGCCACCGTGGTTGTTATTATTGTTATTGTTGTTACGGGGGCCATCCTTCTTCTTCTGCCAGGGCTTTCCCCTATACCTCCCTTGGGTCCCCTGGTTATCGCTGGTTGTTGATGGTGCAATATGTTGCACAATTCCCTGGCGAATCAACTTCTCTGTTTCGTTCTTGAGTTGATAGCACTCCTCGGTATCATGCCCCCGATCTCGGTGATATTGGCAGAACTTTGGTGACCTTTGGCGCTCGGCTGATTCCTTCATGGCATGCGGGTCCTTCAAAAGGTGCCTGTGAATGGATAGAATTGATTACGAACCCGGCTTACGAACTGATCTGCAAAACAAAGGCCCCGGGTGTCCCGGGATAGACACTCTGACGCTCAAGTCAGTATATTTTCTTAAAGCGTAAAGTATAAAGTATGAGATTAGATGGAGAGGTCTACCAAACCTTTAGGGTATTTATATGGCTACAATCCGTAGATCATCAAGATATGTATTTATGGTATGAATACAACGCTTTTGGGAATAGTAGTTGTATTACCATGTATAATAGAAGTATATTTCGGACATGGTTGTGTTACCATGTTTAGGATAGCTGTATTACCATCTTTGAGAAGATGTATATTCCTTGTAGAACATTCATAATATACGCATTCCTTATAAGGATTAGGATTGATGGACCTGTGGATCCACCCTCCGCATATCTCGAGCCCACGACCCTTCTCGGGCCCTAGTCCGAGTATGAATGAGGTCCAAATACGAACCATGGAGGGGTTCATCCACGTGCTGAGACGTCAACAGCCATGATGCTACTTTCTTCGTAACTTCTCTTAGCCAGGGTTTCCATTAGCAATTCTTGAGAAGATCTTATATTGAGGTTCGAGGAGGCAAGTTTGCTGAGTGCATCAGCCTTGTGGTTACCTTCTCGGGGAATATGATTCAGCTCATAATGTCGGAATTTATTTAGGAGAGGCTTAACTATACTCCCGAGTTTTGTATTCGCCTTTAACCTGTTAAACCACGATCTGTGAGTCACTGAAGATCTCGAGGTCCTCGACCTCAAGGTCTTTTGCTAGTTTTAGCCCGGTAATGAAGGCTTCATATTCTGCTCATTATTAGTGGCTCGAAAATCAAAATTGAGAACGTAAGGATGGTCATTTCCCTCGGGGCTGGTGAGTAAGACTCCAGCACCGCTCCCTCCCGAGTTGGAGGACCCATCTACATATAGTTGCCATTTTCCAGAGTCCGGAGTTGGGTTTGGTTTGTCGATCTCCATTGGTTCAACAGACTCCATTATGAAATCAGATAAGGCTTGGCCCTTGATGGCTGTCCAAGGTTTATATTGTATGTCATGTTCTCCTATCTCGATGGCCCACTTCATCATCCGTCCCGAAGCGTCAGGCTTCTGGAGGATTTGCCTGATCGGGCAGTTGGTTAGGAGGACTATTGTATGTGCTTGGAAGTATGGTCTCAACCGTCGAGAAGCATGGACGAGGGCTAATATCAAGCGCTCGAGAGGAGTATATCTGGTCTCGGGCCCTTGTAAGGCCCTACTTACATAGTATATGGGATGTTGTGATCCCTCCTTTTCCTTGACCAATACAGCGCTGTTGGCTAGCTGGGATGCAGATATATATAAGTAAAGAGTCTCTCCTTTATCTCTCTTTGACAATGTCGGAAGTTGCCGAAGATGGTTTTTAAGTTCTTGGAAAGCTTCTCCCCATTCATGCGATCACTCAAACTGGTTTGCTGTCTTAAGGATATTAAAGAAGGGTAGAGGTTTTTCCGCTCCTTTGGATACGAAACGGCTAAGGGCTGCAAGGGACCCTGTCAGCTTCTGCACGTCCTTGACGGTGTTTGGAGGTTGCATATTTTGCAAAGCCTCTATCTTCTCGGGGTTTACTTTGATTCCTCGATTAGATACCATATATCCCCGGAATTTTCCCGCTCCCACACCTATGGTACATTTAGCGGGGTTCAGCTTCAAGTAGGAGGCCCGTAATGTGTCGAAGATTTCCTTTAGATCTTCAAAGAAAGCGTCATAGCTGCGGCTTTTTAATACCATGTCGTCCACATAAATCTCAAGGTTGCGCCCCATCTGAGATTTGAATAATTTGTCTACCAGTCGCTGGTAAGTAGCTCCGGCATTTTTCAAATATGAATCAACTAACCTTCGATCGAACCAAATATGAAGTTCCTGATTGGAATGAAGAGGTCCAAAATGAGATCTAGCATGAAGTGGAATCGTCCCGCCATCTGCTAAATATAGCTGGGGAGTTGGTGAGTGATAAGATCAAACTTAGAGAGGGTAAGTTTGTATTTGGAGATCATCAAATGGGTTGGCAATGACCTATGGAAACGTATGACTGGTTGAATCAACTATCCGGCCATACTCTTCAAAATTGCAACTTCTTAAAGTTGACACATTTTTATCAGCCAGATGGTGTTGAGATGGATTGGTATGAAACCCTTATGTCTATGGAACAGGATCCAGTTGGTGCAGCTAATGCATTGCAGGCCTATAGGGCATTAGAAGAAATAACTGTCCAAGATGAAGTATCCGAAAAAGAGGTAGATAAGGAGATCTCGGGTCTGATGAAAGATGCTCGACGTGGGCGTCGGTTCAAAAGGCTGGTTCAAGGGCCTAAAAAGATTCAATCTCAGCATAAGGTGATTGAGGAGGCAGATTGCCTATTTGTTCCTGTGGCTTTAGATCCATCAGATGAGGAAGAGGATGAGGGTTCAACCCTAGTTCGATGTCCGAGAAAGGAGGTGTCTCGGACTTCTAGTGTCCTCCCAACCATGGTTGATAATTTTGATGAGGTCATGATGATAACCCCTATGATAGATTCGGATGTGTTGCGAGAGGGTATTTCTTCTTGTTTATTTTATTCTCGTCCACCATGTGCCAATCGCTTTTTAAGCTAACTTCTTCCCTTTTATGTGCAGTGGGTGCTTCTAGAGGGAACAAGGCAGCAAGTTTGTTGACCAAGATAGCTGAATCCAGAGAACCGTTGAATAGTAATGAGAATAAGAGAACCTCGAGGCTTCAGGGAGCTCTGCGGACAAGTCTTCGAAGAAGCCAAGTCTCGAACTCGGACCATTGGAGGAGTTCGAGAAGTATGTTTCACCTTCTCCTTCTGAGGTTCTGGCTGAGGTGGTACGTACCAGGCTTTCCCGAAATTAGCCAGGTATGATTCGGCTTAGCTTTCAATAGCGTTAGCTGTGTAGTTATCTAACTCTCTTTATCTTCTTTTACAGCCTGTGAGTCAGATGAAGTATACGTAAAACTGCAATCGGACATTGTACAACCGTTCTCAAGGACAGGCGTCCGAGCTCGAGCTGATGAAGGAGGAGATGTCTAAAAGGTCTAAGGAACCTTTAGATATGCTGAAGCATCTCCAGAATGAGAGGGCTTAGGATAAGGCCAGAATAAAGGCATTGGAAGAGGAGAATCAAGCCTTGAAGAAGGCAAAAAGGCTGTCTGATGGTTCCTTCTTAGAACTGAAGAGGAACATGGCTTTGGTGGAAGCGGAGAGAGACCGGTATGCTGATCCCGTTAGCCAGAGGCGGCTGGTTCGGTTGATCATAGACTTCTGCCTCAACTGTCCAGAGATGGAGGCTCATCGCCAAGAGTATGGTGAATTCTATCATAAATCTGAGCTCTCAAAGATGTGGATTCCTCTGAAGGGGTTTCTCAATGAAGAGATTCAAGCATGTCTTGCCCCTGCCTACACCTGGCCGGAAGCACCAGAGAATCTGATGGAGTTTCGTGCAAAGTTTAGCCAAATTAGGGGGTTTGAGACCAGTCTACTGACTAGCCTGGAATCTTTGAAGAAGACTTTAACTCTGGAGGACTTCCAGGACAAGCTGTCCAGTTTGTATCCTGAGCTGACATTCCTGGTGGAGAAGCCGGCTATGGAAATTTCACTTGAGGACCCGAAGACTTCTGATGGGCAGGAGAAGACTGTAACTCCTTAGAGCCTTGTCTTTTACTTCAATATTTTTCTATTTTTGCTAGATTATGGCGTTTCATGTATTCTGAACATGTGCGTTGTCTTTGGAATTAATTTTTCTTTACCTTCCTTTATGTCCAGTGTTGCTCTGCCGCATGTGCTGAATTGCAGGTCAAGTATGAAGTTGTCCTTCAGAAGAGCAAGAAACAGGAGGAAGATTTGAATGAATCCAAGGACTGCTTCAACATAATGCGAGAAGAATGTGAAAGTCTTCGTGGCGGGCTGAAGGTATCTTTGGAGTGGAGAGCTGAACTGAATCAGCAATTGAGCGATCTTCAGAAGAGGTATAAGGATCTAGAAGAAGCGCTCAACAAGGCTTTGGCCACCAATAAGGAGTATGACCAAGAGTGGAGGAAAGTCAGGAGTGACTTAATGAAGGTTAAGGGTGAGAGTCATGAGTAAGATGTTCGTATTTCTAATCTTCGAGATGAGAATATCACTGTGAATCACAAGATTGCCTCCAGGATAGATGAGTTGAGAATGTGCCAGGCCGAGCTTAACGCTTGCAGGTTCCAAATAAAGGAACTAGAGGCTCAAGGTGTGTTTGTCATACCTTCAGGATCTTCAAGGAGGGAGATAGGTGGACCTTCTGGTGTCCCATATTCAGGACCTTTGATCAGGCCTCATGTCCAAGGGGGTGTATCTCGAGGGATCCCATGTGGAAGAGGCAGAGAGGTGACACCTACTCCTAGAGCTCGTGGCTCTATTGACTCTCCTGCTCGACCTGTGATTATAGAAAATAGAAGTGGATCCCCTACGTCCTCTCAGTTGATGAGGATAGCAGAATAAAGTAATTGGGGCCGTGGCCTCCAAAGTGTTCGAGGTCGTGCCTCTACTTCTTCTCGCGGTCGGGGTCGTACCCCGGTATTTAAAGACCTTCACGAGGTGTAAGAAGCTTCGTAGTGTAATAACACTTGTTGATTTTTCCTTTATAAAGGTTTTTATATTGCAATCCTTGAGAAGATTGACTCTTTAGGCTTATGAATAGCCTTAATAAATAGTGATGTGTACCTTAATAGGAGTATCACATGGAGAGTTGTATTCCAAACTTTGTGAGTTTGCAGGACTCTTATCATGTTGGTCTTTGACCATATACTTTTTATGAGTATATTATTTTATTTTGGCCTGAGATGATTGTAGTTCAAACACGTAGTCTAAACAGCTCATATTAGATAAGCATCAATCATACACTTATAAGCGTATAGATCTTTAGGCAGCTGTCTTTACTTATGCTTTGTGAGGCATAGTTTCTCTTTGTATTTAGAGAGTATGGACTGATTTCAAAATAAAATAAAAGATATATATCGAAAAGAAATTGCATTCTTCGAACTTGAGAGTTCGGTAAAATTATAAAATACAACCCCGAGTTTGGGAGCTCGGGTATAAAAATGTAAGATTAAAAGAAAAAGAGCTTGGCCCGTAGGCCTTATTGAAGTAGTTTCTCCTTATATGGAGAAGGTCTACTTGGTTTTAGCTCCTAGGTACATGCGTAGGAAGGGCGCAATAATGACAGGGTCCAAGTGCTCTCCTTCGCGTGTTTGCAATAGGTAGAATCCACCGGATTGTGCTGCGGAGATTTTGTATGGTCCTTTGGTCCTCGGCTCCAGCGCTCCTCCTAACTTGTTAGTGCACCACGGGCCAACTGGCATTGCCAGTTCCCCCACTTGGAAGGCTTGATGGCGGCATTTATGCCATAGTGCAGTCATCTCGTTGTAGGCCTCTTCTTCAAAATGGAACACCATGGGTTGTTCGAGATCAGGATCGGGGACTAGATCTCCCAGAATAGTGTTAACGGCCGAGATGTTGCTCACTTTTCTGGCATCACGGATGGCCGTGATCATGCAAGAACGTGCCACTCCTTGGTCTCCTTTGATTGAAGCTACTCCTTGTGGTGTTTGAAATTTTAGCATCAGGTGGTAGGGAGACCATACAGCTTTAGCTTGGCACATCCAAGGTCTGCCAAGGATAATGTTGAAGGGTGTGACGGTGTCTACTACCACAAATGTGTAGTATAAAGTTAGGCTCTTGGCCCCTTCTGCTACTGTGACGGGGAGTGTGATTTCCCCGAGAGGTATTACTGGATTTCCTGTGAACCCTGAGATCAGACCCGTAGGTTTGAGATCATCTTTGGTAAATCCTAGTTTCTGGAAGCAATCTTGGAACATTACTTCCACTCCGCTCCCGTCGTCTATGAAGATTCTTTGTACCAGAGTATCTTGTACGGTTGCTGAGATGATGAGAGGATCCGAGTGAGGCGTCTGATTTGGCACGCGTCCGCATCCGAGAAGGTAATAGTTTCCTCGGGGCGGAGCCTCTTGTTGACTGGCTCAGTGTGGGGTATAGCTCGCACACTATCCTTCAGCTTGGTCAAGGAAATTGCTTCTCTTGTGTAGCCATTGATGCCGTTGATGACTCGGTTGGCTCCGTTTGGCGGTGGTGGAGTAGGATCTTGAGGGTTGTTGCCTCCGTCGCCCTGGTTGTTGTTGTTATTATTGCGGTAGCCATTCTTCTTCTTCCGCCAAGGCTTTCCCCCATACCTCCTCTAGGTCCCCTGGTTATCGCTGGTTGCACAATTCGTGACGGGCAATTTGTTGCACAATTCCCTGGCGAATCAACTTCTCGATCTTGTTCTTGAGTTGATAGCACTCCTCAGTATCATGCCCCCGATCTCGGTGATATTGGCAAAACATTGGTGACCTTTGGCGCTCGGCTGATTCTTTCATGGCGGGCGGGTCCTTCAAAAGGTGCTTGTGAATGGATAAAGTTTCAGCCCGAGATCTCGCCAGAGGAGTGTATGACTCGAAGGTGTGCTTTGGAGCGTTGGTATCTTTGCCCTGGATTCTTTTCTGTCCATAAGGAATTCTGGGGGTCTTTTGCCCGTCACGGCATTTGATTTGCTAGCGTACTTTTCCATGATGGCCTGGAGATGTTGAATGGTTGTTGGATTTTATGTTGCCAGCTTCATCCTCAGAATGTCATCATCCACGCTCATCCGGTACATATTGATCAGAAAGCGTTCATCTCGATCATAGCATTCGGTAGCTAGATCCATGTATCTGTGATAGTGTTCTATCATAGGCTCTCCTTCGAGGCGGGCCACATACCCCAGATCTCCGAGGGACTTGGTGAACTTCTTCTTCTGGAAGAAAGCGTGGAGAAGAAACTCGGCAAAATTCCAGTAATCAAATAAACTTTCTGGTTTCGTCTGGGTAAACCATGTCTGTGCTTTCCCTCGGAGGTAATTGGGACGATCTTGCATATTTCCAATTAGTGGAAGTTCCTGGTTTCTAAGGTCTTAAAAAAGACCGAGAGAAATTCTCTAGGATCGCTGGTGCCATCGTATGTGGGTAAGTGCTCTAGAACCTTCTTGTGGTTATCGAAGGGGAGATTCACTATATGCCGCGAGAAAGGAGAACGAGCAGCTTGTCCTCTGGGTCCTAGGATACGTGTGATTTCTTGGTCAACTTTGTATTTACCTCGGGTAGGGTAGGCTCCATCTTGAGTGCAGGGCCGATCGGCGCTATTTTGCCATTCGCTTCGAGTTCGCTCCTTCTTCTCGCGTCTGAGCTCTTCTTCAATGTTGATGATACGCATCCTTCGCACCTCCTCCCTACTTAATCCTGTGCCTTCGGCCTGATAATTAGATACGTTAGGAGGTGGTGGCATACTGCTCTGAGCATTATAAGGTGGCAGATCCTTAGATAAATTATTGAGCAGTCTCCGCTCTTGACTAAAATCAGCTGGTGGTGTTTGGGCTCCTGAGACAGATACTAGGTTGGGAGCTTCATGCATCTGTGCACTGGGTTGTTGACTGGAGTTTATCAAAGATGCGACGAAATTAGGATATTGGGCATGCAATTTCCTCAGTAACGTTCGGGCATCTTCAGGGATCGTTCTCGGAGGGTCAAGGTTGATATAAGTTGGCCCGGAACCTGGAGGGTTGTTTCGCACAGTCTGGCTCAAGGTCTCCCTAAGACGTCTTTGTCTTTCCTCCTCCTGTTGTTTTTCTGTGAGGATTTGTTGATCTATTAATGCTTGTTCTTCTGAGGTAAAGATCGAATCAGGTCCGTTATATCCAAACCCATTCTCTGGGTCAAGGCCGTCTTGATTGTTGACGTGTTCGCTGTAGTTCTTGTCTGTCTGGATCGAAATTCTTGGTCCTGAGTTCGGTGCTTCAGATCTAACAGGATTCGATCCAGAAGGTGGCACTCCTGATGCAACAGGATTTGATCCAGAGGGTGGCACTCCTGACACAACAGGATTTGATCCAGAGGGTGGCACTCCTGACACAACAGGATTTGTACCGGAGAGGGATACTCCGGATACGACAGGATTTGGACAGGAGGAGTTTGGAACGTTGGAGTTTCCTGCCCCCACGGTAGAGCCTGACGGTGGTTCAGAGGTGAAGCATGTGCGAGATCCTCAGGGTCGACCGCGTCCTCGTCCTCGTCCTCGTCCTTGGGGGGGCTGTTCTGCTTCTGGATTTCCCTCCGAATTTCGCCCTAGCACACGGGCGCTTCGTCTGGGTTGCTCGGTGTCAGACATGTTGTTGGAGAAGTTGCTTCTTCGGGTGCGTTAGACCAGATCGGAAACAAGGTTCGGCGACGTCATCAATGAGTGTGAGATGTCCCACCGGGCATGCCAAATTGATGTATGCCGGACACCAACACTTAAACGACGAACCAGGCTCTCGAACTGATCTGCAAGACAAAGGCCCCGGGTGTCCCAGGGATAGACACTCTGACGCTCAAGTCAGTATATTTGCTTAAGGCGTTAAGTATAAAGTATGAGATTAGATGAGAGGTCTACCAAACCTTTGAGGGTATTTATATGGCTACAATCCGTAGATCACCAAGATATGTATTTATGGTATGAATAAAACTCTTATGGGAATAGAGGTTATATTACCATGTATAATAAAAGTGTATTTCGGACATGGTTGTATCACCATGTTTAGGATAGTTGTATTACCATCTTTGAGAAGATGTATATTCCTTGTAGAACATTCATAATATACGCATTCCTTATAAGGATTAGGATTGATTGACCCGTGGACCCATCCTCCGCGTATCTCGAGCCCATGACCCTTCTCGGGCCCTGGTCCGAGTATGAATGAGGTCCGAATACGAACCATGGACTTATCAATGACCTTTAACAATGGGATCTAGTAAACTGCATGCTAATCTGTTCAAAATTGTTCCTTCTGTTGTAGTTTGGTTCATTTGGAAAGCCAGAAATAGTTACCTGTTTGAAAACATTTTCCCCAATCCATCATGTCTCAAAAAAGCCATCAAGGAACATGTTTTTGCAACTTATACAGCTAGACCTATTTTTGTGATTTCTGAATATTATAAGGAAATGGTCAGCCTTGGTTTTTTACCATTACACTCCAGACCCCCACAGCCTTCTATCTCTGCCATTATATGGAACCCCCCAATTAGTGGTATCAAAGCAAATGTAGATGCATCTTGGCACTCTACAAAATTTGTAGGCATTGGAGTCATTCTGAGGAACCAGGATGGGGATCTCATCTCCACCAACTGCTTCTATACTGCAGCATCATCCCCTCTCCATGCAGAGCTTCTGGCCATTCAAAAAGGGTTGCAACTGGCTGTACTACATCACATGCCTTTCACAATTGAATCTGACTGTTTAATGGCAATTAAGGCAGTCAAAGATCCATATGCAGCTCCATGGAATCTGTTTGAACTAGCTTTCTCCATGAAGTACATTGAGCATATCTCACATACTAAGAGACAAGGGAACCTTCCAGCTGTTGCACTGGCTAAGCAAGCCTTCAAAGAAAAAACAAATAGGCCCCTCCAATTCCAGCAACTCACTCCTTTCATTAAAGGTTTGCTTCTGCTTGATTAAATTGGCACTCCTTCCCTTAGAATATCTTAGTATGGATGCTACTCATTACACTCACACTCTTAACACAGGTACATCACAAGCTCACTCCTTTTCAGACAGAAACATCTCAGGACTACCAGTAGATGATAGTCAATCTAAACTTCTGTTTTTGCACTCATTACTGCCTAGTTTTTGTTCCTATGGCTTTGGTACCGCTCTGAGTTTTGTCATGCAATTCTCTTATAGGTTTCATAGCTTTTGGTCAAATCTGTTACATATAGCACTGAGGTTATAGCCCTCCTTACTACTCATTCTTTTGGAAGCTTTACTAAGCTTCAGGAGTTGTTGCTCCCATTTTTTGATATTACCTGTTTCTTAGGTGATTGTAAATATACTTTGCCTCTTTGTAGGCCTTTTCAATTTTTGGGAGCCTAATAAAATTCCCTCCACTCACCGAGTGGCTTTAATTAAAAAAAATAGTTTAAATTGTCTTATTTTTAGAAAAAAATGCTTGCTTTGTAACTGTGAGATTGTGCTTCTATAAAACTTCTGTTTTTTCAGTCAAAAATGTCTTATTTTGAAATTAAATGCTTTTTCTTGAAGTGCGTGATTGTGTTTGGTTAAGTCTAAAATGTCTTAGTTTTAGAATGAAATGTTTATTTTTTAACTGCGTCATTGTGCTTCTATGAAACATCTATTTTTTCAGTTTAAAATGACATATTTTTATAATAAAATACTCTTTTTTAACTCTATTTTTTAAAGTCAATAGTGTCTTCTTTTAGAATAAAATGCTTTTTTTAAACTCTATTTTCTTCAGTATAAAGTGTCTTATTATTAGAAATAAAAGGCTTATTTTTAATCTGCGTAATTTATATAAAACATCTATTTTTCAAATCTTAAATGTTTTAGTTTTAAAATTAATGCTTGTTTTTTTCAATTCTAATTTTCAGTCGAAGGAGTTATTTTAGCATAGAACGCTTGTTTTTTAAATTCTAGTTTTTCAGTCTAAAGAATTTTATTTTCAAATTAAAATTCTTATTTTTTAGACTCTTTTTTTTCAGTCTAAATTTTCTTATTTGTAGAATAAAATGCTTCTTTGAAACTCTAATTTTTCATTTTAATATCTCTATCTTGGTGAACGTTGAAGTTAAAAATAGATTGTTAATTTCCCCAATGACGATTATATTTTCTAAAATCGCGTGTTTGGTTAGAGAATATTGAGAGTTTAAACTTAAATTTAGGATTTTTGAGAATTTGGATATTGTTTGAAGTGTTGTAAGTCCGAATTTTTAAAAAATCTTGTTTGTTTTGTACGAGATTTTGTCAATTTGGAACAAAAATATGATTTGGTGGAGAATTAAATTTAACATTTTGAGTTGAATTTGTCAAAAATTGAATTAAAATGCACATGTTGACGTTGTTTATATTTAAAATATCGAAATATCAAATGTTATTTTTCCATGTTGATGAATGTGTGACACCGGCACTTGACGACGTACTTGGCTCACAAACTGATCTGCAAAACAAGGCCCCGGGTGCCCCGGGATAGACACTCCGACACTCAAGTTAGTATGTGCGTAAGGCGTATTGTATGAGTTTTGAGATAGAGAAGGTCTACCAAACCTTTATAAGGCTACAATCCGTAGATCGCCAAGATATGTAATTATGGTATGGATACACCTCTTATTGAGATAATAGTTGTATTAACATGTATAGAAGAAGTGTATTTCGGTCAATGTTGTATTACCATGTTTAGGGGTAGTGTATTCCTTGTAGGACATTCAGAATACACGCATTCCTTAGAAGGATTTGGACCAATGGACCCGTGCATCCATCCTCAGCGTAACTCGAGCCCACGATCCATCTCGGGCCGTAGTTCAAATCTGAATGAGGTCCCGGAATACGAACAACGGACTTATCAGAGACAATCCTATCCACTGCCCACTGTTACTATCACTCAACCACCACCTGTTACCACTCAACAATATTTTAAGAAAACCCGTCATCATCTTCCGATTTGCATGAGTTTCCAAAATAATTACTCACAAGTCCAAGTCCCAAAATCTGGTGATATACTAGATTTTGAACCTCTTAATCAACTTTCATCTTTTATATCTTCTTAGCATGATTTTTGAATTCAATTTCAATAAAGATAATGTTTGTGGAAGATTAAACTAATGGCTTAGAAAAAGATGTACCAGATGCGATAAGCAACAGAGCAATCACGAAAATAACTCTGATTGATTTCTCCATTATACCTCCTTTTTGCTTGTAGCTATTGATGCAAAACTCTATTGTCACTCACCGTTATATATACTACTTATCACATGCGAATATGTGTTGTAAATTTTAATAATCTAATTCAAAATCCAATCTTAGTCCACTTGTACATTTTTATCGAATAAAGAATTATGCAACAGTTGACTTTTCACAGTATACAATCCACATCTTTGACCAACAATATCTTTATTTACTTATATTTTTGAAAAATTAAAATTTTATATGTGAATACTATATGTTGCGATTTATCCAACGATATCAAATATGATTATATTAATGATTATATATCTATTTAAATATGCGGTCAAAGTTTAATAATAAATAGTGTAAAAAAAAGCAGAGTGCGGATTCAATGTGAAACGGGGGTAGTATCACATTATAACAATAGTCAACCACCCTCCCCACATTTGCCAATCCAGAAGTTTCTGTCATGTACTGTCATAATAAAAAAAGATTCCATCATGCCTATTACAAATAAATATACTACTTCCGTCTCACCTGAATGTGCACTCTGACTTTTCTACACTATTTATTATCAAACTATGACCGTTCAAATAGATATATAATCATTGATATTATCATATTATTTGGTATCATAAGATTAAATAGTAAATTTTTATTTTCTGATAATATAATTAAATCAAAATACAATCGGTCAAAAGTGTGTGTTGGATAGTGTGAATATTCAACTGTGAAGATGTGGGTGAGACAAAGGTAGTAATTCAAAATATAAAAAGTCAACTAAATTAATTCATTTAATATTGATTTTCCTTTTTATTTAAGAAATTCAATTCAAAATCCAAATCAAACAAAACAAAGATTTGTTATCTCAAAAACTCAAGATCCCAATTCCAAGTCTAAATTCTCAAAATCCAAAATCCAAATCCAGATTTGACAAAATTCTCCAATCCACACATATATAGAGTATAAATCCATAGTATATAGAAATCCATGATAACTTATAATTATTATTCATTATTATTATTATTTTGTGTATAAAAAATATGATTAATACTTGTAATTTGTATATACTTATTTAAGGTATTTTTCATCAACATAGTATACATAAATTTATACGCTTGAAAAATATTATTATTAAAAGAGAAAGTTTCTTGAGTGACGAACGGTCTATATATATAGACTAGGGATTGATTTGTAAATTGGAGAGAAACAGATTGTTAATTTCCCCAATGACGATTTTGTTTTCTACGCTCAAAATCGCGTGTTTGGTCAGAGAGAATACTGAGAGTTTAAACTTAAATTCAGGATTTTTGAGAATTTGGATTTTGTTTGAAGTTTTGTAAGTCCGAATTTTTAAAAATCCTTGTTTGTTTTGTACGAGATTTTTGTCAGTTTGAAAATAAAATATGATTTGGTTGGAGAATTAAATTTAAATTTTGAGTTGAATTTGTAAAAAATTGAATTAAATTGCACATGTTGAAGTTGTTTAAATTTAAAATATCGAAATATCAAATATTATTCTTCCATGTTAATGAATGTGTGGCACCCGCGCTTGACGACGTACTTGACTCACGAACTGATCTGCAAAACAAGGCCCCGGGTGCCCCGGGATAGACACTCCGACTCTCAAGTTAGTATGTGCGTAAGGCGTATTGTATGAGTTATGAGATAGAGAAGGTCTACCAAACCTTTATAAGGCTACGATCCGTAGATCGCCAAGATATGTAATTATGGTATGGATACAACTATTATGGAGATAATAGGTGAATTACCATGTATAGAAGAAGTGTGTTTCAGTCAATGTTGTATTACCATGTTTAGGGGTAGTGTATTTCTTGTAGGACATTCAGAATATACGCATTCCTTATAAGAATTTGGACCAATGGACCCGTGCATCCATCCTCCGCGTAACTCGAGCCCGCGACCCATCTCGGGCCGTGGTCCGAAACTGAATGAGGTCCCGGAATACGAACCATGGACTTATCAGAGACAATCCTATCCACTACCCACTGTTACTATTACTCAACCACCACCTTTTACCACTCAACAATATTTCAAGAAAACCCGTCACCATATTCCGATTTGCATGAGTTTCCATCTTAATTACTCACAAGTCCAAGTCCCAAAATCTAGTTATATACTAGATTTTTAAACTCTTAATCAACGTTCATTTTTTATATCTTCTTATATACTTGTTTCAAGTTTAAAGATATTTTTGATGACAAGGAGTTTTAAGTTTTGGGTTAAAAATTATTAATAGACCTTTACAAGCATGATTGTTTTTTTTGGTGTTGAAGGAGAATTACTCAACTTATAATAAATGTTTTATTTTTGAATTCAATTTCACCCAAATTGTAGTAATTACTTTGTTCATCCGATTCAACCGGTAGTTTGGAAAATACAAATCTCACAACATTAATTTGATCAACGAAAGCATCACAAGAAGAAGGATCATTAATCAAACCAAACGATACATAATTTCGAGAATCAATTAGCCTTTGTCCAATTAACATTGGGAAAATTTGGTTCGTTCCAATTAATCTTGTCTATAGGAAAATCTTTTCGCTGTAACCACTTCCTATGAAGATGCTCCTTTGGCCGGACAAGATCTGTTCCATCAAGTCCTAAAAAAACATTGTGATATAACTGAACATTGTCAATGAAAAAAAATAGTTTAAATTAAATGCTAAAGCAAATTTTGGTATATAATGTTCTGTTGTTCAACAACTTTCCAGTATAAGATTTGAAGTAAAATTATTTCAAACCTGTCTTGGTCTTGGACTGTACTCCATGGACCTCTGAGAGTGACCAATCTGTGATCAGTAAATCAAAACAATCCGGTAATGTTACCGATTAGAATTGTATTTTCACAGATTCAAAATTCTCACAAAAGAGAATAATATATGTGGAAGATTAAACTAATGGCTTAGAAAAAGATGTACCAGATGCGATAAGCAACAGAGCAATCACGAAAATAACTCTGATTGATTTCTTCATTATACCTCCTTTTTGCTTGTAGCTATTGATGCAAAACTCTATTGTCACTCACCGTTATATATACTACTTATCACATGCGAATGTGTGATGATCTAATTCAAAATCCAATCATAGTCCACTTGTACATTTTTATCGAATAAAGAATTATGCAACAGTTTACTTTTCACAATATACAATTCACATCTTTGACCAACAATATCTTTATTTATTTATATTTTTGAAAAATTAAAATTTGATCATATGTGAATACTATATGTTGCGATTTATCCAACAATACCAAATATGATTATATTAATGATTATATAGCTATTTAAATATGCGGTCAAAGTTAAAAATAAATAGAGTAAAAAAAAGCAGAGTGCGGATTCAATGTGAAACTGGGGTAGTATCACATTATAACAATAGTCAACCTCCCTCCCCCCATTTTCCAATCCAGAAGTTTCTGTCATGTACTGTCATAATAAAAAAATATTCAATCATGCCTATTACAAATAAATATACTACTTCCGTCTCACCTAAATGTGCATTCTGACTTTTCTACACTATTTATTATCAAACTCTAACCGTTCAAATAGATATATAATCATTGATATTATCATATTATTTGGTATCGTAAGATTAAATAGTAAATTTTGATTTTCCGATAATATAATTAAATCAAAATACAATTGTTCAAAAATGTGTGTTGGATAGTGTGAATATTCAACTGTGAAGATGAGGGTGAGACAAAGGTAGTAATTCAAAATATAAAAAGTCAACTAAATTAATTCAGTCAATATTGATTTTACTTTTTATTTAAGAAATTCAATTCAAAATCCAAATCAAACCAAACAAAGATTTGTTATCTAAAAAACTCAAAATCCCAATTCCAAGTCTAAATTCTCAAAATCCAAAAACCAAATCAAGATTTGACAAAATTCTCCAATCCACACATATATAGAGTATAAATCCATAGTATATCCCTTGCCAAAGGGGTAAATACAAAAATGAACTAGGCATAGTACCTACGTAAATTTGCAATGTTCCAGTGCCGCGGGACCTTCTTCCCGGCCTTGTCCTGCAACTCATAGCTCCCCCCAGAATGGGCTGCTATCACCTTATAAGGCCCCTCCCAGTTGGGAGCTAACTTCCCGCTTGCAACTTGCTGGCTCTTGTCATTTCGGTGCATCACCCACTCCCCCGGGGTGAACTGTTCCTTGCGCACTCTCCTGTCATGATATTTCTTGACCCGCTCCTTCACCCGGGCCTCGTGCAGGGCTTCTTTTTCCCTATTCTCCTCCAACAAGTCTAGATCCAACAGCCGTTCATTCTGGTTTGCCTTCTCGTCCGGGAACTTCGAATAGAGACTGGGAACTCCAACTTCTGCCGGGATACCGCCTCCACCCCGTACACCAAGCTATAGGGGGACTCACCTGTGGCGGAACTCTCCGTCGTTCTGCTTGCCCATAAAACACTTGGGAGTTCGTCAACCCAATTTCCTCTTGCTCCTTGAAGACGTGTCTTGATTCCGTTAACGAGGGTCCTGTTGGTCACTTCAACCTGCCCGTTGGCCTGGGGGTGGTAGACTGAGGTCAGCTTCTGTTCAATCCCGTACTCCTTGCACCAGGATTTGAAAGGATCATTCTCGAATTGTGCCCCGTTATCTGTCACTATGAATCGGGGTATTCCATAGCGGCAGATAATGTTCTTCCAGCAGAATTTTACACAAGTACTTCCCCTAATGTTGGTCAAAGGAGCAGCTTCTACCCACTTGCTGAAGTAGTCAACAACCACTATACAATACTTGAAGCCTCCGGGCGCTGCCGGGAAAGGGCCTACCAGGTCTAAACCCCAATGGATGAAAGTCCAAGTTCCATATATTCCGATCATCTCCCCCTGCGACACATGGATCAAGGGTGCAAATTTCGGACACTGCTCACAAGAGCAAACTGCTTTTTGGGCGTCCTCAAACAGCGTAGGCCAATAATACCCCGTACACATGATCTTCCGGGCCACGGTCCGGGCCCCTTGATGACTTCCGTTGGGACCCTCGTGCACTTCTTTTGACAGGTGGTGTGCTTCCTCCCCATCAACGCACTTCAGCCAAGGTTGAAGGTATCCCCTCCGGATTAGTTCCCCGTCCAACACAGTATACCGGGGAGCTTTAACCCGGATTTTCCGGGCTTTAACCTTGTCATCCGGCAGCGTTCCCTTCTCCAAGTACTCTAGAAAGGGCGTGATCCAGGACTCGGTTTCTCGAACTACTGCGACTTGGCTGGGGTGCTCATATCCCCGGGTAGTTACCATCTCCATGAACAGATTCCGATCCATATCCGGCTTGAGCTCCGACGAGGCCAACTTACTTAGCGCATCCGCCTTACAGTTCTCCTCCCGGGGGATCTGTGTTAGCGTAACCCGGATGAAACCCTGCATCATTAACTTCACCGCCTCCAGGTATTTCTGCAAACTTCTTTCTTTGGCCTCATACTCCCCATTGACTTGCTGGACTACAATGGCCGAGTCACTGTAGGCGTTTACCACTTTTGCACCTGTCTCCTGGGCCAGGCGTAACCCGGCAAGGAGGGCCTCATACTCGGCTTCGTTGTTGGTGGTTTTGAACTCGAATTGTAGCGCGTACCGATACTCATTGCCTCTAGGACTAACCAGCACAACCCTGGCCCCGCTTCCCCCGGCATGGGAGGAGCCATCCACGTGCAATTTCCACCCCGGCTCACCTTCCATCGGGTCTTCCACGGCGTTGTCCGCCATTTCAACTAAGAAGTCAGCCAGAGCCTGCCCTTTGATAGACTTCCTCGCCTGATAAGTGATCTCATGCTCTCCCAGTTCAATCGCCCACTTCATCATCCGGCCCTATGCTTCCGGTTTTAGCATAACTTAGCGAAGTGGCTGGTTTGTGAGGACTGTGATGGGATAACTTGGAAGTATGGACGAAGTCTCCGGGACGCGTGCACTAGTGCCAGCAGCAAACGTTCTAGTGAAGAGTAACGCGTCTCCGGTCCTTGGAGGGCCCTGCTCACAAAATACACCGGACTCTACACCCTCCCGGACCCCTGGACTAAGCCCGCACTTATAGCTTGATTTGTGGCTGCCAAATACAAGAACAATTCTTCCCCCGGGACTGGCTTGGACAAGGTTGGGAGTTTCCCCAGGTGATCCTTCAACTCCTTGAACGCTTGTTCGCACTCAGGAGTCCATTCAAACTTCTTTGCGCGTCTCAAGATGTTGAAGAAAGGCAGCTGTTTCTCCGCCCCCCGTGCCAGGAATCTGCTCAATGCCGCCAAGAACCTGTTAAGCGCCGCACATCTTTAACCTTGCTCGGGGAGGGCATGCTCAGGATGGCTTCGACCTTCTCCGGGTTCACATCAATCCCCCGGTTTGACACCATATACCCCAAGAACTTGCCTGCCGCCACCCCGATGGTGCTTTTCTCCGGGCTCAGCTTCAAGTTAACCTTCCTTAACACAATGAACAGCTCCCGGAGGTCCTCCAAGAAAGCGTCATGTGTCCTGCTCTTGATCACCATGTCATCCACATAGACCTCCATAATCCTCCCGAGCTGATCTTTGAACACCCGATCCACCATACGCTGGTATGTGGCTCCTGCATTTTTGAGACCGAATGACATTTTCCTGTAACAAAAGGTACCAAAGTCAGTAATAAAAGAGATTTTTGGCCGGTCCTCCGGGGCCATGACAATCTGGTGATACCCACGGTGCGCGTCAAAGAAAGCTAGGAGCTGATAGCCCGTTATTGCTTCCACCAACTGATCAATGGACGGCAACGGGTAACTGTCTTTAGGGCAGCACCTGTTTAAGTCTGTAAAATCGATACACATCCTCTAGGATCCATCATGCTTTTTCACCAAGACCGGATTGGCAATCCACTCCGGGTAGGTGATCTCTTCTACCATTCCAGCGTCCAGCATCCTCTTCACCTCCGACCGGACAAACTCTACCCAATCTGCTGCCAGGGCTCTTTTCTTTTGCCTAATGGGCTTCAAATCCGGGTAAACATTCAGCCGGTGTATCGCAAACTCTTCTGGTATCCCCGTCAAGTCTTCTGTTCCCCACGAGAACACATCCTCATACTCCTTGAGTAGCTTCCGGAGCTCCTCTTTCATATTCACCGGGAGATGCTTTCCGACGCTCACCTTTCCCCGGGATCCTACCTCCATGTCTTCCACTTCAAAGGATGCCGGGTCACCATGCACTGCTCCCACTGTGTTATCCTTCCCAGAACTCTCCCCGGGCTCCGAAGCGTGCAATCTTTCTGATCCTCCAGCCTTGGCCTCCTTTATCGCGGTTAGCATGCAGCTGCAGGCAGTTGTTTGATTACCAATAACCGAAGCAATCCCTTGATCTGTCGGGAATTTCATGGTTAAGTGGTAGGGAGAATATATCGCCCGGGCTTGCGTCAACCAGGGACGACCTATAATCATGTTGTAACGGGAAGAAGCATTTATGATCGCAAAGTTACACAAAACAGTACATCTCTTGTTAATATACAGCTGATCAACACGGGTCACCCGTAAGGCTATAACACCTATGGGGTGAATTGTCCGGCCCGTAAAGCCTGATAGCGGGACAAACATAGCTTCAAGTTCTGTCGTCCGATGTGAAATTGGTCAAAACAATCAGCGAACATAATCTCCACGCTGCTCCCATCATCCACAAAAACTCGCTTTATCACCACTCCTTCTACCTCGGCGGAAATCACCACGGGGTCAGAGTGAGGCACCTGGGCCGGGACTGCATCCTCTTTGGAAAAGGTGATAGTCTCATCGTGTTTAAACCTCTTTCCCTGGATCTCCCCCCGGGGAACATATCTACTCTTGGCCTTCACCGCTGACAGTGTCTGGGCCCCGTCGCCCACTATACCGTTGATCACATTTATCGTTCGGGGTGCTCCGGGTCCCGGAGATCCCGGTCTATGAGCTTGTGGGGCGGGGTTAGGAGCAATATTAGCCTCTGCCGGGCGATTGCTGCCTTGGCCTCGGTTGTTTCTCCAATTTCTCTTTCTTCCTTGTCCTGCCGGAGCAGCCACCAGGTGTGCATCTCCCGCCACACAATCCCGGAGCTGACCCCGCTCCACCAACTTCTGAATATCCGTGCGCAGGACACGACAGCCTTCTGTAGTGTGACCATAAGACTTGTAAAACTCACACCATTTCTGAGCATTTGCCGGGGCCGGGACCCCTTGTATAACCGGGGGTCCGTTAAGAGACCCCGATGGATAGCCAGAATCTCCGTCTTTGTCTTGGAGATTGGAGTATACGTTGGTCTCACCACCAACGTCTGCCCCCCCCAGCGCAGGTGCCGCTCCCTGGACCGGGGGGCGTCTTACTGGCTCCTGGCTAACCCCCTGGTAGGGAGTCACACGGAGCGTGGTTGTTTGGGTTGCCGTGGCTGTGATCACCCGCTGCACAAAGAAACCAACAGTGTTCATCCGAGTGTGGTTAGCTTCATGCACAGTACAATGCATTTCCACTGTCAGCTGGAGGTGGTAGAAGGTTCCCAACATGTTCTTCATCAACTCGATATAGAACATCTCGTCTCTCAATCCGTTCACAAAGTTGCCGATTAAGGCCTTCTCATGCAAGTGCCTATCCTGGACCTTCATAGACTCGGCAATATACCGGACATAATACTGCCAAGTAGATTCCGTCTCCAACTGTCGCATGGCCAGGACCGTCGTCAGGTTCACAAAGTTTGTCTTCATGGCCGCTTACCAATGGACCAGGACGGTAGCAAAGTCCCAGAAGGTCTTCAATGAACCCTGGGGAAAACTCTTGAACCAACTCAAGCAGTTACCCCGGAGGTACGAGGGCAATAGCTTGCACTGCAGCGGCTCATCGATGTCCCGGGCACCCATGACACTAAGGTATGTGTGGACAAACTCCTCTGGATCCCCGTCACCATTGTACGTCGGAACTCCATTGGGCGCTTTGGTGCCTGTCGGCCACTTGTAGTTTAGCACCTCTGGAACCCACGGGGAATGAGGAACCATCCCCCGCCTTCCAATCAGCCTAGTCAATCGATCTTCAATGGAACCGTTGTTGAACAGGGTGTTGTATCCGCCGTAAAATGGTTGAGCCTGCGGGTTTAAACCGCCTGGGAGCTGCTGATCCGGATACTGCTGCTGACTTGGAGGCATCTGCTGTCCCGGAGGCATATACTGTCCCGGAGGCATCGGCTGTCCCGGAAGCATCTGCTGTCCCGGAGGCATCTGCTGACCCGGGGGCATCTACTGATATCCGGGTCCTCCTCTTCCATCCTTCTCCAAGTCTACTACATCAGGTACCGTGTTATGGGCCGCAGCCTTGGCCGCTTTCCATGCTCGAAATTCTGCAAATTCCGCAATGTTGGTATGGATAGTTTCTGGGTTTCCGAGCTCCTCTTCCTCCGAGTATTCTTCTCCAGAATCAAAAAACTCTGTTTCGGATTCACCACCATCGCCGAACGCCTCCTGGTTCTGCCTCTCCTTTTCTTGCCGGACCTTCTCCCTCTGCTCCTTCTGCATCTCCCTGAGGGTACGCTCTGGCACCTTCTTCTTCTCTTTGCGCTTCTCAGCGGCCACACGGGCAATCTCCTTGCACGCCCGTTCTTTCTCTTCGGCCACTTTCCGCGCCTCCTGGGCAGCCGCGGCCCTCTTCGTCTTAGGGCCACCTTCTGCCTAACTAGCTTTGGTGGGGGGTTCTCCCCCTGTCTTTTTAGGCCTGCCGCGGGGCATGGCGAAGCAGAGCTTTTCTCACTGGGCGTGCCAACTGATGCTACCAGTAAGCTCCGGTAAGCTTACCAGTAAGCTCCAACTGATAATGCTACTAACTGATGCTACCAGTAACCTCCGGATACCAGCCTCGGTATGGGTTATCCGGGGAGAGCTGGAATCCTAACCCGCGGCGGATCTCTCACCTAGATCCTGCAAAACAAAGCCTCCGGGGTCACCCGAGGGTAGACGCTCCGGCGTGATGATGAAGATTGGGCTCTATGCAGAGGAGAGAGAATATGAAGAAATACAGAGAGTATTTAAGTCTGATAGAACATACCTATTATTGTTGGTCACTCCTCTATTTATAATGGCAAGGATCGGAGAGGGTTTAGGCTAAGTGGTCCTCTTCTTGTCGCACATCCGGGGCTGCAGGGTCATTATCATGTCCTTCCTGTACCCGGGTGTGTCCAAGATAGCTGATGTCATGGGAGGACCACTGGTGGGCTGGACTCTCTCTTCTCCTTTGCCAATAAGCTTATCGGGCCAGTGTATGGGCTGCGGCCCATATCACCACCGTCAATGGTCGGTTGCTGCCATTTTAGAGCATGCTTGATATGGAGATTGTACTCGTGTGCCTGCTAAACTTTTGGGTTGTTTCAATTGGTCAAGTCGGCGAGTGGATAGTTATTCATTGTTTGTAATTGTATGTCAAATTTGATTTGGATCTGGGTGCAGGTGGATCTCATCAAATTGAACCGTATCCTGCTTATTCTCCAAGAAAATATTAAGAGCTAGTCTTTATTTGTAGTCATCCTTAATGGCAGTTGTTTGGAAATTGATTTGGGCTTGTGATGAATTGACTATTTAACAGTAAATTCCTTGGTTTCTAACTGTGTATCTCTTGGATTTTTTAAATAAAGTTCATGTCTTATAAGCTTAATTTGTCTTGATTTTACAATAAATGATTTGTATTTTAAATTTTAATTGATGTGGTATGAACTTAATTTGTCTTGGTATTACAATAAATGGATTATGTTTTAGTTTACAAACTATAGTTTAGTTTAAAATGTCTTATTTTTAGAAAAAAATGCTTGCTTTGTAACTGTGAGATTGTGCTTCTATAAAACTTCTGTTTTTTCAGTCAAAAATGTCTTATTTTGAAATTAAATGCTTTTTCTTGAAGTGCGTGATTGTGTTTGGTTAATTCTAAAATGTCTTAGTTTTAGAATGAAATGTTTATTTTTTAACTGCGTCATTGTGCTTCTATGAAACGTCTATTTTTTCAGTTTATAATGTAATATTTTTATAATAAAATACTTGTTTTTTTAACTCTATTTTTTAAAGTCTATAGTGTCTTCTTTTAGAATAAAATGCTTTTTTTTAAACTCTATTTTTTTCAGTATAAAGTGTCTTATTATTAGAAATAAAAGGATTATTTTTAAACTGCGTAATTTCTATAAAACATCTATTTTTCAAATCTTAAATGTTTTAGTTTTAAAATTAATGCTTGTTTTTTTTAATTCCAATTTTCAGTCGAAGGTGTTATTTTAGCATAGAATGCTTGTTTTTTAAATTCTAATTTTTCAGTCTAAAGAATTTCATTTTCAAATTAAAATTCTTAATTTTTAAACTCTTTTTTTCAGTCTAAATATTCTTATTTGTAGAATAAAATGGTTTTTTGAAACTCTAATTTTTCAGTTTAATATCTCTGTCTTGGTGAACGTTGAAGTTAAAACAGATTGTTAATTTCCCCAATGACGATTTTGTTTTCTACGCTCAAAATCGCGTGTTTGGTCAGAGAGAATATTGAGAGTTTAAACTTAAATTTAGGATTTTTGAGAATTTGGATTTTGTTTGAAGTTTTGTAAGTCCGAATTTTTAAAAAACCTTGTTTGTTTTGTACGAGATTTTGTCAGTTTGAAAATAAAATATGATTTGGTTGGAGAATTAAATTTAAATTTTGAGTTGAATTTGTAAAAAATTGAATTAAATTGCACATGTTGAAGTTGTTTAAATTTAAAATATCGAAATATCAAATATTATTCTTCCATGTTAATGAATGTGTGGCACCCGCGCTTGACGACGTACTTGGCTCACGAACTGATCTGCAAAACAAGGCCCCGGGTGCCCCGGGATAGACACTCCGACACTCAAGTTAGTATGTGCGTAAGGCGTATTGTATGAGTTATGAGATAGAGAAGGTCTACCAAACCTTTATAAGGCTACGATCCGTAGATCGCCAAGATATGTAATTATGGTATGGATACAACTCTTATGGAGATAATAGTTGTATTACCATGTATAGAAGAAGTGTATTTCGGTCAATGTTGTATTACCATGTTTAGTGATATTTTATTCCTTGTAGAACATTCAGAATATACGCATTTCTTATAAGGATTTGGACCAATGGACCCGTGCATCCATCCTCCGCGTAACTCGAGCCCGCGACCCATCTCGGGCCATGGTCCGAAATTGAATGAGGTCCCGGAATACGAACCATGGACTTATCAGAGACAATCCTATCCACTACCCATTGTTACTATCACTCAACCACCACCTGTTACTACTCAACAATATTTCAAGAAAACTCGTCATCATCTTCCGATTTGCATGAGTTTCCATCTTAATTACTCACAAGTCCAAGTCCCAAAATCTAGTGATATACTAGATTTTGAAACTCTTAATCAACGTTCATTTTTTATATCTTCTTATATACTTGTTTCAAGTTTAAAGATATTTTTGATGACAAGGAGTTTTAAGCTTTGGGTTAAAAATTATTAATAGAACTTTACAAGCATGATTGTTTTTTTGGTGTTGAAGGCGAATTACTTAACTTATAATAAATTTTTTGTTTTTGAATTCAATTTCACCCAAATTGTAGTAATTACTTTGTTCATCCGATTCAACTGGTAGTTTGGAAAATACAAATCTCACAACATTAATTTGATCAACCAACGTATCACAAGAAGAAAGATCATTAATCAAACCAAACGATACATAATTCCGAGAAAATCAATTAGCCTTTGTCCAATTAACATTGGGAAAATTTGGTTCGTCCCAATTAATCCTGTCTATAGGAAAATCTTTTCGCTGTAACCACTTCCTGTGAAGATGCTCCTTTGGCCGGACAAGATCTGTTCCATCAAGTCCTAAAAACACATTGTGATATAACTGAACATTGTCAATGAAAAAAAATAGTTTAAATTAAATGTTAAAGAAAATTTTGGTATATACTGTATTGTTGTTCAACAACTGTCCAGTATAAGATTTAAATTAAAATTATATTCTAACCTGTCTTGGTCTCGGACTGTGCTCCATGGACCTCTGAGAGTGACCAATCTGTAATCAGTAAATCAAAACAATCTGGTAATGTTAACGATTAGAATTGCATTTTCACAGATTAAAAATTCTCAAATAAGAGAATAATTTATGTGGAAGATTAAACTAATGGCTTAGAAAAAGATGTACCAGATGCGATAAGCAACAGAGCAATCACGAAAATAACTCTGATTGATTTCTCCATTATACCTCCTTTTTGCTTGTAGCTATTGATGCAAAACTCTATTGTCACTCACCGTTATATATACTACTTATCACAAGCGAATATGTGTCGTAAACTTTAATAATCTAATTCAAAATTCAATCTTGGTCCACTTGTACATTTTTATCGAATAAAGAATTATGCAACAGTTGACTTTTCACAATATCCAATCCACATCTTTGACCAACAATATCTTTATTTACTTATATTTTTGAAAAAATAAGATATGATATGTGAATACTATATGTTGCGATTTATCCAACGATACCAAATATGATTATATTAATGATTATATATCTATTTAAATATGCGGTCAAAGTTTAATAATAAATAGTGTAAAAAAACCAGAGTGCGGATTCAATGTGAAACAGGGGTAGTATCACATTATAACAATAGTCAACCTCCATCCTCCCATTTGCCAATCCAGAAGTTTCTGTCGTGTACTCTCATAATTAAAAAAGATTCTATCATGCCTATTACAAATAAATATACTACTTCCGTCTCACATGAATGTGTACTCTGACTTTTCTACACTATTTATTATCAAACTTTGACCGTTCAAATAGATATATAATCATTGATATTATCATATTATTTGGTATCGTAAGATTAAATAGTAAATTTTGATTTTCCGATAATGTAATTAAATCAAAATACAATTAGTCAAAAATGTGTGTTGGATAGTGTGAATATTCAACTGTGAAGATGAGGGTGAGACAAAGGTAGTAATTCAAAATATAAAAAGTCAACTAAATTAATTCATTCAATATTGATTTTCCTTTTTATTTATGAAATTTAATTCAAAATCCAAATCAAACCAAACAAAGATTTGTTATCTCAAAAACTCAAAATCCCAATTCCAAGTCTAAATTCTCAAAATCCAAAAACCAAATCCAGATTTGCCAAAATTCTCCAATCCACATATAGAGTATAAATCCATAGTACATAGAAATCCATGATTACTTATAATTATTATTCATCATTATTATTATTATTTTGTGTATAAAAATATGATTAATACTTGTGTTTTAATTTGTATATATTTATTTAAGGTATTTTTCATCAACATAGTTAAAGACCTCGAGATTTTCAGTGACTCACAGATTATGGTACAGCAAGTCAAGGGTGAATAAGAAACCCGAGAATACATTCTCCAGAAATACCCTGAGATAGTTTGGCATCTCCTAAATCAGTTCCGACACTATGAATTTAACCACATCCCTCAAGAATGCAACCGCAAAGCTGATGCACTAAGCAAGCTTGCTTCCTCAGACCTCAACATACGCTTCTCTCAGGAACTGCTGATGGAAACTCTGGCAAAGAGGAGTTATGAACAAAGTAGCATCATGGCTATCGACATATGGACACCTGGATGAGCCCTACATCGAATAACTACAAACGGGAACCCTCCTTGAGGATAAAAATTTGGCGTGCAAGATCCGAGTTAAAGCCCCTAAGTATGTCATGCACGAAGGCAACTTATACAAGAAAGGATATCTTCAGCCCTTACTTAAATGTGCCAGGCCCTCCGATGCAGAGGACTTGGTACGGGAAGCACATGAAGGCGTTTGTTGTAGTCATCAAGGTCCACGCACTGTTACCCGCAAACTCATACAAATGGGTTATTTCTGGCCTACCATGCTGGAAGACTCCAAGAAGTATATTGATTCTTGTCACCAGTGTCAAAGATTTGCCAAGATGATTCATGTACCCCAAGAAGACATGATTACAATCCAATAATCTTGGTCGTTCGTCCGATGGGGTATTGACCTCGTCGGACCCTTTCCCACGGTCCCTAGTGATGAGTCCATGGTTCGTATTCGGACCTCATTCATACTCGGACCAAGGCCCGAGAAGGGTCGTGGGCTCGAGGTACGCGGAGGATGGGTCCACAGATCCATCAATCCTAATCCTAATAAGGAATGCGTATATTATGAATGTTCTACAAGGAATATACATCTTCCTAAACGTGTTAATACAACCATGACCGGAATATACTTCTTGTATACATGGTAATACAACGACTATTCCCATAAGAGTTGTATTACTACCATAAATACATATCTTGGTGATCTACGGATTGTAGCCATATAAATACCCAAAGGTTTGGTAGACCTCTCTATCTAATCTCATACTTCATAGATTACGTCTTAAGCAATATACTGACTTGAGCGTCGAAGTATCTACCCTCGGGACACCCGGGGCTTTGTTTTGCAGATCAGTTCGAGAGCCTGGTTCGTCGTCGAAGTGTTGGTGTCCGGCATACATCACCTAGAAACTTCAAGTACCTCATTATGGCCATTGATTATTTCTCGAATTGGGTGGTAGCTGAAGCCTTGACAAATATAACGGGCAAAACAGTCATAAATTTCTGTTGGAAAAATATTGTGTGTCGCTACGGCATCCCGAGATATATAGTGACCGGCAACGGCTCACAATTTGCTAATAACCCCTTCAAGAAATGATGTGAGGAATACAGCATACATTAAAAGCTCACCTCGGTGTATCATCCAGAAGCCAACGGCCAAGTAGAAGTTACAAATCGAACCATGGTAAATGGCATCAAAAAGCGCCTAGAAGGAGCTAAAGGAAACAAGATCTGGGAACTTCTGAGTGTGATCTGGACCCATAGAACAACACCGTCTACGACAACCGGAGAAACTTTTACAGTTTAGTCTATGGATCCGAGGCGGTCATCCCCATGGAAAATGGAGTCCCCTCTGCTTATACTTCACAGCCAGAAGATGAAGACGGCACTGCCAATGAAGAAAACCTTCCCCTCGACCTTGACCTCCTCGAGGAAAAAAGGGCCAACGCTACTATCCACGAGGCCAATGTGAAAGAAAGAGTCAATCGTTATCATGATAGAAGGGTTCGCTTGGCTACCTTCGTCTTCTGGATGATTTATCTCGAATTCTACCTCCTTACAACGGTCAGAGAAATCTGCCACCACCTCCTAATCCACCTAATGACGGTGCAGGATTAAGCAGGGAGGAAGTGCATAGAATGCGCATAAATAACATTGAAGAAGAGCTTAGACGCGAAAAAAGGGAACGAGCGCGGAATGAATGGCAAAATAGTGCCGATCGGTCTTTCACCCAAGATGGAGCCTACCCTACTCGAGGTAAATACGAGGTCGATCAAGAAATCACGCGTATCCTCAGACCCAGAGGACAGTCTGCTTGCTCTCCCTTCTCGCAGCATATTGTGAACCTCCCTTTCGATGGCCACAAGAAGGTCCCAGAGCACTTGCCCACATATGATGGCACCAGTGATCCTAGAGAATTTCTCTCGGTCTTCTTCAAGACTCTGGAAACCAGGAATTTCCATGAGTTGGAAATATGAAACATCGTCCCCAGTTACCTCCGAGGGAAAGCACAAACATGGTTTACTCAGACAAAACCAGAAACTTTATTCGATTACTGGGATTTCACCGAGTTCCTTCTCCACGCTTTTTTCCAGAAAAAGAAGTTTACCAAGTCCCTCGGAGATTTGGGATATGTGGCCCGCCTTGAAGGACAGACTGTGATAAAACACTATCACAGATATATCAATCTAGCTACCGAGTGCTATGATCGAGATGAATGCCTCCTGATCAATATGTATCGAATGAGTGTAGATGATGACACTCTGGGGATGAAGCTGGCAACAAAGAATCCAACAACCATTCAGCATCTCCAGGCCATCATGGAGAAATATGCCAGCAAAGCGAACGCCGTCACAGGCAAAAGACCCCCAGACTCCTATCTGGACAAAAAGGAACCCAGGATGAAAGTACCGAAGATTGAGAAGACTGAAAGCGCCTCCAAACCTACCTTCGAGTCATACACTCCTCTGGCTAGATCTTGGGCTGAGATTTTATCCATTCACAAGCACCTTTTAAGGGACCTACCTGCCATGAAGGAGTCAGCCGAGCGCCAAAGGTCCCTAAAGTTCTGTCAATATCACCGAGATCGGGGGCATGATACTGAGGAGTGTTATCAGCTCAAGAACGAGATCGAGAAGCTGATTCGTCAAGGAATCGTGCAACAAATTGCACCTTCGATAGCCGGCGATAACCAGGGTTCCCAGAAGATATATGGGGGAAAACCCTGGCAGAAGAAGAAGGATGGCTCCCGCAACAATAACAATAACAACCATGGCAGCGGAGGCAACAATCCTCAAGATCCTCCTCCACCACCGCCAAATGGAGCCAACCGGGTCATCAACGGCATCAATGGCTATACTGGAGAAGCAATTTCCTTGACTAAGCTGAAGGATAGTGTGCGGGCCATACCACATACCAAGCCAGTCAACAAGAGGCTTCGCCCCGAGGAAACCATTACCTTCTCGGACGCGGATGCCGTACCAAATCAGATGCCTCACTCTGATCCTCTCATCATCTCGGCAACCATACAAGATTCCCTGGTAAAAAGAGTCTTCATAGGCAACGGAAGCGGGGTAGAAGTAATGTTCCAAGATTGCTTCCAGAAACTAGGATTTACCAAAGATGACCTCAAACCTACGGGTCCAATCTCGGGGTTCACAGGAAATCCAGTAATACCTATTGGGGAGATCACACTCCCAGTCACAGTAGCAGACGGGAGAAAGAGCCTAACCCTCTACTGCTCATTCGTAGTGGTCAACACTGTCACACCCTTCAACATTATCCTTGGTAAACCTTGGATGTGCCAAGCTAAGGCCGTATGGTCTCCTTATCATCTGCTGCTGAAATTTCCGACACCGCAAGGAGTAGCTTCAATCAAAGGAGATCTAGGAGTGGCACGTTCTTGCATGATCACGGCTATCCGTGACGCCAGAAAAGTGAGTAACATCTCGGCCGTCAACACAATCCTAGGAGATCTGGTCCCTGATCCCGATCTCGAACAACCTATGGTGTTTCACTTCGAGGAAGAGGCCTACGACGAGATGACTGCACTATGGCACAAACGACGCCACCAAGCCTTCCAAGTAGGAGAACTGGTAATGCCAGTTGGCCCGTGGTGCACTAACAAGCTAGGAGGAGCGCTGGAGCCAAGGACGAAAGGACCGTATAAAGTCTACGCAACACAATCCGGTGGATTCTACCTCTTGCAAACATGAAAGGAGAGCACTTGGACCCTGTCATCATGGCGCCCTTCCAACGCAGGTACCTCGGAGCTAAAGCTAAGTAGACCTTCTCCAAATAAGGAGAAACTACTTCAATAAGGCCTACGGGCCAAGCTTCTTTTCTTTTATCTATTTATTTTTTCATCCCGAGCTCCCAAACTCGGGGTTGTCTTATATAATTTTACCGAATTCTCAAGTTCGAAGAATATAATTTCTTTTCAATATATATCCTTTATTTTATTTTGAAAGCAGTCAGCACTCTCTAATACAAAGAGACACTATGCCTTATAAAGCATAAGCTACCTAAGATTTATACGATTATAAGCGTGTGATTCATGCTTATCTAATATGAGCTGTTTGCACTACGTGTCCGAACCACAATCACCTTAGGCCAAAATAAAATAGTATACTTACAAAAGGTATATGGTTAACACCAACACAATATGAGTCACACAAACTCACAAAGTTTGGAACTCGACTCTTTTCGTGATACACCTATTAAAGGTATACATCACTATTTATTCTGGCTATTCATAAGCCTGAGAGTCAATCTTCTCGAGGATTGCAATATAAAGACCTTTATAAAGGCAAAATCAAAAAGTGTTATTACACTAAAAACTTCTTACACATCGTGAAGGTCTTTAAATACAGGGGTACGACCCCGGCCGTGAGAAGAAGTAGAGGCACGACCTCGACCATTATGAAGGCCATGACCCCAACCACTTTCTTCTGCCATCCTCATCAACTGAGAGGGGGAAGGAGATCCTCTTCTATTTTCTTTAATTGCAGGTCGAGCAGGAGAGTCAATTGAGCCACGAGCTCTAGGAGTAGGTGGCGCCTCTTTACCCCTTCCACATGGAGTCCCTTCTGGAGGATTTACCATCCCTCGAGATGTACCACCTCGGACATTAGACCTTATCAATGGTCCTGAATTCGGGACTGAAGAAGGCCCACCTATCTCCCTCCTTGAAGGTACTGAAGGCGTGACAAACACACCTTGAGCTTCTAGTACCTTTATTTGGAACCTGCAAGCATTCAGCTCGGCCTGACACATCCTCAAATCATCTATGACAGAGACAATCTTATGATTCACATCGATGTTTTCGCTTTGAAGGGTAGAGATACGAAGATCCTTCTCGTGACTCTCACTCTTGATCTTCATTAAGTCACACTTGACTTTCCTCCATTCTCGGTCGTAGTCCTTAGTGGTGGCCAAAGCTTTGTTGTGTTCATCTTCTAGATCCTTATACCTCGTCTAAAGATCACTCAGCTGTTGGTTCAGCTCAGCTCTCCGCTCCAGAGATTCCTTGAGCCCACCGCGAAGACTATCACATTCACGAGGCTAAAACAGCCCTTGGAATCATCCAAATCTTCCTCCAGCTCCTGGCTCTTTTGAAGAACAGCCTCATATTTGACCTACAAATCAGCACAAGCGGCAAGGCAACACTGGACATAAAGGAAGGTAAAGACCAATCAATTCCAGAAATAAGGCACGATATTCAGAATACATGAAACGCCAAAATTTGGTGGAAAGAGATAAATTCTGAGTAAAAGATAAGGCTCTAAGGAGTTACAATTTTTTCCTGTTCATCTGGAATTTTCTGGCCCTCAATGGAAGTCCCTGCAGCCGGCTTCTCCACCAGGAATGACACCTCAGGATACAAACTACACAGCATGTCCTGAAATTCCTCAAGAGTTAATGCCTTCTTCAAGGATTCCAAACTAGTTAATAGACTAGTCTCAAACCCCCCAATCTGGTTAAACTCTGCTCGGAACTTCTTCAAATCCTCCGGTACTTCCGGCCAAATATAAGCAGGAACCAACCATCCCTGAATCTCCTCGCTGAGAACTCCCTGAAGACGAGCCCACATCTCCGAAAGCTCAGACTTATGGTAAAATTCGCCATATTTTTGGCGATGGGCCTCCATCTCTGGACAGTTAAGGCAAAAATCTATTATCAGTCGAACTAGCCGCTTCTGACAAGTAGGATCAGCATATCGGTCTCTCTCCTCTTCCACCAAGGCCATCCTCTTCTTCAGCTCTAGGAAGGAACCATCAGTCAGGCTCTTCTCCTTCTTTAAGGCCTGGTTCTCCTCCTCCAAGGCCTCTCTCTTGGTCCTTTCTTGTGCCACCTCATCTTGGAGGCGTTTTACCACATCAGAAGGCTCCTTGGATCTCTTGGACATCTCTTCCTTCAAAAGCTCCAACTTATAAGCCTGTTCTTGAGAGTGGCTATACAGTGTCCGAATGGAGTCGTAAATATGTTTCACATGATTTAGAGAATGTGAAAGAAAATAAAGAGAGTTAGATAACTACACCTCCTGTTCTGTTAAGAGCTAAGTTGATCATACCTGGCTAATCTTAGGACATCCTGGAACCATCTCAACCAGGGCCTCGGGGGGAGGAGGTGACACATACTTCTCGAACTCTTCTAGTGGTCCGAGTTCGTGCCTTGGCTTTTTTGAAGACTTGTCGGCAGAGCTCCCTGAGGCTTCAAAATCCCTCTTTTTATCACTATTGCTTGGCAATCCCTTCGACTCAACTATCTGAGCCAACAAGTTTGCCGCCCTGTTCGTCTTGCAAAAGGAAGGGAGTTAGCGTAAGAAAAGACTGGCACAGTGTGGATGAAAATATCATACATAACCAAGAAGAAATACCCTCTTGCAACATATCCGAACCTACTATAGGAGTTATCATCATAGCTCCCTCAGGATTACCGAACATGGTAGGGAGGACGTTAGAAGTCCGAGACACCTCCCTTCTCGGACATCGAACTAGGGCAGAACCCTCATCCTCTTCCTCATCTGATGGATCTAAAGCCACCGGAAAAAATAGGCAATTGGCCTCCTCAATCACATTAAGTCGTGATTGAGTCTTTTTGGGTCCTTGAACCAACCTTTTGAGCCGACGCCCACGTCGAGCGTCCGTCGTCAGACCTGAGATTTCCTTGTCTACTTCCTTCTCGAATATCTCTTCTCGAGCAGTTCTCTCTTCTAGTGCCCTAGAGGCCTGCAACGCCTTAGCTGCACCAACTGGATCCTGCTCCATAGACAGAAGGGTTTCATACCAATCCATCTCAACACCTTTTGGCTGATCAAAATGTGTCAACCTCAAGAAGCTGCAATTTTGTAGAGTTCCGCCAGACAGTTGATTCAACCAACTATACGTCTCAATAGGCCACTGCCATCCCATTTGGTGATCTCCTGATTCAAACTTACCCTCTCTAAGTTTAATCCTATCTCTCACCAACTCTCCAGCTATATTTAGCTGTTTACGAGAAGACTCGACTTCATGCCAGATCTCATTTTTGATCTCCTCGTTCCAATGAGAAACCTCATACTTTGTCTGATCAAAGGTTAGTTTTACCTTATCCCATTCCCCGCATTTCACAGGAAGCACAAAAATATTACCTAGGGAAGTATCCCGAGAAGTCAAAGTCACAATTTGTTTAGCAACGGAAACCTTATACATGGTCCGCAACAAGGCAAGACTGGGACTATAACCTTCGCGGGAACACCAAGTTATCAAGTCCATTACGATTACTATCACAATGGCATCTAGCTTCCCTGGATGCACCTTATAAAACTGGAGAAAATCATTCAACAATGGGGGAAAAGGGAAGGCTAACCCATGTTGCAGAAATCTCCCATATATGACCTCCCGGGTCGGAGTTACTAATTCAAATGCAGATTTATCTTCTCCAAAGTACATGAGATCAGTATCTTGGGGAATCAAAAAGGGACAACCTTCAATGAAGATATTAGCGTCAGCACGTGCTTTATCCTCCTTCACAGACTTTTTACTACTACCTTCACCATCCATGGATATTCTACCTCCGGATGCATGTACTACCATGGGGCTATTCCCCTCTATCTGAGACCTCCCGGCCATCGCCCTCAACCTCTTCTCTTCCTCAGAGGCTTTCTTCTTCAGAATTATAGGTTTTTTCTCACTCTCTACCTCGGCTCTGCGGTGGTCACGGGAGCTACTCTCCTCGGCCTGATCATGTACATACTCTCCCTCATCATGATGGGGGATGAAAATTGTTTTACTACCATTACTCATGATTACAGAGAGTATGGGGGAAATACACACACAGAGATAAAAGGAAAAAACAGACACAAGCAAATGTGCAGAGAAAGAAGATAGCACTTACATATGATGGAAACAGAAAGCAGAAATTTGGGGCTTCAGAAATTGATGAAGTACTGATGCGTCTTCTGAACTTGGAAAGAAGAAATTTTCAAATAATAGAGAAGACAATGGGAATGATTAGGGAGATTTAATCCAAACCCAGATAACATTACAGACGAGCAATTACCTCGATTCTGTTTTCGATGCAAGTAATTGAAGAAATGGGGGACAGAACGCCTCTATTTTCCAATGAATGCACGCCACGTGTATTTACCATCTGGATTTCAAAAGAAAGGTAATCTAGGACGTTCACATATTTGATGGAATACGAAAGAACTTTAAGCTAGATATTCAGATGGGTAAGCCCGAGAGGACGGTCCTAGAAGGACACCTCGAACTTAACACCCCGAGTTATTCTCCCTCGTGTTATTGGTCTTCCCTCGAGAAGCAGGTCTCTCTTTCAACCTTCGAGACGGAGCACTCTATATTCTGAAGATCTACCTTGGGGCTACTGATAAGTCCATGGTTCGTATTCGGACCTCATTCATACTCGGACCAGGGCCCGAGAAGGGTCGTGGGCTCGAGGTACGCGGAGGATGGGTCCACAGGTCCATCAATCCTAATCCTTATAAAGAATGCGTATATTATAAATGTTCTACAAGGAATATACATGTTCCTAAAATGGTAATATAACCATGACCGAAATATACTTCTTCTATACATGGTAATACAACGACTATTCCCATAAGAGTTGTATTACTACCATTAATACATATCTTGGTGATCTACGGATTGTAGCCATATAAAAACCCAAAGGTTTGTTAGACCTCTCTATCTAATCTCATACTTCATACATTACGCCTGAAGAAATATACTGACTTGAGCGTCGGAGTGTCTACCCTCGGGACACCCGGGGCTTTATTTTGCAGATCAGTTCGAGAGCCTGGTTCGTCGTCGAAGTGTTGGTGTCCGGCATACATCACCTAGAAACTTCAAGTACCTCATTATGGCCATTGATTATTTCTCGAATTGGGTGGTAGCTGAAGCCTTGACAAATATAACGGGCAAAACAGTCATAAATTTCTGTTGGAAAAATATTGTGTGTCGCTACGGCATCCCGAGATATATAGTGAACGGCAACGGCTCACAATTTGCTAATAACCCCTTCAAGAAATGATGTGAGGAATACAACATACATTAAAAGCTCACCTCAGTGTATCATCCAGAAGCCAACGGCCAAGTAGAAGTTACAAATCGAACCCTGGTAAATGGCATCAAAAAGCGCCTAGAAGGAGCTAAAGGAAACAAGATTCGGGAACTTCCTAGTGTGATCTGGAACCATAGAACAACACCATCTACGGCAATCGGAGAAACTTTCTACAGTTTAGTCTATGGATCCGAGGCGGTCATCCCCATGGAAAATGGAGTCCCCTCTGCTTATACTTCACAGCCAGAAGATGAAGATGGCACTTCCAATGAAGAAAACCTTCCCCTCAACCTTGACCTCCTCGAGGAAAAAAGGGTCAACGCTACTATCCACGAGGCCAATGTGAAAGAAAGAGTCAAGCGTTATCATGATAGAAGGGTTCGCTTGGCTACCTTCATTAAAGGAGACCTTGTCATGAGACTAAACTATAAAAGTAAGAAAGAGGTGGAAGGGAAGCTAGCCCCTGGGAGGGTCCGTATCGAGTCCTAGAATCCCATCCAGGGGAAAGCTACCTCTTGGAAACCATGAAGGGCGAACCCATACCACGAAGATGGAACGTGATTAACTTACGAAAGTATCACGGAAGATGAAGCTCGAGAAAGAACCTCACGGGGGTCCGAGACTACGTCGCTCTAGCATAACGGGTACAAAACTCGAACTATTACTTTCTTTATTTTGTTCTTAAAGTCACGAGCTTAATGGACTTATTTTTACTACATCTATCTTTATTTTATCAATCACAAATTCCTTTTCTAATAAGGGAAATGTTATCCTAAGTATAGTTTTGATTGCCACTCAAAACAAGTATGCTTCAAATAAGCTTATGGTTGGCGAGCTTATCTAAAATAAGATGTTTAAACGAAGAATTCAAGTACCAATCGTTTTGAATAAAATAAAGGGGATGAACCCGAGATAAATACTTGAAAAGAGTATTTGATTGAAGTCTACGGAGTAATAGAAACAGGCAGATGTGCTTGAATATCAATCATCTCAAGATACAAAGAGGAAAAACCTCAAACAGAAGTTGAAATTAAGATAAAAGGTGTCACTATATCATAATATGATACTTCTAAACAAATTCCAAGTGGATACATAGAGGAAAAACCTCGAATTCGACATAAAGATCATATAAAAGGTGTCACTACATCAGAATATGATACTTCTAAATATACCCGACAGGGTTATCAAGGACTTCACCAAATGTGACCCTTGAGGGATGGGCTATTGTTAACTTTTCTGAACGCTGTGACATAAAAGCCCTTATCTGAGGTAAAACCCCATAAACTTGGCGCTAATTGCCACGGCGAAACAAGCCCGAGGAAGAAGCCGAACAACATCAAGTTGTATGTCCGTAGAGTCTTCATCATGGACAACTGTGAGGACCTTATCCCGGAGTACCTCAGCTTCGTCAAGGGTATTAGCCACGCTACTCGAACCTATCCTCTATAATAGTAGAATAGACGCAGGGGCTCCTTTCCAGTAAACCATGAGACAAGGGTATATGTCCTAAGTCCATGTTCAAGGGAACGGATCTAGACCCCAAAGCCGATGAGGAGATGCCAGCAAATAAGGTAGCAAACCTGCTGAGGCTAATATGTCTTGTCAGTGGAAGGACTGGAAAGCACTCCACCAAGGAAAGACAGTTCAAGAAATTTGGCTTCAATAAGTCTTAACAAATATCAGGATGTCATTATCTCCTCGGAGGGACCCAATGCATCCAAAAACTCGGCCCCAGGGATCCACCGACTAGCGGTCAAGGGTGCCACCTTATCAGAAGCATCGAGACGAGAAAAGAATGTAGTCAGTAATTCCTTCTCCTCATCAGACCGGCACAACCTTAGAATGACCTTCAGGCTCTAATGCGGCTCGGAGATATGAAATAATTTCCCATACTCCTCCCTATGACTCTTCAACACGGGGACGCAAGCAATGAATGCGCCCCAAAGCTTAAGAAGTCGTTACTGCTCCTTGGGATCTCCCTCTGAGGACCGCTTCCGAGTCAACTTATCCATTGTGTCCTTGAAAACCTCCAGCTTGGTCTTCTGAAAGTCCCTCTCTTGGGTCAGGAGCTTATTCTCGCCCTCAAGCTACCTCACTCTATCCTCCAGCTGAGTCACATCCACTGGTGTTAGGACAGGTGAAGGAGGCATCTCCAGCTGAGCCTTTAGAGCCCTAATCTAACCATCCTTCTCCTCATTCCCGGCCTCAAGAGCCTGACACCTGGCATGCTGCTCACTTTGGGAGTGGTACAGACGCTTGATCATGGCAGTGACCCGACCTCCTAGCCGGGACAGACCTTTCAGCAGCTGCAGAGACACTTGGTATAAGAGATTGACACTTGAAACATCGAAAAACTACGTTACAATAATTGAAGATTATTACCTTTGAAGTAAAAGGGTACTTCCTAAACGACCTCCGAGATGTCGGTGCCTCCTTCTCCTCAGAACGACCCAGATAACAGCCCAGCTCCTTCAAATGAGCATCATCAGGGGTCACCTGCTCAAACTCGGAGTCATCATCTGAAGACTCCTCAGCCTCGAAATCTCCCTCCTCAGACTCCTCCTCCTTGGATACCTCCTTTACAACCTTGAGAACGCCCTTCCCTTTTCTGGACTTCTTCCTCGGAGGAGACCATGTTAACATGAAAAAAACATCAGCACGTTATAGTAAGAAATATAGAACATAACTACAATGTAACATGCAAGATTGTACCTGAGAAGGACCAGCTTGAAGAGGATTCACCATGGCCCCTAGAAGACTTCCACGCACCCCGTTTCCTAGTCTCCATCTTGACCCCCTAGATTTTATCAGGGAGGGTCCAAACCAGCCCTGGCTTCAAGAAGTTAGAGGTAGATTTCGACCGAGAAACCTTCTGCAAGTAGGAGTAGGTGATGGAAGGCCATTGCCACACTGAGTCGTGGGATCCCCGCACAAAGTCCCCTTTCTAGAGGGCAATCTTCTCGCTCAGAAGCTCCTTAACAATGCCCTCTAAGTAGGCAGGAATCTTGAAGACCTTATCGAGAGTTATGGTATTGTTTGGCTTGGGATTCCAGTCAGGGACCTCGTACTTGGTCCGGTCAAAAGTCAGGCGGTCGACATCTCACACGCCGCTGTTATCAGGAATCACGAAAGGCTTGGCTCCCCGCGGAGTGAGTGTGATGTACTCATACTTCTCGAAGGAGAATAACTTGTACAAGCTCCTGCATAAATCCAGGCTTGGCTCATATCCTTTCCGAGCACACCAGGATATCACAGCCATAATCAGTACCACCACATTAGAGTGGACCTGGCAAGGATGCAGCTGATGGTGCTGCAAAAACTCTCGAAACAGAGGTGAAAAAGGAAAACTTATCCCCTGCTGCAGGAATCTTCCATAAATTACCCCTCGAGTGGGGCTTACCAAATCCTGGACCGGGGTAGACTCATCCTCGAGTCTCAGATCAGCCTCGATGGGGTACGACAGCCTGCATGACTTCAGATACTGCAGCATTTTTTCATCAACCATCTTGGTGACGCCACTCGTATCACCAGCAACTGGAGCCCGTTTATCAACTTGGGGCTCTGCATTAGGGTCCACATCCAACCCGGGTACACCTTCACCAGCCACCGATGTTACAACCTGCAGTGGAGTGGCGATAGTCACTTCTATCAACTCCCTAGAATCCGCTTCCAGGAACAAAGTTCTTAGATCACCGGCGGCCGAGGCTCCTTCTTCAACATCGATCACCACTGTTTCATCAACAGCGGTGCAACATTCTCTATATTGCTAGGGGGAACGCTGGAGTTTGATGACGACATGGCAATATAGAGAATGGGGGAAAAAGTGTATGAAGAACAACAAAGATTGAAGAGAGTAAGAGTTTTTTCTCTGAGATTGAAAATACAAGATTGCTTGGATGAAGATTGATGGTAAAAACAAGGGAAAGTTACTTTGTTACATAACCAGTAATTAACACGCATTTAAGTGAGTATTACCTCGACTCGCGAAATGATGCAGGCAATTGGAAGGTTGATCTTTCTCACCGCCAGAAGATACAATGAGTAGATGACACGTGTCAGTCAATTCAGAGTTAAAAGGATGGGCTAAAATCCGAACGTCCATATGTCCTGAGAGAATACGAAACAACTTGAAGAGATATTCAGAAGGGTCAGCCCAAGGAACCATTCCGAGCTTAACACCCCGAGATACTCTCCCTCGAGTTATTGGATTTCCCTCGAGAAGCAAGCCTCTCATCCAGCCTTTGAGATGGAGTCCTCGAAATTCTGAAGATCTACCTTGGGGCTACTGATAAGTCCATGGTTCGTATTCTGGACTTCATTCAGTCTCGGACCAGGGCCCGAGAAGGGTCATGGGCTCGAGTTACGCGGAGGATGGATCCACGGGTCCATCACAATCCAAATTCTTATAAGGAATGCGTATATTATGAATTTTCTACAAGGGATACACTTCCTCCTAAACATGGTAACACAACCATGACCCAAATATACTTCTTCTATACATGGTAATACAATTTTTATCTCCATAAGAGTTGTATTCATACCATAATTACATATATATTGGTGATCTACGGATTGTAGCCATATAACCAAATGTTTGGTAGACCTTCTTAATCTAATATGTTACATACAATACGCCTTACGCACATACTAACTTGAGCGTCGGAGTGTCTACCCTCGGGACACCCGAGGCTTTGTTTTACAGATCAGTTTGTGGGCCGGATACATGATCAAGTGTGGGCTCTAGAAATCCATCAGATATAATAGTAAACTATTTTAATAACAACAAGTGCATTACGTATGTACCTTGTGGTGGGTGCGTAAAATTAAACATGAAAACATTATACACCGATACGAAAACAAGCTCTCCAAAGGAGTCTTGTTGAACCAGTCTTGCGCCTTCCCCCTGAGATAGCTCGGGACTATCTTGCAAATCTCGAACTCGTGGAAGTCTTGAGATAGCATGGTCTTTAGAAAGACTATGAGGAACTCCCAGGGGTCATTGGTTCCATCATATGTTGGCAAGTGATCCGGCACCTTCTTGGTATTATCATGAGGGCGATTCATGATACGTTGGGAGAAGAGAGATCGATTCGCCTGTCCTTGGGGTCCGAGAAGACGTTCCAACTCTATGTTTATCTCTTCCTGGTCTTTGGTTTGATATGTCATATGGGGTTTGCCAACTGATATGCATCAGGATTTTGTAGCCTCCGGGCCTTCTCACGTTCCCTATGTGGTGGAGCAACAAGTTCTAGTCGTGTTGAATAGCAGTTTGTGGCGAACCCCCGCACTTATGAGCCCGAAGTTGTTACCATAAGCTCACGGCGGCTAGACCTGTTGAGTATAGGTCTCACCCGTTGAGAGGGATCGAGTAGAGGTTAGACCTGTTGCGAGGGGTCAAGTAGGAGTTTGACTTATTGAGAGGGGTTGAGTAGAGGTTTGACCCGTGGAGAGGGGTCGAGTAAAGGCTTGGATTATCTCATTGGGATTATGGTTTCTTTGCGGTTGGATTCTTGGGTCAAGTTTTCCCAACCCGACGCTAGCGTTTCTAGCGGCTCTTGTGCGAAGGTCTCGTTGACGGTATGGTCAGCTTCCGGATGTAGGGTCGAGTTATGGTAGAATTTTTCCCAGCCGTCATCATCAGTGTCGATAAAGTGACCATCTTGCTAGTTTATATGGTTAGAATAGTGGAGATTTGACTGAATGAGCACTCGATCCATCGAAGCCAAAGTGTCTCCTACCGAGGCTTGAAGAGGCACAGTCCCCGCACACCGACTTGGAATAACGGGTCACCTTGAGAGTTTACAGTGGAGGTTTAAGGAGGCGCCGAGGTGGCTCGAGTTCCTCTTGGGGTGCGAGTAGGCCTAGGGCTAGCGTTCCTGCTTTTAGTGGAGACTCGTCCACAAACTCGGTCACTTCGGAGACAATTTTTGTTGAGATCAGACATGACTCGGTTAATCAAAGGGACACGTGAGTCCCACTGGATGTGTCAAATTGTTGGATGTCTCGGACCCAAGGATGATCTCGAATCGAGCTCATGAATTTATCTTCAAAACAGACCCCGGAGTAGCCGGGAGTAAACACTCTGATACTTAAGTCAGTAACAGCCTAGAGAAGCAATAAGTATAAGCGTTGTGTGTAAGATAGATAGAGAGGTTTACCAAGTCTTCGTATTTATAGCCTCTCAATGCATAGATTGGCAGGGTTTGTTTTTAGAGTATGATTACAACTCTTATGGTAATAACAGTTGTATTCCTCTAATTAGAGGAATTTTATTCTTTGTAGGCAATTCAGAATATACGTAGTCCATGTTTAGACTAGGACGTGGACCCATAAGTCCACATTCCACGTATCCCGAGCCTGGATTTTCTTGGCCCTCGGACCGGGTCCAAACAAACTTCACGAGTGCGAACCATAGACTTATTAAACCCTTTACTTCTCTATACAAAACTCATAAACACACTTGCCTAAACCTTTTAGGTTTCAGCAACTGTGGTTGTGGAGAGATGATCTAAATAAGATGGTAAGTAATAGTTGGAATCAGTCTTGTGAGGTACAAGGGATGTACATACCGGTGACAAAAATGAAGAGGCTGAATATTATGCTGAAGCAATGGAATTGGGACAAGTTTGGGAATGTTCATTAGAATATAGTAGATGCTGAAGCAAGAGTTGTTGAGTGTGAAGAAAGGTTTCAGAAAACTGAGAATGAGCAGGACTTGATAGAAATTAATAGGCAGAGAGCGATTCTTATAAAATTGCAATCTAGCACGTGGCTTTCTAAAATCAAAAGGGTAGTCTCAAATGACTAAAGGAAGGGGATGAAAATTTCAAGTATTTCCATAATGTGGTTAAGGAAAAGTGGATGAGAAATCAGATCACAAAAATCAGATATATTGGACCACTGAACAACAGATCCTGGTAACTATCTATACTATATATATTATACTATTAAAACAGCAACTCTTGGACAAGTCAAACTTACTCTCCTTGCACCACGTCGACTTCCTTTCCTTGCGCCACGTCAGCTTTCACAACCCTTACTAAAAATTACACGGTTTTTCCTTTTTTTTTTGCTTTCTTTATGTATCTTTTTTTACACCGAGTCTATTTTTACCAGAATACTTGAATATTCTTCATAATTACAGTAACTGTAACTAAAGTTTTTCATTCCCCGATAACTCCCAGCTCAGTAATCGGAGCAAACACAATTCTTTTGTATTCGAGAAGATTCACAATCTCTTCGGCTTGTCTCATATTTTCTCTTCGGCTTCTCTCCATCAGACATTTTACCTCTGCTCAATTTCTGCTTCTCTGTCCCGTCATTTTAAGCTCACCCTGTCGTTTTGATGGACAAGGAGTATTTCCTCAACCCGCCTCCTGGAATGCATGGCTGGACCTCCAAGCTGCCGGATTCCTCATCGGAGCAGATTCCGGCATGTTACTTGAATCCGAATTGGGACAAACAAACTGTGAATGTGAAATTCAGAATGATTTCATTGATATGAGAGTGTACAATATATAATACAAGAGTCCTAAACTAGGCTACTCTAAAATAGGAATGGATATATTCTACAACAATACAAGAATATCTTGTAATTAAATCAAGATATTCTATTATACCCCCTCAAGCGAAGCGTCGGATTCGAGGAGACGCAAAGCTTGGAACGAAACAACTCAAAAAGTGGATGAGAAAGGCCTTTGGTAAAGACATCAGCCACTTGAAGAGCAAACGGGACATGACTCACACGGAGTTTTTTAGAGGAAACAAGTTCACGAATAAAGTGATAGTCAATGTCAATATGCTTGGCCCGCTTATGAGCAATCGGATTTTGAGCCAAGAAGATCGCGCTACTATTATCACAAAGCAGAAGCGGAGTGGAGGACCGAGGAACCCGAAGTTCACTGAGAAGTTGACACAGCCAAGCAAGTTCAACAGCAGTGTTCGCCATAGCACTATATTCAGATTCACAGCTGGAACGAGATATAGTAGGCTGCTTCTTAGCACTCCAAGAAACAAGATTGCCACCAAAGAAAATAGCATAGCCATAGGTGGAGCGGCGAGTCTCAAGACAACGAGCCCAATCAGCATCGGAGTAGCCAAGAACAGGAAGACCAATAGGCGAAGGACGAAACATCAGTCCATAGTGAAGCATCCCACGAACATAGCGCAAAATGTGAGTAACCGCCTGAAAATGATCATCAGTGGGAGACTGCAGAAACTGACTGACAGAATTAACCGCATAAGAAAAGTCAGGGCGAGTAATCGTCAAGTACTGCAGCGCACCAACAAGAGAGCGATAAAGCTTGGGATTTGAAAAAGCAGGACCATAAGAGCTGACAAGCTGCGAACCCGGAAGAAATGGAGTAGAGGCAGAAGCAGCATCGGTCATACCAGCTCGCTAAAGAACCTCCATAGCATACTTGGCCTGACCCAAAAACAGCCCAGCCGGAGAGCGAGCAACCTCAATTCCCAGAAAGTAATGAAGGGAACCAAGATCTTTAACAGCAAACTCAGCATCAACACGAGCAACAAATTTGCGGATAAGAGCAGGATCATTGCCGGTATGGATAATGTCGTCAACATACACCAACAGGTAGAGCACAGTCGATACATGAGAGAACACAAATAAGATAGTGTCCGTTAAGCAGCACTTGAACCCCAAAAGCACAAGGAATGAGCTAAACCGCTTAAACCAAGCCCGAGGAGCCTGCTTAAGCCCATAAATGGCTTTTCAAAGACGACAGACGGAATCCGAATGAACAGGATCAGAGTAACCAGTAGGTTGTCCCATGTAGATCGGCTCATCCAGAACGCCATTGAGAAACGCATTCTTAACATGCTGATGAAGCGGCCAGGAAAACATCATAGCCAGAGCAAGGATGATGCGAACAGTAGAAGCTTTGATAACAGGACTAAAGGTATGAGTGAAGTCAAAACAAGGGAGCTGAGTAAACCCTTGAGCCACAAGACGAGCCTTGTGTCTATCAATAGAGCAATCAGGACGATGCTTGACCATGTAGACCCATTTGGAACCAACAACATTTGCATCAGCAGGACGCAGAACCAGATCCCAAGTGTGTTGTTGGCGAAGAGCTTGCATTTTCTCATCCATAGCAGAAATCCAACGAGGATCCTTCATAGCCGAGCGAAATCTCTGCGGCTCAGACTAAGCAAGCAAAGCGGCAAAAAGTCCAGTCATCTCATAATCTCCAAACCTACGATTTGTTGTAAGACTACCAATTTGCAACGAGTAGTCATGCGTCGCCGAGGAGAGGGCGACGCATCCGGAGAAATCGTGGAAGGAGGAGAAACTGGTGGAGACGAGGGTGGTGAAGTAGAGGCCGGTGAGGAACTGGCCGATAAGACGGGAGACAAAACTGGAGTCTCAGCAGGGGACTGTGCCAAAGCCGTGTCGACCAACGGTGCTGGAGGCGAGACTGTGGCTGAAACAGAATCAACCAAATCCACAAAAACCGAAACATCCACGGTATTAGGAGCAACATCTGCAGCAGTAGGCGAATCTGTAGCAAATGGAAAGGAGGTCTCATCAAATCGAGCATGGCGAGTGAGTGATGAGATGTATTTATACATCTAAATTATATGGTTTTATCCGTTTATTTGCCCATTTGATGTGCTCGAAGGTATTTTATTTTGCAGTAAATCATAGAAAATTGGAGGAGGATTTTAAATGAAGATTTGCTAGAAAGAGAGCAATTTGATGCTGTTTTGAACACGAAGGGGAGCTATACACTATACTCTTTTTTCCTACGGGTTTTTAATGAGGTAGTGTGCTCCAACGGAGATAATAGATCGTCATATTTTATTATTCCGGCACTGTAGAGGCGAGGAGTAAGAAGCAACGAGCTGAAAGCAAATCCTAGTATTGATTTCTCTACGGGCGGCTAAGTTGTGCTTCGCGGGTCGATCACTAATCAGCTATACGTTTTGAAGAATCAGTATTAGGCTACATTTATTTTGGGTTAAATTAATATTAAGCCCAAAGTTGAGCAGCTCAAGAGCCCAAGGTGGACCAATAATTAAATAAAATTAAAATATGCATGTTGGCATATGTTAGTTGCACGTATGTGTGCATGTGTTTTGTTTGGAATTTTTGTCCTATTATAATTCTAATAAGGCAAGGATTTGCCACATAGACTAATTAGTTTTAGGATTATATAAATACCCTTGTATCTCTCGGCCAGGGGGAATAAATTTCATTCGTACGCAGACTTTGTTGTTCTCTCGGCCGAGACCTTGGACGAACGAAAGCTAGGGTTTTGCAATTTCTTCAATTCGGTGATTTCTTTCTCTCATGTTTTATTCTTATTATTGTGATTGTGTTCATCGTAATATGAGTAACTAATTTTATAATTCGGCGAGAATAACGAAGAACTAGTCATGAGAATTCTGTGAGATCTAATTGTGCATGAAAATTAACTGCTGTGAATTTTAGTTTATTCTCTGTGCATCCTGTTATATCTGATTAATTTAAGCCTACGCAACTTAGATTAAATAGGATTACAGCCAATTAGTACCACCAATCCGTAATTGTTGGAAAGGGCTAATTAGTGGTAAATCTATCGTTTAGATAGTGAGAATAAACTGGTAGACAGGTTAATACTTACTTTCTTGGTTAATTTGTCTAAACTGGGTTCCTTCATATCTTAATGCTATCAAACAATTTAGAACTGGCGTTACCAACTAGGTTTGATTTGATAAGAGAAATAGTTAGTTTAAGCGTCTCTTGCTAGCTATCGACAAATTAAGTAGGAATTGGAGTATGTCTGTTGCATTCACGGTGCCCTATAACTGGTTGATTCATAGTCGTTAATAAAATCTCTGCATCAATGATCAGAACATATGACTAGTGTGGAATTATTTGAGTCGGGTTTCTTTCATAAATTGATTTCTTTGCAATTTTAAATCATTCTGTTTGCTTTCTTAGTTATTTATAAATAATTAGTAGTTTATCTCAATCTCTCAAGTTAAAAGTGTGGTGACTAAACACCAAAATCTGATCTTTAGGAATATAAAACTGTTAATCTGTTCTCTGGGGGTTCGACTCTACTTGCTACTATATTCTTTAATATTCTTAGCATTGTAGGAATATTTTGGTGGTATTCGACGTCCACCAGTGAGGTAGACCTTCTTGGATGAGGGGTCAAGACAACGGAAACCCTTATACTGAGCACTGTACCCAATAAAGATGCAAGGAACACTTCTTGGCGCAAGTTTATGAGGTGCAAAAGGTCTGGTATAAGGATAAACTCTACACCCAAAAGGGTGGAAATTAGAGTAATCAGGATGACGACCATAGACCAGAAAGTGGGGTGAGATATTGCGAAGCACCGGTGTTTGAAGACGATTGATGGTATAGACTGCAGTAGCAAATGCAACATCCCGGTAAGATGATGGTAGCTGAGAGTGCATGAGCATCGAAAGTCCCATCTCCGTAATGTGCCTATGTTTCCGTTCGGCTCTACCATTTTGTTCATGTGTAGAAGGACAAGAAATTTGATGAAAAATCCCTTTGTCTGAAAAGTGAGCCCGTAGACGCGAACTTGTGAATTCAGTGCCTCCATCGCTTTGAAAGATTTTTATAGAGCAGGAAAACTGATTCTCAACCAAATTCTGAAACCGCACAAATGTCTCAAAAAAGTCTGACTTCTGCTTCAACGGATAAAACCAAGTAAAGCGAGAGAAATCATCAACAAAAAATGCATAGAATGAAAAACCACTTTCTGATAAAACAGGAGCAGGACCCCACAAATCACAGTGTACCAAAGCAAGTAAAGAGTCAGCCCGTCTGGGATTATCCATAAATGAAAGCCGTTTACCCTTAGCTCGTTCACATGAAGAACATAAAGAGGGTTTAGGCGAAAAGGAAACAACCTTAACTAGGTTCAACTTATTTAATAAAGAAATAATAGCTAGGGAAGTATGGCCCAGCCTGGCATGCCATATGTCAAAAGACGCCCTATGTTTATTCGCTTGAATGTAAGCAACAAAAGCAGCACCACCCTGCTCCAACACATACAGACCATTCTCACAGCGACCTCGGCCCACGATTCCCTTTGTGACCTTTGTCTGAATAACAAACATATTTTCATCAAAAGAGATCACAGATTTCAAATCCCTGGTCAGTTACTAATGGAGAGAAGGTTTTTCGTAATATCCGGAACTACCAGCACATCAAATACATAAAACTTACGAGAAAACCGATGATGACCAATATGAGTAATATTAACATGTCTACCATTAGCAAGAGCAACAGAACGATTACCGTTATAAGGAGCAATGTTGTCTAGACCAGAAGATATGGTTGCCATGTGATTGGTTGCACTAGAGTCTAGATACCAGTCTGAGGAGTTGTCGAGAGACACATTGGACTGAAACGCATCAGCAAGATTGGACTCTGGTGGGGATTCGTGCATGTTTTGGCAGTGTGACCGAATTCTTGACAGAGCTGGCATTTAGGGTTCCAGTTCTTGAGACCACGATGATTGCGACCACCAGAGGACTGACCACCACCAGACATGCCACTAGAGGAGCCACCGCCAGAACGGCCGCGCGTGGCAGCCGACGCGCCAGACGGCGGCGCGTGCTGCCCACGCGCTTGGCTAGGGTTACCAAACCCGTGCTGAGTCAACACATCGAACGTAACTGGGAGCATTTCCGGCGCTGGTGAAGAACCATAATTACCAGTGGACATCAATATTTCATGAATGTGAGCCCTAGCGATGATCTCGGCATAGAGCAGGAGAGGAGACGATGCAAACTGGACCGTGACAAACGTGTCGAATCCGGCGCCGAGACCCGCGAGAAAGTGCAATACTATGTCCCTGTTTGCCACCGGAGTTCCAATGGCAGTGAGCCCATCAGTGATAAGCTTGAAACGATGATGATATTCCATGACCGTGGAGGAGCAACGGCGTGCCGAGTGGAGTTCGTCGTGAAGTTGGATCTCACGAGCATCGGAGACGTTATCATACGCGGCAAGAAGAGCCTTTCACATGACGGCTGACAAGTCCATGGTTTGTATTCGGACCTCGTTCATACTCGGACCAGGGCCCGAGAAGGGTCATGGGCTCGAGATAGGCGGAGGATGGATCCACGGGTCCATCAGTCCTAATCCTTATAAGGAATGCGTATATTATGAATATTCTACAAGGAATATACGTCTTCTCAAATATGGTAATACAGCTATCCTAATCATGGTAACACAACCATGTCTGAAATACACTTTTATTATACATGGTAATACAACCTCTATTCCCATAAGAGTTGTATTCATACCATAAATACATATCTTGGTGATCTACGGATTGTAGCCATATAAATACCCTAAGAGATTTGGTAGACCTATCATCTAATCTCATACTTTATACTTTACGCCTTAAGCAAATATACTAACTTGAGCGTCGGAGTGTCTATCCCCGGGACACCCGGGGCCTTTGTCTTGCAGATCAGTTCGAGTGCCTGGTTCGTCGTCGAAGTGTTGGTGTCCGGCATACATCAATTTGGCACGCCCAGTGGGACATCTCACACTCATTGACGACGTCGCCGAACCTTGTTTCCGATCTGGTCTAACGCACCCAAAAAAGAACCTTCCTCAAAATGTCTGACACCGAGCAACCCAGACGAAGCGTCCGTGTGCTAGGGTAAAATCCAGAGAATAATCCAGAAGCGGAACAGCCCCTTCAAAGACATGGACGCGGTCGAGTACGCGGACAACCCAGAAGATCTCAGGCACACTTTGCCTCACAGCCAACACCAAACTCTACCATGAGTACCGAAAACTCCAACGTTCCGATATCCATCAACCCAGGTCCTGCTAGGATAACACCCCCAATCTCTGGTCCAAATCCTGGTATGTCCAGAGCACCTCCCGGTTCAAGTCCCATCGTATCCAGGATACCAGCATCCAGCTCCAATCCTCTTGCATCCAGAACCATACCTCCTAAAACAAATCCTGTTGAATCTGAAGTACCAAACTCAGGCCAAAAGGTTTTCATCCAAAACAAGGAGAGTTACAGCACGAAAGTTAACAGTTCAGATGGCCTAGATCGGGAAAATAGGTTGGGATATAATGGTCCCGTTTTGATCTTTTCTCCAGAAGAACGAATACAAAGGGATCAGCAAATCTTTGCAGAAGGATAGCAGGAGGACGTTAGGCAGAGCCATCTCAGGGAAGCCTCAAACCAAACCATACAACACAAACTGCGGGGCTCTGATCCACTTCAAATTGACCTTTCCTCGGACATTCCCCCGAGGGAAAATAGTAGGTCCAACTCGATCTTCTCTCCGGAAGGAAAAACACGAAGAGATCGACAAATTCTTGAAGATAGACAGCAAGAAGGAGAATCTGTGATAGAACACTATTATAGATACATGAATCGCGCCACGAGACGCTATGATCAAGATAAAATCCTCTTAGTAAACTTGTATCGGATGATGGTAGGTAATAACACTCCGAGGAAGAAAAAGAAGAAGAAGGATAGTTCCCACAACAATAATAACCAAGGTGGCGGAAACAACAAAGATCCTCCCCCACCACCATCAAATGGAGCCAACCGGGTCATCTGGCTATACTGGAAAAGCAATTTCCCTAACTAAGCTGAAGGATAGTGTATAGATTCTACCACATACTAAGCTGGTCAACAAGAATCTCCACTCCGAAGAAGCTATTACTTTCTCAGACAAGGATGACATACCAAATCATATGCTTCATTCTAACCCTCCCATCATCTCGGCAATCATACAAGATTCTTTGGTAAAAGGAGTCTTCATAGACAGCGGGAGTGGAGTAGAATTAATGTTCCAGGACTGCTTCCAAAAGCTAGGATTTGCCAAAGATAACCTTAAACCTACGGGTCCGATCTCGGGGTTCACAGGAAATCCAGTAATACCTCTCGGGGAAATCACACTCCCCGTCACAGTAGTAGAAGGAGCCAAGAGCCTAACCTTGTATTGCACATTTGTGGTAGTAGACGCAGTCACACCCTTCAACATTATCCTTGGCAGACTTTGGATGTGCCAAGCTAAAGCTGTATGGTCTCCTTACCATCTGATGATGAAGTTCCCAACACCACAAGGAGTAGCTTCAATCAAAGGAGACCGAGGAGTGGCGCGTTCTTGCATAATCACGGCCGCCCGTGACCCCAGAAAAGAAGATAACGGTTATATGTCAAAGCATCCTCCAACTCGGGGGAAAGCGGTACTAAAAGTTTCACTAACCAACCCCGAGAAAGAGGACCATCTTTGGGTTTCTCACTTCAATCTCCAAGTCACCAGTAATGAAGTCAAGTATGAAACTCTCAGTACCAGACTAAAACTAGCTAAAAACCTGGAAGCAGAAGACCTTGAGGCCGAGGACCTCGAAATCTTCAGTGACTCACAGATATTGGTTCAACAGGCTAAAGGAGAATACAAAACTCAAGAATACAGTCTCCAGAAATACCTCGGGATAGTTAAGCCTCTCCTGAATCAATTCCAACATTATGGGTTGAATCTTATCCCCCGAGAAGATAACTACAAGGTTGATGCACTTAGCAAGCTTGCCTCCTTGGGCCTCAATGTAAGATCTTCTCAAGAACGGCTAATGGAAACACCGGTGAAGAGAAGTTACGAGAAGAGCAACATCATGGCTAATGACATCTCAGACACATGGTGGAACCCCTACATCAAATACCTCCAAACGGGTACCCTTCTTAAGGATAAACACCTTTCATGGAAGGTCCGAGGAACATATGAAGAAATCTACAGTAGCTATCAAGATCCACGTACCATTATTCAAAAGCTCCAACAGAAGAGTTATTTTTGGCCTATGATGTTACAAGGCGCCAAAAGATATATCGATTCTCGCCACCAGAGCCAGAGATTTGTTAAGATGATTCACATGCCACAGGAGAACATGATCACCATCCAAGAATCCTGGCCATTGGTTCGATGGAACAAAGATCTTGTAAGGCCTTTTCCCACGGCCTCTGCTATCAACTTCTGCTGGAAAAATATTGTGAGTCGCTATGGCATCCCGAGATACATAGTGACATATAATGGAGCACAATTTGTTAATGATCCCTTCAAGAAAGGGTACGAAGAGTATAGAATGCACCAGCAGCTCGCCACAGTATATAATCAAAAAGATAGCGGCCGGGCAGAAGCTACGAACCGAGCCTTGGTAGGCAGCCTCACAAAGCGCCTCGAAGGAGCCAAAGGAAACTGGATCAAAGAATTACCAAATATGATCTGGACCCATAGAACCACACCAGCTACAACAACAAAAAAGACTCCTTATAGCTTAGATTATGGGTCTGAAGCGATCATCATGGAGATTGAGTTTCCCTCTGTCCATACTTCTCAGCCAGATGATGAGAATAACAAGGCCAATGAAGAAAACCTTTGTCTCGACCTTGACCTCCTACAGGAGAAGAGAGCAAATGCTACTACCTACAAGGCCAAGGTGAAGAAAAGATTCAAGCGCTATCACGATAGAAGAGTCCGCTTGGCTACTTTTGTTAAAGGAGACCTTGTCATAAGGTTAAACGAGAAAAGCAAGAGAAAAGTGGAAGGGAAGCTAGCCCCGAACTGGGAAGGTCCATATCGAGTCCTAGAATCCCATCCAGGGGGAGGCTACCTCTTGGAAACCATGAAGGGGGAACCTATACCACGAAGATGGAATGTGATAACTTACGAAAGTATCACAGAAGATTCAAAACTCAAGGGAGAGCCTCACAAAGGTTCGAGACTATCAAGTGCGTCCGAGAAACCTCATCAGGGTCCGAGACAAGTATACTCTAGCACAAACGGGTACTCAAACTCAAAACTCACTATTTACTTTACTTCTATTCTTAAAGTTATAAACTTAGATTGAAGCCATGATATTTTTATAGTTATCCTTATAATGAGCAATCTTTAAATTCCTTTTCTAAAAAGAGGATTGTTGTCTTAAGTATAACATTGATTGCTGTTCAAAACAATATACTTTATAAAGTATATGATTGGCCAACTTATAAGTTGTTTGGATCCAATATTCAAGTACCGATCGTTTTGAATAAAAGAGATAGGTTCGAGATAAAGTACTTCAAAAAAGTGCTTGATTGAGGTCTATAGACCAAAAGGGTAGACGTGCTCGAAAATCAATCATCTCAACATATAGAGGAAAAACCTCGAATCTAAAGACCCTTAAAAAGGGCACACATTGAAGAAAAACCTCGAACCTAAATAGTTCATATCAAAGGTGTTATTACAATGGAATATGATACTTCTCAACAAGACCCTTAAAAGGGCACATAAGAGGCTAAACCTCGAACCTAAAAAGGACATATCAAAGGTGTTATTACATCACAATATGATACTTTTTAGGGTTTCCTAGGACTTCACCAGAAGTGACACTTAAGAGATGGGCTATTGTCAACTTTTCTGCACGCTGTGACATTAAAGGCCTTGGCAAAAGATGCCCGAGGAAGAAGCCCAACAACATCAAGTACGCAGAGTGTTCATCATGGACAACTGCGAAGACATGATCCCGGAGTATCTTAGCTTGTCATAAGCTCCTTTCCAGTAAATCATGACGAGGAGATGCCGAGACTAATCCACCTTATCTATGGAAGAACTAGAAATCACCTCTTCAAGAGAAGGTAATTCAGGATACTTAGCTTTAATAAGCCTTAGTAAATCTCCTAAGGTTACTATCTTCTCGGAGGGATCCAATGCATCCAAAAACTTGGCTCCAGGGATCCAGTGTTTTGCAGTCATAGCAGCGAGCTTATCAGCAGCATCAGGATGAGAGAAGATTTCCTTCATCATCTCCACCTCTTTCTCGGACTGACATAGATGCAATACGCCATCCAAGATCCCATGCAGTTCAGAGGAATGGAATAAATCCCCATACTCCTCCCTGTGGCTCTGAAACTCGGGACTACAAGCAAGGAAAGCACTCCAAAGCTTTAGAAGTCGTTTAGCCTCCTCTGTATCCTTCTCCTCGGGTTGACTTCGCGACAACTCCTCGATGATATCTCGATCAGTTCCCAACTCTTTCTCTTGAGACTTCTTTGCCGACAGCAGATCTATATTCTCAGCCTCCAACTGCTTTACCCTAGTTTCTAGTTGAGTCACATCCAATAGAGTCTTAATGGGGCTCGCAACAGACTTAGCAGTCACAGATGAAAGGGTAGCCTCCATTTTTACCTTCTCAGCCTTGAAGGACCGGCACTTTCTATGTAATTCCATCACGGAATCAGACAAGTGACGAATCACATCATTAGCTCGAGGCCCTACCGTGGACAGATCCGCCATCAGCTGCGAAATAGAAGGAATATTAAAGCCTGGCATTCAAGATATCTATACAGTATGATAAGAAAAATAAATACCTCAGAAACGAAGGGATATTTCTTAGAAGACCTCCGAGAAGCCTGACCATCCTCTTCCTCTGGGCAGCTCAGATAGTATTTTAACTTCTTCAAAGAAGCATCCTCAGAATCCACCAACTCAAGGTCAGATTCATCATCTTTGGAAGACTCCTCCGCCACCGGTTCCACCTCCTCAGACTGCACTTCCTCGGATTCCTCTACTTCCTCATCCATGGCCCGGAGTATAGCCTTCCCTTTCTTGATCTTTTTCTTTGAAGGAGATGTTGTACATATATAAAGATAAACCTTAGCACATGACACAAGAAAAACATATTATATGACAACAGTATATGACTAAAAGAGTTACCTGAAGAAGACCGACTAGAAGAAGATTCACTATGATTCCGAGGAGACTTCCTTGGACCCCCTTTCCTGGCCTTCTTCTTTCTTTCCTGAATTTTATCAGGGAGGGCCCAATTCCAATCAGGCTTTAAAAAGCTGGAAGTAGATTTCGACCGAGGAACATCCAACAGGTACGAGTAAGTGATACTAGGCCACTGCCACGCAGAGCCAAGTGAGCCCAGAACAAAATCCTTTCTTCGGAGGGTAATGTCCTCCTTTAGGAGCTCCTCAATGATGCCCTTCAAGTGATCAGGGATGATGAAACCTCTGTCACGAGCTATAGCATCCTTCGGATGGGGATGCAAATCAGGGACCTCGTACCTAGTCCGGTCTAAAGTGAAACAGTCTGCCTCCCACACACCACTGTGATCAGGAAATGTGATGGGTTTTCTCTTCCTCGGAATCTGGGATATGTACTCGTAAGTCTCAAAAGAGAATAACGTATACAGACTCCTCAATAAATCCAGGCTTGGATCGTTGTTCTTCTGAGCGCACCAGGAAATCACCGCCATGATCAACACTACCACATTGGAATGTATTTGGCTCGGATGCAGTTGATGATGCTGCAGGAATTCATGAAATAAAGGGGGAAAGGGAAAACTTATCCCTTGCTGTAAAAACCTTCCATAAAGCACCCTCTAGTGGGGCTCACCAGATATTTGATAGGAACTTCTCCATCCTCGAGCTTCAAGCCAGCTTCAAGAGGATATGACAGCCTGCAAGACCGCAGATACCTTAGCGTCCTTTCATCAACCACTTTGGTGACATCATTCACACCATCAGAGGCTGGAACCCGTTTATCAACTTGGGGCTCCGCATTTGGGTCCATCTCTGACCCAGAGGCACCGTCATCTGCCACTACAGTTACCGCCTGCAGCGGTGAAGCGATGGTAACTTTCATCAGCTCCCCAGCCTCGACTTCCAGAAACAAGGTGCTCAAGTCACGGTCAGCTGGGGCTCTGCTTTCAACAACATTCTCCACATTGCCAGGGGGAACGCTGGAACTTGTTGAAGTCATGGCAATATAGAGAATGGAGGGAAGAGAGTATATGAGGCAAAAGACAAATTTGAAGTAAATTTCTTCTGAAACTTGAAATGCGGAAAAGGAAAAGATTAAAATTTCTTGGATGAAGATTGAGGATGAAAGGAAAAAATTACTTGGTTATATAACCAGTAATTAACAAGCATTTAAGTGGAGTAATTACCTCGACTCGCGAAACGATACAGGCAATTGGAAGGTTAGTCCTCCTCCCGCCAGAAGATACAATGAACCAAGACCACGTGTCAATCTCCTCAGAATTCAAGAAACCAGATTCAGATCCAACCATACACGTGTATCTACCATCTGGATTTCAAAAGAAGCTAATCTCAGCCATCCATATATCTGATGGAATACGAAAAAAGTTTGAAGCTAGATATTCAGAAGGGTAAGCCAGAAAGGACAGTCCTATAAGGACATCCCGAGTTATTCTCCCTCGAGTTATTGGTCTTCCCTCGAGAAGCAAGCCTCTCCTTCAACCTTCGAGATGGAGCACTCTATATTCTGAAGATCTACCTTGGGGCTACTGATAAGTCCATGGTTCGTATTCGGACCTCGTTCATACTCGGACCAGGGCCTGAGAAGAGTCATGGGCTCGAGATACGCGGAGGATGGATCCACGGGTCCATCAGTCCTAATCCTTATAAGGAATGCGTATATTATGAATGTTCTACAAGGAATATACGTCTTCTCAAAGATGGTAATACAGCTATCCTAAACATGGTAACACAACCATGTCTGAAATACACTTCTATTATACATGGTAATACAACCTCTATTCCCATAAGAGTTGTATTTATACCATAAATACATATCTTGGTGATCTACGGATTGTAGCCATATAAATACCCTAAGAGGTGTGGTAGACCTCTCATCTAATCTCATACTTTATACTTTACGCCTTAAGCAAATATAATGACTTGAGCATCGGAGTGTCTATCCCCGAGACACCCGGGGCCTTTGTCTTGCAGATCAGTTCGAGAGCCTGGTTCGTCGTCAAAGTGTTGGTGTCCGGCATACATCAATACACTTCTTCTATTCATGGTAATACAACTATTATCTCAATAAGAGTTGTATCCATACAATAATTACATATCTTGGCGATCTACGGATTGTAGCCTTATAAAGGTTTGGTAGACCTTCTCTATCTCATAACTCATACAATACGCCTTACGCACATACTAACTTGAGTGTCGGAGTGTCTATCCCGGGGCACCCGGGGCCTTGTTTTGCAGATTAGTTCGTGAGCCAAGTACGTCGTCAAGCGCGGGTGCCACACATTCATTAACATGGAAGAATAATATTTGATATTTCGATATTTTAAATTTGAACAATGACAACATGTGCATTTTAATTCAATTTTTGACAAATTCAACTCAAAATTTAAATTTAATTCTCCTACAAATCATATTTTTGTTCCAAACTGACAAAATCTCGTTCAATACAAACAAGGTTTTTTAAAAATTCGGACTTACAAATTTTCAAACAAAATCCAAATTCTCAAAAATTCTAAATTTAAGTTTAAACTCTCAATATTCTCTCTAACCAAACACGCGATTTTGAGCGTAGAAAATATAATCGCCATTGGGGAAATTAACAATCTGTTTTTAACTTCAACGTTCACCAAGACAGAGATATTAAACTGCAAAATTAGAGTTTCAAAAAAGCATTTTATTCTACAAATAAGAATATTTAGACTGAAAAAAAAAGAGTTTAAAAAATAAGAATTTTAATTTGAAAATAAAATTCTTTAGACTGAAAAACTAGAATTTAAAAAACAAGCATTCTATGCTAAAATAACACCTTCGACTGAAAATTGTAATTAAAAAAAACAAGCATTAATTTTAAAACTAAAACATTTAAGATTTGAAAAATAGATGTTTTATAGAAATTACGCAGTTTAAAAATAAGCCTTTTATTTCTAATAATAAGACACTTTGTACTGAAAAAAATACAGTTTAAAAAAAGCATTTTATTCTAAAAGAAGACACTATCGACTTTAAAAAATAGAGTTAAAAATAAAAGTATTTTATTATAAAAATATGACATTTTAAACTGAAAAAAAGTCTGTAGTGTCTTGGCGATCTACGGATTATAGCCTTATAAAGGTTTAGTAGACCTTCTCTATCTCATAACTCATACAATACGCCTTACGCACATACTAACTTGAGTGTCGGAGTGTCTATCCCGGGGCACCCGGGGCCTTGTTTTGCAGATCAGTTCGTGAGCCAAGTACGTCGTCAAGCGCGGGTGCCACACATTCATTAACATGGAAGAATAATATTTGATATTTCAATATTTTAAATTTAAACAATGTCAACATGTGCATTTTAATTCAATTTTTGACAAATTCAACCCAAATTTAAATTTAATTCTCCTACAAATCATATTTTTGTTCCAAACTGACAAAATCTCGTACAAAACAAACAAGGTTTTTTAAAATTTTGGACTTACAAATTTTCAAACAAAATCCAAATTCTCAAAAATCCTAAATTTAAGTTTAAACTCTCAATATTCTCTCTAACCAAACACGCGATTTTGAGCGTAGAAAATATAATCGCCATTGGGGAAATTAACAATCTGTTTTTAACTTCAACGTTCACCAAGACAGAGATATTAAACTGCAAAATTAGAGTTTCAAAAAAGCATTTTATTCTACAAATAAAAATATTTAGAATGAAAAAAAAAAGAGTTTAAAAAATAAGAATTTTAATTTGAAAATAAAATTCTTTAGACTGAAAAATTAGAATTTAAAAAACAAGCATTCTATGCTAAAATAACACCTTCGACTGAAAATTGTAATTAAAAAAAACAAGCATTAATTTTAAAACTAAAACATTTAAGATTTGAAAAATAGATGTTTTATAGAAATTACGCAGTTTTATAGAAAAATAGAACCCGCCTAACGAACTGATCTGCAAAACAAAGGCCCCGGGTGTCCCGGAGATAGACACTCTGACGCTCAAGTCAGTATATTTGCTTAAGGCGTAAAGATAAAGTTTGAGATTAGATGGAGAGGTCTACCAAACCTTTAGGGTATTTATATGGCTACAATCCGTAGATCACCAAGATATGTATTTATGGTATGAATATAACTCTTATGGGAATAGTAGTTGTATTACCATGTATAATAGAAGTATATTTCGGACATGGTTGTGTTACCATGTTTAGAATAGCTGTGTTACCATCTTTGAGAAGATGTATATTCCTTGTAGAGCATTCATAATATACGCATTCCTTATAAGGATTAGGATTGATGGACCTGTGGATCCACCCTCCGCGTATCTCGAGTCCACGACCCTTCTTGGGCCCTGTTCCGAGTATGAATGAGGTCCGAATACGAATCATGGACTTATCAGTAGCCCCAAGGTAGATCTTCAGAATATAGAGTACTCCATCTCGACGGTTGAAGGAGGGAGAGGCTTGCCTCTCGAGGAAAAAACCAATAACTCGAGGAAGACTAACTCGAGGTATTAAGCTCGGGGTGTCCTTCTGGGACTGTTTCCTCGGGATTACCCTTCTGAATATCTAGCTTCAAGTTCTTTCGTATTCCATCAGGACACGTGGACGGTTGCATCTGAATCTGCCTTCTTGAATTTTTAGGTAGATTGACACGTGGTCTTGACTCATTGTATCTTCTGGCGGTGAGGAAGACCAACTTTCCAATTGCCTATATCGTTTCGCGAGTCAAGGTAATTACTCCACTTAAATGCATGTTAATTACTGGTTATATAACCAAGTAATTTTCCTTGTGTTTAACATCACTCTTCATCCAAGTATTTTGCGTTTTCATCTCTGCAAAAATTCTCAACTAAACTCTTGTCTTTCTTCATCGTCTTCATCTCATAACATTTTTCCCCCCATTCTCTGTATTGCCATGTCGTCAGCGAACTCTAGCATTCCCTCCGGCAACGGAGAGAATGTTCCCTTGGCTCGTGACTTGCGCACTTTATTCCTGGAGGTTGAGTCTGGGGAATTGATGGAGGTAACTATGGCGACACCGCTGCAGGCGGTAGCTGTAGTGGCAGATGACGGTACCTCCAGGTCAGAATAGATCCTAATGCGGAGCCCCAAGTTGATAAACGGGTTCCGGACGTCGAAGGTGTGAATGATGTCACCAAGGTGGTCGACGAAAATACCCTGCAATTTTTGAAGTCATGCAGGTTGTCGTACCCCATCGAGGCTGATTTGAGGCTCGAGGACAAGACCACTCCGGTCAAGGATCTTGTGAGCCCCACTCGAGGGGTAGTATATGGCAGGTTCTTACAACAGGGTTTGATTTTTCCCTTTCCCCCTGTGTTTTCACAGTTTCTCCAGCATCATCGGCTTCACCCTTGTCAGATTCATTCCAATGTGGTGGTGACAATGGTGGTTTTCATCTCCTGGTGCTTCCGGAAAGACTATGAACCAAGCCTGGATCTGTTTAGGAGCTTGTTCAAGCTATTCTGCTTCAAGGATCGCGAGCACATTACCCTTACTCCTCGAAAGGGCAAGGTTTTCACTTTTCCTGACAATAGCGGCAAGTGGGAGGACATTCGGCTAACCTTTGATCGAACAAAATATGAGGTTCCTGATTGGAATCCGAAGCCGAAGGACACTGTGCCTCTTGATGTCTTTGAGATGCCTATTCATTTGAAGGGCATCGTTGAGAAACTCTTGAAGGAGAAGATTGTCTTCCAGAAGGGAGGATTTGTGCGGGGGGCTCATAGCTCGGTGTGGCAGTGGCCTACTATCACCTATTCTTATCTGTTAGATGTTCCACGGTCCAAATCCACGTCTAGCTTCCTGAAAAAGGATCGAGATTGGAACCTCCCTGATAAAATCCAGGGAGATGAGAAGAAGGCCAGGAAACGGACTTCTAGGAAGTCACCCCGAAATCAGGGTGAATCTTCTTCCAGTCAATCTTCTTCAGGTAATTTCTGTTTCAAAACAGCGTAGTTGTCTGGTATATTTCTTTTACCTAGCGTATTTACACTCTTGTTTATGTATACAGCCTCTCCTCCAAAGAAAAAGATCAAGAAAGGGAAAGCCAATCTCTAGGCCATAGATGAGGAGGTAGAGGAAGTGGGAACGGAAGCTAGGGAATCCTCAGATGATGATGAATCTTACCTTGAGCTGGTGGTATCTGAAGATACTTCTCTGAAGAAACTGAAGTATTATCTGAACTGCCCAAAGGAAGAGGATGGTCAGGCTTCTCGGAGGTCTTCTAAGAAGTATCCCTTCGTTGCTGAGGTAATTATCTCTCTCATTCTGCTATACGAGTTTCTCAGATATCAGGTTTTTATATGTCTTCCACTTTTACAGTTGATGGCGGATCTGTCCACAGTGGGATGTCGAGCTAATGATGTGATCTGGTACTTGTTTGATTCTGTCATGGAGTTACATGCCAAGTGCCGGGCCTTCAGGGCAAAGAAGGAGGAGATGGAGGTTGCCCTTTTGACTTTGACAACCGAGTCCGCTGCACCTATTCCTCCTGTTCAAGCTCCGTCAGAGGTGACTCAACTGGAAGCCAGGGTAAAACAGCTGGAGGCCGAAAAAGAGGACCTGCTGTTGGCAAGGAAATTCCAGGAAAAGGAGCTGGAGACTTATCGGGATATGGCAGAGGAGCTGGCACAAAATCAAGCTGCAAGAGAAGGACCTTGGGGAGCCCAAACGACTCCTAAAGCTTTGGAGTGCCTTCGTTGCTTGTAGCCCCGAGTTTCAGAGCCATAGGGAGGAGTATGGAGATTTATTCCATTCCTCTGAGCTGCATGAGATCTTGGGTGGCGTACTGCAACTATGCCAATCCGAGGAAGAGGTAAAGGTGACGAGGGAAATTTTTCCTCATCCAGATGCTGCTGATAAGCTTTCTGCTCTGACTGCTAAACGCTGGATCCCTGGGGCCGAGTTATTGAATGCATTGGATCCCTCCGAGAAGGTAGTAACATCGGGAGATTTACTGAGGCTTATTAAAGCTAAGTATCCTGAATCACCTTTTCTTGAAGAGGTGCTTAATCCTTCCACTAGTAAGGTTGAGTAATCCTAGCAGGTTTACTACCTTACTTGCTGGCATCTTCTCATCAGCCTCCGTCTCATGATTTACTAGAAAGGAGCACCATCCTTGGTTGTTAAGTTCTCGCAATTATCCATGATGAACATTCTGCGAGCTTAATGTTGTTTGGCTTCTTCCTTGGGTGTCCTTTGACAAGGCCTTTAATGTCACAGCGTGCAGAAAAATTTACAATAGCCCATCTCTCCAGTGTCACTTTTGGTGAAGTCCTAGGAAACCCTATTGGGTATATTTAAAAGTACCATATTCTGATGTAATAACACCTTTGATATGTCTTTTTTGTGTTCGAGATTTAGCCTCTTATGTGCCATTTTGAGGGTCTTGTTTAGAAGTATCATATTTTGATGTAATAACACCTTTGATATGAACCATTTGTGTTCGATGTTTTTCCTCTATGTATGCCCTTTTGAGGGTCTTGTTTAGAAGTATCATATTCTGATGTAATAACACCTTTGATATGAACTTCAACTTTTGTTTTTGAGGTTTCTCCTCTTTATGTTGAGATGATTGATTCTCGAGCACCTCTGCCCTTTTGGTCTATAGACCTCAATCAAGCACTTTTTGAAGTACTTTATCTCGAACCTATCTCTTTTATTCAAAATGATTGGTATTTGAATATTGGATCCAAACAACTTATAAGTAGACCAATCATATACCTTATAAGGTATATAGTTTTGAATAGCAATCAATGTTATACTTGAGACAACAATCCTCTTTTTAGAAAAGGAATTTAAGATTGCTTATTATAAGGATAGGTATAAAAATGACTTCAATCTAAGTTTATAACTTTAAGAATAGAAGCAAAGTAAATAGTGGGTTTAAGTTTGAGTACCCGTTTGTGCTAGAGTGTACTTGTCTCGGACCTTGATGAGGCTTCTCGGACATTCTTGATAGTCTCGAACCTTTGTGAGGCTCTCCATTGAGTTATTATCTTCTGTGATACTTTCGTAAGTTAATCACATTCCATCTTCGTGGTATAGGTTCCCCCTTCATGGTCTCCAAGAGGTAGCTTCCCCCTGGATGGGATTCTAGGACTCGATATGGACCTTCCCAGTTCGGGGCTAGCTTCCCTTCCACTTCTTTCTTGCTTTTTTCATTTAATCTCATGACAAGATCTCCTTTAATGAAAGTGGATAAGCGGACTCTTTTATCATGGTAGCGCTTGACTCTTTCATTTACCTTGGCCTCGTGGATTGTAGCATTTTCTCTCTTCTCTTCTAGGAGGTCAAGGTCGAGACGAAGGTTTTCTTCATTGGTCGTGCCCTCTTCATCATCTGGTTGAGAAGTACAGGCGGAAGGGACCCCATTCTCCATGGGGAGGACCGCTTCGGACCCATGGACTAAGCTGTAAGGAGTCTCTCCTGTTGCTGTCGCTGGTGTGGTTCTATGGGTCCAGATCACACTTGGTAGTTCTTTGATCCAGTTTCCTTTAGCTCCTTCGAGGCGCTTCTTGATACCGCTTACCAAGGTACGGTTCGTAACCTCTACTTGGCCATTAGCTTCTGGATGGTATACCGAGGTGAGTTTCTGGTGTATGCCGTACTCCGTACACCATTTCTTGAAGGGGTCATTAGCAAATTGTGCTCCATTGTCGGTCACTATGTATCTCGGGATGCCATAGCGACATACAATATTCTTCCAGCAAAAGTTGATAACTGTATTGCCAGTTATGTTGGTTAAAGCTTCGGCCTCTACCCATTTTGAGAAATAATCGATGGCCACTATGAGGTACTTGAAGTTACCAGGGGCCGTAGGAAAAGGTCCGACGAGATCTATGCCCCATCGGACAAATGGCCAGGATTCTTGGATGGTAATCATATTCTCCTGTGGCACGTGGATCATCTTAGCAAATCTCTGACACTGGTGACAAGAATTGATATATCTTTTGGCGTCTTGTAGCATCGTAGGCCAGAAATAACCCATCTGTAGGAGCTTTCGGTTGACGGTACGTGGACCTTTGTGGCTACCACAGACTCCTTCATGTGTTTCTTGTATTAAGTGTTCCGCGTCGGAAGGCCCAACACATCTGAGTAGGGGTTGGAGGTATCCTTTCTTGTATAGGATGTTGTTGTGGATGACATATTTTGGAGCTTTAACTCGGACCTTCCATGCAAGGTGCTTGTCCTCGGGAAGGGTACCTGTTTGGAGGTATTCCATGTAGGGGTTCATCCATGTGTCTGAGATGTCAACAGCCATGATGCTACTCTCTTCGTAACTTCTCTTCGCCAGGGTTTCCATTAGCAATTCTTGAAAAGATCTTATGTTGAGGTCCGAGGAGGCAAGTTTGCTAAGTGCATCAGCCTTGTGGTTACCTTCTCGGGGGATATTATTCAACTCATAATGTCGGAATTGATTTAGGAGAGGCTTAACTATCTCGAGGTATTTCTGGAGACTGTACTCTCGAGTTTTGTATTCGCCTTTAACCTGTTGAACCACAATCTGTGAGTCACTGAAGATTTCAAGGTCCTCGACCTCAAGGTCCTTTGCTAGTTTTAGCCCCGTAATGAGGGCTTCATATTCTGCTTCATTATTAGTGGCTCGAAAATCAAAATGGAGAATGTAAGGATGGTCCTTTCCCTCGGGGCTGGTGAGTAAGACTCCAGCATCGCTTCCCCCCGAGTTGGAGGATCCATCCACATATAGTTGCCATTTTCCGGAGTCCGGAGTTGGGTTTGGTTTATCGATCTCCACTGGTTCAACAGACTCCATTATGAAATCAGATAAGGTTTGGCCCTTGATGGCTGTCCGAGGTTTATATTGTATATCATGTTCTCCCACCTCAATGGCCCACTTCATCATCCGTTCCGAAGTGTCAGGCTTCTGGAGGATTTGCCTGATCGGGTAGTTGGCTAGAAGGATGATTGTATGTGCTTGGAAGTATGGTCTCAACCGCCGAGAAGCATGGACGAGGGCTAATATTAAGCGCTCGAGAGGAGTATATCTGGTCTCGGGCCCTTGCAAGGCCCTACTTACATAGTATATGGGATATTGCGATCCCTCCTTTTCCTTGACCAATACAGTGTTGATGGCTAGCTGGGATGCAGATATATATTATGTATATATATATATATACATACATATATATGTATATATATATAAGTAAAGAGTTTCTCCTTTATCTGGCTTTGACAATGTCGGAAGTTGCCGAAGATGGTTTTTAAGTTCTTGGAAAGCTTCTCCGCATTCATGCGACTACTCAAACTGGTTTGCCTTCTTAAGGATATTAAAGAAGGATAGATGTTTTTCCGCTCCTTTGGATAGGAAACGGCTAAGGGCTGCAAGGGACCCTATCAGCTTCTGCACGTCCTTGACGGTTTTTGGAGGTTGCATATTTTGTAAAGCCTCTATCTTCTCGGGGTTTACTTCGATTCCTCGATTGGATACCATATATCCCAGGAATTTTCCCGCTCCCATGCCTATGGTACATTTAGCGGGGTTCAGCTTCAAGTTGGAGGCCCGTAATGTGTCGAAGGTTTCCTTTAGATCCTCAAAGAAGGCATCATAGCTGCGGATCTTTACTACCATGTCGTCCACATAAATCTCGAGATTGCGCCCTATCTGAGATTTGAATAATTTGTCTACCAGTCGCTTGTAAGTAGCTCCGGCATTTTTCAATCCGAAAGGCATCATCTTGTAGCAGAAAGTTCCTCTGTCGGTTATAAAGGAGGTTTTTCCTTTATCTTGCTCTGCCATAGGGATCTGATGATATCCTTTAAAGGCATCAAAGAAAGCTAGTACTTGGTATCCCGCAATCGCTTCGACTAATCGGTCGATCGAGGGTAAGGGATAACTATCTTTAGGACAACAATCATTCAGGTGCAAGTCCCACTGGGCGTGCCAAATTGATGGATGTCTACGACCCGCACTTGATCACGAACTCTGCTCACGAACTGATCTGTAAAACAAAGGCCCCGGGTGTCCCGGGGATAGACACTCCGACGCTCAAGTCAGTATATTTGCTTAAGGCGTAAAGTATGAGATTAGATGGAGAGGTCTACCAAACCTTTAGGGTATTTATATGGCTACAATCCGTAGATCACCAAGATATGTATTTATGGTATGAATACAACTCTTATGGGAATAATAGTTGCATTACCATGTATAATAGAAGTATATTTCGGACATGGTTGTGTTACCATGTTTAGGATGGCTGTATTACCATCTTTGAGAGGATGTATATTCCCTGTAGAACATTCATAATATACGCATTCCTTATAAGGATTAGGATTGATGGACCTGCGGATCCACCCTCCGTGTATCTCGAGCCCACGACCCTTCTCGGGCCCTGGTCTGAGTATGAATGAGGTCTGAATACGAACCATGAACTTATCACCACTTTTAATTCTTTCAACCATTTCTTCTTTATAAATAAATGTTTTTAAAAAAATTAATGCATGATCATTAAGTGGAAGTTAAAGGTAGGATTATTAGTCTAACTAAAAGTAAATAATAATATTTGTAAAAGGGAAAATAAGATGCTGATGTGTCAATTCCTCATTAATCCTAAAAATAATTCAAAATTCTTAGAAAATTCTAATTTATAGTCTTTTAAAGTATAGTATAGATTTATGCTCTTGCCATTAATGTCGAACATTTGAGAGAAATTTCTAAACTCTATACAAATTGGAAGTGTTGTTTAGAAGATAATTATCTATTTTGAATGTATTTTCTTGAACATTTCTTTGTTTTTCTTATAAATTATTTTATCGTTACAGTTTTGATCATTTTTCATATGCTCTATAAAATTATTTTACTGTTACAATTTTGATCATTTTTCATATGCTCTATAAAATTATTTTGCCGTTATAATTTTAATTATTTTTCATATGCTCTATAAAAGATTTTTTAAATAAACACCGTGCATCGGCACGTGTATCATCTAGTATCTAATAAGAGGCAACTTATTTTTATGAGAGCTTATTAAATGGTTCCACCTCTGAGAATACCAATTAGCACACTGACTATTTTTTGGAAGAAATTCCAAAATTAGTCATAGATGATGAAAATGATTCTCTACTCAAACATGCGGCTATGGAGGAGTTAAAGTTTGTTGTGTCTGATTTGAATAAAGATAGCTCTCCTGGTGCTGATGGTTATAGTGGATTGTTTTTCACTCATTTCTGGTACCAGGTCAATGAGGATTTGTTGCAAGCTACAAATTGCTTCACAAAAGGGACAAACTTCCAAAAGCTATCTGGCACCTGGCTTACCATTATACCCAAAAAATCAAATCCTAATTTCTCTTATTTCGGGTCTATAAGTCTCTCCAATTTTGTTAACAAAGTGTTTCACAAAATGTTAATGGAGAGAATCAAGCTTATAATGCCAAGATTAATATCCCAGGAAGCAAGCTGCATTTTTTAAATGAAGGGATATTGCAGATAACACATTGCAAATGCAGGAGATGGCTTGGCGGATTAGTAAGAATTCTAAGCATATTAATGTTAACAAACTTGATATGGAAAAGGCCACAGAGCCTCATGGCCTTTTCTATCAGTACTCCTACACTTCGGTTTTCATGACACCATTATCAAAATCACTGACCATTTCTGCAGCCTAGTTTTAAGTTCGTGTCAATGAGGTTGCCATTGATTTTTTAAATCTAGTAGAGGATTAAACAGGGTGACACACTCTCCCCATTTTTATACAACATATTCACCGAACCATTTACTAGAGTCTGAAAACTGCAATGACTGCAAGTACATTAAGAATTTTGTGGTGCCAAGATGAGTGGAAGCTCTTTCCCGTTTAATGTATGCAGATGACACTGCCATTTTTACCTTGGCTATAAATAACAAGCCCATGAGACCATTTCAGGACAAAAAGTCAATTTCTCTAAAAGTGAATTCTTCATCAACCATAATGCCACCATTGCTAAGTTGAGACTGATTAAGAGGCAAACAAGCCTGGTATTGGGGAAGATGTCTTTTAAAATATTTGGGAGCTCCTATGTTTACATGCTGGGATAAGGTTGTGTATTACCTACCAGTGCTGGAAATAATGGAAGGGGTTGTTACAAATTGGAAGAACAAGTGGCTCTCAAATGCTGGGAAGATGGTGCTGATAAATCATGTTCTTATGTCAATCCCTATTCACATTTTTTATGTTCTACAACCTCCAAAAATGATTATGAAACTTATGGAAAAACTGACTTCAAGGTTTTTTTTTTGAGGAGTTACATTTTGGGCTGAGAAATTTTTTCGGAAGAGCTGGGCTAATGACATTACTAAAGGAAGAAAATGGATTGGGTTTTAGGGATATAAGGGCTATGGTGCAATTCTTTTCATGCAAAGTATGACAGAAAATGCACAAAAATGATATAATTTGGACTGGTTTCTTGTGGTCTTTACCTGCACTCTTGTAAGAATTTTGATACTTGGAAAAGAGTTTGCTCCGTTACTAAATATGCAAATTCTTAGTCTAAGGTGATTTTTGGAATTGGCACCTCTCCTTTTTGGGAATCAAAATGACTTGGGTTAGGTGCACTGTTATAATGACATGAATAGTTAGAAATGTCATTTCGTGAAATTACCGTTGCTGATTTTTGCAAAATTAAAGCAACTTACTTACCCTCACTAGAGCCTATATTGGCTACCAATATTCTATCTCTCTTGCAAGAAGCTTCCTTGGATTATTCTCATGAGGACATCATAATCTGGAAGCCATCTACCACAGGGGCATTCACAATCAAATCTGCTGATATCATGAGATCAAGGAGCAATGATCAACACTCCATTTCAAAGGTTTGGTCTCAGCATATTCCTACACAAATGTCTATACTCATATGGAGATTATGTAACCACATTTTACCTTTTGATGATGTTCGTAGAAGGTTTGGTATCAACTTACCCTCTAAATGTCGTCATTGTAACAATGGGGATTCTTTATACCATTTTTTAAAATGTATGAGAGCAAAATGTTCAAATATTTAACTATATGCATGTATCACTATCCCAGTCCCTCAATTTATCTCTGCTAAACATAGGGTTACATGTCACTTACATTAGGGGTTTTATACATGCAGGTCCAATTTACTAATGCAGGTCTGAAAAATACAATATTACCCTTCACTATTTCACAGTCTGGACCTGCACTAGCACATTTCAGGGGCAAAATATTGTCTTTTTCAGACCTGCATTAGTAAATTGGACCTGCATGTATAATTTCCGCTTACATTATAGAGGGAAGTCTAAAGCAGTGCACACACTAGAATTATATATACCACTATGGTGTCAATTTTTTGGTATTTATGGCGCAGAAGAAATCATATTTTATATGATGATGCACCAAGTTAAGATTTATAACTGCACCATTTATTTGAAATGTATGAATCTTATTTTGAAGATTTATAAGATTTATACTCACTACCAGGTCTTATATGTCACTTATATTATACAGGGAAGCCCAAACCACACACTAGAATTATATCTACTAATATGGTGTCAATTTTCTGATATTTATGACGCAGAAGAAATCATATTTTATATGATGATGCACCAAGTTAAGATATATAATTACACCATTTATTTGAAATGTATGAATCTTATTTTAAAGATTTATAAGATTTATACTTACTACCAAGGAGACGAAATCATGTTTTAGTAATAGTAAAAGTAAAAATTAATGATGTTAAATTTATAGAGATATTTTCACAAATATTGAAATGGGTACACTTTGTCAAAATGGATTCGGTGCCAGTTGCAAATAAAGATACTACTAAAAATTAGAAGATGTCAAAATAAAAAGAAACGAAAATGGAAATCGTACCGATATAAGGCAATTCAATACGAGGATTAAAATTTCAGGTTTAAAACCGGACCTCTGGAATTCCAAAAGCATGCGCTTTAATTTATTTGAAGTTTTGAACCACATTAGCCGATCTCTCGGTTCACCACCATTTGGAAATTGGAACCCATAGCACAAATTCTTCAAGGTAAGGCTAAACTATTGATGCTACTTTTGTCAAGTTTGAGTTCTGAGATGAACGTGCTACTGTTTTCTATCATATTCAAAGTGTTTGATGATATTCCTGAATGAGAGAAGAGTTGTGATTATGTGATCTTTGAGTTTCTGATTGGCGTATCTGTTCTGGGTTTTCGTTAGTATGGCGTATGCAGGGGGCGGTTTGGGAGCACCAAGTACGGTCAGACAAGTGAAACTGGAGAAAGAATGCGAGCTGAGAATTGAAGTGGCGGAATCGCCGTTTAGGCTCAGGCTTGTCAGTGGGAATGCTGAGATTTTCGGCACTGAAATCCCTCGGGAAATATGGCTCTCTTTCTCTCCCAGACTCAAATTCGCTGTAAGCAGTTTCGTAAATTTGATGCAGTATGGTTTGGTATTTTGTTTAATCAACAATGTAACAATTTCCTTTCTTCTGCACGATAGGTGTTTACCTGGTACGGAGCTGTAGTTGAATTGGATGGCGCCACAGAGACAGATTATACAGCAGATGAGGTATTCTCAGTGCTATATTGTTTACTAAGATAACCTAAATGATGCTTGTTATCTTATCTGTTTATATTCTCATGTAGTTTGAAAAACATATAATTTGGTAAGTCTATGGTGTATGTTTATTTGGTCCCATCTGTCTTTTTGTAGTAAGAAATTGTCCCCAGCTATCTATTAGCCAGAGGCTTTGTAATAAAGCTCTAAGCTTTACATTAGAAAAAGAAAATAAGAAGCTCTAATCGTGATTTATCAATTTGTAAGCTTATATTGAGGTTTTTACTCGTTTGATTAATGATGTTTTGAAATCCTTGCTCCTAGACTCCAATGGTCAGCTACGTGAATGTGCATGCTGTCTTAGAAGGACGAAGGAACCAGGCAAAATCTTCACCACCGGACTCTGATGCATCTCAGGTATGCTACTCTTGCACAAATGCTTTTCGTCCGAAAAGAACTTTAGGAAATGCCTTAAATACCACAATTTTTTCTTAACTGTTTGTGTTCCTTGTGCTAAACTTTTGGGTATCATTTTTTATTGGTGTAAAGCATCCTTATTAAGTTATTCTGTCTACTTGGTACAAAAGATGATACAGGGAGCAATTCTACTTCCACTACTAGCCTGTTATGTAGCACGCATCAAGATATCAGTTGTTGTAGTGACCTTATTAGAATCTCTTGAGCGGTTGTAGATTGTATAAGCAAGATTTAGTTCATACACAATGATACGCCTGTAGTAAAAAAATTGTTTCCTAGAAGTGCTATTAACATATGTGTAAGGTACTTAAATTTTTTGGTCGAACATTGCGATTGAAACTGCTAACTTGGTTTATGGGTGTATAACAAATGCAATTGAAACAATTATTGCTACTCATTGATGTACATGAATATATTCATACACACACAAAAAAGATGGATACTGTTTTGGGGTATTGTTATATAATGGTCTAGATATACTTTTTCCAGTTTAGATTTGGGCATGATGGCTGCTTTTCAGTAACAGAACTATTAAGAGAGTGGAATTGTGTTTAGTCTGTGACTCTTTGCTCCTATGAAATTCCATTAAAAGAGTACACTTATATTAAAACATGGCTGGTTGTATTTACCCTTGATAATGAAACATATATCTTGATCAACATGATGGTGGGATATGCTACTGATGCATTCACATTGTTTACAAGTTGTGGCTTTTGCACACGTTCAGTTTTCATTGGAAAGCTATTTCATTTCTTTGATTAGGGTCCCAGGGTGATTGTTGTTGGCCCTACAGATTCAGGAAAGAGTACACTGTCTAAGATGCTTCTTAGTTGGGCAGCTAAGCAAGGTTGGAAGCCCACTTATGTGGATTTAGATATTGGTCAAGGATCTATTACAATTCCTGGCTGTATAGCTGCTACGCCTATTGAGATGCCAATTGACCCCGTGGAAGGAATTCCACTTGAGATGCCTTTAGTGTACTTCCACGGACATCCAAGCCCTACGTATGTTGCTATTACTCTGGCATCGATTTTGTGTTTAATGGTGTGCTTGCTTTCATAAGTTTTGCCTCCTTAAAAACGGTTTATTTTCGGATTGCAGTGCAAATGTAGATCTTTATAGAGTTTTGGTTACCGAGCTTTCTCAGTCTCTAGAGAAACAGTTTTCTGGGAATGCCGAATCCCGAGCAGCAGGCATGATTATCAATACAATGGGGTGGATAGATGGTCTTGGTTATGAAGCAAGTCTCTACCCTTGATTACTCCCTTTTAAAATTTGAATCACTGATGCAAGCTATCTTATAATTTATTGCTATTTGTTCTCTAACATTGGTGATTTTCCCACTTTTGCAGCTGCTGCTTCATGCAATCCACGCTTTCAATGCCTCTGTCGTGTTGGTTCTTGGTCAGGTACTATCTGGTTACTGTTACAGGTGAATGCTTGGCATTAACTTAGTTGGGATTCTTGTGTCTTATATAATGTGGGAGTGGATACATTAACAATTGAAACTTGAATATTATCCAGTCCATTCAGTAGATAGCGAGCTTAATATGTTGAAGGACCTCTTGTTTGCTGAATAATAATAATCATGAGATTGATACTTACTTATTGCTGATTTCCTATTTTTGTGCATTTTGAGCCTGAGCTCCAGTGTGGACCATTTTGTTTTGACAACCTCATTAGTTTAAAAAGAACAAGACGATGATTTATTGTGGAAGGGCTTGTGTTTTGCTAAAATAGTGTTTAAACCTTTGAATCTGTGAAGAATAATTAAGACTCATTGCTTATTTTCTTTTTTTACACAGTGAAGTGTTCTGATTCTATGCTTTGAGGATGAAGTGTTGTTTTGCACTTTTGTTTTGGAAGCATTTCTTTGATATGTTCAATACTGTGTTTTTTGTTTTCTGAAAATACAATAAGAATAATAGGAACATTAGGCTTTTCCAAGACTGAATCGAGTACCCTTCTATTGCTGTTACGTTGACTCTTTGATTTGGAATACAAAATATGAATCTGCTTCATATCAAAGTAAGAATACCTGATTGACCACTTGTTATTGGCTTTGTAGGAGAAACTATGCAGCATGCTGAGAGATGTATTGAAAGCCAAGCCAAATGTGGATGTGGTGAAGCTACAAAAATCTGGTGGTGTTGTGTCAAGAAACCCAAAAGTGCGCCAGAGGGCCAGGGGTGGTAGAATACGGGTAAATCTAATTCTGAACTGCACCTTATCTGTATGTATATGGCCTCCAACCGTATTACTTTATAAATGTTTTTGTTTCACTTCTTTCATTCCAGGAGTACTTCTATGGCCTGGGTAATGACCTTTCTCCACATTCTAATGTGGCTAATTTCAATGACCTCTCCATCTATCGAGTTGGGGGTGGACCACCAGCACCACGTTCAGCTTTGCCAATCGGGGCAGAACCCACTGCTGACCCTGTCCGATTAGTTGCTGTCAACATCAATAGGGATCTGCTTCATCTAGTTCTTGCTGTCTCATATGCTAGAGAACCTGATCAAATCGTTTCCAGGTATAGACCATCCCTCTGTCTTTCAAGTACTTTTACATCCATATGAGCAACACTTTGGGAAGCAGCATCTTTTATCAAATAGTTTATGCATGTCATTGTTTATAAACTGGATCTAAGTCATAGCTTTCTAGAAATTGGCAAAGAGATTTCTTATCTGTCACCAGAAAAACTCGGATTTTGACCCACTTGCCAAATAGCTGGCTAGTAAAGGCAGAATTTTTTTCTGCCTAGATAATCCCTTATGTCTTACATTTCATTTGTAAGACATTGAAAGTGAATCATTTGCTCCAAGCTGTGGACCGCTGGCCTGTGCTTTTGAATTCATGTCTTTACTACTTTTGAATTTTAAGACAAGTAGAGCGGTTTCTGAATCCAACACAGTTTTCTTACTTGCGTATTCTTCTTTTCTTTGGCAGCAATATTGCTGGGTTCATCTACATCACAGACGTCGATGTTCAGAGGTTAGAACAAAGATGTTTTACCTTTTTGGTTAAACAAGTGCCGGAAGTCCTTACTAATTTTTAATCACTTTTTAGGAAGAAAATCACATACCTTGCACCGGGCCCTGGGGACCTTCCTGGCAAATTTTTGATCATGGGAAGCTTGACCTGGGTTGAAACCTAAGTCAAGACTAAACTTATGCCTGGTGTATGTGTAAGAGTTTCAATGGTGGGCTATCAGGGAATTCCTGTATTTATCTTGTAACTGGAAATACACAGTTTGTATTTTGACTATATGGCTGTGCTTAGTATTACCAGGTTTTTCTTCTTTTGTTAAAAGGTCTTTGGATCACAGTTGACGTGGAACAAAATTTGTTGCAACTCTTCAGAATTTTTGAAAGGTATTTGAGTATACGGTATACCATATAGAAATAGAACATGAGATATCTTTCTTGGAGGCAAACATGCTGTATACTTCTTTTTATAGAAGTTTATCTTTCCTTTTTGAGAAATTTGTGACAAATCATCAACATATTATAGAAATGCTCATGATTGCAAGTGTGAATCAATGTTAAAGAAATAACCCTCTTGTTTGAACATATGATAAAATGACCATACCAATAAATCATAATATCTAGTATCAAGCATGTCCCTATCTAAATCATTTATAAAGTGATCAAAATTAGAATGTTTATTTCAACGCTATGCCAATGGTTGTTTTGTTCAGCAAAATCCATTAGTTGTTTTGTTTAGCAGCAAGTTCCTTCTCATCATCAACAGCATTTACTTACAAAACATAATGACTTTCACATCTGCAAATAAAATAATTCAAACTCATATATATATATATATAAAAAATATATATATGTATATAAACTTAATCTGAATAATCTCTACTTCTTATACGAGCCTTCCACAAATATAATGTTATGATGCTCCAGAAGTTGATGCGATGAATTTATTGACCAACCTTTTCCTACAAGATTGTTCAACCTAAGAGTTTGTACATTTTACAAATCGTTATCATGGAAAATGGTAGATGGTATTATACAGCTGAATAATATACACGTGGAAGGAAATATAATATATTAACATACAGTTCAAATTAAAAGATACACTGTATAAGTTATAACGTATAAATATTTTCATGGAAAGTCAAGAAAGTTGGGAGTTCAGGAGATCTTCTCCACATCCAAAAGAATAATATAATGTACAAAAACTGTTATACATATAGAAAACTATTTTTGAACAGAGTATGGCTGAATTATACTACTTTTGTCTACATAGAGATTACATATAGAAAACTAAACCTAACTGAATGGAACAGAGCATGACTGAATTAAGCGCAAATTAATATATTGATATAACCAAATTAAGTTATATTTTATCAAAAAATATTTTCATCAAAACTGATTGATCGAATAGTAATAAAAACCGTTTTTGAATTGATTAGCTTTCTGTCGTGTACGCTAGGAATAATTAAAAACGAAATAATTATGGGATCTTAATCTTACAAGCAAATGCGAAGATGAAGGAGACCAGTTCTTGTAGCGTTACAGGTGCATTATTTCTCTATCTCTGCCCGAATCATCCGAAAAAAGTAACTATACATTTCGCTATATATGTAAATCCCTCCCTCCCCTGTAATCTTCAGATAACTACCTAAAAAACTTGTCTGTACAAAAATGGTGATCGCAACCACAACCAGCACCGACTCCCAAGAGCATCTCCACTCCACCTTCGCCTCCAGATATGTCCGCGCCCCGCTTCCCAGGTTCATTCAATACCACGATCTCTTACTTTCTGCAATTTTCGTGACATTTTTTTATGTCAGGATCTGAGATTATTACACTGTCTGTTTGTTTGTACGTAGATTCAAGATGCCCGAAGGCTCGATGCCAAAGGACGCGGCGTTTCAGGTGGTGAACGATGAACTGATGCTTGATGGGAATCCGAGGTTGAATCTGGCGTCTTTCGTCACCACGTGGATGGAGCCTGAGTGCGATAAGCTTATGATGGCCGCTGCCAACAAGAACTACGTCGACATGGACGAGTATCCCGTCACCACTGAGCTTCAGGTCTCACATCATCATATATTTTCATATTTTTGCACTTCTTAAATAGTATGTAAGTTGTGTAGCATTGATCGAATAATCTTACTTTCATACATATACAGTGATAAAAAAGCCAAACTTTAGGCCATAATCTGACTTTTAACTCAAAAATTATTGATTTTATAAATGTGTATGTATATGCTAGTTTCTTTTGAAATACATGAATCTATTAAATTAACAAGTATTTTGTGATATCATTGATAGTATAATATCTCATATGATAATATTAATGCGTGTATCTGATTGATGTTGCAGAATCGATGCGTGAATATGATAGCGCACCTTTTTAATGCGCCGGTTGGTGAGGACGAGGCTGCCATTGGTGTCGGGACGGTGGGATCATCAGAGGCTATCATGCTTGCTGGCCTTGCTTTCAAAAGGAAGTGGCAAACCAAGAGAAGGGAACGAGGCCTATCTACTGATAAACCTAACATTGTCACTGGTGCAAATGTTCAGGTGATCTTTTGATCTGTTCAGTCAACATTACATTCACAAAACAAGGTTAATTTGTACATGTATTAATGGGTCTCAGGTGTGCTGGGAGAAATTTGCAAGGTACTTTGAGGTTGAATTGAAGGAGGTGAAACTGAGAGAAGGATACTACATCATGGATCCTACTGAAGCTGTGAATATGGTGGATGAGAACACCATATGTGTTGCTGCCATTTTAGGATCAACCTTGACAGGAGAGTTTGAGGATGTAAAGCTTCTCAACCAGCTCCTCACAGACAAGAACAAGGAGACTGGTTGGGACACACCTATCCATGTTGATGCTGCCAGTGGAGGCTTCATAGCTCCATTCCTCTACCCAGATCTCGAGTGGGATTTTCGCCTGCCCCTCGTCAAGAGCATCAATGTCAGCGGCCACAAGTACGGCCTCGTGTATGCAGGCATCGGGTGGGCCATCTGGCGAAGCCCTGAGGACCTACCAGATGAGCTTGTTTTTCATATCAATTACCTTGGCTCTGATCAGCCTACATTCACCCTCAATTTCTCTAAGGGTAATGTTTGCACTCATCTCATGTATCTTTTCTAGTAAAGTATTTGTTATCAAGTGTATATGTTTTGTGTGGCAGGATCGAGTCAGATAATAGGGCAGTATTATCAGTTCATTAGGCTTGGTTTTGATGGGTACAAGTGCATCATGGAGAACTGCCTGGAGAATGCAAGAGTGCTGCAACAAGGGATAGAAAAGATAGGCAAGTTCAACATCCTATCCAAAGACATAGGGGTGCCATTGGTGGCTTTCTCTCTGAAAGACAGCAGCACCTACACAGTTTTCAAGATAGCAGACAATCTGAGAAGATTCGGATGGATTCTTCCTGCCTACACAATGCCTGCGAACGCAGAGCACATAGCCGTGCTGCGCGCTGTGATTCGAGAGGATTTCAGCAACAGCCTCGCGCAGAGGCTTGTTACAGACCTTGACAAGGTGATCAAGGAGCTGGAAGGCAGTCCTACCCCTGGAAATATCAAAGCTCATCGCGGGGAAGAAGGAGAAGACGAAAGCGTGAGAGAAATAGCCACTTTCTGGAGAAGGATCACAAAGAAGAACACCAGTGGAGTCTGCTAGTTTAGTTTAATTCCTTGACACTCTTCTTGTTTTTAAGGGGTATTTCTATCTTATGTTTCTTTGGTACTATGCCTTAATTTACTTGTTATCAGTTGAATTTGAAATGGATTCTCAGGATACTTTGAACTTAGCACCGGACACAATAATAGGCTTATGTATAAATTACAATTGTATGGTTTTATTCTAGCAGGAGTAGATTTTCTAGTTTTGAAATGTTCAAGATTCTTGGCCTAAACCCTAAATCCTGACAAACTTATTTGATGCGGCACATATCAGTAGAGATCCGCCAGCACAAATCTGAATTAGTAAGAAGTCGCCGACGCTGCCTTCTTGTCCGGTTGTTGTTTGAATCCACCAAATCAGAGATAACTCTTGAAAAATATATATTATTGATAATTGAAAGCTGTCAAATAATGATTACAAAATCCCTATAAATACTATGAACTAATTCTTATGAGAAATCCTAATGTAAAATTAAAACGGAATATTAAAACTATTCAAATTCTCAAAGTAAAATAATAAAACTATTTAGAGAAGCCTTGAAAATCGATTCCTTTAGGAGAGGGATTTGGCGTTAGACGAATACTAACAATGATCGCGAATTCGTCCTATATCAGTCACTTCCACTTCAAAAGAACTCGTCTCGAGTTCACTTCCTCCACCATCAAGAGATTCAATCTGCATTGAGAATTCAGTTGATGTAAAAGCGACATGTAACTGCCGAACATTTATTTCGATCGTTGTCGCTCCATTTATTGTATAAACTTCTCCTGCATCATTCTCCTCTACTTTAAAAGAACTAGCCCTCGAGTTGTCCTCGGGATAAAGAAATGTAATAGCTGGGAGTCTCTCCTTGAAAATCTTGACCATACTAAGGCTCATGGACTCCAATCCAGAATCAGTTAAGTGGATACAAGTTGCACGAGGATGTCCCTTCCAATGAACAAGATACTTCCACCGCATAGTATATTTGTGAACAAATACTTGCTTTGATGGTTTGATAGAAGCTAGAACATTTATGACAAAGAAATCATCTTTATTTCTTGTACAAGCTCACTCCAACTACTTCTCATATTTTTTGTATCTGACCTTTTATGTAACATTTCTGGATTCAATAAAAGGCTAGGGTGGCCAAATAAACTTCCCCACCCAAGGGTGGTTTTAATTATTAAAAAAAATCATCTTTATTTCTTATATAATATCTTCCTTCATCATTCTCTTTCACTTTAAGAAGAACTCGCCCTGAGTTCCCTGCTTCTCCATCAAGAGCTTCAGTCACTATCGCCAACTTGATCGATGTATAAACAACACCATATTGAACATAAACATTCGTTTTAGTAGACTCTATCTTTGTATCTTCGTTATTATCCCTCAGAGGAACTATATCTTCAGTAAAGCCCTCGCAAATCTAATCATCAAAGTTAACTTCTTCATAGTCTTTGACTACAAATTGGTTAACCCTATTATTAACACTAACACCATCTTTACTTTGAATATCGTCTCTAACTCCATCTTTAACTCTTAGAGGAACAATGTCTTTCTTGGAGTCTTCACAAAAATAATCTTCGATCATTGCATCCTCATATTGTTTATCGAAAGAATTAATTTCTTCATTGACCTTATATTCTTGAATCTTGGTATCAAACTTCACATCTTTGACTTCGTTGTCATACTCTTCAACCAAAACTTCACATCCACAAGAAGATTTTGAATCAGTTTCATCATTAACAGCAACAAATATATCTTCTTCCGAATAACCTTGAGATTTCTCCACTAAACTTTCACAACTCTGTAAGGATGTAAAGTCAACCTCTGAAGAATTAGTAATCGACTAATTTTCTTCGATAAACTCATTCATCAAAATATTTTGTGGCTCTATTGGTATTGTTGTCTTCACCTCTTTCTCCACCACATAATAATAGCTATTAGATTTGGTGATACTGATCTCGTCCTTTTGTTTCACTATAACATGAGAATCTGACTTCTTAGTTGTGGAAGGAGTATCAAAATTCGGAATAGAAGGCATTTTAATCTTATGCATGTTCCATCTAAACAAAACTACCTTACCACTATTCATATGCTGCATCTCGGTTAAACTACCAAGTTTTTCCCCAATAAAATATGACATGCATCCATATATCAAGAACATCACATATCACACGCTCTCTATAATGTTTCCCAATAGAGATAGGTACATTGCAAGTCCGTGAAACATTCACCTCATTATTCTGATCATCCCAACCTAGAGTGTAGGGTTTTGCATGCGGTTCAGAGGTCAAATTCAAATAATCAACCACTTTTTGGAATATGATATTTTCAGAGCCACCATTATCCACAATCAAGTTGAAAACTTCTTGTTGATCGTACAATAACTTCTAAAAATATTAACATGTTGCACTTCATCCTTGTTTAATGCTTGCCTAGAGAAAGAAAGACGTTCCCACCATACATTAGCTTTACTCTTCAACTTTAATGCTACCTTCTTTGCTTTTTTTTTTCTTCAGGCAAATCATACGTATCAAAGAATTTATCAACATCAATCTCCCAATCCATGAATTCCTCTTCTCCTCAATAGAAAAATGGAATTACTCTTTCCTTGTGATAATCATCATTGAATACGTTTTTCTTGAAACTAACTTTTCTAAGGGTTGAGGCTAGTTCCACATCTCACTTGTTAAAGTCTGATTTGTTCACACGATGATCCCCTCACGAGTCAAATAATAAGAACCGGAAAATACCACACTCTGATACCACTTGATGCAACTGAGATATCAGTAGAGATCCGCCAGCACGAATCTGAATTAGTAAGAAGTCGCCGACGCTGCCTCATTGTTCGGTTGTTGTTGGAATCCACCAAATAAGAGATAACTCTTGAAAAATATATATTATTGATAATTGAAAGCTGGCAAATAATGATTACAAAATCCCTATAAATACTATGAACTAATAATTCTTATGAGAAACCCTAATATAAAACTAAGACAGAATATTAAAACTACTCTAATTCTCAAAAGGAAAATAATAAAACTATTTAGAAAAGCCTTGAAAATGGATTCTTTTGAGGATAGGGATTTGGCGTTAGACGAACACTAAAAATGATCGCGAATTTGTCCTACATCATTATTTTACACTAGCTCAAAGTTAGTATGCCTTGAATCGATCTTTGTCACAGTCACGCATACTAACTAGATTTTAGACTTGCTTGTATGAGTTTATTTTTTGATGAACTGAATTTAGCTAAACTATTTTATTACTGATAAACTCTATTTTACCGGATCTTAACATTTCACAATTTCAAGTTGTAGACTGTACTGGATAAAGGAACGGGTTCTGTTAACCAATTTTTCTTACTTATGAGGTTTCCTCACAATCCTAACCATATCCACTTATGTTTTATAAGGGAAATAGATAATGTAATCTATACTACTCTTTAAAACATAATGGAAAATGCTGATGTATCTTTTTCTCATTATTTTGAACATTTCTTTACAATCAACTACAAATTGACACGTGGAAATTTCTTTTATAAGATTTTTCCAAATTTCTTTTCTCTTCAACTCAGTTAATTGAAATTAATCACACCTATTACTTTAGCCGTTTTTGTTACCACGAGTAAATACCTATTCCAACTCTTCATCTTCATCTTCCTAATCCAGCCTAATTAAAACCTCTTCCTTTTCATATTTTCCGATCCGTTCTTCCTCTTGTCCTCCTTCAATTCAGTTGATTCAATCTCCGTTCATCATTAATTCCGCCGGTTTGTTGTATCAGTTTATCCCCATAAATTGTTTCTCTAAAACGATTGTGGTAGACCCCATCCACCGCCGGTGATAAATCCATGGTTCGTATTCTGGGACCTCATTCAGTCTCGGACCATGGCCCGAGAAGGGTCATGGGCTCGAGTTACGCATGAGATGGATCCACGGTTCCATTGGCCCAAATCCTTATTAGGAATGCGTATATTCTGAATATTCAACAAGGAATACGCTTCCCCTAAACATGGTAATACAACCATGACCGAAATACATTTCTTCTATACATGGTAATACAACTGTTATCTCCATAAGAGTTGTATTCATACCATAATTACATATCTTGGCAATTTATGGATTGTAGCCTTATAAATACAAAAGGTTTGGTAGACATTCTCTATCTCATAACTCATACAATACGCCTTACGCACTTAAAGCCTCTAAGCTGTTTGCTAACTTGAGCGTCGGAGTGTCTACCCCTGGGCAACCCCAGTGCTCAATCTTGCAGATCGGTTCGTGAGCCAAGTTCGTCGTCAAGCGCAGATTCCAGACATCCATCAGCCGGCTTCTCTGTGGCTACCGCCCACAATAAATTACTTCTTCTCAGGTGAGAGCTTAGAGGATGATCTTCTTTTCTTCTTCTCCGGCTAAATAGGTTTCTGATTTTTAAGTGATTTTGAGGTGATTTCAATGTGTGTTTGTTAGGATTGAAGTGGTTGGATCTGGTACAATGCTGATGGAGTAGACCGGTGAATCGACCTCCGGCGAATTGCAGAGGTCTCTTCCGATGCCTTTTGAGGTAATTACAATGTGTGTTCGTTGGGATTAAAGTGGTTGAATCTGGTACATTGCCGACGGAGCAGACCGGTGTATCGACCTCCGGCGAATCGCAGAGGTCCCTTCCGACGCCGTTCCTGAACAAGACTTACCAGATTGTGGATGTTCCTGCCCTCGACGATTTGATCTCTTGGAACAACGACGGCTCCGCCTTCGTTGTGTGGCGACCAGCTGAATTCGCCAGGGGTTGCTGCCAAAGTATTTCAAGCACAACAATTTCTCCAGTATCGTGCGTCAGCTGGACACTTACGTAAGCAATTGGGAGCTGAATTGATTTAAACTTTTGTGTGGACTTTTATTGAGTTTTTCGATTGAATGATAGGGATTTAGGAAGGTAGTGTGCCTGTTTGTGTTTGATGGAAAAAGCCCAGTGTTACTTACTATATGATGTGCTAAATTCAGGTACTTTGTAATTTTATGAATCTTATTTTGCTGTTTATGATGAAATTATGCCTTTGGATATTTAGTGAACTTTTGAGAATCCTAAGATCAATCCAAGGAACATGATGTGTGTTTGTAAGTTTACAAGAAAGGGATTGTTGCAGGCAGAAATCATAATTGAGGTATATGCTAAACTTTTCATTAAAAATGAAGCTTTTTTTGTTGTTGTACATGTTGTCTATGTGAAAGAGAATATGATCTTTTCAAATTCTTAACGAAGCATCCCTTTTGATACATAAAGAATCCAAGTTAACTATTATACATTTTCCCAGCACTCAATTTTTTTATCTAATCTAATATGCATCAAATTGAGCAGGTAACTATTGGCTGATGAACGTAAGAGAAAACCACGTTTGACAATAGAGACGTTATGGTGGGATTTGATAATGGTTTTGACGTTGAGTATGACAGTGCCAATGATACAGATGGTTATAGGTCCAATAACAGCCAGTGGAACAATGATATCTCCTTTAGTAGTCTAGCGAAGACAACAAGTCCCGATGATGTCAAGGAATCCCGCAATGTACTTGAGATTTTCATTTACAAATTATTAAATTTTGTCTCTTGGTTAATATAAGTCGTTTTTGTAATATTGAAACAAATATTCATCTCCCCTCCCCCTCCTCCTCCTTTTTAATTATGTTTATCCCTCACTCTTCTTTTATTAACTTAAATTTCTTTTTAAAAACGTCATTAAAGAAGACACATTATTCAGTAATCACTAATCAATGTGTATTTCACTTCTTCCTGAATTTTTATAACAATTCTGTTAATAAGGATCCCAATTTGTTTGGAAATATTTGTTTTCAAGGCAAAAAATCAAGCAAGCACTAAAGCATGTTTAGGGTGTAGGCACTGTTGTCCCAGCCTCTTTTGAAGCCCTCGAAGATGCTATCAAACACATATTTGCTATATTAGTATATCATTATTCTAATTATCCATTTGCTTACTCAGTGAGCATTAGGCGGATTTTAGTCATTCTAATACTCTCAGAAAAACCTTTCATCAAAAAAGAGGTCCGAGTCTGAAGCAACTTCTCTACTGTGTGCTGTTGAAAGTATGTCAAACACTTTATTTTAGCATAGGGTTTGTTTACATTTTAGAAACTAATCATTAGAAGTAATGCATCAAATTAAGCTCAAAAGTTTATGAAATTTAGAGTACCTCTTTTTGTATAATATATTACACCCACGGTAAATATAAGCTCTGGATTCACAATTCAATCTCACGCAACTTAAGAATTGACGATGAGGTTTGAGGCTCTACTTATAATACTGTGTCAGGAAAAATAGGTGCAAAGTTGAAAGATATTTTAAAGAAAACACATAAAACTATATACATGGTATTTTAAAACAATGGCATATAGAGAGTTAATCAATATTGATACATAATTGGCTAATAGTATAATGGCATACAGTTACTATGTAGACAATCAAACACATTTACGTGTAGTCACTAGGCATTTATGTGATTAATTTATGTTCAAGCGAGGTCAAAAAAATTTACTTATCTTTTTCTCTTTTTGAGCGAGCTAACATTCCAATGGACCAATCTGTAGTCAACTTTACAAATTCATGCATGTTTTTGTTAATTTCAATTCTCAAATATCATATAATATAAGTGAAAATAAAACTCATCTATGTTAAATTTATTTGGTGCTTAATATTAATATGAGAAAGTCTCTGAGGAGACCGTCTATATTATGGACAGGGACTACATAGCAAAACAAGAAACTAGGGGACTGAAACGCAATAACCATAAACTACATTAATTTTCGCGGGTCGACCCGCGAAATAACCCGTTTTTGCCCGGGTATATAAGGCCTCAAACCCGATCAAAAACAAACTGAAACGGGACAGATTCAACCCCAATTTTGCACCACCGATTCAACCCCAATTTTGCACCGATTCAACCCCAAATTTGCAACGATCCAAGGTGAATCTCACACCTTCTTCCCCAAAATTGCACCGATCAGAGGTGAAACTCACAGTTTCTTCCCCAATTTTGCAACGATCCAAGGTGAAACTCACACCTTCTTCCGGGTCGGAGGTCGGATTTCGTTGTTCTCGTCTGCAAATCATATTTCGATCATTTTGAATCTTCAATTCCATTGATTTGAAGTTTCAATTCAATCGAGATTTGAGCGGATCGAAGGAAATGAGTTTAAGGCCGAAAACATCAAGTTATGGATCAGAAATTGTTATCAATGGAGATTGAACCACTGGTGAGTGTTTTGTGTTGATTTGTAGGATGTTGTATAGGATTTTGGTAGGCAGTTTCATATTGATTGGTTTTTTGACCAGAATGAGAGAAGGGTGGAAGAAGAAAGAGAATCAAGCTCATTAACGGTGATATCAGGTATATCTAAACCTTATTCAGTTAAACAATGAGGTTTCATGTGAAACTGCCTTTGTTTACGTTTTTATGATGTGATGCCGAAGTTTGTGGCTATAATATGCAATATCTGTGATAAAAGTCCGATGTTCTGTTGTGTTTGAGTCATCAAAGCCAAGTCTGTGAGGTTTGTGTGCTGAAACTGGCTAGGGTAGTTTTTTTATGATGTGATGCCGATGTTTGTGGCTATAATATGCAATATCTGTGATAAAATCTCGATGTTCTGTTGTGTTTGAGTCATCAAAGCCAAGTCTGTGAGGTTTGTGTGCTGAAACTGGCTAGGGTAGTTTTTTTATGATGTGATGCCGATGTTTGTGGCTATAATATGGAATATATGTGATAAAATCTCGATGTTCTGTTGTGTTTGAGGCTTCAATGCCAGGGATGTGAGGTTTGTGGGGTGAAACTGGCTAGGGTAGCTTTTTTATGATGTGATGCTGATGTTTGTGGCTATAATATGGAATCTCTGTGCTAAAATCCCGATGTTTTGTTGTGTTTGAGGCATGGGTGCCAAGGCTGTGAGGTTTGTGTGCTGAAACTTGCTAGGGTAGTTTTTTTATGATGTGATGCCGATGTTTGTGGCTATAATATGGAATATTTGTGCTAAAATCCCGATGTTCTGTTGTGTTGGAGGCATGGGTGCCAAGGCTGTGAGGTTTGTGTGCTGAAACTAGCTAGGAAAGTTTTTTTATGATGTGATGCCGATGTTAATATTTGTGCTAAAAGTCCGATGTTCTGTTGTGTTTGAGGCATGGGTGCCAAGGCTGTGAGGTTTGTGTGCTGAAAATGGTTAGGGTAGTTTTTTTAGATGTTCATGCTCATGTTTGTGGTTATAATATGGAATATTTGTGCTAAAAGTCTGATGTTCTGGTCTTTTTGAAAAAATTGCAGATTGTGGCGGGCTACCTGATTTGGCTGAAATTGATTTCACATCTTGTTTTAAAGACATCAAAGCAAGAACAATACCTGAGCTAGAAAACCTCTATAGACTGCAATCCAATGCACTTGGATTTTCGTATAGAAAATCAACTCAACGGAGAGACAGTAATGGGAGTGTCTATGAAAAGTATTTCACTTGTTTATGTGCTGGAAAGCCTAACTTAACCACCCCTCCAACCCCTATTCCTGTTAGTCCAACCCCTCAAAAGAAAAAGAGAAAGAGAAAAGAGTATGTCATAACCAAAACTGAATGTCGAGCAGCAATGCGAGTGAAGTTGGAGGATGGTCTTTTTGTTGTGAAGGAGCACATTGTGTGAACCACAACCACCCCCTAACTAGAACAACATGGCAGATGTTCCAGCGAAGTGAAAGGAAAATCACGGCAGAAAAGGGCAGGGTAATTGAAGGGATGGAAGCTGCAGGTTTAAAACCCTCGGTTGGATATAGATATTCCATATATCTATCAGGAGGTGATCATGCTGTTGGTTATGAGATGCGTGATGTAATAAACTATGTTGGGAGGCTTAGGATGAAACAAATCGAAGGTGGTGATGCAAATACAATTGTCTAGCTACTTGAGGAACGAAGTAATAATCAAGAAGACTTCTTTTTCAGAGCTTTGAGGAATGATGACAAGGACAAGACACTGGCAGCTCTATTTTGGAGGGATTCAATGATGAAGGAGGACTTCAACCTGTTTGGAGATGTACTTGTGTTTGACACAACATCCAGAACGAACAGATATGACCTTATCTGTGCGTTCTTAGTTGGTGAAAACAACCATGGAAGTAACTCTATGTTTGCTCGCGCATTCATTGCAAATGAACAAGCGTGAAACTTTTGTCTGGCTTCTAAAGACATTTAGGAAGAGTATGGGAAACAAGGCACCACAAACAATTTTCACTGATCAGGATCAAGCAATGGCGACAGCAATTGAAGAGGTAAAATCTGGACCTTTTTGTCAATATTTTAAAACTATGATGTTTAGTGTCAAAATACCTATGTATGGGTTTAAAATGTCCATGTTTGGTGACAGGCATTTGAAACAGAATGCAATTAGCCATTATGGTGAGTTGAAAAAGGATGGGCCTTTCAAGACAGCATTTGATAACTGCTTGACAGGTAACCACAGGTTGTAAATATTATGTTCATAATTTGATGATTAAAACTTTCATGTTTGGGTTCAAAGTAGCTACCTTGGAGTTTAAACATATTACCTTCTGAATCACAGGTTGTAGTGATGAGGATGAATTTGAAGAGAATTGGAAATCCATGATAAAAACTTACAAGCTAGAAGAGGGTCATCCATGGTTCACAAGATTGTATAATTTGCGTCATAAGTGGAGCCCAGCATTTGGAAAGGATTTTTTCAGCCGGAATACTTTCGTCACAAAGAAGTGAAAGCACAAATAGTGCCATTAAATCAAGAGCAACTGAGTCAACTTCATTGACACGGTTCTTGACAATTTTTGAGGATACAGTACACACATGGAGGAAGAATGAGCAAAGAGATGAGCATAATTCATTAATGTACATTCCAAGGAGTGCCGATGCTGGTCTTCTAAAGCATGCAGCAGAGGTTAGTTTTGGATTATTTCTTAGGTTGTATAATATAATATCAACCTTTAGATTTAAAATGCCTTTGTTCTGTACTGTGAATATAAATTCAAAGCCTTTTTGTTCTTTCCATCTGCAAACAGGTTTATACGAAAGAGATTTATGAGGAATTCAGGAAACAATTCAGGCGTGGAATGGCGACATCGATAACTGAAATGGAATGCAACCATGGAGGCTACATTAGATCTTTCAAAGTGGCAAAGGAGAGTGATCCGGAGAAACCTGAAACTGTCGTATTAACTACTGAGGCAACAACAAAATCAATTGAAGTATTTTGCTCATGCAGGCTGTTTGATGAGGCAGGTTTGTTATGCTCCCATTGCATAAGGGTGTTACACATGCTATCCATATCAAAAATACCCGGGCAGTATATACTGGATCGCTGGATCAAACACATCAAGAGGGACGTCTGGACAAAGTACCTTGAACAGCAGCCTAATTTAAGACTTGAAGATTTCACACCTTGGCGCCATGATATGAGCAGAAGATTCTACAATCTTCTACTCAAAAGTGAAGGAAATGAGCAGGCTCAAAAGCTTCTGGAGGATACAATGATAAGAGATGAAGTAGCAGTACAACAGTTCTTAGCCACTAAAGCGCCTCAGATAGCAGAAAGTGATGGACCAGAGCCATCCGAGCCATCAGATTCGGGTACAGATGATGAAATGCACTTTGGCAATCCAGAGAGTAATGGGCAAAGGAAGGCCTGATGGAAAAAGAATCAAGTCTGGGATTGAAAATAAGAAAAAGAAACTGAAGAAACAATCTCAGACTGAGTTTGGATCATACACACCAAAACCGACATTATTTTAAATTGATTAGGAATGTAAGTCTAAACATCATTGTTATTAGCAACAGGATAGGGGTTTTATATTAGATACTTTTGTAAGGTTCTGGTTTTATCAACATTGGTATTATTGATCAAAACATTGAAAGTTTATAATTGAAGCTTGTGTTTCCTATATCAAAATGCAAAGCTTGTTAAAAGCATTGTTTTTTTACTGTGTTTATGTTTGAGTATGTAAAGTAGACTTTTGGAATTAAAATGCCTTTGTTCTGCAAAATCAAATGCATGAATTGTATTTTAGGTTTGTGTGTATAATGCAGACCTTTGGAATTAAAATGCCTATAATATGGGATCACATTATGGCGACCTTTGGAATCATATTTTTAGATGTGATGCTCATGTTTGTGCCTATCAAATGGGACATGTGTCCTAAAAGTCCAATGTTCTGGTGTTTTTGAGACATTGGACTTTAATATATGTTTGTGTGCTGAAACTGGCTAGGGTAGCATTTTTATGTGGTGATGCTCTTGTTTATGTTTAGGTTTGAGTATATAATGGATACCTTTGGAATTAAAATGTCTTTGTTCTGCAAAATTAAATGCATAATAATGCATGTAAGGTTTGAATATATAATGTGGACCTTTGTATTTAAAATACGTTTGTTTTGATGTGAAGTTAATAGGAACTTAAGTTATTCCCTTTTTTAGTATAAAATAAATAAATTCAACTTGATAGCATCATGCTTTTGTATTAAAACTTTGAGGTTTAGGGTTATAAATTGTAATTTGTAACATAAACTCTAAAATTACTACTTTGTAAATATTGCCAACTTTTAATACTCTATAAAATATATAAATCCAAACATTGATATTATACCACTAAACATAAATGTTTTAGCACAAAAGATGTTTCACCTACACACATAGTCTAAAATATTAAACATAACAGATTGACAAGTTCATATCTACAAGCCCTCGTCACTTGAGGAGTCAATGTGCAAGTCAAAAAAGTTGAAACTAGTCTCGGCCTTCTTCCGCGCATGATTGTAGACGTTGTCCAGCATCTTATGGAAATTTGGATCACACCAAATTCTTGGCTTCCCCACACCTCCTCCTCACTATCTGGACCAGCATTCACTTGTCTTTTTTCAGCTTGAGCTCGATTAAAGCAGTCCATAAGCCTTGAAGTAGCAACAACGAGATCTCTTTTGAAGAACTCCAGACCTTCTTCAGCAGTCTAAAAACATCAAAAGACCATGGTGTAAGTAAAAAAGGATAGGAAAATGATAATAAAGAACAATAGTAAAGAAAACTCACCTTCAGACCAAGGCTTTTAATTTCATCGTCAGTTTTGATATCACCACCGAGTGGGATGGTAAAACCACCAACATTAAGATTGTCCTTGACCTCTTGTTTGCTGCAATCATCCTCAACAGAAGCATGCTTCAACAGCTTCCCACGTCGGGTCAGAGGATACAAATCACTTGTAAGAGGCGCGCGTTCATACTTCCGGGCTTTGATCTGTTGGCACCTCTGATTCACCTTCTCTTGAGGCCAATGCTGCAACAGCGGAAGAGCTACTGGATTTGATTTCCCCAGAACCAGAGCACGCTGCAAGAACTGGACAACGAGAACAAACACATACCCACTGATTGTTGTGTACTTGGTTGTGTAATACCTTTGCACTCCCTTGGACAACTTCGAATAGACAAACTCGCACCAATCCAAATTTTTTATCTCTGATACATTCTCCACAGCCTTCAAAACTTGCATGTCAACATCCTTGGATGACACTGGAGATAAGAAACAGGTCACAGCATACAGCACGAAGTATCTGGTGAAGTCTTCACCACCTTCGGGACAATTCTCCATCGCTTCCCAAAGCATGCTCAAAGAGATTCCCTTATCACCTTCAATCTGGAATTTGGTCTTCCACGCTTGCCTTCTCTCGGCTATCGCCTTATCATTCTTAGTAACTCCAGAGGTCGACCAAACCTCCAAAGGTACACATTCACCACCAGTGGGCAGCCCCAAAACATCATGGACACCATCAACAGTAATTACATACTGGGCATTACCAACACGCTGGGTGCAATATCCACCATCAAAATTCTCCAGGAGGAAGGGAAGAATACCTAACGGAAACTTCTTAAGCTGCAGCTTCAGAAGTGACCCAAACCCAATAGCTTCAATGTCCTTCTTCTAGGCATCAGTCAAATTACTAATCAACTCAACAAGGACTCCAGGTTGATGAGCCACAGTAAGCTGTTTCTGACACCTACAAAATCAAGTAGCAGTTTAGTTTAAAATGTGAACCTATATCATTAAAAAACACATCTTATGCTGTAAAACATTAACCTTTGCATCATGACAGACAGCAGAAAAATAAATTAAAAGTATAGGTTTCTAAACCCTAAATCCTAAACCCTAGAGTATAAGTTTCTAAACCCTAAACCCTAAACCCCAAATGAACCCTAAACCCTACACACAGGGTACTAATTCATTACAAACCTTCAGATATTAAACAATAACCTTTTGATATAAAATATATATGTTTCTAACATGTAAAAACAGAGTATTTTTTTATTCAAAACCTTTTGATATTAAACCTTAACCTTTTGATATAAAAAATATACCTTTTGTTACATGCAAAATTTTTTTAAAAAAGTTAAAACAAATAAAACACTTACTCTGTGCCATCTTTGTTGACATATTTCACAACCTGTGAAACAGCCCTCTTTCTTTTTTTCTCGGCAGGCTCAACAATGTCAGCTCCCACCAGAGCCTTCCCTTTCCTTTTTCTGTTTTCAGCTTCACGAACAGGCGAAGGGGGTGAATTCTGAGTTTGAGGGGGTGATTGGGGGGGGGGTAAATTTTGAATTTGAGGGGGTGAAAGAGGGGGTGATCGGGGGGGTGAATTCTGAGGTTGAGGGGGTGAGTGAGGGGGTGAATTCTGAGCAGGGGGTGATTTCTGAGCAAGGGGTGATTGAGGGGGTGTTTGAAAATCATCATCTTCATTATGAGCTTTGTTCTTCTTGGCAACAAACTTTGGGCCGTTCTTCTTCTTCTGATGAACAGGGCAAGGCCCCTTGTGGTCAGAAGGAGGACATGTAGGGCATTTCTTCTTATGATTTCGCTTCCGCTTCCGGTTATCTGTATGAAATTGTCATTAAACACATAAGAAACTGAGAACAACGAGTTCACAAAAAAAAGAGTGAAAAACAATTAAAAAACAACCTTCAACATCTGGATTTCGCTTCTCGGCGGCAATTCTCTTCGCCTCCTTCTCGGCAGCAAATTTCTTCGCCTTCTCCTCGGCAGCAATTTTCTTCGCCTCCTTCTCGGCAGCAAGTTTCTTCGCCTTCTCCTCAGCAGCGTCTTTAATCGCCTTCAGCTCGGCGTCCTTCTTCGCCTTTTCATCAGCAGCGTCTTTAATGGCCTTCAGCTCAGTGTCCTTCTTCGCCTTCTCCTCGGCAGCAATTTTCTTCGCCTCCTTCTCAGCAGCAAGTTTCTTCGCCTTCTCCTCGGCAGCAATTTTCTTCGCCTCCTTCTCAGCAGTAAGTTTCTTCGCCTTCTCCTCGGCAGCAATTTTCTTCGCCTCCTTCGCAGAAGCAATTTTCTTCGCCTTCTCCTCAGCAGCATCTTTAATTGCCTTCAGCTCGACGTCCTTCTTCGCCTTCTCCTCAGCAGCGTCCTTCTTCGCCTTCTCAGCAGCAGCTTTCTTCGCTTTCTCAGCAGCTTCTTTCTTCAAATTCTTCTGGGTAGCAACTTTCTTCGCCTTCTCAGTAGCTTCTTTCTTCAAATTCTTCTGGGTAGCAACTTTCTTCGCCTTCTCCTCAGCGTCTTGCTTCGCCTTCTCCTCAGCGTCTTTCTTAGCCTTCTCAGCAGCATCTTTCTTCGCCTTATCCTCAGCGTCTTTCTTAGCCTTTTCCTCAGCGTCTTTCTTGGCCTTCTCAGCTGCTAGTCTTTTCTTTTCAGCACTACCAACAGCTTTCAGATAACAAAAAGATGGTTAGAATTCTTAACATCTATAAAAAAACCAAAACAAAAAATAAAATAAAAACAACACCTTTAGTTCCAGACTCAGGTTTCTCCAGTAGAGATGTGGTCGTTATACCATCAACAGAACCTTCATTATTTTTAGTTAACCAACCATCAGGTTCACGGTCATTAGATAATAAACCATCGGCCGACATAGCTTTTATAACACCAGAACAAACAAAATTAGCAAATTCTTGACTATCAAGATTTAGCATATCAACTGATTCTTGGGTACCATTAGCATTAGCGCCACCAGTGTCTTCAAACTTGACATGAACAGGGACAGCTCCTGTTGTTCCTGTTTTACATGCAAAAATAAAAACCAAACCATAGTAAGTATAACTTTGATGTTTACATATACAAATTAATTCAGAACTTTCAATAATAAAATCACAACCATAGCATGTTAAACAGTGATGTTTACATATATAACCAAAATCAAAACATTGGACAACAGCATGTTAAAACTAAATCATAACAAAGATGTTTACAGATGAAAAACTAAATCATAACAAAGATGTTTACAGATGCAAAACTAAATCATAACATTCAACACTAAAAATCCAACCAAAGCATGAAAAACATGGATGTTTACACAAATAAATAAAATCAAACCTTTGACAGTAAAAAAACAACCATAGCATATAAAACAGAGATGATTACACATTAAAACCAAAACCTACAACCTTCTAAAAGGTAAGGTATACTTCTAACAACTTAACCTTCATTACTTAAATACCTACTTTTACAAGTAAAACATCAATGATTATAAAGAGAGAAAAAAGGCGGGAGACCAATACAAGAAATTCAAAACAACAATTATACAAGTTCGCAAATATAACATGCACCTTCCAATACTAAAATCAAAACTTCTAGAAAATAAATCCAAACCAGACAACACACATGCAAAACAATGGCAAATCACAGAACACACAGAGAAGCACAAAATAACGGCACAAACATTGCTCAATCAATACTCAACTCAAAACAAGAGTTCAAATACACATATATAAGCACAACCGCCGGAAACCGCCAGAAAACACAAAAACCACCGAAAAACACAACCGCCGGAGCACAGAAGCACGGATCCGCCGATCAAAGCACATTATAAATCAAAAAATCGAAACAATTGCACGAGTTTATCGGTTTTTACCTTCAGTAGAGCCTGGAACGTTTTGATTTCCTCTTGTCAACACCATTGTACTCCGATCTAAACCACAGAAACAGAAAAAATTTAAAAACAAACACAAATCCGCATCAAATCATAGATAAAGATGAAAAACAAACAAATCGAGAAACTTACTTGCTATTGCGCACGGTTGAACACGGTGGATCGATGCCTGAATCGGAAAACCGACGGTGAATTAGGTTTTTGAATTTGGCGGAGAAATTGGTTACGACGGTTCGGGAGGTTCTGCAAAAATGGAATTAGGAATTATGAATGGAAATTTGATATTTATATGAATTGAAGTTTAGACTAATTGTGAAAAAACCCTCGCGTATTAGCTGTTTTTGCAACAAGGCCCCCGCCGGATTTTATTCTTTATTTTCAGTCCCGTCTATAATCTGGATGGTCTCTTTCGAGACTTTCTATATTATTATTAAGTTTAACGGTTAAATTTCAAACAATCATGCGAAGATAAAATATTTTGCGTTAAAAAGTTTCTATTAATATTGCACTAGCGGTTGTGAAAATAAAATATGTGTCAACCTCATTAAAATGTTACCGTCAGGTGTTAATTGGATACCATAATAGATAGTGATTTATTTCTTATAAATATGAGATTTTTAAAATAATATAAAAAAAATTAACGGTCAAATTTCAAACAATCACGTGAGGTCAAAATCTTTTCTATTAAATTATATATGGTCAACGGTCATGAAATTATTTATGATTCAAAAAATGTTACCGTTAGGGGTTGATTGGATATCTGGTAGATATTGATTCTTTCTTATAAATATGAGCTTTTCTCAATACACAAAACCTAAGAGGTTTTGAACTTTTAAATGGTTTGAAATATATTTTCTTGCAACTCAAAAACTAGCTTGTCTACTTCCACTTTATCCCTTTGAAGGTGTACCATCCATTTCAATGGCCACCAAGGGACGAAGAAAAATAGATATGGTCGAAATTACAAATACAGCACACAAGCTAGTATTTGTTCAAAACGATGCACTGGATTGTTCAAAAAAGCTAGCGTGCTTTGCACGCTCACGGGTTCAGAAATTATTTAAAATTTAAGGTCAAATTTCAAACAATCACGTGAGATTAAAATATTTTCTATTAAATTATAAATGTTCAACGGTCATGAAATTATTTATGATTCAAAAAATGTTACCGTTAGGGGTTGACTGGATATCATGTAGACATTGATTCTTTCTTATAAATATGAGCTTTTCTCAATACACATAACCTAAGAGGTTTTGAACTTTTAAATGGTTTGAATTATATTTTCTTGCAACTCAAAAACTAGCTTGTCTACTTCCAGTTTATCCCTTTGAAGGTGTACCATCCATTTCAATGGCCATCAAGGGACGAAGAAAAATAGATATGGTCGAAATTACAAATAATGCACACAAGCTAGTATTTGTTCAAAACGACGCACTGGATTTTTCAAAAAAGCTAGCGTGCTTTGCACGCTCACGGGCTCATAAATTATTTAAAATTATATAAAACATTTAACGGTAATATTTCAAACAATCACGTGAGGTTAAAATCTTTTCTATTAAATTATATATGCTCAACGGTCATGAAATTATTTATGATTCAAAAAATGTTATCGTTAGGGGTTGATTGGATATCTGGTATATATTGATTCTTTCTTATAAATATGAGCTTTTCTCAATGCACATAACCTAAGAGGTTTTGAACTTTTAAATGGTTTGAAATATATTTTCTTGCAACTCAAAAACTAGCTTGTCTACTTCCACTTTATCCCTTTGAAGGTGTACCATCCATTTCAATGGCCACCAAGGGACGAAGAAAAATAGATATGGTCGAAATTACAAATACAGCACACAAGCTAGTATTTGTTCAAAACGATGCACTAGATTTTTCAAAAAACCTAGCGTGCTTTGCACGCTCACAGGCTCTGAAATAGTTGTTATAGTATTTTCTCCAAGTGGTAAGGTTTTCTCTTTTGGTAGCCCTGGCGTTTCCCAAATCTTGGCGAGATTTCAAGATCGAAATTCGCATCAACCAGTTTCAAGATTGGATATCGGGGAACCACGGGCAACTATTATTCAGGGCATCACCGAAGAGCTTCAAGGGTTAGAAACACAATTGGATTGTGAAAAGAGAATTTCTGAAAGCTTTCAAGCCAATAAAATGAATCTTCACTGGTGGGAAACTTCTGTGGAAGACATGCAATAGGAGCAACTTGAGCAGCTCATGTCAGTTCTGGAACTTCTCCATACAGATATTAAAACTCTTTCGGGAAACTGATATCACCAAAAATATTGATTGTTAAGCCGTTTCAAGTGCAACCAATGATTTCTTCCTTTGAATAAGACAGTCTCACATATTCCTCAAAATTTTCCATATCACAATCATTACGCTGGGTCAATCACATATGACATTTTTTTTCAAATAATACAGGGCCTTTATTTTAGATTAGTATGTATTATTTTTGAGTGGTGTTTCAAAAATCAATACCACCGCATCTTTCATAGGTAGGTCTTAAGTGTGTTTTTCCATTCAATAATTAAGATTTCCTAAGAGACTGTTTAAGCTTGTGAAGTCTAAATCAATTAAGTTTTACAGTATGATTTTTTATAAGTTGTTTGCAATTTAATTATGATTATATTTGAGTTTTTAAGAGTGATGTTTTCGAGTTTTTCCGGATTAGTCGATTACATCGAGGTAGCCTGAAAACAAGAGAACACTACCAGGTCAAGCGGGTGGAGATCGTACCCGTTCCGATGCATAAGAGAGAGCACGAAAGAAGAAAGACAACTGAGAAATGTGTGTAGATTCAAAGTTTTGAATTTACTGTCATGATCTGAACACTATTCACGCATGCACTATTCACGGTCCAATACTATTCACGCACGCACTATTTACGGACCAATACTATTAACACGTGCACTATTCACGGTCAAAGACTATTCACAGTCCGATATTATTTTAATACGTTGTACACTAAAACACGCAGATTTTTAATTATTATTGAAATGATTTTTTATACGTTGTGCATTAAAATACCGAGGTTTTTAATTAAAATTATAATGTTTGATTTCTTAAATATGTTGTACATTAAAATATGGAGGTTGTTAATTAAAAGTATAATGTTTGATTGATAGATTGTACATTAAAACATTGAGGTTGTAAATTAAAAGTAGAATCTTTGATTAATAGATTGTAGATTAAAACATGGAGGTTGTGAATTAAAAGTAGAATGTTTGATTTTTAATATGTTGAAAATTAAAACACAGAAGTTATTTATTAAAAGTAAAATATTTGATTCTTAATTGATTCTAGTTGATATACGGAGTCTTTTAATTTAAAGTATAATGCCGATTTTCTTAACAGGTTGTATATTAAAATATGAAGGTTTTTAATTAAAAGTATAAAGTTTGTTTTTAATTGATGTGGATTCAAATACGGAAGTTTTTAATATAAAGTAGAATGTTTGCATTTTAATTAAGGAAGTTTCAGTTCTAAAATAGAAAGATTTTAATTTTAATAGGTTGTAGATAATAACAAAAACGTTTTAAGGTTACAATATAAGGTTTTATTTAGTTTAAGTTATATATAGATATATCTTGACAAAGAAAAGTCATGAAGGATAAGTTGATGTAGTGTCAAAGTTACTTATTTTTTTGTTATGAGGTCTTAAGTTCGAGTCTTGAATTAAGGTAGCATTTTTGCAAGAAAAAGAAAAAAAAAAAAAGCAATCACATGTGGTGAAGATAGCACTTTTACAAAAAAGAGGAAAAAAAGGAATCACATGTGGTGGGTCCCACCTTATCCGCGCGCCTGACTTTAGTATAGTGGAGTAAGTTTTTAAAAATTGCAACCAAGCCCCTCTGCGTTTTGCACATAAGGAGTTCCATGTTTATCTAGTTAAAAATAGCATTGTCTAGATTATAGATGGTCTCTTTTGAGAATTTCTAATATCATTATTGGGTTTAGGTTATGTTAGTCCTAGGGTTATCAAATTTTTCAAGAAAAACTCATTCAGCTTTCTCTCTCTAAGTCAAATGCTCCTACTTCTCTCTAAATATTTTCTCTCTTTCTTCCCATTGCCACTTTATTCCTGATAGATCCATCGCAAACGGTTACAAAACAGCAAAAAAATGTTGGAACCGTTGCAGCCCCGCGGCGGAGCCACCGCTCCTCTTAATTTCCTGCAATCCCTGAACAACAAACAACCTCCTCTCTACCCCTCTCTCCCATCTAACACCGCCATACACCCAATCCTAGAGTGTAAAGGAAAGATAGCGTGTATTCTGCCGCCGGAAGAAGTCGCTGCCTTATCGGAGCACTACAGTAACGTCCTGGTCGGAAAGTTCTCGCGCCTCAAACCTTCGATGGATTTCCTAAATGAGGCTTTTAAGTAAGGGGGCTTCAATGGAAAGTATCAAATGGGGTCAATCGATTACAAGCATGTGCTCATCAGGTTCGATGATCCAGAAGATTTCCAGCGTTGTTGAATGAAATCCCAGTGGTTTTCAAAGGGGCAATTATTAAGGTATTCAAATGGATCCCCAATTTTACTTCTGAAACTGAAACCTCGATCTTACCTGTTTGGATTACAATACATAATCTGCCTATCCTCTGGTACAATGTGGCTATGTTAGAATCCATGCGAAACCAAATTGGTAAATTCATTAAGATGGATCAGGCCACATCAAATCTTTCTAGACTGTGAAATTGTGTGTTGAGATTGATCTCTTAGCTAAGTTACATAATATAGTGACTCTTACCATCAACTTGCAGGTGGAAGGTGCAGACTTTCCCATAGAATATGAATAACTACCTCTGTATTGCAAGCATTGCAAAAAGTTGGGCCATCAAATGCAAGAGTGTAGAGTCTGTACCCTGAATTAAGACCACTCCTCACTAGATACCAAAAACCTAGACCTACCTCCCAATCCGTACCTTATAACCAAAACCACAACACCAAACAGAAGCCCAAGGATAATACTCACATTGCTAGCTCTTCCAATCAAGTTAGGGATGGTGACAAATCTCTGCCTCACTATGTATATGTGCAAAAGACAGATGGCAACAACCTCCAAAGACCCCCCTTGGCTCAGAAAAAGGATAAGCATATCTCCTCCATAGAAGATGCCATTACTTCAACTGATGGTGAGGCCTGCAGCAACCTAGAAGCAGTAGCAGTACCCTCTATACTTCCAATGGTGTTCCTAACAATGATGGGATCACCCTCTAAACAAGCTGAGGGATACACTCACTCCACCAAGGGCTCATACATCCAAGTGATTGCAATTCTGGATGACTCCCATCCCAATCTCCATAAACACTCTCAATCAGGGATTCCTCTCCTCAAAACCAGACACATACCAACTCTGATATAGCTGATCTTGAAAAGGAGTCACCAAAGAGGCCAAATAGCTATACTACTGATGATATCAATATTCATTTAGGTAAGCTACCAGTTTCACTTGATAGCTCTTTTTACACTGACAATTTTACCTTCTATTCCAAGCCAAGAAACACGGGTAATAGATTCCTTCCTCTCATGGAAGAAGGAAATGAGGATACAGAGGAAGGACTGAATAAGTCATCTACTGAAGACAAGGAAAAAGAATCAGAGGCCAGTAGACCACAGGAAATTAGTTCACAGCAGACAATCTCATCTCCTCAGGTCAGTTGTACCCTCAACTAACTCTACACTCATGACATCTGCTGTTGTTACCAATATTGACTCTAAAAAATAATACATACTTTACTCAGATACATAGGGTTATTACAAGAACAACAACTTAGAGCATAAAAACTCGTAAAAAATGATTAGTAAGACCTTAGGTATCAATGTGGTAGTGTGGAATGTAAGAGGAATGGAAACTTCAATGTTGAGATTAGAGAAATTGATCAGAATCAACAAGTTGGGTATGGTCTGTTTCATTGAACCTCAATACCACTACGCTGAAGGTGTCACATACTGTGATAGGCTCAATTTCAAACATTGTTTATACTCTTCACTTTGCAATATATGGATTATGTGGAACAATCAGTTATAGATAGTTTTAAAATCTGATAATAGTCAATTCTTCTCAGTACAGATAACAAGCCATATTCTGAATGAAATCACTGATTTTATAGCAGTTTGTGGATTCAGATTTAGGAATGGAAGGAAAAAACTATGGTCAAACCTTAAAACTTTAAATCTTCCTAAAGCTGTTTATAAGGTGATTTTAATGCTATGACTTCTATTAATGAATATCAGGGGAACTCTTCCCCACCACTAGGTAGCATGCAAGATTTTAATGAATTCATAGATGACATGGCTCTGCAAAATGTTAACACAGTAGGTAATTTTTACTTGGTCTAATAATAGGGTTAGGAATAATAGTTGAGAAAAATTAACACTGGATAAAGCTAAATGCAGTCTCCAATGGCAATAAAAATTCCCACTCTCCTCAGTAGAAGTACTTAATAGATTATGTTCAGATCATAGCCCTTTGCTGCTCAGAATAGCTAGTAACACTCCCTTAGTCCCAAGACCTTTCAGATTCGTAAATACCTGGTAAAAGAGATAATTTCATGGATCTTGTTAGATCTCACTGGAACAATATACCAGAAGGTCAAGGCATGCTAAGAATTTTTCTAAAACTGAATTACCTCAATAAATTCCTGAAAGTTTGGAACAGAGAGGTTTTTGGTAATATTGGAGAAAATGTTTAAGAGACTGAGGAAAATTTGAGAATCCAGGAATTAGCTTTTGAAGCTGATAGTTCAACTAATGAACTAATCAAATTCAATAGATCTAAAACTCTTTTACAGAAAGCACTAAAAGAGGAAAAGAAATTCTGGAAACATAAAGCTAAAGTAAAATGGCTAAAAGAGGGTGATGAAAATACCAAATTTTTTCATCAATCAGTTTTGGAAAAAAGAGATAGATTAAAGATCACAAAAATAAAAAAGCTCCACGGGATCCTGGTTAGTTGAGAAGTATGATATAGAAAATGAAACTGTTTCTTTCTATAAGGATTTGCTAACTGATTAGCCTCATCCTCACCATGAAGTTTTTTCCTCTCACTTTCTGTCAAAAATTCCAACAGTAATAACTACTGAGGACAATGACAGTCTAACAAAGCCAGTTACTTTGACAGAATAAAGCAAATAGTCTTTGGCATTAATCAAGCAGTCCAAGGCATGATGGCTATACAGCTCAATTTTTTATTAAAGCATGGGACATATAATATGCTTAGATTTACTAGAGGCGTCAAATGATTTTCTCTCAAGGTCTCACATTCATAGGGGTATATCCAGTACATGGATAACTATGATACCAAAAACAGAGACTCCAATCACCTTCTGTGATTATAGGCCTATAAGTATTTCCAATGTCACCAATAATTTTTTTTCTACGTTGTTAATGGAAAGACTAAAGCCTTTGATGCCTAAATAAATCTCACCATAACAAACAGCTTTCTTGAAAAATAGGGACATTTCAAATAATGTTATCTATCTCAAGGAAATGTTCAGATTTTTAAACAGAAAGGATAGAGACCCTAACTGCATTTTAAAACTTGACTTAATGAAAGCTTTTGATAGGGTCAGCTTGACTTTCTTAAAAACAATTCTCCAAAAATTTGGTTTTAACAGTAAGTTCCTTCATTGCATTATAAAAAATCTGTCTGATGCTTGGTTTTCAATCCTTATAAATGTTTCACCTGTAGGATATTTCAAGGCTATTAGAGGCATAAAATAGGGAGACCCCCTCTTCCCTTTCTTTTTTAACATTTTCTCTGAAGCTAGTGGTGATATGGGCTTTGGGCCATATCTAGACTCCAGTCCAGGTAGGGGCCCGGTCCATAAATGACGTCAGCTAGAATGGCGCCACCTGGGGACACAAAGGACATGAATATGACCTGTCACCGGATAAGGACAAACAGGCAGGACCACTGCCTTTGGGTTGACATCTCACCACCTCACATCTATAAATACAGCTTTGGACTTGTGGAAAAAGGTATGTTCTATCAGACTAAATTCTCTCAATATATCCTTATTCTCTGTCCTATTCAAAGGCCACTCTTTCATCATCACGTCGAAGTAGCTATCCTCGGGATACTCCGGGGCGTTGTTTTGCAGAACTATTAGGTGAGAGTGCGCGGACCACGTACGCAATCTTCTCCGGACCGGTGGCACCTGCTGTACTCAGGACCGGACGGGAAGCTGGTAGCATCAGTTGGCACACCCAGTGGGACCTCATATCCCCGGTTACAAGGTGCGTCCATGCCGCGCGGACGACCAAGGAAGAACCCTCCTCCGCCTGGAAATGAAGCGGATGGGGCCAAAGACCAGAAGGGCCGCCGCGGTAATTGGGGCCCAGAAGATAGCGGCGGATAAGGAACGATCTCTCCGAGCCAAGGAGGCAGCGGCAGAGGCGAGAGCCGCAGCTGAGGAACGTCGACGACAGGGTTTGGCGTCGGAGAAGGCGAAAGGAAAGAAGGTGACTCTGGAACGGACGTTGGTTGAGATGCAAGCGAGAACAGGGAGCGACTACGAGCTGCTAAGGAGGCGAAGAAACAGCAGCAGTTCGGAGACCGTGAGGAGTCGGACGGAGACACGAATGATCTTGAAGCAACGGAGGATCTGGGGAACCCGGAAGAATACGACATGGAGAAAGACGACGCTCAGAGTCGATCAGAGAAGGATCGATCGGCGCGAAGGGCTAGTCTGGAAGAGCGTGAGTACCACGACTCCAGAATCGGAGGAAGCGTCCTGAGGACAAACATGTCAGAATATCAGCAGTTTCATGCGTGGAAGGCGTCCCGCCAAGCCCCAGCCGGACCGGAGATACCCCCTCCGGGACGACCGCGGGAATATGTTGACTTGGAGAGCGATATGGGTCAGGCCAGGCAAGAGGTAGGGCAGTATAACCCTCCGCCCAGAGGACCAAACCCCCCGGCCCCGTCACAGACCAACCAGCAGCAGGCAGTCGGCCTGAACCCGGAAGTACCGCCATACTGGAGAGGACAACCCCAACAGGCTTATGGAATGGCAGCTCCCGGAGGACCACCGCAGCAGATGATGTTTGGAACGCCACCCCCCGGTGGAGGGTTTCCTGGTGGGTTTGTGTTTTAGACGCCTTTTTGCTCGGACTCCATTGAAGATCGCCTGAACCGCCTCATCGGTCGGAATGGAGTTAGACCTCAGTCACCTTGGGTTCCGGAGGTGTTGAACTTTAAGTGGCCGGCTGGAACCAAGGCTCCGGATGGATTCCCAACCTACAATGGGGAGGGAGATCCGGAGGAGTTTGTTCACACTTACTCAAGTATCATGTATGCAAGAGACATTCCGGAGGAGTTGCAGTGTAAGATGTTACTCTCGTATCTAAGGGGGAACTGTTTGGCCTGGTTCAAGGGTCTTCCAAACGGAACCCTCAGGCACTTTTGGGATTTTGCCACCGCTCTAGTACGGCGCTATTTAGCTATGAAACACACGTTTGTAAACTTGGCCACGGTCCTGGAAATGAGACAGTTGGAGACATGATAAGTTTATGGTTCGTATTCGGACCTCATTCATACTCGGACCAGGGCCCGAGAAGGGTCGTGGGCTCGAGATACGCGGAGGATGGATCCACAGGTCCATTAATCCTAATCCTTATAAGGAATGCGTATATTATGAGTGTTCTACAAGGAATATACATCTTCTCAAAGATAGTAATACAGCTATCCTAAACATGGTAATACAACCATGTCCGAAATACACTTCTGTTATACATGGTAATACAACCTCTATTCCCATAAGAGTTGTATTCATACCATAAATACATGTCTTGGTGATCTACGGATTGTAGCCATATAAATACCCTAAAGGTTTGGTAGACCTCTCATCTAATCTCATACTTTATACTTTATGTCTTAAACAAATATACTGACTTGAGCGTCAGAGTGTCTATCCCCGGGACACCCGGGGCCTTTGTCTTGCAGATCAGTTTGAGAGCCTGGTTCGTCGTCGAAGTGTTGATGTCCTGCATACATCAAGACAGAGACAACTTGGGAGTTCTATCTCCAGTACATAGCAGCGTCGATGAAGGTGGTGGACAGACACTTGCAGGAGAAGGCCATCATCCACAACTTCGTGAATGGGATAAGGGACAATGCTTTCTACATTGAGCTCATGAAGAACATGCCAACATCGTACTATCACCTCCAACTGGTTGTAGAGATGCATTGTACGGTGCACGATGCTAACCATGTCTGGATGACCACGGTGAGATTCTTTGAGCAGAGGACTCTCACGACAGCGGGAGCCCAGACCCCGGTTGTTCGTCCTCCGGTCCGGAATGATCAAGTTAGACGCGCACCAGCTCCGACGGTGGCAGCTCAAGCTCCGGTTGTGGCTGCACGGCCTGCCTACACCCCTCTCTCCAAAACCCGTACGGAGATCCTTGCGGTCTACCGAGGTCTGTTCACGGATCAGTAGCCCATAGTTGGTGTACCAGCAGCAGTGAACGTGAATAAGTGGTGCGACTTTCACAAGTCTCATGGTCACACCACCGAGGGGTGCAGGGCGCTCTGTTCGGATATAGAAAGATTGATCGGCACGGCCCAGTTGAGAGATTGTGTAGCCGGCGATGCGCGCCAAGCAGTGGCTCCGGCTCCCGCGGCCGGACAGGGGTGAAAGAGATATTGGAGGAACAACTGTCCCCGGGGCGGAAACTAAGCCAACCCAGCCAATCCGGCTCCGCATCAGGCCGCGCCAGCACAGGACCCAGCTCCACCTCGGATGATTAATGTGATCAACGGCATAGTTGGATATGGGCTAAACTCCATGACAGCAATCAAGGCTAAGAGAGGATACGTACCTCCGGGCGAGATACAACAGAAGAGATTCAAGGCAAGCGAGACCATCACCTTTTCGGACGAGGACCTGGTGCCTCCCCAACTTCCTCACTCCGATCCGATGGTGGTGTATGCAGAAGTGGAAGGGGTTCTGATCAAACGAGTATTCGTGGATGATGGCAGCAGCGTGGAGATAATGTTTGCAAGATGCTTTGATCAGCTCGGAATTGGGCGACAGAACTTGAAGCCATATCATTCACCACTATCAAGGTTCACCGGGCGGACTGTCCACCCACTCGGCGTCATCCCTTTGAAGGTCACCATGACGGATTTCCAAGACACAACAAAGCGGACAACGATTGAATGCAATTTCGCCGTTATTGATGCAGTGTCCCCTTACAACATGATCATCGGAAGGCCATGGTTGTCCCAGGCACGAGCTATCTGCTCACCATACCATCTGATCATGAAGTTCCCCACGGAAAAGGGTGTTGCATCGGTCCGGGGACATCAGCAGACTGCCCGGAGCTGCATGCTGACAGCCATCATGGATGCTCGATCCGGAAGAGGGCAGCTAAAGTTAACCGAACCGGAGAAAGGGGAAGCCAATGCAAGCTTGGTCGGGGCATTTCACGGAGAGCCACCGTCGTATGAAACAGAGGACATGATGGTAGGCCAGAAAGGTGTAGTAAGTGTATGGAAGAACCTCTCGGAGGATGTGAAAAAAGATTTACGTGACTTGTTGGCTGAATATGAGGACGTCTTTTCATGGGGAACGGAGGATTTGACGGGCGTTCCGGAGGAAATCACTGTCCACAGACTCAATGTTTTCCCGGAACTGAAGCCCATACGTCAGAAGAAGAGACCTCTTGCTCCGGAACGGGTGGAGGAGGTCCGGGCGGAGGTAGGAAGGTTGTTGAATGCTGGGATCGTGGAGGAGATATCCTACCCGGAGTGGATAGCAAACCCAGTTCTGGTGAAAAAGCACGATGGCTCATGGAGAGTGTGTATTGATTTCACAAATCTCAACAAGTGTTGCCTAAAAGACAGCTATCCACTTCCGTCCATTGATCATCTGGTCAAGGCCATTACTGGTTACCAAGTGTTAGAATTCTTTGACGCGCACCGAGGGTATCACCAGATTACGATGGACAAGGATGACCGAAACATCTTTTATTACTGACTTTGGTACTTTTTGTTACAGGAAAATGCCTTTTGGATTAAAGAATGCAGGGGCAACGTATCAGAGGATGGTGGATAAGCTCTTCCGGAACCAAATGGGTCGAAACCTAGAAGTCTATGTGGATGACATGGTGGTAAAAAGCCGGACGTACGAGTCTTTCTTGTCGGATCTCTGGGAGATGTTCGACGTGCTCAAGACGGCAAACCTGAAGCTCAGCCCCGGAAAGAGCACCATTGGGGTCGGAGCAGGGAAGTTCCTCGGTTTCATTGTGTCAGCTCGATAGATCGACGTGAATCCGGAAAAGATATCAGCGCTCATGGAGATGCCACCTCCGAAAGGGGTGAAGGACGTGCAGAAGTTAACTGGACCGCTGGCCGCACTGAGCCGGTTCCTTGCTCGGGGGCGAAAAAGAAACTCCCCTTCTTCAACATACTCCATAAGGCCAAACCATTCGAGTGGACGGAGGCATGTGATCAAGCGTTCGCGGATCTAAAAACCCACCTAGCAAGCCTTCCCACGCTATCCAAACCGGTGCTCGGAGAGTAGCTTTTCCTATACATAGCTGCAATCGAGCATGCTATCAGTTCCGCCCTGGTCCGGGAGGATGGTAAGGTTCAACGTCCGGTATATTTTGTAAGCAGGGCGCTCCAAGGCCCGGAGACAAGGTACACCGCCTTGGAAAGATTGATATTGGCCTTGGTTCGCGCCTCCCGGCGTCTTCGGCCTTACTTTCAAGGACACCCAATCACAGTCCTGACAAACCATTTGTTAAGGCAGATCATGCTCAAACCGGAAGCTTCGGGCAGAATGATGAAGTGCCCAGTGGAGCTCGGGGAGCATGAGATCAAGTACCAGCCCCGGAAGGCCATCAAGGGACAAGCGTTAGCTGATTTCTTGGTGGAGATGACCGAGCCGTCAGGAGACCCGTCCGGGTCGGAGCCACCCTCTGATAGATGGAAGTTGCATATGGATGGATCATCACATGCAAATGGCGGCGGGGCAGGAGTGCTGCTAACTTGTCCCAGAGGTACAGAGCATAGATATACCATCTAGTTCAGTTTTAGAGCCACTAACAACGAGGCGGAATATGGGGCACTTTTGGCCGGACTCAGATTGGCGTTGGAGGTAGGAGTCACGGATGTGGAAGTTTACAGTGATTATCAGATAGTGGTTCAGCCTCGTAGCCTTCAGAGATACTTGGAGGCAGTCAAGCCGCTATTGGCGAGACTACGTAGCATAACTGTGACGTAGATCCCCCGGGAAGACAATGGCAAAGCGGACGCCTTGAGCAAGCTTGCTTCATCGGAAATCAAGCAGGATCCATAGAGTAACTTGATGATGGAGACGTTAACCGCTCAGAGCTACGATACCACACAGGTTGCAGCGGTAGAAGTAGCAAAGGAATCATGGATGACGCCCTTGTTTGAGTACTTACTGGACGGCAATCTCCCGGAGGACAAGGCGTTGGCACGGAGGATTCGACAGAAAGCACCACGATACACCATCTTGGACGGATCCTTACTTAGACGGGGATACCTCCAACCTTGGCTAAAGTGTGTGGACTCGGACGATGCAGACAGGTGGATAAGAGAAATGCATGAATGGACAAATGGTAGCCATCAGGGTGCCCGGACCATCGCAAGGAAGATAATGTGTACGGGCTACTACTGGCCGACTCTGTTTGAAGATGCACAGAAGTATGTCTGATCTTGTGTGCAGTGCCAAAGGTTCGCCCCACTCATCCATGTGGCTCAAGAAGAAAGGGTAGGTATCACCGGCTCATGGCCCTTTGACCGATGGGGCATCGACTTGGTTGGCCATTTCCCCTCCGCTCCGGGGGGATTCAAATACTTGATCGTGGCAATCGATTACTTCAGCAAATGGGTAGAAGCTGAACCTCTCACAAATATCTGTGGCAGCACTTGTGTCAAATTTTGTTGGAAAAACATCATATACCGGTACGGAATTCCTAAGTACATCGTCACGGATAACGGGGCATAGTTTGAAAACGACCCGTTTCGGTCTTGGTGCAAAGAATATGGTATCACACAACGGCTCACGTTCGTTTACCATCCGCAGGTTAACGGTCAAGTCGAGGTAACAAACCGCACGGTGAATGGATTGAAGACCCGGTTACAGGGAGCACGGGAAACTGGGTGAACGAGCTGCCAAGCGTCCTCTGGGTGTACCGGACGACCGAAAGATCCGCCACCGGAGAATCACCCTATAGCCTGGTGTATGGGGCGGAGGTAGTGATACCGGCCGAAGTTGGAGTCCCCAGTCTCCGGACCCTTACTTGGGAGGATGATCAAGCCGGACGGAACTCCTCTCTGGGATCAAGCAGACTGCTAGACTTAGACCTCTTAGAGGAAAAGCGGGAACAAACAGCGCTACATGAAGCTAAGGTGAAGGAATGAGTGAAACGCTACCATGACAGACGTGTGCGGAAGGAATCATTCTTCCCCGGAGATTGGGTGATGCGGAGGAATGACAAGAGTTTGCAAGAGGCCACTGGAAAGATGGCACCGAACTGGGAAGGACCGTATCAAGTCACAGCATCATTTCCGGGCAGAAGTTACGAGCTGGCAGACCAATCCGGACGGGCAATTCCCAGAAGGTGGAACATCACCAACTTTTTTTGAGATTTTACGGGGCTTCCGGAATAGGTACGCGCTTCGGTAGAATACATAGCTCCGGGTCCTCTGGCTAGGGTTATGCCTAGGATTCCGTTTTGTTTTATTTATCATGTACCCAGTTACGACCCTTAGAGGCAAAGAGTATGCCCGGTCGGATTCTACTTGGTTTAATGAATGATAAAAGAGTTTGAGTTATTTATTTTACATTTTTTGCATTGATTCCCTCCGTTCTGTTTGAATAAACTAACGGAGGCGAGGGAAGAAGGGAATGGACAGTTTGATCAAACAATATAAGATGAAATGCTTGAACAAGCTAAATCTTAAAAAAATAAAGAAACATTTGAATAAATGGGATACATGAAAGTCCGGACGGACTGGTATACAAACAAAGGAAACAGGGAGCAAACGTATAAACAAATAAAATGCCTAATAAGCCCGGACGGACTTGTGTACAAACAAACAAGCACCGAGGATCTATTTACTTGGGCCAATCGATGCTATCCTAGTCAATAGGAGATGCGGGTTCCGGAGAAAGGACCTCCGGAGAAGGCACTGGTGCGGCAACCTCCGACGTACGGACTTCCGGATCTTGAGGGTCTGCGCCGGCCTCAGAAATCTCCTCCATGGCGGGATTCCACTCCGGAGTGTCGGGATCAAGGTCGTAAAGCTTTGTCCCACTAGATTGATCCACTTGGCCCAAGTATGAAAAAGGGGGGATCTCGGAAGTTCTGATGAGGGACCTAGCGCCTCCGAGCCGGATCCAAAGATTCCGTCAGAGTCAGGGTTAGAGGTTTGCATATCCTCTCCGGAAACTTTCGCTTTACCCTTACCCCTGACAGAAGGCCCTCCACCCCGTAACGGGAAAGCGGCCCTGCGGGGATTTCGAGACGGAGAACCGATCCGGACATGAATCTGAGGGCGCGCTTGTCGAGCACCTCCGCAGCGACCACTTCCACGATGACTACTTCCGCGGCGGGCTCCCTTGAATCCCCGGCTACCCCTACCTCCCCCCCGCCCAGATACGAGCCAGCCGACGTCTTGCCAGCTCAGCCAACTCCCTGGTAATAAAGGGACGGATGATGGCAGCATCCGCTCTTAGACGTGCAACGCGTCGGGCGGACTCCTCCGGATCGACAGACACCTGAATGCCAGAGTACTTCTCGAAGGTGAAGTCTACCGAAACCTGGCTCGGGATGAGAATGAGTGAAGGAGGAAGACGAGTACCAGCATGCATCCGTTTCCACCACTCGACTGCTTCCTCGAACGCTGGACGATAACCAGACTCTCGATCGTTCCAACCCAACTTAAACATTCGGACGATCAGCGCACTCACGTCACGGGGAAAGTTGCGGTACACTGGCGGAGATACTAGTCCGAGTCGGAGGCCGGTATGATGGTAGGACAACTGCAGGGTCATCAAGTTTTCGTTAAGAATCATGACATGACCGGCCAACTCGCGATTCTCTTCCTCCGGCTTTAAGTAATCTTACAAGTAGTCCGTCCTCTTTTCAACCACTTCAACTTATCACAGTAGAATGGAAGCTCGGACCACACCAGATCCAGCTCGGTTTTCAACTTGGCCTTGTAGTCCTCGTGTTCAGCTTGAAACATGAAGATCGTGGCATCCGCGTCTAGGGTCGCATTGATCCGTTCTCGCACGAAGGCCTGACATTGGGACAGAGTCCCAAATTCATCGGATATCCCCGGAGGCAAGCAGCCAAGGAGGGAATATCTGGAAACTCCTCCATGAGGGGTCCAATTCCGGACCGGACAAATGGGACAAATCTGGCGCTCAAGGAATTATGATTTAACGGAATAATTGAAAATATAATGATTCATGTCCACCTAAATGGGAAGAATTTGGGGCGGGTATCCACATAAACCCGCTCCATTGCCATCACTAATTTGAGCATCTCAATATTAGGGATGATGTTTTCAAAAATGAAAGAATTCCTAACTTTCCATATAAACCAGCGAAATATGTTGTTAGAGTATGGAAAAGGCTAGTATGTAACTTAGTGTGACATGTGTAAGACCAGTAATAGGACAGCCTGTCCCATAGAGTGTTAAATTGCAAATCAGAGATACCAACCATATAATGAAAATATGCCCTTTTTTTTTTAAGTTGACATTCAGTGAAACAGTGTTCAATAGTGTTTGAAATTTGACATAAAGGGCATTTTGATGGCATCTGAAATCCCATCTTCATTAAAACATCTGCAAAAGGCGAAAAAACATTTGTCAGTTTCCACATAAAAGTTAATGTAATTGTAATTAGATGAAATACTTAATTCCCTTAATTTAGATGTGAAGTAATTAATATAATATAAAATATTTTCCTCAAAAATAAAAATATATATAACATAAAATTTGGGGTACCGTCTCAGCATAAATTTATGGTAAGACGAATAAGAACTCATATGTTTATAAGTATAATTTGCATGTTTGTAGCCCGACCTAATAGGTGATTCGAGTAAACTAGAGCCCATTTTCAAAAAATGGGTTAAAATAGAGCCCACTTTTTTTATTAAAAAAATCGGAATTTGTATATCTTTTTTCTAAAATATATTCTTTAAATTCCAATATTTTCTAAATTGGTCAAATGAGGGACCCGTTTAAAAATTCGGATTTAGTATATCTTTTTATAAAAATTATTTTTTAAATCCCTGTATTTCTAAATGGGTCAAAATAAGAATGTCATTTTTAAAAAAAATCATTATTTTAATTAATCTTAATTCCTTTTTCCCTTACTATTAAATTTCTTTTGCAATCGAATTTTCACCATTATATAGGCGATTCAAATTTTTACCGAATCCTCAATTAGGGCCATTTGTAAAAAAGATATCTGGTTCATGTCCCCAAATACATAAGACCGTCCCTAATTGTAACTATAATTTAATCAATACAAAATCTATGATGAGACCGTTCACCATAAGTATATAATAGGACGTTTCATATATATTTATTAGGATAACTTGCGAATTTGTAACATTTGTTTGTTTACGCATTATAATTTTTTTACCAACCAATGGATAACTTGCAAGTTCACAACCAATGTTTGTTGTACCAATGTAACAAGTTCACATATTATAATTTATATATATATATATATATAGCACCATTGGGGAGTATTAAGCTCAGGGCTGCCTGAATGATATCCATGTAAGGTTTACCTCTCCCAAACTTGCTGATCAAAGCATTATTGTAGTGAGATGCTAGGATTTGACAGAATCTGGATCAGAGAGACAAGCTGGGCGGCCGTTCAATCTCGTAATTGAGGGTTTGATAAATCAAAGAGGGGAGGATTTTTGTTTGCAAAAGTCTGGAGGAAGCATTTTTCGGCGGTTGTGTCACCCGTAATGGGCAGCGGCTATAGTCATGGAAAAATGGACGTTATGGTTCAGAAAGAGAATTTGAGGCATTTATTTGGTGGCGCGTGGTCAAATCTAGAGAGAATGGGGGAGTTTATTTTTAGAGAGAACGTTTTTTGTCAGTTTCATTTTAAAATGTCTCAGTTCATATAAAATAAATTCAGATACTACTTTAAATAAATTCAACTAATTCAACTGATTTTAATTAACTTTAGCTAGCTTATTAAATTTAATTTTGGGTTAAAAGCAGAGGTACCCCTAAGTTTATAAGAAAGTGACAATGTACCCCCGAGTAATTCAAAAGTACTGATGTATCCCTATAATTACATTGAATAAAGAAGTGTACTCATAAAGCCAATTTTTCAACATCATTTTGAACTAAAAGACAAATTTACCCTCACTTGTTGGGTTATTTTTTTCCTGACCCAAATGCCCACGGGCACAAAAAAAAATCTAAAAAATCGATATCACTGAATTACAGAATAAATGCACAGTATTATTGAAAAAGGTTAACCTTTATATCCAAAAACTCAACAAATTGAAAACATTGATGAACTTATCATAATCTCGCCAACTCTATTCTCTCCTTTGATAATTTGAGCTAGTCACGCAAATTATTACTGAGTGTGGCGGTTTCTGACCCCCGGCTCACACTAATTTCTAGGCACGGTGGTTTTGGTCCCCTCGGTTTCAAACGCATTCATCCGCTGAAGTAACGAAATTGGTTGGGGCATTTTCATCCTAGAGTTTTTCTTTTTTACCATTAAATAATAGTGAGGGTATTCTTGACATTTTACATTTGACAAAAGAAAATTCTGTCCAAATTATACATTTGAGGGTATAGTGACACTTTTAAAAAACATAGGGATACAGTAAAACTTATTTAAACACTTTGGGGTATAATAGCACTTTTTTATTTAATTTTAGTCATTTTCAGTTCAGATGGAGTAATGGACAAACTAATGAACTATTAGTAGTACGTAGTTTGCTGAAAAAAGGAATAATAAATTATTGGGTTAAAAGTTCATGTACCCCCAAATTTATAAGAAAGTGCCAATGTACCCCTGAGTAATTCAAAAGTGCTGATGTACCCCTATTATTATATTGAATAAAGAAGTGTACCTCTAAAGCCCATTTTCAACACCTTTTTGAATTAAAAGACAAATTTACCCTCACTTGTTGGATTTTTTTTCCCTTGACCCAAATGCTCATTGGCACGAAAAAAAATATTCAAGAAATCAATATCACTGAATTACAAAATAAATGCACAATATTATTGAAAGCGGTAATTCTAAATGCAGTCCATATTTTGCTTATTTTATAGTCCAAAAAAATACGTCTTTGATATATATGATATTATCAATAATTAAGTATATCAGACATATGCATCATATATATATATATATATATATATATTACTTATATTGCATACACTTGCAAATCAGTTATATATCATAATTATTGTATATAAGATTATATAACAAAAATACGGACTGCAAATAAGTAAAAAACGGACTAAATCTAGCAGACCCGTATTGAAAAAAATTAACATTTTTATCCAAAAATTCAATAAACTGAAAACATTGGTGAAGTTACCATAATCTCGCCACTTTGAGCTAATCACGCTAATTATTACTGGGTGTGGCGGTTTCGGTCCCCCGGCTCACACTAATCTCTGGGCACGGTGGTTTTGGTCCCCTCGATTTCAAACGCTTTCATCCGATAAAATAACGGTGACTGGTGGTATGGATTTGAATTTCCTTTCTTAACTGGGTGTGAATGTAAAAAGGGAAGCGAGAATTAGATGAATAATTAGGTAGAGAAGGATTATTCATTGATTTGATTGGGGCATTTTCATCATAATTTTTTTTCTTTTTTACCATTAAATAATAGTGAAGGTATTCTTGTCATTTTACACTTGGCAAAAGAAAATTCTGCCCAAATTATACATTTGAGGGTATAGTAGCACTTTTGAAAAATTTAGGGGTACATTAACACTTTTTTAAATAGTCGGGGTACAACAGCACTTTTTTCTAAATTATTATTTTATAAACCACACTTTATAATAATATCTTACTCATCGTCCCCAAATCCACTCCACCACCAATTTGTAGCCCACAGGTAAAACTCAACTCCGCTAGAAATCTTGTTTTTGTGATTCCCGTTTCTTTTCTTTTTTGGTTTCCGTGGTTTGTGTTAATGGGTGATAAAAATTTGGGTATTGTTTGAAGAAAATACAGTATAGCGTGTCATTTTTATAGCATATGTTTCAGTTTCTTGCTTTTAGTTGTGTATCTGGGTTGCGCAGATTCAATATCAGTTCAGTTATTTTGATTTTGTCTTTGCCTGAATGTTTGTTCTTAGCCTGTATAATTATATTTTATTTGTGCTGAATTTTTTGTTATTTGCTGTATATTTTGGAGCTAGCTCAAATGTAAAGGAATGTCATCTTACGTGCTAATTCCCGCCTAGTGCTGATGGAACTTGTCTAAGCTGTTACATATGATTAGGAGACACTAGTTTATATCCAGGTTTGGTGATTAGCTATATATGTTACAGCAGCTAGTTCAAAGTTCAAACAATATCATTAGGAGGCAATCGTTAGTCTATTTCCTGGTCTTTAGTTTGATGCTATACCAAGGAGAGAATGATTATGAGCCAGTAGTTGGCAGTAATTTTGGGTTACATTGGAAATTGAGAATCCCAGACAGTCTATAGGCCTGCATTTTTTGGCTAGTTACTTCAAATGATGTTGCAGGAAATTTGTTTCAGATCTTTCGGTGCCTAGAAGCATGCTTTGTGTAGGAATTTGTATGCTAGTTATGTTGGTTATTACTATGACAATCATATTCTGTTTTCTGTTTTTGATAGTCCCGATTTGCTGCTACATCAGCATTTGAGGAGCTGCTATGGCAATGGCTACCACCCCTCGTCAATTACCAATGCTGTGTTCCAGTCAGATTCCTAACCGATGCATGGTTCCATACCATGTAAAAGTGGTGCTGTCTTTTCATGTCGGTGGATGTGGTGGTGGTAGTTGTCGGAGCAAGATGGGCACAAGGATTGAAGCAAAACTTGGGAAGGCAACAAAGACAGCTCCATCTACCGACTCTGAGAAGAAATGGATTCACCATGGTTTAGTTACAGAATCGCTCCCTAATGGTATGTTTCGAGTTGGTTTGGTAAATTTTGTGGATAACAAGTTCATTAGGGTGAATGATGAAGTGATGTTGGGCTATGTGTCTGGAAAAATACGCACTAATCATATCCGTATAGTGCCTGGTGATATAGTCCGGGTTGAGATTGGTCCTTATGACTCTCAGAAAGGGCGGATTGTGTATAGGCTTAGCCGAAGGGACATGGATAAATTGACTGGGAGGGAGGATTCGGATTGATAGTTTCAACTTCTTGTCCTGTTTATAGCTTCGCTTTTGAATTTTACTCTTCTTTTGTATTATCTGTTCAACCCAAACAGTCTTCAAGCTTTGTTCATTCAATGAGCTGGGAAGTATACTTTATGTTGGTAATTCTAGCTAGCAGAACGCTGTTATGCTGATCACATTTCAAGAAGCTATTGAAGCAGTATATTTTAATGTAACCTTTTTACTATTATTTGGTTCTGATGGTTAAATTTCCCATACTAACATATGGTGTCGAGGTCGTTTTGACTTCTTAGTTTTACATTTTTGTTGAGGGTAACGTCTTATTTTTACATTTCATATTGGTTTCTTCCACTTAACTCACGTTTGTTTTGACTGTCATTTTGCTGAACTGATGCATTTATAAGTAGAATTAGCTAAATTCATCATGTTATACATTAAGGGCTACTAAGGTCATGTTCTCATTTCTAAACTGAATTGAACTAAACTATGAAAATCTATTTATTTGTATATAAGATTCATATTTTGTTCACTTTACTAAAATGATAAGACTTTGAAGTTGGAAGAACCAAGCTTTAGAGAGTTTTACTAAACTGATCGGAAATCATTTGAACTGAAATTTATAGGGGTTTTTGAAACAGGATCAGATTGGTGAAGATTGGAATGCCCGAATTGTCGTAACAGGCTTTAGGCCCGGGCACACTCTCGCATGTTTGAATGCGAGCATTGACCATTCATCACATCCCATTAAAACCGCCTGAAGGATCATGTTTTTGCAAAGTGCTTCCCTCTCCTATTTATACTAACTCTACCACTAACTCAACGCTTAATTCTCGATGTGGGATAACATCACGGATTTATTTTTCCTTTATTAACCTTCCATTCAAATCGTGAAATGAGATATTTTTGTCCGGTCGCCATTGATAAACCATTCCAACATCCAGGATCTTTAGCTTCTGTGCGTCAGTGCATGAATTCTGACCATGCTGCTCTTGGAGGCACCATCAAGAAAAGCAAGGATTTTCTTGTCCTATCTGCGTTGTATCACATGACTTGATAATAGTGATACATATAACGAAGATGTAAGGGAAACATATTTGTGCAATTTTAAATTTTCATTGCGTAATCTCTTTCAAAAATTTATCCTATCTGTAATGTAAAGTGTATCTGATTGCTTAATTAGAATAAGGCAGGAGCATGCCTATATATAGTTACATGCAAGGGCATAAAGCTAAATACTGAAACTAGCTAAACCCTAGGCACATAAGTGCAATATACAAAGTACATACATAATTAATAAATCAGTCCACCAATTCTTCTTGTATTGTCACACCCCCCTTCAAGCGAAGCGTCGGATTGACTGAGACGCGAAGCTTGGACCGAAAGAAGTCGAACAGCGCACGATTGAGTCCCTTGGTGAAGATATCCGCAACTTGTAAGGATGTCGGAACATGACCAACTCGAAGTTTGCCAGCACTAACTAGCTCCCTCACAAAGTGATAGTCGATGTCGATGTGCTTAGCTCTCTTGTGAGCAACTGGATTCTCCGCAAGAAAGATAACACTGTTATTGTCACAAAGAAGCACCGGAGATCCCTGAAGTGGGAAGCGCAGATCCCGAAGAATATGTAACAGCCACACTACCTCCGAAGCAGTGTTCGCAAGAGCTCTGTACTCCGATTCAGAGCTTGACCTAGAGACTGTAGGTTGCTTATTCGCACTCCATGAGACCAAATTACCACCAAGGAAAACTGCATATCCATAAGTAGAGCGACGTGTCTCTAAGCAGCGCGCCCAATCAGCATCAGAATAGGCTAGTATCTCCGAAACACCATCAGCAGTAAAGGTCAATCCACAATGTTGCGTGCCTCGAACATATCTGAGTATACGAGTAACTGCAGCAAAATGATCATCTCGTGGATCCTGAAGGTATTGACTCACAGAGTTGACAGCAAAGGATAGGTCAGGACGAGTGATGGTGAGGTACTGAAGTGCACCTACAAGAGAACGATACAACTTTGAATTGTGAAATGGGACACTGGTACTGCTATGTAACTGAGACAACGGAAGAAACGGTGTAGAGACCGGTGTAGCATCCAACATCCCAGCTCTCTGAAGAATATCCCCAGCATACTTGGCTTGACCCAAGAACAACCCGGTAGGGGTGGGTGTAACCTCCAAGCCAAGGAAGTAGCTGAGGTATCCGAGATCCTTGACAGAGAACTCCTGATCAGCCCGAGCTATGAAACTCTGAATAGCAACCTTATCATTCCCGGTAAGAATGATATCATCGACATAGATGAGAAGGTAAAGGATGACTGAGCCACGGGTAAACACGAACAGAGACGGATCCGACAGACTGCCAACAAAGCCAAGGCCTTTAACAAAGGCACTGAAGCGATCAAACCATGCCCTAGGAGCTTGCTTAAGACCATAGATGGCTTTCCTCAAAAGACATACATGATTAGGACGTGCAGGATCCTGATATCCAGCTGGTTGCGCCATGTAAACTGGACCGTCAAGAACACCATTCAGAAAAGCATTCTTGACATCGAGCTGATGAAGCGGCCATTTCCTCATAGTAGCAATAGCAATCACTGTGCGGATAGTAGCAGCCTTGATAACTGGACTGAAGGTATGATCAAAATCAAACCCCGGAACCTGTGAGAATCCTTGAGCTACCAGACGTGCTTTGTACCTTTCAATAGAGCCATCCTGTTTGTACTTCAATCGATAAACCCACTTGGAACCAATCACATTAACATGTGGAGGGCAAGGCACCAACTGCCATGTCTGTTGCCGCTGAAGTGCATCAATCTCCTCATCCATAGCAGTAACCCATCGTGAGTCCTTAACTGCAACCTTGAAGTTTCTCGGTTCCTTCTGTACTAGTAACTCAGCAACTAAACCCGTAGCCACAAAATTAGGTCCAAGACTGCGAGCTACTCTTGTTCCATCCTGATGATGAGTGACCATCGAGTGAGCTCGAGGAGCAGGTGGGACTGCTGGAACCTGTAGAGTTGTGGAAGCAGGAGGAGTCAAAGTACCACTTCCAGAAGAGACTGAATCACCAGGTGAATCGGAAGAACTCGAGAATACTGGAGAAGGCACTGGAGTGGCTGGTTCAGGTTCATCGGCGATTGCTGCTGGTGCAGTCGAAGAAGGCTCATGACATACCGTACAGGGCTGCTGTGGTGGAATGATCTTGACAGAAGATGTCTCTAAATCAGGATCAGTGGGGTCAACAAAGGAAGAGACATCCAAAGAGGAGAAATGAGCCTCTGTGGATACTCTCGAGAATGGAAAGTGACCCTCATCGAAGCGAGTGTGACGAGACATATAAATGCGACCAGAGGCAGGATCCAAGCACTTAAATCCTTTGTAGTGTGCACTGTAGCCCAAAAAGACACATAGCAGACTGCGAGGGGCTAATTTATGTTCAGATGTAGGCCGAACATAGGGAAACACACGGCAACCAAATGGATGAAAGTTTGAGTAGTCAAGTGAACGTCCAAAGAGTACTTCAAAAGGAGACTTGTTATCAATCACCGGAGTTGGCAGCCGGTTGATAGTGAAGACAGCAGCACTGAATGCATCATCCCAGTGAGACAGCGGCAGGTGTGAATGAAACAACATGGAGAGGCCCATCTCCGTGATGTGTCTGTGCTTGCGTTCTGCTCTACCATTCTGCTCAGGTGTATATGGGCATGAACTTGATGATGAATGCCACGAGTTCCAAAGTGAGACTGCAACCTGTTGTTGATGAATTCAGCCCCTCCATCACTCTGGAAAACTTTGATGCGAGATGAGAATTGGTTCTCTACGAATGCTTCAAACTGGAAGTAGACATCGACGAAGTCTGACTTACGACGTAGAGGGTAGAACCATGAAAAACGCGAATAATCATCCACAAACAAAGCATAATATGAGAAATCATTTCCCGAAACAACCGGAGATGGCCCCCACAAATCACAATGAATCAAATCCAAAACATTCTTAACCCGTCTGGGGTTCTCAACAAAAGACAGTTTGTGGCCTTTAGCCATAGCACACGGTTCACAAATACCAGGTTTTGGAAGTACAGAAATAAAAGATAAAAACCAATGTTTGTTCAACAAAGAAAGAATAGCAGAGGACACATGTCCTAATCGAGCATGCCACACTTCAAAAGATGCTCTATTATTGTTCTTCTTCACCACTGAAAGAAGTGCTGACTCACCACGGTCCAGCACATACAACCCATGTTCACTGTGTCCCTGCCCCAGGATTGCCCTGCTGAGCTTGTGCTGAATAATAAAGGACTTGTCATCAAAAGAAATAATAGCACATAGCTCCTTGGTAAGCTTACTAATTGACAACAGATTTTTAGTAATAGCAGGCACAACCAAGACATCAGATATATGTATAGAAGGGCTAACTCTAGCATCACCAACAGCAGTAATAGGAAGAGAAGCACCATTACCAACAGAAACAGAGATATTACCATTATATGGAGCCAGAGCAGTCAAGTTCGAAGAAGTGGCACTCATATGGTTGGTAGCCCCTGAATCAAGATACCAGTCTGAAACTGTAGGAGCAGTAGCGGGCTGAGTCTGAGGAGTCTGGTAGGGCACATACTGAGGTGCATACACAGGTGGCTGAGGAGCCACTGCCGCAGGAGCAACCGGAGCAGCATAGGTCTGAGCAACAAGAGCCTGAGGAGCAGATGGAGTCTGTGCCGGCTGAGGAACATAAGTCTGGTACTGCTGCTGGCCATAGGGCTGTGGTGGTGGAGTCACATAACTTGGCGTAGAGTTTCCACAAAACTTAGAGATGTGTCCGAAGCCTCCACACGTGTAACACTGAATCTGAGCACCCAAAACACCAGATCTGGACACACCAGGACCTCCAGGAGCTGCCCAGGGACGACGACCGCCACGGCGATCGCCGAACCGGCCGCCGCTGGCCGCGCGTGGCCCAACGCGCCGCCGCCACGCGCGGCCTGTCCAGGCGCGTGAGCCCACGCGCCGCCTTCTGGATGCTGGGCGGCCGGGGCAGGTTGCTGGGTGGCCGCGACAAAGGCTACCGGTCCCGCCGGAGCTTGTACCTGCACATTCGTTTTCTCCAAATTTTCCAAAAAAGCCTCATTGCCCTTGGCTTGATCCACAACAGTTATATACGGGGGCAAGGGATCAAGAACAGCAACGGGTGAACTAAAATTTTTATATTCTTGACCAAGGGCAGTGAGAAACCACATAAGTTTGTCGCGGTTATCCGCAGGTTGGCTCATAATGCTTAATTGATCAAAAACTTTAACCAGAGACAGATGAAAATCATGAATCGTACCAGTCTTGCGAAGGAGGTTAGCCTGCTGTCGGAGGCTGAAAACACTAATCGAGGTGCTGGCAAAAGTGTCCCACATCTCCTTAGCAGTGGTACACCCGGTGATCTCATTCAACGCATCAGCAGTGCATGAGGAGAGAAGCACACTACAAAGTCTCTGATCATCCACGATCCAGGATTTGTAGGCAGCAAGGGCAGTGTCGTAGGCGGCCTGCTCCTTCTGGAGAACGGCAGAGTCCGGTGGTGAGAGGATGAAGAAGCGGCCGTTGGCGGCACGGGAACGGGAGGGCGAGGAGTAGAGCCGTCCAGATGGCCAAACAATCCTTGAGGCATGAACACATACTCTACCTGCTTCTTCCACTGCAGGTATGTTGAAGCTTCCAACTTGGTATTGAGAAGATGAACCATTGTGTTGATTGAAAGAGTATCATCCCTGGTAGCAGCCATCGTCGTGTGAACAAAAAAAAAAGAGGGCAGAAAATTTTTGAACTGAAGGGAGAGGGAAGGATTTTTGTGCGTGCGTGAAGGAGAAAGAGAATGAAGGCGGCGGCGGCCGCTGAAGGAAAAAAGGGGAGAGCGTTTAAGAATCCTAGGGTTTAAGGAAAGAGGATCGTCAGGCGACTGATACCATGTAAAGTGTATCTGATTGCTTAATTAGAATAAGGCAGGAGCATGCCTATATATAGTTACATACAAGGGCCTAAAGCTAAATACTGAAGCTAGCTAAACCCTAGGCACATAAGTGCAATATACAAAGTACATACATAATTAATAAATCAGTCCTCCAATTCTTCTTGTATTGTCACATGTAAGAAGTTTGGAAAAAATTTTGTTGAGGAAATTAGATAAGATAATAGGCATGTAATCTACAAAAGTAGATGGATTAGTCTTTTGGTATCAATGTTAGCCAAGTACTAGTTATTGCTCTTGGAATCAATGCACTTCCTAGGAATTCATTGACTGAATCTAGGAGGTCCTCATTGATTATATCCCATGAACTGGTGTATAAGGCTCCTGAGAAGCCATCTGAACCAGGAGCACTGTCTTTGCTCATACCAAAGACTATGCCTTTGACCTCCTCCATGCTTTCCTGTCTTAAAATGTTTTCATTTTCCTCCGCTATTATCAATTTAGGTTTCTAGGATAAGAAATGACTGAGATACTCACATGTTGAGTCAGTTGGGGTTTGGTTCAGTAGGTTCTCTATTCTTTTCTTTTTTACGGTTAAAACGAGGATTGCTAAAGGCTCCTCAACCCATAATGCAATTTGAAATGCCCATAGGCTAGTACACTATGATGCCCGTAGGCTATTCCAATCCTAAAACCGGAAGCAATATGATGCCCGAAGGCTTATTCCAGGCATAAATCAGAAGCAAAAACTAAAAAAGACCAGTAGTGGCCTATGTAGTCCTGAACTAAAATAGAGAAAAAAGGGATATATAAGCGTAGTGGTTGTATAACCAACAGCATTCTCAGTTAATCCGAGTCTGACTAGCCAAGCACAAATCGATTATCAATATTGGACTTGCTCCCTAAACCTGCAATTTCATCCAGTACTAACTTAAACCCCTCAAGCAATAGAAAGCCAGCCCCGATAATAACTCATAACCTCCCCAAGTAAGAGAAATCCAGGTCACATGCTAACATATTACCCACTCAAGTAAGAGAATTCCCAGAGAATTTCACAAAATCAGGGCATGTGAAAGTCAGTCCAAACGCACTAAAACTGAAATAAAATCCAGCTTGTACGATCTACAGATCTGATTCAGAAAGAGTCGCCATCAGGTAAGTAACCAAACTACCTTGACTCGGATTTTTTCTGTACAACTAAATCAGATCGGAAGCCAACAAGGGTTTAACCGAGCAATAGGACTCTTCAGAAAAAACTGAGAATTGGCAAACTGACAGACTCGACCAAACCATACCAAAAGCAACCCAGTTTTCAATTAATCCCTTGAAAACTAAAAAAATTCCTAAAGCTACCTAAAAGAAAAGGAAAATAGAAGCAAACTCATCTCAGTCGATGAATGGTAGAGTCCAGGGAGGCCTCCGGCGCGGCGGCGCGTGGGCCGCACACGCAAACGCCACTACTGCGCTCGGCGGCGCGTGAGCAGGACGTGTGAGAACGCGCCTGTCAGAGATGCACGTCGCCTACACGCTTTGATCTCTGCTGGTGGCGCGTGACGATTTAGGCGGCGCGTGGCTGCGCAGCTGACGCCATCCCGTCACTCCAGTGAGCTCCGATCAAAGTCTCCTCCTAGCTTTTCCGGCGAGTCTCCATCAGAGCCTGTTTGGTGTTCCACGGCAGCGTCAAGCCGGATCTGTTGATTGGGCTTACCCAAGCTCGGCGGCGGCATGAACGCTCCAGATCGGCGCCGGATCTGGTCGCCGGCCGGCCTGGGGAAGGAGAGAAGACTGTTGTTTGGCGGAGGGGAGTATGGGTCAGGTTGTTTGGGGTTGGGAGTGGGCGGGTAGAAACTAATCTAGGGGTCTGAGGGGGGGAGGTCACCTCCGGCCAGCGAGAGGCGCCGGCCGGAGCCTCCCCGTCGAGGGATGATTTTTGGGCAAAAGGGTTTTTGCTGAGAGCGTTTTTGGGCGAAAGTTTTCGAAGTGATTTTTAACCAATGCATGATGGGGTTCTCATAGTAGCTCATTCCCTGCTCATTTGTACTGATGGGGCCAGAAATTCAGTGACTATTGATGTCCTTGATCTTTGTAATTCTAACCCTAATGATCTTTTCCTTAGAAGCATTGTGGAAGAAAGAGGTACTTGCATCACCTTCCTGGAGCCATGATGGATATCTGGAACCCGCGCTTGATCACGAACCCAACTCACGAACTGGTCTGCAAGACAAAGCCCTAGGGTGGCCCAGGGGTAGACACTCTGATGCTTAACTCAGTGACAACTTAGAGAAATTTATAAGCGTAAGGCGTAGTGTATATCAGATAATGAATTGAGAGGTCTACCAAACCTTTGCATTTATAGGGCTCCAATCCGCAGATCGGCAAGATATGTAATATCAAGAATACAGCTCTTATGGAGATAATAGTTGTATTCCCATATTTAGAGGAAGTGTATTCCTTGTAGGACAATCAGAATATACATGTTCCTTATAAGGATTTGGGTCGATGGACCCGTGGATCCATCTCTCGCGTATCTCGAGGCCCTGACCCTTACCGGGCTCTGGTCCGAGACTGAACGAAGCCCCGGAGTGTGATGGACTTATCAGTAGCCCCAAGGTAGATCTTAGGTCTCCTCTTGAGGGCATGATGAGAGGCATATTACTCGAGGGTAAGGCCAATAACTCGAGGGAGATAAATCGGAGTATTAAGCTCAGGGCATCCTCTCTTGACCACTCGGACTGACTCTTCTGAATATCTATCATCAAGTAGTTTCACATTCCATCAGGACACGTGGACGCTTGAGTTCAAATCCTCCCTTAATTTGAGGTAGATGACACGCGTCGTTTACCTATTGAGTGATATTGGCGGTGCAGAACCACCCTTTCAATTTCCTGCATCGTCTCCCGAGTCGATGTAATTACCCACTTAAATGCATTTTTATTTACGGGTTATATATCCCAGATAATCTCCTTTTGTGCTTATCAACACTTATTTATTCTGATTTGCCATTGTATTTTTCTTCCCCAAATTTCTTTATCAACCATCATCATATTTCCCCTCATTCTTCCGTGCGGCCATGTCTAAATCAAATTCCAGTGCTCCCCATGGCAGCATGGAGAATGTTTCGCCGGGGCCAGAGTCTGAGGTTGAGGTAGTTGAAGAGAAAACACCGGTTGCTGATGGTGTTCCATTGGGAAGACGGCAAATTCCCGATGATTTGAAGACCCTATTCTTGGAATCTGATTCCAGAGAGTTTATAGAGGTAACAATTTCTGCTCCCTTGCAAGCCATGTCTGTGAGCAAGACAATGGTATGTCCCTATCGGGTGCAGACCCTAATACGGAGCCCCAAGTTGATAAACGAGTTTCGGATGCTGGTAGCTCGACTGGGGCCACCAAGGTAGTCAATGAAAGGACGTTGGAGTTTCTTAAGTCTTGCAGGTTGTCCTATCCTGTCGAGGCTGATCTGAGAGTTGAGGACAACTCGATTGACACCGAGAAGCTGGTAACCCCTACTCGAAGGGTGATATATATGGGAGGTTCTTGCAGCAGGGACTGAGTTTCCCTTTCTCCCCCATTATTCACTGAGTTCCTGAAGCTGCATAAACTACACCCGGGTCAGATACATTCCAATGTGGTTGTATCCATCATGGATGTTATCTCTTGGTGTGCCAGGAACGGACATGAGCCGAGTTTGGATTTATCCCGAAGTCTGTACCGGCTATTTCAATCGACTAAGCTGACTCATCTGTCTTTGACTCCTCAAGGTTCGAATCCATTTGAGTTTCCCTCCAATAGCGGTAATTGGGACGTTATCCGTCTAACCTTTGATCGGACCAAGTATTAGGTGCCCAATTGGCGAACCCTAAGTCGAAGGAAGAGGTCGGCAAGAAGTTCAAGATCCCTGACCATCTGAAGGGAGTCGTGAAGGAGAACCTGAAAGCCAAAATAGTCTTCTAGAAGGGGACATGGATAGACGAAGCTCATGGCTCGATGTGGCGGTGGCCTGCTGTCACGTATTCGTACCTGATCAAGGTCTCCAACCGATCGCTATCTAACTGCAGCTTCTTGAAACCGGGGCACTCCTGGATTTCTCCAGACAAGCTAGGAGCTTCGAGCTCAGCGGCAGATGAGGATAAGGGGAAGTCCAAGAAGCGGAGTAAGCAGAAGTCTCTAAGGGGTCGAGATAAATCTCTCTCGAACCAGCCCTCCAAAGTGTGCACTTCTCATTTATTTAGCTTTGTTGTGTATACTTGATGGCTTGTAAATGCTGACCTCCATTCTTATAATGGTACAGGTTCGCCCAAGAATAAACGAGCCAAGAAGGATGCGATCATTGAGGTTGAGACCAAGGAAGAGGAGTCTAAGGGGGAGGGGTCTGAGGAGGAGCTCGAACAGGTGACGCTTGATGGGGGTTCTTTGAAGGAGATCGAGTTCTGCCTGATGGAGCTAAAAGAAGAGAGTATGGCACAGACTGCTCGTAAGTCTTACAAGAGATATCCTTTGATGTCCAAGGTAATCTCTCTTTTTTGCTGTAGGATTGTTGCGTATCTCCGTAATATGGATCATTTGAACAGTGTTGGTCTGTAGTTGCTGACATGTCTGACTTGGATAGGTGGCAAAGCCACAGTCAGACTGAAGTTTCTGTACGACTCCACTTGTGAGTTGTATGCTCGCTGCAAGTCTCTCGAAGGTGTGGTCAAGGAGAGGGATGCTCTCGAGGATCAGGTTAAGGCCCTTCGGGCTCAGTTAGCAGCACCGCATGTACCTAATGCTGCTTCAGTGGAGGTCAGTCATTTGGGGACCGAGGTAGAACGGCTCCAGGGCAAGGTAGGGAGCATGAAGCAAGAGAATGAGCTTAGGGAAGCTCTCGTAAAGGAGCAAGCCCTTCAAATCAAAGAGTTGACTTGAGAGTAGGGATGTTCACTGGGGCAAATGGGCGTGGATACCAGTATATCCATGCCCATACCCATAACAAAATTTAGTATCCATCCCCATCCACCGATCCATGGTGGATCTCATTTTGAGATCCATACCCATCCACCTGGATATCCATCCCCACCTGGATATCCATGCTCACCTGGATATCCATCCCCACCCACCTGGATATCCATCTGTTCGTTTAAAATATATCAATATATACTTCATAATTATAAAATAAAAAATACAACATATTAAAATATCATATATGTAATAAAGAAATCACGAAATATTTAACACGCATACTTATAAAATTCTCTTAAGTTTCAAATACGTAAAAATGTGGTTCAAAAGAGTCTAGTCTTCGACATGAACTTTTCAGCAGCTCGGCCTTTTAAGTTGGAATATAGTATATACTCTGCCTTTTAACTTGGCCTTTTAATATAGTATATACTCTGTCTTTCAACTTGGTCTTTCAAATAACTTGGCCTTTTAAGAGTCTAGTCTTGGAATATAGTATATACTCTGCCTTTTAATTTTCTTTTTTGATAGTTTTATTTTATATAAAAATAAATAATAAATAATAAATAATAATAATATATTATATATTATTATATTATAGTGGATATTATATGGGTATGGAGCGGGTGGGGCGGGTGGGTATGGGGCGGGTTTTAAAAAAAATCCATATCCGCCCCATACCCATCATGGGTTTAAAAATCATATCCATACCCGCCCCATCTTATGAATATAGTGATCCATGTCCATCTAAATGGGGCGAATCTGGGGCGGGTCTCCACATAAACCCGCCCCATTGCCATCCCTACTTGAGAGTGGAACTTGCAGAACGACCCCTCTGAGCAACGACAGTTGCCTTAGCTTTGGAGCATGTTCAGCGCATGTAGCCCCAAGATGAAGAGTCAAAAGGAGGAGTATGGAAAATTATTCCATCGCTCTGAGTTGCATAAGATGTTGGGTCATATCCTTAAGCTTTGCAACTCTGCTGAAGAGAGGGATCTCATGACTGCTCTCTTTTCTCATCCTGATGTCTCTGAGAAGTTGGCGGCACCTTTATTCAACCCTTGCCAGCGCTGGATTCCCGGGGCAGAGCTCTTGGCTCTATTAGATACCGCCAAGAAGGTATTAAAATCGAAGGATATACTGAGCCTTATTAAAGCCAAATATCCTGATTTGTCTTTTCTTGGCGGGGAGTCTTCATCTTAAACTCCTAACGGGAAAGGTGAGTCTTAACAAGCTCTGACTTCTCACCAGCTTCTCACCACTAAGAAAATACAAATCAGAAAAGACAAACGGTTTCTCACCAGTTGGTGACTCGCATTTCGCCTTCCTCGGCTTTTTAATCAAAGTCGAGGGCTTCCTCTTCATGCCCCTCCGGAACCTTCTGTGTGTGCAAGCAGAGAACAATTTGACGAGCTCATCAGTGGACATGTCAAGCAGAGAATCAAGATCCAAACCCTTGAACATGAACTTCGCCTTCCTTAGCTTCTCTAGGGTTCCAGTTCTCATTCGCAGATGGGGGAATGGTTTGCTGGAAAGAGGCCCATCCCTTGTTCAACTGTTATAGCCTAGCCATAAGTTAGGCTTTACCAAGTTCAGCTGGATGTATTTTTTATATATATAGGGCTTTCTCTTAAGTGGTATTGCCTGAGCAATTAGAACTAAGTTATTTTTAAAAGAGTTTTTCTCTCTTATGTATCTGAGGTTTTCCCTCTAGGTACCCTCTCGGGCTTGTTTAGAAGTGTCATATTCTGATGTAATAACACCTTTGATATGACTTCTAGTTTTGGTTAGAGGTTTTTCCTCTATGTACCCTCTCGGGCCTATTTAGAAGTGTCATATTCTGGTGTAATGACACCTTCGATATGACTTCTATTTTATTGTAGGCTTTGCCTTGTATTGCTTCGAGATAATTGATATTTGAGCACGTTTGCCCAAGTTGTTAGTATCACACATTTTTCTCAAGTATGTTATCTCGAGTCTGATCTCCTTTATTTTACTCAAAGTGATTGACATTTGAACTCTTCATTCAAACAACTTATTTGATATAAGTGCGCCAATCGTATACTTTTTGAAGCATACCATTTTGAGTAGCAATCAAATATATACTTGGGATAACATTCCTCCTATCTTATTAGAAAAGGAATTGTGATTGCTAAATTAAAGATAAAAATAGACGCAAATAAGATATATTTAATTCAAGCTCGTGGCTTTGAGAGTAAAATAAAGAAAGTAATAGTTCGAGTTTTGTAACCGTAGTTAAAATGTGGTTTCCTCGAACCATCAATAGGTCCTTTCTCGGGCTTCATCTTCGGTGGTACTTTCGTAAGTTAACCACGTCCCGTCTTCGTGGTATGGGTTCACCCTTCATTGTTTCCAAGAGGTAGCTTCCCCTTGGATGGGATTCTAGGACTCAATAAGGGCCTTCCCAATTCGTAGCTTCCCTTCCACTTCCTTCTTGCTTTTTTTCGTTCAGCCTCATTACTAGGTCTCACTTAGCAAATGTGACCAAGCGGACCCTTTTGTCGTGGTAGTGCCTGACTCTTTCTTTGGCCTCATGGATGGTAGCGTTGGCTCTTTTTTCCTTGAGGTGGTCAAGGTCGAGAGGAAGGTTGTCTTCATTAGCGTTACCATCTTCATCTTCTGGCTGAGAGGTTCGAGCAGAGGGGATTCCAATTTCCATTGGGATGACTGCCTTTGACACATATACTAAGCTGTAGGGGGTTTCCCCAGTTGTAGTAGCTGGTGTTGTTCTATGGGCCCATATGACACTTGGGAGTTCATGGATCCAGTTTCCTTTTGCTCATTGTAGGCGTGCTTTGATACCGTTTGGAAGGGTTCGATTTGTGACTTCCACCTGGCCATTGGCTTCTGGATGTTACACCCAGGTGAGCTTTTGTTGTATATTGTAATCTTCGCACCATCTCTTGAAGAAATTGTTGGCAAATTGCGATACTATGTATCTGGGGATTCCATAGCATATACAATGTTTTTCCAGCAAAAGTTGATGACAATTTTACCAGTTTTATTCGTCAAGGCTTCAGCTTCCACCCACTTCGAGAAGTAGTCAATGATCATAATGAGGTACTTGAAATTTTTGGGTGCCGTGGGGAAAGGTCCGACGAGATCTACGAATGGCCAAGACTCCTGAATTGTGATCATGTTCTCTTGTGGTACATGAATCATCTTGGTATATTTCTGGCACTGTTGGCAGGCTTCAATGTATTTTTTGGAATCTTCCAGCATGGTGGGCCAGTAATATCCCATTTGTAGGAGTTTGCGAGAGACGGTTCGCGGACCTTGATGACTGCCGCAAACGCCATCATGTGCTTTCTGGATGAGGTGATTTGCGTCGGACGGACCAACGCACTTGAGTAATGGCTGTAAGTAGCCCTTCTTGTATAGACTGCCTTCATGTATAACATATTTTGGGGCTTTAACTCGGACCTTGTGTGCCAAGTGTTTCTCTTCTGGGAGGATTCCCGTTTGTAAATACTCTATGTAGGGGCTCATCCAAGTGTCTGAGGCTCCCACAACCATGATGTTATTTCTTCATAACTTCTCTTTTCTAGTGTTTCCATCAGCAGTTCTTGAGAAGAACGGACATTGAGGTCCGAGGAGGCGAGCTTGCTTAATGCGCCAGTTTTGTGGTTGCCTTCTCGGGGAATGTGGTTCAGCTCGTAGTGTTGGAATTGGCTTAGAAGAGGCCTGACTATCTCGAGGTACTTCTAGAGGCTATACTCTCGGGTCTCGTAGTCACCTTTAACTTGCTGCACCACGATTTGTGAGTCACTGAAGATCTCGAGGTCCTTAACTTCGAGGTCCATTGCTAGCCTCAACCCTGTTATGAGGGCTTCATATTCAGCTTCATGGTTTGTGGCTCGAAAGTTGAATTGGAGAACGTTGAATATGAGAGGAACAAAATTACCTAGAGCCATATCAAGTACCTGGCTAGATTTAATCCCCAAAAAACCAAACCCTAGCTCATTTGGTGACTATAGACCCATAAGTTTATCAAACTTCTTGAACAAAATATTTTCCAAGATACTTATGGAGAGACTAAAAAAGGTTATGCCAAGAATCATCTCTGAAGAGCAGTTTGGTTTCATGCAAGGTAAAGACATAGCTGATAATATCTTACAAATGATGGAAATGGCTAGACTGTTGCCCAAAAATCAGAAGCATGGTAATATCATCATCAAACTGGACATGCAAAAGGCTTTTGACAGGGTATCTTGGTATTTCCTCAATTCAGTTATGCTCAATTTTGGCTTCAATGGTACTTTTGTCAAACTGATAATGCAAAACATTGAGTCAGCCTGGTTCTCAGTGATCATTAATGGAATTGCTTCAGGTTTTTTCTCTTCCAGTAGAGGAATTAAGCAGGGAGATCCAATTTCTCCCTTCCTCTATAACATAGTCACAGAATCTTTTTCAAGACGTTTAAAGAGGCTATTCTCAATGCAGTACTTGACTCCTTTCATTATGCCAAGAAATTTCTGTACAGTATCTCATCTGATGTATGCAGATGATGCTGCAATTTTTATTAACAGCAAGATCAGGAGTTTGAGGAGATTAAAACATTTCTTGTATGCTTATGAAGAAGTGTCTGGACAGAAAATCAGCTACCAAAAATCTGAATTTTATGTTCTTCCACACACACTACTGGCCAGAAAGAAAAAAATTAAGAGGATTTTGGGAATGAGAAATGGCAGACTTCCCGTCACTTACCTTGGAGCTCCAATATTCAGTGGAAGGAACTTAGTTAAATACTATCACAGCCTGCTGGAAAGAATGGAGAAACTTTTACTTAACTGGAAGAATCAGTGGCTATCTCCAGCTGGAAAATTAGTCCTTGTTAACCATGTACTAATGGCCATCCCAACCCATATATTTTCAGTTTTGCAACCCCCTCAGATTGTACTGCAGAGAATGGAAAGGCTGGCATCAAAATTTTTTTGGGGAAGTTCAGAATATGGTCAAAATAGGACTTGGAGAAGATGGGCAAAATTGGCACTTCCAACTGAGGAAAATGGGATTGGTTTTAGGGACATAAGAGCAGTGGTTCAGGCTTTCTCTTGCAAGCTCTGGTGGAAATTACAGCTAAATAACACATTATGGACTAAGCACCTATGGTCCTTGCCAGATACTTACAAGACCTCTCTTACTTGGCAAAGAATTTGCCAAGTAACTGACATGCCAACAGTAACACTCAGGTCATATGTGGCAGAGGAATGAACTCTTTTTGGAATGCAAATTGGCTAGGGATTGGAGCACTTTTCTACTTCTGGACATATCCATACCTACCATTCCCTAACCTAATTGTGTCACAATTTCTGACAAGCAAGAACTTCTACATTAACTATGTAGTGCATGCTTTTTCTACCAATATTGTTCTTTTGTTGCAAGAACAGATTCAGAGTGCTCTTCATGATGACAGGTTGATCTGGAAGCCATGATGGGATGGCAACTTCTCCATCAAATGTGCATATAAATCACTCAGAGGAACAGGGCCAGTCAATCAAAATTTCCAACGGGTTTGGAAATCCAAAATTCCTAAAAAGATTGCTATATTTCTGTGGAGAATGAAAAATGATTTACTACCTTTTGATGACATTCTCACAAAAATTGGATTTTCATTACCATCAAAATGCCTGTTTGCAGCAACACTGATACTATGAACTATTATTTTAATACATGTGCTAATAGCCTGCATATCTTTGATGTTATGCATAGAACTTTTCTAATGCATGTTCCTGATTTCAGAAGTTCAAAAAGTAGATTGAATTTCTACTTATCATATAAAGGTTTTTTTAAGATACATAATGAGGTAATCAGAACAACACTGATGGTTACCTTCTGGCAATTATGGATCAGAAGAAATAACCTTTTGTATGATGAGCAGAAACTCTCTATCTCTGACATATGCAGTATGATAATCAAACAGACAGCACTCATCTTCACAACCATGCCACTAACAGGCAACAGGGAGAGAACTCAATTTTTAATTTGGGCCAAAGTTTTACCTTTTATCAAGCATAGAAGGCCAAGATCTATTAAAATAATTAAATGGCACCCACCTGACAACGGCTTTAAAGTAAATGTTGATGCTGCTTTCAAAAATGGTAGATGTGGCATAGGAATCATCATTAGAGACACGTATAGCTCAGTAAGGTTTTTAAGAATGATTTTTTCTACTGTTGTCTCACCATTGCACTCAGAACTGCTTGCAATCAAGCATGGTCTGCTGGCAGTTCAAGATCTCCATCTTCATATTGTGGAGGTGGAATCTGATTCTTGCCAAGCAGTCTCTGGCACAGATAATCCCCGCTCATGTGAATGAAGACACTTCACACTATGCACACAGATCCATGACCAACTGTCAAGCTCAGTAAAGATTAAACATGTATACAGGAAAGCCAATAGAGTGGCTGATCTCTTAGCTAAATTTTGCTTGGAGGAACAGAGGAGTGCTACACTCCAGATCCATCAAATCCCTCCTGAAGTGAGAGGAATGATCAAATTGGACAGACTGGGACTACCATCAACAAGGACATCCCCCTAATTTTGAGCACTGTTTTTTTATGACATGCATGTGGAGATTCAGGGACAGTTCAAGCTGCTCAGGCCAGAAGACAATTCATTTTGCTCATTGCACCAGTCAACCTCAAGTTTATTTAGCCATTTTTTGAACTAGTTATGGTTTTTTTGGGCTACATGTAAATAGGCTGTTTTTGTAATAGGTCTATGAGTAAATCAAAGGGTGGTAGAGTTGTGTTTCGGTATTTGTTTACTCGATCACTAAATTGCTCCCCTTTTAGAGATTTAACCATATGATTGAAATCTTCAAGCAGTCAGAAAATAGATCTTAGCTATTTTTTTAGAAGTTTAGGTGTTTCTAAGGGCTTGTCCCATTTTGTAACAGAATCATAAGACTTTTGCCTTTTTATAGGTTTGGGGTGACTAATAAATTCCCCCACCAATAATGGTTTATTTCGAAATATAAAAAAAAAGTGATTACTATGACGGATACTTATCAATTTGATATACATGTGATTTTTTTTGATGAACCCATATATTATAATAAAAAACATCCACAAGTACAAAATTTAGACCTTCACTCTAGCCTATTTCTATCAAAAACACAAACTAGGAAACAAGTAAACTGTAGGTACAAAATTACAGTAAAATTCCTTGCATCCAGTGGAATTCAGCTTCAATGGCCTTGGCTAACAAAGCAGGTAATGATGATTTAGATTGAAAAATCCTCCCATTCCTTTCCCCCCAAATGTGATATAATGTAGAAACTTAAAGCAACAGTTTTTTGGTTTGACCTGTGATTCTCCTAAAAAATAAAAGTTTTCTCAACCTTTTCATGGAGCTAGCTGGCTGCAATCCCAGGGAAATTTAACTTTTGAGCGGTTAATATTTTGATTTGGTCAAAGATTTAACTATGAATATTCTAGAATTCTAATCAGAAGTAAAACATGGCCATTCAAAGTAAAAAAAAGAAAAAAATTATGTCAAAAAAAGAAAAAGTTGAAGTGTGTGATTTTGACAGATATACTTGCCAATTAAGTGTACATACTAATGAGCATAACTTATTATTTGATGTTTATATTTGTTTTATTTGGTAGATTTAACTTTATATTTCGATTTTTTTTTGAAAATTTAATAATATACAAACTACCTTCCTTTGATTCAAATGAACTAGTAAGGATTAAGTTGGACCATGACTTTACATTGTGAGCTCAAGCGATATATTTGATTTTTTTTATTTGGTTGGTAAAATAAATGATAAACTAAAACTATTAGAACGTATGTGTTACTAATAGTTTAGATTATAAATTAAATGAATTCTATTAAAATAATTATAGGCTCATTTTTTTAATGAAAGAGATAATACATGTGATTTAAAGTGTGAGTATAGCTTATTACTGTTTATGTTTTAAAATAACGTCTAAATTGGTATAAAATTTAGTAATTACTATTTGATACTATTCAAAAGTAAGATTAGCAATAGAATAAATTAAATTAAATATTACAATTAATTTTATAAATAAGATGTGTGACTTTTGACTGATATATACTTACCATTTAGTGTACATGTGAGAATGACTTATGATTTATACTTTACTAGCTAAAACAACCGCGCGCAGCGCGGTAGTGGAAAAAAATATTTTTAACTTGTAAAAGACTTGAACAATGCAAAATTATAAAGAGTTGTTTTGAAAAATTTATCAAATTTAAGACCATGTGATAAATAACAAGGAAAAAAAGGAAATGAACAAAAATGAAAGAAATGTATATGCAACTTGAGAAAAATAAAATAATAAAATTTGATATTTACAACAATGCCCTATAATGTACCTTATTATATTGAGATGGTAGATAATTATGGAGCATGCTATACGCAGTCCGTATTTTACTTATTTTGCAGTCCAAAATAAAAACACGCATTCGATATATATAATATGGTCAATAATTATGTATATCAGACATATGCATCATATATACTACTTCTATTGCATACACTTGCAATTCAGTTATATATCAGAATCATTGTATATATGATTATTTAAAAAAAATACGGACTGCAAATAAGCAAAATACGGACTGCGTATAGAAGGCCTGATAATTATTGGGGCATGCTATACGCAGTCCGTATTTTGCTTATTTTGCAGTCCAAAATAAAAATACGCCTTCGATATATATGATATGTTCAATAATTATGTATATCAGACATATGCATCATATATACTACTTCTATTGCATACACTTGCAATTCAGTTATATATCAGAATCATTGTATATATGATTATTTAAAAAAAATACGGACTGCAAATAAGCAAAATACGCACTGCGTATAGAAGGCCTGTGATTATTTTGTACGGTAAAATTATATATAATAAATTCCGTATACGACCCAATACATTTCCATTTTTGAAATGCATATCATCTCTATTTATTAGAACCTATAGGTACACAATTATTATTAGGATGGATTTTTTCAAACGTAATTAATCAATGGATATGTGGCATAAAATTTGACGATTATCCACATTGTTGATGCTAGAACGCACATGGTTTTGGTGCAACAATAATTTATATGTGAAAATTGCATGATAAATGACATTATTTAAGAATGAAAAGTAAAAAACGGCAGAATTGGGAAAGAAAACCCGTCAACTCTTACCTTACAAGGCTCTCACAGTATGAAGCAGAAAATACTGGAAAAAAGTAGTGTCTTTGAATGAGAAAAAAACAAAAATAAAACGAGGAAAAGCAATACTGGGAACTCCAAATCCAACCAAACATGCTCGAAACACAAAACCAGCTGTCATGTTGATGGCAACCTGGCATCAGATCCAAACCCATTTACCCACTAAACTAAACACTCCCCTCCCTGTATAAATACTACTACTCCTAGTATATATATACATACATACATAACATACCTGATACTACTGGAAGTCTGTGTGTACTTCTAGTTCCATTGTTGTCTGTACAATAATCATACCTCTATAAGTTATTGCCCCTGATTGATTCTTCCTCCAAAGAAGTGATTTTGGTAAGGAATCCAACTGGGTTTTGGTTTTTATGGTTTCCTTACACTGTTCTAGCATTTTGGTCTTACATGGTAGAGTTTTGTGAGCATTTAGGAAGAGGGACTTGTTCGTATTAACTGGGGAAATGGAGGAGAAAGGTATTCCTGGCGCCAATGCCGCTGATAACAGTGAAGAGGAAATACTTGGGTCCAGCTTGACCTTGGAGAAAGTTGCTGCTGCCAAGAAGTTCATTGAGAATCACTACAAAAACCAGATGAAGAGCATTCAGGAGCGCAAAGAAAGGTGTTTTTTTCAAAAAAAATTTATAAGGGTTAATTTATGTTTTTGGGATTCATTGCTTAATGTTGATTCCATGCATATAAAGTGTTTGTTGATTTTAGTGTAAAGGGTATGAATTCAGTTACTGTGAGATCTACTACGGTGGTACTGGTTTGTTCTATTAACTTGGTTTCGTGATTAGGTAATTCACAAGCAGTGGAGATTATATTTGTGTCAGAGTTGTGCCAACATTTGGTTTAGATTCTAACATTCTGGATTGAAGAAGGGAAATGAAGGTTCTTTGACTTGCAAATATGAGATTTGTTAGATTTTCTTGTTTTTTGGCAGCAAATGTACGGTCTTGCCATGGTTACATAATTGTCAAAGAATATCACATGTAGTAGCTAATTTTGATATCTTATGTCATTATTAAGGGAACAAAGGGTAAGGGTTATGCAACCTTCAGTACCCTTTTGTAAAGAAAAAAAATGAAGATGTTTCTGGTTTTATATAAACCTTGCAATGCTTATTAAATGTTACTTCATTTGTTTGCTTTAAAGAGTCGTGCAACCAGATAGAAAGGCACTATGTGCTCAATGTTACTTCATTTGTTTAGTATAACTTTGGTCCTAATGATGTTCATCTTATGTGCATCCTTTTGTAGGCGATGGGTTCTAGAGAGGCAGCTAGCAGCTTCAGATGTTCCTAAGGAAGAACAGCTCAATCGGATTAAAGACTTGGAAAGAAAGGAGACAGAATTTATGAGATTGAAAAGGAATAAGATATCAGTTGATGATTTTGAGCTTTTGACTATCATTGGAAGGGGTGCCTTCGGGGAGGTTAGTTAGTGTGCTATAGACAATCATGAGAATCTGCACCTTATGTAGATATTCTCTTGTTCAGTATATGCATATCTGCTTCAGGTGGTTGGTCGATACACGATTACCCTGTGTGTTTTATGTTAGCAGATTTATGGTCCGTTTTGAATTACATAAGAATGATTTTTTTTTCTTTTGCAGGTGAGACTCTGTCGGGAGAAAAAATCTGGCAACATCTATGCAATGAAGAAATTGAAAAAATCTGAAATGGTCATGAGAGGACAGGTAAAAAAGCAAATTTGTTTCTCTAGTTTTGCATATTTCTATATCAATACTAACAATTTGATCACTTTTTCCACGGCTAACTTATTCCATTGTATCTGAAGAGTGTATATTTTTAGCTTATCTTTCCAGTCTTCATTGCGTCATCATTTTGCGTAAAATACAATTATCAAAGTGCCTCTCCGCGGTAGCATAATTCCGGATCCCAAGTTTTGCTTTAACAGTCTTTATTTTATTTTTTTTAATGAGGGGTAAGATGGTAGATTCATGAATGTCAAATTTGTTTCCTAACCAAATCACTTCCAGTCTGAGGTTACAGCCTCTTCAGGATTTTTGTTGATACTATCATCTACCTCATCTGTTCATTTGCACTTGTCGAAAAAATGCATTTTTAAAAATTATCTGTTCTGCATCATAGTGATCATCTATCAAATCACAATTATTTGAATGTTCTGCATCATAGTGATCTGAAGGACATTCTGAAACACGTGAGAATTGAATTATGCACTCTTACACAATAGACATGCATTTAAAACCCTGAACTAATGTTTAATTAGCCGTTTTTGGCATCTCAAGCACCTGACAATGTATGTTGTTTGTTTCTCTCTCTAATAGCTTTTTGTTTCATAGGTGGAGCATGTTAGAGCCGAGAGGAACTTGCTTGCTGAAGTTGCTAGTCACTACATAGTGAAGCTGTACTACTCGTTTCAGGATGCTGAGTATCTGTATCTTATAATGGAATATCTGCCTGGAGGTGATATGATGAATCTGTTGATGAGGGCAGACACATTGCCTGAAAGTGTAGCTAAGTTCTATATTGCTCAGAGTGTCTTGGCCATAGAATCTATTCACAGACATAATTATATTCACAGGTGTGTATGATGAGAGTTCTTTTTGGTATATCAACCTCACAATTGCTGCTATGATGATAACTACATTTGATTTTTTATAGAGATATCAAACCGGACAATCTTCTCCTTGACAAAGATGGGCACATGAAGCTCTCAGATTTTGGTCTTTGTAAGCCTCTTGATTGTAGAACTCTGACTACTCTCAATGAAAATGAAGCCATGGATGATGAGAATGTGAGAGATCCTATGGACGTTGACAGCTCTTTTCCAGATACTAGGAATGGTAGTAACTGGAAAAGCCCTCAAGAACAGCTTCAGCATTGGCAGATGAATAGGAGGAAGTTGGTATGTCAATGTCTTTCTGTATGCTAAGGTTTTGACCTTTCCATCTGCATTTGTCATTATCATAGTTTCTGTTCCAACAAAATAGCAGATGAAGAAATTTAGTAATAATTCTCAAATTGGTTTTTTGTAAGTGTCTTACTGGCTATATAATATATAAGTCGTTTCTGTAATTGAAAATCTTCCTCAAATTCTTAGTGTAATTGATCCATCATATGTGTACAAATAACACATGATTCCTCATTATATCAATGATGGTATCAGAAAATTTAAAAATATTTCCTTTTTCTTTTGAAGGCATTTTCAACAGTGGGTACACCTGACTATATTGCCCCGGAAGTACTTCTGAAGAAAGGATATGGCATGGAGTGTGACTGGTTTGTGCTGTCATATCAAATACGTAGTGTTAAAAGTGTGAAGTAGTTAGTTTGGAGTTAATTTTGATGCAATGTCTTTAAAGTACCTTCTAAACCGTCCTCTAAATTTACACTGCTTACAGGTGGTCACTGGGTGCAATAATGTATGAAATGCTTGTGGGTTACCCTCCATTTTATTCAGATGATCCACTAACTGCTTGCAGAAAGGTAGACTGATTCATTGATCCTAACCAGACATATTAATATTTCCATAGAAGTCATTTTATTTTGAGAATTTGCTGCTTTTATCTGGCATAAAACCGTGCTGTGCTGGAATAAGCTATGCACGATTTTTCCTATAACAAAATAGTACTTTGGAAAGTGTCTGTTTTATATAAACATGGGAAACATGTTGTTTTTTGATGCAGTAAATGATCATCTGAATGTTTGATACCACTTGTCCAGTCTGAGGATTGCATATCTCAGAGATATGAACGAAATACTATCCCAAAACTTATTCCAGACACCAATTTTTCTATTATCAGATGTGAAATTGGGAGATCACAGCCCTTATGGGCAATAGTGATCAGACTTCTGACTTTTGCTGAAAAATCATTGAAATCAAATAACAGACCATTGTCGTGTGAGATAAAATGTTGTGGGTCAATCATTATTATTTTTCTTTAATTGTGTGATCGCATGTTATGTATTATGAATGGTAATGTATTATGACTACAAGGCTCTATATGATACTGCATTTTCTTCTTTCATGAGTTTCCCGAGTCTTTTGTGGTTCTTTTATGTTCTGTGTATTCTTCCTGAGACATGCTACCAATGATTGTCAGATTGTTCATTGGAGAAATCACCTGAAATTCCCACAAGGATCCAAATTGTCACCTGAGGCTAAAGATCTTATCTGCCGATTACTGTGTAATGTAGAACATAGGCTTGGTACTGGAGGGGCAGATCAAATTAAGGTGTGTCATATTTAAACTGTATTGTGAGTTTGTGACATTTTATTCATATTTTTGCAAATCTTGTTACTCATAGAATTCTATATCAGACTCATCCCTGGTTTAAGGACGTTCAGTGGGATAAACTATATGAAATGGAGGCTGCTTACAAACCTGAAGTAAACGGGGAGCTGGACACTCAAAACTTTATGAAGTTTGATGAGGTGATGCTCAGCTTCTCATCTTTCCTTAGTTTGTGTTCTACGCAAAGTCCATCTTTTTGAACTTTTTCATCACATATCAAAAAATTTCCAAAAATTAGATGAGTAACAAGGGCTCACATTAACAAATGGAAGTACCACTACCAGTATTTTTTTCGTATATAACTGTATAGATCTTTTATCTTTAATGTATGGCTTCACAAAGAGCTTAAATCAGCACTTTATCAATTAGACTACCACTGTCTTTTAATGCTTCGCGAAACAATTATATTAATGAAGTTACGCTCTGTTTACTTCTTTTCCCGATCTGCATATATTTGGGGTTGCTTAATCCAAACCTTTGGCATACACTAGGTTGGCGCTGCAACTCCTGCTAGAACTGGATCTGGACCGTCACGCAAGGTATCTGTAGATTAGGTTTTTTTTGTCTTGCAGTCTTTTCGTCTTATTGCAACTTGTATTATACATGGATCATGAGAATGTATGTGTTTGATCAGCTGTAAGTAAAACTACTGAGAAACCCTGGATGCTTGACAAAATTTGGTTCCTTGAAGCTATTTCCATCATGAACAAAACTGGTTGATCTATTGAGGGCAGTTGATTGTATGAATTGTAACATTTAAAAATTAAAATGTTAGCATGTTCAACCTGCTTCCATTTTATACAGAGTTGCAATTTAAATTTGGGAATTGCATGCCCTTGTTAAGTTCATAACATGTTTTTCCTTGTCCAAGGTAGCAACACCCTTAATCAATCAACACTGTTTCGGTGATTCTGATATTCCGTATCATTATTGTAGCAAATTGATCCGAAAGATTTGAGCTTTGTGGGGTACACATACAAGAACTTCGATGCAGTCAAGTCACTCCTGAAATCATCTGGTGAGTAACATTGACTTTCTGTAGCTAGCAGTAGTAACCATCAGGAGCGCCTCTTTTATTTCTTTCGTACCCAGCTACTCTTTAATTCATAGTAATTCTTAAATATGGAAATGCTTGTTAAAAGTTGATTATTAATTCAAAACATGTTATTCTTGCAGATCTCATGAAAAGCACATCACTAGAACAGCAATCATTTGATTCAATTGTGGGTAAGATTATCATTTTCTCTTTTAAAGCTTCATCGTGATGGATTGCTGGACCATAGACTAATGCAAAATGGTATCTACAGGTGAGGCTAAAGGAGGAGATGACCATATCAGGAGAGAACGGGGTGGAGGATCCGACGTGCAAATGGTGAACTCAGCAGACGATAAGATGTCACCCTAATAACTCGTTGATAACCAGGAGAACTTTGCTGCATGGATGGAGCGAAACATGCCCTGCTGTATTTGACCAGGTTGCTCGCCCTTAATCGGCATTTTCTCCGTACTCAGTGTACAGTAATGGTTGTGAAACTCCATTATTAAGGTCTTTAAACTATTGGGACTGGCAGATTTAGGAGGGTCGGGTGCTTTGGTCCTGGCTGCCCAGGTTGGCAAAAGGAATTGGAACCTTTGCTTTCTCTTGTGGCAGTTTTGGTTGTGATTTGACATGCTTTAGGAACCCTTTTGAATGTTTATCAAACTTATGCATCTGCCTCTTATGGTTTTCTTTCATTTTTATTTTCTTGTCTTGGAAATGGTATAACAAATGGATAGTAGAATAGGTATAACAAAGGCTTGAAGAAATCTATGATACATTTGCTCCAACATTTTACTTGCATCTCCCACTTAACATGATACTGTATTCCTTTTCAAATTACATACAAAAATAGTATCATCACCATTGCACCAGAATAGTGCAGATCGAGGGGCTTAATCGATGGGCCTCTGGGCCTCAATATAATCTGTACTAACTGTTGAGTAGCATCATCATATTCATTGCTAATTTGTATTTATTTGGTCCAAATATGCGTATTTGTGATGGTCAGGCTGAAGTACTCTAGCTCTAAATCCTCAATATAAGAATGGTATGCTGGATGAATGTCATATTTTGCTTATTTGCCAAAATAAAAAATACCATCTTCGATATATACGTTATAATCTATCATTATGTATATCACACATATGTATCATATATATTACTTCTATTGCATACAAGTGCAAATTAATTATATATCAGACTTATTGTATATATAATTATATAATAAAAATACGGCAAATAATCAAAATACGGACTGCATGTAGCTGGCTAGGGTAAGAACTGATACCTCATTCTCTTGTTATAAAATATTATTATACATTTAGAAGAAAAAAAAAATAGCAGGACATACTATGATGAAGATTTGAACCTCCACAACCAAAACGGCCAAGGAGTTGATATTAGTCTTAGAAATATGTAAAGCAGCAAAATTCTGTAATTGATTTAGACAGTAACCATTGCAAAATCGAGAGGTTGCCATTCATAGAAATGGCAGTTACAATTACCTCAACATAAATGTCAAGATTACCCACGTGGTATTCGAACCATGAGATTATACGTCCAACTGATTGCACGACACACATCCCAGAAAACCTTCCAGATATCCGCAACACTAGTATATATAGTTATTAGTAATTATTATAAAATAAAATGCTAGCTGTCATTTCTGTTAGCCTTCAATGTGTCTAGATTGTTATGTTCTAACAAAATACATAATTCTCATCAAAGTATCTAAACTGTCGAAAATCTATCAAGTAGCTCTACAAAAAAAATTTCAAAAACTTGCTGAAAATGATAGTAGATATGTAACCAAGTGGGCCCATTTGGCCAAAGGTCATGCAATAAGGCCTTGGCTAGGAGGAGGTTTAGGGTTCAAACCCCCACTCCCCCGCCCCCTGTGGTTTTCTCCTAGTCTTAAAATCTTCAGTCCCGCAGAGGCGTGCTCATCTCAAAGCATTCTCCTAGTCTTAAAATCTTCAGTCCCGCAGAGGCGTGCTCATCTCAAAGCAGTGAGTAACGGGAGCTATCAGCTGACGCATGAAGTGTGAAGAAGCGAAGTGCATCAGATGGTGAAAGTGGGACCTTCACCCCGCTCAAAGCATCAGTGAAGGACCGAGTAGAGGATCAGTAGATTAGGCTAGAGTAGGACTGAAGGACCGAGTAGATTAGGCTAGATTATGATAGATGTATGAGATACTTATACTTATAATTAAAGACAGTAAATATGTAATTCTAGAGGAATTTCATACCCCCACCCAACAACATATATGTTCCTCACTAAATAGAAAAGACCTCTAACTTTTTACTAGAAATAAAATACAATCAGTTTTATATTTCATTTTTCTCCGTTGAAACTTTTTTAACCTAAAATCACCAAAAATTCTTACTGTTAGAAGTCAGGTCCTTGTGGTTACTCTTGATAGGGGTTTTCATCTTTTAAGCAAAAGTCTACTTAAGGGATCTGGGAACTCGGTCGCAGTCACAGCATTCAACACAAAACAATAAGAATAAAAAACCAAGCACGGAAAACTGACTGTATATAGCACGTCTAGGTTCTAAATCTGCAGCTTTATAATGTTTAACGCAAACCAAAAGCCACCCAAAATAAACCGAGAGACAAGTTATAAATAGACTACTACACACATCATACTTTTGAGGGATATAATCTTTAAACCTTGAGACTAGATGAGTCTGTTTCTTTACTCCCCTAATTCCAGGATCTGTTTACCGAAGGGGACAAACAGCATTCACTTGTCGGCAGCAGGACTTTCAGGCTTTGCATTCCCACCTTCCTTCTCGGGTTCCTTTTCAGCTTCGGGCTTCTTCTCATCCTTATCATCTCCTTCTGCCACATTCAACTTGTTGATAAGAGTAGCAGCCTCAGCATCCGCACTCTCATCGCCCTTGCTCTCCAATGACTCGGCTATCTCCTTCACCTTCTCCTTGAAAGCATTGCAATCTGTGAATACAAAAACCATCAAGACGCCTTCTACAAAGGCCAATAACATTAGACCCCTAAACAATGATCACGGTGATTTTTCTCTAAATTAGCTCCAGTTATCACTTAGTAAACATAAGATTCATAGCCATTTGCGTCTAAATACATTTTCTACGGTACAAGAGCAATGGATATGTAAACCAAGGTACTAATATAGCACACTAAACAACTAGTTCCCATTGACTGCCCATAGAAAATGTTGGAGCTTAGAAATTCACCCCATGAACTAAGCCACAGGCTTCCATTGATCAACATTTATAACAATACATTCTTAAATACAAATTAAGTCCGAACAATAGAAGATTCTACATTTTCCTAGTTGCAAGTAAGTTGTTCGCAATCAATCTGAGTCATTCACAACTAAGAATCAAATCAACCAAAGGAAACAAAAACAACAAAGGAAGACTCACCCTCCAAGCTCGGAAACCGCATGGCAAAGGTCTCATCTTTCAACTCCCCATCAGCAAAGTCAGCAGCATGCCAAACACAAGATTTCTCATTCCCAGCATGCTCTTGAAGGGAGATTGTGGGGAACACTGCACAATGGAAGTACAACAATCCAATTAAAAATAAAACACAATCGAGCAATGATCTAACAATTGGAGCACAGATCAATCAAAACGAATCAACCATACCACGATGATTGGCACAAATCTTAAGAGTCTTGGCCTGCCTCATCACGATCCTAACAATCCCAGTCTCCTTGTGCTTCAAAAGCTTCACAACACCAACACCTCTCTCCTTCCACTGGCCATTGTCAAATCTATACAGTTTCGCCTTCCTATCGATTCCAAAATAAATAAATAAATCCAATTTCAAAAAAGAGGGAAGTAGGGCAAGCAAAGGTGTTTTACCGCTCGAAGAGGGCTTCCTCATTTTCCTCGCCAGTGGTGACGGCGACTTCCTGGAGCTTGACAATGGGGGCCACCGCTGCTCCGGTGTCCTCATCGGCCAAGGGGGCGACGGAGTCCACCTCCTCCTCATCGTCGGCGCGGTTGACTAGTTGAGCGATCACGGTTGGTTCGTCCGCCATTGATCCGACACGTTAGTGGGTGATTGTGTGTGAGAGCAGAATCTGGGAGAGACAGGGAATTGAAATTTGTTGAAGAGTGACTAGGGTTTTAGACTTAAAAGGTTGAGGGGTCGTAAAACACGGGATCTTCGAGGGCATCCTCGGTTATTTCTAAATTATATCCGCCTCCTTTCAGTTCTTTTATATTCTCATTCCACCCATTAACTTCAGGAGTGTGTCATTGTTTGAGGATATCTGCAGAGAAGAGAAGGGTTCATTGTTGGAGGTATACTCTATTTCCGAGTTGAACATGAAAGTATGTTCTTGTGTCACTCCATCATCCCTAGACACATTTTATTCACAGATTAGTTTTATACTAGTATCCGAGACCGATGATCGGGTGTCAGCAAATTAGCTTATAAACTCTATTTTCATATAACAGACTTTGTAGTGTTCTTTGAACGGGCGCGCATGTGCGTCCCCGTAGACGCCTTCGGGCACCCTTTATTTCAACTATTTCTATACAATTCCCCGGTTAAAGCAAAACATATCAAGTGTGTCAATTTCGTTAGCTTTTTTATTTTTAATTAGTAGAATTTGGTACTCCCTCCGTCTCACTTGAATGCACACTCTGACTTTTTGACAATATTTATTATTAAATTTTGACCATATATTTAAATAAATATATAATTATTATTATTATTATGATATTTGATATAATTAAATTAATCGCAACATAAACATGTAGTATTCAAATATCAATTTTTTTATTTTCCGTAATATAAATAAATAAAGATAATATTGGTCAAAGATGTGTGTTAGATAGTGTGAAAAGTAAACTGTGCTGATTTGGCTGAGACAGAGGTAGTATAAATTTCGGGATATTAACCCAGTATGAGAAAATAATTCTTCACTATTTTTTCAAGTCAAAATCATCCAAGTGGACGAGATTATTCTTCACGAGTACTCAACCCTTCATAAAATCTATAAAAATACATGATCGGGTTTTGATAAACCTAAAAATACACATAAAACCAACCCTTTTGGAGTTTCTGTGGCAATTTGAATGAGTTTCAGAGTGATTCTAGCACAGCCGTACTACTACTCCGCCTCGATTTGACTACATGTACTACTTAAAAACAGGGATCGTTGTAAGAAAACCTAACTCTAATACTTGAAAGTATCTAAACAACCTGACAGGTATAATATCTTTAACTTGCAGTATAAAAAATACTCAAACGCTACAAAGTCTATGCATAACATGCATAGACCGAAATCCAAAGGGTCTTCCCCCCGCCAAATTCACGGGTTAGGATAGGTACAACAAACAAATAGGCAAGGATACTCCATAAATTAGTCATGACAATTTGCGAAAAGACCCACTCCAAATCTTATCCCTCTAAAAACATATATTTTTAAATTAATCTCAATACTAGAGCAATCCCGGTCTGATTGGCTAGTGGTCAAATATTAGACAAAAACAAATGCAATCTAACACGATATAAGTTAAAGCTTAACTGGTCTACAAATCTAGTAGCAGTATCGCCAACATTAAGTATTCAAACTAATATGACTCGGATTTCTCCTAACTGTACAAACCAGATCGAAACCTAATCAAAGTTTAAATTAACAAAGTGACCTATAAGAAAACTAAGATTAGCAGATCACATTTAGTCCAATATTTTAGTACAAACATCAAACCACATATATCTTAAAAAATACTGAAAATAAAAAATATTTAAAAGAAAAAAGAAGTAAAACCACATTCTCAGTCTAATTGTGCCACCTCCAATATGAACCCGACCGAGCCGCGCGACCCGAGCCTACCTGCCGAACAACCTTATCCCCAAATCTGCTCACGACCTCATGGGTGCTCCAACTTACTGGAGCTTGAAACATGTTCACTCTCTGGGTTTCGAGTGGAATTGTTGTCGATCCCTAGCAGGTAGCAGGATCGGATACCCACCGGAGCGGCCATCTCAAATCGGTCTAATTTGCGTCGTGGCGTCGACAGTCAGGCTCTTCCGGCCTCGGGGCGGCGTCTGCGCTGCAGTAGTGGCGGCGTGCGAGCAGTACCGACCCGCTCGCACTGACCGCTGGAATGCTCCGTCCTCTTCCATGACTAAGATACACAGTCCCTCGACACCATGCTTTAGACTTGCATCGAAAAATACTTGCCTCCTCATTAGCAGCGGTCGCAGGATGCTATCGAGACCAAGAGCGCCTGATATGTTACTAATCAAGAGATGTCGTCAATGATAGAACTGTAATCTAACATATTTTTGCGAACAATATTTAATTTATGGGGCTTGCTACTTGCAGGTCTACTTAGTTCAGCGGGTCTAATGAAATTGGAAAAATATCATAAGTACCCTTCATTAGTTCATTAGCTTTTAAAAATAAATTTCTAAATCCCTAACCTTAAATGCCTAAACTCGTCTATGTGATGAATGAACACGTGTCCAGATCATAAAGTATTGTTTCTAGAATTGTAATACATATTATAGAGGGACATTATTGTCACTTCAGGTTTAATTTGGACCTGCTGAACTAAACTGGCCCTGCATATAAATCACCCTTTATTAATTTGTATATCCCTTTCTGAAGCTATGCCATAGCTTCTGCAATTTCGTCCTCATGACCCCAGCATACATCTGTATAACAGATAAACCATTCTAGGCATGTATGCTCGGTTGATATAATCGCGTCAAATAATAGCATGATCCTGATGGTAATAGTTGGAGGGTCGCCTGTTGTATCATCTGTAACTAGTTCTTGTTTACTTTCCTTGTCATTTCAGTTTTTATATTTGTGGCATAAATGACACAATTAATGTTGAGGATTAAGCTCATGATACTCTCTGCGAAGTAATTTGTTACGGTATTTTCGTAACCGGTATAAAAGCATAACGACTAGAATATGGTGTTAATTTCATAATCAAATCATGAACATCAATAGGTTGGTATTCGGCTATTGGTATCCACACACATTTAGATGCATGTGAGCTGCAAATTGAATTCTTTGTGCTAATGGTTAATGGAAGAAAAAATAAAGAGGACGTGTCCTCCATAGTGCAGCTTAAGCATACGAGCTCTCCCTGTGATTTATTTTGGTGTAAATTATTTGTGAATATCCTCCACATAAAATACATAATTTTCTTTTTGAATTGGCAACTCTCAAAATCTTTTCCAATGATGTGACTGTCTTGAACTTTCACATACCATATTTCATGCAATATCATCCTCAGTCATCCTTGGATGACCCAAGCCAGTTCTTTTCTCTCCATACCGCCCGAATGTTATACATGAGGAGGGATACTAAGACTAGGAATAAATCAGATAGCGACGGAAATTTATTTATAATGACGTCAAATATGTAAATAAAGGAAAATGGATTGGCGAGTCAATTACAGGCTTATTGAATGGACAGTTCAGCCTGTCAAAACCCATATGGGTACATGTATCATTACATATAGTTTGAAATAAGAAAAAATTGAGTATTGTTTGTAAGTAATAAAAAAAAGATTAAAGTGCAAAATATGGTCCCTAAAAGTTGAAATATATAGTTTGTGACCCCTAAAAATAAAGTGTATAGTTTATGACTTTTGAAATATAATGTGTAAAGTTTGTGGCCTCTGATCTGACCAATATCTGTCAGTTTCTTTAATCACCATCTTGAAGGGGTAAAATAGTAATTTTAGCACCGCTACTTCTTCTCCAAAAATGACGGAATCCTAGCAAATGCAAGAAAATTATTAATTACAGCAAACGCTTCCAGATTGGAAGATCGGAAGATGTCCAAATAGTCTTCTTCTTTCTCCTTGCTTGACAGAGCTATGAAAAGCTTGGGCAACACCAGATTACTTCCCCTGCTTCCATTATTCGGATTTTCTTGCTCATCCACACACCCGTTCTCCTCATATCCTCTCTTCTCCGGTGTCATTTCCAGACAACGCCAATGTTACAGTCGTGATTAACGTCCTGATGATCTGTCCCGATGACGGATGATGAGAACCTGCTAAGTACAACTAACACTCACTCAGGGCGGGGCGGCTAACTGTCGTTCCCGACTCCGATACTTAAGTTAGAAAGCTGTCGGGAGAATAGATGTGGATCTCATTGTGTTTAGTCAACTTACCCCTATCTCACATGTTAGGGAGATACTTACAGTGCTGAAATCCGGGCCTGGTCACATCAGACCACGCTGTTAGGTGGTCTGGGAAGAATCTCCTACCAGGCCTGCTAGGTTTCCAGGCTGTGGTCAGGTTTAGCCCGAATGCCATGCGGGAGGACGGGTCGAGATGAGTCATACGGGATGGCGAGATGCCCGGCCCAAACAGTCATCATTTCTCTGGAACACAACATCGGCGCTCTTCTCTTCCTCCCTAAGTTATCCAAACCCGGCGAGAAGCTCCCCCTCCTCATCTACTACCACGGCGACGCGTTTACCATCGAGTCCGCCTTTGGCAAGATCTACACCACTCGCCACCGTTGCCGTGGCGGTGCGTGTCGTCGTCGTCTTTGTCGAGTACAGGCTGGCACCACCGGAGCATGCCATCCCAGCCTGCTACGAGGATGTTGTGATGTTACCCAACGAGTTGGGTCGCACTTGACCGAAGAAGGATTCGACCCGTGGATAAACGAGCACGCCGACTTTAACCGGGCTTTCTTCGCCGGTGATAGTGCCGGAGCGAACATCGCTCATACCATGATGGTGAAAGCGGCCGTCCTCGGCGGCGGTGTGAAGCTGGTGGGGATGCTTCTGGTGCATCCATTTTTCGGGAACGGGAAGCGTGACCGTATGTGGGAGTACATATGCTTGGATTTCTCTGAGTGGGAAGATCCAAGAGTGAACTTGACGGCTCATTCCGGAGATACCGTCTGTGGGAGTACATATACTCGGATTTTACCTGGGCCTCATCCTTTTCCGGTGACCCCACTGCAACATGAATTCCGCCATCTCCGGCGGCAGCGGTGTCGGCGGCTTCATCATCATCATCAAGCTCCGACCTCTATGGCTACTTTTGTCATGCTTTTCCATCAAGCTCCGACCATCCTGCCCCTCTGATTAGGCGCTTCAAGAGAGGGATAGTGCTGATGTTACGACGGCGGCGGTAGTTGTTGCTACTATTGCCGCCGCGGCCAGGGTCTGTTTTTGTAGACATCGGGCCTCATTTTCGACGGCGTGGGGATGGGCAATATCAATTAAATAGGATTCCAGTGAAGAGTTTGTGGAGAAGAAGCAATGGTGCTAAAATTACTATTTTACCTCTTCAAGACGGTGATTAACGAAACCGTTATGACAGATATTGGTCAAAGACCACAAACTTTAAAAGTTGTATTTCAAGGGTCATAAACTATACACTTTATTTTTAAAGGTCACAAACTATATATTTCAAACTTTTTCAAACTTTTACGGGTCATATTTTGCAATTTAATCATAAAAAATATAATAAATTCTAGATTCTAATTTCTAATATTCAAAGGTGTAACTCGAAGATTTTGTATATAATTTTATAAGAATTTCTTTCAATATTGTTTTCAATCTTGACACATGGGGTAAAATAAATTGGTTAAACTTGTGGGTTTGCCATTATATAAAATTCAAAGTCGACTTTGTTTTGAAAATTCATTCATGGTACTGGGAAACGCACAGTACCGATGATAATGGAATTGATATATATCCAATGTAATATTCTGTTATAAGAGTAATTAAATTAAATATCAAACAGACTAATATGGTCTGTACTACAAATTGGAGATCCAATGAAACCGTAATACCGCCCTCATGGTCATGGATATTAACTTGCTAACACCGAAAACCACTAAAACTGTTTGATAAAGAGAATTTTCTCGTGCATAAATCACTACATAAGCCAATAGATCTACTATAATAAGAACACCACTTGATCAGAGCATGATCCATGTTTTTGAAACTGATAACACCTTAAAGGCACAAACCACGAACTGATATACGGTTGTTTATCAGATCGAGAACATTACACGACATGTTAATCAGATCGAGAGCAAGACACGCCCTTACAACCATGTCGAGATCAAATCACTGACTTGAAAAATTAGATCAAGTATTTTGGATACAAGATTTATTCGATCAAACTAAGGTGTAAAATCACATTAGTTCAATAGCGAGCGATTCACACTTATCAATAGTAAAACTAACCAATATGTATAATTCATATTTATTCAACAATAAAACAAATCCATTTAATCAACTTACAATCCACAGTCAACTTACTACCCAATTCATATATTTTTAGTGTATCGTATTTACACATTTAATATGTGAATCATGTACAAATGTCAAACTGACATGGTATATAATATGATTAATCTAATTTAATATTAATATACTTTTGTATAAACGTTTATCCCATGTCCTACCCAAAACTACATAAATTGATCATACCATGTTTTAGCCATAATATACATTTATATATGCATAAATGTAAATAATAAAAAGTTGACATAATTATATATGATTAACAAATATAATAAGACCTCACTATCTTATGTCCTAGTTCAATTTTAATGTTAAATTAATTAATTTTAATTAAATATACAATCTTGTTAGCATAGAGTGCGAATATAATCTTACATTCAAATATGTTCTCTCGTAATATATTTACTTGTTAGAATGCTAGTTCAATTTTAATTAAATATACAATCTTGTTAGCATAGAGTGCGAGTATAATTTTACATTCAAACATGTTTTCTTAAAATATACAATTTTGTTAGCATAGAGTGCGAGTATAATTTTACATTCAAACATGTTCTCTCGTAATATATTTACTTGTTAGAATGTATCATATATTTGACTAAAAGATGTATATAATAAGCCAACATATCCCTTGAGCTTGTACAAAACATTAATCTTTGATAAAATTTTGCAAATTATATTAATATTGATATTTATGAATATAAAATAAAATATTTCAAAAAAGAATAGAAAATAAAATGATTATCTTAATTATTATAATATGTTACAATTAATAACTAAATCATAATATATTTTTAATAAAAACATGTAATCGAACAACATGGATGCAACCTTCTAAACTCATCCAAACAACATATCAATTTTACTATACACCCAACCCAACTGACGCGGAGGATTATAGTATATTTCAACCTTCTAAATATAGCTTACAATCGATCATTCTTTGTTCCAATTCTGTCCATTTGGGAAGAAGTTTGATGATCCGACCACGAGCACATTCATGATCCCAGGGTCACGAGCATATAGTTTGTTGATGTTTATCTTCTCATAAATATCCTACTCGTTTACTCTGAAATAAGACTGCAACATCACGGACATTTGTTCCCTAGCATGACTCGATGCTAACTGAATTCTTATATTTAAAATTAAATGGTTGGCTAAAATCAATGTATTTGATGCTACTCATTTATTTGTGCGGTTTGGTAACTGCATTTGTAGCGTAGTAGATCAGCATCGAGCGTTTAATTGGGATTTTGCATCCAATTGAGGGAGTGGATGCAGTTGAGTTGAAAATGAGTACTTGAGACTCTATGAATTATCAATACAATAAATAATAGCGACAATAATAATATTAATAATAGACAAATACACGGCCTAAATGCTATTGGTTTATTATCTTGATTAGGGTTTATATATAAATTGTTTTATTAGAGTTTATAAAGTAAGTTCGAGTACTTTAATCTTATTAGATTGAGTATTTTAGTGTGAGTATTTTACACCCCACCTATTTCTTTAATTGAATTTAATAATTTTCAAAACTTACTTCCAATATTTACCTCATACTTATGAAATATGATGACCATCTTTTTGGAATTAAATTTTGTATCATCCTTTTCCAATTTTTTATTAATTAATCATCAATTGGGGGGAGTGGTAGTGGGGTTTTATAGCTTCTCCTAACATTAATTACTTTAAAAAGTTACAAATGTAGTTTCAAAGATTAGGTACCAGAAATGCAAACCAATCTTCAAAACACACTCAAGAGATTTTCATTACCCCTAATGCCCCTACCCCACGAAACACACTCACCCTTTAATGAATCTCAAATGGTCAGTTTTCCAACTTTCAAACAATGGAGAAATAATGAGTAAGAAATAAGAGAAGCTTGACAAAAGTTTGGTACAATTTTGAGCTTTAGAAATGTGAGTAGCAATCTCAGTGTTGCAATCTGAGAGTTGGCAACATCATAACATCCCCTTTTATTTTCATTATAGAGCCTGTGATTCCCCGATGTTGGAGAAGAGAGATGATTGCTGGTGTAAAAGTTTGCTTGTTGCCAGATGTGTCAGATCATGAGCATATTGATTCCCCTCTCTCAATATATGCTTGATCAGGATCTGTTTCCCTTCCATCATGTCCCATATCTCCCAAACTGTCTGATGTATCTTCCAGGGTGTTTTCCTGCATTTTGTTATAATCTCCACCCCATGCAGACTGTCAAGCTCAATTATTAGTGGAAAGAAGTCAGAATTTACAAAGTTTCAGTCCTGCTGCACAAGATTCTATTTCATCATTTAATGACTCATCAGTTCCACCAAATTTTGATATTCACATCATCATGATTAAACCCCTTTCCTAAAAACATAGCCACCCACTGTACTCATCAGATGAGGACGTGATGCATCATAATTTAGCTTAAATCTAGAATCAGGTGACTGTCATTTGATAGTCCTTTAGGTTTGGGGACTTCAGATACATGGAAATATTCTTTGTTAATGAGAGATGCGCAGTCATGACTAATAATCTGAGTGTGAATTTGAGAAAAGAGAAACAACAAGTTTGTGCAGTCGAACTATCATACCATACACATTTACCGGTCTTCCTTAATGGGAAAAATCCCACCTTGCTTTCCATAAAAACAATATTGAAATGTTGGGCAAAATATGGCATGCATTATTTTTTGCTTTTGAAAATTTGGTAATTGTCCAAAACCATGAAAAGGCATCAAATATATGCTGAAATGACCTAAATATGATTTTGTGGATTTTAGGTGCAGGGACATTTTGATTTTGCAGGTCTGATATTGACTTGAAATACCCATGGTTTGCTGATGCAGGTTTAGGTAATAGTGTAAAAATGAGGGTACTTTTGTCTTTTTCAAACCTGCAAAATTAAATTGTCCCTGCACCTAACGCTGGCCGATGATTTCTAATGTCACACAAATTTCCTTCCATAGTATAGTAGTATGTTTACATGTGAGGAAAAAGTGGGCAAGGGAGTCCTCAGAATCACAAAAAGGACACTTATGGCATGTTTGCATGAGTTTAATTCTTACTGATTTGAACTGAACTGATCTGAATTGAACTGAACTGGACTGAATTATTCAGAACTGAATTTAATTGTTTTGGAGTGAAAATTAATGTACTGAAAATAGAATTAGTATGTCTAAATGTACCCAAATTAGATCAAATCATATTTTGCTGAACTGAATTGAATTGAATTGGACTTAATTGAATTAAAATGAACTGATCTGCTCTACTTATAAGATTCAGCAAACAGGGCCTTAGAGACAACATATATTTTCCATCTATGCAATATTTCATCAAAAGGAAGAAAGTAATTGATGAGTTTCCAAGTAAAAAATTGAAATCTTTGGTGGAAGTATAGGGTTCCATACCTGCTTCTTTGATTGGAATTCAATGCCAGTAGTACTCATTACTTTATAAGCTGATGCAATTTAGAACGTACATGTGTTACTAGGCTTCCAGATTAGACTATCTTCCATGGCACGCACTCTAATAGGAATATAAATTTTATCTAAGATCATACTATCAAAAACCTCAGCCGGGTGGTGTATGTAACAAGTTTTATTTTCTTGAAATTCAATCACTTTCAGTTCAGAGTAGGGATATGAATGATTTAAATTCCACTTATCTGATAGGAAACCAAGCCCAGTCAAGTTACTTTGCCAAAATTTTGGAAAGACCTCTTCCCACTTGAATATGAGTGTGTGCTTCAGCAAACATAGTTATATCTTTCACTCTTCTCCATGGATTTGATCCCCTTATTGATGCAGAAATGGACCAAATAATCTGGCCCTTAAAGTGTTGCCCACCTGCAATTTCCGATACATTTTTAAAGGAGAAGCAATCTATAACTGTGTGAAAACATCCCAATCGCAAGCCATGTTGATTTTTTGGGAGACACGGTGCATCCCATGCTTTCCAGTGCCTCTTATTCCCCCACACAGTTTTGCCCCACAGAAATTTGCAAAGATAGATTCCATTTGCTTAATGATGTATTATGTAGGAGACATTACACACCATATGTCATGAGGAATTGATGCTTTGACTAAGATCAATCTACCAGTCATGTTTAGCCAATTGTTGTTCCATTAGTTCTCCCTATAAATCTATCAATATAGCTGCACTGAAACATGCACTTTAGACCTCTGTTAAGCAACTCGGTTTTGAAATTGAACGAGATTGGTGATAGAGGGTCTCCCTATTTAAGACCTCTAGATGCTTTGAAAAAGTCATAAAGGCAGCCATTGACTAAAACAGAAAATCAGGGAGAGGCAATATGTTAGTCATAATTAAAGAGATAACGTGTACATGAAATCCATATAGAAGAAGGAAAGAGTTTAACAATGGCCATGAGACTCTGTCAAAAGTCTTTGATATGTCCAGTTTGAGGATATTTTTTTAAAAAAATTAAACCACTTTGGAAGTGGAGGGATTTTTATTGGCTCCCTAAACCATGAAACACCAAAAAATATTGGCAATAAGGTTCCTTCCAAGGAAGGTTACAAGAGGAGCATAAAGCTCTATGAAGCATATAGCTCCCAAAAGAATGATCTAGGATGGAGGTATGTACACTCCACTATACAAAAGAATGAGTTCTACTAAGATTTCAAGAAACCTATTAGTGAATTGCAAGCAAAACACAAAGCGGTACCCAGAAAGCTTAGTAAAAAATTAAATTTTAAGGTTCTGCATTGAAGAGTATGTCTGGATCCATGTGAAAGCTGACAGTGTTGTAGAAGCTGTAATCCAGACCTTGCAAAAAATGTTAAAAACAACTATTTAGTAGCATCCATACTGGAGATCCTTATAGTGGAACAGTTGAGTTTATCAAGTAGGATCAAACCTTGTATTTTTTGAGGGCATTGATGGAAGGACAGCAGCCTGTCAATACCAGATGAGTTCCCCAGTTTTGCCAGTGCATCAGCCACCTGGTTAGCTTGTCTGAAGTTGTGGATAATTTTTGATGCTCCAAGGCTGTTAATAGAGCAGACAAGATGATATATAGTCCATGGGGCCTTGTTAGGGTCCTGAATAGCTTGCATTGCCATCATGCAGTCTGTTTCAATTAGGAATGGATATTGGAGTGAAGTTCCAATCTCAAATCCTTTCTGAATTGCTAGGATCTCCACCTGCAAAGAAGTAACAGAAGAGCAGGATCCAGAGTATGCAGATATAAGAGTGCCATCAGAATCCCTAACTATCACACCAATACCAGTTATATTAGGAGGAAGCCAGGAGGCATCAATATTAATTTTGAAGCAACCAACTGGGGGGACCATGTAATTGCAGAGATTTGAGGCTGGGGTGGTCTAGTATGGATAGGGAGAAAGCCCAGATTTGCAATGTCTATATCATATGGTGACCTAGTGTATATTGGCTCCAGTTTGAGGATAGCATTCAAACTTTGTCCTGACTTGTCCAAAAGTCTAACCATTTCCTAAATGATAAGATTGTTGTCAGATATTTCTCTACCCTCAAAAAGAAAATTGATTCTTAGAAATGCATTTACCAATCAGTGGCTTAAATCTATGAAAATTTTGTTGGAGAAATTTGATATATTGATAGACCTGTACTCAGAAAATTGTGATGGGAGTCTCAACTTTGGGAATCAGTGAAATTAAAGTACTTGAAATAGATTTAGGAACTGACATACCACATGCAATCCTATAGAATTTTCCATTAAATCCACCAGGCCCTTTGTATCAGCATTTCACTGCGATGTCATTTGATATATAATAAAATTTATAATATGTGTTTCACCATGACTAATATTCATTTTTTAATATTATCATTATTTGATATAACGATCACTTATAATATGTGCTTTATTTAATAACATCATCACACTTACTCAAACACGCTCATCATTGTAGTTTATGTACCATGTAAATTTTACTTTACCAACAATGATATCTGACCTAAATTTTAAAAGTTTGGTTCAACAGTGAGATTGTTAGTTATACTATGTAAAAAGAACAATGAGAGTGTTAGTTATGGAATTATTTTCAACTTAGTGTTACTATGGAAATTAATATAAAAATAATGTCAGAAAAAAATGCATAAAACGACATGTCTCTCCTATATATGTGTGAGACATTCACACCATTGGAGATGCTCTCAGACTATGTTTTCATGAGCTCATTTTTTTGTTGAACAAAGTGTTTCATATGACCCCTATACAAAATGTGCATATTTTTTATTTTTTATGTACCATTGTATGTGGTAGAAATTTTAGTGAAATTTATAATCTACCGAACTGAACATGACTAAATTGAACTACATTGATGTATATTGAAGTATATCAATCTGAACTGAAAAGAATTAAAAATGTTAAACTAAATTGAAAATTAAAAAATAGAAAACATATTGAACTGGACTATGAAATGATTTACACATTAGTTCAAGAGAACATGGCCTAAAGTTTACTTTCAGTAATAATCCAAATAAAAGGAAGCAGTATTTTGTGGTCCTCTTTTTACGTTATTGATTTTAATAATAATAATAAAAGGAAGCAGTAAAACGGAAAAATTGTAGGTATTACGTGAGTAAATTTAATTTTACCAGCTCTTATATCGGGGATACACACATCGGGGATACCGTATAATTTGTGATAGGTCAGTTTTATCTTAAAATGAAGAATAATATAAAAACACAAGCAAAAGTCAGAAGAGATGGAAAGAAATGAACTATTGAAAAACAAAAGCTAGAAGGGTGGTTTCATATTTTGGACATTATTATTTTTAGATGAAACCACGGAATAGCATATCTAATCATAATCTTTAAATAAACAAGGATACATGCATTGAAAAGAGATAAATCTCGTAAACAACGACACTTTCAACTAATATGGGTCGAACTAACTGAACATGAGCTACCTACAATACTGGACATAACACCCCAAGACTGCAATCACTCCCTAGTCAGTCTCATTAGACATTATTCGGATTCCCCCTCACGGCTAGTAAGAGACTTTCCAGTTGTTTTCACTGAATAAGGGCACTAACAAGTTTGTCTAACCGAACCAGGTCGGAGAACAAACCTATACATTCTACTAATATAAGTCTGAGGGGCACCAAAGAGTTAGTATTCAAACGGACCCCGACTTGGATTTCTCCTATCCTCATGGGACTCAAATCGAAAGCCAACAAATCTTTAACGGAACAAAAGTATCCATCGGAAAAACTAAACATTGGCAGACAAACAAGCTCTACTGATATCAAAGCAAAAATGACACAATGAAGCACATATGCTCTTTTTCATTCTAAATACTAAGAAATAGAAATAAAACCAAAATATAATAAAAAACTAGCTAAACAAGAAAAAGGAGAAAAACTTAAATCAAGGATCAGAGTAACCTCCAGGCGACGAGTGGTAGTGGTGCGTGAGCACGTGTGCCACACGTGCGCATGTAGAAAATTGTGTGTGTGTGCGGCGCATGAAACAGCTTCTGCACGAGAGTCGGGCCGGTGACGTGTTGCCCGATGCATTTTACACATGTCCATCCTCTCTCCTGGTTTTTGAGGCGCATCTTTGAACCCAGCACGTCCTGATTATTCCGGCGACTCACCACAGAAATCCCTGAAAAGATCCGTGAATCTAGTATTCTAGATCTACAATTCCAGCGGCTCGAAATTGGTGACTTTGAATGTAGAAGCTCTATCTGTTCATCTTTTGTCGATGGCAAGTTGGTGGTTGCGCGCTCGATAAAGTTGAGTCTTTCTCCGGTGAGTGAGGGCCGCCTTAGAGTGGCGAAGGGGATATCAGCTCCTGGTACGAAGGTTGAGGAGAGGGTTAGTTTGTAGAAGTCTAAACTAGATCTACATATATGGGTTGAGAGAGGATGATCAGCATGGAGTGGCGTGAGTCCGCCGGAAGCCTCCTCCCGTTAGATCTGAGTTTTTCAAATTAAATGTTTTAAGGGAAGAATTAGAGGGTAGCGTCATGGATTGCTGAATTGATGTTGTATGTGTGATGAGGATGTCCAGGAAACACCTCAGCATCTTTTTGTGCAGTGCCATTTACAAAGCAAATTCATGGGAGTCTGGCACTTAAAGTTGGTCTGAACATGAGGGAATATAAGAAGCTGATAGTCAATGCTTACAGCAGGAGGCAGAAGAGGAAATTTGTGATGATGGTGAGCAGTTCATACCAAATTTGGATGGAGGGAAACCGAAAGAGACTCCAGAAGAAGTTCCAGAAATTGAGTTGATTCAGAAGCATGCACAAATTTTATGCCATCAAGACTTTAGCAGTCTGCTGGGGGATTTGAATTTTTGGAATAGTGATTGTAATGTTGTTGCACTGAGGGAGGGACTCCTGTCAGACTTTATCCTATTATTTTGGATCAAATTCCTCCTAGGAGGGATCACCAGATCTAAACGATTATAGGGGATTAGCCTGGAGACTTGAACTCAATGCATAACCGACTTAATTTGAAAGCATTTCATTTAACTTTGTAATTCAAACGGCCTAGAGTGAAGGCTAAGATGTGTAAGGATTTTGTTCGATTGAAATGATATATATAAACATCCATAAAAAAGTTAACTAGTTGAGAGATGAGAGCAGCAAATCTAGGAAAATTGTAATATAGTGATGTGTATTTTCTTGGTAGTTCACGTTCTTGCAGCGGAATATATATAATTTACTTCTGGGATATGAAAATAGCTTAAAAAACTGTCAGGCAATTAATTAGAAACCACGAACATCTGTCATGGGCGACTCAACTAAATCTTGAAATTGAACAACTGTCAACTAGTTTGGAAAACCTCCTTTTTCTTATAACAAATCTCTGAATAAAATTACAAGATTGAGGTTTATATTTATAACCTCAAAAAATCATAATCCTAACAGTATTTTATAAATGATAATCTTAATTCTATAACTATTAAAATCTTATTACTAGGATTAAAATAATTTTATAGGAATATTCTTGGTAAGAGAATAAGTCCTAATTAATCTAGTTTTCCATTTATACTCGTATCATTCTCCTCTTCTTCGAAAAAAATTGTCCTCAATTCTTGATATTCTTCATCTCTAATCATATCATGAGTAAATGACTTCCATATATTTGAGATGCGAAGTACTTGCTTTTGCCAATCCCATCTTGTATCATCCTTCCCAAAGTTGAATGGATTCTCCCTCGAATTCGTCCTCTCAGTGACCCCTTTTCAAACTCACAACCTTTCGAATATCGACCAAATGGCACATGACCGTGATGTGTAAAAAAGTCGCTAGTCTTTCCAAATTCAGAATTCGCACAACTCCAAAGTTCATTATTCTCAAGAAAAGAAATCGATTGATCTTTCCATGAAATTATAGATTTTATTTTCTCATTGATTTTGTATCGATCTTCAACAATCATAGAATGAACCAGTTCTTTCTGTGCATCTCCTTTGTTTATACCAATATCAAGTATTGCCATCTATCAAGATCTTCTTCTTTAATCTCATCATGAACATTAAGGACCATAGAACCAGAGCAAACAACATTCTCGGTTTCAATAAGAGGAGTAGAATTATCATTAACATTGTCGACTTCCGTTAGAGAAGTATAATTATCCTCTTCACCATCCTCAGCGACATCTTCAACATTAGCATCAACACAACCATCAACATCATTCTTTGCCTCAAATTGCTCCTTACTCGCCACAAGTTCAACCACAACAATAGACTTTTGTTTTAACATATCGGTAGAAGGTAAGAATCTTCGATCAAGATGTTTCTTCAACTTAATCCACGAGTTGATTTTTGATTTTCCCTGAAGCATTCGATTTAATTCTAAAAGATCATACCACAAGAATGCACGCACTGTGTGTTGTTGTATAGCAATCTTGCACCTCGTGCAATCATCATACTCTGTAAAGTCAAATATATGATCCATCTTTCGGACCCAATTCAGATAATACTCTAGATAAATTTTGTCTCCGAATTTTGGGTAATTCAATTTAAAATCTTGTTCCAATTCTAGCACAAGTGCCGTGTCTTTTGCCAATGAAGCCATATGTTCTTCCATCATACTCTCTTTGCCTGCCATGATCGTTCGCGAAAAGAATTCGTGAAAGCCTGGCTGCTAATACCACTTTGATGCGTATTTTCTTGGTAGTTTATATTCTCGCAGCAGAATATATATAAATTGCTTCTAGGATATGAAAATCGCTTAAACAACTGTCAGCCAATTAACTAGAAACCACGAACACATGTCCTGGGCGACTCAACTGAATCTTGAAATTGAACAAATGTCAATTAGTTTGGAAAACCTCCTTTTTCTTATAACAAATCTCTGAATAAAATTACAAGGCTGAGGTTTATATTTACAACCTCAAAAAAATCATAATCCTAACAGTATTTCATAAATGATAATCTTAATTTCATAACTATTAAAATCTTAATACTAGGATTAAAATATTTTTATAGGAATATTCTTGGTAAGAGGATAAGTCCTAATTAACCTAGTTTTCCATTTATGCTTGTATCATTTAGTAAGTTACTTATCTGAAATATATAGGCTAGGCTCAGAGTGAAAGTTTCAAAAAAAATGTTGAAAATGAAAGAAGAGAGTGGATCACCTTGTTTGATACCTCTTGAATCTTGAAAAAAACATACTGGACTACCATTAACTAACATAGAGAACCATGCTTGTGATTGTTTTTTATGATGCAGAAAATAAACTGTCCATGGAAACCAAATTTAATAAGAATGCTAGGTAGAAGTCTCCAACGAACCTTATCGAATGCTTTTCTCATATCTAGTTTGCAGTTAGGATCTTTGCCTTTTTATCAATGAATCTGGCCATTTCTTTCCGATAGAGAACATTATCTGACATGTCTCTATTCTTAAGAAAGGTTGTATGTTGATGAGAAGTTAGTTTACGCATGTGAGGCTTTAGTCTCTGCATCTATATTTTTAAAATGTTTTGTTTCAACATTGGAGATACTAATAGGCAAAAAATCACTAAAAGTGGATGGAGTGTCTGCCTTTGGAATTATAACTATCCATATACTAGCACTCCTCTTGGGATTTCAGTATTAGCCATAAAATAATTAGCACCACTTAGTAAATCTGTGTAAATTATGTCCCGACTTTTTATATAAAATCTAGCAAAAAAAACCCATAGATCAGGACTACTTAGTTTATTTAGAGAGAAAACAATGCTTTTTAGTTCTTCAGTAGACACTGGTTTTAAAATCTCATCATTTCCTCTCTACTAATTAAAACTAGGATCTGAGATAGAAAATATGAGTAAAAAAATATGTTCTGCATTTTTTCAGTAGTGAGCAACTCGGAATAATAAGAGATTGCATCAGCTTCAATTTCAGTTGATTCTTCAATCCAGAAACCTTGCGGGTTTTTTTTATTTTTGTTACATTCATTCTACTCTTCCCTTCCTTGATTGAGTTATGAAAGAATCATGTGTTATCATCACCTTCATGTAGCCACTTAATTTTGGATTTATACTTCCAAAAATGATTATGTTCTTTTATGGCTCTAGTAAGGAGTGGTTTAGCTACTTTGAGTCTGTCCAATTCTATTTCAGATTGATCAGAATCATAAGCTAATTCTTGCAATCTAAGTGTCTTCTCAGCATGAATGACATTGGCATGTATGTAACCAAAAACTTCTCAGTTTCATATTTTTAGACATTTCTTCAACCTGAGAAGTTTGAGATAAAAACCTAACATGCCTTTGTCATTTAAGCTTACAGACCAATTTAATTTAATCACATCTAAGAAAGGAGTCTCTATTAAACCATGTGTTAAGTAATCTAAAAGGTATGGGGGATGATTTAGTAGTACTGCTATACTTAAAAAGACGGGACAATGATTACTAGTTACTTTGCTCATTACAAGGATGGAAGAATTTGGAAATGTGTTATTCCATTGAGCCGTGCAAAGTCCTATATCCAGTCTTTGCATAGTAGCGATTTTTATCCTGCCACTTGTACTAATATCAAGGGGAAAGTGATGCCTTCCATTTGTCCACGTGAAGGAGTTTACAACAATGTAAATGTGATCTAGAGACATATCATCAATGAATTTAGAGAGATCCATGATGCTATGTAGACTAGGAGTAGAGGAGCCTTTATACTCAGAGATTGATGCAATGTCATTAAAGTCTCTAATAAAAATTATATCTGGAAAAGAAATTTTCTGAAAATTAATCCATAGGTCTTCTCTGCCTTTCCTAGTTCTCAGTCTATACACAAATACTCAGGCACTCAGATTTTGGCTATGGACATAGACATGAAGAAACCGAGGATGGTCTGTGAGAAGTGACACTTGGATATCATTTTTCCAGAAAAGCCAGATCCTTTCATTTTGTGCAAAAATACATTTAGCGTACCTAAGAACAGTCATGTAATGATCACATTTCATATTGGCATGCATTGGCTCAATTATGCAAATAAGGTCAAAGGTATGTGTGGAGATGAGTTCCTCAAATTATTCCAAAGATATTTCCATCCCTCTAATATTCCAAACCAGGAATTTAAGTTTGAGGGTTGTACTAATCATTTAGAAGTCTTTTTAGGGCTTTTTGTTGCTGAACTTGACAATATGGTTCAACTGTGTGAAATATGTGTGAAGTTTAATGACAAATTTTTTTTTGCTATCAATCTAGTTGATTTCCTCACCTTAGTTGTGCTCACTTGTTGATTAATTTCAACAGGGGGCTCTCCTTTTTGCTGATTTTCAAGTGGTATGTCTATTGCCGTTTCTATTGATTGACTCAATTCTTGTAGAGGCATGAATTTATTCTGTCTATTCTTTTCCTGTGAAAAATAAGATACAGATTTAGTAGAAAAGGTGTTTTCTGCACTCATTTCAATATTTCCTGAGCATATTGAGGTGTCATCCTTTGCATATGTTTTTTATCTGTGGTTTTGCTTCAGCCATTCAGAGTCATCTGAGTTTGCAGGGTTGGAGGTGCTTGAGATTGTGTCTGCTTTGGTGGACTGTATGTGGATGATTTTGGTGAATCTATGCATATCAGCTCAACAGAAGTCATTTTTTCTTTCCCTTACCGAACTTGTCCAGATTGTCTGACCTACGCTCATCGGCAGTCTAGTGTTCTGTTCTCACATACACCATATTAGATTGAGACTTAATCAATCCATCCCTTTCCTTTGTTGTAACTCCGGAAACTCTTTCTTTGTGATCCACTTTCTTCTAGGAAATTTTGGAGCTAGGTTGCGAGCTAGGGTGTGAGCCAGGATATGAGCTAACTAGAGCATCGATATTTTCTCTAATTTTTTGGGGTTGTCTCAAGGTGTGAAGTTCTACAACTGTCTATGTGGTGTCCTAGTTTCCTACATTGAGTGCAGTAGTGGGGTAGTTGTTCATATACAATTTCAAGATCAACAACTAAACCAACAATACATATTGTAATTTCTTAGTGGAATATTTTCTGCAGGTCTACTTTAATACACAGTTTCACAGTTGATGGCCTAGTGAGGGAAACAGTTGCCGCATCCATTTTATTGAAATTTCCTATCCTATTCCAAATTAATTCTAGCATAGTCACATTGTGAAAAAAATAGAACATTAGGAATAGTTACCCAAAGAGGAGCAATAGATGATTCTGATCCAATGTTGAAATCAATCGTCTATTTGAGTATTTATAGGTCCTCCTTTGAAAATCCAAACTCTCTTCAACCAACATCTCTTGTAGTCCACTGGATCTTGGAATCTGATGAGCATATGTCGATAATCAATTGAACCTATTTGGAACTTGGATGTAAAACCGACAGACTTGAAAGTTTCATTTAGAGCCACCATTGACGGCTTCCCAATTTCAAATTTTCCGATTAGCGTGTTCTGGTATTGGATGCTAGTTGAGCAGTATGGTCTGGGGTTATAATTCATGCAATTTTTCCTTTGAACTCACCGATGAGTTGGATTTCGGGGTTATTGGGGTAGGGTGAAAGATGGGTGGTTTGTGGATAAGGCTTGGGCAAAAGATCAAAACTCCGCCATAGAAGTAGCCGTTTTATTACCGTTTTCAGCTAGGAACGGTATGAGATGAAAAAAGTAAAGAGATTATGTCGGAAGATAGAGTGAGTTTAGGAAAAATAGGTAGAGACAAGGCAGAGAGTTGGTTTAGAGAGAGAAAACTATTACTGTGTTAGTCATGAAGAAAAATAGTCGCTATTAATGAGTAGGTTTATTTTTACATATTAATTTTAAATAAAGTATCACAAGATTTTGTGAGCATTATTTTACTATATTGATTAATGTTTAAACCGTTATAAAGTAATAAAGTATAAAGTGAAGCGATTTATTTTTATGTATAATAACATAATTAAAGAGAGCGATAATGATTTTTTTTTTTTTGAAAAAGTTATTAAGAGAGAGGTGGTTTTTATGTTTTGGACATATATGAAATCGGATCGTATGAACATAAATTAAATCAGCAACTGTTATACACTAAATAAGAAAGAAAAAATGAAGAAATTTTAGCAAATTCTATATCTTTTACATTTATGATTATATTGTCTAGCAATTAATGTTTAAATTAGTGTATAGTATGATATAAAGTGAACCGATTTATTTTATGTATGGTAAAAACTTTTAAAGAAAAACATAAAGATGGCGGTGGTTTATATTTTGAACATTTACGAAATCACACAATGTATAAAAATACGTTAAATAAACAGTTGTTACACTAAATTAGAAAAAAGTTAGAAGTATAGGCCAAATTTTATCTTCTCTTGTTCTTAAAAGGAGGAAGAATAATAGAATAATAAGAATGTTTATCAAAAAAAAAGGAGGAAGAATAATAGAAGCAAAAGGGAAAAAACACAGGCACAAAGTAAGAAGAAGCGGCGGTTTGGTGCGTCATTTTGCAAAAGAATGGATGGAGATGATTTAACTTACTGCATAATCCTACTGCTAGTGAGTTATTTTTACCAAATTGACATCTGTCCTCTGCCTTTCCCCTTTCTCTCACACACTCACGCACTGACCAGCTGGTTTTCACCTTGTGATTTACCCCGGATATTACCATTTCAAGAAGTCGCCCAGATCCTTAAAAAACATAAAAATGTTTAACCTTTCTTGAGTTGGAAAGAGTTTTAAAAAAGGGAGAGCAGGAAATCAGGGGGTGGCCATGACGGTGATCAGTTGAGAGAGTTTACTAAATTAGTATGCAGAGGGCAGCCCCCTTTTTCTTGTTTTTTTCTGCTGCCCTCCTTCATGCTTTTCATCACTTCACTCCCCAGAGGCATACGTTTCCACCTAGAATCAAGTCTCGGGATGAGAGTTCTAGTCTTTTTCTAGTATAAATACATGTGCCCCGGCCCCTCCTTTTTCACTCACAATCACAGGGAAATGCACCCTCTTTCCTCTCCATAACCATAGCAATACCACAGCACTCTGTGAGTTCTTCTTGCCTCTGTTGCTACTGTTTGCTTCTTTATTTTTATTTTTTTCTTGTTTCAAATTTTTTGTGTTGCTGGAGTGTTGTTTTATTAACTGCAAGCAAAAGGGTCCTCTGATAATTATTGGCTGAAAGGGAGGGGGGAGATGGAAGTATTAGTGTGGTTTTTGTGAGAAAGAGAGGTTCTTGAGGGTTTCCTCAGATCCAGGGTACTCAATGGTTGTTATGTTGAAAAGGGGTGCTCTCTTTTCAGGGGAACCCTGTGAACATAGGACCTCTTTTTGTCTTTCTTTTCTGTGTTTGGTGACAAAGGGCTGTGGTTTTAATTTGATTGCACTTTTTGTATTCATTCTTGTGTGTTTCCTTTGCCTAGAGTGATTGGCTGGAATTTGAGGACCTACCTAACTCTCACTGTTGAGGATGGACGAAAGCGACTGAGAAGCGCCGAGATAAGGTCCAACTGTAATTTTTTTTGTGTCCAACCTATATATATGTTATGCATCTGTACCTTCATTGAAGTTTTCTGATGTTCATCTTTTTATTTGTCTACCAGATATAGGAACATTTTTCGTTTCAAGTTTGTCTGCCCTGATTGTTTGGCTGCTCTACTGTATTTGATAGAAGAGGTAGGTGATGCGTTAGTTTATCGATGGCGGTTTCTGTACCCTATACCTTTTATTGCTATTTAAATTGGAATCTTAATGGAAGAGGTTTCTATGGTAGCTGAGATTCCATCTAGATTAGGTCATTTCTCTTTAGAAGTCTAACGATAGGAAGTTCTGTTGGTGCCATCTGTCTATGGTTGATGGATCACAGAACGAGCTTGTGTTCAGGAGTTGATACTAAAAATATGGCGGATGTCAATCCTGGTAACTACGCAAGTGAAGTGACTCTTGTGGCTTCTGTCCCTGGAGGGAATGGAAGCGGAGAAGCTTCTGAGAGCGTTATCAATGGGGTCCCTAGTGATTCCATTGCCCGGGAGAGCGAGGAAGATGATTCCCTGTCCTTGGAGGGTGACTGTTCTCTGTCCGTGGTGAGTGATTCTAGCAGTATGTGTGCTGATGAATTTATGGCTTGTGATGCATCTTCAGAGATGGGAACTGCCATTTCTCTTGAAGTTGGCAAGACTATAAGCAATGTTTTTATTGATGCTAAGGCCAAGCTTTTGGCACAGTCAAATGTTGATGAGATTGTCAATGATTCTCAGGCTGTTACTGTTTCCATTGAGGAAGTGTCTGTTGAAGGTTCTGGGGTTGCATCATCTACCCTTGTTCGTCTTCCTTCCATGAAAGTTTCAGGTGCTGGCCGCAGTGTTTTTGAGATAGACTGTGTTCCTCTTTGGGGAGTTCATTCTGTCATTGGAAGGCGCCCAGAAATGGAAGATGCTTTTACAACTATACCTAGGTTCATCAGAGTTCCTCTTCCAATGCTTATTGGAGATCAACTCCCTGAAGTAGCAAACAAATGTCTGAGTCACTTGACTGCTCATTTCTTTGCAGTGTATGATGGCCATGGTGGCTTTCAGGTATCTCTCCATCCTTTGTGTGAGTATGTGATATATATGTAGTGTTGTTCCTCTCTTTTACCCATTGTTACAATACTATGTTTAATTTGCAGGTTGCAAATTACTGCCAGGATCAACTCCACAATGTTCTGACAGAGGAACTAGAAGCTATTATGTCTGGAAGTCATGACGTAAGTCAGAATAACTGTCAAGAGCAATGGAAAAGCGCATTTACCAACTGCTTTCTCAAGATTGATGCTGAAGTTGGAGGCAAAAATGGTCCTATGGCTCCAGAAACTGTAGGGTCTACAGCTGTTGTTGCCCTTGTTTGTTCATCTCACATTATAGTTGCAAATTGTGGCGATTCAAGGGCAGTCCTTTACCGTGGGAAGGAACCCATTCCATTGTCCGATGATCATAAAGTAAGAAAATTATTTGTTTTGTCGAAAGAATATTTTATCATTATGACCATCATGGACTGATATTTGTTCCTATTTTTAAGCCAAACCGAGAAGATGAATTGCGAAGGATTGAAGCTGCTGGAGGCAAGGTGATACAGTGGAATGGACATCGTGTTTTCGGAGTCCTTGCAATGTCCAGATCTCTTGGTGTGTAAATTTATTCTCAACGTCTTTAATTACATGGATTATTAGAGCTGTCATAATTTCACTACAGTTATTATGATAACCATGAAACTAGGTGAAATTATATGCATATTGCAAGCTTTAATGTGAAATCTTACACTGGCCTGGCATTTATTAGTTTCCTGGTTGGTTAAGTATTACTTCTAATCCTATATTTCCTTTACTTTCTAGGTTATGATACACGAACACCTATGCATGCCGAATTTTGTTCATAATCTTACTAGTGTGTTCTCAGTTTGTTACACGTCGATTGATGCTAGTCTCCAGGTTTTAATGCTTTTGTGTTGAATTAACATGTGGGGGTTCGGTGTAATGGGAGGGTTCTACTCTTTTAGGATGTATGGATGGGTGGTAGCCTGGTAGGGTGCCCTAGAGTGAGTGCTCAATCTACGATGTGTAAGTTGGAGTTTGAACATAATTTTACCCGTGTGAGTGTTTTTTCTCTCTTATATATGTTGCAAAGTCTGTCTCACTGAGCACTCACATATTTCCCTTGCATAGTGCATATTAGGTAGATCTGATTTCATTGCCTGCCATGAAATCGGGTAACTTAAATTGGTATTTTCTTCTTACAGAAAATCATCTTATGAAATAGATACCCATAAATGTTACAACTGTATCCTTTCTTATCGAATTCCATATCCTGGGCGAAGTCCCACAGTTATACATAAATGCATGCATGCATTCAACGCTTGACCAAACAAACCCTAATGGAAAACATTTTTGTCATGGATGACCCATTCTCTAATTTTTGTTGGAAATCATTCGAATCTACCTGCTTTCTTCTGTTACTGCTATATGGGGTAATAGTTTAGTTTAAACATCAACAGTTATGCACTGTCGAATGAGCCTGACAGGATTCTCACTCGCAGGAGATAAGTACCTGAAGCCCTGGATTATACCAGATCCTGAAGTGATGTTTATTCCCCGCACCAAGGATGATGAAGTCCTCATTCTGGCTAGTGATGGCTTGTGGGATGTTATGAGTAATGAGGAAGTCTGTGACATTGCCCGGAAGAGGATACTTCTCTGGCACAAGAAGAATCCTGGCACCCCAGTGGTGGGAAGAGGTGAGGGCATCAACCCTGCAGCTCAGGCAGCGGCCGAGTGCCTTTCCAACCGTGCAAGCCAGAAGGGCAGCAAGGATAACATAACTGTTATCGTGGTGGACCTGAAGGCTCAGAGGAAGTTCAAGACCAAGCCTTAGGGCTCATCCACCATAACAAGACTCTCATGGCAGTACCTTTCTTTCGTTCGTTCCTGGATGTGCTGAAAACTTAAGCAATGTAGGTGTAGCTTGTCTTTTACTTTGTGTCTTGACTTGAGGATGTAACAAAAATTCAGAAGTCTGTCAGTCGTTTTTTTTTAATCAGTTTCAAAGTTGAGCCTATGTACATGATAGCTCCATATAGACATAGGCATCGGTAGCAGTGAGATGTTAAGAATCATGTGTAACGGGTAGTTTTGCCTCCGAGTCGAAAGTCTCTGAGAGGTAAGTCATCTTTTGTATGACTTGGGAGCTATGCTGCCTTTGCAAATGAAAAAGATAACTTTCCTTTCTAATTTTATAAATGGATTGTGGATGTGGTTTTTGTAAATGTGCTTTGTTATGCTCTTTCCTTTTCTTGAAATGGTATGGTTGGTAATAGATTAGGGTTTATTTGCTATGGGTTAGGTGTTGTTAGGTTGGTGATGCTCTAATTGGAGTGTCTATCATTGCCATTATGACTATGAAATATAGTTCCCATTCATGAAAGAAGAAGAAGATAATAAAATTCTTTTTCCTTTCAAAAAAAAAATACATGAATACTAATCAAAACAAATTTACTTCAATATGTATATTTGCTAGGGTACTCATAGTCCTTCATTTTTTTTTCTCAAATCTTCCTCCGCGTCGATTAAAGCCACATTTTAAAACAAAAAGTAAGTATTTTTTCATGTTAAAAAGATGAGATTACTTCAAGATTATAGGTTGATTAAGGAGTGTATACCGATATAATTCATTGTCAACTAAAAACTCACAATTTTCCTCATATGCCTATTGGAAGAGAGCACCAAACTCGTTCAAAACGTGCATTTATACTTTTTCTAGGATTGGCTCGTTACACATGATTTTATCCTACCATTGACATGAATCATGTGCAACAACTATTGAAGAAATATTGGTGTTGATGAGATTGGAACTTAGTTTCAAAACCTGATGTAAGGCTAGGACAGCAATTAGGCTGTCAAAGCCCGTGCAATAGTTTACACACAAAATATGGACTGGCCAGAAATCCAAAAAGAGACATGCATCGTCTTCTATATACTGGTTTCCCATAAATGAAGGAAGATCTGAAGTCTGAACCATGATATTATTGATCATTTAAACCAGTGTAGCATTTAAAGCACAGTTTGAAAATTCAAGGTTTAGAATCATCACAAATATTCGATAACATTAAAACAGCACCGGAGACACGAATTAACAATTTCTGTATGCTAGCTCCTTCACTGCATCTGCAAGTCCTTTCTCGCTTTGAATGCTCTGAACCCATTTAGCATTGATTTGAACTCTCTCCAGGCTCTGCTTCAACGTCCTGGCTATATAAGGCTTCATCCGGCTTGCAAAGAACTCCTCAACTTCCTTGGCCTTCTCATCAGAGGCAAACTACAAGCAAGTAAAACAAAAGTGACAAACTGATACAGTTACAATGGCAGAGGAATTCATCAAAGACTCACAGGTGAAACAATTGAGCTGATGAAACGAGTCAACAGAAATCCAGCACCATACGTCTTAGAAATCTGATCCCAGTGTTCCTATGATGAGCAAGAAAAGGTCGCGCAATTAGTATGAAGTTTGTTCCAACCAAAAAACAGACTGCACAGTTTTTGCACAAATAACACGGCAGTTGGGCGTACTTACTTTCAACCATGTCCAAGCAGAATCACGTCCTTCTCTACAAACAGAAAGTCCATAAACAGCATCTTGACTTCGAACCTAAGGTGGGCATAAAATGCAAAGCAAAGCAAAGAATTACCAAATGTATTTCAGCCTTAGGCTTCTAGCAGCACTGAGCATATGATCATAAAGAAATATATGTATAGCAAGTGATGTATAAACCTAACATACCTCCGAGGACAATAAGAAATTCAGAACTTCATTTATAATTTCAGGATCTTTGCAAGATCCCAAGGACCCTACAAATGGCAAATGCAGGTTTAGTTTTCAAGAAATGATCTAACACCTAATCCGCACCATCTGCATAATAAGTAAAAGAAGACACCTAGAATCCGAGTTTTTTCCTGGCTGAGATCAGTCTCTCTATACATCCTCAGAAGAGAATCATATCCTGACCGATTTGATCCATCGACCTTCAACATTACAGAAATGTATACAGGCTGCAATAGTTGGGAAACATGAGATTCATTACTACTTTTAAATTTCATATAATAATATATGTATATAGATTATAAATCTCAGTACCCTTCTCAAATCCGGTGGAAGAACTGGCGTATGTCTGTCTTCCACATAATTATTGAAGCGACTGCTTGCTTCGGTTAGGGTCTCTTTGTGTCCAAAAAGAACTAGTGCACTCAGAAGTTCACCTCTCAACATAGCATCTAGATGACTCTCACCTGGCTTGGGATCCCAACCGAGTCTCCTGTAAAGATGTGAACAAGAAAAGTGTCAAAAAGCTAATAACTGAACCCCACCATGGTGCATACTCTATAACCATGTATTACCATAGCATAGCATGTTCAATTCCAAAAATTTATACACAGCAAATGCAACAACTTAAGTATGTTACTTTTTAAAAGACTAATACTTACTCTGCAGAATACTGGAATAGGTTAATGAAAAACAGTTTGATCTCATCCAGTATCTCAGGAACTGCATCTGCAGCAATCCTCACAACCCTACAACTTATCTGTAGCAACAGAAAATAAAGAAAAACAATTACAATTTGCATAATTAAAGAATACTAGGAGGACAAGGTCAAGAACATACGCTAATCAAGTTGGACAAAACAGTGTAATCGGATTCTTCCTTGAAAGCCCCCATCAAAGCAAGCAGCGAAGCTAGGGATTGGTGACTAGCTACTGATAAAGCATAAGAGTCATCCAAGATACCTGGTAAGATAAGTTACTGTTTCTCAGTGACCAGTTCTGTTTGATAAAATTTAAAGCAAAATAGGATATATAATAATTCAAATTACCATATCTATCCATTGTTGACAAGAACTTTTTCTCAATTGCATATCTTAGTCTCACTGAGAGATCCTCGTCATATTTCACCCTGTAGAAACCAGCTTGATCCAAATTAATTTTAACCCAAAAACTGCTTTTAGATGTCGAGGAACCAAGCAAATCCTTGATGTCATGAGTTTCAGATTTGGCTCGTAGTAAAAAGCTTTTTCGAGCATCATATGTCCCACAGCAGAGTGTAATTGGAACAATCCATTGGCCATTTCCAGGAGAGCCGCTCAATAAAAAGTGAGACTGCACTTAAACAGCAAATTGGTGAATAAAAACTAGAAGTCTCTAGATGTAAGAACTTACATATTCTACAACCATGGTCAAGGACAAACCTGCTCGAACTCCAAATTCTGGTTATTCAACTTGACAGAGACAACTGGATAACCTTTTTGTTTTGTCCAGGTATTCATTATCTGGTTGACAGGTTCACCAGACCCTTCTTCAAGGACTGACCATAAATCTTCTGTCTTGGCATTCGTTCCAGCATATTTCTTGACGTATGCCGCCAGTGCTTTCTAATTTAACAGGAAAAGAAACTTGTCATGACTAGAAATATCTTTTTCTTGGGGCAAATTTGAAATACTATTGACCCTTTAGAAAGAAAAAAAAAAGTGTGATGAAAAATATTAAAACTGGCTGTTTTAAAACAAATACAAGCCTATTTCATTCAATTTTATTTTATTAAAGTTATTGTCAAAAATCAATGTAAAGCAAGGGAAAAGAGAAGTGTAATAATAAGTTTAGGAGAAGATGTCCACCTGAAAACATTCAGCCCCAAGATAGCTCTGTAACATACGAATTACAGATGCACCCTTTCTGTAACTTATAGCATCAAAGATCTCATCGATCTCACAGGCATGGTTGATGTCAACCTGAATCAGAAGAAGATGTACAGTCAAAATGTGGAAACGAGAAGGGCGAGATACAGTCGGAAAAAAGTAAAGAGAGATCATTGACCTCGATAGCATGAGATTCCAATAGCCCATCTAAACGAAGTCCCTCAGTACTTTCTTCAAGAAATTGAGTCCAAATTTGCCATTCAGGGAATAGGCTATCAGCTGCTAAATAGCTAACCTGAATAGCAATAGATGAAAACAATCAGTCAGTAGAATAAGAATGAAAAATATTAAGTTATTAGGGATGAACATGATCTACTCATCGGCACAATAGACTCACCCACGTAGCAAATCCCTCATTCAGCCATAAATGTGTCCACCATTCCATTGTGACAAGATTGCCGAACCACTGATGAGCAAGTTCATGCGCCACAACTGTAGCAACCTGATGCATAACAAAAGTTTCTCAGTGGCATAACGGAAAGGAACATCATTCTTACAGAAGAAATTAAACATGGAATGAACTTTACCCTTTGCTTGTTAGCAGCTGCTGAGTGTTTCTCGTCATACAGCAAAGCCGTCTCTCTGTATGTAACTAGTCCATAGTTCTCCATAGCTCCCGCAGCAAAATCAGGGATTGCAATCATGTCTAATTTGGGTAGAATATATGGCACAGCAAAATACCTATAGGTGCTCAGTGAATATTAGAGAAATGCACCCAAAATCCAATTTAGAAGCAAATATTATTAATATGAAGAAATGAAATGTTTATTGAATTATCGTGCACATCAAGCTTGAAAGGTTAAGTATCATTCAGCAGGGAAAAAAAAGAAAAGAATTTTTGGGACATACTCTTTGTATATTCCAAGTGTTTTGACTGCAACATCTAAAGCAAATTTCCCCTGGTCTGCCTTACCAATCTTGCAGTAGACCCGAACAGTGATATCTGTAGAAAGTGTTACTGTAAGACAAAGACAATGGAACAATTGTATTTAAAAAGCGGAAAATGTATTTTAGAGTTTAAAGATTACCATCAGGTGTCTTATCTTCAATATAATCAAACAAACCAACAACAACTGCAACCAGGTAAGTCGACATAATTGGTGATTCTTGATAACTAACTATCTTAGTGTTTCCATTTGCTTTCTCCTCAACAATTGGCATATTTGAGAGAGCAATGACTTCAGATGGCACCTCCAGTGTAATCTTGAATGTAGCCTGGAAATGGACAGTTACAACATTACATTAGCAGCCAAGGCTAGTCAATAGAATAAAGTAGACTACACTTTGATTCTCTTGGATGAAACTATAAAGAATATATGTGAGATGCCACAAAATTTTATATTGCATAAAATCTTAACAAGTTGATGAAATATCTAATAGACTGCTCAAAAATTAAAATGTGCAGGCTTGAAGAAATAAACTTTCAGCCAAAGATTGTTCTATGCCTAAATGCCTAAGAGAACAATTTCCATGCAAAACTATAGCACATCTGGGACTAGTACCTTGCAAGCTGGTTCATCCCAACAAGGAAAGCAGCGCCTTGCATCTGCCGGTTCAAACTGTGTCACAGCCATGTTCTTCGTCACCCCATCATGTTCATAAGAACTGAACCAGAAATTTAGTTTAGTCATGATCATGAATGTGATCAAAGAACAAATACAACACACAGAGATATGTGAGAAACAGGAAGGAAAAAAACACATTCCACATTCGTGTTACCATCCTTTAATTGTGAAATCTTTCAAAATTCCCCGAACCAATAGCATTGATGTTTTCTACTAACACATTTAAACGTGCAATACAACAGCCGGAAGCACGGCAAATTTCATTTCATTTTAACCACTCATTTGTAGTGTCACTCTTGGGGGAAACAGATTCAAAGCATGATCTTTTTAGAAAAAAAATATCCAAGAGAAGTAGTCTACCTTCTGTAGAATCCTTTCATCCTATCGCTCAAAGTTCCTTCAAAAGCAACACTCAAAACCCCTTCACCAACAGGCAAACTCTCGGCAAACTCCACCACCATGATCTCATCCTCTACGCACATCTCCACCGCCAGAGCCTCCAAAAGCTGCAAACATTTAACAACAGGAAATTAAATCTCCGATCATTCCGTAAGTAAACAACACTCAAATGAAAGAAGCATTACATTGTTCGAAGACTTGAACTGCACGGACTTGGTGTCAACAGAGAGGTCGGAGGCATTGAGGACGAGAAACTTGGTGTCTGAGACGACGTCGACGGTGATTTGGGTGGCGCCGGAGAACTTGCAGGTGTCGAGGTCGGGCTTCAGGGAAAGATCGTACCGCCGGGGCACGGCGAATTTAGGTAACCTGGGTTGACCTCGGAAATCCTGGTACTTGATCGGCTCCATTAGGGCAATTTTGATTGTACAGACTTGATTTGATGTGAACCAAGGAGGAGTGTAAGAAGAATCGGGAAGAAGAATGGCTACATATAGGCTGTGTCCTCGACTTTATTTGGGATTTCGTATCTGAATCGGCATATGCATTTCGGAATAAATAACTAAAATTGAAATTGAATTACTATTCTTATTCTAATAATAATTCTTTTTTAAAAATATTTTATCAATGGATGATACGAATGGTAGAGTTTGAGAAGGAGTGATATATGAAGAACGATGGTTACGAGTTACGACTTGTTGAAGCAGATTTAGAGGATATGGCTGATCACTTTATGGTAATATAGTAGAAACAACTTCCTTATATTTTCGAAAACTAAATCAAATCAAATCACTTTGAATCAAATTATCAAATCTCAACCAAATCTTTTTTAATCATTTTTTAAAAAATACTCCATATGTCTCGAGGTAATTCGCACACTTTAACTTAGTATTATTGACTTTAATTACTTTTTTTTTTTTAGTCAAATTCCTAATGTTATTATTGAGGAAGAGTGAACAACAATGAATATTTCCTTGTTAAGGAACATTGTTTTTAATCAGTAAAATTCTTTCTAAGAGTCTAGAATATTATATAGTTGGGTCTTATAAAATGCAAGCACTTAATCATTCCGGCTAACATAATAAGCACTTAATTATTATGTTCCCAGTGAATTCCGGCTAACATTTCTGTCATATTGGTAGCTTTAATCATTTATGTCATTTGGTAGCTTAAATCTCTAGAAAAGAAGTAGTTTCCTTTTTAATGACTTTAATACATTGGTGCGAGTAAGGAATTAGTTTAAATTAAAATAATTTACACGTTAAACTCTCAATCTATTCTCGAAATAAGAATAGACAGGATATAGAACCACCCTTTTTTTTCCCGAGACTTCCGTATAATTAATCTTAATTTAACGATATTCTCAAGATCCCCTAAATATTCTCAATATCAGCTGAAAATAGCTAAACTAAATTTAATGATGTTATTTATATTGTTTTGATTCTGAGTAATATTTTTTCAACAGTTTTGTTTGTAGTAGTTCCTAATATAACAATTAACTGTACACAGAAAATATATATTTTTCATCTAATCATGGAAGGTAGAACTCTAGTAATTCTCTAACTCATTTAGATCAGTTAGTTTTTTTTTTAGGATTAAAACTCACGGAACTCACGGCCGTCTGGGGTTTGATATTTACAACGATACAACCACATATGAACTCACGGTATACTAGGCCTTCTGGGGTTTGATATTCAAAACAATACAACATCATTCAGGTTCTGGGGTCTGAAATTCACAATAGTACAACCATCGATCGCAAACTAGGTACGTACACATTCATTCTAATTATAAAGTGAATTGTTCGATCTATAATTTTTTCCAGCAAATCTTTCCTGACTCCACATTCTTACTTTATATCAAACAAAAATTACTGGATTGATTGATTTTTGATTTAAAAAAGCACATGACTTTAGAAGTTGCCAGCCGGAATTATGTGTCCGATTTGATTGTTAAAAACATCTCGTCAAAAGATTTAGATGTTCGTTTGCTTGACATTCTTAATAGTTAGGTTAATCTACTACTTGTAGTCTTCTTTCTTGAACCGCCAGAGTTATAATCTCCATTCACTAAAAAAAATCATGTAAGTTTTTGCATATTGAATATTGATATTGGAACGAGGATATCAAATCAGGTGAAAAGTTACACTGCATGATTAAATATTGAAAACTTCCTGAAATTGAAACTGGTGAGAGGTTAATAGCTAATCATAGAAAATTAAAAAAGAAGAAGTTATATTTGAATTTCCAATCAACTATATTTTGGGAATTCATATGGCGGCTATTGATTTTTACACCAAAATATGTTTAGGGACAGAAGAATGTCCTACTTTTTATTCGATAAAACTTTTCCCTTTCAAGTTGACTTTGTTTCCCATAACTTGCAATTTTAATTGTTCTTATGCAGGAACACTTGTTGACAAGTAACCAATATGAAACGGAAGGGCGTCACTGACTCCAAGAAACTTCTAATTGGTGAAAAAGTAGAGGTGAATCTCCTGAAATCTTACTTATTATCCTGAAATGTTGACACTTTTCTAATAATCTTGGGTTTATGTTGAAAATGTTGCAGGTCAGGAGTGAGGAAGAGGAGTTTCTAGGATCATGGCACCACGGAGAAGTTAGTAGATGTGAGAATCAGATGCGGCGAGTTGAGTATACTATTTTGAATGATGATGGCTTGGCAATGTGGGAGGATGTGAAAGTAAGCCATATTCATGATGGGATTGTTTATGGGGATGAAACTTATTGTCGAGGAAGAATCAGACTTGTGCCCCCTTTACATGATTTGCAAAAGGGAGATCTCATTTATGGACTTTGTGTTGATGCTTACTTTAAGTGTGCTTGGTGGGAAGGTGTGATTTACGACCAAAAGTACAGTTCTAATGAGAGAAGAGTGTTTTTCCCTGATTCGGGAGATGAAAGGATTGTAGGAATAGACAAGTTAAGGATCACTATGGACTGGGATGTCGTGACTGGGGAATGGAAGAATCGCGGAAAATGGAAACTTCTTGAACATCTGACTTTTGTTGAGACTAAATGGCCACTTCCTACATCTGTTATGCAGATATGCTATGACACGTGCTCTGAAAATTCCTTGGACTGGACTAATCCTTCAAGCGATTTGGTACATTGGTTGAATAGTTCCAAGAAAATTTTGTGCTGTAATTATGAAGTGCTCATGAGGCAAATCGTTTCTGGATTGTGTTCCAAAAAATCTGGATCGCAAACGGTGGAAGAGAGGTCGAATGATAATGCACAGGATCAACATTTATTCACATCTCATGTTAGCGAGAAATTGATGCAAAAAGAGGTTGGTAGAAGGGAAACAGATGGCAATGTTGAAGTTGAAAAGGAATTTTTCAATGAAGCTTCCAAAAAGCGCGCAAAAGTTGATGGTAGAAAGAAGATCAAGGCTCACAAGAAGGTTAGTATAAAGGGGGAAAAAGGGATAACTTGTGATCTAGATGAGGTTGAAGTTGAGAAGGAGTTTTGCGAGGAAGCTGTCAAAATGTACGTGAAAGCTAGCAGCAAGCACAAAGGTGGTGATGATGGTTTGATTTCGAAGGTGAAGAAGCACTTATCTGCTGTTGGATGGACCTTCCATTACAAAATCAAGTCGTATAATAATAATTATAAGCGAGAGATGCGATACGTATCTACAACGGGGAAAACATCAAGCACGCTTAAGGAAGCCTGTAGGTGGTACTTGGAAAACTCAGCTTCTTCATCTGATTATAATGCATTGCCTAATACAAAACAGTGAAGTTGAAGCTCAAGGAAGAAAAAAGCGGCCAAAAGTGACTAAGGATGCTTGACAAAATAATATCAGCATATATCAACTTTTAGAGTACACCCCTCATTGAATTAGTCTATCCTTTCTTTGTATTCTGTTGAAAATCCAATAAATTATTTCAAAAGACGTATTCTCCAATTCTTAGCATTTCATCCCTATTCTGGTAATTTAAATAGTCATGTTTTTATAAGTAAATAAAAAAAAAAGACATGTTTGAAAATTTCTTCTGCACTCTTGCATATATGATTTGAACACATGAAAAAGATTAAGAACACGAAAATGGCATTGGGTGATCAGTTGATAATTTGTTGGGTGATGAGCAGTTGATTAGCATTGCAATAATTCCTTTCTACCCTTTTAATACCGCGCCAAATAATTTTATCGTTATAAAGTATACACGCTCATTACGCATGTCAAGGCTAAACATATGTCTTGTGATGGTATCTTAATTAATTTGAAGTTTAATCATTTTGGTAAACTGAAGCGAAATCTAGAACGTTTTGAGAACAATAATAGTTTAGTTGAATTTATCAAAAAAATATGTATGTTTCTGAAATAAATAGTACAGAACTAATATTTTAAATATCCTTACATGTCTTTTATTTGCAATGAACGAACATGTATGTCCGAATATTATCTAATTCTAACAAAACTGAGATTATTTCAATTGAATCGAGATTATCTTAGTTTAACTGAGATTAAACTGGACTTCACCCGGCGTCCGTTTGCATGTTAAAATTACAGGCCTTCTATACGCAGTCCGTATTTTGCTTATTTACAGTCCGTATTTTTTTAAAATAATCATATATACAATGATTCTGATATATAACTGAATTGCAAGTGTATACAATAGAAGTAGTATATATGATGCATATGTCTGATATGCATAATTATTGACCATATCATATATATCAAAGGCGTATTTTTATTTTGGACTGCAAAATAAGCAAAATACGGACTGCGTATAGCATGCCCCTAAAATTATTGAGATCTCTATTCGGAATTAGGTGAAAAGTTGAGGGTATACCCATAATATAAATAAGGATTCCGACTTCCTGTAGGTTATACTTGATGGGAATGACAAGGAAGGATTTATTACCCTGAATTTGATTTCCTATTATTCTCTACAATCCCACAGCTCCCGCAGGAAGAAGAAGAAGAAGAAGAAGAAGAAGAAGAATGGAGAATCAGGAGCCGCAGTTGGTATTGGCTCACAAGCTGCATCTACTCACACACCCAGATGTGGAGGATATCGAGAAGGTCCGCCTTCGAGAAGATGTTTCCAAGGCTGTCATCTCAAACGGTATTCGTCACTTTGATTTTGGGTTTGATTGTTTGCAGTAGTTGGGTTTATTGTTTTCCCCTAATCTCTTGTGATTTTGGTCTTTCTGCAGACATGGCACTGCTGTACGAAACCCTAATTGCTGATGGAGTGCTGCCTCCAGACCAGAAAGTGCTCGATTCAATGCGGGCCAAGAATGAGGAGGAGCTCAAAAAGCTCGATGACAAGTAAAAAATCCTTCCTTTTTCCCTTTCTTCATTCTTGGTGTAATTTGATTTGATTAATATGCATAATGAAGTTGTTGTGAAAAATTGAAATCAGAAAAGAATTGATTCTCTTTGATTAAGACAGAATACGATTAAATTAAATGGAGAGGTTGTGTTCAGGATACAGTACTGTCAATTTGAATAATCTGAGGATCCTACCTAAGCTTCAAAAAGATATCACCTTTCCCTTAACTCCTGTGTCTATGCTGCATTTGGTTCCGTAGTCTTTAGATTCTGATTCTGTACAATACCTAGTTTTCATGCCCGAACCTTTCTTGGAAATTGACCTTGAATCGTAAATTGATGGATTTGTGTATCCACAAATTGGGCTTTTGCTATTTACCTTATGAATACTGTCTTGGTAATTATGTTGATGTTCGCACACATTTGATTCCTATAGGATTGCTGATGCTGAGGAGAATTTGGGAGAGACTGAAGTTAGAGAAGCTCATTTAGCCAAATCATTGTTTTTTATCCGTATTAGTGACAAGGTAGATAAGACTCATATTTTCTCACTTTCTTAATGATATTCCTCTCGTTCTGGACATTGTTTGAATTTTCCATGTTATAATGAGTTTAGGAGAAGGCACTTGAACAGCTGAAAGTGACGGAAGGTAAAACAGTTGCTATTGGCCAGAAGATGGACCTTGTTTTTTATAGTCTGCAGATTGGTTTCTTCTACATGGACTTTGATCTCATATCAAAGAGTATTGACAAAGCAAAGAGGTAAGTATGGTGGCATGTTGAAATTGGATAAACTCCTGTATTAAGATAATTTATTCTCAATATGTTCTTGATGACCTACGGATTGCAGCTTGTTTGAAGAAGGAGGTGACTGGGAAAGAAAGAATAGGCTGAAGGTGTACGAGGGTTTGTTCCTCATGTCAACTCGTAACTTCAAGAAAGCAGCAGATCTGTTTCTTGATTCCATTTCAACTTTTACGACTTACGAACTTTTTTCGTATGAAACATTTGTGTTTTACACTGTTCTTATCAGCATCATATCACTGGATAGAGTTTCTCTGAATCAGAAGGTATTCCTTTTGTTTCTAGAAAATTCTTATTGAACACTTGTTTTCACCATTATTTCTTTGAGTGTTTCTCTTCTAATCATGAGCTAACATTTTACAATGTGCTTCTGTTTGACAGGTGATTGATGCACCCGAGATTTTAGCAGTGATAGGGAAAATTCCACACCTATCAGAGTTTTTGAACTCACTCTATGGTTGTCAATACAAGTCTTTTTTCTCTGCATTTGGTAAGTTCAATCTCTATTCTCTTTGAAAATTGTCATTTTTCGCACAATCTTTTTCTGTTTGAATTGAATTTATAATCATATTGTTTCTTCCTTTAATCCTTTTTAAAGAAATAAATTAGCCTGCAGACTTGCAGAGTATCTATTATAAATCATATAATCATATGCTTTTATTCAGTAGATTTGAAATGAAGGAGGTAAATGAAAATTTCAAAAGTGCAGCTGCTTGTGTTGATTATAGAGGGATTGTGAGATAGTGAGCCAAGTGGATAGTGCGCTTCTTGATTGCACAATGTAACTACTTGCTAAACTGTGCTAACACTTAATTTTTTAATTTGGTTTTATTAATAGGTTTTCAAATAGAATCTATTGCTCGAGTTTGAGTAATAGGGAATCATTTCTGCACATATGGGGAAAAATGTGAAGTATATGTGGATGATTTACTCTTATAGAGATTGTGTGAAGCATTCTTGTGCTTGCTGAGTACTAGATGAACTGTATTTTCCTGAATTATTTTTAACTTGATGGTTTTCAGCTAGCTTGACAACTGACATTAAATTGGACCGGTACTTGCGTCCTCACTTCCGTTATTATATGAGGGAGGTCAGAACTGTTGTTTACTCCCAGTTCCTTGAGTCCTACAAAAGTGTTACCATTGAAGCTATGGCGAAAGAATTTGGGGTTTCGGTGGATTTCATTGACATGTAAGTTTTAACCTTGTTTTGCTGAGATTTAAAAAAAAAAGACTAGTCAAAGGAACATAATAATTTCCGTTTCATGTGCAGGGAGCTTTCAAGATTTATTGCTGCTGGCAAACTTCACTGCAAGATCGATAAGGTTGCAGGTGTGCTGGAAACGAACCGACCTGATGCCAAGAACGCGCTCTACAATGCCACAATCAAGCAAGGAGATATATTGCTAAACCGGATTCACAAGCTTTCTCGCGTTATCGATCTTTGATTTGGTGCTACATATGAGATGATCCGAAAGTTTGTTATTCCGTTCTAAAACTTTGAATCTACTTTAATGTTATATAAGCAAGCGCCTTTCGCTTTTGTGCTAGCTGAGAAAATTTTCAAATATTGTTTGATTTAGTTTCCAGAATCATAATCACTGATGTATTATTTTCTCAACAGTAATCTCATCGGATTTGAATTCTTTCGTTTTACACTCTGGCCGTCCTATTTAATACTACTTGGTGACTTCGAATGTACGTCATATAAGCTTGCAGAGAAAATATCAAATTGTTGAAAGAAACAAACGATGAGCTACAAGAAAATATGAATCATTAAAAGCGATCCAATTAACTCAAATTCTCTTCTATTGCTCTATGTTATATTATATACTAGGATGCTAGCATTGTTTAAGCATTTCTTTGGAATGGAAGAATTTGACAAAAAGTTTCATCGACTTCATCGAACAAGAAAAGTTGGCAATCATCTATATATAACAGCCACCCTGCTACAATGGTCCGTTCAAGAGCCTAGCCAACCTATTAAGGCAAAAAGAAAGAGTAGAGAAAAATGGCGTCTGGTGTTTATTCAGTTCAGGATGATGAGTGCAGTTTTGAGGTTCGCCCTCAGCCTTTTGTGACCATCTTGTGCAATGCCTCGTACCCCGAAGTTGGAGGAGACTCGAAGAGGCTGAAAAGGAGCGGCGATTCTGTTCAGGACAACAGTTATTCCAGCTCGGGAAGCAGCATTTATCGCAGCAGCAGCACCAACAGTGTCAACAGCTTGCCGGGGCACCATTTTCGCGACCACATTTGGACGTATACCCAGAGGTATCTCGCGGCCGAGGCTATCCAGGAGGCCTTGAGCACCGTTTCAGAGGATGCAGGGAATGAAGGAGAGGAGAATGGTGATGGGATGAACTTGGTCCATCTCCTCATTTCTTGTGCTGAAGCAGTAGCCTGTAGAGATAAGACTCATGCATCAGTCTTGCTGTCTGATCTCAGGGCTAAGGCTTTGGTTTTTGGCTCGTCGTTCCAGCGTGTGGCGTCGTGTTTTGTCCAGGGGCTCGAGGACCGGCTCTCTCTTGTTCAGCCGCTTGGCACGGTAGGGTATGTTCCATCGAAGATGAACATTATGGATGTGAATTCAGATCAGAAAGATGAAGCATTGCAGCTTGTGTATGAGATCTGTCCATATATACAGTTTGGACATTTTGTTGCAAACAGTTCCATTTTGGAAGCCTTTGAGGGAGAGACTTCGGTTCATGTGGTTGACCTAGGTATGAGCCTCGGTTTGCCACATGGTCACCAATGGCGGAGGCTTATTCAGAGCCTCGCTGACCGGCCAGGCCAGCCGCCAAACCGGGTTAGGATAACTGCGGTTGGGCTCTGCGTGGACCGGTTTCAGGCCATTGGGGACGAGCTCGAGGCCTATGCAGAGAGTTTAGGGATGAATTTGGAGTTCTCAGTGGTGGAAAGCAACTTGGAAAACCTCAAGCCTGAGGATATTAAGCTGTTTGAAGGCGAAGTTCTGGCGGTTAACAGCATCCTCCAGCTGCACTGTGTGGTGAAGGAGAGTAGAGGGGCTCTCAACTCAGTTCTGCAGATCGTTCACGAGCTCTCTCCCAAGGTTTTGGTTCTTGTGGAGCAGGACTCAAGCCATAACGGGCCGTTTTTCCTCGGGCGGTTCATGGAGGCCCTGCATTACTACTCTGCCATCTTTGATTCGCTCGATGCAATGCTGCCCAAGTATGATACTAGGCGCGCCAAGATCGAGCAGTTTTACTTTGCAGAGGAGATTAAGAACATTGTGAGCTGCGAGGGGCCAGCGAGGCTGGAGAGGCACGAGAGGGTGGACCAGTGGAGGAGGAGGATGAGCCGGGCCGGGTTTCAGGCAGTGCCGGTTAAGATGATGGTTCAGGCGAAGCAGTGGCTGGGGAAGGTCATCAATGGTAGTGATCATGGGTACACTATTGCTGAGGAGAAGGGGTGCTTGGTGCTTGGATGGAACTCCAAGCCCGTTATCGCGGCTTCTTGCTGGAAATGCTGAGCAAACAATCTTGTTTTGTTTGGTTATGAGAATAAGCCTTGTGGATTTTTAACCAGAGATTGAAAATGATGAAATAAAGTGGAGTTTAGTTTCGTTGATTTAGACTAGAATTGACATTTGTTATTCTTTCATGGCCAAAATGGCCTAATTCTAGCCTCAAATTTATTTTTTCCAGCAGTGTTGATAGTTTTTTTAATGTAAAACACAGCATTCAGTTCAGAGAAAGTAGAAAAATGCACCTACAAAAATTCTGCACATTTAGGGAATAGCTCTCTTCTTTGTGATTAAAATGTCCAATAATCTGACTGAATGCATAGCCAGGATCAGTATTTTGACACACCTTGGTTAACATGAAAATCATCAGACAATTGCATGATTACTCTGGGGGCAGCTCAAAGTGTGGCAACTTGCCATCAATGTAGTCCTTCAAAATCTGGCGAGAAGCTTTTGTTTCATCGGGAAGGCCACTTGAGGCAAAATACCCACGAGATGCGCAATATGCTTTCAGGAGCTCAGACGCCAGAGGAGGCCGAGTTTGTACTTCATAAGCTTCGGGCTTTGGCAATGAGATATTGTAGACTTGCTCGATTGCTTGCCTAGGGACTCGATTTGCCACAACCTGCACAGATTCCCTGTGCTGAGTCATCCTATGAATCGGCAGAACGCCAGAAGCAATCATCTCAAACCTGGAGCTTGTAAAGGATGGGAAAACTAATCCAGGGCAATCACACAATGTAAGCTTATCGGATATAATAAGTGTTTGGAAATGCTTCGTCTTCCCAGGAGTTGAGGTCACACCTGTATGCTTCTTCCCCACCAAAGCATTTATGGTAGAGCTCTTCCCCACATTGGGATAGCCCACAAATCCTATCGTTACACTCTTTGAGGAGTCAGAATGAGCATCAGATACACTATTGCAACAATGGACACTGGACCCGGATTGATTTCTAATTGCAACAATTTCTTCAGATTTCGATTGTAGAAGAGCCAGTAGTTCCTCCCTTCCATATATCTTTGTATCTAGATTGGTGAACTCTAGCTGATTGCAAGAAATGTTGGTGCTCTTCCCTTCCAGAGCTGCAGTAGCAGCCTTAGCTGACCAAAAGAGAAACAGAATCCCATGCAAGCGAAAATATTCAGCCCATTTCTCTCTGTCAAAAATTCCAAGTCAATAATTTGCAATATGCTTGCACACACACACTGACAAACTGTCCATATAACAGAGAGAAGAAAATTCACCTAACTGATGAAGGTAAGAGATCTGCCTTGTTGACAAGAAGCAGCGTACTTTTGTGTTGATCAATTTCTTCTGCGTATGCCTACATTATGTAGTGTTGATGCCCTCACAGTAAGATTTAAATGGAAACAGCAAATAGTTGACATGCTAACTTCTGCATATGCTAATGGTCCATGATAATTATGTAAAAGGAAAGCGTGCAGTAATAGTAGCTTGGAGTTGAAGGGCAAGTTGTGCTGAAGTGGTAAAACAGTTTTGTTAGAATAAGAACATTGCAAGCATGGATCATAAAGCTATTATGAACTTGCAAGCATGGATCATAAAGCTGAATAGGGTCTGGAAAGCATCGCTACTTAGATAGAGTAGCTAAAGTGAACAAATGTGAGGCAAATTTTGTAATTGCTGAGATGAAGCAATTAAGTACATGTTTTATTTAAAAAAACAGGAAAAGGCAGAAAAGCAAGAGCAAGGATGCAACTGAATTCATAAATCAATCTATAAAAAGCAAATGTGAAAGCCTGCAATTACTGATAAAGTTTATCTTCCAAGTTAAATGTAAAGTAAAATGACACTCGGTTATATCTACATTACCTCCAAATCAGGACATTGATAGAAGAGTGGATCACGAGCGTCAATCACCATAACAAGCTGGCAGGAAAGTGAAAGACATGAAGAATCAGTTAAAAAAAAGGTACAAGAACAAAAAGTTGTAAACCACAAAACTAGTGTTACGATTTGTACGCCAATTTTAGTGCGGAAACTCATGTATTAATTAGGGCTAATATAATTTCCCCACCCACACCCCAAAAAAAGTTGCTGACACAAAAGAAGTGGTTGTGGTAAAACTGACTACCAAATCTACTCAACCAAACACTAGCATCTCAATTACTTCGAAGTGGGGGAGATTCTTTATTATTTTTCATACGATCTCTTTTGAAGATGCCAGCAAGAAACTAAGTGAAAATCCACTTTAAAGAAACTAAATGTGAAGCCTACCTAATACACTTGTTTTTTTGTTTTGTTTTTGAAGTTAAGCCTTATATACTGGGAAAAGCACACCAGGTACATCAGTGCTGTCTGCAAAACTTAAAAATTTCACATTATAATGCAAAGATCGCTGTTGTCTATTTTATGAGTAAGATACCCAAATTGTAATTTGAAAAATTCTGAATACTAAATTTGGTGATTTGATGGAATAACAGTTTTACAACAAATACTAGTCATCACAAATGCAGTTGTCTCATTCAAACATCATGAAAGATATGTTGAACCAAAATGACATGATTTTAGTTTTAAAGCATTTATAAATAGATCAAATAAAACCTTTTCCACTACAACAGCAGTACTCTTATAGTTCATATATTTTCACTTCAATTAAACAGAAAAGCATGGCAGCCTACCAGGTCGCTCCTTTCAACCACCCTCCAAAGTTGTCTCCATATATCTAGATTCTTTTCAAATGGAGTCAGCACCAACATCTCATTTTTCTCAAGCCTGAAAAAGCTACACCTTGTGAATAGAATGAAGATGCTAACAGTCCATACTGGCCAAAGAAGTAGACAGTGCACTAGTCTGTGGAAGCACGTATATAGAAAATAGTAATGATGCCAATTCGAAAGAAAAATTTATTGTTACAAAAGCTGACAAGACTGCCAAGCACAATAGAACATCATTCATTGCAATTTTATACTATTATCTGCTTGTTTTTAATCGATAATTCTATATTGGGCACGAAACTTTAAGAGAAGAGAAAATGGGAAAAGGGACAATAAAAAAAACCTGAAAAAAGGAAGAAGGGTTAGAATGATGTGGCGTTCTTCACGTTTTACATTCTTGAAACACATGCCAAAGTTAATGCACCTATCTGGAAAATTATTTAGTGTAAATAATTAATAATTTAATAAAGTTCTTGAACATTCTTTTAAGTACCTACCACATAAAAACTTAACTGTGGCAGTAGCAGTTGACAAATACACAAAAGTATTGCTAAAAAGGTTGAAATAAACTAATTTTTCTATGATCGTCAATTTAAAAAGACAGTTCTATCAGAAACATTGTCAGCAGCTGAGGTAAAGTACAGTGGCTCAGGCTAAAGGGTGACGACAATGAGAGGTAACACACAAGAAAAAACACTACAGTTTTTGTAAAGGCTTTTGATGTTTATAGATAAGTTGATCGACCATGATGACTTTCATCACCAGGAGAATAATACAATGTTATTTTCTCTAATTCAACTTTAGTTCTCTTAAAATATTTGTTCATATTTAGCAAGAAAAATGACAAAGGAACAAGAGATGAAGAAGTAGCTGAAACCTGACCTTGCAAGATTGTGGCGCCAGGCATAAAAAGACTCTCTTTCATTAGTATCAAGATCTTCAACTGACATTTGGGAATTCCATGGTGGCCTGTAGAAATAGCAATATAGTGATATTATGTAAATGTAGAATTTTTCAAAAGCTCAATAGTGAGAGTGCATGCCTGCGTGGAACACGAAGACTACTTGCGTGCAAATCCTCTTCTATTCTCTGCTGCTCCCTCCGTTCCTCAACTCTCATCTCACCAGAGGTGCAACTTGAGTCCCTATTGCAGCAGATTCAAATCAGGGTAGGCAAAAAATTAAAACACTTTTAGGTCACAAGGGTACTTTTCAGAAGAAGAAAAGAAATAATCATTCTCAAGGATTGAGTCTATAGTGGAATACTAGATGTAGGATAATGTAGCGTGGATTAAATAAACAGACCCTTGGGTTCGAACGTGGTTTTAAAGGTCTAAAGAATAATTTACGGAAACTTGTAAAAATAGATAACCCTCGGTGACAACTACTAATTTCTGTCCATGCTTCATGTGAATAAAGTCAGGAAAGAGTCATTCTCATTCCCATCAGGCCATCAATAACAGTAAAACTGAAGGATATATTATAACACAGATAGTCCACAATATATTGTAACAACGGCTCCAACATGCATGGTCACTCAGGAAGTCAGTCAATTTAATAGCTAAAATGCAACCTTAAAAGTCATTAAGTTAAGAATCCAGTTCAAAGATATTGATCTCTATATCAATACTGTATGATTGCTACTACTTCTTTTTCTTCGAGATGAATTTATGAAATCTTTAAAACTAGAATCAAATATCACCAGCTTTCATGGCAGTGGCGCCTTGCGGTGTTATCATAAGTTCAGGTGCTGAATTAGCCAACGTTTTGTAGATTTTTTATGACAGAAAGGGGACTTCCTTCCAATCTTCTGGAAGCACTAGTGAGCTTCCATAATGCACCATAAAAACCTAAATCAACTGGCAACCAGCCTCTGTCGAGCCTGTGATATTACTGTCTGAAGCCTAAGGGTACTGAGGTGTGGCATAAGGGGTTTAGGACTTAGTCCTAGCTAAATATATGTTTAGAAAGAGTGATTATGGACAAACACTTAAAATTTCTGTAGATTGTCCTCATTTTCCTGCAACTTTTTTCAATCAGTGTGACAAATCAATCCAAAACCCAGACTCCGTTTTGAATCCATATTCAAACACATAATCTAGCATGACTAGCATCACAAACAAAAACATGGTAGCATGATATCCAGTAATATAAACAATAACAAAAACATAGAAGCTGGAGAATGAATGGTGACGTACAAATTGAGAGGAGGATGGTTGTCGGAGTGTTGAATGACGGCATCAATGTGATGAATATCAGTGACGGATTCCAAAACGTTCTTGTTGTGCTTCCGGAACCACAAGCCTTTCTCTCTGCACTCTTGAATCATATGATTATGGTGTTTCATCAAAGCCCTGCCTAACCCTTCTTTCCCCATTCCCTTTGTCTCTCTACCGTTACTGCTCTTTGATTCTAAGAGAAGCGGTATCAACGGCCTAGAGGCGGTCTAACAAAACCCCCGAGGCTTCAACTTTCAAGGAAAAAAATCAGTACTCAAAATTATTTTTTCTATAGATTTAAGTCCGGATTGCCAGAATTTATAAAAAGTTCAGGTCAATTTAATTCAGTTTTAAAATCATAGTTTAATTCAGTAAAAATTTAATTCGATGAATTTATGTAATTTTAGACGTTCGCTTTTTTCAAATCATTAAAATTTATTATAATTCAGTTTAGTTCAGATCAGTGAGAAATAAACTTATACAAACAGGCTGTGTGACAGTGTACTGTTGTTTTCAAACTTGTATCAGTAAATTAGATCAAAAATGTAAACTTGTGTAAACTGGTTTAGTTTGATAAAAAGTGTAACAAAGAGAGAGAAAAAAAGAAGTAATTAATGATAATATGGTATACGAAAATTTATGGCAAAATAGAGTAAAAATCAATATAGTATATGATAAAAAACTTAAAACAGTTCCACCGGAATAATGTAGCAACAATATCAGGTCTTGCATCCAAAAATAAAAATAAAATACTACAATATGGAATAAAGAGGTGGAGCCCACAGAGGTCCCAGCTGGACAGGTGGCTATGGCTGGACAGGAGGCAGCACAGGTGCACGCTTCTTCGAAGTCCGTCGCTTGCGTTTGTTGAGGCGGCGGGCTTTCTCCAGGCTTCATCAGATAGTAAAAAATATAATTAATTTCTGAAATGGAAGATTTTTTTATTAAAAAAACCATACCCATCCTCATACTCCTTCATGTACCAAGCACAGTACTTCTCCAGATGTTCCCTTGGCTCCCACGTGTTCTCATCGTGGGGGTACCCGAGCCTGCAAAACAACAGTAAAACAATTTAATAATAATAAAATAATGAATTTACATAATGGCTTAATTATATGAATTTACTAGTCAATTTATAAGAAACAATCAACTAGGTCAAACTTCAGAACCAAGTCAAACCAGGATATGTCAGAGCATGCCCTATGCTAAATCTCTCCCGTTCATATATATCACCATGTTCTTTCCTTAACGACACATTATAAAACTTAGCATTAACTTTAGATTACTAATAATCAATTGCGTGTGATACTATCTAAATTGAAATAAAAAGAATATCATTATTAATCAATTAGTTACTAATAATGTACTTTTCATTTGTTCCAACCAAATCATATCTTTTGACTTTTAAAAGTCAGACTGAGACGACTTTGAAAACAATACTTTTCATTAAATGTACAACGTATTGAAAAGATTATTAACTAAAAACACTATGAATCCGATAATAATCTATTAACTGAAAATAATTTTATCAATTAAATAACACAGCAAATAATTGTCAAAACCTTTGACTTTGAAAGGTCACGGAGAAATCATCACCCTAATGTGAATTCGTTAAAATATTGCATATTTTAAAATGTTCAAAATCAGAGGAATCATAAAATTTCCATCTTAATTTCGCACATAGAATATCTATTAATTTTATTAAAACTAAGAGTCCCAATGTCTAATCAAGAAAGAGAAAATAAAACGAAAGTATTATATGACGGAGACAAACACAAATATCAGGATGTTGTACGTATGTTTCATCAATTACTCAACCAAATAAAGCTTAGAAGTTATATGTTTCATGTTGTAAAACTATACACAAAAACACAAATCAACATTCAAACAGATAACTGAAACACAGAAATCAACATTCAAAAACAGTACAGCAAACACAGAAAAATGAAAATAATTGAACGTACCACTTTATCAAATACTGCGGAGCCCCCTTGCGAATTCTCCTCTTCAATATCTCCTCCACTTCGTAAAAGCCCTCCTCCAGTACTTGCCCGGTTTGGCCGGCCGGAGCGTTCCCCGGCGCCGGCGCTGCCGTAACGCCGCCTTGAGGAGGAGGCAGAGGCGGCCAAACACCGTCGTGTTTGGCCTCCAGCACCATCACCCGGTACCACTCCCCCCTCTGCCGGGTGCCCTTCCTCGACGGCCCTGAATGTTCCATGGATGTTTTGGAGGGGTTTAGAAATATTAATTCTAGGTTTTTGACGAAATGCTGGTGTTGATAACTGATAGCCTGAAACCTACGAACCATCGCGTCTGTTTATATAGAGAGGGTACGCTGTACTCGAAATAGGGTAAAACCGGCCAAATCTTCTTCAAGAAAAGTCAAATGTAATATTCTAAATTTGTATGATTTTATTTTTAATGTAAAATTACTATATGTATAGAATTTGACCACTAAAATGAAATGGATTCGAAATTCATGGAAAGAAATAATTAAATTGTTTATTTCTATCTTAAATTTACATGATTTTATCGATATGAAGAGATTTTGTCAACTAAAAAAATTGCTATTTAGGATTTGATATGAAATGGTCCACATTCATTTTGAATGTATATGCTTATTGACAATTACTATAAAATTTCTAATTTTAACCTATACCAACCCATTCTAATTATTCGTCTTCTTATTAATTGGGTAGATATATCTACCGGTCAAATCAAAATCGTAGCAATAATTACGTAATTATTTTTAGAAAGATATAGTAATATTTATATATTTACGTAAATATAGTCAATTATAACCAAAAATGTTACTGGCCAAGTAAAATTACATTCATTTTGAATGTAAATGCTTGTTGACAATTACTATAAAAATTACCAGTTTTAACCTATAACAACCAATTCTTCTAATTGTTTGTCTTCTTATTAATTGGGTAGATATTTTTACATGTCAAACCAAATCATAGCAATAATTATGTAATTATTTATAAAAAGATGAGCGAAAATAGTCAATTATAACCAAAAATATTACCGGCCAAGGTAAAATTACATTATTTTTAAATGTAAATGCTTGTTGATAATTACTATAAAATTACCAGTTTTAACCTACAACAACCAATTTTTCTAATAGTTTGTCTTCTTATTAATTGGGTAGATATTTCTACATGTCAAACCAAATCATAGCAATAATTATGTAATTATTTATAAAAAGATGAGCGAAAATAGTCAATTATAACCAAAAACGTTACCTGCCAAGTAAAATTGCATTCGTTACGGAATTGTATTATTATGATAATATAAAAATCGCCATGTAATAAAATTTGAGTAATTTAACACAAAATGAAATGGATCCATGGACAATTCTACATACATTGTATATTCTTACGTTAATGTTGAGTGGGGAAATAAATTTTGTAGATAAATTTATTTTACTCTGATTGAATTTTTTTTAATTCGCGAAAAGAAATTTTAGTTAGGGCCTCAAGCGGCAGAATTAGGGCTTCAGCCTTCAAGCAGCAGAGTTAGGGCTTCAGCCTTCAATTAGCAAACTTGGTGAGAGACACGCTCAACATGATTTAGATGGTTGGATTAAAACTTGCAGTAGAGGATTCATGATTTTACTACAGTTAAATGAATATACACAAATAATAAATCAAAGAATGTAACATACAGCAAATCAGTTCAGACTTCAGAGAATGTAGAAAATGCAGCTACAAAAATTCTGTGGCAAATTATGCATGATTTTCCTCAAATTTCAGATAATTCTCTCATTTTGTTAAAGATATCAACAGTATTTCATTAAAACAAGAGAATCATCAGACAATTGCATCATTCCTCTGGGAGCAGCTCAAACTGAGGCAACTCAACATAAACGTAGTCCTTCAAAATGTTGCGAGAAGCTTTTGTTTCAACAGGAAGGCCAATTGAGGCAAAATGACTACAAGATGTACAGTGAAATATGGTTTCAGGAGCTCAGACGCCAGAGGGGGCCGAGTTTGTAATTCATAAGCTTCGGGTTTAGGCAATAAAAAATGTTGTAGACTTGCTCGATTGCTTTCCTAGGGACACAACCTGCACAGCTTCCTTGTGCTGAGTCATCCTATCCATTGGCAGAACGGCTGAAGCGTGCATCTCAAACCTGGAGTTTGTAAAGGATGGGAAAACTAATCCAGGCAATCACACAATGTAAATTTTATCAGTGTTTGGAAATGCTTCATCTTCCCAGGAGTCGAGCTCACGCCTGTACGCTTCTTCCCCACCAAAGCATTTAAGGTTGAACTCTTCCCCACATCGGGATATCCCAAAAATCCCACACTGACACTCTTTGACATTGCATATCCAGTTGGGTAGTCAGAATGAACATCAGATTTCGATTGTAGAAGAGCCAGTGGTTCCTCCCTTCCATATATCTTTGCATCTGGATTAGTGATTTCTAGCGGATCACAGGAAATGCTGCTGCTCTTCCCTTTGAGAGCTGCAGTAGCAGCCAATGCAAGCGAAAATATTCAGCCCATTTCTCTCTGTCAACAAATCCAAGTCAATAATAATTTGTAATCGCACATATGCACTGACAAACTGTCCATAGCAGAGTGAAGAAAACTCGCCTAACTGATGAAGGTAAAGGATCTGCCTTGTTGACAAGAAGCAGCGTCCTTTAGTGTTGATCAATTTTATCTGCATATGCCTACATTACGTGGGGTGTTGATAAAAATTAAATGGAAATATAACAAATAGTTGACATGCAAACTTGTAACTCTCTCAGCATGTAATGGTCCATATCATGGAATAGGAAAGCGCAAAGTACTAGCACACTTTTGTAAGGTTGGCCTTGGTTAAAGGACATTGCATCTCTTGGGGTCCCAATTTATGAACTTGCATTTAGGGTCTGGATAATATTGCTTACTGTGCTAGGGTAGCTAAAGTGACTAAATGTGAGGAAAATTTTGTTATTGCTGAGATGCAGCAATTAAGTATATGTTCCTTTAATAAACAAATAATAAAACAGGGAAGGCAGGAAGGACAGAACAAGGCGCAACTGAATTCAGAAATCAAACAATAAAGAGCAAATTTGAAAGCCTTCAATTACTGATGAAGTTTATGTTCCAAGTCAAAAGACACTATCAATTCTAAAATAACATTCAGTAAAATGACACTCGGAAATATTTACCTCCAAATCAGGAGATCGATAGAAGAGTGGATTACGAGTATCAACCATGAACCACCATAACCAGCTGGCAGGAAAAAGAAAGACAAAAAGAATAAGTTAAAAAAAGGTACAAAAACAAAAAGTTGGAAAGCCACTCAACTAGTCATCGTGCAAAAACTTGTGTTATGATCAGTACGCCAATTTAAGAGTGGAAAACTAGTGTTAGTTAGGACTAATATAATTTCCCACCCACACACCCCGAAAAAACACTAGTATGTCAATGACTAAGTGGCTGTGAAATCGGTAAACAGATATCACCAAAGAGTCCTTTGGAATTATAAGAGAGATATATTAAAAATGACTCTTTGGGTATCTCACTCTCAATTACACTTAATTATGCATAGAATCTTAAAATGCTATGCATTCAGCCACTTGCATGTTGAATATAGCTTTATTGGACAACAAAGTGGGAGATACTTTATATTTCAAACAGTCCCTTTCTGAAGATGCCAGCAAGAGACCTCTTATAGGTAAATGTATGATCAAATACCCGAAACATCTTTAGTTTCCTTGAAATAGAATTTACAAAGATGGTCCTTACAGATGTGTTGAAAAGACACAGCAACAATACAAAATCCATAGAGTTAGCCCACATAAGACTTAGTTGTTGTACTTTCTTTCAGATCAAAATATCAGCAACAGAATTCAAGTCAACCGTGAAATCTACAGTTCAGTAACAAATTGAGCCACTAAATGGGGGAAATGCACACCACTGGCCTATTTTATGAGTAAGAGACCCCAAGAGTCCGTTCATAAAAGACAGTCATTGTACTCTTTCAGATCAAAATTTCATTTGGAAAATCCACTTTTCAGAAACTAAATGAGAAGCGTAATATACAGAGCAGGGAAAAGCACATCATTACATCACTACTATCAGCAAACTTATAATGAGGAAACAAGAGACCAGACAATTTCACATTATATCTACAAAGTAAGCATCTTTTGTCTGTTTTTGAGTGGGATGCACAAAGAGTCATTTGGATAATCCCAAATACTAATGGGTGATTAGATGGAAATGCATTTTACACGAATAACAGTCATCATGAATGCATTTGTATCATTCGAACATCATGAAGGATATGTCAAACAAACTTAAGTGACATGATTTTAGTAGAAAAACATTTAAAATAGATCAAATAAAATATATATTCATCACAATAGCAGTACTCTAATGATTCATATATTTTCACTTGCATTGAGCAGCAAAGCATGGCATGTAGACCTACCAGGACACTCCTTTCAACTACCCTCAGAAGCTGTCTCCACATATCTAGATTCTTCACAAATGGAATCAGCAACAACTTCTCGTTTTTCTCAAGCCTGAAAAGCAACAGCTTGTGAATAGAATGAAGATATCCATACATCCAAACTGGCCAGGGAATTAGGCAGCGCACTAGGGTGTGGTAGCATGTATATAGCAAAAAAATTAATGTTACAAAAAGCTTACAAGACTGCCAGGTAATAGAACATCATTACAAGCTCAAGCTCTAAGATAACACATCTCAATTTAGAAGGAAAAAACTCTTTGTATCATGGGTGTAAAATATGGAGTTGCATTTGTTTAAATATAAGAATATTTGTTGAAAGGGCATGAAAATATTTTTAACCAATACTGTTTAGACTGTACATACTTCCTCTGCTTGTTTTTAATTGACGAGTCTATATTGGGCACCACAAGTTTAAGAGAGGAAAATGGGAAATGGGAAAAAGGGATATATACAAATAAAAAACTTTAAAAAGGAAGAAGGATTTCAGAATTATGTAGTATTCTTCTCATTTAACATTCTTGAATTACATGCCAAAGTAAATGAACCTATCTGGCAAATAATTTAATTTAATTCGTTATAAATTTAATCAATTTCTTGAATGTTCTTTAAGTACCTGCCAAATAAAAATCTTACCTGATGCAGCAGTTGATACATGATTATTAAACCGGCAGTAGAAGTCTCGTAAATGATTCTTCTGATTTTATCATACACAAAGTATTGCTCCAAAGGTTGAAATAAACTAATTCTGCCATGATTGTCAATTATTAAAAAACTGTTTGATTTCCTGCCCACAATAACTGCTTATCAATACCACATTTTTACAGGAGATATCAGTAGCATTTTCAGCATAAGAATGAAGTTGCTCAGCAACATGTGCACTAGAGTGCAGTTGCTCAGGCTAAAGGGTGACGAAATGAGAGGAGGCTAACACAAAAGAAAAACATTTTTGTAAACGCTGTTTGCAAAAGAACAAAGTGTAATTTGGCATAGGAAACAGTTATTAGAATAAATATTTTTTCAGGAGTAATAATTAGGTAAACTCATTTAAGAGAACTGTGTTTATATGTTTATAGATAAGTTGATAGACCATGCTGACTCATTAGGAGAATAATGGATACTTTAGTGCAATGTTGTTTTTCCCGCCTATTTTAACTTTGATTCTCTCAAAAAGTTTGCATATATACAGCCAAAAATGATCAAGAGATAAAGATGTAGCAACTAACTTTGTATCCTGAAATATGACCTTGCAAGGCTACCATGCCAGGCATTAAAAGCTTCTTTTTCATTGGCACCAAGATCTTCAACTGTCATAGCCATAGGGAATTCCATGGTGGCCTGTAGAAATATCAATATAGTGAGACCATGTAAACGTGAAAGTTTAAAGGATATTAATGAAGAGAAGCATGCCTGCGTGGAACACGAAGACTACGTGCAAATCCTCTTATATTCTCTGCTGCTCCATCTCGTTCCTCAACTGTCTCTCACCGAGGTTGAGTTTGAGTCCCTATAACAGCAGGTTCAAATCGGGGAAGGCCAAAAAAACACAATTAGGTCACAACTGTACTTTTCAGAAGAAGGGAAGAGATAATTATAGTTTGAAGATTGAGACTATAAGTGGAACAACAGTAAACAGAAGGAAATACAGATCTCAGGAGACCACAATATTGTAATGACAGCTCCAACATGCATGGTGCTAAAAATTAAAAACAAATTTATTCATCATCTTAACAGGATCCATATCAAATATAACATTACTGTTCAACCACCATAATTTTCATCATTTGGAATAAACATCAATCAAGCATGACCAACTTACCTTCCAAAAGTAATTGAACCTTTAATGTCATAGGTTTAGGTATCTAATTAGCAAGCACCTTTGTACAGTATATACTCTAAGGATACCCATCCATTTTTATAAAAAAAGTCATTATTGCTATTATTTCATCTTCAAAACTCTTCGAAGGTGAATTTATGAAATCTCTATAACTATAATGAAATATCAACCAATTAAAATCAACAGCTTTTAAGTTCAGGAATTGAATTAGCCAGCGTTTTCAAGACTATTGGGGCCAGAAAATCTACTGGAATCAGTAGAGAAGGCTTCATAATACACCATAAAAACACAAATCAGCTGGCGACCTGCCTATGTCAATCTGCCTAAATGATGAAAGGTGAGAAGAAAGAACTGTTACTTCTAAATTATTATTTGGTTTTCATTTTTTCAAGAGTTTCTTCTTCTTTTCAGAAAGTGTTAATTTTTAATAGTGGTTGTGGTTTAATTGTCATGGAAAAAGGTAATTCTTGCTGGGAAACGGGGGGTGAACATCTTCTTGGACTATCAAGACTAGGAAGTGATGCACATATAAAAGCTTCGAATTACAAACTAAGCCAGTTTCAAAAATAACACAGAAACAAAAACATGGTATCATGATAATCCAGCAATTTAAACACAAAAACATAGAAGGTCGAGAATGAATGGTGAAGTACAAATTGAGAGGAGGGTGACGGCGTCTATGTCATCAGCATCAATGATGGATGATGGATCCCGTACAACATACCTTTTTCTCTGCTCTCTTCAATCATATGATTGCGGTGTTTCCCCATTCCCTCTACCACTTCACCTTTACCGATTGATTCAAAAAAGACCATAAACGGACACTGAGAACGTTTTAGTTTGGTTTAAAGGAAGGCCAGTAAACCCCCAAAGTATTCCACTATTTTAAAAGGCAGGATCCCTTGTGAACAATGATTTTTCAGATTAATAGTGGTGAGTTAGAGCCTGTTTTTCAGACATTTTTCAGATCATCTGAATATTTTCAGTTCAGTTCAATTTAGTTTAGTTATTTTCAGTTCAGTTCAATTTAGTTTAGTATATTTCAATTCATATCAGTTCAGTGCATTATACTTTTAAATAATTTTTTTGTAGAAAACTACTTTTAAATATAAATTTAAACAAAATATATGTTAATAAATCAGTCCAGTTCAATCCAATTCAGAGAAATTATAATTTATTTCAGTTCAGTTCACCGAAAATATAATTTGATGATTTTAAGTTTATATTGAAAATTCAGTTCATTTTAGTTAAGTGTAGTTCAATTCAGTTCATTTCAGTTAATTGTAGTTCAATTCAGTTCTATTTTCTATTTTTGAATTTCTGTTTCTCTACCATTAGATAGAGATTTCCATTTGATTTGGTTGCGATATCCATTCGATTTCAAACAATACACTGATTTGTTCTTCAATTTCTTATTGTTCGATTAAGTTAGTTCAATATATTTCAGTTCAATTAAGCACATGAAGTTTAGTTTTGATGATTTATGATTTGATAAAATACGGCTTCATTTAGTTATATCAATCCATTGATCATTTTCTTCAATTCATTTCAATTAAATTCAGTTCAGTATTATTCAGTTCAAATAAGTTCAGTTCAATATTATTCAGTTCAATTCAGTTTAATAAGTTAGGTCCAATTTGTTAAGTTTAGAATTGATGAAGTATGATTTGGTGAAATTTTGCTAAAAAATTAATTATATCAATGCATAATTTTGTAAGTTTAGCTTAATTAAGTTCGGTTTAGTTCAATTCATTATGTTTCAGTTCATTTCTGTTTATCAAGTTAGGTCGATTTATAAAGTTTGGTGCTGATAAAATTTGATTTGACAAAATATACCACAATTTGATTATATCAATTCAGTTCAATAAATTTCAGCTCAGTATACTTCAGTTCAATTATGTTTAACTTCTAGGACCATTTTATCAAGTTCGGTTCTGTTCAAGTATAAATTGATAAAATTTAGCTAATTCAGTTATATCAATGCAGTGATTTGTTTCTTCAATTCAATTTTGTTCAGTTAAGTTCAATTCAATGGCTTGTTTTGTAATAAAAAATTTTGAATATAAATATATTTTATATGAAAAATCAAATGAATTTAATTAGTTCAGTTTAATTCAGTATTTATCAGTTTGGTTCAATATTTTCAGTTCAGTTCATATCAGTTCAGTTTAGTTCAGACATATTAAACCTGCCCTTAGTATGCACAGTAGGTGTTGCTATACGCAGTCCAGTATTTTACTCTTATAGTCCAAAATACGGTATTAACTTAGAAAAATATCCTTACTCATTAACTTTATTGGAAATTTAACAATATTTTACGAATGATATTGTAATTTTAATAATATTTTAAATTATGTTAAGTAAGATGTCGGAGTGCAGAGGCATTATTTGATCACTATGCATAGCAATAATAATTAAAATAATACTTGGACAACATATGATTATTGGCTGAACTTTAATCTTTTATTTTTTATAAATAATAATTAAAATTTTGTAATTAATTTTGTTTACTTTTATCAAATGTATAAACTACTTCGACATCTGTAATTTTATATGAAATGAAGTTTATAGATATGTATAGAATTCAAAATTTAAATATTAATATTAAGTGTATAGACTTCAGTTATAACTTTCTATTATCATACCGTTAAATCTCGATAAATGAATATTCTTGGGAGCATCATAAAAATATTTATTTAGCGAGATTATTCATTTATCGATAAATGAATATATTATTCATTTAGACAGTATTGAATAAATTATATTAGTATTAGATGAATTGTATGCATATGTGTACTAAGTACAAAAATGTACATATGTGCATTATATTTAAAGCATTGCATTCTATGGAATATTTAGAGTTTTAGAAAATGTATCTAACCTACATTACAAACTAAGGTATGTATATGAACTAAATACATATCAAGCAATGATCACCTTAAAAAATTACTTTCTACAACACGAGCAGAATACTCCCGAAATTTATTTGCGCTAGGAAAAATCAAGGATGAGATGAAATTCTGTAAGAGGATGATTTATTGTATGAAATGATTGATTGAAAAAAATATATTTTTAATATATATATATATATATATATATATATATATTATGAAAGGTGGTGATTATTCATTTATATTTATATAGGGTCTTTAATAATTTAAAAAATTCATTAATGAATTTAGTGAGATCATTCATTTAGCCCCTTAGCCCAAGTCGGGATCGGGAAAAATTATTCATTTAGCGAGATTATTTATTTATTGAATGTTTATTTATCGAGATTTAACTGTATTATTTTATCAAACTGTATAACTTAATCTACTAAAGTTTCAAACTTCAAACTTCAAATATCTAGTTATACAAATTAATATAGAGCTTCACGGGGCATAGTTGGATATGGAAGTTACTTGTGAGGCTGAAAAATACAATGATTGGCAAGTTGCAGCTCTGTACAAGAAAGGATGGAGGTTTCTCCATTACTGCTGCATACAACATCATGAAGGGGGCAGAAAGGGAGGATATCTGGGCTAAACTGGTTTGGCACACCAATCTACTCCCAAAGCACAAATTCTTCTTATGGCTAATGTTAAAGGGGAAATTAGCCACAGTGGATAGGATTCAGAAATTCAAAATATTACAGTAGCAATCAAAATGCTGCCTATGTGGCTTGGAGGAGGAGACTGTCCAACATCTATTTGCCAAATGCACTTTCTGCAGAGAAGTTTTGTTATCCCTGGGGCTGAAGACAGTTGATTCACTGAGGGCTCTGAGGAGAAGATTGTTGACATGGTGCAGAACAAGTCAGGTCCATAAACTGTTTTATCAAGTTGCCACACTCTACCATGTTTGGGAGGAGAGAAATAGCTGGATCTTTAACCACAGATCAGTGCTAGCTGAAAAAAGTGGGGAAGATAATTGAAGATGAATTCAACTGGTCCAAAGGAGTTTTCTCAAGTGATTAGAAGCTTAGGGCCTATTTAATACGCCTGAACTGAACTGAACTGAACTGAAAAATAATGAACTGAACTGAAAAATACTGAACTGAACTGAACTAAACTGAAAAATACTGAACTGAACTGAAAAATATTGAACTGAACTGAACTGAAAAATACATTTGATTCTTTTATATAACATATATACATGTATATTTTCAAAATTCTTATAAAAAAATAAGCCACTGAAGTATATTGAATTGAACTTAATTGAACAAAACTGAATTGAAGAAACAAATCACTACATCGACATTAGCTAAATTTCATCAAATTTATATTTCATCATTATCCTAGAAGTTAAACATAATTGAACTGAAATATACTGAACTGAACTTTATTGAACTGAAGTATACTGAACTGGACTTTATTGAACTGAATTGATATAGCCAAATTATGCTATATTTTATCAAGTCAAATGTTATTAGCACCAAATTTAATTAAGTTGAATTTACAAAAGTATGCATTGATACAATTTAATTATAAAATGTTTATCAAATCATATTTCATCAATTCTAAACTGACTTGAACTGAATCATACTGAACTAAACTTAATTGAATTGAATCATACTGAGCTAAACTTGATTGAACTGAATTGAAGAAAACGATCAATGCATTGATATAACTAAATGAGGTTGTATTTTATCAAGAATATAAAACAGAACTGAATTGAACTATACTGAAATGAATTGAACTGAATTCAACTGAGTGTACTGAATTGGACTACACTTAACTGAAATGAACCGAGTTGAACCACACTTAACTAAAATGAACTGAATTGAACTACACTTAACTGAACTGAACTGGATTTTCCGTATGAACTTAAAAAATATAAATTATATTTTCATTGAACTGAATTGAAGAAAACGATCAATGCATTTATATAACCAAATGATGTTGTATTTTATCAAGAATAGAAATAGAACTGAATTGAACTAAAAGTGAACTGAGTTGAACTGAATTGAACCGACTGAACTGAATTGGACTACACTTAACTAAAATAAACTGGATGAACTTAAAATCATTAAATTATATTTTCATTGAACTGAATTGAAATAAAATATATTTTCTCTAAACTGGATTGAATTGTGTTGAATTATTAACATTTAATTTTTTTTAAAAGTACAATGCACTGAACTGAAAAATACTGAACTGAAAAATACTGAACTGAACTGAAAAATACTGAACTGAACTGAAAAATACTGAACTGAACTGAAAAACACCGAACTGAACTGAACTGAAAAATATTCAGATAAATTGTACTAAACAGGCCCTTAGTTTTTTGAACCTAGAAATAGGTGAGGATTTTTGTAATAGATCGAGAGTAAAAGTCTAAACTTGTATTGGTTTTTGCTTATAAATTAATGAAATGGGTTTATAAAAAAAACAAAAAATCCTAAGAAAAAAAATATAACCCATCTCTCGTCGGAAGAGGTTCAAATTGGGGTACATACAAGGGTTCACGAAGATGTATCACTCAAAGTGGCTCATGATTGTTTTCCTTTGAAAGAGACATACGGAGTTACGGACTATGGATGATGGTTGTCACTTTGTATGAACCCACCCTTATTCAAATGAGGTTCAAAATGTCACAACCAATTGTGAGCCTTGAACTTCTATGACCCCTGGGGGTCCCTCTAAGCAACCAATTATTTAAATGGTCAACTTTCACAGTCCTAATAGTGACCTCCCCGATGGTGTGGGGTCTTGTTATAGGTGGGTGATAGTACATATTTTTTTTACTTTCTCACCAGATAAGCAGTTCAGTTTATTATATTTATATTTTTAATTCAGTTTTTTATACTTATATTTTTTCGATTCAGTACAAAATTTTTATATTTTTTCAATTCGATTCACTATATTTATATTTTTCAGTCTAGTTCAATATTTTTTATTTTTTCCAGATCAGTTTTTACTGAGGAATGTTTTCCAGTTCGTTAAGGTAAATATTATTATATTTTTCAGTTCAGTTCAGTTCTAATAAATATATCCAATATTTTCAATTTAGTAAATTTCCTCTACATTTTTAATTACAACTCTCTACAATTTTTTCAGTTCAGTTCAATTAGATATATCCACTAATATTCAAATTAGATCAGTCAATTAAAAAAATTAATGTGATTTGTTGCAATCCAAAAAAATTCAGTTATACTATTTTCAGTTTAAATACTTTTTGTTCAATCTTAGCAGATCAAATCAGTTTTTTAATCTTTGATGCTATACGACCTAATGTAGTTGTACTATTATTATTTTAGCATTTCCAAATCCATAAATATTGTTCGATCAAAGAAGTCTAGTTTTGTTTAAATCAGATCAATTAAGTTTTGATGAATTTCAGTTTCATTCAGTCGTATAATTAATGTGTTCTTTAGTTATAATTCGATTCAATTAGTTTTTACAAGATTAATGCAAGATTATTTTTTGTGATTTGAACTGCTAATACTTATAAACAATACAAGATTATTATTTGTGATTTGAACTGATTTTGAATTATTTTTATCAAAACAATGGACGTTCAGTCCAAACTGAACAATATTTATATTTATTTTATTACCTATTCTTGTCTCATCCAAATCAAAAGGCATGCCGGATGCAATCCGTATTTTACTTATTCTGCATTCAAAAATAAAAATACGTTTTCGATATATAAGTTATGGTCAATAATTATATATACATCATATATATTATTTCTATTACATACACTTGCAAATCAATTATATTTTATAATGATTCTATATATAATTATATAAAAAATACAGATTACAAATAAGTAAAATATAGATACGACGGGTCAGAAACAAAACAAGTGGACTGAACCTGGACAATAAGTATAGTAGCAAAATAAATCAAATTATTAAAAAATTGACATGTTTACGGTTTGTCCAACCAGTGATTGGTTGTAGACTTTTCGGAAATTTACAGAATGTATAAATATACCTTTCATTCGACCAAACCAAATCAAGAAAACTTGCATCTTTTATCCAATGGAAAACCATTCCAATTTCTTTGTTCACAGCTTAGGCTCAAACAACCATATCAATCTCAACTTCATCTCCAACACAACCCAATTTTCTCAATCCCATCTCCACCGTCCTGAGCCGCCTTCTCGGCACTCGATTCTGACGTTTGCCGCCGCTGTTCTGGTGAACTTTCTGGAGCTCAAGTATCAAGGGAAGAACGAATCGCCATTCGAAACGCATCCCAGAACCATGTATCTAGGCGTTGGGAGTTTGATTGCGTACTGCATAGTAATTGAAGTTAAATCAAGGATCGATTGGAGAGTCAGAGTGAAAAATGTGTGTGTTTTTGGTGGGATGATAACGGTTTTCGGTTCTGTTTCTCTGGTTGCTCTGTTTTCTGTTCTGCTTCCATGGTTCCTTAGCCCGGTTCTGTTTTCGCTCTCGGTTTTGTTTTCGCTGTCGCAGTTGCCAATCTTCTCAATGATCAGGGAATCCATGAGGGATGAAGTTCTTATACCAACAACAAGAAGAACAGGGAGTGCTAATCCTTGGAGGTTCTTGGAAAATGTGTTTTTGGATGAAGATGAAAGATACATTCTTCCGCTGTAAAGTAATTTAATGAATATTTAGAAAGTGATTTTATTTCATGCATGTGTAGGGTTGTAGTAAGGGACGGTTGAGTACAACTTATATGAATATTTTTCAATTTAGTTCAGTTCATTTTAATTCAATTCAGTTCAGTAATTTTCAGTTCAGTTTGATTCAGTGCATTATACTTTTTTAAAAAAAAATTGAACAAATTAAATGTTAATAATTCAGAGAAAATTAAATTTATTTCAGTTCAGTTCCCCGAAAATATAATTTGATGATTTTAAGTTTATATTGGAAATTCAGTTCATTTCAGTTAAGTGTAGTTTAATTCAATTCAATTCATCTCAGTTAAGTGTAGTTCAATTCAGTTTATTTTCTATTCTTGAGTTTCATTTTCTCTACCATTAGGTGGAGAAGTCATTTGATTTGGTTGCAATATCCATTCGTTTTCAAATAATACATTGCTTTGTTCTTCAATTTCTTTATGTTCAATTAAGTCAGTTCAATATATTTCAGTTCAATTAAGTTTATTAAGTTCAGTGTTGATGATTTATGATTTGATCAAATACAGTTTCGTTTAGTTCTATCAATCCATTGATCGTTTTCTTCAAGTCAGTTCGATTCAGTATTATTCAGTTCAATTCAGTTTAATAAGTTAGGTCCAATTTGTTAAGTTTAGAATTGATAAAGTATGATTTGATAAAATTTTGCTAATTTAATTTTATCAATGCATACTTTTGTAAGTTCAGCTTAATTAAGTTCGTTTTAGTTCAATTCATTATGTTTCAGTTCATTTCTGTTTATCATGCTAGGTTCGATTTATTAAGTTTGGTGCTGATAAAATTTGATTTGATAAAATATAGCACAATTTGGTTATATCAATTCAGTTCAATAAAGTTCAGTTCAGTATACTTCAGTTCAATTCTGTTTAACTCATGGGATTATTTTATCAAGTTCGGTTCTGATGAAGTATAATTTGATAAATTTTAGCTAATTTAGTTATATCAATGTAGCGATTTGTTTCTTCAATTCAGTTTTATTCAATTAAGTTCAATTCAATGGCTTGTTTTGTAATAAAAAATTTGAATGTAAATATATTTTTTATAAAAAATCAAATGAATTTAAGTAGTTCAGTTCAGTATTTTCAATTTAATTCAGTTCAGTATTTTCGATTCAGTTCCATTCAGATCAGACCAGTTCAGTTCAGCCGTATTAAATAGGGCTTAAGTGTAGGTGTCCGGATATATATTCATGATTTTCATGTGTATGTAGTCTTTGTTAAAACGCCCAATTTAACCAAGTGGGCTAGCCCACTTGGCCAAAAGTCATGCAATAAGGCCTTGGCTAGGAGGAGGTCCAGGGTTCAAACCCCCACTCCCCCGCTCCCTGTGGCTTTCTCCTAGTCTCAAAGTCTCCAGTCCCGTAGAGGCGTGCTCATCTCAAAGCAGTGGGTATCGGGAGCCATCACCTGGCGCATGAAGTGCAAAGAAGCGAAGTGCATCAGAGGATGTCAACTAGGACCTTCACTCCATTCACAGCATAAAGTGGAGGACTGAGTAGAGGATCAATAGATTAGGCTAGATTATGATAGTTGCAGGAGATCTTTATACTTGTAATAAAAAAAAGCCCAATTTTCCCACTTTGTCTGGCTTATCTATAACTTAACGATTCAATTTAAATACTAAAATTTGGTTTGGTGTACACTTTAAGAGATGCCCAAACTCTTGAGAACACTAATCCAATACTCAAATTGTATGACACTTTAAATTTTGAGTACATGATATACACTTTAAACATGCATAATATGGGATTGGAATGAAAGTATCTAGACATTCATGTCAATTTCAAGAAACTACGAAAGGAAATTTTCTAGGCCCTGATTAGAAGGTTTAAGGAAAATTATGGATCTTAGAAGACAAATATGCTCAATCTTCAAGGGAGAATAACTCTTGCAAAACACGTGTTAAGTTCTTTGGAAATATCCTCTGGGCACTTTCAGGATTCATAACCATGTTTTAAAGAAACTTAATATGATGACCGCAGCTTTTAGTTGGGCTGGTGAGATGGAAAGTAGAACTGTGCACTTGAGATCCTGGAAACATGTCACCAAGTCAAAAGAGGAAGGTTATCTGAGATTAAGAACCGCTCTGGGGATGAACAAAGCTCTACCGGAAAAGCAAGCTTGAAAATGTGGCGTGTAACGAGAATTCCCTATTGACGAAAGTATACAGAGCTAAATATATTAAGAGAAAGGATTTCAAAACTTACAATCCAAACCTGGTAACTCTTAGGGTTGGGTATCCATTTTATAGGCGAGAGAAATATTCACTAACAACTTGGCATGACAAGTGGTGAATGGAAGAGACATTAGAGTCATTGAACAGTGGATTCCTATAGTCAAATTTTCTTTGGCTGACAATGCCTTGGTGGTAGATAAGACTACCTTGAGGGTGGAACACCTAATTGATGACAAAAGAAGTTGGAGAACGCCATTGGTCAGAACTCTTTTTCCTGCTGAGATTATACCGCACATTCAAGCTTTGCATGTTTAGCAACATATGGAAGGGAAAGACAAGCCTTTGAGGATACTGAATAGAGATGGAAATTATTCATTCAAGAAAGATTATCACTTTGACACTAAAACCACTGTTGTCTAGACTTGCGGAGGAAAAGACTATGAAACAAGATATGGAATTTAAAAGTTCCTTATAAAATAGTCATCCTTTCGTGGAGGACTATTAGTGGAGCCCTTCAAACTGCAGTCAATCTTTTTAGAGAATCTGCAAGGAGAAAACACCAAATTTAGTGGACTCTACACTATATTTGATGTTGTTACAGTAATTTTACATCATTTCTTTCCAATCAACAAAACTATATATACACTAAAAAGAATATTCTATTATATACTATTCAACGATATATTATTTTATTACATTCATATACTTTTAAGTTTATGTTCTAAAATTGTCTTATATTCGAAATTTAATTTTTAGCTTGAATATTGTTAAATATGACATCTATTAGGTAAGGCTGCCTTACCATAAGGTAGCCTTCGAAATAGGGGACGGGGTTCATAATAAGTTTTCTACAAAATAGGGGCCCTTTTTTGCAATAAAATAACATGTTTATATACCCTTTCGTGACATTCTCTCTCTTCATTCTTTCTGCGTTCTTCTCTCTGGTGGCGACTGCGATTTAGGGTTTTGAATCGGCGAGTGCGGATTCGGCGAAATACAGGTATTTGAACTTGATTTCGGTTGGCGATTTACCCGATCTATACTCGTATATGATTGATTGATCTGGTTTCTGTGTTTGTTCATCAGAACGGCGACTGTGATTTAGGGTTTTGAATCGGCGACTGCGGATCCGGCGAAATACAGGTATTTGCACTTGATTTTGATTGACGATTTACCCGATCTGTACTCGTATATAATTGATTGATATAGTTCTGTGAAGGTAGATGTGAAAAAGCGAAGGAAAATGAAAGATACAACCGAAACGCCGGCGGATCGGTCAACGGTGAGGCCGAAGCTCTAAACAAATCTTCGGCCAAAGATCCGACTAAAGCTCCGGCCGAAACTGCTGGCGGATCGGCCAACGCTGAGACCGAACCTCCTCCTGAACCTCCTGCCAAAGCTCTGGCCAAAGGTCCGACCAAAGCTCCGGCCAAAGGTTCATTGTAAATCAAAAATTATGATGCATGTCTAGTTTTTGATGATCTGGTCCTATTTGTTGATTTTTGATAACTTTTTGTTGTTTATGATGATGCATGTCTAGTTTTTGATGATCTGGTCCTATCTGTTGATGTACAGTTTTAATGTTTATTTGTTGATTTTTGATAACTTTTTGTTGTTTTTGATGATGCATGTCTAGTTTTTGATGATCTGGTCCTATCTGTTGATGTACAGTTTTAATGTTTATTTGTCGATTTTTGATAATTTTTTGTTGTTTTTGATGATGCATGTCTAGTTCTTTGATGATCTAGTCCTATCTGTTGATGTATAGTGTTTTTTTGAGTTGATATTATTTGATCTTTGATTATCTAGTCCTATTTATTGATGTGCAGGTCCAACCAAAGGTCTGACCAAAGCTCCTGCCGAAACTGCGGATTGGCCAATGCTGAGACCAAAGCTCCTACTAAATCTCCTGCCAAAGGTCCGGCCAAAGGTCCGACTAAAGCTTCTGCCAAAGGTTTATAATGTTTATTTGTTGATTTTTAATAATTATTTTTGTTGTTTTGATGATGCATGTCTAGTTCTTTGATGATCTGGTCTTATCTGTTGATGTACAGTTTTGATGTTTATTTGTCGTTTTTTGATAATTATTTGTTGTTTTGATGATGCATGTCTAGTTCTTGATGATCTGGTTCTATCTGTTGATGCATAGTTTTATTTTGAATTGCTTTTATTTGAGTTTTGATTATCTAGTCCTATTTGTTGATGTGCAGTTCTTTTCACAGTTGAGTTTTTGATGTCTAGTTATTGATGTCCAGTGCTATTTTTTGTTGTGTTTTGATGATATTTTTTTATTTTTATTTTTGGAGGTGATGGTGATGGGAGTCCTGTTGTTCGGCAATCAAAGAGGCTGCATGGTGGATCAGCTGATGAATTGAATTTAGGTTTGTATTGTTTCTGAATTTTATGTATATGCATGATTATTTATGTATATCCATTGAGTATTTTTTTTATATTTTTGACAGCAAATCAAATTAAAAAACCAAAGCGGAACCCTAACAAGAAAAAACCTCCTCTCAGTAATCTTGATGGTCTCCAACTTGACACGCCGGAAGGTACAGTTGTTTCAGAGTGTTTTTTCTTCACTATTTTTAAGCGTTGTTTCTAATACTCTGAAAATTTTATTTTGATAGATATCTTCTGTACTGCTGAAACTCAGCCTCCAACTCAGCCAACAGAGGAAGTAGGCGCTGATGGTAAAACTGATACTGATAGTGATGATGATTCTGATGCTGAAAAGAATAAGGAAGATGGAACTGGAAATCCGGATGTCCTTAATGCAGTACCTATACAAATTGTTAAATTTACTCACAAGGCTGGTAAGGAGAAGGTGCAGAGCGACAACAGAACTGGTGGGGATAATTTGGTGACCAACAACGAAGTTGCTCTGAATCTTAGCAAAGAGGTGGAGAGCGAGAAGACGATTGTTGAAGAGAAGAAGTTGAAGAAACCTGTTAGAAAGAGGGTAACAAAGCAGGTTGTAACCACCAGGTATACTATGTTTTTATGAGCTGTACACTTTACTTGATGATTATTTGTCACTTTGTTTTGATTTTTTGTTAAAACAAGTTGATGATGAATAATGTTGATCATCTATCCGTTTTTTAGTTGATGATGTGCATTTCATTGATGATTTTGTCACTTTAGGTTTTAAGTGTATAGGGTTTAATTATATTTTTTTGGTGGAACTGAGTTGATGACATGCTTGACGATCGGTACATTTTGTTTGATTTTTATGAAGATACAGTTGATGATTTTAATTGCTTGATTTTTTGTAGTTTGTTTGTTGGATGAATGTTCATTTTGAGTTGATGATGTCCAATTCTGAATGACTGTTTTTGTTTTTCTTCCTGATAAAGGATTTTCTACTAAATGCAACCCTGGAAAGGTAATTATAACTCTGCCTGTACTGTACAGCCTACTGTTTTGATAAACAGTATTCTCTCCCTGATAGTTTATTTTTATGATCAAGGTCTAGTTGTTGAAGTCCAGTGCTAAATTAGTTGAGTTTTGATGATTAGTGCTATATTTGTTGAGTTTTTGATGATCCAGGTCTAGTTGTTGATGTCTATCCCTATATTAGTTGAGTTTAATCTCCAGTATGATCTGATCTGAGTTGTTGATGATCTATGTCTACTTTGTTGATGTTCGATGCTATATGTGTTGAGTTTTAATGATCTGGGTCAATTTTTTCATGTCTGGTGCTATTTTTGTGTTTTTGATCCATCTTCTGTTTGATATTAGGTATTCAAGCTGGTTAGTAGCTTGACTGATGCACAAAGACTAGCTGTTGAGGAGATCGGTTTTGGAGGTATCTTGAAACTGCGCTTTGATGTCTTGCCAGTGGGTCTTACTCATGAGTTGGTGAAGAAGTTCATCCCTCAGACTCGAGTCCAGTGTGTTGGCTCCTACAAGTATTGGATCCGTAAAGATGACATCTTCGATGCATTCGGGTTGCCAATCAATGGTATGTCAGTCCAGGACTTCATCGTATCTTCTTATGGTCTAGAGCGTGACTTGGAGCTAAGAGAGAAATGGAAGTCGGTCTACGACTGTCAGGAAGCTGTGGAGATTCCATGTACGGCTGTGATGAAGAGTTTGAGTAGTGGCAGTGGCACTCGTTTCAGGCGGCAGTTTGTCATGTATGTTATGTCGAATTTCTTTACTCCCACTGCACGCTCCCAGGTGGATTTCAAGCTTATTAGTATCCTGGAAGATGTTGACAAGATCAAGGAGTTTGATTGGTGCGAGTAGGGTTGTACATGAGCCGGGTCAACTCGGAAAAATGGCCCGGCCCGGGACCGGAATTGGTGACCCGGACCCGGATTTTTTGCATTCCGGGCCGGGCCCCGGGTCACCATTTTTGCCCATTCCGGGTTCCGGGCCGATCCGGGTCAAACCCGGATTTTTCCGGGTCAACCCGGGAGCCCGATTATATATCATACATTTGTAATTACTACACATAATTAATCTTGTTCTAGTGGTAAGACTTGCTATTTTGGAGTATACAACCAGAATTCAAATCTCACAAAAAGCATTACTTTTGTGTTTTATTTTTAAAATAAATTTAACATCCGTATATGTTTATTAATTATACAATTTATTGACAAAAAGAAGTTTGGTGTAGTGGTAAGGAGATTATAATACAATGGTCTATAGTTTGATTCTTAACAAAATCACTCTTTTTGTAAAAAATAAAGGTAATAGAGGTTGTAACCTGGTCAACCGGTCCGATCCGGGTCAAACCCGGAAAAATTCCGGACCGGGTCCGGTTCAAGAAGTAGTTCAACCGAGCCGGGCCCCGGTCCAAGAATTTTAGATATTCCGGGTCTGGGTCCGGTTGTACAGCCCTAGGTGCGAGTACTTACTGTTCAAGCTTTCTGAAGCCGTTGCTAGCTACAAGTCCATAAGTTTTACTTGTGTCAATGCCTGTGTTGTGGTGCTGCTGATGTGCTTTTTGCACAGGTAATTATTTTAGCCTAAATGTCTTGATGATTTATCTATTGTTGTTGATTACCTAGTCCTATATGTTGATGTCCAGTGCTATTATTTGTGTTTTGATGAATATCTTGTTGTTTTTGATGATATATGTCAAGTTGTTGATGTCCAGTGCTAGTAGTTGAATTTTGATCTGCAGTTTTTTTTATGAGTTGAGTTGGTGATGATGTAGGTCTACTCGTTGATGTTTTTTGCTATATGTGTTGAGTTTTTGATGATCTAGTGCTCTTTTTTGTGTTTTTATGAATTGCTTGTTTTTGATGATCTATGTCAAGTTGTTGATGTCCATTGCTATAGAGTTGAGTTTTGATGCTCCAGTCCTAAAGTTCATATTTGCTCCTGTTCTGAGTTGAGTTGATTGATGATGTTGGTCTACTTGCTGATGTCGTTGCTATATGTGTTGATGATCCGGTCATATGTATTGATGTCCAGTGCTATTTTTGTGTTTTTGATGATCTAGGTCTACTTGTTTATGTCCAGTGATATATACTTGAGTTTTGATGATATTTCTTCTGTTTTGATGGCAGGTTCTCTACTAGAGGTGAGGATGTTCCTCGCGACCTCCCTTTGATTCGCAACTGGGATACAGAGCGGTTATTTGAAACTTGTGAAGCAATCATGGGTGGTGGGATTGGCAACTGTATCATGGAAAACAAGGGTTTTCCTCTGACTCGCTCTGGACTACTCGGTGATGCATGTGGCAGATATTCCTCAAACAGGGTGCTCTTCTTTGAAATATCTGAAGATCTGCCATCAGATTCTCAGATTTTTCGATGGAGGATAATGTGAGTATTTTCAGCTTTTTCCCCAACATCCTATGACTTGATTATCTGACTTTAATGTTTGATGTTTTGTTTGATCTTCCCTTGTAGGTTATTAGCAGGCATAGTGCTATGCTGCGTAGGAATGTCAACATTGTTGTTCGGGCCCACCTCCGAGCGGTTTACAGTTCTGAGCGGTCTACAACTCCTGTTGAAGCTAAAACTACTACTGCTGAAGGTGGCAGTAATACTCCTGCTGCTGATGTTTCTGGGCCTGCAACTTCGCCAACCGCTGTTACGTCTTCTCTTGCCTTTGATGATTCGTTCTTCAATGACGATTTGATCCAAGAGATTGATGAAATAGTTAGAAAGGCAACGAGGAAGTCAATTTCAACTATCGGTGCTCTTCCAACTTTTGATCCTGGCCTTGATGATTTGGATCCATTATCTCAGCCAACAGAAGACCTTTCAAAGAAGAATGATAAGAAGTAGTGCAACCAATAGATGAATTATGTGGCTGGATATTTGTAGTATTTGACTGGATCTTTTTGAAGTGCTTCAGACTCTGTAGATGTGTTAAGTTGTTTTTGGTCCCTGATTTGATGTTTCAGGGTTTACGATGGATGTCTGAAGCACTTGCATGTTTAGGTCTTTTGGATTGATGTTCTAGGGATTTGACTGGATGTTTAGATGTTTTGGCCCTGAATTGATTTTTTTAATGGGTTTAATGGATTTGAGAAGTACTTGTAGATTCATTTACATGTTTTGTGCTTTTAAATTAATTTTTCTGAGATCTTTCTAACTAAAAATTGTTCAAGTTCAACTTTTGAATTGAAAACATGAGCAGGTTTTTTTGTTTAATTGATCAACACAAAATAACTGATCATCAGCATAAAATCACTGATCATCAACACAAAATCACTAATCATCAGCACAAAACAAGTTATCATCACCAGAAAATAACTGATTATCACCAGAAAATGACTGATCATCTACACAAAATAATTGATCATCAACACAAAATCACTGATCATCAACACAAAACAAGTTAGAACAAGTGACAGATCATCAAGTCAGAACAAGTACCAGAACTTTATTACAATAATTCATCAAAATGCAACTAATAAAAAAGTCAGAACAAGTGCGGGTTTTGTGCTTGGGATCCAAACTCATTTGCAGCTCCCTTTCTCTCGATTCCAGATTTCGCTCTTTTACTTCTACCCTTGGTAATTGCCTTGTCTGAATTTAGCACGGTTGGTGGTGGTGAGCTTTCAATTGAATGTGCAGCATCCTCCATCGTCGGCAATATAGCATTTACTGTCTTTGAAACATTGTCAAATGCTTCTTCCATAATCTTTCTTGCTTCCATGCTCGCCTCGCACTTTGTGACTAAAGAGTAATACTGCCTTCCCATGTCCATGCGCCATGACAGTTTGTCCCTCAACAACATTTCCTGTCAATAAAAAACAAAACAAGTTCAATTTTCACAAACTGTTAACCATCATCAACCAAGTTTCACAGACAATCAACAGGAATGAGCTAATCATCAAACATAAACTGACTGATCATCATCAACCAATTTTCACAGTAACTAAACAAGAATGGACTAATCATCTACCAATTTCACATATAATCAGCAGAAATTTAACTGAACTTCAACAAAACTGACATATCATCATCAACCAATTTTCACAGATAATCACCAGAAATGGGTTCATCATCAATAATATTTGGTAGATGCATCAACCAACTTTCACAGATAATCAAACAGAAATGGACTGATCGTCATCAACCAATTTCACATATAATCAACAGAACTGGACTAACCTTCATCAACCAATTTTCATTGATAATCAACAGAAATGGACTGATCATCATCAACTTACCTCAGAAGCGTTGCCCTCATTTATTTCTATTTTGGCCCATAGTTTCAGCTTTACTACTTTTGTCCATCTTGTCTTGATGTACTCATCTGGGATCTTTGTTTCATTCATCAAGTGCATTACACGGATAGCATGGCCACAAAGGAACCCTACTTCTTCGAAGTGGTTACAAGAGAAAACCACCTCTGCTTGATGATCTGTTGTCTTCATGTACATTACCGTGTCATCTGTTGCACCTTTGTCATGCTCCACTCTGTAGAAAACTGAACTTGAGGTTGGGTCAAAATGCTGGAGATATGTCTTTGCTGCCATGCCCTGATCCCATTGCAGCTTGACGTCTTTGAATATTTTATGTGTGTATATTGTTGCAGCATGCTTTAGTAGACCAGGCCCGTCTTGTTCTTCCTTTTGCTTTGCTTTGATGCAGTATAACTCTTTGCTGATTTCTTTGCTTCTCCAGGCCCTTAATGTATCATTGAAGACTGCATAAAACCTAACTAGGTTAGTCGTCTTCATTGTATTCCAACCAAATGCTGCATTCGTGCTCTAGCTGCGCTGTGAAGACAGCGTCCTCGCAGAGAAGTAGTCCTTGCTGTATGTTGTAGACCACTTCTCCTTGAGTGAGTAGATTCTCTTGAACCACGGATGGTCTGTCAATCCATACTTCTCTAGCATTTCTGCCCATTCCTCCTCAAACTCCTCTTCATCCGTGCAGAACATCAAGCACTTGTCAAAAGCCTTGCGAAAATCTGAGTCACTTCTCATGTTGCCATAATGGCTCATGGCATTCTGCTTCAGATGCCATATGCAAAGTCTATGCCTTGAGTTTGGGAACACCTGATCATAAGACAAAATGACTGATCATCTACACAAACTAACTGATCATCAACACAGAACAAGTTATTATCACCAGAAAATAACTGATCATCACCAGAAAATGATCATCAACACAAAAACACTGATCATCAACACAAAACAAGTTACCATCACCAGAAAATAATCGATCATCACCAGAAAGTGACTGATCATCAACACAAAAGCACTGATCATCAACACAAAACAAGTTATCATCACCAGAAAGTAATTGATCATCACCAGAAAATGACTGATCATCAACACAGAAGCACTGATCATCAACACAAAACAAGTTATCATCACCAGAAAGTAACTGCCCATCTACGCAAAATCACTGATCATCAACACAGGATCACTGATCATCAACACAGAACAAGTAATCACCACCAGAAAATGACTGATCATCATACCTTATCTATAGCTTTTGCCATAGCTGCATCTTGATCTGTGAAGATACTAATTGGATCTTTTTGTTCCATCGATTTTTTGAATGTCGACAATAACCATGTAAACGTCTCTGCCGTTTCGTCAGAGATGAAGGCACAACCGAACATAATGTTCAGCCTGTGATTGTTCAGTCCGACAAACGGAGCACAAATCAATCCATACTTGTTTGTTCGGTACGTTGTGTCGAACACCAGCACATCTCCATAAATCTTGAAATCTTCAAGCATCATCGAATCCCTCCAATAAAAAGCCATCAACTTGCCATCTTTATCCAGCAGCACCGTATAAAAAAACCCTTCTTCAGTTTTCTCTCGTTCTCTGAGCATTTCTACCAACTTCTGAGCATCTCCAACGACCACTTCCCTAATTCTATACCTGTTTTGCAAAATAAATTTAACATCAATAAATATCAATAGATCATCAAGTATTTCTCAGTACATACAGAAATATCAACTATAGTCAACAGATCATCAAGCATTTCTTAGTGTAGACAGAACATCAACGAAAAACAATAGATCATCAATGTACCTGTATACAAAGTTCAAGTGGTCACCCATAAGGTGGCCAACATCGTCTTCCCGTCCGGCCTCATTTAACAAGTATCTATACCCATCTGCTGGTTTCAGTCCCGATTTTTCCATTTAAATGATTTGTGACGCCACATCAGGATCGATTTTTCGCTCATTTAGTTGCAAATACTGCCACTCCGGCCTGTTTAGTTGATGATTGTGCTGTCCTGTGCTCATGCACTCTATACAACTCGTCTTGATCCAGCTTTATCCACATCTTGCTCTACACTGTGTTCTTGTCACTGGGCATTCTTTTCTTTTCCTGTTCGACTTTAGAGGAATAGGCGGAGTCTCCCTTTCTGCCTTCTTTCCTTCACATGAGCATGTGAAGATGTTCTCCTTCAGGACTTTATCTTTCACCCGTGCCGTGAAGTTTCACACATTAAAACCAGTAACATTTGCATGACGAACGTACACTGCTCGCAATTCTTCTATAGTTTTAGCTTTGACATCAGTTAAGCTCTCGTACACGTTGATTTCTTGTATTTCGTCTTTCTCACCTGTTGATCAACAGAAACGACAGATCATCAATTAAAATTTACAGATAATCACACCAATTAAAAATAACATATGCTTATCATCAAGCACTTCACCACTTCAACTTATTTCTAACATAAATCAATTAAAAGAGGAAGATCATCAAGTACTTTACATCCTGGCTATCATCTTATCTGAACCAACACAAAAGATCAGGTTTTCTGACTTTGAACACAAATCATTCCAAAATTACACAACATCAATCCATATACACTGATCATCAATTAATTCTTGATTTCATCAGCAATCCATTCTAAATAGAGATTTCATCAACTACTGCACATCAAAACAGAAGCTAGCAATTATCAACTCATTATATATACAACATCAATCTAAATACGCTGATCATCAATTACCAATTTATTTGAACCGAAAGTGAATTAAAACAGAGAATTCATCATTCAATGCACATCATCTCCTTAGTCTAACCATAAAAGCTATAAAAAAAACACAAGATCGTTGTTGTTTTACCTTTCACCCTCATCAAATGGGTGTGCTTGACTTGTGATTCGGTCGAAACATCAACCGATGCTTCTGGCTGTTCCATTGAACTCTCAGGATTCTCTTTCGATACTTCATTGATGATTTGCAGATCCGGAAGTGACTCCGGCGTGAGTTTTGATGAATTCCAGTTGATGAACTCACTTTGATCTTCGTGGACGATTAGATCAGTCAAACTCGAATCCGGCGTATCCATATCTTCCATGATGTCTGATAAATTCAATTTGATGATATTGTTGTGATGAATTTTGGTGTCAATCGTGCTCTGATGAATTGGGGAATTGGGGTTTGATGAATCGTGTGAATTGGGGATAATTGGGTGTAATTGGGGAAAGTTGTATCATATTTGCCCATTAGTCCCTAATATTTCTTGGATTTTTCACAATGGCACCGAATCCATAATATTAATGATTCTGGCCCAAAACTAGTAGAAATGGGGTTTATATAGTCCCTTGCCTTATGGTAAGGCTGCCTTACCAGAGAGTTTCTCAATTTAATTCACCAAATATTATTTTATCATTTACTAAATTATCTATTATCTTCTTAACTTATACATGCATGTGATAAATTTGGATGATATAACTTTCACATAGAATAATATATTAATTTCAATTAATATAATTATGGATTTTTAATAAATCATTATTTATAAGTATAACAACAAAAGTTGAATATTAATTTGGATATATAATACGCTCTTTGTATTATTTTGAATATATATTTGGAATCGTATATTAAATATATTTATATAATTAACAATTCAAAGATAAGTTTTAATATAAAAAATATAACATAAAATAATCAAATAAGCATAAAAGACAAACTAAACATTCAAATTTATAACAATAATATAATAAGGCACCACCAAATTTAGTGGTTTGTACATGAACTCAACAAATTTGCTGATTTACTATGGAACTCATTATATTTGATGTCAAATTGTTGTCCATTAGATGTGCCTTTAAATTCAGTGTTGCACTAAAACACAGTCGTTAGACACAAGATGCACTATATTTTGTGTGCCTTTGGAGATGGCCTCAAAAGAAAGATTGTGCAGTTTCCAGTATGCTCAAAGTGTGAAATATGTGAGAAAGATGAGATATATTTATTTTTCACGCGAAGAGAGTAGTTGGAGATTAGCCAATATTACAAGACTTGTAGGCAGACAACCCAAAGGCAGTTTTGGTGCATGGTTGGAAAAATGTTCTGATGAGGCAAGTTCTAATGAAAGATTTGTTAAGTTTACTTTCATGTTGTGGGAAGTATGGACACAATGATGCAAAAAGACCATGGAGGACATTCAGACAAATCTTAATGGAGGAGCCATCCTGGCAAAGCAAAATTACAAGTTGAACCAGATTTTAAGAGAGAAACAGAAGAAGCTGATCTGGAAAAAATTGTTGCTCAATCTTGGAGTAATTTTGATATAAATTCAGGAAATTCCTCCAGAGATATTACAGAGAGTGAAGTAACCATAATCAAATTTGATTACAATAGATGCAACATAAAAAGTGGTTGATTGTCACGCAAATAAATGAATATTAATATCGATCAAATACTAATTATCAGATAGTTATAAACCTAAACGCAGTAATTAATCTCCACGTTAGTCAATGATTACAGAAGTTCTATTTACATTTTTTATGAAGGACATAAGTTCTAACCTCAGATCTATGAATTAAATTTAAAAATGACTTGATTCATATGTAATTTGTATTTAAAAATAACTAATCAACAATTTCATCGAAAATTAAAAAGAACATATTTGAAGTACATCCATCGTTCTAATCTGACCGAACTCAACCCGACAAGTATAAGTGACCTGATCCGACCATCGATACACCCATCAAATTGACTCTGACCCATTCTAACCTATTTCATCCCGACCCAAAACCTGAACACGACCGGTCGACCCGAATTGACTGCACTAATCAGAATAATAATTCATTAGCATTGAATTTTCCAAATATGGAGTGGTATTTTCCTTAAAAAAAGTTTATCCTTTCTTCTTCATCACGGGGAACAATTATATTTTACTGAACCACCGCGGCGGTGCTACCCCTGGTAAAAAGTCGGCCACTTTGGAATAGCTGACAGCTCAAGGTAGAGTAAACTTTCCGTGTTTTAACAAGTAGAGATTAAGAATGGGAATTCTAAGAGAGAAAAAGAGCCAACCTGTAGCTACTTCACCATGCGCCGATCTCAGGGACGCTTACAACAATTGCTTCTACAGGTAACATCTCATTTATTGTTTGGTTGGCGTCCTAAAACCCCAAGCCCTGATTCTGATTCTTAATTATTTTGAATGTAGATGGTATTCGGACAAGTTCTTGAAGGGCCAATGGGACAAAGAGGTTTGTGCTACTGAGTGGCAAAAGTACAGGGAGTGTTTATCTGTAAGTTCTTTTCGCCATTTCAGCTCTCAGATTATTGTTGGATAAATTTTCTCGAGTTGATTGGAGTTTTCTGAATGTGGTGTTGCAGCAACATTTGGATGATAAACATTTGAGTCGATTCCTTGAAGCAGAGGGTGTTGTGGATTTGACCAATCTAACGGATTCTAATAGCACCGATGGGGAATCTACCTAATTCCTGGATTGCAGGTTGGTGATATTTTTTGCATTGCATTCATAGTTGCTTCCTGAAATCCTTTATTGTTGAATCTTGATCATTAATGGGAAAAGGGGATCATGTGCTTGTATGGACTTTATTGTTGTTAAATTGACTCTCTATATTTAAGGGGTTGTAAGATTTCTAGGAATGTAGGATTATACTAACTTCAGTTAACAGATATAAAATCCAGATTCCATAGTCCTGGATATTCTAATGCTAGGAGTGCATCTAAGTGCTGTAGCTACACACCGACACTGACACGAGCAATTTCTGGAATTTCTTACTTCTAATTTTGTTTAACATTAGTTACAGATTCTTGGAAAATTCTGACCTTTTATTCTAAACACTTGTATGAACTGTTGTTTGGATGTCTGTTAAATATTTTCTCCTTCACTTGTTTCTATTTATCATCCTATTCTCGGGGCTTGTTTTAGTCATTAATTTATCCTCCTTTTCTGTTCTGGATTTTGGTTTCTTTTTTATCCAAAACAATCCTTACTTATTTTCAAGGTATGTGCATGAAACGTACTGGACTGATTTTGACATTCCCCATCCAGGAGACTGTGATTTTAGAGAATGTGATATTATGAGCTTGTTTAATATTGATATGTCAGAGATAATTTTTTGGAACCTTTATTTTAGCTGAATTTGCTTGCTTTTGCAATGTCACAACATGCTCAGATTGAGATAGAAAATTTGGTGGATTATATTAGAAGTAGTGCTCGGATTTTGGCCTGATTGTTTTTTGCCTTCCTCATCTTGTTGCACCTTCTGTTGTCACGGGTTGGCTTTTAACTATGGTTTCTTCTCTAATCTAAAGTTCTTTTTTTCATTGATTATATTGCTGGGGACTTGGGAGTTTTCAGAGTCTGTATATCTCTCTTTTATATTTCAAATATAACTTGTATTGTACATGCTTAGACAAGTAAATTGCATGATACTAAATTTCTTCTTATAAAATAGGGAAAATATCTGCTACTGTACATTTTTATGTAGGGTGCACAACTTTTGAAATTCCTTATAAGGGCCCAATTTTATCAATTTTGCAATTTTTTAAAAAATTATCTCATTAGCTCAAAATCTTCTTCTTGTTCCAACATACCCGTCTTCTGTGGCCTGAACAGATTCCCACTTCTCACGGCTTTAAACGGGATCCTTCTTTAGGCTGTTTTCGATTTAAGTTGGGGAGATGAGTGTTTAGAGGTTCCACGGAACACAAAAGATTGGATTCTTTAAATAATTTGATAGAAACCGTGATTACAGAGTTGATTTGGATGTCTACAGAGGAGTGCAAACAAGGGAAATAAGTGTTTATTTGTTTGTGTTTGCAGCGGTGATTAGGCGGTGATAGTGGCCTAGCAGTTGTGAATATTTTAGAAATTTTCCCAATAGCGGACTTGTGCTTGGTATTGATATTCCCTATAAGCTGTTAACTCGTGTTTTAATTCATGAAAGAATAGTAAGATTCATCTCTTCTTTTGTCTTGTCATAGTTTCATTCCTTGTATCAATAATTAACGTATCTTATAAAGTACAGTCAAAGTGCTGCATTAAAGACACATTCTACCCAAATTTCTGATTCCAGTTATATATTTTTGCAGGATCAACAGCAAAAATGGTTAAACTGTATGATGAGAAGCCTGTGAGGCTGTAACTGCCTCTACTAGATTATGGATGAGTGTCTGTATGATTAAGGATGATCAATTAGTAACTTATGAACATTTCTCTTATGTTATCCAAATGATAGGTTGTATCTTTTCTTCAATTACATTAGTTTCACATAAAATGGCAGGCCCAAAAAAACGTGTTGTCGTGAAGAAGCATACAATATTCAAAAAAAAAAAAACCAACTTGTCAAAAAAATATTGTGATGATTGTTACAATCGGTAGATATTCTTATTGCCCAATGCCCAATGCCCAAATCACGTGGGAGTACAATATAGGGCATGCAGGAAAAAGGTGATCAAGGCTTATTTTGCTGCATTTCAAAATGGTCCGGAAAAACATAGAATCGACAAGGGGCGTCTCCCATTAAATTCTTTTCTTGAACAGGAAATGAGCTACCATCCATTCTTCTCCGTTGTTGTACCCAAAAAGTTCAGCCACAGAGATGAAGAATGTTCTCCAGTACACAGTCCATTTCAGAGCTGAATCCCTGCCATAGGTTGACTCCATTATAGGTTTTATAGTACTCATGCTTTGGTCCATTCTTTTAAGCCATTCCTCGCTGCAAGAATACATAACTAATGAGCTACAAGTAAAAACTCGCAAACTCAAACCAAGAAAAATCCTAAATCCGTGTACCTTGTTTGAGCATAATGTTTACCATTGACAAGCCAATGATTGGCAACAGATACATCATCCTGCAACACAACACATAATGAAGGTTCATATAAACATCATTGACAGTCTAGTTAAATTGTACCTACTAAAATGAGACACAAATCTGTGTATAAAAGGAATCACTCGTATGAAGAGCTTACCTGGAAATAAAGGAGCAGATTTGCTGAAGGCATTGTACCTCCAGAGAAGAAATACCTAGTAATCCAATCGTCTTCGCTAAGGTCCTAAGCAACAAGCAAAACACCCAATAAAATGGTCAAACAGAAAACAACCTAAACACAACTGGGAAGAACAGAAATTAAGATTACCTCGAAGTGATACGCAAAAGATTTATGGCAGAAATGATGAATAAAAAGAAGTCCATCTGGGTTCATCCATGCTGATATCTTTTTGAGAAGATCCCTGTAATTCTTCATATGCTTTTTTTTTTGGCCACAGAAAAAGAAAAACTAATTACACAAGAACATAAAGGCAGAAAGTTCAAACTACCACAAAACCAGATCTAAGAAAGTTGTACCTCAAACATCTCAATAGACAATATCCGGTCATACGAGGCTTCCATTTCGAAGGTGCTAATATCAGCAACAATAATCTCAAGATTTTGTAAATGGCGAGACCTATAATTTTCAAATTAAGTAAATATAGCATAGTGCATGCTAAATACTATGCTGAAAATATTTCATCTTTGTCAAAAGATAGCAAAAATACCTGCACTGCTCCTCAATGTGTGCTTTCTGGGTGGCTGAATTGCAAATCCCTGTTACCTTACAGTTCCCGAATTTTTCCGCAATATAAAGAGAAAGAGATCCCCAACCACAACCAACATCAAGAACAGTATGACCATCTTTAAGCTGTGACCTCTCACAGTACAGCTCTAACATGGCCTTCTCAGCATCCTCTAGAGTCTTTGAACTGTCGGTAAAAAGACAGCAGCTGCAAGAATGCAAGGTTGCACACACTTGAGGTTAATATGCTATTTTCAAAAGAGCCAATGGCCATCAAACAAATGTACGAAGTACTCAAACCACAATTACACATTTTGTTACAATTGATGACAGAACTCAGGTGCATGTAACGATGTAAACCTTGCCTGTATTTAAGATGCTCTCCAAGAACAAGCTTGAAGAAAGAGGTAGGCAGTTCATAGTGCTGAGCCTTAGCATCTTCAGTATTGATGGCTATTGGCATTTCTCTCAACGCTGCAAGAGAGGAGCAATCATATCATCAACCTCATGCTTCAGGAGAGTGAGACGCTAAACATCATAATCACATAGCACTCAAACTCAAGCATCATACAAACAAATTACTCCAAAACACTTGATGTACAATTTAATATCCGTTTCTCCTCATCCAGCCATAATTAATGAAGTCAAATTATAATGAGAAAGCATCATTGAACAGCATTTCATCAATTCAGAACCCACATTGCCATCTGATATTCATATATTCCCTTAAAACAGTGCCCACAAAAGATTCCCACATTGATCGCTTAGAGTGAGACTAACAGATAATCTGAGCCAATTTATGATGGATCAAATCTGCAGCTGACAATAACAATTGAATTTAACAAGGAAGCTCATATAATATACACTATGAATGCAAAAGGAGGGGAGAAAAGCAAAGTACAATGAGCGAATTCCATGAGTTCCTGGAGCTGGAGGTGGGCAGAAGGCTTGTAACCGGAGCGGAGGCGGCTGGATAAAAGCAAGCGCGTGAGCCTTCTGACGACGGCGTCCGGCAGCAGGTTGCGTTCCAATGATGACAGCATGACCCGCACAGTCGCTCCATAGGGTGCCTGGATCAATGCTTCCATTTTTTCTCCGCTGATTCTGAAGCGTTGTTGTTGGTAGGGAAGAAAGTTGGGACTGAGAGCTTTTATCAGAGTGAGTAATGAAGCGCCAAACTCGCTATCGTGGCTCCCCTGCTATCAAGGGATGTGGTCGTAACAGTCAAACGAGATGAAGGCGTGGTTCGTGTCGTTCATGAAATGAGCAAAACACAAAATGCAAAATTCAACACAAAATATAATTAGTAAAATTCCAGGAACACATTCATTTTCATTTTAATTCAGGTCCTTTTCTCTAGTACTTTACAAATTAAAATCAATTCAATTCAATGTTATTTTTATTTCAATTCTATTTAGTTCAGCAATATTTAATGAAATTTGATTAATATAAATAAATTTTTACTTAATCTAATTCAGTTCAATTCAGAATAAAAATAAGACTAAAGTGCAAAAACTAGACCAAACATTGGTCAAAATACCCAATTTCTAGACCCAACATTCAAAGTGCTCAATTTCTAATACCCTACATTCTAAAAACACCCAATTTCTAAATCTGGGTTAATTTCCTCCGTTAGTTCAGTTAGTTCGAGGGGTATTTTAGTAATTTATATTCTAAAAAAATCATACTTCCCATTTTTTCTTCTCATCTCCAAAAAAAAAATTACCGGGTTGATCCGGGAAAAATTGGGTTTGACCCGAATCGACCCGGACCCGGAAAGTCAAACTCGAAAATTGAAACAAAATGTGGTCCGGGATCCAGCCTGTAATACTAAAAATCCAAGTTCGAGTCAAAAAAATTCGGACCGGGCCAGATCAATTTTCCGGGTAGGCACACCCCTACGTCGGGCGCTAGTGAGTTGCAGAGTAAAAGATGAATTGAGAATTTTTGTGCGGGAGATTCGAATAGAAAATGGGAAGTATGACTTTTTAGAATTTAAATTACTAAAATACCCCTCAAACTAACTGAACTGACGGAGGAAATTAATCAAGGTCTAAAAATTGAGTATTTTTAAAATGTAGGGTATTAGAAATTGAGCACTTTGAATGTTGGGTTTAGAAATTGGATAGTTTGACTAATGTTTGGTCTAATTTTCGCGCTTTAATCTAAAAATAAGCTCATAATAATTAGATTTTAGTTCAGTTTAAATTTATTCGTAAGAATTATCGTGCGTTAGATGTAATATCCCAAGTTTGTAACGTCTTTTGCTAATCAATGAAATCACATCTTTTATTTTACAAAAAGAGTAAGAAATCATCTTTAAAAAAACAAATCCTTACTCCTTCAATTTTAACCTGTTCTTCATCCTTTTACTTTTACACTATTCATCATTGAATTTTGACCAAATATTTAAATAAATATATATTTATTAATGATATCAAATATGATATTATTAGATTTATTACAAGATATAATATTACTAATCAAATTTTTATTTTTTAATAATATATGTAATGAAAGATAATAATAGTCAAAATTGTATGTTGAGAAACGTGAAATTAATTCCCTAGATAGAATAGTATATTAGAATTAAAAATAAAATCTTGTGTGATAAATAAAAAAATCATTCTAACTTTTTATACATACATCTTATACAATTATGAAATGTTTGACTTAACGTTTAATTAATAGTATCAAATTATATAACGGTTCCTACGTGGGTAAATCTCACCTTAATCAAATGTCATTCTCAAAAGAAATCACTGTTATTATATAGGTAAAAATTGCAGATATCTAGAAGAAGATTCGGAGCATGCTTTTTTATTCAACATTCTCATCGACATAAATCAATAAGTAGACAAAAATCTTATGAAACTTCAACTAAACAAAAGAACAGCGGCTCACGGGGGTGGTTGCTGGCGTTCGGAGAAGTCATAGGTACTGCTGCCTCCGAATTAGACCCAATTTTCGAGGGACATCACTGGAATCCTCCTCGGCTTGCTTCAGTCTCGCTCAGTTCTGATCATTTCACAGCTCATCGTCCTTTCCACAACCGGCCTTCCTGGTAATTCTCCACAAAGGCTATTCATTTCACTTTCCAATTTTTTTAATTGATGCTGTTTTGATTGATGTTGGTTTCTTGATACCTTGATTCTGCTTTTATCTTGCTTGACTGCAATCAGTTTACGTCAGTTGTGTTTGTTGTTATTAGTAGTATTTGGTGTTCAGTTCCATTCAGTTGTGTTTAATTAGTTGAAAAGAGCATTGCTTTTTAAAAGAATGAACGAAGAAAGGAATATGGTTTCTTCAAAATGTGGCAAAAGGGAAAAGGAACCTTATTTATCAATTGTAAATCCATGCTGATCTTGGCAATTATGGATTTTTTTTATAATACTAACACTGTTGAACAACATAAGAATCTAGTCCTGTAAATTTTGAAAGGTTCTTAGAGTTTGACTGAAATATGCATAGTAATTGGAGTTTATTTTTTCCTCATTTGCTGATTTGGTTTGTGTAGGATTATTCTGAAATGAGCAAGGTTGAGGAGATGTGCAGTGGACAGCTATTGCGTGATATCGAGGAAATTAGCCAAGCTCTATACCCTGAGAAAGCCCCATCCACGGCGCTGATACCTAGGTATAATAGCCGGGCACTTATAGAGCAGGATGTGTTTCAGAAGAACAAGAAGTCGTCTATTTGGCGGTGGAGCCCCTTGAAGAGCTTGACGCATTTCCGCAGTCATAAATTCAATTGCTTATTCTTTCTCCATGTACATTCAGTTGAAGGTCTTGCCTCAAATTTCAACGATCTTGCTCTCCGCGTGAGTTGGAAGAGGAAGGATAAAGTGTTCAGAACTCATCCAGTTAGAGTTATCCAAGGCGTAGCTGAGTTTGAGGAAACATTGATGCATCAATGCCCAGTTTATGTTAGCCGAAATGGGCCCCAAAATTCACTGGAGTATGAGCCTAAGCTCTTTCTTCTGCAGGCCTCAGTCATTGGGGCTCCAATGCTGGATATTGGGAAGCACCAGGTTGACCTTGCAAGGTTGCTTCCTCTGACATTTGAAGAATTGGATGAGGAGAAGAGGACTACGGGTAAGTGGACGACAAGTTTTAAGCTTAAAGGCAAGGCCAAAGGTGCCACATTGAATGTCAGTATCGGGTTCTTGGTTATGGGAAATAATTCAGTCGATCAAAGTCATGTTAGGAAGGTTTCTGATATCATCAGGGCGAGTGGACATACCACAATGCATCCACTTCCAGATAATACTCAAACTGCTGGTGTTAGTGATGCTTTTTACAGGATTGGTAACGTTCCAAGAAAATCCCCCGACAAGTTTCACCATGTATCATCACAATCATTAGATATGAGGCTTCTTCATGAAGTCTCCTCCAACCAAAAGTCGGGGCTTTCTAGGTCAATAACCTTTCTATACGAGAAGCTTGATGAGGAAAAAATTTATGATGTTAATGTGTTTGACAGTATTGATGAAAACCTAGTTCCCTATAAAAGCAAGGGTGCTACATTAAGTGAAACTGTGTGTGGAGATCCTGAAGAGGAGCTTGAAGATACAGACTTCACTGTGATTGATCAAGGTATCGAATTGCCCGTAAATGACGAACTGAAATGTGATCACGTTCATGATAATGATGTTTCCCTAAGGGGTCAAGAATCTGCTATTCATATTGCTGATACTGCTGGAGCTGAAGATCTGGGAAGTTTGAGTGAGAATGGGGGCCTAAATTTAGAGGATGAACTTGATTTTGATCGTCTCTTTGGGAATACCAAGCATGAACATGACGATGGATCTGTTGAGGAACCATCTGGGGATGAACCTCAAACAGTTCCACATGATTTTTTAGCTTCGGAAATAGTAGATTTAAATTCATCCATCAATGCTTTCCAGTTCAAGGAGCAAAACATGGGGTCAGGACGTAGCCAAAAAGCAGGCAAGCTGGTAAGATCGCTTAGCTTTGATGACGCCACTGACTTTTTGGCTAATGAGTGTCTTGACATTTTTGGCTCTGAGCACTATGTTAGAGACATGAGCTCCGAAAGTGAGCCCGAGTCTCCAAGAGAGCGTCTTCTCAGACAGTTTGAAAAGGAATACGGAGATTCTATTCTCAACTTGGATTCTTTTGCAGAACAAATGGATGTTGGTGGCTTTTCTCGATCTGGCTCTGGCCGGCTTGCTTGCCAAGATGACTTTGATCTGTCACGGGTTATTCTAGAAGCTGAAAAGGATCACGGCCATGCAGCTCAGTCATTGAGAAGCAGAAGGAATGCAATAATGCTTGAAAACTTGGAAACAGAATCTTTAATGCAAAAGTGGGGTTTGAATGAAAACTCCTTCCAAAATTCCCCTCAGATCATATCAGGTGGATTTGGAAGCCCGATCCATGTACCTAATGATGAACCTCCAATACCTTCAGTACTACCTCCTCTTGGAGAAGGGTTGGGCCCACTTCTTCAGACCAACGGTTGGGAGATTCTGCGTTCAATGAATCCTTCCACTTTCAAAAGGGCAAGGAATGGTGCAAAGCTGATAATGCAGGCTTCCAATCAATTTGTGCTTCCACCAACCATGGGTTCTGGTGTGATGGACATACTACAGTGCTGGGCATCTGGTGGAGCAGAAAATATGCTCACTGAAGCAACCAAACTGCTACCTTTGCAAGATATCACTGGTAAGACAATGCAACAAGTCAGCCTGGAAAATCAAGGCAGTACAACCTTTCTCAATAGGTTCGTAGGCCCTAGACACCCTTTATTTTATATATGTTTCTACTATGATCTGGCCTTTTAGTTTACCTACTTCTCTTCTGACTGATGCTTCATATTTTCTATTTTATAGGCTTCATAATGCTCAAAGCCTATTGGAAAATCTACATTCTGAGTATGTTTGTTTAGAAGACCTTGTTCCTCTAGGGTTGGCTCATATTGAGGCTCTCATCATTGAAGGTTTAAGGATCCAGTCTGGGTTGTCCAATGAAGAAGCTCCATCTAAGTTAAGGCTGGAGTTTGATAATGAGAATATCTTTAGCAAGTTGCTGAGACTGTCGATCCCCTTGGATGAACTGATCAGATTAGAGGCTGATTGTGAGAGCGAAGATCATGCAAACTTCACAATAGCTCTTAGGTTGCTGCTCAGAGATCCTCTCCGTGATTATGAAATGGTTGGTGAACCGATGCTTGTTTTGTACCGAGTAGAAAAGGTCCCTGTCCATCCTCCACAAGATACAGCCAGGTTGAGCACAAAAACGAACAAAGAGTCTGACTTGGATGATGCAACCAGTTTTGGAGAGAGTTCTATAAAGATGGACAGTGATGAAACTCCTCTTTATAGAATATCTGAAGTACATATCGCTGGCTTGAATTTTGTGCCGCATAAACGAGCCTTGATACCTGGAAAACACAACAAATCTGGGGCTAGATGGCTCCTTTCTAGTGGTTTGGACAAACCCAGCAAGAGGCCTCTATTCATGTCAGATGCCTTACTAAAACCATCCACAGAACTTCTGAGGAAGGGAAATGAGGATATTCTCTGGAGCATTTCTTCTCAGATGGCTGGGTTTAATTTTCACGCACGCAACCCAGATATTGTTCTTCCAAGTTCTTAGGTTGTCAGATGAACAAGCAACTGATCAAGTACATGCTCCTTTGGGTAAATTTTGTTGGGTAAATAGATACATGCTTATACAACATTGAAATTGTCGGTATCCGTTCTTGTTGGTAGACACCATTTAGAATCATTGTTTACATTGTTCTATACTTGTATTGCCTGAGGTTAACATTCTCACCTCTGTAGTCTAATGTTTCTGTAATCTGTTTGGTTAGAAAATACTGTTTTATCATTGGACATGATACCCAAGCTTCTGCTGCAAAGTTTGAGAATCTCTTGATGTTTATTTTTGCAGGTGTTTCTTCGTGTTTCTGCATGAAATCTGGGGTTTTAAGTAACAATAGTTTTAGGTAAATCTTGATCGTTTGTGGAGCGAGTACTTGTTATTAGTTTCTTTATGAAGAGTAGAGTAAAACCATGGAAAGAAAATCTGGTATTGTGGCTTAGTCATCTTTGACAGCAGAGAGAGGGGGGAAATATAATCAAGATCCTTTCTGTTCTATTTTAAAATGTTCTCATCCTATATATCTTTCACCATCTCAAGAAATAGTATTACAAATTTGATAAGGTAAAAGTATTAAAATGAAACATACATAAATGAGTGACAAACCTTTTGTGCTCTAAACATGTGAACATCCATAACATAGCGTGAAAGTTGCATTACTCTTTTGCCTTTTAGGTTTTGCAAAGTTGCTTTGAGGTTCGAAGGGATTGTGAAAGGTACTACTTTGTGCGGTATAATTTAGTGTTTTTCAGGTGATCGACCATAAAGCATGTGTTGAATGAAGCAAAACATTATTCAACTGCTTGGCATTCTGAATCTGCCAATGTTGATCTCTTTTGTGTTCTATGCTTTTAAAAATTGGAGCAACTGCAGAAGTTCGCAATTGAAGAAACGAACTCATGTTGATGATTATTGTGAGCCATCTGTCTATGCTCTTGTTTACTTTGGATTGTGAGAAAGATGGAAATATTTTTAATTGATTGAGAACCTGCATTACCTTCAGGAGTGGATCTACTAATGATTCTCTGCTCACGAGGTATGGGCGTCTTCAATGCTACCACCACATGGTATGCTGCAAGTCCCATAGTAGTATAATTTACAATAATATGTATGTTTTACAGAGGACAAACTGCATGAGCAGCTTCTGAAAAGTTGGGCTCTTAATTCATGGGACTTCAACAATATGCTTGTATTATGGGATGAACGTTGATATATATTGTTGATCTTTAGTATTAACATATATTTATATTTATAGAGTGACATGATGATGGTATTGTATTTCATTTCTTTGAATTTCAGTTGAGCCAACATGTGTTAACATGGTACATAATTGGCCTATACAAATTGCTATATAGTTTACTTTTTTCTTAAAATCTACACTGCCGGCTTCTATTTCTAGCTCCTGCTCCACATTTTATCGCATTTCAGAAGTTTCTAGAGTGATTTTAGTTGCTCAACCTCATAGTTTAGAGCAGAATGTTTTTTTTCATCTCCTTCTTTTTTGTCTGCATTTTCTTTGTCAGGTTTCAGGTCTCTCACAAGCTTCTCTAATGAGTTCAAACGAGTCTTTTTTTGCCGTTTTTAGTTCCGATTCCATGCATTCTTCAACTTGTTCATACCTACCATGAGAACCAGAGTTAGGCCTGCCTTGTATAACATTTACTGCATTAGTTTCTGGTATGACTCAATCCTTGTATAATCCCAACTGTATGTACTTACTGTAACGATTCATTCACTGCACTGAGTAGCCATTAGAGTTTTGATGTAAAGATCATTTTTGGACACTTGGTTTTATATACAAGTAATTCTTAATTATTGAAGCTCAGTCGATTTCATCTGAATATCTGTTTCATCCTTTGTTTCACATTAATGAAAAGGGATTGGTTTTGTTTTAATCTGTGCTCTTTTCCATTAGCTTGTGATTTTATATTACATTATTACTTCACATACCCAATCACTATATATGTATTTGTGTTGAAACTTGAAAGGTGATTAATATGATGAGGAAAATCATAGTAAAGGAAGTTAGCAATACATAGTATTAAATGTTATTCCAGAAATCAGAATGCAAACTAGTTAAAACAAGAAAATAAATGCTGCAGAACACTTGGCTTCTTATTATCTGTGTAGCAAGGAATTCTGAATATAGCCTTGAGATTCTGAATGTTGTTGGGATATCTTGGATTTAGTTGTTTTTATGTCATTTTTGTGATCCACCATAGTGAAAGTTACTAATTCATTTTTGTGAAAGATACCAATTTTGAATGGAACAACGTTTAACTGATACGACCACAGTCGAAATTAGTGTTAATTTTTTAAAGAATTGATAACTTATATGTAAGCGAACATTTTACATGACTTGCTTTCTTAAGCTACTCTCTTTTTCAGCTTGGAGCAACTGCAAAAGTTATTGAGAAGGCTACAGTTAAAGTTGCAAAAACGACCTCATATTGGTAATTATCTTGTACCATTTGTGTATATATTTTCCTGTTTCTTTCGGGTAATTATAAAGATTGAGATACATTTAACTGATTGAAATCCTGAATTACCTTTAGGAGTGAAATCAATGCTTTCATTAGGCAGCCTTTGATGGTTCTCTGTTCACGTGGTTTGGGTGTCTTTGATGCTACCACCACATATGGTATGCTGTAAGTCATACAGTAGGCTAGTTAACAATAATATGTATATTTCACAGACATGGTAGGCTAGCAACAAACTGATTCAAATTATATTTATTGGATAATAGTGATTTTCTCCTTTGCTTCAGAATGACCCAGCAGGCAGAAATTTAGAGCTTTCCATCATGCACTTAACAATGTCTGAAATAGCTGTTCTAGGAAGGAGGCATCCCATAGTCATATATGAGGTATTTACCTAAATCTGTATCATTTCTGAGCAAGTAAATTTAATTCTTAGAGAAGATCCCAATATATAACAGCGTTTGGGAAGATTTTCCCTCCCTGTCCCTCCTGTAAAATGGTAATCAATTATGGTTCTACCACTAACAAACATGTGCAAGTTGGAGGTTATGTTATCTACCGCTACACGCCTACACTTCTCTATAGCATGAAATCGGTGCTTTCATTAGGCAGCCTGATGGTTCTCTGGCATCTTTGATTCTACCACCACATATGGTATGCTGTAAGTCCTACAATAGGTTAGTTTACAATATTATGTATGTTTTACAGATGACAAATTGCATGAGCAGCTTCTGAAAAGTGGGCTCTTATTTCATGGGACTTCAACTTGTACTATGGGATAAATGTAGTTATATATTTTTGATCTTTAGAAGTAACATTTATATCATAATTTTTGTATATATGTTAATACTAAAGATCAAAAATATTTATCAACCTTTATCCCATATTATAAGTTAGAGTGCCATGAATTAAGAGCCCAACTTTTCAAAAGCTGCTCATGCATTTGTCATTTGTTTGTAAACTAGCCTACTGTAGGACTTACAGCATACCATATAGGGGCATGCTAGATGCAAGTCGTATTTTGCTTATTTACCGTCAAAGAAAAAAAAACGTCTTTGATATACTCCCTCCGTTTGGCTTACAATGTCTTAGTTGACCGTTTTGAAATTTTGTTTGGCCGTTGATAACTTTAGTTACTCCCTCCGTTCGGCTATGTTTGTCTTATCGCACTATTCACTGTAGCATGTTTGACCATCAATTTAGAGTATTACATCAATACAAATATAATCATGTGATATAGTTTTGGATTCTCCATAACATGTATATTCAAAATATAAAATTTTTACCATCATCTAATGCATGTAACTATAATTATCAACGGTCAAACAAAATGTCAAAACGGTCAACTAAGACAATCTTAGTCGAACGAAGGGAGTACATGCATTAGATGACTATAAAAATTTTATATTTTGAGAATACATGTTATGGAGAATCCAAAACTATATCACATGATTATATTAATATTGATGTAGTACTCTAAATTAATGGTCAAACATGCTACAGTGAATAGTGAGATAAGACAATGTTAGCCGAACAGAGGGAGTATATGTTATGGTCCATAATTATGTATATCAGATATATGCATCATATATATTAATTATATTGCATATAATTGCAAATCAGTTATATATCAAATTATTGTATATTTATATAACAAAAATATGGACTGCAAATTTTGTTAATTTATAAAACACACGTTATTGATGGTCTAATAGTGTTTTTCGGTCAATAATGCAGAGGTTATAGGACTAGAGGAAGTATTATAAGAATAGTAATGGTATATTAACTATTTCTTCCTTAATTTCAATACTAACAATTAGAAAAAAATAAGAAAGTAAAGGGGGAATCTGTTTGGAGCACCCATTTGAGCCACTGGCGGTGGCAGTTCTGTACTTTCTCGTTCAATTTGGTTTGGATTCCATTCTGTTAGTTATTCTTTTTATTCCCGCAAATTATACAATGCAACGGGATAGTATCTCCATTCCCTTATTCATAAATTTTAATAAAAATAACTTATTTATGAATACATCCCACACCCACGTCCACCGTCTACTTACATATGTAGCCGTTCATCCTTCTTCTTCATGTATACTTTTTTTTTCCATATCTATTGCACAACATCCCTATCTGAATCATACCTTCCACACCCATGTTTATCCATTTCTTCTAAATTTTAGGTTGCGATTCGTCTTGACAGAGAGGAAGGTATGCTTTGAAATGTTTATACTTCAAAATGCACATATATTACATTTGTGATGCAAATCCAATATATTTGCAATGCACATGTATATTTTGTTTCGAAGGTAAATTATTTTTACTCGATTACATAAACACCTGTAACATCTAAGATGCACATGCAGTTTATTTGAATTGTACGTACAATCCAGTTGAAATGTATATTTATCTGTTCGAGATTCATATAGTTTTATTTGCCATATACACTTATTACCGTTTACGTTATTTTTCGCAGGTCATGTGACGTAGAATTTAGGAAGAACTTGGGAGCATGTAATAGTTTTCCATGCAACATGGGGTATGCAATTACCAAAATTGGTAATGGATTAATTTTGTTTTACACAAAGAACCTTAAGAACACGTATACCGTTCGTTGTACCATATAAGAACTGGTTTTTCCTTACTAATATGGCTGGCATCTTAACGGGCCCAACAGTTTCGGCAGTATTTTTTTTTTTTTTTTTTATAATTTACATGTTTAGGAAAATAAATAATTTCAAACACCCCCAATTTGATTGTTTGGTTTGAGCGGGTAGTTATTTTTATCAAATTTAGAACACCTTACATATACTCAGTTCACCGGTTCGTATACGGCACGTTGGGGATACCAAGAGATTCATATCCACATGGAGGTATTTACAAATAGTATTTTTTTCCCGTAAAATTCTGGTTACAATCTTTATTATTTTTAGACAAACCGTCATTCCATTTGAATTGTGTGTGCATCATATATAGAGTACATGTGCATTACATTCCTCTATTTTTTTTGACGATTTATTGTGTTTTGTATATATACAATTTGAATGCATGTGTACCATGGATACAATACATTTACATTGTGGAGCATTGCTAATATGATCGATTTTGTTACATCTGTATATTATGTGGAATGGTTGGTGGCATGGTAACCCTATTTGTTTGCTTGTTTGCAGTTTATCAGTTAGTTTTCTTTTATTTAGGCATTTTTTAAGCTGCACTGTGGGATGCAACTCTTGTGTACTATGTGCATATATATATATATATTTGTTTGCTTGTTTGCAGTTTCTCAGTTAGTTTCCTTTTATTTAGGCATTTTTTAAGCTGCACTGTGGGATACAACTCTTGTGTACTTTATATATATATATATATTGGATATGTATTTCATACTACTATTATTTGTATATGTATGCATACCACCCTTGTGTACTGTTTGTATACGTATGGCATACCACCCTTATGTACTGTGTATATATATTTTGGATGTGTATTTCATACTTGAATACATGGTTGAATTTTTTACGCTGTATCTCTTAGTCATAGAGTAATTCTCTCCCCCTTCTTCTTATAGAAAAGTGAAAGAAATACCATCTGCTTTTACCCATTTTTATGGTTCTGGCTTGACAGAGACTTCAGTTTTTTTGATGGTCTTTGATATTGGTATATGTATGTATACTACCCTGTGTACTGTTTGTATATGAATGGCATACCACCCTTATGTACCGTGTATATTTTTGGATGTGTATTTCATACTACTATTATTTGAATATATGGTTAAATTTTTTATGCTGTATCTCTTACTTGTAGAGGAATTCTCTCCCTTCTTCTCATAAAAAAGTGATAGAAATACCGTCTGCTTTTACCCATTTTTACTTTTACCCATTTTTAAAAATTTATGATTCTGCCTTACTAGAGACTTCAGTTTTTACTCGTGCTTATGTAATCCATGGATTAAGTCCTATACTATAATATAAAAAGAAAATAGTGATGGTTTAGTTTGAATTCAAGATTTATTCTACTTTTACCTACTTCTTTGAAGCAATTGTATGAGCTTTTGAATTTCCATTTGCCATATTCAGCTTCTATTCTTGCATGTGTATCGTGGAAATGATTTGCCCAAATTCAGTGTTTAATACTGTTGATTGACTTTTGTTTGATGGGATTATTATCTAGAACTACTTTTCGGATTTGGGATTTACATGGTTTTTGCAATTGTAAATGTTTTTGTGAGCAAGATAAAGGTTGCATTATGAATCAAATACTGTTAAAATGTAGCTTGGTTGGTATAAATGCAAATACAGCATACTTTGGTGATTTTGGATAAAAGCAAGTGAAGAAAAATGTGATGTTTTATTGATTTGATGAGTATGGTGATTTTTGTTGCTATTAGTAAAAGCTTTGATGATGTTAAATGGCACATTGATGCTGAGTATGGTAATGAATGTTGCTATTATAAAGTTTGATGACGTTAAATAGTACTTTGATAAACAGTGGCGGTGTTTTTTAAAATTTTATGTTAAATGGTACTTTGATAAACAGTGGCGGTGTTTTTTAAAATTTTCTCTCATAAGTTAATGGAGAAAAATGTTACCAAATTATTCCCTTGGAAATAAGCCTGTATAGTTAAATCAATTTTTGGCTGAGTTATAAAATCTTTAACCCTTACTCAAGTTTCTGATCTAGGATGAGTTCCTCTGAATTCCAGCTGGTAATATTCTGAAGCCATTTCGCCCTGAGTGGCTACTATTGCAGTTTTCAGCCATACGTAGATTCTAACTTTAGATCAGCAATTAATGGTGTTACATAAAAACCGTGCCGGGAATGGAATGATTATGCTGTTGATGAGATTGAGCCTTTTGTACACATAACAATACTTGGAGAGTGAATTTGATCCTGTAATATTGTTTATTATTGAGAATGAACTCTTTTCTCATCATTTGATCTGATTTATTTATCCTTTGCTTGGGTGAAGAAGTATATCTTGTTTATGTGTCTTAAATATACTTACAGGACTCATTGTTATATGTACTATCAGATAGATTGGGTACTGTGACCTTTTCAAGTTATGTTGTCAGAAGATGATTCTATTGGTGGGATGTTTATATATTGTTTCATGGCGACTCTGTAAAACCTGGACTATGACAATCTGGAGTCAGAGTGTATTAAGAGTGGGAGATTGTGCATCTAGCAGCTTCGTCGCCTCTGAGAATAGCTCAATTCTACCATTTCGATGGAGTCTTGCTTCTAATTTCATCATCTTTTATGAGGTTAGTAAACTCAGTACTTATTTCCTAATTTTTTTTCAGTGCAAATGGATTATACTTTTAGTTTAATGGTTCTGCATCTGTTCATCAGCATATATTATCCACAGAAAAAAAAATCTCTAAAGTATAAAAGTTTGTATGTTGTTATGCATACTTCATTAGGATTAAAGTAGCCATTTTAAAAGGTTGAAAATTCCAGAAATGCTCAGGTCTTGTTTAATTTCAGATAGGCATCTTTAATTGCTTTTTGCATCTTTGGAAATGGTAGGCATGGGCGTGGTTTGAAAGCGTTACATTGGTTTACGTTGTAGAGTTAGTATTCAGTGGGTTTGTAGAGTTAGCATTCAGTGGGTTTGACTGAGTACAAAATGCAGGAACATAGTGGATTTGTACAGCATAGTAAATAAGTTATGAATGTGCATTGTATAGGTAACTAAAACATAACAAGTATATAAATTCACAGTCACTCACAGGAGTTGCTAAACTAATTATTTTTTCCCCAAAGGGTGTAACTATTTTTCCCCAGGAGTTACAGTAGTTGCTAAACAAATTATTTTCCACCAAAGGATGTAACTATTATTAATACCCAAAGGGGTGACTATCAAGGTCAGTTTCGTTTTTTTTCTAGTCATGTTTTTCTTTTTTAAGTCGGAAGTTTCCAATCCTGCAATTTTATTAAAGAACATTAAAATTAAACTGTTTAGATAATCAGGTAGTTACTAATCAATGCACCCCTCCGGTTTAATTTTCACCTATAAAATAGATACTTTGCCAAAAAATTTCATCTATCAACGCATTCAATTTTTATATTTTTATCACAGTCAAACTTGTCTACATTATTTTGAAAGTTTACTGAATCCCTTCCCTATCCCATTAAAATTTTTTGTTCTGCCTAGCGTACTATGATGGCCTTCAAGAAGCTCCTGCATTCGCTTAAGAAATTCTACAAGTCAAATTCAACTGTGGTTAGTTCTTGGAAGTGATTTACTGAATCCAGTGTCTAATTTGTGGTGTTGATAATTTTCCAATTCAGTACTTTTGTGCTTTCTTATATTTAGAGAAATATTTGTAAGACCTAATTACTTTGCTCAACTCTGTGTGCATATCTTACTTAGATCACGAGGGACCAAGCACCAGTGGAGGGTGTTCTTGTGATGCCGAGGAGGAACTATGGTGCTAGAGAGGGCGTTCTTTTGATCGAAAAAAGGAATCAAAGGGACCAAGCGCCAATGAGGGACAAATCCTCGGTTTCTTGCAGACATGGTGGTCCTTCTAGGGAAAGAAGGAATCGAAGTGCTAAAGACAGTGGTCTTTTGAGGGAAATGAGGAATCGGAGGGTTAGAGATGAGTCACGTACTATCATTGTGCACCATTACCACCACCACTACCACTACTTCATTAGTGATAGTGATGATGATGATAGCCAGGAGTCTAGTGATGATGATGATAGTCAGGACTCTTGTATTATGTGTTGTTTTAGGCTCTAACTTCAAAATGATGTATTGTATTTATATCGTATTTTTAGAGTATTTATATAGTATCTTTAGTGCATGGATCTCTTGTATTTATTGATGTTTTGTCAATTTTATTACCAGATTTTGCATTGTTGAATCTGAACTATTATTCGTTTGAATTTTAAATGTCTATTAATATTTGAACGTTCTATTATGTCTGTTACTATATATGCTGCTCTTTGCATTGCATATCTAAAAGGTACCTTAAGTTGTTACATGTCTTTTTCTGAAGCTATGCTCTTTTGTTTTTGGTCCTGTGTGCATATTTTCACCCTCTGCGCATGTATGTTCTCAGGCAAGTATGTGGTGTATGGTTTGAATTTTTTATTGCTTTGTTCATCTGGAATTGTTTTTATACTCCTTAGTAAACCAAGAGCAAGAGTAATGAGTAAGTTTACTTTTCTTGGGAGATAGTTGAAGGATCACACCCGAAAGTGGAGGGATAAGCGATGAGTCTGGTTTCATGGTCAGTTTTACCCAATGCTGTCATCTCTCAATTAATTGCTTTCTGTACACCTGGTATCTTTTTGAGCCTTTCCGGCAAGTTGAAGACACATTATTGCTCTGGAAATGGCTAGAGTTTCAAGCCTGGGCTGTGAGGAAACTGCTACTTGAAGAGCAATGGCTAATGAGTTATTTTATTTGCTATTGCTGCTGATCATATGAAACTCTGAAAAACAATGTTATATGCTTGGCTTGTTTGAAGACAGTTTATTATCCGGAGTCAATCTGTCACAAACACAATTGCAGAAGATCTAAAACAGTAAATTGTATTGAATTATCAAAGAAGAAAAGAGGATAATCCCCTTCATGAGATGAGAGAGTTTGTAGAAGAGATGAGAGAGAACATGAATTGATCAAGATCACAGCTAATCTGATGATTCTCTCCACCCTGCAACTTGCTATTTCTACCCAATCTCCACTAACCAACTGCTCAGCTTACTAACCAACTAACTACTTAGCTAACAGACTAACTGAGTCACAGTTTAAGTCTGTGCAACTAACTAAGATAGTAAAGTACTAATTTGCCCTCTCATTCCAGGCCCAATCATGACAATCCTAACCCCTTAAACACAGCTTGTCCTCAAGTTTGAAATGAAGGAAAATGTGTAGTGATGAAGTCAGCTAACTCCCAGGAAGCATCTTTAATTTCCAACCCTTGCCACTCAATCAACCATTGAGTCTTGTTATCACCATCTATTGTCACCAGCCTCCTATCTAGCACTCTTGTAGGTACTAAATAAGGAATCTCAGGTATGAGCTCAGAAGGTATTTCATTTACTTGAACTGGTGCAGCTCCCATATGCTTCTTCAGTAAAGATATATGAAAAACTGGGTGAATTCTACTAGTGGTTGGTAACTGCAACTTATAAGCCACTTCCCCTATCCTTTCCAATACAAGATAAGGGCCATAATACCTAGCAGAAAGTTTGGAACTATTCGTCTGCAAAGACAACTATCTATACTTTTGAACTCTGAGATATGCCCATTCTCCCACTTGCAGAATCCTGTCAGTTCTTTTCAAATCAGCAAAGTACTTCATCCTTGTCTGTGCTTGTGTCAAATGTGTCTGTACAAGCTTCCTCACCTCCTCTCTTTGTTGCAACCAATTCTGAGCAGCAGGGACAACAGTGTCACTCAAATCACCTAATGGCAAAGGCAATGATGTAATACCATGCAAGGCCTCATATGGTGTCATTTGTAAACTGGTGTGAAAAGAAGTGTTGTACCACCATTCAGCAAGACTTAACCATTCACTCCAAGTTCCAGGCTTGTCACAACAAAAACTCCTCAAAAAAATTACCTAATACCTGATTCACTCTTTCGGTCTGACCATCAGTCTGAGGATGGTAAGCAGTACTGTAATGCAATTTAACTCCCAATTTTTGTAATAACTCCCTCCAAAAATGGCTAGTAAACACCTTATCCCTATCACTCACTATGCACTCAGGGAATCCATGCAATTTACAAACATCTCTGAAGTAAATGTCAACTACTTGACTGGCTGAGAAGAGATGTTTTAAAGCCATAAAATGGCTGTACTTGGTGAGCCTGTCTACCACAACCAATATAGTATCCCATCCACTGGAGTTAGGTAATTTCTCAATAAAATCCATGGAAATATGAGTCCATGGAATACTGGGAATAGGCAAAGGCTGAAGAAGTCCAGGAGCATGACAGTGTTCAGCTTTTGTTTTATGGCAGACTCCACAATTTCTAACAAATTCACTAATATCTTGTCTGATACTAGGCCAGACAAAAGTAACTTGTACCCTTTTAAGAGTAGCTTGCTGACCTGAATGTCCTCCCAAAGGAGAAGAGTGGAGAGCTTCCATTATCAACTGCCTTACATTATTTGACTCACCAATATAAATCTTTCCTTGCTGTCTGAGTACTCCACTTACAATGGTATACTGAGGCATTTGTGTAGGAGTCAAAGCAACTGCTGCAAAAATTTCTTGAGCATTTTTATCATTCTCATAACTGCTCTCTATCTGTTGCATCCAATCTGGAACCAATGATGTAGTAGTGTTTACTTTAGAACAAGCTAATTTTGTGTTAACATCATTCTGATCCAATCTATGGTCCCCTTGAACATATAATGGTCCTGAAGTTATAAAATCAGCCATTTTTGCCAATCTTCCATGTCTGCTTCTGAGCCTTCACTGTCCTGGTCCCAAATCACTGTCTCAGTTGGTTCCCTTCCATCATTTTCCTCTAACACAGAAAATCAGACTCCCTTATTTCCACCAATTTCTGAACTCTTAGAGCCTGTAGCTAATTGCTGTTCTGTGCTCACTTTTGATTCTTCCACAAGTCTTCTTGACAAGGCATCTGCAGCTTTATTCTCAACTCCTTTTTAATATTGTATTTCAAAACTCAGCCCAAGTAATTTAGTAATCCACTTGTGTTGTAATGCATTAGTTAATTTCTGCTCAATCAAATATTTGAGAGATTGATGATCAGTTTTGATGATGAAATGACTTCCCATCAAATAGTGTTTCCATTTGTCAACAGCATCACTAATGCCAACAACTCCTTTTCATGAGTAGATAAACCCTTGTTTTTCTCACAAAATGACTTGCTTAAATAAGCAATAGGCTTCTTATCTTGCAATAGTACTGCTCCCATTCCCACATCACAAGCATCAGTCTCTATGATAAACACTTTATCAAACTCTGGCATTTTCAGAACAGGAGCTGATGTCATGGCCAATTTTAATTTCTGAAATGCCTTTTCTGCCTGCTCACTCCAATGAAACCCTTCCTTCTTTAATAGATCATGCAATGACCTACAAATGGAACCAAAATCTTGTATAAATCTTCTATAATACCCAGCTAAACCAAGAAACCCCCTCAGCTCTTTTACAGGAACTGGCCATTTAACAATACAGTCAACTTTAGATCCATCCATTTCCTGAAATCACATGACCTAGATACTCCACCTTCTGTTGTGCAAAAGCACACTTAGATTCCTTAGCAAAAAGTTGATTTTTTCTCATCAGTGTCAAAACTTCTGTCAGATGTGAAGCATGATCAGACAAATTCTTATTGTAGATCAAAATATCATCAAAAAATACTAGAACACATTTCCTTAACAATTTCTGAAATATTTGGTTCATCAAACTCTGAAATGTGGCTGGAGCATTAGTTAGCCCAAAAGGCATGACCAAAAATTCATAATGGCCACAGTGTGTTTGAAAGGCAGTTTTATGGATATCACTGTCTTTTACTCTAATTTGATGATAGCCAGCTCTCAAATCCAATTTAGAAAAATACAAAGCTCCAGACAATTCATCCAAAAGTTCATCTATAACTGGTATTGGAAAAGTATCCTTCACAGTCTGCTTATTCAAATTTCTGTAATCTATACAAAGTCTCCAACTTCCATCTTTTTTCTTTACCAACAACACTGGTGAAGAAAATGGACTTGTACTTGATCTTATGGTCTTCTGCTGGAGCAACTCTTCTACTTGGTGCTCAATTTCATTCTTTTGAGCATGTGCATATCTATATGGCTTGATTTTGAAAGGCTCGACACCTGGTTTCAAATTTATTTGATGATCAACATTTCTATGAGGTGGCAGAGAAGTAGGTGTTGTAAACACATCAGAAAATTTAGAGAGAACCTGTTGAATGATGGCTGGTTATTTTCCTTTGCTGTTCATCTCCTTCTGCAACACCATCTCTTCTGAATCCATTTCTTTCTCCTGCAAAGTCATCACATGATAACTCTTCTCAGTAACAAATTCATATTGCCCTTCTGAGTATTTCAACTTCTGAGGAACACTGTAATTGTAATGCAACTTCAAACCTTCCATTTCTTGTGCTTTTCTTTTCCTATATAAAAATAATTCCTTAGCCTCAGCCCCCTTCATTCTGGAAAAATTAGCTTCTTCATAGTTGCCCTTGAAATGCCAGAATTTGCTTCCAAAATGTAACCACACATCTTGTGTATTGAAGTCAAAAGCTATAGGACTAAACCATTTCATCCAATCAATTCCCAGAATTATATCAACTTCTCCCATTTCCAAAATCCTTAGATCAAAATCAAATTTGGAATTCTGCACACTCCACTCAACACTGGGACTAAAAGTATTACCTCCAGCTGTCTGTCCATTGGCTACAGAAACAGTGAACTTCTTGGTATTCACTACTTTCAGATTTAATTGTTTAACCAATCTTGGACTGATGAAACTTCCAGAACTTCCCGTGTCAAGCAAGAATTGCACCTTATAACCTTTTACAGTGCCCAACAAAGAAATAAGATCTTCATTGTCCTCACTGCTCAATGCTCTAGACACCAGCTCATCACATTCTTCATCCTCCAACTGTTTAAAATTTTCACCTTCTTTTTCCATTACCCACACTTCTTCTTCTTCTTCTTCAGTAACACATTCAGTTATCAGATGCACCTGCTGAAATTTGCAATTATGTCCTACTCCATACTTCTCTCCACACTTAAAGCATAGACCATTGTTCCTCCTATGTTGCAATTCTTGGGGTGAAAGTTTCTTATAACCTTCTGGCATAGTATATGATGGTTTTTTAACTCTCTCCACATTAGCTTGTGGTCTCCAGTTACTCCTATCACCTCCCAACTTATTGAAATTTTGACTAGAGCCTATAGTTGGTTTCCATCTCTTTTGCAACACCTCTAAGTATTTTTCCTCCATTTTAGCCAATCAATAACATCTTCCAAACACTTAGGCCTCAACCTTCTAACTCCTGCCCTTACTTCTTCTTTTAATCCACTCAGAAAAACTGACATTAGATAGTTTTCAGATAATTTGAAATCTAATCCTTCCACTAATGCCCTCAGTTCTTCAAAAGCTTCTACATATTCCATCACAGCACCTCTCTGTACTATTTTGCTAAATTCCTCCACCACATCTCTATCTTTCAAACAAGAAAACCTCCTAATCAAAGCAGCACAAAATTCACTCCAAGACAGCTTCAAATTCTTCTTGTTATTATACCAAATTTCAGCCTTTCCTTCCAGATAAATTTCAATTATACTCATCCTTTGTTCATTTCCAATTCCATTGAATTCAAAGTATTTGTCACATTTTCTGAGCCATTCTTCAGGTTTATTTCCATAGAATTTAGGCAATTCCAGTTTACTAGCATTTCTATCAACCAATCCCTTCCAGTTTGCATGCAACATTTCTCCATTTACATTCAAATTACTCCAATGATGCATATTACCCACAGTTATAGCATTAGAGATAGGAATTTCAGTCAACATAACCCTAGGATTCAATACAACTGAAGAATTTTCTTTCTGAGCAGGCCTAACATCATTTATCACTGGAGGTGTACTCAAAAGAGGAGGTTGTGCATTTACCTTGTCTTTCTGAGCAGTTTCAGTTGGTGAGGGGGAAGACAAGGAACTTTCTGGCTGATTCAAAGCTTGAGCTCCCAATTTTGCATTCAGAAACAACATAATGCTGTCAAACCTTTTGTCAAGGTCCTATGAGCTGCTCTTCTTCCATTCATCCAACTGTTTCTCCAATTCCTGTGCGTTCTCGCGCATCCGGCAATCAATCTGATCGGACATTGTTTCCAATCGACTAGTGAATCCAGTATTCAAATTCCCAAGCTCTGCTGCCAATTCCGTTACCTTCATTGCATTCTGATCCGTATCAATCCGCAGATCTCCCATTCGGTTCTCTGCCAGCTCTAACTGATTAGCCAATGAATCCACTGTTCGCCTCGCCATGGTCGGAGGAGCGAAGCTCTGATACCAACTGTCACAAACACAATTGCAGAAGATCTAAAACAGTAAATTGTATTGAATTATCAAAGAAGAAACGAGGATAATCCCCTTCATGAGATGAGAGAGTTTGTAGAAGAGATGAGAGAGAACATGAATTGATCAAGATCACAGCTAATCTGATGATTCTCTCCACCCTGCAACTTGCTATTTCTACCCAATCTCCACTAACCAACTGCTCAGCTAACTAACCAACTAACTACTTTAGCTAACAGACTAACTGAGTCACAGTTTAAATCTGTGCAACTAACTAAGATAGTAAAGTACTAATTTGCCCTCTCATTCCAGGCCTAATCACGACACAATCATCTCTTGCTATTTATATTTGATAGGACATCTGAAGTGTCAAGAGAACATCCTCTGGAGCCACAAGAGAGGAGGTGGCCTTCCAATGATGGAAACAATGCTGTCTGCAACTTGACTCGGCTGCTTATACAAATTAATAGAGGACCACTATGGTAAGTGCTTGTTGAACTTGTGTTTCAACTGCTGCCCAACCACGCTTCTTTTCTTAAGTTGAGTTGTTGTAAAATAATCGTAATTAAATTAATTTCAGTTGACATCTTGATATTATTTTTCAATACATAAATTTTCACTTCAGTTCAATTACATTCCCTTCAGTTCAGCTCAGTAAGAAATATGATCAGTCAAACCACCCCTTACACCCTATTTTGTGGACTTTATTAGTAGTTTAGTTCAATTCAATTCAATTAAATTCAGTTCAATTCTTATCAGTAAAAATATATTTTGAACAAATTCAAGAAAAATTAGACATACTAATTCTGTTATTAATACATTTATTTTCACTCTAGTCAAATTCAGTTCAACATGAAATCAGCCCTGGCAAACAAACCTTTATTTTAGACATAATATTCTCTTTTCAGTTAATTAAATATCAGTTCAACTAAGTTAATCTCAATTCAATTAGAAAAATTTCAGCTCAATTATATTAATTTCAGTTCAGTTAAATTAATCCGAATTAAATCGAAAAAATCTCAATTCAATTAATTTCAACCTGAAAAGGTTAGTCACGGAATCAATCCAACTTCAGGCACAGTCACGGAAGGGCACGCGGTACTGCCAATTACATATCTACACGTGGCTGGGTTATGGCATGCACGCAATCAAAAATAGGATAAAAGTCAAAGGAAATAAGGAAATACAAACTGGTCATATATAAGCCTAGTAATAAACAATTATATTTTTCGTTTAGAAAATAATTCAGAGCTCTAAACAAAAGAGAAAAAAGGACAAGGGCGAAAACTGGAATCCGGCAATCGATTCGATCGTTAGATTGGAGAAGATGAGGAATAGAGGTGCAATCGGGTGTGCGACGGCGTATGGGCTTATGGTGCTATTGCTTTTGAGCTCGGTCGGAAATCTGGGCGTGTCGGCGTTATCGGTGACTGTGAACGACGACGAGTGCATCTACGAGTATGTTTTGTACGAGGGGGACACAGTCTCCGGCAATTTCGTCGTGGTTGATCACGACATCTTTTGGAGCTCCGATCACCCCGGCATCGACTTAACTGTACCATCTCTTTCCTTAATCCTGTTGATCTTTTTAATTTATTGGCATATTTTTGTTCTAATTCTGAAATTGAGTATAGTTGGTTTTAAATGATACAAAATTTCGCGAATTTTGGTTGTATTTAGTGAAAATATCATGTCAAACATAGAGAGAGAGATGGTTTTTGGTTGCTATTTTTGTGAGGATTTATGTCATCTTGTCTCTGTATTCGGTTGATATCGAGAATTTGCTAGGTTGGAGCCTTACACACCACTTAATCTTTGAACTTGTTCAGCGTAATTGTGTCTTTCTTAAATACTTAGTAGTTCAGTAAAAGGAAGTAGCAAGTCATTTTATCTTTGGTGGTTAGAATAAGCTATGAATGATTTGTTTTTACTTTTGAAAGGTTTGTTGTTAGTTACATGTGAGAACATTGGTTAGCGAAGGGAGCGTGAAATATAGATGAGCGCTCTAGTAACCTGGTCGCTTCTTTCCGCAGGTGACGGCTCCTGGTGGTACCGTGGCTCATTCTTCCAAGGGAACATCTGGAGATAAATTTGACTTTAAGGCCCCAAAGAGTGGGATGTATAAGTTTTGTTTTCATAATCCTTATGCAACACCTGAAACAGTCTCTTTCCACATTCATGTCGGCCACATTCCATCCGAACATAATTTGGCCAAGGATGGTTAGTCTACCCTCTTTATGTATTGTTTTTTGGCCAAGGATGTAATCGATTTTATCTTTTCACTTTTCTGGTTATAAGTTATAACAGACAACGTTAAGAGATAATATTTTGAAGAATACATTTTAGTTTTTTGCACTAATTTGTACTCAAATTTTACAGAACACCTGGATCCTATTAATGTAAAAATTGCGGAACTGAGAGAGGCACTGGAAGCTGTTACTTTAGAACAGAAGTACTTGAAATCTCGTGATTCTCGCCATCGTCATAGTAAGACTACATCTCCTCTTGCGATATTTGTTTACATTTTAAAGCCTGACATGACATCTCCTCTTGCACTCACTGGAGTCCTTGTTTTATTATTTCTTAAAGTATATCTTGATTCCTGGTTACTGTTTGTGCTGCAGCTAATGAGAGCACCCGTAACCGCGTTATATTTTACACTGTTGCTGAGTACATTTTGCTGGCCCTTGCAAGTTCTCTTCAAGTTATCTACATAAGGCGATTGTTCAGCAAATCGGTTGCTTACAACCGTGTCTGATGAGTGTATGAGGTCTCTAGGCAGGTAGTTGTTTGCTTAAGTTATTTTGTTTCTGATTTTAGTATTCTAATAAAAATGTAAGAGCATGAGTTAGACAATGATCACACTTATTTATGTAACAAACAGTTGTATGGAAAATACTTATCTTTGAGCAACACAGATAACTTCTGGTGATCTGATACTCTTTATTTGATGTATTTATTAGTTACTCGTTCTTGTTTCGATGGATTTCATTAGCTTTGGAATTATGTGAGGAGCTTAACATTTGGATTGTGACTATCAAAATTCACCTTTTCATTCGGTAATCATTTGTTTAAATCTTAAAATGGTTTACACTAGCTGATTATGAAGGACACAAAGTGATTTTTAGTATAGGAAAGTCATCATAATGGGTCTCTATTTGTGTTTGGCAGCAAATGTGGGTTAAAGGGACTCTAGACTGTAGTATTGTCTAAATAATTCAACTCTTTTTCATATGTAAAGCTGTCGTGTTTACAGTTACATGGACTTTATATGCATAAAAAAACACGTGGTTAAATATTTCTATAGTGTGGTCTGGCTTATTCAGTCATAAAATGAATCCTACTAGAGCTACTCGATAGTGTGGCAAGAGTTACTACCTTCTTCCATGACACGACCTTTTGTTGCCTCTTGAACTTGAAATTCATGTCAGAATTGTATTCCTTATTGTGGTTTTATACTAGCTTGCTATCTACTATATATTTGCAGTGCAATTAGCTTAAGATGTGCTCTTTATTTGTGTTGGGTATATAGACTGATCATGATCCCGGCAATCTCTGTGTAACGGATGAAAACAGACCAACGTACAGAGATGCTGTGATTACTTACTAACTAGTTTTTAGGGACTTTTGACCAACTTTTCAGTGACTTATTTGATTTTTTACTTATGGGGTTTTAATTGTGTCTCTGAAATAGAAAGGCTGTGGATGTATGTGTCTCCCAACAGATGTTCGGTTTACTTCACTTCCTTCTCTTATGTTTAGAGAAGATGATGGCCTGTTTTTTGGTTGGAATGTTCAGGCTTTGTAATCTAGTTCTGTTGGGAGAATAACTTTGTCTTCTGTTTTGTTTGAAAATCTAGAACAATCCTAATATGCTTCATCACTGTTACAGTGTTACTTACTTCTGAGCGCCTTTAGCTTTCTCTAACAATAATGTGGATTCTATTATGGTGGAAAGCATGGTTAAAGTAATTGTGTTTTTCTTGTGTAAGGTGTACCATAAATGATTATTAGAGCTCATTCTTTCTTATCAAGTCCGTTGCACTTAGAGTTGATTATTATGAACTTGGTCACCATCATGCTCCTTCACTTTTTTGCTGAACGAAACTTGAATTCTCTGTTGCTTTTCATTCTCTAGTGTGGAATTGAATAGTACTACACGGAAATTGCAGTGCAATCCCGTTAAAAATTCCAGCAGAGAGGATTCCATGCTACATACTGAACCTATATATATGTTGTATTAGTGCATGAGAATAGCACCTATCATCTAGCTAGCTTGCCTATTTGAAACAGAGGAAACCATCTGAAAAAAGTGGGGGTTCGGGGGGAACATGGTCAGAATTTGGAAGAGCCTTCGTGGTTGTGAGTGCCCTCATAAGTTGTTATTACGTAGTTGTAGTCCTCTTTGTCTCTTTCGACTCTCTTCTTCACTGGACACCCTTCCACCGAGCATCTGTAGTAGTTCCTGCAACATGAGACTAGCTCAAGTGAGATATAGCAGAAACAAGAAACTGATAAAAATGCAGTTGTGGATTATAAAGAGCCTTAACGTCTATTTTCTTCTTTTCAAGTAGTTTGACAGTTCTATTTTCATCGCTTCAATAACCAAACGTTGTACTTCCTCCCGCTTAGATTGCTATTTATGTTACAACTCTCACCGTTCTCAACACATGTTCATAAAATGCTTGTCTTTTAAAATTTTAATATATATGCTTCTGAACTGAACTAAATTGAACAGCTGAATTGAATTAAACTAATTTTCATTAAACTGAAATAAAGCCTAATGGGTTAAATATAATGCATTTGCCTATGTGAGACACCCAAATGATAGAGTTCGAATTTCCTGATATCTGGCTAAAGAAATTTGTCACTAGTGGCGCCATGTTCGAGTCCAATTAGCTCCTCATGCACTAATTTATTCTAAATTAGAAATCATGAATGTAGAATTGTTATAAAAAGAAATCAATATAGAATAAAAGAAGTTATCCATATCTGCCGGCCAGTTAAACTATTAAAGCGAGAGGACTGAGAAAGGAAGTCTACTTCAAATGCTTAAATATGCGCTCCATTCATCTGATATATTGCCAAGAGAGAAAGTAAGTATATGCACAATTCACCTCATTTTAAAGTTAATACTCCATGTAATTATTAATCCTTTTATAAAGCATTTTTGGGTGTTTTTGGCCGGAGAAAATTTTAATAATTTAGATTTTGTTTTGAGAGTTTGAGATTTTGCAAAAATCTTGTTTGGTTGGTTTGATATTTTGTAAGTGTGAAACAAAATTTTTATTTGGTTCGAGATTTTGCAAATTTAAAACAAAAATCATGTTGGTGATTGAGATTTTGTAAGTATAAAATCAAATATTTGTTTTGACAAAAGTCTGAACTTAAAAAGAACAAAAAATCATACTTGGAAGGGGTAAAATATGGACTTTCTAAAATTACATGAATCAAACATAAATTTCAAAATTAAATTTTGAAAGTTCAGTTTTTTAAAAATCAGGTAAACCAAATACAACCCAATTTTTTATTGAAAAAGTTGAGTTGAAGCAAATTTGAGCAGAGGATCATGATAAATATAATAATAACACAAACAATTGTATGAGGTCGGCCATAATTAACAAAATTATTATATGAGCAATCATCAATAAAATCATAACGATGAACGGATCATGATTGCTGTTTTTTTTTTATAATAAACAGATAATAATGATTTGTTGATAATGGTGATGTTCAATGATTTTATTAATAATGGCCTTATTGTAAGGCTGACTCACTCAAAAGAGGGTTTTTCTAATTGGAAGTATATATACTCAAATCCTTTCAAAAGTGTTATTTTGAGGTAGATTCACCTAAGCCATGCATATGATGAAGTAAAATGAATAATATATATACCTGGGGTTGGGACTGTTCTTCACCATCTTCTTGCCATACTTCCTCCATTTGAAACCATCATCCAGTATTTCAATCTCCGACTTGGTTTTGAATGCTATCTTCTCCTTCTTTCCCCTCCCACCGTTCTCTCCTGCAACATCAAACACATCATGAATGAATTAGCTCCACGGGCATGAATTGGATTGTATACGCAGTAAAAGATTATGCTTACTGATGACAGTATTATCATGCTGAAAGCTGCTTCCACTCAGCTGCACCACTTGATCACATGGAGGGCTGTTTTGGTTGCAAGCCCCCATCATTGAGGATGGATCATCTTCCATCCAATCACCGAGCTCGAAAAACTCGTCATCGAACTTCATCTGAGTGCTGCCGCCTCCATACATGGAGACTGCAGCGCTCTCAGAGTCGGGTTCAGGCGTGGACCCGAACGACGACCCGTAAGGATCGTTGTTTGGGTAGTAGTTTCCATTATTGATCGCATCCATGTTGGGGATGATGAAGAAGGGAGTTGGGGAGTGAGAGATGGAGTGATTTATATACGATGGTGTGGTGGGAGGGTTTCCTGCGAGCTTCCTGCCATGTCCGGGGAAGCTTCATGGAGAAGGAGATGATGAGAGGCTGCCCGAGTTTGTTTTATAGGGTCCCATGCTACCGATTAATAATCAATATTGTTGACATGTATTATTATAAATATTTATATTACACACACAGCTCTCTCTAGCTAGCTCTCTGAATCTGATGATGCTAAGATTTTGATGGTGGTGGGGTTTAGGTGGAGACGACTTGGGAGTAGACTTTCATTTTGTGGCTTTCTTCACTTAATTTTGGGGTTTTGCTTTTGGATGTACGTATCATGATCCTGTCATGTAGATACATGTGGCAGAATTAGCACAGAAAAAGTTACTGTTACATTGAATGGACTATTATTGACATAATTTTGTTTGGCACTTAATTAGCGCAATAAAGAAGTTGATGCATGCATTGAGTGCAGAATGGAAATTTGTTCAAAATGGAAGTGTAAAAAGTAACAAACACTATACAATCATTTATACTATAACATTGTGATTATAATCATATAGAGTATTAAGTTTTTGACAAGACATTTTTTTTGAAGAAAGAAAAGTTTATATCATCTCAAACTACTGGAAAATGTCCAGTAACGTTTGACAAAAAAAACTCTAGAACAGAGTTCCATTCTGCGTAATCGGAATCACTATTCTTACCAATACTAGCTACCAAATGGGCATCTGTATTATTCTTTCTCGGTATCCAACATGACAGTTTAAGTCTCATTCTTATGAATTCCATGCGTATCTCCTCCATTAAGACGCGACATAATTCTGGGCTGTGCAGCTCACCGTGAATGACCTGTATTAAGTTTAGGCAACCTCTAGTCATCGAAGTTTCCTGCCATCCCAGTGCTTGTGCTAGTTTGAGCGCCTCTCTTAGTGTCATTGCTTTCGCGAAGAACGGATCCAAAATACCTTCTAAACTCCTGGATATTGCTCTTACAAATTTTTCATCTGCCCGTATCGTGACGACTCTAATTCCAGCCTTACCTGCTCCCAGTCCCGCGTCAAATACGATTTGGTTTCCTCTTTCTGGAGGTCTTAGCAAATTTCCCACTTCTAGCGCTTCAGAGACCCTTTCCGTCCACGAATTAGCCTCTGCAAAAGAGATCAGTGTTGTGCAGAAGGACGCTGCTAAATCTGCTCATATGTTAATATCTTGGAAGAGTTTGGTATTTCTCTGAAACCATATTCCATCAACAACCATGGCAATTATTTCCTTCGGCTTTTCGTCATTGTCGATCATGAGCTGTCTAAACCAGACATCTCCTCGCGCTCGTTCGCTAGCACTTATTTTTTGCTGCATACCAAGGGTTCCCCAAACTCGACGAGCATAAGAAAAGGTGGCGGGTGGTACCATCGTCAATGCTACAAAGCTGGCACTCGAGTGGGACTTGAACTGTTCTTCTCCGTAGGTTTTCAGACGTGGGGAGGGAATCCATGCATAATCGATAGACACAATGCTTCCCCTTCGCCGGAATTCGAAGCTTCCATAACTTTGACATGAAGCCGTCGGTTATGCCTGGGATCGTGGCTTGCTCCTGATGAAAGTACTGTGATCTCGTGTCCTCCTTGAGCATATGATACATGGACTTTACCGTGAACTTTCTGTTGCTGCCGTGATGCCATGTCCATATGTTGTTGCCCGACTGTCCTTGCAACTGAATGGCCAGAATATCCGATGCGCCATCTGCTCCGAAGCTCACCATAACTCTACCGACATCCCAGCCTCCTGTGCTCATGTTTATAAAGTCCAAGACACGGACAAGATGTCCTGGAACTAAGTCAGGCTCCCAGATTTTGAAATCCCTCGTCATCGCCGACCATGGATCTTGAGTTATGCTTATATTTCTATCATTCTTCACGTGCTTTCAGCTTCCTAGCTGTAGAGTTTTGACTCTCTTCAAGATGCCACTCCATGCGTTTGACGGACGGTTTCCCTTCGCCGCCTTCATTATGGTGCAATTCGAAAAGTAGCGATCATTGTAAACCCTAGTTATTAGCGAAGTAGGATTTGTCAACATTCTTCAAGCTTGCTTAGCCAACAAAGCAGTGTTTGCCGCTTTCAGGTCTCTGAATCTCAGTCCTCCTTTATTCTTGGCTCTTGTAAGCTTAGGCCATGGTATAGATTGCATCTTCCCCTTGGATTCTTTATTTCCACCACACCAAAACTTGCATATCATGATTCTTATTTCCTTCAGTAATCCTTCGGGCAAGCTGAAACAGCTCATAGCATAGCTGGGAATGGCTTGCAACACTGATTTGATCAGAATCTCTTTACCTGCTTTGGATAAATGCCTCTCACTCCATCCATCGAGTCTAGCGCGAATTTTCTCCTTTACATATTGGAAGATATGTTTCTCCTTCTGCCCGATCTCTGATGGAAGACCTAGATTTTATCCCGTGTGAGCCAACTTCAGGGATTTTCAATACCTCACATATTTTCCTTCTTCCCGGTTCTGCCGTGTTTGGACTAAAGAGAACTCCCGACTTGTCTGTGTTAATTTGCTGCCCCGAAACTTCTTCAAATAATGAGATCACCCATTGCAAGTGCCTCACCTCTTGTTCTGTAACTTCTCCAAAGATTAGAGTATCGTCCGTGAAGAAAATATGGCTTATCTTAGGGCCAAACCAAGATGCACCAATTCCATGTCTTCTTCCAACTGTTTGCAAGTCGCTTAAGAGCATTGAGAAGACTTCTGAGCATAATATAAACAGATTCGGAGAGAGAGAGAGTCATCTTGTCTAATACCACGTTGAGGCTTCAAGTGTCCTAGTTCATTCCCATTTAGTATAAACGAGAACAAGACTGTTGAGATGCACTTCATAATTAATTGCACAAAAGGCTGCGTGAAACCCATCTTTTGCAGCATAGCTAATAGAAAACTCCATTCCACCCTGTCAAAGACCTTGCTCATATCTAATTTGGCACCCATGTGCCGTAGCTTTCCTGTCTTCCTTCCTTTCATCGCGTGGTGAACTTCTTGGGCTACCAACACTACTACAAAGGGGTAAATGCAAGACACATATTTAAGGCGTTTAAGCCAAGCGCGTTTTTTACGCCTTGATTGAAGGTAGCGATCTCGCTACAATGTCTAGCTAGCAAAAAAAATTACATTCAAGACGGAAAGAAGCAGTTAAAGGCGGAAATGGGTTTTGACGTTAAAAAATACTTGACCAAGGCGAAAAAAATGTATCCGCCTTAAATTGAATTTCTTGTTGCGATCTCGTAACCGTTGTAGTATAATAAACGTGTCCGTAATGATTTCGTAGGTTAGCTCGTTAGTCGTAGGTTTGTGCGTTGCGATCTTGTAAGCTTTGCTAAACACTAATTTTAGCAGGCGAAGATATGGGAGATATCGTAACTGGGACGCTAGTATATTGCGTTTGATGTTACGGTATCGCTTCTGTGCACGTAAAATTTGTCATTGTTCAATGTACAGTGCATGTGAGGGTGATTGAAATGTTACGAGTTTGCTGGCTATTCAAAGGTTTTAGAGCGTATGGGTCACATATTTAAGCTGAACTGGCCGTTCTAACTCCAAAAACAAAAACTTTAAAAGGGTCTAAACAGGTGGGTATTAAAGGGTGATCAATTGAAGTGTTCTCGGAGGTCTCATTGTTCCCGTGTTGGTGTAGGTGAGGTTTAACTTGCGTAATGTACTGGCTTGTCTCTTGATTTTGGTTGATTTTATGCATAATTTTTGGTTGCATTTTGGTTTATCTTGGTTGTTTTGTTAATGCAGTGTGTAGTTTATGTGTTGATCATCTAAAGTCAGTGGGTTAGTAGTATTGTGTAGCTGTTTGTCTGATTTGTGAATTATGGACCGCGAAAGAATAATGAAGGAGAATGCTCGATTATAGAAGGAGTACTTAGATTTGGTTGAACATTTCTTAGATGTTGGGTTGCGACATTGTAGACAAAACATCATAGGAGGGGTTAGATGTCCATGCAACAAGTGTAGAAACAACGCCATATTTGAAGATATTGCTGTAGTGCGTGAACATTTAATTTGTAAAGATTTTGACAAATCCTACACAGAATGGGTTTGGCATGGGGAAGGCCATTATGGAAGTGACCAGGTGGAGATGGAGGAGAGAAGCGCCGAGGAAATCCTGTAGTATAATGAACAACTTTCAGATATGTGTGACGATGTTGTTATGGAGTTTGTTGGGAAGAAAAGTATGCTGGAGGCAATGTATGACGATAAAAAGACAAGCTTATATGTTGGGGCTAGGCATTCTAGACTGGGAGCAACATTGTTGTTAATGAACCTAAAGGCAAGGCATGGTATTTCTGATAAAGGAATGACGGAATTGCTAGAGTTGGTTAAAGAGTTCTTCCTCAGGACAACTTATGTCCTGACAGGGTTTATGCTGCGCGGAAGATATTGTGTCCTATGGGCATGGAGGTTAGTAAGATTCACGCATGCCCGAATGATTGTATGTTGTATAGGGGGATTGTTGATTCTTTGAGGGATGATTGCAAGGTATGCGGTGAGTCTAGATGGAAAAAGAAGGAGGGAAAGGTCGAGGTATGTGGAGAAACAGTGACAACATCGACAAAGCAAGGTCCTGCTAAGGTGATGTGGTACATGCCCTTGAAACCGAGATTGACGCGTTTGTATGCCAATCCAGTTGATGCAAAATTGTTAACATGGCATGCCGATAGGGTTCGAGAGGAAGATGATGATATTATATCTCACGCTTCTGATGGTGATCAGTGGAAGAAGATGGATGCTATGTACCCAGAATTTGCTGACGAACCAAGACACGTGCGCTTAGGACTATCTACTGACGGAATGAACCCTTTCGGGAACATGTCCAGCACCCATAGTTCATGGCCAGTGATGCTTGTTATTTATAATCTACCTTCATGGTTGATGATGAAACGAAAGTATGTGCTTTTGAACACTATGATCTCGGGGCCTAAGCAGCCTGGTAATGACATTGATGTATATCTAGCGCCTCTTGTTGAGGAGTTGGAATCCTTATTTAAACATGGGATTCATATTCCTGACGGAAGTCGAGGGGACGCGAAATTCAAACTTAAAGCCATGCTGATGTGAAGCATCAATGATTTCCCTACGCTGGGTAACCTTGGAGGGTGTTCTGTGAAAGGTCATTTTGCATGTCCAGTATGTGAGACCAATACCAGCCATTGTCAATTAAAGCACGGTGGTAAGCCTGTGTATCTAGGTCATAGACGATTCCTGCCTAAAAGTCATCCGTGGAGGAGTGCTAAGAAGTGGTTTAACGGTCAGGAAGAGCATGGTGTTGCCCCTGTCCCATTATCAGGTTCTGAAATATTTGCAAAAGTAGCGGGTATGGAGAACGTGCTGGGAAAGGGAAAAAAGAAAAGCACTCAAACTACGATTTGGAAGAAATGTTCGATATTTTTCAAAATCGGTTATTGGGAGCACTTGGATGTGCGCCACTGTCTAGATGTCATGCATATAGAAAAGAATGTATGTGAAATTTTGGTTGGGACGCTCTTGAATACACCGGGAAAGAGTAAGGATGGATTGAAAACTAGAAAGGATCTAGTTAATCTTGGATAAGGCGATACCGTAACTAAACACGCTAGAAACCAATGCATATAAACTTGTTACGTAGCGAGTTCGTAACATTGGCGAACCGGTTACGATTTCGCAACAAAAGGCTGAAATTCGCAGATGAGCTTCTGTCTCTTGAGTCTGACAGGTTACGATCTCGCTTGATGTGTATAAATTTGTATAAATTTGATTAACTTGATATTAGCGAACTCGGTAGTAGCTCGCCAGGTGAGTAACTTGATACTGGCGAGCTCGCTAGTATAAAGCCACATTCCAAAAATTTAATTTTAACTCCTTAGTAAAGTGGTGTTATATTTTGAAAATTTAGCCACACTAAATAAATAATGGATGTTTAAATAATCAAATATACATAATAAAATAGATGACATTCAAATTCAAATATTCTTTGCAATGTTGTTTGAGAAACTGACAAAAACAAATTGAAAATGAAATTGTTTGGATTTGAGTACAACTACTAGCCAACATGAACGAATGCAAATCTAATCATCATTGCTAGGAGGTGGTGTCTGTGATGGTGCTGGTGGATCCCCCTTCGATTTTTTCCTCGCACTAGCCCTTTCAATGCCACGTATCACCTTCTCCGTTAACCAGTTTGTGTGATTGATTTTGGCCATCTTATCCCTGAAAAGGTCGACCGTGTCTTCTACACCCTTGTAGTATGCCTCTGAGGGTACACCTGTTCATGTAAGTGAAACAAAAAAAGGGTGAGTATAGCAAATAAATTGTATAAAACAGAAATTAAAATGTAGGGGTTTAGTGTGGCTAACCTTCGACGTTCTCTCTGACTTCTTCAGGATTAAACTGTAGCGGTTTCTTGGGTCCATCCGCTACTTTCTGCCACACACCATCAACCAACTCAAACTTACCTTTCCTCTCAAAATATGACATCGTATAGAAGCAACACTCCTGGGCTATTGGAGATAATTTTATCTTGGGATTTTATGAGGTAAGAAACATGGTTATGAAATTATCGTAAGGGAGCTTCTTGACTGTCCTATTTTTTTCGACCACACTTTGTCTCATGTGCTCGAAAATGATATGGCCCGGGTTCAACTCTATCTCCTCCATGACGCAGTAAAATATGCTCACAATAGTATAATTCATCTCGGTGATCCAACCACCCTTAGGCACGACACTCCTAGCGACCATCTCATAAACATTCCTCTCCTCACCACTAAGTTTATCCAACTTATAAGATCTAGGCACCCCTAAATCATCAGCATCTCTATCAAAGTACTTCTTAGCATACTCTAACTTGGGCTCGATCCAAAACCCCACACTCAGGCCAATGTTCTCTAATGTAAAATCCCGGAGGGGGTTGGTTGCTATAGTCCTCGTTAACAGCATAGGACACGTTCAATGCCTTGTTAAAAAGCTCCTCCCCAATCTCGTAGTCCTTCTTATTAACCCTAGTGAACACCTACCCGTCTCCTTTTTTTCCTCAATCAACTGGTGAAAATTAGCATAGAATTGGCACGTCTCATCCTTATGTGCCGGATAATTCAAACCTAACAAGTCACCAAACTCATGAAATTGACATATCTTTAACACATTCCCCAAACCTAGTTCTTCTATCTGATTAAAATCAACAACATAACAATCTAGCAATTGACTATGCTGCATGTAATTAGAATAGGCCTGGGATGCATCCAAACTTACAAATTTTTGCTTATCGTATTTGGTTGAACTTGTCCCCGCCGTCGCCCGTGGCTGAGATCCCGAAGCCTGACCTTCATCACGTCGGGCACCCTGCACAAACGGATTGGGTGCCAAATTCTTTGTCCTTGCCATTACTCTTGTCAGATGGGTATGTGAGATTTTGGTTGGTTTTTTTTCCTAAGCTCTGAGACGTATGATCGGTGTTTGAAATCAGAAGATCCCCAAATTTGATATTTATAGGTTAGCATCTTGCGATATCGTAACTACCAAGACAGCTTATATTCAAGTTGGTTGCGATATCGTAAGTTTCCACGCACAAAAGTAAACGACGCCGTGTAACATGCTGCTAGGGTTTAATTCTCAGAAGTAATACTAGCGATATCGTAACTAATTAAATTCATATTAAATTAATTCTCAGCTGTACTACTAGCGAACTCGCAACTAATTTTATTCATATTAACCTAGCGAGGTCGCTACTATGCCAGTCATAAGTTTTGTTGTTCTATGTGTCAATCTTTGTTGTTACGAATTCGCAAGGGTAGAGAAAGTACGCTGCGACATCGCTACAGATTCTCTAGCTAGGCTCTGTTGACTGAATACGGCATGTTGCGATATCGTTAGGACCTCGTAAACAGGCGCTAGTTAGTTACGAGTTCGCTTGGTGTTCAGTTACTAATAAATCATCATGAAACGTGACAGTGACGAGATCGTTATGACCACGCAATATACAAAAAGTAAATGATTTTGCTGATACGATATGGGCTCTTAGGATGAAAAAATAAAATGTAAGGGACAAGATATGAAAACAAGAAAAGCTATTCAGTAATTAAATGTGCCAAAATGGAAAACACAAGTTCATTAGAATCGAAACAAACTGGTGATACAATAATACATAGTGAAGAACAAACAACTAATACTAGTAGATCGTTCGTTCACCGAGGACATGAAGCAGTTTCTGATCACAAGTGCATGCATCACAGGTGATGTCCGCCGGATCAAGGGGTGCCCAGGGATCGTACCTCACCCATTTATTGAGGCCAGCATGCGGATTGCAGCAGACCGGCCTAGGCCTAACTGCTGCTTCTGAGAAGTACCTGAGGTAGTGTCTCCAACCCCAAGCGTATCTCAGACCTCTTTTGACGCGTTCCCGAGCTAGACGGAGGCCCTGCTTGTCGGTTCTCTTCATGGTTGTGATCACATTCATGCCTCTTTGAATGTCACCTTCGCAGATTGCAAAAACAGCCAACACATAGGTCGACGGTGTGTGACCTATTGCAGAAGCTTCGGTGAGCCACTGTCGATCCCACTCGGTCGCTCTTCCGCTCACGTAGCGACGAAGAACCCAGTCGAACATAACACAAATCATTACCAGATTTATCATGTCATCTGGGAGGGCGTTGAATAGAGACACATCCATGGGAAGCAGAAGGCAAAGAATATGAGAAGGCAGAAGGGAATGTGGGAATGAAGGCTCTAATGAGGTTCTAAATGGAGAAGGGGTTGATATTTAAAGGGCTGAGGTGCTCCATTATTCAAAAATATGTCAGAGTTCCTAGACAAAAATCAGTCATTATGGTATTAATGGAAGGAAAATGTAAAGGCATTCTCACCTTTTCATGTACACCCCATGCAAACCCCCAAAATAAATTAATTACTGATGGAATTTCAAAGGTTTTTACTGATGTCACAGGTATGACAAAGCCCAATACTTATACTATCACTACTACTACAGCCCAACATACTACCAAAAGCCCTTATCTCGTTGCGATATCGCTAGAGAATCGCCAACTAGGCTCTGTTGACTGAATACGACATGTTGCGATATCGTTAGGACCACGTAACATATAAGCGAGTATGTGACGAGTTCGCTTGTGCTGATGCTACTAATAAACGTGACACTGACGATATCGCTAGGAACACGCACTATACCTACAATAAATGATTTTGCATAAAAAGTAACTCTTACGATGAAGCTAGTGATTTAGCTAGCGATTTTGCTGAAAAAATAACTGTTACGATGAAAAAGTAAAATGTCAGGGACAAGGTATCAAAACAAGAAAAGCTATTCAATAAATAAATGTGCCAAAATGGCAGACAAAAACTTATTACAATCCTAACAAATTTTACATAAAAAACAACAGAATAAAATAAGAAAGAAACTACAACATTTCAACTCAAGGAGAACCGAGGAGGACGTGAAGCACTTCCTGCTCGCAAGTGCATGCATCACATTCGATGTCCGCTGGATCAACCCTCGTGTAGGGACGGTACCTCAAGCCACGATTGAGGTCAGCATGTTCCTGGCAGCATCTAGGCCTAGGCACTACTACATCGAGGTACCCGAAGTAGTGCGCATTGCCCCAGGCGTAAGCCAATTCGGCTATGACGCGTACCCGAACTTCCTTGAGGCCTTTCTTGTCGGTTCTCTTCATGGTGTTGATGACATCCATGCCTCTCTTAGCATCACCTTCGCAGATTGCAAATATAGCCAAGGCATAGGCCGACTCTCTGTGACCTATTGCAGAAGCCTCGGTGAGCCACTGGCGAGCCCAATCGGTCGCTCTTATGCTCACGTAGCGACGAAGAACGTGTTTGAACATAACACGAATCATTATGAGATGAATCATGTCATCTGGGAGGGCGCTGAAAAATGTCAAATCAATGGGAAGAAGAAGGCAAAGAATAGGAGAAGGGAGAAGGGAATATGGGAATGAAGGCTCTGATGGGGCTCTAAAGGGAGAAGGGGTTGATATTTATAGGGGTGAGGTTCTACATTTGTCAAAAAAATGTGAGAGTTCCGAGACTAAAATTAGTAATTGCTGTATTAAAAGAAGAAAAATGTAAAGGCATTCACACCTTTTCATTGACCACATTCACACCCCCAAATAAATTAATTACTGATGGAATTTCAAAGGTTTTTACTGATGGGTTCCTAGACTGTAGCGATATCGCTAATCTCCAAGCCTAACAATTGTTTGTCAGGTGTGTCAAGCTTTGTTGTTACGAACTCGCTAGAGAATCTCAAACTAGGCTCTGTTGACTGAATACGACTTGTTGCGATGTCGCTACCATAAGTTACATAGGTAGCGAGTTCGCTAGTGAGGCGCCAACTTATGCTACAAGTATGCGATGTTTATACGACTTGTTGCGAGGTGGTTACTATCAGTTACACAGGTAGCAAGTTCGCTAGTGAGGCGCCAACTTGGATCTGTTGACTGAGTACGACACGTAGCGATCTCACTAGTTACACGTAAACGAGAGCGAGGACCAAGCGACATCGCTAGGAGCACGCACTATACCAAAAATACTTGATTTTGCTGAACTGAAGTAACAACAACTCTATAAAAAATTCAACAGTCTACATCTAAAAATTGTAAAATTTATTGACCACATTCTTGTAACCAAAACGGCATCTTTGGTGACGCGTACACAAGTGATCATAATCCAAAAACTAGTTAATATTCAAAAAAAGTAAATGTTTAAACCAAACTAAACTACGAAATCACAGTCCGGAGACTAAAATATCATGCAAGTCATCAACACATATCTTGTCACTGCCTTCGGCCTTCTCCCCCGAACTGCCTTCATTGTTTTACTTGTCTTGCTCGTTCTGGCCTGCTGGTTGAGCTGCAGTCTCGATGCAGGTGTTCTCTTCTTTGCCTTGTCCCGGTTCAACATCCTCGTCGCATTCTCCGATCAGCCTCTCTTTCCTAATCATCTCATACCTCGCCGGCTCATCTTCTGCATCAGAGTCGTTGTCATGATGATCACCATCATCACTTTCCGCATCTGCATCCCTTACATGATCAGCAACAAGCTTCCCATTTGATGGCTCCTTCTCGCTGGCTGTAGGCAAATTTTGGCTAGGACCCGCGGTGTCTTTTTGCTTGGGAAATGTGGTGCGCAAATCAGGTATCTCCTCCTCATCGCTCATATCGCACTCCACTACCCCGCTGGATATCAGTTCGCCGAGCCGTTCATTGTTAGCACATGCCCTTTTCTCGGCCATTTCAATCTCATTCAATAACTGGCCCATAGACACCACAAGCCTACCACGGGCATCAAAAACAGCATCTACACAAACACATCAAGGTTGATAAGAACAAAAACATGACAAATGAAACAACTTGAACCAGCTACAGTTAATAACAAGCTAGAATCATACCTGATACTCCCAGCCTATACCCCTTGCCCTTCTGGCTGCCTCTTCTGCTTCTTTCTTTCTCGCGTACTTCCCATCGGCCTTCAACTCTAACCTCTTATGCTTGAGCCACTCCTTGTCGTATTTGCCGAGCGGCATGGGACAGCCTCTTGGAAAAATACTCGCTTTCCTGATCAGAGCTACAATCAAATTGCCATACGGAAGCGCGGCGTTCTTGTGTCTGGCCATCTTCATCATTTGAGTCAGAATTGTGAAGCCGGGGTTGATTGGAAGCTTCTCCATGATATAGTAGAACACCATGAGACTGCAAACTGTGGGTTCACATGCATGCCCTAGGGACGGGACCACATTACCGCAGATTAGCTCAAAAACTAATCTCTGCTCCTCGGTAAGCCTGTGGATCGGGTAATTTCTAGTTGTACCCGACCTATCAGAAGTCCTTTTAAACCACTTCTGACCCATCTCACCGGCCTTCAACGGTTGCTTGGGGCTAACAGAAGGAATCCTCTGCTCGTAATGTACCTCGTACGGACCATCCTTTTTGGTAGGTCAGCTCGTTACGAGACAGATAAGGACTTTTCAGAACTTCATTGATGCTAAACTTATCGACCGTAAACTTAACACCCCGCACCATTGTAGTTATTCCCTCCACCCCTTCCTCTAAACCTAGGTTCGCATAAAATTGGAGAACCTCTTCATGGTAAACAGGCTCAGGCAACATAAAGCAATTTATCTAGATGTTGTGCCCTAAAATGGTCTAGCACGTAATCTAGTTGCAGCGAAGGCACCACACTACTATCAAACACATTATTATTTACAAGTTTCCGAGAGGAACAACGCTCATACCTAGCTATGGCGGCGTCGTTGAAGAACTCAGCAGTGTCCTCCTCCTCACTGGAACTGCTGGGCCCTTCCCCACCATCATTTCCGGCAGCAGCGGCGGCGGCAGGGATGACTGGAACTTGCGGGGCGACTGGAACCTCTGCCTGAACCGCAGGCTCCTCAGTCCGAGGCCGTTTATTTCCCACCGCCGGACCACGTCCTCCTCCACTGTCTGAGCCTCTACCACCGTGTCCCCGCACCTCTGGAACTTGCCCGGCGACTGGAACCTCTGCCTGAACCGCAGGCTCTTTAGTCTGAGGCCATTTATTTCCCACCGCCGGACCACGTCCCCCTCCACTGTCTGAGCCTCTACCACCGTGTCCCCGCACCGCTCCTCTGGTCTTTGGCCGCATTTTGTCGGAGAAGTTACAGTGTCGTCGCCGGTTTTTAATTTCAGTAGGGTTTTCAATTTGGGGCTAATTAATTTTAGCCCGATCCCCTTTTTTTAATTTATAGTACTGTTACTTGCGATATCGCTAGTGGATACGCTTCTACATGTTGCGAGCTCGCTAGCACACACGCATCTGTATGTTGCGAAGTCGTTAATATCTCGCTCAAGCATGAGTTTCTAGTAGCGAGTCTTAAAAAGCCTCGCCAGGCAAGCGTTCGAGTAGCGAACTCGCTAAAGAAGAATCATTCTAATTAGTAGCGAGGTCGTAACCCAAAAAGCCTTTTTTTATTTGAACTACTAACTAGCACTATCGCAACTCCTTCATACTGGTTTTCTGGGTTATGTGGGTTTGTGGGTTTGCGGGTTTGTGGGTTTAGGGTTTAACTGTGGTAATGTGTATACTAGCGATTTCGCTACTACACAAGCTAATTAGATTGTAACTAAAAAATAAAACTTTTTAATTTTTTATTAGCAATTTTCACATTCTAACATATTTTAATTTTATATAGATGCAGTATAATACTCTATTTGTTAAATATCCATCATGATATTAACTCAGGTAGAGTACATCTTTATACATAAGCAGTATGACATAACTCTATGTAAAACATCAATAATTCGGTTTAAATTTTTAAACGCACTATCGTATTCTTAAATATGTACATTTTTTATATAAACAGTATAATACTCAATTTGGAAAATATCGAACATCACATTATGTCAAGTAGAGTACATCTTAGTACATCAGCATGCAATGTTATTAAGCGATACTCGGTAGTATTATGAGTGATGACAGTTGGTGAGTGAACGTGTGCGTGATACTTTGTTTAATTCAAGAATCGTGCTTGTAATCACATAAATGAGTTGTAATAAACTAAGTATCTCTAATGAAATGCACGTGAACTGCGCATATATATATATATATATATATATATACATGTAGTTCATGTGTGAAGCTCTACTATGCTGTTGTCTCTAAAGGTAAGCGATGGATAGCGTTTTCAAGCGTAAACATGATGTGTAGAGTTTCTTATTGTCTTACAATTAAAGACTAAGTTTCTTAAAACTCTTTCAAATTATGTAATTGCAGATTAAGTGACCAAATCCCTATCCCGTTCTACATGAGCATACGACGGAACAAATGAAAATTATTCTTAAAATAGAATGATTAGTGTCTTATACCATCATTTCGTTTAAATCGTTTAAATCGTGATTTAAAAATGTATGAGTGCATTTTAAAAAAAATCTTAAGTAGGGTTCTAGCAAGCATCCGTAGCGAAATCGCAACATCCTAGTAACATACTTTATGTCAGCTTTTCAGTTACGATGTCGCTAGAAGGATAAAGTAGAGCAAAAAAGGCAATCACATGAGCACGTAACGACTTCGTAAATAGCCACGTCAGGTGTAACGAGAGAGTTCCGATTTCGCAACAAGGTAAGTTAGAATAAAGTAAACACGTTAAAGAACAGAAAAACACTACACTTTTGGCATCTTATCCATCACTTCTTACGGGTTTCATCTCCAAAAGTTCAAACTTTTGCACATCTTCTCAAATCTCCTCAACTTTCTTCACATCAAATCTCCATTACCCATCCCATACACGTTGGACACATCAATTGTGTCAAAACAAAGTGGAACTAGCCACTAATTGCATGCAAAAGATTGGTAAGTTTTGCAATAAATTTTCAACCACATTTTTGCCTATAGTTTTTGCAATTAATGTCAATCTTTATTTGTTCTTGTTCAATTTGGTAACATCCTTTGTTATGGGTAGGAGAGGGACAAACAAGGTAGATCATCCCCAACCAAAATAATCAATTCTACCGACACAACTTTGTCATATACCAAAAGTACGATTTTTTTCATTCTTATTTGCTAAAATTTGATTTTCTTGTACATAGTGCCTCCATTTATCATGTTATTACTAAATATCATGTCAGAAGCATGTCCTGAACAAAAATCAAGATTTTCTTTTAAAATTCTCCATAGCTTGCTTAGCCCTAAATTTTAGGATTATGAAATATAATGTTTTTACTACAAAGTACAACTTTGATTTATTAGTATTGTGTTAGTCATTAACTAATTTCAATATACAAAGGAAAGCTTAATGGAGAGCCCTTCAAGTTCTGTTAACTCCGACTCAAGTGGGGGGGAAAATGTTGTTGGAGGTTCAAGTGAGGTTAGAAGACAACGAGAATTGACTCCCGCATCGAAAGAAGCTCAAGTCCTCACACATTGTCGCGAATTAGAGATTAGGATCGATAACAAAATACTAACACATGTCAAGTTTAATGACATTGGTGTTGCTATTTCACCCGACGATGATGCCGCGCGATGGTCGAGTTGGTGTGCTAAGACGGGTAGGATACGCACACCATTAGACACAACGGATTGGAGGCTACTAAGCATCGACATCAAAAAGGATATATGGAAGGAATGCAAGGTTAGTGTGGTACTTGTTATTTTTAATTTCAATTGAAAATTGTGAGTGTGACTATTTTTATGATCACATTTGTAGCGCCCCTTTATTATCGAGGCAACATCCTATGCTCAAGTGAAGAAGAAGGCTCTTCAAATCGCATCAAAAGCTCATCGAGAACACAAATATACCCTTGCCAAGGATTATATCAAACCGAAGGGCATGAGGTTTGGGCAAGATCCAAGTACGCGTTACAATCACATTGTAACCCTTACTTGGGAGGCATTCAAGAAACGATGGTTAGAAAATGACGCAAAGGTTAGTTTACTTACTACATCGTGCAATAATAGTGTCATGCGAATTAGCCAAATATTTTTGTTTCGGTTAGTGCTTTATTCCTAAAATAACATAGAATTTTTAAAAGGGTTTGGGGGATAGGAAGCGCAAAGCCACTGCTGATAATGTTATGCCTTACACCGGGGGTAGGGCGGGGTACTTGGGTTTGGGGAAGAAGACCTCAAAAAAGAAACATGAAATCGAGGTGAAAGAGCTTGTGGATGGGGGCATGGACGCGGAAGAGGTGAACAAGCTAGTCATTGCCGAAGACCCTACAACATATAGTAGACAACAATTATTCATCTTGGGTAGAATTAAAAAAGACGGGACTTTCTCAAGTGATAAGGCAAAAAGGGTGGCTAATCAAGTGGTACACTTTACCTACTATGCCATACCATGTTCCATTTTTAGTATCTACAATCCCACCATCAAACACGACAATTGATGATGATAATAACTTTTCATTTACTATACTACCTTTTTAGGACGAGGTCGAGCGTGAAGTTGAAGAAGGCTTGTTCATCCCTGTCGGTAAACACGATGTGCTACGTAGGGCACTTGGGAAGGCCGAGCATCCGGGAAGAGGTAAGGGAATTGGTGGTTATGTTACTCAAATAGAGGCGTTTGGTATCAAACGTAGTAGGAAAGACCCTAAACCATCCAAACTCCAAATAGCATTGAACCAAGCCAAAAAATCCGACCAAGAGGTCAAGAAATTGAAAACAATGTTGGCCAATATATGTTCTTTTATAAAGTATCCTCTTCCATCCGATTTTTGTGACACCGATCCAATCAATGGACCATCGTCTAGAGGTTCACATACTTCCCCACCACAACATGAGGTTGACCAACCTATTTTTGACCAACCTATTTTTGACGAACCTATTGTTGAACCCAACAAGGAAATATGCACACCTTCGGCCCCTATCAAAGAGCAAGTTCACATACAACCATTCGATCCCAAACCAAAGGTACATTTAATTACTTGCACCTCAATCAAATGAATAATTCTACGCAACTCATGATTATTGATATTTTTTAAATATACTCTTCCTACATATGTCTACTCGACCTAATTAAACATGCCTCATTTTTATATTAGAACTCCCCTTCTTGCAAGTTGTACGCTGAATGTGGGATGAATTCTCAACCCCGCCACGTTGCAATGGGAAATTCATATCCTGACATGGCACTACATCATGAAGCCAAAGTCCCTATTGGTTTCGTTAGGGTTTCTATACTACATGTGTTAGTCGAGGATGCGTTGGTACCGGTCGCGGATCAAGAGTGCACGACAGTGGGTAAAGATTTGGGCCGTTTTTTTGTGTGGCCCAAATGGTTGGTCGTTGATGTGAATTCTAATTCTATCCCAATTAATAGAAACACACCTTCACCCGTCGTAGACCCGCTACATTTTCCGGTAGCTAAGAAACCGATGTCGGTGAGAGAAGTTGGATTCATAAAATCACTCCCGGGATTCCTTCGCACGTTTTATGATCTGGTGGGCCACCATAGTCGGGATTCTGTTTACTATTTCTACTCCAATAAACAGGTGTTCGGCGAAGCGAGGGAATTAGTCGTTCCATGGGAAGACTTTGCCCTTTTCTGGCACTATAAAACCCTTCCCGAAACAATCCTTATACTACATCAAATGTAAGCTACTTGATCTCATATCTTCTATCGTATTGCAAGTTACAAATTATCATATACTTGTGCACTATTATACGTTCATATCCCATCTATTGTTTATTTAGGTATATGCAATGCCTTGCTCTAAACGCAAAGACTTTCATTGGTTTTTTGCACCCAATATGCTTGCAAGAAATGAATGAAAGTAATCAATCACGACTTGCTTATCTCTCTAAGATCCTTAGTGACAAGACCAAGACAATTTACATAGGCCCATATCTAGAGGGGTTAGTTTTCTTTTTTACAATTAGATATTTGCATTTCGTAAACATTCTAATCTTCGAGCCGGGTTCTTACATTTTCATTTCTTAAAATATGTAGCGGCCATTGGAGTTTTGTTGCTATGATACCATCGTTGAAGCGAGTGTATTGGATGGACCCGCTACACTTTGGTCCATCTACAAAATTTGCAGATTTATTAGAGGTTGCTATGCATAGTGCACATGACGACACACTACTTCCCTTCAACCTTATACAGATTCAGGTCACATTACAAATCCAATGCTCATTTATTTCCACTATGATTTCATTTCAAATCATTTGTTATACTTCTTCACTTTCAGCACCGAAAGCAATTGTCAAATTGGGAGTGCGGTTACTATATGATGTTGTACGCAAGCGAGTGCCTCGTTGGCCTTGTTCAAGATAATTTGGAATTACATCGTGTAAGCCTTCTTATAACCTACTTATTGTACCTATTACTATCTACGTTGCATTTAATAGTATTAAAAAAACATTTCATATTCTTAGATTATCGAGGAAAATCATGCACCGTACACCAAGAAGGAGTTGGAGGATGGTAGAGATTCATTGGCCAGACACTTGGTCCTTATTAGATCTCGGTACATCTCTAGGCCTCACATTCCCAATAAAAGCTAGTTTCTTTTTTTGTCAAATGGATGCATATACTTTTGAGTTCCATTACTTCCATTAGTTTATAAAGTGTGGCTTGATAGTGTTTCATGTTCATGTTTTGTGCTTACATACCATGCATCTTGCAATTCACAGCGTAGACAATTAAAATGAAACCCAATTTTAGTGGAAATGGGTGGAAATGGCTCAAATCCTATAATTTTGTGATACTTACGAATTCCCTGCGAGATCGTTACTTCTCTCGCCCGTAACATTAAAATAGTTGCGATCATCTTGTACTATCGCTACTTCTCTCGCCCGAATTATATTTCTGAGCTTAGTTTTTGCGCCCTCGCTACCCAATCGCTCGTTCTTGTCTGCCTCTCCAATCTGATCTCTGTCGAGCTCGTAACCATAAACGCCAAAGCCAGGCGAATGTCTATCTTACTCGTAACGTCATTTTTTTTTCTCGCTCACCCGGTGCTAAAACGACGTCGTTTCATCTTAGCGAGATCAGTAGCGAATTCGGTACTATACACATAAGCGATTTCCTTACGACATCGTTACATCTCTCGAACCAACAATTTTTATTTTTATATTTTTATAATATGATTTTTACAATTTTTATATTTTTACAATTCTTATTAAATATAATTGTTCGGTTGCGATCTCGCTACGTTGTTACTAGAGAGTAGCTAGTGGCTGTCGTAACCCGGCTCGTTTTGATTAACCAGAAATGTTTAATTTGGCTTGTAACGAGCTCGCTACTTGTGACCGAGCGAATCGCCTCTATTTGTCGTAACCAGTCTCGTCAGCAGATAAATATATGACAACCTAGGCTCTCTTTCGACATCGTAACGAGTATTAGCGATCCGCACGGTAGAAGTCGTAACCAGTCTCGTACACATTCATAACAGTCTAGGCTTTTCAATGTAGCGAACTCGTTAGTATTTCATCTGGCGATCCGTAAGTTTCTGTCGTAACATAACAATCAACCATTTGTTTGGGACTAGCGTTTGCTAGTTACGGTATCGCAACGAGCCAATTCATATCATACAGACTTTCACGCTAGCGAGTTCGTAAGTTTTTAGCAAGGCGTATAAGCCTTCATCCAAGGCGAAAACAAACGCCTTAAACCCAAAAACATCTAAGGCGGAAGAGGAACCGCCTTAGATGATTTTTCTCATTCAAGTCACTACCAGGGAAGGCATTTGTTTTCTGCCTTAACACATGAAGGATGAACTGCCTTAGATGGCTTGATATTCTAGTAGTGCAATATGTTATCTGTGATGAGCCTTCCTGGGATGAATGCAGACTGTGATTCTAATATGATCTTTGGGATGATTGGTCTTAGTCGATTGGCCATAACCTTGGAGGCTATTCGGTATACCACATTGCAAAGGCTAATAGGTCTGAATTGGGTTATCAACTTAGTCTTCTCCGTCTTCGGCAGCAGCACTATATTGGTAAAATTCGTTCTAGGCTCGAGCACTCCATCATTGAGGAAGACGAGAACCGCCTTGATGACATCTCGTCTGAAAATCCTCCAAAACTTTTGATTGAATACTGGGTTCATGCCATCTGGTCCCGGTGACTTGTACGGGTGCATCTGCTTTACTGATCTTTCTATGTCAGTGCCTGTGTAGGGTCTGGTGATGTTGGCTGCCATATCTGAGGTGATCCTCGCCTACATTCTGCTCAAGACATTATCTGTTGCCTTAGGGCGATGGGTTTGATGTCGAGAAGAGCCCTCCATAGTAGCCAAGGACAATTCTTTCTATGCTCTCTTCATCTTCTTTCAACTCTTGGTTGGAGTCTCGGAGGCCACGAATCTGGTTTGCCTGTCTTCTCTTTGTTGCCCATTTATGGAAGAACTGGGTGTTCATGTCACCTTTTTTATGCCAGTGCTGCTTGGCTCGCCGTTTCCATTGAACCGCCTCCACCTCTTGAAGAAATTCATATTCCCGTTTCAGTTCCTTTATATTCTTTTGCGCGTTATCATCAATCTGTCTGTTTTGAACCTGGTGCAACTCCTTTCGAATCTCTTTCATCCTCTTTGGTATGATAGGGAATGCAGCCTTGCTCCATCTCATAAGTCCTATTGCACAGTTTTCCAACTTCATGTTCAGTGGAGCGTCTTGTGTCTCCCAGCTCTCTTTATTATCTTCTCACACTCCACAGATTTGATCCACTTGACAAGACACTGGTTTGCTTAAAATTAGGTTTTGGAGTTTGCATTCTAAAATTAACTTGTGACGTTGGTGTTGGTGATTAAAAAAAATTACTTTCATCAAATATAAAATTTTATAATAAAATCATGTGACCCACTATATTAGAGACCGCATTGCAAATCTTGCGGGCTGACCTGCCAATGTCCTAACTCGCGTTTGTATACACATATTGTGCATATATTATTAATATATCGACTTGCATGGACTCACTCACACTAAAATCTCAAATTTACTCGCGAATTCTCAATTTTAGAAACTGCATATTCAAATCTAGATTTAGATCGAACAACACCTTCAATTTCAATTATGTGATCAATTTTTATTTTGAACTTGTTTTAAATAATTTGCATGGATGGCTATGAAGATTTTGTTCTTATTTAAAAATTATTCATTCCGAGTAAGATAGTTATTTTCTGATGTCAATATATTATTTTTATATTATAAGATTTATATGTTGTGAAGAAATATGCGAAAAAAGTTGTATAATGTTTCATCATGGATAAATTTTGCTATTCTTTTTCGGTTAATTTGTACAATTTTATTTAGACTTGTTCTTGTATCTATTTTTGTTCTCGTGCTTTGACCAAGGACACCCTCAGCCCTTTGGAAGGCCAATGAATGACTTTTCTTAGCTATCACAAACCAAAGTCGGCATGCATGAAAATGATCAACTTTGCATCGCAGCTAAAACCAACCGTTCTTAATGCAAACGCATAAATATAGTTTATTTTTAAGGTTAAAGATAATTTTCTACATGGCGCAGTTCTACGTTAAAGTATTTACGTACAATGATCAGAAATATTTATAGTTAAGCTTGGCGGGATGGGTACACCTTCTGGAGTTGTGAGTTTAAGTACGACTTTCAAATTCAAGGTTTCTCTGTTCAAAGTAGACTGAGGTCTCCTCTAACTAATGACCCTTGACTCACTTTCAACCCTATGCCCGTAGGATCATATATATCTTCAATTCTTCATGTAGTTGTGGAAGATGTTTTGCCACCCTTTTACGACTTACTCCCAAAGATTCTATTTGAATGACACTGTTAGATCACGATACTATTCGATAACAAATTAAATTGTCAATAATTTTATTTATATATTAATTAAATTTTAATTTTTAATTAATGTACACAAATAAAATTATTAATAATTGATGAATTTGCTATCACTAGCGTCCATGGACCAGTAATTAAACCAATGTCGGAGGGAGTATCATTCTGCTCCGTCCAATTTTAGGGAAGGACGTTTGATGCCATTTCTTGAATTGTCTATTTTTAGAATCAACTCATGTTATTTCTCTTTGTGGAATGTCACCACTTTCAGAAAGCAAGGTGCGCACCTAAACTTTTCATTATAATTTCACAGTTACGTTTTAAGTTCAAATTCATCATCAAATTATAAAACTTTACTAATAACAAATAGATAAAATTTCGTTCAGTGACATAAATTTGGTTAGTTATAAAAAGTTTAAATACTTTTATCTTTATGTGAGTGAGGATTTTAATATAAATTTTACGTTGAAAAGTACACCGTTGATCTGAATTATAAAGTAAAGACAACGGTGGAATAATAATAGGGATTTAAGAAGAAGGAAAATTCAAAGAGCAAGTCTCAATTCTCGATTAGGCAGGAAATGATGAGAGTGATGGGTGGTGATGATGATGAGTTTAAAGAAGCCATAAACACTCTTGACTGGGACTGACAGATGACACTCAATGAACCTTCACGTATGTTTCCACATTATTTATCTTATAATAGCGATAGTAATATGTAATTTTTGAACTATGTTCATCAAATAATATGTTCAGGCCCGTTTAAACCTATTTTATATAGATTCAAAATCAGTGGCATATATGTTAAACGGATTCGAACATGATTGACTTAAAGTGAAGAATAAAAACAGATATGCAGAAGAGTATAATTTTCAGCAAATTATAACAAAGTTAAAAAATCCAAAAGTGTCGAAATCAATAAGTATCCATTATGGTAGTGACCTGAAGAACTTTTTACATGTTATAAAAATTTGGGGAAAAAATTAGCTCTCAACAATCGAAGAACCATTGAAGAAGCACTTCTCATTGAATTTATAATTTAATTTTAAGTAAAATAATCATTGGTTAGTTATGCTCACTATTCACTATTGAAATAAGTCTCTCTACTATGGGCGATACTCGCTCATTATGTGAAAACACCGTTGATTTGCTCGGTGACTCGCCGAATCGGTAATTCTGCCCGTCGTCATGATAAAAGGAAAGCGGAGCAATCACAAGGGAGGGAGAGGGGTTTTTAAGGTGAAAAGTTATCCAAGAGGAGAAGGAGATTATGGAGGTGAGATCGGAATTGGAGGATGAAATTGCTCCGACCAAGACCTCAAGGAAGGACAAGAGTGTCATCCTAGAGACCCCGCCGGTGGGAATAGGGATGGGACAGTCGATTTGGGGAAGTGAAAGCAACACCGTGGCTTTTCTGCCTAGGGGCTGGAAAGGGGCTAAACTGGGGTGAGCTGTTGGAGGAGAGAGAGGTTACAGAGGATGGATCGGGCGGAACAGAGAAGAAGGGTGAGTCGGAGACAGACTGGACCAAGCTGTTTGGCAAGGAGGAGCTGGATTACTACCCCGCTAAGGAAATCAATGGGATTAAGATGGCAGTGTTGCCAAAGAAGGAAGTGGATGCAAGCATGAGAGAATGGGACTCCACAACTGTCTGCCATGTCCTGGGTGCTCATCCTCCATTCCCAGTTATGGAGGACTTCTTTAGGAAGACATGGAAACTGTTCTCAATCCGCAAAGTATGGATGCTTAGAGCAGGTACTTTTCTTGTTAAATTTAATTGTGTTGCAGATAGGAATTCAATGTTAGATAATGGGGTGTTTTTGTTTGATAACAAAAACCAGTGATTATAAGAAAATGGACCAAGGATTGGGTAGAGACAGTCCCTAAATCTGTTCCCATATGGGTGAGACTTCCTGGTCTTAATGTGGTATATTAGGCTCCTCAGCTACTAAGTAGAATAGTAAGCTCATGGGCACGCCAGTAAAAATGGATAAAGAAGCAGATAGAGTGAGGTATGCAAGGGTGTTGGTGGAGATTAAAATTGGCAGGGAAGTGCCTAAGTCGGTCCCATTTCTGAATGAGGGGGGTGTGATAGTGCAATAGGAAGTCCAATATGAATGGCTCCATGTGCAGTGTCAAGACTCTCAAATTTGGGCATTGGACATAGAAGTGTAAGAGGAAACAGTGGGAGGCACAAATGCAGACTGAGAACAGGTTGTAGAAGGGGAGCAATTCAGAAAACATGTTTGGAAACCTAAAGTGGTAGCTGCTGAGACTATTGTTGTGGAGAAAGTACCATTAGTGAAGATGGTCAGTGCACAAGCTGGGAGCAGCAATGGAAGCTCTAGCAAGGTCCTGATGAGGAGGGGTTTACTGAGATAAGAAAGAGGAAATCTAGAGGTAAGAAAGAGGGGACCAGTGCTGGAGTCAAATGGAATTTAGAGGAGCAAAGGTTGGGTGAAGGGGGGGATTACCTTCTCACCACTCATTGATCCACCTGATGGGAAGTAGGATCCTAAGTTGGAATATTAGGGGTGTAAATAGAGTGAGGAAACAGAAGCAATTTAGGAAATTTTGTCATGTACATAAGGTATGGTTGTTTGGGATGGTTGAAACAAGAGTTAAAAAACAAAATAAAAGATGAAGTTTGGGAGAAAATGGGAATGAAGTGGGACTTGTTAACCAACAGTGAAGTGATGGATAGAGGTAGAATTTGAATGGGGTGGAGAACTGATTACTTTGAGGTCAAACTCATAAGTATGGGGGAGCAATGGATTGAGGTGGAATGCAAGGTAAAGGAGTGGAATGTGAGGTGTTATGTGACTCTAGTGTATGGATACAATCATAGGGATCAAAGACTTCCTTTGTGGAGTCAGCTGAAGCAACATGATCACCAAGACCTGCCTTGGTTGATCTTAGAGGATTTTAATCCTCCCCTGAGTTTGGAGGATAGGATGGGAGAAGTAGCTGTGGCTGAGGAGGAAATAGGGGACTTTGAGTATGTGATGGAGTGCCTGAAACAATAAGAATTAAAAACCTATGGACATGCCTTCACTTGGAGTAACTAGAGAGTGGGGGTGGAGAGGGTTTACGTAAAATAGATAGAGTGTTGATTAATGAGAAGTGGGTGCAATCTTTATCTGCCTCCAAGTGCTTGATTAAGATTCATTCTACTTCAAGATCATCTTCCTCTATTGGTGTTGGTTCAGAAGGAGACTACCAGGATGGAGATGCCTTTCAAATTTTACAATATGTAATGTAAATCACCACATTTAAAACAATTGGTTGAACATGAGTGGAACTCTATGAGGGCTCAAACCTTGAAGAAGTTTTATGAGGAGCTGATGAGAAAGAAATTTCCACTCATACAGCTTAACAAAAATGAGTTTGACCAAATTCAGACTGTTGTTCTCAAAGCTAGGGAAGAGTGAGAGAGAGCACATTCTGTGCTGCTCATGGATGCCTTGGATACAGAAAAGCAGCAGACTAAGCTAGATTTGAGAAAGAGGATGGAAGATCTTGAGGAATCTGAGTTGATATTTTTACAGCAGAGAGCAAAAATCTGGTGGCTGAGGGATGGGGACAAGCCAACCATGATTTGTTACTCTCTAATGAGAAGTAGACAATATCAGAATCACATAATGTGTGTGACTAATGGTAGTACATTGGTCTATGGGAGAGATGAGCTAAAAGACCATCCGGTGAGGTATTTCCAGGCTCAATTTGGTACTAAGACCTACTCTGAGTGGCCTATTGATCCTGAAGTAACGGGAAATGGGAGGCTACTGACAGTTGAACAGCAAGCAAGTTTGGTGGGAATAGGCACAGAAGGAGCGATCCTGACAGCTTTGAAGAGAATACAATCAGATGAAAGCCCTGGTTTTGATGGGGTTTCCTGTCCTTTTTTTAAAGAGAGTTGGGGACTCATTGGTGAGAATTTGTAGTAGCAGTGAGGAATTTATTTGATGGGGGTGAACTTCCAGAGGATTTTAATAGAGCGGTGATTACCCTAATCCCAGAAATTAAACAACCTCAGACAGCAGGAGACTACAGACCTATTTCATGTTGCTCTGTGTTGTATAAGGTAGTCACCAAGGTTTTGAATTGCAGATTGGGCAAGTTATTACCTGACTTGTGAGCAGTAATCAGAGTGCTTTTATCAAGGGGAGGCAGATCTCCCATGATGTAATGTTGGCTCAGGAGCTGTTATTCAGGTACAATCATAAGCAGATGAGTGAGAGTTGTGTCTTGCAGGTGGATATTAGAAGGGCATTTGACAGTATAATTTGGGACTTCCTGCTGGGATGGCTGAAAGCACTGCATTTCCCAACCCTGTTCATATGGTGGATTGAGAGATGTCTCACAAATGCCACTTTCTGACAGGCCTTAAATGGAGGGTATACAAGAAACTTCTCTGGTGTAAGAGGGGTCAAGCAAGGGGACCATCTCTCTTCACTGATTTTTGTCTTGAGTATGGAATACGTCACTAGACTTCTAGGGCTGGAGTATACTAGAAAGGCAATCAGTTACCATCAGAGATGCAGAAGGGTGAACATACATAGAGCTGTTTGCTGGTGAACATGCAGAAGGGTGAACATACATACAAGGCTGATGAGAAGTCAATCAAAGGGATTCAGAGAGTACTGCAGGCTTTTCATAGAGTAACGGGGTTGGAGGTGAATTCACATAAGTCAAAGTTGTTCTTTTCAGCAATGGATGAGGCTAAGAAGGTATTCTTAGCTGATATTCTGAAGGTACAACAGGGAGCTCTACCCTTGAAGTATCTGGGCTTGCCTGTGACTGGTGTTAGATGGAATAAGGCAGTGTGTGGTGCTCTGATTGAGAAAATGAAGAGTGGGTTGAAGACATGGGGTTCAAAGAATTTGTCCTATGCTGGTAAGGCTCAGCTAGTCAATAAAGTTTTAATGAGCATATCCTCCTACTGTTCACCCGTGTTTCAGATGCCTCAACTGGTCCATAAGGAAATTAAATGAATATGCAGAGATTTTATTTGGGGAAGAAGGAGGACATGACGTGGTTCTATTCAATTGCTTGGGCTACTATGACAAGAGTTAAAGTACAAGGGGGTTGGGGTCTGAGGGACTTAGCCACTTGGAACAAATTAGTCTTTTCAAGCATGTTTGGGACATCATTAACAAGAAGGACCATCTGTGGATAAGGTGGATCAATGCTTATTACCTAAAAGGCAAATCCTTTGAAGACTACTCGGTTGGTGAAGGGCATAGCTGGAGTTGGAAGGTATTGAATAGGGTAAAAGACACACTATGGCCTGATACCAATGCATACATTGATGGCACATGAGGGCCCCGTTTGGCAACAGAGTTTTGGAGCAGTGTTTTACTTTATTTACTAATAATAGAATTTTGACTGGTCAAAACGCTACCTGATGTGTTTGGTGTAAAGCTTTTTTCAATGAGCTGTTTTGATGAAAACTCTGATTTTCTAAACGCTACAATTAGCAGCGTTTAGAGTATAACTAATCTATAAATGATGTAAAATTTCACTTTTATCACTTTAAATTGTCGTCTGCCTTTTTTATTCTTGAATAGGATTTATATTGCCTCATGCATACCTTTATCGTTTCTCCCTTTGGTTCCTCTAGATATATATATATATATATATATATATATATATATATATATTAGTTCCTCTTTTGATTTATAGTACTGTATAATAGTTTTATATATTAAAAAAACATACACACTAATTTAATAAATTTCTTCAAATCCACTTTTTTTTCTAAGGAAGATAAATATAATTTATTAAGACAAGCAAAAAAATGATTACAAACTAAATCTAATAATATCATGTAAAATTTTATCATTTAGAAAATATAAAATCTTATATATGTATGTTAAATATTATATATAACCAAATAAAATATAAGTAAAGGAACAATTTTTTCTATATTTTAAAATAAATAAATGACACTATAAAAATTAAATAATAAATTAGACTAATGTCCATTTCCGTCTTTCAACCTAATAAACAGCTATCAGCTATTCATTAATTACCAAACACTTATTTACAAACAGCTGGTCAAAACAGCTAGTCAAAACAGCTCATACAATCCGCTAACAGCTAATACAATCCGCTAAACGCTATCAGCTAACAGCTAGTTCCCAAACGGGACCGAGATACAGAACCAACAAGGCTTATAATCTTTTAAAAGGAATCTCTTCCCCAAACCCCTGGTCAGATGTGATATGGAAAGCAGTAAAATTGCCAAAGCATAGAATTTTCATCTGGATGTGCTTGAGGGGCAGACTACCCACTGTGGAGAGGCTTGAGAGGTTAGGAATTTTACCTATTTCTGTCTCAGCCTGTGTGTTGTATGGAGATGTAAGAGAGACTGCACAACATGTGTTTGCATAATGTGCCTATATATGCAAGCTTCTGAATGCTTTGGGGCTGGGGAGAGTGAGCAAAATGAGGGAAATGAGAAGAAAGTTGCATGTTTGGAGGGGACATAAACATGAACTTAACCTAATGCTATTAACCTTTGCATTGTACAGTGTTTGGAAATAAAGGAATTGGAGAGTGTTTAGAGGTAAAAGAAGTACAGTGGAAGATTGGAGGGAGAAAATTGTTGCAGATTGCCGCTGGAGACTAGAAAGATAGTGTTTAGCTAGATGACTGGTATTTGGCACTAGTATTGTGAGAATAGGGGCTAGAGTGACAGTCCCAAAATTGTAATCGGTTTGGATTGTTGTTTTGTGAAATGATAATGGTTCCTCAAAAAAAATCATTGATTAGTTGGTCATGCCCAAATAAATAATGAATCACTCTTTAAATAAGGATCATGTACTAATTAGTAAGGAGTGATTCTTAAGACTACACAATGATCATTCTCAAATAAATAGTGATTCTTATTAAGAATTATGATATTAAGGAGCAAGTATTATGGATACTCTAAAATATATATGTCAACTGCACTTGGTAATTCTATCTTCCTGAAGTTAAAAGTAAGAGACCAAAATTTTAAATATATTTTAATAAAAATATATTTGTGTGAAACTGGAAGATGTATATTCATAGTAAATATTACAATAGAATGAAATCTAATTAAACTAATTTATTATAAAATTAATACAGACTTCTCGTCCTATAATACCGCTCTTGGAATATTACTAACCGCGAAAATCACCAAAATCGTTTGGTAAAGGAGAGTTTCTTATGCATCAATTACTACGCCAAGCAGCGATATGTTATACATGTAACACCACTTGATTTAGAGCATGATTTATATCCTCCACACTGCTAGCATTTGAAAAACAAAATTTACGAACGGAAAGCACGAATTGTAAAGAAGATCAAGAACAAAACATGACATTTGATACAGGTCGAGAACAAATATTGAAATAAACAAGTCAGATCAAGCATTGCTGCCACGCCTATTGCAACGCCACCACCAATCGTCCTCACACTGTCACCACCTCATCACCATTCACCATCACACTACTATTGAAATCAATCGATTAAACATATCTAGTATATTGAAATCAACTTCAATGCCAATTGATTGAAACTGAATTAACAAACCTAATCATATGAAATCACACTACAATCGAAATCGATCTAATTGAACAAACCCAATCAAAATAAAATCCACAAATTTAAACTTACAATTACAAACTAAATTAAATGGCAGAAGATATGGATTTTGTGAATATTGAGTTGAGAGAAACATGTGCTAGAGATAAATAAGTTTACACTTTCAATTCTCAAAAGATGGAAGATGGAATATGGGAATAAAAAAGATATATGGTGTAATGAATACTAGGGTTATGTCTTTCTTTTGCTATATTTTCCAATTTGATTATACAACTTTTGCATGGGACAAAATAAATGAAAGTGTGCATCTTGGTCTGGGATGGTGGGAGTATAAAGGAAGAAAGTTACACCATACAAGCGCCCACCAATCTTATATATCTTCACCCAAAGTAAGAAATTCCAAGGAAGAACCCTTCAATGGCTCTTATGTGTTAAAAAAATGTAACCCTTCCAAAATTCAAGTCAACCATTTTCATCACCTATTTGAACCCTTGCGAGACAATGAATGTGGTCGTGGTGTTTGGTGTAAGATCACTTTTTGTTACCGTCTATTATATTCAAAAGGTACACGGTAATTTGTCATATCAAGCATGGGATGTTCTCACTTCTGTCATCAATACCCCAAGGTTTTCATACATTACAACTTGGCTTTGAGAACTGAAATTCAGCCAAATTAGAAATCAAACTTGTTTTAGTTGTTGGCAATGGTATCGGAGTACAATGTCAGCAGAGGACCAGTTCCTAATAAGCATCCCACCAGAGAAGAAGTTGTTGAAGTAGAGCATAATTTAAACAAGAAACCAGGAGGTTTTGGTCCATCGTCTGTGGTGATTTCTCGGCAAGGTCCAACACCAAGTCGTGTAATAATAGAAAGGGATATCGGGTAGCAGCTCAACTGATTTATATTTTACACCTAACCTTAAACACTGTTATTTGAAGGATGAATACCAAGAAAATCAATTATATGTTGAAATTTGTTTTTGTGATTCAAGTTTTCCTAAGGATTATTGGCACTTTTCAGGCTGATTAACAGAGCATAGTAGTAATTGAAATAGTCCATGTAACTGTACGTTTTAGCCGCTGTCTATTTCATAAAATAAATCTTAGCAACACATCATATCATCCTTCTACCAGTCACAGTGTAATTCATAGCTCCGGACGGAGAAATATGGCATAGATTCAACAAGATCAGTCGATTTTTTTGACAAAACGTGTTCCAACTATTGCTTTTATAATATTATTCTAAACATTTTAGTTTTTCTATTACCGGATGGAAAAAATAAAGTACATACTAAAATTTGTATTGGTTATCTGTTATCATTTCAAACAAGAGAGACCATAAATACATGCCCTTGCCCATTTGCTGAAGGGAGAAGGCAGGGAAATTAGGCCTACCAGTAGAACTACTCACGACAGTTAGTAGTTACTGAATTTCGTGAGTCATTTGTAAATTTGACGTGTCAGTAATAAATGCGTTGGCAAATGTTTTTAGGGTAAATATTACCAAAATATGTGATTATTTTTGTTTAGTCATCCGGTTTACCTCATGGTTAAGAAGATCTATTTTTTCCCAATATTAATGAAACATTTTTATTCTGCATTGTTGTCTACCCCCTCCTTGTACAATACGTTTTGATCTTAAGAGCAAGGGCATTGGTCACCCCCTCTTCCCCCAACTCAAACCACTTTTTTCACTTTAAATAATACTAGTATAATGTCCCGTGCCGATGCACGGGAATTTAATTTTAAAATATTATAAATTAGTAAAAAACAATGTAATGTTAGTTAAGTAATTTTGACCAATTATTATTTTGCGAAAATTAAGTAATATAATGTAATAACCTTTTGGTGAAAAACAAATTGGTCGCTAAAACATTGTTCAGTTTTCAAAAATCTAAGAAATTAAGAAATTACATAACCTTATTATCTCATCTTTTGAAACTCTTCCTTATAAACTATACTAACGGTACTATGGATTGGTTGATGATTCTTGTCACAAATCAAAATATTCAATCTCTTTCTACTTTTAACTCTAAAGACAACAATGTATAGTTGTTCATGAATGAAAATGGGTTTTGAGATGCAATGCTTTTCATTGATAGTTGTCCGACGTAGGAGTAGCTTTATAACATGCTACTCCTAAGAAAATTTATGATATTTGTATGCATATATTTAAAATAAAAATATTATTTATGTAAAACTTATATTTGAGTAATATAATAAAATTAAAATGTTAATGAATAGATATCTGTGCATCGGCGTGGGTGTCTTTTAACCCGAACATGGCGAAAAATAGCTGATATTGATGAGTGAATAATTTATAAGTAATCTTAAATGGACCGGAATTTTTATTTAATCAAATACTAAAACTTTTAAAACTAATAAAGAAAAGAAATGTGTAATAAAAAAATAAAATAAAAAGAAGGCATAATGCAGAACAAATTAATATGACCAAAGAAATAAACGACTCATTAATTCCCAATTTTTATCTCTTTGGTTGCATGAATTTAATGTGGATTAATAAATCAAATTAAATATCCATTGAAACCGACCTGGTGTAATACCAACCCAATAAAACGTTTTATTTTAATTCAGTCATCAGTCATCAATTAATTTACATTGATACGACCATGATGTATAGGAGGCCAATTAAAACATTTTATGTTAATTCACTCATCAATTATTTTTCATATGAATTATAAACGTTTCTTTGACCACAAACTAACTACACTGGCTGGACCATGAAAGGCATCACAACAAAATGACATTAGTTTCGAGTGGATTTAATGGGTTTTCTTAGAATATTTGTTTCACCCGAGAATCATTAGTTTCAATTGGTTAAATACTAATAAAATATGGTTTTATTTTTTTATGAAACTTTTATGAAACTTTTATTAGTTAAATAATTTTGTCTAAAATTTAATCATTCTGTAAATCATATGAAATTCGTATGCATATAGTATGCATATATTATCGGTGAATGAAAATACTAATAATTTAACGCACAATTTGTGAGAACGGATCAACCCATAATAAAGAATGGTATTTGCTATATGCATGTCCTATTTACTTCTGCATGTCTAATGAAAGTGGAAAAATACCATAGCTTGTTTCTAAAACCCTAAACTCGAATGCATAAACACGTCTATGTAATGAATGAACACGTGTCCAAATTGCTTGTTTGCTCTGATCTCTCTCTTCAACTGTAAACACGCGCCACCACCTCTATGCATAAAACAGTTCTTTTTCCTCCACCCAAGATAACCGTTACTCACAACTTTCACTGAAAACGGTCACATAACGGGCAGAATGGGGGAGGCTCCGCCCCAATCCGGCAGCCCTCCTACTGGAAAATCATATGCCCAAATCCTATCGGCTCAAAATCAACCCCCTCCCTTATCCCCTCTCCCTTCCAACTCAGAAATTTGCCAAATAACATCATTCAATGGTAAGCCTGCCTGTATGTACTCAAGGGAATCAGTTCAAATACTGTCCAAGCACTACGAGCATGCATTAATCGGCAAGTTCTAGAGAGCCAAGCCATCAATGATCTCAATTCAATCGGCCTTTCAGAAGATGGGCTTCACCGGCCATTTTCAGATCGGATCCTTGGACTATAAACACATTCTCATCAGATTTGCAGCACCGGAGGACTACCAGCGCTGTTGGTTGAAAGCTTATTGGCCGGTTGCCGGAACTTCAATGAAAATCTTGAAGTGGTCACCGGATTTCTCGCCGGAGCATGAGTCGCCGGTGGTTCCGGTATGGGTTTCAGTCAGAGACATACCGCTGTACTACTACAACAACACGCTTATACAAGATGTCGGAAACCAAATTGGGGAGTTCATCAAGATGGATACGGCTACGACGCACATTTCAAGGCCATCCACAATGAAAATTTGTGTGGAATTGGACATCACCAAAGAGCTAATGTCGTCGATACTGATAGGTTTCCCAGATGACCACAAAGATTGTGAACTGGAATACCATAGTTTGCCATTATACTGACAGCACTGCAGGAAGCTCAGGCATGAAAATGCTAACTGTCGAATCTTGCACCATGAGCTTAAGAGACACTGGCAGGAAAGGAAGCAAAGTGAGGTTCCCGGGCCCGAAATGGGCAGCAGGGATCCAACTCAACATCAGAACCAGCAACAAGGATCCACTACTGCTCAAAGGGAAGATGGAGCAGGCTCATCTGGACTCACTCCACAGCAAAAAAGTCAAACATGGGTGAAGGTGGCTAACAAAGTGACCATCAAGGCCAGTGACAATAGGATGGTCCTTTACAAGCCTAAAAATGAGGAGTTTTTCCATGGCCTGAAGAAGGCACGTGTATCCTTTTTTTCATTTGATGAGTTGGACTTGAATAGGTAGAAAAAACTTATGAAGCTCAACCACTCACACTCAGCACACACAAATCCACTCACTCACTCAAATTTCCAGAAAACACCCCCAAAAGATGACCTTGCCATGGTTCCATACAAGCCAATAGAATTGTCAAATTCTTTTGAATTATTGCAGGATCAACCCAGTGAAGATAGCTCAGATGAATCCTTTGATGATGCAGAGGAGGACTCTGGATGGAATTCAGACTCTCAACTACAAGGGATGGCTATGCAAGTCTCCTCACCAAGCAGAGAACCACTGCAAATCACTGACACAGTGACAGGTAACACTTCTATCCACTAAGCAACTAAGAGCCTCACTGAAAGTTTCAGTAGGATTCTTAGACCAAAACAAAAATCAATTACTCTAAATGATTAGTTTTAAAACTAACATGCTAGTTTGGAACATTAGAGGTTATGGCACCTCTATAGATAGGCTCGGAACTCTCATTTTACTGCATAATATTTCTATACTTTGCATCATAGAGCCAATGCATGACAAAAATGAAATTCAAAATCTGCAACATGACATAGGTTTTCAGCACTGTTTAGCAGCATCCACAGCAAAAATTTGGCTTTTTTATAGAGACTATTTCACCATTGATGTCCTTTCTGAATCTGACCAATATATACAGGTTCAGATCACAGAAAAGAACTCAATGTTGACATGGTGCTCCACATTTATTTATGCACAAGTTACTAGAGTCCGTAGGTTGCAGTTAGGTCTGATTTAGCTAGCCTGCCCAACCAACCAACAATATATGTTGGGGATTTTAACACAGTGGGATCTGTGTTGGAAAAGAAAGGCAGGCATAGGCCTCCTTTAGGTAGCATTAGATAATTTAGGACTTTCATTGACAATTTGCAGCTTCAAGAGATCACTACTAATGGGAATCAATACACCTGGACAAATAACAGGGTAAAGGAGGACAAATTACTTCAGAAACTAGATACAGGGCTGGGTACCTTAGATTGGATTTCTAATTTTCCCCATTCCTCCATCCATGTTCTTAATAGGACCACCTCTGACCACAACCCCCTCCTTGTCACCATCCAAAATACAAGCCAACATACACCCAAGCCATTTAGGTTCCAGGAAATGTGGTTGAACAGAAATGGATTTCAAGAAATGGTAAAAGAGAACTGGGAGCTCCCAAGCCAATACACTGGATTGTTCAACATGGTGTTTAAAATGAAAATACTGAAATCCATGTTGATATCATGGAACAAGCAAACTTTTGGAAATGTACATCTCAACCTACTGCAGGCAGAAGATAGAGTATCAGCACTGGAGGACACATATCAGAATACAGGGGCAGAGCTGGACCTTTTGGAGTTGAATGAAGCAAGAGCCACACTTATTGCTGCTGAAAAAGAGAGCACAATTTTTTGGAGACAGAAGGCAAGAATTATATGGCTGCAAGAAGGGGATGCAAACTCTAAAAATTTTCATAATAAAGTCAGGGAGAAAAGATTCAGGGCCAAGATCACAAAAATTAAAAATAGTGAGGGCACTTGGATTACAGATGCAACTGAGATTCAGGAGGAAGCATCAAAGTTTTATGAGAAGTTACTAAATGAACATAGGGATGAGACTGATCTTTCAGGGCAGTATTTAAACTTTTTCATGTCAGTGATTCCCACTATCATTTCAGAAACAGAAAACACAGGCCTTTTAAAAGGTAGCAGCATGGAGGAACTAAAACTAGCCACTTTTGGTCTGAGTAAAAATAGTGCTGCTGGATCTGATGGTTATTCTGGAATGTTTTTTACAAGTTGCTAGGACACAATCAAGTTGGGTCTATTTCAGGATGCTGAAGATTTTACGTCAGGAACTAAACTGCCAAGGGCCATATCAAGCACTTGGCTTGCTTTGATACCAAAAAAGCCAAATCCCAGCACTTTTGGAGACTTTAGGCCAATTAGCCTATCCAACTTCCTGAACAAAATCTTCTCCAAGATCTTAATGGAAAGATTAAAACAGCTCCTGCCCTCAATCATTTCTGAAGAACAGTCTGGCTTTATGCAGGGAAAGGACATTTCTGACAACATACTTCAGATGATAGAAATGGCCAGATTGCTCCCCAAGAATCAAAAATATGGGAATATGATTGTCAAGCTTGACATGCAAAAGGCATTTGATAGAGTGTCTTGGGCATTCCTCAACTCAGTCTTGCTCCAGTTTGGATTTCATGGGTCTTTTTCAAGTTGATACTTCAGAATATAGAAGCTGCATGGTTCTCTGTCATAGTTAATGGGATAGCAACTGGTTTTTTCCCATCTAGCAGGGTACCAAGCAAGGAGATCCCATTTCTCCATTTCTGTACAACATTGTTACTGAAGCCTTCACCAGGGAAATTAAGAAATTATTTTCCATTAACTACCTTGATCACTTCACCCTGCCCAGAAATGTTCCGACTGTTTCCCATCTAATGTATGCAGATGACACTGCCATTTTCTGGAACAGCAGCAACAAAAATTTGAGGTGGCTGAGACATTTTCTATTTGCCTATGAAGCTGTTTCTGGTCAGAAAATAAGCTATGAGAAATCAGAATTCTATGTTCATCCACACACAGCTCTGAACAGAAAGAAAATCATTAAGAGGATTCTAGGAATTAGATCTGGAACTTTGCCCTTTACCTATCTAGGATCCCCCTATTTTCTATGGAAAGAATTTGAGTAGATATTATCATCATTTACTGAAGAGAATGGAGCATCCTCTACTTAACTGGAAAAACCAGTGGCTGTCACAGGCAGGAAGATTGGTCCTAATTAATCATGTGCTTATGGCAATCCCTACCCACATTTTTTCTGTCCTGCAGCCCCCAAAAATGATACTGAAGAAAATGGAAGTTTGATTGGTCGTGGTTTCTACCAAATAAACCTGCAAACAATTCGGTTTAAATTCAAGAATAGAGTAAGCAGGGTCGATCCCACGAGGAACAGTGTAATCAGATTCTTATATCTAAAGATACAGCTTTTGGTTAGAAACCACCTTTTATGTTGAAAGAGTTTGTATTAACTATCTAAGAACTAAATTAAACTAAACTAAGAAGCAGATAACAATTAAAATAAACAATGCAAATAACACGAAGACACTCAAACAATGCAATCCGGTTACGGGTAAATCCACATTAACAATTCATTCGATCACTGGCTCAGTAATTTATTAAGTTGTATAAACCAATCAGTTATAGACCTTCGAGAATAGCACACCCAATCCAATTTCTTCTTACTTTGTCGATAGCCGGCAAGAGTAGCTAAACTGACTATTTCTCTAATCAAGATACAACCTAGCCGGAATAGCCTAACTAGATTTAATACCTCAACAGCATTAAGCACCAAAGAAACCCGATTCAGATAATTTATAATCAGAACAACTGTCACAAATTATCTACCCTGTATTCCCAACTATTGGCGTATAGTTTCGCCACTAATTGAATCTACCCCCTAGATACAGATAAATAGAGGAACTCAATTGGCACTATTCCAAATAACAGAAGACTGATCAGATCTCAAGCAATTCAGAAATAAACAGGATACACAGAGAATAACAAGGAATCCACACAACATAATTATCAAGCACATTTAGGCCTCACATATGAATCATAGTTAATGCTTCAAAACCCTTACCGGAAACAAACCTATCTACTAAACATATTAAACACAAACTAATAATTAAAAATGAAACTAATTATAAAGAAAAGTAAAAGAAAACTTAGTCTTGATCAATGATTAAAAACGTATGTGTTGGCTGGCTTCAAAGCCTACGGATGGCCTCCAAACTCCGGAACCCCCAAAATAATATAATGTCTAAGTATATATAGGTTTTAGGGTAAACGAAACCCTAATCCGAATATTACAAGGAATTGGACTAATAAATTAATATATTATAATATAAATGGGCCTTCAAATAAATCTTCATTGTCTTCTCTATGTAGCCCAGTTAAGCCCAATTTATTAAGACCGCGACTGCAACAATTTAGCCCAATACTGATATCTTCAAGAACGTATTGCTGATTAGTGATCGACATGTCGAAGCACAACTTAGCCGCCCGTAGAAAAAACCAGTAATAGAATTACATCTTCAACTCGCAAGCGTCTTCTTCTTCCCGGAATAATGAAATTGACGATCCATTATCCGTTGGAGCACACTACCTCATTAAAAAAACCTTTCGGAAAAAAGAGTGTAGTGTCTAGCTCCTCTCCATGGCTCTAAGTGCTTGATTTTGCATCTTTTTCACTACTTCTCCACTTGATTGTTTTCCACCATTTTTCTTATAATTCCTGCACCAAAAACACCTTCGTGCACATCAAATGGCAAAAGAGAGATATAAAATCATATAATTAGATGCATAAAATACGCCTGATCAAAGTTTTAGCCTCAACATTTTTTTGGGGAAGTACTGATAAGGGACAGAAGAGAAGCTGGAAAAAGTGGTCTGATCTGGCATGCCCAACTGATGAAAATGGAGTGGGGTAAGGGATATAAGGGCTGTGGTTAGAGCCTTCTCATGCAAGTTTTGGTGGAAGCTACAGAACAACAGTACTCTATGGACAAAGCACCTTTGGGCACTACCTGAAACATACAAGACCTCTCCAACTTGGCAAAGGATCTGTAGAGTTACTGAACATGCAAATACAAATACACAAGTCATCTGTGGTCTTGGAAAAAGCTCCTCTTAGAATGCCAATTGGTTAGGAGTGGGGGCATTGTACTATCACTGGTCCCAGCCTGAGCTACCTTTTCCTAACCTTACAGTTGCACAGTTTCTGACAAGTAGGAATTTTTATACTAATCAGATGGAGCAACACTTTGCTACCAATATTATTCTACTTTTGCAGGAATCTGAGCTCATCTCAAACCATGAAGACAGACTAATATGGAAACCAGGGTGGGATGGCAATTTCTCTATAAAATCAGCCTACCAAACACTCAGAAATGAAGGAACTGTAAATGAAAATTTTCAACAGGTTTGGGAGTCTAAAGCACCAAAAAAGATTGCCATATTTATTTGGAGAATGAAAAATAACCTCTTACCATTTGATAATATACTCCAAAAAATTGGTTTCAATCTTCCCTCAAAATGCCTTTTTTGTTGCAACTGTGACACTATAAATCACTATTTTAATGAATGCTCAAGCAGCTTGCAGGTCTGGGATGCCATTCACTCCTCACTGGTAATTCATACTCCAATTTTCACAAGTCTGACTAGTAGATTGAATTTCTACTTATCATACAAAGGTTTCTCAAAAATCCATACTGAGGTGATCAAAGTCACTGTTTTGGTCACTTTCTGGCAGCTCTGGATTAAGAGAAACAACCTTTTTTATGATGAGTTGAAATTCTCTACAACAGACGTACATAGTAGAATTATCAACCAGATTGCCATGATTTTTACTGCCAGCCCTTTAAGAGGTAATAGAGAGAGAAACCAATTTCTGATAAGTGCCAAACTAATACCATTTGTAAAGATCAGGTTGCCTAGACCTATTAAAATAATTAAGTGGTACCCTCCTGACCTAGGTTACAAGGTCAATGTTGATGCATCTTTTAAGAATGGCATTTGTGGAATTGGTGTAGTCATAAGAAATTCAACAGGGTTGACTGTCTGTCTAAAAATGATTCACACCACTGCTGCCTCAGCTCTTCACTCAGAACTCCTAGCAATCATACATGGCATCTTTGCTATACAGGAACTCAATCTCCAAAATACCATCATAGAATCTGATTGTTCACTTGCAGTTAAAGGATCCTACAATCCTCACAGATGTGAGTGAAAGTTGTTCTCACTGTGTATACAGATATTTGCTTATCTATCTAGCTCTATACAAGTTCAACATATATACAGAGAGGCAAATAGGCATGCTGACTTTCTCTCTAAATATTGCCTATCTCAAAATAGGAGTGCCAATCTACAAATTAATCAAATCCCAACAGAAATGAGAGGTCTCATTAATCTGGATAAGATAGGGATTGCTAGTGTTAGAACCTATAATTAATGCATAGGATTGGTACAGGTTCACCTTTTTCTTTTCTCAGTACAGGTTTGGATCAATTTAGCCTCCCTGAACATGAACTGCTCAGGTCAGATGTGGGATGGAGATTGATCAAGTCAACAGCTCAGGCTGGGAGTATATTCTGCTCAGGCATGGTGAAATTTCTGCTCAGGCTGGGAGTTTTATTCTGCTCAGGCAAGGTGATCATTCTGCTCAGGCCAGGAAGTACAATCTCAAGGAATAACAATCACAATGATCAACTTGGCAAATTTTTAGCACTAAGGTAGGATTTTGGCCATTTTTTGAACCAGTTATGGTTTTTTTGGGCCTTTTGTATATATTTAAGCTTCTGTAGGTTCACAGGGTTTCAGATTCAAAGGGTTGTTGAATTGTGCTTCGGTATTTGTTTACTCGATCACTAACGAACTCCCCTTTTTTAGAGTCTGACTCACTTCAGCCTGATATACAGAGCTTTTAGAAATAGTCATTTTTGAGAAGCTATATGCTTCTGAGAGCTTAGCTCCTTTTTGTGACAATTTTAGGCAAGTCCTATTATGGTTTGGGGTGCCAAATAAATTCCTCCCACCTATGGTGGATTAATTTTTTTTTTAAAAAAAGAACACGTGTCCAAATTATAAATTACTTTTTTGTGAATTATAATAAATATTTAAGAGGGACATTATTGTCATTTCATATTTAATTTGGACTTGCAGAATTAAAGTAGACCTACATATGGAACCACTCTAAAGAATTTGTGATAAAGAATAAGTACCTTTTTTATTTAAGGGAACGTTACAATTCAGATTTTAAAATTAAGTTTTACCGTTACAAAATAAAAATCATTTGTGACGATCATTAAGTGCAGATTTTATTTTAGGAAACGTTACGATGGAGGTTTTTAAATTAAGTTTTAATTATATTTTCTGAAATAATTGCTGGCTATAAAGAAGAAATAGTGCATGAATTACTGACACAAAAATAATAAAGAATCAGAGAGGATGATTTAGTACTGCTTTTATTTCAAGGAACGTTACGAAGCAGGGTTTAAAATTTATCTTTAATGTTACACAAATAATGAAGAATTGGTGAGGATGATTAAGTCCGGTATTTATTTCAAGGAACGTTATGGTTCAGGGTAAGTTTTAACAAAGTTTTAATGAAATAATTGCAGGGTATAAAAAAGAAATGACGACTAAATGCACAAATCAAATATCAATAATCAACAGCACTATAACTATACTTTCAAATTGTGAAAATCTAAACTTGTAAACTAAGATAATTCAACTACAAAATGAAGTGATACAAACCAAATTACACAAATAGTATAGATTTGGTGCATAGAACTAAACTATCAATCAATGAATACCATGGCATTCATTTCTCTGCTAATTGAAAACAATGACATTTTCCCTTTCCTTCCTTTCATCAAGAAATTGAAGCTATTACACAACAAACAAATTGCAACTCGGTAGCATCATGCACAACAATCCCGCTAAAACAAATTAAATTACACAAAGTGCTGCCTTTATAAGATTTGAGAGCACCACTACAAACATTAAGTGTAGTTGGATCGGTTGTACTTGTAATGCATTTTTTGTTTCATATGGATTCATAAATATTTACTTGTAATGATTTTTTTGTTTCATATGGATTCATTCATGAAATAATATTACCAGTGACATGGGAGCAGATAAAAGATCATTTCCATTTCTTTTTATAAATATGTAAGTGAAGATCTGTCAATTACTTATGTTCAAATTAAAGACTTTTATAACACTCCTTTGATGATCAATTGCTCTAAAACAACGATTGTATGTATTACCCTCCAATTCAAATACCAAAAATGTGTCAAATACACCCAACATGATTGATATTTTGCTCAAGACAACATTATTATCTGTTGGACTAAAATGATCTTATTATCTCCTCCTTGAGGGTAAAAACACAGCTGGAAAAGAGGTATACATGTATAATTCAATATATGAGCTTCCAAAGAGCAAGGCTTTGCCTATCATCCAGTGCCGACTCTTTTGTACTGAGACCGCCAACAGGTTTTGATAACTAAGCAGTCGTAAGAGCAGCAAGAGATTCATCTTTTGCTTTCTGAAAGGTATAAAACCAAGGTTAGGACTTTCGGTCATGTGTATACATGCACCATATATAGAGGGTGTGGACTCATCAACTTCTGTCTAGCAGGGGAAAGGAAGGACTGATGACCAGGGCTGGTCATGGTCATCGAAACTGATGGGTTAACTCTAGATTCAAAAGGATTTGCAGAGTAAGAGGATAAACCATAGTGATTTCCTCCGCAGTAAACTCTCTCTAGCATGCCTGCAAACATCATATTTGAAAATCAAAAAGCCTAGCCTACAAACATCACATTCAAAACCAAAAACTTCAGAGTGATTTTCTATCATTAAGTGTATATAAACGTCATATTTTTCTTACTAACAGGCGCCTTCTTAAGCTTGTTCGAGTCCTTGACAGCTTTTCCCTTGCTAATTGGGGCCTTCTTCGGCGCGTTATTCTTTACGGAGAGCCTGAATTCAAAACAAAGAAAAATAAATAACCGGTTCATCACGAATCTGCATAAACAAATCGAATAACAGCACAACTCACTTGGTCTCGGGCTTGCCCTTGGATTTGGCTGCCCGGAGTCTTCTCATCGAAGATTTTGATGCGTAATGGATACCTGCTCAATAATTGCTTAATATGTTTTGAAAGGACTCAATAATTGCTTATTGTGAGAACTTACGAACACATCAGTGTCCTCAACGTCCTCTCTTTCTGCTATTAATCAGAAACTAATAGTCATGAATATGCCATTTTCAACTCAAGTTCTTTAAGATGCTATTTAGCGAAAGCTGTTCACTTCATCCCAACAAACAAAAATAAGAGCAAGTCCAACAGATTATCTACTCACATTCTCCATAATAGGGAAGAAAATCTCATATTTTCCATATTTTTTTACCTCAACTCCAACAGTTTCCCCATTTTCCATTCCCTATAATTTATTGACATTTATTACTATACATTTATCCTATTGTTTTCTATTTTTTAATCATATATAAAATAAGTCCAAATAATGAAGAACAAATAAATAATTAACTTAAAATACATATTACAATAATATTTCATATTTGAAATTACTTACTCTAACTTATAAAATGATAAAATTACATTTTATAAAAATAACACATCCTGAGATACAATATAACTATTATTGTAATGTATTATGAATAATTAGACTCATCTATTTTCAATTTTTTGTTACAAGTTATTATTTTCAACCATAAGAAATAAAATGTTTAGTAAAAATTTTTAATTTAAACGTTATGACTTATATAAAACGTCAAAATAAATATACTTATGACCTTAAAATTTAGTAAATTCACTAGTAGAAACTGACCGGAACACGGCGCCTCTACACGGCGGTTCCGCGTGAAATTAAGGGAACCGCCGTGCAAGGCATCCGGCTAAGTTTCCGAGTTCGGAAACTTAGCCGGATGCTTGTTATCAGACACGAGTATCCTTATCTCCCCTTCATTCTCCTTATCTCCATTCATTTTTCTTATCTCCCTTCATTCATCTCTCAATCTCTCCCTTGTTTTTCTTCTTCTCCATTCTTCTTCTTCTTCACCTTCATTCCTTCAATGTGTATTAGGTTTTAAGAACTTCCTAGATCCAAAAGCTCCACACCTCGCTCCGCAACACCGACTTCGATCTCACCCATGAGTTCATCTTCCAGATCTGCAAAGTTATGATTCACGGCCGTTTTGGTATCTATCTAATTCACAGCTGTTTAGGTGAACTCCCATGACTTCTCTTTCTTTCATATGTTGTGGACAAGCAACGAACCTAACACGGTCCATGATGGTGGTGCCATGTTTTCGGTTCGGGCACAAATGTGGGTCAAACCTGCTCATGAGTTTGATCCATGAGTTTTTCCCGATCTGCAACCTCGGATTAGCACATGTGATTTTTGATTTCGCCGGCCAATATGGCCGGCGTTTTTTTTGTTCTATCCGGCTAACTTTTCCGAATTCGGAAACAATAGACATCCGGATAAGTTTCCGAACTCGGAAACGTTACTCGGCGGTTTTAACCGCCGTGTAACGGTGGCGCCAATTGCACGGCGCCACCATGGACGGCGGTTTTGGGACGGAACCGCCGTGTTCCGTCCCATATTCTACTAGTGATTTATATTAGAATTAATTATTAAATATCAATAGATATGTACATGTAGAAATAGTCATATGAGATCTTGTTACGATCGTCTTTATGCATATTTTTAGAATATGTATTTTTGATAAAATTTTATTGTAATTATTTTAAGATATTATCATTTAAAATTATTGAAGAGAAATAATTAATGAGTGAAATAATAAAAAACAATGCAGATAGCATTAAAATTTGGTTCTCCAAATCTTCTCCCTCATTATCTAAATTTAAATTTGGAGAAGCAAACCTTCTCTCTCTTCAATTTTTCTATTATGAAGAATGGGATGGAGAATCTGTTGGAGTTCAAAAAAAGGCCCAAATTCTCCATATTTGAGCAAATTTGCTATTATAGCAAAGTTGTTGGACTTGCTCTAAATCTTCCAACAAAAAATACCTTCTCAATCCCAGCACGAGTCGTCACCTCCGCGAAAGGATGGTGTTGATTCAGAGGCTTCCCACCGTGCTGATCGGCCACAAGAGGGACATCCTCTTCGGACTTGTCGCAATGGTGAAGAGCTCGGATTCGTGCTCGAGGAGCATCAAGGATGGATTACAAAGGGACAATATCAATGAAATATGCATACTATCCTCTCCCCCTCGCCGTCTGACTCATCGGAATACAGAGGTCCATCGGCGGTGGACTAGTCCTCCTCCTGACCTTCGTCGCCGTAGCCCAGCCCTTGCCCTCTTCCCGCCGCTTCGCCACCAGCGCCTCATACTCATCTTCATCAACGGTGTCGTAGATCCGATCCTCCAACTTGAACTGCACTCCGCCGTCTTCAGATGGATTCTATCCCCGCCCTAGCCGCCTCTCCGTGCTGCAGTTCCAATGGTCGTGTTTGGGACCGGGATAGTCCTTCTTGGACTCAAGAGCAAGGGTTTCCGGATCGTGGTTACCGGTTTCGTCGGTAGAAACCCAGAATGAAAAGGCCTTTGTTTCTAAAACCCAGAAATTGAGACCTGTAATTGCATAAAATCACCACCGGTTTAGTATTACAAATCACATCTTTATAGATGCTAGATTCAAAAATCAAACACAAATCTGATCTCTTTTACAGCAAACTCACCGCAGCCAATCAACTCCCCTTTCTGTCACAGAATCGGCGGCTTATCAGCTTATCCGCTGCCATACCCGGACTCATTCGCCTGACCTGGAAGTGGCTGGTTGAGCCGCTGGCATCGTACGTTGTGGATGATTTAATCGAAATCAATGATAAGTTCTGAAACAGAAAGAATCAATCATGGAGAGGATGAAGAAAAGGGCATAAATACTCATAAATGCTGATTGGTGACGTGAGAGGAAGAGGGGATAGGGTCCTCTACACAGTTTCTTCTACGCAAATAGTACGCCACACTCACGATATAGTTTTTGTTTTATTTGGTGAAAACATGTATGTTATGCGTTAATTATATCCTCCGTTATTAATATTGTTAGAATACTAGTTGAAAGTAATTTTTAACCATTCTCGTTTTTACGTAAAATAAATTTTTTTTAATGAATTACTTAAATTTGTCTTTTATTACCGTCATTTTTTTCAAAAAAGAAATTAAGTTGCATAAATGTTAACCTAAAATATCTTAAATTTTAATTTAGTTACTGGTTATTTGTAAATTTAATTGTAAATAAATAAAATTAAATTGTATATGTCGATAATAAAATATTATATTTTCGAAAATGAGTATAATGTAATAAATAAATTAATTTCGACTATAAAATTGATCTACGTGTATATGTTTTAAATATTAAAACATTTTTTCTCATATACATATAAGCAAATCCTACTCGATAGATTTGTTTCATAAATTATTTATGAAACTGTCAGAACTGAAATTTCAAGAAACAATATCAAAATAATATATTGAATTCAGTTATTATAAAAAAATTAAATTGCAATTGTATGTTTCACAAATTTAATTTTTTTTCAAAAAACATAACGTACAAAAATAGATATTTTACCTACTTAATTTGATTTTTGAAAAAATGACTGTAACAAAATAGGAATTTTTGAGGTAATTCATTAAAAAGATAAAATATCATTTTTGTAAGAATGAAATCTCTAAAAATTACTTTCAGTTGGTAAAATACTTAAATGGAAAATTAAATTAACGCAAAACATACATATATTTACCATGGTAAACAAAAACTACCTCATTTAAGATTGTGGCGTACATGTTTGCGTAGAAGAAATTGCGTAGAGGATTCTATCCGAGGGAGAGGGGAAGAAACGGCAATTCAGAAAAAAAGAAAACAAAACAATTGTGGTGAGTTGTTAACGTGTCAATTTGTGGTAATTTTAAAAAATAATTCAAAATTTTAACAAAATTCTAAATCATGCTCTTTTAAAGTATAACTAGTAAAATATCCCGTGCCGATGCACAGAAATTCAATTTAAAATTTTTATAATTTAGTAAAAACTAATTTAATGTAAATTAAGTAATCTTGACCATGTATTATTTTGTGAAAGTTAAATAATATTATGTAATAGCTTTTTGTTTTAAAAAATTTCGCCGCTAAAGCATTGTTACATTTTCAAGAATTTAAGAAAAAAATTACATAACTTTATTACCCTAACTTCTTAAACACTTCCTTATAAACTACATTAACGGTACAATGGATCGGTTTATCATTCTTGTCACAAATCAAAATCTTCAACCTCTTTCTACTTTTAACTCTAGAGACAGCAACGTATATTTGTCCATGAGTGAAAACGGATTTTGGGATGCAGTGCTTTTCATTGATAGTTATATGACTGCTTAAAATGGTTATAAATCAAAATCAATCATATAATCACATATATGTGGTGGAAAAGGAAGATCTTGATATAAAGCTTGTTCAAGAAGAAATATGGATTCAAAGTTGGTATATGTTTAAAGGGGATGATTGTGATGGTGGTTGTTTGCTTATAGATGAAAGTATATAGAATAGTTTCATACACGATTCATAATTTCACACATTCATTGCAGGCTATAACAATGAAAGGATGCATGAATTACCGTTACAAAAATAATAAAGAATCTGTGAAGATGATTAAATGCATTTTTTATTTCAGGGAACGTTGCGATGCAACTTTTTAAAATTAAGTTTTACCGTTACAAAAATAACAAATAATTTGTGACGATCATTAAGTGCAATTTTTATTTCCGGGAACGTTATGATGGTTTCAAAATTAATTTTTAATAATTTTAATGAAATAATTGCAAGCTATAAATAAGAAAGGGTGCATGAATTACCGTTACGAAAATGACAAAGAATGGGCGATGATGATTAAGTGCAGTTTTTAATTTTAGAGAACATTTTGATGTAGGTTAAGTTCTAATAATTTTTAAAGAAATAATTGCAACATATAAAGAATAAAAGGTGCATGAATTACCGTTACAAAAATAATAAAGAATCCACGACGATCATTAAGTACAGTTTTTATTTTAGACAACGTTACGATGCATGTTCTAAATTAAGTTTTACCATTACAAAAATAACAAAGAATTTGTGACTAATATTAAGTGCAGTTTTTAATTCAGGGAACGTTATGATGATTTCAAAATTAAGTTTTAATCATTTTTTATGCAATAATTGCAGGGTATAAAGAAGAAAGGATGCATGATTACCGTTACGAAAATAACAAAGAATTTGAGATGATAATTAAGTTCATTTTTTATTTTAGAGAACGTTATGAATAAGGTTAAGTTTTAATAATTTTTAATGAATTAATTGCATCCTATAAAGAATAAAGGTTGAATGAATTACAGTTACAAAATTAATAGTATAAGAATGCAAGGAAAGGAGTTCATAGATGGTTAATTTTAAACTAAAAATGGTTAAATATAGTAATAACTTAATCCAGGTAATTGTCAATTGAATAAATTATTTCAACAGATATGAACGTACCTGAAAAAAAAATTGGGACCCTTTCAAAATAAAGTTGGAGACTTTTTATAAAATTTGAAACTCATTGATCTCTATAATTCAATATAAAATAAATTTTAAAAACCTAAATTGAGGGAAAATGAATTGTATTCATTAATTCATAAATAGGAGCGATGTTGAATAAAATCTTTGATCACCTTAAAAAGGTTTTCAACATTCAAATGTATTATGAAATTGATGACTAATCATTAATCCCTTCAAAATAAAAATGAAATATTTACATGATTTTTCTCAATATTTTTTAAAGTTTAGTCAAAATATTATGAATTTAGTTCTGAATTCATGAAATTTAATATATTTTATAATTTTTAATACATTCATTTTCTATTTTTATTCAACATAAGTTATTTCATTATTTCAAATTAGTTCAGTAAAAATAAGCTGATCGATGGAGCTCCCTGGTCAATATAAATATGCATGAATTACCGTTACGAAAATAATAAATAATTTGTGAGGATAATTAAGTACAGTTTTTATTTAAGGGAACGTTACGATGCACGTTTTAAAATTAAGTTTTACCATTACAAAAATAAAACATAATTTGTGACAATCATTTAATGCAGTTTTTCTTTCAGTTAACGTTACGATATAGATTTTAAACTTAAATTTGAATAATTTTTAATGAAGCAATTGCAGGCTATAAAAAAGAAATAGTGCATGAATTACCGTTACAAAAACAATAAATAATCTGTGAGGATGATTAAATACAGTTTTTATTTCAATGAAAGTTACGAAGCAGGTTTTAAAATTAAGTTTTACTGTTATAAAAATAGCAAAGAAATTGTGACGATCGTTAAGCGCAGTTTTAATATTTTTAACGAAACAATTGCAGATTATAAAGAAGAAGTGGTGCATGAATTGCCGTTACAAAAATAAGAAAGAATGTGCGAGGATGATTAAGTGTAATTTTTATTTTAGGGAACGTTATGATACATGTTTTATAATTTAATTTTACCGTTACAAAAATAACGAAGAATTTGTGAGGATGATTAAGTGCAATACTTATTTCAAGGAACGTTATGGTGTAGGCTAAGTTTTAATAATTTTTAATGAAATAATTGCAGGTTATAAAGAAGAATTGGTAACTAAATGCACAAATTAAATACCAATAGTCACAAAAACTACAAAAACTAAGTACAACAATCCCTTTAAAACAAACCAAATTATACAAAGTGCTGGACTTTATAAAATTTGAGAGCACTACTACACTTGGTGTACTGAATTGAGCCTGTTTGAACCATTTTATGGCCATCCATATGGCGCCTAGATGAACCATAATCATGAATTACTGTCTTAGAAAGTACAATATTTCCAAGATGTTATAACTAAACTCAGTAATTCAAGTTCACGTGCAAGGCTTAGCGTATCTTGAGCTGCTCAACATTGTAAACAATGTATTTGTTGTACATAAGGCTAGCCTGCAAACATCATATTCGAACCCAAAAACTTCACAGAGTGATTTTCTATCATTAAGTGTAAATAAAAGTTATATTTTTCTTGCTGAAAGTGGATAAATCAAACTTGGGAAACTTCTTGCTCTTTTGTGCTACATGTTACATGATATTCATTGAGGAGGAGAACAATTTATGCAAATCAAAAGCCCTATGTACACATCAACAAAGTGATAGATGGATTTCACTTGGCAAAGAAATCAAATGTAAGGCACAAACCTCGCATAAAAGAAGCACACCAGATTCTGCATGCACATTGAGAAGCATAGAAGCAATTTGCACTTTTGGAAGAGAACAATTTATGCAAATCAAAAGCCCTATGAATCTATACACATCAACAAAGTGATGGATGGATTTCACTTGGCAAGGGAATAATATGTAAGGCACAAACCTCGCATAAAAGAAGCACACTAGATTCTGCAGATTGCATATTGAGATGCATAGCAGTAATTTGCACTTTTGAAAAACATATCAGCAAAGTAAACTCCTTTCCCAAACATATATAGCCTGTGACAGGTGCTATTCTCATACCTGATGATTTAGACAACATAATTCTGGTCGTAAGTATCAGTTTCTCAATGTATAATAAACATATACAAAAAAAAAACGGACCTTGAGATAGAATTCCAGCTCAGTTTAAGAGCCTAGAACCATTAAGAGCATAGAACCATGCCACTAACGATCAATGTGGGGTATTCCGAGAATCAACTGTTCTAGCTCTTCAATCCACTGGCAACATTTAACAATATACTTCTCAAATCTAGTGACTGTCATTACAATCAAAAGAGAACATCTCAACTTAATAGCATGAACGAAACATACAAAAAGAGAGCAAAGAAACTAACCTCAAGGTGCTTCTTAATTCTTTCTTGGGCCTATCATAACCCTCGGTTTAGTACCATTGAGCTATCGTCCCACTTATGACATAAACCTGAGCTTCGATCATCGAGGTAGCAGACCACAACATTGTCAAAATCGCCAACACATTATAAGCATAATACAGAAACAGACCAAACGTCGACTCCAATAGGAGAAGAGAATGCTCCCCAACAATGGGAGACCGTGTTTATCCGTTCTCCGGCGAATCCCGATCCCGCTAGGTTTCGCCGGAAACCTAAGGCACCACCGTATCCACCTTAGCACGGGAGGAGAGTTTCGGCTGGGATTTGTAGGGCTTTGGAGGAGGGGAAGGTGGAGGGATTAATCGAGATTAAGAAAGGAGTATTCGGAGGGAAGTTAAAATAGTAACTGATCAACTGTAATAAAAGAGTAAATATAATAATAAAGCTGAAATTGAAATAAATATGAAAAAGGTAATTTTAGAAAAGAATAGAATTGACAGGTGTCAAATTTTAGATGATTGAAAAAATAATTCAAAATCATGAGAAAATTAGAAATCATTCTCTTTTAAAGGTAGTTATAGATATACATATCTCTCCTCCAACTCATTTTCACATCACTAACCCCTGGTCCCCTACTATCATACTATTTATTCTCCATTCATTACGCACCACATTATATACTATTCATATGCCTCATTAATTTATATAATTATATTGTAAATAAAATTGAAACTAATAACACAAGCAGCATGTAAATAAAATGGATACGAAATAAACTTAATAATAAGATAAAATTAATAATATAAAAATTTCTATTAGTTATTTTAGTTTGATGGATCAAAATATAAACTAAATATTATGAAATATAAGAAAAATTATTACTAATAAAAAATAGTATAACTAATTATTAACAATTTAAAAGTAAAATATTAATGATCTTACCAATTACTAGAAACAATAAAATTCTAAATTGAAAAAAAAAACTTTATTTTAAAAATCAAAAGAATTAAACAAAACAAACCAAACAGAACCATCATTTGAACTCCCACGGTGTGAGTTCCTTCACACGGGACCCGCCGTGTGGCCGACACATCCCACTTCTCATCTCTCTCCTTTTGTTTTTTTAAAGGAAAATTGTATATCATACTCAAGGTGCTGGAAAACGTCCAGCAACGTTTGCAAGAGGAACTGTGGAGTATAATTCCACTCTACATAATTTGAGCTATTATTTTTTCTTATGCTAGCTACCGGACGGGCATCCGTATTTTCGTTTCTTGGTATCCATCGTGGCAAATTAAGGCCTTGTTGCACAAATTCTGCTCGAATCTCCTCAGTGATTAAGTGGCATAATTCTGAGCATCCAGGTCTCCATGTATGATCTGCATTAGGCTCAACGAGTCTCCCATAATAGCTACATCGGTCCATTGGAGATATGCCGCCAATCTCAGTGCTTCTCTCAGTGCTTCTGCTTCCGCAAACGTGGGGTCTCGTACATCCATTATCTTTCTGCTCACAGCCCGAACAAAAGACCCATCTGCAGCCACTGCCACTACCCCCAATCTGGCGCGGTCCCTTGCTATACCAGCATCAAACAGAATCCTTCTTCCCACCTCTGGCGGTCTTAATGAGTTACCTGTAGAAAGGATTTCTGAAACTCTCTCAGACCAAGCATTTGCATCAGCAAAGAATATCAAGGTTGAAAGAATTGATGCAACCAGTAAACTCGAGTCGATGCTCTTGTCTTGAAACAACTTCGTATTTCTCTGGAACCACACTATATCGCAGACCATTGCCATTAGCTCTCTCCTCTTATCATCACTGTCGATCAGCAACTGTCTGAACTATCCATCACCTCTTGCTCTTTCACTCCCCAGTATATCATGTTGTAGACCTAGAGCTCGCCATACTCCTTTTGCATATTCACATTCAAAGAACAAGTGCCTTGTCGTCCCATCCTCAGTATCACAGAGTTGACACTTTAACAGGACTTGTACCTTCCTATACCTGAGGTTCTCCGATGTTGGCAAGGAGTCCATGCATAACCTCCACACACCCATTGATCAAATATTTATTGCCCACAATGTTTTCCACACCATTTCTCCACACCCACTAGAATTGCTCTACTGTGTATAACATGAGTGTTAATCATTGACAACAGACGTACCAAAAGTCAAGGACAAGTCATGGTCAACAGAATCCAACATAAGTTTCCTAAATTGGCATCAGAAGATTGTATCCGATTAGACCACTGTATGACTTCAACTTGGATATGGAATTGCGCTATCTGAACGTAAGCCATCCAATTGATAGGTTGTCTAAATAACTACAACAAGTTGTTTAAGTTTTTACATCAAAAACATTTCTAAACATAAAGTTATGGACTTCGAAACCATATTACTTTAAATTATTGCTTTTGTAGCTGGAAGCCTTGATTATTTAATTGATTATGTAGATAAACTAGGTTTATATTTTTACTGACATCTTGTTTGCAGGGTTACCTTAGAGCCGTTGCTACTCTTGTTAGAGATTTGCAAGTTGTTCTTGCATTTCATGTGGAAGTTATGAAGAAGTATGGTATCAACTTTGACGAGATAACGATACTCATGGAGTCCTTCCAAGAACAAGATCCTAGCGGTCACATGGAGCGTTATAGCGTGATGTTGCAGCTATCAAAGGGGCTTTCCATTTTCAAGGCCCTTCAAGGATCAACGCTAGATCCGATTGCCGACGTGAAACATGTGTGGTCTGATTGGGTGCTCAATTCGGATGGAATATTCCATAGTAATTTCATCAAGAGAAGGCGAGAGTTGACCAAGACAGTTTCTGCCCATTTAGTTGAGATAGTGGATTACTGTTTAGCACAACATCCAGAATTGATGCTAAGGTAACTACTGTCAATATTGTTCAATCATAGATCTCTTATTTCACACAAACATTGGAACTCGTATTCATTAAGTAAGGATTCACTAACAAGGATACACTGAGTGTGCCTTTATGCGATAGGGAGTCCCTATTCTATTATGGTTATTCAATCGACATAAGCCGGCAAGATAGGTTGTCATTTGATGCCAAATTGGGCCTGGTGGTTATCAATGCATGGTCTAAGGTGTTGATATGGAAATGGGCTGAAAGGAATGATCACCACCGTGTTTGCATGGACGTGGTGCGAAAGGTTAGTATTTAAAATGTCTATAAAATCCCGCATTCAATAACAAATCATTAGAAGAGGTGGGGTGACACGTAGCTAATTTCTTTATTTTCTGTGTGCATAAACATTTGCAAGACTCCAAAGGCATACTTGTATCATATCAATTACCTTAATTTTGGTACTTACTGCATGTTCGAGTTTGATGTAGTGTGTAATTAATTTTGGCCAATACTAGGTGCAGATCTAATTTACTTGTGCATGTCCAAAAAAGACAATATTATCCTATTTATTTCAAATCAGCGGACCTGCATTAGTAAAAAGTATGAGCATTTAAGTAAAAAACCAGACATGCACAACTAAATTGGATATGCACCTAGTTTGGCCGTTAATTTTATATCACTTTTACGTTCTGTTCAGGTTAATATTCGGGAGCTGTTAATGCCAGAGCAGTTATTAGCTTCCAGAGCAAAATTATTACTTTTTCCTAAAGTGCCCTTTCTTAATTAACCATCAAATATTCACTCACACTAACCTTTACTACAAAAAATTCTCCACGTTTTAATCCTTCCCTCCCAAACCCACTCACAATGCAGTGAAACTTAATTAATATGTTCGACATCATTTGGGCATGGAATGGATACCGAAGTTATTGGCTTCCCAGATCGGGGCCCAGTTGCTTACCAAGAACCCTGTTGCAGCCTCTATGCTCGACAAAATGTTGCACCTAGTCAACACATGCTCTTTGCTCACCTGTGCCCTGCTCTTTGATGTCGCCGGAGAGCATGGGGTTATGGGCTGGCGCCGGCGAGGAGTATTTTGTCCCGGATGAGGACGACATCTCCGTTGCACCTGAAGAATTCATCCACTACTCTTCTTGTTGATGTTGTTGACAGCTTAGGCAAAGGAGAGTATACTGTTTACACCGACTTACTTCAACGGCTTGGTCAAGAAAGTCAAACTAAAGTTTGGCGCCAAGATTCTGGCGCCCAAGAGTCAAGTCTCCATCTTTGACTTATGCATCTTTGTAGAGTCATCATTCTGTTATTTTCTGTTGTTTTTCCCATTGCTTAGCCAGCTTTTTTGGCATTATTCATGCTTGGATTGTAGCTCCTAATTGTAGACTATAAGTGCTGAAGGACTATTCACGGTTTTAGTAATTCAATAAAATATTTCTTTTTCCCGTCTTTCTATAAATATCCTACTATGTGTATTACTAGGAGTTCTTGGTGTTCTTCACCAGAACGACCTGAACTCCTACCGATCTAGAAAAATTAAGATGGTATCAGAGGCTACCTGTTGATCAATCACATCCCTACAGTATTGCGATCATACCCTATGAATTATTTTCGACCAATTTAACCAAACATTGCAAATTCATTTCGGATCTGAGAGATAGCTTCGAGTGGAGAGAGTACGGCGGAACAACAACAGCGGAAAGGCACGCGCAGAGCACCATAATCCAGGAAAAGATGATGAATCTGAAGGGTATTTCAGACCGAAGGTGGAGGATCCACTTTACCTCCATGTGAATGATCAATCACATCAAGTACTTGTCACACAACCTTTAACTGAGCACAATTATTTGCATTGGAGCCGCACTATGATAACTACGTTTGAGACAAGAGATAAGCTAGGGTTTCTAACTGGTGATGTGAAAAAGCCTGAGGTGACAGATTAGAAATATAGACAATGGAAAAGAGTAAATTCTATGTTGATTGCCTGGATTCAGAATTCTTTGTCTAAGGACATAGTGAATGGATTTCTATTTGCTAATGATGCTAAGGAACTAAGAGATAGGTTTGGTGAAAATAATGGAGCATTAATTTATCAGCTAACTAATGATATAATTGATGCTAAGCAAGTTAGTGATTCCATTGCTCTCTATTTCACAAGACTGAAAGGGTCATGGGATCACATAGCATGTGTTAAGCCAAGGAGAAGGCGTACTTGTTGTACTTGTTGTCAGTGTGGGTATTTTAAGGACTTAATCAAAGACTAGGATGAAGCTAAGGGTCATCAGTTCCTCAGAGGACTGAATGATGATTGCAGGGCTATCATTGATCAAATCACAATGATAGAGCCTCTTCCAAGCTTAGCTAAGACCACAACAATTGTAGGAAAAGTTGAAATACAAAGGCAGGCACATACAGGATACCAAGGCCAGAACATCTCAACTTTGGCGTCTAAAACTGATAACAGTTACTTCTCAGAAGGTGACTTAGGTGAAAATGCAGCTATGGCAGTCAGGAACAACTACAACAACAGTGCAATAACAATGGAACACAGAAGAATGAGTACCAGCAAAGGCCAGTCAGAAATCCAGAATTAAAATGTACACATTGTGGGAAGGCTGGGCATCTTATGGATTCTTGCTTCAAGTTGAAGGGGTTTCCAGATTGGTTTTATGGAAACAAAGAAAGAAATTCCAAACCAAGATATGCTCCACATGCTAATGTTGTAGCTGGACCCTCACCAACAACTAATGGTTCGGGATCAGTTGAACCACACGCACCAAACTCTGAATCACTGCAGCAGCTCCAGATCCAAACACTTATGACAAATCTAGCTCAGATGCAACAAGAGCTAGGGAGAGCACTAAAAGGGAAGGCAGTGGAACAAGCTGCACCAACAGACTTTGCCAATTTTTCACACCTTACAGATTTTTCAGGTAGTGTCCTATCTCATGTCTGTAATTCTGTGATTTTGAATGATACTGTCTCATGGATTATTGACAGAGGTGCTAGTAGTCATATGTGCAGTAACTTAGATCTTTTTACCACCAGCCAACTAGTTACTTTAAAACCTTTTATACCTACACAAGTGTTTCTCCCAGATAATACTGTAAAGCTTATTTCACTCAATGGACAAGTGGACCTACCTAGCAACATAATCTTACATGATTGTCTGCACGTCCCTACCTTCCATTTCAATCTTCTGTCAGTTAGTAAGTTGATCAATACTACTGACATACATATTGACTTCTTCAAAACCATTTGCCTACTACATGACCTTAAAATGGACAAGTTTTAGCAATAGTAAAAGAGAGTCATGGCCTATATATACTAAGTCATACATCTTTCCACACAGCCACAGTACAAGTAGCCATCCACAGCTTGAATTTGTCATGCATTATTAGATCATTTCATTATCTGTACTCACATAGATCTAGAGATGTTGATTTACATGTATGGCATAGTAGACTTGGCCATCCTTCAGATATTGCTATCAAACATTTGAAATAGTTTATAAATGTACCTATTCCTGATTCTTATACATGCACAATCTGTCCACTGTCAAAGCAAAATAGACTTGAATTTCTAGTCAGAGACAAAACTTATGATAATGTTTTTGACCTGTTGCATATAGATCTATGCGGGCCATATGGTATTGTCTCTATATCAGGTTCTAGATACTTTATGACCATAGTAGATGATCATTCAAAGTACACATGGACTGTCTTAGTTAAGACAAAAGAATCAGTTCCTTATCTTCTTAAGGCCTTTTTCATACTTATTCAAAACCAGTTTCAGAAAATGTGAAGGCTATTAAGACTGATAATGGAACATAATTTGTTAATGTTACCCTACTAGATGTCCTTAATGAACTAGGAATCTTGCATCAGAAAACCTGTTCTTATACTCCCCAACAAAATGGGGTAGTAGAAAGAAAGCATCAGCATTTGCTGAATGTAGCTAGAGCCTTTATGATTTAATCTTCCGTTCCTAAGAGGTTTTGGGGTGACTCAGTACTCACAGCTACCTACACTATAAACAGAACCCCTACAGCTACTTTATCTTGGAAAACTCCTCATGACATTTTAATGAACAAGCCAACAGACTGTACCATACTTAAAGCCTTTGGATGCCTATGTTTTTCCACAGATACTACTCCACATAAAGACAAATTTCAACCTAGGGCCAATCCATGTATAATGATTGGTTATCCACCAGACAAGAGAAGCTATTAACTTTTTGATATCACCCATCAAAAGGTCATAGTGTCCAGGGACACCATTTTCCATGAAACAATTTTCCCCTACTCTCCTACACATAAATCCATACCAATTATACCTCTACATGTTCCTTATTCAGATCTGGACACATATATTCCTCCATTTTACACCACGGAAAACCAAGAAAATACATGTACCCACAACTCAGTCCTACCATCTGATTCTGACTCTTTTCCACATATTGACTTGTCAGAAGAATCCTTTCCCAGCCTCACTCACTCCTATAAACCCCCCCCCCCACACACACACTCATCCAATACTACCTGGTCCTACACCTATACCTGAAACTGTTCAACCAGTCAGAGAAAGTAGTAGGCAAGTTCAGAAGCCAGCTTGGCAGAATGATTTTGTCCTCAATGTTTTGCATGATCCTAATAGCCCTCCTGAGTTTACTGAGTCACATAAGGCCTTTCTCGCACAATTGTCAGAGATTCGTGAGCCTACTTCATTTAAAATTGCAAAGTTATCTGTACATTGAATGGATGTTATGTCTTCTGAATTGCAGGCTCTAGAACAGAATAGTACCTGGGAGCTTGTCCCTCTTCCTCCAGGAAAAAGAGCTATTTGTAGTAAGTGGGTGTATAAAGTTAAATTCTTTGCATATGGGAGCATAGACATATACAAGGCAAGACTGGTGGCCAAGGGTTACAACCAGATTGAGGGTATAGACTATTTTGACAGTTACTCACCAGTTGCAAAGACTACCACTATCAGATTGTTTTTGGCAATTGTTGTAGCAAGATTCTAGAGCTTGCATCAACTGGATATTAATAATGCCTTTTTGCATGGCTTCCTTGATGAGGAGGTATACATCCTACCTCTAGAGGGGTACTCCAAAGCCAAGCCAGGTGAAGTTTTTAAGCTCAGAAAGTCATTGTATGGGCTCAAACAAGCCTCTAGGCAATGGAACTCAGAACAAACTAAGAAGCTGTCGCTTTTGGTTTCACTCAATCACCACATGATCACTATCTCTTCCTCCTCAACACAGCTTCTCACAGCTTGGCACTTGTTTTGTATGTAGATGACATTCTCATTGCTGGCTCCTATGAGGATGCCATAGCAGCTGTGAAAAGTTTCCTACACTTAGAGTTCACCATCAAGGATCTTGGTCAGGCTAAGTTCTTTTTGGGACTTGAACTGGCTAGGTCTACCTCTAGGATTAGGGATGGCAATGGAGCGGGTTTATGTGGATACCCGCCCCAGATTCGCCCCATTTAGGTGGACATGGATCATTATATTCATAAGATGGGGCGGGTATGGATATGATTTTTAAACCCATGATGGGTATGGGGCGGGTATGGATATTTTTTTAAAACCCGCCCCATACCCACCCGCCCCGCCCGCTCCATACCCGTATAATATCCACTATAATATATAACAATATATAATACATAATTATAATTTTATTATATATTATTTTTTTTTTTTGTAAATAAAACCATCAAAAAAGAAAGTTAAAAGATAGAGTATATACTATATTCGAAATCAGAGGAGACGATATTGCCTTCAATCTAGTTGAGCTGCTGAAAAGTTCATGTCGAATACTAGACTCTTTTGAAACATATTTTACGTATTTGAAACTTAAGAGAATTTTATAAGTATGTGTGCTAAATATTTTGTGATCTCTTAATTACATATATGATATTTTAATATGTTTTATTTTTATATTATAATTATGAAGTATATATTGATATATTTTAAACAAACAGATGGATATCTAGGTGAGGATGGATATCCAGGTGGGTTGAGATGGATATCCAGGTGGACATGGATATCCAGGTGGGGATGGATATCTAGGTGGATGGGTATGGATCTCAAAATGATATCCATCATGGGTTGATGGGTGAGGATGGATCTTAAATTTTTATATGGGTATGGGCATGGATATACTGGTATCCACGCTCATTTGACCCAGTGAACATCCCTATCTGGGATCTACATCACTCAAGCTAAGTACATCTCAGACATTGTCAGAGATTCTGATTGTACTTCTGCTTCTCATTCTTCTTCTCCACTGCCTGCTACCTGGAACATGGATGTTGTTTCTCCACTCCTCATTGATGCAAGCATCTATAGAATACTGGTGGGAAGATTGCTCTACCTCAACACTTCTAGACCAGATGTGACTTATGTTGTGAACCAACTCAGTCAGTTCATGCAATCTCCAACAGAGCAACATTTGGCCGGGGCTCTTCATGTGGTCAAGTATCTCAATGCTTTTCCATCTAATGGTATTTTCTTTCCTAGCCTCAATGGTCGACTTAAAGCTTAATGCTTATTGTGATGCTGATTGGGGTAGGTGCAAGGATACTAGATTGTCGATTACTGGATTCTGTGTGTTTCTTGGTTCAGCCATGATTTCCTGGAAATATAAGAAGCAACAGACTGTTTCAAGATCTTCAGCTGAATCTGAGTATAGAAGTATGACCCTCACTACCACAGAACTCCAGTGGATCTCTTACCTCTTTACTGATTTCCAGATTCCTCTCCAACTTCCCATTTATCTTTGGTGTGATAATAAGGATGCCCGGGAAATTGTTGAGAATCCAGTCTTTTATGAAAGAACCAAACATATTGAAATTGACTGTCACATTACTAGAAACAAGTTCAAGGAAGGTTTTCTCATTCCTTGTCCTATCTTCAGCAAGCAGCAGATAACTGATATCCTCACCAAGCCTCTTGCTGCTACTCCCTTCCATCTCCTTCTCTCCAAGATGAACTTTTGTGATGTTCCTCAAGTCCATCTTGAGGGGGGGGGGGGGGTGTGAAGAATTCATCTACTGCTCTTCTTGTTGATGTTGTTGACATTCTAGGCAAAGGAGAGTACACTGTTTACACCGACTTACTTCAACGACTTGGTCAAGAAAGTCAAACTGAAGTTTGGCGCCAAGATTCAAGTCTCCATCTTTGACTTATGCATCTTTGTACAGTCATCATTCTGTTAGTTTCTGTTGTTTTTCCCATTGCTTAGCCAGTTGTTTTTGGCATTATTCATGCTTGGATTGTAGCTCCTAATTGTAGACTATAAGTGATACGAGTATAAATGGAAAGCTAGTTTAATTAGGAATTATTCTCTTACCAAGAATTTTCCTATAAATATGTGTTTTAATTCTAGTAAGATTTTATTTATTTTCCATAATAGTTATAGAATTATATTTATTATTTCCAGATTAATGTTAGGATTGTGATTTTATTTGAGATTATTATTATATGCCTCAGCCTTGTAATTTGAGGAGAGATTTATTATAAAGAAAAAGGAGGTTTTCTGGATTAATTGACAGTTGTTCAATTTCAAGATTCAGTTGAGTCGCCCATGACAGGTGGTCGTGATTTCTAGTTAATTGGCTGACAGCTGTTCAAGCGATTTTCATATCCCAAAAGCAATTTATATATATATTCCGTTGCAACAAAGTAAATTACCAAGAAAATACGCATCAAAGTGGCATCAGGAGCAAGGTTTTCCACAAATTATAGTTTGTGAACGGTCATGGAGAGTATGATGGAAGAATGTATGGCTTCGTTGGAGAATAATATGGCGCTTGTGTCAGAATTCATGAGACGGGGTTTTAAGCTTGATATTCCGAAGTTTGGAGAAAAAGTAAACCAAGAAAGCTATCTGGAATGGATCCAGCAATGTGAGAGAATTTTTGTCTTTAAAGAGTATGATGATCGTACGAGGTGCGAGATGGCTATAAAAGAACTCACAGCGCGTGCATTCTTGTGGTATGAAATTTTGGAATTTAAACGAAAGGTTCAGGGAAAATCAGAAATCAACTCGTGGATTAAGTTGAAGAAACATCTTGATCGATTATTCTTACCTTCTACCTATATGTTAAAACAAGAGTCGTTGTCTGTGGTTGAACTTGTGGCGAGTAACGACCAATTTGAGGCAAAGAATGATGTTGATGGTTGTGTTGATGCTAACGTTGAAGATGTCGTTGAGAATGGTGAAGAGGGTAGTTCTACATCTCTAACCGAAGTCGACAATGTTAATGATCATTCTACTCCTCTGATTGAAACCGAGAGTGTTGTGTACTCATGTTCTATAGTCCTTAATGTTCATGATGAGATTAAAGAAGAAGATCTTGATGGAAGTGACATGGCATCACTTGATATTGGTATAAACGAGGGAGATGCAGAGAAAGAACTGGTTCATCCTGTGATTTTTGAAGCTCGATACAAAATTGCTGAGAAAACAAAATCTATATTTTCACGGAATGATCAATCAATTTCTTTTCTTGAGAATGATGAACTTTGGAGTCATGTAAATTCTGAGTTTGGAAAGACTGGCGACTTTGCTACACATCACAACTTTAGTCATGTGTCATTGGATCGATATTCGAAAGGTTGTGAGTTTGACAAGGGGTCACTGAGAGGAAGAATTCGAGGGAGAATCCATTCAGATTCAGGAAGGATGATACAAGATGGGATTGACAAAAGCAAGTACATCGCATTTCAAATATATGGAAGCCACTTACTCATATTGATTGGAGATGAAGAATAGCAAGAATTGAGGACAATTCTTTTCGAAGAAGAGGAGAATGATACGAGTATAAATGGAAAACTAGTTTAATTAGGAATTATTCTTCTCTTACCAAGAATTTTCCTATAAATATGTGTTTTAATTCTAGTAAGATTTTATTTATTTTCCATAATAGTTATAGAATTAGATTTATTATTTCCAGATTAATGTTAGGATTGTGATTTTATTTGAGGTTATTATTATATGCCTCAGCCTTGTAATTTGAGGAGAGATTTATTATAAAGAAAAAGAAGGTTTTCCGGATTAATTGACAGTTGTTCAATTTCAAGATTCAGTTGAGTCGCCCATGACAGGTGTTCGTGGTTTCTAGTTAATTGGCTGACAGCTATTCAAGCGATTTTCATATCCCAAAAGCAATTTATATATATATTCCTCTGCAACAAAGTAAATTACCAAGAAAATACGCATCAATAAGTGCTGAAGGACTATTCACGGTTTTAGTAATTCAATAAAATATTTCTTTTTCCCTTCTTTCTGTAAATATCCTACTGTGTGTATTACTAGGTGTTCTTGGTGTTATTCACCAGAACAACCTGAATTCCTACCGATCTAGCAAAATTAAGAGCACCCCTGTGGCTGTAGATCAATGTTACTCCGAGTAAAACTGGAGCAGAACAACGGAAGAAATTCAGCCCACAATAATGAGGAAACTCAGCCCACAATATGACGAAACTCAGGTGGATTATGCACGGGGTTTATAATGATCATTGAAGAAGTAAACACATGAAATTGGTTTCGGGGAGGGAGGGATAAAAAGAAGAATATTATGTAGAGTAATTACGGTGAACAAATAATTAATTATTAAATTATGGAGGGGTAGTTTTGGAAAGAACTAATAGTTTTGCTTTGGAATCTAATAACTGCTCTGGCATTAACAGCTCCCTTAATATTCATGTTGACTGGACTACCAATTTGTTTGGTTAGTCATTTGTTCGATTAGTCATTTGTGACTGTATTAGTAACCATCGTTTGATTAAATTCTGTCTGGGTGTGAATCTGTGTTGGAAAATATCAATTCGAACCTCGTTCGCTTTGCAGGATCTGGCAAATTCAACTGAAGAAATTTTTCTTAATATCACGAGTTTGTATTGTACATATGGACTGTTAGGATATCAAAGATTAACTCAAGGCAAAACAATAAATGGATTCATTCAAAGGTTCAAAACCTGTCAAGAATAGTTACGTGAGGGAGAAGAGAGAGAATAGGGAGATAGAGAGTCGAATCTGTGTGATCAAACAACTAATTTGATAACTAATCTAACTGACATCCCTCAGATTATATGGCCGGAATCTTCAGTTGAGATGGCCATTGACTGCAACAGAATAACTGCTTCCCTTTTGACTATCTCTGCTAACTCCAATCTTAGCTGACAGTGGATGTACTATTTTGCCCCTCTTCATTATTCAGCATCAGGACATCCCTCTCTGTTAACAGCAAGCTTGTCCCCAAGCTTGCAGAATTGCTAACACCTGTGCAGCACCAGTCATAGTTAAGGCTGAAACTGTGGAAATTGTTTGGAAATAAAAGAAGCTAATTCCCAAGATGCATCATCAAGTGGCATTGTATCTCAGGAGTGTTGTTAATAGTGATCAGTCTCCTTTGTAGGACTCTGGGGGGATATAAAGAAGAGATCTCAGGAGCTAAATCTGAAGGAATGGCACTGATCTGAGTAGGAGGTGGACCAATGTGTTTCTTTAACAAAGAAATGTGAAACACTGGATATATCTTGTCTCCATCTGGAAGCTTTAACTTGTAAGCCACAGCTCCAATTTGCTCTATTACCTCAAAAGGCCCTAAATACTTAGCAGCCAATTTAGGAACAACATGGCCTTGCAAGGGGTGTTGCATGTACTTCTGAATTTTAAGATAAGCCCAATTTCCAATTTCTAACACTCTTTCTGATCTTTTTGCATCAACAAAAAATTTCATTCTGATCTGAGCTTGCTGGAGGTGTTTCTGTAGTAATTGATGTACCTCATTTCTCTGTTGCATAAAATCTTGAGTGGCAGGGATAACAACATTAGTTAGATCTCCCAGAGGTAAATGAAGTGGTTTTACCCCATATAAGACTTCATATAGAGTCATTTTGGTACTGGTATGGAAAGTGGTGTTGTACCACCACTTAGCAGCCCCAAGCCAAACTGACCAAGAGTCAGGCTTATCACAACAAAAACATCTGAGGTAGTTTTCAAGGACTTGATTCACTCTCTTTGTTTGGCCATCAGAATGAGGATGGTAAGCTGTACTGTAATTCAACTTGACTCCCATTTTCTGCAACAAATCCTTCCAGAAATGACTTGTAAAATTTTTGTCCCTGTCACTAACAATATTATCAGGGAGGCCATGCAATCTACAAACCTCTTGAAAATAAATGGTGGCCACTTGTGAAGCAGTAAAAGGATGTTGTAAAGCAATAAAATGACTGTACTTAGTAAGCCTGTCAACCACCACTAGAACAGTGTCCTTGCCAGCAGATAATGACAAATTTTCAATAAAATCCATAGAAATTTGCTTCCAAGCCTGTTCAGGAATAGGTAAAGGCTGTAATAATCCAGGACTTTTGCAATGTTTTGATTTATTTTTCCGGCACACTACACACTTGCTGACAAAGTCAATCACATTCTTTCTTAAACCAGGCCATGTAAATACAGAAATGATTCTCTGAATGGTAGCATGTTGACCAGAATGTCCTCCCAATGCGGATGCATGCATAGTATTTAAAATTTCTGATCTGATGGTGTTAACAGCTCCCACATAGATCTTTCCATCTTGTTTGAGAATTCCCTTCACATAAGTCCAGCTTGGTTTTTGTCCTTCATTGGAACCATTTTTCTGTAAAACAGTTTGAGAAATTAATTCTTGTGCTTTCTGATCACCATAATAGCTAGACTCTAGTTGATGTATCCACTCAGGCACTAGGCCAGAGATAGCACCAATTTTATTCACATTGCAGTGGTCCACTTATAAGCTATCAGAAGTTTCCTTTGATTTTTCTGAATATTGATCTTCAGTTGTCCTTGTCTTAGATGGACCTTCTGTTGACTCTTCCTTTGCTTCTCTCTTAGTCTTGGTCTGCTCCATTGATGACTCCTCCCGTACCTCTCTCATAGCCATGGTCCGCTCCATTGATAATTCCAACTCCTCTTCATTACAGTTTAAAATATCATTCACCTGTTTTCTGAGTAGCAGTTCTTCTGTATCAATTTCTGTATCTGGTTCAGTATCCCAATTAACTTCTGATTCATTGTCCCTTGCTTCCAGTCTACTCACATGAGTTCTGAGTATCAACGTCTCCTCATCATTCTCAATAGGCCTTCTTGATAGAGCATCTGCAACATTATTATCAGATCCTTTCTTGTACTCAATATCAAAATCCAATCCCAGTAGTTTAGTGATCCACTTGTGTTGGATGGCACTGTGCAACCTTTGTTCAATCAAGTATTTAAGGCTTTGATGGTCAGTTCTGATGGTAAAATGATTTCCAATTAAGTAATGCTTCCACCTATCAACAACCATGACCAATGCTAACAACTTTTTTTCATAAGTTGACAGCCCCTTATTCTTGTTACAAAAAGCCTTGGACAGAAATGCAATTGGCTTGTGATCTTGCATAAGCACAGCACCCATTCCATTGTCACTGGCGTCTGTTTCAATGACAAAAGCCTTACTAAAATCACGCATTTTTAACACAGGTGCGGTAGTAATGGCAATCTTCTATTTCTTGAAAGCTTTAGTGGCAAATTCAGTCCATTTAAAACTATCTTTTTTCAACAGATCAAGTGTTCTACAGATCATACCATAATGAGCAATAAACCGTCTATAGTATCCAGACCCCTCAATTCTTTGATGCTATTGGGGATAGGCCAATTCAGAATGCTATTAATCTTCTGTTTGTCCATTTCTACTCCATTTCCAGAAATAACATGTCCCAGATACCCCATATGAGGTTGTGCAAATTCACACTTAGACAATTTGGCAGCCAGTTGGTGTTGTCTTAGCAAGGAAAGTGTCACTCTCAGATGCTCCACATGTTCAGCCATGGAGTTACTATAGACTAAAATGTCATCAAAAAACACTAGTATAAACTTTCTGAGATGCTTCTGAAAAATCCTATTCATCAAATTTTGAAATGTGGCTGGTGCATTTGTCAATCCAAATGGCATCACCAAAAATTCATAATGACCTTGGTGAGTTTGAAAAGTTGTTTTATACACATCTGAATCCTTGACTCTTATTTGATGATAGCCTGATTTCAAATCCAATTTAGAAAAAATCACAGCACCATTCAATTCATCAAGAAGTTCATCAATTATAGGCATTGGAAAACTATATTTTACAGTTTGGTCATTTATCTTTCTGTAATCTATACAAAGCCTCCAACTACCATCTTTTTTCTTCACTAGTAAAACTGAGATGAGTATGGACTGGTGCTGGTTCTGATGATTCCAACCTTCATCATTTCTTCAACTTGTGCATCTATTTCATCCTTCTGTGAATGTGCATATCTGTAAGGTCTGATCCTGAAAGGTTTTGCATCTGTTTTAAGAGGTATTTGATGATCAATATCTCTAATAGGAGGAAGAGAATTTGGAACATCAAATACATCTTTAAAGTCAGAAATCACCTGGAAATGTTTTCAGGAAGTGGAGGTTTCTGTTTCTTGGTTCCAGCTTGTGTCACCTCTTCTCTGTTGACAGCTAGTGTTTGTCCTTGGTTTCTGGTTCTCCAGTGCTGACCATATCTGCTCCAATCATCTTCACACTCTTCCCTAATCTTTCTCTTCCTACAATTATATATTTCTTTGGCCTCTAATCCATACTGTCTGTTAAAAGTAGTTGTGGAGCAATTACCTCTCAGAATCCAACTATCTCCCTTGCTGCAAATCCAAATGTCATCTGTATTGAAATCAAAACCAATTGGACTAAAATGCATCCAATCAGTACCTAGTATCACCTCCATTTTTCCTCCCATATCCATCACTCTTATGTCAAAAGTGAATTTATGTCCCTGAATTTGCCATTGAACCTTAGGAGCTAAAGTTGAACCTCTCACAGTATGTCCACTTGCAACAGTCAGCACAAAACCTCTAGTAGGACATATCTGTAGCCCTAACTTTTTAACTAGATCAAAATCCATGAATGTCACAGGACTCCCAGTATCTAGTAAGAAGTTAACTCTTTGATCCTTCACAGTTGCAAAAAATGAAAGTGACTCAGAAGACTCATCCCTCCCAATAGATTTACAGATAAAAGTTTCTGGCTCCTCCAAATCCATTGTCTCATCTGCGAACTGTTTAAGTTCTATAGCATCATCCTCCATTACCCAAATTTCCTGATCATCATCACTCTCAGTGCCAGTAGTATAGATCACATTGATTTGCTTAAATTTGCAGATATGACCAGGTCCAAATTTCTCACCACATTTGTAACATAGTTTATTTTCCCTTCTATATTGCACATCCTGAGGTGTCAATCTCTTAAATTCCCCTTGTCCTATTTTTTTTCTCACTGTTTGTATCCTTCCGGGGCAATCTAGGCAGTACAGACTTGTGAAATTGGTTCCCACTATGAACATGCCTATGTTTTTTCTGTAATAATTCCCAATGTTCCTCTTCGAACCTTGCTATTTCAGCAGCTGCAGACACATCTTTAGGCTTCATCATTTTAACCATAGGCCTCAATTCCTCTCTAAATCCACTTATGAAACTAGATGTCAGATAAGACTCAGATAATTTGGAATCCAGACCTTCTATCACAGTTTTAAGTTTCTCAAATTTCTTCAAATACTCTCTGCCACTTCCTTTTTGACACAATTTACTGAACTCCTCAACCACATCTTTCTCACTAGAAGCAGAAAATCTTTGATAAAGAGCATCACAGAATTCATGCCAAGTCCAGTTCATATTTCTTTTACTCAAAAACCACACTTCAGCTTTACCTTCTAGATATAGTTCAATTACTTTCATTCTATCCTCTTCTCTGATTAGATTGAAACTGAAATACTTATCACATTTTCTAATCCAATCCTTAGGCTTAACACCTATTCCAGAGAAATTTGGTAATTCTAGCTTACTGATTTTCCTATCAACAACATTCATCAATTGTTCAGTTTTTTCTTGTGCATGCATGTCTACTCTAGTACTATAAACATCAGCTACTGGTTCTTTCAGGAATTGATTAACAACTGGAGAGACATAAACTGGAGGATTCAGTGGTACCTTAGGTTTAGGAATGGCATTCAGAGGTGGAGTTCTCACAGGAGCATTACCAGATCCTCTATCCATATCACCACATTGATCTCCCAATTTCTGTTGTTGCAGCTGGCTCATGATTGCAGAGATCTGCCTTGACAACTCATTGGTAGCTGCCACTAAATTGGCACGTTGTTTGTACGCTTCTTCCCGATGTCTAGCCAACTCCATTTCCCAGCGCCGATCTTGCTCAGCAAACTTTCTTGCTATGTCACCGGCGATTCCTTCACGGAGTTCCACGAATTGCTCCTCGATCGTGCTGAATTTCTCTGCCCATTCCTGCTCAGTTCGGCTGATGGATTGCAGCACATCGGTGTAATTCCGATCAACTTGTTCCAATTGCTCTCGAACTTCTCGATTCTTCCCATCCATGAAAAGATGTCAGAGAATCGTTGCTATGATACCAAGCTGTTAGGATCTCAAAGATTAACTCAAGGCAAAACAGTAAATGGATTCATTCAAAGGTTCAAAATCTGTCAAGAACAGTTACCATGAGGGAGAAGAGAGAGAATAGGGAGATAGAGAGTAGAGAGTAGAATTTGTGTGATCAAACAACTAATTTGATAACTAATCTAACTGACATCCCTCAGATTATATGGCCGGAATCTTCAGTTGAGATGGCCGTTGACTGCAACAGAATAACTGCTTCCCTTTTGACTGTCTCAGCTAACTCCAATCTTAGCTGACAATGGATGTACTATTTTGCCCCTCCTCATTATTCAGCATCATGACATGGACATGGATATGGAGAATATTGGGTATTTAGTTCGGTATTCGGCCCAACTAGTTAAACCTTGGGGTTCCTTTCAAAAAAAAAAAAAGTTAAACCTTGGGGTTTGTCTGGAAACCCAAAAACCAAACCAAACCAAACCAAACCAAGCCAAAACCCAAACGGTCAGTCACCACCACAGTCGCACTCAGTAATGGCCCGGAGAAAACCGCCGCCGGGAAAACAACCGGCAGGAAAGCCGCCGCCCGTTCTTCGCAAGAGGCAGGAACAGAAGCAGCTGAGTGGCGCCGATAGGTCAGCCTACTTTGCCCGGAGAGAGGCTGCAAAGGTCTTACGCACCGTTCTTCAAGGAGACTCCCGCCGCCGATCTGTGGGCTCCATAAAGTCCCTAGTCTATAGCCCTTCTGTGAGGAACAAGAAAGGAACTTACGCCCTCGTCGTTGAAACTCTCAAATGTAAGTTACTGCATTGAGACCTAATACATGGTTTTTTTTGCTCTTGTAGACTTTGAATTTACGCTCAAGAAATGTTTAGTCATCAATATCTTACTTACAGAAAACTAAACTGTCGTGAAAAATTGCATAACAACTAGTAGAAATTCGAATGTGGTTGATAATGACGCTTTTATGTTCCCTTGAATAGATCTTCCAGTTATCAAAGACATTTTGAGTGATGCGAAAGTGTTGAATGGCAAGTGGAAGGTAGCTTTTAGCTTTTTGTATCTGCTGAAATGCTACACTCCGTTATGTAATTTAGTGAAGTCATTTTGAGTTTGCCTTGTTTTATTCTCTGCAGAGACAAGAAGAGTTGATGTATATCATTGTGTATGATATGCTCTTTAGTCAGGTGTGTTGTACTTTGGTTGAAAATTTCCTTGTTCATCTAGCTGCTTAATTGTGTGGATTAACACGCTGTTTGTCCTTTGTAGAAAGCTTCCTTAACTGGGGATGCTGAAAAGTTTCTCATGCTGAGGAAAGATGCTTTGCAATCAACTCTAGCCCGCCTTCTAGTCTCTAAGAAAGCAAAGAACATAGAAGAGTTGGTGCCTGCTCATAATTTATCTCGTATGTTCTTATCTTGGCTTTCTATTATTTCAGTATACATTCTCCTGCCATTCTTACATAAACTTATGTAACTTCTACATTTGCATAATATCATTTATGAGCTTAATTGTGAAGATGAGAAGAAAGCACCTTCTTTCTTCTAGATATTTAATACTAGTATGTAGCATATGTATGGTGAGGCTGTATCACAATGAGGATGATGTGTATTTGTATTGCCATATGTTTTACTTTTGTTTGGATATTTTACGGTGATGTCTCCTTGCAGGTGTCTCAAAACCTCGTTATGTTCGTGTTAATACTCTAAAAATGGATGTGGAATATGCTCTTCTTGAGTTGAAGAAGCAACACATGGTAAATATTCAACTTTTTTGAGTACTTCAGCATAAGGTAGATTTATCTTTGTTGCACTTCTCTTGGAATATGAAGTCCATTTTTTTTTTTTTTGGTATAAATACATTTGTGGGCATGCATACTAACCTCACACATGATTTAGAAAAATTAAAAATCACAATTGATATTTTTAAATGAAATTATTTTTGTGAAAAGAGAAAAACTACAAACGTGCATCATAGTTATACATTTTAGCAAGTCAGTGGAACAAATTTCTTATAGTTCTTAACTTCACTTTACTGTGCATATACTCTTGATTTGCAGGTAGAAAAGGATGATGTGGTACCTGGTTTGTTAAAACTACCATCAGGGACTGATTTGCACAAGCATCCGTTGGTTGCAAGTGGAATGGTCTTTTTGCAGGTACAATAATTTTTTTTTGTAGTTTTTGAAGTTATCTTCTCTAGTCAATCTATTATTAAGAAGGTAAATTGATCATCACAGTAAGTCATTGACATATTCCTTTCAATGAGTTTATATAGGGCAGAGGAAGTTGCATGGTTGCCTCGGCACTTGAACCAAATCCTGAATGGTGGGTGAGTATGCATAGTGCAAAATTTTCACTTTCTGCTGATTTGTATTTGCCAATTTTCTTCCTTTTTTTGGATGAAGTATAATTATTCATCACTCTTATTGGTACTGTCCACTGCTTATGTTTGCTGCAGGTTCTTGATGCATGTTCTGCCCCTGGCAACAAAACCGTTCACTTAGCTGCCCTTATGAAAGGAAAGGGTAAAGTTATAGCTTGTGAACTTGATGAGACTAGGGTTAAACGATTGGCCCTCACTGTCAAACAAGCCGGCGCTAACAGTATCCTTGCATATTTTGTGCATTATACACTAACTTTATCTTACAATATTATTCTGGTACACATTGATGAACTTAACTTGGCCCAGATGTTGAAGTTAAACATGGTGATTTCTTAACAATTGATCCTGAAGATCCTTATTACGCTAAGGTAAATTTTATTTTTCTTATAAGTTACTTTTACAAACTAAATTTACTATTGTTGTCAAGTTAAAAAGATGTAAATAGGATGATCTGATGAAAATAGTGCCGCAGTTTTCTGATATGTTTCCCTAACCGCAAGATAAAGGAATTACTTACTGGATACATAATTTTCTTTAGTCTTGTGGGCTTTCAAAAATAATATAATCATTCATAAACATCTCTTCATGTTTCCCTCTCTTTTTTGGTTGCCTTGATTTCTCTTTCTGTTTTTTGCCTTTACGAGTCAAGTCCTTACTACTTAAGTATAGTCTTTTTTTCATTGTCATCTTCTATCTCATTCACTGGTGCAAGATTGGATTCTATCATCTTAATAATGTGTTTCACTTGTTGTAGATTCGTGCTATTCTCTTAGATCCATCTTGCTCAGGATCCGGCACAAGCATTGACAGATTGGATCATCTACTTCCATCATATAATGCAGGTGAGCACTCAGCATTTAATTATTCTGTACAACTATTTGTCTTAATTTTTTAGCTATATCAATGACAATGAGTTTTTGTACAAAAGGTCTTTATATGAGAATCTTAATTTTGGAGCTTTGGGCGAAGTTTAAACTTTTATAGTTTAATTGCTAGTCATAATTCATTAAAAAAAACCCTCTTGTTAACACACACTTGCACCCTCAGTTACAGAAATTAGATTTCTAATCAAGGTCAAGGGGGAAAGTGTGTGTTAACAATACGCAGGATTTTTAGATATATTTATAATACAATATCCATTCTTGCTTGGACGTGGTTTGATGCGTTATCATGCCTAATATCCTGGAATCTGTTCCTAAACTCAATATCATCTTTTGTTTTGACTAGGTGCGGATGATGGTGCCAGCAGTGATAGGCTAAGTAAGCTTTCTGCTTTCCAAAAGAAAGCTCTGGAGCATGCACTTTCCTGTAAGTTTTTCTGCAGCTACTGGACTTCTATCAGGGTTGATTTACTTTCCATATTTACGTAGAGTGTCTGTAAGTTTTTGGTATATAAAATCAAGAGAACATCTCTTACAAGTACAGCCCTTATGTTCTTCTGCTTGTTTGTAGTTCCTGCTGTTGAGAAAATTGTTTACAGCACATGCTCCATCAACCAAATTGAAAATGAAGATGTTGTGAAATCTGTCTTGCCCCTTGCTGAATCCTACGGTTTTAAACTGGCAACAGTTCATTCCAAGTGGACTAGGCGTGGTCTTCCGGTTCTTGAAGGATGTGAGTGCTAAAAAATGAGAACTTAATTTTGTCTTAATGTGTGGAGTGTATTTGTCTTAATTTTGTTGTTTTGGGACTTCTAAACATTTACTTTCATCAATTCCAGGGGAACATTTGCTTCGGACAGATCTCATTGAGGATGGAGAGGGCTTTTTCATTGCTTTGTTTGTTAGAAAAGTAGATGGCAGTATTGCAGAGAGTTTGGGAACTATTGAGGCAACTCCGAGGAATTACAGTAGCAAGAGAATTGTACCAACAGAGAGAAACATAATGGCCTGGAGTTTAATCAAGACGTTCTGCTGTATGAACAAGCCATTTTACCGAATGATGTTACACTCTAAAAAGCGTGTAAAACACAATCATCTCTCTGGATGTGGATGTGAGTGTTGATTTCTGCATTGTTTGCAATTTTGTTTGTAAACTTTAGAATTTACCTTCAGCTTACTAAAGTTTAGCTTCCCTCTTTTGGTTGCAAATAGTCACTGTCGTTCTGAAGAACTTCTCCCCGAGTTTTATCATGAATGTTTTATTCCTGTAAAGAATCCAATTTGATTTTCAACCATCTTTACAATTGTCATTGAGAGACCTAGTACAAATTACTAGTAGGATGTTTTTTTTAGGAATAGTAGGATGTAAAACAAAGATTTTAAGAAATAAGAGCATGTTTTTCTGAGCTTATTTTTTGCTGAATTGAATTAAATTGAACTAAAGTGAAAATTAATATATTTGAAAATAGAGACTAAATTCAACTGAATTCATCAAACTAGATTTTTGTGGAACTGAGTTGATCAAATCTAATGTTAAGGTCAGGATAACATGACTCAAGTAGTAACCTTTTTGTACGAGGAATTCCTTTGTACAGTTTATACACATTTTGAATTTTCTTACTATTATTTACCTTAATATTAATTTGTTTTACTATTGTACAACTTTTTTGAAGAAAAATTAAAGTAAATAATAGTAAGAAAATTCAAAATGTGTATAAACTGTACAAAGGAATTCCTCGTACAAAAAGAAGAAAAAAAAACACCCTTAAATTTCCTATTTACAAAAAAATCAAACCGCTTAGAATTATTCAAACAAGAAACCTATTACAAACAGGAATCTCGGTCACTCTTCCTTTTCCTTCAAGAAATCTGATCCTTTAATCCCCCTATATATGATCCATCCAGGTCCAATCTCTTCTCATTAATTAAATTCTTGTAATAATTCGATCGGAAAAAGAAATCGACAGAAAACAACAATGGCAGCGACGACGATGGTCAGCTCGGCCGGCATGCTGCTGGCCATGTTAAACGAGACTCACCCGTCTCTGAAGCATCACGCGCTCTCCAACCTTAACGCGCTGGTGGACCGTTGCTGGTTCCAAATGACCGACTCCATCGATCAGCTCGAGCGATTGTACGAGGAAGAACAGTCCCAGCTCGCCGCTCTGGTGGCCTCCAAGGTTTACTGTTACCTGAACGAGCTCGATGATTCGCTATCTTACGCGCTCTCCGCCGGCCCACTCTTCGACGTCTCCGATGGGTCGGAGTACGCCCGCACCGTCCTCCACAAGGCAATCGATGAATACTCCGCCAAACGCAAGGCCGATGATCAAACAACGGTGGATCCTCGGCTGGAATCGATGGTGGAGCGGATCCTAGACACGTGTATAACCGACGGGAGATATCAGCAGGCCGTAGGGTACTCGATCGAGTGCCGGCGATTGGACAAGCTCGAGCAGGCGATTGTGATGAGCGGTGAGAAGATTCACGAGACTCTCTCGTATTGCATCGAGGTTTCGCATAACTTTGTCCATTCTCGAGAGTACAGACAGGGGATTCAGGAGCTTCTGGTTAGGGTTTTCCAGGCTCAGGCGTCGCCTGATTACTGGAGCACGTGCCAGCTGCTGATGTTCCTGGACAAGGCGGAGGATGTTGCCGGAGTTTTCGAGAGGCTGTTGAAATCAGACAGCCAAGATGAAGCCCTCCTTGCTTTTCAGATTGCTTTTGACCTTGTGGAGAATGAGCACCAAAGCTTCCTTTTGAGTGTTAGGGATAGGCTTTTGGTTGATGTTCCCATGGACGAAGTTTATGGTGAGAAGGTAGCTAAAGTGAATGGGATTCTGTGTGGGGAGACTTGCATTGATCTGGCAGTGCAGTTTTTGTTCAGCCAGAATAAGTCTGATCTGCTCATCCTGAACAAGATAAAGCAGGCGGTGGAGAAGGGGACGAACGTGTCTCGCAGTGCCACAGTGTTTGCCAATGCCATAATGCACGCTGGAACAACAGTTGACACTTTTCTGAGAGAGAATCTGCAGTGGCTCAGTAACTCCACAAACTGGGCTAAGTTCAGTGCAATAGCGGGGCTCGGAGTCATCCACAAAGGCCAGTTGAAGCTAGGAAGATCGCTCATGGCGCCTTACCTTGGGAATGCTGCGAATTCGAGTCCATTTTCTGAAGGAGGAGCGCTGTATGGTTTGGGTTTGATCCACGCGAACCATGGCGAGGGAATCAAGGAGTTTCTTTTGGACAAGTTGAGGTGTGGTCAGAACCCGAGTGAAGTTATTCAACACGGTGCTTGCCTCGGCCTTGGCCTGGCTTGTTTAGGAACCGGTGATGGAGATATATTTGAAGCTGTGAAAAACGTGCTTTACACAGAAAGTGCTGTTTCTGGGGAAGCAGCTGGAATATGCATGGGGCTGGTCATGGCTGGGAGAGGAGGAGGTGAGAGCGCGAATGAAATGTTAGACTATGCACACCAGACTAGTCACGAGAAGACCATGCGCGGATTGGCTCTCGGGTTAGCCCTCACGGTTTATGGAAGGGAAGAAGAAGCTGACACGATGATCCTGCAGATGACTCGCGATCAGGATCCTATCATACGATACGGAGGAATGTACGCGTTGGCAATGGCATACAGTGGCACATCCAACAACAAGGCTATTCGCCAGCTTCTGCATTTTGCAGTTTCTGATGTAAGCGATGATGTCAGGCGAACGGCTGTGATGGCACTTGGTTTCGTGCTCTATTCTGATCCTCAACAGACTCCCAAGATTGTTTCTTTACTCTCTGAATCACACAATCCACACGTGCGCCATGGTGCCGCGATGGCAGTGGGGATTGCCTGTGCTGGCACAGCCCTGGATTCAGCCATATCACTGCTTGAGCCTCTGACTAAAGATACAGTGGACTTTGTTAGGCAGGGAGCTTTCATTGCCATGGCTATGGTGATGGTTCAGGTTAGTGAAGCCAGCGACTCGCGCGTTGGAACCTTCCGGAAGCAGTTGATGAATGTTATTGAGGACAAGCATGAGGAGACGGCGAGCAAGATGGGCGCAATTCTAGCCTCGGGGATTTTGGATGCTGGTGGAAGGAATGTCACAATCAAGCTTCTTTCCAAGAACAAGCATGATAAGATCACAGCAGTTATTGGTCTGGCTGTTTTCACTCAGTTTTGGTTCTGGTACCCTCTTATCCATTTCATTAGCTTGGCATTCTCTCCAACAGCGCTCATTGGCCTCAACTACGACCTTAAAGTTCCCAAGTTTGAGTTCCTGTCCAATGCTAAACCGTCGCTCTTCCAGTATCCCGAGCCAACAACCGTGCCTGAAGCTGCTTCGGTTGTGAGGCTTCCTTCCGCGGTTTTATCAACATCAGCAAAGGCGCAGGCAAGAGCAAGCAAGAAGGAGGCCGAGAAGGCTAAGGCCGAGGCTGACGAAAAGATGGCTGAGCCTGAACCCGAGCCTGAGCCTAAAACCGAGCCTGCCTTTGAGGTGTTAACCAACCCTGCACGGGTGGTTCGAGGTCAGGAGAGGTTCATCCAATTCAAGGAAGATAGCAGATATGTTGCGGTGAAGCCAGCATCTTCAGGTTTCGTGCTTCTGAGAGATCTGAAACCCGATGAACCCCAAGTTCTTGCCTTCCCCGATGCTGCTGCTGCTGCTGATGCAACACCAATGGAGTCTTGAACATCATATTTTGATTTCCTTAATGTACTCTATGTTTAGTGATGTTATAGTTTTTATTTGAACATTGTGTAAGGAAACAAAACATCTAATAAATGGTGAATAAGATCACGTTCTTTTCAATAATTTAGTTGTTCTTAAAAGTAAAATTGTACCTTTATTTTACGGCTAAACTAGGTGCAGAGCCAAAATGCTTATGCAGATACAAATCTAACTTGAAGAGACCAAAATATCCCTGATAAGTTGGGATGGAAATGTTAGAGCAGAAATTGCAATGTAGCCCATGATGATTTCATTAGTTCAGAAAGAAGCCTGTGTCAACTCATATGAAGTTTGACTTATGTCAAAGGGTCAAATTGCAAATGTATGAGATTTAGAGTTATTAAGTTTAACAACTTGAAAAGTGATTTAAAAACCTAAGGTTATCTGTAAGTGTTTCCCCAAATCGTAGAGGTGGGATTATGGGTCGAATATACCCATAATCGGTGCTAATAGATTCTGTCCATCTGGATGGGTGGATGAAGGAGTTGTTGAAGGAAGCTCAACGGAGAGATACAGAGGCTGGGCGGGGACGCGTATGAGGCTTAATAAAGGTCAGATGAGTCACCGGTAGTTTTGGACGAAGGTAGGTTCTGGTGCCGGGTTTCGAAGGAAATTGTGTGGGTGAAGTTGTATTTGATTTGAAAGGTGTGTATAGGAGAAGTAACCGAGATTTGTAGTGCTTGATTTGTGCCGGAGCTAGGCCGTCGGGCGTTCGGATTCACTGTTGACCGGTCCCCGTCGTCGGGAAATTGACTTTCGTCGGTCGGGAATTAGTAAGTCTTTATGGGGCCTTGGACCTCTTTTAGAGTGAGGTAGTTATTTTGGCCTGTTCACTAGTTTGGGCTGAATTCTTTGTTTTGGCCTATGTTTTACTATGCAGAACTATATTCAGAGTAAAGAAAGTGACATTTCCAGAATTGCCCCTCATTATACACAAATTAGAGTGGAAATGAAACAAACTATTCATGAAATTGTTTGAATAGGCTAAATTGAAATTAGTGAAAACAGAAAGTAAGTTTGAGGAAAAAAACAGAGCAAATATAAAAAAAAACATATTAAATTGACATTGATCAAAAGAAATGGTTACAATCAAAAGTAATCCCTTAAGATGGTCTTGAATACCATGTGATTGAAGACCATATGAGTACCAAATTAAAGCTAAATATTAAACACAAAAGAAGGGATTTTAAAAAGAGATTCAAAAGCATTTCATCCCACTTCTTCTAGTTCCCATGTTGTTCCAATATATTAGGCTCCATCTTCGGTGGTGAGATCAATGATCTCAAGTGCCTTGACGACGGTGGTTGCGTTTGTGGTGTTGCTTGGCTTCTTGGTTATAGTCCACTTATTGTTGTTGTCCCTTTTGAGGAGTAGAATCAACTTGCTCGGTGCCTTGTTGGATGCTACCTCCTTCTTAGTGTTTCCATGCTCGTCGGCCGATGAATCATCAACAATGATCAAAGGAGTTGGATCCTTGACATTTTGATGATTGTAAGTGGATATTGGGAGCACTTTAGCCTTACCCTTAGAGGATTTGCTACAAGAAAAGGGCTTGGTGATCTTGAAACCTCCACATACACACATACGTGCAATGGTGGTGTGTGTCTTGCATTTTTTTGATTTTGATTTGGTTTTTTTGTGCACTTTAGAGGATGGTTTGGAGGAGTGAGGAGATGTGGAAACCATGCTTGTTTGAAAGATAGAAGATTTGGCTCGGTTAAGTGTGAAATTTGGTGGGGAAAGGAGAGTGGTCTATATAGTGTATAATATTTCCCTCCAAAAATGTATGTGGTGTGAGGAGAGTATGAAAAAAAAACATTATTTTAAATGATGAGTAACAACATTTTAGTAATGAGAAAAAAAAATCTATTGTGGTGTGAGCATGGACTAATATTTCTGTAAATGCAATAAATATCAGTTACAAAAATGAAAAAACCTACTAATTTTTCAGAAAAAGGTAATTTGTTAAAGAAAAGTTTTGTTGGAGTTAATGACAGGAAAGTTTGTTAAAATATTTTTGTGCATGTCATGTACTATTAGAGTTCGAATTAAATCGCTTAGTAGTTAACGTTCCAAAATTAATTAGTTAGTAGTATTGAAACTGAAGGAAAAAGATATCGGTGGCATTAGAAGATGAATGACTGAAAATAATTAGCGACGTCGACTGGCATCGGAGACCGGAAAATAAACTATCCGAGCGTAGTTGAAGAACTTGAATTGGACTTAGAAGTGACCCAGAATCAGGCGTGTACAGTGTATGAGATTCGCGCATTAAATGTTTGCTATTTGCAGTTCCATAGTTCAGCCACACATTTTAAAAATAGTATTTTCTGCAGGTACAGATAAACGAAATGCGTAATCACATCAACAGAAAGCAAATCCAGAAAACTAGTTCACATTAAGCAACCACAAAACCAGGACCCTCTAAGTTAGACTACATCATGCAGGTACATAAAGTCATGCAGGTTAGTAGATGCAGGTACATAAAGTCATGGAGTTAGTAGATAGCTGGGGGGGAAACGAGGTACCTCGCTGGCTCCATATTCAGACTGCAAAAAATCCGGCGATGTGATTTCGGGTCACTCATTATTGCAGAGCACGCCCAAACCGACAATAATATAGGGATAATTAGTTTTAGGCATAAATAAGATCGGAAAAAATTTAACAAGAAATCCGAATCCGCTTACCAGACAAGCATGGTTCAATATTCGTTGAACGTTTTGGTCAGGAAAACCGAGATCAAGTGATTGTAAATCTGCGTTGATGCACGAGAACCCAAAAAATGAAGGGTGGATGGTGGGTTTCCACGGTGCAATTATGTATTATTTCGGGTACAACCTAGGGGCGGGTTTTCTGGATTAATGGGGGAGCTGCAAATAGAAAGAGTTGTCGGAAAAGTGGTGAAGACATGACTGAACTGCAGGTAGAGGAAAAGGGGTCAGCAAAACCATGTGCTTGGGTGGTATGGTTTTTTAAGGAAAGGAATGGTTTGGAAAGGAGAGGTGGTCGTGGTTTTATTTAGTTACTAGTATTGCTTGTTGGTTTTATTAATTTTTTTTAAAATTTATTATGTTTCTCAAAAGTAATGTTGGTTTGGAAATTTGTTTTACTATTTCATACATACGTAATTTTAAGCAATCATTATTTTTTGGATGTTATATGTGTTTGACACAATAACTAGCAATAGAAAATATAACTCTGTTTGACTATTATATTTAAAAAGTGATAGTATGAGAATGAACATGGTTCAGTAAAACTAAACTAAAGCGAGAATGACGCGGACATGAAAGTGTAAGAATAAATGTTGATTAGGGAAATGTGTTGTTTTTAACATATAGTTTTATGATTTTCTTACATGGTGCTATATAATGTACATAGTTATAAAAAATGAAATATTCAATATATATTCAGATATAATGTTACATGTAAAGTGACACCGATATGAATAGTGAGTAGGGGTGCTAATCGAGCGAGTCGATCGCGAGTAGTGCGTAACTCGACTCGACTCGAGAACTCGCGAGTTTAATAATACCATACTCAACTCGACTCGTTATTATTTATCGAGTATCGACTCGATTCGCGTGTTCGAACTCGAATTGTTTTTCCCCTTTTAAATAAAAATTTAACTAATTATTCCACAAATTTATAGTTCTTTTTAAAAATTATTAATAAAAGTAACCTTCATCCAATTCATTAATACAAAAAATTTGACTACTTATTTTTAAATCATTTAATTCAAATGATAAAATAATTATTTTTTAATATTTGACATTAATAGTTTATAACCTTATTAAATAAATGCTAATAATACTATGAAAAATATACAAAAGTAAAATACATAACCTATTTAAACACGTCTATACTATGAAAATTTCTAATTATATATATGTGCCTATACATATACATAATGCAATTAATTAGTTTATTCAATATTGAGTAGTAAATAAAAACTAGCTAGATTAGATGATTGAACTAATATAGTATAACCTTATAATATTATAAACTATAAATGATTATACTTATCGAGTAACTCACGAGTTTTTCGAGTCGAGTTAGGCTTTGCTCAGACTCGACTAGTTAATCTTTTGAGTCGAGTCGATCTCTAGTCGAGCTAGATCGAGTCGAGTTTTGACCGAGTCGATCTCGAATTACTCGCGAGTTGACGGATTCAATTAGCACCCCTAATAGTGAGTAAGCGTTTGAAGAATTTAATAGTTCTAATCATTAGTGTGGTGTTGCCATTCAAATCGTAAATGTAAAAGTAATGCATTGTAATGCATCATAAGTAGTTTGAACGTTTCTTCTAGATCAGATTCATATAGATCAAAAAACACATTTAGGAAATGGACATAATAATAATTAAAAGTTAGTAGTATGAATGAGGAGTAACCATAACTTCCAAATATTTTGAATGAGCAGTCGTCATGATCATCGGTCGGGTATGGAAAGGGTCCAGCTAGTTCCATGCCCGACCTATGAAAATATAGTAGGGAACTTGAGCCGACCCGTACCTGATGGGCAGATTAAATTGAGGCTGAGACCATACTGTATCCCCTACCCATGATTCATTCCTAATTCAACTATACAATGAATTATTAAGCATTAGTATTTTGACATGTATAACCAAATGATGCGGTGGTTATCAGTTACCAGGGAAGCGTTTGCAATTAGGTTGTTTATCCGATTTTTAGTAATCTTGCCACGTAAATGGTAATAGAAATAAAGTATACTATATGATTGGTTTACGGACGAATAAATAATTTGTAACGTAACTTGTGGAGTTGTAATTAAAAAAAGTTGCAACCTATAGGATTTGAATTTCATACGAATATGTGTGTTAAGAGATGGCATGACCGCTACAAAATCAGTAGGAGTGACTTTCTGAGTACACGTATAGACATTTGAATATATTACCGTAAACCCTAAACCCTAAGCTGGATAAAAGAATGGTAACTTGTAAGGAATGAAAAGAATGTACATAGTCAGATATAAGATTGGGATATAAACTATATCAAAATATAGTAATGGGATTCAGATGAATATTGTATTTGAATTTAGATTAATGTGACTCAAATAAAAAAATCAATTAATAAATCTATTTTTAGTCGATGAAACAATTATAAAAATATATTGTAAAATGAGATGAACCGTGAAACCCTGAACTAGACATGAAACAATGTAAACCCCCAACACCCATGAAACCCATAAACCCTAAATCTGCTTAACCCACTTCAATGTCGAACCCATATCAGCAAGCCTAAACCCAGTACCCTAAAACCGAGTAACCCTAAAACCCAATAACCCTAAATAATTATTAGTTAAAAATGATGCTTCGGCCAAGGTTTGAACTCTAGACCTAGACCTGGGGCGAGGATTAATGTTACCGCTGCACCAAATGGTATATTCGTTATATTTGTGTACTGATTAAGTATATATAGGAAATGTCACCTGAGAATATTAATTACTTATTTATTACTTTTATCAATTTACAAAAATTGTAACTTATATTATCCTCGTGATCTCATTGTTTAAATATAGTAAAGTGTTCAAAAGAATGATCCATACATGAAACCGTTACTCAAGGAGAATCATTGTTGTTTGTTTAACGCTTTATAACTTTATTCATTTGCATGAGACTGAGATTCGTACTTGACATCCCTAGGCTATTGAGCGAGAAGAGTTCGTGATGTAAATGTGTTCGATGAGGTTTTGAAAAAGGTTATGAGAGAAGCGCTTGATGGGATTGGCACTGACTATATGAATTTGAGAGAGCTTGACGAGTATATCGAGCAAATATACATGTAATTAGATACATTAGTAATAGAGGGATTATTTTGATAAAATAAGAAAATATCACCATCCATTATGAATTCAATATGAGTATGTAGGACTATAATCAATATATGAATTCAGGAGAGATGTACGAATATATCGAGCAAATAAATTTACTAGTATATCGAGCAAAGGGATGGACGAGTATTTCGAGCAAATATACAATTAGATATATTTGTAATAGACAAGGATCCAAACAAATATACAATTAGATATATTGGTAATAGACAAGGATCCAAACAAATATATGAGTATGTATGACTATAATATATATTCAGTACGGTGAGGATCAATTGATTATCAACATGTACAAAAATCGGGGCTAAATATTATTATATATGATTATAATATATATGGTTAAATTAGTGAGATGATTGAGCTTTTTGAGTGTAATAACTAAGGCCATCTCCAGTGTTAAAAATTGAAGGTGTTTTTAGAGCATTATGTCCCAAAGAGTTCGTGGTCCAACTCGGATAATAGTGATCAACTCCAATGTTGAGCATATAATGAATTAAATTGACAGATCAAAGTAACAACTGACGAGGTCACTTGGAAAATTGAATAATATTAAATGAAGAAAAGAATGAATTTTTTCTAATAGTTTATGTGTATATGTCGATGCTATCCTTAACCCGCTTGATTTAATAAAAAACACTTCATAAGTGTATTAGACATAGTATTTAATTTAGATTTAGGGTTAAATTTGTTGAATTTGTGAATTAAAACAAGGAAAACATTTAGTATTTACTCGTTTGAAATTTAACAATTGAAGGGACTAAATAAAAACTGAAAATATTAACTGTATTTGTTTTCTATAATTTCGGCAAGTAAAGAAAAAAGAAAACAGTAGCATCAAAAAACGGGGGGTTATGGAAATACGAAAACCATTACTCTTTTTGAGTACTCATTTTTTATTCGTAAAAAATGCTAGTAATTAAAATTTTAAAAAAGGCAAAAATGTGGATTGGGTGTAGGATACGGCAGGGCCATAATTACTTTTCAAACTTTCAGACAGAACAAAGAATATGATAAGTCAGGAGAACTGTTGTAGTTTTTTCTTGTGGCTTTCAACTCTTGTTGTTTTTTAGGGTTTCTCATCCAAGTGTAGATTCGGACCAATGGTTCGCAGCGTGGCGGATAAAGGGCAACTGGCTGAAGTTTCCGACGAAGATGTTGTCGTAGCAGACTCGTTTTCGCAGGCGACAGTTCCGAACAACGATGCCGGAGGTTCCGGCGAATCCGCATCCGTCGCCATGTCATCGCGCCCGTCTGTCGCTTCTCGTTTGTCAGGTGATTATTTCCTGCTGATTTAGTATGCATAATACTATATAGGTGTTATATGTGGTTGTGAAAAATGTCTTTCCGGCCAATGTTTTGGGGTTTCCGGTGATAGTCGCCGTGAAAAATAGGGGTTCTGATATTTGTAGGCATATTGAACTGAGGTAGATGCTAGGGTTTGGGATCTGGTTTTTTGTGTGTTGGTGATATATACATATGACTGAAGAAAACAACTAGACAAGGAATTAATTATTTTCAAGAAAAAACATTCCATTTTTAGAAAAAATCTGTTTTTCAACCCATGACTAGGACCACTTAGTTTAGTTTGGCTGATTAGATATTGGTTGTTTAGTTATGGCACGTGATATTGTTGATTAGGACCCATCAGTTTAGCATTAATTTAAATTTTGGATCAACCCAAGACTCCAAGTAAATTTGTTTTTTTGCCTCTTTCTAGATCGGTTTGCAGAGGAGGGCGAAGATCTGATCCGATATGGTCGGAGGTCCTCTGGCGCGTCAAAGCAAGCCAGATCCGAAGACCGATTTCAGGTAGAACCATCCAGTTCAGACAAAAGGCAGAAATTGGTTGCTGATTTAGGTGGTGTGGAGGCAACAGACAGGTCCTTTTCCAGAACTCGGAGCAGAAGGGCGTTGTGTTTTACTAATCTTCTCCAGTCACTAACTGATGCACAGAGGGAAGATGTGAAGTCCATTGGATTTGGTGGGCTGTTAGAATTTACTTGTGAAGCATTGCCTGATGAGATGAACAGCTGGCTGCAGGAGTGCTTCAATCCGCGTTCAAAATACTTCCACTGCAACAGAGAGATCAGGTTCTCGGTCACTGCAGTCGATGCTAAAAGAGCCTCCGGTCTGTCTATCAGTACAGAGAGGGAGGTTGTCTGTGATAATTTCAATACGCGTGTTAGATGCTTGCTTAAAAGATGGGAGTCTCAGCATGGTATAGAAGCATGGCATAAAATGACAGTCGGAAAGGTGCTTATGATGCTGCAAAGGCTTAAAAGTGGTGGTCCAGATTTCAAGAGGTTTTTTATTCTCTATGCTATGAAGATGTTGCTGGCACCTGATTATGGAAATGAGATTAAAACTGGACTTGTTAAATCCCTGCTTGACGTTGACGCCATAAAGAGCTTGAACTGGGCAGGCTATGTAGTGCAGTATCTGTGCGAAGCCTTATACAACTATAATACCAAAGTCCATGAACCACAACGGGGCTGCGAGGGCTGCTTTCTATTGCTGCAGCTTACTTATTTCCATCGCACTATATGGCCAGATGCTCCGTTGTCAATGGAAGAGCCATTTATCAAGCATTGGACCGGCACCAGTATTCTGATGAGGGCGTTGGAGGAGCAGAGAGCCGGTGGATATGGAAAGCTACTGTTCAAGAAGATGGGGACTGGATTCTACTCTAAAAGAAAGGTGTCTGAACTTGGCTGGGGAGCAGATGCAGAAGATGGCGATAAGTCTGGGCGCCAACTACACAGCCTAGATGATAAGGAGATTGGCCTTGCTATTCCACAGGTATAATTTTAAACCCACGCTTTTGATTAATGCGTAAGCACCTTAACTCTGTCAAAGAATTATATTGGCTGGTGTTATGCATGCTCAATTATTATCCAGTGGTGTATATGTTAAAATCCTGGTTTATACTTGTGGTTTTAAATCCATTTATATGTGTCATTACATATACTTTCTTAGCCAAACAAAATGTAGACATGTCCGTAACTGTGTAATAAAATCAGAATATGGTTATCTTAATCTTTCTAAACTTTTGATAGGATTATTATTTCACTTAAAATTCTGTTTTAATGGTAGCATTAGGGTAGCATTAAGTAACTTAAAGCAGAAAAATAAATATATAAAAACAAAAAGAGGTAGAAAGATATACGATGATAAATATCATTCTGACTATTGGGTATAAAGCACTTGAATGTGCCATTATGGTGCAGATTAAACCAGTTAGTCAAAGAAATAGTACAAATAACAAAGTTTTGATTTTTACAGAAGCAGCATACCATACTTATAGTTTCTGCCCTTTGTTAGGCAAACAAAATGTAGGCATGTCACTAACTCAGTAATAAAATTATAATATGATGATCTTAATTTCTCTAAACTTTTTTTAGAATTCCTATATCATTTGATATTTTGTTTTAATGGTAGCCAGAAGTCAGTAAAAGCCCTAATTTTGTTTTATAAAAATTAAATATACATACTTAGCTGGAAATGAGGTTTTATCATTTTAAAAAGTATAAACCAGTGGAATTTAAGGATATTCGACATATATCCTAACTTATGAAGTCCTAAACACAGAAATAAATAAAAATATTTGAGACTTTTATTTAATATTTATCTTAACTTAAAGTGCTCTCAAATGTAATCTGTAATCGTGTTATTAGTTTTTCGGCTAAAATTGGTGTTGGATTGTGAAAAAATCCAACTTCATGTAGGACATAATTTATATAGTTGTAGAAGAATTTATTGACTTTGATTGTTGAAGTAGTTGATACATCTAAGTGATTATAATGAAGCACAATTTAGAAGTATGATTTCATGGATTCAGTGATCTAAAAATTAGCCCGTTTAAAGAACTGTGATTTTAGTTTCTTTTGTATTTTACTGGCATTGCATGTTGCAGGTTCACAGAAGGAGGAATTGGGAAGTTTTGAGTGCCGTTGATTCTGTGGTAAGCCGATTTGCTGACAGCCTTGATCTGTATACTCAAAATTTGAGGAGCTGTGCCTTTCAACAACTGGAGGGTGAGGATCTGTTGTTCGATGGAAGGCATGCCTATGATGTTGTTGCGCGTAATTTGTATGAGGTCTGTGCACAGTTGTCACCTGATATGGCGAACATCGGGCCTAATCTGCGTGCAGAAGCTAATCCAGTGGTTGAACCAGTTCCTCGCGATTACCAAATTGTAGAGCTCAACAAGAGGCCGTGGCTAAATTGGGTATACATGTACCCTGCAATCTACAGGACCGATTTTCTGAAAAAGGTTGCGAAAGTTTGTCATGGCTTTGGTCAGTATCAGCTTGAAGTTGCTGACTATCTCTGCTCTGGTGGCGAAGCAAGGTATGTCATAGATCTTACAGAGCAATTACGTAATAATTATGGTTTGTCTTTTGTATCGGATGCCCGACTTAACAGAGCTCCTGAACTCATGCAGGGCTATACTATTCCATGATGGGAATAGGTTTAGGCTTTCTAGAGCTGATTTTTGGACTTTCCAGCAGTATATGCCCATAAATCCTTATTGTGTTACTGCCTTTTCAATGGTTATGAATCAATACTGGGCCGAGAAGAGATTGTTCTCTACCATATGCTTTGGAGCTATAGACAGTGTAAGCATACTAAATTTCTACCTTTTTTCTCACCTAAATACTTTACATTAAATTTTGGTCAAGTCTAAAATGGTTTGTTATTAAGGATGATGGACCAGTCGAGGTGCCTGAGCTTGCCAAGAATTTGGCAGCGTGGTTGGATGTTAATGAGCTACAACTAGGCAATGCTCATTTGGTGAGTCAAAATATATTATGTTATAGTAAATTAGTTGGTATAAATGTTGTTTGGTATTTACTAATTTTGATTGCATCACAACAGGTACACATCCCTTGCAGTTGGGATGGAGATTGGTTTCTGGTCTCGATTAATTTTTTGGATGGCAGAGTCCAGTGCATCCAAACTCGAGCACAGGATGAGGGAGAAGTCAAGTGCTTAAAGTTAGGCCACGCCATCGTAAGAATTCTGAGTATTTGATTTTTGGCTGTTGTTCGTAGAATGTTTGTGTATGGTTTGGTTCTTATTGGTTCAATGTTTATTTTAATTCATGTGAAGGGCACAATGTTCTGGAATTTGCTTGAGCTGAAGAAGGAGACTGAACTTCTTGATAAGTTTCGTAATTTTATTTACGAGTACGTGACTCCTAGTTGGTGTGGTTTACAGAATTTTAGTGATCAGGGAATTTTTCTTATGAACATGATGGAGAAATATACTGGTTCACTTAACTGCTTGGATTTGCTGATGTTGGATGAGGTATTTGGCATTCTGTTTTTGCTTTTCAGATAGAGCAGTAGCTCATTTCCAGCATATATGCATGTCTCTAATTTTTATTTTCTTATTTTTGCACTTAGGACAAGAAGAAGTTGCAGCTTAGGGTGGCTTATCTGTGTACAATAGCTCTGTCATTCAAGAATAAGAAGAGAGGCACAGTGCTGGATGGGACCAAAAGCTATCTGGAGGCAAAGGCAATGGCAGAAAGTGGCTGATAATAAGGCAATGGCAAATGTGACCACTTTAGTTTTGGGTTTGTCATATTAACTTTAAAAGTTGAAGACTTTCTGTTCTAGACTTAAATAAAAACATTGTTTGTAATTTTGATTCTCTGACTTATGTACTAAGCTTGTTACTACATATTTTATTATCCGTTTGTAATTATTGAGATTTTTGTGCTGTGTAGACACACTACTTTGTCCATAAGTGCATTATGTTTGGAGGATGACTTCACCCATAATTCAAAAAGTTACTTGCCATTAACTTTGTGAAAATGATTTTTGTTTATCATTTGAATTCAGTTTTAATATCATACAACTTTGATTTGTTTGGGTATAGCATTCGAGGAAAATATTTCAATACATAATTATGGATGAGCCGGGAATACATGAAAAAGTTGTGATAAGATACACAACTACAAAATGAAATACATAACCAAAAATACTTTTAGGAACGCTTTATCTCAATCGCGAGGAAGAGGAGTTTTCAATTGAAAAACTCATAGGCATATTCGTCGTCCGAATTGCCATTGTCCGACTTGTCATCCTCGAAGGAGGATGAGTACTCGTCGCTCATCGGATCATCATAATGCTTAAATTGCTCCTTTTGAAGGTCATTCAACGGGAACTTGGTGATGTCTCTAAACTTGTACAATCCATCATCTACGATCCACTTCATGTTTGGGTTTTCTTCAATGACCATAGGTGTCCATTGTTTAGGGGCCGATTCTTTAACATCCTCCTCCTCATCCGACGAAGAATCGACATTTATGAACAAAGGAGGTGGACGTTTGTCTTCAACCATCGGACATGCTACTTTGGATGACAACACGTTAGACTCATGCTTGTCCTTAGAGGTAGAGGATTTGGTGAAGGTGGACGATCGCTTCGTTCGTTTGAACCCCCCATATTTGCATACCTTCAGAGATGGTGTATAGTAGGTAGTTTTCGATTTGTAGGAAGAAGTGCCTTTGTTAAAAATGGGAGAATTATATGTGGAGTTGGGTGTAGCTTTTGGCTTGAGGTTAGTTTTCATAACTTGGCTTAGGTTATGAAAAGTTTGGAATGTGAGTGATGAGAGGTGATGAAAAGTGGAGCTAAAATGCCACTATTTATAGGGAATATTTTCCCTCCAAAATCATGTCTTTTGCGAGGAAGCTTCAATTGGCGGTAAACTCAGTTGGGTCCCACACGTCCATGTTTCACACCTGCCATTGATTTCTAAGGCGGTGTTTATATTTGTAGGTTAGGTTTTATTATATGTTTTTGCCATCTTGGTGGTTCCAATTGCTTTGGTTGTGCTTAACGAAAGTTAATTACTCCAAACCGAACTTAAACACAAAATAAATCTTTTTAAATAAGACAAAATAGATGCACAAATAATATTGATATATATTTATGGTATCCTAACAATAATATGTCTGTGAATGAGGGAGTCGAGCGCGAGTATTGGGTAAATCGAGTAGACTCGAGAACCATATGAATCATGTCCGAGTCGACGAGAGAACTCGCGAGTTTAATAATATCATGTTCAACTGAAACTCGTGATTATTTATTAATTATCGACTCGACTTGTGAGTTTGAATTCAAAATATTTATCCCTTTCTTAAATTACACAAGATAATAATTTATTCTAAATTAGTATGAAGGTGACCTTCATCCAAGCCATTAATGCCAAATATTTTACAACACCTTCACTTTAAAAAACTGGTAGGCTCCAGGGGCTCACCGTTGGAAACTACGAGTTCATCGACGTTAACCAACAGGTCTCCGGGAACAGCTTGACGAGGTACTTTGTTGATCTGGATTTTAGCCGGGAGTTCGACATCTCTCGACCTACGGTGATGTACCAGCATGCGTTGCAGTTGGTGCCAAGGGTATATTTGTCATTTTAGGTGAATAAAGTACCGGATTGTATAGTCAATCATCAGAGGGTTATCACTTTTCAAGTCAATGCTAATCTATGGTTATAATAGCACTTTCTTAAAACTGAGGGTTATATTTGCACTTAACCAAGAACTAGGGGTTATATTTGCATTTTACCCAAAAGTAAAATACATGATCACATATAGTATGTAAACACGTTTTTAGTACGAAAATTGGTAATTATATACATGCGGCTTTGCATGTACATAATGAAATTAATACTACTGCAGATAATTAGTTAATTCAATATTCAATAGTAAATGCTTACTAACTAGATTAGACTACAAAACTAATACATTATAACCTTATAATATAATAAAACTATAACTGATTTTACAAAGCGAGTTACTCACCAGTTTTTGAAAGGCAAGTTAGGCTTTGGCCAAACTCGACTCGTTAACCTTTCGAGTCGAGTCGAGCCAGATCGAGTGGAGGTTTGACCGAGTGTTGACCGTGTCCATCTCCAATTACTCACGAGTTAACGATCTCAATTAGCACCCCTTATGATATATATATGTGTGGAGTATATATTAGCTCAACCCGACATGAAGATTGCTCAACCAGAGATTGCTCAAGTATATTTTTCAATTAACTAGTTGAATACAATTAGGGGTTGCTTAGTGACCTTGTCAACTCTCGTGTAAATCAATATCGACTAGGTTACAAAGCGAGTCCAGCTTGACTCGAGATTTAGTGGAATCGAATTGTTAACGAATCGAATTTCAACAAACACTTAAGTGACTATAGTACTATTCAAATTTGAATGTGCTACTTTTTTCTGAAACATAGTACTATGGTACATAAAGTTACTATAATTGCATTGCCATTTACATTTTAAATTTGTAAATAAATATACAAGTACACATTTTCATAGTATTTACGTCTTTAAATATGTGAATTAATTATGAATTGTGATTTTAATGTGATGCCGAATTTTAACACAAACCATAATAAATCATTTAGGTCAGGCCCAAAAAAAATTAAAAATTTTTTTTACCAGATGTTTAGCTTAACTGATCTGCCATTATTTATTTTCCTACCATGCTTTCTTTTCTCACGGGTTCATTTTGAATCACACAAATGTGAGACAACTCCAAGCAGGAGTAGCTCTTACAGGAATCTTTTGGCTGGAAACCGAATTCATACTCCTATGCCTTTTTCTTCTATGCTTGCAGTGGGTAGGAGTAGTGTTTGATTTAACCTATCATCCTTGAAACGCGGGTCTTCATTCAGTCAAAAGCAGATGTGTAGTCAATGTTTTCACCTTGCAGGTCCGAATAAAAATATGTTGTGCAAATTATGCACTGTCACTCAGTTTAGCGAAATGGTTCCTTTTTCTTTCTTTTTTCTTTTTGATTAAAGCTAATTTGTTGTAAGGTAAAGGGGGAAAAATTACTTATTAATGCATAATTATTTATAGTATCATCTACGTATTTGTGATACAATGAAACCCTAAACAATCTCGATTAATGTACAACAAGAGTGCCAATAATTTGAATGAGGATACACATTTATTTCAGAGTAATTTGTGAAGCAATAAAATTAAAAATTGCAACTGAGATTAAAACTGGAATACATGAACTATGGAGTAGAAAATGATATAAATTTTGAACTCCATCTATCCAAATCCATCATTTCATGATAAAAATCACTAGCAAACAAATACAATTGAGAGCAACCAGTACTATGTTCAACACGGTGAGGGTCCAAGCCAGACTAGTTAACTGGCATGCTGGTATAGGTCGTTCCCTCACCGGCGGCTCACCGTCGACATCCCCTTCTGTTTCTGCAACTTCCTCCCCAGATACTACACCTGCTCTCCTTTGCCTGGAGCTATTACCCGTCTGCCTAGAATCTACAACCCAATTACTCCAGCCATGATCACTGCACCCGTAATAAAGTCGGCCAGGGTTTTCAGTTGAACGCGACACAATAACAGTTGTTAATTTACCACATCGCCGGCAAAAAACCCGATTTGGTCTTAGATTTGAAACCGAGTTTGTGGAGCTTGAGGGAGCCATTAGGAAAACAAAAAATAAATTTACTGTGTGGGGAGTTTCTGGGTACGAACAAAAGTATTGCTTTGCTCTCCCTTTGAATAAGTATATTATGAAGAAGAAGAAGAAGCAGCTTATTTCCATTATATAATTCTAGGCACGTGGTAGTCAGAAAAGGGATGATTTCGTAGAGTTAGATCTGCCTTACAATTTCAGAACAAATAATAAACTTGGTGGAGCGGTTCCAATAACATATGCACAAGTCTTGAGTTCGAACCTTGCCTTATGCTTTTTTTTACAAGCCGAATACAGTATCTTGTAGTGGGGTCATCCAAAATATCCTATTTTGGGGTTTTGGGGTACATGGGTTCATGGGTTTAGGGTTCGTGGTTTTCATGGGGTTAGGGCTTAGCACATGGTTTCATGAGCCTTTGAGTAATTGAATGGACAATTTTAACTTAAATATATATTCTAATGTCAATACGTCATTTTTAGGTAAACATTGAGTTGTTCTACATACGTTTCTAACTCTAAACCTAGTCATAATCTTGAATCCCTGCTAAACGCTTACTTTTAATCTTAACAAGACATCGCCTAGGGGTAAAACGTGACAGGACTCGGTGAAATCACTTTAAGGACTAGATATAGTCATATAGATAACAACACTCAAGACAGTTTGCTACGTTGAGTCGCATACCCTATCTTGCTTTGTATTTTGGAATGTCCCAACTCCCAACTAAAGAGTCTTACTTTCAATGTTTCCTCATTTGCCCATAAAAAATAGAGTATATTGTCCACTTTACCCCTAATGAATGTTTATAAAATATTTGAATCACATACTTATGGGGGTTAAAATAGTCTTTTACCATTCTTTTAGCCATATGTCCTACTAACACATGAATTTTCTTAAAAATTGAATCATCCGGCCCCGCGGACACTTTGGTTAGTAGTTGGGACTAAGGGAGTATGAAAGAAGGCGTTTTCAAATATTAAAACTGAGAGTCTTACAATAATACAAAAAAGATTGTATTTCGTTTTTATAAGTAAATATAGCACTCCACACAAATACAATGTTTTATTTCACAATTCATTTGTCAGATATATATTTCAAATTGTATCGCGGAGTAGGAACTACATAAATGATATAAGGGGTGCTAATTGAGATCGTTAACTCGTGAGTAATTGGAGATGGACACGGTCAACACTCGGTCAAACCTCCACTCGATCTGGCTCGACTCGACTCGAAAGGTTAACGAGTCGAGTTTGGCCAAAGCCTAACTTGCCTTTCAAAAACTGGTGAGTAACTCGCTTTGTAAAATCAGTTATAGTTTTATTATATTATAAGGTTATAATGTATTAGTTTTGTAGTCTAATCTAGTTAGTTATCATTTACCTCGATATGAAACTCGGGAGTTCTCGAGTCGAGTCGAACATGGTTAATATAGTATTCGAGTCGAGTCGAGTAGTTGATACTCGCGATCAACTCGCTCGATTAGCACCCCTAAGTAGGGATGATCATGGGGCGGGTCTGGGTCTAATTTAGTTATATCCGGCCCCGATCCGTGTTAAAGAAAGGGTTTCGTTCGAGAACAAGTGACTTTTGACTCAAAATTGAATTTCACTCTAATTTTAGGTAATTGTGTGAATATTGTGATCTCAATTTGCTTGAAAAGTTAGATAATTCAAATAGAATGGGAGAGGAGGTGCCACGTGGCATGTTATAATTGGTGGTTTGGATATACCCCAAGTGGATCAAGCTATCCACTACATTTCCTGACCGCAAGATTTAGTTCTGAATTGAATTGGCAAAATCAAGCCTTGTCACATACGGGTATATCCAAACCAACATGCAATGCCGAAAACCTCCAAGGGTAACGTAGACTTCTCGCTCTAAATGATAGATGAATATAAAACGCAAAAAACTGTATTTTTATTCTACACTGTAATTTGTTTTTTAGGGACATTGTAGACTGTAATTGATAGACCAGCTTTGTAAGGGCAAGTCCAACAGACTTACTAAATGTTTTCTCAAACATAGAGATAAAAAAGGTATATTCTCTAAAATATGTTTCCCTCAACCAAACAGAAAGCAAATTTATTCAATCCTCCTATTCCTCCTCCACTTGGTTTTTATTTTTTCTATCATTTTTATTTTTTTAAAAAATAAAACCTTACAGTCATGCGTGCTGAATTTACCATAAATAGAATGTTTTTGTCCAAATTAATAAAACGTGGCATGAATAGAGATCCAAGTTTGGATCGCTATATATAGAGATTCAAATCTTCTCTCTCATCCAAATTTCTACTTTAGGGCAACTCCAACAAGATTGAACTAAATATTTTTCTAAAATAGACAAAATAAAGCCGCATTCTCTATATAACTTTCCTTTGGTTCCAACAGATTTTATATTTTAGAGATTTTTTAGTTACATTTTTATATTTTACATTTATTTTTAATTACAGTCTCAAATACTCAATAACTACAATTTGCCAAAAATAGCTTTTTCAATCAAAATTTACTAAATTTTTTTATTTTTTATAAAAGTTCTTAACTATAATTCACCAAAAATAGATTTGCTCACTTAATGCTAAAAATAGACAATCTTTGTCCAAATTTCCTAGAATTTAGTTCTCCAAAAGTACTCTCCCTTTCTCTGTATATATCGATCATAACACTCTCTCTCCTCACTTTTCTATTTTAGCAAATGAGTTTACCAATACTGTTGAAGCAACAAAAATGTTAAAATATGCTAAATACGGGCATTATCTCTATTTTGCAAATACTGTTGGACTTGCCCTTAGAGAATATTTTATCAAATTTGTTGGAGTCATGAAACTCTAAAAGAAGTCTAAAAATAGAATTCTCTATTTTACCAAATCTGTTGGACTTGCCCTAAATAACTATAACAATTAGGTTGCAATTACCATCATATCAAAACATGCTTAATATTAACAACCTAAGTAAATTATTTTACAATAAATTAAATAAACTTTAGAAATCATTTAAACTACAACAGAGCTGCCAACAGAGGTCTGTTTCAAATTCGGGTAGACACCAAATCCAGGCTCATTGGGAATATTTGGCATAACTAAGACTCATAAAACATATCTACAAGCACACAATCACAAATTACGCCTGCACTATACTAAGTTGACATGTTCAAGACTTCAAATTATTCAAGTCAAATACTACAACTATGAAGGACGAACTACATAACCAATTTCTATGTTGTTTATTGAAACTAAAATAGCAGCGCCGATCACCCCCGTTTTACAGGTCATCCACCAACACAAATTTCTTCTTCTTTTTACTCTTAGGCCTGTGTTTCTGTGCATGGTGAACATACATAGCCTGAAGCTCGCGGAAACGTGTCAATCTGTCAACATATTGCTCCTCCCAAACTCTAAGACTGGGATCACAAAGTTGACGCCACTGGGGATGAATTCTTGGAAGTGGGTTATCATGTCGACCTTCATCGTCAAGGCAGAAGTGGCCAAGCACAAAATGGACCATACCAATCCTGTAAATGATAGATATTTCAGGGAGCTCACCGTACTCTTTGATGTTACCCCTCCATGGAAGAGCAGTGCTGCATGAGGGACTTCCAACTTGGTCCTTTGAGTACACCGACACAACAGTCCTAAATACTTGTGCGATGGCAAGCAAATCGTTAGGAATGCTCATCCAATGCCTGCCACTGCACTTTTTACCGGTCCACCAGATGCGGTCAACAGCCTTAGCAAATCCCCCATCCTCATCAATCTTCCTGTTCTTAACAATCAAAGCGTACACCTTTTTATAAACCCCCTCATTGGCCTTCAGCTCTTGGAGTAGTAGCTGCCTCACAGTCACGTACTTAGCCGGGGAGAACAAGAATTTCTGTGCTACACACCTAAAACCGCAGTTTCCATCACCCTCCACATCATCAATCCACACTAGATAATCTCGGACAAAGACAGGCACATCCCACCCTCCCATCCTGTCAAGGGCATCGGCTACAAAGCAAAGATATACAACACTATTCAAACAACAAAATCATGCAAATAAAATTATAAATTTACCTTTTTACTAGAATCTTATAGGAATATGTAAACATACTAAAAATGAATCAAATAACTTACCGAATTTATCAGAAGCTGGTCCAGAACTGAGTTTTTTGTCCGCATGCTCCCACCCCGATTTTTTGCGCCCGTGTTTGCCTTTAGTCTTCGTAGGTCTCCCTTTTTTCTTCAGATTAATCTCTGGTTCCTCAAAGGCACCCCGCTCCGGGTATAGCTGCGCCTGGAAATAGTCTGACAATTTCTTCTGATCTGCAGGATCTCTGCCATCTAGATCACTAGCATCTGGCTAAGATCATATGGATAGTAAGGGGCTATGACTGCATCCCCGTCATAGTATAAGGTCCTCCAGAATTGGTCGACTCCATCAACGTTGATGTATAGATTATTGCTACGCAGGTGCTCTAGCTGACAACGACAGGGCAAACCATAAGTGGTGGATAGAGCATGGGTGCATCTGCCCTGCTTGGTGAACTCTTTCTTCAGCACATCAAGACAATGGTGGGTCACCTTACGTAGCAAACCCAGGAATGGACATACATCGAAGCTGATCATGTTCCTGGTAGCACTCCACTCAAGCATGCATTTAATCTCACCAATCTGCCCCTCCACCTCTGCATGCGTCTTTTCAAAAAGCGTATCCAACCCGGCTCTGCAAGAGGGCAGCCAGCCTTTAAGAGCTGAATGCGCTCCCTCGACACGATTAATCGTGTTGTTCCCAAAATGCATCACCTGATCAGTCCACGCTAACACTATTTTTTCCTTGTGAGGCATCCATGTATCTTCAAGGTAATTCATGAAATTTGGGACCTATCCATATTTGTCCTTCAATCTGATCACATTCTTCTCAAACTCAGGGACGGTGGGAGCTTCAAGCACCATCCTTACTGCCCCATTGCACATCCTGTCAGCATCCGCAGGGCGCGGCATGATAGAAACTGCCCTAGCACTTATCATTTTTTTCACGTGAAACATGCACAGCAAGTGCTTCGAACGCGGAAAAACTATTCAAACCCAAGCTCCCTGTCTGTTACTATAGCATTGGGCTGCTTGTCACCTAAAACCTCAGATAAACACCTCATGGCCCACATGTAACTGTCCTTGTTTTCGTGCTGTAACAGGGCAGTCGCTGCTGTGAAGTTCTGGTTGGTCGGTGCAACTCCTATAAATTCGACGAGAGCATAGCCATATCTGTTCCTGGAGTACGTAGAGTCGATGCACACAACATACGGGTAAACCCTCAGCATTCTTCTCCCATTTGGGTGCGACCAAAACATGTCTGCAAAATTAGAGTATACACAAAATTATACACAAAATTAGAGTATACACAAAATGAGAGTAAACCCTCAGTTTTGTTGACTGCAAAATTATAAGAACAGTTTGTGCAAAACCTATTCACACAAGTAGTAAACAAAGAAATTACTATACAAATCCTGCACTAAGAACACTGACAACAATTAAAAAAACTTCTGAACTCCAGATCATAAGCCACAAAACTATCCTGTTGGTATCTAAGAAAATTATTTGTTTAAAATTGACATAAATTTTTTTTCCCACTAGCTTATTACTGTGGCCTCTCCAAAACGTGGAAACACTTATTTATGGATAAATTGTTTTACTGGTTTATCCAAAATCTAATCAAACAATACGGAAGCTGTAAAATTATTAACCAAATCCTCCACAACCACTTGGACAACAATTCATAATTCCTTATCAAAATCTGGACAACAAGAACTACTCAAAAGTAACTCAGAAGTCCTTATTGCCGTGAGATATTACTATAGTATTTCTTAAAATATATTCCATGATTTTTTCAGCCACAACATATGAAACAAAAAATAATTGAAGCACCATACTCTATAAGCCACAAACAGTTAATTCTAAGCAGCGCAACTCCAACTCATACACCTCCTCACGAATCAATAACATATAAACAGCTACAACACAATCACAGATCATCAAGAGACAGAACCACTCATCCCCAGAATCCAACCATAGAGAAACAAAATTATATGACAGATAAAGGGTTTACCTTTCAGTATTTCAGTGCCCTCCTGACACTCCGATCTGGTGAAATAATCTCTGTCTCTGGCCATTTGCAAAAACTGCCTTGCTGGATTACGGCCTTCTGCAGCTACCTTTTTCAGCTGACCTGTGTAGTTGTAAACTGCCTTCTTCAACACATGCTTGTTCTCATCGGTGTATTGCAGCGCTTTCACTATTGACTTCGGCGTACAATGAGCATAATACATCTCCTTGATCTTTTCTTTGTCATCATCTGTCAACCGCGTGTACGCCAGGTTTCCTTGCACATAATATGTCAAAGGATGATTGTGCCTGCCCTGAAATATGATACATGGTACTGCCCGTCATCCTCCATCCTTATGGAACCTCTAAAGTAACATCCCACTCGTTTCGAAGCTGTCTGTCTCTTCCCCCTTTCAGGCAGTGTCGAGAAAATATTCTTCCTCCTCTTATCCCTTTTCTGCTTAGCCTCTTCAGATTCAGCCCTTTTAGTACACTCACATGTAAAGTAATGATGATATGTCCCGTTCGCGCGCTTCCTCCTTGAAGATCGTATTATGTTGAACATATTCTCATTTGCACGCACTTTTGCCCAGCCAAAAGCAAAGCCCTCGTTCTCAAACTTCAGACCTGTGTGTGCTCACTGGCTAAATCTGCTGTGAAATCATAACCACCCTCCTGCAACAATATATAATCAAATAGAGTTACCTGCCTGAATGAATTTCAGAAAAAAACAGTCATGTCTCATATTCTTAATCAATCAATTCAGCCCATGGCACAAAACCAGATAACAGCAGCAACCATCTCTAAATGGGCAACCATATCTATATGGTTGCTTTACAACAATTTTTACATGTAAAATTATTTACAAGTTAAGTTTAGCTCAAAATTCATGTAAGAATCACATTCATACTACCAAACTTTCAAAAAAGAAAATTATAAAGTACATACTAATGACAAAAAATAATTTTTACAACTAAATTATAAAATTATACTTAATATACCATGTAATTATAAAATTATACTTAATATACCATTTATCAATTTTAAGAAGGCAAGGGGGTTTAAAATATAAATTATGCAACTCCATACTCAACAATCGACTCTGAAAAAATAACAATCAAATATTATGATCTGATGAAAAAATTACACATATAAGTTGAATGTGGTGTTCACAAAAACTGGAAGATTTTTTTAGGGCTCATATTATTTTTGACAACCATTACATATTACCCTTGCCTTTTATTCACTCACAACATCTGCGACAATTTATACTTTTCTTTACAGTTATTTTTGTAATACATAATATAAAACCTTGAATTTACGGTTTGCCACTATATATATATATATGTATATTCACAATCACATCTTTGCTAAAGAAAATCAAATACACTTAAAACACATAAGTACTTAAGGTCCTGCACTTTTATTAAATATAAACCAGCCAGGCAAGAGCTGTACTTTACCACATTTTCAATCTATGCTACATACTGACAAAACAAAGAATAGGATTTGACCTAACAAACAGAAAACCACCAAGGACCCACTACAATTGAAAACAACTCTTATCCCATACTTCTAAAAGCAAATTTCCAATGGTACAGTACAAAGGACCACACATATCTAACTTAAAAATAAAACACTGTGGTCCCTTTCACACACAATAATCAGACCAACTAAATCACATCTTTTTCATGACACTATGGGACAGAATACAATTAATTCCAAATTACATATGTCCTAATTATAAAATTATTCAAAATTCCATTCAGCAGACTCACACATACTTACTTTTAAATGATTCAGACTACACAAATGTTGACATGCCAATATTAAGACCAGTAAATCACAAGATACAGGACACATATAGTACATAATTTTATATTTTTTCTAAACTACAAACTTACTTCTCCCATGACAGGGCTTCTCTGAGCTGCAGAACCTCTACCAAATGACTTGCAACTGATCTAATAAAATTCACAAACCCTTGCAATGAATACAAACAAATAAAATCTCATCAGGCCAATTCACATATCCACATAAAACAATGTTCAAATGTAACACACAAAGGATACCTACCCACACAGGGCTGGATCTGGACTTAACTTCTTCACTACCCTGCAATGATGAATGACAACATCAAAACCTTATCCAAAACATAACAATTTAAGCCTAGGAATTTTTACACACTCACTTCAACAGTGATGGGTCTTCTGTATTCATCGACAACAACCACCCTGCAACCTGATCTTCAAAGGTTTGAGTTCCCTTCCCTTAGTATTAGTAAAAAAATATACTTCATTAACATTGTCATTCACAGATCTGCTAAAACCAATGCTTGCATGCGTGTAGAATAGGTTCCAGTGAACAGTACCAGATCTGGTTTTTCACTGTTCATGCAAATTTAAAAATAATACAAGCATCTCACTAAATGCTGTTCTTCACCCTCATCTTAACAACAAACATGGTACATTAGAATGAAAAGATCAAAGCATACCTTATCCTAGAGCTGAGCAGAGTAAAGGCTGGGCAAACAAGACCAGCTGAGCATCAGATGCTTGCTCCCACTCTCCTTCTGTGCAAAAATCCTTGCAGCTTCATTTATGTAGGGCCACCAAACAAATGAAGGGCAAATCCGGTATTATACAACCGTTTCCTCTTAACTGCGTGATATAGGGAAACATCAGCCCAAACCACCAGACCAAACATTGTCATTCACAGACCTTCTAAAATATACTTCATTAACATTGTCATTCACAGATCTGCTAAAACCAATGCTTGCATGCGTGTAGAATAGGTTCCAGTGAACAGTACCAGATCTGGTTTTTCACTGTTCATGCAAATTTAAAAATAATACAAGCATCTCACTAAATGCTGTTCTTCACCCTCATCTTAACAACAAACATGGTACATTAGAATGAAAAGATCAAAGCATACCTTATCCTAGAGCTGAGCTGAGTAAAGGCTGGGCAAACAAGACCAGCTGAGCATCAGATGCTTGCTCCCACTCTCCTTCTGTGCAAAAATCCTTGCAGCTTCATTTATGTAGGGCCACCAAACAAATGAAGGGCAAATCCGGTATTATACAACCGTTTCCTCTTAACTGCGTGATATAGGGAAACATCAGCCCAAACCACCAGACCAAACACCCCAGCCCACTTACAGCGAATAGGCCCGAATACCCAGCCCACTAACTCTTAGGCACACCAAAACCAGTGGCAAATTTGGCCGGTCAAACAGACTGACCTTCCCGACGCCTCGACCATTTTCCGATCGCTCGGCCCTCACACTCAACCCCAAATCACCGACTGAATTTCATATGTGCCTCGCCTATTAAAACCGCTAAAATCATACCCACAGAGACCTCTTAATCAACCTCAACCGAATAAAAATAAACACAGAATCACCTCTGGCTCTCGTCGGAACTCCACTCTGTCCATCCGACCCGATCCGACTGAAGAAAAGCCGTGTTCATCCCGTATCCACTGCCGCCCGGTGACTCTACGTAGCGCTCAAGGCTCCACCTACTGTCCCCGCTTCTCCGGCGCCGGCACCCTACTTCATAAATAGGACCATAAATCCCATAAATCCCAATATGTGAATCAAGATTGATGAGCTTAAATCACAGAATCATCTGATTTCGGGAGCAACTGAGCGGGGGTTTGGCACCGCCTCTAAACCAATTTAATCGTAACCAAACTATAACTGCTAGATCACAAATTTACATAATATTTGCAATTGAAACCTTTGGCTAAAGTGAAATTTGGTTGACTTTTTTCAAGCCCTGCTTTACCAATTCTCGACAGCAGGGACTCAAAACATTCCATTTAAAAACTAAAGGAGGGCAACTTTGTCTTTCACCCAATTCCACTAGCTCTGCATAAGCATTTCAGCTCTGCACCTAGCATGGCCCTTATTTTAATGCAAAAGCAAGGAACTTATCAAGAAGTAAAGTGAAAAATCATATCCAGTATGCAAGAGGCACTGCAAGATCAATTAAGCTTGAAAATTACTAATCAAAGAACATCATCAAATTAATCAATTACTTATCAAACAACTAGCACTGCACTTAATTAGAAAAGGAAATTCAAGAAAAGGAGACTACAAACCTATGGATACAGCCCGTGTGCACCTTGCGTAAACAATACCTTCCAGATTGGTTCAATAAAACTTCATTAAACTGCCCTTCACTAACTCCATCCCTATAACAGTTGATTGATCACACAAAAATATCAGAAATATTAATCATTTCATTAAAAGATGAATCACACTACAAAGACATAGCAGGTAAATGACCTGTAGAAAATAATTCTCTCAGGCTTTGTATGATTGTTCGCCTTGTAGAAAGCAAGAAGATGATCCCTGTGACAGGAAATGATTCATGTTATGTCACTGTATGAGCATTTAAAATCAAACAATTATGCAGTATACTTGATCATTTCGGACAGAACTTGCAGAAACTAAACTCCTGTATTTGGTCACTCCAGGCCTACAAGTGAGGAATTCAGAAGAATGATGTAAAAACAAAGGAATGTAGAGACGAGGTAGGCCCTAATCTCCCGAGCTGATTATACACTTAACAGACAAATAGTTAAAAACAGTATAAATAAGACTAATAGGCCAACACCAAGCTCAATAGCATTAATCTAACCAAGTTCATCGGCCTGTTGTAAAACTGAATTCCTTCCACCGACCTGGCTCAAAATAAATACTATTAAACTACGAGATTTTCTAAAATAAAACAGTAAAATTGCACAAACCTTGGCATTAATCTTCGGGACCACATTCTCAAAATACTGCAGATTTAGCTTGGGTGACAACATCAAACTGCGTTTCACAAATTCACCTTGATCGTTCCCGAGATAGAATATAGCCTGATTGAAGAAAGCAACAAATTAGCCTATCCAATCTTGAAGGTTAGTAACTTTACCATATGCTCCACTAATATCTGGCAGAATTACAATTAGCAGTTGGAGACGGATAGATTTCCGGTGGCGCTCATTGTAAATTTCCTTGAGGTAACTTGTTTAGCATCGTCTACATAAGGAATGGCAGGCTTGGGGCTGAAAACCTTATAGTGATAAAAAAGTAAATGTGCGAGCAAATAACAAAATCAAAACAAATTGCTATTAATGAATTCAATTCTATACCATTCCTTTGTCATTACACATGCCAACCAACTGATCACATATATCTCTGGTACACACATATCGTGTAAAGCTGACACACCCCCATCTATCAATCGTTGTACATTCTCTGAACAATTGCAGTAGCACAGAAAAGAAGTCAGACAAAAACTGCATGTGTACAATTAATTTACTTGAGTAAGCCCAAGCAATATAATACAAAGTGCTCAAAATGTTACCTTGTTCATCATGTTCCACTGTCCAGTCATTGGATGAGTTCCTAATTTCCTATACGATATCTGAACAAAACAAAATTGACAAATTAATGAGCTGATTACAATATCAGAAGGCAAATAATTGAGACAATTACCTCAAGAACGCGTGCGTTGATGGATATTAGCTGAGTACTAATTTCAAACTTAAATCTTTCAAAATTTGATCACCTCCTAAATTTCTTTGGTTAATGGTCTAAACAAAAATGTTTCAAATTTAGTTATATCCACAAATAAGAAAATCACAAAACATGCATATGAACCGTCTGGATTTCCACTCTCCCATTCCCTTGGGACAATTTTGCAAACCCGTGATTTGAAAATGTACAGTCAAGAGACATGAAAAATGAAAAATGTAGGGATACCTCCATCGGCAGATGAATGGGTTTTTGGGCAAAGCTGTACGCTTGAGCTGAATATTGTCGGTTTCATTGAAATATTGGACAATTTTTGATTCCACTCCATTGTGGGAGAACCTGGATGAATGATGAATGAAACTCCAAGAACAAACGGAAACGGGCAGCAGGAAAGTCTAAAGCATAAATTTAAAACCCATGATCAAGTATAACAAGTGTGACGCAGAAAAATAAATAAATAAAGCAAGACCATCTTCTTGTGAACTTCAGACCTAAAATTTATTGTATTAAGAATTAGAATTAATATTTTTAATTAAAAGAGGCCTGCTGTCTGGCTCTGCTACATGTTTTGTTTATAGAAAGAAGTCTGAAATAACCACAGAATGTGTTAATCCAAATCCCTTCAACTGTAAAAGAGGCTAAGTTTGAGCACTGGGAAGCTAAAGACACACGTAGAAGGGGAAAGAGAACATCGGCGGTTGTGAGGACAGAGATAATCTCAATAGGGAATGCAGCAAAAAGTTGCCTCAGAAACGGAAGGAAGGGGATTTATATGGAGTGGCTTGTGGCGAGAGCAATAAAAAGGTGCTTTCGGAAGCAGTTGAGTTGCAGTTTTCTACGGAAACAAGGAGAATGAACAGATTCGTAGAAAAAGGGGAGGTGAGAAATGAGCAGAAGCTGGGAGCAAGGGAAAGTGGCAGGACAACAGAGAAAGACAAGAACACTTCAAAGAAAAGGAAAGCAGAGGTTCGCGAGTATGTAATTGCACGAGATAATGATTTAGGTCTGATTAAGGCTAGACTCATTGGTAAGGGGATTTTTTTTTATTTTTTTTAAGTTAAACCATCTTAGGTGGGGGGGTTTTATTAGCTCCCCAGTCCAAAAGGCCATTTCTGGCATATAAGAGTTTACAGATCAGAAGCCTAAGCTTCAGCCTTTACACAGAGAATAGCCTACACTGGCTATTTATGCATTCTAATCCTATGGAGTTATAGAGAGCCATTCTTGTTTCAAAAACCTGAGATGAGCATGTTAGTGATTGATCCAGCAAATTAAGGTCAAAGCACAATTTTGCCACCCTAGTTATGAAGGCAAGAATGGATATCCATAGAACTAGACTAGATTGCCAAAAGAATTGCTAATCTAGGTTAACAAAATTTCTATACAAAAGAATGGTCTAACATTTGCAGTTGGACTTGGTTACTGTCTAGTTTGTAGCCTTCTTTCCTGTGAAGCATGTATCTCCACCTTCCTTGGCTTTCATGCAATCAAAAATCCATCAGCAGTACCACATCCTTTATCAAGGTTTAAAGATCAAATCTGATATTAGGGATTCCCCTCTTATCAAGCTGTAAAATTGCCCTTAGCTTATTTGGTACTAGGGGAGGGGTTATTGTATAGGATAATTTAAGATCAGCCCCCATTTCAGAAATGTAGTCAGCTGCAGAATTGCCTTCTCTCAAAACGTGAGATAGTGCATGCAGTTCACACAACTTATTTAGCTCATAGCACAATGAAAAGTATCTCCAGTCTATGGAGTTTACTGAGTGGATTCCTTTGACAGCCACTAAGCAGTCAGATTCTACTTGAAAGTCACCTAGATTCCTATCAAGTCCAACCTGGTATGCATGTTTAATGGCTATCAATTCAGCGTGAGTAGCAGATGAACAATTAGTGTGAATCATCTGCATCAACACAACATCACCATCTATATTTCTGACTACAATACCTATGCATGTTCCTCCATCACTTCTAAAACATGCATCAACACTAATATTAAATCCATTGTCAGGTGGTTTCCACTTTATTATTTTAACTGGTTTTGACCTTTTCCTATTAATGAAAGGGGCCAAACCAATTTCTATGATAAAATGGTTCCTAACTGGATTACCAATTAATAAGCAGTGAAGGTAAGGGAGACATTTATGATAATTTGCTGGCAAGGTATTTGAGAATTTATATTGTTATTATCATATATGAGCTGGTTTCTCCTTCTCCACAGGTGCCAGACCACCACCATTACTGTGGTCCTAATTACTGTGGTGTGAACTTTTGAGAGTCCCACATATGACAAATAATAATTAATTCTCTGATTGAAAGATATGAACTCCCCATGTCTTATTGCTAGCATGTTATGGAAAAAAATCCAGATATCCAGATTGGCTGAGCAAGCATTGAAGTAATGATCAATATTATCAGTTAAAACACATTGGGCATTTGGATGGAATATTAAAGCCAAATTTGGTGAGGATATCATCAAAAGGGAGTAATCTATTCCTAATTCTCCACAATAGATGAGACATTTTTGGGGGAGTTGGAGTTTTCCATACCTGCTTTAAAATATTAACTTCATCTCCCCTTCTTCTGAGGCTTTGGTAAGCTGATTTTACTGAAAAGACTCCATTTCTGGCTGGCTTCCAGAGCAGTTTGTCAGCATGTGAATGTTGGATCTGTGCCTCCTGCAAAATAATAATTATATCAGTGGGTAAGGAGTGTAAAAGTTGTGGCAGAATTGTGTTATTGTCCTGAACAAATTCAGCCACAGATATATTAGGGAATGGGATCTCCCTGTTGGCTGTCCATTTGTAAAACAAAGCCCCCAAACCTATCCATTTTGAGTTCCAGAATGAGCAGGATCCAATGCCATAGCTGACCAATAGATTGACTATTGCAATGTTCTGTGACCTCACAAATTCTTTGCTAAGTATGGGATTTCTTATGTGTTACTGGAAGTGACCAAATATGCTTAGTCCAGATATTGTAATTTTTTTGTAACTTCCACCACATCTTACAGGAGAAGGCCTTTACAAATGCTGCAAGATCCTTGCATCCAATCCCATTTTCCAGTTTAGGTAGAGCTAGACCCTGCCATTTTCTCCATATTTTCCTCTGACCATAGTTGGATTCACCCTAAAATCTGCTGGCTATTTTCTCTATTTTATGAATGACTGTTTTTGGGGGCTGCAACACAGAGAAATAGTGGACTGGAATGGCCAATAGCACATGATTAATTAAAATCATTCTACCAGCCCCAGTCAACCACACATTCTTCCAGTTTCCAGTAGCTCTCTCCATTCTTTCCCGTATTGGTTGATAGTACCTAACCAGATTTCTTCCTCCAAAAATTGGTATGCCTAGGTACTGAAAGGGCATGTTGCCTCTTTTCATCCCTAGTGTCCTCTTTGTGGCTCTAATTTTGGTCCTAGTAGTTTCTGAGTGAGTATAGAACTCAGACTTGGAAAAATTGACTTTTTGACCTGAGGAGCACTCATAAGCTTCCAGAAAAGCTTTTATTCTTTTCATGTTCCTGAGCTTAGAGTTAGCAAAAATTGCAGTATTATCTGCAAACATCAAGTGAGTGATCTGATCAACTCCTCTTGGCATCAGAAATCCCTCTATGTGGTTGATGCTGACTAATTTTTTGAGGGATCTGGAAAAAGCTTCAGTCACCAATATGTAGAGGAATGGGGAAACAGGATCCCCTTGCTTTATTCCTCTTGTGGAGGGAAAGAACCCTGAGGCCACACCATTTATTAACACAGAAAAGCTAGCTGCTGCCAGGTTCTGCATTAGTATTTTGACAAATGATCCATGGAAGCCAAAATGAAGCAAAATTGAATTTAGAAAGCTCCAGGATACCCTGTCAAATGCTTTCTGCATATCCAATTTTATTATCATATATTGACTCTTTCCATTGTTACACAGCAATCTAGCCATTTCCTTCATCTGAATTATATTATCAGTGATATCCCTGCCCTTAATAAAGGCTGATTGTTCTTCTGATATCAATTTTGTCAGTAAAGGCTTGATTCTTTCTGTCAGTATTTTGGAATACACCTTGTTGATGAAGTTAGATAAGCTTATAGGCCTAAACTCAGAAAAAGAGACTGGGTTTGGTTTTTTAGGGATAAGTTCTAACCATGTACTTGAAATGGCTTTAGGGATCATTGTACCTCCCATAAATTCCTTAACTGAATTTAGGAGATCCTCTTTGATAATTTCCCATGAGCCTCTGAAAAAAGCACCTGGAAACCCATCTGACCCAGGGGCACTATCTTTACTTAGATCAAAAACCATCTTCTGCAGTTCTTCCATGGATACTTCCTTCAAAAGTGTTACATTCTCCTCATCAATAACCAATCTTGGTATTTGAGAGGTGAAATCCTTGAGCAAAGTAGCATTGTCTCCCTCCTGTGGCTCATTTAATAGGGTCTGGAAGAAGTAGATCCCTTCTTCCTTGATCATAACTGGATCTGTCACCCATTGGCTATTTCTATCTTTGATTTTACAAATTCTTGCTTTCCCATATTTTTCTTTCACTGAATTGTGAAAAAAAACTGGTACTAGCATCCCCCTCCTGTAGCCACTTTATGCTTGATTTTTGCTTCCAAAAGGTTGTTTCCTCCTTTATTGCTCTGGTTAATGCTGTCTGTCCTGTGAACCACTACTCTGATACTGTTCTTCCAATCTATTAACCTCCTTTTCTGCTTCTTGTAAGTTTCTGTGAACATTACCAAAGTGTTCTCTATTCCACTCTTTCAATGCAACTTTTAGTCTTTTCATCTTAAATACCATATTCTGCATTCCATTAAAATGGGACTCAAGATTCCAGTTTAGCTGTACCAAAGGCTTGTAATCTTCCCTATTCATCCACATCTGTTGAAACCTATATGGCTTTGGAGTCTGTTCACTAGCATCTTGGATGGCCAGTAACATAGGGTTATGGTCTGAGGATGTTCTATTTAGTATATAGATGGAGCTGTGAGGAAATAGGGAATTCCATGCAAGATTACTCAGCCCTCGATCTAATTTCTGCAGTAACAAATCTCTGCCAGCCCTCCTATTTGACCATGTGAACTGATTGCCCACAATACTAATCTCACTTAAGACTAGACTATCTATCATACTATTAAAATCAGTGATGCTATTTATAGGGGGTTTGGTCCTGCCTTTTCTCTCAGAAGTGGATCTAACAGTGTTAAAGTCACCTATATATATTGCGGGGGCCTGGGGTAGAGCAATTAAGTCACTCCAAAGTTGTTTCCTAAGTCTAGCTAGGACTTTAGCATAAACAAAGACAGAATTCCATTTAATGGAGGTGGAAGAGTCAGTTATTGCAGTTAAAACATATTGATCAGATTAAGAGATGGTATCTATACTGAAATTATTTTTCCATAATATCCATATTTTAGCATGGTCAGCTGCATATGCATTGTTGAAATGTAGAACATGTTGTAATGTATGTATCATATCATTGTTATGCATAGGCTCAATAACACATAGAACTGATATATTATGAATAACTATTAAGGTCTGAAGTCTATCAATGGATGTACCTAAACCTCTCAAGTTCCATACTAACATGTTACCAATTATTTTGTGACTTATCATTTAAACAGGGTACTTGAATTTTTGCTTTGGTCTTAATGACCTACTAACACTATCAGAAGCATTAGTTTTTTTTGCCTTCCCCCTGTGTTCATGACTTGCCAAATCTTATGACAACATGCTATTTGAAATATTTAAATTAGTGTATCAGGTTCTGAATGTATGAGTTTAGAAGCAGTATCATTCACATCTGTGACATTCATAAGGTTACCTTTTTTACCTGAGTGACCTTGTGTTGAGTCACTTTTGCTGGAATTATTCTCCTTCATTCCCACTGGGTTAGGGTTTTGATTGACTGGTCTGCTTTCAGATTCCTCCTCCTCTTCTGAGCTGAGATCATCTGTGTCCTGCAGTATTGAAAATGAATTGGAAATCTCCATAGGAGATTGGTAAGGAACCATCTGTAACTGAGATTGTCCTTTTGATTTTTTGAGATTATTTTTGAGGCTGGAAACATGTAAATCATCTAATGAGATAAAGGATACAGTGGATGAGCTTCTTTGCCTTTCTGAGTGGTTGGATACAAGGATAAAAGTAGGGGTCTGCCTCTGTATTTGATGGCTTTTCTTAGTGTTGAAAATGACCATGTCCTTGCCACCATTGACTTCCTGCTATTGCTGTTTAGATCCCTTCTCTTTCTCTGCTGCAGTGAGACTAGATGACCCTGCCTGTGGTGGGGTGGCATTGACCTCCTTTCTCTTCCAAGTCCTCTTTAACTTAGGGTGCAGGTGGATACATGAAGCCTCTTCATGCCCTATCTTTTTACAATGCATGCAGTAGCTTGGCAGTTGGTGATACTCAACGGGACACTCTTTATAATTATAAGTTCGGCCAATGGGGATTGATGTGATTCTTTAATCCTTGAGGTCCAGTTCAACACACATTTTGAGTACAAATGGCCTGGTAACATCACAGGTGGCCGAGTCCATTTTTATGAATTTTCCAATCTGTGATGCTACATCTTGGATCAAGGTGTTGTTGTAATAGTAAATAGGCACATCACGAAGAGAAATCCATACCGGCACAATCGAAGATTCCAGATCCGAGCTAAAGTCCCGGGTCCACTTCAAAACCTTCATCGTTGCTCCGGCGATGGTCCTGTATGACTGCAGCCAAAATCTCTGATAATCCTCTGGGTCCTTGAACCTAATGAGGATATGACGGTAATCGAGCAATCCCACCTGGTATTGTGATTTGAAGTCAATCTTGCTGAAAGCAGCATGGATTTGTTCCATTGGGGGCTTGCCGCGGCTGAACTTGCCAATCAACGCCTTCTCGTAGTGAGCAGCTAGGACATTGACTGATTCCGGGTCATACAGGCACGCCGGTCTTCCATTCAGGCAAGTGATGGCTGGTTTGATTTTTGGGTTTGTAGGGAGATCGGAGAAGAGGGGTGGATTTCTATTTGAAAGAGCTTGTAGGAATGATTTTCCGATGGTAGTGCCGCCGTGAGGCGGCGATGTTGCCGCAATGAAAGAGTCGTTAATGACCGTTGTCAGTCAGAATGTATACGTTATTTGCAGATGAAAGGGAGAAAGAGCGTTTTATTGGGGGCACGTGAGGTTGAGTTTTAGAGAGAAGGCAGAGGAAATTATTTTGAGAGAGAAACCCATTGGTAAGGGGATAACAGTGAGTACGGATCAGAAAAGAAGGAAGGTTATGAAAGAGGGAGCACAGATGGTGACAATGACGAATCAGGTGGGAGAAGTTATGAGTAAGGGTTTGCAGGCGGTTGTCCCAAAACAACCGTGAAACCCTAAATGAAGAACTATCATGGAATTGCAGAAGCATGAATACTGCCTCTGCGAAGCGGGCAGCACATCGCCTGCTGAAACAGTTGAAATCAGAAGTGTTGTTCGCAATGGAAATTAATTGGAGCTTAGAATTAGTTGAAAAATGGAAACAATGTACATATTTCCCCTTTATGCATGTGGTGGAATCTGTAGGTAGTTCTGGTGGATTGTGCCCTTTTTGAACTAGCTCAGTAACAGTAGAAGTTATATCTAGCAGCTTGAATTATATTTTCAGCTTATGTACATTAAGAAATGGAGTGAAATACTTGAGTTTGTTCTTGTATGGGTATCCGGATAGGCAGCTAAGAGGCCAAGTTTGGGACATAATTAGAACTCTTCCTGGAATCCTAAATCATCCTCTTCTTATGTTGGGAGGCACTAATTAAGTATTGAATCCTGGAGATAAACTTGGAGGCAGACCATTTATAGAAGATGGGACAAGTCGTTACTTTCAAAGCCTTCTGAACCATCTTGGATTGGAGGAACTAGTCAATGAAGGTCCATGGTACACTTGGACTAACAATAGAACAGATAGTGATGCGGTTGTTGAAAGGCTGGATTGAGGGTTTATAAATCAGAGAGGGAGGTCATTGTTTCCAGCCGCTTACACAAGAACTTTGCCCATCCTGGATTCAGATCATAGTCCTGTGACATTTGATTTACTGCCTAGGTTAATAAAGAGGACCTATGCTAAGAGGTATGAGGCTTTCTGGACATATTCCACTATACCAAACCAGATTGTTAGACAGTGCAACAATTGCTAGGAAACCTGAACACAGACAGTTCCCCACAACAGTTATCAAGAATCTTGAAAACCTCATTAAGGAATCTGACTGACTGGAGCAGAGCCACATTTGGCAATTTGGATAAGAGGATAAAAGACTTAACAGAGAAGTTAACTCTCGTGCAACAAAGAGAAAATGCCACAGAATCCATGGAGGAGAAGAAACTGAGAAAAGAGATTAATGAGCTACAAAGTAAGCACTCAGACTACTGGCACCGAACAGCTAGGAGTTCATGGGGGGAAATTGGGTGACAAGAACACAAAATTTTATCATAGATGGGCAACCATCAGAAAAGGAAGAAATCAGATTGTGGGAATACGCACCTCTCAAGGTCAATTAGTAGAAGATGAAGCGGGTGTGCAAGCAGCATTTCAACAATTCTATCAAACACTATTTGTCACACCAGAATCATACCCACCACAGGTAGCTGAGATAATATCTTTAGAAACTTTCATGAGCTACACAGGAAATAGATTGCAGGAGGAGGAACTGGAAATACTTGGTGCAAAATTTCGGTTGGATGAAGTGAAGGTGGCCCTCAATCAAATGAAACCATGGAAAGCTCCAAGGTTAGATGGATTCCAGCAGGGTTCTACAAGAAACACTGGACTGAAATTGGAGGACAGGTTAGTAGGGAAATACTAACTCTTCTAGAGGGGTATGATTTCCTGCTGATTGGAATCAAACTAGTCTGGTAATAGTTCCAAAGAAATCTAGAGCAAAAGGGGTGCAAGACTATAGACCTATAGCTCTGTGCAATGTAAAGTACAAGATGATGGCAAAGGTTTTGGCTAACAGGCTAGCTCAGGTGATTGATCCTCTAATTTCTAAGAATCAAGGTGGGTTTGTGAAAAATAGAAGCATTAGTGAGAATGTACTCCTAGCACATGAAATGTTGGAAACATTAAGGAAAAAGAAGAAAGGAAAGGAAGGTTTGGTTACCGTGAAGATTGATATGAGTAAAGCAAATGACAGGGTTTCTTGGCCTTTCTTACTGAAAGTACTTCGGCATTTTGGACTCCCAGAAAACTGGATTAGCCTGATTGTACAATGTGTCACAACTGTACAGTACTCCCTAAACATAAATGGTACGCAGTTACCTTTTTTTAGACCAATTAGGGGGTTGAGGCAAGGGTGTCCACTATCACCTTACCTGTTTATTCTATGTCAATAATTCCTATCTGGTATGATTGATTCGACTGTAGGGATAACAAGACAACAGAAACTAGGGTACAGTTGTGGAAGAGGAGTGCCAGAGATAAGCCATTTAACGTATGCAGATGATTGTATAATATTCTTAAAATGCAGGCTTGGAAGTGTCTTCAGGCTAGCTAAGGTGTTGGATCATTTTGCTAGATTCTCGGGGCAAAGGATCAATTTCGACAAGTCCTCTCTCATTGTTAGTCCAAATGTTTCTGGACCGCAGGAAATGATGGTAAGGTACACTCTTAACATCCATGGTAGAGGGATGGGGGCAAAGTACCTAGGAGTAAACCTGAATTTTGCAGAAGGGAAAAAAAGATATTTAGAGTGGTTATTTCCCACATCAAGAGAAGGTATGGAACTTGGAAGACAAAATACTTATCATTGGCTGGGAGAATCACTCTGATAAAGCATACCATGTCAAGTCTAGCAATTTATCCCATGGGAATCTTCAAACTGCCAAAATTTATAGTGAACAAAATTGACACAATGACTGCAAAGTTCATATGGAAAGTAGAGTTAGAAGGTAGGGATAGTAGACCTAGATGAGATTAAATCAAAATGCTTGGATAGTATACAAAATGCTCAGAGAAATAGACTCAGGATCTCCATAGACAATAGATCAGATTTGGACTAAGCTCTGATCATGTAAACTGCCTCAAAAGGTTTTAACATGTGTTTGGAGAGCCACACAAGACGCTTTGCCAAAAGAAAGAAATAGGAAAATAAGAAAGCTGACAGATTCTTCAATTTGTGTCCATTGTGGTGCAGCTGAAGAAGACATAACTCACTTATTTCTCACTTGCCCAGCTTCACAGCGGATATGAAGATATTCTAGGTTTGGGTTTGATTTTGAGAGCCAGCAAAATGTTTATTTTAATGCATGGTAGAAGACTTGGATGAATCAGGCTCCTCATCAGCAAGTCATCAGTTTGACTCTGAGTATTTTGTGGCAGATTTGGAAAGCAAGGAATAGCAAAGATTTTGACCAGCAAGATTTAGAACCACATATAGTGGTCGGTTGAGCACAACAAGAGGTAGATTTGATGGAAGAACGACGTGTAGCACCAGATATTGAAGATCTACAGTTACAAAATCACTCTGAACCTGGGCAAAATATACACAATCTGTTACCATATGAAGGCTGGATGATTTGTTCAGATGGTGCTTTCCAGGAAAAGAAAGGAGTAGGAGCTGCTTCTTGGACTTGTGAAAAGAAAACAACCCAAGGAATAGTGATGGAAACGGGAGATGCGGTATTCAAGGCCTTATCCTCTCTACATGCAGAACTGATGGGATCATTGAATGGCCTAGTGCAACTAAAATCCTTCTCAATACGGGAAGGTCAGAGACTTGTCATAGTCTCGGATAATCAATCTTGTGTGGATATCATAAATGACCTGAAAACGAAACCACCTTGGAATTTACAGTTTGTAGTTGCAGATATTAGATGTCTAATTATTAGTTATTTTGTTTCAGTTACTACTATAAAAGTAGATAGAGCTCTAGTGCAAGATGAGCACAACAGAGCTACAAATCTTTGTAAGATGTACTGTTTAAATTAATGAATGACTTTGGTTATCAAAAAAAGAAATGTATATATATATTATGTTTTGTTCTTCTGAAAAAACTAAATGAATGATAATGAAACTGAATTACTCCATTTATTAACCTCATGTGGTATAATTTGCCACTTCAATTTCAAATTAGTTCTATTATTTAGGTTAACTTAATAAAATTGTTGCACTCCCACCTAGGGATGATCATGGGTCTCGGACCCGTTGCGGATTTAGACCCTGTGGGTCGGGTTTGGATCCAAAAATTATAGACCCATCGGATATGGATCGGGTATGGATCTAGATTTTAATAAACGGGCATGGATACGGATATATGGTATTAAGATCCAGACCCGGATCCATATCCATATCCAGACCCATTAATCTATTATAATATATAATTAATAATATATTATTACTATGTGATAGATATATATGTAATGTCTAATACTAATTCATCTTCTCTCTAATAATAATTATTATTATTCCAAATTCCTGATACCGATACAATGTAGAAAAAGGCAAAAACCTTTTATATATTCTCAAACTCTATTCTGAAACACCTTATTGCACAAACTCTAGTTCCATACTTCCGTGCGCTCTACTCTTTTGCGTTCTGGCCAGTTAAATTCTTAGAACATAGAAGATATCGTTTTTTGTTGCACCTAATACATTCTTGTACTAAATTACAATTTTGATCTTAATAAATTGATGCATTTTGATGTTTACTGTGGATTGATAATTCATATATATGCTAACATGTGTGCTCATGGTAATAAAAATAAACAAATTTGGGCATATTTGTATTCACTATGAAAATCGCAAACATCTATTTAAAGAATTTGTCGATTTCTTAGTAGACCCATTTATGACCCGTTTAAGACCCTTAGACCCGTAAGACCCTGCAGATATGGATACGGATTTTGGAATTTTAGACCCTGCGAATATGGATCGGATTTGGATCCGATATTTTTTTACGAATCGGGGCCGGATATAGCTAAATTAGATCCAGACCCACCCCATGATCATCCCTCCCACCTGTGGATCCAACTTCGACCACTAAATTAGATTTATAAGTATGTACTGAAAAATATTAAATTTATCATAACACATTATTACATTCTTAGAATTTGTTTAAACTATATGCTATGATGAGTCCAAAAATCAAATAAAGCAATTTTATAGTTCATTTCAATTCAGAAACCAATCCAGTAGAAAAAGAGCATAAACTTATGATGACTTTCCTTTGGGAGTTTTCACTAGATCATATGTTATCATTTTTCTTCAAGCAATTCATTTCATCTTTCATCGCTCAAACAAGTCGTATTAAAGCCTGATTACGCTCGAGACGGGGACTGCCTTTGTTGTCCAATGTGGAGGTGGCGTGTCCCGCAACTGTTTGGCGGTGGTGCAAGACGGTCCGAGGATGAAGGACACGTGTTCATATGGTCCTTGGTTTGAGGCGGAGATTGTTGGGTATGGTTCCTCTACTAATTATAAGGAATAGTCCCATCACACTAGTACGAGACAATTTGATGATTGATCCATTGTTTAAAACCGTACGGATTTTGCTATTGGGTTCAAAATGGACATAATCAAGCTAGTTTGACCTGTGGTGGGCTCGGTAGTCTCAACACGCGTTTTTTAGCGCCTTCTTCACCTTTTAAAAATGGATCAAAAATATTGTTAGAGAAAAATAAATTGCTCCACAATCATCAAAAAATAATTTTTTTTATAAATGGAATTAATTACCTTGATCTTATCTTGATTCGATAACTCCATACTTAAATGGGTTGGGATCACCTGTCCAAATTTGCGTGTCCAACTGTGTCCAAATAAATATAAATGGTGTCGTTTCTATTAATCTCAACTCAATCAAGTTAACAAAACAAACTCTAGTTAACTTTTTGTATTTTGCTAATTATTATTAAAATATTTACTGACTTAAATTAATCAAAAACGTTTTCACTGCAAAAACTATTCGGTTAATAACTAAAGAGTGGTTCTAAATGCAGGTCCAATTTACTTATGCATGTCCAAATTAAATTTGAAATGACAATAATGTCCCTCTTAAATATGTACTATAATTCACGAAAAAGTAATTTATGATTTGGACACGTATTCAATCATTACATAGACGGGTTTATGCATTCAAGGTTAGGGTGTTAGAAATATATTTGTAAAATTTAATAAACGAATGAAGGATAATTATGGTATTTTTGCATATTCATTAGACCCGCAGAAGTAAATTGGACCTGCATATAGTAAGCTCCTAACTAAACGATAAAATTTCTTCAGAAACCAGAGCTAAAACCCTTTCCCCTTTTTAATTGCTTATAATTATCGGGATCCAAATTATGATCAAGCTGCTTCTCTTCCGTTGTAGCTGATGTATGCAGGACACCAACACTTCGACGACGAACCAGGCTCTCGAATTGATCTGCAAGACAAAGGCCCCGGGTGACCCGGGGATAGACACTCCGACGCTCAAGTCATTATATTTGCTTAAGGCGTAAAGTATAAAGTATGAGATTAGATGGAGAGGTCTACCAAACCTTTAGGGTATTTATATGGCTACAATCCGTAGATCACCAAGATATGTATTTATGGTATGAATACAACTCTTATGGGAATAGAGGTTGTATTACCATGTATAATAGAAGTGTATTTCGGACATGGTTGTATAACAATGTTTAGGATAGCTGAATTACCATCTTTGAGAAGATGTAGATTCCTTGTAGAACATTCATAATACACGCATTCCTTATAAGGATTAGGATTGATGGACCCGTGGACCCATCCTCCGCGTATCTCGAGCCCATGACCCTTCTCGGGCCCTGGTCCGAGTATGAACGAGGTCCGAATATGAACCATGGACTTATCAGTAGCCCCAAGGTAGATCTTCAGAATATAGAGTGCTCTATCTCGAAGGTTGAAGGAGAGGCCTGCTTCTCGAGGGAAGACCAATAACTCGAGGGAGACTGACTCGGGGTGTTAAGCTCCGGATGTCCTTCTGAATATCTAGCTTCAAGTTCTTTCGTATTCCATCAAATATATGAACGGCTGAGATTAGCTTCTTTTAAAATCCAGATGGTGGATACATGTGTATGGTTGGATCTGAATCAGGCTTCTTGAATTCTGAGGAGATTGACACGTGGTCTTGATTCATTGTATCTTCTGGCGGTGAGAAAAACCAATCTTCCAATTGCCTGCATCGTTTTGCGAGTCGAGGTAATTACTCCACATGAATGCGTGTTAATTACTGGTTATATAACCAAGTAATTTTTTCTTTCATCCTCAACCTTCATCCAAACAATTTGAATCTTTCTCTTCTCTGCATTTCAAATTTTCCGAAGAAATTTTCTTCAAATTTGTTCTTTTCTCCTCATATATTCTCTTCCCCCCATTCTCTATATTTCCATGACTTCAACAAGTTCCAGCGTTCCCCTTGGCAATGTGGAGAATGCTGTTGAAAATAGAGCCCCAGCTAATCGTGACTTGAGCACCTTGTTTCTGGAAGTCGAGGCTGGGGAGCTGATGGAAGTTACCGTCACTTCACCACTGCAGGCGGTATCTGTAGTGGCAGATGACGGTGCCTCTGGGTCAGGGATGGACCCTAATGCGGAGCCCCAAATTGATAAACGGGTTCCGGCCTCTGATGGTGTGACTGATGCACCAAAGTGGTTGATGAAAGGACATTAAGATATCTGCGGTCCTGCAGGCTGTCATATCCTCTTGAAGCTGGCTTGAAGCTCGAGGATGAAGAAGTTCCTATTAAGGATCTGGTGAGCCCCACTAGAGGGGTACTTTACGGAAGGTTTTTACAGCAAGGGATAAGTTTTCCCTTTCCCCCTTTATTTCACGAATTCCTGCAGCACCATCAACTGCATCCGAGCCAAATACATTCCAATGTGGTAGTGTTGATCATAGCGGTGATTTCCTGTTAAGCTCGAAAGAACTACGATCCAAGCCTGGATTTATTCAGGAGTTTGTACACGTTATTCTCTTTTGAGACTTACGAGTATATTACCCTGACTCCGAGGAAGAGAAAACTCATCACGTTTCCCGATAACAATGGTGTGTGGGAGGCAGACAGTTTCACTTTCGACCGGAGCAAGTACGAGGTCCCTGATTTGCATCCTCATCCGAAGGATGCTATAGGCCGTGGCAGAGGTTTCATCATTCATGATCACTTGAAGGGCATCATTGAGGAGCTCTTAAAGGAGGACATTACCCTTCAAAGGAAGGATTTTGTTCTGGGCTCACATGGCTCTGCGTGGCAGTGGCCTAGTATCACTTACTCGTACTTGTTAGATGTTTCTCGGTCGAAATCTACTTCCAGCTTTTTGAAGCCTGATCGGAATTGGGCCCTTCCTGATAAAATCCAGGAAACAAAAAAGAAGGCCAGGAAAGAGGGTCCGAGAAAGTCTCCTCGGAATCATGGTGAATCTTCTTCTAGTCGGTCTTATTCAGGTAACTCTTCAAATCATATACTGTTGTCATATAATGTTCTTCTTATGTTATATGCTGAGTTTTATCTTTATATAGGGACATCATCTCCTCCAAAGAAAAAGATCAAGAAAGGGAAGGTTACACTCCCGGCCATAGGTAAGGAAGCAGAGGAATCCGAGGAAGTATAGTCCGAGGAGATAGAACCGGTGGTGGAGGAGTCTGCCAAAGATGATGAATCTGACCTTGAGCTGTTGGAATCTGGAGATGCTCCTTTGAAAAAGTTAAAGTACTATCTAAACTGCCCAGAGGAAGAGGATGGTCAGGCTTCTCGGAGGTCTTCTAAGAAGTATCCCTTCGTCGCTGAGGTAGTTATTCTTCATGTTATATTATATAGATTCTTCAGATGCTAGGTTTTAATATATCCCCGGTGACTATCTTTCACTACTACAATATCAAGCCATTTAAGGCGGTTCATCCTTCATGTGTTAAGGCAGAAAACAAATGCCTTCCCTGGTTGTGACTTGAATGAGAAAAATCATCTAAGACGGTTCCTCTTCCGCCTTAGATGTTTTTGTGTTTAAAGAGTTTGTTTCCGCCTTGGATGAAAGCTTATCCGCCTTGTTCAATACTTCCAAACTCGCTAGCATGCAAGTCTGGATGATATGATTTGACTCTTTGCGATACCGTAACTAGCAAATGCTAGTACCAAACAAATGGTTGATTGTTTTGTTATGACGGAAGCTTACGGATTGCCAGATGAAATACTAACGAGTTCGCTACATTGGAAAGCCTAGACTGTTATGAATGTGTACGAGACTGGTTATGTATTCTACCGTGCAGATCGCTAATACTAGTTACGATCTCGTTAGAGAGCCTAGCTTGTCATATATTTATCTGCTGACGAGAGTGGTTACGACAAATAGAGGCAATTCGCTCGGTCATAAGTAGCGAACTCATTACAAGCCAAATTAAACATTTCGGGTTAATAAAAACGAGCCAGGTTACGACAACCACTAGCTACTCGCTAGTAACACCATAGCGAGGTCGCAACCGAACAATTGTATTTCATAAAAATTGTAAAAATATATAAAATTGTAAAAATGATTTTATAAAAATATAATAAAAGTTGTTGATTCGAGAAAGGTAACGACATCGTAAGGAAATCGCTTATATGTATAGTTACGAATTCGCTACTGATCTCGCTAACATTAAACGACGTCGTTTTAGCACTGGGTGAGCGAGAAAAAAAATGACGTTACGAGTAAGCTAGACATTCGCCTGGCTTTGGCGTGTATGGTTACGAGCTCGGTAGAGATCAGATTGGAGAGGCAGAGAAGAACGAGCGATAGGATAGCGATGGTGCAAAAACTAAGCTCAGAAATATAATTCGGGCGATAGAAGTAACGATCTCGCAGGGAATTTGTAAGTGTCACAAAATTATAGGATTTGAGCCATTTCCACCCATTTCCACCAAAATTGGGTTTCGTTTAAATTGTCTAAGCTGTGAATTGCAAGATGCATGGTATCTAAGCACAGAACATGAACATGAAACACTATCAAGCCACACTTTATAAACTAATGGAAGTAATGGAACTCAAAAGTATATGCATCCATTTGACAAAAAAAGAAACTAGCTTTTATTGGAAATGTAAGGCCTAGAGATGTACCGAGATCTAATAAGGACCAAGTGTCTAGCCAATGCATCTCTACCATCCTCCAACTCCTTCTTGGTGTATGGTGCATGATTTTCCTCGATAATCTAAGAATATGAAATGTTTTTTTAATACTATTAAATGCAACGCAGATAGTAATGGGTACAATAAGTAGGTTATAAGAATGCTTACGCGATGTAATTCCAAATTATCTTGAACAAGGCTAGCAATGCACTCACTTGCGTACAACATCATATAGTAACCGCACTCCCAATTTGACAATTGCTTTCGGTGCTGAAAGTGAATAAGTATAACAAATGATTTGAAATGAAATCATAGTGGAAATAAATGAGCATTGGATTTGTAATGTCACCTGAATCTGTATAAGGTTGAAGGGAAGTAGTGTGTCGTCATGTGCACTATGCATAGCAACCTCTAATAAATCTGCAAATTTTGTAGATGGACCAAAGTGTAGCGGGTCCATCCAATACACTCACTTCAACGATGGTATCATAGCTACAAAACTCCAATGGCCACTTCATATTTTAAGAAATGAAAATGTAAGAACCCGGCTCGAAGATTAGAATGTTTACGAAATGCAAATATCCAATTGTAAAAAAGAAAACTAACCTCTCTAGATATGGGCCTATGTAAATTGTCTTGGTCTTGCACTAAGGATCTTAAAGAGATAAGCAAGTCGTGATTGATTACTTTCATTCATTTCTTGCAAGCATATTGGGTGCAAAAAACCAATGAAAGTCTTTGCGTTTAGAGCAAGGAATTGCATGTACCTAAATAACTTGTAACTTGTAACTTGCACTACGATAGAAGAGATGAGATCAAGTAGCTTACATTTGATGTAGTATAAGGATTGTTTCGGGAAGGGTTTTATAGTGCCAGAAAACGGCAAAGTCTTCCCATGGAACGACTAATTCCCTCGCTTCGCTGAACACCTGTTTATTGGAGTACAAATAGTAAACAGAATCCCGACTATGGTGGCCCACCAGATCATAAAACGTGCGAAGGAATCCCGTGAGTGATTTTATGAATCCAACTTCTCCCACCGACATCGGTTTCTTAGCTACCGGAAAATCTAGTGGGTCTACGACGGGTGAAAGTGTGTTTCTATTAATTGGGATAGAATTAGAATTCACATCATCGACCAACCATTTGGGCCACACAAAAAAATGGCCCAAACCTTTACCCACTGTTGTGCACTCTTGATCCGCGGCCGGTACCAACGCATCCTCGACTAACACATGTAGTATAGAAACCCTAACGAAACCAATATGGACTTTGGCTTCATGATGTAGTGCCATGTCAGGATATGAATTTCCCATTGCAACGTGGCGGGGTTGAGAATTCATCCCACATTCAGCGTACAACTTACAAGAAGGGAGTTCTAATATACAAATAAGGCATGTTTAATTAGGTCGAATTAGACATATGTAGGAAGAGTATATTTCAAAAATATCAATAATCATGAGTTGTGTAGAATTATTCATTTGATTGAGGTGCAAGAATTTAACGTACCTTTGGTTTGAGATCGGATGGTTGTATGTGAACTTGCTCTTTGATAGGGGCCGAAGGTGTGCATATTTCCTTGTTGGGTTCAACAATATGTTGGTCAAAAATAGGTTGGTCAAAAATAGTTTGGTCAACCTCATGTTGTGATGGAGAAGGATGTGAACCTCTAGACGAGGGTCCATTGATTGGATCGGTGTCACAAAAATCGGATGGAAGAGGATACTTTATAAAAGAACATATATTGGCCAACATTGTTTTCAATTTCTTGACCTCTTGGTCGGATATTTTGGCTTGGTTCAATGCTATTTGGAGTTTGGATGGTTTAGGGTCTTTCCTACTACGTTTGATACCAAACGCCTCTATTTGAGTAACATAACCACCAACTCCCTTAGCTCTTCCCGGATGCTCGGCCTTCCCAAGTGACCTACGTAGCACATCGTGTTTACCGACAGGGATGAACAAGCCTTCTTCAACTTCACGCTCGACCTCGTCCTAAAAAGGTGGTATTGTAAATCAAAAGTTATTATCGTCATCAATTGTTGTGTTTGATGGTGTGATTGTAGATACTAAAATGGAACATGGTATGGCGTAGTAGGTAAAGTGTACCACTCGATTAGCCACCCTTTTTGCCTCATCACTTGAGAAAGTCTCGTTTTTTTTAATTCTACCCAAGACGAATAATTGTTGTCTTCTATATGTTGTAGGGTCTTCGGCAATGACTAGCTTGTTCACCTCTTCCGCGTCCAATCCCCCATCCACAAGCTCTTTCACCTCGGTTTCTTGTTTTTTTTTGCGGTCTTCTTCCCCACACCCAAGTACCCCGCCCTACCCCCGGTGTAAGGCATAACATTATCAGCAGTGACTTTGCGCTTCCTATCCCCCTAACCCTTTTAAAAATTCTATGTTATTTTAGGAATAAAGCACTAACCGAAACAAAATTATTTGGCTAATTCGCATGAAACTATTTTGCAAGATGTAGTAAGTAAACTAACATTTGCGTCATTTTCTAACAATCGTTTCTTGAATGCCTCCCAAGTAAGGGTTACAATGTGATTGTAATGCGTACTTGGATCTTGCCCAAACCTCGTGCCCTACGGTTTGATATAATCCTTGGCAAGTGTATATTTGTGTATTCGATGAGCTTTTGATGCGATTTGAAGAGCCTTCTTCTTCACTTGATCATAGGATGTTGCTTCGATAATAAATGGGCGCTACAAATGTGATCATAAAAATAGTCACTTTCACAATTTTCAATTGAAATTAAAAATAACAAGTTCCACACTAACCTTGCATTACTTCCATATATCCTTTTTGATGTCGATGCTTAGTAGCCTCCAATCAGTCGTGTCTAATGGTGTGCGTATCTTACCCGTCTTAGCACACCAACTCGACCGTCGCGTGGCATCATCGTCGGGTGAAATAGCAACACCAATGTCATTGAACTTGACATGTGTTAGTATTTTGTTATCGATCTTAATCTCTAATTCGCGACAATGTGTGAGGAGTTGAGCTGCTTTCGATGCGCGAGTCACTTCTCGTTGTCTTCTAACCTCACTTGAACCACCAACAACATTTTCTCCCCCACTTGAGTCGGAGTTAACGGAACTTGAAGGACTCTCCATTAAGCTTTCCTTTGTATATTGAAATTAGTTAATGACTAACACAATACTAATAAGTCAAAGTTGTACTTTGTAGTAAAAACATTATAAAACATAATCCTAAAATTTAGGGCTAAGCAAGCAATGAACAACATTAAAAGAAAATCTTGATTTTCGTTCAGGACATGCTTCTGACATTATATTTAGTAATAACATGATAAATGTAGGCACTATGTACAAGAAAATCAATTTTTTAGCAAATAAGAATGAAAAAAATCGTACCTTTGGTATATGACAAAGTTGAGTCGGTAGAATTGATAATTTTGGTTGGGGTTGGTCTACCTTGTTTGTCCCTCTCCTACCCACAAACAAAGGATGTTACCAAATTGAACAAGAACAAATAAAGATTGACATTTATTGCAAAAACTATAGAGAAAAATGTGGTTGAGAATTTATTACAAAACTTACCAATCTTTTGCATGCAATTAGTGGCTAGTTCCACTTTTTTTTGACACAATTGATGTGTCCAACATGTATGGGTTGGGTAATGGAGATTTGATGTGAAGAAAGTTGAGGAGATTTGAGAAAATGTGCAAAAGCTTGAACTTTTGGAGATGAAACCCATAAAAAGTGATGGATAAGATGCCAAAAGTGTTGTGTTTTTCTGTTCTATGACGTGTTTACTTTATTCTAGCTTTCCTTGTTGCGATATCGGAACTCTCTCGTTACACCTGACGTGGCTATTTATGAGGTCGTTACGTGCTCATGTGATTGCCTTTTATGGTCTTCTTTATCCTTCTAGCGAGATCGTAACTGAAAAGCTGACATAAAGTATGTTACTAGGTTGTTGCGATTTCGCTACTGATGCTCGCCAGAACCCTACTTAAGATAATAAATTTTTTTAAAATGCACTCATACATTTTTAAATCACGATTTAAACGATTTAAACGAAATGATGGTATGGAATAAGACACTAATAATTCTATTGTAAGAATAATTTTCATTTGTTCCATCGTATGCTGATGTATAACGGGATAGGGATTTGTTGACTTAATCTGCAATTACACAATTTGAAAGAGTTTTAAGAAACTTAGTTTTTAATTGTAAGACAATAAGAAACTCTATACATCATGTGTACGCTTGAAAACACTATCCATCGCTTACCTTTAGAGACAACAGCATAGCAGAGCTTCACACATGAACTACATATATATATATATGCGCAGTTCACGTGCATTTGATTAGAGATACTTAGTTTATTACAACTCATTTATGTGATTACAAGCACGATTCTTGAATTAAGCAAAGTATCATGCTCACGTTCACTCACCAACTTTCATCACTCATCATACTATCGAGTATCGCTTAATAACTTTGCATGCTGATGTACTAAGATGTACTCTGCTTGACATAATGTGATGATCGATATTTTCCAAATTGAGTATTATACTGTTTATATATAAAATGTACATATTTTAGAATATGATAGTGCGTTTAAAATTATTGATGTTTTACATAGAGTTATGTCATACTGCTTATGTACAAAGATGTACTCTACCTGAGTTAATATCATGATGGATATTTAACAAATAGAGTATTATACTGCATCTATATAAAATATATATATGTTAGAATGTGAAATTGCTAAAAATAAATTAAAAAGTTTTATTTTTTAGTTACAATCTAATTAGATTGTGTAGTATCGAATACACTAGTGTACACATTTACCACAGTTAAACCCTAAACCCTAAACCCTAAACCCACAAACCCACACACCCACAAACCCACATAATTCAGAAAACCAGTATGAAGGAGTTGCGATATCGCTAGTTAGTAGTTCAAATAAAAAAAAGGCTTTTTGGGTTACGATCTCGCTACTAATTAGAATGATTCTTCTTTAGCGAGTTCGCTACTGACACGCTTGCTTGGCGAGGAGCGGTGCGGGGACGCGGTGGTAGAGGCGTAGACAGTGGACGGGGACGTGGTCCGGCGGTGGGAAATAAACGGCCTCGGACTGAGGAGCCTGAGGTTCAGGAAGAGGTTCCAGTCGCCCCGCAAGTTCCAGTCGTCCCTGCCGCCGCCGCTGCTGCTGGAAATGATGGGGGGGAAAGGCTCAGCAGTTCCAGTGAGGAGGAGGACACTCCTGAGTTCTTCAACGACGCCGCGATAGCTAGGTATGAGCGTTGTTCCTCTCCCAAAATTGTAAATAATAAGGTGTTTGATAGTTGTGTGGTGCCTTCGCTGCAACTAGATTACGTGCTAGACCATTTTAGGGCACAACATCTAGATAAATTGCTTATGTTGCCTGAGCCTGTTTACCATTTGGAGGTTCTTCAATTTTATGCAAACCTAGGTTTAAAGGAAGGGGTGGAGGAAATAACTACAATGGTGCGGGGTGTTAAGTTTACGGTCGATAAGTTTAGCATCAATGAAGTTCTGAAATGTCCTTATCTATCTCGTAACGACATGAGGCCTACCAAAAAGGATGGTCCATACGAGGTACATTACGAGCAGAGGTTTCCTTCTGTAAGCCCCAAGCAACCGTTGAAGGCCGGTGAGATGGGTAAGAAGTGGTTTAAAAGGACTTCTGATAGGCCGGGTACAGCTAGGAATTACCAGATCCACAGGCTTACCGAGGAGCAGAGATTAGTTTTTGAGCTAATCTGTGATAATGTGGTCCCGTCCCTAGGGCATGCATGTGAGCCCACAGTTTGCAGTCTCATGGTGTTCTACTATATCATGGAAAAGCTTGCAATCAACCCCGGCTTCACAATTCTGACTCAAATGATGAAGATGGCCAGACACAAGACCGCCGCGCTTCCGTATGGCAATTTGATTGTAGCTCTTATCAGGAAAGAAGGTATTTTTCCAAGAGGCCATCCGATGCCACTCGGTAAATACGACAAGGAGTGGCTCAAGCACAAGAGGTTAGATTTGAAGGCCGATGGGAAGTACGCGAGAATGAAAGAAGCTGAAGAGGCAGCCAGAAGGGCAAGGGGTAGGATGGGAGTATCGGGTATGATTCTAGTTTGTTATTAACTGTAGTTGGTTCAAGTTGTTTTATTTGGTAATAATTGGTTCTTATCAACCTTGATTTGTTTGTGTAGATGCTGTTTTTGATGCCCGTGGTAGGCTTGTGGTGTCTATGGGCCAGTTATTGAATGAGATTGAAATGGCCGAGAAAAGGGCATGTGCTAACAACGACCGCCTCGCCGAACTGATATCCAGCGGGATAGTGGAGTGCGATATGAGTGATGAGGAGGAGATACCTGATTTACGTACCACATTTCCCAAGCAAAAAGACTCCACCGTTCCTAGCCAAGATTTGGCTACAGCCAGCGAAAAGGAGACATCCGATGGGAAGGTTGTTGGTGCTGATGTAAGGGATGAAGATGAAGATAGCGATGATGGTGATGGGGATCATCATCACAGTGACTCTGATGCAGAAGATGAGCCGGCGAGGTATGAGATGATTAGGAAAGAGAGGCTGATCGGAGAACCCGATGAGGATGTTGAACCGGGACAAGGCAAAGAAGAGAACACCTGCATCGAGACTGATGCTCAACCAGCAGACTATAACGAGCAAGACAAGAAAAACGATGAAGGCAGTTTGGCGGAGAAGGCCGAAGGTAGCGACAAGATGTGTGTAGATGACTTGCATGATATTTTAGTCGCCGGCCTGTTATTTCGTAGTTTAGTTTGGTTTAAACATTTACTTTTTAGAATATTAACTAGTTTTTGGATTATGTACACTTATATACGCATCACTAGAGATTCTGTTTTGGTTACAAGAATGTGGTCAATGAATTTTACACTTTTTAGATGTAGACTGTTCAATTTGTTCTAGAGTTGTTGTTACTTCATTTCAGCAAAATCAAGTACTTTTGGTATAGTGCATGTTCCTAGCGATCTCGTAACGCACACGTTGCAGGATGATTCAGTAGTAACAGTGCTACTAGAGATCTCGCTACGTCCTCGCTCCTGTTCACGTGTAACTTACGAGCTCACTACTTGTCGTACTCAGTCAACAGAGCGAAGTTGGCGCCTCACTAGCGAACTCGCTACGTGTGTAACTGATAGTAGCGATCTCGCAACATGTCGTATTCAGTCAACAGAGCCTAGCTTGAGATTCTCTAGCGATCTCGCAGCGGGATTGATTTACCTTGGCGAGATCGTAACAACAAAGCTTGACACACTTCACAAACAATTGTTAAGCTTAGCTAGTAGTGAGATCGCTACATGCTAGGAACCCATCAGTAAAAACCTTTGAAATTCCATCAGTAATTAATTTTTTTATGGGTCTGAATGTGGTCAATGAAAAGGTGAGAATGCCTTTACATTTTCCTTCTTTTAATACAGCAATTACTAATTTTAGTCTCGGAACACTCACATTTTTTTGACAAATGTAGCACCTCAGCCTTATAAATATCAACCCCTTCTCCCTTTAGAGCCCCATCAGAGCCTTCATTCCCATATTCCCTTCTCCCTTCTCCTATTCTTTGCCTTCTGCTTCCCATGGATTTGTCTCTTTTCAGCGCCCTCCTAGATGACATGATACATCTAATAATGATTCGTTTTATTTTCAAATGGGTTCTTCGTCGGTACGTGAGCGGAAGAGCGACCGAATCGGCTCGACAGTGGCTCACCGAGGCTTCTACAATAGGTCACAAAGAGTCGACCAATGTCTTGGCTATATTTGTAATCTGTGAAGGTGATACTCAGAGAGGCATGAATGTCATCACCACCATGAAGAGAACCGACAAGAAAGGCCTCCGGGAACCTCGGGTACGCGTCATAGCCGATTTGGCTTACGCCTGAGGTAATACGCACTACTACAGGTTCCTCAGAGAATTAGTAGTGCCAAGGCCTAGATGCTGCCAGGAACATGCTGCCCTCAATGGAGGCTTGAGGTACCGTCGCCACACGAGGGTTGATCCAGCGGACATCTTCTGTGATGCATGCACTTGCGAGCAGGAATTGCTTCACGTCCTCGGTTCTTCTTGAGTTGAAATGTTGTAGTTTCTTTCTTATTTGATTCTGTTGTTTTTTATCTCAAATTTGTTAGGATTGTAATAAGTTTTTGTTTGCCATTTTGGCACATTTATTATTGAATAGCTTTTCTTGTTTTGATACTTGTCCCTTACATTTTACCTTTTCATCGTAAGAGTTATTTTTTCAGCAAAATCACTAGCTAAATAACTAGCTTCATCGTAAGAGTTACTTTTTCGGCAAAATCATTTACTTTTGGTATAGTGCGTGCTTCTACCGATATCGTCAGTGTCACGTTTATTAGTAGCATCAGCCCAAGCGAAGTCGTCACATACTCGCTTCTCTGTTACGTGGTCCTAACGATCTCACAACATGTCGTATTCAGTAAACAGAGCCTAGTTGGCGATTGTCTAGCGATATCGCAACGGGATAAGAACCCATGAACAAAGGGTTTTTGGTTCTATATTGGGCTGTAGTAGTAGTGAAAGTATAAGTATTGGGCTTTCTCTGACCTGTGACATCAGTAAAAACCTTTGAAATTCCATCAGTAATTAATTTTTTTTGGGGGTTTGCATGGGTGACCATGAAAAGGTGAGAATGCCTTTACATTTTCCTTCCATTAATACCATAATTACTAATTTTTGTCTAGGAACTCTGACATATTTTTGAATAATGGAGCACCTCAGCCCTTTAAATATCAACCCCTTCTCCATTTAGAACCTCATTAGAGCCTTCATTCCCACATTCCCTTCTCCTTTCTCATATTGTTTACCTTCTGCTTCCCATGGATGTGTCTCTATTCAACGCCCTCCTAGATGAAATGATAAATCTAATAATGATTCGTGTTATGTTCAACTGGGTTCTTCGTTGGTACGTGAGCGGAAGAGCGACCGAATGGGCTCGACAGTGGCTCACCGAAGCTTCTGCAATAGGTCACACACCGTCGACCTATGTGTTGGCTGTTTTTGCAATCTGCGAAGGTGACATTCAAAGAGGAATGAATGTAATCACCACCATGAAGAGAACCGACAAGAAGGGCCTCCGTCGAGCTCGGGAACGCGTCAAAAGAGGTCTGAGATACGCTTGGGATTGGAGACACTACTTAAGGTACATCTCAGACGGAGCAGTCAGTCCTAGGCCGATCTGCTGCAATCCGCATGCTGGCCTCAATAGCAGGGTGAGGTACGATCGCTGGGAACCCCTTGATTTAGCGGACATCTCCTGTGATGCATGCACTTGTGATCAGAAACTGCTTCATGTCCTCGGTTCACGAACGATCTACATGTAGTAGTTTGTTTGTTCTTCATTATGTATTTTTGTATCACAAGTTTGTATCGATTCTAATGAACTTGTGTTTGCCATTTTGACACATTTAATTACTGAATAGCTTTTCTTGTTTTGATAACTTGTCCCTTACATTTTATTCTTTCATCCTAAGAGCCCATATCGTATCAGAAAAATCATTTACCTTTTGTATAGTGCGTGGTCATAGCGATCTCGTCACTGTCGCGTTTCATGATGATTTATTAGTAACAGAACACCAAGCGAAATCGCAACTAACTAGCGCCTGTTTACATGGTCCTAACGATATCGCAATATGTCGTATTCAGTAAACAGAGCCTAACTAGAGAATCTGTAGCGATCTCGCAGCGTGCTTTTTCTACCCTTGCGAATTCGTAACAACAAAGATTGACACAATAAAAAAACACAACATTGACGTGGCTTGATGCGAGTTCGCTACATGATAAGAACCCATCAAAAAAGAGTTTTTGGGTTTGGGTCTATATTGGGCGTATAAGTGTTGGGCATTAGTCTGTGTAAGTATCGGGCCTTAGCCTATGTAAGTATCGGGCCTCAGCCTTGGTGTTTCATGTTTAGTTTGCGCTGGTCGGTGACTTATCGAACCCTTGTAAAATGTAAGTGTATATAAACTGAAAAATCACCTTCTAATCAGCCGATGTGGGACAAATGTTGGCGAGCTTTCTTACGAGTTCGCTACTGCACATGATCACATAGAACAACAAAACTTATGAATGGCATAGTAGCGACCTCGCTAGGTTAATATGAAATAGATTAGTTGCGATCTCGCTAGTAGTACTGCTGAGAATTAATTTAATATGAATTTAATTAGTTGCGATATCTCTAGTATTACTGCTGAGAATTAAACCCTAGCAGCATGTTACATGACGTCGCTTACTTTTGTGCGTGGAAACTTACGATATCGCAACCAACTTGAATATAAGATGGCTTGGTAATTACGATATCGCAAGATGCTAACCTATAAATATCAAATTTGGGGATCTTCTGATTTCAAACAACGATCATACGTCTCAGAGCTTAGAAAAAAATCCAACAAAAATCTCACATAACCATCCGACAAGAGTAATGGCAAGGACAAAGAATTTGGCACCCAATCCGTTTGTGCAGGGGGCCCAACGTGATGAAGCTCAGGCTTCGGGATCTCAGCCACGGCCGACGGCGGGGACAAGTTCAACCAAATACGACAAGCAAAAATTTGTAAGTTTAGATGCATCCCAGGCCTATTCTAATTACATGGAGCATAGTCAATTACTAGATTGTTATGTTTATGATTTTAATCAGATAGAAGAACTAGGTATGGGGAATGTGTTAAAGATATTTCAATTTCATGAGTTGGGTGAGTTGTTAGGTTTGAACTATCCGGCACATAAGGAAGAGACGTGCCAATTCTATGCTAATTTTCACCAGTTGATTGAGGAAGAAAAGGAGACGGGTAGGTGGTTCACTAGGGTTAATAAGAAGGACTACGAGATTGGGGAGGATTTTTTAACAAGGCATTGAACGTGTCCTATGCTGTTAACGAGGAATTTAGCAACCAACCTCCTCCGGGGTTTTACATTAGAGAACAATGGCCTGAGTATGGGGTTTTGGATCGAGCCCAAGTTTTAGAGTATGCTAAGAAGTACTTTGATAGAGATGCTGACGATTTAGGGGTGCCTAGATCTTATAAGTTGGATAAACTGAGTGGTGAGGAGATGAATGTTTATGAGATGGTCGCTAGGAGTGTCGTGCCTAAGGGTGGTTGGATCACCGAGATGAACTATACTACTGTGAGCATATTTTACTTCGTCATGGAGAAGATAGAGTTGAACCCGGGACATGTCATTTTCGAGCACATGAGATAAAGTGTGGTCGAAAATAATAGGACAGTCAAGAAGCTCCCTTACGGTAATTTCATTACGATGTTTCTTATCTCCGAAAATTCCAAGATAAAAAATTATCTGCACTAGCCCAGGATTGTTGCTTCTATACGATGCAATATTTTGAGAGGAAAGGTAAGTATGAGTTGGTTGATGGTGTGTGGCAGAAAGTAGCAGATGGACCCAAGAAACTGCTACAGTTTAATCCTGAAGAAGTCAGAGAGAACGTCGAAGGTTAGCCACACTAAACCCCTATAGTTTAATTTCAGTTTTATACAATTTATTTGCTATACTCACCCTTTTTTTGTTTCACTTACATGAACAGGTGTACCCTCAGAGGCATACTACAAGGGTGTAGAAGACACGGTCGGCCTTTTCAGGGATAAGATGGCCAAAATCAATCACGCAAACTGGTTAACGGAGAAGGTGATACGTGGCATTGAAAGGGCTAGTGTGAGGAAAAAAGCGAAGGGGGATCCACTAGCACCATCACAGACACCACCTCCTAACAATGATGATTAGATTTGCATTCGTTCATGTTGGCTAGTAGTTGTACTCAAATCCAAACAATTTCAATTTCAATTTGTTTTTGTCAGTTTCTAAAACAACATTGCAAAGAATATTTCTATTTGAATGTCATCTATTTTATTATGTATATTTGATTATTTAAACTTCCATTATTTATTTAGTGTGGCTAAATTTTCAAAATATAACCCCACTTTACAAAGGAGTTAAAATTAAATTTTTGGTATGTGGATTTATACTAGCGAGCTCGCTAGTATCAAGTTACACACCTGGCGAGCTACTACCGAGTTCGCTAGTATCAAGTTAAGCAAATATATATAAATTCATACACAACAAGCGAGATTTTAACCTGTCAGGCTCATCTACGATTTTCAGCCTTTTGTTGCGAATTCGTAACTGGTTCGTCAATGTTACAAACTCGCTACGTAGCAAGTTAATATGCATTAGTTTCGAGCGTGTTTAGTTACAGTGTCGCCAATTCTACAGCAGTGTACAGATTTTTTAGAATTAGAAGATTTAGTGTACTAAAATTAATTAAATCAAAATTTAACTACACTTGTAATTACCGACCATGAAGTACGCATAATATTCAAAAACAATGGTTATCAAATAGCTACTGATGTTTTTTACTCTTTTTAGTCTTCTACTTCTTTGGTTGCCTCCCCTTCCTCTTTGTAGTTTTCCCCGCTGGATTAATCCACATGCCTTCCTCATGATCCATTCTGCACACCGACGCACAAACAATGTCAACATCCTCTTCCAGAGTTTCGTACACCGAGTGCGGAATGGTGTCCGTGGAAACAGTGGAGTCATCGTCGAACAAGCCGTCACCATTGATTAATGTTTTCTTACCATCAACAATGATCTCCCATCGAGCATCAATTCGATCTTCCATATAAAATACCTGATGAGCTTGAGCCGCCATGATGAATGGATCTTCCCCAGACCCAAGAATTCGTCTATTAACTAGAGTCATGCCTAAACCCTCTGAGCGCACCCCTTCACCTTCATCCACCCATTCACATTTAAACAATGCGATTCGGACATTAACAAAGTCCATTTCCCATATATCAGTAATGGTACCAAAATAATCATTATCACCCTCTCCAGGTATTGACACGCCACTATTTTTGTTTGCAGATCTGTCATCACTCCACTTAGTACCAAACGACGTAACTGTGCCGAGGGGTCTCTTGGCCACCCATTTTACAACATCAGGGTGTTCACCGCCATTCTGCACATGTATTTTGAGCCAACTAGTAAAGTCTCTACAATGAGATTCTAGAATCCTAGGTTCCGACCAGCTCGGTTGTATTGACCTAATCTCATTAAGGTGAACATCAACATAAGGACTCACTGCATGATGGTTGCGTAGAATGTACAAAATTGGAAGAAGGGCTGAATTTAGACTTATGGCGTAGGCCGACACCATCCAACCTACTGTTGTGTCTGGAGACCGGCAGTCCTATAGTAGGTACATCCTGTAAATAATTGGTACAGAATTCTATTACCTCTTCCGCGACATATCGCTGCACTATACTGGCATCTGATCGATAAATATTCTTTACAAAATGCTTGAAAATGCTCATGTACCGTTTGAATGGATACATCCATCTCAAGTATACAGGTCCGCACAACTTCATCTCCCTCACCAAATGAACTATCAAATGAATCATTATGTCAAAAAAGGAAGGGGGAAAATTCATCTCTAGCCTACACAATACCTCAACTACCATATCCTGCAATTCATCCAACTTACGTCGACTTACTTTCTTGCGACATATCTGTTTAAAAAAATTAAAAAGCCTGGCAACCGCGTCTCCAACGTGAGAAGGCAAGCAACCTCTCAAAGCAATGACATTCAAGTCCTGCATCAGATTGTGGCAATCGTGCCACTTCGTTCCCACCAATTTTAGTTCTCCAGTGGATACACAACTGCTAATGTTCGAACCATATTTAGAAGGCACCTTCACTGATTTCAAAGTCCAACAAAAACTCTACTTCTCCTCAGATAAGAAGGAATAACAAGCAGGTGGTAAGTATGTCGTATCTACTTCTTCTTGCACGGGAGCAAGTGACGTCCGTATTCCAAGATTGACTAAATCCTTTCTAGTTTTCAATCCATCCTTACTCTTTCCCGGTGTATTCAAGAGCGTCCCAACCAAAGCTTCACATACATTCTTTTCTATATGCATGACATCTAGACAGTGGCGCACATCCAAGTGCTCCCAATAACCGAGTTTGAAAAATATCGAACATTTCTTCCAAATCGTAGTTTGAGTGCTTTTCTTTTTTCCCTTTCCCAGCACGTTCTCCATACCCGATACTTTTGCAAATATTTCAGAACCTGATAATGGGACAGGGGCAACACCATGATCTTCCTGACCGTTAAACCACTTCTTAGCACTCCTCCACGAATGACTGCTAGGCAGGAATCGTCTATGACCTAGATACACAGGCTTACCACCGTGCTTTAATTGAAAGTGGCTGGTACTCTCACATACTGGACATGCAAAATGACCTTTCACAGAACACCCTCCAAGGTTACCCAGCGCAGGGAAATCATTGATGCTCCACATAAGCATGGCTTTAAGTTTGAATTTCGCGTCCCTTCGACTTCCGTCGGGAATATGAATTCTTTGCTTAAATAAGGATTCCAACTCCTCAACAAGAGGCGTTAGATATACATCAATGTCATTACCAGGTTGCCTAGGCCCTGAGATCATAGTGTTCAAAAGCACATACTTTCGTTTCATCATCAACCATGAAGGTAGATTATAAATAACAAGCATCACTGGCCATGAACTGTGGGTGCTGGACATGTTCCCGAAAGGGTTCATTCCGTCAGTAGATAGTCCTAAGCGCACGTGTCTAGGTTCGTCAGCAAATTCTGGGTACATAGCATCCATCTTCTTCCACTGATCACCATCAGAAGCGTGAGATATAATATCATCATCTTCCTCTCGAACCCTATCGGCATGCCATGTTAACAATTTTGCATCAACTGAATTGTCATACAAACGCGTCAATCTCGGTTTCAAGGGCATGTACCACATCACCTTAGCAGGACCTTTCTTTGTCGATGTTGTCACTGTTTCTCCACATACCTCGACCTTTCCCTCCTTTTTTCATCTAGACTCACCGCATACCTTGCAATCATCCCTCAAAGAATCAACACTCCCCCTATACAACATACAATCATTCGGGCATGTGTGAATCTTAGTAAACTCCATGCCCATAGGACACAATATCTTCCGCGCAGCATAAACCCTGTCAGGACATAAGTTGTCCTGAGGAAGTAACTCTTTAACCAACTCTAGCAATTCCGTCATTCCTTTATCAGAAATACCATGCCTTGCCTTTAGGTTCATTAACAACAATGTTGCTCCAAGTCTTGAATGGCTAGCCCCAACATATAAGCTTGTCTTTTTATCGTCATACATTGCCTCCAGCATACTTTTCTTCCCAACAAACTCCATAACAACATCGTCACACATATCTGAAAGCTGTTCATTATACTGCAGGATTTCCTCGGCGCTTCCCTCCTCCATCTCAACCTGGTCACTTCCATAATGGCCTTCCCCATGCCAAACCCATTCTGTGTAGGATTTGTCAAAACCTTTACAAATTAAATGTTCACGCACTGCAGCAACATCTTCAAATATGGAGTTGTTTCTACACTTGTTGCATGGACATCCAACCCCTCCTATGCTGTTCTGTTTACAATGTCGCAACCCTACATCTAAGAAATGTTCAACCAAATCTAAGTACTCCTTCGATAATCGAGCATTCTCCTTCATTATTCTTTCGCGGTCCATAATTCACAAATCAGACAAACAGCTACACAATACTACTAACCCACTGACTTGAGATTATCAACACATAAACTACACAAATTAACAAAATAAACCAAAATGCAAGCAAAAATTATGCATAAAATCAACCAAAATCAAGAGACTAGCCAGTACATTACGCAAATTAAACCTTACCTACACTGACACGGGAACAATGAGACCTCTGACCAAACTTCAACTGATCACCTTTCAATACCCACCTGTTTAGACCCTTTTAAAGTTTTTGATTTTGGAGTTAGATCGGCCAATTCAGCTTAAATCTGTGACCCATACAGAGTCTCTTGTGAACTCGTTAATACCTCGCTAACACCTTTGAGTAGCCAGCGAACTCGTAACATTTCAATCACTCTCACATGCACTGTACATTTAACGATGTCAAATTTGATGTGCACAGAAGCGACACCGTAACATGAAACGCCACACCCTAGCGTCCCAGTTACGACATGTCCCATATTCTCGCCTGCTGAAATTAGGGTTTAGCAAAGCTTACGAGATCGCAACGCAAAAAGTACATCCAAACAAACTAACCTACGAATTTGCTACAGACACGTTTATATTACTACAAAGGTTACGAGGTCGTAACAACCCATTCAATTTAAGGCAGATAGTTTTTTTCCGCCTCGGTCAAGTATTTTTTAACGTCAAAACCCATTTCCGCCTTTAACTGCTTCTTTCCGTCTTGAATTTAATTTTTTTTTGCTAGCTAGAAGAGGCGTAAAAAAATTCCATCAAGGCGTAAAAAAACGCGCCAGGCTTAAACGCCTTAAATATGTGTCTTGCATCTACCCCTTTGTAGTAGTGTTTTAGTTGATGGCGGGTCTGTCTACGGTAGGGCCTCGAGCTAATAACGTGATCCGGCACTTACCTGATTCTGTAATGGAAATGAATGGTAAATGCCGGTCGTTCAGGGCAAAGAAGGGGGAGATGGAGGCTTCTCTCTTGACTATGACAACTAAGTCTGTCGCTTCTACTTCTCCTGTTCAAGCTCCATTGGATGTGACTCAGCTGGAGGCCAGGGTGAAGCAACTAGAGGCCGAGAAAGAGGACCTGCTGTTGACGAAGAAGTCTCAAGAGAAAGAGCTGGGAACTTTTCGAGGTATTGTCGAGGAGCTGTTACGAAATAAGGCAAAAGAGAGGGATCCAGAGGAGCTCAAACGGCTTCTAAAGTTTTGGAGTGTCTTCATTACTTGCAGCCCCGAGCTTCAGGACCACAGGGAGGAGTATGGAGGCTTATTCCATTTCTCTGAACTGCATGAGATCTTGGGTGGCGTATTGCCTCTATGTCAATCCGGTAAAGAGGTGGAGATGATGAAGGAAATCTTCTCTCATCCTGATGCTACTGATAAGCTCGCTGCTCTGACTGCAAAACGCTGGATTCCTGGGGCCGAGTTTTTGGATGCATTGGATCCCTCCGAGAAGAAAGTAACATCAGGAGATTTACTAAAACTTATTAAAGCTAAGTATCCTGAATTAACTTCTCTTGAAGAGGTGATTTCTAGTTCTTCCATAAAGAAGGTGGACTAGTCTTTGGCATTTCCTCATCAGCTTCAAAGCCTGAAATCCTTTCCATATGAACCTCGGTCTCATGATTTACTGGAAAGGAGCTCGTGCCAAGTTGAGATACTCCGGGATCAGGTCTTCGCAGTTGTCCATGATGAACACTCTGCGTACTTGATGTTGTTGGGCTTCTTCCTCGGGCGTCTTTTGTCAAGGCCTTTAATGTCACGGCGTGAAGAAAAGTTGACAATAGCCCATCTCTCAAGTGTCACTTCTGTTGAAGTCCTAGGAAACCCTATTGGGTATTTTTAAAAGTACCATATTCTGATGTAATAACACATTTGATATGTCCTTAAATTCGCAGTTTTAGCCTCTTGTGTGCCCTTTTGAGGGTCTTGTTTAGAAGTATCATATTCTGATGTAATAACACCTTTGATATGAACTATTTGTGTTCGAGGTTTTTCCTCTATGTATGCCCTTTTGAGGGTCTTCTTTAGATTCGAGGTTTTTCCTCAATGTATGCCCTTTTGAGGCTTGATGAGGCTTCTCGGGCGCTCTTGACAATCTTGAACCTTTGTGAGGCTCTCTCTTGAGTTTTTGATCTTCTGTGATACTTTCGTAAGTTAATCACATTCCATCTTCGTGGCATAGGTTCCCCCTTCATGGTTTCCAAGAGGTAGCCTCCCCCTGGATGGGATTCTAGGACTCGATATGGACCTTCCCAGTTCGGGGCTAGTTTCCCTTCCACTTTTCTCTTTCTTTTCTCGTTTAACCTTATGACAAGGTCTCCCTTAACAAAGGTGGACAAGCGAACTCTTCTATCATGGTAGCGCTTGAATCTTTTCTTCACCTTGGCTTTGTAGATAGTAGCATTTACTCTCTCCTCTTCTAGGAGGTCAAAGTTGAGACAAAGGTTTTCCTCGTTGGCCCCACCATTTTCATCATCTAGCTGAGAGGTACGGACAGAGGGGACCCCAATCTTTCTGAAGGTGATCGCTTCGGACCCATAGTCTAAGCTATAAGGAGTCTCACCTGTTGTTGTAGCTGGTGTGGTTCAACGGGTCCAGATCATATTTGGTGATTCTTTGATCCAGTTTCCTTTAGCTCCTTCGAGGCGCTTTTTGATGCCGCATATCAAGGCTCTATTCATAGCTTCTGCTTGGCCCTAGCTTTTGGATTATATATTGAGGTGAGCTGCTGGTGCATTCCATACTCCTTGTACCCTCTCTTGAAGGGATCATTAGCAAATTGTGCTCCATTGTCGGTCACTATGTATCTTGGGATGCCATAGCGACACACAATATTCTTCCAGCAAAAGTTGATGACTGTCTTGCCAGTTATGTTGGTTAGGGCTTCAGCCTCTATCCATTTTGAAAAATAGTCAATGGCCACAATGAGGTACTTGAAGTTACCATGGGCTGTAGGAAAAGGTCCGACGAGATCTATGCCTTGTCGGATAAATGGCCATGATTTTTGAATGGTAATCATATTCTGTGGCATGTGGATCATCTTAGCAGACCTCTGGTGCTGGTGGCAAGAATCGACATATCTTTTTGAGCCGTAAACTTCTTCATGTGTTCCTCGGACCTTCCATGTTAGGTGTTTGTCCTTAGGAGGGGTACCCGTTTGGAAGTATTCCATTTAGGGGTTCATCCATGTGTCTGAGATGTCAACGGTCATGGTGCTGCTCTCTTTATAACTCCTCTTCACCAGGGTTTCCATTAGCAAATTTTGAGGAGATCTTATGTTGACGTCCGAGGAAGAAAACTTGCTAACTGCGTCAGCCTTGCGGTTACTTTCTCCGGGGATAAGGTTCAACTCATAATGTTGGAATTGATTCAGGAGAGGTTTGACTATCTCCAAGTATATTTGGAGACTATACTTTCGAGTTTCGTATTTTCCTTTAACCTGTTGAACCAAGATCTGTGAGTCATTGAAGATTTTGAGGTCCTCGATTTTAAGGTCTTCTGCTTCTAGGCCTTTAGCTAGTTTTACTCTGGTATTGAGACTTCCATACTCGGCTTCATTGCTGGTGGTTTGGAAATTGAATTGAGAAAACCAAAAATAGTTGTTTTCCTCGAGGCTGGTTAGTAAAACTTTTAGTACCGCTTTCCCCCTAGTTGGATGATGCTTTGACATAAAATCGTCATCTTCTTTTCTGGCATCACAGGCAGCCGTGATTATGCAAGAACGCGTCCCTCCTTGGTCTTCTTTGATTGAAGCTACTCCTTGTGATGTGGGGAATTTCATCATCAGATGGTAAGGAGACCATACAGCTTTAGTTCGGCACATCCAAGGTCTTCCCAGGACAATGTTGAAGGGTCTGACAGTGTCTACTACTATAAATGTGCAGTATAAGGTTAGGCTCTTGGCTTCTTCTGCTACTGTGACGGAGAGTGTGATTTCCCCGAGAGGTATTACTGGATTTCCTGTGAACCCTGAGATCGGACGCGTAGGTTTAAGGTCATCTTTAGTAAATCCTAATTTCAGGAAGCAGTCCTAGAACATTACTTCTATTCCACTCCCGCTGTCTATGAAGACTTCTTTTATCAAAGAATCTTGTATGGTTGCTGAGATGATGAGAAGATCCGAGTGAGGCATCTGATTTGGAATGGCGTCCGCATCCGAGAAGGTAACGGTTTCCTCGGGTCGGAGCCTCTTGTTGACTGGCTTAGTATGGGGTATTGCTCGCGCACTATCTTTTAGTTTGGTCAAGGAAATTGCTTCTCCTGTGTAGCCATTGATACCGTTGATGACTCGGTTGGCTCCATTTGTTGGTGGTGGGGGAGGATCTTTGTTGTTTCCGCCATCTTGGTTACTATTATTGTGGGAGTTATCCTTCTTCTTCTTTTTCTTCCTCGGAGTGTTGTTACCTAACATCATCTGGTACAGGTTTATTAAGAGGATTTCATCTTGATCATAGCGCCTCATGGCGCGGTTCATATATCTATAATAGTGTTCTATCACAGATTCTCCTTCTTGTTGTCTATCTTCGATGATTTGTCGATCTCTCCGTGCTCTTCCTTCTGGAGAGAAGATCGAGTTGGACATACTATTTTCCCTCTGGGGAGTGCCCGAGGAAAGGTCAATTTGGAGTAGATCAGAGCCCCGCAGGCTGTGTTGTATGGTTTGGTTCAAGGCTTCCCTGAGATGGCTCTGTCCAACGTCCTCCTGCTGTCCTTATGCAAAGATTTGTTGATCCCTTTGTGTTCGTTCTTCTGGAGAGAAGATCAAATCAGGATTATTATATCCCAACCTGTTTTCCCGATCCAGGCCATCTGAACTGTTAACGTTCGTGCTGTAATTCTCCTTGTTTTGGATGAAAACCTTCTGACCTGAATTTGGTACTTCAGATCCAACATGATTTGTTTCAGGAGGTTGGGTTCTAGATATCAGAATTTAGACCAGGGATTGGTGGGGTTATCCCTACAGGAATTGGGTTGATGGATATCGGAACGTTGGAGTTTCCGGTACCCATGGTAGAGTTTGGTGCTGGCTGTGAGGCAAGGTGTGCCTGAGATCTTCTAGGTTTTCCGCGTCCTCGACCGCGTCTATGATCTTGAGGGGACTGCTCCGCTTCTGGATTACTCTCTGGATTTTGCCCTAGAAGATGGGCGCTTCGTCTGGGTTGCTCGGCTTCAGACATGTTGTAGGAGAAGTTGCTTCTTCGGGTGCGTTAGACCAGATCGGAAACAAGGTTCGGCGACATCGTCAATAAGTGTGAGGCGTCCCACTGGGCGTGCAAAATTGATGTATGCAGGACACCAACACTTCGACGACGAACCAGGCTCTCGAACTGATCTGCAAGACAAAGGCCCCGGGTATCCCGGGGATAGACACTCCGATGCTCAAGTCAGTATATTTGCTTAAGGCGTAAAGTATAAAGTATGAGATTAGATAGAGAGTTCTACCAAACCTTTACGGTATTTATATGGCTACAATCCGTAGATCACCAGGATATGTATTTATGGTATGAATACAACTCTTATGGGAATAGAGGTTGTATTACCATGTATATAGAAGTGTATTTTGGACATGGTTGTATAACCATGTTTAGGATAGCTGAATTACCATCTTTGAGAAGATGTAGATTCCTTGTAGAACATTACGCGTTCCTTATAAGGATTAGGATTGATGGACCCGTGGACCCATCCTCCGTGTATCTCGAGCCCATGACCCTTCTCGGGCCCTGGTCCGAGTATGAACGAGGTCCGAATACGAACCATGGACTTATCAGTAGCCAAATCAATAGCCACAGTCAATCCCTTCCAGCAAACTACCGTTATGGTAATTAAAAACAATCCGAAACAAAATTCAATCTTTCACAATCTCAGAGCGATCATCAAATCAATATCACATTCAAATCGCTACATTAAAATCCAAAATTCATCTTCTTTAAGAAGAATTCCTCTACAATAAGGCTAAGTAGTTGCATTTCATATTTTTAATTCATATCACTACTAGAATATCAAGCCATTTAAGGCGGTTCATCTTTCATGTGTTAAGGCAGAAAATAAATGCCTTGGGTGGTTGTGACTTAAATGAGAAAAATCATCTAAGGCGGTTCCTCTTCCGCCTTAGATGATTTTGGGTTTAAGGCGTATATTTCCGCCTTGGATGATGGGGCATACGCCTTGCTCTGAACTTGCGAACTCGCAAGTAGTAACGTAACTATGATTTTCATTTGCTTCTTGTAAAATCGTAACCAGTAAACGCAAATACCAAAAACCTGGTATATTATGTAGTTACGACAGCCTCTTGCGGATCGCTAGTTCATATAGTTGCAAATTCGCTACATTGGAAAATTAATGTGGCCGAGACTGGTTGCGACAACAAACGTGCGGATCGCTTGAAATCTGTTACGATACCGCAGTGTAACAAGCTCCTCATTTATTTATATTGTAACGAGACTGGTTATGACATATTTTGGCGATTCGCTAAGTTGTAACTAGCGAGATCGCTACAAGAAAAATTACACATTTAGGGTTGACCCAATCGAGCCTGGTTACGACAGAGACGTGCTAGTTGCTAGTAAATCTGTAGCGAGTTTGCAAGAGAACCTGCCTGTATAATAAAAATTGTTGGTGCGGTATAGTAACGAGGTCGTAAGAAAATCGCTTATCTGTGTAGTAGCGAGTTTGCTATTTATCTCGCTAAACTGAAACAACGTCGTGTGACCGTTGGGTGGGTGAGCAAAACAAATGACGTTGCGAGTAAGCTAGTGATTCGCCTGATGTTGGCGTGTTTGGTTACGACATCGACAGAGATCAGATTGGAGAGGCAGAGAAGAACGAGCGATTGGGTAGTGATGGCGCAAAAACAAATGATTGGGTGGGCGAGAAAAACAAATGATGTTGCGAGTAAGCTAGTGATTCGCCTGATATTGGCGTGTTTGGTTACGACATCGACAGAGATCAGATTGGAGAGGCAGAGAAGAACGAGCGATTGGGTAGCGATGGCGCAAAAACAAAGTTAAGAAATATGATCGTTGCGGGTGAAGTAGCGACAGTACAAGATGGTCGCAAAGTTTTTATTGTCACTGGCGAGACAAGTTACGAAATCGCATGTAATTCGTAAGTGTCACTAAATTATAGGTTTTGAGCCATTTCCACCCATTTCCACTAAATTAGGATTTCATTTTAATTGTCTAAGCTATCAATTGTAAGATGCATGGTATCTAAGCACAAAACATGAACATGAAACACTAACAAGTCACACTTTATAAACCAATTGAAGTAATTGAACGCAAAAGTAAATGCATCCATTTGACAAAAAAATAAACTAGCTTTTATTGGGTATGTGAGGCCTAGAGATGTACCGAGATCTAATAAGGATCAAGTGTCTAGCAAATGCATCTATACCATTCTCCAACTCCTTTTTGGTGTACGGTGCATGATTTTCCTCGAAAATCTAAGAATAGGAAATGTTTTTTTAATACTATTAAAGGCAATGTAGATAGTAATAGGTACAATAAGTTGGTTGTAAGAATTCTTACGCGATTTAATTCCAAATTATCATCAACAAGGCCAGCGACGCACTCGGTGGCATACAACATCATATAGTAACCGCACTCCCAGTTTGACAATTGCTTTCGATGCTGAAAGTGAAGAAGTATAACAAATGATTTGAAATGAAATCATAGTGGAAATAAATGAGCATTGGATTTGTAATGTCACCTGAATCTGTATATGGTTGAAGGGAAGTAGTGTGTCGTCATGTGCACTATGCATAACAACCTTTAATAAATCTGCAAATTTTGTAGATGGACCAAAGTGTAGCAGGTCCATCCAATACAATCGCTTCAACGATGGTATCATAGCTACAAAACTCCAATGGCCACTACATATTTTAAGAAATGAAAATGTAAGAACCCGGCTCGAAGATTAGAATCTTTACGAAATGAAAATATCCAATTGTAAAAAAGTAAACTAACCTCTCTAGATATGGGCCTATGTAAATTGTCTTGGTCTTATCACTAAGGATCTTAGAGAGATAAGCAAGTCGTGATTGATTACTTTCATTCATTTCTTGCAAGCATATTGGGTGCAAAAAACAAATGAAACTCTTTGCGTTTAGAACAAGGAATTGCATGTACCTAAATAAACAATAGATCGGTTATGAACGTATAATAGTGCACAAGTATATGATAATTTGTAACTTGCAGTACGATAAAAGAGATGAGATAAACTAGCTTACATTTGATGTAGTATAAGGATTGTTTCGGGAAGGGTTTTATAGTGCCAGAAAAGGGCAAAGTCTTCCCATTGAACGACTAATTCCTCGCTTCGCCGAACACCTGTTTATTGGAGTAGAAATAGTAAACAGAATCCCGACTATGGTGGCCCACCAAATCATAAAACGTGCGAAGGTATCCCGGGAGTGCTTTCATTAATCCAACTTCTCCCGCCGACATCGGCTTCTTAGCTACCGAAAAATCTAGTGGGTCTACGACGGGTGAAGCTGTGTTTCTATTAATTGGGATAGAATTAGAATTCACATCAACGACCAACCATTTGGGCCACACAAAAAAATGGCCCAAACCTTTGCCCGCTGTCGTGCACTCTTTATCCGCGACCAGTACCAAGGCATCCTCGACTAACACATGTAGTATAGAAACCCTAACGAAGCCAGTAGGGACTTTGTCTTCATGATGTAGTGTCATGTTAGGATATGAATTTCCCATTGCCACGTGGCGGGGTTGAGAATTCGTCCCACATTCAACGTACAACTTGCAAGAAGGGGAATTCTAATGTACAAATAAAGCATGTTTAATTAGGTTGAATTAGACATATGTAGGAAGAGTATATTTATAAAATATCAATAATAATGAGTTGTATAGAATTATTCATTTGATTGAGGTGAAAGTAATTAAACGTACCTTTGGTTTGGGATCGGATGGTTGTATGTGAACTTGCTCTTTGATAGGGGCCGAAGGTGTGCATATTTTCTTGTTGGGTTCAACAATAGGTTGGTCAAAAATAGGTTGGTCAACCTCATGTTGTGGTGGGGAAGGATGTGAACCTCTAGACGAGGGTCCATTGATTGGATCGGTGTCACAAAAATCGGATGGAAGAGGATACTTTATAAAATAACATATATTGGCCAAAATTTTAATCAATTTCTTGACCTCTTGGTCGGATTTTTTGGCTTGGTTCAATGCTATTTGGAGTTTGGATGGTTTCGGGTCTTTACTACTATGTTTGATGCCAAATGCCTCTATTCGAGTAACATAACCACCAATTCCCTTAGCTCTTCCCGGATGCTCAGCCTTCCCAACTGCCCTACGTCGCACATCGTGTTTACCGACTGGGATGAACAAGCCTTCTTCAACTTCACGATCGACCTCGTCCTAAAAATGTAGTATTGTAAATTAAAAGTTATTGTCGTCATCAATTGTTGTGTTTGATGGTGTGATTGTAGATACTAAAATGGAACATGGTATGGCGTAGTAGGTAAAGCGTACCACTCGATTAGCCACCTTTTTTGCCTCATCACTTGAGAAAGTCCCGTCATTTTTAATTCTACCAAAGACGAATAATCATTGTCTACTATATGTTGTAGGGTCTTCGGCAATGACTAGCTTGTTCGCCTCTTCCACGTCCATGCCCCCACCCACAAGCTCTTTTACCTTGGTTTCTTGCTTTTTTTTTGAAGTCTTCTTCCCCACACCCAAGTACCCCGCCCTACCCCCGGTGTAAGGCATAACATTATCAATAGTGGCTTTGCGCTTCCTATCCTCCAAACCCTTTTAAAAATTCTATGTTATTTTAGGAATAAAGCACTAACAGAAACAAAAATATTTGGCTAATTCGCATGAAACTATTATTGCAAGATGTAGTAAGTAAACTAACCTTTGCGTCATTTTTAATCATCACTTCTTGAATGCCTCCCAAGTAAGGGGTACAATGTGATTGTAACGCGTACTTGGATCTTGCCCAAACCTCGTGCCCTTTGGTTTGATATAATCCTTGGCAAGGGTATATTTGTGTTCTCGATGAGCCCTTGATGCGATTTGAAGAACCTTCTTCTTCACTTGATCATAGGATGTTGCCTCGATAATAAAGGGGCGCTACAAATGTGATCAAAGTTTAGTCACATTCACAATTTTCAATTGAAATTAAAAATAACAAGTGCCACACTAACCTTGCATTCCTTCCATATATCATTTTTGATGTCGATGCTTAGTAGCATCCAATCCTTTGTGTCTAATGGTGTGCGTATCCTACCCGTCTTAGCACACCAACTCGACCATCGCGCGGCATCATCGTCGGGTGAAATAGCAACACTAATGTCATTAAACTTGACATGTGTTAGTATTTTGTTATCGATCCTAATCTCTACTTCACGACAATGTGTGAGGAGTTGAGCTTCTTTCGATGCGCGAGTCACTTCTCGTTGTCTTCTAACCTCACTTGAACCGCCAACAACATTTTTCCCCCCACTTGAGTCGAAATTAACGGAACTTGAAGGGTACAATACTAATAAGTCAAAGTTGTACTCTTTAGTAATACCATTATAAAACATAATCCTAAAATTTAGGGCTAAGCTTGCAATGGACAATGTTAAAATAAAATCTTGATTTTCGTTCAGAACATGCTTCTGACATGATATTTAGTAATAACATAATAAATGGAGGCACTATGTACTAGAAAATCAATTTTTTAGCAAATAAGAATGAAAAAAATCGTACCTTTGGTATATGACAAAGTTGTGTTGGGAGAATTGATGATTTTGGTTGGGGATGGTCTACCTTGTTTGTCCCTCTCCAACCCACGCCCAAGAATGTTATCAAATTAAACAACAACAACTAAAGATTGACATTAATTGCAAAAATATAGAGAAAAATGTGGTTGGGAATTTAATGGATAACTTACCAATCTTTTGCATGCAATTAGTGGCTAGTTCCACTTTGTTTTTGACACAATTGATGTGTCCAACATGTATGGGATGGGTTATGGAGATTTGATGTGAAGAAAGTTGAGGAGATTTGAGAAGATGTGCAAAAGCTTGAACTTTTGGAGATGAAACCCGTAAGAAGTGATGGATAAGATGCCAAAAGTGTTTTGTTTTTCTGTTCTATAACGTGTTTACTTTATTCTAACTTACCTTGTTTCGAAATTGGAACTCTCTCGTTACACCTGACGTGGCTATTTACGAGATCGTTACATGCTATGTGATTGCCATTTATGGTCTACTTTATCCTTCTAGCGAGATCGTAACTGAAAAGCTGAAATAAAGTATGTTTCTAGGTTGTTGCGATATCGCTACAACTGCTCGCCAAAACCCTACATAAATTAATTAGTTTTTTTAAAAAAATTCACTCATACATTTTTAAATCACGATTTAAACGAAATGATGGTATGGAATAAAACACTAATCATTCTATTGTAAGAAGAATTTTCATTTGTTCCGTCGTATGCCGTTGTATAACGGGATAGGGATTTGTTGACTTAATCTTCAATTAAACAATTTGAAAGATTTTTAAGAAACTTAGTCTTTAATTGTAAGACATTAAGAAACTCTACAAATCATGTGTACGCTTGTAAACACTGTCCATCGCTTACCTTTAGAGACAAAAGTATAGTAGAGCTTCACACATGAACTACATATATATGCGCAGTTCACATGCATTTGATTAGAGAAACTTAGTTTATTACAACTCATTTATGTGATTACAAGTACGATTCTTGAATTAAACAAAGTATCATGAACACGTGCACTCACCAACTATCATCACTCATCATACTACCGAGTATCGCTTCTTAACATTGCATGCTGATGTACTAAGATGTACTCTGCTTGACATAATATGATGATCGATATTTTCCAAATTGATTATTATATTGTTTATATATAAAATGTATATATTTTAGAATATGATAGTGCTTTAAAAATGTAAACCGAGTTATTGATGTTTTACATAGCGTTATGTTATATTGCTTATGTACATTCAATGCTTATGTACAAAGATGTACTCTACCTGAGTTAATATCATGATCGATATTTTACAAATTGAGCATTATACTGTCTCTATATAAAATGTATACATTATAGAATGTTAAATTGCCCAAAATAAATTAAACAGATTTATTTTTGAGTAATCTTATAGCTAGCTTGTGTACTAGCGAGTTCGCTACTATACACGTTACCATAGTTAAGCCCTAAACCCACATAACCCAGAAACCCACATAACCCCATGAACATGTTGCGATGTCGCTAGTTCTTAGTTCAATAAAAAAAGGGTTTTTGGGTTTGGGTCTATATTGGGCTGTAGTAGTAGTGATAGTATAAGTATTGGGCCTTAGCCAGTGTAAGTATTGGGCCTTAGCCTTGGTGTTTCATGTTCAGTTTGTGCGCGTCGGCGACTTATCGAACCTTTCTAAAATATAAGAGTATATAAGCTGAACAACCACCTTCTAATCAGCCGATGTGGGATAAAAGTTAACGAGCCTAGTAGCGAGTTCGCTACTGGCACGCTTGGCTGGCGAGGCTTTTCAAGTCTCGCTACTTGAAACTTATGCATGAGCGAGATAGTAGCGAGCTCGTTACCAATTTTTCTCATATCCGGAAATTATCTTCTGGCGAGTTCGCTAGTGGCACGCTAGCATGAGCGTGACATTTCATATCTCGCAACTACAAACTTATGCATGAGCGAGATAGTAACGAACTCGCTACATATAGAAGCGTGTCTACCAGCGATCTCGCTGCATATAGAAGCGTGTCTACTAGCGAGTTCGCTAGCTAGTAAATTATATATAAAAAAGAGGGATCGGGCTAAAATTAATTAGCCCCAAATTGAAAACCCTACCTCTCTGCGAACCTGCAACTGTCGATGGAAAACAAACCTCTCCGACAGAAATGCCGCCAAAAACTAGGGGATTAGTGCGGGGAAGAGGCGGTGGAGCGTCAGGTCGGGGACGGGGACGGGTGGCGGCGGGTAACAAACGCCGGCAGACTGAGGATGAAGATATTGTGGAAGAGGAGCCGCCTGTCGCCCCACAAGTTCCACACATGCCTGCCACCGCCGCTGCTGCCGGAGATGATGGTGGGGAAAGGACCAGCAATGCTAGTGAGGAGGAGGACACTCCTGAGTTCTTCAATGACGCTGCCATAACTAGGTATTAGCGTTGTTCCTCTCGGAAACTTGTAAATAATAATGTATTTGAAAGTAGTGTGGTGCCTTCGCTGCAACTAGATTACCTGCTAAACCATTTTAGGGCACAACATCTAGATAAGTTGTTTATGTTGCCTGAGCCTGTTTACCATGAGGAGGTTCTCCAATTTTATGCGAACCTAGGTTTAGAGGAAGGGGTGGAGGAAATAACTACAATGGTACGGGGTTTTAAGTTTACGGTCGATAAGTTTAGCATCAATGAAGTTCTGAAATGTCCTTATCTGTCTCATAACGACCTGAGGCCTACCAAAAAGGATGGTCTGTACGAGGTACATTACGAGCAGAGGTTTCCTTCTGTTAGCCCCAAGCAACCGTTGAAGGCCGGTGAGATGGGTAAGAAGTGGTTTAAAAGGACTTCTGATAGGCCGGGTACAGCTAGGAATTACCCGATCCACAGGCTTACCGAGGAGCAGAGATTAGTTTTTGAGCTAATCTGCGGTAATGTGATCCCGTCCTTAGGGCATGCATGTGAGCCCACAGTTTGCAGCCTCATGGTGTTCTACTATATTATGGAGAAACTTGAAATCAACCCCGGCTTCACAATTCTGATTCAAATGATGAAGATGGCCAGGCACAAGACCGCCGCGCTTCCGTATGGAAATTTGATTGTAGCTCTGATCAGGAAAGCGGGTATTTTTCTAAGAGGCTATCCGATGCCACTCGGCAAATACGACAAGGAGTGGCTTAAGCACAAGAGGTTAGATTTGAAGGCCGATGGGAAGTATGCGAGAAAGAAAGAAGCTGAAGAGGCAGCCAGAAGGGCAAGGGGTAGGATGGGAGTATCAGGTATGATTCTAGTTTGTTATTAACTGTAGTTGGTTCAAGTTGTTTAATTTGGTAATAATTGGTTCTTATCAACCTTGATTTGTTTGTGTAGATGCTGTTTTTGATGCCCGTGGTAGGCTTGTGGTGTCTATGGGCCAGTTATTGAATGAGATTGAAATGGCCGAGAAAAGGGCTTGTGCTAACAACGACCTGCTCGCCGAACTGATATCCAGCGGGGTAGTGGAGTGTGATCTGAGCGATGAGGAGGAGGTACCTGATTTCCGCACCATATTTCCCAAGAAAAAAGACTCCGCCGGTCCTAGCCAAGATTTGCCTACAGCCAGCGAGAAGGAGCCATCCGATGGGAAGCTTGTTGCTGCTGATGTAAGGGATGGAGATGAAGATAGTGATGATGGTGATGAGGATCATCATAACAGCGACTCTGATGCAGAAGATGAGCCGACGAGGTATGAGATGAGGAGAAAAGAGAGGCTGATCGGAGAACCCGACGAGGAAGTTAAACGGGGATAAGGCAAAGAAGAGAACACCTGCATCGAGACTCAAGCTTAACCAGCAGACAAGGACGAGCAAGACAAGCAAAACGATGAAGGCAGTTTGGAGGAGAAGGCCGAAGGTGGCGATAAGATGTGTGAAGCTGACTTGCATGATATTTTAGTCGCCGTCCTGTGATTTCATAGTTTATTTTGTTTTAAACATTTACTTTTTAAAATATTAACTAGTTTTTGGATTATGAACACTTATCGACACGTAACTAAAGATTCTGTTTTGGTAAGAAGAATATGGTCATTGAATTTTACACTTTTTAGATGTACATTGTTCATTACCATGTTAGAGTTGTTGTGACTTCACTTCAGCAAAATCATTTACTTTTGGTATTGTGCGAGCTTCTAGCGATCTCGTAACCTGCACGTTTCAGGATGATTGATTAGTAGTAGAACACCTAGCGAATTCGCTACTTACTCGCTAGAATTTACGTGGTCTTACAAACTCGCAACATTTCGTATTTAGTCAACAGATCCTAGCTGGCGATTTCCTAGCGAACTTGCAACGGTTGTAAGTGATACTTATGAGATCGCTACATGTCGTATTGGTTCAACAGAGCCTAGCTGGCGATTCTCTAGCGAGCTCGCAACGGACTTGCTTTACCTTGGCGAGATCGTAACAACAAAGCTTGACACAATTCAGAAACTAAACTTTGACGTGGCTGGTAGCGAGGTCGCTACATGCTAAGAACGCATCAAAAAAGGGTTTTTAGGTTTGTGTCTATATTGGGATGTAGTAGTAGTAGTGATAGTATAAGTATTGGGCTTTCTCTGACCTGTGACATCAGTAAAAACCATTGAAATTCCATCCGTAATTTTTTTTTTTTGGGGGTTTGCATGGGGTGATCATGAAAAGGTGAGAATGCCTTTACATTTTCCTTCAATTAATACCATAATTACTAATTTTTGTCTAGGAAGTCTCACATATTTTTGACAAATGGAGCACCTCAGCACTATAAATATCAGCCCCTTCTCCCTTTAGAGCCGCATCAGAGCCTTCATTCCCACATTCCCTTCTCCCTTCTCCTATTCTTTGCCTTCAGTTTCCCATGGATTTGTATCATTTCAACGCCCTCCCAAATGACATGATAAATGAAGTAATGATTCGTGTTTTCTTCAACTGGGTTCTTCATCGGTACGTGAGCGGAAGAGCGACCGAATGGGCTCGACAGTGGCTCACCGAGGCTTCTGCAATAGGTCACAAAGAGTCGACTTATGTCTTGGCTATATTTGCAATCTGCGAAGGTGATATTCAGAGAGGCATGAATGTGATCATCACCATGAAGAGAACCGACAAGAACGGTCTCCGGTGAGCTTGGGTACGCGTCAAAGCCGGTTTGACTTACGCTTGGGGTTGGACGCACTTCTACAGGTTCATTAGAGATGGAGTAGTGGCTCCTAGGCCAATCTGCTGCGAGGAACATGCTAACCTCAGTCGCAGCGTGAGGTACGATCGCTGGGAGAGGCTTGATCCAGCGCACATCTCCTGTGATGCGTGCACCTGCGATCAGGAAATGCTTCACGTCCTCGGTTCTCCCAGAGCCTAAATGTTGTAGTTTGTTTGTTCTTTGATTCTGTAATTTTTTATCCCAACTTTGTTGGATTGTAATAAACTAGTGTTTGTCATTTTGGCACATTTAATTATTGAATAGCTTTTCTTGTTTTGATACCTTGTCCCTTACATTTTATTTTTTCATCGTACGAGCCCATATCGTATCAGCAAAATCATTTTCTTTTGGTATAGTGCGTGGTCCTAGCGATCTCGTCACTGTCACGTTTCATGATGATTGATTAGTAGCATAACACCAAGCTAATTCGCTACTTACTTGCTCCTGTTTACGTGGTACTTACGATCTCGCAACATGTCGTATTCAGTCAACAGAGCCTAGCTGGAGATTCTCTAGCGATCTCGCAGTGGGCTTGCTTTATCCTGGCGAGATCGTCCAACAAAGCTTGACACAATTAAAAAACTAAACTTTGACGTGGCTGGTAGCGAGTTCGCTACATGATAAGAACCAACATTAGCCAGTGTTGGGCCTTAGCCAGTGTAAGTATTGGGCCTTAGCCAGTGTAAGTATTGGGCCTCAGCCTTGGTGTTTCATGTTCAGTTTGCGCTGGTCAGCGACTTATCGAACCCTTCTAAAACGTAAGTGTATATAAACTGAACAATCACCTTCTAATCAGCCGATGTGGGACAAATGTTGGTGAGCTTTCTTACGAGTTCGCTACTACATATCATCACATAGAACTAACAAAACTTGTGAATGATATAGTAGCGACCTCGCTAGGTTAATATGAATTAAATTAGTTGCGAATTCGCTAGTAGTACTGCTGAGAATGAATTCAATATGAATTAATTAAGTTCCGATCTCGCTAGTATTAGTACTGAGAATTAAACTATAGCAACATGTTAAACGGCGTCGTTTACTTGTGTGTGTGACAACTTACGAGCTCGCAAGAAAGTTGAAAATAAGCTGGCTAGAGCCTTACGATATAGCAACAGGATAACCTATAAATATAAAATTTTGGGATCTTCTGATTTCAAACCACGATCAAACCAAACACAGAGCTTAGAAAAAAAAACAAAACATAAACCCAACATACCCATCCGACAAGAGTAATGGAAAGGTCAAAAAATTTGGCACCCAATCCATTTGTGCAGGCGGCCCGACGGGATGAAGCTCAGGCTTCGGGATCTCAGCCACTGGCGACGGCGGGGACAAGTTCAACCAAATACGACAAGTAAAAATTTGTAAGTTTAGATGCATCCGAGGCCTATTCTAATTACATGGAGCATAGCCAATTACTAGATTGTTATGTTGTTGATTTTAATCAGATAGAAGAACTAGGTTTGGGGAATGTGTTAAAGATATTTCAATTTCATGAGTTGGGTGAATTGTTAGGTTTGAATTATCCAACACATAAGGAAGAGACGTGCCAATTCTATGCTAATTTTCACCAGTTGATTGAGGAAGAAAAGGAGACGGGTAGGTGGTTCACTAGGGTTAATAAGAAGGACTATGAGATTGGGGAGGAATTTTTTAACAAAGCATTGAACGTGTCCTATGCTGTTAACAAGGACTATAGCAACCAACCCCCTCCGGGGTTTTACATTAGAGAACAATGTCCTGAGTATGGGGTTTTGGATCGAGCCCAAGTTGTAGAGTATGCTAAGAAGTACTTTGATAGAGATGCTGACGATTTAGGGGTGCCTAGATCTTATAAGTTGGATAAACTGATTAATGAGGAGAGGAATGTTTATGAGATGGTCGCTAGGAGTGTCGTGCCTAAGGGTGGTTGGATCACCGAGATGAACTATACTACTGTGAGCATATTTTACTGCGTCATGGAGAAGATAGAGTTGAACCCAGGCCATGTCATTTTCCAGCACATGAGACAAAGTGTGGTCGAAAATAATAGGACAGTCAAGAAGCTCCCTTACGGTAATTTCATTACGATGTTTCTTACCTCCGAAAATCCCAAGATAAAATTATCTGCGCTAGCTGAGGAGTGTTGCTTCTGTACGATGCAATATTTTGAGAGGAAAGGTAAGTATGAGTTGGTTGATGGTGTGTGGCAGAAAGTAGCAAATGGACCCAAGAAACCGCTACAGTTTAATCCTGACGAAGTCATAGAGAACGTCGAAGGTTAGCCACACTAAACCCCTACAATTTAATATCAGTTTTATACAATTTATTTGCTATACTCACCATTTTTTTGTTTGACTTACATGAACAGGTGTACCCTCAGAGGCATACTACAAGGGTGTAGAAGACACGGTCGACCTTTTCAGGGATAAGATGGCCAAAATTAATCACGCAAACAATTTCAATTTCAATTTGTATTTGTCAGTTTCTCAAACAATATTGCAAAGAATATTTCTATTTGAATGTCAACTATTTTACTATGTATATTTGAATATTTAAACTTCCATTATTTATGCTTACATTTTGTGCGGTTCAAAACATAACACCACTTTACAAAGGAGTCAAATTTAAATTCTTGGTATGTGGCTTTATACTAGCGAGATCGCCAGTGTCAAGTTACTCACGTGGCGAGCTACTAGTGATCTCGCTAGTATCAATTTAAGAAAATATATACAACATACACATCAAGCGAGATCGTAACCTGTCAGACTCAAGACACAGAAGCTCATCTGTGATTTTCAGCCCTTTGTTGCGATTTCGTAACTATTTCTCCAATGTTACGAGCTCGCTACATAGCAAGTTAATATGCATTGGTTTTGAGCGTGTTTAGTTACGGTATCTCCCCAGCTACAACAGTGTACAATTTTTTTAGAATTAGAAGATTTAATGTACTAAAATTAATTAAAATTTAACTACACTTGTAATTACCAATCATGAAGTACAACGTAATATTCAAAAACAATGGTTATCAAATAGCTACTTATGTTCTTTACTCTTTTTAGTCTTCTTCTTCTTTGGTTGCCTCCCATTCCTCTTTGTAGTTTTCCCCGCGGGATTAATCCACATGCCTTCCTCATGATCCATTCTGCACATCGACGCACACACAATTTCATCATCCTCCTCCAGAGTTTCGTACACCGAGGGCGGAATGGTGTCTGTAGAAATACTGCAGTCGTCATCGAACAAGCCGTCACCATAGATGAATGTTTTCTTACCATCAACAACGATCTCCCATCGAGCATCAATTGGATCTTCCACATAAAATACCTGATGAGCTTGAGCTGCCATGATGAATGGATCTTCCCTAGACCCAAGAATTCCTCGATTAACTAGAGTAATGCCTAAAACCTCTGAGCACACCCCTTCAGCTTCATCTACCCATTCACATTTAAACAATGCGATTCGGACATGAACAAAGTCCATTTCCCATATATCAGTAATGGTACCAAAAAAATCATTATCACCCTCTCTAGGTACTGACACGCCACTATTTTGTGTAGCAGATCTGTCATCACTCCACTTAGTATCAAACGTGTATCCACTGATGTCATACCCGCTAAATGACATAACTGTGCCGAGGGGTCTCTTGGTCACCCCTTTTACAACATCGGGGTGTTCACCGCCATTCTGTACATATATATTTTGAGCCAACTAGTAAAGTGTCTGCAATGAGCTTGTAGAATCCTAGGTTCCGACCAGCTCGGTTGTGTTGACCTAATCTCTTTAAGGTGAACATTAACATAAGGACTCACTGCATGATGGTTGCACAGAATGTACAGATGGGCTATAGATATCTCATTGGAAGAAGGGATGAATTTAGACTTATGGCGTAGCCCGACACCATCCAACCTACCATCGTGTCTGGAGACCGGCAGTCCTATAGTAGGTACATCCTGTAAATAGTTGGTACAGAATTCTATTACCTCTTCTGCGACATATCGCTGCACTATACTGGCGTCTGGTCAATAACGATTCTTAACAAAATGATTGAAAATGCTCATGTACCACTCGAATGGATACATCCATCTCAAGTATATACCGGTCCGCACAGCTTCACCTCCCGCACCAAATGAACTATCAAATGAATCATTATGTCAAAAAAGGAAGGGGGAAAATACATCTCTAGCCTGCACAATACCTCAACTACCATATCCTGCAATTCATCCAACTTACGCCGACTTACTTTCTTGCGACATATCTGTTTAAAAAAATAACAAAGCCTGGCAACCGCGTCTCCAACGTGAGAAGGCAAGCAACCTCTCAGAGCAATGACATTCAAGTCCTGCATCATATTGTGGCAATCGTGCGACTTCATTCCCACCAATTTCAGCTCGAAAGTGGATACACAACTGCTAATGTTCGAACCATATTTATAAGGCACCTTCACTAATTTCAAAGTCCTACGAAAACTCTCCTTCTCCACAGATGACAAGGAATAACAAGCAGGTGGTAAGTATGTCGTACCTACTTCTTCTTGCACGGGAGCAAGTGACGTCCGTATTCCAAGATTGACTAAATCCTTTCTAGTTTTCAATCCATCTTTACTCTTTCCCGGTGTATTCAAGAGCGTCCCAACCAAAGCTTCACATACATTATTCTCTATATGGATGACATCTAGACAGTGGCGCACATCCAAGTGCTCCCAATAATCGAGTTTGAAAAATATCAAACATTTCTTCCAAATCGTAGTTTGAGTGCTTTTCTTTTTTCCCTTTCCCAGCACGTTCTCCATGCCCGATACTTTTTCAAATATTTCAGAACTTGACAATGGGACGGGGGCAACACCATGCTCTTCCTGACCGTTAAACCACTTCTTACCACTCCTCCACGGATGACTACTAGGCAGGAATCATCTATGACCTAGATACACAGACTTACCACCGTGCTTTAATTGACAATGGTTGGTATTGCTCTCACATACTGGACATGCAAAATGACCTTTCACAGAACACCCTCCAAGGTAACCCAGCGCAGGGAAATCATTGATGCTCCAAATTAGCATGGCTAGGTTCATCAGCAAATTATGGGTACATAGCATCCATCTTCTTTAACTGATCACCATCAGAAGTGTGAGATATAATATCATCATCTTCCTCTCGAACCCTATCGACATGTCATGTTAACAATTTTGCATCAACTGGATTGGCATACAAACGCGTAAATCTCGGTTTCAAGGGCATGTACCACATCACCTTAGCAGGACCTTGCTTTGTCGATGTTTTCACTGTTTCTCCACATACCTCGACCTTTCCCTCCTTATTTTTCCATCTAGACTCACCGCATACCTTGCAATCATCCCTCAGAGAATCAACACTACCCCTTTACAACATACAATCATTCGGGCATGCGTGAATCTTAGTAAACTCCAACATATAGAATGGCTAGCCCCAACATATAAGCTTGTTTGTTTATCGTCATACATTGCCTCCAACATACTTTTCTTCCCAACAAACTCCATAACAACATCGTCACACATATCTGAAAATTGTTCATTATACTGCAGGATTTCCTCGGCGCTTCCCTCCTCCATCTCAACCTGGTCACTTCCATAATGGCCTTCCCCATGCCAAACCCATTCTGTGTAGGATTTGTCAAAACCGTTACAAATTAAATGTTCACGTACTATAGCAATATCTTCAAATATGGTGTTGTTTCTACACTTGTTGCATGGACATCTAACCCCTCCTATGCTATTCTGTCTAGAATGTCGCAACCCAACATCTAAGAAATGTTCAACCAAATCTAAATACTCCTTCGATAATCGAGCATTCTCCTTCATTATTCTTTCACGGTCCATAATTCACAAATCAGACAAACAGCTACACAATACTACTAACCCACTAACTTGAGATGATCAACACATAAACTACACACTATATTAACAAAAAAACCAAAATAAACCAAAATGCTTGCAAAAATTATGCATGAAATCAACCAAAATCAAGAGACTAGCCAGTACATTACGCAAGTTAAACCTTACCTACACCAATACAGGAACAATGAGACCTCCGAACAAACTAGAACTGATCATCCTTCATTACCCACCTGTTTAAACCCTTTTAAATTTTCTTTTTTTGGTGTTAGAACGGCCAGTTCAGATTTTATGGGTGACCCATACTGACTCACTTGCGATCTCGCTACACCCTAGTTAACCAACTAGAGTAACTAGCGAACTCGTTACAACTCAATCACCCTCACATGCATTGTACATTTAAAAATGTCAAATTTGACGTGCACAGAAGCAATACCGTAACATCAAACGCCACATCCTAGCGTCCCAGTTACGACATGTCCCATATTCTCGCCTGCTGAAATTAGGGTTTAGCAAAGCTTACGAGATCGCAACGCACAAATTACATACTAACGAGTTAACCTAGGAATTCACTACAGACACGTTTATATTACTAGAAAGGTTACGAGGTCGTAACAACCCATTCAATTTAAGGCGGATATATTTTTTCCGCCTTGGTCATGTATTTTTTTACGTCAAAACCCATTTCCGTAAATTTAATTTTTTTTTGCTAGCTTGAAGAGGTAGCGAACTCGCTACTTTCAATCAAGGCGTAAAAAAACGCTCCAGACTCAAAAGCCTTAAATATGGGTCTTGCATCTACCCCTTTGCAGTAGTGTATGAAACAGTCCTAATTACCCAAAACAAGTCACTATCCATACAAATCAGCACTAGAATGAATCAGAATCATTACCTGAGGCTTAAAGAATAAAGCTCTGAGTAAGAATAACAATACTAAGGCCTAGCCAAACTATAATAAAAGCACACTCGTCCAACTGCTCAGCTCCACTGGTAACATGCATGTTCAATCCCAAACACCACTGTAAATCCTCAAAAAAATCGAATAATATTATCTCGTGGAATTCAATCAAATTAGAACAAATGTATTACAGTAAATCCCACATCGAAAACGAAGTGGGTGATTGTTCAATATATAAGTTTGGTGGGTTACTCTACATATTGTCAATTGATTTTATGATGAAACTTCACTGGGCTTATGAGCTGGACCTATTGGACCTATGTGTCTGTCCACCTTCCAGTTTACAGACACAGTGTGGATCACGATCTGGGTTTCTAATTTGGTATCAGAGCTCGAGGTTTGCGGTGCCTGGACCTACAATCCAAGTGCAAAGATGTTACCGTAAATCATCGAAAAATCGAAATTGGGTGGGTCTTGCACTTGAGGGAGGGTGTTAGAGTAAATCTCACATCGGCACTTGAGGAAGGGTGTTAGAGTAAATCCCACATCCGAAATGAAGTGGGTGATTGTTCAGTATATAAGTTTGGTGGGCTACTCCACATATTGTCAATCGATTTCATGATGGAACCTGGTTACTTAATTCGTCGACGTGGTAGCATTTGATCGAATTCTTCGCTGCCACCCTCCTCGGACGCCTTGGAGACTTCTTACAAATAACATCCGTTGCCTAAAGCGCCATTGGAGCTCCGGCCATCGTATTCTTAGGGGGAAAGCCACGTTCATACTTCACTCTAGCGACTGAGGTTGCATTCACCGTTGCTTCAACCGCCACAGGAACGGGAACTTTAACAGTCCCATAGGAGAGACCAAGGGAAGCGAGCCTCGTTGCGGTTGGAGGGATAATTTAGGGTGGCGTCGGCTAAATTGGAGCGGGTTGTGCAGCGGCGGCACTAGCAGGAGCAGCAGCAGGGGGACGGCGCAGTTGGAGGTTGGAGCTGGTGTAGATCGTGTCTGAGAGCTTGTCCAGGGGAATCATGTCTAAGAGCTTTGAATTTGATAATTATTAAAAATATATAATTTTGGAAACTATTTTAATAATTATTAAAATTTAAATATAATTTTCGGTAGAGCTTGCCATGGTTAACTCAATTGAGTTGGAATTAAAAGAAACGACATTGTTTTCTTATTTGGACACGGTTGGACACAGATAATTGGATAGGTGATCCCAATTGGATAGTTTGCTAATTGCACTTATATGATAAAAGTGTGCTAGGCATCAATCAATTTTTTTTCTGTACATTTAAAAAATACACGCTTGTACGTGCTTATTTTGTGCATTTGCAATATACATATGTATATATACTTCAAGATCAGGGAACCAGACCGCATCGCGGGCGACTTAAGACGTGTCTCGAACTTGATAGACTCAGGGACGGGTGGCTGGAATATTCCAAAAATCCGGAATAGCTTTGTGCGGGAAGATGCTGATGATATATTAGCAATTCAGCTAAGGGGGGAAACTGGCGGATACGTCTGTATTTGGCACAACGACCCCAATGGTAATTTCATTTTGAAATCCATGTACCATACACTGAAGGAGGATCAGAGATCGACATATTATCACAACAACCAATGCCCGGTGACAGTGTCTGATAATTTCTGGCCGAGATTGTGGAGATTGCGTACCGTCGAGGGTAAATAATTGTGTGTGGAGACTGTGCATGGATTCGTTGCCAACGTCCGAGAACCTACGATATATAATGATACAAGTTCCGTTGAAATGTCAACTATGTGACACTGAATATGGGACGACAAGGCACTTATTCGTTGAATGTGAATATGCAAAAGGGGTATGGCGAGCCTTAAGTCTGCAGCAGAAGATGATGGAGAGTGAAAGAGCAAGGGGAGATGGTTGGTTCAGCCAATTATCGATCGACAATGATGATAAAACGAGAGAGCTAATGGCTATGGTCTGCGATTGAGTCTGGTTCCAAAGGAATACGAAACTGTTTCAGAACAGCAACATTAATTCGAGTCTGATAGCTGCATCAATCTGTTCGACCGTGATGTCATTTGCTAAATCGAATGCATGGTCCGAGAGGGTCTTGGAGGTACTATCTGTGGGCAACCTATTAAGACCGCCAGAAGTGGGAAAGTAGATATTGTTTGACGCAAGATTAGCCAGCAGTTGCGCTCGAATTGGCATAGTAGCAGCTGATGCAGACGCATCTTTCGCTAAGGTTGTGTGCAGAAAGATAGAGGACGTGCAGGACCCCATGTATGCGGAGGCAGAAACATTAAGAGAAGCACTGAGTTTGACAACAAAGAGATGTAGCAATTCTGGGGGACTCGCTAAGCTTAGTACAGATAATACATGGTCGCCCCATAACTATGCCACTCGATCACAGAGGAGATTCGATCAAAATTGGTACCACAAGGTCTCAACTTACCATGATGGATACCCAAGAGTGATAACACGAATGCTCATCTAGTAGCTAGTTTTGGTAAAAGCAATAACTATGATTATTTAGAATGAACCACAGTTCTCTTGTCAAATGTTGCTTGACATTTTCCAGCACTTTGAGATGATATAAACTTTTTCTTTCATAAACACATAACCAGTCAATTTGACACAACAAAATTTATGTACTATAGCCATAATTACTTACACTCATAAGATAAAGATACTGCATCTCAAACTCCCTCCAAGGTGACGTGCATCAAACTAGATCTTACATAAATCTTACAGCTAGCATTATACACTAACTATTAGCTAAGATATTACAGAGAGTCAAAAATCGAGATCTTCAAAATGGACAGTCGTGATGCTTTTAGAGCTTCGATATGAAAGCTCAGATATAAAATGAGGACTATTGAGTTTGCTATTAAGCCATGCTACTTGAGTTTATATATACAATTATAGATGAATCTTAATTGCAGTCTCACCTATATATCAAGCTGCGAAATTTCTCAATTTCGTCATCTCCAGAGGTAGAAATAGTAGGATGGACTTGGTTACTCTTCATCACCTCCGAACAGATTTCAGCGTCAGGATTATTGGAGAAAGCAAGAGCAGCATGGCTGATGGAAGTGGAACCATCCGTTGAGTATAAAACAGACCAGTCTATGATGATGGAATCTATTACCGGAACTAATAAATCATATAAGAAAACTACAGGCTGGACTTGGTTACTCTCGTCTATATTGATGAAATTATGTATTGTTTGGATAGACAAAAAGCCAAGGGTTAAGAAATAATCATTTGATCGTTCAGACATGTTACAGTCAAATTTCAAAACTTTGAGGGAGAGATTAGAGGAATCAGCAAAGGCTGGTATACCAATATTCAGCATGGTTCTGAAATGGTCTTTAAGGTTGAAATTAGCTCTGAAAGAGGCAAAGGTCTCGAAGTCTCAGCATTCATAATAGATCTTTAATTTGCCTATATTTCTTCCCATGGACCACTTAACGTTTCAATGAAATTCCAGAAATGGTAGTAAGGGACTAAGGGGAACCATACAATTAGAGCGAAGGGGCATTCAGTTTCTAAAAAAATAAAATAATAATGTCCATCACGTGGAGGAGATTTATGAATTTCTGAAGTTTTTCAAAAATAGTAGTGGAGCTATATAAAATGTGAATACGGCCGTACCGTAAATTATACTACATCATACGAAGTTTGGATGGACTTTTGTCGTTGACCCAGCTATTTTGATGTTTAAATGCATGTACAATTTATACTTTTTAAAAGAAATAAGAGTTGGTGTCGTGAGTGACTGGTCATTATATAGTGACGAAGGACTATATTGGAATATGGAAGGAAGGAGGACCTTATTTGCAATTTTGACGAAATTGCACTGTACACTCACGCGCACTGTTCACTCAATATAAAATACAAATTATTCTCTCTGGGTGATAAAAGGATGAGCAAAAACTGAAATTTTTCTTCAATCTTCAATAGAGGCTATCTCATTCCTTGTTTAGAATCTGTTATCCTATGAGGGTGCGTTGGATTCGTCTCTGAATTCCGCACGCAACCATATAAAAATCGCATGATTCCGACATCACATCAATCAGATAGAGGGTTTTGAAATATTCTGCAGAAAGAGCACAATAAACAGAGGCGATCTCACTCTTTGTTGAGAATCTGTGATCCTATAATAGTGCGTTGGATTCGTCTCTGAATTCCGCACGCAACCATATAAACACCACACGATTCCGACCTCGCATCAATGAGATAGAGGGGTTTGAAAAATTATGCAGAAATAGGTTTTGTCGTATCTTCAATTGGCTCTTTAAAATTGATTGGGCTTGATTGGAATGTGTTCGGCATCATCTAATTGCTAGGAATTGACCATCAATTCACTGAATTTCATCGAGTTTTGAAGGTTTTGAGTTGCGGAGATGAACTAGGGTTTAAGCCTCGATTTGGGGGTTTGATTTCTTCGGGATTGCTTGAATCGTGAATTGCACTACATAGCTAATATTCGGAGGACGTGTGAGCAGATCTTTGCTCTTTCAAGGTCATTCACATCACTCTTAAACTCTTTGGAATTTACTTGTTTTTTCTAGGACTTTTGGAGTTTGATATTTGAACTGTTCTTGAAATTGTGTTTGCTATTTACCCCAATAATTTGGTTGGGAGTGTATTTGTTGTTTTTCCTCTTTCTTTGTCTCCTACAGCATGGATGCATCGTCATCTCCCGTTGCAAAGAAATCGAGGAAAAGAGGACCGAGAAACAACAAACAGAGAAGGATTAATCGGAGGGAGAAGAAAAGGGCTTTCAAGGACCATGCAAAGACTTTAAATCAGGGGGAACAGAATGGTCAGAAAGAGATACGGGGTGATGTACTATAGCAGAGGCCTTGGAATGATCAGAACTTGGAAAGAAAGCGCTCTTGGACTGATCCGGAAATTTTACTTGATACTATTCCCATTGAGCCTGTCCCGGACACTGAGACTGAAGTACTGTTCAAGGTGCATGAAGAGGAAACTCACAAGGAGAGCGCACAACCTTTCTTTGGATTTTTTGGCGTCTTCTCGGGCTACTTTCCGGGTATGTACGCCATCAGGACACTCTTGGTGAAAGAGTGGGGTGTGCGCTGTAATGTGCAGGTTATGACAAATGGTTACCTCAAATTCATCTTCAGGACTGCAGAGGATAGGGATATAGTCATGCATGGGCCGGAGCATTACCTAAATGAGAAGAAACTGTTTATCTATCCCATTGAGGAGACAGGAAAGTATGACATGCGCACGCTTGCTATCAAGCCAATATGGGTGAGGATGGAGCATCTTCCGAAGGCTTTCTGGCATCCGATGTCTGTGTCTAAGATTGCATCGGTTTTGGGAAAGCCTATCATTATGGACAATGGAACCAGAGATCTAGTTGGGTATTATGCGTGAATGCTAGTCCATATTGACACATCTAAGAGGCTCAGACATGAGATTACTTTCCAGGAGCCGAATGGCAAGAACCGCACTCAACAAATTCTCTATGACTATTACAGGCCTTGGTGCCCAACTTGTGGGGAAAATTCCCATATAGATGAAGCATGTGATAACTTCTGGAAGGATAGGGAGCTTAAGAATGCCCGGACCGAACTGATGATAGCTTGCACACTTTGCAAGCAGCTAGGTCATATGGAGCAGTCTTGCAAGGGGAAGGGAAAGGTTGCAGAGGGAAGTGGTACAGTCCAGGACATAGGGTCTAGACAACAGCAGCAGATGCAGGCTAGGTACAAAGTTTGGGTTGAGAGGGACTCGATCACGGATGGTTCAGCTCAGAGAACTGATGTTCAGTTAGGGGAGCAGCGGTTGAAATCTGGATCAGGTAATTTGGCTGGAAAGACAGTGCACGAGATCGGTGGACCAGTGGAGAGGGAGCCGACCCTTCCTGAGTTAGAGCAGAACCGAGCTGAGGCCGAAGATACCGCTGAAGTACATGATCCATCAGAGTCGGTTCAAACAGTGGTATCGAAGGAGACAGAGAGAATGAAGATGAGGAAGGGTGGGAGGAAACAGGCAGTGGAGAATGATGCACCTGCACTTGCTGTTGATGAGGATACTGCTAACCAGGGCAAGGGAGATGTGACCACCCACATTCCTTTGCCCTTTGGACAGGATGATGCTCCGCTCGAGGGTGCGGGTGACCTACCCGAAACTATGATACACCCGGAAGTTCGCGATGCTGGCCCTAGGAGACGAGGCAGAAATAAGAGCAGCCCCCCTGTCCGTCCAGAGGGAGATAAGGGGCTCACTAGGCGTCATCGGAGTAAGAGTCGTACTAATATCCCCAAGGCTGGGGCAGCAAGGGCTGGAAAATCTGATGGCGGCAGTCCGAAGCCAGAAGGGACCTCAGTTTCCCAATGAATACAACATCAATGAATGTTAGGGGACTCTCGTCCCCTGCAAGGCGGAGGTTGGTCAAAGGGATCATCTCTGCGAATAATGTTGGGTTGTGCGGACTAGTGGAGACCAAGCTGAATGAAAAGGTTCTCATGATCTTCCTAAGATCTATGAGAGGTTGGAGTTCTGTCAACAATTTCGACCTTTGTGCAAACTCCAGGATACTAGTCATTTGGGATCCAAGGAAGTATGATGTTGATGTATTGGATATATTTGAGCAGTGCATTCACCTGAAGACACGAAATTTGGCTACAGGAATGGATATCTATTGTACTATGGTCTATGGTCACAGTACTAGTGTATCGGCACGGAGGCCGCTTTGGGCCGAATTTCGACGGTTTGGAAGTGCTCTGAATGCACCCTGGATGGTGTTGGGTGATTTTAACGCCATCCTAAGTGTGCATGACTATTCAGGGCCCTCCGTGCCTAGCCAGTATCAGATTCGGGAATTTAGTGATGCATGCACTAGTTGTGACTTGGTGGATGCTCCTTCTGTTGGGGCTCACTTTACCTGGTTTGAGGAGTCGAGAGCAGATGGTAGTATGACTCAGAAGAAACTTGATAGGGTGTTGATTAATCATGGTTGGGACAGTATGGCGTGCAGGACCACCTTCTTGCCGATCACTGAGCAGCTAGATCACACTCCGATGATTGTTTCCATGGCACGGGAAATCGAAAGTAGAGGCAGACCTTTTAGGTTCCAGAACATGTGGTTACTACACCCTGACTGCGACGAGGTCGTCCGACATCATTTGGGTGCAGATTATTATGGGTGCAAGCAATACACGGTGACCCGCAAGCTCTCTGACTTGAAGGCTCCACTCAAGGAGTTGGGAAAGCGGGATTATAACCACATATCTGAAAAGGCAAAAAGGGCTAGCAAGGAGTACAGTGATGCTTTCCAGATATTTGACCCACGTAATCCTATGGAACAGGAGGTGGAAGAGCTAAGGAGACTTAAGAAGCATGCATTACAGCTGTACAATGCCGAGTCTTCCTTCCTTGCCCAAAAGGGAAGGATAATTTATATCACCCTAGCAGATAAGGGCTCGTCCTACTTCCATCAACAGGTAGGGAATCGCAAGGGAGGTGGTATCTCGGCCATACTTGATGCAGAGGAGAGACTAGTGACCTCTAATGAGAGGAAAGGGGAGCTCTTTGCGGAATTTCATAAGGGGCTATTTGGTGCTGCGAGAGATAGAGTTCCAATAGATCAGGAGGTGATCTCTTCTGGGCCTTTGTTGGACAGCCATGATAGAGGAGTACTGGGACAGGCTGTGTCGTGGAATGAAGTTAAGTTGGCGCTCTTTTCGATGGACGACAATAAAGCACCAGGACCAGACGGGTACTCGGCGGCCTTCTTCAAGAAGCAGTGGAATACGGTCGGTGGAGAGATTACAGATGCAGTTTTGGAATTCTTTGAGGAGGGTAGCCTGCTTAAGAGGCTTAATCACACCACCGTGGTCCTAATCCCAAAGAAGAAGGATAACTTGAAGGTGGGGGACTTCAGACCCATCTCGTGCTGTAATGTTCTCTACAAGATCGTTACTAAGATTATAGCCAATAGAGTGGAGCGCTATCTCCCTAGGCTTATTGATCCTTGTCAGGGGGCCTTTGTTAAAGGCAGGAATCTGACAGATAATGTGATGCTTGCACAGGAGTTTGTCAGAGGATATGGTAAGGCACGTACTTCCCCCAGGTGTATGATCATGGTTGACCTGGCAAAGGCCTTTGACACGGTCTCTTGGGAGTTTTTGCAGGAGGTTCTTCTTGGACTTGGCTTTCCAGACACTATGGTTAGTAGGATCATGACTTGTGTTTCTACCTCCTCGTTCTCCGTAGCAGTTAATGGAAGACTATGCGACCACTTCGATGGAAAGCGGGGTATTCGCCAGGGGGATCCTCTTTCTCCCCTACTCTTTGTTATCTGTATTGAGTACTTCTCCAGACTTCTGAAAATCCGAGCATCCTCACGTCATTTCACCTATCACCCACGATGTGATGTGTTGAAGATCACTCACCTGGCCTTCGCGGATGATCTTATGCTCTTTTCTAAGGCGTATACCGATTCAGTGCATATACTCATGACGGCCCTGAATGACTTTGCGAGGACATCTGGCCTCACTGTTAATGCTACAAAGTCTAAGTTCTTTGGAGTTGGCATCAAGGAGGACCTCAAGTTTACAAGGATTCCCTGGGCATCTTTCAAGGTTCGATATCTTGGTGTACCTCTTAACTGTAGCAAGCTGAAAGTGGCGCAATTCGATGTGCTACTAGATAAAGTGGACTCTGAAGTTGCGAAATGGAAGGGACACACTCTATCATATGGAGGCAAGTTGGAACTGGTTAAATCCATTGTAGGAGGCATTGCGGGATTTCGGATCCAGAACTTCATCATCCCGGTGACAGTGATGGAGCGGTTGAAGAGCAAGTGCATTTCATTCCTCTGGGGGGCATCAGAGAAGAGCAAGGTAGCCTGGGAAAAGTTGTGTTCGTCGAGAGCTAACGGAGGACTAGGGATCAGGGATTTCCACACTTGGAACCAGGCAGCTATGGCACAGAAGTTGTGGGACCTCCACTCAAAGAAGGACAACTTTTGGGTGAAATGGATGCATGCGTTCTACTTCCGACAGGATGAAGTCATGTGGATGCACCCGAGGATAACTAATAACAGATTGCAAGAAAAATGCTCCACTCATATTGGGGACATCTGCACACTGCGAAACACGCTGAAAAGCATGTCCGGAGGGGATACAGGGCAGATGATTGCCACCCTCCGGAGTTGGGCAGCCTCGGGGAAGTTTACATCAAATGCTTATGATTTCATACACAGGAAGACCTACCCACAAGTCTATCACGAGCCAGACCAACCGAGGGAGAGACTATTTAGGGGTCTCTGGAGGGGTTTTGTACCAGCCCGGTTCTCCTTCATATCATGGCTAGCTGCGCTTAGTCGACTGCATACGAAGGATAAACACAGGGAAGATGATGATAAAGATCCCACTGATCGGATGTGCCACTTTTGTGACCTCGAGGTGGAGAATAATGCACATCTATTCTTCTAGTGCGAGTTCTCACAGGTTGTCTGGGATCGGGTCAGGAGTTGGATTTGCTTGAGGGGACGTCCTTTGTCCATCGCTTGTGCTGAGAAATGGATCCGGAAGCAGGTTACTGGTTCAAAGCTGAGGAAGAAACAGGGTCCTCTAGCTCTGTTCACGACGGTGTACTATTTATGGAATGAGAGAAACAAGGTGCGGCATGGTGAGTTTTCTCCTAATTCGGCCCGGGTTTTCAGCCAAATCATCCAGAATTGCTACATGGTACTCAATCGCCTGTTCCCGGAAGAGAACCTCTACTGAGTACTAAAGCATCCATGAGGCCTTAGGAAATATTATACCATGGTGTTTGGTAGTTTGATCTATGATTTGCTTCACCACAGCCTGAGATGGAAACTAGGACTTGCACCCTTGTGACTGTCTCACCTGAGTTGTTACTGGTTTTTTACGGCAGATCAACTCCTTCACTTAGGGCTTTCTCTTAGTGGAGGAGTGTTTGTTTTGGTACATGATGTCTTCTGTAGTTGCTTGGTTTGCCAGGTGGTTGCAAGCTAATGTGACCAAGGAATTGACGGTTATGCTATGGACTGGGGATTTATCCCTTGGCCAAGCAACACATGTTGGTCTCAGGACATGCTTGTGATTTGAGACTTGTCTCTTAGCCAAGCCCTACATGTTGGTACATGATGTGTTCTGTAACTTGCCTGGCTCACTAGGCGGTTGCAAGCTAATGTGACTGAAGATTTGACGGATTGCTACGGCCTAGTGTTTACCTCTTGGCCGGGCAACACATGTTTGCCTGACGACATGCTTGAGACTTGAGACTCATCTCTTAACCAAGTATTACATGTTGGTACATGATGTCTTCTGTAACTTGCCCAACTCGTTGGGCGGGTTGCAAGCTACGGTGACCAAGGACTTGACGGATATGCTCTGGATTTGGGATTTATCTCTTAACCGAGCAATACAGGTTGTTACCTAATCAGTGACATCCTAGTACATGATGACATCTGCAATTCAACTAGCTCACTGGCCATTTGCATGGTACATGGGTTAAAACCCTGTTGCCAGCTCTAACTTGTACATTATGTCATTTACTACTTGCGTCTTCTTCCCGCGTTGCACGTTAGTGTTCACACTATGGTGCTAAAGGGGAGAAGGCTGTCCATTTGCCTATAATGGAGAGGGCGGTTATAGAACCGTCACGCACGGCGCACGCTACAAGAGCGCTCGATCTCACTCATCTTTCGGAAGGTTGCATCTCTTGGACACCAGATTGAGCCCTAGGCACCGCCTTACATTAGCTCAACACCACGAGACTCAGCCTCGGTTCTTAATCGGGATCGTCTGCATGCCAACATCACCATCATATCTCTTTTTTTGTAGGTTAACATGGCAGGAGCCGCATTGTCAAGTCTGTCCTTGACTGATTGACGGCACCATCACTCTACTACTCACGATTGTGGCAGCCAGCATCATCAACATCATCTATGACAGATTCTACTAGGATGGAGCTCGCTGAGATACTTCTTAGGTCGGAGCATTGCCACTATTTTGTAGCCGGACTTCCTAAAGTAACGTATGACAATTGTTTACTTACGCGATTTTCTAATCTACCCACCAACTATTTATATAGGGAATGTATTGTGATTCTGCAATCCTCTTAAGTTTGTGTTGAAGTCGTACATCCATAAAATTTTAATATAAATTTGTTGATATATAAGTGTTATTGACTGGATCTTGTGTTCACGAGAATCACTTGATAAATTGATTCACTTTGATGTTTTGTAACCAACCTTCCTAAAGCAACATTTAATCATAACTATTTGCTTTTGCGGTCTTCATATCTACCCACCAACAAACTAGGGATAGTTTTGTAATTTTGTAATTTTCTTGAGTGAAACAACGTCTTTCTGATTGTATCAAAGTCGCACCTACATGAAATTTTAATGTCTATTTATTCATATATTAGTATCGTATCCTTGACTGGAGATTGTGTTACAATACCTATTCCTACTCGAGATAGGCATTGGATAACCTACGTTAGACATAATATCAAATCTTATTATATTAGGAAGTTATTTAATTTTCTTTTTCTTGTTTAGAAAGTTATTAGTTTTCCCTTTTCTTATTTAGAAAGTTATTCATAGAGAAGTCTATATAAGCTGATGTTTAGACTCCTATTTTATTAATCAATCAATCAAATCATTCAATAACATTGTTTCTTCTGATTCAATAAAGGTTGTTTAGATCTCAAAAGTTAAAAGATCTTATCTCTATTGAGTCTTGAAGAATCAAGTCTCATCATTTGGTATTCAGAGTACGGTTATTATTAAAAAAACACAATTTTTTTTTCTTCTGTTCGCCATGACGGTTAAGAGTATGGAAGAAACTGTCAAGCAGCAACAGGAAAAGCTGGAGTTACTTATCGCGGAAGTTGCAGCCACGAAAAATAGAGTTAACTCCCAGTTGGATGAGTTCAAGCATCATATGGATGCAAAATCTGATGCCTAGTTTGCAAAACTTGTTTCTCTTCTCGAGCAGCATAAGGGTAAATAGCCAGAATCGTCCAAGTCTGACGATTTGGAGAATTCACGTCCATCTTTCCAACGTTATGGACGTCTCACTTTTCCCAAATTTGAAGGGATTGAACCTGCAAATTGGATCTTTCAAGCTGAACAGTACTTTCGTCTAAATGACATTCCCGGCGACAAGCGTGTTGGTCTATCTTCTCTTCATCTTTGTGGTGATTCTGTATCTTGGGATCGCCACTTTGAACAAACATTGGGTGGCTTAACCTGGACCCAATTCTCGACTTCTCTTTGTCAGCGATTTGGTTCTCTTGAGTATAGGGATCCCATGTCTTCTCTGTCTAAGCTTACTCAGGATGGTTCAGTCAAGTCTTATATAAATAAATTTGAGAATTTGTTGAACTTAACCCACATGTTGGTTGATGATCAGCTTCACGTGAGCATGTTTTTGTCTGGACTACGGCATGATATTCAGGCAGGAGTTCGACTTTTGCACCCACTCAGTCTCACTCAAGCTTTCAGTATGGCAATGGATCAGGAAGATGCGATTATTGCCACAAGACAATACACCACTTCAATCGAAAATCTTCGTTATTCTTCGAGAATTACTGGACCTACTTTGGCTAATATTAGTCCTCAACCTGTTCCAGTTGATCCACCGATTCCTGCTGGTGTCAAACGTCTCTCTTTAGCTGACCAACAGATTCGCAAGGATAGAGGTCTTTGTTTTAACTGTGATGAACTTTATAAACCCTGCCATAAATGTGCCGCGCGATTACTTTTGTTGGATGGTGAGGATATGCAGATTCCCTCTACGGAGCCTACGCAGTCAGACCCGGGCTCGCATGTATCCTATTACGCGTTAACCGGTTCTACAGGGTATCAACAATTACGTGCTGCAGCTCAGTGCGAGAATTCAACCCTTTCTGTTTTGGTGGATTCTGGTTCCACCCATAATTTTATTACTCCAGCAGCTGTTCGCAAGTGTGGCTTGCCTGTTCGTTGTCAATCACAGACGCGTGTGATGGTTGGTGATGGGGGTTTTCTTTTCACATTAGGTGTCTGTTCTAATGTGCCTCTCCAAATTCAAGACTGACCTTTTACTGCGGATATATATATATTGGATGTCAAGAACTGTGATTTGGTGTTGGGGACTCAATGGCTGCGTTCTTTAGGTCCTTTCTGGTCGGATTATGAGAAACTTGTTATTCGGTTTGAACGCTTGGGTACTACTTACACCATTTATGGGAATGATTCCACGTTGGCTCAGATTCCCACAACTACTAAGAATAGTGCCGTCACTTCTGAGCCTATTCCCCCAACTATTAAGGCATCACGAGAATTTTTGGGCCTTTCTGGATGTTCTCAAAAGTTTGTGAAGGATTATGGTTTGATCACAGCATCACTGCCTAAATTCAGTGGGAAGGTTCCTCTCAGGATGAGACTACTTGGGAGGATACTACGAAGTTACTGGGGCGTTTTCCTTTCTTCGAAACTTGTGGACAAGCCTTCATTCAAGGGCGCGGGGTTGTTATGATACCTATTCCTACTCGAGATAGGCATTGGATAACCTACGTTAGACATAATACCAAATCTTATTATATTAGGAAGTTATTTACTTTTCTTTTTCTTGTTTAGAAAATTATTAGTTTTCCCTTTTCTTATTTAGAAAGTTATTCATAGAGAAGTTTATATAAGCTGATGTTTAGACTCCAATTTTATTAATCAATTAATTAATTCATTCAATAACATTTTTTCTTCCGATTCAATAAAGGTTGTTTAGATCTCAAAAGTTAAAAGATCTTATCTCTATTGAGTCTTGAAGAATCAAGTCTCATCATCTTGTGTTGAAGAGAATCACTAGATATATTGATTCACGTTGATATTTTGTAACCGACCTTACTAAAGTACATATAATAATAACATTTTACTCACGCGGTCATCTTACCTACCCACCAACCAAGTAAGGATAGTTTTGTGATTTTGTATTTTTCTTGAGTGAAACCTTACCTATCCACCAACCAAGTAAGGATAGTTTTGTGATTTTGTATTTTCCTTGAGTGAAACGATGTTTATTTTATTGTATCAAAATTGCACATGCATGAAATTTTAAGGTCAAATTATTCATATAGTAGTAGTGTCCTTGACTGCAATTTGGGATCACTCAATATATTAATTGACATTCATGTTTTTTAACCAGCCTTCCTAAAGAAATATCTTCTTACGCGGTCTTTCTATCTATCCACGAACCAGTTAAGGGCAGTTTTGTAATTTTATACTTCCCTTGATGGAAATGATTTTTTATTGAAAATCTCTATTTTAATCCCTTTGTAGTTTTTTTCTTCGGCATCTCTTAAGTTTTTACTATTTTCCTTTGATGGATGTTTGGAATCCGGGATTGATCTCGAACCGAGCTCACGAACTGATCTGCAAGATAAAGCCCCGGGGTTGCCGGGGGTAGACACTCCGATACTTAAGTCATGATTTGCAAGTTCTGGTGGAGAGGAGATCAAGATTCTAGAGGAAACATACAATGGACCACATGGTCAAAGCTTACCAGAGCGAAAAAAAAGGAGGCCTCAGTTTTAGAGACTTGAAGGCGACAAATATGGTGCTGCTCAGCAAAAGTTTGGAGAATCTTAAACAAATCAATATCATTGATAGCCATAGTCTACAAGGACATGTATTTTTGAAAAGACACGATCATGGAGGCAGTGCAAGGGTCTAGGCTACCTAACACATGGTGAGGGATCTTCAAAAGCATTGGAGCATTAAATTTGGGAAGTTGTAAGCATATCAAGAGAGGGAGGAACACTAGTATCACACATGTTCCTTGGTTGTCGTCGACTAGGAACTTCAAGATCAGGGAACCAGACCGCGTCGCGGGCGACTTGCGACGTGTCTCGAACTTGATAGACTCAGCGACGGGTGGCTGGAATATTCCAAAAATCTGGAATAGCTTTGTGCGGGAAGATGCTGATGATATATTAGCAATTCAGCTAAGGGGGGAAACGGGCGGATACGTCTGTATTTGGCATAACGGCCCCAATGGTAATTTCATTTTGAAATCCATGTACCATACACTGAAGGAGGACCAGAGATCGACATATTATCACAACAACCAATGCCCGGTGACAGTGTCTGATAATTTCTGGCCGAGATTGTGGAGATTGCGCATACCGTCGAGGGTAAATCATTAGGTGTGGAGACTGTGCATGGATTTTTTGCCAACGTCCGAGAACCTACAATGTATAATGATACAAGTTCCGTTGAAATGTCAACTACGTGACACTGAATATGGGACGACAATGCACTTATTCTTTGAATGTGAATATGCAAAAGGGGTATGGCGAGCCTTAGGTCTGCAGCAGAAGATGATGGAGAGTGAAAGAGCAAGGGGAGATGGTTGGTTCAGGCAATTACCGATCGACAATGATGATAAAACGAGAGAGCTAATGGTTATGGTCTGCGATTGAGTGTGGTTCCAAAGGAATACGAAACTGTTTCAGAACAGCAACATTAATTTGAGTCTGATAGCTGCATCAATCCGTTCGACCGTGATGTCATTTGCTAAATCGAATGCATGGTCCGAGAGGGTCTTGGAGGTACTATCTGTGGGCAACCTATTAAGACCGCCAGAAGTGGGAAAGTAGATATTGTTTGACGCAAGACTAGCCAGCAGTTGCGCTCGAATTGGCATAGTAGCAGCTGATGCAGACGCATCTTTCGCTAATGTTGTGTGCAGAAAGATAGAGGACGTGCAGGACCCCATGTATGCGGAGGCAGAAACATTAAGAGAAGCACTGAGTTTGACAACAAAGATTCAATGGAATGATGTAGCAATTCTGGGGGACTCGTTAAGCTTAGTACAGATAATACATGGTCGCCCCATAACTATGCCATTCGATCACAGAGGAGATTCGATCAAAATTGGTACCACAAGGTCTCAACTTACCATGATGGATACCCAAGAGTGATAACACGAATGCTCATCTAGTAGCTAGTTTTGGTAAAAGCAATAACTATGATTATTTAGAATGAACCACAGTTCCTCTTGTCAAACGTTGCTTGACATTTTCCAGCACCTTGAGGTGATATAAACTTTTTCTCTCATAGACACATAAACAGTGAATTTGACACAACAAAATTGATGTACTATAGCCATAATTACTTACACTCATAAGATAAAGATACTGCATGTCAAACTCCCTCCAAGGTGACGTGCATCAAACTAGATCTTACATAAATCTTACAGCTAGCATTATACACTAACTATTAGCTAAGATATTACAGAGAGTCAAAAATCGAGATCTTCATAATGGACAGTCGTGATGCTTTTAGAGCTTCGATATGAAAGCTCAGATATAAAATGAGGACTATTGAGTTTGCTATTAAGCCATGCTACTTGAGTTTATATATACAATTATAGATGAATCTTAATTGCAGTCTCACCTATATATCAAGTTGCGAAATTTCTCAATTTCGTCATCTCCAGAGGTAGAAATAGTAGGCTGGATTTGGTTACTCTTCATCATCTCCGAATTGATTTCAGCGTCATGATTATTGGAGAAAACAAGAGCAGCACGGCTGATGGAAATGGAACCATCCGTTGAGTATAAAACAGACCAGTCTATGATGATGGAATCTATTACCGGAACTAATAAATCATATAAGAAAACTGCAGGCTGGACTTGGTTACTCTCGTCTATATTGATGAAATTATGTATTGTTTGGATAGACAAAAAGCCAAGGGTTAAGAAATAATCATTTGATCGTTCAGACATGTTACGGTCAAATTTCAAAACTTTGAGGGAGAGATTAGAGGAATCAGCAAAGGCTGGTATACCAATATTCAGCATGGTTCTGAAATGGTCTTTAAGGTTGAAATTAGCTCTCAAAGAGGCAAAGGTCTCGAAGTCTCAGCATTCATAATAGATCTTTAATTTGCCTATATTTCATCCCATGGACCACTTAACGTTTCAATGAAATTCCAGAAATGGTAGTAAGGGACTAAGGGGAACCATACAATTAGAGCGAAGGGGCATTCAGTTTCTAAAAAAATAAAATAATAATGTCCATCACGTGGAGGAGATTTATGAATTTCTGAAGTTTTTCAAAAATAATAGTGGAGCTACATAAAATGTGAATACGGCCGTACCGTAAATTATACTACATCATACGAAGTTTGGATGGACTTTTGTCGTTGACCCAGCTATTTTGATGTTTAAATGCATGTACAATTTATACTTTTTAAAAGAAATAAGAGTTGGTATTTTGAGTGAATGGTCATTATATAGTGACGAATGACTATATTGGAATATGGAAGGAAGGAGGACCTTATTTGTAATTTTGACGAAATTGCACTATACACTCACGCGCACTGTTCATTCAATATAAAATACAAATTATTCTCTCTGGGTGATAAAAGAATGAGCAAAAACTGAAATTTTTCCTCAATCTTCAATAGAGGCGATCTCATTCCTTGTTGAGAATCTGTGATCCTATGAGGGTGTGTTGGATTCGTCTCTGAATTCCGCACGCAACCATATAAAAATCGCATGATTCCGACATCACATCAATCAGATAGAGGGTTTTGAAATATTCTGCAGAAAGAGCACAATAAACAGAGGCGATCTCACTCTTTGTTGAGAATCTGTGATCCTATAATAGTGCGTTGGATTCGTCTCTGAATTCCGCACGCAACCAAATAAACACCACACGATTCCAACATCGCATTAATGAGATAGAGGGGTTTGAAAAATTCTGCAGAAATAGGTTTTGTCGTATCTTCAATTTGGCTCTTTAAAATTGATTGGGCTTGATTGGAATGTGTTCGGCATCATCTAATTGCTAGGAATCGACCATCAATTCACTGAATTTCATCGAGTTTTGAAGGTTTTGAGTTGCGGAGATGAATTAGGGTTTAAGCCTCGATTTGGGGGTTTGATTTCTTCGGGATTGCTTGAATCGTGAATTGCACTCCATAGCTAATATTCGGAGGACGTGTGAGCAGATCTTTTTACACTGTTCACTCAATATAATACAAGTATTTTAGTCTAAAAATCTACGTTAGCAAGCATATCGACACAGTCTAAAAAACTAGCATTTTATTCTAAAAAACAACCCGTTAAGCGTGAAATACAAGCATGTTCTAAAAAACTATCTGTTTGGTCTAAAAAACAAGTATTCAAGGGTGAAATTCAAGCATGCTCTATAAAACCATCTTTTTTTGCTTCAAAATACATGAACTCTAAAAAGCAACCTGTTAACTATGAAATGCAAGCATTCTCTAAAAAAATAACCTGTTAAGTGTGAAATTCAAACATGTTCTAAAAAACAACCCATTTGGTCTAAACTCTAAAAAAAAGCATTCAAGTGTGAAATTCAAGCAAGCTGAATGCAATTTGCATAAATTGCAGAAAAACCTCCGTCCCAAACTTTTTTGCATATAAACCCCGTCACTATATAGTGACCGTCACTTCCAAGACTAATTAAAGAAATAAACAATAAAAAAAGTTTAAAAAAATATAAAATGGTTGATTTTACATTTCATTTAACATGTTAATTAAATTGTATATTAATACTTGTAAAGCATAAAAACTCTTATACTCTGTACAAACATTCGATCAGTTCAGTAAACTTTGAATGTTAGATAAAAAATTAACGCTTTGACAGTGTCTAGTTGAAATTATAGTCCGTGCATACTTTCGATCGGCTCTATATATATGAAATTCCAGATTCAACCCTGCATATAGTGAAATCTTATATTCTGGTAATTTCATATGAAACTCTTGAGCATTGACAACTTTTTTCAAACAATTAATTATAGCACTCGCCATGATCACCTCTCCCTCTAACACACTGAAAGATCAGAATGTGGCTGGAAGAACTGATAGCATGTACTCACTTTGCAAAATACTATGTCATTTTTTATGGATAGCCTGAGATTTAGGAACAAGTAGAGAATATTATTCATCATTATTTAGCATCATAACTTGAATACACCATCGGTATTCGGTTACAGATGTATATTTTGCAATGTATCTATGCATGTATATAAGCTTTCTTTCAAACTCTTTGGAATGCAAACTTTAAAGGTAGATCACGCCCAATCTGCAACATCCTCCTTCCGTCCTCCACAACAACGCCAACATTCCCACAAAAAGGCCTGCAAGTATCGCAAACCGCCGGACAAAATCGAAAAACGTATCCATTTTCAAACCTCTCAACTCCGAACCAGTTGCTCAGCGTCTGTCGCCCAGGATTCCCAACTTTTCCACCTGTTGTCACAAAAAGATCTGGAATATTACCTCTGAGCGTCCACAGCGTCGGCATAGCGCATATGGAAGATGCGTTGAATTGGACGTTTTGATCGACGCCTATTTCAACGGTTTTCGAACTGGGATTAACCGGGAGAAAGAATAAAGGGAGACCCTTTGAGGTGCGGCTTGGAACTTGGATGACGTCAAGCGGGCAGGTTTTGTTCGCACTGCCTTCTAGACCTAAGCCTCCACCGCCGGCTAGTCGGGATAGAGGCACTGCGTAATAATCTACTCCTGCTAAGACGGGTTTTCCGTCAGTGTCTAGCACCGGAGTTTGAGCTAGGCTACGGCAGATTATTGCAAGGAAGAAAAAGCTTGAGATAAATGTGCTTGATGTTACCATAGTGACAGTGTGATGATCTTTTGATTGTCTTTTTGTTTGGAATTCAGCTCGAATATATAGACTTAGAATATTAATGATATGGTTGAAAAGTCTTCATAATTAGTCTATTTTTGGTTCGTTTTTTCAAATTTCGGCGGGGAAGTATGACTTTTTCCGCTTTTCGGGTCATTCAAGCGTCTTATTTGAGTTGTTAGGTTTTTGATGTTTGACAAATTTATAAATTGACAATAATAATAAGGTGACCGTGACTGTGGATGGATAGAGAAAAGCTTTTTGTATATCAGATTATCTTATTATAAATATATAATAATTAATTCTCAATAAATTAATTAAGTTCTGCAGTTCATATGTTTGTATTTTATATATTAATTTTATCAAAAACTTTAGAAGCCTTATAGAGAATTAGCTAATACATTCACTCGTAAATCTTAAATCCTCGAATAGTTTATACATTTGTATTTATTTTTTGTTAACATAAATAAATAGGTTATACAGTTTATATATTTATTTAGTCCACAGAAATAAATAGTTAATCAATATTTAATCTCTAGTTCGTACAATTTTTTTTATATCAATTTATTTATTAGTGTGCATTTTTGTCATTAATTAGCATAACAAACAGTTATTTTTTATTTTTTTTCACTAAACACTCATATATATCTACAAACTAATCAAAACAATTAATACAATCGATTACAGCTCAATTAAAATAATCCGTTAACATTTAACAACTAGCAGCTAATTTCCAAACGAGACCAATAATAGCTAATCAAAAGTTTAGTAGGGCATATACATATACAGTATTCTTATATTTTTTCTAGCTCTATCAAATATTACTGCACAAAAATATATGAATAAATATAAGTTAATTGTTTCTTAATAATGTTTTTATCCTCGTTTGCATTATTTGTTTTTCTGCATGTAGGTGTATTTATGATCTGGTTCAGATCTTGTTGAATTAGGGTTGATGATTATTTTATTCTAATTTTCTATTATCTTCTCTGGTAGTATAATCGAGGCATGGCGGATTTAGAGGGTTGTTGGATGTGGCAGCGGTAATCCTCAAATTTTAAACTTGAGAGATTAATTTACTGTAGTTCAGGCGGTAGTACGGTGGAGTTTTAATGGAGAACAACCTCCGACGTCACATGTGCATCGAAACATAGCCCTATTCAGCAATCCCATAAATTTATGACTAGTTCCGCCACTGGATCGAGGGACGAGTGTCAATATTCCAAAAAGTTATAATTGTCATCCCTTTCCAATGTATAAGACATTCCATTGACTAGATTGTCAAGTATCTTCTTCCTTTATTATATATGGTATTAAGGATGGGAAATCCCTTGGAGGAGTATCCACGTCCTAACGGTGCTGCTGGACCTTGGCCCGAGCTGTCGACCCAGGGCATGCTGCAGCGTCCGCCTAGGCGACGGATGGATTCGATCTGCTAAGACCAAATGAACACTCACGGTCAGGGCGGCTTGATGTCGTTCCCGCTCCGATGTTTAAGTCAGAAAGCATGTTGAGAGTAATTTGGTAGTGAATGGTGAACATACCTCCCTCCTTGTACATTAGTGAGGTATTTATAGAAGGGGACCGGGGCTTGGTAAGTCACATCATATAGTTAGGTTGTCTGGGAAGATGCTTCTGCCAGGCCAGCTAGGGTTCTAGTATGCGATCCGGTCTAGCCCGGATGCCATGTGTGTTGAGGGGCCGGGATGAGCCCTCCTGGATGGCGAGGTGCCCGGCCCTGACAAGTCCCCTAAAGTTCCAACTCAAAATGACGGCTCGAGTGCAGGGCCGTTGTTTGGGTCGCTGGACCGTTTCAATTAAGCAGGGTCCACGCCGGAATTTCAGAAGTGAGATCAAACAAAATTCCTCCACTTCAAATGCCCCATTTTACTTACAATGTATTCAATGTGGGTCAAGTGGGCTTTGTTAGCCATGGCCATGGAGTTGGGTCACGACGCCGCCTAGGTCAAGCATCTGGGTCGTACGTAGGCAGCCCTAACAAGTTTCCCCGAGTCCAGGTTGAGTCGGACCGGTTCAGATGTAGGGCTTTAGTCTAGTTAGGTGTGATGCTTTTGCACCGTTTCGTGTCATCACCATGATGGTTCTTACTTGACACGGGTCGTTGATCTGGTTGATGAGTGGCTGTAGATATCATGTCGCCATGGTGCCCCGCCGAGGTGGGCGGATCTGACCGCTGGTGTGGGTCCATCCTTGTCCTAGCGAGACGCCTTGGCGGGACATCCAGTTCATCAACTAGTAGTCGCGGTTGGGATTCTGGATCTTTTTACCGCTTTGAGACTCATTATTTGTTCGCTATACTTGCCGAGGAAAACTGCTTTTCGTGAATTTGTGCGTAGACCATGTTGCTTTTGGTGGAGACAATTTCCTTTGAGGCCATGGTCGTGGACGTGTTTGTGATTTCGGTACACATCGTTCCGTGGTATTGGCCAGTTGATTAGACGTGTTGGGCGGACCAGTTCAAGAGGTCGGTCTGGGCTGACACCCGAAACCTCTTAGATGAACTTCTCATTCCGTTGAGTTCAGCATGTGATATACCTTGAATAGCATCATCCGGTAACTGCCTTAAATAGCATCATATGGTAACCCAGCTTCTGGATATGGCCTCCTCATTTGGACAAGATTGGTTCGGCATCCCACATCGTAATCTGGGTCGCTGCATGATTCCTGAACCTGGTGAGGAATAATCATCAAGCGGCATCTCTAGACAGGGTCATAGCCACGTGTGGTCGTGTCCTAGCCTTAATCTTCTTGATACGCCTTGATTCGTAAGTCTCTTGAGGTGGATTGCATCGTCGGCGTTCGCGCTTCTTGGCATGTCACATCTCGGCATGTTAGGCCACTTAGTGCATCGGAGAGACTTCATTCTTTAATCTCCTTGGTTTATCCACCACTTTCAGCCATTCGATCACTTGGCTATCCAGTTCACCAACCTAACGTGCCAACTGGGCGACTGGTCTTCTTGCCGGCGTCTTGATGGTGGCCTTGTCTGATTTTTTCCGGACTTTCTTTGGTTGAAATTGGACTTTTGTTTGACAGGATCGGCCCTATCCAGCTTCATTACCCATTTGGTCTCCCTTACCCTCTTTCTAGTGAGAATTGAAGAACTCTCAATGGATAGAAGAAGGAGCTTATGTGGTGTAAAACTCATATGTATCAATTTAAACCTTGGGTGCTCCGACAAGCCTTGATGGAGTTGTTCGCGTCGTCACCTGTAAAAGGCTCGTGAATATTGAGGCGGTCGGAACCGCTGCCCAGGCTGGCGATCGGAACCACGATCTAGGATGGCGGTCGGAACCACGTAATGAACCACCTTGAATTGGCAGGGCAACAAATGTAGACTTGATCCATGACTGTGGTACATGGCCAGGGCATGGATTTCATTATGTGGGTTGTGCACAACCTAGTTCCCACGTACACCTTGTCTTGACGTGTCCCCCTGCATGGGCGCTCGGCCCAGTCCATGACGTCCTTAAGGTTTCGAGCCAGTTTATATGTGATCCATGGTTCAGGCATTTTGGTCCGTCCAAGTCATCATTAGGAGGTTTGTAAGCTGCCTCACTATGTGTGATCCACGGTTCGGGCACTTGGCCTAGTCCAGGTCATCATGAATGGGTTTATAAGTTACCTCACTATGTGATCCGCGGTTGGGACACTTGGCCTTTCTGGGTCATCATAGATGGGTTGACCGTCGCGTAGGCGACTGAGCCTCTTGCCCGGATCGGCGATCTGGGCGGCAAGCCCTTCTAGATCAATCTCTTGCCCTGGTTGTCGATATGGGCGGTAAGCCCCTTTTTGCATCGATCTCTTGCCCGGATCGTCGATCTGGGGGTCGCTAAACCTTTTTCTAGTCACCAATCTTTTAGAAGTCATGCTTCTTTTTGGTTTTTGCTCCAAAATCAGTACTGCTAAATAACTAACTTCGCTAGTCGATCCTTGCCCCCGACATGAGCCTTCATTAAATAAAACTCACCTTTTGTCCCAACCGGTTGCTACCCTTTGGGAAAGGATATGGACTGTTTTGTGCGCATTTTGCGTCCGAACAGATCCACGCCTATGTTCGACGCGTGGGACGGGCGACTAAGCCGCAATCCCGGGTCGGCGGTCACGGTCGTGGCCGTGTCGACCGACTTGCCCATAGATGTGAAGTGTGTCAGAATCCTTTTTCATTTCCTCAGGTGGCTATCCTGGTTCTGTAACGATGAGGTTTCCAAGATACTTCACGATCCAAGTGATGATCCGTTTGGCAATTTGCTTGGACCTCGGTTTTGGTCGTTGACCCAGGTCGAGACCTCGTTTTGCGGGATCGATAAGATAACATTCATTTTAAATGAATAATACACACATAATCGCATAACAAATGAACTTAAAAGATGATGGTCCGTTTTGCGATCTATTTGGTCCTCGGTCTAGGTCCTTGACCCAAGCCGAAACCTCATTTTGCGGAATCACATAGAAAACATTCATTTTAAGTGAGACAATGCATTCATAATCACATAACAAATGTGCAGCCTTTTTAACATATGCTTTCTTCGCAAAAGAAATTAATTTCCCCAAGACCACTCCCTTATTAGGGCAAAAGTTGTGATCTCTCTAGGAATTATTCTTTAGAAGATGTCGTGGGACTAGCATTAAAATATTGGGTGGTACGGGGTACCTTTTTAGAGGTGTGGTTCGCCCACCATGGTCAGGAGTTTGTAGGCATCATTGTCGTGGACTCCGGACACTTTTCAAGGTCTGTGACAGACCATGTTGTTACACACCATGCACCCATATGACGACCTTGGGCAGCATTGAGTGGGATTGGCCTCGTCGTCTGATCGGCTTGCCTAGTTGGCCCAGTTCTCTAAGAGATGCTTCTGATCTAGTTGGCTCACCAGGTTGCCATGCACTCTTGTGCCTGCGTCATCATCTAGGTCCTGATTTCGGATGGGTCGGCCCACTTTGGCGGTTGCTCATCTACGTAAACTTCTTCCCTGCCGCTTTGGCAATCTACTCTGCGATAGACGGAGACGGGTCACATGACTGGATGGGCAACTTTTTTGCTCGCCCAATTTGTCTTTTGGTAGGAGTTGCGTCTGGATGACTCTCCTTACCACGAATAAGTGTTAACATGGAACACAATTGTTGCATAAGCTCTAGATGGTGGACGAGGCTGCTGAACTGGGTCGATGAAACGACTTCGGCAAGCGGACATGGTCGATGAACTGAGTGGCTGGCCTTGTCGCCGAAATGGGTCGACGAACTGGGCGATGTCGCCGAAACGGGTCGATGAACTGGACGATGTCGCTGAATTGGGTCAATGAACTAGGTGATGTCGCTAAGGGGGTCGATGAACTGGGCGATGTGGTCTTCAGCTTTTCAAAAATGGCCTGCACCTTGCCACATTAACACTCACCACTCACCAGTGGAGCTCACTACAAGAGGGTAGCTTATGACCATGATGGTATTTAGAGAGGATGTGTTGGTTGATTTTTCATGCATGACTTGCGATGAGTGGCATGATCACAATCAAAAAATTTGGGCGGCGGAGTGGCCCGCCTGGTACACCATCTATGAAGTTACCGATGTGGGCGCATCATGGCCGGTCGTTGATGACATTCAAATATAAGTTGCTGACCATGTCTTGTATGCGTGATGACCGGTCCGCTTGTCTAGGCGTGACGACCGGTACACTGGTTCTGGGCGCGGGGGTGGCTCCGCTCGTCTGGGCGCGGCGACCGGTCCGCTTGTCTGGGCGCGCCGACCGGTCCGCTTGTCTGGGCGGCTTGACGCATCGGCTAGAAAGTCAAAGTGCAGAAACGTTTTCCCTTTTTTCAAGATCGTGCACTTTGTACCACACAAATATGACAGAGGTATGATCTCTTTTTCTTCCCGTTTTCAATAGCTCTTTTCACATATGGGGGCTTGGCTCTAAAGGTCATATTTTTGATGAAAATCTTCCCTTTTTGGCTAAAGAACGAACGGTGTTGATGTCTTTAAGCTTTCTTGAAGCTATTCTCAACAAATCTGAAGGTTTTCGACTCTAAAGGTCGGATTTTTGGTAAAGTCTTCCTCTTTTAGTTTAAAAATTAAATGGGCTCACTCGCTTCAACCTTTTTTGAAGGTATGCCTAACAGATTTGAAGGTTTCAGCTCTAAAGGAGGAATTTTTTGGTGAAATTCATCTCCTTTTTGGCTAAAAAAGAATGAGCTTGATCTTTTTAAGCTCTCTTGAAACTATGCTTAACAGATCTGAAAATTTCGGCTCTAAAGGAGGGATTTTTTGGTGAAAGTCATCTCCTTTTGGGCTAAAAAAGAATGGGTTTAATCTGTTTAAACTTTCTTGAAATTATGCTTAACAATCTGGAAATTTAGGCTATAAAGGAGGGATTATTTGGTGAAAGTTTGCACCTTTTTACCAAGAAACCAACTTAGAGACTCTTTGTTTGCTCAGATTCGGAGATGTGCTTCGGTTGTGCTCGTTGGAGGCTGATTCACTCACATCTCCGAGCTGCGTGGGTGACTAGGCGTTTAATCCCCACAGACGGCGCCAATGTTAAGGCCGGGAAATACCTTGGAGGAGTATCCACGTCCTAACGATGCTGTTGGACCTTGGCCTTGGATGTCGACCCAGGCCGTGCTGCAGCGTCCTTTGATCCGCCTAGGCGACAGATGGATTCAACCTACTAAGACCAAATGAACACTCACGGTCAGGACGGGGCGGTTTGATGTCGTTCCCGCTCCGATACTTAAGTCCAAAAGCATGTTTGGAGTAATTTGGTAGTGAATAGTGAATGGTGAACATACCTCTCTCCTTGTACGTTAGTGAGATATTTATAGAAGGGAACAGGGGCCTGGTCAGTCACATCATGCTGTTAGGTTGTCTAGGAAGATACTTCTGCCATGCCAGTTAGGATTCTAGTCTGCGATCCGGTCTAACCCGGATGCCATGTGTGTTGAGGGGTCGTGATGAGCCATCCTGGATGGCGAGGTGCCCGGCCTTGACATATGGCACAAACAATGTTCTGTTATTTGAAATTAGTTGCTTCTCACTATATTGATGTTTGATACGGTCTCGTTTTTCTGGTGTAATTCAGGTTACCGGCGAGGTGACGTGCTTCTCCTTGTACCTGCACAAAGAGCAGAGTGAGCTCAGGCGAGCGCCGTTTAGCCGTCGCCCGCTCCAACGCCCAAGTCAGTTTTGGGGTGATTTGGGGAGTGAAATCTGAATAGCAGGTAGAGAGAATCTGAGGAAAGAGAGAGGAAACTCTCCTTCCTTTATACCTGTTGGGAGCCTCATCCGGTGTGGGCGTCTCCATAGATTCGGTTGTGCTCCTACTTATGCTCCTCACATGTTGCGCACGGGATGTCACGTGTATGTACTTTGTGTGAGCTGTTAGACAGGTTGGGGGGTCTGTTCTTGTATGGGCTACTTGACCTTGTATGGGCTTTATGGCCCATACCCTATCAAGTCCCCCTAGTCCTGTCCATGATTCCCATGGTGCAGGACTATAGCCTGTTGTTTTTGGGCGTCGTTTTATAAGCGTTTTTTGCCTTGTTTGGCATTTCTTGCCATGTTGATGTCATCTCATTTTATCGGCGTTTCTTGCCTTGTTGGCATATTTTGCCTTGTTGGTGCCACTTAACCTTGTTGGCGTTGTTTGCCTTGTCTGTGTTGCTTCACCTTGTTGGCGTTGCTTGCCTTGTTGGTGCTGCTTCACCTTGTTGGCGTGCCTTGTCTTATTTGGTTTTTATCAAGACGTTCTTGTATGATTTAATCCTTTGTAGGAGTGATCATTCGTGATCAACAACACATCATTATTATTTGACTTGATGCCCTTTTTGTTCAGACCACGAGTCCCTATTCGAACAAGTCTAGGGACCTTATGTCATTCTTATATCCGGGGCAATAATGCCCTCTCGGACATATCTTGGACTTGTGTACTTTTAGTTCCTGGCCACGATGCCCTGTTGGACGAGTAAGAATTTTTGGCTTTTCACCTTGATTCCTGGCTTTTCTTCGCCATGGTGAACAGGTCCGTCAGGTGCAAATGTCGAGCATGATGAATGTCTTCAACATGTTGCTCTTTGCAACCAGGTGAAAGTTGGATTCGTTCTCCATATCATCAGCTTCGTCTAGTGCAAGTTCTAAGCATGTTGAATGTCTTCAACTTGTAGCTCTTTACAACCAGTAACAAGTTGGATTCTTGTTCCAACTTGCCATTTTTCTTGTTGTTTTGGATGCAAGTTTCTTCATGAAACTGTTTTGCATATTTTCTGATTGTTTTTCTTTGGAGGTTTTTCCTTCCTCTCAAACAGGCTTATCTGGTGAAAGTATATGAGCATGATGGACGTCTCCATCATGTGGCTCTTTGCAACCAGTGGCAAGTTGGGTTCTTGATCCAACTTGCTCTTTATGACTTAGGCATTTTAGGCCTATTTTTGTCACTTTTCTTGCTGATTTGGATGCAAGTTTCTTCTTGAAACTGCTTTGCATCTTTCTTGATGCAAGTTTCTTCTTGAAACTGTTTTGCATCTTTCTTGCTGTTTTTATTTTGGAGGTTTTTCTTTCCTCTCAAACAGGCTTATCTGGTGCAAGTGTATGAACATGATGGACGTCTCCATCATATGGCTCTTTTCAACCAGTGGCAAGTTGGATTCTGGTTCCAACTTGCTCTTTATGACTTAGGCATTTTAGGCCTGTTTTTGTCATTTTTGTTGGATGCAAGTTTCTTCTTGAAACGTTTTGCATCTTTTTATGACTTCGGCGTTGTAAGCCTGTTTTGTCATTTTTTTCTGGGTTCGTTTTTCTTGAACTCCTTTTTGTTACTTTTTTGAGCCTGTTAGCAGCATTATCTCTGTTGTTGCTGCTGTTTAGACATAAAAAACAAGAAGAAAGACATCTACCAGATGAATGGTTCATGTCAGTGCATAGTATATTAAACAAGAAGAAAGACAGCTACCAGATAACTGGTTCGTGTCAGTGCATAGTATATTAAACAAGAAGAAAGATAGCTATCAGATGACTGGTTCGTGTCGTGGTGTAGTATATCCAAAAACGCTTCTCATTGCATTCATGAACTTGTAAATTCTAGGACTACAAGCATCACCCTCAAGGTCATCCTGCGTACTCTAGCGAGCAGCCTGACCTCTGTTGGGGGTTCTTTCATTCATTAGGCTTCCCTCAAGATCATCCTGCGAGCTCTATTGAGTTGCCTGACCTCTGTTGGGATCCTTTACTGCATCAAAAAGAAAGAAAATAAGTTGAGACAAACATAAAGGGTATGAGTAGGTAAGGCCCGCATGGTGTCTTACGTGTAGTACTTGCGGAGGTTGTTCACGTGCCAAGTTCTTGGTGCAATTTTTCAATCCACATGCTCCAACACGGTAAGGGGTCTTTCCAGTTGGCATCCAACTTGAGTTGGTCTTCTACTCTTGAAGCTTTATTCTTCCGCAAGGCCAAGTTTCCAACATGCAAGTTGCATGGGTGCAACTTGTTGTTGTATTCCTGATCTATCCACGACTTGTATGTTGTTTCTTTGAGTGACGCATTCACCCGCTCATACTCCAGCTCTTCAAGATTCTGCCTTGAGCTCTCGTTATTCTTGGCTGCCGATAGTGGGTCGTCAACTCGCAGAGTCGGGATGAGCACTTTTGGTGGTGTGATTGCTTCCGTTCCGAAATACAACCTGTAGGGTGACTCCCTTGTACTTGTCCAAGGTGTCACCCTGTAGGACCACAACACATTGTGCCAACAAGGAAACAACAATAGCGCTTCCAACCGTATATGGTTAGTTTAGCCATTTAGAACAATCATGTTTATTTATTTCTACTTTAATGGGTGATAATAGCATGTTTATACAATACTCTTGATATAGTTATGTCTATTCAACACCCACTTTCACCAAATATTCTAATTTAGTGTTTCATGCAACTTTCTTGTCTTCCTAAGTGACTAGCCTTATGTCACAAAGGTTCTTTTTTTACCCTAGTATTGTCATATATTTATTAGTTCTATATGCAATACCCTAAAAAGAAAAATGAACAAGACCAAATCAAGCATGCAACTTGTTAGCATGTGTGTGGAATTGTTACTAACCTGGAGCAGTCAAGCAGTTGGTATACTCGATGCAATATGCACTCGGGGTGTCTCTGAGACTTGTTGAAGATACCGACTTAATGAAGATGCCGACTTTTTGCCGGCCTTCTTCTTGTTGCCGAATATCAACTGGTCACCGACTTTTACTCGTCGCCGACTTCTTCTCGTTGCCGACTTCTTCTTGTCGCCAACTTCTTTTTGTCAACTTATTCTTCTCGTCGCCGACTTCTACTCGTCGCCGACTTCTACTTGTCGCTGGCTTCTACTCGTCAACTTCTTCTTCTCGTCGCTGACTTCTACTCGTCGCCGACTTTTACTTGTCACCGACTTCTACTCGTCGCCAACTTCTACTTGTCGCTGATTTCTACTCGTCAACTTCTTCTTCTCGTCAACTTCTTCTTCTCGTCAACGACTTCTACTCGTCGCCAACTTCTACTCGTCGCCGACTTCTACTCGTCGCCGACTTCTTCTTGTCGCCGATGTCTTCTCGTCGCCAACTTCTACTTGTCGCCGACTTCTTCTTGTTGCCGACTTCATCTTGTAGCCGACTTCATCTTGTAGCCGACTTCTTCTTGTCGCCGATGTTGACGTCCTTCGACATGTCGACGTCCTTCGACATGTCGACGTCCTATCGACATGTTGACGTCCTTCGACATGTTTACGTCCTTCGACTGTTGATGTCCTTCGACATGTTGACGTCCTTTGACATGTTGAACTTGTGCAGCGTCATCTTCTGCACCAGAATTTTTTGCACTTTGGCACCGGAACCTGCAAATTCCGGCGAGTTCACCTCCAAATCTCGATCTCAGGCGATATAATAATTCGGTCATCGAGATTTAATGGGTTTTGAAGCTCATGAGCAGGGGAACAATAATATTGCCAACGATTGCGTCGAATCGCTGTCAAAGGAGCCGGAGAAGCTTGAAATTTCCGTCGAGATTCTTTGTGGGATTTGATGCTAATATTCCAGGGAACAAGAAAGTGAGGCCCTTTATCATCGATTCACCGGCGAAGGAGCTGCAGAAGCTCTGAAATTTCCGGCGAAATTTAAACCGTCGATGAACAGTGACGGGTTACTTAGAAGTGATGATTGGAGTCCAGTGCTGTAGTGGGTTTTGTTCCGGATGTTGAGAGAAGCAAGAATCTCTGGTCGGCCTGTGCCGAATCGCCGGAAAACAGCTCCGGCGGTCAAGAGTTCACCTTTTGGCCGAATTTGATCTGCTCGATCGGAGGCTAATTTCAACAGATTTTGATGATTTTTTCGTGGATTCTAGGATTATTGGGGATGATCTTTCAGATCCCCAACTACGCATAATGAATTTCAGGGAGCACGTCTTAGAGCTGAATCGTAGATAGCTAATTTCTGTGATGCCCTTGATCAATGTGGACTTTTTGATATGGGAAGTTCTGGCCCTTTCTTCACTTGCAATAAGCTGATTCGTGATCTGAACACTCAGAGGGTTCGGCTTGATAGGTCCACTTGCAATCAAGGTTTGATGAATTTTTTTACATGGTCAACGGTGATGAATGTTCTTATGCCCACATGGCGATCCATGTTCAGTTGAGAAGTCGTGATCCTCATGAACAGCGTCTGAGGTAGAGGCGGGGTTTTCGCTTCGAGGCTCATTGGGTAAAATCCTCTGACTGTGAGAAGATGATTGAAGAGAGTTGGAAGGAGGGGGATGTGCCCTTTCAGATAAGTTGGAGAGCTGCTCTTTGGGGCTTCTGAATTGGAGTAAATCAGCCTTCCCGCTTATTCCAAAGAGATAGGAGAAACTAAAAAGGGGTTGCATCGGCTCCAATCCGGTGTCATTATAGCTGCTGTTCAGGAGCGAATCCTTGCTATTTGGTGTGAATATGAGATGTTACAAGAGGCTGATAGTATCTGTTGGAAGCAACATGCGAAGAAGTATTGGCATAAGGAGGGTGACCGTACCACGAGATTTTTCATCAATTTGCCACTAATCGGTGGAATAAGAATTTCATTGATGTATTGAAAGATGATCATTATTGTCTTCATACTGATGAGGAGAGTATCCAGAAGATTATGTTGGATTATTATGGTGCTATGTTCTCATCATTTCGCTAAAAAAGAGCGGACTGATATTGATTGGTAACATCCTTAATTTGTTCCACACTTCCACTCATATTTGCATCTTTAATTTCATTTGATTTCTTTTAAAAAAAACTCTATCACAAACTTTAAATTGTTAGTTTCTCTCTCCCTCTGTACCAACCTTCCCCCAAAAGCATATCTCATCGGAGGAGTGGTTCGGGGCTTAACGCTGGCACTCCTCGCCGCAACCCGACCACCCCCTACCTTTCCCCCTTCAGTACCCAGCCACCCCTCCTCCCTCACACCGGAAACCAGCCATCCCTGCCAGCGACGACAGCTCAGAACCGCCGATGCCGCGATCCAACGATGGAAAGTCCACCGACGCGATCTCCTCCTCGCCGTTGTGTGAGGAAGCCGGAAAGACAGTTTCCGACAGTCGCCGGCCGTGGAGTTCGCAGGAGGACCGCCAAAACTGCTGCTTTTGCTGCCGGAACCACAAGGGGTAACAGATCTGGCTCCTACACGACCAGATCGGACACGGAGGCCTACTCACGCGCCTCACGCGCGGCAGACCCAGCTGCCACGCGCCGTCGAGTCGTGAACAAGCCGGCGTATCATCGGATTCATCCTTCGTCGGGAACACGCGCCTCCATTCCGACGTAACGCGCCAGAGCGTGACTACACGCGCCACACCTCCTCAGCCTCCCCCACCGACAGTATCTAGATCCAGTTGCAGATGAATGGTTTCTATTATTTTCTTTATTTATTTATGTCAGATGAAATATGTGTTTCATTTGGGTCGTTTTGCATAATTATTTGGACTAGTTTATCGAGTATTCAGTGCCTATCTGTTGTTTTCCTTGTAAACGGATTAGCCGCGCTATGGAAAATCCCTTGGGCTTCTAGTCTCTATTCTGAAACAGTGCAGGAGAAATCCAAGCCAGAGTAGTCTTGACGATGTATTTCTGGCAACTCTGTGGAATGAATTTAGACTGGTAGACTTGGTTGACTCTGACCTTACTGTTGGGGTTGATGCAAGTTACTAATACTTTACCTGCCAGATAATTAGATGCTTTCGAGCATTAGACTTTAGGATGTTCAGATGTATTTCATCGCAATTTTTAGACTTAGGAACAGCGTACACTGCGCTCTAGATACAGTTTAGGTTTTCAACATATTCTGTAATCTCTCAAATTACCTCCCTTTGAGGAGATTAATGAAGGCCTGAGGAACCTAATAAAGATCCCTCCATCTATGATGGTTTCTAATTTAAAAAAAATGGTGGTATGTTCTCATCCTCTAACCCACCTTCGGAGCTTATGGAACATATTATTCATCGCGTTCATAGGATCCTCGACTCAAGCATGGCGACTGATCTAACTCGACCATATTCCCCAGCTGAGGTGCAGTCAAGCAGATGCATCCTTCCAAGTCACCGGACCCTGATGTTATGAGTCCAATTTTGTATCAGAAATTTTGGCGAATTGTAGGTTCAGATGTCACCTCTTTTCTTCTGAACTTTCTGAATGATAGAGTGTTTGAGCCTAAAATGAACTACACCCACATTTTTCTAATCCCTAAGGTGGAGAAGCCGGAACGGATCAGTCAGTTCCGGCCAATAAGTCGTTGTAATGTTATTTACATGCTTGCCTCTAAGGTGATTTCTAACCCCCTTAAGATGATCATCCCGAGCATTATTTTGGACTCGCAGTCTATTTTTGTTCCTAGCCGTCTTATAATCGATAATGTATTGATTGCGCGTGGAGGTTTGTCACTCTTACTATAACTCAGTTGGGATTTCCATTACATTCAGTGCAGATTGTGGAGTAATGTTTTTTTATAGTGGCTTTTTCTTTTATCCTTAATGACGGGGAGTTTGGATACTTGAAGCCTGAGACTGAGAGGGGTCTTCGGCAGGGTGATCATTCATTATATGCTCGGAAATTTTCTCTTGTATCTTGACAGACTTAATGAAGGCATGAAAAATAAGAGGCTTTGGGGCGTCTACTCGTAGAAATACTGGTGTATCACACTAAGGTTCACTTATTCATTGATATCTGCAAGAGGATCTGCACGTGTTCACAACAAATCGATGTTCTACAAGAATACACAACAAAGACATAACACTATAGAGATGAGTGTACAGAAAAGTCTACATAAATATCAAATTCGACAGATTACTAAATAGAGAATATTCAGTATTACACAACACAAACTCAAAGTTGCCTCATGAGGGTAAAAACTCGAGATCTCCATAGTAGATCTTACATAAACCTGAAGTTGCCTCAAGAGAATATTCGAATGATCTTATATAAATCTAACATCTACCATTATACACTAGATACTAGCTAAGATGTTACAGAGAGTCAAAAATCGATATCTCCATAAAAGACCGTCCTGATGCTTTTAGAGCTTTGATATGAAAACTCAGATGTTTATCGCAAAACAAGGTGATCCATCGATCATCATTATGTTTACACTTAATCTTAAATTTATCATCTTTAGTTTCAAACACATCCAACTCCTTACGCAGTTCTTCCATACCTGAGCTGCAGCACAAAGGAAACTGTATAGTATCATCCTTGTAGGTTGCAAAGACAATCATGCTATTTCCCATTGCAATATTGTCGCCCGAGGGAATAGAACTTGCAGCAACAGCTTCATTCTCTATCGCGTCAGCATTCGAACATTGACCAATCTCAATATTTTTGGTTTTTTTGAGTCTTGCAATTGAAGGAAGACAATGATCATTCTTTCTCTTGGAATAAGGCCACCTTTCCAAGCCTAGCTCCTTACATTTACGTTTCAAAGTAGATTCACTAACTGCAAGATAGTACAATAGATATTGGCAGTGAACTTTTAAATTTTGTTTTTAGACATGCTACTTTGAGTAAAATACATGAACTAAGAAAGTTGTGGTGATCATTACCACCAAGTATTTTTGCAGCTTCTTTCTGTGTTGTGCTGCCACACAACTGATTAATCTTTTCTAAAGTGATTTTTAATTCATCATTGTAAATTTCCCTATAAAAGAAAGACACAATTTAGCAAGAGACCGCATGGAAAAGCACAAGAGGATGGATAGTCAAAATAGAAATCACACAACAAAGTAAACTGTGAAGAGTCCAGAAGACTCAGCATAATGTAATTGGCTATTTTGTAGAAGTTATCATGTTTAAACATACTGATGTTTAAACACTTGCTAAACCAGAATCAGAAACCGAGCAAGAGTATTGAAGGTGAAGTACAACTCTTATGCAATCAAAGATGATATTCGAGAAAATCAAGATGATAAGTGAAGATTGATTTTATGCTGATTGGATTAGCTAGAGAATATATAATAGAGTTGTATCTTAGTTAGGTTTAGTCTTAAATAAGGAAAGAATATATCTCTTATCCTATAGCTATAAAAGTAGAATATAGCTAGAAGACTAAGTATAGCTGTTATGAGCTGGACGAGTAGATCAGCCTTGCCATGATTGAAGGACCGAGAAGATCAACACAGAAGCATAGCATTGGACTATAAATATACAGAGCAGCTGCAACAACAAGTATCCATCTTACAAGAAAGTATTCTGCAGATCAGAACAGCTTTATAGTTGGAGCAGCTTATTGAAGGGAGTTCAATAGGCCTTTGCCATCGCCAGGAGTTTGAAAACAACAAGCCTTAATACTTCAGGGGAAGTGGTCAAGACAGCAACGAGGAGTTGCTGACCGGCAGTGAGGGGATCTCACGAATCCACATGATTAAGATAAGTCCTAGATAGTTAATTTTTTGGAGAACATTATAACTGATCTTGGTTATTTTAGTGGATGATTTTCAGACTGGGCAAGGCCCCGCAGACGTAGGTGTTTATCACTGAACTGCGTAAACAGTTCTTGTGTTCTTTCTTTCAGTGTTTAAACTCTGTCTTATGTTTAAACATACGTGCTAGAATAGAAAGATTAGTTAAGGACTTTGTGAAACTGATCGATAGTAAATTTCATTTGGTATCAAAGCTAGTCCACTGAGTTGTGCCTTTAACAAGGCCAGTGGAGATTCCTATCGATCATGGCGAACCAGGAGAAGGATAGTTCGTTGTATACACGCGCACTCATGCTGGATAAAAACAACTACGGATATTGGAAGGCAAGGATGAGGCATTACATTGATGCTCTAGACGAAGAAGCATGGCACTGGGTCGAGAACGAGTGGACACCAGCCAGACAGCCACCTGGAGCAGGCGCAACCGAAGGTGTGTTGAAAAACAGAGAGGAGCTAACCACTCAAGAGAGGAAGGACAAGCGACTTAACAGCAAAACACTCAACTGCATCAACTCTTGTGTTGATCAAGAAGCGTTTCGTTTGATTTCAACGTGTTGCACTGCTAAGGATGCATCGGAGAAACTGAAAGCTAGCTATGAAGGAGATGCAAAAATGAAACGACAAAAAATGCATACAGTAAAGACAACATTTGATACCTTGATTATGCATGATAATGAGACGATTGATGAATATAATGCAAAGATCAGAGATCTTGTCAACACTGCTTATCAATTGGGAAAACCGTTCATTGAAGATGATATTGTCCAGAAGATATTGAGGTCTCTACCACCAAGGTTCAATGGAAAGACTATTGCAATGGAGGAGTTACATGATACATCTGAAATGACCGTTGATGAGGTCATGGGAGCATTGTCAGCCTTTGAAATGAAGGAGTTAGCTACAGTAAGACAGAATGACATGGCATTCACTGCAGCTGCACAAAAAATAGCTGATCAAAACTCTGTGTCTAAACACAATTCTGTGTCTAAACACTCTACCAGAAGCAGCAATGAAGATATGGACGAGGATGAGCTTGCTCATATATCAAGAAGCTTTGCAAAAGTTTTGAGGAAATCTCAAAATCGAAGAAACAAAGGAAGGGAGCAAAGTTCAAGTATGAGCAGAAGAACAACTAATGATCAAACAGAATCCAAACCTGTGTTATAAACATGCTGGGAAAATTCAATGTCGGGAATACGAAGGTTACGGGCATATTCAATCATAGTGCCCAAGTAGATCAGCTAACAAAAAGGGAAAAGCCTACAATGCTACATTTAGTGATGCAGAAGAGTCAGATGAAGAGCTTGTTAGCAATCATGTGGCATTCGGAGCAATTACCATACAAAGCAACGAAGAAAGTGAAGAAGAAACCTATGTTGCGTTTGGTGCTACTGTCATTTCAGAGAGTGAGAGTTTAAACATGGACTCTGAGGATGAGTATGACAAACTCCATAAACTCTGGATCAGTGTGACTGAATAGAATAAAGTGTTGAAGAAAGACAATCATAGTCTGAATGAAGAAATTGAGCAAGAACAGATCACTATTGAGGCAATGAGGGAAGAACTGAAGATAACTCTAGTTCGAGCAAAAGTCGCAGAAAGAACCATCACCAAATTGAACAAAGGAACAGCAGCTCTGGATGATATTCTAGGTATGGGAAAAATTGCTGGAGATCGACATGGACTAGGATATGATGAAATGGAAGTGACCATCAAGAATGATCAGACAAAAGGAAAATTGAACAAGAAGATGATTCAACCTAATCCAGGCCAAGAAAGGAAAGAGCAACCTGGTAGAGCTCCAAACAATCTCAACAACGCTCCAAAGTTTGGTATAGGCTATAAACCTACCTACCATCAACAGCAAAATATGTTTCAACCATGGTGGGAGGCGACGTGCAATTATTGCCGACGACCAGGACATTACAAGAAATGTTGCTTTCATCTTTTACGAGATCTGATGCAAGGATCAACAAACGGAGCAGGTTATAATACAGGATCAGGTTACAACACAGGAGCATGTTACAACATGGTACAATCAGGAAAGTCTCAGCATTCAAAAAAGGTATGGGTTCCAAAAACCAACTACTGTTATGCTGTTCATACCTGTTATAGCTCATATGCCAGAGATGCCTGTTATTTTGATAGTGGTTGTTCTAGACATATGACAGGTACTCCTGAGTTGTTGAGCAACATAGTTCCATGGACTGGAACTGTCAGATTTGGAGATGGGAAGAAATGTAGAATAACTGGAAAGGGGGAGTTACAAGTCAAGAACTTTCCAGTATTTCAAGACGTACTTCTGGTGGATGGACTAAAGGAAAACTTGCTCAGTATTAGCCATATATGTGACAACAAACTAACAGTTTTATTTGATGCTAAAGTGTGCACAATCAGGAAGGATGAGTGAGGTGTTCTTATTGGCACTAGATCATCAGATAACTGTTACATTCTGGATGATTCAGTAAATTGTCTCAAAGTAAGTGTGGACGACAATCTTTTGTGGCACAAGAAGCTTGGTCATGCAAATCTAAAAACACTGTCTAAGGTGACAAAGCTTGAAGCAATAAGAAGAGTACCATTACTCTCTTATACAAAGGAGTTGAACTGTCCACCATGTCATGAAGGTAAACAGGTCAGGTCACCACATTCTAAACTTCATGAGATTACTACTTCCTATGGTTTTGAATTACTGCATATGGATTTAATGAGACCAATCAGTCCAGCTAATGTTTCGGGGAAGAAATATATCTTTGTATGTGTAGATGATTTCTCCAGGTTTACTTGGGTAAAATTCCTGAAAGAAAAATCCGATGCAGTGAGCATTATTATTGATCTCATTACACAAGTTAATACTGAAAGATCACATGACGGTCTTAAAGTAGTTCGAGTAAGGAGTGACCATGGAAGGGAGTTTGCAAACTCTACTATGATGGATTTCTATGCTAAACTTGGAATCAAGCATGAGTTTTCTGCCCCAATCACACCACAGCAAAACGGGATTGTTGAACGCAATTTCAGGACTCTCATCAACATGTCAAGAGCTGTGATGGCAGAAAATGATACTCCTAAGAAATGGTGGGCTGAGGCAGTTCATACTGCATGTCACACAATAAACAGAGTTTATCTTCGTCCATTCACTCAGAAAACTGCCTATGAACTATGGAAAGGGAGGAAGCCAAACGTTTCTTACTTTCATATATTTGGGAGTGCTTGCTACATTCTTAGAGATCGTGAACCTCTCGGTAAGTTTGATAAAAGGACTGATGTTGGTATTTTTCTTGGTTATTCTCCAAATAGCAGGGCATACAGGGTTTTCAATAATCGCACAAATGTCATGATGGAGTCCAACAATGTGGTCATTAAAGATCTGAAGGACATCAGCAGTGGAATTTTACTTGAAGATGAACCTGATCTGCCAATCAGCTGATATGTTGATTCATCTCTGCCTGATGTTACAACACTGTCGGATGTTACAACACTGTCTGAAGTTACAACATCATTTGACGCTCCTGCAAGTAACACTGTATCTGAGGCTACAACATCTGATCCTTCTACATCTGTCAACCCTCCTCCTAACACGTATAATTTGAGGCAAACAGAACAGAAAGATTACGCCAAAATGAATGCTGGAATGCATGTGTTGCAATGCTTTCTCTCCTCTATAGAACCCAAGAATCACAAGGAAGCATTGAATGATGAGTATTGGATTTCATCCATGCAAGAGGAACTGGAGCAGTTCACAAGGAGTGACGTATGGTATCTTGTTCCACGACCTCCAGGAGTCAATGTCATTGGCACTAAGTGGATCTTCAAGAACAAGTCTGATGGAGATGGCAATATCACCAGAAACAAAGCCAGACTTGTAGCCCAAAGATATACTCAAGTTGAAGGTGTTGACTTTGATGCAACCTTTGCTCCAGTTGCAAGGTTAGAATCTGTCCGTTTCTTACTTGCTATGTCATGTATTATGAAGTTTAAGTTGTTTCAGATGGATGTCAAGAGTGCATTCTTGAATGGCATTGTCAATGAAGAGGTGTATGTTGAGCAACCCAAGGGTTTTGAAGATCCTTATCTCCCTGATCACGTTTACAGACTAAAAAAGGTGCTATGTGGTCTTAAACAAGCACCCAGGGCTTGGTATGAGCGTCTCACCCAATTTCTGTTGCAGAAAGGTTATCGACGAGGGGGAGTAGACAAAACGCTTTTTGTGTTTAAACATGATAAACATATTCTACTTGCTCAAATTTATGTAGTTTATATTGTGTTTGGGTCAACATCTCAAAAGCTGGTTGATAACTTTATAGAGATGATGAAGAGTGAGTTTGAAATGAGTATGGTTGGTGAGTTGTCATACTTTCTAGGGCTTCAAGTCAAACAACACAAGGAAGGTATCTTCATAAATCAAACCAAGTATACTTTAAACTTGGTTAAAAGATTTGGGATGGATGACTCTAAGAGTATGCGAACTCCAATGGCATCAACAGAGAAATTGACGTATGACAAGTATGGAGTGAAGGTATACATCAAGCTATATATAAGTATAATTGGGAGTCTACTGTATCTGACTGCAAGCAGACCAGACATCTGTGCAAGATTTCTGCAGTCAAGAGGATTATAAGATATGTACATGGAACTGCTGATTATGGTCTCTGGTATTCTAGAGGAACTCAAACTGAGATTATTTGCTACAGTGATTCTGATTGGGCTGGGAATTCTGAAGACAGAAGTAGTACCACTGGAGGATGCTTTTATGTAGGAGGAAATCTGGTTTCATGGTACAGCAAAAAACAGAACTCTATCTCACTATCCACCACCGAATCTGAGTACTTGGCAGCTGGAAGCTGTTGCCAACAACTACTATGGATGAAACAAATGCTGAAAGACTATGGGTTTAAGCAAGATGTTCTAATCATCAAATGTGACAATAAGGGAGCCATTGATCTCTCTCATGATCCTGTTGATCACAAGAAGACGAAGCATATAGACATCAAGCACCACTTCATCAGAGACTTGGTGGAAAAGAAGGAACTGACTATTAACTTTGTTCCTAGTGCTGAACAGTTTGCAGATATCTTCACCAAACCACTGGATTCAACAACATTTGAGGCACTAAGACAACACTTAGGTGTTTGTCGAATTTGAGGTACCTCTGATCGCCTCTTATTTGTTGTATATTAGTGTTTACTGTTTTGTGTTTTTTAATTTTTGTTAAAAAATAAAAATACAAAAAGAAGTCGGTGTCAAGTATGTTTAAACACTGTGAATTAGTGTGTTTAAACACTAAAGAATTAGTCAAAAAATGAAGTGGATAGTCTATTGGACTAGACTAGTCAACTCTTTGAAAATGGGCTGCAAAAGTCAACATCAGTGGGCTGAAATCTCCATATGGGCTGAAGATAGAATATTGGTCTTATATTTATTTTATGAGGGATAATCAGTGATTTTCTGGAAATTATGGACTTGTATGCAATTATGGATATATTTTCCATTTTGGGTCTAGATTTGAATTTCAGAAAGTCCAAAAATATAAGAGGGAAAATTGTTTTTCTTCTGCAACCAACCAACCCTCAACGTTCCCAATTCCAACAAACCCTCTCTGCCCAATCACCGATCACCTCCGACAAGAAGCTCACCGATCAACTTCTGACACTACAGTCAACCACTCTGCACTGTATATTGCAGGAATCACCTTCAAACTGTTAAAAAAATTCTTGCCGGTACGGGTTATCAGAGTCTCGAGGAAATCTGCACATGCAAGAGGTATTCTGCTAGCTTCTTAATCAAGATTGTGTTTTTCTTGCTATTCTAGTACACTAGAGGGCATATTGAAGCTAGGGGTCTGTAGTAAGTAGATTGTGAAGTTCTATCTGTGAAGGTTGGTGTGTGTTTGAACCTGTTTGTGTGTCTAAACTACCATGGGCAATCTTCCATCCAACTCTCCTGTTGATTCTATTCCCTCTGTTCAATCCATGGAAGACTTGAGGATGGGTAGACAAGATAGCCCCAATTCCGTCAGAGCCACACCAAACTCTGTGGCTCAAGATAATATGCCTACAGTCAAGGTAGGGGTTGAATTTGAAGGGGGGCCAGATCTGAATTTTTTCTATGAGAGTTCTGAGTTTGAGGAAGAGTCTGAGCAGATCTTGTGTTCAGAAAAGGCAGAAACAGGAAAAGGGTTAAGAAGGTTTATTAGATGAAGGGGAAGAGAAGCCAAGCTGATGGAAGTATGAAGACTGGACAAGGAGTGTTCAGTGCAAGAACTGTTGAGCAGGAGAAGTCTGTTGAAGTTGAGCAGGCAGTGGATGTGGACAAAATTTTGGAGAATGTCAGAGTCATGATGGAACCTCTGACAGAGATAGCACCAGAGAGTGAGGATAATCATCCTCTGAGTATCAAATTTGAGAAATTGCAGGAGCTGAAGAGGGAGAAGTTGAGAAAGAAGTCCCTGCCTCCAGTTATTCAAGTCTTCCCTGGCAAGAGAAAGAGGGATGAAGTTCCAGAGCTCAATCTGGAATTTGAGGAAGTATTACTCCCAGAAGTGGAACCTGTAGAACCTGATGAAGAAGCTCAAGAGAGCAGTAGCTCTGAATCTGAGTCTGAGGAGGATGTTGATGCTGCAGAAGATGTGCCATTGGTGTTTCCAGATGACAATCCTCTGCTAGAAAAAGCCTGGGATGAGACTTTTTACTTCAGGAGAGTAATGACTGTGTATGAAGGATTGGAGAACAGGAAGATGCATGTGGAGAAGAGACTAACTGAGAAATTTGAACATCCTGGTTTTGTGACATTCATGAAGAGGATTCACATGTTTGGACCAGCAAACTTCTGTGTGAAGGCAAATCATTCCCTGGTGCTGGAATTCTATGCCAATCTGAGAGGAACCAACAGTGCTCCAGATTCTACTTGGTACAGAAAGGTCTATCTCAGAGGCAAGCTCTATAGGTTTGATGCTGTTTTAATCAATCTGGTGTTAGGGACAGAGAGACATAATTCCATCTGCCCAAATGGTGCTTATCCAGAAGACTTTACTATGGATTATGATGTGGTGGCATTGGAGTTGACAGGTGGTACACTTGGAGAATGGGGTGCAGACAAGACTCTCAAGGCAGCTTATCTCTCTCAGAAGTATTTTTGTATGTACATGGTGGTTGTAAATTTATGGGCCATGTCTACCAATGTATCTCTTGTGACTGAGGAAATGGCTTGTCTGATGTATTGCATTGGCACCAGAAGACCCTTCAATCTGGGATGGTTTATCTATGATAGGGTTATGTTAGTGGCTCAGCACCAGAAATCTGATGAGTATATCACCTATCCTGCCCTCATTACAGGCTTGCTATATCATGTTGGTCTAGTGGATGGACAAGATGATCAGATCATTTTTTGTGATGATGTACAAGTGAACAGGTCTATTCTCCGGAAGAGAAATGATCTACCTGCAGTAGCTGAGGAAGATGAGGCAGACTCAGAAGATGAACCAGTTCAGGAGAATTTTGCATTGTGAGAAAGAAGGAGCTTAGAGGATTGATCAGATATCACAGACAGAAGATGCTGAACTTTCAGGAAGAGCTGGAAGCTCTTGAGGAGACTGATGATGAGACCAGTGGTTCTGAATCCATCTAAGATATTATGTTTTTGTTTCTCTCTCTCTCTCTTATGCACTTAGTTTTTTGTTGCATTCTGGATATTTATTTCTTATTATTTTATGGATATTTGGCACTTTGGCACATTTTATGTTCCCAAAGGGGAGACTATTTTGATGGTTTGGGTGGCCATTTATTTTGGATGTTTTAAAGTGTCCATTTATTTTGGAACACTACTATGAAATGTTATGAATAGCTCTGTCTCTGTCTGGCAAATAGGGGGAGATTTGAGGTTATACATGTTGTTTCTGATCTATTGATGCAAATATGAATGAAGTATGAAGATCTACATGAAAGGGGGAGTTATTTATTATCTCTGCATCAAAATAAGTATTATGGTTCCACAAAATGCCAAAGGGGGAGATTGAAGAGTCCAGAAGACTCAGCATAATATAATTGGCTATTTTGTAGAAGTTATCATGTTTAAACATACTGATGTTTAAACACTTGCTAAACCAAAATCAGAAACCGAGCAAGAGTATTGAAGGTGAAGTACAACTCTTATACAATCAAAGATGATATTCGAGAAAATCAAGATGATAAGTGAAGATTGATTTTATGCTTATTGGATTAGCTAGAGAATATATTATAGAGTTGTATCTTAGTTAGGTTTAGTCTTAAATAAGGAAAGAATATATCTCATATCCTATGCTATAGAAGTAGAGTATAACTAGAAGATTAAGTATAGCTATGATGAGCTGGACGAGCAGATCAGCCTTGCCGTGATTGAAGGACCGAGAAAATCAACATAGAAGCACAGCATTGGACTATATATATACAGAGCAGCTGCAACAACAAGTATCCATCTTACAAGAAAGTATTCTGCAGATCAGAATAGCTTTATAGTTGGAGCAGCTTATTGAAGGGAGTTCAATAGGCCTTTGCCATCGCCAGGAGTCTGAAAACAACAAGTCTTAATATTTCAGGGGAAGTGGTCAAGACAGCAACGAGGAGTTGCTGACCGGCAGTGAGGGGATCTCACGAATCCACATGATTAAGATAAGTCATAGATAATTAATTGTTTGGAGAACATTGTAACTGATCTTGGTTATTTTAGTGGATGCTTTTCAAACTGGGCAAGACCCCGCAGACATAGGTGTTTATCACTGAACTGCGTAAACAATTCTTGTGTTCTTTCTTTCAGTGTTTAAACTCTGTCTTATGTTTAAAAATACGTGCTAAAATAAAAAGATTAGTTAAGGACTTTGTGAAACTGATTGATAGTAAATTTCAAATGAAAGAAGAATATAAATGACTTGAAGAACTCACAGTTTTAGTGTAGACTGCTTTGATGCTTGTAGAGTCTCTACATACAATCCCAAGTCTCGGTTGTACGACAAGGTGATCGAATCACCTTCCCCATCCTTGTACTGGATGTGGAACCTCCCAACTTCCAGTTCAAACCTTTTTCCCAGTTCTCTGCGCAGTTCTGTGATTCCCAAGCTGGCAGTGTCCCACGGAAACATTTCAGTCCTGCCTATATACGTTGCCTTGACAATCATGCTGAAACCTTGATTATGATGTTCTCGGCTACTTCAGCTTCTACCTCCATTGGGATATTAACCCGAGTGATTACATAATCGCCATAATTTGTGACATCATTAATGTTGTTTTCCTGGTCCATATCATCATTTCCCATCGCAGTTGCAGCCTCTATCGCATTAAATTCAAACACTGACCAACCTCAACAGATTTGGTTATCTTGATACGTGAACTTGAGGGGTGCATCTTATATCTTAGTTTTTCGTAACTAACTGCAATAAAGTACAAATAATATTATTAAATGAGAAAACTATATAGATTTTACTGTTAAGTTGAGTTTAATATATATATACACATGAATATAAATTACAGTCTCACCTATCAAGCTGTGGTGCTTCTCAATTTCGTCATCTCCTGAGGTAGAAATAGTAGGCTGGACTTGGTTACTCTTCAACATCTCCGAACTGATTTCATTGAAATTTCTACCGATGAGAATACTAGTGTTCTAATATTACCTACTTCATCAAGTATGTTTAAACATGTTACCAGGTTTAAACATTAAAGTGAAGAACACCAGAAATGATTACGCAGTTGGGTGAAACACACCTACTCTGCGGGGCGTTAACCCAGTTCAGACTTAATTCACTAGTACGAAATATTACAGTACAAGATGTTTAAACTTCAATACTTATCTTTCTACTCTCCTTGTGAATTTGCAAGCTCCCCTTACTACCGATTCGCCTTGATCGAACTCCCTCTGATCTCAACCTCGTTGACGCTGAATCTCTTCCTCCCGAAGAATTAAGGTGTATGATTCTGAACTTGAAAACCACGATCAATGATCTGTTAACGCGATCGACTCAGCACTGCTCCAACAAAGCTATTCTGGATGCAGAATACTTTCCATTAAGTTCGATACTTCTTCTCGCAACTTGCATCTCTATTTATAGCTCTATGCTGTGCTGCCGTGTTGATATTCTCTGTCCTTCAATCACGGTATTGCTGATCTTCTCATCTAGCTAATCACAGTTGCAATTAGTCTCTTAGCTATATTCTACTTCTATAGCTATACTGTAGGAAATATAATCTTTCCTTATTTGAGACCAATCCTAACTAAAATACAACTCTATCATATATCTAATCAGATCGGAGCTGAATATCTCTTCAAATATCATCTTTGATTCGCTCGAATATCTTCTTTGATCGCACACAAGTTGTACTTCTTCACAATCACTGTTGCTCAGTTTCTGTTTCTACTGGAGCAAGTGTTTAAACATACAACATCAGTATGTTTAAACATAGTGACTTCTACAAAATAGCCAACAATATCGTCCTGAAACTTCTGGACTTTTCAAACGTCTCTATTATTAGAGAAAGCAAGAGAAGCCCGGCTGATAGAACCATCCGTTGAGATAGTTTGGAACGAAGTTAAAGCAGACCAGTCTATGCTGTGATAGAATCATCCGTTGGGCTTGTTTTGAACGAAGCTGAGCCAGAGGGAGCTAAGAAATCATTAACTGGCCGTTCACTATTAGCTAGGAAAGCAAGCTGGACTTCGTTACTTGTCACCATCTCCGAATTGATTTCAACGGGACTAGAAAATAGAGCTGGAACAAGAGCAAACCTTAATCATCAACTGATGGTTCACCAAGACATGTTTTAAAATTTGGTGTGTGTGACAGATAGAGAGATTAGAGTTTTATTATATGCAGTCTGTATTTTATTCTCGTTATAATGCAATTTTAATATATATATATATATATGTTATAATGTATATTTATTTCTATCAGAGTGTATATCATGTATATAACATATATTTCTAAATCAGTCGGTTCATCAAGTTTTTGAAAGACTGAACTTTGCAAAATCTTGTTTTAAAAAAATTTGTTTGGCTTGCATAATTTTAAAAAGTCTAAATTTTCTCATTCCCAATTCCGATTTTTGTTATTCCAATTCCAAGTTCAGACTTGTAATTTTTGATTTTATACTTACAATTTTTACTTTACACTTGCAAAGATTTTGTTTGAACTTACAAAATCACAACCCAACCAAACAAGATTTTTACAAAACCAGACTCTCAAAATCCCAAACAAAAACCAAAACTCTCAAAATTTCCAAACAAAATCAACGCACCCTCATATTTTCATGAAGAATATATTTAGTCATAAAATGAAGATACAGAAGTAAAATACGAACGGTCTATAGCAAAGCCAATGTCGAAGGGACAAGTCGTGTTGTTAAGCCACTGCTACTTGAGTTTAAAATATACATGAATCTAAATTGCAATCTCACCTATCAATTGCAAGCTGAGGTTCTCAATTTCATCATGTGCTTGGTTACTCTTCATCATCTCCGAATTGATTTCAGCGTCACTAGCAAGAGGAGGGCGGCTGATTGAACATGCCGTTGAGATTGTTTGGCACGAAGATAAGTATATGCTTATCGAATCATCCTTTTGGAACGAACCAGAGCCGGCGGGCAGGCGAGCTATGAAATCATCAACTGATCGTTCACCAGACATGTTTACAACCAAGTTTCAAAATTGAGAGAAAGAGCGCGGGAGAGAGATAGAGGGATAGAGAGAGAACCATTTTTCGGAATGGTTCCAAGGTTGGTATTTATAAACCAAATTTCAGAATGGTTCTCAAAAGAATTGGGGTCTTCAAAGTTATAATTGGTTCACAAAGACTCAAAGGAAGGTCTCAAAGTCTCAGCAATATTAATAATAGACATTTGCCAATATTTTTTTCGATGAAGTAGTACATATGGACCACTTATAACGTTTCTATCATATTCCAGAAATTGTGTAGTAAGGGTGTATATACCATAATATTAGAGTGGTCAAACTAATCCAACCAGAAAATCCAAAAAACCCACCCACTTTTGTATGACTTTGCAAAATCGTCATGTATACAATAGTAATATTAATCACAAATATATTCAAATACATGATAAAATTTGATAACTTGGATTGCAAATACTTTCAATCGTCTAATTTAAACAAGACCGGGGAAACAACTCTGTGGGGAATGGAGTTTTTAAAGAACAAAAAATTAACCATCAAAGTGGAGGAAATTAATTTATAGAATTTCTAAACACTTTTTTTTCTATTAAAAAGAAGTTAAAATGGTTTTTTAAAGTCAAAACCATCCAATTGGAGGGGAGGATTATTCACGACCACTAGTGGAAGGCATGCTTTTGGCGGCGCACGTTAACGGCGGTTAATCAAGAACCTCGTTAATTTTTGATGTTCCGATATCGGAACCATGGTTGAGGGGCGCGGAAAATAATTAGCGGCGTTTGCCACATAAACCCCGCCTGGATAACGGCGGATAATAATTAACGGCGCACAGGATACAGCGGTTAGCCATGAATGCCGTAAAGATTGTGTGTTCCGATGACGGAAGTCGGGAAATTTCTGAGTCCTAGTCACCAGGTCCCACTAGTGTCATGAGAATGATAATATGTATGTAAAAGAAACACCGATATGATGACCTTCCGGTTAAGGAACATGACTGAATATATAATTATGAAGCGGGGTTTTACGCAGCTTATCTACATCAGAAAATAAGGAAGAAAGTGTTGTTACTTTGTAAGAACCCCATTCTTGGCGCAACGGTCATCAATCTTTGAGATAAGTTAATATCATATTCAAAACTAATATGATTGTGGTGCTTGTGGATTGGTTGTATCAAGTAAATTTCCTTCAAATGCATGTGATTATTGTGATATGTTTAGTATTTTCATCGTGTATGTATGTGTAATCGGTGGCCTTTAGGTTTATAGGTACAATGAGTAGTGTGCGAGGGAAAATTGTTGATTTCGGGTTGACAACGACGCCCGATTACCGTGAGTTAATTGAGAGCTTTATTGAATTTTCTTTTCAAGCGGCAAGAGAAAAGAATGTGGGTAGTGTAAGATGTCCGTGTAAAGATTGCAAGAATAGTGCATATGTAGTGGAAGAAAAATTAAGGGAACATTTGGTGTGTAGGGGTTTTGATAAAGTTACAAGAATTGGACATGGCATGGTGAAAATAAGGATACGATGAATGTTGTTGATGAGAAGAGTGTTGTCGAGGGACGTATGTATTACGAAGAGGGGTGGGACAAAATGGCGGATGATGTTGTAGAGGCATTTGTAGGATAGCCCGAGGTCCTTCAAAGCATGTTAGGCGACAAGACGACCTTATTGTTTGATGGATCCAATCACACTATTTTAAGTGCTACATTATTATTGTGAATCTAAAAGGCTAAGTATGGATTCACCGAGAAAGGAATGACGGAATTATTGGTTTTGTTGGGATAAATGTTACCTAAAGGAAATTTGCTACCTCAAACTTCTTATAGTGCGAAAAAAACATTATGTCCGATGGGGTTGGAGTTAGAGAAGATTCACGCGTGCCCTAATGATTGCATGTTGTATAGGGTTTGCACGATAACGATTTGGAAAAACGTAGAGTTTGTGGTGTTTCTAGGTACAAACCGAAGACCTATTCCATAGAAGTTGGTGCGAAGGACATCCAAAGACCTAAGAAACCTACTCCCGCGAAGGTTTTTTTCTACTTGCCAATTTTATCTCGCCTAAGGCGTTTATTTGCAAACAAGAATGATGTGAAACATATGACTTGGTACAGTGATAGGGAGAGGCCTGATGATGATGTGATAAGGCGCACCTCTGATGGGGATCAGTGGGGTAAATTCGATGAAAGGTATCCTGAATTTAAGAATGAGCCTCGTCACTTAAGGCTCGGTTTGTCAACTGATGGTATGAACCCTTTTGGTAATATGAGTAGCACGCATAGTTCTTGGCATGTGATGGTGGTAATTTATAATCTTCCATCATGGTTGACGATGAAACGTAAGTATGTTCTCTTGTCATTGATGATTTCAGGACCTAAACAACCCGGGAATGATATCGATGTTTACCTTGCTCCTTTGATCGAGGATTTGAAGAAGCTATGGTTCGAGGATAATTGGGTTTTTGACGCGTTTAGAGGTGAGAAATTTCCTTTAAAAGAAATGTTGTTTTGCACTATCAATGATTTTCCAGCACTGGGTAACCTTGGAGGATATTCAGTAAAAGGTCACTATACATGCCCGGTATGTGAAGCTAGTACGCACTTTATTCAATTGGATAAGGGGAAGAAGACAATTTACCAAGGGCATAGGAGATTCCTAAGTGAGAAGCACCCTTGGCGGAAAGCAAACAAATTATTCAATGGTAGTGTAGAATATGGTGTTGCGCATGCTCCTATTATTGGGAGAGATGTATGAGAGAAAGTGAAGTTCATTGAAAATGACTTTGGGAAAAATAGGAAGAAAACACCTATTCAAGGAAGTTGGAAGAAATGCTCAATATTTTTTGAACTACCTTATTGAATACATTTGGATGTTAGGCATTGACTAGATGTGATGCACATCGAGAAGAATGTATGTGACAGTCTTCTTGGTACGTTCCTTAATAACCCTGTCAAGAGTAAGGATGGATCGAAAGCCCGACTTAATAGTGTGAAAATGGGTGTGAAGGAGTCGCTAGGTCCCATTTTGGTGGATGGAAAGACTTATTTGCCGCAGCATGCTATACTATGTCTAGTGGAGAGAAAAAGTCATTTTGTGAGAGTTTGAAAAATGTGAAAGTTTCGACTGGGTACTCTTCAAATTTAAGAAGTTGTGTAAAAGAATGTGAGTTGAAATTGGGTGCATTGAAATCGCACGATTGTCATAACCTAATGCAAGAGTTGAATGTTATAGCTCTTAGAGGTACGCTACCAAATCATGTGAGATCTTGCATATCTCGATTGTGCTATTTTTTCAAATGCATTTGTAAGAAACATATAAGCCACAGAAAATTAGATGAGCTACAAGTCATGGTTGTGGATGTCTTCTGTAGGATGGAGATGTATTTTCCTCATTCTTTCTTTGATATCATGGTGCATTTGATCGTCCATCTTGTTCGTGAAGTCAAATTGTGTGGTCCCGTGTTCCTGCGATGGATGTATCCATTTGAGAGGTACATGAAAATTTTCAAGTTGTTTGTGAAGAACCGATATCGTCCAGATGCAAGTATTGTGCATCGGTATGTTGCAGAGGAATCAATAGAATTTTGTACTGCCTTTCTCGATTTAATTGATTCGGTTGGTGTCCACGACAGAAGACATGACGGTAGTGCTGGTAGTCGGCCCCTAAGGAAGAGGAAGTTGTGTTCTCCTTCCTTAGAAGAAATGAATGCAACTCACTTGTATGTATTGAGAAATTATGCAGAATTCGAACCCTACATTGATGCTCATATGGCGCAACTTTCTGCGCGGTGGCCGTTGTTGGCTGGCACACAATTGGAATTAGAACATATAAGAACTTTTGCAAGTTGGTTGAAAAAGTATGTGCAAAAAGGAGAGCATAGTGATAATGTAAAGTGGCTGGCTAGAAGGCCGCTAGACACGGTGTATTCATACGGTGGTTACGACATTGGAGGCTACACTTTTGCTACTAGACAAATTGATGATATTAGTACAATTCAGAATAGTGGGTTACGTTGTATGCTGAAGGTTTTGGTGAAATAGGATCTCTCAACAGCATTTTGGAACTACTACAGACATTTGGGAGTTGGACTATGTCATCATGAAGGTCGTTGTTTTCAAATGCACATGGGTAGACATAGAACATGGTTTAAAGAGGGAATCATCTGGGGTAGTGCTCGTGAACCGTAAGAAGAAGGGCTCTAAAACTGGTCAGTTCATAGTGGCAAGTCAAGCAAAACAAGTTTTTTATGTTACAGATCTGTCATCCAAGAATTGGGAATTCGTGCTAAATGGGAAGAAGAGTTTTTTTGAGGATGAGGAAGGCTATACTTGCCAAGGTGGAGAAGTGCATGATGAAATAAAATGTACGCTTGATAAGGTTGATGTTGGGGAGGATGAAGCAAGCCTTAAAGCACTACTTACTCGAACGGACCACGACGAAGGTACATGGATTGATCCATCGGGAAAATCTACCAAGAAGGGGGGAAAAGAAATAGGAACGGGAAACAAAAAAAATTAGATACATGTTGTTGCTGGCGAAAGTCTTGACGATAAGTTTCACACACCGAATGTGTTTACTGGCGAAAGCATCAGCAAGATATATTTGCTGTTGAAGACATGAGCGTTTAACAGACTCGGTTTATGTTGACATTATTACTATCTCACAACGAATGATTCTAAAACATAGATATTCTTCTAAAGTGAACAATATGGGCTATTGCATATACATGTATGGTAAAACCAATGATAATAAATATAAGAAAATGTGTTGTAAACTCATTTTATTCTTTTAGTACATATGGAAAGTGACCTGTTATTATTTTTTAAAATATTCATGTACTACTTTCCTTCATTCTATTAAGCACTTATAAATAGTCATTCACTTGGTTCTATATTACCAGAGCTTATCTATATTAGTAAGTGGATTATCTATATTAGTAAGTAGCTTGGCATGAGTAAATAACTTTCATAAACATATAATACATAAAAACATGTTCTAACTTTATAACAAAAGCAGTGACATTTTTTCCAAAATAACATATGTTCCATGATAGTAGTTCACAAAGAAAAAGCAAAGCTAAAACAAAAGGTGCCTGTCATATTTTTTCCAAAAGAAAATGTATTCAATAGGCACAAAATAACTTGCATTCACTGCAGATGCAAATGAGTCAAGACTAAGCATGGGACTCATCCATCACATCTAGCTCCACTTGTTGCACCATAATTGGCCCTTTCGGCACCATCTCAGCTTCGGCGACTGCATCTCCAAGGATTGGCTCTCCTTCAGCTTGTTGGTCAACCACATTACTTCCAGTAGCTTCTTCCTCTATCACTGTGGCACCGGTGTCGGGTTCCTGCAGATGTGGAGTCTGTTCCTGCACGGTGTGATCAGAGGATGGTCCTTGCTGCACCGGAGATTCCTGCACAATAGTTGAGGCAACCACGCTTGGTTGGACAATGGGTTCTTCCTCCACAAACAGAGTATGATATACAGGGGGGCTTCATCGTCACTGTAAACCAAGGCAATCCCCTCTTGCTCATCAAAGCTGCGAATTTCTGATCGGTAGTCTTTGACCTCTGAACTAGCAGCATCGAGTTGTGGTTGCAAAGAGCTCATGAACTTTGACAGCCTATCCATCCACCGATCCTGTAGTCCTGACATATGATAAATGTGAATTTCGGTCATATATTTCATATACTTAATCCCTAGACTCACAAAATAAAATGAAACCTGACAAACAAAATTCACAAGCTTACCTGCTTCCAATGAGGCAGCAGCCTTTCTAGCATTCCTCGCTGCAGTTAACGGGGTAATCTTCTTCTTGAATTTCTTCCCTACAACATCATACTCAATGAGCTTGTGATCCAGCAAGCTCTTGGTATATTAATCCATTGGTTCATTCTTACTCCTTGGCAGACACCCACGTTTCTCCATCATTACTGTCACCAACGAGCCATAAGGAAATTCCTTATAGTCAATTCCAGCAGTCAATTCTTTATATTCTATGGTATAACCTGGATTTAGCTCGATGCCCTCCATAACACAGTAAAACAACATAAGATTGCCTATGGTACACTCACTTGGGTGGCCATCAGATGGCTGCAGATGCAGAGCGATCAACTCATAAACCAGCCTACTCTCAATGGACAAAGCAGACAGAGGATATTTATCGTCACTAACACGTCCATTACCATCTATCTTAAAGTACTGTTGGCGCATCTCCAGTAGGTCTAGTGGGTAACCTTCATTCTCCTTGGGCCAAGCTTGCTGAAACCATATTTCTAGGGGGCCATCAGCATTGGCAGGCTTCAAGAAACTAGAATCTACGTATGGACAGCGTATTGCCTCATTGATTGTGAACTTATTCACATGAATCAATACACCATTAACCTTAGTTGCATCTGGGTAATTTTTATCAGTCACTAAGTTCGCATAGAACTGAATAACTTCATCACGAAAGGTGGGCTTGTTCAAGGTAATCAACTTATCAAAATGACTGTTCTGAAACTTAGAAATGACATAATCGAGATGCAACTCACTGATTTTCTCCGGATCAAGGATCCGGGTCTCCACAGCTGCCTAGAAGCCCAACGGACTTAACGTTCCATCCCAGCCGGATTGAAGAAATTCGTGCAGTCGCCGGGATGTGATCTGGATGGCGGATGTCCCCTTTCCGTGCGTGATTTCTTTACTGGCCTAACCCGAGATGCGACGTTAATCAGAAGCTCGTTGTCGCTAGGCTCATCAGACGACTTCTCAGAGGGTTCAGGCGTAGGGACAGCAGCTTTCCTGCCCATACTTTGGTGTGGCGCCGGCAAATAATCAGCTTTTGTTTAGGTGGTCGGAGCACAGGTTTCTGGGTTTGTCGTGATGAGAGTGATGGGTAACTTTTCTAGATCTGGAGAAGGGAGTTGAATTACGATAATATTTTGTTTCTTTTCATTTTTTCCCGAAATTTTTAGTGGTTCCTATATCGGAACAAGTTTAAGCTGTGTGCCACGCCAGCTGACTTATTTTTTATTCAGTATTTTATTATCAAATAATAGCCCAACGACATGTTCCGATATCGGAACCAATACTTTTTCATTAAAAATATTACACGAGCCAATACAAGTATGATAGCATTTGGCTTTATGGATGTTGTTGAGATCCATTCAATGTGAGGCAGCTTTGGCGGGAGTAAAGAAGGAATCTCTCCAAAACCCTTGTCTTCTTTCATTCTCATTACTAATTGGCAAGCACATGCATACATCTTATCTGTCTCTGTAGCAAAAGCTTGGTTTTGTCCAGTTTTGATTCTCAGTGTTTTCACTTTTAAGAAGTGACTTTGCAAATCTCTGTTTTTGGCTCTTCTGTGTAATTTTGGAATCAAAATCAAAGCTTTATTCCTTATAACCCACTAGTAATCTTTACTACGGATCCGGGATTTGCATGCATTAGCCGTCAAAAAAATTTTTGGATTTCATGCCCCTCTTATTTAGTTCCATTACATGTTTAGCAATAGATTCATATCAATAATAGAATAATTAAGGGCAACGATATTTAATATTATATCCACTAAACCTAAGTGTACAATATGGAGAGCATGGGAGTATTATGTGTTTAAAATATCTTGGGTTTGCAATTGAAATTAGATGTAAATACCTTACATTTGTAGATATCATGGGAAGAGCAAAAAATCTTACAAACAAAAAGGTAAATGTTGAAGTGGAAGACGATGTGGAAGACAATGTTGACAACAACCTAAATGGTGAGAATGACAATCCAATTGTCTCGATTAGAGATAGAACTCATTGTAGAGTTCTAGAGAGGAGAAGGAACAACAACATCAGAACACATCTCACTTTCGATAGTGAGGGTGAACCTATATCCGACGAAGCACCAAAGTGGTCAAGTTGGGTGGGTAGGATTGCAAGAACAAGGGTGGACATTACATGTGAGGATTAGCGTAAGGAAGACGATGGTTTGAAGATGTCACTTTGAGAACTATGCAAAGTAAGGAGAAATTATATATATTATGCATGTGTTTAATTTTGCAATGATGGTTCAATCTTTACATACACATATAGGTGATAAGTCCATGGTTCGTATTCGGGCCTCAATCATACTCGGACCAAGGCCCGAGAAGGGTCGTGGGCTCGAGATTACGCGGAGGATGGATCCACGGGTCCATCAATCCTAATCCTTATAAGGAATGCGTATATTGTGAATGATTCTACAAGGAATATACATCATCCTAAACATGGTAATACAACCATAACCGAAATACACTTCCTCTATACATGGTAATACAACTACTATTCCCATAAGAGTTGTATTCCTACCATAAATACATATCTTGGTGATCTACGGATTGTAGCCATATAAATACTGGAGGTTTGGTAAACCTCTCTATCTCATACTACATACAATACGCCTTACGCCTCTACTAACTTGAGCGTCGGAGTGTCTACCCTCGGGACACCCGAGGCTTTGTTTTGCAGGTCAGTTCGTGAGCAAGGTTCGTCGTCGAAGTGCTAGTGTCTGCCATACATCAATTGGCACGCCCAGTGGGATACCACATCTATTGACGACGTCGCCGAACTTTGTATCTGATCTGATCTTGTGCACCTGTTCAACAAGTTTTTCACGCCATTTCTGAAGCTGAGCAACCCAGGCGAAGCGCCCGAGTACAAGGGCAAAATTTGGAGGAGAATCCAGAAACAGAGCAGCCTCCCAAAGGACGCGGACGAGGTCGACCCAGGGGATCACGAGCGCGTTTTACCTCTGAACCACCACCAAGCTCCACCGTGGAGGCCGGAAACTCCAGCGTTCCGAACTCCACCGGTCCAAATCCTGCTATATCAAGAACACCACCTTCTGGATCGAACCCTGTTGGATCTCAAGTACCGAACTCAGGAACAAGGATATCAATCCAAACTGACTTGAATCATAGTGAGCAAGTCAACAATTCAGAAGGTCTCGATCCAGAAAACAGGTTGGGATATACCGGACCCGACTCAATCTTTTCTGTGGAAGAAAGAGCGTAAAGGGATCGGCAAATCCTTGCAGAAAGACAGCAGGAGGAGGAGAGACAAAGACTTCTCAGGGAATCCTTGAACCAAACCATACGACATAACCCACCGGGCTCTGAGCCGCCCTATATAAATCTTATCCCGGACACCCCTCCGAGAGGAATTCCTGACGATGTTCGAGCACTGATGAGGGACTTACATTCCCAGTATCCTGACTTCGTTGCATCTTTGATAGACTCGAGTCAGCAACTTCATGCTCAGACGCATGAAGCCCCAAATCGAGTGTATATCCCCAGAGCTCGAACAACACCACCCTCTGATCACAATCAACAGCAAAGATTCTTGGATGACCTGTCCCGGAATCTACCTCCCTATAGTACTCAGAGGAACCTACCACCACCTCCTGATCCAGCCAATCACCTTAATGAAAGCTTAGGGCTGAGCAGAGAAGAGGTGAGAAAGATGCTCATCAACAACATCCAGGAAGAACTCAGACGCGAGAAGAGAGAGCGAACCCAGAGCGAATGGCAAACCAGTGCTGATCGACCTTTCACCCAGGACGGAGCCTATCCTACTCGGGGAAAATACGAGGTCGATCAGGAAATTAAGCGTATCCTCGGACCCCTAGGACATTCTGCTCGCTCTCCCTTCTCCTGACATATTGTTAATCTCCCCTTCGATGGCAACAAGAAGGTCCCAGAGCACCTGCCTACATACGACGGCACCAACGACCCTAGGGAATTCCTCTCAGTCTTTTTCAAGACCTTGGAAACCAGAAATTTCCACGAGCTGGAGATATGCAAGATCGTCCCCAGTTACCTCCAAGGAAAAGCCCAAACATGGTTTACTCAGACAAAACCAGAAAGCTTATTCGACTACTGGGATTTCGCTGAATTTCTCCTCCTCGCTTTCTTCCAGAAGAAGAAATTCACTAAATCTCTTGGAGATCTGGGATATGTGGCTTGCCATGAAGGAGAGACTGTGATAGAACACTATCACAGATGGATCTAGCCACAGAGTGCTATGATCGAGACGAGATCCTCTTGATAAACATGTATCGCATGAGTGTAGATGATGACACTCTGAGGATGAAGCTGGCAACAAAGAATCCTACCACCTTTCAACATCTCCAGGCAGACCCGGTAACGGGCAAAAGACCCCGAGACCTCGACAATAAGGGAAAGAAGTCTAAGATGAAGATACCGAAGGTCGAGAAGACTGAAGGCACTCCCAAACCAACATTCGAGTCCTACACTCCTCTAGCTAGATCTCGGGCTGAGATCTTGTCCATTCAAAGACACCTTTTAAAGGACCCACCTGCCATGAAGGATTCAGCCGAGCGTCAAAGATCCCCGACATTCTGCCAATATCACCGAGATCGGGGGCATGACACTGAGGAGTGCTATCAGCTTAAGAACGAGATCGAGAAGTTGATTCGACAAGGAATTGTGCAACAGATTGCACCCTCAATAGCTGGTGACAGCCAGGGTACCCAGAAAAAGTATAGGGGGAACCCTGGCAGAAGAAGAAGGATGGCTCCCGGAACAACAACAACAACAACAACAACAATAACAACCAAGGGGGTGGGGGAAACAATCCTCAAGATCCTCCTCCGCCGCCGCCAAATGGAGCCAACCGAGTCATCAACGGTATCAACGGCTACACGGGAGAAGGAATTTCCCTTACCAAGCTGAAGGATAGTGTGAGGGCCATACCCCACACTAAGCAAATCAACAAGAGGCTCCGCCCCGAGGAAACCATCACCTTCTCGGACGCGGACGCCGGGCCAAACCAGATGCCCCACTCTTACCCACTTATCATCTCTGCAACAATATAAGATTCCCTGGTGAAGAGAGTCTTTGTTGACGATGGGAGTGGAGTAGAAGTGATGTTTCAAGACTGCTTCCAAAAGTTGGGATTTACTAAGGACGACCTCAAGCCTACGGGCCCAATCTCGGGGTTCACCGGAAATCCAGTCATAACTCTCGGAGAAATCACACTACCAGTCACAGTAACAGAAGGAGCGAAGAGCCTAACCCTTTACTGCACATTTGTGGTGGTCGACACCGTCACACCGTTCAACATTATCCTTGGCAGACCTTGGATGTGCCCAACTAAGGCTGTATGGTCTCCTTACCATCTGATGCTAAAGTTTCCAACACCACAAGGGGTAGATTCCATAAAAAGAGATCAAGGAGTGGCACGTTTCTGCATAATCACGGCCATCCGTGACGCTAGAAAAGTGAGCAACATCTCGGCCATCAACACTGTCCAAGGAGATCTAGTACCCGATCCTGATCTCAAACAACCCCTGATATTCCACTTCGAGGAAGAGGCCTATGATGAGATGACTACACTTTGGCACAAAAGACGCCATCAAACCTTTCAAGTAGGAGAACTGGTAATGCCAGTTGGCCCGTGGTGCACTAACAAGTTAGAGGGAGCGCTGGAATCAAAGACAAAAGGACCATACAAAGTCTCCACGGCACAATCCGGTGGATTTTATCTCTTGCAAACTCGTGAAGGAGAGCACTTGGATCCTGTCATTATGGCGACATTCCTACGCAGGTACCTCGGAGCTAAAATCAAATAGACCTTCTCCAAATAAGGAAAAACTACTTCAATAAGGCCTATATGCCAAGCTTCTTTTCTTTTCATCTTTTCATTTTTCATACCCGAGCTCCCATACTCGGGGTTGTCTTTTATAATTTTTCCGAACTCCCGAGTTCGAGGAATACAATTTCTTTTCAATATATACATCTTCTATTTTATTTTAAAGCAGTCGACATCCCTCTAATAAAAAGAGACATTATACCTTATAAAGCATAAGTAAAGACTGTTGCCTAAGATTTATACGCTTATAAGCGTGTGATTGATGCTTATCTAATATGAGCTGTTTGGACTATGTGTCCGAACCACAGTCACCTTAGGCTAAAATAAAATAATATACTTACAAAAAGTATATGGTCAAAGACCAACATGATATGAGCCACACAAAGTTTGGAACTCGACTCTCCATATATTACACCTATTAAGGTGCATGCTAATATTTATCTGGGCTATTAATAAGCCTAACAATCAATCTCCCCAAGGATTAAAATATAAAGACCTTTATAAAGGCATAATCAAAAGCATCATTACACTATGAATTCCTACACCTCGTGAAGGTCTTTGAAAGCAGGGGTACGTCCTCGACCACGAGAAGGAATAGAGGCACGACCTTGATTACTGTAAAGGCCTCGGCCCCAATTACTCTCTTCTGCCATCCTCATTAACTGAGATGATGTAGGAGATTCTATTCTACTTCCTATAGGTGCAGGTCGAGAAGGAGAGCCTAGCAAGCCCTGAGCTCCTTGATGTATGATGGACACCAACACTTTGACGACGAACCTTGCTCATGAATTGATATGCAAAACAAAGCATCGGGTGTCCCGAGGGTAGACACTCCGACGCTCAAGTTAGTATGAGGCGTAAGACGTATTCTATGTAGTCTGAGATAGAGAAGATGTACCAAACCTTTGTGTATATTTATATGGCTACCATCCGTAGATCACCAAGATATGTATTTATGGTATGACTACAACTCTTATGAGAATAATAGTTGTATTACCATGTATAGAGGAAGTGTAATTCGGTCATGGTTGTATTACCATGTTTAGGATGGCTGTATTACCATATTTGAGAGAATGTATATTCCTTGTAGAACATTCATAATATACGCATTCCTTGTAAGGATTAGGATTGATAGACCTGTGGATCCATCCTCCGCGTATCTCAAGCCCACGACCCTTCTCGGGCCTTGGTCCGAGTATGAATGAGGTCCGAATACGAACCCTGGACTTATCAGTAGCCCCAAGGTAGATCTTCAGAACTTAGAGTGCTCCATCTCGAAGGTTGAAGGAGAGGCTTGCTTCTCGAGGGAAAACCAATAACTCGAGGGAGAATGTCTCGGGGTGTTAAGCTCAGGGCGTCCTTCAAGGACTATCCTTTCGGGCTTAACCTTCTGAATATTTAGTTTCAAGTTCTTTCGTATTCCATCCAAATATACGGACGGCTGAGATTAGCTTCTTCTGAAATCCAGATGGTAAATACACGTGGCGTGCAGTCATTGGTAAGTAGAGGCGGTCTGTCCCCCGTCTCTCCATTTGCTTGCATCGGAACCGGAATCGAGATAATTACTCGCCATAAATGTTGTCTGGGTATGGGTTAAATCTCCCAAATCATTCCAATTGTCTTCTTTATTCAAAATTCCTTCTTTCGTAATTCAGAAAACGTATCATTGCTTTATCAAATCTCTGAAGCCCCAATCTCTGTTTTCTCAATCATCAGTAAGTGCTATCTTCTTTCTTCGTTTATTTGTCTGTTTTTTTCTTTTCCTCTGTGTGTGTGTTTCCCCCCATACTCTCTGTGATCATGAGTAATAGTAGTGAAACGATTTCCGTCCATCATCATGATGAGGGAGAGTATGAAAGTACTCAGGCCGAGGAGAGTAGCTTTCGTGTCCGCCATAGAGCCGAGGTAGCGAGTGGGAAAAAGCCCATTGTGCTCAAGAAGAAAGCCTCTGAAGAAGAGAAGAGATTAATAGCTATGGCCAGGAGGGCTTAGATAGAGGGGAATAGCCCCATGGTAATGCAGGCTACCGTAGGCAGACCATCCATGAATGGTGAAGGTAGCAGCAAGAGTTCAATGAAGGAGGATAAAGCTTGTGCTGATGCTGCTATATTCACTGAAAGTTTTCCCTTTTCGATTCCTCCTGATGCTGATCTCATGTATTTTGGAGGGGATAAGTCTGCAGCAGAGTTAGTAACTCTGACCCGGGGTGTTATATATGGGAGATTTTTTGCAGCATGGTCTAGCATTTCCGTTTCCCCAACTGTTGAGTAGGTTTCTTTAGTGGTATAAGGTGCATCCAGTGCAACTGCATGTTTATGTAATAATAATCATAATGGCATTGATAACCTGGTGTGCTCGTAAAGGTTATATAAGCCCAGGCTTGCTCTGTTGTGGACCTTATATAAGGTGTCTATTGTCAAACAGCTTGTAACTTTAATTGTCCGAGATAAGTCCATGGGTCGGGCCTTTGTTCTTCCTCGACAGAATGTGGGATGGGACAAAATGAAACTAACCTTTGAACGAACCAAGTATGAGGTACCCCCATGGAACGATGATCTCCAAAATGAAGCCTGGGAAGATGTTATGACCTCGGACAGGTTGATGGATATAGCTAAGGAGTTAATAAGGGAGAGGATCAAACTTAGGAATGGCAAGTTTGTGTCAGGAGATCCCCAGATGGGGTTGGCAGTGGCCTGTTGAGACGTATCAGTGGCTATATCAAATGCCTGGTCGAACTCTTCAAAATGACAACTACTTGAGGTTGTCTTATTTCGACCAGCTAGATGGTGTAGATATTGAATGGTATGAAATCATTCTATCCATGGAGCAAGATCCCATTGGTACAGCTAGGGCGTTTCGGGCCTCTAGAGCAATAGAAGAGAGGACAGCTCGGGAAGAAATGTCCGAGAGAGATATGGATAAGGAAATTGCTGGATTGATGTTCGATGCTCGTCGTCGATTTAAAAGATTAGTTCAAGGACCTAGGAATGCCCAATTAGAAGCTAAGGATTGTCATGAGACGGAGTGTTTATTTGTACATGTTGCCCGAGATCCATCAGATGAAGAGGAGGATAGGAGTTCAGCCCTAGTAAGGTGTCTGAGAAGGGAGATATCTCGGACTTCTGTATCTTCGCTCACCATGTCTAGTAGGACTGAGAATGAAGAATCTTTAACTTCTGTAGTAGTCTCTGATACACTGCCTGAGGGTATTTCTTCTATGTTGTGTATGACATTTTCGTCCATTTTATATCATACTTCCTGATACTAACTCCGTTTCTTTTACGTGTAGTGGGTGTTTCTCAGACCGACAAGGCATTGGATATGTTGGCTCAGATGGTCAAATCGAGGAAGCAGAAAGATCACCACGACAAGAAGAGGGACGCTGAATCCTAGGGGAATTCTACAGGTGCTTGTACCAAGTCTCCCAAAAGGGCTAAGCTTGAGCTCGAACCGCTGGGGGGGTTCAAGAAGTATGTTATGTCTCCTCCTCCAGAAGTTAGGACCGACATTACTCCAGAATGTCCTGAAGTAAACCAGTTATGCTTAACTTAGATCATAACTTGACAACATATGTCATTATCTAATTGTCTTGCTCTTCTCCACAGTCTCTGAATCATATGAAACACTTGTATGGTTCTGTTAAGATGTTGTACTGTCATTGTCAAGAGCGGGAGGCTGAGTTGGAGCTGTTGAAGGAGCAGATGGCCAGAAAAACTAGCGGGCCTTCTGAAATGGTGAAGCATCTCCAAGATGGGATGGCCCAAGAGAGGGCGAAGAGAGAGGCCTTTGAAGCGGAATTTATGTCCTTGAAGAAGGAGAAAAGGTTGACGGATAACTCCTTTCAAGAACTAAAGAGGAATATGGCCGCAGTGGAGGCAGAGAAGAACCGATATACTAATCCTGGTCGCCAGAGGCAGCTGGTTCGGTTGATAATGGACTTCTGCTCGAACTGCCCTGAAATGGAGGCCCATCGCCAAGAGTACGGCGAGTTCTATCATAAATCTGAGCTTCCGAAAATGTGGGTCTATCTTCAAGAAGTTCTTAGTGAGGAAGGTCAGGGATTGTTGGCTCCTGCTTATACTTGACCAGAGGTGTCTGAAAATCTAGAGAAGTTCCGGGCAAAGTTTTGCCGGATTAAGGGGTTCGAGACTAGCTTATTAACTAGTCTGGAATCTTTGGAGAAGGCTTTGACTCTGGAAGAGTTTCAGGAGAAGCTGTGCAGTTTGTATCCTGAGCTGTCATTCCTGGTGGAGAAGTTGGCTGTAGAGACTTAACCTAAGGACGATGAAAACCCCAATGAACAGCCAGGAACTGTAATTCCTTAGAGCCTTCACTCTTATTTAGGATTTTCCTCTTGCTGCCAAACTTTGGCGCTAATGTATTCTGAATATCATGCTTTTTTTATGAAATTATTCGGTCTTTCATCTTCTTTTATCTCCAGTGTTGCATTGCCGCCTGTGCTGATTTGCAGGTCAAGTATGAGGCTGTCCTTCAGAAGGGCAAGAAGCTGAAGGAAGATTTAGATGATTCCAAGGGCTGTTTTAGCCTCGTGCAAGAAGAGTGTGATAGTCTTCGTGGTGGGCTCAAGATAGCTTTGGAGCGGAGAGCTGAACTGAACAAGTAGTTGAGTGATCTTCAGACAAGGTATAAGAGTATAGAAGAAGAACACAGCAAAGTCTTGGCTGCCAATAAGGACTATGACCGTGAATGGAGAAAAGTCATGAGTGACTTGATGAAGATTAAGGGTGAGGGTCATGAGAAGGATCTTCGTATCTCTACCCTTCAGAATGAAAACATCGACGTGAATCATAAGATTGTCACCGCCATAGATGATTTGAGGATATGCCAGGCCGAGTTGAATGCTTGCAGGTTCCAAATAAAAGAACTAGAAGCTCAAGGTGTTTTATCACGCCTTTGGTACCTTCAAGGAGAAAGATAGGTGGGCCTTCTTCAACCCCAAATTCAGGTCCATTGGTGAGGCCTTGTGTCAGAGGTGGTACATCCCGATGGATGGTGAACCCTCCAGAAGGAACTTCGTATAGAAGAGGACGAGGGGCACCACCTACTCCTGGGGCTCATAGGTTATTAGGCTATCCTTCTCGACCTGCAATTACAAGAAATAGGGAATAATCTCCGACACCTTCTCAATTAATGAGGGTGGCAGAAGAAAGTAAATGGGGTCGTGGCCTTCATAGTAGTCGAGGTCATGTCTCTACTTCTTCTCGCGGTCGGGGACGTATCCCTGTTTTCAAAGACCTTCACGAGATGTAAGAAATTTTTAGTGTAATAACACTTTTTGATTTTGCCTTTATAAAGGTCTTTATATTGCAATCCTTGAGAAGATTGATTCTCAGGCTTATGAATAGCCCGAATAAATAGTGGCATGTACCTTAGTAGATATACCATACTGAGAGTCGAGTTCCAAACTTTGTGAGTTTGTGTGACTCGTATCATGTTAGTCTTTGATCATATACTTTTTATAAGTATATTATTTTATTTTGGCCTAAGGTGATTGTAGTTCGGACACATAGTCCAAACAACCCATGTTAGATAAGCATCAATCACACGCATATAAGCGTATAAATCTTAGGCAGCAGTCTTTACTTATGCTTTGTAAGGCATAGTGTCTCTTTGTATTAGAGGGTGTTGACTGCTTCAAAATAAAATATAAGATATATATTCAAAAGAAGTTGTATTCTTCGAACTTGAGAGTTCAGTAAAATTATAAAAGAGAACCCCGAGTTTGGGAGCTCGGGTATGAAAAAATAAAAAGATGAAAAGAAAGGAAGCTTGGCATGTAGGCCTTATTGAAGTAGTTTCTCCTTATCTGGAGAAGGTCTACTTGGTTTTAGCTCCGAGGTACCTGCGTAGGAAGGGCGCCATGATGACAGGGTCCAAGTGCTCTCTTTCGCGTGTTTGCAAGAGGTGGAATCCACCAGATTGTGCTGCGGAGACTTTGTATGGTCCTTTCGTCCTTGGCTCCAGCGCTCCTCCTAGCTTTTTAGTGCACCACCGGGGGTTGTTCGAGATCATGATCGGGGACCAGAACTCCTAGGGTAGTGTTGATGACCGAGATGTTGCTCACTTTTCTGGCGTCTCGAATAGCCGTGATCATGCAAGAACGCGTCACTCCTTGATCTCCTTTGATGGAAGCTACTCCTTGTGGTGTTGGGAACTTTAGCATCGGATGGTAAGGTGACCATACAACTTTAGTTTGGCACATCCAAGGTCTTCCAAGAATAATGTTAAAGGGTGTAACGGTGTCGAACACCACAAATGTGCACTAAAGGGTTAGGTTTTACGCTCCTTCTGCCACTGTGACTGGAAGTGTGATTTCTCCAAGGGGTATGACTGGATTTCTGGTGAACCCCGAGATTGGGCCTGTAGGCTTGATGTAGTCCTTGGTAAATCCTAGCTTTTGGAAGCAGTTTTGGAACATCACTTCTACTCCACTTCCGTCGTCGACAAATACTCTCTTCACTAGGGAATCCTGTATTGTTGCAGAGATAATAAGTGGGTCAGAATGGGGCATCTGGTTTGGCACGGCATCCGCGTCCGAGAAGGTGATGGTTTATTCGGGGCGGAGCCTCTTGTTGACTGGCTCGGTGTGGGAAATGGCCCGCACACTATCCTTCAGTTTGGTAAGGGAAATTGCTTATCCCGTGTAGCCATTGATGTTGTTGATAACTCGGTTAGCTCCATTTGGCGGCGGTGGTGGAGGATCTTGAGGATTGTTGCCCCCACCGCCTTGGTTGTTATTTTTTTTTTTGTTTCGGGAGCCATCCTTCTTCTTCTGCCAGGGCTTTCCCCCATACATCTTCTGGTTGCCCTAGTTGTCACCAGCTATTGAAGGTGCAATCTGTTGCAAAATTCCTTGTCGGATCAATTTCTCGATCTCATTTTTGAGCTGATATCACTCCTCAATGTCATGCCCCCGATCTCGGTGATATTGGCAGAATTCCGGGGATCTTTGATGCTCGGCTGAATCCTTCATGGCGGGTGGGTCCTTTAAAAGGTGCCTGTGAATGGACAAGATCTCAGCCCGAGATCTAGCTAGAGGAGTGTAAGACTCGAAGGTTGGTTTGGGTGTGCCCTCAGTTTTCTCGACCTTCGGCATCTTCATCTTGGGTTCCTTTCCCTTATTGTCGAGGTCTCGGGGTCTTTTGCCCGTCACTGCATCTGCTTTGCTGGCGTATTTCTCCATGATGGCCTGGAGGTGTTGAATGGTGGTAGGTTTCTTCGTTGCCAGCTTCATCCTCAGAGTGTTATCATCTACACTCATGCGATACATGTTTATCAAGAGGATCTCATCTCGATCGTAGCACTCTGTGGCTAAGTCCATGTATTTGTGATAGTTTTCTATCACAGTCTCTCCTTCATGGCGAGCCACGTATCCCAGATCTCCAAGACACTTAGTGAATTACTTCTTTTGGAAGAAAGCAAGTAGGAGAAACTCAGCGAAATCCCAGTAGTCAAATAAGATTTCTGGTTTCGTCTGAGTAAACCATGTCTGGGCTTTCCCCCAGAGGTAGCTAGGAACAACCTTGCATATCTCCAGCTCGTGGAAGTTTCTTGTTTCCAAGGTCTTGAAGAAGACCGAGAGGAATTCCCTTGGATCGTTGGTGCCATCATATGTGGACAGATGCTCTGGGACCTTCTTGTTGAAATTGAAGGGGAGGTTAACGATATGTCGGGAGAAGGGGGAGCGAGCAGACTGTCCTCGAGGTCCGAGAATACGCTTGATCTCCTGATCGACCTCGTACTTTCCTCTAGTAGGATAGGCTCTGTCCTGGGTGAAAGGCCGATCGGCACTGGTCTGCCATTCGTTCTGGGTTCGCTCCCTCTTCTCGCGCCTGAGTTCTTCATGGATGTTGTTGATGCGCATCCTTCTCACTTCCTCCCTGCTCAGCCCTAAGCCCTCATTATGGTGATTGGCTGGATCAGGTGGTGGTGGCAGATTTCTCTGATTGTTGTAGGGAGGCAGATTTCGAGATAAATCATCCAAAAATATTTGCTGTTGGTTGTGGTCAAAAGTTGGTGCTTTTCGATCTCCTAGGATAGAGACTCGATTTGGGGCCTCATGTGTCTGGGCACGAAGTGGTTGACTTGAGTTTATCAAGGATGCAACAAAGTCAGGATACTGGGAATGTAAATCCCTCATCAGTGCTCGGACGTCGTCAGGGATTGTTCTCGGAGGGGTGTCCGGGACAAGGTTGACATAGGGCGGCTCAGAGCCCAACGGGTTATGCCGTAAGGGTTGGTTCAAGGTTTCCCTAAGACGTCTTTGTCTCTCCTCCTCTTCAGTCTCTCCGCAAGAATTTGTCGATCCCGTTGCGCTTGTTCTTCCACGGAAAAGATCGAATCAGATCCGCTGTACCCAAAACCATTCTCTCGATCTAGGCCGTCTGAGTTGTTGACGCGTTCGCTGTGATTCATATCAGTGTGGATCACTATCCTTGAATTAGAGTTCGGAGCTTCAGATCCAACAGGATTTGATCCAGAAGGTGGTACTCTTGATGTAGCAGGATTTGGACCGGGGGAGTTCAGAACGCTGAAGTTTCCGGCCCCCACGGTAGAGCTTGGTGGTGGTTCAGAGGTAGAACGCTCTCGTGATCCCCTGGATCGACCTCGTTCCCGTCCTCAAGGAGGCTTCTCTGCTTCTGGATTCTCCTCCGGATTTCGCCCTAGTACACGGGCGCTTCGTCTAGGTTGCTCGGCTTCAGACATGGCGTGAAAAAGTTTGTTGAACACGTGCGCAAGATCAGATCAGACACAAAGTTTGGCGACGTCGTCAATAGATGTGGCCTCCCACCGGGCGTGCCAAATTGATGTATGCCGGACACCAACACTTCAACGACGAACCTTGCTCACAAACTGATCTGCAAAACAAAGCCTCAGGTGTCCCGAGGGTAGACACTCCGACGCTCAAATTAGTATGAGGCGTAAGGCGTATTGTATGTAGTCTGAGATAGAGAAGATGTACCAAACCTTTGTGTGTATTTATATGGCTACAATCCGTAGATCACCAAAATATGTATTTATGGTATGACTACAACTCTTATGAGAATAATAGTTGTATTACCATGTATAGAGGAAGTGTAATTCGGTCATGGTTGTATTACCATGTTTGGGATGGCTGTATTATCATCTTTGAGAGAATGTATATTCCTTGTAGAACATTCATAATATACGCATTCCTTGTAAGGATTAGGATTGATGGACATGTGGATCCATCCTCCACGTATCTCGAGCCCACGACCCTTCTCGGGCCCTGGTCCGAGTATGAATGAGGTCCGAATGTGAACCCTGGACTTATCACTTCTGGAATAGATGATGCCCCTCTTCCTCTTCCTCTTCCACGTGAAAATCCTGTTGGGGAGTTTACCATACCCCGAGATACACCACCTCGAGCAGGAGGCAACATCTGAGTTCAGAGCTGAAGAAGGGCCCCCTATCTCTGTCCTTGAAGATACTGAATGCGTGCTAAACACGCCTTGTGAATCAAACTCCTTTATTTGGATCTTGCAAGCATTCAGCTCGGCCTCACGTATCCTTGAATCATCAATAAGAGCAACGATCTTATGATTCACATCAATATTTTTGTGCTGAAGAATGGATATACGAGAGTCTTTCTTATGGCCCTCGTTCTTGAGTTCAATCAACTCCTTCCTGGCATTCTCAGCTCTTGATCATACTCCTTATTGGCAGTCAGAGCATTGCCATAATTATCCTCAAGGGTCTTGTGTTTATGATGAAGATCACTCAACTTCTTATTCAGCTCAGCTCTTCGCTCCAGACTTATCACTTGCTGGCCACGGAGACTATCACAATCCTCTCGGACTAAGCTACAGAAGCCCTTGGAGTCATCCAATTTTTCCTTCAGTTTCCTGTTTTTCCGAAGAACGGTCTCATACTTGACCTGCAATTCAGCACAGGCAGCAACGCAACAGTGGACATAAAGAAAAACATAGAATTGTTAAATTCATGATAATGATATATAATTCGGAGTACATGGTTGCCAAAAGTTGGACAGAAGAAAAAGATTCCTAAATAAGGAGTAAAGGCTCTAAGGAATTACAATCTTTGGCTCCTCCTCTCGAACTTCCTGGTTCACAGTTAAAGCTCCTCCAGCTGGCTTCTCTACCAAGAAAGACAATTCAGGATGCAGACCACAAAACTTATCCTGAAACTCCTCCAGAGTCAAAGCCTTCTCCAAGGACTCCAGACTAGCTAATAAACTAGTCTCGAACCCCCCCAATCTGGCGAAACTTCGCCCGGAACTTCTCTAGATCTCCTGCCACCTCCGGCCAATCATAAGCAGAAGCCAACCATTCCTGGCTATCCTCACTAAGGACCTTCTGAAGATAGACCCACACGTATGAAAGCTCAGACTTATGATAGTATTCGACATATTCTTGACGATGGGCCTCCATCTCGGGACAATTCAGGCAGAAATCTATTATCAACCGAACCAGCCGCCTCTGGCAATCGGGGTCGGCATACCGGTTCTTCTCCGCCTTCGCCAGGGCCATCTTCCTCTTCAACTCTTGGAAGGAACTATCCGTCAGTCTCTTTTCCTTCTTCAAGGTCCTGACTTCCTTTTCCAAGGCCTCTCTTTTAGCCTTCTTCTGGGCCATCCCATCTTAGAGATGCTTCACCACTTCAGAATGCTCGCTAGACGCAACGAAAATAGTCATGTATGTGAGTAGCTACACCTATCCATGACAGTCTAGTTGAGGCAACAAAAAAGAGCGAGCACTCGGGAAGAGTTCGAGGTTACGGAAATTACAAAAACCATGGGGAAGTGTTTGGTCCTCATAAAGCCACACAACAAGGTCTTTCAAACCAAGTGAGAAAGGAATTTCAAACACGGGAAAAAACATTAGATGCACACGATCTATTGATTCGGAAATTGTTCAAAAAGGATGGTGTCAAACTACCGGATAATTTGGATGATGTTACTATGACGTGGGAACCTCCATCTATAGGCTCTCATCACTCCTCCCCCATCGACATTGAAGTGAATGGAGCAATTGAGCGACCTACAAAAGAGGTGGAAGACAACACCGTTCCTTGCAAGCCGACAAACAAGGTATATTGCATCCCAAATTGTACGTTAATGACATAAATATCTTTTTATTATTATAATGACTAACATTCTGATTAAATTACTCTATTAGCCTTTACCATATTACTTATATGTTGATCGACCAAGTAGTAAGACTACGCTCCATGTTGCCAATGGATTGTATGAGCCATCTATGATCTCTCACCACGGAGCCACCATTTCTGATGGAGTTGTACGCGTTTCTTTGGACAAAGCATTAGTTCCAAGTGCAAATCTTCCCAAACCGGAGGAAGGTATTGTTACGGTTGGTGAGGGTGAAGGTCATTTTCTTATATGGCCCCGTAGATTAGTTTGGGTATTATCTCTAACGAAGGGCTACCAGTTTACGCTGCCATTACCCAACCTAAGGAGGTAACAACAAAGCAACAAAAATCCCCCTTAGGCATTTTGGAGAATCCCGATCTTGAACCAATGCCACAATTTGTTGGTGTGCTCTACAATATGATGCGCACTAATGATCAACGATCTACTTATGTTTTCGCTAGCCCACCAAAAGTGTTTGGGGTTGCGCGTTACTTAATAGTTTGTTGGAAGGATTTTGATGAGTTTTGGAAGTTCGAAGACATTCCAGACACGATCATGGATCTCAATCAAATGTGAGTTTTAAGTTTTTTCATTTCAAATTTACATACTCTCATTCTCATGTGTTTGATATTTCACTAATTTTAGTAATATTGCTATTGTTGGAAAAAAGATATTTGGATGTCTCGGCCAAAAAGAAGGGAAAGGGATTTATAGGAATGATATGCCCCACCACAATCCAAGATCTTGGTTGCTCGGATAATGATCGACTTGAATATCTTCTACGAGCATTTGATCAAAAGGATAAACACTTTTTCTTGGCCCCATACCTTGAACTGTAAATTCTCTATTACCCTAAACATATACTATTGTCACTACATTGTGAACATGAACTACTCTCCTAATTTGTTGTTTTTTAGAGATCGTTGGCGATTGATCACCATCAACTCTAAAACGAAGGTCGTACACTGGATTGATCATCTCCATCCCCCCCCCCCCCCACACCCCCTCTGATTTGATTTTAAGTCTCATATCAAAGGGCACTACATGCTACCAACACATAAAAATCTATCAAGGTTGAGGTGATTGAAGTGAAGGTACTACTACAATTCTTATCTCGGTTCGTTATTTCACCATCACACACAAAGTTTGTATGTTTAACATGTTATCCCAAAATCTTATTAGTTCAAGAAACAAAGCAGTAATTTTGAGTGTGGATACTACACTATGTTGTTTGCAACCCATTTAATCCGGATTTTGCAACCACACAGCTTGGCCGTACACAATGTATGATGATCTAACCTCGACATTTCCTTTTTTACCTTATACACATTTTTTTGAGTCAATCTAGTAAATATAAATATCTTTTGTTGTAGCTTTTGCCCAAGGATATCACCCCTTACACGTTAGCTGAGATTAATGTGGTACGGAACAATCTTGCACACTACGTTACTACCATTCGCTCTAACGTCCTTGGTACCCCCATCGTGTAAGCCATCCATCCTATAGCAATGAATGTATGTTTCCTTATGAAAGTAGACAAAAACCGCTTGTTTCCTTTGTGCGTTGATGCTTTTTGGGCTGCACTTTTGTTGGTAGAGATGTGTATACTCTCTCATCAGTGATGTAAACTTATAAAGGCATGTATTCACCTGGTTTATTCAACATTTGCAAACAGGTTTTGTGTTTACATAATTTTCTTCCGTCGAAACCAAATTCCATCTACATTCCTCTTCCGAAACATGATTAAATCATCAATATATTTTTGGTCCTAATTTCCATTTTCATAGACAGACGCTGAGACTGGACGATTGCACGCTTTCGAAAGGTTTTAAAATTGGAGGGAGATTTTAAAAACAAAACGCCGCCGTTCTATGCCGCCGTACAATCTTTTCGGTAGCAGAAACAAACAAATAAAAACATTAAAAAATATGCCCTTACTGGACTTCCGTTTAAGGAAGCTGTAGGAACATACGTAATCATGACAACATTTTCCGAATGCGGAATAAGTGACATGACGTCACATACTCTGTCATACGTTCCGGCATAGGAACCGATGAACAACAACCGAACGTACACTTGCTTCAGGAAGATTCACGGTAATCTGTTTGGAAGCATTTGTTTGTTCCGTTATCGTAAGTATGTACAAAAAAAACTCTTTTGTTCCAGCTTCCGGTTGCGTAACCAACATGGCTTACACAACCGGAACGAACTCATCAACAGCTCATCGTTACACGGGTTCCGAATACGGAAAGAGTATGCGACGTTTATAAAAAAATACAGAAACGGCGGTTCAGACCGCCGTTACCTGTGTTGCTAATCAACGGCGGTTAAGACCACCGTTTCTTACAGACCCACCACCCACGGCGCAGCCACCGACGGTGGGCAGAACCGCCGGTATAGGGGGGCGACCGCCGCCCTTCCTACCTCCGTCCAGTAGTGGACTCCTCAACCCTACATAAAAACGATGAAAGATATATGATCGGGTTTAGGTGACCTAATGATACACATAAAACCTTTTTGGGGTTTCTGTGGCAATTTGAGTGAGGTGCAGAATGATTCCAGCATAGTCCTACTACTCCCCCTCGAGGTGGCTGCATGTACAGCTAAAAAAGGGTTATATTACGGAATAATACCCTAAGGTACCTAAACTACCTGACATGTATAATATCCTTAACTCGCAGTTTAAAATACACTGAGTCTACAAAGCATATGCAAAATATCGCCGTTAGTAGTTATCAAAACTAGAAATAACTTGGATTTCTCATTTGCTTTATTGCATCGACAGAAATCTAAAGGGTCTTCCTTCCCGCCTTCTAACGGGTTAGGAGGAATATGAGAAACAATTAGGCAAGGATACTCCATAAATTAGTCAGGACAATTTTGCAAAAAGACCATTTTTCCAAAGCATATCCCACTAAAAATATATATGTAAATTAAGGGAATTTCAACCAATCCTGGTTTGATTGGCTGGCGGCCTAATATTGGACATAGTGAATGCAATCTAACATGATATAAGCTGAAAAACTTAGCCGGTCTACAAATCTAGTAACAGTGCCGCCAAACGTAAGTATTTAAACTATTTTGACTCGGATTTCTCCTGACTGTACAAACCAAATCGGAAGCTAATCAAAGTTTAGGCGAGCAAAAGGATCCATCGAAAAACAAAGATTAGCAGATCACATTCAATCCAATATTTTAGTACAATACTGGTGAGCGTCGTTTGACTCACACAAACAATTCCTGTTATATGCTAAGAATAGATAATAAACTAGCACAATGGTAAGCAAGGTTGAATCCCACAGAGAACGGAATAATCAAATTCAATTTCCTAAAGACCAAACTTAGTGTAGTCACCACACTTTGTAGTTCAAGATTGATTTTCTAAAAGCTAAGAAAACAAATAAACTATACTAACAACTAAAATATAATCAAATAAAATAAACTAAATTAAATACTAAATTAAAATAGAAAACAATCACACGAAAGAAATTTGGCTTCGAATAATTCCTCACTAGTTATTATGATCGATCATTGATTCAGAAATAAATTAACAACCATGAATATATTAGTTATAGGACAGCAAGTATTTGCTAAACCATCACAATCCTTCCTTACATTCTCGACAGCAGGCAAGTATTTGTTGAACCCACTATTTCTCTTATTAAGATGTCCCCAGAAAGTATTCGCTAAACTAGATACTCATCTCAACAACATGAAGCACTAAAAGGACCCAATATGAACAATCACCCAAGTATTCGCAAGTAATGCCTTGTTCACTTAATTGTTCCACATCCTTGTTATTATATAGTCTGTATTAGTTATCTATTTATAGACAGGAATTTCGCTACTTAAATTAGCTATAACCTAATAGTATTCAAGTTGATCAAACTCAAAATATCAGATATAAATTCATACAAGAACAATCAAGAATTCATGGATATCATTATAAACGCATTTAGATCTCACAAATCATAAAACTGTTGGTGTTTTATGAAACACAATCATTTAAGCATAATTGGATTTGAGTATTAGTGAGCTCGGGACGTTATAACAAGGTTGGTGGTGCGGAGTGCACACTTGTATAAACCCATCCACAAGCTCACAATTCTGGAATAATCATGTTTGTATGATTAATTCGGAATAAAGTGTTACATTGATACTAATGCAGAAATGAATATGTATATCAATTAACACGTGTTTGGTTGGGGTCATGTGATTGGATGATTGTTTTGGTACGTACGTATGCATGCAGTTATTCCTTTGGATTGGATTGGATGCATGCATGCAGTTAACTCACCGTTGTGGATTGGATCGGGATGTGTTCTGTGGTTACTGCAGTAACTACAGTTGCCACTTGGTTGTTCTGTAGTTACTGCAGTTGCTTCTTGGTAGGTTCTGTGGTTACCTGCAGTTGTTCATCCCTATCTGATACGGTGTGGTTCGGTACCGATGGTTTTCCCTATAAATACACATGCCTTGGTGCATGTAAAGACACAGATACACAAACAGTAATTACAGTCCTTCAACAAAATGTTCAAAAGCATTTTCTTGTTTCAGGCCTAGAAGCAAGAAGGTTCGATAGTTTTATCCTGCGAGGGAATTCGTGAAACCCAGGCTATAAGGGTCGAATTATTCTCTAAGGAAAGCGAGCCTACGTGACTCTATCGAAATCCAGATACATCACAAAATACTCTTTCTCTTTACCCAACAATCTTTGAGAATAATTTTTTGTCATTGTGATGATGGATTCTGTACGTGACATGACTTCTAAATTTATGATGTGAGAGAAGTTTGTAGGTGTGGACTTTCGCAGGTGGCAGAAAAAGATGCACTTCCTCCTAACCACTCTCAAGGTGGTGTACGTCTTGTCTACTCTGATCACCGAACCAGCAGAGGATGAACCATTGGAGGAGACACGCAAGAGAAACAAGTGGGAGAATGATGACTACATCTGTCGCGGTCACATCTTGAATGGTATGTCTGACTCACTGTTTGATATATACCAACATGTTGAATCTGCAAGGGAGTTGTGGAATTCTTTGGAGTCAAAGTACATGGATGAGGATGCTTCTAGTAAGAAGTTCCTTGTCAGTAATTTTATGAATTACAGGATGTCGGACTCCAGGCCAGTGATGGAGCAGTACAATGAACTGCTTCGGATTCTTGGGCAATTCGCACAACACAAATTGGAAATGGATGAATCTATTTCTGTGTCAAGCATAATCGACAAGCTTCCATCCACTTGGAAGGATTTCAAACACATGCTTAAGCATAAAAAGGAAGAGCTATCTCTTGTTCAACTTGGGAGCCATTTGCGCATAAAGGAAACTCTAAGGGTGCAAGAAAATGGCAAGCCCAAAGATAAAGAGACAGTGGTATCTTCTTCTATCAATGTGATGGAAGATGGTGAAAGTACTAAGAAGAAAAAGGGCAAAAAACGTCCCTTTGTCAACAACAACAAGGAATCAAACAAAAAGCCTAAGGGTTCATGTTGGATTTGCGGCAAGACGGGGCACTTTAAACGTGACTGTCGTGTCGAAAAGAGCAAGAAGGGAGTGGTATCAAACAATTCTGGGCAGGGGTCTAAGGACCAAGGTCCACCAACTCAAGGTCAGTATTTTGACAATGATTTAATTTTTTATGAAAATTATGTCACGCTCATTCCTGAAGCATTTTACATGCAGGATGATGAAGTTGCGTGGTGGGTAGATTCTAGTGCAACCAAACATGTTTGCAAGGACAAAAAGTGGTTCAAGTCATTCGAACCGGTTACTAATGGTGCCATTATTCATATGGGAAACGAATCTACCGCCGATATTCTTGGTCGAGGAGAAGTTGTGTTGAAATTCAATTCTGGGAAATATCTTCATCTAAAGGATGTATTATATGTACCTAGAATTAGAAAGAACTTAGTTTCTGTTGGCATTTTAAATAAGTGTGGCTATAAGCAAGTGATTGAATCTGATAAGTATGTATTGTCGAGATATTATGTGTTTGTAGGGTTTGGATATTATTGTAATGGTATGTTTATGTTGAATTTGAGTGATAATTTTAATTCTGTAAACATGGTTTGTTCTGGTGTTGATTTACCATCTTTATGGCATGCAAGACTAGGACATGTTCATTATAATCGCATGCTTAATATGTCCAAAGAAAACTTGATTCCACCTTTTGATATAAATGTGCAAAAATGTGATACTTGCAAGTTGACTAAAATTGTCAAACAACCTATGAAAAGTATTGAAAGGACATCAAGTTTGCTTGAACTCATTCATAGTGATTTATGTGATTTGCGTGCAACACCATCTTTGGGAAATAAAAAATATTTGGTAACATTTATAGATGATTATTCTAGATTTTGTTACATATATTTGTTACATTCTAAAGATGAGGCAATTGCTAAATTTAAGATTTTCAAAAATGAAGTTGAATTGCAGCAATCTGTTTTGATTAAAAGGTTGCGCACTGATAGAGGAGGTGAATATTATGATCCTGTGTTTTTTGAATCTTGTGGCATAATTCATGAAGTTACCGCTCCTTATACACCACAATCAAATGGTGTGGCTGAAAGGAAAAACAGGGTTCTCAAGGAAATGGTAAATTCCATGCTATCCTACTCGGGCTTGAGTGACGGATTTTGGGGTGAAGCCATGTTAACGGCTTGCTATTTATTGAATAGGGTTCCAAATAAAAGGAACAAGAAAACTCCATATGAACTTTGGTGCAAAAAGAAACCAAACTTGATTTATCTTCGAGTTTGGGGTTGTCGGGCGGTCGTGAGACTTCCTGATCCCAAAAGGAAAACATTGGGGGAACGAGCAATTGATTGCATCTTTATTGGATATGCCATGCATTCCAAGACTTATAGGTTCTATGTTATTGAACCTAATGATTTCATTTCGATTCACACTGTAATTGAATCGGTAGATGCTTTTTTTGATGAAACTCGATTCTCCTCAATGGCAAGACCAAAGGATATAGTTCCAACTTCAATAAGAACTATAGAGGGAGATGAAATATCACCTGTTAAGTCACTTGAACTTCGAAGAAGTAAGAGAGGAAGGATTTGAAAAGTCTTTTGGTCCTGATTTCCAAATGTATTTGGTTGAGGGATCAAGAGATGAGATTGATAATGAATATTCTTATTGTTATCATGTTGATGAGGATCCTAAAACATTTAGTGAGGCTATGAAATCACGAGATGTTGCTTTCTGGAAAGAAGCGATAAATGATGAGATGGATTCCATCATGGGTAATAATACGTGGATTCTCTCTGATCTACCACGTGGTTGCAAATGGATCTTCAAAAGAAAGATGAAAGTCGATGGTTCTATTGACAAGTTTAAAGCCAGATTGGTTATCTAAGGTTTTAGGCAAAGGGAAGGTGTTGATTACTTTGATACATATGCCCCAGTTGCTAGGATCTCCACTATTAGGTTGGTGATTGCCTTGACTGCTATCAACAACTTAGTGATCCATCAAATGGATGTCAAAACAGCATTTTTAAATGGAGATCTAGAAGAGGAGGTTTACATGAAACAACCAGAAGGGTTTGTTATGCCAGGAAATGAGCATAAGGTTTGTAAACTGGTTAAATCATTGTATGTGTTAAAACAAGCTCCTAAGCAATGGCATCAAAAGTTTGATGAGGTGGTTTTGTCAAATGGTTATCAATTAAACCAATCTGACAAATGTGTATATAGCAAATTTGATAATTCTGGAAATGGAGTTATTATTTGTCTATATGTGGATGACATGTTGATTTTTGGTACAAACCAAAATCAAGTTGACCTTACAAAGACTTTTTTGTCTTCAAGGTTTGACATGAAAGACCTGGGGGAGGCGGATGTTATTCTTGGCATTAAGATCAAACGAGAGAATAATGAAATCTCTCTGACACAATCTCACTATATTGAAAAAATACTCAAAAAGTTTAATTGTGAGAATTGTTCCCCAGTTAGTACTCCAACTGATACAAGTGTGAACCTTGTGCCTAATAAGGGTAAAGCAGTATCACAACTCGAGTACTCTCGAGTAATTGGATGCTTGATGTATGCCATGACAAGCACAAGGCCAGACATCGCTTTTGCGGTTGGCAAATTGAGTAGATACACAAGTAATCCTAGCATTTTTCATTGGCAAGCTGTTAGGCGTGTGCTCAAATATTTAAAGAAAACCAAGGATTATAGTTTGTGCTATGTGGGATTTCCTTCAGTGTTGGAAGGTTATTCGGATGCTAGTTGGAATAATAGCAGAGATGCTAATTCTTCTACTAGCGGTTGGGCATTTTTGCTTGGTGGAAGAGCCATTTCATGGTCTTCAAAAAAGCAAACTTGTCTTGCTGACTCGACATTGGAAGCTGAATTTATTGCATTAGCCGCAGCCGGTAAAGAGGCAGAATGGTTGCATAATCTGATCTATGAAATTCCATTGTGGCCTAAGCCAATTTCGCCTATCTCAATTCATTGTGATAGTCTTAATACTTTGTCTAATGCTTATAAGGAAGTGTACAATGGAAAATCCAGACACTTGGGCATCAGGCATAGTGCGGTTCGTGAGTTATTAACTCATGGTGTGATTTCAGTTGATTTTGTAAGAAGACAGAAAAATCTAGCAGATATACCACTTGACGAAGGGGTTAGTTAGGGACTTGGTATTTAAGTCGGTGATCGGGATGGGTTTAAAGCCTATTTAAATCTTTGATGGTGGTATACCCAATTTCGCTCTAGTACGACGCTAGAGTCAAATATAATGTGGAAGGCCCATTATTTAAGATTGAAACATATAATTTTATATCCCGAATGGTATATGTTTGGACATGCATGAAGACCAGAGGATGAAGTTTAAACTTCTTAATGGATCTTTTGAAAAAATACATATGCATGTGTATGATTAAAAAGATTCACCTATATGAAGAGCGAATTGTAGCCGCTTCAAGAAGTTAAGGCTTGGCTTTGTATGCACCTCATGAATGGATTGGGACACATGGCTTGAATAGTGTCAGTTTAGCTTTTGAGTTGTATTTGAACTTGTGTGTGTATAATCTTCAAGTGTTCAAATGGGTTGAAGGGTTCAATCTTTTAGACACCCCGATTCTCGAGCATTTGGAATGTGTAATTCACTAAGATGAAAATTCAATCTATAAGACATTTTCATTTATGCACTTGTTTGGTTTTGATGGATTGTTGTTTTTCCAAATCAAGGATTATACTTAAATGGGGGAGGATTGTTGGTGTTTTATGAAACACAATCATTTAAGCATAATTGGATTTGAGTATTAGTGAGCTCGGGACGTTATAACAAGGTTGGTGGTGCGGAGTGCACACTTGTATAAACTCATCCACGAGCTCACAATTATGGAATAATCATGTTTGTATGATTAATTCTGAATAAAGTGTTACATTGATACTAATGCAGAAATGTATACGTATATCAATTAACACGTGTTTGGTTGGGGTCATGTGATTGGATGATTGTTTTGGTACGTACGTATGCATGCAGTTATTCCTTTGGATTGGATTGGATGCATGCAGTTAACTCACCGTTGTGGATTGGATCGGGGTGTGTTCTGTGGTTACTGCAGTTGCCTCTTGGCTGTGTAGTTATTGCAATTGCCACTTGGTTGTTCTGTAGTTACTGCAATTGACTCTTGGTAGGTTCTGTGATTACCTGCAGTTGTTCATCCCTATCTGATACGGTGTGGTTCGGTACCGATGGTTTTCTCTATAAATACACATGCCCGGTGCATGTAAAGACACTGAAACACAAACAGTAAGTACAGTCCTTAAACAAAATGTTCAAAAGCATTTTCTTGTTTCAGGCCTAGAAGCAAGAAGGTTCGATAGTTTTATCCTGCGAGGGAATTCGTGAAACCCAGGCTATAAGGGTCGAATTATTCTCAAAGGAAAGCGAGTCTACGTGACTCTATCGAAATCCAGATACATCACAAAATACCCTTTCTTTTTAACCGACAAAAACTAGCAATTCATTATTTTATACCGAACAAACAATTAGCTAAACATAATAATAAAATAAAATAAAAAACAAACCAAACCCATCTGCATTAGGCGATCAAAACTCCAAAATCATCCAAACCGGCCGTCGGCTCCACTCCCCCAAAGGCAAAACCCTAATCTCATTATTTATTTAACTAAAACCCTAATCTAAAACTTAATTCCTCCTTTCGGCCGAACAAAGGGATTATATATATTCCCACCATGCAAAAACCAAGTCCAAAACCCACGCACACACATTAACAGGCCCGGGCCCATGGCCTTATTTATTATTTGACTAATAATACTAATTATAATATAATAATAATTTTAAACGGAATTAGAAGAGTGATTGCTCCGTTCAATAAATAAATTAATAAAAAAAATTAAAAATGATAAAATTACGTAGTTTTGACTAAAGCCGCCACATAACCACCGCAATATTCCGACGCCTACGATAATTGCATAATTAAGGATATATTTAATGAGGGAATATTTTATATAATTAATCTAATTTTCCTTATAAAATTTCAATCAACCGAAACTCTGTCAATTAATCACTTTAATTAGTAAATAAGAGATTTATAGATCTATATCATTTTCAGATACAACTTTGTGATTAGATTGTCTTACTGTTACCAACTGTTCTTTCTGTTTACCAAATCAGTCTTAATTAATCATATTAGTCACGATTGTATAAATGATTAATTCTTTTTAATACATTGGAAAAATATAAGAAGAAAAAATGAAACATTTGCCATGTATAAAATAAGAAAATTGAAATATTGGTATTGGCTGGATATATATGAATGAGTACCTTCACTATAAATTGTGATTTAATTTCGCTAGCATAATAAAATAGATGAGCTCATTTCTTTTCGAACTAAATTGTAGTTTAATATATTAGAAATAGAATCAATTTAATTAAATTTATCTACATTTTATCAAAAGTTATATTTATATATTAAGCTAAATAGTTTTGATTAAAATCACCGCATAACCACCACAAATAGTCCGAAATTTACATATTTCTAAAGACAACTAATTTGCAGTTTTCCTTTTTCATTCCTCTGGCGCCTGCCGTTTCTTCCTTTTTATATATATTTTTTTCTTTTGTGTATTTCAGCATATGGTGTCTTCCTTATCTATTTAAATCTAGGCATTGATTTTATGTACAGAATACATCACACGTTCCATTCAAATATATATCAAATATATATATCAAATCTATTTTAAATTATATTTATGTTATTAATATATTTTAATTGATGGTAAAACTATCGTTTAAATTTATTATATAATGTGTCATTCTCAATTCACTCCATCTTACAATATTTTATTCTCTCAGTTTCTCTACATTGAGAAGATAGACATGAAATACCTCCGGCAAGAAGGTAGTCCGCCGGAAATCTCTAGCGGCGCTGACCTCGAAGAGAGAGTAAAATGCAACAATGGCGTTGACAATCGGAATCGAAACGCACTGAAGTCAGTCGGTCCAGCTGGGCGATTCGGAGCCCCGAGAACGAGAAGTAGAGAACATGATGATTGCCGACGGCGAGGTTGAAGAAGAGGGTGGCGAATCGGAAAACGAGGATTAAGACGTTGAAGCGGCCGAGTTTCATTTCAGAGACGGTGGAGAGGAAGTGCAGGGCATGGAGTTTCAGGTCCATAATATGAAAACCCGGATGCGCGAAGAGATTCAAACCATCCCCAAAGCCAAAAAGCTGATTGAGGAGCCATTAAAGCAATAGAAGAAACTTAATGACATGTCTGCATGTGTTCCACATACCCTTTCTGCTTAATAGCATGCATGTGTTTGATTCAATGAAAAATTAATAACATGCTTAATTAATATTACTTCAAATATACCGCGCAACGCGCGGTGTACCTATGCTAGTAATAACTAGCAATAATTCAGCCCCAAATAAATTGAGTTGAAATTCTTCAATGTCTTCACTTTAATTCTTCACTATTGCCAGCTTATTATTTCTCCTCTTTGATTATATTGGATCGCTACCTCATTAAAAACCCGGTGGGAAAAAAGAGTATAACGAATCCACTTCTTTTAGGCTCCAAAGTCCTCCATCAGTTTCACCTCAGTCCGGGTCAACTTCACCGAGCAATTTAGTGATCGTTAAACGAAGCACAACTCTGTCAAATGAAGGATTCCGGAATAAGGCTCAACTGGATTTGCATCCTTTCAGCTTCCAAATTGCTTCAAAAATCGTTAGAACCGCATCCTTTGTGCATTTAGCTCCAATCTCCTCTATCAACCAAATCTGCATAGAAAACACACCTAAAGTGCACATTAATCTCGTAAAAGCTCAATATAAGTCCTTGAATAAAAAACGTATAATCATCACATCAAATATCCTCACACTTGGGTCATGCTTGCCCTCAAGTATGATATGAACAAATTACAAGCACAATTGTTTATTCAAGTTCTCATCCCCTCAACTGACTCAATAGAAAATAAATCAAAAGAAATTAAACAAACCAACAAAATACGAAACTAAAGACTCTACTACCCGAACTTTGGTCAAAAATTTCAGCATTTCAAACTTTCTTTTCCTCGGCTAATCAACAAACTTCCCAAGCATGATATCAAGTCTCCTTTCATAAACAAAGTTGGTATCATCCCCCCTTGAACCTTTCAATCAATCCCCCATACGTCAGCAATCACTTGCATATCAATGGTCAAAATAGACGAGAAGAACTCCTCACAGTTTTCACTCAAAGCACTCAGTAAAGTGGACAATCACTCATATAATATCAACGTGGCAGCATCAATTAATACATGAAAATCAGAAAGGTCTTTTGATTAAGGTGGGCTAGGGTTCAAGGTATGATCCTAAAGTCTCTAAGGTTTATATTTATGAACAAAATATTATGCATGCTCTATCTCAAACCATCATCTATGTAGAGTAAGCATTTTTCATCATTTCAAGCTCACTTCAAATGTAGGTGCTTTTTATTTTTCTTGTTTTTTTTTCTTTCTTTTTTTTTCTTTCATTTTTTTCGTTTTTTTTCTCTGCACCATTTACATATTGAAGCTCTACTGTACATGTGACAAGGAAAACTCACATAATGATAAGGAACACGATTTTCAGCTCCAGTGAACACCTCGATTTGGCCAAACAGGGCCTGCAGTTTCCAGAATAAGAGCAAGTCCAACAGTTTCTCCACTCACATTCTCTATAATAGGGAAGCAAATCTCATATTCCCCATATTTTTTCACCTCAAACCCAACAGTTTCTCCATTTTTCATTCCCTAAAATTTATTACTAACATTTAATACTACATATTTATTCATTTTTCTTCTATTTTTAAAGTCATATATTTACTAAGTCCAAATAATAATGAACTTATAATACACCTTAAAATAATATTTCAAATTTGACATTACTTATTCCATAATATAAAATTATAAAAATACATTTTATAAAAATAACACATTACGAATTATAATATTATTATTTTTGTAACATATTACGAATAATTAGACTCATCTCTTTTCAATTATTATTAAAAGTTATTTTTTTCAACTATTATAAATAAAATGCTTGCCAAAAAAAAGATTTAGTTTAGATGTTGTGACTTATAAACAAAGGTCAAAATAAATATATTTATAAACTTAAAATTTAGTAAATTTATATTGAAAAGTAGATTATATTTGATTATTAAATATCAATAGATATGTATATGTAAAAATAGTCATATGAGATCTTACTACAATCGTTTTTATGCATATTTTTAGAATATGTATTTTTTATAAAATTTTATTGTAATTATTTTAAGATATTATCATTTAAAAATATTGAAGAGAAACAATTAATGAATTAAATAATCAAAAAATTTCCAAGAAGCATTAAATGTTGGTTCTCCAAAGATTTTTTCTCATTTGCTAAATTTGGAGAAGCAAACCTTCTCTCTCTTCAATTTCCCTATTATAGAGAATGGGATGGAGAATCTGTTGGATTTTTAAAAAGGTCCAAATTCTCCATATTTGAGCAAATTTGCTATTATAGCAAACCTGTTGGACTTGCTCTAAGGTTCTGTTTGGAACTAAAACTTTTCTTTAAATTCTGGGTAATATAATTAGAACTGCTCTATTAGCAAACGCCACAAATATTCATCAATGTCATGCATCCAAAGGTCACACAATGGATGAACATATCAACTTATTCCCAAAAACATGCATAATAGGATTAAGAAAATGGTATAAACAAATTTTGGTTATTTATTTTGTGTAGGTTAAACAAAGAAAAAAAAGTCAAGGCTCAAGAGGGCTTACTAAGGATATAAAGGGTAAGCTATTTATGATGTGTGGTTAAACCTATTTTGCCTTTCATCATTTTAACATGCATCAATTTCAACTTCCACAACACTCAGAAAAAAAAGATTGATGTAGAGAGTGCTCTACTCTAGACTCAGACCTCACTATATACTTGGCTTTATTCTTAACAGGCCTTTTCGTCATCCCGATATCATTTAAACAAGTGAAGATGGTTTCAAGGGTTTTTCTTTTCAAACTCTTAGGGAAATATCAAACAACTAAGGTTACTAATCAGATTCTCTCAACATGCAAAATTCATCCATCTCAAAGCCAACTCCATTACTCATTATCTTGCTAAAAATTTGACCGACTCGACTCAAGAAACAAATATTTTTGTATTTTCAGTTTTTTTTTTTTTTGATAAAAAATGGAATCAAATAACACAAATCTCCTCACACTTAAATCTTGCTTGCCCTCAAGCAAGCTTAGCAAAAATATAAGGACACAAAACATATAGCAACTAAAAACAAATAAAACAAGGGAAGGAGGGACTTATCGAGGGTCATCCTGGGTCATAAATATGTCCAAGGTATGCATAATAGCTATCATTTGAGCGAACACGAGGATGTACCGATCTGCTGTCGGGATGCTTACTGATCTGCTGCTAGTATGCCTCCGTTTGGCCAAATAGAGGTTGTACAGGTCCGCCACTCCTTCCGAGTGGGTGTTATTCCAATACAATGACCCGCAATATCACAAAATAAAATATAAATAAATAAAAACGAAATCAATTACTTTTTTTTTTGGTTTTTCAAATTTTTATTTTTTTTTGGTTTTTAATAATAAAAATCAAGAGAAAAGGGAAAGAAATTTGGGTTGCCTCCCAAATAGCGCTTTTCTTTGTAGTCTTTGGCTAGACTTTCTGCTGCGATCATGGAGACCTTGAGGAAATTGCTTTCCTCTATCTTTATACCAAGTGATGATATCGGGAACATCCACCCGATCATCTTCAAAACAAAACTTCTTCTCCTCACACTTGTATGAAGAAATATCCTTCACTACTGCAATCTGATCTGCACCATAATATGGCATGGGATGATGACGGTGTGGTCGAGGAAGACCTCACGTTGCAGCAGATGAGAGACCGAACTCGGAAAGAGAATGGACCAGCACGAGAGGAGTCACCAACCCTAATGATGAGCAAGAGGAGAGTCAGGAGGAATAGAACCTGCGGGAGGTCGTAAAAGCTAGCGGAGGAGTCGGTGGTTGGCGCAAAGACAGTCTCAGGAGGACTGCCAGTGACGGGATGGCCTAGATCTTCGGAAGGGACCTCAGGCCCTCCATGGTCAGGGGGATTAGGGTTGGTGCTTCATCCTGTTACCGGCGCAGTTACATCTGGACCGTCCTGGCGTCAGGGGTAGCCATAGTAGGACACCTTTCGGAGTCGGGAGTCGCCGGGGTAGGTACGAGTATGCTGCCTCCCCTAACCGCGACCATGGAAGTGTGGGCCTCCCGATGACGGTGACACAAGGAGCAGTCAGATAGCCGCCGGAAGTAACAGATGTGGATCGGACTATGAATGACACTTGTCCGCAGTATTACTTCCCTGGCCTGAATCCCGGCCTGAGAGGTTGTCCGGGGGTTAAAAATTAGAAATGAGGCATGGATGCACACGGATATGGCTTGTACTTAGAGTGCAGTCCGCTGGATACCTAGGGTACCCCGATGCAACAAGGAGGTTATGCCGAGATTCGTCCGGGGACGTACCACTACAACCCTCCGGTAGGCTCGGGAGGTAGGGCACCTTTGGCAGGTATTCATGAGCTGGTATGGGAAGCATGGCAGATGTTTGGAGCATGTTATTATGCTAATGTTCCCTCAGTTATAGTTTCGGGGGGCTACGAGATGTATCTAGTGGTGGTAGATCGGGCTCCATCTGCTTCATTTCAGTTTATCAAGTTAAGTTCGACTTATTGAGTTTAGTGCTAATAAAATATAGCATAATTTGGTAATATTAATACATAGATTTTTTTTCATCAATTCAGTTCAATAAAGTCCAGTTCAGTATAGTTCAGCTCAATTCTGTTTAATATCTAGGATCATTTTATTAAGTTCGGTTCTGATGAAGTATAATTTGATAAACTTTTGCTAATTTAGTTATATCAATGATTAGCAATGGTTTGTTTCTTCAATTCAGTTTCGTTCAGTTAAGTTCAATTCAATATACTTCCATGACTTGTTTTGTAATAAAAAAATTGAATATACTTTTTAATATAAAAATAAAATTAATTTTAGTTCAGTTCAATATTTTTTAATTTAGTTCAGTTTAGTTCAGTTCAATATTTTTCAGTTCAGTTACGTATTTTTCAGTTCAGTTAAGCATTTTCCAGTTCAGATCAATTCAGTTCACTTCAGGCGTATTAAACATGCTCTTAATAATTTCAGTTTTACTTTAGTAGCACTTGATTAGGATTTTCATTTGGAAATTTATCTTATACAAGTTTAATCAATAATAAAAATAATATAGAGAATTGTTTTTAAAATGAATCAGGTCAGTTGAAATGAAATAATTTCAGATACATATTCGAGTTGAACAAAAAAGTGACTGAACCAGCCAGAATCTGATAAACCTCCCCAAACCCCCAAGGCAGCTTTCTCCCAGCTTCGGCTCGGACTGTCGATCAATGGCGGCCGTGTAATTCGTTTTTAATCGAAAAAACATACCTAGCCCCTCCTCTGGGTCAATTCGTCTTCTTCCCAAAACTGCAAGGAAAACTGGGATTCTACTGTCAAACACTCTGAAATCATACGATTTCCATTCATCTGGGAAAGCGGCATTTGGTGATGGGTATGTTTTCTTTTTCTTTTGAAAGGTTAAATTTGCTGGTGCCAATTTTCTTGCATTGTGGTTTAAAGCTATAATACTCTGGTCTGGAGTCTCCAGAGTTGGTGTAAATTGGTGTAAAAGGTTGTTTGTGCTAAGGAAATGAGCTTGCTTTTAGTTTAGCTGGCATAAACTGTGCCTCTGAACCTTGTTAATGATGGTGTCGCTGACTGCTGAGGCAACTTCCTTGTTGAGAATAAATTGACTTTCTTGAACATGGAATTCCTAGTCATGAATCGCATTGTCCAAAACTAGAAGGTAACATAAATATTATGTGAATTGAAGTGAGAGATACTATGCAGGCTTAACATGTTAATTGTCTTGTTAGAAATTGTTAAGTTATGGAGAATGCATTTTGGAGTCCTTTGTTGAGAATTTGAATCTCGGGTATTTACCTTGTTTGTAATCTTTGAAGCTTTCATTTCATGTTTTTGAACAGTTTATGATGATCCTAATTCTTGTTTTATCAGAACCTATCTCTCAAACAGCTCCTTTCTCAAATTTAATCTTTCAGATGGTTACTTCTTGGTGAAACAATGTGATCTTTTTATGATTCACCATTTCTTCATTGCCCTAAAACTGAATTTGTGGGTATTGGATGCTGTGAAATTTGCAGGTCATTATAGTTTAGAGATGCCTTTAGCTCGGAGCATCAGACGGCCTGTTGAGGCATTGTGCAAGATGATAAACACCCCTGGTTACTCTGCCTTGTCCTGTAAAGGAGCTTCCTTAGCTAAATTTGGCAAAAATGCTGAAAGTCTTGAATTATTTTCTTATAGAAGGTTCTCAACTCAAGTCTCCTCTGCCGAGCAAGTGAGTCTGATTAAGCAATTAAGAGAAACAACGAGTGCTCCTATTAAAGAAGTGAAGTGTGCTCTAGTTGATTCCAACTGGGACATTGGTAAGTTTGTTAGATGCTTTAGTTTTCCCCCCTTCTTTATGTTGGTTTTGCAAATAATGAACATAACTGTGATCACAGATTCTGCTCAAAGGGAGCTGAGGAAAAGGGGGATGGTTCTGGCATCCAAACAAGCGACTAGAACTGCTGCTGAGGGTTTTCTTGCATTGGCTCAGAATGAACAAAGAGCTGCTATTGTTGAACTTAATTGTGAAACAGATTTTGTTGCAAGAAATGAAATATTTCAATACCTGGTCAGTATGTTGCTTCTCATTTAATTGACTTTAATGAACACAAAAAAAGGAACGGAAAAAATGTTATTGATTTCTTATCATTGTTAACTCCTTCTAAGCCATAACAATTCTTGTTTTTTAAGTCTTTATCTTTTACGATTGGGAAATTATGTATCCAGGCCCATTCTTTGGCAAAGTTGGCGTTGTCGGTTGATGGTTCTCCCCTCTCCTCTGATACCTGCTGTGTTTGACCCGAGTCCTTGGAGGTATCTGTCTGGTCTTCTTTAGTAATAATCTTAGGCACTCTTTGTTTTGCCTATAGAAGCTACTTATATGTGTTTTACTGTGCTCTGGGTTTGCTAGATGGATCTTTGAGTAATTTTTGATTATTGGTTTTAGTCTATGAGCCCACATAATCCCATTACTTTATTTCTCAGTATTATTTACTCAAGAGGTATTTAAATATTGTTTGATAATGTTTATGTTTTAGATAAAACGTAACTGATTGTATGGCTTCATTTTCGACTGCTGTCATGAATAGAATTTGTTGGAACCCAATTCTGTTTTTTAAATTTTTCTCAACACCTAAACTGAAGGAAGAAACCTTCCAAAAGGCACATGACTATCGACTAATTAATGACTCTTTATACTTTTAATCTGTTGTAGCTATATTAAATGTCTTAATCGTTGACTGAAATCGTACTTCTTCCTGAACCTGAATCACCTTTACATATGTACTCTCTCATCTATCAAACTTAAGCCTTATAGAAGTCTTCTCCATATGCAGGGATTGACATTGAACTTTGATCATCCCAAATTAAGTGGAGAAAAGACAATTCAAACTGCGATTACTGAAGTGGCTGTAATGATGGGTGAAAATGTTAAGCTCAGAAGGGGTTTTGCTATGTTTTCTCCTTCATATGGTGTTTTGTCTACTTATCTCCATACCAGTCCGCAGCCTGGTAAATTATAATTTGTGTAATTTTTCTAGAAAATATTTTGACTACCATGTATGTTGGTATTAATCATTGATACATGAAGGTATTGGAAGAATTGCTGGACTTTTGTCACTTGAAGTTGAGGGTCAGAATGCTTCATTGGATGCTCTTGAACGTGTTGGATCAGAATTAGCAATGCATGTGGTGGCAGCAAAGCCTCTTTTCATAACTAAAGACCTTGTTTCTGCTGAAGCCGTAGCAAGTGAGCGTGAAATTCTCAAGTCGCAGGTACCTCATTGTTATCATTTGATCATAGCTATTTAGCTTTGTTGTTGCCCTAAATTTACTCTTAATTTAATGTATTAATCGAGCTGCTGTGCTTTCACTATTATCTGTTGCCCCTAGGTCGTTGTGCCTGGATTGTTTTCTAACCAATTAACTCAAAATTATGTTCTTATGTTTAAGTGACACATGTATTTAGAATTTCATTATTATAGAGATTTTCAGTCAAACCTTAGTCTGCATAAAAATAAAAGCAATGGCATGATTGCTGAGATGAGATATGAAATTAGAATCTATACTTGTCCACATTACTTGCTGTTAGTGTTTCCAATTATTTACTCGATCTATTTGGCAGGCAGAAAGCACTGGGAAGTCTCAGATGGCTATAGAGAAAATGGTTGAGGGACGACTTCGCAAGTATTATGAGGAAGTAGTTCTGATGGAGCAAAAGTTTATTGTAAATGATAGTCTACATGTAAAGGTAATATGATGTCTTTTACAAACTAGCATTGTGTTGGTCGCTGTTTCTCTTTGATTACTTCACTGTAACAGCTCCTGATTTGACTCATTTCCACATTCTGCAGACCTTGCTGAACAACCTTTCAAAGGAAGTGGGCTCCCCTGTGAAGATAGGAAGCTTTTTACGGGTGGAAGTTGGAGAAGGCCTTCAAAGGTAACTGTTGCATTGCTTCAGGGTCTTTGTTTCTGAATTTGCTCATTTCTACTTCTTGCCAGTTAGCTTTATTAGTTTAACATTTAATGAGCATTATATGAAAATTACATGTATAAGTTGCAATTAAGCAAGTGCAACTTCCTTCTACATTTAGTTACTGAAATTCAGTATGATTCAAATGCCAAAACACTCTGGTAAGCATCATGATCATTTAAGTTCCTCTTTCTTACTCAGCGTGCCTAGCTAATTTGATTCCAGAAAGCTACAGACATCGTATGTGTACTAAAAAACTTTGAAATGCTAGGTGGTGTTGCTATTCTTATTATGGACTGAAATATAAATACTTTTGCTCCTGGACTTTGTGGTAATATGGGCAAAACATTGTGAACCAGAAAATCAGTACTGGGATATAATTCACATTGATGTAGCAAAAAATATACATATAAAATTCACATTGATGTAGTATTTGTGTTCCCATCTGTTTAGAGACTAAAGTAATATGTGTGGCTTTTGTAGCCTTGAAGAAACCAGTGATTCTCAGCCCTTGGCTCAGGCTGCTTAAACCCAGAAGCCTCCAGGTGTGGTCATAGTCCGTATGTCCTTCTTTAACAGTTTTGCTGTATATAATTGCCTGGCGTAGATAAATAATTGTCTTCTTGATTAGATTAAGCATTTGTTTTGTTGAACCACATGTGGTGTTTAGCTACTGTTAGATAAAATAAGGGGACATGTGTATCAAATGAATACTGGATTTCTTTCATCATGTTTGACAATAATCTGATTGCTCTTTTTTTCTTCTACTTCTGCTTGAGTGATTATATAAAGGATTCTCTGCATTAGTGTTTTGTGTTCTTGACAAGCAGTATTTGCTTCTATTTCCTTCATGATTACTTTAGCTCTATGACGATAACTGTCTTTGTTCCTTGGGATGATTTAGCTTCACTTGGCTGTAGGCCTTTAGAGTTTAGCAAAACTAAGTTTCCAGTAAGTTCTAAATATGATACAGATTTTGGATAACATACTGAATAACTTCTGCACATATAATGTTACATATCTGATAGATAGAAGAAATCCAAGAGACAAGGGAAGTTTAGGAATAGAATCAGAACTCAGAAGTGGTGAATTTAGTGGAACTTGAGGCTGGTAAGTATGTTGTTGTTGACTGGATCAGACAAATGGTCGAGAAGGTTTTGGAACGGTCCAACTCCTGTCACAAGAGCTTGTACAAAGTAGCCCAATATAGCCAGCATAGCCAGCCTTCCATTCTTGACCTCCTTGAGCTTCAACTCCTTGAGGGATTTCTCATCTTTCCCGAACCCTAGAGGGTTGAAAAGTGGCCCTCCTGGGTAAGCCGGTTCACCCGACCCTGCACAAAACTTCTCAAGCCCTAGGAAATACTGCTTGCTCATTGACCCTGGGTTGTACCAGTCCTGGAATCGCCTGTGCTCTGCAAACCCCATGAGTGCCATCTCTAGAACAAATAAGGTGTAGTTATCAGCCCAGTAGCTGTAGGTTCCTGCTGGGGGGATAACTCCTGTTTGGAACCATGGAAGAGCAGTCTCAGGTGGGATGAGACCTGCCTTTCCAAGGATCTCTGGAGCAATGGCTCCAGCAGCTCCTAGCATGGCAAACCGCCCGTTGATTATCTCTCCATAAGCTAGCCATCTTGGCTCGATGAATCCTCCAGTTCCCTCCGGGTCAGAGAGCCCTAGTGGGTCGAATCCAAAGTCTCCAGGAAGGCTGCAAAAGATTCAGCCCCTCATGATCAATATGTATACATAGAGTTTACTTCTTTTCTGCACTTTTGAAGTTATGTAGAGTTTTTACCTGCCATCCAAGTAGGAGAGGCTCTGTTTGGAGGCAAACCACAGCTGCCTGTCACCTTGCTGAAATAACAGACAAGGTACGTTTTCATTTGAGAATTTACTCTTAGTTTAGGGAAACTTGAATCGAAAAGTTGAAGGGAGAAGGGCATACCTTGACAGGAGGAGTAGCTGCAGCCCTTACAATGAAGGACACCCTCCTAGATGAAGAGGGCTGGAAGGACCTTCCTCCAAGGATTTGCCTTGCAGCCTCTGCTGAAGCGGTTATGGAGGAGGAGGAGACCAAAGCTTGTGCTGCCATGTTTAGTTGCAGTCAAGGAACTTGCTCTCTTTCTGCAGGAAGAGGAGGTAAGTATAGAGTGGAGAATCTAGAAGTGAGGGTGAAATAGGGGCCAGAGCACAAGATTTTTGTGGGGCTTTGTCAAGGGAATTGTGGTTGACATGAAAGAGTGCAGTTTGTGTGATAAAATTCAGATCATCTCCTCAAATAATAATGGTCCATGTGGCAAGGTTGCCTGGATAAGAGATTAATGGCTTGGTGCAATTGAGTCTAAGATTTTCTTTGCCACGTAAAATTGTTTTCAGGGAAAAAATAAATATTGATGAATTTAATTTAATTGTGAATTGGTAATAAAAATATGACATGGTGAATTGGCAATAAGAAAACTGGTTTGCTAAATGCAGTTCGTATTGTACTTATTTGTTGTCCGTATTATTGTTATATAATCATTTTCATATATAACTGATTTGCAATTGTATATAATAGAAATAATATATATATAATGTATATGTCTGAATAAATAAAAGGAAAGTTTCGAAAAAGACCGTCTATAATTTAGACTATGCTATTAATAAGTAAAAGTAAAACAATATTAAGACCCTTATTTGCAAAACACGGAGGGGTTTAATTGCAATACTTAAAAACTTGCTCCTCCCTTACAAGTTCACGCGCGCGTAATGGTGGGACCCACCACTTGCTTGTCCAGTTTTTCCGTTTTTTTGCAAAAATATTACACACGGAACTCGATCCCAAGACCTCATGAAAGATGAATCAACTCTATCACTCCACCGATCCACCTTTTGTGATTTTCCATGCAAGTAATATCTATATGAGGTAGTCTTGTGAGAGACCGTCAATATTATAGACCGGAAACTAAATAGTAAAAGTATGATTGAATAAAAATAAGGAGGTCCTTAATTGCAATTTAGAAATTTACTATTCACGCGTGCACTATTCACCACCACTGCTATTCACGCGCGCACTATTCACGGCCCAATACTATTCACGTGTGCACTATTCACGGCCAATACTATTCACGTGTGCACTATTCACGGCCAATACTATTCACGTGTGCACTATTCACGGCCAATACTATTCACGTGTGCACTATTCACGGCCAATACTATTCATTTCACAATACTATTTTAATACGTTTTAGATTAAAATACCGAGATTTTTAACTAAAACCATGATGTTTGATTTTTTCAAAATGATGTACATTAAAACACAGAGAAACACAGAGGTTGTTAGTTAAAAGTGTAATGTTTGATTTTTAATACGTTGTACATAAAAACACTGAGATTATTGATTAAAAGTATAATGTTTGATTTTTTTTTTAAATGATGTACATTAAATAAGGAGATTGTTAATTAAAAGTAATATGTTTGATTTTTAATAGATTGTAGATTAAAACACAGAAATTGTTAATTAAATGTATAATGTTTAATTTTTAATATGTCATAAATTAAAGCATGGAGGTTTTTATTAAAATTAAAATATGTAATTTTTAATAGATTGTAGTTAAAATAGGGATGTTTTTAATTTAAAGTATAATGTTTGTTTTATGACAGGTTGTAAATTAAAATATGGAGGTTTTTAATTAAAATTATAATATTTTATTTTTAATTGGTTGTAGATTAAAATATATAAGTTTTTAATTTAAATTAGAATGTTTGAATTTTAAATATGTAAGTTTCAGTATAAAAGGGAATGAATTTAAGGTTAAAATATGAGATTTTATTTATTGTAACTATATATAGATAGGGAAAGTCTCGAAAAATACCGTCTATAATTTAGACTAGGCTATTAATAAGTAAAACAATATTAAGACCATTATTTGCAAAACACGGAGGGGTTTAATTGCAATACTTAAAAACTTGCTCCTCTCTTTCAATTTCACGCGCTTGTACTGGTGGGACCCACCACTTGCTTGTCCAGTTTTTCCGTTTTTTTGCAAAAATATTACACACGGAACTCGATCCCAAGACCTCATGAAAGATGAATCAACTCTACCACTCCACCGATCCAGCTTTTGTGATTTTCCATGCAAGTAATATCTATATATAGTTACAATAAATAAAATCTCATATTTTAACCTTAAATTCCTTCCCTTTTATACTGAAACTTCCATATTTAAAATTCAAACATTCTGATTTAAATTTAAAACTTATGTATTTTAATCTACAACCAATTAAAAATAAAATATTATATGTTTAATTAAAAACCTCCATATTTTAATTTACAACCTGTCATAAAACAAACATTATATTTTAAATTAAAAACATCCCTATTTTAACTACAATCTATTAAAAATTAAATATTTTAATTTTAATAAAAAACCTCCATGCTTTAATGTATGACATATTAAAAATTAAACATTATACATTTAATTAACAACCTCCGTATTTTAATTTACAACCTGTCATAAAATAAATATTATATTTTAAATTAAAAACATCCCTATTTTAATCTACAATCTATTAAAAATCAAACATATTACTTTTAATTAGCAATCTCCTTATTTTAATGTACATCATTTAAAAATCAAACATTATACTTTTAATCAAAAACCTCAGCGTTTTTATGTACAACGTATTAAAAATCAAACATTACACTTTAACTAACAACCTCTGTGTTTTAATGTACATCATTTTGAAAAATCAAACATCATGGTTTTAATTAAAAACCTCGGTATTTTAATCTAAAACGTATTAAAATAATATTGTGAAATGAATAGTATTGGCCGTGAATAGTACCGGGTCGCGAATAGTAGTGGGCCGTAAATAGTGCGCGCGTGAATAGCAGTGGTCGTGGATAATGCACGCGTGAATAGTAAATTTCTAAATTGCAATTAAGGACCTCCTTATTTTTATTCAATCATACTTTTACTATTTAGTCTCCGGTCAGTAATATTGACGGTCTCTCACAAGACTACCTCAATAAATATATATGAACCATAACATATTTATCGAATACGTATTTTTTATTTTGAACTGCAAATGAACAAAATACACACTTATTTAGCATGCCCCGAAAACTGGCATTGTGAATTGGTAAGACTTGACTTTCAACCTCTTACCACTGTTTTTTTTAACTTGTTTTAGACCTTCAGTAGAGGAGGCCAGCACATCGTGCATTTTTCTGGATTGAAGACTTGGCGAAGGATAATAAGAGCATGCATAGGGAAAGTTACCTGGATTCTTGGTAAATTAACCATTTTTAGATTATCAAATTTACAGTGAGGTCAAGTTCACATGAGCCAGTTCATATATATGTATGCCGTAACTGTACTGGTAATTCTTTGCACCGGTCCTAACTCCTACCTGGCTCAATTACCTGAATTTGGAATGGAATGGAATGAACTCGCGGCAGGATTTCCATACTATCCATAATTATATATTTTGTTATTTTATTGTGTATAAATTTTGAATTTTGAATTTCGCTATCCTACTTTAAAAAAGGTGCACATAGCATATAATTTTTTGTGCAAAGTTTTAGGTGAGACGGTATCACATTAACTTTATGATAAAATCAATGAATTCTCATATGTTTATGGTGATAATTTAAGTGTTTGTAATGTCTGTTAGTCGTTCTAACACAATTAAATTACCGATATTATTTAAATAAATTAAAAAATTTGGCGAACGGAGAAATATATAACAAAATTGAACTGATGACCAAAACACTTAAACTAATTATATAGACATATTTATAATATTTAAATGATCTTTTTGTTAAAATAAATAATTAATAGTATCATATTAAAAATCTAATAAAACAAACACATAAAATTAACATATAAAAATATAAAATAAAGCTATCATATCATATCATACGTTTACGCTGATACCATCTTATCCAAAATTCTCTCCATTTTTAAAAATAATTTTGTTATCCACTTTCGTAATTTAATTAGTTTTGGAAGTGACGGTCACTATATAGTGACGAGGTTTATATGCAAAAAAGTTTGGGACGGGAGTTTTTCTGCAATTTATGCAAATTGCATTCACATGCGGGGGGTTTTCTGTAATTTATGCAAATTGCATTCAACATGCTTGAATGCTTGTTTTTTAGACCAAACAGATTGTTTTTTAGAATATGCTTGCATTTCACACTTAACAGGTTGTTTTTTAGAGAATGCTTGCATTTCATAGTTAATAGGTTACTTTTTAGAATTCATGTATTTTGAAGCAAAAAAAAAGGTTTTATAGAGCGTACTTGAATTTCACCCTTTAATGCTTGTTTTATAGACCAAATAGGTAGTTTTTAGAACATGCTTGTATTTCACGCTTAACGGGTTGTTTTTTAGAATAAAATGCTTGTTTTTTAGACTGTGTAGATATATTTCCTAACGTCTATTTTTAGACTAAAATGCTTGTTTTTTAGAACATGCTTGTATTTTCACGCTTAACGGGTTATTTTTTAGAATAAAATGTTTGTTTTTTAGACTGTGTGGATATGTTTGCTAACGTCTATTTTTAGACTAAAATGCTTGTTTTTTAGAACATGTTTGTATTTCACGCTTAACGGGTTGTTTTTTAGAATAAAATGCTTGTTTTTTAGACTGTGTATTTTTAGACTGAGTGAACAGTGCGCATGAGTGAATAATGCATTTATGTCAAAATTGCAAAGAAGGGCCTCCTTCCTTCCATACCAATGTAGTCCTTCGTCACTATATACTGACCGTCACTATATACTGACCGTCACTATATAGTGACCGTCACTCAAGAGACCAACTCCATTTCGGGATCACAGACATAATTATTTCCAAGGATCATTTTGCCCAATCTTGCCATTCTCTCAAACATGAATATCTTGGTACATGACGACTCATCTTAATTTGTCGTACAACTCATTCGAATATTTCGATCTAAGCTTTGATCACCCACCAATCCACCATTTGGCCACTAAGGTCCTGTTTATGTGGAGTTTATTAATAGAATAGTTCAGTTAAGTTGAATTTAATTTAATTTAATTCAATTTCATTAAGTTTAGTGAAAATATAATTTGATCAAATTTATGTATATTTAGATATATTAATTTTATTGTCCAATATATTATTTTTTCAGTTAAATTTAATTCAATTTAATTCAACAATAAATAATTTCAAGCAAACATGGCTAGTCATAACACCACCACACCATTCTAGCTAACGATCACCACCACCACTATATTACAACTATCATTGTTGATCATTCCTTTTGAATTAAACCAAACAACAACACAGGATTCCTTACATGAGTTGAATCTATAAAAATAAAATAAGATTTCCCTCTTTTCGTTTCCTGTTTTTTTATAACATACTGTACACTACAATGATTTAATCTAGTCCATGGATCACAACTACAACTATCTTAGTCTAACCCTATTCTATTAATCACGTACTCTGAGTGGGTGATGTCCTAACCATACTGTTTAAAGTGGGATGAAATTCGCACTTGATTACTCCGGTGATACTCCTGCGCTTGACACCGGATGTAGCTCCACTGCCGTGATTGAGCATGTTTGGAGATTTGGATCTAAGAAATCAGAGAGAAATTGCTTTAAATGTTCCTCGTGAGGGGGCCTTGACCCACTGACCTCCACTGAGCGAGGCAAGACATCTGTCTTATCCCAGTTCGGTTTTCCTTCGTCTTTGTATATTTAATGTGAACCAAATGAGCTCTTAGTGAAAACAATCATCTATTTGTTAGTTGTTATGATAAATAAAGGGGCATGTTATATGCAGTTCAAAATTTTAAAAAAACGCTTCATTATATATTTGTTAATCTATATTTATTTAAATCTGGCATATTTGTCATATATACACTTTCTATTATTTACTATTGCAAATCATTTTTACATTCAAATAAGAACATATTTAATCATATAATAAAAATACGGATCACAATACAATAGAATAGGGACTACATATATTAAGCCAATAAATCAATTATATGAAATTACTCCTTTATTTAATAGTTCACTATTTCTTGAGGTATCATTTATTTAGTTACATTCCTGAATGTGATTAGGGGCAATATCAGTTAAAACACCGTAGACCTGTCCAATTGGAGTTCCAAAAAGTACAACTCCCTCTCCCAACTATAATTCTTGTAAAGTTCTCAGCACAGTGGTTGACATATGTTATTCTCTTCCAAGTGGGAGAATTCTTATATGATCTAGGCAACAACCACAAAAGTTGTGACCATAACGTTAACCCCAACTGGAACTTCCACCACAATTTAATTGAGCATGTTTTTATAATAGTTTGGATGGATCTAATTCCTAGACCATTCTGATCTATAGGGTAACACAAGTCCCTCCATTTCCTCCAAAAAAATTTAGGTTTCAGTTCAGTTCACACCCCCCCCCCCCCCCCCAAAAAAAAGGATAACATTTTTCAATTTTGTTTATAACTGCTATGGGAGGTTTTATAACAGAAAAAGATGTTGAGGGACTGAGTATATACAGGACTTAATAAGTGTAATCTTACCACCTGTCGAAAGCCATTTGTTCTTCCAATTGGAGAGCCTGTTATGTATCCTTTGCATCAATGGCTAGAAGTGAGCTATAAGTGCCAATTCTGAAAAAATAGGAACACCTAAATATAAAAAGGCATGGAGCCATGTCTCATTCCCAGAGTGTCCTTCACCTGTGGCATTTCTAGAAGCATTTTTCCCAAGAAAAATTTCAAACTTCTCAAAATTTATTTCTAGTGCAGTAGTCTGTTAAAAAATAATCAGAAATATTTTGATTCTGTTCAGACTTAATTTAGTAACTTTGAGAAATATGATAGTGTCATCTGCATAGTTAAGGTGGGAAATTGGTGAAAGACCTCTGGGAATATCAAAGTAGTCAATTTTTCCTATAGAATAAACATAAGATAAACTCCAAGTGAAACACTCAAAACAAATGTTGAAAAGAAAAGGGGACAGGAGATCTCCTTGTTTTATATCCCTACTAGGACTGAAAAAGCCATTGGGCTTGCCATTTATCAAAACTGAGAAATGTGCATCTCTCAGGTTCTTCATGACATTATATGCAAACTGACCATGAAACCCCAAATGCATAAGTATGGTATTTTAATAGCTCCAGCTAACTCTATCAAATTCTTTCATAAGATTTAACTTAATAATGCAACTGGGAGTTTGAGAATTCCTATCTAAAAATCTAACCAGTTCTTTAAAGTACAACACATTGTCAGAAATATCTTTATTCTATAAAAAAAAGCAGATTGGTTTGGAGAAATTATTTTGTGCATGAAAGGTTTGAGTCTTTCCATGAGGAGTTTTGAAAAGATTTTATTTATACAATTAAAAAGACTGATGGGCCTAAAATCAGAGAATGAGGTTATGACATCTTTTTTGGGAATCAATGTAATTCAGACGGCTGCAATTCCAGCTGGAATTTTAGAGAGACTTAAAAAATTTGTGACTGCAAGTAAAAGATCATCTTTAATGATATCCCATGATTTAGTGTAAAATTTTAAAAAATGTCCATCTGGACCTTGGCTATTGTTCTTATTTAAATTAAAAACAGTAGTCTTGTGTTCTTCCATTGTTACTGGTTTGATAAGCTGAGCATTATCATCCTCAGTGATCAATTTAGGAATTTGACTAAGGAAAAGGTCATGAAAAAGGCCATTTAGATTGTTTTCAGGTTCAGATAATAAATCAATATAATACTGAACAGGTTCAGTTTCAATTTCTGAAATATTATCAATCCAAATTCCATTAGAGTTCTGTATTTTTGTGATACTCATACCACTCCTTTTTTTTCTTTCACACTATTTTGAAAACATTTTTTGTTCTCATCCCCCTCTTTGAGCCACTTAATTCTGAATTTTTGTTTCCATAATTTTTGTTGCTCTTTGAGGAATCCGAGATGAATTGCCTTTAATCTATTGAGTTTAATGAGCTCATCAGTCGAACTATTAGTATCATAGATTATTCCCCGCAGTCTCAAGGCTTCAGAAGCTTCACACACATTAGTTTCAATGTTGCCAAAAACTTGTCTATTCCAGTCCTTAATTGTAATTTTGAGTCTTTTCAACTTGAGAAAAAATCCCAGCATTCCAGACTCATTCAAAGGAAGGTTCCAATGCTACTACCTTTGATGAGTAATAGTGGTGAGTGATCTGAGGTGCCCCTATTTAAAATTTGGATAGATGAAGATGGATACTTCACCATCCAATTTTAAGTGGCCAAGCCTCTATCTAATTTTTGTGTTGTGGCATGCATAGACCAGTTATTTGACCATGTATAGATATTACCTACAATATTAATGTCTAATAATGCAGCTGTAGAAATAAAATGATTAAAATCACTCATGTTTCTATTGCTAGGTCTAGCAGGACCATTATATTTCTGTGCTGATGTTATTGCATTAAAATCCCCAATCAAAAAGCATTCTTCTAAATTTTTTCCAGCTAGTTCATCTCACATGAATTGTCTTCCAGGGACTGTTCTTAAGCCATAAACAAAAAATCCTTCCATGTATGAATTTAAAGTGTGGCTGAATATTTTAACTGATAAAAATTGTAGATGATCCTGAATAAGTGTGACACTAATATGATTATTCCACATTAACCAAATCTTGCCACTGTGAGAGTAAATAGAATCAGAAGGGTGTAACTTTCTTCTACAAATATCACACTTATGGTTTTTATGCATGGGTTCAATGATGCACAGTAAATCAAGTTTATGCTCATGCACCAGATCAATTAATCTGTCTAATGAGGTCCTCATCCCTCTAATATTCCAAACCAAAAATCTAATTTTTAAAGTTGTACCAACTATTAAAAACCATTTTTGAGCTTTTTGATCTAGTAAGCACCTTTTTAGGTGATGGAATTTTTGAAATCTTTTTGGGAGTGAATTTCTTGTTGATTTGTGTGGAAAAAGGTAGCTAATTTAGATTTATCAGAAACATTGGTTGAAGATGTTTCTAAGAATAACGGTTTTTCATTCATTTCAACAAGAATAGGGTTTGAGGATTTAACCTGTGTTGCTGTATCTCCTAAGTTACTCTGAGGGATTGTCTTTGTCCAGATTAATTCTCTTTGTTCAGCTCCAGTAATGGGAGAAATATGTTTCTTTGCTGTCCTTGGGAAAAAGAAAGTTTAGGTGATAGGGAGTATTCATAAGGGAAGGATTTGTTACCTGTACCAACTGTTATGTCATCTTTTGCATAGCTGATTGGAGCTTTATTTCTGGGAGCAAGAGAGTGACTGGAAATGTTAAAGTGTCTACCAGGAAGGATGGTTTCTTCAGGATGGTGATTGATGGGGGGGGGGTGTGGAGTGAGGGTGGAGCTAGAGAGAACATGGATGATATGTGAAGAAGGCATGGTGGAAGATTAGGAGGTGAGGGAGATGTTTTTTTTTTTGCTTTTCTTCTGGTGAGTGGGGTGAGCGTGGCCTGTAGGGAGAGCTGCTTCCCTATCTTTGGTAGCAGGAACCTGAGGGACCTGCTACTGTCTGGGGTAGAAGAGTCTGTCTAGGTTGGGAGAGAGGTGGTGGAGGAGGGTGAGAAGACAGAGATCATTGGCAGTAGGTTCAGCAGTTCCATGGTTACTGTCTTTGGCAGTTTGGTTCTCTTCTTTCCCAGGTGCATTATCTGGAATGAGAGGTTGGGTTTTGCGCAACTCTGGATGAAGAATACCACAGACCTCATCATGATGCCCTATCATACAACAATGATGATAGTAGCTAGGCACATCCTCATACTCTATGGGATATCTAGCAACATTATCATCTATTCCTAGCTTAATGTGGCCCTGTAATTTCTTCTTCAGATCCACTTCAACACACAATTTCAGGATATTTGGTCTAGTAATTGAAGTATTGGTTGCATCCTTTTTTTATTTTATATAAAGGTGCCTATTTCATCTCCAATGTATTTGATCGTAGTGTCATTGAAATAGAAAAAGGGTACCTTCCTAATAGTCACCGAGACGGGAACAATGGATGATTCGGCATCTGGAGAGAAGTCGATGGTCCACTTCAGAATCTTCATTTGAGAACCCCCGAATGTCCAGTAACCCTTCAATCAGCAGCGACGGTTAGTGATGTCATTTCGGTCGATTCAGTCGGTTTCAGTTTGGCTGAATCGGTTTCGGATCAAAACGGTTCGGTTGAGTCGGTATAATTTTCTTTTGTCGGTTAATATCGATTCGGGTCGGATTACTATCGGCTCAAGTTTAGTCGGATCAATTCAGGTTCGGATCATTTCGGTTTCGGTCATATATTGATCGGTTCTATTCGGGGTCGGGTTGAACATAAGTTGGATGTCATTAATTTTGAATTTTTGGTAGTTTAAGTATGCATATAGACTAACTAACTTGAGTTTAACTAATCAAATGATCAACCTCACTTAACTTTCTACAAGTACTAGCACTTATATGATTTTTTATAGACATCAACTAAAATGAGTTTTATAATTAAATATCAATCCTTATTTGACTTACTATTAAGGATTTTGGTTTAGTTTCGATTGATTTTGGGTCGGTGCAAATCGGGTTCGGTGTGAGCAAATTCGGTTATCGGTCGGGTTCGGATCAAGATTTTCGGATCAGATCGGTTTTCGGGTTAATTCGGTTCGGGTCGGTTTCGGTTTCAGATCATTTTTTCTCATGTTGAATTCAGTTCGGATCGGTTCGGTCGGGTGATTCGGTTCGGATCAATATTGACAGCACGAGCGGCGGTAGTGTTCAGGGTCTTCAAAGCGCATCAAGATATGCCGAAAATCAATTGCTCCAATTTGGTATTTGCCCTTGAAGTCTGCGCTTCATAGAGCCGCTCCATCGACGGTTTGCCATGGGATCACTTTCCAATAAGAGCATTCTTATAGTGTGAGTCAAGTGTTTCTGCTTGTTGTCTTGTCACGATGATGCAAGCAATCTATCCACGATGCAGTGTGAGGGGACACTATATCTGGGTTTGCGGGTAACGAGGAGGAGAGGGGTGGAGGGCGATTAGAAAGAGCATGTGAGAAGCTCTTTTCGGGTACAAAAGTAACAAAACCACCGCGCATTAGCGGTGGCGCCGCTGGTTTGTGAACGTTAATTAGCCGTTGTGGTTGGTGGATGTTAGACAACGCGAAAAATTAGATCCGTTGCATGATTTTCCGGTGAGAAAATTGGAGAAAAAGAGGAGAGAGATCGGAGCATTTGTTTAGGAGAAAGAAATCGTTGATTTGAAATGGTAAAGTACATGAGAATGATAAAAAACATTAATAACCAAAGACTATACACAATAAAAATCTAGCAAATTATATATTTCATATAGTATTACTATGGATAAATTAATCAAAGAAAAATCTTGTTTCGTAGAAATGATATTTTATTTAGATTAGAGTGAGTATTTATTATAATGGTTCGAAACACAGTAGTAATAAAATTTGTACAACGTGATAAAAGACCTACTTTAATGGTCACCTACTCACTTTTACCATCAATACTAACGTGATAAAAGACCTATGGTGTGTTTGGTTCGCAAGATTTTTGATACTCTGGATTTTGTTTTGAAATTTTGAGAGTTTGGGTTTTTGTTTGGGATTTTGAGAGTCTGGTTTTGCAAAATCCTTGTTTGGTTGGGTTGGTTTTGTGAGTATGAAACAAAATCTTTGATTGTTTTTTAGGATTTTGCAAGTCTGGATTTTGGGAAATTTGGTGAACCAAACAAGGTTTTACAAAACTGGACTTGGATAGTCCAAGTTTTACAAAAACTTGCCCAACCAAACACACCCCTAGGGTCCGTTTGATAAAACTGAAGTCTGAAATGCATAAGTACTGAAGTTTGAAAAACTAAAAATAGTAAAATCTGAATGAGGATAATTGTTTGATAAAATTGACGGGCTGAAGTCTGAACATACTCAAGTTTACGTTAATGCCCCTATGCAATACACTAATTCAACCATATATTTTTTATTTGCAATTGAATAATTATTTTATATCACACTTCCAATTGTAGACGTTTCAAAATAATTAGAAATACAAAATTTTTAACAAATATTGAAATAAAAAATTCAATGTCAGAAGAAGATAAAAACGAAAAATAAACAAGGGTTTAGAAAATGAAATTACAAATTAATTAGGAGAAAGTCTCCTGAGAGTCCAACTTTCCTGAATTTCCATAAGAGTCTTTATACGTTTTAACTTATACAGTGTATTTTTTAACTTGAACTGTAAAATTTGTTATTTGAATTTGATTAATGTTTTAATGTAAATTCATGAATTTTTGCATTAAAACATGTTTTACTATATGTTCACTTTGATACTATCAATGTTTTAACACAAAATAGTATCACTTGACCTTAAATATATAGTGGTAGTTCCATAACACTTAGGAAAATCGGACTTTCTAGAGACTTTGCCATTAATTGAACTGAATTTTTTATTTGTTCACGATCAATTTACAAAATTTTCATGAATATTACTATGAAATTTAAACATGTCTGATAGTTTGAATATTTATCTGGAAAACAGAAATTACAGAAACTGTCAAACGTTTGTCTGAAAAATAGAATTTTTAAATAGCATGTTAATGTCGTATTAATGAAATGTACAATTTCCAAAGGCATTTTCAGTTTTTCACGCCATCACCGCAATACGATATAGGATGCTAAACATATAGGGTGATAATTGTCCAATTTAAATTTATCTCCCCAGTGAGTTCAGACTTAAGTGATTTTAAATTACTTATTTGTTGGAGTCAAATTGAACTAAGGAGTTCAGACCCATTGAAACTATTCAGACGTCAACTTTTACATTGTGAAACACATAACATTTTAATTAATCACTTAAATGGTTTAACAAACGCACCCTACTTTTATACCCACAGTGATGGAACCTTGTACCAAACCATGTTTAAGAAGACATACTTGGTTGGTCACCTTTGAAGAATACACAAATTAAGGATGAAGAGAAAGATGGTTACTGATTCTCCTGTTGTTTCATCGGATTTCTCAGACTCGGATGATGAAGAGGGGAAGGAGTCGGAGGAGGTACTAAGTCCGTCACGGCGTTCCGGCGAAGTGAGGGCTCCGGCGGTGGCAGACTATAGCTCCATTTGCAAATCTTCTCAGGCCAAAAAATATGCATCCAAGTACAAGGTGGCGCCGGAATACGAGCTTCACGCGCCAACCGCCGAGCAGAGAGCTCACGCGCCACCACCTGGTTTCGCTGCAATCCACATGCATCATCTCCAATTCGGCCTGAGGCTCCCTCTACACCCATTTATCGTTTCCTTGCTAGATTATTACCGCATCGCCCTCGCCCAGCTCAACCCAGTCTGCATCTTCCCCATCCTAGGCTTCTTAGAAATCTGCAAAAGCATCTCGGTCGCCCCCACGCTAGGAATATTCCGGCACTTCTTCCGATTCCGGTCATGCAGCCGGAAGTATCAAGGATGGTATACCTTTTGCCAGAATCCGCCCAAGCTTGTGTACGGATACCCAACAACTGCCAGTAACTGGAAGAAGTCTTTTTTCTTCTTCAAGACGACGGTGGACCTTCCTTGGAATCACTCACGCATCCAGGACCCGCCATTAGCGGACAGCGAGAGGCCCTCCGATGAACTGTTGAGAAAGTTCTTGGCAAATGTTATGCACTATTACAGGCATGAATTAGCCCAATCTGTTGAGTCTGAAGGTACTTTGATTATGGCCTTTCTTTTGCATCTTTAATGTTATTGATGGGGGAACCTTGAAAAGATTATGTGAAATCTGAAATGAAAAGTGAGTGGCATTTGTTATGTTGATTAGGATTGTGGATGGTGTTTTATTTAATTTTCTAGTTCGAAAGGTAGCGACTTTATTGTCTGAAATTTGTTCTTCATAAGGTTTGTTCTTCATAAGGTTTCAATACTCTTGAAGTTGTGTTGGTATAGTGTTTTCGACTTTATAATTGATTTAGGATAGAAAGGGGGCAAACTTAATTTCGATCATCTTTTTGGGGGGTTGTCTCCTCTAATTAGAAGAAACACTGAGACAAACATCTTTGAAGGATTATAAGACTAAATTGAATTCTGTTGATTACTCTCTTAACTCTTCATATTGCTTCTCATTCTTGTTTTAGGGAGTTAATATTTTGAAAAATTTGACTATTATGTTCTTGATGGGCAAACCTTGAAAAGATGATATTAAAATCTGAAGGAACAGAGAGTAGTATTTGTTATGTTGAACAGGAATGTGGATAGTTTAGTCCTATATGATTGATCTGCACATGACTACGGGATTGAAGAAATTTGATTGCATTTGAAAGTTGAATTTGCTTGAGAGAGATCAAGTCTAAACTAACTTATAATTCAACAATTGAACTTCTGATTGCTTATCAGAGCAACTGGACCTTAACTCTTTTACTAGCTGATGAGACCAAAGAGGGAATATTTCTATCACCAAGCATGAAGATGGTCAGATTTTTATATTGAAACTGCATTTACAAATCTTTTGCATGATTGTAATTGTGAGGGCAGTAGGTAATTGGTATAGAAGCAACATGCAGTTTAGTTTGAAAATTCTGGTATACAAGTATTTGCTTATTCATAAACAGCTTGTTACATTGCTGGTGAACATTTCTGGCCATGTTTATCGTGTGCACAAAGGGTATATCCAGGAGATTGGTTCCTGAATTTTAAAGTTAACTAATTTCCATCTATTAATTTAGTTGGCCTTCTAATTATGTATATTACTATTCACAATTCCTTATTAAGAAATCTAACATGGAGTTTTAAGATGGTTTGTGTCTATACACATGATGCTCAAGTGTGAAGCATGTTGTGATGGTCATAAGAGTTTAGGGTCTTGTGTATGACATGTATCTGCTTCTATTGCTATAGTATCAGACTACATTACTACACAACATTGTGTATCTTGGAGTGATTGTGTTTCTTCTTCTGTTGTATTACTCAGAAGATAAAGGGATGGCTGAATTGGATGTTCCTTCAGCTGCTGTTCGCAAGTCCAGCAGATTAAAGGAAAAAGGTACAGCTCAAAGAAAGTGGGCAAAAAATTATCTTGCCCTCACTAAATTTCCGAGTGCTGTTTGGAAGTCCAGCAGTGTAACGGAAAAAGGTGCAGTTCAAAGAAAGCGGGCAAAGTATCTTGCCCTCCCTGAATTAATGAGTGCTGTGGAAAGAATGGATGATTCCATTGCAGCTGAGCCTGCTAATACTCTGAGCCTTGAGGAGCCTGCTAATACTCTGAGCCTTGAGGAGCCTGCTAATACTCTGATCCCTGTGGAGCCTGCTAATACTCTGATCCCCACGGAGCCTGCTAATACTCTGAGGAAGTGTGGGTACGGGAGTTCTCAAGTCCCCTCAGTGCCAAGCCTGGAAAAGTGTGCTTGTGATATTCAGAAGCGCGAGTGTTCCTTCAACCTCCAGCTTAGAGGGGAGAAAGAGGAGCTCGAGAAAGTTGTTGCAACTCTAAAGCTTGATCTTATGAACAGGTTTAATATGATTGCCTTGCTTCAAGGAGAAAAGGAAGAGCTGCACAGAGTTGTCAAGGATAAGGATAGCACAATTGCTACACTGCTAGGAGATAAAGAGGTTTTGGAGAAAGTCGTAGAAGATATTGAACGATGTGTTAAAGATAAGAACCGTGATATTACTTTGCTCCAAGGAGACAAGGAGGATTTGAAGAAAGCTGTGGTTGCTATCGAATGTGATGTTAAAGTTAAGGACAATGAGATTTGCGTACTTAAATCAGAGAATGCCATTATGAAGGACGAGATTGCTTTGCTTAAAGCTGAGAATTCCAGGATTAAGAATGAGGTTTCCTTGGTTAAATCTGAGGTTTCCAGCCTTAAGACTGTCAGTGATAATGAGATTGCTCATCTAAAAGCTGAGAAGAGTGCTAGTGACGATGAGATTGGTTTGCTTAAAGCTGAGATCTCAAAGCTGGAAAGTGCAAGTAATGATGAGAATTCCTTGCTCAACTCGGAGAATTTAAGGCTTAAGAGTGTTGTCGAAGATAGAGGACCACTGCTGAGAGTTTACACCTGGAAACTGTTTAAAACGCGTGCCTTTGCCAGTTTTCTGTATAAGTTATCGTTCTTGGCCCAGAAACTTGGAAAGCATGATGCTGCAAAGCTGATACGCGATCGCTATCCAGCCATTACAGAAGAGGCATTGGCAGGCTTGGAAGATCCCCGGGCAGCGTATAATCTGGATACTCAGTTCTTTAATATGATCCAAGACGATGCTGTTGAGTTTCCTCTCTTGAGCCACCTTCTTTCTCTTGCGGAAATTCCCAGCTCTACTCTGTTAGTGGATTTGGACGAGGATGAAGATCCTGACGCTTTCATCTACCCATCCCTTCCACGTGCCAATTGAATCAAATCACCGCAGCTTCACAACTAGTTTTATGGTATGATGCAGACTCTATGGTGTTCTTGTAGATATAAATATCCTAGCATAACATTAGGTTTTGGCCATATCAATAAGAGATATGATATCCATCAGTATGGTACTAGTAATGTAGAGACTGGGGATTCTAGTTATTCTCAGCGGCCTTATGTCAGAACCTGGAAAGTGTCTTTGGTTTATTATTAACTGGATTCTGATCAAAGGAATCACTCTCTTCATCATCCCAGCCACACCCGAATACATTGTCTGGATAACATAACTAGGATACAATAAGAAGCAATGCCGTAATAGAAAAGCTGAAAGTATGAAATGATGATGAGTTATAATCAGAAACAATTTAGACATCAAATGAGAAAAATGGCTGTAGATGCATTAGTTTAGCAATATTAGCAATGCACAACATATATTAACAGTACAAACTAGGATAAATTACAACCATCACAATTATACTACTAATTAAGGTTCCTATAGGTTCATGTTTCAAAACCGCTAAGAATCCTGCATTCTATTAGCAGTAGTGGCGATGGCGAGCGCATAAATCCTTGCGCTAACGTTTCTCCTTAATTCTTGATTCCAGTAAGTGCTCCCATGCGCAGGTACTCAAGTATACAAACTGTAACAGCCATGATGACTGCTAAAATCTGTTTCAATCATTTCATTTGCACATGAGAACAACAATGAGAAGAGAACACGATCAGTAAATTAATTCCACATACCACAAAAACCATCTTCCATGGATCCATGCGAAGGAGACCAAGGATATTTAAAAGCAGAAGATATCTTTCACAAAGTGCACCAACTCTTGCTTTAGAACAGTAGAAGGTATAAAATAATAAGCACAGGCATAGAAAACGGTTCTCGTACTTGTATGAACAATCTTCCAGTTCTATCAAGCAAATTGACATGAGAATTCTGGACTCGTGAAGAGCTCAAAAGATGGAGGCAAGTGGAATTAGCATCAGAATCCATTATCACATGATGGACTGAAATGCTGGTATGGACAAACCTCAGCCAAATTATGTAGGGATCATCATGAAACCAGGTCACCAAATCAACTTAGGAAACATAAAGATTGCTCGAGAAACCAAAAAAATCGGGCCAAGTTTGTGAAGCTAAACGGAGATCATTATGGATTATGCCATTTTTTTCTAGTTATGCATATTAGACTGTATTGTGACAGTACCATCAAGTCATTTGCAGATTCTTCTTCTCAAGTATGGAAGATATAGCAAACAGCAAGACAACTGAAACTGAAAAGAAAAACTTCATTAACCTTCACGACCGATTACACAGCACAGCTAAAATAAGTTACAAACCGATTACACAGCACCAAAACAAAAGACACACCAATTTATTCATGAAATGGAAAGACAGAGCACCACTGATTAATGAACACTCAAGCGATCTGGACTTCAATGGTCTTGGGCTTCTTGGGCTCGGGAGGAGGAAGCTTCTGGACGGTGACGGTGAGGACCCCATCCTGGCAGACGGCGGTGATAGCGTCGGAGTTGGCATTCTCCGGCAGCACGAACTTCCTCATAAACTTGCCCACCCTGCGCTCCATCCTCACATACTTTGCTCCTTCCTTCTCCTCCTCTCTCTTCCTCTCTCCGCTTATGGTCAGCACGTTGTCCTCCTCCACCTGAACCTTGATGTCGCCGGATTTCAGCCCAGGCATGTCGACCACGAACACGTATGAATTCGGGTACTCCTTCACGTCGGCAGGCGTCGCCGCCATGGCCTTGGCGTCGCGGACGTAGGTCTTCGTCGGCGCATTGGTGGACTTGTTGTCGGAATCTTCGGCGGCGGCTTCGATCACGTGGTGGAGGGCGTTGATGAGTGGCGCGTCGAATCCCATCAGTCTGAAGTCCATTTTCTCTGTTTCTTCTTGATCTTCTGCGGCGAGGAACTGTGAGTGAATGATCTGTGTTTGCTGGGAATTGTTTATTGATTTGATTTTGATGCTGATTGAAGAGGTGAGATTTGGGGAAAATATATAGTGGTGGAGGATGAGGGAGCGGAAGATTCTGGAAACGTAACGATGGAGAGGAGGAGAAACCTGAAATGTTCTAGGACCATCCAGTAACGTTCTAATCAAAATTTTAAAAAGGAAAAAATATAGCCGAATTACCAAACTAAGATGGTTCCACAAAGCTCCAGAACATTGTACCTGTCTGTAATTAACTTTTAACTGATCTTCACTGGAGAAGATTCAACAATTTCTTGGCGTCGGACTTTCTCTCACTAGGTGAGAGCTTTCCTTTTTTCTCCGCCTTCTCTCGAGCCATTCTCTTTCCTTTTTTTCTTTAATTTCTTTAATTTCTTCCGGTTTTCATCCTAATTTCTCTCTAATTTGCTGTGGTTTTCTCCTACTGTTTTAGACAAAATGTTAATCTTTCAAGTTCATTAAGGTCATGGTTTATCCGTATTTTACAGTAGATTTTCGAGTTCTTTCCGGGTCTTCAAGAAGGGGGGAAATTTGTAGATTCAATCAACCTTGCTCTGATTTGTTGTGGGTATTTTACAAATAGTTAGATCGGATTAGGATCTGTTTATTGTAGGTGTTTTAGTTGAATCAAACTCCTAGATTTGATTTTGATTTCTCTCCTTTTTTAAAAAATAATCTTTTCTCTACATTTACCTGTTTTTAGGCGAGAAGTCATGTTAGGGAAGCGAAAGAGAGTAGAGGAAATCCCAATCATATGCCATCTTCAAGACTCGAACTCTTTATGGGGGATTAGACCGGCGAAAAGGATCTGTTTAACCTGGTATTGGAAGAAGCCAAGCCTTCACAAAGGAATAGCTGACAACTCTGCCCCTTGCATGTGGGATCCTTCCCTCAAAATCAAACTGAAAGGTACTCCTAAATGGTATGGGCTGTTATATAAAAGGTCTTTTGTAGATTTGAGTGCTAAATACCAGAAGCTCAAGTTTTTGTCCAAGAAAAAAGAAAAGGATGGGATTAGTCATTTATTCTCATGAAAAAGCATGGGTTAGCTGGAGCTCGAGAGAGGCATGTAGATTATATGAGTCCTAGAAAACAGTTTGATGTTTTGGGATATTGGTGTGATGATAGAAACTTCTCTGATAATCGTTTTCAGAATCTTATTAGGGATCTCTGGGGTTCCATGGCCAGAGTAGTACACAGGCAAAACAACCTTATGGTGATAAGGTTGGTCTGAAACTCAGATGAACACAGCTCTTCGCAAGGGCCCGTATGTCCTAGAAGGAGGTTTACTATGTTTACGGAGATGGGAGGAGGAATATCCAAGCAGAAACCTTCTCATCTCCAAAATCATGGTATGGGTATGTTTGATTGGTGTACCTTCTGAGCTATGTAATCTGGTAGAAGGCAAGAGTTTGTTGAACCTAATTGGAGATGTTGGTAAGGTCCGTTTGAGTCATGGTGTGGATAAGAAGATCACAAATTTGAAGGGCGAAGTATGGATTGATCCTTCTAAACCACTAATACCAGGATTTTCACTGGTTGATGATCAGGGAAACCACATCTGGGTGGCGTGTTGGTATGATCACATTCTGAAATTCTGCACTAGATGTGAGATTATTGGGCATCCAGCTTCAAGATGCAAGCTTATGGATAATGACAAAGTAGAGTCTTTTATTAACCATTCCATGCTGAAGCACTTTCTCCAAAGGGAGACGAATGAAATGTAATTCAAGGAGTATGGGACTTCTACATTGGATTACAACCAAGGAATGGTTTTTGCCACATAACCAGGCCAACATAATCAGAACTTTGATGTAGGCAACTCTCTTTCAGTATGGGTATGGAAGCATGAAGAAAGTCAATTTCTTCCCACCACAAATGGCATTAGAGAAGATCCTTACATGGTACAACACAGAGTGCAACTAACTACAAGGAAACGACCTCGGGATGGTGCAATCCAAAATGCAGCAGTGGGCGAGTTTCTGCACAAAGCAACCCCTCAGGCTAGTCATCTCTCAAAGGATCGAGCTAATTTCCCGCGTCAAGAGTGTCGTGTTGGTTCAAAACGGAAGCTTTGTGACGGTGAGTGCTTCAACGATCTTGGCTCTCTTGTTGTCCAGAAGAAAAGGAAGTTGCAGGTCCATAAACCAGTCAGGAAACGGAAAGGTGGAGATGCAATAGAGGCTTTTGAAACAAGACCATGGAAAAAGCGTCGCCAAGAGACACATAAACCGCCAATTGGAAAATTGCTACACGATGTTAAGGTGTTCTCTATATCTATTCCAATTCATGAGGAATGGCAAGACTTGCATGCAGCACTAATAGAATTGAAGCAGCTACATGGTGTTGAGTCACAGAATGTCACTAATGTATTCTCGATGACCGCCCCACCTTATGAGGAACGTCAAGGCTTTCTGCTTACGTCAGGTAACAAGGACCATCATCAGGCCAATGTTAACCACCAGAAGTTCAGGCTCTATGAGCTAGTCAAGGGTTGTCTGTCATCACATGATACCTGCAACCAGGTAAATGTGACACCCTCAAACTCGGTTCCTACAATATTAGTACTACTTCATGTATTGCTACTTCTCAGTATTTCTTCAAGTCTATCAGGATCAGCAGAGCTAATTTGGAACAGGGAAGAGGACGAGAGACATTATGTGGGAATCAAACATGTAGTGTTCTTAGCACTGCGATATGTAGACCGTTGGAGACGGAAGTTGTGGAACAAAATCTGGAACTTTAAGGTCCCCTACAAGTCGATGAGTTTAGTATGGGAGATAGACATATGTGGATTTTCACCTCTGCAAGGGGGACTAGGTCCTTTCACTTGCACCACTCCTATGCAGGCATTGGAAAAGACCTGCCGGAGAACTATCAAAGCAGCAACCAGGGTCTCACCCCAGAAGATTTGCTTGCTCACGGAGTCATCCGATACACTGGCGGCACTCTACCATCACGAGTTAGCGCCAAAGGAGATGAAAAATATCATGGAAGAAATCCAATCTTTCTTTCATATATCATCATCTCAGTTTAATGTAATAGAACTTCATAGGAGCACTCTTTATCCTGTCATGTTTAATGTCTGTAAGATGGTTCTAGGCCAAAACTATGTAGTTTGTAACTGTTTCTCTTAATTATGAATGTAGTGTTTTACTTTAAAAAAAAAACAATTTCTTGGCGTCTTCTCTCTCTTCCATTTTTAACCATCCTAGTGGAATAGAGAATTATTTACAACTTCTGACCTTAAGAAAGTGATAGAAGTACATGATCGGAATTGGATAAATCCAATAATACACATAAAATTCTTTTGGGATTTCCGTGACAATTTATATGAGATGCGGAGTGATTCCAGCCAGCAGTACTATAATTCCGCCTCGGGTTGACTTCATGTATTACTAACAAAGTGATACATCGTAAGAAAATTTAAATCTAATACCTAAAAGTACCTAAACTACCCGACATGTATACAATCATTAACTCGCAGTATAAATACTCAAAATTTACAGAATCTATGCAGAACATGCATAGACCAAAATACAAAGCGTCTTCCCTCTCTCCAAATACACAGGTTAGGAGGAACATGTGAAACAAATAGGTAAGGATATACTCCATAAATTAAGTTAGTTATGAAAAAATACCCAATCCAAATCGTATCCCACTACATAACAGGTATATGTAAATTTAATATTAGTACTAGAGTTATCCCATCCAATTATGGTATGATTGACTAGAGGTCAGATATTGGACAGACAAATGCATTCTAACACGATATGAGCTTAAAACTCAGGTCCGGCCCAATAAGTGAAACATGTGAGGCCTGCGCTTCGGGCCCCAAAAAAATGGGCCAAACACACAATCATAACAACTTGTTTGCAGAAAGCGCGGACGGATCAATCGACCTTGGGAAATGGCGGAGTCGCAGTGCTGATCTGCTTATCGCCGCCTCCAAAACTGATCTTTCAAGGTCCAAAAGGGGCTGTAGAGTATTGAAGAAAGAGGTGATTTCGGGTAAATGGGTGGGGCTTGGGTGGTATAGAAGTGTATTATAGGTTGAGGGTGGGAGGGGTGGACTGGTCACCGGCGATGCTGGCGGCGGCCACCCCCACCAAAAAGAGATATGAAGCTGCAAGGGGATAAAATCACTCAATTGTTTCTTGATTCATCTTTAAAAAACTGAGCTGAACTAAATACAATTGAAAATCAATAGGTTGATGTTAAATTGATCCGCAAATTTATAACTCGTACGCAATGAGCATCATTTTTCTAAAAGTGTCCGAAATGAACATTAGAAACTAAGCAAAATTTGATCGAAAAACTAGCACCGGATAAAAAATGAAAATAATTGTGTGTTTATCCAATGTCAGAGAAGCCGTGTTCCAATGTGCTCGATGTTACGCATACTCTCATTATGTTTTGGTCATCACATGCATGTTAAATGGACCTATTGTTTGTGGAGATGTAGAATGATGTGGCGACTCCAATTACGAATTCGCTAATAAACAAAGATTGTGAGGTTGGCACAATGAGCTTAGTTATGTATATGGTCAATTTATAAATTCTGCGAAATCAGATTACTAGGTTGAGGTTACTGGAATTCATAGGACGATGTCAGAGAAGTGTGAAATCATTATTTGAGACGTACAAGGAATGCATTCATCTTAAACGTACTACTTGAAAAGGCTAATGAACAGATTGAGAGATATACGTGTTGCAAAGCACACAATGATCTAACAAAGCTTCTCCGGAGATGGAAAGTGAAGCTTTCATGCTACTTGGATCAGTCAGCAGGGAGGATTGGGGAAATGAGAAGTTATGTGTACTTCAACTCGTTTCTTATATAGTGTTGATGATATATTTTACTCGGTGAAAAGTCCACCATTTGAGGATTTGAAGATTTGCTATTATTTAGGATTCCATTGAGTTTAAACACTCACATCCATGATCAGAATCTTGATTACAGTAATTGTGTCTTAATACAACTCAGACTTGTTCGTTGCTTATTATGCCGATCCGATTAGATAAGAAGAGTAATCAAACTAGTCATAGAATTAGAGTTGGATTAAGGGCCTGTTTGCCAGAGTTTTTCTGTAAAGCAGTTCAGTTCAATTCAGTATATTTTTTTTCAGTTCAGTTCAGTATTTTTAAATATTTTTCAGTTCAGTTCAGTATTATTTTATTTTTATCAGTTCAGTTCAGTATTTTTAAATATTTTTCAGTTCAGTTCAATATTTTTTTATTTTTTCAATTCAGTTAAATATTTTTTTATTTTTTCAGCTCAGTTCAGTATTTTTTTTGTTTTTTTCAATCCAGTTAAATATTTTTTTATTTTTTCAGTTCAAATAAATATTTTTGTATTTCTTTTCATTTTGGTAAATTTCATATATATATATATATATATATTTATTATAACTCTCTACTGTTTTTTCGATTCAGTTCAGTTTATATTCAGTTGAATTCAGATCAGATCAGAAAATTAATTTTTTCAAAATATGATTTAATTTAGTCATACTATTTTCCTTATATTTGCCTTTTGTTCATTTCATAGCAATTCAAATCAATTTGTTTTTAATTTGTTGATGTTATTCAGCCTTATGTAGGTATATGATTAGTATTTAAGTATGTCTAAATTAATAAACATTGTTCGATCAAAGTAATTCATAAGTAATATTACTCTTTTGTCATACATTTAATTTTAATTCAAATCAACATCACGAGAGAATATTATTATTTTAAACCTTAATTATTAAATATTACTTTAATTGAATTGAATTTAGTTTAGTCTAGTTTAAATCATTTCAGTCAGTCCAATTCATTTCTATTCAGTTCAGTTCAGTCCACTTTTATTTGATCCATTTTAATTCAGTTCATTTAATCTGGTTATGAACAAATGTGATTTGATGAAATTTATTGGGTTTAGTCATTATTTCAATGCATGATACTTTATTCCGTTCCATTTCTATTCAATTCAGTACGATTCTGTCCATTTTATTTGTCAATAATGAATTTTTTAATTATAAATTTTTTCAGTTCAGTTTAGTATTTTTTTTTCAGTTCAGTTCAGTATTTTTATATTTTTTCAGTTCAGTTCAGTATTTTTTTTTCCAGTTCAGTTCAGTATTTTTAAATATTTTTCAGTTCAGTTCAATATTTTTCTATTTTTTTCAGTTCAGTTCAGTATTTTTAAATATTTTTCAGTTCAGTTCAATATTTGTTTTTATTTTTTTCAGTTCAGTTCATTATTTTTAAATATTTTTCAGTTCAGTTTAATATTTGTTTTTATTTTTTTCAGTTCAGTTCATTATTTTTAAATATTTTTCAGTTCAGTTTAATATATTTTTAATTTTTTCAGTTCAACTCAGTTCAGTTCAGCAAGAAATAAACTCAGGCAAACAGGGCCTAAGATTAGGATTTGTCTTATTTTTGTATTAGATGTAGCGTTGTACTAGACTTAAACTACAATTTTGCTATACATTTCTAATAGAGTTAGAAGACTATCCCAGCCGTGGTGCGAGAAGATAGCACAATCAAGAACTATAAGTGAAGACGCAAGCTGATCAAGTAAAGTATCATATTTCACAATGAGTATTCTGCACACCGAATCCCTTGAATCTTGGAGCAACTCCAACATCAATAACCTTTGTTCTTCACAAAAGTTTGGAAACCGCAACCTTTAAATCTCTGGAGAGGTGGTCGTTCAAGACATCAAGGAAGTTGGCTGACTGGCAAGTGAGGGCTGCTAACGAATCCATTATGAAAATATCTTAGATATGTAAAAACAACTCTCTTTATACTTGATTATTATTATAGTGAATAGTTTTCAGTACTCACAAATGTAGAATTGCGTAAACAATTCTTTGTGTTCTTACTTTTCTGTTTAAACCTAACTGCATGTTTAAACATGGTAATTACTGAAAGTAGTTAAAAATATAAGGATTGTGATAGGTAGAATTTCACTTGGTTTCATTAAGACTATGTTTGATAAAACTGAAATCTGAAGACTGAACTCTGAAGTCTAAAAGCAGAAGTCTGAATATGATAAGTGCTGAATACTAATATGTGTAGTTGTTTGATAAAATTTAGATAAGTGCTGAAAATTAAATATGTTAATTGGAAGAATAAATCCTAATTAATAGTTTGAACAGTAGAATATAGTTTATGAACCAGTATTATTTAATATTATTATGAAAAATAAACTATTATAATGTGAATATGATCGAATTTTAATATATAATATTTATAAATATTCTATTTATTTAATTTTTAAAATATTATAATATACATTTCAACTTTAAAGTACTCAAATTTCAAATTTGAGTGTGCATGATAATTACAATAATTTAAATATATATTATATCTAATATAATATAATATAATATAATTATATAATATTTTATAATCAGTATACAATTATTAATTATTATTTTAATATCAATTACTAAATTATTTTCTAATTAATTAATACACAAGAAATATTAAGTAAATATGATTATGATTTTTGACACAAATATTATCTTATAGGTAGATTTAGAAAATTTTCAAAATTTTAAATAACGCGTAGTATCTTCAAATTCAGTAATAAGTGATACGCAAATCACTTAATTGAGTCGTTCAAATTGTACGTGCGGTTCAGTTTCACTTATTGACACTTATTTGGTTCAGACACGCAGAATTCTTTTATCACGCAGAAAATAAATAAACGCTTAATCCATTAAATTAAGCGTTGGAAGTGGTTATCAAACGCACCCTAAGATGGTAATAATCTCAAAATGGAAATTTCCCCTATGTTAATATTTAAAAATTATTTTCACTTTTTTTTTTGTACCAAATTTTGTTACCCTATTTTCTCGGGTAAATTTTTAGCTTTTATTTATGGAAACTTAATTCCTAATCGATTTCAAAGTTGAATCCCAATAGATTTTTAATATATTCTTTCTTCTTCCTCCTTCTTTATAAAAGTTTTTCGTCCTCCATAATAAATAGTTATTCTCACTTTTTCTTTTGACCAAATTTCAGTTCTTACTTTCGTCCTAAATTTATTCCCCTATTTTTTATCCTTATTTTATTGGATAAATTTTACCTTTTTCCCTTATGACATGACACCTTAATAAGAATATAAATTTTCGTAGTATATTTATTAATTAGCATTTAATCAGTGCTTAATTTTTTTAATTTTAATTTTAATTATATTTACTTAGAATTTTTCTCCCAATTATAACATAATATAATTCTTTTACTATTTTTGCATATTCAGTTAGGCCTGTTTTCGTAATTATTTCCTAATTTTCAATTGATTTGGATAATTGATTGATTCAATTAAATTGAATTTGGTATATTTACTATTCAGAATATTCATGGAAAATTTTAAATGATATTGAACGGCTGTTATACATGGTTAAAATATATTCTACAGCTAGAATATACGGCACTACACATGTCGTAATACTGATCATATTAATTATGATCTGTTTTATTATTATTTTTTGAAATCATATTAAGTATGGTCTGCTAGATGACTTGCCTTTGAGAATTTCGGTATTTATTTAGTATTTCAATTGATAATACTTGAGTAATTGGAGTTAGTTTAAAATGAAACCAGTTCACCAGAATCAAGACTTGTCCCGATTCAAACAAGATTAAGAAATTTATTCCTATAATTTATTGATACTTAAGATTTCCACGAACATAAATGTTTAATTCTATAGTTGTCACTTTCTGTGGGTTATATCTCATTGAACTGAAGTGTATTCAAATAAAATAAAGTGTAAATTAATTAATGTATTGTAAAATATAATTAGTAAGTCTATCTAAATTTCATTAAATTATATTTTACTGAATTGAATTAAACTGAATTGAATTGAACTGGACTGAATTGAACTAATCCACTTATTATTAATTTCAATTTTATTTAACAATCGGTCTCGATCAAAATACTTTTTCTAAAATTATAGCCTCCATTTTATTAAATATTTTAACCATGAATGTACATATGTAACAACGTAAGAACCATTTATTAGATTCCGCTAAAGAAACTTTTCGAATTTTAGATTCGCTTATTACGAATTCCACTTATTGTGGTTTATGACTTCTATAAAAATTTAGATTCCGGCATTTATTTTAATGTAATTGCTTTTTGAATTTTATAATATGATATTGATTTATTAAGTTATGTTAGTTTAATTTATATTTTACTTATTGATTTGTTTTGTACTTATACAAGGTTGTATCATAGGTTAGTTTTTTTAACCGTCAATTACTTAAAAACAATTTAATTAATTCATTGGTTAAAAACTTTCAAGGCGTGAGAATGCGAGGAGTTCAAGCCGAAATTTGGATTTATGTAAATTAAATGAATAAATTAAGTTCGTAACTAATCATATTTAATCAGAAAAATACAAATAAATCACCGCGCATCGCCCGGTACAACCAAGTTAGTCCCTATATTAATACTAAAAAGTTATTCTCACTTTTTTTTTGGTTCCAAATTTTGGTACCCTGTTTTTTCTCCTATTTTCTTGGGCAAATTTTTAGCATTTCTTTATAAAAACATAATTCCTAATCGATTTCAAACTTGATTCATAATATATTTTTAATATATTCCTTCTTCCCCCCCCTCCTCCTCCTTTCCTTTATAAAATTTTTTCGCCCTCCATAATAAATAGTTATTCTCGCTTTTTTTAAAAAACCAAATTTTAGTTCTTTCTTTCGTCCTAAGTTTCTTCCCCTATTTTTCGTCCTTATTTTCTTGGATAAATGTTTACCTTTTTTCCTTATGACATGACACCTTAATAATACAAATTTTAGTAGTAGTATATTTAATCAATATTTAATCAGTGGTTAATTTTTTTAATTTTAATTTTAATTATATTTATTAGAATTTTTCTCTCAATCGTACCATAATATCATTTTTTTACTATTTTTTCTTATAGAAAGTCTCAAAAGAGATCGTCCAAAATTTAGACTATGTGATAATTTAAGTAGGAAATATGAAAGGACTTACTTGCAAAACACGGAGGGACTAAATTACAATTTTTAAAAACTTACCTCCCAGCCGAAAAATCAAGCGCGCGCGCGTGTATCATGGCGGGACCCACCACATTTTTTCCTCCGGATCTTGCAAAATATTGCTCCCTCTTGGATTCAAACTCATTACCTCATGACAAAGTAGAAATAACATTACCATTGCACCATTTCATGTTTAATGTTTACCTCTATTAATAGAATATATCTATTTAACAAATTAAATGAAGATTATATTTTCACCTCAATCTTTTGCGTTATTATCTATGACATATTAAAAATTAAATCTCTCTACTTTTACACTGAAACCTCTATATTTAAAATTCTAACATTCTAATTTAAATTAAAAACTTACGTATTTTAATTTACAATTAATTGAAAATAAAACATTATACTTGTAATTAAAAACTTCCATATTTTAATCTACAACATGTCATAAAACAAATATAGTAGTTTACATTAAAAACATCCCTATTTTAACTACAATCTATTAAAATCAAATATTTTAATTTTAATAAAAAACCTCCGTGCTTTAATGTATAGCATATTAAAAATCAAACATTATACTTTTAATTAACAACCTCCGTGTTTTAATGTACAATCTTTTAAAAATCAAACATTCTACTTTTAATTAACAAATTCTGTGTTTTAATGTACATCATATTAAAAAAATAAAAAATTATGCTTTTAATAAAAAACATCTATGTTTTACTGTACAACATATTAAAAATCAAACGTTATATTTTTAATCAAAAACATCTATGTTTTAATGTACATCATATTAAAAAAAATCAAACATCGGTGTTTTAATATACAACGTATTAAAATAGTACTGTGAAATGAATAATATTGACTGTGAATAGTACTGGGATGTGAATAGTGCGTGTGTGAATAGTGATTGACCGTGAATAGTGCGCGCACATGAATAGTGCCGGGCCGTAAATAGTGCCGCGTGAATAGTGCAGGCCGTGAATAGTGCCGCGTGAATAGTAATTTTCTAATTTACAATTAAGGACCTCCTTGTTTATTCAACCATACTTTTACTATTTAGTCCCCGGTCCATTGACGGTCTCTCACAAGACTACCTCTTTTTCTTATTCAATTAGACCTACTTTCGTAATTATTTCCTGATTTTCAATTGATTTAGGGGCCATTTATAAGTTTTTGCCCTAATTAATGTTATTGTTAATTTAGAATTAATAATGCTTAGTATATAGTTTTGTGTTTTTAATTTGAAACTTTATATTGATGCAGGGGGCCAAGTTGATAAAAATGCGGAGAGGAGAAAAGTTTATGCTAAAAAATGAACAAAAAAGAACACTTCAAGAAAGAGAAAGCTAACCCAACTACCAACAATAATACAGGTTTGTTTAAATATACAACGTTTAACACTATAAATTGTAACTATATTTTTATTGTTTTCCTGATGCTTAGTATATAGTTTTGAAACTCAAGTACAATATATTATTCTATTTTAACTTTATGATTTTAAACATCATATTGATGCAGTGGGTGAAGTTGAAAAAAATTGCAAAGAGGAGAAAATATTATGCTGAACAGAAACAAAAAAAATGACTTCAAGCGAGCGAAGCTAGCCCGACTATCGATAACATTACAGGTTTGTTTCAATACACAACATGTATCAATATTTGAGTATGATGATTTGAATATGTTATATTGTTTAAATTACATATTACCCTCTTATAAATATCTGAATTTGAAAGAAATAATTTTTATTTAGGTCAATTACAGAAAAGGAGAAAGAAAGATGTTGGGTTGTTGGAGAGTGCTCCAAATTGTTGTAGAATCCTTAAAACTCTTCCTGCTTGTAAATACTGCAAGGCTAAGCTGTTTAAAAGAGAGTCATCTGTGTTTTGTTGTTGCAAGGGTGAAATTGAATTTGATGGGTATGACTTACCCGAGAAGTTGCGTTTATTATTAGTTGGAGAAGAAGAGCAATCTATACATTTTAGGAATAATATTAGGTCATACAATAACAACCTTGCTTTCACCAGTTTTGGCGCATCGTATGACGAAACACTTACTGCAAATACAAATGAAATATATACTTTCCGAATGCAAGGTCAAGTATATCTATTTTATCTGAATCCATTGGAGAAAAGCAAGGGAGGCAAATATGATGGATTTAGTACGACTGGAGTTCAACTCTACTTTTTCGACAATTGATGTTGAATTAAAAGAAATGATGGAGGTGGGCAATTGGTATGACAACAAAAGGTTTGACAAGCAAACTATGGAGATTTTAATGAAAACTCTTGAAGAGAATCAATATCGTATTTTTTTCAGAGGACTCAAGAGTGAGCCAGATCTTCCTACCAAAAAAATAATTCTCAACTTGAATCTCAATTTAGATCAGAGAAGATACAACTCCCCCCAGTGTTGGTCACGTTGGAGGAATATGTGTAGATAATGGAAAAGATGATGGGGAAAGAACCGTTATAGTTCAAGTAACTGGTAAAAATGAAAATTCTTATACTATCAAGCAATGATACAGTTGCTATGATCCAATGCAATACCCTCTTATGTTTCCTCACGGTCAGCCTGGATGGGATCGTAACGTTATGAAAAAGGACAAAGGAGAAGGTGGGGAAAAACGATACAATTTGATTCTCCCGAGTGCCTCCTTGATGAAGAAATGAGAGGTATTTCAATTAATTTAATTTTCTTAAAAATACATGCATTTTTTTATTCTAATTAAGAAAATACTCGATTTACATAGTTGTGGCCTAGCAATTGCAATATTTTAAATGATGAACTCTTATTTTTTCTCTAATCAGCTGTGAGAGATGGGAAAAAAAACAAATATGCTGTTACTGTCAGAGAATATTATGCTTACAAGTTTCAGATGAGAGAGGATGATAAGACATGGCTAATACACTTTGGTAGATTATTTCAACAATATATCGTTGATATGTATATCAAAATTGAGACCAGCTGATTGGAATTTTTGAGAGAGAAACAAGCCGAATTCAGTAATGAGATGGTTCAAGGTATTTTTGATGGTGTAGAGGCATGGTTGGAATTGGTAATGAGGTTGGTACACGTGTTTTTTTACCCGCCACATTTATCGGTGGTCATAGAGATGTGCGACAACGTTACCTTGATGCAATGACCATCCTACAAAAAATCGGTAAGCCTGATGTGTTTTTGACAATGACTTGCAACCCATCTTGGCCAGAAATTGAAAGAAATTTGAGATATGGAGAATCTGCCAATGAAAGACCTACTCTGTGTGCTAGAGTTTTTAAAGCCAGAGTTGAGGATTTGAAAAAGGATTTAGTAATTAGAGAAATTTTTGATCCTGTGGATTCCCTTATATATGCCATTGAATATCAGAAAAGAGGATTACCACATGTTCATATGATGGTGATTTTAAAACCTGGTAATAAACCCTTGGGACCAGATGGGTATGATCGAATTGTTTGTGCCGAGATACCAGATCCTGAAAAAGAACCCCACTTATTTGAGCTGGTTAAAAAAATATGATGCACGATCCATGTGGAGAGTATAATCCAAATTGTCCATGTACAATTAAGACTGGCTGGGGGAGTGTAAATTTGGATTTCCTAAACCATTTCAGGAAACAACATGTCATCCTGAAGATGGATATCCATTGTACAGAAGAAGAGACAACGGAAGAACTGTTAGGATACGAAACCTTGAGATGGACAACAACTGTGTAGCAGGGTATAATCGATATTTACTTGAAACCTATGGATGCCACATCAATATTGAGATATGTTCTACCATTAAACTCATCAAATATATCCACAAGTACATCTTCAAAAGGAGCGACAAAATTAGCTTTGCACTTGGAACTGGTTGATGTATGCCGGACACCAACACTTCGACGACGAACCAGGCTCTCAAATTGATCTGCAAGACAAAGGCCCCGGGTGACCTTTGGGTATTTATATGGTATGAATACAACTCTTATGGGAATAGAGATTGTATTACCATGTGTAATAGAAGTGTATTTCGAACATGGTTAAATTACCATGTTTAGGATAGCTGAATTACCATGTTTGAAAAGATGTATATTCCTTGTAGAACATTCATAATATACGCATTCCTTATAAGGATTAGGATTGATGGACTCGTGGATCCATCCTCCGCGTATCTCGAGCCCACGACCCTTCTCGGGCCCTGGTCCGAGTATGAACGAGGTCCGAATACAAACCATGGACTTATCAGTAGCCCAAGGTAGATCTTCAGAATATAGAGTGCTCCATCTCGAAGGTTGAAGGAGAGGCTTGCTTCTCAAGGGAAGACCAATAACTCGAGGGAGAATAACTTGGGATGTTAAGCTCGGGGTGTCCTTTGGGGACTGTCCTTTCGGGCTTACCCTTCTGAATATCTAGCTTCAAGTTCTTTTGTATTCCATCAGGACACGTGGACGGTTGGATATGAATTTGCCTTCTTGAATTCTGAGGGATTGACATGTGGTCTTGGTTCATTGTATCTTCTGGCGGTGAGGAGGACCAACCTTCCAATTGCCTGTATCGTTTCGCGAGTCGAGGTAATTACTCCACTTAAATGCATACTGATTATTGGTTATATAACCAAGTAATTTTCCTTGTGTTTATCATCAGTCTTCATCCAAGTAATTTTCATCTTTTCCTTCTCTACATTTCCTTCAAATCTGTCTTCTTTTCCTCATATATTTTCTTCCCCCCATTCTCTATATTGACATGACTTCAACAAGTTCCAGCGTTCCCCCTGGCAATGTGGAGAATGTTGTTGAGAACAGAGCCCCAGCTGACCGTGACTCGAGCACTTTGTTTCTGGAAGTCGAGGCTGGGGAGTTGATGGAAGTTTCCATCGCTTCACCGCTGCAGGCGGTAACTGTAGTGGTAGATGACAATGCCTCTGGGTCAGAGATGGACCCTAATGCGAAGCCCCAAGTTGATAAACGGGTTCCGGCCACCGATGGTGTGAATGATGTCACCAAAGTGGTTGATGAAAATACTCTGCAATTCTTGAAGTCATGCAGGTTGTCGTACCCCATCGAGGCTGATTTGATGCTCGAGAACAGGACCACTTCGGTCAAGGATCTTGTGAGCCCCACTCGAGGGGTTGTATATGGCAGGTTCTTGCAACAGGGTTTGAGCTTTCCCTTTCCCCCTGTGTTTTCACAGTTTCTTCAGCATCATCGGCTTCACCCTTGTCAGATTCATTCTAATGTGGTGGTGACAATGGTGGCGTTCATCTCCTGGTGTTCCCGGAAGGACTATGAGCCAAGCCTGGATCTATTTAGGAGCTTGTTCAAGTTGTTCTGCTTCAAGGATCGCGAACACATTACTCTTACTCCTCGGAAGGGCAAGGTCTTCACTTTTCCCGATGATAGCGGCAAGTGGGAGGACATTCGGCTAACTTTTGATTAGACAAAATATGAGGTTCCTGATTGGAATCCGAACCCGAAAGACGCTGTGCCTCTTGATGTCTTTGAGATGCCTGTTCACCTGAACGGCATCGTGGAGGAGCTTTTGAAGGAGAGGATTGTCTTCCAGGAAGGAGGTTTTGTGCCGGGGGCTCATGGCTCGGTGTGGCAGTGGCCTGCTATCACCTATTCGTATCTGCTAGACGTTCCACGGTCCAAGTCTACGTCTAGTCTTCTGAAAAAGGATCGAGACTGGACCCTCCCTGATAAAATCCAGGGAGAGAAGAAGAGGGGCAAGAAACGAGCTCCTAGGAAATCACCCCGAGGCCAGGGTGAATCTTCTTCTAGTCAATCTTCATCGGGTAATTTCTGTTTCAAATCATCGCAGTTGTTTGATATTCTTTTTTTACCTAGCATATTTACGCTCTTCCTTATGTATATAGCCTCTCCTCCAAAGAAAAAGATCAAGAAATGAAAGGCCAATCTCCAGGTCATAGATGAAGAGGCAGAGGAGATTGAATCTGAGGCTAGGGAGTCTTCAGATAATGATAAATCTGACCTTGAGCTGCTAGTGTCTGAAGATACTCCTCTGAAGAAACTGAAGTACTATCTGAACTGCCCCGAGGAAGAGAATGGTCAGGCTTCTCGGAGGTCTTCCAAGAAGTATCCCTTCGCCGCTAAGGTAATTACCTCTTCCTTTCTGCTATATGAGTTTCCCAGCTATAGAGTTTTCATGTATCCTCCTCTTTTATAGTTGATGGCGGACCTGTCCTCGGTGGGCCCCAGAGCTAATGATGTTATCCGGCATTTGTCTGATTCTGTAATGGAATTGCATGTCAAGTGCCGGGCCTTCAGGGCAAAGAAGGAGGAGATGGAGGTCGCCCTTTCAACTTTGACGACTGAGTTTGCATCACCTACTCTTCCTGTTCAGGTTCCATCAGCGGTGATTCAACCGAAAGCTAGGGTAAAACAGCTGGAGGCCGAGAAAGAGGAGATGCTGTTGGCAAAGAACTTCCAGGACAAAGAGCTAGAGACTTATCGGGATATTGCAGAGGAGCTGGCGCGAAATCAAGCTGCGGAGACAGACTCGGAGGAAACCAAACGACTTCTAAAACTTTGGAGTGCCTTCATAGCTTGTAGCCTCGAGTTTCAGAGCCATAGGGAGGAGTATGGAGATTTATTCCACTCCTTTGAACTGCATGAGATTTTGGGTGGCGTCTTGCGACTATGCCAATCCGAGGAGGAGACAAAGTTGATGGAGGAGATCTTTTCTCATCCAGATGCTGTTGAAAAAGCTTTCTGCTCTGACTGCTAAACACTGGATTCCGGGGACCGAGTTCTTGGATGCATTGAATCCCTCCGAGAAGGTTGTATCATCAGGAGATTTATTGAGGCTTATTAGAGCCAAGTATCCTGACTTACCTTCTCTTGAAGAGGTGCTTGATCCTTCTACTGGCAAGGTTGAGTAGCTCCAGCAGGTTTGCTACCTTACTTGCTGGCATCTTTTAGTCAGCCTCGGTCTTCATGATTTACTGGAAAGGAGCTCCAGCCTCGATTGTTAAGTTCTCGCAGTTATCCATGATGAACACTCTGCGAGCTTAATGTTGTTTGGCTTCTTCCTTAGGTGTCCTTTAACAAGGCCTTTAATGTCACAGCGTGTAGAAAAGTTGACAATAGCCCATCTCTTGAATATCACTTCTGGTGAAGTCCTAGAAAACCCTATTGGGTATATTTAAAGTACCATATTCTGATGTAATAACACCTTTGATATGTCTTTTTAGGTTCGAGGTTTAGCCTCTTATGTGCCCTTTTGAGGGTCTTGTTTGTAAGTATCATATTCTGATGTAATAACACCTTTCATATGAACTATTTATGTTCGAGATTTTTCCTCTATGTGTGCCCTTTTGAGGGTCTTATTTAGAAGTAATATTCTGATGTAATAAAACTTTTGATATGAACTTCTACTTTTGTTTTTGAGGTTTCTCCTCTTTATGTTGAGATAATTGATTTTCGAGCACGTCTGCTCTTTTGGTCTATAGACCTCAATCAAGCACTTTTTTGAAGTACTTTATCTCAAACCTATCTCTTTTGTTCAAAACGATAGGTTTTTGAATATTGGATCCAAACAACTTATAAGTTGACCAATCATATACCTTATGAGGTATATAGTTTTGAATAGCAATCGATGTTATACTTAAGACAACAATCCTCTTTTTATAAAAGGAATTTAAGATTGCTAATTATAAGGATAGGTATAAAAATATCATGACTTCAATCTGAGTTTATAACTTTAAGAGTAGAAGTAAAGTAAATAGTGGGTTTAAGTTTGAGTACCCGTTTGTGCTAGAGCATGTTTGTCTCGGACCTTGATGAGGCTTCTCGGACGCTTTGATAATCTCGAACCTTTGTGAGGCTCTTCCTTTTATCTTCCGTGATACTTTCGTAAGTTAATCACATTCCATCTTCGTGGTATGGGTTCCCCCTTCGTGATTTCCAAGAGGTAGCTTCCCCCTGGATGGGATTCTAGGACTCGATATGGACCTTCCCAGTTCGGGGCTAGCTTCCCTTCCACTTCCTCCTTGCTTTTTTCATTTAACCTCATGACAAGGTCTCCTTTAACGAAGGTGGCCAAGCGGACTCTTCTATCATGATAGCGCTTAACTCTTTCCTTTACCTTGGCCTCGTGGATTGTAGCATTTGCACTCTTCTCCTCTAGGAGGTCAAGGTCTAGACGAAGGTTTTCTTCATTGGCCGTGCCATCTTCATCAGTTGGTTGAGAAGTACGGGCCGAGGGGACCCCAATCTCCATGGGGATGACTGCTTCAGACCCATAGACTAAGCTATAAGGAGTCTCTCCTGTTGCTGTGGCTGGCGTGGTTCTATGGGTCCAGATCACGCTTGGTAGTTCTTTGATCCAGTTTCCTTTAGCTCCTTCAAGGCGCTTCTTGATACCGCTTACCAAGGTACGGTTCGTAACCTCTACCTGGCCATTAGCTTCTGGATGATATACCGAGGTGAGCTTCTGTCGTATGCCATACTTCGTACACCATCTCTTGAAGGGATCATTAGCAAATTGTGCTCCATTGTCGGTCACTATGTATCTCGGGATGCCATAGGGACACACAATATTCTTCCAGCAAAAGTTGATAACCGTCTTGCCAGTTATATTGGTTAGGGCTTCAGCCTCTACCCATTTTGAGAAATAATCGATGGCCACAATGAGGTACTTGAAGTTACCAGGGGCCGTAGGAAAAGGTCCAACGAGATCTATGCCCCATCGAACAAATGGCCAGGATTCTTGAATTTGTAATCATATTTTCCTGTGGCACATGGATCATCTTGGCAAATCTCTGGCACTGATGGCAAGAATTGATATATCTTTTGGCATCTTGTAGCATCGTAGGCCAGAAGTAACCCATTTGTAGGAGTTTTCGGGTGACGGTACACGGACCTTGGTGGCTACCATAGACTCTTTCATGTGTTTCTTGTATTAAGTGTTCCGCGTCAAAAGGCCCGACACATTTAAGCAGGGGTTGGAGGTATTCTCTCTTGTATAGGATACTAATGTGGATGACATATTTCGGAGTTTTAACTCGGACCTTCCGTGCCAGGTGCTTGTCCCCGGGAAGGGTACCCGTTTGAAGGTATTCAATGTAGGGGTTCATCCATGTGTCTGAGATGTCGACAACCATGATGCTACTCACTTCATAACTTCTCTTCGCCAGGGTTTCCATTAGCAATTTTTGAGAAGACCTTATGTTGAGGTCCGAGGAGGCAAGTTTGCTAAGTGCATCAGCCTTGTGGTTGCCTTCTCGGGGGATATGATTCAGCTCATATCGGAATTGACTTAGGAGAGGCCTTACTATCTCAAGGTATTTCTGGAGACTGTACTCTCGAGTTTCATATTCGCCTTTAACCTGTTGAACCACGATTTGTGAGTCACTGAAGATTTCAAGGTCCTCGACCTCAAGGTCCTTTGCTAGCTTTAGCCCCGTAATGAGGGCTTCGTATTCTGCTTCATTATTGGTGGCTCGAAAATCAAAATGGAAAACGTAATTAAGGATGATCCTTTCCCTCGGGGCTGGTGAGTAATACTCCAGCACCGCTTCCCCCCGAGTTGGAGGATCCATCTACATATAGTTGCCATTTTCCGGAGTCCGGAGTTGGGTTTGGTTTGTCGATCTCCACTGGTTCAACAGACTCCATTATGAAATCAGATAAGGCTTGGCCCTTTGATGGCTGTCCGAGATTTATAATGTATGTCATGTTCTCCCAACTCGATGGTCCACTTCATCATCCGCCCCGAAGCGTCAGGCTTTTGGAGGATTTGTCTGATCGGGTAGTTGGTTAGGAGAACTATTATATGTGCTTGGAAGTATGGTCTTAACCGTCGAGAAGCATGAACGAGAGCTAATATCAAGCCCTCGAAAGGGGTATATCTGGTCTCGGGCCCTTGTAAGGCCCTACTTACATAGTATATGGGATGTTGCGATCCCTCCTTTTCTTTGACCAGTACAGCGCTGATGGCTAGCTGGCATGCACATATATATAAGTAAATAGTCTCTCCTTTGTCTGGTTTTGACAATGTCGGAAGTTGCCGAAGATGGTTTTTAAGTTCTTGGAAAGCTTCCCCGCATTCATGAGACCACTCAAATTGGTTTTCCTTCTTAAGAATATTAAAGAAGGGTAGATGTTTTTCTGTTCCTTTGGATAAGAAACGGCTAAGGGCTGCAAGGGACCCTGTTAGCTTCTGCACATCCTTGACGGTTTTTGGGGGTTGCATGTTTTGCAAAGCCTCTATCTTCTCGGGGTTTACTTCGATTCCTCGATTGGATACCATATACCCCAGGAATTTTCCCGCTTCCACGCCTATGGTACATTTAGCGGGATTCAGTTTCAAGTTGGAGGCCCGTAATGTGTCGAAAGTTTCCTTTAGGTCTTCTAAGAATGTATCATAACTACGGCTCTTTACTACCATGTCGTCCATATAAATCTCGAGGTTACGCCCTATCTGAGATTTGAATAATTTGTCCACCAGTCGCTGGTAAGTAGCCCCTGCATTTTTTAATCCGAAAGGCATCATCTTGTAGCAGAAAGTCCCTCTGTCGGTTATAAAGGAGGTTTTTTCTTTATCTTGCTCTGCCATAGGGATCTGATCTGATGCTATCCTTTAAAGCATCAAAGAAGGCTAGTACTTGGTATCCCGCAATTGCTTCCACTAATCGGTCGATCGAGGGTAAGGGATAACTATCTTTAGGACAACAATCGTTCAAGTTGGTGAAGTCGATGCACATTCTCCACTTTCCGTATGGCTTCTTGACCATCACTGGGTTAGCTATCCATTCCGGGTACTGCACTTCTTCGATTATACGGGATTTAAGTAGCTTTTCTACCTCCTCCCCAATGGCTTCCACTCGATCTAGTGCAAAGATACGTCATTTTTGCTTGATGGGTTTTTGTGAGGGGTTGATATTCAAGTAATGTTCCGCCAGGCTAGGGGATACTCCCACCAAGTCGTTGGTGTCCCAAGAAAAGACATCTATGTACTAGTTAAGAATATCTCGTAGTTTAGTTTTTATCTCGGGGGGTAGGATAGTTCCAACCTCAACGGTTCCTAATTCTCCGAGCTGCATTGGCTCGGACTCGGAGTACTTGGCTGGTTCAAGATTCTCCTTTTCCGGTTCTCGGATAGCTTGAATTGTGCATATTCGAGCTAATTTTTGATCACCTCGGACTGTGACAATTCCTTTATTGGCGGGGAACTTCATCACCAAATGGTAGGGGGACCAGATTGCCTGTGCTTGATACATCCAGGGTCTTCCAAGAATTATGTTGTATGGTGACCTGGAATCGATGATGGTAAAGGTGCAATGTAGGGTTATACTCCGAGAACCGTCTCTCACCTGCACCGGTAGAATAATTTTTCCCAAAATGTCGACAGGATTGCCAGTAAATCCCGAGATAGGGCTTGTAGGCGTGAGGTTATTTCTGTTCAATCCCAGCTGTTCATAACAACTGAGAAACATAACTTCTATTTCGCTTCCTCCATCCACCAGGACCCTTCTGATCATGTTATGGTTTATTTCAACTGTAATCACCAGGGGATCTGAATGAGGAATTTGATTGGGAACTGTATCTTCAAATGAAAAAGTAATGGTTCCGTCCGAGCGAGATCTTTTGCTCTCCCACTCCCAGGAAGAGGTTTCTTGTGCCAATCGATGCACACCATTGATGCTCCTTCTTGCTTCCTGGTTGCTGGCGTTGCTTGTCTCGTCGTTGATGATTCTTACTCCTGTCGAGACCGAGAAACGGATTCGTGTACTCCCCCGAAGGTTTTTAGCCGGATCAGTCATGAGGTAGAAGGTCGTATAGATCAAGATCAGTGTGCGGGTCTCACTGGTCGTGCCAAATTGATGTATGCCAGAAACCAACACTTCGACGACGAACCAGGCTCTCGAACTGATCTGCAAGGCAAAGGCCCCGGGTGTCCCGGGGATATACACTCCGACGCTCAAGTCAGTATATTTACTTAAGGTGTATTGTATAAAGTATGAGATTAGATGAGAGGTCTACCAAAACTCTTTGGGTATTTATATGGCTACAATCCTTAGATCACCAAGATATGTATTTATGGTATGAATACAACTCTTATGGGAATAGAGATTGTATTACCATGTATAATAGAAGTGTATTTCGAACATGGTTGTATTACCATGTTTAGGATAGCTGAATTACCATCTTTGAGAAGATGTATATTCCTTGTAGAACATTCATAATATACGCATTCCTTATAAGGATTAGGATTGATGGACCTGTGGATCAATCCTCCGCGTATCTCGAGCCCACGACCCTTCTCGGGCCCTGGTTCGAGTATGAACGAGGTCCGAATACGAACCATGGACTTATCACTGGTAAGGATAATGGTTAGGGTAATGGCAAGGATAATGAAGCAGTTGATGAGATTAATAATTTTCAAGATGCTCGCTGGATTAGTCAATCAGAAGCAGCCTGGAATCTTCACCTTTAAACTAAATTACATGAACCCTGCTGTGTACACCTTGCAAGTGCATCTACCAAGACAACAGTTTATAACTTTTAGAAAAGATTGTGACCTTGAAACAGTTGTACCAAATGAATTTTCCAAGAGAACGAGACTAACCGAATTCTTCCTGATGAATAAATTTAATGCTGATGCCAAAATCTTAAATTTACTATACAAGGAGTTTCCGGAGCACTTTGTATGGATATCCTCAGATAGGTGCTGGACAAAGAGAAGAAATAAAACAGTCATTGGACGATTAGTAGCTGTTAGCCCAAGGAAAGGGGAAAGACACTATTTAAGACTTCTACTTAATCACGTGAGATGTACAGAAAATATCTTGAACTCCCAACTTTTCTAACTTTTCATGAAAGTCTTTATACGTTTTAACTTATATAGTGTACCTTTCAATTTGAACTGTATAGTTTATCACTTAAATTTTTAATTTTAAATAAAATTTCTTAAATTTACGCATTAAAACATGTTTTACTATATGTTTATTTTAACATGATCAATGTTTTAACACAAAATTGTATTACTTGACTTTAAATATATAGTGGTAGTTTCATAACATTTAGGAAAGTTGGACTTTCTAGAGATTTTGCTACAAACACTTTATATCTAAACGATTTATTCAACATTAGTGTCTCATATAATAATATCATGCAGGGGCAAAAAAAAACACTTACAAACCAAATCGAGATTGTAAGTGATGATCAAACTGATGGCGGTGAAGATGAGGATGAAGGGAGAGCGACGGCCATGAGCCTAGGAGTCAAGTCATGAGAGTGAAGATGAGGATAACTACGATGAGGATAATCAGTCGTACTGATATTCGACCGAGACTGGAGATTTCTCTACCATTAAATATAGATTTTCATTTGATATGGTTGCAATATCCATTTTATTTCAAACAATACATTGATTTGTTTTTTAATTTCTTTTGGTTCAATTAAGTCAGTTCAATTAAGTACTACGCATTATTAATCAAATCAATTCAGTCTACAACCCTTACATTGACAATGGTATCTCCAAATTTATTTGAAATAATATTAGATCACTACGGTATGGTTGTATCACCAAAAATTCAACCCCCTTTAATCAAGGTTTTTGCCTTCTCCGGTATATATAGCCAAAATTCACCGCGCGATGCGCGGTGCCACCTTGCTGGTATTAATCAAACAGAAATACAACTCCAGGTTTCCAATCATATAACAGTTTTATTACATTTGGGGGAACACATCACTACCTTTCAAATAAAACAAGCCCAATATTTTCATCCTACATGAAGCTTTTCTATGTTTAATCCATTTACTTCCTCATAGGAAACAAAATCTGCATTCCTTCAAACAGAATGAATCATCAAAGATGAGATACTGAAGATTATTTATTAAACTGATTCAAAAGAAACACTCAACCATTGAGTCAAGAAGAGCTCAACCATCATTCGAAAACAAGTGAAACTCATCAAACGTACCTTTGTTACAAAAGCAAACTCATGTTCAAATCAGAGAAACAATCCCAATGAGTGACAACTCCAAAAAACAAAGAAACTCAGTTCCAAATCTTGATCTTCATACTAGAATTCCCCCAATCCTCCTGTGCTTCCTTTATATTTGCGGCCAAGCTTTCCACACATTCATTACAGTAACGGATCTCGATCATTTCCAGCGTCTCAATAGACTCCAAACACGAAGGCAGCTCCTCAACTTCTTTACATCTGTCCAAAACCAACTTCTGAAAGCATTCAAACTCATGATCATCACTAGCTGTCCACCTGCGAACCGGCATTTTAGACAAGTGCAAGATTCTAAGCTTTGTAAATTCACCTTCCTTCATTTCCCATGTATACTCCTCTTCACCTGCAAAGTGTAGTTGATGCAATTTGAGAACTTCAAGGTCAGGCAGTTCTGCACCAATGGCTGAAAAAATCTCCCAATGCAATCGAAAGCTCGACAGCTTCAACTTCTTCAGACTTGCAAGTGAGGCAAAGCCAAATGAAACTCTGAACCTTATTGTGTGATCAGCTGACATGTTAAGTGCTTCAAGCCGCCCCAAGAAGTTGGGAAATTCAAACTTGTTAGGATACTCAGAATCATCCCACAAACCTAAAACAAGCCTGCATTTCAACTTTCTAACATTTGGAAACTTTCTCAACTTCCTCTCCATGCTGCCCCAGTGAATTTCTGCACCTGAAACCCTATCCAGCTCATACAAAACAGATGAGTTTTCAAGATTTTCTTTAGGCAAACGGCCACCTCCTAAAATACTACCACCCGTGTATAGATATTTTAGTTTGTGCAGGTTCCAAAGACTATCCGGGAATGTAATTCCGCTGCTAGAATGAACGATAATAAAACTTTCCAAGCGGGATAGATCATCAATCCATGATGGTATGTTCATGTCCTTTCCATGGATGGCCAAGAATGCCAACAAAACAAGCTGTCTTATTCCTTTAGGAAACTTGACAACCTTAATTTGCTCCAAATCCAAAACCTTCAGAAGTTTGCAGAAATGAAGCATCCCTGACATACCTCGATACAGACTTTGTGATTGTTGAGAGCGACTCAAATGGAAAGAACGCGCACGAGGACATATCAGCTTGGAATCTCTGAAATGTTCTGGTTCTGACACAATCCATAGCCTCCTTAAGTTGTCTGGCTCATTAAATGATAAAAGCTCATTAGGCCCTTTTAGAAAGTGGAAGAAATGCTCATCTATGGATTGCTGCAAACAGAAATCGCGAAGCAAGTCATGGATGCGGCATGTTTTGACTCCACCATCACATCTTTTTTCAGCAGCCATAATTAAACTTCTTCCAATCAAAACTTTCAGATAATCTTCAGCAACCTCTTCTAAGCTTCTTGTCTCAGATTTACGAACAAAACCTTCTGCAATCCACAGGTGTAGAAGCTTCTTGACTTGAATTTCGCTATCTTCTGGAAATGCTCCAAAATAGAGAAGGCACGGCTTCAAGTGATCGGGTAAATGCTTGTGACTCAATTCGAATGTGTGCTTACAGTAGTCTGCATTTGAAACAAAGCTGAAACCATCTAGAATATTCTTCCAATCCTCAATCTCCAGATTTTCTAGAACTCCAGCAAAAACCACAATTGCAAGAGGTAACCCCTTACATTTTTCAGCCATTTTAATGGCAAGATCATGCAATTCAACAAGCCAGGCATTTCCTTCTCCAGGGAATAATCTCTTCTGTAATAACTCCACACTCTCTTCGATACTGAGTTCACTAAGAATAATTGGCTCCTTGTCAGGCATCTCATGCGAACGAGTTGTCAAAACAATTCGACTTTGCATGGAATCATCTGGGAATGAATCTTTCAAACTGTACCAGGCTTCAATGTTCCATATATCATCCAGATAGATGAGATATCTCTTCCCCTTCAAACTCTGCCTCAACTTGTTTGCTAAGTCATCCTCACTCATGTCCTCATAACTTGTTTTGGGAGAGATTTGCTTCAAAAGATCCAATAGCACCTTCTTCTTGTCTAGTGTTTCAGAGATAGGACACCACGCAGAAGTAGGAAAATGGCGGGAAATTGAAGGATCATTAAAAACCTTTGTCGCCAAAGTGGTCTTACCTAGCCCCGGCATACCCACAATGGCAATGATTTCTAAATGCCGCGATCCTCCTCTGAGCCGATCAATGATTCTTCTTTCCTCATCATGAAAACCTATGACTTCATTGGACATTGAGGGAGTTCTTTCATGCTTTCTTCTTACATTACTGATACTTGACCTCCTAACATTCTTGACTTCTACTTTAAGAACATCAGCCTTGATATTACCTATGCATCTCATGATGGAATTGAATGATGTTGAGAAGGAATCTCGTTGGTCAATTTCATCCTCCATCTTGTATGCGACCTCCAGAAGACGATCCCAGAGAGCTTGGATTTCCACATGTTCATCGCGCAACTCCATTTTACCCAACAAAGATCTTACAGATGAAATTTCTTCTTGGATGGCTTTAGCATGACCTTTGCCAGCTGATACAGCCTCACAACCTTTCAGCTCCATAAGTCTTTCGAGGATAAAATCGACATAAGCGTATGAACTAGGCTTAGGAGAATTAAGCTTTAGCATTTGTGGATCCTTATCTCCAACTTCCACCAGAATAGTCTTAACCATTTCCAGCAACTGTTTAAGCTGAATATCATCATCCCAACTAGCCTGGTAAAATGAGCAGATGTAGATGCCAACATCACAAACAAGATCAGCAATGTTTCTCTCAATCTTCTGTTTGCTAATTACAGCAGACTTCAAGGATCTAAGTCCTTCATAGAGCTCTTGCAGCTGTTCATTGTCGGAAACACTATCCATCCGTAGAATCTCCCATAGATTAGATGTGAGAGAATCAAGGAAATTCTTCGTTGCATTAGATTCAGGTAATTTTTCGGACAACTTCAAGCTAGCTAAAGCTCCAGTGTAAATCTGGTAGACTCGAGGATCAACTGGTCTGATCTTTTGCAGCAACATAGAAATTTCAGAGAAAGCTGATTCGTCATAGGCGCCATATTGGGTCCGAAACAAAAGATGTGCAAAATGGATTGCAATATCTTCAGCATGAGCCAAGAGATTTCCCTGAGGTTCGGAACTTCCCTGATTGACAAAATGCATCAGGCGCTTCAAGAATACCATTTGCTCTCCATATTGTCTCTCCAAGACATCACAATTTGTACTTCCTTTGAGTGATCTTTTATCGGCCATGTTCTCAATAACATCACTTATGATTTCCACAACTTCATCAGCTGTGAGAGAACTGGATCGTGGCAAGCAATCCATTATTGCAACATACCATTTCTTGATTTCATCCACCGATCCATCCATGAATTCTTCAAACCAAGATGCCACATTTATCGCTCTATCCACAGGATCAAGAACCTCGTCGGACTCGTCACTATCAGATTCATCAGCATCTTCAGATTCCTGAACATCTCCACCATGCTCAGATTCAGCAGCTTTATATTCTCGTATGACTCCACCGTGGTCTGTTTCAGAAGCTCCCGACTTCACATCATCAAGACAACAAGCATGTAATTCCTCGGTCTTTTCGCGAATAAGATCTTCGATACGCATCAGGAAAGATCCTAAACCTGCATGGTCGGGCAGCTTTCGGGCACAAATCACAAAAGCCCTGAGACTCCTTAAGGTGATCCGCATCTCCTTAAAATCCATCTCCAGTGTATGCTGCTTATGATTCATCCAATACTCCGCATCAGGCAATGCAGAACGAATGCAAGTCAAGATGTCGGAGGAAGCCATCTTCTTCTCCCACCGAATCTGAAATCACAAACCGAAATAAGTTAATTAATTATGAAAATCCAACGTATACACTGGTAGGTGGTAGCAATCTAAGTTATATAAGGCCACTCAGATCCATGAATAAATTTACTTAGAGTTCGTTGCAAGTTACAAAAACATATATGTATAAACAAGAATTAAGAATACAGACATATAGGATGGCGAACTAATATATAACCAGTAATTAAACTTGAATCCTTAGCATGATTACCTTGTTTAAACCCACTACCATCAATTTATTAGATTACTGATAATTAAATTAGATTAATGAACAAGAGATTAAAAGTGCATATATAGCAAGTTACCAACAATATTTACATATGCAAGTATATACGACAGATAACAAACTAAAAGTGCATATCAACAAAATATATCTGCAATAGACATCGATGTAATTGATTCGTCATTGGTCTATGTATAACAGACACTCAGACACAGACTAACCTTTCTGGGGTGGGACGAGTGATGAATCTTGTTAATCAAATGGCAGAGAGCAGGAGGCATGAGCTACAGAATTTCGAAAGTTGACGAAATGAATAAGAGTAAATGTGAGATCTGCACGCATTGGTATTATATTATTGATCATCCATTTTACATTCATGATACCTCAATCATGGCACGTTAGTCTCCGTTGAGGTGTGCAGAGTCATTGATTATACTGTCAAACATATATTAAATAAAGATGAGGATAATGTTTTAAAATATGAGCCCCTTGATGTGTCATATTACTGCCTGAACATTGCTGGCCTTCTGGATTAAGGAAACAAAGCCACGAGTTAAGTGGTGCTGCCTTTGTCTCTTACGTTCGATCAAATAAAATTACAGCATCTTTTGATATTTGGCATGCTAGACCAGCTCATACTTCTTATTCAGTTCTTTCTTTATTGAATAAATTGAATCTTGTTAAGGTCACCTCTTTGTCGCCCTTGTCTTATGTTTTTCGGCGTGTGAAAAAACAAAGGGAAAAAGGCTTTCTTTTGTGAACAATCCAAAGCAATTAAGCACAGTCTTTACTTGATTTAGTACACAGTCATGCACCCTTTTTATTTGCAAGTGGCTATTCCTATTATACCATTTTTATCGATGACTATTCACGATTTACTTGGTATTATCTACTGAAGTGAAAATCAGATTTCGTTGAGATATTCCTACAGTTTCCGAACTTTGTGGAGAATCAGTTCTCTTGAACTATTAAGGTGTTTCAATGAAATGGTGGCACCCAGTTTAAAAATGCACGGTTGCGCTCTAACTTTGCGACTAGATTCATCTTTCATCAGAATTTTTTCCCGTCTACTCCCGAGAAGAACGGTAGAGCTGAACAGAAGCATGTTCATGTGACAGAATTGGGGTAGTCTATGCTTCATCACTCTCATATGCCAGCTTCCTAGTGGGATGCAACCTTTGCCACTGCTATATGCCTGTTATTCATAATGTCTCGCCGTACTTTCTGGCTTATGGACGTCATCCGGACTACTCCAACTTTCATCTGTTTGGCTGTTTGGCGTGTCTCCCTATATTCGGCCGTTCTCTCAGCACAAGCTGGCTCCTCGCAGTGCACTTTGCATATTTCTTAGTTATAACTCCCGGTAGAAAGGTTTTTGGTGTTTGGACCCGTTCACTAAGAGGGTGTATCTTACTCACCATATATACTCGCTTTGATGAGACCTCGTTTCCACCATTGGAGCGTCAATCCTCCACGGCCCCTGAGTCTTTGGATGTCTCTACATTTATTGACTTAAATTTTGATGATGCTCCGGCTTTGATAGTGCCTGATGAGCTTGATTAGCCTTCACCGGATCAGTTTATAGAGGAGTCTCAACCATCACCTATCTCTGGATCACCATGTTTACCTTATTCTGGAGTGTCATCAAATTCCCAACCATTCTCCTGAACCAACTCTAGCCAATTCTTTATTCTCATTTAGAAGCTGCGGGCGGTTCGTATGATCCACACGCCTGTGAATTCGATGAAAAACTACCTCCCGAGAAACCTTGAGCAGAAGCAGCACAAGCGACTGCACCAGCGTCAGAACCGATGGCGAGGAAGAGTTTGAAGCTCATCGATCTGGCCACGACATCGGCGTACGGTAAACATTGCGGCTACGACATCAAAACTAACTTGAAGTTAGACTACAGGGAGCCGAGACTGTGCAGGAAGATCATGACGCGATCTTTGTTTTCGACCGGGGATCGGGGCAGATGCGAGACCATCATGATCGACTTGAACCAGCGATGGAACGCCATGACGGTGGAAGAGCCGCGGCGGACGAGATGCAATCCACAGGCGTCAGACGTGTTGTCGAAGGCCACCGCCGGAGGATCCCACATTGTCTGAGCGGTGTCGCAACCGATCATCTCCAGCTTGGCTTTTTCGATGAGAGAGAACTGGAGCAAAACCTGTACTAACTTGTCTTGCCTTTCCAAGGAAAATAGCGTGAGCGGCGTGGAGACGGAAAAATCGTTGTCAACAACGTTGTACGGAGCAGCTGCAGTAGAAGACTTGAGCCTTGGAATGGAACCGTTGAGGAAGGTGTACGATTCGGAAGACTGGAAGAGCACCTGCACCTGCAATTTCCACGTCATGAAATTGTTGGCGTTAAGCTTGATCGCCAGCCAACATGTGTATCACGGTGGAGCATGTCAAAGGTTTGCTGAATTCCATTGAGAAGGCTGAATGAGACGCAGCGGCAGGAATTGTCTGATCGTAGAAGGTTGACACTTAGTGACGTCAGCTAGCGTTTACTGGGATCACCTATTGATGGCTAGGGTTTAGGGTAGGATCGAAAAAAAAAAACTTTTGGAAACCTAGGTATTTCTAGGAATTTTGGAAAGTTGTAGTTTTATGAGTTTCACCTAACAAATATAATGGAAAAAGCTTTGATATTGAGAACCAAAACTGATACCATGTGAGTGTGTTATTCAAAATGATTTTATCAAACTGAAGTATACAATTTGTAGTACAAGAGATATATACAAAAATATATATAAGAATATCTTGACATATTATCAATCAATGAAGATATTCTATTACTCTATTCAAAACCCATCAAGCAAAACATCCGATGAATTAAAACATCAAGAATAAATACCAGTTTAACGTGGTTCGACCAGATCCGGGCTACATCCATCAGAGAATCTACGTATAATTTTACAGAGTAAACCAACTCATCCAAATAACTATCTATACTATTATCTTCTCTCCCAAAAACACTCACCAAAAAACACCATAAGTCATAAACACACAATCCCCATATGAATACATTGTACTTTGTATCTTGTTTATTGCAATTTACGAAAAAAAAAATCCTAACTATTTATAGCAATAGAATAATATTCTATTATAAATAGACAACATCGGATTACCAAATTTATCTAATTACCAACTCAAAAAAAATAGATATTATTTTTGAATTCAACACTAATTGAAATCTAAGACAATTTTAACAATCTTCACCTTGCATCAGATTTCATATCATCATGAAAATTCTTCAACATCCAAACAGTTCGTTATCATGCCGCCACTTATTTGAATGGTCCACCTGTTTGACAAAACCAGAGAAATAGAAACATTATGAAAACAAGAATTATACCTCCAAAGTTGTACCCGAGTTACCCGTCCTTTATAAAAAATTCTTTATCAAAGAATCCTAACTCCACCACTCTTCAAGGTCCTCCAATTCTTCAAACATCGTAAAATCATTTACCTATGTTCCAGCTACATATAAAACTTGGATACACAATACCATGGCTCCACTTGATCCAAGATTTCGGCCAATAAATGTGTAGGGACACTCAATCAAATTCTCGTACTGAGATTAATCCACAATCTTCACAGAGAATTGATATTGTACTTCTATATTTATCCACGCGTAAATTCCATAGCCTTTCTTGTTCGTCTACTTCAATCACCTAGCTTTGTTGTACCCGTTATGGGTTCCACGGTTAATGTCACCACTATGGCTACTACAGCCATACAACCAGAAATCAAAAATACAACAAAATCTACCATAAAATCACTATATGTAGACAAGCAAAACTCGTGCCTAAAACAAACTCAATAACCACCCAATTGATTAATCAATTTTTTGTCTGCCATGTATGCTTTTCCTGACCAATTGATTAATCAATTTCTTATCTGTCAGGTATGCTTTTCCTGACCAAAAATGATTAATTCATTAAAAATTATACATGCCTTTCATGCAAAGCAAAACACTAACATACCTCCACCGGAATAAGGAATTCAGCCATTTTCAAATTGCATAAATCAAACTCACTGATGGCACCAGTTGAGAATTTCTTCAAACATATATCTTCTCTCAATCAAAAAAAGAGCTCACTCTTAACTTGGTTTTATACCTTAGCTCCGATACCCTGTTTTTGGGAATTTAATCCTCTTTTTTCAACACTAATTCCAATCGCCAATAACTAGTACTACCGCAGCAGAACAGGATCAACGAACACTTGCAACAATGATAAATAAACAAGAATAAACACCACTTTAACGTGGTTCAACCAAATCCAGACTTCATCCACTAGAGAATCTACTAGTACAATTCAAGAGACTATTACAGAGTAAAACAACTCACCATGGCAGCTACTCCCATCCTACAATGCAAAGTAAAAGCAGCAGTATACAGTGGAATTTATACAGTCTGTTCTTGAAGTCTAAGTGAGGGTGTTCCTATTTTATCAAGCAAGATGATCCCTTTTAGGGGAGTTAGTGTCTAACTTAATGGGATTACACCAGTCAAGTGTCCTTTTAAGCTATGTTTTGATTAAAAGTCTGCTGATTTATTTACCTTCTCTTAGAATATGTGAAATTCTGATTGCTGGCAGCGGTGTCTGAATTGAAGTGTTTCCAGTTGCATTTTGAAGGTGTGATCACTCCTATGACTGCAATCTTGCAGTCTGATTCCAATTTTTAGTTGTGGATGTTGAGCTCAGTCATTGACTGCTGGCCCTTCCTTAATTGCCAGAAGCTCAGAATGTAGGGGTGATATACAATGCATAAAAACCGTTTTCAATAGTATAGTATCCCCATCCTAGTTTCTTACTATTATACCTATTCCACACGTCCATATTTAAAGGATGCATCTAAATTGATCTTATAATATAAGTCTAGAGGGAACCATTTGATAATCTTAGCAATCTTAGGCTTATTATGTTTGAAGTATGGCACCGGTCTGGCATATAATAAAAATTGGTTCCTTTCCTGATTACTTATGTGAGGATGAGCCGTGAATATGAGTAATGTTTGCCTTCTAATTTCATCACAGTTAGAAGCATTGTTTGAACTTTTATCATCATATATAAGTCTATTTCTTCTTGTCTATAGTTTCCACAAAGTGACCATAGTGGTTACTCTGAACATTACCTTCGTGTGAACTTTAGAAAAGCCTTTACATGATAGATAAAGTTCAGTCTTCCCTACAAAGAGTTGAAGGGAGGGGCATGTAAGACAATGAGGTTGTGTATTGAGTTCCAAACCTCACTGTTACAATGGAAAATATTAAAAAAATGATCTATTGAATCACTGCTACTACAAAAAGGATATTTTGAAATGAGGTGAAAACCAAAATTTTGCAAGATGTCATAAGGCAACAACTTATTTTTCATTATCCATATGAAAACGAGGGATTTTTGCTGGGACAGATAACTTCCAAACCTGTCCAAACAGGTCATTTGTTTGATCCCTCTGCCCCAAGCTGCGGTATGCAGTTTTGATTGAGAAATTGCCATCCAATCCAGGCTCCATATCAGCCTATCTTCTTGTGTGTGCTCTAGTTGGAATTCCTACAACAAATACATCACACTGGTAGCCATGTGTGGCTCCAATAAATTTAAGTACTAGTTTTTCCAATGTTATAAGTTGTGCCACAATTATGTCAGTAAAAGGTAAGTCAATGTGTTGCGGCCACAGATAGTTAAGTATCCCAGCCCCTAACCATTTTCCATCCCAAAATAAAGATGATCCCTAACCTTTCCACATAATATTAGTGTCTGGGAGTTAGGAAATTATGTTATGCCACATATCCTCCTCCATGTGTGTGAATTCTTGTATGATTCTAGCACATACCACAAGTATCTTGTCCATAGAGTGGTATTTTTCTGCAACTTCCACCATAACTTGCAAGAAAAATATTTGATGATAGCCTGGAGATCTCTGAAACCCAGTCCATTTTCAGCTTTAGGAATTGCCATGTTACTCCACCTTTTCCAGCTTTTCCTCTGTCCAAATTAAGACGGTCACGAAAATTTTTTTGCAGCTAAACTCTCCATCTTTTTAACCGCCGCTTTTGGAGGGCTCAAGAAAAAAAAGTGTAAGTATAGCCATGAGTACATAATTGATGAGCACCATTTTTCCTGCAGTTGTGAGCCAATGGTTCTTCCAATAAGATACTACATTCTTCATCTTCTCCATTATTGGCTGGTAGTGTGTTAGTCTATTCATGCCAGCAAATATGGGAGCCTCTAAATATTGATTGGAATTTCTCCCTTACTCATTTCCAGAATCCTAGAGACTAGTCTACTTTGATTGAGGATGGCCTTAGGGTGGAAAAAAAATCTGATTTGTTGAAGTTGATCTTTTGGCAAGAATAATTTTCTTATGCCTTTAGAAAAGCCCTCATCCTTTTTAAAACAAATTTGGTTGCAGTGAGGAATATGGCAGTGTCATCTACATACATAATGTGGGATAGTGGTTGCACTGACCTAGGCATGATGAAGTTGTTTAAGTACTGTGAGCTAAACTGGAATTTGATCCCTCTAGAATATGTTTCTATCACTATATTGTGTAGGAACGGGGAGATTGGATCACCTTGCTTGATTCCCCTATTAGAGTTTAAGAATCCAAATGCCACACCATTTATCAATACTGAGAACCATGCAACTTGTATATTCAGTAATACAACCTTGACAAAAGTGCCATGGATGCCAAACTATAACATGATTGTATTCAGAAATGACCATGATACTCTGTCAAATGCTTTTTGCATGTCTAGTTTCACCACTAAATTCTTATATCTTGGTTTCTTGTTCATCAGTCTGACTATTTCCATCATTTGCAAAATATTGTATGTTATGTCCTTTCCTACCATGAACCCAGTCTGTTCCTCAAAAGTAATCTTTTTCATTAGTGGTTTCAATATCTCCATTAACATTTAGGAGTAAATTTTATTGGAGAAATTGGGCAGACTGATTGGCCTAAAGTCCATAAATATGGACGGGTTTGGCTTCTTTGGAATAAGAGCTAACCAGGTGCTAGCTATGGATTTTGGCAATTTCTGTCCACTCAAAAATTCCTTTGCTGAGTCAAGTATATCCTCCTTAATTACTTCCCAGCAATGAGTGTAAAACTGACCAGAGAATCCATCTGAACCAGGTGCTCCTTTCTTATTGAGCTCAAAGACGGCTTTTTGAAGCTCTTTCATGTCAACCTGTTTCAGAAAATGTTCATTCTCTTCTTTAGTTATGAGTCTAGGAATTTGAGACTTAAATTGTTCCAAGTACTAACCAGTTCTGTTTGGTCTAGGATCATTCAGAAGTTCTTGGTATTTTCTGATACCTTCTTCCTTGATCAACTGAGGATCAGTAATCCAGTCTCCTTCTCTTGTTTTGATCTTAGCTATTCTTGTCTTTTCTCTCCTTTCCTTCACTGAGTTGTGAAAAAAATGTGTGTTGGTATCTCCTTCTTCCAGCCATCTTACACCATATTTTTGCTTCCAAAAGGCCGTTGTCTCTTTCTGAAATATGATTAGAATAGCCCTCTCTCTGTTTAGGTTAATCAGATCACTTTCCTCACTTGTGTGCTGATACCTCTCCTCCAAAGCTGAGACTTTGTTTTCTACATCATTAAAGTTCTGATGAACATTCCCAAATGTTGACTTATTCCACTGTTTCAGGAAGTCCTTAGCCCTCTTAAGCTTAAAAACTAATCTATACATACCTGTAAATTTACAGGGAAGGTTCCAATTGTCTTCTATCAGTCCCTTGATTGAAATCACATAGATTGAAATCTGAAGGGCTTTGGTAATTGTTCACAGGCTTGTTGTAGGGATAATAAAAGTGGGTTATGGTCAGAGAGGTTTTCCTATTAAGAACTTGGATTGAGGAATGTTGGAGTGTCTCCAGCCAGTCTTGGTTACCTTATCCTCTATCTAATGTCTGCAACAACTATCCTCCTTCATTCTATTGTTGGTCCATGTAAATAGATTCTCTACTGTGGAGATGTCTTGTAGCCCTATTGTATCAAACATGCCTCTAAACTCTATACTTCTAATTGAGGGGTTATTATTGCCCTCATATTCATTCACTGTGCCCACAGTGTTGAAGTTTCCTATAAATATGGATGGTCTAGTAGGTAAGCCGACAAGTTATGGTATAGATAACCTAATTAACTTTTTCTTATTTTTAATTCATCTCCACCCTCTCATTCCTATCTTTCTTTAAAAATTTCCCAAATTATAAAGCCAAATTAGATGGTTAAGGCCTAATAAATGTTTTTATTTTGCCGCCTTCACCTGACATGCAAATGCTAAATATGCTAAATCTCTTGAAAAACCAATTTTCTTAAAATATTATAGAGCTATCACTTTGTTTTTATACTCAAATGATACATATTTGTGTTAAAACATTGATAATTTTAGGTAAACATGTAGTAAAAAATGTTTAATGCAAAAATTCAAGAAATTTCATGTAAAATCTTTAAGTAACAAAATATGCCGTTTAAATTAAAATGTACAATGTATAAACTAAAACCTTCTCTTTTAAATAAGGGTAAAATTGAGACAACAAAAAGGCTCCAGTAAAAAAGGTCTTTATCTCCCTTTTTACTCTTCACATCTGCTAGAAGGCTAGAACCCTAAAATTCTCAATTTGAGACACCCATATCCAAATTAGACAAGCCATTAGCTCCTCTCTAATCTTGGGATTTGAATCAGTTGTTCACATTGTACAGTTTGAATCGCTGCAATTATAGTATGAGGATTCATACTATAATATTGTCAAACTGTACTTTGTGAACAACTGGTTGGCTCCATACATAACTTTTTGTTATATGTTACAAACAAGAACTATGTCATCATTTTTTGTTATTTGGAGGAGACTCTATTACAAAGGGGTAGATGCAAAACACATGTTTAAGGCGTTTAAGCCTGGCGTGTTTTTTTACGCCTTGATTGAAAGTAGCGGACCTCTTCAAGCTAGCAAAAAAAAAATTAAATTCAAGACGGAAAGAAGCAGTTAAAGGCGGAAATGCGTTTTGAAGTTAAAAAATACTTGACCAAGGCGGAAGAAAAGTATCCGCCTTAAATTGAATGGGTTGTTACAACCTCGTAACCTTTGTAGTAATATAAACGTGTCTGTAGCGAAGTCGTAGGTTAGTTCGTTATTATGTACTTTGTGCGCTGCGATCTCGTAAGCTTTGCTAAACCCTAATTTCAGCAGGCAAGAATATGGGACATGTCGTAACTGGGACTCTAGGATGTGGCATTTGATGTTACGGTATCGCTTCTGTGCACGTCAAATTTGACATTGTTAAATGTACAGTGCATGTGAGGGTGATTGAAATGTTACGAGTTCGCTGGCTACTCAAAGGTGTTAGCGAGGTATTAGAGAGTTCGTAAGAGACTCTGTATGGGTCACAGATTTAAGCTGAACTGGCCGTTCTAACTCCAAAAACAAAAACTTTAAAAGGGTCTAAACAGGTGGGTATTGAAGGGTGATCAGTTGAAGTTTGCTCGGAGGTCTCATTGTTCCCGTGTTGGTGTAGGTAAGGTTTAACTTGCGTAATGTACTGGCTAGTCTCTTGATTTTGGTTGATTTTATGCATAATTTTTGCTTGCATTTTGGTTTATTTTATTTTTTTTGTTAATGCAGTGTGTAGTTTATGTGTTGATCATCTCAAGTCAGTGGGTTAGTAGTATTGTGTAGCTGTTTGTCTGATTTGTGAATTATGGACCGCGAAAGTATAATGAAGGAACATCGGGTTCTGAAATATTTGCAAAAGTATCGGGTATGGAGAACGTGCTGGGAAAGGGAAAAAAGAAAAGCACTCAAACTACGATTTGGAAGAAATGTTCGATATTTTTCAAACTCGGTTATTGGTAGCACTTGGATGTGCGCCACTGTCTAGATTTCATGCATATAGAAAAGAATGTATGTGAAGCTTTGGTTGGGACGCTCTTGAATACACCGGGAAAGAGTAAGGATGGATTGAAAACTAGAAAGGATTTAGTCAATCTTGGAATACGGACGTCAGTTGCTCCCGTGCAAGAAGAAGTAGGTACGACATACTTACCATCTGCTTGTTATTCCTTGTCATCTGAGGAGAACGAGAGTTTTTGTAAGACTTTGAAATCAGTGAAGGTGCCTTCTAAATATGGTTCGAACATTAGCAGTTGTGTATCCACTGCAGAGCTAAAATTGGTGGGAATGAAGTTACACGATTGCCACAATCTGATGTAGGACTTGAATGTCATTGCTCTGAGAGGTTGCTTGCCTTCTCACGTTGTAGACGCGGTTGCGCCAGGCTTTATTATTTATTTAAATAGATATGTCGCAAGAAAGTAAGTCGGCGTAAGTTGGATGAATTGCAGGATATGGTAGTTGAGGTATTGTGCAGGCTAGAGATGCATTTTCCCCCTTCCTTTTTTGACATAATGATTCATTTGATAGTTCATTTGGTGCGGGAGGTGAAGCTGTGTAGACCGGTATACTTGAGATGGATGTATCCATTCGAGCGGTACATGAGCATTTTCAAGCATTTTGTTAAGAATCGTTATCGACCAGACGCCAGTATAGTGCAGCGATATGTTGCGGAAGAGGTAATAGAATTCTGTACCAACTATTTACAGGATGTACCTACTATAGGACTGCCGGTCTCCAGACACGACGGTAGGTTGGATGGTGTCGGCCTACGCCATAAGTCTAAATTCAACCCTTCTTCCAATGAGATACCTATAGCCCATCTGTACATTCTGCGCAACCATCACGCAGTGAGTCCTTATGTTGATGTTCACCTTAATGAGATTAGGTCAACACAACCGAGCTGGTCGGAACCTAGGATTCTAGAATCTCATTGTAGAGACTTTACTAGTTGGCTCAAAATACATGTGCAGAATGGCGGTGAACACCCCGATGTTGTAAAATGGGTGGCCAAGAGACCCCTCGACATAGTTACGTCGTTTAGCGGGTATGACATCTATGGATACACGTTTGGTACTAAGTGGAGTGATGATAGATCTGCAACCCAAAATAGTGGCGTGTCAGTACCTGGAGAGGGTGATAATGATTTTTTTGGTACCATTACTGATATATGGGAAACGGACTTTGTTAATGTCCGAATCGCATTGTTTAAATGTGAATGGTAGATGAAGGTGAAGGGGTGCGCTCAGAGGGTTTAGGCATGACTCTAGTTAATAGAGGAATTCTTGGGTCTAGGGAAGATCCATTCATCATGGCGGCTCAAGCTCATCAGGTATTTTATGTGGAAGATCCAATTGATGCTCGATGGGAGATCGTTGTTGATGGTAAGAAACATTAATCAATGGTGACGGCTTGTTCGATGATGACTCCACTGTTTCCACAGACACCATTCCGCCCTCGGTGTACAAAACTCTGGAAGAGGATGATGACATTGTTTGTGCGTCGGTGTGCAGAATGGATCATGAGGAAGGCATGTGGATTAATCCTGCGGGGAAAACTACAAAGAGGAAGGGGAGGCAACCAAAGAAGAAGAAGACTAAAAAGAGTAAAAAACATCAGTAGCTATTTGATAACCATTGTTTTTGAATATTATGCGTACTTCATGGTTGGTAATTACAAGTGTAGTTAAATTTTGATTTAATTAATTTTAGTACACTAAATCTTCTAATTCTAAAAACTTTGTACACTGCTGTAGAAGTGGCGATACCGTAACTAAGCACGCTCGAAACCAATGCATATTAACTTGCTACGTAGCGATTTCGTATCATTGGCGAACCAGTTACGAATTCGCAACAAAAGGCTGAAAATCGCAGATGAGCTTCTGTCTCTTGAGTCTGACAGGTTACGATCTCGCTTGATATGTATAAATTTGTATATATTTGCTTAACTTGATACTAGCGAACTCGGTAGTAGCTCGCCATGTGAGTAACTTGATACTGGCAAGCTCGCTAGTATAAAGTCACATACCAAAAATTTAATTTTAACTCCTTTGTAAAGTGGGGTTATATTTAGAAAATTTAGCCACACTAAATAAATAATGGAAGTTTAAATAATCAAATATACATAATAAAATAGATGACATTCAAATAGAAATATTCTTTGCAATGTTGTTTGAGAAACTGACAAAAACAAATTGAAATTGAAATTGTTTGGATTTAAGTACAACTACTAGCCAACATGAACGAATGCAAATCTAATCATCATTGCTAGGAGGTGGTGTCTGTGATGGTGCTGGTGGATCCCCCTTCGCTTTTTTCCTCGCACTAGCCCTTTCAATGCCACGTATCACCTTCTCCGTTAACCAGTTTGCGTGATTGATTTTGGCCATCTTATTCCTGAAAAGGTCGATCGTGTCTTCTACAACCTTGTAGTATGCCTCTGAGGGTACACCTGTTCATGTAAGTGAAACAAAAAAAGGGTGAGTATAGCAAATAAATTGTATGAAACTGAAATTAAACTGTAGGGGTTTAGTGTGGCTAACCTTCGACGTTCTCTCTGACTTCTTCAGGATTAAACTGTAGCGGTTTCTTGGGTCCATCCGCTACTTTCTGCCACACACCATCAACCAACTCATACTTACCTTTCCTCTCAAAATATTGCATCGTATAGAAGCAACACTCCTGGGCTAGTGCAGATAATTTTATCTTGGAATTTTCGGAGGTAAGAAACATGGTAATGAAATTACCGTAAGGGAGCTTCTTGACTGTCCTATTATTTTCGACCACACTTTGTCTCATGTGCTCGAAAATGACATGGCCCGGGTTCAACTCTATCTTCTCCATGACGCAGTAAAATATGCTCACAGTAGTATAGTTCATCTCGGTGATCCAACCACCCTTAGGCACGACACTCCTAGCGACCATCTCAGAAACATTCCTCTCCTCACCACTCAGTTTATCCAACTTATAAGATCTAGGCACCCCTAAATCGTCAGCGTATATATCAAAGTACTTCTTAGCATACTCTACAACTTGTGCTCGATCCAAAACCCCATACTCAGGCTATTATTCTCTAATGTAAAACCTCAGAGGGGGTTGGTTACTAAAGTCCTCGTTAACAGCATAGGACACGTTCAATGCCTTGTTAAAAAATTCCTCCCCAATCTCGTAGTCCTTCTTATTAACCCTAGTGAACCACCTACCCGTCTCCTTTTCTTCCTCAATAAACTTGTGAAAATTAGCATAGAATTGGCACGTCTCTTCCTTATGTGCCGGATAATTCAAACCTAACAACTCACCCAACTCATGAAATTGAAATATCTTTAACACATTCCCCAAACCTAGTTCTTCAATCTGATTAAAATCAACAACATAACAATCTAGTAATTGACTATGCTCCATGTAATTAGAATAGGCCCGGGATGCATCCAAACTTACAAATTTTTTGCTTGTCGTATTTGGTTGAACTTGTCCCCGCCGTCGGCCGTGGCTGAGATCCCGAAGCCTGAGCTTCATCACGTCGGGCCCCCTGCACAAACGGATTGGGTGCCAAATTCTTTGTCCTTGGCATTACTCTTGTCGGATGGTTATGTGAGATTTTGGTTGGTTTTTTTTTCTAAGCTCTGAGACGTATGATCGTTGTTTGAAATCAGAAGATCCCCAAATTTGATATTTAAAGGTTAGCATCTTGCGACATCGTAACTATCAAGCCAGCTTATATTCAACTTGGTTGCGATCTCGTAAGTTGCCACGCACAAAAGTAAACGACGCCGTGTAACATGCTGTTAGGGTTTAATTCTCAGCAGTAATACTAGCGATATCGCAACTAATTAAATTCATATTAAATTAATTCACAGCAGTACTACTAGCGAGATCGCAACTAATTTTATTCATATTAACCTAGCGAGGTCGCTACTATGCCATTCATAAGTTTTGTTGTTGTATGTGATCATGTGCAGTAGCGAACTCGTAAGAAATCTCGCCAACATTTGTCCCACATCGGCTAATTAGAAGGTGATTTTTCAGTTTATATACACTTACATTTTACAAGGGTTCGATAAGTCGCTGACCAGCGCAAACTGAACATGAAACACCAAGGCTGAGGCCCAATACTTACATAGGCTAATGCCCAATACTTACACAGGCTAATGCCCGACACTTATACGCCCAATATAGAACAAAACCCAAAAACCCTTTTTTGATGGGTTTTTATCATGTAGCGAACTCGCATCAAGCCACGTCAATGTTGAGTTTTTTTATTGTGTCAATCTTTGTAGTTACGAATTCGCAAGGGTTGAGCAAGCACGCTGCGAGATTGCTACAGAATCTCTAGCTAGACTCTGTTGACTGAATACGACATGTTGCGATATCGTTAGGACCACGTAAACAGGCGCGAGTTAGTTGCAATTTCGCATGGTGTTCTGTTACTAATAAATCATCATGCAAAGTGACAGTGACGAGATCGCTATGACCATGCACTATCAAAAAGTAAATGATTTTGCTGATACGATATGGACTCTTAGGATGAAAAAATAAAATGTAAGGGCCAAGATATCAAAACAAGAAAAGCTATTCAGTAATTAAATGTGCCAAAATGGCAAACACAAGTTCATTACAATCGAAACAAACTTGTGATACAAAAATACATAATGAAGAACAAACAAACTACTACATGTAGATCGTTCGTGAACCGAGGACATGAAGCAGTTCCTGATCGCAAGTGCATGCATCACAGGAGATGTCCGCCGGAAATATGCACATCTTCGGCCCCTATCAAAGAGGAAGTTCACATACAACCATCCGATCCCAAACCAAAGGTATGTTAAATTCTAGCATCTCAATCAAATGAATAATTCTACACAACTCATGATTATTGATATTTTTTAAATATACTCTTCCTAATTATGTCTAATTCGACCTAATTAAACATGCCTTATTTGTATATTAGAACTCCCCTTCTTGCAAGTTGTACGCTGAATGTGGGATGAATTCTCAACCCCGCCACGTTGCAATGGAAAATTCATATCCTGACATGGCACTACATCATGAAGCCAAAGTCCCCATTGGTTTCGTTAGGATTTCTATACTACATGTGTTAGTTGAGGACGCGTTGGTACCGGTCGCGGATCAAGAGTGCACGGTAGTGGGTAAATGTTTGGGCCGTTTTTTTGTGTGGCCTAAATGGTTGGTTGTTGATGTGAATTCTAATTCTATCCCAATTAATAGAAACACACCTTCACCCGTCGTAGACCCACTAGATTTTCCGGTAGCTAAGAAACCGATGTCGGTGGGAGAAGTTGGAATCATAAAATCACACCCGGGATTCCTTCACACGTTTTATGATCTGGTGAGCCACCATAGTCGGGATTCTGTTTACTATTTCTACTCCAATAAACAGGTGTTCGGCAAAGCGAGGGAATTAATCGTTCCATGGGAAGACTTTGCCCTTTTCTGGCACTATAAAACCTTTCCCGAAACAATCCTTATACTACATCAAATGTAAGCTACTTGATCTCATCTCTTCTATCGTATTGCAAGTTAAAAATTATCATATACTTGTGCACTATTATACGTTCATATCCCATCTATTGTTTATTTAGGTACATGCAATGCCTTGCTCTAAACGCAAAGACTTTCATTGGTTTTTTGCACCCAATATGCTTGCAAGAAATGAATGAAAGTAATCAATCACGACTTGCTTATCTCTCTAAGATCCTTAGTGACAAGACCAAGACAATTTACATAGGCCCATATCTAGAGAGGTTAGTTTTCTTTTTTACAATTGGATATTTGCATTTCGTAAACATTCTAATCTTCAAGCCGGGTTCTTACATTTTCATTTCTTAAAATATGTAGTGGCCATTGGAGTTTTGTAGCTATGATACCATCGTTGAATCGAGTGTATTTGATGGACCCGTTACACTTTGGTCCATCTACGAAATTTGCAGATTTATTAGAGGTTGCTATGCATAGTGCACATGACGACACACTACTTCCCTTCAACCTTATACAGATTCAAGTGACATTACAAATCCAATGCTCATTTATTTCCACTATGATTTCATTTCAAATCATTTGTTATACTTCTTCACTTCCAGCACCGATATCAATTGTCAAATTGGGAGTGCAGTTACTATATGATGTTGTACGCAAGCGAGTGCATCGCTGGCCTTGTTGAAGATAATTTGGAATTACATCGCGTAAGCATTCTTATAACCTACTTATTGTACCTATTACTATCTACGTTGCATTTAATAGTATTAAAAAAACATTTCATATTCTTAGATTATCGAGGAAAATCATGCACCATACACCAAGAAGGAGTTGGAGGATGGTAGAGATGCATTGGCTAGACACTTGGTTCTTATTAGATCTCGGTACATCTCTAGGCCTCACATTTCCAATAAAAGCTAGTTTCTTTTTTTGTCAAATGGATGCATATACTTTTGAGTTCCATTACTTCCATTAGTTTATAAAGTGTGGCTTGATAGTGTTTCATGTTCATGTTTTGTGCTTAGATACCATGCATCTTGCAATTCATAGCTTAGACAATTAAAATGAAACCCAATTTCAGTGGAAATGGCTCAAATCCTATAATTGTGTGACACTTACGAATTTCCTGCGAGATCGTTACTTCTCTCGCCCGTTACATTAAAATAGTCGCGATCATCTTGTACTATCGCTACCTCTCTCGCCAGAATTATATTTCTGAGCTTAGTTTTTGCGTCATCGCTACCCAATCGCTCGTTCTTCACTGCCTCTCCAATATGATCTTTGTCGAGTTCGTAACCATACACGCCAAAGCCAGGCGAATGTCTAGCTTACTCGTAACGTCATTTTTTTTCTCGCTCACCCAGTGCTAAAACGATGTCGTTTAATATTAGCGAGATCTGTATCGAATTCGTTACTATACACATAAACGATTTTCTTACGACATCGTTATCTCTCTCGAACCAACAATTTTTATTATATTTTTATAATATCATTTTTACAATTTTTATATTTTTACAATTTTTATTAAATACAATTGTTCGGTTGCGACCTCGCTACGGTGTTACTAGCGAGTAGATAGTGGCTGTCGTAACCTGGCTCGTTTTGATTAACCCGGAATGTTTAATTTGGCTTGTAACGAGTTCGCTACTTATGACCGAGCGAATCGCCTCTATTTGTCGTAACCAGTCTCGTCAGCAGATAAATATATGACAAGCTAGGCTCTCTTACGAGATCGTAACTAGTATTAGGGATCCGCACGGTAGAAGTCGTAACCAGTCTCGTAAACATTCATAACAGTCTAGGCTTTCCAATGTAGCGAACTCGTTAGTATTTCATCTGGCGATCCGTAAGCTTCTTTCGTAATAATAAAATCAACCATTTGTTTGGTACTAGCGTTTGCTAGTTACGGTATCGCAAAGAGTCAAATCATATCATCCAGACTTGCATGCTAGCGAGTTCGGAAGTATTGAGCAAGGCGGATAAGACTTCATCCATGGCGGAAACAAACGCCTTTCACCCAAAAACATCTAAGGCGGAAGAGGAACCGCCTTAGATAATTTTTCTCATTCAAGTCACAACCAGGGAAGGCATTTGTTTTCTACCTTAACACATGAAGGATGAACCGCCTTAAATGGCTTGATATTGTAGTAGTGAGAAAGGTGTTCGATTTAATTTTCAATCGATGGTCTGAAATGAAAGTTGTGATTATAGAAAGAAAAGAAATTGAAAAGGTAGTATTTTTAAGCAAACCAAAATGTAAGAACTGGGTTTGAAGTTGTCATGGTAAAAGAGTTACATTTAAAGAAAATTTGATTTCATTTGTAGATATATGTTTATGTGCACCTGAATTCCTCTTGGATTTGTTTTGTTTTGTTTTCCTCCTATGTCAATTTAGGTATAGTAAAGCTTGAGTTCTCCAGATGAATCCTCAGATACTCTTCTGGCATTCTCATAGATATCAAGTTGGCTCCAGGCACTATGATATATATTCAGGAATATTTCAGGCTGCCTTGGATCATCTGCAGTCCTGCATTAACATGTATAGTACCTCTCTAAGCTATCATCTGCCTTGGATCGTCCGACTCGTCACTATCAGATTCATCAGCATCTTCAGATTCCTGAATATCATCATCAAGATCAGATTCAGCAGCTTCAGATTCCTGAACATCTCCGCCATGCTCAGTTTCAGGAGCATCAGAATCCTGATCAGATTCAGCAGCTTCAGATTCCTGATCAGATTCAGTAGCTTCAGACTCCTGAACAACTCCACCATGACCAGATTCAGCAGCTTTAGATTCCTGCAGCTTCAGATTCCTGATCAGATTCAGTAGCTTTTCAGACTCTTGAAAAAACTCCACCATGATCAGATTCAGCAGCTTTAGATTCCTGTGTAACTTCACCGTGGTCTGATTCAGAAGCTCCTGACTTCACATCATCAACACGACAAGCATGTAATTCCTCGGTCTTTTCGCGAATAAGATCTTCTATACGCATCAGGAAAGATCCGAAACCTGCATGGTCGGGCAGCTTTTGGGCACAAATTACAAAAGCCCTGAGACTCTTTAAGGTGATCCGCATCTCCTTAAAATCCATCCCCAGTGTATGCTGCTTATGATTCATCCAACGCAGATGGAAGTCAAGTCAAGATGTGGGAGGAAGCCATCTTCTTCTCCCACCGAATCTGAAATCACAGACAGAAATAAGTTAATTAATTATGAAATCCGACGTATACACTGGTAGGTGGTAGCAAGCTAAGTTATATAAGGCCACTCAGATCCATGAATAAATTTACTTATAGTTTATTGCAAGTTACAAAAATATATATATGGCTGAAAGTAAGGATGAACATGGAAATTTTCTCTCTCTAGGAAAGCTCTGCCTTCTCTCTAGAGTTTGAGACTCACGCTTCACACGCGCCACCCAAATACACCAATATTGCTTTCTTTTCTGACCGTTACACACTGAATCCGTCGATAACGACTCTTTCAACGGCTCCCCAATGGGGGATCCGCCCTCTGATTCCGGCAAGACACACGCTGGAAAAACTTTCTTTCAGGCACTCACATCACGCCCACCCCCCATTTCATCCAATCTACCATCAAATCCCGAAATTCGGCCAATTACCAGTTTTAACGGGAAGCCGGCATGTATGTACCCCACCGCTGCAATTCCGACACTCGTAGGTCACTACCAAAATGCATTAATTGGCAAATTCCAGAGGGCTAAGCCACCAATGCCAATGATACAGACGGCTGTCCAAGCTATGGGTTTCACTCACAAGTTCCAGCTTGGATCGCTCGACTACAAACATGTTCTCATTCGATTCCAGAACAAGGAAGATTTCCAGAAATTCTGGCTCAGGCAAACATGGACGGTTGCAGGGTCAATCATGAAGGTTTTGAAATGGTCGCCGGAATTCTCACCGGAACATGAATCTCCGATTGTACCGGTTTGGGTCACGGTAAGAGATGCTCCCCTTTACTATTGGAACAGTTCTATGATAGCTGACCTAGGAAATCAAATTGGGAAATTTATCAAGCATGATTCAGCCACAAATCTCATAGCCAGGCCCTCAGCCTTGAAACTATGTGTTGAGATAGATGTGACAAAAGAGATGATGCCCTCCATTCAGATAGGTCATCCACAGAATTATAGAGACTGTGAGATAATCTATGAGAATGTTCCAATATATTGTTTGCATTGTAAGAAGCTAGGACACAATGACAGCAACTGCAGAGTTCAACATCCTGAGCTAAGGAAATGGCCACAGAAAGAGAAGAGACAGACTCAAACTCAGGAGACAAGAGCTCACCAGCACCAACATAAGCCATCTACATCAGGCCTCACCAGACAGGAAAAGGAACAAGGAGCTGCACAACAGCAATGGGTAAAAGTGGCACACAAAAAAGGAGAGAAATCACAGCAGATAGTGCCACATAAACCCCCTCAAACACAGCACACTTTCAAGCTTCCTCAATTCTTAGTGACAAGGAGGCCACATCCCATATCCTTTTCTTTAGATGACTTAGATGTGAGTCATAGGAAACAGGAAAGGAGAAAAAAATATACTGCTAGTGTACAATAATTCAGTACAGTGGAGCAACTGCATATTGTGCCTTACCACAATGTGCAGACAAAAATTCTTTTTCCATTTTGCAGGTGAATGATGAGCCCCTGGATGCAGCTGAAGCTCAATCAGAGTCTGAAGGCACAACAGGCTATCACATAGAAGAAATGGAGGATTCTCAACCTGAGACACAAATGCCTATCAATGAAGAAGAAGAGAGGGTCTCAGATGTAAATCAGACACAAAAAGGACTCAGGGATGAATTGGTGGAAGCACAGACAGAGCCACAGCACACTAGCAACAAGCTAACCAAACAGGGAAGTTCTTCTGAATCCATCAGTAGGAATTTAAGACCCAAGCCTAAAATCAAATACTCTTCTTAATGATTAGTCACAAATTAGTAGGAAATATATTAGTATGGAATATCAGAGGTTATGGAACTTCTATAGATAGGCTAAAAACACTACTTACAGTACATCATGTGTCAATTCTGTGTATTATAGAACCAATGCATGATAACAGTCAAATTAATAATCTGCAATTTGAAATAGGTTTTCAGCACTGTATTGCAGCAACAGAAGCTAAGATATGGATTTTTTATAAAAATAATTTCTCCATAGATGTACTTTCACAGTCAGATCAGTTCATACATGTTTCAATTTGTGAATCTGCATCATTGGAAAAATGGAATACTGTATTTGTCTATGCTCAGGTCACTAGAACTCCAAGGAGACAATTATGGTTGGATCTCAGCAATTTACAACCAGCACCAACTCTATATGCTGGGGACTTCAATATAGTGGCCTCAGTTCAGGAGCATAGAGGTCAGCACACACCACCCAGTTGGGAGTATCAGAGATTTCAGAGAATGGATGGATCAGCTCAGAATGGTAGAGATACCAACTGTTGGCAATTTATACACCTGGACAAACAATAGGATGAAGGAGGACAGACTGCTCAAAAGATTGGATAGAGGGATTTGCTCACCTGACTGGATCACACAGTACCCACATATATCCATTCAGGTTCTTAATAGAACCACATCAGACCACAACCTTCTACTAATTTCTATTGAAGACTGAACAGAGATGGTGCCAAGGCCTTTTAGATTTCAGGAAATGTGGCTGCACAGGTCAGAATTCCTTAACATTGTGGAGGAAAGCTGGAACCAACCAACAGAATTCACAGGCATGACCAACATCGTTTACAAATTAAAAAGGGCAAAGATAAAACTGAAGCAGTGGAATCAGGAGTCTTTTGGAAATGTACATCAGAATTTGTTGGATGCTGAAAACAAAGTGGTAGAACTAGAGGAGGTTTACCAGAACAGCAATTCTGACACTGATCTCATCAATCTAAATAGGGAAAGGGCTTTGCTGATCAGGGCACAGAAAGAAACAACCACATACTGGAAGCAAAAGGCCAACATTAGGTGGTTAAGAGATGGAGATGCCAACACCAATTTCTTCCATCATGCAGTAAAATAAAAAAGGGTAAGAGCCAGAATAGCAAAAATCAAGAACAATAGAGGAGAATGGATAACAGACCCTGAGATGATAAAAGAAGAAGGAATTAATTTTTTTAAGAGTTTGTTGAATGGGGAACCAGAGGAGAGTGATGGGCAGTACATGGAGCATTTTATGGAAGTAATCCCCAGAGTATCACAGAAGCAGACAATGAGGCTCTTCTAGCAGAAGTGGAGATGGAAGAAATAAGAAATGCAGTTTTTGGTCTTAGTAAGGAGGCATCACCAGGGGTTGATGGCTACACAGGCCATTTTTTCACACACTGTTGGGAGATTATAAAAGAGGACCTAAGGGAATCAGTTGAGGAATTTTTGACTGGCAAATTGTTACCTAAGGCCATTTCCAGTACATGGCTTGCCCTCATACCCAAAAAAATCAACCCCTCATCCTTTGCTGATTACAGGCCAATAAGCCTCTCAAATTTCATCAACAAGATTTATTCTAAGATCCTTATGGAGAGGTTGAAACCACTCATGAGCAAAGTGATATCAATACAACAGTCTGGATTTATGGCAGAAAGGGACATATCAGACAATGTTTTACAGATGATGGAAATGATGAATCTGCTCAGAAAAAACCCAAGATATCACAACATAGTGGTCAAGCTTGACATGGAAAAATCTTTTGACAGAGTATCATGGGGATTTTTAAATTCAATTATGCTGCAGTTTGGATTCCATGGAAAATTTGTTAAACTGATTCTGCAGAACATTTCACAGGCATGGTTCTCGGTTTTAATTAATGGAGTTAGCAGTGGCTTTTTCAACTCAAACTGAGGGATCAAGCAGGGAGATCCAATCTCCCCTTTCCTCTATAATATCATCTCTGAGGGATTCTCAAGGGGGATACAAAGGTTGTTCAACATACAATATTTAGAATCTTTTATCATGCCAAGAGGAGTCCAGCTACTATCACACTTGATGTATGCAGATGATACTGCAGTGTTCATCTCAGCAAAAAAAAGGAATTTAATGAGGCTGAAAGCATTTCTAAAGGCATATGAAGGTGTCTCTGGACAGAAGGTATACTTTGAAAAGTCAGAAATTTTTACTCACCCAAAAGCCTCCACAGCCAAGCTCAGAATGATAAAGAGATCTCTAGGAATGAGACTGGGGAGGATCCCCTTCAACTACTTAGGAGTTCCTATTTTTTATGGCAGGAATAAGGCCTCATACTATCAGAGCTTATTAGAGAGGATGGAGAAAGTAGTTCTAAATTGGAAGAATAAATGGTTAACAAGTGCTGGCAGACTCACACTTATTAACTCAGTTTTATTAGCAATCCCAACACATATATTTGCAGTGCTAAGCCCCCCAAAACAGATAATCAAAAAGATGGAGAGTATTGCATCAAAGTTCTTCTAGGGTCAAACTGAGAGTGGGCAAAGAAAAAGCTGGAGAAGATGGAGCAAATTGGCCATGCCAACAGATGAAGATGGTTTGGGATTCAGGAGTGTCAGGGCAGCAATACAGGCTTTCTCTTGTAAAGCTTGGTGGAAGCTATAGCAAAATAAGACAATATGGGCAAATCATATGTGGTCTTTGCCAGAAACATACAAGCAGTCACATGCATGGAAAAGAGTGTGCAATATCACCCCTTTTGCAAACTCACAATCTAGGATTCTTATAGGGAAAGGGACCAGCTGACAAGCGATTTCCCACGTCGTTAAATGGGACTCCGCGAGATCAAAATACTATTTATAAATCACCTACAACTTCTAACTACTAGAGAGTAGATAGTGGGAAGTAGGGGTCGAACCACAAGGAGAAAGGACTTGTAAGAGTGTTTTAAAGTAGAAAATAAGCATAATTATATATTATATAGAAAGCAATGTAAACAAGGGGGGGTTTTGAGATTGGTTTGGATTACACTATGAAAGCAAATTAAACTATCATTAGCTAAGCTAAGGGGATGATACTAGGATTATGAGGCCTTGGGAGGCAAATGACTTCAATTTCCAACTATCGACTTATCACCGAGCAAATGCAATTACAAGGAAGTTTAGACCATTTGTCAAGGACGAAAGCATCATATTCTCTCGAATGTAGCTAGAGAGGATGATAACACCACTCAAAAGCTCTCGTTGTTGATTCACCTAGATGATAACATCATAGATAACTCAACAATGGTATTAGGATTAGAGAGACAAACTTACTCACACACCCGCAATAGCGAGAGTATACAAATAAGACATTTGATAACTAGCAAGAACCAAGACGATGATAGCATATATGTCTCGACTCCTACTTTGCTACTTGATGATATTGGAGTGAACGATAACGTTCTACCCACAAATCTAGCTATTCGTTGATAACAATCATACGTTAAAATGGAATCTTCAACTCAAGTATACAATCACATATTAGGTGGAACAATGATAACATTCAATCCTTACCTAAACACATAATTGATTAATCATGCAAGTTCATAATATTTCCACTTCTAACAACTCATATTTATCATGGCATTTCTTAACTACAATCACACAACAAGGGGAAGAACTTGTCATCACTCAACCCCTTCCATAGTCAATAATCTAACAACTAGAGATTACACTACCATTATGCTAAGTCACCATCATCATCACACTAAATTACTCTAACCAAGCTAACCTAATTAATGACTATGGAACATGCAATTGATATAAAACACAAAGCCCATAACAAATTAAGCAAGATTGAACAACATTCATGCACAAGAATTCAACTTCATCAAATGATAATCCAAATCTCAAGTTTAAGCATGCAAGGCCCTCAAAGTTTCAAGGGAATGAATTCAAATGCTCCCAAGGATCAAACTAAGCTATACTACAATACATGGAATCAAACTACTAATCTAATGGAAAGGAATGGAAGAAAAGGGAAAGAAAGATGAAGAAAAATGGAGCTCTACATGGTTGTGGCCGTTTTTTTGCTCTTGGAGGGGATAAAGAGTATTTATAGAATGTAGTGCACGGGCCGCGCGGCACTTAGCGCACTTTTGTGAAGGCCCGCGCACTTTAACCGTTGATCTGATTTGCATCTTCTAGTAGTCCATTTCGAAACTCTTGATGAGAGGAATCCAATGGTATGATCCATGTGCTCTAATTCCTTTGAAATTTTTTTCAAAATCAAGCTTCAAAATATTAGTGCATCACTTGTTCTTCAAAATGTAACTTTGACAAGTTTAGCTTTAAAGCTCCTTACTTTGCACCAAATGCTACCCAAATTAGATCTCAAATGTCATAAAAAGAAGAGTATATTCAGGGCTCATCACCAGCTCATTCTGGGATGAAAATTGGACAGGAAATGGGGCAATTTTCTATCATTGGCCTGAGCAAATTCAAATTCCTTTTCCTAACATCACTGTGCATGATTTTTGTGCTAATAAACTATTTCATTTAAATCAACTGGAGGCACATCTGCCCACTAATATCTTTCAATGTTTACAGGAGTCTGAGCAAAAATTCAGCCATGATGACAGACTTATCTGGAAGCCTGGAGTTAATGGCAACTTTACCATAAAATCTGCATATCAAAAGATCAGATATAGACAACCACAACTACAGCTGATGCAGAAGGTATGGTCAAAATATATTCCTAAAAAAATCTCTATACTGATATGGAGGATTAAAAATAGGCAACTGCCATTTGATGACATTTTGACAAAATTTGGATTTTATCTTACTTCAAAATGTCCTTTTTGCTGTAGTCTGGATACCATGGAGCACTTTTTTAATCACTGCACTCATACTCTAGAGATATGGAAAACCATGCATGTTTTATTGGCTATACAGACACCCATATTTCACACAATGAGACACATATTGAATTTTTATTTCCATCATACTGGTTATTCAAAGATACACTCAACAGTTATCAGAACTGCAGTGTCAGTAGTGGTATGGTTTTTATGGAAAAAAAGAAACTCAATGTTGCAGGAAGAAAAACTAATGGGTAACCAATTAATATGTGAGTCAGTGGTGAAAATGACAAGAAATATTTTTACTGCTCAGCCTTTGTCTGGGAATATGGAAAATAGCTTTATGATCTCTACAGGTTTGCTCCCTTTCATTAAATTGAAAAGGCCAAAAATTGTTAAGATTATTAAATGGTTCCCACCTGATCATGGCTACAAGATCAATGTTGATGCTGCTTTTAAAAATAGCTCTGAGGTTGGAATAGGGATTGTTGTGAGAGATCATACAGGAAAAGTCTTTTCTATGAGATACATGACAGTCATCTGTTTATCCCCCATTCATGCTGAAATTTTAGCTATTACAAAGGGATATCAGATGGCAATGGAATTACAATTGCAAACATATTTTGTAGAAACTGACTGTTTACAGGCACTCAAAAGTATAAGATCACCCTCAGAAGCTAGATGGGAGCTCTACTCAGACTGCACTCAGCTACATGAGTGGCACTCAGAACATCAAACAACACACACATGTAGAGAAGGGAATAATGCAGCAGACTATCTAGCAAAGTTGGGCTTGACATCTGTAAGTCAGCAAGACTTGAATTGGTCTGAAGCACCAGCAAAACTTAAAGGTATTCTAGCAATGGACAGACTAGGTATGCCATCTATTAGAACTTCAGATAATCTGCTTTAAAGTCAAGAACTGGTATACTGCTAGTCTTTTTTCTTTCACAGGAACTTCCAGAGGGATGGCCATGACTCACTCACAACTGTTGAATGCAAGAAAAAGTATCAATGCACAAGCTTCTCAGGCCAGAAGTACTACTCTAGCCAATCTCAGTATCACTAATGGTCTTTTTGAACCAGTATTAGTTAATTTTTGGACCATTGTAAATATCCTAGCATGGTAATCTTTAGATTTCAAAATCCAATGGTGGCTAATTTGTGCTTCGGTATTTATTTACTTGATCACTAAAGTGCTCCCATTGTCTGATTTTGACCTGAGGATTCTTTAACATAGTGCTAGGAATTTTTGGTGAAGCTTAGATGCTTCCAAGGGTTTATACTCTATTTTTTGTAACAAACTTAGGCTTTGCCTATTTTTTTTGGTTTGGGGTGACAAATTAGTTCCCCCCACCAATGGTGGTTTACTTTAAAAAAAATAAATATAATATATATATATGTATAAACAAGAATTAAGAATGCGAACATATAAGATGACGAATTAATGTATAACCAGCAATTAAACTTGAATCCTTAGCATGATATTACATTTTTTAAACCCACTAGGCCACTACCGTCAAGTTATTAGATTACTGATAATTAAATTAGATTAATGAACAAGAGATTCATATAAACATAAATAAAACACATTAATAACTCGTGGCAGACTTTTCAGATCTGCAAGTAACCCTATCACTCACATTTACAGACTTAAAAGGTTCTCTTAAGGGATATAGCAAAAAGAGAACCACTTCGTCGATCTTAAGGGATATAGCAAAGAAAACCTTTCATCGTGGTTCTTAAACCCTTACCATGGTTTGGAAAACACTCAAATTCACTGATTATAAGTATTATTGCACATTCTAGACCTAATGAAGCCCAACTTTGCATCGGAGATGGAGTAAAATCATGAAATAAACTCTCAAATTTAACACGGTTCTAAACATAGACCGACATAAACCAAAAATCACAAAGATTTATCGAGAAAGAAACACACACTAGTGGAAATTGGCAGAAGCGCAGTGCAGAAGCACGGCAGGGGAAAGAAAACTTATTTTTCCCGCCGTGCTTCAGGTTTCCGATTTCGTAAACCATCCGAAACTGGAGGTCAAAATCAGGTCAGCCGCTGCCTGACGTGAAGGACGGCGGGAAGCAAAAACCCGCCGTGCATAATGACAAACGACGCTAGGAATGCACGGCGGGAACGATTTCCCGCCGTGCTGGCCAACATTTACGAGATCGGGAAAGGTCCTGAACTTTGGCCATGGCACTTGCAAAGCACGTGCCATTATTTCTTGTTTTAAATACATGTGCCCGGCTTGTTTCCGAAATCGTAAATAGACCTGAGAGTGTACTCAGAATTAGTGGCACTTGTTACGATATCAGATATCACTCACAAAATGTGTAAGAACTATTTACGAAATCGGAAATCAGCCGGTCAGTTGTCGTTTTAAAGTCTGTTCTCTGCATATTTTATGTAGGGAGATAGTTTTGAAAATTTTGAAAAAGGGGAAATTCTTGTCTGTGTGCGTTGATTGAAGTTTGCATCGATAAGGTATGTCATCTCATCTTTAAATCTTCCGTTGTTAAATTGTGGAATCGATGTTCTCGATTGTTTTGTTAAGAATGGCATGTGGAGTTTACATTGACATGCATGTGTTTGATATATGATAGAAGTTTAAAATGTTGTAATTCAATGAATGGGCTTTATTAATTAGTGATTGATATGGTTGATTAAATTTGTATTTTTTTCAATTTAGGAGTTTGTTTGTAGAGTTTGCACGTTGCAATGGAACGGTCTAGAATTATAGAAGAGAATATTAGGACATCGCGTGAATACTTGAATCTCGTGACAGAGTTTGTGAATGCTGCCAGTGAGTACGCAAGAGTAGAGAATGAGTCGCTAATTCGATGCCCTTGTAGAGATTGTAAGAATGATGTGCATTTGAGTGTGCGTGATTTAAAGTCACACTTGATTGTGAGAGGATTTTCTAGAGCTTATACTAGGTGGACATTGCATGGCGAGGCTCGTACTGTCGTTGCAGAAAATCAAGTTTTGATTGAAGAGGAGAGTGTTAATGGTGATATGGATCGTGATTTTGAATATGATGATTTGGCGGAAGATGTGGCCATGCATTTCAAAGGTAAACCTGAGGTGCTGGAGACGATGTATGAAGATAAAAAGACTCTGCTGTATGAGGGAGCTAGGCACACTGTTCTCAGTTCTGCACTGATGATGATGAATTTGAAAACGAAACATGGTTTGACGGAGAAAGGAATGACGGAATTGTTGGAATTGTTCAAGGAGTTGCTTCCTAAAGATAATTTGTTGCCAAAAAGTTCCTATGCCGCGAAGAAAATTATTTGTCCAATGGGATTGGAATTGGAAAAAATTCATGCATGCCCTAATGATTGTATGTTATACAGGGGCAAAGATGCTGAAAGGGATACATGTCGCGTTTGCTACGAGTCTAGGTATACGTAACGGTCCAGGTCAATAGGTGTTTGTGCAGAGACGGCGCCTAGAACAAAGAAAAGGAGTCCTGCTAAAGTTTTGTGGTACCTCCCCATCATACCTAGGTTGAGGCGTTTATTCGCTAATAAGGAAGATGCGAAAAATTTAACTTGGCATGCAGATAGGAATCGGCCCGATGATGATATGATTCGTCATACCTCTGATGGTGATCAGTGGAAGCATATTGATGAGTTGTACCCTGAATTTGGTAATGAGCCGCGTAACTTGCGGTTAGGTTTATCGACAGATGGTATGAATCCCTTTGCAGATCTGAGCAGCACCCATAGTTCGTGGCCCGTGATGGTTGTGATTTACAATTTACCACCTTGGTTAACTATGAAGCGTAAGTACGTTCTGCTATCACTTATGATCTCGAGTCCAAAACAACCAGGTAACGACATTGACGTTTATCTTGCTCCCCTAATTGAAGATCTTAGGAAGTTGTGGTATTTTGAGAACTGGACTTATGATGGATACCGGGAAGAGTGGTTTGACATGAGAGCGATGCTATTTTGTACCATTAATGATTACCCTGCATTAGGTAATTTGGCAGGTTATTCTGTTAAAGGGCATTTTGCTTGCCCAGTTTGTGAGATGCACACTAGTCACGTTCAACTTAAGCACGGGAGGAAAACAGTTTATTTAGGATACAGGATATTTCTAAATCACGAGCATGCCCTCCGTAAGTGTAAGAAGTGGTTCGATGGAGCGGTTGATGAGAGGGATGCACCGATGCCTGTGTCTGGTGAGAGTGTGTATGAATCTGTGAAGGATTTTCCCAATGATTTTGGAAAGAATAGGAAGAAACCAATAGTGTATGGAAAAAATCTTCAATCTTTTTCGAGTTGCCTTACTGGAAAGACTTGGAGGTTAGACATTGTTTGGATGTTATGCATATAGAAAAGAATGTTTGCGAGAGTCTGATTGGACATTACTAGACATCCCGGGGAAGAGTAAGGATGGCTTGAAAGCTAGGATGGATTTGGAGGAAATGGGTGTTAGACCGGGTTTGGTCCCCGTGAAGGAAAATGGGAAGACATATTTGCCGCCGACCTCTTACACCATATCTGATTCTGAGAAGAAGAAATTTTGTCAAAGTCTGAAGGACATTTAAGTACCTAGTACCTACTCGTCCAACATTAGTCGGTGTGTGAATGTTGATGAGGCGAAACTCGCGGGACTCAAATTGCACGACTGCCACGTTTTGATGCAAGAATTGAATGCCATTGCTATGCGCACGTCCCTACCTCCACATGTTAGACGCTGCATAAGCCGCTTGTGCATGTTCTTCAAGTCCATCTGTAGAAAGAATATTAGCCAAGTGAGACTAGATAAACTACAAGAAATGGTTGTCGAAGTTTTGTGTCGGATGGAGATGTTCTTCCCGCCCTCATTTTTCGATATAATGGTGCATCTTATAGTTCATCTTGTGCGTGAGATCAAGTGTTGTGGTCCTGTGTTTTGAGATGGATGTACCCTTTCGAGCGCTACATGAAAATTTTCAAGCATTTTGTGAAGAACAGATACAGACCCGATGCAAGTGTAGTTAAGCGTTATGTAACTGAAGAGTCAATAGAATTTTGCACCGCGTACCTCAATGATGTTGAGACTGTTGGTGTCCCGAAGAATAAGCATGCAAACAGGATTGAAGGCCATGCATTTGGTAGTGGAAAATATGTCACGCCCACTACTGCTGAGTTGAAGGTTGCACATCTATATATGCTTCGTAACCATAAGGTCGTGGTTCCCTATGTTGGCCTTCACATGGATGAAATAAGGAGATTGATGCCACTTCTAGAATCTGAATATGTCCATGAAGAGCACACGAGGACATTTGCTGAGTGGCTCAGGAAGACGGTGGAAGTCGGAAATCATTCTGAGGAAGTTAAGTGGTTGTCTAGATTACCGATGGGTGCGGTTTTGTCATACAGGGGCTACGATGTGAATGGCTACACATTTAGTACGAAGACAGCTGATGGGCAGCGCATATCGCAGAACAGTGGTGTTTCTTTGATTGCTGATGAGTTAAGGCAGGGCGTGTATGAAGACAAATGGTTCTGTGGAACAATCACAGGCATATGGGAGTTGAACTATGTGAGACTGAAGGTGGTTGTATTCAAGTGTGACTGGATTGATCCAGGCACGGGATTTGTTCCTGATCCATTAGGCCTAACCATTGTTGACTGGAGGAAAGTTGGTTATAAGTCGGATCCATTCATTCTAGCGACACAGGCCGACCAAGTGTTCTACGTGAAGGACCCTGCTTCTGTTCACAGGAGATTTTACCGAACGGGAAGAGAGCATTTATTGGTGGAGAGAGTCAAGAAGAATGCTTGAACGATGTGGATACCTTTAAGATAGCCTTTGATGGTGAAGACAATATAAACTTACATGAAACTGCAGCAAATCTCCGCCGTTACCAGTGCATGTTGGATCATGAAGAAGGCAGTGGTTTGATGAGCGGGGGATACCAAAGAAAAAACAACCACCTAAGGCAAAGGGGTCGAAGAGCAAAAAGAACCACATTTATCAACATTAGTTTAGTCGAAAATTAAATAATTTTAAAATGTAGAGATAAAGTTTATCAACTCAGGATTATTATTTAGCACATGCTCTTTTTTTCAAGATTTATTTAAAAACAAAACAATTCAAGAAGGTGTTAGTTTGAAATAATATCTGGAGATCTAGTTTCAATTTAGTTTCAATTTAGTTTAGTTTGATTTGATGAAATAACATTCAAAACAATTCAGTAAAACCTTTCAAATTCCAGAAGGATTTTGTTTTTTTTTTGGGGTTTGCATGAGGTGATCTTGAAAAGGTGACAATGCATTTAAGTTTTTACTAGGAACTCTCAAATATTTTTGAATTATGGAGCACCTCAACCCTATAAATATCAACCCCTTCTCCCTTTAGAACCTCATTAGAGCCTTCATTCCCACATTCCCTTCTCCCTTCTCATATTGTTTGCCTTCTGCTTCCCATGAATGTGTCTCGATTCAACGCCCTCCCAAATGACATGATAAATCTAATCATGATTCGTGTTATGTTCAACTGGATTCTTCGTCGGCACGTGAGCGGAAGAGCGACTGAATGGGCTCGACAGTGGCTCACAGAGGCTTCTGCAATAGGTCACAAAGAGTCGACCTATGTCTTGGCTATATTTGCAATCTGCGATGGTGATATTCAGAGAGGCATGAATGTGATCACCACCATGAAGACAACCGACAAGAAAGGCCTCTGGGAAGCTCGGGTACGCGTCAGAGCCGGTTTGAGTTACGCTTGGGGCTGGACGCACTACTTCAGGTTCCTCAGAGAAGGAGTAGTCGCGCTTAGGCCGATCTGCTGCGAGGAACATGCTTCTCTCAATCGGAGCGTGAGATACGATAGCTGGGAGAGGGTTGATCAAGCGGACATCTCCTGTGATGCATGCACCTGCGATCAGGAAGTGCTTCACGCCATCTCACCTTATTTAGCCTAAATGTTGTTTTTTTTTTGTTATTTGATTATGTTCTTTCTTTTTTAGCCCAAATATTTTAGGATTGTAATAACCTTTTGTTTGCCATTTTGGCACATTTCATTATTGAATAGTTTATTTTTTTTATACCTTGTCCCTTACATTTTATATAAGTTTATTAATTTTTATTAATTAGCTTTTATAAACATCGCATACTAGTAGCATAATTAGTTTATTAATTCCAAATTTATTAATGTATTTACTTTCAAATGTACAACTAAAATGTACGCACAGGCGGTTTACGAAATCGGAAATGACCCATATTATGTGTGCATCGGGCGGTTTACGAAATCGGAAATTACCCTCATTATTTTGTAATCTAGTAAATAAATAATATTTCCTGAAATATTATTTATCTATGACCAGTGGATTACCCGGATGCCGTTCCGGCTCGTAAACTTTTAATCTTCCGGCCCATTTCCGAAATCGTAAAAGGGTCTTATTATTTTTTTTATGGAAAAATTCCATCTTTTCCCTGAGGTTAGGTCCGAGAGATTTACGATATCGTAAACCAAAAGAAATGCTCTCAAGGCCAGTTCCCGATATCGGAAACTAGTTGCCTAATCCAAAAAAAACTAGATCAACTACATTTGATAAAGATGAAAATGACAATTGAAAATTGAATTGAAGGGGAAAATTTATTTTAAAATATTTTTATTGATTCATAGAATTTGTAGCACATGGTCAAACAGGAATAATCTTCAAAGGACACAATGTCTTAACTGAAATTTAAAACAATATTTCAACAACTTCTAAACCTAGCCATCAAATCCTGGAAAAAAACCATGCTGGGTGAAGTCGTGGTCTTGTGAAATTGAGGGGCCAGGGGGAGGTGAGGGGCCTTGTGAAGTTGAGGGGGCTTGTGAGCTCGACGCGGCATTAGAAGTAGAGGCGTTATGCGTGGCCTCTTCATCCTTACTCACTTGCGCAAGGTCGACATAGTACACTTCTTCCTCATCCTCACTTAGCACGATCTGGAGACCCTTGTCTTGGATGTACGCTTCTTGATCAGCTTTGATCGCATGCAGTCTCTTCTTCGTCGTTTCTAGCTGGCTAGAAAAACAACAGAACAAGTTTGAGATCATTGTAAAAAGCCCCTTCCTTTCACCTACAACGCAGCCACTTAATTGCTTAGGAAAAAAAAATGAAAATCAAGCTCATAAACAACTATATATAGAGACTGAATTTAGTGGAACTCACCCGCAGCAGTTTTTAGAGCGGCAGCCTCCTCGCGAGCTTGTTTTCTCCTCGCCACCTTTGCCCGTGCACCAGGTTTCATAGGCTTTTCCTTGAATCTGCCTGCATCCTTGTCAAACACCCAATTCTTCAGGTCGATCCACCTGTCATCATAGTAGGACTGCATAACCGGCCGATCCAAGAGAGGCACATTGGCTTTCCTATGCATCGCAGTGATAAGCCCACCATACGGAAACCTCTTCTCCAGCAAGGGAGCACACTTTCTCATGTACTCGTAGATGGTATATCCTGGATTGATTGGGATGCCCTCCATCAGGTAGTAGAATACAAGCAGGCGACCAGTGGTGGGCTCGGTCGCATGCCCTCCCGTAGGCAGAACATTATAACAAACCCATTCAAAGACCAACCTCTACTCTAGGGTCAACACATCTATCTTATAGTCAATCTCTGCAGTCCCTTTGCCCAACGACTCATCTAGTTTGAAGTACTTACGGCCCATTTCAGCCATGTCTAAAGGCTGTTTATTACACTTCGTCGCCCACCTATTGAATGTGAAAACATTATAGGGCCCCTGTTTGTTTTGAGGCCTCAGATGAGTAGAATCAACCCACGGGTACTCTAGCACCTCATTAATCGCAAACTCATCAATGGGAACTAACACACCATTCACCAAAGTCGACATCCTAGTGGTTGTGCATCTACCTAGATTAGCATAAAACTGTCTAACCTCATCTTTGTAGGTAGGCTCGTCTAGCATGTTTAGGTTATGCAAATAACTAGGACGAAAATAATTAATCGACTCATTAAAACCTAAATCATCAATAGAGTTGGATTTTAGCACCTTTGAGTCGCACATGCAACACCTAATCCACTTGACGTAGTTCTGCTCGGACACTGAATCGTAAAAGCACTCGCTGTGACCTTTCCTTTGCCGCTCATCCCCACCTCGCTCATGCCGTTGCGCACGCCGCCCGAGCTTTACCAGCACATTTAGCGGCTCCTCCTCCACCTCATCTTGTTCCGCATATTTCTCATCCTCTCCATGGGTACCCTCAGCATCATCCTCGCTGCTAGTCTCCAACCCAGCCAACTCTTCGGAATCTGACTCGGTTTCATATTCGAGTGGGCTTGGGGGCTTCTTCGATTTCTGCTTTTTTGGGACCGGGTTGGGTGGTGGGGATGGTGATTCAGGTGATGTTGGGGCGCCCCTCTTAGCTTTGTGCTTCGGCCTGGCTGGAGGCATGATTATATCGCCGGAATTGGTTGAATGGGGTTCAAGGGTTTGTGATTTTGTGATTTGGGGTTTTTCTGAATCACAAAAACGCAGTTGACTATATCTACCATTCTAAGTTTACGAAATCGTAAATCACCCGCAACCACATTCTTTCTATTTCCGAATTCGGAAACTGGTCCGGAAATTAGTTGAATTGGGGAAAATTGCATTTAACCGGCCACTTTCCGATTTCGTAACAGATAATATAAAAAAATTAAATGCTGATAATTGTAATCCAGTGAATTACCTAGATACCCTTCCGGCTCGTAAACATTTTATGTTCGGGTAGTTTAGGAAATCGCAAATTTAGTGCACCGTCCGAAAAACTAGCTTTGGCCCATTTACGATTTCGGAATGAGTAAGCTGAAACAAATTAAATTGTGAGAATTAAAAGCCAGTGATAAACCCGGCTAAGCTTCCGGCTCGTAAAGATTTCTGTTTAGGTGGGTTTACGATTTCGTAAAGTGTATGTCCCATCCGGAAAACATGATTACGACTTGACTACGAGCTCGTAAATTACCCGATTAAGATGGTTCAATCTGCCTGATTAGAAAAGTCAACCCGGTCCAATTGCTCCATCGTAAATATTTCGGAGAAGTGAGTTTACGATTTCGGAAATCCCTATGTATTTAAAAAGAGTGACATTTCCGATTTCATAAACCACACGTTTCGGCATCAAACCAGACTAAAGCCCACCACATGGGTTCATTCATTCATTATCTTTCCAACCCATTTGTCTCTTCCTCATTATTTCTCCTCCTACCACTCTTCACTCTCAATATCTTGTCAATTGTACAATATCACACTACCCAAATCCAAGAATCCAACTAAAGAACCTCACAAAAAGTTAAAATTCTACATTTATTCTACAAGTTTGACTATTTTGGGGGTGTTTCATTCCAAAATAGAGGTACAATTGGTTACCTTTATTAACCCATTTGTATTGCTTTGTCACGTGCGATGCAAACAAACATATGGGTTATGGGGTAACCAAATATTATCAAATCCAAACCCTAATCTAGTTGATGCATTAATTATCTATTTTAGGGTTCATTTATATCTCCTAATTTTGTTAAATGCACCCTAACTATTTTATTGTCGGTGAAATTGAAATTTTGTAGTTGTTCTTATTTGTAGGTGAATTAGTGGACAAGTGCTTGTATTTGGTATTAGTGATTAATTAGTTAATCATGACTCCTACATGTAAACAAAACAAAAAGAAAATTCCTACGAAGAAGAAGGTCAAGTCATCCACAAAAGAGCAATTGGTTGTAGATACAAAAATTCCTAGAAATTTATGTCGAGAAATACAAAGGCGTTGGGACGCGGGTATTTCCACTCTAATGGAATTCAATAGGTTAGGAATAGCCATAGGGGTAGAGCGTAAATATTGGTCTAGTTGGGTTGGTAAAATCGCAAGAACAAGACATGATATTAAATGGTTCGATTGGACCAAAGTACCGATGGAGCGTAAATTAGAATTGTTGGAAGAATGCAAGGTATGATGTGGTTTTCTTAATGGAATTTTACTACATTTTTTACAATCGTGAGGGCATTATAATGTGGATCATACTATCTACAACTAATAATGTGTTTCATTATTTTAGGAGCCGTTCACTATTATCGCCCCCGACATGGCGATGTTAGACCGTGTGACTTTGCAAAAGATCTCGAAGTGTGCACGTCAACATAGGTCTATGCTAAGGAATGAGTACATCTATGGAAATAAGAAGAACATCATGCCATGGACGGTGTATAAGGACATTCAACCCCAGAGTTGGGAAATCTTCAAAATCCATGCACAAGAGTTATTGGACGATGTAAGTATTTTTCTCTTCTATTCAAATTATACTATAGTGTTCGATGTTGCTACTTATGTTGGTTGCTTTTAAACTAGGGAACTCATCTTAATATGGTAGAACTAGCGAAATCAAAAAAATGATTAGTCACTATAGTCGCTCGGGATATTATGGAGCGGAGGAGGACTTCATAGAGGAGGAATATAAAGATGGTGTTAAACATAAAATGGACAAGGGTATGTCGGAAGAGGAGGCAAGGGAGAACACTACTAGGATGAATCCCGACCAAATTGAGAGGTGGGAGTCGTTCCTTAAATTGAGACAAAATCCTAGTGGTGTTTATGAAGCCGACGAAATTCTTGAAGTTGCCAAAAAAATTGTTAGTCAATTAGAAAATGTGTTTGTATGATATGTAGTAGAGAAATGTTTTGTTTATCTATCTAATCAAATTATTGTCATGGTTTCGACCACTTTAAAATTAGGGATTGGCTAAACAAGAGTAAGCCGATGGAAAATTCACCCCTACAGAAAGGTGTGACACTTTGAACAAGGCGATGGGGGACGATCATCCCGGAACCGTTAGGGGGTATGGTTTTCATGTCCGACCTAAGGATGTGTTTGATAAACATCCTTTAGCCTCGAATAATGCGCAAGATGCCAAGTACAAGAAGGTGCGGAAGGAAATTGATTCCATTAAAACAACCATGGAAAATGGTTTTAAGTGGTTTGCTCGTAAACATGGAATCATTTTACCCGCCAATTTCGAGGATGTAGGTGAAGATTGGGAACCCCCCTCTTCGGGGTCGCGCAACGAACCTCTACAAGATGACATTGATGAGCCACTAAATGTGCCTAGTCCACCCTTTGTCCCAACACCCTTGGACGCGGCAAGTGGGGGCGAAACTTCTACTCCCAAAAAGGTTAGTCTTCTTGTGCTTATGTGCCAACTATTTGCTATTCGTTTGCCAATTTTATATAATTAGATGATTTTAATCTCTGACATATAATCTAGTGTAAACTTAATTGGTAAAATCAATTGGTATTTCCTCTTACAATGTCAATATCTAGGTAGCTTGTCCATGCAATTTGTACATCAATGTGAGTACCACCCAACCCCCTAAATTAGTAGCCATTGGAAATTCTGAGGAGCCCATTAAATTACACCATGTGGAGAAGATTCCAATAGGTTTGGTTAAGGTGTCTATAACAAAAGAGAGATGTGGTGATGCCCACGTCCCGATTCAAAAAGGCCCACCTAAACTAGTTTCCAAATCAAGGGGAGAATTTCTCTTATGGTCTAGGAGATTAGTACAAATTCCTAGAAAAGGCGATAAGGAACCACAAAATCCTTGCCCACCAACTAGAAATGAGAAATATATGCTGCCAACCACAATTCAATCTCCTAAATCCAAGGTCCCAACCACAATTCCATCTACTAAATCCAAGGTGCCAACCAAAATACCATCTCCTAAATCCAAGGTGCCAACCGTAACTCCATATACTAAATCCAAGGCGCCAACCACAATTCCATCTCCTTCACATCCATTTGAAGATAGCCAACCTTCATCGTCAATCCACCAACTCTTTGACAAGTTGTCCAAACATCCCTCTCTTAGTACATATAACTTTCCCGCACCAAAAGAGGTTTTTGGTGTTGAAAGATTATTAGCAGTATGCAAGCAAGACTTTGACGATATATGGCGACCTCAAAGGCTACTCTCCACGATAATGTGCCTCGTTCAACTGTAAGTCTTTATTTTTCAAATATAATTATTTTATATTCCAACTACAATCGAATAGGTAGTAACACTTTCTTTACAATTTATCATAGACAAATGCATCATTTGACACAAATTCGTGGAATGGCATTTATTGGCTTCATATGCCCTGACTCTGTACAAGTGGGGACCTACTCAACAGAGAAAAGGGTAGCTTATTTGAAGGTTGCCTTAGGAGATCGAACGAAATACTTCTTCATTTGTCCATACCTTGAAAAGTAAGTAAGTTATATATATTTCAATGATTTTTTTTGTGTTTACCTAACATTATACTCTCATGTACAAATTTTCTTCTGGATTAGCGAACATTGGCGTTTGGTGACGATAAGCACAAACTCCAAAGAAGCATGTTGGATAGATCCACTTAACCGTCCTCCAATCCACTCATTTAACGATATTATCAAGGAAGCCGTGAATTTCGTAAATCCTAAACCATCCAAATTTAGGTTCTACCAAATTAAGGTAATCTATTCTTATTATTCCTCAAATTTGTACCTAATTAGGACCTAAATTGTGTATCTTTTGTCACTATTAGTACAAGGTCCAAGATAATGATTGGATATGCGGTTACTACACGATGATGTTTGCATGGATGGTGGTTGCACGTGCACGGCTTTCACAGTTTAACATTCCTAGTGTGAGCTTACTCTTCCATTCTTTATTTGATTTAATGTAAATCCTTGTAATGTGTTAACAACATGCTCTACTCTTTCAAATCGCAGGTTTTCGACGATGATTATAACCCCTACACCTTGCAAGAGTTGAAGGCAGCAAGGAGTGCATTGGCAAGCTTCATTTTGGATGAGTGTGCTTCATGCATAGAGCACCCGGCTACAACGATATCATTGTGATTCGTCGCAGCTGCGTAAGTTACAATTGTGCACTAGATAGTGTCATCAACTACTAGGTGTATACATTTTGCTATGAAATATTTTTTGGCTCGTTAAAGCCAATATTGAAGGATTAGGTTCTTTATTATGGTTATTATATCTAATTTCGATTAGACGCTCATCGATCGCGTAAAGCAAATTCAAAATTGGAATTTTTTTGGCACGCCCCGGCTCAAAATAGATTTTTTTTGGCACGCCCAGGCTCATTTACGAGTTCGGAAACCAAAAGAAAATTCTACAAGCTCTTCCGGGTGGTTACCGAAATCGGAAGAAATGTGGTTTCCTCTATATAAAAAAAACAGTGGTAAACCCGACACGTAGTCTGGCTCGTAAACAGACCACCATATTGGTCTCCAGCAACTACATTTACGAATTCGGAAATTAGCCGCTTAATATCTTTACGATATCGGAAAGTGTGTCCGAAAATGTATTTCCAGAACAATATCCGTCATCGTAAACAAGAAAACAACATCAATACAGGCATCCATTTACGGTATCGGAAACTCATTTAGAGAACATTTAAAACTAAAGTTTACGAGCTCGGAAAGATTACCGAAAAGTAATTTCCGGCCCCTATTTACGATTTCGGATAATTGTCCGCTCAAAGTCATTTCCGACACCGTAAACAATTTTATCAAAACAGTTTCCGATACCGTATCTCTTAGCTCACAGCCAGTGATTCATCTTTACGATTTCGGAAAGGACATCACAAATCAAAACCTTTCCGGATGAGGCTAGACATTTCCGAAATCGGAAATGTTTATTTCAGGATGAGGCTAGACATTTACGAAATCAGAAAAGAGTAACACAGCGGGGTTTACCCGCCGTGCTTCGCCGGCGGCTCAAGTAACGACGGGAAAACCCCGCCGTGCTTCCCCCTTTTCCCCGCCCTACTTCCCAGTTGCGTCCACTAGTGACATTCTTGATAAATGAGCATAATGATCAAGTAAATATCACAGTAGTAAGTAGTCTAAATTCAATGCCATTTTGCTGTCCCTCCAGTCAAATTTATGTCAATTCACGGAGTTTATTTCTAACCATCGATTTGTATAACTTATCAATTCATTCCCTAATCAACATATAGGCTACATAACAATCACACCTTCAGTCAATCAATTTCCAATCACTAATTTTATCACTGCAAAAACACGGGAAATTCCACACTTTTATCACTGAAATATTACTGAACTTAGATAAACAATCAAGAAAACATTATGCAAAATTTAAGGTAGCATCCTCATCATCAAGACAACAAGCATGAATAAGCTCTCGTCGGAACTACTCATCTATCAGTTCCTCTTGTAGATCGGTGCGGTTTTACGAAGCGTCTAAGCACAGTTCACTTGCGTTGATCAATCAAGAGATTTCCCGCCACTCCTTAAGCTCTTCTATCGTATATACTTCGATCATTTTAAAATATCGATCATCGGCAAGTGGCGAAGCACAAACGGAACCCGAGTGAGCAGCAAATTCCTCAATTAGCAAGTTTCCCCTACGTCTCCTCATCCTCCGCTGATAACTTATTTTCCAATTCTCGAGTAAACTCATCATCATCATCCTCATCATCTGGTCTCGACTTTTTCTGCCCTGCTAGGGTTTTAACACTATCCAATATTGGTCCTCGGTTGTGACGCTTGATCATCTTGATCTTGCACAAGACGAAATCCAAGCAGTTAAGAGTGGAGTACACATTCATGATCCAAACCGTATCAATTTGATATTCGTTATTGCTAGCATCTTTGTACTCGAATGTCTTTTTAGTACCCACTCTTTTACCGTACTCAATTACTACGGCCTCGCCGGTGTTGCCGTGCCAACAACCTCCCCCAGTGGCCCTGCTTATATGCTTTTTTTCGGTACCTTTTCCGACTTTTCTCACCCTTGTAAATATGTACCGAACTGATTCAGTAGTAATCAGCTTTCCGCAAGAATCCACCCGTTGCTGCCAGCTCTCGTCTGGGTATATAAAGAGCTGCCACGGTCCATAGTTCTGACCGTAAACCTCCGCTTCATTCACAACTCCGTCTATTGGTAGCAGATATCCGTTGATCTTGTTTCTTAAGTAAAGGATGATCAAAACGTCATCCGTGGGGCAAAACCGGACTCCCTTTGGTGGCAAAAATCCACTCATTCTGTTTTTTGAAGAAGAAAGAAGAATGTTTTTGTAGGTGTTTCTTGAAGAGAAAAGAAACTTAGGGTTAGCTAGGTTTAGCCTTGATTTGACGCGCGTGTAGGTAATGTAGGCTGCTAGGTTCTATTTATAGGCACTCAATTAACTATCCTACTTCACTCTTGGATTAATTATAACCTTTGGATCAAGAGTTGATTTACATTTTGATCTTGATCCAACCGTTCAAATGTAATTGCAGTTCTTTCCTAAACTACCATTTACCTTTCCAAAAAGGAAAAATAAACCCATACCATTTCCTAAACGGGAAAATAAACAAAGTATAAGAAAAGATGTTAGGTTTGAAATCTAAACGATTATTGTAACAGACTATAAGAGATTCAAAGTGCATCGCAAGTTACCAACAATATTTGCATATGCAAGTATATACAGATCATAACAAATTCTAAAAGTGTATATTAACAAAATTTATCTGCAATGAACATCGATGCATCATTTCGATCTTATTAATTAAATTATAAAGTTTTCAATTCGTACGTCATTCGTCTATAACAGACAGACTTACCTTTTCTAGGGTGGAGATTAGGGATGAATCTTGTTACTCAGATGGCAGAGAGTAGCAGGCAGGAGCTATAGAATTTCGAAAGTTAGACGAATGAACAAGTGTGAATGAGAGATCTGCACGCATTGGTATTATATTATATTGATCATCCATTTTACATTCATGATACCTAAATCATGGGATGTTAGTCTCTGTTGAGGTAAGCAGAGTCATTGATTATACTCTCAAACATATATTAAATAAAAATGAGGATACTGTTTTAAAATATGAGCCCTTGATGTGTCATATTACTGCCTGAACATTGCTGGCCTTCTGAATTAAAGAAATCCAGTAATGGTAAAATTATAAATTTTGATATTTTTAGATACTTGGTTATTATGTTTGGGCGTAATTGCAAATAACAAGAGAAAATTTTGGCTTAATCAAGTTCCTCAATGTGGATGTTACGACGCGATCCACATGACCTCCGCAGCTTTTGGCCTTGACCGTGTTGCTTCATACAATGGTAACCGAAATGTGTATCTCGCTAATGGTCGTGATATTTCCATTACACATATTGGTCATCATCAATTTTTTCATAATTTATTATTGTGGGATGTTTGGTTCCCGAGATTACAAAAAACTTGCTCTCGATTAACAATGCTCACAAAATATTTGAAAGTTATAGTTTCTTTTGACGAGTCTTTGTTTGTGATTCAAAATCGGTCAAACAGGGAAATTTAAGGTCAGGGTCGATGTCATCATGGCCTTTATGTGCTTGAACGGAGTGGTGCTGCCTTTGTCTCTTACGTTCGATCAAATAAAATTACATCTTTTGATATTTTGCATGCTAGACCGGCTCATACTTCTTATTCAGTTCTTTCTTTATTGAATAACCGAATCTTGTTTAGGTCACCTCTTTGTCGCCCATGTCTTATCTTTTTCGGCGTGTGAAAAAACAAAGGGAAAAAGGCTTTCTTTTGTGAACAATCCAAAGCAATTAAGCACAGTATTTACTTGATACTGTCATGCACCCTTTTTATTTGCAAGTTCAGAAATTATGTTATGCCACATATCCTCCTCCATGTGTGTGAATTCTTGTATTATTCTTGTGTGAATTAAGTATCGTGTCCATAGAGTGGTATGTTTCTGCAACTTCCACCATAACTTGCAAGAAAAAGATTTGATTACAGCCTGGAGATCTCTGAAACCCAGTCCATTTTCAGCTTTAGGAATTTCCATGTTACTCCACCTTCTCAAGCTTGTCCTCTGTCCAAATTCAGACGGTCCCCAAAAATTTTTTGCAGCTAAACTCTCCATCTTTTTAACCGCTGCTTTTGGAGGGCTCAAGAAAAAAAAGTGTAAGTATAGCCATGAGTACATAATTGATGAGCACCATTTTTCCTGCAGTTGTGAGCCAATGGTTCTTCCAATAAGATACGACATTCTTCATCCTCTCCATTATTGACTGGTAGTGTGTCAGTTTATTCATGCCAGCAAATATGGGAGCCTCTAAATATTTGAATGGAATTTCTCCCTTCCTCATTTCAAGTATCCTAGAGACTAGTCTACTTTGATGGAGGATGGCATTAGGATGGAAAAAAAATCTGATTCGTTGAAGTTGATCTTTTGGCCAGAATAGTTTTCATATGCCTTTAGAAAAGCCCTCAACCTTTTCAAAAATTTTTTGGTTACAATGAGGAATATGGCAGTGTCATCTGCATACATAATGTGGGATAGTGGTTGCACTGACCTAGGCATGATGAAGTTGTTTAAGTACTGTGAGCTAAACAAGAATTTGATGCCTCTAGAATATACTTCTATCACTATATTGTGTAGGAACAGGGAGATTGGATCACCTTGCTTGATTCCCCTATTAGAGTTGAAGAATCAAAATGCCACACCATTTATCAATACTGAGAACCATGCAACTTGTATATTTAGTAATACAATCTTGACAAAAGTGCCATGGATGCCAAACTATAACATCATTGTATTCAGAAATGACCATGATACTCTGTCAAATGCTTTTTGCATGTCTAGTGTCACCACTAAATTCTTATATCTAGGTTTCTTGTTCATCAGTCTGACCATTTCCATTATTTGAAAAATATTGTATGTTATGTCCTTTCGTGCCATGAACTCAGTCTGTTCCTCAAATGTAATTTTTTTCATTAGTGGTTTCAATATCTCCATTAAAATTTAGGAGTAAATTTTACTGGAGAAATTGGGCAGACTGATTGGCCTAAAGTCTATAAATATGGACGGTTTGGCTTCTTTGGAATAAGAGATAACCAGGTGCTAGCTATTGATTTTGGCAATTTCTGTCCACTCAAAAATTCCTTTGCTGAGTCAAGTAGATCCTTCTTAATTACTTCCCAGCAATGAGTGTAAAACTGACTAGAGAATCCATCTAAACAAGGTGCTCCTTCCTTATTGAGCTCAAAGACGGCTTTTTGAAGCTCTTTCATGTCAACCTGTTTCAGAAAATGTTTATTCTCTTCTTTAGTTATGAGTCTAGGAATTTGTGACTTAAATTCTTCCAAGTACTAACCAGTAATGTTTGGTCTAGGATCATTCAGAAGTTCTTGGTAATATCTGATACCTTCTTCCTTGATCAACTGAGGATCAGTAATCCAGTCTCCTTCTCTTGTTTTGATCTTAGCTATTCTTGTCTTTTCTCTCCTTTCCTTCACTGAGTTGTGAAAAAAATGTGTGCTGGTATCTCCTTCTTCCAGCCATCTTACACCATATTTTTGCTTCCAAAAGATCGCTGTCTCTTTCTGAAATCTGATTAGAATAGCCCTCTCTCTACTTAGGTAAATAAGATCACTTTCTTCACTTGTGTGCTGATACCTCTCCTCCAAAGCTGAGACTTTGTTTTCTGCATCATTAAGGTTCTGATGAACATTCCCAAATGTGGACTTATTCCACTGTTTCAGGAAGTCCTTAGCCCTCTTAATCTTAAAAACTAATCTATACATACCTGTAAATTTAAAGGGTAGGTTCCAATTGTCTTCTATCAATCCCTTGATTGAAATCACATAGATTGAAATCTGAAGGGCTTTGGTAATTGTTCACAGGCTTGTTGTAGGGATAATAAAAGTTGGTTATGGTCAGAGAGGTTGTCCTGTTAAGAACTTGGATTAAGGAATGTTGGAGTGTCTCCAGCCAGTCTTGGTTACCTTGTCCTCTATCTAATCTCTGCAACAGCTATCCTCCTTCATTCTGTTGTTGGTCCATGTAAATAGATTCTCTACTGTGGAGATGTCTTGTAGCCCTAATGTATCAATCATGCCTCTAAACTCTTTACTTCTAACTGAGGGGTTATTTTTGCCCTCATATTCATTCACTGTGCCCACAGTGTTGAAGTCTCCTATAAATATGGATGGTGCAGTAGGTAAGCCGACTAGTTATGGTATAGATAACCTAATTAACTTTTTCTTATTTTAACTTCATCTCCACCCTCTCATTCCTATCTTTCTTTAAAAATTTCCCAAATTATAAAGCAAAAATAGATTGTTAAGGCTTAATAAATTTTTTTATTTTGCCGCATTCACCTGACATGCAAATGCTAAATATGCAAAATCTCTGTAAAAACCAATTTTCTTAAAATATTATAGAGCTATCACTTTGTTTTTAAACTCAAATGCTACATATTTGTGTTAAAACATTGATAATTTAAGGTAAACATGTAGTAAAATATGTTTAATGCAAAAATTCAAGAAATTTCATATAAAATCTTTAAAAAACAAAACATGCCGTTTAAATTAAAATGTACAATGTATTTACTAAAACCTTCTCTTTTAAATAAGGGTAAAATTGAGACAACAAAAAGGCTACAGTAAAAAAGGTCTTTCTCTCCCTTTCTACTCTTCACATTTGCTAGAAGGCTAGAACCCTAAAATTCCAAATTTGAGCCACCCATATCCAAATTAACCAAGCCATTTGCTCCTCTCTAATCTGGGGATTTGAATCAGTTTTTCACATTGTACAGTTTGAATCGCTGCAATTATAGTATGGGTATTCATACTATAATATTGTCAAACTGTACTTTGTGAACAACTGGTTGGCGCCATACGTAGCTTTTTATTATATGTTACAAACTAGAACTATGTCATCATTTTTTGTTATTTGGAGGAGAAAGGTGTTCGATTTAATTTTCAATCGATGGTCTGAAAGGAAAGTTGTGATTATAGAAAGATAAGAAATTGAAAAGGTAGTATTTTTAAGCAAACCAAAATGTAAGAACTGGGTTTGAAGTTGTCATGGTAAAAGAGTTACATTTAAAGAAAATTTGATTTCATTTGTAGATATATTTACCTGAATTCCTCTTGGATTTGTTTTGTTTTGTTTTCCTCCTATGTCAATTTAGGTATAGTAAAGCTTGAGTTCTCCAGATGAATCCTCGGATACTCTTCTGGCTTTCTCATAGATATCAAGTTGGCTCCAGGCACTATGATATATATTCAGGAATATTTCAGGCTGCCTTGGATCATCTGCAGTCCTGCATTAACATGTATAGTACCTCTCTAGGCTATCATCTGCCTTGGATCGTCCGACTCGTCACTATCAGATTCATCAGCATCTTCAGATTCCTGAATATCATCATCATGATCAGATTCAGTAGCTTCAGATTCCTGAACATCTCCACCATGCTCAGATTCAGTAGCATCAGAATCCTGATCAGATTCAGCAGCTTCAGATTCCTGATCAGATTCAGTAGCTTCAGACTCCTGAACAACTCCACCATGACAAGATTCAGCAGCTTCAGATTCCTGATCAGATTCAGTAGCTTCAGACTCCTGAAAAACTCCACCATGATCAGATTCAGCAGCTTTAGATTCCTGTATAACTTCACCGTGGTCTAATTCAAAAGCTCCTGACTTCACATCATCAACACGACAAGCATGTAATTCCTCGGTCTTTTCGCGAATAAGATCTTCTATACGCATCAGGAAAGATCCTAAACCTGCATGGTCGGGCAGCTTTTGGGCACAAATTACAAAAGCCCTGAGACTCTTTAAGGTGATCCGCATCTCCTTAAAATCCATCTCCAGTGTATGCTGCTTATGATTCATCCAACGCAGAACGAATGCAAGTCAAGATGTGGGAGGAAGCCATCTTCTTCTCCCACCGAATCTGAAATCACAGACCGAAATAAGTTAATTAATTATGAAATCCAACGTATACACTGGTAGGTGGTAGCAAGCTAAGTTATATAAGGCCACTCAGATCCATGAATAAATTTACTTATAGTTCATTGCAAGTTACAAAAACATATATGTATAAACAAGAATTAAGAATGCGAACATATAAGATGACGAATTAATGTATAACCAGCAATTAAACTTGAATCCTTAGCATGATATTACATTGTTTAAACCCACTAGGCCACTACCGTCAAGTTATTAGATTACTGATAATTAAATTAGATTAATGAACAAGAGATTCATATAAACATAAATAAAACACATTAATAACTCGTGGCAGACTTTTCGTATCTGCAAATAACCCTATCACTCACATTTACAGAATTAAAAGGTTCTCTTAAGGGATTTAGCAAAAAGAGAACCACTTCGTCGATCTTAAGGGATATAGCAAAGAAAACCTTTCATCGTGGTTCTTAAACCCTTACCATGGTTTGGAAAACACTCAAAGTCACTGATTATAAGTATTATTGCACATTCTAGACCTAATGAAGCCCAACTTTGCATCGGAGATGGAGTAAAATCATGAAATAGAATCTCAAATTTAACACGGTTCTAAACATAGACCGGCATAAACCAAAAATCACAAAGATTTATCGAGAAAGAAAAACATTCTTTATAAATGAGCATAATGAACAAGTAAATATCACAGCAGTAAGTAGTCTAAATTCAATGCCATTTTGCTGTCCCTCCAGTCAAATTTATGTCAATTCACGGAGTTTATTTCTAACCATCGATTTGTATAACTTATCAATTCATCAGATTCCCAAATCAACATATAGGCTACATAAAAATCACACCTTCAGTCAATCAATTTCCAATCACTAATTTTATCGCTGCAAAAACCCAGGAAATTCCACACTTTTATCACTGAAATATTACTGAACATAGATAAACAATCAAGAAAACATTATGCAAAATTTAAGGTAGCATCCTCATCATCAAGACAACAAACATGAAAAAGCTCTCGTCGGAACTACTCATCTATCAGTTCTTCTCGTAGATTGGTGCGGTTTTACGAAGCGTCTAAGCACAGTTCACTAGCGTTGATCAATCAAGAGATTTGCCGCCACTCCTTAAGCTCTTCTATCGTATATACTTCGATCATTTTAGAAAATCGATCATCGGCCAAGTAGCGAAGCACAAACGGAACCGAGTGAGAAGCAAATTCCTCAATTAGCAAGTTTCCCCTACGTCTCCTCATCCTCCGCTGATAACTTATTTTCCAATTCTTGAGTAAACTCATCATCATCATTCTCATCATCTGGTCTCGACTTTTTCTGCCCTGCTAGGATTTTAACACTATCCAATATTGGTCCTCGGTTGTGGCGCTTGATCATCTTGATCTTGCACAAGACGAAATCCAAGCAGTTAAGAGTGGAGTACTCATTCATGATCCAAACCGTATCAATTGTATATTCGTTATTGCTAGCATCTTTGTACTTGAATGTCTTTTTAGTACCCACTCTGTTACCGTACTCATCGACTACGGCCACGCCGGTGTTGCCGTGCCAACAACCTCCCCCAGTGGCTACCTTCCGACTTTTCTCACCCTTGTAAATATGTACCGAACTGATTCAGTAGTAATCAGCTTTCCGCAAGAATCCACCCGTTGCCGCCAGCTCTCGTCTGGGTACATAAAGAGCTGCCACGGTCCATAGTTCTGACCGTAAACCTCCGCTTCATTCACAACTCCGTCTATTGGTAGCGGATATCCGTTGATCTTGTTTCTTAAGTAATGGATAATCAAAACTTCATCCGTGGGGCAAAACCGGACTCCCTTTGGTGGCAAAAATCCACTCATTCTGTTTCTTGAAGAAGAAAGAAGAATGTTTTTGTAGGTGTTTCTTGAAGAGAAAAAAAACTTAGGATTAGCTAGGTTTAGCCTTGATTTGACGCGCGTGTAGGTAATGTAGACTAGCTAGGTTCTATTTATAGTAGGGGTGTAAATAAGTCGAGACGTTCGTAAGAAAATCTCGAGAAGCTCGGTTAAAACTCGACCTCGAGCTCGGGTTGACCAAACTCGATCTCGAGCTCGACCTCGTTCGAATATGTAACGAGTCGAGTCTGATCTTTTAAATTTTATTTCGAAAAGCTCGACGAGCTTATTGAGCAAATATATATAATTAGATATATAACTAATATAGGGGCTTTTTTGGAAATAATTAAAAATATAACATCTAAATTAAGTATTAGGGTATGCATAACTGTAATACCGCTTTGTGTATAATATGTATACACGCAAAACTTTCAATTTTATCCCATATCCAAATCCAACTCTAACTCTTCCTCTTCTTCCATTTGTGAATTCCAGTAAACTGACCTTTTTGAGTTAAACGAGCTCACTTGGCTCGAATTCGAACTTGAATTTCGTTAAGCTCGCGAGTCGGACTCGAGCTCACAAAAAGTTAATGATTCGAGTCATGAGCACAATTTTTTATGTTCGAAAGAGCTCGATCTCGAGCTCGAGTTCGAAAAATATTTAACGAGTCGAGTTTGAGCATACCCCTGTTCGGTCTCGACTCGACTCATTTACACCCCTAATTTATAGGCACTTAATTAACTATCATACTTTAATCATGGATTAATTATAACCTTTGGATCAAGAGTTGATTTACATTTTGCGCTTGATCCAACCGTTAAAATGCAATTGCAGTTTTTTCCTAAACTACCATTTACCTTTCCAAAAAGGAAAAATAAACCCTTTCCATTTCCTAAACGGGAAAATAAACAAAGTATAAGAAAAGATGTTAGGTTTGAAATCTAAACCTAACTTGATTATTAGCATACAACATATAACTTTGTCGCTTTATAAGCATACATAGCCTCTAGCATACTTTTTTCCCCACAAATTCCATTACAACATCGTCGCACATATCCGACAATTGATCGTTATACTTTAGCATTTCCTCCTCGTTTCCCTCATTCACCTCCATGTTCTCACTCCCATAATTGCCCTCACCATGCCATACCCATTCAGTGTACGATTTGTCAAATCCTCTACAGATTAAATGTTCACGCACAACAAGAATATCTTCATATATAGCGTTATTCCTACAATCCCTACATGGACATCTAACACCACCTATGCTCCTCAGCTTACAATGTCGCAACCCAACTCTTAAAAATTCTTCAACCAAATCTAGATATTCTTTCGACAACCGAGCATTCTTATTCATGATGGATTCACGATCCATAATGCACGACACAGCGCAAACTCTAATCAACTTAGAAATCGTTGAACAAAAAAGCTAGCCCACAGTGGTATATCACTCACAAACCTACAATCAACATGAAACTATCACAAAATCATCACAAAAACAACAACTTTTTAAGAACACAACAACAACAAACAAACAACCACATGGTAAGGCGGAAAATAGCTTACCCACCACCTTGCAAACGATCGGAATTCCAAAAAAAGAGGTTACCTAATCAATCTTATGGTAAGCCAAGGGAAAAATGATACATACAACCTTTCAAATGTCTAATTTGTTGTTTACAAATCCGCTAGGAGCTGCTGTTTTATTATATAGTCTTCACTCTTGCGAACTCGCAAGTATTCATGCATACCTACTCATTTGACTAGCGAGTTTGCTACACATATGTCAACACTTAACTTATGGGTGGCGAACTCGTTTCATAAACAAATTTTTCCATGATATTAGTGGCGAGTTCGCAACAACATCAGCGAGCATGCATGCGAGCTCGTGACCAAAATGAGTTTATTTACTTTATCATATACGAGTTCGCTAGATCCTACCTTGCTAAAATAACCCTAAGCGTTCATTACATGCGAGCTCGTAACTATTACGACTGACCTAACTTACTTGTTTCGAATTCGCAAAAACTAACAAGATTTTAAGGCGGAAATGACATTTCCGCCTTAACTCTTCATTTTTAACGTCACATACGACTACCGCCTTTTAAACGGTCATTTCCGCCTTTAAACGTATTTTTAAAACCTAGCGAGTGTGGCTTGCGAATTCGCAAGTAAGTAGTAAGGCGGAAGATTTTGAACCCGCCCCAAACGCCTTAAACTTGTGCCTTAAATGAAGGTGATTGTAGTAGTGCATTTCCTAAACGGGAAAATAAACAAAGTATAAGAAAAGATGTTAGGTTTGAAATCTAAACCTAACTTGATTATTAGATTTTGATATTTTTAGATACTTGATTATTATGTTTGGGCGTAATTGCAAATAACAAGAGAAAATTTTGGCTTCATCGAGTTCCTCAATGTGGATGTTACGACGCGATCCACATGACCTCCGCAGCTATTGGTCTTGACCGTGTTGCTTCATACAATGGTAACCGTTCTGTGTATCACGCTAATGGTCGTGATATTTCCATTACACATATTGGTCGTCATCAATTTTTTCATAATTTATTATTGTGGGATGTTTGGTTCCCGAGATTACAAAAAAATTGCTCTCGATTCGCAAAGCTCACAAAAGATTTGAAAGTTATAGTTTCTTTTGACGAGTCTTTATTTGTGATTCAAAATTAGTCAAATAGAGAAATTTAAGGTCAGGGTCGATGTCATCATGGCCTTTATGTGCTTGAACGGTGTGGGTGCTGCCTTTGTCTCTTACGTTCGATCAAATAAAATTACAGCATCTTTTGATATTTGGCATGCTAGACCAGCTCATACTTCTTATTCGGTTCTTTCTTTATTGAATAAACCGAATCTTGTTAAGGTCACCTCTTTGTCGCCCATGTCTTATGTTTTTCGGCGTGTGAAAAAACATAGGGAAAAAGGCTTTCTTTTGTGAACAATCCAAAGCAATTAAGCACAGTCTTTACTTGATTTAGTACACTGTCATGCACCCTTTTTATTTGCAAGTGGCTATTCTTATTACACCATTTTTATCGATGACTATTCGCGATTTACTTGGTATTATCTACTGAAGTGAAGATCAGATTTCGTTGAGATATTCCTACAGTTTCCGAACTTTGTGGATAATCAGTTCTCTTGAACTATTAAGGTGTTTCAAAGAAATGGTGGCACCCAGTTTAAAAATGCACGGTTGCGCTCTCACTTTGCGACAAGATTCATCTTTCATCAGAATTTTTTCCCGTCCACTCCCGAGATGAATGGTAGAGCCGAACAGAAGCATGTTCATTGACAGAATTGGGGTAGTCTATGCTTCATCACTCTCATATGCCAGCTTCCTAGTGGGATGCAGCCTTTGCCACTGCTATATGCCTGTTATTCATAATGTCTCGCCGTACTTTCTGGCTTATGGACGTCATCCGGACTACTCCAACTTTCATCTGTTTGGCTGTTTGGCGTGTCTCCCTATATTCGGCCGTTCTCTCAGCACAAGCTGGCTCCTCGTAGTGCACTTTGCATATTTCTTAGTTATAACTCCCGGTAGAAAGGTTTTTGGTGTTTGGACCCGTTCACTAAGAGGGTGTATCTTACTCACCATACATACTCGATTTGATGAGACCTCGTTTCCACCATTGGAATGTTAGTCCTTCACGGACCCTGAGTCTTTTGATGTCTCTACATTTATTGACTCGGATTTTGATGATGCTCCGGCTTTGATAGTGCCTGATCAGCTTTGATTATCCTTCACCGGATCAGTTTATAGAGGAGTCTCCACCATCACCTATCTCTGGATCACCATGTTTACCTTATTCTTGAGTGTCATCAAATTCCCAACCATTCTCCAGAACCAACTCTAGCCAATTCTCTCTTCTCATTTAGAAGTTGCGGGCGGTGCGTATGATCCACACGCCTGTGAATTCGATAAAGAACTACCTCCCGAGAAACCTTGAGCAGAAGCGGCACAAGCGACTGCACCAACATCAGAACCGATGGCGAGGAAGAGTTTGAAGCTCATCGATCTGACCACGACATCGGCGTACGGTAAACATTGCGGCCGCGACATCAAAACTACCTTGAAGTTAGACTACAGGGAGCCGAGACCGTGCAGGATGATATTCATGACGCGATCTTTGTTTTCGACCGGTAATCGGGGCGGATGCGACTTCAACCAGCGATGGAACTCCATGACGGTGGAAGAGCCGCGGCGGACGAGATGAAGTTCATCTCAGAGATGCAATCCACGGGCGTCAGAGGTGTTGTCAAAGGACGCCGCCGGAGCATCCCACATAGTCCGAGCGGTGTCGCAGCCGATCATCTCCAGCTTGGCTTCTTCGATGAGAGAGAACTGGAGCAAAACTTGTACCAACTTGTCTTGCCATTCCCAGGAAAATAGCGTGAGCGGCGTGGAGACGAAAAAATCGATGTCAGCAGCGTTGTACGGAGCAGCTGCAGTAGAAGACTTGAGCCTGGGAATGGAACCGTTGAGGAAGGTGTACGATTCGGAAGACTGGAAGAGCACCTTCACCTGCAATTTCCACGTCATGAAATTGTTGGCGTTAAGCTTGATCGCCAGCCAACATGTGTATCACGGTGGAGCACGTCAAAGGTTTGCTGAATTCTATTGAGAAGGCTGAATGAGATGCGGCGGCAGGATTTTTCTGATCGTAGAAGGTTGACACCTAGTGACGTCAGCTAGGGTTTACTGGGATCACCCTTGATAGCTAGGGTTTACGGTATGATAAAAAAAAAAACTTTTGGAAACCTAAGTATTTCTAGGAATTTAGGAAAGTTGTAGTTTTATGAGTTTCACCTAACAAAAATAATGGAAAAATCTTTGATATTGAGAACCAAAACTGATACCATGTGAGTAAGTTATTCAAAATAATTTTATCAAACTGAAGTATTCAATTTGTAGTACAAGAGATATATACTAAAATATATATATATATATAAGAATATCTTGACATATTATCAATCAATGAAGATATTCTATTACTCAATTAAAAACCCATCAAGCAAAACATCCGATGAATTAAAACATCAAGAATAAACACCAGTTCAACGTGGTTCGACCAAATCCGGGCTACATCCATTAGAGAATCTACGTATAATTTTACAGAGTAAACCAACTCATCCAAATAACTATCTATACTATTATCTTCTCTCCCAAAGACACTCACCAAAAAACACCATAAGTCATAAATACACAATCCACATATGATCATATATTGTACTTTGTATCTTGTTTATTGCAATTTACGAAAAAACAAATCCTAACTATTTATAACAATAGAATAATATTCTATTATAAATACACAACATCGGGTTACCAAATTTATCTAATTACCAACTCAAAAATAGATATTGTTTTTGAATTCAACACTAATTGAAATCTGAGACAATTTCAACAATCTTCACCTTGCATCAGATTTCATATCATCATGAAAATTCTTCAACATCCAAACAGTTCGTTATCATGCCGCCACTTATTTGAATGGTCCACCTGTTTGACAAAACCAGAGAAAAAGAAACATTATGAAAACAAGAATTATACCTCCAAAGTTGTACCCGAGTTACCCGTCCTTTATACAAAATTCTTTGTCAAAGAATCCTAACCCCACCACTCTTCAAGGTCCTCCAATTCTTCAAAAATCTTAAAATCATTTACCTATGTTCCAGCTACATATAAAACTTGGATAAACAATACCATGGCTCCACTTGATCCATGATTTCGGCCGATAAATGTGTAGCGACACTCAATCAAATTCTCGTACTGAGATTAATCCACAATCTTCACAGAGAATTGATATTGTACTTCTATATTTATCCACGCGTAAATTCCATGGCCTTTCTTGTTCGTCTACTTCAATCACCTAGCTTTGTTGTACCCGTTCTGGGTTCCACGGTTAATGTCCCCACTATGGCTACTACAGCCATACAACCAGAAATCAATAATACAACAAAATCTACCATAAAATCACTATATGAAGACAAACAAAACTCGTGTCTAAAACAAACTCAATAACCACCCAATTGATTAATCAATTTCTTTTCTGCCAGGAATGCTTTTCCTGACCAATTGATTAATCAACTTCTTTTCTGTCAGGTATGCTTTTCCTGACCAAAATTGATTAATTCATTAAGAATTATACATGCCTTTCATGCAAAGCAAAACACTAACATACCTCCACCGGAATAAGGAATTCAGCCATTTTCAAATTGCATAAATCAAACTCACTGATGGCACCAGTTGAGAATTTCTTCAAACATATATCTTCTCTCAATCAAAAAAAGAGCTCACTCTTAACTTGGTTTTATACCTTAGCTCCGATACCCTGTTTTTGGGAATTTAATCCTCTTTTTTCAACACTAATTCCAATCGCCAATAACTAGTACTACCGCAGCAGAACAGGATCAACGAACACTTGCAACAATGATAAATAAACAAGAATAAACACCACTTTAACGTGGTTCAACCAAATCCAGACTTCATCCACTAGAGAATCTACTAGTATAATTCAAGAGACTATTACAGAGTAAAACAACTCACCGTGGCAGCTACTCCCATCCTACAATGCAAAGTAAAAGCAGCAGTATACAGTGGAATTTAAACAGTCTGTTCTTGAAGTCTAAGTGAGGGTGTTCCTATTTTATCAAGCAAGATGATCCCTTTTAGGGGAGTTAGTGCCTAACTTAATGGGATTACACCAGTCAAGTGTCATTTTAAGCTATGTTTTGATTAAAATACTGTTGATTTATTTACCTTCTCTTAGAATATGTGAAATTCTGATTGCTGGCAGCGGTGTCTGAATTGAAGTGTTTCCAGTTGCATTTTGAAGGTGTGATCACTCCTATGACTGCAATCTTGTAGTCTGATTCTAATTTTTAGTCGTGGATGTTGAGCTCAGTCATTGACTGCTGGCCCTTCCTTAATTGCCAGAAGCTCAGAATGTAGGGGTGATATACAATGCATAAAAACCGTTTTCAATAGTATAGTATCCCCATCCTAGTTTCTTACTATTTTACCTATTCCACATGTCCATATTTAAAGGATGCATCTACATTGATCTTATAATATAAGTCTAGAGGGAACCATTTGATAATCTTAGCAATCTTAGGCCTATTATGTTTGAAGTATGGCACCGGTCTGGCATATATTAAAAATTGGTTCCTTTCCTGATTACTTATGTGAGGATGAGCCGTGAATATGAGTAATGTTTGCCTTCTAATTTCATCACAGTTAGAAGCATTGTTTGAAATTTTATCATCATATATAAGTCTATTTCTTCTTGTCTATAGTTTCCATAAAGTGACCATAGTGGTTACTCTGAACATTACCTTCGTGTGAACTCTGAACATTACTCTGAACTTTAGTATACATGATAGATAAAAGTTCAGTCTTCCCTGCAAAGAGTTGAAGGGAGGGGCATGTAAGACAATGAGGTTGTGTATTGAGTTCCAAACCTCACTGTTACAATGAAAAATATTAAAATAATGATCTATTGAATCACTGCTACTACAAAAAGGATATTTTGAAATGAGATGAAAACCAAAATTTTGCAAGATGTCATAAGGCAACAACTTATTTTTCATTATCCATATGAAAAGAGGGATTTTGGCTGGGATAAATAACTTCCAAACCTGTCCAAATGGGTCATTTTTTTGATCCCTCTGCCCCAAGTTGCGGTATGCAGTTTTGATTGAGAAATTGACATCCAATCCAGGCCTCCATATTAGCCTATCTTCTTGTGTGTGCTCTAGTTGGAATTCCTACAACAAATACATCACACTGGTAGCCATGTGTGGCTCCAATAAATTTAAGTAATAGTTTTTCCAATCTTATAAGTTGTGCCACAATTATGTCAGTAAAAGGTAAGTCAATGTGTTTCGGCCACAGATAGTTAAGAATCTCAGTCCCTAACCATTTTCCATCCCAAAATGAAGATGATCCCTAGCCTTTCCACGTAATATTAGTGTCTGGGAGTTAGGAAATTATGTAATGCCACATATCCTCTTCCATGTGTGTGAATTCTTGTATGATTCTAGCACATACCACAAGTATCTTGTCCAAAGAGTGGTATTTTTCTACAACTTCCACCATAACTTGCAAGAAAAAGATTTGATGACAGCCTGGAGATCTCTGAAACCCAGTCCATTTTCAGCTTTAGGAATTGCCATGTTACTCCACCTTCTCCAGCTTTTCCTCTGTCCAAATTCAGACGGTCCCCAAAAATATTTTGCAGCTAAACTATCCATCTTTCTAACCGCTGCTTTTGGAGGGCTCAAGAAAAAAAAAGTGTAAGTATAGCCATGAGTACATAATTGATGAGCACCATTTTTCCTGCAGTTGTGAGCCAATAGTTCTTCCAATAAGATACTACATTCTTCATCCTCTCCATTATTGGCTGGTAGTGTGTCAGTCTATTCATGCCAGCAAATATGGGAGCCTCTAAATATTTGAATGGAATTTCTCCCTTCCTCATTTCCAGAATCCTAGAGACTAGTCTACTTTGATGGAGGATGGACTTAGGGTGGAAATAAAATCTGATTTGTTGAAGTTGATCTTTTGGCCATAATAGTTTACATATGCCTTTAGAAAAGCCCTCAACCTTTTCAAAAAAAATTTGGTTGCAGTGAGGAATATGGCAGTGCGCCCGGCCGAGGGCACGTCTGCCTGGGCGTCACGCATCCCGTCGTCGCACCAAGTCTTGCTTGGCGCGGCGGAAGTTGGCCTCCTGTTCCCCCCGCGGCGCTGTTGGCCCAAATGCGAGTCCCCGGACAAGGGATGTCACGACTTCAGGTGGTTGAAATCACTTTCATTCTCGCTCCGAGTCTTGACGGCCCCCCGGTGGATGATAACGACTTTAGAGCCTCGGCTGCGCTCACCGAGTTGAGTTCAACGAGGCCCTCACGCGACCCCAGGTCAGGCGAGATTACCCGCTGAGTTTAAGCATATCAATAAGCGGAGGAAAAGAAACTAACAAGGATTCCCCTAGTAACGGCGAGCGAAACGGGAACAGTCCAAGCTTAAAATCGGACGCCCCCGGCGGTCGAATTGTAGCCTGTAGGAGCGTCCTCAGCGACGGACCGGGCCCAAGTCCCCTGGAACGGGGCACCACAGAGGGTGAAAGTCCCATATTGCCCGGACCCTGTCGCACCACGAGGCGCTGTCGGCGAGTCGGGTTGTTTGGGAATGCCGCCCCAATCGGGCAGTAAATTTCGTCCAAGACTAAATACTGGCGAGAGACCGATAGCAAACAAGTACCGCGAGGGAAAGATGAAAAGGACTTTGAAAAGAGAGTCAAAGAGTGCTTGAAATTGTCGGGAGGGAAGCGGATGGGGGCCGGCGATGCGCCCCGGTCGGATGCGGAACATCCACCGACGGTCCGTCGATCGGCTCGGGGCGTGGACCAGCGCGGATTGTCCCGGCGGCAAAATCCCCCGCCCTTCGTGGGCTTGCGGAGATGCCGTCGGGGCGTTCGAGGAGTGGCAGCATGCGCCTCACGGCGTGCCTCGGCATCTGCATGCTACCGGTGCTGGCCTGTGGGCTCCCCATTCGACCCGTCTTGAAACACGGACCAACGAGTCTGACATGTGTGCAAGTCAACGGGCGAGTAAAATCGAAGGCGCAAGGAAGCTGACTGGCAGGATCCCCTTCTGCGGGGTGCACCGTCGACCGACCTTGATCTTTTGAGAAGGGTTCGAGTGTGAGCATACCTGTCGGGACCCGAAAGATGGTGAACTCTGCCTGAGCAGGGCGAAGCCAGAGGAAACTCTGGTGGAAGCCCGCAGCGATACTGACGTGCAAATCGTTCGTCTGACTTGGGTATAGGGGCGAAAGACTAATCGAACCATCTAGTAGCTGGTTCCCTCCGAAGTTTCCCTCAGGATAGCTGGAGCTCGTGCGTGAGTTCTATCAGGTAAAGCTAATGATTAGAGGCATCGAGGGCGCAACGCCCTCGACCTATTCTCAAACTTTAAATGGGTAGGAAGGCGCGGCTGCTTGAATGAGCCGCGCCGCGGAATCAAGAGCTCCAATTGGGCCATTTTTGGTAAGCAGAACTGGCGATGCGGGATGAACCGGAAGCCGGGTTACGGTGCCCAACTGCGCTAACCTAGACACCACAAAGGGTGTTGGTCGATTAAGTGGGATAGTGGTTGCACTGACCTAGGCATGATGAAGTTGTTTAAGTACTGCGAGCTAAATAGGAATTTGATGCCTCTAGAATATGCTTCTATCACTATATTGTGTAGGAACGGGGAGATTGGATCACCTTGCTTGATTCCCCTATTAGAGTTGAATATTCCAAATGCCACACCATTTATCAATACTGAGAACTATGCAACTTGTATATTTAGTAATACAATCTTGACAAAAGTGCCATGGATGCCAAACTATAACATCATTGTATTCGGAAATGACCATGATACTCTGTCAAATGCTTTATGCATGTCTAGTTTCACCACTAAATTCTTATATCTAGGTTTCTTGTTCATCAGTCTGACCATTTCCATCATTTGCAAAATATTGTATGTTATGTCCTTTCGTGCCATGAACTCAGTCTGTTCCTCAAATGTAATCTTTTTCATTAGTGGTTTCAATATCTCCATTAAAATTTAGGAGTAAATTTTATTGGAGAAATTGGGCAGACTGATTGGCCTAAAGTCTATAAATATGGACGGGTTTGGCTTCTTTGGAATAAGAGCTAACCAGGTGCTAGCTATGGATTTTGGCAATTTCTGTCCACTCAAAAATTCCATTGCTGAGTCAAGTAGATCCTTCTTAATTACTTCCCAGCAATGAGTGTACAACTGACTAGAGAATCCATCTGAACCAGGTGCTCCTTCCTTATTGAGCTTAAAGACGGCTTTTTGAATCTCTTTCATGTCAACCAGTTTCAGAAAATGTTCATTCTCTTCTTTAGTTATGAGTCTAGGAATTTGAGACTTAAATTGTTCCAAGTACTAACCAGTTCTGTTTGGTCTAGGATCATTCAGAAGTTATTGGTATTATCTGATACCTTCTTCCTTGATCAACTGAGGATCAGTAGCCAGTCTCATTCTCTTATTTTGATCTTAGCTATTCTTGTCTTTTCTCTCCTTTCCTTCACTGAGTTGTGAAAAAAATGTGTGTTGGTATCTCCTTCTTCCAGACATCTTACACCATATTTTTGCTTCCAAAAGGTCGTTGTCTCTTTCTGAAATATGATTGGAATAGCCCTCTCTTTGTTTAGGTTAATCAGATCACTTTCCTCACTTGTGTGCTGATACCTCTCTTCCAAAGCTGAGACTTTGTTTTTCTGCATCATTAAGGTTCTGATGAACATTCCCAAATGTGGACTTATTCCACTGTTTCAGGAAGTCCTTAGCCCTCTTAAGCTTAAAAACTAATCTATACATACCTGTAAATTTACAGGGTAGGTTCCAATTGTCTTCTATCAGTCCCTTGATTGAAATCACATAGATTGAAATTCTAAGGGCTTTGGTAATTGTTCACAGGCTTGTTGTAGGGATAATAAAAGTGGGTTATAGTCAGAGAGGTTGTCCTATTAAGAACTTGGATTGAGGAATGTTGGAGTGTCTCCATCCAGTCTTGGTTACCTTGTCCAGTAGGTAAGCCAACTAGTTATTGTATAGATAACCTAATAACTTTTTCTTATTTTAACTTCATCTCCACCCTCTCATTCCTATCTTTCTTTAAAAATTTCCCAAATTATAAAGCCAAAATAGATTGTTAAGGCTTAATAATTTTTTTTATTTTGCCGCATTCACCTGACATGCAAATGCTAAATATGCAAAATCTCTTGAAAAACCAATTTTCTTAAAATATTACAGAGCTATGACTTTGTTTTTAAACTCAAATGATACATATTTGTGTTAAAACATTGATAATTTAAGGTAAACATGTAGTAAAATATGTTTAATGCAAAAATTCAAGAAATTTCATATAAAATCTTTAAGTAACAAAACATGCCGTTTAAATTAAAATGTACAATGTATAAACTAAAACCTTCTCTTTTAAATAAGGGTAAAATTGAGACAACAAAAAGGCTCCAGTAAAAAAGGTCTTTCTCTCCCTTTCTACTCTTCACATCTGCTAGAAGGCTAGAACCCTAAAATTCCAAATTTGAGCCACCCATATCCAAATTAACCAAGCCATTTGCTCCTCTCTAATCTTGGGATTTGAATCAGTTGTTTACATTGTACAGTTTGAATCGCTGCAATTATAGTATGGGTATTCATACTATAATATTGTCAAACTGTACTTTGTGAACAACTGGTTGGCGCCATACGTAGCTTTTTATTATATGTTACAAACAATAACTATGTCATCATTTTTTGTTATTTGGAGGGGAAAGGTGTTCGATTTAATTTACAATCGATGGTCTGAAATGAAAGTTGTGATTATTATAGAAAGAAAAGAAATTGAAAAGGTAGTATTTTTAAGCAAACCAAAATGTTAGAACTGGGTTTGAAGTTGTCATGGTAAAAGAGTTACATTTAAAGAAAATTTGATTTCATTTGTAGATATATTTACCTGAATTCCTCTTGGATTTGTTTTGTTTTGTTTTCCTCCTATGTCAATTTAGGTATAGTAAAGCTTGAGTTCTCCAGATGAATCCTCGGATACTCTTCTGGCTTTCTCATAGATATCAAGTTGGCTCCAGGCACTATGATATATATTCAGGAATATTTCAGGCTGCCTTGGATCATCTGCAGTCCTGCATTAACATGTATAGTACCTCTCTAGGCTATCATCTGTCTTGGATCATCCGACTCGTCACTATCAGATTCATCAGCATCTTCAGATTCCTGAATATCATCATCATGATCAGATTCAGCCGCTTCAGATTCCTGAACATCTCCACCGTGCTCAGATTCAGGAGCATCAGAATCCTGATCAGATTCAGCAGCTTCAGATTCCTGATCAGATTCAGTAGCTTCAGACTCCTGAACAACTCCACCATGACCAGATTCAGCAGCTTTAGATTCCTGCAGCTTCAGATTCCTGATCAGATTCAGTAGCTTCAGACTCCTGAAAAACTCCACCATGATCAGATTCAGCAGCTTTAGATTCCTGTATAACTTCACCGTGGTCTAATTCAGAAGCTCCTGACTTCACATCATCAACACGACAAGCATGTAATTCCTCGGTCTTTTCGCGAATAAGATCTTCTATACGCATCAGGAAAGATCCTAAACCTGCAAGGTCGGGCAGCTTTTGGGCACAAATTACAAAAGCTCTGAGACTCTTTAAGGTGATCCGCATCTCCTTAAAATCCATCTCCAGTGTATGCTGCTAATGATTCATCCAACGCAGAACGAATGCAAGTCAAGATGTGGGAGGAAGCCATCTTCTTCTCCCACCGAATCTAAAATCACAGACCGAAATAAGTTAATTAATTATGAAATCCAACGTATACACTGGTAGGTGGTAGCAAGCTAAGTTATATAAGGCCACTCAGATCCATGAATAAATTTACTTATAGTTCATTGCAAGTTACAAAAACATATATGTATAAACAAGAATTAAGAATGCGAACATATAAGATGACGAATTAATGTATAACCAGCAATTAAACTTGAATCCTTAGCATGATATTACATTTTTTAAACCCACTAGGCCACTACCGTCAAGTTATTAGATTACTGATAATTAAATTAGATTAATGAACAAGAGATTCATATAAACATAAATAAAACACATTAATAACTCGTGGCAGACTTTTCGTATCTGCAAATAACCCTATCACTCACATTTACAGAATTAAAAGGTTCTCTTAAGGGATTTAGCAAAAAGAGAACCACTTCGTCGATCTTAAGGGATAAAGCAAAGAAAACCTTTCATCGTGGTTCTTAAACCCTTACCATGGTTTGGAAAACACTCAAATTCACTGATTATAAGTATTATTGCACATTCTAGACCTAATGAAGCCCAACTTTGCATCGGAGATGGAGTAAAATCATGAAATAGACTCTCAAATTTAACACGGTTCTAAACATAGACCGGCGGCATAAACCAAAAATCACAAAGATTCATCGAGAAAGAAACACATTCTTGATAAATGAGCATAATGAACAAGTAAATATCACAGCAGTAAGTAGTCTAAATTCAATGCCATTTTGCTGTCCCTCCAGTAAAATTTATGTCAATTCACGTAGTTTATTTCTAACCATCGATTTGTATAACTTATAGGCTACATCACAATTCATCAGAATCCAACATATAGGCTACATAAAAATCACACCTTCAGTCAATCAATTTCCAATCACTAATTTTATCACTGCAAAATTACGGGAAATTCCACACTTTTATCACTGAAATATTACTGAACTTAGATAAACAATCAAGAAAACATTATGCAAAATTTAAGGTAGCATCCTCATCATCAAGACAACAAACATGAAAAAGCTCTCGTCAGAACTAATCATCTATCAGTTCCTCTCGTAGATCGATGCGTTTTTACGAATCGTCTAAGCACAGTTCACTCGCGTTGATCAATCCTCGGTTGTGGCGCTTGATCATCTTGATCTTGCACAAGACGAAATCCAAGCAGTTAAGAGTGGAGTACTCATTCATGATCCAAACCGTATCAATTGGATATTCGTTATTGCTAGCAGCCTTGTACTTGAATGTCTTTTTAGTACCCACTCTGTTACCGTACTCATCGACTACGGCCTCGCCGGTGTTGCCGTGCCAAAAACCTCTCCCAGTGGCCCTGCTTATATGCTTTTTTCCGGTACCTTTTCCGACTTTTCTCACCCTTGTAAATATGTACCGAACTGATTCAGTAGTAATCAGCTTTCCGCAAGAATCCACCCGTTGCTGCCAGCTCTCGTCTGGGTACATAAAGAGCTGCCACGGTCCATAGTTCTGACCATAAACCTCCGCTTCATTCACAACTCCGTCTATTGGTAGCGGATATCCGTTGATCTTGTTTCTTAAGTAATGGATGATTAAAACGTCATCCGTGGGGCAAAACCGGACTCCCTTTGGTGGCAAAAATCCACTCATTCTTTTTCTTGAAGAAGAAAGAAGAATGTTTTTGTAGGTGTTTCTTGAAAAGAAAAAAAACTTAGGGTTAGCTAGGTTTAGCCTTGATTTGACGCGCGTGTAGGTAATGTAGGCTGCTAGGTTCTATTTATAGGCACTTAATTAACTATCCTACTTCAGTCATGGATTAATTATAACCTTTGGATCAAGAGTTGATTTACATTTTGAGCTTGATCCAACCGTTCAAATGCAATTGCAGTTCTTTCCTAAACTACCATTTACCTTTCCAAAGAGGAAAAATAAACCCTTTCCATTTCCTAAACGGGAAAATAAACAAAGTATAAGAAATGATGTTAGGTTTGAAATCTAAACCTAACTTGATTGTTAGATTTTGATATTTTTAGATACTTGATTATTATGTTTGGGCGTAATTGCAAATAACAAGAGAAAATTTTGGCTTCATCGAGTTCCTCAATGTGGATGTTACGACGCGATCCACATGACCTCCGCAGCTATTGGTCTTGACCGTGTCGCTTCATACAATGGTAACCGTTCTGTGTATCTCGCTAATGGTCGTGATATTTCCATTACACATATTGGTCGTCATCAATATTTTCATAATTTTTATTGTGGGATGTTTGGTTCCCGAGATTACAAAAAAATTGCTCTCGATTCGCAAAGCTCACAAAAGATTTGAAAGTTATAGTTTCTTTTGACGAGTCTTTATTTGTGATTCAAAATCAGTCAAACAGAGAAATTTAAGGTTAGGGTCGATGTCATCATGGCCTTTATGTGCTTGAACGGAGTGGGTGCTGCCTTTGTCTCTTACGTTCGATCAAATAAAATTACAGCATCTTTTGATATTTGGCATGCTAGACCAGCTCATACTTCTTATTCGGTTCTTTCTTTATTGAATAAACCGAATCTTGTTAAGGTCACATCTTTGTCGCCCATGTCTTATGTTTTTCGGCGTGTGAAAAAACATAGGGAAAAAGGCTTTCTTTTGTGAACAATCCAAAGCAATTAAGCACATTCTTTACTTGATTTAGTACACTGTCATGCACCCTTTTTATTTGCAAGTGGCTATTCTTATTACACCATTTTTATCGATGACTATTCGCGATTTACTTGGTATTATCTACTGAAGTGAAGATCAGATTTCGTTGAGATGTTCCTACAGTTTCCGAACTTTGTGGATAATCAGTTCTCTTGAACTATTAAGGTGTTTCAAAGAAATGGTGGCACCCAGTTTAAAAATGCACGGTTGCGCTCTCACTTTGCGACTAGATTCATCTTTCATCAGATTTTTTTCCCGTCCACTCCCGAGAAGAATGGTAGAGCCGAACAGAAGCATGTTCATGTCACAGAATTGGGGTAGTCTATGCTTCATCACTCTCGTATGCCAGCTTCCTAGTGGGATGCAGCCTTTGCCAATGCTATATGCCTATTATTCATAATGTCTCGCCGTACTTTCTGGCTTATGGACGTCATCCGGACTACTCCAACTTTCATCTGTTTGGCGTGTCTCCCTATATTCGGCCGTTCTCTCAGCACAAGCTGGCTCCTCGCAGTGCATTTTGCATATTTCTTAGTTATAACTCCCGGTAGAAAGGTTTTTGGTGTTTGGACCCGTTCACTAAGAGAGTGTATCTTACTCACTATATATACTCGCTTTGATGACCATTGGAATGTCAACCCTCCACGGCCCCTGAGTCTTTTGATGTCTCTACATTTATTGACTCGGATTTTGATGATGCTCCGGCTTTGATAGTGCCTGATCAGCTTTGATTAGCCTTCACCAGATCAGTTTATAGAGGAGTCTCCACCATCACCTATCTCTGGATCACCATGTGTACCTTATTCTGGAGTTTCATCAAATTCCCAACCATTCTCTAGAACCAACTCTAACCAATTCTCTATTCTCATTTAGAAGCTGCGGGCGGTGCGTTTGATCCACACGCTTGTGAATTCGATGAAGAACTACCTCCCGAGAAACCTTGAGCAGAAGCGGCACAAGCGATTGCACCAGCGTCAGAACCGCTGGCGAGGAAGAGTTTTAAGCTCATCGATCTGGCCACGACATCGGCGTACGGTAAACATTGCGGCTGCGACATCAAAACTACCTTGAAGTTAGACTACAGGGAGCCGAGACCATGCAGGAAGATCAGGACGTGATCTTTGTTTTCGAACGGGGATCGGGGCGGATGCGAGACCATCATGATCAACTTGAACAAGCGATGGAACTCCATGATGGTGGAAGAGCCGCGGCGGACGAGATGAAGTTCATCTCAGAGATGCAATCCACGGGCGTCAGACGTGTTGTCTAAGGCCGCCGCCGGAGCATCCCACATTGTCTGAGCGGTGTCGCAGCCGATCATCTCCAGCTTGGCTTCTTCGATGAGAGAGAACTGGAGCAAAACCTGTACCAACTTGTCTTGCCCTTCCAAGGAAAATAGCGTGAGCGTCGTGGAGACGAAAAAATCGCTGTCAACAGCGTTGTACGGAGCAGCTGCAGTAGAAGACTTGAGCCTGGGAATGGAACCGTTGAGGAAGGCGTACGATTCGGAAGACTGGAAGAGCACCTGCACCTGCAATTTCCACGTCATGAAATTGTTGGCGTTAAGCTTGATCGCCAGCCAACATGTGTATCACGGTAGAGCACGTCAAAGGTTTGCTGAATTCCATTGCGAAGGCTGAATGAGATGCGGCGGCAGGATTTGTCTGATCATAGAAGGTTGACACCTAGGGACGCCAGCTAGGGTTTACTGGGATCACCTATTGATGGCCAGGGTTTAGGGTAGGATCGAAAAAAACTTTTGGAAACCTATGTATTTCTAGGAATTATGGAAAGTTGTAGTTTTATGAGTTTCACCTAACAAAAATAATGGAAAAAGCTTTGATATTTCGAGAACCAAAACTGATACCATGTGAGTGTGTTATTCAAAATGATTTTATCAAACTGAAGTATACAATTTGTAGTACAAGAGATATATACAAAAATATATATAAGAATATCTTGACATATTATCAATCAATTAAGATATTCTATTACTCTATTCAAAACCCATCAAGCAAAACATCCGATGAATTAAAACATCAAGAATAAACACTAGTTTAACGTGGTTCGACCAAATCCGGGCTACATCCATCAGAGAATCTACGTATAATTTTACAGAGTAAACCAACTCATCCAAATAACTATCTATACTATTATCTTCTCTCCCAAAAACACTCACCAAAAAACACCATAAGTCATAAATACACAATCCTCATATGAATACATTGTACTTTGTATCTTGTTTATTGCAATTTACGAAAAAACAAATCCTAACTATTTATAACAATAGAATAATATTCTATTATAAATACACAACATCGGGTTACCAAATTTATCTAATTACCAACTCAAAAATAGATATTGTTTTTGAATTCAACACTAATTGAAATCTGAGACAATTTCAACAATCTTCACCTGGCATCAGATTTCATATCATCATGAAAATTCTTCAACATCCAAACAGTTCATTATCATGCCGCCACTTATTTGAATAGTCCACCTGTTTGACAAAACCAGAGAAAAAGAAACATTATGAAAACAAGAATTATACCTCCAAAGTTGTACCCGAGTTACCCGTCCTTTATACAAAATTATTTATCAAAGAATTCTAACTCTACCACTCTTCAAGGTCCTCCAATTCTTCAAAAATCGTAAAATCATTTACCTATGTTACAGCTACATATAAAACTTGGATAAACAATACCATGGCTCCACTTGATCCAAGATTTCGGCCAATAAATGTGTAGCGACACTCAATCAAATTCTCGTACTGAGATTAATCCACAATTGATATTGTACTTCTATATTATCCACGCGTAAATTCCATGGCCTTTCTTGTTCGTCTACTTCAATCACCTAGCTTTGTTGTACCCGTTACGGTTAATGTCACCACTATGGCTACTACAACCATATAACCAGAAATCAAAAATACAACACAATCTACCATAAAATCACTTTATGAAGACAAACAAAACTGGTGCCTAAAACAAACTCAATAACCACCCAATTGATTAATCAATTTCTTTTGTGCCAGGAATGCTTTTCCTGACCAATTGATTAATCAATTTCTTTTCTTTCAGGTATGCTTTTCCTGACAAAAATTTATTAATTCATTAAGAATTATACATGCCTTTCATGAAAAGCAAAACACTAACATACCTCCACCAGAATAAGGAATTCAGTCATTTTCAAAGTGCATAAATCAAACTCACCGATGGCACCAGTTGAGAATTTCTTCAGATATATATCTTCTCTCAATCAAATAAAGAGCTCACTCTTAACTTGGCTTTATACCTTAGCTCCGATACCCTGTTTTTGGGAATTTAATCCTTTTTTTTCAACACTAATTCCAATCGCCAATAACTAGTACTGCCGCAGCGGAACAGGATCAACGAACATTTGCAACAATGATAAATAAACAAGAATACACACCACTTTAACGTGGTTCAACCAAATCCAGACTACATCCACTAGAGAATCTACTAGTATAATTCAAGAGACTATTACCGAGTAAAACAACTCACCATGGTTGCTACTCCCATCCTACAATGCAAAGTAAAAGCAGCAGTATACAGTGGAAATTATACAGTCTGTTCTTGAAGTCTAAGTGAGGGTGTTCCTATTTTATCAAGCAAGATGATCCCTTTTAGGGGAGTTAGTGCCTAACTTAATGGGATTACACCAGTCAAGTGTCCTTTTAAGCTATGTTTTGATTAAAAGTCTGCTGATTTATTTACCTTCTCTCAGAATATGTGAAATTCTGATTGCTGGCAGCGGTGTCTGAATTGAAGTGTTTCCAGTTTCATTTTGAAGGTGTGATCACTCCTATGACTTCAATCTTGCAGTCTTATTCCAATTTGTAGTTTTGGATGTTGAGCTCAGTCATTGACTGCTGGCCCTTCCTTAATTGCCAGAAGCTCCGAATGTAGGGGTGATATACAATACATAAAAACCATTTTCAATAATATAGAATCCCCCTCCAAATTTCTTACAATTATACCTATTCCACAAGTTCCAGATTTAAAGGATGCATACATTGACCTTATTATATAAGTCTAGAAGGAACCATTTGATAATCTTAGCAATCTTAGGCCTATTATGTTTGAAGTATGGCACCGGTCTTGCATATATTAAAAATTGGTTCCTTTCCTGATTACTTATGTGAGGATGAGCCGTGAATATGAGTAATGTTTTCCATCTAATTTCATCACAGTTAGAAGCATTGTTTGAACTTTAATCATCATATATAAGTCTATTTCTTCTTTTCGATAATTTCCTGAAAGTGACCATAGTGGTTACTCTGAACATTACCTTCGTGTGAACTTTAGAAAAGCCTTTACATGATAGATAAAAGTTCAGTCTTCCCTGAAAGAGTTGAAGGGAAGGGCATGTAAGACGATGAGGTTGTGTATTGAGTTCCCAACCTCACTGTTACCATGGCAAGTATTAAAATAATGATCTATTGAATCATTGCTACTACAAAAAGGATATTTTGAAATGAGATGAAAACCAAAATTTTGCAAGATGTCATAAGGCAACAACTTATTTTTCATTATCCATATGAAAAGAGGGATTTTTGCTGGGACAGATAACTTCCAAACCTGTCCAAACAGGTCATTTGTTTGATCCCTCTGCCCCAAGCTGCGGTATGCAGTTTTGATTGAGATATTGCCATCCAATCCAGGCCTCCATATCAGCCTATCTTCTTGTGTGTGCTCTAGTTGGAATTCCTACAACAAATACATCACACTGGTAGCCATGTGTGGCTCCAATAAATTTAAGTAATATTTTTTCTAATCTTATCAGTTGTGCCACAATTATGTCAGTAAAAGGTAAGTCAATGTGTTGCGGCCACAGATAGTTAAGAATCCCAGTCCCTAACCATTTTCCATCCCAAAATGAAGATGATCCCTAGCCTTTCCACATAATATTAGTGTTTGGGAGTTAAGAAATTATGTTATTCCACATATCCTCCTCTATGTGTGTGAATTCTTGTATGATTCTAGCACATACCACAAGTATCTTGTCCATAGAGTGGTATTTTTCTGCAACTTCCACCATAACTTGCAAGAAAAAGATTGGATGACAGCCTGGAGATCTTTGAAAGCCAGTCCATTTTCAGCTTTAGGAATTGCCATGTTACTCCACCTTCTCCATGTTTTGCTCTGTCCAAATTCAGAAGGTCCCCAAAAATGTTTTACAGCTAAACTCTCCATCTTTTTAACCGCTGCTTTTGGAGGACTCAAGAAAAAAAAGTGTAAGTATAGCCATGAGTACATAATTGATGAGCACCAATTTTCCTGCAGTTGTGAGCCAATGGTTCTTCCAATAAGAGACTACATTCTTCATCCTCTCCATTATTGGCTGGTAGTGTGTCAGTCTATTCATGCCAGCAAATATGGGAGCCTCTAAATATTTGAATGGAATTAGAGCACCAATATAGGAATGGGGAGATTGGATCACCTTGGTTGATTCCCCTATTAGAGTTGAAGAATCCAAATGCCACACCATTTATCAACAATGAGAACCACGCAACTTGTATATTCAATAATACAATCTTGACAAAAGAGCCATGGATGCCAAACTATAAGATCATTGTATTCAGAAATGACCATGATACTCTGTCAAATGCTTTTTGCATGTCTAGTTTCACCACTAAATTCTTATATCTAGGTTTCTTGTTCATCAGTCTGACCATTTCCATCATTTGCAAAATATTGTATGTTATGTCCTTTCGTGCCATGAACCCAGTCTGTTCCTCAAATGTAATATTTTTCATTAGTGGTTTCAGTATCTCCATTAAAATTTAGGAGTAAATTTTATTGGAGAAATTGGGCAGTCTGATTGGCCTAAAGTCTATAAATTTAGACGGGTTTGGCTTCTTTGGAATAAGAGCTAACCAGGTGCTAGCTATGGATTTTGGCAATTTCTGTCCACTCAAAAATTCATTTGCTGAGTCAAGTAGATCCTCCTTAATTACTTCCCAGCAATGAGTGTAAAACTAATAGAGAATCCATCTGAACCAGGTGTTCCTTCCTTTTTGAGCTCAAAGACGGCTTTTGAAGCTCTTTCATGTTAACCTGTTTCTTGAAAATGTTCATTCTCTTCTTTAGTTATGAGTCTAGTAATTTGAGACTTAAATTGATCCAAGTACTAACCAGTTATGTTTGGTCTAGGATCATTCAGAAGTTCTTGGTAATATCTGATACCTTCTTCCTTGATCAACTGAGGATCAGTAATCCAGTCTCCTTCTCTTGTTTTGATCTTAGCTATTCTTGCCTTTTCTCTCCTTTCCTTCACTGAGTTGTGAAACAAATGTGTGTTGGTATGTCCTTCTTCAAGCCATCTTACATCATATTTTTGCTTCCAAAAGGTCGTTGTCTCTTTCTGAAATTTGATCAGAATAGCCCTCTCTCTGTTTAGGTTAATCATATCACTTTCCTCACTTGTGTGCTGATACCTCTCCTCCAAAGCTGAGACCTCTTCTCCAAAGCTGAGACTTTGTTTTTCTGCATCATTAAGGTTCTGATGAACATTCCCAAATGTGGACTTATTCCACTGTTTCAGGAAGTCCTTAGCCCTCTTAAGCTTAAAAACTAATCTATACATACCTGTAAATTTAAAGGGTAGGTTCCCATTGTCTTCTATAAGTCCCTTGATTGAAATCACATAGATTGAAATCTGAAGGGCTTTGGTAATTGTTCACAGGCTTGTTGTAGAAATAATAAAAGTGGGTTATGGTCAGAGAGGTTGTCCTATTAAGAACTTGGATTGAGGAATGTTGGAGTGTCTAGCCAGTCTTGGTTACCTTGTCCTCTATCTAATCTCTGCAACATCTATCCTCCTTCATTCTGTTGTTGGTCCATGTAAATAGATTCTCTACTGTGGAGATGTCTTGTAGCCCTAATGTATCAATCATGCCTCTAAACTCTATACTTCTAGCTGAGGGGTTATTGTTTCCCTCATATTCATTCACTGTGCCCACAGTGTTGAAGTCTCCTATAAATATGGATGGTCCAGTAGGTAAGCCGACTAGTTATGGTATAGATAACCTAATTAACTTTTTCTTATTTTCACTTCATCTCCACCCTCTCATTCCTATCTTTCTTTTAAAATTGCCCAAATTATAAAGCCAAAATAGATGGTCAAGGCTTAATAAACTTTTTTATTTTGCCGCATTCACGTGACATCCAAATGCTAAATATGCTAAATCTCTTAAAAAACCAATTTTCTTAAAATATTATAGAGCTATCACTTTGTTTTTAAACTCAAATGGTACATATTTGTGTTAAAACATTGATAATTTAAGGTAAACATGTAGTAAAATATGTTTAATGCAAAAATTCAAGAAATTTCATATAAAATCTTTAAGTAACAAAACATGCCGTTTAAATTAAAATGTACAATGTATAAACTAAAACCTTCTCTTTCAAATAAGGGTAAAATTGAGACAACAAAAAGGCTCCTTTTAAAAAGGCAGTAAAAAAGGTCTTTCTCTCCCTTTCTACTCTTCACATCTAGTAGAAGGCTAGAACCCTAAAATTCCAAATTTGAGCCACCCATATCCAAATTAACCAAGCCATTTGCTCCTCTCTAATCTTGGGATTTGAATCAGTTGTTCACATTGTACAGTTTGAATCGCTGCAATTATAGTATGGGGATTCATACTATAATATTGTCAAACTGTACTTTGTGAACAACTGGTTAGCGCCATACGTAGCTTTTTATTATATGTTACAAACAATAACTATGTCATCATTTTTTGTTATTTGGAGGAGAAAGGTGTTCGATTTAATTTTCAATCGATGGTCTGAAATGAAAGTTGTGATTATTATAGAAAGAAAAGAAATTGAAAAGGTAGTATTTTTAAGCAAACCAAAATGTTAGAACTGGGTTTGAAGTTGTCATGGTAAAAGAGTTACATTTAAAGAAAATTTGATTTCATTTGTAGATATATTTACCTGAATTCCTCTTGGATTTGTTTTGTTTTGTTTTCCTCCAATGTCAATTTAGGTATAGTAAAGCTTGAGTTCTCCAGATGAATCCTCGGATACTCTTCTGGCTTTCTCATAGATATCAAGTTGGCTCCAGGCACTATGATATATATTCAGGAATATTTCAGGCTGCCTTGGATCATCTGCAGTCCTGCATTAACATGTATAGTACCTCTCTAGGCTATCATCTGCCTTGGATCGTCCGACTCGTCACTATCAGATTCATCAGCATCTTCAGATTCCTGAATATCATCATCATGATCAGATTCAGCAGCTTAAGATTCCTGAACATCTCCACCATGCTCAGATTAAGGAGCATCAGAATCCTGATCAGATTCAGCAGCTTCAGATTCCTGAACAACTCCACCATGACCAGATTCAGCAGCTTTAGATTCCTGCAGCTTCAGATTCCTGATCAGATTCAGTAGCTTCAGACTCCTGAAAAACACCACCATGATCAGATTCAGCTTTAGATTCCTGTATAACTTCACCGTGGTCTGATTCAGAAGCTCCAGACTTCACATCATCAACACGACAAGCATGTAATTCCTCGGTCTTTTCGCGAATAAGATCTTCTATACGCATCAGGAAAGATCCTAAACCTGCATGGTCGGGCAGCTTTTGGGCACAAATTACAAAAGCCCTGAGACTCTTTAAGGTGATCCCCATCTCCTTAAAATCCATCTCCAGTGTATGCTGCTTATGATTCATCCAACGCAGAACGAATGCAAGTCAAGATGTGGGAGGAAGCCATCTTCTTCTCCCACCGAATCTGAAATCACAGACCGAAATAAGTTAATTAATTATGAAATCCAACGTATACACTGGTAGGTGGTAGCAAGCTAAGTTATATAGGCCACTCAGATCCATGAATAAATTTACTTATAGTTCATTGCAAGTTACAAAAACATATATGTATAAACAAGAATTAAGAATGCGAACATATAAGATGACGAATTAATGTATAACCGGCAATTAAACTTGAATCCTTATCATGATATTACATTGTTTAAACAGACTAGGCCATTACTGTCAAGTTATTAGATTACTGATAATTAAATTAGATTAAGGAACAAGAGATTCATATAAACATAAATAAAACACATTAATAACTCGTGGCAGACTTTTCATATCTGCAAGTAACCCTATCACTCACACTTACAGACTTAAAAGGTTCTCTTAAGGGATATAGCAAAAAGAGAACCACTTCGTCGATCTTAAGGGATACAGCAAGGAAAACCTTTCATCGTGGTTCTTAAACCCTTACCATGGTTTGGAAAACACTCAAATTCACTGATTATAAGTATTATTGCACATTCTAGACCTAATGAAGCCCAACTTTGCATCGGAGATGGAGTAAAATCATGAAATAGACTCTCAAATTTAACACGGTTCTAAACATAGACCGGCGGCATAAACCAAAAATCACAAAGATTTATCGAGAAAGAAACACATTCTTGATAAATGAGCATAATGAACAAGTAAATATCACAGCAGTAAGTAGTCTAAATTCAATGCCATTTTGCTGTCCCTCCAGTAAAATTTATGTCAATTCACGTAGTTTATTTCTAACCATCGATTTGTATTACTTATAGGATACATAACAATTCATCAGAATCCAACATATAGGCTACATAAAAATCACACCTTCAGTCAATCAATTTCCAATCACTAATTTTATCACTGCAAAATTACGGGAAATTCCACACTTTTATCACTGAAATATTACTGAACATAGATAAACAATCAAGAAAAAATTATGCAAAATTTAAGGTAGCATCCTCATCATCAAGACAACAAACATGAAAAAGCTCTCGTCGGAACTACTCATCTATCAGTTCCTCTCGTAGATCGGTGCGGTGTTACGAAGCGTCTAAGCACAGTTCACTCGCGTTGATCAATCAAGAGATTTGCCGCCACTCCTTAAGCTCTTCTATCGTATATACTTCGATCATTTTAGAAAATCGATCATCGGCCAAGTAGCGAAGCACAAACGGAACCCGAGTGAACAGCAAATTCCTCAATTAGCAAGTTTCCCCTACGTCTCCTCATCCTCCGCTGATAACTTATTTTCCAATTCTCGAGTAAACTCATCATCATCATCCTCCCCTACGTCTCCTCATCCTCCGCTGATAACTTATTTTCCAATTCTCGAGTAAACTCATCATCATCATCCTCATCATCTGGTCTCGACTTTTTCTGCCCTGCTAGGGTTTTAACACTATCCAATATTGGTCCTCGGTTGTGGCGCTTGATCATCTTGATCTTGCACAAGACGAAATCCAAGCAGTTAAGAGTGGAGTACTCATTCATGATCCAAACCGTATCAATTGGATATTCGTTATTGCTAGCAGCTTTGTACTTGAATGTCTTTTTAGTACCCACTCTGTTATCGTACTCATCGACTACGGCCTCGCCGGTGTTGCCGTGCCAACAACCTCCCCCAGTGGCCCTGCTTATATGCTTTTTTCCGGTACCTTTTCCGACTTTTCTCACCCTTGTAAATATGTACCGAACTGATTCAGTGGTAATCAGCTTTCCGCAAGAATCCACCCGTTGCTGCCAGCTCTCGTCTGGGTACATAAAGAGCTGCCACGGTCCATAGTTCTAACCGTAAACCTCCGCTTCATTCACAACTCCGTCTATTGGTAGCGGATATCCGTTGATCTTGTTTCTTAAGTAATGGATGATTAAAACGTCATCCGTGGGGCAAAAACGGACTCCCTTTGGTGGCAAAAATCCACTCATTCTTTTTCTTGAAGAAGAAAGAAGAATGTTTTTGTAGGTGTTTCTTGAAAAGAAAAAAAACTTAGGGTTAGCTAGGTTTAGCCTTGATTTGACGCACGTGTAGGTAATGTTGGCTGCTAGGTTCTATTTATAGGCACTTAATTAACTATCCTACTTCAGTCATGGATTAATTATAACCTTTGGATCAAGAGTTGATTTACATTTTGAGCTTGATCCAACCGTTCAAATGCAATTGCAGTTCTTTCCTAAACTACCATTTACCTTTCCAAAAAGGAAAAATAAACCCTTTCCATTTCCTAAACGGGAAAATAAACAAAGTATAAGAAAAGATGTTAGGTTTGAAATCTAAACCTAACTTGATTATTAGATTTTGATATTTTTAGATACTTGATTATTATGTTTGGGCGTAATTGCAAATAACAAGAGAAAATTTTGGCTTCATCGAGTTCCTCAATGTGGATGTTACGACGCGATCCACATGACCTCCGCAGCTATTGGTCTTGACCGTGTCGCTTCATACAATGGTAACCGTTCTGTGTATCTCGCTATTGGTCGTGATATTTCCATTACACATATTGGTCGTCATCAATTTTTTCATAATTTATTATTGTGGGATGTTTGATTCCCGAGATTACAAATAAATTGCTCTCGATTCGCAAAGCTCACAAAAGATTTGAAAGTTATAGTTTCTTTTGACGAGTCTTTATTTGTGATTCAAAATCAGTCAAACAGAGAAATTTAAGGTCAGGGTCGATGTCATCATGGCCTTTATGTGCTTGAACGGAGTGGGTGCTGCCTTTGTCTCTTACGTTCGATCAAATAAAATTACAGCATCTTTTGATATTTGGCATGCTAGACCAGCTCATACTTCTTATTCGGTTCTTTCTTTATTGAATAAACCGAATCTTGTTAAGGTCACCTCTTTGTCGCCCATGTCTTATGTTTTTCGGCGTGTGAAAAAACATAGGGAAAAAGGCTTTCTTTTGTGAACAATCCAAAGTAATTAAGCACATTCTTTACTTGATTTAGTACACTGTCATGCACCCTTTTTATTTGCAAGTGGCTATTCTTATTACACCATTTTAATCGATGACTATTTGCGATTTACTTGGTATTATCTACTGAAGTGAAGATCAGATTTCGTTGAGATATTCCTACAGTTTCCGAACTTTGTGGATAATCATATCTCTTGAACTATTAAGGTGTTTCAAATAAATGGTGGCACCCAGTTTAAAAATGCACGGTTGCGCTCTCACTGTGCGACTAGATTCATCTTTCATCAGAATTTTTTCCCGTCCACTCCCAAGAAGAATGGTAGAGCCGAACAGAAGCATGTTCATGTGACAGAATTGGGGTAGTCTATGCTTCATCACTCTCATATGCAAGCTTCCTAGTGGGATGTAGCCTTTGCCACTGCTATATGCCTGTTATTCATAATGTCTCGCCGTACTTTCTGGCTTATGGACGTCATCCGGACTACTCCAACTTTCATCTGTTTGGCGTGTCTCTCTATATTCGGCCGTTCTCTCAGCACAAGCTGGCTCCTCGCAGTGCATTTTGCATATTTCTTAGTTATAACTCCCGGTAGAAAGGTTTTTGGTGTTTGGACCCGTTCACTAAGAGGGTGTATCTTACTCACTATATATACTCGCTTTGATGACCATTGGAATGTCAATCCTCCACGGCCCCTGAGTCTTTTGATGTCTCTACATTTATTGACTCGGATTTTGATGATGCTCCGGCTTTGATAGTGCCTGATCAGCATTGATTAGCCTTCACCAGATCAGTTTATAGAGGAGTCTCCACCATCACCTATCTCTGGATCACCATGTTTACCTTATTCTGGAGTGTCATCAAATTCCCAACCATTCTCCAGAACAAACTCTAGCCAATTCTCTATTCTCATTTAGAAGCTGCGGGCGGTGCGTATGATCCACACGCTTGTGAATTCGATGAAGAACTACCTCCCGAGAAACCTTGAGCAGAAGCGGCACAAGCGACTGCACCAGCGTCAGAACCGCTGGCGAGGAAGAGTTTGAAGCTCATCGATCTGGCCACGACATCGGCGCACGGTAAACATTGCAGCTGCGACATCAAAACTACCTCGAAGTTAGACTACAGGGAGCCGAGACCATACAGGAAGATCATGACGTGATCTTTGTTTTCGACCGGGGATCGGGGTGGATGCGAGACCATCATGATCGACTTGAACAAGCAATGGAACTCCATGACGGTGGAAGAGCCGCGGCGGACGAAATGAAGTTCATCTCAGAGATGCAATCCACGGGCGTCAGACGTGTTGTCGAAGGCCGCCGCCGGAGCATCCCACATTGTCTGAGCGGTGTCGCAGCCGATCATCTCCAGCTTGGCTTCTTCGATGAGAGAGAACTGGAGCAAAACCTGTATTAACTTGTCTTGCCCTTCCCAGGAAAATAGCGTGAGCGTCGTGGAGACGGAAAAATCGCTGTCAGCAGCGTTGTACGGAGCAGCTGCAGTAGAAGACTTGAGACTGGGAATGGAACCGTTGAGGAAGGCGTACGATTCGGAAGACTGGAAGAGCACCTGCACCTGCAATTTCCACGTCATGAAATTGTTGGCGTTAAGCTTGATCGCCAGCCAACATGTGTATCACAGTGGAGCACGTCAAAGGTTTGCTGAATTCAATTGAGAAGGCTGAATGAGATGCGGCGGCAGGATTTGTCTGATCGTAGAAGGTTGACACCTAGTGACGCCAGCTAGGGTTTACTGGGATCACCTATTGATGGCTAGGGTTTAGGGTAGGATCGAACTCTTATTTTTGTTAGGTGAAACTCATAAAACTACAACTTTCCAAAATTCCTAGAACCAAAACTGATACCATGTGAGTGTGTTATTCAAAATGATTTTATCAAACCGAAGTACACAATTTGTAGTACAAGAGATATATACAAAAATATATATAAGAATATCTTGACATATTATCAATCAATTAAGATATTCTATTACTCTATTCAAAACCCATCAAGCAAAACATCCGATGAATTAAAACATCAAGAATAAACACTAGTTTAACGTGGTTCGACCAAATCCGGGCTACATCCATCAGAGAATCTACGTATAATTTTACAGAGTAAACCAACTCATCCAAATAACTATCTATACTATTATCTTCTCTCCCAAAAACACTCACCAAAAAACACCATAAGTCATAAATACACAATCCCCATATGAATACATTGTACTTTGTATCTTGTTTATTGCAATTTACGAAAAAACAAATCCTAACTATTTATAACAATAGAATAATATTCTATTATAAATCGACAACATCGGGCTACCAAATTTATCTAATTACCAACTCAAAAATAGATATTGTTTTTGAATTCAACACTAATTGAAATCTGAGACAATTTCAACAATCTTCACCTGGCATCAGATTTCATATCATCATGAAAATTCTTCAACATCCAAACAGTTCATTATCATGCCGCCACTTATTTGAATGGTCAACCTGTTTGACAAAACCAGAGAAAAATAAACATTATGAAAACAAGAATTATACCTCCAAAGTTGTACCCGAGTTACCCGTCCTTTATACAAAATTATTTATCAAAGAATTCTAACTCCACCACTCTTCAAGGTCCTCCAATTCTTCAAAAATCGTAAAATCATTTACCTATGTTACAGCTACATATAAAACTTGGATAAACAATACCATGGCTCCACTTGATCCAAGATTTCGGCCAATAAATGTGTAGCGACACTCAATCAAATTCTCGTACTGAGATTAATCCACAATCTTCACAGAGAATTGATATTGTACTTCTATATTATCCACGTGTAAATTCCATGGCCTTTCTTGTTCGTCTACTTCAATCACCTAGCTTTGTTGTATCCGTTATGGGCTCCACGGTTAATGTCACCACTATGGCTACTACAACCATACAACCAGAAATCAAAAATACAACAAAATCTACCATAAAATCACTATATGAAGACAAACAAAACTGGTTCCTAAAACAAACTCAATAACCACCCAATTGATTAATCAAATTTTTTTTTTCAGGTATGCTTTTCCTGACCAAAATTGATTAATTCATTAAGAATTATATATGCCTTTCATTAAAAGCAAAACACTAACATACCTCCACCAGAATAAGGAATTCAGTCATTTTCAAATTGCATAAATCAAACTCACCGATGGCACCAGTTGAGAATTTCTTAAGACATATATCTTCTCTCAATCAAATAAAGAGCTCACTCTTAACTTGGCTTTATACCTTAGCTCCGATACCCTGTTTTTGGGAATTTAATCCTTTTTTTTCAACACTAATTCCAATCGCCAGTAACTAGTACTGCCGCAGCGGAACAGGATCAACGAACACTTGCAACAATGATAAATAAACAAGAATAAACACCACTTTAACGTGGTTCAACCAAATCCAGACTACATCCACTAGAGAATCTACTAGTATAATTCAAGAGACTATTACAGAGTAAAACAACTCACCATGGCAGCTACTCCCATCCTACAATGCCAAAGTAAAAGCAGCAGTATACAGTGGAATTTATACAGTCTGTTCTTAATGTCTAAGTGAGGGTGTTCCTATTTTATCAAGCAAGATGATCCCTTTTAGGGGAGTTAGTGCCTAACTTAATGGGATTACACCAGTCCAGTGTCTTTTTAAGCTATGTTTTGATTAAAAGTCTGCTGATTTATTTACCTTCTCTCAGAATATGTGAAATTCTGATTGCTGGCAGCGGTGTCTGAATTGAAGTGTTTCCAGTTGCATTTTGAAGGTGTGATCACTCCTATGACTGCAATCTTGCAGTCTGATTCCAATTTGTAGTTGTGGATGTTGAGCTCAGTCATTGACTGCTGGCCCTTCCTTAATTGCCAGAAGCTCCGAATGTAGGGGTGATATACAATGCATAAAAACCGTTTTCAATAATATAGAATCCCCCTCCTAGTTTCTTACAATTATACCTATTCCACAAGTTCCAGATTTAAAGGATGCATACATTGACCTTATTATATAAGTCTAGAGGGATCCATTTGATAATCTTAGCAATCTTAGGCCTATTATGTTTGAAGTATGGCACCGGTCTGGCATATATTAAAAATTGGTTCCTTTCCTGATTACTTATGTGAGGATGAGCCGTGAATATGAGTAATGTTTGCCTTCTAATTTCATCACAGTTAGAAGCATTGTTTGAACTTTAATCATCATATATAAGTCTATTTCTTCTTTTTTATAGTTTCCTGAAAGTGACCATAGTGGTTACTCTGAACATTACCTTCGTGTGAACTTTAGAAAAGCCTTTACATGATAGATAAAAGTTCAGTCTTCCCCGAAAGAGTTGAAGGGAAGGGCATGTTAGACGATGAGGTTGTGTATTGAGTTCCCAACATCACTGTTACCATGGCAAGTATTAAAATAATGATCTATTGAATCATTGCTACTACAAAACGGATATTTTGTAATGAGATGAAAACCAAAATTTTGCAAGATGTCATAAGGCAACAACTTATTTTTCATTATCCATATGAAAAGAGGGATTTTTGCTGGGACAGATAACTTCCAAACCTGTCCAAACAGGTCATTTGTTTGATCCCTCTGCCCCAAGCTGCGGTATGCAGTTTTGATTGAGAAATTGCCATCCAATCCAGGCCTCCATATCAGCCTATCTTCTTGTGTGTGCTCTAGTTGGAATTCCTACAAAAAATACATCACACTGGTAGCCATGTGTGGCTCCAATAAATTTAAGTAATAGTTTTTCCAATCTTATAAGTTGTGCCACAATTATGTCAGCAAAAGGTAAGTCAATGTGTTGCGGCCACAGATAGTTAAGAATCCCAGTCCCTAACCATTTTCCATCCCAAAATGAAGATGATCCCTAGCCTTTCCACATAATATTAGTGTCTGGGAGTTAGGAAATTATGTTATTCCACATATCCTCCTCTATGTGTGTGAATTCTTGTATGATTCTAGAACATACCACAAGTATCTTGTCCATACAGTGGTATTTTTCTACAACTTCCACCATAACTTGCAAGAAAAAGATTTGATGACAGCCTGGAGATCTTTGAAAGCCAGTCCATTTTCAGCTTTAGGAATTGCCATGTTACTCCACCTTCTCCAGGTTTTCCTCTGTCCAAATTCAGAAGGTCTCCAAAAAATTTTTGCAGCTAAACTCTCCATCTTTTTAACCGCTGCTTTTGGAGGGCTCAAGAAAAAAAAGTGTAAGTATAGCCATGAGTACATAATTGATGAGCACCAATTTTCCTGCAGTTGTGAGCCAATGGTTCTTCCAATAAGATACTACATTCTTCATCCTCTCCATTATTGGCTGGTAGTGTGTCAGTCTATTCATGCCAGCAAATATGGGAGCCTTTAAATATTTGAATGGAATTGGAGCACCAATATAGGAACGGGGAGATTGGATCACCTTGCTTGATTCCCCTATTAGAGTTGAAGAATCCAAATGCCACACCATTTATCATCACTGAGAACCACGCAACTTGTATATTCAATAATACAATCTTGACAAAAGTGCCATGGATGCCAAACTATAACATCATTGTATTCAGAAATGACCATGATACTCTGTCAAATGCTTTTTGCATGTCTAGTTTCACCACTAAATTCTTATATCTAGGTTTCTTGTTCATCAGTCTGACAATTTCCATCATTTGCAAAATATTGTATGTTATGTCCTTTTGTGCCATGAACCCAATCTGTTCCTCAAATGTAATATTTTTCATTAGTGGTTTCAGTATCTCCATTAAAATTTAGGAGTAAATTTTATTGGAGAAATTGGGCAGACTGATTGGCCTAAAGTCTATAATTATAGACGGGTTTGGCTTCTTTGGAATAAGAGCTAACCAAGTGCTAGCTATGGATTTTGGCAATTTCTGTCCACTCAAAAATTCCTTTGCTGAGTCAAGTAGATCCTCCTTAATTACTTCCCAGCAATGAGTGTAAAACTAATAGAGAATCCATCTGAACCAGGTGCTCCTTCCTTTTTGAGCTCAAAGACGGCTTTTTGAAGCTCTTTCATGTCAACCTGTTTCTAGAAAATGTTCATTCTCTTCTTTAGTTATGAGTCTAGGAATTTGAGACTTAAATTGTTCCAAGTACAAACCAGTTATGTTTGGTCTAGGATCATTCAGAAGTTCTTGGTAATATCTGATACCTTCTTCCTTGATCAACTGAGGATCAGTAATCCAGTCTCCTTCTCTTGTTTTGATCTTAGCTATTCTTGCCTTTTCTCTCCTTTCCTTCACTGAGTTGTGAAAAAAATGTGTGTTGGTATGTCCTTCTTCCAGCCATCTTACACCATATTTTTGCTTCCAAAAGGTCGTTGTCTCTTTCTGAAATTTGATCAGAATAGCCCTCTCTCTGTTTAGGTTAATCATATCACTTTCCTCACTTGTGTGCTGATACCTCTCCTCCAAAGCTGAGACCTCTCCTCCAAAGCTGAGACTTTGTTTTCTGCATCATTAAGGTTCTGAAGAACATTCACAAATGTGGACTTATTCCACTGTTTCAGGAAGTCCTTAGCCCTCTTAAGGTTAAAAACTAATCTATACATACCTGTAAATTTAAAGGGTAGGTTCCCATTCTCTTCTATCAGTCCCTAGATTGAAATCACATAGATTGAAATCTGAAGGGCTTTGGTAATTGTTCACAGGCTTGTTGTAGAAATAATAAAAGTGGGTTATGGTCAGAGAGGTTTTCCTATTAAGAACTTGGATTGAGGAATGTTGGAGTGTCTCCAGCCAGTCTTGGTTACCTTGTCCTCTATCTAATCTCTGCAACAGCTATACTCCTTCATTCTGTTGTTGGTCCATGTAAATAGATTCTCTACTGTGGAGATGTCTTGTAGCCCTAATGTATCAATCATGCCTCTAAACTCTATACTTATAACTGAGGGGTTATTGTTGCCCTCATATTCATTCACTGTGCCCACAGTGTTGAAGTCTCCTATAAATATGGATGGTCCAGTAGGTAAGCCGACTAGTTATGGTATAGATAACCTAATTAACTTTTTCTTATTTTCACTTCATCTCCACCCTCTCATTCCTATCTTTCTTTAAAAATTGCCAAAATTATAAAGCCAAAATAGATGGTCAAGGCTTAATAAAATTTTTTATTTTGCCGCATTCACCTGACATCCAAATGCTAAATATGCAAAATCTCTTTAAAAACCAATTTTCTTAAAATATTATAGAGCTGTCACTTTGTTTTTAAACTCAAATGATACATATTTGTGTTAAAACATTGATAATTTAAGGTAAACATGTAGTAAAATATGTTTAATGCAAAAATTCAAGAAATTTCATATAAAATCTTTAAGTAACAAAATATGCCGTTTAAATTAAAATGTACCATGTATAAACTAAAACCTTCTCTTTTAAATAAGGGTAAAATTGAGACAACAAAAAGGCTCCAGTAAAAAAGGTCTTTCTCTCCCTTTCTACTCTTCACATCTGGTAGAAGGCTAGAACCCTAAAATTCCAAATTTGGGCCACCCATATCCAAATTAACCAAGCCATTTGCTCCTCTCTAATCTTGGGATTTGAATCAGTTGTTCACATTGTACAGTTTGAATCGCTGCAATTATAGTATGGGGATTCATACTATAATATTGTCAAACTGTACTTTGTGAACAACTGGTTGGCGCCATAAGTAGCTTTTTATTATATGTTACAAACAATAACTATGTCATCATTTTTTGTTATTTGGAGGAGAAAGGTGTTCGATTTAATTTTCAATCGATGGTCTGAAATGAAAGTTGTGATTATTATAGAAAGAAAAGAAATTGAAAAGGTAGTATTTTTAAGCAAACCAAAATGTTAGAACTGGGTTTGAAGTTGTCATGGTAAAAGAGTTACATTTAAAGAAAATTTGATTTCATTTGTAGATAATATTCCTGAATTCCTCTTGGATTTGTTTTGTTTTGTTTTCCTCCTATGTCAATTTAGGTATAGTAAAGCTTGAGTTCTCCAGATGAATCCTCGGATACTCTTCTTGCTTTCTCATAGATATCAAGTTGGCTCCAGGCACTATGATATATATTCAGGAATATTTCAGGCTGCCTTGGATCATCTGCAGTCCTGCATTAACATGTATAGTACCTCTCTAGGCTATCATCTGCCTTGGATCGTCCGACTCGTCACTATCAGATTCATCAGCATCTTCAGATTCCTGAATATCATCATCATGATCAGATTCAGCAGCTTAAGATTCCTGAACATCTCCACCATGCTCAGATTCAGGAGCATCAGAATCCTGATCAGATTCAGCAGCTTCAGACTCCTGAACAACTCCACCATGACCAGATTCAGCAGCTTTAGATTCCTGCAGCTTCAGATTCCTGATCAGATTCAGTAGCTTCAGACTCCTGAAAAACACCACCATGATCAGATTCAGCTTCAGATTCCTGTATAACTTCACCGTGGTCTGATTCAGATGCTCCAGACTTCACATCATCAACACGACAAGCATGTAATTCCGCGGTCTTTTTGCGAATAAGATCTTCTATACGCATCAGGAAAGATCCGAAACCTGCATGGTCGGGCAGCTTTTGGGCACAAATTACAAAAGCCCTGAGACTCTTTAAGGTGATCCCCATCTCCTTAAAATCCATCTCCAGTGTATGCTGCTTATGATTCATCCAACGCAGAACGAATGCAAGTCAAGATGTGGGAGGAAGCCATCTTCTTCTCCCACCGAATCTGAAATCACAGACCGAAATAAGTTAATTAATTATGAAATCCAACGTATACACTGGTAGGTGGTAGCAAGCTAAGTTATATAGGCCACTCAGATCCATGAATAAATTTACTTATAGTTCATTGCAAGTTACAAAAACATATATGTATAAACAAGAATTAAGAATGCGAACATATAAGATGACGAATTAATGTATAACCGGCAATTAAACTTGAATCCTTATCATGATATTACATTGTTTAAACAGACTAGGCCATTACTGTCAAGTTATTAGATTACTGATAATTAAATTAGATTAAGGAACAAGAGATTCATATAAACATAAATAAAACACATTAATAACTCGTGGCAGACTTTTCATATCTGCAAGTAACCCTATCACTCACACTTACAGACTTAAAAGGTTCTCTTAAGGGATATAGCAAAAAGAGAACCACTTCGTCGATCTTAAGGGATACAGCAAAGAAAACCTTTCATCGTGGTTCTTAAACCCTTACCATGGTTTGGAAAACACTCAAATTCACTGATTATAAGTATTATTGCACATTCTAGACCTAATGAAGCCCAACTTTGCATCGGAGATGGAGTAAAATCATGAAATAGACTCTCAAATTTAACACGGTTCTAAACATAGACCGGCGGCATAAACCAAAAATCACAAAGATTTATCGAGAAAGAAACACATTCTTGATAAATGAGCATAATGAACAAGTAAATATCACAGCAGTAAGTAGTCTAAATTCAATGCCATTTTGCTGTCCCTCCAGTAAAATTTATGTCAATTCACGTATTTTATTTCTAACCATCGATTTGTATAACTTATAGGCTACATAACAATTCATCAGAATCCAACATATAGGCTACATAAAAATCACACCTTCAGTCAATCAATTTACAATCACTAATTTTATCACTGCAAAATTACGGGAAATTCCAAACTTTTATCACTGAAATATTACTGAACTTAGATAAACAATCAAGAAAACATTTTGCAAAATTTAAGGTAGCATCCTCATCATCAAGACAACAAACATGAAAAAGCTCTCGTCGGAACTACTCATCTATCAGTTCCTCTCGTAGATCGGTGCGGTGTTACGAAGCGTCTAAGCACAGTTCACTCGCGTTGATCAATCAAGAGATTTGCCGCCACTCCTTAAGCTCTTCTATCGTATATACTTCGATCATTTTAGAAAATCGATCATCGGCCAAGTAGCGAAGCACAAACGGAACCCGAGTGAACAGCAAATTCTTCAATTAGCAAGTTTCCCCTACGTCTCCTCATCCTCCGCTGATAACTTATTTTCCAATTCTCGAGTAAACTCATCATCATCATCCTCATCATCTGGTCTCGACTTTTTCTGCCCTGCTAGGGTTTTAACACTATCCAATATTGGTCCTCGGTTGTGGCGCTTGATCATCTTGATCTTGCACAAGACGAAATCCAAGCAGTTAAGAGTGGAGTACTCATTCATGATCCAAACCGTATCAATTGGATATTCGTTATTGCTAGCAGCTTTGTACTTGAATGTCTTTTTAGTACCCACTCTGTTATCGTACTCATCGACTACGGCCTCGCCGGTGTTGCCGTGCCAACAACCTCCCCCAGTGGCCCTGCTTATATGCTTTTTTCCGGTACCTTTTCCGACTTTTCTCACCCTTGTAAATATGTACCGAACTGATTCAGTAGTAATCAGCTTTCCGCAAGAATCCACCCGTTGCTGCCAGCTCTCGTCTGGGTACATAAAGAGCTGCCACGGTCCATAGTTCTGACCGTAAACCTCCGCTTCATTCACAACTCCGTCTATTGGTAGCGGATATCCGTTGATCTTGTTTCTTAAGTAATGGATGATTAAAACGTCATCCGTGGGGCAAAACCGGACTCCCTTTGGTGGCAAAAATCCACTCATTCTTTTTCTTGAAGAAGAAAGAAGAATGTTTTTGTAGGTGTTTCTTGAAAAGAAAAAAAACTTAGGGTTAGCTAGGTTTAGCCTTGATTTGACGCGCGTGTAGGTAATGTAAGCTAGCTAGGTTCTATTTATAGGCACTTAATTAACTATCCTACTTCAATCATGGATTAATTATAACCTTTGGATCAAGAGTTGATTTACATTTTGAGCTTGATCCAACCGTTAAAATTCAGTTGCAGTTCTTTCCTAAACTACCATTTACCTTTCCAAAAAGGTAAAATAAACCCTTTCCATTTCCTAAACGGGAAAATAAACAAAGTATAAGTAAAGCTGTTAGGTTTGAAATCTAAACGATTATTGTAACAGATTATAAGAGATTCAAAGTGCATCGCAAGTTACCAACAATATTTGCATATGCAAGTATATACAGATCATAACAAATTCTAAAAGTGTATATTAACAAAATTTATCTGCAATGAACATCGATGCATCATTTCGATCTTACTAATTAAATTATAAAGATTTCGATTCGTACGTGATTCGTCTATAACAGACAGACTAACCTTTTCTGGGGTGGAGATGAGTGATGAATCTTGTTACTCAAATGGCGAGAGTAGCAGGCAGGAGCTATAGAATTTCGAAAGTTAGACGAATGAACAAGTGTGAATAAGAGATCTGCACACATTGGTATTGTATTATATTGATCATCCATTTTACATTCATGATTCCTAAATCATGGCACGTTAGTCTCCGTTGAGGTGTGCAGAGTCATTTATTATACTCTCAAACATATATTAAATGAAGATGAGGATAATGTTTTAAAATATGAGCCCTTGATGTGTCATATTACTGCATGAACATTGCTGACCTTCTGGATTAAAGAAATCCAGTAATGGTAAAATTTTAAATTTTGATATTTTTAGATCTTGATTATTATGTTTGGGCGTATTGCAAATAACAAGAGAAAATTTTGGCTTAATCAAGTTCCTCAATGTGGATGTTACGACGCGATCCACATGAACTCCGCAGGTTTTGGTCTTGACCGTGTTGCTTCATAGAATGGTAACCGTTCTGTGTATCTCACTAATGGTCGTGATATTTCCATTACACATATTGGTCGTCATCGATTTTTTCATAATTCATTATTGTGGGATGTTTGGTTCCCGAGATTACAAAAAACTTGCTCTCGATTAGCAAAGTTCACAAAAGATTTGAAAGTTATAGTTTCTTTTGGCGAGTCTTTATTTGTGATTCAAAATCGGTCAAACAGGGAAATTTAAGGTCAGGGTCGATGTCATCATGGCCTTTATGTGCTTGAACGGAGTGGTGCTACCTTTGTCTCTTACGTTCGATCAAATAAAATTACAACATCTTTGATATTTTGCATGCTAGACCAGCTCATACTTCTTATTCAGTTCTTTCTTTATTGAATAAACCGAATCTTGTTAAGGTCACCTCTTTGTCGCCCAGGTCACCTCTGTGAAAAAATATTGGGAAAAAGGCTTTCTTTTGTGAACAATCCAAAGCAATTAAGCACAGTCTTTACTTGATTAAGTACACTGTCATGCACCCTTTTTATTTGCAAGTGGCTATTCTTATTAAACCATTTTTATCGATGACTATTCGCGATTTACTTGGTATTATCTACTGAAGTGAAGATCAGATTTCGTTGAGATATTCCTACAGTTTCCGAACTTTGTGGATAATCAGTTCTCTTGAACTATTAAGGTGTTTCAAAGAAATGGTGGCACCCAGTTTAAAAATGCACGGTTGCGCTCTCACTTTGCGACTAGATTCATCTTTCATCAGAATTTTTTCCCGTCTACTCCCGAGAAGAACGGTAGAGCCGAACTGAAGCATGTTCATGTGACAGAATTGGGGTAGTCTATGCTTCATCACTCTCATATGCCAGCTTCCTAGTGGGATGCAGCCTTTGCCACTGCTATATGCCTGTTATTCATAATGTCTCGTCGTACTTTCTGGCTTATGGACGTCATCCGGACTACTCCAACTTTCATCTGTTTGGCTGTTTGGCGTGTCTCCCTATATTCGGCCGTTCTCTCAGCACAACCTAGCTCCTCGCAGTGCACTTTGCATATTTCTTAGTTATAACTCCCGGTAGAAAGGTTTTTGGTGTTTGGACCCGTTCACTAAGAGGGTGTATCTTACTCACCATATATACTCGCTTTGATGAGACCTCGTTTTCACCATTGGAACGTCAATCCTCCACGGCCCATTAGTCTTTGGATGTCTCTACATTTATTGACTCGGATTTTGATGATGCTCCGACTTTGATAGTGCTTGATCAGCTTTGATTAGTCTTCACCAGATCAGTTTATAGAGGAGTCTCCATCATCACCTATCTCTGGATCACCATGTTTACCTTATTCTAGAGTGTCATCATTTCCCAACCATTCTCCAGAACCAACTCTAGCCAATTCTCTATTCTCATTTAGAAGCTGCGGGCGGTGCGTATGATCCACACGCTTGTGAATTCGATGAAGAACCACCTCCCGAGAAACCTTGAGCAGAAGCGGTACAAGCGACGGCACCAGCGTCAGATCCAATGACGAGGAAGAGTTTGAAGCTCATCGATCTGGCCACGACACCGGCGTACGGTAAACATTGCGGCTACGACATCAAAACTACATTGAAGTTAAACTACAGGGAGCCGAGACTGTGCAGGAAGATCATGACGCAATCTTTGTTTTCGACCGGCGATCGGCACAGATGCGAGACCATCATGATCGACTTGAACCAGCGATGGAACTCCATGACGATGGAAGAGCCGCGGCGGATGAGATGAAGTTCATCTCAGAGATGCAATCCACGGGCGTTGATAAGTCAATGGTTCGTATTCGGACCTCATTCATACTTGGACCAAGGCCCGAGAAGGGTCGTGGGTCCGAGATACACGGAGGATGGGTACATGGGTCCATCAATCCTAATCCTTATAAGTTATGCGTATATTATGAATGTTCTACAAACAATACACATCTTCCCAAAGATGGTAATACAGCTATCCTAAACATGGTAATACAACCATGTCCGAAATACACTTCTATTATATATGGTAATACAACTTCTATACCCATAAGACTTGTATTCATACCATAAATACATATCTTGGTGATCTACGGATTGTAGCCATATAAATACCCTAAGAGGTTTGGTAGACCTCTCATCTAATCTCATACTTTATACTTTACGCCTTAAGCAAATATAATGACTTGAGCGTCGGAGTGTCTATCCCCGGGACACCCGGGGCCTTTGTCTTGCAGATCAGTTTGAGAGCCTGGTTCGTCGTCGAAGTGTTGGTGTCCGGCATACATCAATTTGGCACGCCCGGTGGGACATCTCACACTCATACGACGTCGCCGAACCTTGTCTCTGATCTGGTCTAGTGCATCTGAAGAAGCAATTTCCCCGACAACATGTCTGAAGCCAAGCAACCCAGACGTAGCGCCCGAGTGCTAGGGCAAAATCCAGAAGAGAATCCAGAAGCAGAGCTACCCCCCCAAGGACGAGGACGCGGTCGACCCGGAGGATCTCGCACACATTCCACCTCTGAACCACCATCGAGCTCTACCGTGGGGGCAGGAAACTCCAACGTTCCAAACTCCCTCGGTCCAAATCCTGTCGTATCAGGAACACCCCTCTCAGGCCCAAATCCTGTTACATCAGGAGTACCACCTTATGGATCGAATCCTGTTATAACAGGAGTGCCACCTTCTGAATCGAACCCTGTTAGATTTGAAGCACCGAACTTGGGACCAAGAGTCTCGATCTAGACGGATTTGAACTACAGGCGACAAGTCAACAACTCAGAAGGCCTTGACCAAGAGAATAGGTTTGGATATGACGGACCTGATTCGATCTTCACCTCAGAAGAACAAGCACTAAGAGATCAACAAATCCTCGCGGAAAAACAATAGGAAGAGGAAAGAAAAAGACGTCTTAGGGAAACCTTGAGAGATACTGTGCGAAGTAGCCCTCCAAGTTCCGGGCCAACTTATATCAACCTTGACCCTCCGAGAACAATCCCTGAAGATGTCCGAACGCTACTGAGGAATTTGCATGCCCAATATCCTGACTTCGTCGCATCTTTGATAAACTCAAGTCAACAACTCAGTGCACAGATTCATGAAGCCCTCAACATAGTATCTGTCTCAGGAGCCCAAACTACACCACTTACTTAAGAGCGAAGAATCCTCAACAACTTATCCAAGGATCCACCGCCTTATATAATGCTCGAAGCAGTCTGCCACCACCTCCTAATGTATCCAATTATCAGGGCGAAGACACGGGATTAAGTAGGGAGGAGGTGAGAAGGATGCGTATCCTCAACATAGAAGAAGAACTTAGACGCGAGAAGAGGGAGCGATCTCGAAGCGAATGGCAAAATAGCGTCGATCGGCCCTACTCACAAGATGGAGCCTACCCTACCCTAGGTAAATACGAAGTTGACTAAGAAATCACATGTATCCTCGGACCCCGAGGACAAGCTGCTCGTTCGCCCTTCTCACGGCATATTGTGAATCTCCCCATCAATAACCACAAGAAGATCCCAGAGCACCTACCCACATACGATGGCACCAGCGATCCTAGAGAATTTCTCTCGGTCTTTTTTAAGACCTAGAAACCTGGAACTTCCACGAATTGGAGATATGAAAGATCGTCCCCAATACCTCCGAGGGAAAGCACAAACTTGGTTTACCCAGACGAAACCAGAAAGTTTATTTGATTACTAGGATTTCGCCGAATTTCTTCTCCATGCTTTCTTCCAGAAGAAGAAGTTCACCAAGTCCCTCGGAGATCTGGGGTATGTGGCCCGCCTCGAAGGAGAGACTGTGATAGAACACTATCATAGATACATGGATCTAGCTACTGAATGCTATGATCGAGATGAACGCCTCCTGATAAATATGTACCGGATGAGCGTGGATGACGACGTTCTAAGAATGAAATTGGTAACCAAAAATCCAACAACCTATCAACACCTTCAGGCCATCATGGAAAAGTACTCTAGCAAATCAAATGTTGTAACGGGCAAAAGACCCCCAGAATTCCTGATGGACAGAAAAGAATCCAGGGCGAAAATACCGAAGGTCGAGAAGACTGATAACGCTCCAAAGCCTACCTTCGAGACATACACTCCTCTGGCGAGATCTCGGGCCGAAATTCTATCAATTCACAAGCACCTTTTGAAGGATCCACCCGCCATGAAGGAATCAGCCGAACGTCAAAGGTCCCCGAAATACTGCCAATATCACCGAGATCGAGGGCATGAACGGAGGAGTGCTACCAGCTCAATAACGAGATCGAGAAGCTAATTCATCAAGGAATTGTGAAACAAATCGTACCTTCAATAGCTAGCGATAACCAGGGGACCCAGAGGAGATATGGGAGTAAGCCCTGGCAGAAGAAGAAGGATGGCTACCGCAATAATAACAACAACAACCAGGGCGGCGGAGGCAACAACCCTCAAGATCTTCCTCCTCCACCACCTAATGGAGCTAACCGAGTCATCAACGGCATCAATAGCTACACAGGAGAAGCAATTTCCTTGACCAAGCTGAAGGATAGTGTGCGAGCTATACCCCACACTGAGACAGTCAACAAGAGGCTTCGCCCCGAGGAAACCATTACCTTCCGGATGCAGACGCCGTGCCAAATCAGATGCCTCACTCGGATCCTCTCATCATCTCAGCAACTGTACAAGATACTCTGGTAAAAATAGTCTTCATAGATGATGGGAGTGGGGTAGAAGTGATGTTCCAAGATTGCTTCCAGAAGTTAGGATTTACCAAAGATGATCCCAAACCTACGGGTCCGATCTCGGGGTTCACAGAAAATCCAGTAATACCTCTCGGGGAAATCACACTCCCCGTCACAGTAGCAGAAGGAGCCAAGAGCCTAAACTTGTACTGCACATTTGTGGTAGTAGACACGGTCACACCCTTCAATATTATCCTTGGCAGACCTTGGATGTGCCAAGCTAAAGCTGTATGGTCTCCCTTCGACCTGATGCTGAAGTTTCCAACACCACAAGGAATAGCTTTAATCAAAGGAGACCAAGGAGTGGCGCGCTCTTGTATGATCACGGTCATCTGTGATGCCCAAAAATTGAGCAACATCTCGGCCGTTAACACTATTCTAGGAGATCTAGTACCCGATCCTGATCTCGAACAACCCATGGTGTTCCATTTTGAAGAAGAGACCTACAACGAGATGACTGCACTATGGCATAAACGCCGCCACCATACCTTCCAAGTGGGGGAACTGGTAATGCCAGTTGGCCCGTTGTGCACCAACAAGCTAGGAGGAGCGCTGGAGCCAAGGACCAAAGGACCATACAAAATCTCCGCAGCACAATCCGGTGGATTCTACCTCTTGCAAACACGCGAAGGAGAGCACTTGGACCCTGTCATTATGGCGCCCTTCCTACGCAGGTACCTCGGATCTAAAACCAAGTAGACCTTCTCCATATAAGGAGAAACAACTTCAATAAGGCCTACGGGCCAAGCTCTTTTTCTTTTCATCTTTTTACATTTTTATACCCGATCTCCCAAACTCGAGGTTGTCTTTTATAATTTTACCGAACTCTCAAGTTCGAAGAATGCAATATCTTTTCGATATATATATCTTCTATTTTATTTTGAAGCAGTCCATACTCTCTAAATACAAAGAGAAACTATGCCTCACAAAGCATAAGTAAAGACTGCTGCCTAAAGATCCATACGCTTATAAGTGTACGATTGATGCTTATCTAATATGAGCTGTTTAGACTACGTGTCTGAACTACAATCATCTTGGGCCAAAATAAAATAATATACTTATAAAAAGTATACGGTCAAAGACCAACATGATATGGGTCATACAAACTCACAAAGTTTGGAACTCGACTCTCCATGTGATACTCCGATTAAGGTACACATCACTATTTATTAAGGCTATTCATAAGCCTAAAGAGTCAATCTTCTCAAGGATTGCGATATAAGGACCTTTATGAAGGCAAAATCAAAAAGTGTTATTACACTACGAAACTTCTTACATCTCGTGAAGATCCTTAAATATAGGGGTACGACCCCGACCGCGAGAAGAAGTAGAGGCACGACCTCGAATACTCTGGAGGCCACGACCCCAATTACTTTCTTCTGCCACCCTCATCAACTGAGAGGGCGTAGGGGACCCAATTCTATTTTCCACAGGTCGAGCAGGAGAGTCAATAGAGCCACGAGCTTTAGGAGTAGGTGTCACCTCTCTGCCCCTTCCACCTGGGATCCCTCGAGATACACCCCTTTAGGCACGAGGCCTTATCAAAGGTCCTGAAATATGGGATACCAAAAGGTCCTGAAATATGGGATACCAGAAGGTCCACCTACTTCCCTCCTTGAAGACTCTGAAGGCATGACAAACTCACCTTGAGCCTCTAATTCATATATTTGGAACCTGCAAGCGTTAAGCTCGGCCTGGCATATTCTCAACTCATCTATTTTGGAGGCAATCTTGTGATTCACAGTGATAGTCTCATCTGAAGTCTAGAAATAAGAAGATCCTTCTCGTGAATTTCACCCTTAACCTTCATTAAGTAACTCTTGACTTTCCTCCATTCTTGATCATACTCTTTATTGGTGGACACGGTCTTATTGTGAGCATCTTCTAGATCTTTATATCTCTTCTGAAGGTCAATCAACTCCTGATTCAGCTCAGCTCTTCGCTTCAAATCCTCTTTGAACCCACCTCGGAGACTCTCACATTCTTCCCGCACAATGCTAAAACAGCCTTTGGAGTCATCCAGATCTTCCTCCAGTTTCTTGTTCTCCTGAACGACAGCTTCATACTTGAACTGCAAATCAGCACATGCGGCAGAGCAACAATGGATATAAAGGAAGGTAAAGACCAATTAATTCCAAGGACAAAGCACATGTTTATAATACATGAAACGCCAAAATCTGGCGGAAAGAGAAAAATCTTGAAATAAAAGACAAGGCTCTAAGGAGTTACAGTCTTCTCCTGCTCATCAGAAGTCTTTGGGTCCTCAAGTGAAGTTTCAGTAGCCTGCTTCTCCATCAGGTACGTCAGCTCAGGATACAAACCGGACAGTCCTGAAACTCCTCCAGAGTTAAAGCCTTCTTCAAAGATTCCAGGCTAGACAGTAGACTAGTCTCAAACCCCCCAATATGGCTAAACTTCGCCCGAAATTCCTTAAAATTCTATGGTACTTCAGGCCAAGTATAGGCAGGGGCAAGACATCCTTGAATCCTTTTGCTGAGAAACCCCTTCAGAGGAATCCACATCTTCGAGAGCTCAGATTTATGGTAGAATTCCCCATACTCTTGGCGATGTGCCTCCATCTCTGGACAGTTGAGGCATAAATCTATTATCAAACCGAACTAGCCGCCTCTGGCTAACTAGATCAGCATACCGGTCTCTCTCAGCCTCCACCGAAGCCATGTTCCTTTTCAATTCTAAGAAGGAAGCATCAGACAGCCTTTTTGCCTTCTTCAAGGCTTGATTCTCCTCTTCTAAGGCTTTTATTTTGTCCTTAGCCTGAGCCATCTCATTCTGGATATGTTTCAGCATATCTGAAGGTTCCTTAGACCTTCGGGACATCTCTTCCTCCATCAACTCGAGCTCGGAATCCTGTCCTTGAGAACGGTTATAAAGTGTCCGAAGAAAATTGTACATATGCCTCATCTGACTCGCAGACTGTAAAAGAAGACAAAGAGAATTAGATAACTACACAACTAATCCTATCAAGAGCCATGACGAATCATACCTGGTTAATTTCGGGACAGCCCGGTACCACCTTTACCAGAGCCTCAGAAGGAGAAGGTGACACATACTTCTCGAACTCTTCCAATGGTCCGAGTTTGAGCCTTGGCTTCTTTGGAGACTTGTCTGCAGAACTCCCTGAAGCCTTGAGATCTCTCTTATTCTCATTACTACTCAACAGCCCCCTTGATTCGGCTATCTGAGACAACAAATGACTGCCCTGTTCATCCTAGAAGCACTCACTACATGTACAATGAATGAAGTTAGCATAAGAAGCAATGGAAATATTGTGGACGAGAATATAACACAAGAAAAAATACCCTCTCGCAACGCATCTGACTCTATCACAGAAGTTATCATTGTGACCTCATTTACATTTTCAGTCATGATGGGAAGGACACTAGAAGTCCGAGACATTTCCTTTCTCGGACATCGAACTAAGGCAGAACCTTCATCCTCTTCCCATCTGATAGATCTAAAGCCACAGTAACAAATAGGAAATCTGCCTCCCCAATCACTTTCAACTGGGATTGTGTTTACTTGATACTGTCAAGCACCCTTTTTATTTGCAAGTTAGGAAATTATGTTATGCCACATATCCTCCTCCATGTGTGTGAATTCTTGTATTATTCTTGTGTGAATTAAGTATCGTGTCCATAGAGTGGTATGTTTCTGCAACTTCCACCATAACTTGCAAGAAAAAGATTTGATGACAGCCTGGAGATCTCTGAAACCCAGTCCATTTTCAGCTTTAGGAATTGCCATGTTACTCCACCTTCTCCAGCTTTTCCTCTGTCCAAATTCAGACTGTCCCCAAAATTTTTTTGCAGCTAAACTCTCCATCTTTTTTACCGCTGCTTTTGGAGAGCTGAAAAAAAAAAGTGTAAGTATAGCCATGAGTACATAATTGATGAGCACCATTTTTCCTGCAGTTGTGAGCCAATGGTTTTTCCAAAAATATTGGCTGGTAGTGTGTCAGTCTATTCATGCCAGCAAATATGGGAGCCTCTAAATATTTGAATGGAATTTCTCCCTTCCTCATTTCCAGAATCCTAGAGACTAGTCTACTTTGATGGAGGATGGCCTTAGGGTGGAAAAAAAATCTGATTTGTTGAAGTTGATCTTTTGGCCAGAATAGTGTTCATATGCCTTTAGAAAAGCCCTCAACCTTTTCAAAAAAAAATTTGGTTGCAGTGAGGAATATGACAGTGTCATCTGCATACATAATGTGGGATAGTGGTTGCACTGACCTAGGCATGATGAAGTTGTTTAAGTACTGTGAGCTAAACAGGAATTTGATGCCTCTAGAATATGCTTGTATCACTATATTATGTAGGAACGGGGAGTTTGGATCACCTTGCATGATTCCCCTATTAGAGTTGAAGAATTCAAATGCCACACCATTTATCAATACTGAGAACCATCCATGTAACTTGTATATTCAGTAATACAATCTTGACAAAAGTGCCATGGATGCTAAAGTATACTATCATTGTATTCAGAATGACCATGATACTCTGTCAAATGCTTTTTGCATGTCTAGTTTCACCACTAAATACTTATATCAGTCTGACCATTTTCATCATTTGCAAAATATTGTCTGTTATGTCCTTTCCTGCCATGAACCCAGTCTGTTCCTCAAATGTAATTTTGTTCATTAGTGGTTTCAATCTCTCCATTAGAATTTAGGAGTAAATTTTATTGGAGAAGTTGGGCAGACTGATTAGCCTAAAGTCTATAAATATGGACGGATTTGGCTTCTTAGGAATAAGAGCTAACCAGGTGCTAGCTATGGATTTTGGCAATTTCTGTCCACTCAAAAATTCCTTTGCTGAGTCAAGTAGATCCTCCTTAATTACTTCCCAGCAATGAGTGTAAAACTGACCCGAGAATCCATCTGAACCAGGTGCTCCTTCCTTATTGAGCTCAAAGACAGCTTTTTGAACCTCTTTCATGTCAACCTGTTTCAGAGACTGTCATTCTCTTCTTTAGTTATGAGTCTAGGAATTTGAGACTTAAATTATTCCAAGTACTAACCAGTTCTGTTTGGTCTAGGATCTTTTAGAAGTTCTTGGTAATATCGGATACCTTTTTCCTTGATCAACTGGGGATCAGTAATCCAGTCTTCTTCTCTTGTTTTGATCTTACCTATTCTTGCCTTTGCTCTTCTTTCCTTCTCTGAGTTGTGAAAAAAAAGTGTGTTGGTATTTCCTTCTTGCAGCCATCTTACACCAGATTTTTGCTTCCAAAAGTTCGTTGTCTCTTTCTGAGATCTAATCAGAATAGCCCTCTCTCTGTTGAGGTTAATAAGATCAGTTTCTCACTTGTGTGCTGATACCTCTCCTCCAAAGCTGAGACTTTGTTTTCTGCATCAATAAGGTTCTGATGAACCTTCCCAAATATGGACTTATTCCACCACTACTACAAAGGGCTGGATGCAAGACACATGTTTAAGGCGTTTGAGCCGTTCGCGTTTTTTTCCGCCTTCTTGTTAGTTGTGATTTAGCTAGCTTCTCAAGCTAGGAAAAAAATTATTTTTAAGACGGAAAGATGTTGTTAAAGGCGGAAATGTGTTTTGACGTAAAAATGTACATGCACAAGGCGGAAAAAAGGACCCGTCTTAAAATGAGTGGGTTGTTACGATCTTGTAACCTATGTAGTAAATTAAACATGTATGTAGCAATGTCGTAGATTAGCTCATTAGTATGTACTTTGTGCGTTGTGAACTCGTAAGGTTGGATAAACCCTAATTTCAGCAGGTGAGAATATGGAACATGTCGTAACTGGGACGCTAGGATATGGCGATTGCCGTTGCGGTCTCGCTTTTTTATACGTCATATATGAGATTGTAAAATGTACAGTGCATGTGAGGTTGATTGAATTGTTACGAGATCGCTGGCTACTCTAGTTTGTTAGCGAGGAACTAGCGAGTTTGCAAGAGACTCTGTATGGGTCACAGATTTAATCTGAACTGGCCGTTCTAACACCAAAAACAAAAAACTTAAAAGGGTTTAAACAGGTGGGTATTGAAGGGTGATCAGTTCAGGTTTGCTTGGAAGTCTCATTGTTCCCGTGTTGGTGTAGGTAAGGTTCAACTTGCGTAATGTATTGGCTAAACTCTTGAATTTGGTTGATTTTATGCATAATTTTTGTATGCATTTTGATTTGTTTCGTTTTTATGTTATTGCAGTGTGTATTTTATGTGTTGATCATCTCAAGTCAGTGGGTTAGTAGTATTCTGGAGTTGTTTGTCCGATTTGTGAATTATGGACCGCGAAAGAATAATGAACGAGAATGCTCGATTATCGAATAAGTATTTAGATTTGGTAGAAAATTTCTTAGATGTTGGGTTGCGACATTCTAGGCATAAGAGGGGTTAGATGTCCATGCAACAAGTGTAGAAACAACGCCATATTTGAAGATATTGGTTAAAGAGTTACTTCCTCAGGACAACTTATGTCCTGACAGGGTTTATGCTGCGCGGAAGATACTGTGTCCTATGGGCATGGAGTTTACTAAGATTCACGCATGCCCGAATGATTGTATGTTGTATAGGGGGAGTGTTGATTCTCTGAGGGATGATTGCAAGGTATGCGGTGAGTCTAGATGGAAAAAGAAGGAGGGAAAGGTCGAGGTATGTGGAGAAACAATGACAACATCGACAAAGCAAGGTCCTGCTAAGGTGATGTGGTACATGCCCTTGAAACCGAGATTGACACGTTTGTATGCCAATCCAGTTGATGCAAAATTGTTAACATGGCATGCCGATAGGGTTCGAGAGGAAGATGATGATATTATATCTCATGCTTTTGATGGTGATCAGTGGAAGAAGATGGATGCTATGTACTCAGAATTTGCTGACGAACCTAGACACGTGCGCTTAGGACTATCTACTGACGGAATGAACCCTTTCGGTAACATGTCCAGCACCCACAGTTCATGGCCAGTGATGCTTGTTATTTATAATCTACCTTCATGGTTGATGATGAAACGAAAATATGTGCTTTTGAACACTATGATCTCGGGGACTAGGCAACCTGGTAATGACATTGATGTATATCTAGCACCTCTTGTTGAGGAGTTGGAATCCTTATTTAAGTATGGGATTCATATTCCTGGCGGAAGTCGAGGGGACGCGAAATTCAAACTTAAAGCCATGCTGATGTGGAGCATCAATGATTTCCCTGCGCTGGGTAACCTTAGAGGGTGTTCTGTGAATGGTCATTTTGCATGTCCAGTATGTGAGAGCAATACCAGCCATTGTCAATTAAAGCACGGTGGTAAGCCTTTGTATCTAGGTCATAGACGATTCCTGCCTAGCAGTCATCTGTGGAGGAGTGCTAAAAGGTGGTTTAACGGTCAGGAAAAGCATGGTGTTGCCCCCGTCCCATTATCAGGTTCTGAAATATTTGAAAAAGTATCGGGCATAGAGAACGTGCTGGGTAAGGGAAAAAACAAAAGCACTCAAACTACGATTTGGAAGAAATGTTCGATATTTTTCAAACTCGGTTATTGGGAGCACTTGGATGTGTGACACTGTCTAGATGTCATGCATATAGAGAAGAATGTATGTGAAGCTTTGGTTGGGACGCTCTTGAATACAGCGGGAAAGAGTAAGGATGGATTGAAAACTAGAAAGGATTTAGTCAATCATGGAATACGGACGTCACTTGCTCCCGTGCAAGAAGAAGTGGGTACGACATACTTACCACCTGCTTGTTATTCCTTGTCATCTGAGGAGAAGGAGAGTTTTTGTAGGACATTGAAATCAGTGAAGGTGCCTTCTAAATATGGTTCGAACATTAGCAGTTGTGTATCCCCTGCCGAGCTGAAATTGGTGGGAATGAAGTTGCACGATTGCCACAATCTGATGCAGGACTTGAACGTGCAGGAATGAAGTTGCACGATTGAACATTAGATATCATTGCTCTGAGAGGTTGCTTGCCTTCTCACGTTGGAGACGCGGTTTCCAGGCTTTGGTATTTTTTTAAACAGATATGTCGCAAGAAAGTAAGCGCAGCGTAAGTTGGATGAATTGCGGGATATGGTAGTTGAGGTATTGTGCAGGCTAGAGATGTATTTTCCCCCTTCCTTTTACATAATCATTCATTTGATAGTTCATTTGGTGCGGGAGGTGAAGCTGTGTGGACCGGTATACTTGAGATGGATGTATCCATTTGAGCGGTACATGAGCATTTTCAAGCATTTTGTTAAGAATTTTTATCGACCAGACGCCAGTATAGTGCAGCGATATGTCACGGAAGAGGTAATATAATTCTGTACAATCTATTTACAGGATGTACCTAGTATAGGACTGCATGTCTCCAGACACGAAGGTAGATTGGATGGTGTCGGACTACGCCATAAGTCTAAATAGCCCTTCTTCCAATGAGATATCTATAGCCCATCTGTACATTCTGCGCAACCATCATGCAGTGAGTCCTTATGTTGATGTTAACCTTAAGGAGATTAGGTCAACACAACCGAGCTGGTCGGAACCTAGGATTCTAGAAGCTCATTGCAGAGACTTTACTAGTTGGCTCAAAATACGTGTGCAGAATGGCGGTGAACACCCCGATGTTGTAAAATGGGTGGCCAAGAGACCCCTCGGCACAGTTACGTCGTTTACCGGTATGACATCAATGGATACACGTTTGGTACAAAGTAGAGTGATGACAGATCTGCAACCCCAAATAGTGGCGTGTCAGTACCTGGAGAGGGTGGTAATGATTTTTTTGGTACCATTACTGATATATGGGAAATGGACTTTGTTAATGTCCGAATCGCATTGTTTAAATGTGAATGGGTAGATGAAGGTGAAGGGGTGCGCTCAGAGGGTTTAGGCATGACTCTAGTTAATAGAGGAATTCTTGGGTCTAGGGAAGATCCATTCATCATGGCGGCTCAAGCTCATCAGGTATTTTATGTGGAAGATCCAATTGATGCTCGATTGAAGATCGTTGTTGATGGTAAGAAAAATATTCATCCATGGTGACGGCTTGTTCGATGATGACTGCAGTATTTCTACAGACACCATTCCACCCTCGGTGTATGAAACTCTGGAGGAGGATGACGACATTGTTTGTGCGTCGGTGTGCAGAATGGATCATGAGGAAGGCATGTGGATTAATCCCGCGGGGAAAACTACAAAGAGGAAGGGGAGGCTACCAAAGAAGAAGAAGACTAAAAGGAGTAAATAACATAAGTAGCTATTTGATAACCATTGTTTTTGAATATTATGTTGTACTTCATGGTTGGTAATTACAAGTATAGTTAAATTTTAATTAATTTTAGTACACTAAATCTTCTAATTCTAAAAATATTGTATAGTGTTGTAGCAGTGGCGATACCGTAACTAAACATGCTCAGAACCAATGCATATTAACTTGCTATGTAGCGAGCTCGTAACATTGGCGACATAGTTACGAAATCGCAACGAAAGGCTGAAAATCGCAGATAAGCTTCTGTCTCTTGAGTCTGACTGGTTACGATCTCGCTTGATGTGTATGTTGTTGTATATATTTGCTTAAATTGATACTAGCGAGATCGCTTGTAGCTCGCCACGTGAGTAACTTGACACTGGCGATCTCTCTAGTATAAAGCCACATACCAAGAATTTAAATTTAACTCCTTTGTAAAGTGGTGTTGTATTTTGAACCGCACAAAATGTAAGCATAACTAATGGAAGTTTAAATATTCAAATATACATAATAAAATAGATGACATTCATATAGAAATACTCTTTGCAATATTGTTTGAGAAACTGACTAATACAAATTGAAATTGAAATTGTTTGGATTTGAGTACAACTACTAGCCAACATGAACGAATGCAAATCTAATCATCATTGCTAGGAGGTGGTGTCTGTGATGGTGCTGGTGGATCCCCCTTCGCTTTTTTCCTCGCATTAGCCCTTTCGAGTTTCGATGCCACGTATCACCTTCTCTGTTAACCAGTTTGCGTGATTGATTTTGGTCATCTTATCCCTGAAAAGGTCGACCGTGTCTTCTACATCCTTGTAGTATGCCTCCGAGGGTACACCTATTCATGTAAGTCAAATAAAAATATGGTGAGTTTAGCAAATGAATTGTATAAAACAGAAATTAAAATGTAGGGGTTTAGTGTGGCTAACCTTCGATGTTCTCTCTGACTTCCTCAGGATTAAACTGTAGTGGTTTCTTGGGTCCTTCCGCTGCCTTCTGCCACTCGCCATTAACCAACTCAAACTTACCTTTTCTCTCAAAATATTGCATCGTATAGAAGCAACAATACTCGGCAGTCGCAGATAATTTGATCTTGTCTTTGTCGGAGGTTAGAAACATGGTAATTAAATTACCATATGGGAGCTTCTTGACTGCCCTATTATTCTCGACCACACTTTGTCTCATGTTCTCGAAAATGACATAGCCCGGGTTCAACTCTATCTGTTCCATGACGCAGTAAAATATGCACACATTTGTATAGTTCATCTCGGTGATCCAACCACCCTTAGGCACGACACTCCTAGCAACAATCTCATAAACATTCCTCTCCTCCGCACTCAGTTGATCAATCTTATAAGACCTAGGCACCCCTATATATTTGGCATCCCTATCAAAATACTTCTTTGCAAACTGTTCCACCTTTTCTCGATCCAAAACTTCCCCAACCTCAGGCCATTTTCCTCTAATGTAAAACCTCAGAGGGGTTGGTTGCTAAAGTCATCTTCACCTTGTTAAAAAATTCCTCCCCTATCTCATACTCCTTCTTGTTAACCCTAGTGAACCACCTACCCGTCTCCTTTTCCTCCTCAATTAACTGGTGAAAATTAGCATAGAATTGGCACGTCTCATCCTTATGTGCCGGATAGTTCAAACCTAACAACTCACCCAACTCATGAAATTGAAAAATCTTTAACACATTATCCAACCCTAGTTCCGTAATCTTATTAAAATCGATGACATAACAATCCAGTAATTCAGAATGTTCTATGTAATAAGAATAGGCCTCGGACGCATCCAAACTTACAAATTTAGCCTTGTCATATTTGGATGAACTGGCTGAACTTGTGCCCGCCGTCGCCCGTTGCTGAGATCCTGATGCCTGAGCTTCATCCCGCCGGCCTCGCTGCACAAACGAATTGGGCGCCAAATTCTTAGTCCTTGCCATTGCTCTTGTCGGATGGGTATGTTGGGTTTGTGTTTGGTTTTGTTTTTTCTAATCTCTGAGACGGTTAATCGTGGTTTGGAATCAGAAGATCCCCAAATTTGATGATTATAGGTTTGATTGTTGCGAAATCGTAGGTATAAAGCCAGCTTATATTCTAGTTGGTTGCGAACTCGTACATTGACACGCACAAATAAAAACGACACCGTTTTAACTACTGCTAGGGTTTAACTCTCAGCGGCAATACTAGCGAGTTCGCAAGTTAATTAATTCATATAAATTAAATTCTCAGCAATACTACTAGCGAACTCGCTAGTATCTAAGTCAATAGTTTTGTTAGGTGCATGTGATGATATAGGCTGTAGCGAGCTCGTAACCATGCACGCCAACATTCTTCACACATCGGCTGATTAGAAGGTGATTGTTCAGTTTATATACACTTACATTTTAGAAGGGTTCGATAAGTCGCGGACCAGTGCAAACTGAACATAAACACCAATGCTGAGGCCCAATACTTACACTGGCTAAGGCCCAGTACTTATACAATCACTACCGCTATAGCCCAATAAAGATCCAAACCCAAAAACCCTTTTTTGATGGGTTCTTATCATGTAGCGAACTCGCTACCAGCCACGTCAAAGTTTAGTTTTTTAATTGTGTCAAGCTTTGTTGTTACGATCTCGCCTCGGTAAAGCAAGCCCGCTGCGATATTGCTAGAGAATCTCTAGCTAGGCTCTGTTGACTGAATACGACATGTTGCGAGCTCGTAAGTACCACGTAAACAGGAGTGAGTAAGTAGCGAGTTCGCTTGGTGTTATGCTACTAATCAATCATCATGAAATGTGACAGTGACGAGATCGCTAGGAACACGCACTATACCAAAAGTAAATGATTTTACTGATACGCTATGGGCTCTTAGGATGAAAAAATAACTCTTACGATGAAAAAGTAAAATGTAAGGGACAAGGTATCAAAACAAGAAAAGCTATTCAATAATTAAATGTGCCAAAATGGCAAACAAAAGTTTATTACAATCCTAACAAATTTGGGATAAAAAATAATAGAATCAAATAACAAACAAACTACAACATTTAGGCTCAAGAAGAACCGAGGACGTGAAGCAATTCCTGATCGCAGGTGCATGCATCACAGGAGATGTACGCTGGATCAAGCCTCTCCCAGCGATTGTACCTCACGCTTCGATTGAGGGAAGCATGTTCCTCGCAGTAAATCGGCCTAGGCGCTACTACTCCATCTCTGAGGAACCTGTAGTAGTGCGTCCAACCCCAAGCGTAAGTCAAACCGGCTGTGACGCATACCCGAGCTTCCCGAAGGCCTTTCTTGTCGGTTCTCTTCATGGTGGTGATCACATTCATGCCTCTCTGAATATCACCTTTGCAGATTGCAAATATAGCCAAGATATAGGTCGACTCTTTGTGACCTATTGCAGAAGCCTCGGTGAGCCACTGTCGAGCCCATTCGGTCGCTCTTCCGCTCACGTACCGACGAAGAACCCAGTTGAAGAAAACACGAATCATTATTAGATTTATCATGTCATTTGGGAGGGCGTTGAAACGAGACAAATCCATGGGAAGCAGAAGGCAAAGAATAGGAGAAGAGAGAAGGGAATGTGGGAATGAAGGCTTTGATGGGGCTCTAAAGAGAGAAGGGGCTGATATTTATAGGGCTGATGTGCTCCATTTGTCAAAAATATGTGAGAGTTCCTAGACAAAAATTAGTAATTATGGTATTAATAGAAGGAAAATGTAAAGCCATTCTCACCTTTTCATGATCACCCCATGCAAACCCCGAAAACAAATTAATTACTGATGGAATTTCAAAGTTTTTACTGATGTCACAGGTCAGAGAAAGTCCAATACTTATACTATCACTACTACTACAGCATAATATAGACCTAAACCGAAAAACCCTCCTGACGGGTTGCTAGCATGTAGCAATCTCGCTACCAGCCACGACAAAGTTTTGTTTTTCAATTGTGTCAAGCTTTGTTGTTACGATCTCGCCAAGAAAAATCAAGGCCGCTGCGAGATTGCTAGAGAATCTCCAGCTAGGCTCTGTTGACTGAATACGACATGTTGCGAGATTGTAAGTATCACTTACACCCGTTGCGAGTTCGCTAGGGAATCGCCTCCTAGGCTCTGTTGACTGAATATGACAAGTAGCGATCTCGTAAGTAACACGTGAATAGGAGCGAGTAAGTAGCGAGCTCTCTAGTGTCTCTGTTACTACTCAATCATCCTGAAGCGTGTCAGTTACGATATCGTTAGGAGTACGCACTATACCAAAAGTAAATGATTTTGCTGAAATGAAGTAACAACAACTCAATCATAATTGAACAATTTACATCTAAAAAGTGTAAAATTCATTGACCATATTCTTGTTACCAAAACAGAATCTTTAATTACGCGTAGATAAGTGTTCATAATCCAAAAACTAGTTAATATTCTAAAAAGTAAATGTTTAAAACAAACTAAACTATGAAATCACAGGCCGGCGACTAAAATATCATACAAGTCGTCTTCACACATCTTGTCGCCACCTTCGGCCTTCTCCACCGAACTTCCTTCATCGTTTTGCTTGTCTTGCTCGTCCTTGTCTACTGGTTGAGCTTGAGTCTCGATGCAGGTGTTCTCTTATTTGCCTTGTCCCGGTTCAACAGCCTCGTCGGGTTCTCTGATCAGCCTCTCTTTCCTCCTCATCTCATACCTCGTCGGCTCATCTTCTGCATCAGAGTCGCTGTGATCATGATCCCCATCACCATCATCACTATCTTCATCTCCATCCCTTACATCAGCAGCAACAACCTTCCCATAGGATGGCTCCTTATCGCTGGCTGTAGCCAAATCTTGGCTAGGACCGGCGGAGTCTTTTTGCTTGGGAAATGTGGTGCGGAAATCAGGTACCTCCTCCTCATCGCTCAGATCACACTCCACTACCCCGCTGGATATCAGTTCGGCGAGCCGGTCGTTGTTAGCACATGCCCTTTTCTCGGCCATTTCAATCTCATTCAATAACTGGCCCATAGACACCACAAGCCTACCACGGGCATCAAAAACAGCATCTACACAAACAAATCAAGGTTGATAAGAACCAGTTATTAACAAATGAAACAACTACAACTAATAACAAGCTAGAATCATACCTGATACTCCCATCCTATTCCTTGCCCTTCTGGCTGCCTCTTCAGCTTCTTTTTTTCTCGCGTACTTCCCATCGGCCTGCAACTCTAACCTCTTGTGCTTGAGCCACTCCTTGTCGTATTTGCCGAGCGGCATCGGACGGCCTCTTGGAAAAATACCCGCTTTCCTGATCAGAGCTACAATTAAATTGCCATACGGAAGCGCGGTGGTCTTGTGCCTGGCCATCTTCATCATTTGAGTCAGAATTGTGAAGTCGGGGTTGATTGCAAGCTTCTCCATGATATAGTAGAACACCATGAGGCTGCAAACTGTGGTCTCACAAGCATGCCCTAAGGACGGGACTACATTACCGCAGATTAGCTCAAAAACTAATCTCTGCTCCTCGGTAAGCCTATGGATCGGGTAATTCCTAGCTGTACCCAGCCTATCAGAAGTCCTTTTAAACCACTTCTTACCCATCTCACCGGCCTTCAACGGTTTCTTGGGGCTAACAGAAGGAAACCTCTGCTCGTAATGTACCTCGTACGGACCATCCTTTTTGGTAGGCCTCAGGTCGTTACGAGACAGATAAAGACATTTCAGAACTTCATTGATGCTAAACTTATCGACCTTAAACTTAACACCCCGAACCATTGTAGTTATTTCCTCCACCCCTTCCTCTAAACCTAGGTTCGCATAAAATTGGAGAACCTCCTCATGGTAAACAGGCTCAGGCACATAAGCAACTTATCTAGATGTTGTGCCCTAAAATGGTCTAGCACGTAATCTAGTTGCAGCGAAGGCACCACACTACTATCAAACACATTATTATTTACAAGTTTCCGAGAGGAACAACGCTCATACCTAGCTATGGCGGCGTCGTTGAAAAACTTAGGAGAGTCCTCCTCCTCACTAGAACTGCTAGGCCCTTCCTCACCATCATCTCCGGCAGCAGCGGCGGCGGCAGGCACGACTGGAACTTGTGGTGCGACAGGCGGCTCCTCTTCCACAACATCTGGCTCCTCAGTCCGCCGGCGTTTGTTACTCGCCGCCACCCGTCCACGTCCCCGACCCGACGATCCACCGCCTCTTCCACGCACTGATCCCCTAGTTTTTATCGGCATTTCTGTCAGAGAGGTTTGTTTTCGTCGACAGTTGCAGGTTCACAGAGAGGTAGGGTTTTCAATTTGGGGCTAATTAATTTTAGCCCGATCCCCTTTTTTTTATTTATAATTTACTAGCTAGCGAACTCGCTAGTAGACACGCATCTATATGTAGCGAGCTCACTAGTAGACATGCTCAAGCATAAGTTTGTAGTTGCGAACTCGCTAGTAGACACGCATCTATATGTAGCGAGCTCACTAGTAGATATGCTCATGCATAAGTTTGTAGTTGCGAGATATGAAAAGTCACGCTCATACTAGCGTGCTACTAGCGAACTCGCCAGAAGATTATTTCAGGATATGAGAAAAATCTGTAACGAGTCTGCTACTATCTCGCTCATGCATAAGTTTCAAGTAGCGAGACTTGAAAAGCCTCGCCAGCCAAGCGAGTTCGCTACTAGGCTCGTTAACATTTATCCCACATCGGCTAATTAGAAGGTGATTGTTCAGTTTATATACAATTACATTTTAGAAAGGTTCGATAAGTCGCTGACCCGCGCAAACTGAACATGAAACACCAAGGCTATGGCCCAATACTTACACTGGCCAAACCCAAAAACCCTTTCTTTTATTGAACTGTGAACTAGCGACATCGCAACATGTTCAGGGGGTTATGTGGGTTTCGTGGGTTATGTGGGTTTAGGGTTTAACTATGGTAACGTGTATAGTAGCGAACTCTCTAGTACACAAGCTAGCTAAAAGATAACTCAAAAATAATTATGTTTAATTTATTTTGAGCAATTAAACATTCTATAATGTATATATTTTACATAGAGTACATCTTTGTACATCAGCATGGAATGTACATAAACAATATAACATAATGCTATGTAATGCATCAATAACTCGGTTTACATTTTTAAAGCACTATAATATCTAAAATATATACATTTTATATATAAACAGTATAATACTCAATTTGGAAAATATCGATCATCATATTATGTCAAGTATAGTACATCTTAGTACATCAGCATGCAATGTTATGAAGCGATACTCGGTAATATGATGAGTGATGACAGTTGGTGAGTGCACGTTTTCATGATACTTTGTTTAATTCATGAATCGTACTTGTAATCACATAAATGAGTTGTAATAAACAAAGTTTCTCTAATCAAATGCACGTGAACTGTGCATATATATGTAGTTCATGTGTGAAGCTCTACTATGCTTTTGTCTCTAAAGGTAAGCGATGGACATCGTTTACAAGCGTACACATGATTTTTAGAGTTTCTTAATGTCTTACAATTATAGACTAAGTTTCTTAAAACTCTTTCAAATTGTGTAATTGCAGATTAAGTCAACAAATCCCTATCCCGTTATACATCAGCATACGACGGAACAAATGAAAATTATTCTTACAATAGAATGATTAGTGTTTTATTACATACCATCATTTCATTTAAATCGTGATTTAAAAATGTATGAGTGAATTTAAAAAAAAAACTAATTATCTTATGTAGGGTTCTGGCGAACAGTTGTAGCGATATCGCAACCACCTAGAAACATACTTTATTTCAGCTTTTCAGTTACAATCTCGCTAGAAGGATAAAGTAGACCATAAAAGGAAATCACATGAGCATGTAACGATATCGTAAATAGCCACGTCAGGTGTAACGAGAGAGTTCTGATTTCGCAACAAGGTAAGCTAGCATAAAAGTAAACACGTTATAGAACAGAAAAACACAACACTTTTGGCATCTTATCCATCACTTCTTACGGGTTTCATCTCCAAAAGTTCAAACTTCTGCACATCTTCTCAAATCTCCTCAACTTTCTGCACATCAAATCTCCATAACCCATCCCATACATGTTGGACACATCAATTGTGTCAAAAACAAAGTGGAACTAGCCACTAATTGCATGCAAAAGATTGGTAAGTTATCCATTAAATTCCCAACCACTTTTTTCTATATATTTTTGCAATTAATGTCAATCTTTAGTTGTTGTTGTTCAATTTGGTAACATCCTTTGTTGTGGGTAGGAGAGGGACAAACAAGGTAGACCATCCCCAACCAAAATAATTAATTCTCCCGACACCACTTTGTCATATACCAAAGGTACGATTTGTTTCATTCTTATTTGCTAAAAAAATGATTTTCTTGAACATAGTGCCTTCATTTATCATGTTATTACTAAATATCATGTCAGAAGCATGTCCTAAACGAAAATTAAGATTTTATTTTAATGTTGTCCATTGCAAGCTTATCCCTAAATTTTAGGATCATGTTTTATAATGGTATTACTAAAAAGTACAACTTTGACTTATTAGTTGAAGTGGGACCTTCCTTCTCCTTGATTACGGATATCTTTCAGGTTCCGATGATGAACGCTTCCTACAAGAAAAGTCCCCGGAAGTTTCCGGGGATAGAAACTCCGACGATCAAGTCAGTAGAGATTATGAGTGTACTGTATATTTTCAGACTAGAGAGCTTACCACTTTCTTCTTCCCTCTCCTCTATTTATAGAGGTAGAGCGTTGAGGTCGTGTCCGACATTCTTGGGTCGTGGAGCCCTAATTTCGTGGCGTCATGCCTTGCTCCACTAGACCACGTACTCAGTTGGGTCTAACTGCTTTGCATTACAAGTGATCAATGAACATTTGTAACTGTTCTTCAATACGAGTGTTCAGTTGGGCCTGGGTTGTTAACCGTTCTACAATATGAATGTTCAGTTGGGCCTGGGCTGTTCTGATATAATTATGATCAATTGGGCCTAACCCATTCTATTCAGTTGGATTTAGGCCTGTATATATACCATTAGTATAGTATTAGTCATTAAATAATTTCAATATACAAAGGAAAGCTTGCGATGAATAGCCTTTCAAGTTCCGTTAACTCCGACTCAAGTGGGGGGGGGAATGTTGTTGGCGGTTCAAGTGAGGTTAAAAGACAACGAGAAGTGAGTCGCGCATCGAAAGAAGCTCAACTTGTCACACATTGTCGCGAATTAGTGATTAGGATCGATAAAAAAATACTAAAACATGTCAAGTTTAATGACATTGGTGTTGCTATTTCACCCGACGATGATGGCGCGCAATGGTCGAGTTGGTGTGCTAAGACGAGTAGGATACGCACACCATTAGACACAACGGATTGGAGGCTACTAAGCATCGACATCAAAAAGGATATATAGAAGGAATGCAAGGTTATTGTGGCACTTGTTATTTTTAATTTCTATTGAAAATTGTGAATGTGACTATTTTTATTATCACATTTGTAGTGCCCCTTTATTATCGAGGCAATATCCTATGATCAAGTGAAGAAGAAGGCTCTTCAAATCGCATCAAAGGCTCATCGAGAACACAAATATACCATTGCCAAGGATTATATCAAACCAAAGGGCACGAGTTTTGGGCAAGATCCAAGTTTACAATCACATTGTACCCCTTACTTAGGAGGCATTCAAGAAGCGATGGTTAGAAAATGACGCAAAGGTTACTTTACTTACTACATCTTGCAATAATAGTTTCATGCGAATTAGCCAAATATTTTTGTTTCCGTTAGTGCTTTATTCCTAAAATAACATAGTATTTTTAAAAGGGTTTGGGGGATAGGAAGCGCAAAGCCACTGTTGATAATGTTATGCCTTACACCGGGGGTAGGGCGGGGTACTTGGGTGTGGGGAAGAAGACCTCAAAAAAAAAGCAACAAACCAAGGTAAAAGAGCTTGTGGATTGGGGCATGGACGCGGAAGAGGCGAACAAGCTAGTCATTCCCAAAAACCCTACAACATATAATATACAGTAATTATTCGTCTTTGGTAGAATTAAAAAAGAAGGGACTTTCTCAAGTGATGAGGCAAAAAGGGTGGCTAATCGAGTAGTACGCTTTACTCACTACGCCATACCATGTACCATTTTAGTATCTACAATCACACCATCAAACACAACAATTGATGATGATAATAACTTTTAATTTACAATACTACCTTTTTAGTACGAGGTCGAGCGTGAAGTTGAAGAAGGCTTGTTCATCCCAGTCGGTAAACACGATGTGCTACGTAGGGCACTTGGGAAGGCCGAGCATCCGGGAAGAGAGCTAAGGGAATTGGTGGTTATGTTACTCAAACAGAGGCGTTTGGTATCAAACGTAGTAGTAAAGACCCTAAACCATCCAAACTCCAAATAGCATTGAACCAAGCCAAAAAATCTGACCAAGAGGTTAAGAAATTGAAAACAATGTTGGCCAATATATGTTCTTTTATAAAGTATCCTCTTCCATCCGATTTTTGTGACACCGATCCAATCAATGGACCCTCGTCTAGAGGTTCTCATCCTTCCCCACCACAACATGAGGTTGACCAACCTATTTTTGACCAACCTATTGTTGAACCCAACAAGGAAATATACACACCTTCGGCCCCTATCAAAGAGAAAGTTCACATACAACCATCCGATCCCAAACCAAAGGTACGTTAAATTCTTGCACCTCAATCAAATGAATAATTCTACACAACTTATTATTATTGATATTTTATAAATATACTCTTCCAACATATGTCTAATTGGACCTAATTAAACATGCCTTATTTGTATATTAGAACTCCCCTTCTTGCAAGTTGTACGCTGAATGTGGGATTAATTCTCAACCCCGCCACGTTGCAATGGGAAATTCATATCCTGACATGGCACTACATCATGAAGCCAAAGTCCCTATTGGTTTCGTTAGGGTTTCTATACTATATGTGTTATTCGAGGATGCCTTGGTACCGGTCGCGGATCAAGAGTGCACGACAGTGGGTAAAGGTTTGGGCCGTTTTTTGTGTGGCCCAAATGGTTGGTTGTTGATGTGAATTCTAATTCTATCTCAATTAATAGAAATAAACCATCACCCGTTGTAGAACCACTAAATATCCCGGTAGCTAAGATGCCGATATCGGCGGAACAAGTTGGATTCATGAAAGCACTCCCGGGATTCCTTCGCACATTTTATGATCTGGTGGGCCACCATAGTCGGGATTCCGTTTACTATTTCTACGCCAATAAACAGGTATTTGGCGAAGCGAGGGAATTAGTCGTTCCATGGAAAGACTTTGCACTTTTCTGGCACTATCAAACCCTTCCCGAAACAATCCTTATACTAAATCAAATGTAAGCTACTTGATCTCATCTCTTCTATCATATTGAAAGTTACAAATTATCATATACTTGTGCACTATTATACGTTCATATCCGATCTATTGTTTATTTAGGTACATGCAATACCTTGCTCAAAACGCAAAGACTTTCATTGGTTTTTTGCACCCAATATGCTTGCAAGAAATGGATGAAAGTAATCAATCACGATTTGCTTATATTTCTAAGATCCTTAGTGACAAGACCAAGACAATTTACATAGTCCCATATCTAGAGAGGTTAGTTTTCTTTTTTACAATTGGATAATTGCATTTCATAAACATTCTAATCTTCGAGCCGGGTTCTTACATTTTCATTTCATAAAATATGTAGTGGCCATTGGAGTTTTGTAGCTATGATACCATCGTTGAAGCGAGTGTATTGGATGGACCCGCTACACTTTGGTCCATCTACAAAATTTGCAGATTTATTAGAGGTTGCTATGCATAGTGCACATGACGACACACTACTTCCCTTCAACCTTATACAGATTCAGGTGACATTACAAATCCAATGCTCATTTATTTCCACTATGATTTCATTTCAAATCATTTGTTATACTTCTTCACTTTCAGCACCGAAAGCAATTGTCAAACTGAGAGTGCGGTTACTATATGATGTTGTATGCCACCGAGTGCGTCGTTGGCCTTGTTGATGATAATTTGGAATTACATCGCGTAAGCATTCTTACAACCTACTTATTGTACCTATTACTATCTACATTGCCTTTAACACTATTAAAAAAAGCATTTCCTATTCTTAGATTCTCGAGGAAAATCATGCACTATACACCAAGAAGGAGTTGGAGGATGGTAGAGATGCATTTGCTAGACACTTGGTCCTTATTAGATCTCGGTACATCTCTAGGCCTCACATACCCAATAAAAGATAGTTTATTTTTTGGTCAAATGGATGCATATACTTTTGAGTTCAATTACTTCAATTGGTTTATAAAGTGTGACTTGTTAGAGTTTCATGTTCATGTTTTGTGCTTAGATACCATGCATATTGCAATTGATAGTTTAGACAATTAAAATGAAACCCTAATTTAGTGGAAATGGGTAGAAATGGCTCAAAACCTATAATTTAGTGACACTTACGAATTACATGCGATTTCGTAACTTGTCTCGCCAGTGACAATAAAAACTATGCGACCATGTTGTACTGTCGCTACTTCTCCCACAATGATCATATTTCTTAACTTTATTTTTGCGCCATCGCTACCCAATCGCTCGTTCTTCTCTGCCTCTCCAATCTGATCTCTGTCGATGTCGTAACCAAACACGCCAATATCAGGCGAATCACTAGCTTACTCGCAACGTCATTTGTTTTTCTCGCTCACCCAATCATTTGTTTTTGCGCCATCGCTACCCAATCGCTCGTTCTTCTCTGCCTCTCCAATCTGATATCTGACGATGTCGTAAACAAACTCGCCAACGTCAGGCCAATCACTAGCTTACTCACAACGTCATTTGTTTTTCTCGCCCACCCAACGGTCACACGACGTCGTTTCAGTTTAGCGAGATGATTAGCAAACTCGCTACTACACAGCTAAGAAACTTTCTTACTGTATCGCACCAACAATTTTTATTATACAGGAAGGTTCTATTGCGAACTCGCTACAGATTTACTGGCGACTAGCACGTCTCTGTCGTAACCAGGCTCGTTTGGGTCAACCCTGAATGTGTAATTTTGCTTGTAGCGAGCTCGCTAGTTACAACCTAGCGAATCGCCAAAATATGTCGTAACCAGTCTCGTTACAATATAAATAAATGAGGAGCTTGTTACACTGCGGTATCGTAACAGATTTCCAGTGATCCGCACGTTTGTTGTCGCAACCAATCTCGGCCACATTAATTTTCCAATGTAGCGAATTCGCTGTATGAACTAGCGATCCGCAAGAGGCTGTCGTAACTACATAATATACCAGGTTTTTGGTATTTGCGTTTACTGGTTACGATTTCGCAAGAAGCAAACGAAAATCATAGTTATGTTACTACTTGCGAGTTTGCAAGTTCAGAGCAAGGCGTATGCCCCTTCATCCAAGGAGGAAATATACGCCTTAAACCCAAAATCATCTAAGGCGGAAGAGGAACCACCTTAGATGATTTTTCTCATTTAAGTCACAACCACCCAAGGCATTTGTTTTCTGCCTTAACACATGAAGGATGAACCGCCTTAAATGGCTTGATATTCTAGTAGTGAATGAAAGTATGTGCTTTTGAACACTATGATCTAAGCAACCTGGTAATGACATTGATGTATATCTAGCGCCTCTTGTTGAGGAGTTGGAATTCTAATTTAAGCATGGGATTCATATTCTTGACGGAAGTCGAGGGGACGCGAAATTCAAGCTTAAAGCCATGTTGATGTGGAGCATCAATGATTTCCTTGTGTTGGGTAACCTTGGAGGGTGTTGTGTGAAATGTCATTTTGCATGTCCAGTATGTGAGAGTAATACCAGTCATTGTCAATTAAAGCACGGTGGTAAGCCTGTGTATTTAGGTCATAGACGATTTCTACCTAGTAGTCATCCATGGAGGAGTGCTAAGAAGTGGTTTAACGGTCAGGAAGAGCATGGTGTTGCCCCCGTCCCATTATCAGGTTCTGAAATATATGAAAAAGTATCGGGCATGGATAACGTGTTGGGAAAGGGAAAAAAGAAAAGCACTCAAACTACGATTTAGAAGAAATGTGCGATATTTTTCAAACTCGGTTATTGGGAGCACTTGGATATGCGCCACTATCTATATGTCATGCATATAGAGAAGAATGTATGTGAAGCTTTGGTTGGGACGCTCTTGAATACACCAGGGAAGAGTAAGGATGGATTGAAAACTATAAAAGATTTAGTTAATCTTGGCATAAGGATGTCACTTGCTCCTGTGCAAGAAGAAGTAGGTACGACATATTTACCACCTGCTTATTATTCCTTGTCATCTGAGGAGAAGGAGAGTTTTTATAGGACTTTGAAATCAGTGAAGGTGCCTTCTAAATATGGTTCGAATATTAGTAGTTGTGTATCCACTGATGAGCTGAAATTGGTGAGAATGAAGTCGCACGATTGCCACAATCTGATGCAGGATTTGAATGTAATTGCTCTGAGAGGTTACTTGCCTTCTCACGTTGGAGACGCGGTTGCATGGCTTTGTTATTTTTTTAAACAGATATGTCGCAAGAAAGTGAGTCGGCGAAAGTTGGATGAATTGCAGGATATGGTAGTTGAAGTATTGTGCAGGCTAGAGATGTATTTTCCCCCTTCCTTTTTTGACATAATGATTCATTTGATAGTTCATTTGGTGGGTGAAGGGTTGCGGACCAGTATACTTGAGATGGATGCATCCATTCGAGCGGTACATGAGATTTTTCAAGCATTTTGTTAAGAATCGTTATCGATCAGATGCCAGTATAGTGTAGCGATATGTCGCGGAAGAGGTAATGGAATTTTGTACCAACTATTTACAGGATTTACCTACAATAGGATTTCCGGTCTCTAGACACGATTGTATATTGGATGGTGTCGGACTATGCCATAAGTCTAAATTTAGCCCTTCTTCCAATGAGATATCTATAGCCCATCTCTACATCCTGCGCAACCATCGTGCAGTGAGTCCTTATGTTGATGTTCACCTTAATGAGATTAGGTCAACACACCCGAGTTGGTTGAAACCTAGGATTCTTGAAGCTCATCGCAGAGACTTTACTATTTGGCTCAAAATACATGCGCAGAATGGCGGTGAACACCCCGATGTTGTAAAATGGGTTGCAAAAAGACCCCTCGGCACAGTTATATCGTTTAGCGGGTATGACATCAATGGATACACGTTTGGTACTAAATGGAGTGATGATAGATCTGCAACCCAAAATAGTGGCGTGTCAGTACCTGGAGAGGGTGATAATGGTTTTTTTGGTACCATTACTGATATATGGGAAATGGACTTTGTTCATGTCTGAATAGCCTTGTTTAAATGTGAATGGGTAGATCAAGCTGAAGGGGTGCGCACAGAGGAATTAGGCATGACTCTAGTGAATGGGGGAATTCTTGGGTCCAGAGAAGATCCATTCATCATGGCGGCTCAAGCTCATCAGGTATTCTATGTGGAAAATCCAATTGATCCTCTTTAGGAGATCGTTGTTGATGGAAAGAAAACATTCATCTATGGTGACGGCTTGTTCGATGATGACTGCACTGTTTCTAAAGACACCATTCTGCCCTCTGTGTACGAAACTCTAGAGGAAGATGATGACATTGTTTGTGCGTCGGTGTGCAGAATGGATCATGAAGAAGGCATGTGGATTAATCCTGCAGGGAAAACTACAAAAAGGAAGGGGCGGCAACCAAAGAAGAAGAAGACCAAAAAGAGTAAAAAACAAAATTAGCATATTTGATTAACATTGGTTTTGAATATTGTGTTTCTGTCAAATGTTTGTTGTGTAATTCATGGTAATTATAATTAAAGTTCATTTGTGATTGAATTTAGGATAATAATTCATGTAAATCAAACAAAAAAGAACCCTTCTTTAGCATTGGCAAATTCGTAACACTCTTCGCTCAATACCAATTTAGGTGAACTTGCTTAGTAACGAAATCGTTACTCAAGCGTTTTTGTTACGAAATCGCTAGAACCGACTTCAAATCGCAGATTAGTTTCTGTCTCTTCATTCTGATAGGTTACGATCTCGCTAGGTCCCTTTTTTGTTGATTTTATTTGCTAAACTTGACAGTAGCGATTTCGCAAGTAGGTCGCTGCTTCAGAAGAATTTAAATTTAAATCATTTGTAAAGAGTTGTTATATTAAACAAAACACAATGTAATCATTACTAATCGAAGTAGATATATTAAAATAGAAATATTATTCAAAAGATATAAGAAAGAAATATTCGATACTAATTTGTTTGAGACGCAGAAAAATATAAATAAAAATTGAAGAATTTAGTACAACTACTAGCCAACATAGAATGCTAATCTAATCATCCTTGCTAGGAGGTGGGGTATGTTTTGGTGCTGGTGGATCCACCTTTGCTTTTTTCTTGGCATGCGCCCTCTCAATTCCACGTATCACCTTCTCCGTTATCCAGCAATTTTGATTTATTTTGGCCACACGCTGTCGCATAAGGTCGACAGTGTCTTCTAGCCCCTTATAGTACGCCACCGAGGGTACAGCTGTTCATGGAATGAAATCAAATTGAAGAATTAAGTAATAAATAACATGTGATAAACCAATGAACAAGAAATGTAGTGAGGCGTACCTTCGACAGTTTCTCTTACTTCTTCTGCATTAAATTCAAGTGGTTTTTTGTATCCCGCCCCTGCTTTCTCCCACTTGCTGTCAACCAACTCACATTCCCTTTCCTCTCGAAGTAAGACATTGTGTAGAAGCAACACTCTACCACATTAGGAGACAGTTTCATCTTAGGGTGCTCGTTGGTCAAAAACCTAGTAATGAAATTACCATATGGTAGCTTCTTCACTGTTCTACCATTTTCGACAACACTGCGTCTCATGTGCTCGAATATCACATGCCCCGGGTTCAACCTGATCCCCTCCACTATACAATAAAAGATGCTTACCGTTGTCTAGTTCATCTCGGTGATCCATCCTCCCTTAGGAACCATAGACCTAGCAACCATCTCTGATAAGTCCATGGTTCGTATTCGAACCTCATTCATACTCGGACCAAGGCCCGAGAAGGGTCGTGGGCTCGAGATACGCGGAGGATGGGTCCATGGGTCCATCAATCCTAATCCTTATAAGGAATACATATATTGTGAATGTTCTACAAGGAATATACATCTTCTCAGAGATGATAATACAACTATCCTAAACATGGTAACACAACCATGTCCGAAATACACTTCTATTATACATGGTGATACAAGGAGGAGGAGGAGGACGAGGACGCGGTCGACCCGGAGGATCTCGCACACGCTCCACCACTGAACCACCGTCAGGCTCTACCGTGGGGGCAGGAAACTCCAACGTTCCAAACTCCTTCGGTCCTAATCCTGTCGTATTCCGGAAAACCCCTCTCCGGTCCAAGTCCTGTTGAATCAGAAGTGCCCCATTCTGGACCGAATCCTGTTGGATCTGAAGCACCGAACTCGGGACCAAGAATTTCGATCCAAACTGACATGAACTACAGTGAACACATCAACAATCAAGACGGTCTCGACCCAGAGAATGACTTTGGATATAACGGACCTGATTCGGTCTTCACCTCAGAAAAACAAGCAGTGAGAGATCAACAAATCCTCGCATAAAAACAACAGGAGGAGGAAAGACAAAGACGTCTTAGGGAAACCTTGAGCCGAACTGTAGGACATAACCCTCCAGGTTCCAGGCCGACTTATTTAACCTTGACCCTCCGAGAACGATCCCTGAAGATGCCCGAACGCTATTGAGGAATCTGCATGCCAAATATCCCGACTTCGTCGCATCTTTGATAAATTCAAGTCAGCAACTCAGTGCGCAGATGCATGAAGCTCCCAACATAGTATCTGTCTCAGGAGCCCAAACTACACCGCTTACTGAAGAGCAAAGACTCCTCAACAACTTATCCAAGGATCTGCCACCTTACAATGCTCAGAGCAGTCTGCCACCACCTCCTAAGGTATCCGATTACCAGGGTGAAGGCACAGGATTGAGTAGGGAGGAGGTGAGAAGGATGCGTATCCTCAATATAGAAGAAGAACTCAGACGCGAGAAGAGGGAGAGATCTCGAAGCGAGTGGCAAAATAGTGCTGATCGATCCTACTCACAAGATGGAGCCTACCCTACTCGAGGTAAATACGAAGTTGACCAAGAAATCACACGTATTCTCGGACCCAGAGGACAAGCAGCTCGTTCTCCCTTCTCGCGACATATTGTGAACCTCCCCTTCGACAACCACAAGAAGGTCCCAGAACATTTGCCCACATATGATGGCACCAGCGATCCTAGAGAATTCCTTTCGGTCTTTTTTAAGACCTTAGAAACCAGGAACTTCCATGAATTGGAGATATGCAAGATCGTTACCAGTTACCTCCGAGGAAAAGCACAGACCTGGTTTACCCAGACGAAACCAGAAAGTTTGTTTGACTATTGGGATTTCGCCGAGTTTCTTCTTCATGCTTTCTTCCAGAAGAAGTTCACCAAGTCCCTCGGAGATCTGGGGTATGTGGCTCGCCTCGAAGGAGAGACTGTGATAAAACACTATCATAGGTATATGGATATAGCTACTGAATGCTATGATCGAGATGAACGCCTCCTGATAAATATGTACTGGATGAGCGTGGATGATGACGTTTTAAGGATGAAATTGGTGACCAAAAATCCAACGACCATTCAACACCTTCAGGCCATCATGGAGAAGTACTCTAGCAAGTCAAATGTTGTGACGGGCAAAAGACCCCCGGAATTCCTGATGGACCGAAAAGAATCCAGAGCGAAAATACCGAAGGTCGAGAAGACCAACAACGCTCCAAAGCCTACCTTCGAGACATACACTCCTCTGGCAAGATCTCGGGCCGAAATTTTATCTATTCATAGGAACCTTTTGAAGGATCCACCTGCCATGAAGGAATCAGCCGAATGTCAAAGATTCCCGAAATACTGTCAATATCACCGAGATCGGGGGCATGACACGGAGGAGTGCTACCAGCTCAAGAATGAGATCGAGAAGTTAATTCGTCAAGGAATCGTGCAATAAATCGCACCTTCGATAGCTGGCGATAACCAGGGAACCCAGAGAAGGTATGGGGGAAAGCCCTGGCAGAAGAAGAAGGATGGCTACCGCAATAATAACAATAACAACTAGGGCGGCGAAGGCAACAACTCTCAAGATCCTCCTTCACCACCACAAAACGGAGCTAACCGAGTCATCAACGGCATCAATGGCTACACAGGAAAAGCAATTTCCTTGACCAAGCTGAAGGATAGTGTGCGAGAAATACCCCACACTGAGCCAGTCAACAAGAGGCTCTGCCCCGAGGAAACCCTTACCTTCTCGGATGCGGACGCCATGCCAAATCAGATGCCTCACTCGGATCCTCTCATCATCTCATCAACCGTGCAAGATACTCTGGTAAAAAGAATTTTCATAGACGGCGGGAGCGGAGTGGAAGTAATGTTTCAAGACTGGTTCCAGAAGCTAAGATTTACTAAATATGATCTTAAACCTACGGGTCCGATCTCGGGGTTCACAGGAAATCCAGTAATACCGCTCGGAGAAATTACACTCCCCGTCACTGTAGCAGAAAGAGCCAAGAGCCTAACCTTGTACTGCATATTTGTGGTAGTAGACGCGGTCACACCGTTCAACATTATCCTTGGCAGACCTTGGATGTGCCAAGCTAAAGCTGTATGGTCTCCCTACCACCTGATGCTAAAGTTTCCAACACCACAAGGAGTAGCTTCAATCAAAGGAGACCAAGGAGTGGCGCGCTCTTGCATGATCACGGCCATCTGTGACGCCAGAAAAGTGAGCAGCATCTCGGCCATCAACACAATTCTTGGAAACCTGATCCATGATCCCGATCTCGAACAACCCATGGTGTTCCATTTTGAAGAAGAGGCCTACAACGAGATGACTACACTATGGCATAAACGCCGCCATCAAACCTTCCAAGTGGGGGAACTGGTAATGCCAGTTGGCCCGTGGTGCACTAACAAGCTAGGAGGAGCGCTGGAGTCGAGGACCAAAGGACCCTAGAAAATCTCCGCAGCACAATCCGGTGGATTCTACCTCTTGCAAACACGCGAAGGAGAGCACTTGGACCCTGTCATTGTGGCGCCCTTCCTACGCAGGTATCTCGGAGCTAAAACCAAGTAGACCTTCTCCATATAAGGAGAAACTACTTCAATAAGGCCTACGGGCCAAGCTCTTTTTCTTTCCATCTTTTTACATTTTTATACCCGAGCTCACAAACTCGAGGTTGTCTTTTATAATTTTACCGAACTCTCAAGTTCGAACAATGTAATTTCTTTTCGATATATATATATATATATATCTTCTATTTTATTTTGAAGCAGTCCATACTCTCTAAATACAAAGAGAAACTATGCCTCACAATGCATAAGTAAAGACTGCTGCCAAAAGATACATACGCTTATAAGTGTACGATTGATGCTTATCTAATATGGGCTGTTCGGACTACGTGTTTGAACTGCAATCATCTTAGTCCAAAATAAAATAATATACTTATAAAAAGTATATGGTCAAAGACCAACATGATATGAGTCATGCAAACTCACAAAGTTTTGAACTCGACTCTCTATGTGATACTCCTATTAAGGTACACATCACTATTTATTAAGGCTATTCATAAGCCTAAAGAGTCAATCTTCTCAAGGATTGCAAAATAAAGACCTTTATAAAGGCAAAATCAAAAAGTGTTATTACACTAAGAAACTTCTCACACCTCGTGAAGGTCTTTATATATAGGGGTACAACCCCGACCGCGAGAAGAAGTAGAGGCACGACCTCGAACACTCTGGAGGCCACGGCCCCAATTACTTTCCTCTGCCATCAACATCAACTGAGAGGACGTAGGGGACCCAATTCTATTTTCCACAGGTCGAGCAGGAAGGTTAGTAGAGCCACGAGCTCTAGGAGTAGGTGTCACCTCTCTGCCCTTTCCACATGGGATCCCTCGAGATTAGGGGTGTTCAAAATACCCGGCCCGACCTACCCGCGTCGTTGACCCGCTGGCATAAAATAACCGGGTAGTTTCTTATATTTTACGGACGGGTACCCGGCCCGTTAATTTCGTAAATTACCGGGTCCGGGTCCGGGTCACATAAATGTCCCGATATTATATGTATTTATTTAATTAATTATACTTTTAGTTATAATTTTACCTTTTCATATTGACATTTTAAAATTTATATGCCAATTCATCCTAACTAGACTCAACCTCTTAAGTTTCCAATCCACCTCTCAATCATTTAGTTTTTTACTTTGATATTGCTACTTTTTCTTCAACACAAGCGCACAACCACATCCCACATTGCATTGGAGTACATCCACTAATTTGCCTCGAATGATAATTATTCATAACTTTATTGATATTTTCATATTAAATTATATTAAATTAGTTTTGGACTTTTATACTGATAATATATATTTATTATTAAATAATTAAATGTATTTTGTAGCACTTTTTATAAGTAACAAAATAAAATAGGGTACCCGGTTACCCGGCCCGCATGATTGGGGCACCCGGTTGTACGGGTACCCGGTATTTCCGGGACGGGTCACGGGCCGCATTTTCAACTACCCGCATGTAAGGGTACCCGGAAGTACGGGTACCCGGTGTTTGAACACCCCTAGTCGAGATACACCCCCTTGGACATGAGGCCTTATCAAAGGTCCTGAATAGGGGACACCAGAAGGACCACCTTTCTCCCTCCTTGAAGATCCTGAAGGTATGACAAAACACACCTTGGGCCCCTAGTTCCTTTATTTGGAACTTACAAGTGTTAAGCTCGGCCTGGCACATTCTCAATTTATCTGTCCTGGAGGCGATCTTGTGATTAGCGGTGATAGTCTCATCTCGGAGTCTAGAAATAAGAAGATCCTTCTCATGACTTTCACCTTTGACCTTCAATAAGTCACTCTTGTCTTTCCTCCATTCTTGGTCGTACTGCTTATTGGTGGCCGAAACCTTGTCGAGCGCTTCTTCCAGCTCCTTACACCTCTTCTGAAGATCGCTCGCTTCCTGATTCAGTTCAGCTCTCCGCTCCAAAGATATCTTCAGCCCGCCACGAAGACTCTCACATTCTTCTCTTACGATGTTGAAGCAGCTCTTGGATTCAGCCAAATCTTCCTTCAGTTTCTTGCTCTTCTGAAGGACAGCTTCATACTTGACCTGCAAATCAGCACATGCGGCAGAGCAACACTGGACATAAAGGAAGATAAAGACCAATCAATTCCGAAAGCAAAACACATGTTCACAATACATAAAACGCCAAAATCTGGCGAAAAGAGAAAAATCTTGAAGTAAAAGGCAAGGCCCTAAGGGATTACAGTCTTCTCCTGCTCATCAGAAGTTTTTGGGTCCTCATGTGAAGTTTCAGCAGCCTGCTTCTCCATCAGGTACGCCAGCTCAGGATACAAACTGGACAGTCTGTCCTGAAACTCCTCCAGAGTCAAAGCCTTCTTCAAAGATTCTAAACTAGCCAGTAGACTAGTCTCGAACCCCCCCAACCTGGCTATACTTCGCCCGAAACTCCTTCATATTCTCTGGCACCTCCGGCCAAGTGTAGGCAGGAGCAAGACATCCTTGAATTTCTTCACTGAGAAATCCCTTCAGAGGAACCCACATCTTCGAGAGCTCAGATTTATGATAAAATTCGCCATACTCTTGGCGATGAGCCTCCATCTCCGGGCAGTTGAGGCAGAAGTCTATTATCAACCAAACCAGTCGCCTCTAGCTAACGGGATCAGCATACTGGTCTCTCTCTACTTCCACCAAGGCCATGTTCCTTTGTAGTTCTAAAAAGGAACTATCGGATAGCCTTTTTGCCCTTTTTAAGGCTTGAACCTCCTCTTCCAAGGCTTTTATTCTGGCCTTATCCTGAGCCCTCTCCTCCTGAAGATGCTTCAGCATATCTGAAGGTTCCTTAGACCTCTTGGACATCTCCTTCTCCATCAACTCGAGCTCGGACTCCTGTCTCTGAGAACAGTCATACAGTGTCCGAAGAGAATTGTGCATATGCCTCATCAGACTCGCAGACTGCAAACGAAGGCAAAGATAATTAGATAACTACACAGCTAATCCTATCAAAGGACATGACGAATCATAGCTGGTTAACTTCGGGACAACCCGGTACCACCTCGACTAGAACCTCAGAAGGAGGAGGTGCCACATACTTATCGAACTCTCCCAATAATCCGAGTTCGAGCCTTGGTTTCTTTGAAGACTTGTCCGAAGAGCTTCCTGAAGCCTCAAGATCCCTCTTCTTCTCATTACTGTTCAACCGCTCTCTGGATTCAGCTATCTTAGCCAACAAACTCGCTGCCTTCTTCTCACAAGAAGCACCCACTGCATATATAAGGAAGGAAGTTAATGCAAGAAGCAATGGATAAATTGCGGACGAGAATATAACACAAGAAGAAATACCCTTTTGCACTATATCCGAATCTATCACAGAAGTTATCATCATGACCTCACCGGCATTTTCAGACATGATGAGAGGAACACTAGAGGTCCGAGACATTTCCTTTCTCGTACATCGAACTAAGGCTGAGACCTCATCCTCTTCCACATCTGATGGATCTAAAGCCACAGGAACAAACAAGCAGTCTACCTCCTCAATCACATTTGGCTGTGATTGAGCATTCTTGGGTCCTTGAACCAACCTTTTCTACCGACGCCCACGTCGAGCATCTTTCATCAGACCCGAGATTTCCTTATTTACCTCTTTCTCGAATATCTCATCTTGGGCAGCTCTCTCTTCTAATTCTCTATAGGCCTGTAATGGCTTAGCTGCACCACCTGGATCCTGCTCCATAGACAGAAGGGCTTCATACCAGTCCATCTCAACACCTTCTGGCTGATCAAAATGTGACAACTTCAAGAAGTTGCAATTTTGAAGAGTACGGCCAGAAAGTTGATTCAACCAGTCATACGTTTCTATAGGCCATTGCCAACCCATTTGATGATCTCCATATACAAACCTACCCTCTCTAAGTTTTATCTTATCATTCACCAACTCTTCAGCTATATCCAGCAGTTGGCAGGACGACTCTACTTCATACCAAATCTCGTTTTGGACATTTTCATTCCAGTTAGGAACCTCATACTTGGTTCGATCAAAGGTTAATTTTACCTTATCCCACTTACCACAGTTCACAGGGAGCACAAAAAGTTTACCTAAAGTGGTGTCACGGGAGGTCAAGGTCACACTTTGTTTAACAATGGAAACTTTATACATGGTCCGCAACAAGGAGAGACTGGGGTGATAACCTTTACGAGCACACCAAGTTATTAAAGCCATAATGATTACTATCACATTGGCATATAGCTGACCTGGATGAACCCTATAATGCTGAAGAAAATCATCCAATAATGGGGGAAAAGGGAAGGCCAGTCCATGCTGCAGAAATCTACCATATATGACTCCTCGGGTCGGAGTTACTAACTCAACTGCGGACTTGTCTTCTCCAAACTACATGAGGTCAGCATCAGAAGGGATGGAAAAGGGACAACCTTCTGAGAAGATAGCAGCATCAGCGCGTGCTTTATCCTCTTTTTTCGACTCTTTGCTACTACCTTCACCATCCACGGATACTATACCTCCGGATGCATGCATGACCATGGGGATATTCCCCTCTGTTTGAGTCCTCCTGGCCATTGCCCTTAACCTCTTCTCTTCCTTAGAGGCTTTCTTCTTCAAGACTACATGTTTTTTCCCACTCGCTACCTCAGCTCTATGGCGATCATGAGAGCTACTCTCCTTAGCTGGAGCTTCTACATACTCTCCCTCATCATGATGGGGGATGGAATTGTTCTACGACTATTGCTCATGATTACAGAGAGTATGGGGGAAATTCACACACAAGAGATAAAAGGAAAAAACAGACACAAGCAAATGTGCAGAGAAAGAAGATGGCACTTACTGGTGATGGAAGCAGAAATTTGGGGCTTCAGAAATTGATGAAGTATTGATGCGCCTTCTGAACTTGGAAAGAAAAAAATTTCGAATAAGAGAAGACAATGGGAAGGATTTGGAAAATTTAATCCAAACCCAGACAGCATTGAAGATGAGCAATTACCTCGATTCTGTTTCCAAGGCAAGTAATTGGAGAGACGGGGGATAAACCGTCTCTGCTTGTCAATAAAGACAAGCCACGTGTATCTACCATCTGGATTTCAAAAGAAGTTAATCTCAGCTGTCCATATATCTGATGTAATACGAAAAGAACTTGAAGCTAGATATTCAGAAGGGTAAGCCCGAAAGGACAGTCCTAGAGGATACTCCGAGCTTAACACCCCGAGTTACTCTCCCTCGAGTTATTGGTCTTCCCTCTAGAAGCAAGCCTCTACTTCAATCTTCGATATAGAGCACTCTCAATTCTGAAGATCTACCTTGGGGCTACTGATAAGTCCATGGTTCGTATTCGGACCTCATTCATACTCGGACCAAGGCCCGAGAAGGGCCGTGGGCTCGAGATACGCGGAGGATGGGTCCACGGGTCCATCAATCCTAATCCTTATAAGGAATACGTATATTATGAATGTTCTACAAGGAATATACATCTTCTCAGAGATGGTAATACAACTATCCTAAACATGGTAACACAACCATGTCCGAAATACACTTCTATTATATATGGTAATACAACATGTATTCCCATAAGAGTTGTATTCATACCATAAATACATATCTTGGTGATCTACGGATTGTAGCCATATAAATACCCTAAGAGGTTTGGTAGACCTCTCATCTAATCTCATACTTTATACTATACACCTTAAGCAAATATACTGACTTGAGCGTCGGAGTGTCTATCCCCGGGACACCCGGGGCCTTTGTCTTGCAGATCAGTTCGAGAGCCTGGTTCGTTGTCGAAGTGTTGGTGTCCGGCATACATCAATCTCATAAATTATCCTATCCTCACAACTAAGCTTATCAATCTTATACTCCCTAGGCTTCCCTAAATCGTCCTTTTGCCTACCAAAATACTTCTCCGCATATTCTGCCACACGCTCCAGGTTGAGAATGGCATTGTCGGGCTATTGTTCCCTACAATAAAAACCAGGGGTAGGAGGATCGCTGAAGTCTTCCTCTACAGCATAAGACACATTTAACACATTGCTAAACATTTCCTCCCCGATCTCAAATTATTTCTTATTAACCCTAGTAAACCACCTTCCCGTTTCCTTTTCTTCCTCGATAAGTTGGTGAAAATTAGCATAAAACTGGCACGTTTCATCTTTATGTGCCGCGTGATTCAAACCTAAAAGCTCACCCATGTCGTGGTTTAGAAAGATTTGCATCACTTTCTCTAACCCTAGGTCTTTAATTTGATTGAAATCTACCACATAACATTCTAGCAAGTCACTATTCTCCATGAAATTCAAATAGGCTTCAGAAGCATCAAAACTTACGAATTTGGCCATTTCATATTTGGTAGAACTTGAACCAGCAGCCGCAGTCGTGATTGCCGGTGCCTGAGATGAACCCGCCTGTGCCGGTGGTCGGCGAGGTGGTACAAAAGGATTGTGTGCCAGCTGCTTAGTCCTAGCCATCCTTGTTGGGAGATTTGAGCGTGAGGGTTTCTGTGTTTGGGTTGGATTCAATTGAATTTCTCGCGTTTTGATTTCAGAAGATTCCCAATTTTTTTATTTATATAACAGACAGTAGCGATATCTTAACTGCCTAGATTGGGGTATAACAATATAGCTTACAATATCGCAACTCACTCGTTAGAGTTTAAAACGGCAACGTATTAACACGTTTTGAATTCCAAAAAATCCGCAATTTTTTTAACTATATACCAGACAGTAGCAACCTCTTAACTGAATAACTGGGTGTATAATTATGTCTCTAGTGAGATCGTAACTAACTCGTTACACTATAAAACGACAGCGTATCGCCAGTTAGGAGGAGAGGATGAACTCAACTAGGTTCTGTGATCGCTACTTACTCTCTTACTTGTTACGAGCTCGCTAGTTTCCTCGCGTGCTAGGCTCTTTGAAGTTGTACGGGAGTTAGCGAGTTCGCATGGGACACGGAAGCAGACGCGATTGTGTAACGATATCGTAAGTTTACTCGCTAGTTTAAATTGAGTAGTAGGCGACTTACTGGCGAACTCACTAGAACCCCCAGTTCACTCTAGGAAAATGTATATTCTCACAAATATAACATTGTTTCCAGTTAAGATTTTAACCTTAAATGCTCCCAGTTCAGTCTAGCACACTGAATTGTAACATTTGCATCAACATAAAGAAACTAAAAAGTCAATTAAACTTGAATGCAAATAGAAATATCTTAACAAACAAAACATGTTGAATCATCCCTACAATAGTCTAGTACATCACAGGCCTGCCACTAAAACGGCGTGCAAATTGTCGCTCGAATTGTCTTCTACGCCATCTAGCTTCTCCAATGGAGCGTCTTCAACACCCTTCTCTTGGTCAATTGGAGTGGGCAAATCTTGTGTTTCTTGGCATGTCTTCTCAGCATGGACTTGACCTGGTTCCTCATCCTCCTCGGGTTCACCAATCAATCTCTCCTTCCTCTTCATCTCATACTTAGCCAAATCGTCTTCCCCATCAGACCCGTCACTATCCACATTGGCTTCTCCACCACTTTCGTCTTCTTCTTCGTCAGTACCAATTTCAGCCACCCCCTTTCCAGGCAACGGGTCCTTGGCGCTCCCTTTCGGCACACTTGGCCCGGCGGAGTCGGTGTTCTTGGAGAATGTAGTTAGAAAATCAGGTACCTCCTCGTCATCGCTCAACTCGCAGTCTATCAACCCACTTGTCACCAGCTTGTTGAGATACTCGTTGTTTGCATTGGACCTCTTCTCAGCCATTTCAATCTCATCCACTAATTGACCCAGAGACACTACTAGCCGACCACCGGCATCAAAAACCCCATCTACTATACACACAAAAGTTGCGATATGAGCATTATAATACCTGTGAGCACTATCAACTACTTTATACATGAACATAAAAAAAATCTAAAGATGTGAGCATTATCATACCTGATACACCACCACATGCCCTTCTAGCAGCCTCTTCAGCTTCTTCCTTTTTCCCGTACTTACCATCAGCCTTCAACTCCAATCGCTTGTGTTTTAGCCACTCCTTGTCGTACTTGCCAAGTGGCATCGGACGGCCTCTTGGGAAAATTCCCGCTTTCCTTATCAAGGCTGTAATCAAACCACCGTATGGAAGCGCCGCGGTCTTGTGCCTCGCCATCTTCATCATCTGTGTCAGAATCGTGTAGCGGGGGTTGATTGGGATCTTCTCCATGATGTGGTAGAACACCATGAGGCTGCAAACTGTAGGCTCACAGGCATGACCAAGGGATGGCAACACATTCCCGCAGATTAGTTCAAACACTAATCGCTGCTCCTCGGTTAGCCTGTGGATCGGGTATGTCCTAGCTGTACCCGGCCTATTTTATTTTCTCCCAAACCACTTCCTACCCATCTAACCCGCATTCAACGGTTGTTTGGGGCTAACAGATGGAAAGTGTTGCTCATAATGAACCTCGTACGGGCCATCTTTCTTGGTAGGCTTAAGATCAGTACGACTCTTGTAGGGACATTTCAGTACACCGTTTATCATAAACTTATCTACTTTAAACTTAACCCCTCTCACAATAGTTGTGATATCATCCGATCCCTCCTCTAACCCTAGGTTTGCATAAAATTGTAAGACCTCCTCAAGGTAAATGGACTCGAGGAGTTGAAGTAAATAGTCTAGATGTTGTTCCCTAAAGTGGTCTAGCACATAATCGAGTTGCAGAGTTGGCAGAACACAACTATCAAAGACATTGTTATTTACTATTTTCCGAGAGCGACAACGAGCATACCTAGCTTTGGCGGCGTCATTGTAGAATTATGGAGTCTCTTCCTCTTCAGTGGCATTGTTGGGAGCTCCATCAACATCAGCTACGGCATCTCCGGCGGGTGGCTGAACAGTAACCTCTGGTGCAGCCGGCGGGTCAACCTCCTCATTCTCGTACTCAGTTCGGCGGTGCTTGTTTCCGAATTCTCCCCGTCCCCTATCCGACAGGCCTCTACCCCTACTTAAACCCCTAGTTTATGGAGGCATATCGTCTAGATTCCTCGGATTTTTCTGTGCCGAGAAACAAGAGTTTTCAATTTTGGGCTAATTAATTCTAGCCCGATCCCTCTTTTTTTATAGTAAATTATGTAGCGATATCGCTACCTCACACGTTAGTATCTACCTAAACCTACTAGCAAACTCGTAAGTAACCCTCTCATACATACAGTTATAGTTACGAGATCTTGAATTATGCTCGCCAGTCAAGCGTGTCATTAGCAACCTCGCTAGAGGCTACATTCACAATTTCAGCAAATTTAATTGAACCTGTAGCGAATTCGCTACTATTCTCGTTAGTGTTTTTCCCACATCGGCTGGTTAGATGGTAATTATTCAGTATATATTGATTGACATTATTGAATTGATCGATAAGTCGCCGACCCGCGCAAAACTGAACATGAAACATCCATGCTAAGGCCTACTACACTCAGCCCAATAATTATACTATCACTACTCAGCCCAGTATCAAGCCCAGCCCAATCCCAACCCAAAAACCTTTTTTTATGAACTATTAACTAGCGATATCGCAACACGTTTTCATGGGGTTTCATGGGTTTCATGGGTTTGTGGGTTTGTGGGTTTAGGGTTTAGGGTTAGACTGTGTTAATTTGTCAACTAGCGATTTCGCAAGTACACAAGCTAGCTAGTTATAAGATAACTCAAAAATAATTCTGTTTAATTTTTTATAAGGACTTTCATAGTCTAAAAATATATAAATTTTAAAAAGAGACAGTATAATACTCAATTTGGAAAATATCGATCATGATTTTAACTCAAGTAGAGTACATCTTTGTACATCAGCATGGAATGTACATAAGCAATATAAGATAACTCAATGTAAAACCAAGATAATTTAGTTTAAATTTTGTTAAGAACTACCATATTCTAAAATATTTACATTTTATATATAGACAGTATAATACTTAATTTGGAAAATATCGATCATAATATTATGTCTATTAGAGTACATCTTAGTACATCAACATGTAATGTTATGAAGCGATACTCGTTAGTATGATGTGTGATTACAATTGGTGAGTGTATGTGTGCATGATACTTTGTTTACTTCATGAATTGTACTTGTAATCACATACATGAGTGACAATAAACCAAGTTTCTCTAATCAAATGCACGTGAACTGCGCATATATGTGTGAACCTCTACTCTGATTTTGTCTTTAAAGGTAATCGAGGGACATCGTTTACAAGCGTACACATGATTTGTAGAGTTTCTTAATGTCTTACAATTAGAGATTTAGTTTCTGAAAATCTTTAATATTGTGTAAGTGCAGATTAAGTCAACCAATCCCTATCGTGTTATACATCAGCTTATGACGGAACAAATGAAAATTATTTTTTACAATAGAAGAATTTGTGTTTTATTCCATAACATCATATTGTTTATATCGTGATCCAAGCATGTATGAGTGCGTTGTAAAAAAAGTCAAATTATGTTATGTAGGGTTCTGGCGAGTATAGGTAGCGATTTCGCAACTACCAAGTCACATACTTTATTTCAGCTTTTCAGTTACAACCTCGCTAGAAAGATAAGGGCAATGCTATTTGCAAGTTGTATTTTACTTTTGCAGTCCGTATTATTTTTAGAAAAGACAAATACACCCTCAATCAAGTGGCTAAAGTTTGAACAAGATAAATCAATAAGGACAATCTTGTCATATCCAATCAAAATAAAGACTGCATTAGCAAAAGAAAACCTGCAAATAGGAATTCTGAATAATAAAGTAGACCATAAAAGGCAATCACATGAGCATGTAACGATATCGTAACAACCCTCGTCAGGTGTAACGAGAGAGTTCTGAATTCGCAACAAGGTAAGCTAGAATAAAGTGAACACGCGATAGATAAGAAAAACACAACACTTTTGGCATCTTATCCATCACATCTTACGGGTTTCATCTCCAAAAATCAAACTTATACACATATTCTCAAATCTCCTCACTTTTCTTCACATCAAATCTCCATAACCCATCTCATACATGTTGGACATATCAATTGTGTCAAAACAAAGTGGAACTAGCCACTAATTGCATGCAAAAGATTGGTAAGTTCTGCAATGAATTCTCAACCACATTTTTCCCTATATTTTTGCAATTAATGTCAATCTATATTTGTTCTTGTTCAATTGGGTAACATTCTTTTTTGTGGGTAGGAGAGGGACAAACAAGGTAGACCATCCCCAACCAAAATAATCAATTCTCCCGACACAACTTTTTCATATGCAAAGGTACGATTTTTTTCATTCTTATTTGCTAAAAATTTGATTTTGTTGTACATACTACCTCCATTTATCATGTTATTACTAAATATCACGTCAGAAGCATGTCCTTAACGAAAGTTTAGACTTTATGTTCATGTTGTCACTTGCAAGCTTAGCCCTAAATTTTTGGATTATGTTTTATAATGGTATTACTTAAAAGTACAACTTTGACTCATTAGCATTGCATTAGCCATTAACTAATTTCACTACAAAAAGGAAAGCTTAATGGATAGCCCTACTAGTTCCGGTAACTCCGACTCAAGTGGGGGGGAAAATGTTGTTGGCGGTTCAAGTGAGATTAAAAGACAACGAGAAGTGAGTCGCGCATCGAAAGAAGCTCAATTGCTCACACATTTTCGCGAATTAGAGATTAGGATGGATAACAAAATACTAACACATGTCAAGTTTAATGACATTGGTGTTGCTATTTCACCCGACGATGATGTCGCGCGATGGTCAAGTTGGTGTGCTAAGACGGGTAGGATACACGTGCCATTAGGCACAAAGGATTGGAGGCTACTAAGCATCGACATCAAAAAGTATATATGGAAGGAATGCAAGGTTAGTTTTGCACTTGTTATTTTTAATTTCAATAGACAATTTTACATGTGACTATTTTTATGATCACAATTGTAGCGCCCCTTTATTATCGAGGCAAAATATTATGATCAAGTGAAGAAGAAGGCTCTTCAAATTACATCAAAGGCTCATCGAGAGCACAAGTATACCCTTGCCAAGGATTATATCAAACTCAATGGCAAGAGGTTTGGTAAAGATCCAAGTACGCGTTACAATCACATTTTACCCCTTACTTGGGAGGCATTCAAGAATCAATGGTTAGAAAATGACGTAGAGATTAGTCTACTACATCTCGCAATAATAGTTTCATGCGATTTCGTCAAGTATTATTGTTTTCGTTACTGCTTAATTATTAAAATAACATACAATTTTTAAAAGGGTTTGGGGGATAGGAAGCGCAAAGCCACTATCGATAATGTTATGCCTTACACAGGGGGTAAGGGGGGTAATTGGGTGTGGGGATTTAGACCTCAAAAAATAACCAAGGTGAAAGAGCTTGTTGATGGGGGCATGGACGCGGAAGAGGCGAACAAGCTAATCATTGCCGAAGACCCTAAAACATATAATAGACAACAATTATTCGTCTTTGGTAGAATTAAAAAAGACGGGACTTTCTCAAGTGATGAGGCAAAAAGGGTGGCTAATCGAGTGGTACGCTTTACCTACTACGCAATACCATGTTCCATTTTAGTACTACAATCAAACAATCAAGCACAACAATTGATGACGATAATAAATTTTATTTTACAATACTACCTTTTTAGGACGAGGTCGAGCGTGAAGTTGAAGAAGGCTTGTTCATCCCAATCGGTAAACACGATGTGCTACGTAGAGCACTTGGGAAGGCCGAGCAGCCCGGGAAGAGCTAAGGGAATTGGTGGTTATGTTACTCAAATAGAGGCGTTTGGTATCAAACGTAGTAGTAAAGACCCTAAACCATCCAAACTCCAAATAGTATTGAGCCAAGCCAATAAATCCGACCAAGAGGTCAAGAAATTGAAGATAATGTTGGCCAATGTGTGTTCTTTTATAAAGTATCCTCTTCCATCCGATTTTTGTGACACCGATCCAATCAATGGACCCTCGTCTAGAGGATCACATCCTTCCCCACCACAAAATGAGGTTGACCAACCTATTTTTGACAAACCTATTTTTGAACCCAACAAGGAAATATGCACAACTTTGGCCCCTATCAAAGAGCAAGTTCACATACAACCATCCGATCCCAAACCGTAGGTACGTTTAATTACTTGCACCTCAATCAAATGAATAATTCTACACAACTCATTATTATTGATATTTTATAAAAAATACTCTAACTTTCTACATATGTCTAATTCGACCTAATTAAACATGCCTTATTTTTATATTAGAATTCCCCTTCTTGCAAGTTGTACGTTGAATGTGGGACGAATTCTCAACCCGCCACGTAGCAATGGGAAATTAATATCCTGACATAACACTACATCATGAAAACAAAGTCCCTATTGGCTTCGTTAGGGTTTCTATACTACATGTGTTAGTCGAGGATGCCTTGGTACCGGTCGCGGATAAAGAGTGCACGACAGTGGGTAAAGATTTGGGCCGTTTTTTTGTGTGGCCCAAATGGTTTGTCGTTGATGTGAATTCTAATTCTATCCCAATTAATAGAAATAAACCATCACCCGTCTTAGACCCACTAAATTTTCCGGTAGCTAAGAAGCCGATGTCGGCGGAACAAGTTGGATTCATGAAAGCACTCTCGGGATTCGTTCGCACGTTTTATGATATGGTGGGCCACCATAGTCGGGATTACATTTACTATTTCTATGCCAATAAACAGGTATTCGGCGAAGCGAGGGAATTAATCGTTCCATGGGAAGACTTTGCCCTTTTCTGGCACTATCAAACCCTTCCTGAAACAATCCTTATACTACATCAAATGTAAGCTACTTGATCTCATCTCTTCTATCGTATTGCAACTTACAAATTATCATATACTTGTGCACTATTATACGTTCATATCCGCTCTATTGTTTATTTAGGTACATGCAATACCTTGCTCAAAACGCAAAGACTTTGATTGGTTTTTTGCACCCAATATGCTTGCAAGAAATGAATGAAAGTAATCAATCACGATTTGCTTATCTTTCTAAGATCCTTAGTGACAAGACCAAGACAATTTACATAGGCCCATATCTAGAGAGATTAGTTTTCTTTTTTACAATTGGATATTTACATTTTGTAAACATTCTAATCTTCGAGCCGGGTTCTTACATTTTCATTTCATAAAATATGTAGTGGCCATTGGAGTTTTGTAGTTATGAAACCATCGTTGAAGCGAGTGTATTGGATGGACCCACTACACTTTGGTCCATCTACAAAATTTGCAGATTTATTAGAGGTTGCTATGCATAGTGCACATGACGACACACTACTTCCCTTCAACCTTATACAGATTCAGGTGACATTACAAATCCAATGGTCATTTATTTCCACCATGATATCATTTCAAATCATTTGTTATACTTCTTCACTTTCAGCACCGAAAGCAATTGTCAAATTGAGAGTGCGGTTACTATATGATGTTGTATGCCACCGAGTGCGTCGCTGGCCTTGTTGATATTAATTTGGAATTACACCGCGTAAGCATTCTTACAACCTACTTATTGTACCTATTACTATCTACATTGCCTTTAACACTATTAAAAAAAGCATTTCCTATTCTTAGATTCTCGAGGAAAATCATGCACCATACACCAAGAAGGAGTTGGAGGATGGTACGTAGAGATGCATTTGCTAGACACTTGGTCCTTATTAGATCTCGGTACATCTCTAGGCCTCACATACCCAATAAAAGCTAGTTTATTTTTTGGTCAAATGGATGCACATACTTTTAAGTTCAATTACTTCAATTGGTTTATAAAGTGTGACTTGTTAGTGTTTCATGTTCATGTTTTGTGCTTAGATACCATGCATCTTGCAATTGACAGCTTAGACAATTAAAATGAAACCCTAATTTAGTGGAATTGGGTGGAAATGGCTCAAATCCTATAATTTAGTGACACTTACGAAATCCCTGCGAGCTCGTTACTTGTCTCGCCAGTGACATTAAAATTTTTGCAACCATCTTGTACTGTCGCTACTTCACTGACAATAATCATATTTCTTAACTTAGTTTTTGCGCCGTCGCTACCCAATCGCTCGTTCTTCTCTGCCTCTCCAATCTGATCTCTGTCGATGTCGTAAGCAAACACGCCAACATCAGGCGAATCACTAGCTTACTCGCAACATCATTTGTTTTTCTCGTTCACCCAATGATCACACGACTTTGTTTCAATTTAGCGACAGATGTAGCGAACTCGCTACTACATACATAAGCGATTTTCTTACGAACTCGTTATCTATTCCGCACCAAGAATTTTTATTATATAGGGTGGTTCAGTTGCGAGCTCGCTACAGTTTTACTAGCGAGTAGCACGTCTCTGTCGTAACCTAGCTCGTTTTGTTCAATCCTAAATGTTGAATTTGACTTGTAGTGAGTTCGCTACTTTAGACCCAGCGAATCGCCCCAATATATCGTAACTAGTCTCGTTAGCAGATAAATACATGACAAGCTAGGCTGCCTTACGCTATCGTAACTAATTTTTAGCGATCTGCACGATAGACCTCGTAACCAGACTCGTACACATTAATTTTACAATCTAGGCTTTCCAATGTAGCGATGTCGCTAGTATTTCATCTGGCGATCAGTAGCTTCTGTCGTAACTTAAGAATCAACCAGTTGTTTGGTACTAGCGTTTGGTAGTTACAATATCGCAAAAAGAAAATACATATCAGTTAGACTTTAAGGCTAGCGAGCTCGTAAGCTTTGAGCAAGGCGTATAAGCCTTCATCCAAGGCGGAAAGAAACGCCTTAAACCTAAAAACATCTAAGGCGGAAGAGGAACCGCTTTAGATGATTTTTCTCATTTAAGTCACAACCAGAGAAGGCATTTGTTTTCTGCCTTAACACATGAAGGATGAACTGCCTTAGATGGCTTGATATTCTAGTAGTGCACTATTTCAGAAAGTCCTTAGCCCTCTTAAGCTTAAAAACTAATCCATACATACCTTTAAATTTACAGTGTGGGTTCCAATTGTCTTCTATCAGTCCCTTGAGTTCAGGTCTGTTCAACCACATGGATTGAAATCTGAAGGGCTTTGGTAAATTGTTCACAGGCTTGCTGTAGGGATAATAAAAGTGGGTTATGGTCAGAGGTTGTCCTATTAAGAACTTGGATTGAGGAATGTTGGAGTGCCTCCAGCCAGTCTTGGTTACCTAATCCTCTATCTAATCTCTGCAACAGCCTATCCTCCTTCATTCTGTAGTTGGTTCATGTAAATAGATTCTCTACTGTGGAGATGTCTTGTAGCCCTAATGTATCCATCATGCCTCTAAACTCTATACTTCTAACTGAGGGGTTATTGTTGCCCTCATATTCATTCACTATGGCCACAGTGTTGAAGTCTCCTATAAATATGGATGGTCCAGTAGGTAAGCCGACTAGTTATGGTATAGATAACCTAATTAACTTTTTCTTATTTTCACTTCATCCCCACCCTCTCATTCCTATCTTTCTTTAAAAATTACCCAAATTATAAAGTTAAAATAGATGCTTAAGGCTTAATAAAAAAAATTATTTTGCGGCATTCACCTGACATGCAAATTCTAAATATGCAAAATCTCTTGAAAACCCAATTTTCTTAAATATTATAGAACTACCACTTTGTTTTTAACTCAAATGATACATATTTGTGTTAATGCATTGATAATTTTAAAATAAATATGCAATAAAATATGTTTAATGCAAAAATTTAAGAAATTTCATATAAAATCTTTAAGTAACAAAACATACCGTCTAAGTTAAAATGTACAATGTATAAACTAAAACCTTCTCTTGTAAATAAGGGTAAAATTGAGACAACAAAAAGGCTCTAGTAAAATAGGTCTTTCTCTCCCTTTTGATGTTCTACTCTTCACATCTGCTGGAAGGCTAGAACCTTAAAATTCCCAATTTGAGCCACCCATATCCAAATTAACCAAGCCATTAGCTCCTCTCTAATCTTGGGATTTGAATCAGTTGTTCACATTGTACAGTTTGAATCGCTGCAACTATAGTATGGGGATTCATACTATAATAGTGTCAAACTGTACTTTGTGAACAACTGGTTGGCGCCATACGTAGGTTTTTATTATATGTTACAAACAAGAACTATGTCATCATTTTTTGTTATTTGGAGGAGAAATGTGTTCGATTTAGTTTTCAATCGATAGTCTGAAATGAAAGTTGTGATTATGGAAAGAAAAGAAGTTGAAAAGGTAGTATTTTTAAGCAAACTAAAATGTAAGAACTGGGTTTGAAGTTGTCATGGTAAAAGAGTTACATTTAAAGAAAATTTGATTTCATTTGTAGATGTATGTTTACGTGCACCTGAATTCCTCTTAGATTTGTTTTGTTTTGTTTTCCTCCTATGTCAATTTAGGTATAGTAAAGCTTGAGTTCTCCAGATGAATCCTCGGATACTCTTCTGGCTTTCTCGTAGATTTCAAGTTGGCTCCCGGCACTATGATATACATTCAGGATTTCAGGCTGCCTTGGATCATCTGCAGTCCTGCATTAACATGTATAGTACTGAAAGTATTGAAATAAAAGAATTGCAAGACTTTGTGCTTTGTAGGCTTAGGTGTCACAGAACCTTTGCTATCTGTTCAGTAAAGTTGGGCGGCGATGTTCAGTTTATGAGTCTTTGAGGAAGGCTAGGGGATGTTGTTCGAAAAATCCTGGACGATGAGTTTAGCAGTGGTTCCACTGACAACGATGTTGAAAGATTCTTGGACAACATCAAACCACTGGTGAAAGAAATGGATATATGGTTCATTACTTTGTCAGACTCCGACTCGAAGCAATCTACCAGTCGATTAATTGATGACATCCTTGGTTCAGTCATTGAGAATTTTGAGGATTTTCTCGTATGTGTTGATGAAGATAATGAGGATGTAGGGCATCTTATACGACCAATAGAAGCATTGAAAGAGTACATGATATTTTTGAGAAATTTCTGCATTGCAGTTGAGGATCAAGACTTTCCGTAATCCTCAGTTATGCAGAACTTTCTCTCAAGCTCTGTCCCGTTTCAGATGTTTAGATCCCACAGTTGTCATGATGTATTTCATTGGTTATCTACTATTTCTTCTTTGGAATATGCTACATTCGGACGTGTCTTCCATCATTTCCTTGCAGGCCCTGTTAGAAAGACTGTATGATGGACTAAGATTCTTAAGAACCCTTCTCAGGAAGTTGCCAAATATGTTCCATGGTGAAATAGGGGATACTGCAAGACTTGCGACGTGTAATGCTGGAGTCATTATCTTTCCATTTGTCAAAATGGTTTTGAATTTGATCCCGAACTTCAGGAATTTCTAGGAACTATTATGGTGATTCAGTCAGCGTTTGAAGAGAAAAAACTGAGTTTTCCAGATATCTTTTCCATCCGCCTTGGATCATCTGCGGTCCTGCATTGACCGAATTTGTTTTGAATGTGGCAAATCGAAAGGGAAAAAGGCAGCTGTGGATGTGATTGGTAGGCTAAGCTGTCTCAGAACGTTTGTTACCAGTTCAACAAAGCTTGGCATCAATGTGGAACTGCTGAGCCTTTGGGTAAGGCTAGATGGTATTGTTTCCAGAATATTGGATGATAAATATAGTCATCATTCTGCCTGCGACGATGCTAAAATGTTCTTTAGAAACATGAAATCTTTTGTGGAAGAAATGGAGAAATGGTTCATTATTTTGTCAGATCACAACTTTCAGCAATCTAATCCTGCAGTGGCTGTCACCATTGAAGTTACTGATGACCTTATTGGTTCTGTTGTTGAAAATCTGGAAAACTTTCTTCATCGGTATGATAAAGGAGGAAATCTTCTTGTAGGACCAATTGAAGCTTTGAAGAAGTACTTTATATCATCTAGAAATTTCATCTGTTTTGCAACTCTTCTAGGTGCTGATCAACATCAAGAGGTTAAAAATCTGTTTAGTCAATCTGAAGGTCTTGCAGTCAGTGTAGCACATACAACAGTATATCTCTTTACTGACGATCCTATTGATAGAATGAAGTCCATCATTACTGCGTTGCAGTCGAGGATCAACCCTTTCCATAAATCTCGGTTATATGAGGCTTACAGTCTAGCTCATTAATCCTGGACGTAGGAGTTCATATATACCTTTTGCTATGAAACACCATGATAGGATTATCTCATTTTCTGCATTTTTATTCAGTTGACGAAGGGGGCATGTATTTGACTCTGTGTGTGTGCTTTTTTGTCCTTCCATTTTGCAATGTCTATTATTGGACAGAGTCAGACAGTAAGAAATGATAAATATTATGTCTTTGACACACCATAAAACTTAAAGAAATCATGGAAACAAGTGAATTTCTTGTTTGTATACAAATAACTTGATTAATTATTGCAAATGGCAATTAAGTAACCAGGAACTTTCAGTTGACAAAATAAGCAGTCTTTCTAAGCTTGCTTTGATCAGTTCCTTTCGCCTTCGTCGGAGCCGCCGGATTCTGCATTTCTACCGCTTTTATTCAGGTGATTGTTTTTCTGTCTATGCATCCGACTTTTCTTTTCTGTATTATGTGTGTGTGTGTATTCTAATATAATTTATGCTCTCTTTTAGGTCTTTCTTTTATTCTGTACACTGTTGAAGAGTTCAATTCATCTGTTCCTGAGCTGCTGGGATCTACAATACTGGTTTGAAAATCTGGTTCCTCTATTACACATTATAATTACATACAATACAAACAAATTTTGCTCATCTTTTATTACTCTTGTTTTTTCCAAGGAATGATGAAGATGACTTTCAGAGACAGCAATGGAACTCGCATATGCATATGAGGGAGTCAACGGCTAATTTCTGTTGAGATAGGTAATACTCTTACTTACTAAACACAGTCCGGTATTTAAATTTTTACTCTTGTAATCTAATTTGTAGTATTTTTACAAAAATATTCTTACTATTTATGATCATGAGAAACTTAGTGGGTTTATTATAGAATGAAAAGAAGTTGAAGAGACTGTATAGAAGTTTGAAGTTGATTTCATTTGTATATGTTTATGTGCACCTGAATTCCTCTAAGATTTGTTTTGTTTTGTTTTCCTCCTATGCCAATTTAGGTTTAGTAAAGCTCTTGTTCTCCAGCTGTATCCTCAGATACCCTTCTGGCTTTCTCGTAGATATCAAGATGGCCCCTGGCATTATTATATCTATACAGTGTGCCCAGGATCATTGAACTCTTTGTGGATGAAATTGACAAATGGTTCAATGCATTATCAGAAGACTTGCAGCAATATGTGCATCTTCCTGTGTCGGTTAGGGGACAAATACTTGAGGAAATCCTTGCTTCAGTTGTTGAAAATTTTGAGGATTTTCTTATGTGCATTAATGAAGATTCCGAGGACCACGGGAGTATATTACCACAGATACAAGCATTGAAAGAGCACATGGAATTCTTCAGAAATTTCATCGGTTTTGCAACTCTTCTATGTGGTGATCAACATCAAGAGGCCCAAAATTTATTTCCCAAAATTGAAGCTCTTGCAGTTAGTGCAGCACATTTAACAGTATATATGTTTACGTCTGAGGATAGTATTGACAGAATGAGCTCCCTCAAATCTGCATTGCAGTCGATGATCAAACATTTCCACAATCCTCAGCTATATGAGACTTACTGTCGAGCTCTTGCCAGCTTCAAATATTCTAGAGGATTATATCCTCTAACTCAAGTCGATCCCATCTTTGTTATGATGGATTTCATTGGTTATCTGCTCATTCTTCTTTGGGATATGCTGCAAACGGTAGTTTCTTCTATCAATCCCTTACCCTCTCAATTGTATGATGGACTAAAATTCTTGAGAACTCTACTCAGGAAGCTGCCAGGCATGTTTCAAGGCGAAATAAGGGATACTACAAGTTCTGCGCAGCTGCGGTATGTAATGCTGGAGTCATTATCTTTTCAATTTATCAAAAAGGTTTTGTAATTGATAGTGAATTTCAAGACTTTCTTGGAAGCATCAAGGTGATTCAGTCAGAGTTTGAAGATAAAAAACCGAATTTTCCCGGTACAACTCTATTGGCCTTTCTTGATTCCCTCTTAGACTATGTGAGAAAAGTGAGTAGTTCTAAGGTTCATTCATGTTTCATGAGATTTGTACCGAAAATCCGATAAGATCTTGCCTTTTTAATATCATATACGGGGATATTGATGGAGTTGAAAGAGTCCCTACAGGACCTTAATGAAGGCCTCTGGAATCTTGTTGTAGAGGTGGCCTACAAGTTGGAGTTTCCTGTTGATCAACTGGTGCTTGGAAATATTCTGGAATCTTTTTCACTGTCCTTTTTTTGCATCGCAGCAGACATGAGGATTATTAAGACTGAGGCCTCGAAGATTTTTGATGACAAGAGACTCGAGAAAGTTAGAGGTAACCCTTTGCTAATTTCTGTCAATTTCCAACATCTGTTCACTCTCCTTTTCTATAAGCTAGAAATACAAAAGGTTTCGTTTTATTGAATAAAAAGAAATCTTTTACACACTCTAAGTTGGTTTCTTTGGTTGACAATCGAATGTACATCGTTAAAATTATGTAACAAAGTTGTGTCATTGTTTAATTTAATTGTTAGATGTAAAGTTTTTTATTTATTATATTAATCTTAATTACCTGATGATTTCGTCTTAGATATCAAGATGGCTGCTCGCGTTATCATGTCTATTCAACCTGCCTTGGATCATCTGCAATCCTGCAAGAAGAGAAACGGTTTTAAAACAGTTGAATCCAAAGAAATGAAAGCGATTGCTGCTGTGATATGTAGGCTAAGGTGTATCAGAACATTTGTTATTTGTTCAACGAAGCTGGGCATCAATGTGGAGCTGAGGAGTCTTTGGATAAGGCTTGATGATGTTGTTCGCAGAATCTTGGAAGACAGATTTGGTCGCCATTCTGTGTGTGCCAATGCCGGAAGGTTCATTGACGACATTGAATCTTTTATTGCAGAAATGGACCGATGGTTCGTTGTTTTGTCAGACTGCTGTTTGCAGCAATCTGCGAGTCAAATACTTGATGATCTGATTGGCTCAGTTGTTGAAAATTTTGAGGATTTTCTCACGCGGGTCCAATGTGATATGAATCGAGGACATTGGATAAAATCCTGGAAAGATTATATGGTATTCTTGTGAACTTTCATCCGTTTCGCTACTCATCTATGTGAGGACCAACATCAAGAGGTTCAAGATTCATTCAGTGAAATCGAAGGTGTTGCAGTCAGTGTAGCACATTTGACGCTATATATCTTTGCAGCTAAGGATCCTTATAATAGACTGAAGTCCATCGATTCTTTATTACTCTTGCGGATCAACCCTTCAAATAATCCTCAGTTACATGAAACTTTCTCTCGAGCTCTGGCAGCTTAAAATGTTGTAAAGAGTCATATCATCCGAATTTACAAGATCACATGAGTCTCATGATGGATTTCATACCCTCTCCGCAAAAACATGATGTTTCTATTGTCAATCCCTCTCACGAGTCTCGATTGAAAACGCTGTATGATGGCCTAGAATCACTGACAACCTTTTTCAACAGGTTGCCAGGCATGTTTCATGGCGAAATTAAGGATATTACAAGAGCTGCAATATGTGATGCTGGAGTCATCATCTTTTCCCTTCATAATAAAGGTTTTGTAATTGATCACCGACTTCAAGACTTTCTTGGAAACTGTAAGGTGATTCGATCAGTGTTTGAAGAGAGAAAATTGCTAAATTTTCCAAACTCAACCATATTAACCTTTCTGGATTCCATCATAGGCAAAAGTGTTAAGGTTCAGTCAAGATTCCTGGAGTTTGAACCAACAGTTGAACTAGATCTTATTTTCTTAAGATCACTAATGGTGAAATTGGTGGAGTTGAGAAAGCAGCAAGAGGACCTTCACCAGACTATCTGGATTCTTGTTGTGAAGGTGATCTACAACTTTGAGCTTCTCGTGAACCAACTGTCGCGATGTAGAAATTTTAGAGATCTGAAACATGCTTCCATGTCCTTTCTATCTATTGCAGAAGACATGATCACTATTAAGACTGACTCTTTCAAGATTTTTCATCACAAGCCCATGGAGGGAGATGGAGGTAACCCTCTGAAAATTCCATTTATAATTCTTCACTTTCATTTTTTGAGTTTTCATGCACATACTATGATGACAACTTTCGAAACTTCATTTTATGATTCCCCATTATGATAATTGATACCGTGATTTGTGAAATTGATTCTCATTTCTTTCAGATGTTGATTTCATCAATATATTTAACTGATAATTTCAACTGATGTGTTATATATGCGTGTTTGCTTACAATTATTCTCTCAGACATCAATTAATTTATTCAACTGTTGTAAAGCTTTTGGTCTCAATCTGAATCCTCACACATCTATTTCATGTACATTCTTAGATATCCAGATGGCTTCCCTGAGGATCACATCAATTCATTCTGCCATCCTTGTGGTTCAGTCCTTCTTCGACACCTATGGTGATTCTGGATATAATAAACAAAGAAAAAGGATCATGGTCTTGATGAATAAGCTAAGGTGTCTCAGAACATTTGTTCTTTGTTCAACAAAGTTTGGCAACAATGTTCAGCTAATGCCTCTTTTGGCAAGACTTGATGCCGTGGTTTGGGAAATCTTGGAATGCTGAAGAGTCCAGAAGACTCAGCATGTTATAGTTGGCTATTTTGTAGAAGTTATCATGTTTAAACATGCTTATGTTTAAACACTTGCGGAACTGAAATCAGAAAACAAGCAAGGGTATTGAAGGAGAAGTACAACTCTGATGAGATCAAAGATAATATTCGAGAAATCAAAATGATAAGTGAAGATTGATTTTGTATCGATTTGAATTAGTTTGAGAATATGTAATAGAGTTGTATCTTAGTAAGGATTAGTCTTAAATAAGGAAAGAAGATATTTCTTATCCTTTAGCTATAGAAGTAGAATATGGCTAGAAGACTAAATGTAGCTGTGACGAGCTGGATGAGAAATCAGCATTGCCGAGATTGAAGGATCGAGAAGATAAACGAGGCAACACAGCATTGAACAATAAATAGTCAATGAAGCTGCAACAGAAGATTATCCATCTTACAAGAAAGTATTCTGCCGATCAGAATAGCTTTACAGTTGGAGCAGCTTATTGAAGGGAGTTCAATAGGTCTTTGCCGAACGCCAGCAGTCTAAAATCAACAGCCTTAATACTTCAGGGGAAATGGTCAAGACAGCAACGAGGAGTTGCTGACCGGCAGTGAGGGGATCTCACGAATCCATATAAGAGATAAGTCATAGATAGTTAATTGTTGTGTGAAACTTTGTAACGTATCTTGATTATCTAGTGGATGATTTTCAGACTGGGCAAGGCCCCGCAGATGTAGGTGTTCAACACCGAACTGCGTAAACAACTTTGTGTGTTCTGTCTTTTTATGTTTAAACTCTGCAGTATGTTTAAACATACTTGTTAGTTTAGAAAGAATAGTTGAGAACTATTTGAAACTGATCGATAGTAAATTTCAATTGGTATCAGAGTTTGTCCACTAAATTGCGCCTTTAACAAGGCCAGTGGAGATCCCTATCGATCATGGCGAACCAAGAGAAGGATGGTTCAATATACACGCGTGCTCCCATGCTGGATAAAAATAACTACGGTTATTGGAAGGCAAGGATGAGGCATTACATTGATGCTCTAGATGAAGAAGCATGGTATTGGGTTGAGAACGAGTGGTCACCAGCCAGACATCCACCTACAGCAGGGGCAGTTGAAGGTGTTCTGAAATACAGAGAAGAGCTGTCAACTCAAGAGAGGAAGGATAAGCGATTAAACAGCAAAACACTCAACTACATCAACTCGTGTGTTGATCAAGAAGCGTTTCGGTTGATTTCAACGTGCAGCACTGCTAAGGATGCATGGGAGAAGCTTAAAGCAAGCTATGAAGGAGATGCAAAAATGAAACGACAAAAAATGCATACAGTGAAGACAGCATTTGATACTTTGATTATGCAGGATAATGAGACGATTACTGATTACAATGCAAAAATCAGGGATCTTGTCAACACAGCATATCAGTTGGGAAAACCATTTGTTGAAGACGATATTGTTCAGAAGATATTGAGGTCTCTTCCACCGAGGTTCAAAGGGAAAACTATTGCAATGGAGGAATTACATGATACATCTGAGATGACTGTTGATGAAGTCATGGGAGCACTTTCAGCCTTTGAAATGAAGGAGTTAGCAACAGTCAGGCAGAGTGGTATGGCATTTACTGCAGCTGCTCATAAAACAGCTGAACAAAATCCAGTGTCTAAACATAATTCCATGTCTAAACACTCTACCAGAAACAGCAATGAAGAAATGGACAAGGATGAGCTTGCGCACATATCAAGGAGCTTTGCAAAAGTTCTGAGAAATTCTCAAAATATGAGAAATGAAGGAAGGGAGCAGAGTTCAAGTATGAGTAGAAGAGCAAATAATGATCAAGCAGAACCCAAGCCGGCATTCAAACATGCTGGAAAAATTCAATGTCGAGAATGTGAAGGGTACGGGCATATTCAATCACAATGTCCAAGTGGATCATCAAACAAGAAAGGGAAAGCCTACAATGCTACATTTAGTGATGCAGAAGATTCTGATGAAGAACTTGTCAGCAATCATGTGACATTTGGAGCATTCACTGTTCAAAGCGATGAAGAAAGTGAAGAAGAAAACTATGTCATGTTTGGTGCTGTTGTGAGTCCAGAGAATGAGAGTTTAAGCTTAGACATTGAGGAGGTTCATGAACCTTACGACAAACTTCATAAACTCTGGATCAGTGTGACTGAACAAAATAAAGTGCTACGGAAAGACAACAATAGTTTGAATGAAGAAATTGAGCAACAACATATAACTATTGAGGCAATGAGAAAGGAACTGAAGATAGCTCTCATTCGAGCAGAGGTAGCAGAAGGAACCATCACCAAACTAAACAAAGGAACAGCTGCTCTGGATGAAATTCTTGGTATGGGAAAAATTGCTGGAGATCGACATGGATTAGGGTATGATGAAATAGAAGTGGCTAACAAGAATAATCAATCAAAAGGGAAGCTGAACAAGAAGGTGATACAACCGATTTCAAGTCAAGTCAGGAGAGAGCAACCTATTAAGACTTTAAACAACTCTATCAATGTTCCAAAGTTTGGTATAGGCTATAAACCGATCTATCCTCATCAGCAAAACATGTTTCAGCCATGGTGGGAGGCAAGGTGCAACTAATGTCGACGTCCAGGACACTACAAAAGGCGTTGCTTTCGTCTTTTACAAGATCTGATGCAAGAATCAACACATGGAGTAGGTTACAACACAGGAGCGGGTTATAACACAGTAGCAGGTTATAACACAGTTGCAGGTTACAACACTGGAGCAGGTTACAACACAGTACAATCAGAAAAATCTCCATACACTAAAAAGGTATGGGTTCCAAAAATCAATCACTGCTATGCTGTTCATACTTTTTATAGCTCAAATGCCAGAGATTCCTGGTATTTCGATAGTGGCTGTTCTAGACATATGACAGGTTCTTCTGAGCTGTTGAGCAATATTGTTCCATGGACTGGAACTGTTAGATTTGGAGATGGGAAAAAATGCAGAATAACTGGAAAGGGGGAGTTACAAGTCAAAAACTTTCCAGTGTTTCAAGACGTACTCTTGGTGGATGGACTAAAGGCAAATTTGCTCAGCATTAGTCATCTATGTGACAACAAACTAACAGTTTTATTTGATGATAAAATATTCACAGTCAGGAAGGATGAACGGGGTGTTCTTATTGGCACTAGATCATCAGATAACTGCTACATATTGGATGAATCAGTTAGTTGTCTCAAAGTAAGTGTGGATGATACTCTTTTGTGGCACAAGAAGCTTGGTCGTGCAAATCTGAAAACACTGGCTAAGGTAACAAAGCTTGAAGCAATAAGAGGAGTACCATTACTCTCTTATACAAAAGAGTTAAACTGTCCACCATGTCATGAAGGTAAACAGGTTAGATCTCCACACTCTAAACTTCATGAAATCACTACTTCCCATGGTCTTGAACTGCTGCATATGGATTTGATGGGGCCAATCATTCCAGCTAATATTTCGGGAAAGAAATATATCTTTGTCTGTGTAGATGATTTTTCCAGGTTTACATGGGTAAAATTCTTGAAAGAAAAATCTGATGCTGTGGGAATAATTATTGAGCTCATTACACAAGTTAACACTGAAAGATCACATGACGGTCTCCAAGTGGTTCGAGTAAGGAGTGATCATGGACGGGAGTTTGCAAACTCTACTATGATGGATTTTTGTGCAAAACTTGGAATCAAGCATGAGTTTTCTGCTCCAATCACACCACAGCAAAATGGTATTGTTGAACGCAAAAACAGGACTATCATCAACATGTCAAGGGCTATGATGCCGGAAAATGATACTCCAAAGAAATGATGGGCTAAGGCTGTTCATACTGCATGTCATACAATCAACAGAGTCTATCTTCGTCCTCTCACTCAGAAAACTTCTTATGAACTCAGGAAAGGGAGGAAGCCAAACGTCTCATACTTTCATGTATTTGGAAGTGCGTGCTACATTCTCAGAGATCGTGAACCTCTTGGTAAGTTTCACAAACGGGCTGATGTTGGGATTTTTCTTGGGTATTCTCAAAATAGCAGGGCATACAGGGTTTTCAATAACCGCACAAATGTCATGATGGAGTCCAACAATGTGGTCATTAAAGATCTGAAGGATATCAGTAGCGGAATCCTACTTGAAGATGAACCTGAGCAGTTAATCGTTTCAGAAGTTGATCAACCCTTGTCCGATGTTACAACACTGTCGGATGTTATAACACTACCTGATGTTACAACATCATCTGATGTTCCTGAAAGTAACACAGTATCTGAAGCTACATCTGATCCAACTACATCCGTCACTCCTCCTCCTAACACGTATAATCTAAGACAGACAGCACGGAAAGACTATGCAAAAATGAATGCTGGGATGCATGTGCTTCAATGTTTTCTTTCATCCATAGAACCCAAGAATCATAAGGAAGCATTGACTGATGAGTATTGGATTTCTGCCATGCAAGAGGAACTGGAGCAGTTCACCAGAAGTGATGTATGATATCTTGTTCCACGACCTACAGGTGTAAATGTTATTGGCACTAAGTGGATTTTAAAGAACAAGTCTGATGGAGATGGTAATATCACCAGAAACAAGGCTAGACTGGTGGCTCAAGGATATACTCAAGTTGAAGGTGTCGACTTTGATGCAACTTTTGCTCCAGTTGCAAGGTTAGAATCTGTTCGTTTTTTGCTTGCTATGTCCTGTATTATGAAGTTCAAGTTATTTCAGATGGATGTAAAGAGTGCATTTTTAAACGGCATTGTTAAGGAAGAAGTATATGTGGAGCAACCCAAGGGTTTCGAAGATTCGTATTTGCCAGATCACGTGTACAGATTAAAAAAGGCGTTATATGGTCTCAAGCAAGCTCCCAGAGCGTGGTATGAGCGTCTCACCCAATTTCTGTTGCAGAAAGGCTATCGACGAGGGGGGAGTGGACCGAACGCTCTTTGTGTTTAAACATGAAAAACATATTCTGCTTGCCCAAATCTATGTAGATGATATTGTTTTTGGGTCAACATCTCAAAAGCTAGTTCATAGCTTTATAGAAATGATGAAGAGTGAATTTGAAATGAGTATGGTTGGCGAATTAACATATTTTTTGGGGCTTCAGGTCAAACAGCACAAGGAAGGTATTTTCATCAATCAAACCAAGTACACCTTAAACTTGGTTAAAAGATTTGGGATGGATGATTCTAAGAATATGCGAACTCCAATGGCATCTACGGAGAAATTGACCTATGATAAGTATGGTGTGAAGGTGGATATTAAGTTGTATAGAAGTATAATTGGGAGCTTATTATATCTCATTGCAAGTAGGCCAGACATTTGTTTGAGTGTTGGACTATGTGCAAGATTTCAGTCTGATCCCAAGGAGTGTCATCTGTCTGCAGTCAAGAGAATCATCAGATATGTGCATGGGACTGCTGATTATGGTCTCTGGTACTCTAGAGGAAGTCAAGCTGAGATTATTGGCTACAGTGATTCTGATTGGGCTGGAAATTCAGAAGACAGGAAGAGTACTACTGGAGGTTGTTTCTATGTAGGAGGGAATTTAGTATCATGGTATAGCAAGAAGCAGAATTCTATATCACTATCTACCACTGAATCTGAGTACTTAGCGGCTGGAAGTTGTTGCCAGCAATTGCTGTGGATGAAGCAGATGTTGAAAGATTATGGATTCCAGCAGGATGCCTTAATTATCAAATGTGACAACAAGGGGGCTATTGATCTTTCTCATGATCCTGTTGATCACAAGAAGACAAAGCACATAGATATCAAGCATCACTTCATCAGAGACTTGGTGGAAAAGAAGGAAATGATCATTGAGTTTGTTCCTAGTGCTGAACAGTATGCAGATTTTTTCACTAAACCACTGGACTCTGCAACTTTTGAGACACTAAGACAACACTTAGGTGTTTGTCGAATTTGAGGTACCTCTGATCACCTCTTATTTGTTGTATGTCTGTGTTTACTGCTTTGTGTTATTTTATTTTTGAAAAAGAAAAATAAAAATAAAGGAAGAAGGAAGTTGGTGTGAAGTATGTTTAAACACTGAGAAATCAGTGTGTTTAAACTCTGAAGAGTTAGCCGAAAATGAAGAAGAAAGTCGATTGGGCCTGACTAGTTAATGGGCTGAAAAAGTGGATGTCAGTGGGCTAAAAATTTCGTACGGGCTGAGGAGTTAATTTTGGCTACATATTTATTTTATAGGAAATAATCAGTGCTTTCAGAAAAATGAGGGATCAGTGTGCAATTGTGGATTTATTTTCCAAATTGGGTTCGGATTTGAAATTCTGAAAAATATTAAATATAAGAGGGAAAATATTTGTCCCTTTTTCTCATAATTGCTGCAGCTCCGTCGTTCCCCCTTCAACACTACCTCCTCCGGCAATTAACCAAATCTCACCATCAAATCAGTGCATCGATCGGCTCTCATTGCAACCGGAATCTGGTCTAAGCTACACATTGCCCAGTCTTAAGTCCGAGAACAAGGAAAAACCTGAGCTTTAGTCGACTGAAGGTTTAGTCCCAAATTTGTGCATGCAAGAGGTATTTGGTTCTGATTTGCTTAAAGATTCAGTTTTTCTGGTTGATTGAGTAGTTAGAGTGCTTGCCGCACTTAGGAGTTGTGGTAGTTGTGAATTTCTGAGATTTCTGGAAGTCATTGTGTGTGTTTCAACCTACTGTGTATTTAAACCACTATGGGTAATCTTCCATCCAACTTGCCTATTGATTCCATTCCCACTAGAGAAGAGTTGCTTCTGCCTGAGCAACTTGGCCTGAATATCACTAGAGCCACACCAGAATCTGTGGCTCTTGAGAGTAATCCCACAGTTAGGGTTGGGGTTGAGTTTGAAGGGGGCCCAGACTTAAATTTTTTCTATGAGAGTTCAGAGTTTGAGGATAAATCTGAACAGAACCTGGGTTCAGAAAAGAGGGCATCAAGTACAGTGGTTAAGCAGGTTTACCAGAGGAAGAGGAAGAGGGGTCAAGGAGTTTTCAATACAAGTACTGTTGAGCATGAGAAGCATGCTGAAGTTGGGCAGGGAGAAGAAGAAGTTGTGGAACAGGAGAAGCCTGATGAGGCTGAGCAGGCAGTTGATGTAGATAGGATTTTGGAAAATGTCAGAGTTATGATGGAGCCTCTGACAGAAACAGCACCAGACAGTGAGGATAGCCATCCTTTAACTGTGAAATTTAATCAGCTACAGGAGTTGAAGAGGGAGAAGGTGAGGAAGAAGAAGTCTCTTCCACCAGTTATTCAAGTCTTTCCTAGTGAGCAGATGAGGGTTGGAGAGCCAGAGCTTAATCTGAGCTTTGATGAAGTTGCAGAACCAGCAGCCCAGATCATGAGAGTAGGAGCTCTGAATCTGAGTTGAAGGAAGATGATGAGTCAGATGAGCCAGTTACAGCAGAGCATGTGGAGATTATCTCTGAATCTGAGGAAGAGGAGGATGATGAGACAAGTGAGCCAACTGCAGAAGATCAGGAAAACAGCAACTCTGAATCTGAGCCTGAGGAGGGTGATGAGGCAGCTGAGGTGCCATTAGTGTTTCCAGATGACAATCCTCTGCTGGAAAATGCTTGGGATGATATCTTCTATTCCAGGAGGGTTATGACTGTGTATGAAGGGCTGGTCAACAGGAAGATGCATGTTGAAAAGAGACTGGCTGACAAGTTTAAACACCCTAGGTTTGTAGCTTTTATGAAGAGAATTCATATGTTTGGCCCAGCAAACTTCTGCATAAAGGCCAATCATTCTCTGGTGCTGGAATTCTATGCAAACCTGAGGGGAACAAACAGTGCTCCAGATTCTGCATGGTACAGAAAGGTCTATCTCAGAGGCAAGCTGTACAGATTTGATGCACCTTTGATCAACCAGGTGTTAGGAACAGGGAGACATGATTCCATCTGCCCAAACAGTGCTTATCCGGAAGATTTTACTTTGGATTATGATGTGGTAGCACTAGAGCTGACAGGGGGCACACTTGGAGAATGGGGTGCAGACAAGGCTCTCAAGGCAGCTTATCTTTCTCAGAAGTACTACTGTCTGTACAGGGCTGTTGCTAATCTGTGGATCATATCTACCAATGTATCTCTGGTAACTGAGGAAATGGCATGCTTGATGTACTGCATTGGTACCAGAAGACCCTTCAATCTTGGTTGGTTTATCTATGATAGGGTTCTGCTAGTAGCTCAACATCAGAAATCTGATGAGTACATCACCTATCCTGCTCTCATAACTGGTTTGTTGTACCATGTTGGATTAGTTGATGGACTAGATGATAAGATCACTTTCTGTGATGATTTACAAGTTAACAAGTCTATTTACAGAAAAAGAAATTATCTACCTGCTGCTGCTGAGGAAGAAGAGGCAGGTCCAGAGGAGGAACCAGCTGAGGTAAACTATGATGTGGTGAGAAAGAAGGAGCTTAGAGGGCTGATCAGATATCATAGACAGAAGATGGATGACTTTCAAGAGGAGCTGGAAGCTCTTGAAGAAACTGAGGATGAGACTAGTGGTTCTGATTCATTCTGAGCCCAATTATTCTTATTTTGTCTATCTTTTGCCCTCAGTAGTTTGATATATTCTGGATGATTTTTTTATGTTTTTCTGGATATTTGGATATTTGGTCCTTTGGCACATTTTCTGTTCCCAATGGGGGGATTATTTTTGATGCATTGGTTGCCATTTATTTTGGACCATTTATTTTGGAACATTACTGTTATGAAGAGGTTTATGAGCTCCATCCATGTCTGGTTGATAGGGGGAGCTTTGAAGCTATATATATTGTTTCTGATTTATTGATGCGAATGTGGTTGAGGAATGAATATCTATATGATAGGGGGAGTGAGTTATTGTCTCTGCATCAAAACAAGTGATATGGTTCCACAAAATGCCAAAGGGGGAGATTGAAGAGTCCAGAAGACTCAGCATGTTATAGTTGACTATTTTGTAGAAGTTATATGCTTATGTTTAAACACTTGCGGAACTGAAATCAGAAAACAAGCAAGAGTATTGAAGGAGAAGTACAACTCTGATGAGATCAAAGATAATATTCGAGAAATCAAAATGATAAGTGAAGATTGATTTTGTATCGATTTGAATTAGTTTGAGAATATGTAATAGAGTTGTATCTTAGTAATGATTAGTCTTAAATAAGGAAAGAAGATATTTCTTATCCTTTAGCTATAGAAGTAGAATATAGCTAGAAGACTAAATGTAGCTGTGACGAGCTGGATGAGAAATCAGCATTGCCGAGATTGAAGGATCGAGAAGATAAACGAGGCAACACAGCATTGAACTATAAATAGTCAATGAAGCTGCAACAGAAAATTATCCATCTTACATGAAAGTATTCTGCCGATCAGAATAGCTTTACAGTTGGAGCAGCTTATTGAAGGGAGTTCAATAGGTCTTTGCCGAACGCCGGCAGTCTGAAATCAACAGCCTTAATACTTCAGGGGAAGTGGTCAAGACAGCAACGAGGAGTTGCTGACCGGCAGTGAGGGGATCTCACGAATCCATATAAGAGATAAGTCATAGATAGTTAATTGTTGTGTGAAACTTTGTAACGTATCTTGATTATCTAGTGGATGATTTTCAGACTGGGCAAGGCCCCACAGATGTAGGTGTTCAACACCGAACTGCGTAAACAACTTTGTGTGTTCTGTCTTTTTATGTTTAAACTCTGCAATATGTTTAAACATACTTGTTAGTTTAGAAAGAATAGTTGAGAACTATTTGAAACTGATCGATAGTAAATTTCAAATGCGAATTTAGTCCTGATTTTGCTGCCTGCCAACCTAATTGGTTCGTTGAGCACATGCAGCCTCTTGACAAAGATATCGATAAATGGTTCATCAGGTTATCATACTATGACTTGCAATGTTCAAGCTCTCCAATGGCCACTCGAGTCAGGGACATCTTGGATTCCCTTTTTGAGAATCTTGAGGATTTTCAAAGTTACCCCAAATCTGAAGAACTTGAAGTCTTTGAAGATCGAGTACATACCTTGCAAGAGACCATCACTTTCTTGAAAAAAATCATCGCTTTTGCAAGTCTTATGTGTGCCGATCAACACCAAGAGGTTCTAGTTATCCTAGCTCAAGTCGAAGCTTTGGCAGTCAGTGCAGCACATTTAACGGTGTTTTTCTATGCACAAGACCCAGAGATTTCTGCATATAGAATGGAGTCCATCATTTTGATATTGCTGTTCAGGATCAGATCTTTCCAGAATCCTCATTTCTATGCTCCGAATGTTCACACAAAAGATGATCCCGTGATTGTCATGATGGATTTCATTGATTCTCTTCTATATCGTCTCTGGAATGTCACTCTTGTGGTTCCATCACAGTACCCTCCGGAAAAACTGGATTTCAGGACTCAGATTCTTAAAAGCACTTCTCAAGAAGCAGGCAAACAAGTTCGATGACAAAATAATGTATATGACAAGACTCGCGATACTTGATGCTGGAGTTGTTATCCATTCCGTAGATCAAAAAGGTTTTGAGGTTGATCATGTCCTTTTAAAAAAAAAATTAAATCACTCATGGAGTGAGGGATATTAATTGGGCATCCCACGCCTAAATGGGCCGAAATTGGCCTGATTACAGATTGGGGCAGAAGCCCCAATTGGCATAGAAATGCCAAACAAAAACCTAGGCTAATTAGCAAGGTTCAAAATAGATAGCATATCACCAAAAACATTTCCCTCCTTTTATAGAACCTATTAGTGAATTGGAAAACCAAAACACAAGGCGGTACAATAAAAAGGTGGCAATGATGTGACATACACTAACTATAATAACTAAGGGCAGAGGCTCTATAAACGAGCAAAAAGAAGATAGCAAACATGAGCAGAAGTATTACATAGCAGACATGACTGGCATTGTGGCTTTCAGTTGCTTGAAATTCTGGTTCTGAGTGATGGCAGTTGATCCTTGTCCAGCAGAAGCACAGCTCTAACCTCTGAGGGAAGCTGGGACCAGATAAATGTCTGATCAGATTTTTTATGTAGAGCATACTTGGCTAAACAGTCTGCAGCCAAGTTGCCTTGTCTGAGAGTATGCTCCAGTCTAACTGTCAAAGTTCTGTTGGCTTCATCACAGATCCTGAAGAGTTTCCAATGGGCTGTAACTGGGTTGAGGATCATAGAAATCCCATTAAGGGAATCTGACTCTATAGTGAAATTGTGTTGTCCATAATAAAAACCAAAATCAAAGCCAGCCCTTATGGCTTTAATTTCTGCTTCTAAAGGAGAGTCTGCAGTTGTATATACAGCTCTTGTTGCAATCAGATCACCTTGTTCATCCCTGAGTATCATTCCCAATCCACACTCAGATGAAATCCATGAGGCATCCACGTTTAATTTGAAACCAAACTGAGGTTTTTTCCACACTATAGGTAGGCATCTGGGCTTAGGTGGTTTGGCAGTGGCTGGGATGAAAGGGGCAGTAGCTATTTCCTTATCCAGGTCAGTGATAGCATAGATGGGGTGTACAACCAGAGAGTAGTAAAGAATTTCTTTGATCTCATGAAGAGCATGGTTTCTGTTGGGCCTAACATCCTCAAAAATGATCTTGTTTCTCACTTTCCACAGAACCCAGCATATTGATCAGTCTAGATTGGAATCTAGTTAGACCAGAGTGGGATATATAATAGGATATTTTGTCCCAGACAGTAAGAAAACTAGTGTCTAAGATTCCTATGGAAGCTAACATATGGTGCCAGATATCAGATGCAAAATAACACTCATTGAACCAGTGATCCAAAGACATACTATTCTGGCAGAGATGGCATTTTGAGGCAAGGTGAAAACCATAATGGATTAAAACCTCATCAAAAGGCAGAAGTGAGTTGAAAAGCCTCCACATGAAAAAAGAGATCTTTTTAGGGACCTTAATCTTCCAGAGTGTTGCCAGAGAGAGAGAGATGTACCTCTTTCTTCATGGATAGTTTTGTAGATGGATTTGAAAGATGGGACTCCAGTTGGTGAAGGTTTCTAAATCAGCCTGTCACTGTTCTGATCCACAATTTCAGCAGCTTGTAAGAACTGGATCACATCTTAAGAGAGAGCATTAGCCAGTTGTGGTAGTAGGGAGGATTTGTTTGCTATGAACTGGGAGACTGTGCACAGAGGAGAGATGTCAGTAAGATCAGAAGGGAACAAATCTTGCAATGGGCCAAAACCAGTCCAGTTTGATGTCCACAGATTGCACTCTCCCTTTCCATGGATAACAAGGGTATGGTGTTCACAGATAGGGTTCACTGCACAGATTCTGAGCCATGTTTGGGATTTTCTTGCAGCTGGGGATAAGGAATGAATAAAATAGGTCCACAGAGCATTTCCTTGCTGATACTTCCACCAAATCTTCACTGAGCAAGCTTGAATGATGGAGTGTAAAGATCTGAATCCCAGACCATTCTGATCAACTGGAAAGCATAATTTCTCCCATTTCCTCCATTTCTTGTTGGCCTTTATGTCTGTAGAGCCCCACAGGAAATTTGCAAACATCTTTTCTATCAAGTGGATGGTGTGACCTGTAGGAATTATCACAGTGAAGATATGCATAGGGATAGCATATAAACATGATTGAATTAATGTGATTTTTCCTCCTGAAGAAAGTCATTTGTTTCTCCAATAACTCAATCTCTTGTTTATTTGTTCTATAAGTGGAAGAAAATGGCAATTCTTGGCTTTCCCTTCAAAAATGGGACATCCCAAATATTTGAAGGGAAAAGAGCCTTTTTTTCATTCCAAGTATATTTTTCACCTCATTTATTTTAGCAATACTAGCATGTTTACTGATGAAAAAGTCACTTTTGTCAAAATTAATTTTTTGACCAGTGACTCTCTCAAGAACATCCAAGAAAGCTTTTAATCTGATTAAAGAGATTTTGGATGCAGACAAGAACAGAATTGTATCATCTGCATATGAGAGGTGAGAGATTGAGTGTGCATTTCTGGGTAGACTGAAATAATTCAGCTTCCTAGTTTCAAAAATAAATGCCAAACTTCTTGAAAAAGGCTCAGAGAAGATATTAAACAAAAAAAGGGAAAGAGGATCCCCTTGTTTAATTCCCCTAGATGCTTGGAAAAATCCCACTGGTTTGCCATTGATTAATATTGAGAACCAGGCTTGGGATAAATTCTTCATGATGCATTCCACAAATCTGTCATGGAATCCAAATTTTTGTAGAATTGTTTTCAAGAATGGCCAACTAACCCTATCAAAAGCTTTTCTAAGATCCAGTTTAAAAATACAGTTAGGTGTTCTGGATCTTCTATATAAATGTCTCACCATTTCTTTAAGGTAGATGACATTATCTGCAATGTCTCTACCTATTAGAAATGTTGTTTGGTGAGGAGAGATTAACTCAGGCATGATAGGTTTTAATCTGTCCATAATAATCTTGGAACAAATTTTATTGATCACATTAGACAAGCTAATGGGTCTGAAGTCATCAAAGGAGATAGGGGTATCCTTTTTTGGGATTATTGTTATCCAAGTTGCAGCAATACCCCTAGGAATATCTGCACTTTGTAAAATTTCATTGACTGCTGCCATTAAATCAGTGGCAATTATATTCCATGATTTAATATAAAAAATTGATGTGAAACCATCTGGTCCTGGTGTGCTATGTTTATTTAGAGAAATAACCACAGCTTTCAGTTCATCAATTTCTACAGGCCTCAGTAAAGTGCAATTTTGTTCTTGTGTAACTAATCTAGGAATTTGGGAGAGGAAATGATTTGAGAAGAGATCATCTGCTGGATCTTGCTCACTGGCTAGAAGAGAGGTATAGTACTAGATAGCTTCACTTTCTATCTCATGCATATCTTCTAACCAGATCCCAGCTTGATTTCTGATTTTAGTAATGCTCAGCTTAGATCTCTTCTCTTTCAAAGAATCATGGAAAAACTTTGAGTTTATATCACCCTCTTTCATCCATTTTAGCTTTGCTTTATGCTTCCAAAACTGTTTTTTGTTCTTTTGTAGCTTTTTTCAGCTCAGCTTGTATAAGTTTCAAGTTTATCAGTTCAGAGACACATGAATTGTGATCATATCTGATTTCTTGAAGCCTCAGTGCTTCTTCTGCAAGCTCAACATTTCTATGGACATTACCAAATGTATCCCTATTCCAAACTTTAAGTACCTTTTTTAGTCTCTGGAGGTTAAGATAGAATCTTAAAAGACCAGATTCAAAAATAGGCAGGTTCCAATTATTTTGGACCAAAAGTTGAAAATCAGATCTTTTATACCATGTATTTATAAATCTGAAGGATTTAGGGAAAGTTTGTATATCACTATCAATCTTAAACAATAGGGGACTGTGGTCAGAGTTGTCCCTATTAAGGACTAGGATTGATGAATTTGGGAATTTTGCATTCCATAAATGGGTGCATAATCCTCTATCCAGTCTTTCCAAGGTTGGATGCAACCTTTTGTTAGTCCAGGTGAACTCATTCCCTACAGTATTTATATGAATTAGTGTCATTCTATCAACACATTTTTGAAAGTCCTTAATGCTACCCATCTGAGGGTTAGCAGGGCCTTGGTATTCTGTAGTTGAAAGCATAGCATTAAATATGAAAAAGGTTTCAGAATGAGGAATAGCTCTAAGGTCTGACCAGAGTGCTCTTCTCTCAGTTCTTGTTCTTAGACCATACACAAAAACACCATTCATATTGGCATTAAGTTTCTGCCTGTGAATATGCACATGCAGAAATTGTGGATTGTCTTGTATAATGGATATAGATACAGAATCTTTCCAGAATAGCCAGACATTGTGTGTGTTTGAGTGTATGAATTTGTTAAAATGAAGGAGTCTCATGTAGTGATCACAAGTAGAGTTATCATGCTTAGGTTCAATTATGCATAGAATTTCTATGTGATTGTCTAGCACAAGGTTAGTGAGTCTATCAAAAGCAGTTTCAAGTCCCTGGATGTTCCACACCAAACAGTTAATTTTGATGGTTGTACTAATCATGGAAAATGTTTTTAAAGATCTTTGAAGAGGGCCTAGATAGTGTCATGACCCTATTAATTTGAGTGAAATAATTTTTCAGTTTAGGTTTTTTCAAACCAGGTACCTGAGAGGAGTGAGGGTCTTCCTGTGTAGAGCTTTCTTGATTTGTGTGGTTGCCATTTGAGCTTTCCTCCTGGCCTTCTGAAACCAACTGGAGAGGGGTGACCATGTTCTTGTTTCTACCTTGAGAGAGGAATAGCAAATTGTTAGCTTTAAAGAAGGGGGGTGAGTCAGTGACTGTACCTGAGTGGATTTCAGAATCATCTTTGGCAAAATGTTTTCTGAGCCTTGGTTTGCTTGTAACCAGTCTGAAAGGGTCTTCCTTTGTGACTGGGGAGCTTTGCAAACCAATAGAAACAGACTGTTGTGGTAACAGCTGCCTAATGGGAGCTATAGCAGGTGGCCTGAGTATGATTGCAGTTTCAGGAGCTGCAGTATTGAATTTGGTGGGAGAGGTAGTGTTTGATGGGATGGTCTCCTGTGCTTCTTGGTATTCTTGATCAGAATCAGAAGTGATGTGTACAGTATGGGTGTCATATGCTGATGGATTGGTGGTAGCATTTGTTGTGGCTGAGATAATGGTGATGGCAGTTTGGTTGAGAAGAGTGGGGGGTAGAAGGTTGGTTTTTTTTCTTTTTATGTTTCTTGGTTTGTTTTTTGCCTTCTTTTGCACCTTGAATTTAAGGCTGGTGGTGATAGAAGGCTGAGCCATATGTGGAGGAGGATTGGCAGTCTGAGTGAGCTTGGTGGGAACAGGTTGTGGGTGAGTGTTGCTAGTAGATGGTTTATCAGTGGGAGGGGATGTGGTTGCCTGTTTATCAGGGACTTGGGTAGGGAGGACAGTAGCCTTAAGTTCAGAAGAGGTAATTCTGCAGTTGCCAGCATCATGACCTAATTTTCTGCATTTCTCATAATATCTAGGGATACTATCATATTCCAATATGATTTTAGGACAGTTCTCAGTAGAACCAAGCCTCATTTCAAATGTAATAGGTTGCAGCAAATCAATCTCAACACAGATTTTTATTGCAGAGGGTCTAGTAATCAGTTGAGTAGCAGCATCAATTTTTATGAAAGTTCCAATGTGATTACCCAACTGTTCTAGCACAGACTCATTGTAATAATACATGGGAGGTTTGAAAATCGTTACCCATACTGGTACGATGGAGGACTCCGTTTCAGTCGAGAAATCCGGCGTCCACCGGAGGACCCTCATCGGGAAACCTTCAACCGACAAATTAGATTTCATCCAGCAGCGCTGGAAATCTTCAGTGTTTGCGAACCTGATGAGTATGTGTCTGTGATCCAGCGCCCCCAGTTGGTATTGCCTTGTGAACGCCGCAGCCTTGAAAGCTGCTTCAATCACCGGCATTGCCGGCCGGCCTTTACCAAATTTACCAATCAAGGCATTTTTGTAAGGACGGGATAGGATCTCTATCTGTTCTAGGGTAAAGATGCAAGCTAGTTCTCCCTTATACTCCGATATCGCTTTAATTTCTGGGTTGTTAGGCAACTCAGGTGAGAGGGGAGGAGATTTGGATTGTAGGGCATGAAGAAAGGTTTTCTGGCCATTTACCGGCGGCGGCCCCGCCATGGTGGCGGGGCGGAGGATTGAAAATTATGACCGTTCATGGCGGTTCTGTCAAGACAAAAAGCCGTTGCAACGGATATGTGATCGGAAATTGGGGAAAAGTATGTCTCAAAGTTAGAGAGAAGTGGGAGCACAATTTCCTAGAGAGAGAAGCGCTTGAATTATTGTTGATCATGTCCTTCAAGATTTCCAAGTTATTGTAAACAAGGTTAAACAACAAGTATTACAAACATCAACATTTAACTTTCCTAGGACCAACATATTAGGCTTTCTGGATTTCCTCTTAGACTATATGACAGAAGTGGAAAGTTCCAATTTTAATTCTGACACCCTCCAGACTATATCGAATATTCGAGAATATCTTTCCTTTTTAAGAGTTCTTGTGATAAAGCTGGTGGAGTTGAGTGATCAACAAAAGGACCTTCATCAAGCTCTCTGGAATCTTAGTGCAGGCACAGCCTACAAAATCGAGTTTCTCATCGACCTACTGGTGCTGGGAGACATTGAAGATTGTTATTCAACTACACTACAAGCTATTGCAAAAGATATGTTGATTATTAGTGAAATTTACTATCGATCAGTTTCAAGGGTTCTTAACTAATCTTTCTACTCTAGCAAGTATGTTTAAACATGAGACAGAGTTTAAACACTGAAAGTAAGAACACGAGAATTGGTAAAGCAGTTCGGTGCTAAAACACCTACGTCTGCGGGGCCTTGCCCAGTCTGAAAAACATCCACTAAAATAATGCATATCAGTTACAATGTTCTCCAAACAATTAACTATCTAAAACTTATCTTATTCGTGTGGATTCGTGAGATCCCCTCACTGCCGGTCAGCAACTCATCGTTGCTGTCTTGACCACTTCTCCTGAAGTATTAAGGCTTGTTGTTTTCAGACTCCTGGCGATGGCAAAGGCCTATTGAACTCCCTTCATTAAGTTGTTCCAATTGTAAAGCTATTCTGAGCTGCAGAATACTTTTTCTCCAGTTGGATAATTTGTTGTCGCAGCTTTCTTCTCCATTTATAGTTCGAGGTTGTGCTTCCGTGTTGATCTTCTCAGTCCTTCAATCACGGCAAGGCTGATCCTATCGTCCAGCACATCACAACTACACTTAGTCTTCTAGCTATATTCTACTTCTATAGCTATAGGATAAGAAATATATTCTTTCCTTATTTAAGACTAATTCTAAATAAAACACAACTCACAAATATATTCTTTATCTAGTTAAATCAGAACAAATCATTCTTCAAGTATCATCTTGATTCTTTCGAATATCTTGTTTGATCACATCTGAGTTGTACTTCTCACATCAAAGACTATTGCTCGGTTTCTGATCTTCTTGAGCAGGTGTTTAAACATGAGAGCATGTTTAAACATAGTCAACTTCTGCAAAATTGCCAACCAATTAATGTTGAGTCTTCTGGACTCTTCAATCTCCCCCTTTGGCATTTTGTGGAACTATAAACTTTATTTTGATGCATGACTCCCCCTTTCATTTAGAAATCCAGTCTTCACTCACATAAGCATCAATTATCAAAAACAGCAAGCAATATCAACTAAGCTGCCCCTACTCGCCAGACGTATAAAGAGACAATCATTCATGCTAATGGCCGTGCTCTTGTTCCAAACATAAATGGACACATTAATAACTCAAGACATCCAAAATAAATAACCAATATCATCAAAATAGTCTCCCCCTTGGGAACATAAAAAGTGCCAAAGTCGCACCTAAATTATCCCAAAATAGAACAAACACTCCCAAAAGTACTGTCAAAACATTCAACCATAGAAACAGAGTGCAAAAGAGAGAAAAAACAATTGAAACTCAGAATTGGTGAGAACCATTGCTTTCATCACCACTGTCATCAGACTCAATCAAGGCTTTAAGTTCTTCTTTCAGGTCAACAATCTTGAGACGATGAGCTTTAAGCTGAGCCTTGATCTCTGCAATTCTGGTTTTAGCAAAGTTTTCTTCTGCATGTGGCAGATCAGAATCTTCCTCAACAGGGTCAGTGAGATCATTTCTCTTGGCCAGCACTGTCAGATTAACCCGAACCTCTGAGCACTGGATTATAGCATCATCCTCAGCATCCTGAACTCTAGCATGCCTCAAAATCCCAGTGATAAGTGCTGGATATATAAAATATTCATCAGACTTCAAATTTCTGGCAATGAAGTGAATTCTCTCATACAAAAACCAGCCCATATTGAAAGGCTTCCTGGTGCCAATACAGTAGATCACCCCTGCCATTTCTTCAGTGACTCTAGAAACATTTTTGGACATTGTCCACGTATTAGCCACTACCCTGTACAGACAAAAGTACTTCTGGGTAAGAGAAGATGCCATAATGGTTGGTGTGTCACCCCATTCAGCCAAACTGCCACCAGATAACTCCAATGCCACCACATCATAGTTCAGAGTGAACCCTTCAGGATAAGCACTAGATGGACACCTTCTTTGATCAACTCCAAGATACAGATTGATGGTAAATGGATCAAACATGTACAACTTGCCTCTGACATAAACCTTGCGAAACCAGGGAGATGTAGGGTCACTATTTCATTTCCTCAGATTTGAGTAAAACTCATAAACCAAGTCCTTGTTGGCACTAATACAAGAGTTAGCAGGTTTAAACATGTGGATCTGTTTCATGAAATCCACAAAAAATGGGATTTTGAACTGCTCAGTCAACCTTTTCTCCACATTTAGCCTCTTCTGCACCATCTCTGAATGCTTCTGAATTGTCTTCTGAGAGTAAAACTTCTCACTGAATGCACTTAGCAACAAGGGATTAGCATCTCCAACTCTTAGCTTGGACCTAATGCCTCCTGTCATCACCTTATCACTGCTCCTGGTAGAATCTGAGTGCACAGAATCAACACTGCTCTTCTCAACATCATCAGTAGTCTTGATTAGCTCCTCCTCCTCACTGTCAGGAACTTGAAATTCTTCAGTGGCCACCTTTTTGATTACCTCAGGAGCTGCTGACTTCTTCCTCTTCTTGGATTCTGCAGGAAACACATTAATTAATGGTGGCAGATCATCCAATTTCTTCTTCTTTCTCTGCTGCATCTTCTTAGCCTTTCTCTGTTTCTTCTATTTAGACTTGAGCTTAGTTAGAGGCACATCATCACTGTCTGGAGACTCTTGATCCTGTCTTCCACTGTTTACCAACTCTTGCTCAACAACAGTCTGTCCTGTACCACCTTGACCATCAGAAAACTTACTCAACTCTGTCTGACCCTTCTTTCTCTGATAAAACTTACTAATCTTAGGACCTCCAATCTCCTTCTCTGGTTCTTAATCATCCACACTCTCAGACTGGATCTCAAAGCTTTCATAAAACAAATCCAGTTGGGGTTCTCCTTCAAATTCAACTGATACAGCTACAGTTGACTGCAAACCTGGTTCTTGATCTTCTAACCCTTCCTCATTCTGAATTTCAGGGATTTTAGCACCACCAGTACCAGTCACCCTTTAACTATAATAGGGGATTTTGGGGTTTCATTGTCACTCATATATCCTTGAAAGCTCAACAAGCTATCTAATACCCCAAGTTCAACATCATCCATTCCCAAACCATTCATACCAGCAGATTTCGGACTACCCATATTAGTTTAGACACAAATCCAAGTTCAAACACAGTACCCGACTTCACCAAAACACAATAACCAAGCACTTGTAAACTACAGATGGCTTCTTAGATCCTCAATACACAATAAAAAACCAATTTTGATCAAGAAACAAGGGTTTACCTTGTGCATGCAAAACCTCAAAGCTCCGAAAGTGAGAATGCTTGAATGCCGAATCGGTTTCTCAGACAGCCTTAATGTAGATGCAGAAACTCCAAACTCTGGCTGGAACGCTTTAATTGGAGATATGCCTGAGTCGAAGAAAATCAGATGAGGGATTGCAGGAATTGGGAACGGCAGAGAGCAATTTTCTGCAGAATAAGAGAATATTTTTCCCTCTCATAATTTTTGGACTTTCCAAAATTCAAATTCGAGTCCAAAATAGAATTTAATTCTATATTTATATACCAGTCCTTCCATTCTTTAATAATGTCTGATTTCCTCTCATAAAATAAATATGAGCCCAAGCCTCTGTCTTTCAGCCCAGAAATCCAAATTATTCGGCCCACTTTCAAAAAGTTGACTAGTCTGGCCCAATAGACTATCCACTTCATTTTTTGTCTAACTCTTCAGTGTTTAAACACACTGATTCTCAGTGTTTAAACATCCTTCACACTGACTTCTTTTTGTGTTTTTCTTTTTCAAAAAATAAAAGACACAAAACAGTAAACACTAATATACAACAAATAAGAGGTGATCAGAGGTACCTCAAATTCGACAAACACCTAAGTGTTGTCTTAGTGTCTCAAATGTTGCAGAATCCAGTGGTTTGGTGAAGATATCTGCAAACTGTTCAGCACTAGGAACAAATTCAATGGTCAGACGCTCATACCAAGCCCTGGGAGCTTGCTTAAGACCATATAACGCCTTTTTTAGCCTGTAAACATGATCGGGGAGATAGGGATCTTCAGAACCCTTTGGTTGTTCAACATACACTTCTTCCTTGACAATGCCATTCAAGAATGCACTCTTGACATCCATCTGAAACAACTAAAACTTCATAATACACGACATAGCAAGCAAGAAACGGACAGATTCTAACCTTGCAACTGGAGCAAATGTTGATCAAAGTCAACACCTTCAACTTGAGTATACCCTTGAGCTACAAGTCTGGCCTTGTTTCTGGTGATATTACCATCTTCATCAGACTTGTTCTTGAAAATCCACTTAGTACCAATGACATTGACTCCCGGACATCGTGGAACAAGATACCATACATCACTCCTTGTGAACTGCTCCAGTTCTTCTTGCATGGCTGAAATCCAGTACTCATCATTCAATGCTTCCTTATGATTCCTGGGTTCTATGGAGGAGAGAAAGCATTGCAACACATGCATTCCAGCATTCATTTTGGCGTAGTCTTTCCGTTCTTTTTGCCTCAGATTGTACATTTTTGGTGGAGGGTTGACAGGTGCGGATGTATCAGATGTTGTAACATCAGATATAGTGGTAACTTAAGGAACTCCAGATGATGTTGTAACATCAGACAATGTTGTAATATCCGACGGTGTTGAATCAATATCTGAACTGATTGACAGATCAGGTTCATCTTCAAGTAGAATTCCACTGCTGATGTCCTTCAGATCTTTAACAACCACATTGTCGGACTCAATCATGACATTTGTGCGATTATTGAAAACCCTGTATGCCCTGCAATTTGGAGAATAACCAAGAAAGATACCAACATCAGCAATTTTATCAAACTTACCAAGAGGCTCACGATCTCTGAGAATATAGCATGCACTCCCAAATACATGAAAGTACGAGACGTTTGGCTTCCTCCCTTTCCAAATTTCATACAGGGGAACTATCACAATAATCTTCATATTATTGTGATTGATTTGTATATATTAGTTTACCTTAATTAGACTAATCTAGATTCATTGTACTTGTATCATTGTAACTCTATATATTTCATATTAATACAGACACACCAAATATGGTGAATTCATATTCTTTCATTGTATTAGTCGGGTGAATCCAAAACCTGTTCTTCCTACTGAATATTCATCACATTGGATAGGTGATATAGTGTAAACCCTAATCCTTATTAGCCTTGATTAGGTGCTCTTTAAACCCTAATCATCTTTAGCCAATTCCTGGCTTTTTCTTCTCACTCACGTAAAGGATAATCGGCTATTCACCTTTTTCCCACATTCTTGTAGCTCTTCCCACATTCTTGGAATTCTCCAAATTTGTTGGAACCTTTTTCATCATGGCCGACGCATCCAAACCTTTGAGCTATCAAACCCTAATTCACATGTTTCCCATCAAACTCCATTCCGGCAACTATATGGTATGGAAAACTCAAGTTCAGGTGCTTCTGGAATCGGAAGATCTTTTCGGCTTTCTCGACGGCTCCACTTCTCGACCAACCGCTGCGGAATTTTCGACTGGAAAATCCGTTGAAGGTTCATAAACTCCAACCTCATGGACAGCCCAGGATACGTCTCCGGGCACTACTTCGATCATGTCTCACGGAGGAAGCCATGATTGAGACGATTGGGTGCAAAACCGTTCAAGAGATGTGGAATTCTCTCTCCGCCGCATTTGATAACTCCTAAGCTGCTTGGGATCTCCAAATCCGGGACGAGCTGCTCCAAATCCGTCGCGGTAATTCGACGGTGCAAGAGTATCATCGGCGCTTCAAAACTATCACCGACGACCTCGCCTCCATCGGTCGACCGATCGTCAATAAGGACAAGGTCATGATCTTTCTTCGTGGTTTAGGCGCTGGCTTCAACGAGTTTCAGGCGGTAACGATCTCTCAAACTCCGTTCCCGTCTTACGTCGAGGTCGCCGCTCGAGCAAAGAGCCATGAGACCTTTCAAGCAACTCGCGACTATGGCTCTAGATCAGCTTCCGAAGGCGTCGTCGTTACCTTCTCTGCACATTCGGGAGCTTCTGTCGGGCAAGCAGGTTATGGCGCCCAGGCGCGTGGCTCTCACGCGCTCGCGCGTGAGGCAGAAGCTGCTTCCCACGCGCGTGCCAAACAGAGCACGTGGAGCACACGCGCCGACGGCTCTGATGGCGGCGCGTCTTAAGGTGGCGTTTCTGGTGGTTCCAGGGGTTCTGGACGTTCAGGTGGTGGCCGTTCCCGCAAGAAGAAATGGACTCCGAAGTGTCAACTTTGTGAGGGTTTTGGTCACATCACGAAAACATGCCGCAACCCTCAATCCAATCTCGCAGATGCGTTTCAGTCCGCTACTACACTTCAGGACTCTGATTGGTACCTAGATTCTGGAGCAACAAATCATATGGCGTCTTCCTCCTCTGGCATTGACAATATCGCTCCTTACAATGGTAACCGTTCTGTAACTCTTGCTAATGGTCGAGAAATCTCTATTTCACATACTGGAAATCGTCGGTTTTCTCGTAATTTATTATTATCTGGTGTGCTTGTTGTTCCTCATATTATGAAAAACCTGTTGTCTATTAGCAAGGTTACCAAAGATTTAAATGATGCGGTTGCCTTTGATGAAAATTCATTTGTGATTTGGAAAAGAGCAACAAGGGAAATCGTAGGTAGAGGGCGCTGTCATGGAGGTCTCTATGTGTTGGACAAGAGTGCTGCTGCTTTTACTGCTTATGTTGCATCAAATAATCGTACTGCTTCGTTTGAGATTTGGCATGCTAGATTAGGACATGCCTCAGTTTCTGTTATTTCCCTGTTGAATAAGTTGAACCTTGTTAAGGTCACCTCTTTGTTGCCTAGACCCACTCTTTGTTCGTCTTGTGAGAAGGCGAAGGGAAAAAGGCTTTCTTTTATGGATAATCTTAAGCGTGCTGGCTCTTTACTTGCTTTAATTCATTGTGATTTATGGGGACCTGCCCCTGTCTTATCTGCAAGTGGTTATTCATATTATGAAATTTTTGTCGACGACTACTCCCGTTTTACTTGGTATTATCCTTTAAAGCGGAAATCGGATTTTTCGAGACATTCATATAGTTTCAAAAGTTGGTGGAGAATCAATTTTCTTGTACCATTAAGGTTTTCCAAAGCGATGATGGCACCGAGTTTACAAACTCTCGCTTGCGCTCCCACTTTGCTGACAAAGGGATTTTTCATCAGATCTCATGTCCGTCTACTCCAGAGCAGAATGGTAGAGCCGAACGTAAGCATTGTCATATAACTGGGATGGGTCTCTCAATGCTTCATCACTCCCAGCTGCCACATTCCTCGTGGGATGCCGTTTTTGCTACTGCCACATACACCATCAATAGGCTTCCAACGCCTGTTCTAAACAATGTCTCGCCATATTATCTGGTTTATGGTCTTTATCCGGACTACTCCAACTTTCATCCCTTTAGTTGTTTGGTGTATCCCTACATTCGACCGTTCTCTCAACACAAGCTGGCTCCTCGCAGCACGCCCTGCATCTTTCTTGGGTACAACTCTCAGTACAAAGGTTTCCGGTGCTTGGATCCAGTTACCAAGAAAGTGTGCCTGACACGCCATGCTCGCTTTGATGAGAACTCGTTTCCTTCATTGGATCGTCAATCCTCCACGGTTCCCGAATCACTGGATGTCTCTACATTCATTGACTCAGATTATGAGGACACTCCGGTTATGACAGTACCTGATCCGCCCTCACCAGTCCATACCATAGAGGCGTCTCCATCATCTCATGTCTCCGATTCATCTGCTGCTTCTGGAGCCTCGTCATCTCTCAATCCTTCTCCAGAAACAACTCCTGGTCTTCCACCATCGCCACCTCCACCGCCACCGCCGCCTCTACATCGTATGACAACTCGTTCTCAAACAGGGAGTCTCACTGCCAAGGATTATTCTAATTATGTTGTCACTGGTTTTCTTGCGGCTCTGTTGGATGAAACTGAACCTCGAGGTTTTCATTCTGCTCTCAAGGATCCTCGTTGGGTGGCTACTATGGATGAAGAGATGCATGCACTACGCCAACAGCGTACTTGGGATCTTGTCCCCCGTCCTTCCAGAGTTAATGTTGTTGGTTCTAAATGGGTTTATCGGCTCAAACATCGGCCGGATGGGACTGTTGATCGTTATAAGGCTCGCTTGGTTGCTCAAGGATACTCTCAACTTCCTGGCTTCGACTTCACACACACGTTTAGCCCGGTCGTCAAAGCTTCCACTGTTCGGGTTATCCTGTCTCTTGCCACCATTTTTCGTTGGCCCCTTCATCAGCTCGACGTTAAGACTGCTTTTCTTAATGGTCACATCGACTCCCCAGTTTACATGGAACAACCGTCAGGATACACTGATCCACATCATCCTGATTACGTTTGTTGTCTCCGCAAGGCTATTTATGGTCTCAAACAGGTCCCTCGTGCCTGGTTTCAGCGGTTCAGTTCCTATCTGACTCACTTGGGCTTTCGGTGCTGTTCGTCCGACACTTCGCTGTTCATTTTCATCCGTGGATCAAAGGTGTTGTATCTTTTGGTTTATGTGGATGACATCATTCTCACTGGAAATGATGCTCTTCTTATTCAGAAGTTCGTCGCTCGCACTGATCATGAGTTTGCTGTTAAGGACCTTGGCTCTCTTCACTACTTTTTGGGATTAGAGGTTTCTCGCTCCTCTTTAGGGTTATTTATCGGGCAGGCGAAGTATGCCATGGACATTCTTCAGCGTGCAGGCATGACTGACACAGCACCTGTTTCCACGCCTTTTCTTCCCGATTCGCAACTCCTCAGCTCCTCTAGCCCAGAGTTTTCAATCCCAAGTTGTATCGTTCGCTTGTCGGTGCTTTACAGTACTTGACCATCACCAGGCCTGACCTTTCCTATGCGGTGAACTCTGTAAGCCAGTTCCTGCAGTCGCCTCGAGAGGATCACTATCAAGCGGTTACATGTATTCTTCGCTATGTTCGTGGTACTCTTCATCATGGTCTTTTCTTTCGTCCCTCTTTGGGCTCCCTTTCTGTTATAGGGTACTCAGATGCTGATTGGGCTCGCTGTGTTGAAACTCGACGTTCCACCTATGGTTATGCCATTTATCTTGGTGGTAATCTTGTCTCTTGGAGTGCTAAGAAACAGCCTACTGTTTCCCGATCTAGTTGCGAATCTGAGTATCGTGCTATGGACAACACTGCGACTGAACTTGTTTGGATGTGCAATCTGCTTAAGGAGTTTCGTGTTCCTTTGTCCTCCTCGCCCTTATTGTTTTGTGACAACAGCAGTGCCATTTTCTGGCTCAAAATCCTATTGCTCACAAACGGACCAAGCATATTGACATTGACTATCACTTTGTTCGCGAGTTGGTGGCTTCCGGTAGACTTCGTGTTAGTCATGTCCCTTCTGCATTGCAAATTGCTGATATTTTCACCAAGGGATTGCCTTGCCCTCTCTTCACAATGTTTCGATCCAAGCTTTGCATGGCTTCTCATCCGACGCTTCGCTTGAGGGCGGTGATAGAATATCACAATAATCTTCATATTATTGTGATTGATTTGTATATATTAGTTTACCTTAATTAGACTAGTCTAGATTCATTGTACTTGTATCATTGTAACTCTATATATTTCATATAATACAGACACACCGGATATGGTGAATTCATATTCTTTCAGGAACATAGAACATCACGGTGATAATCTCGAGAGCAACTGCAATTTTCTTGGCCTGGATAGTTTATCCACCATACTGAGTGAGGATTGGTCTGTCATGGAAAAACAATTGAGGAAGTTTCCCAACATCCGACATCTAAAGTGCATTCTCCATGGGAAATGGAATTGGATTTGCGGCCAGGTCTCAGTTTCCTTTCCGATGCATATAGAATCACTTTCCTTGTCATTTACTTGTAGGCCTGATGAGTTTGAGCCTTATTTTCCAGAGACTTTAAAAAATTTGACTCTGGAAAGGTTTCGGCGATTGTGGAGTTACCTAACCTTGAAGTCCTCAAATTGGGTTCTTTGTCGTTTGTTGGAGACGCGTGGCATGTGGAGGAAGGGGAATTTCCCAAAATCAAAGTCTTGAAGTTAAAATACCTGGAGATTCTCAGCTGGACAGCTTCAGATGATCAATTTGGGAGTCTGGAGAAGTTAGTATTGGACGGCTGTCATCAGTTGGAAGGGATTCCTGAGTGCCTTTGAATGGATTGAGGTCATTAACTGTTCATCGGACGTTGTCAATTCAGTTGAAAAGGTTGCGGAATGTCAAAAGGAGATGGGAAATCCAGCTCCACGGATTGATGTGCGTCGCCACCAATAATCAGGAGAATGCTAGATGCATACCATTGCCCATCGGTGATGTTTATTTTTAATTTTATGTTTTTTGGTTTTATATGTGAGCTGAACACACATGCATACTGCTTCTGCTGCTGTTTTTGGTTTCTTTGTTATAAACAAACATTCATACATGCTTGTAAATTTACTTGCAAGTTCGGTGAGCCAGCAGCTGCATAAATTTGCTTATAAACCACTTTTCTTGTATGTATGATGCATTCCTAGTTGTACTATGCAGTTTCTTTACTGTGTCTGATTTAGGGATTATGAAGATAACTTAACAGTTTTTTTCTTCCTGGGTTATTGAATTCGAAAATCTATCATTTCTTAATTTTTGATGCAGTTAATGCTTAATATAGTTGCAACATAGGTTCGGCTTCATGTCTATCATGTTTATGTTAGTAATGACTACTGTTAGTTAGATAATCAGTTTTTTTAAACTCCTCTAACTATTGCATAGATTCTTATCCTAATCTAGGACTACATAGATTCTTATCCAAATTTAGGACTATACTAGGAGACACCGCCATTAAATTTCGTTAAGCGCGGTGAAGTTTGCACTCCATTCATTGACTAGTTTTGGGACACCCTCCTAAGAAGACCCAAAGTTTGCACTCCATTCATTGACTAGCTTTGGACACCCTCCTAAAAAGACCCATAACTGCTTCACCAACGAGCTACCAAACCACCGAAACCGGAACCACCAATCGGACCACCTTGAACCGCCTGCAGTATGGGTGACCATAGTGGGGACCAACAACACGATCCCTTGGGCTATCTATGGTTCATTTACACTGAGTATAGACCCTTTCAATAATTACTTTAAAATTCGCAAATTATTGCCAGGGGTGTGACTTGAACCCGGAACCTCTCAGTTATGAGATGGTGGGTTTTACCACTTCAACCAGGCCTCATTCACAGCTAGATAATCAGTTAATCACATTCACTACTGCAAGAAAGAACCTGATGAATTTTCCATCGACCTTTCTTTGAGCTCCTGTATAATTACATTTAATAAATGGAGATCGTGCAAGATCTTTTTAACTCTAGAACTCATCCTGCTACTCACACAGACTATGTTAGTCAGATATCCGATGTCGAAGCAACCGGTAAAAGGGGTACAATTCTGGGGTCTCTATTAAGTTTGATGGACGTTTTAGTTGGCTATCTTGTAGAAGTCACTATGTTTAAACATATTAGATGTTTAACATGATGAGAAACCAACCAACAGTCGTTATGTTGAAGTACAACTCTTGTGCGATCAAAGAAGATATTTGAAGATATTAGATTAAGAATATATTATAGAGTTGTGTTTTAGTTAGGATTAGTCTCAATCTGTAGAAATAAGAAAATATTATATTTCCTACAGTTTAGCTATAGAATTAGAATATAGCATGGAGACTAGATCCAGCCGTGATTATCTACATGAGAAGATCAGTACAACCGTGATTGATGAAACAGGAAGATCAACACGGCTACATGACATCGAGCTATAAATAGAGAGGCAGGCTGCGAGAAGTTTTATCGAACTTGATAGAAAGTATTATGCACCCATAATAGCTTTGCATTGGAGCAGCCGTAAGTCGATCGCGTCAACTGGCCTCTGTCTTCACCAGAGTCCGAAACCACAACGCCTTAATATCTCGGGAGAGATGGTCGAGATAGCAGCGAGGAGTTGCTGACTGGCTGTGAGGGGAGCTCACCAATTCACGTGAAAAGATAAGTCGTGGATAGTTTAAAGTTGAGGACTTTGTAATTATATTGATTATCTAGTGGACGAGTTTCAGACAGGGTGAGGCCCCGCAGATGTAGGTGTGGTTACACCGAACTGCTTCATCATATCTTGTGTTCTTTACTTTATAGTTTAAACTTGTTAACATGTTTAAACATACTAGATAAAGTAGGTAGTATAAGAACGCTAGTTTTCTGATCGATAGTAATTTCATTTGGTATCAGAGTCGTTCACTGAGTTTACCTCTAACAAGGTCAGTGAAGATCCGGATATCGATCATGTCAAATCAAGAGAATGAAGGTTTTTCACACACGCGTCCACCTCTGCTAGACAAAGACAACTACGGGTACTGGAAGGCAAGGATGAGGCATTTCATTGATGCACTAGATGAGGAAGCATGGCACCGGGTCGAGAATGAGTGGGAACCGGCTACAAATCCACCGGCAGCAGGATCAACTGTAGGCACTATAAAAATAAAGGAGGAGCAGCCCACTCAAGAAAAGAAAGACACACGATTGAACAGTAGAGCACTCAACTGCATCAATTCAGCTGTGGACAAAGAAACATTTCATTTGATTTCAACTTGTTCTACTGCGAAAGATGCTTGGGACAAATTGAAAGTCTACTATGAGGGAGATGCCAAAATGAAGCGACAGAAACTGCAGACAGTTAGATCTTCTTTTGAAACCTTAAATATAAAGGATAACGAGAGCATTGCAGACTACAACGTCAAGCTTAGAGATCTGGTCAACACAGCCTGCCAACTAGGGAAACCGTTTGATGAAGATGATGTTGTGCAGAAAGGACTGAGGTCATTACCAGCCAGGTTCAAAGGAGAGGTTGATTCCATGGAAGAACTAAGAGATACTTCTGAAAGGACCTTAGTTGATATCACGGGGGCACTATCAGCTTATGAAATGATGGAAATTGCTACAGTAAGGCAAAAAGATCTGGCTTTTACTGCAGTTACTAGAAGGGCGGCTGAACTGGCGTCTGTGTCTAAACCTGCTGCCATAAGTAATCATGGAGACATGGACAATGAATAAATAGCCCAAATATCAAGAAGCTTTGCAAAAGTATGGAAGAAATCTGCAGCAAGAAGAAATGAAGGAAGAGAACAAACTTCCAGTGGAAATAGAAGAATCAATAGTGAGCAAACAGAACCTAAGCATGTGTTTAAACATGCTGGGAAAATCCAATGTCGCGAGTGTGAAGGATGTGGCCGCATCCAAGAACAATGTCCCAGTGGTTCATCCAACAAAAAGGGAAAAGCTTACGACGCTACTTGGAGTGATGGAGAAGGATTTGAAGACGAACATGTCAGCAATCATGTGGCCTTTGGAGTAGTTACAATTCACAGTGATGATGAAGATGAAGGGAATACTTACATATCATTTGGAGCTACTGTCATCTCAGAGAATGAGAGTTTAAACACTGATCAAGATGAGAAAGACATGGATACAGATGGGAAAGATATACATGAATCATATGACAAAATGTATAAGCGCTGGGTTAAGGTAGCTGACCAGAACAAAGGCTGAAGAAAGAAAACCATGTCTTGACTGAAGAAGTTGAACGATTGGAATCCACACTTGAAGCTATGAGAGATGAAGAACTGGAGATAGCTCTATCTCGTGCAAAACAAGCTGAAGGAACCATTTCTAAACTGAACAAAGGTACGGCTGCTTTGGATGATATCCTTGAAATGTGGAAGGTAACTGGAGATAGACACGGTCTAGGATATGGTGGTTTCAAGAGCACAGCAGTGGTGAACCAACCAAATCAAGCAGAAAAAAGAATAACTCTGGCTCAACCCAACTTGACTCAAGACAGGCAAGTTCAACCAGTCAAAGCTCAAGGCAATGTGGCCTATCTTTAGAAGAGACAGCAAATGAACAGATCTCAACCACGAAGTGAAACAACCTGTAATTACTATCATCGATCTGGCCATTACAAAAGGCATTGTTTTCGTCTACTCGGAGACTTAATGAGAGGAAGACAAACTGAGCATGTTACAATATGGTCCAACTAGAACGAATGGTGTACCCCCAGAAGGTATGGGTTCCTAAAAACACTTATTGCTATGCCGTTCGTACCTGCTTTAGTGCATATGCTAGAGATACTTAGTACTTCGACAGTGGTTGTTCTAGACACATGACAGGTTCTCCTGAGCTGCTGAAGAATATTGTTCCCTGGACTGGTACAGTCAGAATTGGCAATGGTAAGAAATGTAGAATAACTAGAAAGGGGGAGTTACAAGTTCAATATTTTCCTGTATTCCAAAGGAAAATCTGCTCAGCATCAGTCACCTCTGTGACAATAAACTAACTATTTTATTTGATGATAAAGTATGTACTACCAGAAAGGAGGGCTAAGGTGTTCTCATTTTCACTATATCTTCAGATAATTGCTATGTTCTGGATGAAGCAGTAAACTAGTTTGGATGAAAACCTTCTGTGGCACAAGAAACTTGGACATGCAAATCTGAAAACGATGTCTAAAGTTACAAGGCTGGAAGCTATTAGAGGAGTACCACTTCTATCATACAATAAGGAGTTAACCTGTCAACCATGCCATGAAGGAAAACAGGTCAGGTCACCACACTCTAAACTCCATGAGATTACTACTCCACATGGTCTTGAATTGCTTCACATGGACTTAATGGGACCAATCAGTCCAACTAATGTGTCTGGCAAGAAATATATTTGTGTATGTGTGGATGATTTCTCTAGATATACTTGGGTGGAATTCTTGAAAGAAAAATCGTATGGAAACTCATCACTCAAGTAAACACAGAAAGGTCACATGATGGTCTAAAGGTGATTCGAGTAAGGAGTGATCATGGTAGGAAATTTGCTAACTCTACAATGATGGATTTCTATACTGGTCTAGGTATCAAACATGAATTTTCTGCCCCAATCACACCACAGCAGAACGGAATTGTTGAGCGCAAAAACAGGACGCTCATAAACATGTCCAGAGCCATGATGGCGGAAAATGATACTCCGAAGAAGTGGTGGGCTGAAGCCGTGCACACTGCCTACTATATTATAAATCGAGTCTAACTCAGACCATTTACTCAGAAGAATTCCTATGAACTATGGAAGGGAAAGAATCCCAATGTAGCTCATTTTCATGTGTTTGGAAGTGAATGTTACATCCTCAGAGTTAGAGAGCCACTTGGAAAATTCGACAAGCGGGCTGATGTAGGGATATTTCTTGTTTATTCACCAAACAGCAGAGCATTCAGGGTGTTTAACAATGGCACAAATGTAATGATGGAATCCAATAATGTGGTGGTTAAAGATTTGAAGGATATTGGATGTGGGATTCAACTCGATGATGAACCTGAATTACAGACTAGTCCAGATATTAGTCCTCCTCTACTGGATGTTACAACATCGTCTGATGTTACAACAGTCTCAGATGTTACAATATATGACACGTCTGCACCAGCACCTACAGATGATGCTCCTCCAGCTAGTGCTTACAATCTCAGGCCCAAATAAAGGAAGGACTACGCCAAGATAAATGCAGGACTGCACATTCTACAATGCTTTCTTTCTTCTATAGAGCCTAAGAATCACAAGTAAGCTTTAAATGATGAATATTGGATTTCAGCTATGTAAGAAGAGTTGGAGAAATTCACTAGAAGTGATGTATGGTACCTTGTTCCCCGACCTCCTGGTATCAATGTTATAGGCACTAAGTGGATTTTCAAAAACAAGTCAGACGGAGATGGAAATATAACCAGAAACAAAGCCAGACTTGTAGCTCAGGGTTACACTCAAGTTGAAAGTGTTGATTTTGATGCCACATTTGCTCCTGTTACCAGGTTAGAGTTTGTTCGGTTCTTACTCGCTATGTCCTGTAATATGAAGTTTGAACTGTATCAAATGGATGTCAAGAGTGTGTTTTTGAATGGAATCATCAACGAGGAGGTATATGTTGAGCATCCCAAGGGATTTGAGGATCCATATTTACCTGATAATGTCTATCGGCTCAAAAAGGCTCTATACGGTCTCAAGCAAGTACCCAGGGCTTGGTATGAGCGACTTATCCAATTTCTTTTGCAGAAAGGATATAGACGAGGGGGAGTAGACTGCACACGTTTTGTGTTTAAACATGATAAACATCTTCTACTTGCTCAAATATATGTTGATGACATTGTTTTCGGATCAACATCTCGGAAGTTGGTTGATAATTTCATAGATATGATGAAGAGTGAGTTTGAAATGAGCATGGTTGGTGAACTCTCTTATTTTCTAGGACTCCAAGTCAAGCAACACAAGGACGGGATCTTTAATAATCAAACCAAGTACACATTAAACTTGGTAAAGAGGTTTGGAATGACTCAGTCGAAGATTATTCGAACCCCTATGGCCTCAACAGAGAAGCTGACTTATGAAAAGTATGGTGTGAAAGTTGACATCAAGCTCTATAGAAGTATGATTGGGTGTCTGTTATATCTTACTGCTAGCAGACACTACTAGAATATCAAGTCATCTAAGGCAGTTCATCCTTCATGTGTTAAGGCAGAAAACAAATGCCTTCCCTGGTAGTGACTTGAATGAGAAAAATCATTTAAGGCGGTTCCTCTTCCGCCTTAGATGTTTTTGGGTTTAAGACGTTTGTTTCCGCCTTGGATGTAGGCTTATACGCCTTGCTAAACACTTACGAACTCGCTAGCGTGAAAGTCTGTATGATATTAATTGGCTCGTTGCGATACCGTAACTAGCAAACGCCTGTCCCAAACAAATAGTTGATTGTTATGTTACGACAGCAGCTTACGGATTGCCAGATGAAATACTAACGACTTCGCTACATTGAAAAGCCTAGACTGTTATGAATGTGTACGAGACTGGTTACGACTTCCACCGTGCGGATCGCTACCAGTAGTTACGAGCTCGTAAGTGAACCTAGTTTGTCATATATTTATCTGCTGATGAGACTGGTTACGACAAACAGAGGCGAATCGCTCGGTCATAGGTAGCGATCTCGTTACAAGCCAAATTAAAGAATTCTGGTTAATCAAAACGAGCCAGGTTACGACAGCCACTAGCTACTCGCTAGCAACACCGTAGCAAGGTCGCAACCGAACAATTGTTTTTCATAAAAATGTAAAAATGATATTATAAAAATATAATAAAAGTTGTTGGTTCGAGAGAGTTAACGATATCGTAAGTAAAATCGCTTATGTGTGTAGTAACGAATTCGCTACTAATCTCGCTAACGATAAACGACGTCGTTTTAGCACTGGGTGAGCGAAAAAAAATGACGTTACGAGTAAGCTAGACATTCGTCTGGCATTGGCGTGTATGGTTACGAGCTCGACAGAGATCAGATTGGAGAGGCAGAGAAGAACGAGTGATTGGGTGGCGATGGCGCAAAAACTAAGCTCAGAACCAATAAACGACGATGTTTTACCACCGGGTGAGCGAGAAAAAAAAATGACGTTACGAGTAAGCGAGACATTCGCCTAGTTTTGGCGTGTATTGTTACGAACTCGACAGAGATCAGATTGGAGAGGCAGAAAAGAACGAGCGATTGGGTAGCGAGTGCGCAAAAACTAAACTCAGAAATATAATCCTGGCGATTAAAGTAGCGATAGTACAAGTTGATCGCAAATATTTTAATGTTACGGGCGAGAGAAGTTACGAACTCGCAGGTAATTCGTAAGTGTCACAAAATTATAGGATTTGAGCCATTTCCACCCATTTCCACTAAAATTGGGTTTCATTTTAATTGTCTAAGCTGTCAATTGCAAGATGCATGGTATCTAAGCACAAAACATGAACATGAAACACTATCAAACCACAAGTAATGGAACTCAAAAGTATATGCATCCATTTGACAAAAAAAGAAACTAGCTTTTATTGGGAATGTGAGGCCTAGAGATGTACCGAGATCTAATAAGGACCAAGTGTCTAGCCAATGCATCTCTACCATCCTCCAACTCCTTCTTGGTGTACGGTGCATGATTTTCCTCGATAATCTAAGAATATGAAATGTGTTTTTAATACTATTGAATGCAACGTAGATAGTAATAGGTACAATAAGTAGGTTATAAGAATGCTTACGCGATGTAATTCCAGATTATCTTGAACAAGGCCAGCTACACACTCGCTTGCGTACAACATCATATAGTAACCGCACTCCCAATTTGACAATTGCTTTCGGTGCTGAAAGTGAAGAAGTATAACAAATGATTTGAAATGAAATCATAGTGGAAATAAATGAGCATTGGATTTGTACTGTCACCTGAATCTGTATAAGGTTGAAGGGAAGTAGTGTGTCGTCATGTGCACTATGCATAGCAACCTCTAATAAATCTGCAAATTTTGTAGATGGACCTAAGTGTAGCGGGTCCATCCAATACACTCGCTTCAACAATGGTATCATAGCTACAAAACTCCAATGGCCGCTACATATTTTAAGAAATGAAAATGTAAGAACCCGTCTCGAAGATTATAATGTTTACGAAGTGCAAATATCCAATTGTAACAAAGAAAACTAACCCCTCTAGATATGGGCCTATGTAAATTGTCTTGGTCTTGTCACTAAGGATCTTAGAGAGATAAGCAAGTCGTGATTGATTACTTTCATTCATTTCTTGCAATCATATTGGGTGCAAAAACCCAATGAAAGTCTTTGCATTTAGAGCAAGGCATTGCCTGTACCTAAATAAACAATAGATGGGATATGAACGTATAATAGTGCACAAGTACATGAAAATTCATAACTTGCAATACGATAGAAGAGATGAGATCAAGTAGCTTACATTTGATGTAGTATAAGGATTGTTTCGGGAAGGGTTTTATAGTGCCAGAAAAGGGCAAAGTCTTCCCATGGAACGACTAATTCCCTCGCTTCGCCGAACACCTGTTTATTGGAGTAGAAATAGTAAACAGAATCCCGACTATGGTGGCCCACCAGATCATAAAACGTGCGAATGAATCCCGGGAGTGATTTAATGAATCCAACTTCTCCCACCGACATCGGTTTCTTAGCTACCGGAAAATCTAGCGGGTCTACGACGGGTGAAGGTGTGTTTTTATTAATTGGGATAGAATTAGAATTCACATCAACTACCAACCATTTGGGCCACACAAAAAAACAGCCCAAACCTTTACCCACTGTCGTGCACTCTTGATCCGCGACCGGTACCAACGCATCCTCGACTAACACATGTAGTATAGAAACCCTAACGAAACCAATAGGTACTTTGGCTTCATGATGTAGTGCCATGTCAGGATATGAATTTCCCATTGCAACGTGGCGGGGTTGAGAATTCATCCCACATTCAGCGTACAACTTCCAAGAAAGGGAGTTCTAATATACAAATAAGGCATGTTTAATTAGGTCGAATTAGACATATGCAGGATGAGTATATTTAAAAAATATCAATAATCATGAGTTGTGTAGAATTATTCATTTGATTGAGGTGCAAGTAATTAAACGTACCTTTGGTTTGGGATCGGATGGTTGTATGTGAACTTGCTCTTTGATAGGGGCCGAAGGTGTGCATATTTCCTTGTTGGGTTCAACAATAGGTTGGTCAAAAATAGGTTGGTCAAAAATAGGTTAGTCAACCTCATGTTGTGGTGGGGAAGGATGTGAACCTCTAGACGAGGGTCCATTGATTGGATCGGTGTCACAAAAATCGGATGGAAGAGGATACTTTATAAAAGAACCTATATTGGCCAACATTGTTTTCAATTTCTTGACCTCTTGGTCGGATTTTTTGGCTTGGTTCAATGCTATTTGGAGTTTGGATGGTTTAGGGTCTTTCCCACTACGTTTGATACCAAACGCCTCTATTTGAGTAACATAACCACCAATTCCCTTAACTCTTCCCGGATGCTCGGCCTTCCCAAGTGCCCTACGTAGCACATCGTGTTTACCGACAGGGATGAACAAGCCTTCTTCAACTTCACGCTCGACCTCGTCCTAAAAAGGTAGTATAGTAAATGAAAAGTTATTATCGTCATCATTTGTTGTGTTTGATGGTGTGATTGTAGATACTAAAATGGAACATGGTATGGCGTAGTAGGTAAAGCGTACTACTCGATTAGCCACCCTTTTTGCCTCATCACTTGAGTAAGTCCCGTCTTTTTTAATTCTACCCAAGACAAATAATTGTTGTCTACTATATTTTGTAGGGTCTTCGGCAATGACTAGCTTGTTCGCCTCTTCCGCGTCCATGCCCCCATCCACAAGCTCTTTCACCTCGGTTTCATGTTTTTTTTTGAGGTCTTCCTCCCCACACCCAAGTACCCCGCCCTACCCCCGGTGTAAGGCATAACATTATCAGCAGTGGCTTTGCGCTTCCTATCCCCCAAACCCTTTTAAAAATTCTATGTTATTTTAGGAATAAAGCACTAACCGAAACAAAAATATTTGGCTAATTCGCATGAAACTATTATTGCAAGATGTAGTAAGTAAACTAACCTTTGCGTCATTTTCTAACCATCGTTTCTTGAATGACTCCCAAGTAAGGGTTACAATGTGATTGTAACGCGTACTTGGATCTTGCCCAAACCTCGTGCCCTTCGGTTTGATATAATCCTTGGCAAGGGTATATTTGTGTTCTCGATGAGCTTTTGATGCGATTTGAAGAGACTTCTTCTTCACTTGATCATAGGATGTTGCCTCGATAATAAAGGGGCGCTACAAATGTGATCATAAAAATAGTCACACTCACAATTTTCAATTGAAATTAAAAATAACAAGTACCACACTAACCTTGCATTCCTTCCATATATCCTTTTTGATGTCGATGCTTAGTAGCCTCCAATCCGTTGTGTCTAATGGTGTGCGTATCCTACCCGTCTTAGCACACCAACTCGACCATCGCGCGGCATCATCTATGGGTGAAATAGCAACACCAATGTCATTAAACTTGACATGTGTTAGTATTTTGTTATCGATCCTAATCTCTAATTCGCGACAATGTGTGAGGAGTTGAGCTTCTTTCGATGCGCGAGTCACTTCTCGTTGTCTTCTAACCTCACTTGAACCGCCAACAACATTCCCCCCCCCCCCCACTTGAGTCGGAGTTAACAGAACTTGAAGGGCTCTCCATTAAGCTTTCCTTTGTATATTGAATTTAGTTAATGACTAACACAATACTAATAAATCAAAGTTGTACTTTGTAGTAAAAACATTATATTTCATAATCCTAAAATTTAGGGCTAAGCTAGCTACGGATAATTTTAAACGAAAATCTTGATTTTCGTTCAGGACATGCTTCTGACATGATATTTAGTAATAACATGATAAATGGAGGCACTATGTACAAGAAAATCAAATTTTTAGCATATAAGAATGAAAAAAATCGTACCTTTGGTATATGACAAAGTTGTGTCGGTGGAATTGATTATTTTGGTTGGGGATGGTCTACCTTGTTTGTCCCTCTCCTACCCATAACAAAGGATGTTACCAAATTGAACAAGAACAAATAAAGATTGACATTAATTGCAAAAACTATAGGCAAAAATGTGGTTGAGAATTTATTGCAAAACTTACCAATCTTTTGGATGCAATTAGTGGCTAGTTCCACTTTGTTTTGACACAATTGATGTGTCCAACATGTATGGGATGGGTAATGGAGATTTGATGTGAAGAAAGTTGAGGAGATTTGAGAAGATGTGCAAAAGTTTGAACTTTTGGAGATGAAACCCGTAAGAAGTGATGGATAAGATGCCAAAAGTGTAGGGTTTTTCTGTTCTATAACGTGTTTACTTTATTCTAGCTTACCTTGTTGCGAAATCGGAACTCTCTCGTTACGCCTGACGTGGCTATTTACGAAGTCGTTACGTGCTCATGTGATTGCCTTTTATGCTCTACTTTATCCTTCTAGCGACATCGTAACTGAGAAGCTGACATAAAGTATGTTACTAGGATGTTGCGAGTTCGCTACAAATGCTCGCTAGAACCCTACTTAAGATTTTTTTTTGTTTTTTTAATGCACTCATACATTTTTAAATCACGATTTAAACGAAATGATGGTATAAGACACTAATCATTCTATTTTAAGAATAATTTTCATTTGTTCCGTCGTATGCTCATGTAGAACGGGATAGGGATTTGGTCACTTAATCTGCAATTACATAATTTGAAAGAGTTTTAAGAAACTTAGTCTTTAATTGTAAGACAATAAGAAACTCTACACATCATGTGTACGCTTGAAAACGCTATCCATCGCTTACCTTTAGAGACAACAGCATAGTAGAGCTTCACACATGAACTACATATATATATATATATATATATATATATATATGCGCAGTTCAAGTGCATTTCATTAGAGATACTTTGTTTATTACAACTCATTTATGTGATTACAAGCACGATTATTGAATTAAACAAAGTATCATGCACACGTTCACTCACCAACTGTCATCACTCATCATACTACCGAGTATCGCTTAATAACATTGCATGCTGATGTACTAACATGTACTCTGTTTGACATAATGTGATGCTTGATATATTCCAAATTGAGTATTATATTGTTTAGATATAAAATGTACATATTTAAGAATATGATATTGCGTTTAAAAATTTAAACCGAATTATTGATGTTGTACATAGAGTTATGTCAAACTGCTTATGTACAAAGATGTACTCTACCTTAGTGAATATCATGATGGATATTTAACAAATAGAGTATTGTACTGCATCTATATAAAATATATATATATATGTTAGAATGTGAAAATTGCTAATAAAAAATTAAAAAGTTTGATTTTTTAGTTACAATCTAATTAGCTTGTGTAGTAGCGATATCGCTAGTATACACGTTACCACAGTTAAACCCTAAACCCTAAACCCACAAACCCGCAAACCCACAAACCCACAAACCCACATAACCCAGAAAACCAGTTGGCGACGGGGTTGCGATAGCGCTAGTTAGTAGTTCAATTAAAAAAAAGGCTTTTTGGGTTACGACCTCGCTACTAATTAGAATGATTCTTCCGTAGCGAGTTCGCTACATGATAAGAACCCATCAAAAAATGGTTTTTGGGTTTGGATCTATATTGGGCGTATAAGTGTTGGGCATTAGCTTGTGTAAGTATTGGGCCATAGCCTATGTAAGTATTGGGCCTCAGCATTGGTGTTTCATGTTCAGTTTGCGCTGGTCGGCGACTTATCGAACCCTTGTAAAATGTAAGTGTATATAAACTGAAAAATCACCTTCTAATCAGCCGATGTGGGACAAATGTTGGCGATCTTTCTTACGAGTTCGCTACTGCACATGATCACATAGAACAACAAAACTTATGAATGGCATAGTAGCGAGGCGCCTCCCTAGCGAAGTCGCTACCTGTGTAACTTATAGTAGCGTACTCGCAACAAGTCGTACTCAGTCGACAGAGCCTGTTGTGAGATACTCTAGCGTGTTCGTAACAACAAAAGCTTCACACAATTGTTAGGCTTGAAGATTAGCGATATCGCTACAGTCCACGGACCCATCAGTAAAAACCTTTGAAATTCCATCAGTAATTATTTTGTTAGGGGATGTGAATGTGGTCAATGAAAAGGTGTGACTGCCTTTACATTTTTCTTCTTTTAATACAGCAATTACTAATTTCAGTCTAGGAACTCTCACATGTTTTTGACCAATGTAAAACCTCACCCCTATAAAACTCAGCCCCTTCTCCCTTTAGAGCCCCATCAGAGCCTTCATCCTCACATTCCCTTCAATCTTCTCCTATTCTTTGCCATCTTATTCCCATGGATTTGACACTTTTCAGCGCCCTCCCAGATGACATGATTCATCTTATAATGATTTGTGTTACGTTCAGACACGTTCTTCATCGGTATGTGAGCTTCCAAGCGACCGATTGGGCTCGACAATGGCTCACCGAGGCTTCTGTAATAGGCCACAGAGAGTCGGACTATGCCTTGGCTATATTTGCAATCTGCGAAGGTCATGATGCTCAAAGAGGCATGGATGTCATCACCGAGATGAAGAGAACCGACAAGAAAGTCCTGAAGGAAGTTCGGGATCGCGTGCAACTCGAATTGGCTTACGCCTAGGGCAATGCGCACTACAGGGGATACCTCGATGTAGTAGTCGATCAGCCTAGATGCTGCCAGGAACATGCTCACCTCAATGACGGCTTCAGGTACCGACGCTACACGAGGGTTGATCCAGCGGGCATCGAATGTGATGCATGCACTTGCGAGCAGGAAGTGCTTCACATCCTTCTAACCCCTCCGCCACTTTGGATGTTGTAGTGTAGTTTCTTTCTTATTTTATTCCGTTGTTTTTTATGTAAAATTTATTAGGATTGTAATAAGTTTATGTCTGCCGTATTGGCACATTAATTTAATTATTGAAAAGCTTTTTTGTTGTTTTGAAACCTTGTCCCTTACATTTTACTTTTTCATCGTAACGGTTATTTTTTCAGCTAAATCGCTCGATAAATCACTAGCTTCATCGCAAAATCAGTTACTGTTGCTATTGTGCGTGTTCCTACCGATATCGTAAGTGGCACGTTTATTAGATGAATCAACACAAGCGAACTCGTCACGTGCTCGCTTATATGTTACGTGGTACTAACGATATCGCAACAGCTCGTATTCAGTCAACAGAGCCTAGCTGGCGATTCGCTAGCGATATCGCAACGAGATAAGGGCTTTTGGTAGTATATTGGGCTGTAAGTATTGGGCTTTGTCTGACCTGTGACATCAGTAAAAACCTTTGAAATTCCATCAGTAAATAATTTATTTTGGGGGTTTGCATGGGGTGTCCATGGAAAGGTGAGAATGTCTTTACATTTTCCTTCCATTAATACCATAATGACTGCTTTTTGTCTAGGAACTCTGACATATTTTTGAATAATGGAGCACCTCAACCCTTTAAAGATCAACCCCTTCTCCATTTAGAACCTCATTAGACCCTTCATTCCCACATTCCCTTCTGCCTTATCATATTCCTTGCCTTCTGCTTCCAATGGATGTGTCTCATGATGATTTATTATGAACAGATCACCCAGCGATATCGCAACTAACTAGCGCCTGTTTACGAGGTACCTCCGATATCGCAACAATCCGTATTCAGTCAACAGAGCCTAGTTAGAGAATCTGTAGCGATATCGCAGCGTACGTTGTCTACCCTTGCGAATTCGTAACAACAAAGATTTACACATAGAACAACAAAACTTAAATAGCATGTGACACGGCGTCGTTTACTTTTGTGCGTGTATAGTTACGATATCGTAACCAACCTGAATATAAGCTGTCTTGGCAGTTACGATATCGCAAGACGCGAACCTTTAAATATCAAATTTGGGGATCTTCTGATTTCAAACATCGATCGAGCGTCTCAGAGCTTAGAAAAAATAAACAAACCAAAATCTCACATACCCATCCGACAAGAGAAATGGCAAGGACAAAGAATTTGGCACCCAATCCGTTTGTGCAGGGTGCCCGACGTGATGAAGGTCGGGCTTCGGGATCTCAGCCACGGGCGACGGGATCTCAGCCACGGGCGACGGCGGGAACAAGTTCAACCAAATATGATAAGCAAAGATTTGTAAGTTTTGATGCATCCCAAGCCTATTCTAATTACATGGAGCATAGTCAATTGCTAGATTGTTATGTTGTTGATTTTGATCAGATAGAAGAACTAGGTTTGGGGAATGTGTTAAAGATATTTCAATTTCATGAGTTGGGTGACTTGTTAGGTTTGAATTATCCGGCACATAAGGATGAGACGTGCCAATTCTATGCTAATTTTCACCAGTTGATTGAGGAAGAAAAGGAGACGGGTAGGTGGTTCACCGGGGTTAATAAGAAGGACTACGAGATTGGGGAGGAGTTTTTTAACAAGGCATTGAACGTGACCTATGTTGTTAACGAGGACTATAGCAACCAACCCCCTCCGGGGTTTTACATTAGAGAACAATGGCCTGAGTATGGGGTTTTGGATCGAGCTCAAGTTGTAGAGTATGCTAAGAAGTACTTTGATAGAGATGCTGACGATTTAGGGGTGCCTAGATCTTATAAGTTGGATAAACTTAGTGGTGAGGAGAGGAATGTTTATGAGATTGTCGCTAGGAGTGTCGTGCCTAAGGGTGGTTGGATCACCGGGATGAACTATACTATTGTGAGCATATTTTACTGCGTCATGGAGGAGATACAGTTGAACCCGGGCCATGTCATTTTCGAGCACATGAGACAAAGTGTGGTCGAAAATAATAGGACAGTCAAGAAGCTCCCTTACGGTAATTTCATAACCATGTTTCTTACCTCAGTGCATCCCAAGATAAAATTATCTCCAATAGCCCAGGAGTGTTGCTTCTATACGATGTCATATTTTGAGAGGAAAGGTAAGTTTGAGTTGATTGATGGTGTGTGGCAGAAAGTAGCGGATGGACCCAAGAAACCGCTACAGTTTAATCCTGAAGAAGTCAGAGAGAACGTCGAAGGTTAGCCTCACTAAACCCCTACAGTTTATTTTCTGTTTTATACAATTTATTTGCTATACTTAGCCTTTTTTTGTTTCACTTACATGAACAGGTGTACCCTCAGAGGCATACTACAAAGGTTTAGAAGAGACAATCGACCTTTTCAGGGATAAAGTGGCCAAAATCAATCACGAAAATTGGTTAACGGAGAAGGTGATACGTGGCATTGAAAGGGCTAGTGCGAGGAAAAAATCGAAGGGGGATCCACCAGCACCATCACAGACACCACCTCCTAGCAATGATGATTAGATTTGCATTCGTTCATGTTGGCTAGTACTTGTACTCAAATCCAAACAATTTCATTTTCAAATTGTTTTATCAGTTTCTCTAACAACATTGCAAAGAATATTTGAATTTGAATGTCATCTATTTTATTATGTATATTTGATTATTTAAACTTCCATTATTTATTTAGTGTGGCTAAATTTTCAAAATATAACACCACTTTACTAAGGAGTTAAATCTAATTTTTTGGTATGTGACTTTATACTAGCGATCTCGCTGGTATCAAGTTTCTCACCTGGAGAGATACTAGCGAACTCGCTAGTTTCTAGTTAATCAAATTTATACAAATTTGATCCCATCAAGCAAGATCGTAACCGGTCAGACTCAAGAGACAGAACCTTATCTGCGAATTGCAGCTTTTTCTTGCGAAAGCGTAACCGGTTCGCCAATGTTGCGAACTCGCAACGCAACAAGTTAACATACATTGGTTTCTAGCGTGTTTCGTTACGGTACGCCACGTCTACAGCAGTGTACAAATTTTTTTAAGAATTAGAAGATTTAGTGTACTAACATTAATTAAATCAAAATTTAACTACATGAACCATGAAATACAGCATAATATTCAAAAACAATGGTTATCAAATAGCTACTTTTGTTTTTTACTCTTTTTACTCCTCTTCTTCTTTGGTTGCCTCCCCTTCCTCTTTGTAGTTTTCCCCGCAGGATTAATCCACATGCCTTCCTCATGATCCATTCTGCACACCGACGCGCAAACAATGTCATCATCCTCCTCCAGAGTTTCGTACACCGAGGGCGGAATGGTGTCGGTAGAAACAGTGGAGTCATCGTCGAACAAACCGTCACCATAGATGAATGTTTTCTTACCATCAACAACGATCTCCCATCGAGCATCAGTTGGATCTTCCACATAGAATACCTGATGAGCTTGAGCCGCCATGATGAATGGATCATCCCTAGACCCGAGAATTCCTCTATTAACTAGAGTGATGCCTAAATCCTCTGTGCGCACCCCTTCTCCTTGATCTACCCATTCACATTTAAACAATGCGATTTGGACATGGAAAAAGTCCATTTCCCATATATCAGTAATGGTACCAAAAAAACCATTATCACCATCTCCAGGTATTGATACCCCACTATTTTGGGTTGCAGACCTATCATCACTCCACTTAGTACCAAACGTGTATCCATTGATGTCATACCCGCTAAACGACGTAACTGTGCCTAGGGGTCTCTTGGCAACCCATTTTACAACGTCGGGGTGTTGACCGCCATTCTGCACATGTATTTTCAGCCAACTAGTAAAGTCTCTGCAATGAGCTTCTAGAACTCTAGGTTCCGACCAGTTCGAGTAAGCTGACCTAATATCATTAAGGTGAACATCAACATAAGGACTCACTGAATGATGGTTGCGCAGAATGTACAGATGTGCTGTAGATATTTCATCGGAAGAAGGACTAAATTTAGACTTATGGCGTAGTCCGACACCATCCAATCTACCATCGTGTCTGGAGACTGGCAGTCCTATAGTTGGTACAGAATTCTATTACCTTTTCCGCGACATATCGCTGCACTATACTGGCATCCGGTCGATAACGATTCTTAACAAAATGCTTGAAAATGCTCATGTACCTCTCAAATGGGTACATCCATCTCAAGTACACCGGTCCACACAGCTTCACCTCCCGCACCAAATGAACTATCAAATGAATCATTATGTCAAAAAATGAAGGGGGAAAATACATCTCTAGCCTGCACAGTACTTCAACTACCATATCCTGCAATTCATCCAACTTACGACGGCTTACTCTCTTGCGGCATATTTGTTTAAAAAAATAACAAAGCCTTGCAACTGCATCTCCAACGTGATAAGGCAAGCAACCTCTCAGAGCAATGACATTCAAATCCCGCATCAGGTTGTTGCAATCGTGCGACTTCATTCCCACTAATTTCAACTCGGCGGTAGATACACAACTACTAATGTTCGAACCATATTTAGAAGGCACCTTTACTGATTTTAGAGTTCTACAAAAACTCTCCTTCTCCTCAGATGACAAGGAATAACAAGCAGGTGGTAAGTATGTCGTACCTGCTTCTTCTTGAACGGGAGCAAGTGACGTCCTTATGCCAAGATTGACTAAATCCTTTCTACTTTTCAATCCATCCTTACTCTTGCCCGGTGTATTCAATAGCGTCCCAACCAAAACTTCGCATACATTTTTCTCTATGTGCATGACATCTAGACAGTGGCGCACATCCAAGTGCTCCCAATAATCGAGCTTGAAAAAAATCGAACATTTCTTCCAAATCGTAGTTTGAGCGCTTTTCTTTTTTCCCTTTCCCAACACAAACTCCATGCCCGCTACCTTTTCCAATATTTCAGTACCTGATAGTGGGACTGAGGCAAAACCATGCTCTTCCTCACCGTTAAACCACTTCTTTGCACTCCTCCACGGATGACATCTAGGTAGAAATCGTTTATGACCTAGATAAATAGGCTTACCACCGTGCTTTAATTGACAATGACTAGTATGGCTCTCACATACTAGACATGCAAAATGACCTTTCACAGAACACCCTCCAAGGTTACCCAACGCAGGGAAATCATTGATGCTCCACATCAACATGGCTTTAAGCTTGAATTTCGCGTCCCCTCGACTTCCGTCAGGAATATGAATCCCATGCTTAAATAAGGATTCCAACTCCTCAACAAGAGGTGCTAGATATACATCAATGTCATTACCAGGCTGCTTAGGCCCCGAGATCATAGTGTTCAAAAGCACATACTTTCGTTTCATCATCAACCATGAAGGTAGATTATAAATAACAAGCATCACTGGCCATGAACTGTGGGTGCTGGACATGTTCCCGAAAGGGTTCATTCCGTCAGTAGATAGTCCTAAGCGCACGTGTCTAGGTTCGTCAGCAAATTCTGGGTACATAGCATCCATCTTCTTCCACTGATCACCATCAGAAGCGTGAGATATAATATCATCATCTTCCTCTCGAACCCTATCGGCATGCCATGTTAACAATTTTGCATCAACTGGATTGGCATACAAACGCGTCAATCTCGGTTTCAAGGGCATGTACCACATCACCTTAGCAGGACCTTGCTTTGTCGATGTTGTCACTGTTTCTCCACATACCTCGACCTTTCCCTCCTTCTTTTTCCATCTAGACTCACCGCATACCTTGCAATCATCCCTCAAGGAATCAACAATCCCCCTATACAACATACAATCATTCGGGCATGCGTGAATCTTAGTAAACTCCATGCCCATAGGACACAATATCTTCCGCGCAACATAAACCCTGTCAGGACATAAGTTGTCCTGAGGAAGTAACTCTTTAACCAACTCTAGCAATTCCGTCATTCCTTTATCAGAAATACCATGCCTTTCCTTTAGGTTCATTAACAACAATGTTGCTCCCAGTCTAGAATGCTTAGCCCCAACATATAAGCTTGTCTTTTTATCGTCATACATTGCCTCCAGCATACTTTTCTTCCCAACAAACTCCATAACAACATTGTCGCACATGTCTGAAAGCTGTTCATTATACTGCAGGATTTCCTCGGCGCTTCCCTCCTCCATCTCCACCTGGTCACTTCCATAATGGCCTTCCCCATGCCAAACCCATTCTGTGTAGGATTTGTCAAAACCTTTACAAATTAAATGTTCACGCACGACAGCAATATCTTCAAATATGGCGTTGTTTCTACACTTGTTGCATGGACATCTAACCCCTCCTATGTTGTTCTGTCTACATGTCGCAACCCAACATCTAAGAACTGTTCAACCAAATCTAAGTACTCCTTCGATAATCGAGCATTCTCCTTCATTATTCGTTCGCGGTCCATAATTCACAAATCAGACAAACAGCTACACAATACTACTAACCCACTGACTTTAGATGATCAACACATAAACTACACACTGCATTAACAAAACAACCAAGATAAACCAAAATGCAACCAAAAATTATGCATAAAATCAACCAAAATCAAGAGACAAGCCAGTACATTACGCAAGTTAAACTTTACCTACACCAACACGGGAACAATGAGACCTCCGAGAATACTTCAACTAATCACCCTTCAATACCCACCTGTTTAGACCCTTTTAAAGTTTTTGTTTTTGGAGTTAGAACGGCCAGTTTAGCTTAAATCTGTGACCCATAAAGACGCACTTGCGATATCGCTACTACGTCGCTAACACCTTTGGATAGCCTGCGAACTCGTAACATTTCAATCACCCTCACATGCACTGTACATTGAACAATGACAAATTTGACGTGCACAAAAGCGATACCGTAACATCAAACGCAATACACTACCGTCCCAGTTACGACATCTCCCACATCCTCGCCTGCTAAAAATAGGGTTTAGCAAAGCTTACGAGATTGCAACGCACAAACCTACAACTAACGAGCTAACCTACGAAATCGCTACAGACACGTTTATATTACTACAAAGGTTATGAGATCGCAACAACCAATTCAATTTAAGGCGGATACATTTTTTCCGCCTTGCTCAAGTATTTTTTAACGTCAAATCCCATTTCCGCCTTTTTTGCTAGCTTGAAGAGGTAGCGAACTCGCTACGTTCAATCAAGGCGTAAAAAAACGCGCCCCCATCAAACGCCTTAAATATGTGCCTTGCATCCACCCCTTTGTAGTAGTGAGACTAGATATTTTCCTAAGTGTTGGACTATGTGCAAGATTTCAATCATATCCTAAGGAGTCTCATCTTACTGCAGTCATTAGATATGTGCATGGTACAGCTGATTATGGTCTCTGGTATTCTAGAGGAAGTCAGGCAGAGATTATTGGGTATAGTGATTCTGATTGGGCTGGTAATTCTGAAGATAGAAAGAGTATCACAGGTGGGTGTTTTTATGCAGGAGGGAATCTGTTGTTATGGTACAACAAGAAGCAGAATTCCATATTACCACTGTATCTGAATACTTAGCAGCTGGAAGTTGTTTTCAACAACTACTATGGATGAAGTTGATGTTAAGCGACTACGGTTATAAGCAGGAGGTTCTACTCATCAAGTGTGACAACAAAGGAGCTATTGATCTCTCTCATGATCCAGTTGATAACAAAAAGACCAAGCACATAGACATCAAGCATCATTTCATCAGAGACTTGGTGAAAAAGAAGGAACTAACCATTGAATTTGTTCCTAGTGCTGAACAATTTGCATACATCTTCACCAAACCACTGGATTCTGCAACCTTTGAGACAATGAGACAACACTTGGGTGTTTTTCGAATTTGAGGTATTCCTGCTCACCTCTTATTTGTGTAAATTAGTTTATACTGTTTTTTGTCTTTTATTTTTGAAAAAGAAAAATACAAAAAGAAGTTTGAAGTGTGCTGAAGGATGTTTAAACACTGAGGCTCAGTGTGTTTAAACATGGAATGGGTAGACAGAAAAGGAAGAAAGAGACTAATGGGCCGAATCAGTCATCTGCCATTGGACTACGTCATTTTTTAAAAAAAATAAAACCACCAAAGGTGGGGGGATTTATTAGGCACCCCTAGCCAAAAAATAGACCAATGGCCAATGTTATTGATTACATGGGATTTCTCCCTCAGAAGCATCTAACCTTCTCAAAAAATACTAGCTAGATAAGTGTCTCTTGATTTTGGTTTTCCTATGTTTAAAGTCATGAAAGGGGAATACTTTAGTGATCGAGTAAACAAATACCGAAGCACAATTTAACCACCATTTCCTTTAAATCACAGGAAGATCAAGAGATATTTACAGGAATCCAAAATAACCATTACAATGGTTCAAAAAAGCTAGTTATAATCTGTGAGCCATATTGCTTCACAGTTATCTGTAAGAATGCCACTAGTATCTTCTCCATTGTCAGTTCCCATGATTCTGCATTATAGTGGCTGAGGATTGAATCCATCAGAGTTTCCTCCCTTTGTGGTGCTCCCTTCTTCCTGAAAGAAGTAAAAGCCTCAGCAGTACCAACATTGTTTGAAAGTTTAATGCAAGTTAAACCTAATGTTGGGAGTTCCATGTTTTTCTAACTGGATTATGGCTCTAAACTTGGAAGGAGACATACTCAGTGTCAACTCTTGGGACAACTGCAATTCTATTCACAAATTAGCCATAAAGTCTACTGCATGGTTGGCTTCTCTAAATATGTGAGTAAGCTTATTGTTAACTGCCAATTTATTAAGCTCATAGCACTGAGAATAAAACTCCCAATCAATGGAGTCTAGATTGTTGATGCCTCTTACAGCTATCTGACAATCTGACTCCACCTGAAAAACATTGAGGTTTAGAGAAGCTGCTTGACAATATCCATGTTTAATAGCAGTAATCTCATGAGTTGAGGATGAACACAGAGTATGCACCATAGATATATGTATTACATAGCCTACATTATTCCTGACAATAATGCCTATTCATGTCCAACCATCATTTTTAAAGCATGCATCCACATTAATTTTAAATCCATGGTCAGGTGGCTCCCACTTAATAATTTTGACTGGTTTAGGCCTTTTTCTGATTATGAAAGGGGCCAGACCAATTTCAATTATAAAATGGTTTCTCTATGGATTACCAATTAATGGAAATGTTGTGAATATCAATGAGACCTGTCTAATGAATATCAATGATTCCATTGGACTACATCAAATTGGGCTGATTAAGTTTTGACTTGGGCTCATATTTATTTTATGAGGGTCAATTAGTGATTTCCGAGAAAGTCAAGGACTAGAGTCAAATAATGATTGATATTCCATTTAAGGTTCAGATTTGAATTTCTTAAGAATTGAAAATATAAGAGGGGTAAACTTTTTTTATGCTGCAACATACAACTTCTGACATTCCCAATTCCGACGAAGTGCTCCTAGCAACATTGCTATGATTCCAACGGCAAGCTTCTCTCCAATCAATCACTGGTTATCAGTCTGACAGTCTGAGCATCACACTACCCGATCAAAGCACTTATAGCAGCTAAGCTCCGAGCTTCACCTGAACAGTTTCCAAGCTTCCGATCACACATGCAAGAGTTATTTGGCTAACTCCTACATCAAGATTGTGTTTTTCTTGCAAACCTTTCTTTTCGATTGCTTGCTGCAATTAGGGTTTGTGTGATCGGTTACTATTTGAGGTCTGGTGTTAGTTTAAGAGTGTGTTTGAGTTGATAGTTGTGTTTAAACAATCATGGGTAATCATCCTCTATCCAAGACCCTTACTGGTCTGACCGTGAGAATCTTAGCAAGATTATTCTGGGTATGGGCGTGCAAGCTAACCCCAGTCCCATTGGAGCCACACCATATCTGTGGCTACTGTTAGCATCCCTCCAGTCAATGACAAGCCCTTAGTTCGGGAGTTGGAGGTTGCTGTGAATTCCTCTATGGATGTTACTATTGAGGGGATTGATGATATTGAACAGGATAAGAAGCAATCCGAGTCCAAGACTGATGAAGATAGTGGTGGTCCTGTGGTCACAAAGGTTTATCACGGAAGGAATAAGAAGATACAGGATGATGGCAAGAATCCAATTGGCAAAGGGCTATTTCAGATGGCGCCTCAACTCTATCAGAGGACAGGGATTGTTCAACCTCAGGAGCCAGGCACAGACAATGATGATACTGAACCACTGAGCACTAGACTTGAAAGGATGAAACAGCAGAGGTTGGAGAAGCGGAAGCAAAAGCTCCTTCCAGTTATTCAAGTGTTTCCCAAGGAGACTAGGAAGCGGAAGAGAGATGGTGACAATATTATCCCAGATCATAATATACTATATGAAGATGTTGAGGCTTCTGATAGTAAAGAAGTACAGAATTCTGAGTCTGATAAGGAAAGCAGTAGCAGTGGCAAGACAAGTTCTAGGAGGATGAGGTCCAAACCGAGATTTGGTGATGATGATCCTTTGCTGCAGAAGGTGTACAATGATAGCTTTACTCCAAGAAGGCCCTCAACCTGTATGATAATCTCATCAAGAAGAAACTGCATGTGGAGAAGAGGCTTACTGACAAGTTTAAACATGCTGGTTTTGTGACTTATATGAAAATGATTGGAATGTTTACACCTGCTAATTTATGCATCAGTGCCAACCAAACCTTGGTTCATGAGTTTTACTCAAATTTGAAGGGCACAAACAGTGATCCAGCCTCCTATTGGTACCGAAAAGTCTTAATCAGAGGGAAGTTGTATTTGACCCCTTTGTCATCAACCTAGTGTTGGGGACTGATGTATGGAGGACACCAGCACTTCGACGACGAACCTTTCTCACGAACTGACCTGCAAAACAAAGCCTCAGGTGTCCCGAGGGTAGATACTCTGACGCTCAAGTTAGTATGAGGCGTAAGGCGTATTGTATGTAGTATGAGATAGAAAAGGTGTACCAAACCTTGTGTGTATTTATATGGTTACAATCTGCAGATCACCAAGATATGTATTTATGGTAGTAATACGACTCTTATGGGAATAGTAGTTGTATTACCATGTATAGAGGAAGTGTATTTCAGTCATGCTTGTATTACCATGTTTAAGAGGATGTATACTCCTTATAGAACATTCATAATATACGCATTCCTTATAAGGATTAGGATTGATGGATCTGTGGATCCATCCTCTGTGTACCTCGAGCCCATGACCCTTCTTGGTCCCTGGTCCGGGCATGAATGAGGCCCGAATACGAACCATGGACTTATCAGGGACAGATCACAGCAGGTATCCTGATGGTGCTTATCTAGAGGACTTCATAGTGGACTATGATGTGATTGCATTGGAGCTTACTGGTGGAAGCTTAGGATAATGGGGTGCATCCAAGACCATCAAGGCTTCATATCTCACTCAGAAGTAATTCTGTTTGTACAGAGCGGTGGAAAATATGTGGGTTATGCCCAAGAATGTTTCTTTGGTCACAGAAGAGATGGCATGTGCCATGTACTGTATTGGCACAAGGAAGGCCTTTAATTTGGGATGGTTTCTGTATGACAGGATCCTTCTGGTTGCTCAGAATCAAAATTCTGATGAGTACATCATCTATCCTGCTCTTATAACTGGCCTGCTCCATCATGTGGGGTTGGTGGATGAAGTTGATGATGAGATCATCTTCTGTGATGAGGTACAAGTCAATCATAAAATCTTTAATAATAGAAATGATCTCCCTGCTGCAGCTGAAGAAGATGATGATGAGCCAGATGAGTCTCATGTGGAAGAAGACTTTGCTGTTGTCGGAAGGAGGGAACTCAGAGCCCAGATTAGATACCACAGACTGAAGATAGTGGATCTTGAAGCTGAGCTGGCAGCTATAGTGGAGACTGATGATTCCAGCAGTGGTTCCCAGAATTTTTTGAAGCATTTCTGTTATTTGTTCTCTCTCTCCTACAACTCTACTTTCAGATTTTATGTCTGTTCTTTAGGAGTTCTTTTGTTGTTTTTAGGATGATTTTTGGTGCATCTTTGGCACATTTTATGTTCCCAAGGGGGAGAATATTTTGATGAATTATGGTTGACCATTTATTTTGGATGATTGATGATGTTAAATGTGTCCATTTAGTTTGGAACATTATTTTTGCCATTTAGCATGAATGACTGTGTTTATCTACTTCTTGTGAGTAGGGGAACCTTAGTAGAATATGCATGCATATGTTCTGATTCCGCATATTATTTCTGATTCCATTTGATGCCTTATATGAATTCTGGAGTTTTGAATTTGAGGGGGAGCTATGTATTTTCTCAGCATCAAAATAAATAACTGCTATGGTTCCACAAAATGCCAAAGGGGGAGATTGAAGAGTCTAGAAGTTTGATGGACGTTTTAGTTGGATATTTTGTAGAAGTCACTATGTTTAAACATACTGGATGTTTAACAAAATCAGAAACCAATCAACAGTCATTATGTTGAAGTACAAATCTTATGCGATCAAAGAAGATATTTGAAAATATTCAGTTCCAATCTGATTAGATTAGGAATATGTTATAGAGTTGTATTTTAGTTAGGATTAATTTTAATCTGTAGAAATAAGGAAAGATTATATTTCCTACAGTTTAGTTATAGAATTAGAATATAGCATGGAGACTAGATCCAACCGTGATAATCTACATGAGAATATCAGCACAACCGTGATTGATGAAACAAGAAGATCAACACGGCAACACGACATCGAGCTATAAATAGAGACGCAAGCTGCTAGAAGTTTTATCGAACTTGATAGAAAGTATTATGCACCCAGAATAGCATTGCATTGGAGCAGCCTATATTTGATCGCATCAACCGGCCTTTGTCTTCACCAGAGTCTGAAACAACAACACCTTAATACCTCGGGGGAGGTGGTAGAGATAACAACGAGGAGTTGCTGACTGGTTATGAGGGGAGCTCACCAATTCACGTGAAAATATAAGTCATAGATAGTTTAAAGTTGAGGATTTTGTAATTATATTGATTATCTAGTGGTTGAGTTTCAGATTGGGCGAGACCCCGCAGTTGTAGGTGTGGTTACACCGAACTGCGTCATCATATCTTGTGTCATTTACTTTACTGTTTAAACTTGTTAACATGTTTAAACATACTAGATAAAGTAGGTAGTATAAGAACGCTAGTTAGTTTTCTGATCGATAGTAATTTCATCTATTAAGGTCTAGATTCCAGAATCTCTTTTAACTGTTCCTGTTTCTTAAACTCAATATAATGTTGAGCTTCTCTTTGTTTCTTGTCAGTAATCTGCATTAACCTTAACTTTAGCCCTGATGAAATAACTTTGACTATGCCTGTGTTTTCATAGGGAGAATTTTTGAGGATTGTAGAACTGCAAAATCTCAGGTCCTTTCTGTTTATTTTACGCGAAAATAATCATACCCTGACAACCTGTTTTGACATAAAGTATTTGAAATTCGACATATACATGTGCTAATACAAATGAAATCAACTGTAATGAATATGATTGAAACTAAGTCTTTTATGAATTGGACCTCAAATTATTACTCACATTTACATATATTACTTAAAGATTGCATATATTGAAACAACAAAGACATGTGTAACATGAGTAAAATAACAACAATTCGATGATTACGGAGTACTAAACGATAAAAATTATCTAAATCATCGGCATTTTCAAACTTCATACACAACAATCTATACTGCAAATCCTAAGAAATGAGCACCCAATTAAGTGCTTATAATTAGCCTATACAAAACTTCAAAAATACAATTCATATTGAAAACTTATGAGAAATGAGCAATTAGTTAACTTCCCATTTTCCCATATCCACGCCAATATAATTAGTTTATCCTTCACCACATTACATCATTTGGTAATTAATTTTACGATTTGCTCTCGTTTTTTAAAATCGTTTCTTTTTCAGTTTGTGCGGTTTAATTATTGGTTTTGATTCTTGCTGTGGTAGGCAACTACGGTAGTCCTGCAGTGCTAAATCTATGATGGTTCGGGTATGCATCCTTTTTTCTCAATTTTCCCTTTGGAGGTCAAAATAGAAGTTTGCTCTAGGTTTTTTTTATCCTGAATTGTTCGTAATAGCTTGAGATGATTTTAGCGGGCCTTATATCAGCCCTCTCCAGATAATGCTGCTTCTTACTACAGGTTAGTTTTCATACACAAAATAGGAACGGTATTCAAATGAATCAACATGCGTGGTTTGATTATTCCCCCCTTTGATATTCTTCTTATTTGATATGATTGAATCAAGATATGATGATATCTCTTTTGAGTATTACTAGAGGTATTTATATTTTTGGTTCAAAATTTATCATTTTTCTATGTATTTTGGCTTATTTTACTAACTTTGTCGACATTTGCATCATAGAATCAACAAAAACCTACAACAGAAGCCGTTGATGGTTTTTTACCTTTGTTTCGTTCATATAAAAAGGGTTTGTGTATTCTTTTCTCTTGATATGATTTAGATTTGACATTTTTCACTTTCACTTTAGTTCTGGTTGTGTATTAACAATTTTTAAAATATATCCATTGTGTTTGTTTTATGTTAAAGAAGAAAACACCATCAATGGTATTTGTTGGTAAGTTTGAATCAAAGTTTTGTTTGCTTCCTATTATGTAGTTGTGCTTTGCAACTCTGATTCAAGTTGTTTGTTATATGTTATGTACTTATTTTATGATTGTTTTCTTGCTTCTTTGAATGTTGGAATAAATAGAACATATGGAATTAAACAGACGATCAAATAAAAAATGACATTTCGGATGAGAATTGGTTGCAATTTATTTTTGACATTTTTAACATAAACATATAGTAATACATGACTAGGTATTTATTTTGACATGTTTAGTCTAAACACATATTAATACGTGACTACGTGTTTTATATTATTATATATGTTGCAGATCATAGTTCATTTTGCATCTACTTGCTTCAAAACTCAACGTCAAGAGCTTAGTGTGATGTAGTTGTCAATTAATCTTTATTCGGAACTTGAATGACATATTAAGTAGCATGAAAATTGTTTGTCCATTCTTTAACAGTGATTATGCATTTTATTTTGCATTTCCGTACAGATAGAAGAAGGTCTTATCAATCTGGTATAAGTAAAATTAAATACATTAAAATGATGCGTCAAAAAGAAATTGTTAAAGACAGTGCAGGTTTGATAAAAGACTATGCTCGGAATTTTATGAAGGAAATTACAAGTATACATGGCTTCATGCCATGCTACAAAGAATTGTAATAATGATCATTTGATTATTTTTTCATTTACATGACTTATAAAGTTATGTTTTTAAAAAAAAATTAGACTTTCCCCTTAAAATTTAAAAGAGATTATTTGAACGCATGTCTTATATTTTAATTTTAAATTTAGAACTTTTTTTTTTGAGGAAAATTAAATTTAGAACTTGATTGTTCAAAAATAATTAAAGTTTAATTACTCACAATTTAATATATAAGTTACCCAGGAAATTTTATGTGGGTGATTTTTTCAAAAGATTTTGTTTATTAACAAAATAGTATATTAAGGTGGGGGTCAAATAAGAACCTGACATGTGGACACTCTAATTTGGGCAAACAACAATAGTTAACATTCTCTTCAATTCCATTTCTTTTTTTTTCTCCCCATATATTTTTTCTTTTTCTTTTTCTGACCCCTTTATTTTTCCTTTTTTCCACCCCTATTTCTTTTCATCGAAAACCTTCTCTTCTCTGCGCCCAAAACTGATCCTGCACAGGAAACCTTCTCTGCGCTGATTTTCCTGCGACAGCGAAGGAAAATTAACCTGGGGAAAATTAACCCGGTCCTCTTTATTTAATGAAATTTCTAATCACCGGCATCGGAAACAGCCTGAACTTCCGACTTTCTTGCTCTCCGCGGAAAAGTTCTATCTTGCTTGCTCGGATCGGAAAAGTTCTGACACATACCGGAGCTTCCGACGAGCTTGCTCGGATAAAAAATGGAATCCCTAACCAATCCGAAGCTAGGATGTGCCGCTCGAATGCTCGTCGTGGCTAGATTGACTGAGTCCGTGGTCAATCTCTGTTCCGGGAATGTGGTTCTGTAGCTGACGTTGAGGTTTGTTTTGAAAATTCAAGCATAAAATTATCGTAAAGTATTGATTTTTAATGTATGTGTTTGTGAAAACAGTGTATTTGAAATGATGATTCTGTGTTTTGTTAGATTTTAAAGTAGAAAGATGGGAAGAATAGGAGGTCTGCGTTTGTGACGATGGCTTCTGGGGAGGAAGCTCAGGCTGTTATCATAAGTAAGTTTATTGAGTTCCTCGAGTTTTATACATTCATTTTTGCTCTTTGCTTGGTTTTATTATGGGAAGAGTAAATGGATCAATGTGTTTGCGTGTTGCAAATGATTTAAACTCAGTGCTTAAGAATGGTTCATCTCCTTGTGAATGGTTCATCTGCGATGATGGTAAGAATGCCACAAGATTCTTCATGATTCAGGTAGTTTGCAAATTTCAATTAATGCTACTTGTTGTCGATGATTATGTAATACTATTGTCTGAAGTTCTGTAATTATGAATCAGGGATCCGAGTCAGTAGAATCCCGGCAAGCGAATCTGCTTTTTGAACCTGTGGAGTTTGAGGTAAGAGAATGAATGATTTTTTTTTGATTTAAGCTACTTTAGTATCTCTTTGCTATGACAATGAGAATGATTGAATTTTTCTAAATTCCTTAAGAATGGCGTTTTCGATTTAATGGACATAGGAATTTACTCTTAATGGATAAGTTTGTGGTGGTGGTTTCTATTTTAGGTTTCTTTCAGTTTTAAAAGAAGTTTATGCTGTAACTAGATTGCTATGAGTTATATAAGGAGGGAGTTGAAGCTATGATGTGTTTCTTTTGATCCGATCCTATTCCAGAGGCTGCATTGATGGTTGATATATAACAAAAATAATGTAACATGTCTTCTTACTTATTTTTTAGATTTCTGGAAACACGATATGAAGTTTCAATATGAGTCTGTAACTCTTTTCTAAGTGCTCTAGTTGGATAATTCTATCTCGTTTTATGTGCTTGAGTTGGAACGAAAGGTTAGCCAATGTTACTTGTGTTGAGAGCATGTTACACTTGGCAGGAAACTAGCTTTTCATCTGGGGTCTCAGCGTTGGCATGATGTACATGATGAAAGCTGGGATTACTGGGATTACGAGACTGCAAAATGGTTCAAAAACTGGAAGCTAAACTTCAGTTTGGATCAACTGATGCACAAATGACAATCAAAAAGTCAAGCCCTCATGATGCTGGTAAATGTGAAGGTTATAGTAGTGTAATTACAGAAGATCAGTCAATGGAGATTATGGGAATGGATCAGCGACGGAGTTCTGTCGAAGCTTCCTTGGATGAGTGAACTAGAGAAGCTTCCTTGGAATCTAGCGACAGAGTACCGGATGTAGCGACGACACATGTTGCAATGGAGTAATTTGTGTCTATCAGTTCATTTAACTTCTTCTCTGTAACTTAACTAGTCATAACTAGATTATTATACCTCTAGTGAATGAGTTGCAATTGAGTTTTTTTTTTTGTTTGAGGCATCTTTAGTAGAAGTTTTGTCTTTTTAAGGCATCTTTAGTTGAAGTTTGCCCCAGATAAATCCTATTATCTATTTATTGTGCATTTTTTTTAATACTCACATTTATTTTTTATGATGGAATATGCATTATACAATACATCATGTCAAAGACTGATAATAGCATAATAATATATGAATGATTTTCGAGACTAGCAATTTCTGGTTTACTGGCACAAACAAGTTTTGAGTCATATACACTTAATGCATCCCCACAAGCTGTTGATTCATATACAAAATAGTGAAGTAATTATCGTACAAGCCGTGATTTTCTCGCCGGCAGCCACAAGAATAATAAACATAATTAAGAACACAGTTCAAGCGTAAGAACCCAGAATCAACTACTACACTGGTGTGCAACACCCCAAGTCAATCTAGCCTGACTGTACAAAAATCAGAGGCCATTTTCACCCACCCAGATTGATCATCATCATAACCTCTATTATATAGACAAAATTCATCATCATCACGTACTCCTCTATTATCACGTACTCCAATTCAAATAAGAAAAAACAAGAGAAGCAATCCAACGAGAAGCCAAAGCCGATCAAAATCAGACCTTTCCTGCGAACAGAAATTTTGGGAGGAAGCTCTTGTCTGTTCTTCCGACGGAAAAAAAAAGAGGGGTGGGAAAAAGGGAAAATAAAGGAGTCAGAAAAATAAAAATAAAATGTATATGGAGAGAAAGAAAAAAAAACGGAACAGAAGAGAATGTTAACTCTTGCTGTTTACCCAAATTAGAGTATCCACATGTCAGGTTCTTATTTGACACCCACCTTAACCTACTATTTTGTTGGACAAAATTTTCCGGTTTAGGTATATTGGTTTTTTTTTAAAACAACAACAAAATGTTGGAAGGAAATAGAATAGCCCAGCACGTTCTGGAATAAACAATCGGGGCGGTTTAAAAGACGGTTCTAGTAACTTCCTTTCTTCTACGCTATTCCAGAACCTCCCCGCTAATCCCATATAATCAACCACCTCTGAATTCTGTAATACATATAGAACCCCTCTAGCCCCATTCTCCCATCATCAAACCAAATCAAATCAAACACACTCAAATCCAAAACCCAACTTCGCCTTCTTCTGTTCAATCATCCCAAAACAACAAAGTCGATCGATTTTTTCTCATGGATCTGAGATTCATAGGGCTGGACACGCCGGTTTTCCAGAATTTCTACCAGCACCTCCAGGATGCGGCGGAGCACTCCGACAAGGCCCGTGATCTGGCATCGAAGAGCTACGTCCGCGACGCCAAGGCCATGGCGGCGACGCCTGCTGACGTCAAGGAGTACCCGAATTCGTACATGTTCGTGGTCGACATGCCGGGGATGAAGTCCGGCGACATCAAGGTTCAGGTGGAGGAGGAAAAAGTGCTGGTGATCAGCGGCGAGAGGAAGAGGGAAGAGGAGAGTGACGGAGCTAAGTATGCGAGGATGGAGCGCAGAGTGGGCAAGCTTATGAGGAAGTTCGTGCTGCCGGAAAATGTCAACACCGACGCCATCACCGCCGCTTGTCAGGATGGAGTCCTCACGGTCACCGTCCAGAAGATTCCGCCGCCCGAGCCCAAGAAGCCCAAGACCATTCAAGTTCAAGCTGCTTAATCTACGTACTTCTGCAACTTTAAATCTCAAATAATGTTCTGTTTCCTAATTAGTATGTTTTTAGTGTGCTTGTAATCAAGGTTTTGAATGCCTGTTTTGGCTGGGAATCTAAATTGCTGCTTCTGATTACGTTGAGTTCTTATCATTGAACTTTAAATTTTTACTGCTTCTAAATAGATATATATATATGGCCTGGATTACGTATAACAAAGAAAACGTAAGTCAGCTTTTCAAAAAAAAAAGAAAACGTAAGTCAGTTATAAGTGATTTTAAGTTAAGATGTTGTTAATTAAGTTAGAAAGCCACAATAAATGGCAAAATTAAGAAACCTCTCTCAGCATGATCTGATATTGGGAAAATTTTGATGTGTACCAAGTTGAGAATGAATTATACCTATTTACAAAGCTCACTTATTTTAGATATTTCATTTTATTTTTGGAATTGAAAAAAAATTAAAACTATTTGAGTACATTTAAAATTTTATTAAATCTGTTAATGTTTTAACTAATTATTTATGATTGTTGTGTTATATATTAAATTTTGACTAAAGTGTAAGAAACAGACAAGACATTACTCCACTAGTGCACATATACAGGTTAGCAGACGGTTCCAACATATCATTTAAGGCATTTTGAAAGTGTCTTTACTAAGACGCGCCGTAAATTGAAATCTGAAATACCGCCTTTTGTTTAACCGCCGTTAATAGGATACGAGTTTGTAAGTAGTTTTGCAAGGGTTACCGAAACCAGTTACAAACTCGGAAATACGTCTCGAACTCGAAAATACGTCTCGTTCCACAAAAATGTTTTCCACCCGCGAACATATTCCCGAACTCTAAGTAATTTGTAGGTGGGTAAAAAAATCAGCTTTCTAATTCTGGATCAAAAAGTGTTGGCCAATCATAATCGATTCCAACCGAAAAATCTCAAATTTAACTAGAAATAAAACCTAACCTACACAAGAACCCCAATATTTGTATGGATATAAACCATTCAACCAACAACAATCTCACTCATTATACATCAATCAAATTCCTGCATAAAAACCCATCAAATTTCAACACAATTCATTCAAAAAACATCATCAAACATTAAGAAATTATCCAAAACTTGAAACCCATACATTAAAATACCTCTTGGAATCTAAGGATTGACCTATCATCACCATTGTCATTGTCACCATCCGTCATCATGACTATGAAGGACAAGATGTGTAAATTTGTAGATTTAGGGATTTGGAGATCGATGATGGATTGATTGATTAGCTACTAATGAATTGGTTCAGATATGTATAAGGAGGAGAAAATGATAAAAAATATGAAGGATCGATGATGATGGAGTAATCCAGATCTACATACTGGAAGGAGAGAAGAGAGGAGGGGTAAGAGAAGATATATGAGAATAGTTATGAAAAAGAGTTGTGTAGGATGTTGTATATATACGGGCGACTTACTTACGATAACGTAAGTGTTTACTCTTATTAATATTTTACTTCATTCTTTCAAAAATAAATATAAATTTTTTTTGTTAACAAACATATCTATTACTATTAAAAAGAGTTTAGTACAGTTGCCCTTAGGTGTTCAGCTTGACCTCCTGTTTTGGGACTTTAGTGAAATAAATTACAGGGAAAGAAACTATCACATTCCTAATATCTTGTACCAGTTCTACCACTTGCCATGGCGGCTTGGCTTCTTTGTTATGCAGTAGGACACTAGCAACATTGAATCTGTTTTGACATGCAAATACTGAGATTGTAAGTGTCGCACGTGTGTTAAAGCTTTCTAGCATGCAAACAACTCTGCATGTAAGGGAGAAAAATATTTGAACTTGTCCTCTCCTCTCCATATATGTTGATGAACATAGTTGTGCAGTGTGCAAGTCCAAGCAGCTGCCGCACTCCCACTCTCTTTCTTGAAAGCTCAGTCAAAATTTACCTCCCAATATTTTTGTGATGTAGCCAAACTTGGATCCTGTGCTAGGAGATGTTGCTGAGGTAACTAAACCTCATCAACGTCCTCCCCTATTCGTCTATTCTGAATCCTTGATAACTCTTCATTTGCAACAATTACAACCTGAGTTGGATCATGTAATCTATCTTCAAAAACTTCTCCATCCCTGTCCTTCCAGATACCCCAAATGAGACATATGGAGAAGAGCACATCTTCTTGTGAATGTGTTGTTTCAAACCACCTTCAGAATCAAGACCTGAAATCTGTTGCTGAGGCTGATGCAAAATCAAAACCTAGCTTGGATGTTCTCCAGATTCTTCTTGCTTTGTCACAACCAAGGAAGATGTGAGTTACATCTTCTTGCACTAAGCCACACCTCTTGCATATAGGTGTATCTATGCAATTTCTAAACCAGAGTCCCAAAGCTATAGGGAGACAATTCTGGAGAGCCTTCCAAACTCCTGTAATTATCTTGAGTGAAAGATTGAGATCCCAAAACTTTGACCAATTTCTGTTCACCTGAATTACCGGATGCTGAAAATGTGGTTGCAAAATCCTATATCCATCCTTAACAGTGTAGTGTCCATCCTTGGAAACCTCCCATATCAGTTTAGCACATTGTCCAGTTGACCTTGGAATGTGTATCTTCAAGATCTGTGCAATAGCTTCAGGTGCAAATATTGTTCTCAGCAATGGCAGCCTCCACTCTTTCTGATCTGTTATTAGATGCTCCACCTTCAGATTCATCTGCTGAACTATTTGATGTTATGCCAAAGAATTTTGATAACCTGGAATCCATTGATCCTGCAAGTTGATTTTTTCTCCTGTAGCTACCACCCATTTGAGCTGGTTTCTGAATAGGTCTAATCCCCACGTTATGGATTTCCACCCCCATGTATCATATGACCGCTACTTTTTATATCTTTGTAAGGAACCCTTTTGCAATATTTTTGATGAAAAAACTGTGAGAATAAACTATGTGGCTCTGTCAGTATCTTCCATGCATGTCTTGCCAATAGCGCTCTATTCATGTCCTTTGACTTTCTTAAACCTAAACCATTTTTAGGCTTACACATCTGTTCCCATGCCATCCAATGCATACCACCTCCCTCTAATTTTTCCGTCCATATGAACTTTGTTGTCATCTTATCAATCTTATTCAAGATAGAGACTGGGATTTTGAAAATCCCCATGGGATATATCGATAATGCAGCCAGTGTATGCCTTGCTAGAGTTACTCTTCCTGCAAAGTTCAAGTATTTTGTTTTCCAAGATTCATACTTTCTTCTGACTTTACTAATCATACCTCCAAAAACTCTTTTCTTACCCTCTGCTAAGTTGAGATTGACTCCCAAATATTTTGAGCCTATCCCTGGATTGTGAATGTTCAGTGCATATCTCAACAAACTCTCTTCCTTTGTGCTAACATTTGGGCTGACTTGTAATGACGACTTATCAAAATTTATCCTTTGGCCGGAAAATCTAGCAAAATGATCCAAAATCTTTGCAAGATGAAAGTATCTTGAGTATTGGCACTTTAGGAAGATGATGCAGTCATCAGCATACATGAGATGGGTGAGATTTGAAACTCCCTGTCCACAACTGTACCCTAGAGTTTGGGCCAGTGTAATTCCTTGTGTGGAATTAAGAAAGCCTGTGAGAAACTATTGGCAGATTATGAACAGATAAGGAGATAAAGGGCATCCCTGCCCGAGACCCCGTACTATGTAAAAAATGGCAATCTTACTCCATTTACTGTGATAGAATATCTCACTGTTGTAACACATTTTAGGATAAGTGCAATCCACTGTTCTGTGAATCCAAAAAATCTGAGCGCTTCCTCCAAAAAATTGCCATGAGACCCTATCATAGGCTTTGCTCATATCTAGTTTGACTGCCACTAATCCCCATTTTCCTTGTTTTTTCTTCCTTAAAGCTTCCATCATCTCATGAGCCATTAACACACTTTCTCCAATCTGTCTATCTTTCATGAAACCCGTCTGATTTCCTGAGATAAGTGACTTCATAACCTTTGCTAATCTAATAGCTATGACCTTTGCTACTATCTTATTTTTACATTGCAGAGAGAGATCGGTCTAAAATCTTCTACCTTCTTCGCATCCGACCTCTTAGGAATTAGAATAATATTTGTGTCATTCCACTGGACCGAGAAAGATCCTCCTCTTAAGATTTCCATGATGACCGTCTCTACTTGAGGTCCTAGAGTTATCCAGTGTGTCTTATAAAAACCTGCTGGTAATCCATCTGGCCCTGGTGCTTTCCACGGTTTCATAATTTTAAGAGCTTCATAAATCTCCGTTCGTTTGAACTCACACTGTAGCCTTTGGACATCCTCCTGCATTAGAGATGTTTGTGTATGTGCCATACATTCCTGTGTTGTGATGGGGTTATTCACTTGCTCAGGGTACCACTATGGGTTGCAGAAAAGGGATGTAAAGTGTATCTGAAACTGGGTTTGTATGTCAGCTTCTTCTGTCAAAAAATGTCCTTGTGCACTTAATATACTTGTAATCTCATTCCTAGCTTTGTTTATTGATGCCCACTTGTGATAGAATGATGTATTTCTATCTCCTAACCTGCCCCAAGCACTTTTTGATCTTTGTTGCCAATAATCAGAGTGTTTATTCATTAAGTCATGCAGCTCCTCTCTTAATTGTTTCTCTTCTACTTGTCTGTGTAGTACCTGGGGACTGTTCTGCACTTTTTGGAGTTCCTTAGTGAGATCCTCGATTCTCTTATTCAGATTCCCAAAATTCTGTCAACTCCAATAATGCAGATGATCTAGACTGTATTTGAGTAGCCGGTCTAGATTTTGTGCATTTCCTTGTTGATCAGTTGTGTGTTGAAATTGTTGCCACACTCTCTGGACAATCTGAGTAGCTGCTTGGGTATTGGTCCAAAACGCTTCGAATCTCTTATGATGCAATCTTGCAACATGCTTTGGCTTGATTTGGACCATAATAGGACTATGGTCTGATCTCACAATTGGTAAAGTTCTGGTGTGCACCGGAAACATTGCCCTGAACTTTGGATTAGCAAAATTTTATCCAGTCTCTAGAAAATACACTGGCCTTCTTTTCTATTATTCGTCCAAGTGAGCCACTGATCACTATTTGGTATTTCCTGCAACTTTTTATCCTCAAGAAGTCTACTTAATCTCTTAGAAAATTGGTCTTGATGAAACGGTAGCCCTCATTCTTTGTCTGTCTAACTAAGAACTTGATTAAAGTCTCCAATTACCAACAGAGGACAATCCAAAATGTGTAGCAACCTGTCAATCTCATCCCAAACTTGCAATCTAAAGTTCTGATATGGATGTCCATACACCAACAACTGCAACCATTCTAACCCAACTATGCTCGCACATTTAAGGAAAATGTAATTCAACCCACTTTGTATCACATGTATCCTAACCTGATGAGTCCAAAGTACTGCTAGACCTCCAGCTAAACCTACTGAATTCACAACAAAAGAAACAGGAAAATACGTAGTTTGCTGCCACTTACTGATTTCCTGCTCTTGAACCTTAGTCTCCATCAAGAAAAATTTCAGGCTTTTGCTCCTTCAGCAGACGTCTGAGCATCTGCTGCGTAGGGACATTTTTCACGCCCCTACAATTCCAGCTAAGGTTCGTCATGGCTGGTTTTGCGGTTGTTTTAGGACAACCGCCTGCAAACCCTCAGATTTCTCAATACACACCTTCTATCCTGTTTCTGAAGCTATCTCCAGTTTCCTAACCTTATTCAGAGGCTGAAGCACCATCTTTAAAGGTGCCAAAACACTGCACCTTCGTTTACTAGCTCTGAATGCTTCAACCTGAACATGTGAACCGAGCTCTTTATGTATCACATGTCGATTTGACTTACCCCCATGAGGTACTGCTACATCATCATCAACAGTGTTGTGTTCCTCATCCTCCACATCCCGAGCTACTTCATCATTTTGCTGTATGCTCAAAGAATTCCTAATCTTCTTCCTCACTGTTGCAATCTCATCTATTATTTCCCAAGTGTTGGTCCTTCTTTTCTTCCCAAGAACACATGAATGATAACCCCCTACTTGATTATCAGTTCCCAAAACAAAATGATGGGGCATTTGAAACTGTTCTCTTGTGTTCAAGACTGATTTAAGCCTCATGCGTTGTGGTATACTAAGACCCTTTTTGAGTGTTCTGATGTGTGTCTAAGTTCAGAAGAATGAGTAGGACCAGTGTTTTGATCTACTATAGCACTATCTTCACAATGTTCTTTAGAAATCTTAGTAGAAAAAAGCTCCTCAGTCCTTTTAACTACGGATGACGAACCTTTTTGGTGAGTTGTTTTTAAACCCACCTCAATGGATTGGGGAACTTTCTTTTGCCATTGTTGTCGGAACTGTTGTGGTCCTATACATCCCTTAGGCTGAGAAGCTCCTCGTCTGGATTGTGTTTCCTGAGCTTTGGAATTTGGTTCTCCACTCGAACGCGGTGGCTCTGTACATCCCTTAGACTTAGTTGCTTCTCGCCTGGAATGTGGTTCCTGAACCTTGTAATTTGGTTCTCCACTCTCACACTTTGATTCGTTTGTCCTGGTGGCTCCCGAATTTGAAGGCGGGTTTTGATTGAGTTCCTCATGATTACCCCCAAACTCATCTCTCTGTGAGACGGAAGAACAGTTCCCTGTGCCGGTGTTTTGTTTGACTAGTTGGGTTTGTAGATAAATCTCAACTTTTGCCTTCTTGATCTGATTTTGTTGAAAACGGAGCTCCACGGTTGACACCACAATTTCGTACTCGATACCTGCCCCGAAATTCTTCAAAATTTCAGCTACTATGATTGCAAAATGAATAGCCGTTCCTATAGCAAGAATCTGAATCTGTTGATGCTTCCGAAGGTAGTGATTGGCTCGATTTTTGTGATACCCAATCGATTTTTGTGATTTTTACACAAAAATTTGATGGATTTGTGGTTGAGCAGGTTTGCCAGTAGAATGGTTCGCCGGTCGGTTGGTTCTGGAAGTCTCTATCTGCCCAATCTCCAAACAGTAGCTAATCCCTAAATTGTTGAACTGTGATGGCGATGAAAGTAATTCAGATGCGGTAGCCTCCGGCGGCGGAGGCACCTGAAGAATCTGTAGATTATCCAACTCCGAGGACTCGTCCTTTGGCTCCTGCTTGTCCGGCGAAGTCGCTGTTTTTTTCTCGCCCGAAAGAGGCAAACTTGATCGAATTCGGTGGTAGTTGTATCGGATAAGGCTCCGCCCCACTCAACTTACGTTAAATATAAATTTTACTTTTCAAAATTAAAGATAATATTTCTCTATGGAAATTTATCATTCATAGGTAAAAGAAGTGTAACTCAAGAATGAAATTCAATGTTTAAAGTCTATCTAAATTAAAAAAATTCATTAAATATTTTTGAAGAGATGTAAGTGTTATAATCTACGCTCTAAACTGAATTCTTAGTAAACACATCTCTCGGCCATAACACTTATATGCATATTAAACTGGGAAGACCATATTAAATTAAGGCGAATCAAACTCTAAAAAAATCTTTTTTTGAAAAAAATGGAAATAGGCCATTCATTAGCAATCATTTGCCCTGGATAATTGTAGCTAAGAAACAGAAAGCAACTTTTGTGTACCACAACACACAACAACATCTTGCACTAAGAGATAAGTTGTTGTAATTTGACCAGAAGGCCTATAAAATGGACTATTTGCATGCTGAAAAGGCTCTTCTAATCGCTCAAAAGGACATCTTATTCTAAGTGTGGAATAAGTAACTAGTATACAATAATAAAAATAAAACTCAACAACTTCCTCAACTTAGCAGAATTAATGATTACAATAAAGTAGCATGCATAATTTTTTCATAAATTATATTATCAAGATTTCACGAGAACATATTTCGGTTATAAGGATTTGCACATAATCCAAATAAGAGACTCTGGAGAATAACATGTGCAACTTTAGAAGGCCTATAAATCAACTACTTGCATGCAGAAAAGACTCATCTAATCAATTTAAAGGATATCTTATTGTAAGTGTGAAATGAGTACTGATATAATAATAAGGTAAATATGAGAGCAAACCTTCATTATTAAAGGCAGTGCTGACATCTCAGTTCATGATAGTAAAAAAAGAATTTGGAAATGTTTGCGCAAGTTTACTTGAAAACTCAAAATCACTCCAACAAATAATTGTAAACATATGCAAAAGTCAAAAGCAAGAATTTTTTTTTTGACAAATATTAAAATATAAAAAAATCATTTAGATATTACCATCCGCGTTACAGCTTTACATACTTTGTACATTTAATGGATTTTCTTCTAACATAAGCACATGGTTGCTTTTAATAATTACCGTCATATGACAAATTAGCAAGCAAAGCACCATTGCATCCCTTATAATTATATCCAAATTCATCATTTGAGAATTGGGATGAAGCTTCCATGGCAACGAGAGAAACAATTGAATCTTTTGATGGCATGCTAAGGACTTTATTGGATAATGAAGATGTATTTGGTGGTAAAATGTTGTATTTGGGAGTGATTTCTGACATACATTGCCTGAAATAAGCAAGGTACTCGGGATAATCAAGTAACCACAAGCATTGTTAGTTCAAGTCTGTGGAAGTCAATGAAAGATTTGAAACTCATCCAAAATATGCGAGCACTACTGGATCCTACATTTTCTGAATATTTGCTCAGGATGGAAGAAGGACATGAGCCAAGTGATAATTTTGGAAACATAATTTTGCCGGAAGAAGTTGTTATTCCGTATACCAATATGGAATTATCTCTTGAAAGGTCAGTTTTATTTATACATGACTCTTGATTTTCTCTTCTGCGCAAATTATTCACACTTTCAAAAATTGTAAACTGTCCTTAAAAAGCATTATCCTTACAATTTCCTTTTTACCCTGTATTATAAAGAAGTATTACAAAAAAAACTGTTTAGATCCTATTTAATTGAACTAGCCATTTATATGTGAGACTCAATATTCATCATCTATAATGCCTTAATCTATTGTATCTATTAACAATAATCATTGTACGCCCATGAATACTATGAATATTGGAATCTATTATATATGTTTAAAATAATAATTGCTATATGGATTTTTAAAATTCCTACGTAAATATAAGGAAGGGAGCAAGTTAGCTTATTCCTTCAGGTATAGATGGTAGTGCTTACATAAATTCAAATGACCGAATCATGTATATGAAGTCATGCCTAAAATTAAATATACATTATAGTTTTGTTTACAAACTGCATTCTGAATATTGATATGAATGATTGTTTTTTGTTCTTCTATAGCAGATTGATAATAAGTGTATTTACGAATTTGAATGGGTACACAAGTAATGCACATGAGATGATAAACAGATGCATTCTTTGTCCCAAAAATAGTTTTTTTGATGACATTAATGACATCATGATAAGGAGATTTCGGGGAAAGATTTTTGAATGTCTAAGCAATGATGCAACTGTTGAGCAACGACAACATGGCGAATATGAGGGTTTTCTTAAACTGCAGTTGAAGGTCAATTGTTTCACTATTCTACTCGAGAATTTAAATCCGGCTGACGGTTTATGCAATGCAACACGCCTAATTTGCAAACAGCTCACCCCTTTTTCATTTTAGCAGAAATTGCAACGGGACAACACATAGGCAAACAAGTGTTCATTCCGAAGATACATTTTCAAAGCTCAACTAGCGACATACATGAGATACCTTTTATTCGCACTCAATTGCCAGTGAGGCTGTGCTTTGCAATGACAATAAACAAGGCTCGTGAACAAACATTGTGTTTTGTTGGAATTTACTTGAACGAACCGGTATTTTTCCATGGATAGTTATATGATGCATTGTCAAGGGCAAGAACAAAGCAGTACATAAGAGTTCTTAACATGCCACCAAGTTTAGGGGAAGAAAACACTGACTGTAAAACTATCAATGTAGTATTTTCACTATCAATGTAGTATTCAGTGAGATTTTCACTTTAAAACTGACTGTAAAACTATCAATGTAGTATTCAGTGAGATTTTCACTTTAATTTCTCAAATGTAATTAGTAGTTCTCTTTCGAATTTTGTACATGATGACAAATAATTCCAATTACATTCAGAATGACATTTCCTATCACTATGATGTTTGCATATATCATAAGAAACTATATTACAAATGCATACTGTGGTAACATATAATTGGGACTTGACTTTTTTAAAATAGTTGCTAACGCGGACATTAAAACTAGCATTTTAATAAGAAAAAATTAATTTTTATGGCCCCAATATATGTTAAAAGAACAAATTTTAGCCCCACCATTTAAAATGCATAATTTATAGCCCCAACATATAAATTTGATCAATTTATAGCCTCATAGCCTCAACTTTTTGGAAGGTCATTTTTGTAATTTCTTATTTATTTTAATTTTAGTTTTTCAAAATAATATCTAAAAAAACTTTTAAAACATAAATATTGTAGGAAAGATAGCAAAAAATATATGAGATTATTATCAGAAAATGATGAGACTTGATTCTTCAAGACTCAATAGAGATAAGATCTTTTAACTTTTGAGATCTAAACAACCTTTATTGAATCGGAAGAAACAATTTTATTGAATGAATTGATTGAGTGATTTATAAAATAGGAGTCTATATATCAGTTTAAGTAGACTTCTCTATGAATAACTTTCTAAATAAGAAAAGGAAAATTAATAACTTTCTAAACTAGAAAAGGGAAAGTAAATAACTTCCTATTATAATAAGATTGGGCATTGTGTCTAACGTAGATTATCCAATGCCTATCTCGAATAGAAATAGGTATCGTAACAGAAAACTTATATTTTTAATTTACATTTTTGTTAAAAATATATAGTTTAAAAATTAAATAACTAATATTCGTTCGATTCTCAAATTTTCTTAAAACAAAAAGGATACATATCTATTTAAAAGATATATTTTTCATAAAAAAATTACATTATTTTTGTTGTATTTTTCCACAATTATTTTTGTTTATTTATACTTTTAGATATTAAGTTTTGAATAAAGAGAATGAAAATAAATATGAAATTACTAAAACACCCTCACATAAAGTTGATTTTTTAAACACATATGTGTTTACTGTTTAGGGCTATTAATTGATCAAATTTTTATGTTATGGGTTATAAATAGATCAAATTTATATGTTGAAGTTAAAAATAGTGCATTTTAAATGTTGGAGTTAAAAATTGATATTACACATATATTGGGGCCATGATAAACAATTTAGGCTTTTTGTAATTGAAGCATTATAATTTTGAAATAAAAAAGACTTCAACAGAAAAATAAATAGAAATAGAGCAGCCAAACACAGTCTCAGTGTTGTACGGTCCGAAGCCGAAACCGATGGCTACTAAGCTCACCAGTCACCAGACTCACCACTGAATACATAACGCCATGGGAACCACGGATTTTCTCCACCGGAACCAATGTATTCTTATTTTGGCTGCTGATTCACTGAACGCCTCGCTGGATTTTGGGTTCTAGGAAAGGGGTAATGGGGCTATTCCATTGATTTGGGGGAGAATGAGTCTGAGTCTGTTGTGAGTGTTTTGGGGCAGCGGCCGTGGGAGTAATCTGATTCTTACGATGCTGCAGCTGTGGGGTTTGGGGTCGGATCATAGGCGCCAGTGTCTCAATTGGTAAGTTTTGATTTAAGGATTGCTGATTATTTTAGCTGTTTTTCATGTTAGTTTAAGGCATGATGGCGTGATAGATTGCATGTTGCTACATTTCTGGCTCAAGAAACAGCTTCCATTGATTGCTGGCTTGCTGCTCTATGAAATTAAAGGAAGCTGGAACAAATTAAAATAAGTTATTAACTCTTCCTTATCATCCGTATGATGTTTGTGTGCGTTTTTGTGTGCTCTAATCTGTTTACTCTTTTTGGTGTTTGTGTGGTGCAGAGTTGCAGTGATGACTTGAGCAAACAAGGGATAAGAGTTGATGTTGTGAGGCAATTAGCTTCAAAAGGGATGAATGTTGTGTTAACAGCAAGAGATGAGAGCAGGGGACTAGAGGCGCTTCAGAAGCTCAAGATTCAGGTGCTTGTTATAGTCTGAAGGATCCTTCATTCTGTCTGAAGGATATTATAGTGCTTGTTACTTGGGAATTACTCCTGAATGTGCTTTTCACATCTTAGTATTACTCCTGAAGGTGCTTGATAGGAATGGATATTATTTCTTGGAACATTATCATTCCGTACCTTTTGTATGCTATATGCGTCGAGTCTGTTTCTGTTCCTTGTCAATCATCATGCCTAGGCACATCCCGAGAGAGAGCATATGTCTGTGTTGGCCAACCTTTTCAGTGTATATTTGCCTTCAATTTATAGATTTTCTTGGATCCTTTATCTTCACTATTTCTACCAGTCATTGCCTGAGCCCTGCTGTGCACTGACTTGTCACCGTCTTTCCTTTGAAGCGGTTGTTAATTATGATTAAGTCCTTTTTGGACTAATTTTTCTTGTATTTATTGGGAGTGCAACAGAGCTGGGAGAAAATGGCTTGGAGCAGACCTTTCAGGACATGGCGAATTTCAAGGCAATTTTCGTGACGATCTATGCCAGTATGGTGATTGGGATACTCGTCTCCACGTTCTACGTTTTCTCTGTGGTTTACACCTCGGCCCCGTCCTTGCCTTCCTCTTCTTCTCTCTGGGGTAGCTCAGGTAGTGTAATTGTGCATTATGGCTTCTTGATTCTGGTTTTGTGTGATGATCAGAGCTGTTGACATTTTGATTCTGGACGGTTAACTAAAGAATTGTTGAGTTGTTTTTTTGGCTTAAACGTTGATGTTTTGAAAACATGGCGAAATCTATTGATATTATTCTGCATGATTATGTTAGACAGACTGGAATTTTATGGTTTAAGTTAGTCAGGGTTTGCTAAATAAATGTTACTAGTGCAGTACTGCAGTTTATGGTTAAAGTATAGTACTTTTTGGTAGTAGGAAATATTGATATGGCATGTTGAGGAAATTGGTTTGTTGATTAGTTTTACTTTGATTTCCTATGATTAGTTTTACTTTTATTTCCTATTGATATTGCCTGTTGAGGAAATTGGTGTGTCGAGATTTTTCACCCTGTGTTGATTCTCTGAATTTCAAGGTGCAATGGACGGGAGTTTTATTAAGGATATTTTTAGCGAGGGAGATTACGAAAACATGGAGCCTATATATAAGAACGTGTTCGAGGGCTGAAGTGCAGGCGTTGTTACGGTTTCTGCGCTAGGGGATTTCCGATCTCTTACTGCGTTAACGAAGCTGATAAAATTTCCGATGGAAGCAAAAGCTTTTTCTGACAATCTCAATGGTATGAAACTGAACGAAAGAGGGCTTTAGACGAGCAACATCCTTGGAGCTTTCTTCCATGTAAGTGCTTTGCCTGATCAGGTCTTCAAGAGCCTGCCAGATGTTGGACAGGAATTTTTCTCGGTGTCATCATCTGCCGACGTTTTGTCCTCGCTGGTTACTGTCAGACGTGTGGTGAACCAACTCCAAAATGGTTTGACAGAGGTTGTCAATATTCTGTTGAAGAATGGCGATCGCGAAAAAATCATGCATACCTAGCTGACCTGATCAACAAGTACGCTTCGCGCTCTCGTATTCAGGTTGATCCATTGTCGTGTGCGAGTGCAGGGATGTTTATCAATCTCAGCATGGTCATGCTTCGGTTATGTGAGCCGTTTTTGGATCCCCGTGAGAAATTAAGAAGGGATAACATTGATCCTAGACATGTATTTAACTGCAGGCGTTTGGAGTTAAGAGGACTGACTGCTGTTAACGCGACATCAGAACAGGTTTCTGAGCTGACAAGTGGAAACAGCAATCAGGAATTCTCCATCTTCTTTATACAGCAAGGGTGCTGAAACAAAACATTTTCACACTGCACTGAGCTTGAGGAGAGCATTACATCAGCTAACGATACCCTATCCTCATTGACAGAGATTCAAAATCATTCTCCTTTGCCGAAGCTGGAGCAAGATATATCCGGCTTGGAGGATAAAATCAAAAGAATGCTACAAGAACAATCGTGCTACAATGCGCAGATAGTGACCAACAAAGAGAGCTCTATCTTTCTCAATTGCTGGATGCCCCACAGAAGCGCTTCCCCATCAGCAACGAATAAGCTGTTTGAAGGGCCATCTTGTTTGAAATCTCCTACACATTTATGTTGACATTGAGTTTACAGGCTCCCACACTCAGTTCCGCTATAACATCTCCAAGCTTCTTAAGTACCTGTGGGAGGTACTAAATAATTCCTGTGGAGTTTGTGACTCTAGGGTTTCTAGAACTAGTGTATTGTATGTATGTGGGGCTTTGATGGTTGAGTTGGTTGCAGGATATAGTCTGTGTTCATGTGCAGATGAACGATCAATTGGAATGAACGGGAGCTTGATGGTCAGGAGGAGGAGATGCTTGGGATTTCTGCGCGACACTGAAGCAATTCATTGATTTGGAGCTGTTGGTGCATTTGTTGAGAAATCCACAAACAGGTATGTATGAATTTATTAATTTTTACGTGTTAATTGGAGTAATTTCTCTAATACGTGAACAAAAAGACATACAATTAGGCTTGGTAAGTCTCACCTCCTAATAAAATAGGGCTAATATCGTAAATTTTCCTAGTAAGTAACTAATGTTCTTTAATACACACCTGATGGGCCTTCCCGTTAAACAATAAGAAATAGAGGACTGTGTCACAAGCTGAAGAATAGCCTTGGATTCAACTGTAAATCACTGAATTAAAAGAACAAGAATTGGGGATAAACCCCTACAAGATGAGAAATAGAAGAATGGGGATGAGAGAGAATAGCAATGATCTAGATTGCTCATCAATCCGATGCCCCTTCCCTCACACAATTCATGCTATATCTAACCCCCCCTCTCCTAACTGCTAACTGAGCTAACAGAATGAACTAACTACTTCCAGTCAGTTGCACCTGCTGATCTCCTAGTGTGAAATGACTCATCCGCCCCTCAGTAATTGGCCCATTCATGACAATTCCCACCCCTTAAAAACCAGCTTGTCCTCAAGCTTGAAATGTAGGGAACTGATTAGAAATGAAGTCAGTCATCTCCCAAGAAGCATCCTCCATAGGTAAGCCTTGCCATTCAACCAACCACTAAGTATGGTTAATGCCATCTTTAGTAATCAATCTTCTATCCAATATTCTGACTGGAGCCAAGTAAGGAATATCTGAAGCTAATTCACCAGGAATTTCAGTAATGTGCACTGGTGCTATTCCTTCATGTTTTTTAAGCAATGAGATGTGGAAAACAGGATGAATTCTACTAGTAGCAGGTAACTGCAATCTGTAAGCCACCTCTCCCACTTTTTCCAGCACCAAATAAGGACCATAAAATCTAGCAGACAGTTTAGAGGGATTGATCTGTAATGAAGCTTGTCTGTACTTATGCACTCTCAAATATGCCCAGTCACCAACCTGTAACACCCTCTCAGTCCTCTTGCAATCAGCAAAATATTTCATCCTAATCTGAGCTTGTTGTAAATGCTTCTTCACCAGCAATCTTATCTCCTCTCTCTGTTGCAACCAATTCTGAGCAGCTGGCACTATGGTATCACTCAAATCTCCCATAGGTAAGGATAATGGTTTGATTCCATATAGAGCTTCATATGGAGTCATCTGCAAACTTGTATGAAAAGAGGTGTTATACCACCATTCAGCCAAACTCAACCATTGACTCCAAGTTCCAGGCTTATCACAACAGAAGTTTCTCAAATAATTTCCTAGAACTTGATTCACTCTTTCAGTTTGACCATCAGTCTGTGGATGATAAGCAGTACTGTAGTTTAATTTCACTCCCAGTTTCTGCAACAATTCTCTCTAAAAATGGCTGGTAAAAACTGTCCCTGTCACTGATAATACACTCAGGATAACCATGCAACTTACACACTTCTCTGAAATAAAGTTCAGCTACTTGACTAGCAGTATAGGGGTGACTGAGTGCCAAAAAATGGCTATACTTTGTAAGCCTGTCAACCACCACTAATATGGAATCATAACCTCCTGAGACTGGCAGTTTCTCAATGAAACCCATGGAAATATGAGTCCATGGATCATTAGGAATAGGCAATGGTTGTAATAGTCCTGGCATGTGACAATGTTCAGGCTTTGTTTTCTGGCACACAACACAACATCTAATGAATTCATTTACCTCTTGTCTGACATTTGGCCAAGTGAAAGTAACTAACACTCTTTTCAAAGTGGCTTGTTGCCCTGAATGACCACCCAAAGGAGAAGAATGTAAGGCTTCCAAAATAAACTGTCTTACCCCATTAGCACTTCCCACATATATCTTCCCTTGTTGCCTCAGAACCCCATTGACTATACTGTATTGTTGCACCTGATTAGGAGAAAGAGTAACTGCAGCCAACAAATCTTGAGCAACTTGATCATTTTCATAACTAGTTTCAATCTGCAACATCCAATCAGGAACCAAGGAAGTGGTGGTATTTATCTTAGTGCACACCAATTCTTTTACTGCAGCATCTGTAAAGATTTTGCCAAACTGTTTATCACACACTGGTTCATTGCCTACTGACTGCTCCATAACTGGTTGGACCCCTTGTAATTCATTATTTTTTTCCTGCTGAGAAAAGAACTCAGACAACACAGCCAAAGTTTCTTCTGAATCACTGAATTCTAATTTGTCTGAATCACTGTACACTCCCTGATCCCATTGTATATGGTCCCCTCCTTCTACATCACTGTACTCATTTGTATCACTGTACTCCTTGTCCTCCTCCCTTTCTTGAGTTTCTTGAACCTTTAACACTATCTGCTGTCCCTCTCCAATTTCACTATCTTGTTGAGGCCTCCTTGACAAAGCATCAGCTGCCTTATTTTCAGCTCCTTTCTTATACTGTATTTCAAAGCTTAATCCCAGTAACTTAGTAATACATTTGTGCTGTAGAGCATTGGTTAATTTCTGCTCAATTAAGTACTTTAAAGACTGATGATCAGTTCTGATAATAAAGTGACTTCCAATCAAGTAATGCTTCCACTTATCCACAGCTATAACTAAGGCTAATAACTCCTTTTCATAGGTAGAAAGGCCCTTATTCTTCTCACAAAATGCTTTACTAAAATAAGCAACTGGTTTATTATCTTGCATAAGCACTGCACCCATTCCAGTATCACAGGCATCAGTCTCAATCACAAATGCCTTATCAAACTCAGGCATTTTCAAAACAGGAGCTGCTGTCATGACAATTTTCAGCTTCTGAAAAGCCTGTTCTGCTCTTTCAATCCACTGGAACCCATCCTTCTTTAACAAATCATGCATTGGCCTGCAGATTGCTCCAAAATTTTGTATAAATCTTCTATAATACCCTGCCAATCCAAGAAGACCCCTCAACTCCTTCACTGTCTTAGGAGTAGGCCACTTCCTTATGCATTCTACCTTTGATTGATCTATTTCTACCCCATTTTCAGAAATTACATGACCTAGGTATTCTACTCTCTTCTGTGCAAAAGCACATTTGGATTTTTTTGCAAATAATTGATTCTTCCTCATTAGTTCCAATACTTCAGTCAAATGTTTTGCATGTTCAGTTAATATTTTACTGTAGATCAGTATATCATCAAAGAATACCAACACACATTTTCTTAAAAGCTTCTGAAACACTTGATTCATAAGACTCTGAAAAGTAGCAGGAGCATTGGTTAATCCAAAAGGCATTGCCAAGAATTCATAATGACCACTGTGAGTTTGGAAAGCTGTTTTGTGTATGTCACTTTCTTTCACTCTAATCTGATGATACCCAGCCCTCAAATCTAATTTGGAGAAATATACAACACCAAATAATTCATCTAACAACTCATCTATAACAGGCATAGGGAAACTATCCTTAACAGTCTGTTTATTGAGATTTCTATAATCAATGCAAAGCCTTCAATTTCCATCTTTCTTTTTGACCAACAACACAGGAGAAGAGAATGGACTAGTACTGGTTCTGATGGACTTGGGTTCTTAAGAATTTTGCTCAATTTCATCCTTTTGAGCTTGGGCATACCTATAAGGCTTGATCTTAAAAGGCTCAGCACCTGCTTTCAAAGGGATTTGGTGATCAATACTTCTAATAGGAGGAAGGGAATTAGGAGATTCAAACACATCAGTAAATGTAGAGATCACCTGATTAATGGAATCTGGAAACAATGGCTGAGTTTTAGATCCATCATTCTTAGTTACAGACAACTGATTCTCCTCAGACTCTGGCTGCCTCTCCTGCAAACTCAGCACATGACAAGCACCTTGAGTAACATACTCATATACTTTGCTTGAATGCTTCAGTGTTGGAGGTACACTGTAGTCATAATGCAAAGCCAATCCTTCCATTTCTTTGGCTTTTCTTTTTCTGTACAAGAATAGCTCCTTAGCCTCAGCACCTTGCAATCTCTTGAACTCAGCCTCATCAAAGTTTCCCTTAAAATGCCAAAACCTGTTACCAAAGTGCAACCACACATATTGTGAATTGAAATCAAATGCAATGGGACTGAACCATTTAATCCAATCCACCCCTAATATAATATCCACATCTCCCATCTCCAAAATTCTTAAATCAAAATCAAACTTGGAATTCTGAACACTCCATTCCACTTTTGGACTGTAAGTGGTCCCTTTTGCTGTTTGTCCATTTGCCACTGAGACTATAAATTTCTTTGTATTCAACTCCTTGAGTCCTAGTTTCTTAACTAGTCTGGGACTAATAAAACTTCCTGAACTCCCTGTATCCAACAAAAACCTTCACTCCAGCTCTAAGCTTCTCTCTTAATCCACTCAGAAACACAGACATCAAATATCCTTCAGACAAGCTAGAGTCCCTTCCTTCTACCAATGTTCTCAACTCCTCAAACAATTCTAGATACTCTTGTACTGTTCCCTTCTGCACGATCTTACTAAACTCCTCAACTACTTCTCTATCCCCCATATTAGAGAATCTCTTTTTCAAAGCATCACAGAACTCTTCCCAATTCATTTTCAACTGCTTTTTATTTCCATACCACACCTCAGCTTTCCCCTCTAAGTATATGTCAATAATACTCATCCTTTGGTTATGATCTATACTATTAAACTCAAAGTATTTCTCACATTTTCTTAACCAATCCTCTGGTTTCTGTCCATAGAATCTAGGCAATTCCAATTTACTGACATTTCTATCCATTAGCCCCTTCCAATTAACAGTCATAGAGTCTCCCATTAAACCTAACTGAGTTCCATTATGATTAATAGGCACATGCATCATCTTATTAGCCACATTATCAGTCATCATAACTCTAGGATTCATCAAAATCGAAGAACTCTCTTTCTGAGCATGCATACATTGACTCTCAATCACAGGTTCAGTTAATAAAGGAGGAGTTCTAAGAAGAGTAGCTTGTTGAATTACCTTACCAGACATTGCAGACTCAGTCACAGAAGGAGATGCTGCAGCGCGATCCGTGGGATTCAAACTTGCCTGCGCTTCAAATTTTGCATTCAGAAACTGCATCATATTGTTAAATCTTCTTTCCAGATCCTGAGAATTGATGCATTTCCATATGTCAAGACGTTTATCCAGATCCAGCGATTGATCCTTCATTCTGCACTCGATCTGATCCGACATCGCTTCAATTTTGTTGGTGAATCCAGTGTTAAGATTCCCCAACTCCACTGCTAGCTCAGGAACCTTCGTCGAGGTCAAGTCGGTGGCGAGCTTCAACTCCGTCATTCTGGTCTCTGCCAGCTCCAACCGCGTTGCTACTGATTCAACTGTGTGCCGCGACATGGTCAGAAGAGCGTGGCTCTGATACCAAGCTGTCACAAGTTGAAGAATAGACTTAGATTCAACTGTAAATCACTGAATTAAATGAACAAGAATTGGGGATAAACCCCTACAAGATGAGAAATAGAAGAATGGTGATGAGAGAGAATAGCAATGATCTAGATTGCTCATCAATCCGATGCCCCTTCCCTCACACAATTCATGCTATATCTAACCCCCCCTCTCCTAATTGCTAACTGAGCTAACTGAGCTAACAGAATGATCTAACTACTTCCAGTCAGTTGCAGCTGCTGATCTCTTAGTGTGAAATGACTCATCTGCCCCTCAGTAATTGGCCCATTCATGACAGACTGTTGGCAAATTGGAAAGAGTAGCTTGGTAAATAAGTGCAAGTGTAAGGGTTAGTTTGGTCTTTCGCTTATGGATAAGCATAAAGACTAGACCTGATCGTCTATTCGTCTCTCTCCCCGTCTTCGTCTCTCTCCCGCCTTCTTAATCCGTGTGGGAATGGGTCCGATCGCCAAGGCCAGGGCGAAATGGAGAGCCTCCCTTCCAAAGTCAAAGCCGGCCCCAGTGGGTCCCCGGAAAGTGGTCGGCGGCGATGCAGCGGCGGTCAGCCGAAAGAGGAAAAGGACGGTGTTGTTCGATGACGATGGTGAGGAAAACGGATTGGAAATCAAGAAAATCAGGGAAGATGATGGGTTAACAGCGAGGGTTCCTGATACTCCTTCCAGTCTTCCTCCTTCCTCCTCCTCCAAGTCAGCGCCTGATATTGATATCGTCAAGGAAGCCCTCGTTGTTGCAAGAGCTGCGAGGGCACGGATACAGGACATGAAAAGGAAGGAGCAGGACAAGGAAATTAAGGAGCAGGAAGATCTGTTCTACGTTGCACGGGATACCTGGAGAATTAAGGAAAGGGTGGATTTGGAATCTATTCAGAGATTTGAGGTCCACCGGCCAGAAGACAATTCCAAGGCAATGAGAGATTTTGAACTGATCACTGGCAGACCTTTGCCTCTACGGCTTTTTAGTTAGTTTCTGGTCTTGTAGCATAGTTTGTTAGGTTAGTGTTAATTAGAGCCATTGAAGGCCGATTTTGGGAATTATGTTAATGTGTACATTTCTAACTAGTTTACAAAAAAGAATTCTGGGTAATGTTCTGTTTATATGGAATGGAAAGTCACTGGCTTTTTTACATGAAATTTTCCTGCAATTTATGTTCTTTTACGATTTTGTTGCTTGTTTTGAGATGCTTTACAGCTGCATATTACAGTCTTTATTATAGTTGTAGTTTTTTGTTTTGTTGCTTTACAGCTGCAGATGCTTTGAGTTTATAGGAACTGTGAAACCATTTCTTGTGGTGGATTTGCAGATTTAGCCGTCTGTGCTAGAATATGACCACACTGAGCTTCTGTTTTGACAGGTTCATATCTGTCCAAGAGTGAAAATGGAGCTCCTTTGAGCATGAAAAGTGGAGATTCTCTGTCTGGTGGAAATGAGTAACGGTTTTTGGTGCTAATGGACCAACCAGGTGCAAGAAAAGGGTCCAAATGAAGATGGTATCGAGTCTGTTATTGAGACATTACTGACTACTCAGCCTTGGAAAATGCTGCAGCATCTGTATCAAGGGGCCATCATCAAGTTATTACAAAGGTACCCTTTGTGTGTTATATGTGGTAAGATAGATGTTTTAGTAGAAATACTGTATGATTTCCCCAATGCGCATTTGAATAGTTTAGCTGAATTGAGCTGATACTTTTGGTGATCATAAAACATGGCCATGCAGGTTCTGTATAAGATTCTGTAGTCGGTGAAGAGCAAATTGCTCTGTACATGATGCAGTTCTAAATACTCAAGGCACTCCAGACAGAAACTAAGGATGTACAGTTGGATGCCGGCACCAACCAACATACGATCTCAAAGATATTCTCTTAAAGAAGATTGAGAAGAAGAAGCAGAACAGATCTGATTCACTATGGACATTGAGGTAATATATGATATTTTTACTTAAGCTTTTCCTTGAAATCCACTATTTTAATCAGCTTCTTCTGTTTTTCCTTGAAATCCATTTCTACCAATCTGCTTCTGAATCAACAGTTGTTTGAATGTAACAGAAATGTAACCTTAGTGTAGGAACTCTTGGAGGGGCATGACTATGTTTCCATCTGAGGCGCTTGAACCTGTTTTTGACATCTTCCAGAGCCTTGCAGATATATTGGATGTGCAGAGCCGCTCTTCTGATCTTTATCATTGGATCATCTCTTGGTTGGATGCTTGTTAAGATCACCAGATGTCCTCAAACTTTACATGGCCTATTTATATCATGCTGTCAGCAGGTTACAGTCCTTACATTACCTTAAAATTGCAGGAAGCTCAATTTAGGAGCAAGAACGTTCCCTGTTCAAGCACAGAAAAATGGTAGTTTGGAACATATTTTTGCAGAAATACACATTTGATGATCAAATGTTGTTCCATGGTCTTAATCTTTTTTCGGTTGGATTTGCTTTCATGTGGATTTATTCTTTCAGGTTGGGGCAGAAGCAGTGAAAAAGACAGAAATGTAGCAGTTTGGAGGATGGATCGCTATATAAGGAAAATTGTTACAAAATGATGGGATGCATGGTGCTGAAGCCGCGCCAATTCTTATGGGCAGCATTGAGGATATGAATCAGGTAATGATCCATGCAATCACTTGAATACTCTTCTCATTTTCATCAGATATACTATGCAGTTTCTGATTTTAGAGAAATTAAGCAGAATTGGAGCTTTTTAATCAGATATATCTGGGGTTGTTTATAATCAAGGCGCCCACTTGGTTCAGGTTTTTGAAGCTACTACCGCTACATCAGATCAGCCTGAAAACATTACATTTCACAAGGTAGTTTTGGACTTCAAAATTGGGTGTTTCTTGCTTGTTAGGTTCAGTGATTTGCTTATATTAGGCTCTTTTATATATTAGGCTCTTTTATATGTTTGAGTTTGGATTTGTTCGGTCTTATGATTACAATGGATGCATTTGTGAGTTTAGATTTGTCCCTCTAAATGGAGGATATGTGAAATCGTTTGCTCATTAGGCTCTGTCACACTTGCTTGAATTTTATTGAGTTAGTTTTGTTTTGCTCAGTTTAGCTGGTATAAGGTTCCTTCGAAGGTTGATCTTGTTCATAGCATATTTTGTGTAAGGCCAGAAAGCTTTTTTTAATCCCGTGTGTGTATGAATATGATATGTTTGTAATAACCTGTGAAATACTATGAGTTATGCTGGTTGTTGTAATTTCATGTCATTCACGTCCGTGTTTTTATTTCTTTTTAATTTGAAAATTCCACTGACTGTTATTTAAGTTAATTCCTTGTGTTTTTTTCCAAGGGAAGTGGTGCCTTAAAATAGATTGTATACTCCTTGTGAACATGAATGTGGTTCCTGCAAACCTTCATCGTAATGCACTTGTGATGTGTAATAATTTATTACATGATTTGATTATCGAGGCAGGCTGTGTTTTAAATAGAATTGCCAGAGCTTTGTGTCTTTGCAGACGATGAACTGCTGATACGGGATGGTTTTGAGGTGGGCTGGAGCCTTACCATGGAATTGACAAGGTGTTTTGATCCGGGCATGTATGAGACATCTTATGAAAGTTCAAGTTCTTCGACAGTGAAGAAAATTTCAAGTTTAGTACTCTCTCCGGTATTCTGGCAAACATTTCTAGAGTTCCGGTATCGATTAATGTTCCTGAAATTGTTGGAGATAATTTCAAAAGTTTGTGTTTCGAGAAGAGTGAATTTATTTGCTGATACAGTAAGGAAGTTGCAGTGTTGATTGAAGCCATTGGAGCCATTGTGAGAATGTTGATTGTAGATGGTATGTCTTGTAGTGTTAGTGATGGAGTGGCTAATACATTTAATGGTGATATTCAAGACTCAGAAGCTGATTTGTCACCAGTACATAATTCTAAGACTGGAGGTTATAAATATCTGGTGCAATTTTCTGAGTTTGAAATTAAGGCGTTCGGGCGACCAGGTTCAGAACTCAACACGGCTGGGCAGGTCGTCGTGGGATGGTTTTTTAAAGAATCACGAGAGTCATTTTCTTTGACAGGGCAAGTGCATCAAGCAGCTGATCTGTCATTTTCTGATGAGGCGATGGCCAATATTTGGGAAAAAGAATAGACATGAGAATTCAAATATGCAGATTTCTTTGTGTGAGAATCACATGTGGAGCTGCGTATTTGAAAGGGTTATCGCTTGGTTTCTTGCATATGTGTGTCATGCATGGTGTTATAGTAGTTCAGCTTGCAAGATTGCTTTTTATTGCAGTTATCTGTTAGCAGCTTAGGACAACCAGGAAAGTATTTGTAAGTGTATCAGTTCAAGGGTGAATACTGCAGCTCGGAACCATGCATTTGCTGCTGCATTTTCTTTGAGTTTCAAGCCTAGAGCAGCATGGCAAGTGAATCTCTGAGCTCCACAATCAATGATCATAGCATCTCTCTATTTCTGGAATTATGTGAGTTTAAGCTTGGAAGTTCTGGAAATGTTGCGTCATATTCAGAACCACGAGAAAGAGTGTTCTCGGAGGATCGGGTCAAATCTCACAACAGACTGTTACAAATAGGAAATTGGAGAGTGGAGAAAGGCATCAATATTGTGAACTGGCCGTTGGGTACCATATTCTCTCTCATAAGTCCTTCATCTGATCATCCCCATAGCTGATCTTCTTCTTCTCTTTCTACTGTATATATAAAATACCCATTTTATATAGCATCACCCAAAAACCTAAAATTGGAATGAATACATTGAAATGAATTTGAAATCGGCAATGCAAATGTTGAACCGAAGAAACTCAAGACCTAGGATCGAGGTAAAACCTTTGGTAAAATTACACAATGATGATATAACAGTGGGAGTAATGGTCATGTAACAATATGGTGACTTGGTATGACCAATAGAAAATTAAATTAACTATAAAAGCAGGAAAGCAACTTTACATTTACAGTAGACAATACTTGTATTTTCTTAAAGAGTTATGTTGCTGAGTATTATTCTCAGTGTCTCTCTTCTGCTTCATTCTAAACACATACTACAAGATACTGTTACATGAAAATATACATTCAAGAACTATGGCAGCATCCAACCTAGTACTAAAATAGGCACACTTCGATGTTGGCAATGCAAAATGCAATTTTATCCGCACAACAAAGCCTGACTTGTGAACCATCTGTTGCAAACATAAATCCAGTTCTTTTAGGGGTTTATTTTCTCCATAGCTTTATGGAATATTTTTCAGTTCAACTCAATGGTTTTCTATTCGACATATATATCCACCTTCTGTGATAAAGATGATGATCTGGAAAAAGGATCGCCTGAAGGCTGAAGCCTTGAGCCGCGAACCGGGCTGGAGAAGAAATCGGCTTAGCACCAATCATGCCGCTGCGATCCCAGAGCTCAAAAATATACTTCTTTTGAGACAAAAGTAAACCTGATGAAAGATGGTGTACTTCAATGCCAAGAAAAAAAATTAAGATAACCCAGTTCCCTCAAGGAGAAAACCGAGTTCAGGTAGAGTTTGAACTCATACATTAACTTGGGATTAGAACCGGTGATAATCAAGTCATCAACGTAAACCAAGACATAAATAATATGATCACCATGAGACTTGATGTAGAGGGAAGTAACAGAAATGCTTTGCTTGAGGGCATGTTGAAGCAAAGCATGACTAAGCTTCTACAAACAAGCTCGGGGAGCTTGTTTGAGGCCATAAATTGACTTCTTAAACTTGCACATAGTTCGGATGTGAAGAAGAAACAAACCCTGGAAGTTGGTGCATGAATACAGTCTTTGCAAGATCCCCATTAAGAAATGTATTGTTGATGTCAACTTGATGAAGAGGATTAAAGGAGCTGTCCTTTCAGATATTAATAGGATGATGGAAATATTTTCGCCGGCTTGATTTCTACATCCAGAAATAGAATCATATATAATGAACACTTCGAGAGAGATCGTCAAGGCCGAACAATATACAAATTCATTTATTTATTTTTATTTTTCATGCTTCTTACGATGAAATAAATAGAAGAGTCATACATGTAACCTCACCTTTTACTTGTTCTTTTTCCATTTCTCCGGTGTTGAAAAATAAAAATAAATGTTGGAGTTAATTTATGAACTAGTGAAAAGATTATCAAGTTTTAAAAAATAGTGTTGTAATCTTTTGAGGTTAAATTAATGTTTGGGTGGTTTTATAGGGAAGTACTACGGTTCCGTTCTTCTTTTTTGACTGAACCTTCAGTTCCTCTCTTTACCACCGTTGATTTATATTCTTTTAATCTGAGCCATTGAATTATAAAAATAATTTTATCAATTCAATTACTTGCAACCTGATTGGCCAATAATTTAACTTCGTTAACTCTGTTTACTGCTCCGTTACTCTGTTCCTCAACCCGCCGGAATCTTGTCCAGACCGGCGATCCTAGCAGCCATGTTCGTTACATCACTTCTCGAATGACACCTAGGCTCACTGCATCTCAGATTTAATATTCAGTCGGGGCCTTTGCTGGAGAGGGATGAATCTACGGGGAACCTCGGCGTCCGAACGTGAACCAGACGGAGGCCGCGGTGGGTGAGATTTCGATTTGAGCCATGAGCCCAAACTCCGGAGGTGGAGGTTGGAGTCAGCTTCAGAACGGCGTCGTTCCGGGTCAAGCTCTGGTGGTGGACGTGAAGAAGAGCTGGGGGCGGCGGTGAGCTTAACCAAACAGAATGCCTTTTGATTTAAGTGATTTAACTGTGTTTGTCTAAAATTAAAGCCTAATATCGCGTGTTATTTGTTTTAATAGATGAGTGTAGCAGCAGTAGATACACTGGTGCAATCATCCATCTCTAGCGACGATGATGACTTTGCTGCATTTCTCGATTTAGAGTTGGACTGCGACTCTGATGGTCCACCAAACATTGGAGAAGTTGAAGAAGAAGGAGAAGAGGAGAGAAGAAAACAAGTGGAAGAATGTGAGGACTTGGACCTTCAGAGTAAAAGGCAGAAGATCGATATTGGGGCAAAAGTGCACAATCCAGGTAACACTTATAGATGTATTTGATTACCAGTAAATGCTGCAATTTAAAGGTTTGCAGCTTAATTTCCATCAGAAACAATTTTCATTTTTTTCCAAAATGGTTGCTTTCGTGGCTTATTGAAAGAAACCCCCATGTTAGTGTTTTTGTTTCACCTTTGTTTTGTTGAATACTGGATTACAATTCTAGTTTCACTGTTTGCCTCATCACTTTTCAGACTTGAGATGAACTTTTGTGCTAGTTAGTCTTGTCTCTGGAGTTTGAGATCTTCTGTAAATAGTATCAATCCTCTTTGTGTTGAATGGTTTGAAATTTTCAGCTAATGATATTTCATTTGTAAAAAAAGGCTCAACAACTAGGAGGCTGATAGGTTATGTGAGAAAGATCTGCAGCACCTGCTTAGCCGGAAAAAGCTTAACCTAGTTCTTGATTTAGATCACACCCTACTCAATTCGGCGTTACTCATTCACCTGAATGAAGAAGAAAAGGAATTCATAGGTATGTCTATCTTGATTAATGCACTCTTGACATTTAATTCTTTTCTTGATGATTTGTGTGTAAATTCTAATTGTATATTCCAGCTATATCACAGTACACAATTACATTTATGCAAATGCATTACCTGGAAAAAGGCTTTTCAGTTTAGTTTTTATCTATTTCTTGACAAAGCTTAGTCTTTTTTCATTGTGATATTTACCCTCACATTAGATTTTTGTATGACTAGTTATAATTGTTTTTAGATGAGCCTGATATCATGATCTGAAATATGTAGATTTTGTTCAGTGAATATTACTTCACAAGATTGTATTTTTGACCTCCTTATGATATATTGGTTGGCATGTAGCTCCACGGTGTTGCTGTGTGGACTTTGGGTAACCAGATGCTGAAAAGAAAATGAAGAAGAGCTTGCATAGACTGGACAAGATTGGAATGGCAACCAAGTTGAGGCCTGTTGTGCACACTTTCCTACCATACTTGGTATGGATGTCAGAGTCATTTGGCGATAACTGCAATTTTGATATTGAAAATAAGCCTGACATTTCAATACCCTTGGTGCAAATTTGACAGGTTTCTCCAGTATTTTCACATGTCCAAAGCTGTACTCGCCACTCGGTATATGTTAATGAAAGGAACTCTAATGTGTACTCCATTAATTAATTACTCTTCTTCATTAATTATTTTTGTCATGTAATTATTGTTTAGATCTGCTTTGGCGATGAAGGGAACTCTAATGTTTACTCGCAGTTTAAACTCTCATTGAGATCATTGTTGGTGATTTTGTAAGGTTGATCTGATCATGCAAATGTAAGGTTGAAGCACATGTAGGGAGCTTTGAGGTGGTTGGGGGACAGCTAGTCAAAAGTCCAGGCCTGTGTCTCTGGTGATGCTTTTGGGTGGCTCTGATGTTCTTCTCTCGGGCTTTTATGGTAATGATAATATCTTTGTTTCAGACCTTATGCAACAAGAAGAAGACTGCAATTCTGGAGAATACTTGTCGTCAATGGCAGATTTTCAATGCTGGTGCTTAAATATCAACCTCAAGTATGAAGTAGTGGTGAAATAAATTTTTTGTTAGATTTTTCTGTTTGGTTCCCAGTTTACTTAATGACACGTCTGTTTGTTTCTCTTTTTATTTGGATTTGAGTTTCTATCTCCTGTTAATATCAGGTTGTCTATGATTGTGGCACACTTAATTTTTAAATCCTAAATTTTATGTTTTTATGTAACTGCTTATTCAGCCTCTCTACTTCCTGAAGTTGTTTGACAGGGTGCTCCAAAGAACGGTATTTTTATACATTTTGTTCTGTATTTGTGATGTTGATTCTAGAGTTTTTAGTATTAACAAATTGTTCATCGTACCATGTAAACAGATGCCCCTTTAGTCACTGCCTCAACTTCCCTTTCTTTTGCTTATAGGAAAACTGCAAGTTAAATCATCAGGCTCACAACTGAAGAGGTACAGACTTTTCCCCCTCCAAGCGCTTATGTATTTGAAATCAAACTCGATGTTTTAAAAGTGTTTATCATCTAAAATGACAGGTTTTTAAAGTTCTTGAATTTTTCCACGTTTCTTTTCTCAGACATTTGTTACACATTTAGTACTTTTGTGAGGGATAGAGATTTTTAACGCTATCAGGATATGTGAGAAAAAATAGATACAAATGTTACCTTTGGTGCAGATAGTGCTATTTCTTGATTTAATAAGCTTCTGAATACTGTGTGATCGTGTGTTTCAGTTTCGTCAAGATTGGTTAACGATTTTTTTCGTGGAACTCTTGATTAGTGTTTACCTGTATGCAGGGAGTTTTAATATGGTTATGAATCTATAAATTTGGTGCTGCGTGTATCTCTCTAGGATCAACACTTTAGACACATTGTTAAAGTGAAGTGTTATAGTTTAATGATGGATTTTCAGGTTTCAATCTCTAAATTGGTAGTCCTTTTATGGTGTAAATTTAAGCAGTCTCTGGTGCATTTTCTTCTGTGTTTGCGTGTTTGAATGGGAGCATTTGCAACCACATTTTATGGCGATATTTTACTGCATTGTTGGTACGAATCTTGTTGGTTTTCTGGTCTGAATGTGAGTACTAACTGCTGCCTTTTCTTGTCTAATTTGCTGCATCTTCTGGTGCAAAATATGATGCGTTTTCTGGTCTACATGTGAGAATTTTTTGCTGTATTTTCTGCTATGTATATGCTGCATTTTCATTGGCGAATCTACTGCATTTTCTGATTTGATGCGAGCATGTACTGCTGCATTTTCCTCTCCGTTGGTGATTTTTTTGTTGCAATTCTGCAACTTTGAGAGTCTAAACGCAATTCAGGTGGTGTTTTTGCTCATGTTTTGATGATTCAAATCTTCCTCTCTGTTGGTTATATTTTCAGGCTGCAACTATGCAACTTTGTTCACGTTATGGTGATGAAATTCTTCCTCTATGTTGGTGATATTTTGTGCTGCAAATGATCAACTTTGAGAGTGTTTAAATGCAATTTAGGCGCTGGCTTTTGTGATGTGATTCTTCCTCTCTGCTTGTCCTGTTTTGATTCTGTAATTCTGCAACTTTTAGAGTGTTTGGACGCTAACAGGTGCTATTGGGGCTTTATGGTGATGCAATTCTTATGGTTTCAACTTTTCTCTATGCATTGCTAACAAACAGGGTCATTCTAGTGGAAAACCAGGATCAAACCGACCTGTTTTGCGAGCCGTTTCCTCAGGGTTCATGGTTGGGGCCTGATGACCTTCCCCTGGTCGATTCCTTCGCTAAACTCATGGTTCTTAATATGGTATTATTGACTGTTCAAGTTTATGATTTTGGGTGTAGCAGGGAGCGTGAGAAAACGTCCGGGGTAAAACCATAGATTTTTCAGCAAAACCTCGGCCTTGAAAATATATGTTTAGATAGTGACTTTAGCATACAAAAGACTAATTAGGACTGCAGCAGAGAAAGAATGGTGGGAAGGAAGATATTTGCATGATTTGCTCCCTGCAAACTCCAGAGGCAGCCATGGTATCATCACCACACACCTTTCTAGGGTAATGATCCTTTATTTAATGCAGCTTCGGCCATTGCCACTTTTTGATGCAATGCTGATGATGAAATGAAGACAGAAGAATGAATATCCACCATAATAATTTGAGTCTCTTGCCAAATTCGACGAGTCCATCTGTTTGAAGCTGTGAACCAAGCCCAAGTAGCTGAACCAGAACAAGAAGCTTCATTCATAAACTTGAACAAAGCAGATTAGCAGTTCTAAAGGTGGAGATTTAATTAGCTTGTCTGTGCTGCAGCAGTTAGCAGATTCAAGAAATCTTATTTCTTTAAGATTGCTCTTTGAACACCAATTTGCTTTGTTCAAGAGTCTCTGCTATTGCTTTGAAGAGATATTTAGCATCACATTATTTCGTAACACAACTACTAAAGGCAGTTCAGGAACTCTTTGAACACCAATGTCGAGCGAATAGTGAATACACTGAACAATCTTCATTTTAAAGCCACACCAGAGAACTGCAGGCAATGTGCTGATCATCGTTCACGTTCAAAGCAATAGGCAAAGGCAAAATAATTTATTGTTAGAGAGCAAGTATATTCAATGAAAACTTACATGACCAAACTTTTATCTCAGTCAGACACACTGAACAGCAATTCAATAACAATTTATAAACTTTGGTTAATGAAACACTAATCAAACAACAGGATCACACTTTCAAATAATAGCAGCTCACAATTGTATGAATATTCAGATTTCATTCATAATTCTAATACAAGAAAGTGATTAAAAACGAACTGATAGTATGTGATGCAGAAATCGAAATTACAAGGAAAAAAAAATGAAAAACTAATTGTATGAATAGCAAAGATGCCATTTCAATGCTTCTAAATCTAGCCTTCTAAAATATCAGCTAATGGTAAATAAAGATTGTTACCGTCAAATAAACAAGCCAGTCTAGCCAGATATATGGCAATGAACATAATTATTTTCACTCAAATCAAAATTCCTTCCTTTGGGTAGTTTTCCGGCCTGAATCCGCTTCAGTTCAGTTCAGTATTTTTAAATATTTTTCAGTTCAGTTCAGTATTTTTTTATTTTTTTCAATTCAGTTCAGTATTTTTAAATATTTTTCAGTTCAGTTCAGTATTTTTTATTTTTTCAATTCATTTTAGTATATTTCTATTTTTAGTTCAATTCAATATTTTTTTGTTTATTCAGTTTAATTTAGTTCGAAAAAAATGTTTTTAACCAAAGTTGTTGAGGTCTTAAAAAGATGAAAAAACTACTGGAATGATTTTGGTTGTTGTCAAAAACCTTTAGCAGGGCAAAAACTTACACCACTGTACATAAATTGCAAAAAAAAAGTGTCATCTAACTTATCATAGTCTGTTCTGCATTATTCAAAAGTGTTGCCTGATTTCTCTAAATTCTAGTGTATGCAGTCAAATATCATGTTACTTTGTAGCAAGAAGCTCGATTTTCCATCATCGACTCTGTGGTCAAACGGGCGTACAGTTTGATGGCAGAATCGTGGATGAAAAATCAAGAAGCTCGATTTTCCATCCTCGACTCTGTACTTAAACGGGCTTACAGTTTGATGGCAGAATTGTGGATGAAAAACAAAAAAAAACGATTTTCCATTCTCGATTCCGTACTCAAACGGGCTTACAGTTTGATGGCAGAATCGTAGATGGAAAATTAAACGGAATGGATAAAACCATTTCCCCCTTTGGTGAAAAGATTTGTTATTATGAGATCAAGATCACCATTTCCACCAAAAGTGTATAAACAAGAAATACAGAAAGCAACTTTTCTGCATGCGGTGCACACACTATCTTTACATGAACCGTTGAAGAAAAAACCCCAAAACACAATCATGCCGAAAAAAGATGCCTCATTTTTCCTCCCAAACGGGTCCCTAAAACCTCTGTAAAAAGCTAGGGAGAGCTAAAGGTCACCCCTTCCACAGATCACATTCACTCTCTCATTTCTCTGTTCAGAAGAAGCCATGGATATCGGGTTAGTTCTTCTCGTTCTGAGCCTCCCTTTCGTGCAATGCAGCTTCAACGACGGTCTCAGTGAAACACTAGACTCGTTGATCCATGGCCACGGTTTCGGTTCTCTGTTCTACGGCCGGCCTCACACGGGTGCCTTGTACAACACCAGCCTTGCCGGGATGAAGGTTTCTGTGGTTCGTCTCAGAAGCCGGACTCTGTGGAGAAATGGCGCTAATGTGACCAACGTATTCATCCCGCCAAGAACTCTCCCCGTGCCATATGTAAGAAGGCTGCTGCTCGTCTACCATGATCTGGGAAATGGTCATCTGTCTATAATAACATATCAGGTTATGACGTACTTACTAGCGTTGTCGGGATCACGCTCTACGATGCATCATCGAATTCTAGCAGAGGGAGTATGAGAAAGCTCAGCCTCAACCCGACAGAGAAGCCGGTTCTGATTCGCTTCAACAGTTCCATCTCAGCAAAGTGTGCCACTTTTGATGCAGACGGGAGAGTCGAGGTGAGTCAGATGATCCAGTCAAACACGTGCCAAACGAAGAGCCAGGGGTACTTCTTTCTTGTGACTCCATCTGTGAAGAGGAGAGTATGGGTCTTCTGGGTGATCGGGTAGCTCGGGCTGTTCTGTCTTGTGTTTGTGGTGCTCATCGGGACAGTGCTGCTGAGAGGTATGACCACGACAACAAAAGGAGCTCCATCTCGGCATTTTACTGCTGTTGACCCAAAACAAAAGGAGCTATTATTCAACTGCTACAAAAAGCAGTACAATTGCAATGGCAAAGTTCAACTTTAATCTAAAGACTAGCAAGAAAATCCTCAAGAAACAATACATCTCAAATCTCAAATCGAATTACCTTCCTGAGAAACAAAAACACGATGAATGCATTTTAAACCGCCTCCCCGCGAGCAATCTTAGCCCACTCGGTATGGTAAGCTCCTGGAATATCAACTCTCTCGTAGGTATGCGCTCCAAAGTAATCTCTCTGAGCCTGAACAAGGTTGGTTGGAAGCCTGGCACGCCTGTAAGTATCTAAGTACTGCAAACTCGCAGACATTCCCGGCACGTTGATCCCCTTCTGAACAGCAACTCCGACGACTCTCCTCCACGCCGCCTGCCTCTGAACCATCTCCTTGGCGAAATCGGGATCCACAACCAGATTAGCCAGTGCGGGATTCCTCTGATACGCCTGCTTGATCCTGTCCAAGAACACGGCCCTGATAATGCAGCCGCCTTTCCAAATCCTGGGAGTTCTCCCAAGCTCAGATTCCATCCCTTCTCCACACTCTTAGCTCTCAGCAAGTTCATCCCCTGAGCATAACTGCATATCTTCGAAGCATAAAGCGCCTGCCTAACATCATCAATCAGCCTCTTCTTATCCACATTCCCGACATCGCTAACTACCTCATCACTCAGACCTTCCTTTCTGAATATCTCAGCAGCAGCCTCCCTCTCGTCTTTCAGCCCGCTCAGAAACCTCCCGTCCAGCGAAGCAGCAATCGTTGGAGCAGCAATGGACAACTCGGCCGCCTGCTGAACAGTCCATTTCCCGGTCCCCTTCATCCCCGTCTTATCGAGAATCTTATCAACCAGCTCCCCACTCCCAGTCTCAGAATCCTTCACCCTAAATATATCCTCAGTAATCTCAATCAAGAAATCTCCAGCTGCCCCCTGTTCCACTCAGCGAAAATCTCCGCTAGCTCGGCATTGCTCAATCCCCCAGCATTCTTCAACACATCATACGCTTCTGAAATGATCTGCATATCGCCATACCCGATCCCGTTATGAACCATCTTGACGAAATTCCCAGCTCCACCTTCTCCAATAAACATGACAAACGGTCCATCCTCAACCTGAGCAGCAACCTTCTCCAGGATATCCTCCACGTTCATATACGCCTCGTGCGATCCGCCCGGCATCAGCGAAGGCCCAAATCTCGCCCCTTCTTCCTCGCCGGAAACACCCATTCCGAGATAGAGCAGCCCCTTCTTCTCCGCCGACTGAATTCTCCGCTCGGTGTTCTTGTACCACTCATTTCCTCCGTCGATGATGGTGTCGCCGGGCTCCATGTGCGCCGCCAGAGCCTCGATTGTCTGGTCAACGGGAGCTCCGGCCTTGACCAGGATGATCACGGATCTGGGCTTCTGAATCGAGAGGACGAAGTCCTTCGGAGTGTAAACTTCAATATAAACTTCAATGTTAACCAACGTCGATGTTAACCCTTCACCTGTTGATTCAAAACCAAACCTTCAATAGCAGGTAATTATAAATATAATAATGCTTTTCTTTTAATTTAGTTTAACACGTGTTTTTATTGGATTGGTTGACAATTGACTGAACCTTCAGTCAAAAAGTAGAAACGGGACTGTAGAGATTCCCGATTTATGCAGGTCTAGTTTATTTCAGCAGGTCCAAATTAAACATGAAATGACAATAATATTCTTTTTAAATATGTATTATAATTTATGAAAAAGTAATTTATAGTTTTGACACATATTCAATCATTACATAGACGAATTTATGCATTTCAAGGTTAGGATTTTAGAAATATATTTGTAAAAATAAATAAACGAATGATGAGTAACTATGATATTTTTACGCTTCCATTAGACCTGCACAAGTAAATTGAACCTGTATTTAGATTTTTGAACAAACCTATCAAATATTTTCTACTTCAATGCTTTCAATAACCTTTTTCACCAAAAGTATTTATAATCATGCTCATAAATATTTATTTTGAGTGCTATCATTAAAAATAATAAGTTAAAGCTAACTAACTTGTACAAAAACTATTATCTATATAAATAATATTGAGAATAGTATAACAATGGTTTGTAGCTAGTGTGCTTGTAATCGAAGTATTGAATGCCTGCTTTGGCTGGGAATCTAAATTGCTGCTTTTGATTTACGCTGAGTTCGTATCATTGAACTTCAAATTTTTACTGCTTCTAAGTATAACAAAGAAAACGTAAATCAGTTTCAAGTGATTTAGTTAAGATGTTGTGAGGTTATAACACCACAATACATGGCAAAATTAACAAACAAACCCTCTCAACATGATATGAAACTGTGAAAAATTGATATGTACGAATATGAGTTGAAAATGAATTTTATCTTTTAAAAAGGTCAATTATTATTACTTTACTTTCACAAAAATAACGATTATACTATAATCTATTTTTATAAATGGGATATAGTTTTTTTTAGGAATTGAGAAAAATAAATATTGTAGAGTAGATTTAAAATTTGTCAAAATGTGATAGGTCCGGCTTGTTAGAGAAATAAGCTTATAAATAGAGAAATTAATTTCAATTCAGTAAAATATAGTTTGATCAAATTTAGGTAAATTTAGACATACTTAATCAATTTTTTTCAATACATTAAGTTCAGTTCAGTTCAAAACAGTAAAAAATAAGCTCAGACAAATATGTCCTTTAATTATTAACTAATTACTTATGATTGGTGTGCTATATATTAAGCAATATTTTTCTTAAGTAATGTCATTATGTAAAATAAGTCAAACCGTACGTACCTTAATTCAATCAAAGTGATTAGTAAATAAGACCACATTTATAAATTAGACAACTCACATTAAAATAACAAAATGGCCAACAGTTAAGGATAATACATTAAGGAGTATTATCCAGCGTTACAAGTTTATAAGTTTATAACGGTGGAATGCTCTGTTCGTCCTTGAAGAAATTTTCAGGATCAACCATTCCCTTGACAGAGCACAATCTCTTGAAATTCTGACCAAAATACATACTCCCCCATTCTCCTGCTTCAGAATAACTCCCGCCATTTACATCATTAACACCCAAATCCAGATCCCTGTAGTTAACGTAAGCCCTTCTCGGACTTCTCGACACAAATGGCGCCATGCGCTGATACAAACTCCGTATCCAATTCATATGAACTTCCGAATCTCCAGCATCCTCCCACTCCACCAGGTACTGAATGTTATACAGAACACCTTTTCTGTGCGGAAATGGGAGACTGGATGATGGAATCTCATCCATCACGCCTCCGTACGGCTCCAGAATCAGTATCGGATTATCTTCCTCCGAGCACCATTTCCACAGCATCTCCAGATCAGCTGCTGACAGAGGCTGCGTGACGTAATCAGTGGTCGCTTTGAAGTGTTTCGCCGGGTCAGGCGCCCGGTTTCTGAGACCATCCGTGTTGCTTATGTCGCGATTCGCGATGTAGAGCACCGACTCGATCCAACTCATCTCGGTGCAGTCTTCTTTCTGCAATCTGAGGTCGGGGAAATCTTGGTTGATTATGGTGAGGAGTTGATCTGCTCGGCCTAGGTATAGTGTTTCGAATGTGGTTTCAATCGTTTTGCCCCTTGCGGTTATGATCGATCTCATGAACAGATCCTTACTGGTCTTGTTGGCGGTTGTTTGCCATTTGTATACGAGATCCGTGGCACCTGTTTCAAGATGTTGTTGATATAATTGTCAGCATGACCAAACGGTATAGAATGGAGTGAGCATTGTTACACCACTATTTACTTATGCAGTACATATTTATTCATTAAATTACATTAATATCCTCAGTATTTATATAAGAGTAAATGTAGTTCGTATAAATAAAGATATATATTAGATATTTTGTATAGTAATATTCCCTATTTATACATACAAATACAAATACTGGACTGCACCTATATAGATAATTAGGACATCGTTATACGCAGTAATGTATTCACTTATGCACTCCTTAACCAAAACAACATATATTCAATTTCAAGTCAATTTACGTGTTAATTTGTTGTTTGGAATTAAATTTACATGTTAATTTGATTCCTGCTTCTACAAAATGTTCCAAATTTCTATTTACTTTATTACTAACCTTCTCGGTCTAATTTTTTTCTAAAAGAAAAGGTACATTTCCGGAAATTGAATCATATAAAATAAACACTTCTAACGATCGAGATCGTCGAGGCTGAACTTCAGATCAATTCATTTAATTCTTTTTCTATCTGTCATGCTTCATACGATGAAATAAACAGATGAAATCTCACCTTTAATTAGTTGTTCTAATTTATTCCATTTCTCTAGTGTGAAAAAGTAATATAAATATTGAACTTAATATATGAACTAGTGAAAAGATGATCAAGTTTATAAAAATGTATTTTGTTGTAATCTTTTGAGGTTAAATTAATGTCTTTTAAGCAAACTTTTCAAATATTTTCTAGTTCAATACCTTCAATGACCTTTTTCACCAAAAGTATTTATATAGCCATAAATATTTATTTTGCGCGCTATCATTAAAAAAAAGTTAAAGTTAACTAACCTGTACAAAACTATTATCTATATATTAAGAATAGTATAATTAAAATTTAGATATATATTATTAAAATGGTGCTAATTAAATCTATAACTTGACCAATACTTGTCATAACATATCGAAACAAAGCTAAACAATATCCATAGAAATGAGTAGAAGAAACTATACCTTGCTCCATTGTTCTGCTGACTCTGGAAACTGTCACAATTGATGGAACTTGGACCAGCTTGACTTTCCACGCAAGTATAACCCCAAAACTTGCTCCTCCACCGCCTCTGATAGCCCAGAAAACATCTTCTCCCATGGATTCTCTATCCAGGATCCTCCCTTTCACATCAACCATCAGAGCATCCTCAACGTTATCAGCAGCCAGACCAAACTTCCGAGAAATCGTTCCATAACCGCCTCCACTGACATGTCCACCGGCGCCGACCGTGGGACATATCCCGGCCGGAAACCCGCGGTTTGCCGTTTTCTGCACGATCCAGTAATAAAGCTCGCCGAGCGTGGCTCCGGCTTGAACCCAGGCGCTGTTTTCTTCCACGTTCACATCCACTGCGTTCAGAAGCTGAAGATCGAGGAGAAGAAATGGGAGTTTCGATCTGTACGATAGGCCTTCGTAGTCATGGCCGCCGGTTCGTATGCGAATAGAAACGCGGTGCTGCTTGCAGAGTTTAACCGTGGTCTGGACATGATCGTATGTTGAAGGTTTAACTATGGCCAGTGGTTTCAGGTAGGGTGATGATGATGATGATGATGATGAGAGGAATCGCTTGTTCTGTACTGTGGAGTCTAAGATGGATGAATACGAAGAATGTGCAGGTAGGTAGATAACATTACTGGATGAGGGAAAATCAGCAGAAAGGCATTCAAGAAAATTGGTGAGCATGGTTTCAGAGGATGAATTCATCTTCTGATCCATTTTCTTGTGCTATGAATTGGATCTCATCTTGATTCCTATTTGATTTTTATTAAATAAGCAATAATTCGGGTTAGATCACACTATGGTTGCTGATCTCTTTAATTATTTATGTATGTGGTTTAGACAACGGAAATGATTGATAGCTTTTGTTCCCCTTATCTTTAGAAATGGGGCAAGGGTATCTTCATAATATATACATTAGAGAAAATTTCAAAAAATTTCTACTTTCCTCGAGAATAGCAACTACGGGGTACATATTGCAATTACAAGAATATATAGGAAAACGCGTAATTAGCTAAATTTTATGGAAATCCTATGTTCCTACACGCGCATATATATAACCTAAAAAACTCCCATCCCCATCTTCTTTTCTTTTTCCCCAAATCTTCGACGTCGGAGAAATCAGAACTCCTCGCCGACGATTCAAGCTTCAACTGAAATCCATAACTTCACCCTCATACAAATTTCATGCTCGTCAACACCGGTCTTTCTACCCTCTAGTTGTTGGCACGTCTTCTCGCCAACTGTTTCCACATTCCTGATGTGTAGCTAGAGTTTCTCATCTCTGATTTCAAGATTCACGCAAAAAATCTCTATTATTGAAAGGTAATGTCACGATTGTCTATCAGTATCCTTCAAGACCCATTCCTGAAACAATTTTTAAATTGTTGAATTGCTAGATTTATAATTGAATTTGATTGAATAAAATCGTTATGTTTTTCTATTGAAACTGGATGTTATAGGTTACAAAATCATAGTTCGAAAAAACGGAGATAAAATTGTTCAACATACCAATTTAATGTATAATCCCCAATCTTTTGCTAGAAGCCTAACATAATTGATGTTACAATGTATAAGCCCATTCTACTAAGCTATACCAGTGACCTACAATTTTTTAATGTATAATCTCAAAATTTTACAGTAAGCCTATCATGAATGCTGTTTATGTTTTACTGTATACACCCAAAATTTTACAGCATACCTATCATGCTTCATGTTGTATGTGCAGATGTAGTCGCCGTAGTAAATAGGAATAAAATAGGAGTAAATTATGACACGTTCACTAAAAAAAAATCCCTTTGTGGCCAACCATTTATTAAATTAAAATTAATATTTTTATTTTGGGCATATTAAATGCAAGTGTTTAAATAAAACATCATGATATGCAGACAATTCAAGATGAAAGGCGGATTTTTCAATTTTGTTGTACGCGCCAAGCTTTTAGTGTATAATCTCAATATTTTACGTCATGATATTGAACAACAATGCTTTACATATGTGTATGTGTGGTAACATAGTGTGTAGGTCTTTTAACATATGCATGTGATCTTTTCAGCTAAAACAACAATTCTTTGATATTTGGTATGAGTTTGCATGAATTCATGCTGAACGAATATTAAAATGAGTTGAAAGAGACTCACTTGTTGAGTTGGAAAATATATACAAGCAGCAAGCTAATACGCTAAGAGAATGAGAAAAAACACAATCGGTTGGAGAAGTCAAGGAAGAGAATTACACCCTCATTGAAGAAGTTGAGAAGCTCATGGTTTTAAGATTGCATTGTTAGTGTTGAATTATTTAGCGTTGTTAAAAATTTGATTATGATGTAAGCATTGTGAGAAATACTGAATTTTTGTGGTAGTGTTATACATGTTATAAATTTTGTGGTGCTTAGAAAGCTGATATGTTTAGTTACATATGTAATATTTTAATAACAAACCTTTGTTTGAGTTGAATTGCAATTGTTATACCTTATGTAATCTTTTAAATTCTGTATGCGACCTTTAAAACAAACTTAAAAAATCTTTGTTCACTTGATACTTGGAACTTTTCAATGGTTAGCAAAAATGTTATCATACCTAAAACCTTTTAGGTTAAGAACTAGAACTTTAAACTTATATACACAATCTTTCATGCTTATACACAACTTGTAAGTTTTAACAAGTCTTTTAGAATTTCTTGTTTTAACCTAGACATGTGATCTTTCAAACTAAAATAATAACCTTTAATTTTAGAAGGCAAAAGACCATTAGGTAAGAGTATCTTTCAGTATAAAGACATTATCTTTTAATAAATGATTGATGTTTTAAACTTACAACATTAGTGTGGGAAACTCTTCAGCCTTCAACTAGAACATAAGGTTGCACATAACCAAATTGAAAAGGAAAATCTGAGGAAAACAAAAGACAAAAGGCAAAATCTATTCAAACTTCACACTTACTATTAAGTGTATGTTACAGAAAACTAGAGTAATTCACACCGAAATTGAATTCATATCGGCGAAACTGAACCGTATGTATGTGATGTTCAGTTCTAGGTCTTGGCCAATCGAATAGACAATAATACTACAAGCATAACATCACGTATTACTCTCTAGTTATTAAGCTGCATTATTCTCTGTAATACTCTCACTTTCAGTTGAACATCTTTCCCGCTGGCACAAACATTAATATAACCAATAAACGTCTGTAAAACCATTCCTGCAACAAATAAAACAATGACAATAAGCAGCTCCACAAAGCGGAGAGCAACAAAAACAATTCAGAAAACTGAAAACCATTAACTACACTTTTCTTCTTATAAATGACATGTTATGGTGCAAGGCAGTATAAAGTATAAACGTGTCATCTAAAAACATAAGTCTTTCATCTTAAAAAAGGGCACACTAAAGTTTAAAATGCAATGAGTCATAACTCATATTACATCAGAACTACAATTTGCCATGCTATACAAACGACCTTATATATTAAATATGCAACGTTATAGCACAGAAATAATAAAAAATGATCGAAAAACATGAAAAGAGAGCATGAACTACAGTCATACTGTAGAAAACCACAAAACAGACCAGCAACACTTATAATCGATAAGTTTAAGCATAGAACACTAACAAATCAACATAAAATTGAACTCTCAGATCACAAAAACAACAAATCAGGGTAAAAATGCTTAAGCATAAGGTAAATCGTCACAACGAAATAGAGTTGAACAACAGAAACAAAACCTTAAGCATCAGACAACAAATTTTCTGTTCACATCACCTACACAGTAGAGGAATTTAAACAAAAGTTTATGTTCAGTTTAACTACAAAGCTATTTTTCTCATATTGAAAATAAAAGTACTGAAAACTTCCATGTTACATATCCAATCTTTGAGGTTAAAAATTGTACATGTCCAATCACTGATTTTGAAAAGCAACATATTAAAAGCAACACGTATAAAGCACCATACAAACAGTTTTATGATATACATCAAATGTTTCAAGTTACATGTCCAATCATTCGTCAAAACAGAAAAATAAAACGCATATAAATACAATATTAAACGTTTTATGATATATGTCAAATGTTTCATATTACATGTCCAATATGTCATCATAAAAGAATATGAAACACATATAAGCACGACAATGAAAGTTTCATGATACATGTCAAATGTTTCATGTTACATGTCAAATCTTCCATCATAAAAGAACATGAAACGCATGCATATAAGTACAACAATGAAAGTTTCATGTTATATCCGCAATGTATCAAGTAAAAATTCCATTCTAACGCATCATACAAGCATGTTCAACAACAACAAACATAAAAACGCCTGAAAGTGAGGAACAGAGCTCGAACCGTCGTTAGCATTCGGATTTGTATATTCGCACACTGTAGATGCAGACGGATCAAGGTCATTGTGAAATCGGGCGGTTTGCTTGTTCTTAATCACCATAACTGTGAACAAAAGCGGTCAAGTAAAAACAATTAATACCAGGGAATCGATCAATCAATAAGATTCAATCCGATCAAATAAGCATACCTTTCAATTATCCGATCAAAATCCAACGTATTAGAGGCGAATTACAAACGAATTTGGGGTGAATTGAATCTATAGGGTTCGTTCGAGTAGAGGGAGAAAGCGGCATCAAAATCGTCACTGAACAGAGAGAGAGAAAAAAGGGAATAAAATCTGAATGTGTATGAGATTTGGTAGCTTATATGCACATAGTTTGGTATAATTACACAAAACCCCCGAAAAAATATTTGCACAAAAACCCCGTAGCTCCTAATTGGTCCAGAAAGTAGGGACTTTCTGGTGACTTAGTAATAACATTTAGAGTATTTTTTTTAAAAATCAATTCTCACCATTAAATGTGGGGAATATATTTAGGTCCCCTCACTATTAGAATATCAAGCCATCTAAGACAGTTCATCCTTCATGTGTTAAGGCATAAAACAAATGCCTTCCCTGGTAGTGACTTAAATGAGAAAAATCATCTAAGGCGGTTCCTCTTCCGCCTTAGATGTTTTTGGATTTAAGGCGTTTGTTTCCCCATAGATGAAGGCTTATCCGCATTGCTCAGTACTTACGAACTCGCTAGCATGCACGTCTGGATGATATGAATTGACTCTTTGCGAGTTCGAAACTAGCCAACGCTAATACTAAACAAATGGTTGATTGTTTTGTTACGACAGAAGCTTACGGATCGCCAGATGAAATACTAACAATATCGCAACACTGGAAAGCCTAGACTGTTATGAATGTGTGCGAGATTGGTTGCGACTTAAACCTTGCGGATCGCTAGCAGTAGTTACGACTCTGTAAGGTAGCCTAACTTGTCATATATTCGTCTGCTGACGAGACTAGTTACGAGAAACAGAGGCGATTCGCTGGGTCAAAAGTAGCGAAATCATTACAAGGCTAAGTAAACATTTAGGGTTAAATAACACGAGCCAAGTTACGACAGCAACGTGCTACTCGCTAGTAATACCGTAGCGACATCGCAACAGAAAAATTGTATATAATAAAAATTGTAAAAATATAAAATTTGTAAAAATTAAATTAAAAAAATATAATTAAAATTGTTGGTTCGAGAGAGATAACGATGTCGTAAGAAAATCGCTTATGGGCATAGTTACGTACTCGCTACTAATCTCGCTTAATTTAAACGACGTCGTTTGAGCATTGGGTGAGCGAGAAAAACAGATGACGTTACGACTAAACTAGATATTTGCCTGGTGATAGCGTGAATAGTTACGAGCTTGACAGAGATCAGATTGGGGAGGCAGAGAAGAACGAGCGATTGGGTAGCGATGACGCAAAAACTAAGCTCAGAAATTTAATCCTGGCGAGTGATGTAGCGACAGTACAAGATGGTCGCAACAATTTTAATGTAACTCGCGAGAGAAGTAACGATATCGCAGCGAATTCGTAAGTGTAACAAAATTATAGGATTAGAGCCATTTCCACCCATTTCCACTAAAATTGGGTTTCATTTTAATTGTCTAAGCTGTCAATTGCAAGATGCATGGTATGTAAGCACAAAACATGAGCATGAAACACTATCAAGCCACACTTTATAAACTAATGGAAGTAATGGAACTCAAAAGTATATGCATCCATTTGACAAAAAAAGAAACTAGCTTTTATTGGGAATGTGAGGCCTAGAGATGTACCGAGATCTAATAAGGACCAAGTGTCTAGCCAATGTATCTCTACCATCCTCCAACTCCTTCTTGGTGTATGGTGCATGATTTTCCTCGATAATCTAAGAATATGAAATGTTTTTTTAATACTATTAAATGCAACGTAGATAGTAATAGGTACAATAAGTAGGTTATAAGAATGCTTACGCGATGTAATTCCAAATTATCTTGAACAAGGCCAGCTACACACTCGCTTGCGTACAACATCATATAGTAACCGCACTCCCAATTTGACAATTGCTTTCGGTGCTGAAAGTGAAGAAGTATAACAAATGATTTGAAATGAAATCATAGTGGAAATAAATGAGCATTGGATTTGTAATGTCACCTGAATCTGTATAAGGTTTAAGGGAAGTAGTGTGTCGTCATGTGCACTATGCATAGCAACCTCTAATAAATCTGCAAATTTTGTAGATAAACCAAAGTGTAGCGGGTCCATCCAATACACTCGCTTCAACGATGGTATCATAGCTACAAAACTCCAATGGCCACTACATATTTTAAGAAATGAAAATGTAAGAACCTGTCTCGAAGATTAGAATGTTTAAGAAGTGCAAATATCCAATTGTAACAAAGAGAACTAACCTCTCTAGGTATGGGTCTATGTAAATTGTCTTGGTCTTGTAACTAAGGATCTTAGAGAGATAAGAAAGTCGTGATTGATTACTTTCATTCATTTCTTGCAAGCATATTGGGTGCAAAAACCCAATGAAAGTATTTGCGTTTAGAGCAAGGCATTGCCTGTACCTAAATAAACAATAGATGGGATATGAACATATAATAGTGCACAAGTTCATGAAAATTCGTAACTTGCAATACGATAGAAGAGATGAGATCAAGTAGCTTACATTTGATGTAGTATAAGGATTGTTTCGGAAAGGGTTTTATAGTGCCAGAAAAGGGCAAAGTCTTCCCATGGAACGACTAATTCCCTCGCTTCGCCGAACACCTGTTTATTGGAGTAGAAATAGTAAACAGAATCCCGACTGTGGTGGCCCACCAAATCATCAAACGTGCGAAGGAATCCCGGGAGTGATTTTATGAATCCAACTTCTCCCACAGACATCGGTTTCTTAGCTACCGGAAAATCTAGCGGGTTTACGATGGGTGAAGGTGTGTTTCTATTAATTGGGATAGAATTAGAATTCACATCAACAACCAACCATTTGGGCCACACAAAAAAACGGCCCAAACCTTTACCCACTGTAGTGCACTCTTGATCCGCGACCGGTACCAACGGATCCTCGACTAACACATGTAGTATAGAAACCCTAACGAAACCAGTAGGGACTTTGGCTTCACGATGTAGTGCCATGTCAGGATATGAATTTCCCATTGCAACGTGGCGGGGTTGAGAATTCATCCCACATTCAGCGTACAACTTGCAAGAAGGGGAGTCCTAATATACAAATAAGGCATGTTTAATTAGGTCGAATTAGACATATGTAGGAAGAGTATATTTAAAAATATCAATAATCATGAGTTGTGTAGAATTATTCATTTGATTGAGGTGCAAGAATTTAACGTAGCTTTGGTTTGGGATCGGATGGTTGTATGTGAACTTGCTATTTGATAGGGGCCGAAGGTGTGCATATTTGCTTGTTGGTTTCAACAATAGGTTGGTCAAAAGTAGGTTGGTCAAAAATAGGTTGGTCAACCTCATGTTGTGGTGGGGAAGGATGTGAACCTCTATACGAGGGTCCATTTATTGGATCGGTGTCACAAAAATCGGATGGAAGAGGATACTTTATAAAAGAACATATATTGGCCAACATTGTTTTCAATTTCTTGACCTTTTGGTCGGATTTTTTGGCTTGGTTCAATGGTATTTGGAGTTTGGATGGTTTAGGGTCTATACTACTACGTTTGATACCAAACGCCTCTATTTGAGTAACATAACCACCAATTCCCTTAGCTCTTCCCGGGCTGCTCGGCCTTCCCAAGTGCTCTACGTAGCACATCGTGTTTACCGACTGGGATGAACAAGCCTTCTTCAACTTCACGCTCGACCTCGTCCTAAAAAGGTAGTATTGTAAAATAAAATTTATTATCGTCATCAATTGTTGTGCTTGATTGTTTGATTGTAGTACTAAAATGGAACATGGTATGGCGTAGTAGGTAAAGCGTACCACTCGATTAGCCACCCTTTTTGCATCATCACTTGAGAAAGTCCCGTCTTTTTTAATTCTACCAAAGACGAATAATTGCTGTCTACTATATGTTGTAGGGTCTTCGGCAATGACTAGCTTGTTCGCCTCTTCCGCGTCCATGCCCCCATCCACAATCTCTTTTACCTCGGTTTCCCCTTTTTTTTTTGAGGTCTTCCTCCCCACACCCAAGTACCCCGCCCTACCCCCGGTGTAAGGCATAACATTATCAATAGTGGCTTTGCGCTTCTTATCCCCCAAACCCTTTTAAAAGGTCTATGTTATTTTAGTATTAAAACACTAATGGAAACAAAAATATTTGGCTAATTGGCATGGAACTATTATTGCAAGATCTAGTAAGTAAACTAACCTTTGCGTCATTTTCTAACCATCGCTTCTTGAATGCCTCCCAAGTAAGGGGTACAATGTGATTGTAACGCGTACTTGGATCTTGCCCGAACCTCGTGCCCTTTGGTTTGATATAATCCTTGGCAAGGGTATATTTGTGTTCTCGATGAGCCTTTGATGCGATTTGAAGAGCCTTCTTCTTCACTTGATCATAAGATGTTGCCTCGATAATAAAGGGTCGCTACAAATGTGATCAAAACTTAGTCACATTCACAATTTTCAATTGTAATTAAAAATAACAAGTGCCACACTAACCTTGCATTCCTTCCATATATCCTTCTTTATGTCGATACTTAGAAGCCTCCAATCCTTTGTGTCTAATGGTGTGCGTATCCTACCTGTCTTAGCACACCAACTCGACCATCGCGCGGCATCATCGTCGGGCCAAATAGCAACACCAATGTCATTAAACTTGACATGTGTTAGTATTTTGTTATCGATCCTAATCTCTAATTCTCGACAATGTGTGAGGAGTTGAGCTTCTTTCGATGCGCGACTCAATTCTCGTTGTCTTTTAACCTCACTTGAACCGCCAACAACATTTCCCCCCCCCCCACTTGAGTCGGAATTACCGGAACTTGTTGGGCTATCCATTAAGCTTTCCCTTGCGTAGTATAATTAGTTAATGCCTAAGACAACGCTAATAAGTCAAAGTTGTACTTCTAAGTAAAACCTTATGAAATATAATCCTAAAATTTAGGGCTAAACTTGCAAGTGACAACATTAAAATAAAATCTTGATTTTTGTTCGGGACATGCTTCTAACATGATATTTAGTAATAATATGATTAACGGAGGCACTATGTACAAGAAAATCAAATTTTTAGCAAATAAGAATGAAAAAAATCGTACCTTGGGTATATGACAAAGTTGTGTCGGGAGAATTGATTATGTTGGTTGGGGATGGTCTATCTTGTTTGTCTCTCTCCTACCCACAACAAAGGATGTTACCAAATTGAAGAAGCACAACTAAAGATTGACATTAATTGCAAGAATATAGAGAAAAATGTGGTTGGGAATTCATTGCAAAACTTACCAATCTTTTGCATTCAATTAGTGGCTAGTTCCACTTTGTTTTGACACAATTGATGTTTTGAACATGTATGGGATGGGATATGGAGATTTGATGTGAAGAAAGGTGAGGAAATTTGAGAAGATTTGTAAAAGTTTGATTTTTGGAGATGAAACCCGTAAGATGTAATGGAAAAGATGTCAAAAGTGTTGTGTTTTTCTGTTCTTTAACGTGTTCATTTTATTGTAGCTTACCTTGTTGCGAACTCGGAACTCTCTCGTTACAGCTGACTAGGGTTGTTGCGATATCGTGACATGCTCATGTGATAACTTTTTTATGGTGTACTTTATCTTTCTAGCGACATCGTAACTGAAAAGCCACAAAAAATTTTGTGACTTGGTAGTTGCGACTTCGCTACCTCTGATCGCCAGAGCTACATAACATAATCTAACTTTTTTTACAACGCACTCATACATGCTTGGATCACGATATAAACAATATGATGTTATGGAATAAAACTCAAATTCTTCTATTGTAAAAATTATTTTTATTTGTTTCGTCATAAGCTGATGTATAACAGTATAGGGATTGGTTGACTTAATGTGCACTTACACTATATAAAGCGTTTCAGAATCTAAATCTGTAATTGTAAGACATTAAGAAACTCTACAAATCAAGTGTACGCTTGTAAACGATTTACAGCTATTACCTTTAAAGACAACAGCAGAGTTGTTGTTGACACATGAACTACATATATCCGCAATTCACTTGCTTTTGATTAGAGAAATTTGGTTTTCTGTAACTCATGTCTGTGATTACAAGTACAATTCATGAAGTAAACAAAGTATCTTGCACACATACACTCACCAATTGTGATCACACATCATACTAACGATTATCGCTTCATAACATTGCATGTTGATGTACTAAGATGTGCTCTGATAGACATAATATTATGAGCGATATCTTCCAAATTTAGTATTATACTGTCTATATAAAAAATGAAAATATTTTAGAATATGATTGTTCTTAACAAAATTGAAACTGAATTATCTTGGTTTTACATGGAGTTATGTTATATTGCTTATGTACATTTCCATGCTGATGTACAAAGACGTACTCTACTTGAGGTAATCTCATGACCGATATTTTCCAAAAAATGGTATTATACTCTCTATTTTAAAAATGTATATATTTCAGACTTTTAAAGTGCTTCAAAAAAAATAAAATTAATATTTTTTTAGTTATCTTCAAACTAGCTTGTTTACTTTCGAAATCGCTACTTTACAAGTTAACATGGTTAAACCCTAAATCCACTCAGACCCACAAACCCATGAAACCCCAAAATTCTTGTTGCGATATCGCTAGTCAATAAGTATATATAAAAAAGGGTTTTTGGCTACTAGCGATTTCGCTATAGGTTTAATTAATTTTGATAAAATTATGAATAGAGCTTGTAGCGACATCGCTAAAGACACGCTTGACTGGCGGGCATATTAAAGATCTCGTAACTGAAACTGTAGGTATGAGAGACTTTCTTACGATATCGCTAGTAGGTTTAGGTAGTTACTAACGTGTGAGGTAGCGATTTCGCTACACAACTGAGTATATAAAAAAATTAGGGATCGGGACTAAAATTAATTAGCCCCAAATTGAAACCGAGAGAAACCAGACGACACATACAAATCCGGCGACAATCCCAGCAATCTAGCCGATGTTATGCCGCCAGAAACCAGGGGTTCTGGCAGTGGAAGAGGCCGATCGGTTTCTAGTAGTGGTAGGGGACGGGGAGCAGCCGGAAACAAGCGCCGCCGGAATGAGTACGAGAATGAGGAGGTTCACCCGCCGGCGGCACAAGAAGTTCCTGTTCAGCCACCCGCCGGAGATGCCAGAGCTGATGTTGATGGCGCTGCCAATATTGCCACTACCACTGAAGAGGCAAATACTCCATAATTCTTCAATGACGCCGCCAGAGCTAGGTATGCTCGCTGTTCTTCTCGGAAAATAGTTAATAACAATGTGTTTGACAGTTGTGTTGTGCCAACTTTGCAAATCGATTATGTGCTAGACCACTTTAGGGAACAACATCTAGACTATTTACTACAACTTCCCGAGCCCATTTACCTAGAAGAGCTCTTACAGTTTTATGCAAACCTAGGGTTAGAGGAGGGTTCAGATGATATCACTACTATTGTGAGAGGGGTGAAGTTTAAAGTAGATAAGTTTATGATAAACAGTGTGCTCAAATGTCCCTACAAGAGTCGTGACAATCTCAGGTCTACCAAGAAAGATGGGCCGTACGAGGTTCATTATGAACAACGCTTTCCAGCTGTTAGCCCCAAACAGCCGTTGAATGCGGGTGAGATGGGTATGAAATGGTTTGGGATAAAATCAAATAGGCCTGGTATAGCTAGGAGATACCCGATCCACAAGCTAACCGAGGAGCAGCGGTTAGTGTTTGAACTAATCTGCAGGAATGTGTTGCCATCCCTTGGTCATGCCTGCGAGCCAACAGTTTGCAGCCTCATGGTGTTCTACCACATCATGGAGAAGATTCCAATCAACCCCGGCTACACTATTCTGACACAGATGATGAAGATGGCGAGGCACAAGACCGCAGCGCTTCCATACGGCGGTTTGATTACAGCCTTGATCAGGAAAGCGGGAATTTTCCCAAGAGGCCGCTTGGCAAGTACGACAAGGACTGGCTAAAACACAAGAGATTGGAGATGAAGGCTGATGGTAAGTACGGGAAAAAGAAAGAAGCTGAAGAGGCTGCTAGAAGGGCACGTGGTGGTGTATCAGGTATGATAATGCTCGCATCTTTACATATTTTTTTTGTTTTTGTATAAGGGAGTTGATAGTGCTCACAGGTATTATAATGCTCACATCGCAAGTTTTGTATGTATTGTAGATGTTGTATTTGATGCCCGTGGTCGGCTAGTAGTGTCTCTGGGTCAATTGGTGAATGAGATTGAAATGGCCGAGAAGAGGTCCAATGCAAACGAGTATCTCAACAAGCTGGTGGCAAGTGGGTTGATAGACTGCGAGTTGAGCGATGACGAGGAGGTACCGGATTTTCTAACTACATTCCTCAAGAACACCGACTCTTCCGGGCCAAGTGTGCAACAGCCGAAAGAGAGAGCGAAGGACCCGTTGCCTGCACAGGGGCAACCTGAAATTGGTAGTGACGAAGAGGAAGACGATAGTGATGGAGAAGCCGATGTGGATAGTGACGGGTCTGATGGGGAAGACGATGTGGAAAAGTTTGAGATGAAGAGGAAGGAGAGATTGATTGGTGAACCCGAGTTCACCGAGGAATCAAGTGAAGTCCATGCTGAGAAGACATGCCAACAAACACAAGATGATACGACTCCAATTGGCCATGACAAGGAAGAAAATGACCAAGGCAAGCCACAAGATGACCAAGAGAAGGGTGTTGAAGACGCTCCAGTGGAGAAGCTAGATGGCGTAGAAGATAATTCGACCGATGATTTGTACGCCCTTTTAGTGGCAGGCCTGTGATGTACTAGACTTAATAGGGATGATTCAACATGTTTTGTTTATTAAGATATTTCTATTTGCATTCAAGTTTAATAGACTTTTTAGTTTGTTTATGGTGATGCAAAGGTCATAATTCAGACTTGGAGCATTTCATGTTAACATGTTAACTAGAAACAAGGTTGTAATTGTGAGAATGTACATTTTGCGAGTGTGAACTAGGTTCCAGCGACAACGCAGGTAACTTGCCTACTACCAAAATTAAACTGAAATGAGTCTCGCGAAATCGTTACACGATCGCCTAACCTTTCGTGCGTCTTGCGATCTCGCTAAGACCCGTAAAACTTCAACAGAGCCTAGCACGCGATTTACTTGCGATATCGTTACCAAATCGTCTACCCTTTCCGTGTCTCTTGCGAGCTCGCTAAAACCCGTATAACTTCAACAGAGCCTAGCACGAGAGACAACTAGCGATCTCGTGACTAGGAAGCAATTAAGTAGCGAGTTCGTAACCTAGTTGAGTTAATCATGTCCTTGTTACTGATGATACGCTGTCGTTTTACACAGTAACGAGAGGGTTACGAACTCGCAAATACATAATTGTACCCCCAGCTATGCAGTTACGATTTCGCTACTTTCTGGTATATAGTTACAAAAATTGGGGATTTTTTGAATTGATACGCTGTCGTTTTATACTCTAACGATTGAGATGCGTTATTGTAAGCTATATTGTTATACCCCAAGGTAGGAAGTTACGGAATCGCTACTGTCTGTTATATAAATAAAAAAATTGGGGATCTTCATAAATCAAAACGCGAGAAAATCAATTGAATCCAACTCAAACACAAAAACCGTCACGCTCAAATCTCCCTAGGACTAAGCAGCTTGTACACAATCCGTTTGTACCTGCTCGGCGACCACCGGCACAGGCGGGTTCATCTCAGGCACCGACAACCGCGACTCAGGCTGCTGGTTCAAGCTCTACCAAATTTGACAAGGCCAAATTCGTAAGTTTTGATGCTTCCGAAGCCTATTATAATTTCATGGAGCATAGTGACTTGCTAGAATGTTATGTGGTAGATTTCAATCAAATTAAAGACTTATGGTTAGAAAAAGTGATGGAAATCTTTCAAAGCCACGACATGGGTGAGCTGTTAGGTTTGAATTACGCGGCACATAAAGATGAAAGTGCCAGTTTTATGCTAATTTTCACCAACTTATCGAGGAAGAAAAGGAAACGGGTAGGTGGTTTACTAGGGCAAATAAGAAGGACTTTGAGATCGGGGAGGAAATGTTTAACAAGGTATTAAATGTGTCTTATGCTGTAGAGGAAGATTTCAGCGATCCTCCTACCCCTGGTTTTTATTGTAGGGAACAATGGCCCGACAATGCCATTCTCGACCTGGAGCAAGTGGCAGAATTTGCGGAGAAGTATTTTGGTAGGCAAAAGGACAATTTAGGGAAGCCTAGGGATTATAAGATTGATAAGCTTAGTTGTGAGGATAGGCTAATATATGAGATGGTTGCTAGGTCTGTGGTTCCAAAGGGAGGATGGATCACCGAGATGAACTACACAACGGTAAGCTTGTTTTACTGCGTAGTGGAGGGGATAAGGTTGAACGTGGGGCATGTGATATTCGAGCACATGCGACGCAGTGTTGTCGAAAATGGTAGAACAGTGAAGAAGCTACCATATGGTAATTTCATTACCAGATTTTTGACCAACGAGCACCCAAAGATGAAACTGTCTCCTAATGCGGTAGAGTGTTGCTTCTACACAATGTCCTACTTTGAGAGGAAAGGGAAATGTGAGTTGGTTGACGGAAAGTGGGAGAAAACAGGGGCGGGATCCAAAAAACCACTTGAATTTGATCCAGAAGAAGTAAGAGAAACTGTCGAAGGTACGCCTCACTACATTTCTTGTACATTGGTTAATCACATGTTATTTAGTACATAATTCTTCAATTTTATTTGCTTCTATGAACAGCTGTACCCTCGGTGGCGTACTACAAGGGGCTAGAAGACACTGTCGACCTTATGAGGCAGCGTGTGGCCAAAATAAATCAAAATTGCTGGATAACGGAGAAGGTGATACGTGGAATTGAGAGGGCGCATGCCAAGAAAAAGACAAAGGTCGATCCACAAGCTCCAAAGCAGACCACACCTCCTAGCAAGGATGATTAGATTAGCATTCTATGTTGGCTAGTACTTGTACTAAATTCTCGAATGTAGGGTTTTTTATAAATTTTTCTCCAACAAATTAGTATCGAATAATTTTTTCTGTTAAATATGTTGAATAACATTTCTATTTTAATATATGTACTTATATTATTAATAATATTGTGCTTTGTTTAATATTAATAATCTTTACAAATGAGTTAAATTTAAATTCTTCTGAAGTGACGACTAACTTGCGATGTCGTAACAGTCAAGTTAGCAAATAAAATCAATAAAAAAGGGACCTAGCGATATCGTAACCAATCAGAATGGAGAGACAGAAACTAATCTACGATTTGAAGCCGGTTGTAGCGAGTTCGTAAAAAACACGCTCTAGTTACGATTTCGCTACTGAGAAATTTCAGTTACATTGGTATTGAGCGACGGGTGTTACGATTTCGCTAATGCTAAAGAAGGGTTCTTTTTTGTTTGAATTACGTGAATTACATGAATTGTTATCCTATATTCAATCACAAATGAACTTTAATTATAATTACAATGAATTAAAACAAACATTTGATAGAAACACAGTATTCAAAACCAATGATAATCAAATATGCTACTTGTGTTTTTAACTCTTTTTGGTCTTCTTCTTCTTTGGTTGCCGCCCCTTCCTCTTTGTAGTTTTCCCTGCAGGATTAATCCACATGCCTTCTTCATGATCCATTCTGCACACCGACGCACAAACAATGTCATCATCTTACTCTAGAGTTTCGTACACAGAGGGCGGAATGGTGTCTTTAGAAACAGTGCAGTCATCATCGAACAAGCCGTTACCATAGATGAATGTTTGCTTTCCATCAACAACGATCTCCCAAAGAGGATCATTGGATCTTCCACATAGAATACCTGATGAGCTTGAGCCGCCATGATGAATGGATCTTCTCTAGACCCAAGAATTCCCCTATTGACTAGAGTCATGCCTAAATCCTCTAAGGGCACCCCTTCAGCTTGATCTACCCATTCACATTTAAACAGTGCGATTCGGACATGAACAAAGTCCATTTCCCATATATTAGTAATGGTACCGAAAAAACCATTATCGCCCTCTCCAAGTACTGATACGCCACTATTTTGGGTTGCAGATCTATCATCACTCCACTTAGTACCAAACGTGTATCCATTGATGTCATACCCGCTAAACGACGTAACTGTGCCGAGGAGTCTCTTTGCAACCCATTTTACAACATCAGGGTGTTCACCGCCATTCTGCACATGTATTTTGAGCCAACTAGTAAAGTCGCTGCAATGAGTTTCAAGAATCCTAGGTTCCAACCAGCTCTGGTGTGTTGACCTAAGCTCATTAAGGTGAACATCAACATAAGGACTCACTTCATGATGGTTGCGCAGAATGTAGAGATGGGCTATAGAGATATCATTGGAAGAAGGGCTAAATTTAGATTTATGGCGTAGTCTGACACCATCCAATCTACCATCGTGTCTAGAGACCGGCAATCCTATAGTAGGTACATCCTGTAAATAGTTGGTACAATATTCTATTACCTCTTCCGCGACATATCGCTGCACTATACTGGCATCTGGCCGGTAACGATTCTTAACAAAATGCTTGAAAATGCTCATGTACCGCTCCAATGGATACATCCATCTCAAGTATACCGGTCCGCACAGCTTCACCTCCCGCACCAAATAAACTATCAAATGAATCATTATGTCAAAAAAGAAAGGGGGAAAATACATCTCTAGCCTGCACAATACTTTAATTACCATATCTTGCAATTCATCCGACTTTCGCCGACTCACTTTCTTGCGACATATCTGTTTAAAAAAATAACAGAGCCTTGCAACCGCGTCTCCAACGTGAGAAGGCAAGCAACCTCTCAGAGCAATTACGTTCAAATCCTGCATCAGATTGTGGCAATCGTGCGACTTCATTCCCACCAATTTCAGCTCAGCAGTAGATACACAACTACTAATATTAGAACCATATTTAGAAGGCACCTTCACTGATTTCAAAGTCTTACAAAAACTCTCTTTCTCCTCAGATGACAAGGAATAACAAGCAGGTGGTAAGTATGTCTTGCCTACTTCTTCTTGCACGGGAGCAAGTGACGTCCTTATGCCAAGATTAACTAGATCCTTTCTAGTTTTCAATTCATCCTTACTCTTACCTGGTGTATTCAAGAGCGTCCCAACCAAAGCATCACATACATTCTTCTCTATATGCATGACATCTAGACAGTGGCGCACATCCAAGTGCTCCCAATAACCAAGTTTGAAAAATATCGAACATTTCTTCCAAATCGTAGTTTGTGTGCTTTTCTTTTTTCCCTTTCCCAGCACGTTATCCATGCCAGATACTTTTGCAAATATTTCAGAAACTGATAATGGAACGGGGGCAACGCCATGTTCTTCCTGACCGTTAAACCACTTCTTAGCACTCCTCCACGGATGAAATCGTCTATGACCTAGATACACAGGCTTACCACCGTGCTTTAATTGACAATGGCTGGTATTGCTCTCACATACTGGACATGCAAAATGACCTTTCACAGAACACCCTCCAAGGTTACCCAACGCAGGGAAATCATTGATGCTCCACATCAACATGGCTTTAAGCTTGAATTTCGCGTCCCCTCGACTTCCTTCAGGAATATGAATCCCATGCTTAAATAAGGATTCCAACTCCTCAACAAGAGGCGCTAGATATACATCAATGTCATTACCAGACTGCTTAGGCCCCGAGATCATAGTGTTCAAAAGCACATACTTTCGTTTTATCATCAACCATGAAGGTAGATTATAAATAAAAAGCATCACTGGCCATGAACTATGGGTGCTGGAAATGTTCCCGAAAGGGTTCATTCCGTCAGTAGATAGTCCTAAGCGCACGTGTCTAGGCTCGTCAGCAAATTCTGGGTACATAGCATCCATCTTCTTCCACTGATCACCATCAGAAGCGTGAGATATAATATCATCATCTTCCTCTCGAACCCTATCGGCATGCCATGTTAACAATTTTGCATCAACTGGATTGGCATACAAACGCGTCAATCTCGGTTTCAAGGGCATGTACCACATCACCTTAGCAGGACCTTGCTTTGTCGATGTTGTCACTGTTTCTCCACATACCTCGACCTTTCCCTCCTTCTTTTTCCATCTATACTCACCGCATACCTTGCAATCATCCCTCAAAGAATCAACACTCCCCCTATACAACATACAATCATTCGGGCATGCGTGAATCTTAGTAAACTCCATGCCCATAGGACACAATATCTTGCGCGCAACATATACCCTGTCAGGACATAAGTTGTCCTGAGGAAGTAACTCCTTAACCAACTCTAGCAATTCCGTCATTCCTTTATCTGAAATACCATGCCTTGCCTTTAGGTTCATTAACAACAATGTCGCGCCCAGTCTAGAATGCCTAGCCCCAACATATAAGCTTGTCTGTTTATCGTCATACATTGCCTCCAGCATACTTTTCTTCCCAACAAACTCCATTACAACATCGTCGCACATGTCTGAAAGCTGTTCATTATACTGCAGGATTTCCTCGGCGCTACCCTCCTCCATCTCAACCTGGGCACTTCCATAATGGCCTTCCCCATGCCAAACCCATTCTTTGTAGGATTTGTCAAAACCTTTACAAATTAAATGTTCACGCACTACAACAATATCTTCAAATATGGCGTTGTTTCTACACTTGTTGCATGGACATCTAGCCCCTCCTATGCTATTCTGCCTAGAATGTCGCAACCCAACATCTAAGAAATTTTCGACCAAATCTAAATACTCCTTCGACAATCGAGCATTCTCGTTCATTATTCTTTCGCGGTCCATAATTCACAAATCCTTCAAAAAGCTACTCAACTGCGTAGAACCTTCAACAATTATACTAACCCACTAACTTCCAATCATAAACTACACACTGAAATAACACAAAGAACAAAATCAACCAAACGACAATGAAATTATTACATAAAACCAACCAAAATCAAGACAAAAACCAACAAATTACGAGGGTATTACGTACCTAATCCAAGAAGGCAACAGTCATACCTCCAACCAATATGAATTAATCATCCATTTGTGAATCCGAAAATACCCACCTCAAAAGTACTTGTTAGAATCTGTTTTTTTAAGTTTGAAAGGTCAATCCTTAAAAAAACTGCGACTGCAAGCGGTTGCCTTCAGATATCGCCACTATTCCGCTGACTCTTCAATGTAACTTGCGAGTTCGCTACAACTCAAGCACACAAACTTGCAATGTAGTTCTAAACTGGCGTGTCAAGTCACGATAACGCTACCTTCTCGGTCATCCACTTCTGACCCAGTTGCGACAGGCAAACATCTACAAGCCTACCTAAATTATGAGTCACATAAGTAACGATATCGCAATAAACAAAGTATTGAATCATTTTACTGGCGACTCTTTGTTCCGACATCGCTACAGCATTGTTTGTCTTTCTGTATTGGTGGCGATGTCGTGACGACCTATTACCTTTAAGGCGGAAGATCTTTTTCCGCCTTAATGTCATATTTATTTACGACACAACCCACTTCCGCCTTTAATCTGTGATTTACGTCTTAAATATATATTTTTTCCCTTGCTAGCGCGGCTTGCGAACTCGCAACTATGTAGCAAGGCGGAAAATAACGCCCCCCATCAAACGCTTTAAATATGTGCCTTGCATCCACCCCTTTGTAGTAGTATTCCATGGTGATTCTGGTGCATCGTGTGGAGTTTATTCTCAGTAATTGATTTTTATTCTCATCCCAATTTTTCTTGTGATATGATTTGGATAACATATTGATTCTAATTATTTAAATTTTTTGTATTAAATAAGCAATCATTCGGGTTAGATCACACGATATTCAATTGAAGAACATCTCGAAGTAGATTGATTTGATATATAGCCAGATCCAATCTAGATTCTTTGGAGGAATTCGAAGATCAATGCCAAGGATTAAGTTAATCCAATCTCAGTTTTTTTAATGTTATTAGGTCATAAGATTTATGAGGAAAAATAGTATGGTGAAGAAAAAAGAGTGCAATGACTTGAGAAGTAATAAGTGTCGTTCATGGTGACACCGCCGGATTGCCGGTTGGATTTGACCCAGGCACAAATTATACCATACACCTGGGGTATGTATCCCCAGATATGATTCATCCCCACTTTTTCCTCTAATATAGATTGAAAATTAATTCTCTACCAAAAAATTAATTAAAAGGTAAAAAATGATTGGGGCAATTTAGGTAAGAATAATTACTTTTACACTGGATGCTAAAAATTGATATGCCAATATCATTACCCTTTTAAATTTTCTATTAGCTACTTTGATTGGTTTGTGCTTGTTGTTGGGCTTTACAAAAGTAAATTTTCTTTAACTTTGAACTGTGTAATTTTTAATTGAAATTTTATATGTTTGAGTAAATCTTTTTAAATTTTCAAATTTGTTATGCATTCATTGTCTCAATAAAGAGTATCCTAGTCCTATGTACAATATTTGCACAATTACCATCAAAAGTTGGTATGCGTCAAAGTCATCTCTGAAATTTACGAGTTTCTGTGCCAAAAATTAAAATGATGGATTCTGAATATATATACTTATAAAAATGCGAAATTCTGAATGTTTACCATGTAAGAATATTGAATATTGAACGTAGTTTCCTCCAAAAAAAAAAAAGAATATTGAACGTAGTTTATATGTTTCCCTAATTTATAAAATTAATTTAAATTTTCTTAGTTTTTGTCATTTTCAAATTAATCGTTTCCTATAAATACTAGCAAAAAAGTTTTTGAGGCCCTGTATGGCACACGTCGCACGGCCCCTGCAAGGACGATTCTTCTTATCATTAGACAAAAGTTAATATGATAGAAAAATCATTAAAATAAAATCTATAATATAATTGTTAGTTTTCAACATTTCTTCACTATAATAACATACTACCAATTCTATTCCACAAACACACCAAATGGGACTTTGTAATTGTGTCCAAATTTTCCACCTGAACAGGTTGCCTCTAAATATAGCGCATATTTACCACCCTCAAAATTGTTTTATGTTTTCTTTCTTTTCGCCTAGCTTCCGCATTTTTATTGTTTCTTTTCGTTGGTTTTTTCCTAATTAATATTCTCAATTTTTATGTTTAAATTAGGTATGATATATTTTTGTTGCCTAATATTCGATTGCATCTTTTTTTGCTTATTAATATTTTTATATATACGTGTCATATATAATTTTGTTATAAATAAGAATAGTGATTACCATATGTGATATTACGGTTGGTAAACAGCATTTTTGCTTTTTTTTATTTTTGGGCATGCTATACACAGTCCGTATTTTGCTTATTTTGCAGTCCAAAATAAAAATACGCCTTCGATATATATGATATGGTCAATAATTATGTATATCAGACATATGCATCATATATACTATTTCTATTGCATACACTTGCAATTCAGTTATATATCAGAATCATTGTATATATGATTATTTTAAAAAAATATGGACTGCAAATAAGCAAAATACGGACTGCGTATAGAAGCCCTGTTTTTTTTTCCTTCTCTTCTTCTACTCTCTGAAATGTATTCTATATATGTATCAAAATACACTTTTGTACTTCTAATTACTATAACTATGTAATTTTCGTTTAAGACTCATAGAGAATACCTTTGAAACATTCAGAGATCATTAAAAACACTTAATTCAAAGATTACTTCCTTCATTTTAAAAAAAAAGTATAACTTCTTCTTTGAAATAGTTTCACAACGAATATTAGTTCTGACTGATCAGAATTCTAGACAACATTGCAGAGCATGGTATAGTATGAAACTGATAAGGCTTAACTGTTAGCAACTGATCAATCATAATATATATTATCACATAAATATACAAACCTTTTATACGCAGTTCGTATTTTGCTTATTTGCAGTCCGTATTTTTTTTAAATAATCATATATACAATGATTCTGATATATAACTGAATTGTAAGTGTATGCAATAGAAATAGTATATATGATGCATATGTCTGATATACATAATTATTGACCATATCATATATATCGAAAGCGTATTTTTATTTTGGATTGCAAAATAAGCAAAATACGGACTGCGTATAGCATGCCCCTAAATATATTAGCGGATAAAAGATTGATTCGTACAAGATCACTTTGTAATCTATGAATAATATAAATACAAGAGATCGATTACATACCTTGTAATGCTAATCGATTACTACCTCAATCAAGATGAATTCATCAAAGGTGATTTGACCACAAGTCGCACAAGTGTGCGACCTCTATCAAGTCCACACGAACTGCTTCCCAGGATCCTATCTCATAGGATTGATCAACTATTGGAATGACTAGCTAGGTTTAAATGTATGAGAGAGATCCCTTTCCAATAGTCTAGACTACGGTATTTATAATACCATATAAATGGGCTTGGGCCACTAACTAGTTAGTAAACCCTATGCCTATTTATCAAATAGTCCCTAGATTAATTTATCTTATAAATTAACCAATTAATCATTTTAACCTGGTACACAATCTCTATGTGTGTGACCCTTTAGCTTTCTACTCACGTTGGTAGTAAAAATGAATTGGTTTTAGAACATAAACCAACATTAGTTGTATGAATTCCAGAAAATTATCCATATAGGATCGTTGAAAGACATATTTTAGATGATTCATATTGGACAATAATTCTTTGTATGTGATCCTTAGGGAATATTCAATCTACCTTTATTCTAGCTGAATTGCTCTATGATAGTCCCGGAGTCTTAATGTCATTATGAGTTTCTTGAACATTAGTTGTAACTACATTGTGAAGTAATTACATCCTGGTAATACTATGTGAAAATAGTGATTCATTAATCTGCCTTTATCAACAGATGGACCTATATGCATTGAACTAGACTATTGAAAAGTAGAAACTTATAAAGAGTATTCAGAAAGGTTCTATAGCCTACTTAAGGAGCTCATTGGTTTTCCTCGGCAGGGGTCAATGGTTCGGGCACATGTTACCATTTATACACGTGCATTGATGTGTCTGTGTAAGTGGCATTTAGTAGAGCTATTAACGTAATCACGGTGCCTGCTATACGTTATGGTATGCTCTACTCTTTTAATTCTAAATAAATCAAGCCCTTGAATATGTTAACAATTTAACTTTTCATTTTATAGATTGCTACAGAGGAAATGCGGCAAACAGTCAAGCTTGTTTATGAATTGTGGGAAATATCGTTACATAACCTTAAAGAAGGTCCAAACAAGCAATGTCGGTGCAATGTGGTTGATGTAGCCATGTATGATCTCCTTTGAAATTTGAAGGAGCTGATCAAAAATTCCGAAACTACCTACTCTCAAGTGAAGAAAACCCTTCGAACCATGTAGCTTTTGTGGGTGCAGTCTTTTATTGGGTACCTCATGTATTAGCACTTTTTGTTGTTCACTTGTGCAAGGTGATTTAACAATGGAGGAGTGACTTCATAATCTATCCTTGCCAGATCTGAGTCATAATTAATCATTGCATCCGATCCAACTACCACGTATACAAAAAGGCTCCACCTTTGAGTTGAAAGACTGACGCTCCTATTTCAGTTGACTCTCCTTCCTCATTTGGCTCTCCTCTTCCACTCCCAAAGAAGTAAATTGCATTGTTATCTTACCAATATCCGCACATTCTAAAAAAATAAAAAAGATAGAGATAACTTACATGTCAAATGTGTGGATATGGTCGTCAAAATATTCCAAGATCGCTTTCTAGTTATTGTGGAGTGCTTTATAGCGATCCTCGAACCTCTTTTCCGAATTGAAGACAAAAAGAAGTCTACGAATATAATCATCTAGGTATGTATGAAGCCCCTCCTTGGTAAATTCAACCTTATGTAAACCACTGACCAAATCAATAGGAAAGTTACTATCACTACTAGTGAGGCATCCTGACAATGATCGAAAGCGTGCGGATCACTTCACATTAATTTCAATGATCATGCCTTCCGCAAACATTGTGAACCCATGCTGGTTATAGTCCTTGTGATGGTCAACGCCGTGTTTGGTTCGAAAGTCGTAGTCAGTCAATATCACTTTATCTGTAAGGATATCCGGGCATTCCATCACATACATTGCTATCGTCTCCATTGTCAAATGAGAATATGAGAAAGTGCAGGGTTGGTTATAGTTGTGGGTCAACGATGAATCAGAACTTATTTTGATGGAGAGACTACGGAAGAAGAAGGTTGGCGATGTTGGCCGGCACCAAACTCGATCAGATTATGTTTGCAGTAGAATACGGTTTGAATTGTCGAATTTGGATGAATGGTTTTAAATTTAGGAATTGGGGAAATTGGGATTTCGGGTGATTGAATTTGTAAGGGAGAAGATGGGTTATGGATTTATGATCTATGGGTGGAGGAGGAGAGTATGAGATGGTTATGTGGGTGTAGTCTTGGATAAGATGATAACAAAAATTTCATCAATTATATTCATTCTAGAGAAGGATACCAATTGTAATATAGTGAAGGTTTTAAGAAAATGGTGAAGGTCAGTAGAGATGTTGAATATCAATTCAAGATGATCATATCTTCACTTGACCCTCCGCAATTGGATACTGGTATTGAAGATTCTTTGGTTGTATATGGCATCAAAGATTCTTTATCGAAGGCTAGCGATGCTGTAACAAACTTGTAATTAAAGAAAAGCTGATGCAACTTGCAGGTAGAGTTGGCTCTGTTACATAGCTTTAATCCGTCTGCAACTGATTTACTTGGCTAATATGTTCATCATTTAACATAGATTTGATGAGTTTTTCAGTGGATGTATTTTACTAGGATAATTTGTATTTTTCATTTTACATTGGTTTGAACCTTCAATAGAACAATGCAAAATGTAGTAAGTTTTCAATTATAATGATACAACTTACTAGTTTCTTGTTAGAAATGTAAGTGGAATTTAGCATTTTTTATTGTTTTATAACTAATAGACATACAGAGTAGTAGGGGTGTTCAAAGAAAATTCGGCTCGACCTATCCATCCCGTCGATTCGTGGTCTCTTTAATTAACTATATATGTGGTTCAGACAAAAGAAATGATTGATAGCTTTTGTTCCCCCCTTATTTTTAGAAATGGGGCAAGTGGTATCTTCATAACATTAATAGTATTTTTTTAAAAAAATTAATTCTCACCATTGAATGTGAGGAATATATTTGGGTCCCCTAACCAATAAGCCTAATTTCATTACGTCTTCTATAAAAGCCTAAGAGGAACAAAAGTTAACTTAGAAGCATGTTAGTCTCATATAATCTAAAGTCTATTAGTGAATTGTCTAGAAAAAACACAAGGAGGCGTTAGGTTAGAGATTATAGGAAAGTAAGATGAAAAACCCTAAAAAGCACTCATTACAAACATATCTTGGTGAAGAGCAGTAGAGAGACCCTTGTGATATGCATTGAGATGAAAGCAATACATATAGGGCAGACAATATTCAAATATTTCCCTTTAATTGGAAATCCAGTCAGGAACCATTTTACTGTTGAAATTAGTTTGGCTTCTTTCATTAACAGAAAGAGGTCTAAACCAGTCAAAATAATTAAGTGGAAACCACCTGAAAAGGGTTACAAAATAAATGTGGATGGGGCTTATGAAGCTGGTGGTAGGACAGATATTGGAATAATTGTTAGGAATGGTCAAGGTGATGCTACCCTAATGACAATGAGTCATATTGTATGTTCCTCTCCCACTCATGCAGAGATAGATGTAATCAAATTTGGATATCAGAAAGGAGTTGAAATGAACCTGATTGACTTTCAGGAAGAATCTGACTGCATGATAGCAGTAAAAGGGATACAGATCCCCATCACTATAGATTGGGCATTTTTTTCAAAGTGTTATAAACTGAATAAGATGGTTGTTCAGCACCCTCTTACACACACAATGAGAGAGGGTAATTGTGCTGCAGATCATATTGCAAAAATGTGTTTAGAGCAGCATAATCATCACTTGAATTGATACATACCGTGATCCCTAGAAAGTTGAGAGCAATTATTCAATTTGATTAATTAGGCATATAAAATCTGAGATTCTCTCTTTAAATTATTCAAGAATATTGGTACTGTTCATATTTTTTCTCTTGTGTCAGGTGCCAATGAGAAAGAAGTAGACAAGATCGTTACAGTGGTGGAAGGGAAATGGTGATACCAGGCCTAGGCCCAAATACTCGGCAGTAGTATGGGCTCGGCCCGCTATGAGGAAAAGCTAGTTTGGCGGTATCCCGGTTCGTACAACTCGGATAGGGACGGATACACTAGAGGACACTCGAAGCATGGACCACATGGAGAGCATGGGTTACTGTATAAATAGTGCTCCTCAGCACTATTCCAAGTAAGTATCTTCTCATTATTCTAGTGATTACCCCTTTTCTCTCCCGGGGTCCATCTTTCATCATCACGCCGGAGGGTATACCCTCGGGTACCTCCCGGGGCTCTGTCTTGCAGGGCTAGGTATTGGATCAGGGACAAAGGGACCATCCGGACCGACCAGGCGGGCAGCATCAGGAAATACAGAGTAAAGTGGCTAAGGACAATAAACAGTCCAGTAATGAAGCAAAGTTCTCACCTCAGTCAGTGCGCAGTGATGGTGCCACCAAGTATTTATGAATATAACAGGTTGGTCATGCGCGACTTATTGAATAGTATCTATTTGACTAAATAAGTGAATGACTTGATATTGATTTTATTTTCAACCCTCAATTATATACCAAAAATGTTGAAAACCTACATGATAATATGCTAAACTACTTGAACGAAATTGAACTTATTTTTTAATTAATATAATAATTTATTCAACTAGTTTTTAATTTTATTTTACTACTCATCAAGTAAAACCCTCAAATTCGTATTTTATGAAGTAGAATTATATGATTTGTGAATAAAATTGTATATTAAATGATTAATTGTATTTAAACCGTACATCAATATATCTTCGTACACCAATGTATATAAACCTCATAAAAATTTGTGAATTTACATCAATTAAATTGTACTTTTAACTGACTCAACTACTACAAAATTGTGCCACTTAAGGCGGTTGGTCCTTCATGTTTTAAGGCCGAAGACAAATGCCTTCTCTGGTTGTGTCTTAAATGAGAAAAATCATTTAAGGCGGTTCCTCTTCCGCCTTAAATATTTTCAGTTTTAAGGCGTTTATTTCCGCCTTAAAGCACAGGTTTTCCGCCTTAAACGTAACTTGCGAGTTTGCAAGGAAGCTCGTTTGTAAAAAAAAAACCCTAGCAAGCTGGACAGCTTGCGATGTCTCAAGTCCATTCTATTATAGCAAGCTGGACAGCTTGCGATGTCTAAAGTCCATTCTCCCAGGTAAAAAAATGAGCTCTCTAATCCATTTGGATCAGAGAGCTCCGTAAACATGACAACATCACTTTTTTTTAACCATTCACTAATTCAAATGATCAAACAATTCTTGTGAATGAAACAAACTACATAACATTGAAATTCCAATAATCAAACTATGTTCCTTTAAAGTTCAGTACTTCTACAAAATTGAAAGTTCCTCTCTATATATAAAGCATAATTGTAGCTAAAACGATCGATTATCCACTGTACCATACAAGCAACACCATGAATTGCGATAATCAGATGCATCCTGAAGAGCTGCTTCATGTTATACAATGCAATTGATCCAAAATGACACAACAACATTTCAGCACATAAGACTAGTAAATGCAGTTTTACACAGCAAAACACACACACATACACACACAAGAACTGATTAATAGCTTCAGTTTCTCAACCATCATATTGCTTGAATTCGGAAAAGAAAACTAACATCGAACTTCATGCAATGATTTGAGCAGTGATGGAGCAGTGATGTGGTGAGAAATTTACAGGTAGAGAAGAGAAGAAACCACCAAACCTGGCATTAACAAGGTCCACACTTTACAACTTGCTAGGAGAAATTATTTTTCAAATTAGTTTTCAAACACATGAGGAAACAAGAGATTATCTCTCAGACTTGTGTAAAAACCTTAACAAAACTCATCTTGAATCAAAGTCCCCCATTATTTTTCTTTCCTTGTAAAATATCACAATATACCACCCTAGTTCCACATAAATGACTCATTGACTGACAGTTCATAAAGCACCCATAGATATTAAGCAGATTCGCAAACTTATACAATATAGCTCGCAGTACTTCAGTCATTCAAACACCTTTTATCTGGTTCATTTCTTAATCAAATTAGTATGTATTTGACTCTAAATCATATTTACAATTTCAAAGATAACAATGGTTCAAAAATCAGTCAAAAAGGAGTTATGCTCATCAAGTTATGAACGTTTAAAGTAGCAATCAGATTGCTGCCAGAAAAGAGTAAAATGCAGATCTTTAAAATTCTATTTCTTGCCCAATTCTAAACCAAATGAATCCATTCTTGTTTCTAAATCGTAGCTCATAGTTCTAAGATTACTGAAGTGCAAAATTTGGCCAAAACCGATGTATGGTTGCTAAGTTATGAATTTTTAAAGCAAGTTCCAGCTGCTGCCAAGAACAGCACCAGTGCAGAGTTTTGAAAACCATTTTCTAGGCCATTTCTTTATCAAACTAGTTCATTGTTGGTTCTAAATCGTAGCTCATAGTTCTAAGATTACTAAACTGAAAAAATTGGCCAAAAACAATGCATGGTTGCTAAGTTATGAATATTTAAAGCAAGTTCCAGCTGCTGCCAAGAACAGCACCAGTGCAGAGTTTTGAAAACCATTTTCTTGGTCATTTCTTTATCAAAATAGTTCATTGTTTGTTCTAATTCGTAGCTCATAGTTCTAAGATTACTAAAGTGAAAAAATTGGCCAAAACCGATGCATGGTTGCTAAGTTATGAATTTTTAAAGCAAGTTCCAGCTGCTGCCAAGAACAGCCCCAGTGCTAAATAGAGGGAAAATAATTTTCTTCTCATTAACTAAATAAACTACCACTAAGCCACATTAATCAACAGAGTTATATGGCACACCTCCTCAGTTTGGCACACATAGGTTTCACACTTTGTCTAAAAAATGTTTGCACTTTGTCATATTTGGTTATACATATTTAAGAATCCAAAATTTTGAAATGTTAAACCACTATCTCCATAGTATAATATCTTTGGTGATTTATATCAATGAAATGTCATGATTAAAGTAAGATAATTCATGGGAAGCGAATACCTTGTAAGCCCAACAATTATGTGTAGCATTGGGGTCTTGTTACTAGAAAATGTCCAGTGAAACAGCTTCTGTGCAAAAAAACAGTTGATGTTAGGCATTGACTAAAGTGATTTGACTGCAATTTTTTTTGTTCTGTACCAACCATCTTATGATAATCTGTCACAAGAATCATCATGTCTTCTAAGCCATGTGCTCTTCTTCACCAACTGCTTAACATTCTTTTTTGCATATGCCACTCATTCATATCTTATTACAGAAGCATGCATTCGGAAAGCCGCTGCAAAACCGCGGCGAACTGCTAGGTTATCATAAGACTCAACATTCATATTTGAAATTTCTACCAACCTGGTTTATCAAACTTTCAATGCAAATGCTAATCTCGTGTCTTAGTCTAACATTTAAACCTATATTTAAACATGGCAGCAGTGATGTTTAAACATACATATGCAGAACGTAAATGTAAAAGAACACGAGAATTGTTCACGCGGTTCAGTGCTAAAACACCTACATCCGCGGGGCCTTGCCCAGTCCAGAAACCATTCACTAGATAATCAATATAATTACAAAGTCCTCAACTTTAAACTATCTATGACTTATCTGTCTTGTGAATTTGTCAGCACCCCTCACGTGCCGGTCAATGTCAAGCTCCTCACTTGACTAGGTCGAGCTCCTCACTCAACTTCCTATGACTACCTCTCCCGAGATTTCAAGGTGTGTGGTTTCCAGACTCCGGTGAAGGCAGAGGCTGTTGATTGGTCGACTCAAGCTCCTTCGAATGTAAAGCTATTCTGGATGCAGAATACTTTCTATGAAGTTCGACACTTTCTTCTAAGCTTGCGTCTTTCTTTTATAGCTCGATGTCGTGTTGCCGTGTTGATCTCCTCGTCGTTAATCACGGCTGTGCTGATCTTCCTCGTTTGGATAATCACAGCTGAACTTAGTCTCCATGCTATCTTCTACTTCTATAGCTAAACTGTAGGAAATATATTATTTCCTTATTTCTACAGATTGAGACTAATCCTAACTAAAATACAACTCAATAATATATTCCTAATCTAATCAGATCGGAACTCAATATCTTCGAATATCTTCTTTGATCGCACAAGAGTTGTACTTCAACACAATGACAGTGACTCGGTTTGCAGTCTTCGATTCACACAAATATTCGAAACCCTGAAGGACTATGTTTAAACATGCTTTGCTGTTTACCCAGAATAACACCCGAATATTCTTCTTCCATATTTACCAAATCATTCACTCCTCAAACTTCATGATTGGACGACTGCATTCAACCTCCATGGGATATTCCATATCAAATATGGTATTGCTTAACTCACCTATTCAGCACATATAAAGCAAGATCTTGTCTTTCCAAAAGACCATGCTTTGCTTTCCATATTCTGATATTCTTTTCCAACTATATCAATTCATCCCAATATTCCTTTCTCATAGTTACTGAATTGATCTTGGATTCTGACCACATTCATCTCATGATAATATTTCATTGCTTAAGATAATTGATCTTGAAATACTGTCCAACTTCACAACTTTCCAGCACAGTTGTGAATTCCACAAAACTGACAACAAATAAAGTCGAGGACTTTACAATATTATATACAAGAGTTGGAACTAACAACTAAGTCTCCTTACAGTGAATTCTGCAACATCCTTGCATTGCATAAGTATTTGAGTGGTTCCCATTATGCAGACAAAGTTATAAGAAACACCATAAGTTGAATAGAAAACCTTAATTATGTGTAGCCTTGGGTCTTGAACCTATTACCAAAACAAACCACATATATATCGAATGGATTAAAAAAACAAATCATAAGCTAGTCGAAAGCATAAAGCAGTGACCTGAGACAAGAAAGCTTGAGCAGAGCGTTCATTGGAGATGAGACCAGCAATGGCGATGAATTTACTCTTCTTTATCTCTTTCTGAACGAGAACCCTTTCCGTAATCGCATCGGCATTGAACCGTAGACCTCTTGAGCGAACGGGTACGGGTTCTTTCCCGGGTCCACGAGACCCTTCATCAAGTCGACCCGGGCCCGGATTGTGAGCTGTTCGGTGGTTGAAGACGGCAGCCCGGCGATGGCGTACCAATCCGGCGGCCCTTGGCTGGTGGCGACATCGAGGGCACTGGCGAAGGCGAGGAGGCACGGCGACATTGATTTCGTGGAGTCGTCTTGGAAGGGTTAAGATAGAAGAAGAGATAGGAGAAGAGATAGGAAAAGAGGGATTCTTCTCACAAGTATAGTTATCTTAATTAAAAGATAGACACTAGCGATATCGTAACCCGTACAGTAAGGGTAATCGAATTGAGTTACGAAGTCGTAACTTAATTTAATTTAAGGCAGTTCTTGCAAACGCCGTAATATTTGATGGATCTGCCTTAAATATTTTTATACCATAAGAAAATTTGAAGTTGCGAGTTCGCAAGTATTTTTTAAGGCGGAAAAAAATACGGAACACTCAAATGCCTTAAATATGTGTCTTGCATGACCCCTTTTGTAATAGTTAAAAGTTAATCTTGTGTAAATTAAAATTTATATTTTTCGTATGGAATTTTTGAACTTTTCACATGTGAACTAAAACAAATTATGTGAACTAAAACAACCCTGGGACGGCGGCTTTATTTCTTCAATATATTTTAGAGCATCTCCAATGCAAGCTTCTCTTTTGAGAGTCACTTGCTCCACATGGCATATTTTTAATGGAGTTTCAATATGATGTAATCAAAACTAACTGGTATAATAACCCGTGCCGATGCATGGAAAGTTAATTTTAAAATATTATAATTTAGTAAAAAATAATATAATGTAAATTAAGTAATCTTGACCACGTATTGTTTTTTGAAAGTTAAGTAATATAATACAATTACCTTTTGGTATAAAAAGTTGGTCTCTAAAGCATTGATAAGTTTTCAAGAATCTAAGAAACTGAGAAATTGCTTAACCTTATTATCCAAATTTCTGAAACACTTCCTTATAAACTACATTAAAGTTACATTAATGGTTTCAATATTAAGTTTTAATCAATTTTATGAAATAATTGCAGGGTATAAAGAAGAAATTGTGCATGAATTACCGTTATAAATATAACAAAGAATTTGTGAGGATGATTGAGTGCAATTTTTATTTTAGAGAACGTTATGAAGCATGTTAAATTTTAATAATTTTTAATGAAATAATTGCAGCCTATAAAGAATAAAGGGTGCTTGAATTACCATTACAAAAATAATAAAGAATCTGCAACGATTATTAAGTGCAGTTTTTATTTCAGAAAATGTTAGGATGCAGATTTTAAATTTAAGTCTTAATAATTTTTAAGGAAATAGTTGCAGTCTACATAGAAAAAATGGTGCATGAATTACCTTTAAGAAAATAACAAAGAATTTGTGAGGATAATCAAGTGTAATTTTTATTTAAGTGAAACGTTACGATGCATGTTTTAAATTTAAGTTTTACCGTTAATATACTAACAAAGCATTTGTGCTAATGATTAAGTGCAGTTTTTAATTCAGGGAACGTTATGATGCAGGTTAAATTTTAATATTTTTTAATGAAATGGTTGCAGGCTATAAAGAAGAAAGGGCGCATGAATTACCGTTACAAAAGTAATAAAGAATCTGTGCGTATGATTAAGAGGAATTTTTTTATTTTAGGGACGTTACGATGCATGTTTTAAAATTAAGTTTACCATTACAAAAATAACAAAGAATTTGTGACTATCATTAAGTGCAGTTTTTATATCATGGGACGTTATGATGCAGGTTAAGTTTTAATAATTTTTAATGAAATAATTGCATTCTCTAAAGAATAAAGGGTGCATGAATTACCATTACAGAAAATAATAAAGAATTTGTGAGGATGATTAAGTGCATTTTTTATTTCAGGGAACGTTACTATGCAGGTTTTAAAATTAAGTATTAGCATTACAAAAACAACAAATAATTTGTGAAGATTATTAAGTGCACTTTTTATTTCATGAGATGTTATGATGGTTTCAAAATTAAATTTTAATCAGTTTGAATCAATTCTAGTGTAGTCCCCCGTGCATTGCCAATGCACGGATATTTTAAAAGAAATTATACATGTGTCTATATTAGTTTAGTTAAAATAATATGTTCATTCACGAATAATATATGCATATGTTTGATGAGAAAATAAAATAATACATGCTTGCTCAACTACAAAGATCATAAAATGGTTAAAATTTTGACGATTAAACGTATATCGGAATAATGTCTATTGATATTTTTTTTATACATAGTACATATTAGTAATTTAGTATACGGACTTAACAACACAACTTTATTATTCATATCAAAAGACTCATAAGCAATATAATTGATAACAAATGATGTTCTACATTGTACAACAAAAATGTGTTTTGAGTATTCTATTTGAAAACTAAGAATTATAACTGCTTGTGTTCAATTTGAATGCGTGGGTGTCTATTTAAAAATTATAAATATAGATCTATTTTACTTTAGTTAACATAATATATTTATACATTAATATTATATGCATGTATAATCAAAATAATTATAATGCATACAAATATCAAAGGAATTGAATATGATTAAAATTCGACGCTTGGATGCATATTTAATAATTATTATTATATACTAGGTAGGTATCATCGCGCGTTGCGCGATATGTTTGGAAGATTTGAATAACTAACACACTGGACATGAGTAAAACTTATTTAATTCAGTAAATAAAGGAATAAAAAATAAATATATACAAAAAATCCCTAGCTTTGCTTAATGTGAAAGCAAAGACAGTATAAATTTCAGTTTGGTAAAACTAATTAAATTATGATTGTATCATCTAAAATTAATTAAAATTATCAAAATGATAGTGGTAAGTTACATTTAAAGATATTAATTATATTATAGTGGTCGTATCAAGTTAACTAAGTTAAAGATCTAGCTGTGTTAAGTTACATTTTAACTTAAAATTATAATGGTAAGTTACATTTTAACTTATAGATTATACAGTTTTTATATATTGCTTCTTGAAACGTGTTTTATTATATGTTTGTATAAAAATGACTAATGTAAATATAATATTTGAGGTTAATGTGTAGTGATAGTTTCATAACCAGAAAAATAGAACTTTTAGGAGAATTTAGAATTTTAAAATGTACTAAATTCTTATTTAGAAAGTAGTTTTCTGTGATTTGATGTAAAATAATCAATTTTAAAGAATGAAATTAATAATACCCGTGTATAGAAAATACATTCAAGCTTTCAAATATTTCTTTAAACAGGCAATTGAATGGCAAATAATATATATAAAATAAACATTCACAATCAGATGGACCAATAACAAACCAAAATTTTCACCTGCCAAATTTTAATTTTTAGAGTAATTTATAAATTTCATGTTACGTGATTAATTACCTTAAAATGTTGCATATATGGTTAATTGTTTGATGTGGTTTATCGGCGTGGTTAAGTTGTCCACCAACAATCTCAACAATCTCCAAATTAAGAATAATAATATTTTATAAAAGTGGAAAAATATATGGATGAATAAAGACCGCTGGCTACTTAATAAGTATGATAATATTTCGGAAATATTGAAAAAATAAACAAAACAAAAAAACCGGTGAATTGTGGTGGTTAACTGGTAGTTCTACGGTGGTTATAGTCAAAACTACGTAATTTCATTCTTTTTAATACATTTTATTAATTTATTTATTGACCGGAACAATAACTCTTCTAGTTCCCTTTAGAACTATAGATCTAACAAAACAATTTTAATATCCATCATTAATTAATTAAATAAAATCTATGTATCTCCTTTGACGAAATGGCAAGTGCTCAATTCGTCTAAATTGTTGTTGTCGTTCATCATCGTTTCTGACTCGCTCGCCCTTCAAGCCTCCTGGCGGATAATCTTTCCAGCATCTGATTTGTTTTTTCTGTTCTGAATTAATATTGTAATTTATTTATTTTTTGCATTTTTGAGACCCCTTTTTGGGATCATGAGATTTGTGAGAGAGAACAGATCATGGATGTGGATGGACAGTCCAGCAGAGATCATGGCTCATTCTCTTCCTAGACCATGCGCATAGTAAACACTCGAAATCTTAGTATATATTTAAGATAAATATTAATGTAGAGCATTGACATACCAAAGATTCCAACTCTCATATATTATTTGCAGACCTTAAAAAGTCTGATCATTCCTGCAATTCATACTTCCAAAAACATCTTCAACAAAAATCCTCAAAATTATAAAATTCTCTTTTTCAAAAGGCACTTGATTTTAGTTCATGCAAGAAAATCGCTATTATTATAGCGCGAAAGCAAACCAGAATGACATAAGGCCCCAAGAAAAAAATTCATCACAGGAAACACCGTTTTCTTCCTCATTCAATCTTTCACAGCTAAAACTAACTTTTTTGAAGTAAACTAAACTTCTCTCCCAAAATTGTTAAAATATACAACAAAGCTACTAATAGCTATATCAGCCTGTACATAATATGACAGAAAGCGAGAAACTTTCACCACCATTGATGCACAAGTACTCCATATCTGCGAAGAGAGTGAAACAGCTCCAAGCACTAATCGTAAGTCTTCTGATACTTCGGGTTCCTAACGCCAGGGCAGCATCTCTGCCACCGGTTATAATGGCACCAGTCTCAAACAGCTTGGGGATAGGTGAAACTCAGTCCCCTCTACATCAATCTTCACAAGCTAGAACAACATTGTTGAAGATGCCCCGTTGTCCATGTAAATAAAATAGAAACATAATAAAATCCTATTAAAATTATAATTCATATATCAGAATAAGAATTCAAAGGGTTCTGCAGAATGTGTCAGGATACCACAATGCAAATAATTATAGCAAAAGAATGGTCTTTTGGTGCATTAGGATCTGCATTGTACATACAATCCCCATTAAAGGTTTGATGATAAAGCAAATACAATAGAGGCAATCATCATAGAGGCAATCATGAACAACGTCTCAAAACACCTTGCTGTGTGACTTGTCATCCTCGAAAGAATCTTTAAAAGAAATGACACACATCATCAGTAAGAATCACACAATACAGGGAAGGCTAACTAAATCTCAAGATTAGAGAATCAGAACTCGAGTGAAACATACCTGTAAAAGGGCAACATTTTGTCATGTTGTTTCAGTAAGAATCTCAGTAAGAATCATGTTGTCTTGCAGGCAACTTGCTCTTTCTTAGATGAATATTAGACCTTAACACAATAAGGGCAACATTCTTCAAAATGCAGATTAAATTGCAACATCAAACAAAGACACTCTACATAAATCAACAATGAAAAATTGATACTAATGTTCTTCAACTTAAAGTTTGCTTTGTTTCGAAACAGAACCTTGTACTTTCTCACCAAGGCCTTCTGTGTATTCAATTCCCTGATTCGCTACATTCTAGTCATTTCATACTGTAAAAAATATAATTTTACATGACTTGCTCAACCAAATTGAAGCGTATTTTCTTACCGTTCCCTTGAAATATGTGCACATCCTATCAGGAAAACGCAGACTGTGACAATTATAGAGCTTCAGACTTCGACAACAGATAATAATGATTCAGGCAATCTACAAAAGAAAAAACAGTACAAAACAGTCACCCATATTTTACGTCCTTAGTGACAGTTGAAAACATGTTCTTTAGTTTTTAGGGAGTTCAACCAAAAAACTAAATTGTTGAACCATTCTTTGATTTACCAATTATGAGAAACATAAAATCAAATTCAAGAAAAACAGTTCGAAAACCATAATGGAAAAGGTAACTTACATTTTATTGGCAATGCTGACACGGGAATTTTATCGAACAGTTTATGGGTATTATGTTTGGATATTGACCTTCCTGCAAAAGAAATGGTACAAAAGCTTAGGCAAGTTAGAGAAATCGACATAAATTCCCCTACAAAAAGTTAGAAAAGTCTGCTAGGGCATTAGCCCGAACTGGGAATCGTAGTGAAGGCTTCACGGGCTTCACGGCAGCAGATCCACGAGCAGGACCAGCACCGGCAATCCCTATCGTGGCAGTTCCGCAGAGGTGAATCACAGCCCAGGAAAAGTCAACATCTTCGAGAAGGCCCCTAAGGTTGAATCAAATATCTGAACTTTACAACAGAAGGAAATAAAAGTCAAAATCCAAGCAAAATTGACCACAAGCTGGTGGCTTTAATTAGAACCCGGAAGGAGCTCCGGCATCAGGCGATCGATTGCAAGAGGGGGCACGGCGATCAGAGCATCGATCAGGGTGATTTCCCCTGTGAAAACGCTTCAAAAATTTATAATGCATTTCAATGAAAACGCTTACAGGAGACCCAATTAATATTCAATTATTCCGATTCGATTACTGAGCGTCCGGTCAGGGAAGCGGAAAGATGAAGAGGCGGGATGGAGGAGAATCAATTAAGATTCAGTTACGCGTCGTATAAGGAAACTGTAGAATTCTCTCTAAGCAAACCACGCCTGCAAAAATAAATGAAAGAAAAGGAGACAAACTGATGTGTCAATTTATGTTTAACTCAAAAAATAATTCTAAATTCTAAAAAAATTCTAAATCATCCTCTTTTAAAGTACTAGTATAATACCCGTGTCGATGCACGGAAATTTTATTTTAAACATTATATAACTTAATAAAGTGTAATATTTTTATTTATCAATAATATATGCATTATGAAATTTTAAATATAATAGTTGTTATAATTTTATGATTCGGTATCGATCCATTTGAATCTGCTGACATTTTGACACCGTTTATTTTTAAATTTGATCATATATTTAAATTGATATATAATCATTAATATTATCATATTTGATATCATTAGATTAATTACAACATGTTTACGATCAAAATAATAATTATTGTAATGCATAATATTTTCAAAGGATATAAAAATTATTAAAGTTTGATGCATGAATGTCCATTTAAAAACGATTATATATATATATATATATATATATATATATCAATTTAACAAAAAATATTCTAGTATTATTATCAATAATACATTAAATAAAATGCTGGTATGTAAAAATGTGTGTATATTAAAAAGTAGCAAATAAATATTACTTGAAAATTAGACTAAACTAATTTTTATGGCCCCAACATATATCAAAAGAACAACTTTTGGCAAACTCTCTAGAAAGTCCAACTTTCATGAATATTATGGAACTACCACTATATATTTAAACTCAAGTGGTACAATTTTGTGTTAAAACATTGATCATTTAAAGTAAACATATAGTAGAACATGTTTTAATTTGAATATTCAAGAAATTTTATATAAAAATTAAAAATAATTAAATACCACAAAATATATAGTTCAAATTAAAAAGTACAATATATAAGTTAGAACATATAAAGACTTTCATGGAAAGTCAGGAAAGTTGGGAGCTCGAGAGATTTTCTCACAACTTTTTGCCCCAACATTTAAAATACACAGCTAGTATCCCCAACATATCAACTTGGTTTTTGAGAGAAAAGAGAAATTGCTTCTTCAGTATCCATATAAACATATTCAAACCATTATGTGCCTATCTTTAGTATCAAACTATCATGAAATTAGTAATTTTATTTATTACTAATCACTCTGAAAACCCAATTAATCTCATTTTTTCATTTATTATTATGCAATTGGTTCCATTAAGTTAATAAAGTACTTAATTTGCATACAACATTAAAATGAAATTTATCTCACTAAAGAGAATTATGTAAAGTGAATTTGCATACATTTGTAACGGCTCATTTATATTGCTAAATTAATCAAATTAAACTCAATTAATCACATTACTAACAATAAAGAACAATTTAAATTAAAAAACCATCGGATGTTCTTCAACAAAATATGAATACAAAATCCCGTATCACAACAACTCCTCCCAAAGACAGTCAGTGCTAATGCATTGGAAAACTTTCTGTAGATCAATATCCAATTTAATAGAGTTCCTGTTTTCCTGTAAAGCATATGAGGGTTTCAATTAATATATTTTTCAAAAAGTACAGTAAAAGTTTGGCATAGGTTTGTATCAGGAGATTCGGGACTAACATGTAGCTGTTCTAGCGTCTTGGAAAGAGAAGTGAAAATCCACAAGATAAAAAATGCATCCAGGCATACATAGGAAACTACACAAAAGAGTCTAGCTCGTCCTGCTACGTCATTTATAGTTCCTACATACTCAGAAATGCCACCAAATAAGTTCCTCCAAGAAGCATCATCTTTGAGGTAAGTCACCAAAGCCCATTGAAACTGACAGAATAAGTGCAAGATGAATCAAAATGAGAAAAAGCTTCAGATCGGTTTAAGGAAGAGCTTCAAATGTGTTCCATTTATTTATTCGGATAAGACATCCATATTGAAAATTTCTGAAATACAGCAATCGAATGAAACAAAACAGAATCATTGCAAAATACAAATAACAGATAATTATACTTGAGAAACTACATGAGCAGATCCACCAGACGTAGCTCTAACAGGACCATACAAATCAAGTTACTAATTTTCAACCTCACTACTTTAACAGCAGGTCCACATTCTTGGTATAGGCAGCTAGTATCTCCCTGCACAGCACACACATCTTTTTTCAAAGCATTCTATCAATATTAGACCAAATCCTGTTTGATAAACAAATGCATCAAGGCGTACAACTAATTTTAGAGTAAGTTTAAACATTTAGTACTACATCATATGCCACCTATAAATACTAATGCTTACAAAGCTTTTATATGACCCATGAATCATCATCCTAACCCCTACCTAGCTAGCACTTGAGCCAAATGCATATTCAGGTTCAAGAATCCAATATACTTTACAGACTGTATCAAAATAACTAACACACAAATCTAACAGCGAACTCATTAAACTTGCACACAATGTGCTAAAGTCTCTAAAATCCTGGATAAAATATGTTACCATCGCTGCATAAAATCATTGCTGCATAAAATATTTATCAGGCCTGAAGACAACCATGAATTTTGTTACCATTTTTGTTACTGAGAGTATGAACAAAAATAATGAATAATCAACATACAAGCCTGTCAAACATTGAGGAAGAAGTGGTTTTGGGAAAAATTTACCAGATTGTCCTATCACCGACCCACGACTGTCCTATATGCAATATGCAATCCTGAATAAACAGTATAATTCACTGAGAAGAGCACGAAACAGCATATTTAAGCACAAAATTGGATTTTTCACAAAAACAATATCACGTGAACCCCATGTACTGCACCTTCCCATTTTGCAATCCAAATATCACTCAAACACCCAAAAGGGTTTCAAAATTCATGATTCTTATCTTTTCTAGCATCACAACGAATCAACTTGTACAAAAAAAGTTAATCAGACAACGAAAGAACATCGTACTACTATCGAAATTAGAGGGCTGGGAAGCTGAAACATCGCCTTCAATGTCCCTGTTTAGGGCAGGCCCGAACAACATCGTTGACTAAGGCGAGTAACTGAGACAAAGCCTCTCAGTCAGAGGTGAAAGAATGATAAGAAAACATGGAAAAAGTAAAATGGATCCAACAAAAATACAATTTTACCGCCAAAATATACCTGGTGAAATGAGGGATGTTAAGAGCAAGAGTAGCCCAGAAACTGATGTTCGCAGTTAGTGACGGGAACAGTGCTAAAAGGCTTTCTAATATGCTTTTAAGAATAGATAACCTCATACCGATTTGCAAAAACATACTTCAGAGACTCGTGCAGAAGTCAGTTTTTTCAAACTTTGAACAGCCAAAATACACTATTAGTACACAATCTATAGATTCAAAGCACAGGAACAAACAAAAACCAATACACAACAACAAATAAGCTACTATTGTCACATAAACAATAAATTAGGGGCTAAATTACCATCAGGAAGCCAAGCACAACCGCACTGCGAGGCGGTGAGAAGCGACATCATCAAAGCTGAGGCTGTGGCAGTGTGGTACGGCTGAATAGTCTCCAAGCAGGCGCTCAATTCAACAGGAAACCTTCAATTTCACCAATGCACAAAAACGATTAAGCATACTGATTCGAACAAACAGTTGTACTGATTTCTAAACCGTGAGGAATGAACATACAATACTTGGAAAGGCGCCGGCGAGTTCATCGGAAACCGGCAGCCTCAAAACACCAATTTGGCTTTGCAAAAAAACCTACTCAAACAAACCAAATATCAAACACTTCATATGCACGATTAAGAGATACGGAGCAGTAAATAAGCACCTTAACATTCGAATCAATATTGTCTGGAATGAGTGCGGTTTCTGCTCACCTTTTATAGAGAGAATGTATGAAGCGTATAGAGAGAGTGGAGGAGAATCCCGGGAGAGCTCCATTGTTGTACCTCGCCTTTGCCTCCTTTCTGCACTCCATGGCGTACTTAACCTCTCTCTGCAAATCAACCACAAACTGCAGAGCTTCCTTGGTCAGAATCGTCGCGAATTCGGGATCGTATCGACACCGAATATCGACTCCCTCCGGTGCCGGTGCCGTCAGAGCTTAGGAAAGAAACAAATTAATAGTTGATTCGAGGTTCTAATTTCTCCTTGCACATCGTCTAGTGTAAAAAAACTCACTCTTCCTTGATGTCAGCTTGCTTCAGCCTCTGAACGAAGGCCCAGAAGAGCCGACCACCACCTCGCCTCCTCCTCGACGCCCCCGGAAACATCCACAGCATCTCCCACCTTCACAGATACCTACTTCGACGTCTTCGCTACTCTCCCGCCGATAATCCCGTCGGGACCCGTCGGAATCCTCGGGTTCGGATGGGTTCCGCCGTGAAAATCCTCTTGGAAACGTACCCCAAATTAACCATCGATGGCTGGGAGATTGATCCCGATGTGATTGCAATCGGGAGAAGGTTCTTCTGGCTGGAGAAGATCGAAAACAGAAGATAGAAAACGACTGTAGAAATAGGCTCTGTCGGGAGAGGACGAAGAAAAGGGTATAAATTGTGGTTTAATTCTGATTGTAAAGTTTTTGAGAAACGGGATTTGAAATTGAATGTTCTGCGATAAAATTGGAAAAGTGAAGGGACGGCAGTAAATAAAAGCCGCGTGAAGCGAAAAATAAAAAGATGAAATACGTGTCTTTTTTAGGAAAACTTTAAAAGCTGATGTGGCGAAAAGATAGAAGGGTTTTAAAAGCTGACGTGGCGTAAGGAGAGAGTGTTTCACTTTTCAAGGAGTTGCTGTTTTAATAGTATAGATAGATAGTATAGATTTTAGGGTGTGTTTGGTTGATAAAATTGGAATTGGAATTGGTATTCTAATGCCATGGAATTGAAGTATTGAATTGGTTTTGAAATATTTTATGAATTTTAGTGTTTGGCTAACACTAGAATTACTTAATTATAGAGATCGTAATTTCAATTCTTGTGTTTGGATAACTTAAGTATTGACATGGAATTAGAATTAGAATTACCATGTATTATCACATTATTTAGTTTATGTTATTTTCCATTCTTTATTTATTTACAATAGTATTTTTCATCATTTGCATACACTAAAAGAGTCATATTTATTGTTTGGTATATAAAAAAGAAAGCAAAAAAATATGTACATACATATCCTCCTCCTTAATATATCATTATTCTTTGAAAATTTTTTTAAGTGCAGATTAAAATATCATTACTTAACCATATCTAATCCGAGTAATGGTTAAGTTAATGCTTATGGTATATCATTAATTCTTAACATATCATTACTTAACCATTTCTAATCCAAGACGTTTTCAAACCAATTGTCTCAAAAGTTGGCTGGCAAAAGACCTTTTCATCATCTGAGAGGTAGACGTTTTCTACCAAATAACTATCAAACCTCTGGCACCGACTAAGACTTGATAGAGCTGAATAGGCACAGGGCATTGCTAACTAGAATTCAGAAAGAGCTCACAACTTTCTGGAAACGGAAAGCCAAGGTGAGATGGTTAAATGAAGGTGATGCCAACACCAAATATTTCCATAATGCTGTGAAGGAGAGAAGGTGCAAAAGCCAGATAAATAAAATTAAGGACAGTCAGGGTGTCTGGATTGATGATCCAAAAATGATTCAGGATGAGGGAGTATCCTTTTTCCAAAGCCTACTGAATTCTCCTGAATCAGACATCACTGGTCAACATTTAGAGAATTTCAAGCAATGTATACAGAATCTGGTTACTACACAAGATAATAATCTGCTGCTAAGACCATTTGAGCTAGAAGAGCTCAAATTTGCAGTCAATGATCTCAGTAAGGATGGGCCTCCAGGACCTGATGGTTACTCAGGCTTTTTCTTCACCCACTGTTTGAAGTTCATAAAGAATGGTCTAATGGAAGCAACCTTAGAGTTTCAATCAGGAAAACCACCTCCTAGAGCTGTTACTAGTACCTGGTTAGCCCTGATCCCAAAAGTCCAAACTCCTAGCAGATTTGCTGAATTCAAACCCATCAGCTTGTCAAACTTTTCTAATAAAGTTTTCTCAAAGATGTTAATGGAAAGAATAAAGCCAGTGATGAGCAAACTAGTCTCATCTGAACAATCTGCATTCTATAAAGGAAAGGATATATTTGACAACACCATGCAGATGCAAGAGATGGTGAGGTTATTGAATAGAAACCCACAGCATGGAAATATAATCATTAAACTGGATATGGAGAAAGCCTCTGATAGGATTTCTGGGTCTTTTTGAACACTGTCCTGCTGAAATTTAGATTTCATGGCCATGTTGTCAAGCTCATAACTCAAAACATTTCTGCAGCCTGGTTCTCAGTCCTTATAAATCGGTTGGCCACTGGATTATTTAACTCTAACAGGGGCATAAAACAGGGGGATCCCCTATCACCTTTCCTTTATAATTTGGTTACATAGGCCTTTTCTAGGGGCATTAAAACTCTGTTGCAGATCCAATTTATTCAAGGATTACATATGCCCAGGGGTGTCTAGCATGTATCTCACTTAATGTATGCATATGACACTGCTATATTTCTGAGTGCTGGAAGGCGAAATTTGAAAAGATTCGTTAGGTTCCTATAGGCATATGAATCAGTCTCAGGCCACAACTCAATTACAATACATCTAACTTTTATTGCAACCCCAAAGCATTAGAAGCACTGGTGAGAAGGACAAGAGCCATCACTGGAATTAAGAGAGGTGCACTGCAATTTAAATATCTTGGAGTTCCTGTTTTCACAGGTAGGAGTAAGATAGTGTGTATTACCAGCCAGTGATAGAAACAATAGAGAAGACTATTTTCAACTGGAAAAATAGATGGCTTACACAAGATGGAGAATTAGTTCTCCTAAACTCAGTCTTCTTTGCAATACCAACTCACATCTTCTCTGTTCTTAACCCCCAAATGACTGTAATTAAAAGAATTGAAATAATGGCTTGAAGATTCTTTTTGGGTGAATCTCAATTTGGACAGAGAAGAATATGGAGAAAGTGGTCCGGAATGGCAATGCCAAGACTGGAAAATGGCCTAGGTTTGAGAGATATAATGACCACTCTTCATGCTTTCTCTCCTGCAAAATGTGGTGGAAGCTTCAGCAGAACAACGGCACATGGACAACTTTCCTATGGTTCCTCCCCAGCTCAAACTATTCATCACAATTCACACATATGGAGAAGGATTTGTGGGGTTACAGAGATTGACAATGCCCAGTCTAGGGTAGTAATAGGAGAAGGTAACGCCTCATTTTGGAATGCTAACTGGCTTAGTACAGGTGCTTTGTGCTATGAAATAGATAATGAAATTGATGTGCTTCTCCCAAATATGACCGTTTCTAACTTCTGTGAGGATAAGTCCCAAATCCTTGTATTTTTGGAGCCATTCTCTCTTCTTTACAAGAATTTACAATCACTCATTTTCACAAGGTCATACTGCCTCAAATGGGAATTTTACGGTCAAATCAGTTTACCAGACATTCAGAACAAGACAGCAATAAAATCCAGTAATGCACAAGGTTTGGCTATATAAACTCCCTCCAAACTTATGCATTTTTATTTGGAGGCTCTATAACTCTCTGCTCTCTTTTGATGATATCCTAATGACTGTGGGTTTTTTATTGCCTTCTATGTGTATCTATTGTAACAATGTTGATTCTGTGGATAATTTCTTCAATAAGTGCAGGTTTAACTTTGAAATCCTAAAATCCATACATGCATTGTTGTCCATTCCTGTCCTAGTATTCCAGAGTTTAAAGCTTAGGCTTAGTTCTATCTGGGATTTTATAGCAAGTCAACACACACTAGTTTCCCTGGTCACTACTTGCACCACTTAATGGAATATTTGGACAGCTAGAAATAAAATTATCTTTGATGACCTAAGGACTGATAAAAATAAGATTTTACACAATAACTTAAAACATTTCTTTCTCTACTTTTCAGCCTTTCCACCTGTTGGCTCTGTTGAAAAGCACAGAGATCTCTTAAATATTAGCTTGATTACTTATCTCAAAAGGAAAAGGCCTAGGTCCTTGGCAGTTGTAAAATGGTATCCACCTAGCCAGGTCTTTAAAATCAACACAGATGCTTGATTAGGCAAGGAATGGCTGGTTTAGGTCCTGTGATTAGAGGTTTAGGGGATGTATTGTAGCTATGCATATGAAGTTTATTTCATCTATTTCAACTCTACATTTCGAACTAAAGGCTACTGAATTTGATCAACAAATTGAGGTAGGTCTTTCTGACCCTTTTGTAATTAAATCTGATAGTTTACTAGCCATAAAAGGGATTAAAATCCAACATCAACACAATGGGAATGCATAGTTTATGTGGTGACTTGAACAGACTTGGAGTGCACTGAATTGCTAACCATATTTTGAGAGAGGGGAATACCGTTGCAGACTTCATAGCTATGCTTAATCTTACGGGAGAACTGCTACCACGAGAGGCCCCTCCTCATTTGATTGGTTTAATTGCACTAGATGCTATAGGAAACCCCAACATTAGACTGGCTTAAACACATTTACTACTCTGTTTTCTATCATCTCAGGATCAGAAGGCCTTAGTTCAGGAGGAACTAAGGTTTGCACACCAAAGGAAGCATGTGCTGCTGTTATGTTAGCTAGATTTCCTACAACAACCATAGTCAAAGGAGAACCAACCAGCAGAGACCTACAATTATTCACACTCAACATGCAGTTATGCCAGTGTCAAAAACTACCTTTTTCATCGTTCCTGGAATGTAATACATGGCATGATATGCATTCTTGATTCTTAATTTTCTTCTAATTGGGTAAGTTGTGCTTCGTTTTGACGATCACTAAATTACTTGTTGAAACGTAAGGAATCCAGATTTTTCTTTTTGTTATCATGTACATCTTTTTGGTACAACTATTCTACTTTTGTATTGTAATGAATTGAAGCCTATGATGGCAATTTAGGTGTGGTGAGCCTAATAAAATTCACTCCACCATGGTGTGGTTTAAGTTTTTTTAAAAAAGTTATTATTTCAATACATTAAACTTTATTACATTCCATTCTACTCAATTCTACACATTTCAGTTCATATTATTGTCAATAATGAATTGTTTTTACTATATTAAAATTTATTTAAGTTCAAATAAATGTATGTAAATTTTTTTCAGTACGGCATTTTTATATTTTTTTCAGTTCAGTTCAGTATATTTATATTTTTTCAGTTCAGTTCAACATATTTATATTTTTAAGTTCACTTCTACATATTTATATTTTTTTCAGTTCCGTTTAATATATTTATACTTTTTTCAGTTCAGTTCAGCGAGAAATAAACTGCAACAAACAGTCAAACAAGACCTTACTTAGTAAAAAAAATCCAAATTTAATTAAACAAACCTATATTAAAGAAGAAAGACCGGAGATCGTCAGTATAAAGACTATGCCAGCCTCAGACCTCATAAAAATCTAAAAATTAACAAATCTAAAATTTCTTCACCATGGGCGCTTCAAGTGTTCCTTATAGGCTTCAATTGTTCGATATATAGACTAATATTATACCATCACTGCATCAATGAACCATTGTAGGATAAGTGTCATATATATACAAAACCTATATATACATATGTGTGTGTGCATATTGTGCAAGCTTTCATCAACTTTGTTTAGAGAATCTATACTATACTTTAAAAAAGACAACGATTTAGAATTTTGTGAGAATTTTGAATTATTTTTAAAATTACCACAAATTGACAACTCAGATTGCCCTTTTGAGTTCTGTATCTCAAACCAGCCACCTCTCGCTCTCTGCTATCTTCTCCTCCGTCCGTTTGGATAGGAATTGGTAGTGCGATTAATTAATTCTCATATTCAAGTTTTCTGTTACAACCTTATGCAATTAATCCTTTGCCCATTCTTATTCTTCAATAAGCCTCTCGCTCTGAGCTCTCATTCTTTCTTCTTTAATAATTATGAATGCCATTGATTTCTCGCCAGTTCGTCAGTTTTAGTTTTCGTATTTAAACTAAGCAAAGCTGAGGCATGTACGTGGGCAGATGGGTTAGACCGGAGAAAAAAGAGGCTTCTGGTTCATGAGAAGCAAAACTGACGAATAAGTGGCGGCTCTGCGGAAACAAGGAGTTCAGTCCGATGAAAGGCAACACCGGCGGCTGCGAAACCCCCCAAACTCATCGAAAGTTCGAATCCCAGGAGCGGAAAAAGAAACCCCCTTCCAGACCTGCAATATACGACACCAATCCCGTCCTCAAAGACCCCGTAAGACACCTCAGATGCATTCAATGTGGTTACTTTTTGTTGAATTGTTTTTGTTATATTAGTTTGATGATCGGTTTATTTTTTTGGGTTTTGCAGATTCTAAGATCGGACCCCATTGAAACTGATGCTTGATGTAAAATTGAATACAGAGTGAGTATTTGTTGCACATTACCTGTTTGATAAAATGCTTGAAACAGAGTGAAAGAATGAGCAAGAGAAGTCCACTCATTATTAAGCCAAAGTCCACTCCTACAGGTTCAACCCTACCTCCGTTGCCAGCTGAATTCGCCGGGATTTGCTGCCAAATTATTTCAAGCACAACCAATTCTCCACTGCCAGATTATTTCAAGCACAACCATTTCTCCAGTCAGGAACACTTACGTAAGCAGTTAGAGCTGAATTGATTAAAATTTTTGGTGTGGACTTTTATTGAGTTTTTCCATTGAATGATAGGGATTTAGAATTCAGGTACTTTGTAACTTTCCTAATCTTATTTTGCTGTTTATGATGAAATTATGCATTTGGATAACTTTTAAGAATTCTGATATGCAGATGAATCCAAGGAACATGATGTGTGTTTGTAAGCTTACAAGAAAGGGATCGTTGCAGGAAGAAAGAGGTATATGCTAAATTTTTCATCAAAAATGAACCTTTTTTGTTGTACATGTTGTATATGTGAGAGAGAATATAATCTTTCCAAATTCTTAACGAAGCATCTCTTTTGATACATAAATAATCCAAGTTAACTTTTGTGTTGGATTTGTGTTGTTGTTTTATAACGTGCCGATGCACTAGACATTTTAGAATTAATTCAAATAGGCATATTGTGTTCCTGATGCTGCCAAGCCCAAGGTTAATGGGAATGCGCAGTGAGTTTTGGTAGATTTTTTTTACAGTATCATCTGTTAGCGTTTGTAAATTAAATAATGATTAGTGGTTTGGTTGGCTGAACATAGCTGTTTTATCTAGAAATATTAAATGATATCATCTCTTCACTCTACATCAGCTTCATATCCCTATACTGGCCAGTGTTTTCTGCTAGCAATCTTAAGCTGTCATTTTGTATTTGAACTATAGCGCTTTGCATTCTCAATAATCTCAATGGAAATCAATCATATGAAGTGGTTGTCTGTGAAGTGATAGATTGTCCGAATTGTTTATTGATTTGTGGTATTTTTGTTGCATTCAGCTGATATAGAGGTTGATGATTTTAAGATTTATAAAGATGTTAGTGATGAGGATATTGAATCGAGGAGCTGGAGAGGAGGATGTGGAGTATATATTCAAGCTTAAGAGGCTAAAAGAGAAACAGAAGACTAAGCAGTCGTTCTGAAATTTGGAAGCAGAAGAATCTGTTTTTGATGTTACACTCATATGAAACGAAATTTCAAGTAATGTATAAGTAACTTTCTGAAATCTGATTTTTTAATTTTGATGAAATTCAGTTGTTGGAGATTCATTTGTTAATAGCAAGGCACATTTTCACTCTTTTGTCTACATGTCTGTTGAACTCTGCAGGCACATTTTCACTCAATCACTTCAGACATACAACACCATGATTAGGTAATAGTTGGTCTTGAATCTCCTTTCTAAAGAAGCAAGTTGTGTATCTACAAATAAAGGGGGAAATATGATTTTTATTTTCACGGGAATGCATCTATAAATGGGGAACCTTGAGTGAAGCTACACCAATATGATATATTGTCTTGGAAAGGCTGGTAATGCTATTAATTAATATTAATATGCTATCCGGCCTTCTGGCTCTTGGGACTATTTATATAGGATGTGTATTTTCTGATTTTGAAAATTTGAAGGTAAAGCTAAAGAGGTTCTTGGTTCAAGAAAATGCAGGAAGAAAAGATAAAACCTGCAAAAGAAATGCAGGTTCTTTTTGATAACAGGACAAGAAATGCAAGCAAAAAATCTGCACAATTTTGTCAACTTCAAGACCTGATTAACGACGTTTCCATTAAAAACAGAACCAAGGAGTATACCAACGAGCTTTTTGAGGAATATCAGGTTTTCAACTATCTAGGTTTCACTTCTAATTTAGTAAATTATTTTGTCTTCGTAATTAGTATGCCTGCAGATTGAGTTAAGCAGGAGCAGTTGCTTTTGCAGAAAGTTGCTGAATAAAGTTGAGCAGAGGAGAGGGCTGAACTGGAGAGGTTTGTGATGAAGGCAAAGGAGGACCAGGTGCAAGCCATTTATTGTAGAAAGTAAGATCACTTTATTATGGTTTTTTCATTCCTAACGTTGCACCGTGGCATTCTATACAAATAAAATCACCTTCAACTATGACTTTCTTTCAAATGCAGGTCATTTCGAATCTTTGTGAAATTCACGAGGAGTTGGCTAGGTCAAATGCAAGTGGTTCAATTGGAGTCTGATCTGGGGAGGGCTTTAAAAAAAGTTTGAAGAGGAAGCAGAAGCAGATGCTGCAGAGAAGAAGAGACTACAAGATGACATTGACAGGTTGATGGATCAATGGTGTCGGAAATATTGCACCATTATGTGATTGATCTTGTTCGTGAAATTCATAGATTATTTTGTTTCAAAAATTGGCGAGTTTCTAAAAAGGTCGTAAGTTTCTTTTGTTTTATGCATACCGTAAAATAACGATTATAAAACACGTTTCTCTTTTGTATTCATATTTTTTAAGACACTTCAGGAGCTAAACCTATTTGAATGTTACTGGAGCATCTCCAGCCATTTCCCTGATTATGTATATTTTTATTTTTAAAGCATGTTGATGATTATACATGATAAAAACATGTTAATAATATTTTCTCATTATTTTATTTTATTATCTAAATTGTGTACTGAAATCTCTCTTCTCTATTTATTATTATGACCTAAATTTAATCCAAATTAAAAAGATTCAGTTTTCCAAAACTGATGAATCAATGCCTCATCTAATTAAATAATTTATTGCTGCAATAGAAGGTCGTGTAAAACGTCTTTTATTTCATAAATGCGCAGACCTTTTCGTAACAGCAACAATAGAATCAATTCCAAAACAATTCTCCCATTTGATTAAATCAAATCATATCAAGACATTACTTTAACGTTTCAAGAGTAATTACCACACTAAATGCAGGATCCAGAGAATTAACAACCAATGCAGATAACAAGGGTGAAAGTAATGAAGAATTAGTGTACGTAAACAGTTTCATTGGGTTATTACAAAATGAATTGATCTTAAATAAAATGAAATAAAAATTAATGTATTGAAAGATGACAAGCGATTTCCCACGTCGTTAAATGGGACTCTGCGAGATCAAAATTCTATTTATAAATCACCTACAACTTCTAACTACTAGAAAGTAGATAGTGGGAAGTAGGGGTCGAACCACAAGAAGAAGAGACTTGTAAGAGTGTTTTAAAGTAGAAAATAAGCATACTTATATATTTTATAGAAAGCAGTGTAAACAAGGAGGGGTTTTGAGGTTGGTTTTGATTATACTATTAAAGTAAACTAAACTATCATTAGCTAATCTAAGGGGATGATACTAGGATTATGAGGCCTTGGGAGGCAAATGACTTCAATTTCCAACTATCGACTTATCATCGAGCAAATGCAATTACAAGGAAGTTTAGACCATTTGTCAAGGATGAAAGCATCATATTCTCTCGAATGTAGCTAGAGAGGATGATAACACCACTCAAAAGCTCTCATTGTTGATTCACCTAGATGATAACATCATAGATAACTCAACAATGGTATTAGGATTAGAGAGAGACAAACTTACTCACACACCCGCAATAGCGAGAGTATACAAATAAGACATTCGATAACTAGCAAGAACCAAGACGATGATAGCATATATGTCTCGATTCCTACTTTTCTACTTAATGATATTGGAGTGAATGATAACGTTCTACCCACAAATCTAGCTATTCGTTGATAACAATCATACGTTAAAATGGAATCTTCAACTCAAGTATACAATCACATATTAGGGGGACCAATGATAACACTCAATCCTTACCTAAACACATAATTGATTAATCATGCAAGTTCATAAGATTTCCACTTCTAACAACTCATATTTATCATGGCATTGCTTAACTACAATCACACAACAAGGGGAAGAACTTGTCCTCACTCAACCCCTTCCATAGTCAATAATCTAACAACTAGAGATTACACTACCATTATGCTAAGTTACCATCATCATCACACTAAATTACTCGAACCAAGCTAACCTAATTAATGACTATGGAGCATGCAATTGATATAAAACATAAAACCCATAACAAATTAAGCAAGATTGAACAACATTCATGCACAAGAATTCAAGTTCATCAAATGATAATCCAAATCTCAAGTTTAAGCATACAAGGCCCTCAAAGTTTCAAGGGAATGAATTCAAATGCTCCCAAGGATCAAACTAAGCTATACTACAATACATGGAATCAAACTACTAATCTAATGGAAAGGAATGGAAGAAAAGGGAAAGAAACATGAAGAACTAGGGGTTCTACATGGTGTGTGGCTGTTTTTGCTCTTAGAGGGGATAAGGGGTATTTATAGAATGCAGTGCACGGGCCGCGCAGCACTCCGCGCACTTTTGTGAAGGGTCGCGCACTTTAACCGTTGATCCGATTTGCATCTTCTAGTAGTCCATTTCGAAACTCTTGATGAGAGGAATCCAATGGTATGACCCATGTGATCTAATTCCTTTGAAATCATTTCCAAAATCAAGTTTCAAAACATTAGTGCATCACTTGTTCTTCAAAATGTAATTTCGCCAAATTTAGCTTTAAAACTCCTCACTTTGCACAAAATGCTACCCAAAATTAGATCTCAAATGTTATAAAACAAGAGTATATTTAGAGCTTATCAAATACCCCCACACTTAAACCTTTCTGGTCCTCGAGAAAGAACGATTAAAGTGTAAGTGCATACTCCTATCAATTTCACAACAAGATATTTGAGATCTTGACAAAATACAAACTTTCTGAAAGATGAAAACACAAGTATCATGTCTCATGTTCTAATCCTAATGAGAGTTCTAACCAACCCCAATATCATTATAAGGAACCAAGAGTGTGCCAAATTACCAGTACAAAGGAACAATAATTACCTTGGCACAACCTTACCAAAAGAGACCACAAAATACATCACAAAAAGTTTATCAAAATGAGACCACCTAAACAAGAGCAAGTTTACCTCTCCTTTTGCCTATTAGCCTTTCGGTTTTCACATAGCCCCTTTTTTTTACTTTTTTTTTGCCTAGGTTATAACCTAGTCTCTCATTTTTCCACACACTCTCCTTTTGCCTAGGTTATACCTAGCCTCTCTTTTCGCACACTCTCCTTTTGCCTAGGTTATACCTAACCTCTCATTTTTCCGCACAAGCCTCTCACTTTTGCCTAGACCTTTTTAATGTTTTGACCTATCCGGGCTTTTCACTCTTTTTCTTTTCAAAACAAATTCTTCGAAGGAAGTACACTTTTTACAATAAGCTAAATAAAATGTAAATACTAAACCTCCCCCACACTTAAAAGTAAACATTGTCCTCAATGTTAAAAACAACTATGACAAGAAAATCAAAGGGGAAAGGGGGTACTCACAAGTGCATCTCCAGAAATAACTCTGCCCTCAATGTATAACAAGGAAATCAGCACCATAACCACAAGCAGAGATGTACATTAAGTAGCACAAGATAGCGTCAAGAAAGCACGCTATTTCCATATGTAATTTCAGTCCAAAGCATGTCGACCATAAGTTCAGAACAAGTGCATCACATGACAGTATACATCCTCTAGCACAACGCTGCTCAGCCTGCATATTGCAACATTGAAAGTTGCCCGTCCATGTGCACTGCCACATCGGTTTCAAAGCTTGAATCTTCCTCGGCCAAAAATCGATGTTCTGCCCCAAGAACCTAACCACTGACAATGTTGTAGCCCTCTAGAGTGTCACCACCAACAGAAAACACGAGATCCCAAACTGAAATTCAATCACAAGCACAGAAATCCACATTGACAGTTTCAAGATAGAACTCCAGCCCTGTCACGATCACAATCAAAAACCAGGATATCACCACCAACATATATATTCAACAACACAGTTCACCAAGAAGATTCAGACTATGAGCATTACCATTACCATTTCACTAAAAGCATCACTATTTCACAAGGTTGGTAAACTAATTCAGGCATAACAACCAGTCCAATATTCACCACCCAAAACCCAGACCATATGCAACATAATTAACAAATCCAAAACAGAAGTCCGAGCAATCGTATTTAAAGGACCATCACGAAATAAACCAATCCTCATGATAAACAGCAGTGAGCATAGGAAAATACCGAACCAAGGTGATAGAGATGTAGCAGTTCTGATGACGACTGAATTGGGCGAACCGCAGTTCACCAGAGTGGAGACACTGGTGGCAACCCACGGCAGAGATGACACCCATGTGAGCAGGTCTTCGGCGGAGTAGCAGCAGGGGTGGTCGTAAGGTATGCACGCCGGTGATGGCTAACGGCGAAAGGGTAGCAGCACCGCCGCTCGGTGTTGTGGTGGCCAGCCGGCAAAAGGTCTGTGGGTGATGATTGAGAGCAGAGTGGTGGAGATGGAGGCTGGCGGCGGTGGTGGTGAGGTGGCCGAGAACGACCGTCGGTGAGGACTAGTGGTTGCCGGTAGAGGTGATTCTGATCTCAGTGGCGGCCGGCCGGCGATCACAGGCGGGCAATGATGGAGGACATTCCTGGTGAAAGGCAGTGGAGTGGTGGAGTTGCAGTGGTGATAATCGGAGCAGGCTGACGGAGGCGCTCCGGCGGTGTGAACGGTGATGAGACAGAGGAGGCGAGCCCAGCAGATTGGCGGTGGCGCACGATTCCGGTGAGCAGTGGCCGGCGGTGCAGAGATGAAGTGATGGGCTCGAGAAGTGGTGGTTCTGGGGTGGTGAAGTGGGTGGAGATAGGCTGGCGGGGTGGAGAACAGTGGTGATGGAGGGTGGCCGGAGATGTCGGTGTCGGTGTGGTGAGGTGACCGGCGAGGATGGAGGTGAGTGGGTGGCTCGCCGTTGGTCAGTGAGCAGTGGCGGAGAGGTAGTGACTGTGGCGGATATGTGGTGGTGGAGGTGAGGAATCGATGGTGGCTGGGAGGAGAAGGATGGTGTTTGGCCGCAGGAAGATTAGGGGTTTTGTTTTGATTTTTTTTTTTCAAAGTCAACGGGTCAAACTACAAGTGCACAGGCCATGCACTAGTAAGAGCACCTCCTAAATGCCTGTGCAATTATAACATCAAATTGCCTCCCGGTAAACTCCGCGCGGGCTGCGCGGCACTAGACGCGATAATGTTCTGATTAATAAAGGCCCACGCGGTAATTTTTTTTTGCTGTTATTCTCTTTCCTTATTTTTCTTTTTTTTTGATAAAAATTCCATTCCCCTTTGCGTCCAAATTTCCTGCATCAAAACACTACCAAAGTGTAAAATCTTATAAACAAACGAAAAATCAAATAAACTAAAAATAAGCATCTTTTAAAAAAAAAAAATTATAAGCACCTAAAAGAGGAGAAAAAGAAAAAGAAAATCGTGGAGTTACGATCAAAATCGGTTTATTTAACGTCGTCGACACGACATAGAAGGTTCATCCCAAAGGTACAATGGGTGCCTCAAGAGAAACTACGCATTTTTAAGGTCGTCATCACGACCCTAATGTTATTCAAATAACAAAAGATTAAAATCTCTCACCCTCACATGGAAGGTAAAGGAAAGTCGGGGAGGTTTAAGAGGAGGATTGTATGGTTGAAGTCTTGGAGGAGTAGGGATGATTGGAAGTATGTATATATATGGACTCCTAATCTCCTCTAAAACTAATGGAAGTGGTGGAATTGGTAGTATGGGTGGAGGTGGTGAAGACAATGGTGATGGTAAATATTCAAGAACAACCACCTCACTCTCTACTTCAATAGACTCAAAAACCAACTCCTCATCCCATTGAACTTCTTCCTCATACAAAGAGGTGATTTCACTCACAAAAGTACTTGGAATAGGTTCTATGTGGGATGGTACTTCTTCAAACAACCTACTTGGCTCCTCTAATGGTTTGGGAAGTTGGGGAATTTGTGTAGTACGTAGAGGCAAGGATGATAATGGTGATGGTAAAAATTCAAGAATAGCGATCATCTCCTTCTCTAATCCACTTGAGTCAACACACAACTCCTCATCCCATTGAACTTCTTTCTCATACATAACGGTGGAATTACTCACCGAAACATTTTTATTAAGTTCCAATTGGGATGACTCTTCCTCTAAAGATTGAGCTACCAAGAGCTTTACCTCTACGGCCATTTCATGCATTCGCCTCTCAAGATTTTCAAAACGCCGATTTCTTTAATCATCTATCGGATCTTTCTCTTGAGGCATATCCCAACAAGGTGGGGGCATGTCTTGGTACTCACGAGGTTGGTTTTTATCGAGATATCCAAATTTCAAATGATCACTCCTTTGTGGCTTATAAGAATTGTAGCATGGATTATATCTTTCTTGACCTTGAAAACCAACTCTCTCCTCATCATAGCACTTATCAAGATAGTCACTTTGGTATGAAGAACCAAAAGACATTTCATTATTGTAGTGCTCATCTCTTGAGTCAAAATCGCAAGGTTCGAAAAAATTATTTGACTTGTAAGTATCACTCGAGCTTGCCATATTATTCCTAATCATTTCTTCATTAAAGGCAAGGAATTCTATATAATCTTTCCTACTTAAAGTAAACATAATAACAAAAGTTTGAAATTTGTAGTGCAAGAGTTCTAGATCGGTACACACTACAAATGGTGTCGTCCACAAAAGTACTAAAGCAATACACACTTCAAGAAAATAGAACGTTTTTTTTTGTAAAAAAAAACTACAAATAGAAATATAATCTACGATAAAACACAAAAACAAAATACGCCTTCTCCCCGGCAACGGCGCCAATTTTGACAAGCGATTTCCCACGTCGTTAAATGGGACTCCGCGAGATCAAAATTCTATTTATAAATCACCTACAACTTCTAACTACTAGAATGTAGATAGTGGGAAGTAGGGGTCGAACCACAAGAAGAAGAGACTTGTAAGAGTGTTTTAAAGTAGAAAATAAACATACTTATATATTTTATAGAAAGCAGTGTAAACAAGGAGGGGTTTTGAGGTTGGTTTTGATTACACTATGAAAGTAAACTAAACTATCATTAGCTAAGCTAAGGGGATGATACTAGGATTATGAGGCCTTGGGAGGCAAATGACTTCAATTTCCAACTATCGACTTATCACCGAGCAAATGCAATTACAAGGAAGTTTAGACCATTTGTCAAGGATGAAAGCATCATATTCTCTCGAATGTAGCTAGAGAGGATGATAACACCACTCAAAAGCTCTCATTGTTGATTCACCTAGATGATAACATCATAGATAACTCAACAATGGTATTAGGATTAGAGAGAGACAAACTTACTCACACACCCGTAATAGCGAGAGTATACAAATAAGACATTCGATAACTAGCATGAACCAAGACGATGATAGCATATATGTCTCGATTCCTACTTTGCTACTTAATGATATTGGAGTGAACGATAACGTTCTACCCACAAATCTAGCTATTCGTTGATAACAATCATACGTTAAAATGGAATCTTCAACTCAAGTATACAATCACATATTAGGGGGACCAATGATAACACTCAATCCTTACCTAAACACATAATTGATTAATCATGCAAGTTCATAAGATTTCCACTTCTAACAACTCATATTTATCATGGCATTCCTTAACTACAATCACACAACAAGGGGAAGAACTTGTCATTACTCAACCCCTTCCACAGTCATTAATCTAACAACTAGAGATTACACTACCATTATGCTAAGTCACCATCATCACACTAAATTACTCTAACCAAGCTAACCTAATTAATGACTATGGAGCATGCAACTGATATAAAACACAAAGCCCATAAAAAATTAAGCAAGATTGAACAACATTCATGCACAAAATTCAAGTTCATCAAATGATAATCCAAATCTCAAGTTTAAGCATACAAGGCCCTCAAAGTTTCAAGGGAATGAATTCAAATGCTCCAAAATCATTTCCAAAATCAAGCTTCAAAACATTAGTGCATCACTTTTTCTTCATCCCAAAGGTACAATGGGTGCCTCAAGAGAAACTACGCATTTTTAAGGTCGTCGTCACGACCCTAATGTTATTCAAATAACAAAAGATTAAAATCCCTCACCTCAAATGGAAGGTAAAGGAAATTCGGGGAGGTTTGAGAGGAGGATTGTATGGTTGAAGTCTTGGAGGAGTAGGGATGATTGGAAGTATGTATATATATGGACTCCTAATCTCCTCTAAAACTAATGGAAGTGGTGGAATTGGTAGTATGGGTGGAGGTGGTGAAGACAATGGTGATGGTAAATATTCAAGAACAACCACCTCACTCTCTACTTCAATAGACTCAAAAATCAACTCCTCATCCCATTGAACTTCTTCCTCATACAAAGAGGTGATTTCACTAACAAAAGTACTTGGAATAGGTTCTATGTGGGATGGTACTTTTTCAAACAACCTACTTGGCTCCTCTAATGGTTTGGGAGTTGGGGAATTTGTGTAGTACGTAGAGGCAAGGATGATAATGGTGATGGTAAAAATTCAAGAATAGCGATCATCTCCTTCTCTAATCCACTTGAGTCAACACACAACTCCTCATCCCATTGAACTTCTTTCTCATACATAACGGTGGAATTACTCACCAAAACATTTTTATTAAGTTCCAATTGGGATGACTCTTCCTCTAAAGATTGAGCTACCAAGAGCTTTACCTCTACGGCCATTTCATGCATTCGCCTCTCAAGATTTTCAAAACGCCGATTTCTTTCATCATCTATCGGATCTTTCTCTTGAGGCATATCCCAACAAGGTGAGGGCATGTCTTGGTACTCATGAGGTTTGTTTTTATCGAGATATCCAAAATTCAAATGATCACTCCTTTGTGGCTTATAAGAATTGTAGCATGGATTATATCTTTGTTGACCTTGAAAACCAACTCTCTCCTCATCATAGCACTTATCAAGATAGTCACTTTGGTATGAAGAACCAAAAGACATTTCATTATTGTAGTGCTCATCTCTTGAGTCAAAATCGCAAGGCTCGAAAAAATTATTTGACTTGTAAGTATCACTCGAGCTTGCCATATTATTCCTATTTATTTCTTCATTAAAGGACAGGAATTCTATATAATCTTTCCTACTTAAAGTAAACATAATAACAAAAGTTTGAAATTTGTAGTGCAAGAGTTCTAGATCGGTACACACTACAAATGTTGTCGTCCACAAAAGTACTCAAGCAATACACACTTCAAGAAAATAGAACGTTTTTTTTTTGTAAAAAAACAACTACAAATAGAAATATAATATACGATGAAACACAAAAACAAAATACGCCTTCTCCCCGGCAACGACGCCAATTTTGACAAGCGATTTCCCACGTCGTTAAATGGGACTCCGCGAGATCAAAATTCTATTTATAAATCACCTACAACTTCTAACTACTAGAAAGTAGATAGTGGGAAGTAGGGGTTGAACCACAAGAAGAAGAGACTTGTAAGAGTGTTTTAAAGTAGAAAATAAGCATACTTATATATTTTATAGAAAGCAGTGTAAACAAGGAGGGGTTTTGAGGTTGGTTTTGATTATACTATGAAAGTAAACTAAACTATCATTAGCTAAGCTAAGGGGATGATACTAGGCTTATGAGGCCTTGGGAGGCAAATGACTTCAATTTCCAACTATCGACTTATCACCGAGCAATTGCATTTACAAGGAAGTTTAGACCATTTGTCAAGGATGAAAGCATCATATTCTCTCGAATGTAGCTAGAGAGGATGATAACACCACTCAAAAGTTCTCATTTTTGATTCACCTAGATGATAACATCATAGATAACTCAACAATGGTATTAGGATTAGAGAGAGACAAACTTACTCACACACCCGCTACAAATAAGACATTCGATAACTAGCAAGAACCAAGACGATGATAGCATATATGTCTCGATTCCTACTTTGCTACTTAATGATATTGGAGTGAACGATAACGTTCTACCCACAAATCTAGCTATTCGTTGATAACAATCATACGTTAAAATGGAATCTTCAACTCAAGTATACAATCACATATTAGGGGGACCAATGATAACACTCAATCCTTACCTAAACACATAATTGATTAATCATGCAAGTTCATAAGATTTCCACTTCTAACAACTCATATTTATCATGGCATTCCTTAACTAAAATCACACAACAAGGGGAAGAACTTGTCATTACTCAACCCCTTCCACAGTCATTAATCTAACAACTAGAGATTACACTACCATTATGCTAAGTCACCATCATCATCACACTAAATTACTCTAACCAAGCTAACCTAATTAATGACTATGGAGCATGCAATTGATATAAAACACAAAGCCCATAAAAAATTAAGCAAGATTGAACAACATTCATGCACAAGAATTCAAATTCATCAAATGATAATCCAAATCTCAAGTTTAAGCATACAAGGCCCTCAAAGTTTCAAGTGAATGAATTCAAATGCTCCAAAATCATTTCCAAAATCAAGTTTCAAAACATTAGTGCATCACTTTTTCTTCATCCCAAAGGTACAATGGGTGCCTCAAGAGAAACTACGCATTTTTAAGGTCGTCGTCACGACCCTAATGTTATTCAAATAACAAAAGATTAAAATCCCTCACCCTCAAATGGAAGGTAAAGGAAATTCGGGGAGGTTTGAGAGGAGGATTGTATGGTTGAAGTCTTGGAGGAGTAGGGATGATTTGAAGTATGTATATATATGGACTCCTAATCTCCTCTAAAACTAATGGAAGTGGTGGAATTGGTAGTATGGGTGGAGGTGGTGAAGACAATGGTGATGGTAAATATTCAAGAACAACCACCTCACTCTCTACTTCAATAGACTCAAAAACCAACTCCTCATCCCATTGAACTTCTTCCTCATACAAAGAGGTGATTTCACTCACCAAAGTACTTGGAATAGGTTTTATGTGGGATGGTACTTCTTCAAACAACCTACTTGGCTCCTCTAATGGTTTGGGAAGTTGGGGAATTTGTGTAGTACGTAGAGGCAAGGATGATAATGGTGATGGTAAAAATTCAAGAATAGCGATCATCTCCTTCTCTAATCCACTTGAGTCAACACACAACTCCTCATCCCATTGAACTTCTTTCTCATACATAACGGTGGAATTACTCACCGAATTTTTTTTATTAAGTTCCAATTGGGATGACTCTTCCTCTAAAGATTGAGCTACCAAGAGCTTTACCTCTACGGCCATTTCATGCATTCTTTCATCATCTATCGGATCTTTCTCTTGAGGCATATCCCAACAAGGTGGGGGCATGTCTTGGTACTCATGAAGTTGGTTTTTATCGAGATATCAAAAATTCAAATGATCACTCCTTTGTGGCTTATAAGAATTGAAGCATGGATTATATCTTTCTTGACCTTGAAAACCAACTCTCTCCTCATCATAGCACTTATCAAGATAGTCACTTTGGTATGAAGAACCAAAAGACATTTCATTATTGTAGTGCTCATCTCTTGAGTCAAAATCGCAAGGCTCGAAAAAATTATTTGACTTGTAAGTATCAATCGAGCTTGCCATATTATTCCTAATCATTTCTTCATTAAAGGCAAGGAATTCTATATAATCTTTCCTACTTAAAGTAAACATAATAACAAAAGTTTGAAATTTGTAGTGCAAGAGTTCTAGATCGGTACACACTACAAATGGTGTCGTCCACAAAAGTACTCAAGCAATACACACTTCAAGAAAATAGAACGTTATTTTTTGTAAAAAAAAAACTACAAATAGAAATATAATCTACGATGAAACACAAAAACAAAATACGCCTTCTCCCCGGCAACGACGCCAATTTTGACAAGCGATTTCCCACGTCGTTAAATGGGACTCTGCGAGATCAAAATTCTATTTATAAATCACCTACAACTTCTAACTACTAGAAAGTAGATAGTGGGAAGTAGGGGTCGAACCACAAGAAGAAGAGACTTGTAAGAGTGTTTTAAAGTAGAAAATAAGCATACTTATATATTTTATAGAAAGCAGTGTAAACAAGGAGGGGTTTTGAGGTTGGTTTTGATTATACTATTAAAGTAAACTAAACTATCATTAGCTAATCTAAGGGGATGATACTAGGATTATGAGGCCTTGGGAGGCAAATGACTTCAATTTCCAACTATCGACTTATCATCGAGCAAATGCAATTACAAGGAAGTTTAGACCATTTGTCAAGGATGAAAGCATCATATTCTCTCGAATGTAGCTAGAGAGGATGATAACACCACTCAAAAGCTCTCATTGTTGATTCACCTAGATGATAACATCATAGATAACTCAACAATGGTATTAGGATTAGAGAGAGACAAACTTACTCACACACCCGCAATAGCGAGAGTATACAAATAAGACATTCGATAACTAGCAAGAACCAAGACGATGATAGCATATATGTCTCGATTCCTACTTTTCTACTTAATGATATTGGAGTGAATGATAACGTTCTACCCACAAATCTAGCTATTCGTTGATAACAATCATACGTTAAAATGGAATCTTCAACTCAAGTATACAATCACATATTAGGGGGACCAATGATAACACTCAATCCTTACCTAAACACATAAATAATTAATCATGCAAGTTCATAAGATTTCCACTTCTAACAACTCATATTTATCATGGCATTGCTTAACTACAATCACACAACAAGGGGAAGAACTTGTCATTACTCAACCCCTTCCACAGTCATTAATCTAACAACTAGAGATTACACTACCATTATGCTAAGTCACCATCATCATCACACTAAATTACTCTAACCAAGCTAACCTAATTAATGACTATGGAGCATGCAATTGATATAAAACACAAAGCCCATAACAAATTAAGCAAGATTGAACAACATTCATGCACAAGAATTCAAGTTCATCAAATGATAATCCAAATCTCAAGTTTAAGCATACAAGGCCCTCAAAGTTTCAAGGGAATGAATTCAAATGCTCCAAAATCATTTCCAAAATCAAGTTTCAAAACATTAGTGCATCACTTGTTCTTCAAAATGTAATTTCGCCAAATTTAGCTTTAAAGCTCCTCACTTTTCACAAAATGCTACCCAAAATTAGATCTCAAATGTTATAAAACAAGAGTATATTTAGGGCTCATCAAAAGACAGTTATAATATGATTAAATTAAACTAAATTTCATAACATCATTGTTTATTTGAAATAAATTAGAATAAATAAAAATTATTCTGAGAGACCATACACTCTAAAAATATTTCATGTAGTTATAAACTTTTTAAAATTAGATATAGAACTTAATTACGAAAAATTATAAATTAGACATATGTAGGTGTTGTACACGTAAGATACATGTTATAGGTGTGCTTTCACCACGAAATTGAGAGTAGTAGTTGTGAAATTAGTTTCAAGAATGGTGTTATTTTAGGAAAAAAACTCACTAAATCGTGCTATAATTTGAAAAAATTAATACTTTTTATATAGTGTATGTTACTCTTCTCCAACCCAATTCAATTCTCTTCCTTATTCTCAACCTTGATTTGTCTTCCTAATTCTCATCCTTACAATTAATTAGTGTAATTGGATGCCATAAAAATTATTAATATTTTCATTCACCGATAATCTACGAAATTTCATATGATATGAAATATGATTAAATTTTTGACAAAATTATTTAAATGATAAAAGTTTCATAAAAGTCAAATAAAAATAAAACTATATTTATTAGTATTTAACCAATTGAAACTAATGATTCTCGGGTGAAATATTCTAAGAAAACCCATTAAATCCACTCAAAACTAATGTATGTTGTGATGCCTTTCATGGTCCAGCCAGTGTAGTTAGTTTGTGGTATAAATTCACGTTTAGAATTCATATGAAAAATAATTGATGAGTGAATTAACATAAAACGTTTTAATTGGCCTCCTATACATCATGACCATATCAATGTAAATTAATTGATGAGTGAATTAAAATAAAACTTTTTATTGGGTTGGTATTACATCAGGTCGGTTTCAATTGATATTTAATTTGGTGTATTAATCCACATTTAATTCATGCAACCAAAGAGAAAAAAATTGGGAATTAAAGAGTCGTTTATTTCTTGGGTCATATTAATTTGTTATGCATTATGCATTCTTTTTGTTTTATTTTTTACTGTACTTTTTTTTTTTAAAGTTTAAACCACACCATGGTGGAGTGAATTTATTAGGCTCACCACACCTAAAAGGACCAACATTGGCCATAGTTGTTTTACAATTAAGTCTAGACAGACATGTGAAAATAGGAGATGTGTTGTGGTGCTTGATACCAAAAACAGGAAAGCTTGACTACTCATGTCCCAACGAGCAATTTAGCGAATCGTTAGACGAAACACATTTTAGCCAATTGGTTTGAGTTAGTCAAGACTTTGTATCAAGCACCACTTACAAAGGGAGATGTTTTTATAAATATATGGAATTGACCTAATTACAGGGCTTGAATTGCCCTGGCTCTTTGCCATTCATTCTGCAGTGAGGGATGTAGTGTTCCAGTTCTGATTTCCATTTCATTTGGGGATGGGGGAGTATCTGAGCACTCTCTGCATCTTCAAATTGCTCAGTGGTTGGAACCTTAGTTCCTCCTGAACTAAGGCCTTCATTTCCTGTGGCAAATAGCAACCAGCAGTAAGATGTTCAAGGCAGTCTAATAGTAACCAGCAATAAGATGTTCAAGGCAGTCTAATACTAGGAATTCCAATTGCATTAAGTGCAATTAAACCAGATAGCTGAGGAGGAGCATCCTGAGCTGACATCTCACCAGAAAGAGAAAGTATGAGACTTCTCCTGGCCAAGAAATCCGCAACAGAATTCCCCTCCCTGAATATGTGGTTAGCAATTAAGTGTATTCTTTACTTATGAAGGTCATCAGCCAGACTCATGCACTCCCATTGTGATGTAGATGGATCACTAATGCCTTTTAATGCTTGTAAACTATCAGATTCAATCAAAAATGGCTCAAAGTAAACTGTTCCTATGTGTTGACCAAACTCAATAGCTTTTAACTCAGAGTGTAGGGGTGAGATGGATGAAATAAACTTCATATGCATAGGCACATAGCTACTATACAACCTCTACAATCTCCTACAACAACACCTAGACCAGCCATACCAAGCCTCCATGAGGCATCAATGTTTATTTTAAGTCCTAGGCTAGGTGGAGACCATCTAACAACTATCACAGGCTTGGGCCTTTTCTTTTTGAGATAAGGAATGAGGCCAATTTTTAAAAGATCACTGTGCTTCTGTACAGATCCAACAGGTGGAAAGGCAGAGAAGAAAAAATAGGACTGTTTGAGACTATTTTGTAAAATCTGAATTTTTTCAGTCCTTATGTCATCAAAAATGATTATGTTCCTAGCAGTCCATAAGTTCCATAGAGTAGTGCAAATGGTTACCAGGAAAACTAAGGTGTGAGTTTTTGACTTGAAATGGAGTCCCAGATAAAAACTCAACATGTGTTTAAAGGTCTGGAAAATAAGAACAGGGACAGAAAGTATTACATGCATGGAATGTAATATATCAAAGTTAAAACTGCAGCTGTTGAAAAAATGATCCATTGAATCAGAATTGTTACAGTAAATGCATTTAGAAGGCAAAGAGAACCCCATGGTATTAAGAATGTCATCAAAAGGGAGCAGAGAGTTATGGAGTCTCCAGATGAAAATGCTAGGTTAGGAGGGAGTTTTCTCAACCATACCTTATGTATGACTGCATCTTCTTGCTGTCTTCTTCTTAGTGAGTTGTATGCAGACTTCACTGAGAATTTTCCATTTGTTGAAGGTGTCCAAACCAACCTGTCCTTATGAGAGTGTTTCAATGTGTATTCCTGCAAAGAAGAAAAGATGTTGGTAGCCACAAGTGGCTCCAAGAAAGCCAGTATCTGTGATTTGTCATCACAGAAGTCAGAAACAGTAAAGGTTGGGCAAGGAATGTCTAGATCATTACTGATTTCATAGCACAAAGCACCTGTACCTAGCCAGTTAGAATTCCAGAAAGGTGAGTCACATGTACCTATAATAACCCTAGATAGACCATTTGCAGTTTCAGTGACTCCACATATCCTACTCCAAGTGTGGGATGTTTTGTATGAGTTTGGAAGGGACCATAGGAAGGCAGTCCATGTACAATTATTTTGCTGAAGCTTCCACCACAATTTGCATGATAAGGCCCTAACTGTGGCTCTTATATCTCTCAGCCCCAGCCCATTTTCCAATCTCGGGACAGCCATTCTAGACCATTTTCTCCATATTCTTCTCTGTCCAAATTGAGACTCTCCCCAAAAGAATCTAGAAGCCATTGACTCCATCCTTTTTATTACTGTGGTTGGGGGGTTAAGGACAGAGAATATGTGAGTTGGTATTGCCAAATATACTGAGTTTAGGAGAACAAGTTTCCCATCTTGGGTAAGCCATCTATTTTTCCAGTTGGCAATAGTTTTCTCCATTGACTCTATTACAGGTTGATAATACACAATCTTGTTTCTACCTGTGAAGACAGGTACTCCAAGATATTTGAATGGGAGTGACCCCCTCTTCATTCCTGTAATGGTCTTAGTCCTCCTTATCAGTGTCTCAGAAGTTTTGGGATTGCAGTAAAAGTCAGACTTCTGATAGTTGACTTTCTGGCCTGAAACTGATTCATAGGCCTTAAGAAACTTTATGAATCTTTTCATGTTTCTCCTTCCAGCACTCAAAAATATAGCAGTATCATCTGCATACATTAAGTGAGACACTTGCTGGACACCCCTTGGCATATGGAATCCCTGAATGAATTGCATTTGCAGCAGAATTCTAAGTCCCCTTGAGAAAGCTTCTGTTACTAAATTATAAAGGAATGGGGACAGGGGATCACCTTGTTTGATCCCCCTGTTAGATTTAAAGAATCCTGTAGCTACTCCATTTATTAGGACAGAGAACCATGCAATAGAGATATTCTGAGTTATGAGCTTGACAACATGGCCATGAAATCAAAATTTTAATAGCACAGTGTTCAAAAAGGCCCATGAGACCCTATCAAAGGCTTTCTCCATGTCCAATTTGATGATAATGTTTCCATACTGAGGATTTTTGTTCAATAACCTCACCATTTCTTGCATCTGAATGGTGTCGTCTGCAATATCTTTCCCTTTCTGGGATGCAGACTGCTCAGGTGATACTAATTTACTAATCAATGGCTTTATTCTTTCCATGATCAGTTTGGATAAAACTTTGTTTAGAAAGTTTGACAGGCTGATAGGTCTGAATTCACCAAATCTGTTTGGGGTGGGGACTTTGGGAATTAGGGCTAGCCATGTACTAGACACAGCTCTAGGTAAAGGAGTCCCTGCTTGAAATTCAAGTGCTGCTGTGAGAAGATCATTCTTGATGATCTCCCAGCACTGTCTGAAGAAGAAACCAGAATAGCCATCAGGGCCATAGACAGCAAATTTCAGCTCATCCATTTCAAATGGTCTGAGCAGCTGGTCATTTTCTGGTGTGGTGATCAAGGAAGGTATGCATTTTATAAAATGCTCCCAGTATTGACCTGTCATGTCTGACTCAGTGGAGTTTAGTACATTTTCAAAGAAAGATACACCTTCCTCCTGAATCCTCTTTGGATTGTCTGTCCATACACCACTGCTGTCCTTTATTTTGTTGATCTGGCATCTACACCATTTCTCCTTCACAGCATTTTGGAAGTACTTAGTGTTGGCATCTCCTTCCTTCAACCATCTCAGTTTTGCCTTCTGTTTCCAGAAGGTTGTGAGCTCTTTCTGGGATCTAGTTAGTAGTGCCCTGTTCTTATTGAGTTCTATCAGATCATGGTCTGAACCTGAATTCTGGTAGGTAATCTCTAGCTGGGAGACCTTGTCCTCAGCCTCCTTGAGATTCCTGTGTACATCTCCAAAATGTTCCTTATTCCATGATCTCAGGGTGGCTTTAAGCCTTTTAAGTTTAGCTACCATTAGTGTCAGACTTGTACCTTGACAGGGAGATTCCCATCAATCTCTAACTACTGACATAAACCCTTCCCTCTGTGCCCACATGTGCTGGAACCTGAAAGGTTTGGGCACTTGCAGCTCAGCATTCTGAACTGAGAGAATAAGAGGGTTGTGGTCAGATCCCAGCCTACTTGGGACTTGGATGGAGCTATGGGAGAAAATTTCATGCCACTCAACATTGCACATCCCTCTATCAATTCTTTGTAGCAGCAAGTCCTCTTTAGTTCTGTTGTTGGTCCATGTAAAATGGTTGCCAACAGTAGGTATGTCCATGAGTCCAAGCTGGTCAATACAACCATTGAACTCCCTAATACTACCTAAAGGAGGTTTTTTCTTCCCCCTTCTCTCTGTTACTGAGGCAACTGTATTAAAATCCCCTATGAAAACTAAAGGTGCTGAGGGGAGAGCTACCAAATCCTGCCACAGATCCCTTCTAAGAACCTTAGTCACCTTAGCATAGACAAATACAGAGTTCCAAGTAACTAAAGAAGTCAAATCAGTTATACAAGTTGAAATAAATTGGTCAGATTGAGCTAGTACAGTAACACTGAAATTGCTTTTCCACAGAATCCAATTTTTTGCATTTTCAGCACAAAAGGCATTAGGAAAATTGAGTTGGAATTTTAGGTTTACACAGTCTGATTTATCATGCCATGGCTCTATTAAACAGATAATGTCAACCTTATGTATGATAATGAGAGATTTGAGTCTGTCCATTGACTTAGCATATCCTCTCATGTTCCAGACTAATACATTACCTATGATTTTATAAATCATTGAAAAATTTTTGGTTTTTTGTGAGGTTCTCAGCCACTTGTCAAGTGTGATACCCCCTGTGAAAGTGTGTCTTTTTCTTCTGCCAGTGTTTTCTATCCTATCAGACAATGCAACATTTTCCACTATACTCAGTGGTGATATGGATAGGGGTGTACCTGGACTGGGTGTGTCAGTTAACTCAGTTGCTCTCCATTCAGGTTCACTTTGTGCTTCTTCATATTCAGAGCAATCTTCTTCCTCTTCCAACACCTGGAATGAATTAGATGTCTGAATGGGGGTGTAAGGAACAATGATTTGTTTCTGCATCTCTCTTTGTTTATATTAGTAAAATCAAGGGATTTTACTAATGTGCAAATCATCAAAAGAATAAAATGGTGCAGAGTTCGATTTTGTTAGTCCTTTAATAAGGTTTATAGGGTCTGTGACCTCAACTGAGATCAAAGTAGGATCTACAGCTGGAGGAGTAGGATACAGTTGCTCAATAGTACTAGAGCTGAAAGAACTCTGATTGCAGACGGCCGAGAGAGGGTGCTGGTGGCGAGATCCATCTTGAGGAAGGCTCCGATCTGGTTTCCCACACTACTGGACGTTAGAGGCTTTTGCGGCGCAAGACTGGTACCTTTCACGGCGGTTAGGACCGCCGTTGGTGGCTGCGCCGTGGAAGGGTGGACAGGCTGGAAACGGCGTATCCGTGAAACGCCGCAAAACCGCACTGGATACGGCGGTCTGAACCGCCGTATATTCTGCATCAGTAAACGGCGGATATATGGTTCCGCTGTCGGAACATCGTAACTGAAGTATGTGTATGAATTGGTTCCGGATTCGGAACACATGTGACGATGAGGTGTTGATGAGTTTGTTCCGGTTGTGGAAGCCATATTGGTTACGCAACCGGAAGCTGGAACAAATGAGTTTTTTTGTATGCATACTTCCGATAACGGAACAAACAAATTTTGATAACGAAATGGAATTTTGATTTCCCCAAATCTGGTGCTGAAATTGATGAAAAATAAAATCAAAAATACTAAAATTCAGAATTTATAAATTTATATTAAAGATCCAAATTGTCATTACAACATTATTACACTAATTCACATATCATTTTACAACTAACTCATAAACCATTCTACACTAATTCTAATCCAACTAGCATGCTACACTACACTAATTCTAATCCAACTATGATTGTACTTTAATACTTGAATAAGAACGTAACCATTCTTGAACTTGATCAGTAGGAATATGAAGGAAGTTCATAGATTCATCGCTTGTTTCGTTAACTGCTTCTTCCTCTCATATACTACCTGTGCTCTCTCCATTCTCTTCTTCTCCAACTCCTGCAGCACCACCAAATTAGCTCTAGAGATTATCAAACTCACATCTCACATCAATGAAACCTCAAAAGGGATATATGATGCAATTCTACAACTAAACTCAGTAGTTACTGTAAGAGAATTAAGTAAAATACAAACTATCCCAAAGAATAGGGCAAACACTTCATAGTTTAGCAACACAAGATCTCACAATAATACTTAAGTACTATATCAGAACTTCATTCATACAACATTTACCAAAGTGCCTTAATCCAAAAACATCCCTCCCCAGCCGAGAAGAGCAAAATCAGAAAATGAAAAGTAATACAAACTAAGAGCCCCATAAGAGAAGTAAGCATGCTAACCTTGTGGTATCATAGTGGTTCCATTCAGCCTCAGACGAAAGCTGGCCAACAGGCAGTACTTGTGCCCAACTTGCAACCTCAAAACCCTATCCATCTAGTTAACAAAAACTCTTACCCATCTAATTTACAAAAAATAAGTTAAAAAGAGTCAGCAAAATAGCAAAACATATCATCAATAATGCTCATACATTTGATAAATTTTAGCTTATCAAAAACACACACTAAATTGATATGTGTGTTTGAAGAATGAATCTTTTCAAAAACATTCATCAGCCTTTAATTGATATGTAAAAAAACTAGTTAGCAACAGAGGAAGAGAACATGAAATTGAGCAGTGCGTATGAGAAAAAGCTCTTGGTGCGGTCTCTGCTGACAGAACAATGTATATAGCAGGCAAGACGAGTATTCTAGTACCTGCAAAATCATCCCCATGGAAAGTTTCCGAGGATAATAAGCAGATGTATGATCCATCATCGGTGCCTCGAAATCCTGCACATAATACACATGTATGAGTGGCAGTAAGTGTGAAGGTTGACTAACAAAAGCTCCCATTGAGTACAATGATTCATATCATGGCACGCAACAACAACAACAACATCAACAAACAAGCATGACTTCAATTTTATGACCTTTTCATGCAAACGAAAGATTAAGACTCACAGGAAAAGGGCATAAACCATGTGTCGAGCAACAAAATACAGCAAGTTAAACGACCCGTGGAGCCCTAATTAACACATACAATCCCCAAAAAATCAATTACACGAACTGAAACTCAGAACTTAGAATATTATTCATAAACTCTGCTTATTCAATATCGATTTCATACCTCCTGGAGGTTGGGGCCGGGCTCGATTCGAGTTCAGTGTAGGAAGGATTGAATGAGGAGGGATGGGAGCCTTGGCGCCGGAATCCAGCACGTCGTCATTGCCGGTATCCAGCATGTTGTCGTCTCCGGAATCCAACCACCGAATCCAGCCACCCCTCTTCATCGCCGGAATCCAGCCACCGCTTCGTCACCGGAACATCAGAATCCGGCAGCATCCGCTCTTCCCCATCTCCGCGTATGAAATCCTTCCTGATAACCGAGGATAGTTATCAGGAATAGGGTTTGAGATTGTCTTTATATAGAGAACTCTCATATACGGCTGAGATTTAGTTGGTCAAAAGGATTGATGGTTAAGATCAAACAATCAATGTACATACCTTTTTATTTAGGACTAATTTCTGAACAAAATCAATTTATTTATGACTAAAATAAATATTTTTTATTTCAATAATAATTATTTTTCTCTTTCAGAAATTAATGTAAACTAACGGTTGAAAATGTTAACATATGATAGTTAACTAATAAATTTATATACAATTTTTTCCTCAAAAAATAAAAAATAAAAAAATAAATTTATATACAATTTTAATTATTTAGCATTGATAAACACCGATTTACAAATTTAATATTTTTGAATAATAGTTTAATTATGTAAAACTCGGCATGATTAGTGTTTAGCAAGTCAATTATAATTTAACATGTGATTATATAAACAAACTATAGAGTAAAATTTAACCGTTTATTTAGTCATTATATTGAAAGTTAAGTATTTTTATTAGTTATATTCAGTTTAATTATTAGTATCTATTAAAAGTCATCGAATGGCAGTGTCGAAGTGGATCCAACGAGGGCAGAGAGGGGTGACAGCATCGGAGTGGATCTGGCGAGGGCAGAGAGGACAACTGCCATGACAATGACGTAAGCCCCAATGAGAGGTACGGGGTGATGAGCAAGATGATGCTGAGCTCCGGGAGGTCTATCTTCTTCTCCCTGTGCGAGTGGGAACAGGAAGACACTATGGTGGAAATATGATTCTAAAGTATATATACTTAGGTAACAAAGTATTGTCTTAGTAGTGCTTCTCAGATTCTTGATACTATAATTTTAACTACACGTACCTTTCATTGAACTAATATCAAAGTAAATTTACTTTAGAAAGTTTCTTATACATAATAAAATTAACATAATCATAAAATATAAATTTTAAAAGTCAAAATTTGATATTTTGTGACGTTTTGCAAAATTTTACTGAACTGAACATTCATATCAATGCAATTTCAAAACTTTATATTAGAAAAACTCAGAAACACTCAAATATACTTGATTTCATTTAATAATATAAATAAATTGATCACAACTATGGTGGAAATAACACTCAAAGTATATATACTCAAGTAACAAGTTATAGTCTTAGTAGTATTTCTCATATATATTCTCGATACTGAAGTTCTTACTAGTCACTATGAGTATCTTTCATTGAGCTAATAACAAATTAAATCCACATGAAAGGTGTATTATGCATAACAAATTCAGCATAAGTATCAAAAATCCATGTTCAAAAGTCAGAATATGATGTTTTATGACATTTTTCAAAGTTTTACTGAAATACGCGTTTATATCAATGCTATTTCTTGGAATTTATGTTAAAATGTATCAGTAATACTCAAATAAGCTTAACTTCATTAAGAAATGGAAATAAATTGATCACAATGGTGGAGGAAATATGTCTCCAAAGTATATGTACTTAAGTAACAAGTTTTAGTCTTATTAATGTTTCTCAGGTTCATGATACTAAATTCTCACTACAAGTACCTTTAATTTTGTTAATACCAAAGTAATTTTTCAAGAAAAGTATATTATATATAATAAAATTAACATAATCATCAAAAACTTCAGGTTTAAGAGTCAAAATTTGATATTTTATGATATTTTAATATTTATAATAAGTTTCTATTATATATTCAGTCATGTTCCTTAACCGGAAGGTCATCATGTCGGTGGTGTTCCTTTACATATATATTAACATTCTCATGAAACTGGTGGGACTTGGTGACTAAGGCTAATGAATTTCCAGACTTCCGTCATCGGAACACATAATATTAATGGCGTTCATGGCTAACCGCCGTTTCGTATGCGCCGTTTCCTATTATCCGCCGTTAACCAAGCGGCGTTTATGTGGCAAACGCCGCTAATCATTTACCCGCACCACTCCAACATGGTTCCGATATCGGAACCTCAAAAATAAACGGCGTTCTTGGGGAACCGCCGTTAAAGGCCCCCAGTCCACTAGTGCCATGTCCTCAATCGCCGACAGATTGTAAAATTGAATTGGGGGATTCATGATTGTTGCCCAAATGGGAACAATTGAGGATTCCTTCCTTGTCGTGAACTCCGCCGTCCATTTGAGGATTCTCATGGCCACTCCGTTCACCTGGCAAACAGAGCGCATCCAGATCCGCTAATAGTCGTCTCTGAGCTCGAATCTGATCAAAACATGTCGGTGATCCAGAGATCCGATCTGATATTTCCCAGCCAGTCCCAGTGCCTGAAAAGCATTGTTGATGACTTCCATTGGGGGTTTGGCGTTGGTGAACTTGCCAACCAGTGCATTATGGTAGTGAGAGGAGAAGGTCTAAACAGCTTCATCGGAGTACAGACACGCAATTTTTCCTTCTAATCTAGTAGTGATAGGTTTGAATTCGGGGTTGGAGGGGAGGGATTTGAAGAGAGGTTGGCTTTTAGGGGCTAATATTTGAGAATAGGATTTTTCGGCAGTGGCGCCGCCGGGGTTCGGCGGTGGTTCCACCATCGAACAAGCCGTTTTCTACCGTTGGCGTCACTGTGTCGGTGTCAGTAGCGAGGAAAAAGAGTGTTGGAGAGTAGAGAGAAGGGAGAGCGTTTTCCTAGAGAGAGAAAGTTGAGAATTCTAATTGTGACTAGATTAATTCAGCCCTATTTTTTACTATACATTTCTTTTCTTTATTAGTTTTTAACATTGTTCATATTTGATTAAATAAAAAATTTCGGTTCATTTAAGATTACTTATAAATTATTCACTCATCAATATCAGATATTTTTTGCCATGTTCGGGTTATAAGACACCTACGCCGATGCACGGATATCTATTCATTAAAATTTTAATTTTATTATATTACTCAAATATAATTTTTACTAAAATAATATTTTATTTATAATATATGCATACAAGAGCAGCATGTTATAAAGCTACTCCTACGTCAGACAACTATCTATGAAAAGCTCTGCATCTCAAAAACCGTTTTCATTCATGAACAACTATACGTTGTTGTCTTTAGAGTTAAAAGTAGAAATGGATTGAATATTTTGATTTGTGACAAGAATGATCAACCAATCTATATACCGTTAGTATAGTTTATAAGGAAGTGTTTCAGAAGATGAGATAATAAGGTTATGTAATTTCTTAATTTCTTACATTCTTGAAAACTTAACAATGTTTTAGCGACCAATTTCTTTTTCACCAAAGATATATTATATTATATTACTTAATTTTCACAAAATAATATTTGGTCAATATTATTTAACTAATATAACATTGATTTTATTAATTTATAATATTTTAAAATTAAATTTCCATACATCGGCACGGGACATTGTACTAATATTTCCTAATAAGCAGTTAGATTAGTCTTTATATAACGTATGTTGTCATCCATATATATGCACATATTAGCTATTAAAAAAAATCAATAAAAGGTGCAGTAAATTGCATGTCTTAGTTGCAAAGTTTTTTTAAGAACTTATAGACAATAAAAAATATGGAGGTCATGGAAAAGGTTAGTCCACAATTATATGAATACGATTTACTTCAAGAAGTTTCTTGCATTTGTCTTGTTGTTACAATTAGACCAGTTCAATTTAATTCATTTTATTCAGTAATATAATTAAATTCAGATAAATATGCACATGTTAATTCTATATTTTAAATATTAATTTTCACTCAGTTCAGTTCAAGTAAACCTACCTTTTGGAAGAGTATCTATTATTAAAGTTTTATTCACCAAGGTGAGTTTTATTCAACGAGAGAGAGAAAAGAGAGCCTCCATTCCGGGGGTACCAGGAGGTAGAAGTTAAATAGCACACAACATCACAAGAATCAAAGAAGACGTACCTCAAAATAACTATCAACGTAATCAAAGAGCTCTTGCACGAGTTTATCATCAAAGAGCTCTTGCAAGACTTTATCATCAAAGCGAGAACCCCCGTCGTACTTAAATCCTTCAAAACGAGACTGAACAAATGGAGAATGCATGAGACCGTCTTTCCCAAATGCAATGAGTTCAGGTTCTTCCATACTTCCATGGATCATGTCATAAATTCGCTGGCGCTGAGTTTTTGCAGCAAGGTGAGGAAGAGCCAGCCATGGCATCACAGGAGCAGTTGCAGGAGCCTCATCATCAAGTGGAACAAATACGACTTGAGAATTAGGATTATGCTCTTTCATTTTTTTGTAAAATTGAAGCATCGATTTGTAAACACCGGCACCATGTCCCTTGGAGATATTAGCATAAAAGTCGACATAAAGCAGCACATTCCGTCCCTTGAGCTCCGACACAGGCACAAGTCTTCTTGTCGGTTCAGGATCAGATGAGATGAGGTCCACGCGGAGCAAGGAATCTAGCGTGATTGACCTAAGATAGCAAATATTTTTATCAAACATGCTCTTTCTCGTGTAGGGATAGCTGAAAGTGCTCTCGACATCTTCAAGGAACTCTTCTTCCTCTATTCTCACAGAATCGCCACTATCTGCCACAATGATTGCCTCATCATCATCTCGTGTAGGGATAGCTGAACTCGTCTCAACCGATGCATGAAATCTCCACTATTGTACATATACAATACCACACACTTCTTCTTGCCGGAAAGTGTAGGTATAACCGTAAGTTTGTACAACCGCGTAAGTGTCAGCCTCTGAGAAATTCGATGAAATTCGATCAATTTAGTCATTATTTTAGGAGCATATTGGATGCAGTCCGTATTTTGTTTATTTTGCGGTCCAAAATAAAAATACGTTTTCAATATATATGATTTGGTCAATAATTATATATATCACATATGCATCATATATATTACCTCTATTGCATACATTTGCAAATCAGTTATATGTCATAATTATTATATATATGATTATATAACAAAAATACGGACTGCAAATAAGTAAAATACGGACTGCATTTAGCAGGTCAGTTATTTTATTGATGGTCAGTTATTGTCTTCAATGTATTGAAGACAATAATATGACTAAATTAAACTGATATTGATCAGTTTACATTGGTACATAATTGAAATATACTCTATTATAATTTTAATTGAATTGAAATTAACTGGCTCTAAATATATTCAAATATACAATTAAATCACTAGCGTACGAAAATTGCTCTATTTCGTCATATTCACAAATAATAATCTTGCAATAATCTTGTAAACACTAATTGAATCAAATTATAACTAAAGAACACATTAATTATACGACTGAATGAAACTGAAATTCATTAAAACTTAATTGATCTGATTTAAATAAAACTAGACTTCTTTGATCGAACAAGATTTATGGATTTGGAAAGACTAAATTATTAAAACAGACCCTAACTCTATTGAAATGCATATTTTTCGGCCCCAACTCTAAAAGTGCAAATATTTAGGTCCCAATTCCACATGAATGGTAGTTTTTAGGCCCTGAGCTCATTCTTTCACCATTTTCGTCCACGTGCTAATCACGTGCCCTCTTTACCATCCTTCAGAGGGGTATTTTTGTCATTTCTATTGACCAAGAAGTTATCTTGCCCATCATCGAATTCACTTTTCCGTCCAGCAATAACTTCTGAACGCCGGCGAAATTGCCAATGCTCGCCGGGAGCGGCCCAGATAAGTGATTGTTTGATAGATTAATCTGCCCAAGGACTTTCGACACCGCTTCCGTCTCCGGGAAAGCTCCGGTGAGGAGATTGTTCTCGAGCTCAACCTGGGTCAGCTTCGGGAGATTGAAAAGCCCTTTCGAGATTGATCCGTTGAGGTAATCTTCACCCATTCTTATCCGATTTAGTGATGTGCATTGGCCAAGCGACTCCGGAATCGAGCCGAACAGGAAGTTACTTAGAGCAATCAAAGTCTGCAACTTGTTACCGATGCAAATGTTGGGTGGTAAGTTTTCGGTGAGCTTGTTGGAGCTCAGGTCGACGTTTTGGAGCTGTCCGCTGGAGCCCAGCTCCGGTGGGATGCTGCCGGTGAAGTTGTTCTCCCAGAGCTGCAGCACTTCGAGCTCCGACAAGAAGGCGATGAACTCCAGGATTGAGCCGTGGAGCTGGTTCCGGAAGAGATTCATCAAGGTCAGATTTTTCAGGTCGGGGAATGAGGTGGGGATTTCTCCGGTGAACATGTTGTTTGAGAGATCCATCGATTTCAAACTCTTCAGATGTCCCAGCTCCGACGTTAGTTGACCGGAAAGGGAGTTCACTTGCAGGAAAAGGGTGTCGAGGTTCTGGAGTCTCCCAAGCTCCGGCGGGACTTCGCCGCAGAGGGCGCAGTTGGTGGCCTCGAGCCGTACGAGGTTGGAGAGATTCCCAATCTCCGGTGGGATTCCGCAGGAGAAGGTGTTGAAGTAGCCAATGTAGAGCTGTTGGAGTGTTGAGCTCCAGAGGGATGTTCCCGGCGAGCTCGTTGCCGGAGACGGCGAGGTACTCGAGCTTTGGAAACCTCCCGTACTCCTGCGGAATGCTGCCGTTGAAGAAGTTCCCGCCGAGATGAAGGTGTCGGAGGTTCTCCAGCTGTGAAACCCCCACCGGTAAATCCCTGGCCATGTTGTTGTTGTATATGTCCAGCACCTAGAGATTCCTCAGGCGAACGAGCTCAGCCGGAAAAGTGAGATTAAACACGTTGTTCGACAGGTTCAGGTACCGGAGAGTAGAGATTGATGAAATCTCCAGCGGCACGCCGCCGGAGAACTGTTTAGCAGCGACAGATAGGTTGAGTAGCAACCGGAGATGCCCAACATCGGGAGATAAAGTGAATTCGATGATGGGCAAGATAACTTCTTGTTCAATAGTAATAACGTAAATACCCCTCTGAAGGATGGGTAAAGAAGGCACGTGATTAGCACGTGGATGAAAATGGTGAAAGAATGAGCCCAGGGCCTATAAACTATCATTCATGTGGAATTGGGGCCTAAATATTTGCACTTTTAAAGTTGGGGCCGAAAAATATGCATTTCAGTAGAGTTAGGACTTGTTTTAATAATTTAGTCATTTGGAAATGCTAAAATAATAATAGTACAACTACATTAGGTCGTATAGCATCAAAGATTAAAAAAACTGATTTGAACTGCTAAGATTGAACAAAATGTATTTAAACAGAAAATAGTATAACTGAATTTTTTTGGATTGCAACAAATCACATTAATTTTTTAATTGACTTATCTGATTTGAATAGAAGTGGATATATCTAGATTGAACTGAACTGAAAAAATTGTAGAGAGTTGTAATTAAATATAGAGGAAATGTACTAAATTGAAAAAATTTGAATATATTTATTAGAACTGAACTGAAAAATATAATAATATTTACCTTAACAGAATTGGAAAAAATTCCTCAAAAAAATTGAACTGGAAAAAAAATACTGAACTGAACTGAAAAAAATGTAAATATAGTGAATGGAACTGAAAAAAAAATATAAAAATATTATACTGAATTGAAAAAATATAAGTATAAAAAGCTGAACTAAAAAATACAAATATATTGAATTGAACTAAAATGCATAGCTTATTTGGTGAGAAAGTAAAAAAAAAATTACTATACACTATGACCCACACCACCGGTTGGGACAACCGGTGGTATATGTAATGCTCCCCTCTTCTTGCTGAGGTCTGAAACAAAGATCTTCTCACCACCAGATCTCGAGAGAAAAACATCAGAGCCGCCCAAGAGCTCCACGAGAGACACAGGCCTTGGACTTTTGATTAGCTTCCCCCCAACTACCTCAAAGTCCAATTACATGTGCTTCATTTCATCGTCTTCTCTAGCAAGGGCAGCCAGCCGATCATCTGTGTAGGGAAACCCGGATGCTCCATAGTCTAAAATCACTCACCAGCTGTCGTCTGCAAAATCATATCTGATCGGGATCCACGACAATAACAGCGCAGTTTTCTTCAGCATTGATCAGGCCGAGAGACTTGCAGACAAAGTCACGAGACTCGGTGTCCCAAAAGGGAATCGCGGGGCAAGGAAAGCCGGAAAAGAAATGGTTGAAAGCGGCCTCATCATCATCTCACCACCAGCCCTTAATTACCATCACCATCTCGAAATCATTGTGCTTCTCGAGTAGATGAGAGTATGCTGCTATCATGCTTCTGCAAGTTCCGCAGGCAACGCGCATAGACTTGAAACAGTAGATGAGTAGATATTTTCCGGTGATGCTCTCTACTGCAACTTTTTCACCCTTGTTCCGGACAAGGTAGTCCCTCTTCCCACCGTTGGACAACAAGGATACAACATCTAATCGCTTGCCTTTCACAATCTCTACACAATTCTTCATTCCCAAGGGGTAATCAGGATTGATCTTTGCCGATGCTAATCGCCAATCGAATGAGATGCTATCAGAAGGGATGTCAATATTATGCTTCGACATCTCATTCCTAGTCAAATCCATAGGTGCCATAGTCTGAAGACCCTTATAATATTTCTTCCAGGACAACTCGGCTGTCGGAAAACCCTTATTTTTCTTCAGTGACAACCCAACAGCCTGATAAACCTTCCACATTCCACTACTGGAGAGATGCACGGAGACGGCGCTTGATGGACGGCGGTTGGCCCTTTTCGCCCTTTTTTTTCGTTTTCGCCTTCCGTCCGGATTTTCGAAGTCGAAACTTGGCAGGGTGAAGTATATATGGATGGTTACGAACTCGAACGCCTTGTTTGGATAGTTTCGAACTCGAATACGGATAATTTTAGAGTGTCAAAATCGAAAACAAAAGATACTCGTATCTGTGAGTGATTAGGGTACTCCAAGACTCGCTAAGTTAGTTATTGATTCTTGTAAGGTTTCGAAATGGAAAGTATATATTTAGTAAATCTTCGATTTCGAAGGATGAAGGTTTCAGTTTTGATTCAGTGATTTATGGAAACCGTTTAGTCAGGTCCAATGATTTCGATTTCGTAAACATCATGAAAAACCATGATCTTGTGTTAGGCCTTGTCAAGTTCACCTGAACTGAAATTCATTTCGCTAAAGTCTGCTGAAATTCGCTGAACTCTGCTGAAATTCGTTGAAATCTGCTGAAATCCGCTGAAATTCGCTGAAATCCGTTGATGTTCGCTGAAATCTGCTGAATTTTGCTGAAATTAAATACAAAATGTTATAATAATATTATTATTATTAATTTGAGTTCAAAATTCAACTTCAAATTTGATCAAATAATAAAAAATTTAAAGTAATTATATTATTTGTACAATGGTTTTTCAAAAATTACACATATCATACAAATCACAAAATGAAATATTTTGTTTCGCAGTAATTATTTGATCAAATAATAAATATTTCACAATAATTATTTTGTTTGTTAATGGACATATTCGTAATTAGGGCCTGCTTAATATGTCTGAACTGAACTGAACTGAACTGAATCGAATAAATATTGCACCAAATCAAATGGAAATCTCTAGTAGTGAAACAGAAATTCAAGAACAGAAAATAGAACTGAATTGAACTACACTTAACTGAATTGAACTACATTTAATTGAAATGAACTGAATTGAACTTCGTTTAACAAAAAAGAACTGAATTTTCAATATAAACTTAAAATCGTCAAACCATATTTTCGGGGAACTGAAATGAAATAAATTACAATTTCTCTGAATTGGATTGAACTGGACTGAATCAGTAATATATATTTTGTTTTAATTTTAATTAAAGTATAATACACTGAACGGAACTGAAAGTACTGAACTGAATTGAACGGAACTAAAATAAACTGAACAGAAAAGTAATGAACTGAACTGAAAATATTCAGATAAGTTGTACTAAACAGGTCCTTATTGTTGAATTTGTTAATTTCGAGTATAATTTAGAACTATTAAAAATAACTTTATTTGATAAATTAAAACAAAATATATTGAAGAAACATTTGTTTACAATTAATTTCATTTGATAAATCAAAACAAAAGTATTTCATTGACATTTTTGAATTGTAGAAAATTTTATTTTAAAACAATTTAGTGAAAATAGGGAATTTTATTTAATTTTGTTGAAATCCGCTGAAATCCGCTGAAGTCTGCTTAACTTAATTGAAATGTGCAGAATTTAAGCTGAACTTGACAGGGCCTTAATCTTTAATTTTAGCTTTTATTGTCTTTTAATTTATTAACTATTTTACTAATTATAGATTTATGCATAACCAAATCTCACAGTAAACTTTCCAAGTAATTAGGAGTTGTAGTTTGACTTTGCTATAAACAAGAAACGTACATATCCTAATGACCTATTTTTTATGCACAAAAAATCTCCACTTTTTCAGTTTTTAATTTGAATTAAATTATATTTAGAAGAGTTGGTTTCAAACTCGAAGACTTTAGATAGTTCTGATTTAGAACTCGCAAACATAAATCGTAGTTATGTTCAATTTTAACGAATCTTCTACTTTGCTTTCGGATGCGTAACATTCCATTTCAAATGCATTTTGAAATCGAAAGGATTGCCAAAATAATATTTTACTTCTTTTTCGAAGTCGAAAAGGTTATCAAAATATTATTGTACTTTTATCTCGAATTCGAAAATGTGATGTATTGATAGATTAGTGCATTGTTTACAAGTCAATATTTCATTCTACAAACATTTTTTTTTGAAGGAATTCTACAAACACTTGTTACTAGCTAATTAAAATCCAACCATTATTTGACATCTACTATATACTACTAGCATGGCATGTCGCGCAAGGCGCGACATTGCCCAATTACTATTCATAGATAATATATGGTTACAAAAATCGGCATAATAAATTCAAAAAAGTTTCATTGATAATAATTTTTATATAATTGATGAAAAAAATGTTAGAAAATTTTGAAGTTGTTTTTATATTTATTGAAACATATTTTACTTTTAGAGTTCAACTATGTTTTAAAAGTGTCGTGACTAATTGAATATGTATTCACTCGTTATCATTTATCATAAATATAGGCGATAAATTAAACTTACACAAAATGTATATATATAATAACAAAGACCATGTGTTTCTTTAAATTTCCTTACTAATCCATTAACAAAGACAATTTAGATTTGTTAGAATAATAAAGACAATTTAGATGGCCAACTTTGGGGGTTTATATGGATAATATGGCTATTTAGCCAATATATAGGTGTAGTGAGGTGAGCCCAATAAATCACCCTACCATGACGTGGTTTTAATTTATTGAAAAAAATGGTGAACACGTGACAGCATTTTATTCTTCAATTTTTCTACATTCACACACTTCGATCTCGTGGCTTGTAACATGAATATACAAATAGTTTACCTAAATATTATAATACATAAACTTTACTACTAACATGTCTCTAAATATTGAGAGGAATATGTACCTCTTAGAAATTTGGATGAATGTTTGTATATCATTTATCAAAGGAAACTTATAGTAATCCCTATTAATTTCTTGATCCATCCAAAATATGGGTCATGGAATTGATCAACACTATAATCACAAACATGGCCTTTAACACTATAAAAATTGAAAAATGAAACAATCATCTATGAACGAAATCACGATCATGCACATTAAGCAATCGTAGAGGGAAAATAACAAATTAGTAGCATGAAGCGTCATCTAATTGATGAAATGAACAAAAATTCTTGCTTTACAAAGAAATATCAAAAAGAAAGGAGACATGATACTCAAAATTGATACATCTCTCGTGCCAATTTTCAAGAAGAGTTGTGCGGGGTTTTATAGCATCAAAAAAACTGAAAAGGGAAGCAGAAAAGACTAATAAAATTTTAAAAAAGGAAGATGAACTATAGAAACTGAAGAAGTAAATATGAGAATAATGATGGGAAAAATAATGAGATTAATAATGAAACAAAGGAAAGTGAAAGTAGTAGAAGAAGAAGGGGGTACGGAGGTGTTTTGTATGCTTATGTTCACCAGGTTAGAAAATGAAATGGTTTTTGATACAAATAAATTATAGGAGCTAATGAGTTGGAATAATATGAAGAGATGTAAATAATGTGTAAGGTGAGTTGCCATGCCACATGTCAGTATTTTAGCAGTAATTGACCAATTGGAGTGTGATTTTAATAGTAACTGATATGAAATTGGAAGAAGCCGAAGGAGTACTGTCCAATTTCGAAATCAGATTAATAATGACATTTGTTGAATAGAAGAAGATAGAAGAGGAGGTAGCCGAGGAGGTGAGTGATACATTTAAAAAATTGTAAGTATTTGAGATAAAAAATAAAGATAGTACATTAGAAAATACACAAAAAAAATTAGAAAAGATGCTGCTATTTACAACAAACTCAGTGTTGTGAACACAAACATTGGTCATACTCACTCAGATTGTGCAGCTCAGTGCAACTTGATATATGAAAGGAGAAATAATTAAATGGAAAGAAAGGAAAAGAAACTGAAGAAGAGGAAGAAAAAAATATGAATAATAATGTGAAATTAGAAAACTGATTAATTAGAGATGTTTTTTTTTAAGATGAAGATGAGAAATTTCAACTAAAAGATTGTTTCGGTAGATGAGAGGTCTTGGGTAGGGCCAAGAGGTTGAGGTGGAGATGAGGTGGCAGGTGATATGTCACGCCACATGTCAGATGGGGAGGTAAGTTTTGTTAAAAATGCTTGTCTTTTTATATATGGTAGATACGCGGCCTAATTTTTGGGCAGGCCTGTTTTAGCCCATTAACCGGTCGAAATTAGTTACTTTCTCTATCATTCCGCGTTTGTCTGCTACCGGCTCTACCTTCTTTCTCTATTCTTCTTCCGGTAATCTGGCAACAAACAGGCGGCTTGCCGATTTTGCCCCTCCCAGTTGCATCGCCTACCCGCCTCCTACGCCAGCCGATACCAGGTTGTTTCCTTCTCATCCTCGCGCCGCAAATGACGACTACAACTGCTATGTGCCTCTTCCTGGCCGCACCATGGGTAGCGTGGCTAAAAAGGCTACTTCGAATAACTATCCTCTGACTCCTCCTCACAGCTCGAATAAGATTCAGCTTTCATCACATCTGAATTCTCTGCTTTTTCCCCTTTCGGTATTTTGATTCCTGGTGCGTTTCCTTGTTTCTTTTAAATTCGTGTGTTCTAGATTGGAGTTTACAATTTCTATTAGTGTTCCCCCTCTTCTTCTCTGTTAGAATTTTGGTTCTGTAGCCTTTGAGTGATATGTTTACAAATTCTTTGGTTGCACCTTAGGTGTTGGATAAAAATCCTGAGTTGCCCTTCCTTTCAGTTTCATTTCTGGTGTGTTGCTGTATAGCAGGTTAATTATTCGCTAACTGTGTTTTTATTGACTTTTTTACATGTATGGTCTGCTGTAGTGCCATGTAGTTCGATGGTTCGTGTTGGTTTAGTCCCTTTAAATTTTTCGTAAAGTTTCGATTTTGATTAGGCTGATGCTTAGTTGAAACATGGTTTAGGCTTTCTTCATCTAGCATTTAGTGAAAAGCTTACGCAAAATTTATTTCGCAGGTTGATCATAGGAGGGCATATAATTGTGAGATTATGCTCTCAAAAGTGAAGATACCATTATCTGAGTTATTGGTAAGTCATCCGTGCATAATTCCATTTACAAGGTTCTTCATTTATGAATATATTTTGTACCATCCAGATCATAAAATTGACAGGTCTTTCCTTGGCATCAACCCTAAACCCTGGCTTAATTTGTAACTGAAGTTCTCATCAACTCTAAGTCTCTAACTGTAGTATCACCTACATGGATCATATCTTCCCATCGCGTTTGGTAAAAAAATGCTATTTATTGTACATTTAGATCTCTTAGTCGTAGTATTTTTCCAGAAATTTATAGGTCTTGGCTTTCAGCTTCTGCTAGAGATATTGTTGTTGCAAGCTTTTGTGGTTGTTAGAAATTACGTAAAGAAGAAAAATGCAGATGGCTTAGCTGTTTAAGTCTTCATGCTTGATAGATATGAATGGTTAACTCAACTTTCTTGTAATACTTTAAGTTTAAGCCATATTTATTAGTCAGTTCATCCCTAATTTTCTCCCTCGTAGTTTTTCCTCCCTTTTCCCTCTTTCAGTAATTTGCACCTGGAGTTGCACAATCATTGTCAGGAGATTTATTTCATGATTTATTTGAGACTAAATTAATTGTCATGCACCTGATGACTACATTTCTCTTCAATAATGTTAAACCACATTGTTTGGTCTACAGAGTTCGGTTCTTGCTTTGGAGGACTCTGCAATGGATGTTGATCAGGTTGAAAACTTGATCAAGTTCTGTCCAACAAAAGAGGAGAGGCCACACGGATATCAACCAACTTGTTGAGCATCTTCCAGTGTATGATATGAAAAATAATGAGTTTTTTTAATGTGGAAGTCTTTGTTTTCTACACTATAGATGTAACGTGAGGCTCTCTGTGAATTGGTACATGGTGCTCTCTTACTGTTCCTGTTGTGATTGTGTTTTGAAGTATAGGGAAAAAAATTTGATGAAAATGTGAAAAGTTGTGTTGGAAATTTGGTGACTGTATGGATTTTAACTACTCATTGATATTTAGATATTGATATTGATATTGGAAAGGAGTAGCCAAGGTAGGTGTAAATTTTGTAGTCCATCTCTGAACCACTGTTTGTACATGACCAGTTGTTGGAGGCAACAAGAATAAAAACAAAATGAAAAAATAGGTTGAATGCTGTAATGGTAAACGTATTTTTGACTCTAAAAATCTATATTCTGAAGCTTTAAAGCCAGTGTTATATAAGCCTTAGGTTTTATATGTTTGGTAAGACTTTAGAGATGTTGGATATGATAAAATATGGTGATCAGGAACAGATTTCTTCTCTGATGAAAATAAGATCTTGTTCACACACATGCTTTTATAAACTAAATCATTATGTGAGAAAAATGGTATATCCTATTACAAGCGATGAGCCAATGATTATGTAGTAACTTTCTGTACTTATCAGTAGATGACAAGACTAAGAGGTCTTAAATTGTAGCAACACTTGATAGCGGCAGTGATTTCCCGTGCTAGCTGTTACATGAATTGTAGGTGAACCTGAACATAGTATGTGTTGTTTTTTTCATAACAGATCTGGTCAGGCTGAAGTAGATGGCTGACTTTGAATTTTTTACTCAAGCTCCTATTTTAGTTGATTGTGTCTGAAACAAAAGAAAAAGGTCTATAAATTTCTGTTTGTTTAAATGGTATGAGCCCCAAAAATATAAAACTAGGATTGCCTATGAAAATGCAATGTCGGACTTCATTTCAAGACAAATGAAAGTAATTTCAAGGCATCTTTGTGTATGAATGTTGTAAGATGGTGCCATGTTTCTCAGAAACAAAGAATTTTCATTGAGCTGTGATTCATGTGTCTCTGCTTTTTACCATCATTAGTTTATAAACATATATTGATTCTCATGTTTGAAAACCCGAAGATTTTTTTGCTTGTCTACCTTTTCTACCACATGCCACCTATTTTGATCAGATGAGCATTAGCAAAAGCTTTCTGGACATTCTTGTAAATGTAAATTACTTAGGTAGACTACAAGTACAAAATAACCAGGGATTTGGTTTTGTAGTTTGTTTTTTGAATCTTCAAATATGGTTTTTCAAAATCAGTGATAAAACAAGGGCCTTAAACCATATTTTACGTTATTGTTGCTGGTAAGGCGTCATAGAAATGGATAATTGAATTATATTTGTAAATACTAAATACTGAGTCTTGTTAAATAATTTATGATATTTGGGCATGATTCGAGTTCAATTCAGCATGAGTTAGTGCTATGTCTTCTTTTCCTTCCCTATGAGGCATATTTTTTTTACTTAGTTTTACTTATTCTCTTATACTCATACTGACAAATATTCATCATTCACCAGGTTCTTCTTATTGTGTTCTCCCTGTAACCCCTTTTGCTTGCTGTGGTTAGGCACTATCCAGGTACGTTTTCCAGCCTCTCGAAAACAGCCTCTCGAAAAAAGCCTACTGTGTTTTGCTATTTGCTGCTCCAATTTCAGATCCTATTACTTTATACTTTCTGCATACCTTCAGCTATTCGTGCTTATTTACCTAAGTCTAACACACCAGTTATGTCGCAAAAAGATAAAGGCAAAGAACCTGAAATTCAGCTAAGAATTAGAACCTTAGACAATAACAAGAGAAAATATTCTTCTTTTATGGAACGTAGGCAGGCTAAGAATGCTAAACGTAGAAAAGTAAAATGTACCACATCTACACCTACAAATACAATTGACCCTTTGGACCAGATCTCAAACACCCCTGATCTATTACCGAATGCACCAGATTGCAGACACTGTGGTGCAAAACGCATCCACTTAGAAACCCCCTCCTTCTGCTGCTCGCATGGACAAATAAAGTTAACACCCACTATAATGCCTTCAAAAATACTCCAACTGTACCTCTCCAATTCTGATGATGGCACCCACTTTCGTGACTGTATCCGCAGTTACAACAACATGTTCGCATTCACGTCTATTGGTGTGGACTACGATGCCACTTTATCTAGAAGAAACCAAGGAATATACACTTTCCGCGTCCAAGGCCAACTTTACCACAAAATAAGCCAGCTAACACCACCAGATAACCACCCTAAGCACCTGCAACTTTACTACTACGACACTGAAAATGAAATCTCAAACCGAATGTCTATTAGCCCTAAATTTCGTGAAAATATTGTCACTGGACTAATTGACATCCTGCAGACAAACCCTTACTCCGCTTTCTTCCGGAATCTAAACAGCTATAATTTAGCTGAATATAAAATTGCTCTACGTGCTGACCCTATTTGTAATCCCAATGTCTTCAATAAACCTACTGTATCCCAAGTTGCTGCATTGTGGTTGGAATCAAATACAGCCCAAGAGAACACAGGTCAGCATATTGAGGTGTATTCAAGGGACAATAAATCTCAAACTATTAAACAATACTTTGCGTGTTATGATAGCCTGCAGTACCCACTTATTTTCCCTAACGGTGAACCTGGTTGGCATAGAGGAATTAATAAATTCAGTAAAACAGGAAATACACGTCAAGATGTATATAATGATACTACTCATGATATTCGCAACTACATAAGTTCAGATGCTTTTTTAGACTATGAAAACCAAACTTCTACAAAAAAGACACTGAAAAAAGAGTTTCATGCCGAGAGTATTATTGTTACAGACTACAAATTAGAGATAATGATAAATCTTTTCTGCTTCACACTGGTAGACTTTTCCAACAATATGTTGTAGATATGTACATTAAGATTGAAACCTCAAGATTAAGTTTTTTTTATAATGACAAAATGCAATGCCGTTTGCGAAATAAGGTGTACCATGGTTTACTAGATGGTATTGCACAAGGTTGTAAGACTGGGGCTGAAGTGGGTAAGCGTCTTATTTTACCAAGTTCATTTATTGGAGGCCCTAGAGACATGCGCAACAGATATATGGATGCCATAGCTTTGGTTCGGCACTACGGAAAACCTGACATATTTTTAACTATTACTGCAAACCCAAACTGGCCTGAAATAAAAGATCTATGTTCACCTTCTGATGAAATCCAAAAAAGACCCAATGTGGTTGCTAGAGTATTCCGTTCAAAACTTGAAATGCTAAAAAAATTAGTTATTCAAAGAGAATGTATTTGGTGAGGTGATTGCTTATACTTATGTGATAGAATTCAAAAAAAGAGGTTTGCCCCATGCTCACTTCTTGCTTATATTAAGTACCGCTTCAAAGATGTTTTCTCCTGCCGCTTTTGACAGAATCGTTTCTGCTGAATTACCTGATCCACAAAAAGACCCATACTTGTTTTCTTTAGTTGTAAAACACATGATGCATGGCCCTTGTGGTGTCCATAACCCAACATGTGCATGCATGAGAAACAGCTCTTGTAAGTTCCACTATCCCAAACAATTTTCAGAAAGTACAACACTTGGCAGTAACTCATACCCTATCTACCGTCGTACGGATAATGGATTTGTTCTAACAATAAGAGGTACACAACTTGATAATCGGTGGGTTATACCTTACAACCGATATCTTCTTGCTAAATTTAATTGCCACATGAATGTTGAAATATGCTCAACTATTCAAGCTGTAAAATATATCTACAAGTATATTTACAAAGGACACGACAAAATTTGTTATACTTTGCTTGCACATGGAGATAATGCTGCAATAGATGAGATTACAACATTCCAAAAAGCAAGATGGATTTCACCTCCTGAAGCGATGTGGCGAATATTTAGTTTTGATCTTAACCAAATACATCATTCTGTTATGTCTTTGCCTTTACATTTAGAAAACAATCAATCTATAACATTCCATGCAGATCAAACTTTAGAAACTATTACTGAAAATCCATTCTTTACAAAAACTATGCTTACACAATTTTTTTGTATGAATAAGTATGATAGCTTTGCTAAAAGCATGAATTGTTTGTATGTTGAATTTCCTCAATATTTTACTTGGTATCCTAACCACAAGCAATGGGTACAACGTAAACGATGTGAAGTAATTGGCCGCATTGTGAACTGTAGTCCATCAGAGGAGGAAAGGTTTTACCTACGGTTACTTTTACTGCATGTAAGATGCCCAACTTCTTTTGCCCACTTAAGGTCAGTTAATGGAATTGTGTATGACACATACAGAGATGCATCAAAAGCACTAGGCTTAACAGAGGCTGATGATACTATTGAAATGTGTCTTCATGAGGCATGTACATATATAATGCCTGCTGCTTTGCGACAATTATTTGCTACAATTCTTATATACTGCAACCCTCAAGACCCTAAGGAATTGTTTTTGAAATTCAAAGATTTCATGACTGAGGACTTTAGGCAGGATAAAACACTTAGTCCCACCGTAGTTAATCACAAGCTTTTAGACTCTCTAACTTATCTCCTACAGTCAATGGGAAAAAAATTGAAGATTTCTTCTGTTTAGATGATGACACATACATAAGTTCGCATGACAATCTAGCTAGAGAGTTAGCAACAGAAAAATATATTTCTGTATCAGCTGATGACTTGGAATCCGTGCACAAATTAAATGAGGAACAAAAATTTGCTTTTGATAAGATATTACATCATGTCCATACTGATTCTCCTAAAGTTTTTTTCGTTGACGGACCTGGAGGTACCGGAAAAACATTTTTATACAAAGCTTTACTAGCGACAATAAGATCATCTGGTGGCATCATGCTTGCCACTGCTACATCGGGAGTAGCAGCATCTTTACTACCAGGAGGCCAAACTTCCCACTCAAGATTTAACATCCCCTTACGTGAAAATGATTCAAGCTCCTGTTGTATAAGTAAACAAAGTACACTGGCTTTAATAAAAGTAGCAAAACTGATTATATGGGACGAGGCTACAATGGCAAAACGTAATATCATTGAGAAATTTGATGAAATGCTTAGAGACATAATGAGTACAAACCTAATTTTTGGGGGTAAAATAATTGTTTTTGGTAGCGACTTCCACCAAACTTTACCAGTTATCATTAACGGTACAAAACAGGATATCATAAATTCTACAATAGTTATGTCTCCATTATGGAATCAGTTTCAGAAGTTGAGACTTACTCAGAATATGAGAGCAATACTAGATCCAGCATTCTCAGAATACTTGTTAAAAGTTGGTGACGGAATAGAGAATACTAACAGCCGGGATGAAATCCTTATCCCACCAGCAATTAATCTTCATTTTTCTGATGATATTGATTCATTGAACTTATTGATCGATATGGTAACTACTACAAAGGGGTAGATGCAAGACACATATTTAAGGCGTTTAAGCCTGGCGCGTTTTTTTACCCCTTGATTGAAAGTAGCGAGCTCGCTACCATCTCAAGCTAGCAAAAAAAATTACATTCAAGAGGGAAAGAAGCATTTGAAGGCGGAAATGGGTTTTGACGTTAAAAAATACTTGACCAAGGCGGAAAAAATGTATCCGCCTTAAATTGAATTGGTTGTTGCGATCTCGTAACCTTTGTAGTAATATAAACGTGTCCGTTGCGATTTCGTAGGTTAGCTCGTTAGTTGTAGGTTTGTGCGTTGCGATCTCGTAAACTTTGCTAAACCCTAATTTTAGCAGGCGAGGATGTGGGAGATGTCGTAACTGGGACGGTAGTGTATTGCGTTTGATGTTACGGTATCGCTTCTATGCACGCCAAATTTGTCATTGTTCAATGTACAGTACATGTGAGGGTGATTGAATTGTTACGAGTTCGCTGGCTATCCAAAGGTGTTAGCGACGTGGTAGCGAGATCGCAAGCGCATTTGTATGGGTCACAAATTTAAGCTGAACTGGCCGTTCTAACTCCAAAAACAAACACTTTAAAAGGGTCTAAACAGGTGGGTATTGAAGGGTGATCAGTTGAAGTGTTCTCGGAGGTCTCATAGTTCCCGTGTTGGTGTAGGTAAGGTTTAACTTGCGTAATGTACTGGCTTGTCTCTTGATTTTTGTTGATTTTATGCATAATTTTTGGTTGCATTTTGGTTTATCTTGGTTGTTTTGTTAATGCAGTGTGTAGTTTATGTGTTGATCATCTAAAGTCAGTGGGTTAGTAGTATTGTGTAGTTGTTTGTCTGATTTGTGAATTATGGACCGCGAACGAATAATGAAGGAGAATGCTCGATTATCGAAGGAGTACTTAGATTTGGTTGAACAGTTCTTAGATGTTGGGTTGCGACATTGTAGACGGAACAAAATAGGAGGGGTTAGATGTCCATGCAACAAGTGTAGAAACAACGCTATATTTGAAGATATTGCTGTCGTGCGTGAACATTTAATTTGTAAAGATTTTGACAAATCCTACACAGAATGGGTTTGGCATGGGGAAGGCTATTATGGAAGTGACCAGGTGGAGATGGAGGAGGGAAGCGCCGAGGAAATCCTGCAGTATAATGAACAGCTTTCAGACATGTGCGACGATGTTGTTATGGAGTTTGTTGGGAAGAAAAGTATGCTGGAGGCAATGTATGACGATAAAAAGACAAGCTTATATGTTGGGGCTAAGCATTCTAGACTAGGAGCAACATTTTTGTTAATGAACCTAAAGGCAAGGCATGGTATTTCTGATAAAGGAATGACGGAATTGCTAGAGTTGGTTAAAGAGTTACTTCCTCAGGACAACTTATGTTCTGACAGGGTTTATGCTGCGCGGAAGATATTGTGTCCTATGGGCATGGAGTTTACTAAGATTCACGCATGCCCGAATGATTGTATGTTGTATAGGGGGATTGTTGATTTCTTGAGGGATGATTGCAAGGTATGCAGTGAGTCTAGATGGAAAAAGAAGGAGGGAAAGGTCGAGGTATGTGGAGAAACAGTGACAACATCGACAAAGCAAGGTCCTGCTAAGGTGATGTGGTACATGCCCTTGAAACCGAGATTGACGCGTTTGTATGCCAATCCAGTTGATGCAAAATTGTTAACATGGCATGCCGATAGGGTTCGAGAGGAAGATGATGATATTATATCTCACGCTTCTGATGGTGATCAGTGGAAGAAGATGGATGCTATGTACCCAGAATTTGCTGACGAACCTAGACACGTGCGCTTAGGACTATCTACTGACGGAATGAACCCTTTCGGGAACATGTCCAGCAACCACAGTTCATGGCCAGTGATGCTTGTTATTTATAATCTACCTTCATGGTTGATGATGAAACGAAAGTATGTGCTTTTGAACACTATGATCTCGGGGCCTAAGCAACCTGGCAATGACATTGATGTATATCTAGCACCTCTTGTTGAGGAGTTGGAATCCTTGTTTAAGCATGGGATTCATATTCCTGACGGAAGTCGAGGGGACGCGAAATTCCAACTTAAAGCCATGTTGATTTGGAGCATCAATGATTTCCCTGCTTTGGGTAACCTTGGAGGGTGTTCTGTAAAAGGGCATTTTGCATGTCCCGTTTGTGAGAGTCATACTAGTCATTGTCAATTAAAGCACGGTGGTAAGCCTGTTTATCTAGGTCATAGACGATTTCTACCTAGAAGTCATCCGTGGAGGAGTGCAAAGAAGTGGTTTAACGGTCAGGAAGAGCATGGTTTTGCCCCAGTCCCACTATCAGGTACTGAAATATTGGAAAAGGTAGCGGGCATGGAGTTTGTGTTGGGAAAGGGAAAAAAGAAAAGCGCTCAAACTACGATTTGGAAGAAATGTTCGATATTTTTCAAGCTCGATTATTGGGAGCACTTGGATGTGCGCCACTGTCTAGATGTCATGCACATAGAGAAAAATGTATGCGAAGCTTTGATTGGGACGCTATTGAATACACCGGGCAAGAGTAAGGATGGATTGAAAAGTAGAAAGGATTTAGTCAATCTTGGCATAAGGACGTCACTTGCTCCCGTTCAAGAAGAAGCAGGTACGACATACTTACCACCTGCTTGTTATTCCTTGTCATCTGAGGAGAAGGAGAGTTTTTGTAGAACTCTAAAATCAGTAAAGGTGCCTTCTAAATATGGTTCGAACATTAGTAGTTGTGTATCTACCGCCGAGTTGAAATTAGTGGGAATGAAGTCGCACGATTGCCACAACCTGATGCAGGATTTGAATGTCATTGCTCTGAGAGGTTGCTTGCCTTCTCACGTTGGAGATGCAGTTGCAAGGCTTTTTTATTTTTTAAAACAAATATGCCGCAAGAGAGTAAGCCGTCGTAAGTTGGATGAATTGCAGGATATGGTAGTTGAAGTACTGTGCAGGCTAGAGATGTATTTTCCCCCTTCATTTTTTGACATAATGATTCATTTGATAGTTCATTTGGTGCGGGAGGTGAAGCTGTGTGGACCGGTGTACTTGAGATGGATGTACCCATTTGAGAGGTACATGAGCATTTTCAAGCATTTTGTTAAGAATCGTTATCGACCAGATGCTAGTATAGTGCAGCGATATGTTGCGGAAGAGGTAATAGAATTCTGTACCAACTATTTACAGGATGTACCTACTATAGGACTGCCAGTCTCCAGACATGATGGTAGATTGGATGGTGTCGGACTACGCCATAAGTCTAAATATAGCCCTTCTTCTGATGAAATATCTACAGCACATCTGTACATTCTGCGCAACCATCATTCAGTGAGTCCTTATGTTGATGTTCACCTTAATGATATTAGGTCAGCACACCCGAGCTGGTCGGAACCTAGAGTTCTAGAAGCTCATTGCAGAGACTTTACTAGTTGGCTCAAAATACATGTGCAGAATGGCGGTGAACACCCCGACGTTGTAAAATGGGTTGCCAAGAGACCCCTAGGCACAGTTACATCGTTTAGCGGGTATGACATCAATGGATACACGTTTGGTACTAAGAAAACGAGAGGGTGATAATGGTTTTTTGGTACCATTACTGATATATGGGAAATGGACTTTGTTCATGTCCTAATCGCATTGTTTAAATGTGAATGGGTAGATCAAGGTGAAGGGGTGCGCACAGAGGATTTAGGCATGACTCTAGTTAATAGAGGAATTCTCGGGTCTAGGGATGATCCATTCATCATGGCGGCTCAAGCTCATCAGGTATTCTATGTGGAAGATCCAACTGATGCTCGATGGGAGATCGTTGTTGATGGTAAGAAAACATTCATCTATGGTGACGGATTGTTCAACGATGACTCCACTGTTTCTACCAACACCATTCCGCCCTCGGTGTACGAAACTCTGGAGGAGGATGATGACATTGTTTGTGCGTCGGTGTGCAGAATGGATCAGGAGGAAGGCATGTGGATTAATCCTGCGGGGAAAACTACAAAGAGGAAGGGGAGGCAACCAAACAAGAAGAAGACTAAAAATATTAAAAAACAGAAGTAGCCATTTGATAACCATTGTTTTTGAATATTATGCTGTATTTCATGGTTCATGTAGTTAAATTTTGATTTAATTAATTTTAGTACACTAAATCTTCTAATTTTAAAAAAATTGTACACTGTTGTAGACGTGGCGATACCGCAACGAAACACGCTAGAAACCAACGCATGTTAACTTGTTGCGTTACGAGTTCGTAACATTGGCGAACCGGTTACGCTTTCGCAACAAAAAGCTGAAATTCGCATATGAACTTCTGTCTCTTGAGTCTGACAGGTTACGATCTCGCTTGATGGGAAAAAAATTGTATAAATTTAATTAACTTGAAACTAGCGAAATCGGTAGTAGCTCGCCAGGTGAGTAACTTGATACTGGCGAGCTCGCTAGTATAAAGCCACATACCAAAAAATTAGATTTAACTCCTTAGTAAAGTGGTGTTATATTTTAAAAATTTAGCCACACTAAATAAATAATGGAAGTTTAAATAATCAAGTATACATAATAAAATAGATGACATTCAAATTCAAATATTCTTTACAATGTTGTTAGAGAACTGATAAAAACAAATTGAAAATGAAATTGTTTGGATTTGAGTACAACTACTAGCCAACATGAACGAATGCAAATCTAATCATCATTGCTAGGTGGTGGTGTCTGTGATGGTGCTGGTGGATTCCCCTTCATTTTTTTCCTCGCACTAGCCCTTTCAATGCCACGTATCACCTTCTCCGTTAACCAATTTGTGTGATTGATTTTGGCCATCTTATCCCTGAAAAGGTCGACCGTGTCTTCTACACCCTTGTAGTATGCCTCTGAGGGTACACCTGTTCATGTAAGTGAAACAAAAAAAGGGTGAGTATAGCAAATAAATTGTATAAAACAGAAATTAAACTGTAGGGGTTTAGTGTGGCTAACCTTCGACGTTCTCTCTGACTTCTTCAGGATTAAACTGTAGCGGTTTCTTGGGTCCATCCGCTACTTTCTGCCACACACCATCAATCAACTCAAACTTACCTTTCCTCTCAAAATATGAAATCGTATAGAAGGAACACTCCTGGGCTATTGGAGATAATTTTATCTTGGGATGCACTGAGGTAAGAAACATGGTTATGAAATTACCGTAAGGGAGCTTCTTGACTGTCCTATTATTTTCGACCACACTTTGTCGCTCGAAAATGACATGGCCAGGGTTCAACTGTATCTCCTCCATGACGCAGTAAAATATGCTCACAGTAGTATAGTTCATCTCGGTGATCCAACCACCCTTAGGCACGACACTCCTAGCGACCATCTCATAAACATTCCTCTCCTCACCACTAAGTTTATCCAACTTATAAGATCTAGGCACCCCTAAATCGTCAGCATCTCTATCAAAGTACTTCTTAGCATACTCTACAACTTGGGCTCGATCCAAAACCCCACACTCAGGCCATTGTTCTCTAATGTAAAACCCCGGAGGGGGTTGGTTACTATAGTCCTCGTTAACAGCATAGGACACGTTCAATGCCTTGTTAAAAAACTCCTCCCCAATCTCGTAGTCCTTCTTATTAACCCTGGTGAACCACCTACCCGTCTCCTTTTGTTCCTCAATCAACTGGTGAAAATTAGCATAGAATTGGCACGTCTCATCCTTATGTGCCGGATAATTCAAACCTAACAAGTCACCCAACTCATGAAATTGAAATATCTTTAACACATTCCCCAAACCTAGTTCTTCTATCTGATTAAAATCAACAACATAACAATCTAGCAATTGACTATGCTCCATGTAATTAGAATAGGCCTGGGATGCATCCAAACTTACAAATCTTTGCTTATCGTATTTGGTTGAACTTGTTCCCGCCGTCGCCCGTTGCTGAGATCCCGAAGCCTGACCTTCATCACGTCGGGCGGCCTGCACAAACGGATTGGGTGCCAAATTCTTCGTCCTTGCCATTGCTCTTGTCGGATGGGTATGGGAGATTTTGGTTGGTTTATTTTTTCTAAGCTCTGAGACGTTCGATCGATGTTTGAAATCAGAAGATCCCCAAATTTGATATATAAAGGTTTGCGTCTTGCGATATCGTAACTACCAAGACAGCTTATATTCAAGTTGGTTGCGATATCGTAAGATTCCACGCACAAAAGTAAACGACGCCGTGTAACATGCTGCTAGGGTTTAATTCTCAGCAGTAATACTAGCGATATCGTAACTAATTAAATTTATATTATATTAATTCTCAGCAGTACTACTAGCGAGCTCGCAACTAATTGTATTCATATTAACCTAGCGAGGTCACTACTATTCCAGTCATAATTTTTGTTGTTCTATGTGTCAATCTTTGTTGCTACGAATTCGCAAGGGTAGACAAAGTACGCTGCGATATCGCTACAGATTCTCTAACTAGGTTCTGTTGACTGAATACGGCTTGTTGCGATATCGTGAGGACCTCGTAAACAGGCGCTAGTTAGTTGCGATATCGCTTGTTCTGTTCATAATAAATCATCATGAAACGTGACCGTGACGATATCGCTATGTCCACGCACTATACAAAAAGTAAATGATTTTGCTGATACGATATGGGCTCTTAGGATGAAAAAATAAAATGTAAGGGAGAATATATCAAAACAAGAAAAAATAAATTGTAAATGTGCCAAAATGGAAAACACAAGTTCATTACAATCGAAACAAACTGGTGATACAAAAATACATAGTGAAGAACAAACAACTAATACTAGTAGATCGTTCATTCACTGAGGACATGAAGCAGTTCCTGATCGCAAGTGCATGCATCACAGGTGATGTCCGCCGGATCAAGGGGTGCCCAGGGATCGTACCTCACAAACTTATTGAGGCCAGCATGCGGAATGCAGCAGATCGGCCTAGGCCTAACTGCTGCTTCTGAGAAGTACCTGAGGTAGTGTCTCCAACCCCAAGCGTATCTCAGACCTCTTTTGACGCGTTGCCGAGCTAGACGGAGGCCCTGTTTGTCGGTTCTCTTCATGGTTGTGATGACATTCATGCCTCTTTGAATGTCACCTTCGCAGATTGCAAAAACAGCCAACACATAGGTCGACGGTGTGTGACCTACTGCAGAAGCTTCGGTGAGCCACTGTCGAGCCCACTCGGTCGCTCTTCCGCTCACGTAGCGACGAAGAACCCAGTCGAACATAACACGAATCATTACCAGATTTATCATGTCATCTGGGAGGGCGTTGAATAGAGACACATCCATGGGAAGCAGAAGGCAAGGAATATGAGAAGGCAGAAGGGAATGTGGGAATGAAGGGTCTAATGAGGTTCTAAATGGAGAAGGGGTTGATATTTAAAGGGTTGAGGTGCTCCATTATTCAAAAATATGTCAGAGTTCCTAGACAAAAATTAGTCATTATGGTATTAATGGAAGGAAAATGTAAAGGTATTCTCACCTTTCCATATACACCCCATGCAAACCCCCAAAATAAATTAATTAATGATGGAATTTCAAAGGTTTTTACTGATGTCACAGGTCAGACAAAGCCCAATACTTATACTATCACTACTACTACAACCCAATATACTACCAAAAGCCCTTATCTCGTTGCGATATCGCTAGAGAATCGCCAGCTAGGCTCTGTTGACTGAATACGAGCTGTTGCGATATCGTTAGGACCACGTAACATATAAGCGAGTATGTGACGAGTTTGCTTGTGTTGATTCTACTAATAAATGTGACACTGACGATATCGCTAGGAACACGCACAATAGCAACAGTAAATGATTTTGCATAAAAAGTAACATTTAAGATGAAGCTAGTGATTTAGCGAGCGATTTTGCTGAAAAAATAACCGTTACGATGAAAAAGTAAAACGTAAGGGACAAGGTTTCAAAACAAGAAAAGCTATTCAATAATTAAATTAATGTGCCAAAATGGCAGACATAAACTTATTACAATCCTAACAAATTTTACATAAAAAACAACCGAATAAAATAAGAAAGAAACTACAACATCCAAAGTGGCGGAGGGGTTAGAAGGACGTGAAGCACTTCCTGCTCGCAAGTGCATGCATCACATTCGATGTCCGCTGGATCAACCATCGTGTAGCGCCGGTACCTGAAGCCATGATTGAGGTCAGCATGTTCCTGGCAGCATCTAGGCTTAGGCACTACTACATCGAGGTACCCCAAGTAGTGCGCATTGCCCCAGACGTAAGCCAATTCGAGGGTGACGCGATCCCGAACTTCCTCGAGGCCTTTCTTGTCGGTTCTCTTCATCTCAGTGATGACATCCATGCCTCTCTGAGCATCACCTTCGCAGATTGCAAATATAGCCAAGGCATAGGCCGACTCTCTGTGACCTATTGCAGAAGCCTCGGTGAGCCACTGTCGAGCCCAATCGGTCGCTTGGAAGCTCACATACCGACGAAGAACGTGTCTGAACATAACACGAATCATTATAAGATGAATCATGTCATCTGGGAGGGCGCTGAAAAGTGTCAAATCCATGGGAATAAGAAGGCAAAGAATAGGAGAAGTTTGAAGGGAATATGGGAATGAAGTCTCTGATGGGGCTCTAAAGGGAGAAGGGGCTGACTTTTATAGGGGTGAGGTTCTACATTGGTCAAAAACATGTGAGAGTTCCGAGACTAAAATTAGTAATTGTTGTATTAAAAGAAGAAAAATGTAAAGGCATTCACACCTTTTCATTGACCACATTCACACCCCCAAACAAAATAATTACTGATGGAATTTCAAAGGTTTTTCCTGATGGGTCTGTAGATTGTAGCGATATCGCTACTCTCCAAGCCTAACAATTGTTTGCCAGGTGTGTCAAGTTTTGTTGTACGAACTCGCTAGAGAATCTCAAGCTAGGCTCTGTCGACTGAGTACGACTTGTTGCGAGATCGCTACTATAAGTTACACAGGTAGCGACTTCGCTAGGGAGGCGCCAACTTATGCTACAAGTATGCGATGTTTATAAAAGCTAATTAATAACAATTAATAAACTTATATATATGTAAAGGACAAGGTATCACAAAAAAAACCTATTAGTTGATTAAATGTGCCAAAATGGCAAACAAAAGGTTATTACAATTCCTAACAAATTTGGGCTAAAAAAGAAAAAACATAATCAAACAACAAATAAACTAGAACATTTAGCCTAAACGAGAACCTAGGACGTGAAGCAATTCCTGATCGCAGGTACATGCATCACATGAGTGTCCGCTGGATCAAGCCTGTCCCAGCGATCGTACCTCACTCTGTGATTGAGGTCAGCATGTTCCACGCAGCAGATCGGCCTGTGCGTGACTACCTCATCACTGGGGAACCTGTAGTAGATCGGCCAACCCTAGGTATTACCCAAACCGGATCTGGCACGTACTCGAGCTTCCCGGAGGCCTTTCTTATCGGTTCTCTTCAAGGTGGTGATCACATTCATGCCTCTCTGAATGTCACCCTCGCAACATATTGCAAATATGACCAAGACATAGGTCGAGTCTGTGTGACCTAGTGCAGAAGCGTCAGTGAGCCACTGTTGATGCCATTCTGTCGCTCTTCCGGTCGCGTACGCACGAAGAACCGAGTCGAAGTAAACACGAATCATGATTAGATTTATCATATCATTTGGGAGGGCTTTGAATATAGACAAATCCATGGGAAGCAAAAGGCAAACAATAGGAGAAGGGAGAAGGGAATGTGGGAATGAAGGATATTTATAGGGTTGAGGTGCTCCATTTATGAAAAAGATTGTAGAGTTCCTTGTAAAAAAGTAAAGGCATTTTTACCTTTTCAAGATATCCTCATGCAAACCCCAAAAACAAGTTAATTCCTTATGGAATTTGAAAGGTTATACTGAATTTTTTTGAATGTTATTTCATCAAATCAAACTAAACTAAATTGAAAGTATTGAATTTGTTTTTTTTAAAAAAAAACTATCCTTGAAAAAAAAGAGCATGTGCTAAATAATAATCCTGAGTTGATAAACTTTATCTCTACATTTTAATATTATTAAATTTCGACTAGATTAATGTTCATAAATAAAGCTCCTACCTAGCTATAGCGGCGTCGTTTGTGGGTTTGTGGGTTTAGGGTTAGGGTTTAATTGTGGTAACGTGTACACTAGCGATATTGCTACCATAGAAGCTACTTAGCGATATCGCTACCATAAGTTACATAGGTAGCGAGTTCTCTAGTGAGGCGCCAACTTGGCTCTGTTGACTGAATACGACTTGTTGCGAGCTCGCTACTTTTCAGTTACACAGTTAGCGAGTTCGCTAGTGAGGCGCCAACTTGGCTCTGTTGACTGAATACGACACGTAGCGATCTCGCACGTTACACGTAAACAGGAGCGAGGACCAAGCGATTTCGCTAGGAGCAAGCACTATACCAAAAGTACTTGATTTTGCTGAACTGAAGTAACAACTCTAAAAATAATTGAACATCTAAAAATTGTTGAAGTTATTGACCACATTCATGTAACCAAAACGGCATCTTTGGCGACGCGTACACAAGTGATCATAATCCAAAAACTAGTTAATATTCAAAAAAGTAAATGTTTAAACCAAACTAAACTACGAAATCACAGGCCTGCGACTAACATATCATGCAAGTCATCAACACACATCTTGTCGCTGCCTTCGGCCTTCTCCCCCGAACTGCCTCCATCGTTTTGCTTGTCTTGCTCGTTCTGGCCTGCTGGTTGAGCTTCAGTCTCGATGCAGATGTTCTCTTCTTTGCCTTGGCCCGGTTCAACATCCTCGTCGGGTTCTGCGATCAGCCTCTCTTTCCTAATCATCTCATACATCGCCGGCTCATCTTCTGCATCAGAGTCGCTGTCATGATGATCACCATCATCACCATCTTCACTATCCGCATCTGCATCCCTTACATGATCAGCAACAAGCTTCTCATCGGATGGCTCCTTCTCGCTGGCTGTAGCCAAATCTTCACTAGGACCCGCGGTGTCTTTTTGCTTGGGAAATGTGGTGCGGAAATCAGGTACCTCCTCCTCATCGCTCAGATCGCACTCCACTACCCCGCTGGATATCAGTTAACCGAGCCGTTCGTTGTTAGCACATGCCCTTTTCTCAGCCATTTCAATCTCATTCAATAACTGGCCCATAGACACCACAAGCCTACCACGGGCATCAAAAACAGCATCTACACAAACAAATCAAGGTTGATAAGAACCAATTATTAACAAATTAAACAACTTGAACCAACTACAGTTAATAACAAGCTAGAATCATACCTGATACTCCCATCCTACCCCTTGCCCTTCTGGCTGCCTCTTCAGCTTCTTTCTTTCTCGCGTACTTCCCATCGGCCTTCAACTCTAACCTCTTGTGCTTGAGCCACTCCTTGTCGTATTTGCCGAGCGGCATGGGACGGCCTCTTGGAAAAATACCCGCTTTCTTGATCAGAGCTACAATCAAATTGCCATACGGAAGCGCGGCGTTGTTGTGTCTGGCCATCTTCATCATTTGAGTCAGAATTGTGAAGCCGGGGTTGATTGGAAGCTTCTCCATGATATAGTAGAACACCATGAGACTGCAAACTGTGGGCTCACATGCATGCCCTAGGGACGGGACCACATTACCGCAGATTAGCTCAAAAACTAATCTCTGCTCCTCGGTAAGCCTGTGGATCGGGAAAAACCTAGCTGTACCCGGCCTATCAGAAGTCCTTTTAAACCACTTCTGACCCATCTCACCGGCCTTCAATGGTTGCTTGGGGCAAACAGAAGGAAACCTCTGCTCGTAATATACCTCGTACGGACCATCCTTTTTGGTAGGCCTCAGGTCGGTACGAGACAGATAAGGACATTTCAGAACTTCATTGATGCTAAACTTATCGACCGTAAACTTAACACCCCGCACCATTGTAGTTATTTCTTCCACCCCTTCCTCTAAACCTAGGTTCGCATAAAATTGGAGAACCTCCTCATGGTAAACAGGCTCAGGCACATAAGCAACTTATCTAGATGTTGTGTCCTAAAATGGTCTAGCACGTAATCTAGTTGCAGCGAAGGCACCACACTACTATCAAACACATTATTATTTATAAGTTTCCGAGAGGACAACGCTCATACCTAGCTATGGCGGCATCGTTGAAAAACTCAGGAGAGTCCTCCTCCTCACTAGAACTGATAGGCCCTTCCTCACCATCATCTCCGGCAGCAGCGGCGGCGCAGGCAAGACTGGAACTTGTGGTGCGACAGGCGGCTCCTCTTCCACAACATCTGGCTCCTCAGTCCGCCGGCGTTTGTTACTCGCCGCCACCCGTCCACGTCCCCGACCCGACGATCCACCACCTCTTCCACGCATTGATCCCCTAGTTTTTATCGGTATTTCTGTCAGAGAGGTTTGTTTTCGTGAATACGCCGTTTCGTTGGCGGCGGGGCGACTGGAACCTCTACCTGAACCTCAGGATCCTCGGTCCGATGCCGTTTATTTCCCGTCGCCGGACCACTTCCCCGTCCACTGTCTGAGCCTCTACCACCCCATCCTCGCACCGCTCCTCTAATCTTTGGCCGCATTTTGTCGGAGAAGTTACAGGGTCGTCGCCGGTGATAATGGCAGAAGGGTTTTCAATTTGGGGCTAATTAATTTTAGCCCAATCCCCTTTTTTTGTTTATTGTAATAATACTTGCGATATCGCTAGCTGATACGCTTCTATATGTTGCGAGATCGCTAGTTCACACGCATCTGTATGTTGCGAAGTCGTTAATATCTCGCTCAAGCGTTCGAGTAGCGAACTCGCTACAGAAGAATCATTCTAATTAGTAGCGAGGTCGTAACCCAAAAAGCCTTTTTTTATTTGAACTACTAACTAGCGCTATCGCAACCCCGTCGCCAACTGGTTTTCTGGGTTATGTGGGTTTGTGGGTTTGCGGGTTTGTGGGTTTAGGGTTTAGGGTTTAGGGTTTAACTGTGGTAACGTGTATACTAGCGATTTCGCTACTACACAAGCTAATTAGATTGTAACTTAAAAAAAAAACTTTTTAATATTTTATTAGCAATTTTCACATTCTAACATATATATATTTTATATAGATGCAGTACAATAATCTATTTGTTAAATATCTATCATGATATTCACTCAGGTAGAGTACATCTTTGTACATAAGCAGTATGACATAACTCTAAGTAAAACATCAATAATTCGGTTTAAATTTTTAAACGCAATATCATATTCTTAAATATGTACATTTTATATCTAAACAATATAATACTCAATTTGGAAAATATCGAACATCACATTATGTCAAGCAGAGTACATCTTAGTACATCAACATGCAATGTTATTAAGCGATACTCGGTAGTATGATGAGTGATGACAGTTGGTGAGTGAACGTGTGCATGATACTTTGTTTAATTCAAGAATCGTGCTTGTAATCACATAAATGAGTTGTAATAAACTAAGTATCTCTAATGAAATGCACTTGAACTGCGCATATATATATATATGTAGTTCATGTGTGAATCTCTACTATGCTGTTGTCTCTAAAGGTAAGCGATGGATAGCGTTTTCAAGCGTACACATGATGTGTAGAGTTTCTTATCGTCTTACAATTAAAGACTAAGTTTCTTAAAACTCTTTCAAATTATGTAATTGCAGATTAAGTGACCAAATCCCTATCCCGTTCTACACGAGCATATGATGGAACAAATGAAAATTATTCTTAAAATAGAATGATTAGTGTCTTATACCATCTTTTCGTTTAAATCGTGATTTAAAAATGTATGAGTGCATTTTAAAAAAAAAATCTTAAGTAGGGTTCTAGCGAGCATTTGTAGCGAAGTCGCAACATCCTAGTAACATACTTTATGTCAGCTTTTCAGTTACGATGTCGCTAGAAGGATAAAGTAGAGCATAAAAGTCAATCACATGAGCACGTAACGACTTCGTAAATAGCCATGTCAGGCGTAACGAGAGAGTTCCGATTTCGCAACAAGGTAAGCTAGAATAAAGTAAACACGTTATAGAACAGAAAAACATTACACTTTTGGCATCTTATCCATCACTTCTTACGGGTTTCATCTCCAAAAGTTCAAACTTTTGCACATCTTCTCAAATCTCCTCAACTTTCTTCACATCAAATCTCCATTACCCATCCCATACATCTTCTCACATCAATTGTGTCAAAACAAAGTGCTTTATTCCTAAAATAACATAGAATTTTTAAAGGGTTTGGGGGATAGGAAGCGCAAACCCAGTGCTGATAATGTTATGCCTTACACCGGGGGTAGGGCGGGGTACTTGGGTGTGGGGAAGAAGACCTCAAAAAAACATGAAACCGAGGTGAAAGAGCTTGTGGATGGGGCATGGACGCGGAAGTGGCGAACAAGCTAGTCATTGCCGAAGACCCCACAACATATAGTAGACAACAATTATTCGTCTTGGGTAGAATTAAAAAAGACGGGACTTTCTCAAGTGATGAGGCAAAAAGGGTGGCTAATCGAGTGGTACGCTTTACCTACTACGCCATACCATGTTCCATTTTAGTATCTACAATCACACCATCAAACACAACAATTGATTACGATATGACTTTTCATTTACTATACTACCTTTTTAGGACGAGGTCGAGCGTGAAGTTGAAGAAGACTTGTTCATCCCTGTCGGTAAACACGATGTGCTACGTAGGGCACTTGGGAAGGCCGAGCATCCGGGAAGAGTTAAGGGAATTGGTGGTTATGTTACTCAAATAGAGGCGTTTGGTATCAAACGTAGTAGCAAAGACCCTAAACTATCCAAACTCCAAATAGCATTGAACCAAGCCAAAAAATCCGACCAAGAGGTCAAGAAATTGAAAACAATGTTGGCCAATATATGTTCTTTTATAAAGTATCCTCTTCCATCCGATTTTTGTGACACCGATCCAATCAATGGACCCTCGTCTAGAGGTTCACATCCTTCCCCACCACAACATGAGGTTGACCAACCTATTTTTGACCAACCTATTTTTGACCAACCTATTGTTGAACCCAACAAGGAAATATGCACACCTTCGGCCCCTATCAAAGAGCAAGTTCACATACAACCATCCTATCCCAAACCAAAGGTACGTTTAATTACTTGCACCTCAATCAAATGAATAATTCTACACAACTCCTGATTATTGATATTTTTTAAATATACTCATCCTACATATGTCTAATTCGACCTAATTAAACATGCCTTATTTGTATATTAGAACTCCCCTTCTTGCAAGTTGTACGCTGAATGTGGGATGAATTCTCAACCCCGCCACGTTGCAATGGGAAATTCATATCCTGACATGGCACTACATCATGAAGCCATGGCTACGGTGTTACTAGCGAGTAGCTAGTGGCTGTCGTAACCTGGCTCGTTTTGATTAACCGGAATTGTTTAATTTGGCTTGTAACGAGTTCGCTACCTATGACCGAGCGATTCGCCTCTATTTGTCGTAACCAATCTCGTCAGCAGATAAATATATGACAAACTAGGTTCACTTACGAGATCGTAACCACTATTAGCGATCCGCACGGTGGAAGTCGTAACCAGTCTCGTACACATTCATAACAGTCTAGGATTTTCAATGTAGCGAACTCGTTAGTATTTCATCTGGGGATCCGTAAGCTGCTGTCGTAACATAACAATCAACCATTTGTTTGGGACTAGCGTTTGCTAGTTACGGTATCGCAACGAGCCAATTCATATCATACAGACTTTCACGCTAGCGAGTTCGTAAGCTTTTAGCAAGGCGTATAAGCCTACATCCAAGGCGGAAACAAACGTCTTAAACCCAAAAACATCTAAGGCGGAAGAGGAACCGCCTTAGATGATTTTTCACATTCAAGTCACTACCAGGGAAGGCATTTGTTTTCTGCCTTAACCAATGAAGGATGAACTGCCTTAGATGGCTTGATATTCTAGTAGTGGGTATTCCCTGGAATTGGTCAGCCTAATTTTGATGTTTACTCTTTTGTGACAAGAGCTATACTTACTACCAGGAATGAATTTGTTTATGAAATTAATGAGGTCTTAATAACGAGACTTTTGGGTGACGAGGTAACATATTTTGCTTGTGACGAAAGTGTTCGTTCTTCAGGTTTACCAGATCAGCAGGAATTATATCATACTCTAACTCCTACAGGTCTTCCATCTCATAGGCTGGTATTAAAAAAAATGCACCTATTATACTACTTACAAATATTAATCCCTCTGAAGGAGTTTGTAACGGTACGCGTCTAATCTGTAAGAGTTTCGATCGGAACATCATAAATGCTGAAATATCTGTTGGTTCATTTGCGGGAAAATGTGTATTCATTCCTCGCATAACTTTAGAGGCCCCAGAGGATAGATTTTCATCAATTCCATTTAAAAGAAAGCAATTTCCTTTACGACTGTGTTTCGCAATGACAATTAATAAAGCACAAGGGCAAACTCTAGATTTTGTTGGTGTTTATTTAAAAGAACCGGTATTTTCATATGGTTAGCTTTATGTTGCATTATCTAGAGCTAAGACTATAAGCCAATTGAAAGTCCTTATCAGACTATTGACGCCATTGATTCAGAATACCAATTACACGAAAAATGTTGTCTATAAAGAAGTTTTAGCAGCTGCTAATGTTTAGCTCCTCACATTAGTCGGTTGTACCATGAACCTTATCATTACGAACATCCTAGCCTAGAGCATATGAGGTACAATGTTTCTTTTTATTCCTATTGTCTTTATTTCAATTTTATTTTCATATGCAACCTAATTACTCTGCCCCAGTTTCAGCACCCTCAGACTGGTAGGTAAAGTTGGAACAAAAGCACGTGTACCGAAATTTGTGGCACTGCCTCATAAAAATTCTTTCTGAAGGATGCTCTCAGTTTGCAGACAGAGACCACCATGTAAGTTAGTTTTCTTAATTTATTTGCTTGCATCGTCATGGATAATTGGTTATGCATTATCATTAGAAACTTATAAAATACAATCTTAAGAAGCTTGCTCAGATTTTCGCTACAATCATCAACTCGCGCAGGGAAAGTGGCAAGACTGAACACGATAAGCTGCAGTGCTTCATCGACTCCAAGTACAAAAACAGTCGCCTTACTACACAGGATGAGGTCACCGGCCTTCTCATTGTAGCTCTCTTTGCAGGCCAGCACACTAGCTCCATCACCTCAATCTGGACTGGGGCCTACCTTCTCTGCAACTCTAAGTACATGTCTCAAGTTTAGGATGAGCAGAAGAAGATTGTTAAGGAGCATGGAGATAAGGTTGACCATGATATCCTCTGAGATGCAAGTTCTCCACCGTTGCATCAAGGAAGCTCTCAGGTTCCAACCTCCACTGATCATGCTGCTGAGGAGCTCCCTTTCAGATTTCTCAGTCACCACCAAGGAGGGGAAGGACTACTATTCTGCACCGGCCTGGAAGCTATATATGATGTTCAGGTGCCCTTATCATTCCACTGCATCTACAAATGGCGTGCCTTGTTTAGGTTATTTGCTATAATTGCATTAATGTTGTTGACTTTGCATTTAGGTTCAATGATCATGCTGAGTTTGCACATGAATTAATTGTTCCAAAAAAAAATTGACTGCTCTAGCTGCGCTCCGTAAAAATCTGAATATTTTTATTCTCTCAATCAAGTTATAATCATTCCTCTTTCATATATTTTTCTTGTCTGTTAGGTAGTGTTTCATGTTCAACGAGGTACACCCAGCCGTAGTACTAGATGGGGCAGAGATCACTTTTCCCATCATGTAAGTTGAACTCCGAGAGTCATCTTCAATGGTATATTAATATAACCTTATTAGCCTTTGGCTCCTTACATCTCTAAATGGCCTCAGGCTACTCTACTCTATTTTATGTGGATTGTTTACGTGGTGTAATGGTGTTGAGAAATTAAAAGTTGTCTCATATGAATACAGACTCAACCTGTGAATGTCCCAACAAGCTTCAAGCAGCGAGCAATGCTGGTTGATGAAATCTGGCATGCTGTTGGTGATAATTCGACTGATGTTGATTGGTATATTAAGCGAACAGTTCTTGGTGGGATATACTCTGCAACTGAACTGTATATGCTAACTGATGCTTCTCCGGGTATCACTTGTTCCTGTTTTTTCTCTATTTAGACTATCTTACTTCTTAAGCAGTGTGGATACATTCTGGGGATTTCTGTTTTTGATCTCTATGCTTATAGATGAACTGATTAACTACCATCTTGGTGCATGCAAAAAAAGAGTTTCTAAGAAGTACTATTAAAAATTGTTGCAAATACATAAAATAAGCGTATTATGTGATTGTGTTAAATGTTTAGTTAGGTTGTAAATGTTAGAATGAATTTTTTATGTTTTAAAGATAACAGATTTATGTCCCAGTTATGTTCACATCTTATACGGCTTTATTTTATTCCTCGTGCTTCTTTCTTTAACATTTCTTTGGCTATCAGCTGTTGTAGTGTTCTTAACAGGATGTGATTTTTCCCCGGCTTCTTTAGAAAGTGATAGTATAAGACATCCATGCTATTTCTCGCGTTATTGTTAATGTGCTTTTGTTTTTTAATAGACTTTCATGATATCTGGACGTTCTTGGATGGACTAATTAGAGATGCATTTGATTTGACTTCAAAAAGACTATTCAGGAGGTAACATCTGGTAGCTTTCCATGTTAGGCATTTGTAAGATGATTTGAGTTTCTAAAGATAGTTGGTCCTCCTGGCCTTTTCAGGTCAAATATATTGCAGAAGCAATAGGTGTTGGAATATGAGGGCCATTGCAAGGACTTCTGTGCTCAGTCAATAAAATGAGGAATACAAGGAATTAGAGAAGTTTCCTGTCACAGGCTAAGGGCCACACCAAGTGTGGCAACCCTCTACCTAGTTGTATATATATATGAGTTTAACTTTATATCATAATTGATTTTACATAATTAATTAAATCCAACTAATCATAGGTCAACTCTTAATATAACTTGTTATAATCACTAATGAATTGAGTATAACTAATCAAATGTCTCATTTTATTGGATTTTTGTAAACACTAATAAAACTTAGTATAACTAAACAAATTTCAAATCAACTGAGTATAACTAAACAAATATTAAAGTTTAATTTACTTTTGAATAAAACGTAACGAAAATGAGTATACATAACTAATCAAATGGCGTGCCTCAATTACTCGACTCTGTACCTATGTATAACCAATCAAATGTCTTGATTACAATGTCATGATTACCAGAACTCGTGTAAACTACAATTAAATGTAACCAATCAAATGTTACACCTCGCGACGATTCTGTAACTGAGTATATAACTAATCAAATGTCTTGATTACTTGACTTTGTGTAAACTATAACTAAGTATAACCAATCAAATGTCACACCTCCATTACTTGACTACGTGTAAACTATAATCAAATGGCGTACCTAAATTACTCATCTGTAACCGAGTATAACCAATCACATCTTGGTTACTTGACTTTAGTTAAACTATAACTAAACTGATCGAGTATAGGTAATAAAATGTCACACGGTGATTACTTCTATAAACACTAAATAACTGAGTAAATCAATTCAAAGTCAAAACTTACTTGACTTTCTAAAAAAACAAGTTAAATTAAGTATAAATGATCAATGAAGATAACATGAATGGATTATGTATATGCACAAGTATAACTGGTCAAAGAAGATAACACAACTCGACTATATATAAATACTAACTAAATGAAGTATAACTGATCAATGAAGATAGTATGACTTGATTATCTATAAATACTAACTATTAAACATTGTATAAAACTACTTAATCTATTAAAAGTTAAAGTAAATTGTGCTTAATTAATCAAAATATATATCAAATCTTATTGGAATGGGACGGTAAATATAAAATTGAATGAGAATGTCTAACTAAATTCCTAAACTAATTGAATGAGTAGAGTTACAATAAATTACAAACTAATTAGCTAATATCATTAGGGAGATTGTATAAAATGTTCACGTAGATTTGGGAATTGTTTATTGTAATTGGGTATTTTAGTTTGATTATATAAACATAAGTTTTGATTTCGAAAAGATAGGACTTTCTGTAATGTAAATAAATATTTTTTTGAAATTACATCTAGTCCGTATTTTTCAAAATCAATTACCTTCATTTTTGTATTTTTCGAAATCATCTACCCTGATTAAATAGTACTAATATGATTTTTTTACTATAAATAATCTAGAATTAAATAAATTTTGACTATTATATATAATATTTATTATCTATTTTCACAACTAATACTATTTAATTATACTGCCATGAATCTCATCCATCAATATTTTTGTCTATATAAAGAAAATTTGAAATCCTATCCTTATGCTCCAACTCCATTTTTTTCCGTGAACTCGCCCGTGTCTGTGTTCCTGATCTGCCTGATGCCCGATGGCATCGTGGTGGGAATTTAAGCTGCGCCGGCGACTTCGTGGTGGAGATCCGGATGATTTTGAGGCGGCAATTTGGATGTCGATCAAGAGGATGAAGTCACCATGTTGGGCCTCAAAATCATGCGACTAATGGATCTCCGACAAGTCCTGCTGCGGTTCCGGCGAGTCCCAATGTGTATCAAGACGCAGCATACTGGATCCACTCACTGTTTTTGCCCTCGAAGTGGAAGCTTTGTTGAGGTTAGCCACCGAGAAAGGTTCCTAAGAAGCCAAATAAGGTTTGCCCCAAATTTTAAATCTTGCTCCTGATTGTGCCTTTGTATCATTGTGTTAATGTGTGATAGGGGATTGTGTTTTGATTCAGGTTCTCGATGCGCCTGGTTGATTGGGAATCACACAGTGAACAATGCAGGTTATCAGCTCGACCTGATTACACGGTCATCAGCTCGCTCCGGTGATGCTTTTAAAGTATGATTGTATTTATTGTGGTACCTCTTATATTATAGAGGTATAGATGTATTCATATACTAATTTTTCTTCTTCAACAACACTGAAGGGACAGGGGTGGCCACAACTCAATTCTTATTCTTCTTCACAACTCCGAAGGAGCTGGGGCGGCCACACCAAAGTTCAAGAGCAACATGTTCGTGAGCTTCAGATCTCTCCCATTTAGAGTTTCTAGCACCTTGGTTATGGGTTCATCATCAGATGTAGTTACAAGGTGAAAACTGGTCGAGAAGGAGTACATCGGAAGCATTTGACAGGCTTATTTTTCCGCCAAATTGGCCGGATTGTTTTTGGTAGCAGACTATTAAGTTTCGAACTCGTAAGTTGTATAACTATAATGCAGAAATTAAGTTTTTGATTTCGTAACTACTGGTGTTTATGCTGCTTCTTTTCGAGACCGAAATTCATCGAATTTCAAACGGTAATATCACAGATTTTCGGTTTCGAAATCTGCACTGATTGAATGTGTTTTTATTTCGATTCGTAAGGATTTCATTTGTTTTAGGACAATCCCAGCCTTACGAGTCGTAACTTGTATTCGAATAATTTTCGATTTCGTAAACCCTGCACGGCGGGTCCTTCCGCTGTGCAAAATTGGAACGCTGATGGACGGCATTTCCAGTAATGTCGGGTCCACCCGCCATGAGTACTGCAGATTACCGACGTTGCGCCTCTCTCCCTCCACTAGTGTTCTGAATCTGGTGACCTGAATACCATTAAACCATATTAAATAAATTAACTGACACAGACCCTAGGGCGGATTAAACTATAATAACAATATTGTTACAGAAGGTTGAATATAAAAGCTAAACTCTTAATTACCTGATGAGAGAAAGAGGTATTTGCGCAGCCGGTGGACAAACCCTAGGGCGGATTTTTTGGTTTTTTTTGTTGATTCTTTTCCGGCAAGTGAAGTTCTGCACGCTCATGTGAAGGAAAATAAAATAAAGTTATTATACATTTAACATTTTAATATATATCAGGATTATCGTGATGTAGGCAGCATCAGGCACCAATCAGAAAGCGACACGTTATTTTTAAGTAATTTATAATTGGGTAACATATTCAATCACGAACTGGTTTAGGCATTTAGGGTTAGTGTTTTAGAAATTTATAAAAAATATATTAACCAATTAAAACATCTCTATTGTACATGTGTTATATTCTTATTCGTGTCTAATGAGAGTTATATCAGAATCATCCTAATGAATATTATTCTCTTTCATTTAAACATAAATATTACTAATATATTCTCCATGCTGATGCACAGATATGTATATAAAATTATTATACACTAATAAAAATAGAAATTTTCAAAAGAGACCGTCTATAATCTAGACAATGCTATTTTTAACTAGAAAAATATGAAGGTTATTATTTGCAAAACACGGAGGGGCTTGATTGTAATTTTTAAAAACTTACTCCCAAAATCACGCGCGCGTGTAATAAAAAGTGGGACCCACCACATGTGATTCCTTTTTTCTATCTTTCTTGCAAAAAACGCTACCTTGAAGACTCAAACCAAGACCTCCTATCCAAAGGATAAGCAACTTTACCATTACCCCAACTCATCCTTAATGATTTTCTTTGCAAAGATATATATATACAAAATTTATATTAAATAAAACCTTATATTTACTTTAAAACCTTTGTGTTATATTATCTACAACCTATTAAAATTAAAATCTTTCTACTTTTGAACTGAAATTTCCATATTTAAAATTCAAAATTTTACTTTGGGAAGGGATCAAGAGACTCATTTATTTAAACTCCATTTTCACTCCATTTTATTACCATTAGATTGGATTTAATCTAACGGTCTTAATTAAACACTACTTAATTTATCACTTGCATAATTTCTGATCTCTCTTTTTCTTTAATTTTAATTCCCTTTCTTCTTCCCCACCGCAAACTACAGTGGTTTGCTGTTGGATGGATTGATTCCAGTACCAAGTGATGCTACCAGTAAACTCCGGGATACCAGCCCCGGTATGAGTTTCCGGGGAAAGCTGGAATCCTGGCCCGCTGTGGATTTCTTACCTAGAACCTGCGAAACTAAGCCCCCGGGGTCACCGGAGGGTAGACGCTCCGGCGTGATGATGAAGATTGGGCTTTATGCAGAGGAGAGAGAATATGAAGAAATACAGAGAGTATTTAAGTCTGATAGAACATACCTTTTACTGTTGGTCACTCCTCTATTTATAATGTCAATGAGCAGAGAGGGTTTCAGCCAAGTGGTCCTTACCCTGTCGCCTACTCGGGGTTGGGAGGTCATTTTCATGTCCTTCTTGTACCCGGGTAGGTCCAGGATAGCTGATGTCATGGGAGGACCACTGATGGGCTGGACTCCTTCTTCTCTTTGCCAATAGGCTTCTCGGGCCAGTGTATGGGCTGAGGCCCATATCACCACTAGCCCCCCGAGACCCTGTTTTCCGGGGTTAGGCCCGGGAGGCTGGGTCTCCGAAAAGATATCCAACCGGCTATGCTGTTGCCGGTCCGTGTCAGCACGCGCCCATTACGCGTTATTTGCGCGTACGTCTCCTCGCAACCTGTTTTCAATTAATACTCATAATTGCGTTTCTCGAATGATGGGTCATCTTTTCCCAACTTTGAGAAATTCCTTTTACCTTTTCCCCTATAAATATCGGTTGGAGCCTGATTTACATTTTCATATCATCAAACGCGCTGTCCCTTTCTCTACTTGTAAAACTTTCTACTTTTTACCTTTTCCCCTATAACCGGGAGTGCTGCTTTATTCCGATGATTTTATTATCTATCCGGCACTGCTGTCCCGGGGGTGTTCAATGTTCAAGGCCGAACCAAAACGAAGGTCATTTGTTCCGGGAGGCTCGACTCGGTGAAGACGAACAACTGGATGAATAACTACTTCACATTCGATGAGGAGAAGTATCTCGTCCCAGCATGGAATCAACAACACGCGGCAGAGATGAAGTGTGCCCTCCCCCCCGCTCAATTCTGTCAGGTAGCAGAGAGCTATAACCTGGTGTCCAAGCACTTTGTGAGCCTGAAGGATTACCAGATGGTGGGAGGCTATGATTTCCCCCGGGATGTGTATCCCCCGGCGGTGTTTAATTGCCGCCGTTTGTACGCCAAGCGGAGTCTCTGTAAGTTTTATCTTTTTTTTTTGTATTTCTCTAACCCGTTGTTTGTGTGTCAACTATCTCCTCAAAACCACCACCAGTGATAGTCCCACCCGGGGCGAAGTCCGGTGGTGGGTCTGAGAGAACTCCTTCTGACAAGCAGAAGAAGATCAAGTCCGGGGCAGATGACAGTACCCCGGAGCTGAAGAAGAGGAAAGCTGATGGGGAGGGATCAATTCAGAAAGCCCTTGGTCTTTCAGGTACCGGGAAGCTAGCGGAGGTTCCCGCGTCCGTCAACTGACGGTCTCTAGCTTTCCCCGTTCCCTCTTCCGTGGCTCATCCGGCCAAGAAGAAAAAGACCGAGGCCCATTCCCACGATTCCTCCCGCGTCCCGAGGAAGGAAAAGATGGATAAGTCCACACCTGAAAGCCCTCTGGAGCCAGCGACCGAGATGATGGGTGGTTCTTCTTCTCATACCGTCATGCTGGACGACTCCCAGGTATGGCAGTGTTATCCTCTTTCTTATTTTTTTGTTTAAGTTATCTTGTTTCCTTTTATTGTTGTTATCTTAATTGGATTCTCATCAATTTAGGATCATGCTGCCCATTTGTTTGCCTTCCCTGGGGTACGAGAATCAATCAACCAAGCTTGCGAATCCAGGGTGGCCAGTCTTACCCAAGAGACAGAGACTCTGAAGTCGCCAAACGCCACTCTGTACAAAGACTTGGCTGCAGCTCACAAGGAACTCTCTTGGGTGAAGAGGGAGATGCAAACTGTTGGGGAGCGGGGAATGGCTCCCGCCCAAAAGGACCTGTGCTTGGCCTTCTTCAACCAGGTGTTCGTTAGCAGTTCTTTCGAAGATAAGTTGCTTGCTCTATGCGACACCTCCAATATGGCCATCCTCCACTCTGCTTATAAATCGGTCCGGGATTTCATTCCCGAGGAGAAGAGAGGTGAATTCCGGGATGCCTGGTATTGCCCCAAAGCTGATGGAAGATTCAACTATGCTGTGGATCAACTGATGAAGGGGGAGGGGTTGAAGGGATTGACCCCGGGGTGTTGTCGGTCTTTGAGGGCGCTGAAAGCATTGATCCCCAGGATATCTATTCCTTCACTGAGGATGCTGCTAAAATATCCAAGAATAGGAAGGACCCTGGCGAGGACGATCTTGCTACCTTGGCCGACATAGAGACCCCGCTAGCTTCGGTAGAAGAAGATGAGGGAGGTTCTGATGAGGAGGTTAGGTCTCCCAATCAAGTTGCTGATCAAGAGCCCCTGGCGGACGAGGAGGTCCAGCCTTCCCCGGATGGCGATGAGGCTCGGGAGAATGACCGATCACCCCAGGAGGATGACGAGGATACCGATTCGGATGTATAATCTAGATACTTTGTCCTCGTAATTTTAGTTTTATTTCTTTCTTTTGATTCTGTTTTCCCCGGGCTCCTCCCCTGAAAAGTTCTCTTTTGTTATTCAGGGAGGGAAAAAGAGCTCCGGGGACGAAAGCGATGACTCTAATAATGTAAGAGTCTCTTTTTCTTTTTTTATCCTTTATAAACATGGTTCATCCTATCAAGTTGTGAGTATTTGTTAATACATGCCTGTATCTTTATCTTTAACTTTATGTTTGGAAACTTTTTTTTATGTAGCCCCGAGATAATCCTCCCGGTACTATTCCTGTCGAGGCCAACCCGGAGAGTGAGACATCGTGTCTCCGGTATGTGGAGTTAGAAGATCAGCTAAGTCGTTGGCAACTGGATGGCATCCAAACCCGCTATATTTTGGTTCAATTCGGGATTGGGTCGGTGATAGATGAGTTCTCAGATGTTACTTCGTTAGTAACAAAGCTCCGGGAAATATCAAATCAGTTCGGATCCCTTTCCCGGTGTCAATCCCTGGCTCGAGACCGGGTAAACTGTTTTAGATGCGGACAAGACCATTTCGATGCTACAAGCCGAGCATGTTGCCTTCAAATCCCGACTCAAGGATGAGTTTGATTTGGTGTGGTCCGAACTTCCATTTTATTGCGATGAACTCAAGTGGTTAGAAAAAAGGGGAGATCCACTCAGAAGGAATTTGAAGCTGGAAAGGGAGAACCGGGAGCTGGCGGCCCGGAACTTAATCCTTCGAGAGAACTTGGTCACTCTTCAACTAACTTATCACTTAACCGGGTTGCGCCTGGGCCGGGTTTCAGCCCCGTTATACACTAACTTTCCCCGTGAGGTTGGGGCGTTGTTAGTGCGTATGTTTCGTATGGGCTGGAATGACCCCGAGTCCCGGTATCGTCCTGCTTTCGAGAAAACCGTCGCGTGGTGGCAGCGTCAAAGAGAAGGTCATTATCTTCCCCCCTCTTTGGTACTCATTCCGAGTCGGGTTTCCATAGATTTCACCGTGGAAAGATATCTCGGGTTTCGCATGTCCGTTGACCCGGAGGAATCTGCTTGAAGGGTGTCTAGACTCCGGGAAGACGCTGCCAGGATCTGGGCCTTTATAGCCTCCGAGGAGGCCGCCAAAGAGCAAAGACGTTTAGCCCGGGAAAAGAGCAAAGGGAAAAGCAAAGTTGTTGCCAAAAAGAAAAAGTCTCCCCGTGCCCAAGGACCCATCATTATTAGAGCCCCCAGGAGGGTATCGTCACTTGAAGTTTCGTCTTCAGATGACGATTTTGATCCATGTGAAGAGGTTGGGCCTTTCGGTGCCGGTCCTTCCGGTTTTCCCCCGGCGGGGGAGTCTAGTCCCCTGGGGAATGCAGATGCTCCTAATCAATCAAGTCGTCCCCCTACTCAGGGCGACCAGGCCCAATCCCCTATTAGCTGGGATGGTCCTCCTTCTATTTGTTAATTAAGTTTGCATAGTGTAGGTTTTAAAGTTGTAAATTTCCGCAGTTATTCATTGCAAATCAATAGTATGTGTTTGTATGTTTTTTTCTTAACACTTGTTCAAGCATTGTTTAGTCTCCTCTCCCCCGGAACGCTTGTTCAAGCCACTATCAGATACTTGAAGCCTCCGGGCGTTGTCGGGAACGGGCCTACTAGGTCCAAACCCCAACGGATGAAAGGCCAGGTCCCGGATATTCCAATCATCTCCCCCTGTGGCACATGGATTAGGGGTGCAAACTTCTGGCACTGTCCACAGGAGCGAACAAGTTTTTGGGCGTTCTCAAACAGCGTGGGCTAATAATACCCTGTGCACATGATTTTCCAGGCCACAGTCCGGGCTCATTGATGACTCCCATTGGGACCCTCGTGCACTTCTTTCAACAGGTGGCCGGCTTCCTCCCCATCAATGCATTGAAGGTATCCTCTTCGAATCAATTCCCCGTCAAGGACAGCATACCGGGGGGCTTTAATTCGGACCTTCCGGGCTTTAATTTTGTCGTCCCGCAATGTTCCCTTCTCCAAGTACTCGAGGAGGGGCGTGATCCAGGACTCCGTTTCCCTAACCAATGTGACTTGGTCGGGGAGCTCATATCCGCGAGTAGTTACCATCTCCATGAACAGATTCCGATCCTGGTCTAGCTTGAGCTCCGACGAAGCCAACTTGCTTAATGCATCCGCCTTACAGTTCTCCTCCCGGGGGATCTGTGTCAATGAAGCCCGGAGGAAATCTTGCATCATCGTCTTCACCGCCTCCAGGTACTTCTGAAAATTTCTTTCCTTGGCTTCATACTCCCCATTGACTTGCTGCACCACAATGGCCGAGTCACTGTAGGCATTCACCACTTTCGCACTACCTCCCGGGCCAGACGTAACCCGGCTAGGAGGGCCTCATACCCGGCTTCGTTGTTGTGGTTTTAAAATCAAATTGTAGGGCATATCGATACTCCTTCCCCCCGGGGCTGACTAGCACAACCCCGGCTCCGTTTCCCCCAGCATGGGAGGAGCCATCCACATGTAGTTTCCACCCCGGCTTATCTTCCACCTGGTCCTTCACGGTATTGTCCGCCATTTCCACTAAGAAGTCAGCCAAAGGTTGGCCTTTGATAGACTTCCTTTCCTGGTAAGTGATCTCGTGCTCTCCCAACTCAATCGCCCACTTCATCATCCGGCCCGACGCCTCTGGTTTCAGCATTACTTGGCGAAGTGGTTGATTTGTGAGGACTGTTATGGGATGGCCCTGAAAATACGGGCGAAGCCTCCGGGACGCATGCACTAGGGCTAAGAGTAAACGTTCTAGTGAAGAGTAACGCATCTCAGGTCATTGAAGGGCCCTGCTTACAAAATACACCGGACTCTGCACCCTCCCGGATCCCCGAATTAAAGCTGCACTTATAGCTTGATCCGTTGCCGCCAGGTATATGAATAGCTCTTCCCCTGGGACCGGCTTGGATAGGGTGGGAAGGTTCCCCAGGTGCTCCTTCAACTCCTTGAACGCCTGCTCACACTCAGGGGTCCATTCAAACTTCTTTGCTCGCCTCAGAATATTGAAGAAAGACAGCTGCTTCTCCGCCCCCTTGCCAGGAATCTGCTCAATGCCGCTAAGGACCCTGTTAAGCGCTGCACATCCTTGACCTTGCTCGGGGAGGGCATGCTTAGGATTGTATCAACCTTCTCCGGGTTCACATCGATCCCCCGGTTTGACACCATGTACCCCAAGAACTTGCCTGCCGCCACCCCGATAGTGCTTTTTTCCGGGCTCAGCTTCAAGTTGACCTTCCGTAAGACAACGAACAGCTCTCGGAGGTCGTCCAGAAACGCTTTGTGCGTCCTGCTCTTGATCACCATGTCATCCACATAGACCTCCATATTTTGCCCGAGCTGGTCCTTAAACACTCGATCTACCATACGCTGGTATGTGGCTCCTGCATTTTTAAGACCGAACGGCATTTTCCTGTAGCAAAGAGTACCAAAGTCAGTAATAAAAGAGGTTTCCGGCCGGTCCTCCGGGGCCATAACGATCTGGTGATATCCGCGGTGTGCGTCGAAGAAGGCTAGGAGTTGATAGCCCATTATTGCTTCCACTAGCTAGTCAATGGACGGCAGCGGGTAACTGTCTTTAGGGCAACACTTGTTCAAGTCTGTGAAATCTATCCACATCCTCCAAGACGCATCATGTATCTTCATCAGGACCAGGTTAGCAATCCACTCCGGGTAGGTAATTTCTTCAACCATGCCGACATCCAGCATTCTCTTCACCTCCGACCGAACAAACTCCACCCGATCCACTGCCAAGGCTCTTTTCTTCTACCTGATGGGTTTCAGATCCGGATAGACATTCAGCCGGTGTATCGCAAACTCCTCCGGTATTCCCGTCAAGTCTTCTGTTCCCCACGAGAACACATCCTCATACTCCTTAAGCAACCCCCGGAGCTCCTCCTTCATATTCCCCGGGAGATGCTTCCCGACACTCACCTTTCCTCGGGATCCTACCTCCATGTCCTCCACTTCAAAAGATGTCGGGTCACCGTGCACTGCTCCCACCGTATAATCCTTTCCAGAACTTTCCCCGAATCCTGGAATCCTGGCCAGCTGCTGATCTCTAACCTAGAACCTCCAAAACAAAGCCCCCGGGGTCACCCGAGGATAGACGCTCCGGCGTGATGATGAAGATTGGGCTTTATGCAGAGGAGAGAGAATATGAAGAAATACAGAGAGTATTTAAGTCTGATAGAACATACCTTTTACTGTTGCTCACTCCTCTATTTATAATGGCAATGAGCAGAGAGGGTTTCAGCTAAGTGGTCCTTCCCCTATCGCCTACTCGGGGGGGGGGAGGTCATTTTCATGTCTTTCTTGTACCCGAGTAGGTCCAAGATTGCTGATGTCATGGGAGGACCACTGATGGGCTGGACTCTCTCTTCTCTTTGCCAATAGGCTTCTCGGGCCAGTGTATGGGCTGAGGCCCATATCACCACCAAGTACTGCACTAGGATTGATGCTTCCGGTTCTTGGAATGCAAATCAGTTTGGGGAACCAAATTTCACTGTTGATTGATCCTTTTGAGCCAGACTTCTTCTTTTATGCTTATAAGGCCTCAACAGCTGAATGTGTAAGGTAATGATGATGGAGTTTAGGTGAAGTCATTCCAAAGACCATCTGAGTTTTCTTGAGGGTACGCAAACCCCATGAAAACTTATTCCTTGAAAGAGGAGTCTAACTTATTTCAAGAAAAATAACCATATTCATCTCTCTTTCCATGAAAACTCAGCCTGGAGAAAAAATAACCCAATTTTTTCTGACAAGATGTCCCAAGAAGGTAGAACAGGCAGTTTTTTTGAAGGATCAATTTGGAAGGGAGTAATTTGGGAGCTTCGATGCTCTCCAGGAACTCTGGAGGGCTGCAAGACTGCTGCAGTATAAACATATACATATACAACAATGTGCAGGGAGTGAATACCTCTGTTGTGATGAGGAGTGCGGTGAAGCAGGGCGATCCAGGAGTTCAGCTAGTACTGAAGGGGCTGAAGCTCGATAAATGGTTTCAGGAAGCGCGCGAGAAGAAGACCGTTGAATTGCTTGGAGGGGCTGCTGGCTGGGTTGCTTTGCTTGCAGCCTTTGCATTGTTCTTGTTTTCTCTCATCATGTAGACTTTTTTCTCTTGTTCTCTCTGGATCAACATTCCGAAGAAGAAAATTATCGCCATAGAAAAGCATCGCGGCTGAGAAGAAGAAAGGGAATTAAAACTAAAGAAAAGGAGAGAGAAGAAATTATGCAAGGGATAAATGAAGTAGAGTTTAATTAAGACCGTTAGATTAAATCTAATCTAATGGTCATAAAATGGAGTGTAAATAAAGGAGTCTCTTGATCTCTTCCCAAACATCCGTATTTTAATCTACATCAACTAAAAACAAACGTTATACTTTTAATCTAAACTTGTTAAAAATTCAACATTGTACTTTAAATTAAAAACCTACGTATTTTAACTACAATCAATTAAAAATCAAATATTTTACTTTCAATAAATAACTTCTGTGTTTTAATATACAAAATATTAAAAATCAAACTTCCTACTTTTAATTTACAACCTCCATGTTTTAATCTGCAATCTATTAATCAAACATTCTACTTTTAATTTACAACATCCATGTTTTGATCTACAATCTATTAATCAAACATTCTACTTTTAATTAACAACCTCCATATTTTAATGTAAAACATATTTAAAAATCAAATATTATACTTTTAATATAAAACCTCAGTATTTTAATATGTACAACATATAAAATTGATTTTTATGGCCCCAACATATGTCAAAATACCAAGTTTTAGCCCCAACATTTATAACGCACCATTTATAGCCCTAACATATAAATTTGAACAATTTATAGCCCTAACATATAAATTTGATCAATGTATAGCCTTAAAGCTATATATGTTTAAAAAATCAACTTTATGTAAGGGTGTTTTAGTCATTTCATATTCATTTTCATTTTTTTTATTCAAACTTAATATCTAAAATTTTAAATAAAAGAACTAATCCTGGAAAAATAAAACAAATATCTGAAAATTTGTTTTTTTTAAATTGCAGATTTCAAAATTAGATATATATAATTTTTTTAAGAGAATTTGAAATGGATTGAATATTACATATTTAACTTTACAAATTATCTTTTTTCAACAAAAAAAAGAATTAAAAAATTTCAATTTCGTAAATTATTCCAGAATTATTTTGTATTTTTCTAACATTATTTATGTTTTAAAAAAATTAGATATAATTTTGAAAAAAGAGAATAAAAATAAATTGGAAATTACAAAAAAATACCCTTAAAAATAGTTGAATATGGCTATGGAGCTATAAATTGATCAAATTTAAATGGCGGGGCTATAAATTGTGCAATATATATATTGCTCTTTTGACATATGTTGGGGTCATGAAAATCAATTTAGTCTATAAACAATCAAAAAGTACAATAATATAAAAATCTGCGTGTTTTAATATATAACATATTAAAAGACTATTGGACTATGAATAGTACTGGACCGTGAATAGTGTGTGCGCGAATAGTATTGGGCCGTGAATAGTACGCGCGTGAATATTATTGGGCCATGAATAGTGTGCGTGAATAGTAATTTTCAAAAAAAAATTACAATTAAGGACTTCCTTGTTTTCATTCAACCATACCTTTACTACTTAGTCCCCGGTCTACAATATAGACGGTCTCTCACAGACTCCTAAGACTACCTCTAATAAAAATTATAATTTTATTTATCAATATTTATGAATTGAGTTGGTCTTTGGAGTGACCGTCTATATATATATAGGTATGTCAGGATCCGATTGGTCATAAACATCGTAAGGTGCTGCTCTTCGCAAATCCCAACATACCCCTGGACCTCTTAACATTACACCACTGAATCCCCAATCCTTTGCTTGCTGTGCAGTGACAGTATCAATATCCACTAATCGTTGTTTCCGGATTCGGTTGCCGGTTGACATCTCTTCTAATTCGTCGATACGAGAAGGAAATTGTTGTGTGAAGATCTCAATATCTCGACATAAGCCCAGAGGCAGATCTTGTGCCACTCCAACTGGGGATGCGTCAAGTATGACCCGGGGAGATAGTGCTAACTACGGGTAGAAAGCAGGAACCATTTTGTAAAAAAATTCCGGGGGGGGGGGGGGTTACAGATCTCTTATACTACCTACCATCAATCGACAGAGCGAAACAAAAAGAAAAAAAGTTAAGTTATGAATTTCACAGAATTTTAAAAAAGATTAAATTTTTTAATATTAGTCTTGGAATAGACCGTCTATATTATAGCTATAATATAGACGGCCTATTTTTGCAATTAAAATAGGAAAAGACGGGGTCTATATGCAAAGAAATTATGGAAGCGGGGACCTTTCTGCAAATATGTGTTCTTTAAATCCTTTTCTGTAAATATAGGAAATATATATATCCTTTTCCCAGATCTGTGTTTCATTCATCGCCGCCATCACAGCTCCTCAATCCTTCCGCCGAGCACAGCGAATCCACCGCCGAGCTGAATCCGCCGCCGCCGAGCACAGATCCTCGATCTGACAATGCGACGCTTTTCGATTATCCGGCGTCGGAGGGATGAGAACCAGAAGCCAGGCTCCATTGCTGAGAGGAATTGGGGGCTTTTCCAGCCGGATTTCACGCCGGTTTATGACGCCGGAATCATGAAGCCCGACGCCGGAGGCAAGGTAACGATTGCTTGAGATTTGATTTTGGTTTGAAATTCGAATTTGTGATGGAGAATCTCGATTTGGGAGGGTGTGGGTCCGGATGGAGAATCTCGATAGGTTGAAGGAACAGGATACCAAGCTCTACCTTAAGGTTTATTTACGCTTACCTTCACTTTCACAGTTTTGTATTTGATTCTGAAAAATGTGAAGATTGTGGAAACTTGATTATTTAGTTTGAAAATTTATGTGTTTTACTATGAAAACTAGACATTTTAATGTGATGTCTTTCTGCTTATAAAATTTTATGTGTTTATCTTGGAAACTGGAATTTTTTTAATGTGGATTCTGTCTTGTTATGAAATTTATGTGTTTAACTTGAAAACTAGGCTTCTTGATTTGTGTTGAAACTTGATTATTTATTGTGAAAACTGTGGTGTTTGTAAAACTTGATTTTTTAATGTGAAAACTGTGATTGTGAAAACCTGGGTATTAAGACTGAAAACTACTGTGATTGTAGAAACTATATTTTTTAGGCTGAAAACTGTGGTGGTTGTAAAACTTGATTGTTTAGGTTGAAAACTGTTTTTATTTTGAAAACTTGATTGTTTAGGTTGAAAATTTTGGTGTTTGCGAAACTTGATTATTTATTGTGAACACTGTGAAGATTGTGGAAAACTTAATTATTTAGGCTGAAAACTAGCTAGAGTGATTGTAGAAACTTGATTTTTTTAGGCTGAAAACTGTGGTTTTTTTGAAACTTGATTGTTTAAGTTGAAACTTGTGATGATTGTGAAAAATTAAATTTTTAGGCTGAACACTTTTGTGAAACTTGACTATACTTAACACAACATTATTTAACCTAAACACCCTAGTTTTGTGTACCTAAAATCTGATGTTTATAATATGGAAACTTGTCTTTCTAACCTGAATTCTTTTGTGTTTACAAGTGTTTAAAATATAGAAATTATATTAGCTGATTTGAGTACATATTTTTGCGTGAACAGTGCGCGTGAATAGTGCTCGTGAACAGTACTTTTCCCAAATTTTGCAAATAAGGACCTCCTTCCTTCCATATTGTAATATAGTCATTGGTCTATAATATAGCTATAATATAGACGGTCACTCCAGAGACCAACTCAATTTTTTTATTAAAAATAAAGTTGCGTTATAATTTTGTGCTAAAATATATATGGCAGCGGTTTGAGATGACATGTATGGTATGTTTGAGAAACAAATTTTTAAAAAATAATTATACTAATAAGTTAAATTTATTTACGATATATTATGAAATATTAATATTAATTAAGTATAAAGAGGATTTATATAGTAATCTATTATTCTTATTGGTATATGAAATATTTTCATGAAATATTTTTTCCAATTAAGTTCATTCAGTATATTTTTATGGTCAACTTCAAATAATTAAAGTAGCAAATTGTAACTATTTTTATCCCATTAATTATGCATCATTGCCATATTTAAAAAATATTTACATTGATGAGTATACTTAATTATAAATATTTTATTGGTCAAATTCAAATAATCAAGGTAATAAATTATAGGCAAAATCTCTAGAAAATCCAACTTTCTAAATGGTATGGAACTACCACTATATATTTAAGAGTTTTTTTTCCAAATAACCTCATTGTCGAAATTAATTCCTAGAATAACACTCGTTTGAAACTAATTCCAAGAATAACACTCTACATGACACGAGGTTTTCAGGGTTTAATTTTGTACAGTCCTAGTAGTATTAAATGGCTGTACAAATATTTGTGCAGGGAGTATAAAACTTTTTAAAAATTATAAATTTGGCACAAAAGTCCAGTCAGTATATGACATAATATCCACGTGGGATGGTGTGGTGACAACATGACACTTAGAGTGTTATTCTTGGAATAAGTTTCAAGAGGGTGTTATTCTGGGAATTAATTTCAACAATGAGGTTATTTAGGAAAAAAACTCATATATTTAAACTCAAATGATAAAATTTTGTGTTAAAACATTGATCATGTTAAAATAAGCATATAGTAAAACATGTTTAAATGCAAAAATTCAAGAAATTTTATGTAATAATTTAAAAAAATTAAGTGATAAAATATACAGTTCAAATTGAAAGTACGCTATATAAGTTAAACGTATAAAGACTTTCATGGAAAGTCTACGAAAGTTGTGAGTTCAGGAGATTTTCTCCAAATTATAACCATATTTATCCCCACTAATTATTAACTATTTACCATATTAAAAACAATATTACCCCCCACTAGGTGCGGGCGATTACACCTCTCACTAGGTGCGATCAGATTTCGTACACTTCTTCACCGGAATCTGGTGACTCTTGCCGGAAGGTAGGGCCTGCCATGTCGGGTTCACGGAGTAAGAAGAAGCTACGGGATCGGGAGTTGAGAACGGGGAAACAAAGGCTGCAATATGATAAACTGTTCGGAGATACGATTGCTGACGAAGATCGTTTGATTCGGAGGGACATGGAGCTCACCGGACTGAAGGATGTTTGTGGGGATTGGAGACAATATGTCAAGTACCTTCAGTAGGGCAGCCCTAGACCTTATACCCAAAATCCCTCAACCTCAAAAGGCATTTGGCTTTAGACCTATCTCTTGTTGCAACATCCTTTATAAACTGGTCACCAAGATTTTGTGCAGCAGATTGGGAGATGTTCTTCCTATCTAGGTAAGTGAAAATCAAGGGGCTTTTGTGAGGGGCAGAAGTATCACACATAATATTCTGCTTGCACAGGAATTATTGAGTAAGTATAACAAGCCTTGGATGATCCCAAGCTGTATGATTAAAGTTGATATCCAAAAAGCCTTTGACAGCATTGACTGTAAATTTCTCTTTCATTGGTTGGAATGCCTCAAGCTCCCTGGTCCCTTTATCACATGGATCAGAACCTGTGTGGAAGGGTCCTCTTTTTGTCTGGCCATAAATGGAGGTTACACCTTCTCCTTTCCAGGTAAAAAGGGTGTGAAAAAAGGAGACCCTCTCTCTCCTCTACTGTTTGTACTTAATATGGAATTCTTGACAAGGAGACTCAATCTAGCTTTTAGAAGAAGAGAGTTGGACTTTTATCGGAGATGCAGCAGAGTTGGCCTCCACAGCCTTCTATTTGCTGATGACCTCCTCATCTTTTGTAGAGCTTCATCTAGCTCAATGGAAGGGATCCAGAAGATCTTGCATGAGTTCTACTGCACTACTGGATTGGCCATCAACAGAGGTAAGTCTATGGTTTACTTTTCAAAGTTTACTGAGCCTGACAAAGCCTTGCTAGCTAGCATATTACAGATGCCAGTGGGTACTTTTCCAGTCAAGTACTTAGGTATACCTCTTTCCACTGTAGCTTGGGACAAGGTCACTTGTGCTCAATTAGTAGAAAGAGTGGTAGCTAAGATGAAATCACTGAATACTAGAACTTTGGCTCATGCTGGGAAACTCTACCTTATAAATTCTGTACTACTGATTCTTAATAGTTATTTGGCTAGGGCCTTCAAGATCCCTGAAAGTATACATCAGGAAATAGCCAAGTTATGTAGAGACTACATGTGGGACAGAGATGAATCACACAGAAAGCTGGTACCTGTAGCATGGGAAACCATCTGCATTTCAAATGAGAGAGGAGGAATGGGAGTCAGAGATCATTCAATTTGGAATAGAGCTGCATTATGTAGTCTGTTGTGGGACATTCATACAAAAAAAGACGTGGTATGGATCAAATGGCTTCATGCTTAATATCTAAAAGGGAAGGATATTAATCACTACATCCTAGCAAAGACTCCAAAATGGACCACTGGCTACTGGAAAGTGCTTATGCAAGTTAAAGAAGAGATTGGTGCAAGATTGCAACAATGTGTAATTCAGAAAGGTCAATTTAGTATCTCTACAGCTTATGATTTTCTTAAAGGTGCAACTGAGAAAGACTACATCTCTGGATGCATCTGGAACACTAAACTGATCCCAAAGCATAGTTTCTTTTTATGGATGCTAATCAAAGGAAGGCTTTCTACTCTAAGTAGATTGCACTCCTTAGACATTCAAAAAAAAAGTGTGCAACAGCTGCTGCATGTGTGATGATGATATACAGGAAACTCCTCAGCATCTGTTTGTGCAGTGTACTTTTTCAAGGCAACTTCAGAAGGGTCTGGCAATATATTTTGGCAATAACATGAGAGACTTCAAGAAGATTCTGGTGATGGCTGCCAGAAGAGAGAAGAAGAGACAGCTTGTGATGATGGTGAGTTTGGCATACCAGGTATGACTGGAAAGAAACAGAAGGAGACTCCAACACAAAGTTCAACAAATGGAGATTATTTAGAAAAATTTGGCAGTTTTTTGCCATCATGACTTCAACAGTCTGATGGGAGAGTTGTTAATTTGGGAATAGAGTGTAAAAATTGTTTTGAAAAGGATGAAAGGTTTCTGTCAGACTTTCTCCTCTTAGCTTGGATCAGTCCCTTCTTAAAGGGGCCACCAGATTCAGGCTATAATAGAGGTTTAGCTTGAAACCTTGAACTCTGCTCAAAATGATTTTCCATAGATAGTGTTTTATTCTTGTAATTCAATAGGCCAGGAGTGAGGGCTAAGATGTGTAAGAATTTTGTTGGATTGAAATGAAATATGCATACTTCCATAAAAAATACAATATTACCATATTTATTATCACACGAAAATCTTTATGAACTAAGATCTTTAATATCTTTATAAATTATTACCCTATTTAATAATGAATGTTTTAAAACCATATTGTCGACAAGGGCATTAATATTTACCATGATGACCTCTCCCTGATCAAGCCCAATAACTAGTCTAAAACAAACCATAATTTCTAAAATAGAGTACCAAATTTCAAAAACTCTATAATTATTTTGCTCCCATCCATCCAACAGTTGCTCTATTTTACCATTTCATAAATTTATTGCCATAAATAATAATAACTATATTCAATTCTATGTGAGACTTCCAAGAGCACGCAATTAGGGTTTGTTTGTCTGAGATTATTTCTTACTAATCTGAACTGAAGTGAAATTTAGGTTTTGAAATTAGAATCAGAATGTCTAAATTTACTTGAATTTGATCAAATTATATTTTACTGAATTGAATTGAATTAAACTGAACTGAACTGAATTGAACTGAATTGAATTAGACTGAACTGCTTTACTTATAAGTTCTAGCAAATAGGGCCTTAGTTTTATTTGCAAGTTTATGATTTTAATATTTTTATGTGTGTGAAGGTGTGAATGATTAAGAAAGTATAGGATAAATAATGAATGAAAAAGTAAGACTAGATGATAACATTAAATGTTAGAGTATGAATGAAGTCTAGCTATATGCCTTTTCAATCTTATTTACTATATCTCTACTTTAGAATATGGGAATAGCTGTTGGAAGCCATAATATAGCTAAAATGGCAAATTTAGCTTAAAAAATCTATTTAGAGTAATTGTTGGGAATGCTCTTAAAAAATAGAGTTAACATCATGAACAATTAAAATGTGAGTTTTTAAAATAAAACTTATCTAAATTACTATATATTTCTCCGAAACAAAGACGACCAAAAGTTTGATATCCACCGTCAGATATACCCAACAACGGTAATTTAACCCTATTAATAAAATTTTATACAGCTTTTATCAATTTTTTTATTTTCACCGTAGATTACACTCCATTCGTCTTCTCGCCAAACCGATCCACGATCTCCCAGCGGTTCGGTTTCCTTCATGATCCTGATGGTAACTTCTCTCATCCTTTCTAATACGTTTCAATAAGTTTTTTCTTCCCCTCATCCCATGTCTCGTTTTTGAGTTAGGGTTGTGTCTCATGATTTGATGGCTTTAATCTTATAAAGGAAGTTTTTGTTCGATCTGCTGATTACGATAAGGATAACGATGATTCCGATAATGAAACGGAGGTTTCTCCCCATGAATTTTGGTTCGTTTGCCGGTGAATCACTCCTTCGATGGCCCTGCACCATCAGAGTTCTCCCAGTTCTTTCCTATTGCTGGATATGATCAACTAGGCCTGAAATTTGTAGTTGGGGGTTTGTGGATGTACCAAGATCAGAATTTGATTTTTTTCCCCAAAATTGATAGCCTCAGGTTGGTATGGGAGCTGGTTCTATAGGTCTGTATTCAGTTTTTATTAAAGTTTATATTAACAAGGTGTCCTTACCACCAACAGTTGCACATCTTACATTGCAGATGGTGGCATTTCCAGCTCCGGGCATACCGTTAAGGCTTTGCTTCTTGGTTATTCTACCATGGTGATGGGGTGCTTCCTTTCAGGAAGCAACGAGGCTCTATATATCTGATGTATGTTCAGCACCCTCGCTTTACTAATTTGGCTCACGAACTGACCTGCAAGAAAGAGCCCTGGGATTGCTCAGGGGTAGACACTCCGATGCTCGAGTTAGAACTGTTTAGAGAAGCTTATGTGTGTAAGGCGTATTGTATGTATTGAGATAGAGAGGTCTACCAAACCTTTGGTATTTATAAGGCTACAATCCGTAGATCGCCAAGGTACGTAATTATTGTATGAATACAACTCTTATGGAGATAACAGTTGTATTACCATATATAGAAGAAGTATATTTAGGACACAGTTGTATTACCATGTTAGAGGAAGTGTATTCATTGTAGGATATTCAGAATATACGCATTCCATATAAGGATTTGGACCGATGGAACCGTGGATCCATCTTCCGCGTAACTCGAGCCCACTACCCTTCTCAGGCCCATGTTCGAGACTGAATGAGGTCATAGAATTCGAACCATGGACTTATCAGTAGCCCCAAGGTAGATCTTCAGAATTTTGAGGATTCCTCTCGAGAGGATGATGAGAGGCTTACTTCTCGAGGGAAGGCCAATAACTCGAGGGAGAATAACTCGGGGCATTAAGCTCGGGATGTCCTTCTAGGAGTAACCTCTCGAGTTGACGCTTCTGAATATGTATCTTCAAGTTGCTTCGTATTCCATCAGGACACATGAACGGCTGAATTTAATTCCCTTTCCGATCCAGAAGAAAAATACACGTGTCGCGTATCCATTGGTCGGTAGTGGCGGGTTGTCCCTCGTCTCTACAATTGCTTGCATCGGGATGCGGATGAAGGTAATTACTCGTCTTAATGTTGTCCGGTTTGGGTAAAATCTCCCAAATAATTATCTTTCGTCTCCTTCACCTTCAAATTTTTCATCAGAGTGCAGAGGACGTTTTCATATCTTCTTCCTTCACGAATCCAAAAATTCTTGCTCTACTTCGATCAGTAAGTACTTCTGTTTTTTATCTCTGTTTTTTCTTCATTTATTCCTCTTGTATTCCCCCCCATCCTCTATGTGATCATGTCTAGTAGTAGTAATATGAATTCCATCCCCCAACATGATGAGAGAGAGGATGCCCATGCTCCGGCCGAGGAGATTAACTCCCGTTGTCGCCGTAGAGCAGAAATAGTGAGTGGAAGAAACCCGTAGTGTTGAAGAAGAAAGTATCTAGTAAAGTGAAGAGTTTGGTAGCGACAGTGCGGCGGGACCAGATGGAGGGGAGTGACCCTATTATGAAGCGTACGCCAGAGGGAGTGCCGCTGGCTCGTCATGAGGGTAGTAGCAAGAAGTCGGTAAAGGATGAGCAGGCGCGTGCAGCTGCTGCAGTCTTTGTTGATGGCTGCCGGTATTCCTTTCCCAGTGATTGTGATCTCATGTATGCTGGGATAACGTACTCGCATCAGAGCTAGTCACTTTGACACGAGGGGTTATATACGGGAGGTTCATACAGCATGGGCTGGATTTTCCCTTTTCCCCATTGTTGAATGAATTTCTAAACCATTACCAAGTGCATCCGGGGCAGGTTCATGCCAATGTGATAGTGTTGATCATTACCCTGATTACTTGGTGTGCTGGCAAGGGCTATAGCCCCAATCTGAAGTTGTTGCGGACCTTGTATAAGGTTGATAAGTCGTTTTTCTACCAAATAACCTGCTAACATGTAAGTTACAATTAAGCACAGAGTAAGCAAGGTCGATCCCTCGAGGAACAGTGTAATTATACTTTTATTCCTATTGAACAAGTTTGGTTAGCAACCACCTTTTTGTTTTGAGAGAATTATGTATTAATAAATAAGAACTAAATTAACTAGACTACTAATGCAAATAATAACTCAATAGAACGAATGCAAGAAACACAAATATCAAATAGAGAGTAGAATCCGGTAGCAGGTAAATCCACATTAACATATGATTTGATTGATCACGGGCTCAAAGATAAACCGAATATGCATAAATCAACCAGTTAAAGACCTTCGAGAATAGCACACCCAATCCAATTTCTTCTTACTTTGTCGGTAATCAGCAAGAATAGCTAAACTAACTACTTCTCTAATCAAGATACAACCTAGCCGGAATAGCCTACCTAGATTTAATACCTCAACAGCATTAAGCACCAAAGAAACCCGATTCAGACAATTTATAATCAGAATACCTGTCACAAATTATCTACCCCTTACTCCCAACTATTTGCGTATAGTTTCGCCACTAATTGAATCTACCCCCTAAATACAGATAAATAGAGGAACTCAATTGGCACTATTCCAAATCACAAAAGATTGCGCAGGTCTCAAGCAATTCAGAAATAAACGTTAAACTCAGGGATTAAGAAGGAACTCATGCAATTCAATTATAAGCACATTTAGGCCTCACGATAAATCATAGTTAATGTTTCATCACCCTAACCGGACAAGAAATTTAGCTACTCATGCTATGAATAAACACACAAATAATATAATAAATCATAATAAAATAACAAAGAGATGAAGAAGAAAAAGCTTATTGATTATGACGACGAGGAAATTCCAAGTGGTGGCTCCAGAAATTCTTCAGCTCCAAAACCCTAGTTTTTGCCTTAGTACGGCTGCCCTAGGACCGAATCCCGTACGTCCCAAAAACTCTCCCTGAATATCTAAGAATATATATATATATATATATATAGGATATCAAACCCTAATCCTAATCCAAAACAAAAAAGGAAAATAAATATATTAATGCACACAAACACACGTGCACATTCTTTGTTTGAAATATTTGTACCCTAATTAATTATTTCTTGCCACCACTAATCAAGGCCAATTAAGTAGACTCTCTTGCACAATTCAGTCCACCTTCTAGCATCGATCTTTCACAATACGCATAGCTGATTAGTGATCGACATGTCGAAACACAACTTAGCCGCTCGTATAAAAAGACCAGCAATAGAAATTGCCTTCTTCTCGTCGCTTTATTCTTCTTCCCGGAATAATGGAATTAACGATCCACTATCCGTTGGAGCACACTACCTCATTAAAAAACCTTTCGGAAAAAGAGTATAGCGTCTAGCTCCCCGCCATGGCTCCAAATGCTTGATTTTGCTTCTTTTTCAGCACTTCACCATTTGATTGCTTCACACCAATTATTATATTAAACCTGCACTAAAACAAACCTTCGTGCACATCAAATAGCAAAAGAGACTTATAAACCACATAAATTAAGTGTATAAATTATAACTGATCAAATATCCCCACACTTAATTCATGCTTGCCCTCAAGCATGTAACCATTATTCCTCATTCCAATATCAAAGACAATCCAAAACATTCCCACAAACAAAACCAAGCAACATCTACTATGGAACCAACCATCTTACCACAAACAATTCCTCTTTGCTTATAAAATCACTTCATCCTTATACTCTAGTCAAAATTGTGCAATTAAGTCCAGCCTCACCAAGATTCACTCATTATCTCTCAAAAAAAATAGGGTCAATCACACACATCACATATCAGCACACTTCACAACAGGAATTGCAATGCCACTATCTCAACCACATAAAATATATACTTGAGCATAATAATTAGGAATTATATAAGGTTGGCTTGGGGTAAAGGTAGGAAAAATATATAGGAAAAACTGGCTCACAAATTTATAATTATGCAAGTAAATTCATTCTCATTCGTGAAATTCTTGTGCTAGTGCTGGTGCTCATACTCAATAAAAATGCAGCATTGAGATTACTACAAGTATGAACAAGTTGTTGTGCAAATAAAGAAACAAATCTTTGATGTTACTCACACAACAACAAAAATACTTGCTGCCCTTTTTCTTTTTCAGAAACCTCACCGGTAAGTCCTGCCAGATGTTTAGCTTTTACACCTCACTGGTTTCAGTCCTCCCAGATATCTAGTTTCATTTTTTTTTTTTTTCATAGAACCTCACCGTTTCAGTCCTGCCAGATATCACTGGTTCCAGTCCTGTCGGATATTTGGTTTTTATTCTCTTTTTTTTTTCTGGGCAGCAGTAACAAACTTATTCAAAATTTCACAGCACTAAAATAACATCTCATAATGCTAATCGAAAGAGAATAAAAAATACTTGCACAATATTATATAGGTAAAGGTTAAGGCTGTGGGTTTAAATATATAATGGGTTTATAACAAAGAAACAGTCAGGCTTCAACAGGGTTCACTAGGGGTGTCGATATAATCGATATAAGGTGGGAAAATATATGTAGAAGCTGTGGGGTTTATTCCTAATTGCCTACATGCTCAAATATCATTTAGCGGCTTTGAATCATGACACACAAACCAAGTAAAATATACCAACATGTGATCTCTCAGAAAGACAAAGAGCTATTTTATTATAATGCCTATATTTTTTCTTTCTTGGCTTTTGCTCTTTCTTGGGCTCAAATCCTCACAATATACTAGGTTAAATCAAATGACTCATTATTGCACGTTTATCGTTCCAGAATATATACAAGGACTACATGATTTCTTTCACAAAGAGGAATACATTCAATCTTACCACTGACCCATGTTCCATAGCAAAATCAGCCCAATTCAGCTCATAGAAAAAATTTCATTCATGCCATAGATCAAAACTGAATCTTTCCTTGAAAACAGAATTTTTCAAACTAGTTTTTCCAATTATCCACAAAGTATTCTGTCCAAATTCCAGTACCACATCACAAACATTCAAGACAAGTTCCAGCAAATTCAAAGCCTATAATATGGACATATATATATCAGCCAGAAAACATCCCCACACTTAAACTCTTGTTTGTCCTCAAACAATCAACCACAAAATTCAAGCAAACAAAGTGTACATGAAGCACAGAATCACCATATAACAGAATGAAAGAAGGATCAAGAGTGACCGTAAGATTGGTGATTCGCTTGAACGGATTGGACTGTTAGGATGACCGCGGTGCTGCCGCGGCTGGAATGGATTCCGGTGTTGGTGATGAAAAATCTGGAACTAGGCTGCTCGTTGGTCAGTTATGAACGCATGGTCTCCGATTGAGCTTGGGAATAAACCCTATTAACAGAACATAATACCTTAGTCCCTATAAAACAATTAAGCACTTCATATTAACTCCACAATTATTAGAAAATACCAAACAAAACCAACTTTTTTTTTTTTTTGGTTTTTTTTTTTTTTTTTTTGAAAAAGAAAACCGAAAATAATACAAAAAAAAATTCAGAAAATTATATTTTTTTTCGGTTTTTTTTTTATGAAATCAAAATTCAGAATTTTTTTTTTTAATTTGAAAACAAACCGAAAATCAAAATTTAAATCAAATCAAACCAAAAGAAAGCAAAAATAAATGACGATTGGGTTGCCTCCCAATAAGCGCTCCATTTTGACGGACACGAGCTTGACCAGAACTCCTCCTCAGCTATATGAAGGCTCTTCGAGGTAGATTATATCCACCTCCTCTTCCTGCGATCGAGGCATCTCATAAAAGGGTTTTAATCGTTGTCCATTCACAGTGAAAAGCTTTCCAGAATCCATTCCCTTGATATCAATAGCTCCATTAGATTTAACAGCAACCACTTCGAAAGGTCCCATCCATTTTGACTTCAACTTCCCTCCAATCAATCGGAGTCTGGACTGAAAAACCAACACTTTCTTCCTCACTTGAAACTGTTTCTGCCTGATGTGTCGATCATGCCACATTTTTGTCTTATCCTTGTACCACATAGCATTATCATAAGATTCCAATCGAAGCTCGTCCAACTCTTGCAGCTGAAATTTCCTCTCTTCCCCACACTTAGTTGCATCCATGTCCATCTGCTTTACTGCCCAATAAGCTTTATGTTCAAGTTCCACTGGCAGATGACAAGCTTTCCCAAACACCAATCTGTAAGGGGACATTCCGATGGGGGTTTTAAATGCAGTTCTGTAAGCCCACAAAGCATCATCCAATCGAACACTCCAATCCTTGCGAGAAGCATTAACCGTTCGCTCAAGTATATGCTTGATCTCACGATTTGACACCTCCGCCTGACCATTAGATTGAGGATGATATGTTGTAGCCAAACGATGATGCACTCCATACCTCTTCATAAGAGCTTCAATTGTGCGGTTGCAAAAGTGTGTACCCTGATCACTAACTATTGCCTTAGGTACCCCAAATCTAGAGAAGATGTTAGCTTTTAAAAAATCTGCAACCACTTTAGAATCATTAGTACGGGTGGCTTTAGCTTCCACCCATTTCGACACATAATCAACAGCCAATAAAATATAAAGATTGCCAAAAGAATTCACAAAAGGACCCATAAAATCCATGCCCCACACATCAAATATTTCACACACAATAAAAGGCACTTGGGGCATCTCATCCTTTCTAGTTATATTCCCCATTCTTTGACATCTTTCACAGGACTTACAAAACATATATGCATCTTTAAACAATGTATTCCAATAAAATCCACTATCCAAGACCTTTCTAGCTGTTCTTTTTGGCCCAAAGTGACCCCCACATGCATATGAATGACAATGAGCTAAAATATCATGCACCTCACTTTCAAGAACACACCGTCTAATAACCTGATCAGACCCTATTTTCCACAAATTCGGTGAATCCCAGACAAAATATTTAGCATCATTACGAAGTTTACGTTTCTGTGCACGTGTGAAATTCTCTGGAATTTGTTGTGATACTAGAAAATTAACCATATCAGCAAACCAGGGATCAGTACCTTGAATTTCCAGGAGATATTCATCTGGAAAAGTCGCCTGTATGGCCATACGGTCGGGTTCCTGGACCAAACGACTGAGATGATCAGCTACTTGATTCTCGGCTCCCTTCTTGTCTTTTATTTCCCAGTCGAATTCCTGCAGTAACAGTATCCATCGAATCAATCTTGGCTTGGATTCCTTCTTCTGTAACAAATACTTCAAAGCAGCATGGTCAGAGTAAACTATAATTTTAGATCCCAACAAATAAGATCTAAATTTCTCAAATGCAAAAACAATAGCTAAAAGCTCCTTCTCTGTTGTGGTATAATTGCATTGAGCAGGATTAAGAGTCTTTGATGCATAGTAAATCACATGACTCTCTTTCCCAACTTTCTGACCAAGCACTGCACCAACTGCATAATCACTCGCATCACACATCAATTCGAAAGGTAGTTCCCAATCAGGAGGTTGAATGATAGGTGCAGTTGTCAGCTTCTCCTTAAGAACATCAAATGCCTTCTTACAATCCTCTCCAAACGAAAATTGCACATCATGTTGAAGCAAACGGGTAAGAGGCTGTGCAATTTTCGCGAAATCTTTGATGAAGCGCCTGTAGAAACCTGCATGACCAAGAAATCCACGAATTTCTCGAACATTCGTGGGGTAAGGTAATTGACAAGCGATTTCCCACGTCGTTAAATGGGACTCCGCGAGATCAAAATACTATTTATAAATCACCTACAACTTCTAACTACTAGAGAGTAGATAGTGGGAAGTAGGGGTCGAACCACAAGGAGAAGGGATTTGTAAGAGTGTTTTAAAGTAGAAAATAAGCATACTTATATATTATATAGAAAGCAATGTAAACAAGGGGGGTTTTGAGATTGGTTTGGATTACACTATGAAAGCAAATTAAACTATCATTAGCTACGCTAAGGGGATTATACTAGGATTATGAGGCCTTGGGAGGCAAATGACTTCAATTTCCAACTATCGACTTATCACCGAGCAAATGCAATTAAAAGGAAGTTTAGACCATTTGTCAAGGATGAAAACATCATTCTCTCGAATGTAGCTAGAAAGGATGATAACACCACTCAAAAGCTCTCATTGTTGATTCACCTAGATGATAACATCATAGATAACTCAACAATGGTATTAGGATTAGAGAGAGACAAACTTACTCACACACCCGCAATAGCGAGAGCATACAAATAAGACATTTGATAACTAGCAAGAACCAAGACGATGATAGCATATATGTCTCGACTCCTACTTTGCTACTTAATGATATTGGAGTGAACGATAACGTTCTACCCACAATTCTAGCTATTCGTTGATAACAATCATACGTTAAAAAGGAATCTTCAACTCAAGTATACAATCACATATTAGGGGGACCAATGATAACATTCAATCCTTACCCAAACACATAATTGATTAATCATGCAAGTTCATAAGATTTCCACTTCTAACAACTCACATTTATCATGACATTCCTTAACTACAATCACACAACAAGGGGAAGAAATTATCATCACTCAACCCCTTCCATAGTCATTAATCTAACAACTAGAGATTACACTACCATTATACTAAGTCACCATCATCATCACACTAAATTACTCCAACCAATCTAACCTAATTAATGACTATGGAGCATGCAATTGATATAAAACACAAAGCCCATAACAAATTAAGCAAGATTGAACAACATTCATGCACAAGAATTCAAGTTCATCAAATGATAATCCAAATCTCAAGTTTAAGCATACAAGGCCCTCAAAGTTTCAAGGGAAATGAATTCAAATGCTCCCAAGGATCAAACTAAGCTATACTACAATACATGGAATCAAACTACTAATCTAAGGGAAAGGAATGGAAGAAAAGGGAAAGAAAGATGAAGAAAAATGGAGCTCTACATGGTTGTGGCCGTTTTTTCTCTCTTGGGGGGGATAAGGGGTATTTATAGAATGCAGTGCACGGGCCGCGCAGCACTCCGCGCACTTTTGTGAAGGGTCGCGCACTTTAACCGTTGATCCGATTTGCATCTTCTAGTAGTCCATTTCGAAGCTCTTGATGAGAGAAATCCAATGGTATGATCCATGTGCTCTAATTCCTTTGCAAACATTTCCAAAATCAAGCTTCAAAATATTAGTGCATCACTTGTTCTTCAAAATGTAACTTTCACAAGTTTAGCTTTAAAGCTTCTTACTTTGCACCAAATGCTACCCAAATTAGATCTCAAATGTTATCAAAAGAAGAGTATATTTAGGGCTCATCAAATACCCCCACACTTAAACCTTTCTCTTCCTCGAGAAAGAACGATTAAAGTCTAAGTGCATACTCCTATCAATTTCACAACAAGACATTTGAGATCTTTACAAAATACAAACTTTCCTTAAGATGAAAACACAAGAATCATGTCTCATATTCTAATCCTAATAAAAGTTCTACCCAACCCCCAATATCATCATATAGTAAAGAGTGTGCCAAAATTACAAGTACAATGCAAATAATTTCCTTGACACAACCTTACCAAAAAGAGACCTCAAAATACATCACAAAAAGTTCATCAAAATGAGACCACCGAAACAAGAGCAAGTTTACCTCTTCTTTTGCCTATGCGCCTTTCGGTTTTCACATAGCCCCTCTTTTTTTCTTTCTTTCTTTTTTTTTTTTTTCTTTTTGTTTTTTTTTGTTTTCACTCTCCTTTTGCCTAGGTTATACCTAGCCTCTCATATTTCGCACACTCTCCTTTTGCCTAGGTTATACCTAGCCTCTCTTTACGAACACTCTCCTTTTGCCTAGGTTATACCTAGCCTCTCATTTTTCCGCACAAGCCTCTCACTTTTGCCTAGGCCTTGTTAATGTTTTGACCTATCCGGGCTTTTCACTCTTTTTCTTTTCAAAACAAATTCTTCAAAAGAAGTACACATTTATACAATAGAGCAAAGCAAAACATGGATACTAAATCCTCCCCCACACTTAAACTAAACATTGTCCTCAATGTTTTAGAACAATAACAAAACCAGGGAAAGGGAGTATTCACCACTAAGCACACAATTTCAGTACAAGCAAGAGAACATAGTGGCGGCAAGCCGATGCTAAGCGTTATCCATCATCAAGCAATACGAACAGCAAAACAACAGAGCATAAAAATGAGAAAATAGAAGCTACCCCATCAGCTTGATATTGAAAGAAAGAGAGCTGTTGAGCGGGATGTCAAACGTGCTTGAGAAGGCAGATTTTAGGTAGCTTTGCGGTGGCGTCATAGAAGAGTTGACGGCGGCAGAGTGTAGGTGGCCATGGTGGTGGCGATTGTTGGCTACAAATAGCTGCTGGAGTTGCAGAATTTCGGTCATGAGCAGGCTGGTGGCTGAGGCTGGCTGAGACCGTGATCGAGGAGGGTAGAGATGGTGCAGAATATTGGTGGTGGTCGAGATTGATCGCCGACGGTCTGGGGTCGGCCAGCGACTGGGATGTTGGAGGCGGCCCGCGGTAGTAGTGGTGAGGACGCCGGGCCAGTGTGATGAGAGTGGCGACGCTGGCGTTGACTGGAGAATGCATATGGCAGTGGAGTGGGAGCGATCGGAGATCAGCTTCGGTGGAGATAGACCGGGAGTTGATCGGAGTTGACGGCCTCCCTGTACAGTGGAATCGGAGTTGATCGGCCGGTGATGGTGGTGGTGTGGACGATCCCTGTACAATGGAATCGGGTGGATTGTGGCGGCAATTGGTGGCCGGCGGCCGGTGAACGGTGGCGGAGGTGGCCGGGAAGGGTGGTGGAAGGTGAAGTGGCGGATTTGAGGAAGGTTGCAGCGGTGTGGTGAGCTAAACTTGGGGAAGGTTCGGGGTTGGTGGTCAGGTAGAGATCCGACGGTGGGTAGAGGTGGTGAAGTGGGTGGCCGATCGAGAGGTTTTGTGGGTGAGGAAGACGGGGGTGGTGGCCGGCGGCCAGTGAGAGGGCGGCCGACGTGGTGGTGAGTGGTAGATCGGGAGATGAGGTGGCGGCGGGAGAATGGTGGTGGAAGGGGGCCGGGGAGGGAGAGGTGTTGTGGATGAGGAAAAGATGGGATTTTTGGGTGAAAGTCAACAGAAGGGAGATGGAATTTTTTTTTTTTTTTTTTTTTTTTTTTAAGTATAGGAAGTGCAGAGGCCAAGCAGTGGTAAGGACAGTCTCCAAAGGCCCGTGCACTTATAAGGGAAAATCACCCTCCAGGAAACTCCGCGCAGCCCGCGCGGCACTAGACGCGATAATTTTCTGATTAACAAAGGCCCGCGCGGTACTTTTTTTTTTTTTTTTTCTTTTTTTTTTTTTTTTTTTTTTGATAAAAATTCCATTCCCCGATACTTCCAAATTTCCTGCATCAAAACACTACCAAAGTGTAAAATCTTATAAACAAACGAAAAATCAAATAAACAAAAAATAAGCATCTTTTTTTTTTTTTAATTTTTTATTTTTATAAGCACATAAAAGAGGAGAAAAAGAAAAAGAAAATCGTGGAGCTACGATCAAAATCGGTTTATTTAACGTCGTCGACACGACATGGGAGGTTCATCCCAATGGTGCAATTGGGCGCCTCAAGAGAAATTACGTATTTTTAAGGTCGTCGTCACGACCCTAATGTTATTCAAATAACAAAAGATTAAAATCCCTCACCCTCACATGGAAGGTAAAGGAAATTTGAGGAGTTTTAAGGGGAGGATTGTATGGTTGAAGTTTTGGAGGAGTAGGGATAATTGGAAGTATGTATATATATGGCTTCCTAATCTCCTCTAAAACTAATGGAAGTGGTGGAATTGGTAGTATGGGTGGAGGTGGTGAATACAATGGTGGTGGTAAATATTCAAGAACAACAACCTCACTTTCTACTTCAATAGATTCAAAAACCAACTCCTCATCCCATTGAACTTCTTCCTCATACAAAGAGGTGATTTCACTCACCAAAGTACTTGGAATAGGTTCTATGTGGGATGGTATTTCTTCAAACAACCTACTTGGCTCCTCTAATGGTTTGGGAAGTTGGGGAATTTTTGTAATATGTAGAGGCAATGATGATAATGGTGATGGTAAAAATTCAAGAATAGCGATCACCTCCGTCTCTAATTCACTAGAGTCAACACACAACTCCTCATCCCATTGAACTTCTTTCTCATGCATAATGGTGGGATCACTCACCAAAACATTTGTATTAAGTTCCATTTGGGATGACTCTTCCTCTAAAGATTGAGCTACCAAGAGCTTTACCTCTAAGGCCATTTCATGCATTCGCCTCTCAATATTTTTAAAATGCCGATTTCTTTCATCATCTATCGCATCTTTCTCTTGAGGCATATCCCAACAAGGTGGGGGCATGTCTTGGTACTCATGAGGTTGGTTTTCATCGAGATATCCATAATTCAAATGATCACTCCTTTGTAGCTCATAAGAATTGTAGCATGGATTATATCTTTCTTGACCTTGAAAACCAACTCTCTCCTCATCATAGCACTTATCAAGATAGTCACTTTGGTATGAAGAACCAAAAGACATTTCATTATTGTAGTGCTCATCTCTCGAATCAACATAACAAGACTCGTGGTAATAATTTAAACTATATACATCACACGAACTTGTCAAATTATTCCTAATCCTTTCCTCATTAAAGGCAAGGAATTCTATGTAACTTTTCCTACTTAGAGTAAACATAATATAAAAGTTTGAAATTTGTAGTGCAAGAGTTCTAGATCGGTACACACTACAAGTGGTGTCGTCCACAAAAGTTCTCAAGCAATACACACTTCAAGAAAATGGAAAGTTTTTTTTTTTTTTTTTTTTTTTTTTTCGAAAATCTACAAATAGAAATATAATCTACGATGAAACACAAAAACAAAATACGCCTTCTCCCCGGCAGCGGCGCCAATTTTGACAAGCGATTTCCCACGTCGTTAAATGGGACTCCGCGAGATCAAAATACTATTTATAAATCACCTACAACTTCTAACTACTAGAGAGTAGATAGTGGGAAGTAGGGGTCGAACCACAAGGAGAAGGGATTTGTAAGAGTGTTTTAAAGTAGAAAATAAGCATACTTATATATTATATAGAAAGCAATGTAAACAAGGGGGGTTTTGAGATTGGTTTGGATTACACTATGAAAGCAAATTAAACTATCATTAGCTACGCTAAGGGGATTATACTAGGATTATGAGGCCTTGGGAGGCAAATGACTTCAATTTCCAACTATCGACTTATCACCGAGCAAATGCAATTAAAAGGAAGTTTAGACCATTTGTCAAGGATGAAAACATCATTCTCTCGAATGTAGCTAGAAAGGATGATAACACCACTCAAAAGCTCTCATTGTTGATTCACCTAGATGATAACATCATAGATAACTCAACAATGGTATTAGGATTAGAGAGAGACAAACTTACTCACACACCCGCAATAGCGAGAGCATACAAATAAGACATTTGATAACTAGCAAGAACCAAGACGATGATAGCATATATGTCTCGACTCCTACTTTGCTACTTAATGATATTGGAGTGAACGATAACGTTCTACCCACAATTCTAGCTATTCGTTGATAACAATCATACGTTAAAAAGGAATCTTCAACTCAATTATACAATCACATATTAGGGGGACCAATGATAACATTCAATCCTTACCCAAACACATAATTGATTAATCATGCAAGTTCATAAGATTTCCACTTCTAACAACTCACATTTATCATGACATTCCTTAACTACAATCACACAACAAGGGGAAGAAATTATCATCACTCAACCCCTTCCATAGTCATTAATCTAACAACTAGAGATTACACTACCATTATACTAAGTCACCATCATCATCACACTAAATTACTCCAACCAATCTAACCTAATTAATGACTATGGAGCATGCAATTGATATAAAACACAAAGCCCATAACAAATTAAGCAAGATTGAACAACATTCATGCACAAGAATTCAAGTTCATCAAATGATAATCCAAATCTCAAGTTTAAGCATACAAGGCCCTCAAAGTTTCAAGGGAAATGAATTCAAATGCTCCCAAGGATCAAACTAAGCTATACTACAATACATGGAATCAAACTACTAATCTAAGGGAAAGGAATGGAAGAAAAGGGAAAGAAAGATGAAGAAAAATGGAGCTCTACATGGTTGTGGCCGTTTTTTCTCTCTTGGGTGGGATAAGGGGTATTTATAGAATGCAGTGCACGGGCCGCGCAGCACTCCGCGCACTTTTGTGAAGGGTCGCGCACTTTAACCGTTGATCCGATTTGCATCTTCTAGTAGTCCATTTCGAAGCTCTTGATGAGAGAAATCCAATGGTATGATCCATGTGCTCTAATTCCTTTGCAAACATTTCCAAAATCAAGCTTCAAAATATTAGTGCATCACTTGTTCTTCAAAATGTAACTTTCACAAGTTTAGCTTTAAAGCTTCTTACTTTGCACCAAATGCTACCCAAATTAGATCTCAAATGTTATCAAAAGAAGAGTATATTTAGGGCTCATCAGTAATTTTGCAATCAAATCAACTTTAGCCTTATCTACCTCAATACCTTTCTCAGAAACGATATGCCCAAGTACTATGCCCTCGTTAACCATGAAGTGACATTTTTCATAATTAACCACTAAATTCTTATCAATGCATCTTTCCAAAACCTTATCAAGATTTTCAAGACATGAATCAAAAGAATCTCCATACACAGTAAAGTCATCCATGAAAATCTCGATGCAGTGCTCAATTAAATCAGAAAATATGCTCATCATGCATCTTTGAAAAGTTCCTGGGGCATTACATAAACCAAATGGCATGCGTCTATATGCAAAGGTTCCAAAAGGACATGTGAAAGTTGTTTTCTCTTGATCTTCCTTAGCAACCAATATTTGAAAATATCCACTATATCCATCAAGAAAACAAAAGAACAACTTTCCAGCTAAACGCTCAAGCATCTGATCAATGAAAGGCAGAGGAAATTGATCTTTCCTAGTGGCAGCATTTAGTTTACGAAAATCAATGCACATACGCCATCCAGTTTGAAGTCGGGTAGGGACTAATTCATTCTTCTCATTTAAAACAACTTGCAAACCAGACTTCTTAGGAACAACATGCACAGGACTGACCCATTTACTATCAGAGATAGGAAAAATAATACCAAGTTCAAGCAATTTAAGCACTTCTTTCATTACTACCTCTTTCATGTTAGGGTTCAATTTCCTTTGTGATTCAATGACAGGCTTAGCATCAGGTTCAAGAAAGATTCTATGCATACATACCGTTGGACTGATACCTTTTAAGTCTGCCAAGGTCCATCCAATAGCTGACTTGCGATCCCGCAGAACTCTGAGTAGCTGTTCTTCCTGATTAAGGCTGAGTCGGCTGCTTATGATGACCGGAAGTGTTTCTCCATCTCCCAGGAACGCATATTTCAGATTCTCCGGGAGGTTTTTCAGCTCCAATTTCGGCGGTTCAATTACCGATGGTAACAATTTTTCTGAACTCGCCTGTATGGGCATACGGGCGGGCTCAAAATTTTTAGATTGCTGATCCAGAGCATACAAAGACATTATATCCTCCCTGGTATCTTCATCAGCAGCCTCCATTGCATCAGAATCCGTCATACTCTTGGTTATGATTAATTCCATCTTATCCTGCACAAAATTCGTCTCAATGTGTTCTTGGACTAAAGGGTCAATATCATCTGTAAAACTCACATTTTCCACATCCTCATGATTTTTCATGGCATCAAAAATATTGAAAGTTATAGTGTCACCAAAGAATTCACAACTTAAGATTCCTTCATCAACATTAATTATCGCCTTAGCCGTTTTCATGAAAGGTCTCCCAAGTAGTAAAGATGCTGATTTATTGCTATAAGAATTTCCCATATCAATTATATAAAAATCAGCCGGGTACACAAAATCCTTAACTTTCACTAGCACATTTTCAAGCACACCACATGGATTACAGAAAGTTCTATCAGCCAATTGAATAACAGTATTTGTAGGAGTTAGCTTTCCCAGTTCCAGTTTATCATAAATTGAAAGTGGCATGACATTTATCGAAGCACCTAAATCAAACATAGCCTTTTCAATTTTTGTTTCTCCAATAGTACATGGGATTGAAAACATACCTGGGTCCTTGCACTTTGGTGGCAACTTTTTCTGAATAACTGCTGATACATTCTCGTCCACCAACAACCTTTCATCATCTTTTGCAACGACCTTCCCAGTAATAAAATCTTTTAGAAACTTAGCAAACTTTGGCATACTCTTAATGGCTTCCAAGAATGGCACATTGATCTCCACCTTGCTGAATATGTTGAGGATATCACTCACATCGCCAGTTTTTTTCGTTGAAACCAAACGGCGAGGGAATGGAGGTGGTATCAAAATTCCATTCGACATTTTTGGCTCTGGATCACGGTCCTTATCCTTCTTGGGTCGTTTGTATCTCGATGCTCCTTCCCCCTTGCTAGGATCCGTTTCTGGAGTCGCCCGTATGGGCATACGGGCGGGTGCATAATCTTCTTCAGGTTCCTGTCCTGGCTCTCTACTCAACTCCTCGTGTGCAGGGTCATCTCCCACGGTTTTGCCACTCCGCAAGGTAATTTGACTCACATTCGCATTCGGATTTTTCTGACTTTGCGACGGTAACTTTCCTTGATACCCTCTCATCTCATTAACTGTATTTGAAAGTTGAGATATCTGGTGATCTTGTTGTTTAAATCCTTGCTTGAGTTCATCAATTCTTCCATTCACATTCCTCATCTCATTCATCATCTCTTTAAACATGTCCCCGATTGGTTTTTCAGTCGCTTGTTGAGGCTGAGGTTGTGCCTGTGGTTGAAACTGCTGTTGCACATGATAATAACCCCTCTGATTTTGTTGCTTAAAATTGTTGTTCGTGTTTTGAGGCTGCTGTTGCACTTGGTTATCTTGACCACCCCATCTAAAATTTGGGTGATCTCTCCATCCTGGGTTGTACGTACTTGAGTATGGGTCATATCGCCTTTGCTGGTTTCCTGAAGAGTTGTTCACCCAGTTTGCTTGCTCTTCATCCTCCATTGGACATGAATGAGTATGATGTCCAGAATCACCACAAGTTCCACATACCCTACGGATGTCAATTCCAGCAACTTTCCCAACTGCTTTCTCAATCATCTTTTCCACTTTCTCTTCCATCGCTTCTTCCCAGTCCAAATTCCGGGCTCCTGCAACCCTTCTTCTAGAGCGGTCTTGCGGATCTTCATACTCCTTCGATGCCTCCAAGTGGTTCTTCAATAATTGTTTAGCTTCATCTGCATTAAGCCTCAAAAATGCACCATTGCCTGCATTCAACAGCTTCTTTTCTTCCGTTGTCATCCCACGGAAAAGACATTTTAACAGCTCACCCGGCGACATGTTGTGGTTTGGGCAGCTATCCACCAATTTTCTGAACCGAGCATTGTATTCATTCACATTCTCATCGAACTGCTGCTTGATGGTTCTTATCTGATCGATCATTAAGTCAGTCTTGGTGTCAGGGAAGAAGTTATCAAGGAATGCCTTCTTCATTCGTTCATTGATGGTTCATTGCTGCCCATGAATTTATCGAGTTCGCTTCCAAGGTATTGAACCAAGTATTAGCAGCATCAGATAGGGCAAACTCGAAAAGTACAAGGCGATACTGGTCCTCCGTGACATTCGCTGCGCGCTTTTGAATTCTACAGATCTTGATGAACTCATTCAGGAAATTATGCAGATCTTCTCGAGTCTTTCCATAGAACTTGGGCAGCACATTCAGCAAGTTTGTTTTAATGTCCACCGTTGGAGCTCCTTCTGGCCAAAGTATAGGTGATGGTGGATCACCTGTTGCATGGTTTGTTAGCTCGCACAACGGAGTATTATTGTTGTTCGCCATCTCGAATTTTACGTCCTCTTCAGAGTCTGAGGCAATGGACGAATTTTTAGAACCAGCAAGCTCGCCTATATGGCCTAACGGTGGACCTTCAGAGTCAGAAAAACCTTTCTTACGTGATTCCCTAGCCTTTTTACGTAACGCCTTTGCTGTCTTCTCGATTTCGCCGTCAAATAATAGCTCGGTTGTCGACGACCTGGTCATAAAAATCAAAACGAAACAAAAAATCTATAGAATTAAATGAAATAATTAACAGCTGCTCCCCGGCAGCGGCGCCAATTTGATAAGTCGTTTTTCTACCAAATAACCTGCTAACATGTAAGTTACAATTAAGCACAGAGTAAGCAAGGTCGATCCCTCGAGGAACAGTGTAATTATACTTTTATTCCTATTGAACAAGTTTGGTTAGCAACCACCTTTTTGTTTTGAGAGAATTATGTATTAATAAATAAGAACTAAATTAACTAGACTACTAATGCAAATAATAACTCAATAGAACGAATGCAAGAAACACAAATATCAAATAGAGAGTAGAATCCGGTAGCAGGTAAATCCACATTAACATATGATTTGATTGATCACGGGCTCAAAGATAAACCGAATATGCATAAATCAACCAGTTAAAGACCTTCGAGAATAGCACACCCAATCCAATTTCTTCTTACTTTGTCGGTAATCAACAAGAATAGCTAAACTAACTACTTCTCTAATCAAGATACAACCTAGCCGGAATAGCCTACCTAGATTTAATACCTCAACAGCATTAAGCACCAAAGAAACCCGATTCAGACAATTTATAATCAGAATACCTGTCACAAATTATCTACCCCTTACTCCCAACTATTTGCGTATAGTTTCGCCACTAATTGAATCTACCCCCTAAATACAGATAAATAGAGGAACTCAATTGGCACTATTCCAAATCACAAAAGATTGCGCAGGTCTCAAGCAATTCAGAAATAAACGTTAAACTCAGGGATTAAGAAGGAACTCATGCAATTCAATTATAAGCACATTTAGGCCTCACGATAAATCATAGTTAATGTTTCATCACCCTAACCGGACAAGAAATTTAGCTACTCATGCTATGAATAAACACACAAATAATATAATAAATCATAATAAAATAACAAAGAGATGAAGAAGAAAAAGCTTATTGATTATGACGACGAGGAAATTCCAAGTGGTGGCTCCAGAAATTCTTCAGCTCCAAAACCCTAGTTTTTGCCTTAGTACGGCTGCCCTAGGACCGAATCCCGTACGTCCCAAAAACTCTCCCTGAATATCTAAGAATATATATATATATATATATATATATATATATATATATATATATAGGATATCAAACCCTAATCCTAATCCAAAACAAAAAAGGAAAATAAATATATTAATGCACACAAACACACGTGCACATTCTTTGTTTGAAATATTTGTACCCTAATTAATTATTTCTTGCCACCACTAATCAAGGCCAATTAAGTAGACTCTCTTGCACAATTCAGTCCACCTTCTAGCATCGATCTTTCACAATACGCATAGCTGATTAGTGATCGACATGTCGAAACACAACTTAGCCGCTCGTATAAAAAGACCAGCAATAGAAATTGCCTTCTTCTCGTCGCTTTATTCTTCTTCCCGGAATAATGGAATTAACGATCCACTATCCGTTGGAGCACACTACCTCATTAAAAAACCTTTCGGAAAAAGAGTATAGCGTCTAGCTCCCCGCCATGGCTCCAAATGCTTGATTTTGCTTCTTTTTCAGCACTTCACCATTTGATTGCTTCACACCAATTATTATATTAAACCTGCACTAAAACAAACCTTCGTGCACATCAAATAGCAAAAGAGACTTATAAACCACATAAATTAAGTGTATAAATTATAACTGATCAAAGGTTGTTGTGGTGAAGAAGGAGGTGACCCTATCATCCAGAGATAGTAGGTTAGGTAGGCCCTTTGAGTTACCGCTAAAAAGTAAGAAGTGGGATAAGGTGAAGATGATCTTTGACCGAACAAAGTATCATATGCACCACTGGAACCTTGAGGTTAAAAATGAGACGAAGAATGATCTTCGGATTTCTCGTCGTCTCCTAGCGCAGGAACTGGTCGCTGAGAAAATCAAGCTTGAGGATGGCAAGTTTGTGCCAGGGGACTATTAGACGGGGTGGCTGTGGCCCATTGAGACCTTTAGATGGCTAGATGAGATGCCTGGGAGGACCCTTAATAATGGCAGCTATCTGATGAGTGCTTACTTCGACCAACCTAAGGGTGTTGAGATCGAGTGGTATGAGTCCACCGTGATCAATGTGCAAGATCCCGTTGCTGCGGCAAATGTGGCTTGAGCTCGAAGAGATGCCGCGGAGTGGGAGGCTCGAGAGAGAGCATGTTACTTCTCGGATGCCATTGAACGAGGAGAGAGGGGGCTTTATGTTCGATGCTCGGCACCCTTTGAAGAGGATGTACCGAGGGCCAAAGAAATCTCATCCTGTTGTTGTAGCACCTGACGTGGTTTAGCCAGTAGTCGTGCAGATTGCACGAGATCCTTCTGAAGAGGAGGATAATGAAGAACACCTAACTTGATGTCCGAGAAAGGAGGTGGCTGAGGTTTTTGGTTCCCCACGGTTAGCCAGTGTGGATGAGTTTTGGTGTACGAAGTTCGGTAAAAGAGAGGATGATGATTCTGTGACCTCTTTAGTTGTGGAAGAAAACTTAGCCATGGGTAGTCTTTCTTTAAATTGCCATCTTGTCTTCAAAGTGTTTTATTTCTCTTGATTCTAATATGTTGCCTTTCTCGGTGCAGTGGTTACTCTAGTGATTGGCAGTGTAGCGGACAGGATGGCGCTCATAGCTCAGCAAAGGGTTAAGGAATTGGCTGAAGAAGAAAAGGAAGTTGGAGACCATCGAAGGGTCCGTAGGGAATGATGAGAGATTCTTGAAGAATATGAGACACAATCTCGAGCCTCTAAAAGGGTTCGAGGAATGTGTTATCCTGCCTTCCCCCGTTGTCTCGGAGAGTGAGTCTGAGATTCTTCAGGATTTTTCAGAGATCAGTCAGGTACGTGGTTTGACCAATTTAGCCTCCTTCTCTGGTATATGTATTTTACTCATATCCTGAAATTTTTGTGAAGTCCTTATCCATCTCCCGGAAAGGTGTCGCGACTTCAGATAGCCAGGTGAAGTACATGTATGGCTCGGTTAAGGCACTTTGCGCCCGCTGTCAAGCTTTGGAGCATGTAGCGGAAGAGAAAATGGTGGAAACAGAGAAATTGAAGATGCAGGTTGCCGAAAAGTCTACCAGGTCACCCGAGCTGATCGAGCAGCTGCGTAATGATGCTGCTAAGGAGAAGGCCGAGAAAGAGGTTTTGGCTTAACAAAATAAGACTTTGGTTGACAACCAGAGGGCCCGGGAAATCCTTATCTTGGATATGAGCAAAGAGGTTGCTACTTTGAAGACGGAAAGGGACGTATGCCGATCCCGTCAAGCAGAAGAAATTCATCCAGCTGATAATGGATTTCTGTGCCAACTGCCCCGAGATGAAGGAGCTCCGCAGTGATAGCAATAAACTTTACCATGAATCCCACTCCAAGACATGTGGGGATCTCTTCAGATATTCCTCGGAAAGAAGGACCAGGAGACGTTGGCTCCTTGCTACAACTGACCCGATGCTGCTCAGGGTTTAAAGGAGCTGAAGGAGAGGCTGCGTCAAGCAGGTGGCTTCTAGACGGGCTTGATGACAAGCTTGGAGACCATGGACACGGTGGTGACCTTGGAAGATCTTAAGGAGAGGATTCACGCTTTATATCCTAAGCTGTATTTTCTGGTGGAGAGGGCCGTTGTGAATGAGCAAATAGCCAATCAGGACCAGGACCAACAGCTGAAAGATGTAACCTCCTAGGTCCTTATCTTTATTAAAGAGATTTTGATTTTTTTGTTGCCTTAGTTAGGCTTTCTTGTAATTTGAACAGTGTGATCTTTCTCCAATTTAGTTTCTCCATCTCTTTTTATTTCCGGTGTTGTGCCGCATATTGTGTTGATTGGCAGTGTAAGTATGAGGCTCTTTCTCAAAGTTATGAGAAGCTGCATGTTGAGAGAGATGACTGGAAGGGATTTTCCAGCCAAGTTTATGAGGAGAGGGATCCGCTCCGTTGAAAACAGAAAGATTGCTTAGATCGGAGGACCGAGCCGAGGAAATAACTGGAAGAGTTCCAAGGGAAGTATACCCATCTGCAAACCGTTGATGGCGAGATTCTGAAAACCAAAGGAGATATCGATCGGGAATTGAAGAAATACATGAGGGGATTGAGAGAGGCCAGGGGTGAAGGCCATGATAATAATACCCGCATAATTGCTCTTCAGAACGAAGCTTATGATGTTAATCATAAGTTAAAGCAAAGTAATATAGAGCTGGCTGCTTATAAGCTCCAACTTGATGAACTGAAGGCCCAGGGTGTGTTTTCCACAACTCTAATACCATTATCCAGAGGGGAGATAGGTGAATCTTCCTCGGCCCCAAACTCGAGGCAAATGGTGAGGTACAATATCCGAGATGGTGAGTCTTCAGGAATACCAAACCCTTCTGCAGGGATATTGTGTGGGAGGGGAAGAGGAGAGTCTTCCTTTACTCCGAGCTCAAGGCAGGTGATAGGGAGAGGAATTCGAGGGGATCAAGGCATAGCAAGTCCCCTTCCTCGGTCCGTATCCAGAGGAGAGTCTAGCATATCCTCAAACTTAAGAATATAATAATCGGGGTCGTGGCCTACGAGACAGTCGAGGACGTACCTCTTCTTCCTCCCGCGCTCGAGGACGTACCTCAAATTTTGGGGACCTATTTGATGGATAGGAAGTATTGTGATGTATTAACATCTATATAGCCTTTTGTGAAGACTTTTATCCTCGAGAAGATTGATTTTTAGGCTATTAGAACCCAAATTAACTTAAATGGAATAAGAATCAACCATGCATTTTAAGTGCATTATCTCGGGACGAGCTCAAGAAGATTGGCCATCAAACTTTTAGAGTCTAAGTTACCTATATTAGATAGGTGTCAATCATACACTTATTGGAAGCATATTATCTTGAGTTTACTTTATTTTAGCCTAAATTGATTGTGGCTCGTACGCGTGGTCCGAGCAGCCTATATTAGATAAGCATCAATCACATGCCTTTTGGAAGTGTATTAAATTAGGCAGCAATCATGCTTATGCTTTATAAGACATAATATCTCTTTATTTAGAGGAATAGCAACTGCTTGAAAATAAAATAAGAATGTCGTAAAAAAGAATAAATTGATTCTTCGAGCTCATTGCCCGGTAAAGTTTGAAAATATAAAAACATCCTTGAGTTTTGGGCTCAGATATAAAAGAAATAAAGAAAGAAGCTTGGCCCTTAGGCCTTATTGAAGTAGCTTTTCTCCTTAGTTGGAGAAAGTCTACTTGGTTTCAAGCTCTGTGGTACCTGTGGAGATAAGGTGCCATCATCACGGTGTGTAGATGTTCTCTATTGCGAGTCTGTAGGAGATAGAGTCCTCCTTGTGCTTCGGAGATTATGTAGGGACCCTTGGGTTTGGATTCTAGCTCTCCTTCCAACTTGCTTGCGTACCACGGGCCTACTGGCATTACCAGATCTCCTTCCTTGAAGGCTTGATGGCAGTTGTATTACCATAATAGAAGAATCATATTTAGGACACAATTGTATTACCATGTTTAGAGGAAGTCACTACTAGAAACATCAAAATCTATCAGCGGTACCTTTCAACGGTTTTAGTGATTAACCGTTGTTATTTGGGAAAAAAACCGTTGATACCTGTGTATCAACGCTTCTTAACTGTTCACGTGTCTTTGACTGAAAATTCAACGCCCCTTGAACTGGAAGATTTCAACGAAAATAGACAAAGTGTTAAAACACGCGTCTAGGTGGCAAGTCCAAGAGGGAGGGATTTGAAAATTGTTGACTAGTCCTACCATACTTTCAATGCTTTGGAAAATAACGTTGAAAGACCTGATAACTGGACATTTATTCTTAAGTCAACCGTGAAAAATGTTGACTGGGCCTTATTAGAGTCCAAATATTTACGGAATAAGTTCGGGCTTTTCAATGGATTTTAAACTGTGTTTGTGGCCCATCGGCCCAGTCCAAACCTTTCAACGATTTATATGATTAGTCAGAAAAAAATTTGAAAAATGTCATAAAAGCAACCAATGTGGCTGCTTTTGTAGCCCTTTCAACGGTTTTCCCGTTTCGTTGAAACTAGTTTATTTTAAGAATATATCAATTTTGTTTTTTGTCTTTTGTTTTTGTTTTTTATTTTTGTTTTTTAAACGTGTCACGACCCTAATTCTTCAAGTTTTTCAACAAAGATTCACCCTGTGTTGACAAGTGTCGAAATAGTAGTGAAACACGTTTATCACTCTATCAATGGTTTTTTGTGACCGTTGAAACAAATAAATTTTTCAAAAATGTCAACTATTGATCAATTTCAACTTATAAACTAATTTTTTGGATGATTATGATATATTTACTATGTATTTGATACTAATCACGTTAATTTAGTTTCAAATTAGTTTATTCAAAGACACGTGTAGTGAGAATTTTGATAGTTCATACAACTCTTCACTACTTATACAGTTACTAGTTGCTGAATCATATACATTACGACGTCATTCTCCCACCATTATTGTGAACTATATTTTTTGTAAATAAATGAAATGTAGAATACATGAGTGTTTTCACAAGTATATTTACATACATTGAAACTATTGTAAAATTCAAAACCCACAACCCATCAAACCCTAAACTCTAAACCCTAAACCCACGACCCAAAAAGCCATAAACCGACATATGATCGTATTTTATCGATTTATGTTGCAAACACCGCTGATTATTCTTAACCACAACTAATATGTGTGTAATTTGTGTGTTTTTTTTTTCTTGTAGTTACTAATAACATTCGTGACATCATTTGTTAACAACATATGAAATCTCTAGCAGATATGTTATTCAATTTTGAAATGGTATTTACATTTGAATTGGTACAAGTATACTTAGAGCCCAAAGTATACTTAGAGTTCAAATTAACAAGAACTTGAGTGTTGAACCCATGACCTTTGGGATGTTATTTACAACTTATTTGCTGTTGCACTGAATTAAAATAAAGTAAAAAATGAATGCATTGAAATCAATACTAAACTTGACTAAAAGTATTCAGACAAACTGTAGATGACACACCAAACTAAGTAAATGTAAAACATTACTCAATTCTCTATTTTAACTAATTCTAACTTAACTAAGTAAAAACTAACCTTAAAGACATTTTGTATTAATTAATCAACAATTAATTCGTATTTGACTCAAACTATATTCTGTTAAACTGAATTTTAAAATCAAAAGTCTCCTTTTACATTAAAAAATTTTAGACACTTTTTTTTGAAGAAATAAATTTTGGTAGACATATATACTTAGTTAACTTAACATCATTCAAATTCTAGTTATTTAGGAAGTTAAAGTATATATAGTGTCAAAAATAAAAATAGGAGTACAAATATGAATTGGAGTAGAGTAAAAAATAATGAACTTTTTTATTAGAATTAATAATATTTGGCACCACTATAAATTGCATTGAAAAGTTAATGTGATAACTATGATTTCTTTTTTTATCTGAACCATTAATATTATTATCAATTTGATCTCAGCCGTCAATATCTCAGCTTATAACAGCAAAATTAAACCCTAGTCACCATTCACCACATTATCCACGATTCTCCCAAAGCTTTAAGGTTATCGGTGCCCCCAAATCTGATTGCCTCGCACATTCTCGTCGTTCTTACGAATCAAGCTCGTACATGTAGACCTTTAGCGCGGGTAGGGGCGGGGAGGCGCAGGACCACCTGTTGGAGAGCGTCGCGAGGCTGGATTTGTAGTCGATTTCGATGCTGTGGGTGTACTTGAGGAAGACTACGGTGTAGAGGCACAGGAATCCTAAACCCAGGAGAGTTTTTCCGGCGTCGAACGGCATTGGGTTTATCGATCTAACAGCCCATCTACGCTAACCCCAATTCCTTCGTTCATCAATCCTCTGAAGCTTCACTTGGACGCCTGCGGCCGTTCTCCAGTCCCCTTCTTCACTGGTTCTGTCTTCATCCTCTCCGTTTTTCATTATATTTCTGTTACAAAAGAACTGGAATCTAGAATTTTGCTGTTATAAGATCTGGAATTTTTATTCATATATGAAGTACTGACTTTTAAAGCATTTATCTCTGAACCCATAACTCCATTTAGAGTAACAGCTGTTTATTTATAAACCTTGGATTTAGAACTACAGTTTGAGATCAAGAATCAATTAATTTGGTTAAGAATCGAGGGAAATAATGAGTTTTGAAGTTCTGTCCTTGTTGCAGCAGAGTAAGGCTCTGTTTGATAAAACTTAAGTCTGAAATCTGAAGTCTGAACCATTAAGTGCTGAATGGTTAAGTGGTATGACTGTTTGATAAAGTTAGATATAGTCCCCGTTTGGGAACTAGCTGTTAGCTGTTAGCTGTTAGCGGATTGTATTAGTTGTTAGCTGTTAGCGGATTGTTTTAGCTGTTTTGACTAGCTGTTTTGACTAGCGGTTTCTAGATTGTTGTTTGGTAAATGATAAATAGATGTTAGCTGTTTGTTATGTTAAATGACATAAATGGACATCAACATAATTTAAATTATAAGTTTTATTTTTGTGTGACATTTATTTTGAAGCGTAGAAAAATATTTCTAGTACTTGTATCTATATTTATTTGTATTTCTTTGGAATGATATTCACTAACATATATAAGAGTTTATATTTATTTGTCAAATTGTACTCTAAAATTTTAAAATAATTATTTAAAAATAAGAGTGATAGAAATAAAAATTAGTACAAATAAAAATAATTAATTATGTACAAACAAAAATATTTGCTATTAATTGATACCTTCAAACGAATGTTTTAAAAATAAAGTTATGTACAAAGGGAATGATAAAAGAGTATTACTTAGGATAAAAGAAAGGATAAAAAGGAGAATTTGTAATATTTATACAATTAATGACAAGAGTTTTCATCCAAAAAGCTCCCTTTTCGAGTGTTTTGAAAACAAGAGTTTTCATCCAAAAATCTCAATGAGAAACGCTTCTCACCAAACAAGTAAAGTAGCTGTTTGACCGGTCAAAATCTATTTTTAACAAAAACAACAAAACTCTCTTCCAAAATGCTGTTGCCAAACGGGGCCATAGTGTCTGAACATTGAAATTTAAGTTTAAATTATAAATGTTTAAACTAAATTAAAATAGAAAATAAATAAACAAAAAAAATATTTTCAATTATGATTATAATTTACATTTATTATAATCATATTGTTGAAACATTAACTTTATAATATAAAATGATGAATTGAAGATAAGAAAATAATTTACCTAGCAAAATAAGTAATATCTTAATTAATAATAAAACAAAAACATCAAATTATTATAATCTGCAATAAAAAGACAATTAAGAAAATATGTTATGAATAAAATATATATCAAATTAATAATAAATATAATAGCATAAAGTTATTGCATATAAACTTTCCAAACCTTCATATATATATATATATATATATATATATATATATATGTATATATATATATAAAGAATTATGTGGGATTTAAAATCTGATATCATTTTAAAATTTTCTATTATACTCGATTTTAATCATTAATTATATTTCAATTATATCATTTTATAATATCAATTTTAATATTAATATTTAAATAGTGAGCTAAAATATATATATATATATGTATATATATATATAAAGAAAATTGTAAATCAATAATAAAAAAGGTAATAGATATATTTCCAATGCAAACCTTTTTGACAAGTGATTTAAAAAAATACATATATATTATCCTTCCTGCGTGTAATGTCAATAAGGTTCAGACATAAGTGATTTGGAAATCACTTATTGGAGGCGCACAATTTGTACTTGAATTTCAGACGCACTTATTCCTGCTTATTCGCTCAGACGTGCAGATTTGGTATTATCAAACACGCTCAATTCAAATAAGCGCTGAATCATTCAGATTCAGCGATAAGTGGCATTATCAAACGCAACCTAAATGAAGCCTGAAACTGTAAATGTCTGTAACCGTTAAACTATAACTCGGATTTTGTTGAGTCTCGTTTACCTGTAATCCTTGTGAGATAAGCTATAATATAGAAACTAAAATTGTGAAAATTGGATAAGTACTGATTAAGATAATTAGCTCCCAAGTCTGCTGCACCTAGTTTACTGCAGAATGAAGTATTTCTGGTGAGCTCAACTTTAAGTAAACATATCTTGCTAACCTTGATTCTGTTTTTGTTGATTTTTGTTTAAGTTGTGGTCTTCAATTAGACTGAAAGACAGATTTAAGCTTGCTTGACAGAAGATAAAAAGAAGGTAAAATTACTTGAAACTTGTTTTCCTCAAATTGGTTTTCCTGTATATGGTTATGCAGTTATTTTTTAATACAAATGCTATTGTAACTTGTATATGCTTGATTGATTTGTCTATTGACTGAGGCTAGCTTTCACATGTTAAGATTTGCTTTGCAACTGTATTCTTAAAGTTCTGCAGATGGTAATTCGGTGCATTTAGTGCAGCTTGTTTGCGTCTAAGGATTGAGGCATTTGATCTTATCTTGCTGCTTATTTTTGTGTATCAGTGCATGTGGAAGCTAATTCTTTACACATCGAATTCTATGCCAACAAAGAGGTAATATTCTTGCCATTTTCATTTGTTAATATGTTGGAAAGAATACATGATGTGAATCTGAATTTGCTTATCTTAATCTCAAATTGGAGGAGTCAATTATAGCATAGAGCTGGATGGATGATGAACTGGTGGAGCTTTTTCACTTGCTGAAATTGAGGTTTTGTGCATTTGTTTTGATTTTTGTTTGCATTTACTTGATGATGATGAAGGTGTTTGCTGTTTTGATGACCTTTTGTTGTTCTTGAATGTTGTTTTGTCCTCCTTGTTTGAATAAGGTTTCAGTAATGATTTGGATTCACAACAAAGGTAAATATCACCTGTGAAGCTTTTGGCAATAGAAGCATAATTTCACTTGCTATCATCTTTAACATTACATGAACTTGCAGGAAATAGGAATGTATGAATGAAACTAAAACCGAGTGTGACATGGATCCGAGTGTTACATGGATACTCAAGTTCAACGAGAGCCAAAGTTCAAGACCTATGTTTGAGAGCATTGCCAAAGCACTTGTGTGCTTTCGTGTGCAATCTTGAACATTTATGTGATTTTAGTTGTAGAGATAGTTTACGATGATCATAGTTAGTAGATTATGATTGTATGTGACAATTTTAAATCGAATTTAATAAAAAATATTTCAATTTGAAAATCCAATTAACAATTTATTTTACTGCTATATTTTAATTTATTTGCGTGCTATAATTTTTAATTTTTAAAAAATTATAAAATGTTTCAACGCTTTAAGAACGTTGAAAGATATGGTGTGGATTAGGCTCATTTCATTTGTAGTGGGCCAAAGCCCAATGATAGTGTATTTGTAAAAGCGTTGAAACGTGATAAGTTAACTAAAAATTCGGTCAAATGTCCAGTCACACTAGTGGGGACATGGTTTAAGGGCCCAGTTAAAAAAACCGTTGAAACGCCATTTTCCCTTTCAGCGCCCACCTACACAACGGTTTTTTTGACACGAGATTTCCAAATAAACCGTTGATACGCACAGAAAACACCGTTGTTGCAGCTATAGATTTCTAGTAGTGAGTGTATTCCTTGTAGGATATTCAGAATATACGTAACTCGAGCGTATATTGGACTTGAACTGTTTTTGGACTGATGGACCCGTGGATCCATCTTCCGCGTAACTCGAGCCCACGACCCTTCTCAGGCCCTGGTCCGAGACTGAATGAGATTCTAGAATACGAACCATTGACTTATCAATATCATAACCAAGTAAATTTGTAAGGTGTGTGCATTTATAATGCTCGGCTTTTATGTTTAAGTTTGTATACTCTGGCTTGTCTTTATTTCTACAGGTTATCTTATGATGTTGCTTGTTGCCTTTTAGTGTTTCTATTGTGTTTGCTGTCAGTTTTGTAGCATTATCCAGCGTGGTATACTGCTGCAAAACTGACCACCGAAGTCCTAAACCTATACAAGGTACACATATTATCTCTTCAACTCCACCTCTTGATTTTATTTAGTTTGCCTGTCATTTGGTATAATCTGCTTTGTGCACCTTTTTATGGCGACTATTTCCTTGATTTTATTGTACATCAAATGGTTGTTTTCTGTAATACTAATAATAGCAGTATTGATCTTTTGTTAAATCAGGCTCCATTTTGCGTGGAAGGTTGGATGAAGCTCTTCATGAGATTGGAAAATTGTCGTATGAAACAATCTTATCACCACAAACTGTAGAATTTGTTCTTAAATCTGTCGAGGATTTGCCAGTGTTGGTTATTGTAGGTGCTGAGGATTCTCTCATCCCTCTAAAATTTGTCTAGACTATGTCTTTTAAAATTGTAACTCTGTAAGTTCTTCAACTCATAACGTTTGGCACAATTTACTTCATTTTTTCTGATTTCTGTTTCCAGTAAGATGGTTGTTGCGTATGAACCTTTTTGAATCAGATTTGGCTTTTTTGATCGAACAACTGTAAATTGTGTGTTCTGGCTTAATTATTCAATAGTTTGCGCAAGCTGTGCATACTCTATGCTTTAGGAAGTCATTCACTCTCTAAACTCGTTTTTTTTATCTGTGATTTTTGCTTGCTTTGTTTCGTGCAATATAAAAGTATGAAGAATGGTGATAGTGTGTTTTGTAATTTAAATGTTGTTCTGAATATTTTTTCACATTTAAAGAAACTGATTTTTAATTCTAAAAAACACATATCAATGCACCCTGGATCAATAATTTGAATGCAAACTTGCAGAAAGTTGTCCTATCTCTCTGCTCTCTTTTTTTATCATGCATTCTTTGTGAGTAGAAACTGAATAATGCTACTCATAATGGAGTCATGTCTTCTCCATCTTCAATTGAATTCATTTGTACTTACTCATTCTTTATTTTTATGATGTTTCCTGATGCCTTAGATATTCTACATAAACAAAACAGGGCCATTCAAGCATTCATCAAGGATTAAAAGCTAAGAGAAAGCAGTAACCTAAGCTTCCGATTCTTCAATATTTTCCTGGATGAATGGATGTTCAAGAAGAGCAGGCCACGTTTATCTACTATGGGGAACCTAAACATGGGATTTCAGCCATAATATTAACTATTGATCGAGATCATAACACTGTTATTTAATACATATTATTCAAAGCAAGATTTAATGTGAGGGTTTTGATGCCATGCTTTTTCTGATTCTTGTGTTGAGATCATAGTAAAGTTATAGTTAAGTGCATATTATTAGTTTGATGAATATTTGTGCATATTATTGGTTTCATGAATATTTGTGCATAATCTTCACTATGCATTCAATATGTGTATATTTTTGTTTGGAAGTTCATTATATTTTTGCAACAACAAAAATATGAATTTTTGTGTAACATTCAGTAAGAAGTATAGTTTTTTGAAACTAAAATACACATAAGTATATCGGGTACCATTGTTTTTTATTTTATTTTGCATTGCATCAGGTTTTGATGTGGAAGTTATGATATCAGCCACAAAAGATAATATATGGCAACATTTACTAAAGATAATATTAATTTATAAATTAAGCATACATTTCTGAATAATTAGTAAATCAGATCGAAAATATGTCGTGCATGGCACAACGTACATTAAAATTTGTTATTAATATATAAAATTTGACGTTTTATATGAAAGTTATTGAATTTTCGCATTGAAACATGCTTTACTATATGTTTACTTTAAAATTATCGATACTTTAACACATAAATGTATTATTTAAGTTTAAATAGGTACTGGTAGTTCTATACCATTTAGGAAAGTTGGTCTTTCAAGAGAGTTTCACATACAAAGATGTAAAATATTTTCAGTTTGGTATGATTAAATATATTAATTTTTTTTTTCGGATTCAGTTCAATTAATATATTTATATTTTTTCAGTTCATTTTAATATATTTAAATTTATTTAACCTAAGTTCAGTTTAGCAACAATTTAGCTTAAGAAACCAGGGTAACAATTTTTAAATCACAAGTAAATAACCTGATGGAAAGTGTAATGATATTTTCCTACACTCAACAGTCAACACTAAAGAATTGAGATGCAAAAAATCGAGTCGTCATCACTCATCAGAGTCCTAAACTAAGTAATAGTATTGAAAAACATGGAATCAATTATGATCGTATATTTGGAAAAGGAAACGTGAAAAGGAAACGTGAGATAATCCTTATGATCGTACCGTTACAATAAAAATGGAATCAATTCAAATTGGATTCTGGTGGGTGGATTGATGCATGATTGATTTATTCAAAATCATGCTCCTAGTTTGCTGGACCCCTCTAAGAAATAGAAATGACACTCATCTAATATAAATATGGATTCACAGTGAATCATTAGAGTTAGGGTTCTTTGATAACTATCAACCATGAAGCGCGGCCGACTGAAAAAGTCTACCTCCGCCGCCACCGGCAAAACGATTCCGGTCGATAGGATTAGCAGTCTGCCAGAATCGGTGATCTCCCAAATCCTCTCCCTGCTTCCGACGAAGTTCGCCGTCGCAACAAGCGTGCTCTCCAAATCCTGGAAACTCCGGTGGACTACCATTTCCACCTTCGATTTCGACGATCGCCTGTGGGCCAATCGCGACTGGACCCAACCAAAGATGAAATTCGAGGAATTAGTGAACTCCGTCTTCGCCACCCACTACGGATCGATCCGCGAGCTCCGGCTACGGTGGCAGAATCGCAATGTCCAGCCGGTTTATCTCAGCGTGTGGCTGAAAGCTGCCATTGCTCGGCATGTCCGCGTTCTCGATCTTAATGCCAGCGAGGGTTTCGAGTTCAATTTACCCGCGGGATTCTACTCTTGCGGAACCCTAGAAATTGTGAAGCTCCGAGGGCCGATTGAAATTAAACTTCCCCATCTGGTTTGTCTTCCTAAACTTGTTGTTTTGGAATTGATGGCCGTTAACTTTGAATGCGATGAATCTGCTGCGAGGCTCATCTCTGCGTGTCCTGTGCTCAAAAATCTTCAGATATTTCAAAAGCATTTTCATGATGATATGTCTGTGTGCAAGATTGTTTCCCCTAAGCTGAAACATCTTGATGTCCGTTTTCACCAAGGGTGTCATTGTCCGGAGTGTGATTTGAAAGTTTTGATTGATACCCCATCCCTAGAAAACCTTGTTCTAACTAGTTCTTTTGTTAGTAATGTAACTTGCGTGCAGCGGGCAATGCCAATTGATCACCTGGAAATCACTGCTGTTGATCATGAGGCTCATCGTCTCACGGGAGATGGGGTTGCTGGATTAGTTCAGGCCTGTGGTAGTGTGGCAGTTTTGAAGTTGCAGGGATATGCTATCATTGCTCTTGTTAGGGGAACCTCCCCATTGCCTGCAACTTTTGGAAATTTAACTAAATTATCCCTTGAGTTTCCACATATTCATTGGGTGAAAGTTATGGATTTGATTGATCGTTGTAACAAATTACAGGTTCTTGATATTACTGCTAATGACGAGAACTACAGAGATGTGGAGTCTGGTGGCAAATATTGGAAAATTCCTGTTCATATTCCTCACTGCTTTTGTTCAAGTCTCAGGTATGTGTGTTTCCACACGTTTGGAGGGTTGGAGGATGAAATGGCTGCGCTAAAGTTTTTTCTCGAAAATGGTGTGCTGATTGAAAGAGTTGATCTGTGTTGGAGTCTGTATGTTACTTCTATGAGTGACAATCAAATGTTGAATGTTCTCTATGAGGTGACAAGATTTCCAAGAGCTTCTTCAAGCTGCATAGTGGTGGTCCAGGATTGATATGGTTAATTATTTTAGATACTTATTTGGGTATTTATAGCTATTAAATCATTTATATAGTCTTCTACTTGTTTATCGAGTGAAAGCCTAGGTCACAACGCTCTCTCTCTAACTCAATTCTCTCTCCCCACTCTCTACCTTTATTTCTGAAATCTATACTTTCCCCGAAACAGTTCCATTTATTTCCGTTACCGACATAAAAGCCCCACCGAAACGGTTACAAAACGGCAATTTTGATGGCGGAGCCACCGCAGCTCCGCGGTGGCAACGCTCCGTTCCGGTCTTTCGCACAAGCAGTACTCCTCAACAAACCTCCTCCCATGTCATCCACACTCCCTAACAATCCCGATATCCAGCCAATTGGCGAATTTAAGGGCAAAATAGCATGCATAGTCTCACCGGAGCAAGCTTCTCAATTGAACACATTACCAGTACACGCTGGTCGGAAAATTTGAGAACGGGAAGCCGTCGATGGAAGTATTAAATGAAGCCTTCAAATCCATCGGTTTTACCTCCAAATTCCAGCTTGGCTCGCTAGATTTCAAGCATATTCTCATCAGATTCCAAGACCCCGAGAACTATCAGAGATGCTGGATTAAGGGCACTTGGAGCTTCAGAGGTGTACCTATGAAAATACTCAAATGGTCGACTGACTTTGTTCCTGGAACTGAGTCCTCAGTAGTACCAGTATGGGTAACTATTCCTAATGTCCCCATCTTCTTTTACAACATTGCTATGCTTGAGTTCATTGGCAATAGAATAGGCAAATTCTTTAAAATGGACTATGCAACATCTTCCATCACTAGACCATCTGCAGTTAAGCTTTGTATTGAGGTAGATTTACAAAAAAAACTGCATTCTGAGATAACCATAGGCATGCCTGGTCCGCTAGCTGACCGTGAAATCATTTATGAGCAATTACCCCTTTTCTGCCCTCACTGTCAAAAATTAGGACATGGTTTTGACTATTGTAAGAAGGCTCACCCCAATCTTATCCTCCCTACTAGACCAGCCATCACTGTCACTCATGAAAACAGGCCTAAAGCTGTGCCAAAAATAGTGAAACCTAGATAAGGGGTATCTGGACTTACCAACAAGGAGAAAGATAGGTTGTTCAAAACTCAGAATATGACATATGTCTAGAAAGCTCAGCAACCTTCTCCACTGCTTACCATCCCTACCAACATCCCTACCCAAGATAAAGGGAAAGAAAAAATGATTCTGATCAATGATGATGATATAGTTCCCCAGCTTAACACCATCTGCATCAGCAACTCCAGCTCTGATCATACTCCTTCTCCTGAAACCAACCTAGACTCTGATGTTAGCTCCTCTAAGCCACCTAAAGAGAGTACATCCATGGAAATGCCCTCTGAGATCACTGTTGAAGTTGAAAAATGGCTTATGGGAGATAAGAGACCTACACATTATGCTAAGGATGATGTTGCAGTCTCTCACTCAGGCCCCCCTCTTTCCTCACCTGATCATACTAACAATTCCATTTTTCTCCCAAGAGAAAAATAGGAGCAATAGATTTCTCCCCTTGCAGATACTCACAGAAGAGGAAGAACTGGACTCTCAAGAACAAGATCAAGCTCAGGATTCTCCCAAGCAACCACATGTTTCCTCAACACAGCAATCTGAGCAACAGGTAAACACAACTCAGGTAAGAAAATCCAACAGACTCATGGTAAAAAATACTCCAGTGATTAAGCTCCAAACTTATTTCACTCAATTGAATCAAATTATTGCCAGTTCATCTACAAATAGCCCCAAAAAACTTTTCAAATGAATAGTACAACCCTGAAAAACAAATTCCTTGTGTGGAATGTCAGAGGGATGGAAACTTATATGGAGAGACTTCATGAACTCATTGCCAGTCATAACTTTGATTTAATTTGCCTAATTGAACCAATGCATGATAATTCTGAGTGTAGTCATTATATGACTGTTTTAGGTTTCCAATACTGCTTGCATGCCCTAAATGCCCAAATTTGGATTTTTTGGAGAAATGATATCCAGATTCAGTTAATTCTTGATAACCCTCAATTTCTACATACCTCAGTCCACAGCCAAAAATTAAATGCTTCAATGGAAATTATTTTTGTTTATGGACTGAGACAAGAAAAGAAAGGGAAAACTTGTGGATTGATCTTCTGAAAATAAATAACCCTGAGACTGTGTTTATTGGAGATTTCAATGCCATCACCTCAATTTCTGAATATAAAGGTCCATCAACTCCTAGTCTACACAGCATTAGAGATTTCTCAAAATTTATTGAAGATATGGCTTTAGAGCAAATTTTCACTGTAGGAAATCCTTTTACTTGGTCTAATGGTAGACATCAAATCCCTCTTGATCTCAGTGATAGTGGAAGGAAAAAAATCCCCACCATTCAGAGACTTGATAGAGACCTTTGTACATCTCAGTGGAACTCAAAGTTTCCAAATTCTTCTATTTTAGTGTTAAATAAACTTTCCAGTGATCACTGTCCTTTATTTTTAAGTATTGGTAGTGATATAAAATCTGCCCCTAGGCCTTTTAGGTTTCTGAACACTTGGTTCAAAAGAGAAAAATTCAAAGAAGTGATACAAGAGAACTGGGAACCTCCTATAGGTAGTAATGGCATGCTAGGTTTTTACCTTAAACTTTTCAGGCTTAAAAGATTTCTTAAAATTTGGAACAGAGAGGTTTTTGGTAATTTACACAATAATGTTTCAATTGCTGAAGAAAAACTAAGACTTTCAGAAATTGCTTATGATGCTGTTCAAAGTGAAATAAATTTGGACAGTCTCAAAGAAGCAAAATCTCTCCTCTCCAGAGCCATTAAAGAACAAAATCATTACTGCAAATATAAATCTAAGGTTAAATGTCTTAGAGAGGGGGATGACAATACAAAGTTTTTTCATAATTCAGTAAGGGAAAGGAAGGGTAGAATGTCTATCACTAAAATTCAAAAATCTGATGGCCAATGGATTGAAGATTTTACAGCTATAGAAAATGAAGCTATCTCTTACTACTCTGACTTGCTCACAGCTGAAAATAATCCTGATCAGCAGACTTTTTTCTCACATTTTTTATCCCAGATCCCAAAGCTAATTACTGTAGAAGATAATATAGCTCTGCTTAGACCTGTCTCATTGCAGGAACTTAAGGAGATTGTCAGCTCCTTAAATAAACAAGGGAGCCCTGGTCCAGATGGCTACACAGCCCAGTTTTACATCAAAGGTTGGGATTTCATCCACATGGATTTATCAAGTGCTGTAAATGATTTTATGTCCAGTACCAATATTCCTAAAGGAATTGCCAGTACTTGGATTGCAATAATTCCAAAAATTAAAACTCCATCATCCTTTAGTGATTTCAGGCCCATCAGCCTTTCAAATGTTTTAAATAAAAAATTTTCAAAGGTGTTAATGGAAAGGCTAAAACCCCTTATGCAAAAAATCATCTCCCCTCATCAGACTGCTTTTCTGAAAAATAGAGATATTAGTGATAATGTCCTATACCTAAATGAGATGGTGAGATTTTTAAACAAAAAAGGCAGAAACCCAAATTGTATTTTAAAACTTGATCTGAGAAAGGCTTTTGACAGAGTATGTTGGAGATTTCTCACCAGCATACTTTTAAAGTTTGGTTTTCATGGACAATTTATATTTTCTATCATTAAAAATCTTTCTCAAGCCTGGTTTTCTGTCCTAATTAATGGTAGTCCAGTTGGTTTTTTCCAAGCCACAAGAGGTATAAAACAAGGTGATCCTCTCTCCCCTTTCCTTTTCAATATCTATTCTGAAGCTTTTACTAGAAGCCTTGCATATATTTTTGAGACTGGTAGCCTACAGTATTACAACCTGCCCAGAAATGCTTCTCTTATATCTCATCTTTCTTATGCTGATGATACTGTAATTTTCATGCAAGCTAGTAGAACTAATATCATTAAGATGAAATCATTTCTTGCTGTGTTTGAAAATGTCTCAGGACAAAAAATAAATTATGACAAGAGTGATTACTTTATCAGTAAGCATGCTTCTCTGGCCAATATTAGGGAAATGAACACAGTACTTGGAATGAAAAAAGGATCTTTTCCTTTTAAATATTTAGGTGTTCCTATTTTCTCTGGTAGAATTAAAAATATTTTTTTCCAGCCTCTCCTAGAGATGATTGACAATAGATTATTTAACTGGAAAAATAAATGGATGTCCTCTGGGGCCAAGTTGGTGCTTATTAACTCCTGTATATACTCCCTCCCTCAGCATTTTTGGGCTGTTCTGAAGCCAACCTCCCATGTTATGAAACTGATAAAAAGAAGAATTTCTATATTCTTCTGGGGATCTGTGGATGATAAACCAAAAAAATCTTGGAAAAATTGGAATGATATGTGTTACCCTATTGCAGAGAATGGCCTAGGGTTTAGAAACCTTAAATCTATAGTCACAACTTTCTCTGTAAAACTCTGGTGGAAATATCAAACTGCTTCTGCCCCATGGACCTCTTTCTTAGCCTCTCTGCCAAAATCCTCACAAACCTCCCACACCTGGAAGAGGATATGTGAAGTAAATCATTTTGCTGAATCTCATTCCAAAGTTATCCATGGCAAAGGCTCTTGTAATTTTTGGAAGTCCAACTGGACTAACAGAGGCCCTATTACTGACATGGTCCAGCCACAGTCTACACATATCCCTGAGTCCTGTTTTGTTGCTCAATTCATTGAAAATAGGCAGTTGTTCATTCCTCAAATTTTCCCTTTCATTGATACTGCTCTTCTCAATTTTTTGCAGGAAGCTAAAATTATGGAACACAGGGAAGACAAGTTGATCTGGAAGCCTAATACTAATGGTGCTTTCAATTTCAAGTCAACCTACAATCAGATCAGGCCCAAAAGAGGTACTTCTGTATCTCTCTGTCCAAATTATGGAACTCTAGAATCCCAAAAAAAGTTTCTATATTCATGTGGAAAAATTTGAACTCTCTCCTACCTTTTGACAATGTTCTCAAATATTATGGCTTTAATATAGTTTCTAAGTGCTGCTTCTGTAGTAATTTAGATTCTCTGGACCATTTTTTCAATAAGTGTCAATTGGCAGTCCAAGTATGGGAGGGTGTGAATAATTTTATAGGAATCAGAACCCCTCTTTTCTCCACAATTTGGAATAGAATCTCATATTATTTGACCAAACCAGGAATCACTGCAATCCAGTCCCTCATGACTAAGAACATGGCTCTTTTCTCATGTTGGATCCTTTGGAAATCTAGGAATAAATTTATCTATGATAACATTACTCCTAGTATCCCCAGTATCCTCCATGAGATTAAAGCTATGACCTATGACTCTTTTGTGGCCAAACCCTTCTATATACACTCCCAGCATGATCTAGACCTGGCTGCAAATGGTTACTTCCCAAAACCCATTAAACCCCCTAAACCTATCATTTCTAAAGTCCTATGGACCAGACCTGACTCCCATTTTAAGGTCAACTCAGATGCCTCCTGGCATATTCAGTCAACAGGTCTTGGTGTTATCATTAGAGACTCACAAGGGAATCTAGTCACTGCTCATTCTTTGTATACTCAGTCTTCTTCACCATTGCATGCAGAGTTGTTAGCTATTGGTCTGGCGATCAAAATCAGTAAGGAAATGAACCTCACATGTACCTATGAGTCTGATTGTAAACAAGCATCAAAATTAATTAAAAATCCAGATGATGCTCCATGGAGATTGTTTCCATTAGTTTCTTACATAGCTCAAGCTTGCCTACATTCTGAAATTACTCACATTTTTAGAGAAGGGAACCAGGTTGCTGATTCCCTGGCTAAGTTTGCATCTAAAACTAGACAGTCTCATATTTTCAACTCTCAACAGTCTCTTCCTTTATCTGTAAAAGGCTTATACATTTTAGACAAAGAGGGTACTCCATCATTAAGATTTCATCCTCCTTGAATCGGTACTGCTCTCAGTTTTGTTCTGTCTGTGCTCATGCAGATACACAGCTAATGATGATGACAAACAAATCCACAAGTATCAACTAGGATGCAGGGTTCCAAACATAACATGAAGATCTGGACAAGCTGCTGACAAGTGACATATTGGCCTGGATCACATTCCTTCAAGTCTTTACATTACATAGATCTGAGGCTAGTAATCTATTTGTTGATAGAGGAGGTTCTAATTCTCTGGGTACCGCTTTTAGTTTTGCCTAGCAATTCTATAACAGGTTTCCAGTTGATTTTAACTTCTTTTTTGTATTAGGCTTATAGAGCCTGATCTCTTTTGAAAAGCATTTCTAATGCTTTTGGAGTTTATCTCCGTACAATTCTTGCCTGTTACCGGGGCAATAGTTGTATCATTGTTACTATTTTTTGTGGTATGGGATGCCCAATATAATTTCCCCCACTTTATAGTGGTTTGCCTTAAAAAAAAAGAGTGAAAGCCTAGGTAAAAATATTATTTCTACTTATTTGGTCCAGTACTCAATATTGTTTTTAAAGATGGCTTTCCAGAATTCAAAAAATAAATAAAAATATTTTTATAAAATGTTTATTAGTGATGTATTTTTGTTTTATATTTAGGAGTTTTTTTTTAAAGTTAAAACCATCCAAGTGGACGGGAGGATTATTCACGGCTACTCAACCCTGGTAAAAATAAAAGAATTACATGGTCGGGTTTGAAACCCAATATTACAAATGAAACCCTGTTGGGGTTATTGTGGCAATTTGTTGCCCGAAAACTATACTCCGATCTAATATCGGAAGCAAAGTGAGATATCAGAGATGTGTCTAAAAATATTACAAAAAGTCATCTCTGTATCGATGCCGGTCACACCATAGCTAAACCCCGACTTCCCTCCTTCTCCTGCGTATAGACATCACCAAGTATAGCATACTAGAGCTCGTAAGAATTCACCATCCCAATTTCTCACAGTCAAAACAGAAAACTCGGTTCTATTATAACAAAAACTCTCTACCTGAACCTCAACCGACTACCCATTGAGCCCGGTGGCCTCTTGACCACCAGAGGATAGCAAGTCTTCACAAGGTTGGACAGCAGAGTAGTATGTAAAGCATACTGAGTTGTTCCATCTAACCATAATACTAATAGGAAAGTTTCATCAAGAGCCTAACTAGAGATTACTATAAAGATTTCTCTTATAAGGTGATATTCCACAACACAAAATTAAGAAGAAAATCACAAAAATCTAAAAATAGATATATGTAAATAAATATCGTACTAAAGCAATCCCAACCAATCCTGGTCTGATTGGTTGGTGGCCAAATACTGGATAGAGCAAATGTAATCTAACTCGATATAAGCTTAAAGCCTAATCGGTCTACAAATCTAGTATCTGTATCGCCAGCAATAGTGTTTCAAAACTATTGTGACTTTGATTTCTCCTAACTGTACTAACTAGATCGGAAGCTAATCAAAGTTTAACTGAGCAAAAGGACCCGTCAGAAAACTAAGATTAGCAGATCACATTCAATCCAATATTTAAGTACAAACATCAATAGATATATACTCGAAAAAAACTGAAAATAAATTTTAAAAGGGGAAAAAGAAGTAAAACAACATTCTCAGTCTAACTGTGCCAATTCCAGTATAACCTGTCGAATTCTGCCTGGCCCGACTGAGCCGACCCGAGCCGACCGAGCCAAACCGAGCCGACCGAGCCGACCCGGACCGACCGAGCCAACCCGAACTGACCGAGCCGACCAAACCGTTGACCTGCTAAAATCTGTCCTGATCGGAGTCACGGACCCTCGATCGAGCAGCCCCACTCCCAAGTCTGCTCTCTGGCCGGCCCTTGTCGTGGATCGCTTGTGGCTCGTTGTCGGTGACCGGATCGTTCGTGGGCCGTCCCGAATCCGGCGGTTCGGTGCGCTGAATGTCGGAGGCGTGCTCTCGGGTCTCTCGCCACCGTGCGTCGGTTATTTAGGAGTGATAAATTTCTTCCACAGATGTTTAGAGCATTTCCAATGCAAACACTAGTGGACATGCATAGGATGCAAGGCGGTTGCATCATACCAAGCAAGGCGGATCCAAAACGCCTTGCTAGGTTGTGCCTTAAAAGTGATTTGTTTCTCGGCGGTTCTGAAAACACCGTGAACCTGGCGAATTCTGCTTACGAACTCGCCACCAAGTGCCGCCTGGTGTCAGTCATATCATGCTGGACGGTATCGTCAGCATCATTTCGCCTGCAGAAGCGGTATCGCTCATTTCAGTCGCCTATGAAGTGGTTACGATACCGCCACTTGATTCGCTTGAATTTTTTACAATTATTGAATGGCGGGAATTTTAAAAACCTCTCATGGTTACGACATCGCCTCAAATATAGCCTGTAGGCGAATAAAGTAAGCTAACTCGCCTCTTGAAATAGATGAATTTCTGTGCGAATTCACCTCCTGAATGATCGTGCCAACAGAGACTCAATAGCGAGTGGCGTGGCGAGATCGCTTTTGTAGGCGAATTTGGAGGCGACACCATTTTGTGTCCGGTTGTATATTGTAGAGCGTGAAAATTGTGGTGGCGAAAACGCTTCTTTATTCTCCTGTAAGCGAATCTCTTGTTACGATATCATCTACAAGCACTGCAAAATTGGCTAAAATTTGAAAAATGTGACCCGTTTCTTTCGAAACATGAATCGGTATTCCGATACAACAAAAACCTGCCAATTTCCAATCATTACCCTATACTAAAGAGGCACAACCTCGTATTTCAAGTGCACACAAGTGCATTACCAATGTCAATTCCTAATTTGAAAAAATAAATGCAATGGACCAACATCTTGTAACGTTGTAGGTAGTTTCCGGAATTGTGGCCTTGCAATGGTAAAAGCACGGTCGTGGACTAGGTGGCGTGCCAATCGGTCTCTTCCATTGTTAAGTTCTTCCAAGGAGAAAGGCGTGGTATCATCCACGAATACCTATGCATGAAACAAATGTGCATTAGGAAGTTGTCATGAAGAGTAATAGGATTAGATTGTAGAAGGTTACCTTTAGGTTACCTTGAGAAGATCCTGCATGTTGTTTTGAACACCAAATACCACCATCAAACCAAACAGTATCGTGTAATAGCCACATTCCCAGTCTGAGGATTGCTTCCTATACTACAATATATATACTCCATGGTTATAGCAATGGTGTAGGCTAAAAGAATTGAATTGAAATTAAGTGATAGCATAAGCATAACAAGTTACCCTAATGAAATGCATTGTCAAGGAGATTGGCGAATGTCCGGGATGGAGGGCGGTGGAGGGGGTCTATCCAATATACTAATGATCACTACAAATCACATGAAAGAATCCAAATGGTCATATTAGTTTAGAGAACCATACAATCTAGAAAAGCTAAAAGAATAGAGAAAATTGCAAGGTTTACCTCTCGAGATATGGTCCAATGAATATTTTATTGGATTCGGAAGAGAAAGTGTTAGCCAATCCTAGTTTTGTGTAAACATATGAGATCGTAGAGGTGTACTAACAAAACATTTGCCAAACTAATTCTTACTTGTGGATTCACTACTACATCATTCTTGTTTGCACATAGTAATAACACACAATAGTTATTTGTGAGGGCCTAACAAGTGATAAACTTTACTCTACCATGTCTTTCATGTAATAAATGTCAACAAAAAAGGAAACTAAATACCCATTCAACATAGACATGAAATTTAAGACACATACCTTACTTGTAGAAGAAGCTCTTAGCTTGTACTTGATGTCTACTTCACAAAGTTGCAAGCTTTGTTGGTTTTACCCATATTTGAAGGAAGGTTGATCTAGATTGGTGGGTTTTTAGGTTCCTAGGGTTAAGCTCATGGAAAGAGAACAAGGTTTGAGCTATGAGAATGAGATTGTGCTTAGGATTGAAGTGGTTCTCGGATTGGAATGGTATGAGAATGGATTTGGATTGAATTGATTTGTGCTTGAGGTTGAGGAGGGGATAAGGTGAGAGAGAATGGAGGGTAGATGGATAGGAATGGTGAAAATGAGATTGAGAGTAGGAAAATCCGGGTAAAATGATATATATATCATGGTTTAGGTGGACAAAACATGCCAGAATAGTAGTTTTGGTCGGTTACTGTTTTACTTATTTGCGATTTCGCCTGTACTATCGCTTACAGGCGAGTACTGGTGGCGATATCGCTCCTTCTTTGTTCATTCTTCCATATATAATGAGTTTGTAAAAATAAAATGTTTAATTAAACATGTTACTGTATGTGTATTTTAGAAAGAATTTGTCATAAATGTACAAGTACTAATGTGTTGGAATATTTCAAATCCATTCATGCCCTAATATATATCAGCTTCGGAGGGCACATATGTCATTGTACTATGGGTGTAAACAGCAACACCCTTTAAAATAATCTCGAAATGATCGATGTGTGGAAAGAATTAATACTTTTCTAATTTCCAAAATTATTTACCCATTTCATACAGAACCTTTTCCAATTCCATAGAAACTCATTAAATGATGAATAAAGACTGAAGACCAATTGCCTTCAAGTTCCAAGCGCATACGAAGGACAAGATCACAATCAACCTTATGATTTCTGACTTTCAAGAAAACTAAAGCAAACGAGAAAATGAAAAGCAAAGGACCACCTTCGTTTTGGAAGCTATTGATGGAAGATGATTTCAACCATGAAATTGTAAGTTAATTAGTTCATCCAATTATTATCTTTTTTTTTATATAGTTTCAATTCATATATCCTCACTAAACTTTTATATATATTTGTTTGGTTTAGCGAATTCCCCATAGTTTTTCAAATGAACAGGAGGGGAGTAAATCTCCTTATTCACTCATCACTGGAGATAATGAAAGGTCATCAAATCGTTTATGGAAAGCAAAGCTTGTTAAGAGAAGCCATTACTACGACATCTGCAAGAAATCATGGCCACTATCTGTTGAAATGGTTAAGAAAGTTCCGCGTATTATGAGATTGTTTTTTGTAATTGATAACAAAAATCCATAAAAAATGCTAGTTCTGATCAGTATTGGGAAAGTATGTTATTGTCGAGTTGTCGTCTGCATAACAGCACATTAAAAGAACACACTATGACTCGTGTAACATCGGTTATCTTAAAGTACACATGGATGTTTTCAAAATTTGTATATTAGTGCTGGGATGAGTCGAGGAACTAATACTACAGTGTTGGCTTGTAAAACATTTGGAACTAGTAGTGTGTAATTGTTCACCGGCAATGACCCGCTTATAAATATGTACTACGATTAGTTGTGCTGATTCGGTCGGAATCGTATCATGAATCTTGGATCAGATCGGTTTTCGTGTAAATTCAACGCTAAACCTGATACAATTATCAATAGAGTATAATATGATTGATCAATCCATTTTAGAATGGATATGGTATATGTAGGGTTTATGGGTGAGGGTATGCAGGTGTGGGTTTAGGGTTTAGGGTTTAGGTTTAAGGGTGCATCCAAGCGAAGTCGCTACTAGTTACGCCTAGAGGCGTAATTGGAGGCGAACTCGCCCGTGGAAACGGTTACTGGCGTGAGTTGTGGCGAGTTCGTAAATGGGTAAATTAATCAAAAAAAATACTTAAACTATAGTCGCATTTTGGGGATATCAGAATCCCAAAAACTTCCACGACTGTGAAACCCTAACTCCTCAAATCACCGTCGACCAGTTGCAGAGCCACCATGGGCAGGAGCAAACAAGCCGGCAAAACCCTCACGCCACCCGCTCGGCGCCGCCGCGAATCGCGAGGAGGAGGAGGAAGAGACCCTCGAGCAGTTGAGTCGCCGTTCGAGAAGGGAGGCTCAACCCGCCGGAGCTCCGAACTGGTCAGAAAATCACCACACGGTGCTGGGAGTTCATCACAGCCACAACCCGATACCGCCACCACTCAACAGTCTCGGCCAACCTCCACCACCGCTGCCCATCCTGGTCCCGCCGCCGCCGGTGCATCCTGGTCTGCTGCGAACGACGTGGGAAACAATGACGAGGATGAGGAGCGGTCCCTTTTTATCAGCCCGAATACGGAGATGAGGTATGAGCGATATACTCGTCCTACTATTTTAAAAGTTAAGGTCATTGACCCGTTTAAAATAACTAGCTTGGGTCTTGATAATATAGTTGAGTATTTTAGAGCCACTCATCTAGATGGGATGTTGACTTTGAGTGAGCCGGTGCATAGGGAAGAGTGTCTTCAATTTTATGCAAATCTTAAGTTTGAGAAGGAATGGTTAGGGGTGTGACATTTAGGGTAGATAAGTTCTTGGTTAATGAGGTTATAACTACTAGACGTCACCCCCTCTAGCACCTGTTTTTGGAGGTCATAGCACCTGTTTTTTGAGTTTCAGAAACCGGTGCCTATGCGGGGTGGTGCTACAGGATTGGTACCGGTTGGTAGGTTTCCGGTGCTATAATTATAAGCACCGAAACTATGTACACTCCTGTGCTATTAAAATACCGGTGCTAGGATATTAGAACCGGTTCATTATTGGCACCACCAGTTACATTTACCGGTGCCGTAGTTTGTACTGGTTCCCATGGCACCGGTTGGTAGGTTTCCAGTGCTATAATTACAAGCACCAGAACTATGTACACTCCGGTGCTATTAAAATACCGGTGCTAGGATATTAGAACCGGTTCATTATTGGCACCACCAGTTACATTTACCGGTGCCATAGTTTACCGGTTCATTATTGGCACCACCAGTTACATTTACCGGTTCATTATTGGCACCCCCAGTTACATTTACCGGTTCATATGGATGCACTTTAATTCCGGTGCTCTAATCAGCAGCGGTTTATGGGCACCAGTTACTTTACCGGTGCCATAGTTTGTACCGGTTCATATGGATGCACTTTAATTCCGGTGCTCTAATCAGCAGCGGTTTATGGGCACCAGTTACTTTACCGGTGCCATAGTTTGTACCGGTTCGTATGGATGCACTTTAATTCTGGTGCTCCAATTAGCAGCGGTACATGAGCCGGTGTCATAGTTTGCACCGGTTCATATAGATGCACTTTTATTTCGGTGGTATAGTCAGCAGCGGTTTATTGGCACCAGTTAGTTTACCGGTGACTTTTTTTGTACCGGTAAGTCGTTCCGATGCTCCAAGTTCGAACTGGTAATTAATGACCGTGGTCATTTTCTACTGGTGCTAAATTTATATTAAAAAATCGGTGCTATAAGATGTAAAAAAATCAGCATAATTTTCCAATAATTTTCTAAATAGGATAATAGTACTGGAACATTCCCAATAAACAACAATAATGACTAAAAATCAACCAAATATTTTCCAATAATTCAAATAGCTGATTAGGCTTATTATTGTCAACATCATCCAAAATATTATCGTGGCATGCTTTATTCTAAGAAATACTAGTTATCATAACATGTATGTGACAACAAAAGCAATTCATATTATTACACCTTGAAAGTATTAACCGACAATGGAGGGCAAATTCCTGTTTATATTGGCTTGGGCTCGGCAAATAGGAGCATACTTGTCCACCCAACCTTGGCACCATCTCGCTACAACACCATTTATCTCCTCTCTTGGATAGGATCCTTTATCATGTGGGAATAGCTACATAAATCAAATTGTACACGTCGTTAACAAACTGTTGTAAGAACTCGGAACTACAAAAATCATGACATCTATCTAGAAAAGAAAACTAAAATTACCTTTGATATATGTCCACCTCTAAACTGTGTAACAAAGAGTTCCATCCAAAACATGGTATAATAGCCGCGCTTCCACCCTCCGTATTGGCGCTTGGGCTGTATAAGAAAGAGTTTATAAGCTAATTTTTATATAGTTTAAATTTTATAAACAATATATTACATGAATGCATAATTATTTTATAATCAACAAATTTTACCTGTAAGTTGGTAATTTTCCAAGTGTAGTCAGAAGAGGGCACAACATTATTGTTTCTAACCTGAGTATGAAATTCCTTAGCAACGCTACAAACACGATAAAAACAAACATTAAGTTAGTATGGAATTGCGTACGTAATCAAAGAGAAAAGGGCATACAGATTGAAGTAACAAAAATTTCAGTACCCATTCAAGAAATTGACACAAACTGGAAAATCTTGTGTAATGCCCACTCCAAATGAGTCCAAACAGTAGAAACTATCTTCATTTGGAGAAATCAACAATAGAAACCAGTGCTCACTAAGAAGAAAATGAACAACAATTTTAGTTAGCGAATGTGAAGTTCAAAATTCAAAAGATAGAATCCATATAATTTATTGGAAAATTCACTGAAATCTAATCATGTTCTTCAACGTTAATTCTACAAATTTTGACTTACCCTCGATGATATGGGAGGATATAATAATCAGCTTGAGTATTCCTCATAACATCGACAACCAAATTAATCCTCCTGTCCACAACACCTTCGCTATCAAATATTGAGTAGTTTGAAGTTAAAAACTGAATTCTCGGCTTCTCCTTTTCCTGAATTTGATCAAACAGAATACTGGACAAAGATAAAATAATCAGCAAACTAATATTGAAATCAGCAAGGCTAAAATCACGTACAAGTAATATTCTTACCCACTCCACATGTCTATTTGAAGATTATCGAGCCACTCCATCTCTATTGGGTCTCGAATTTTCGCAGAAAAAGATGCAAGATAACCAATATCCGCGTAGCCCATGTGGAAGGAAACACCAAATAACTTTGGAGGAAAATTAAGCTTGTACAACTTTCCTTCATAACCAGCTTCCTTTGCTATTCCAAGCAACTCGTCAACAAACACTCTCTCTGCGCCATTGTTCGGCAAATTTCGATTCTCAATCTGAAAGATAACAAAGTCAAATAAATATGTTGATTGCTAATACTATAGTCTTAGAAATTAAAAAAAATGTACCTTTGTAAGCCGCACATGACCTTTTTTCTTGGTGGATCCAAACTTCTTCGTACTTGAAGAAGGTTGCACCTGAGTCATGTCAAGGCAATTGTATTTATAAGAATGTGAAATAAAAATTAAACGCAAGAGATGCTTAAAGGTAGCCCTTAATCACCTTGTCATCCTCAATATCAATAAAAGGATGGGTTGTTGTCATCCTCGCTCCCAGCTAGACCCTTACCCTTACCCTTCAGATTAGTTTCATCTTCATTTTCCTTGGCTTCTTGTTCCTGCCCAACTAAATGTATTGGCCAATCAACCACAAAACCCATGGCTGCACTTACTGTTCCGAATTTTGGATTTGGGATGGGCAGCATTGCTTGAGGGTGTTTAACTGGATTGCAAACACGAACTCGAACATGAGTGTGGTTTGCACGACGTCCATGGGTTCCTGCCAGCATCATCCCTGATGCAACCTCCACTCTCGAACCATCAAAATGAGGTATGAACAAGGCACACTTCTCCTCATCCTAAATTACTGTCAGAACAAGTCACCAATAAAAATTGTAATGATGTATTCCATATTCATCTTCAAGAATAATATGATGTACATACTTAATGCAGAAACATATAGTAATGACTAGGGATGGTGATGTAATGTAATTACCTCATCACTACTGCTGTCGTCGGAGTCACTAGGAAACCCTTCGGAATCTGCAAGTGCATCTATTTTTCTTTGCTCGGCTCTAAACAACTTCAAATTATCCTCCAAAGATTGAGGATTTAGATGGTCAGGGAGACTGACTTTCAGGGTTGATGCAAAGTGACTCATTGATTCACCAACATATCGCAAGAGAGCAACATCGTATCGAGGTGCTTCGCAACGCTGTTTTTTCTGACGGTGCAGTCTAGATAAACTCTCTTTTTTAGCACGTCGTTTATTGGCAAATGACGGAATCCCTTTTCCAACCTGGCCCTATGATGGGTGCCTCTCCATCTGCCTGGGCGATCTTCTTTCTTTGTGGATTTCACCAATATGTCCTCTTCATCTTTGAGAACAAGATTTCCAGACAACAACTCCTCATTATACTTCTCCTGCACAACAAATTTTGATGCAACAATAACGTTATGGCACAAGAGTTTGATTGTATGTCATATACAATATATACAAATTACAGGATAGCCAACATGTACTTACAATAGTTGGAGCGAGTTTCTCAACTCTACTTGTGTTGAACACATAGCTCCCGTCCTTTAGTTTTTTTTGTTAGCCTCCAGAAAAACCATAGATCTGCCAGGGTAGAAGTTCTTCCCCTTCATCTGAATTTTAGCTTCTAGTTTGCTTAATCCTTGTTCCATTAGCCGTAAGAGCTCTTTGGTCTTGTTCTCAACTCTGAGTCTTTCCACAATTTTTCGATTCCCCACACTCCCAGTATGATGGGTATAATCCTTGTTCAGAGAACGTTCTCTCGCTTTGTCAGCTTTGAACTGGAAGTTGAAAATGAAACTGAATGTTAGTAATGAAATAATTCAGAAGCAATCTATTTGAATACAATCAATTCCACATCGTACCTTGAAATCCGTCGTCGATCTATGACGCACAAACTTGTCCCACTCCTCTTCATCCATCCACTTGTACTTCTCCCATGGAACAGCTCCATCCTCATTTTTGTGGATGTACCGTTTTGCAATCTTAGATTTCCAATTCCGCCAAGAGTCACTAGCATGCGTGTAAACCTCTTTCTTCAACTTCTTAAGCTGCTCAGGAGTTAGTTTTGTCTGAATATCGAAGCTCATCTACATCCAGACAATTATATTAGTGTGTAAAATTATGTTTGGAACAAGTGAGTGGTTACATGAAAGAATAACAAGTAATAGTTGAAAGATCACCTGAATATCATTCCATGCCTCATTCTTAACATCTTCAGGTACCTTACGCCAATCTGTCCAGGTTCCAAATCTAATTCGGCGCCGAAAGGCATAGGAGCAATATGATACCCATTTATTGTGTTTTGTCTTCGGCAACAGTGTTCGCCTACTGAATCTCATCTTGATAGGTGCATTATTTCTCGCCAGCATAACTAATTCACATGTGGCAGTCCCCCGAGTTTTGCAGAATTCTTTCACTTCAAACTTATCGTATCGCTCTCCACCCCCTTCACCGTCTGAACTATCCTCTTCGGTGCCTTCAGATTCGGTTGAAGATGCCAAGGTCAACTTGCCCTTGCTGGATGCAGGATTGTTTTCCAGTTCCGGTGGGATTTTTTGTTGTACTGAAGGGAGCTCAATTGCAGGCTCTTCCACAGGCTGCACTTCATCAACTACTTCATCTCCAGCTATTACACCCCCTGAATCACCAGCGGTTACGTTCTTTGGCCTTGGTTGTGGCTTCTTTTGTGTCTTCTTTGTTGTGGTCTTTTTTTGATTTGCCATCTGTGTTGCTCATGGGAGAAAACAATTCAAAGTTTAGACATTGCTCCTTGAAAAACAATAAAACTAAACTACATTTAAAGATTATACATGTCAAATCTTTGACATCAATAAAACCTTTTAAACATAATCAAGCATGATAGCCAACATACACATATAAAGTGTGCTTGAAATAAGCTCTTCTTAAAAAAGATACCAAAATTTTAAAACTAGAAGGATGCCCGTCTAAGTGTGCATGTTGCTCACACTAACAAGTCAATTGAAAACTTCCAACTTCAGACACCTATGTTCATATCATATTACTAACTAAAACAAATTAATTTAAAGCTAGAAGGATGCCCGTCTATGTGTGCATGTTGCTCACACCAGTGAACATCACGAGTCACTTAGAAACTTCCTGCTTGGTATCATGTAATTTACTGATGAAAACAATCAAAAGGCACCAAAGTAAGAATCGGGAAAGGGTGGATCACTCTACATCAAGACCTCAAAACTCTACCATTAGCAATTCAGGTTTGGTGCAGGATTCACAGTCAAATCTCTCAAAATTCATCAAAAAACTTCAAGCCACTAAAGTAGAAACTTGAAGCATAACTCCAACCCTCTATAACCTCAATGCAGGAAATTAGCATAGATCCATACAGAATCCACCCCAACACAAAAACACACGGTAGCTAACTAACACTAACTCAAACACGGTGCTGCAATCGAGATTTAAAAAAATGAACTTTCCTAGCAGGCAAACCAGACTAGCCAGCAGCAAGCAAATCAGACAGATTGGCAGCCCGTAAAACAATCAAATCACAGAAAAGTAAGCAAAAAGAGGGACATTATGTTGTTGAAATTCCAAGTAGCCTAAGTTCTGCATTTGGTTCAGACAACTCCACCTGTTTCAGGAACCAAATTGAAAAGATTGCCTTACAAAAAATCAACTGGATAAAAAATAGACACGTGAACAAAATATTAATGAAAAGATGAAACTCGAAGCTACAGAGATTTATCTAAGATTTGTTTTTATTTCCTCGATTATTTCCTCGATTTATCTAACCAACAAATCACATAATGCACAAAAACTATGCACATACCTATACGAGTAAACTATACAATTTAACTATGCACAAAAACTGAACTGAGGTTACCCTACCGCCGGAACTATACCGCCGAAATACGGAAGCGAAACTCTACCGCCGAAATATGGAAGCGAGGAAACCCTTGATCGGCTGCAGTTCTGGTAGAAATTGCGGAAATAAACAGAGGGAGAAAGGGAAAGGGAAGGCACAATTATACGGAAGAGCCATAACCCTAACGTTTGGGCTGGGCTTAATTTAGCTAGAATTAAAAAAAAGTCCAAATTCAATATTGAATTTCCCTCCTAGCTATATTTGGGCGCGAGAACTAAGCCCCAATATTTTGGATGTGTTATTATTTTATACAAGTTCTTTGGTTATTCATTTGAGTTCCTCCAAGTATCTTGGAAGGTTTGAATTCTCAAATTGGTAAAAAAAAATACAATTCAATGTTACATGAATCTAACTATGTGCTTGAACCAACAATATAATACTTCTAGTGACTTGAAAAAATAATGACGTTGGTGGCCATAAATTATATAATATATAGTAAGGCCTAAAAATATTTAATATTTAATTTTACATCCAAAATTTGATGATCAAAATGTATAATTTGATGATCAAAATGTGTCACACTTCAAGTAAAGTGAAGTATGACACTAAATAAGAATTTCTAAAAGCCTTCAAATCGAGTTAGACAATTACAATTATACGTACTCACTCAGTAAAGAGGTTACCAAGTCACCTGCGCCCCAATAAAGAAGTAACTCATACCGTCGGGCCGGGGGCGTCTCCGCCCCCCCCGGACCCCCAAGGTCAGCGAGACCCCCGTGCTAACTCGCAGTAGCGAATATTACAGCGAATATTTATAACCTATGTAAAAGTAGTCTAGTTTGAACTTACATATCAACTGTAAATTAGATCGAGCCTAATTTAATGATGGAGTTTAAAAGGATACGTCCCAAACCCTTTATATACAATTTTATAAGATATAAAGGTGTTTTAAAGGATCCAGTGATGAATTACATGTCAGGATTATTATGTATTAGGACCCTTTTAACTGTCTTCACACAAAAAATGAGGATGAACTTATGATATTTGTAGAAGTAGTAAATTGATTTACTATTCTTCTCTACTAGAAGATTAATTATATTATATATGAATCGTATATTAAATCGAGACTGGTAGAGTACTAATACCACAATGTTATTTATACTAGGCCAAAATGTTTTCATCGACACTACAGATCGCCAAAATGCGTCATACTTCAAATAAACATTATATATAACAAGTAAACATTATTCGAGAACCAATTTGTCTCGTAAAAAATTGAAAAAATGACATAAAAATGGTTGTACATCTTATTTGGGACCCTAACTTAGGGTCTATTGATATGAATTGAATAAAACTGAAAGGAAGTGAAATTAATGTATTCAAAAATAGAATCAGTAGTTTGAAGTAAAACTATGATGTTACTTTATTTCACTATTCCTCTGTTCAAATAAAATAATTGTTTTTAATTGACAATATCTATTTATAAATAAATAAAGTTGTTTTTATTTTACTGCATATTGACACTTATTTTAAATTTCATTCATTAATTCTAATTTCAAATATTGAAAAATTTTTACAGCAATTTCAGGGTTATAAGATTGAAGAGTATTTTAACTTTTACCAAAATATTAATATTAAAAAATTACGAGCATCCAGATGTAAATTTGGATGAGAGTTTAGATTAAGGAAACTCATAATTGATATCTCAGGTTAAAGAAATATTTTTATAGAATGTCAATGTTATATTTTCTGTTTATAATTTATTCTTTAATCTGAACCCTCAATCTTCTCAGAAGATTAAATCTCAGCCGTTAATAATAAATGACTAAATAAAAGCTAAAATCCTACCCACTCCCATCTCAATTTTCATCTTCTCAAAATCAAACCCATCGAATTGGTTTCTGGCGATTCACGCAGTAATCCATCGAGCCCTACTAAGCCTACCACCCCCTTCTCTTCACCCGATACAAGGCAGTCGAAGTACCCGCAACCCTGCAGATCCCCTTCTCTTCACCCTGCAGTAGAAGTACCAGCCACCCGCCACCCTGCAGATCTCAATCTAGCGACGGCACCTGGAACCACACTGCTGCCTCTGCCCTTCGGGCACGCCTCCTACGCTTACCACTTCTTCAAACTTGCAGCATGCCCCCTTCGGGGAATGGGTTTCGGCGATTCACAGCATCTCCGAAAGGACCTGTGAAGATTGGGTTTCAATGACGTGTGAAGAAGAAGAAGAAGCATCAGCAGTTAGCCATGGCGGGCACTGCAACGGTCACATTTTTCTCAGTCTCCAACACTGCCTCGAGTCTCCTCTGCCTTCGGGGGAAGACCCGTAGAGCAGCAATAACTGAGTCTGGAGGTGCTAAAATTGGTTTCAGACCACCCCATTTTGAGGTTGATGTTTTTCTTAAATTCCTTCTTTTAAATGTTAAAAATTTTGAGGTACTGATTATGAATAGCCTTGTGGATGCAGCTTCCGGAGCCGCTAACCGGAAAAATGTGGAGCTTACAAGATTTTGAACCATATCCTGCATTGCTGGTGAGTGATGTACTGACCCTTTTAAGTCTTTTGTATTGGTTGCTACTTGCTAAGTCTTTTATATGTTTGGGAGAATTACTGAATTTCGTATGCTGGAATCTTTCGGTATGTGTGTGATTAGAATTCTAGGGTATGACCTGAACTAGTTTTTGATGCTTTGGAGCTTTAGAACTGTTATAGTACTTTTAGATATGTAAGTTTAGTTTGAATCCCGGTTATAAGAGTGAGGTTTAGAAGATTTGAGTGGGACTGGAAGAGTAGAGAAGGGGATATGTTGTTTGACTATCTTAGTTGACTGTTAATCTTTTCTGAAGGATGATGTAAGCAGAACCAGAAAGGACCTGTCTTTTTTGTGATATATGTAGGATCCAGGGTCATACCGATTTTTTTGTTTTTGACCCTGCTTTATGAGTACATTCTGGCGACTGAAGTGATGTAGTTCACTCGCTTGAATTTTAACGTATTCTGAAAGATGGTGTAATCTTATTATTCTGCTTCAGAACTTTAGTAATCTTAGAACTTCATAGTAAGCTTTATTATCATTATTATTATTATTATGTGATGCTCATTGATTTATATCACTTTCGGTGTTTTTGTATTTTGATATTGTGAAACCTATTAGCTCAAATGGAAGAGCGTTGTGTAAATACACATATGTGGGGGTTCAAATCCCTCATAGGTTATCCCTCATAGGTTATATACATGAACTAATTTATCATGCGCCATGTTGTTGATCGGTAGTGTCTAGCAGTTATATGTATTGTATTGTGGTGTTATGAGGTCTAGAGGCTGCAGCTTCATGTATAGTTACAATTTTATATAAATTTGCTGTTGTTTTTGTACGTGGTATTTGATGACTTGACTATATGAGCTAATTCCTTTATTTTGGTTAAACACTTGAATAAGGATATTGTCAAGCTGTCAAATTTCTATATCAGGATATGCAGGTAACTATAGATTTACAATTTCCTCGTGTTTTGCCAATGTTACATGTATCAAGCTTGTGACAGAATACTGTATCATTGTCAGAGAGCAAGCTGAGGTGAAACAGAATACTATTTAGGCCTATTCTTTTCAAGTCTACTGCTCTGTAGTTAAACTAGTAACGATCTCATGAAGTTTAGCTAACCGTATCCAATTTATTTCAGTTTTTTTTAGTTTAACTCGGTTCAAATCTGTATCTGGGATTTTATAGATTTATTTTGCTTGTGCAGATAATGTTGAATGGCATCTTCAAGAGCAGATTGCACAAACCTGTGTCTGGTGCAGATGAAGAGTCTCCGTGTCTGATTTTTGTAGCCCAGATAAGCGAAATAACATTGAACCAGCAGAAGGAGATGAGACCAGGCCAGGGTATATACTTAAGCTCACTAATTACTGCATTGGACATATTGACATAGAAATGCGTGTGTAATATACATGAACAATCACCAGCGAAGTGGATATCGGCCCTCAAGGTATGTCCAAAAACCCTGCTTTGTGAATAACAATTACCCCCTTTGCATCGAACCTACGGAGTTGAGTGTAGGTCTAGTCCATGACTTCCGTAGATTCAAATAAAGTCTCTACACAGATTAGTATGAAGTACTAATGCACCAACCAAACTAAATGCAACTCCAAATACAAGAGACTCCCACGCCCAAACAAATAAAAATAAAAAAATTAATAAGGCAAAGCAACAGAGCTAAAAAACTAGAAACGGAAGAAGCAAAAACATAATAACTTTTTTCTTACTTATTTATCCAGTCACAAAACAGACCTTGCTGAACACACCAGAAGCGGTAGATCTAGAGAAACTTATTAAATTCTAGCACTAAATCAATAAAAAGATTGTTCAACTTTTTAAATAAAAAGTAACTGGGACAAAGTCTCAGTAATACTCATCCTTTTGAACTCGAAAATATAGCCAGAAAGAAACAAAGAGAAATCCTGCAAATAACTCTTCGATACCTCATTTCTGGAAACGTTGGATACTTTCACAATGGCATCAGACGGTAATTGTTTAGTAGGCAAAGTGAAATCATCTTCATAGTACATATCAAGAACACTGGTCAAACTAACCTGCAAAAGTTATCAAGAGAGAGCTAAGCAACTCCAAAAGTTCAGCAAACACCATCTGTTATAACAAAAAGATAAAAATTTGACATTGTTCTGAATAAAGATTACAAGGCAAAAAAGAGTACTACCACTGCTTTATTGTTACTCAGGTTGCTTCCTCTTCTTCATGCTATCACCGCCAATAATCTGTCCATTCTCATCCACCCACAATCCGTCATTATGACACCTTCTAGTTGCTCCACTAGCCAGCACATCTAGCTGTGGAAAAGCTGAAGGAAAATCTACAGCTGCATCTTTCGACACTTGGTCATCAATCTCATCATTGAAAAAAAATCTCTTCCCCCATAACACACCAGACCAATGGCTTTTTTTGGATCAGCAACATAGAAAACTTGTTTTGCTTAAGAAGCCATAATGAAGTCATCATCTTTGTATGCTTCCATGCTTAAGTTCACTAGTGTAAATCCCATCGGCTTCTCAATTTGCACGCCACTTTCGATATCGATCCACTTACACTTGAATACCGGAACTTTAAATGCTACATAATCAAGCTCCCATATTTCTTGAATGACACCATAGAACGATGAAATAGTAGTTATTGGCCTTTAATCCTTTTTACTAGATTGCGAAATCAACTCGGACTCATTGTAAACCCCGCTGTTTTGAGTAGTACTCTTCATATCTTTCATAGCAGTAGAGAATGACCAACCGTTAATGTCATAACCTGTATATGTCCGCACGGTACAATTAGGCTTCCTAGCAAATGCTCGCAAATTTTCACTCATCCCATCAACGTTACATCTTGAGTAGAACCAATTCACAAAAAGCTTTGAATGCTCTTCTAGAACCATGTTAGGAGACCATGCATGATATTTCGTCGATATCAATTTAATGTGTTCATCGACATAGCCAGCCGTTTCTTTGCTATTACGTAACACATACAAATGCACTTTCATTAGCTCATGATGGAAAGGTGTGAAGTTCTTACCCTTGGATCGAGGTACGCCTATCCTTCTTTCAGTGTGTTGATTTTTGGGTACACCAATTGGATTAGCCTCTGCCAAATATGTTGTGCAGTATTCTATAATCTCCTCAGTACGATGCTTGCATCGGGCCGGCTTCTACACTTCACGTAACCCTTAAATGTTCCCATATGACGCTCGAAAGGATACATCCAATGAAAACCTACAGGCCCACATAGTCTTATCTCCCTACTCAAATGAACAACAAGATGAACCATAATATCAAAAAATGTTGGGGGAAAATACTTTTCCAGTAGACACAATACCACAACGGCCTCAAATTCAAGCTCCTTAAGTTGCTTCCGAGATATTTCCTTTCTACAAATCGAATGGAAGAAGAAGCAGAGTCGAGTTACACAATTTCTAACATCATCCTCCAAAACACCTCGTAGTGCAACAGGTAAAATTTGTTGCATAAGAACATGACAATCATGTGATTTCAATCCTGTGATTTTCAAATCATCATTCACAAGATTGCTAAGGTTCGAAGAATAACCACTAGGCACTTTGGTACCTTTTATACTTTCACACACTGACATTCTTTCAGCAGCAGAGAGGGAATATTGGGCAGGGGGGAGATATGTTCTTTTTCCTTTCACCTCAGGGGCAAGATCAGTTCTAATACCAAGCTCAACGAGATCTTTTCTAGCATTCAAACTATCTTTACTCTTTCCTGGTATATTTAGCAGAGTCCCGATTAAACTTTCACAAATGTTCTTTTCGATATGCATGACATCCAAACAATGACGAACCTCAAGGTCCTCCCAATAATCTAAATTGAAGAAAATTGACCGCTTTTTCCAAGGACCAACATTCGTACCTCCTGAATTCTCGACTTTATTTTTACCTAGAACAACATTCAATTTATTTACCTTTTGGTGTATTTCCTTCCCAGTGAGTGGTCTCGGAGCACTTCCTGTTTCTCTGCCACCAACATAATTCACTTCATCATTCCTCAATTTGTGTTTACAAGGAAGAAATTTACGATAATCAAGATAAACTGTCTTTCTCCCATGTTTCAGCTGCGTGTAGTTTGTATCTTCTTCACAAATTGGACATGCTTTGTGGCCTTTATCAACGTATCCAGAAAGATTGCCTAATGCGGGATAATCATTGATAGTGAAAGTCACCATTCCTTTCAAGCAAAACTCCTCTTTACGATATCCATCATACACCATCACACCATTTTCCCACAAATCTTGCAATTCCTCTATCAAGGGAGCCAAATAAGTATCAATATCATTCCCGAGCTGTTTAGGACCCGAAATTAACAATGGCATCAACATATATCTTCTTTTCATACACAAATAAGGCGGGAGATTGTATATAGACAACATAACCGGCCAAGTGCTATATCTCGACGACATATTTCCAAATGGATTCATACCATCAGTGCATAATGCAAACCTCACATTTCTCGGTTCTTTGGAAAACTTTGGATGTAGAGCATCAAAATTTTTCCATTGATCTCCATCGGCGGGGTGTCTAATGATGTCATCCTTTGGAGCCTCACGATCAACATGCCATGTCATGTGTTTAGCGTCACTAGCATTACGATACAACCTCTTCAACCTTGGAGCAATAGGTAAATACCACACACATTTTTGCGGAACCAACCTACTCTTCCTCACCCCTAATCCCAAAATTCCTCTAGATTTTTTCTTGTAACGAGGAGCATTGCAAACCGGGCACTCGATATTGTCCTTAAATTTACCACGATATAAAATACAATCATTTGGACATGCATGTATTTTGATATACTCCATACCTACGGGACATAAGATTCTTTTAGCATCATGCAAATTGTTGGGTATGCCATTTCCATCGGAAAGTTTCTCATGCAAAAACTTCAACAGCTTGTTAACACTAGTGTCACTCCACGAGCTTGACGCTTTCATATTGAACACTTCCATCAAGCATGAAATCACGATGTCCTCTTTCTTGCAACCGGGATATAAAGCCTTATCTTTTTCACCCAAAAACGCCGCCAATACATCGGGTTTACCCTTGAATTCCTCTACAACATCACGAAACATATCCTCCATATGTACGTCGTCGAAAGATTCCTCCTCTTTTGGTGACTTCTCCCCATGAAACGTCCAAACCAAGTAAGTCTTCAAAAAACTTCTTTTGTAAAGATGAAGTTTCAATATATCTTTGTTATCCGTTCTAACGCGGTTCATACAATCTCTACACGGGCAAATCATCTTCTTCTCGGTTGAAAAAGCAAACTCCAAGAAATTATCCACAAACTGAACATACTCATCACTAAACCTATCACCATTGTAAAGAATTCCACGTCTTTAAATTTCGCGATTGAATTCTACAAAAGAAAAATAGTTCATTGAATCATTACAAACCACTCTTATGAATAACACAAACCATTCTTATAAAAAATACTACTTGTATGTGGAGGAAACCCTTACCTTGTAGTGTCTCCATTAGTAGCCTTCGATGCTCCAAGAATCATCCACAAGTTGAGGATGTGCCAAAAAATTATTAACGAGAGTGATATATTCATGCCCATTTAATATTCCCCCTAAAACCAATTTTTTTCCCCGCCACACTTAGCACCAGTATAGCATCTCAGCACTGGTGCCGTATTCTTTGTAGGACCGGTATTTGAAACCGGTGCTCAATTCCGGTTCTAATGTTTCACGTTTAGCAGCGGTACATGTCTTACGGTGCTATTATACCGATGCCATAAATTATCATCGCACCGGTAAAAATGGACGGCACCGGTATGCCAATGATTGAGGTGCCACAATTATTGATTAGCACCGGTACATGTCTTACGGTGCTATTAAATCGGTGCTATAAATTATCATCGCACCGGTATAAATGGACGGCACCGGTATGCCAATGATTGAGGTTCCACAATTATTGATTAGCACCGATACATGTCTTATGGTGCTATTAAACCGGTGCCATAAATTATCATCGCACCGGTAAAAATGGACGGCACCGGTATGCCAATGATTGAGGTGCCCCAATTATTGATTAGCACCGGTACATGTCTTACGGTGCTATTAAACCGGTGCCATAAATCATCATCGCACCGGTAAAAATGGACAGCACCGGTATGCCAATGATACCGGTGCCACAATTATTGATTAGCACCGGTACATGTCTTACGGTGTTATTAAACCGGTGCCATAAATCATCATCGCACCGGTAAAAATGGACAACACTGGTATGCCAATGATACCGGTGCAACAATTATTGATTAGCACTGGTAGCATTACAAACTGGTTCCATAACTATTTTTACCGGTGTGAATATTTAAGCAGCACCGGTTTCTATTTACCGGTGCGAAAATACCGGTGCCTATGGGGGTGTCATCTAGTATAGGATGCCCTTATTTGTCTAGTGATCAAATAAGGCCGTTGGATCCAAATGGCCCTTATGAGATATACCACACCCAAAATTTCCCAACCTCGTTGAATGAGAGCGTTTTAGACCCCGTGGCCATGCGTAGGAATTTCTTTAGGACGCGTAGTAAGGTTGCCGGTACTGCAAGGAAGTATAAGATTGCGAGCCTTACTCAAGAGGAGCGGTTGGTGTTCGAGCTTGTGTGCATGAATATCATGCCCTCGGGTGGTCATCCATGTGAGCCAATGATCGCCAACTTGATGGTTTTCTACCACCTAATGGAGAAGGTGAAGATCAATCCCGGGTACACCATCATGAAGCACATGTTGAAGCGTGCGAAGGACAAGGCCGATCAGACGATCCCTCACGGGCAGCTCATAACCGCCATGATGAAGAAGAAGGGTGTGAGACCTGTTAGCATGGCCGAGCCAATGAAATACTACGACTCGACTTGGCTACGCAACAAGGGGATGCAAATCAGTGCGGATGCAGTGGTGACGAAGAAGGCCATGGGTGCTTCGAGTTCTCGCAGCCGTTCTGAAATGAGTGAAGGTAAGTAATTGTTAAATACTAAGATTTTCATTTAATGATAATTTTTTTCACCAATTCAGTTTATTAATTGTTTTGTTCCCGTTTGAAGCTCGCGATCTCGCTTGGCGTGAACGGTTGGTCCTCTATGTTGAACAGCTTGCAAGTAAGCTAGAAGAGGTGAAACTGGAGCAAGCAAAAGAGAGGGAAGACGTACTAGCATTTGGTAGAATGCTGAATTTGAATGCGGATCTGAGCGATGACGAAGAAAAGCCAGATTTCCCGGTTCAACGATTGCCTCCCATGAACGACATTCCTGATTACATTCATGAAGATCAAGCGAGGCCTGAAAACGAGGCAGAAGATTAAGACCCCACTGATGGCGAGGGAGGAGAAGATATGGAGCCCGATGAACAACAACCTGAGAATGATATCATGGATGAAGAACCACAGAGAGATGAGACATTGTCGATGGAGACGACAATGTATTTGAAGTGGTCCGCCGAACCGAGAACATCCAATCATCTTCAGCCGCAGAGTCGTCTGAAGAAGATGATGAAGATTAAGATATTGAGAGGACTGATGAAGAAGTTGATGGAGAGAAGAATGAAAGCGAAGATGATGAAGATGATGAAGATGATGACGACGATGAATGATCGCTTCACTTTATCTTATTGTGTAGTCTAGCTTTCTTTTGTTTCAACACTAAACAATGGTTCGTGAATGGTTGTTTTTGGTATTGAATTGATTTAGTATGGTATTTTAATAATAAAATTACATTTCATGTATTATTTCAATGTTAACCATACACAAAAGCACCTATATTTACATGTAAACAAAATATATTCAAAGAGTAGGCGAGACAGAAGACGATATCGCTACCTGAAAACATGAGAGGCGAATTGACGAGGTGACCTCGTAAATAAAAACGTCTATGAACTTATCTTAAAAGAAAACTCTCTTCCTGGCTCGCCACAGGCGACAGAGTCTACCAGGTGATTGAAGAGGCGAAATAGCTAGTTGAATAAATAAGAGGCGAATCAACGAGGCGAACTCGTAAGTTGAACAGTCTATGAACGTATCTTCAAGGAGAACTATTTTCATAGGCTCACCACAGGCGACAGAGTCTACTAGGCGGTTGAAGAGGCAAAATCGTAACCAGTAGGCGAATAAGCTTACGGTTTCACCTGCCAGATTGATTATTTTTTAAAATGCACAAGTATAGAACACAAAATAACGACGCCGTTTCATATATAAACAAAATAAGAGGCGATATCGCTTCTAAGTATCAATTAGGGTTTAGCATTCTTGTAATAAAAACAAATGGGAGCGAGTTCGCTCAGTTCTTCGCCTGTACACGTAAGCCTTAGCGATATCGCTTCCTCATGTTGTCAAGAATCCCACATCGATGGATTGAAAGCCAATTGATCAGTATATATGTGCTGGCAAAATAGAAGGGTTCGATAAGTCGCTGACCCACGCAAATTGTCCATTAAACACATTTGAATGCACTATACATATACTCTGTACACTATACATACATGTCCCATATGAGTATTTCCAGTATATCCATGACCATTGTCCAAGAGGCGTTTTTTTTACACGCCGGCGAACTCACCAACACATTTGCCTGAAAGTTATCATGAAAATATTTCAAAGCTAACAACATATGACCATCCTTTTTGCCATACAGTCCAAATACACGGCGTTGAAAAGTCATCCATTTTGGCGACGACTAGTCGTCCTGGCGCTCTACAGGTTCCGCCATGACAGGTTGATTCGACATAAAGTTGATTTGGCACGAATGACGGAAGACTAGGCGTCCATAACCCGCCGAATGGACTCCATACTCCGCCAGCAATTGACGCCAAACTTCGCCTAACTCAAGCCCAGATACTTATAGAAAATAATAAAATGTTTTTTAATAAAATAAGAATTCATTAAAAATCAAATTAGGCAACTACCGCATTGAACCGGGATTTATAACCCAGCAGAATAGAAAAGAATTATGTGAACTGAAATTGTGAATATTTGTTATATAAAACTAATATTTTAAAGTTCTTTATAATTGTACAGTCCTTCATAATAATTTCTACAAAATACAAAGGGATAAAAAGATTAAAATTAATGTCATTATTACCAAAATAAAAAGGGATCTAGTAATACATACAAGCGAATTCGCCTTTCCCCTCACCTGCAGGCGTCGTAAGAGGCGAATTCGCCTCCTGGCAGTGTCATTATTCCCACATCGGTGGATTGAAAGCCAATTGATCAGTATACATGAAAGCCAATTGATCAGTATATATGTGCTGGCAAAATAGAAGGGCTTAATAAGTCGCCGACCTGCGCAAATTACCCATGAAAAAACACTTGAATGCAATATACATACACTATACATACATGGCCCATACCCGATGTGGCCCATATCATAGTTCCTAGGCCCAAAGGCCAACATTTTTATTACAAGCGAATTTGCCTGATAAATCACCTATAAGCGATGGAGTTGGCGAACTCGTAAATAGCAGGCCTATAAATAGTCAACTGAAACCTCCAGAAGCATTCAAAATCAGATCCCAAAATTTGTAACCCTCACATTCATCAGAAACCTCCCCAAACTCCGATCCGCCGCCGCCCACCCGTCATTTCCACCGGCAAATCAGCGCTCTCACGGCCCAATCTCCCCCAATTTGTAAGTTCTACTCATCTTTAACTCTTTTTCATCATTATTTTGGTTTTTTTCGTATATGTTTTCCATTCCTTGTGAAAAAGCTTAGTTTTCAATCTAGGTGTGATGTTGAATGTTTTTGTTTATGGGTTCAATCATAAATTAAGGTTGGGTTGTGTTTGTTAGGTATTTTAGGCAATCTCAAACATGCCTCCGAAGGATAAGGGTAAAAAGGCCGCCGCCGAATCGACCGAGTCTATCAAGTACGATAAGGCTAAGTTTGTTAGTGAACAAGCTTATCTAAAGTATTGTTGCTTTGAAAAAGCCAAGGCTGTCTTGAACGAGTTGATGGTGGTTGATGCGAGTCAAGTGGACGACATAGGTTTGAAAGAGGTTTGGGAACTTCTTGAATATCAAGAAGCTCACCAGTTGATGAAGGTGAACGAGCTGGGCTATTTGGAGGAGACTATGCAGTTCTACGCAAATTTCTGACAGTGTGGTGACGTGTTGAAGACCAAGGTGAACAATAAGGAGTACGAAATAAGTCCCAAACTATTCAATGATGTCCTTGGTGTTGAGTTCGAGGACGAGGATAAACCTGTGGAGTTATACGCAAGGGGAGAATGGCCTAGTGAGTTGCTCGTTTCCCACGAGGACCTGAACGAATATGGCAAGACACACTTTGGTCGAGATGAGGTTGACCTTGGAACGCCGAAGGAGTACAAGCTATACAATCTCACCCCTGAGAGGATGATATTGTATGAGATGGTTTCTACAAATCTTGTGCCTAATGGTGGGTGGTTGGCCGACCAAACTACATGACTTTGATCGAGTACTACATGGTGGCAGAGAACAGCGTGGATATACCATTTTCCAACACATGAAGAAGAGTGTGGTAGAAAACAACATTGTTGTGAAGAAATTTCCCTATGCAAACTTCATAACTAAATTCCTCCGCAAAAAGCATCCAAAGATTAAGTTCTCCGGCACTGGGAAGCCGTGTGAGTACTACACGAAGGAGTACTACCAGAAGAAGAAGTGGGAGTTGGTTGGGTCGACTTGGCAAGAGAAGGGGGAGAAGAACGTGCCGGCGAAGCAAGAACCAAATGGAGGTAAATTGTTTTTTATTCATGTATTTTGTACTTGTGATGCTAGTACAATTTAGAACAAAACTTGACATTTTCAATGTCTATCATTTACTAGATCCAAGAGAAGCCTATTACAAAGGGCTTGAGGACTATGTGGTCTCGATGATGACCGAGATTGCTAACGTCCAAGAGAATGGGTGGGAGACTCGCCACATTCTTCAGAGTTTTTGTAAAGACTATCTCCGCCAGCATCCACACCAAGCCACACCAGAGGACCAGGGCGGCGCAGCCAATGACAACTCTACATAGAAGTGTTGATAGGCTATTATGCTAGGAATTTTATTTCAACTGTAATGTACATTTTTACAAATTCTAATCTTTACCTACTTGTGACAATCTTATTATTAATTTGATTAATGTTTTCTTCTTTGCATTAAATTGTGTTACCACTCGTATTGGAGTATATGGTTCATGTGTAAAAACGAAAAAGAGAATGGAATTAGTTTTGTGGTTTATAGTTTAACTTGTTCTGGTAGCGAAATCGGAAAGAATGTCGCTTGTAACCGTCACAGGAAGCGAGTTCGCCTCTTAACTCGACTGGATGGACAGAGAGCAACAGGCGTGCCACTAAGCGAACTCGCTACACATAGGCGAATATGGTTACGATGTCGCCAGAAAGTAATCTAGCTCTTATGATAGAAATATGATACATGCAAGTTAGCATGTGAGGTCGCCGCTTGTAGACTTACTAACAGGCGATATCTCTGGCCATATTTCGCCTACAGGCGTTCATATCTGGCGAATTCGTTAGAAGAAAACCAGCCAACAGCTACTGGCGAACAACTTATCCAACCTCTACTGGGTCTTATTTGCGATTTCGCTTTGTTCGTCGCTCATTAGCGATTCGTGTTACGATATCGCATGCCCTTCAACATTTTAAGGCATTTTCAAAAACGCCTTCTATTCAATTGTAAAATGCCTTTTTTATTTTTCTGCCCTAGGCAAGAGGACCTAGGCGAACTCGTAACCTTACTACTCGGCGCTTCCGCACAATTTTGGCAAAAACGCCTTGAATGTGGTGCCGAGAAAGGTATGCTTGTGCACTAGTGAAATCTCAACTTTACAACTTAGCAAATTTAAAATTTTTATATCCTTTATTATTTTAATATTTCCAATTTAAATATCATTGTGATAATTGACACTCTTGCATTGGAGCACACAATTTAATTCTTAACTTCAATCAAACCATCAAATCCTTAAGTCATATCAATGTCTAATTAAAATTTGACAAGTGTAACCTATTTTGTTGGGTGACCGTCTTAACATTGGATATGCTCTTAGCCTTACAATTAGTGCAAAGCTCTCCGAGCCTCTAATTTTCTTTTATGATAGTCTCACTGGTGTGTTGAAATGTTGATATTATATTGATTATAAAAGTATTTTTGATCTAATTAATATCAATTTAGACACTTTTGGTGCTGTTAATTGCAGATTTTACATATATACTGGGAGATGACAATAAAGAACAATGAATTGCAATTGGAACTGTTTTTAGAGCAACTTTGAGTTGTTTTGGATCTTAAAGAGGATACTAATCCAGTTGATCCTTATTCTGGAATTCCTTCACTTGAAAGAGTTGTGTTTCGTGTAACGATCACTAAATTGTTCGGTGAAGATGACCCCGACTGAGGTGAAACTGATGAATAATTTTACATGGAAGAATAATTACTTCACTCTTTTTCCCACTCCACACAGGTTTTTTTAATGAGGCAGTACTGGGCTGAATTATTGCTGAGCCAAAAGAAGTAAGAGAAAGACAGACTAAATTGAATGAGAAAGAAATCTGATTTGGAAGATGAAACTTAAACAAGATGAAACTTACGAAGATGAAGTTTTCTTATCCTTGCTAATTAGGATGTGTTTTATTATGTTCATATTTAATCATTATTAACTAAAGAATGTTTCACTATTCTTGAATGGATTGAAAGAAAAGTAACGTGCAAGTATGCATGTGAAGTGTAACGAAAAAATACTTCTTAGTATAATAAGGGAAGTCTTTTATGTAGGAAAGACACTCAACCAAACTTTCATTCCATACATTAGTTCATGTATATATATTCTCTCTCCTTGTGTTCTCGGCCAAATTATCTCCATAATAAAAGTGTGGTTGTTTCCTACATTTCTTGTTTATATCAGTATTATATTTAATTATTCATTAGTTGTTTATGTGTTAGGATTATGGCCACGTCTGAGAACTAACTATTAGCTGTTAGCGGATTGTATTAGTTGTTAGCTGTTAGAGGATTGTATTAGTTGTTTTGACTATCTGTTTTGACTAGCGATTTTTAGATTGTTGTTTGTTAAATGATAAATAGATGTTAGCTGTTTGTTATGTTAAATGATAGAAATGGACATCAACATAATTTAAATTATAATTTTTTTGTGTGGTTTTTATTTTGAAGAATAGAAAAATATTTCTTGTACTTGTATCTATATTTTTTGTATTTCTTTGGAATGATATCACTACCATATATAAGACTTTATATTTATTTATTAAATTGTACTCCAAAACTTTAAAATACTTATTTAAAATAAAAGTGAAAGAAGTAAAAATTAGTACAAATCAACATAATTAATTATGTACAAGCAAAATTGTTAGCTATTACGTGATACCTTCAAACAAAAATTTCAAATTAAAGTTACATAAAAAGAGAAGGATAATATTATTTAAGATAAAAGAAAGGGTAAAAAGGAAAATTTGTAATATTTATACAATTAATAACATGAGTTTTCATCCAAAAAGATTCCTTTTCGAGCGGTTTGAAAACAAGAGTTTTCATCTAAAAAGATCAATGGAAAACGCTTCTCACCAAACAAATAAAATAGATGTTTGACTAGTCAAAATCTATTTTTAGCAAAAAAAACAAAACTCTCCTCCAAAACACTGTTGCCAAACGGGGCCTATATATGAGTAGCTAAATTATTAATCGGCTGGATTTACTGTGTTGATTCATGTAATTGTGAGGTTGAATTGAGCTTAAATAATATTCTCTGCAAATTCTCTGTTGATTATAGTTTAAATTGATGCCTGTTGAATTAAGATTGATCACCTTGATGCATGCTAGGCTAAGGCTAATTTGAGTAGCAAATATCTTGTAAAAAACAAATATAACTGATACAGACTGTAATAACAAGAAAGTAATCAACTGGGTAGATGATCATTGTTCGGGAATACTCGAATGGTTATAATCTAAATTAGGTCCTCTTCGTCTTAATTTTGTAATTTAACGAGTTCAGTAAATACATGCTCGTTTATGGGGGTAATAAGAGGGGATTTTAGAGGTTTAGCAAATACTTGCCTCTATATAACTAGAGTGGTGATACATGCAGGTCCATGTTACTAATGCAGGTCCAAAATATAATATTTTGGATGCACTAACACAATTCAGGGCCAAGTATTGTGTTTTTCAGACCTGCATTTAGTAAACATGGACATGCATGTATAATTTCTCCATAACTAATTGATTTGTATGAAATGATAATCTAAAGCCAATGATGAATGAATGAATTGACGAGGTTAATCTTTGCCGATTGTTTTCTATTATATATTTTCTTGATTTTCATTTGGTGTATTTTCTTAGTTTTTATCAAACAAGTCTCAACTTAAGGCGTGGTTGCTAAACCTAACTTAATTCGTAGGTACTTAATAGTTTCACACCGTTCTCTGTGGATTCGACCCTGCTTACCATTGTGCTAGAGTTTATGTTCTTAAGTGTTGCAAGATTTATATGTGTGAGTTAAACGACGTTCACCACTCACTAAGTCCGCGCAAGTCGTGATCCTACTGCTGGGGTTCTCATTAATGAACGATGCCGACCAATGCCACATATAGGGATGTCAATTTGGCCAAAGGGTTTTTACCCGACGAAATCCATAGGGTATTTTTTTTAATACACATCCATTAATTTAATGGGTTATGGGCGGGCATTAATCCATATTTTTCTAAATGGGTTTAGGGCACCCATTGGGTACCATTAAACCCATCTTTTTGGTACATAAATTACTATGCTTTAAATTTTAGTAATCATAAAATTAATATTATAATTTTAGTACTTGGGCATAATGGTACGTACCCAATAGATATACCAAGCTCATTTAAGCGCTACTCATTTAATCCCAACCCATTTAAATCCATTAATCTAATGGGGATAAATGAGTATTTCCTCTTTTAGACCTAACCGATTTTAACCTGGTCCAAGTCCATCCAAACCCGCCTGTTTGAAACCCCTAGTCACACTGAACCTGACCGGGCCAACTTCAAGGCATTACGAGCAGTCGAGTCTGAATTCTGGACTACTCAAGCCGCGGCTATGTATCTGAAGACTGACTCCAACATCATTCGTGACTTAATCTAGAGCAAGTCAGCCTTGCCTGTGTGGACTCCATCTTGAAGTGGAAGCTTGCAATCAGGCCACGTGTGATGGAAAAAGTGATAGTCACGAGCCTGAAAAAAAAAATATATATATATATACTGGTATATGTGTTGGGAAATGGTTTGGTCTATTTCGTTTGCTCACAATGGGAGGAGATAATGATAAAACTGCTTTAATATCGGCACCGCTTTCAATTGTTGCTCGGATACAATCTTCCTCCACTGACTTCACTTCCACGTCAATTGCAATATAAGAGCATCTCCAATGGTTGCATTTTTGGACTTGCTTAGCAATTTTTATAAAATATTTAGAACTAGTTTATCATTGTTTTACCCTTTACAAGCACTAGTTTCACAAGCAACTAGCATTGGCAAGCAACTAGCTTGAGTAGGCCCCACATCGATAATTCAATGTATTTAAATGTGTATTTGAAATGAATGGAATCATACAATCTAATTTATGGTATTAATAATCATTGGAGATACTTATAATTTGCTACATAATTAGTTTGAATTAATGTAAGTTACAATACATTGTAGCTTACCGTTAAAAATGCTCTAATAATACTTCTCGATTTTAGTTTCCTTCCCTCATTTGATTTCCTGGTCAGTTAAACCATACAAATTTCTATATTGTTGTAGTTGATGGAAACACTACTACAATCACCTTCATTTAAGGCACAAGTTTAAGGCGTTTGGGGCGGGTTCAAAATCTTCCGCCTTACTACTTACTTGCGAATTCGCAAGCCACACTCGCTAGGTTTTAAAAACACGTTTAAAGGCGGAAATGACCGTTTAAAAGGCGGTAGTCGTATGTGACGTTAAAAATGAAGAGTTAAGGCGGAAATTTCATTTCCGCCTTAAAAACCTGTTAATTGTTGCGAGTTCGCAACAAGTAAGTTAGGTCTGTCGTAATAGTTACGAGCTCGCATGTAATGAACGCTTAGGGTAATTTTAGCAAGCTAGGATCTAGCGAACTCGTAGATGAGAAAGTAAATAAACTCATTTTGGTCACGAGCTCGCATGCATGCTCGCTGATGTTGTTGCGAACTCGCCACTAATATCATGGAAAAATTTGTTTATGAAACGAGTTCGCCACCCATAAGTTAAGTGTTGACATATGTGTAGCGAACTCGCTAGTCAAATGAGTAGGTATGCGTGAATACTTGCGAGTTCGCAAGAGTGAAGACTATATAATAAAACAGCAGCTCCTAGCGGATTTGTAAACAACAAATTAGACATTTGAAAGGTTGTATGTATCATTTTTCCCTTGGCTTACCATAAGATTGATTAGGTAACCTCTTATTTTGGAATTTCGATCGTTTGCAAGGTGGTGGGTAAGCTATTTTCCGCCTTACCATGTGGTTGTTTGTTTGTTGTTGTTGTGTTCTTAAAAAGTTGTTGTTTTTGTGATGATTTTGTGATAGTTTCATGTTGATTGTAGGTTTGTGAGTGATATACCACTGTGGGCTAGCTTTTTTGTTCAACGATTTCTAAGTTGATTAGAGTTTGCGCCGTGTCGTGCATTATGGATCGTGAATCCATCATGAATAAGAATGCTCGGTTGTCGAAAGAATATCTAGATTTGGTTGAATTCTTAAGAGTTGGATTGCGACATTGTAAGCTGAGGAGCATAGGTGGTGTTAGATGTCCATGTAGGGATTGTAGGAATAACGCTATATATGAAGATATTCTTGTTGTGCATGAACATTTAATCTGTAGAGGATTTGACAACTCGTACACTGAATGGGTATGGCATGGTGAGGGCAATTATGGGAGTGAGAACATGGAGGTGAATGAGGGAAACGAGGAGGAAATGCTAAAGTATAACGATCAATTGTCGGATATGTGCGACGATGTTGTTATGGAATTTGTGGGAAAAAAAAGTATGCTAGAGGATATGTATGCTGATAAAGCGACAAAGTTATATGTTGGCTCAAGCCATTCAAGGCTGGGTGCAACATTGTTGTTGATGAACCTTAAGGCTAGGCATGGGATTTCAGATAAAGGAATGACTGAGTTGTTGGAGTTAGTTAGAGAGTTGCTTCCTCAGGACAACTTGTGTCAGATCGGGTTTATACTACTAGGAAAATCTTATGCCCTATGGGAATGGAGTTTACCAAGATCCATGCTTGCCCGAATGATTGTATGTTGTATAGAGGGGAAGATGATTCTTTGAGGGATAATTGCAAGGTGTGCGGTGAGTCAAGGTGGAAAAAAAAGGAAGGTAGAGTTGAGGTATTAGGGGAAACAGTGACAACATCGACAAAGCAAAGTCCTGCTAAGGTAATGTGGTACATGCCTCTTAGACCACGATTGGCGCGCTTGTTTGCAAATGAAAGTGATGCGAAACTATTAACATGGCATGCCGATCGAGTTCGAGAGGGAGATGATATTATTTCTCACGCTTCAGATGGTGATCAGTGGAAGAAGATGGATGCTAGGTACCCTGAGTTTGCTAATGAACCTAGACATGTGAGACTCGGACTATCCACGGATGGCATGAACCCTTTTGGTAACATGTCTAGTACCCATAGTTCATGGCCTGTTATGCTTGTTATTTATAATCTCCCTTCTTGGTTGATGATGAAGCGAAAATATGTGTTTTTAAACACTATGATCTCAGGCCCTAAGCAACCTGGCAACGACATTGATGTTTATCTAGCACCTCTTGTTGAAGAGTTATCATCTTTATTTGAGATAGGTATGGTGATTCCCGATGGTAGTCGTGGGGATGCTGAGTTCAAACTTAAAGCAATGCTTATGTGGAGCATTAATGATTTTCCGGCGCTTGGAAATCTCGGAGGGTGCTCGGTGAAAGGACATTTTGCATGCCCGCTATGTGAGAGTAATACTAGTCATTGTCAGTTAAAGTATGGAGGAAAGCCTGTTTATTTGGGTCATCGACGTTTTTTGCCTGCTAGTCATCCATGGAGGCGCGCTAAGAAGTGGTTTAACGGTGAGGAAGAAAACGGTGCAGCCCCTGTCCCACTCTCGGGTTCAGAAATTTTTGGCAAGGTGTCTGGGATAGAATATGTTTTAGGCAAGGGTCATAAGAAGAGTAAACAACCTTCCATTTGGAAAAAGTGCTCTATATTCTTCAAACTTCGTTACTGGGAGCATTTGGATGTACGGCACTGTCTGGATGTGATGCATATAGAGAAGAATGTATGTGAGGCTTTGGTGGGGACGTTGTTGAATACTCCCGGGAAAAGTAAGGATGGATTGAGGGAGATGTATAGAGTAATTTTTGAAGACAATAAATTCGATTTAAATCCAACAAAAACTTCAAAAGAATGAAACAAATTGTAGCGCACAACGTACAAGTGAACTTAGCATCCAATGTGATATACAAAAAAACAAAAAACACTAATCTATCCTTCAGTAGGTGGTGTTGGAGACGGAACAGTCTTCTTGGCCTTCTTACTCGCTTGTGCCCTTTCAATTCCACGTATCACCTTTTCGGTACACCAGCATTCCTGATTAATATGCGCGATTTTTTCTCTCATAAGGTCGACTGTGTCCTCTAGGCCTCTGTAGTATGCTTCCGGTTGGAGCTCTGATCAAACATTAGAAGCAAATGTTACTTACATACAAGATCTTACAATACAATAGCATATTGGAAGACATAATTAAAATGCATCATGACTAAATTAGTGTACCTTCAACTTGATTTCTGACCTCTCCCTCGTCGAGCACCAACGGCTTTTTGGTTGAATCTTCCACCGCCTGCCAAGAACCATCCACCAGCTCACATTTACCTTTCCTCTGAAAGTATTCCATAGTGTAAAACATACACTCTTGAGCCTTTGCGGACAATTTCATCTTCGGGAAAGTGGTTGTGAGATACATGGTAATGAAGTTACCATATGGAAGCTTAGTCACAGGGCGTCGATTCTCAATTACACTTTGTCTCATATGCTCAAATATGACATAGCCCGGGTTCAACCTTAGCTCATCCATCACACAATAAAACATGACAATTGTTGTGTAGTTAAGCTCGGTTATCCACCCGCCTTTCGGCATAACTGATCTAGCTATCATTTCGTACAAGATCCTTTGGTGACAAGTCAACTTCTCAAGTTTGTATTCCCTCGGCTTACCGAGAGGACCCTTAGGCCGCCCAAAGTAGTTGAAACCTAAGTTTTGTAGGTAAGCTTCGTCAAATCCACCACTTTCAGGCCACTTTTCTCTACAATAAAAACCTTCCGGGGGAGGGTTACTGTAATCCTCTTCTACAGCATACGACACGCCTAAAGCCTTGTTAAAAAAATCTTCTCCTATCTCAAAATCCTTCTTGTTTACCCTAGTAAACCAACGCCCTGTTTCCTTCTCCTCCTCAATAAGCTGATGAAAATTGGCATAAAACTGACAGGTTTCTTCCTTATGAGAGGGGTAGTTCAGTCCTAATAAATCATGCAAGTCATGATCTCTAAAGGTTTGTAGCACATTAGTCAATCCTAGTTGCTTAATCTGATCGAAATCTAACACATAGCAATCTAGCAGCGTAGCATGCTTCATTAGGTCAGAATACGCATCAGAAGCAAGTAAACTTACAAACTTTTGCTTGTCATAAGCAGTTGAGGAAGCCGGTGCTTGATTGGTGGAAGATGATGCTACCTCTCTGCGACTGGAACCAAATGGATTTGGGGCTTGGTGCTTTGTTCTTGCCATGGCTGATAGGAATCACTGGGAAATTTGGGCTTGGTTAGATTTAGGGGTTTTTCCTTGATTTGAAATTGGGGATCGCGTTTGGAATAGAACTGCACAGATATTTTTACTTTTATACTACAACATGCTTGCGATATCGCCACACTGCTCGTCTACTGTCAAAACGTTGTCGTTTTAATCTAATTTTTCAATTAAATTCTGTGGTAAATGTTTCCGAAATCGCCACTGTAATCTCAAGAGCTAGCGAGTTCGCTAGTTACCCGTCAACTCAGCTCTGTTGGTTGAATATTAACCGTAGCGAGCTCACCACTTATATCTCACACTTTAAGCGAGCTCGCTAGTTACACGTCAACTCAGCTCTGGTGGTTTAATATTAAATGTAGCGAGCTCGCCACTTATATCTCAAACTTCAAGCGAGCTCGCTAGTTACACGTCAACCTAAGCTCTGTTGGATGAATATTAACTGTAGCGATTTCGCTACTTGCGAACTCGCAACCCTGCTCGCTTGAAGTTTTCCCACATCGCCAAATCAAGAGTAAGTTTTTCAGTATATATTGCTCAAGTTTTCTGAATGGTTCGATAAGTCGCCGACCCGCGCAAACTGAACATGAAACACACACATTGATATGCAGGCCAAGTAGGCCCAATCTATACTATATACAACACTATACTACCACCTACAGCCCATCAATGACTAAGGCCCAACCCCCAAATTTTTTTGGTGGTTATACACACTAGCGAGTTCGCCACTTGCTAGCACATGGAGGGTCAGCTCTGGTGGTTTAATATTAAATGTAGCGAGCTCGCCACTTATATCTCAAACTTCAAGCGATCTCGCTAGTTACACGTCAACCTAAGCTCTGTAGTATTCCATATTAGCTTGTAACTTTGCGAGATCGTGAGTATTTAGAGCCTCTTCGTCAGCTTACTAGCGAGCTCGCAAGTGAGACTCTTGTTAGGCTCTGTTGAAGATTTCAAGTTACTTACGAGCTCGTTAGTGTCTAGACGAGATTGTAGCGAGATCGCAAGTATAACTCATATTTGGCAAATTTGAATAGTGCGAGTAAGTTACGAGCTCGTCAGTGGTTGGCGAGAAACTAGCGAATACGCAAGTCTAACTAATGTTAGGCTCTGTTGAAGATTTCAAGTCACTAGTGAGCTCGTCAGTTATTGTCGCCAGTTCTTGCGATCTCGCAACTCGGTAATCTAGGTACAAAAAAAAAACTTGAGCAAAATTTGATGGCATATTTCAACAAAAACAGATGCCTAACTAGGATCATCTCATTCATAATTCTTCATCAAATACTACCACAACTGTTACTGATCAAATTGTACTTAAAAAAAGGCCATATTTTGGCCAATGTTTTATCACAACAGAAACTAAACTAAATCACAACCCCTTAACTAGAAGATCATGTAGTTCTTCACTAGTCATGTTCTGCGAAGCATCGGTGTTAGCTTGCGGTTTGGCAATGTCTTGAGTCCCTTCGACTTGATTGGTGGCACTTGTGCCAGCATCTTCTTGAGCTGTCGATTTCATCCCCAACGTCGCCTCCTCTGCTATTCTTGCCTCCTTCCTCTGCATCTCAACCTTCTCCGCTGCGTCTTCGCCATCTGACAGGTCATCCTCTTCATCATCGTCATCGTCACTATCATCAACCTCATCATCCTTTTCTCAGCCCGCCACCTTTCCATCAGAGCAATCTGTGGCCTTGCTTTTCCCTTTATCCTCGCTACCCCCTGGCGCGCTCACCTCATCACGCAGCTGTTGTAAAAAATCTGGGATGTCTTCAGAATCGCTCAACTCGCAGTCGATGGCTCCGCTTTCAAGAAGTCGATTGAGTGCGTCGTTGTTCGCCCGTGAACGTTGCTGCGCTACTTCAATCTCATTGGCCAGCTTGCCAATTTTGACTATCAACCGACCACGAGCTTCAAACACTGCGTCTGCAATTAATAACACATAGAATCAGTTATGAATGGACTTATGCAACTGTTTTTAAAACGAGCTAAAATTTTTATTACCTGATACACCACCCCTAGCTCTTCTCGCTGCCGCTTCAGCTTCCTTCTTCTTCCCGTACTTCCCATCCGCCTTCAATTCCAGCCTTTTATTACGCAACCAATCATTGTCGTAATAAACAATCTGCATTGGCCTACCCCTTGGGAAGATACCGGCTTTTCTGATCAAGGCAGTGACCAAACCCCCATACGGAATTGCAGCTTTCTTATGCCTTGCCATCTTCATCATGTGGCTAAGGATCGTGAAGCCGGGATTGATCTTTATCTTCTCCACGATATAGTAAAACAGCGTCAAAGAAGCAATCGATGGCTCACAGGCATGGCCTAGAGTAGGCAGCACATTCCCACATATCATTTCAAAGACTAACCGAGCCTCCTCGCTTAGTCTATACACTGGGTATGCCCTAGCTCTACCCGCTCTATTCGAGGTCCTTTTAAACCACTTTTGAGCCATCTCTACTACATTCAGTGGCTGTCTAGGGCTAGTGGCTGGAAAACGCTGTTCATAGTAAACCTTGTATGGGCCATCGGGCTTGGTAGGTCTAAGATCTTCACTGCTCTTGTAGGGGCATTTCAACACACTATTTATCATGAATTTATCAACTTTAAACTTAACCCCTCTAACTATAGTGGTTATTTCATCGACCCCTTCCTCTAACCCTAAATTAGCATAAAATTGCAAGAATTCCTCTTAGTAGATGGGGTCGGGAAGCTGTAAAAGGTGATCTAGGTTTTGTTCCCTAAAATAGTCTAGTACATAATCAAACTTCATAGCAGGAACAGTGGTACTATCAAACACCTTATTGTGAATTACAGAACGAGACTGTAAGCGGGCATACCTAGCTCTTGCTTTGTCATTGAAGAACTGTGGCTCGTCGTTGGCATTTTCCACCTTCTCGCCGCCCTGTCCCGGCTGATTTCCGGCGGTCACCTCTTCCTCTGGTCGGCGGGCACTTGCTCCTCCTCTGTTTTCACCTCTGGATGGCGGCTCGACCTGTTCCTCACCGTCCACTCGCTTCCTCTTGGATCCGGCACCGGCCTGGCCTCTCCCACTCCCCTGCGAACGGCCTGATCCTCTGGTTTTGGGCGGCATTGCTAGATCTCCGGCGAAATCGCAGAGGGCTCGGCTAGGGTTTTTAATTTGGGGTAAAAATAATTTTGCCCGACCTTTAATTTTTTTTATATACTTCACATGCTTGCGAATTCGCTAGTTGACTCGCTTGGTTGTTAAAATTAATTTCCAGTACTTGCGAACTCGCACCATGCTCGCTTATTTTTGTATACTTCACATGCTTGTGAATTCGCCAGTTTACTCGCTTGGTTGTAAAATTAATTTCACTACTTGCGAACTCGCAACCCTGCTCGCTTGAAGTTTTCCCACATCGCCAAATCAAGAGTCAGTTTTTCAGTATATATTTCTCAAGTTTTCTGAGTGGTTCGATAAGTCGCCGACCCGCGCAAACTGAACATGAAACACACACATTGATATGCAGGCCAAGTAGGCCCAATCTATACTATATACAGCACTATACTACCACCTACAGCCCATCAATGAATAAGGCCCAACCCCCAAATTTGTTTGGTGGTTATACACACTAGCGAGTTCGCCACTAGCTCGCACATGGAGGGCCAGTAATTTGGGTTTAGGGTTTTTGGGTTTAAATCTAGCGAGCTCGCAAGGTACTCGCCAGTTCATTTGTGGGCTTAGGGTTTAGGGTTTATACTACCAACCTTGACACTAACGAACTCGCAAGCACTCAGGTTCATGTATAAATTTTCTATCTCAAATCATTTTTGTTAATTGTACATATTTTATATATATTTGTAACATAAACATTTATGAAATAGTTTATTGTTTACTTTAATTTAATATAATTTTGCCCATGAAACTTGAGTTGTGGAAGTGAAAAACATATATGTTTGTAAAATCATTTCATCTTATGTCACAGGTGCAATTTAATAGCCAAAGTTACGTTCAAAAGTTGTCGAACTTGTTATGTTTTTACTTTAATTTTTGACTTCATTTGAACTAATCAGTCATTACTGTACATTTATTACATCCAACACTAATAGTACTTTGTTCTAAATTACATGTACGTGACGACTACTGGTTATGAACACTTACGCAGTATTTACCAACAACAATGTTAATGAGGATGATCTAATTCTTTTTTTACATTACATGATTCGATGGTTACCATATTCCCATTGATTATCAAGTTCATCAACCTAATTACATTAATGTTGTCACAACCTGCTAGTACCTGGCAAGCTATTTCATAACAACTTTTGAATGTACGATGAACATTTGGGACTTTAGAGTACGATATGCTTTTCAATAGTCATACATATATACACTTGCAATTAATCGAATGATTACTCCATGACATAGTCGCAAGTAAATACCTTATTCCACACTTATATTCACATTAATGTTGTCACAACCAGCTAGTACCTGGCAAGCTATTTCATAACAACTTTTGAATAAACGATGAACATTTGGGAGTTCAGAGTACGATATGCTTTTCAATAGTCATACATATATACACCTGCAAATAATAGATTGATAACTGCATGCCATAGTCGCAAGTAATTAAATACCTTATTTCACACTTATTTATAATGAAACTAATTTATTAACCTCCACTTCAATATTACGTTAAAGTCACCAACTTTATACCTTCTTACACGTGGTAATTAACTAGTGTATTATCAAACATACTCGCAACGCCGAAATATATTTGATATACACCTTATTCCGCGTTAATTACCATAACGAAACTAATTAAATAACTTCGATGTCATTTTTACGTTCAAGTGACCACTTTCATACCTTCTTAGACGTGGTAATTAACAAGTGTATTATCAAACTGAATGGCAGATGATTGAGAAAATTACATCATGCATCCACAGTTGCGAGTTCACAAGGGTCCAAATTTATGAACTGGACTTCTTGCGATTTCGCAAGTCACAATGGTGAAGGTATTGAATGCATGAGTTTCATTACTAGCGAAATCGCATGGTGCTCGAAACACAAAGCGTATAACTAGCGAATTCGCAACCAAGCCCGCCTCTGGTCGTCAATAGCATAATTCCAAGCCAAGAAGACCACAAACTTGGCATCTTATCACTTTTCATGGTCGAATCTTTCTTCCAAATCTCTTCTCTTTTCACATATTCTCTACTCTTTCCACATCAATCTTCCATCAAATCTACACAAACCCTTCCATAAATTAAACTACATCTCAAGTGGGTCAATCCAAAGTGTAAGCAATTTGCTAAGCTTTTCAATTACTTCTCCACTATTTGTTTCTCCACCCATATGCTTGTCTTTATGATTTTGTACTTGTTGTTTTGGAATTTAGTAGCACAATTTATGTGGGTAGGAGAAGGACAAACAAGGTAGACCCATCCTCAACACTACAATCAATTCTACATCTACCTATTTGATAATTGCAAAGGTATGGGTTTTTAGTTGATTACACTTATTTTGTGAGTTTTAAGGGTCATTAGGGTTTATATATTCGTTGGAGTGTTAAACTTATGATTCATCATTAATTAATCCCCACTAGGTCCATTTAAATTGTTACATTTTATTTATTTTAGGTACTTGTGTCTAGGTAAACAAAATTATACTTAACTTGTGTGTAAATGCATATTCATGACCATGTTTGTAGGCATTCATTAATTGGGGAATGTGGACTATATAAATGTTTTGTCATTTCCACTAACAAATTGGTCTCTAAACGTAGGAAAGGACAATGAGTGAACCAACAAACTCGACTTCTTCCAACTCATCTAGTGGTGGAGAAAATGTTGTTCGCGATTCGCGATGACGTAAAACAAGGAAGCTTAGTCGCGCTTCAAAAGAAGAACAAATGAGGACCCATTGTCGCGAGATAGAGACACGAATCGACAATAAAATTCTCACACATGTCAAATTTAATGACATCGGTGTAGCTATTGCGCCCTACGATGATGCCCAGAGGTTGTCTAGTTGGTGTGGGAAAATAGGTAGGACTCATGTGCCGCTAGACACTACGGATTGGAGGCTTCTAGACCCCGCTATTAAAAGGGGTGTGTGGAAGGAATGCAAGGTGAAGTTCACTTTTTTATTTATTTCCATTTAGTAATACCTTATTAATAGGACTTACCATCTATACTATATCAATGTTAGCGACCCTTTGTGATCGAAGCCAAATCGTACGATCAAGTGAAGAAGAAAGCATTACAAATTGCATCAAAGTCGCATCGCGAGCATAAATATACTCTTGCCAAGGAGTACATAAACCCAAAGGGCATAAGGTTTGGTCAACATCCTAAGGATCGTTACAATCACATTGTCCCACTCACTTGGGAGATATTCAAGGCACGATGGCTAGAAAATGATTTAAAGGTTAGTACTAACATTCAATTTGCTTAATTTATATTTTTTCTTATACACCTTTAATTGTTCCCTAAATTAGTTTATCCTTACTAACCAATAAAATTCATAAAGGGTGTGGGTGATGATAAGCGTAAAGCAGCTGCTGCTAATAATATGCCCTACACCGGTGGACGGTGTGGATATTTGGGTGTGGGGAAGAAGACATCTAAAAACAAATACGATAAAGAGGTTAAGGAACTAGTAGATGGTGGCACCCCCCTAGAAGAGGCAAAAAACCAAGTCGCGGCTGAAGACCCAACACAATATACTCGAGAACAGTTATTCGTGCTTGGTAGAATTAAGGCCGACGGAAAATTCTCAAGCGACGAGGCAAAGAGAATTGCCGGACGAGTGGTACGTGTTATATAAGTTTACATACTTCTCAAAAATATTAATGTTACTAAAATTAAAATAGAACGTCATAGTGTATTTAAAATACGACAACCAATTTGTTTGATTATTATTGTGAGTAGGATGAGGTAGGGCTTGAAGTTGAACAAGGTTTATTCATCCCGGTGGGAAAACATGATGTCTTGCATAGAGCACTAGGTAAGGATGAACATCCTGGAAGAGCAAAGGGGATAGGTGGATATGCGACCCAAATTGAAGCTTTTGGGATCAAACGTAGTAGCAAAAATCCTAAACCCCCTAAACTCCAAGTAGCCTTAAGCCAAGCTAAAAAATCCGAAGATGTCAAGAATTTGAAAGCCATCTTAGCCAATGTTTGTGCTTTTGTGAATTATCCTATTCCCGATGATTTGTGTCTAACAAATCAAGGTAATGGACCATCATCCAGAGGCTCCCATCCATCCCCGCCCCAAGCTGAGGTTGACCAACCAAATCCTCCATTCGACCACATCGACATATGCATGCCATTGGCTCCTAGCCAGCCTCAAGTTGATATACAACTTCCCAAACCAACCACAAAGGTTAGGTTATCACCCTAGTCTAAGCCTTACATTCAAATTAATTACGCTTAATCATCTACTCCTTTTTGAAAATACTATGATAACAAACTATTTTTTTTTCTTGAATGTAGATTTCCCATTCTTGCAAGTTGTACGTTGTTAGAGGTAATAATTCTCAACCAATACACGTTGCTAATGGGAATTCCTATCCTCATATGACTTTGCATCACAAATCAAAAGTCCCTAAGGGTTTCGTAAGGGTATCCATAGTTGAGGTGTATGTAGAAGATGCCTTGTTGCCGGTGACTGAGGATGATGAATGCACAACAGTTGGTCAAGGTTTGGGATTTTTTTCGTATGGCCCGCTTGGTTGGTTGTAGATGCTAATTCAATATGCATCCCCAAGAACACAAAGCAACCAACAGAGATTGCCGACCTTAATTTCCCAATCCCTAAGATTCCTCTCTCTAATGAGTGTGTGGGTTTCATGAAAGCTCTCCCGGGTTTTGTTCGCACACTATTTGACATGCTAGGTCATCATAGCCGTGAATCTGTGTACTATTTTGTAGCCAATTCCAAGGTTTTTGGCGAGGCAAAGGAAGTGGTTGTTCCTTGGGAAGATTTTGCCCTATTTTGGCACAAACAAACCCTTCCCGATACTATTCTAATCCTACATCAAATGTAAGTGTTATTGTTTAACCTAGTGGTATTTATGTGTTACTTTATTGTGTCCGTATTTATATACCTCTTCCGATACTTTATGCTCTAAGATTGTTGTAGGTTCATGCAATACGTCTCTTTGAGCGTGACCAAGACATTCATCAGTTTTTTGCACCCGACTTGCTTACAACAAGCCCAACAAGGTAATAATGTGAGGCTTGCTTACCTTACAAAGTTGCTAAACGACAAGAGCAAAACCATTTTCATTGGGCCATACCTAGAGGGGTATGTATTTACTAATTGTTTGATTAGTAGATATTAGTTTCAACTGCACATAATATACATAATCTATGTTATAGTCTGAGGTGCATGTTGTTTAATATATAGTTGTCATTGGAGTTTTGTTGCAATGATTCCATCATTGAAGCGTGTCTATTGGATTGATCCACTACATTTCGCTCCATCTACAAAATTCGCCGATCTATTGGAGATTGCTATGCATGCTGTGAATGACGACACACTCCTTAACTTTGAACTTATTCAAATTCAGGTTAAAATATCGACTCCTTTATTACGTATTTGCAGCTAAATACATTTACATACCATATGTTAAACTACTTCAATTTCAGCACCGCAAGCAATTGTCCAACTGGGAGTGTGGATACTACATGATGTTGTATGCCTACGAGTGCATTGAGACCCTTACAAGTGACAATTTGGAACTACATCGCGTGAGTACTCTTACAATATGAAAGTTTCTATTTATTACCTACAAATTACCTTAGTTTGTATTAATAAATGTATCTCATTCGTAGATACTCGAGGAAAATCAATCGGCATACACTAAAAAAGAGCTAGGGTTGGGGAGAGATAGATTTGCAAAGCACTTGGTCATCGTTAGAGCTCGATTCATATCTAGACCACACGTACCACGTAAGGATGCATGTAAAACCTAAGTCGTATTTCTACATTTGTTATACATGCAAAGAATTATAATTTATGAGTTCTTTGTGTTTGCCATTTAGTGGACTACATATATCTTGCAATTGACAGGTTTAGATATGCCAATTATACTATTTGTGCGGGAAATTTACCAAAAATCAAAAATTAATGTACTAGGCTTTTTTCCTGGCGAGCTCGTTACCTTTCTCGTTAAGCACCAAATCACTTATGCGAGTTACATGCGTACTCGCAAGTAGTCAAGCTCAGGTGGCGGTTTCGCCACATAGCTCGCTAGGTTGAACTCTGTCTCACCAATATTATGTCTAACTCCATCGCAACCTGACTCGTCAAGACTAGCGAAATATACAAGCGACCTCGCCACAAATCATCAGAAATCAACCCCAATCACATTTTACTAGCGTATTCGCAACTCTGTCGCTCGTTAGCCACTGCCTCTCCAGTCTCCGACCCTGCGAGCTCGCCAGTCTACTCGTCAAGCCTGCCGAGCAAGTTAGCGAGCTCGCCAATAAACTACTAAAATCACCTAATCTCAGATAATACGACGTCGTCTAATCATGCCTGAGAGTACACTTACGAACTCGCTACAAAATAATAAGAGATGGCGTAGCGAGCTCGCTAGGACAGTTTTAGGCGGGCCTCAAACGATACCGCTAGTACCCTCGTTCACTATCTAACATCTTGTCCAGGCAAACTAGCGAACTCGCAAGAATTTTATTTGCGATCACTTGTTGGGGTCGCAACTAATCAAGTGACGCCCTAAACCCTAGACCATAAACCCTGTCTAATATGTAATGTAGCGAACTCGCTACATAAATGTTTAGCGATTCGCCAACAGCCGTCGTGACAAGTCAGACTCACACATAATTTCAGCCTTGCGTTAAAGCTGGCGAGCTCGCCACTTGGTCAGTTAGGTTTTGATTTTAGTAGTTGTTGCGAGCTCGCAACACGTCATAAAGGCGGAAATGACATACTTCTAAGGCGGAAGATATGCCTTAAAACTGAAATATTTTAAGGCGGAAGAGGAACCGCCTTAAAGCTTTTTCAGGTTTTAAGGCAATACCAGAGAAGGCATTTGTCTTCTGCCTTGAAACGTGAAGGACCAACCGCCTTAAATGCTGCAAAATTGTAGTAGTGAAAGTTCCGTTAGATTTTGCTAATTGTTTAGCTTCATTAATTAATTTTAAGTTTATCTATTGCTTCTTTTTTATTGATTTAGTTTGATTGCTATATTTTTTATTGCTGGGATTGTTTGATGAAAAACAGGAGACTTCTAATTGATCTTAGCCTCTGTTTGCCCGAGTTTATTTCTTGCTGAACTGAACTGAAAAAAAATAAAAAAATACTGAACTGAACTGAAAAATATTTAAAAATACTGAACTGAATTGAAAAAAATAAAAAAATATTGAACTGAAATGAAAATTATTTAAATGTACTGAACTGAACTGAAAAAAATAAAAAAATATTGAACTGAACTGAAAAATATTTAAAAATACTGAACTGAACTGAAAATATATAAGAATACTGAACTGAACTGAAAAAAAAATACTGAACTGAACTGAATTGAACTGAAAAAAATAAAAAAATAATGAACTGAACTGGAAAAAAAAATACTGAACTGAACTGGAAAAAAATTATAGTAAAAACGTTCATTATTGACAAATAGAATGGACCGAATCATACTGAATTGAATAAAAATGGAACGCACTAAAGTATAATGTATTGAAATAATGATTAAACCCAATAAATTTCATCAAATCACATTTGTTCATAACCAGATTAAATGAACTGAATTAAAATGGATCAAATAAAAGTGGACTGAACTGAACTGAATAGAAATAAATTGGACTGACTGAAATGATTTAAACTAGACTAAACTAAATTAAATTCAACTAAAGTAATATTTAATAATTCAGGTTTAAAATAATAATATTCTCTCATGATGTTGATTACAACTGAAATTGATGAACTGATTATAATGGAATGCATTATAAATAGTAATAATATATGACTGAAATATTTCTTCATAAAATTAGCCTAACTTGGACGATCCTAATTACCAAAATTATGCAAAGAATTTGGTAGGTATGCATGTACCCACCGCAAGGTACGTATGTAATGCACTTGCTTCTTATTTAAATCACATGCTATTATATTACGCTTTAATTTTATTTTATATTAAATTGTAGGAAAATATTATTTGGTGGATTCGGGATATCCAAATACGAAAGGATATTTGGCACCTTTTATGGATCCAAATGCAAGGTTCCGTTTACCGGATTTTCAAAGAAATAGAAATTTTAGAGGAATTATGGAGCAATTTAACTATCGACATTCTTATCTACGAAACACTGTGGAAAGGTCATTTGGCAACTTGAAAAATAGATGGCGCATGCGTAAGTCGATGCCTCAAATGAAGGAGGAGTGACAAATGGCCATAATAGTAGCAACAATCACGCTTCATAACTATATGCGAATGGAAAAACTTGGGATACCTGTTATAAAGCATGACGATAATGTTCAAGGAACGGCGGATAAGGAATTGCTCAGCCCTCAAAGGAAGGAAGAAATGAATCAAGTTCGACTGAATATAACACCAAGAATTTTGCAGTCGATGCCCTCATGATGAAAATACTGAAATGAACTAAATGTCGTTATTTTGAATTGATTTGGCGTGGTTTGAAATTGAGTTGATTTAAATTAAAATTAAATGTATGACAAAAGAGTAATATTACTTATGAATTACTTTGATCGAACAATGTTTATTAACTTAGACATACTTAAATACTAATAATACACCTACATTAGGCTGAATAACATCAACAAATTAAAAAAAAACTTATTTGAATTGCTATGAAATGAACAAAAAGTAAATATAAGAAAAATAGTATGACTACATTAAATCATATTTTGAAAAAATTAATTTTCTAATCTGATATGAATTCAACTGAATATAAACTAAACTGAATCGAAAAAACAGTAGAGAGCTATAATAACAACTATATATAAGAAATTTACTGAAATGAAAAGAAATATAAAAATATTTATCTGAACTGAAAAAATAAAAAAAATATTTAACTGAACTGAAAAAACAAAAAATACTGAACTGAACTGAAAAAATAAAAAAATATTTAACTGAACTGAAAAAAATAAAAAATACTGAACTGAACTGAAAAATATTTAAAAATATTGAACTGAAAAAAATAAAAAAATACTGAACTTAACTGAAAAATATTTAAAAATACTGAACTGAACTGAAAAAAATTAAAAAATATTAAACTGAACTGAAAAATATTTAAAAATACTGAACCAAACTGAAAAAAATAAAAAAATACTGAACTGAACTGAATTATTTCAGAGAAAAACTCTAGCAACCAAGCCCTTAATTAGTACGTAAAAACTAACTATCAAGTGTGCCATATATAAAAATTTGGAGGTTAAAGTATCATTACCTTAATAAAAAGGTGAAATTAAAATTAACTTTACCGGTCATTCATGGCTTGAGGAGGAAGAAGTATTGGTTTGAGGGACAATATTTTTTACTACTACTACTTTGTTTGAATAAACTGTTTTAGATGTCTCAAATACTTGAAGAATATTTGTTATTGAAAAGTTCAGAAAACTCAGCATAATATAATTGGCTATTTTGTAGAAGTTATCATGTTTAAACATGTTTATGTTTAAACATTTGCTGAACTGGAATCAGAAACTAAGCAAGAGTATTGAAGGAGAAGTACAACTCTTATGAGATCAAAGATAATATTCGAGAAATCAAGATGATAAGTGAAGATTGATTTTGTACCGATTGAATTAGTTTGAGAATATGTAATAGAGTTGTATCTTAGAAAGGATTAGTCTTAAATAAGGAAAGAAGATATTTCTTATCCTTTAGCTATAGAAGTAGAATATAGCTAGAAGACTAAATGTAGCTATGACAAGCTGGATGAGAGATCAGCATTGCCGAGATTGAAGGATCAAGAAGATAAACGAGGCAACACAGCATTGAACTATAAATAGACAAAGAAGCTGCGACAGAAGATTATCCATCTTACAAGAAAGTATTCTGCCGATCAGAATAGCTTTACAGTTGGAGCAGCTTATTAAAGGGAGTTCAATAGGTCTTTGCCGAACGCCAGCAGTCTGAAATCAACAGCCTTAATACTTCAGGGGAAGTGGTCAAGACAGCAACGAGGAGTTGCTGACCGGCAGTGAGGGGATCTCACAAATCCATACAAGAGGTAAGTCATAAATAGTTAATTGTTGTGTGAAACTCTGTAACGTATCTTGATTATCTAGTGGATGATTTTCAGACTGGGTAAGGCCCCGCAGATGTAGGTGTTCATCACCGAACTGCTAAACAATTTGTGTGTTCTTTCTTTTTATGTTTAAACTCAGTAGTATGTTTTAAACATACATGATAGTTTAGAGAAGAACTATTTGAAACTGATCGATAGTAAATTTCAGTTATGAACTCTAAATCAATGTCAACGTCTAAAATGCAACTTTTATGCCCCTTAAAATAAAATATAATATTCATTGCATCAAAATATTTTTTGTTCAACTTTAAAATTCATGTTAGGATCACTTTAGTAAATTTATATTCATAATTCGTAAAATAATAAATGAAATATAAATGAGAGACTTTTACACGATCTGAATCAAAACATTGTTACTTGTTCAATTACATTAGAAGATCAGAAGTCCCGAAAATAAAAATTCTTGATGTAATACTACCTAAATATTATCGTGCGTTGCATGATATTTTTAATCTTTTTTATGTAAATATTATGAACAAACTTATGAAAATGAGGATGAAGTGTGTTTAAAGAAAAATTCTTTAAGATAATTAACAATATTATAGTGGCAAATTTCAAAACATTATGAAACTATCAATATATATCGTAACTGGCAAGTTATTCATCAAAGGTAATTATTATAAAATAATATATATTAAGATTAAAATGTAAGAAATTTATTTCAAAATTTACACGCACACTAAGATATCATGTCATGAAAATATGATGATATAGTTTTTGAACCTTAAATATGTAATTTGTAGAAACACCACTCAATGTTATAAAATCCAAATCATATCATCCTAAATAATCAGCATAAAGAAAGAGTGCAAGAGTGAAAGTAAAATTGGAAAGATGAATGATCTACAATAATCTAATTAAAGTAACTTACCTTTTCTCTAAATAATGTGCCAATTAATAAACACTTAAAATATGATTAAATACCTATCAATAATGTTTAACTATTAGTGGTGATAAAATATATTTTTATCTAAATAATTTGACACATATATTTGATTATAATATAAATATAAACTAAATCTTTGAATTTTTTGGTAATTTCTATCAATTAGTTTCGCAAATATATGCCAAAAAGATAAGATCTGATTCATCTATTCTAAACCATAATATAATCTTTTTTTAATCATGTCTTTGTGATCTCAATAATGAAAAATTCAGTTAAATAAAATAATGTTCAAATTCCCAACACTATGTCATCATAAGTAAATCTTTATTTTATTTTATTTAAAATAAAACATCACAAGAAAACCTTGGAAAAACTTTGTTGTAAAAAAAGTATAATTTATAAAGACAAACATAATTTTATTATACGTGACATATTTGTTGCAAAAGAAAATAATTCAGAATTTTAAACACTTATCCTCAAACAAATACTGTATGTCCTCAAAAATACAGTACATAGTTTGTAGTTAAACAAATATTTGATTTCCAAACATTTAAATATATCCATATATATAAAGATAATGTTATTCAAATAAATATTTCTCCTCATAGGAAGAATATAATGTATAATATTTCTTACTCAAATTTAGAAATTGTATGATATAATCCTCCTACATATTTAAACTATTCAATCATCAATCATGAATATATATTTTGAATACTATGTCAATATCTATTTTAGAGATATATATTTTGAATCTAAAAATAATTTACAATTGATAACATTTCTCATCCTAATAAGAAATTTATATACTATTAGCTAGTGATGAAGGTAAAATATTGTATTATATTACATTAATGCGAAACACACAATTAAGCAATGCGTAAACATTGGAGGTCATCCCTTTTCCTTTCAAATCTTGGAGGTCTATCTACACCAGCCTAAATCAAATATCAAATCAGCAAACCAAAAAAGCATAATCAATTAATCATCATAGCTTCCATCATCTCAATAACATATCCAAGAAAATGAAACAAAAACTCACCAAAATATCTTTATGTGTTGTGATGAAAGAGAAAGCAGCCCCAGTTTGATCTCCTCCTTCTTTCCCACAAGCTCCATTTTCCTTGAAAACTGATCAAACCCCAAGCAGCCATTTTTACAGCCTCTCATCCTCTCCCCCATGATCCTATATATCTTCTCCACTAAAAACGTCACCTTTTGCCAAATATGAGACTTCTAGGAAGGAATAAATCTCTTCTAAACCCTCAACCTGATCAATTTCATCGATAAACAAACAAATTTTAAATAGAGTACCAAACATAAAAAATTGAGAAACATTGAGCCAACAATATTGGTTTGGTTTCTTCTTGGTGGCTTCAATTTCCACGTAGTTACACTGTAAGGAAGAGTTAAAATGAGGCCGATCGAACTCCTGCAAAATACTTTAACCCCGCAATGGTTGCCAGAAAAAAGCTAGCGATTTAGAAAAAAAATAAATACGATCAAAAGCTAATAATTTACAATAAAATAAAGGTAATCATAAGTCAAAATATACAATTATTTATCACCGTCGCATTATGTTTTTGTCACCGCAAAGCATCTCTCCAATTACGCAGAGTCATCAGGGTTGAATATGTGATTGTGCTTATCCGACATTCTGCATATATATATATATATATATATATATATATATATATAAAGCAATTAAAACATTAGTAGTGCATGAAAACCAAAACATAAATCTAGTCTCTATTCAAAACCTGCGAGAGCTCATCGTTCTTTAAATATGCCATGTATACACTTATTTGCGGAGAATGAGAAACAAAAATTATATCATCATCAATCTTTATCTTGAATCAAATTACAATATACTTATACCATAATTATACTATATAAAAAAAGAAAATCGTGTGATTATGATTATGAATACAGCTAGAAATATTACTATGCTAGAGTTTATTGTGAATCGGTGTTAATATAGTAGCCATGCGTTTGCATAATTATCGTGTACGTATTGTTCTGCCATAATTGACCACCACACATATATATGGCAATAATATATGACATATGTAAATATATCGTAAGGCGATAATGAATGTATATGGCATATATAACCCAACAAGTATAAATAATATATCTATTAAGTATAGTAAAAGGAAAACAATTATATCTATTTATTAGATGAATGAAATAAAAAGGGAATATATATATATATATATATATATATATATATTTTGTACGCTCCGGAAAATTAAAATAAAAAGAAAAATGGCCGGAATATGGTGAACTTACGGTGATTGTGTGACGGTTTTATTCAAAACTACGTAGTTTCATCTTTTTTAATAGTTTTTATTAATTTATTTATTGAGCGGAGCAATAACTCTTCTAGTTCTCTTTAGGATAAATAGATATTAATAAATATTTTATTTTTATATGGGCTCAAAATCATTATTTTAAATTAAACATTTAAATCAGTTTAGTTAACTCAAAAATCACATAAGCCCCGCCCCCAACCTATTGCATGGCAGACTGTTGTTTGAATTTTCAATGATTTAATTTTCCAAAAGGAGAAAAGTCCAAGTCTAGGTCAATCGATGCGGAGAGGAGCCGTGCTTCCAAGTCTCCGTTAAAACAAAACCATACTTTGCTTTTCTCTTTCTTCTGTCCTCTCCTTAGCCCCAGCCAGCTCTTGTTGAATGATCAAATCAAGCAAGTAAACATGAAATCCAGAATTTTTAGTTTCCAGCTGATTCTGCATTTTTTGTTCTTACCAATGCTCCCTTTAAACCACCACTTGTGTTACGGAGAAGATTCCATTTCCGGTGACCATTATCTTTCAGGAGATGAGACTCTTATCTCAAAACAGGGCAAATTTGAACTTGGATTCTTCAAACCTGGTAAGTCCTCCAACTTCTACGTAGGAATATGGTACAGGCAGGTTAGCAAACAGACCATTGTTTGGGTCGCAAACAGGGAAACTCCTGTAAAAGATAAATATTCCTCAGTCCTTAGAATCCAAGATGCAAATTTGGTGCTTTTCAATGAGTCTCAGGATCCCATATGGTCCACTAACGTTGATTTCGTTGGCTCAAGTCCTTTTGTGGCTATTCTTCATGATGATGGCAATTTCGTTTTGATTGAAAAGTCGTTAAATTCATCAGTCTGGGAAAGCTTCAATCACCCGACTGATACATGGTTGCCAGGTGCCAAGCTTAGTTATAGCAAATTCACATGGGAAGCTCAAAATTTGACTTGTTGGGAAAATTCTGAGGATCCAGCCCCAGGGAATTATTCATTTAAACTTCCTACATCATTCGGTAATGATAATTACTCTCACTTTGTTATGGCATCGCGTAGGAATCATCTGAATGATTATTGGTATCATTATGCATCGGTGGATTTCGATGAAATAAATTTTATATGCTCTGGCAACTTAAATTTTAGCAGGGTTGATAATGTGTTTGAGACTTACATAAGTTACGACCTCATAAATCCAGAAACTCCATGTAGATTAGTAATGGATGTGTCCGGACTACTAAAGGCAAACAATCTTAGTATGCCTGCAAATAAGTGCAGTATTCCTTATTACTGTGGGGAATACAGTGTGTGTAACGACAATTCCACCACCACTTGCAATTGTTTGGAAGGTTTCGAGCCAATGTCGGATGAAAATTGGAGTCTAAATCAATTTTATGGTGGCTGTAAGAGGAAAACAGACCTGCACTGTGCTGATGGAAGCGCTAGGAAATCCAAGTTCAAGATGTACCAAAATATAAGTGGATTCCACGGACTTGAAAATATTGGGTATGTGAATGTTGAAAGTATGGCAGATTGTGAATCTAGTTGTCTGAGTAGCTGTTCTTGTAGTGCTTATGGTTATGATCTTGGCAGATCTTCTACATGCTACATCTTGAATGGTAGTCTTTTAGACTTACAACAATTTTCTACACATAGTGATGGGGATAAAACACTTTATGTTAGACTTGCTGCCTCAAAACTCTTAAGTAGCAGCGGGAAGAACAAGAGTGCACCTGTTGACTTGGTCTTTCAAACAAGAAAAAAGAGTGCACTTGTTGTGGGATGTATTTTTGTCGTCGTCTTACTCTTGGTTGTCATTTTATTTGTATTTTGGCGACGTAGTAGGAGTATGAGAGTGATAGGAGCTGAAGAAGGTTCACTTGCAGTATTTAGCTACAGAGATTTGCAGAATGCTACCAAGAACTTTTCACACAAGTTGGGAGCTGGAGGTTTTGGTTCAGTATATAAAGGAATCCTGCCCGATTCAAGTGTCGTAGCTGTAAAGAAGCTTCAAAGTTTATGCCAGGGAGAAAAGCAATTTCGCGCTGAAGTTAGCACAATTGGGACAAAGCAACACATAAATCTTGTCAGGCTTCAGGGATTTTGTTCTCAGGGTGCTAACAAATTGCTGGTGTATGAATACCTGGAAAAGAAGTCCTTGGATTGCCAACTTTTCAGTAAGGATGGTAATATCATCTTGGACTGGAAAAAGAGGTACCAGATTGCTCTAGGAACTGCTAGGGGCTTGGCTTATCTCCATGAGAGTTGTAGGGATGTTATAATTCATTGTGACATCAAGCCTGAGAACATTCTCCTGGATGCTGATTTCTGCCCTAAAGTTGCTGATTTTGGCCTTGCAAAGCTCATGGGACGCAATTTTAGCCGTGTCCTGACAACTGTGAGAGGGACACGGGGCTATCTTGCACCCGAGTGGCTATCAGGTGTAGCGATTACACCAAAAGCTGATGTTTACAGCTTTGGAATGATGGCGTTTGAGCTTATATCAGGGAAGAGAAACTGGATGGTTTCAGAGTGTTCTGAGGAACGGTTAGCGACATATTTTCCCAGTTGTGCTGCAGAATTGATGGTCAGAGAGGGCGATATGATGAGCTTGTTAGACCCAAGATTGGATGGGCAGGGTGATGTGGAAGAGGTGTCGAGACTGTGCAAAGTGGCGTGCTGGTGTGTTCAGGATGCTGAGATTTATAGGCCATCTATGGGTCAGGTGGTTCAGATTCTTGAACAAGTTTTGGATGTGAATGTACCTCCGGTTCCTGAAGCTCTCCAAACCTTGAATGAGAACCAAGAACGCGTAGCCTTTTTCACCGATTCATCAGCAATCCACAGTGAATAATCAGAAGAACTGGTGCATACATTTTCAGCTCACTGAATAATGTAATAATCCTCCCAGTAAAATGCTAAACTGTAGTTTGATTGTTTACCATCTCATAAGTGATGAGTTTCTTTGCATCTAAATAATAATTGTGTTTTTCTTTATGCATAAGATATCTAGGGGTGAAATGTTTTACATACTTACATTGGCAGTATATCTGAGCTGCTACAATAGCTAGGATCCCAGCATAACCGTGTTTGATGTAAATCAGATCACCTGCACAATTTTGAAGAATACGTCCACAAGAAGTTGAATTGTTTCCAAAACTGAAAATTGCATCACAATTAAACTTATATTTCTCTAAGAAACTTCCGGTACAATTACATGCAGTTTAAAGTGATGACAGCTAAATGATAAATATATGTGGTTCGCAATGCATCAAATGTACCAGAATGCATTTTACTGTTTCATCCTTCCATTCCATAAGTTATTTTTTTCTATAAATCAATAGCTTGTATGTTATATAAGTAGATAATTACTCCAATTGATGTATGCTCATGTCACCTTAAAGCCTAACTTGGATTGTCATTTAAAATTCGGATTAATATTCCTAACTTAAAATGTTATTCAGATGCTTTTCCTTCGGACTCCAAAGTATCTAAAACATGTTAAAATTTTGTGGTAGCAATCAACAACAGTGATGCTGGAGATTACGACCCACGAGTATGCTGAAAGATGGCTACTAGTATTGCTGAACTTTTTCTCCTTGTCTGCTCCTACAATTACAATTCCAAGATTGTATATTTGCAAATTGCAACGACTGTCCGGAGAAAACCAATTAACATTCTAAAATCTAAGGTCGTGCGTGGATTGGAAAATTTGGACACTTCTAATTAAAATCAGGGCATTATTATATGCAGTCCAGTATTTATTTATGCAGTCCGTATTTATTCATGAAGTGTCATTAATATCCTCAGTATTTATTCAAAAGTAAATATGGTTCCCATAAATGAGGGTATATCAGGAACTTTAGATACTAACACGGACTGTGAAAGGAATATTGGACTGCGTCTATCAATTTCTAAAATTAACATTCTAATATTTAATAACAAATAGTGTTATAAAATAAAAGTGCACATTCATACATTCAAATAGTGCCCGCGTTTTAATTTTCTGATACTATATATTATTAAAATTTGATCGCATTTTAAATAGATATATAATCATTAACCAGAGAAGGAGGCAGTATTGGTTTGAGTGACAATATTTTTTACTACTACTACTTTGTTTGAAACTGTTTTAGATGTCTCAAATACTTGAAGAATATTTGTTATGAACTCTAAATCAATGTCAACGTCTAAAATGCAACTATCGTTAGATTAGCCGTATAATATCAAATTTTGATTTTCCGATAACATAAATAAATATAGATACTGTTGGTCAAAATATATTAAATAGTGTAAAAAGTCAACTGTATAGATTAGACTAAAATAAAGATCTTATTCAATTAAAAATACAAGTGGTTAAAATTAGATTTATAATCTAAATTTGTAATCCTGAGATACCACGCAAAAATTTGTGCAAGATAGAATTTGAAATCCTAAAATCCAAATCCAAATCTTTCCACACGTATTTTTATAATTAAAATATTAAACATTTTATAAATAGTAGGAACAGTATACCAGGTTTCTAACTCAACTTTGTGTAGCAGTGTATCTACAAAATAAAGATTGGGTAAAAAGCTTATATGACCCTCAGTTTTGGTAATAGTGCATTTATAACCCTCAGTTCTTATTTAGTGCGATTATAATCTTCGATTGGGCAAAAATTTGCACATATGACTCTGAACATATTTAACAATTAAATTCTGGTTAATAATTCATACAAAATGTCACAAATACCCTTTGATTTGTACTCAAAATAAAATTCAAATTAACCACTACTACCGACGAACCAACTTACTTGGAGATGGGTGCTTGGTGCTGACTCATTCCCCGACCTCACCAGTCACCAGTGCCACCAGTGCATACATCGCCTCCCCTATAAATCTTGAAGCGTGGCTGCGGGGCCCGTTGGCAGATGATTGGAAAATTGAGTGCCGCTGCCAACTGGCCATGTAGGCTTAATATCAACGTCGGCGACGTGTAGGTGCCTAATAAATCCATGAAAAACAAAAAAAAAATATTTGGAATAATGCGATATTTTTAAATCTTTTCAAAACGAAATTATTTTGTTACATTAGCACATTGATTCAGATTTTTAAATTTATTTTTAAATGAGATCATTTTTGTCTTTTTACGAATTTTCAGTCAATAATTATGAGAAAATCAATTTAATTAAAATATAGGGTTATAATCACACTAAACCATAACTGAGGGTTATATGTGCACTATTACCAAAACTGGGAGTTATATAAGCAATTTTTCCATAAAGATTTTATACCCGGAAAAAAATCTACAAATGCAAATAACAATAGAACATACATGAAAAAAAAAATCACATGCATGAAAACATACCAAAGTATTATTAAACTAATTATTAATATAAAAAATTAGTTTTAAAATAGTGAAGATATTTCCAAGACAATGAACAAATGCAATACAATGATAGAGCATATCGAAGTGAAATTTAAAGTGTGCGCCTCCCTGTTAACATATAAACCGGACTGACTGACGCGCGTAGAACGGAACAATGAAAATTTGGAGTTAAATTACACATTACCCCGATTGTTGTGTGAGTGACGGGCGTCAGTACGATCTAACACGTGTTTTGTGTAGAATTTAACACATTACCAATGGGTCTCGGTGTTCTGATACATCTTCACTATATAACCTACGCTTTCAGCTACCAACCTACAACATCATCTATCACTGTCTAGAAAATAGAGAGAGTGTTCCAATAGAATGATGGAGTGTGGAAGATGGTTCTATAAATTATATTAGCAACTTGCTTGAATTCCTCATTCTGTATATCATTTCGTTTCTTTCTATCAACAACTTGCCTGAATTCCTCATTCTGTATATCATTTCTTCTTATATCATTTTGTTTCTTCCTATCAATAACTTGCCTGAATTCCTCATTCTGATTCCTCATTCTGTATATCATTTCGTTTCTTTCTATCAACAACTTGCCTGAATTCCTCATTCTGTATATCATTTCTTCTATATATCATTTTGTTTTTTCCTATCAAGAACTTGCCTGAATTCCTCATTATGTATATCATTTCGCTTCTTCCTATCAAGTTTGCTGTTGCAACCTCCATCTTATCAAAAAGGTTGGAGGTTTAGATGGACTCAACTCACCTCTTTTGATTTTCATTATAAATTTTGGGTAGGTATTGAATTTGTGAATATGATTTTGCATTATCAGACAGCCGAATATACCAAATTTTCTCTAAAGTGTCACCACCATCCTTTCCGATCTGTTCATCTCAACACTTGGGTCGACACTGCACTTGCTCGAAAAGTTCAAGTATTTGAATTAAGTTTAGATCATGTAGGTTTTCCTAGGGAGGTAGATTATTACCTAATATCTGCACTCTATACTAGTGGAACACTTGAGGTTTTGATATTGGAAGGGCATGTTGTCATTCAACTTCCAAATACATTTTGTCTTCCTAAACTTACTAATTTAGAGCTAGACTCTGTTATGTTTGGATCCGATGACGATATCGATAAACTTGTAACCAATTGTCCAAGCCCTGCAATCTCTCAAAATCATCAGGTACCACTTCCATGACTCCTTGCTGGTTTGCCATATTTCTTCTCCTACACTGAATCATCTTGAGGTACTCTTTTATCGCCAAGGTGATTGTTCACTGCCAGGAGAGATATGCATCCGAGAAATGAAGGTAAAAATCCCTGCACTTGAAAGTCTTGTTCTACACGACGATTTGGTTTCAGAAGTCATCATACAAGGTGTTCTTACCTCTATGAATCAAGTTGAACTCGATCTCAAGAATGGTGAGAGCATTATTGTTGATTTAGCTGAAGCCTTGAGTCACATGGTATCTCTAACACTAGCCAAGAGAACCATGAACGCTATACATGTAGCCCCAACCCAACTGCTCACAAACTTTGAGAGACTAACCAAACTTGTGGTTGAATTCGACACCAAGCAATGGAGCAGTCTTCTGGACCTCATCGATCACTGCATCAACTTAGAAGTGCTCGACATCAGGAAGGTGCCCCGGCAGCGAGAGAAAATGAAAGAACGCATCAATCCAAGGAAAGTGAACTGGAGCTGGGAGAAGCGAACATGAACTAATGCAAGCATCAGCGTCTCCAGATGCTTTGTGTCAAGTCTCAAACGTGTGTTGTTCAGAGGATTTTTCGGGTAGGAGGAGGAGATGAGCATGTTAGGATACATTCTGGAGCACTGTTTACTGATTCAGAGAGTGGCTCTATATATGGTACGGTAGTGGAACCCCCATCTTTGATCTGAATAGCTATAACCAAACCCTCGTCCCTCTTAGTGAAGAGAAAAGGGAACATATAATGGAAGGCATTGCTCTTGTTTAAAGCATCTCCAGCTTGCAAGGTTTCGATGTGTGGCTGGTGGGATCAGGATGGATTGGCAAGCGGCAACACCGAAACGGTCGGTTCAAGGCAGTTTTGTAGACTCATCTGGTATAGACCACCACCGGCTGTTCTTGATGGTTAGCTACTTTGTGTAATTTACTTTCCTAGTGTGTGTTTCTTGTTTTTTCATCCTTCGAACTGTTGTAGTATATGTTTGTTTGCTTTAAGGTTCAAGCTGCTGTAAAATTGTCTTGAGTCCTGTAATATATTTTCCTTTTATGGTAATAAATCTTGTGGATTTTTCAATACATTCTGCTGTTTCATTCCATTCATGTACTGTATCATCTGCACTTAAGAGGATGAACAACTAAACTATTCAGATGGATCAAGCATTGCATTCTCAAAATATGCCAGTCATACTAGACACGTTGTAGCTGATCGAGAATACTAAGCAAACTATTAAAATTTCTCAAAAAACGCAGGACATTAAAAACAATTCTCACCAAAGTGAGTGGTGTATATTGGTTCCCCAGACCATAAAGCAACCAGAAAAGAGACAATGAACGCTCAAGGTTTGTCAAGTTTTATACAAAAGTGCAATTGCTAACCAAGAATCCAGCTATGTGTTTCCAGTATTGTATCTCCGCCCGAGTTCTTTCTGCATATCCTGTGAGTGTCAAGCCATAATCAAGTCATAATCAGCTCTTGATTTGGTTAGATATTAGTTCATGATTTGATTAGATAATTAGTCATAATCTTAGCCTTGATTCCAGCCCCTAAGTTCAGCCTTGCTGATTTACATAAATTAGTAGCATGTTAATATGTCTAGGTACATGGAGTAGATTAATCCTTGTAATTAGCACATTGATTACCTGTAAAGACAATCAAATCATGTCTTGGATAGTTAGCTCTGTGGAATCACATTTGGTTCTTTCTCTACGTCCTTACAAGTCTGCAAAGGCTATGTGGGACTTCCTCAAGCAAGTCTCACTAGTACAAACACCCTCATCCACGGCACACGTTTATGGCGTTTGGTGCCGTTTTCCACGAAAACGCCGTAAATATGTGTTTGCGATATCGTAAACTGGTCAAGTTCGTCAGGTAAAACTGACACGGCGCAAGTATGGCGGGAACACGGCGTTTCAAATAACCGTCGTGTTTTGGTGAGTTTAGTTACGATATTGTAAATATATACTTAAGAAGTCACGATATCTGAAATACAGCTTGAGTCAATATTGAACTGAACGTGAAGACAGACGGTATCGTAAAGGTGCATGACTTACTTGGGCACAATTGCAAGATTTTAAACTCTGATAGTTTACGATATCGTAAATGTGACCGCTAGTTTGACGGTATCGAAAATGGAATAAGGAAAATAGTGTGGGAATAAAAAAAATATGTGATACAAAAGAAGCTTATTAAGAAGAGATACCGTATACGTAGTGATAATGTGAAACGATTTCGGAGCACGAACACGTATTAGTTTATGATATCGTAAGTGGTGGACACGTTCATAGTTTACGATATCTCTATCACTCAAAGTTTATAAACTAAATCTAATTCAGATATCGAAATTAGGGTTTTACATGGAAAAATCCCTAATACTAAAGTGTTCTCAAATTCCTTTGGAGAGAAACGTAGCAAACCAACGTTATTGGCAATTGTAAAATTGTTTCAATTTCGATAGTGTAACCTATGCAAAGTTGATGAACATGGTTCTTTAAATGACTGAATAATCACCGGTTTAAGGTAGACCGATGAATCTTACTTGCCACACATGATAGTAACTCCCTTTTTAGATGATAGTCGTATTCTGACTGTCATCCCTAAGCCAAGATGATAGTCGTGTTTCAACAGTTAATATTTTATTCTAAATTAGTCATATAAGTGACCTTCATCCAAGCCATTAATACTAATTATTTTTACTACCCTTTTAAAATCGCTTAATTAAATTTATTCTTTATACTCGACATTCATATCTTATAACCATATTAAATGAATGCTAATACAACCATAAAATATACAAAAAGTAAATTACAAAAGTGATGACGTAATTAAGCACGTTTTTAGTATTATTATTCTTATTATATATAGCTAAAACTCGACTCGACTTGTTTTTTGCTAAGACTCGACTAGTTAACCATTCGAGTCGTGTCGATCTTGAGTCGAGATACATCGAGCCGAGCTTATACCTAGTTTAGACCGAGTCGATCTCGAATTACTCGTGAATTGTCGCGACCAATTAGCACCACTAGGCAGGATATATAACATGGAACTAAGTCGGATGTAAATCACATTTCTATCAATTGTGCAATGCTGGCACATTAACACATTTACAACAATATATTCAATATATTTGTCAAACTACTTACTAAATGGTGTAGTGGTAATGCTAATTGTTGCTACATGTCGAACATGAATGATGTACGTAGTAATTCTCACATCGTTGGGTGCAAGCCTTCGAAGAGTCCGTAAATTTCCATACATTTCCATACATGTTTGTAATCAACAGTCTATGAATTATAATTTTCATACGATGGAGTGCTTAACTAAGAAATTAATTCCTATAATGTGGCTTAAATAATTACTAACAGTGATGTTTTACCATTTATGAATTCGTTAACCGAAAAGTAAGTAGACTTCTACCACTTACGATATTGTAACGTGTACAGATAAGTAGGTGAAAACACTATTCTTCTAGCTTTGTTGATGGAATCTTGGCCACCCAAACCCCCTTTTTGCGGGTTTTATCATTCCAAACTCCTACCCTCAACCCACAATTATTCTTCATATTCTACACACTCTATCTCCTAAGCTCTCTCTTCTCCATTTTTGCTCATCTTCTCCCCAAATTTTTAAGCCTCAAAACCACGAAATCCATAGCCATTTCTTCAAAACCACGAAATCTATTCCATAATTGGTTGTATGTGAGGCAAGTTTGGGTCCTTGGCTAGTTTAGCAACCCTTGGAGATCCATATCCATTTTGCAAAAGGACACCCATCAAGTTCATATCCCATGTGACACTAACAAGGTTTGTTGTTTGTTTATATGTGGTTTTCCATTTTCTTCATTCATGTTTTCGATATTTGTACATTTTGTTGTGCTTGTGTGATGATTTGAGGAAAATATGTTGTTAAAATTATTGTTATTGTGTTATAATAGCTAGTTTCCTGATTTTTATGACAAAACTTTCAATGTTATGATTTAGTGACGCAGCTGAGATATCAGTAAAGATCCGCCAGCACGAATCTGAATTAGTAAGAAGTTGCCGACGCTGCCTCCTTGTACGTTTGTTATTGGAATCCACCAAATAAGAGATAACACTATCGAAATTATATATTATTGATAATTGAAAGCTCTTATTTAATGAATACAAAATCCCTATAAATACTAAGAAGAATTCCCAAAAAAATCCTAACCTAAATCTAGAACGGAATATTAAAACTTATTCTAATTCTTAAAGGGAAAATAATAAAACTATTTAAGGAAGCCTTGTAAATCGATTCCTTCGAGTAAAGGGATTTGGCATCGGACGAACAATGGCATGGATCGTAAATTCATCCTACATCAGTGACCTCCACTTCAAAAGAACTCGTCCCGAGTTCACTCCTTCCACCATTAGTCTTTAATCTCTTCTGCATATCCTTCAGATTAAGGCTCACATGGTGCAATCCATAATCAACCAATTTGATATTGCCGGCACGAGGATGTCCCTTCCAACAAACGAGATACTTCCAACGCATCTTGTATTTCTGGTGAAGTACTAGTTTAGGTATTATCCTAAGATTCAGAATATCTCTAGTACGATCCATACATTTACTGACACGTATGTATGGAAGTTGCTGAACATTCATAATGAAGGAATTATCTTTAGTTCTTGCATAATATCTCCCTTCATCATTCTCCTCCACTTTAAAAAAAATCGACCCGGGTTCACCCCTTCACCGTCAAGAGCTTCAGCCTTCATTGCAAAATCGACCGATGTGCATGCAACATGTTGGATTTGATAAGTCATATTAACAATATCTATATGATGATGATGATGTTTCTCTTCAAATATAGTAATACTAGTTTCAAAATGAGCATCTCCTCCTTCACTAGACACTATCCTCATATCTTTATTTTTATCTCTCAAATGAACTATATCTTCAATAAAGCCCTCGCGAATCTGATAATCAATGTTAACTTCTTCATAAAATTTGACTGCAACTCCATCAGCCCCAGGAGTAACAATGATATTAATGCCATCTCCAACTCCATACTGTATATTTATATGTTCATTTTTATCTCTCAAAGGAACAATTTCTTTATTGGAGCCTTCATGGATATAAGTTTCAATCTTCATATCCTCGAATAGTTCATCCAAAGAGTTAATACCTTCAAAGATTTGAGATTCTTCCACAGAGCTTACAGAATGCTGAACCTCGACTTTCACATCTTCGATATCATCAAGCACTGGAATAGAGGTGTTCAAATCCTCATTCTTACAAGGAAAATCACACAACTCTACCTCTAAGACAACATCTTTAAAACTGGAATTATGGTTATCCATACTAAAGACATCTCTCTCCTCCAATCTAATTTCTTCAGTGTTTGCTTGAATATTGGAAGAAATAATCTCAACCTTCCCATTCTCATCACTCATGAACTCTTTCATCACTAAAGGATAAAAGTTGTCAGATTTCGTTATATTTATCTCGTCTTCTTTTTTATTCATAACATGAGACTCTGACTTCTTACTTGCAGAAGGAGGTTCAAAGTTCGGAATAGAAGCCATTTTAGTTTTATGCATATCTCATGTAAACAACAGTACCTTACCACCATTCCTATGCTTAACCTCATGGTTATACTGCCAAGTTTTCCCCAACAAAATATGACAGACATCCATGTCAAGAACATCACAGATCACAGTCTCTTTATTATGTTTTCCAATCGAAATTGGCACACTGCATGTAAAAGAAACTTTAATCTGATTTCCCTTAACGTCGCATCCTAGTGTATAAGGTTTCTTGTGCGACACGGTTTGTAAGTTTAGATAATCTACTGCTTTCCGAGAGATTAAATTTTCGGAGCTACCGTTATCAACAATTAGGTTGAAAACTTTCTTGTTGATCGTACAATAACTTCTGAAAATATTCACATTCTGCACTTTATCCTGGGATGATAATAGAATTTTCTGCAATTCAGATTCCACCTCTTCCGACACCACATGATAGTTTCTAAACTCCCTTCTCAACGCCTCAAACTGTGAATTCATGGTTAAGGCAAAATCCTCACCCCATTTATCCAAGTATGCACAAAAATCTTGATCTCCCATCATAACCAACGGTAAAGAACGGGAGAAAACCACACTCTGAATACCACTTGACGCAGCTGAGATATCAGTAAAGATCCGCCAGCACGAATCTGAATTAGTAAGAAGTCGCCGACGCTGCCTCCTTGTCCGTTTGTTATTGGAATCCACCAAATAATAGATAACACTATTGAAACTATATATTATTGATAATTGAAAGCTCTTAATTAATGAATACAAAATCCCTATAAATAATAAGAAGAATTCCCAAAGAAATCCTAACCGAAATCTAGAACGGAACATCAAAACTTATTCTAATTCTTAAAGGGAAAATAATAAAACTATTTAAGGAAGCCTTGTAAATCGATTCCTTCAAGTAAAGGGATTTGGCATCGGACTAACAATGGCATGGATCGTAAATTCGTCCTACATCAGTCACCTCCACTTCAAAAGAACTCGTCCCGAGTTCACTCCTTCCACCATTAGTCTTTATATCTTCTGCATATCCTCCAGATTAAGGCTCACATGGTGCAATCCATAATCAACCAATTTGATATTGCCGGCACGAGGATGTCCCTTCCAACAAACGAGATACTTCCAACGCATCTTGTATTTCTGGTGAAGTACAAGTGTAGGTATTATCCTAAGATTCAGAATATCTCTAGTACGATCCATACATTTACTGACACATATGTATGGAAGTTGCTGAACATTCATAATGAAGGAATTATCTTTAGTACTTGCATAATATCTCCCTTCATCATAGGGGATAAAATTACCTAGGTGGGTATTGGGCATTGGGTATAGGTATCGGGCATTGGGCATTGGGTATTGGGCGTTGCTTTGTAAGATTCTAGATGTAATAGAGAGAAAAGAACACCATGGGATGGCATTGGGTATAGGTGGGTGTGTGACCCAAATAGAGGCGTTTGGCATTAAGGGTGGTATAGGAGAGCCACAACCCTCCAAAAACCGTAGTTTGCACTGAGTCAAATTGATAGATATTTTGCTGAGTTTAGGGAGGTTAAGTCTATGGTTAAGACGTTGGCCAATAATAATAACTTCCCCCTACCTCCAATGTTTGGAGATATTGATGCATATAGGATACCAGTTTCTAGGGGATCACAACCTTCTCTTAGAAATGTAGAGGTGGTAGAAGAGAATGTAGAAGTCTTATTTTATCATACTAATTTTCTGAATTCTTGTTTAAACTTTAACTTGTGCCTAGAACCCCTATGCAAGTTATATGTTGATGTTGGTATTTTAATTGAGGTATTGCAATTGCATTTCCTTGATATATGCCTGTTTTTTATGTTTTTCGTTCAAATAAACAACTCTGACTTAGTACATATGCATCAAGTTCAAAAGGCAACGATCGTATTAGGAGTGTGGCTACTATAACATGATTTTTGCTCACAAGTACATTGAAGGTATTGAAACCGATAATTTGAATCTGGAGAAGGTACGTGCACAAAATCATGTCATACATCCATCTTTTACAATGTCGGGTTGATAGTGACAATATTTTACATGCGTAGGTTTTTGGTTGCGATGTCACCCCATACATGATAGTGGAGCTAAATGAGGGAAGGAATATGATCGCGAGACACTTGGTCCATCCCCGCTCAGTACACATTGCACAGCCCACCATATAGGTTAACACTTAGTCCATCACCATTATGTAGTTAATCTTGTTGTGTAGTGTAAGGTCTAGAGTATTTTAAACACATAGTATTGAAATTTTGTGGATGATCGACTTTGAACTAGTGTTCAACTTTCATTAGAAAGAGATAATTAATGTCATTTGTGCATTAGAATTAGTGTATCCTAATTGGCTGACATGTACATTGTATTGAAGCGGTATCTGATTAGAGTTTCAAACGAAACTGCCCACAGATTCCTATTTTTATAACAAGTGTTTGATAAATGCTATATCGTAACACCAAATGTTGAAATACATGAGGCATCGTAAGTTAATACGTGCCAGAATCACGATATAGTAAACAAACAAAACATTTTTATCTCTTACGCTAACCTGAAAGTATACAACTTAAGATATCGCTTCCCATAATGTTTTACACCTCTGTATTATTTACGATATTATTTACGATACCGTATACATATATACATTTTTAATTTACGGTATCGTAAGTTAGAGTTATTTTGATTCAATCACATTTTTTACGAGACCGTAATATGCACCACGGTCTCATAGAAGCGATATCACTAACTCCAACGTACCATGTTTTTTCGATATCGCCTGACTTAGATATGTCGTTCTTGCTCTATCGTAAACGCGGATGAATCTTTGCTTAGATGACACATTTACGATATCGTAAATAGGTTTTTAAGGCGTTTTTTATGGCGTTTCGGCCATACGCCGTGCCTGTGTTTCGGTTGTTTACGGTACACCCAGGCACGACATTCCTTAAACTCCGTGAATATGGGGGAGGGACCGCCGTGAATGGTGTTCGTTTCCACTAGTGTCTACAACCAGGATAACAATGCTAGGAAATTTCAACTTGAGTTGGATATTTCCAACTACACTCAAGGAGATCTCTCTGTCCAAGCATTCTATTCTGGTTTTTTGACTTTATGGACCGACTTTTCAGAGCTTGCTCTAGCCAATATCTCAGGAGCAGGAGTATCGGTTGTACAACAAGTTCACAAGAACAGTCAACGAGATCAAGTTTTAATGAAGTTAAGACCTGAATTTGAGCATGTTCGTGCATCTCTGGTGAATAGGGTGCCGGTTCCAACCTTGGAGGTTTTTTTTGGAGAAGTATTGAGGGAGGAGCAGAGCCTTAATACACAGAACAACATGGAACATGCCCGTGTAGGTGACACAATCTCTGTTGCCTATGCTGCACATGCTAGACCCAAAAGTCGTGACATGAGTACAACTCAGTGCTACAGTTGCAAGAAGTGTGGCCACATTGCTCCTCATTGTTCCCAGAAATATTGCAACTATTGCAAGAAATATGGACATATCATCAAGGAGTGTCCCATTCGCCCTCCTCGTCCTAACAGAGCTTTTCATGCTAATGTTACTTCTGCTGCACCAACTACTTCAGCTTCTCTTCTCACTCGTGAGGCAGTTCAAGAAATGATTGTGAGTGCATTTTCAGCGTTGGGACTTCAAGGTAATCCTTCTTTATTTACTTCATGGATTATGGACTCAGGAGCTGCCTACCATATGACAAACTCTGTTAAGGGGTTAAGTAATGTCAGAAACTATGATGGCTCCTCGTATATACAAACAACAAACGGTAGTAATGTTCCGATTACAGCTATTGGTGATGTATCTTCTCACTTTAAAGATGTTCTTGTATCTCCTGATCTCTCTGCGAAATTGATCTCTGTGGGTCAACTTGTTGACAAAAAGTGTGAAGTATACTTCTCTGATAAAGGTGCTATTGTGCAGGATCAGATGTCAGGGCAAGTGATAGCGAAGGGGTATAAACACGGTCGTCTCTTTACACTACAACTACCTGTTCCTCGAAGCCTTCCTCCCGTTTCTTCCATTTCCTCCTTTCTTTGTCATAAATCTAGTGAGCCATTTGAACTTTGGCACAAGCGGTTAGGTCATCCTAATTCTAGGAGTTTGTCTCATTTATTCAAAAGTGGTTTCCTATCAAATAAAGACTCAAAGTTACCTACTGTGTTCAATGAGTGTGCTACTTGTAAACTTGGTAAAAGTAAAATTTTTCCATTTCCTTCTAAAGGGAGTAGAGCTTCACATAAATTTGAACTTATTCATAGTAATGTTTGGGGCATTAGTCCAATCATTTCTCATGCTCAATACAAGTATTTTGTTACTTTTTGTTGATGATTACAGTAGATTTACTTGGGTCTATTTTTTGAAAAAGAAATCTGAAGTTTTCTCAATGTTTAAATTGTTTCTTGCCTTAGTTGAGACACAATTTTCAGCGGTTGTCAAAACTCTTCGTTCAGACTCGGGTGGAGAATATATCAGTAATGAATTTCAATCTTATCTCCATCTTAAAGGTAGTGTTCATCAACTTTTATGTCTAGATACCCCACAACAAAATGGGGTTGCTGAACGAAAAAATCGTCATCTTTTAGATGTGGTTAGAACATTTCTTCTTGAGTCGTTTGTGCCTCCAAAATTCTGGGTTGAAGCTCTCAATTCTGCCACTTATTTAATCAATAGACTTCCTTCACAAGTGTTAGGCTTAGACTCTCCATATTTTAAACTTCATGGCTATCATCCTACATATAAAGATCTTTATGTTTTGGGTGTGTGTGTTTTATGCATCTTCCTCTGAGGGATAGACACAAGTTATCTGCTCAATCTGTCTGTTGTGCATTTTTAGGGTATAGTCCTATTCACAAAGGCTATCTATGTTATGATGCAAAATCTCACAGAGTCCGTATTTCTAGAAATGTGACTTTTTTCGAAAACCAGTGGTTTTTCCCTCTATCTTCATCTAAACCTTCTTTTGCTTCACTACCCACCTTTGGTGATGCAAATTCTTCCCCTCCTACGGAAAGTTTTGACAGGTTTAAAGGCTTAGTGTTTCAGCAGAGACCCCGTGTGCAACCCTCTTCGCAAGTTTCACAAGTTTCAATGACATCTGGTCCTACTCGAAAGTCTTCCCGAGTTAGCAATCTTCCTAATCGGTATGGTTTTCCTATAAATTATGCTGCACTTTCTGCTACTATAGGTTCTATTCCTATTCCAAATAGCTATTAGCAGACAGTAAAGGAAACATGTTGGCAAAAGGCTATGCAAGAGGAACTTTTGGCTCTTGAATCTAATAACACTTGGGATATTGTGGATTGTCCTCCTGGAGTGAAACCTCTTGGCTGCAAATGAGTGTATTCCATTAAAGTTAACTCTGATGGTAGTTTGGAACGGTACAAGGCTCGCTTAGTAGCTCTTGGTAATCATCAAGAATAAGGAGTAAACTATGAAGATACTTTTACCCCTGTTGCCAAGATGACTACTATTCAAACTGTGCTGGCCATTGCTGCAACACAACATTGGGGTTTGCATCAAGGAGATAGTTTATATGCGCCCACTGGCTGGCTTATTTTATGCTCTTACTTCTGCTGTGTGTAAATTGCGCCGCTCCCTTTATGGTTTGAAGCAAGCTCCGAGGGCATAGTATGCAAAATTCACTTCCACTCTTCTCAAGTTCAAGTTTGTAAAAAGTAAGTATGATCCATCTTTGTTTTTTCGCAAAACTGAGATTGGTATTGTACTTCTCTTGGTCTATGTTGATGACATTGTCATTACTGGAAGTGATTCGGCTTTGATTGATCAGCTCAAGCAGTTTTTACAAGCTTCGTTTAAGATGAAGGATTTGGGATCTCTTACATATTTTCTTGGGCTTCAGATTGATGCCAATTCTAATGGCACATTTATATCCCAAGTTAAATATGCCACTGATTTGATCTCTACTACTGGACTCCAAGATTCTATGCCTGTGCCAACGCCCATGGAAGTGAGTTTAAAGTTAAACAAAGATGAGGGAGATCTTTTGCCTGATCTAGTACTCTATCGCACTCTTGTAGGGAGTTTGGTTTATCTAACGATTACCAGGCCTGATATTTTGAAGAATATTTCATCAGACAGTGTCATCATGACGTCACCATGATGCTGTCATTGGCAGCTAGCGCGTGTAGCGCGTGATTTTATTCTGATGCGACGTCGTTTTCTATTTTCTCTGTCCCAGTTTATTTTTTTACCTAAGTGCAATTTCAGCACATTTACTAGGCCGTTATATTTAAATTACCATGTACTGGCTATATAAGCCATGGATTATGTACAGTTTTTGGTTAAGAAAATTAAGCTGATAATATTGATTCCCTTCTCTCTAAGTCTTCTTCTTCTTATCACCATATTCTCTCTCCAAATGAACCCAGATCTGAAATTATAAGATGGTATCAGAGCAAACGATTCAACCTGTTTAGCAATTCCCATCCATCATCCATACTACCATGGCGATTATCTCATCAGAACTTGGTCAGCCCAGCAATCCGCAAGCACAAACCCCTCAACCAGTCCACACCAATCCAGCTGTTCAGCCACAGACAACAAACAAGTATGGGAGTAGTGATCCCCTTCATCTGCATCCTTCAGATCATTCTGCACTGCTGCTGGTGTCAGATCTGTTGAATGAGCACAACTATATCACCTGGAGTCGCAGCATGCTCATAGCCTTGGGCACAAGAGACAAGCTCTCCTTCATCAGAGGAGAAGTGCCAGAACCAGATCCAGCTGATGATTCATATAACCAATGGCACAAGGTCAATTCTATGCTACTCTCCTGGTTTTTTAATTCTATGGATAAGAGGATCTCCAAAGGTTGTTTGTTTTCTACAAATGCTTGTGTACTTTGGGATACAATTAAAGAGAGATTTGGTCAGAGTAATGATACTCTAATTAATCAGCTTAAGAGAGATATCATGAATTTAAAACAAGGGGATAATCAAGTTTCAGTGTATCTCAATGATTTGAGTGGATTGTTTGATGAGTTGTCCACCCTCAGGCCTAGAAATTTTTGCTCATGTTGTCACTGTGGAGTTGTTAAGAGCATTATGAAACAGGATGAGAATGATAAAGTGCATCAGTTCATCATAGGCCTCAACAGTGAATATACTAGTGTGTGTAATCAAATTTTGCTTATGGATCCTATGCCTACCATAGATAGGGCATATTCTATGATATCTAAGATTGAAAAACAGAATTTGGTTCAAAATGAAATGCAAGAGGTGCAGAGAAACTCAGCAATGGCAGTCAGGACCTTCAGAAACCAGAACTATGGCTCTTCTCAGAAGAATGTCTATGGTGCACCAGCTCAGCCTTATGCTGCTCCTCATCAAGCATTAGTTGCTCCTCCACATACCTACAACAGACCTCCTCAACCTGCAGGGGATGGAATTCTGAGAAGACCTGTAAGAAGACCAGATCTTAAGTGCACTTTCTGTCATGCTTTGGGACATCTGAGAGAAGGCTGTTTCAAGCTTGTGGGGTACCCTGAATGGTGGCAAGGTAGCAGAAATGATCAAGTTAGAGATAAACTGCTTGGTACTCAAATGGCACATGTTGCAGCTACACAGCAGCAGATGGCACACATAGGTAACACACAGCAGGACAGTCCTCTTGATTCAAGTGGAGTGGAAGGCATACAACAAATGATGACCAATCTGCAAATGCAAGTAGATATGCTGCTGAAAGGAAAAGGAAAGATGGATGGTTCTACTTCAACTTCTGCACCAAGCTCCGACTCAATCAATTTTACTTATTATCAAGACTTTGCAGGTAGTGTTCTCTTTCACTCCTCAGGTAGTAATTTTGTTTTTGATTATGACTCTTGGATACTAGACAATGGTGCAACAAGTCATATGTGTAGTGTAAATAATTTCTTGTCCAACCCTAAACCAGTCACCTGTTTCACTCCTGTATATATGCCTGATCACTCAGTTAAGCTTGTGCACTCTACAGGCTCAGTCAACTTAGCCAAATCTATCACTCTGTCAGACACCTTATACATCCCTGATTTCAAATGCAATTTGATTTCAGTCAATAAATTAGCCAAAACTTCCAATGTTTACTCAAAGTTTCTTGCTTCTTGCTGCCTCCTACAGGACCTCAAGACTGATGTTGTACTTGCAGTAGCAGAAGAGGTCAAGGGACTCTATATCCTCTCCACTCAGTCTTTCCAGCCAGCTCAAATACAATCCAAAATCCAGTCAAGCTTTACTTCATTCATCCATCAATCTCCATTCAGTCCTCAGTTTATTGCTGTAGTCAGTGACAACTGGCATTATAGACTAGGACATCCTTCTAAACATGTACTTCATCACCTAAATTTCAAATGTAATCATGTTGAACCTTGTGGCATATGTCATCTGGCTAAACAACACAGGCTACCTTTCCCTTGTAGCAACTCTCAATCAAAGTTTGTTTTTGAACTAATTATTGTTGATTTGTGGGGTCCTTATAAGGTTTCCAGCTTAAATGGTTCTAAATATTTCCTAACTATTGTAGATGATTACAGTAGAACAACATGGACTTTCTTGCTCAAAACCAAAGATCAAACTTCCTCAGTTCTGCAAACATTTTTCAAAATGGTTGAAAATCATTTCCAAGCTAGTGTCAAAACTCTGAGGTCAGATAATGGCACAGAATTCTTGAATGCCTTCTGTTTTAAAATGTTTTCAGACCTTGGCATTGTTCACCAAAGATCATGTCCTCACACTCCTCAACAGAATGGATTAGTAGAAAGAAAGCACCAGCATTTGCTTCAAATTACTAGGGCTTTCCAGTCTCATTTACCAAAACATTTTTGGGGAGATGCAATTCTCACCTCCACTTATCTGATAAACAGACTCCCCACTCCAGTACTTCAAATGAAAACTCCTTATGAGTGTTTATTTCACAAGGTTCCTGATTATTCTCAACTAAGAGTCTTTGGTTGTCTTGCCTATGCTTCAATTGTTTCTCCTAACAAAGACAAATTCAGTCCTAGAGCCATACCTTGTGTTTTGATTGGCTATCCACCAGGTCAAAAGGCTTACAAATTGTATGATATAACCAATCAGAGAGTTATCCATTCTAGGGATGTCATTTTTCATGAAAATGTATTTCCTTTTGATAAATCATCCATTTTGCCTTCCCATACATATACATCTTCACATAATACTTCTATACTTCCCCATCCAGTTATTCCTACTACCTTACACTCATACTCACAGACTGCTCCTCTCATACAGGAGCCAGTACATGTCTCCTCTATTCATAACTTATCTCCTCCTCCCACTGAAAATGTGGTTATTCCCACATTTTCTTCTCCAAGTAATACAGTCACTGACTCTTCCTCCACATCTACATCACTCCATCACACTCCATCTTCTTCCACCACCCTCACTGTCTCCACAGCTCCATCTCTTCCTCCTAGACTCAGAAAACCACCCTCATGGACAAGATTTTGTCCTTTCTGCAACTGATGATCCATCCTCATTCCCACTATTCACCACTACACATAGAGCTTTTGTTGCTAATCTTGCTAGTGTGCAGGAGCCATATTCTTATAAACAAGCTTGCTCCCAAAAGGAGTGGATTCTGGCCATGGAAGAAGAACTACAAGCTTTGGAGACAAACCAAACTTGGAATCTTGTCACATTGCCTCCTGGAAAACAGGCCATTGGCTGCAAATGGATTTACAAAGTAAAATGTAATCCTGATGGTTCTGTGGCTAGGTATAAGGCCAGACTTGTGGCAAAAGGTTTCAGCCAACTGGAGGGCATTGATTTTACTGAGGTTTTTTCACCTGTGGCCCATACTGTTACAATTAGGTTTCTTCTTGCCCTGGCTGCTGCTAATTCTTGGTATATAAACCAAGTGGATATTAACAATGCATTTCTACATGGCAGTATTGATGAGGATGTGTACATGGCTCTACCTCCTGGTCTTCATACTTTAACTCCTAATCTGGTCTGCAAACTGAACAGGAGTCTTTATGGTCTAAAACAAGCCTCTAGACAATGGAATAAAGAATTCACTTCTCATCTAAAGTCTCTAGGCTTCTCACAGTCAGTTAATGACTACTGTTTATTTATCAAAGTCTCTGGATCATGTTTCCTGGCTGCTGCTGTGTATGTGGATGATGTTTTGCTTATAGGCAATTCTCTGGAAGCCATCACTGCCATTAAATCCTCTCTTCATGCTGCTTTTACTATTAAGGATTTGGGTGAGGCAAAGTTTTTTCTGGGCATTGAACTAGCAAGATCTACATCTGGTTTGTACCTCAGTCAAACTAAGTACATCCTTGACATTATTCATGACTGTGGTTTGTCTAATGCAACTCCCACTGCTACTCCTCTTCCTTTAACTTGGAAACATGATGACACTTCACCATTGCTTTCTGATCCTAGCTTTTACAGAAGATTGATTGGCAGACTTTTCTATCTTCACTTCACCAGACCAGATATCACTTTTGCTGTTCAACAGCTAAGTCAGTTTGTGCAAGACCCTACTGAACATCATCTTAGAGCAGCACTGCATATTGTGAAATTTTTGAAGGCTACTCCCTCACATGGTCTCCTGTATCCAGTTCAATCTCAGCCTTTCCTCACTGGCTATAGTGATGCTGACTGGAGTACTTGCAAGGAATCAAGAAGATCAGTGACTGGATTTGCAATTTTCTTTGGTTCTGCCTTGATTTCTTGGAAATCCAAGAAACAATCTACCATTTCTATGTCTTCTTCAGAATCTGAGTATAGGGCCATGTCAATTACCTCCAGGGAACTCAAATGGATTAGCTTCTTGGCTGCAGATCTTCATCATCCTCCTCAGGGTCCTATTCCTTTGTTTTGTGATAATGAAGCTGCTTTATACATATGTGAAAATCCTGTTTTTCATGAGAGGACTAAGCACTTAGAAAATGACTGTCATCTTGTCAGACAATATTATATTGCTGGCTTCCTCTTGCCTACTCAAGTTAGCACTAAGGTTCAATTGGCTGACATCTTTACTAAAGTGCTTCCTACTTCATCTGCTCGGGACATTCTGTTCAAGCTTGGATTTCGGTTCTTCACCTCTGTCCAGCTTGAGGAGGGGGATGAAGAATATTTCATCAGACAGTGTCATCATGACGTCACCATGATGCTGTCATTGGCAGCTAGCGCGTGTAGCGCGTGATTTTATTCTGATGCGACGTCGTTTTCTATTTTCTCTGTCCCAGTTTATTTTTTACCTAAGTGCAATTTCAGCACATTTACTAGGCCGTTATTTTTAAATTACCATGTACTGGCTATATAAGCCATGGATTATGTACAGTTTTTGGTTAAGAAAATTAAGCTTATAACCCTTCTCTCTAAGTCTTCTTCTTCTTATCACCATATTCTCTCTCCAAATGAACCCAAATCTGAAATTATAGGATATTTCTTATGCTGTCCAACAAGTTAGCCAGTTTATGACTGCTCCTAGACACTTGCATATGGCTGCTGTTCGGAGGATAATTCGTTATGTCAAGGGTACAGTTAATCGTGGCCTATTTTACTCCTCTGAGAATCAAATCAATCTTACAGCATACAGTGATGCAGATTATGCTGGTTGTATTGACACTAGACGCTCCGTTACAGGTTGGTGTATGTATCTAGGCAAGTCACTTATTGCTTGGAAAAGCAAGAAACAATATCGTGTTTCTAAGTCATGTACGGAATATGAATACAGAGCTATGTCTCAGGCTTGTGCATAAATTTATTGGCTTCGGGGACTATTGAATGAACTTGGTTTTCGTCAAGGTAGACCTACACCTCTTCATGCAGATAATATGAGTGCGATATACATCACAGAAAATCCCACGTTTCATGAACGTACTAAGCATATAGAGGTTGATTGTCACTTCATTCGTGAGGCATTTGAATCCAATCTTATTTCTCTACCTCATGTCTCTACTCATCTTCAATGGCTGACATTCTGACAAAAGCCGTGACACAACAACGACCAAATTTTTTGACAAACAAATAGATGCTAATGGAGAAGAAGCATCAATTTGAGGGGGGGTGTCAAGCCAGAATCAAGCCATAATCAGCTCTTGATTTGGTTAGATATTAGTTCATGATTTGATTAGATAATTAGTCATAATCTTAGCCTTGATTCCAGCCCCTAAGTTCAGCCTTGCTGATTTACATAAATTAGTGTATGGGCATGTTAATATGTCTAGGTACATGGAGTAGATTAATCCTTGTAATTAGCACATTGATTACCTGTATATTCTAGACTTTTATGGTCTATATAATGAAAGCTTCTGAAGAGGAGAACATATTCAAAACCAATTTCTGTTACCTTTGTCAGTGAGAACATTCAGCAAAAAGATAAGAGCTCAGAAGTGAAAAATAAATCTGACATGTGGACAACTTGTAAGGTGAAGGAGTTGTAATCACCAATCACAAGCTAGCACAGAAGGTGCCTCCTCCTTGCCAGGTTCAGCAAAACGATCGCAGAACTTGGAAAAATCCTCCATGATAGCAATGAAAAGATGAACCATGACACCACAACAGAACATCACAAGGATCCTTCACGACAAATAACAGAATGTGGAGTCTGGAACAAGAACCAAAAACAAATGTGCAGTTTTTGAATCCATCAAGCAAGTTCGGGATTGATAGACTCGAACAGCTGGAAAAAGACCTCTATCTGAACAAAATAAATCCTTTAAGCTACCTATTCATTTTTTCCCATAGGATTCTCCCTGTGGTAGGGACGTAGGGTGGGGACTAAAATCATTTCCAAATCTAGATATAAAATCAGCAGGTTTGTTTGCTTCTGTTGGTATATGCCTTGAATGCCGTAATAGCCGCTACTGCGAGTTAGCACGAGTGAACGAACTTGGAGGGAATGAAGCGCCACAGATAGAAGCTGAGCTGCCAGAGCCTACGCCAACAGAGGCCACTACTCAAAGTATCGCCAAGGATCGTCCAAGGAGGGTTGGAGTTAGGGCACCACAGAGATATGGATTTGAGGACATGGTGGGATATGCACTACAGGTTGCTGAGGAGGTGGATACTTATGAGCCGTCCACTTATAGAGAGGCCATTTCAGGTACTGATTCAGAGAAATGGCTTGCTGCAATGGGAGATGAGATGGAGTCTCTTCAGAAGAATCAGACATGGGACTTGGTGCAACAGCCTCATGGGAGGAAGGTTGTCACTTGCAAATGGGTCTTCAAGAAGAAGGAAGGGATATCATATGCAGAGGGAGTCAAGTACAAAGCTAGAGTTGTTGCTAGAGGTTTCAGTCAGAGAGAGGGAGTAGACTACAATGAGATTTTCTCACCCGTGGTCAGACATACTTCCATCAGAGTGTTGCTAGCTTTAGTGACACATCAGGACTTGGAGCTCGAACAAATTGATGTGAAGACCGCTTTTCTACACGGGGAGTTGGAGGAAGAGATATACATGACTCAGCCAGATGGTTTCCAGGTTCCCGGCAAGGAGAAGTACGTCTGCAAGTTGAAGAAGTCCTTGTATGGACTTAAGCAATCTCCAAGGCAGTGGTACAAGAGATTCGACAGCTACATGCTTCAGTTGGGCTACACGAGGAGTGCTTATGATTGTTGTGTCTACTTCAGCAAGCTGAGAGATGAGTCATTCATCTATCTGGTGCTCTATGTAGATAACATGTTGATAGCTGCAAAGAGTAAGCATGAGGTTCAGAAGCTGAAGGGTCTTCTTAGTGCTGAGTTTGAGATGAAGGATTTGGGCGCAGCTCGGAAGATACTGGGGATGGAGATTCTCAGAGATAGAGCTCACAGAAAGCTTTTCTTATCACAGAAAGGCTACATTCAGAAGGTGTTGGAGAGATTTGGCATGGCTACTGCTAAGTCTATTGATACTCCTAGTGCTGCAAACATTCATCTCACGTCCATGTTTGCTCCTCAGTCAGACGAGGAGAAAGAGTATATGTCTCGGGTTCCGTATGCTAGCGCTGTGGGGAGCTTAATGTATGCTATGGTTTGTACGAGGCCGGATCTAGCACAAGCAGTCAGTGTTGTGAGCAGGTTCATGGGGCAACCAGGAAAGGAGCATTGGCAAGCTGTGAAGAGGATCTTTAGGTACCTTAGAGGTACATCTGATGTGGGTCTCATCTATGGAGGTGATATTGAGTGTCTGGTTACAGGCTACTCTGATTCTGACTATGCTGGAGATGTTGACACGAGGAGGTCTATGACTGGCTATGTATTTACCTTGGGTGGTTCTGTTGTTAGCTGGAAGGCGACTTTGCAACCTACAGTGACCTTGTCTACTACGGAAGCAGAGTACATGGCTTTGACAGAGGCTGCAAAGGAGGGGATATGGCTGAAAGGGCTGGTTAGTGATCTTGGTCTGCATCAGGATCAGGCCATTGTATATTGTGACAGTTTGAGTGCAATCTGCTTGGCCAAGGATCAGGTCAATCATGAGAGGACCAAGCATATTGATGTCAGATATCATTTTCTGAGGAGTGAGAGGAGGATCAAGGTGAAGAAAGTGAGAACTGCTGATAATCCTGCTGACATGTTCACCAAGCCTGTTCCAAACAGCAAGTTTCAACATTGCTTGGACTTGCTGAACATCAGAGCTGATTAGTTGCCCTATGGGCAATCCAAGGGTGGAGGGAGAAGTCTACTGATCTGGAGTTTCTACTTTGAGGATTCAAGTCAAGGTGGAGATTTGTTGGTATATGTCTTGAATGCCGTAATAGCCGCTACTGCGAGTTAGCACGGGGGTCTCGCTGACGGTATGGGTTACCTCTCTACTGAGGTGTTGGTGACTTGGGCCAAAAGTGTGTTTTCGGGCCCAGTACCTAGGGTTTAGTGAAAGAGGCTCTATAAGACTCTTTTACATGCCGCAACCTAGTTTGTACTGTTTTTCTGGGTATTAGACGATAGGAACATTGTAATCTGGTTACCTATCTAATACAATCCGTCTCCTTCCCGTGGATGTAGCCAATCATTGGTGAACCACGTAAATCTCTGTGTTCTTGTTTTTCCTTTTACGTTTAGTTTGTTGTTTTCTCATATTCCGCACAACAGCTTCCTTAGGTACGCGAGAAATGTTAATCTTTGAAGCATATAGTTTATGACCTCACAGTTTGAAAATGTAGGAACTATATTTTCTAAATAGTATGCGAATTAATTAACAATAATTAAAAGTAGTAACATACAATATCAAATTATACTTGTATCAAAATATTAGAATAAATTAATACAAGTAGCATGCTCCACAACTGAAATAAATAGCAAGGTTTGAATTAGATGGAGTCGCGGCGGACGCTGCCCTTGAAACGATTTAGGCCAACCGGATTAGTCCTCGTTCCTAGGGTAAAACCATCAAGGGTTATGCTATCCTGTAGCAAAACCCCGTACCGGCGCACAACCCGAAGGCAATCTATCACGCAGGAGACTCAAGAGCAAGAATAGACAGAGCCAGACTGATGAACATGAGAGAGAATGTGAATGGTGTTTTAGGCATAAGACCGACTCGTGTTAGATTTTCTAAATGGCTCTATATGGTAGTTTATATAGTGGTGCTCTATAGGCTGAATTGAATTGCCTGAATTCATTCTCATAAATATGAGAATTTGATTATTGGAACGTTATGTATTCATGAGCATAAATATGAGACATTCATGATCATAAAGCACTTTTTGATAGTGGGCTCTTCAGAAAGTTCTGTAGAAAGTCCAAACTTAATTGGAAGCCTTTCGAACTTTCCAAACTTTAAAATAGACGAATTTAGATTCATCAATTTTTCCAAGTTTAACCAACCAACTTTGAGCATCGATATCTCATTCATCGTTGGTTCGATTTGAGTGTTTAAATAATCAATTTCATAGTACTCGTGGAGGAGAATATAAATATACTCCTCAATCGACCCAAATCATTATTGGTTACACTCAAATATCAGCCTAAAAGTTGACGAAATAATTACATTTCACCCCTCAACTTTTCTCACTTCCAACAATCCCCCACATGAATCAGATATTGATGTAGAAATCTAAACAATTCGGAACAGACGACAGACGCGGAATTTGACTGTGTGATAGATTTTTTATCGACGGCTTAGGATGTTGCATAGGATAAGTAGGTTTTCCCCTTTGAACTTTCCCTTGAGTCGTACACCTTATTCCACTGGTTAGGAAGTATGAACTTGATGTCTTTGAACTTCCCCGAACCTCTTGTGTGGACTTTCAGTGTAGTTCCCACAACACCCTTTCCTAACTCGTGCGCTTTCCTCGGTTGTGTCCATTTTACAGCCATGGACACGCCCTATTCTATAAGGTTTCTAAGGAATTGCGTCCCGACAATCCCCTTTCGAAGCGGCCAAACTTCTCACTTACATAGGTGATTCTTTGCTGAGGAGAAGTTTGTTGAACTTTTTATATAACTCCACTCAAGTAATCCATACTTTGAGGCCGTGAATCATTAAAAGCATTCTGAATGCTTATCCTCCAAAACCACTCACTGTTTGTTCATCTTAGGAATAGGACGGGAGGTGTAAAAAACCCCCACAGTGAACATCGTTGGGTCTTTGCAGTTTAGCTGTCCCTTTGAATCTAGACCATGGGATCTCCAATCGCATAGGTTGGGTATCCACATACTTAACCACACCATTTATTGGACATAAGTCCTATTCCTCTCGATGATTCAACAATCTCTCGATTCAACTCTTTTGTTAAGGGATATGCTATATCGTCTCTCGACTTTACATATCAGTCATGATCACTCTAGTTGAGAGAAGTTGTTGCAATGCAAATTGCTAGTTTAGACTTCTGCCACCATGACTATCCTCTACAAACCGACGAAACAATATGTTTCTTCACAACCTTATTTAAGGTGACAAACTCCGATTCCATCATGGATCTAGAGTTATTGCAGTTTGTTTGCAGGATTTCTGTGAGCCCAGTCCACCACCTAGTGTAAAATAACCACTAGTGGATAACTAGTAAATTGCAGTATATACACTATAATTAAACGAAGATCTCTCAATAATCTTGTTTCCCTTCTAGTGTGAGTCACTAGGATTGCTCATCCATCTGCTTACAACGTAAGCAGTGTCAATGACTCTAATACTCTTTCAGTTTTAGAAAGACATACCTATCATAGGTAGTTTAACACAATTATAGAGTTCTTTCCCTTACTACATATTGTTACCAACAATGAGCAATAATCATCATTTCAAGACGCAAATGACATGGTCATTTTTTGTGTACTTTACCGTAAATAATTAACATGCTCTTTGGCAAAACAACAATTAGTTTATCGGCTTATGAACCATTTGTATGGAGCGATGGCTTTATATATATATATATAATATATATATTGCCATGTTTAGATTTTACTATCTAAATCTCCAATTAAACACTTTGGTTCATTTGATTTACTTGTAGCTTTTACAGAGCCTCGATAGCAAGTACAATCATTATGGGGCTCATTCTCAATGTAAAGAGAATGACTATCAAGTATACACATATACTTACTAATTGTTAAAATCTACAAGAACTCTAGTGATTTATCGCTATCAGATTGATCAAATTCTTTATTGATCACCTAATTCCATAAACACAATTCTTGGAAATTCCAGTTTCATGAACACTTTTAGATTCAACCTTAAAGCAAATAAGGCACAAAACCATGTCCTATCGTATTTGCTTTGTTTAGGTCAATCATGGACCATCAAAATTCCAGTTTCATGGAAGCTTTTATATTTAACCTTAAAGAAAATAAGGCACAAAACCATGTCCTATTGTATTTGCTTAGTTTAGGTTAATCCTGGACCATCGAAATTCCAGTTTCATGAAAATTTGTAGATTCAATCTTAAAGCAAATAAGGCACAAAATCATGTCCTATCGTATTTGCTTAGTTTAGGTTAATCCTAGACCATCATTGACTCATTCCGTAGACTCGAAAGTTCATTTAGGATAGATCAAGATGTCATCTCAAGATTTCCATAAAATACATTTAGGAAATCGACAAGCACCGTCATATTGTGCATTTCTAGTAAAGATACAATTGTTTTACTATCTTTGTAAGACGTCAACCCCCACATTTGAAGAAATGTATAGGATGACTCTACACCATACATAGTTTTATTCTCCTTTTGAATATCTTATTTAAAAGATCACAAGCCAGCATATCGGCTTCTTCCCCCACATCGCTTGATCATTTCTAGCGACTTCCAATTCAACCATGAACAAAGAATATGGATTTATACCCATGGGTCGAGAATGATAACTCTTCTCTCCGAGATAGCCTTTCAAAATTCATATCATCAATGAATTTTAGGATTCGTATCCCCCACATTGAGAGGGTATCCTTAATATTGCCACATGTATAGTTTCTCAGAACTTCATGTCATGTTACAATTTATCTAAATTTTTAATTTCAGACTTTCGTGTCTTTCAATTGAAATTCTGACGATTTTCCAAATTTCACTGATTATAAGTGTTTGGAATTCTTAGCATAGTTTTGAAAACTCATGCTTTAGGGTGTTATCGTCATGATTTATAAAATCAAAAACCCTCGACATAGTTAACCAACTCATGTCATCACATTCAGATTTTATATGTTATTCAAAATAACTAAAATGCTGAACATCGAGCCGTATGCTCTATGCGTGCAATGCATAATTCCGCAATTCATTACGAACAACCAATTGGATGGCTCCCAAACTCACAAATCCTTTTGACACAAAATCTCATGCAAGTGATTATTTGTAAAATAAAATGATTCGCAGAATTGCATGCATGAACATATAGAGCAAATAAAGAACATGACCACAGATCATAGATCAAGACAAGTGTGCATGTATTATTAACATAAATTAATAATATGTCAGTATCAACTCATAGATTACATGCCGATATTTATGAATATATAAGCATAAAACACGTATCGAGCATACATACCGACACCAGGTTCTCATGAAAGCATGCATACATATTTAATGATAAATAACCATGCATATATCAGAACCACATAAAGCATGACATGCAATAACATATATATACACATGCCACATTGCTAATTTAACAAAATAATTAGCAATTTCCTCATGCAATTCAAAATCAAAACCATGCATGTAGACCTGTCTACATTTTCTTGTTTTGCATTCAGACCACAAAGTCACTAACAAATTGATCATCACATATTGCATGTCCACAAGATCTAATAATTAATCCACAATTATATTGCATGAACAAATCACAAAAATTGCATCTTGATTATTTGTTAGAAAACAAAACCCATTGCTTTCACAAATATCGAACAATTATAGCATGCAAAACTTTTAAAACTGTGGTAAACATGTATATCCTTGCAATTCATGCGTTTTTGGTTTACCAAAACAATATGCAAATAAAACCACGTATTCATATATCAATGACAATTAAATACATACTCATTGCATATTTTATTAATTATTATTGGATAATTAGTTTCCATTCATATGAAAACCGTTACACAGTCACACGCATGCAATCAGGTAATAAACCACATATATTACCAAAGTCCTTTCATTAGACTGCATTGACATTTTCAGTGTTTAGCATTATCCCATAATTATATGCATCACATTACTTGATCATAATATTCACTAAATGATATATAATCATGGAAACAAATGAATATTAAAACTTCAAGTTTCTCGCATGCACTCATGTAACAGGTCTATATTCATCCCATGTATATATAATTGTGCATGTATGCATATTCATCCCATATATGCAATATAATTACATGTTTTTCTAAACCAAATTCATGCAAAATTAATAAGCACAGATCCAATACCACAGGCATGCAAGTTTATGTTATATATATATATGCTTTATTTTCAATTTTCACAAAACAATAAGCATGCAAATTAACACTTTATCACCAAACTTGGCCTGTGTTAATCAGACAGAGATTAGTCATGGTATAAAACAAAGCCGCGAGCATTAAATTTAATTGAATACCATAGAGCTGATTTAATTTGTTAGATTCATAATACGTCAACTATTCATTTGATATAGCCGAGAGACGAGGCCATTTAAACCATAGGTTATTTGAGCCATCATTCATCTTCTCTCTCCCATCAAGTCCACTCTAATAAAACATTTGCACCTTCCTGTAGCAAATTCATGGCCACTTGATCGAGTTTAACTCGTCATGGATTCAACACTCAAAAACCCATTAGTTAAACAGTTTCATCACATGAAATTCCAAAATTAGCATATGCCACTAATTTTCAAGAAACTCTAATCACATAGGGCACACGATTTTTTTTTCCGAAAAATCATGTAATATGTTTCGCAAATTGTCAAATAATTTCACACCACCCATTTCACAAAATGTAGAACCTTTAAAGGTTAAATCATTTCAAGACTGTAGGAACTATATTTTCTAAATAGTATGCGAATTAATTAACAATAATTAAAAGTAGTAACATGCAATATCAAATTATACTTGTATCAAAATATTAGAATAAATTAATACAAGTAGCATGCTCCACAACTGAAATAAATAGCAAAGTTTGAATTAGATGGAGTCGCGGCGGACGCTGCCCTTGAAACGATTTAAGCCAACCGAATTGGTCCTCGTTCCTAGGGTAAAACCATCAAGGGTTATGCTAACCTGTAGCAAAACCCCGTACCGGCCCACAGCCCGAAGGCATTCTATCACGCAGAACTGACCTGAAGACAGGATACTCAAGAGCACGAATAGACAGAGCCAGACTGATGAACATGAGAGAGAATGTGAATGGTGTTTTAGGCATAAGACCGACTCGTGTTAGATTTTCTAAATGGCTCTATATGGTAGTTTATATAGTGGTGCTCTATAGGCTGAATTGAATTGCCTGAATTTATTCTCATAAATAAGAGAATTTAATTATTGGAACGTTATGTATTCATGAGCATAAATATGAGACATTCATGATCATAAAGCACTTTTTGATAGTGGGCTCTTCAGAAAGTTCTGTAGAAAATCCAAACTTAATTGGAAGCCTTTTGAACTTTCCAAACTTTAAAATAGACGAATTTAGATTCATCAATTTTTCCAAGTTCAACCAACCAACTTTGAGCATCGATATCTCATTCATCGTTGGTCCGATTTGAGTGTTTAAATAATCAATTTCATAGTACTCGTGGAGGGGAATATAAATATACTCCTCAATCGACCCAAATCATTATGGGTTACACTCAAATATCAGCCTAAAAGTTGACGAAATAATTACATTTCACCCCTCAACTTTTCTCACTTCCAACAGAAAATATCAAAAGGGGAGCAAGAAGACAGCCATAATGCACCAATAGCTAAAATTCCAGCATGAAGACTCAGCATGGACAATTTTATGATAAGCAGCAAATAAGCATTCTTAATAATTACACCCAAATCATTGAGACGATACATCCACAAATATTTTCCACCCCAAAACAGGTTTAATCTATCTAATAAGTAAAAACACAAAATGTTTTTGTTCTTTCTTCTTGGCAAGAAGGTATGATTCAAAAATCAAGCCAAAGAACACAGTAAGACGATTTTCTCACAGACTGCAAGGTAGAATGTTTTATTAAAAAATAGAGGCTTCTAACCTTCAAAAAATCCAGAAAGTAATCAAATCAGTTACCCTATTTTTAAAAGCTTGGGTTTTGGGAGCACTCTGAAAAGTGATCTAAAATGACATTCTATCTCAAACAGACAGGAAAGTCCTATGCTTAAACCCTTGAGCCTATGGGTTTCTATTTTGGCAAAATAAAGTCACCTGTAAAAATGGTCCACAGAATCCAAATTGCAAAACAATGTGCAAAGCAAAAGAGGAGATAATTTTATCAATGGGTAGAAAGTTGTTCATGACTCACCAAATGAAGATTGAAATTCCTGGTATTCGTTGAATTCATATTTTCCTTATGCTTCATAAGTGTGCTGGATTGAGAAATTGCCATTGGAGGTCAGCCTATCCTCATGAGCTGCAGTAATATTTGCCTCTGCAATATATCTAAAACACTGTAGCTAAATGAGGCTCCAACAGAGGAAATATTTGTGTTTTGTTAGCAATAAACTACGCCATAGAAATGTCTGGGAGGGGTAGTGGAATGAGCCAGGCCAAAGATTAACAAAATGGGACCTGAACCATTCTAAAGAAACAAATAGATTTATACTGGTCTATATACAAACAACTAGAGAACACTGGGCGGAGTCAATTTGACGTGTCCAACAACATATTAACCACATTTTTCACTTAAAAGCTCGCAAAAAATGTTTCTGAACTGAAAACATCATGGAGAGTTGGAGGCCAAATGAAAATCACACTCCAGCGAAGGATATACTTAAGGTAGGACAAACTAGATCCTCCATCATACAGATATCATTACCCTATATATCCACTGAAATTGAAGTGAGGAAAATTCATTAGTTTAGTGTAGATAGGCTTTGGTAAGATATCTACTGACAAAGTTCACTAATGTCAAATTCTATCATCTTGAAAATGAGGTGATATACGGAAAATGTATAATAAAATTTGATATGAACTTCATCCTTATTAGCACTTGAGTACATCTAGATACCAAGTAGAGGAAACAAAACCACCAAACTTTTAAAGATGCCTCATCAAAATTTAATAACAAGAAAATTACTGCACGTTAAAGCATATCATAGACATACACAAAAACATTCTGCAAGAGAAAACGGTCACATTTCTGCACGACATCTGGATAATAATACAAATTGGCATTCTAAACATCTAAAGAACCATATACAGATCCTCTAAATAATGTTGCAACATCATTGCAGCTGCATTTAGCAATCAAAGAGCTCTACGAAAATACTCAAAGCAGATACTCTTTAATTCACTTTGGGTATCAATCAAATGATGGAACAGACTCTCTTGCAAAAATTACTCTTATTTGTCTCCAATAACATGTAAACACCGATCTTATGGTTTTTCAACAATAACTAATATAACCATAATAGCGAAAAAAACATACTAAATTCATCTACCACCATCAACTATGTACACACTTTGAGTGATCTCTTTGACAAATGAAAAGTTAGAATAGTCCCTTTTTCTAACAGTTATAACTGATAGCCAGCACTTACCCCATTGACCAATCCAAAACTCTTTCTTTTTAATAAGTTTCTACATCAAGTAAAACCATCACATACTCTTTCTTTTTCTTAGCTGCATTTCGTCAGGAATCATCATGTACCCGAATTCTAATTTTCGTTATCATTGATGTAATGGCAGAAGACATGACAATCACTATATTAAAAATTGCAACTTAAAACTGAAGGGATGTAGCATTATGACTCGATGAAAATGGGTGATTTGCTACAGACTGGTGTTACAGAGAATAACAAGAACACACTGGTTTATGAATCATCAACATCTTTCACTGAGATGCAATTTGTAGATAAAATATGAAAGCTCTAAAAGAATTTGTCACACAGATATGATCGAATCAATGATTCATATCTCAACATCATAAATGAACAAGCACATAAATCCAACAGTAACAGTGAGTTTTGCATAATACCTGAAGATCGGCAGAAGCGTGGTCTGCAATGACCGTTTCGGCTTAACAAAAAAATGTGCCGGAATATTGGCCGGAGAGGGCAGAAGGTCCGGAAAAAAGCACAAAACAATTTGGACCATTTCTCGATTTGTGCGTGTCATCCTTGCGCAGGGGCCATTCTAATCTTCTCTGTATCGTTCCAATTTTATTGGATGTCCCCGAAGGGACAAGCTCTTCAGTTTTGCTCGAGCTAATATACTGCATTCCGGCTGTCTACTGTACCGATGTGGGATTAGAAAAGAACGAATGCCATATGGGCCCCGGAATGTGAACGAATAAACCCAAACTTTTCGATTAAATGATGAAGCCCAATTGCTTTTTCTCTCCTCGAAAAATTAATCAGACTGTCAATTAGGTCCAAAGGCATTTTCGGAAGATCCAGTCAAATGTCAACAACGAACGGATACAAATAGAAAACGGAAGAGTAGAGAAAGACATTAATTTTGTAAATTGGCCAGTGGCTATCATATATTCATATTCTCTCTCTTTAGTCTGCCTTCCTCATCCCCATCCCCAAATCTGCTTCTTCTCCTTTTTTTTCTATTGTAATTTCTGCAATTCATCGTAATTGTTGTTTATGATATATATAAAATACACTTGTTATCCCAATTTATAACTTGTGGGCATGACAGAATTATACTTTTTTGGTCAGCATAACATGATGGTAAGAGAATTTATAACTTTGACTTTTAATAAATTCAAAAAAAATTGTATTTCCTAAGAATACGTAAATTTCTAAACTACTTATTTTTTATAGATGGCAACATCTTACTTTGGACTAATATCTTGAGTTTATTGTTTTGTACAAGTGGACTAAGCTCATGTGTTAATAAATAGAATCATCATAACTATAAATTCATTTGAATTTTGTAAAATCATATATTTACTAAACTTGACTAAACTGATTTTTTTTTAGTTTTGAACATTCTTTCATTTGCAAGTGTTATAGTCTAACAGAGTATCAGCCTTCAATTCTTTACTTGCGCATATTCAACCATGATTTTCTTTTAAGATCTACTAGTGTGCGGTTTCTCGTCATGATTGTTCAACTAAAAACCAACAATTTACTACATATTATTAACTTGCAAGCTTGTACATATGCATTAACTTGCTCCGATGATGCTGATCATTAGCTCGTCTTCTTCCACAGTTATCATTCAGACTTTCTTCATATTCCAAGGGAGAAAGAAAGAGAAATGTCACCCATTTGATGATCTTAGAGCATCTCCAATGGTTGTATTTGGACTTGCTTGGCAATTTTTATAAAATATTAAGAGCATCTTCAACGGTAAGCTACAATGTATTGTAGTTTACATTAATTCAAGCTAATTAGTTGCTTGTGAAGCTAGTGCTTGTAAAGGGTAAAACAATGATAAGCTAGTGCTAAATATTTTATAAAATTGCCAAGCAAGTCCAAAAATGCAACCATTAGAGATGCTCTAAGCACTAGCTTACCATTATTTTACCATTTACAAGCACTAGCTTCACAAGCAACTAGTTTTGGTAAGCAACTAGTTTGAGTCCCATTTAGTAGACTCCACATCAATAATTCAATGTATTTAGATGTATATTAGAATTATGTGGGATCATATAAGCTAATTTATAATATTAATAACCATTGGAGATATTTGTAATTTGCTAACTAATTGGGTTGAATTAATGAAAGCTACAATATATCGTAGTTTACCGTTGAAGATGCTCTTATATCTCCCTGCCATAGTTTTCAAGACATTTAAGGGAGACAAAGGGCCAAGTGAAACAGCTACAGCAAGCAATTTTAGGACATATTAGTCGCTCAAATGAATGCAACATGTGAATTTATTACCTGACTTACCTAAGAATGAATTGGGAAAATGTTAAACTTGTGCAGAAGCTAAAACTGTTAAGAAACCATTTAAAAAAGTAACTTAAAGAGTAACTGAATTATTAGAGTTAGTTCACACGGACTTAGCAGACTTTAGAAACTTTGAGAGTAAAGGTGAAAAACGGTACTACATAACCTTTGTAGATGACTACTCCAGTTATACAAACATTTACCTTTTAAGAATTAAGGATGAAGCTGAACAAAAGTTTCTAATCTACAAGCTGGGGTAGAAAATCAATTAAGAGCTCGTTTGGTATGAGGTAAAGTATGTGGGAAAAACAAAATCCCATGAATTTAGTTTTGATTGGGTTGTTTGGTTGAAGGAATATAAGAAATGTGTAGGAATCTCAAATTCCTAGAAATTTTAAACTCCCACACAATATGGGAAATTTTCTACCTAAGTGCACCTAGGTAGATTGCAATTCGTCTATCCATTTAATTGAACCAAGCACTTTTTCCTATTTCCTAGAATTTTGATTGAGGATTAAAATTCCCATGAAATAGAAATTCCTCCATCAATTAAACTCTCACATGAATCAAATGACTTTTAAGTAAAAAAATTAAAACACTTAGATCAGATATCAAGGTGAATATAGTACTAATTTTCTAAAGTAATTTTGCGAGAAAAATAACATAATTCATGAGTTTACTGATCCATACAATTCTCAACAAAATGGTATATAGACGAAAGGAAAAATCGAACTTTCAAAGAATGGGGCATTATTTTAACGTGAACCAGAACAAGACACATATGAGAGTTATCCGGAGTATCACTAAAGTCTACACTAAATATTGTCACGCGGATAGATGTTTGAACTTTGAACTAGCTCGGCTACTATTCTTCTTTCTCTTCAAAGCATTAATTTAATTAATGGAGAGGGCCATTGTTGTTGACTACTGAGTAGACAGAGTGGTGTGCCTACTGAAAAGTCCAGAAGACTCAGCATAATGTAGTTGGCTATTTTGTAGAAATCATCATGTTTAAACATACTGATATTTAAACACTTGCTCCAACAGAATCAGAAACCGAGCAAGAGCATTGGAGATGAAGTACAACTCACATGCAATCAAAGAAAGATATTCCAGCAAATCAAGATGATTATTGAAAATTGATTTTATGCTGATTTGATTAGCTAGAGAATATATGATAGAGTTGTATCTTAGTCAGGTTTAGTCTCAAATAAGGAAAGATTATATTTCCTCAGATTAGCTATAGAAGTAGAGTATAGCTAGGAGACTACTTGTAGCTGTGATTAGCTTGACGAGCGGATCAGCACTGCCGAAATGGAAGGATTGACAAGATCAAGACGGCATCACAGCATTGGACTATAAATATACAGAGAAGCTTCAACAACAGTTATCCATCTTACAAGAAAGTATTCTTCAGATCAGAATAGTTTTAAAGTTGGAGCAGGATATTGGAAGGAGTCCAATAGGCCTTAACCATTGCCATGAGTCTGAAATCAGCAAGCCATAATATTTCGGGAGAAGTGGTAAAGACAGCAACGAGGTGTTGTTGACCGGCAGTGAGTGGAACTCACAAATCCACAAGGAAAAGATAAGTCCTAGATAGTTAATTGTTTGAGGAACATTGTAACTGATCTTGGTTATTTTAGTGGATTTCAGACTGGGCAAGGCCCCGCAGACGTAGGTGTTCATCACCGAACTGCGTAACCAATTCTTGTGTTCTTACTTTAAGTGTTTAAACTGAACTGCATGTTTAAACATACTTGATAGAATAGAACCATTAGTTAAGAACGTTGTGAAACTGATCGATAGTAAATTTCAATTGGTATCAGAGCTAGTCCACTGAGGTGTACCTTTAACAAGGTAAGTGGAGATCCCTATCAATCATGTCGAACCAGGAGAAGGATGGTTCGTTGTATACACGCGCACCCATGCTGGATAAAAACAACTACGGTTATTGGAAGGCAAGGATAAGGCATTACATTGATGCTTTAGATGAAGAAGCATGGTACTGGGTTGAGAACGAGTGGCAACCGGCCAGACATCCACCTGCAGCAGGCACAACCGAAGGTGTTTTGAAAAACAAAAAGGATCTGACCACTCAAGAGAGGAAGGACAAGCGACTTAATAGAAAAACACTAAACTGCATCAACTCTTGTGTTGATCAAGAAGCTTTTCGCTTAATTTCAACGTGTTGTACTGCTAAGGATGCATGGGAGAAATTGAAGGCCATCTATGAAGGGGATGCAAAAATGAAACGACAAAAAATGCATACAATAAAGACAACATTTGATACTATAGTTATGCATGATAATGAGACCATTGTTGACTATAATTCAAAGATCAGAGATCTGATGAACTCAGCTCATCAGTTGGGGAAACCATTTGTTGAAGATGATGTTGTGCAGAAGATATTGAGGTCTCTACCACCAAAGTTCAAAGGAAAGACTATTTCAATGGAAGAACTACACAATACATCTGAAATGACTGTTGATGAGGTCATGGGAGCACTGTCAGCTTTTGAAATGAAGGAGTTAGCTACAGTTAGGCAGAATGATCTGGCATTCACTGCAACTGCACGAAAAGAAGCTGAACAAAACTCTGTGTCTAAACACAATACTGTGTCTAAACACTCTACCAGAAATAGCAATGAAGATATGGACGAGGACGAGCTTGCTCATATATCAAGAAGCTTTGCTAAAGTCCTGAGAAAATCTCAAAATTGAAGAAGTGAAGGAAGAGAGCAAAGTTCAGGAATGAGCAGAAGAATCAACAATGATCAAACAGAACCCAAGCCTGTGTTTAAACATGCTGGTAAAATCCAATGTCGAGAATGTGAAGGTTACAGGCATATTCAATCACAGTGTCCAAGTGGATCATCTAGCAAGAAGGGGAAAGCCTACAATGCCACCTGGAGTGATGAAGAAGAGTCTGATGAAGAGCATGTTAGCAACCATGTAGCTTTCGGTGCAATTAATGTTCAAAGTGACGAAGAAGTTGAAGAAAAAACCTATGTTGCATTTGGTGCTACGATTGTTTCTGATAGTGAGAGTTTAAACATGAACTCTGAGGATATTCATGAATCATACGACAAACTCGACTGAACAGAATAAAGTTTTACAGAAAGACAACCACAGCTTGAATGAAGAAGTCGAACATCAACAGATTACCATTGATGCAATGAGAGAAGAACTGAAGATAGCACTTGTTCAAGCAGAAGTTGCTGAAGGTACCATCATCAAACTAAATAAAGGAACAGCCGTTTTGGATGACATTCTTGGCATGGGAAAAATTGATGGAGATCGACATGGGTTAGGATACGATGGAATGAAAGTGACCCACCAGAATGACTAGACAAAAGGGAAGATGGACAAGAAGGTGACTCAACCTAATTCAGGCCAAGTCAGGAAGGAGCAACTTATTAGAGCTCCAAACAATTTCACCAAAGCTCCTAAGTTTGGACTAGGTTATAAACCTACCTATCACCAGCAGCGAAATATGTTTCAACCATGGTGGGAGGAAACATGCAATTATTGCCGACGACCAGGACATTACAAGAGGCGTTGTTTTCGTCTTTTAAGAGATTTGATGCAAGCACCAACAAATGGAGCATGTTACAACACTAGAGCAAGTTACAACATGGTGCAACCAGAAAGGGCTCAACATTCAAAAAAGGTATGGGTTCCTAAAATCAACTTCTGCTATGTTGTCCATACTTGTTATAGCTCATATGCCAGAGATGCCTGGTACTTCGATAGTGGTTGTTCAAGACATATGACAGGTACTCCTGAGTTGTTAAGCAATGTTGTTCCTTGGACTGGAACAGTGAGATTTGAAGATGGGAAGAAATGTAGAATAACTAGAAATGGGGAGTTACAAGTCAAGAACTTTCCAGTATTCCAAGACGTTCTTCTTGTGGATGGACTAAAGGCAAATTTGCGAAGTATTAGCCATCTATGTGATAACAAATTAACAGTTTTGTTTGATGATAAAGTGTGTACAGTCAGAAAGGATGAAAGGGGTGTCCTTATTGGTACTAGATCGTCAGACAACTGCTACATTCTTGATGACTCTGTAAGCTGCCTCAAAGTGAGTGTGGACGATAATCTTTTATGGCACAAGAAGCTAGGTCATGCAAATCTGAAAACATTGTCTAAAGTGACAAGACTTGAAGCAATAAGAGGAGTGCCCCTACTTTCCTATACAAAGGAGTTGACATGTCCACCATGCCATGAAGGTAAACAAGTCAGGTCACCACATTCTAAATTTCATGAGATTACCACCTCTTATGGTCTTGAACTGCTTCATATGGACTTAATGGGACCAATCAGTCCAACTAATGTTTCATGAAAGAAATATATCTTTGTGTGTGTAGATGACTTTTCCAGGTATACTTGGGTGGAATTCTTAAAAGAAAAATCAGATGCAGTGAGTGTTATAATTAAGCTCATCACCCAAGTCAACACAGAAAGATCACATGATAGACTTAAAGTGGTTCGATTAAGGAGTGACCATGGGAGGGAATTTGCTAACTCTATAATGATGGACTTCTGTACAAAACTTGGAATCAAGCATGAGTTTTCTGCCCCAATCACAACACAGCAAAATGGTATTGTTGAACGAAAGAACAGGACCCTCATCAACATGTCAAGAGAAATGAAGGCAGAGAATGATACTCCTAATAAATGGTGGGCTGAAGCAGTTCATACTGCTTGCTATACCATAAACCGAGTCTATTAACGACCATTCACTCAGAAAATTGCCTATGAGCTGTGGAAAGGAAGGAAACCAAACGTATCTTATTTTCATGTATTCGGGAGTGCATGCTACATTCTCAGAGATCGTGAACCTCTAGGTAAGTTTGATAAACGAGCTGATGTTGGTATTTTTCTTGGCTATTCTCCAAATAGCAGGGCATATACAGGGTTTTCAATAATCGTACAAATGTCATGATGGAGTCCAACAACGTGGTGGTTAAAGACCTGAAGGATATCAGCAGTGGAATTGTGCTTGAAGATGAACCTGACATGTTAATCAGCACGGAGATTGATTCATCTCTACCTGATGTTACAACATTGGTGGATGCTACAACACGTCTGATGTTACAACATCATCTGAAGTTATCACAGTTCCTGATGTTACCACAGTATCATCTGATACTTCTGCACCACCTAACACGTACAATCTAAGGCAAAAAGAACGGAAGGACTACGCCAAAATGAATGCTGGAATGCATGTATTACAATGCTTTCTCTCCTCTATTGAACCCAAGAATCACAAGGAAGCACTGAATGATGAGTACTGGATTTCAGCCATGCAAGAGGAATTGGAACAGTTTACTAGGAGCGACGTATGGTATCTTGTCCCACAACCACCAGGAGTAAATGTAATTGGTACTAAGTGGATCTTCAAGAACAAGTCTGATGGAAATGTAAATATTACCAGAAACAAGGCCAGACTTGTAGCTCAAGGTTATACTCAGGTTGAAGGTGTTGACTTTGATGCAACCTTTGCTCTAGTTGCAAGGTTAGAATCTGTTCGTTTCCTACTGGTTATGTCTTGTATTATGAAGTTCAAGTTGTTTCAGATGGATGTCAAGAGTGCATTCTTGAATTGTAAATGAAGAAGTGTATGTTGAGCAATCCAAAGGTTTTGAAGATCCTTATCTCCCTGATCATGTTTACAGACTAAAGAAAGCGTTATATGGTCTTAAGCAAGCTCCCGGGGCTTGGTATGAGCGTCTCACCCAATTTCTTTTGCTGAAAGGTTATCGACGAGGGGGAGTAGACCAAACGCTCTTTGTGTTTAAACATGATAAACATATTCTGCTTGCTCAAATTTATGTAGATGATTTTTTTTTGGATCAACATCTCAAAAGTTGGTTGATAACTTTATAGAGGTGATGAAGAGTGAGTTTGAAATGAGTATGGTTGGTGCACTGTCTTACTTTCTAGGGCTCCAAGTCAAACAGCACAAGGAAGGTATTTTCATAAATCAAACCAAGTACACTTTAAACTTGGTTAAAAGATTTGGGATGGATGACTCTAAGAGTATGCGAACTTCAATGGCATCAACACAGAAACTAACGTATGACAAGTATGGTGTGAAGGTAGATATCAAGCTCTATCGAAGCATAATTGGGAGTTTACTGTATCTAACTGCAAGCAGACCAGACATCTGTCTGAGTGTTGGACTATGTGCAATATTCCAATCTAATCCTAAGGAGTGTCATCTTTCAGCAGTCGAGAGGATCATCAGATATGTACATGGAACTGCTGATTATGGTCTCTGGTATTTTAGAGGAAGTCAAGCTGAGATTATTGACTACAGTGATTATAATTGGGCTGGGAATTCTGAATACAGGAAGAGTACCACTGGAGGATGTTTCTATGTAGGAGGAAATCTGGTGTCATGGTACAGCAAGAAGCAGAATTCTATCTCACTATCTACCACTGAATCCGAGTACTTGGCAGCTGGAAGTTGTTGCCAACAACTACTATGGATGAAGCAAATGCTAAAAGACTATGGGTTCAAGCAAGATGTCCTCATCATTAAATGTGATAATAAGGGAGCCATTGATCTTTCCCATGATCCTGTTGATCATAAGAATACAAAACATATAGACATCAAGCACCACTTCATCAGACACTTGGTGGAAAAGAAGGAACTTAGCATTGAATTTGTTCCGAGTGCTGAACAGTTTGCAGATATCTTCACCAAGCCATTAGAGTCTGCAACGTTCGTGACACTGAGAAAACACTTAGGTGTTTGTCGAATTTGAGGTATTTCTGCTTACCTCTCATTGTTGTAAATTAGTTTACTGCTTTCTGTTTTATTTAAGAAAAATATAAAAATACAAAAAGAAGATAGCTTGATGACAGAGGATGTTTAAACACTGTGAATGGGTGTGTTTAAACACACGGGAGTTAAAAATAAAAATGAAGAGAAGTGATGAATGGGCTGAATGGGTCAACATCAGTGGGCTGAAATTTCCATATGGGCTGAAAATAGAATCTTGGACTCATATTTATTTTGTGAGGGACAATCAGTGATTTTCTGAAAATTGTGGACTAATGTGCAATTTTGGATTTATTTTCCAAATTGGGTTCGGATTTGAATTTCTGAAAATATAAAATATAAGAGGGAAAATCTTTTTCTCTTTTCACCTAAACCCTGTAGCTCCGACGTTCCCAATTCGGCAAAACTTTCACCGTCGACCCATCAGAGTTCATCACCAAACCGGTGCTCGGATCGAGTCTCACCCCATCAGTCAACTAGTCTGAGCAGCACATTGTCGGATCGGCATTCCATAAGCAAGAGAAGGCTGAGTTTTTTGGTCGACTGGTGTTCAAACCCCAATCAGTGCATGCACAAGGTATTCAGCTGTAAACTGCTTAAAGATTGTGTCTTTATTATTATTTTAGCAGTTAGAGTGCTTGCCGCACCTAGGAGTTCTGGTATTTGGGAGTTTTAAAGGGTTCTGTGAGTTTTGGTATGTGTTTGAACCTATTTCTGTGTCTAAACAACCATGGAAAACCTTCAATCCAACTCCCCTATCAACTCCATTCCATCTGTCCAGTCCATGGATGATCTGTGTATGGGTGGTCGAGATAGCCCCAATCCCATCAAAGCCACACCAGAATCTGTGGCTCAAGATAGTAATCCCACAGTTAAGGTAGGGGTTGAGTTTGAAGGAGGACCAGATTTGGATTTCTTCTATGAGAGCTCAGATTTTGATGAAGAATCTGAACAGATCTTGTGTTCAGAAAAGGCAGAATCAGGTCCAGTGGGTAAAAAGGTTTATGAGAGGAGGAGGAAAAGGAAACAAGCAGATGGAGAAGTGAAGATTGGACAGGGAGTGTTCAGTTCTGTGCCTGTTGAGCAGGAGAACCCTATGGAAGTTGAGCAGCCAGTAGATGTGGACAAGATTCTGGAGAATGTCAGAACCATGATGGAGCCACTGGTTGAGACAGCATCAGAGACAATCATCCATTAAGCTTAAAATTTCAGAAATTGCAGGAGCTAAAGAGGGAGAAGATGAGGAAGCAGCCACTGCCTCCAGTTATTCAAGTCTTCCCTGGCAAGAGAAAGAGGGATGAGATTCCAGAGCTCAATCTGGAATTTGAAGAAGTACTCCTCCCAGAAGTGTCATCTGTGGCAGAAGAACAAGAGAGCAGCTCAGAGTCTGAGTCTGAGGATAATGGTGATGGTCCTGATCAGGTGCCATTGGTGTTTCCAGCTGATAATACTTTGCTGGAAAAGGCTTGGGATGAGAATTTCTACTCCGGAAGGGTCATGACTGTGTATGAGGGGCTGATCAACAAGAAAATGCATGTGGAGAAGAGATTAACTGAGAAGTTTAAACATCCTGCTTTTGTGACCTACATGAAAAGGATCCACATGTTTGGTCCAGCAATTTTCTGTGTGAAAGCCAATCAATCACTGGTGCTGGAGTTTTATGCCAATCTGAGAGGGACACATAGTGCTCCAGATTCTGCTTGGTACAGGAAGGTCTATCTCAGAGGCAGGCTCTACAGATTTGATGCCTCTTTAATAAATCTGGTGTTGGGGACTGCAGGACATGACATTAATTGTCCAAATGGTGCTTATCCAGAAGACGTTACTCTGGATTATGATTTGATAGCTTTGGAATTATCAGGAGGCACACTTGGAGAATGGGGGGCAGCAAAAACCATCAAGGCAGCATATCTGACTCAGAAGTATTTCTGCTTGTATAGGGTGGTTGAAAATTTATGGGCAATGTCCAAGAATGTGTCTCTTGTGACTGAAGAGATGGCTTATCTGATGTACTGCATTGGTACAGGCAGACCCTACAATCTGGAATGGTTCATCTATGATAGGATTTTACTAGTGGCTCAACATCAGAAATCAGATGAGTACATCACCTATCGTGCCCTTATTACTGGTCTGCTGTATCATGTTGGTTTAACTGATGGACTTGATGATCCTATCAGTTTCTGTGATGATGTGCAAGTCAACAGAACCATTCTTCAGAAAAGGAATGATCTACCTACAGCAGCTGCAGCTGAGGAGGATGAATCAAAAGCTGAACCAGTGCAAGAAAATGTTGCCACCATCAGAAAGAGGGAACTGAGAGGGCTGATCAAATATCATAGACAGAAGATGTTGGATCTTCAGGAGGAGCTGGAAGCTATAGAAGAAACTGATGATGAGACCAGTGGTTCTGAAGCCTTCTGAGATATTCTGTTGATTTTATTGTCTCTTTCTCTCCTGCACTTAGTACTTTTGTTGAGTTCTGGATATTTTTATTTCTCTTTTGGGTGCAACTTTGGTACATTTTATGTTCCCAAGGGGGAGAATATTTTGATGGTTTGGGTGGCCATTTATTTTGGATGTTTTTATGTTATAATATGTCCATTTATTTTGGAACATTGCTATGAAGCGTGTATGAATATCTCTATCTATGTCTGGCGAATAGGGGGAGCTTTGTGATTATACATGTTGTTTCTGATCTATTGATGCAAATATGAATGAAGTTTGAAGATCTACATGCAAGGGGGAGTTATCCATTATCTCTGTATCAAAATATGTATTATGGTTCCACAAAATGCCAAAGGGGGAGATTGTCTAGAAGACTCAGCATAATGTAGTTGGCTATTTTGTAGAAATCATCATGTTTAAACATACTGATATTTAAACACTTGCTCCAACAGAGTCAGAAACCGAGCAAGAGCGTTGGAGATGAAGTACAACTCACATGCAATCAAAGAAAGATATTCCAGCAAATCAAGATGATTATTGAAAATTGATTTTATGCTGATTTGATTCGCTAGAGAATATATGATAGAGTTGTATCTTAGTCAGGTTTAGTCTCAAATAAGGAAAGATTATATTTCCTCAGATTAGCTATAGAAGTAGAGTATAGCTAGGAGACTACTTGTAGCTGTGATTAGCTTGACGAGCGGATCAGCACTGCCGAAATGGAAGGATTGACAAGATCAAGACGGCATCACAGCATTGGACTATAAATATACAGAGAAGCTTCAACAACAGTTATCCATCTTACAAGAAAGTATTCTGCAGATCAGAATAGTTTTAAAGTTGGAGCAGCATATTGGAAGGAGTCCAATAGGCCTTAGCCATCGCCATGAGTCTGAAATCAGCAAGCCATAATACTTCGGGAGAAGTGGTCAAGACAGCAACGAGGAGTTGTTGGCCGGTAGTGAGTGGAACTCACAAATCAACAAGGAAAAGATAAGTCCTAGATAGTTAATTGTTTGAGGAACATTGTAACTGATCTTGGTTATTTTAGTGGATGATTTTCAGCCTGGGCAAGGCCCCGCAGACGTAGGTGTTCATCACCGAACTGCGTAACCAATTCTTGTGTTCTTACTTTAAGTGTTTAAACTGAACTACATGTTTAAACATACTTGATACAATAGAACCATTAGTTAAGAACGTTGTGAAACTGATCGATAGTAAATATCACCTACTCTTACTAAACAAAACTATGCTTTGAGAGATCAAATCGAGCAAGTAAACATGAAATCCATAATTTTGAGTTTCCAGCTGATTCTACATTTTTTCTTCACATCAATGCTCTATTTAAACCACCACTTGTGTTACGGAGCAGATTCCATTTCCGGTGATCAGTATCTTTCAGGAGATGCGACTCTTATCTCAAAGCAGGGCACATATGAGCTTGGATTCTTCAGACCTGGTAAGTCCTCCAACTTCTACGTAGGAATATGGTACAGGCAAGCTAGAGAACAGACCATTGTTTGGGTCGCTAACAGGCACTACTACACGGATGGGCTATCACGGCGCCCATCAAAAAACGCCGTTGTTTGAGAGGTTCCGATATCGGAACATGTATTAAGTGGGTGGGGTGTAAAATAAAAACGGCGATTCAGTCAAAAGCGGCGGAAGTTTTACGGCGAAAGTAGTTTTACGGCGGTAAATAAATGGCGGTTCGTTGAAACGCCGTGATATATACATGTTCCGATATCGGAATGGAGTGATTTTTGTTATTCAGGTCTGCGTTCCGATTGAGGAACATAATCCGTTTTTTGTTATCTATCAATCTCACAACCTTATCTCTTCACTTCCCTCACATTTTCCTCATCCTCTCAGAAAATCCCAACTTTATCTCCCAATTTTTTCCTATCTTTCACTTCTCAAATCAAATCTCAACCCCAACCATTCTCATTCTAAATTTGAACTATATTCTCAAATCATTTTCGATCTCTTAATCTCTCTCACATGGAGATTCAATCATCAAGAGGTAATTTGTGATTTTCATTGATTCATCCACATTCTTGATTTTGATTGAATAGGAGCCCATTTCAAATGAATGTATGTAAACGATGAATTGTTGTTATTATAGGAGTTAGAATATAATCTTAGTGATGAATATCTATAGATCTGTTATTGTTGATGAATTTACATAAAAGTTGGATTTTTGTGATGGATTTGAGGATGAATTGTTCTTTGTTGATAAATTTGTGATTGATGTTTTTGTGTTATTAATAAGTTGTTAGTGTTGATTTGTAGGTCAATTTATTGTTGTTGTTGGAAATTTCTTGGTGTTCTTCATGCTCTTGATGGAAAACATTGATGTTGTTTTTTTAAAAAAAATTATAAACCACCATAGGCGGGAGGATATTTATTAGGCTCCTCAAACCTTCATAATCTCCTCAAACGGAGGCAATTTGTGAGATTACAGAATAAGTTGGGAACCTAAACTGTATCTAGAGCGCGGATACACGCTGTTCCTAAAAGTAAAAAGTGCGATGAAATACATCTGAACATCCTAAAGTCTAATACCCAAAAGCATTTAAACTATCTGGCAGGTAAAGCATCCATAACTTGCACCAACCCCAACAAAAGTCAGAATCAACCAAGTCTACCAGTCTAAATTCGTTCACAGAATCGCCAAGAGTAAGCTGTCAAAGCAACTCTGACTTGGATTTCTCCTACACTGAGCATAGAAAAGAGGCTAGAAGCCGAGGGGATTTTCAATAGCGCGGCTAATCCGTTTACAAGGAAAACAGCAGATAGGCATAGAGTACTCGATAAACTAGTCCAGATAATTACGCAAAAAGACTCAGTGAAGCACATATTTCATCTGATATACAATAAGAAAAAAGAAGAGAACCCAGATCTCTGAATCTACCAAATCCCTTCCTTGGAGGCGGCTCGCGACGGTGGCGCGTGCATCCACGCGCTCGAGTAGCTGAGTCGAGATGGCGGCGCGTGTGGTCGGCGAAGCGCGTCAGCGCGATGAGACGCCAAGTAGTTCACGCTGCGACGGACCATCGGCGCGTGAGACAGCGCGTAGCCACACGTGCTTGCCAAAACCTCTCTGGATCAATCGGATCTGATAAAAACCTTAGCTTTCCCGGTGATTTGTGGGTGACCTGCATCTATGACGGCACGAGCTCGGATCTCCTCTGGTGAGTCCAGCAGCGAGCGGACATGCTTTCCATCGTTGTCGGGCTGCGGTTCCGATCCCTCTTTGGATCCAGCCGCTTGCGGTGCATCGGCGGCCACAGAAAATCATAGTTTTTCAGGCGAGAAAAACCGGATTCAGGTGAGGGGGTAAGGTATAGGGCGGCTAGAGGCTGGGAAAAAAAAGGTATGGGGTGGAGGGGGTGGCCGAGCGGTGGCGAGAAGCACCGGAACCAGCTCAGGCCACCCCTCCGTCGGTGGATCTGTTTTGGGCGAAAGGGAGGATGGGGAGTTGACTTCCTGGAGGAAAAACATTGATGTTCATGTTAATTCTTGCTGGAAATATGATGGTGTTCTTCATGTTTTTCGTGTTCTTCATGTTCATCTGGGTTTTCCGATTTAAATCGGAAAGCCCGGATTTGTTTTATTGAATTCTTAACTAGGTTCCGATATCGGAACTAACTAATCTATCTAGCTTCCAATATCGGAATCTATTAACGGCGGTTTCGACAAACGTCGTGGATCCAAATCACCTACCACTGCGTAACCCTAAACGGCGGCTGAAAACACCTTTGTTGAGGGGGTAGACCGCCTTTGTTAGAGTATGCATCCACTAGTGAGGGTAACTCCTGTAAAAGATAAATATTCCTCATTTCTTAAAATCCAAGATGCAAATTTGGTGGTTTTCAATGAGTCTCAGGATCCCATATGGTCCACTAATCTCGATTTCATTCGCTCAAGTTCTTTTGTTGCTATTCTTAATGACGACGGCAATTTAGCTCTAATTGAAGAGTCTTCCAATTCATCAATCTGGGAAAGCTTTAATCACCCTACTGATACATGGTTGCCGGGAGCCAAGCTTGCTTATGGTGGTCAGAGTTTGACTTCCTGGAAAAATTCTGAAGATCCAGCCCCGGGAAAATTTTCATTTCAGCTTCGTACGTCACTCGGCAATGATTCATACGCTAACTTCGTTATGATACGGAATAGAATAGAAATATTGAGTATGCATGGTTGCTTTTGGATAAACTAAACTTCATATGCGCTGATAATTTGAATTTTAGTTGGGTTGATACTGCGATTGAGACTTACGTAACTTACCACCTCAAAAATCCAGAAACTGCTTGTAGAATAGTAACTGATCGGTAATATAATTATATACATTAATAATAATGGGGAAATATATTAATTTTAATATGTATGTTTATAGTTTGTTGTGTATTTTTATTAATTTGATAATTAATGTATTTTTGATTTTTTTTTAAATGAACTTTTAAGTTGATCAAATGATCGATCACGATCGATCATTGATCATTTGATCGGTTATCTAACGAGCCGATCACGATCATTGTGATTCCTAAACGAGCCGATCACGATCATGAATTATTTTGATCGCGATCGATCGTGATCACCTTAAATTTTAAACGATCCGATCATGAACATAGTGATGATCGTGATCGGATCAGCTCGTTATCACCCCTATTTGAGCCTAAGTTGGATGATTTGAGAGTGAATGATTATTCTGGAGGCTGCAAGAGGAAACTGTTAACTTTCACACAGATAAGCTGAGAAGAGGAGAAAGAAGAACAATGATGTTGTGCAGAAAACTAGATACTGCTTTTCTATTCATATCATCTTTTATATACACAAACTCTGAAAGAAAAAAGGAATACGAAATAATCTACTTCTACGGAAGAAGGAAACTAAATAATCTAATTTCTACGTAAGAAGGAAACGTAATAATCTAATTCCTACGGAAAAAAGAAAGGAAAATATCTACTTCCTACGGATGCTAATTAGCATCTTTATTTTCTAGAAATAGCTGCAGAAAATAAACAAACAAGGAAAAGAAAGATGACTAGAATATCTCACAAATCACCCCCATAATCTTGTCATCACTTTATCTCTGCAACTCCGATTCTGCCCCTAAGTTCTTGAAAACGAACTCGTCCGATAGGCTTTGTCAGGATATCAGCGAGCTGAACTTCTGTGTTGATGTAGTCGATGTCAATATCGCCCTGCTCCAAATAATCTCTAATCAAATGATAACGTATATCAATGTGTTTACTTCGATCGTGAAACACGGGATTTCGGCTAAGATCGATTGCCGATTTGTTGTCCACCAGTAACGTTGGTGCTTGTGGCTGTTCACCTTGCATTTCACCAAGCAATCTACTAAGCCAAACACCTTGGCAAGCGGCAGTGGCAGCTGCAATATACTCGGACTCGCACGAAGAGAGTGCCACCACCCGTTGTTTCTGTGATTGCCAACTCACCGGAGATTGACCTAGAAAGAAAACTAGCCCCGTCGTGTTCTTCCGATCGTTGACGTCTCCGTCCAAATCAGCATCACTATAACCTGCCAAGAGTAAAGGTCCAGCACTTTTTCCATATGAAACTCAAACTCTAGAGTTCCCGCCACATAGCGTAGAATATGCTTCACTGCTGCCATATGCTCAACTCTTGGCTGCTCCATGAATCGGCTAACATAACCAACTGCAAAAGTAATGTCTGGCCGAGTATGAACTAAGTACCTGAGGCTTCCCACCAAGCTGCGGTAGTCCGTGGCGTCCACCGGTCTCCCGTCTCCCGTCTTGCTTAGTTTGAGCCGTGCCTCCATTGGTGTCGCGCATGGATTGCACTCTTCCAGTCCGGCCTTTTGTAAAAGCTTCTTTGCATAAGATGATTGGCAAAAAGTGACCAAACCCTTCCGTTGTTGCACTTGGATGCCGAGGTAGTAACTCAGTTCGCCGAGGTCGCTCATCTCAAATAGATTCGTCATCTCTTTCTTGAACTTCGTCAGTTCTTCGATTGAAATTCCGGTGATGATCAAGTCATCAACATAAACTCCAACTAGCAGTTTCTCCTTCCCGTTGCTCCGGCGATACACCGCGTGCTCGGCTTCACATCGTACAAACTCCAAGTCGCGAAGACTCTTGTCAAGTTTGGCATTCCAAGCCCTCCGAGCTTGACGTAGTCCGTAGAGAGCCTTCTTAAGCCGAAGAACCTTGCCTTCATTGCCTTGAATTTCGAAACCCGGCGGTGGCTTGACATAAACCTCCTCAATCAGATCACCGTTGAGGAACGCGGTCTTGACGTCCATGTGGTGGATTGGCCACCCGTGGTGTGCAGCGAGCGCGATCAGAACCCGCACCGTCTCCATTCGCGCAACTGGAGCGAACACTTCCTCGTAGTCCACCCCATGCTGCTGCACGTAGCCCTTTGCCACTAACCGCGCATTTCGTTTCACCATCTCCCCGTTCGCGTCCTTGTTGAGCTCGAAGACCCACTTAAGTCCGATGGCGCGGTGTCCCGGTGGTAGGTCGGTGAGGCGCCAAGTCTGGTTTGCCTCGATGCTTGCAAGTTCCTCTGTCATCGTCGTTCGCCATCCTTCGTCCTTCTCGGCTTCAGCTAGGCTCGTTGGTTCGTCGACTGTGAGAAGACAAAGCTCCTCATCCTCAGCTTCAATCTTCTCGGTGGCGTTGAGAAGGTCCTTGCTCCGGTCCTCCAGTTTCTTCAGCCCTGGCTGCGTGGCCTTGACGTGGGCGACACACCCAAACACCCGGAGATGGCTCACGCTCGGCCGGCGCCCGTGCCATGCTTCGTAGGGTGTCTTTCCGCTGACGCTCTTCGTGATTCCCCGGTTCAGAAGGTAGACCACCGTTGTCACTTCTTCTCCCCAAAATCTCGTCGGCATGCCTTTGGCCTTCAAGAGGCAACGTGCCATGCTAACCACTGTTTGATTTCGTCGTTCGACCACGCCGTTTTGCTGGGGCGAGTATGGCGCCGTTGTTTGTCGATGCACACCGTGGTCGGCAAAGTACTCGCTGAGTTCTTGAGACGTGAACTCACCTCCACGATCAGTCCGCAGCGTCTTCAACTTGCACCCGCTTTGTCGTTCGGCTGCTGCCACGGTCCTTTTGATGGCTTCCGCCGCTTGATCCTTCGAGGTCAACAAGACTATCCACATATATCTACCAAGATCATCTACCATTAGTAGAAAGTATCGTTTACCTCCAGGAGTTTGTGGCTCGATGGGTCCACACAGATCGGCGTGCACGAGCCCAAGGCGTTCGGTCGCTCGGTTCTTGGCTTGGCTTGGGAACGAGCTGCGTTTCTGCTTCCCGGCCAGGCAGGCGTCACACAAGCGCTCAACGTCATCGAGCAGCGGGAGTCCGTCCACCATCTTGTTCCTGGCCATGCGTCGAAGGGCCTCGAAGTTCATGTGGCCGTATCTCGCGTGCCATCGCCACCCATCCTCGCACCCATGCACCGCAAGGCACACTGGTCGTGCCAAACTCAGATGAAGGAGGTAAAGGCGCCCTTGGCCTCTTGGCACCCGTGCAAGCAAGCGTCCGCCTTGATCCCGTAACGTGAGCCACCCGTGCTGAATCCTCGTGTCGTAGCCGTCCTCATCCAGCTGGCCGAGTGAGATGATGCCGCTGTGGAGCCGTGGTATGTAATACACATCGTCCAACTTTAGGTGCTCGCCATTCCGGCACGTAAAAAGGATCGTACCAGTGCCTTCTATTTCCACGGAGGTGTCGTCTCCCAGTTTGACCGAGCCTCGTACATCCGTGTCTAGCTCGGAGAAGAACTCCCGTCTTCCGCACATGTGGGCACTCGCACCGGAGTCAAGGAACCATGCCGTGTCACTCTGCCCGGGCTCCTTCGTTGACCGTGCTTTAGATAACGTCTCGTTGAGCAGGACGTGCTCCTTGGTGGCTGAGTTCCCGATCGTGAGTGAGTGAAGCCTTGCTACGAGGAGCGTCTGTTCGTCCACTTCAGCTTGCACGAGGTTGGCACGTCCCTTTCGTTCGCGCCGTGGCTCGGGGCAGTCCTTGGAGATGTGGCCAGCGTATTTGTTACAATTGTAACACTTCAAATTCGTCAAGTCTCTGTCACCGCTCACCGCCCGTTGGCTGCCGTCTCCCTTGTGGCTCGGTTTCTTCCCTTTCTGAAAACCCTTGCCTTTGCCTTTGTTCCCGGAGCTAGAGCTCGGTCCTCGTGCGATCCACTCTTGCTCCGTGAGCAAAACGTGGCCGTTGGAGTTGTTCGTGGTGTTGATGGAGCACCGATCTGCTGCTGACCTAAGCCTGCCGATGAGTTCCTCCACTGTCATGCCATTCAGATCGAGCAACGTTTCGATCGAGCAAGCGATTTGGGCGTACTGGCTCAGCACCTCCCGCAAGAACTTTTGGACCACTTTGATCTCTTCTAGAGATTCACCTAAAGAACGAAGGTTATTGACGATACCTGTAATCCGCATGCCGAAGGCGTCGAGTGACTCCCCGTCCTTGAAGGCGATTTGCTCGAACTCCTTGCGTAGACGTTGTGCCGTGGCCTCACGCACTCGATCCACGCCGACTCGCATCATCCGGATTGCCTCCCAAGCTTCGTGTGCCGACGTTTTGACAGCTAGCGCCGGTACCATCTCCGGTGGCACCGCCCGAATCAAAGCCAAGAGGGCCGCCATGTCTTCCCGTTCGGACGGTTCTCCAACGCCGGAAGTGGCCTCCCATAAACCTTGTGCTCGTAGGTTTATCTTCATCACGAGGGCCCATTCGATGTAGTTCGTTGCCGTCAACGTGGGGTACACAATGTTGGCGCCAAGGTTGGTACGTTCTTGGATGACACGTTCGTGGATGACAACTTCGCCGCCGTTGCCGCGTCGTGGCCTGCTGCGTCCTCGTCCTCCCCGTGGTTCCGTTCGTGCCGGTGATCTCGATGCGTCCGCCATAAGATCGTTGAAACTCTTGATACCACTTGTTAGCTTTCACACAGATAAGCTGAGAAGAGGAGAAAGAAGAACAATGATGTCGTGCAGAAAACTGGATACTGCTTTTCTATTCATATCATCCTTTATATACACAAACTCTGAAAGAAAAAAAGAATACGAAATAATCTACTTCTACGGAAGAAGGAAACTAAATAATCTAATTTTTACGTAAGAAGGAAACGTAATAATCTAATTCCTACGGAAAAAGGAAAGGAAAATATCTATTTCCTACGGATGCTAATTAGCATCTTTATTTTCTAGAAATAGCTGCAGAAAATAAACAAACAAGGAAAAGAAAGATGACTAGAATATCTCACAGAAACATAAGTTTCGGTGTGTTAATTGGACTATGGATGAGTTCAAGGTGTACCCAAATATGCTTAAGGTGTACCAAAACTACAAATTTGAGAATACTGAGAGTGTTGCAGAATGTGAATCCAGATGCCTAAGTAATTGTTATTGTTTTGCTTATGTGTATATGAAGAAGAATACAATTATTGCTTAATCTGGGATGACAACCTCATAAACTTCATACAAATGTCTCCATTCAGTGATCACGAAGATAATCAAACAGTTTATGTTAGGCTTGCTGCCTCAGAATTTTCAAGTGGCGAGAAACATAAGAGTTCAACTTTGATAGGTGCATGCATAACTCTTGCGTTTAGTTCCTTGCCTGTTATTTTATTCTTATATCACCGACGTAGTAGGAGTATGAGAGTGATAGGAGCTGAAGAAGGCTCACTTGCTGTATTTAGTTTCAGAGATTTGCAGAATGCTGCTAAGAATTTTTCCCATAAACTGGGAGCTGGAGGTTTTGGCTCAGTATTTAAAGGAACCCTACCCGATTCGAGTGTCATGGCTGTAAAGAAGCTGGAAAGAATAGGTCAAGGAGAAAAGCAATTTCGCGCCGAAGTTAGCACAATCGGGACAAAGCAACACATTAATCTTGTCAGGCTTCACGGGTTCTGCTCTCAGGGTGTTAACAAATTGCTGGTGTATGAATACCAGGAAAACAAGTCCCTGGATTGCCATCTTTTCAGTAAGGATGGTAATATCATCTTGAACTGGCAAAAGAGGTACCAGATTGCTCTAGGAACTGCTAGGGGCTTGGCTTATCTCCATGAGAGTTGTAGGGATATTATCATTCATTGCGACATCAAGCCTGAGAACATTCTCCTGTATGCTGATTTCTGCCCTAAAGTTGCTGATTTTGGCCTTGCAAAGCTCATGGGACGCAATTTTAGCCGTGTCTTGACAACCGTGAGAGGGACACGGGGCTATCTTGCACCCGAGTGGCTATCAGGTGTAGCAATTACACCCAAAGCTGATGTTTACAGCTTTGGAATGATGGCGTTTGAGCTTATATCAGGGAAGAGAAATTGGATGGTTTCAGAGTGTTCTGAGGAAGGGTTACTGACATATTTTCCCAGTTGTGCTGCAGAATTGATGGTCAGCGAGGGCGATATGATGAGCTTGTTAGACCCAAGACTGGATGGGCAGGGTGATGTCGAAGAGGTGTCGAGACTGTGCAAAGTGGCGTGCTGTTGTATTCAGGATGCTGAGACTCATAGGCCATCCATGGGTCAGGTGGTTCAGATTCAAACCACGGTGAATAATCAGAAGAACTAGTGCATGTATTTTCAGTTCACTGAATAATGTAATAAATCCTCCCAGAAAAATGTTGAAGTATAGTTTGATTGTTTACCATCTTATAAGTGATGAGTTTCTTTGCATATTTATAATAATTTGTGTTTTTCCTGCACAATTATGAAAAAACAATCCACTAGAAGCTGAATTGTTCCCAACACTGAAAATTGCATCACAGTCTTAAACTTATATATTTCTATCAAAAGCTTCCATGAGATTAGAGGCCTAAAATTCTGAAAATGGGATCAAATTAAACCTTTTGAGTACAAATTGCATTTTAAATCAAGGCCTTTGTGTCAGAATCAATTTCATGTTATTAATTGCATTTTTCCAAATTCCTGAAAAATAAGGATTAGTTTCTTTTCTGTTTCTTCCCTTTCATAATTTTCTTCATAATATCCAACAGACAAAACTGAAAGGGAAAGAACCAAGAATGTCTTGATTTCAGATGCGTTTCATGAAGGTCTGTCATAGATATGCATTTGGTAGCTCTATCACTGAGTATAAATAAAAAACCACAAATTGACTGTAATACAGCAATATGGTCATTTAGAAGCAAATACAAGACCTGATTTACTGAGTATGTTATCAAAGGGAAGTAGTTTATTCAGTCATTTCCACATATAGTAAGTTAATTCAGTGATCAGTAGGGTTTTTTTCAGCTTCTCTACTAATGCAGATGAATCCCATTCAAAACCCGACTGGGATGTAATATCTTGCTTCAGCTGAATCTTTACATCCATTGGATGATGTTTTGTTGTCAGCTTATCAACAAAATCTTTGATTGGCGAAGAATTCGACTGAATTGCCATATTTTCTTCTGAAGATCGATGGTCCTCAGATCGGTCAACTTTGGGAGATTGGAGAATGTGGCAGCACCAAAAATCAATGATGAAACAGCTTTCTTACATTTATCAAGGCACTGATCATCCTTTTGTTTATCTATAGCTGAAAGATGAGCCAACAGGTAATCACAATATTGCTCAGCAATATTGTAGCAACTCGATAGGTTGATTTCTTCGCAAAGATCGTCAACATGATCATATGCATCAGAATCTAATCTTTGTTCAAGACGGTTAACTACGTCTTGCTTCAAAATCCTCACCAGTACTGACTTATTCCTCTTCCTGATTATCTCAATTCTTATCTTAGTCGTCTTCATTGCTAGCTTGTATTTTGAAAAGAACTTGCTTTTCAACAACCAGAAAAACCATTTCACAGCCACAAACGAAAAAAGTATATACTAATAATAGTATCTGCAGATATCACATAGTATATTATGGATAAGAAGAGACTGGAGAGGTCTAAAAACCATAAAAACTAAATCAAGTGAGAGTGAAACATGAGTTACGATGAGACATGGAAATCAGAAATTGACAAATATGAAAGCTCAGAATTGTGAAATTGGCGGATATTACTAGAAATGGTGGTGACCGTGGAGGACACTGTTATAAAGTGAAAAATAGGAATTTGAAGTATAGAGAGAGCGAGTATGTGAGACTGGAATGGATGTATAATATTTTCTATTTTCTCTATTTACTATCTGATAATCCAATCTAAGATACTGGCTCTCTATTTACTATCAGAGATTCCAATCTCACATACATATTCTCTATTTACTATCTGCAAATAGAGTATATGATACAAGTCTGCATGATGGGCACTTCGGTGATTTCAACAAAAAATCACGCTCTGCGTTAGTGGTTCTGAAAATAGTAACCCTTCGGTCCTATTTGTTGGAATTTATTTCCCATTAAATTAAACTGAACTGAAAAAAATATAAAAATATTGAACTGAACTTAAATAATATAAAATACTGAACTAAACTGAAAATATATGAAGATACTGAACTGAACTAATGTACTGAGATAAAAAAAAAACTAAATATGTTTATTTGAACTGAATTGAAAAAAATTAATATAGTAAAAAAAAGAAAAAAATGCTATTGTACCCCCAAGTGTTTAAATAAGTGTCAATGTACCCCTATGTTTTTTAAAAGTGCCACTATACCCTCAAATGTATAATTTGGACATAATTTTCTTTTGTCAAATGTAAAATGTCAAGAATAACCTCACTATTATTTAATGGTAAAAAATAAAAATTCTAGGACGAAAATGCCCCAATCAATTCCATTTAATTGAAAATTGGTTTTATGAGTACACTTCTTTATTCAATGTAATTATAGGGGTACATTAGCACTTTTCAATTACTCAGGGGTACATTGGCACTTTCCTATAAACTTAGGGGTACCTTGGCTTTTAACCCTAAAAAAAATCATCATTGACAAATAAAATGAACTAAATTGTACAGTTACTGAACAAAATAAAGTATAATGTATTGAAATAATGACTGAATGAAACTATATTTCTACGTACAGATCACATTTACTTATAGCTAAATTGAATTAAACTGATGTAAAGTTTAATGAATTGAAGACAATAACAATATGACTAAATTAAACTAAAATTGATCAATTTATTGGTACATGATTGAAATAAACTTCATTTCAATTTTAATTAAATAGAAATGAACTGGTTCAAAAAATATTAAGATATATGATATAGAACCCCTTTTTTGAAGTAAAATATAATTTATATCATCTCAAAATACTGGAAAATCGTCCAGTAACGTTTGACAAAAGAATGTTTAGTACAACTTGCCACTCTATACTATCATTCTGACTAGATTTAGCAAAAGCTACCAACTATTCCTTCGCGGCAGTCAACATGGCAACCTCAGATTCCTATAATGAAGTTGGAACGTAACTCCTCTATTATCTCAGCACGGAGTGGGGGGCTATCTTGTTCACCATGGACCATTTTTATAAGGTTTAGAGAGTCTCCAACAAAATTCACCTCTATCCATTGTAACACGTCTGCTAGGTATAAGGTTTCCCGGAGGGCCAAAGCCTCCGAATACAGCACATTACCAATATTCTCAAATCTTCTTACCCTTGCCCTAACAAATCTCCCATTCGAACCTTCTGCTACTGGTCTGGTGGTTGCCATGGTTCCTTTAAAATTGAATTTTGTGTTTCGCTGGACCAATTACACCATCGCACACCATGATCATAACCTTGAAGCTCTCGTCATTGTCGATGAGTAGCTGCCTGAACCAAGCGTCTCCCCTAAACCTTTCGCTTTCCAAGATCCTTGCTTGTAGTCCAAGTAAACTCCATATCTGCTACGCATAATTGCACTCGAAAAATAAGTGCTTTGTTGTCCCATCCTTCTTTTCACAGATCTGCATTTCAAGGGAGCTTGTATTGTTCTCCTCTTCAAGTTTTCCGACATTGGCAACGAGTCCGTGCAAAGACGCCATGCACAATGTTTTGCTCTCGTTGGAATCCTCAGCTTCCATAGCTTCGGCAAGAACTTGTCGGGTAGGTATCACATTTAGCCTTGCTCATTTAGATATATGGAACTTTTAGCGCCAAATTTCTTTCAAGACGTGATACATTGACTTGATAGAGAGTTTCCCATTCGGACCATAGCATATCACTAGTGGAATATGGGACGGAACACGGCGACTCCGTCCTAATTGGACGGCGGTTTTGACCGCCGTCCATGGTGGCGCCGTGTAATTGGTGCCACCGTTATACGGCGGTTGAAACCGCCGAGTAACGTTTCCGAGTTCGGAAACTTACCCGGATGTCTATTGTTTCCGAGTTTAGAAAGTTGGTCGGATAGAACAAAAGAAACGCCGGCAAAATATGGCCGGTGAAATCAAAACCACGTGTGCTAATCCGAGGTTGCAGATCTGGAAGAAGAACTCATGGATCAAACTCATGAGCAGGTTTGACCCACATTTGTGCCCGAACCGAAAACATGGCACTCACCATCATGGACCGTGTCAGGTTCATTTCATGTCCACAACATATAAAAGAAACAGAAGCCATGGGAGTTCACCTAAAAGGCCGTGAATTAGATAAATACCAAAACGGCCGTGAATCATAACTTTGCAGATCTGGAAGATGAATTCATGGGTGAGATCGAAGTCGGTGTTGCGGAGCGAGGTGTGGAACTTTTGGATCTAGGAAGTTCATAAAACCAAATACACATTGAAGGAATGAAGGAGAAGAAGAAGAAGAATGGAGAAGAAGAAGAACAAGGGAGAGAATGATAGATGAGTGAAGGGATAAGAAGAATGAATGGAGATAAGGTGAATGAAGGGGAGATAAGGATACTCGTGTTTGATAACAAGCATCCGGCCGGAACTCAATAAACAGCGGTTTCGTAAAAAATGCCGCGGAACCGCCGTTTATTGAGTTCCGTCTAAGTTTTCAAATTCGGAAACTTAGCCGGATGCAATAAACGGCGGTTCCCTTAAAATCACACGGAACCGCCGTCTAACGGCGCTGTGTTCCGGCCGGTTTCCACTGTGTTCCGGCCGGCGATGTATTCTAACGGCGATATCCATCGGTCACTTCCTGCGTGCCCGTGTAATTGAATTGCCAATATATCTGTTGCATCATCCGGTCCAAAATTATACATTCCACTTCCCTATATCCAAGTCAATTAAGTCTGAAACATGTCTTAGGCCTCCATCAACTCTGTGTAGCTGTTGTACTCTAAAGTCGGTTGAAGCCGGAATCCAGGGGTCCTGAGTGATGCTAATATTCCGCCAGAGATTCTGTGTTCAATTCCTACCCGCTTATTATATATATTGGGGGTTCGTCGGGCTATATTATCCAAAAATAATTTTAAAAAGTTTTGTAAACTTTATTATAAATAAACTAACCCATTTTTTTGTTTATGGAATCTATAGTATATTAAAATTAAAATTTCTTTCATCGAGGCAAATCAAAGGGAAAGCTGATGAAATAAAGTCTTGAATTAGCTGGAAATGAACATATATATAGATAGTCATTTTATTTAAGGAAACTATATACATAATACATGATTATCCTAATATTGTTATTAAATATAAACTATGGTTTTACGCTTTAGTTGAGAGGAGTTTCACAGGTCCTGTCAAATTCAGCTGAACTGAAATTCACTTAATAGAAATTCGCTGAAGTTCGCTGAAATCTGCTGAAATTCGCTGAAGTCTGCTGAAGTTCGCTGAAGTTTGCTGAAGTCTGCTGAATTCTGCTGAAATCCGCTGAAGTTCGCTGAAATCTGCTGAAGTTTGCTGAAGTGTGTTGAAATTAACTATTAAAAATAATTTTATTTGATAAATTAAAACGAAATACATTGAAGAAACATTTGTTCTCAATTAACTTCATTTGATAAATCAAAACAAAAGTATTTTTTTGACATTTTTGAATTGTAGGAAATTTTATTTTAAAACAAGTTAGTGAAAATAGGAAATGTTTTTAAATTTAGCTGAAATCTGCTGAAACCCGCTGAATCCCACTGAAACCCGCTGAAGTCTGCTGAAGTCTGCTTAACTTAACTGAAATGTGCAGAATTTAAGCTGAACTTGACAGGAACATAGTTACAAAGTTGTTGAATATTTATTTGAGACAAGTGATTTTCGGTATTTCAGTTTGAAGATATTATAGGATCAATTTAATTAATTCAGACATGCTTTCCTGAAATAACCCTATAATATATAACTACAAATCTGCCTCATTTTTTAATGTGCATAATAACTTGTCAAATCCACATCTATTAGTATTTTTTTATCGATTGGGATCAATTTATTTTGAATTTTGGAACCACCCGTCTGAAGTTTCGCCTATTCTGGTAAAGATCGCCGTTTTAAATTTGATTCACTCCTCAAATCGTTACTTTAGATGCGGATATAAATATTGAGATTATCTTATATATATGGAGAATATTATTCATCCTAATATACATTAAACTTATATAATATATATGATCCATATATAATCTAATGATACATGTATATGACTAATTAAGATCGGTTTCGCATAATTGACTTGATCTAAATTCTACTAATTTAAAATGAAATATAATATAATAGGTTGAACAATAATATAAGTAAAATAAAATTAATTTTATTAACTAATCTGATCTAAATTAACTGAGTAGAAAAAGTTAAACGGACCTAAAAGCTCGTCTTTATATTCATATATTGTTTGTATAACGGCATGTAATCAAAATTTTACAGTGAAAAGTAATTAACAGTATGCAACTTTATCATACATAACTTTCAATGAAAAGTATTCACAAATACAATCTTTGTTCATAACAAATTTCAGGAATTTAAGGTGATTTATCATATATGATTTTGAGCTCTAATTTTCTAACCATTGCAATCTCAACTGAATGTGAATACTGTAAATATAAAATCAAGTATTGATTTAGTAAAGACTCGGTCACTTATCCGCGTCATCCATATCCAGTCCCAAAATACCTTCGATATTTCTCTATTTAAGCAAACTGAATCCCACATCCTCGTTCATCATTTAAAAAGAAACAAATAAATATCGCCGCTGTAGCTAGGGTTTAACTCCTCTTCGGTCGCTCGCTGGAACTCTGTGATTTCTGTAATATGGCGCCTCATCAAGCTTTCACTGGGTTCACCACCGATGAGGTTCATCATCTTTACTATCTCTTACAAAAAGTTGATTTTCGATCGTAATGATCTGTAAGATCAGTAGATTATTGATTTTCATGATATATCATGTCATATTATTAGGCTAGATCTAGTTTTCTTTTGCAAGATTTCTTACAATGTGTATTTTGTATTTAGCTTGAAACACTGCAGAAATTGCTGACGGATACTGATGGCCAATCTTTGAATGCAGAATTTTTCAAGAAGATTGCAACGCGGTTTAAGTACGCAATCTATCTTGTAGCTTTAGTTGATAGGGAAGATTTACGGTTTATCTTTATAATTTACATGTTATGTGAATCTTAACCTATACAAATATGCAGTAGGTCAAAAACCCGTGTGAAGAAATCTCTTGTGAAGTGGACTGAGGTATATCCTTCTCTCTTTCCGATTCTTAGAATTTTATACATAAAATTTAAGATGATTAAGTCTTATGTGAATCAATGGTCGGTCAAATACTATTAGGTCCAGAACTGGTTCCAAGAACAGCACATTTCTGAGGATGAAAATGATAATGATGGCGACGAAGAAGATGAAACTGATGGCGATTCCGACATATTTCGCCTCGTTAGGGAGGCTTGCTTAGGAAATGCTAGCTCGTCAGCAGATGGAGAAGTTCAGAAGATTTTATTTGAAGCAAGATCGGAGGCTGATAAAGCCTGGTAATATAAATGACCATAGCCTTAATATTATCGCAGCTAGAACTGGAAGTTTACTGACTTGATTTATGTTTTATCATCAATAGGTATGATGTCACCGCCTTTTTAAACCACAAAAATCTAGATTCAAAGGATGCTGTAAGTCTTTTATTTTGATCAAATATTGTGATAGTTAAGAATGTATGTATGCCTGTGGTATATCACAAATTTCAGTTGTTTGTATCAGTTGTGCTATTCTTGAGTTACATCTGTGCATGAACTGCAAAACATTCATTTTTGATTTCAATATCGAACCCGTTCAGTTTATGCGATCCTACATATATAATTTAGTGTTGTCGTCTCTCATGATTTCATGGCTTTGACTGTATACAGCAAGTTCTCGTTAGTTTCAAAGGGTATAAAGATGACGATGAATGGGTGAAGGTTAGTACTGGAGTACAGCAACGGTCTGTTGGATTAGACCCCTCCGACTGCCAGTTGGTTGAAATTGGAGAGAGGGCATTATATTATAAGGTACTGGTTCACCTCTCGTACTTGTATACATCAAAGATAATGTGTCCGTAACATTTTGCTTTTAACTTCTATCAGAATGAAGGGAAGGCAAAACCAAGACGTTATTTTCAGGTAGAGATCCTCGGTATCCAGAGATCAGATCATAATAAAAGAAGCTGTAATTGCAAGTTCACTATCTTATTCATTCATGACAACAGTGAGGTAGTGGCTAGCTTTCGTGCTGCCTTTTGTACAAACTTTTCTGTATTTCCTTACTGACGTTTGCTGTAATGTTTATTTCTGTTTGCAGGATTATGATATTAAACTGAAGAGCTTGTATTTTCGGCCAAGCATATTATTAGATTCTTGAGATAGACAATCATTTTGTGATGGAGGGATTTTACCGAATGCTAAAAGAAATTGATGGAAGTAGACCAGAGATGAGTAGATGATCAACCAGAATGTTATTTGGGTTTTAATTTGTTGGGATTTTATGAGAGTGCTTTGCCATTTTTTCATTTCTATTAGAGTGCCTTGTTTCTGCTTTTCTTAGCTTATTATTATCTTGTCTGCATATCTACGCGATAATACATTTCACATCTTTTAGAATCAGAGAGACGGACTCCAAAAGGAGTACAGAGTGAGTGAACTCATATTTTAGAACTAGAGAGACGGACTCCAAATGGATTATGCAAGTTCAAAAATGTGGTTAAAGGATCCAGTTGCCCTTAAGAATTTCTTTTACAAAATTTTAACCCTAATTTTGTAGGGTATTTCAGACATTTAACCATATTTTTGCACCTGCATAATCCGTTTGGACCTGCGCCTAAAGTTACTGTAAATGAATTCAAACCAAAAGTACGCAAAATCAACAAGCATTAACACATTGAAAAGGCAAAAGGCCTCTCGATCAGTAATTATATGTTCCGACATTGGTAAAAATTCTCTGTCTAAGCCCTGCCGCCGCAGATACACTCGGTCCCATCAGCTGAACAGGTTCCAGGAGGGTATCCGTTACTCGCACAAAAACCGTCGCAGATGATGCAGTCAATGGTGTCGCCAATCCAATCCGATCTCACCACCTTCACGCACGTACCTGCAAAATATGACATTATAAATTTTCAAATCCAAATATTCATTTCAGCTATTTATACATCTATGGGAATAGATAGACTGTAGTCTAGGGATTGTATATGTATCATTTTTTGCCAGATCGAGTTTCATAACCGATTTAAACCCTAAATAGTTGGATCGGTAACTGAAACGGATCAAGCTAGTGAATATATAAGAGCTCATATATATATACCTGAGAAAAGAACAAAGAAGGCCAAGACTATCAGAATCACAGCAGTAGTTGAGAGCTTCATGTTTGTTTCACTGATCAAAACAACAGATAGTTATTTTTTGTGTGAATTATGTGAATATCTATTTTGGCATAACCCGAATAACTTTAGAGCTCTTGCACGTTATAAGGGCACTGTTAATTACAAAACAATTCCTACCAGTTGCATTTGTATATGGTGGCAAACATTAAGAAATTAACTTGATTATATCATTAGTGTTGTTGGCCAAATTTTTATTTTTTTTGAAGACTTGGTGGCCAATTAGTTTCCCAAGGTCAACCTGTTCCATTATTGCCTTCAAAAAAGAAAAAAAGTTGCAGTATTAACCGTTTGTATATGACACTACTACAAAATTGTGCCATTTAAGGCGGTTGATCCTTCATGTTTTAAGACAGAAGACAAATGCCTTTTCTGGATGTGTCTTAAATGAGAAAAATCATCTAAGGCGGTTCCTCTTCCGCCTTAAATGTTTTCAGTTTTAAGGCGTTTATTTCCGCCTTAAATGTAACTTGCGAGTTCGCAAGGAAGCTCGTTTGAAGAAAAAAACCCTAGCAAGCTGGACAGCTTGCGATGTCTTAACGTCACTCTCCTCGATAAAAAAATGAGCTCTCTGATCCATTTGGATCAGAGAGCTCCGTAAACATGACAACATCGCTTTTGTTTTAACCATTCACTAATTCAAATGATCAAACAATTATTGTGAACGAAACAAACTACATAACATTAAAATTCCAAGGATCAAACTATGTTCCTTTAAAACTCAATACTTCTACAAAATTTAAAGTTCCTCTCTATATATAAAACATAATTGTAGCTAAAACAATGTTCTACGTACGCTTCGTGTTTCTCTACATCACTCAGGACCTGGTATGCCTCACCGAGCACCTTCACACATGAATTTTGTTCCATTAGTTCCAACTTACATCATAATATATAAACTTAACCACTCAACTAGTCACACAAAAAAGCGCTTTCATATGTACGATAAAGGCGGAGCTATATATACCTGAAACAATGCAGAGCTATATATATAAAGGCAGAGCTATATAAGCAGCCTTGGGATCATTCGGGTTTTTGTCGGGGTGCACGACTCTTGCCTGGGACAGAAACGTGACAACAATCAGGCTAAAAGGGAACCTAATCCGTACACAACACCAAATTAATCAAGCAAAAAAAGGCCTCACCTTGAGATAATAGGCCTTGTTGATGTCAGCAGCAGAGGCATCTATACCCACTCCCAGTATATCATAGTACTCAGTCTCCTTCACCATAGCTCAAACAACAAATTGGCTCTGTTTTCTCAAACAATTCACCTCTCCAACTACTCAACCAACAAAAATCAAAGAGAAATCAATAAAATCACAGCCTTTTATACGTGAAACCCCAAAATCAGCAAAAATCATCAAGCATACATCATTCATAGCCTTGGCACATCATAACATTAACCTATAATGAATGTATAACTTTCAACTTAACCAAAAAATCCTTTTTTCTGACTTGTTTGTTGGAAATTTAGTTCTTTTAAAACAAACACTAATCAATTTACTTGCTAATTGATCCTTAAGGGAGGTCACCTGTACCATTGAAGTAAAATGTAATGAAGAAACAAGTATGTTACGCAACAATATAGCAGAAAAAACTCTTAGAGACCTGTTCCATCAACTCTCTGACACCCCTGCCCTCTCGATTACTTCGTGCAGCACCGAGTTCAACACCAGAAACTCTTTCAGCAAACTTCAATGTGCTTACAGTCTCAGAATACGATTCTATATCAGGGTTGAGTTGTACAAACATAACCGTCTTCGCTTGCCCACCTATTGGAAACAAATAATTATAAACTCATCAGCAGACAATACAGAAAAGAAAAGAACTATAAAATGTAAATTGTTCATAAACATACCTAGAGAGCTTTGAAGAACTTGAGTTAGTTTGCTATTCCGATATGGGACGTGTGAATTTTTTTGTGCTAGAGCAAAAATCACATCTCTCAGAGCGGATAAAGACTTATTTATGTGTTGTGCTTCCCTGAGCCTATCACCAGTCGCTTCCGAGCGATCTACTCTTTCACTACCAGCAAGATCGATCAAATGCAGACAACCACGCAAAACAAAATTCGTCTTCAAGTCTGTCCCAAAGACATGGACTGTGAGGACACTGCAATATTCAAATTACAATTATATGCATTATATAAGCAAACTTTTGAGAGCAATAAGTCAAAATAAGGCAGTGAAGTGGTTGTGTAAAGACCTGTGAGAGCGGCTACTTCTTTCATTGAGGGCAGTAGCACCAATTTACTTCTTTTGAAGAGACCGAAGAACGCGAACAGAAGGGAACTAATCACCAAAGAGAACTCATCGCCCACCGCTCGCACGCCGCCGGAACTGATATCAGCTCAGTCGATCCATGGGCCGGAAACCGCGAGTCTGTTTTGCTCATCCTGGTCGGCCGGATCTCCAAGACGACGGCCGGAGCACAACAGCCCACAGCCTGGGAAGGATGGATCGCCACCGCTTGAAGCCGCCGCAACTGATCCACCGCGAGGAAGAGACCGAAGAACGCGAACAGAAGGGAACGAATCACCAAAGAGAACTCATTGCCCATTAGATGGAAGATTGCAGATTCCTAATTTAAATCCCAAAATCGATGATATAGGATATTGGGGTATCAAATCGGTAGAGTTATGGGTATGGATTTGGTTACTTTTTGGGGAAAACTCATCGAGTGTTGATTGTGGGTGTTGGATAATCAAGTATTGTATTTATGTATTTATTTTTTTGGCCTAGAAGCGAATTCGGAACCCATCTTTCATCAGTGAGCGAACCATACTTTCGAACTCGGAACCAAATTCTTTTTACTGCATAAATTCAAACGCCTTAAATATCTTTGTAAACGTCTTGAATTTTTTTTTGGAACTAACGAAAATTACTTACGATTTTGCAACTTAGTAGCAAGGCGGATAATTAACCATGACCGTCAAACGCCTTAAATATATGTCTTTGATGACTCCCTTTGTAGTAGTGTGACCAATATAATCAGCTAGCTTCTGGTCACGTCCTAATTTGTTCCTTATCTGTTTAGAGAGTCGCCGTTTTCACATCAAAGTATTAGAACATCCACTTTGTGAATGTCAATTTAATAAGTATTGATTTATCCTGAAGGACTCATATGCAAATTACGTTGGAATTGACAGAATTGATGCACCATTTGGCAAAATATGGGTTCGAGAATTGGAACACGCGAGAACAAAAAAATAAGGGGGAAATTGTTATCCACAGAACCAAAAAGGGGAAAACTCAAAAACCCCAAATTATGTGGATCAATATCGTTCTGAAACGATGGGTGGATCCACGGATCGGCGTGTTACTTTAGTTGTGACACCACGGCTAGATTCGTGGTTCGATGGTGCTGTGGTGGATATGAAACGGCGGCCGGGCTCGTGAGCGATGTTGTCGTGGTAGAGATGAAACCGGTGCTTGAATCAGGGAACGACGCTAGCGTGGCGGTTATGATACGGCGAGTGGATTCGTGAATCAGCGGTGCTGTGGTGGTCATCAAAACGGCGGCTGGAAACGTGAGTGTCAGTGTCGTGGTGGTCCGTGGTTATAAACCACTGCTGGAAATCGTGGATCGACGATGGCGCGGCGGTGGCAATCGTGAAAAACTAAACACATGTAATATTGTCTCATATTTTTCTCCGTTTAGCCTTAATATACGGCCTTAATCTCCAATCAAGTATCAACCCGGATGAATCCACAATTTATAATTTCACAATTCCATGCTAAATCAATTTTTTGCTAATTAACAGTGGATCCTCCATGCAAAACCACTTGTGATAGTTCATAGTTTTATGCTTTCTCCCAAACAAAACTACTACCTTTCTCTTTACATATCTTATCTCCCAAACCCACACGCCTTTGCTTGCACTCCACCAGTTTTATGTTCTTCTCATAACCCAACCTACCGCTGTCCTAAATCATCACGATACATCACCCCGCCTAATTCATCAAAACTGCCCATTTTACCGTGGTTTGATGTCGTTCTTGTTCTGAAACTACATTAGTGGAAATTTGCAGAAGCGCAGCGCAGAAGTACGGCGGGGGGAAGAAAACTTATTTTTCCCACCGTGCTTCTGGTTTCCGATTTCGTAAACTATCCGAAACCGGAGGTCAAAATCAGGTCAGCCGCTGCCTGACGTGAAGGACGGCGGGAATCAAAAACCCGTCGTGCATGATGACAAACAACGTTGGGAATGCACGGCGCTGTGCTGGCCTACGTTTCCGAGGTCGGAAACGGTCATGAACTTTGGCCATGGCACTTGCAAAGCACGTGCCAGTATTTCTGGTTTTAAATACATGCGACCGGCTTGTTTCCGAAATCGTAAATAGACTTGAGATTGTACTCAGAATTAGTGGCATTATTTACGATATCGGATACTATCCGCATAAAGTTGAAGGCTTGTTTACAAAGTCGGAAACAGGCCGGTTTGATGTCGTTTAAAGTCTGGTCTCTGCATTTATTATGTAGGGAGATAGTTTAGAAAATTTTGAAAAAGGGGAAATTCTTGTCTGTGTGCATTGATTGAAGTTTGCATCGATAAGGTATGTCATCTCATCTTTATATCTTCCGTTGTTAAATTGTGGAATCGATGTTCTCGATTGTTTTGTTAAGAATGGCATGTGGAGTTTACATTGACATGCATGTCTTTGATGTATGAGAGAAGTTGAAAATGTTGTAATTTAATGAATGGGCTTTATTAATTAGTGATTGATATGGTTGATTAAGTTTGTATCTTTTTCAATTTAGGACTTTGTTTGTAGATTTGGCACGTTGCAATGGAACGGTCTAGAATTATACAAGAGAATATTAGGACATCGCATGAATATTTGAATCTCGTGACAGAGTTTGTGAATGCTGCCAATGAGTATGCAAGAGTACAGAATGAGTCGCTAACTCGATGCCCTAGTAGAGATTGTACGAATGATGTGCGTTTGAGTGTGCGTGATTTAAAGTCACACTTTATTGTGAGAGGATTTTCAAGAGCGTATACTAGGTGGACATTACATGGCGAGGCTCGTACTGTCGTCGCAGAAAACCAAGTTTTGATTGAAGAGGAGAGTGTTAATGGTGATATGAATCGTGATTTTGAATATGATGATTTGGCGGAAGATGTGGCCATGCATTTCAAAGGTAGACCTGAGGTGCTGGAGGCGATGTATGAAGATAAAAAGACTCTGCTATACGAGGGAGCTAGGCACACTGTTCTCAGTTCTGCGCTGATGATGATGAATTTGAAAGCGAAACAGGGTTTGACGGAGAAAGGAATGACGGAATTGTTGGAATTGTTCAAGGAGTTGCTTCCTAAAGATAAATTGTTGCCAAAAAGTTCCTATGCCGCGAAGAAAATTATTTGTCCAATGGGATTGGAATTGGAAAAATTCACGCATTCCCTAATGATTGTATGTTATACAGGGGCGAAGATGCTGAAAGGGATACATGTCGCGTTTGCAACGAGTCTAGGTATACGAAACGGTCCAGGTCAATAGGTGTTTGTGCAGAGATGGCGCCTAGAACAAAGAAAAGGAGTCCTGCTAAAGTTGTGTGGTACCTCCCCATCATACCTAGGTTGAGGTGTTTATTCGCTAATAAGGAAGATGTGAAAATTTTAACTTGGCATGCATATAGGAATCGGCCCGATGACGATGTGATTCGCCATACCTATGATGGTGATCAGTGGAAGCATATTGATGAGTTGTACCCTGAATTTGGTAATGAGCCGCGTAACTTGCGGTTAGGTTTGTCGACTGATGGTATGAATCCCTTTACAGATCTGAGCAGCACCCACAGTTCTTGGCCCGTGATGGTTGCGATTTAAAATTTACCACCTTGGTTAACTATGAAGCGTAAGTACGTTCGCTATCACTTATGATCTCAGGTCCAAAACAACCAAGTAACGACATTGACGTTTATCTTGCTCCCCTAATTGAAGATCTTAGGAAGTTGTGATATTTTGAGAACTGGACTTATGATGGATACCGGGAAGAGTGGTTTGACATGAGAGCGATGTTATTTTGTACCATTAATGATTTCCCTGCATTAGGTAATTTGGCAAGTTACTCTGTTAAAAGGCATTTTGCTTGCCCGGTTTGTGAGATGGACACTAGTCACGTTCAACTTAAGCACGGGAGGAATATAGTTTATTTAGGATACAGGAGATTTCTAAATCACGAGCATGCCCTCCGTAAGTGTAAGAAGTGGTTTGATGGAGCGGTTGATGAGAGGGATATGCACCGACGCCTGTGTCTGGTGATAGTGTGTATGAATCTATGAAGGACATTCCCAATGATTTTGGAAAGAATAGGAAGAAGCCAGTAGTGAATTGTGTATGGAAAAAATCTTCAATCTTTTTTGAGTTGCCTTACTGGAAAGACTTGGAGGTTAGACATTGTTTGGATGTTATGCACATAGAAAAGAATGTTTGCGAGAGTCTGATTGGCACATTACTAGACATCCCGGGGAAGAGTAAGGATGGCTTGAAAGCTAGGATGGATTTGGAGGCAATGGGTGTTAGACCGGGTTTGGTCCCCGTGAAGGAAAATGGCAAGACATATTTGCCGCCGGCCTCTTACACCATGTCTGATTCAGAGAAGAAGAAATTTTGTCAAAGTCTGAAAGACATTAAAGTACCTAGTACCTACTCGTCCAACATTAGTCGGTGTGTGGATGTTGATGAGGCGAAACTCGCGGGACTCAAATCACACGACTGTCACGTTTTAATACAAGAATTGAATGCCATTGCTCTGCGTACGTCCCTACCTCCACATGTTAGACGCTGCATAAGCCGCTTCTGCATGTTCTTCAAGTCCATCTGCAGAAAGAATATTAGCCGAGCGAGACTAGATAAACTACAATAAATTGTTGTCGAAGTTTTGTGTCGGATGGAGATGTTCTTCCCGCCCTCATTTTTCGATATAATGGTGCATCTTATAGTTCATCTTGTGCATGAGATCAAGTGTTGTGGTCCTGTGTTTTTGAGATGGATGTACCCTTTCGAGCGCTACATGAAGATTTTCAAGCATTTTGTGAAGAACAGATACAGGCCCGATGCCAGTATAGTTCAGCGTTATGTAACTGAAGAGTCAATAGAATTTTGCACCGCGTACCTCGATGATGTTGAGACTGTTGGTGTCCCGAAGAACAGGCATACAGACAGGATTGAAGGCTATGCATTTGGTAGTGGAAAATATGTCACGCCCACTACTGCTGAGTTGAAGGTTGCACATCTATATCTGCTTCGTAACCATAAGGCTGTGGTTCCCTATGTTGGCCTTCACATGGATCAAACAAGGAGATTGATGCCGCTTCTAGAACCTGAATATGTCCATGAAGATTACACGAGGACATTTGCTGAGTGGTTCAGGAAGAAAGTGGAAGTCGGAGATCATTCTGAGGAAGTTAAGTGGTTGTCTAGATTGTCGATGGGTGCGGTTTTGTCATACAGGGGCTACGATGTGAATGGCTACACATTTAGTACGAAGACAGTTGATGCGCAGCGCATATCGCAGAACAGTGGTGTTTCTTTGATTGCTGATGAGTTAAAGCAGGGCGTGTATGAAGACAACCGGTTCTGTGGAACAATCACAGACATATGGGAGTTGAACTATGTGAGACTGAAGGTAGTTGTATTCAAGTGTGACTGGATTGATCCAGGCACGGGATTTGTTCCTGATCCATTAGGCCTAACCATTGTTGACAAGAGGAAAGTTGGTTACAAGTGGGATCCATTAATTCTAGCGACACAGGCCGACCAAGTGTTCTACGTGAAGGACCCTGCTTCTGTTCACCAGGAGATTGTACTGAACGGGAAGAGAGCATTTATTGGTGGAGAGAGTCAAGAAGAATGCTTGAACGATGTGGATACCTTTAAAATAGCCTTTGATGGTGAAGAAAATATAAAGTTACATGAAACTGCAGCAAATCTCCGCCGTTACCAGTGCAGGTTGGATCATGAAGAAGGGCAGTGGTTTGATGAGCGGGGGATACCAAAGAAAAAACAACCACCGAAGGCAAAGGGGTCGAAGAGAAAAAAGATGCGCGTTTAGTAAATGTAAAACTCATCGCTCTAGAGCATTTAATGTATATTATGTCTAATATTGTAATAGAATTTGTGTTCTTATGTTATTTATCCTTGCAGGGGTACTCCTTGTGTAATAATAATTGTGAAAACCCAATAAATTGGCGAGTATCACTTAAGTGACACATTTTCTGTACTCTTTCCGAAATCGTAAAACACTAATCCGGCCACTTTACGCTCTCGGAAATGGATTTGTAATCTAATAAATAAATCACATTTCCTGAAATATTATGTAGCTAGATCCAGTGGATTACTCGGATGCCCATCCGGCTCGTAAACTTTTCTTCTTCCGGATGATTTCCGAAATCGGAAAGGCCTCTTCTTTTTCATAAAAAAAATCCATGTTTTTCCGGCTCATTTCCGAAATCGGAAGTGATTAGACCAGAATTTAATTTGTGCCTTTTTTAAATCCAGTAGATTACCCGGATGGGCTTCCGGCTCATAAAGTGTTAAAAGCCGGGCCATTTCCGAAATCGGAAATGGATAGCAAAAGATGTTCTGTACTGATTCCAACTTTGGAAACCAATCCTGTACTCTTAAAAAAAAGTTAAAAATCAGGAACTTGAATGAGATACTTTTAAAATTGAAATTCGTTACAAATTAAAAAACATAAGATAACAAAGAATGATCTTAATTGAAGACGATGTGCTTCATCACATCATTGTCATCTTTGTCTTCATCAGCTGGATCTTGGTGTTCATGTGCCTCATCTACCTCGGCACCAGTAACCGGCCTCGACTGTGAGCCGCCCGATTCACCATCACCTGTTCCCCGCATCATCGCCTCGCGCTCGGCTCTATGAATAGCGCGCTCCCGCTTTTCAGCCAACCGCGCTTCCTTGCTCACGTACAAGAAATCGGGGATTTTTGATTTCATTCTCTTGTAAAATTGTTTCCACCCCACATTCTCGTCGATTTCTGCCATAAAAATATTAAAGAATATTAATAACTAAGTAAAAACTAACAACAAATTCAGAAAAACAAACAAATGTTAAAGAATAGTACCTTGCTTCTCAACATTTTGCATCGTCTTGTTCTTTGTTTTGGGTGGCTTGTTCATCCAAGCTCCATCAAATACCACCATCCCTTTACTGTCAAAATAATTTAGGTCTAACTTCTCCGACCTAATACCCGACGGAGATCTAAATGGGAAAGGTTTCTGGTACGACAACATAAAACTTCCGGCCAGAAAAAAAGTAATAAAACTACCATAGGGTAGATTATCCCGTGGATTTTTCCCCTTCACCGCCATTTTCATATGCTCCAAGATGGTGAATCCAGGGTTTGTCAATTTGTTCTCTGCAAGATAGAAGAACTCCATGGCAGTGGTGGTGTTTGGCTCTGTGGAATAACCTGCACTTGGCAATATGGACTAGTGCATGATCTCTTACAAAACACGGTCCTCTAAGGTCATGAACTTTGTATTGAACTTGTTGGCTGCAGCTCTAGGGTTGGATTTGTGGCGCCCAAAGTAATTCTCAGCTAAAGTTACTTTATTCAGGCCATGCATCTGATCGGGGTGATCTGGCATATGGCCCTTGTAATGGACATTGTAAGGGCCATCTTCTTACTGAGGGTGGCATTCTTCAAGTTTCTAGTAAGGACTGCCTAAAACCTGGTTTATCAAACTCCAACTAACCTCCATTTTCATACCATTCGCCCCTGTCGTGCAACTACCATCCTCCAACTCATGCAAATTACCATAAAACTGACATACCTCATCAGAATAAGTCTCACTACTATTAAACACTAATTCAGTCAAATAGTGTTTACCTAGGGTTTCTACGACATTACCAAGCAACAAATCCTCCACATCATCATGATCAACATAATAACTATCAAGAATATTGCAGTGATCACGAATGTACTCATACCTCTCTTGGTTTGCCTTGGAGAAAAAGATCGAATCATCATAGTCATCGTCTGATTCTTCATGGACTGGTGCAGCCTTGGTTTTTGACTTCTTGGGTGCCATGGGTTTTCGATGTCGGAACTAGTAATGTGGTAAAAATCCTAACTTGATGGATTTGGACGGCTGATTGGTGACTATAGGTGGGCGTTGAAGGTGGAGATGGAGTTTTGATTGTTCTGATTTGGGACATAAGACTGCAGATCCACAGATGGAGTTTTTGACTTCAGGTCGATCCACCTGTCATCATAGTAGGACTGCATAATCGGCCGATCCAAGAGAGGCACATTGGCTTTCCTACACAGCGCAGTGATAAGCCCACCGTACAGAAACCTTTTATCCAACAAAGGAGCACACTTTCTCATGTACTCATAGATGGTATATCCAGGATTTATTGGGATGCCCTCCATCAGCTAGTAGAATACAAGCAGGCGACCAGTGGTGGGCTCGGTGGCATGCCCTCCCGTGGGCAGAATATTATAACAAACCCATTTAAAAACCAACCTCTACTCTAGGGTCAACACATCTATCTTATAATCAGTCTCTGCAGTCCCTTTGCCCAACGACTCATCTAACTTGAAGTACTTACGGCCCATTTCAGCCATGTCTAAAGGTTGTTTATTAGACTTCGTCGCCCACCTATTGAATGTGAAAACATTATAGGGACCCTGTTTATTTTGAGGCCTCAGATGAGTAGAATCAACCCACGGGCACCCTAGCACCTCATTAATCGTAAACTCGTCAACGGGCACTAACACACCATTCAACCTACTCGACATCCTAGTGGTTGTGCATCTACCTAGATTAGCATAAAACTATCTAACCTCATCTTTGTAGATAGGCTCATCTAGCATGATTAGGTTATGCAAATAACTAGGACCAAAATAGTTAATCGAATCATTAAAACCTAAATCACAAACAGAGTTGGATTTTAGCACCTTTGAGTCGCAAATGCATAATCCACTTGACGTAGTTTTGCTCGGCCACTGAATTGTAAAATCGCTGGCTGTGACCTTCCCTTTGACGCTCATCCCCACCTTGCTCATGCCGTTGCGCATGCCCGAGCATTACCGGCCTTCTTAGCGGCTCCTCCTCCACCTCATCATCTTTCACATAATCCCCACGCTCTCCATGGGTACCCTCAGCCTCCTCCTCACTGCTAGACTCCAACCCAGCCATCTCATCGTATTCTTATTCAGTTTCAATTTCAGGTGGGGTGGGGGTCTTCTTCGATTTCTGCTTCTTTGGCTTAGGGTTTGATGGTGTGGATGGTGATTGACTCTCAGGTGATGTTGGAGCGCCCCTCTTAGCTTTGTGCTTCGACCTGGCTGGAGGCATGATTATGCCGCCGGAATTGATTCAATAGGGTGGTAGGGTTTGTGATTTTGTGATTTGAGGCTTTTCTGAATCACAAAAACGCAGTTGACTATATATACCATCCATAGTTTATGATTTTGTAATCCACCCGTAAACACATATTTTCTATTTCTGAAATCGGAAATGGGTCCGGAAATAAGTTGAATTGGGGAAAATTGCATTTAACCGGCCACTTTACGAGTTCGTAAACGATAATCTAAAAAATTAAATGCTGATAACTATAATCCAGTGAAAAACCCGGCTACACTTCCAGCTCGTAAACATTTCTCTTACGGGTGATTTACGAAGTCGTAAATTTAGTGCCCCATCCGAAAAACAACTTTACGGCCAATTTACGATTTCAGAATTGATAAGCTGAAACAAATTAAATTCTGTGAATTAAAATCCAGTGACAAACCCGGCTACACTTCCGGCTCGTAAACATTTTCGTTTTGGGTGGTTTACGATTTTATATATGTTGTGCCCCATCCGGAAAATATGCTTACGACCTATTTACGATCTCATAAAAGGGAAGATTAAGATGGCCTCAATCTGCCTGATTAAAAAGTCAACCCGGTCCAATTGTTCCATCGTAAATATTTCGGAGAAGTCAGTTTACGATTTCGGAAATCACTCTGTATTTAAAAAGAGTGACAGTTCCGATTTCGTAAACCACCCGTTTCGGCATCAGATCAGACTAAAACCCACCACGTGGGTTCATTCATTCATTATCTTTCCAACCCATTTACCTCTTCCTCATTATTTTTCCTCCTACACCACTCTTCCCTCTCAATATCTTATCAATTGTACAATATCACACTACCCAAATCCAAGAATCTAACTAAAGAACCTCACAAAAAGTTGAAATTCTACGTATATTTTTCAAGTTCGACTATTTTGGGGGTGTTTCATTCCAAAATAGAGGTACAATTGGTTACCTTTATCAACCCATTTGTATTGCTTTGTCACGTGCAATGCAAACAAACATATGGGACATTGGGTAACCAAATATTATCAAACCCAAACCCTAATCTAGTTGATGCATTAATTATCTATTTTAGGGTTCATTTATGTGATTGTCTTTTGCTTTGTTAGCTAAATCTTTATACTAATATCTTCTTATTTTGTTATATGCACCCTAACTATTTTATTGTCGGTGAAATTAAAAAATTTTACTTGTTCTTATTTGTAGGTGAATTAGTGGAAAAGTGCTTGTATTTGGTATTAGTGATTAATTTTTTAATCATGGCTCCTACATGTAAACAAAATAAATAAAAAATTCTTACGAAGAAGAAGGTCAAGTCATCCACAAAAGAGCAGTTGGTTGTAGATACAAAAATTCCTAGAAACTTATGTCGATAAATACAAAGGCGTTGGGACGCGGGTATTTCCACTCTAATGGAATTCAATAGGTTAGGAATAACCATAGGGGTAGAGCGTAAATATTGGTCTAGTTGGGTTGGTAAAATCGCAAGAACAAGACATGATATTAAATGGTTCGATTGGACCAAAGTACCGATGGAACGTAAATTAGAATTGTTGGAAGAATGCAAGGTATGATGTGGTTTTTTTAATGGCATTTTACTACATGTTTTACAATCGTGAGGGTTTTATAATGTGGATCATACTATCTACAACTAATCATGTGTTTTATTATTTTAGGAGCCGTTCACTATTATCGCCCCTGACATGGCGATGTTAGACCCTGTGACTTTGCAAAAGATCTCGAAGTGTGCACGTCAACATAGGTCTATGCTAAGGAATGAGAATATCTACGGAAATAAGAAGAACATCATGCCATGGACGGTGTATAAGGACATCCAACCCGAGAGTTGGGAAATCTTCAAAATCCATGCACAAGAGCTATTGGACAATGTAAGATTTTTTCTCTTCTTTTCAAATTATACTATAGTGTTCAATGTTGCTACTTATGTTGGTTGCTTTTAAAATAGGGCACTCATGAAGATATGGTAGAACTAGCGAAATCAAACAAAATGATTAGTCACTATAGTCGCTCGGAATATTATGGAGCGGAGGAGGACTTCATAGAGGAGGAATATGAAGATGGTGCCAAACAAAAAATGGACAAGGGTATGTCGGAAGAGGAGGCAAGGGAGACCACTACTAGGATGTATCCCGACCAAATTGAGAGGTGGGAGTCGTTCCTTAAATTGAGACAAAATCCTAGTAGCGTTTATGAAGCCGACGAAACTCTTGAACTTGCCAAAAAAATTGTAAGTCAGTTAGAAAATGTGTTTGTATGATATGTAGTAGAGAAATGTTTTTTTATCTATCTAATCAAATTATTGTCATGGTTTAAAATTAGGCATTGGCTAAACAAGAGAAAGCCGATGGAAAATTCACCCCAACGGAAAGGTGTGACATATTGAACAAGGCGATGGGGGACGATCATCCCGGCACCGTTAGGGGGTATGGTTCTCATGTCCGACCTAAGGATGTGTATGGTAAACATCCTTTAGCCTCGAATAATGCGCAAGATGCCAAGTACAAGAAGGTGCGGAAGGAAATTGATTCCATTAAAACAACCATGGAAAATGGTTTTAAGTGGTTTGCTCGCAAATATGGAATCATTTTACCCGCCAATTTCGAGGATTTAGGTGAAGATTGGGAACCCCCCTCTTCGGGGTCGCGCAACGAATCTCTACAAGATGACCTTGATGAGCCACTAAATGTGGCTAGTCCACCCTTTGTCACAACACCCTTGGACGCGGCAAGTGGGGGCGAGACTTCTACTCCCAAAAAGGTTAGTCTTCTTGTGCTTATGTGCCAAGTATTTGCTATTCTTTTCCAATTTTCTAAAATTAGATGATTTTAATCTCCGACATATAATCTAGTGTAAAATTAATTGGTATTTCCTCTTACAATTTCAATATCTAGGTAGGTTTTCCATGCAATTTGTATATCGATGTGAGTACCACCCAACCCCCTAAATTAGTAGCCATTTGAAATTATGAGGAGGCCATTAAATTACACCATGGGGAGAAGATTCCAATAGTTTGGTTAAGGTGTCTTTAACAAAAGAGATATGTGGTGATGCCCACGTCCCGATTCAAAAAGGCCCACCTAAACTAGTTTCCAAATCAAGGGGAGAACTTCTCTTATGGCCTAGGAGATTAGTACAAATTCCTAGTAAAGGCGATAAGGAACCACAAAATCCTTTCCCACCAACTAGAAATGAGAAATCTAAGGTGCCAACCACAATTCAATCTCATAAATCCAAAGGGCCAACCACAATTCCATCTCCTAAATCCAAGGTGTCAACCACAACTCCATATACTAAATCCAAGGCGCCAACCACAATTCCATCTCCTTCACATCCATTTGAAGATAGCCAACCTTCATCGTCAATCCGCCAACTCTTTGACAAGTTGTCAAAACATCCTGAACTTAGTACATATAACTTTCCCGCACCAAGAAAGGTTTTTGGTGTTGAAAAATTAGTAGTACTATGCAAGCAAGACTTTGACGATATGTGGCGACCTCAAAGGCTACTCTCCACGATAATGTGCCTCGTTCAACTGTAAGTCTCCATTTTCCAAATATAATTATTTTATATTCCAACTACAATCGAATAGGTAGTAACACTTTCTTTACAATTTATCATAGACAAATGCATCATTTGGCACAACTTCGTTCAATGGCATTTCTTGGCTTCATATGCCCCGACTCCGTACAAGTGAGGACCCACTCAATAGAGGAAATGCTAGCTTATTTGAAGGTTGCCTTAAGAGATCGAACGAAATACTTCTTCATTTGTCCATTACCTTGAAAAGTAAGTAAGTTGTATATGTTACAATGATTTTTTTTTGTATTTACCTAACATTATACTCTCATGTACGAATTTTCTTGTGGATTAGCGAACATTGGCGTTTGGTGACGATAAACACGAACTCGCATGTTGGATAGATCCACTTAACCGTCCTCCAATCCAGTCATTTAACGATATTATCAAGGAAACCGTTAAAATTTCAAAAATCCAAAACCATCCAAATTTAGGTTCTACCAAATTAAGGTAATCTATTCTTATTATTCCTCAAATTTGAACCTTATTAGGACCTAAATTGTGTATCTTTTGTCACTATTAGTACAAGGTCCAAGATAATGATTGGATATGCGGTTACTACACGATGATGTTTGCATGGAGGGTGGTTGCACGTGCAAGGCTTTCACACTTTAACATTCATAGTGTGAGCTTACTCTTCCATTCCTTATTTGATTTAATGTAAATCCTTGTAATGTGTTACCAACATGCTCTACTTTTTCAAATCGCAGATTTTCGACAATGATTGTGCCCTCTACACCTTGCAAGAGTTGAAGGCGGCAAGAAGTGCATAGACAAGCTTCATATTGGATGAGTGTGCTTCATGCATAGAGCACCCGGCTACAACGACAGAATTGTGAGTCGTCATAGCCGCATCGTTTTTAATTGTGCACTAGATAGTGTTATGAACTTTACTAGGTGTATACATTTGCTATTAAGCATTTTTTGGCTCGTTAAAGCCAATATTCAGGGATTAGGTCCTTTATTCTTGGTATTATATCTAATTTCTATTAGACGCTCATCGATCGCGTAAAGAAAATTCAAAATTGAAAAAAAAAATTACACGCCCCGACGCATTTACGATTTCGGAAACCAAAAGAAAAATTCTACAACTTTCTCCGGGTGCTTTCCGACGTCATAACTAGTTTGGTTTTCTCTGCCCAAAAAAAAAAGTGGGAAACCCGGCACGTCATCCGGCTCGTAAATAGACCACCATAATGGTCTGTTTACAACAACATTTACGACGTCGGAAATGAACAGCTTCAGATCCATTTCCGCCATCCTAAACAACAAAACAACACCAATTCTGGCCTACATTTATGGGCTCGGAAACTTATTTAGAGAACGCTTAAAATTCATGTTTACGAGCTCGGACACTGAACCGGAATAGGATTTCCGGCCTTATTTTCCGACTTCGTAAATTGGTACGCACAAAATTGTTTCCGACACCGTAAACTTTGTTCTTCAATCAATTTCCGATACCGTATCATTGAGTTCACGGCCAGTGATTCATCTTTACGATTTCGGGAAGGTGATTACAATTCCAAACCTAAATCTAAGTTTACGAGTTCGGAAAGTTTTATTTCCGGATGAGGCGAGGGATTTCCAAAATCGGAAATGTGTAGCACAACGGGGCTGTCCCGCTGTGCTTCACCGCGGCGAAACACGGCGGCTCAAGTAACGGCGGGGCAATCCCACCGTGCAACCCCGTTTTCCCCGCCGTCCTTCCATGTTCCGTCCACTAGTGCTCCAACATTTATGCTACACAAATTTTCCCTACATAGCACGTATGCTGGTGATTTTCCAACTGGGAATCTGTTGCACAATCAATTCCCTTTGTTTGTAATATTTTTCCAATACATCACCCTAATTTTTGCAAATTTGACCTTTTATATGTTTTTCAATGTTTTTATTCATTTGTTCACCTTTAGGGTGGTGGAGAGGCAGCTACAGTTCCAGAAAACACCAGATCTGTATCTGCATGGTGAGGGGTTACATCACCAGAATTCTTGTCTGGAGCTCTACTATGAGTTCACATGGAAATGTTGAGCTTAGCCTTTGCCGTACCTGCATTCTTTTTATTTTAAGCAATTCATTTTTTTCCCGGTTCCCCATGCTAAGTGAGCCTTGGAACTACATGTCTAATTACAGTGACAGGGTAGCTGGAATAGCCAGACTCGACAGGTCGACATGATTTTGACCCTGCACCGTCAGTTATTTTAATTTCATTTTCTGGTTTCCAAAAATTATATACTTCTTTACCTGCAAGTGGTAAAACCAGGCCAGCCCATCATCATCGACACGGAGTTTATGACTTTTTGGCATATTATTTCCCCATAATACGACTTATGTTTTTGTAAGATCACTATTTTGTTGATTAATCACTAAAATATCTAATTATAATCCCCGACGCGGGTTTTCATGGATAAATACCTAACAATTATGACTTTTAACTGTGCATTTATAATGATTACACATTTACTTAGCTATGAAATACGGTATGAATGTTGTTATTAATTTTTTGCATATACAAAGTTTAAAATTATGTTGATACACGAATGATTGTAGAGTTTGGACTACTAAATTGGTTGCTTGGACTAATAGTTGGTGAAACCAATTGTGCTTCTTGGTAGTCTACTTTTCCAATCCATGTTTAGCTCTAAAATACAATTTATTCTCTTCTTTTACTACCCAATAATTACTTTTCTTTTCGGGATTATGTTTCCCTGGAAAATATAGAGGGAAATATTTGCATATAAATATAGCCATTTCCCACATTCATCATCACCGCCAAGCTGCCAATTATTCGTCACACCACATTTTGTCATCTCCTCATCATCAAGCTATGAAATACCTATCGCTAAGTTTTTGAATGACATTCCCAAACCCCAAACCACCCACACAACAGACCCGATCCCTACCCAAAAACATCATAACAAAAAGAAGCCTTTATCCGTGACAAAAAAATCCATGAAGAACATGCCTCTCTCACATAGAGTTTGCACAACCGGTCATTTTAAGCAAAAAAAAGGTTTGACAGGGAACCGATAAGGGTATTGGCCACTTCAAGCCATCCCTCCGTTCCATTGATGAGAATATACCATTGATCATTGTTGATCCCTCCTCCGAGGATGAACACAATGTTGTTGACATTCCCAAGCCAGAAGTTATCCACACACCTCATGTTCGGGATTGGGTAATGTGCCTAAAAACATGAAATGGGTGCTTAGTGACGACCACTACGAGTTCATCGACATCGACACTGCCATAATTCCATTCACTCTTTTGGATGAATCCATCTCAGAATCCGATGACCCTGACTCCAATGAGGACGACTCCGATATGGACTATTATAGTTCTTAGATTTGAATTCAGTTAGACGGCTCGTCAAATGCTTCTCTTGCTTTTGTGAAATCCCTACTTTTTGTTGTAATTTCTTTATATTTTGTAGTGCTTCAATGCTTGTAGCATGTAGCATATAGTACTAATATCTTGTAATGCTTATAGTCTCATCAAGACCATCTTCTAATATTTGATGATATCTCTTTTTTTTCCATTTTTATCCATGCATGAATATTTAAGCATTTCAACACAAAGTTATTAATATCCCACTCTTTCTTTTTCTGAATTTACAAAATGAAGGAAGGAACGACTCTATTTTTTGGTCCACAATTACGTCTCATATATTTGGTTTGGAATTTTGGTAAAACATTTTCACACTCCCAATGTATCGACTGGAGCAAAGACCAATCAACCCCAATTCCTTTGGTATTAAAATCCATCAAAACATTGTGGATCCAAAAATGACTTCATGATCAGAAATTGACCTTCCCAGAATTAATAGGCCCACCAACTAATATTAACGCATAATTGATACGGACACCGAACCTTCAACAGTATTCGATCCGGCTTGGAATACATCCCCATATCTGATAAAACTCAGCTTCGGCCAGGGCCTTCCAATTATGGTGGCCTTGTATATTCTGAGAGCTCGGCCTCGTTTCATCGGTTTCGGAGCCATTCTTCATCACGCATTCCAAATCTCCAATCCGATCGATTCAACCAAAGAATCAACGGCCAGCATCCAATAATCTGATGGATCTGAACCACTATTCGGACCGCATCCAAATCACTCACCCAATCGCCCCTTTTAGATCACCTCATCCCCACACCTGTACACATAATCACTCTGACCGGCCACCTTCTTCACCCCACCGCATCCCCTCCTCTTGGATGCGGGTAAATTTAAGGAGTAAATTTAGCAAATTCCCTTGTGTTAATTATGTCAATAAAATCCCGTTATAAAAAATATTGCAAACTAAAATTACAAAATTAATGACTAATTAATATTTTGTTAAATACACCACGAAACATAATATTGTTATTAGGGCGTGATTAATGGATAATATTACTTATTCCATCCACAATGAATTTATACTATTTAAATTTTGTAACCTAAAATATTAAATGTACCTAGAATAAAATACAAAAATAAAAATTAGAAATCATGTATAATAAATTAAAAATTTTACTAAATAATTATTCTTTAAAATATTTATTATTAATTTATTATATTTCTAAACGGTTTCAAAGACACTAACTTGTATATTTTATGATAAGTTGGTTGGATTTCAATAAGTAATTCCGATGATTTTTTTTTATAACAAATCAAATAATTTTTAGAACTTGTCTAGTGATATAGTATTTGATAAGAATTATAAGTGTATTTGATTGTATCATAAATCAAATTTAATTAAAAACCTTCTTATTTAGCATTAAACGATTTATATTTAAATATATATGTAAAACAGATTAAAATATAACTTAAAAATTTTTACAATCAAACACTAAGGATTGTCTAAAAAATCGGTGTTTTTTCTATTTACACCATCATGCCCCATCAACACTTTATCAATCCATAATTTATTTATTACAGCTCTGATATTGGGCAAATAACAACATCCATCTCAAACTGATCAAGATCTAGTTGATGAATAATTAAGCTATTTTAGATACTACAATGCAAGTAGTTGACCTTATCAGAAATTTACCCTCACATGCATGTAAGATGCCATTATCACGTGCAAAAAAGATCTTGCAAAGTTTTTCAAAATAATCTCATTACAGAAATTAATTTTCAAAATTATTTAAAAGTAATTTCATAATTAATACTCAAAATACCATGATGAAATTACATCTATAATATGGATAGTACATGTACAACATCAACATATGTTATGACTTATAAAATAAATTAAGGTCTATGTCTGATTTAAAAAATTAGTAATTGCTATACATAAACTTCTTATTGTCTCATCTTTATTGATAGAATATATGATTGGTGTCAAAATATTCCCGTACATAGTTGTCATATAATTAATTTTTTATATTTAAACTACACTAGATTCAGTGAATTTATAGTATTTGTAACACCCTCACATAATACAATTCATTCTGAATTACACATTCACATGTCTTAACTTACTTGAAGTTAAATAAATTTAGTTCAACTAAAATATGATGCTATGAAAGTTAGTTAAATTTAGTCGTATTATAACTATTTTTCAACGCGTTAATTTTGATATCAGTTCGGTTTAGATTAGTTCAACTCAAATATAATATGATTTTATCTAATTTAGCTATGTTTATTCATATTTTAACTGTTTCAAATACATTATTTTTATGACAGTTCGATTCATTTCAAATTACTGGTAAAATATGACTATAAGATTTAGCTTAATTTAGCCATATTATTTTTCAGTACATATCTTTTATTCCAGTTTAGTGTAATTCAATTCATTTTGATTCAGAAATAAGTTGCAAGGAACATATTTTAATAAATTTACATGCAGTAATTATGTATGTTTTCAAATTACATACAAGTTAAGATAATTTGCAAGTTTAACACAAAACTTTGATCAATGTAATAGATTTGGTACACGTAGGATCCATATCATAGGTTTGGTTTCCACCATGATATTGAGAGTGTTATTTTGGGAATTAGTTTCAAGAATGAGATTATTTAAGAAAAAATATCAACATTGCCTATGATCAAATTCACTTTATTTGCATTTTATCCATTACTCACCCCTAATGGTATTGAATTATGTGTTAATTAGTGGATTTTTTGGTTCTAATTGTATTTATTTGGTTTTCAATCATACCGTTGTAAGTTTTAGTTAAGATGTTTTACAACTTTGTTTAATTTTACATGTTTCATTTTTGTTGTTTTAGACCTATTTTCCTAATTGATTTATGATTTTCTCTTTATTTTGATTTGACTTGTTTAATTTTGTAATTTTGGTCAATTCAATTTTATTCAATTTTGGTATGATCTTTTTAAATATGGTCTTTAATTCTCTATTACTATACCATTATAGAATTTTCTAAACCTTTTCTAAGCGTCGCTATTTTATACACAATTTTCTAAGAAAAACACTTGTATAATGCAGTCTTATGGTAAGATAGATGTCTAATTATTCATGTTTTGGGTCAAATTATGAATTATATATTTTCTAATATATAATAAGTGAAAATAGCTACTACAATCGGTTAGTCAAATCAACTAGTAGCTAATTGATCACTGTATGTACATTAAACTAGCTATTTGTTTACTTCATAAGCGCATTCGCAAATTAATTGTAAATTAGTCTAAAAATTATAGAATAGAAGATTGAAATAGCCTCAATATAGATAAAGCAATGCTATTTGCAGATCGTATTTTACTTTTGCAGTCCGTATTATTTTTAGGAAAGACTAATACACCCTTAATCAAGTGGATAAAGTTTGAACAAGATAAATCATTATCAGTTTCAATCAAAATACAAATTATATTAGTAAAAAAACCCAAATAAATATTTCGTATACATACTCTCACTTATTTCCTTTTTTGAAATATAGATTAGGATCTCTTTTTGCCTAGCTAAAAAGTTCGCTTCGTGTTTAAGTTTGAGAAAGGTCGCCAGGTTTAGCAAGACATTATTATTAAAAGAAAAGGTTTAGCAAGACAAATAGTTTTTGAATTGGAAAATGTAAACCAAAAACTCCAGACAGCCTATTGGCTTTTGTGCCCCTGATAAACAAATATGACAGGTAACTGCACTTTTCAAAAAAAAAAAAAATATGACAGGTAACTGCAGGTCTGTACTTGGATCAGATTCGAGCATGATAATGTTTAATTAAAACCCAAAAACTAGGCTGGTTAATTAATTAATGCCTATAATTGAAACAGATCAAGTGATTCAAGTCCCTGCACATAACTCACATAAAATTAAATACATCTTGTTGTTTTGATCTAGTATTGAAAGATGTAACTCTTGTGTTTGATAAATAAGTTGGGTTAGTTAAAAGAAAGAAAAAAAAATCTAGTATTGAAAGAAACACGAAGCTCTCAACTAGCGCTGTTCTTCTGTTAGTATTGGCCTTCTTTGTTCTTTTCTCAAAAATGTAGACTAAATATTCTAAACTTATACTTAATTAATTCACTTCATTTACCAGTGTTCATTTTCATCGAATTTTTAGGGTTCTAATCGGTTAGTAAAACTCTTTTAAATGCCATGTCTCATGGTGGTATTGGTTTTGCAGGCCTATCTGTGAAGTCGCAGATATTTCTTGGTGATATTGGTTGCAGCGTAGAGAATCCGATGCTTTGCTATTCTGAGTGCATGCAGAGTAATTGTAGGAGGCTTTGCATTTTCTGTGTTATTTGTTACATGGGGGCTTGTGGGTGCTCAAGCCCCTACTTGCCAAATAATTAGGCCTAATTTTTTTTATTTTTTTTATAAATATAGTTATATTTTACCTAAATTCATCATATTTTTACCTAAAAATGTGTATTATTCGTACAATTAATATTTGGGATTTTGGCTGATTAGATCATGAGTTTGTTCCCTTTCCCGATTATGATGTAACTAGTTTAAATGTCCGCCGTGTTAAGCACGGCAACACTCCAATTTTATTTTAAAATTTTAATATTTTACAAACTATGTTTAGTTGAGAATAAGTGGAAAGCTATTCTAACTGCTAATTGTAACTTGAAACCAAACATTCAAATGGTCTCATAAAGGTTTAAAGAAAATGAGCATACGGAGAATTCTAAATTTGAAGAAAAAAGTAGAACTTCAAAAGTTACAAGCCATGATAAAATGATTGAAATTAAATATTCTCATTTGCTTACAGCATGAAAACTTTTTCCCTATATAAAACTCATCTAGTTAGCTACCTACAAACATGGTAGTATTCTTTATAAGCTTGCAACCTCTGCTTCAAATTTGTGCTTCCTGTAGAAATTGTCTTTTATTTCACAGTTATCTCTTGACACATCATTCACCATTTCACTGATAATTTCAAGCTCCTGTCAGACTTCTGATGCGTACTGATCATTTCCATATGTCCAGATTGATAACTATCTGAACCGATATGAAAATAAAATACTTAATTACTATTAAACACTGGACCTTTAATTTAAAACTCAAAAGCCAAAATCAAAAATAATTATTAGATAGCGAAATCCATATGCTAAGTGAAAAATAAAGTTAGTTGAATACTATCTAATGAAATTAGTGGTAACTGTGTCGCACAAAACTATACAAAATTGAAATGATCTGCCACATATATAATGACATTGTAACATTACCGTAGTTCAAATCTAAGTCATAATAAAGAAAATGCAAAATATATACTCGTAGCAAAGCATATGAGTATTTAAATCAGAAACCATCAACAAAATTTGGATTCAAATCATTGGCAAATGAAATCACAAGCAGCAAATTCATACACAAAAATCATTGATCACGATACCTTTGCATTTGTATTGTGATATTTTTTGAACAATTGCATGCATCATGTTGCTCAAAATCTCAATAAAAGAATCAACCAAAAGAATCAGTGAATAAAGGAATGGGTGCTTAAGCAACGAATCAACACAAAATTAGAACAAAAGAACACATCGCAAATTCCTAGGGCAATCCTGTCACATGAACGCACCAGACATAACTACATTATGCAGAAAGGATGTTCCCAAAAAATATATCAATTTGATAATTTTCCATGAACCCAAAATAAAATGAAACTCTTGATAAAAATCCAGACCACATATGCCACAACAATGAATTTGTAAAGTTTAACTTTTTCACAATATAATGGATCAAATTTCAAAGTCCTGGATGCAAGTGAGAGCTAGACTTCTACAAATTTACAAGAATGAACATATAACAGATGTAATGATATGCATCTCATCAGTATAAATTAATAGTCATGACTTCAGAGGACAATCCTATTAACATGCATCCACTAAGCTAACTGCAAATATGCAACACCTCAAGAATAGTTGACAAACACTTGATGGAAATTAACAGGATGAAAGACTCACGTCATCTGATTCTTCCTTTTTTTCAATCTTTTCCACCTTCTTGGCCTCTGCAGCAGTAGGAGCAGCACCACCGCCACCACCATACACTGCAGCTACAACACCACCACCACCACCTAAAGGAACTAATGAAAACTTCTCACGACCAGCGGCAATGAGCTCAGTGATGTCCTTTACCTCAACCTGGGAAAGAAGGAGCTGGATCTTGTCATCCTCAGCATTAGCACCAACTGAAACCACAAAACAACATAGTCAGAGAACAATTAAACACACCATTAACTTCACAGACAATACAAAACCAAAAACACAATCACAATATATTAAAACAAGTTTGATTGTTTCATTGATTTTTGAAAAACCATATCAGAATATTCAAAATTAATAATATATTGAAAAACCAAACTAAAAAACCAAAATCATGTTTAATTTAAGGTTCACACCTTTGCAGTGATTGATTATTAATATGGTCTTTACCTTAATTTTCTGCAGAAAATAAGATTGATTATGGCTTAATACTCTTTAAAAATGAAATTTAAACCTTTTGAACTCTTTGTAAAAATGCCAAAAGAAAGATTGCTGCTATTGAAAAATAAACATTTTCCAAATCAAGTGTTTTGCATCATAAACCGTTACAAAAAGACTAAAATGGCAATAGAAACATTGCTATTACTGAAATCGAGCAAAAGCATAATAGCAAAACTAACGAATGAAAGCAAAACTCAAAATTTAAAGTTTTACACCACAAAATGTAAGAAGAATTTAGACAACAAGAAATATTTTGGGTAAAGGTTCACAATACCATGTTGAAAGAAAATTAGACAAACCCTTTTCATGTCGAAAACCCATCTCCCCCTTCAAAAACCACTGCACCAAAACAACTAATCATCTTTCAGGAAAAAAACATCAATAAACACTACTTATTAAATCAGTGAAATGATGAATCAAAATCACACCTCTCAGGAAAACATTGCATCAAAAACCTATAAAAACTTAAAATATTAAACACGAAGCCATAAATTATTACCGGACGCAAATGCATTTGTATGATACCGTCGTCTAAGCCAATCAAAAATAAAGATATCGTTAGAACTTTTACAAATAAATGTAAAGATGAATTATAAAACAAATTTGCTAATCAATTGTTTCCTAAGGCATAATGTGAAGCAATAGCTCAACATAATCGACAGAAATGAGTCGATTCAAATTAATTAGAAATCTATTACAACAACCATAACGTCAATCGCAAATTCAAAATGAATCAAGGCATTTAGAGTTAATGCAATTCTTTACTGTTATAATTCTCAAGTAGATTCTTGTTATCTAAATCCTCAAGACAAAAGCTCCTCGACTTTACGTGGATCTTAGACAACATGGAATAATGCCCTGAGTTAGGGAATGTCCCCCATGCTTAGCATGGCAATAAACTAATATGGAAACACAAAACCTGTAAAAACCAAAACTATATATATTGAGGTTCTAACTGAATCTATGTTGTTGATAACAAGAGATTATATACTATTACTTTATCACAACTCAGAAGAATAAGAAAACTGCAGCCACGGCTGCAAAAAAACAGCAACAACTCAAGCAGTAACAACATAAAACTTCTACATCATTAACATTAAAAGGCAGGAACAACCAAGAACCAGCAAGAGTATGAACCAGAAAAATTAGCAGCATCAGCAGAAAAAATTAGCAACAACAACAACTCAGCATCAGCAGAATGTTACAGCAGAAATACATAGCTTAAAAATTTAATTCATTTCTTGCCGGTTTATACTAATCTTTAAGGTTCACAATAACTGTGCCAAAATGGATTGTACAAATGAGACAAATGCAGCATCAAACAAGAACATCATTATGTTGTGTCGTCCAAACTTCTTGTATAGTTCCCAACTTTATGGGCATATGAATTCAGGAAACAAAAGATAAAACACAAACCTGATCAATTGGTGCAGAGCATATATGGATGGTGACGGTCATTGAGCACTTATCCAAAAATTGTTTCCGTTGACTTTCAATCATATTGGACACGGATTTGAAGCAGAGGAGTGATTTCACAGCAGACGAACCAGTAATTAAGAGGGTCGTCCATAGCTGTAATAACATGGAGAGAAGCCTCTGTTTCATTGTCGGAAACATCGTGATCCTTATCGTAACCAGTAAATCGAACAAAAACTTCCTGTATAAGATTAAAGCCATGAAATCATGAGACACGACCCGGGACATGGGATGAGGAGAAGAAAAAACTGATTGAAACGTTTTAGAATGGATGAGAGAGAAGTTACCATCACGATCATGAAGGAAATCGAACCACTGGGAGATCGAAGCCTGGCGACTGAAGTTTGTAGTGGAATTGCGTACGAATACATGAAGAAGTAAAGAATCAAAAGACGGGAGCAGTTTCAATGTGAAAATGTAGAACGTGTGATGAATAGATTAACCGCTAGAACACGGTTTTACAAGAAACTGAACGGAGCGGTAACCGAATCAGAAGACTACGGGGATAGATAAAAGGGAATAACAGGTTTGGGGAGGAATATACTACAGTGAATCACAGCCGTTAATTTAATCTAACGGCTGACATTGATTTCACTGGCACTCTCTAAGAGGAATAATATAGTAAGTTAGACAAATAATACAATAATCTTTTTACTTATGTAACAATCGAGAACTCAACTTAATTCAATCTGATAGAATTACTATTTTTCACTTAAATTTATATATGATCACTCCTTAATTTGTACAAATTACCATTCTTCTCCCTTTGATACAATTTTCACGCCTAATATATCATTTGGGATACGTTGACTAGGTATATATCCCAACAAATCATATATTCATTTCATTCTGATTATTTATGGTTTATTTTTTTAAATTACTAAGTTAATTTGCATTGTGTGAATATTTTAACTTTTTATATACATGACGCAAATTCAAATAGTAAGAAACATTCAAAATAATAATAACAAATAAAAATCACAATATAATTTTCTTTTCTCAAATGGTACCTATTACTCAATTTCTTTTAAATAATCCACCTCCTCTGATTTCGTGCGTATGTATATAACTGAATTAGCCGTTAGGGAAAGCTAATCTGAAGGAGATAATCAATTTAATTTGATTTTTGAATTTAGTAACTAACCCTCAAGTTTCGCCCCCATTACTGCGAAAAGCCACAACAATCTAAATATTCCATCTCCATCCGTATCTAATCCCAAAATACCTTGAATATTATTTCTCTATTTAAGCTAGAGCCTAGATGGGATACCATCTCCTCCTCCATTTCAAAACAGCTCGACCTGAAGATAGGGTTTTACTCCTCTGTCGATCTATGGCGCCTCGACAAGCATTAACCGGGTTCACCACTGACGAGGTTTATGATCTATACTCTCTTCAAAATCTGGATCGTTTCATTTTACAATCATTAGTCTATATGATGTTTTGTTTTGTGTATATTAGGTTGCAAATATGGAGAGGATGCTGAAGAATAATGTTGAGCAATCACTGAATGCAGTATTCTTTAAGAAGGTTGCCAGTGGGTTTAAGTATGTAATCTCTCTTCTAACTTTTGTTGATAGGAAAGATGAACTGATTACTTTATGATTTAAATGAGCGCTAACCTTGTTTCATAACAAAATGCAGCAAATCCAAAAGCCGTCGTCTGAGAAAAACCCGTGTGAAGTGGACTGAGGTACAATTCTCGCATTCCGATCTTAATTTTGATATTATAAATTTCATCAATCGTGTTGTGGATTTATTTGAATGAATAATGTTTGTTCTGATATAATGATTAGGTCCAAAACTGGTTTGAAACTCAGCGCGCTTTGAATGAGGAAGCTGATAGGGCTTCGGAAATACTGATGCTCGTCAGGGAGGCTTGCTTGAGAAATGGCAGTACGCCAAAAGGTGCTGATCTTACTATATATTCTCCTTTAGGCTAATTAAATATTCTCCTTTGTGTTTTGTTTTCTGCGTTACAATCTAGCGATCTAGAATGCTGAACTCTGCTTAATTTGATTTGTTACTGCAGGTAAAAAAGTTAAAGTTCAAAAGTTCGAAGCCAAGTCGAGGGACAAAGCATGGTAACATTTTCTGAAGATAGCTTTATTGAAGCTAGAATTGTAACTTTACTGATGTAGACATGTTCCACAGGTACGATGTAGACATGTTTGTCCGACACAGAAACCTGAATTCAGATGATGCTGTAAGTTTTTTGATAATCATGTGTAGCAGATGCATGCATTGTTTCATTTAGGGCTGTCTCTCATGATTTGATGGCTTTAATCTTATGCAGAAAGTTTTGGTTCGATTTTCTAAATACGGTAAGGATGATGATGAGTGGGTGGAGGTGGTGAATGGAGTGCGGAAACGGTCTATTGGCCTAAACGCCTCTGAATGCAACTTGGTTGAAGTTGGAGCAACCGCGTTGTATTACCTGGTATGGTACGCCTCCCGTATATTTGTACATGAAAGATTATTTGTGCTGTAACTGTTTGGTTTTTTACTTCCATCAGGTGGAATCAGACGCAAAGCGATATTTTCAAGTCGAAATTTTGGGCATCCAGAGATTGACCCATAATAGTCGAACCTGTGGATGCACTTTCACAGTCCGATATACTGATGATGACAATGAGGTACGTTGTAGCTGCCTTTACGTCCATAAGTTATACATATATATCGCCCCGCTCACGTTTGCTGTAATTGTCTTCTGTTTGCAGGAGTATGATGTTCCACTGGAGAGCCTGTATTTTCAGCCAAGCATATTACATTCTTGAACGATTCCTTTGGTCTTTTTATGTTAAATCGAGGAGCTACGTATCTGTAGTGAGATTGTTGAAAGTTTGTGTAAAAGAAGCACAAGTTATTTCATTTGAACTCTTTTGTGGCTCCATCTTCATTCAATCAATAACCCTGAGTACTGATTTACAGTGTCTCATCTCAGTGCAATTGATTTTTTAATTTGTAGAATGAATGCAAATTTTATATTCTGTTCCAAAATGAAAGAAACTGGGACTTTATCATCACTAGTGCCATGGAAGTTCCAAAAGCTCATTCCTATTTATTTTCTGTTTTTTTCCTTCTTAATTCCAAAATTAATTAAACCAGAATCATGGTTTATTATCAGAGGCTGATAATGCGATTATCAAAAGAACATATCAGAGGCTGATTTATATCAATTTATATTTGTTACTAAACTGAACTAAAAGTAACATGTGCTGTTTAGTTCAAGAGAACAGGTAAAATGCAGAACAAAAAATCGCAAGGGGGTAGCAGCTGAGGAAAATCTAACTTCGATGACATAATTACTGGTAAATAGCTAAAAAATTGACATGAATACATGATTCCATGACAAAATGTAGCTCCAATTTATACAAGATTTCCTCAATGGTTGAAATCTCATGACCCTCTTCCTTTAATTCATTCTAAAGAACAGCAAGGCTTAGGCTCATGCTCGTTTGGTACGCCGGCTCACTTCTAATGCGAGCTCTGTGTCTATCTTCAACGAAATGTCCAGTGCTTTAACAGAGTGTGTCAATGCACCGCTGCATACATGAACAATGCTAAAACATCAGACTTTTTACGTAAGACATCTAATGCACCGCTGCATACACGAACCATCATATTTGGCTGAAAATTACCTGGAAATGTAGGTTACACCCGTTTGACCAATCTTATGGACTGTATCAAGAGTGACGTTCCCAGAAGCCTGCAAATGCAAAGTAGACAAATGTAGTTAGTCTAGATTAAGGCTCAAATTTTTACCAAAAGAAGAGTTAACCATCTAACGTAAATTTATGACCTTTTAAAAACTAAACTGCAGCTGCTATTTCTTTAGCAGATACTAGTATCTGTTAGTATAAAGCTTAAGAATAGAATGTTAAGCATTTGCATTAGAACAATATACATAATGTGGTACACTTAAGGCCCTATAATATCAGATTCTGTAGTCAATGAATTTTGAACGTCTCGCTGAATAAGCATACCTCAGTCTCAAATTTCCCTCCAATCAGCTGCACGGCTTCTTTGAGCATGGAAATATCAATCTCTCCGTCAGGTAATGGGACAACCATGTTGTCCAACATTATCCTAGTCAATGAAGTCTTTGATTTAGAAGCATAGTCTAACACCTCATTCACTTCTTCTAGCGTTCTTGTTTCAATCTGTTGGAAGAAAAAATAAAATGCAACAAAATCAAGGGTACAAAGAGAGAGCCAATAACAAATTTTCACATAGTTGCTACTCATATTACGACACAAATGCAAACAATGAGTGATCATCCTCAATTGGTCAAGGAACTAAATAATGCAGGTAACATACCTCAACTTCCATTTGAACTTTGTTACTCTCCAAATACAGGTCAACGGATTTAAGGGCACTAGTGACGCCACCAGCAATAGATATATGGTTGTCTTTTATCATCACCATATCAAATAATCCCAACCTGTGGTTCTTGCCTCCACCAATCAAGACCTGGGCAGGAGGAGTTGTAAGAATCATACAAAGACTATGTACGTGCTTGTTCCACGATGGTTATTTTTCCATATGAAGGGCCCTTATTCTCAAGTTTGTACTTAGCCGACCCATATGAGAACTAGTTACAAATAATGCAACGTATAAAAAGTAATGAAATATTTGGAATAAAATGAGGCAAAAGGCTTGTATCCTGGCATCTTTAACAAGTTGGTAGCTTGGAAAAGTATGACACTCTTCCTGCGGAATGAAAAGAGTTTAAATTATTAAAAAAAAAACAGAGAAAATTAAATCCATACCGCCCATTTATCCACCAAGCGTAAACCTGGAGCCGTTTTTCTTGTCTCTAAAATATATGCAGGACTTGCAGCCTCTGCCATGGCCTAGATGATGTATAACAGTCAAAATGACATAAATAACATAACATCATGTTTACAGGATCATAAAAATTCAATATAGTATGAGCAAAGCATTTTAGCTCCAGCATAAGTACATTCAGCATCTTGTGTGTCAAACATCAAAACATAGTAGGATGACTGCATAAATAGATAAACTAAATTCAACAGAACAATGTAGTGGCACATAATAAATTTTATGTAAACTGGAGTACATTTTTTGCTTTTTGTCATTTTTACAGCATAGGATAGATCTTCCCAACATAAGCACTCAGTATATACTACAAGAAGTTCATTTATAGGAGGATTCTAGATGCTCGAGCAGGCCATGTATAAAAGTGGACTAGTAATCACAAGGAAAAGTGAAAGTTGTACAGAAATTGGGAAAGAACTTATAACAAGACATTCAGTACTTCAAAACACACAATAATGCCAATTTTCTAAAGTGTTAGTCAGATCAACTATATCATTTGGAACCAATTTTCTAGTCAACATTTAGTGTAGCCTTGCAGCCAAATCTTTAAACATATTTGCATTTATTGTACTTAGACACATGTAAGAATTCAAACCTTAAGGCACTTATGCATTTATGTACACAAGAGCAGGAATCAGGATCCAACTTTCTGAATGCAATTAGAAAGTGAAAACTATAACTAACAGAGACTAAAATAGAATATCAGATGTATCTTGAAATAACTCAAATCATCCTGTACCTTGGTCAGAGTAGCTATGCCACTCATTCTCTGCATAAAATTAAGCACAACCCTTTCTGCAACTACAATGCTATGAGCCTTTCCTGCAAAAATACAATCAAGAAAAAGATAAATTCTATCTCTTAGACAACTTCTCTGATTCACAAACAGCCCTCCAAAATCCAACTACCATTTACTTTGCCAAATTGGACTCCTTTCTGAATTATGTCACCATCCTTCTTGGACCATTCTACCTATCATACAGATTAGAATCTAGGATCAATACATTCTTTTCAGAAGGAAAATAGAGAAAATAAACACATGTTCACGCAAATACCTTCAAGAATGGGTCAACTTGATTGAATACCATTTCAGCAAGAGCAACGCCAGCTACTATACCATCCTCCTTTGCTAGGAAATGAGCCTCTACTTCCATCTCTATCGGAACTGTCGCCTTACACGTCACATCCCCTATATCACAAAATAAGACAAGTTTTCATGATAGCTTTGAGCCAATCCATACTACATCACAGATGGTGAATACATTGTATGAGTTTAAAAAAAATGCAAAATGGACAAAACAAGCAGACAATTCAAAATACCTCTGTCACCAGCATCTTCAGAGAGGGCCAATTGGATGACCCCTTTGAGATCGTAGGTGGGGTGAGCAGGTGGCTTCACTACAAGGGACTTTGTTCCAATACTTGAGGACATTTTTACAACAAACCTATAATTACAAACACCCTCCTTAGTTTGAAGATGGAACAATTCATTAGTCAGACAAAAATAAAAACTTCATACTGAGAAAACCCGGGTTTGGAGACTTTTACCCGGTGCTGACTGTGACGCCCCATTAAAACTCCCTATCCATTACGGTGAGTTTAATCGAGCGGCTGCCTGGTTCGCACCAGGACTCAAGCTCAAAGTCAGTAAAACTAATGAAAATTATTTGTTCATTACTACAGTTGTATTTAAATCCAGGATCATTATACATAAACCAGAAGTTCACATGTCATTATGTAGATATAAGGCACACATGCCACTATTAAACTGAAACTACATAAGATTCTTAGTTCGGCTAACAGATGACATCCACATCGAGTAGAATCGCCTCGCCTCAAGGCTGCCATGCCACACTTAAACACACAAATGAGCTTAACCCCAATGATATCCTCAGTAAGAAAACTTTGATTGTAAATGCTCTATAAAACAAATTTCAATTGACTGCTAGCATGCAAAGATCAAAAATGTAAATTGAAATTTCTACACATGCACAAAAATGTAATCACGTAGCATAGAAACAATTTTATTTTATTTTTCCAGGAAAAAGACTATGATATTCTTTAATACTCATATTTCTTTCTCAGATTTAGGGACATGGTATACTCACTTTAATTTCGAGACGAACAAGATAAAAACTGCCATAAGCCACGATATTCAAAGTAAAAATTCCATGCTTAAAAAAAATCATTCATTCACATGTAGATATGGAAGACTACATCAAAACAGACTCCTTTCTATGCATCACACAAGGTCAACCCCATTTTTAAGCTATTCCTACTCTCCAAGCTTTAGCAATCATATAAATATTACAGGTACAAAATTTGCATCTTATACAAATGTCATTATTATAATTTCTTTTGTTTTATTTAGGCATCTCCTAATAAAACATATAGATTGAATTCATATTGAGAATAGTATTAAAGAATGCTAAGCGAATCGAAGGAATAAAAAAATAGATATAACCTGGCTACCTCTACTGTCACATACAAAAATGCATCATAACACATAAGAATTCACAGTGCACTACCACTTAATTCCAATATTTCTAGAATTAGTATCTTAACCATAGACGTCAGTATTCACACATCATCATTCAGTATAACCAACATATTCTAAAATAAAGGTCACGTATTTTTACTAAATTCAAGCATATATTCCAAACTCCGTTAACAAATTCAGTTAGGGTTTCAGCACCCACATCACAAAACGGGGTATCACCACCCACCACATCAATGTATTGGGGTATCACCACCCACAACAACAATATATTGGGGTATCACCACCCACAACAATATAACGGGGTATGACCACCCCAACATCCACATAACGGGGTATCACCACCCACAACAACAATATATCACAGTTAAGATCAGCTCAGCGCACAAATACACATCACATACCTTTCAAAATAAGATCTTTTATTTCCAGAAATCGTCATATACGGTAGTCTAGTATATTTATTCAACTTACGAGTTATTATCTCACTTCCACCACATTACATCTTCTTTGGCAGTCAAACTATCAATTAACACCCTCAATGAGTTTACTAAACAGTTCATGACACCTCACGTAGTAAAATTTCACAATAGCTCTGTTAGATCATAATCCCTCACTTACACTTCACACTTTAGATACACGGAAGAACAAGAAGTCACTAATCCAGATCTCAATCCATCTACAATACAATCACGTAATAACATACACCAACTATCAATCACCTCATAACATTCTATGACGTAGATACATAGTAGCACCAAATCAGCTCACCAGATCAGAAAACCATTACCCAATTAAAAAGGTAATTCAACTAGAACTGGGTGTATATACACCATTTTCACATAAATGAACATAAATACTTCAAGTGGCAGATTACATCACATTCTCCTATAACTCATATTTATGATAACATGATAAGTTAATCACTCGTGCACAATAAAAGAAAAGCGGATAAACAGTTCTTCTTTTTATGTTTGTAAAAATTGAGATTATATATAATATACAAGTAGCAGCCTTTGAAAACAATTTACAACTAAGCACTCTTGCAGATCTAAAATAAACTGAGACATGTATAAAACTAGTATATAGGCTGATCATATAACAAGTTAATGAAACTCAATCAACACATATTTCAAACTAGTAACTATGATAAATAAAAATATAAAACATGATTCAGTCTATAGGAGTTAGAATTTGAGGATGGTTAAAAGAATTAAAATAGCACAATTAGCACATAGGCATGACAGCTCCCAAAACTTTATAACTTTATAAAGTTTTGAAGAGTGAGGATACTCACTTCAGTCCGTAGGCCTTGTAAGGTCCTGCTCGCTGAAATCTGCATCATAAATATATCTACTCGTTTCTTAACTATTCTTCTAGGGTCTGAAATTTTAAAATAAAGCTAATTAAACTAAAGAAAACTAGATTCCTAACAGGCTGAGCTAAGATTAATTATAAGTCGAATTGTTTATTGGAATAAACTTCACCAGTCTTCGCTCTTAATACAACTCATTATTTTTACTCCGATAATATACTTACTGATTAACACTGGGAATACACTGGGAATTATCAACCTAAGCACCTTACATGATTATATAATGATAACGAGTAGATTCGGTAGGAACAACCAACCTTAATTGCTTATATCATTTCCTTCGATCATTATCTCTACAACTCAGCTCACTCGATTCTTTACATGTGTTTTTCTTTCTTACGATAATTATGCTACATAATGCTAACTGTGCCTACAGTCCTAGCTAAATCTCATGATGCAAAAATTAGTTGCAGAAAACTAAAGAACTTTGTTTAAAAAATAAGAAAACCAAGTCAATTTTTTTTAATTTCTGAACTAAAACAGCCATTTTCATGATCCTGAAAAGGAGAAGGAATAAAATTCAGTCATAACCTTTGTTTTCAAACTGATCATATGATATAAATTCTGTTAAAAAAAACATAAATACTCTCTAAGTAATTTCATCAAACACCTTCATGATCAAAAATATCAGACCCCTTTATTGAGTTCTCCTACACTAGATATGTTATTGCATGGATGTTTACAGTTCATATAACTCACAGTAGACTACGAATTCATGTTTATTGGGAAGAATCTACATAATCCAAGCTTTATTGCTTCAATTCGAAGGCTGAGGAGATAATATATTTACTAACTATACCTACAAATCTCAAAACTCAAACAAACCTCTTGACATATATTCCCGAGTTTTCTTTTGTCTATCCCTTTATTTACCATATCAATTTATATTTTATTAAATCCTATCCTACCCACATATATTTCCCTCTTTTTTCCTATTAGTTTCTTTATTTTAGTTTTTTTTTGTTTTGTTATAATTTTATTTTTACAATTCACCCACTCACACTCACTACTTTCTTTAAACTGCGTGTATTAGTTTTTCGGGTATCATCAAAATTTAAAGTACCACATTCCCTTTTACTTTATTTGTTATTAATATACTTTTTTTAATCTATTTATTATTTAGTTCAAAAATATCTTTTCACTCGATTATATTAACTCCAAACCAATCCTACCTTTATAATTTATCCGAGCATTCATATCTTCATATGAGCATCATCTTACTAATCAATCTCGGTATATTTATTTAATCACTCCATCATAAACTTACTTGCAACCGCTTAAAATTACCCTGATGTAACTCGTTCCTTTCCTCTGGTCCTCACACTTTATATATATGTATATATATATATATATATATGTGTGTGTGTGTGTGTGTGTGTGTGTGTATATGTATATATATGTGTATATATATATGTATATATATATTCTAAACAAACAAGTTCATTATATCCCTCAGTAGTATCAAAAAAACAACTCTATTTACTATGTTTTACATAATTACATTTGACATGCAATCCACCAGAGTGAACTGAAAACAGAAGATGTTACTACTTGACCACTACGTACTAAAACTTGTATAAGTAATTATACCCAACTCTAAAAAAAATATGAAACTTGAACCATTAGAAACTAGACTTACATGGCTTCCACTAGACAGATAAAACTCTAAATTTCCCCAACTTTAGCCCCTTCAACAGACTGCTTCAATATGCCTTTACAGAAGATGTTAATTTTTGTTTTTTGTGATTATTATCATTTTATATTTTCATGGTAACTAACTATTAAAGTGGTTCTTCACACTGACAATAATTCAAACAGAAAACACAATGATCCCTTTCTATTTACTGTCTACAACTGATGGCTATGGAGTTCTAATGATCAAACCACTGAATATAGTTTAATTCAGTTGTTTTGCAGAATACTGTATTGTCATTCCGTAGTTCGCAAATTTTAACTTTGTTATAAATGTAGCTTAAAAATGGTTCAGAAACTCTAATTTTGAAATACAATAGCTTCAAGTTAAAATTGCACAAAACTACCACAGTATCAACCTGTAATCTAAATTTCTGAAATGATTATTTGTTTGGAATCTTTTAAAACTTGAAATAATAAGAAAATCAACCACATCACTCGATAAGGATCAGGAAATATTCAGGTCAGAAGTTTACAGGCCGTATTGTGAATTGGTGACTACGTTCATAACTTCTTCTTCTTCTATGTCCCTCTGCTTTTCAATCAGTGTTTGTTGCAACTAAACTAGCCTCCTAGTCTCACCAAAACCAATTGTCTTTGTTGTTCTGCTTTCTTACATCTGCTAAAACTTTTTCTTCTAAAATAGCTTGCATCACTAGCACAATCAACTGCTTTTATTCTTAAAATTACTTGTCCAACTCTTATTGGCCACAATTCCTTAAGCATTGCAAGAAAGTAGAACACAATTTTCGGACCATAGAGAAAACACATGAAAAAATTCAACTACTAGAGCCATATACTCATAATTAAACTGAAATCCTAAAACTTGATCCAAAACTAAATAAGTAGAGGCAATAAACTTGACCAACCTTAAATTTCAGCAAATTTGAGCACGAAAGCTATGGAGAGGCGGCGACGATTGAGGATCAGTGATCAGCGGGCGGGTTGAGCGTAGAGACGCTGGGATATCTGGCTAGCACAAAAAAAAGGTCTGCCCCTAACTTGCAATAGAAACGACATCGTTTTGGAAGCAGGAATCCGATAGTTCACACTGCCTTTTTCAGCAATTCCAATACATACATTATCTTTTTGTTTTTTCGAAAGAAACCCGCGGGTACATAGTTTCGGTCACTGTGAGACCCGTTTCTCTCCGACGGCTTCTTGTTTCCTTCTTTCCAGGTAATCATCAGACCCTTCTTCCGTTTTTCTTGCTTGTTTCGGTCCAGGCTGTTTGAATTCGTGGTGGGTTTGATCTAATGCTAAGTATTATGATGTTTGTTCGAAAAGATTTGGGGTTTGTTGATTCGAAAGGATCATAAATTTATAATGTTGAAAGATTTTGGTAAAGTGTGATGTTTGTTGTTGTATACTTGTAACATTGAAACCCATATACTTTTCATCTCTCTTGACTACCCTCTACTGATCGATATTGATATCAGTAAAGCATCAAGAAGGAGTAGAGGTAGAAGCTAGCTGATCATATAGAATGATAGATATACATACCTTGATTCTTGATATTAGGTATCAGCTATGGAGCTTCCTAGGGATTGATCGGTTTATATTCTTCTGCAACAACGTTGTATTGTATGAAGAGAAATGAACCGTTTTGTGCTTCTACTTTTGATTCTTCTCATTCTCCGGTAGAGGTGAAGGGGGAGTCCTTATAAAGACAATGATCTCTCGAATATCCATGGCATTTCTTTTTTGCTCCCCCATCAATAATATATTAGTATTCCAGTCAAATAATCAATCTTTGGTTGTTTTTTCATGTGCTAGGTGCTGATTACTCAAAGTCTATAACTTTCTCATTTTAGTGACACTCCATTTTCTTACACATTATGAACTGAACTTTATTTTCCTTTTTACAAAATCACTAAGCACACATACTCTTCTTATTCAACAAAGTTGATGTTAGAACAGTGAGTATAATACTTTCTTTGTTTCCTATGACTATATTGGATCTCGGAAAGATTTTTCTTGTAATACATATTATTTGCATTTTGTTTGTCTCGTGAGTAATGATAGTAGTTGTATGTTGCTGCCTTTTCTTTCGGTTTCTTGTTACATACATTTAGTCAAAGGGTAAACTCTCATTTATGTGCCATATTTAGGTTCTATATAATTATTGTGCCATTCCAGTTTCTCTCTACTATGATAAAGTTTCCATCTTTTTAAAGTTTGATATCTGCTGCCAATTATGTAATCGAACAAATGGGAATTAGAAAGAGATTGTGTTGTTGAAAGACAGAAAGGAAAAGGGTTTTTGTAATATTTCATATTTGGTTAATTTTGTGCCAAACTTAACACCAAGTATTGAGAAAACTGTATATATGTAGTGTTTTGTGGTATAGAGTTATAAAGTTTCCATCTATTTATAATTTGCCTTTGATCCTGGTTATTTAGTTTGTGACTACTGTGTGCGTATCTTGGAAAAAGTAGCTTGTAGAATGTTGGTTTTGAACATTTACACTTGCAGCTGTTTCCCTTCTGTTCCATTTATTTGTTTATTTATTTGCTTCTTCTACTTTGGAGGGATTAGGTGGATTTTGCCCTCTTCTTTTAATTTGCTTTTAGTTGGTCCTTTCATGATATGCTCAACAAGTTTGAGTAGCTTTCAGCCTTTCACTTTGACTGAGCTTGCTTGAGTCATTACTCTGTTTTTGTTTTTAGTTGTTCAAACACAGCAAAAAGGAAAGAAATGCTAATTCAAGTACTATGGTTTCCTCATTTGTAGATTAATATTAGTTTATGTATGCTGCTTGATTGTGTGTGGTTTATGATGTTTATTTTATGGGATTCTACCAAGCACTGCATCATTAAAATTTTGAGTTCGGATGTTAATTGTTATGTTTTCATGTAATTTGGTGGAATAGAAATCCTTCTCCTTTTTTCTTGGTTTAATGTTACAGTGAGTTTAAGCTGGCATTCCTTAATTTTGGTTACTGTTTGAGATGAAGCATGAAGCAGATTCTTACAATGCTACATGTGGTCTTTCTTATATGTATTAATAAACCGTAAACTTATACTGAATGGGAAAAAAAACAGAGCAAATACTACGATTCATATTAATACTTTATTGTTGAGTGCGCTTTATGCTTTTGGATTTAAGCTTTCCTTTTCTATTCACTACTCTCATATAAATTTGTCACCAAAAGGCCATCATATATAACTAGTGTAGATTTGGATGCATTGTCTGTGTTTGTTTATTAATGTGAGTACCACTTTCCGCATTTCTTACACCTCCCTACAGATCTGCATATCTCTGCTTGTACTTTATGGTTTATAAAGAGTACTTTAATTAAGGCTTAAGTGCTTTTTTAAGCACCTCCAAGTTTTATATACAGTCATTGTTTATGTTTGTGCTTTAAGTGGCTGTACTTTGTGGTCTAATAGAGTATTAATTAGGTGCAAGTGTCTCTTAGATTACATTCATAAGCTTGTTTAATATGTTCATATTCAAGCCAACTAAGACTAAAGCCTTCAAGTCTTTTGCCAAAAGTACATCAATAGTATAATTGGCAACAAAAGATAATGGAGGGATTCTCTGGTTCATTACATTTCTTACTGATTTCTGTTGACTTATCCATCCCTTTTAGATTAGGTTGTGTAGATCCAGTTTAATTTACAAGTTTCACAAGCCTTTACCGAAGAAAGCTAAAGGAAATGACTTTTTTTGCTGTTTAATGTTTGAAAAGTTTAAGTCTGTTTTGAGATGGTTCATCAAATATATTCTGACAGTGGTAAATGTATTTTACCGTAGAAATTTTGCCCACTGGTTCTCTTCAAGTCAGGCATCTGTTGGTGTTGCTTGACGACTCATTGATTGAGAGTTTTGTATCGACAGCATTTAAGAATGGGGAGTAAATTGGGCAGAAGAGTGATTCATTTTGCAAACCTACCCATCAAGCTCCTGATGCCCTCCTCTTTCTCCAACATAATTGAGATTTCCCTCAAGACCATCCCTTCTGCATCCAAGGTACTCTTTTGGTTTCTCCCGCTTTCTTTAGTAGTCCAGTCCTGTATCTTGATTTTGTTTCAACTATGTATAGATTGAGATTAAGAATGTTCTGGAATCGCTCTATGGATTCGAAGTAGAGAAAGTTAGGACCCTTAATATGGATGGGAAGAAGAAGAAGCGAGGTGGGCTGTTAATTGCAAAACCTAGTTACAAGAAGGCTTATGTGACCCTCAAAAACCCTCTGTCTATATCCCCTGATTCGTACCCCTTCAATGCCATTGAAGAGGATAGAAAGAGCATAGCCAAGGCTTCAAAAAAATCTGCACCCGAGGATGCTGAGCCCAGGACTCCACATTGGCTCGATAATAACAGAAGTGAACCCAAAAGAGGCTATTACAGGTCCAAGTATGAGACTTTCTATAATAGTTGTGATGGCCGGGGTGTCAGGGATGGTGGTGGTGATGTTTCGACTGCCAAGTTTCCTTGGAGTGGTATGAAGTAATTTGGTAGTTAGTTTTCTTGAAATTTCTTATTGGCAGTTGGAGGCTTGAAATTATTAGTTTTGCAGGATTTTGATAACTCCGGCCAATATGTTTCATGTATGATCATTTCTTGGTGTAGCTACCTTTGGATATGCCTTGAGCATGAAGGGCGTGGCTTTGATCTTGTGCCAGATTTGTTCTTTTAAATAATGACGTTCAAATTCTGCTCCAATTTATTGTTTAGAATGTATACAACATTAAATAACTTAAAATTAGATGAATTTGCATATATATACAACATTAACGGAAATGATAATAAAAGCTAGCGAGCTAGCCTGCGAAGTCGTTACCCAATTCGCTTGCAGGAGAAAACGGAAAACTGATTTGCAACCTAATTTGCTTATAAAAACTTATCATGCAGGCGAACTCGCTTCCACGTTCGCCATATGAGATGAGAGGCGAGCTCGTAAACATAAAGCGAATGCAGTTGCGAGCTCGCCACCGCCGATGATGATGTGCCAAAAAAACACACCAAACCAATTTAAACAACGACGTTTAAATAATATGCAAACTAGTGTCAGCGATTTCGCTAGTAAGTGGTAACTAGGGTTTATAAATTAAAGTCTGAGTTGCACATAAAAGCGAGTTCGTTACCTATGTCGGTAGGAGGCGAAATATGAAACGAGTTCGCTACCATGTTGTGTCATTATTCCCACATCGGTGGATTGGATGCAAAATGTTCAGTATATATGTGGATGCAAAATAGAAGGGTTCGATAAGTCGCCGACAGGCGCAAATTACCCATGAACACCGTGCATACTCAATACATACTTGGGCCTAAATCATACTTGGGTCATAACTGCGTGATATATGAATACTATACCACTAGCCTAGGCCCACGGCCCAAAAGCCAGCTTTTTTTAATATGAAAATTTTTTATTAAGAGCGTAGATAGATTTGAAATTATTAAGGACAGTCTTATTTGTTTTAATAATTTTTATTAAGAAAAGTACATTTTTAGCCTTGCTTTGTTAATCTAGGATTTTATATTCTTTCACGTCACCGTGGCCAACTATATAAGTGCAGGGCTTCCAGTGGTTGGACAGTGTAATCAACTAATCATAGAGCGAAAATTTCACTTAATAGCTCAGCTTCTTCTTCTTTTTGGTTAAAACCAGCTTGCTAGGATTAACATTCTAATCGCTTATTTCAACACTCATGACATAAACAGAATCATATTCCTCTTGTCCCACACAGTCTTTCCATCCAGATCAGGCACTCGAGTTTCTTGGGCATGAAAATGAAGCAGGAAGCTTTGATGAGATGAGTTTAATTCTGGATTCATCAGAGAAAGTGTAGATAATCAGCCATTATTGTCTCAGATTATGGACCTGAAAATGTAACTTCCCAGCACCTAATTCATATAAAAAGAAGCGTGCATATTCTTGTTATCTGTCCGTCTTGCTGTAATTAAAGATATTAACGCACTGCAAATTACTAAATATCATATAGTACACCTAACCTTAATGTAATGGCACACAGTAAGGGAGTACTTACCGGTGGTCATGATGGCTCCACGAGGGTATCAGGAGTTGACTGAAGCTGCTTTGCATTTGGCAGATAGGTATGCTTGTTATCATAGAGCAGCAAGATGACTGTCATGACTAGGTGGCCGAGGAATGCTGTTGTGCTTTGCATTTTTAGTAGAGGGTGAAATGAGGACATGCCTGACAATATTTTGAAAGCTTGGATGGCACTACAACATCAGGCTGAGCTTTGCCAGCTCTTTCTACACCTGGGAAAGGCAGTACCTCACAGGTACTGTAATTTGCAGTTTTTCGGTGCCTATAATACAATAACCTTGCAATACATGGAGCTGGCAAAGCAGGTTAAAAATGTACTTTTCTTAATTAAAAACTATTAAAACAAGTAAGACGCCCTTACCAATAAATATTAAATAATTACGCTCTTCTTAATAATTTCAAATCTATAATAGAAAATTTCCCTTTTTAATAGGGCTAGAGAACTCGTAAGCTTGTTGGACAGAGGCTACCCAATCGCATGTTTACATTAACTGTATGAATACTATTGCCCATCGTAATTGCATGCATCGCCATCACCTGTAACGTTTACAGTTGCAGCTGTTTCCCTTCTGTTCCATTCACTTTTGTTGTACAGTATTTGCATAGAAAAATCAAGTGAATCTTTGATTTGTAAAAGATAAATTCACATATACATATTTTTTATCTAAAAGTTTACTGTTCTGATTATGACACAGTAAGGTACTGCATTATATGGATCGGAAAAAAGCATTATATATACTGAAAGGCGCAAATTTCAAAACTTAGCATTGGCTTCACTGAAGGCAGTCTCTGAATCCGTCGCCCTTTAAATCTCCAGCCATATGCTTGTAAGGGATCTTCACTCTTCAAACCTCTACGCATGCTCTTTCCGCGGTGACAACTGACAGGTGAACAGCTTGTGCTCCCACGATCTACGCAAGATAAGCTATATAGGGTTAAGCAACTTAGGTCTTACAAATGGTTCACAATATATCGAGAGCTTGCTTCTCTATATATCAACAAGTAAGTAAGCCAACAATTAAACTGTATTCATATCCTTAAAAACAAAGTAAACGGTATTCATTTTCTTTTAATCTAAACCCTCCATCACTTGTAATCTCATCTTCAATATCTCCATCATTATCTTTGTAGTGAATAACCGCAGCTTCACAAAACATCAACAACTGCAGCTCTTTTTTCGCCAGATCCGTGACAAGGTGGGAGTTTATAAACTCGTCGGCCGAACGTGCCACTTCAAAGGTAGACATACAGAGACGCCGACTTCGATTCAGTTGCTCTGTGCTACTAATATATCAGTGAGACTTGTGTTTCTTATTTTTTTGTTCGAAAGATGTGGATTTGATTCCTTGCTTAATTAAAGTGCATGATGATTTTCTATGAAATTAGAATCAGATATTCTATTCTACTAAGTCATGATTTGTGTTTTAGTAGGGATTTTAACTTGTTTCTTACAAGTCCAGATGGATAAAGTATGATTCTTTAGGTTTTCTTTGGTGTTTTTTGGGTAGTTCAGTTCTTCAGTGTTGCCCAGTGACCTTCAGAATAAGGTATTAATCTTGAGTCGGGAGTCCTGATGATGAACTAATATTGTGAAGTTCTTGATGATGTGGCCTTAATGTTGTATCATGTGTGGGTCTGTGAATGAGTTTGTTCGAGCATGTTATTTGCTGTGTTCGAATATTCCTCTAGTTAAATGACCCAATTGTCCTCTATCTGATTCTAGGGCACAAATGTGAATTTAATGGGATTCAATGGAAATACATACATTCAATGGGATTCAAAAGCAATTTTTTTTTTCAGATTATAACCCTAACTTTGTCACAGGTATTTGAGACATTTTAGGTCTGATTTAGACCTGCACCTAAACTCCCTGTAAAATAATAATCATCAGCACATCAGAGTCCCTTATCACATGATCGATGGACTGAAACGCCATGGACAAACCTCAGCCAAATTATGCCTCTAGCACAGATAAAATACCAACAAGTATTTAAGAATTATTAAGATCAGCGTAAAAATCAACTTAGGATACATAAAGATTAACACTCGAGAAGCCAAAATATTGGGGATAAGTTTGAGAAGCTAATAGGAGATCTCAGAAAAGCAACAACACGCAGCAGAAAGTTGATGAGTCCACTCAAGGCTGGCAAACTCAGCAGTATTTATGCATTGGCTTCACTCAAGGCAGTCTCTGAATCCGTCACTCCCTAAATTCCTGCAAACCTCTATGCTCTTTCTGATCGCTGTGACAACTGACAGATGAACAGCTTGTGCTCCCAATATCTACACAAGACGAGCAATAGGTTAAGCAACTAATTAGGTGGTTCACAAGATTTAATAAAAGTCTCCAATACTAATTAAACTACTCAAATTGAAATATCGGGAAAGAAATTGAGCCTCCGAAAGTAACACAGGAACGAGTCTGACATGTCAATGGACGAACATAAAAAGTTAAAACCATGCAATGGACGAACATAACAGGAACGAGTCTGACATATATATCAATGGACGAACATAACCATGCCAAAAAAGTCTAACCTGAAACGGCAGAAAAAGCTGTCATCTTCTAACTCTCTTAGCCGCCGCATCAGATCCACGGATTTTACGATGTCTAGCCATGGCCCATAGCTTCTCCAAGTTTGTAACAAATTCACTCACATCTTCAGTAGCATACCAACCGCCGCTTCTCTTCACTGGTACAGGCAAGTTAATCAGATTCACAGGGCCATCTCCATCTTCTACTGGAGATCTGGCTCTCTCCTGAACAACAATCATATCAGAATCAACCGTGCCCGAAGAAGCACCAACATAGCTGGCAGGACCATTCTTGAACGCATGCAACGGAACTGGAGGATCCTCTGGCAACTTGCGCGGAAATCCCGGCGGAACTTCCGAGAATGGAATACCATAATAGGGCTCCGGCTTCGGCAAGCCCATCGCCGGAGAAGAAGAAGAACAGTCAAGCCTTGCCTGCTTCGAACCAGGCAAGTTATTCAGATTCACAGTACCATCTCCATGTTCTACTGGAGACCTAGCTCTCTCCTGAACAGCCATCATTTCTGAATCAAACGTGCCCGGACAACCACCATAATAGCTCTCAGGACCATTCTTGAACATATGCAACGGAACTGGAGGATCCTCTGGCAACTTGCGCGGAAATCCCGGCGGAACTTCCGAAAATGGAATACCATAATACGGCTCCGGCTTCGGCAACACCATCGCCGGGGAAGAAGAAGAAGAATAGAGCCTTGCCTGCTTCGAACCATGATCCTTAATACACCTCGGCGTAGAGGATCTCCGCCCTTTCACCACCCCCGGAAAAGATCCAACTAAAGGCTGCACCATCGAAATCCACCATTTCCGGTACCGGACTGTCACGTCGCCGTCGAAGCTCCTCGCCGGAATGTAAAGCCGGAAATCGCTCTCAAACGGCGCCGTGTAATCCCTCCACGCGTCTGACGTGTCGATCGTTCTAGGGATCATCCCTGGGATGTCCTGATCCAGCCCAAATTGCATCGCGACCCGGTGCGGCTGGTATGGCTCGTTCCCGTCCGTTCCGACCAGAAGGCAGCTTCGCAGACACCGCGCTTGCGCCTCAATCTCCTTCTCGAGGAATCTCCCATTTTTTCTCAGCAGCAGCGAGCACTCCTCGTCCTGTCCGTACACACACGGGAAACGCCATTCGTCAAGTTTTAAACAGTAGGGCCTCCAAAGAAAAACTTCCCCACACGAGTCCAAAATGGGCCGGACATTCCCAACATGGGTCCGGCCCAGTCCGTCCCACCTCGCAGCCCGCACATCGCCGGATTTCAGAAACCTAGGATTTTCCGGCCGGAAAACTACAAATCGCTCCCATATCCACAGCTGCACGAATTGCATCGGCGACCACATCCCAACCACAAAAACGCTCATCGCGGACTCCTCAGCCTCTTGCAAACCATAGGCTAACTTCATCGTACTGCTCAGGATCCCTAAATCACGGTATAGATTGGCCAAGACAGCAGGAGCCAGGGCAACTCTAATCCCTCGGGACAGGGAAACCGCGACAGGGATGACGGTGTCCGAAATCCTGTCAAATTCGTTCCCAGGGAGCACAAACCTAGACAGCCACAAACAGAGAAATGCCACGTGCTCGAAAAGGCTGTCGGGCTTCTGATTACCAAAGTGCTTCAGCATGGCGCGGTGATCCCGGCGCGTTTCCAGCACGTGCTTTGTCTTGCTCTCAAGGTCCTTCAAATCTTGCCCCTGGAGAGGCGCGTAGGTGCAGCTTCCGAGAACAGGCAGGCCTCCGAGGATTGCTATATCCTCGAGCGTAATCGTGGCCTCGCCCCAAGGGAACACGAATGTGTTCGAATCCGAGCACCAACGTTCTGCAAAATTTTTGATCAAATCGTCATTTCTCTTAAACTTGAGTTTTGAGAATTGAATGGCGTCATAGATTCCGGCGTTTCTCCACGTGGGCCCGTGCTGGGCCGCCATCCGGTCCACCCATTCCGCCCAGTTCCTCTGCGGGTCTCGCCACCCGTTGTACTCGACGGCGACTGGCCAGGAGCATTTCCTGGTGAGGATTGGCAGTTTGAAGTTCGATGCAGCTGCAGCCTTCACGCCGGGATTGATAAAGTGAGCCACTCGGGTCACCGGATCGCCGCCTATCGGAGAACGAACGTCATCAATTCGATTTTCAACCAAATCAACAGTAGTCTCCATTTTGATTTGATCTGGTGCAAAAGTCAACAGTATTTTCTGCAACTCTGCAACTCTACTTTTTGATTAGTCAGAATAGAACATATATGGCAGGAAGAATAGGCTGAATTGATGGTTTTAATGGGATTGGTTCTGATTTTCTTTCTGTTGGTATAGGTGTTTCTATATAACTTTGGTCAAAACATTGGCCGGAAATGGGATTGCAAAGAGAAAACTATCACCGGAAAGATTTAGTGAAAGTTATATCCTAAGAAACTATGGATTATGTCAATCACTTCATTTGAATTTTGAACCAAAATTACAGCCAAATATATTCTACAAAAGTATCAATTTTATTCAGATTTTGATAAATTGAGTAAACAATTAATAGTTTGAATAGGAGCGGATCAAAAACAATCTTTCATTTATGTAATTTTTGTTATGATGTATTGACTAGTCTAATAATTTAATATCATGTGGAAGATTACTTTTGTTTTCCAAAATTAGGATTGAAAAGTCGTTGCTTTTAATTATACATTGGCATGTATATTAATCGAATAGTAGATGCAATTCATTTAGATGAGGATAAATTGAGTAAACAATTAGTAGTTTGAATAAGAGCGGATCAAAAACTATCTTTCTTTTATGTAACTATATATGATGTATTGACCAGTCCAATAATTTAATATCATTCTTTGTAATATGTAAGATTAGTTTTTATTTTCCCAAATTAGGGTTGAAAAGTCGTTGCTTTTATTATACAATGGCACGTATTTTTCAAATCGAATAGTTAGATGCAAATATTTTTCATAATTATGTAGCTTTTTGTCAATTATTACTATCTTACTTTTATCTAATTTTTGTTATGATGTATTAACCAGTCTAATAATTTAATATCATTTTTTGTAATATGTAAGATTAGTTTTTTTCCCCCAAATTAGGATTGAAAAGTCGTTGCTTTTATAATTATACAATGGCACGTATATTTTAATCGAATAGTGGATGCAAATATTTTTCTAATTATTTAGATTTTCGTCATTTATTTTTCCAATTCAATTTTTTTAAGGAGAGTATAATATATTTTGTGAGGAGAGTATGATATATCAAAAAAATCCAACTCCTCAATTTGACCGTGATTAATACATAAACAATGTCAAAGAAATTTAATGTAAATTTAGTTAGGCCCTGCTTGCTAGAACTTATTTTTTGCTGAACTGAATTGAAATGAAAAAATTAAAAAAACACTAAACTGAACTGAAAAAAATAAAAAAAATACTAAACTGAACTGAACTGAAAAAAAATATAAATATATTTAACTGAACTGAAAAAAATAAAATAAAATACTGAATGAACTTTAAAAAATATAAATTTACTGAAATGAACTGAAATATGTTTAATTGAACTGAAACTAAATAAATATACTGAACTTAATTGAACTGGAAAAAATTAATATATTTATTTGAATTGAAGTGGAAAAAAGAGAGTAAAGATAGTAGAAAAATTCATTATTGACAAATAAAATGAGTTTAACTGTACATAATTTTATAGAAATAGAACAGAATAAAGTTTAATGTATTGAAATAATGACTTAACGCAACTACATTTTATCAAATCACATTTACTTATAACTAAATTTAATTAAACTGAAGTAAACTTTAATGTGTTCAAGACAATAACAGTATGACTAAATTAAACTGAAATTGATCAACACTTGTGCATGATTGAAATATACTCAATTTTAATTTTAATTAAATTGAACAGAACTGTTTGAAAATATTCAAAATATGATAGAACCACTAGCGTATAAAGACTGCGCCATTTTATCGTATTCACAAACAATGAACTTGTATTCATCTAGTAAACACTAATTGAACAGAATTATAATTGAAAATATTGAACATAGTAATTATACGACTGAATGAAACTGGAATTCATCAAAGGAAAAATATTGATTAAGGGCGGCATACGGTTCATTGTTTGAAGTGGGGTGTAACTATTACATAATTTCTAAAAAGAGCGGTAATTTATTAGCCTACATTCATGTAATTTAATTCTTAAATTAAAGACATGTACACCCTTATTTTGTAGTCTCAGTTTTATTTTAAATTTAGTTCAGTTTTGTGGACTCTAGATTAAACGTTAATTCATCCCTGGCTAATATTTTTAATTTTTTTTTGAATTTGATTTAATTCACCTTGAAAGAATTCAAGTCAGTTTAATTTTGCTAAATTTCATGATGTAATTTTAATTAAAATGTTGGTTAAATTCAATTAAATTTAGTGTTCCATCCCCGTTTTAATTATTTAGGTCAGCTTTATTAAATTTGCAAAAACTTTATTTAAGTTTCACTTAAATCACTCTTTTCTTTAATTGAATTTTAGAAAACTTAACGAAACTATACTGTACTAAAATTATAAAAATTAATGTAATTTATTTCAACTTCATAAAATTTAAAGAAATTGTACTAGGAAGTGAAACATGAAACGAGTTCGTTACCAGGTTGTGCCATTATTCCCACATCGGTGGATTGGATGCAAATTGTTCAGTATATATGTGGATGCAAAAGATAAGGATTCGATAAGTCGCCGAACCCGCGCAAATTATCCATGAAACACCACGAATACTCGATACATACTTGGGCCTGAATCATACTCGGGCCATAACAACATGATATATGAATACTATACTACTAGTTTAGGCCCATGGCCCAAAGGCCACCCTTTTTAATCGGGTTAGCGAATTCGTAACTCAATTCGCTTCGCTTGTTGAACAGAGGCTACGTATCCTACTATTTGCCCTACATACTTGAGCCTGAATCATACTCGGACCATAACAACATGATATATGAATACTATACTACTAGTCTAGGCCCATGGCCCAAAGGCCACCCTTTTTAATCAGGTTAGCGAACTCGTGACTCAATTCGCTTCGTTTGTTGAACAGAGGCTACGTATCCTACTATTTGCCCATCGTGATTGCATGCTCCATGTATGCATCGCCACCCCCGTAACGTTTACATCGCCATCGCCATCCTACTTATTATTCGTCGTTACAACTAATTAATCTCCAAGTTTAGCTGGAGTTGTTTGGCTAATCTTCATCGCCAAATTTAAAATTTAAAACAATACAAGTTTTAGGGCCTGCTCTCTGGAGTTTAAGTTTTGTTAAATTGAACTGAAAAAAAATATAAATATATTAAATTAAATTGAATTAAACTGAACTGAAATAATTGAAAATTTTTAGGGAAAATATGAATTAGGGGAAGTGGAACTTTGTTTATTTATAAATAGGGTGTAATTCTTACCTAATTTCTAATAAGGGAAGTGATTTAATTTAAAGAAATCTGTAAAACAAATTTAAAAGGGAGATTACAATAATACCCTCACTTTTACCGCAAACCATTAAGCTCTGCTTATCCCGACTTAATCACACGATCTGGGCATCAGGTTTGCAGAAACCCCCGACCTAATACATCCACATCAGGTTTTTATGGTTATTAACTATGCAAAAAGTTCAAACGTGTCCATCTTATTTTGTCCTTGTACATTTACCTTAGATTTGGTAGATTGCTAGGCCGTTCTCGTGCAAAAACATCAAGTACACACATAATAAAAACAATTTTTGTAACAAGTTCTGGGGAATAATTCCGATGATTTCGCATGGTAAAACAAGCAGAAACTTGTCACTCATGCATTTCGTATATGAAACCAGTTCTTGATAATGATTAAGATGGTCCTCTGCTAATATTAACATGTAAATAAACTAGGTGTTTACTATATCCAGGTCCTGTTTACTATCTGCAGGTCCAATAAAAGTGGGAAAATACCATAATTACCCTTCATTCGTTTATTAATTTTTATGAATATATTTCTAAAACCCTAACCTTAAATGCATAAACCCGTCTATTTAATGATTGAACACGTGTCCAAATTATAAATTATTTTTCGTGAATTATAATAACATTTAATAGGGACATTAATGTCATTTCAGATTTAATTTGGACATGCAGAAATAAAGTGGACCTCATATAGAACACCCATAAAGTATTTTTATTGTTTTTTAGTTAGGGTATTATCGTAATATCCCTTTTAAATATGTTTTACAGAATATTTTAAATTAAACCACTTCCCTTCTTAGAGATTAGGAAAGAATTACACCCTCTTTATAAATAAACAAAGTTCCACTTCCCCTAATCCATATTTTCCCAAATTTTTAACATATCATTGTATATGGAGAAATATAATAAATTTAGTAAAATAAATAACTTTCAAATAAGTTATTATCATACAAAGAAATATTCACATGAGTAATATTAAGAATTTTCAAAATAAATTTAATTGATTTCTGTTTTTGGAATTTAATGCATTAAAATGTAAAACACTTAGGCCCTGTTTGCCAGAGTAAAACATTCAATTGCTGAATTTAATTGAACTGAAAAAAATTAAATATATCTGTTTGAACTGAGCTGAATTGAACATAATTGAATAGAATAAAGTGTAATGTATTGAAATAATGACTTAATGCAACTAATTTTATCAAATCACATTAACTTATAACTAAATTGAATTAAACTGAAGTAAAGTTTAATGTGTTCAAGACAATAATATCATGAATAAATTAAACTGAAATACCAATATACACTTGTACATGATTGAAATAGACTTTACTTTAATTTTAATTAAATTGAACTGAAATGGTTCAAAAAATATTTAGTTGATGATAGAACCACTAGCGTACAAAGATTACTCCATTTTGTCGTATTAACAAACAATGAACTTGTATCCATCTAATAAACGCTAATTGAACCGAATTATAATTGAAGTTAATGAACATAGTAATTAATATACGACTCAATGAAACTGAAATTCATCAAATCACATTTGTTCATAAACAAATTAAATGAACTGGATCAAATTAAACTGAACTGAACTGAAAAAACTGTAGAGATATATAATAAAAAATATAGAAGAAATTTACAGAACTAAAAAAATATAAAATATTTATCTGAATTGAACTGAAATGAAAAAGAAAAATTGAACTGAACTGAAAAAAAAAAATATATATATATATATATATATACTGAACTGAAATAAATAAATAAAATACTGAAATAAATTGAAAAATATTTAAAAATACTGAACTGAACTGAAAAAAATAAAAAAGACTGAAATGAACTGAAAAATATTTAAAAATACTGAAATGAACTGAAAAAAATAAAAAAATACTGAACTGAACTGAAAAATATTTAAAAATACTGAACAGAATTGAAAAAAATAAAAAAATAATGAACTGAACTGAACTGCTTTACAGAAAAACTCTGCCAAACAAACCCTTATTAGCTACTGTTTTCGTCCCAATCAAAACAGCTTGTTAGACTTTTCAAAGTCAAACAGAAACAGTAAATTTCTAGAAGTTAATATATACATATATGTGTGTGTCTTTTGTTGACTTCATAATCAAAATGTAATAATAATTGTAGATTTTATTTGTAATAATATATTGTTAAATGTTAGCAATCAAAATCGTATTAGTTTAATTATGAAAAGTCAAATCAGATTACTCGGCGGAGAGGGAGTATATGTTAGTTACCAAAAACAAATTATTATCAATTATTAAATTAGTCATAAAATGAAAAAAAATTTCCTCTTTTATTTTATAATAAATGTAATTACTTAGAAGTGTAAATGCATGTTCACATAAATGAAAATAAATAGAGGTCGGCGATATAAGAATAAGATAAGTGAAAAAATGATAAATATGTAATATTACATGACAAACAATTAGATAAGGCATACTTATGATAAGTCATAGAATCTGGAAACCCAAGTTTAAATAAGTTTTGGGGTAAACAACAATTACTTTTTGTTCGGTGTCATTGTGTAAAATGTAAGAATTGTATCCCCAAATTAGGTAGAGGGTTTCTGCAATTGCAATCATCAATGACGACTCTGCGACGGAAAAGATGGGGAATATGCAGAAGTGCTAGAGAAGAAGACGAACCCGCCACGATAACACCGTCAATCATCGCTGGAAATCCAAAACTCCTCTTCGGCCACCGAATCCCCTTCAATTTTGGCGAATTTCCTGGGTGGTGGGGTGATTCAAGACGGGAAGGCCCAGTGGAGATGCTCAGGATGGTGAATCGATTATGGGGAATGGGGTGGCAACGCTCTGGTAGTAAAGAACTATCAGTTGCTGGCGGCGGTGAATTGGAGATGCGAACGAAGAAGTCAACCAGATCCGCAGTAAAATCAAATTTACTGATCTCGATTGAAGCAGAATCCATGCGAATTGGAGATTGATTGGGCGTGGGTGGCGTTACCTTGATCGGAGATGTTGAACAGAGACGTTAAGTTGTGGCGCCGGCGAGGCGGAAAACAGATTAGTGGTGGCTGTTGTTGGTTAATGGTGGTGGCAGTGTGGTAGAGCTGGAGTGCCATCGGTTGTGGCGGTGATGCTTATTAATAATTATGATGATAATTTTATTAATGATGATTATGTATGATGATGTTGATTTTAGGGCTAGTGGTAATGATGATGAATGTCGATGATGTGATAATAAATGATGATAATTTGATGATTAACGGGGATTTGATAATGATCGGTGATGATTTGATGAAGTTATGGACAATAATTCGATGATGACTGGCGAAATTTTGATGATGAATGATGATAAACGATGATAAATGACGATGATTTGATTATGATGATGATGAACGATGATGATTTGATGATGAACGATGATGATTTGATTATGATGACGATGACGATGAACGATGATGATTTGATAATGAAGGATAAAGATATGATAATTAACAATGATGATTAGATGACGAGGATGGTGATTTGATGATAAAGGACGAAGATTTGATGATTTGATGATAAACAATGAAGATTTGATGATGAACGACGAGAATTTGACGATAAATGACGAGAATTTGACGATAAGCGACGAAAATTTCACGATGAACAATGATGATTTGATGATGACCGACAAATATTTGATTATGAACAACAAAGATTTGACGATGAACGATAATGATCTGATGATTAATGATGAAGATTTGATGTTGAACGGTGATAATTTGATGAACAACGATAAATTTGATGATGAACGTCGATGATTTGGTAATGAACAACGATGATTTAATGAGGAACGACGATGATTTGATGATAAAGAAGATGTTTTGTACTTATATAGTGAAATTAACAAAAATATAATAATTACGGTTTGACCCCAAAAGTTTTATATGAACTATATGCGATTTCTTGCCTTACCATAAGGCTGCCTTATCAGAGAGTTTCTCATATTACATTACATATACAATCAACTCTTTGAAAAATAACTATTTCCATATTCTTTAAAACAATTTTTTTTACCAAATCAGTTTTTTAAATAAGTCCATCACCAAACATTTCTAAGGGCCTATTTGCCAGAGTTTTTCTGTAAAGCAGTTCAATTCAATTTAGTATTATTTTTATTTTTCGTAAGTTCAATTCAGTATTTTAATTTGTTTTTCAGTTCAGTTCAGTATTTTTTTAATTTTTTCAGTTCAGTTCAATATTTTTAATTATTTTTCAGTTCAATATTTTTATTTATTTCAGTATATTTATATTTTTCAGTTCATTTCAAATATTTATATTTTTTAGTTCAATTAAATATATTAAATTTTTTCAGTTTAGTTCAGTTCAGAAAACTGTTTATATTTTTCAGTTCAGTTCTATTATGATAAATATTTTACAATTTTTTTAGTTCAATAAGTCTACCCTATATTTTTTATGATAGCTCTCTATAATTTTTTCAGTTCAGTTCAGTTTATATTCAGTTTAATTTGATCCAGTTCAATTCAGTTAATTTTGTTATGAACAAATTTGATTTGATGAATTTCAGTTTCAATTATTCGTATAATTACTATGTTCAATACCTTCAATTATAATTCGGTTCAATTAATGTTTACTAGATGAATAAAAGTTCATTGTTTGTGAATACGACAAAATGGAGCAATCTTTGTATGCTAGTGTATCTATCATATTCTCAATATTTTTGAACCAGTTCAGTTCATTTTGATTGAAATTAAAATAAAGTCTATTTCAATCATGTACAAGTATATATTGATCAATTTCAGTTTAATTTGGTCATACTGTTATTGTCTTGAATACATTAAACTTTACTTCAGTTTAATTCAATTTAGTTGTAAGTAAATGTGATTTGATAAAAATATAGTTGCATTAAGTCATTATTTCAATACATTACACTTCATTTTGTTCTATTTCTATTAAATTATGATGAACAATTCAGCTCATTTTATTTGTGAATAATGATTTTTTTTACTATATGTAATTTTTTTCAATTAAGTTCAAATAAACAGATTTAATTTTTTTTGGTAAAGTTAAGTTCAGCATTTTTATTTTTCCAGTTCAATTCAACATATTTATATTTTTCAGTCCAGTTCAGTATTTTATATATTTTTCAGTTCAGTTCAATATTTTTATAGTTTTTTCAGTTCAGTTCAGTATTTTTTAAAAAATTCAGTTCATTTCAGTGTGTTTAAATTTTTTCCAGTTCAGTTCAGTATTTTTTTAATTTTTTTCAGTTCAGTTCAACGAGAAATAAAAGAGAAAGTCTCTGATAAGTCAGCCTTATGGTAAGGCAAGGGGTATTAGGTTCAGGGGCAAAATACTTTTGGGGCTGAAATATATATATTTATTTTTCGGTGCCAGTATTTAAAATGTTAATAAAATCCAGGGACCATTTTGCAATAAGAATATATAACACATTTAATTTCCTTATTCATCATTACCATCATACATCATCAATATTAAATCATCAAATCATCGCCGCTCATCATCAATTCATCGAAGTTCATCATCAAATCATCGACGTTCATCATCAAATCATCGTTGTTCATCAAATTATCAGCGTTCATCATTAAATCTTCATCGTTCATCGTCATATCATCGTCGTTAATCATCAAATATTCGTCGTTCATCGTCAAATCATCGTTGTTAATCGTCAAATCATCGTCGTTTATCGTCAAATCTTCGTTCTTTATCGTCAAATCATCGTCGTTCATCATCAAATCATCGTCGTTTATCATCAAATTATCGTCATTCATCATCAAATCATCAAATCCGTTCGATCATCGATAAAAAATCATCAATCATAAACATAAAATTATCAACTAAAATATACACATAATCAAATCGATAAAAATCGGGATAATAGATTCTCGTAGAAACGTAACTCGGATCATCAATTTGAACTCGTTTTCATCATAAATATTTATACATATATATAAACGATCACTAACATTAATCATTGTCGTCATCAATACGATCGTCAAATTCTTTCAATCATCAATAAAATAACTTCAATCATCAATAAAATATTGTCAATTCTCATATCATCATCACTGAAATTAATCAAGTATCATATCATATGGAATACTGATCTACTGTATTTCATGACCATCAAATTCTCCAGTTATGAGTAACTAGTCACAAAGAATCCTGTGGTAACGATGATGCCCATAAACAACAAGTTACAAACAATTTTGACCCCAAAATTGGACGAAAAACTCATGTTACCTTTGTTAAACTCACTTTTATTTTGGGATAAAAATCTTACAATTTGCAACATAGTCCCTAAACTTATACACCTTTATACAGTGGGCACTTGTTTGTTTGGCCCCACAACTTATTAAAACATGGTTTGACAGACCCTCTGCCTTGCCATAAGGCTGCCTTATCTAATTGTTTCTCGAAATAAAATTTAGTAAACTGGGCCTAATTAGACTTTTGTGGTGGCCAAACAACTAATGGGTTTAAAAAAAAAAAAAAAAAAATTGGGTAACAACTCAAGTGATCCCTCAAACAATCACACCCTTTCCCCCTCCATGGGAGTTGTACCTCTGGGTAAATCTACCAGTCTCTTACCAGTAGAGCCATTCTCAATTCACCACTAATGGGTTTAAGAAACCTATTAAAGTTACTTCATAGATCCCTATCTTAAAAAAAACCTAACCACCTTCATCTTCTTCCCTATCTCCCTCCCTATCTCCCTCCCCTAAATCTAGGGATATGGGAAACAGTTTCTAATCGTTTTTTTTATTGATTTATATTCATGAATAAATGTGGAACATCCACATTAAACCTTTATATCATTTGATCTGAGATATTTTTTCGATTTCTGACGATCATTCTAATCAAAACCCTGCCGATCAACTTGATAGAAACCCTAACCCAATCTATAATTACCATGAAACCTTTTTGATTCAGTTATCTATACTGGACTAGTTTTTGGATGTTTGGTTTCATGTTTTATATATGTCAATAATTTAAATCAAAATGTTTGCGCATGATCTAACAAAGTTGAATGTATTCGTAGTATTACAGATGTTGAATATCTTTGATTACAAAGGTTGATTGTGCTTGGATGCAGATACCTTGTTAATAGTTCATGACTTTCGCGACAACTAGTTAATATTCGTTACTGGGGTTGTTCAAGAACTGGGTCAACCCGAAAAATTGACCTGACCCTTTCTGGAATTGATTGACCAGGACCCGGGTTTTTAGAATTACGAGCTAACTCAGTTAAGTCTCGGTCCACAATTTTATGCTTTTCCGGTAACGGGTAAAACCGGATGACCGGACATTATCATATTATAAATATGGTTATTTTACATATATAAATGATTCATTGTGTATTTATTTAACTTATTAATGTAGATTGAATAATTATAGAACGTTGATTGTCATTTGATTTTTTATGTATGGTAATTGTAAATTTATTAATTAGTTGGATTTAGCTACCTTATTTTTTAATTAAACCACTACATGAAGTGGGGTGACCTTTTATTTGGCTCACCAAACCATATAAAAGCCTTTAAGGGCATTAGTTCATACACTGTTGAGTAATAAGGTACCAAATAGAGTGTGAAAATTGTTTATCTTGAAAAAACCATGTTGATTTTAGTGTGCACCCAAGGCCATGTTTGCTAGAGCTTATTTCTTGCTAAACTGAACTGAACTGAATTGAAAAAAATAAAAAAATACTGAACTGAACTGAAAAATATTTAAAAATATTGAACTGAACTGAAAAAAATAAAAAAACACTGAATTAAACTGAAAAGTATTTAAAAATACTGAACATAAATTAGCCTCCAGATGAAGATTAATAACTTATGAGGAATCTTGAGTCTCCATAATTGAGACTAAAACTTTCTTGCACTCTAAGTGAGCCTGTATCCTGTCTTTGACGTTTATACTCCATTCATTGACCATTTCCAAAATGCCATATCTTGTCCTGTAAGACCTAGGTGTATGGCTTGGATATGAGGAAGAATTTCCCGTGGGAAGATGCTTCTGATCAATGGGAATCTCTAAACACCATTAACATTGTCTATCAAGTGCTCCACTCTAAGATTTATATGTGTCGCAATTACTGTGCAATTTCGGATTGGGTTTGGTGCAGTTGGGATCTATTGATCATGAATGATGACTCTCTTTCCATTAGCTACCTTCCATTGGAGATTGTTAGAAATCATATCGTTCGCCCATACCACTGATCTCCAGCCCCATGAGTCTCCAGATTTTGCTCTAGCTGTTAGATTATCCTCATGTGTTAGGTTTTTTTTAAAAAAATTAAACCACCATTGGTGGAGGAGGGAATTTTATTTGGCTCCCTAAACCGATTTAAATGTCAAAGGCATGAATGTTGGTTACAATAAAAGGCAGATTTGCCTTCAAAAGCCTAAAAAGAATGGCCAAAAAGAATGCCTATTCTCTAAGTCCTTACTAATGGTTAGATTATATTCTGATTTCACTACTCTATCGGGGAGCAATTTAGTGAATCAAGTCAACAAAGACCAAAACACAAGTTAGCCACCCGAAGGAATGAAGAATCAGAACATTTACCATTAGTGAAGGCACTATATACACAAAAGAATTATATAGCCAAAGAGCTGGAATGAGCAGATTCAGTTGTTTCTGTCTGATTGTTGGAGGAGTCCAATTGTTCAGGTTCAGCTTGTCCTTCATGATTCTTGTTATAGCATGTCAGAATTTGATGATGAGGTTCAGTGCTCCATAAGTCCTCATGTGTTAGGTACTTAGCCCTATATACTCTATGTAGGATAAAATCCCTGTTAGAGATCATATTCCATGCATGCTTTGCTAATAGAGCCTTATTCATAGCAATTTCAAATCTTAGATTCAAGTCTTCTTCCAATTTTGATTTGCATATTTTATCCGTGATCTCCAGTGTACTATTTTACCCTCCAGATTTCTTCCCCAAATGAATTTTTTGCAGTCAAGGCATCAATCATCTTTAAGATCTGTGTTGGGTTTGATAAGTCCATGGTTCATATTCCGGACCTCATTCATTCTCGGACGAGGGCCCGAGAAGGGTCATGGGCTTGAGTTACGCGGGAGATGGATCCACGGGTCTATCAATCCAAATCCTTATAAGGAATGCGTATATTATGAATGTTCTACAAGGAACATACATCCTCTAAAACATGGTAAGTACAACCATGACTGAAATACACTTCTTCTATACATGGTAATACAACTGTTATCTCCATAAGAGTTGTATTCCTACCATAATTACATATCTTGGTGATCTATGGATTGTAGCCATATAAATACAGAAGGTTTGGTAAACCTCTCTATGTATTATCTTACATTAAATACGCCTTACGCATCATACTAACTTGAGCGTCGGAGTGTCTATCCTCGGGACACCCGAGGCCTTGTTTTGCAGGTCAGCCAGTGAGCCAAGTTCGTCGTCGAGCGCAGGTGTCCGCCATACATCAAGTGGCACGCCCGGTGGGACATCGTGTCAATTGATGACGTCGCCAAACTTTGTCTCTGATCTGATCCTGTGCACCTGCGCAATGAATTTTCAACATCATGTCTGAAGCCGAAAACCTCAGAAGGACCGCCCGGACGCAGGGCAGAGTTCCGGAAGAAAATCCCGAAGAAGAGCAAGCTTCCTGAGGACGCGGACGCGGCCGACCAAGAGGATCCCGATCACGTTCTACATTAGAACCACCACCAAGCTCTACCGTAGGTGCCGGAAACTCCAACGATCCGAACTTCTCCGGTCCAAATCTTGTCGCGTCCGGAGCACCGATCTCCGGTCGAAACCCTGCCGCATCCAGAGCACCCGTCTCCGGCCCCAACCCTGCTCCATCCAGAGTACCACATTCTGGATCAAATCCTGTTGTATCTAGGGTGCCGAACTCAGGCCCTGGACCATCTAATGCTCGATCTAACCAAAGAGTCTCGATCCAAATTTATATGAGCTATAGCGAGTTCCTAAACGAACCGGAAGGGCTCAGTCACGAGAACAGCTTAGGATACAGCAGGGCCGACTCGACCTTTACTGAAGAAGAGAGGGTGCAAAGAGATCGTCAAATCCTTGCAGAAAGGCAAGAAGAAGAGGCGAGAGGGAGACGCCTAAGGGAATCCTTGAATCAACCCTTGCGGCATTACCCTCCGAGCTCTGAACAGCCTCCTTCAAACCCCATCTCGGACCCTCCCCCGAGGGAAATCCTTGAAGATGTTCGAGCATTGATGAGAGATCTACATTCTCAATATCCTGACTTTGTAGCGTCCCTGCTGAATCCAAGCCAACAACTTCGCGCCCAGACGCATGACGCCCCGAATCGAGTGTCAATTCCAGGATCTCGAACAACACCGCTCTCCGATCCCGCTCAACAACAGAGATTCTTGGATAATCTATCTCAGAGCCTACCTCCATACAGCAGTCAAAGGCACCTGCCACCACCTCCAGTCCCAGCAAACTACCGCAACAACGGCTTAGGCCTAAGCAGGGAGAAGGTACAAACAATGCTCATCGAAAATATCCAGGAGGAGTTAAGGCGGGAAAAAAGGGAGCGGGCTCAGAGCGACTGGCAGTCCAGTGGCGATCGACCTTTTACTCAAGAGGGAACTTATCATGCCCGAGGGAAATACGAGGTCAACCAAGAGATCAAACGCATCCTCGGACCTAGAGGACAGTCTGCTCGCTCTCTATTTTCACGACACATCGTGAACCTTCCCTTTGATAGTACTAAGAGGGTCCCCGAACACTTGCCTACCTATGACGGTACTAGTGACTCTCGAGAATTTCTATCGGTCTTCTTCAAGACCCTTGAGACCAGGAACTTTCATGAATTGGAGATATGTAAAATCGTCCCCAGTTATCTTCGAGGAAAAGCCCGGACATGGTTTACTCAAACGAAGCCCGAGAGCTTATTTGACTACTGGGACTTCGCCGAATTTCTCCTCCTTTCACGAATTGGAGATATGTAAAATCGTCCCCAGTTATCTTCGAGGAAAAGCCCGGACATGGTTTACTCAAACGAAGCCCGAGAGCTTGTTTGACTACTGGGACTTCGCCGAATTTCTCCTCCTTGCCTTCTTCCGAAAGAAGAAATTCACTAAATCCCTCAGAGACTTAGGGTACGTGCCTCGCCTTGAAGGAGAAACTGGGGTAGAGCATTACCACATGTATATGGATCTAGCTACAGAATGCTACGATTGAAACGAGGTCCTCTTGATCAACATGTACCGCATGAATGTAGATGATGACACCCTGAGAATGTAGCTGGCTACGAAGAACCCCACTACAATCCAGCATCTCCAGGCCATCATGGAGAAGTATGCCAGCAAGGCGAATGCGGTAACTAGCAAGAGGGGCGTGAGCCCTATGCAGAGAATAAAAGCAAGGAGCCTAAGATGAAGATACCCAAGGTCGAGAAGACAGAAGGCCCCTCCAAACCTACCTCAGAGTCTTACACTCCTCTGGCGAGATATCGGGCTGAGATTTTATCCATTCACATGCACCTTTTGAAAGATACCCCCGCCATGAAGGAATCAGCCGAGCGTCACCGGTCCCCGAAATTCTTCCAATATCACCGAGACCGGGGGCATGACACCGAGGAGTGCTATCAGCTTAAGAACGAGATTGAGAAGCTGATTTGACAGGGAATCGTGCAACAGATTGCACCTTTGATAGCCGGTGATAACCAGGGTACCCAGAAGAAGTATGGGGAAAAACCTTGGCAGAAGAGGAAGGACGGCCCCCGAAACAAAAACAACAACAACAACCAAGGGGGTGGGGGCAACAAACCTCAAGATCCTCCTCCGCCACCGCCAAACGGAGCCAATCGAGTTATCAATGGCATTAACGGTTACACTAGAGAAGCAATCTCCCTCACGAAGCTGAAGGATAGTGTGTGCGCCATACCCCACACGGAGCTGATCAACAAGAGGCTCCGTTCCGAGGAGACTATCACATTCTCGGACGCGGACGCTGTGCCAAACCAGGTGCCCCCACTCTGACCCTCTTATTATCTCTGCAACGATACATGATTCCCTGGTGAAGAGAGTGTCTGTGGATGACGGTAGTGGAGTAGAAGTGATGTTCCAAGACTGTTTCCAAGAGTTAGGGTTTATCAAGGACGACCTCAAGCCTACGGGCCCAATCTCGGAGTTCACCGGAAACCCAGTCATACCTCTCGGGGAGATCACACTCCCAGTCACAGTAGCAGATGGGGAGTGTAACCCTCTAATGCACATTCGTGGTGGTTGACACAGTCACACTCTTCAATGTCATCCTCGGCAGACCTTGGATGTGCCAAGCTAAGGCTGTATGGTCCCCTTACCACCTGATGATGAAACTTCCAACATCGCAAGGAGTGGCCTCCATCAAGAGAGACCAAGGAGTGGCACGTTCCTGCATGATCACGACCATCCCTGATGCTTGAAAAGTGAGCAACATCTCGACCGTGAACGCCATCCTAGGGGACCTGATACCCGATCCTAATCTCGAACAACCCCTGGTATTCAACTTTGAGGACAAGGCATAGGACGAGATGACTGCATTATGGCACAAGCGACGCCATCAAACCTTCCAAGTGGGGGAACTGGTAGTGCCAGTAGGTCCGTGGTGCACCGATAAGGTAGAAGGAGCGCTGGAGTCAAGGCCAAAAGGACCCTACAAAGTCTCCACAGTCCAATCCGGTGGATTCTACCTCTTACAAACTCGCAAGGGAGAACAGTTGGATCCTGTCATAATGACGCCCTTCCTACGCAGGTACCTCGGAGCCAAAACCAAGTAGACCTTCTCCAAATAAGGAGAAACTATTTCAATAAGGCCTACGGGCCAAAATTCCTTTTCTTACTATCTTTTTATTTTTTCATACCCGAGTTCCAAAACTCTGAGTGTCTTTATAATTTTACCAAACTTACGAGTTCGGGGAATATAGTTTCTTTTCGATATACAAATTCTATTTTATTTTAAGCACTCAATATCCCTCTAATACAAAGAGACACTATGCCTTACAAAGCATAAGTAAAGACTGCTGCCTAAGATTTTTATGCTTATAAAAAGCGTGTGATTGATGCTTATCTAATATGAGCTGCTTGAACTACGTAGTCGAGCCACAGTCACCTTAGGCTAAAATAAAATAATATACTTATATAAAGTATATGGTCAAAACCAATATAATATGGGTCATACAAACTCACAAAGTTTGAAATTCGACCTTCTTCAGAATGTGCCTACCCAGGTGCATATCAATACTTATTTAATATAAGTTAGGCTCTAATAGCCTGATAATCAATCTTCTCAAGGACTAAAGACCTTTATAAAGGCAAAATTAAAAGTGTTATTACACTATGATATTTCCTACACCTCGTAAAGGTCCTTAAAAACAGAGGTACATCCTCGACCACGAGAAGAAATAGAGGCAGACCTCGATCTCTTTGGAGACCTCGACCCCAGTTACACTCCTCTGCTACCCTCATTAGCTGGAAAGGTAGGGAAGATTCATCTCTATCTCATATGGGCGCAGGTTTAGAAGGAGAACCAATTGTACCATGAACTCCAGGAAGCATTTGTCTTGTCGCCTGCCTCAAGCTCAGAGTAGGTGACGCCCCTCTTCCCCTTCCACGTGAGATCCCTGCAGAAGGACCAGTCGTCCCTAGAGATGTACCACCTCGGATAGGAGGCCCCATTATTTGCCTTGAACTCTGGGCTGAGGAAGGCTCCCCTACCTCCTTTCTTGAAGACGCTGGAGGATTGATAAATATGCCCTTAGCTTCCAACTCCTTTATTTGGATCCTATAGGCATTCAACTCAGCCTCGCACTGGTTCAAATCCTCAGTGACGAGCGTTATTTTATGAATGACATCATAAGTCTCATTCCGAAGAACACTTATACGGGCATCTTTTCGATGGATCTCACTCTGAGACACCCTCAACTCATCTCGGACCCCATTCAAGGTTGCCATAGCTTTTCTTATTTCTCGATCATAATCTTGATTGGCAGCTAGAACCTTGTTATGGGTATTTTCCAAAGCCTTATACCTCTCCCGAAGGACCTCAAGTTGCCTGTTCAAGTCAGCTCTTCGCGCAAGACTCTCTTCCTCCTGGCGACGAAGACTATCACAATCTCCTCGGACTAGGCTACAAAAGCCCTTGCAATCTTCTAACTCTTCCTCCAGATCTTTGCTTCTCCGAAAGGCAGCTTCATACTTAACCTGCAATTCAGCACAGGCGGCAACGCAACACTGGAAATAAAAGAAGACGAAAGCCAATCAATTTCATAAAAAGATATGCTATTCGAAGTACATAAAAGCCAAAATATGGCGAAAAGAAAAACATCCTAAATAAAGAGTGAAGCCTCTAGGGAGTTACAATTTTTTGCTGCCCATCTTGGTTTCCTTCCTGCTCAGCTGCAGAAGCTTCTACAACAGGCTTCTCTACCAAGAACGACAACTCAGGATACAGGCCACGAAGCTTCTCCCGAAACTCCTCTAGAGTTAAAGCCTTCTCCAAGGACTCCAAACTAGCTATCAAGCTAGGCCTGAACCCCCCTGCTTGACGAAACCTCGTTCGAAACTTCTCTAAATCCTCTGACACCTCAGACCAATTATAACTGGGAGCCAACAACCCCTTGTCACCATCACTGAGGACCTCCTGAAGTGAGACCCACATGCGTGGAAGCTCAGACCTATGATAGAGTTCGTCATGCTCTTGGCAATGGACCTCCATCTCGAGGCAGTTGATGCAGAAATCTGCTATCAATTGAACAAGCTGCCTCTGGCAAACAGGATCAGCATATCGATTCCTCTCTGCCTCCCACGCGGCCATTTTCCTGCTCAGAACCTGGAAGGAATTGTCCCTTAATATCTTCTCGTCCCTTAAGGCCCTAACTTTCTCATCCAAGGCCTCTCTCTTAGCCTTTTCCCGTGCAACCTCATCTTGGAGATGCTTCACCAACTCGGGTGGCTTGCTAGCTCTCCTAGCTACTTGCGCTTTCAGCTGTTCCACCTCGGCCGCCTGCTCCTCTGCCACTTACTCCACAACCTGGCATCGGCCGTGAAACATTTTGACCGAACCATACAAGTGCTTCATATGGTTATTCATACTATTCATAGACTGCGAAGGAAAAGCAAAACAGTTAGAGAACTAAACCTCGGGTCATGTGGGAATCTGATTTAAAGCATACCTGACTTATCTCAGGACACCCTGAGGTTATCTCGGACTCAGACTCTGAGACCTCGGAAGGAGGCAATACTACGTATTTCTCGAACTGGTCCAATTGTTCGAGATCAAGCTTGGCCTTCTTAAAAGACCTACCGGAGACATCAGAAGACCCTCCTTGGGCTTCCAGCTTCCTATTCCTAGTTTCCTCCTCCTTAAGACTCTTTTGTTGGATCAGCTGAGTCAGCACGTCTGTTGCCTTCTCGGATTTAGAAGTACTCACTGCATACAAGAAGAATGATGTTAGCAATAGGAAAAATGGTACAACACAAAAAAGAAGTATATATATGACAAGAACAGATACCCTCGTGTAACACAACAGGGGTTACTACGGAAGTTACAGAATCATCATCCTCGGGCCTGCCGAACATAGTACACCAGTATTCATTAATACTGGTAGTTTGTGGAGAACAAGAGGTCTGAGCCACCTCTTTTCTCGGACATCGAACTAGGGCTAAACCCTCATCTTCTTCCTCATCTGATGAATCTCGAGCAACATGCACAAACAAGCACTCTGCCTCACCAAGCACCTCAGCCTTTGATTGAGTTTTCCTTGGTCCTCGAACCAACCTTCTCCGGCGACGCCGAGCGTCCGACATTAATCCAGAAACCTCCCTATCCAAAGGAGCCTGATTTTCTGACACCTCGTCCTGAGCTGCCCTCTCCTCAACAGCCCTACAGGCCTGAAGCGTCCTGGCTGCACCAACGGGATCCTGCTCCATAGACAAAATGGCCTCATACCATTCAATCTTCACACCCTTTGGTTGGTCGAAATAGGACAACTTCATATATCTACCATTCTGAAGAGTCCGGCCAGGCACCTCGTACAACCACTTATATGTCTCAAGGGGCCATAACCAACCCATTTGATGGTTTTCGGGCACAAACTTGCCACCAATAAGTTTGATCTTTTCCCTCACCAGCTCTCCAGCTATGTTAAGCAATCTGTGCGAAGACTCAACATCATACTTAGCCTCATTCTTGAGCTCCTCATTCCAATGGGGCACTTCATACTTTGTTCGATTAAAGGTTAATTTTACTCTATCCCACCCCTCACTCTTTGAAGGCAGTACAAAGGCTTGGCCTATATCGGTATCCCGGACAACTAAAGTTACTGCTCGTTTAACAATGGATACCTTATACAAGGTCCGTAACAGAGCAAGACTTGGGTCATAACCTTTACTGGCACACCAAGTCATCAAGGCCATTATGATAACTATCACATTGGCATGCAGCTGTCCCGGATGAACCTTATAACACTCAAGGAAGTCACTCAACAACGGGGGAAAAGGAAAAGTCAATCCATGCTAAAGAAACCTCCCATAGACAACGCCTCGGGTCGGAGTAACCAACTCAAAGGCAGACTTAACTTCCCCAAAATACATAAGATCACTATCACTGGGGATGGAATACTGGTAGCCCTCTGCGAATACAGCAGCGTCAACACGGGCTTTTTCATCCTCCACCAACCTCTTACTGCTGCCCTCACCATGCACAGAAGGTCCACCTCCGGGCGCACGCGCCATTATGGGGCTACCCTCCATTTGAGCCCTTCTCGCAACGACCATTAATCTTTTCTCTTCATCGGAGGCTTTCTTCTTCAACACCACAGGCCTCTTCCCACTTGCTACCTCGGCTCTATGGCAGTCACGGGAGCTATTCTCCTCGGCCTGAGCACATGCCTACTCTCTCTCATCATGATAGGGGACATAAATCGTTTCGCTACTATTACTCATGCTCACAGAGAGTGTGGGGGGAAACACACAAGGGAAAAGGAGAAAAAGACACAAAAAGATAACGAAGAAAGAAGATAGCACTTACTAGTGATTATGGAAGTAGAAATTTGGGGCTTGAGAAAGTGATGAGGTACTGACGCGTCTTCTGAACTTGAAAGAAGAAATTTTGAATGAGGAAGACAATGTGAATGATTTGGAAGATTTAACCCAAACCCAGACAACATTAATGTGAGTAATTACCTTGAATTTTGTTCCGATGCAAGAAATTGGAGAGACGGGGGGACAGACCGCCTCTACCTCCCAATGAATATACGCCACGTGTATCTCCCATCTGGATTTCGAAAATTGATAACCTCAGCCGTCCACATGTTTTGATGGAATACGAAAGAACTTGAAAGCTAGATATTCAGAAGGGTCAGCCCGAGAGGATGGTCCTAGAAGGACACCCCGAGCTTAATTCCTCGAGCTACTCTCCCTCGAGTTATTGGCCTTCCCTCGAGAAGCAAGCCTCTCCTTCAACCTTCGAGACGGAGCCCTCCGAATTCTGAAGATCTACCTTGGGGCTACTGATAAGTCCATGGTTCGTATTCCGGACCTCATTCAGTCTCGGACCAGGGCCCGAGAGGGGTAATGGGCTCGAGTTACGCGGGAGATGGATCCACGGGTCCATCAATCCAAATCCTTGTAAGGAATGTGTATATTATGAATGTTCTACAAGGAATATACATCCTCCTAAACATGGTAAGTACATCCATGACCGAAATACACTTCTTCTATACATGGTAATACAACTGTTATCTCCATAAGAGTTGTATTCCTACCATAATTATATATCTTGGTGATCTACGGATTGTAGTCATATAAATATCCAAAAGTTTGGTACACCTTTTTTATCTAATAACTCATACAATACGCCTTACGCATCATACTAACTTGAGCGTTGGAGTGTCTATCCTCGGGACACCCGAGGCCTTATTTTGCAGGTCAGCCCGTGCGCCAAGTTCGTGTCGAGCGCTGGTGTCCGCCATATATCAACATGAAATATTAACTTATAATAAGATATTATAAATTTTTTGATTACTAAATTTCTTTAAAATCAAACATGGAAATTATTTTAAAAAATTTAAAAGAAATTAGTAACCATGAATTTGGATCAAACCTTTCCAGGCCGGTCCAACATAGAATAATTCCAGACTGGATCCGGGCCAAAAATTTCTAAAATGGGTACGGAACCGGGATCATGATTTTTGAACTTTTCGAATCTAAGTCAAATTGAATGTGAGCCGGCCCAAGGCGGGACAACCTTGATGAATATCCCTATGCATAAAGGCATGATTACAATTTTGTTGATTTCTTATTTGTAATAAGAAACATAGTCCGGTTAGCATTTAGTTTGACTATCATTTGATATGATACTGATATTAAATTATATTCCACTTATGTAATCGTTATTTTGAGATTCATAACATCTTGAATGAAATTCTTCAGAAATATAATTTTGCTCCAAAACTTTGTTCACCATACACCCACAACAGCTCACAATCTTCTAAAAGGTAGTTCGCTAGCAGGGCTAGGGGTGTAAATGAGTCGAGTCGTTCGTGAGAAAATCTCGAGAAGTTTGGTCAAAGCTCGACCTCAAGCTCGGGTTGACCAAGCTCGATCTCGAGCTCGAACTCGTTCGAAAATGTAACGAGTCGAGTCTGAGCTTTTAAATTTTATTTCGATAAGCTCGACGAGCTTATTGAGCAAATATATATATATATATATAATTAGATATATAGCTAATATAGGGGTTTCTTTGGAAATAATAAAAAATATAAAATCTAAATTAAGTATTATGGTATGTATGATTGTAGTACCGCTTGTGTATAATCTGTATACACGCTAAACTTTCAATTTTACCCCAAATCCAAGTCCAACTCTAACTCTTCCTCTTCTTCCATTCGCGAATTCCAGTAAAACGAGTTTTTTGAGTTAAACGAGTTCACTTGGCTCTAATTCGTTAAGCTCGCGAGTCGGACTCGAGCTCACAAAAAGTTAATGAGTAGAGTCATGAGCACAATTTTTTATGTTCGAAAGAGCTCGATCTCGAGCTCGAGTTCGAAAAATATTTAACGAGTCGAGTTTGAGCATACCCGTGTTCGGTCTCGACTTGACTCATTTACACCCCTAAGCAGGGCCAATATGCATAGGAAAGATTCAGCCGAACAGGACAAGCAAAAATAAAGGGTAAAAATGTATATTTTATGCTAAGTACGATAAGATATTTGAAAATTTCAATTTTTTCAACATTTTAAATGAGTGATTGGGGTAGATTACTTTCCAATTTAACACCAAACAAAAAAGCTAACTCAAAATTCATTTCATCAAACACCACATTTTTCAAGTTTTTCTTGAAGTTCTTTGAGTCGACGTTCGCTACATCACCGCGTCTCCAATATGGCTAAATTTTAGCCATTTTACCTAGTCAAATAGGTTAATTTAGCTAAATTTTAACATGCAACTCCAACCATATTAGCTATATTACCTAGTGGAGCATTAGTTTAACATTGTTTTAGTAAAACAGTAAAACAGTAAAACAGTTTTAGATGATTGGTTAACTCTTAACATAGGTCAAATATCCACCAAGTAAATAGAAGTGTATTGATGTTACCCGCTTGGTGGCCCGAAGAGATCCCTTCCCTGCCCCGACTTACCTAATCCTGCAAGACAACGCCCAGGGGTACCCGAGGGTAGAACCTCCGGCGTGATGATGAAAGGTAGGCCTTGGTAGAGAAAAAGGTATTCACTGGTAGAACGAATAGAGATTACTTACTTGGAATAGTGCCATGTGGCACTATTTATATTGCTCACTTCAGGTCTCCGGATGGTCCATCTTACGCATGACTCATCACTTGGTTGTCCCTGTCCAGGTGGTCAATCCACATATACCTCCATAATAGCTGACCTCACGATGGGCCAAGGCCCAACCGTCCTACACAGCGATTGGCCTGGGCCTAGTATCACCACTAGCCCCTGGAAGTCGGGCATTCATCCTAGGACACCATGTGAAGAGTCGCGAGGAAGGCGCAACTTCTCTCATTCCCTAATTTTAACTTATGGCATAAACGCTTGTGGACCCCCTTCACCTTCACTGCTATACAGGCCCTCATAAAGTTTCATCAGGGCAAAAAGTTCCAAAGTCCATGATAAAGGATGTCTTAGCCTTGTCTTCTTTGGCAATCCAAATCTGGTGGTACCCCTGGTATGCGTCAAAGAAGGCTAAAACCGCGTGGCCTATAATGGCCTCTGCCAATCGGGTCCACCAAGGGCAGAGGATAACTATCATTCGGGAAACACTTGTTCATATCCATGAAGTCAATACACATTCTCCATGTCACGTCATGTTTCTTCACTAGCACCGGGTTGGCCAGCCACTCCGGGTATAGGATCTCCTCCACCATACCCGCCTCTTTCAGTTTCTGTACCTCTGTCCGAACTACCGCTACCCGCTCACCTGCTAGGGCTCTCTTCTTATGCCGAATGGGTTTCAAGCTAGGATTGACATTCAACTTGTGCATCGCCAACTCCGTGGGGATTCCTATGAAGTCCTTCACCTCCCATGCGAACACATCTTCGAACTTAGCTAGCAGCTCCTGCAGCTATACCTTGACCTTATTTGGCATACCTTTTCCCACTTTTATAGCTCCCCTGCTTCCTACCGGCATATCAACTACTTCTACCGATGCCACCTCCCCGTGCATAGCTCCTACAGGAGCCTTCATGGCCGCCTGTATGGTTATCAGAATACGACTCCTTGCCGTCGAATGACTCCCCCTCACTGTTGTAATACCCTTCTTCGTTGGGGACTTCATGGTCAAATGGTAGGTGGAGCAGATTGCCCTTGCCTGGGCCATCCATGGCCTGCTGATGATAATGTTGCACAGGGACGGCCCATCTATGACCGCAAAGAAAAAGAAAAAGATGCATGGAAAGGGTAGATTCTAATCCCCTCACTCTCACTACTCTTATTCTTTCTTTCTTATTGGAAGCTGACTTGAGCGTCAGAGAGAATCCCCGGCTACGACCGAGAGGCTCCCCTTTTGCAGGTGATATCACCGCCACCAAGACCCCGGTCCATGAGGACCTCGTAGAAGGAATAAAGGGGGTAGTATCAGTGGTGGTGTTTGCGTTCTTATCAGTGGAGGGTGCATTGAGTTTGGATATGAGGTGCATCTGAAATACATTAATTTTGTGGTGGCTATGGTTTCTTGAAGTCGCCTTTCTTGATTCTTGAGGAATGGAATTGTAGTGAATCTTGATCAGTCTATTCTAAGTATCTAATATAATACTAGAGGTGATATTGTGAGAAGTATTTCAATGTTATCAAATTGATATTTCAATAGCACAAAAACAAGTAAGTAGTTCTTGTAGACCCGTATGTAAATAAAGTACGAAAATGTAAATAAACTGAAATATTAATAACAAAATAAATAAAATAAAGTTATTCATATTAATCTTGAAAAACATGAATACATTACATAAAGAAATAATTAGTACAAGAATGGCATGTGCATTCCGGTACATTAAAGTGGTGGAGCCGAGGAAACCTCTGTCCTAGAAACGATTTAGACCATCGGTAACAATCCACGTCCCCCAGGATTGAACCACTAAAGGCTAACCGGAGTCGAGCCCTGTACTAGCAACACGAGCCGTAAAACAGCTATCACCAATACAGTTAGGAACCTAATTTGATTAAGATGAGCTAAATGATCGACTGAGGAGAAGAGCAAGTTTTTGTGCTTAAAACTTTAGAGAGAAGAGAAGAGAACTCGAAAGTTGGATTAAGAAACTGATATCCTAATTAACGACCCTATTTACACAGCTCTAGACAGACTCCGATTTTTGGAACGTGAAAATCTGATTAAACTCAAAAATATTCATGAATGTTTTCGAGCATAGCAATCAGCCAAATAAGGTCATGCACGGAGTTGGAAAAAGGTTTTCATGACAGAATTTAAACTGATCTCGAGTTGAAAAAAATATTTTCAGATTACTCATGACCTAAACCTTCCACAGTTAGATTGATTCGCTCTTATTAAGAATATTTTCTTTTTTTATGGAAGTTTGTATATTTCATTTCAAAAACCATCCAAAATACTTACACTTCTTAGCCCTCACTCCCGGCCATCTGAATTACAAAGAAAAAATAACAAGACTTTCCTACCTTAACAGCTCAATGTCATAAAACTGAAGCTTCATGCTAATTCCCTATTATTGTTTGAATCTTGTGCTCTCTCTTAGAAGAAGACTGATCCAAACTAAGGAAATAAAGACTGACAGAAACCCCATTTCTATGGCAGAAGCCTTACAAAAATGAGCTATTCCTAGACACTTAATTCATTGATCAAACTACTGAAATCCTGATGGCAAGAAACTTGCCTTTGAACAAATTCCAGAGTCCGAGTCTTCTTCTGAAGTCTTCTTCTATTCCTCTCCAGCCAAATTTGATATGTTGTACTAACCATCATCACCACTTTACTCATTTGTTTCCTCATGAAGTTAAGAACCAGTAGTCTCCTGAATTCCCTCATATTCTTAGGAATTTTTAAAACCATATTCCCAGCCAACTGTTTAACAAAAGGACATTGCACAAACAGATGCTGAGTAGTCTCTGCCTCTCTGGCATATCTGTATCACACATGCAGCAGCAATTAGCCACCCCTCTTTGCATTCCTAGTGAGTGAAGTCTACTGATGATTGAGAGCCTACCTTTCAGTAGCATCCAGGGGAAAAAACTATGCTTGGGTCCAGCTACGGGTCCGATCATCGTCGGTCGAAGAAGTGGGTTTCAGGGGGAAGGATAAAATAAATATATACAGTATGTATTTTGTGTTTAATTAAGAAAGAGTAGTTTAGGAAAGAACCAATAATATTGCTCTGGAAACTAATAATAGCTCTGGCATTAACAGTACCCATAGATTTTACTTGACACTAAATAATTAGTTTTTGGTATAACTAAAATTCGTGGAAATTCCAAGGTCTTTAATTAGAAAAAATTCCGATTTTCTGTTCCATCGAACAATTATTGAAAATATTTGTAAGAGGTTTGTTTGAAAAAATGAAAGAATATATTTCTGAATTGTTGATTTATTCCCCATCTTTTTATGGAAAAAGACATACTTACCCTCATCAATAATTACTTTCTTAGTAAAACAAATATACCATATTTCGAATTCTTGGAAAACGTCCATAATCATTTGACATGCTAAAAGCAGGTTCAACATCCCACTCCATTCTATCACCAATTACTTTCTTAGTTATTAAACAACCACTAGTGGAGACATACACCGCCAAAGTCGGTAAATAAAGGGTCAAACGGCCGGTTGACTCGCCATTACTGGAACTGCCGTGCATCAGCGTTCCAGTTTTACACAGCGGATGTAACCGCCGTGTAAGTTTTCGAACTTGAAAGAGGTCTAGAGCAAAGTTTACGAGTTCGAACTTGAAATTGGTACGTAATAACGAGGAAAGTTTCAGCGTCGAAACCAGTAGCTATAGGAAATTGAAACCAGCTTGGTTTCGCAGCCTTACGAAATCGCAAAAATAATCGTGTGAAATCAAAACTGTTCGGTGGTCGAAGTTTACGACTTCGAAATGTTTTCAAAGGCTACCAAAAAAATGACCTGCCAAATTTGGCCGGTAAAATTAGCACACCAAATGCTTCCGATCTGTTTCCGATGATCTGCTAGGAAATCGTTTAATTTTCCTTCTCAATCCGTTTTGGAAGGTTGTTGTAAATAGATCTATTTTAGATGATCTGTTTCCAATGCTGCTACTCTTCTTTTCTCCTTTATTTCTATCTTTTGTGAAACCAACTGTCTTCACGAGAAGAAAACAACAAAATAATTCAGCACAAAAAACTAAACTAAAAACAAAAGCATCAAGAATCAAGAAAACATGCTTACTTGACTTGATAGAAACAGAGGACTTTGTTTCTAAAAGCTCTCTTCTTCACATGCACTGTTTGATGAGGTTGAGGCAGTGAAACTAGCTGTTGAATTTCACAAAAATAGTTCAGTTATTAGTTTACTTTCAGATAAAGAACTCAAAATATTAAAATGGAAAGTGGTGAATGGAATACAAGTAGTTTGAGCGCCGTCACGGTGTTATCATCGTCCAGATCGCCGCCCCGCTTCGGTGCTATAGCTTAGATTTCCGCCTCGATGCCATTGTCCAGATCTGCGCCGTGATCTTGTCGTCGTCACTCAAATCTTTTCCTCGGCGCCGTTGCCCAGATCTCCACCGCGATGTTGTCGTCATCGCTCTGATTTCCTCCTCACGCGCCTTTATCCTGATCTCCGCCAAGATGTTGTCGCCTGCCTCTCAAATCTCCGGTACAGTGATACTGACCAACTGACTGTTGGGTAAAGAGAAAGGGTATTTGTGATGTATCTGGATTTCGATAGAGTCACGTAGGCTCGCTTTCCTTTGAGAATAATTCGACCCTTATAGCCTGGGTTACACGAATTCTCTCACATGATAAAACTATCGAACCTTCTTGCTTCTAGGCCTAAAACAAGAAAATGCCTTTGAACATTTTGTTCTAGGACTGTAATTACTGTTTGTGTTTCTGTGTCTTTACATGCACCAAGTGCATGTGTATTTATAGGGGAAATCCAACAGTTTCAAACCACACCCGTACAGATAAGGATGAAGCAACTGCATGCAAGCACAGACATGCCAAGATGCAACTGCATATAACCACAGAACATACCAATCCATAACCGATGAGTTAACTATAGTAATTGTGTACGTACGTACGTACCACCAATTTGGAAACCAAAACCATATAACAAAATTCGATTTCATATTACATATACATTTGTGCATGTATCCATGTAACACTTCATTCCGGAGTAGTCATACCAAAATGATTATTCCAGAATTGTGAGCCCGTGGATAGGTTTATACAAGTGTGCACTCCGCACCACCAACCTTTTTATAACGTCCCGAACTCACTAATACTCAAATCCAATTATGCTTATATGATTGTGTTTCATAAAACACCAACAATCCTCCCCCATTTAAGTATAATCCTTGATTTGGAAAAAACAATAATCCATCAAAACCAAACAAGTGCATAAATGAAAATGTCTTATAGATTTAATTTTCATCTTAGTGAATTACACATTCCAAATGCATGAGAATCGGGGTGTCTAACAGATTGAACCTTCAACCCATTTGAACACTTGAAGATTATACACACAAGTTCAAATACAACTCAAAAGCTAAACTGACACTATTCAAGTCATGTGTCCCAATCCTTTCATGAGGTGCATACAAAGCCAAGCCTTAACTTCTTGAAGCGGCTACACTTTGCTCTTCATATAGGTGAATCTTTTTAATCATACACATGCATATGTACTTTTTTAAAAGATCCATTAAGAAGTTTAAACTTCATCCTCTGGTCTGCATGCATGTCTAAACATATACCATTCGGGATATAAAATTATATGTTTCAATCTTAAATAATGGGTCTTCCACATTGAATTTGACTCTAGCGTCGTACTAGAGCGAAATTGGGTATACCACAATCAAAGATTTAAATAGGCTTTAAACCCATCCCGATCACCGAATTAAATACCAAGTCCCTAGCTAACCCCTTCGTCAAGTGGTCTGCTAGATTTTTCTGTGTTCTTACGAAATCAACTGAAATACACCATGAGTTAATGACTCACGAACCGCAATATGCCTGATGCCCAAGTGTCTGGATTTTCCATTGTACACTTCCTTATGCATTAGACAAAGTATTTAGACTATCACAATGAATTGAGATAGGCAATATTAGTTTAGGCCACAATGGAATTTCATAGATTAGATTATGCAACAATTCTGCCTCTTTACCGGCTGCGGCTAAAGCAATAAATTCAGCTTCCAATGTCGAGTCAGCAAGACAATTCTGCTTCTTTGAAGACCATGAAATGGCTCCTCCACCAAGTAAAAATGCCCAACCGCTAGTAGAAGAATTAGCATCTCCGCTATTATTCCAACTAGCATCCGAATAACCTTCCAACACTGAAGGAAATCCCACATAGCACAAACTATAATCCTTGGTTTTCTTTAAATACTTGAGCACACGCCTAACAATTTGCCAATGAAAGGTGCTAGGATTACTCGTGTATCTACTCAATTTGCCAACCGCAAAAGCGATGTCTGGCCTTGTGCTTGTCATGGCATACATCAAGCATCCAATTACTCGAGATTACTCGAGTTATGATACTGCTTTACCCTTATTAGGTACAAGGTTCACACTTGTATCAATTGGAGTACTAACTGGGGAACAATTCTCACAATTAAACTTTTTGAGTATTTTTTCAATATAGTGAGATTGTGTTAGAGAGATTTCATTATTCTCTCGTTTGATCTTAATGCCAAGAATAACATCCGCCTCCCCCATGTCTTTCATGTCAAACCTTGAAGACAAAAAAGTCTTTGTAAGGTCAACCTAATTTTTGGTTTGTACCAAAAATCAACATGTCATCCACATATAGACAAATAATAACTCCATTTCCGGAATTATCAAATTTGCTATATACACATTTGTCAGATTGGTTTAATTGATAACCATTTGACAAAACCACCTCATCAAACTTTTGATGCCATTTCTTAGGAGCTTGTTTTAACCCATACAATGATTTAACCAGTTTACAAACCTTATGCTCATTTCCTGGCATAACAAACCCTTCTGGTTGTTTCATGTAAACCTCCTCTTCTAGATCTCCATTTAAAAATATTGTTTTGACATCCATTTGATGGATCACTAAGTTGTTGATAGCAGCCAAGGCAATCAACAACCTAATAGTGGAGATCCTGGCATCTGGGGCATATGTATCAAAGTAATCAACATCTTCCCTTTGCCTAAAGCATTGGATAACCAATCTGGCTTTAAAATTTTCAATAGAACCATCGACTTTCATCTTTCTTTTGAAGATCCATTCGCAACCTAATGGTTTGCAACCACGTGGTAGATCAGAGAGAATCCACGTATTATTACCCATGATGGAATCCATCTCATCATTTATCGCTTCTTTCCAGAAAGCAACATCTCGTGATTTCATAGCCTCACTAAATGTTTTAGGATCCTCATCAACATGATAACAATAAGAATATTCATTATCAATCTCATCTCTTGATCCCTCAACCAAATACATTTGGAAATCAGGACCAAAAGACTTTTCAATCCTTCCTCTCTTGCTTCTTCGAAGTTCAAGTGACTTAATGGGTGAGATTTCATCTCCCTGTATAGTTCTTATTGAAGTTGGAACTATATCCTTTGGTCTTGCCATTGAGTAGAATCGAGTTTCATCAAAAATAGCATATACCGATTCAATTACAGTGTGAATCGAAATGAAATCATTAGGTTCAATAACATAGAACCTATAAGCCTTGGAATGCATGGCATATCCAATAAAAATGCAATCAATTGCTCGTTCCCCCAATGTTTTCCTTTTGGGATCAGGAAGTCTCACGACCGCCCGACAACCCCAAACTCGAAGATAGATCAAGTTTGGTTTCTTTTTGCACCAAAGTTCATATGGAGTTTTCTTGTTCCTTTTATTTGGAACCCTATTCAATAAATAGCAAGTCGTTAACATGGCTTCACCCCAAAATCCGTCACTCAAGCCCGAGTAGGATAGCATGGAATTTACCATTTCCTTGAGAACCTTATTTTTCCTTTCAGCCACACCATTTGATTGTGGTGTATAAGGAGCGGTAACTTCATGAATTATGCCACAAGATTAAAAAAACACAGGATCATAATATTCACCTCCTCTATCAGTGCGCAACTTTTTAATCAAAACAGATTGCTGCAATTCAACTTCATTTTTGAAAATCTTAAATTTAGCAATTGCCTCATCTTTAGAATGTAACAAATATATGTAACAAAATCTAGAATAATCATCTATACATGTTACCAAATATTTTTTATTTCCCAAAGATGGTGTTGCATGCAAATCACATAAATCACTATGAATGAGTTCAAGCAAACTTGATGTCCTTTCAACACTTTTCATAGGTTGTTTGACAATTTTAGTCAACTTGCAAGTATCACATTTTTGCACATTTATATCAAAAGGTGGAATCAAGTTTTCTTTGGACATATTAAGCATGCGATTATAATGAACATGTCCTAGTGTTGCATGCCATAATGATGGTAAATCAACACCAGAACAAACCATGTTTACAGAATTGAAAATATCACTCAAATTCAACATAAACATACCATTGCAATAATATCCAAACCCTACAAACACATAATACCTCGACAATACATACTTATCAGATTCAATCACTTGCTTATAGCCACACTTATTTAAAATGCCAACAGAAACTAAGTTCTTTCTAATTCTAGGTACATATAATACATCCTTTAGATGAAGATATTTCCCAGAACTGAATTTCAACACAACTTCTCCTCGACCAAGAATATCGGCGGTAGATTCGTTTCCCATATGAATAATGGCACCATTAGTAACCGGTTCGAATGACTTGAACCACTTTTTGTCCTTGCAAACATGTTTGGTTGCACCAGAATCTACCCACCACGCAACTTCATCATCCTGCATGTAAAATGCTTCAGGAATGATCGTGACATAAGTTTCATAAAAAATTAAATCATTGTCAAAATACTGACCTTGAGTTGGTGGACCTTGGTCCTTAGACCCCTTCTTGAACAGAATGGTTTGATACCACTCCCTTCTTGCTCTTTCCGACACGACAGTCAAGTTTAAAGTGCCACGTCTTGCCGCAAATCCAACATGAACCCTTAGGTTTTTTGTTTGATTCCTTGTTGTTGTTGACAAAGGGACGCTTTTTGCCCTTTTTCTTCTTAGTACTTTCACCATCTTCCATCATATTGATAGAAGAAGATACCACTGACTCTTTATCTTTGGACTTGCCATTTTCCTGCACCCTTAGAGTTTCCTCTATGCGCAAATGGCTCCCAAGTTGAACAAGAGATAGCTCTTCCTTTTTATGCTTAAGCATGTGTTTGAAATCCTTCCAAGTGGATGGAAACTTGTCGATTATGATTGACACGGAAATAGATTCATCCATTTCCAATTTGTGTTGTGCAAATTGCCCAAGAATCCGAAGCAGTTCATTGTACTTCTCCATCGCTGGCGTGGAGTCTGACATCCTGTAATTCATAAAATTACTAACAAGGAACTTCTTACTAGAAGCATCCTCATCCATGTATTTTGACTCCAAATAATTCCACAACTCCCTTGAAGATTCAACATGTTGGTATATATCAAACAGTGAATTAGACATACCATTCAAGATGTGACCGCGACAGATGTAGTCATCATTCTCCCACTTGTTTCTCTTGCGTGTCTCCTCCAATAGTTCATCCTCTGCTGGTTCGGTGAAAGGAGTAGACAAGACGTACACCACCTTGAGAGTGGTTAGGAGGAAGTGCATCTTTTTCTGCCACCTGCGAAAGTCCACACCTACAAATTTCTCTAATTTCATAAACTTAGAAGTCATGTCACGTACAGAATCCATCGTCACAATGACAACAAATTATTCTCAAAGATTGTTGGGTAAAGAGAAAGGGTATTTGTGATGTATCTGGATTTCGATAGAGTCACGTAGACTCGCTTTCCTTTGAGAATAATTCGACCCTTATAGCCTGGGTTACACGAATTCTCTCGCGGGATAAAACTATCGAACCTTCTTGCTTCTAGGCCTTAAACAAGAAAATGCCTTTGAACATTTTGTTCTAGAACTGTAATTACTGTTTTTGTTTCTGTGTCTTTACATGCACCAAGGGCATGTGTATTTATAGGGGAAATCCGTCAGTTTCAAACCACACCCGTACATATAAGGATGAAGCAACTGCTGCATGCAACCACAGACATGCCAAGATGCAACTGCAGATAACCACAGAACATACTAGGCAATTGTACAGTATACCGCTCCAATCCATAACCGATGAGTTAACTGAGACAACTGCATGCATCCCTATCCAATCCAAGTTGGAGTAACTTGTGTACGTACGTACGTACCACCAATTTGGAAACCAAAACCACATAACAAAATTCGATTTCATATTACACATACATTTCTGCATGTATCCATGTAACACTTCATTTCGGAGTAGTCATACCAAAATGATTATTTCAAAATTGTGAGCCCGTGGATAGGTTTATACAAGTGTGCACTCCGCACCACCAACCTTGTTGTAACGTCCCGAATTCACTAATATTCAAATCCAATTATGATTAAATGATTGTGTTTCATAAAACACCAACACTGACCGCTACAGTTCATCGAGCTCGTGGCCAAAACGTAGAAGGGAGAGATATGTGTTCACAAAGAAAGGAGAAGAAGGGAGAGATTGGAGAGTGATTATAAACTACTGATATGATTATATATATAGACACATTAATAAATGGGTGAGATCTTTTTTGTAGTTAGGATAAACGGTTGAGATTGAACACAACTAGACACGATGTGTTTAACCTTTTTTAATTACAGGTAGTATTATTGTCCATTAATTATTATCTTTTTCTGAATTTAAATTGTTATTTCTTTTAAAACTTTTGCTCAATATAATACAACCTTACTAAATATTCATACTTCCTCTACATAGATTTTGATGTTAAGTTAAATTATTACGGGACATAAATAATTATGTGTTTATTAATAAAGGAAGAAAATAAGATTTGATATTTTGATTAATTAAGCTCAATGTACTATAACATTAGTTTATTAAGTAGTCTTTATAAATATACAGTAGTGTTAGTACAAAACTTTAATAGTTTACGTCTATAGAAAGTCTAGTAGTATTATCTTCTTTGATCATTTATATTCAGTTTAGTTAGTATTTAATAAAATCAAAAATTATTTGACCTTGATATAGTCATACTCATCATGATTAGTGTTTACCATTAAGTCGACCTTTTCAAAAAAAACAAAGTGTTTACCATTAAGTCGACTACTCCAGGTGTGGCATTTGATGGTTATACTCAGTTTAATTAGTTTTTACTGAAACTTAAGTAGTCAAGGTGTTGTGATATTTGATTGGTTATATACAGTCTAATTAGTGTTTATAGAAAGTTATAATCAAGAATTCAAGGTGTAACATTTGATGGTTATTCCATATTTAGTTAGTGTTTGCAGAAACTCAAGTTATCAAGGTTTGACATTCATTAGTTATAAACGGTTTAGTTAATGTTTACAGAAAGTCAAGTAATCAAGGTATAACATTTGATTGGTTATACTATTTTTAGTTAGAGTTTAAGAAAGTCAAGTTACTAAGGAGTGACACTTGATTATTTATAACCATAGTGTTTAGAATGTTGAGCAATCAAGGTGTGACATGTGATTGGTTATACTTAGTTTAGTTACTTTTTACCGAATGTTTACAAGTTATAGAGGTACATTCTTTGATTAGTTACATATACTTTGTTAATAAGTTTAGTTAGTTTTTAGCGAAAGTTAAAAAAAGATGTGATATTTGTCTTATACTTAGTTTTGTTAGATGTTATTGAAAGTCAAATAAGATTAGACATTTGATCAGTTATACTCAGTTCATTAGTGATTATTGAGAGCTAATGTGTGATATGACCTATGATTACTTAAGTTCGATTTAGTTAGTTTAATGTAAAATCAATTATGATTTTACTGATCCATTAGTTAAAATAATTTAGTTAATGTTTATATAAAACAAGTATTCAAGAGTAAACTTTCACAAGTTATAAATATACATACAAATTCAACTAACGGTTGAACTTTTATTAGTTAGTGTGCAAACAGTCGAGTAAAAGTTGAACTTTTATTTATAACTTTCACTAGTTCTAATTTATTCTTCAATCGTTAATTTTTATTTTTATTTAGTTCAATTCAAATTAACAACAAATTAGCTTAAAAGAATATGATTTCATAGTTTTCATTTGATAACTATTTTAAAAGGATTTCTAAAAAGACTAAATGAAATAATGATTTCTAAAATTTGTAATATCTCAAACTTTCGAGTTTGAAACAGAGGCACAATAATATTTTGATAACATTTTCGAGTTTTAAAGAAAATCAAAATAACATTTTGAAAATTCTTTCGATTTTGAAAAGCATTTAAATGAAACATTACGCATTCGGAGGCAAAATAGAAGATCAATTTAAAACTGAATATAATTGTTATTCCTTTTTTAACAAACTAAAACGATCCAAATTTTTTAAGTACGAAAATACCTCTTTCAAATATAAGGTTAAATATATTTCGCAATTGAGCGTGCCAAGTGAAAACTGAGATTTTTGTTATGAATATTAAATATTAAAAGACTGAAAGTGGAAGTTTTTTGTGCAAAAAATGTCATATAATTAATCACGGTTTACGTTTTATTTTATTTTATTTGTAGCAACTAAACAAAAGCTTAATCAAACTATAACTCCTACTTCAAGCAGCGTAGAACAAATAATTCAAGCAGAAAAGTCAAAAGTATAGGTACCCCACCAAATACATACATTTGCCACGGGTTTCTAATTCAAAATCTTAGTTTTATATTGTCCATACGAAATCGAAAGCTGATCTGACACACAAACATCAATCAAATGATTGAATCAAACATCAATCCGTGACTTTTCGATATCGAAGTTCGGTTGGTTATACAATTTCTGAGTTCGAAACTCATGCAGGACCAACATTCTCTAGTATCATTGGAGTACCCTATCTATTCAGATCAGAATATCCATGATTTCGATTTCGAAAACTCATAAATTAGTAACTTTTCGAGTTCGAAACCGTTCGTGTGCAGTATTCGGTTGCGAACCTATCCATACACACTTTTTCCTATCAGATTTCGAGATCGAAATCAACCATGTGCCGTGTTCAAAAAACGCGAGATTTTCCGCCATACATTGGCGCTGTCTCGGAGCATCTTTTCAGTACCTAAATAATACTAGTGACCAATTTTGAATAATTTTATTAAGTTTCATAATCAATTTTAGGATTAAAAAAAGTTTAGTGATAAAAAGTTGAACTTCTAAGAGTTCGATGACCAAGTATGATAGGGTTCTTCTTTAAAAAGTTTGATAATTTTAGGAGATTAGCTATTATTGGGAAACTGACCGACTCACGAGTCCAATGAATTCGAACTCCAACTCAAGACAAGGGAGGTCATTGAACTCAAAAAGTATAATTCCAAACCAAGTGAACTTAATTAACTTAATAAATTTTAATAAAAATATAGTAACCACCAATCTAGCTAAAAAACTAGAGCACGTAAATAAACGACTAAAACTTAATTGAGATTTAGTTAGGTTTTAAAAAAATTATTCCTAAAAAATCCCTAATAATAACAATTTATTTAATTATACGTATTGAATCGATAAGGTCGTTGAGCCTATCGAGATAAAATTTGTAAGTTTGTACTTGACCCATTGTACATTCGAACGAGTTCGAGATCGAGTTCGACTTTGGTCAATCCGAGCTCGAATAGAGTCTTGACCGAGTTTTTCGAAATTTTAAATGAACGGATCAACTGATCATTACAACCCTACATACACCCGTGATATCATAATTGAACTAAGGAAATATATTATAGCAAAATATATTATAATGGGTTTTTATATTTATCTTTAAGATTTTACAGTTATAAAGTAAGCAAAAAAAATATTTTTTGATATTACAACGACCTTAATCTAGTACAAGAATCCTACATTTATTATAATCTAACTCTGCTCTACTCTACTCTGCTCTACTCTAGTACACTATATCTACTCTACTCTACTGATCGCGTACGTCGAGTGACCGAGATTCTCACCATGCTTGATGCTTGATTACAATGGGGTGAAGATCCCACTAACATCGGTTTTGATGCTCCCTTGCTTCAGACACCGTCCATGCAGCTCACGTCTTTTGATCGAGCACTTTGGATGACTTGACCCAAGGGGTCAGAGAAGAAATTATTTGAAATGATGCGTCTGAGGAAATTCGAGCCTCTAAACTCCGCTGAGCGAGGTTTGACATCCAACCAAATAGGTTAGACCACTTTGTTCACAGTAAGCAAATGATGCTACATTTATCTTTTAAATTATGTTGTGTGACACTCACTGTCTTAACAAATTAAAATCAGTTGATCATGATGGTTATACAAATAAATTCAATTTTTATTTTTATTCCTGTCAAAATGAAATCTTAATTGAAATACCCTCAAATATTAGTTAGACGACTATGCACAATATAAGTATTTGAAATACCCTCAAATACCATATAAATAAGGTCCAACATTTAACCGGTGCCTCATTTTTGTCATAATCCAACATATGCACAATTAGCAGTAATTTTTGTCAACGTATCATTTTCAAATTTCACCGTTTTGAAATGCACAGTTAGCAGCCAGCGAAGTTTACGAGAAGACTAGGATCATTAATTGATAATTTTAAATTTTTTAAATTTTAGTAACTTACTCTCTGAAGTTTCGCTCCGTTAAACCAATCAAAATTATATATAGGGGTGGCAATTGGGAGGGATTGGGAAGTTTTGGGATGGGAAGTTTTGGTATGGGAAGTTTTGGGATTGGGAAATTAATTTCCCATTAACATTTGGGATTGGGTGGGATTGGGATTAAATTATATTTGGGAAATTTTAATTCTCAATGGGTCCCAAATGAATTGTCCCATTGGAAATCCATTAAATTACCAAAATTTAAATCCTAATATAAACTAATCATTACTTATTAGCATAGCAATAATGTAAAATGATAAAAAAACTAGAGTTCACTTCGAGCTCAAACTCGGTCAAATTCGAGTTTGTAAGCTCGATCGAATTCGATTCGAACTCGAGCTCGGTTCATAAGCTCGATCGAATTCGATTCGAACTCGAGTTCGAGCTCGGTTCGTAAGCTCGAACGAATTCGATTCGAACTCGAGTTCGAGCTCGGTTCGTAAACTCGATCGAATTCGTTTCGACGTAAGCTCGATCAAATTCGATTCAAACTCGAGTTCAACCTCGTTTCGTAAACTCGATCGAATTCGTTTCAACGTAAGCTTGATCGAATTTGATTCGAACTCGACTCCGACTTCGTTTCGTAAGCTCGATCGAATTCGATTCGAACTCGAGTCCGAGCTCGTTTCGTAAGCTCGATCAAATTCGATTCGAACTCGAGTTCGAGCTCGTTTCGTAAACTCGATCAAATTCGATTCGAACTCAATTTCGAACTAGGCTCGTAAGCTCGATCAAATTCGATTCGAACTCCATTTCGAACTCGGCTCGTAAGCTCGATCAATTCGAGTCAAACTCGAGTCTGAACGGATAAGCTCGGTCGAATTCGATTCACACTCGAGTTCGAACTCGTTTCGTAAACTCGATTAAATTCGACTTCGAGCTCGGTTCGTAAGCTCGATCAATTCAAGTCAAACTCGAGTTCGAACTCGATTCGTAAGCTCGATAAAATTTCTCGATATTTTAATGCTGAATAACATAAACATAAGTATCAACTATGAAAAATCACTTATAAAATAAGACAAGTTCATTGTGGAAAAATAATGGGAATTATGGGATTCCAAATCCCATTCCCATTATTTATACATTAAATGGGAAATATGGGAATATGGGATTTCAATCCCAATCCCATTATTTCCCATTCCCAAATAATCCCATTTAACTTAATCCCAAATTATCATTTTATCAATAAATTCCCATCCCATTTAATGTTTGTATTGGGACCCAATGGGTAATGGGATTTTTTGCCACCCCTAATTATATACCATATCAATTCCATTATCTAATCCCAAAATACCTTCAACATTTCTGTGTTTAAGCAAACGTTTCCTCTTTCATTTCAAAACAAACAAAAACATATCGTTCACTATAGTTAAGCAAAGTCGCTCGCTCGCTCGCTGGAACTCTGTGAATTCTGTAATATGGCACCCCGACAAGCTTTAACTGGGTTCACCACTGTTGAGGTTTATCATCTTTACTCTCTTACAAAAATCGATCGCTCGAATGATTATTTTAAAACAACGTTCTGAAAATTGATTTCGTACTGATCTGAAAAATCAGTAGTCTTGTTATGTGGCTAGATCTAATTTTGTCTTGCAAGATTACTAACAATGTGTATTTTTTATTAGGTTGAAAAACTACAGGGATTGCTCAAGGACACTGATTTCCAATCTTTGAATGCAGACTTGTTCAAGAAGATTGCAAAGGGGTTTAAGTACGCAATATTTCTTGTAACTTTAGTTGATAGGAAAGATTAAGGGGTTACTTTATCATTTATATGTTTTGTGAATATATTTTAACCTCGTTTTCATTACAAAAAAGCAGCAGGTCCAGAGGCCGTGTGAAGAAATCTCATGTGAAGTGGACTGAGGTATATTCTTCTCTGCCTTCCGATTATTTGATTTTATAAATAAAATTTAAGATGATCAATCGTGTTAAGTCTTTATGTGAATCAATGGTTGGCCAAATATTATTAGGTCCAAAACTTGTTCCAAACTCGGCAAGAAGAAGATGAAAATGATACTGATGGCGACGTTTCCAACGAAATATTTCGCCTCGTTAGGGAGGCTTGCTTAGGGGATGGCAGCACTTCCAATGGTGCGAATGAATTCGAAGCGAAGTCGAAGACAGATGGAGCATGGTAATGTAACATAATTAGAGCAAAGCTAGAATTGGAATTTTACTGAATTGCTTTGTGTTTTATCTTCCATAGGTACGATGTTGCCAGGTTTGTGAGATACCGAGAGCTAGATTCTCTTGATGCTGTAAGTCTTTCCTTTGATCAATTTTTTTGATAATTATTATGTGTAGCAAATGATGTATGTACTTAAATTTTGATGCGTCTGTTGAGTTAGATTTGTAAGTATGTTGATGTTATATTTCATGCGATGCTACATTCACTTTGGAAACTATGTCTCATTTAGGGTCGTCTCTCATGACTTCATGGCTTAATCTTATGCAGAAATTTAAAGTTCTGGTTAGATTTAGCGGGTACGAGGAGGATTGCGATGAATGGGTGGAGGTCAAGAATGGATTACGCCAAAAGTCTATCGGATTGGCAGCTTCGCAATGCAATCTGGTTAATATTGGAGACAATCCCTTGTACTACCTGGTACTGGTTCACCTCTCCCTCATATTTCAATACATCAAAGATTATCTGTGATGTCAGATTTTGTCAATACATTGGTAGCAGAATCTCAAGGAAATGTGTAAGAGTTTAACCGTTGCCTTTAAACTTGCATCAGATTCAAGGAAAGGCTAGACGATACTTTGAAGCGTCGATTTTAGGTATAGAGAGAAGAGCGCATAATAGCAGAAGCTGTGGATGCACCTTCACTATCCGATTCATTCTTGATAACCGTGAGCTTGTGGTAATGGCTACCTTCCGTGCTGCCTTTGGTACAAATTTTGAGTTCATGTGTTATATATTCACGTTTGCTGCATCAATTTCCTTTGCAGGAAAAAGAGGTTAAACTGAGGAGCTTGTATTTTCAACCAAGCATATTACTAGATTCTTGAACGATTATTTTCAGAAATGCAATCTTATCAGTTTTTAGTCATAAGGCATGCTTTCTTCTCTTCTAGGTGAACACTTGAATTTCTTGAAAAGTACTCATGATCGTGGCTTTATTTATGATTAATTTTGCTGATTTTGAGTTATGGGAGTTCTTCTGTTTGGTTCATGTCAATAAATCACATTTGAAAAGGCATGATATTAATAATTTGATAGAAATTCCTTGGCTATAGGCCGATGCAGCGGCACTCAGTTCCACCAGAACCTGAACAGATTCCGTAAATGTATCCATCATTCATACAATCTGCATTGTATGATAATCCGACCTATACGTACCAATCTGCAAAATGCGACAACATACATTTTCAAATATAATATTCATTTTAATTACCCATGTGAATAGTTCTATGGAGGTAATTGACATGGAAACTGGCTAGTGAATTTTAAACTTTAAATTTGTGTACATGGGTTCTCTCGACGGCTTATTGTTGCTAAACTAAACTAATTGAATTGTGTTAAAAAAAACTAAACTAATTGAATTGAATATTAACGACAAAATTGGAGTGAAAAATAATGTATCAAACATATATACTATAAATACTATAAATTAAACTGATTTTTTTTCATTAAAACTAAAATGAATAAAATTGAAAAATAATCACATAAGATAGAGCATCTCCAATGGTAAGAGCAAGTCCAACAGATTATCTACTCACATTGTCCATAATAGGAAAGCAAATCTCATATTCCCCATATTTTTTTACCTCAACTCCAACAGTTTCTCCATTTTCCATTCCCTATAATTTGTTGACATTTATTAATATACATTTATCCTATTGTTTTCTATTTTTGATCTTATATTCAATAAGTCTAAATAATGATGAACAAATAAATAATTAACTTAAAATACATATTACAATAATATTTAATATTTGAAATTACTTACTCTAACTTATAAAATGATAAAATTACATTTTATAAAAATAACACATCCTGAGTTACAATATAACTATTTTTCTAATGTATTATGAATAATTAGACTCATCTCTTTTCAATTTTTTGTTACAAGTTATTATTTTCAACCATAATAAATAAAATGTTTAGTAAAAAAATTTAATTTAAACGTTATAACTTATATAAAACGTCAAAATAAATATATTTATGACCTTAAAATTTAGTAAATTTATATTGGAAAATAGATTATATTTGATTATTAAATATCAATAGATATGTACATGTAAAAATAGTCATATGAGATCTTGTTACGATCGTCTTTATGCATATTTTTAGAATATGTATTTTTGATAAAATATTATTGTAATTATTTTAATATATTATTATTTAAAATTATTGAAGAGAAACAATTAATGAGTGAAATAACAAAAAACAATGCAGATAACATTAAATTTTGGTTCTCCAAATCTTCTCCCTCATTCTCTAAATTTGGAGAAGCAAACCTTCTCTCTCTTCAATTTTTCTATTATGGAGAATGGGATGGAGAATCTGTTGGAGTTCAAAAAAGGCTCAAATTCTCCATATTTGAGCAAATTTGCTATTATAGCAAAGCTGTTGGACTTGCTCTAAGAAAATAAGGAGTGCTTCTTAAATGCCACATCATCACTTTTGATAGAATCTAAATAAGGAGCAACCATCAACAATGGAATGGTTTTTAAGTTTCATACATAATTAATTATAATAATAATATTCATTGTAAGAAGTAAATATGTAATAATAAGAATAACAAAATAATGAAACATTCAATTTTTTGTTGATGTATAATTTCAGTTTCATATAAATTGAAAATGTAATCAAATAATTATAAGATTATTCTTTATCTAGTATAAAATATTAATATAAATACATTTAGTCATTTTGAATATATGCATACAAAAAACCAAGTTTTTTCTTTCATTTTATTGAAAACATGTTAATAATAATATCATAATCAAAAAGAGATGCAAAAAGAGAAATTGGGTGCAATAAAAGATTTGGGAACAAAATTGTCGATGAGCACAATGAAGGAAGAGTTCAGTCTATTGAGGGAAGATCCAAATACAATGACAGAGGATCAAAGGAAAGTTCATCAATAAATGGTTTCAATTATCAAAGCCAAGTTTAACATAAATTAGATCATGAAATTTTATGATTTTTTTTAAGTATGCATTTTTATTATCATTCTATTATGTTTTTATTTTATGAATTTAATACTTTAATCAAGTGATTTATTTTGTGACATTATATTCGAGTACATATTTATTTATATTTAATTTGGTTTGGATGAGGTGATTGATAGATATTTATTTATATGAACAATATACGTTTTAAATATTTATTTGTGTATGTGATAATAATTTCCATTTAAATTGATTTTAAATACATATCTTTTATAGTAGTTTCAAATTTAAAAATAATCGTACAATTCTTACAATATGATAATTTGTGTATATACCATCTAAAAAAAGTCAAAAATATAAAAGGAAAATAAAAAATTATAATTATTAATTGGTGGGGTCATTCTACATTTAATCAAGTAGTACTCCTTAATAAGGAGTAACTACTTAATAAGGAGTGCTCCTTAAAAATCTATAATGGTAAAAATTGAATAAGGAGCACTCCTTATTAAGAAAAGTTGGATTAAATAGCTCAATTGTGGATGATCTTACCTTATATATAGAGGAAATTAATACTCTTATTAATTAATCAAATATATATCTACCTTATAGCCGAATGAGGAAAACTGGCCAGTTTGAGTACGGTAACAGGTCAGTGCCTCTTTATAATCCGTTTCTTCTCTCCACCTCATCGTTCTTCTTTGTCGCCCAGTAACCGGTCCCTCGTGTACAGGAACCGGTGGTCGGTTGAAGATCAAGCTCCGCCGCTTTCCGCGACCAAGAACGCGACGTGTTGTTCTCTCCGCGACCATTGACCACGTGGCTGCTTCCTTCGACATTTTTCTGGTGAGTCATTCGGTGTTTCACTCTCCCATCATCATCTGCAAACTCCATCTGCAAGCTCTATTTTTCTGGTCTTGTGCTGTCCCGTTCTTCGATTTCAGTCTTTACTTTCGTGGTAGGTATTCCTTTCTCTCCACAATTGCTTTGGGTTCAGACGAACACCATGTGTTCGACAAAATTCCCGAACTACATACTTTGGGTTTCTAGGCACTAACTTTACTAATTTTCCTCCACTTCACCCCCTCTTCCTCTTATGTTTTTGTTGTTGCTGTCGCTGTTCTTCTTCGTCTTATAACCAGTTAGGCCCCACAACTTTACTGGGTTTGGACTGCGTATCTTATATGTCTTTTGTTCTTCTATTTAAACTGCTTGTATGTTCATGTTCAAAAGGATTTCTCTGTTACTGTTCTTTTTTGAAGTTTTTATTATACATTTTCATGAAGATGGAATCTTCTTCCTTAGGGGCTGTTTTGTATTGCTGTTACTACCTGTAAGCTACTACAGCAATTTTGTGGACTGTATATAGTTTGTGTTGTAGACATATATATATGTGAGACCTGGTAGGAATAGGGTAATTTACAGATGCATGTATTGATAACTTTCTGATTAATAAGCGGAACGGTAAAGAGGATTGTGTGTGTGAGAAAAACAGGAAATCTGGAATTTCCAGATGAATATGAGGTACTGGACTTCAAAAGCTTGTAACGTAAAATTTTATATTCCATTCAGAGTAAGAAAAGTATGACTGAAAACCTTGGATTTTAAGCTACAATTTGATATATAAGAACATACTAATTTGATTGAGAAACGAGGGAGAAAAAGAGTTTTAAAATTCTGCCCTTTTACTGTCCTGTTGCAGTAGAATAACCGAAGCCAAAACTTTTAGAGCAATTATTTGCTGAATTATCACTCGTATTTGGTCGAGTCTTATACTCCTGTTACCTTCACAAACTGAACCATAGTGTAGGGTGATGTTTCTAGGGTTTATCGGTGAAATTTTAAGGGGAGTAGTATATGTAAAAGAAGACTTGAAATCTGGAAAAATCTGTTAAAACCAGTACTGCATATTTTTAAAAATATGTATCTTTAAATCTGCAACTCCACTCAGAGTATTAGTAATATATTTAGAAATCTCAGATTCTGAAGTTCAATTTGATATCAAGAATCAATTCATTTGGATTAAAAATGAGTGAGAAAAATAGTTTTGAAGTTAGGCTTGTTACATGTTTTTTTACTGTTCTTTTTTGAAGTTTTTATTATACATTTTCATAAAGATGGAATCTTCTTCCTTAGGGGCTGTTTTGTGTTGCTGTTAACTTTGGTTCTTGCGGTTGTTTTAAGACCGAATCAACTTTCAGAGTTTGAGTTAGGATGTTGATAGTTACAATTTCTGCCTTTTTTTTAACTTACCGCACTTTCAGTCGAATAATTATGCTGAGGGTAGGCAGAGATGGTGGTGAACACCAACTTTATTGACCTTACTTATTACATAGGATAGATCAAATTCCCTTCAACTCTAGGGTTCATACATTTGCTGCTGTTACACATCTTTCCCTCGATACTTAACCGGTTTTCGATAGCCAGTGTCTACATTCAAGTATCCCTTTCTTGTCCGGGCTGTACGCCTCTATTAGTAGAACTTTAAATATTCATTGGCTTAAGTTATCTTGAAATTTCCATTCACTGTGATTTTTCCGCCTTAAATGCCTGATCGCTCAATAGTATCTACACATTATATAGTTTTTTGTTTGTTGTTAAGACTCTGAGCACCTAGAAAGCCCTATTAGGGAAACTTATGGAAGTTCTGGTGATTCTGCAGTGATATAGACACTGTACTTGGACATCTTTTGTTTTACATAGAGAACTAAATGAATGAATTTCTATTTAATTTCTATGGTTGGATTCACTCAGAATAAATGCTGCTGCAGGCATGGTCCTAAAAGAGAGATAAAAAAAGATTAGGTGCTGCAATCCTTAATCAAGTGGAGCAGGAAGTATTTACCTCCAAATCACCTCCAAGGACTAGGGGTGGCAAAAGAGGACGATATTATTATTGTACACAGGTATGTACAATATTAGATGTTCATGTTCTGGCAGATGAGGTTCTATTACTACTCATATTGAGCATTAACAGTTTGCGCGTAAAACGTTGTTTCTAAACATTAAACCTAAAGAGGAACACATTGAAAGCAGTTGATGCCTGTTCATTTTTCTAAGGGATACGTTTATGTATTTGGTGGCAAATTAATTTTGATTTTTGAGGTCTCATTTGCCATTCCATCCTATGTTTAGGCTATTATGTTATTGGAGATACGTTTAAATATGATACAAATTATTTAACAAATTGCTTGTCTTGCTTTGCTGCTCAATTCTTTTGATCCTCACGGTTCCATTTTAAATTATGAGAAATCATGTAAAACATTGTCTAATTATAAGGGCATCTGTGTGATAAGATTTTATCTCCAACATTTGTAGACTTGTAGTTTTAGAATAGTTTCTATGGTTTGTTTTTGAAACTCACTTTTTACATTTGAAGGTTAATGCTTTTAAATTTAAAGCTTTTGGTGGCGTTATCCCTTTTGCACCTCTTCATTCGATTTTGAAATATGCTTTCTCAATATACTATGCTCATGCTACAAAACTTCTCCTAATCAGTGGCCAAAATAAAATTGGCCATCTTTTTAACCCCTTTTTTAAATTTTGATCCTTTTTGGGATTCAAAAAATATAATTTCAAATAGATTCTATCAGTCCATCTTCTGTGAACTATTATGTCCTTTTGTTTCAGATTTCCAATATTGCCTTTATATGTTTTCTGAAAAATGATGTGTTTTTCACCAACTCTTATTTTGAATGATTTGATTCTTGTATTTTCTTGGATAAGATAATTCTAGAGAGTTGTGTCATTAAAAAACTAATATAATCCCTCTTTGATGCAGTATTTGCATCAGATATGTGCTGCTATTTTTTTATTTCTTCTAACTCCCTTGCCTATTAAATTTGAAATTGGATTGCACATTCCTAATCAGTAAGGTAAAAGTACATATTACATGTTGTAAAAACAGAATCAAATGTTTTAAGCATGAGTTCTAATTTACTCTTCATGTGGAATAGAGGAAGTAATTGTGTTTAGCGGTTATTTTTGTAAAAACTGCACCAAGGCCTGTAAAATTTGCATTTTCACTTCATCTGCGTGTTTAAATAGCTACATGGAAATGTTGTTAGCACTTTCGGGCCATTTATGCTGGGTACAGTATCTCTTCCTGTTGTTGATAGATACATTTTGCATGTTTACAGGATATACTGGATACATTTACGTAATCATGTATTTTTCCACCAACCGTTTCACCTTTTCTCTAATAGTTGAGCTGACATTCGTCTTCCACAGGTTCCTCCTGACCTCATTCTGCACTAGCGCGGTTCCTTTGGCATTTAGTAACTTATCCCCTAGGGTAAAGCGTGCTGGTGTGCACTTGCTCCTCCAAATTACATGTCGATGTTCAGCTGAGCTTGAATCCAAACAGGTACGTTTTCTCACGTCCGCCCCATTATAAATTCCCTTCCAGTTTCGTCCACCTGTTCCATACCTTGTGAATTTCTTCCTTGCATCATATAACTTTGCTTTACTACTTTAGTTTAATAGACAGACACTACATAATGCCTCGCAAAACCCCAGCTAAACCAATGGACGTAGACAGTGTAACAAATATAGCATCATCCTCAAAAAGAAAATACTCATCCTTGCAAAGTCGTAGCGATGCAAAAAATGCTCGTCGCAGTACAAAGGCTAAAAAAATTGATATTTTGCAGTGTATAGTCGACACCCCTGACGTTTTACCCGACACACCAAATTGCGAGTTTTGCAACGCTAAACGTATCCACCTAGAACCACCATCATTTTGCTGTTCGTCGGGACAAATAAAACTGGTAGGAACGAAAATGCCTTCGGAACTCGTCAACCTATTTCTTTCTAACAATGAGGATGCAAAACAATTTCGGAACTGTATACGTAGCTACAATAACATGTTTGCATTTACTTCAATCGGTGTACATGCTGATAAGAGCTTAGCTCAAAGAAATGCTGGTATATATACCTTCCGAGTACAGGGCCAGCTTCATCACTTTATACCACCCTTGAAACCCTACAATAAAAAAGAACCAGAAAATCCTGACCCAACCAAAATCCACCCAGAAAATCTTCAGTTGTATTATTATGACACAGAACAAGAACTAAAGAACCGTATGGATATCAGCTCAAAATTCAATCAAAATCTTGTCACTAAACTAATTGGTATTTTACAAACGAACCCCTACAGTAACTTCTTCAGATATTTAAACACTCTTGAAGGCATAGAAGAATATAAGATAATTTTACATGCTAATCCTATACCTCAGGAACATACTTTTAACAGACCTACTGCATCTGAGGTAGCTGTAATCTGGCCGGAAACTACTGAGACGCAAGAAAACAAAAACCAACACATACAAGTGTACTTAAAAGACCACCGTACCCATACCATTCAGCATTATTTTGGATGTTATGATCCAATGCAGTATCCACTTATATTTTCAAATGGTGAGCCAGGTTGGCATCGAGCTATTGAAAGATTAGATATGAAATCTAAAAAACAATGCACTAATAGAACATGCCATGGTGAAACAATACATGATATACGCAATTATACTAACGTTGATGATTTTCTAGAATCTGAAACTCAAGACACACTTCCTACAACAAACAAGAAAGGCAGAGGTACAGTTTCATGCCGTGAATATTATTGCTATAGACTCCAAATCAGAGAGGATGATAAGTCCTTCCTTTTGCATGTAGGCAGACTTTTACAACAGTACGTTGTGGATATGTATATAAAAATTGAAACATCGAGGTTAGCTTATTTTAGCTCAGAAGACATGCAAAAAAAATTGCGAAATGAGGTTTACAACAGTCTATTAGACAGCATAACACAGGGTTGTCGTGTAGGCTCTGAAATTGGGAAACGTATAATATTGCCAACTTCATTTATTGGAGGTCCTAGAGACATGCGTAAAAGATATATAGATGCTATGACTTTGGTGCAACGGTATGGCAAGCCTGATATTTTCCTCACAATAACGTCAAACCCAAATTGGCCAGAAATCAAATCATTATTGACACCTACTGACGAGTCCCAGAATAGACCTGACTTAATAGCCAGAGTATTTCGCGCGAAACTTGAACTCCTGAAACATGAATTGTTGAAGAAAAATATTTTTGGTAAGGTTGCTGCTTACTCTTACGTAGTAGAATTTCAAAAACGAGGATTACCACACGCACATTTTTTACTGATTCTAGACACACCATCAAAAATGTTTTCTCCTGAGGCATTCGATAGAATTGTGTCCGCAGAACTGCCTGATCCAAAAACACGACCATATTTGTTTTCATTAGTGACGAAACATATGATGCATGGGCCTTGTGGTGCTTTAAACCCAACATGTTCCTGTATGAAAGATGGTTCTAAGTGCAAGTTTAGCTACCCTAAAGATTTTTCAGAAGTAACAACGTACGGAACTAATTCTTACCCAGTATATAAACGACAAAATAATGGCCTTGTTGTTACAATCAGAGGTTCACCCCTAGATAATCGGTGGGTTGTTCCATATAATTCCTATCTTCTTGCCAAATTCAATTGTCATATAAATGTTGAAATATGTTCAACCATTCAGGCTGTGAAATACATCTACAAATATATCTATAAAGGGCACGATAAAATCGTATACTCCTTAGTCTCTCAGGATGGCATTCCTACTCTTAACGAGATTCACAACTTCCAAACTGCAAGATGGGTTTCTCCTCCTGAAGCGATTTGGCGCATTTATGGATTTGACTTGAATCAAACACATCCTTCAGTCATGTCTTTACCAGTTCACTTGGAAGACGAACAACCAGTATGCTTCCCAGCTAATCAATCACTGCATAACATTATAAGCAATCCTCTAATTAAAAAGACTATGCTCACACAATTTTTTTTCATGAACAAGTATAATGATTGTGCTAAAAAGGCCAACTGCCTCTATGTTGAGTTCCCTGAATATTTTACTTGGTATAAGGATTCAAAAGACTGGGTACCCCGAAAAAAACACAAAGTGGTTGCCCGTATTCTTAATGTTCATCCATCTGAAGGTGAAAAATTTTATTTAAGGTTATTGTTACTGCATGTCCGTGCGCCAACATGTTTTGCAGATTTAAGAACAGTAAATGGTCAGGTATTTAGTACGTACAGAGAAGCTGCACAAATGCTAGGTTTACTAAAAGAAGACGACTGCAGCGACATGTGTCTTACACTGCTTATTTAATGCCTTATGCTTTACGCCAATTATTTGCTACTGTCCTTGTTTTTTGTGAACCGCCTAATCCCAGAGACCTCTGGTTAAAGTTCGAAGATTTCCTTTCTGAGGATTTTAAACATAAAAATCTGACTTCTAACGCGATAAAAACAGCAGTTCTAGATTCTATTGCCTATTATTTATATTCCATGGGCAAAAAAATTGAAGATTACTTTTTAATCGATGACGACAACTTTAGAATGAATTCGCAGAATTGTTTAGCAAAAGAATTGGAGATTGAAAAAAAGGTTCCAATACCCGATGAAGACCTTCAGGCTGTCAACCAACTAAATCCTGCTCAAAAGACTGCATATGATAAAATTCTACACCATGTCAATACAAAAAAATCAAACGTTTTCTTCCTAGATGGCCCAGGAGGTACCGGGAAGACTTTTTTATACAAAGCACTTCTTGCTACTGTAAGATCTACTGGTCAGATAGCACTAGCTACAGCTACCTCTGGTGTAGCAGCATCTTTACTTCCTGGAGGTAGAACTTCACATTCAAGATTTAAAATACCACTAAATGAAGATGCCTCAAGACCATGTAATATTAGCAAACAAAGCACATTAGCTTATCTACTAAAACTAGCAGACCTAATTATTTGGGATGAGGCTACAATGGCTAACCGTAATGTGATTGAGAAATTTGATAAAATGCTGAGAGATATAATGAGTATAGATGTAATTTTTGGTGGAAAAATTATTGATTTTGGAGGTGATTTCCGTCAGACATTACCAATTATTCCAAAAGGCACAATACATGATATTGTAGATGCTTCTATTGTTATGTCACCATTGTGGAGTCAATTCGAAAAGTTAACATTGAAACAAAATATGAGAGCTTTGCTTGACCCACAGTTTTGTTCCTACTTATTGAGAATTGGTGACGGGACTGAAATTACTAATGACAGTGGCGAAGTTGAAATACCCGAAGAGGCAAACATGCCCTTTGTTGATGATACGACATCATTAAATACATTAATTGACATAGTATTTCCAAATTTTATTGATTGTAGTTTTGATACTTCTTTATTTGTTAAAAGAGCTATACTTACCACCAGAAACGAATTTGTTCATGACATTAATGATATTCTTATTAGTAAATTTCCTGGTGATGAAACGGCATATTACAGCTATGATGAGGTTACAAATAACTACGCTATACCAAACCAAGAAGAGTTACTCAATTCTTTAAATCCCCAGGGCCTTCATCCACATAATCTAATACTAAAAAGAAATGCTCTAATCATATTACTTAGAAATATTAACCCAACTGAAGGACTTTGTAACGGTACACGTCTTATATGCGAAGCGTTTGATAAGAATGTATCCTCGCTCGAATATCTACCGGTACTTGCGTAGGAAATTCTGTATTTATTCCTCGTATTACATTAGAAGCTCCTCATGATAGTTCTTCATTTATTCCATTCAAAAGAAAACAATTTCCGGTTCGCTTATGTTTTGCAATGACAATTAATAAGGCACAAGGACAGACTTTAGATTTTGTTGGTGTGTATCTAAAAGAACCAGTATTTTCTCATGGACAACTCTATGTTGCATTATCAAGAGCAAAGACAATAGACCAATTGAAAGTTCTAATAAGACCACCGACATGTTTAGCACCAACCTCGAATGCAACACAGAATGTTGTATATCATGAAGTACTCGTAGCTGCGACCAATAACTAACGAGCTAAGTTGTACCTATATATAGAGTCTACATTCTTAACAAATGCCGAATAATGATAACAACCAAAAGGGTTCATCAATGGGAGAACAAATGATTGCAATGCAGGTCCCAATATGTTTGACTTTACAAAATCACTATTATGCCTCTCATCAACCACTGCTACAATGAATACTATTATGAAAATGAAAGTCTTCTGTGCACCAATTTATTCCTCCTGCCTACATCGCGTCCATTGTGATTCATGACCATGCAAACCACGAGGTTTCACATTCCTGGTAAGCATTCTTCTTGTACATGAATCCATCATTTATATAATTCTATGTTTCCCCATTTTTCTCACACTCTTTGTCATGCAGGGGTACCTCCAAGTGACTAAAAAATTGTATTTTTAGCACATGTCAAGGTTTGAACGTTGGATTTTTATGCAGTTTGTTTGGTTATTCAATGTTCTAGCATGTTTAGTTTAGCAGACGTTAAGGTTTCAACCTTAGATTTTTATGCAGTTCCTTTTTGGTGTTCATGCATCAGGAATATTTTATAGCAACCTTCATTTTAATTACTAATTGTTAACCTAATGTTCTGATATACTTGTTCAATGTTTCAGTTTTGGCAACCTATTGGAAATTTCTGCATCTGCTCCATTGCTACAGGCATGGTTTTGGAAATGATAATAATGTTTGGGTTGCGACGTAGAAAAGCCACTGAAGGTATCGCCAATCTTCTTGTTTTGCTCGTTGGCGGTATCCCTATCGCGATGCCAGCCGTTCTATCTATCACCATGGGCATCGGCTCGCATAAACTATCTACACAAGTAAGTGTATTTACAGCTCAACTACATTTTTCAGTTCAGTTTAATTCAGTTCATTTCAGTGGTTACTAAATGTAGTAATGAATTGTGTCGTGTTACTTATTTCAGGGCACGATAACTAAAAGGCACTGTTGTTTCAGGGATGGATGTTCTGTGCAATGACAAAACAGGAAATGGCAGGAAATGGCGATAGCTAAAAGGCACTTATTTCAAGACTCCCTTAGAGGAATTAGCAGGGCTGGATTTTCTGTGCAGTGACAAAATAGGAACCCTAACCTTAAATAAACTGTCAGTGGACAAAAATATGGTTGAGGTAAGCCACCATTTTTGAATAGTCCAGAAATGCAAAATACTTTCCTGTGTAAACCTAATTGTTCATCAATTGTCTCAAAACACCATAGATTTTCTCTAAGGGAGTCGACAAGGACACTGTTGTTTTGATGGCGGCAAGGGCTTCAAGGCTGGAGAATCAAGATCCCATTCATACCGCGATTGTATCACTGCTCGGAGATCCAAATGAGGTATAGTTTCAAAACAATGAAAATTGCGCTCCTCGGCTTCTTTGGTGCCTTAAACTACTATGTATATTTTCAGGCAAGAGCGAGAATAACTGAAATCCATTTCCTTCATTTCAATCCAACTGATCAAAGCACCGCGCTTACCTATATAGATGGCACCGGTAAAATGCATAGAGTGAGCAAAGGAGCACCTGAGCAGGTAAAAAAACATGACTTTGATGCATATACTAATTAATTACTGCACAAAAAGATTAAATTTATTAAAACTTAGGTTTTCATTTTTTTAACTTTCTGAAATGTCACTTTCAGATTCTCAACTTGGCTTGCAACAAAGGAGAGATAGAGAAGAGAATGCATATGGTGATTGGTAAATTCACTGATCGTAGTCTTCGGTCGCTAGCGGTTGCAAGACAAGTAAGTGAATGTCTCTTTAGGTTTTATATGCATTTTTGCCAGGTTGAGCTGAGTTATTAATTTTGCTATCTTATATACATTGCAGGAAGTACCTGAAGGCACAAAAGAGAGTCTTGGAGGACCTTGGGAATTTGTCGGCCTTCTGCTGCTCTTTGATCCACCCCACCACGACAGTGCTGAGACTAACAGAAGAGCCTTAGATGTCATTTTATTAGATGGAATAGCAATTTTTTGTCACAAATATAATATACTGAACTGAATTGAATTGAATCTTAAAAGACTTGGTGTATTTATTTGAACTGGACTAAAATGAAAATAATAATAATATATATTTATGTAAATTAACTTACAAAAACCTCTAAAATAACGACATCAGCTTCCCTGAAATCCGGGTCCGAGTTGCATAAAGCGCATACTCCCTAATCTAGTACCTGAGTAAAGCATAGATAAGGCCAAGACTATGAGAACAACAGCGCGCTAGATCAGAGCTTCATGTTTCTCTAACTACTGATCAAAACCATACATATAAATTTTTTGTGAATTAGGTGGATAGACTAGACTGGTTATATAGGCAAGACCCGAATAACTTTACTGCAAGGACATCGATAAATGAATGTTCGTAGTTATAATAATTACCGCGAGTTCCTGATATATTTAAAGTTAATATATACAAAAGATATAATTACATAAAGTAACTCAAAAAATATCATCCAAATGAAATTATTCATTTATTAATAAATAAATATTATACCCACTAATCAATAAATAATTAATCTCATCAAATAAATTTATTTTTTTTGGTCCCAAATGTATTCATTTATTGAGATTATCTTGAGCGGTGATACATGCAGGTCCATATTTACTAATGCAGGTCCAAAATATAATATTTTGGGTATACTAGCACAAGTCAGGGCCACATATTGTGTTTTTCAAACCTACGTTTAGTAAACATGGACCTGCATGTATAATTACTGATTATCTTTTAGACCGTGTCAAGTTCGGCTCTTATCATGACTACACATCCTATTACAGGCGACTCTGAAAGAAATAGTTTTTTGATTGCTACTGGCTTAGTTTCTTTCATTACACAAAAAATGCCTAAGAGGGTAAAAATCATTAAATGGCATCCACCTAACTCAGGATATAACATCAGTGTAGATGCAGCATATAAACTAGGTATAAGCTAGGTCGTTGTGACATAGAAATCATTGTTAGAAATGATTAGGGACACACAATATTGCGCAGAATGATATATGTCAAGCAGCTCTCCTTTAACATTGTTAGAAGTGGTTTGCTATTAGACATGGATACAATACATCTATATATCTTTATTTGCAGAACTTTCAGGTTGAATCTAATTGTAGTCAAGCTGATAGTGTTGTACACGGTCCAGAAACTGGCAGATGGAATTTTTACTCTTTGTGTTATGAATTGAATGCTATTCACAGATCTAACAATGTAATTCATACACTAAGGGAATGAAACAAACTCTGGTGATATGCAATTAAATGATGCTCTACTGTGTTTTAAAAGGCTTCTTACAATTAGATAGAATGGGAGTACCATCAATAAGAACTTATGACCAATGAATTCCTGGTAATGCTGTATTTTTGTCCGTAGCAGAGAAGACGCACACAAGCATATGGCAACAAAGCTCCAGAAATTAAAGTTAACATGACAGGATGAAAAAATTTTAAAGGTGGGAGCACATAGATTTCTGTCATTTTTCTATTCAGGCAAATGCAGAGATATGGACATGAGCATACATCAAAGCAAGAAGCTAACTGATACTCATACAATAGAGTACCAGCCATTGCCTCATGAGGCTTTTTGTAGTTACCACTGTTTCCATGGTTTATTGCTCTTCATACAATCTTTTGAGTGGCTAAGTTGTGCTTCCTTCTTTGCTGAATTGATCATTAATTGCTCCCCATTTGAGTATTGTGTCAAGAGTATTCTCGAAGCCATAGATTTAGTACTCTTAGAATGCTTTTTACTAAGCCATTCTTTTATTCTTTTGAGAAGTTTTTTTTTTTTTTAAAATGAAACCATCCAAAGATGGGGGAATTTATTAGGCACCCCATACCGTAAAAAAGACCAAAAAATGATTTTGGTAGTAGTTTTTTACTCCCATTACATGCAATGGGAGTCAAAGGAATAAAGACCTAATGGCTCAACACCCATATATGAAGCAAAGGAGCTTCCAAAAATGGTGGAACCGATATACTCTAAACAACTAAAACAATTGTAAAGAAATAGACTTTATCTGAGTCAAAACCTAAAGCCTATTAGCGTAATTTCTTAAAACACAAGGCGGCACTAGGTTTGATTCAGATGAGTCTCAAAATGGTGTGAGATAGGTCTGTATTCTTGCTGAAGACAGTGAGCTTTGAAGTCTGCAGAGTCACAATTTGTTTAAACTGGTGCTGAAAATACTCCTCTAACAAGTTCCAGATGGTCCCCTTTGTTCATATTTCTGATGTACCTGCATATAGAGCAAACAAAACTAGTGAGCGTAGCAGTTGATCGATGGGGGATGAATTCTAATTGATGGTAAATCCATCTGATCTAAGTTAAGAAGTCCCCTAGTTTCTGGAGGGAGCTGGACTACAGATAGGAATTGAGCTGTAGTTTTAACTAGACATGCATGCTTAGCTAAAGAATCCGAGACTTGGTTTGCCTCTCTAGGAATATAAGACAGAGAAGAATCTTGAATAGATTGGTGAATGTCCTCCACCAGATTATATAACTTCCATTGTGCATGACTGGGATTGATGATCATTTTTTTAGCTTCAGCACAGTCCGATTCTATCTGAATTTTCTGATTATATGAGGGGGCAATAGACAGAGCAAGTCCAATAGCAAGAATTTCAGCATGAAGAGCAGATAGAGCATGAGTAAAAATATACTTAGATAGACAAAATGACCCTGTGTATCTCGAACTACTAAACTGAGACCTGTATCACCATCAGGAGGTTTCCAAGAGGCATCAACATTAAATTTTACACCTTCCTGAGGCTTATCCCATTTAACAGATTGGATTCTAGGTTTCGGGAGTCTGATAATTTTTGGAAAATAACCATTATCTGCAAGTTCAATATCAAAATCAGAACTGATATAAAAAGGTCTTGCTGCAAAGGACTGGTACACTATGGTTTTGATCTCTTGAATAATATGGATACTGTCTGGGGGGATTGCATCAAAAATATATCTATTTCTGGCCTTCCAGATGCACCAACAGGCAGATAACACCACATTATGAATCAAAATAGAATGCATTTTGGTTAGACCTAGCCTAGAGAGGTAATAGCTAATTCTATTCCAGATAGTAGTGAAAGTTGGAGTAGAGATTTGAATGAATTGATTGATTCCAGACTAGAAACTAGATGCCACACTACAATTATTGAAGAAATGATCTAAGTCATCAGTGTCTTGGTAGAAACAACATTTTGAGGCCATGTTAAATCCATAGTAGATAAGAACATTATCAAAAGGTAAGATGGAGTTTAGTACCTTCCACATAAAGATGGAGATTTTTTTGGGGACTCTTTTGTTCCAAATCTTAACCAGTGACATGGCAGTGCCCCTCTTGGGTTTGATCAAATTGTAGGCAGACTTAAATGTAAAGCACCCTTGGCTATCTGGCATCCAAATAAGCTTGTCCTCTCTATGTGTTTTCAGAACAGCTCCCTGTAAAATTGGAATAAGACTACTATGTGAAGATAGTTGACTTATAAATTCTTGCCTATTCTCAATGAAAGAGGCTACTGTGCATTCTTCAGGAATTTGGGTAAAATGGGGAGGGACATTGTCACATAAAGCACCAGTGCCAGTCCAATTGGACCTCCAAAAGCTGCATAATCCAGTACCAATTAAAACTCTAGAATTGTGTTCGGCCAAACTATCAACTTTACAAATTCTTTTCCAGCAATGAGATGTTCTGAAAGACATAGGCAGAGAGGCTAAAAATTGAGCCCAAGAAGCAATTCCTAGTTGGTATTTCCACCATAGTTTGACAGAAAAAGTCTTTACTATGGTGGAGAGATTTCTAAAATTAAGGCCATTTACTGAGGAAGGGAAGCAGAGATCATTCCATTTTTTCCAAGATTTTTTAGGCCTATTCTCTACTGATCCCCAGAAAAATACAGAAATCCTCCTCCTAATCAATTTCATAATATGCACAGTAGGTTTCATTACAGCCCAAATATGCTGTGGGAGAGAGTATAAGCAAGAATTTATAAGTATCATCCTACCTCCTTGATATAACCATATGATTTTCCAATTATTCAACCTTTTGTCAATCATTTCAATTAGGGGCTGAAAGAAAATATTTTTTGTTCTTCCAGTGTAAATAGGAACACCCAAATATTTAAAGGGGAACAGACCTTTTTTCATGAATAATATATCTCTAATTTCCCTAATTTTTACCTGAGAGGCATGCTTGCTAGTGTAAAATTCACTTTTCTCATAATTAATTTTTTGTCCCGAGACAGATACAAAGACTGAGAGAAAAGCTTTCATTTTTAAAAGGTTAGATTTGCTAGCTAGCATGAAAATGATGGTATCATCAGCATATGTGAGATGGGAAATTTTTGCAGTAAAAACAGGCAGGTTATAGTACTGTAAACTCCTATTTTCATATATATAAGCTAAACTCCTTGTGAATGCTTCTGAGAAAATATTAAATAGAAAAGGAGAGAGGGGGTTACCCTGTTTAATACCTCTTGTGGCTTGAAAAAAACCTACTGGAGCTCCATTAATAAGAACTGAAAATCAGGCCTGAGATAGGTTTTTTATCACACAGAATATAAATTTACCATGGAAGCCCAATTTCAGAAGAACACTGGATAGAAATTTCCAACATACTCTGTCAAAGGCCTTACTTAAATCTAATTTCATGATGCAATTAGGATTCCTACCTTTCCTATCAATAAATCTGAGCATCTCTTTAACATATATCACATTGTCAGCAATATCCCTATTTCTAAGAAAGGCAGTTTGGTGAGGGGAGATAATTTTATGCATGATAGGCTTAAGTCTCTCCATTAAGATCTTGGAAAATATTTTATTTGCTACATTTGAGAGACTTATGGGTCTGAAGTCATTGAAGGATGAATGAGTATCTAATTTAGGAATGAGAGCTATCCAGGTACTAGCTATGCCCTTAGGGATTTCTGAATTAGATAGAAAATCATTGGCAGCATGCTACAAGTCTGTATGAATTATATCCCATGCTTTAATGTAAAAATTAGGTGTAAAACCATTAGGACCAGGATAAACTACCTGTTTTAGTTCTGACAAGGATACAGGTTTAATCAATTCAATATTATCCTCATAAGATAGAATTTTTGGGATCTGAGCAAGAAAGTGAGTATAAAATTCACTGTGACCAGGATCCTTGTCAGCTGAGAGGAAAGAAGAGAAAAAGGAAACTGCCTCTTTCTCTATATCAGAACCCTCATCAAGCCACTCTCCGGTGAAAATTTGGATTTTAGTTACAGACATCTTGTTTTTCCTTTCCTAACTGAATTATGAAAGTATTTGGAGTTATCATCTCCATCCTTGAGCCATTTTATTTTAGCCTTATATTTGAAAAAAATGTCTTTGTTCTTTTATAACCCTGGACAGAAGAGTTTTTGCTTGTCTGAGTTTGATCAATTCTATTTCACATTGATCATTATCATAAGCAATTTCTTGGACTCTAAGAGCTACTTCTGCATCTATAACATTCTGGTGAATGTTTCCAAAAACATTTTTATTCCATTTTTTCAAACATTTTTTTAGCCTGAGCAATTTTAAGTAAAGTTTAAGCATGCCAGACTGTTCAATATTAGCTGTCCAGTTTTCAAGAATTACCTGTAAAAATAATTCTCTTTTAAACCATGTATTTATGAATCTGAAGGGTCTAGGTGATGATTTTAATTGACTACCTATACACAAAAGCATGGGACAATGATCACTGGTTTCTTTATTCATTACAAGGATGGAGGAGTCATGAAATTTAACCTTCCATAAGGGAGTGCATAAGCCTCTGTCCAGTCTTTGTATAGTAGGAGTTTTCTTCCTACCACTTTGACTGAGATCTACTTGATTCTTATACCTGCCATTAGTCCAAGTGAATGTATTCCCAACTGTATTAATGTGTTCAAGGGGCATACTGTCAATAAAATGTGAAAAATCTTTAATGCTTCTAATATTAGGAGTGGACATCCCTTTATATTCAGAAATAGAAGCTATAGCATTAAAGTCCCCAATGAACAGTGTTCCAGGGCAATTGATCTTAGCTAAGTCAGTCCATAGTTGTTCCCTTTCTTTCCTAGTTCTTAAAGCATAAACAAAGACTGACTCCATGCATGCATTTAATTTTTTGCTGTGAATTAAGACATGTAAGAACTGAATATTATCCTAAATCATAGAAACCTGAATATTTTCATTCCACATTAACCAAATTCTCTCATTTTGAGCAGCAATGCAACTACTAATTTTTAATGATGCAGCATAATCAACACATTTTTCAGTTTGGTGCATAGGTTCAATAAGACACAGTAAGTCAAATTTGTGAATTAGGGATAGTTCTTCCAGTCTTTCAATAGATGTATTCATCCCCCTAATATTCCAGACTAGAAATTTGATCTTTAGGGTTTTTTCAATCATTTAAAACTGTTGAAGGACTTTTAGTAGCTGAACCAGATGTTATCTGGTTTAACTGAGTAAAATATGTTCTAAGCTTAATGGATGGAGTATTTTTAGCGAGAAGCCTAGAGGATTGTCTCACCTGAGATGCGCTTACCTGACTTTTCCTAGCTTTTGGCTGGTTAGCAGTTGAGTGCAGGCTGTGCTGAGAGTTTTCATCCATTTGAGGAGTCTCTAAATTTGATAGTTCTTCTTTTTCCATATGGACTGAGCTTGTATTCTCTTGATGGGCATAAGCAGAGTCCTGAATTTGATCCTCATGTGGTGGTGCTGGAGATTGAGAAGGAACTTTTTGAACTTCTTCCTCCATTTCAGAATCTGAAAAAGAAGCCATTTGTTGTAGGGGCAAGAATCTATTAAGCCTGTTCTTTTCCTGAGATAAAAAGGTAATGTTGTCAGTAGTAAAAAAAGAGTGATCATCCATGGATTGGTGTTTGGTGCTGACATGGAAGTCATCTTTAGAGTATGTGTTCTTTTTTGGCTTAGTGAAAGGCCTCCATTCTAATCTCCTTGTCTCATTCTGGGCTTGGGTTGGGATGGATTGATCAACAACAACAGGATTGTGAGCAGATTGGCCAGTGGCAACTAGGGTACACACTTGACTATCTTCAGGTAGTTTGGACATAGGTTTCCTGAGCTCCTGAGCAGCTATCAATCTAGCCTTTTCTTTGGCTGAGGTTCCAGATGATTCTCCAGAAAGTGGTGGAGGAATTGTAGAGTGAGGGGGGAAATCTTTGGGGGCTAGGACTGAGGTTTGATCTGTGGATTTGGGCAGAACAGTAGGTTTTAAGGGAGGGGATATTTTCTTCATTGTCTGAGTTTTTGGTGGTAAAGGGGTTGTTGTCTTTTTGGTTGGCTCCATCCATCATTGTTGTTTCCTTGTGAAGCCCTGCAAACCTCATTGGAATGGCCTAGTTTTCTACAATTAGAGCAATACTCAGGCAGCTGCTCATATTCGATATCAAGATCCATAGTATAACCAGCAACACCAACAATAATTTATGTATTCAACTTTCTTTGCAGATCGATTTCAACACATAATTTAACTGCCGAGGGCCTAGTTAGAGCTGCTGTGGACGAATCCATTTTAATGGAATTTCCAATCCTATTCCCTTTGAACTCCAACATTGCAATGTTGCAGAAAAAAATAGGCACCTGATGAATGGTAATCCAAACAGGAACAACAGAGGATTCGGTACCTGGGGTGAAATCTATGGACCATTTTAGAATCTTCATCGGAAAACCTCTGAGATTCCACATCCCCTTCAACCAAAACCGCTGATAATCCTCTGGATCTTCGAATCGTATCAGAATATGTCGCTAATCGATAGAACCTATCTGGAAATTGGAGGAGAACCCAATGGATTTGAATGATTCGTTGAGCGTTTCCATGGATGGTTTGCCTCTCTCAAACTTTCCTATCAAAGCTTTCTGGTAGTGGACTGCCAGATGGTTAGCCTGCTCCGGCGAGATGATACAAGCAATTTTACCTTTGTGCTCTCCAATAGGAACAATTTCTGGGTTTGTGGGAAGTACGGTGGATAGAGCGGGGGATTTGGCTTGAAGGGCTTGCAAAAAGCTACGGTTTGGTGGAATGCCGCCGCGAGACTGCGGCTGCGCCGCCATGCTAAGAGCCTTTGTATGACCGTTGATGTCAATTATTGTTGCACGGAAAGATAAAAGGGGTGGGACATACATCGGGAAAGTGAGCAAAAATTAAATTGGGGGTAGAGAGAGGAGAGAGCAAATTGATAGGGTCAATCTATGGCTTTTGAGAAGCTTAAGTGCTTCTAAGAGCTATGCTCTTCTCTTGTAAAACTATTTATAGCCAATCTATGGCTTTTGGTTGGGGGTGTCAAATAAATCCCCCATCATTGGTGGTATACATATTTTTAAAACAAAAATTCAGCTTATTTTTTGCAGCTTGCAGTTAAGTTAAGCTAATTTCAACTAATTTCATCTAACTGTAGCACGCTTCAACTAATTGCAGTGTGTTTCAGCTAATTGCAGCATGTTATAGCTAATTGCACCTTATTTCAACTAATTTCAACTAACTGCAGTTGGTTTCGGCTTAATTCTAATGACTTCATTTTTTTCATTTCAATAAAATGCTTTGAAATAAAGTTACTTTTTGTCAAATGTCAATGCTATATTTTTGTTTTGAGCAATTTAAGAAACTATTACAAACATGTAAATATATTCCCAAAATGCATCTCGATTGCATCCACTACTAATTGCTATCATCTGATGGTTCAATTTCACTACCAACACCACCTACACAGTATTCTGAATACATAAAACCCGTATTTTATTATTCATACAATATAGGGGAATGAATTTCATTTTTCAAAAATATAGTTATAGTAAATTAATATTGTAAAAGTAAAAATATTAAAATCATCTTTTACTGTGTATATATTGAAGGCACAACTCGACTACAAGTTTAATATGTATTGATATATATATTTAACTAAAACAACGTAGATTTGTGGCGGTGTTGTGATGGTTTTATAACTAAAATTTACGTAGTTTTATAGCATTATATAATTATGATCTTCAAGTACTACTACCAAGGAAAAAAGCTAGAGTGATAGCTTCCCAAGTGATTAGACGAAAACAAACTCCTGTCACCTTGGTAGTTAGAAATTTAGACTCCACTACCATACACATCCCTGACCCCATCCAAGAGATTCCCCCCACTGAGAAGCTAGCAACTATACATAGCCAAGAACCAGTGGAGATCACAAGGCTTGAATGAAGACCTAAGGCCAAGCCAAAAACACCTATATATGCTAAAGATGATCTGAGCATCATAAAAAGAAGCACCCCTTGGATGACAACCCTTTCTTTACTACTGATCATTTTACTTATTTTTCTCATGAAAAGAACAAGTCCAACATGTTTCTGCCTCTTCAACAGATTAGTGCAAATTCTGACTGTGAAGAAAGTGAAGACATTGAAGAAATTGATTGTGAAGAAAATGAAGATACTGGGAAAGTTCAAACAAGTCCAGCTAAGTTACCTCAAGTGGAGGTAATCTCCCAGAACAGTAACCTCTCACCAGCCTACATACCAAAACAAAGAAAAAGCATGTAAGCACAACTCAGGTGAGACAATCCTCCAGACTTATTGCAAAACATACTCTTGCTATAAAACTCAAAACATATTTTATACAATTAAATCAGATCATATCTGGTTCAGCTACAAAAAGCTCTCCATCAATTTCCAATGATTAAGAAAACCCTAAAAATCAAGTTTCTGGTTTGAAATATTAGGGGGATGAATACATCATTAGAAAGATTGGAAGAGTTAGCTTTAATTCACAAATTTGACTTACTGTGTTTAATTGAGCCTATGCATCAAACTGATAAGGGTGTTGATTTTGTTGAATCACTTAAGTTTAATAAATGTCTTGCTGCACAGAATGAAAGAATCTGGTTAATGTGGAGTGATATCATTCAGGTTATTCTACTTCAAGACAACCCCCAATTCTTACATGTTTCAATACACAGTACAAAACTTAATGCCAATATGGAATCTGTTTTTGTATATGGATTGAAAAGTAGGAAAGAAAGGGAACAGTTATGTGTTGATTTAGCAAAAATCACTCACTCTGAAACCATGTTCATAGGGTACTTTAATGCTATTGCTTCTATTTCTGAATACAAAGGAACGTCTAACCTCAAAAACATTAAAGAATTTTCACAATTCATTGATGCATGCCACTAGATTGTATTAATACAGTTGGTAACTCATTTACATGGACTAATGGCAGGTATAAGAACCAATTTGATCTCAGTTAGAATGGGAGGAATAAAACACCTACCATACAGAGATTGGACAGAGGCTTATTGATACGAGTATAAATGGAAAACTAGGTTAATTAGGAATTATTCTCTTACCAAGAATTTTCCTATAAAAATGTGTTTTAATTCTAGTAAGATTTTATTTATTTTCCATAATAGTTATAGAATTAGATTTATTATTTTCAGATTAATGTTAGGATTGTGATTTTATTTGGGGTTATAAATATAAGCCCCAGTCTTGTAATTTTGGGGAGAGATTTATTATAAAGAAAAAGGAGGTTTTCCGAATTTATTGATAGTTGTTCAATTTCAAGATTCAGTTGAGTCGCCCAATGACAGGTGTTCGTGGTTTCTAGTTAATTGGCTGACAGTTGTTCAAGCGATTTTCATATCCCAAAAGCAATTTATATATATTCCGCTGCAACAACGTGAACTACCAAGAAAATATGCATCAAAGTGGTATCAGAGCAAGGTTTTCACAAATTCTAGTTTGTGAACGGTCATGGAGAGTAAGATGGAAGAACATATGTCTTCGTTGGAGAAAAAGACGGTGCTTGTGTTAGAATTCGTGAGGCATGGTTTTAAGCTTGATATTCCGGAGTTTGGAGAAAAAGTAAACCAAGAAATCTATCTGGAATGGATCGAGCGATGTGAGAGAATTTTTTACTTTAAAGAGTATGATGATCACACGAGATGCAGGATTGCTATACAAAAACTCATAGCGCGTGCATCTTTGTGGTATGAAATTTTGGAATTAAAGCAAAGGCTTCAAGGAAAATCAGAAATCAACTCGTGGATTAAGTTGAAGAAACATCTTGATCGATTATTCTTACCTTCTACCGATATGTTAAAACAAGAGTCTGTCTATGGTTGAACTTGTGGCGAGTAACGAGCAATTTGAGGCAAAGAATGATGTTGATGGTTGTATTGATTCTAATGTTGAAGATGTCGTTGAGGATGGTGAAGAGGATAGTTCTACATCTCTTACCGAAGTCGACAATGTTAATGATTATTCTACTCCTCTGATTGAAACCGAGAGAGTTATGTACTCATGTTCTATAGTCCTTAATGTTCATGATGAGATTAAAGAAGAAGATCTTGATAGAAGTGACACGACAATACTTGGTAATAAAACCGATAATTTCAATGATATCGAGATCAATTCTGAACCTTCTGTTTATGATGACGATTCTCAAAATAAACCATTATCATTTGGTGCGGGTACACATGACATTCAGGATTCTTCTACAATACAAATATTCGATGTTGAGAATAAAAAAGAAGATCTCAATGATAGTGACATAGAAATATTTAATATTGGTTTGGAGGATGGAGATGGAGAATTGGTTCATTTTGTAGTTGCTGGATCTCAATATGAAAGTGTTGAGAAAGAAACTGATCCTTTTAGAGATAAAGATGAACCTGAGAAGATGACATCTCGAATTCTTGAGGATGTTGAACTTGACAATGACGATGAAATCATCATCAGTGTTGAAAAAGAATTCTACAAGAAAGAGAGGTTGCATACAGATGAGTTTTTCGAAAAAAAATTCAGAGGATAAATTTTCCAGATCAAAGTTTATTGACACGGTGATGATAAGTGGGATGAATAATCATGTCAAGAAGTTACATGAGGTGTATACATCAACAGAATTCACAATGGGGATTGAAGCTCGTGATGGCGATGGGACCTAACGTTCAAGACAAGATGATTTGCAATTACACATACTACTTTTTGAACAATACCAAGAATTGAGGACAATTCTTTTCGAAGAAGAGGAGTATAATACGAGTATAAATGGAAAACTAGGTTAATTAGGAATTATTCTCTTACCAAGAATTTTCCTATAAAAATTTGTTTTAATTCTAGTAAGATTTTATTTATTTTCCATAATAGTTATAGAATTAGATTTATTATTTTCAGATTAATGTTAGGATTGTGATTTTATTTGAGATTATAAATATAAGCCTCAGTCTTGTAATTTTGGGGAGAGATTTATTATAAAGAAAAATGAGGTTTTCCGAATTAATTGACAGTTGTTCAATTTCAAGATTCAGTTGAGTCGCCCCATGACAGGTGTTCGTGGTTTCTAGTTAATTGGCTGACAGTTGTTCAAGCGATTTTCATATCCCAAAAGCAATTTATATATATTCCGCTGCAACAACGTGAACTACCAAGAAAATATGCATCACTTATGCACTCCTCAATGGAAGGTTAAGTTTCCTGACTCTTCCATCCTTGTGATGAACAAAGAAACTAGTGATTATTGCCCCATGCTTTTATGTGTTGGTAGTCAATTAAAGTCATCACCTAGACCTTTCAGATTCATAAATACTCGGTTCAAAAGAGAGTCATTTTTACAGGTTATTCATGATAGCTGGACAACTTATAGTCAAGAGTCAGGCATGCTTAAATTCTATCAAAAACTGCCCAGACTTAAAAAGTGCTTGAAAAAATGGAATAAAGATGATTTTGGTAACATTCATCAGAATGTTATAGATGCAGAAGAATCACTTAGGTTACAGAAAATTGCTTATGATAATAATCAGAGTGAAATAGAACTGATCAAACTCAGACAAGCAAAGACAGACCTTTCTAGGATTATAAAAGAGCAAGGGCGCTTTTTCAAATATAGGGCAAAAATAAAATGGCTCAAGGATGGAGATGATAATTCCAAATATTTCTATAATTCAGTGAGGGAAAGGAAGAGCAGATTGCCCATTACTAAAATAAAAATTCTTCTGGCTAGTGGCTTGAAGAGGAGTCTGCATTCTGAAATTGGATTTAAGGAAGGCCTTTGACAGGGTTTGTTGGAAACTTTTGTCAAATGTGCTCCTTAAATTTGGATTCCATGGTAAGTTTATATAATGTGTTATAAAAAACTTGTCACATGCCTGGTTTTCAGTACTTATAAATGGGGCACCAGTAGGGTTCTTTTAGGCTACTAGAGGTATAAAACAAGGTGATCCCCTCTCTCCCTTCCTATTCAATATTTTTTCTGAAGCTTTCACTAGAAGTTTGTCATATATATATGAGAATGGCAGTTTATAGTACTACAATCTACCTACTTCTGCTGAAAAAATATCCCATCTAACTTATGTTGATCATACAATTATTTTTATACTTGCTAGTAAATCCAACTTGCTTAAAATGAAAGCTTTCCTCTCGTTTTTTGAATCTGTCTCATGACAGAAAATTAATTATGAGAAAAGTGATTTTTATACTAGTAAGCATGCTACTCAGTCTAAATTAGAGACATACTAGGCATGAAAAAAGGACTATTTCCTTTTAAATACTTAAGTGTCCCCATTTTCACTGGGAGAATAAAAAATGTTTTTTTCCAGCCTTTGGTTGAAATGATTGATAAAAGGTTTAACAACTAGAAAAATAAATGGCTGTCCCAGGGAGGTAAGATGATTCTTATAAATTCTTGCTTATATTCTCTCTCACAACATATCTGGGCTGTAATGGAACCTACTGTGCATATTATAAAAGTGATTAGGAGGAGGATTTGTATTTTTTCTGGGGATCGGTAGATAATAGACGACCCAAAAAAACATGGAAAAAAGGGAATGATCTTTGCTACCCTTCCTCAGAAAATGGCCTAAATTTTAGAAATATATCCACCATAGTTAAGACTGTTTCTATCAAATTATGGTGGAAATACAAATTAGGCATAACACCATGGACACAATTTCTGGCCTTACTACCCGTGTCTTTTAAGACTTCACATTGCTAGAAACGCATTTGTAAAGTTAACATTTTGGCTTAATCCAATATAAGAGTATTACATGGTAATGGAGCATGTAGCTTCTGGAGAGCTAATTGGATTGGATCAGGTGCTATTAGTGATATTGTTTCTCCTCATCTAACACAAATTCCAGCAGATTGCACAGTAGCAACCTTTATAGAAAATAAGCAAGAATTTATAGGTCAAATTGCACACTTTGTTTATCTACCTCTTTTAACTTTCTTTTCTTTGAAGATGCACAGAGAAGACAGACTCATATGAATGCCTGACAGTCTAGGATGCTTCACATTCAAATCCACATATAATCTGATCAGACCCAAAAGAGGTACTGCACTGTCATTGGAAAAGATTTGGAACAACAGAGTTCCTAAAAAGATATCTATCTTCATGTGGAAGGTACTGAACTCAATCTTACCTTTTGACAATCTTCTCATCTACTATGGATTTAACATTGCCTCTAAATGCTGCTTTTGTCAACATGCTGATACTCTTGATCATTTTTTCAGTAGTTGTTGCATAGGATCTAATGTATGGACTGTGTTAATCAATTCATTAACATGGACACTCCAATTTTCAACACCATTTGGAATAGAATCAGTTATTACCTCTCTAGACCTGGACTATCTAAGATACAAACCATTCTGATACATAATGTTGTTCTTTTTGCTTGTTGGTGTATCTGGAAAGCTAGGAATAGATATATTTTTGATGGAATAGCTCCACTCAGTCAACATATTATTCAAGAGGTCAAGAGCCTAGTGTACCACCCTTTTGCTGCTAGACCATTCTACATTAGTTCCCCCTTTGATATAGACCTGGAAGATAATGGATACTTTCCAAAGCTGCTCAGACCCCCAAAACCTAAAATCTTGATTGTTAAATGGGACAAGCCAGATGAGGGCCTTAAATTTAATGTAGATGCATCTTGGAAAGATCCTAATGGGGGCTCAGGTTTGAGTCTGATAATTAGGGATGGTCATGGTAACTTTGTCTTTGCTAAGTCTATCTATACTCATGTTTTATCCTCTCTACATGTTGAAATACTTGCAATTGGCTTAGCATTGTCTGTTGCTTCATGATATAACCAGAAAATTCAGATAGAGTCTGACTGTGCTGAGACTATCAAAATGATTAAAAATACCAGCCATGCACACTGGAAACTTTATAATCTGGTTGATGAAATACACTAATCCCTGTATGATATTTCTCTGACTTACACCCCTGGACAGGCCAACCAAGTCTCCGATTTCCTTTCCAAGCATGCTTGTGAGATTAAGTCTAGTTCACAATTTTTATCTATTTCTCAACTTCCTTCTGAGGCAAGGGGGCTGCTTAATTTAGATCAGCTATAAATCCCCTCCCTAAGATTTCACCCTCCATAGATCAGCTGCAACGCTCACTAGTTTTGGATTGGAATATGCAGGTACAACAAACAGCAAAGGAAACAAGTACAATAGGGATCATGCTACTGATACTCATGAATGGAGCTTTCAGTCTCAAGCTACCATTGTACAAGCACATGCTGAGAAGGAGAACCTACTACACTTTCTACATTGCTAGATGACTCATCGGAATTAATCTAGTGCTGCTTTGTGTTTTGAGAAATTAATTCACTAATAGGCTCTAGATTTTTTGTCTCCGATAAAGTCGGAAACTACAAAATTTACTTTTATTTTATAATGTATAATTTCCACCATTTTTTGGAAGCTCATTGTTGCTTCATGGTCGAGTGTGAGCCATTATGTCTTTATTCTTTTGACTCCACTGCATGTAGTGGGAGTAAGAAACCTATCACCAAAATCATATTTTGGTTTTTTAGTACGGTATGGGGAGTCAAATATAATCCCTCCATCTTCGAGATGGTTTCATTTAAAAAACATTTAAGGAAAATTAATAATAATATGATCAGAAAAAAATCAAAAAAAAATCACCATGTAGTTAAAAATCATAATACCATTAAAATTCTATTTATTCACTTTATCAATAAAATATTAATGGTATATTACAATCTATGATAATACTTAGACAAACAATTAGATAAGTCAGCCCTATCATAAGACAAAGGGGTTGGGAAACCCCTTTTTAATAAGTTTTGGGGCCAAAAATTAATTATTTTATTCTCGGTGCCTAAGTGTAAGTGGTGCGGAAAAACAGGGACAATATTACAAATTATGAAAATCAATACCTTAAACCCCCAAATCATCTTCTTCCTCGAATCTTCTTCTTCTTCCCAAATCATATTTTTCCTCCCATCATCTTCTTTGCCCATTAGCAGCGACTCCAGCCAATTGCTCCTACGAGGGCGTGGACGGCGTCGCCTTGATTGGACTTGTTAATTGGACACGTGGAGCGCCGACGCCCATGAGCATTGCCGGAATCACCTCTATCGTTTTTTATGATCATCCCGTCGTTCAGGATGATCATCTCGTCTCAGATCTAGGATTTGAAAAGGCAATGGGGCTGACAAAGATCACACGGCTCTGTTGATCTTGGTTTGGGAAAAATTTCGATTTCATGATGATGGTGATGATGATGATTCCGATGATGATGATTTCGATTTCATGAATAAAGATTTTGATTTGAGGAATCACACAACGATTTATTGATGATGATGATTATGGGCAGCTGGTGGTGAGGCTGGTGGTGGGGCTGGTGGTAGACTTGTGGTGGTGATGATGATAAATTATTAATTGATAATGATATATAATTATGATAATATGTTATTGATGATGTTGAATAATTACATTTAATATTTTGATCAAATTATAATTTTATATGTTAAACTGAGGTTATCTGAATGAATTTTTTTGAAAGAAATTAAGCTTAACTGATCATGAACTCATGTATAAATAAACTCTTGAACTTTGAGCTAAGATCATTCAATTTCAACAACGCTATATGTATATATCCAATCCATAGAATGTGTTAAAGAAACCATAGGGTCATCCGGTTATGTCTTCATCATCATGGATATTTTTCCATCTAACCTAAGAATGATAGATTATAAATCTTGGATTTTTCCAATTTCAGAACAGAAATTGGTATAGAACCATCAAAATTGTTTTCTCTAGTTATAAAGATTCAAAAGTCGTTGATTTTATTTTTCAAATATCACCAACTTGTTTTTAAAATTAAGTTGAAATCTACGTCCTATGATCATCCACCACCTACTTGTTCCACTTCCTATGATATTTTTATATGCTTTATTGATTTTATTTAAAATTCACATGGATTGTTGTTTTGGGTATGTTTGATCTAAATCGCACATCATAATTTGAGGCATTGCACATGTGTTTATATGAAGCCCTTTAATAATATTTAAATCACGCGTACTCTAATATGAAAATAATATAATGTGGCTAAGTGTAGTGCTATGCAATCTTAACATTAACATTGATTAATTCTCACATTTATATTGTGTTCTTACCCCATGTAGTTTCAATTTAACTTTTTAGTTAGAATTTGTATTTTAGTTTTTTATAAATACAGATAATGACTAATTGTGTGTTCTAGGATCTTGACCTCTCGGGGGTTTTGGATTTTGGGATTTGCTCTCCAACATCCAAGAACTTGTATGTTTTGCTAAGGTTTTGGTTTTTGGGATTTAAAATCCTACCAAGTTTTGCCACCATTTTTGCTTCATATTTAAACTATTATTATTTCATTTATGTTGATATTCACATTTGAAATAAAATTGAAATATTATAAATATGATTATCACTGTTCCGAAAATGATATTTATATTCTGAAATATTATGTATACAATTATTTAATTTTGAAATGGGTCGGGTCAAAATTACCGACTCCACTCTATTTTTTTAAATAAAGTGACTAGTTCATAATTTTAGAACCCATCCAATTTTAATAAAAATCGTAAACTTGCATTGATCCAAAATAAAATATATATATAATTTATTTTTAATATAATTATATAAAGTAATATAATTATACTTCTTAAAATTATATTATGGTATATTTTTCACAAATCTTGAGTTCATCTACTCCAAAATAACTACTCCAAAAAGAAGGATACAAATAATTCCATATACTATAGTTTTATTAATAAATTATTCCAAAACCCAAAACCAAATATTTATACCATACAAGGTCTTGCCAGATCTGATTTTTGCAAGATCCACTCTAAATCCAAGGATTTGTATAGTGTCAAGATCACAAGATCCAAATCCCACAAAAACCCAAAACACACCGGGTCTGAATTAGTTGATAGAGAAAAAATATACATTATGTTTCCATTTTTCTTTGCCAACCCCTAATCACTAGATTGTTTGAATTGTCATAGATGCATAATGCATTCGGCCAAGTGGCAACCAATGTAAGCAGACTATAAATGGCAGGAAACCTTTGCAAGAACTTAAAATGCAATTTGGTAAAGCATACATTTTTCATACCAATTTGACCATTCATTTATCTCTTCGGAATTCAACACAAATATGTACTTGATTAGTCCATTTCTTATTCTCACATTCAAGCTCTTTCTATGGATTGTGATATCATCTTCTTACTTTGCATTTCCAATAGGAAAGGATGGTTGCTAGGTACACTGTGGAAATGTTAGCATTCCATTTCCATTTGGCACTAGAAAATATTGCTATTTGCAAAAAAAGTTTTTCATTGACTGCAGCAACCCCGTGAAACCTTTTTTGGGTGACGGTGTTTTGGATGATAGATTTACCAACATCGTAGATATAAATGTGGAAGGCCAATTGCATATTTTATATCATGTCAGTAACTATTGCTATGATCCAAAAACTAACAATCCTGATAAATATTTTGAACCCAATATGACGATATCCACCGTCATGGTATTTAACGATACATCAAATATGTTCACCGTAATTTGTTGTAATACTTATGGCATTGTAAGAGGTCAAGCTTTTGGACGTACATACACAATTGAATGCTTGTCTATATGTCATAATCAGAGTGATGTTCAAACTGGTCCTTGTTCTGGTGTTGGATGTAGTCGGGCATTTATACCTAAGGGAGTTTCGCAGATCAACATTTCAGTGGATATTTTTGACAATGACAGCTCCATCATGGCATTTAACGATACAACAAATAATTCACAGTAATTGGCTGTAAGATATACTTATGGCATTGTAAGAGGTCAAGATTTTGGACGTACGTACACAACTGGATACTTGTCTATATGTCATAATCAGAGTGATGTTCAAGCTGGTCCTTGTTCATGTGTTGGATGTAGTCGGAAATTTATACCTAAGGGAGTTTCGCATATCAACATTTCAGTGGATATTTTGACATTGACAGCTCCGTGTGGAAGTACAATCCATGTAGTTATGCTTCGATGGGGGAAACTAATGGATTTAATTTTTCTTCTGAGAATCTTATAAATGTTGGTGAGAATTATAGTGCTTCAGTTGTAGTAGATTGAGTTTCGAATACAATGTCACATGCAAGGTAGCCAAAACAAATAGCTCTTACACTTGCAAGGCTAAAAATAGTGAATGTGTTGATAATCATGTGCTAGGTTACCGTTGTAGATGCAAGAATGGTTATGAAGGTAACCCCTATCTCTCAAGTAATAGCTGCCAAGGTAATTGATGAAATTTTTTTATGCAATTTTATTTTAATTTGAAATCCTCTTCACTATTGCTCATTTAATATAATTGAGTACTCCCTCCGTCCTTAATATTGTCTTTCTTCAGTCAAATTTTTTCATGTCATATTCGACTATTATTAACTTTATATTATATTTAACAATGATATATGAAAATTTTATATTCAAAAACTACGTCATTCAAGAAATTTAACAATATATCATGTGATGATATACAATTTATATATTATAACTTATTAACGGTCAAATATTAGATGAAAAAATTCACTATTCAAATAGAACAATATAAAAGGGGCACAAGGAGTAGGTTAAAATCACTTCAATTCAACTTTTTCGAGTATTCAATATTTTTCGTTCAAATTAAAAAGAAAACATATCGAAATCTCACCAGATACTTATATCTACATTTATACTTTTTTTTTATTGTTGTCTCCATTCGGTGACAGAATTTGGTTGTTGGGCAACAACACCCGGCCCGTTAATATCATTTAAAATAGTTGCATATTTTTACATTAAAACCACTGTGTATAGTCGAATTTCATATTCTATCTTACGATTTAAACGTAGTGAATTCACATGATTTATAGAAGTAAAAATATGGAAGTTATAGGTCAGCTGTGGTGTTGAGTCTTGGATTTCAGAAAATAAATAAGAAAAATATATCCGATAATAGTTAGTCACACCATCTTTTTTTATTATAACTTTTTATATAAAAATTATGCTTATAACCCATTTATAGTAATTATTCGATTATGTATAATTAAACTTTCCTAATTAGACTAATAGGATGATTATATTTACATTCGTCTAATTATGTTTAAATCCTCTTTATTGAACTATGTGCACATTAACTATTTTTCTTATATTTTAAATTTAAATTTTTTCTTCTTTTTTACTCCTTCATATTAATTTTTTTCAGTTAGAAATTCGAATCCATGTGCTATGATTTTCTTGAAACCATGCATGTGGCACTTGAAAATTAATTGCGCTATTTATTGTGCAAAACCGTGCATGATAATTTGTTGTAGCGAGTGGGATCACGCTTTACAGTAGTAGTTGTTACAAAATAGGAAAATAGGACTTTAATTTATTTTAACACATTAAATTTTAGAGATTAAAATTATTAAAGAGTGGACTGTAAAGTGACAGTAGAGAGCAATGGCAATGCGTCGAATTTGTTTGCGAATTCACGGTCAGCGTTGTTTGAGGTGGGGATGATCACGGGTCTCAGACCCGCTCTAAATCCCGTGAATTTAGATTATATGGGTCGGGTTTGAATTCAATTTTTAGATCCATCGGATATGGATCGGGTTTAGATCTAGGTTATAATAAATGGGTATAGATACGGATATATGTTGTTAAGATCCAGACCCGAATCCATATTCATATCCAGACCCATTAACCTATTATAAGATATAATTAATAATATATTATTACTCATGATAAATATAATGTTTAATTTCTAAGCCTAATTCATATCTTCTTCTCTCTAATAATAATACTTAATATTATTCCAAATTCCTGATACCGATAATTATGCTCTACGATAAAAAGTATCGTATTTTGTTGCACCTACTACGTTCTTATACTAAATTACAATTTTGATCTTACTGAATTGATGCATTTTGATGTGTATTCATATATATGCTTATATTTGTGCTTATGGTAATAAAAATAAACAAATTTGGGCATATTTGTATTCAATATGATAATCTCAAACACCTGTTAAAAGAATTTGTCGATTTTTTAGTAAACCTATTTATGACCCGTTTAACACCCTTAGACCCATAAGACCCTGCGGATGTGGGTACGGATTTTGAAATTTTAGACCCTGCGGATATGGGTCGGATTTGGATCCGACAGTTTTTTTTACGGATCGGGGCCGGATATAGCTAAATTAGACCCAGACCCGCCCCATAATCATCCCTAGTTTGAGGTATTCCACCACCAGCACCAAAAAACCCTCCTTCCCGGTGCTTTAGGATGGGAGAGAAGGCGATGACAAGGAAAAAATGGAGGAAGGCGCAAGGATTCAACTACTATCACGGGGTCGTGGAAACTCGGGCCAACTGTGTGGCGGTTTTGAAGAACTCCGAATGTATCTGAAAGTTCTACCAACCTAACTTGTCAAACTTTAGTCGCTAATCTCTAATTATGTGTTTTACTTAACTGTGACGAGCATGTTTAAACATGGTGGCGGTGTGTTTAAACATGGTAAAATTAAAGTCAGAAACACAAATAATTGTTTACGTAGTTCGGTGATAAAAACACTTACATCTGTGAGGCCTTGCCCAGTCTAGAAAGTATCCACTAGATAATCAATATAGTGTACAAACCTCCTCACTTATACCTATCTATGATTACTTTTAGTAGTGAACTTGTGACACCCCACACTTGCCGGTCAACGTCAAACTCCTCACTTGACAAGGTTGAGTTCCTCACCCAACTTTCTGATGACTACCTCTCCCGAAAATATTATGGTTGTGGTTGTAGACTTGCCGATGAACAAGATCCCGTTGCGATTTATTACTAAACTGCGACTGCTCTACCCGAAAGTATCCTTGACAGGATTTTTGATCTTTTATCTGTGGTTGATTTCACAGCCTCTGTACTTCTTTTATAGTGCATGTTGTACATTTAATCACGTACAACCCTAATCTGTTATTTCTATAACTGAATATTACAATTTCCAATTACAATATAGAAAAAGGAATAGACTAGATCTCTTTCCAGTTCTCAAACTATGCCTAACTAATTCTTCCATAATTATTCCGTAGGCAATATTTAATCTTCCATACTTGAATTGGACGACAATAGATGACTTAGAATCTTCTGTATATAATGTTCAATAACCGAAAATAAATCGTTCTTCCATAACAATGTAATCTGATCGGTACAAAAATTCCAAATCCATAAATAACTTTCTTGACCATGTTATACCATGCTTCCCTTTTCTTCACAAAACTGCCAACTTAAAAGTAAGGACTTTATAGTATCCAACCGCTGTCGCCTCCCTTTGCCTATTACGAGACGGGAAGAAGAGTCATACGTATTGTACAGTTGAAGAACTTGGGTCCTGTCCAGTTCAACTTATTTGGTGCTGTGCTGATGAGTGCTGTGCTGTGCTGATGAGTGCTGAGCTGTGCTGATCAGTGTTGTGCTGTGTTGATCTTTTGTTGAATAGTATTGAAAATGTTGAATAGTGTTCATTTGAGTTGAAGAAAAAACACAATGTTTATTACTTAAGAACTAAAAAGTTCGCTTAATTAATATTAGGGTTAAAAGTTCATGTACCCCCAAGTTTATAAGAAAGTGCCAATGTACCCCCGAGTAATTCAAAAATGCTGATGTACCCCTATTATTATATTGAATAAATAAGTGTACCTCTAAAGCTCATTTTCAACACCATTTTGAATTAAAAGACAAATTCACCCTCACTTGTTGGATTTTTTTTCCCTTTACCCAAATGCTCATGGGCACGAAAAAAAAATAATTCAAGAAATCAATATCACTAAATTACAAAATAAATGCACAATATTATCGAAAGCGGCAATTCTAGATGCAGTCCATATTTTGCTTATTTTATAGTCCAAAAAAAATACGTCTTTGATATATATGATATGATCAATAATTAAGTATATCAGACATATGTTCCTCAAAAAAAAAAGTATATCAGACATATGCATCATATATATATATATTACTTCTATTGCATACACTTGCAAATCAGTTATATATAATAATTATTATATATATGATTATATAACAAAAATACGGATTGCAAATAAGTAAAAAACAGACTAAATCTAGCAGACCAGTATTGAAAAAAGTTAACATTTTTATCCAAAAACTCAACAAACTGAAAATATCGGTGAAATTACCATAATCTCGCCACCTTGAGCTAGTCACGCTAATTATTATTGGGTGTGGCGGTTTCGGTCCCCCGACTCACACTAATTTCTGCGCACGGTGGTTTTGGTCCCCTCGACTTCAAACGCTTTCATCCGATAAAGTAACGGTGACTGGTGGTATGGATTTGGATTGTCTTTCTTAACTGGGTGTGAATGTAAAAAAGGAAGCGAGAATTAGATGAATAATTAGGTAGAGGATGATTATTCATTGATTTGGTTGGGGCATTTTCGTCATAAATTTTTTCTTTCTTACCATTAAATAATAGTGAGGGTATTCTTGTCATTTTACACTTGGCAAAAGAAAATTCTGCTCAAATTATACATTTGAGGGTATAGTAGCACTTTTGAAAAATTTAGGGGTACATTAGCACTTTTTTAAATATTTGGGGGTACAACAACACTTTTTTCTTAATATTATTTTTACAAAATATAATAATAGTGTCCATTTAGAGGTTAAATGTGTCGAGCTAAATAGGTGTTGTGCTAACCAGTGCTGTGTTGTGCTGATCAGTGTTGTACTGTACTGATCAGTGCTGTGCTATGTTGAAATGTGCTGCAATAAGTTGAACTGGACAGGAACTTGGAAGGGATTATGACAACTGATTTTTCGCAGGGAAAGAATGTAGTGACGTAAAGTAAACTCTATTTTCGGTAAATTGGGGTAACAGATTTGATTAGATTGGATGGAAAACATGTAGTGACGCATAGTAAACTCTATTTTTGGTAAACTCTACGTACATCCGTTTTAATTACCCTATCTGATGTAGGGTTAGGCCTGACAATTTTTACCCGTTACGTGTGAGTAATTTATTTTTTTATCGATGTGGGTATGGATAAAATATGGGTATGGATAAAATGGGTCATTTAAAATACGGGTCGGGTAAAATACGGGTCTAACCCGCGGGTTTACCCGTTTACCCGTTTTTTATATAATATTTACCCGTTTTAAAAACGGGTCATACCCATATTTTCATATTAATCATTTTACCCGATCAATATTTTACCCGTATACCCGTTTGCGAGCCCTATGTAGGGTTGTCTCTCATGATTTGATGCAGTACCGGCCCTGGGGGTGTGCAACCGGTGCGGTTGCACAGGGCCTCAAATATCTCAGGGATTCAAATCTTAATTTTTCACTAATTAATAATGTGGTAAAATAAATATTATAGAAATAAATAAAGTGTGTGTGTGATTAAATACATAGAAGATTACGGAAAATGATCTGATATATCGATGAAATTTGGATTGCAGATAATGGTGAGGTGGATAAACGAAAGAAAAATATTAATTTTAGGAGATTAGTTTGGAAAGAATTATATGTTATATATGGATTTAGGAATTAACAATTGTCAATTTTAATATTTTCCTTCATTACTTGGTAGAAATTAACATATTATAATTCTAATCTCCTTAAAATTAAGAAAATGAATATTGCGTAATATTCTGTGCTACTAATTTTTTTCTATTAGTGCAAATTATTATTTTAAATATTCTCTCAATTTTAATAAGAATGTTGAAATTAAAATATTTTATCACCACTAAAAATATATAATTATATAAATTAAAATTTAATAATATAAATAATTTAGTGCAATTTTATTTTTCGCACAGATTTTCGGAAATCTGAGGGGCCGGCCCTGATTTGATGGATTTAACCTTGTACAGAAAGGTTTGGTTCGATTTGCTGACGGTAAGGATATGATGACGATGAATGGGTGGATGTGATGAATGGAATGCGGAAACGGTCTATTGGCTTAAAAGCTTCTGAATGCAACTTGGTTGAAGTTGGAGAAACTGCATTGTATTACCTGGGACGGTACACCTCTCGTATTTATGTACATGAAAGATAATTTGTTAATTTTTTGCTTTTAACTTTCATCAGAGGCAAAAAGTTACTTTGAACTTTGAAGTTGAATTTTTAGGCATCCGGAGATTGACCCATAATAGTAGAAGCTGAGTTAACATTGAGAACGACTTTAAATAAAGATGTACAGAGTTATGATTGAGAATGACTTTCGTTTTACGTAATAGAGTTAGTCGTTGTCCAGTTCAATTTATTTGGTGTCGTGCTGAGCTTTTTTTTTAAAATTAATCCACCGTTGGTGGGGGAATTCATTTGGCACCCCAAATCATATAAATCACAAATGTTTGTTACAAAATATTGTGAAGCACAATGCTTCCAAAAGAATGGCCAAAAAATGCCTATTCCTAGCTTCTTGGAGATGGATTAGATTTATTCTGTCTTCATTGCACAATCAAGGAGCAATTTAGTGATCGAGTCAACAAAGACCTAAGCACAACTTAGCCACCTGATGTAATGAAAAAACAGAATAGACACCATTCCAAGGAAATATTTACACAAAAATGATAAATCTGGGCTATAAGTAGACCCTGATAGTTGATGTTAATATTTTGCTGGCAGAAGTTGCATCTGATCTTTTTGGATTAGGTCTCCATTTTTCTTGAGGTTGCTGCTACTCCCATCCTACAAAATGAGATGAAAAAACAGCATAATTTTGTGACAGTGAAAGTTTCTAATGTTATATTCTGACTGATGGCATTCCTATCTTATCAAGCAGCACAATCCCTTTTAGTGGGGAAGGTGCCTGATTTGGTTGAAGGACAGCACATATTCTATGTTCCAGACAATGTTTAGATAAGAAATCTGCTGGTTTATTACCTTCTCTGAGAACATGCACTATATGTGATTGTGGATGGATGGATTGTAAAGTTGTGCACAGGGAGTATTGTTTCCAGATACAAGTTGCAGGTGAGTATATGCCCATCACTGCCAGCTTGCAGTCTGATTCCAGTGTGTATGCTTGAATGTTAAGCTCAGTTGCAACCTGTTGACCTTGTTGTATTGCCAGTAGCTCAAAGTAGAGGGGTGAGACACAGTTCATATAAATCATTTTAAGCATTTTGGTGACTCCCAGCCAATTCCTAACCACTATTCCTATCCCACAAGTTCCCAGTCTAAAAGCAGCATCAACATTAATCTTAATTCCAGAATCAGGTGGGTGCCATTTGATAACTCTAGCAGGTTTGGGTCTCTTCTGTCTCAGATATGGAACTAATTTGGCATGTACTAGAAAAAAGTTTCTCTCCATGTTACCAATCTGTGGGAATGCAGTGAATATGAGTCAGGTCTGCTTTCTAACTTCTTCACAGATTAGAGCATTGCTAGAATTTTAATCATCAAAAATTAGCTTGTTTCTCCTAGTCCAAAGGTTCCAGAAAGTAACCATAGTGATTACTCTGATGACCCTAGTATGAACCTTTGAAAAGCCTTTATATGTCAGATAAAATTTCATTCTCCCTTGCAAAGTGTTGAAATGGGGAGCCTGTATGACAGTGAGTGAATGGATAGATTCCCATACCTCACTGTTGACCTGGCATTTGTTAAAATAGTGTTCTACTGTATCACTGCTACAACACAGAGGGCATTTTGAAGATAGATTAATACCAAATTTCTGTAAAATGTCATCAAAAGGCAAAAGCCTTTTTTTTCATTCTCCACAGAAAAAGAGGGATTTTTGCAGGTAAGGGTAATTTCCAAACCTGTCCAAACAAGTCATTTGTTTGGTCCCTGTGCCTTAGGCTGTTGTATGCAGAGCTGACTGAGAAGTTTCCATCATGTCCTGGTCTCCATATGAGCCTGTCTTCATGTGAATGTTCAAGCTGGAATCCCTGCAGTAAAGATAAGACACTGGTAGCCAAGTGGGGCTCCAAAAAGGTTAGATAGTAATTTTCCTACTAACAAATTGTGCCACAGTAATATCAGTAAAAGGTAGTTCTAGTTCCTGGGGCCATAGATAATATAATATCCCTATCCCTAACCAGTTTCCATCCCAAAGGAGGAGCCTTTACCACACAGTAATTGGGATTGTGAGTTAGCAAATTCTGTTATGCTACAAATCCTCCTCCATGTGTGTGATTTCTTGTATGTTTCTGGAATGGACCATAGAAATCTTGTCCAGATGGTATTATTTTTCTGAAACTTCCACCATAGCTTGCATGCAAAGGCATTAATGACAACTTCTAAGTCCCTAAATCCCAGACCATTTTCATTTTTTGGTATAGACATTTTGCTCCAACTTCTCCATCTTTTCCTTTCACGATATTCAGACTCCCCCCAAAAAAATCTTGATGCCACTTTCTCCATTTTTCTAACAATATATTTAGGGGGGCTGAGGACTGAAAATATATGAGTTGGTATGGCCATAAGAACTGAATTAATGAGGACCATTTTCCCAGCTGCTGTAAGCCAATGATTCTTCCAGTTTGATACAGCCTTTTCCATTCTCTCAACTACATGCTGGTAGTGACTGGCCTTGTTTCTGCCTGCAAAAATTGGAGTCCCTAAGTATTTGAATGGCAGGTGTCCTTGCCTCATTCCCAATATTCTTGTAACCATTGTGGTTTGGTGGAAAGTGGCTCTAGGGTGGAGAAAAAAATCTGATTTATTAAAGTTAATCTTCTGGCCTGAGCATTGTTCATAAGCCTTCAGAAAAACCTCAACCTCTTCAGATTAATTTTGGAAGCAGTAAGGAAGATTGCAGTATCATCTGCATACATGAGGTGTGATATAGGTGCTACAGCTCTAGGCATTGTGAAACTGTGTAGGTATTGGGAGCTGAAAAGGGCTTTAATTCCTCTAGAAAATGCCTCCGTGACAATATTATAGAGGAAGGGTGAAAGGGGGTCCCCTTGCTTTATTCCCATGTTTGAATTGAAGAATCCAGAGGCCACACCATTGATAAGAACTGAGAACCATGCAGCTTGTATGTTCTGCAACACAATTTTAACAAAAGAACCATGGAAACCAAACTGTAACATTACTGTGTTCAGAAAGGACCATGTTACCCTATCAAAAGCTTTTTGCATGTCTAACTCAACCACTAGATTCTTGTTCCTAGGGTTTTTGTTCAACAGCTTTACCATTTCCATCATCTGTAAGATGTTATCTGAGATGTCCTTTCCAATCATAAATCCTGGCTGTTCCTCAGATATAATCTTGGGCATTAAAGGCTTCATTCTCTCCATTAGAATTTTAGAAAGAATTTTGTTGGAGAAATTGAACAGACTAATAGGCCTAAAGTCTGCGAAAGTGGATGGGTTTGTTTTTTTTGGAATGAGTGTTAGCCAAGTGCTTGCTATTTCTCTAGGCAACTTCTGACCTCTCAAAAACTCATTTGCTGATTCCAGGAGATCTTCTTTGATCACTTCCCAAAAGTTAGTGTAGAACTGTCCCGAGAAACCATCTGATCCAGGTGCTCCTTCCTTGTTGAGCTCAAAGACTGCCTTTTTAACCTCATCTAACTCCACCTGTTTCAGAAGCTGTAAATTCTCTTCTTCAGTAATGAGTTTAGGGATTTGGGACTTAAAGTGCTCCAGGTATGATCCAGAGAGATTAGGCCTAGGGTCATTTTGGAGCTGCTCATAAAATCTGACACCTTCCTCCTTAATGAGCCGTGGGTCAGTTATCCATTCTCCCTCTCCATTTTTAATTTTTGCAATTCTTGACTTTGCTCTCCTTTCTCTCACTAAGTTGTGGAAAAAGTGTGTGTTGGCATCACCCTCTTGTAACCATTTCACTCCTGATTTTTGCCTCCAGAAAGTAGTGTTCTCTTTCTGTGACCTAATCAGTATGGCCCTCTCTCTGTTGAGATTAATTAGGTCAGTATCATCACCTGTACATTGGTATCTTTCCTCCAATACTGAGACTCTATTTTCAGCATCTATGAGATTTTGGTGAACATTCCCAAATGTGGACTTGTTCCACTGTTTAAGAAATTCCTTGGCCCTCTTAAGCTTGAATACTAGTCTGTACATACCTGTGTAGTGACAGGGTAGGTTCCAGTTATCCTCTATAAGCCCTCTAAGTTCAGTTCTGTTTAACCACATGGTTTGGAATCTGAATGGCTTGGGGAGTTGCTCACAAGCTTGCTGGATGGATAATAGTAAGGGATTATGGTCAGAGGTTGTTCTGTTTAGGACTTGGATGGAGGAGTGTTGAAATTTTTCAAACCAGTCATGATTTCCTAAACCTCTATCTAGTCTCTGTAAGAGTCTATCCTCCCTCATTCTATTGTTGGTCCATGTGAATAGGTTACCTACAGTTGGGATTTCTTGTAATGCCAGTGTGTCTAGAAAAGTCCTAAACTCTGTCATGCTCCTAGCTGAGGGGTGGTGACTGCCCTTATATTCACTCACTGTTGCTACAGTGTTGAAGTCCCCTATAAAGATTGATAGTCCTATAGGTAACCTAGCCAAGTCATGCCAGAGGTTTAGTCTTAGGTCCCTAGTGGTTTTAGCATATACTAATATAGAGTACCACTCAGCAAGGGAAACTTTATCAGTAATTTTAACCTGCACAAATTGATCACTTTCTGCCATAATATCAACCATTAAGTTGTCTTTATAAAATAGCCATAATTTAGCATGTTGAGGGGCATAGCAGTTATGAAAACCTAACTGGAATTTTAGGTCTGTTATCTCTGAACTATCATGCATTGGTTCTATTAAGCACAGAAAAGAGACATGATGTATTGCAAGTAGAGTTTTTAGTCTATGTAAGGAAGTTCCATATGCTCTTATGTTCCATACTAATATATTGCATATTATTTTGTGACTAATCATTTAAAAGTATATTTAACTTTTTGTTTGGGTCTTAATACCCTACTTATACTTTCAGATGATCTTACCATTTTACCTGATTTAGGGGAGTCTGTGTTCAGCACTGCATCACCAGTGTCTGGAGAGACAATGCTAAAATACTCCTCACTTTGTTGTAGTGATGACTGGGTGGTAAGAGCTATCTCCTGTCTTATAGTTCCTTCTTCCAGTGTGTTCTCATCATCTTCATCCTGCAAGACAGAGAAAGAGTTTGACAGTTCCACTTGTTGGTAAGGAATAATTGCAAGTGATGTGGAACTGTCTTCATCTACAGGAGATTTGTGCTTGTGTGGTCTGTGCAACTTGTTGGCTAGTTTCCTGCCAGGTACATCTATATCATCAAATGAATAAGATGTGAAAGGATATATTTTGGAGACTGGGAAAGAGTCATGACTCCAGACCATAGTTCTCTGTTGAGGGATTTCTGACTCTTTCTGTTGGCTTCCTGAGTTGATGCTGGTTTCTCTATTCTGAGAGTGGTCATATAAAACCATCATTTTGTTTGACTCATCAGTGGCAGCTTGTTTTTTCCTCTGAGGCACTTTGACCCATTTCTGAGCATTGAAAATGTTTTCTTTATCCTTGGAGCTCAGGCCAGAGGTACTAGCTTTACTAGCTATTGGTGTAGTGTTTGGATTTAGGGGAAATGGTGGTCTTTTAGTGGATTGTGGTGGCTTGTTTGGGGCTGTCTGGTTGGTTGGAGATATGGAAAGGTTTACTTCAGAAAGTGTGTTCACCTCTGTCTCAGTTGGCTTGAAATACTCCCTTTTTCTCCAGTATTTCTTCAGTTCTGGATGAAGCATCATACAGTTTGCATCACCATGACCTAACTTTCTGCAATGCTTGAAATACATGGGCATATTATCATATTCCACTAGACAATCCCTAAAGTTTCCAGGGTGTCCAACCTGGATGGATGAGATAAGTTCACCTGTAACATCAACCTCAATGCACATTTTGATTGCAGACGGCCTAGTAACCAAATTAGTTGCAGAATCTAACTTAATGAACTTCCCCAATTGGTTACCCATATCCTCAAGCATTTTGTAATTCCAGTTTTATAGAGGAACGTCTCTTACCGTGATCCAGACAGGAACTACTGGTGATTTATGTTCCGGCGAGAACTCCGGCGTCCATTTCAAGATCCTCATCGGTGACCCAGATATTGCCCAGAAAGGCTTGAGCCAGCATCTCTGAAAATCATCTTTGTCCTGGAATCTGATCAATATGTGTTTATTATCCAAAGATCCCAGTTGGAATTTGGCCTTAAAGCCGAAATCATCGAGAGCAGCTTGGATGATGGCCATTGGTGGCTTGACTCTTGAAAATTTGCCGATCAACGCGTTCTGGTAGTGATTAGCTAGGACATGTACCTGATCTACGGTGTACATACAGGCAAGCTTGCCATTGAAGGTTGTGATTGGTTTTATTTCTGGGTTTGAGGGTAGGGTGTTGAAGAGAGTGCTCGGTTTTGCGGCTAAAATTTGAGCAAAGGATTTTCCGACCGAATCACCACCGTGGGGCGGTGGCGTTTCCCCCATTGGGGAGCCGTTTATGTCCGTTATCAGATTGCTGACTATTTGTAACGGTTATAAAAGGTAAAAAGTGGGACGGAAAGACATGAGAGTGGGAGGCGCGTGAGTGTTGTGCTGAGCTGATGAGTGTTGCGCTGTATTGATCAGTGTTGTGTTGTGCTGATGAATGCTGTGCTGATCAGTGTTAAACTGTGCTGATCTCGTGCTGAAAGTGTTGAATGCTGTTCATTTGAGTTGATGAAAAAACATATAATGTTAATTACTCAAAAAAATTAAATTTTTACTTAACTAGTACTAATTTTAGAAAACATAAAAATATTGTCTATTAGAACTTAAATAAATGTGATGTGCTGAACTGTGCTGTGCTAATGAGTGCTATGTTGATCAGTGATGTGCTGTGCTGATGAGTGATGTGATGTGCTGACCAGTGTTGTGATGTGCTTAAAAGTGTTGCAACAAGTTGAACTGGACAGGGTTTTAGTTCGATCAATGAAGTTGTACTGATTTTCTTCTTTTAAAAAAAAAAAATTAAACCGTCATTGACGGGGTTTGGAAGGTGTACTCCATTTTCCATTAATCATCTCAAGAGTTGCCAAATAGGCTTACATCTGTTGAGATTATGAGAAGTTTCTAACACCATATTAAATGCATGTATTTAACAACATATCCATGACTCCATCGTCATGCTGAAATAAAAAGGATGCATCGTAATATCCTATGATCTAATACTCAAGAGTATCTAACTATCTGATACGTATAATACTCTTAATTTCGCAGTACACTAGGGCCCTGTCAAGTTCAACTTAAATTCTGCATATTTCAGTTAAGTTAAGCAGACTTCAGCGGACTTCAGCGGACTTCAGCGAATTTCAGCGGATTTCAACTGGTTTCAGCGGGCTTCAGCGGACTTCAGCTGGCTTCAGCGGACTTCAGCGGATTTCAGCAGACTTCAGCTACGTTAAAAAAAAATTCCCTATTTTCACTAAATTGTTTTAAAATAAAATTTTCTACAATTCAAAAATGTCAATGAAATACTTTTTTTTTGATTTATAAAATGAAGTTAATTGAGAACAAATGTTTCTTCAATATATTTTGTTTTAATTTATCAAATAAAGTTATTTTTAATAGTTCTAATTTATACTCAGAATTAACAAATTCAACAATAAGGGCCTGTTTAGTACAACTTATCTGAATATTTTCAGTTCAGTTCATTATTTTTCATTTCAGTTCATTTTAGTTCTGTTCATTTCAGTTCAGTAGTTTCAGTTCAGTACATTATACTTTAATTAAAATTAAAACAAAATACATGTTAATGATTCAGTCCAGTTCAATCCAATTCAGAGAACTTGTAATTTATTTCAATTCAGTTCCCCGAAAATATAATTTGACGATTTTAAATTTATATTGAAAATTCAGTTCATTTTTGTTAAATGAAGTTCAATTCAGTTCATTTCAATTAAATGTAGTTCAATTTAGTTAAGTGTAGTTCAATTCAGTTCTATTTTTTGTTCTTGAATTTCTGTTTCTCTACCATTAGATAGAGATTTCCATTTGATTTGGTGCAATATTTATTCGATTCAGTTCAATTCAGCTCAGTTCAGGCGTATTAAACAGGCCCTGATTACGAATATGTCCATTAACAAACAAAATAATTCTTGCGAAATATTTATTATTTGATCAAATAATTACTGCGAAACAAAGTATTTCATTTTTTGATTTGTATGATATGTGTCATTTTTGAAAAACCATTGTACAAATAAAATAATTACTTTAAATCTTTATTATTTGATCAAATTTGATGTTGAATGTTTGAACTCAAATTAATAATAATAATAATAATATTATTATTATTATTATTTATTATTTATTATTATTATGATTATAATTATTATTATTATAACATTTTGTAGTTAATTTCAACACACTTCAGCAGATTTCAGCGGATTTCAGCGAATTTCAACAGACTTCAGCGAACTTCAGCGGATTTCAGCGAACTTCAGCAGACTTCAGCAAATTTCAGCAAACTTCAGTTAAGTGAATTTCAGTTCAGCTGAACTTGACAGGGCCTAGGTACTCGAAATCTACAGATTTGTACGGAGAAGCAGTACAAATCTACAACATAATAAGTTGTACTGATTTTCAGTGACTCATCTCAGTTCAAATGACTTAAATTTTATAGAATGAATGCAAATTTTACTTTCCTTATGTGCGTTCAATTTTATGCATTCATCCTGTTGTAAACTTCAAATTCTCAATTTTACTTTCATTTTGTGGGACGCTGATACGCCTCCCCTGAGAGGGCGTCTCCCTCCATAGACGTGGCGCGTCTTTATTGGTTTGTTTTTGTTTTTATTTTTCATTTTCATATTAGTGTAGGCCATTCGTCCCAAGTAAAAGTCCCATATCAAAATGTTTTTTTTATTAACTTTTGTTTCTGCAGTTAAATTTTATAAAACGTGGTTTATGTATTTCATTTGTTTTTTTAATTAACCATCCTTTTTTAAAACCAAGTTTTCCCTATTCCTTTTATTTTAAACCAAGTTCCTAATATTAAGATAATAACAAATATGTTCGTAATGTTGAGTAATCGTAAAAAAATGTTAATATATATTCTCTTTTATAGTACTTTATATATTTTCCATAACACATTTTTTTCATGTACATATTATATAGGAAAGAGATGTCTTGAATAATTTGACTTATATTTGCATCATTTAACCATTTTTAACGAAAAAGACGATATTTCTCTTAATTATAAAAAGTTTATGACTTAATTTAATGTACTGGTTGAATTTTTAACTTTTATTTATGCTTACACATGTACAAAATATAAATATGATATTTAATAAAAGGGATAAAGGGTACCCGGTACCCGGTCCGAACTTTTCGGGTACCCGAAGGTGCGGGTATGCACATTTCCGAATCAGGTTACGAGTCACATATTTTACTACTCGAAGGTGCGGGTATCCGAAAGTACGGGTGCCCGATTATAAACACCCAAAAAAATAACTACACTGTGTAACACAATTATTATTATGAAAATAATACAGTATAAAATTAAAGTCTAAATAATATTAACTCACAATACCCCACAAAATGGGTAGGTTCATAGGTCCAATGGGGAGGGAGGCTCCCTTCCTGAGGGAGACCTAGACTTAGCGCATTTTGTGCTTACCCATTTCTAAAGAATCAAGAATTTTTATCCCAATCATAACTATAAGTAAAATAAAGGAAAGTATGTGTATAACAAGATATAAAGAAAATACCCCTGTGGCACGAGGAGTAGACATGGAAGTTCTGAAAGCTCATTCCTTTTCCTATATGCAGAGGTCATAAAATGCACCAAAACTATGACTTGGAAGGTTCCACATCAACAAAATATTCTGAAATTCAATCGACAAAGAATTTCACAGATGATGATCACAGAATAATGGCCTCCAAAATTTTCGAAAAGAGATACTGAAACAACACTACACCCCACAATCTAAACAGTTAGTAAATAACTCATTAGAAACTGCACTTGAGTTTGCATTTAGGTTCCAAGAATTTGTGCAAATAATGCCTACGCAAAACTGAAGAAATTCTGTACAACATCCGAAGATACAACACATAGATATTTAATAGGATTTTGAACATTCTAACGTTCTTGTTGAAGTTGTTCCAACCTAAATTGAATTTTTGGATAGGAGCATCAGCTTCCACCAGCTTCCACCAGTGCTTGAATGGGAAGTAGTGAGAAATCGTACGACATGAGGGTGGTGCGTTCAGTTTTACTGTAAGGAAGTGTGGTCATCGAAAGTACTAGTAGATGATTATAGCCTCAAAAACAGATTCTTGGAGATTACCAGGGGATGTTTATAGCTTCTAAAAAAAATCTTGGAGTAATAACGGATGTTTATCGCGTCAAAATAGAATAGAACACTTGTTCTAGGAAAGCTCATCAGACATCATTTCAGGGTTGCCTCGATTTAAGCAGCCACCACACTTATTTCGTAACGCCATCATTTCTCGTGATTTCGACCTACAAACGTGATCAATTTCAGTCACAACAACTGAGAAACAATCCAAACGATGAACTATTTCTTGACTAGTACAAGAAAGACTAAGGCATCTAGGTTAGTGTTACCTTGAGTGTGCTAGGCTCAATCAGTTTGAAAATAACTTCATCACTTGAGATACTGTAAATCATGAGATATGACGAACGCCCTCCAGCCTCCAGGAAATCCATTCTTTCCTGAACACTTCCGTTGTGATCCACCCACATAACCATGTCTCGACATATGTTCGAGACAAAATGACGTTAGGTAATCCCTGCAATATTTGTACAAGAACAAATAAATTAAATTAAAGCACAACTCAAAAATGGATAGGGAAAAAAAAGACTGCATCTCACCATCCAAAATCCAACCACCAAAGGTCCATCTTGAATGCGGAGAGGGTTGTCTTCTGTTTCAGCTGCATTCAAAACACATAATCAAAAGGGATAAATGATGGATGAAATGAAGAACCATTTGTAAACAAAAAAAACGTTACCTTTGAGTAGTTCGCTTTTTATGGCGTGGGTTCGAGGAGATAAGGAGATAAGGATACTAGTTCTCCAAATCCTCGAGCTGATGAAAAAAGAGATAAAAAGTACAATCAAAAACCAGAAATCAACAAAATAAAGGGAGAAGATAATTTAGGGTTTAGATGATTAGTACCCTTTGTTAGATAGTATTACGAGTCTAGAGCCCAATGTGTATCAGCCTAGGGTTTAACTAGGGTTTCTACCCATGTACTGTCTATATAATTGTGAATATGAAACACACCTCAGTATCGAGGTTTATCCCTTTAACATGGTATCAGTCGCATTCGATCCTAAACCCTAAATTTATTATTATTATTTTTTCTTTTCGTTTGCAACGCCGGCCGCCGTCTGATTGGGCCCTCCGCCGCCGCCACTCCGCGCACTACCGCCACCACCTTACCGCTCTCCCCTTCCTTCTCCGTCCTACACCTTCTCCTCCGACCCTATCTTCTCCGCATTCCTCTCTGACGAATTCGACTCCACTCGCAATTCGCCGGCCGCCGTCACCGATCCTCCGCTTGCCGTTATTTGGTGTCACACGTGTCCGCGTTCAGAACTCCGTTCGCGTATTCCTGAGCGTCCTGCTGCAGTGATTCGTTCCAGACCATCGGCGGGAGATCTGATTGTCACGGTTCCTGAAGGTACCTGGAGGTTATCTCGTCCAGATTCACGCGCCCGGATACAGCGCGTGCGGTACACGCGCTCGACAGCAGCCACAATTGCGTCCAGTTGGCGCGTATCTTCACGCGCCTGACAAAAGCTCCTCACGTGTCATACCGGCGCGTTGTTACACGCGCTCAGCAGAATCTTGTTTCGCACGTTGCGCATCTGCTGGGTACTCTCTGAAATCATTTTTTTCTCTTCAAGCTGCTGTCTGGAGTAATTTGTTTATGACTTTATGAGATTGGAGTTTAAATGGTTTATTTGAGCACTGCGGGATCGGAGTAGTATTTGCATTTGTTTGATTTTGGTATATGCACGTTGTGTTGAGGTTATCTCGGATTTTATGATGGTGAATTTGGCTTTATTATCACGGGCAGATCGCTCCAATAGTTGGATTGCAGATAAGGTGAATCATTTGAATAGTTCTGATTGTAGTCGTTTTTTTTTCGAATCAATGGATTGTTGATTCTGGTTCTACAGCTCATATGACTGATAGTTCTCGTTGTCTTGGGAATGTAATTCCTTACTTTGGTCCACCTGTTTATGTTGGTAATGGTCAACCTATACCGGCATCTCACATTGGGGAGTGTAATATCTCTGGTTTATCCATTCGCGATGTACTTGTGGTTCCTCAGATTACTAAGAGTTTGTTGTCTGTTAGCAAACTCACTCTTGACTTGCCAGTGAGTATCACATTTGTTGACGATGTCTTTTCTATTCAGCATAAACAGACAGGACAGATAGTTGGTAAAGGCCGTCATATTGCGGGTCTTTATTATTTGGATACTGGTGATTCTTGTTTTTTGAGCGAGTTGCGCTCTGGAAAGCTCCGGGCCCTGTTTGAGCTATGGAATTCTCGTCTTGGGCACGTGTCCTATGACACCGTTCAGTTGCTGAATAAGAAGGGCCACATTTCTGCCACTTCACCTTTACCTGCACCTGTTAGTTGCTCCCCTTGTCAGATGGTCAAGAGCAGTCGGTTACCGTTTTCTGTTAGTGATAAGAGGGCAACGGGTTTGTTAGAGAAGGTGCATTGTGACTTATGGGGACCAGCTCCAGTATATGTTGCATCCGCACATGATTTTTCATATTATGCTGTATTCATTGATGATTTTTCAAGATTCACATGGTTTTATCCATTACGGCATAAGTCGGATTTTTACGACACCTTTTTTCGCTTCCAGAAATTTGTTGAGACCCAATTTTCTGCGAAGGTCAAGGTTTTTCAGAGTGATGGTGGTACGGAGTTCACTAATCATCGTTTGCAAGCTCACTTTGTTTCTTGTGGCATTCATCATCAGATGTCATGTCCCTATACACCTGCTCAGAATGGCCGAGCTGAGCGTAAACACCGTCAAATTACAGAGACTTGGCCTTGCTATGTTATATCACTCATCTGTGCCGCATTCTTACTGGGTGGAAGCATTCTCTTCGGCTGTTTACATAATCAATCGTCTCCCCAGCTCAGTTCTTGGTGGTAGATCACCCTTTGAGACTGTCTATGGGACTACTCCGGACTACACAATCTTTCATCCTTTTGGTTGTCGAGTGTACCCGTGTTTGCGTGCAGTTGCTGAGAATAAGTTTGCACCTCGTTCTATACCATGTGTGTTTATTGGTTATAACCCCAGTTACAAGGGTTATCAGTGACTCGACCCTACTAGCGGTCGTGTCTATTTCTCTCGCCATGTCCAGTTTGACGAAACATGTTTTCCCTATGTCTCATCTTTTAGGGAAAGCCCTGTCTCGGATTTGGAAGTCTCATCATTTTTTGAACCAGCAGGTGCACCAGTCGAACGTTCGCCAACTGTACCAGTTGATCCTGTGTTGGCTACACCGGTTGAGATGCCGTCGCCCGCACCGTCGTCTTCCAGGTCTTGCTCTATCTGTCCTTCAGATGATCATTCCTCATCTCCAGCTGTTCTGACTGCTCCCTCACCGAGGATGCCCGCTACTTTATCACCACCACCATCTCCTCCATCTCCACCATCTCCATCAGGCTCTCAGACTTCTTCTGGATCTGATTCCGACTCTATCACTGATTCAGATTCTCCATCTCACCACATACATCATATGGTTACCAGTAACCAGGATGGTACTCGTCGTGTGATATCTCGCCCAGACTTTTTTACTACCGGTTTTCTTGCTCAGGTTATGGATCATTCTAAGCCTCGGGATTATCGTGCAGCCCTTAAAGACCTGAAATGGGTTCGTGCTATGGATGAAGAAATGGATGCTCTTCGACATCAGAAAACTTGCGAGTTGGTGCCTCGACCAACGCATGCAAACATAGTTGGCTCCAAATGGGTATTTCGGCTGAAGTATCGAGCTGATGGTAGCATTGAACGCTACAAGGCTCGACTGGTTGCTCAGGGATATTCTCAGATTCCTTGTTTTGACTTTGACCACACTTGCAGTCCAGTGGTCAAAGCTGCAACGGTGCGTACAGTGATTGCCATTGCTACTTTGAGACAGTGGCCTCTACACCAGCTTGATGTCAAGAATGCTTTTCTCAATGGTGTTCTTGACACTCTGATTTATATGGCTCAGCCTGTTGTCTATAAGGATCCATCTCGGCCTTACTATGTTTGTCAACTCCAGAAGGCCATTTATGGACTCAAACAAGCTCCTCGTGCCTGGTTTGATCGGTTCAGCTCTTATCTCCGACAACTTGGATTTCGGTGTAGTTCTTCTGACACGTCGTTGTTTGTCTTCTCACGAGGTTCTACTTTACTATACTTGTTGGTGTACGTGGATGATATCATTCTTACTGGTAACGATGCTGGAGCCATTCGCCAGTTCATCGCACGGACTGATCGAGAGTTTTCGATCAAGGATTTGGGGTACTTGAATTACTTTCTTGGCCTTGAGGTCTCTTCTACACCATCTGGCCTCTTTCTGGGACATGCCAAGTATGCTAGAGATATTCTTAGTCGGGCGGGTATGACAGATGCATCTCCGGTAACCACTCCATTCGTACCACTTTCGCAGCTTCACAGTAGCACTAGTGTACCGTTCAGCAATCCGACTCTCTACCGGTGTTTGGTTGGTGCACTTCAGTATTTGACCATTACTCGTCCTGATCTGTCATTTGCGGTGAATTCTGTTAGTCAATATCTCCAGGACCCTCGCGAGGATCACTTTGCTGCAGTTACCAGGATTCTACGTTACGTGGCTGTCACGTCTCATCATGGTCTCACATTTCGCTCCGGAGGTTCGTCTACTCTTTGTGCTGATATTTGTGCTTACTCAGACGCTGATTGGGCTCGTTGTTTGGAAACTCGACGATCGACCTACGGCTATGCGGTGATTTTAGGCGGTAATCTGGTATCTTGGAGTGCCAAGAAACAGCCTACAGTATCTCGTTCGAGTTCAGAGTCCGAGTACCGTGCACTTGCCAATACAGCAGCAGAGGTTGTCTGGCTCTGTCATCTTCTTCGAGACTTACAGTTTCCTCTTGAAGGGCCGCCATTGTTGTTATGTGACAATAACAGCGCCATTTTCTTAGCTGAGAATCCAGTGGCTCATAAGAGGGCCAAGCACATCAACATCGACTATCACTTTGTTCGGGAGTTAGTTGCTTCAACTAAGGTCCGTGTTAGTCATGTTCCCACTTCGTTGCAGTTAGCGGACGTCATTCACTAAGGGTCTTTCAAAGTCTTTGTTTGAGTTCTTTAGATCCAAACTTTGCGTCTCGGTTAACCCGACGCTTAGCTTGATGGGGGTGTTAGATAGTATTATGGGCCTAGAGCCCAATGTGTATCAGTGTATGGTTTAACTAGGGTTTCTACCCATGTACTGTCTATATAATTGTGAATATGAAACACACCTCAGTATCGAGATTTATCCCTCTAACACCCTTGAATTGTAAATAGCGGGAATCCTCCGAAATCTTTATACAAATCGACTTATTTCGGTTTCCAAAACCCTGCCAATTAACTTGGATCATAAACCCTTCCGTCCAAGGTTGAAACTCGTCGGACAGCTTCATAGGTGAAAGAGCCTTAAAATAGATGGAAACCAGCCGGAGATCTTTGATGCAGACAGCAGACTTGCACCAAAACATCACAGTCGAGGATTGTGATCTAGCACATAAATATATAGACTTCTGTTGCGTTCATTTTATTGAGCCCATGGACCTTGATTCTCTGCCAACGCCCAAATCATTCCATATATTCTACCTTATCAGTATCATTATCAACACAAATCATGCCATTATACCCACAGTTAAGATTCTATTTTATCAATCTTATCCATATATCATCCAGTAAGTTCAGTTGTGTATGGTACTACTACCAGGTCATGGCTTCAGACTTTATTAGTTTATAAAATATATTTTTTTTGATAAAAGATTAACCTGATTCAGTTGGCTAATTATGACTTTTAATATATTAATTTTTACCTCATTCATAGTAAAAAGTTAACCTCAAGACAATTAGGTTTTCAGTAATTAATTTTATTAACTGTAGACAATCATTCTTTCGTCTTTCTACCATAATTTTACAAGTTACATTATGGTTGACAGGATTAAAGTTTGGACACAATGGGTGCTCGATACGTGAGCATGGAGTAGCTAAACTGAAGGCTATAAATCAGTGCTGTTCATTGATATTATATATATGCTATCAAAATAAATTTATGGTTTCTCAAAATAAAATAAAAAAATAATTCATGAGCTCATTCAGTTACTGCAGTGGCATTTCATCAGTGCTCATGAGATCATAAAACAGAAATAAAACATTTTGCTTCATTTGTGAACTCAGAAATTGTTCTTAAACAATCCAGATGCTCCAGATCCAATATTTTACATGAACTCAACAGTTGTTTATTTATGTACAATACTGGATAGCAATCATTCTTTTCATCCTAGACAACTAAATTTGCAGTCGTTGTACAAAATAAAAGATCAATACCAAATTTGTAGTCATGGAATTTCTGAAAGCTCATTCCTTATCATATTTTCAGGTCAGTTGACACCATTATCAGTTATTTTCTTGTTTCGGAGATCATTAAATAAACCAGAATCATGACAATTATCAAAACTTGAATAAGAGAAGGGCAATTCAATCGAATCATACAACAAAAAATGAAGATTTTCCACAGATAATGACCACAGAATAATATGTTAATTTTTATATATGTTAATTTTTAAATATGTTAATTGTTGATTATGTATTTTAGTTAAGTTAATAATGTTAATTATAATTATAGGATGTCGATTGTCATTATATGTTTATATATGGTAATTTTAATTATGTTAATTGTTGATTGTGTATTTTAGTTAAGTTAATAATGTTAATTAGAATGTCGATTGCCATTATATTTTATATAAGGTAGTATTAATTAGTTAGATTTTGCGAAATTAGGAAGTTATCATGCAATATTAAATTTGTTGATTACGAAATTTCATTGACGAGAAAGTCTCTGGAACTCCCAACTTTCCTAATTTTCCATGAAAATTTTTATACGTTTTAACTTTAACTTACACGGTGCACCTTTTAGGTTGAACTCTAAATTTTATAACTTAAAATATTTTAATTTTTATATGTAATTTCTTAAATTTTTGCATTAAAACATGTTTTAACATATGTTTATTTTAAAATGATCAGTGGTTTAACACAAAAATGCATCATTCAAATTTAAATACATAGTGGTAGTTCCACAACATTTAGGAAAGTTGGACTTTCAAGAGAGTTTGCCTTCATTGACATCAAACAATAAAATTATTTTTTAAAATTTTAATAAAATAGTAATTGGAAATCCGGGTCAAACCGGTCTGGACCGGTTCAATTCGGAATAATTCCGAACCGAGTCCGAGCCAAAAATTTCATAACCGGATCCGGGTCAGGCCGGGTCAATCTGGATGAACACTCCTAGTTATAGGCCCCGTATGGCAACAGCGTTTTGGAGAAGAATTTTATTTTTTTGCAAAAAATAAATCTTGACTGGTCAAACAACTATTATACTTGTTGGTGAGAAGCATTTTCCATTGAGGTTTTTGGATGAAAACTCTTGTTTTCAAAATGAACTCTTGTTTTCAAAACGCTTGAAAAAGGAGCTTTTTGGATGGAAACTCTTGTTATTAATTGGATATATATTACAAAATTTCCTTGTTATCCTTTCTTTTATCTTAAGTAATATTCTTTTATCCTTCCCTTTGTACATAACTTTATTTTTGAAACTTTCATTTGAAGTATTCACGTAATAGCTAACATTTGTTTTGTACATAATTAATTATTTTGATTCGTACTATTTTTTTTTCTTTCACTTTTAATCTTAAATAATTATTTTAAAATTTTAGAGTACAATTTGACAAATAAATATAAATTCTTATATATGTTAGTGAATATCATTCCAAAGAAATACAAATAAATATAGATACAAGAACTAGAAATATTCTTCTATACTTCAAAATAAAAGTCACACAAAAATGAAATTTATAATTTAAATTATGTTGATGTCCATTTCTGTCATTTAACATAACAAACAACTAACATCTATTTATCATTTACCAAAAAAATCCAAAAACCGCTAGTCAAAACAGCTAGTCAAAATAGCTAATACAATCCGCTAACAGCTAACAGCTCATACAATCCGCTAACAGCTAAGGGCACCTGCAGTGGGGGCTTTTCAATGAATTTTTCACCCAAAATCAGCAATGAAAAGCCACAATGGAGGCTGTTCACTTGGCTTTTCCATTTTTCAATGAAAAGATTGAGAATTGGGGTTGCACCTCTCAAACAAAGGCTATTCAATACTTTCCCAACGAAAAAGTGACATGTGGAATAAATGGCTCCACATAATTGTCATTTTATTTTATACATCCTTATTTGGCATTTAAATTTCTTTAACATAATATATATTTTAATCTTTAATTTTATTCTGAAAATATTAGTAATAATTATTTCGCATTTGTATTGTTTTTTTTACATTTATGTACAAAATTAGTCTCCAAAACGCCTTCATTCATATCCAAGAATTAATCAAAATATTTTATTAATATTAATATTCTAATATAACCCTCAATAAATATGTTACTAATTTATATTATATGTCAATTATCAAAGTTAAGAATATCTATATATGTGTATGTGTAATATAATATAAACAAAAGAGTGATGTTTAATGAGTTTGATGATGTGGCAAGTTCATTGTTGTGAGTAAAAGCTGAAAAATATTAATTTTAAAATGAGATAATGGGATGAAAAGCTCAAAAGTGGGCTGAATTGCTGCAGGTGCTCTAACAGCTAGTTCCCAAACGGGGCCATAGTATAAATAACTATGACAATTCCTTAATGAGGTATGTTCTATTCTCCCCTTCTCTCTCTACTCTACACTTCCCTCTCAATACAATTCCAGCCTGGACAGGCTTAAGCATCGGAGAGAGAACCTCCGGCCACCGGCCGGAGTCCCCTTTTGCAGGTACACCGGAGCCATAGACGAAGGCACATTGGAACCCCTTCGTCGGCTTCCCAAACTCATTTGCGTCACCCACAAGCTCATTGGACCCCGCACGAAGATCCCTTTTCCACACTTTATCAAAAAGATCTCAAATAACAGTCAATAAAAAAATCAAATACAGGGCAATTAACACTATGGCATAACTAGGAGAGTGTTTTAAAAAGCCATTTTCCATAATAGATCAATTTCAACTCTAGATCTTCATACCACTATTCCCCAATTAGAGCTCGATCATTTCCATTGTTTCAATAAACTCTAATGACAAGGTATCTCTTCCAACTCATCACATCTATCTATTACCAACCTCTGAAATTCATTCAAATTCATGATCATCAAAAGTTGTCCACCTTCTAATCCACAATGAGATAAATGCAAGTTGTTTCAAAAATTCACATTCTTTTTTCATTTCCCACGCAGATCTCTCTTCACTTCTGAAGTATTGATTGGGTAGTTTGAGAACTTCAAGGCCGGGAAGTTGAGCTTCTAACAAATCAAAATAAAGTTTTACTATAAATTTGTCAAGCATTTCTCATTGCATTACTTTTTTTTCAATTAAAACCATCCAAGTGGATGGGAGGATTATTCACGGCTCTTCAACCCTACATAAAAGAGATAGAATTACATGATTGAGTTTGGATAAACCCAATCATATACATGAAACCTTTTGGGGTTACTGTGGCAATTTGTTGCCCGAAGGCTATATTCTGATCTAATATCGGAAGCAAGGTGAGATATCAGAGATGTGCCTAAAAATATTACAATAACTAAGTCATCTCTGTATCGATGCCGGTAACAGCATAGCTAAAACCCGACTTCCCTCATTCTCCTGCATAAAGACATCACCAAGTATAGCATTCTAGAGCTCATAAGAATTCACCATCCCACTTTTTCATAGTCTAAACAGAAAACTCGGTTCTATTATAATAAATACTCTCTACATGAACCTCAACCGACTACCAATTGAGCCCGGTGACCTCTTGACCACCGGAAGATAGCAAGTCTTTACAAGGTTGGACAGAAGAGTAGTAAGTAAGCATACCGAGTTATTCTATCTAGCCATAATACTAATAGGAAAGTTTCACCAAGAACCTAACCAGAGATTGTTTTAAAGATTTCTCTTATAAGGTGATATTCTGCAGCGCAACATTAAGAAGAAAATCACAAAAGTCTAAAAATAGATATATGAAAATTAATATCGGTACTAGAGCAATTCCAACCAATTCTGATCTGATTGGCTGGTGGCCAAATACTGGATAGAGCGAAAGCAATCTAACACGGTATAAGCATAAAGCCTAACCGATCTACAAATCTAGCAGTAGTATCGCCAACAGTAGTATTCAAATACTAATGTGACTTGGATTTCTCCTAACTGTACTAACTAGATCGGAAGCTAATCAAAGTTTAACTGAGCAAAAGGACCCGACAGAAAACCAAGATTAGCAGATCACCTTCAATCGAACATTAAATTACAAACATCAATAAACATATACCCGAAAAAAGACTGAAAATAAAAAATTTTTAAAAAGAAGTAAAACCGCCTTCTCAGTCTAAATGTGTCAATTTCAGTAGAAACTTGCAAATCTGCCCGACCGAGCCGACCCGACCCGAGCCGACGGGCCGATCAAGTAGCCCGTGGATCCAGTCGTCCAGCACTGCTCGAATCCGCGCCTTGTCCTCGGTTTGATGTCGGATCCCCTGTAGTGGTCCACCTATTCGGCGGCTTCTGGGGTGGGATCTTTTCCGGCCGGCCGGATCTGGCCGTTGACCGAGCTCGACCTCTCGTTCTGTGGCCGTCGGCGTTCCTCCTTCTGGGCGGCGTCGTTGTGGTGACGCTCGTGATGCCTATCTGATCTGTACTCCGTCGTCAGAAGGGCAACGTCGTTGGCGGCGTCAGGGCAGCTTCGTTGGCGGCGGCTTGGGAGCGGTTGCGACCCGCTCCCATTGACGGATCTTGCTACCGGCCCGGTCCGGCCGGCCGGATTGTGGCCGTTGATCTAGCAAACTATAGATCTGGAACTGTAGTTTTGCGAGAGAGAAGATGGTTTCAGGTATAGAGGGGTTAGAGAGGGGTGGTTCTTATATTTATTGGATAGGGGAGAGAGGGGAGAGGGGAGGTCACCTCCGGCCCGGCGTTTGAGGCGCCGGCCGGAGCCTCCCTGACGGCGAATCTGGGCAAAAGGGGGGGACGGTTGGGGGCTTTTTCTGGAGAGAGAAGGGGGGGACAATGTTCTCATTGCATTACATGGCAAGTCATATGGCTAACCCTTCGAAATTGCTGAATATATAGGCTTGAATTTAATTATGCTAATTAATAAAGCTTTAAATTAGGCTTTTTTATTTGATTATACAAATTAATCAAGCTTTAAGTTAGTCTCAATTAACGACGTCGTTTTGCATTATTTTCTACTGTAATACTTTCCCGGTGTGGTGGTTGAACATGGCGGTTAAAGCCTACCGCCAGGACGACTAATAATCGTCTGGTCGCTAGTTTGGCGACGCCGTGACTTCATGTCTCCTATCAAGAAAAAAGTCCGCATTTCATTGGACGAACATTTAATTTGGAAACTTTATATATAGATTCTCCATCCTAGGCTTTTGAATTGCAGCACCCGAAACCCAAACAACTCGTGCAAAACAATTGAGCTGTCCATATTTTCAATGGGCATATAACTAATTGTATAGAATTTTACAAAGAATGTTTGGTAATGAACGATGAGAACTTCGGTATTTAATGAAAATATTCCATATATCAATTAAGAATACTAAAGAAAAGAATTGAATGTGTGAGAGAATAGTATGCGTATATTTAGTGAATTATATAAATAAATAAATAAAGTACTCAAACTATCCAAAAGTCTCATATAAGGCACCTAAACTATTTTTGACTCATTTTAAGCACCCAAACAATCCAGAATTCTCTTCAAAGTTCCAAGGTGTCTAAACTATATTTGCTTCATTTTACATTCTCAAACCTTAGTTTTGTTCCAAATTTGATGCCTCTATGAATCCCTCTATCATTCTCCTTAACAACAATACTTTTTAAGGGTATTATGATCTTTCTCAAGGGTTCAAGGCTAGGTTGCAACCATTTCTCATATAAAAATAAAATTCATCCCTCTTTAAAATTACATTTCTTTGGAAACAAATTAAGTTCACTGGAATTGTTAGGTGTTTGTAAGAAACTTAAATATATTTAATATTGAGTTGCAATATGTCTAAATGGATTTTGGTCATTTTAATTTGAGTGATTAAATTTCCTACATTTACTTTATGAATTTTCTAACATTTTCCAAACAATCAAATCATTAAACAATTATAAATGGAGATGAAGATTATCATATGGTTTGAAGAACTTTTGGATAGTTATTTTGCCATTTATTTGGAAATAAAAGACTATGATTACGTTTAATATTAAAGGGGATTAAATTTCATATTTTTTCTAGGAGAAATGGTTGCAGTCCATCATTTAGAAAGATCATAGTACCCTAGAAAGATCATAATGCTGCTGTTAGGGAGAATGACAGAGGGATTCATGGAAGTACCAAATTTATAACAAAATTAAAGTATGAAGCAAAGATAGTTTAGCTACCTTAGTATATAATTTTGGATAGTTTGAGTATATATGTAAACTGAGTCAAAAATAGTTTATGTGCCTTAGATGTGACTTTTGCATAGTTTGGGTATCTTTTTTGCAATTCACGCTATTTCTTAATACTCTCTACAAGTTTAGGGAAGCAATTCTTCTTCTCTCTTAACATCTATTTTATATAGGAAATGAGATGAGGAAGTTGTTGGAGTTTAGAAAAGCTCCATATTCCCTATATTCAAACAAAATTCCTATTATATAAGGAAACTCTTGAACTTGCCCTTATCCACCAGGTCTCTAGACTCCACTATCACCATTGGGAACATACCACAACAAACGCTAAACATGGCACACCATTGAGCAGAACATTATACAATGATAAGTCCATGGTTCGTATTCGGACCTCATTCATACTCGGACCAGGGCCCGAGAAGGGTCGTAGGCTCGAGATACGCAGAGGGTGGATCCACAGGTCCATCAATCCTAATCCTTATAAGGAATGCGTATATTATGAATATTTTATAAGGAATATACATCCTCTTAAACATGGTAACACAGCCATGTCCGAAATATACTTCTTATATACATGGTAATACAACTACTATTATCATAAGAGTTGTAGTCATACCATAAATACATATCTTGGTGATCTACGGATTGTAGCCATATAAATACCCAAAGGTTTGGTAGACCTCTCTATCTAAGACTTCATACATTACGCCTTAAGCAATATACTGACTTAAGCGTCGGAGTGTCTACCCTCGGGACACCCGAGGCTTTGTTTTGCAGATCAGTTCGTGAGCAGGGTTCGTGATCAAGCGCGGGTAGTAAACATCCATCAATTTGGCATGCCCGGTGGGACCCGCTTGCTATTCTTGATCTATACGACCTTCAAACTCATGGCTGATCCGGCTAAAAACCTTCGTGGGAGTACACGAATCCGTTTTTTGGCCCCGACAGGAGCAAGAAGCATCAATGCCGATCATGAAAACGACGAGATAAGCCACGCCACCAACCAGGGAGCAGGAAGAAGCATCAACGGTGTACACCAGTCGCCCGAAGAAACCTCTCCCTGGGAGTGGGAGAGCAAAAGATCTCACCTGGATGGAACCGTCACTTTTTCACCTCAAGATGCGGTCCCTAACCAATTCCCTCATTCAGATCCTTTAGTAATCACGATTGACATAAACCATAATGTGATCAGAAGAGTTCTGGTAGATGGGGGAAGTGAGGTAGAAGTCATGTTTCTCAGCTGTTATGAACAGTTGGGATTAAACAAAACCCATCTCGTACCCATAAATCTCATCTCGGGATTTGCGGGCGATCCTATAACTTCTTTAGGAGAGATTACTTTACCAGTGTGAGTGAAAGATGGTCCTCGGAGTATAACCCTTTGTTGCACCTTCGTGATCATCGATTCCAGAGCGCCATACAATGTAATCCTCGGACGACCTTGGATGTGCCAAGCAAAGGCCGTCTGGTCCCCCTACCACTTGGCGATGAAGTTCCCCACGAACCAAGGGATAGCAACAGTCTGAGGAGATCAACAATTAGCTCGAATCTGCACAATCCAACCTATCCAAGATCCGGAAAAGGAGGATCTTGAACCAGCCAAGTACTCCAAATCCGAGCCAATGCAACTCAGAGAGTCAGGAACCGTCGAGATTGGAACTCTCCTACCACCCAAGATAAAGACCAAACTTCGAGATCTTCTCAACCAATATATAGATGTATTTTCTTGGGACACCAATGACTTGGTAGGAGTATCCCCTCGATTGGTGGAACATTACTTGAATATCAATCCTCACAAAAACCCATCAAGCAGAAACGACGAATCTTTGCACTAGATCGAGTTGAAGCCATTGGAGAAGAAGTGGATAAGCTGCTTAAAGCCCGCATAATCAAAGAAGTGCAGTACCCCGAATGGATAGCTAACCCATTAATGGTCAAGAAGCCAGACGGGATGTGGAGAATGTGCATCGACTTCACCAACCTGAACGATTGTTGTCCTAAAGATAGCAATCCATTACCCTCGGTCGACCGATTAGTTGAAGCGATCGCTGGATACCAAGTATTAGCCTTCTTTGATGCCTTTAAGGGATATCATCAGATCCCTATGGCAGAGCAAGATAAAGAAAAAACCTCATTTATAACCGATAGAGGAACTTTCTGCTACAAAATGATGTCTTTCGGATTAAAAAATGCCGGAGCCACTTACCAGCGACTGGTAGACAAATTATTCAAATCTCAGATAGGGCGCAACCTCGATATTTATGTGGATGACATGGTAGTAAAGAGCCGCAGCTACGACGCCTTCTTTGAAGATTTAAGGGAAACCTTCGACACGTTACGGGCATCGAACCTAAAGCTGAACCCTGCTAAGTGCACTATTGGTGTTGGGGCAGGAAAATTCCTAGGATATATGGTGTCCAATCGAGGAATTGAGGTAAATCCCGAGAAGATAGAGGCTTTGCAAAATATGCAACCTCCGAAGACCGTCAAAGATGTGCAGAAGCTAACAGGATCCCTTGCAGCCCTCAACCGATTCCTCTCCAAAGAAGCGGAAAAACATCTACCCTTCTTCAACATCCTCAATAAGGCAAATTTGAATTGTCCCACGAATGCGGAGAAGTTTTCCAAGCACTTAAAAATCACCTCAGGGAACTTCCGACATTGTCAATACCAGATAAAAGAGAGACTCTCTACATATATATATATATATATATATATATATATATATATATATATGCGTCCCAGCTAGCCATTAGCGTTGTATTGGTCAAGGAAAAGGAAGGATCACAATATCCTATATACTATGTAAGCAGGGCCTTGCAGGGGCCCGAGACCAGATATACCCCTCTCGAGCGCTTGATATTAGCCCTCGTGCATGCTTCTCAGCGGTTGAGACCATACTTTCAAGCACATACACTAGTCCTCCTAACCAACTACCTGATCAGGCAAATCCTCCAGAAGCCGGACGCCTCGGGACGAATGATGAAGTAGGTCATCGAGTTAGGAGAACATGACATACAGTATAAGCCTCGAACAGCCATAAAGGGCCAGGACCTGTCGGATTTCATAATGGAGTCAGTTGAACCAGTGGAGATCAACCAACAAGAACCAGTGCCAGACGCAGGAAGATGGCAGTTATATGTTGATGGATCCTCCAACTCGGGGGGAAGTGGTGCTGGAGTTCTACTGACCAGCCCTGAGGGAAAGGACCATCCTTATGTTCTCCATTTTGATTTCCAAGGCCACCAACAATGAAGCAGAGTATGAAGCCCTCATTACCGGACTAAAACTGGCTAAAGACCTGGAAGTTAAAGACCTCGAGATCTTCAGTGACTTACAGATCGTGGTACAGCAGGTCAAAGGCGAATACGAGACCCGAGAGTACAATCTCCAAAAGTAACTCGAGATAGTTAAACCTCTTCTAAATCAATTCCGACATTACGAACTGAATCATATCCCCCGAGAAGGCAACCATAAGGCTGATGCACTTAGAAAACTTGCCTCCTCGGACCTCAACATAAGATCTTCTCAAGAATTTCTAATGGAAACCCTGTCAAAAAGTAGTTACGAATAAACTAGCATCATGGCTGCTGAAATCTCAGACACCTGGATGAACCCCTACATTGAATACCTCCAAGCGGGAACCCTTCCCGAGGACAAGCACCTAGCACGGAAGGTCCGAGTTAAAACTCCCAAATATGTCATCCACGAAGGTATCTTATACAAGAAAGGGTATCTCCAACCTTTACTCAAGTGTGTTGGGCCTTCCGACGCTGAACACTTAGTACAAGAAGCACATGAAGGAGTTTGTGGTAGCCACCAAGGTCCACGCACCGTTACCCGAAAGCTCCTACAGATGGGTTATTTCTGGCCTACGATGCTACAAGACACCCAAAGATATATTGATTCTCTGGCATCTGGGGCTCTTTCTTCAACAACATTCTCTACATTGCCATAAGGGATACTGGAGTTTGCAGAAGACATGGCAATATATATGGGGGGAAGTGAATATATGAAGAAAAGAAGAACAAGAGTGAAGAAATTTTTCTGAAATTGAAAACACAAAATACTTGGATGAAAATTGATGATAAACACAAGGAAAATTACTTGGTTATATAGCCAGTAATTAAGCACGCATTTAAGAGGAGTAATTACCTCGACTCGCGAAACGATGCAAGCAATTGGAAGGTTGGTCTTTCTCACCGCTAGAAGATACAATGAATCAAGGCCACGTGTGAGTCTCTTCAGAATTTAAGAAGACAGATCTAAGATCCAACCGTCCACGTGTCCTGATGGAATACGAAAGAACTTTAAACTAGATATTCAGAAGGGCAAGCCCGAGAGGACAGTCCTAGGAGGATACCCCGAGCTTAACACCCCGAGTTATTCTCCCTCGAGTTATTGGTCTTCCCTCGAGAAGTAAGTCTCTCCTTCAACCTTCGAGACGGAGCATTCTATATTCTGAAGATCTACTTTGGGGCTACTGATAAGTCCATGGTTCGTATTCGGACCTCAATCATACTCGGACCAGGGCCCGAGAAGGGTCGTAGGCTCGAGATACACGGAGGGTGGATCCACAGGTCCATCAATCCTAATCCTTATAAGAAATGCGTATATTACGAATTTCTACAAGGAATATACATACTCTTAAACATGGTAACACAGTCATGTCCGAAATATACTTCTTATATTCATGGTAATAAAACTACTATTCCCATAAGAGTTGTAGTCATACCATAAGTACATATCTTGGTGATATACGGATTATAGCCATATAAATACCCATAGGTTTGGTAGACCTCTCTATCTAAGACTTCATACATTACGCCTTAAGAAATATACTGACTTGAGCGTCGGAGTGTCTACCCTCGGGACACCCGAGGCTTTGTTTTGCAGATCAGTTCGTGAGCAGGATTCGTGATCAAGCGCGGGTAGTAGACATCCATCGTACAACTGCTTCAACAAACTAAGAAACTCCTTAAAGTTCATCGTCCAAACAGAACCAAAAACTTATAAAGGGGCATGAAGTAGAAGATTTTCTTTGCCTCAAGGGGATCGAGATTCAGTAAACTTAAAATAATATTTAAATGCAATCGGTTCAGGATTTTATATGCGAATAATTCATGGAAGGGGGTGCGTTGATTTCGCACTTTTAGGGCGACGGTTTTATGGGGGTTTTCTAGATTTCAATAGCTTAAGACCAAAAAAATAATTTAAAAAAAACTGCTCTCAACTGCAGAGGAAGTAGAAAGAGTTTCTTTGAAAATCCAACTACTCTTTCCATCCTTTCATCGTATCTTATTTATCAACTAAGGTCTTGTCAAGTTCAACTTAATTCTTGCACCTTACAGTTAAGTTAAGCTAATTTCATCTGATTTCAGCTAACTTCATCTGATTTCAGCTAACTGCAGCTTGCTTCAGCTAACTTAAACTATCTTCAATTTTTTTCAATAAAATTTTAAATAAAGTTATTTTTCATCAAATGCCAATAATATATTTTTGTTTTGATTTATCAAATAAAGTTACTTTTTAATATGTTTAGCTTAATAATCAAGAATAGATCGAATTAAACTTATACCGGAAAGTAATAATTTGAGCAACTATTCCCAAAATGCATATCGGTTGCATTCAATACTAATTGTTATCATCTGATGGTTCAATTTCACTAATATCACCACCTACCGAATTCCAAATCTGTTCAGTTATACCTTCACGCACTTCTGCCATAACCTTTTTTCAATGTTCATCAAACATAGTGAAATCGCTAGTTACTTGTTTAGCCTCATTATCTAAAATAGGAATATAAATCTCTAGCATTCAAATTCAGTTATGAAGTGTGAAACTTTCAAGAATAATTGACATTTGGACAATCTTCAATTTGAGATATTTTTGTAGCACTCTCCAAATACTTTTCAACTGTCCAAATGCACTTTCGATTTTCATTCTCAATGAAGAATGTTGTTTGTTAAAATGCTCCGCCTTACTTCTTGGTGGTGCATGTCTAAACTCTGGTGCTTTTTTTTTTTTTTTACTTTTGTACCGGAAAATGGAGCCATTTATCCAAAAGTGTTTGGGTACTCAGAATCAACCAAATAATATTTCCCTACATAAATTAAACAATACAGGCGACATTGTGGAATTGGAAGTCGGAAAATAAAATAAATTAAAAAGAGCGGCTAAAAGAGAATAGAGTATATTGGGTGCCGCATACATATGATCTTAGGATGATTCGAATGAATTTCAATAAAGAAAAAAGATATAAGTTTCGAGATTTAAAAAGTGGAAGAGGAAGACTAAACAGTTTTCTAAAAATATTTAGTGCATTAAAAAAAAGGAGCAAATTAAAAATGGTAATGAACTTTTATTTATGTGTTTTTTAAAGTTATAAGAATTGAAATCAATATTTTTTTAACTTATTTCAGCGAACTGCAGCATCTTTCAGCTAATTGCATCTGGTTTAAACTAATGGAAGTGTGGTTCAGTAAATTGCAGCTTATTTCAGCTAGTTTCTTCGCAATTCAGCATAATTAAACGGAAAGTAAGTTAAATTTGATAGGGCCTAAATTTGACGCGATTGTGAAAATTAAACGACGGTAATCTAACTAACTTAATGGTGCAAAGTCACCGGTGGGAAATAAGAAATAATACATTAATTACAGGACTGGGAATGCAAAGGAATCATATTATTTAATTATTTGTAAGATCGTGTTTGCTTGAAGTTAATTTTTGATGAACAAGACTGAAAAAAATAAAAAATATACTAAATTGAATTAAAAAAATATAAATATATTGAACTGAACTTAAAAAATTTAAATATACTAAACTGAACTGAAAAAATAATAGATATATTGAAATAAACTGAACTGAACTGGAAAATATAAATATACTGAACTGAACTGAAATAAATATAAATATATTTAATTGAATTGAACTACTGAACTGGAAAAAATTTAAATGTTTTTATCTGAAGTGAACTGAAATAAATTTTTAAAAAAACATAGTTGAAATTTACTTTACTAAACTGAAATGAATAGAAATAGAATAAAATAAAAGTTTAATGTGTTGAAATTGTATTAGTATGACTGAATGCAATGATTTTCCATCAAATTACATTTATTCATAACTTAACTGAATTAAAGTGAAGTAAATTTTAATACATTGACGACAGTAACGGTATGACTAAATTATACTGAAACTTGACTTCTGAATTTTAATTGTCATTCTCACGTACTACTTTTGAATAGATTTGATCTGATTTAAACTGAGCTGGATTGGATTAAAATTAAAGATACAAAAAAGAGTAATAGTACTTCTAAATTAAGTTTAACATCTTAATTGATCTGATTTGAACTCAATGAAATTAATTTGATCGAACAAGATATCTTCGTTTAGAAGTAAATGTACTAAAGTAGTAATATACGCCTAATTAGGTTGAATAACAATAATGAACTTTTAAAAAATGATTTGAAATTATTTTAATTTATTTGATATGAACTGGACTACTATAAAGTAAAGTAAATAGAGTGAAAATATTATGATTAAACTAAATTTGGATAATATCAAACCACATTATAAAAAATTAACTTGATTGATCTGATCTGATCTGAATTGAACAAATTGTGGAAAGATTTATTTAAAAAATACTGAGAAAATATATTGAACTGAAAAAATATAAATATATTTATTTGAACTGAACTAAATTGAAAAGAAAATAAAAATGTTAATTTGAACTGAACTAAACTGTAAAAATAGAAATGTATTTATCTGAACTCAACTCAACTGAAAACAAGTATAAATTTATTGAATTGAACTGAAATAAACATTAATAAACTAAACTAAAAAAATTAAAATAAACTAAAAAATATAAAAATACTTTAGATTAAACTAGAAAATATATTTAAATATGCTAAACTGAATTGAATTAGTTTGGAGAAAAAGGTTCACCTTACCTCTCTTACAATCAGACGACCAAAGATTTGCGGGTTACCGTCAGATTTACTCCACGGTTATAAATTTTACCCCAAAAATCAACTTACCAAAAGCAGTAATTGTTTTACGTTACTCCTCCACGTATCTTTATCTAACTTACTATATTAAGCCCCTTAGCATGTTCCAGCCAGATCCATGTCAGTCGTTGGATCTAATCCAACGGCTGCAATTCTTTACAGAATATCTCACCCCATAAATAGAAATTCCTTGACTTTTTCCCATATTTTCTAATTATAGTTATTTTGCTAAAAAAGAAAATTATCTAACTATTTTCCATTTTATTTAGGTTCTCAGTCTGAATCTCTCACCCTGTCGCCGAGATCACTCCCCGCTTTCACCACACCTGTCCATTCCCTGCTTCAAATTTCCACCCACGATCCCACTCTTAAAATTCGAATGTCAGGACAGTTTTCATCAACCCGCTCCAACTTCCCAATTTTTCCTATAAATACCCAAGCCATGGGATTGAGGAATTTCAGTCACGAAAAGGTAATTTATTCTCTTTTCTTCTGGGCATGTTCTTAATTGGTGTTCGGTGTTGATTTAATGTTCTTAATTTGTGTTCGAAAAATGGTGCTGAAACTATTGTGATTTGTTTTTGCAAATTTGTGATTAGCCCAACATTGTGTGTTAGAGTAAAATCAAAATCTGATCCTTCTGATTTACCATAGCATTGGTAGGTTTCCTTTAAGAATAGAACTACATGGCTGTAAATGATTGATTGTCGATGTTTCATACAGTGTGCTAGATTGTCCACAGCTTTGATAATCTCTCCCTTCTTTTTTGTTGCTTGAGAAAACTTTGTAGGCGTCCGTAAACTTTGTAGGCTGATCAGTTAGAAAGCTAAAGGGACGAAACTAAACTGGATGAACTACAATTTTTTTGTGAGCATATATGATGGGCTGGATTTTTGTACCTGCAAATAATTTTTCTATTTATTGGGCTCAGAATGTCTATCTGTGTCTTTCCTTACCTCTGAGGGATTGGGTCTGTGTCTTTTGTGCATGTAGCCTAATTTCTTTGTAAATACCAAATGTTCGATGATTTGCTTTCATTCTGAAATCAATACTTGTAATTGGCGTGTTTGATGAAGAAGAGTTAAAAAGGTGGAACAAAATATTCTAAGGCCAAATCATGTTTTATAGAGTCTGTTGCAGTGGTTTTATAGGCCAAAAACATTTTCTCACTAATTGCTGGGGATAAGTTGGTGCCTTGCCACATATTTAAGGGATTTTGCAACAATTATTTATGTAGATTATAAGAAATTAGTGAGAAAATGTTTTTTATTTGTATAATTAATTTATGATCAGATAAAAGTGTAATTAGTGTCAAAATATCGTATATATTTTAGGTTGATGGAAATTTCAGTTCATTCATTTCTGTTGTGCATCATGTTTGGCCACAGAAACCTCTTTTTCAGTTTTTGACATGTAACTTTGAACTTAGTGGCTTCACAATACTTCCTTTGTGAGCTTTTACTCCTCTGTTGCTTATAAGTTATAACCTTGCTTGTGGATGTTTTAAAAAGAATAAGTGATTCTTTTGCTTTGCTTCATGAACTTGAAAAAAAAAACAGAAGTGTGTACTCTAATGCTATATTTGATAGTGTTAATTGGTATTTGTTTAGCCTTTAGATGGTTCATTATTCAGGAAGATTTTCTTCAGAAGATTGAGTAAATCTACAATGTGGCTTTGATAATATTTCCCTTCTGGGTTGGAAATCTGATTACCTTTCTTCTTTGCACCCCATATGCCTCTGTATTTGTATCCCTTCCTCAATACAACTTGCAAAACAAGGTCCTCAATACCTTACACATACTGAACTGAGCTTTTTAATGCTTTTATCTCCTGTTCAATAATGCACAGGAGATGATAAAGTGATTTTTTTGATTTAGTGTGCTGTTCTTTGCCTGCATATTTCTGTGTCTCGCATGATCACATTGGTTCCAGGTTTACTGTATTTTCCGTGCAATGTCGAAAAATGGTGTTGAAATTATACAGTAGGATGAATCAGCAGTGATTATTATGACATTACTAATAACAATAAATTCTGACAATCTATTTGATGGCTCTGTCGAAAATTGGTGCTGAAACTGTGCATAGTATATGGTTCTTGGACTTTGCCTGCATATTTACATGGCTGTAAATGATTGATTGTCGATGTTTCATACAGTGTGCTAGATTGTCCACAGCTTTGATATTCTCTCCCTTCTTTTTTGTTGCTTGAGAAAACTTTGTAGGCGTCCGTAAACTTTGTAGGCTGATCAGTTAGAAAGCTAAAGGGACGAAACTAAACTGGATGAACTACAATTTTTTGTGAGCATATATGATGGGCTGGATTTTTGTACCTGCAAATAATTTTTCTATTTATTGGGCTCAGAATGTCTATCTGTGTCTTTCCTTACCTCTGAGGGATTGGGTCTGTGTCTTTTGTGCATGTAGCCTAATTTCTTTGTAAATACCAAATGTTCGATGATTTGCTTTCATTCTGAAATCAATACTTGTAATTGGCGTGTTTGATGAAGAAGAGTTAAAAAGGTGGAACAAAATATTCTAAGGCCAAATCATGTTTTATAGAGTCTGCTGCAGTTGTTTTATTGGCCAAAAACATTTTCTCACTAATTGCTGGGGATAAGTTGGTGCCTTGCCACATATTTAAGGGATTTTGCAACAATTATTTATGTAGATTATAAGAAATTAGTGAGAAAATGTTTTTTATTTGTATAATTAATTTATGATCAGATAAAAGTGTAATTAGTGTCAAAATATCGTATATATTTTAGGTTGATGGAAATTTCAGTTCATTCATTTCTGTTGTGCATCATGTTTGGCCACAGAAACCTCTTTTTCAGTTTTTGACATGTAACTTTGAACTTAGTGGCTTCACAATACTTCCTTTGTGAGCTTTTACTCCTCTGTTGCTTATAAGTTATAACCTTGCTTGTGGATATTTTAAAAAGAATAAGTGATTCTTTTGCTTTGCTTCATGAACTTGAAAAAAAAACAGAAGTGTGTACTCTAATGCTATATTTGATAGTGTTAATTGGTATTTGTTTAGCCTTTAGATGGTTCATTATTCAGGAAGATTTTCTTCAGAAGATTGAGTAAATCTACAATGTGGCTTTGATAATATTTCCCTTCTGGGTTGGAAATCTGATTACCTTTGCCGTGCAGTGTCGAAAAATGGTGCTGAAACTAAGAATGTCGAAAACTGAGAATTTAAAATTATACAGTAGGATGAATCTAGCCAAATCTGATTTTAGTTCTGCAGTTTTTAGTAACATTTTGCATATTAAATATGTTTTACAATTACATGAAAGTTCTGATTAGTTACCATTATTGCAGGGTACAAACTGCCATGGCTCAATTACTTGACATTGAAGATGTCAAGGTAGGAGCAAGAGTTTGGTCTTGGGTCATAACTGTCATAGAAAAACATCAACCAGGCCAATCGTTGGGCAGCCCTACTCGATACCAGAAATATGTATTCGTGGATGCAAAGGTATTAATATGCACTCTTATATTTTTTAAGTCAACCAGCAGAGTTTATTGATCTGAGGTATCTTTATAATCTGAGTGTCAGGGAGCTATAGTGGAAGGAATAGTTTACAACGCTGATATTGAGATTCTGGCCAATAAGTTGCAGTTGTTCAAAAAGTATAAGATATCCAATGCGAAGGTGAGCAACATTCGTACAGAGTATCAAAAGAGAGGACTGACCATACAATGGACGCTGTCCTCCAGAACTCCGATTCTCGAAATTCAGGGAGAGGTAAAAATGGATACTACTGGCTACAAGTATGTTGCATTTGATGATCTCACACAGTTCATGGATGACAAGGATAACCCTGTTGGTAAGTTTGTGAATCTTCCCTAAGTTTCAGCTATCCTTCTGCATATGGTAGATAATATTTGCTTTTTTGTTTGCCTCCTAGACATATTAGCTGTTGCAATAGAAGCAGAGCCAGTCAAGTCTTTGTTCAGAAATGGCCGCCGCGTACCAGTCCGGTCCATACATCTTCTTCAGAAAGAGTAAGTTGGCTAATTTGGAGCATATTTTATTAGTATAACATTTCATCATATATTTTGGAGCATATTTTAATGATTGAACATGTACATTTCAGCATGAACACAATCCGCTTGTCTTTGTGGGATTCATTCGCACAAAATGAAGGTCAACATATTGTGGATGACTTGAAGAATTTCCCAGTTGTTTTATGTCGCCGTGTCTACGTCTCCTATTTTGATGGTGAGAAAACATACATAATTTTAGTGCCCATTATGTGTTGTTATCCAATTCGTTATTTAAAACCACTTCCTATGCCTCAGGACTAACTGTGAAGACAAGCTTTGATACCCATGTTTTTGTGAATCCTGAAGTGAAAGAGGCATCTGAATTGAAAACTTGGTTTGTCATACTTTATTCCCGTACTTCATGTAATACACACATATTATATCTCCCTAATTTGGTCGCCATTTTAAACCCTGGCAGGATTCACAACAATTCAGGAGCAATTAGGGATTTGGTGAGAAACAAAGGACACCAAACTGGCAAAGTCGATTTGAAAATTAAAGCTCCACTGAACATCACTCCTCTGTCCAATGTGGACTCTTCAGATATGGTATCGTATCTTAATCTTTAACATGTTAGCTAAAAAATGCACGCCTATAACACGTGTGTGTACATATCATTTTTACCGTTCAGTCTTTGACTTCCAATTATTAAAAATCTGTCTTTTCTGGTTTTAGTGCGGTTTATGTTTTTCATAGGTGTGTCTGTGTTATGAGGTTCTACTGTTTTCTTGTTGGGGACCTGAATCGTGTGATGTAATTCTCTCCCTTGCATGTTTGGACACTTACAGAAGCGTTTTGCTATGACAAATTGGAGTGCTAGATGCATTATTTTTTACTTAGAAGCACCTGTTTTTTTGTTTGTCATATTGATCTGTTTGTTTCATAGTTATAAAATGTCTTTATTTTTTCACAGAATATGTAGTACAATTACTGATTTCACAAAATATGTCTTCACTGGTTCCGTTACTGATTTTTTTTGTGCAGTTATTTTATAGGCTTGAACACAATTATTTTTTAGCATAATTGTGTTCATGCTGAAACTACGAATGCTGGAAAAAAAAAATTAGAATTTGAAATCATACAGTAGGATGAATCAGCAGAGTTTATTGATCTGAGATTCCAATGTGATAAATTCCAAGATGAATGAAAGAGTTTCTGAGATTTTTTTGCTTTGGTTACCTGCTGAATGAAAGAGTCAATAGAACAGATACTTTGTTTTAACTCATTTTTGACATTTATACTTGATGCGTGCTTTCACATTTTTGCTTTGCCTCTGAAATTGGGCCATTGCGTTTAGTTCTTGATGATAATTATTAAAAAATTAGACCATAAGCACAGTTTCTCATGTTATCATAACTTTGCCTGCATATTTCTAAGTCTCGCATGATCACATTGGTTCCAGGTTTACTGTATTTGATAGCTCTGTCGAAAAATGGTGCTGAAACTAAGAATGCTGGAAAATAAAATAATACTTGTTGTATTTGGCTTGCTGTATTTATACTTGATGGTAATATAAAGAATCAGCAGATGCTGTTATTTGCATCCAATCAGTTTATGGCAGAATCAAATGTATTAGGAATACACATACAGATGGTCTTAGACGTGGCATTTTTCTTACAAAGATTTTTGTTATCCCCTACCTTTTTCTTGTGACCTTAAGAACGCAATTTTTGACAAGTGTATTTTTCTGATCAAGTAAATATATTAATGCATGGCAGTCTTTGGCATCCATGGCCCTTTGGCAATTGTCTTCTACACTTATTTAATTTTAATATGTTAGTACGTGGTAATCTGGTGTATAAGTTCTCCATAAGTTCACATCATCAATTCAGATTCTACAAGTGATCGTTTATAACTTACACCCTCACCTTCTTTTAGGGTACCTGGGTGAAAGTTATGTTTAGTTTTAAAAGTCTCCCACAAAAGTATTGGTACATGGCATGTTCAAATTGTCATTCTGCCACGGAAGCTCTTTATGAAGATGAATTCAACTGCAATGCATGTGGGGCAGATCAAAAGGCTCATCCTAGGTATTCTTATCCATACTAACCTAATCATGTACATGCTACTTCTTTAGGTAGGCTATCAACAAAGTAATGTGGATTTTCTTCTTTGTAGGTGCCGCCTTGACACTGATTTGATCGATGACACTGATATAGTTCCGGCTATGTTGTTTGGAGATGTTGCAGAAAAAGCATTGAAGATGAAGCCAGTTGATGTTATGAACTCCACAACCGAGGTAATGTTGAAATATATTTTTGTGTGATAAGTTTTAAAACCTATATCTTGTTCTCACTTCACTTACTTTTAGGCACTTGAGAGTCATCTAGCTTCATTGCAAGATGAATTTGATGATAAGATGTTACTTGTCAAGATAAAGGCAGCAAAGATGATGCGTCCTAACTCGAAGCAGCACTACATTATTTCGTTTTATTCTGATGCAAATTCTGATAGTGTTGAGATTGAGGGAACAACAATTAATCTCCATGAAAAATTCGATGAGGTTGCTGCTGAAGGTTAGGAAACCATTTTATTACCTACTTTAAGTATATACTGTTGTGCTTTCGTAACAACAGTTATATTTATAGTGCCTCATGTAACATGTGTGTGTTTATCTTACAGATGATTCACTTGTAACGAGGTCTTCCAAAAGGGCGGCAGCTGAAGGCACTCAAGCTTCGGGTGATATAAAGAGGGATGCTACATCAGAGACGACAAAGAAATTAAGGAACAAAAGGAACTGATCGACGAATTCATATGCAGCAAGTTTCTTCTCTAGCTTTGCTTTGTAGTTAAAACTACTTCTGTTTTAGGATTTCATGTTTCAGCATTTTAGGGGCTTTTAAACTATTTCATCTTTCTTCATAACTCTGTACATTTCAGTTTTTTTTATATTGATACAATCATCCTTCAACTCTGTTTTAAGCATTTACTTCAAACTCATTGCCTTATTTCAGATTACATTTAGGTTCATATATTACTTCTGTTATTATGTATTCTACAGATTTTTCATGATGAAAACAAACCTTTGTTCATACTTGTCGTTTGATAGGCCTTTGTTGTCTCTATTATCAACCTGGATCTGGTATGGCAACCGCCTTTTTCAGCTCAGTAACATTTGCTACACACACCACTGCAGAAGGATTTTAATATTAGCTTGATGATAAAATTATTAATTATTGGTGCAGGCTTCCCGCAGACCAGACTAAGCTCTGCACTATAACCAGACTGACCTCTTCAGTACAGAAGGTCAAACTTTAGTGTTATTAGGTGCTATTTCATTAACAGATTGAATGATTGATCAATTATAAACTTGACAGGGATGTAGATGCTTTGTTTGAATAACTCAGTTCTTCCATTATTTTCATCACCTCATTAGGAGTCAGAAAAGCTTTCATTAGAAGTGCATTTCTGTTCTTGCATTAGTTTTCATCAATACATTGATTGCTATTGCTAGGAAAGCAATAAACACATAAGGTGTTTAATTATAAACTAGAAGCTTGGAAACATGTCTGTGTTCTTAAGTCATGCCGCCAGATTGGTGAATCCCTTTTTAACTAATCATCATCTGGCCTTCCCTTCTTCCTGCCCTACCTCTCCCCACAACTGCAGTTGTGGCCTGATTTGCAGTAGATACAGTATTGTACCTGGCCAGAAAAAAATAGAATCAGTTTTGCCAGATAGAGGTGAATATTCAAGTTCAGTATAGCTCTTGCAATATAGCACTCATACCTGGAGAATGCCGAATTATCTGAGTGCCTCAGGACGTTACGTTCTTGGGTAGTGGTTCCAGCATTGCTTTCTCTTGGTCTTTTCAAACTAGCCATAACTGATGGTAGCTCTTTTGTGTTGCCAGGGGCCATGTCTTTGAGGTTGGTAGTACTCTTGGATGAGTCGTTCGGTACTTCACTTCCTGCACTCCCTCCACGAGCCATATCTGTATTAGCACCCATTAGATCACAGTCTTTGCCCAGAAACTTGTCCTTTTTTGTGTCATTGTGGTATTCTAAACTTCTAAGTTTATCTCTGACTTTCTCCAGATCTGCATTAACACAGTTGCCCTTCTCAATATGTGTAGCATTAGCTAATACTTCATTGCTGGGGCCTTTCTTCTGCAAATCTGTATCTCTAGGGACTCCAATCGTCAAATCTTTGCCCATTGCCATATTGTCTGCAGAAATATATGCTCATTCAAAAAAGGGCAACTAACAGCAATGAAATGAAAAGTTCAACTGCTTATTCACGGAAGAAATCTAACCAGATAAGTTGTTTTGTTTTTGACACTTTTTTGTGGCGTTTGTTGGCACCCAGCTAATGCTGTCCACTTCTGGCTTAGAATGAATAACCAGCGCACAAGTACTGTCAGCAGGGTCTGCTGAACCTTCATATGGAGACATTGGTCGGGGACTGTCAACTTCAACGGCTCTTTTAGACCAAGAACTCTGCTGGAATGATAAATCAGTCGTCAGTATTTTACCACCTCATTACATGGATTAAACAACAGCACAAGTAAGCAAATACTCATCAATCAATTTTCATTTGCAACTATTTCTTTTTGAATATGCACGTCTGTTTGCAATTATATATAAAGAAGCCATATATACCCAAGGCCAAAATTGAACAACAACGCCTAGAAATCGGATGAACATTCAATTTTCTATAGGACTATGTCCAAAATTTTGCCCCAGGTTCTGATCATTTTTACTTGCATTTTGTCTAGAAATTTTTAGTTTTCCAGTTTAAAAGAAAATACAGGTTCGAGAATTTGTGTTCTCTTGCCTGACATATAATTTTGCTGTGTCTCCCTTAATTTTGCCTGACATGATACAATGACCTTAGTATAACATTTGTGTTCTTATGCAGTTCTCTTGCCTGACATTGAATTTCAAAAGCATAAAAGCCCCAGCATTTTCCCTTAGTCTCACACAGTTCGTCTGTCATGCAAAAAAGGTGATCATACAAAATTGTCCTGACCAAAACTATGTTATTGTATGAGCTTCATATCATTGCAAGGTTTACCTATGTTCCTGGGTAATGCATAAACACATTTTGTAGGATCACCTTTTTTTGGTTTAATAAAAGATGCCAGGATGGTGTAACATACATTAATCTGGGGTTAACAATGGAAAGCCTATTTTATTACACGAATTTTAAAAAATTTGTGTAACTTGCCAAAGGTAATAATATCAATTAAAATATTTATGAAGATATAATCTGTAAATCCTTATCTCTAACTACTGTAATTAGTCAGACCTAAAAATCACCATTTGAATTTAAAACTGTCAAACCTGCACCCACTTTCTCAATAACCACCTTTTTTTTAAACGCATGTACTCCAAAAAAACAAACACTTCAAACCATTATCCAATTTTAAAAATACCATTTTGTTATCCATTCCCCAAACAGTGAGTATTCCTATTTTATATCATGACTGGCACTGTATGTGTCCAGAATCAACATGTAATCCTTTTTCTGTGAGTGCTTTGTTATCTTGAGCGCTGGAATTTGTTTCTTGCTATACAAATACCAATTAGTCTAATCAGATTCGCCCCACAGTATTCTTTATCACAGTAACTGCATGGTCTTTCAGGTCTCTTTTTGGCAGTTAAACTTGCCTGCAACAATACTGTAGCTAAATTTAAGGTGTGTATAGATGGTTAAATCTGGAAACGAGCCGAACCACAAGCAGGTTATGCCCAGCGAAGACAGAGAAGAAAAACTTCGTCGCAAAAGGGAGTATTATCACAAACGAAAAGCTTCGTTAAAGACTCCAGGTTAATAGTTACCATAGTTCAATTTTCAAAAGTTCCAGATTCTAAATATGTTTCAGGTACTTTCACCAAAGTTATTACATACATATATCACATTTAAGAGGATGAGTTTATTTGCTATATTCAGGTACTTCCAGAAGAAAAGTTCCTAATACCCCTATAATAGATTCGCGGCAAACAAATGCATCTGCAGGTTAATGTTACTTATATCAAGCTACAACATTTTAAGCAAAATCATCTTTATATTTTATATAAGCATTAAATTGATGCTGACATTATATTTTCTGTAACTTTCAGGCACTTCAAATAGCACAGTACATATACCCGTAAATGAGAATGCTCAATTTGGACAACAAAATGCAAATTCAGGTAATTCCTATTCATATTAATTTTAGAGCATTTTATATTCTTCAACTTTATGTTTATTTCCATGCCCAGTAATGTTAATAGTGATATTTAGTTCATCTATTAATTTCAGGTGCTTCAAGTAGCACAATACCAGATATCTCCGTGCATGAGAATCTTCCGTCCAGGCAAACGAATGCAACTTCAGGTTAATCTTACTCTAATTCAGTTTTAAGCATTTTATATACTTCATGTTTGTGTAAAGGGTTTCAGCATTATGATATCAATTATTATAAGCTCCTTACATGTTATTCTGTGCTATTCAGGTCCTAGAAACAAACCAATTCCTGAAAGACCACTTCAGCTGCCCGATGCCCCAAATTGTCATCATTGTGATGCCAAAAGATTTCCAGGGGAGTCTAAACACTTCTGCTGCTCAGATGGGTCGGTCTCTGTTGTCTTGCCACCCATGCCATTTAGTTTGGCCCACTTATTTACATCCACCGATGCAGCATCCAGGGATTTCAGAAGAAATGTACGCACGTACAACAATAAGCTTTCCTTCACTTCTCTGGGAGCTAGATATGATACAGAAATGACAAAGAATCATAGAGGCATGTACACTTTCAGAGTTCAGGGGGTGGTTTATCATAAAATAACCAACGTGAGATCTACTGCAGAGGAGCCTGGAATACATTTATATTTCCATGACACTGAAGAGGAAGTCAAGAAGAGGTTACTTTTATCTGACAAATTGGATGAAACTCTTGTTCGATATTTGACAACTGTTCTGAGAGAGAATCCCTACTGCAAATTCCTAAAAAGTCTTCGTGATGTTCCAGACCTTGATAACCGCAGAGTGATTTTGAATGGCTCCCCGGAACTAGATCAGCGTCGCTATAATTTGCCAAGTGTGAGCCAGGTTGGTGCAGTTTTCCGTGAAAATGAATTTGTTGATGAAAGTACACCTAGATCAGCAGACATTCAAGTGTATACATCGACAGACATTGTTTTCCACATCAAGCATTATTATGCATGTTATGATAGCCTGTCATATCCTTTATTGTTTCCTCGAGGAGAATCCGGATGGCACCCCACCATAGATAGAAGAGAGAGAGATGTTGAACAGTCCATCCATCCTGATGTTAACCATGACAATGCTTATGATCCGTGGCTCATTAATTCAGCAACTGAATTGGTGGATTTGGAAGAACAAGGCAAGCTTTCACTCTCATATCACTTTTTTAATAAAAGTCCCTAAGTATTATTATATTGGCATATTCTGCCCATATATTATGATTTCCGGTGATGACTATAACTACAGGTCTTACTATATACAACTTGTACTTGCCTATAATAAAATTTGTTTCCAAGCGAATGCCTTTTATACATGCTCTAATTAAATAAAGACTACTACACTTCCAGTCATCTTAACACGGGTTACTATTCAACGAATGCCTTTTGAAATCTTGACGTCATCTTATTTGATACAGGCTCTACTAATTTTATACTTTGAATTGTGCTGCAGTTTTAGAAGCAGGAAGGAAAAGGAAAAGTTATGTGACAGCCAGAGAGTATTACTGCTACAAGTTTCAGATGAGAGATTCGGATAACACAATGCTCTTACACACTACACGGTTGTTACAACAATTTGTGGTTGACATGTATGTGAAAATAGAGTCTGCTCGACTAGAGTTTCATAGGAGGCATCAAAAAGAGGTACGGTCTGAAATTTTACAAGGAATACGGGATAGTGTTTCTATTGGTCAGTATCAGGGAGCTAATGTTGGACGTAGAATTGTACTTCCTGCTTCTTTTGTTGGTGGACCACGAGATATGAGGAACAGATATTTGGATGCTATGGCTTTGGTGCAGAGGTATGGAAAACCTGATGTTTTCTTGACGATGACGTGTAATCCGAACTGGAAGGAAATTCAGGAAAACCTGAAGTACGGTGAGACTGCTTTTGATAGACCCGACCTTGTGTCACGTGTTTTTAAAGCAAAATTTGATATGTTTAGAGACGAGGTGGTGAAGAAGAAATTGTTTGGTGAAGTTGATGCATGTGTGCATGTCATTGAATTCCAAAAGAGAGGAATGCCTCATGCACATGTGCTTCTCATTCTCAAGCCTGGTAGCAAGCCATTACACCCTGCATCCTATGACAATATAGTCTCTGCTGAGCTACCCGATCCCGAGTTGAATCCTTATTTGCACAGTTTGGTTGTGAAGCATATGATGCACGGCCCTTGCGGAGTTATGAATCCAACAAATCCTTGTATGAACAAAGGTATGTGTAAGAATCACTATCCCAAACCATTTCAAGCTCAGACTTCTCATGCTGAAGATGGTTATCCTTGGTATCGGAGACTCCAGAATGGTCGTGTTGTTATGGTGAGAAACCATGTTTTGGATAACCGTTGGGTCATACCACACAATCCTTATCTCCTAGCTCTATTTGACTGTCACATGAATGTAGAAATTTGCTCAACTGTGAAGCTGGTCAAATACATGTATAAGTACATATACAAAGGTCATGATCGTGTCAGCTTCAAAATTGGAGAAGTTAGTGATGACCAGGAAATCGATGAGATAAAGGACTTCCAAAGTGCTCGTTGGGTTGGCTCATCAGAAGCCATGTGGAGGATTTATGGTTTCTTGCTGAATAGGATGTCTCCCGCTGTTTACACTCTCCAGGTACATTTAGATGGCCATCAGATGGTTTCTTTTCCGAAGGACACTGACCTTAGCAGTTTGATTGGTGATTCAGATTTTACAAGAACAATGCTTACAGAATTTTTTGCCATGAATCGATTAGATTCAGTGGCTCAGAATCAAAACTTGTTGTACAAAGAATTTCCTCAGCATTTTGTTTGGAATTCTAAGAACAAATGTTGGGGGGTGTTTGGGAATTAGCTGTTAACTGTTAGCTGTTAGCTGATTGCATTAGCTGGTTTGACTAGCTGATTGTATTAGCTGATTTGACTGGCTGATTTGACTAGCTGATTGTATAAATGTGTTTGGTAAAATAAGCTGATAGATATAGCTGTTTATGGACAAAAAGACGTTTATGGACATGAATATATTTTACTACTTGTTCACTTATTAAATGTACATAAATTATCAATTGCTATTTTTTTATTACAAATGAAACATAAGAATTATAATAAATTAAAATAAATTATTATATAATCCACATATTCATGAAATTCTTTTAAAACTATACATTATAAGTTTGTTTTAGAGACTTTTTCAAATATTTTTCTTGTTTCATGTTGATGGATGTAAGGAAAAAAATATTTCCGAGTAATTTTGATGAAATGTTATTGATATTACAGTGGAAAAATGAGAAAAATCAACCAATGACATTATAATAAAATCTAATGAACATAAACATCCATAATATAATCATAATAATGCAACCCAAAATACTAATTGAACAATTAGAATGATGCATAATTATTTTGAACACTTGATTTTTCCTACAAAAACCAAATTCAACAATATGTATTCTATCTTTTTGTATAATTAGTATAGAGGAGAAAGGGCAAAAAAGTATTTAATTGATCATTTGAGTAGAAAAGGCTACTTTTTTTAGCCTTTTGAAAATTAGCCTATTGAGTACAATAGACACTTTTTCAAACTCATTCACCAAACACTTAAAAGTGCTGTTTGACGGTCAAATCAGCACTTTTTGGTCAAATCAGCACTTTTTAGCCCAAAAGGCACTTTGTCAAACACCCCCTTGGTCTAAGAGGAAAAGAGGCGTGGGAAAAGTTATGGCCAGACTTGTCAGTGTATCCCCTAAAGATGGTGAGCGCTACTATTTACGCCTTTTGCTAAATCATATTCGTTGTCCCAAGTCTTTTGATGATCTCTTAACTGTCAATGGTTTTCAATGTCCAACATACCGAGATGCAGCTTTAAGATACGGACTTCTAAACTCAGACACGTATATAGAAGACAGTCTTGATGAAGCATCGAACTTCCAGTTTCCTGCAGCTCTAAGGTCATTTTTTGCTACCCTTCTTGTTTACTGTTCACCAAATGATCCAAAGAAATTATATGAGAGGTTTGAGCCACACTTCAGCACTGACTTTGAGAGGTCGCATGGATTTTCTGCCCTTAATCGCGAGAGAATTAGAGGAGCCGTCCTTTCAGATATTAATAGGATGCTAGAGCAGATGGGGAAGCATATTACAGACTATCATATAATCTCTGATGCAGCCTTCACAGATTTGAACACAACGCAGGATGACATGTACGTTCCACCTTCTGAACAGGATCTGGAATCAATCAACAACTTGAATGCCAATCAGAAAGTAGCTTTTAATGAAATTTTGTCCTCTGCACATTCTGGAAAGGGACAAGTTTACTTCATAGATGGCCCTGGAGGAACCGGTAAAACTTTTCTATATCGTAGTCTATTGGCAAGAATCTGGAATGAAGGTGGCCTCGCAATTGCTGTAGCCACATCAGGCGTTGCAGCTGCAATATTGCCGGGAGGAACAACAGCACACTCGAGATTCAAAATTCCAGTTGAATCAACAACCGGGCTTACATGTCAGGTTAGCAACTTAGTCTTCTTACCTATTTATTTTTTTGATACTAATATATAACCAAAATTTTGATGTTCAAACAAACATTAGAAACAAAAAACCATCTCATTAAAATGCCATTTGCTTTGTAAATTATTAGGACAATTAGATGCATTCATACTGCGATTAGAATAGTATTTTTATTATGAACTAGCAAACCACACTGGCGAAATTCTGTAGTTACTGTGTGTTTGATGAAGAAGAGTTAAAAAGGTGGAACAAAATATTCTAAGGCCAAATCTTGTTTTATAGAGTGATAGTTTGATCATGGCATATTCCCCTTCTTTGAAATATTTAATAGTTTGATCAGTGATGTTTATGTGGACTTGTTTTCAGCTTAAACTTAAACTGAATTAGATTTCGGAAGAGGGTTGTTGCTACTCTAGAGGGTCCTAGGGAAGATCCTGTTAGGAGGTTTTAATTTTGAGGAAAACTCTCTGAATTTTGATCCATAAGATTTGAAAACCCTTTGTAACATTTCTTAGTAATCTGTAAAAAAAATAGTTGTGCTTTAACAATTATGGTTCAGATAGAATGCTATATTATGTAATTAAGTTGATCATTATTGGTCACTGAAAGCTCCTATTATGAGATGAGTTTTATCTTACAAGCTTTATGAAACAAAAGGTCCATCATATTGCTGAAAAGAGCTTATTATGATCTTATTATGACTGAGAATTTGGACTTGCCTTCACAGTATAACTTCTTTTTTATATGCTTAGATTAAAGGGCAAAAGATAAGGGGTTTAATGTAAGAAAGAAGCATATTGGCATTTGATCATGAATTGAAAAATCTCGGAATAAAATCATTGATGCCTATCTTAATAGAATCACTGAATGTATAAAAACTGTAGAAAATCATCAGGAAATGCCAACGAATAAGTTGATCTGATTTATAGATGATGTAAGAAAATATATATTTTTGTTTATTTCCTTATGCGGGATATGTCTCATCTGTTGGGGTGATTTGGTTAACCATGTTAACTGTTATAAAATCGTAAGCTGGAAATATTTCATGCAAGCAGGGTTCGTGTCTAAAGAAACCATGCTATCTTTCCTGTTTAAAGTTTTTAGGCAAATAAACTTATGAATCTGGATATTGTACCTTAACCAGAAATTTATTTACACAAATATTTTTCGAAAATCCTTTTGAGCATGTGATGCATACTTTAGATGTTGCATAGTTTTCATCCTACTTTGCATTATTTCTGGTTTCTACTCGGATTTCAGATAAAAACAAAAAACTGATTACTCGAATTTCATTTTGATTCAGGATCCCAACTGCTTCCTTATTTTCATTAATTCTTAGGCATGGAAAAAAAATGTGGGGATAAAAAGGCTAACTAGACTGTGATGATGTTCGATTTACATGAAAAATATTCTAAGGCCAAATCATGTTTTATAGAGTCTGCTGCAGTTGTTTGCATCTAAAATATCATAATATAGATATATAATTGATGTATCTCTTGGTTTCAACGTTGTGATATGTTTTTGCAAATTTGTGATTAGCCCAACATTGTGTGTTAGAGTAAAATCAAAATCTGATCCTTCTGATTTACCATACCATAGTAAAACTATTCAAACATCGTCATGCACTCATAAAAATTCAGTATTGTTTACAGAAACTAAAAATATCAGTCAGACATAGTAAAAAAGTCAACATAATATCATTCAGAGTATTTTACATTATTGTCGTTTCTCACCCCCTAAATATACTGTATTGTTTGGATTCTTGCATCGTATCGAGCTTGAACAAAGTTGTATAAACTACTAATGCATACAAGCTGTAATTTTCCTCTACACAGCCACATTATCGCATAATATGGATTGTGTATGCATATATTGCTTATTAATAATCACCGGCATATGACAGGTTAGCAAGCAAAGCCCAACTGCATCCCTCATAGCTAATTCTAAACTCATCATTTGGGATGAAGCTTCCATGGCAAAGAGAGAAACGATCGAAGCTTTTGAAGCCTTGCTAAGGGATTTGATGGACAGTGAAGAGCCATTTGGTGGTAAAACTGTTGTCTTTGGTGGTGATTTTAGACAAACATTGCCTGTAATAAGCAAGGGTACTCGGGATAATCAAGTAACCGCAAGCATTGTTAATTCAAGCCTGTGGAAGTCAATGAAAGTGTTAAGACTCACAGAGAATATGCGTGCACTACTAGATCCTACATTCTCAGAGTATTTGCTCAGGATTGGAGAAGGACTAGAGCCAAGTGACAACTTCGGCAACGTAGTTTTGCCAGAAGAAATAGTTATTCCATATACCAATATTGAATCATCTCTTGAAAGGTCAGTCTTTGTTTGTGATTGCTATTTTTACCCTTTTTATAACATTTTTATATGTTATACAATTCATATTATGTTTGATGACTTTAGCTAACGGATGCAGTTGGATTCTGAATTTTTTTTTATTTTATATGGATGCTAGAAATATACCTAGGATAATCATGTGGCATGTTTACTGTCTTTTAACATGTAACTCATTAGTTGAGATATGAATCTAGATTTAAAAAAATAACTATAAAATGCTACATTTGCCTATAGTAGTGGTCAAAATTCTGTTTGGTGCACTTTATAGAGAACACCTATATATAAGTTACTTTTAAAATGACAATGAGACTATTTAACATGAATTTTTGTTCTTTTCTTTCCGTCTCTTGCAGATTGATCACAAGTGTATTCCCGGATTTGAATGAGTACACATATAATGCACAAGAGATGATAAATAGGTGCATTCTTTGTCCCAAAAATAGCTTTGTTGATGACATCAATCAAATCATGATAAGCAGGTTTCTGGGAGAGACTTTTGAGTATACAAGCAATGATGCGACCGTTGATCAGCGACATCAGGGTGACTATTAGGATTTTCTTAACTCCATGAATCCCAAGAATCTTCCACCACGTAAACTCAAGTTGAAGAACAACTGTCCAATCATTCTTCTAAGGAATTTAAATCCAGCTGATGGTTTATGCAATGGAACACGTCTGATTTGCAAGAAGCTTACTCCCTTTGCCATCTTTGCAGAAATCGCAACAGGACAGCACATAGGAAAACAAGTGTTCATACCGAAGATACCACTTCAGAGCTCAAGTAGTGACATAAACGGGATACCTTTCATCCGCACTCAATTTCCAGTTAGGTTGTGCTTTGCGATGACAATAAATAAGGCCCAAGGACAAACACTGGATTTTGTTGGAATTTACTTGAAGGAACCTGTATTTTCGCACGGACAGTTATATGTTGCATTGTCGAGAGCAAGAACAAAGCAGTGTGTAAGAGTTCTCATCATGCCACCAACTTTGGGAGAAACAAAATCTGATTGTAAGACTATCAATGTAGTATTCAGTGAGATTTTCACTTTAGTCTCTGAATGTGATTAGTAGCACGTATTCTTTTTTATATATTTGATGACAAGTACTTATTATTATGATGATATTCATAATTTCTTTATCACCAAAAAGGGTGTTCAAGTATGTTTCAAATATATTTTCTAATTCATGCTAAGGTCATATAATTTGGAATGTTATTTCTTCTAAAAGATGGTTGCCGTGCAATGCACGGCGGACATTAAAACTAGTTACCGTATTGTTTCTCTAGCAGTAACTTTTTTATGTAATTATCTTCTTTTTTACTGTATTTTCAAAAAAAATCTTTTTTTACCGTAGTTTACTATGTTTTCTATATTTTATCTTAACGTTTTTCATAATAGAAATTACCGAACAGACTAATTTTTTAACTTGCAAATTAGTTTGGCCAAATTAAGCTCGTCGTACATGAGTTTGATTGAACTCAATTTGTGTTTGACTTGATCATGATTAATATTGTTCATAAGCTCATCAAACCAATAATAAGGGGCTTTACAGTTTCATTCAATGGTCAAGATCTGAAGTATATTATAGGATTATAGATATTCAACCATTAGAATTTCAAATGATACACCCACTTGCTTATGTTATATATAACCTGTATGTGAGAACACATGACTTATGTTTATAATTACTATTTATTAACAAGTTGAATATATGAATAGACTAGCTAACAACTTAAATTAATTAAAAAATATGTATTTGTTAAACTAGATTAAGTAATGACAAGGCTGTTTTAATTTAAAACTGTAGCTAAATCGAATTGACCATGATAAACTTAGATTATTAAATTAAAACTAGGTAAACTTATGCCTATTTAAGCAGACTATAGTCCATCCACATAAGTCACAGAACAACATATACTCCTATCTAACATCTTATTGTGTGATGAGTGAAAGACAGATGAAGCTCTCAGCTGTTCTTCTGATAGTCTTGACCTTCTTTGTGCTCTACCCAGGTATGCTAGCTTTTGATTAATTTATTGATAATTTCATCTTAAACTAAAACTGATCAGTACTTGAATCCATCAGAGTTCATTTCATCTAACTTTATAGGGTTTAATTGATTATTGTACTTACAATTAACTAAGATCCGATTTGATAAAAATTTATAATGTCATATTTTGAAGGCACGTACATGAAGGAGGTGAAGGCGTGGGAACCCTGGGCTGGTGATGTTTTCTGTCCCTCTACGCCGGAGTTGTGCACAAATGCGTGTGCAGCATTGATGGGAAGATATTTTACCGGAACTTGTGTTTCAGATAGGTGTGACTGCGACTACTGCTGTTGAATAATCTGAATCAAGAATTAGTTCCTTTTTTCAGATTATAATCTCCCTTAATAAAAGATTAATTTGATTTTTATCATATGTTATTTTCAGTTTATTCATTTCAGTAATTAGGACTAAATCAAACATATTCAGTTTAGCTCTAAATTGATTCGAGTAACTCTTAGGTTTTGAACTACTACTTTTCCCAATCAAGAAAAAACAAAACTAATCAAGCAAGTGAGCGCCAGAAAGTCACTACAACAAAAGTCTCCATCTAAGACACTAGTTTAACGCGTTTAAGTGATTGCATTGGTTTTCTGTCTTGCTAGTTGCTTGCAACTTGGCAAGTCATTCTCGTGCAAATAAATAAAAATTTTAGACGGAAATGACCATATATAAGAGGGATGGTGTATGCGTCTTTAAAAATTATGGATTACAGCATTTAAAATTTATCTGCTTATAATAAAATTTGTACTTCTGAATTTGTAACTAGTTACGGTCAAACCAACGTGGCCGTCGCGAACTCACGACATACCATCATCCTTATTAGTTATGTAACTGTATGAATTGCGAACTCGTTAGATGCACTACATCAAAACTGGCATTCAGCGACAAACTGTCACAAAGGGTTGTCACTAATGAGGGTCATTTGTGACGACAATAGCATATCGTCACCAAGTTTTCGTCAATTGTATAATGCATGGTGACGAAAAGTCATCTCGTCGCTAAAGACCTATTTAGTGACGATAATAGTGACGAAAACCATTTCTCGTCAAATTATTGACATTTAGTGACGACTTTAGTGACGAGAAAATTATAATTGACGGAAGTTTGTGACAAAAAATTACCGACCCTAATATTTTTGTCACTGTTTCCTTAGTGACGAAAATGGTATTGTCACTAAATAATCAGTAACGGAAATGTTTTCGTCATTAAAAGCTACTGTGACGAAAAAAATAAGAAGGGACAAAAATGAGCCATTGAGACTTTAAAATAGGAGCATGCGAGATGCAATCCGTATTTGCAGTCCAAAATAAATACTACATTTTCAATATATATATACTATGATTCATATTTATTTATATTAGACATATACATCATATCTATTACTTCTATTACCTACAATTTGCATAACAGTTTTATATCAAAGTTATTGTATATATAAGTATATAACAAAATACGGACTGCAAAGAAGTAAAATAAAGACTGCGCCTAGTAGGTTATAGTTTGGGGCCCAAAATTTAGCAAAAATGTAATTGACAATTAATAAAATATTAGAACATAATCTGAAAAATGTGTATTTGGATTTTTAAAATAACATAATGTTAGAAGTTATGTCAAAATAATTTATATCCAAATTATTCCCGCCCTTGTGCTCCCGCCCTTCGTTAATATTTCCCGCCAACCATAGTCTATCCAAATAAATATTTTCCCGCCAAATACATGACCATTTTCCCTCTTTTAGTATTAATCCAAGCTCTGTGTTTTTATAGGTTTAATATCTTTTATCTTTCTCAAATTGATTTTTAATTATAATATATATGTTACACTAGAGTTGGTCTCCAAAATTTAACTTTCCTGATCTTTTAAGAAAGTTTTTATTCATTTTAACTTAAACGGTGTACCTATACATTTGAACGGTATATTTTGTAAGTTAAAAACTATTAATTTTTATAAAATATCTTGCATTTATATTAAATATATTTTATCATATATTTATCTTAAAATGAATAATGTTTTAATAAGAAATATAGTCTTTGAGCTTATATGAATACCGGTAATCTATAGCGCTTTAAGAAAGTCGGACTTTCAAAAAATTTAGATAACATGAAACACGTCCTTAATATAGTTACTTTTCAACTCTATTTATACAAAACTGAATGGAAATGAACTAAAACAAAAAGAATACATTAGGAAATTATAATATTACAAACTAAGAGGATTATATTCAAATATATATCATCAATCTTGAATTATACTGAAAAAAATACTCCAATTAATTGGAAATATAATAGACACTCATTATACTAACAGATGTTGAAATGCATATCACTTAACTAAAAGCTTAATTCAGTTTAATATATATCGGGATCATTCTAATATAGGCAATATCAGTCACCAATTAAATAGCGACACGTCATTTTTAACTAATTTATGATTGAGCCACGTATTCAATCATTACCCATACGAGTTTAGACATTCTAGGTTATGGTTTTAGAAATTTACTAAAAATATTTTAACCAATTAAAACATTACAATTGTACACGTGTCATTATCTTATTGGTGTCTGATAAGGGTTTTATCAGGATCATCCGGATGAATGTTATACTCAACTTAGTTTAACTAATCAAATGGCATACTTTACTTTATTTTATACAAACACCGCTAAACTAGTGTATGACTAATCAAACGTCAAAGTTGATTTATTATAAACAACTAGCTATAACTAATAACGATCTTATTAACGTTCTATAAACTCTAACTAAACTAAATACAACTAACCAAATATCAAAATTTACTTGACTTTCTACAAATACTTACTAAGCATAGTATTATACTAGTCAACAAACATATCTTATTTTACTTTCTATAAACAACTAAACTAAATATAACTAACCAAATGTCAAATCTTACTTGACTTTCTAAAAATACTTACCATACTGAGTATTACACTACTCGACAATCATATATTTCACTTTCTATAAACACTGGCTAAATTGTATATAACTAACAAAATGTAAAATCTTACTTGTCACTCTATAAACACTAACTAAACTGAGCATAGCTAATCAAAAGTGAAACTCATTATAAACACTAACTATAACTAATAAGAGATCAAATCTTATTCGACTATCTATAAACACTAAATAAACTGAGTATAACTAATCAAATCTAGTAGCAAATGCAAATGCAATAGTATGCAATAGATATAGCAAATGCAATCTAACACGATATAAGCTTAAAATCTAACTGGCCTACAAATCTAGTAGCAGTATTGCCAACAATAGTATTTCTCCTAACTGTACTAACTTGATCGGAAGCTAATTAAAGTTTAATTGAGCAAAAGGGTCCGTCAGAAAACTAAGATTAGCAGATCACATTCAATCTAATATTTCATTATAAATATCTATAAACATATACAACCAGCCAAACTAAACTAACAACTAATTAAACATAAAATCTTATTTGGCGTTCTATAAATTCTAACTAAATTTAGCATAACTAACCAAATGTTGAATATTACTAGACTCTGTATAAACTATTAAACAAATGTCAATTCTCACTATTAGAAATCAAACTCTTCTTAGATTCCTACAAACAATGAAACAGTGTACCACTAACAAAATATCTAATCTCGTGTGAATTTTCATAAATACCAATAACTAAAGTGCATATAAACTAATTTTCAAAAATTTACTTTATCTCCTGTAAACACTAATTATACCGAGTGTCAAATTTTTACTTCACTTATTAATCAATAATCATTAATTACTATACGATCTATTATTATTATTTAAAAAAAATATTAAAATGGTAAAATTATATCTATTAATGTTAAATACTTAAAATCGTATTGATATTTATTAATATCATATGTTAATATTTTCAATAGTTAGTTTAAACTAATAATTATTACTTATGAAAAAGAAAATTAATGTTGAAAAAAATTAAAAACATTTATGTCAATAATAATAATAATAATGATTAATTTTAAAAAAAGGACAGATACATGGGATTGTATTGATCTAAACCGTCAATCACTTGATTAACTGAATCTGAGCCGTATATGAGTTGAGTATATAACTTCATACGGACCCCAAATCTGAAAATAACTCGAACCTTATCCTTCCAAAGCAGAACAAGCCATCGTTCAACCTCCAAATCAAAAGTGCACGGGCCGGCGATTTCGATTCTGCAGAGGCAAGTCGGCGGGGATGAGGGAAGGGGTTCAGATCGCGAGGATGAGGGCGTCGGAGGGGACGAGGGCGGCGAGAACGAGGGAGTAAGCGGGAACAAGGGCGTCGGCGAGGGCGGCGAGGACAAGGGCGTCGGCGAGGGCGAGGGCGTCGGCAGAGGAGATCGAACCTCACTAGAGAGAAGACGCTGTGAATTCCCTCGCTCGCCTGAGAGACCCCTTCTACGGCTTTGTCGGCGTGATTTTGATTTTGCAGAGGCAAGTCCTTCGTCTTCAGAAGGAGCTCGAAGCGACGAGCACGCTGGAAATTGATACTGAAGCTGGAGCAATTGAATTTGTGATTGCCAAAATGAGGTCTAGGTGAGTTCTTTGAACATATTAACTCTCAGGGAATTTGAGGAATATTTGTTTATGAGTGTGTATGTAGAAAATTGCAGGTTTGCAGGTTTATGAGTGTGTATGTCGAATTTGCTACTTTGGGTTTGGAGCGTTTTGAGATGGGGTGTTTCTCCATGGAAAATTTAGTACATTTATGTTTGTTGTGGTTCAAAATTTGAGTTTGTTGATTCTGTGGGTCTATGCTGCATTTTTTACCTGTGGGGTGTGTAAATTTGCTTGATTTTGAGCAACATTTTGATTTTGGATTGGTGTCATTTTCTGTAGAAAAAGTTAGTATATTTTTTCTCATGAGGTTCAAAATTTGACCTTGTTGATATTATGCTGGATAATTTGCTGGAAGTTGTATTTGTTTGTGGAAAAGTTTTGGTTTTGATGAGGGAAATGTAGTTCCTAGGGCATTTTGTTGTGTTCATTTCAGGACTTTCTGGGCTGTTGATATTGTGGGTTTACTTTACGGGTTCAGGTTGTTGTTGAATTGTATGTATTGATTTTGCATCACATTTTTGTGTGTACTAATTAGAACTTGAATGAACTAGCATGTTACTTTTCGTTGGTTATTTAGCATTATCATGGTTCAAAATTTGAATTGTTGATGTTGTGTTGGGTTTAGAGCTTGACTGTCGACATTGATTCGTGAGTTAAGATTTTATGGGCTTGAAGAGAGAAATGGACTTCTAGTGCCGGCTGTGAGTATTTATGTGATCTGCTGATATATAACCTATTTTCCTTGTTTACTTCCAATTAACCACAAAACTGAATGGAAATGTCTCCTGATACACAACAGGACATGGTGGATTTCATGGATACACAGAAGGACATGGTGGATTTCATGCTAAAGATACGAGTATCAGTGCTCAAGTAAATCGCGATATAGCAGCCTGCCTGGTATAAACATCACATTCCCTTCTTACTTTATATGTATTTAGTTCTCTCTCATTTCAGATTTATGGCGTTGAAATAGATAATCAACTATTTTTGTTTATTTAAAGTTTTTGGTGTCAAGTATAGATTAGATTATTCTCCTTGAGCCCAAAAGACATTACTCTTGAAAGCAATAAACATATAACTTGAAAGAAACAACTTCACAATGGCATTCTAAACATTCTGTACAATTCAAATGATATACTATGAGTCTATAACAAATGGCCGTCTATTTGCTATAACAAGTACAACTAACACATGCTAATAGCTGAGTACATTGCTAGAACTTTAATCTGTGTCTCTTAGAAGTGCACGAGTCTGAACAATGTCGGTAAGGAATCTAGAGAAGTAATTTCATGTTCTTGATCTGTTGCTTTACTTGTGTAGGTTTGTGGAGATTACCTTGGGGATACAAGCATGAAGGTGATAATGGTGAAAAACCAAGTGAAGTTACCCTGCCACAACATTCTTGAGGAATTGAGAAGTAGTTAATCTTGAACAAATTAGTTGTGGACTTTCTTAGAAGTAGAGGTAGAGGTGCTTAGGATGTAGAACTAGAGGTAGAAAGATTTGTGAATGAATATTATTATTATTTATATAATAATTTTTCTGCAATATTTATTTAATTTATATTTTCTGCAATTTAATTTATTTTTGAATTATTTTATTTTAAGTATATTGACAGTCCAAGTCCGTCACTAAAAAGCGTCACTAAAAAGCGTCACTAAAGAGTTTGACCGTTTATCTAACGTTGACCGTTTCTTATTTGTGACGTTCAATTATTGTCACAAAAGGATTGATTTAGTGACTATTATATATGGTCGCTATTTCTTTGTCACTAAAGATAACCCATTGGCGACGGATCGACTCCCATTAGTGACGAGTAAATGGTGACGAAATCGGGCGTCACTAGGATGGCGACGAATTAAAAGTCGCAGCCAATGACACACTTTCGTGACCGATGAACAGCAAAATCGTCGCCCCACCCTTTAGCTCCGATGTTTTTGCATCGCAAATTTGACGACACTTATTTTCGTCACCAAAGCATTTAGTGACGAAAAATGAGTCTTTAGTGACGGATTTGGCTTGTCACAGAAGACCAGTTTTGGTGTAGTGATGTCTTGATCATTATTTATAGGCGGCGTTCACCACTTTCGATATCGCAACTAATTCCGTTACTATCAAACTTCAAAATATTTTGGGCCAATTACTGGCTACGATAGTGTAACCATATATGTCCGGTTTACCTTGTATATGCACTATGTGTAAATTGCTATTAATTGATAGTAATGAAATCGCTAGAATCACGTTCCCGTCATCGAACTACGTTATGAGTCGTAAGGTAAATTGGTTGCTGTAAATTGGTTGCTGAAAAGTCCAGAACTTAAATTGGTTATTTTGTAGATGTGAGGTTTAAATGTTAAAGCAAGAATGTGAGGTTTAAACGTCACTCAGAAAAGTTCTTGATATTTAGTGCGAAACAAAGTTGGCTGAATCGGTGAAGACTAATCTATTTCTAGCAACTGAAGATTTGATATATACTTACAGTTATCAACATCTCATCCAATATTGTATTGATCGTGGAGATATTGTCTTTGTATTTAAATAAGGAAGATTTAGATGAGGCATAGACTTATAATTGGATAGAGATATATAGTATTCCTTTTATATAGCAATTGAATTAGTTGTAGTATCTTTTAGATTGAAAGGAATATTCAGCCGTGGAAGATTGAAGCAATCACGGCATGAAGCTATAAAGAGAATGTCAAAACTGCGAAGTTATTCACCAAATTACACAGCAAGTATTATGCACTCAGAATTACTTTATATCTGGAGGGCTCAAGTCCAGCGACATCAACAACCTTTGTTCATCAACAAAGTTCGAATTTCACAAGCCTTAATACCTCGGGAGAGGTGGTCATCAACGGTAAGGGGATCTTGGTCGACTGGCTGAGTGGAGCTCACAAGTCCACTTTCGAGAATATCATAGATAGGTAAAAGTAAACTACTTTGTACTTGATTGATATTATAGTGGATGGATTTCGAATTGGGCAAAGCCTCGCAGATGTAGATGTTTTAACATCGAACTGCGTCATCAATTTCTGATGTTCATGTCTTTTACTTTTCATGTTTAAACTTTACGGTTGCATGTTTTAACATCGAATCTCCAGACTTTGTTAAGAACATAGAAATTGATATTAGATTGGTAGAAATTTTCAATTGGTATCGGAGGAGGTCACTACGTGATTCCTTTAACGAGGATAGTGAGATCCATTCTAACAACGATGGCTATACAAGAATCAAGCTCATATTCAAAAGGACCGATGCTAGACTGCAACTATTGGAAGTCAAGGAAGGAAGAAAAAGAGATGGCTTGTACAACAACAATCTCCAGTGCATTGATTGAAGATACGGTTGATTTTTTTGATGAAGTTCAGTTGGATCTGATCACCACGAGCTTTACAAATATGTGGAAGAAGATTACAGCAAAAAGAGATAAAGACAGCCCGAATTTTAAATTAAGAGTCAAAACATGTGCAGTCACAAGGTGAGCAGCAAGATACATCATCATACATAGCTACTTGGATTGATGATGGAGAGGATAAAAAATCAGAAGAACCCTTCGGCGGATATGGTTTTCTCGGTGTAAATATGATTGAAAAATCTGAGATTGCATGTTATAACATTAATACTGGATGTTTAAACAGCATCACCAGCAAACCCGATTCCATATGTTTATACCTCGTCACAGAATTAATCTGATGATGAGCTAAAGCATTAGGATGGTGAAGACTTCAAAACAACGTACGTCAAGATGTACAAGTTATTAATGAGTGAAATTGAAGTCAACAAGAAGCTGATGGATGAGAAGGAGGTGCTGTCAAAGGATTTGTTAAAATTGAAATCTCATTCGGATCATCTTCAAGTCATATTGGAAGCACAAAGGCAAGAACTCAGCTAAGATGATAATCATGCAGCAACATTGAAGCAACCACGTGTGAAGTTAAAGACAACACAAGGATCGTCAATGAGAAGAGCACCTGCCAAGCAGTACAAGTTACTCACAGATATCATGATTGAGAAAGGTTTTAATGCACATCAAGAAAGACTGAATATAAAGGTATGGACTTCAATAAATTCTATGTGTTATGTGGTTCGTAGTTGCTCTAGTACATGTTCCAGTGGTACTTGGTATTTTAACGGTGTTTGTTCTCATCATATGACTGAATTATCTGAGTTGATTGATACTGTAAAATCTGGAGATGGTAGTATACATAAAATTATTGGGAAAGGTGAATCTGGATTGTTGATTGGCAATAGTTATTCTGAAAACTGTTATGTACTTGATCAAGACTTAAAGGATATTTGCAGCATGGATCTTATAAATGTTGGAGTCTTAGAAGTCGAAGATATGGCCCAAAAAGGTATTGATATAAAGTATGAAGGTACTGGTCAAAATTCAGATGGTGCTATAACACCGGATCATGTTATAACATCGATTGTATCAAAGTAGGTCAGTGATAACATCGACGGCATGAGTAAAACAGAGGCTCTACTTGATAATTATTGGATAATGGATATGGAGGAGAAGTTTATACAGTATATCAGCAACAATGTTGGGCACTTGGATTCTAGAATGATCAATGAAGGTCTTTGGTCTGAGAAACTCACCCAATTCTTATTGGAGAAGGGAATTCATCGTAGAGGAGTAGACCACACATTTGTCATGTTTAAACATGAAAATCATATACAGTGCACTCTGACTTTTGTCATTGGTGGAGTTTTAAACATGAAAATCATATACAGTGCACTCTGACTTTTGTCATTGGTGGAGTTTTTGGAATGGTGATTAGGGATAAATGTTCAGGTTTTGAGCTATGCGTGAGAATAGTTTTGACTGATTTGAAGAAATCACCCTCTACCACGAGTATTCATGGGATGACTGTAGCAGAGAACTACGGAGAATGTTGCAGATGGACAAAACAGACAAGGAATTATGATGTATTGCAGATTCTACATAACAGCATGAAAGGAACACAATTCAAGTCATGTTATAACATGACTCGGAAGCTTCAGACACCGTACACCAGAAAGTATGGGTTCCTAGAATCACTATAATTGAAAAAATGAAGTGCACGGGAAGGCATATGGATAATAGAGTTCTGAAAGGATTTCATCAAGGGCAAGTAGTTTGCAAAAGTCAAGACTTCAAGGTCAAAGAAGCAAAAGAGCATGGTTCAAGGTCGAAGAATTTTTCTGATAACTATATATACACTATGCATCACAAGCACCTAGGTGTTTGTCGGATTTGAGGTATCTTGCTTAACCTCTTTGCAAATATCGAGTGTGTGTTTACTGCATTTTTTATTTTTGAAAAATACAAAAAAAATGAAAAAAAGGGGGAACAAAAAGATGAAGAGTTGGAGTATCCTGGATTTCTGAGTGATGTTCAAACTTGGGGTTCTGAAGTTTAAACATGGAGCTTATGGTTGGGAGTTCATTGGAATTCTTTTGGGCTTATTTATATGGATCGAATGAATGTTGGGTCAATTATCCAGGAAGGTTTTCTTTGGGATATTGTGCTATTTTCTGAAAGTTTTATTTGGGGTTGAATTTGAAATCCTCCAAAGTCAATTAAAAAGAGGGAAAATGATTATTCTTCATCCCTTTTATTCTCACGAACTGTGCGTGCCGAATCTAATTCCAAAATTCGATCCCGAGTTCTTTCTTTGGGCAAAGCTAAGGTTTTCATGACTCTCTGAAGGTTGGTAAACAAGATGCCTACAATTATAAGTTCAATATTTGTGAGAAGACGACGCTATTGGGACTGGAAATTCGTTCTTCAGCATCATCTTCCAGCATCAAATGCAAGAGGTATTTCTTTGTTCTACAGGTCAAGTTTGTGTTTTTCTTACTATCTGGAGATTCTAGAAACTACTAATACCTAGTTTTTTTTGTTTTGGTTTGTGAAGATCTGTTCTTTAAGAGGACGTATCTCTGTTTCTGGGTACACTGTAGTTTTGTGGTGTGTTTGTTGTGTGACTGAGAGATGGTGAATTGTGGAGTATCTGCGATAGGGGGAACCGATCTAGAGAATGTCAACAACCATATTAAATTGCTAGGTTAAGCAATCATTGATAGTCATGATTTGAAGGGAGCGGTTAGAAACCTACGTGGGGTTTGTCCAACCCCCCTCCCCTTGATCTGAACCCAGCCGTTCGTTTAATCCAGTGGCTAAAAATAAATCCCTGCAATGCCCCACTTATAGTGTGATATGTCTCAAATACCCCTTGTTTAATTTATAATTAGCATCTTGATTTTCTGCCTAATCTTCTATGAATTAATTATTATTTTAAGAAATCTAGTTCTTCAAGTCTGAATTGCCCCTGCGTAGAAACCCGGCCCGAATTAAAACTCCGTAATATATTTCAGCGACCAACCCTTCGTACCGGCGGAGACGAACTGAAGGTTCAATCATAAATCGGATCTGAACTGATGAACTGCAGGTTACAATCCGATAAACGCTGGAAAGTAAATCGGATTCCCCCAATTCATGGTTGAAGAGTGTTAATAAAGATGTGGTTTTGAAGAAAGAGGGAAATGATTTTAACTTGGAGAGTATGAAGATGGATTACAGGGTGAAGAAGCAGAGGGTTCATGCGGGGCTATGGGTGAAGGAGATTGAGAAGATGGAGGAGGCTAAGCTCGGGGATGAATTCTCCTGCGCAGGCGATGATATCGAGAAGCTGCTTGATAGCTGCTCTGAGTATGGTTCATTTCCTAACCACTGTGTGTGTTTATTTGTTTAAATTAGTCTAAAAATTGTTGTGCTCGGTGAATGTCTGCAAATTCAAGCAAATGTGTAGGAAATAGATAAACTTTGGATTCAATGCATTGTTTGAAGGTGTGCTTATGTCTATTTAGTGGGGAAAAAAGGTTGCTTTATTTGATGTTTTAACGGAATCTGTAAGTTTTTTATCGGGAAATCGTGCAAAAGGGGTCGAAAAAGTGAACATCTTGCTCAGTCCCGATGCCCGATGGAGTGTGTGTCTGTGTGGTTTTGTTTGAATGAACTAGGAAAAATATGCTGTGTTGTTTCAGTGTGTTGAGTTCTACATAAAGAGCTAAAGGAGTTGATAAAGTAGAGACATTTCCTCTAGATGCTGCTGTTCTGAAATGAGTGTATTAGGTTGAAATGTGTGCATGGATCGCGAAATTTGTTGGTTTGATTGCATCTGTTAGTTTTCTTTCACGTATTCGAGCAATTTGATGGTTGAGAAAGTGAAGATATTATTCAGTTCTAGTGAGTGTAAGTGTGTTTCGCTGTGTAAAATTGTATTTACTAGTCTTTCTTAAATGTAATTGCATGCTTGCTCTCGTTTGTTCTCCATCAGCATTCTGTGATATACAAGTGCAAGTTGGTTGTATGATGCTTCCTTTACTGATAAAATGATATTCTTTTGATGATTGGGATGCATTGTTAATTTTGCCTTTTGTTCTATGAAGTATCTTCGATTCTCCTAATGATGATTTAAATAACACAAAGATCCCGGGAACAGAGTTTAAAAATAAACCCGATGGCTGGGAATCTACTTCAAGAACTCAAGATGGGAACATATGGGAGATGTCACAGAAAGAGGAAGACATTCTGCTCCAAGAATTTGAGCGCCGAATTGCATTCAACAAATTTCAGGTCCGTGTTAAACATAATAAAGGGTGCGAAGAAGTCAGGGTAATTTCTGTGTGCATTTTTCAGTTTAGATTTCTCTATCTAAATATGTTGTGATTTATCTCTTTTACATATCGTGATTATGGTAGCAGCGGTTGCGTAAAATTGTGCATTAGGCTTAAGTTAATCTTACAATGGTGTATGTGGTTGCGTGCTATATGCATTAGTTCATGTTATAATGGATTAGGTGGTTGTGTGAAGTTGTGTGTGATGCCTAAGCTAGGTTAATATGAGTTAATTGTTTCAGTTTCAAGTTGTCATATGTGGATACAAGGAAAGTAAGGAGTCTCTGTGAATATAAGTGAAAGTTTAGTCTCTGTGAATATAGGTCCAACATTGTGTGTTAGCTGTATTTAGTGAAACTTTCCCTAATGGTGGGGTTTTTAACAGGTACTCACAAAATTTACCTAAATTTCCTGTAAAGAAAGCATTGTGTGTGCTTTTAGTTTATTTTGTTCACTGGAATGAATTTAATTTATTAGTAGAAGATGATTGGTGTGAAGGCTAAAGCGGATGAGTTGACTAAGTAGATGGATGCTCACATTGCTCGGGGTTGTGAATAACTCATCTGCATGTCCAAGGCCTTATAGGGCTCGAAATGGTACTGAACAGGTGGTTTTCCTCTGTGCATTCATGTGATGATGGTTTGCTTTCTTTCATTTGCTGCTTGATTGCTATTCTTGTTGTTGAGCTAACTAAATTTATAAGGAAATTAATGTGGTGCTTAGTTGAATCTGTCTGAAAATCCTGAGATAGTATTTTATGATTCATTTGCTGCGTGATTATAGTTGCAGAATTATATTAAGCTGAGAAATGGTGTGATGGTTTGCTGATTCTGCCTGTATAATGATGTTGTTGCAGTTCATATGGAAGCCATTGAAGAAGTTGATACTGAGGAGAATAGTAGAGTAGATGATTCGACGAACGGAGGGGAAAAGGGGACAGAAAGAGAAAGCCCGATGAACCGGGGATTCAGATTCCCCCGCCTGAAGTGTTGGATCAAGTTAAGATCAATGCTGATCCAGCAACTCCTGCATAAACTCCGAAACGTGACCTTTTAAACTGTAAAGCAGAGTCGACTAGCACGCCGGTTTGGTCAGTTTATGATACTGATGAATATCTGGTGCAGTTCTAATGATCGCCATGAATTTGAAACCGTGCGACAGAATATAAGGGGAACACTAAAGGTAAGTTGTAGGGATTTGTTGGATGCTGACTCTAAATTCTTCAGATTTTGATATATTTTGTGACTTAGTTTTTCATGTATCTTTTAGGCTGTATGCTGTAACGTTGTACCAACTCCATAGAAAGTCATTCGCAAGCCGGCCAGGATAGAGCATCGTTATGGTAGATTTTGTGGTACATTGAAGTGTGTAGATGATGAGGTGAAAGACTTTTCTGCCTTCACATTCAGTGGATTTTCCACAAGGTATGCTTGTTAGACTCTTTAAGCATTTTTTTAAAAATTATATTATTTGCTTCAGTTCGAGATTTTATTGGTCCCTTCATCCAACACCAGCTGTGTGTGGTTTTCCTGGTGAAGATGCACTGAAATTCATTACAGCGAATGGTATATTACATTTGACACACTTAGTTCTATTTTCCTATCTTCTAGAAATTTTGACTGGAAAAATGTTAAATTCATCGCTGATCAGAAATGTTTGATTGGGTATTGTATGCTGGCCCTGTCGGTTTCTTTGGAGGTGCACAGAGTGAATTTTATATTGGAATAAGGTCTGCTTTGATCAGAGTCAAAAGTTAGTTTAACGCTAATATCCCTATTCAAAAGCAGTGTCATGGTGTTCCGACCGAAACCACCTAATGTCGCGGTGAAGGATTTTTGCGCAATAATTTACGCTGGATGTGGTATTGTTGGAGGCAGTGTCCCTTCTTTAGAATGGGAGGAACTGCATGTGAAAGCATCACAGGTATTTACAAGGTTTCTTCCGTTTCTTCTGAGCGTGTAAAATTGTAAATCTAAAGTGTTACAGTATAATTTTTTTAGAATTGCGTTGTTTGTTTCTTTATGCAGTTCAAGAAGTTGATCGAAGTCGAGGCTGCAATGGCACGGGGAGCGTAATGGCACAGTTAGAGGTTAGTGATAGTGGATTTTTTTGGGGTTGATTCCGCGATTTATAAATAAAAGTTGTCCCGAGCTAATATGATCTTAACAACACGTACCGACTTGTCATTGTAATGGGGAGATTCTTTGTGAATGATCCAAATTGGTGATATTTATAATTTGATTTGTGTTGTAAATTAGGCTGCCAAGGATGGTAAGCGTGTGAACCCATCAGCTATATCTATGGCAGGATTTGTTTTGTGTTATTATTGCATATTTAAATACGTTTCCCAGGATTTCTTTGCGCATTTCTTTTGACAATTGAGTTTCCATAGTAGTAGGCATATTCGTGTTTTAAATGCAACCTTGACTTCCGATTTTTTTGCAGTATCAGCGCTGTCCCGTGACCTTGATGTCTGCAACTGTGGATGAAATCTGGTGGCTGTTCCGTCATCTGTATGAAATCTGTGTTAAGTGTTAGATGTAAAACTCTATTATCTGTTAAGTATAAAGCAAGAAGAGTGAAGTTGAGCCAAATCATGTCTACTCTATCTCAGAAAATATTTTGTGTATGAATGTATTAGTTTCAGTAGGTTTGCAACATTGCTGTACCGAAGTGTATATTGGTTAGGCTGCTGTATTGTTTTTCCATGATCATGGTTGTGAATATTAGCAATGATTCACAACTTAACTCCTGTATTTTGTCTAGTTCTTTTTAGTTAATTTGGGACTTTATTGTGGTTTTGAACCTGGGTGCAATATCAGTGTTTATGAATTGAGAATTACTATTACTATGGATGACTGGTTTCATAAGTTCAACATATTCTTTAGATGACACCATCGGCTGTTAATTATGTATTTCCAGGCGTTTTAATAGTTATATTTGCCCGAGCTAAACTTATTACTGCAGAGGACACTTATTGTTTTCTGTACTTTTAAAAGTTGTTCAAGCGCATCAAGTAGAAATTATGAAACTCGGATTCCACATATCACATTTTGCAGTCTTTATAGCTATCCAGGGTTAGATACCCCTTCCCACTATTCTAAAAAAGCATGCATTTTTAGAATGCAATTCAGAAATGTATACAGATTTAGATATGTAATTGAAGTAGGAAAAAAGGCAGCTCTAGGTCGGACACATATTTAGTACATGAAATACAAATGACTATGTTTGTTACAGACCTTAGCGATGATTTTGTAGTATATAATGCAAAAGCTAAACTGAAAATGATGCGATCAAGGTTACATAGGAATTAATTGAAATCCTCAGAAGGTGCCAATGGCTCAACTGTCATCACTGTATGACAATGGAAGTGTGCCAACTGGAAGAATGGATTTTGCATCAATGTGGGCTGGTAACAATTCGAGAACCATCTCCCTATTCCAGTTACAGCTGCTCATGACAATGGTAGTGGCAACGGATGCTCTAATCTGCTCAACCGAAGGTGCCTGTACAAATAAATGTGATGAAATGTTACAATTGCAATTCATGCTTACAAATTATAAATGTGGTAAAAGGCATGTACCATATTTGTTGCGCTGCACTTCAAGGACAGGGCATCTCCCGAGTAATACTTCATGACTTGCATTACAATCACCAGCATTGCACCCGTTAAAGTCGGAAGCCCAAGGGCCCGCTGGCGTTGTTAGTTTGAATATTGACACCGCTCGTCCTTGTTCATGCCCAAGTGATGCAAGTGCAGTAGAGAGGATGCAAGTCTACAGGATTGAAGACAAGGGGTTGTTACTATAGGGCAGAAGTGCTCAGTCAAGATACTACAACACACTTGGCAAATTAGAGGACCTCATGCATCCTAGCAATATTTATACTGATATGGATGCTACTCTAAACCATATATATGTGTATAATACCTCACCAACAACATGTTAACGAAATTATACCAGGCTTGTACTTACAATGTGCTTAGCCGCAACATATCTTGTGTCAACGCCCCTGTAAATCCCGGAGTCAAAGTATTCAACAAGTTTTTCTTTGAAATTCACCACCAATAGGAAGTATTGCTCATCCAAGACGACTGGGACAAAAACCTGTGGACAGCAAATTATGACAACAGGTGTAATGGGCAGTGGTGAAATGTTACCAAAATCAGTGGGTAAGTACAATTACCATCGTAGCATTCACAATCTCGCGGCTCATATTCTTCATCTCAGCCTCCCATCCTAAAATTAACGATAGCTCCCTTTCTAGAAATCCTACCCCGCCAACCTGTTTGCATTGTTTTCTGTAACATTTAGTAGTACAAATAATAAACAACATGACACATTACAGGTTATCAGTACCTCCCAAGAAACCAACTCCAGATAAACATACCCTGACGGATAATCAGTCAGAGGAGATTCATTCAATACCCTGCTCCACACGCTGATAATGCTCGGTGACACTTTTGTGTTGCTTCGAGGCTATTGAATTGGGATCTTTGAAGAGATGTCAGTCCATCGGTGTAAGGAGTATTGTTTCTGCAATTTTGAGAATAAATTATAACCATCCATTGCTGAAATTTGTATAAAGTAGCAACGGCCTAACGTGGAGGGTTACCTTGTGGTAGCCATATGCGCTCTTGTAATACAGAAGTCTGCAATTTCAAGATCACGGGTGGGTAGCACGTGTCCTTCATCAACCAGTTGCTGTACCAGCTTGGTAAGAAACCTCGGTTTTTGTGGCTGTACCGAATCACTCCATTGGTTGGAGTTTTCTAGTGAATAAAACAATGGCGCGTCCGTATCTTCAAAAGGAAACTGCAGTTCAAGTCGACAATGCCTTCTGGTGGATGAATTGTCATCGCTTCTGTCACGCGGTCATTTACCCCATCACTCAGCAAGTCCTGATACAACAAAAACACCATAACTAGATTTAAATATCAGCATTATCGTGTTCATTTATTATATACATGTTTTAGCAGATAGAATACCAGTAGCGCAAGGGTGTGGTGGCTGCCTTGTTCTCGGGCTTGATTGTAAGTACCCGAATTCAGAGCTTCTAAGGAGGAGTAAATATCATCGGCCGCCACAGCACTCTCTTTCAGTAATGTCTGTTAATTCCGGAATCAAGTAATACATTCAATAATTGCACTGTCAAAACCATATAAAATAACAACAATTTGCAAGATCAAACCGTTGCAGCAGAATTCGAGTTGACAGAATCCGGAAGGGGGAGTGGCCAGTGAGGGGTAGCCTTTGGTTGATTTTCGTTGATCGATGAGCAGAGTAGTCCTGTTTCCACCGGGTGATTATCACGCACACACACTTGCTGGTGCACTTCGACAGAAGCAACTCTAGTCTCCATGCCAGGGGCTGACTGATCACCCCTCGTATTCAAATTAATAGTATCACAGTCCTAAAGTACGCATGTCAGTTATACGATCAAATGCACTATTTCATCAGTATATGATATAACGTGCACATAACATAAGAAAAGCTGCATAACATAAGTACGCATGATTATCAGCACTTGTTGGTGATTGTTCTGCACATTCCCATGGAGGATTGCTGTGACAAAGCCATATATCAGCATAGTTGTTGCCATAATTCTCAACGGAGACGACACTAGCTTGGACGGTTGTTGTCTCGGACGAGGAAGGCACATTAATCTAGACAGTTTGCGCTTGTGAATACTCGCAATGGTTTGAAATTGTGATCTCATCACTTGAGCCTGAAGCTGCATCTCCAGCAGATTGCATCCCTGCTGGAAGAATATGATTTTTGCTAACACCTGAAACACTATCATCATCAGTGGAATAGAAGGCTTTGGCTCCCAAAATCTCTGCCTCAGACTCAAGTAAATCCCTTGACGCTTCCAAGTGGCGAATGACATCTTCAATTTCATCAACTAGCCGAGTGATATTTTTAGCCACTGCCCTCGGTTGTAGTCGGCCTACTCGGAAACCGTCTCTCATTAATAAACTTTGAAACCTGTCACCCACTACAACTTTTAAATCTCTGACCAGTGAGGCGACATTTCTGTGGTAATCCTGACAGTCAGAAACAGAAAATTAGATTAGCCACATCATAAACGATAGTTACAAAATTCTGAGTTGGTTATGCATTAAAAAATCTAGCTATTTCACTTACATTTTCAAGTAGAGCTCCCAGTGCCTCATCATCAGGCACACCGGCGGGAATCTCGAAGCTAAGGTATTGACTCCGTCTGGCGGATCCAGGGTATGAATTCCGCTCAAGGGGCCTCTTTGAAATTGGATAAGTGGTTTCATCCACCATCCACAGTCCAAATCCACCAGCAGCTAACTCCGTCTTCAGTCGTTTATGAATGGAAGCAAATGTATGATTGGTGACAAGCGGAGTCACACTTGGTTCTGGAATTCCCCGCCATGTGATCTTATGCAAGTAAAGGACTACTAATAACATCATGCATCCTGTGAAGGTTACCTGTCTCGGACCTACTCGTTCAGAGTCGAGTTTAGCTCGTGCCTCACAAGTCTTCTGGAGTACGTATCCACACCAGTCTAGTTCTGAGATCTTTGACACATCCTGAGTCGCGCTAAGTGTCCTGTAGTCCACCCTTCCATTGGTTGCAGGTGCAAGAAATCCACTACAAATGTATACCACAAACAGCCTCTTAAAATCATCCCCTCCATCTAGGCTGAGCATAACCTCCATAAGGTCATTAATTTTTGAATAAGTATTCAACTTTGCTGTGAGTTTGTACTGTTGTTGCAGTCGGGCTCTTGTTTCCCTATACATTTCGTTATTAACCTCGTACACGGGATTGCTAGGGTGGTTAGGCAGGCCAAAAACGTCTTCCACATCCTCCTCAGTGATATAGTATAAAACACGTCCTTCATCTGCCATCACAGCGCGAGCATCAGAGTTGAAATGCTAGAGCATCCATTTGTTCAACATACCAGGCAGTTCTGATGTCCTAATGCTCAACATGCCTCCAAAACCTATATCAACGATGACCTCCCTCTGATTTAAGCTTAAACGTGGCAGCAGATCAGTAATGCGACATGGTTTTGAAGCTATCACAAAAGACCGAGTCAATAGAGGGAGTGTCTTCTCTGTAGGGAGCATATTTTGATCTGTTGCATCCACACCATTCGCCTTTGCCACAGTGCCAACAACCCCCTTCAATTTCTTCGGCGGCGAAGCTATGGCGACTGGTTGATATGCAGATTCCATGTCCAGGTCCTTCGGTCTGAATACTGCAAGTAACACCACATCAGATGCTAAAACACTACATCAGATGCAAGTAACACTACATCAGAGAATTACCCATATGTCAGTATTACAGTAGCTTAATTTAATATCATCCCTGGTATATTCATTTATATTTTAGAGTTGGGCAGTAGTTGCCATACAGGTCAAAGACATTAGAAACAAACATTTATATAAAGTCATGTTTGTCTTCAACATGGTTTCATGTACATAATGCAAAGTGAAGTAACTGAAAATGGAGATCAGATATGAAAATATGTTGGGTTACCTAAGGTTACAATTCATTTTGTCAGCATCAGTAATGAATCTGCTGCAAACATGTTTAAATAGACAGCAATGTAAAAATATTTTAAAAATAATGTAGTCATATAAAGGTCCCCAAAATTTCTAGATACCAGGTAGTAATTTTCTCCTACAGACAAACAACCTTGAAAATATGTTCACCTTGATGATCATGCATTGTGAGTATGTTTTATTTCATTCCTAGATTTGAAATCATTAAGACTACTGCAAAATGAAGCAACCGATTCAATACAGAGCCATTTAAGCTAATCTGACAACATGAAACCGGATTGATAAACATATATCAGGTCAAATTCAACGAGAAAAACATAAATCCCAGCAACAACTCTTGCCAGTTCGGAGATTGATGCAAAAAATGTCAGCCAGACTAAGCCCCATAGTCAATCAGGTGAATCATTGCTACGTAACCGACATTCATCTCATATTTTAGAACACTTAACTTCCAGTTGTTTATGAAAACATTTAATTAGAGATCTGAAAATACCTCCATCTTGTTGACCCAACCCTTGTTGATTTTCTTCATAGTCTCCCCTTGGGGGTTGGATCTCATCATCATATTCTGCTTGTTCAACAGCAACGGCTTCATCTGCTGCAGTCGGATCATCATCATCTGGGATATTGTAGACCAACTTTTTCTTCCTACCCCCCTTCTTTGGCGGGAAAAGTCCGGAGAATGATCTACCCGTTATGCGGGTTTGAGATCTTGTCCTCTTATCCATGGGTAGCAGGATGTTATTGGATGAGTATTAGGAGAACAAGTTTTCTGGGTTGATTATGATTCTGGATATAGAAGTGGTAAAATGGAAGGGGTTTTGTTGTTTCTGATATTTGGAGCACATCATTTTCAAATATACTATGAATTCAAAATGGTCGGGACCTATACCTGACCTGAAAACTGGCATTTTGAAAATAAGAACCTACTTAGGTTTCAGTGTGTCAGGCTTCAGTCTACCGTTGCTTCAGTTGTGTTTGAGTTTTGGCAGACTATATCAATTATGCCATTATTTACGGAAAAGGTGTCCTTATTTAATTTTAATTTTATTCAATCATTCTCCAAACAAACTACTTATAACCTTCCAAACCGTTATTTAACTCGAGAACTGGCTATATTTTTTTGAAACAATTATTAGATAATATTAAGACTATACCTATGTGTAGGTATATATCATAATATTATTTGGTATCAAACCTTTAAAATTATCCTATTTATACCCAATATATTTTGAAATAACCAATTCCCGTTGCTTTGGTTTCGAAACTATCGATAGCGGAGTAATTCATGAAGTGTCTAATTGCATTTTACTTTTCATGTATTGCTATGTCAGTTACTAGTGTTCCATATGTTCGGACAAGATGTTCAGTACCATACTTGTTTTCATAAATTTCTTGATATAATTTAATTTCAATCAGTGAGATTGATTATCGTTTTATTTCGGAGTATCATTTATGTGGAGACATATGTATCCTTATGAAGTAGAATCATTAGGAGGCTTGCTGTTGCGGATGTAAACAGAACTGGATTAAAATGCAATAATAGTGTTGACCGGGGCGTTATTATATTTCCATTATCATATAGCACTGGTTATTAGAGCTTCTCTAATGGCATCTGTAACTTTCCGTTTTTGTCATGTTTTGGCCTCCAAAGGTACTCTATTTTAGAGTCTATATTTTTGAGCAGGAGCAGTAAACTCTATATTTAGAGTATACTGTACATCTCTCAAATGTTATTTTCAATTTTTTTTTTCCTTTTTTTTTCGTGTCTGCTTTGCTTTCTGTTTTTTTCTTTTCCTTTGCATTCCTTTTTTTTTGCTGTTTGTTTGATGTTTTTTATCTTTTCCTTTTTTATCTGTTTAGGTTTAATTAAGTTATGTTTTTATTTCATGCTTTACCTCTCCTAATTTTACTCCCTTATAAATTTTATATATATTTGTTATATTGTTTGGTTATAATTCAAGATATGAACACATATTATTTACTAGTGTAAGGTCATCTCCAATTGTTTACTATTTGTATCTTTTTCTGGATGAAATTATGTTATATACTTATTTCACAATTTTTGTAATTCTTTTTTTTCCTTTATCATGTTTTTTATATTGTTGTTATATTATTTTGTTATACTTCATGATATGAACATTTATTTAAAAAATTTTAATTACATAGCACTAGACTGAAAAATGAATATCTGTAAGTTATGAATATCTGTATGACACTAGTAGAATCAGGCCGGAACACGGCGCCGTTAGACGGCGGTTCCGCGTGAATTTAAGGGAACCGCCGTGTAAACCATCCGGCTAAATTTCTGAGTTCGGAAACTTAGCCGGATGGTTTACACGGCGGTTCCGCGTGACTTTTTAAGAAACCGCCGTTTTACAACCATCCCGCTAAGTTTACGAACTCGGAAACTTAGCCGGATGGTTGTTATCAAACAGATTTCTCCTTGCAAGTTATAATCTCCTTCTCCCTCTCCATCTTCTTCCTCTCTCATTCTTCTCCTTCTCCCACTCATTCTCCCCCTCTCCCTCTTCTTCTTCTCCTTATTCTCTTTCTCCCTCTCCTTCTCCTTCTTCTCCTTCTCCTTCTCCCTCTCCCTCTCCCTCTCTTCTCCCTCTCCCTCTCCTTCTTCTCCTTCTCCTTCTCCTTCTCCCTCTCCTTCTTTTCCCTCTCCCTCTTCTCCCTCTCCCTCTCCCTCTCTCCCTCCTTCTCCTTCTTCTAACAAAAGGTTGACTTTAAATTATGTGTTTTTCATAAGATTTAGTCTGAAAATCAATAGATTAGTATGATAGTTTGTGTTTTTGGGATTTCCGGGTACGATCTATTCGATCTACAAGTACCCATGGTTTGGGGATGAAACTGTTTTTATGTTGGTTTTGATTTCGCCGGCCAATTCGGCCGGCGTTTTTTTTTGTTCTATCCGGCTAACTTTCCGAGTTCGTAAACTTAGCCGGATTTATAAACATCCGGATAGATTTCCGAACTCGGAAACTTAGCCGGAACAATACACGGCGGTTATGACCGCCGTGCATCGGTGGCGCCAATTGCAGGGCGCCACCATGGACGGCGGTCAAAACCGCCGTCCAACGCACACGGAACCGCCGTGTTCCGGTGCCAATTCCACTAGTGTGAATATCTGCACTAGACTTCATGATTTAAATTAAGTTATGTTTCACAATTATTTGTAAGGTCATGAGTTGTATGAATATTTTTATTCATAATAATTATGTATTAATATTTTTTTATTTTAATTAAATAAATTATTAATCCAAGATTAAGAATTAATTTGATATAACTTTACAATATAACAAAGGAATTAAAAATAAAAATAAAATTTTCATAAAGGATGTGAAGTAATATACTTTTAGAGGAAAATATAGAGTAAACCATTGGAGTAAAAACACTGTATCAACTGTAAAAACAACTGTAACAGCTGAAAGATAGTGCAAAACCATTGGAGATGGCCTTAATCAATGCATACTGCGTAGACTAGGTTTGTGATGCCGCACAATACCCGGAATATTGAATTGTATGTGTTTAACTATATTGGCAAAGAAGTTTATATTAATTTCATTTGAAACCATCAATTCTTTATCCAAAATATTGCATTCATTAACTTCACATTCAAAGTCATAAATTGTAACTACAATGAAAGAAATGTGGTATCGGAAACAAACTTCTCATCTCTTGCTGGGAAAGTTTAAAAATGTTGGGCATTTTGAAGATTTAAATACCAGTCATAGGATCAAATACATTTTGTGATTGAAAACAAAAAATTCATGCATTGTTTTATTTTCTTCAATTGGTCGGTACCAATTTAAGGTGGGAAAGAGTGCATGTTTTGAATAACAAACTATAAACTGACGATATGATCAATACGTGTATATGAATTTCAAAATATAGCGTTAAACTTGTGTAATACCCGCGTTCCATATGGAGTTTTAAACTATATATAAAAAAATAAATAGTAATCATATTATTATGTAATTGCACTTGCCAGTACAGAATTGCAGTTACCTTTTTTTATTGGTTCAAAATACATGAATTCTAAAAAGCAACCTATTAACGGTTAAATGCAAGCATTCTCTAAAAAACAACCTGTTAAGTGTGAAATCTGTTCGGTATAAAAAACAAGCATTCAAGTGTGAAATTCAAGCATGTTAACTGCAATTTGCATAAATTGCAGAAAAACCCCCGTCCCAAACTTCTTTGCATATAAACCCCGTCACTATATAGTGACCGTCAATTCCAAGATTATTTATTTTGCAAGAAGCAAAAATGTAAAATAAAATTAAAAAAATGTAGCAATGGAAAATAAATAACTATTGATTTCTATGACGATTATTGGTCTTTATTATCAAATAAAGGTCTTACACAATGCAACTTCTGTATACAAAACATAAACTGGAGTTATGATCGATCAGTAAATATGACTTTATCGGTTAGAATATAGCTACCCCTGCACCATTGTCTAACCTTCCAGAACGTTATATTTCTCACCAGGTGTATTTTAATGCTGTTTATCTGTTTTGCAATCATCCAACATATGTGTTATATTAAAACTAGCCTGCCTGTGCCAAATGAATATGAGTAATAGTAGCTGTTTGTGAAAGAACATCATCCTATTATAATCATTTTGTAATAAGGGTTTAGGGTTTATTGTCATAAAATGTAGTAATGAGGCGGAACACATCATAACAAGCGATTTGACTAAATATGGACAATTTGTAATAAAAAATATTTATTCTTGTTATTGAAGGGAAAAAGGGCTTTGCCGACACCGCCACTAGTAGAAAACTGCCGGAAAACGGCGCCGGAGGACGGCGGTTCCGCGGGAAAATAAGGAAACCGCCGTCCTTCTACATTTACGAGTTCGTAAATGTTCATTGTCTAGCCGGATAGCTTGTTACACGGCGGTTGTGATGCAACCGCCGTTTAACTGCCATTTTTGGTCGGCGGATGCGTTTAACCGCCGACCAGCCTACATTTCCGACACCGGAAATGGCTAGCCGGAACTTTCCCCGTTGACCGGCTTGACTTTGACGGTCAAGTCGACGGGGCAAAGTTCTGATGTCGGTGGAGTCAAGTCAAAAAGTCGTCCGGGTAAGTTTACGGTACCGTAAACCTACCCGTACAGAGGGAAAAATGGCCGGGCAATATTTACGAACTCGGAAACGTAACCGGATGAGCTAAAACAGAATCTTATAAAACGAGAAACGGATCCTTTTGTTCTATCTAATCTATTCCATCTTTGTTTTGGGTTGAAGGACGCAGAGAATCTCCTAATATTTGGGCTCGCTGAATCCTAGGCCGCGATGAGGTAATCTCCCGCTAAATTTAGTATTGATGGGCGGATGTTTGTTAATTTCAAGCATGAATATGTATGTGTGTCCCTAATTTCCTTGAATAATATATGAACTTGCGTGTTGATTCCTAGTTATTAGTGTTTATGAAACCATATTGTATTTGATATGTTGTCAAGTAGCACGATGTAGATGAATGAATTCATTAATATTTGCTTAAATTTATGAAAATAGGTACACAAGTGTTATGGAACGTAGTAGGATTATTAGGGAGAATCGTCGGACCTCACCAGAGTATATGGGACTGGTTGAATATTTCATTGATGTTGCTTCTGATAATGCAAGAGTAGAAAATCAGTCGGCCATGCGGTGCCCTTGTAAGGATTGCACTAACGATGTGTATTTAGGAGTTGAAGGTTTGCGTGAACATTTGATTGTTAGGGGTTTCCAAAATTCCTATACCACGTGGGTATGGCATGGGGAAGAACGTAGCACTGTTGTTGTTAATGAACCAATGGAGGTTGTAGGAGAAAACGAAATGGTTGGTAATTATGACGATAAATTGGATGACTTGGTAGATGATGTTGCCATGCATTTTTTTGGAAAACCAGAGGCGCTTGAAGCGATGTATAATGATAAGCAGACCCCTTTGTATGAGGGGTCAATCCACACTATTTTAAGCGCGACCTTATTGTTGATGAATTTAAAAGCCAAGCATGGGCTTTCAGATAAGGCATTAACAGAGGTGCTGGAGTTGATTAGACATCTGCTTCCCACTGATAATTTATTGCCTGATAGGGCATATGCTGCCAAGAGGGTACTATGTCCAATGGGTATGGAACTTGAGAAAGTTCATGTTTGTCCTAATGATTGTATGTTGTTTAGAGGGGAAGATGAGATGAAATTGGAAAATTGTAGCGTTTGTGGCGAGTCACGATACAAAGCTGTGAAACAAAAAGTGGATGTGGGAGGAGATGTTGTTAAGGAAACCAACAAACGTGTTCCCGCGAAGGTCATGTGGTATCTCCCCATTATACCTAGGCTTCAAAGGTTGTTTGCTAACAAGGAAGAAGCTAAGAACTTGACATGGCATGCAGATAGAGAGAAGGTTGAAGATGATGATGTGATTGCACACTGTTCAGATGGTGATCAGTGGAAGAAAATTGATGAATTGTATCCTGAATTTGGGAAGGAAGCTCGGAATGTAAGGTTGGGTTTATCCACTGATGGTATGAATCCGTATGGAGATTTGAGTAGTACACACAGTTCTTGGCCTGTGATGGTTGTTATTTACAATCTACCATCGTGGTTGACCATGAAGAGGAAATATGTTATGTTGTCGTTGATGATAGCAGGGCCAAAGCAGCCTGGTAATGACATTGATGTGTTCCTAGAACCTTTAGTTGACGACCTTCAGAAACTGTGGTTCGAAGAGAATTGGACGTGGGATGAATATCGGCAGGAATGGTTTAAGTTGAAAGGAATGTTGTTCTGTACTGTGAACGATTTCCCTGCACTTGGTAATCTAGCTGGTTATTCAGTCAAAGGTCATCTAGCTTGTCCTGTTTGTGAGGAGAATACTAGTTTCTCTCAATTAAAACACGGGAGAAAAACTGTTTATCAAGGACATCGTCGTTTCTTACCATGCAGTCACGAGTTCCGTAAGGCTAAGAACTGGTTTAATGGGAAGGAAGAGAATGCACCGCCCTCCCCTCCTATCAGTGGCGAGGAGGTATTCGAGAAAATCAAGGATATTGAAAATGATTTTGGGAAAAACAGTAGGAAGATGCCCATCCCCGGCCCTTGGAAGAAACGATCCATTTTCTTTGACTTACAATATTGGAAGCACTTGGCTGTCAGACATTGTTTAGATGTAATGCACATTGAGAAGAATGTATGCGATAGTTTGCTTGGTACATTGCTGAATATTCCAGGAAAAAGCAAAGATGGACTTCAAGCACGTAAAGACTTGGACAGAATGGGTATTAGAAAGGAACTGGCTCCTGTAATCGAGAATGGGAACACTTTCTTGCCTCCAGCTTGCTACAATATGTCGTCAGCTGAGAAGACAAAATATTTGCAGTGCCTGAAAGATTTGAAGGTACCCTCTAATTTTTCCTCAAACATTGGTAACTGTGTCAATGTTAAGGATCAAAAATTGATAGGGTTAAAATCACATGATTGTCACACTTTGATGCAAGACTTGAACATAATTGCCATTCGTGGTTCTCTTCCAAGCCACGTTAGGATGTGCATCAGCAAGCTCTGCTTATTTTTTAAGGGAATTTGCCAGAAAACAGTTAGCCGTCGTAAGCTAGATAAGCTGCAGACAATGGTGGTTGAAGTATTGTGCCAATTGGAGATGTATTTCCCCCCTTCTTTCTTTGATATAATGGTGCATTTGATTGTCCATCTTGTGCGGGAGATCAAGGAGTGTGGTCCGGTGTTCCTCTGGTGGATGTATCCTTTCGAGAGATACATGAAGATATTTAAATTCTTTTCGCAGAATAGGTACAGGCCTGATGCAAGCATTGTATCTAGATATGTCGCGGAGGAGGTGATTGAATTTTGTACGGCTTACTTAGATGAGGTTGACACGGTTGGACTACCCACCTCGAGGCATGATTTTCGTTTCAACGGGCATGGAACTAGAGGCACGCTGCATAACCCGCCAGCGGTCGATTTGCAGGCTGCTCATCTGTATGTGATGCGAAACCATGAATCGGTTCGCCCTTACGTTGACATTCATATGGAGGAATTGAGAAGTCTATACCCAACCCTAAAACCTTTCCAACTACATGATGAACATATTAGAACCTTTTGTGAGTGGTTAAGGGACACGGTAGAGATTGGTGACCATCCCGAGGACGTGAAATGGCTATCCAGACGGCCGCTTACGACGGTCATCAGCTACAGTGGCTATGATGTGAAGGGTTACTCGTACGGGACCAAACAGAGCGATGCTAAAGGTGTTTCGCAGAATAGCGGTGTGACTACATTTTCCGAATCAATCGCTGTGTCGTGGAAGAAAAATCCAGAAGGATCCTACTCATTTGATAGGTATTTCGGTACCATTGTTCAGATCTGGGAGTTAAACTATGTGGCATTGAAGGTGGTTGTATTCAAGTGTCAGTGGGTTGATCAAAAGACAGGAACTAAGACCGATCCTTTAGGGTTTCAATTGGTTGATAGGAAGAAAGTGGGATCAAAGTCGGATGCGTTCATACTTGCTGGCGAAGGTTACCAAGTTTACTATGTTCAGGATCTTTCTGATCGGCACTACGAGATTGTTCTTGATGGGAAACAAATGGTGTGTGGTGATGAGCTATTCGAGGAGTATGACAAACGAGTTGCTCACATTTTTGTGCCAACGAAGAAAGACGCGATTAATATGGAGGAAACAGAGGAAAACATGTCAATATATCGCGCAAGATCCGATCACGCCGAACGCATAGTGATAGACAGCAAAGGAAAAGAACGGAAGAGGAAGTTGATTTTCAAAGTTAAGCCGAAGACTAAGTTGAGGCGTTAGTCGTTGATCTTTTTGTGTTATCAGTTATTCATAATAAAACTAGTCCGAACTTAGTTTGAATATGTAATTCATGTAAACATTTGGTATAACCTTTGTTTGATCTATCCAATAGAATAAAAGAAAGTCGACGAATCTCAATTTTTAACCTATCCGGGTAGTTTTACGGTATCTGAAACATTACCCGGATAGTGTTAAATTAGGGTTTACCTACTTCCGGCTAACCATCCGGATAAGCAAATGTAGAACAAGCCTGTCCGGCTAAATTTCCGAGTTCGGAAACAAGTTACCCGGAAGTTTTTTGTTTTGGCAAGGCATTTTATTCAACTTCCAGACGGGTTCCCTGGTTGTCATCCGGTTTAGTAATTGTTTTTGACTTATCCGGCTAGAAATTCCGATTTCGTAAATGTAACCGGAAGTGTTATTTTTAGGCGAAAACTAGCGCGCACTCACTAATCAGTAGTTATATAAAATTGATACTGCAAACACTTGTAAGAATTGTAAATGCACAAACATTTGATCAATTTCCGTAGCATTCAAACGTTACTGAAATACAGTTAAAATGTAATAATATTCGATAAGGCAAATCAATTCTTAACTACAAATTCAAAACAAATTAAACTAAATCAAGGCTCCATGTCATAGTCGGTGTGATGATCACCGCCACCATGTCCCTGCGAGGCTTCCCCACTTGTGGAAAATCCTTCGGCACGCTTGAGGGCTCTCAACTCCTTCCTTGCCTCGTAAGCGTCCTTCCTAACGCCAATCAATGTGAGCACCTTAGATTTCATGCCAGCGTACATAGCTTTCATGTTGGCAACATGCGGTGAAGGCTCTCCATCGGGTACCTCCCTACCTAAAAAATGAAAATTCATATTTGAATTAAACTATGATAAAAAGTAGCATAAATTGTGAATAGGTGAAGATGACTTACTTCTTGATGCCCGCTTAGCCTTTTGTTGTGGAGGCGCCACAATCCATTTTCCATCGGCCAAAGTCCATTTCGGCCTATGGTTTTCAAAGTAGTGGTAGTCGTATAGCTTGCAAGGGGTGGGATCATCTTCAAATCGGAAATTTTGGTCCAATTTCAAGAGCAACTTAGTGATTAGGCTCCCGTAGGGTAGGTTTTTCTTATGTCGCTCGTTAGCCCACGCAGTTCTCATCCAATTACATATTGCAAAGCCGGGATTGATAGGAACCTCCTTCACGACATAGTAAAATGTCATAACCGTGGTAACATTAGGCTCGCCGACATTTCCTCCTGTAGGGATGAAACTTCTATGCACCCACTCGTACACAATGCGATCATCAATGGGGCAGAACGCCATTTTGCACCCATCGGCTGAACTTTCATCATATGGGTCCCGACCAAAATAGTGATGTCCACAATTCAGATAATTCAAGTACGGGAGTTTAATCATATGCGTTCCCGGCCACGCATTAGCATAGAAGATATCAAGTGGCCCATCCTTGAGCTTGGGATAAAGGTCCTCATCGGATTTGATAGGATTCCCCAACAACTCATTCATCACCCAACAATCAAACTCAAACCTTTTCCCATTAACCATGGTAGTGTACTTACCATCACTAGGTTCATCAAAATTAGCATAAAATTGCAACACCTCATCCTTATAGGTGGGATCACTAACATCGAATAACAAGGCATCACAATTTTGAATAGCAAACTTCTCAACCATAGGGCCTAAACCTAGTGCCTCAACCCGATCTCTATCCAACACATATGTGTCTAGTACTGTAGCATTGTTAAAAGGAATACCATAATACTTATAAGCATCGAGACTAATAAACTTGTTAGCATCATACCAGTTTGGATTTGGCTTCCTCGCCGCGATCTTGATTCTCGGTGCCATGGGTTGATCGGGAATTGGTTGTGGTGGAACTGATGGAGAGTTTCGTCCGGGTAGGAGACGGGATTTCCGAACTCTGAATTGGGGGATGTGGGGGAAGTTTGTGAGTTGTGATCTGAAAAAAAGTCAATCACCCATATATATAAACCCGTTTCCGAACTCGGAAACCTAGCAGGATGGAAAATTAAGCTTATCCGGGTAAGTTTACGGTGTCGGAAACCTAGCCGGAACCATTTAATTAAAATTATCGTTTTTTGGTCAATTTTCCCGAAGGTTTCCCTGATAGCCATCCGGATAAGTAAACTATCCGTCCGGCTAGGTTTCCGAGTTCGGAAAAATAAGTAACACTATCCGGATAGTGTTTCAGAACTCGGAAATCTACCTGGAACTATACTTAAACAGATTTTCACCATCATATTTGCCTCTTTATCTAAACAAAATGCATGTACAAAATAAATGAAAATAGATTGAAGCACTAAAATCTTTAAAATCGACCAAGTTTACATCCATATGAATAAGGTACTAGGATAGATTAGTTTCACAAATGAAAAGAACGAATTCGATGTTTAACTAGAACAAATTCGATGTTTAACTAGAATAGAACAAATTATTAACTAGAAACAATGCCCTACTCTCCAGTCGCCCTACTGCTGGATGGTCCCCCGGCCGCATCTTCTTCACTTGAGGATGGGAGATGACCAAAATCCGGCTCATTCAATTCCGGGCTAAGTTGGAGATCAAGTCCCTTCCGATCAATGTAAGCCCTTTGTTCGGCACGGAGCATTCCTACTTCTTCTTTAGCCTTGTCGACTTGTCCGGTGAAGCATTCCCACATTTTTGAGAGCTTACGCATCCACCGGCCCTCCTCACCTACAAAACAAACAAATGATTAGCTTTCGAAAACAAACGCATTTTCACCTGCGAAACTAAACAATAAAGGGAAAATATATATTCACTTACTTGTACCCGATGAACTCGCACCTCTGACTTCTAGTTTTCTTCTCCTCGCAACTCTTCCTGCTGCGCCCGGAGCTAAGGCCTTCAAGACGTACCTTTGAGTTTCTTTATCCAGTGCAAAACCCTTATGATCAAACCAATCACCATCGTAGTACTCTAGAGGCTCAGGACGATCAACAACACCTCCACCTTGCTTCTTAATCAGCTCAGTGACAAGTCCGGCATATGGAAACCATTGCCTCGACCCTCTCCCCACCTTGAACATGTATTCAACTATCGAGTGTCCAGGATTTATTTTCAACCCTTCCATCAAGTAATAGAAGAGCAGAACACGTCCACAACTAGGTTCACAACTATGACCCCCCGATGGATACACATTCTGACAAACCCAGTCAAATACAATCCTCTGCTCAACCGTAAGCTCCTCAACATTAAAATCACCTGGACAACTACCCGCCCCCTGACAAGTAGTTTTGAAGTACTTACGTCCCATTGCTTCAAGGTCTAAGGGTTGGTTTGGCCCGGTTTCAGGAAACTTGTTGAAATTATAAATCTCATAAGGGCCTTCTGGGTGGTTAGGGCGCAAGTATGAGTTATCAACATAAGGGCAGCCTAGGAGCTCATTTATATGAAACTTAGTGACATTAATCAGTTTACCATTCACCTTAGTGCACAACCTATTCGACTCATACTCTCCTAAATTTGCATAAAATTGCACAACCTCATCTTGATGGCATGGGGATTCAAGCAAGAGCAATTTATCTAAATAACTAGGCTGAAAATGAGCAACCAAATATCCCATATGCAAAGTGTCAATAGAGGTAGGGCTAATCACCTTGGTGGTGTGTGTTTTCCGCCCACACCATTCCACATAGTTGGCCTCCGCCCTACGATTGAAGAAATTACGACTTGCCGATGCTTCAGGGGGCCTATCATGGCCTCTTTGCCGCTTTGTCTTCCTCGATTTGGCCTTGCTTAATCGGCTCCCACCCACGTGTTCTTCGGCTCTTGGAGGTGACTCTCCTTCCTCCTCGGAAGAGGACTCGTATTGCACCTCTTGTTGTCGTCAGATTTCCGCAACTTGCTTGCCCGTGGAATGATTTTTAGTCCTAACCATGGTGAGAGATTGGACTGAAAATTTTGGAGAGGGGCGGACTGGTTTGGGGATGAACTTGGGGAGGGTTTGCAGATTTGGGGAAAAAAAACCCGTCTGCCCCTTTTATAATAAAAACTTCCGGCTAGGTTTTACGAACTCGGAAACCTAGCCGGGCAAGGTTTATTTTTTTTTGCCTTATCCGGCTAACTTCACGGTTTCGGAAACGTGGCCGGTCAGTACAAAAAATCAGAATAAGTAACACTTAGACTATTTTCTTAGCTAGTCCTCTACCCATTCTCAACATTAGTTCCGAAAATTTCACTTTCCTCCCACCCATTTACTCTCTTCCACCAACAAAATCTTCTTCTCCAACCACCAAGAACACCATTACTCACATTGGCCCCATTTCTTGAGTTCTAGAACAAGAAAGTAGCTTCTTTGTCCATACTATTAGGGTTTTTATTCTACTTGAAAAGGTATTTCTTGGCACTTTGCTTCAATTGTATAATCAATGTTGTTTATTGGCTAATTTGTCTTATTTGTTCATGGGCTTTGCTTAATTATTACTACAAACTAGTTTTGTTTTATGGGCTACATTCTTGATTAATCAATTGGGATTATGGGCTATATTCTTGATTAGTCTTGATGGTCACTAGTTATGTTACTACTAATCTAGGGTTAAGTATGTCATATATGTATGCACTAATTTAATTACAAAGAATTAAGGGTGAAGCATGTGATAGGCAATTTATATTAGTCTAATAGGATCCTAATTAAACCCTACTTACCATTAGTCTAATAGGATAATACTAGGATTATTAAAGTGACTACTTACCATTAATTTAGCATGTAATTATTCTTTCTTGATAGTGAGGTTATTTAATATATGTAAACTATTTTTTGTAGAGGGGTTATGGCACCACCTAAGAAGAAGGTAGTAGGAATCCCCAAAAGCTCTAAAACGCCTAGCACCGCGGGAGGTGTTAAAAAAAAGGGGGTGAGGCGTCCTAGGACATATTGTGCCGTCTTACAAAAAAGGATGAAGAAGGGGATTTTGACGGACATGACGTTCAACGATGGTGGGGAACCAATATCGGAAGAGTATTATTTATGGAAGAGTTGGGTTGGTAAAATTGGTCGAACTCGTGTGGATATAAAGTATGAATCTTGGCACGAGGTCCCCGACAAGGAGAAGACTAAATTATGGGAGGAGTGTTTGGTAAGTTTCTACCTTCATTTAAGGTATTTTTTTTTTGTACACATGAATGAGATTTTATCCAAATTTTCTTATAACCTTATGTAGGTACCATTCAAAATTGTTGCCCCAAATATGGAGAAACTTTTTGACACAACCATGTTTCGCTTGAGTAAGGCGGCACGGGATCATAGAGCAATGTTGTCTAAACATTACATTTATGGAGATTTTAAGGATGAGGACCCTTGGGTGGCCTACACCGATATTCTACAAGAAAGTTGGGCAATATTCAAAGCACGCACCTTGGAGAATGACTGACTAGTAAGATTAATTCCTACCATTCTAGTATTACTCCTTCGTTCACATAACTTAAATTCATTTATGTGTTAGGGTGTGAGGTTGACGAATAGCACCAATGCGAAAGCTAATACGACACCTCACACAATGAGTAGGGAGGGCTATACTATAAGACTAATGAAACATGCAAACAAAAAACAAGAAGATGAGGTGCAAGAGAAAATGGATAGTGGGATGACGGAAGAGGAAGCGCGGGAGAGCACCGAGGTGGTTAATCCTAAAGAGTTCGATAAACTCACTAGCTTCTTGATTGGTCCACAAGATAGCAAAGGCGAATACACACACGAGGGAAACAAGAAGTTGATAAAAGATATTGTAAGTTGTTTCTTTGAATATATTGAGCTAATATTATTACAAATATTATTCCTATCTATTTTTCTTTCTACCATATTTTTTTTTTCTATTAAATGATAGGATGATGTCAAAGAGAAAATTGCCTCGGGAGAATTCGTTCTCACACAAGACGATGACATCCTTTGTAAGGCGACGGAACGGAAGGAACACCCCGGTAGAGTTCGTGGATATGCATCACATGTGGTGAAGAGAGATCTCATCGGCAAACCAAAATCTTCTAAACCACCAAGACATACCAAGTACAACAAGTTGCAAGAGGAACTTGGAGATACAAAAAAAGAGCTCGGTGATACCAAGAAGGAGCTTGATGAGGCCGTGAAGAATATGATGAAAAGGGACATAGCTCTCCACATAATAGCCAAGCAAACGGGCGCAATTCTCCCACCAAATTTGAATGATCTAAGCAACGATTGGGAACCTCCTTCATGTGGTTCACGTCACTCACCCGATGTTTGTGAGGTGCAAGGCAATCCACCATCGCCACAACCAAATCCACCATCGCCACAACCAAACATATGTGATGATAACTTAAACCGACCAAAAAAGGTAAACACACTAACTCACTTTTCGATCGCATTCTTATTCAAATTCTCTATTCGTTCTCTTAATAGTCTTAGCATGTTTACCTTGCCTTACTTTAAAAATGGAATCCACTATTTTAATTAGGTCAAGGTCGATGTCACATATCCATGCAAATTATATATCGATGGTGGAGTGAGGAAGCCTACTATGCATGTTGCAAATGGAATTTTCAATGAGTCGGCGAAGATGCATGGCGACGTTAAAATTGCAACCGGTTTGGGGGAGGTTTGCTTGAAAAAAGCTTTGGTTTCAACCGCTCGAATTCCCATACCCAAAGGCCCGTGTAAGGTTGTTGGACCGGCGGAAGGTATGTATTTAGTTTGGCCTCGTAGGCTAATTGTTGTCGAGAGTTTAGGAGAGACTCAACCCGCTAGCCTATACAACCCAATTACGAGCGTTGCACGCAAGGTTGAGCCAAAAATTACAAAAAAAATTCCCCAACCCTTGACCGCCCCAAAGACCGCCCCAAAAGATGTTGTAGTTAAATCTATGACACCGCCTATGAAGGTGTTGTATGATAAATTGTCTACACATTGCAAATTTGGATACTACGAATTCCCGGCTCCAACGGAATTATTTGGTGGTATTGGAAGGCAAATTGTAATGTGTTGGGGTGATTTTGAAGATCTATGGAAGGGTGACAAGGTAACCGAGCCCCTAATGTCCTTATTCCAACTGTAAGTAATTTTAATGTCGAGACTATATTATCTTGTGTGTTTTCAACCGCCGTTCTCCCCGTTGTTTTAACCATTCATATTTTTTTTCTTAAGTTTCTTGAATCAATTAGTTTAAAAACGGTTGAAGCCATGGATAGGCTTCCTATGCCCTGAGCGAATCCAAGAATTAGGTCATACTGATGCAGAGCGATTAAGTTACATGAGAGAGGCTCTCGGTGTGGAGGACAAATTATTCTTCCTAGCACCACTCATTTCCGGGTAAGCATTTCATATTAACTAATTCTATACATTATTATCTCATGTTAACTTTTATGTTGTCATTATTGACAAATGGATATGCATTTTTTATTTAGTAAACATTGGAGCTTGGTTTTGATCCACAAAAAAACCAAAGAAGTTTATTGGATAGATCCTCTCCATCGTCCGCCAATCCCGTCTTTCGAACACCTCCTTAGACAAGCTTTGAATCATGTCAATCCCTCTAGGAGAGAGTTTGGAATGACTGAGATCAAGGTACTCTACACGTTTCTCCCTCATTAATAACACTAGTATTATCGACATCGATCGATTGTATTTAACAATGTGATCTTCCTTTTGTGTTAAAGTACAAGAGACAAGTTAGCAGCTGGGAATGCGGGTACTACGTGATGTTGTATGAGCTCAAATTGGTAGCGGGACTTAACGAATTCGACCAAGACCTTGAGCCCGTAAGTTCCAAATCTATAAGGCATCTACCTTACACATATTCATATGTTTGCGTCATATATTGAATTGTGTATGCTAATGCACAGATTTTCGAAGAGGATACAAGGCCCTACTCACCCGAAGACCTGAATCGACCGAGGAGTACTATTGCATCAATTGTCGTAATTTCGTATGCACATGCTCTAGTTCAAAATTGACACATTATGTATTATTGGCAATTGTTGTATTTAGCGCATTCAAGTGATTTATTACATTATACATTCATTCGTAATACATCACAACCATTTGAAACATATAATTCTTCACTAGCGCCATTTAAATACTTTCTATTTTGTATTCAAAAGCCGAAATAAATAAAAATCAGATTTTAAATAATTATCCGGGCCACCTTTACGAAATCTGAAATCCTGGCCGGACAGTTCAAAATACTTCCGGCTAGGTTTCCGGTTTCGGAATTCTGGCCGGACGAAATTGCCTTCTTTTCACCCATTTTCCCGAACGTTTCCCTGGTAGGCGTCCGGTTAAGTAAACTGTTCCGTCCGGCTAACTTTCCGGTACCGTAAACACAATCCGGAACTTATTAATTTCCGCCACCGTTTCACGGTGGCCTGATTACTGCCGCCGCCGGAAAATCTCCCGGCTTACCGTCCGGGAGCGCAAAAACCTCGTTCCGGCTAACCGTCCGGCCCGTAATGGCCGGGGTAGCCTCCTGCTAGCAGCAGGTGTTTACGAGTCCGGAAATGTACCCATCCGGGTAGGTTTCCGAACTCGTAAACCTTACTCGGCGGTTTCAACCGCCGAGTAACGGTGGCGCCAATTGGACGGCGCCACCATGGACGGCGGTCAAAACCGCCGTCCAACGGGGACGGAACCGCCGTGTTCCGTCCCATATTCTACTAGTGCGCCAATTTCAGATTCTTGGACATTTACTGTTTTTGTTTGACTGAATCGATCCCAAATCCTATCTGACCATATCAATGGGGCGATAATCGTGAATTCTGCCGTAATTTCAAGTCGGGTACTTCAAACATCTGGTAAATATCTATTCTACGTAGCATCATTCCAGGTCGCCTTCTACAGATACACCAGACTTGTAAAAGCTCAAGATTGGATTGATCTCAAAACCCTACCGGACTAGAATTACTTTTCAGAAACCAGATAATTTGAATAACCACACATACCTTGAGTTTTTAACTACATTAAGTTACTCAACAAAAAACATGGGAAATATATCATTACAAACACACAAAATTAAATAAAGTGAAGTTCAAAGTACCAAATTCAAAGAGTGTACACACCTATTACAAGTACTGGGACAACAGGTCCATTCACTTTAGGTAGCTTTATCAGCACTTCTCCTTGTTGCCCTACACCAAATAACTATTGGTGTTAGGGTGACTGCCGAACTCGTCCATCTGGGGGGTCAGTTTGATAGTCCCATCATTCCTTGATACAATGAATTCCCTCACATTCTTTAGCACCTCATCCCTGTGGAGGTTTATCGGGGACCTAACAATTGTAGCACACATCACGATCCTCATCTGGACACGCATGTTTTCCTGCAATAGTATGCAAGACCAGAGCGCTTATGGATTCGACTATGAAAACAACCCTTTCAACCGTATTTGACAATTTATAAATTTTACCTCGTTGAGCCTCATTGTACGGAACTCAATGTTGTCTTCATTCAACACATCAATCAGATGCATGACAGTAAGCCCACTATCAGGATCATGTATTGTTGTGCTCCAGTGAGGATAAACAACCTCATACGTGAACTCACGTCGGTGAATAACCCTCCTGTCACCAACATATTGAAGTAATTCCCAAAATAGGGCCAGCTACACCGGTAACAAAAAAATGATCAAATCTCAAAGGAATCCAGATCATCAAATTAAACAGGCATGCTTTACTGGGCGTCATAATAATTTTCACCAAAAGAAAACCTTACTGATTTTTCAGCAACTTCATCCCAGTCGGACCTCTCTGAGGAGTAGTTAGTGTCGATGCACTGGACTAGCCTAGTCCGAAAGTTGACGTAGAGCATGTTATATTGGTCTCCAATAGCAAGTGGAATGCATATCTATAACATTATCAAATCCCACTGATTAACCAGCCAGAATACTTACATCATATTTCAAACCTAAACCTCATATGACAATATCTCGTTAAACCTGCTCAGCTTTTGTCATGTCAATACTGCAATGATTGATCCAGCTAAGCCACAATTCCCACTGCTGGGGCAGAATTTGTTCATTGGCTGTGTCCTGCAATCAATGGGAACAATTTTTACCCATTCTTAGGTATACTGGCAGTTAAACAAAAGTTCAGAAAATACTTTGACAGCTACGCTCAGACAAGTACGGAACGTCCTGCCGACAGTCTTCCAGACCCCCAAGCACGTCTGAGCCCAAGCATTCACAACACTTGGATATATATCAGGTTCAAAGTCCATAGACTTCAAATCATCACGGACAACCGGTGCACCACCGGCACAACGGAACAGAGGTTCCATGTGTTCCAAATTACATTCAGTCAATGAACAATAATACACAATGAAAGGCCATATGTAAAATGTAAGAGTTTATCATAGAAAATCTTACGTGCCAATCAAATTCGCATTCGGAGCCAGGCAATAGTCAGCTATCTCTAAGTGCTGGGGATCTACTGTGCCAATACACCATAAATACCTACACATCAGCTTGCTCATGTAGATCCCCGATGTGTTAGAAGGCTACACAGGTCCCGATCTGAAGCCCCCACCCCGAGTAGCAGATCCTGAACTGAGGGGCACAGGTGGGACTACGGTTCAATCTAGGGTGACGCTGAACATGGCCTGCAGAGAAGTCAGTTTATCTACAACATCAATGAGACCGCAAAGAGGGATCTTTTCTTTTGGCAGGTGTCTAAAGTTCAAAGGAGTGACACAAGACACTAGGAACAGGGTACGGGCATCCCACAGCTTCATGTGATGACTGCACACGACTTGAAGATCTCTGACCATCGATGCAACGGCTCTATCCTTATCCTACAAAGAATATAGAATGAGAGTTTGTGAGTTGACTGAATTACGCATATGCACAAAATTTTTATACTGCTACCGTAAAAACTGACTTGTGAAGAAATCATAAGCAACTACACATTACTTCTCATGCGTATGCAGGGAAGATTGCTAAACAAGACAACCAAAACATGACTGAAATTAGCCTATTCCAGATCTAAACCTCATATTTTACAAAATGCAGCTAAAAGAGTCTGTGACACGCAACTTGAGTTCTGAATATGCAAACATAGGCAAGCCGACGCAAGTTACTTGCTCATTATTATATTTTTCACTAAAATTAGCAATTACATTATCACAGTCACCTTCATTTATTCGAACACACTCTCATATGAAGTTTGGATACAAACAGACCCAACACTCATCATAAAAAACCCAACTGTTCTAAAGACCCCTAGAATAGAAAATCACTGGCTCTTAGTTGCATGTTCTCCCCATTAAAATACTGGAATCACTTTTTCACTTACCTATAAAGTCAGAATACAAACAGACACTGCACTCAGGATACAAAACCAAGTGTATTAAGACTCCTTCTATAGCAACTAAGATGGAACTTCAATTATGTTAACCCTAAAAAAAATCCTACCCAATCATACAATACCAGATCAAGCCTGATTATACAAACACAATAATTCATACTAAAAATCAATCTGCTAATTAGACTCATTTCAGATTTAAGATGGCACCTCACGCATCTTAACCCCATTTAAAGTCATAAACATTTTTTCACTGACAAAACAAGACTGGATAAAACGATACACTACAGTCATCATAAAAGCCCCAACTCTTAATGAGATTCCTAGTTTAGCAACTGACAGCCGCCCGAGTATGTTTCCATATAAAATGAAAACAGTGTATTAAGTAGCAAATCAAGACAGCATATTTCTGGTATACATAAGTACATAACAAAAACCGACAAATTTTGACAATTACGGCAACTAAGCTCCACCCATAACACAGCTTAACCCCAGTCCAAAAAAATTAATTTTGAGATACATATCAATCTTGGATATTTTTTCGTAGTAAAAATAATAAAAATCAACAGCAAGCATGGATACATAAAAACATCAACTTAGAGGCACCTCTTAAACATGGTAATCCCATTGAAAATCAAACACAGAATTTGACTTACATATACATCCTGGATACAGAAGAACAGTCATGGAAAAAAGAAGATTTTTTTATTTGGACAAGTAAGAGCCACCTCAAATATAATCGGAACACCAGTCCTAATAAAAAACAAATCTTGACTTCCTAATCAATCATGTATACAGAAGTATACTACAGAGTAAAAAAACAGTGTACTTTTTGGCCCAGAACATCAACTGATATCCACCTCAAAAACAGCTTCATCCCAGTTACAATCAAACACATATTTTGACTTAGATTATTATACTAGGATATAGAAGTATATCCGTGATTTAAAAAAGAAAAAACTAATAATTGGGGCTTACGTTGCTATAGTTGCCGTAGATCGCACTATCCCCCATTGCAGTAAAGGGGAGCTTGAACACAATATAATCTGGGTTTGTTTCGATATTCGGTTCAGTCTGGGTGTTTGATCCATTAGCATCGTAGGGAAACTTAAGTTTAGCCAAGAGTCCTGCACCGTTAAATTTTCCAATGTGTATAACAACATCATTAGTTACCAGTCCATAGAGGCAAATGAAAATCGATTTTAATCCTACAATTTCAAAATTTCAATAAATATTCCAACTGGGTTTACCTGAGGCGGAGTCAGATCCCTCTTTGTTGGAGACCTCAACTTCTTTTACAGGTGACAGATTCTCCATAGGGAAGGGCAGTTGGAGCAGATTTCAGTAGTCCACTACCTGGTTGGCTGATCTTCGCCTATTGGAGATGACAACGGAGTTGGATTGAAGGTTTGAAGGTATTTGGAAAAAAATTATAAGGGAATGATAAGCTACGGATACGAGTTATAGGGGTGTACTGTACTTGGGGTTAATATATTTGACAATTTACCATTTCAGTCCCTGAATCACTTGTTTAACAACAACAAACCCCATACGTTTTCTACTATAATTCCCAACCAAACTCAACAATCCGTTCTGTTATAAAAGAGACATTCATTTTAAAATTTCATGAGGTTGATATTTTTTAAAATTTTAATTCGCATCACCCAAATGTAGTCCTATATTCAAATCTACTACACATTATATGATAACCTGTGGATCGTTTAATACATAATATTAAAGTTAAAATGTTATTAAATTTCCTTTGAATACCGTTCTAATTCCATTGAAAAAAATAACTGCATAGAAGTATAACTGCATTGCTTCCAAAATGCAGCATGTGGTCGAGTTTGTCCGCGATCTTCAGGTGGTTGCACGATATCACATTGACAAGCTGATGGGAAAGAGTTGTCTTTACCCTTGCTCAACCATATCAACTGCATTTCCATCTCTGTGCCCGCCATCAACCACGCTCAAGTCTTTGGCTGACCTAACTCAGCTTCTGCGTAACACCTTGGAGGTTCTGCAGGAAACTACTGTGGCCGAAACCTTAGGAGTGTTGCGAGTTCGTGGGGGGGATGAGGTGAAACCCCTGGTTGAGTTTGGTCCTTATCCCCAATGGAACACAAGAGTAATGCTGAGCAAGATTGCCAACATATACCTCAGGAAGAAGCCTGAAGCAAATGCATCTGATTTCCATGTGCCAGATTACCTCCTCGCAGAACACGAGACTCTATGCAAAAGGTAATATTTCAGCATCTTGGTATTCATCTTATAACTATTCCTTATTTACAATCAATTTATGTAACTTGTGTGTGCATGCAAAACATGTAGGGAGCCTGTATTTAGCGACGGGAAAGGGTTAGTGTTAATCCGGCAACAAATTGAATCGCTTGGCATTTCCAGGCACGTGGATATAGCGGTCGTGAATGCATTTGCTAGGGTTTGCAACGACCTCATCATGGACCGAGGGTGGACTTCTAAGGTGGTCTTCAATGTGGTAGCGAAGGTACGGGTGTCACTCCAACTCATGGATTTTAATGTGTTTGTGGTCAATGATGTGCATTAGTGTGCTCAGGTTTAGGGAACTGCTATGTATGATCTCTGTTACAGTATGTTGATTGATAAATGACCATAATTTTCATACACAGGCTGTTTGCACTGCATGATATGAATTGGTATTATTTGGTACCATAAATCTACGGGGTAGCAAATTTCATAAATTTAATATAATCTGTTTGAACTACATGCGTATTAGATGTTATTATTTGGTATCATAATTAAATGTGGTAGAAGATATCATTAATATCATAAAAGGGCTTTGAACTGCATGTTTTTTATTTTGAAAAACTCTGCAGAGAATACATAGGCTAATGCTACTTTTAGCATTAATTACCATGCTAAAACAAGCCAAACAGTACCTGAAGAAATGTTCGGAAACAACTAATAAAAAACAAGGGAAGAAGAAGATTAAAATCAATCAGACCTGAGCTACTAGTAATGGTAATTAGGCACAAAACTAATATCCAGGGGATTCAAAATTCAATTTTTGAATGATTTACTACTGGTACCTTCTCAAAGCCACCGAGCAGGCCAGTTAGGAAGCCCTAACATGTGTGGACTAATGTCAATGTTATTTCTGAATGTCCTAGCTAGAGTTGGTACAGGTTGGACTCAACCCAAAGTGGCACAAACTGATCATAAGAGCCATGGATAAATTAACACTTTGAATTTTAATGGCTTGTGCAGGAGGGATCCGCGACAGTTGAGGTGAAGAAAGTCGTCAATCAAAATGTTCGATTGGATTGTTCTTACAAAGATTCAGATCAACAAAGCGATAGCGGTATACTTGAACAACTTCATCACATTATTCCTGTTAGTACTGTTAATAGATTCAGTATTGCATCTTCTGAATCTTGCTTTTATTTAGTTTGCATTCTCGCTACACAAGGGAAGTCACTACTGTCTTTTAATGGTGGACTTCAAACAAGGAGAGGCGACTGTGTTCACCACTAATGCTGCAGAATCCAGTAAAGAATGGATATCATTTGGCAGATGTGTGGTAGGGACTTCATAAAGAGCTGGCTTCACTGGTGTATGAATTGATCAAGTGACTAAACAGCATGTTTTTTTTGTTTTAGGTTTACTGTTTTCATGTTCTGCTGAAACTTTGTGCTGACCAGAGGCATGTAAGTGTGCTTGGAATGCCAATCAGGCTAGTTGCGACCCCATGGTGCGTTAATGGATTCGACCCAGATAGTGGCATTGCCACCATGAATATCTGGTGCACCTATGGTAACCCCGACAGTCGTATACACAACCTGAATCTCAACCAGGTATTACAATAAAGTATCTCTATTAGTAGGAATTATTGTTAACAATGATGGATATATTGGTGTAGTTTAAATCCATTGATTCCCAAATTGAATAGGAGAATGTGGTAATGGAGCGTAGGATGTCAGTGTGTCGAAGTTTGGCAGGAGCAACAATCAACCGTGAGCGACGTGAGCTGTTGTCCGCAGTGGACCGCTATGTGTGGGAGAAAAGTTGTGGCCGAATCAGAACTACTGCCAGAATGGTTAGGGCATTAGGGATTCTCTCTCAGTTCCAGTAGTTTGTTCCTGCTCTATTTTGAGGCGCGTGGATCGATCATTATTTAGTGCAACTTCCATAAGATTATGAGGCAATCCACGTGCTTATCGGGCTTTTTACTTTTGGCAGCCTAATAAATCGGTATCGATTTAATGGCATGTAATATTAGGAAAGACTATTGCTAAGGATGAATGGTGTGAACTAATTTGAGAGTTGTTTCTGCAACTCTCAACTTTGTATAGTAATGTTGTTTGTTTATATGTTTAACTCCATGATTCAAGTCAATCCCAGGCTCTGGTATGTGGCTCGAGAGTTACCCAGTTTTGATTTCCACAGTGACAGGTTATTGACTGTAATGATTGTAGTATCACTGTAAAGAAAACTTAGATGTTAATGCTCTGGTATTTGTACAGGGACAATATAATGTACACAGATTACACAATTCTTAAGTTTTGTTTGAGCTGGGGTGGAAGTAAACGTAAGACTCTGAGATGAAACTGGAGCCAAGTTAGATAAACAGATGATTCACATTACAAGTGAATAATCTCAGTTGTGAAAAAACATGTATTGAATAATATCTGTTAAAGCTGATTCATCTCACTTACATTTTATTCAATATATCAAATGCTTGTCTAAATTCAGTTCGAAAGTATATTAGCACATTTGAATATAATTCAATGTAATTAAGAGGCTTGCACTCTGACTGCGTTGGATTATTTTAGCACTATTGAAAATAATTCAATATATTTTTACTATTCCTCTCAAATTGGGTTGTAATTAAGCTAATTGATTTGTATGAAATTCAACAAACATTTGTTCTGTTTAACTAGGATGAATTTAAATAAATAGAGATTACTTTAACTCCAGTGCGACTTTTATGGTTGAACTGAGATTAATCTGCTTGAACAGAGATTCATGTAACCGAAAAGAACATATTACGTATACAAATAGGGCATGCTTGGCCCAACTTAGATAATTATTAACCGAATTTAATTAAAATGGAAATTAATGTATTAATAGCAGAATCAGTATGTCTAATTTTACTTGTATATGTTCATCAAATAAAACCACAAAATTGAACTTAATTTATTTGAATTGAACATAACTACTGCTAAGATCCACATTAAAGGGCCTAAGGCCTGAATTCATACTTTGCTTACATAGGCTGAACTGAACTGGACTGACGAAAACATTAATCAATTCATAAATAGAATTGGCATGTCTAAATTCACAAGGTTTTCTTGCAAATACTAATTTTCCTCAATTGAATTGAACTGAATTTAACTAGACTAAATTCAACTGAAGTCAAACTTAATGTATTCAAAGAAATAATCATTATTTCTCAATTGACTCGAATTCTATCAAGTTATATTTTTGTATAACTTAACTTAATAACACTACATTCAAAGGAACTAAACTTAAAATATTTATTTGCAAATTAATATCAGTATGTCTAAATTTACCTGAATTTTACCAAACATGCCTAACTCGTTATATTATGTACTCAATTTAAATATAGTTAAACTAATTATTTTATTCGAGCAAATTAATCTGAATTCATTGCAGTCGAACTGAGATTATTATTACTGAAACCCGTTTAATCTAATTGAACTGAGATTTGTTTAGTTGAACTGAGATTTGTTAAGTTGAATTGAGATTAAATGAATTGAACTCAGATTAATGTAACATAAGTTATTTTATCATATGCTGAACTTGACAGGGCCTGTGATTGTATTCTCATAAATTCAGCCAGGTTTCCATAGAAAAATGTATATTTTGATTTATCAAAAGATGATATAACACAACCTTAATCACTTTGTTTTAACATCAGCTTATCTTAGGTTGTTTAAGTCAAGCAAATACATAAAACAAGGAGTCAGTTGATGACTTCCTACACGTTGGATATTCATAAATTTTAATGAATTGTATCTGCAACTATAAAGGGAGGCGGCGTGTTGATGAAACCCTATTAGGTGAGTTTATTCTAGCTGTTATTTCATTTATTTTCTTATCATAATGTCTTTCATAAAAACAAAATGTATTTAAGGTCAACCTGTTCCTAACTATATCTCGATTATATTTCTATCGGATAAAATTTATTTTTTACAATGCTAAAATAATGAATCAACTTAACACAGTAGAGGATTTTAGTGACCGTAACGTCAAGTCAACTGATATGAACTCAGCCAGAAGTCGGTCAAAACTAGACTCTATCTAGTTCGACTCAACTCGAACGATGAACGAGTCGAGTTTGAGCAAGGCTTAACTAGACTCGGAAAACTCTCTAGTTACTCGATAGGTTTAACAACTTTTAGTTTTATAATATCATGAAGTATAATTTTTTATCTCATAAAAGCCATGTTTAACAAACTAATTAAATGCATTGGTACGTAAAATAAATATATTCAATATTTATATGTAAAGTTACATATATATAAATTTAATTTTCGTAATAAAGACGTGTTTAAAAATGTTACGTGATGATGTTTTTTTCTTTTTATACATTGTTCATGGTAAATTGATAATGACAAATTGAAAATAAAATTTCTTGTATTATTTTGAAAAAGGGATTTACCAAGCATAGTTAAATATCTTGTATAAATGCCTTGGAAGAAGGTAACTTTTCAAAGTATTTTCAAATAACATGTTTTTCATTTTTAATTATTATTTACATCTTAATTTAATTGTGTAAGAGAAAAAGAAAACAATTCGAGATCGAACTCGTAATTTGATGATTAATAACGAGTTCGAGTGAGAATGGTATTTTTTAACTACCGAGTTACCGGGTCGAAATGCTCGATAAGCATTCATAATCTAGTGAGAATAATCTATGATAATTTTTTTGATTTTTTTTCCTTGGTAATTAGGCCACTTAGGACCATTTCGTGAAAACATCCGTTGTGGAGCTATATCTTATAGCCCCCTATAACAGCTTCATTTGCTCTTCACTTGTCTGGGATTTGGGCAAAATAAACTGACTGATTCATGAGCTCGCATTTGAGACGGGGCGGCATGGTGGACAGACCAACTAATCAAAACCCTTCACATGCCCAGGACCACCCCTCTCCAGGTTTGTATTTGCTTAGTAGTTAAAAATTGATTGAGATGCGGTGAAATGTGTTAGGGAAATTTTAATTTTTTTTTTGGTGTTGGGATCATTTATGAAAGGAGTCGCAGTCGTGTAACTTAGATCGACAAGGTTTAGGTGTGGAAAATCAAAACTCCTCTGTTTGGTCCCTAGTTTCAAACAACTACTAAAAATATTAAGCGCATATCCTAATTAAATCACAACTTAAGCAAACCGTTTATATGTAACATGTAGCCTGATCTTCATGTCATGTTAATTTTAGGGGGGAAATTGAAGTAACGTGGATGGCGGCTACGATCACCATGGAAAAATCAAAGGATGAGAAACAAACCGCGTCTTCACATGCCAGTCATCTGTTTTGAACTGGGTAGTGCTGCCTTGCCAGATTCAGAGCTGGCGAAGTTAATTACTAACGTATGTCAACGCTACATATCTGCACTACCCTTGTGCTGTGCATATTGTGTTTATAAGATCCTCCATTCTTTTGCCCCAATTTCTGTACTAAACTGCTGTAGGTGCTTTGGTTGTTCGCCCTAAATAGGAATTGGTAAAGGGAGCGCCTCTCAAATTAATGTCTATGGTTCATAAACTGCCTCATAACACTGTATCCGATGCAGGATGACGATCTTCAAGTAGCGCGGCTAATTCGCGACCTCACTGTTGTGCTAAACCACCATTTATGCAAGAGTCGCTACTTGACCGGTTTGTTGTCAACGGATGGAGATAAGACTGTTGACCTTGCCCTAGATTTTGTATCATTCCATGGCCATTGATGCATTGATGAGTTTATGAATACTATGTATACTTTAAAGAAACACTTGCATCGAGAAAGTCAAATAGCATAAAATGAGGATGCTATTGTGTTCGGGCATTCAGTTGCACCACCAGAATTCTACAACCATGGTGCTCAACTTCAACATAGTGATACCTTGGCTGATGACAGGGAAAATGCTGGTGGCAGTCATTACCAAAATCAGGAAACCAGGGGTTTTGAATCATATGACTTTAATGGAGATCCATCTCCTGAACAACACTCACAACTCCCGTGGCCAGAATGCGTTGGAACTACTGGTTTCAGCACTCTTCTTAGCGCAACATGTGCAACTTTTACGCCTCCAATGTGGAAGCACCAGTTAGAGATGGCGGATTTCTGCATCTCGCCACACACAAACATCAGGTTGGGAATTGTTTTTGATTGGTTTACTAAACACACCATAATTGCAAGGTTGTATACAACTTCATTTCGACATGTAAACTGGTTGCAGGGAACCAATTTACAAAGACGGCTGGGTAAAGGCTAATTTAGCATCGAAACACTTCACTACCTTCGAGGCTAACTGTGTTATTGATGCCCGAGTGATAACGGCCTCGTGTCGACTGCTCAACAGGAACTGTGATATAACCAGCACACCCGCTGCGTGCCTCCACATTCTGGACATGGTATGGCCTGTACAAGGTCAAACTAAATAAAATGCCTTCTTCACGCGAACATTTATTGTCATATATTGACAGCTTCCGCTTTTCCAAATAGGATGATCCGGACGTGGAATCTGGTCAGATATTGGACGTTTGGCATTGCTGGTTGGTTGCTTGCAAGATAAATTTCCTATCGGCCAAACTTGTAAGCATATATGACACTAAGACTAATTTCTACATTAGTACTTGATGAAGATGGTCACACTGTTTCTTTTCTCTTATCTGTCCTGGTGGGCTTGACCCTCTCTTCTCCTTTATCCACATATCCGCTGGACCGGGATATGGGCTGAGGCCCATATCACCACTAGCCCCCCGAGACCCTGGCTTCCGGGGTTCGGCCCGGTAGGCTGGGTCTCTTAAAAGGAAGTCACTGGGTCGCAGCTTATATGGGCCCGTGTCATCACGCGCCACGCGTGTTTCTCCTTCTTCTTTCTTCTCAGTTTTTACTATGCGCGCCTTTTCGCCATTCGCGCACCCATAAATGCTCATTATTACTTTTCTAAAATGCGGTGCTTACTTTTCCCAACTTCGAGAAAATTCCTTTTATCTTTCCCTATAAATACTTCATCAAAAAATCTCAACTTCATTTTCCATCAACTTAGCGCTGTCGCTTTCTCCTTGTTTGTCCTATTTGCTTTCTTTTTCCAATCTCTCTTTTCTACCCATCTGATATGAGCAGTAAGGCCCTCAACCCGGCAGACGACCATTCCCTGGACGTAGACGATTCTCCTCTCCCTCCCCCATCCGGCGGAAAAGGACTAATGACGTCCAAAGCTAAAATCGCGTATGGTGCCCCGGAACCCGTGGACCCAAAGGATCCCGGCATGACCCCGGTGAGCGAGGCGCTCGGAGAACTAGTGAAGAAGATGTATGTGCCCTTGTCCTATGATGCGGGACTGGAGCCATACACTGGGGATGTGCAAACCCGGGTATGTATCCCCCGGCACCACTTTCTACACAGGCTCACCTTTCCTCTGCCCCCGCTCTACATCGCCTATTTGAAGTACTACAACATCTCTCCGGCCCAGGTGCATTCGAACGCCGTCAGTGTGATGATCGCCTTCCTCCTGTCTTGCAAACGGGCGGGGATTACTGGGACTGTGGAGATATTCCGCAGTTTCTACTACCTGGCAGCAACCTCTGTCCCGGGAGTCTTCAATGCTCTGCGCCGGAACAAGACACCAATCATCTGCTCCAGGAGGCTGGAATCCGTGAAGACCAGTGACTGGATGAACAGCTACTTCACCTTCAACGAGGAGAAGTACTCAGTCCCGAAATGGAACCAGCCGAGGATTGCTGAAACAAAAGCGGCTCTACCCTCGGCTCAGTTTCGGCAAGTGGCCGATGACCACGACAAGATTGCTAAATTCTTCGTCCAGTTGAAGGATTACCAGAGGCCGGGAGGTTACGAATTCCCCCGGGAGGCGTATCCTGCAGAGGTGTTCACCTACCGCCGCCTATATGCCAAGCGCAGCCTCGGTAATTTTTGTTTAACTTATTTCTTGTGTTGATTTTTCTTACTTCTTATTTCTTGTTTTTGGCTAAGTTTATTACCTTCCTTGTCTCAGTCGTATCTCCCAGACCAGCGATAGTCCCACCAGGGTCGAAGTCCAGTGAGGGGAGTGATAAGGGCACGGGGGGGCAGAAGAAAGACAAGTCCGGAGCCGAGAAGGCGATCAAGGACAACAAGAAGAGGAAGTCCGGGGAAGGTAAATCGGGAGAGAGAGAGAGAGACCGGTTCTACGGAAGTCCCTCCAGTCGGCAACCGCCGGCTAGCATTCACCATTCCTCCATCCGGGGGTCATCCTTCAAAGAAGAAGAAGACAGAGCCTCACTCCGAAGGCTCTTCCCGAATTCCCCGGAAAGAGGAAAACTCCACTGCTGACAGCCGTCTCTACTCTATAAAGGAGCATCCGGCTGGTTCCTCCTCCCAACCCCTGATACTGGATGGCCCCCAGGTACATATCTCTTCGCCCTTAATATATCCATTCTTTATATGATATTTTGATTCTAAGTATTTATAATCTCGTAGGATAATGCCTCCAAATTGTTGGAGTTCCCCGGGTTGCGAGAACTGGTTAACCAGGCTTGCGACTCTCTGTCTGAGAACCTGTCCCGGGAGGTCGACCAACTAAGGCTGAAAAAAGCCTCTCTTTATAAGGAGCTGTCCGAGGCTCACAAGGAGTTGTCCCGGGTAAAAAAGGACAGCAAACGCGGCATGGCCCCGGCTCAAGAGGCTCTTTGCCGGGCCTTCACCAATCGGGTCCTCAAGAGTCGCTCCTTCGAGGCGAAGATGATGTCCCTATGCGACATCTCCAATGAATCTGCCCTGCACGCTGCTTATTCAGCCGTCCGGGAGTATATCCCCCGGGAGAACCGGGCGGCGTTCAGAGAGTCCTGGTATCGCCCCAAGGCAGACGATCGCTTCAACTATGCAGCAGATCGACTGATGAAAGATGGCCTCGATAGAATTGTCCCCGGAGTGCTCGAAGTCTTTGAGGGGGCTCGAAGTGTTGATCCCCAGGACATCATGGCTTATGCCGGGGATGCCGCAAAGCTTGCCGAAGATAGGGCAGACCCCGGTCCAGACGACTTAGCCAATCTTGCTGCCATTGAGACCCCGGTGACCTCGGAAGGAGAGGACGGGGATTCGGATGATGAAAATACTAAGTCCCCTGTCCCGGAGCAAGAATTCCAGCCGGAGCAAGAGGGAGAGGAGGGGGAGGAGGAGCCGTCCCCGGGGAAAGGCAAAGCTCAAGAAGAAGAGCAATCTCCCCAGGATGAAGATGAAGACATTGCTGATGACGAAGTAAACATAGATACTTAGTCTTCTTGTTCATCTTTTTCTTTTAATCATGTTTTAAATCTTGACCTCCCCCGGGCTCCATCCCTGAACCATTCCCTTTTGTAATTCAGGGAGGAGATGATGGCTCCGGGGGTGAGAGCGACGACTCTAACGATTTAAGAGTCCCTCTCTCTTTTCCTTTGTAACTTGTGACTTTTGCATTTATAATATTCATTCCGGGTTTATTGCGTTGTTATGACTTGTTTTGTTTTGTACCTTGCTTAGACTTTCAAATTTCTATCTTTTTACTCATCTTTTGTTCTTTTGTTTTAATTCTAAGTTTAAAATATTTGTGTTTTGTTTTATTCGCACAGCCCCGGGATGATCCCCCGGGCGCAGTTCCATCCGGGGCGGCCTCGGATAACAAAAAACCATGCTCCCGGTGTGAGGAGTTGGAGGAACAGTTGAGTCGTTGGCAACTGGACGGCATTCAGACCCGGTACCTTCTTGTCCACTCCGGGATAGGATCAGTGATTGATGAGTTTCCGGATGTCACTTCTCTAGTAACGAAACTTAGGGAAATATCCAATCAGTTTGGATCCCTTTCCCGATGCCAATCCCTGGCTCAAGACCGAGTAAACGCTGTTCTGGATGCAGACAAGACTATTTCTATGCTGCAAGCCGAGCATGACGCCTTTAAATCTCGTCTCAAGGAGGAGTTTGACCTGGTGTGGTCCGAGCTTCCGTTTTATTGCGAAAAGCTCAAATGGTTGGAAAAGCGGGGCGATCCCCTTAGGAGGAATCTAATGCTAGAAAGAGAGAACCGGGAACTGGCGGCTCGGAACCTCACCCTTCGGGAGAACTTGGTAACCCTGCAACTGACTTACCACTTGACAGTGTTGCGTCTGGGTCGGGTTTCCCCCCCTCTTTACACTAACTTCCCCCGGGAGGTCTCTGCATTGTTAATGCGCATGTTTCGGATGGGCTGGAATGACCCTGAGTCTCGATACCGGCCTGCTTTCGAAGAAGCTGCTGCTTGGTGGCAACGTCAAAGAGAGGGGCAATATCTCCCCCCGTCCTTGGTGCTTCTTCCAAGCCGGATCTCCCTTGATTTCACCGTTGAGAGGTATCTCGGGTTCCGTGTTTCGGTTGATCCGGAAGAATCTGCCCGGAGGGTGTCTAGACTCCGCGAGGATGCTGCCAGAATCCGAGCCTTCATTGCCCGCGAAGACGCCGCTAAAGAAGAAAGGCGTTTGGCCCGGGAAAGGGGGAAAGGCAAAAGCAAAGTCGTTGCTACGAAAAAGAAGAAGTACCCCCGTGCCCAGGGTCCCGTTATCATCGGAGCTCCCCGAGGGACGCCATCTCCCGAGGTTTCATCCTCAGACGACGACTTCGACCCGTATGCCGAAGCTGGTCCTTCAGGAACTGGCCCCTCGGGGGTTGGTCCGTCCGGTACTCGTCCGGCTGCGGGGAGTGCTGCTACTGCCAACCCCCCGAGCCCTTCTGCTGCTAATAATCAGCCAAGTCACCCCGGTACTCAAGATGACCCAGACTCTCCTATTAGCTGGGATTCCCTTTGTTAGTTTTGCTTAGTTTAGATTGTGCAAGTCTCAAAGTTGTAAATTTTGTAATCCCTAATCATAAGTTAATGATATCTATGTTATATTGTTCCTTCATACTTGTTCCAATATTTATTTCAATTGCTTATTCAAGCGTGTCCAGTTTATCTTCCGGGTGCTTGTTCAAGCGTCCCATATACTCTTGCCCTAGCCCCCCGGGCGCTTGTTCAAGCGTCCCCGGATCAGCTTGCACTAGCCCCCCCGGGCGCTTGTTCAAGCGGCCCCGGGTCAACTATACTTATGAGAAAATGTTAACTCGCAAAATAATCTTCATAAGTAAAATGAAAAAATGCAACTGCGGGCCACGGGACAACCTAGGCTCAACCCTGGCCAGAGGTCCCCGTGCCGCTTCCCTGCCACCATCCTAGGCATAATCCATGCCAGAGGGGTGAATTCATAAGAAAATCTAGGCATAGTACCTACGTAAATTTGCAATATTCCAGTGCCTCGGGACCTTCTTCCCGGCTTTGTCCTGCAATTCATAACTTCCACCGGGGTGGGCTGCAATCACCTTGTAAGGCCCCTCCCAGTTGGGAGCTAACTTCCCGCTTGCAACCTGCTGGTTTTATTGTTCCGGCGCATCACCCACTCCCCCGGGATAAACTGCTCCTTGCGAACCCTTCTGTCATGGTACTTCTTGACCCGTTCCTTCACCCGGGCCTCATGCAGGGCTGCTTTTTCTCGCTTCTCCTCCAGTAAATCTAAATCCAGGAGCAGGTCGTTCTGATTTGCCTGTTCATCCGGGAACCTTGACCGGAGGCTGGGAACTCCGACTTCCGCCGGGATGACCGCCTCCGCTCCATAGACCAAACTATAAGGGGACTCACCCGTGGCGGAGCTCTCTGTCGTTCTGCTTGCCCATAAGACACTTGGAAGTTCATCAACCCAGTTTCCTCTTGCCCCTTGGAGCCGTGTCTTGATCCCGTTAACAAGGGTCCTGTTGGTCACTTCAACTTGCCCGTTAGCCTGTGGGTGATAGACCGAAGTCAACTTCTGTTCAATCCCGTACTCCTTGCACCAGGATTTGAAGGGATCATTTTCGAATTGTGCCCCGTTGTCTGTTACTATGAACTGGGGGATTCCATAGCGACAAATGATGTTCTTCCAGCAGAATTTCACGCACGTACTTCCCCTAATGTTTGTCAGAGGAGCAGCTTCTACCCATTTGTTGAAATAGTCAACTGCCACTATCAAATACTTGAAACCTCCCGGAGCGGTTGGAAAGGGGCCTACCAGGTCCAAACCCCATCGGATGAAAGGCCAAGTCCCTGATATCCCAATCATCTCCCCCTGCGGCACATGGATCAGGGGTGCAAATTTCTGGCACTGCTGACAGGAGCAGACTGCTTTTTGGGCATCCTCAAATAGCGTTGGCCAGTAATACCCCGTGCACATGATCTTCCGAGCCACTGTCCGGGCCCCTTGATGACTTCCGTTAGGGCCCTTGTGCACTTCTTTCAAAAGGTGGCGTGCTTCCTCTCCATCCACACACTTCAGCCAAGGTTGAAGATATCCCCTCCGGATTAACTCTCCGTCCAGAACGGCATACCGGGGTGCTTTGACCCGGATTTTCCGGGCTTTTACCTTGTCATCTGGCAGCGTTCCATTCTCCAGGTACTCCAGAAGGGGTGTAATCAAGGATTCGGCTTCTCGCACTGTTGCAACTTGGCTTGGCTGCTCATATCCCCGAGTTGTTATCATCTCCATATACAGATTCCGGTCTTGACTTGGCTTGAGCTCTGAGGAAGCCAACTTGCTCAACGCATCCGCTTGACAGTTTTCCTCCAGGGGGACCTGTGTTAGGGTCACCCGGAGGAAACCCTGTATCATCAACTTCACTGCCTCCAAATATTTCTGCAAGCTTCTTTCTTTTGCCTCATACTCCCCATTAACTTGCTGGACCACAATGGCCGAATCGCTGTAAGCTTGTATCACTTTGGCACCTGTTTCCCGGGCTAGGCGCAATCCGGCAAGGAGGGCTTCATATTCAACTTCATTGTTGGTGGTTTTAAACTCAAACTGCAGCGCATACCGATACTCCTTGCCACCAGGACTAACCAGCACGACCCCGGCACCGCTCCCCCCGGCATGGGAGGAGCCGTCCACGTGCAACTTCCACTCTGGTTCACCTTCCCCCGGGTCTTTCACGGTGTTGTCCGCCATCTCAACCAGGAAATCAGCAAGAGCCTGGCCTTTGATAGATTTCCTGGCTTGATAAGTGATCTCGTGCTCTCCCAGCTCTATCGCCCACTTCATCATCCGGCCAGATGCCTCTGGTTTCAGCATGACTTGCTTAAGCGGGTGATTTGTGAGAACTGTGATAGGGTGACCTTGAAAGTGTGGGCGAAGTCTCCGGGACGCGTGCACTAGTGCCAGCAGCAAGCGTTCTAGTGAAGAATAACGCGTCTCCGGTCCTTGAAGAGCCCTACTCACAAAATACACCGGGCTCTGTGCTCTCCCGGACCCTCGAACCAAAGCCGCACTTATTGCTTGATCCGTGGCTGCCAAATATAAGAACAGCTCCTCCCCCCGGGACTGGCTTAGACAGGGTAGGGAGTTTTCCCAGGTGTTCCTTCAAATCCTTGAAAGCTCGCTCACACTCGGGGGTCCACTCGAACTTCTTTGCTCGCCTCAAAATGTTGAAAAAAGGCAGCTGCTTCTCCGCTCCCCGTGACAGGAACCTGCTCAACGCCGCCAGGGACCCGGTTAAACGCTGTACATCTTTCACCTTATTTGGGGAAGGCATGCTCAGGATTGCTTCAACCTTCTCCGGGTTCACATCAATACCCCGGTTTGACACCATATACCCCAAAAACTTGCCTGCCGCAACTCCGATGGTGCTCTTCTCCGGGCTCAGCTTCAGGTTTACTTCTCTCAACACGACGAAGAGCTCCCGGAGATCATCCAAAAAAGCATCATGTGTCCTGCTTTTAATCACCATATCATCCACGTATACCTCCATGATTCTCCCCAGCTGGTTCTTGAACACCCGGTCCACCATGCGTTGGTATGTTACTCCTGCATTTTTAAGACCGAATGGCATCTTCCTGTAACAAAAAGTACCAAAGTCAGTGATAAAAGAGGTTTTTGGTCGGTCTTCCGGGGCCATGACGATCTGGTGGTATCCCCGGTGTGCATCGAAAAAGGCTAGAAGCTGGTAGCCTGTTATAGCTTCCACCAGTTGGTCGATGGAGGGCAACGGGTAACTGTCTTTTGGGCAGCACTTGTTTAAATCTGTAAAATCGATACACATCCTCCAGGACCCGTCATGATTTTTTACTAGGACCGGGTTGGCAATCCACTCCGGGTAAGTAATTTCTTCTATCATTCCCGCGTCCAGCATCCTTCTCACCTCCGCCCGGACGAATTCTACTCGATCTGCTGCCAAGGCTCTCTTCTTCTGCCTTATAGGCTTCAAATCCGGGTAGACATTCAACCGGTGGACGGCGAACTCTTCTGGTATCCCCGTCAAGTCTTCCGTTCCCCACGAGAACACGTCTTCATATTCCTTCAACAATTTCCGGAGCTCATCCTTCACATTCACCGGGAGGTGCTTCCCGACACTCACCTTCCCCCGGGATCCTACTTCCATATCCTCCACCTCAAAAGAAGCCGGGTCACCATGCACGGCTCCCACTGTGCTATTCTTCCCGAAACTCTCCCCGGGCTCCGATGCATTTGTTCTTTCTGATCCTCCATTCTTGGCCTCCTTTATCGCGGTGAGCATGCAGCTGCGGGCGGTCGTCTGATTACCGATAACCGCAGCAATTCCTTGGTCCGTCGGGAACTTCATGGTTAGATGATAGGGCGAGCATATCGCCCGGGCCTGCGTCAACCAGGGACGACCTATGATCATGTTGTACGGGGAAGAAGCATTGATGACTGCAAAGTTACACAAGACAGTGCACCTCTTGTTAATGTCCAGGTGATCAACAAGGGTCACCCGTAGCGCTATGACACCCAGCGGGTGGACTGTGCGACCCGTAAAGCCTGACAACGGGTACAGGCAAGGCTTCAAATTATGTCGACCAATGTTCAATTGATCGAAACAATCAGCAAACATAACCTCTACACTGCTCCCATCATCCACAAAAACTCGCTTTATCACCACACCTTCTACCTCAGCCGAGATCACCATCTGGTCAGAGTGAGGTACTTGGGCCGGAACCGCATCCTTTTCTGAAAAAGTGATCGTCTCGTCGTGTCTGAACCTCTTTCCCTGGATCTCCCCCGGGGGGACATACCTGCTCTTGGCCTTCACCGCCGACAGTGTTTGCGCTCCATCTCCCACTATCCCATTGATCACGTTTATCATCCGGGGTGCTCCGGGTCCCGGAACACCTGGTCTAGGTGCTTATGGGGCGGGGTTAGGAGCGACGTTGGTTTCCGCGGGACGGTAGCCGCCCTGAACTCGGTTATTCCTCCAGTTACGTTTCCTCCCTTGTCCTGCCGGGGCAGCCGCCGGGTGTGCTTCGCCCACCACACAGTCCCGGAGCTGACCCCGGTCTACCAACTTCTGAATATCCGTGCGCAAGACACGGCAGCCTTCTGTGGTGTGACCATAGGACTTGTGAAACTCACACCATTTTTGGGCATTGGCCGGGGCCGGGACCCCTTGTATAACTGGGGGGTCCGTGAAGAGACCCCGGTGAATGGCCAAAATATCCGTTTTTGTCTTGGAGAGTGGAGTATATGTCGGTCTGACCACCAACGTCTGCCCCCCCGGTACGGGTGCTGCTCCATGGGCCGGGGGACGTCTTGCTGCTTCCGGGCGGGCCCCCTGGTGAGGGGTGGCCCGGAGTGTAGTCGTTTGGGTTGCTGTGGCCGTGATCACCCGCTGCTCAAAAAAGCTGACCGTGTTCATCCGGGTATGGTTAGCTTCATGCACAATGCAGTGCATTTCAACTGTCAACTGGAGGTGGTAGAAAGTTCCTGGCATATTCTTCATTAACTCTATGTAGAACATCTCGTCTCTCAACCCATTGACAAAGTTGCCGATCAGGGCCTTGTCGTGCAGGTGCCTATCCTGGACCTTCATTGACTCGGCAATATATCGGACATAATATTGCCAAGTAGACTCTGTCTCCAACTGCCGCATAGCCAAGACCATGGCCAGATTGACAAAGTTGGTCTTCATCGCTGCATATCTATGGACCAGGACCGTAGCAAAATCCCAGAAAGTCTTCAAGGAGCCTTGTGGAAGACTTTTGAACCAACTCAAGCAGTTGCCCCGGAGGTAAGAAGGCAACAACTTGCACTGCAGCGGCTCCTCAATGTCCCGGGCACCCATGACACTGAGGTAGGTGTGAACAAACTCCTCTGGATCCCCGTCCCCGTTGTATGTCGGAACTCCATCAGGCGCTTTGGTACCTACCGGCCATTTGTAGTTTAACACCTCCGGAACCCACGGGGAATGAGGAACCATCCCCCGCCTACCAATAAGCCGAGTCAAACGATCTTCGATGGACCCGTTGTTAAACGGGGTGTTGTATCCTCCATAAAACGATTGAGCCTGCGGGTTTAAACCTCCTGGGAACTGCTGATCCGGGTATTGCTGCTGTCCCGGGAAGATCTGCTGACCAAGAGGCATCTGCTGTCCTGGAGGCATCGGCTGACCTGGAGGCATCTGCTGACCCGGGGGCACTTGCTGACCCGGGGGCATTTGTTGATATCCAGGACCCCGTCTCCCATCCTTTTCCAAGTCCACCACTTCGGGTACCTTGTTAGGAGCTGCTGCCTTAGCTGCTTTCCATGCTCGGAATTCCCCGAATTCCTCTGCGTTGGTATGAATTGTCTCTGGATCTCTGCGTTCCGGGTCCTCTTCCCCGGAATCAAAATATTCCGGTTCGGATTCTCCACCTTCTCCGAACGTCTCCGGGTCTTGTCTCTCCTTTTCTTGCCGGGCCTTATCCCTCTGCTCCTTCTGCATCTCCCTGAGGGTACGTTCCGGCACCTTCTTCTTTCCTAGGCGCTTCTCTGCGGCCACACGGGCAGTCTCCTTGTGCGCCCGCTCCTTCTCCTCGGCTGCTTTCCGCGCCGCCTAGGCAGCCGCGGCCCTTTTGGTCTTAGGACCGCCTTCTGCCTGATTAGCTTTGGAAGGGGGTTCTTCCACTGTCTTTTTAGGTCTGCCGAGGGGAATGACGAAGCAAGATCCCACTGGGCGTGCCAACTGATGCTACCAGTAAGCTCCGGGATACCAGCTCCGGTACAAGGTAGTCCGGGGAGAGCTGGAATCCTAACCCGCGGCCAATCTCTCACCTAATTCCTGCAAAACAAAGCCCCCGAGGGTAGACGCTCCGGCGTGGACGCTCCGGCAGAGGAGAGAGAATATGAAGAAATACTGAGAGTATTTAAGTCTGATAAAACATACCTATTACTGTTGGTCGCTCCTCTATTTATAATAGTGAGGATCAGAGAGAGCTTAGGCTAAGTGGTCCTCTTCTGGCCGCAACCCCGGGTGCGTCCAAGATAGCTGATGTCATGGGAGGACCACTGGTGGGCTTGACCCTCTCTTCTCCTTTATCCACATATCCGCTGGACCGGGATATGGGCTGAGGCCCATATCACCAGTTTCAGCACAACCAGCAATTATTTAAACAAAAACATGTCGATGCAGTGAAGATGTGGTAGCAAGATTGAGGTGCTACATAGAAGCCATACTCGGAGTAACTGAGATTGCAATTCATTACAGACCACTATGCTTAAACCCACATGTTTTGCTGGTTTTAGTTTTGGAGTAAATAGGCCGCTCATCGATTTAGATACAAATAGGATTAAACCCTTCTTTGTAATCATAAAAATTGCATCCATCTTGTGGAGTTATGCTATCGTAGTTCTTATTTCTGTATGAAGATATCTAATAAAATATCTCTCCGTCATTGGGTGGTTACATAAAATATATCTAATAAAATAGATATGTTGATATACTGACCCTCACTGGATATTAAGATGTATTTTGAATTTCCTAAAGTTAAAATATTGAATAGACGCAAGCATGCGAATAGTTCTATTCAGGACACTGAATTTGTTGCTCGGACACAAATCATATGTCAAGTCGGATTCGAGAATTCAATACGGGGACATGAAATTTCTAAATTTTGTTGACACAGGGATCCGATCAACAATATGTCTTGACTAAGTTTACCAACACGGCTATCACATGTCGTACCCTAAATACCATTTTGAGGCCTCTATATTTTTATACATAAGATGATGAATATACTCATGTATATGATGATTAAGGAATAATTTTTAGTTAGATATTGGCCACATCATTAAGAAAACGAGTCCATAATCCTTTCCCCTTCTGTTTCCCCTATTCTCTAATGAACATGTACATTAAATTAAACCCCATCTCTCAATTATCAGTCCGGGAATATTCTCTTCTCCTCTTAATTCTATGCCTTCTGGACCTGACACCCATATCGATCTTTGGACATGCCATCCGACACGCATATCGTCCGTTTTTTTGACACATATTTTGTGTTTGATTTTATGTCATGTCCACAGACACGCGACATGAGCGCTGTTTAGCCATGTCCGAACAACATGTGGCAGTGGCACAACTGATTGAGGATATATGGCGAAATGGGTGGTCTCTGAGCTTGAAATCATAATAATTAAGAAAGCTATAAATTTTTCTTGACTAATTAATGCACAACACGGGGCTGGCATATTAGGTTGGTGCGTAGTGTGCAATCTTACAGGACCCAAACATTAGAGAGGGCAAAAAGTAATTATCTTCATATGGTTTCTAGAGGGCATAAAATCCTAATTAACAGCAACTCCGTACTGTTCTTTTTATGTTTTTCGGAAGAAGTAACTCATTGTATGAAAGATTCCATAATTAATTAACTTTGGAAACGGATCCACCAGCTGATTGTGAGAGAGATTCATCAGATCGAATAAGTTGGTCGGGTTTGAATTGAAACCCTGAAAAATTGTCCCATGACAAATCTAGGTTTCATCAAAAGAAGGTTTCCAAGACGCTCCGGCTGAACTCAAGGCCATTCTAGTCACTCAAAATTAGATGAAGTAGTACCAATCCGAAATATGCCAGAAATTATCAAATGTAAGATGTCAAACAAAAGAAAATCTATGATAGTGTGCTGAAAGAAAAAATCGATGGAAAAGGATTTTATCATCATCTTCAAAAACGCAAATGTGTGCATACGTAAAGAAGACCTATATATGGAGATCCAAAAGAAATAGAGAAAAAAAAAGTCGAGCCAAATATATCTTTTTGTCTCTCTCCCTCCAATGGAAGACTTTCAGGGTGTGTTTGGTTGGAGAGAATTTTGAGAGTCTGGATTTTATTTTGGGATTTTGAGAGTTTGGGTTTTTGTTTGGGATTTTGAGAGTCTGGTTTTGCAAAATCCTTGTTTGGTTGGGTTGGATTTTGTGAGTATGAAACAAAATCTTTGATTGGTTTTTAAGATTTTGCAAGTCTGGATTTTGGGAAATTTGGTGAACCAAACAAGATTTTACAAAACTGGACTTGGATAAACACATCCTCATATTCTGAAATCATTTTCTCTTGTACTTGATGCAAATAAAAATTTCATCAAAAAAGGTAACGCAGTCTCATTAGAGATAGCCTCATCGATAGGAAAATCATCTTCACCAAGCATCAGGCATAATGGCAAACATAGAGACGAAGGGAAACCAGATTATAATTAAGTTGTAGCTATATATATTTTGGAGGAATAGAAAAGTAACACTGATTTATAGAGGAAACAATGGAAGTGCCACAATTATCACTGCTAAAAACAAATAGAATGTTGATATAATGACCCTTAATGGAGATTAAGATGTATTTTCAATTTCCTATAGTTAAAATATTGAACAGACGCAAGCATGCGAATAGTTCTATTCAAGACACTGACTATGTTGCTCGGACACAAATTCTGTGTCAAGTCAGATTCGAGAATTCGGGACATGAAATTTCTAAAATTTGTTGACACGGAGATCCGATCAACAATGTGTCTTGACTAAGTTTACCGACACAGCTATATCACATGTCGTGCCCTAAATACCATTATGAGGCCTCTATATTTTATACATAATATGATGAATATATGTATATGATAATTAAGGAATAATTTTTAATTAGATATTGGCCAACATCATTAAGAAAGTGAGCCCATAATCCTTCCCCCTTCTGTTTCCCCTATTCTCTAATGAATATGAACATTATAACTCCATCGATCTCTCAATTCTTCCATTCTCAATTCACCAGTGTGGGAAAAATCTCTTCTCCTCTTCATTCTATGCCTACTGGATCTGACACCCATGTCGATCTTTGGACACGCCATCCGCACGGATATCGTCCATTCTTTTACTCATATTTTGTGTTTAATTTTGTGTAATGTCCGCCGACACGCGACACGCGACACAAGCTGTTTAGTCATATCCGAGAAACATGTGGCAGTGGCACAACTGATTGAGGAAATATCGCAAAATGGCTGATGGTCTATGAGCTTGAAATCATAATAAAAAAAAGCTATAAAATTTTCTTTACTAATTAATCCATGCACAGCACGGAGCTGGCACTCTAGGGCGGTGCAGCGCGTGCAATCTCACATGATCCAAAAATTATAGGGGACAAAAAAATTTATCTGCATTATACATATTATGTATCTAAAAAATTATTTCATGCAAACTCCTGTGACTGGTTTTAAAAATTAGAGCAAACAAAAAAATTTATCTGCTTAATGCAAGTTAGAAAATCATTCACATATTTCAATATATTCTTGTGTAACATTTCAGCCTTTTCTTCAAACTCCACCTACCGATTAAAATATATACCGGTTGATTTACCTTGTAATAATAGTTATAATTGGAGAAAATAGGGACAAAAACAGGTTAAAGGCAGTCACTTTCTCAGAAACTATTCCAAGAAGATGTCGGGTAAGACTTCAGCAGGCAGTTGCCATAAGAAGAGGTAAAAATAGAACAAAGCATCCAGAAAATAGGAAAATAAAATATGTGCACAAGCACACAAGTCGACCAAGAGTAACATAGCTTATACATTTTAACAAGAAGAAACACCTCTCCTAATATCTGACCTAAAATACATACAAGAAACACAACAGTACTCCATGTGTTAAATTTAAAATAGCATGAAAATTGAAAATGTGATTACATATTTTGCACTGTGCAAATTATTCAAGTGCACACGCACTGGCGGAAGTACTTAGAGGCTCGGTGTGGCCCGAGCCTACCCTCTCATCATCTGCTGGAGTGTAGGTAATTTCTATTTTGACCCAACGAATTAGCTTTTTTACCTAGAACGGTGTAGGCGCACCACACGGCGTGCATGTTATTCTTTCTAGTTTTATAAAATAGCCGTGACTTGTTAACGTCGTTTAATTTAAGTTTTCTTATTAAAGTTCTTTGTTGTATTATGTTTATCAATCGTTTGTTTTTAAATTGTAAAAGATATGATTCAACTGAAGAAATCATTCAAGTTTACTATGAAATAAATTCTTGGTTTCACCACAATGTACGCGTATATCCCATCTACACCCGAATCAATAATACATGTATCTGCTCAACAATGTATTTGCTCAGGAAATTGGGATGGATATGAAACAAATTATGTGTTATATATAATGAAGAAGAAAAACTGACCTACTGCTTGCGGAAGTTGATGGGGGAGTGTTTTTTCTGATGATCATTTGGATCACATCCAATTCTCACAAAGGTATCAATTACTTTAACCGCAAAACTTTTTTCACCCTTTAAAAGATCCAAGACTACAAAAAATTATAGATTCACACCGCGGATACCAATAATACACTATTGAATGTAAAATGTTAACAATTAAATATATATATATAGATATATGTATATATATTCAAAAATACTTCCAGCGTCCACAAATAATTTTCTACTTTTCAATGAAAGTGTTGAAGCGATATTGGAACACAAACATTTTTAGTTGCATATAATAGTGGTGTATTAATTGCATATAACAGTTAATTCAGAACATTTTCTACTAATCGATTCATTAGAATCTTTAATTTTCTTCACGTGGAGTCTTATTTATATAGTTCTGTTAAAAAATTTTAAATTAAACCCAAGAACCAATCAAAGTTGTGGAACTTGAAGAATGATATTTAAAAAGAGAGGAAAAATAGAAAATTAAAATGAAGTAAAGAACCTAGATTCCAAATGAACAAATTTATTTGAAAAGGAAATTTTTGGATTCTTGGAGAATTGGGGCAAAGATATCAAGTTCTTAATTCATAAACTGTCTCATGGAGGCTGGAACAATTTAACATTGACGAACGCTTTCTAAGATATGTAGTTAGGAAAGTCCCTAATATCCAAGATCCATCAAGTTTTGGAAAAATTAACTTGATGAAATGATTTTTTGTTAATATCTGTCACAAACAACACTGGAAACGGATTCACAAGGTAACTGTGAGAGAGATCCATGATGTATATCTAGATCCGATTTGAAATTGGTTTTGGTATATGGAAAATTGTTCCAGAACAGAACTAGGGTTTCCAAAGCCCTGAAATCAAATTTCTCAATAACATGACATCGTAGTACAACACAGTTTTATGCCTATCATTGATCAAATTAGATATCTAGGGTCTATGGGATCTAGTAAAACACGGTTTTTTGTGAAACAGTATAATGTTTTTTGGTTCTTTTCTTTTTGGCATTAGCAATCTGTATATTATTTTCTATTCCAAACTAAGATATTAGATTACTAAATCTATTTTGATCAACAGACTCTAAAATAAAATCCCCATCTTCTTTCGCTTTTTTTTTTCTTTTCTGTGACCATTGTAACCTAGGCATAGGAGATACTTGGGCTATCATATTCTGTTCTTCTACAGTCAGAGGAGATTTGCTTACCTCCCTTACCTCTGTAGAGTCTGAGCATGTAATATAAGTCTGTATCACTCCATTTACTTCCCTTTCTTCACCTATATCCTGTGTATCTTGCAGATTTACATGTTCTTCATTTGGCTCCTGAGTAGTCAGCGTAACCTTTTCCATCTCGTTTTGGCTAGGTACAGGTGTTTGTCCCTTTGGTTCTCTCTTTGATCCTGTACAGTCTCCATTTGAAATATTAGTAATATGGACCACACAAAGGGAGCTCCCACTAGCAGGCTTTTTGCTATCATGATTTTCCAAGTTCTCAATATCAACAGTATCATTATTTAATAGAGCATTAAAACTGTTTTGGATAGGAATAACCTGCGTGGTAACCTTATTTCTCTGAGTAGTAACCTCAGGAAGAGAGTGGCCATTTGAAGCTTCTCCATTGTTTGTGTATCTTGTCTCCTTATCATTCACCTTCCACATATGTGTATTTCCTACAAAAGAGCTAGTATTCTCAAAGCCAGCATGCTCAGAAGGTTGATTAGTATCATGAAAATTAACACTAGGAATGGGTAAGGGTTTCTTTTGTTGATCACGGTTGGGCACATAAGTACTAGGCCTCCAAAAATTGGAGTTTTAACTATTTTATGTATCAATTTTACACATAGCAGAATTATGACCAAGTTTAGAACAGTTTAAGCAATAGTCAGGGACACCCTCAAATTCTAGATATTGCCAGAAGCCTGTATCTCTATATTTGATCCAAATTCCTTCAAAAAGAGGTTTTGATACATCCAATTTCACACACACTTTAGCTGCATGAGGCCTAGTTCGTTTTAGAGTAGCCTGATCAACTTTTACTAGATGTCCTTTAAAATTACCTAGGGATAACATTGCAGATTCATCAAATAATTAATGTGGAAGCCCATACATGATTACCCATATTGGAACAACCAGCGAATCAGCATTTGGATTGAAGATCGGGCTCCATTTTGTGATTCGGATGGAGTAGAAATCAAAATTCCAGATTTTATGCATCCAGCACCTGTAATAATCATCAGCCAACTGAAAGTGAATAAAAACATGTCTATTATCGCTTAGATAGATCCCAAACTGGCCATTAAAGCCCGCGTTTCGAAAATCGCGGCGAAGCCGATCGAGTTGAGGCCTAGCCCTGGAGAAATGCCCAACCAAAGTAAATCGAAGCGGGGCTTCCAGCTTTTCACACTCTTCATCAGAGAACTGGATTTCTGCATGGTTCCCCCAATTGCTCGACTGATTCCTTTGGATTGAATGGAACCCTAGCCTCAAGTCTGGATGCATGAATCACCACGTCCAAAGCTTGATTGTTTAGAATAGTAGCATAAGTTGTCGCGGGCGAAGAGGATAGATCGGTGAGTGGTTGAGAGCCCGATGATGACACCGCCGACATGGCGGTGTCGAATGATCAACGAGAGGCCAGAAACCTGCCACCATCGCCTCAATCTTCAGCTCCGCCGATGATTCTCTCCACCAACGACGATGCCGCCAATAATTTCTTCAGCCACCGCCGTTCACCACGAGATCTTGAACCGAGATCGATCCAGCCAATGGGATCGACTCACCTGGAAGTCTGTGCAGGTCCACCGATCAAACAGCAGTGGTCGACTGGGTTGAGATTCAGCGGCAGAGATATCCCGTGCGGTGGTTGGATTCAGTCCCGATCCCTGCAAATTGCCGGTGATTTTGATGCCTGCAAATCCCAAACTGCAAATCCCTGCATATCAGAAGCTGAGGCCAGTTTGAAATGATCAAACAATCAAACAGGTATGGTTAAATAAAGGGCCTACAAAGCAGTGCATTTTCATTTGGAGAATGCATAATAAATTGCTACCATTCTCTGACATTATGACTAAGTTTGGCTTTCATCAGCCTTCTAAGTGCCCAAACTGTCCCTCCATTGATACTCTCAACCACTGTTTTAATAAATGCCCTAAAAACATGTTGATTCTTTCCTATGTTCAACATATGTTTGCTATACTTGTGCCACATTTTTTATCTTTCAAGTATAGACTTTCCTTCTATATTAATTATAGAGGAGCAACAAAAACCATAACTAGAGTAGCGATTAACACTTTTGTGATGGCTCTCTGGTACATTTGGCTGTCCCAAAACAATTACCTCTATGATAATGTAAAACATGACACATCCTTCATTTTCTAGAACATAGTTAAACGGGTTAACTTGATTTTTAGAGCTATTCTACTAGTTGGAAATGCTATAAAATACCAACAATTGATCAATATTGGTCTTATACCTTACCTTAAGGGGAAAAGACTTAGACCTGTTAAAATAGTTAAGTGGAGCCACCCAGTAATAGCATTTAAAATTAATGCCGATGCATCATTCCGATCTACTGATAATGTTGGCTTTGATGTCGTAGTTAGAAACTTTCATGGGTTTGTGATCAAAATGATTATAAAATCAGTGACTACCTCCTCACCTTTACATGCTGAGTTACATGCTATACAGTTAGGCCTTTTAGTTGGCAGAACAATGAATGATACTTTTATTCTTGAAACTGATAGCTCAGTTGCAATAATGGGAATACTCTTCCCTTCTTCTGTTAATTGGAATGTTTTCAGCCTATGTGACAAACTGAACAAAATAGGAATGGAACACTGTATAAAACATATCTACGGAGAAGGGAATGGAGCTGCAGATTTCCTTGCAAAACACAGGTCCAAATTCAAACTCTCTAAAAATATGCTTATACAGGATGCACCAGTCCTACTATAGGGGCTGATCTCTTTGAAAAGTTTACATGTACCGGATCTGAGAATTGGTCAGGCAACAACTACTGTGTGTTTTTGCCTTTCATTTCAGGTACAAGGCCTAGAAATACTCATTCTTTTGAGCTCTCTCTAGGCAGGAGGAACTAAGCAGTTTCAAACTGCACCTTATTTCATCTACTGGAAAAGATGCACACAGGTTTCTATGCCATTTAGCTCCACTTCCAAATGAGATGAGATGAGATGGTTGTCCATATGAGATGTGCATTGCTCCACATCCACAGCAGGGCACCTTTTTTGGCTCAGCTTTGCAGGTCTCGTTTGGAAATTTTGCAGTAGGATCTGTTGGTACATATAATGGTAAATCATAGGCTTGGTTGGCGAAATTGTGCTTCGTTTTGACGATCACTAAAGTGCTCGCCAAATATATGTGATTCCATTGTATTTTTTGACCATTCAGATCTACTCATGTATATGGATATGTAGCATTGATTACCCTAGTCTATATTCTTTTGACAGCAACCATATTGTTCCATTCACATGATTTGTAAAAAACTCGGCTTTATAGCCCTTTTGTGAGTACTGGGGATCCTTTATAAATAACCCCCCACCAAATGGTGGTATTGAATTTAAAAAAAAAGAAAAAAATAATAATTGTATCAATGATACAAAAAATGATTTGATATACTGAATAGATCTGAAGTAAAAGTAAAACACACTGAAAATAGTATGAATAAACTAGTCTGGATAGAATCAAATCACATTTTTCAAAAAGAATTAACTTGACTTATTTAATCTGAAAAACTTGTTAAATTTAATTAAAAAAATATTGACGAAATGTAGTGAAATGAAATATATATATATATACATTCATTTGAGCTTAACTGAACAGAAATAAACTGAAAAATATAAATATATTTATTTGAACAGAAATAAACTGAAAAATATAAATATATTTATTTGAATTGAATTGAACTGCAATGGAAAAAAATAATATATATTTATATATAGAAATGAACTAAAAATATAAATATATTGAAGTTAACTGAAAAAATAAAAAATATTAAAGTAAACTGATAAAAAAAATATTGAACAAGATTGAAAAAAATATGAATATACTGAACTAACCCGAAAAAAATATAAATATACCAAACAGGATTATACTAATTTTAGGAAAGACTCAACCAAACAGGCCATAGGTTCCTTAACAAGCCTAATTGTACTTGCACCAATTCAAATTTCAGCATAGCACATGATATATTCAAAACATGATATCTAAGTGTGAAGATAAAGGAATATTATCCAAAAGATGCAAATATTCCAAGTAAATTTAATTGCTTATTAAGAATTAAGAAACATTTAAGAAATACAACTCTTCAAAAATTTAACCATCCAAAATGTAATTTATAATTGTATCCACTCTTAAAACTAATTGATGATGAATAATTTCTCACGAGTTCTGCCATTAATGGACGGATATAAGTCAATTCAAGGATTTCTTCACAATAACATTGAAGATTAACTTGCCATAATAGCTCATCCCTAGAAATTCGAAGAAGCATACGTCTCCCATTTGTAAACCATTGCGAACTACAAATACTTCCCAACTCTTTCCATTAAATCTTTTAACTTGGCAATCACCTGTATAAAACGTTATCCATTCCATTCCATTGCACTGCAGAACTACAGGAATCTTCTTATTGGGTAGAATGTCTTGCATTGATAAAGGAAGTGTCTAAATAAACCAAGAACAAGTTAATCTTCAATATTTTTTAAGGTTCAATCTATTGTATTATACAAGTATCGCTATACATCTACGATAGTGGATATAGTGAAAATCAACTTACAAGTATGTTTCTTTTGGGCAAGTGTTGTTTGTAAAGAGTGACCATGAAGTGTGGATTTTCAACTGAGCAGATGTAGTGCTCGAAGTCAAAGTCTTCCGGATCTTCAGCGTTTTGAAATTTTGTTGCTTTACTACACGATCCAGAAGCAACCACCTGTTTTAAATTATTACCAAACTAATTATTTTTGTGTTATTTAATAAATTTTATTAGGTAATAAACTATAGAGTACCTCTTTCATTTTGCCGGAAGCAGTTTTGTGTAGCATATTCGACATGATGAATTACGGCCAATTACCTAGATCAAAATATAATAATGAGTCAGAAGAAAAATATTAAGTAGATAAATGTCTTATAAAAGTCTTGGAAAAATACTCATAATTCCTTTTTTAACATGATCTAACTAGTACTGGTCTACTTACACACACATATGTATAAGCAATTTTTTTTACTAACAAGAATATATAACAAAAGAACTAAAGTGATAAATCCACTACTTCTTAAAATAATATGTGTACATGATTTTATTCTCATTTATATACATATGCCTATCAGAAGTTTTTTTTATGGTTTCAACATATAGAAAAGAATTAAGCAAATGTGAATAATACAATGAACTATATATGTAGTTCGCTTACAATTAAAATGTTTATAACATATTATTATCAAAATTGATTAGTTATATATTGTACACATGTTTCGTACGTAGCACGCCTATCTACATGCATATAATAGTTCGATTTAAATCGTCTGATTTTGTATATGAAATATATTAGAAAGTCCAAGTTAGGATCTAATTAAAGCATACAATGACACAAGTTTTGAAGAACTACATGATATATTAAACCAAAACAGTACATGGTATTTAATAATATTTTAAAGATTAATTATGAAATATATTTAAAAAAGGTGAAACTAAAGTTTTTTCTTTTGCATAAAAAAATCCTAAATGGTTATCTAGTACTTTTATATAACTACACACTCTAATTTAGAAAAAATTATTTTCAGAAATATGGGAACATATAGTAATAGAACAAGTATATTTTCTCTCTAACAAATAAAAAAATAATCAAAGAATTCAACGATATATTATCGTACCAAATAACACATCAAAATTATTAACACTTTGGAACAAACATAAAAAATAAAGAATCAAGGCATCAAAATTTGAAATACAAAATCACATTCTACACATCGTTATTTGTAAATTCTATGCAATCTATCCATACCGGATTTAAGTACACACCTGACCGTGGTGTGACGGGAATGATGAAGATACAGATCTAAGAGCACCCTTAATCCTGTAGAATAGAACAGATCTAAATAATTAATCTTGTAGAAAAGAATACGGTAAATGAGAAAAAAGAAAAGAGTCAACACAAAATATGTTTAAATGATTTGTTCAAATTTGTAAAGGAAATCCATCGTTTGGTTTAAATGTTCAATAAACTGAAAGAAATATTTTACAAATGGAGTCTTGGATAAAAAAAAAAACATAAAACTTGAGTTTGGATTATGATCCATCGCTTTGGATCATATCCTAACAATATAATATGAGTAATGAGAGAACATCGCTAAGTATTAAGGAGATTACCAAGTAAGAGAATAGAAGGCATGAGAATGAGGATGAAAAGGGCTCATTTATATACTTGCTCATCTCATCCGTCCTCATTAAAACTACTTTGTTGACTTTAAAAAATAACTCGGCTTGAATAACAATGCATTATATGTATTTATATTTTCTAATTAAAGTATTATTTCCAAACAAATAAATTTCTAGATAGAGTCGCCTTAGTTTGATTTTTTTAAAAGTCAGCTTATTAAATTTAGTTGGTATGGGGATAGTAGTTGGGAAGCAGGAAACTGTCCATAGGAAAGTCACAAGACCACCAAAGTTAATAAATGTGATAGTCTCTGTCACGCCAAATTTCTTAGTTGAGTTTTGGGAGTCAAATTGAGCTTATTATGACTATTAATTTATAATAATACATAGTAGTATCGATATCGTATACATAAATATAGATTCATTATATCGTGTATTTTTAAGTTATTATATTTATCTAATTTCTTAACACATACAAATAAAGATATTCTTGTTCATAGCTGGGTTTATTTTACTTTGAAAGTCAACTACTAATTTTGATTGGGAAAGGTTTGCGGAAACCCACGATCTGGCGAATCCCAATTGTTATTCTATATTATAAATAAAAATAAAACCTTTTCTAGTAAAGAAAATAGATACGATATGATATTATCAAAATAATTATATATTCTTTTTCAAACACACCAAAATGCTGGAGGGTTATTTCATTTATCACTCCAAACCAAAAGATTAAAACAATGCATTGTGTTATAATGAAGCATCCATAAAGAGGAAGATATATTATATAAAAACATTAGACCAATACCTATAGCACCACTGGAAAAAAGTACCCTTGTACTTGTGTAGTGTGTACTCCTCCACCTCAACACTAGTACATCCTAATTTATTATTATTACTTTTAATGAAACCGAATTCCACATGTGAACATTTCATTAGCTCTAACCCTAAAAAAGTTATAATGGTACAAATGATCTCCTGAAGGTAGTTTGTGAAATCAGAAGAAAAGAAATCTGATTTATTTTTTCTATCTTCGGCCTAATTTAAGTTTTAGGTAAATAACTTCATTCATTTCCTATCAGTACCATTAGGTATCAAATAAAACATCTTTTTTGAGGAACCCTTTTTTCATAGATAAAAAACCAATAATTCCCGGTGTAAATTTTTTTTCTCACTTTTCCTCACAGCTAGTCTATCATAAACAAATCAAAGAGAATAACGACCGGAATATATCTAACATTCTAATTCTAACTTTTTCCAAGCCTCCAACTGCACTCATGCACAATGCTGATGCTCCAATTTCAACAGTCAGATTCTTGCCTTGAAACACTCTTATGTTGCTCTCCTTCTATAAATTATATAGATTTCAGTAGTTAATAACACCAGTTTCATCATGTTCTCCAATCTCCACTGGTGCAACTTCCTCCTCAACGCCCTCAAATTTCAGATTCATCCCAACTCCGAAACCCCAAGCAATTGCACAATAAAAGCACATTGTGTAAATATATAATGGACTGTCTCAGACCCTAAAACATCATTTCCTGTGTACATACATTTTTGTTTTGATAGGGAAAATGTCTCTATTCATTTCAAGCCCTAGAAAATATCCAGGTTTAAGTCGCTGGGAACAGTAATAACTAATAGTGAGCCATGGTAGTTGGTTTCAGCACAACCAGCAATTATTTGAACAAAAACATGTCGATGCAGTGAAGATGTGGTAGCAAGATTGAGGTGATACATTGAAGCCATACTCGGAGTAACTGAGATTGCAGTTGATTACAGACCACTATGCTTAAATCCTCATGTTTTGCTGGTTATAGTTTTGGAGTAAGTAGGCCGCTCATCGATTTAGATACAAATAGGATTAAACCCTTCTTTGTAATCATAAAAATTGCATCCATCTTGTGGAGGTATGCTATCGTAGTTCTTATTTTGGTATGAAGATATCTAATAAAATATCTCTCCGTCATTTGGTGGTTACATAAAATATATCTAATAAAATAGATATGTTTAAATAATGACCCTCACTGGAGATTAAGATGTATTTTGAATTTCCTAAAGTTAAAATATTGAATAGACGCAAGCATGCGAATAGTTCTATTCAGGACACTGAATTTGTTGCTCGGACACAAATTATATGTCAAGTCGGATTCGAGAATTCAATACGGGGACATGAAAATTCTAAATTTTGTTGACACAGGGATCCGATCAACAATATGTCTTGACTAAGTTTACCAACACGGCTATCACATATCATGCCCTAAATGCCATTTTGAGGTCTCTATATTTTTATACATAAGATGATGAATATATTCATTTATATGATGATTAAGGAATAATTTTTAGTTAGATATTGGCCAATATCATTAAGAAAGTGAACTCACAATCCTTTCCCCTTCTGTTTCCCCTATTCTCTAATGAACATGTACATTAAATTAAACCCCATCTCTCAATTATCAGTCCGGGAAAATTCTCTTCTCCTCTTAATTCTATGCCTTCTGGACCTGACACCCATATCGATCTTTGGACATGCCATCCGACACGCATATCGTCCGTTTTTTTGACACATATTTTGTGTTTGATTTTATGTCATGTCCACAGACACGCGACATGAGCGCTGTTTAGCCATGTCCGAACAACATGTGGCAGTGGCACAGCTGATTGAGGATATATGGCGAAATGGGTGGTCTCTGAGCTTGAAATCATAATAATTAAGAAAGCTATAAATTTTTCTTGACTAATTAATGCACAACACGGGGCTGGCATATTAGGTTGGTGCGTAGTGTGCAATCTTACAGGACCCAAACATTAGAGGGGGCAAAAAGTAATTATCTGCATTATATGTATTATGTATTTTTAAAAAATTGCTTCATAATTTCAGAGGCTTAATGCAAGTCAGAACTTCACTCACATGTTTCATTATATCCTTGTGTAACATTCCCGCCTTTGCTTCAAACTCCACCTACCGATTACAATATATACCGGTTGATTTACCTTGTAATGTTGGTTACAATTACAATCACCACCTATACACCAAAGTACTACATATATATAACAACAAAATCAGTGGGGTCCGTGACCCCACCCTAGATACGTCCTGGGTCTGCAAATCAAACTGCGCGCAGATGATTTCTAGAGGGCATAAAATCCTAATTAACAGCAACTCCGTACTGTTCTTTTTATATTTTTCGGAAGAAGTAACTCATTGTATGAAAGATTCCATAATTAATTAACTTTGGAAACGGATCCACCAGCTGATTGTGAGAGAGATTCATCAGATCGAATAAGTTGGTCGGGTTTGAATTGAAACCCTGAAAAATTGTCCCATGACAAATCTAGGTTTCATCAAAAGAAGGTTTCCAAGACGCTCCGGCTGAACTCAAGGTCATTCTAGTCACTCAAAATTAGATGAAGTAGTACCAAATCCGAAATATGCCAGAAATTATCAAATGGAAGATGTCAAACAAAAGAAAATCTATGATAGTGTGCTGAAAGAAAAAATCGATAGAAAAGGATTTTATCATCATCTTCAAAAACGCAAATGTGTGCATACGTAAAGAAGACCTATATATTGAGATCCAAAAGAAAAAGAGAAAAAAAAAAGTCGAGCCAAATATATCTTTTTGTCTCTCTCCCACCAATGGAAGACTTTCAGGGTGTGTTTGGTTGGAGAGAATTATGAGAGTCTGGATTTTATGTTGGGATTTTGAGAGTTTGGGTTTTTGTTTGGGATTTTGAGAGTCTGGTTTTGCAATATCCTTGTTTGGTTGGGTTGGATTTTGTGAGTATCACTACTGGAGGCAACCAGGAAGGAGGGCGGGGTTTTGGCGATAGCACGGCGGGGTTGTCCCGCCGTTACTTGGGCCGCCGTGCTTCGCCGCAGCGAAGCACAGCGGCTTTTTCCCCGCCGTACTTTTAATTTCCGATTTCGTAAATCCTTCCGGAAGAGAAATTTCAGATGTCGTAAATCATTCTGGAAAAATCATTTCAGAACCATTTCCTCAATCGTAAATCCTCCGGATAGAACCATTTCCTCAATCGTAAATCTTCCGGAAGAAACCATTTCCTCAATCATAAATCCTCCGGAAAAAACCATTTCCTCAATCGGAAATCCTTCCGGAAAAGTCATTTCAGAACCATTCCTCAATCGTAAATTGTATGGGATTGAATAATAAAAACACCGGCCAAATCGGCCGGCGATATTAAAAGTAAAACCGAATCAAATTCAATCAAAATCAAGATCATTTAATTAAAGCTTAATACCATCTATTCAAACAATGAATCAAATCTATCTAAATCAAACTTATGCAATGTTTTCCATAGAGTTCACCAACACTTGAATGCAAGGGGCATTGTACTTCCATCCAATTTGAGCTATGAGACTGCTGAGAAAATGAAATGGTGTTAATCAATACTCAATAGTGAATGCAGCAACAAATAGCATACCAAATTAAAAACACAATTGAGAGCTCATCTATACTGAAAGAGAAAATCTCCGGATCTCCCAACTTTCCTGACTTTCAATGAAAGTCTTTATACGTTTTAATTTATATAGTATACCTTTCAATTTGAACTGTATATTTTATCACTTGAATTTTTTTAATTTTAATATAAAATTTCTTGAATTTTCGCATTAAAACATGTTTTACTATATGTTTATTTTAACGTGATCAATGTTTTAACACAAAATTGTATCACTTGAGTTTAAATATATAGCGGTAGTTCCATAGCATTTAGGAAAGTTGGACTTTCTAGAGACTTTGCCCTACTGAAAACCAATGTAATGGAATAAAGCTATGTTGCTCCGACTCGCCCAAAACCCCTCGTGTCGGCGTGTCGACCGATACGACGCGAAATACGACACGAAATACGTGTCCGAATATGTCGGATACGTGTGTCTGGTCGCGTGTCCAAAGTTACGGACCCGTATCGGTATCGCGTTGAAGAAAGTAGAAGAAAGAAGAAAGAAGTCGAGAAAATTTGGGAAATAGTAGTCCAGCGGCGGCGGTAAATGATGGGTCAGCGTTGCGGCGTCGATTCTTGGGATCATCGGCGGCGGCAGAGGTTGATCGGCGGCGGCAGAGGTTGATCGGCGGCGGCAAACCGTGAAAGATCTGACTTTTGCATTTGAGCCTGAGGAGATGCAGGAGAGGAGACTAATTTTTGGCAAAATAAGTAATCTTTTTGTGTCTATTTATGAGGTCCATTGGCTATGGGCCAAATGAGGCCAGAGGCCCAGACATAATTGTTTTTTATTTTTAAAAAGCCCTCTTTTGAATACATGACATGGTTCATTATTCAATATATTTTGTTTGATTATTTAGTTTCTTCTTCATTTATAATATTTTTATAATATTGTTGGTGGCAATTTACCGCTAGTTTTAATATTATTTCATTAATATGTATTATTATATATATAAAACAGTGTCGTGTCAGAATTGGGGACACGACATGACATGGATGGATACGACACGATATGGCATAGCCGTGTCGGTATACTTAGTCAAGACATGTCGTTGACCGTATCCCCGTATCTACAAAATTTAGAAATTCCGTGTCCCCGTGTCGGATATGGGGACACGACACGACACCCATTCCGTGTCGGAGCAACATAGGAATAAAGAAAAAATTGCATGCTTTGATAAATCATCTTTTGTTTGTCACAATACTTCAAACTTTTGCTTGCAAGTTATGTTCATTGAATCTTATACATAAACTATGTTATAAAGTATAAAACCAGCTCATTATTCACCCATCACTTGAGCTTAAATATATAGTGGTAATTCCATAACACTTAGGAAAGTCGGACTTTATAGAGACTTTGCCTCAAGTTGAACACGTAATCATTCATGAAACCTTTAAACAAGCAAAACAAACAAACATAGCCCATTCTATTACAGAAACATGTGCCTCTAAAATCCATTTAATAAACAATGCATAGTTCAGAGTACAAAGTAAGAATAGATCACAAAAGAAGCAAAAGCTCGATTCAAAACAATATATTATGTATAGTGATTTACGAAAAATCCATTACTATTAGCACTACATGTCAAGTTGTTTAATGTGCAAGAAACATGCACAATCTTAAGAAATATGAGTAGTAAAATGCATTTACCCGGAATTCTTAAGAAATAGGTTGATCATTATTGTTACAAGGCCCAACTCCATTCCACGACTAAGCACCAGCGTTCCACATTTGATATGCCTGGAAATCAGAAGAGATTTTCAGCTCACTCATAAAACACGGCCTCAACAGCAAAAAAAACAGGTTGACACTGTCCATGTATATTCCTTTCAAAAGTAGAACAAAGTATATGATAAAAACCTTACATCCACCTTACTGATATGAACATTACCAAACTATAAATAACACAAGAACCAAATAATTGGAAAATGAACATTAAGATCGAAAACTCAAAATATGATCTTCAATAATCATACCTTCAAGAACAAAGGACATTTCAGAGGCATGTGAGGGGGTTAGATTTCGCCAACAGCACATCAAAAATATCTGAACTGTCTCGATTCGTTTCCTATCGTACAATACCAATCAAAACCAAAACTTACTAGCAAAAGAAACAAATTAGAAATTTCAGAGAATCACAAAAAAAAAAAATAGAATTAACCCCTAAATTAGCATTACAAGAATAACTAAAACCAGCAAAACCACAAATTGCTGGAAAAAAAAAAGATTGCTTGTTTACTACATTGCAATCATCAATAATCAAAGACAAACAGACAACCTAATCACAAATTAACCAAACTTGTAAAAAGAAGGGATTTTGTTACAAACCTGTCTTCCACATAGTTCATGGGAGGCTTTGAGGGCAGATTCGAGCGCAGCAAGAAAACGTGCCTCACCAATCGTCTGGTCCTTCGAAACCTCCATGCCTCACCAATCGAAGCAGTAGCAGTTAGAACACGATGATTACGAGGTGGATTTGGGAATCACATTTAGCATCGATGCGGTGGTTTTGCCTGTGTTTTCGCCCAATTCGGCTCTTCTGAAACGATCGAAGAACTGGGATTAAACGAATGAAAGGATGAAAGGATAAGAATAGCTTATATAGTCCCCAACTTTAAACGGCTGGGATTTAGGTTGCTGAGATTGACGGTTCAGATTAAGAAGAACAAATATATTGATTCTTAACTTTATTTACATAGTAGAAATATTATTTTTATACATTATTACTATAAAAGTCTACTTTAATCAAAGTATGAATTGCTGAAAATTATACTTAATTATGCAATATTTTGTACTGCTATAAATATCCATAGCATATATTTACGTAAATCTAATTTGAGTAATTTACGTAAATTAACTTTAAGAATATCAAATAAATATTTTAAAATTAACAAAGAAAGTGAAGTGAAGTTTGACTATTGATTAAGGTACATTATAAATTTTGATATAAAGCAATACTCCGTGAAACAACAATCATTATACATTTTTTTTTACTCGTACTATTAGATAGCGTTTACAATTTCTCAAATGAAGATTTATATTTGATTAGTTACACTTCTTTAAATAGTGTTTATGAAACTCTAATAAAACTTATTAGTGATACTCGATTTTATTTATTAGTATATACGTAAAAAGTAAAGTAATATTTGATAAATTAATCTGAATTTAGTTAGTGTTCACAGGATAATAAATAAGTTTGACTTTGATTAGTTAAACTGAATACGGTTAATGTCTAAGGTCAAGTAAGTTATGGTAGTTTTAGTTAAACTATACCTTTCGATTTTGATTTGATATTGACGTGTATAGAGAGTAATGTAATGTTTGATTAGTTATTCTGGATTTAGTTACTGTTCACAGAGAAACAAGTAAGATTGAATTTGATTAGTGAAATTGAATACAGTTAGTGTCTAAGGACAATAAAGTTTTGATATTTGATTAGCTAAACTACATTCGATTCCAATTTGTTAGTAAAGTATGTAAAAAGTAAAGTAATGTTTGATTAGTTAATAAGAATTTAGTTAGTGTTCACAAAGAAAACAAGTAAGTTTGATATTAGATTAGTTAAACTACCATCGATTCCAATTTGATGGTAATGTATATAGAAAGTATATTAGTTTTGATTAAGTAATCTGAATTTAGTTAGCGTTCACATAGAAATAAGTGAAGTTTGACTTTGATTGGTTAAATTGAATACAATTAGTTTCTAAAATCAAGTAAGTTGTGATATTTGATTAATTAGACTCAATTTAGTTTCCATAGAAAGTTGTATATGTAGAGATATTCGATTACAAATTGTTATTAGTATACATAAAAAAGTAATTTATGCTCTTCAATTGATATGTAGGTTATATTTATTTAGCGTTTATAGAGAGTCGAGTAAGATTTGATTTTGACGAGTTAGATTACACATGTTTTAGAGTTCACAAAAAATAAAGTAAAATTCGTCATTTGATAATTTAAATTTAATAGGTTGGGATATATGGTGGTGGGTAAAGGGAGAAAGAGAACACAAGTTAATGGAGAAAAAGAAATAAGTATATACATGGATATTTATTTATTAACAATTAAGATATCATGTATTAATTTTTTAAAATTTCTGTTCCGGCCAGTTTTCTCCATCGTAAATCATCCGGACATCCTTTTCCGAATCAGTTTCCTCATTCGTAAATCATTCTCAAAATCACAAATATTTGTGACTGGTTTCCTCCATCGGAAATCATCTGGAAATTCCTTTTCCGGGTAGTTTACGAAATCGGAAATCATATCCGATTTAGTAAATTTTCTCAATACACGGCGGGTTTTAAAACTCCTCCGTGCTTATCGTTCCAAGGTGTTTATACATTGGGTTCCATTACATTTCCGATTTCGTAAACCCAAAGGACGGCGGGAAAAACAACTTTCCTTTTTCCCGCCGTGCTTCTGCGCTGCGCATCTACCAATTTCCACTAGTGTATGAAACAAAATCTTTGATTGGTTTTTAGAATTTTGCAAGTCTGAATTTTGGGAAATTTGGTGAACCAAACAAGATTTTACAAAACTGGACTTGGATAAACACACCCTCATATTCTGAAATCATTTTCTCTTGAACTTGATGCAAATAAAAATTACATCAAAAAAGGTAACGCAATCTCATAAGAGATAGCCTCATGGATTGGAAAATCATCTTCACCAAGCATCAGACATAATGGCAAACATAGAGACGAAGGGAAACCAGATTATAATTAAGTTGTAGCTATATATATTTTGGAGGAATAGAAAAGTAACACTGATTTATAGAGGAAACAATGGAAGTGCCACAATTATCACTGCTAAAAACAAATAGAATGTTGATATAATGACCCTTAATGGAGATTAAGATGTATTTTCAATTTCCTATAGTTAAAATATTGAACAGACGCAAGCATGCGAATAGTTCTATTCAAGACACTGACTATGTTGCTCGGACACAAATTCTGTGTCAAGTCAGATTCGAGAATTCGAGACATGAAATTTCTAAAATTTGTTGACACGGGGATCCGATCAACAATGTGTCTTGAATAAATTTACCGACACAGCTATATCACATGTCGCGCCCTAAATACCATTATGAGGCCTCTATATTTTATACATAATATGATGAATATATGTATATGATGATTAAGGAATAATTTTTAATTAGATATTAGCACACATCATTAAGAAAGTGAGCCCATAATCCTTTCCCCTTCTGTTTCCCCTATTCTCTAATGAATATGAACATTATAACTCCATCTCTCAATTCTTCCATTCTCAATTCACCAGTGTGGGAAAAATCTCTTCTCCTCTTCATTCTATGCCTACTGGATCTGACACCCATGTCGATCTTTGGACACACCATCCGCACGGATATCGTCCATTCTTTTACTCATATTTTGTGTTAAATTTTGTGTCATGTCCGCCGACACGCGACACGCGACACAAGCTGTTTAGTCATATCCGAGCAACATGTGGCAGTGGCACAACTGATTGAGGAAATATCGCAAAATGGCTGCTGGTCTATGAGCTTGAAATCATAATAAAAAAGCTATAAAATTTTCTTTACTAATTAATCCATGCACAACACGGAGCTGGCACTCTAGGGCGGTTGAGCGCGTGCAATCTCACATGATCCAAAAATTATAGGGGACAAAAAAATTTATCTGCATTATACATATTATGTATCTAAAAAATTATTTCATGCAAACTCCTGTGACTGGTTTTAGAAATTAGAGCAGACAAAAAAATTTATCTGCTTAATGCAAGTTAGAAAATCACTCACATATTTCAATATATTCTTGTGTATTATTTCAGCCTTTCCTTCAAACTCCACCTACCGATTAAAATATATACCGGTTGATTTACCTTGTAATGATGGTTATAATTGGAGAAAATAGGGACAAAAACAGGTTAAAGGCAGTCACTTTCTCAGAAGCTATTACAAGAAGAGGCCGGGTAAGACTTCAGCAGGCAGTTGCCACAAGAAGAGGTCAAAATAGAACAAAGCATCCAGAAAATAGGAAAATAAAATATGTGCACAAGCACACAAGTCGACCAAGAGTAACATAGCTTATACATTTTAACAAGAAGAAACACCTCTCCTAATATCTGACCTAAATTACATACAAGAAACACAACAGTACTCCATGTGTTAAATTTAAAATAGCATGAAAATTGAAAATGTGATTACATATTTTGCACTGTGCAAATTATTCAAGTGCACACGCACTGGCGTAAGTACTTAGAGGCTCAGGGTGGCCCGAGCCTACCCTCTCATCATCTGTTCGAGTGTAGGTAATTTTTATTTTGACCCAACGAATTAGCTTTTTTACCTAGAACGGTGTAGGAGCACCGCACGGCGTGCATGTTATTCTTTCTAGTTTTATAAAATAGCCGTGACTTGTTAACGTCGTTTAATTTAAGTTTTTTTATTAAAGTTCTTTGTTGTATTATGTTTATCAATCGTTTGTTTTTAAATTGTAAAAGATATGATTCAACTGACGAAATCATTCAAGTTTACTATGAAATAAATTTTTGATTTCACCACTATGTACGCGTATATCCCATCCACACCCGAATCAATAATACATGTATCTGCTCAACAATGTATTTGCTCAGGAAATTGGGATGGATATGAAACAAATTATGCGTTATATATAATGAAGAAGAAAAACTGACCTATTGCTTGCGGAAGTTGATGGGGGAGTGTTTTTTCTGATGATCATTTGGATCACATCCAATTCTAACAAAGGTATCAATTACTTTAACCGCAAAACTTTTTTCACCCTTTAAAATATCCAAGACTACAAAAAATTATAGATTCACACCGCGGTTACCAATAATACACTATTGAATGTAAAATGTTAACAATTAAATAAATAAATAAATAAATATATATATATATATATATATATATATATTCAAAAATACTTCCAGCGTCCATAAATAATTTTCTACTTTTCAATGAAAGTGTTGAAGCGATATTGGAACACAAACATTTTTAGTTGCATATAATAGTGGTGTATTAATTGCATATAACAGTTAATTCAGAACATTTTCTACTAATCGATTCATCATAATCTTTAATTTTCTTCACGTGGAGTCTTATTTATATAGTTCTGTTAAAACAATTTAAATTAAACCCAAGAACCAATCAAAATTGTGGAACTTGAAGAATGATATTTAAAAAGAGAGGAAAAATAGAAAATTAAAATGAAGTAAAGAACCTAGATTCCAAATAAACAAATTTATTTGAAAAGGAAATTTTTGGATTCTTGGATAATTGGGGCAAAGATATCAAGTTCTTAATTCATAAACTGTGGAGGCTGGAACAATTTAACATTGACGAGCACTTTCTAAGATATGTAGTTAGGAAAGTCCCTAATATCCAAGATCCATCAAGTTTTGGAAAAATTAACTTGATGAAATGATTTTTTGTTAATATCTGTCACAAACAACACTGGAAACGGATTCACAAGGTAACTGTGAGAGAGATCCATGATGTATATCTAGATCCGATTTGAAAATGGTTTTGGTATATGGAAAATTGTTCCAGATCAGAACTAGGGTTTTCAAAGCCCTGAAATCAAATTTCTCAATAACATGACATCGTAGTACAACACAGTTTTATGCCTATCATTGATCAAATTAGATATCTAGGGTCTATATGAGATCTAGTAAAACACGGTTTTTTGTGAAACAGTATAATGTTTTTTGGTACTTTTCTTTTTGGCATTAGCAATCTGTATATTATTTTCTATTCCAAACTAAGATATTAGATTACTAAATCTATTTTGATCAACAGACTCTAAAATAAAATCCCCATCTTCTTTCGCCTATTTTTTGTCCTGTGACCATTGTAAACTAGGCATAGGAGATACTTGGGCTATCATATTCTGTTCTTCTACAGTCAGAGGAGAGTTGCTTACCTCCCTTACCTCTGTAGAGTCTGAGCATGTAATATGAGTCTGTATCTCTCCAGTTACTTCCCTTTCTTCACCTATATCCTGTGTATCTTGCAGATTTACATGTTCTTCATTTGGCTCCTGAGTAGTCAGCGTAACCTTTTCCATCTCGTGTTGGCTAGGTACAGGTGTTTGTCCCTTTGGTTCTCTCTCTGATCCTGTACAGTCTCCATTTGAAATAGTAGTAATATGGACCACACAAGGGGAGCTCCCACTAGCAGGCTTTGTGCTATCATGATTTTCCAAGTTCTCAATATCAACAGTATCATTATTTAATAGAACATTAAAACTGTTTTGGATAGGAATAACCTGCGTGGTAACCTTATTTCTCTGTGTAGTAACCTCAGGAAGAGAGTGGCCATTTGAAGCTTCTCCATTGTTTGTGTGTCTTGTCTCCTGAACTGGTAGCTGCAAGCAAATTTCGTGTTAGTCATATTTCTACATCACTGCAGGTGGCTGACATCTTCACAAAAGGCCTTTCTTGTTTTTTTTTTCCGGTCTAAATTTCGCTTTTCGAGTAATCCGACGATTCGCTTGAGGGGGTCTGACAATAGAAGGTTCAGATAATATGTAGACTAGACTTTTGTACATTGCACATATGTGCCTAGGGTTTAGTTATTTATCTTTAGGACCTTGTTTGTACTATAAATAACTATTGTGAAACCTAATACAACTCACTTTAAAAAATACACTCTCTACACAATTCTCATGCATGATGTACTTTCGCCTTGGCGATCATTAAGTTGTTCGGTGAAAAATGGTTAAAGATTTTACTGATTTGGCAATACACATCAATGCAAACTATTAAGCCAATAGAACTGTGTGTTTTTTATTAGTTCTTTTTAAATTCGAGTTTTTTGTAATAACAATACAACTGATATTTGGGCTTTGGCCATTTTATTGGGGTGTGGTGAGCCAAATAAAATCACAACACCATGGTGTGGTTTAATCTTTAAAAAAAAGGAAAAAAAAAAACAAAAAGGAGTAGTAAGAAGTGGGATGAAGGTAATGGTGAAGGTGAAGAGGACAAGAAGGATTTCATTCTCAGCCACAAAGACTATATATGCAGAATTGTCGCCATAAGATGGCGGCGGGGGTGGCGGAGGTGGAGTTTCAACACATCCCTTGCCCACTTCCGGCGAGTTAAAAAGATGCTACTGCACATAATGAATAAGCAGAAAGAATGTTTACATGTACAGATGTACTAGCAAGATTTCTATCCAACAAAAAAGTTCCTGGAGCAAGATACTTCTTAAAAAGTTTCAGGAAAAACCAAAATACTAGTACATCATGTTTTCCAGCACGAGAAAAGAACTTCCACAAGACAACAACAGCATATTCAGACTAAAGGCTTCAAGTTTCCAAGTTCCACAGAAGTAGCCATTTATTTTTAACCTAGGGTTCTAGACCATGACACACAAAAGCTTCTTCTGCATTCTATTTCAAGTTTCAACTTCATACACTAAGAGCAAATGAAGTAAATAACTCAGTACATACGCCTGGTGCAGCCTCTGACTCCACAGCGGCATTCCTTGACTTTGATCTTCCCATCAGAATCGCGAACCTGGTTCAGGCCATAACCATAGTTACACGTCAGCTCCTGCATTTCCGGGATGTTCTCATGCGCAAACAGCATAATGTGAGGTGCCTTCATGTCGTCGTGATCGTACATCACATTCTGCGCGAACAGATTTGAGGCACAGCTGTGGTTTACGAACCTCCCAACATTGCCAAACTCGAGAGCATCTATAGTGTATTTTTCTCCAGCTTCAGTATCAGAATACTTCAGACTAAGGTCAAGTTCGAACAGGTATTCATCATTTGTTCTCTTTTTAGTCTCCTCTTCATTGATAACTTCACCCGCGTATTCACAGATGAAGCTTCCAGAAGGAATGGAAGTCAGTGCCCTAACACCCCAGCCTCTTGTATCTGTCTTGAAAACCTCGAGGGGACGTTTGATGCCTTTCTGGCTAACCCTGTTGTAGCAAGAAGGAGGGCACTTGCATTCGGGGCCACATTCATACACGACTGCTTTCGTTTCCACGATAGTACCATTTGCTTTGTACGGAATCTTTCCACCGTTCTTCCAGGCACAAGAGCAGTTTTGCGAATCAGAGCAGTTAACAGAACAAGAGCAGGCACTGCCATCCTGTAAATAGAATGGCTTGGGATACATGACATTTTTTATGTAGTTGAAAGCTGGAGGCTTCTCATCATCAACTGTATTCACAACACGAATCGGAACGAGCTCTTTCTGCTGAGAAATGTCATCGATGCAGACACCACCACTGTAACTGGTAACTCTACCGGTTTTCTTCTGAGAAATTGGAACGAGCCTTTTCTCCTGAGAAACGTCCTCGACACAGAAAGGCACAGCATCATGAGTCAGTCTAGCGGTCTTCTTGGAGGCCTTGAATTTATTCCAAGCCACCTCCTCCTGGTTTTCATTTCTCCTCAGTTTAAACATGTATACGAGCTTACCATGCTCTCCGGTTACTTTCTGACAATCTTCAACCGTATACAGCCCGTCGTATACATATTTATTAACCATCCTAGACTCATCACGAGGATCGATCTCCTTTGTACCACGAACAACCCGAACAGGATTCTTCAATCTCTTGCTATTCCACAAAGCCAGGTTACCTCTCTCAAGTTTCTGATCCTCAGGCTGCCTACCTTTTCCACCATTTCCCCCATGCCCAGAATATATCAAAACATTAGGATCCCCCAAATCATCATCATATCCACCTGAAGCAACAATACTGACAGCGATCTTTTGTCCACCTACAGTTGTATAGTCGATGCCGCCCTGATATTGGTGATGAATACCAACCATAACCAGCTCTACTCTGTATTGGAACTCATCGCCTACTTGGACGCCAGGCACTGCACCGATGAAATGATCGTGTTCCGTGTTGACTTCTTTGCCTCTTTCTTTCAAGATCTTTGAGGCTTCAATATCGATCCTTTTTACTCTGTCCTTTCCTTCCTTAAGCCTCGCCACCTCTCCCCGCACCAGCTCTTCACACACAGCTCTAAAGGTACGAAGGACATCTTGAACTTTGAACCGAGCATCATCGTTACTTGAACTGGCACCAGCTTCAACCAAGGAGCTACCTTTCTCACAAGGTGCCTCATCTTCTGAGTTTTCGCCCTCATACCTAACAACCTTGCCACTGGGAGTATCTGCTGGTAGCTGACTTGAAGATGCAGCCATCTTCTTCACAACAATTCTCTGAGCATTCGCATTCCTTGTGGTTTTCTTAGCGACGACTTTCCCTCTCCAACTTCCCTTGATTGGACTAATACTGCCTCCAGCCTTGGAACCACCAGAAACTGCTCTAACTTCTGGACCTGAACCGACAGCATTATCGCCATCCCTTGGATCCACAGATTCATTCCCAACATTTTGGTCCTCAGCAGATGGTGCAGTAGCATTTGATCCACACTGTTTCGGAGAATCAAGCTTAAATGAGACTCTTTTTCTGGAAATTCTCTTCTTTGAACTCAGAGCTGAACCCTCTTCATCTGTTATCTTAGGTAAAGCTTCAGCTTCTCCAAGAACCAGCTTTTCCACTGATGGCAGGACCTCCTTAGGTAGTTCTACATCCACAGCACTTTCAACCATCACATCCACCAGCTCATTTCCCACTAGTTCCCGGGATTGAGCCTCCGCCCCAATCTCCATTTCAAAATCAGGGGCATCTAGGTTTAAAACAGGAGCATCAATAGTAAACATGTTACTCACCAACTTTCCAGATCCAGTAGCTTCAAGATGCAGATTTTGAACAGCATTTCCCTGAACCACCAAGCCAGTAGATGTTCCCGCTTCATTCTGGAGTCCACTTCCAGTCATAGCACCATTAATAGGATCTGAATTCAAAGGAACAGTCTCACCACCTGACACTAGAGCAGTTTCTTCAGGTTCAACTCCAAAATACTGATATTCCAGACCACACATCCAAGGAAATTGCCTGTTCACAGAGACCTTCCGAACCTTAAACCTAGGGGCATCTCCAGTACTCGGAGGGAGATGCACATTTTCTGATGGCCGCACACTTCCATTGACATCAGACATCCCACTGTTCGGAAACGTGACCATTAACAACCAACTAAGTCCTGCTAAAAATACCACAATGAAGTTAACAAGGAGCCAAACAACCAGATCCAAACCACAAACACATAGTATATCATTATCTACAAGACTACAACAGGAAAGCGTTCATCCCACTCTATGGGATCAGATGTACTGATCACACCACAACATCATTTAAAACAGAATGATCTCGAAAATAATTCACCCACGGAGATTTATAACCTAGATAATTAAACATCAATCAGAACAAAGAAGGTGAAATGAAATAAACAACCAATCAATCACGCAAACTAAACATCAATCAAAACAAAGACGGTGAAATTAAAAAATCAACCAATCAAACACGCGATCTACACATCAATCAAAACAAAGACGATGAAATGAAAAAAATTAACCAATCAATCACGCGAACTAAACATCGATCAAAACAAAGACGATGGAATGAAAACAATCAACCAATCAATCACGCGATCGCGCTAACATGAATTAACCAGTCAACCACGCGAACTAAACATCGATCAAAACAAAGACGATGAAATGAAAACAATCAACCAATCAATCACGCGATCGCGCTAACATGTATTCAACACCAACATGTGACATTAATCAAGACATAACACACATATCTCAAGCCAATCAGTCAATTACTAATCCGTACCTCAGACAAGCATCCCCAAAAGGCAAAACCCAAAACCCAAAACACAGCAAGCCAGAAGTTCACAAGAAACATCAATTTAAGGTAAAAGAATCGACGGTACAAAAAAAATTTTGTAATCAAATATTACCTAATGCATGTGAGAATCAACCATATAAAAAAGAGCTATATATATCTCAATCAAATGAACACTCAGCAATTCCAACACGTGATATAAAAATACTAAATCAATTCATAACCTAGATATAAAAATTTTACACCAAAACAATTAAATGAGAATCATTAACTCATACAAACAAACCTTTTGCCCCAAACACAGCAGACATCAATTAGCAGCAATTGGCAACACAATCACTGAAATTAAATCCTTAAAATCACCATATATGAAAATAACCACATATGCATGTGACAATCACCATAGAAAAAGCAAGATAAACCTCTCAAATCTCAATCCATCAATCATCATACACACGGACAAGCAATCGATAACACAAACACGTAAAGGCTGTACCTGATGAATTCCGAACTTCAATCACTCAGTAGCCGCAAAGAGATCACCTAAAAAACACAGTGGCACACAACATTCAGAAAAATCACAAATCGGTATGATTACAAGCAGTCTCCGAACAATTTAACTCTATCAGTGATATAAAAAAATGCAGGAACTTACCGGATACAAGATTGATAGAATTGCATGTGAGATTTTCGAAACAGAAATGGGGAATCGGATGTTATACTAGATTTTGATGAGTAGAGCAAAGTTTCCAACTTTTGCCAATTTTGGAAGAAAACAGAGTATGCTTTACTTTACTCTGCAAATTTATGGTACCATTGTTAGTCTTTGATTCTCTGACTTTTGTAAGGTTAACACACTTCTACTGTTTTCCGGAAGGTGTAGAGCTTATCTCCACCTAATATTGTTGGATTATATAATAAATTTTATCTTCATTACACATATTTAAATATTAATGTTGAATCAAAAATATCATCTATAATCCACATTTGGGATTGTAACAATAATTCCACACAACAATTTCCAAAAACAAATAACAAAAGTTGAGTAGTGGGGGAAATAGAGTAGAAAATATGACATATTTGTTGTAGAAAATTTCTATAAATTTTTAATAAAATATTATGTAATCACATTTTTGCCTAAAATTAGTTTTTAAATTATGGAAAATTAATTAAATTCATGATCAACATAAGTCCATGTAAATCTACATAACCAATGGAAGTGATGAGAGAAACTAAGGATATGAATTGAGAGAGATAAGTTCAAGAGTTCAAGAGCATTAGTGTGTTCTTACAAAATGAGAGAATAAATACTACATAGGATAACTAGGGAGAATGACTAAACTATCCCTAACATAATAATAATACTACTAACATCCCCCTCAAACTCACGATGCTACAGCAAGAAGCATTGAGAGTTTGTCAGATAAGAAACGGAAGCGCGCAGGTGAATGAGCCTTCGTGAATAAATCAGCAATCAGAAGGGAAGAGGGAACAAATGGCAGTGAGATAGTACCAAGCTGCAAATGATGGCGCGTAAAGTGGCAGTCAATCTCAATGTGTTTGGTTCGCTCATGAAACACTGAATTACGTGCAATATGAATGGCACTCTGATTATCACAATGTAGCGGTGTGGGATGAGGGAATTTGACGCCAAAATCAGAGAGCAGCCAACGCAACCAAACAATCTCTGCAGTAGTCGAGGCCATGGCACGATACTCAGCCTCCGTAGAAGAGCGAGAGATAACATCCTGCTTCTTACTCTTCCAAGAAATGAGTGAGTCACCAAGAAAGATGCAGAAGCCAGTGGTGGACTTGCGATCCTCAGGATCACCAGCCCAATCAGCATCAGAATAAGCACGCAAGACTAACGATGATGATGAGGGAAAGAGAAGACAACGGAACTGGGTGCCTCGAAGATACCTGAGAATACGAAGAACAGCACCCCAATGAACTGATGTCGGAGCAGTGACAAACTGACTAACCACGTGAACAGCATGTGCAATATCTGGCCGAGTAACTATAAGATACACCAAACTGCCAACCACAGTACGATACAGAGTGGGGTCAGGCAAAGGAATCCCATCTGTAGAGGAGTAGTGAGCATTAGTCTCAAGTGGAGTGTCAACCGTCTTATTATCCGTAAGACGGGCACGATCAAAAAGGTCAGCAATGTACTTGGACTGAGACAACAGATAACCCTTAGGAGAAGAGGCTACCTCAATGCCCAAAAAATAACGGAGCACCCCCAAGTCTTTCATAGCAAAACAATAAGCCAAATCATGCTTCAATGATTCAATTCCCTCACAATCATCACCGGTAATAATCATATCATCAACATACAAAGAGAGGAGAATACGACCCTTACTAGTATGCTTGATGAACAAAGCAGAATCATAGTAGCTAGGGCGAAAGCCAAGAGAGATGATCACAGTGGAGAACTTCTCAAACCAAGCTCTAGGAGCCTGTTTGAGGCCATAAAGAAATCGCCGAAGTCTACAAACATGCCCGGGCTCATGCGCAATACCGGGAGGAGGTGTCATATAAACCTCCTCAGAAAGATCACCATAAAGAAACGCATTCTTAACATCCATCTGCGAAATCTTCCACTGACAAGCTGAAGCAACTGCTATCAGAGAGCGAATGGTGGTCATCTTTGCAACTGGTGCAAATGTCTCATCATAATCCATCCCATACTCCTGTGAATAACCCTTCGCAACAAGGCGAGCTTTGTATCGTTCAACAGAACCATCAGACTTGGTCTTAATCTTATAAACCCAACGACAACCAATAGTGTGCTTTCCCGAAGGCAAAGGCACTAAATCCCAAGTGTGAGTCTGATGTAAAGCAGCGAGTTCCTCAGCCATAGCACGCTGCCAAAGAGGGTCACTAACAGCCTCTCTATATGATGTAGGCTCAGACAAAGAGTGAATGGACACAAGGAAAGAGGCAAATGCAGGAGAATAGGAGGAGTAAGCAAAGTCTGGCTTCTGAGTAGACTTAGAAGCCCGAATGGACCGACGGAGAGGGGGAGGATCGATCACAATCTCGGGAGATGGTAGTGGAGGCTCTATGGACAAATCAGTATCAGGAACAAGGGGCAAATCAGCAACATGAGGCTCAGCAAGGGGTGCATCTGTGTCTGGAACTAAGTCTGGTGGAACATCATCTCTAACAACATCAAAAGGATCCATGTGAATAAGATCCAACTGAGTCAACTGGTGTGAACTAGAGGGAATCGAGAAAAACGGGATATGCTCCAAAAACACAACATGTCGAGCAACATATAACTTCTGCTTAACAGGATCAAAACACCGATACCCCTTCTGACCACTACTATAACCCAAAAAGGCACACAAAGCTGACTTTGGAGACAACTTAGTACGTTCAACATTGAGGTAGGAGAACAAAACAAGCGCAACCAAATACCCGCAAGGAAGAGTAATCAGGTGCATGTCCATACAATGCCTCAAAAGGTGACAAACCAGAATTATGTGAGGTCGGGATCCTATTGATGGCATGCACAGCTGTAAGAATGGCTTCAAAGGAGAACAAAACAAGCGCAACCAAATACCCGCAAGGAAGAGTAATCAGGTGCATGTCCATACAATGCCTCAAAAGGTGACAAATCAGAATTATGTGAGGTCGGGATCTTATTGATGGCATGCACAGCTGTAAGAATGGCTTCCCCCCAAAATACTTTCGGAACCTCAGCCGACAGCAAGAATGAACGAGCAGTCTCAACAATGTGACGGTGTTTCCTTTCGGCAACACCATTCTGCTGAGGAGTATCAGTACAAGAGGTCTGTCGGATGGTTCCATCAGAAGCAAGCAACTGGCAAAAGGCATTAGAGGTGTATTCACCCCCCAAATCACAACGAAAACACTTAATGACTGCAGAGTGCTGTGTGCTGATAAGAGCCCTGAACTCACGATAAATCTCAAGAAAATCAGATCTATGTTTCATAAGATAAACCCATGTATAACGAGTAAAATCATCAATAAATGAAACATAATATCGAGAACCCCCTTTACTAGCCATAGGAGAGGGGCCCCACACATCAGAATGCACAAGATCAAAGGGAGCAAAAGATGAAGAAATGCTTCTCTGAAAAGGCAAGGCAGAAAACTTCGCTAGTTTACAACCACTGCAATCAGAGATGTCATGAGAGTGCAACTGACCTAAAGCTCCAGTGGATGCCAAATACCTCAAACGGGATGCAGATACATGACCCAAACGAGAATGCCACAAGTAAAAGTCAGAGGAAGATGAGCTCAAACGAAAGGAAGACAAGTCCACAGTAGAAGCAACAACATCTAATACTTTCAATTCATCCAAAACATAAAGTTTCCCTTGCCTACGACCAGTCCCAACCACCTTCTTAGATGTCAAATCCATAACCACACAAGATGAAGAAGAGAACCAAACACCCAAGCCAGAATCACACAATTGACCAACCAAACAAAGGTTAAGTGAGAGACTAGGAATATGATAAACATCACTCAAGGAGACATTAGGGGTGACAATAGAACCAATACCCTGTAATGGCATGGGAGTTCCATCAGCAGTCAATACTGAACCAGTAGGTGCAGATGACAGAGTAGTAAAAGAAGGCAAATGAGGAGACATATGATTAGAGGCCCCAGAATCCAAAATCCACAAAGGAGAAGAGACAGGTGAGATGGGCGATGATGACAAGCCTATAGAGGAGGACACGACAGAATGCTGCTGAAATGCGAGAAACTTTTGAAACTGCTCGAACATATATGGAGTCAATTCAACACTAAATGACTGAGAGCCATGATCACTACCACTTTCCATTATGATAGTTCAAGAATCCAAATACACCAAGAAATGCCACACAATCAAAATTTCTCCACACTAAACAAACTCCCACAAGAGATCAAATCCACAGTACAAATCCAACGAATCTCGTCAAAACTTAACAAACCAGATTGAATTCACACCAAAACAAACTCCCAAACCTCAACAAAACTCCGCAACTAAATCAAAACCAAATCCCAACACCACAATTCAATCGAAATATGAAGATCCCAACAAGTCACAAGCATGAACACTCCCAATAACAATCTCTCCAAGTTAAGAGACCTCAAATTTCACACCAAAATCACAATCATAATTTCGAAAAATTCCAAATCAATACCCAATCCAAATACACCAAATTAAGAGTCACAAATAACAGACCACACAATAATATCATCCATAAACCACTGTAAGAATTGACACAAGCTCACAAACCTTCAAAACACCAAAATTGAAATAAAACTTTCTTAGACAAAAAACTCACGGTTTCGGTCCGACAGGAACTGCAGCCTTTATAGAGCTCAAATATTCGATCCGAACGGTCAAATTGTAGATCTGTGTCTCACGAACAAACCCCAGAAATTTCAGAATTTTCCAACGGTTGGATAGAGAGAAATCCGAATTCTACCACAGCTGCGCAGTTTAACCCGAAAAACAAACAACTTTCTTTCATAGAAGGTTCAAACAAATTCGAGAGGCCAACAAGATCGTGCAACCCATCGCTCTGATACCATGTAAATCTACATAACCAATGGAAGTGATGAGAGGAACTAAGGATATGAATTGAGAGAGATAAGTTCAAGAGTTCAAGAGCATTAGTGTGTTGTTACAAAATGAGAGAATAAATACTACATAGGATAACTAGGGAGAATGACTAAACTATCCCTAACATAATAATAATACTACTAACAGTCCAAACATACCGAATATAGATAATTTTGACTATAAAAATTTTTTGTGGGTTTGGTTCCTTGTCCGCCTCATTTCAATATTGTTGGCTTCAAATGGATCTATCGGCTCAAGTATCGTCAGGATGGATTCATTGACCGTAATATTGTTAGAGAAGTTACGTACACCATCTAATAAAAGTAAACATAATAAAATTTGATTTTTAGTGGGCGAGAATATTTATAAGATTTTCACATATATCAGCGTTTACCATGAAGGAAAAGGTAAATGTCGTCAGCATTACGACTCTGTATTTATATAGCTGGCAGGGGGTATCTTTCGAGATTTTTTACCTTTTTTTTCAGCGTGAATTTACTATAAATGCCCTTCTCCTTTTCTACTCCTTCTCGGAGTCGCAATCTGCATAAAATCTATCGAAATATTGCAGGTCGACGATAACTACCCGCTTTTTTATTTAATTTTATTTAAGTTTTGGGGATAAAAATCGGTTATACAAATCAATTCGGTTTGTTGGGGCCCGTTTTATGACAAGAACGCGGTACCACGTAGGATACGGAACCCAATGGGAAGAGGCCGCGTGGAGGAGTTGGTCCGAAGGACTTAATTACTACCTCCGTTTTTTGCACTTTAACTTTGAGGTAAAATTTTTGTCCGTCTTTAACCATCAATTTCTACTTATATATAAATAATAATATTATAGTATAATATAGTTTTGGATTCTCTGTAATACCTATTTTTTGAATATCAAATTTTTAGAATTCAATAGTTTATATAACTAAAAAATTATCGATAGTCAAATATGTAAATAAAAATCGATGCTATAATAAGTACCAACATCGATGAAACAGAGATAGTACGATAGCGGTCAATTCGGTTTTCTTTCTGTGTTTGGAAACTTTAATTCTGCTTTTAATGTTTTCAAATCGGAATCAGGGAATTATTTCCATGTTTGGATAAAGACCAGGGTGGGGTGATGCTCTAGGACTATACCTTAGATTGAAGGGACTTTTTCTTAAAGTTTTCAAAGGCCATAGAATCATCCTAGGTGTTTGTGTCTATACTTGTCCGGTGAAAGAAATGTTATCTTCAATTTTCTGATTTTTTTTTTCTATTCCACTTTAATTAAATTGTAGTTAGAAGTTGGTATTGAAATATATATATATAGGTGAATGTATGTGGAAATAACTTGTAACAACCTATAATTAGCAAAGATATTGATGATGAAATAGTAGAAATCACTAGAATTTTTAAGAGCTGCTCATCAGTATCTCGAATGTGAATAAGACGTTATTGATAAGGTATGAATAAGTGAGACGGTGATGGATAACAATGTTGTAATTCCAAATGAATATAACTAATCGGGAATTCACACTAAATATACAGAGTACAATATTCATATTATCTCTATCTCACCCAAATCAGCATAGTTGACTTTTCACATTATCCAACACACATCTTTGACCAACCGTATTTTTATTTACTTATATTATTAAAAAATAAAAATTTGATATTTGAATACTATATGTTGCGATTAATCAAACGATACAAAATATGATAATATTCAAGATTATATATCTATTTAAATAAGCGGTCAAAATTTAAAAGAAAATAGTGTCGAAAAGTCAAAATGCACATTAGACTGAGACGGGAAAGTACATTCATTGTATCCAACCTACTTAAATATAGAATAAAACATGTATGAATATAAATCCAATCTTCAAACCAAACGTGTCTTATTTGACTTTTCAAAATTTTGTTTGACTTTTCAAAGTCAAACCGACAATCAATTTCTATTTATTATAAATATCATGTAATATATTTTTGTATTGTAATGATACGTATATACTTTGAAATAATATGTTTGACTTTAAAAAATCAATATTATTTAGTGAATATATTTATGATCAAAGTTGTTTTAGTTTGACTTTGAAAAATTAAATTAGACGCTTTGAATATGGTTATGATAGATGGAGTTTAAATATATCCTAATATCAATCAAAATATTCTATTAAGGTGAAAATGTGGATTTATATTGAGGTGTGGGAATTGGACTTGCAAGATGGTCCATCATAAAACATGTGGTACTGGGTTTAACAATGTTAAATAGTTTTTTTTAGGGGAAGATGTAGTTTATTAATTAAAACGTAAGTGAACATTACAAAGTCTTCTGCCTAATCTAATGGCAAGATTATGTTCTGCCATTAGATTGATTCTACTAATCTTAATAACCTGAAACTCTAACATCGACTTTAATAAAGCATTAATACTAAAAACTATAGACTTTATCTCCAGGGGTGATCTTTCAGCATCCTTGATTGAGTCCGCCAGAATCTTAAAATCAGTGACAATGTTGATACGTCGACAACCTTGTCTGCATGCTGATTTTAGGGCTCTCCAGCAGGCTTCCGCCTCTGCCTGTAATGGGGACACCGCTGTGAAAAAGTCTGTTCCTTCGCTGTGTAAGTCTTTTGACCAGCCAGGTTTCCAAAGTCTCCAGCCTCCCGTTCCCAGCATTTCAGTTTTCCTAAAGGAACCATCAAAGCTGAGGACACATGCTTCCTTGAGAGCTCCTTCCACCGTTCCATCTTTGAGATTATCAATTGTAATGCTGGCTGTGGTCAATTCTCTTCCTGAGCTTAATGTATGTAAGGAACCTGCAGTCTCTGCTCTTGTTCTCCCCCTACTCAGCATGAGCTGACAATCAGCATTTGCTTGTACCAGACTCCATTCTGGCTGTTGTAGCACTTGATGAAAGACATGATGGTTTCTATGCTTCCATATTTGCCATAAAATGGCAATAAACTTCATAACATCCTCCTTCTGTATGTTCCCAGTGATGAGTTGAAAGAACCAAGTAGTGAAAGAGATGTCTGGTCCTTGTATTGTGATTCCAGCTTCTCTCCAGATCTTTGTTAACTCTGAACAGACCAGGAACAAGTGAGTCTTATCTTCTATACCAGAGGAGCATCTGGTGCAAATGTTGCTATCAGGCAACTTTCTTGATTGCCTATTCTTCTGAGTTGGTAAGCATCCCAGTAATGCCTTCCATAAGAAAGTAAACATTTTAAGGGGGACATTTAGGCTCCAGAATGTGGACCAGAATTTCCTAGCCTGATCTGATACTCTGATATGGTGTGGTCCACTTTGATCCTGATTCCTTGCCACATGGTAACCTTTCTTTGTGTTATATTCTCCATTACTGCTGCAACTCCAAAATGGGGTATCTGTCCCCTCAACATTTAAATGTAGTGCTAAAATATGAGGTATAACCTGGCTTGGAAAAATGTTTCTAATTAGGGGCATCCTCCAAGTACTAGATTGCTGGTCTATTAGGTGCCTACTCTTAGATTTGTGTGAGTAGATATCACTGCTGAATTCCGTATGGGATTGGCAATGGATGGAATCCAATTTTCATGTATCTTGACCTGCTTTCCATTTGCTACTCTCCAGTGCAAATTGCTTGTTATGAGGTCAGCTGCCCATAAAATGGATTTCCATCCCCAAGAGTCTCCAGGTTTTACCAGTGTTGTCTTTATGGAATCATGTCTCAAGTATTTAGCCCTATATACTTGACAAAGCAGAGATGAACCTCCTTTTAATATGTGCCAAGCATGCTTTGCTAGCAATGCTTTGTTCAGGCTCACTGAAGATCTTAAACCTAGACCACCCTCATGTCTTGATTTATAGATTTGACTCCACGCCCTCCAATGCACTGATCTTCCACTCAAAGAGCCTCCCCATAAGAACTGTGCTGTCATTGCATCCAATTTTTTCAAGATATGTGTTGGAATTCTGAAGATACCTAGTGGATAGACAGCCAGGGATTGTATGACATGTTTTGCTAAGGTCAATCTGCCAGAAAAGTTTAGCAGTCTGACTTTCCAAGATTCATACTTCTGTTTAACTTTCAGGATCAGTGAGTGGAAGATACTTGATTTTCTCTGATAAAAAATGATGGTTGTCCCCGGGTATGTGCCACCAATGCCTTCATTGTGTATATTCATTCTTTGCCTGATAGCCGTTTGCATATTTGCTGGGGTATTAGGACTGAACTTCATGGCACACTTGTTGAGATTCAGTTGCTGACCAGAAAAGGTGACATAGTCATCAAGGATGGCTGCCATATCATCTACTGCCTGCTGTGTGCATTTGATAAAGAGAATGCAGTCATCTGCATACATTATATGTGAGATGACTGGTCCTCCTCTGGACACCTGAACACCTAAACTTGAGTTCTGGAGCATCTTCTTCTTCATCCAAGTGGACATATATTGTTGGCAAATGATAAAAAGATAAGGGGATAATGGGCATCCTTTCCTGAGTCCTTTATTGGGGGAAAATGTCTGTCCAACTTCCCCATTTACTTTAATCTGATATGTAACTGTTTGTATAGAAAGCATTATCAGATCAATAAAGGATTGTGGTATCTGGATGTGTGTGAGGGCTGCTTCTAGGAATTTCCATGAAACCCTATCATATGCTTTACTCATGTCCAATTTAATTGCAGCCATTTCCAATTTCCCTTTTTTGTGCTTCCTCATATGTTCCAATACCTCATGAGCTAACAGGACACTCTAAGAAATGTTCCTTCCAGGTACAAATCCATGCTGGTTGGTTGATATTAATGAGCCAATGTGCTTTTTCAGTCTTATTGCTATCATCTTTGCTAGGATTTTGTACTTGACATTGCATAATGAGATAGGTCTGAAATCAGAGGGAGTTTTAGGTATCTTTACCTTTGGAATGAGAATGATCTGTGTGCAGTTCCAGTCCATTGGGAAGTCCCTTGTTTGTGTGATATGGAGAATAGCTGAGGTTACTGAATTTCCAACTATGCTCCAATATTGTTTATAGAAGCCTGCTGGGATTCCATCTTCTCCAGGAGCTCCCCATGATTTCATGCTTGTAACTGCTTACCACACTTGTGATGCAGTGAAAGGTTCACTCAATTGCTAAACTTGGTAAGGAGTAAGAATCTGATTATTGGCTTGCATGAAATCCTGAACATTTTGTGGAGGAAGAACTTCAGAGTATTCTGCCTGGGGGTACACATACACTTCCTTGATGTGGTTGTTCAGTATATGGACAATACTGTTATTGTCCGTGTTCCAGATTCCATTAGCATCCATAATCCCTTGGATAGTATTTACTTGCTTCCTCCTTGTGGCCCATCTGTGAAAGAACTTGGTATTTTTTTCACCAAAAGCCATCCAATTAAGCTTTGTTCTTTGTTATTCAGATTGCCTTTGCTCCAGTTCCTTCTTTAGTGTGATCAGATCCTTTATCTTGCAATGATTATGGTGTAAGCCTGTGCCTGCTTGTGCTCTCTCTAGCTGATCTGATAGCTCTTTGATTCTTTTATCCATATGTCCAAAAGCTCTCTTGTGCCAGTTGCAGAGATGTGTTAGTGTAACACTGAGTCGATCTGTTAGGCTCTCCACAATGCTGATATTGTTGCCACCTTGTTGGTTCCATACTCTGTGTATGATCTGATTAGGGGCCTCCATCACATTGCTTCAAACCTTTTGCTGCTTTTGACACTTCTATTTTGTGGTTGTAGTTCTAGCAGTATGGGACTGTGGTCAGACTCAATAAAGGGTAAATTGTTTACCTTAGCAGATGGCCATAAAGTGTCTCATTCCTTGTTTGCAAAGGCCCTGTCTAACCTCTCCATATTGTGTGTGGGGGATCTTGATTGTTAGTCCAAGTGAACCAAAGTCCCTTTGAGCTGACTTCCTGTAACTGATGATTGTTGATGAGCTTGTGCAACTCAGAGTATAGATTGGATAGAACGGGTGAGCCTCCCCTTTTGTCCCTTTGATCCAGAATCTGATTGAAATCTCCTATCACTATAGTTGGGAAACTACTGAAATAGTGTAAAGATGCTAAATCATTCCAAAACAAAGGCCTTTGTGAAGTAGATGGTGGCCCGTAAACCAGTAACAGGCACCACTTCTGGCAATTTACAGCAGAAACTAAACAAACTAAGTAGTTGCTATGAACCTGATCAACTACTAATTCTACACTATCTGCCCAAAATAGAGCTAAACCCCCAGATCGACCAGCTGCACTAACTATTCTAGCATTTCTGAAATAGGAGTTTTCCTGCCAGCGAGCAAAAACATTCTCACTGGCCTTGGTTTCTAGCAAACAAAGGATACTAGGTTTATGCCTAAATAGCAGCTGGTTGATCTCTGTGAATGTAGGGGCGTTGTTGCAACCCCTACAATTCCAGACTATGGTCCTCATGGCTGATTAGGTGGTTGATTTGGTTCAACCACCGGAAAACCTTGCTGTGTGGCTCCATCCACAGCCACCTGCAACAGTGATAGCCTTCTGGAAGACACCTCCCCCTCTCCACTGCTGGTTGAGTCTTCATGGTCTTCTTCCTTTACCAGATCCAATACTTCCTCAAGCTGATCTTCCCCAACCGCATCTGAATTTCCCTCTTCATTATCAGAAGATATTACTATAACTGGATTAGGGTGTGGGTTTATTGCACTTTTCTGCTCCTCCTCCTCTAGATGTATATTGTGTCTAAGAATGATCCTTCTTCTTTTTGGGGAATTCAGAACTTGGTCTGGCATTACCACCATGCTGCCATTGCCTTCTGATCTGGCTCTCTTTTTATTCTCCTGTCGTCCTGTCTGATTGATCGGCTCTGATGAGGCTCTATTTATCCCTCTGACATTCCAGTTATGAGCCCAGTGCACCACATCAGTATGGATCCGATTTGACAGCGGTGTATTCTCCATATGTTGTAGTGGCGCCTCCACAGGTTCCTCCTGCACTTCTTGGTTGTTCTCCCTTACTTGGTCTGAAACCTGTGGTTTCTCTGACTTGGCTTGTTCTGAATCTGATTCATTTTTGCTAACTTGTTGGATAGGCCTGGATGATTGACCAACTTCAAAATTTGGTCTCTTCTTTCGTAACACAAAGTATGTTCTCCTGCTGCGCCTCCCGCCCTTGACACTCTTTTGTTCGAACTTCATTTTCTTTTTGCCTTTTCCCTCATCATCCTCCTGATCTTGTCGGATTCTCTTAGGCCTTCTTTGTCTGCCAATGACTATGGTTGGACCTCTGCTCTGCCTGGAAGACTCCGAGTCTGACTCTTGAGAGGATGTGTCCGAGTCCCCCCCATCTAAGGAAATGACCACTATTTCATTCTGGTTTTCTGTTGATTGCTCCAACTGTTCTTCATGCGGATTAATCTGTTGAATCGGGGGAATCTCTGAAATTGCGTCTCTCCATCCTGGGATTGCAGATGCTCTATTTACTGTGACTCGGAGGTGCATCATCTCAGGGTTTTCTTGCAATGCCGACATTAAAAACGAGGTCAGTGAATCCTCAGCCGATTCTAACTCCCTGAGATCCACTGTTACTCTTTGCATCTCTATCTCTGGTTGACTTTGAACATCCACCAGTCTCTGTTGAGGAACAAAGTTCTCCATTTGTGGACCAAGAGCATCATTGTCAACTAACATATCGGTTGGTGGGGACGGTGAGGCTGACCTAATCCTCGCTTGATTCTCCAATTCCACTCCAAAATAGGGATCGAAGGTCTGAGTCCTGTGCTGAAACGGATTTTCTTGTATCCTGTCGCCAATGACTAATTTTCTTCCATTTCCCGGCTCCACCCTCATTGAAATCAAGAAGCCTTCCTGAATATCTCTTTCCCACATGAACCTGTATCTGAGCCTTCGCGAGTCCATGTAATCAGCTGGCACATTCGTGTTGCGGTGTCCCCTACGATGATTATATGCATGAACATCACCAGCGAACATCTGTCTTCTAGGGTCATACACCACATTCACCCCTCTCCGCAAAATGCGACCTAACTTTATGCTCAATGAACTGATCTAACACCTCATTAGTTCGGATCGGGCAATCCTGCATGAGATGACCAATAACCCCACACCTTCTGCAAAATCTATACACTCTCTCATACTGAATGTCTACCCAAATTCTTCTATTTTCAGGCACTCTCACATACTCAAGATCTAAGTAAAAGCCTGTGACTAATGGCTCACCCGGCACTAACCACATTGTCTCCCTCAAGTAATTGACGTTCATTGCTGGTGGCGGCTCTATTTCCACATCAATAACCTCCCCAGCCATGTTCACAATCTTAATGGCTGCCATTGGAGCAAAGCACTCCGCTAGCAGGCCATGAAGCTGCACCCGAACCTTGACCTTTTCAACCCGAACATCTCTTAAGACTATCCCTGACCCCCATCTCCTAAATGCTAACAATCCCCCCACCACAGCAAAAGGACTACGGTGTAAGATTGCTAACGCTTCCTCACTAGAATCAAAATTAACTACAAAGAGATGTTGATATCGGTGGATTACCTCCGCAGTCACTGACCAGAAGTTTCTGAAATACTGGTTCAGGGTTTCTTCTGTGTACTCCTTGGTGTCCATCCAATATGCCAGTAGGCAGTTTTGCTCCACTGGCACTGCATCTTGGATATCGTCCCTTGTGATCGCTAGCACACCTCCTCTCCTTGTCGGCCTTGCGGTTCCGTCGAAATCAACTCCGGTACTGGCCGGAGCTCTATGCTCCTCTGAGTAGTCTGACCCTCTGGGTGTGAGGGCCATTTCAGCTTCATTTAGAGAGGGGCTATCTCCCATAGCTTTGAATTCGGAAAAGCTACTAAACTGTTTAATTGAGTTTGCAGTTTTGGAGTGTTTATATTGTGGGAATTGTGAGTGTCTAATTGTGCTATTTATAGGAACAGACTCTCCTTCCATCCTTTCAGTTTCTCTGCGACTGAATGTGTCTGAATTGAATTTCATCTTGGATGAAGCGACTCTCATGATTAATTCTCTTTAATGCTCTGTATTTTATCGAGGAAAAGTGAAATCACTACCCAATGAAACAATTGATGAGGCACTCACCTCTTTTCAGACTGACGCTTAAAAACTCTCTCCACTGTCACACGCAAAAAAACCCTCTTTTCCGTCAGAATCGAGACGCGCGCACACTGCTAAAGCCACACGCTGCCTTCTCCGATGCCCAATGAACACCGGGGAATCTTTCCTCCCGTTCACCGCCAAATTAGCTAATGATGAAAGTTGTCTATCAAACCCTCTTTTTCAAACCACACTGCATGTCTAATCCAATCACCCCACTATTTGATTGAAGTGTTGAGATGACAAACGCCTAACTTTCTGATGTTAGAAACGGTGGATCGTCGCCGGAAATTAAGTTTTTGGACTGAGAGGAATAGTACTACTCTCTGGCTTAGAGAGAGAAAGTGTCTTCATAGTCTTCATGTTAAATAGTTAGGTAAATCATCTGATAGATATTATTCAATTTTCATTGTGCTAAATTCAAGACAAAATCATTTATATACTTGATTAGTATAAAAATATATGGACATGAGTAAAGACTTTAATATATTGAATAATATTGTATTCATCATAACATGCATATTTTATACTCCATTATATTATTTTTCTATCCATGGTACCAGAATTTGATAACTAAATATTTTTGAACTAATTTTGTCAAAATTCAACATGTGCATCTATTAATATGAAAAAAGAAAATTACAAACTAGGGGTCTAAAATAACTTATCACTAAAGTTAATCATTTATAAAGTTCTCTGTCAATCTTTTTATACTTCAGTAAAATTAATCCTCAATTTGTTTTTAACTTCAGTTTAAATCTCACATCACACCAAGTGGTGTCTGTTGTAATTGCTGATGCATTCAAGCTTAACTAAATTATGGATGGGCAAAAGGTGGAACCGTTTTACGGGGATGGCTCCAATTTGAACTGAATACGAGGTTTTAGTGTAAAGATTGAAACAGACACCATATTCTCATAATTGCCAGATTAGGGGCATTTCCTGTTTTTGATAGAATTCTTTTGTCTAGTTTTCATTTCCGAAAATTCCAGCAGACCAATAACTCGTTAGGTGAGAGCAAGGAAGTCATGGCGTTGAAAAGTCGTCCATTTGGCGACGACTAGTCGTTCTGGTGCTCTAGAGGTTTCGTCATGTATGCTCGACTCGCCGGGAAGTTGATTTGGCGCGAACGGCGGACGACTAGTCGTCCAGGCGTCCAAGAACCCGCCGAAAACCCGCCGAATGGATACCAAACTCCGCCGAATGGATGCCGAACTCCGGCAGGCCCATGTAAATTTTATAACCCAACCCAGATAATAAAAACGGGTCGAAATTTTTAAATAAAAAATAAAAAACATTATTTTTAAAAAAGAAAAGAGAATTAAAAATAAAACCTTTTAACTTCTGGATTGGACTGGGATTTATAACTCAGAAGAATAGAAAAGAAATTCTCTGTTTTCGGAAAAATTGTGAACTGAATTTGTAATAATTCTTGAATATTTGTTATGTGAAATTCATATTTTGGAGTTTATAAGATTAAATATTGTATTTGAAATTTAAAATTTTATATAAAATGTATTGTAGTTTTAAATATTATATATATTGCCCTTATGCCATAAAACGCCAAAATAAACACCGTAACGACTAATCGTCCTGACACTTGATGAGCGCCGTGCCATAAAAGACGCCGTGACTTCCTTGGGTGATAGTTGGGTGGTGGACGGTTCCCTGCTGTGGATCAGTTACTGCTTTGCTTAGATATTATGGTCCCGTTTGGGGAAGAGCGTTTGGGGAAGCGTTTAGCGTTTTTGTCTAAAAATAAACATTTGACTGGTCAATACGCTACCTATTGTGTTTGGTGAATAAGAGTTTATAATCAGCGTTTTGGAATGAAACGCTGCTTTTAGAAACGCTCGCATGAGCAGCGTTCCATCTAAAACTCTATTGGTAATTGATTTAAAGTTCACTTTTATCCCTGCGTATAAGACATTTCTATATCATAATTTTTTGGTAATGGTAACGTATACGTGTGTTTTTTTGGTAATGTTTTGGTAATGGTAATATCACGCCAATGATAAATTATATACGTGTTTTTTTGGTAATACTAAAAGTTTACCATCACGGTAAAAAAGCAAAAACGCATTAACTTTTTTAAATTTATATATACTTTAATGGAAAATATTGTCATTTAAATTACTAAAATAAATTAAAATTTCAGTAAATATGGGAGTTAATAAGAGCAAGCCCAACAACTAATCTAAAACAATTTTTATAATAGAGTACCAAATTCCAAAAACTTCATAATTATTTTGTCTCCATCCAACAGTTGCTCTATTTTACAATTTCATGAATTTATTGCCATAAATAATAATAATCATATTTATTTCTATTTGAGACTTCCAAGAGCACACAATAGGGCATGTTTGTCTGAGCTTATTTCTTACCGATCTGAATTGAACTGAGCTGAAGTGAAATTTATGTTTTGAAAATTAGAATCAGAAATAATCAAATTATTTATGATCAAATTTACTTGAATTCGATCAAATTATATTTTACTGAACTGAATTAAACTAAATTGTACTTAATTGAATTAAACTAAACTTCTCTATTTAAAAGCTCTAACAAACAAAGTCTTAATTTTATTTGCAAGTTTATGATTTTAATATATTTATATGTGTAAAGATATCAATGATTAAGAAAGTATAGGATAAAAAAAGGAAAGAAAAGATAAGAATCAATGATAACATTAAATTTTAGAGTATGAAAGAAGTATACCCATATACCTTTTCAATCTTCCAATTTTACCATATCTCTATTTTAGAGTATGGGATAGAGTAGCTGTTGGAAGCAATAATATAGTTAAAAAGGGTAAATCTAGCTAAAAACTCTATTATAGAGTAACTGTTGGGCATGCTCTAATGCAAAAATATACAGATTATGTATAAATAAGTTTAGGTTTATGTGTATAAATATTTAATAGTTAAGTAAATGACATATCGATTCCCAATATATTTGTTTGAGATATATATTTTCAGAAATATAACATTTAAATTTTACACTTTCATATAATATAATAATATTATTCCTTATTATCAAAATTTGATATGAAATGGATTTTGTAGTTAATAAATAAAATATATAACTAATTACTATATGAAATAAGTATACACGATTAATATAAGAAATTTTCATATAAATTGTATTGATATCCATTTCCGTCATTTTACATAACAAAACAGCTAACAACTACATATAAGTTACCAAACATCAATGAACAAAACACTAGTCAAAACAGCTGGTCAGAATAGCTCATACAATCCGCTAACAGCTAACAACTCATATAATCCGCTAATAGCTAACCTCTAACAGCTACTCCCCAAACGGGGCCTATAGGCCCCATTTGTTGAAGAGCGTTTTCAACAGCATTTAGCGTTTTTGTCTAAATATAGACGTTTGACTGGTCAATACGCTTCTTACTGTGTTTGGTGGATAGCCGTTTATATTCAGCGTTTTGGAATTAAACGCTACTTTTTGAAACGCTCATTGGAGCTGCGTTTTATCTAGAACGCTTTTGGTAATTTGGTGTAAAGTTCTGTTTTATCCCTTTACGAGTTGTAGAGCATTTCTATATCATAATTTTTTTGTAATGATCATATACGGTAATGTTTTAAAATTTATTATCACACGGAAATATGGTAAATCATACACGTGTGTTTTTGATAGTGTTTAAAAATTTACCATCACAATAAAAATTATAAAATACATTAATTCATTTTAATTTATATAGTAGTTTAATGGATAATATTTTCATTTAAATTACTAAAATTTCAGTAAAATGTGTTAGTTCATAATGCAATATATATATATATATATATATATAATTTCAGGATAAAGTTAGGTTTTATAAATATTTATAAGTTTAGTAATGACATATCAATTGCTAATATATTTATTTGAGAAATATATCTTTAGAAACATAACATTTAAATTTTACACTTGCATATAATATAATAGTATTATTCTTTATTATCAAAATTTGATATGAAATGGATTTTGTAGTTAATGAATAACATTTTATATAACTGATTATTGTAATGAAATAAGTGGATATGTAATTAATATAAGAAATTTTCATATAAATTGTATTGATATTCATTTCCGTCATTTTACATAACAAAACAGCTATCAGTTACATATAAGTTACCAAACACCAATAAACAAACGCTAGTCAGAACAGCTCATAGAATCCGCTAACAGCTAACAGCTCATAAAATCCGCTAACAGCTAACAACTAACAGCTACTCCCCAAACAGGGCCATAATATTTTCAACTTATTTAAGTTGAACTAAATTACATTAAATTAATATAACTTAAATGAAATGAATTAAAATGATAATGAATGTATTCAGATTAATAGTAGTGTGGCTAAAGGTATACTCCCTCAATAGAAATGGAAGGAATGCGTCTTTCTTTCACACCTATAAGAGGATTAAGGTAAGGGTATTTTCTTTCTCCTTGTTTGTTCATTATCTGTCAGCAATTCTTATTAGGATTCTTGGAATCAAAACTTGGGATAACACATGCGCGGGCTCTGGATTACTCTTGTGATCAAGGGTACCAGATATACTTATTTGATGTATGCAGATGACTACTTCCGAAGTGTCGGTACCAAAGTTACTTTCATTTTGGCAAAGATACTAGATCACTTTGCAAGGTTCTCAAATCATCCTTGCATGTCAGTCCAAATATCAGTCACGGAGAAGAGACCTTGTTAAGGTATACACTTAATATTCATGGTCAAGCAATATGGTCTAAATATTTTGGCATAAACCTTGACCTTGAAGAAGGAAAGTGGAGAGTGTTTGGGGAGCTTATCACTAGAGTAAGAAGGAAATATGACACTTGGAAAACGAAATACCTCAGTTTAACTGGAAGAATAACTTTGGTCAAGCATACCATCTCAACTCTCTCTACCTACCTGATGGCGATTTTCAAGATTCCGGTATCACTTCTGAATAAAATAGATAGGATGACAACAAATTTTATATGGTCTGGGGAGTTGGAGAAAAGTTGTTCACTCATGGGATCATATGTGTAGGCCAAAGACATGGGGGGTTTAGGTTTAAGCAAATCAAGGGACGTGAACAAAACTCTTTTAGCTAAACATGCATGGAAGATAATTTCAGAGCCATATTGTCCTTTCTCACAGTTCTTTTTGAAGAAATATTATAGACACAAGTTGTTCAAAGAAGTGAAGATTAGAGGTCAGGATTCATGGGGATGGAAGTCAATCATGTGAGGGAATGAAATTGATTAAACCAGGGCTAAAATGGATTGTTGGAAATGGAGAGAGCATACAAGTCACAGATGAATGGATACCAAGGATTACAAATCCCATGTACATCTTTCACAACACTCAGATCTCAAAGTGAAACATTTGATTACAGAACAGAAGAAGTGGAGGATGCCACTTTTACGAGCTTTGTTTCCAGCTACATCAGTGTCACAAGTTTTGAAGATTCATGTTCCTTAACTAATGGAACAAAAGAATCATCTCATATGGGAAGATTCACATGATGGAAGATATAGAGTCAAAGAAGGATATAGGAAACTACATGTTCACCTGCAACATCAACCCTCAATTTCAAATAAAAGGTGGAGCAGGTTTTAAGGGCCAAATCTTCCTCTAAAATCATTACTGGTGTGTGGAGAGCTTTGCAGAATGGTCTTCCCTCGACACTAGCTCTATGGCTTAGGAAGTGCATAGATTCCCATGTGTGTCAACGATGTGGTCTAGGGCAAGAAGACATCACACATCTCATTTTGAGAGCTTCAAGATTAGGTTGTGAAAACGCAAGAAGAGTATGGAGAGCTTCAAGATTAGGCTTGGATTTTCATGCAAATCCGGTTGCTGATTTCAGAACTTGGTTTTGGTAATGATTTGACCCAGCTCCACATGAAGATGACATGCCACTAAGTGTATGTCTCATTTGGAATATATGGAAAGATAGGAATGGTCTAACATTTGAAAACATGATTTTACAACCTCAGCTAGTGGTGGCTATGTCAGTGGAGGACATGGCTTGAATAAGCTCTTTAGCAGATATAGAGGAGGTTCATATTTCACATCATGCTCAGTATTCCCAAGAAGGGCAGTAAGCACACCATTTGCCCCCAGAACAGATATATTGGGACATAAAATTTGATGGGGCGTTCAAGAAAGAAAAAGGATCAGCAGCGGGCATGGACATGTGCGCTCACGAATACACAAGATGGTTTCTTTGTGCGGGATCAACAGAGGTTTTCAGCTTTCTCCCTGCTTCATGTGAAGCTATATGCGTGTTGGTAAGCGTTAAGTCAAATTCTTTCAGTCAGTGGTCAAGGAGTGCACCTACAAACTGTATCATAGATTCTCACAAAATCTTCTATGTGATGAAGATTGCAGCAGCTCTGTGGGAACTGTATAGTGTAGTGAAGGACATTATTTTATTTTTTAATAATTTCTCTACAGTAAGTGTAGTTAAAGTAGATAGACTAATAGTTGAAGAAGAGCATGTTTGCGCTACCTCCTTGAACAATTTAGTTTATGTATTGTTTTAATATGAAATAAAATATGTGTTATAAAAAAGGCTAAACGTATGTTTTCCTTGACTTATTTTTTCTGAACTTAACTTAACTTGAATAATGTAAAAATTAATGTATTAAAAATAAAAAAAATATGGCTAAATTAACCTAAATTTTCAGAAAATATAATATCGTTTGAACTAAACTAAAATAAGCTGAACTGAATTTGACTAAAAAAACATATAAGCTGGAGAGAACAACCCTTAAATTAAGTTGACTTTTGTCTATTTTCATTAAAAATGAACTTAGCTTTAAGAAAATCAATACACTCATTGTTTCTGTTGTTTTGGTTTGCCAATTAACTTATCACAAAGAGGGCAAAGAGCCCTCCTTACTATCCTGCTCTGTCATCTCAATGAAGACATGTAAAAAATATCATGTTATTACCTTGATCCTGCTTCCGATCAGATGCAAATTTCTGCTCTGCATGATACCTCAATCAGAATGCAACATCTCCCATCTCTTGATTTAGTCTGCAAGCTTACTATGAGTATGTAGGGTTGAAACATGCCTTTCGACAATGGAACACATAATATTTTTAGCTCATTTGAAATCTCTAGGGTTTGTCAGATCACTCAAGGACTACTACCAAACTAAAAAAATCACTAATCAATTTTTTTTTGCTATAGCTATGAATGTTGATGAAGTGCTTCTGGTTAATGATTCCTTAATGCAATTTCTCCAAAGAGCTTTCACTCTTAAGAGCTTACACGAGGCTAGTTAAGCTCATTTTATGGTTTGTGAGCCAAACATGTACATTCTTAACATATTTTCATATTTGGCTTGACTAATGCCACACTCAAAGGCGAATGTACGTGGGGCTTGTGGGTGCTCAAACCCCCACTTGCCAAATATTCTTAGTGGGGGCTGACAATACACTTACATATATTAGTGAGTGAATTTAGTACTAATTTTAATATAAATGTGATAAATTTAAGTAAAATATACTTATATATATACTTAAATTTATATTAAAATTAGTACTAAATTCACTCACTAATATATGTAAGTGTATTGTCAGCCCCCACTAAGAATATTTTCTGGATCCGTCACTGGCCACAATTGTTGTTTGATCTTGGAGCATTTTCTCTCATCTTGTTCAATCTTGGATTTTGATTTTGACCTTAAGTTGTGGGTGGGATCACTTCACTTCATTACATTTGAGTCTGATTAAAGCCTTGGTTTGTGACTTTGGATTGTGGTTGGAATGTTGGATCATGGTTCATAGTCTAGTTGGGTCGTGATTTACTCTGGCAGAAAATTTTGAATCGATGGCGGCATAGAGAGACGATTTCATTTCACTAATTACTTTGTCCTTCTACTAATTAAAGTAAAAAGTATTGAAAATATTGACATTCTCTGATAATTTTAAACTAAAATTTATCAAATTTCATTTCATTGGAACATAACTGACAAAAACAAAGAGTCAAGCTTAGGTTAACGTTTAAGTAGTTAAATTCAACTTATTAATATGTATTTATAAAAAATCAAGTATGGACTAACCTTTAGGGCCTCTTTAGTACAAGTTATCTGAATATTTTTCAATTCAGTTCAGTTCAGTTCAATATTTTTAATTCAGTTCACTTCAGTTAAGTGCATTATACTTATAATTTTTTAAAACAAATTATATGTTAATAATTCAGTTAAATTCAATCCAATCCAGAGAAAATATAATTTAATTCAATGATAATGTAATCTAATAATTTTAAGTTTATATTGAAAATTCAGTTATTTTAGTCAAGTGTAGTTCAATTCAGTTCATTTCAATTAAGTGTAGTTTAATTCAGTTTTATTTTCTACTCTTGAGTTTCAGTTTCTCTACCATTTGGTCACACGGCCTAAGATAAAGGAAGACGGGGAAATTGCTCATTAGAACATCACTATACAGGTAGGGAAGTGTGACATTTCTTTTTGAAATGCATAAGGGATATGTGATGAGGCTTTCATTGATCTCTGGGATGATAATTTTGAGTTACCATATCTTGATTTAACTGTGAAGGAATGTGCTGCATATTATGAAGATTATGTTACTCTTCTTACACAAGGTTTTAATGATCATTATGGGTGTATTTGGTTGGAGAGTATTTTGAGATTCTGGATTTTGTTTTGGGATTTTGAGAGTTTGGGTTTTTGTTTGGGATTTTGAGAGTCTGGTTTTGCAAAATCCTTGTTTGGTTGGGTTGGGATTTTGTAAGTATGAAACAAAATCTTTGATTGGTTTTTAGGATTTTGCAAGTCTGGACGTTGGGAAACTTGGTGAACCAAACAAGATTTTACAAAACTGGACTTGGATAGTCCAAGTTTTGTAAAATCTTGCCCAACCAAATGCACTCTAAATTGGTACGATGTCTAAAGAGTTTCCTTTATTTGAAACATATGATGATGTTATGATCTGGAAACCTGATCCTAACGGAAAATTCTCTATTGCTTCTGAATATGAACTAATGAGACCTAAGAAAATGCAAGTGAGCTCTTTCTGACATATGTGGTTAAAATATTTGCCTAAAAAAATGTTTGTGTTTGGTTAGAGATTGGTCAACAGACTAATACCCCAGCCAATATCCTTCAGGATCTAAATATTCATCAGTCATCTGTGTGCTACTTCCGAAATGTTTTCTCCGATGATCTGCACCATTGTTTTAACTATTGTAATAACATCCAATGGATTTTAGAATTCCGTGAGCAGATATTTTTGATATTCTGAATCTGAATTTTGACTCCCTTTGGAATGTGCTCTATTATTATTGGAACCTGAAAGATCCATCAATCTTTAAATTAACATTGCAAGATTAACTCCAGTTGTAGTGCTCTTGTTTATTTGGTGTGCAATAGCTGCTTTCTTATATGACAATGTTACACCAAATAGGACTATAAATGCAAAGAACGTGCAGGTTATATCTATCATTCATGTACACTTTCAATCTTGGTCCAAGTTCAAACCCTATTGTGTAGTTCAGATTTGGCCTTGTTAATTTTGGGGTTAGACCTAAGCCTGAGAGGAAAATATAGTAGAAACTACCTAGTCCTGATTATGTCAAACTGAATATTGATGGTTCTTTCTTGAGGAATGGCAGAGTCGGTGGATATTTTGTCATAAGGGATGGAACTAGAAGAGTATTACATGCTAAAGCTCAAGTTTCTAGAGTTGAATCTAGTCTAGAGGCTGAAGTAATTGCTTTTAGCCATTAGACTAGAAACAACTTACTACTATGAGTTTTATAATCTGCAGGTTGAGATGGACTCACAATTGCTACTAGGATGGTTCAAAAATAGTACAAGATTTCATGGAGGCTGATGAACTATCTTAGGAACATGTTACATATGGGAACTGTCAGGTGATCTCAATATACTATTCACTCATATTTATCGAGAACCTAATGCAGTGGTAGATGATTTGACTAAGATAGCTAGTGAAACAAAAACATCACACATTTATACTCATGATACAATGCCAAGGAACATTAAGGGATTAGTTTTCCTTAATAGGAGGGAGTTTCCCTACCTTAGACAATGCTGATTTTAAAAAAGTATGTTTACTGCTCTCAGTTTTTATGATGCGGGATGGAAGTTGTTGGATTCAAGTTGTGCTAGTAAAAAGCATGGAGTTAAACTGCTAGGGAGAAATGTGGAGCTGGTCAAAATGGAAGTTGTGTTTGATGGAACTACAAGACATACTAATGATCTACTTGAGTTGTTTTCTAGTGGAACTCCGTACTCGTCGGCAGAGTTGGGTTTCACCTAAATTACTTGCGAGTAGTGGGTCCTTTTAACGGCAGAATTGGGTTTTGCCTTGACGATTCCTAATTTGCATATGAGAGTTGACATGAGTGCACACTAAAATCAACATAGTTTCTTCAAAATGGACTCTTTTTGTGCTTTATTTCCCAACATTGTATGAACTAATGCCTTTACAAGCATTAATGTGATTTAGTGAGCCAAATTAAAATTTCACCCAATATATAGTGGTTTAAATAAAATAAAATAAACCATAATATATATATATATATATATATATATATATATCAAAAGAGCATATTTTAGTCAACAACTTTCATATCAGCTTCACCCAAAATATTCAAAAATTATCATAAATGAATAAATAAATTTGACACATTGTCTTCTCTATGCATACTTCCATTCTCCCCAACTACTTTTGAGTTTCAACCAAAATTTCACAATTGATTTTTCAAATTCATATTGAGCTCAATTTGACTTTTATTTTATAATAAAATATATTCGTATCAATATAATACACAATTAAAGATTTATTATTTCAAATATTTTAAATTTTTGTTAAATTTTTAACAAATATAGATAAAAATATTTGACTTAGCAAAGTCAACTCAAAAATTTTAATTGAGACGAATAGTATATATATATATATATATATTATTCTTTTCCCCCCTTCTCATCCTATTTTTTTCAACTTCTTCCTTTCTCGTCTTTCTTGGTATGTCCTCAATAAACTTTCATATCAGCCTCACCCAAAATATTCAAAGATTATCATTAATGAATAAATAAATTTGACATATTGTTTTCTATACTTCCATTCTCCCCAACTACTTTTGAGTTTCAACCAAAATTTCACAATTGATTTTTCAAAGTCAAATTGAGCTCAATTTGACCTTTAATTTATCATAATATATATTTAGTATCAATATAATACACAATTATAGATTTAATATATTAAATATTTTCAAATTTTTATTTTTGTTAAATTTTTAACACATACAAATAAAAATTATTATAAAATAAAGGTCAAATTAAGCTCAATTTGACTTTGCAAAGTCAACTCAAAATTTTTAATTGGGATGAATAGTATATATATGTTATTCTTCCCCCCTTCTCATTCTATAATCTTCAACCTCTTCCCTTCCCGTCTCTCTTGGTATGTCCTACATAAACTCTTGATTTTTTGTGTTTTTATACCTTCTGATGCCAGTCATCATGTAGATAATTTTTTTGCCTTTGTAAAAATAATGAGATGATCCGAAAAGCGAATGCATTTAATTCTCTAGCAAAATTGATTCTCACTTATGTTAATCTTTTGATGTTAATCCACACAACTTCCAGCACCATCTCCACAGCCGATCGTGCCATCATATCTAAATACGTATTCACGATCATCCTAGAAATGTGTGTTGTTCTTGTGGATTTTGGTTTGGAATTTGTGTTTTTGAATGTTCTTTAAATTGTTGTTTTTAGTTATTTTTGAGATACCAATTTCATGTTGTCTTTTTGTTTTTTGCCAGAAGATAGTTTTACCTTATTCTATTATATATTTTACAATATTTAAAATACCGTTAACTGGTTCACTCCACGTGTCAATATAGTTTAATTCCCAACCTTGGACTTTTTGATGATATGTCATAACAAAACCAAACAATTTACGAGTATAAAAGTGAAGATTGTTAAGACTCATTTTTCTAGAACTATGTGTTCAAACACCGGGTACCCGTACTTGCGGGTACCCGTACAACCGGGTGGTGATACCAGGCCCAGGCCCAACTACCCAGTAGTAATATGGGCTCGGCCCGCTACGAGGAAAAGGTAGTTTGGCAGTATCCGGGTTCGTACAACTCGGATAGGGACAGATACACTAGAAGACACTCGGAGCATGGACCACACAGAGAGCATGGGTACTGTATAAATAGTGCTCCTCAGCACTATCCCAGGTAAGTATCTGCTCACTATTCAAGTGATTACCCCTTTTCTCTCCCGAGATCCATCTTTCATCATCACGCCGGAGGGTCTACCCTCGGGTACCTCCCGGGGCTCTGTCTTGCAGGGCTAGGTATTGGATCAGGGATCAGGGGACCATCCGGACCGACCAGGCGGGCAGCATCAAGTTGGCACGCCCGGTGGGACACGATCTTTGTTCTCAAAAGCATTAAGATGCCGCCTTGAGGTCGGCCGCCGCGAAGAGGTAGAGGAGGAAGAAGGCCTTAAGTGGCAGAGGAGGATCTCACTTTACGCCAGATGAGGGATCGAGCGCGTAAGGGGAAGGCCCCGGCGCATTCGGATCCAGACGCTTCTGAGGGAGAGTCAAAGCCGGAAGGAGAAAGGGAACCGGCAATGACGCAGGACGACCGCGACAGAAGGGAGTTTGCTGCCACTCAGGAAGTAGAGTACCGTCGTTGGTTGGCGGCAAAGCAAGGATCGGGACCGGGAACAAAACCGACTGGGGAAGGACAGTCGAACCCCCCGGTGACTGAGGACAGGGTACCCCCAGTTCAGCCCGGGTCAGGACCTGACCCGACCCCGATGGGGCCTCCTACGGGGTTACCTCCTTTGGCCGCGGAGGTGGTCAGCCGAGGACCCCCTGCCGTTCACGGGCAGGAAAATCTTCGGCCTCCAGTTGTGATAGATCTGGAAAGGCATACTGGGAGTATGGGGCAACCAGCCAGTATCGGGCCGGGATATGGTCAAGGTGGGGGCCCTCTCGGATACGGAGCTCCAGGATACGGAATGTCTCAACCCGGGCACCCGGAGGGTATTATGCCCAACCCACTGGAGCCTCGGGGGGCTGAGCTCCCGGGATTCAAGGACCGGTGTGGATGTAGAACCAAGTACCGATGGCGGGATATGCCATGGCTCAACCGGCCCCGGTCGCAGGAACCTATGGTGCGTACCCGGTGGTTGTAGACCGGGCTCCGGCGGCTCTAAACTCGGTGGAGGAGAGGTTGGATCGGTTGATAGGAAGGAACGGAGGAAGGCCTACCTCCCCCTGGATATGTTACATCAGCACTTTCCCCTGGCCGGTGGGAATGAGAGTCCCGGAGGGGGTGCCGACCTACAGCGGGGAGACGGATCCGGAGGAATTCGTCAGGACGTACCATAATGTCATGGGAACACGTGACATCCGGGAGGAGCTTATGTGCAAGCTGGTGAGCTCGTATCTGAGGGGAAGTTGTTTGTCGTGGTTTGAAGCCCAACCCCCGGAAAGTTTTAGAAATTACTATGATTTTTCAAGGGCTTTGATGCACAGATATGAGACCAAAAGAAAGAAGTACCTTCCTTTGGCCGAAGTGGCTCACAGTCGACAGTCGGCAAAGGAGGAAGTCCGGGGTTTCCACAGGAGGTACATGGACGATTCCATGAAGGTGATTGATGGAGACGCTCAAGTGAAGGCCCTAATCGCAGGATTCATCGCAGGCTTAAGGGATGAGGTGCTGTGGGCGAAGGTTATGGAGAATATCCCGACCACTTTTCATCAGCTGGATCTTGAGGTGGAGATGTATTGTTCGCTCCTGGAAGGGAGCAAGAAGAGGAAGGAGGAAGGATATTTCGAGGACAAGGGGATTGGAAAGGGCGACAAGGCTCGGATTGCTGGCCCGGTCACGTGGGATGCGGGCCCGGCCCCAGTAAGACCGAGGGTTGACCCCCCTCGGGCCGAAACGTTTACTCCTCTGACCAAGACCCGGTCGGAGATCTTAACAATTCATCGGAACCTGTTTCAAGACCCGGCCCCCATACCAGGAAATCCGACTCCAGCAAACGCGGCCAAATATTATGCTTTCCATAAGTCTAATGGACACACAACAGATGGTTGCCGAAGCTTGAGGGTGGAGATCGAGAAGTTGATTGAAAGAGGGCAGTTAAGAGACTGTGTTAGCCAGGAGAACCAGCGTCCGGCAGTCGGGCAGCCGGCCGAAGCGGGGAGGAAGAGGAATTGGAGGAATAGGCCGCGGAATGATAACCAGCGAGGGGCTCCGGCGCCGGCTGCCCAGCCGGGGGCAGCAGCTCTGGTTATGGCCCTGGAACCGGTTAACCAGGTCCCTCCCCGGATGATCAATGTCATACATGGAGAAGTGGGTGATAGGCCTCAGTCCCACGCAGCGGCCAAAGCCCGGAGTCAGTATGTGCCGGCTGGTGAAGACAGAGAGAAGAGACTGCGCGCAACGGAGGTCATCACCTTTTCAGACGAGGATCCGGTGCCCAGTCTAACGCCCCATACGGATCCGATGGTGATCACAGCGGAGATAGAAGGATTTACAGTCAAGCGAGTGTTCATTGATGATGGAAGCAGTGTAGAAATCATGTTTGCTTCTTGCTTCGACCAGCTGGGGATAGGCCGCCACAACCTTCGCCCGAGCACCTCTCCGTTGTCAGGGTTCACAGGCCGGACGGAACATCCTTTGGGGGTTGTGACCTTAACAGTGACAGTGGTGGATGACCTTGACAGGAACAAGAAGACCTCGGTCCAGTGCAATTTCGCGGTCATAGACGCCCCGTCTCCCTATAACATCATCATCGGACGGCCGTGGATGGCTCAAGCCAGGGCCATTTGCTCGACATACCATTTGACCATGAAGTTCCCAACTAGTCAGGGGGTGGCGACAGTTCGAGGAAGTCAATCCACGGCTAGAAGTTGCATGCTCACAGCCCTCCAGGAAGCCAGGAAGGCCCCGGTCGGGGCAGTGCAGGGAGAAGTAGGTCCGGGAGACGTGGAGGACATGCAGGTTGGGAGCCGAGGCATGATCAAGGTTGGGAGAAAAATGCCAGTTGATGTAAAGGAACGGCTACGATCCCTGCTTTCAAAATATGAGGATGTGTTCGCATGGGAAGAGAAGGACTTCACAGGTGTACCCCCGGAGTTAGCTCTCCACAAGCTGAATGTATACCCAGAGTTAAAGCCGATTCGGAAAAAGAAGAGGGCCCTAGCAGGAGATAGGGCCGAGGTGGTAAGACAGGAGGTGTTGAAGTTGCTGGAGGCCGGGGTAGTGGAGGAAATCATATACCCAGAATGGCTAGCTAACCCGGTGCTAGTAAAAAAGCAAAATGGGTCCTGGAGAATGTGTATCGACTTCACCGACCTGAACAAGTGTTGCCCGAAAGACAGTTACCCCCTTCCCCCAGTCGACCGGTTGGTGGAAGCTGTTAGGGTCGGGCATCTCACCATCCCGCATGGTTCATCCCGACCACTCATCCTGCATGACGATCGGGCCAGACCCGACAGCAGATGACAGCTTTACCTAACCTGGCAGAGGAATCTTCCCAGACCGCCTAACGGTGTGGTCTGATGAGACCAGGTCAGCTGTCAGCACTATATATATCTCTCTTTCTCACAAGAGAGAGGTAAGTTTACTAAACATAATCAATCACATCCCAACTCTCCGAACAGTCTACTGACTTTAGCATCGGAGCGGGAACAGCAATTAGCCGCCCCGCCCTGATTGAGAGTTCTTTGATTCTTAGCAGGTTCATCTCATCGTGCCATCGCGACGGATCATCAAGACGCACATCGCGACCGTAACATTGGCGCCGTCTGTGGGGATATAACCAAGTATCTTCACAGCCCACGCACTGCAAATGAGCAGTGAAGGACAAGACCACGTTACCCTCATCGACGAGGTAGTGGTCACAGATCTGGGCGACGAGGGGGCTGGAGTCCCGTTCACCCCTTCAAACCCAGCAGCCACTCCGATCTCGGTGACGCCTGAGCAGGCTCGGCACCCAGGCGCGTCCCCATCTTTCACGACGGAGGATGGTGACGTGCTCCGCCAGATACTGGAGTCACAGGCTACCATCAACAAGCAGCTGCAGGAGCTGCGAGGCACGCCGCCGAAAGCGCGGCGTCTTGAAGGTTTGGCAAAAATGGTCACACCGACCAAGCTTTTTGCTGAGCCTCCGCGAGCTAAGCGAAAAGCCCCCATCCTCACAGAGCTGGATGATGACGAGAATGAGATTCTGGAAGATTCAGACGAGGAGTGGGGAGATCCGGGCGAGAAAGAGGCCAACCCTAGGTCCCAGCCTGGAGGATGGGCCATGACGTATGTTCACAAGCCCAGTGTCAAGCCGAGGGTGCCGGCGAAGCAGAGGTTGTCGGTGTTTTACGAGGCCCCGGATTGCCAGAAAAGAGGGAGCCCTTTTTCAGAGGCAGTAACGTAGTTTGTCGCCAACCCTCGTCTCCGGATCCCACCAAATCTGGGTACGTATGATGGCTTGTCGGATCCAGCAGATCATTTGCATACGTTCACAACTAACATGTCAACGTACGCTATGCCCGAGCCCGTGTGGTGCAAAGTCTTTGCCACCACGCTCAAGGAGGCAGCAAGGGTGTGGTTCGCCAACCTGGACAATGGAAGCATATCCAGTTTCGCGCAGCTCGAGGAACTTTTCCTCATCAGGTTCATGCAGAAAAGGAAGTTCACCAACATGACGCAGGACCTGATGAAGATACGCCACAGGGCGTCATCCGGCGAGAGCCTGATGGAGTATTATGAGCGCTTCATCGAGGAAAGCAACAGGGTGGTGCACCGTGGCGAGCCGCGGTGGTTGATCAAAATTTTCATGCAGGGTCTGGATCACGAGGCTCTGGATTCAGAACTCACCCTTCGTGTGGTACACACGCTGGACGAGTTGCACATGGTGGTGGAAATGTTTCACCGAGCCGACGAGAATGCCAAGAAGAAGAAGTTGGCAATGCCGAAAGAGGCTCGACCTTATTGGCCAAAACAGAAGCTCATCCAGGATGGGCAACCGGCCAAAGCAGAGAAAACGCCATCGGTGAAGGACAGGCTAGGACCTCGAGTTGCTCAAGAAAGAGTCTTCATCCCGCTGACAAAGACGCCCAGAGAAGTTTTCTTGGCAAACCGCGACGTCATCCCACCCCCGCGCGCCATGAAGATGCCTCCCAACAAGCGGAACTTGAACAAGTTTTGCGAGTACCATGACGACCACGGCCATGACACAGAGGATTGCATCCACTTGAAGAAGGCCATCGAGTTATGCCTGCGTAAAGGGCAGTTGAAACAATTTGCTGCCACCGCCAAAGCTCACAACAAGGCGACATATGCCAATAAGAATGGCGGCCAGGATCAAGGGGCCAACAGGGCGCGTGGTAAAGGAAAGGAGGTGGCTCGTGCCGAGCGACCAGATGAAAAGAGAGCAAAGTATGAGGAGGAGTCATCACCAGAACGAGAACCAGCGAGGCGCGCGAGCAATGATATACTCACTATCATAGGCGGAAATGCCGGAGGAAGCTCGGATTCACAAAGAAATGCTAGATGCAGGATAGCCCCAGAACACACTCCGACGAGCAGGAGGCTGGGTAGAGACGAGTTGATCACATTCGGTGCCGACGATCCCATCCCGGATCGTCCGGCCGGATGCGATGCGGTCATCATCACGGTTCAAATAATGGATAAGATGGTTCATCGAGCATACGTGGATGGTGGCAGCTTAGCAGAAATAATGTATTGGCATTGTTTCGAAAAGCTGGACGACAACACCAAGGCCAAGTTGATCCCAACAAGCACACCGTTGGTTGATTTCGCGGACAGAACGGTGTGGCCAGAAGGAACAATCACACTTCCAGTTGGGGTGGGGGAGAGGCCGACCAGGAAAGAGGTGGACATGGAGTTCATCGTCATCAATGCTCATAGCCCATACAACCTAATACTGGGGAGACCAGCGCTAGCCCAGCTCAAAGGTATTGTCTCAACCCTCCACCTCCTTTTGAAGTTCCCAACCAAAGGAGGGATAGCGACCGTTCGAGGCGACCAGCAAAAGGCGAGAGAGTGCCACAGAATCACGTTGAAGAAGTGAAAACGACCAGATGACGAATCGCCGCCACGACGTCCGATCCACATGGTCCGGTCAGGGAACCCAGATCCCAAAACCTTATCAGCATCGTGCATGCCCATGTTCCTTGACCAAGGCGGATGCCGAGGAGTCCAAGTGGGATCCGACTTGCCCGGTGCAAGTCGTCAGGAGGTTCTGGAGGTCCTGATCAAGCATCAGAAGGTCTTTGCATGGAAGGCGATAGACATGACGGGAGTATCACTCGAACTCGGTCAACACGCCCTCAGAGTGTATCCTTCACACCCACCGGTCATGCAGAAAAGACGGCCGCTATGCCCAGAAAGGAATGACGCGGTAAACAAACAGGTAACCGAGTTGGTGAATGCAGGTATCCTACGGGAAGTGCCATACCCTACGTGGTTAGCCAACCCGGTCCTAGTCAAAAAGTCTGATGGGAGCTGGCGAATGTGCATCGATTACAAAGCGTTGAACAGGGCATGTCCCAAGGATTGCTACCCGACACCCATCATCGACCAGAAGGTGGACGCGTTGGCCCCTTTCCCGATCAAATGCTTTCTGGATGCATACAAGGGGTACCACCAGATCCCGATGAAAGAGGATGACGTCGACAAAACGGCCTTCATCACGGAGAGGGGAGCTTTCGCGTACCGGATGATGCCGTTTGGCTTACGCAACGCCGGTGCCACTTACCAAAGGGTGGTGGACAAAATTTTCAAAGCACAGATCGGCCGCAACATGGAGATTTATGTCGACGACATGGTCATCAAGAGCGTATCGTACGAAGGGTTGGTGAAAGATCTAGATGAGACTTTGGGAACCTTACATGCGGCAGGTATGATGCTCAACCCGGCCAAGTGCCAGTTCGGAGTGGGGGCCGGGAAGTTCTTGGGCCTCATGGTGTCCAACAACGGTTTGGAGGTCAACCCAAAGAAAGTCCAAACCGTTTTGGAAATGAAGCCTCCCCGGAACGTTAAAGAAGTACAGAGCTTGAATGGAAAGCTGGCGGCTATGAACAGGTTCTTGTCACGAGCCGCAGAGAAGTCACTCCCGTTCTTGAGGATTCTCAAGGGCAGCGTCGGGCCAAAAGGAGCAATCCAATGGGGTCAGGCCGAGGATGAAGCATTTCTCAAGCTGAAAAATCATTTAAAAGACCTACCAGCCATGTCCCCTCCCGAGCAAGGTGAGACGCTGTACTTGTACCTTGCCGCTGGGATGGAAGTCGTGAGTGGCGCATTGGTTAGGGAAGTGAGCAAGATCCAGCGTCCGGTCTATTATTTCAGACGAACGCTGCAGGGGGCCAAGTTGAGATATAGCGCTCAGGAGAAGTTGGCCATGGCATTGGTCCATGCGGTGAGACGCCTCAGGTCATATTTCCAAGCACACCCCATCGTGGTTCTCACAAACGAGTCGCTCAAAGCAATTTTGACCAGGCCGGAGATGTCAGGAAGGTTGGCCAAGTGGGAAATAGAGCTAGGCGAGCATGCCATTGAGTTCGCCCTAAGGAAAGCCATCAAAGGGCAAGTGATGGCTGATTTCCTGGCAGAGTTGCCATCCGGGATCGAGGAGAAGGATGAAGTCACCATCGACGCGCCAAGCGAGCCAGCCGACAAAAAGCAACGACGCGTCGACAGGACAGGATGGTGGAAGCTGCATGCGGATGGCGCATCCGGCGTGGAAGGATCAGGAGCAGGTCTGATCGTGACCGACCCCGATGGCATGGAGACGACGTACGCGTTGAGATTTCAGTTCCCAGCCACGAACAACGAAGCCGAATATGAAGCATTAATTGCAGGCATGGAGTTAGCAAAAGCGTTGGGCGCGACCAAGTTGGATGCATATGGTGACTCGGCTTTGGTAGCAAACCAGTTCAATGGGTCATACGCAGCCAAGGAGCCATCAATGCAGAAATACCTGGCCAAGGTAAAGAGTCTGGCCACACAGTTCGAAGGATTTGAGGTGACCCGAGTCCCCAGATCCGAGAATACGAGGGCAGATGCCCTCAGCAAGCTGGCCTCCACGGCAAGTAGCCATCTGTCCAAGGGAGTTCTAGTGGAAACACTGCCGACAAGATCAACTGACGGCATGACGGTCGCTGCCATTGAGACCGAGCCGCCATGTTGGTTGACACCAATGCGGGACTACTTGCTCAGTGGAGCGTTACCACCCGATCAAAAGGAGGCGAAAGCTTTAGAGAGGAAGGCGCTGAATTTTGCGCTCAGGAATGGGATGGTATACAAGAGAGGATATTTGCAGCCGTGGTTGCGGTGTTTAACGCCCAAACAAGCAGAAATAATCCTGAAGGAGCTCCACGAAGGAAGCGGCGACAGCCATTAGGGGGCCCGGACACTGGCATTGAGGGCAACCCGAGCAGGTTATTACTGGCCCAATATGAGGGTCGACGCCGACCATGTGGTTCAAACTTGCCATCAGTGCCAGATACATGATCGGGTGTCATCTCAACCAGGCCAGCCCATGAAGAGCATCACAGGCCCATGGCCGTTTGCAAAATGGGGCATCGACATTGTCGGTCCTTTCCCCCAAGCGACCGGCAAAAGAAGATTCTTGGTGGTGGCCGTTGACTACTTCACCAAGTGGGTTGAGGTGGAGCCATTGGCAACCATCACAGGCAAGAGGATGACCAGTTTCGTGTGGAGGAACATTGTCTGCAGATTCGGCCTGCCCAAGACAATCATCAGCGACAACGGATGCCAGTTTGAAGGAGGAGTCTTCAGAGACTGGTGTAACCAGATGGGCATCCAGCAGAGCTTCACATCAGTAGCCCATCCGCAGGCCAACGGTCTCACCGAGCGAACCAATGGAACGATTGTGCAAGGGTTAAAGAGAAGGTTGGACGGCGCGAAAGGGAACTGGGTAGACGAGCTCCCATCGGTGTTGTGGGCATACAGGACAACGCCGCGAACGGCCACAGGTTAATCACCTTACTTTTTGTGTTTCGGCAGTGAGGCCATCATCCCGCCTGAGCTCATCATCCCGTCAACGCGATCCGCCATCCCGGATGCCGAAGAGGACAATGACCAGCGTTTGAGAGAGAGCCTGGAGGACTTGGAGAGAGCCAGAGAGCAGGCCACAATCAAGGAGGCGGCCTACAAGTCATATATGGAACAGCGCTATAATGCCAGAGTCCGCATAAGAAATCTGAAGCAAGGCGAATTGGCCCTCCGAAAGAATGAAGCCAGCCGAGTTGAATGCTTGAAGAAGTTATATGTCACGTGGGAAGGACCATACGTGGTCGCAGAAGTGCTGAGGAACGACGCATACAGGCTGCAGACCATGTCAGGCGAAGCGGTACCAAGGACGTGGAACATGGAGAACCTCCGCCATTATTACGGTTGAGCAGCATCAGACCCATGAGAAAGGTACCAATTAGTTTGTATATAATGGGGAAATGCTTTTGGAGAACGGATTCCTGATCGGATCGCGACTTTTGCCCTCATGAGGGATGCGATCTTGAGGAAATCCAGTTCTCCCACGCAAAATTGTATCTTTTGTACTCCCCCCTTTGTTTGTTAATGAATTCCAAGTGTCAAGTTCAAGAACATATCATCTCTTTTTCTGGTTCATTTATGCCTTTTTTCAAAAGTCGAATGACATGATCGGAATCTGTGATAATGGACATTAAGAGAGGCAGTTCAGGCCATCGCTCCGGTTACCCGGACAAAGCATTAGAACACTCGACACATCCCTCACTTAGGTTGTGAAGCATCAGGGACACATCTTTGCCGAGTATCTCAGACATATATCTGGAATGGCAAAGATGCGGTCAAAAGCGTACCTACACCAATGGGCAAGTCGGATGACACGATCATGATCGTGACCGCCAGACCGAGACTGAGGCTTAGCCGCCCTTTTTCGAGTACTGAATATAGGCGTGGTTTTTTGTTCAAATGCGGACGGGCAAATAGAGCAAACCATATCCTCTCCAAACTCGGATAGCTACCGGTTTGGAGAAAAGGTGGGATTTTTTCTTTAATGAAAACCCATGTCGGACACGGACCGATTAACAAGGTTCATGGCTTAGCAGCTTTGGCTTTGAAGAAATAAAAACCAAGGAGGGGGCAAGGCCCACATATCTTGGTGGCTTGGTCAGGGTTTAGCGACCTCCAAGTTGGCAAGAAATTCAAGTCACACACAGTTGTCTCATCAGGTCACCTTAACCATTCATCATGACGACTCATCCCCCTTCATATAGAAGGATGATGAGTCGCCACCATGAACAGGGGTGAGCAGAATGACAAGGCATCAACCAAACATTAAGGAAATAGCCAGTAATGCAAATGCACAGACAAAAGTTTCCATCAAGTAGCAAACAGCCAAAACACTAAGGCAATAATATATGTTGCAAATGCAAGAAGTTTCACAAGAATTCAAAAGCAAACAAATCAAATGCATCCCTTATGTGTCATTACAAACCAAAAGGAAATTATCCAGGAAAGCAATAAGGAAAAGAAGTTCAAAGAGAAATCCATTAAAAAAGAAGGAAATGGGAGCAGAATTAATGGTTCTGGGCAGTGACTTGGACGTTGTTCCCAGCATCTTCCAAATCCTTCACCAGCCCCTCATCCGCCACAACTTCGCCGTTGACCAGAACAGGTGGGACTGCAACATCTGGCTCCCAGGCAGCAAGCTCGGCCGGAGTCATTTCACCGGTCAGTGTAGAAAAGTACTCAGGGAAGCCATAGCCAACGAAGGCATCTGTGAGCTCAGAGAGAGCAGTGGCAAAGGCAGCAGAGTCCTCGTACACATTATCCAGCGTATAAGCCCGTCGAAGGAAGGCAGAAGTGCGTGCAACGGCGCGTTCTGATCGAGCTATCTTGGCAAACACCTCACGCATGCCGGAGGTCAGCACAGACTGATAATAAATGGCGAGAGCTGCTTTATCCTCCAACACTTTCTTCAGTTGACCCTCGGACTCGGCGTAGCGAGCTTGGAGAGCAGACAGTTCATCAGATATCTTCTCCACCTGATCAGCCTTCTCAACAGCTTCGTCCAGACGTTTCTGTAGCTCGGTGGCAGATTTCTGGGCATCTAGCAGGGCCGCGTCGCTGGTCTCCTTGGCCGTTTTTAGTTCCTCGCCGTCCGAGATGGTAGACGCCAATTGGGCGTTGACAGCGTCCAGCTGTTTCTTCAGGGCCCGCTCGGATTCCATCCAGTCATCTGGTGACCACTCAGCATCAACATCTGCCTTGGCCTTGGCTTCATCTTGGAGTTAGATTATCTCAGCATCGGTGATGGCCAGCTGTCTCTTCACATCCCCAAGCTCGATGAGGGTGGCATGATGCACTTTCTGATCAGCCTCATGCGCCAAGCACAAGGTGCTGAAGTCAGAGATGACGGCGAGGGACGAGCAAGCACCCTAACATTACAACAGTTAGGAGGACAGAGTTGGAAGAGGAAGTTAAGCACGAAAAGAGCGGCAACCAGATGGGACTTACATCGAAGACAGACGAAATCAGATTGTCTGTAGCAGTCCTGACCCCATGAAGGTTTAGCGCCGGATTCTTCACCCAAGCCCTGAAATGGTCAAGAGGCATCACCTCCTTGAGATATTCCAAACGACCTGCAGGCGAGTTGAGTAAGACGGTGGAGGAGTTGGTTTTACCCTTGTCAGTTTGAAAACCACCAGTGTGCGGAGGGGCCCTCCCACCATGCTGTGGACCGGTCGGCTTAGTGCTACTTCTCGGCTTCTCAGGCACTTGGGGTCGGGCCAAGGCATTCTCGCGACCGCCGACCCCCATCTGGAATAGCTGGTCGGGCTTCAGCAACCCCCTTGACGACCCCGTATCCTGATATGGGAGCGAGGAACCATCAGCATTGCCATCCTGCTCAGTTTGAAAAGATTGGCCATGCGACTGAGTGGACTGGTTTGGGCCGGTACTGTCCTCCAACCTCCTACGTTGCGAGGGGCGGTTGAATTTCGTCACGTCAATGGTTGGACGGCGGCGAGTCATATCTGTTGTAAACATACGCCATGAAGCAAATACGGTTGATGCAAGAACAGAAGGTCATGATAATGTTTGCAAAAGATGAAGAAAGAGGGTCAAGTCTATCGACGTACCTTTATCAGTTCGACCAATCGGAGCGACTGCCAGAGCAGGAGGAGGGCTGAAGAGATCAACACTTGGGGGGACGTTGCCCTCACCCTGGACGACGTTACCGTCATCCGGGATGACAACAGCCTCATCCTGGATGGCAGGAAGCACACGACGGTGAGGCAGACCAGAGTCCCGTAACCTTTCATCCAACTTCAAAACATCCCACCTCTCCGGTCTCTCCTTCAGAGCCCTGATGGAGGCAGCCAAGCGGTTCTGGGATACGCCATCTAGAGCGCAGCCGCGGGTGTCAGGATCACCAACAGCCTGCCTTGGGCGAGAAGCGGCAGGACCATACACCACGTCTTCATCGACGAACATGAATTTCACCTTCCAGTTGGTCGTCTTGGGCATGCCGGTCAAGATATGCAGGTCTGCTTTGGGGCGAACCTTGATGTGGCCCCAACCGTCCTCATCACCGCCACCGCTAGTGTAGAAGAACACCCGGAACAGGGTAACGGAGGGAACAACCCCGCGAGCACCGCACAAGGTCTCGAAGCCAATAATGTTGCGCACAGCGTTCGGCGTCATCAAGCCCAGAGTCATGTCAAAATAAGACCAAATAGACTGGCAGAAAGGGGTAAGAGGGAACCTGACGCTGCAGCGAGCCAGATGCTCGTAGTAAACAGGAACTTTGCCCGCCGGGGCAGCATTGATGGTGTCGCTGGGTTTGGGTCGGACGATTGACTTCGCCAGATCTGCGATCTGAAGGCCCTTGGTGTCGCGACAGATCTGGACAAACTCAGCTGCTTCATCGTCCGTGATCTGGCAAAACGCGCCGGAAACGGGGATATCTGCCATGGTCAAAACAGGCAAGCTGCGGCAGAGGCAGGAAGAAATGAGAAATGAAAATGAAACAAGTACACAGGCGTGTGCAGAATATCTAAAGTTGTAAGCAATGAATTCGAGATAGGAGGAAGAAGGCAGAAATGAGGAGCAGTTTTGTATTTGAATGAAAAAGGAGGGGGGGAGTTATGCGAGCAGTTAAAGCAATAATGGCGGTTGCCAAAAGTTGCACAGTTACAAAGGATAAACTCAGACGCATCCCCGAGAAAAAGTGACGACACGTGGCAGACATGTAGTTAAGTCAGAAGGCCTACTGTCGCGCGGATTCCAGAAACCCAGATACAGCCCATCGCTCGAACCGTCGCTTCGAGCTCGGACTTGGAGGGACTTGTTAGGGTCGGGCATCTCACCATCCCGCATGGTTCATCCCGACCACTCATCCTGCATGACGATCGGGCCAGACCCGACAGCAGATGGCAGCTTTACCTAACCTGGCAGAGGAATCTTCCCGGACCGCCTAACGGCGTGGTCTGATGAGACCAGGTCAGCTGTCAATACTATATATATCTCTCTTTCTCACAAGAGAGAGGTAAGTTTACTAAACACAATCAATCACATCCCAACTCTCCGAACAGTCTACTGACTTTAGCATCGGAGCGGGAACGGCAATTAGCCGCCCCGCCCTGATTGAGAGTTCTTTGATTCTTAGCAGGTTCATCTCATCGTGCATCACGGATCATCAAGACGCACAGCGCGACCGTAACAGAAGCTATCACTGGGTGTGAGGCCCTGGCCTTCTTCGATGCATACCGGGGTTATCATCAGATTCAAATGTCAGGAGAGGACAAGCCGAAGACGGCTTTCATCACAGAGTTCGGTACCTATTGCTACAGGCGGATGCCGTTCGGCTTGAAAAACGCAGGGGCGACGTACCAGCGGATGGCAGATTCGATATTTCGGAATCAGTTGGGCCGAAGCATGGAGCTGTATGTTGACGACATGGTAGTGAAGAGCCGGAGCTACCCAGGTTTCTTAGGAGACTTGGAGGAGATGTTCGGCATTTTGAGAAAGGTCAACCTGAAGCTGAATCCCGAGAAGAGTGTGGTAGGAGTAGCGGCTGGGAAGTTCCTCGGCTATATGGTGTCTAGTCGGGGTATAGACGTTAATCCGGAGAAGGTGGAGGCGATAAGCCGGATGCAGTCGCCGAAGAATGTGAAGGAGGTGCAGAAGCTGATGGGTTCTCTGGCAGCCTTGAGCCGATTTCTGTCAAAAGGTGCGGAGAGACAACTCCCCTTTTTCAACATACTAAGGAAGGCGAAGAAGATTGAATGGACGGAGGAGTGCGAGAAAGCGTTCGAGGATCTGAAGGAACATTTGAGCCGACTCTCGACCCTCTCGAAGCCGAAAGAGGGGGAGGATTTGCTTTTATACTTGTCCGCATCCGCATCGGCTGTCAGTGCTGTGTTGGTCCGAGAGGAAGACGGGAGGCAGTGTCCGGTGTATTTCGTCAGCCGGGCATTACAAGGTCCGGAAACTCGGTACACAAGTTTGGAACAGCTGGTATTGGCGCTGGTTTATGCCTCAAAACGGTTGTGCCCGTATTTCCAGGCCCATCCGATTGTGGTCCTGACCAACCACCCCTTGAAGCAGGTGATGCTTAAGCCCGAGGCGTCGGGACGTTTGATGAAGTGGGCCATAGAGTTGGGGGAACATGAGATAACATATCAGCCGAGAAAAGCTATTAAGGGCCAGGCAATGGCGGATTTCTTGACAGAGATGGTCGGGCCTGACACGACTGCCGAGGAACACCCAAGCCCGAGGTGGACATTGCATGTGGACGGTTCAGCCCATGCAGGAGGTAGCGGAGCCGGGGTATTGTTTACATCCCCGGAAGGAGAGGAGTACCACTATGCGCTGCACTTCGACTTTAAAACTACAAATAACGAGGCAGAGTATGAGGCGTTGGTGGCAGGACTCAAACTGGCCCGGGAACTGAAGATAGGAAAGATCCAGGCCTTCAGTGACTCGCAGATTGTAGTTCAGCAGGTGAACGGAGAGTATGAAGCAAAGGAGCGAAGTTTGTAGAGGTACTTGGAGCTGGTCCAACCCATGATCCGGCAGTTCGACAGTTTCAGTTTGGAGCAGGTGCCAAGAGAGCAGAATGAAAAGGCCGATGCGTTGAGCAAGTTGGCATCTTCGAAGTTGAAGCCAGGACAGAAAGCACCTCTCAGAAGGGAGACACTGGAGAGGAGAAGTTATGAGCAGAGTGATGAGATCCTGGCAGTGGAAGCAGTGCAGGAAGACTCCTGGATGGCACCGATCCGGGCGTACCTTCTGACGGGCGAGGTCCCGGCCGACCGGGTGGTGGCCAGAAAAATCCGGGTCAAAGCGCCGAAGTATACACTTCAGGAGGGGGTTCTGTACAAAAGAGGCTATCTCCAGCCGCTGCTAAAGTGTGTGGAACAGCAGGAGGGCAAGTACCTGGTCCGGGAAGTTCATGAAGGTCCGAATGGTAGTCATCAGGGAGCCAGAACGGTGGCCAGGAAAATTTTACGGATGGGGTACTATTGGCCTACCATGTTTGAAGATTCACAGGACAGGGTTCGCTCATGCCTTCAATGCCATAAGTTCGCGCCGCTAGTGCACATACCCCACGAAGAGATGATGGGGATAACAGGAGCCTGGCCTTTCAGCAGATGGGGACTGGACCTGGTCGGACCTTTTCCCACCACTCCCGGCAGTTTGAAGTACCTGATTGTGGCTATCGATTACTTCACCAAGTGGGTGGAAGCCGAGCCCCTGACCAACATCCGAGGAGCTACCTGTGTGAAGTTCTGCTGGAGAAACATTGTCTACCGGTTCGGAGTGCCGAGGGCCATAGTAACCGACAACGGAGCGCAGTTTGAAAATGATCCTTTCAAATCCTGGTGCGTAAACTATGGAATAAGCCAGAAGCTCACGTCAGTTTATCATCCGCAAGCTAATGGTCAGGTGGAGGTGACGAACCGGACGATAGTGAATGGGATTAAGGCCCGGCTCCAGGGAGCGAAAGGAAATTGGGTACACGAGCTCCCGAGTGTTCTATGGACTCATCGGACCAAGGAAAGCTCGGCAACTGGGGAGTCCCCCTACAGCCTGACGTACGGGTCGGAGGCAGTGATTCCGGCAGATATCGGCATTCCCAGTCTTCGGACGGCCGAGCCGATCCCCGAAGAAAAGAATGAAGAGGAGAGCAGAACAAATCTAGACCTGCTGGAAGAAAGGAGAGAGAGAGCGGCCTTGCATGAGGCTAAGGTGAAGGAGAAAGTTAAGAAGTATCATGACCGGAGGGTGAGGAAGGAGCAGTTCAAGGTAGGCGACAGAGTAATGAGACAAAACGACAAGAGTCACCAGGAGCCGGAAGGCAAGCTGGCACCCAACTGGGAGGGACCATACCGGGTGACAGAAGCCCACCCCGGCGGGAGTTATGTGCTGGAGGATCCAGCGGGGAAGGGAGTCCCCCGAAGATGGAACATAGCAAACCTTAGGCGGTTCTATGGATAGTCTCTGGCACTTGTTGCCTAGATAGAGTGGCCTCTGGCACTTGATGCCTAGGTTATTTAGCCTCTGGCACTAGATGCCTAGGTAGGATAGGTCCCTGGCGGCAGGCGCCCGGGACAGGAACCTAGAGGTCGGATGACCGAAGGGTAGGTAGGAAGATATCTAGGGGGGAACAGGGATTTTGTGTAACAAGGGCATGCCCCTTCTATCCGATTTTAAAAGAATGAATGCGCGCATTATGATTTCAAAATTGAAAGATGTGTCATAAACTGAAAATTATTATACATGTCTAGAATAAAATGAAATACATGCCTAGAATAAAATGAAAGGTTATAACATGGCATGGAGTTCTATCCTATCTACGGGCCCCCGACGTAGAGGCTTCGCCGGGAGGAGCTCCCCGGGCCTCGCGTTTGCTTCTTTGAGCCGCTTGCTCCAGCATGCGCTGCTCCTCGTTTTGATCCCGCGGGTTGTTCGGATTTTCGCTCCTATCGCCCTCCGGCTCGGCAACTGATTCGGAGGTATGGACAGGAACGCCGCTGCGGGCGCCCCGACCCCCTATTCGGACAGGAGGCTGCCTTGCTCGCGGCCCGGCTGAGTTACTCCCAGTCAACAGCTGCGTTATCATCAGCAGGATTCCGAGCGGACTCCTGCTGGGCCACTGCTTCGGCCATGAACCCTTCCTGATCCCCCTTTCCGTCCTCGGGCTCAGAAGTGATGTCCACAATTGTAATAGGACCAAGGTGGGGAGGCCCCGAGCCAGTAGTAGGGTTCTGAACCGGATCATTAGTCTTGTTCTTATCCTCCGGACGCTCCTGCCGAGAGGTCAGATCGTCCCGCTGGCTCTGAACGGTCTTCTTTGTCTTATCCTTGGCTTGCTGGCTAGGATCAGCCAGTTGGTTCTGTTGCTGCTGAAGGACTGGGGTCCCCTGCTGGAGAGGCTGGACGGGCTTCTTCCGCTTATCCGGTTTGACTACCTCAGGGTCAGTCCCGGTCCCAGTGGCGGTTGTTTTCTTGGTCCCTTTCTTCTTCGGAATGGGGACCTGAGGGTTGTCTTCCACAGTCGGAGCTACGAAGAAAAAACAGTTAAACGAGGCCATTGAAAAAGAGGAACAAGGACACCAAAGTAAAAGAGAGAAGAAGCATACCTAGAACCGGCCAGGTAACCATCCAGCGGCTATCCCGGAAGGCGCCCTCCGGGTATATGGCCCGGGGGAAGAGGTAGATAGAGTTACCGGCCAGCCAGTACTGGTCCAGATTCAAAGTCCCCGAGGACAGAGTAGTGTGGTTGGCGTGTTGAGTCTCAGGAAGGAACGCTTCCCGTACGTCCACAACGACTTCAGAGTTCCAGGCAGGGACCTCATACAGCTCCGGTTTGACGGTCACATAGCCCTTTTCCTGCCAGTTCTTGGCCGAGTCCTTCTTACCGAGGATGAAGTCTTGGACCCCGGGACGCGCCTGGACGGTGAATATCATTTCCTTGCCGGGGCACTTGATGAGCATATAAAAGGACTTCCACAGGTTAAAGGATGGATCTGTTAGATAGTATTATGGGCCTAGAGCCCAATGTGTATCAGCCTAGGGTTTAACTAGGGTTTCTACCCATGTACTTTCTATATAATTGTGAATATGAAACACACCTCAGTATCGAGGTTTATCCCTTTAACATGGTATCAGTCGCATTCGATCCTGAACCCTAAATTTATTATTATTTTTTTTCGTTTGCAACGCCAGCCGCCGTCTGTTATTTAGCTGTGCAAATCGACTGTGTTAGGATACAGTCGTCTTTTATTTCGCTTCCGTTTGTTATTTCACCGCCGGTGGGGACGGTTAGCCTGATTGTCGCTGACACCGGCCGGCGAGTCAGGATTGCTCCAGGTTGTTTCCCGGCGTCCCCGTCAACGATAGCCCATGTTGCTCCACGCTGTTTCTACGTCCGCGAAATTTCTTGCTTGGCGTTTCCGTCACCGATCCTCCGCTTGCCGTTTATTTGGTGTCAACTTCATCGCTGATCATCGTCAGCAGCCAATTTCCGATCACTCAACAGTCTGTCCAGTAGCTTGTCCAGATTCACGCGCCTGAATACAGCGCGTGCGGTACACGCGCTCAATAGCAGCCTACAGCGCATCCAGTTGGCGCGTGTCTTCACGCGCCTCGATAGAGCGCGTGCGTTACACGCGCTCGACAGCAGCCAACAGATCATCTAGTTGGCGCGTATCTTCACGCGCCTGACAGAAACTCACGTGTCATCTCAGCGCGTTGCAACACGCGCTCAACATAATCTTGTTCCGCGCCTTGCGCGCCTGCTGGGTACCCTCTGAAATCATCTTTATTTTTTTTTCTTCAAGCTGCTGTCTGGAGTAATTTGTTTATGACTTTATGAGATTGGAGTTTAAATGGTTTATTTGAGCACTGCGGGATTGGAGTAGTATTTGCATTTGTTTGATTTCGGTGTATGCACATTGGTTATTTCGGATTTTATAATGGTGAATTTGGCTTTATTATCACGGGCGGATCGCTCCAATAGCTGGATTGCAGATAAGGTGAATCTTGCAAATAATTCTGATTGTAGTCGTTTTTCAAACCAATGGATTGTTGATTCTGGTGCTACAGCTCATATGACTGATAGTTCTCGTTGTCTTGGGAATGTAATTCCTTACTTTGGTCCACCTGTTTATGTTGGTAATGGTCAGCCTATACCGGCATCTCACATTGGGGAGTGTAATATCTCTGGTTTATCCATTCGCGATGTACTTGTGGTTCCTCAGATTACTAAGAGCTTGTTGTCTGTTAGCAAACTCACTCTTGACTTGCCAGTGAGTATCACATTTGTTGACGATGTCTTTTCTATTCAACTTAAACAGACAGGACAGATAGTTGGTAAAGGCCGTCATATTGCGGGTCTCTATTATTTGGATACTGGTGATTCTTGTTTTTTAAGTGAGCTGCACTCTGGAAAACTCCGGGCCCCTTTTGAGCTATGGCATTCTCGTCTTGGTCACGTGTGCTATGACACCGTTCAGTTGCTGAATAAGAAGGGCCACATTTCTGCCACTTCACCTTTACCTGCACCTGTTAGTTGCTCCCCTTGTCAGATGGTCAAGAGCAGTCGGTTACCGTTTTCTGTTAGTGATAAGAGGGCAACAGGTTTGTTAGAGAAGGTGCATTGTGACTTATGGGGACCAGCTCCAGCATATGCTGCATCCGCACATGGTTTTTCATATTATGCTGTATTCATTGATGATTTTTCAAGATTCACATGGTTTTATCCATTACGGCATAAGTCGGATTTTTACGACACCTTTCTTCGCTTTCAGAAATTTGTTGAGACCCAGTTTTCTGCGAAGGTCAAGGTTTTTCAGACTGATGGTGGTACGGAGTTCACTAATCATCGTTTGCAGGCTCACTTTGTTTCTTGTGGCATTCATCATCAGATGTCATGTCCCTATACACCTGCTCAGAATGGCCGAGCTGAGCGTAAACATCGTCAAATTACAGAGACCGGCCTTGCTATGTTATATCACTCATTTGTGCCGCAATCTTACTGGGTGGAAGCATTCTCTTCGGCTGTTTACATAATCAATCGTCTCCCCAGCTCAGTTCTTGATGGCAGATCACCCTTTGAGACTGTCTATGGGACTACTCCGGACTACACAGTCTTTCATCCTTTTGGTTGTCGAGTGTACCCGTGTTTGCGTGCGGTTGCTGAGAATAAGTTTGCACCTCGTTCTATACCATGTGTGTTTATTGGTTATAACCCCAGTTACAAGGGTTATCAGTGCCTCGACCCTACTAGCGGTCGTGTCTATTTCTCTCGCCATGTCCAGTTTGACGAAACATGTTTTCCCTATGTCTCATCTTCTAGGGAAAACCCTGTTGCGGATTTGGAAGTCTCATCATTTTTTGAACTAGCAGGTGCACCAGTCGAACGTTCGCCAACGGTACCAGTTGATCCTGTGTTGGCTACACCGGTTGAGATGCCGTCGCCCGCACCGTCGTCTTCCAGGTCTTGCTCTATCTGTCCTTCAGATGATCATTCCTCATCTCCAGCTGAACTGACTGCTCCTTCACCGAGGATGCCCGCTACTTTATCACCACCACCATCTCCTCTATCTTCACCATCTCCGCCAGGATCGTCGTCGCCTCCGCCATCTCCATCAGGCTCTCGGACTTCTTCTGGATCTGATTCCGACCCTACCACTGATTCAGATTCTCCATCTCACCACAGACATCATATGGTTACCAAGAACCAGGATGGTACTCGTCGTGTGATATCTCGCCCGGACTTTGTTACTACAGGTTTTCTTGCTCAGGTTATGGACCATTCTGAGCCTCGGGATTATCGTGCAGCCCTTAAAGACCCGAAATGGGTTCGTGTTATGGATGAAGAAATGGATGCTCTTCGACATCAGAAAACTTGGGAGTTGGTGCCTCGACCAACGCATGCAAACATAGTTGGCTCCAAATGGGTATTTCGGCTGAAGTATCGAGCTGATGGTAGCATCGAACGCTACAAGGCTCGACTGGTTGCTCAGGGATATTCTCAGATTCCTGGTTTTGACTTTGACCACACTTTCAGTCCAGTGGTCAAAGCTGCAACGGTGCGTACAGTGATTGCCATTGCTACTTTGAGACAGTGGCCTCTCCACCAGCTTGATGTCAAGAATGCTTTTCTCAATGGTGTTCTTGACACTCCGGTTTATATGGCTCAGCCTGTTGGCTATAAGGATCCATCTCGGCCTGACTATGTTTGTCGACTCCAGAAGGCCATTTATGGACTCAAACAAGCTCCTCGTGCCTGGTTTGATCGGTTCAGCTCTTATCTCCGACAACTTAGATTTCGGTGTAGTTCTTCTGACACGTCGTTGTTTGTCTTCTCACGAGGTTCTACTTTACTATACTTGTTGGTGTACGTGGATGATATCATTCTTACTGGTAACGATGCTGGAGCCATTCGCCAGTTCATCGCACGGACTGATCGAGAGTTTTCGATCAAGGATTTGGGGTACTTGAATTACTTTCTTGGCCTTGAGGTCTCTTCTACACCATCTGGCCTCTTTCTTGGACAGGCCAAGTATGCCAGAGATATTCTTAGTTGGGCGGGTATGACAGATGCTTCTCCGGTAACCACTCCATTCGTACCACTTTCGCAGCTTCACAGTAGCACTAGTGCACCGTTCAGCAATCCGACTCTCTACCGGTCTTTGGTTGGTGCACTTCAGTATTTGACCATTACTCGTCCTGATCTGCATTTGCGGTGAATTCTGTTAGTCAATATCTCCAGGACCCTCGCGAGGATCACTTTGCTGCAGTTACCAGGATTCTACGTTACGTGGCTGGCACCCCTCATCATGGTCTCACATTTCGCTCCGGAGGTTCGTCTACTCTTTGTGCTGATATTTGTGCTTACTCAGATGCTGATTGGGCTCGTTGTTTGGAAACTCGACGATCGACCTACGGCTATGCGGTGTTTTTAGGCGGTAATCTGGTATCTTGGAGTGCCAAGAAACAGCCTACAGTATCTCGTTCGAGCTCAGAGTCCGAGTACCGTGCACTTGCCAATACAGCGGCAGAGGTTGTCTGGCTTTGTCATCTTCTTCGAGACTTACAGTTTCCTCTTGAAGGGCCGCCATTGTTGTTATGTGACAATAACATCGCCATTTTCTTAGCTGAGAATCCAGTGGCTCATAAGCGGGCCAAGCACATCGACATCGACTATCACTTTGTTCGGGAGTTGGTTGCTTCAACTAAGGTCCGTGTTAGTCATGTTCCCACTTCGTTGCAGTTAGCGGACATCTTCACTAAGGGTCTTCCAAAGTCTTTGTTTGAGTTTTTTAGATCCAAGCTTTGCGTCTCGGTTAACCCGACGCTTAGCTTGAGGGGGGGTGTTAGATAGTATTATGGGCCTAGAGCCCAATGTGTATCAGCCTAGGGTTTAACTAGGGTTTCTACCCATGTACTGTCTATATAATTGTGAATATGAAACACACCTCAGTATCGAGGTTTATCCCTCTAACAGGATCAATCCCACACCGAAGACTCCTTACGAGAAAGCCCATCATCACAGCGACGACATTAGGGTGCATCTGGGCAGGCGAGATGTTGTAGACCTCCAGGAACCGAGCGTACAACGGAGGGAAAGGAAGGCTCAGACCCCACATAAAGTGGATCCGAGGGATGCACCGGATCGACTTCACGGACTGCTCGGCCGAGACAGCGGCCACCCGGGCAAGCAAGGGTATCGGAACCCCCATGCCGCTAAGGCACTTGGTAGTCAAGACATCAGCTTTCAGCTCGGGCTTCCGGGCGTTGTCTATCTCCCTCTGTTCCCGGTTCTTGGAGCGCTTGAATATGGGACCAGATGGAGTCACGTTGTGGCAGAGGTGGATCGACTTGTAAGACGCCGATGAGCCGACAGAAACTGCAGCGGAGGGAGCAGTGGTGCTTTGAAGAGAGTAGGTGACGGCATCCTGGCGCTGGGCATCGGACTGTGCGGTATTACTCGCCATGGAGTTGAAGAAGAGAGAGAATATGAAGATTAGAAATTGGGAGTTGAAAGATTTTGAAATCTGAAAGCGATTGGTGAAAGTGATCGACGAAAGACCTTATTTATAGGGGGCGAGAAAAAGAAGAAAAAACAATGATTAAATGAAGTGGGAAAGCGTGAAAGCTGATAATGTCGATAATAAATTATCCTCGAAAAGGGCGCGCCCATCTCATCATTGTCGGGCCGGGAAGGAATACAGAAAGCCAGTCCTTCCGCCCTCGGATCAGGAAGGTCCCAGCCTCGGCCGAAAGAACCGGCTTCCGGGGGGCTAGTGGTGATACCAGGCCCACGCCCAACTACCCAGTAGTAATATGGGCTCGGCCCGCTACGAGGAAAAGGTAGTTTGGCAGTATCCGGGTTCGTACAACTCGGATAGGGACAGATACACTAGAAGACACTCGGAGCATGGACCACACGGAGAGCATGGGTACTGTATAAATAGTGCTCCTCAGCACTATCCCAGGTAAGTATCTGCTCACTATTCAAGTGATTACCCCTTTTCTCTCCCGAGATCCATCTTTCATCATAACGCCGGAGGGTCTACCCTCGGGTACCTCCCGGGGCTCTGTCTTGCAGGACTAGGTATATTGGATCAGGGATCAGGGGACCATCCGGACCGACCAAGCGGGCAGCATCACCGGGTACCCGTACATGCGGGTAGTTGAAAATGCGGCCCGTGACCCGTCCCGGAAATACCGGGTACCCGTATAACCGGGTACCCCAATTATGCGGGCCGGGTAACCGGGTACCCTATTTTATTTTATTACTTATAAAAAGTGCTATAAAATATGTTTAATTATTTAATAATAAATATACTTTATCAGTATAAAAGTCCAAAACTAATTAAATATTATTTAATATGAAAATATCAATAAAATTATGAATAATTATCATTCGAGACAAATTAGTGGATGTACTCCAATGCAGTGTGGGATGCGGTTGTGCGCTTGTGTTGAAGAAAAAGTAGCAATATCAAAGCAAAAAACTAAATGGTTGGAGAGGTGGATTGGAAACTTAAGAGGTTGAATCTAGTTAGGATGAATTGGTATTTAATTTTTAAAAATGTTAATATCAAAAGGTAAAATTATAATTAATTAAATAAATACATATTATACCGGGTTTCCGGGTACCCGGAAAATGAGATTTATGTGACCCGGACCCGGACCCGGTAATTTACGACATTAACGGGCCGGGTACCCGTCCGTAAAATATAAAAAGTACCCGGTTATTTTATGCCGGGTCGCCGGGTCAACGGGGCGGGTAAGTCGGGCCGGGTATTTTTGAACATACCATGCAACATATTAAGTTTTTTGTATATTTTAATGATGTATACTTTAAAATTACTTACTTTTATACAATGGCTGGTCATTATTCAAAATAATAAATAATAATAATATTGTATTACAAATAAATAAATGTTATCGTGAAGGTTTGGGTATATCTGTTATAGGGAGAGAAGAATTGACACAAAAACACACACACACATATGTATATATATATATATATACATATATAGAATTTGCTAGTCTTAATAATCATCTGACTATATATATTATACTGTAGGTGGAATATTTTTCTATATAAAACTAAGAGTTGGTCTCTGGAGTGATCGTCTATATTATAACTATAATATAGACCAAGGACTACACTAGAATATGGAAGGAAGGAGGTCCTTATTTGCAAAATTTAGAAAAAGTATTGTTCACGCGCACTGTTCACCGGTTACTGTTCACCGGTTACTGTTCATATTGCATTTTAGAATAAAAATATATTTTTATTTTGCTCTAGTTTCTAGCATAAAATGTTTGTTTTTCATACTGACTAAATTGTCTAGTTTTTAGAATAAGATGATTGTTTTTTAAATTTCTCTAGTTTCTAGCATAAAATTTATGTTTATCATACTGTCTAAATTGTCTAGTTTTTAGAATAAAATGCTTGTTTTTCATATTGCTCTAGTTTCTAGCATAAAATGCACATTTTTCATACTATCTAAATTATATAGTTTTTAGAATAAAATGCTTCTGTTTTATACTGCTCTAATTTCTAGCATTAAATGTCTGTTTTTCATATTGTCTAAATTGTCTAGACAGAGACAAAGTAAATTGTACAATTTTCACACTAAATCCATAAATTTTCATGTAATGTCAAGTTTTCACACTAAAACCAATATATTTCATGGGAAACAGACACCACAGTTTTCAAACTAAACAATGAAGTTTTCATAATCAAAGGTATACACTTTTCACACTAAAATCAGAAGTTTTCAGAATCAAAGGTATACACTTTTCACACTAAAATCAGAAGTTTTCATGGAAATTAAAATGTACAGTTTTCACTCTAAAATCAATATATTTCAGACTAAACAATAAAGTTTTCAAAATTTAAAGTTTTCAAAATTAATTGAACAGTATAGTGCTTGTATAAAACATTAGTTTTAGTTTAAAATATTTTATCTTGAGATAAAATGCTTATTTTTTAAATCGTGACTGAGCTATAAAACCTTTGTTTTACAGAATGAAGCACGCATGAACAATGAACAGTGCACATTTTTCCAAAATTGCAAATAAGAATATCCTTCTTTACATACTCCAATGTAGTCATTAGTCTACAGTCACTCAAGAGACCACTCTTTCATTGCTGAAAGGTAACTTTGAAGAGTTGTAATCTGTAGTATAATTGTAGTAGTTCGCTGAAGTTTGCTTCCTCAATTGCCAAATTTGTAGATGATTTTTTCTCTCCTCAAATTTCTATTTTAGCGAACAAGGTTGCAAATCTGTTGGATTATATATGTCTGCGCATATTCAAAAAATATTCTGTAGCTTTTGAAAAAATATCCTGTTAATTAATGGTGTTCATCACTACAAAACTTCGGTTCTCACGATTCACGAATGCATCCAGCTCATCTTCAGTGACATACTGACATTGACAAAACAAGGGGCATACTAGGGGCATGGAGATCCAAAACAAGGTGAGTTCCCGATTGAATTTAGTTTCGATCAGTTTCGATGTATACAATATTAATCTGATGCATCGAATCCTCGCTAATTGGAAAAGGAAAAACTTTTTCAATGCATGTTTATGAAAAGGTGGTTGTTTAGGTTGATGTGTTTACGATGGTTGAAATCTGATGTCTTTAGGTTAGAAATAAGTGTGTTTGTTTAGAAAACTGTTGTATTTATAACTAGTGAAAAATAGGTTGTTTAGAATAGAAACTAGCATATTCAAAAATATGAATGATAAAGTGTTTAGTTTAAAAACTGATAACTTTTGTTTCTTGTATTAAAACTCTTTTGTTAAAACTGAGAAGAAAGAGTCTACTGGTTGAAATCTGATGTCTTTAGGTTAGAAACTGGTGTGTTTGTTTAGAAAACTGTTGTATTTACAACTAGTGAAAAATGGGTTGTTTAGAATAGAAACTAGCATGTTTAAAAATAGGAATGCTAAAGTGTTTAGTTTAAAACCGATGACTTTTGTTTCTTGTGTTAAAACTCTTTTGTTAAAACTGAGAAGAAAGAGTCTACTGGTTGTAATCTGATGTCTTTAGGTTAGAAACATTTGTGTTTGTTTTGAAAACTGTTGTATTTACAACTAGTGAAAAATGAGTTGTTTTGAATAGAAACTAGCATGCTTAAAAATATGAATGCTGAAGTGTTTAGTTTAAAAACTGATGACTTTTGTTTCTTGAATTAAAACTCTTTTATTAAAACTGAGAAGAAAGAGTCTACTGGTTGAAATCTGACGTCTTTAGGTTAGAAACAGGTGTGTTTGTTTAGAAAACTGTTGCTTTACAAAAGGTCTTGCAGGTAATGTTATGGTGACAATCACAACAGCTCCAATTGAAGAAGATGACGATTATTGATGGCCCCACCAATTTGTTCATGGCAATTTGCATTGTGCCCAGGCGCCCGAGTAATACAAAACAAGCAGGTATCTTTGACGGGCGCGTGTAAAGCGCGTGAAATAATAAATAGAAATAATTTTTGAAAATTGCAATATAAGGACCTCCTTCCCAATATTATTTATAATTTCATCCTTTCTTCCTAATTTTCTTTGTAACTAGGTCCGGTCTATATTATAGCTATAATATAGACGGTCTATGTCAAAACTAATTACTATCTTTTTCCCCCAAATTTAATTCCTTTCCTTTCAGTAAATCATTTGCACGTGAACTATCCAGAATATAATTAAACTTGAGCAAAACAATTGGGGATGGTTCTTAACCAAAACTGTAGACAATGATTCCAGGGGGTATAATGTAAAATAGACTGAACTTGAACCATTTCTCAATCCTCCTCTTCTTCAGATGCTTCATTCAGCCACTGCATTCATTACACAGATTGGAAATGCAAGCAATTAGAAAAGTAAAATACAAAATCAATCCCACAGAGGTTATGTAGTCATTCAGTGCAATAGCAAAAGGAGCTACACCAAAAACTAATTTTATAGTTGTATTAACATGGAAACAGATGTTGACGAGACTATTTGGTTAAGCTATAGTTGGGAAAAGATAATGTTTCACTGAACAAGCTAAATTTTATTATGGCACTACGCCAATAATGGCCCAAGTTAGTTAAGGAGACTCTTATCTCCATTCGAAAAGGGAAAATATTCAACTGAGAACTCGCAGAAAGTAAGGAATCAATGCCAGCCAACACTTATCGAAACAGTGTCCACTGGACAGGGCAAATCACATAGAGACAATAAAAACAATGAAGCAGAAGCACTCTTTAATTCCCGTAAAATACACATAAACAAGAAAACTCTTGAGCAGCTTCCGTATTCCACTGAAATAAATTTAGGAATATCTAATTCCCAAAAAGGTAACTATATTCCCATGTCTTACTTTTAAAGTTCTGTTTCATAATCAAAAGAAAATTAAACCCAGTTTATTCACATAGATCTTGAGCACAAACTCACACAGCCTATGTTTATGACAGAATTTCACTTCAAATGAAGCAATTCAAAATTTTACCTGGATAAATTTTTCTGCCTGTCTAAGGAAAAACTTATCACTTTCATCTGCATCTTCCTTCTCAGATGCCCACTTCATCACTGCTTCCTCTTGTATAATATCTTTATCATACAAATGATGCAGAATCTGAACAAAGATAGAATAGAGTGAATATTACAGAATATGAGAGCACAGTAATCCCAATGTCTTGTGGCCCACACTCAGTCTATGAGAACAATATTTCATGCTCCTATCTATATATTGATGGAGTATTACAATTAAAATGTGTATATTTTATCCAACGAATAGGTAAGACATTATAAGTGGGTTCATTCTGAAAATAAAGTGAATATGCATCTGAAAATAAAATTGGTACACAAATATCCATATGTAATAAAATATTAAAGTTTGACTAAAAGGTAGGTGCAAATAGCATTTCTTTCCATTTACTCCACCATGACCCACTAACTTTTTGCAATACAAGGTTATTTACACCTCCATGGTGGTGTAAATAGCAACACTCTTTCGAAAATCAACTAAGACATGGTCAAGTGAACAGAGAGAGAACTTCTTGTAAAAGCCATTTAATTTGCATATTTATTATTTTCACATCGCATCATCACTTTTAAGATACATTCAGGAGGCTAGTCTTGATAGTATCTTTCATTTTATTCTGAAATGGTACTTAGATGGCTAGCAGGGATGAAGATACCTGAACAAATAATGGTGCATACTCCTTTGCTGACTCGCACAATTCTTCAAATTTCATAATCACTTCAATCTGTGGACTCAAAAAAAAAATTTACCGTCAAAATATTACAGAAACAAAAATCCATTCTTCAGTGCTGCTGGATACTGTTTACAAAACACCACATGGTGATACAATTTATTCTATTGCTCTTCATAATAGTTGCAACCAGTTTTGTTCCTCTATCTAATGGACATGGACAATTTAATACTTGACAAATATCAGAATATCTAAGACGAGCCAGAGATAATTGGGACATAAGTTTGAGTACTCATTGTACTGTAATTTGAAGTCGGACTGAAGCAAATTCAGGTCTAAATTTATTCATTGTCAACATAATCAGTCCAGAAAGAACCAACCTCTTCATCTATACTTGGCAGGTAATACTTTAGAAGTTTCTGCCATTTTGTAAGCAAACTGACAGCATTTCTACATAACTCACCTGCAAGAAAAGAATCCTCCCTTAAATGCATAATATTGCACATCAGTATGTAAAATTCAGTTTGCATACCCAGAACAATGTTGATAGTGATGGCCCTTAAGATATGCCTATGTATACATCAACAAGCAATATGCGTTTTCATTCTGTTTTCTATAATCAATCATGATCAATTTGGTATAGAAATGAAAACCAGGGCTCTATTTAGAAGAACTGGGTCTGTCTGTTTATGAACACTATGATTACAACAATGAAGAATACAAATTCATAATTTTCAGTTAATCCCATCCTATCTAGATTTCATTGCTTGGATCATTAGTATTAACAATTTCAACCATTTCAATTCAGTCACATTTGGCAGAATTACGGAGTTAAGTAATGTAGAGGACCTGAGACAAGTGCGAAATTCAAATAATCTTGGATACATCAATACTAATTCTAGATCCCAATTCAAGAACATGTCAATCAGTTTAATGACATGGGACCAACAAACTTTCAGCTTGGATATAAAGGCAAAAGTGATGGTGGACAAGAAACAGCAGAGCTATGAAGACTAACAAATGGCAAAATAGAGAAATCAATGGAATAAAGAAAAAGTTAAAAAAATACTGATACAAAAGAAAACAATATAACTTACTAGGAGAATTATGATCTCTAGCCAATGCAACTTTCATTATGGAATAAAATAATGCACCAGCACAATCCGCAGTGATCAGATTGCAAGACAACCTGATGGAGCAGGAAACACATAACTTATAACCCTGAGCGAAAAAGCCCACCCCCATCCAATCGCAATCAGTAACACACAACAAAAATAATTCATTACATGGACCCAAATCAAGGGGTTGTATCGCACCCAAGAAGAAGCTTTCAAAAGCATTGATTTGATCCTCATAAGTTTTGGCTTTTAAGATGTTCATTGCAGAGTTTACAAAGGTAGGACCAATTCATGTTTATGTTTTATACACTATCAAATGTCAGATTAATGCACCCGCACTTAATCTATTTGGCTTCCTTCCGAGTGAAAATCACTCGATCTATTTTCTTGCTGTGTACAATATAGACCCTTCAGAAGAAACAAACCCAAAGACCATATGCATGCACAATTTAACCATTTTTTCAGGAGTAAACTTTATTATTAATTTCCAAAGTAAACGTGAACTACCATTTAAACAAGCTTTTAAAGTTTTAGATTTAGCAGTATGTCCCAACACCCAAGATATATGATTGGATTTTTAGTTTTCTGAAAGTCCCTATCTTCAAAATATTTTTCTATCACTAATACATAAAATTTTGCGTCATTATAAGCTATCTGTGATTACAATCAGCAGTTCTTATATGATACATACACCAGAATTAAAGATATTCATATTAATGTACACACATTACTACCATACCTACTTAGAGAAGTAAAATAAATATACCTTAATGAGTTCACCTCCAATATGACATTGTCATCCTTGTGATTCTCCAGTTCAGCCCGCTCAAAAGTAGCCAAAACCTGCATATAAAAACAAAGTGTTCATGCTTGTGTCTCAGTTTGACCATTTGTAAAATACAAGGCATAACATAATATACCTCTTTTTCAAAATTCTGATCATCATCACCAGAATCAGAAATATCAGAGTCAGGTTCCAACTCCCCTGAAACTGGAACAGTGCCTTCGTGATGTGACTCCTCAAGCTCATCATTAGAGATGAGAAAATTTTCAAGTAGCTTTTCTGCAGGGATAGGTGCAACTGAATGTCTCCATTCCTCTTCTTGGCTCCCCTCACTAGTTGACCATATGAAACCAATCCCACCACTACCGACCTATCAAAAAATGGAGAAGTTAAGATCCTGTAACAAGCCCGTTGACATTGAGAAAATTGAAAAGTTAAGAATTTAATATAAATACTGTGGCATGCATATTTCTGTTGTATGATAATAATGTGCATATGCATTGTATGGGCAAGAAAATCATATTAGACTATACTTTACAAGCTGTGCCCAACCTACATTAAGAAAATTAAACTAAACATAAGGAAGGCTTCATTCTTAAAGAAAATTTCCTTTCCTATGAACTTCTGCTTAGTTATCAGATGGTTATCCTTTTTTAGCCACAAAAACTCAACAAACAGAATTGAATTTCATATTATAAACAATACTCCATCTCAGTAAGTCTCATGTCTCCTTTTAAGATTGCCTCAATTTAAAGTTTAGCTTTCAAGTCTCTCACTACTACTACTACGCTCCTCTCCACCACACTCTTTCTTATTTTTCCAAAACAACTATGAACCTTATATTAGGACAAAGGGAGAATACAGTCAAGTGAACATTCTCTGATCTTAATCATTATGAGAGATTATTCACAACGACCTCTGAAAACCTAGATTGGACAAGGTTTTGTCACCCAAAAACACAAAAAACAATTATGTTCATTGATGAATATAAGAACTTGTTAGGCCAGTATCCGAAAATTAAAAGAATGCACTTGATTTAGTTTGGTAGCCAGATCAGCACTCTAGATCTATAATTGCTTGAAAAAGGCAAGCCTAACAAATATAACCTTTGAAGTTGCAAAGTCAAGCTATTCATCATCAAACAGCTGCAAACAAATTGGCTAGGTCATAGATAACAGCAAAGAACTGATGTATACCTCAGATGCAGCCTGTAGTTGTGACTTGGATAACTGGGTAGTTGCTTCATCTAAATCATCTGAATTAGATAATGCTGCATGTCAAAGACACAATCATAAGTGTACAACTAAATGAAACACAACCATTCTATTGCAGTGCCTTCAAATAGCTGCATATATCTGTTTGCTTAATTATTTTATGTACTACCCAGAATAGAAAAGATGTCTAGCACAAAAGTCAGCATATATATATATATATATATATATATATATATATATCCATGTGAGTATTATGACAACAGGACTTTTCTACTATAATTTTAACTTCACGCAATATATATATATATATATATATATATATATCCATGTGAGTATTATGACAACATGACTTTTCTACTATAATTTTAACTTCACGCAATTCACTATAATTCGTGGGACCCTACATTAAGAAAGTACTCTTGACTTTTGTAATGGAAGAATCCAAATGGACCAAGTCTAACCAAAGTCCTTATCTCCTCTGAAAGATTATAACTACAGAGTAAGAGGACCATCTCCCTTATCCTACATTATATATCAATAAAGCAATGCTTAATTTATGAGACATCCCCCCATAATGCTTTTTGTAGGTGCTCCTTCTGAATAGACATAAATTTGTTGCTTAAGGTTATTCAGGACAGGTATCTTTGTAAATTATAGACAGCACAGATGAACATAAGCAGGTGAAAGGGCAGATCAAATAAAGAGCTAAATTAGCAACAAAGTAGAAAAAGAAAAAGAAAACACAAAAAGTATGAGAAGGTACATGACATGTCTATCATCACAGTGCTATTGTCAGCATATTCAAGCTCTTCATCACAATCCTGCTTGATGGGTTGCTGGTGTAAAGATACCTTTGAGTAGGCAGGAACAACAAAATGTTGTCCAACTACAACCTGGACAAATAATATTAAAATATAAAGGATAAACAAGAAAATGAGATATATCATGAGCTTGGGTAAACTATTAAAGTACTTTTTCAGAAGTAATGATGCATAGATTACACTCAGTAGCCTGTCCCTCAACTGGATGCCTAAGTACATTTACCATGTTCAGAAGGATTAAAATCATAAGCTTCAGAGTAGATTTAAGTTGGTTGTACTTCCCCACATGTACTGTAAATGAATAGTTCAAGCGAGAATATTGATAAGTTTAATCTCATCATTTTTCTACCTGTCATACATGATTGCAGTGAATTCCGCCAACTATCACAGAAAGTGGCATATATATATATATTTAAGTGAGCGATCAAGAGAATCCTTTATTTGCACACCATTTTCACTCCAAATCCTAACCCTTCATTTGATCTAATCTTGGCCATTCATTTATTTAATTTTTTTTCTTTTCTTATTAACCTCTACCATTCGTTGACTTTAATTTTCAGCAACAAATGAAACCCTGCAAATATCCTCCAATATCCTATCTCCGCAATATCGCTGCAATTTTACCATCACCTCCACCCCGATGCTAGCCTCCGTCGCAGCTAACTAGCGATATCCTTCATCTGCTCGCCATTCTATCCGGAATCTCCATCATCCCACCCGGCCAATTTAATGGGGTTTAGTATCGACAAATCCATAGCAGCTACCTTAACTTGATTTTATGTTAAATATCTCTTTCAGATTAGCATTGATCTCTTTTTATATAGATTATGATTTTCTGCCGTTTGCTAAGTTTTTGTGTTTTGAGCTCTCTAATCTGTTATTTTGCTCTGCATATAGCAAAATGGTATTTTTTCACTTTTGACAGTGTTAATGCTCTTACCGTGGTTTAGAACAAAAAAATTCTCAAGCTTGTTTCTGAACTTGTTATTTGGTTTGTGAACCAGATTAAATTTAGCTGCTGAAGTTGGAGCAGAGAGTTTATTGACGTAAGCGTGAGTTTACAGTATGCAAGGAAGGGAAAAAAGTGTTGAGGGAGGGAATTGAAAATGAGTCTAAGTGGAGTAATTTTTAATCCAGTGGAGTTTCTAGTGTTTGCCATGATAGAGAAGCTGAACTCTTTGTTTACATTGAGGTAATTATTGCTACTTCAGTTCTAATTTAAGAGAGAAATTTCTATTTAGTTACTGCAACAGCTTTGGAACCTGGTTTCATCTATTCTTTCAGTTCTTAGTATGCATGATATGGTGCGTACAAATAGAGCAATTTATTAGTATGAAATTATTACTTGAATCTTCTTGTTTCTACTGGTTGACATGTGTGACCATTTCACATTTAACTTAAATTGAATTTAACCTTAACCTTGACATGCGTAACCTAGAAAGCCATTTAGCTGAGTACATCAGAATGAAACAAACATATGAGTTATGACAGAAATGCAAGCAAATATACAGCAACATCTGCAAATAATCAACGGAATCCAATAGTGGAATTTAGAAGCACTAAAACAGCAGGAAAGTACAGATTTGTCGATGATGGAAGACGGCGATGTAAAGTGGAACTCGGCAGAAAGGAATTTGTTTTTTTCCGTAGGAGAGGTAATTAGTAACTCGCAGTATTTAGAATTAAATTAGAGTCAAGGAGGTTAAAAAGAAGAAAAGAATAAATAAATGAATGGCCAAGATTTTATCAAATAAAGGGCTAAGATTTGGAGTGAAAATGGAGTCTAAATATATTAAAGTTCTATCAGCTTTCTCACATCACTAAAACTTGAACCAGGTTCATTGGTTTCATCATTATACTGTGCTGTACCACAAATTATTATATACCCTGGGTGTACGAGAAGCATCGTACCCCCAATAGCATAAAAATATATTCCTACAACTCCTAATTTAACTCCAATTAATATTAGTAATCAAATAATTACTGCTTGTTAGAGGGCATACGATGAGTAATATAAACCAGGGTTACCATATACGAATTGGTGCTGAACAGTTAGTAGACAATAACCAGTCTGAATACTGAACATATGAATTAAATATGTAAGTAAGAATAGGGTAGGAATTGTGAGCACTAAGCCAAGTTATGCAAGTGAAGGTAGATTGGAAATACCTTATACGATATAATAGCACCAGCTTCCAGAATTGCTTCTGACTTAATAATCACACCATCACAAACTATAGCATTCTTGATTACACAACCATCGTCAATAGTCACATAATCCCATATGTAGCTACCATCAATCAAGACATTTGCGCCAATTTTACAACCTTTGCCAACCACTGAATTTGATATTTCAGAGAAGTTTCCTATTGTTGTGCCACTTCCAATAACAGTAAAAGGACCAATTTGAGCAGACTGTCCTATCCCTGGGGAAAAAATCAAGATCATTGTAGGTCATGCAATGTGTAGTGGAAAGTATCAGACCAATAACAAAAGAATATTCAAAATATCTTCATATATGAAATGAAAAATGCCACATTACTAACAAAAAGAGATTGACCAATTTAATATTGCACTCAAACGAGTTTAAATAATTGTAGATTACGAACAGAATTTTTTCGACATTGAAAAACTCTTTATATTGAAGTATAGTGCCTAATATAACAATAGCAACTTAATAAGACTCGTTTATTAGTCCGATGTTGTCATGTTGACAAACCAAGATTTAGGGCCATAAAAACTTCATTACAGAAAACCCCCAATTAATCTAGGAATTCCAAACACCCACCACAAACTAATGGAATGAAATTTTTGGAAAGGAAACTAGTGGATAAAAAAATATGTATATATATATATATATATATATATATATACATATTTATAATATGTTGGACCTTATAATAAGTTCCACCAAACACTCTTATTTCAATGTCAAATCAAGCAGATTTCAATTGGGACAATGATAAATTGAATACATTTAATTAAATAAAGTTGGTAAAGACATAGTATATTATGATAATTGTTAATCGGCTTTTAAGGATGAAAATATACGCACGGTAGTTTTAAATGGGAGGGAATTTAGGGATCAGGAGATTACAGTTACAGCTAGCTACAAAAAAGAATTTAAATAAAACATTTTTCAACAGAAAAAAACCACCTCAAGATATTTTACTTCTTCACTGGCAATGACTTTGTTTTTTAATTTCAAGCCATAAGAAGTCTGGGTAAATTTCAAAGACACTTGTATATTCTACCAACTCACCTGATCCTCGATACGTTCCTTGCCTATCAATTTAGAACTAGAACAATTTCCACAAAATTGGACATCAGGCACCAAAGGGTATGTCCACCTCTGAATAATATCTTTACTCACAGTGTCATAACTACGAAAATTGTCAACTCTAGCTGCATAACTTGAGTGAATCTCATGCGTAAAAATCTTGTAACCCATAATCTGGGAGAGGGAGAAATTCCAAGGATTAGAAGGAAAGATGCTTATGTAAGTGAAAAAATTTAAGAGTTGCAAATAATCTGAGAAATTGGAACATGTCAATATAAACTATATGCATCAGATATATGTGAAGGACAAATTCTACACAAATATATATCCATCTTGGTACAATAGAGCTTCACTATGGTCAGGCTAAAAGGTTTGTGTGAAAATCCTGGCAGATGAGTAAAATTTAAATACATAAATAAATGGGCTCCCTTTCTCTATGGGACGTGAAAAAGTGCATCCTTGTTGATGAACAACATTAATATTCTGTTTAGAGGCAGAATCCAACTTCACAACTCTATGCAGGGAAAATAATGAATATGATTTAGAGCTATAAAGATATACAATATGCTAGGCTTTCTAAACTAGTTCCTCAACCTAAATTAAAATGTTCAAGTGAACAACTGTGAGTCCGTTTTCTGTTCAAATCTGACATATAGAGAGAAAGAGAGTAGACATACATCGTCATCAAGCAAACCCTTCAAAAAGTGACGCCGAAGATGTTGATAGTCAAAATTGTCAGCAAACGTACTCAGGACTTCCGGAGAGCAAATGTCAATATTACAATCCTGCATCAAGAAGCACATTAGATCACTAATCAATGATGTACTCCAAATAAAACCCACAAATAAATTATGATATTGGGCCTAATTATTTAAGCACCATGAAAACAAAAGGTTGCAAAAGACCATGTCCAGATATACATTTTGTATTAAATAATAATAATAATAATAATAATAATAAATAAAATAAAAAATTCCATTAGACTGAACTGAACAATTCCACTGAATCTTGAATAACAAAACAGAACTAATGCAAAAACACAAAAATTAGTTCTCTCAGCCTCTCCCTGATACATTCTGTGATTCTAAGCCAGTAGATGCCTCAAAACATCAGCCATCTAAGTGAGAGATATAAACCAGGCTAACCTGTTCTGCACAGTAGTACAAGGACACAGATAGTTTCATCTGAAAATTGTAGCCTGTTAGACGACACGAAAAAAATTACTTGATGGTCTAGCTATTCATAGACTCAGCTCAATCTCTCAATTTATGTGGTATCATACATGCACAATAACCAATCAGCATGGAGAGAAAAACGTACTCTTAGTGCAACACAAACTCATACTGCTTATAATGGTTGGGGGGGGAATATAAATAGAGAAAGGAAGTATCCAGAATCATCAGCACAGCAAAGCAATGAGAATAGCAACCTAGTAAATCAATATAGCCAACAAATTTTCTTTTCCACAAGCATAATATCAGCAACAAGGATAAATTTGTCGAGACTATGAATCAAAAGCAAAAAAGAGAAGGGAAGATGTAAAGGTTAAACCTGCTTGTCATTATGAAGATATATAGACGGGTGGACAGGAGGCAACGTCTTATCAATTGAAACAGTCCCCTTGTCAGCCCTTTCCTCGTAATACAGAAGTTGCTTTGTATCGGGGTCAATTGCCATAAACAGCTCGTCGGTTCCCATACGAGACTGGCGCGTAACTGGTGAAGGCTTGGACTGCCTGACCACCATAGTGAGAATGGCATTGCTATCCCTTTTCCTTCTCTCCTTGTGTTCTTTTAGAGCCTCCGCAAGTGACATATTACTAACCGTGTCCCCGCTAACAAGCACAAAATCCCCACGTATCTTCCAAGCACACACATAAATCAACAAATGAACTGGCAAATGAAAGGAAAATAGACAAGCAAGTTGCATACCACATTCTGGTCGTATATAAAGCGCAGAGCATCCCCAGCGCCGGCGGCGTTGTTGGACTCGATTGTGGTGACGGTAAAATTGGGCTGGGTAAACCATCCGGAAGTTTGCAAGTGGTGAATCACTTGCTTGGCGTGAGCACAGCAGAAGACAAAAACCTCCTCGACTCCGGCGGATTCGAGCCAGGATAAGGTATAATCAATCATGGCAGCGTTCACGAGCGGCAAGAGTACCTTGGGACACTCCATGGTGATTGGCCGGAATTTGGTGGTGAAGCTATCGGCCAGAAGTATTGCTTGTAGAGGAACGCGGGTTAACTCCTCAACAGAATCTTCCATCGTCGTAGCTCCTCCGCCTCCTCTGCTTTTTGCGGCCTTTTTCACCCCCATTTTGCAGCAAAAACCCTTCACCGTGGCTCTGCTTCACTTCATAAACATAAACCCCTACCCCTTCGATTCGGAAAACGGAGAATGTAACTTAACTGCCCTTATTCGGGTTCATGTTCGGGTTTGGGTTCTTTTGGATTAAGGACATGGGCCCTGTCAAGTTGGGTTGAAATTAATTTAATTGAAATTAATTTAATTTAATTGAGATTTATTTAATTTAACTGAGATTAATTTAACTGAACTGAGATTTTTCTAGTTGAACTGAGATTAATTTAACTGAAAAGAGAATATTATGAATAAAATAAGGGCCTATTTGCCCGAACTTATTTCTTTCGAACTGAATTTTAATAAAGTGAAAATTAATGTATTAATAATAGAATCAGTATATCTAATTTTACTTGAATTTGTTCAAAATATATTTTCACTAAATTGAACTTAACTGAATTGAATTGAAATGAACTACTGATAAGATCCACAAAATAGGGCCTAAGGGGGCGGTCTGCTTGAGCTTATATCTTACTAAGCTTAGCTTAGCTGAATTGAACTGAAGTAAAAATTAATGAATTGAAAAATAGAATTAGTATGTCCAAATTCACTTGAATTTAATCAAATTATATTTTTACTAAATTGAACTGAATTGAACTAAACTGAAGAACAGAATTGAATTGAACTAGACTGAGTTGAACTTAAGTGAATATTAATGTATTAAAAATAGAATCAGTATGTCTAAATTTATTTGAATTTTATCAAATTATATTTTGATTGAACTAAACTGAACTGAATTGAACTGGACTTAATTGAACTGAAGTAAAAATTAATGTATTGAAATATAAATCAGTATGTCTAAATTTACCTGAATTTTATCAAAGTATATTTTGATTGAACTGAACTAAAATGAATTGAATTAAACTGGGATGAGTTGATTTGAACTGAACTGGACTGAACTGTTCTTATAAACTCTGGCAAACAGACCTAAATCGTTATGTATTGTATCCAATTGAAATAAAGTTAAAGTAATTATTTTATTGAATCAAATTAATGTCAGTTTATTCCAGTTGAACTGAGATTAATTTAACTGTACTGAGATTAATTTAATTGAACTGAGATTTATTTAGTTTAACTGGGATTAATTTAACTGAACTGAGATTAAATTAACTGAACTGAGATTAATTTAACTGAGATTATTTTTCAATAATCTGAACTTGACAAGGTCATGGTGAAAGTTTTAGGGGATTGTTATATGCAGTCCCGTATTTACTATTGCAGTCCAGTATTTTGAATGAACGGACAAAAAACCCTTGGTATATTCAGGTACAAATTTCAACTCCCCGTATTTGGAAAAGAAACCAAACACAACTAATAATTACATCACGACCCAATCGACCCCGAAAGCTGCGATTCCGGCGATTCTCTTCCCAGCGTGCTCTTCCCGGCGTGCTCTTCCCGGCGATGCTTTTTCCCGGCGATGATCTTCATGGAGTTGAAGAGTTCGTGTCCATTCGAGATTCAAATAGCCAAAAGGATCGAGATTCAAATCGCCGAGTATACAGTCGATATAGAGCGGTGAGGATGGTGAGACGGGGAGGCCCAGGCGTTCGGATTCGATGAATCAGGAGACTGAGAACACGAATCATTGAGAGATATTCTGGGAGATGGCGAGGGGTCAATTGATGAAAATGGGGAGAGTATTGGGGTAGGGACTTTTGTCCATGTCACTGTATTGGAGATATACAATGAGGAGATATATGATCTGCTGCAGAAAAATAGTGGTGGAGGAGGGTTTAATCTCGGGTGGCCTAAAGGAGGAAGTGCTTCTAAGGTAATGAATTCGTTCCATGATATGATGATTATGTAAAAGTTTATGGCTTTTTAAGTTGTTTTTACCTTAGTTGATGATGACTGCTGAATTTGCAACTAGTCTTAACCGTTTCTGATGATTGTAAGAACTGCCTCTGGATAGTGTTGTCTTGCTGGAATAGTTTTCCATCAGTAAATGAAAAACTTGGAACTTCGTCAGTCTGTGCATTATTGCACAATTGATTTTGTTACAGGTTGAAGGATTGTGATTCAGTTGTTTTAGTTTGTTGAGAGCGTGCTACTGCTTTGTCTAACTGATGTTTATACTTTAGTGTTTATACTTTAGTGTTTATACTGTAGTTTCTAGAGAAACTTAGGCAAAAAGTGCCATAGTGCTTGATATGATGATGGCTTTGTAGTTTGTTACTCAGTCCCCGGAGTGATGTTAAAAGGATAATCTTCTGATTTGTTGCATCTTTAGTATAGAAGGTTTGGATATATAGTAGAGAAGGTGTAAGACGATTAGCATAATTTGTGACATCTTTGGCCATACTCGTCTTTTGTTTAGCTGTAGGTAGTTTAGTCTTTCTGATTGGGGATGTGAGAAATATGTCATTTACAATATGATGAGAACTTGGCTTATGAGGGTTCTCAAATTTTGTTGGCTGTTTGAACAGGTGAGGCTGGAAGTAATGGGGAAGAAAGCTAAGAATGCCACCTTTATTGCTGGATATGATGCCTCAAAAATAGCCAAAGAGATCCAAAATGTTGAGAAGCGCAAAATTGTGAAAAGCACACTCTGTAATGAGAGGAGCTCGTTTGTCTAACTATGATAATGTGTTTGATTATCCACATCCATTATTAAAATGTCACAAACCTGTCCATACAAGCCAATTTGTAACTGTCAAATGACTGAAATGAAACAAATTTCAAGTGAACTGAGGTATGCTGATACCCAAAAAAATAAAAAGTTTCCACAAAAAAAGGGTCAAAACTATAAATTACAAAGCTATGATATACTATATGAAGGAGAATACTTTCTACAATCTAGAAAGCTTCACACTCAGGAAAAATCATATTTAACAACCATCAATACCAACAGTCCTCAATCTTAAATGAGAAAGGAATACAATCACCACTGAGCAGCTACAATATGTTATCAAACGCAACAGGCCAAGAGTTAAAACACGTTCTCAATAAACCTCTGGTGATTATACATTTGTATGAAGTCAAGCAAATTGGGGTAAACATATAACAGAAACATAATCTTGATTATTTAACTCTCAGCTGGATTTTCAATTGTGGCAAAAGAATTTATAATTGTGTAGAGCTCTTCAATAAATTATAAATATTTTTCTTTCTAAAAATTTATGTAAATGCTTCAATGATGGTTAACTTCAATAAATTGAATCATCAAATAGCAAATGTTTGGTAAAGTAACATACAAATAAACGATTACATCTTTCTCAAAACACAAGTTTGATAAAGAAATGTCAAACATGCCAAACTGAAGTTGCATTTGATCAAGAACCTATTCCATCTTACGGTGATACCTTTCGTGGATTTGCTTTGAGGTAAATCGACTGGAGTCCTTTGTATCTGTTTAATCTTTCTGCATACCTCTCTTCAAGACGTCGTAAGCTACGGCTACACACAAATTTCCACAATGGGGATATACTGGGAATAGGATTGTCGAGGTTATCTTCGTCACCAAAGTGCCCCAATGCATAATGCTTTCTACTTTTCATAAAGATAATATGGATCTCGGGCAACACTCTATACTCATCAATCTCCCCTCGCCATGGAAGAACCGTCACACTTGCCTGATTTCTAGTGTCATTGTCAAAAGTATATAAACATACGACACATCGAAACACTTGAGCCATTGCAAATAAATCATAAGGGGTCTGCATCCAGTGGGTTGATTGAAATTTTCCAGCACTCCAATCATGTCGAGTCAGGGCATTATCAAAGTCTTTGGCACTCAAATACACTTTCAGATATTCAGCGGGATAAGAATTAAGTTCAGCAAGCATATTTTGCCGAACCGTGACAAACATATCCTCATCTCGAAAGAATATTTGGGCTGCACAACGAAACCCACAATTCCCATCTTCAGCAACATCATGAACATAAACTAGGTATTCTTGCATAAATGGAGGAATGGAATAATATGCTCCATGAACCGTCTTCTCATTGCCTACAAATTATGATGGAAGTGAAAACCTCCCAGAATCAGTAAGGAGTATTCTCCCAGAATCAAATCTTAATGTATCATACACCTCAGTTTTACAAAACTAAACAGATTATCAACATCATATAAAAAAAATGCATCACTAGTATGCCATCTGTCTGTCCACCTCCTTGGCAACTGTTTTTGGCACTCTAAAGGTACCAATATTATACTGGGCTAGGCTTGTTAGAACGTGCCGGCAATGTAATACCCTACCCATGACTGATAGATCGCTTTTCCTCCACGAGGCTGTTTTTGCTACCACTTTTCATTGCGGCTCTTTGAAAAGTGCTATTTTGGACCCATTGAAGTCCATATTGTGACCCAGATACTTTGACTGCAGAAGGGCAGGTTGAACATTGAATGTCATTTTAAAAATGTCCGCCAGGTACTCGTGCGCGTTTGGGATAACCAGATAGGATGATTTCTTGAAATTTATTCTTTGACCCGAATATGCCGCAAACAGATTGATGGTTGACGCCAACTTCCACACCCTTCTCTGTTACTTCTAGAAAGAGGATACAGTCGTCCGCGAACATGAGGTGGGAGACTCGGGGTACCGCCCTGCCTATTTGAATCCCCGCACACACACTCTAAAACTCCTCCAACATGATCATTGCGGAGAAGGCTTCCTGACATATGATGAAAATGAAGGGCGAAAGCGGGCATCCTTGTCTGAGACCCTGAATTGGTTTGAACCAATCCGAGCAGGCCCCGCTCACCCTGACCGAGTATGATGCCGTCGATACACACTCCATAACCCAATCTACCCACTTACAAGGAAACCCCATTTTTCTAACACCCTCTTGAGGAAGCCCAACGACACCCTGTCATAAGTTTTGTTCATATCTATCTTTAAGGCCCCCATACTGTCCTCCCTATCTTCCTCTTCCTAATCCATTCTATCATCTCATGTGCAATCAAAGAGTTCTCTACAATCGATCTACCCGAGATAAAGGCTGCCTGGTTGTTCGAAATTAAATAATCCATAATACTCTTAAGCCTGTTAGCTAGTACTTTTGCCACAATTTTGAAAGTAACGTTACACAGGCTGATTGGACGCAGGTCAGAGGCAGATTTAGGTACCTTGGTTTTGGGAATGAGAATAATGTTCGTTTGGTTCCACTCCTCCAACATCCTTCCAGCTTCGAAGAACTCCTGCACAGTCTTTACAAGGTAAACTCCCACCTCATCCCAGTAGGTCTGATAGAACCCTGGAGGTATCCCATCCGGTCCTGGTGCCCACTTCCCCATCTGGAACACCGCCTTTTTAACTTCCGATGCCATGACCTGGGCAGTAAGGCGAGACTGTTGTATAGCAGAGACTGCAGGCGTGATCATTGACAGGACATCCTCCATTGTTGCTGGCCAAAAGCATATGGTGGCATGATCGACTCCTTTGTAAGAACCGTACTGATATGCTTAACCACTAGCTCTTGCAGGGCTTCTGGATCCGTTACCCACTCACCCTGTGCATTTTTCAGTTGGAGGATCCTATCCCGATTCCTTCTCTTCTTCACCTAACTGTTATAGAACCTCGTGTTCCTATTACCATCCCAGAACCACGTCACCTTAGCCCTTTGTTTCCAGTAAATGTTTTGTAGGTCTAGGAGCCCATCCAGTTCGCCCTTCCTGTCCTTTGCTGCTAGGAACCATCCATTGGATTGACATCGATCAATTTCAGCCACCTTTTTCCTGATTTCCTTGTCCAGGCACCCTATGTTGTCATTGCTCCAATTCTTCAGGTTGCGCATCATAGCCCTAAGTCTGGTATCTAGTCTCCCCCTCTCCCCGTTAGACGTTTGTGGTGCTTGGAGTTGCCTTAGACTTTTGCTGGTCCCGGATATGGCCCAAGATTGGGGCACCAAGGGTATGGACCTCATCTAGGAATGTCGCAGGCCGGGTACCAAGGTTACCACGCCTACCCCCGGCGTCACCGACTGGATACATGGAGATGCGACCAGGAGGGTATTTCGCCCAACCTACTGGAGGCCCGGGGGGCTGGGTGATACGAGTATAAATGGAAAACTAGTTTAATTAGGACTATTCTCTTACCAAGAATTTTCCTATAAATACGTGTTTTAATTCTAGTAAGATTTTATTTATTTTCCATAATAGTTATAGAATTAGATTTATTATTTCCAGATTAATGTTAGGATTGTGATTTTATTTGAGGTTATAAATATATGCCTCAGCCTTGTAATTTGAAGACAGAGATTTATTATAAAGAAAAAGGAGGTTTTCCGGATTAATTGACAGTTGTTCAATTTCAAGATTCAGTTGAGTCGCCCATGACAGGTGTTCGTGGTTTCTAGTAAATTGGCTGACAGTTGCTCAAGCGATTTTCATATCCCATAAGCAATTTATATTTATTCCGCTGCAACAACGTGAACTACCGAGAAAATACGCATCAAAGTGGCATCAGGAGCAAGGTTTTCACAAGTTCTAGTTTGTGAACCGTCATGGAGAGTATGATGGAAGAACGTATGGCTTCGTTGGAGAAAAAGATGGCGCTTGTGTCAGAATTCGTGAGGCAGGGTTTTAAGTTGGATATCCCGGAGTTTGGAGAAATAGTAAACCAAGAAAGCGATCTGGAATGGATCGAGCGATGTGAGAGAACTTTTTACTTTAAAGAGTATGATGATCACACGAGGTGCAGGATTGCTACACAAAAACTCATAGCGCGTGCATCCTTGTGGTATGAAATTTTGGAATTAAAGCGAAGGCTTCAAGGAAAATCAGAAACTAACTCGTGGATTAAGTTGAAGAAACATCTTGATCGATTATTCTTACCTTCTACCGATATGTTAAAATAAGAATCTTTGTCTGTGGTTGAACTTGTGGCGAGTAACGAGCAATTTGAGGCAAAGAATGATGTTGATGGTTGTGTTGATGCTAATGTTGAAGATGTCGTTGAGAATAGTGAAGAGGATAGTTCTACTTCTCTAACCGATTGAAACCGAGATTGATCATTCTACTTCTCTAATGTTAATGATCATTCTACTCCTCTGATTGAAACCGAGAGTGTTGTGTACTCGTGTTCTATAGTCCTTAATGTTCATGATGAGATTAAAGAAGAAGATCTTGATGGAAGTGACATGGCAATATTTGATATTGGTATAAACGAGGGAGATGCAGAGAAAGAACTGGTTCATCCTGTGATTTTTGAAGCTCGGTACAAAATTGCTGAGAAAACAAAATCTATATTTTCACGGAATGATCAACCAATTTATTTTCTTGAGAATGATGAACTTTGGAGTCATGTAAATTCTGAGTTTGGAAAGACTGGCGACTTTGCTACACATCACAACTTTAGACATGTGTCATTGGATCGATATTCGAAAGGTTGTGAGTTTGACAAGGGGTCACTGAGAGGATGAATTCGAGGGAGAATCCATTCAGATTCGGGAAGGATGATACAAGATGGGATTGGCAAAAGCAAGTACATCGCATTTCAAATATATGGAAGCCACTTACTCATATTGATTGGAGATGAAGAATAACAAGAATTGAGGACAATTCTTTCGAAAAAGAGGAGAATGATACGAGTATAAATGGAAAACTAGTTTAATTAGGAATTATTCTCTTACCAAGAATTTTCCTATAAATATGTGTTTTAATTCTAGTAAGATTTTATTTATTTTCCATAATAGTTATAGAATTAGATTTATTATTTCCAGATTAATATTAGGATTGTGATTTTATTTGAGGTTATAATTATATGTCTCTACCTTGTAATTTGAAGACAGAGATTTTTTATAAAGAAATAGGAGGTTTTCCGGATTAATTGACAGTCACTACTAGAATATCAAGCCATCTAAGGCAGTTCATCCTTCATGTGTTAAGGCAGAAAACAAATGCCTTTCCTGGTAGTGACTTAAATGAGAAAAATCATCTAAGGCGGTTCCTCTTCCGCCTTAGATGTTTTTGGATTTAAGGCGTATGTTTCCACCTTAGATGAAGGCTTATCCGCCTTGCTCAGTACTTACGAACTCGCTAGCATTCACGTCTGGATGATATGTATTGACTCTCTGCGAGTTTGTAACTAGCCAACGCTAATACTAAACAAATGGTTGATTGTTTTGTTACGACAGAAGTTTACGTGTCGCCAGATGAAATACTAACGATATCGCAACACTGGAAATCCTAGACTGTTATGAATGTGTGCGAGATTGGTTGCGACTTTAACCTTGCGGATCGCTAACAGTAGTTATGACTCCGTAAGGTAGCCTAGCTTGTCATATATTCGTCTGCTGACGAGACTAGTTACGAGAAATAGAGGCGATTCGCTGGGTCTAAAGTAGCGAAATCGTTACAAGGCTAAGTAAACATGTAGGGTTAAACAACACGAGCCAGGTTACGACAGCAACGTGCTACTCGCTAGTAATACCGTAGCGATATCGCAACAGAAAAATTGTATATAATAAAAATTGTAAAAATATAAAATTTGTAAAAATTTAATTATAAAAATATAATTAAAATTGTTGTTTCGAGAGAAATAACGATGTCGTAAGAAAATTGCTTATGTGCATAGTTACGGACTCGCTACTAATCTCGCTTCATTTAAACGACGTCGTTTGAGCATTGGGTGAGCGAGAAAAATAGATGACGTTACGACTAAGCTAGATATTCGCCTGGTGTTAGCGTGAATAGTTACGAGTTCGACAGAGATCAGATTGGGGAGGCAGAGAAGAACGAGCGATTGGGTAGCGATGGCGCAAAAACTAAGCTCAAAAATTTAATCCTGGCGAGTGATGTAGCGACAGTACAAGATGGTCGCAACAATTTTAATGTAACTGGCGAGAGAAGTAACGATATCGCAGCAAAATCGTAAGTGTCACAAAATTATATGATTTGAGCCATTTCCACCCATTTCCACTAAAATTGGGTTTCATTTTAATTGTCTAAGCTGTCAATTGCAAGATGCATGGTATGTAAGCACAAAACATGAACATGAAACACTATCAAGCCACACTTTATAAACTAATGGAAGTAATGGAACCCAAAAGTATATGCATCCATTTGACAAAAAAAGAAACTAGCTTTTATTGGGAATGTGAGGCCTAGAGATGTACCGAGATCTAATAAGGACCAAGTGTCTAGCCAATGCATCTCTAACATCCTCCAACTCCTTCTTGGTGTATCGTGCATGATTTTCCTCGATAATCTAAGAATATAAAATGTTTTTTTAATACTATTAAATGCAACGTAGATAGTAATAGGTACAATAAGTAGGTTATAAGAATGATTACGCGATGTAATTCCAAATTATCTTGAACAAGGCCAGCTACACACTCGCTTGCGTACAACATCATATAGTAACCGCACTCCCAATTTGACAATTGCTTTTGGTGCTTAAAGTGAAGAAGTATAACAAATGATTTGAAATGAAATCATAGTGGAAATAAATGAGAATTGGATTTGTAATGTCACCTGAATCTGTATAAGGTTGAAGGGAAGTAGTGTGTCGTCATGTGCACTATGCATAGCAACCTCTAATAAATCTGCAAATGTTGTAGATGGACCAAAGTGTAGCGGGTCCATCAAATACACTCGCTTCAACGATGGTATCATAGCTACAAAACTCCAATGGCCACTACATATTTTAAGAAATGAAAATGTAAGAACCCGTCTCGAAGATTAGAATGTTTACGAAGTGCAAATATCCAATTGTAACAAAGAAAACTAACCTCTCTAGATATGGGCCTATGTAAATTGTCTAGGTCTTGTCACTAAGTATCTTAGAGAGATAAGCAAGTCGTGATTGATTACTTTCATTCATTTCTTGCAAGCATATTGGGTGCAAAAACCCAGTGAAAGTCTTTGCGTTTAGAGCAAGGTATTGCATGTACCTAAATAAACAATAGATGGGATATGAACGTATAATAATGCACAAGTACATGAAAATTCGTAACTTGCAATACGATAGAAGAGATGAGATCAAGTAGCTTACATTTGATGTAGTATAAGGATTGTTTCGGGAAGGGTTTTATAGTGCCAGAAAAGGGCAAAGTCTTCCCATGGAACGACTAATTCCCTCGCTTCGCCGAACACTTGTTTATTGGAGTAGAAATAGTAAACAGAATCCCGACTATGGTGGCCCACCAGATCATAAAACGTGCGAAGGAATCCCGGGAGTGATTTTATGAATCCAACTTCTCCCGCCGACATCAGCTTCTTAGCTACCAGGAACTGGTGGGTCTACGACGGGTGAAGGTGTGTTTCTATTAATTGGGATAGAATTAGAATTCACTTCAACGACCAACCATTTGGGCCACAAAAAAAACGGCCCAAACCTTTACCCACTGTCGTGCACTCTTGATCCGCGACCGGTACCAACGCATCCTCCACTAACACATGTAGTATAGAAACCCTAACGAAACCAATAGGGACTTTGGCTTCATGATGTAGTGCCATGTCAGGATATGAATTTCCCATTGCAACGTGGCGGGGTTGAGAATTCATCCCACATTCAGCGTACAACTTGCAAGAAGGGGAGTTCTAATATACAAATAAGACATGTTTAATTAGGTCGAATTAGACATATGTAGGAAGAGTATATTTATAAAATATCAATAATAATGAGTTGTGTAGAATTATTCATTTCATTGAGGTGCAAGAATTTAACGTACCTTTGGTTTGGGATCGGATGGTTGTATGTGAACTTGCTCTTTGATAGGGGCCGAAGGTGTGCATATTTCCTTGTTGGTTTCAACAATAGATTGGTCAAAAAGAGGGTTGGTCAAAAATAGGTTGGTCAACCTCATGTTGTGGTGGGGAAGGATGTGAACCTCTAGACGAGGGTCCATTGATTGGATCGGTGTCACAAAAATCGGATGGAAGAGGAAAATTTATAAAAGAACATATATTGGCCAACATTATTTTCAATTTCTTGACCTCTTGGTCAGATTTTTTGGCTTGGTTCAATGCTATTTGGAGTTTGGATGGTTTAGGGTCTTTACTACTACGTTTGATACCAAACGCCTCTATTTGAGTAACATAACCACCAATTCCCTTAGCTCTTCCCGGATGCTCGGCCTTCCCAAGTGCCCTACGTAGCACATCGTGTTTACCGACTGGGATGAACAAGCCTTCTTCAACTTCACGTTCGACCTCGTCCTAAAAAGTAGTATTGTAAAATAAAATTTATTATCGTCATCAATTGTTGTGTTTGATTTTTTGATTGTAGTACTAAAATGGAACATGGTATGGCGTAGTAGGTAAAGCGTACCACTCGATTAGCCACCTTTTTTGCCTCATCACTTGAGAAAGTCCCGTCTTTTTTAATTCTACCAAAGACGAATAATTGCTGTCTACTATATGTTGTAGGGTCTTCGGCAATGACTAGCTTGTTCGCCTCTTCCGCGTCCATGCCCCCATCCACAAGCTCTTTTACCTAGGTTTCTCTTTTTTTTAGAGGTCTTCCTCCCCAGACCCAAGTACCCCGCCCTACCCCCGGTGTAAGGCATAACATTATCAACAGTGGCTTTGCGCTTCTTATCCCCCAAACCGTTTTAAAATGTCTATAATATTTTAGGAATAAAGCACTAATGGAAACAAAAATATTTGGCTAATTGGCATGAAACTATTATTGCAAGATCTAGTAAGTAAACTAACCTTTGCGTCATTTTCTAACCATCGCTTCTTGAATGCCTCCCAAGTAAGGGGTACAATGTGATTGTAACGCGTACTTGGATCTTGCCCGAACCTCGTGCCCTTTGGTTTGATATAATCCTTGGCAAGGGTATATTTGTGTTCTCGATGAGCCTTTGATGCGATTTGAAGAGGCTTCTTCTTCACTTGATCATAAGATGTTGCCTCGATAATAAAGGGGCGCTACAAATGTGATCAAAACTTAGTCACATTCACAATTTTCAATTGTAATTAAAAATAACAAGTACCACACTAACCTTGCATTCCTTCCATATATCCTTCTTTATGTCGATGCTTAGTATCCTCCAATACTTTGTGTCTAATGGTGTGCGTATCCTACCCGTCTTAGCACACCAACTCGACCATCGCACGACATCATCGTCGGGCCAAATAGCAACACCAATGTCATTAAATTTGACATGTGTTAGTATTTTGTTATCGATCCTAATCTCTCTAATTATCGACAATGTGTGAGGAGTTGAGCTTCTTTCGATGCGCGACTCAATTCTCGTTGTCTTTTAATCTCACTTGAACCCCCAACAACATTCCCCCCCCCACTTGAGTCGGAATTACCGGAACTTGTTGGGCTTTCCATTAAGCTTTCCCTTGCGTAGTGTAATTAGTTAATGCCTAATACAACGCTAATAAGTCAAAGTTGTACTTCTAAGAAATACCTTATGAAATATAATCCTAAAATGTTGGGCTAAACTTGCGAGTGACAACATTAAAATAAAATCTTGATTTTCGTTCGGGACATGCTTCTGACATGATATTTAGTAATAATATGATTAATGGAGGCACTATGTACAAGAAAATCAATTTTTTAGCAAATAAGAATGAAAAAAATCGTACCTTTGGTATATGACAAAGTTGTGTCGGGAGAATTGAATATGTTGGTTGGGGATGGTCTACCTTGTTTGTCCCTCTCCTACCCACAACAAATGATGTTACCAAATTGAAGAAGCACAACTAAAGATTGACATTAATTGCAAGAATATAGAGAAAAATGTAGTTGGGAATTCATTGCAAAACTTACCAATCTTTTGCATTCAATTAGTGGATAGTTCCACTTTGTTTTGACACAATTGATGTTTTGAACATGTATGGGATGGGATATGGAGATTTGATGTGAAGAAAGGTGAGGAGATTTGAGAAGATGTGTAAAAGTTTGATTTTTGGAGATGAAACCCGTAAGATGTGATGGAACAGATGCCAAAATTGTTGTGTTTTTCTGTTCTTTAACGTGTTCATTTTATTGTAGCTTACCTTGTTGCGAACTCGGAACTCTCTCGTTACAGCTGACTAGGGTTGTTACGATTTCGTGACTTGCTCATGTGATAACTTTTTTATGGTGTACTTTATCTTTCTAGCGATATCGTAACTGAAAAGCCACAAACATTTTTGTGACTTGGTAGTTGCGACTTCGCTACCTCTGATCGCCAGAGCTACATAACAAAATCTGACTTTTTTTACAACGCACTCATACATGCTTGGATCACGATATAAACAATATGATGTTATGGAATAAAACTCAAATTCTTCTATTGTAAAAATAAATTTTATTTGTTCCGTCATAAGCTGATGTATAACAGTATAGGGATTGGTTGACTTAATGTGCACTTACACTATATAAAGCGTTTCAGAATCTAAATCTGTAATTGTAAGACATTAAGAAACTCTACAAATCAAGTGTACGCTTGTAAACGATGTACGGCGATTACCTTTAAAGACAACATCAGAGTTGTTGTTGACACATGAACTATATATATGCGCAGTTCACTTGCTTTTGATTAGAGAAACTTGGTTTACTGTAACTCATGTCTATGATTACAAGTACAATTCATGAAGTAAACAAAGTATCATGCACACATACACTCACCAATTGTGATCACACATCATACTAACGATTATCGCTCCATAACATTGCATGTTGATGTACTAAGATGTGCTCTGATAGACATAATATTATGATCGATATCTTCCAAATTTAGTATTATACTGTCTATATAAAAAATGAAAATATTTTAGAATATTATTGTTCTTAACAAAATTGAAACTGAATTATATTGGTTTTACATGGAGTTATGTTATATTGCTTATGTACATTACCATGCTGATGTACAAAGACGTACTCTACTTGAGGTAATCTCATGACCGATATTTTCCAAAAAATGGTATTATACTCTCTCTTTTAAAAATGTATATATTTCAGACTTTCAAAGTGCTTCAAAAAAAATAAAATTAATATTTTTTTAGTTATCTTTAAACTAGCTTGTTTACTTGCGAAATCGCTACTTTACAAGTTAACATAGTTAAACCCTAAACCCACAAACCCATAAAACCCCAAAATTCTTGTTGCGAAATCGCTAGTCAATAAGTATATAAAAAAAAGGGTTTTTGGCTACTAGCGATTTCGCTACAGGTTTAATTAAATTTGATAAAATTATGAATAGAGCTTGTAGCGATATCGCTAAAGACACGCTTGACTAGCGGGCATATTAAAGATCTCGTAACTGAAACTGTAGGTATGAGAGACTTAATTACGATATCGCTAGTAGGTTTAGGTAGCTACTAACGTGTGAGGTAGCGATATCGCTACACAACTGAGTAAAAAAAAAAATTAGGGATCGGGGCTAAAATTAATTAGCCCCAAATTCAAACCGAGAGAAACCAGACGACACATACAAATCCGGCCTAAATCCCAGCAATCTAGCCGACGTTATACCGCCTAAAACCAGGGGTTCTGGCAGTGGAAGAGGCCGGTCGGGTTCTTGTAGTGATAGGGGACGGGGAGCAGTCGGAAACAAGCGCCGCCGGACTGAGTACGAGAATGAGGAGGTTCACCCGCCGGCGGCACAAGAAGTTCCTGTTCAGCCACCCGCCGGAGATGCCGGAGCTGATGTTGATGGCGCTGTCAACGATGCCACTGCCACTGAAGAGGCAGAGACTCCAGAATTCTTCAATGACGCCGCCAGAGCTAGGTATGCTCGCTGTTTTTCTCAGAAAATAGTTAATAACAATGTGTTCGACAGTTGTGTTGTTCCAACTTTGCAAATCGATTATGTGCTAGACCACTTTAGGGAACATCATCTAGACTATTTACTACAACTCCCCGAGCCCATTTACCTAGAAGAGCTCTTAAAGTTTTATGCAAACCTAGGGTTAGAGGAGGGTTCGGATGATATCACCACTATTGTGAGAGGGGTGAAGTTTAAAGTAGATAAGTTTATGATAAACAGTGTGCTCAAATGTCCCTACAAGAAAGATGGGCCGTACGAGGTTCATTATGAACAACGCTTTCCAGCTGTTAGCCCCAAACAGCCGTTGAATGCAGGTGAGATGGGTATGAAGGGGTTTGGGAGAAAATCAAATAGGCCTGGTACAGCTACGAGATACCCGATCCACAGGCTAACTGAGGAGAAGTGATTAGTGTTTGAACTAATCTGCGGGAATGTGTTGCCATCCCTTGGTAATGCCTACGAGCCACCAGTTTGCAGCCTCATGGTGTTCTATCACATCATGGAGAAGATTCCAATCAACCCCGGCTACACTATTCTGACACAGATGATGAAGATGGCGAGGAACAAGACCGCGGCGCTTTCATACGGTGATTTGATTACAGCCTTGATCAGGAAAGCGGGAATTTTCCCAAGAGGCCGTCCGATGCCGCTTGGCAAGTACGACAAGGACTAGCTAAAACACAAGAGATTGGAGATGAAGGATGATGGTAAGTACGGGAAAAAGAAAGAAGCTGAAGAGGCTGCTAGAAGGGCACGTGGTGTTGTATCAGGTATGATAATGCTCACATCTTTACATTTTTTTTTGTATAAGGGAGTTGATAGTGCTCACAGGTATTATAATGCTCACATCGCAAGTTTTGTATGTATTGTAGATGTTGTATTTGATGCCCGTGGCCGGCTAGTAGTGTCTCTGGTTCAATTGGTGAATGAGATTGAAATAGCCGAGAAGAGGTACAATGCAAACAACGAGTATCTCAACAAGCTGGTGGCAAGTGGGTTGATAGACTGCGAGTTGAGCGATGACGAGGAGGTACCGGATTTTCTAACTACATTCCCCAAGAACACCAACTCTGCCGGGCCAAGTGTGCAACAGCCGAAAGAGAGCGCCAAGGACCCGTTGCCTGCAAAGGGGAAGGCTGAAATTGGTACTGACAAAGAGGAAGACGATAGTGATGGAGAAGCCGATGTGGATAGTGACGGGTCTGACGGGGAAGACGATGTGGAAAAGTATGAGATGAAGAGGAAGGAGAGATTGATTGGTGAACCCGAGTTCGCCGGGGAATCAAGTGAAGTCCATGCTGAGAAGACATGCCAACAAACACAAGATGATACGACTCCAATTGGCCAAGACAAGGAAGAAAATGACCAAGGCAAGCCACAAGATGACCAGGAGAAGGGTGTTGAAGACGCTCCAGTGGAGAAGCTAGATGGCGTAGAAGATAATTCGACCGATGATTTGCACGCCGTTTTAGTGGCAGGCCTGTGATGTACTAGACTTAATAGGGATGATTCAACATTTTTTTTGTTTGTTAAGATATTTCTATTTGCATTCAAGTTTAATAGACTTTTTAGTTTGTTTATGGTGATGCAAAGGTCATAATTCAGACTTGGAGCATTTCATGTTAGCATGTTAACTGGAAACAAGGTTATAATTGTGAGAATGTACATTTTGCTAGTGTGAACTAGGTTCTAGCGACAACGCAGGTAACTCTCCTACTACCAATATGAAACTGAAATGAGTCTCGCGAGACCGTTACACGATCGCCTAACCTTCTGTGCGTCTTGCGAGCTCGCTAAGACCCGTAAAACTTCAACAGAACCTAGCACGTGATTAACTTGCGATATCATTACCAAATCGCCTATCCTTTCCGTGTCTCTTGTGAGCTCACTAAGACCCGTAAAACTTCAACAGAACCTAGCACGAGAGACAACTAGCGATCTCGTGACTAGGAAGCAATTAAGTAGCGAGTTCGTAACCTAGTTGAGTTAATCATGTCCTTGTTACTGATGATACCTGTCGTTTTACATAGTAACGAGAGGGTCATGAACTCGCAAATACATAATTGTACCCCCAGCTACGCAGTTACGATTTCGCTACATTCTGGTATATAGTTACAAAAATTGGGGATTTTTTGAATTGACACGCTGTCGTTTTATACTCTAACGAGTAAGTTGCGTTATCGTAAGCTATATTGTTATACCCCAAGCTAGGAAGTTACGAGCTCGCTGCTGTCTGTTATATAAATAAAACAATTAGGGATCTTCAGAAATCAACACGCGAGAAAATCAATTGAATCCAACCTAAACACAAAAACCCTCACGCTCAAATCTCCCAACAACAATGGCTAGGACTAAGCAGCTTGCACGCAATCCGTTTGTACCTGCTCGGTGACCACCGGCACAGGCGGGTTCATCTCAGGCACCGGCAACCACGACTCAGGCTGTTGGTTCAAGCTCTACCAAATTTGACAAGGCCAAATTCGTAAGTTTTGATGCTTCCGAAGCCTATTTTAATTTCATGGAGCATAGTGACTTGCTAGAATGTTATGTGGTAGATTTCAATCAAATTAAAGACTTAGGGTTAGAAAAAGTGATGCAAATATTTCAAAGCCACGACATGGGTGAGCTGTTAGGTTTGAATTACGCGGCACATAAAGATGAAACATGCCAGTTTTATGCTAATTTCCACCAACTTATCGAGGAAGAAAAGGAAACGGGTAGGTGGTTTACTAGGGTAAATAAGAAGGACTTTGAGATCGGGGAGGAAATGTTTAACAAGGTATTAAATGTGTCTTATGCTGTAGAGGAAGATTTCAGCGATCCTCCTACCCCTGGTTTTTATTGTAGGGAACAATGGCCCGACAATGCCATTCTCGACCTGGAGCAAGTGGCAGAATTTGCGGAGAAGTATTTTGGTAGGCAAAAGGACAATTTAGGGAAGCCTAGGGATTATAAGATTGATAAGCTTAGTTGTGAGGATAGGATAATATATGAGATGGTTGCTAGGTCTGTGGTTCCAAAGGGAGGATGGATCACCGAGATGAACTACACAACGGTAAGCATGTTTTACTGCGTAGTGGAGGGGATAAGGTTGAACCCGGGGCATGTGATATTCGAGCACATGCGACGCAGTGTTGTCGAAAATGGTAGAACAGTGAAGAAGCTACCATATGGTAATTTCATTACCAGATTTTTGACCAACGAGCACCCTAAGATGAAACTGTATCCTAATGCGGTAGAGAGTTGCTTCTACACAATGTCCTACTTTGAGAGGAAAGTGAAATGTGAGTTGGTTGACGGCAAGTGGGAGAAAACAGAGGCGGGATCCAAAAAACCACTTGAATTTGATCCAGAAGAAGTAAGAGATACTGTCGAAGGTACGCCTCACTACATTTCTTGTTCATTGGTTTATCACATGTTATTTAGTACATAATTCTTCAATTTGATTTGCTTATATGAACAGCTGTACCCTCGGTGGCGTACTACAAGGGGCTAGAAGACACTGTCGACCTTATGAGGCAGCGTGTGGCCAAAATAAATCAAAATTACTGGATAACGGAGAAGGTGATACGTGGAATTGAGAGGGTGCATGCCAAGAAAAAGACAAAGGTCGATCCACAAGCTCCAAAACAGACCCCACCTCCTAGAAAGGATGATTAGATTAGCATTCTATGTTGGCTCCAAAAATTTTGTGTCTCCAACAAATTAGTATCGAATAATTCTTTCTTATATATGTTGAATAATATTTCTATTTTAATATATGTACTTATATTAGTAATTATATTGTGCTTTGTTTAATATTAATAATCTTTACAAATGAGTTAAATTTAAATTCTTCTGAAGTGACGACTTACTTGCGATGTCGCAACCGTCAAGTTAGCAAATAAAATCAATACAAAATGGACCTAGCGATATCGTAACCAATTAGAATGGAGAGACAGAAACTAATCTGCGATGTGAAGCCGGTTGTAGCGAGATCGTAATAAACACGCTTAAGTTACGAGCTCGCTACGTAGCAAGTTAGCAAATAAAATTTAAAAAAATGGACCTAGCTGGACCGTAACCTATCAGAATGAAGAGACAGAAAATAATCTGCGATTTGAAGCCGGTTCTAGCGAGCTCGTAACAAACAAGCTTCAGTTACGATATCGCTACTGAGCAAGTTCACTTAAATTGGTATTGAGCGGCGGGTGTTACGATGTCGCTAATGCTAAAGCAGGGTTCTTTTTTGTTTGAATTACATGAATTATTATCCTAAATTCAATCACAAATGAACTTTAATTATAATTACCATGAATTAAAACAAACATTTGATAGAAACACAGTATTCAAAACCAATGATAATCAAATATGCTTCTTGTGTTTTTTACTCTTTTTGGTCTTCTTCTTCTTTGGTTGCCGCCCCTTCCTCTTTGTAGTTTTCCCTACAGGATTAATCCACATGCCTTCTTCATGATCCATTCTGCACACCGACGCACAAACAATGTCATCTTCTTCCTCTAGAGTTTCGTACACAGAGGGCGGAATGGTGTCTTTAGAAACAGTGCAGTCATCATCGAACAAGCCGTCACCATAGATGAATGTTTTCTTTCCATCAACAACAATCTCCCAAAGAGGATCAATTGGATCTTCCACATAGAATACCTGATGAGCTTGAGCCGCCATGATGAATGGATCTTCTCTAGACCCAAGAATTCCCCCATTGACTATAGTCATGCCTAAATCCTCTAAGCGCACCCCTTCAGCTTGATCTACCCATTCACATTTAAACAGTGCGATTCGGACATGAACAAAGTCCATTTCCCATATATCAGTAATGGTACCAAAAAAAACATTATCGCCCTCTCCAGGTACTGATACGCCACTATTTTGGGTTGCAGATCTATCATCACTCCACTTAGTACCAAACGTGTATCCATTGATGTCATACCCGCTAAACGACGTGACTGTGCTGAGGGGTCTCTTTGCAACCCATTTTACAACATCAGGGTGTTCACCGTCATTCTGCACATGTATTTTGAGCCAATTAGTAAAGTCGCTGCAATGAGTTTCAAGAATCCTAGGTTCCAACCAGCTCGGGTGTGTTGACCTAATTCTCATTAAGGTGAACATCAACATAAGGACTCACTTCATGATGGTTGCGCAGAATGTAGAGATGGGCTATACAGATATCATTGGAAGAAGGGCTAAATTTAGACTTATGGCGTAGTCCGACACCATCCAATCTACCATCGTGTCTAGAGACCGGCAATCCAATAGTAGGTACATCCTGTAAATAGTTGGTACAAAATTCTATTACCTCTTCTGTGACATATCGCTACACTATACTGGCATCTGGTCGGTAACGATTCTTAACAAAATGCTTGAAAATGCTCATGTACCGCTCGAATGGATACATCCACCTCAAGTATACTGGTCCGCAAAGCTTCACCTCCCGCACCAAATGAACTATCAAATGAATCATTATGTCAAAAAAGGAAGGGGGAAAATACATCTCTAGCCTGCACAATACTTCAATTACCATATCCTGCAATTCATCCAACTTACACCGACTCACTTTCTTGCGACATATCTATTTAAAAAATAACAGAGCCTTGCAACCGCATCTCCAACGTGAGAAGGCAAGCAACCTCTCAGAGCAATTACGTTCAAATCCTGCATCAGATTGTGGCAATCGTGCGACTTCATTCCCACCAATTTCAGCTCAGCAAAAGATACACAACTACTAATATTAGAACCATATTGGGAAGGCACCTTCACTGATTTCAAAGTCTTACAAAAACTCTTCTTCTCCTCAGATGACAAGGAATAACAAGCAGGTGGTAAGTATGCCGTGCCTACTTCTTCTTGCACGGGAGCAAGTGACGTCCTTATGCCAAGATTAACTAGATCCTTTCTAGTTTTCAATCCATGCTTACTCTTCCCTGGTGTATTCAAGAGCGTCCCAACCAAAGCTTCACATACATTCTTCTCTATATGCATGACATCTAGACAGTGGCGCACATCTAAGTGCTCCCAATAACCAAGTTTGAAAAATATCGAACATTTCTTCCAAATCGTAGTTTGTGTGCTTTTCTTTTTTCCCTTTCCCAACACGTTATCCATGCCCGATACTTTTGCAAATATTTCAGAACCTGATAATGGGACGGGGGCAACGCCATGCTCTTCCTGACCGTTAAACCACTTCTTAGCACTCCTCCACGGATGACTCCTAGGTAGAAATCGTCTATGACCTAGATACACAGGCTTACCACCGTGCTTTAATTGACTGGTATTGCTCTCACATACTGGACATGCAAAATGACCTTTCACAGAACAACCTCCAAGGTTACTGATGTAGCGGAAGCTTATAACAAAACCAAAGTAACCCAATGAAATCAACCTATTTAATTCTGCGAATACCTAGGTCGAAAACGCCTTCCAAATCTATATACTCAAAGAATATCTAGAATTTAGGTTTAAAATTCATCTCTCGAAAGAGAAAACTCTCAACAAACTTTTATAAAAACTCAAAACTCAAAAACTCAAAAACTATCTATTACAATGACATAATGCTATTTTTATAGCAAAAAGCTAAACGTAAATAATATCTAAACCAAATTAGAATGGTTTAAAATAAACCAATGTCTATTTAGAATAAGGGAATAATATGCATATTCCATAATTAACCAAAATCCCTATTCCTTTTGGGAATTCTTCCAGCTTTCCAACATTCAACCTCCATTCCTGGAACATTCCAATGAATCCAGAACTCGATCTGCATCTTCTAACTCGAGCCTGCATCATTCTTCCTGGGTTGGACAGAATTCGCCCTCGAATTCGACCTCGTAATGATCCTTCATTAAACAATGTATTTCTCGTTGACTCATCCTATATCATTCTCCTTGTGTAGGACAGAATTCGCCCTCGAATTCGACCTCGCAGTCCTCCTTCATCAAGATATACATATCTTTTCTTAACATGTCGAAAACATGCAATATTTGCAGATGATTTAGCTCCATAGATTAATTCAGCTTTCTTCAGCAATTGATCATTCCACGGATGTTTAGAATATGACTGTTGGTACCCAACAATTTCCTCAGGTGTAACGTAAGAATTAATCAATTGGTCTGCCATGACTTCATGCTGCTCGTGATGGATATCAAACACAGGAATCTGAAGATGTTCCTCATAATCAATTTCACCAATCTTGACATCAATGATATTATTAACATTAATATCAAATATTGATGGTTCTTCATCATCATAAGTATCAAATATTGGAGGAGCTGAATATATATCATCCTCATCAACATCATCAACTTCGTCATCATCATCATCAACATTTTCATTATCATCATCATCATCATCAACATTGTCATCATCATCATCATCATCAACAGTAGATTGTACGGTTGTGGTCGCAGTTTCCTTACTGGAAGAACAAATGTGATTCTGAGGTTTCTGGGGTCTTAAAACAATCATGACATCTTCAAACCTAAAACTATAAATATTGGATCTTCCTTCATGCACCACTTCTCGATCAAATTGCCATGGTCTCCCAAGTATCAATTGACAAGAATCCATGGGGACAACATCACACCAAACCTGGTCCTTGTACTTCGATCCAATCGAGAAGGGAACAAGGGCTCGTTCATGTACCTCAATATGTTTTATGTTGTCAATCCAACCCAACTTATAAGGTCTTGGATGTTTTTCTACTATGAACCCCAATCTCTTTACAGCTTCTTCTGACACAATGTTGTCGCAACTACCCGCATCAATGACAAATTTGCACACGAATCCTTTGATGGTACACGTTGATTGGAATATATTACTTCTTAACCAATCATCATCACCTGGATAGTCTTCCATTGCATAATCCCTTTGAATAATCATCCCCATAGGTCGTGTTCTTGGTGGTATGATTCCCCAAAAACAAACCAAGCTCTGGATACCAACTGATGTAGCGGAAGCTTATAACAAACGTAACCAAAGTAACCCAATGAAATCAACCTATTTAATTCTGCGAATATCTAGGTCGAAAACGCCTTCCAAATCTATATACTCAAAGAATATCTAGAATTTAGGTTTAAAATTCATCTCTCGAAAGAGAAAACTCTCAACAAACTTTTATAAAAACTCAAAACTCAAAAACTCAAAAACTATCTATTACAATGACATAATGCTATTTTTATAGCAAAAATCTAAACGTAAATAATATCTAAACCAAATTAGAATGGTTTAAAATAAAACCAATGTCTATTTAGAATAAGGGAATAATATGCATATTCCATAATTAACCAAAGTCCCTATTCCTTTTGGGAATTCTTCCAGCTTTCCAACATTCAACCTCCATTCCTGGAACATTCCAATGAATCCAGAACTTGATCTGCATCTTCTAACTCGAGCCTGCATCAGTTACCCAACGCAGGGAAATCATTGATGCTCCACATCAACATGGCTTTAAGCTTGAATTCCGCGTCCCCTCGACTTCCATCAGAAGTATGAATCCCATGCTTAAATAAGGATTCCAACTCCTCAACAAGAGGCGCTAGATATACATCAATGTCATTACCAGGCTGCTTAGGCCCCGAGATCATAGTGTTCAAAAGCACATACTTTCGTTTCATCATCAACCATGAAGGTAGATTATAAATAACAAGCATCACTGGCCATGAACTGTGGGTGCTGGACATGTTCCCGAAAGGGTTCATTCCGTCAGTAGATAGTCCTAAGCACACGTGTCTAGGTTCGTCAGCAAATTCTGGGTACATAGCATCCATCTTCTTCCACTGATCACCATCAGAAGCGTGAGATATAATATCATCATCTTCCTCTCGAACCCTATCGGCATGCCATGTTAACGATTTTGCATCAACTGGATTGGCATACAAACGCGTCAATCTTGGTTTCAAGGGCATGTACCACATCACCTTAGCAGGACCTTGCTTTGTCGATGTTGTCACTGTTTCTCCATATACCTCGACCTTTCCCTCCTTCTTTTTCCATCTAGACTCACCGCATACCTTGCAATCATCCCTCAAAGAATCAACACTCCCCCTATAAAACATACAATCATTCGGGCATGCGTGAATCTTAGTAAACTCCATGCCCATAGGACACAATATCTTGCGCGCAGCATAAACCCTGTCAGGACATAAGTTGTCCTGAGGAAGTAACTCCTTAACCAACTCTAGCAATTCCGTCATTCCTTTATCTGAAATACCATGCCTTGCCTTTAGATTCATTAACAACAATGTTGCGCCCAGTCTAGAATGCCTAGCCCCAACATATAAGCTTGTCTGTTTATCGTCATACATTGCCTCCAGCATACTTTTCTTCCCAACAAACTCCATTACAACATCGTCGCAAATGTCTGAAAGCTGTTCATTATACTTCAGGATTTCCTCGGCGCTACCCTCCTCCATCTCAACCTGGTCACTTCCATAATGGCCTTCCTCATGCCAAACCCATTCTGTGTAGGATTTGTCAAAACCTTTACAAATTAAATGTTCACGCACTACAACAATATCTTCAAATATGGCATTATTTTTACACTTGTTGCATGGACATCTAACCTCTCCTATGCTATTCTGCCTAGAATGTCGCAACCCAACATCTAAGAAATTTTCGACCAAATCTAAATACTCCTTCGACAATCGAGCATTCTCGTTCATTATTCTTTCGCGGTCCATAATTCACAAATCCTTCAAAAAGCTACTCAACTGCGTAGAACCTTCAACAATTATACTAACCCACTGAATTTCTATCATAAACTACACACTGAAATAACACAAAGAACAAAATCAACCAAACGACAAAGAAATTATTACATAAAACCAACCAAAATCAAGACAAAAACCAACAAATTACGAGGGTATTACGTACCTTATCCAAGAAGGCAACAGTTATACCTCCAACCAATATGAATTAATCATCCATTTGTGAATCCGAAAATACCCACCTCAAAAGTACTTGATAGAATATGTTTTTTTTTTAGTTTGAAAGGCCAATCCTTAAAAAAACTGCGATGCCTTCAGATGTCGCCACTATTCTGCTGACTCTTCAGTGTAACTTGCGAGTTCGCTACAACTCAAGCACACAAACTTGCACTGTAGTTCTAAACTGGCGTGTCAAGTCACGATAACGCTACCTTCTTGGTCATCCACTTCCGACCCAGTTGCGACAGGCAAACATCTACAAGCCTACCTAAATTATGAGTCACATAAGTAACGATATCGCAATAAACAAAGTATTGAATCATTTTACTGGCGACTCTTCATTCCGAAATCGCCACAACATCGGTTGTCTTTCTGTATTGGTGGCGATGTCGTGACGACCTATTACCTTTAAGGCGGAAGATCTTTTTCCGCCTTAATGTCATATTTATTTATGACACAACCCACTTCCGCCTTTAATCTGTGATTTACGTCTTAAATATACATATTTTTTCCTTGCTAGCGAGGCTTGCGAACTCGCAAGTATGTAGCAAGGCGGAAAATAACGCGCCCCCATCAAACGCCTTAAATATGTGACTTGCATCCCACCCCTTTGTAGTAGTGAGTTGTTCAATTTCAAGATTTAGTTGAGTCGCCCATGACAGGTGTTCGTGGTTTCTAGTGAATTGGCTGACAGTTGTTCAAGCGATTTTCATATCCCATAAGCAATTTATATTTATTCCGCTGCAACAACGTGAACTACCGAGAAAATACGCATCACTGGGCTCCAGGGGAAATCCAAGGACCTGTGTGGATGGCGAATCAGATGTCGGCAGTAGGGTATACCATGGCTCACCCAGCTCCGTCCACAGGAGTTTATTGGATGTATCCAGTGGTGGTTGATAGGCCCCCGGCGGCACCAGATTCTGTAGAAGAGAGGCTAGATAGGCTTATAGGGAGGAATGGAGGTAGGCCCACCTCGTCGTGGATAGGATACATCAGCACCTACCCCTGGCCAGTAGGGACTAGGGTCCCAGAGAGAGTGCCAACCTATCACGGAGAGACGGACCAGGAGGAGTTTGTCCGGACCTACCAGAATATTACGGGGACGCGTGACATCCGAGAAGAACTTCAGTGCAAGCTGGTGAGCTCGTATCTGAGGGGCATCTGTTTGTCTTAGTTTGAATCTCAGCCTCCCGAGAGCTTCAGAAATTACTATGATTTCTCAAGGGTTTTGATGCACAGATGGAAGAAGTACCTGCCCCTGGCTTAAGTGGCTTACAGCCGGCAGGCGGCGAAGGAGGATGTAAGGGGATTCCACAGGCGGTATATGGATGATTCCATGAAGGTAGTGAATAAGGAATCTCAGGTGAAGGTCCTGAATGCAGGGTTCATAGATGGATTGAGGGATGAGGTGTTATGGGCGAAGCTTATGGAGAATATTCCAGCTACTTTTCATTAGTTGGATTTGGAGGTGGAGATGTACTGCTCGTTGTTGGACGGGAGTAAGAAGAGAAAGTAGGAAGGCTATTTTGAAGACAGAGAGATTGGAAAGGGTGCCAAGACCCAGACAACTGAGCCTGGGAGGAGAGAGGCAGTTCAGACACCAGTCAGGCCAAGGGTTGACCCCCTCGGGCTGAAACTTTCACTCCTCTGACAAAGACCCGGTCGGAGATTCTGACCATCCACAGAAACCTGTTTCAGGATCCGGCCCCCATACCCGGAAACCCAACACCGGCCAACACAACCAAATACTGTGCGTTCCACAAGTCCAACGGACACACAACAGAAGGTTGCCGGAGTTTAAAAGTGGAAATCGAGAAGTTGATTGAGAGAGGGCAGCTAAGGGACTGTATGACACAGGAGCATCAGCGTCCGGCGACAGGGCAGGGGCAGCAAGCTGGAGTTGGAAGGAAGAAGAACTGGAGAAATAGGCCTCGGAATGACAACCACGAGGGACCCCAGCACCGGTAGTCCAGCCCGGAATGGCAGCCCTGGTTATGGCCCCGGAACCAGTTAATTAGGCCCCTCCCCGGATGATAAACGTTATACATGGCGAAGTAGGTGATGGGCCTCAATCACATGCAGCGGCTAAGGCCTGGAACAGGTACGTCGCGGCGGGAGAAACACATGTGAAAGAGGTTACGCCCCACAGAAGTCATTACCTTCTCAGATGAGGATCTGGTGCCTAGCATGACGCCCCACACGGGCCCGATGATGATAACGGCCGAAATAGAGGGGTTCACCGTAAAGAGAGTGTTCATTGATGACGGGAGAAGCGTAGAGATTATGTCTGCAGGTTGCTTCGACCAGCTGGAAATCGGGCGCCATAACCTTCACCCGAGCACCTCCCCGCTGTCGGGGTTCACTGGCCGAACCGAATACCCTCTGGGGGTTGACGGTGACAATGGTCGACGATCGCGACAGGAACAAGAATACCTCATTCCTTTGTCATTTTGCGGTCATAGACGCTCCTTCTCCCTACAACATCATCATCGGCCGTCCGTGGATGGCCCAGGCCCGAGCCATTTGCTCAACCTACCACCTGACCATGAAGCTGCTTGCTCACGGCCCTCCAGGATGTAAGGAAGGCCCCGGTTGGGGCAGTGCAGGGAGAGGTAGGGCTAGGTGATGAGGAAGAAATGAGGTCGGGAGCCGAGGTGCAATCAAAGTAGGAAAAAGGATGTCAGAGGAGGTGAAGGAGCAGCTGCGGGGTTTGCTGTCTTGAGTATGAAGATGTGTTTGCATGGGAAGAAAAATATTTCACAGGGGTACCCCCAGATTTAGCTCTACATAAGCTGAACGTGTACCCAGACCTGAAGCCCATCCGGCAGAAGAAGAGGGCCTTGGCAGGAGATAGGGCCGAAGTAGTAAAGAAAGAGGTGCTGAAGTTGCTGGAAGCTGGAGTGGTGGAGGAGATCATATACCCATAATGGCTGGCTAATCTGGTGCTAGTGAAGAAACAGAATGGGTCGTGGAGAATGTGCATCGACTTCACGGACTTGAACAAGTGTTGCCCGAAGGATAGCTACCCCCTTCCCTCGGTCAACTGGTTAGTGGAAGCCATCACTGGATACGAGACCCTAGCCTTCTCCGATGCGTATCGGGGGTACCACCAGATCCAAATGTTAGAGCAAGATAAGCCGAAAACAACCTTTATCACAGATTTCGGAACCTACTGTTACGGAAGGATGCCATTCGGCTTAAACAATGCAGGAGTAACGTACCAGCGCATGGCAGATGCTCTCTTCCGAGGCCAGCTGGGAAGTAACATGGAGCTGTGTGTCGATGACATGGTGGTTAAGACTAGAAGCTACCCATGTTTCTTAGAAGACCTGGAGGAGGTGTTTGGCATCTTGCGAAAAATTAACCTGAAATTGAACCCCGAGAAGAGCGTGGTAAGGGTGAGTGCCGGGAAATTCCTCGGCTATATGGTGTCCAGCAGGGGCATCGATGTCAATCCGGAAAAGGTGGAGGCCATAAGTCGGATGCAGTCGCCGAGGAATGTGAAAGAAGTGCATCGGCTGATGGGCTCTCTAGCCGCCCTAAGCCGCTTCTTGTCAAAAGGGGCAGAGAGACAACTCCCTTTCTTCAACATTTTAAGAAAGGCTAAGAAATTTGAGTGAACGAGGAGTGTGAACGAGCGTTCGGAAATTTGAAGGAGCACTTGGGTTGGCTGCCGACCCTCTCAAAACCAAAACAAGGTGAGGAGTTTCTCTTATATCTATCCGCATCAGCATCGGCAATCAGTGCGGTGCTGGTCTGGGAGGAAGGAGGAAAGCAGTGCCCGGTCTACTTTGAAAGTCGGGCGTTGCAAGACCCGGAGACACGGTACACTAGTTTGGAAAAGCTAGTCCTGGCACTGGTATATGCGGCAAAACGCTTACGTCTGTATTTCCAAGCTCATCCGATTGTGGTCCTGACCAACCACCCATTGAAGCGGGTGATGCTCAAGCCCGAGGCATCGGGGCGGTTAATGAAATGGGCTATAGAGTTGGGGGAACATGAGATAACCTTTCAACCAAGGAAGGCTATTAAGGGGCAGGCGATGGCTGCCTTCCTGATGGAGATGGCAGAAGGACAAGTTGAATCGGCCGAGGAGCCCCAGAATCTGAAGTGGACACTACACGTCGATGGCTCGGCTCATGCCGGGGGTAGTGGAGCAGGGGTGCTGCTAACATCTCCAGAAGGAGAGGAATACCATTATGCCCTGCATTTAGATTTCAAAACTACCAACAATGAGGCAGATCACGAGGCATTGGTGGCAGGATTCAAGCTTGCCCGGGAGCTGAAAAAAGGGTCTATCCGGGCCTTCAGTGACTCGCAGATAGTAGTGCAGCAGGTGAACGGAGAATATGAGGCTTAGGAGCGAAGCTTGCAGAGGTATCTGGAGCTAGTCCGGGCCATGGTCCTGCAGTTTGATGATTTCAGTCTGGAACAGGTGCCGAGGGAACAGAATGAGAATGTGGATGCTCTGAGCAAGCTGGCATCCTCCAAGCTACGACCGAGTCAGAAGGCTCCTCTTAATTGGGAGACTCTCGCCAAGAGAATCTATGAACAGGGAGATGAGGGCCTGGTGGTAGCAATGGTGCAGGAGGAAGACTCTTGGATGGACCCTATCCGAGCTTATCTTCTGACCGAGGACGTTCCGGCTGATTGTATAGCGGCAAGGAAATTCCGACTTAAAGCACCTAAGTATGTGCTACAGGAGGGGGTCATGTACAAAAGAGGGTATCTGCAGCCATTGCTGAAGTGTGTGGAGCGTCCGGAGGGAAAGTATCTGGTCAGAGAAGTACATGATATGTTCATATACACTACTAAGGGAGATCATTATGGTCAAAGGATACCGTGGGATCAACATAAAACTTAGCGAGCAACTTAGCGTGATCGTCAAGATGAAACGTAATTTAGCCAACCAAATATGTTGAAATGCCACTGTAAGAACCAAAAGAGATCAATCCCATAGTATGAATATACAGTTCCAAGACTAGTATATGACTGATGTGAACTGAACTTGTTAGACCTGAAAACCAAAAGAGATATTCTTTACTGTTCACTGCAGTTTTTGCATGCTCCAGAGCTGAATCAAATCAACAGGGCATGCTGAAAAAACACAAGCAAATCCTCATGTTCAATAGAGCCAAGAATGTGGCAACAGCAGCAGCTTGTTTGAGTCTTTCTCTATCAGCTTTGAACCCAGAGAGTGGAGGTCTCTCTGGGAGCTGTTTATATTTGTTTCTTAGGTACCGAAATTTTGGAAGTTGATAAAATCTATAAAAAACCATTATGTTGGAGAAGAATGATCAGAACATGAGTTATAAAGTTATAATATATAAGAAATAATTCATTTGAAGTAGTTAGCTAGACGTAAACATATATCATGATCATCGTGGTTTAAGGTCATAATATTTGATGTTTTTACTAATACTAATTGGTAATTAATTAGTTCGTTTGACCACTTAATTGTGTTCTTTGTTGAAAGGTTCAATTTAAACGTTTGTGTTAGACTTTTCGTAAATGTGTTAGGTGTTGATTAATCCAAGCTCCTGATCAGTAAATATTGCGCACCAACTCCTATCTCTACCGGAAGTTATATAACAGTCTCTCTACTGAAGTTAGAAAAGGCGGTGGAAAAATACACACTCTGACACTCACAAAGTAACGGTTAATATCCGGTGCAGTTAATAAGTAGTAAATTGTTGCGAGATTATTCAGTTGCACGTACTTATCGATCATCTTATCTCCCTTCTTAAAAAAATGTGCACTCATCCGCTTCGTATTCTCTCTCCCACGTGCATAGAGGCGGATCTATATCTTAGGTTAGGGCAGACGTCGGCCGTTCTCGGATTTGCGAAATAATCCTGTGAACAATATATATTTTCTAACCTAACTATCACTACGCCTTCCCATTTATACTATCGCCTACCCTAATATTAATTTCACTATTGATCCTATCTTTTGTTTTTCTGGCGTTTTAGATTGATGGATATATATGATCTTATAATTTATTGGAATTCGTCCCCTTCTTTATCAGGAAATATCATCGCCTTCCTTACGCCACCATGAGCAACTGCGCTCTGTAATATCTTTCTGACGATCATAGGCGTCGTCAACCTGACTTAGTTCGTCTTTATCATTCTCGTTGAGCTGTATTCTGTTGCTGTTCTTGGAGGCTTTGCTCTCACAAACATAGCCTCCAACTTATACTTTCGTTCTGATCGCTCATAAAATGCTTGGATCCCTCTGATCAGTATCATAAAATAATTATACTAATCTCTGGCCTTTAATCCCAACTTAAAGAAGAGCAAACGTCTCGAGGAATGTTGTCCTTAATAGTTTGAAACGCTTACACTTAAACTAACGAGCTTCACGACACTAGCAAGGATTAATCATATGGCAACAAATAACGAAACTAACATACAGTTCCTGATTTTTGTTCCAGCGGGATGATTAGTACATGCCTGATATATGAGATCATCCACGATGGGTTTCTTACGTGCTTACATGAATATATATATATATATATATGCATATATATATACATATATATGTATATATATATATGTGTATATATATATGCTAATTAAATTATAGTTCTTTTTAGAAATTTTGTAAATATTATACCCCACTTAAATTATGAAGTGCTTATATCCTCCTAATCAAAATTTTCCCTAAATTACATCGTCTTCTTCTTGAGCCATATACAAAAAGACACGCACGAACCTGGCACACACGAACTTGAAGAAACTGGCACGCACGAGGTTGACGATGACCAGTGGCTTTTACCAATCTACACCTATTATACCTTTCTTTTAACAAAATTATTTTAACAAATGAATACCGTCATGTTTGAAATTTATAACCACGATTTATTAAATTTAATTTTTGAGACTACAATATTTATTCTGTTAATTTACAAATCTTTTGACATTGAATATCGCTGTATCATGTTTCGTGCTAATTAATTGACATTGAATGTGTAAAACAAGGCTTTGCAGAAAGGAAAATAGCGAAATTCTTCGTTCAGAACTCTATCCCCTTCTAGCGCTACTAAATCAGCCAGCTTTCAGGAGATGGTGGATGCTATTGGAGAATGTGGGATGGGTTCCAAAGCCCCGACTTCGGAATTACAACCTCCTGGAAAGCGAGTGGACGTAAAAGGGCTGCACCATACTATGCAACAGATGGAATAACGGAATGAGCAGAACTCCCCTTTTAGCCTTTTCGGTTTGCTTGTTCTACTGGTACTTATTTTCTGAATTTTACTTATTTACAATAGCGTCAAAAGTGAAAAAACATAAAACAAATATATATAGCATGCATGAATTCAAATCGATGCTAAGGAACTTATTAATGTTATATTAAATGTGCATGCACGTACGTACGATCGGTTATATTAAACATGCACGCACGTGCACGTACGCAAATACAAACTAATTATGTTGATTGATCAAATAATTAGAGTGGAGTTACACCAAAATTTTATCGTAAATAATAATATACGTACTCAATTTCTTTTAGTCCAAATTACTCATAAACAAAATTTAATGACCACAATAGCAACCCACAAAATCAAACCTTTTCTTCTTTTAGTTTCCCGAACTCCCGACTTTTCTAACCTTTCAGAGAAGTATTTATACGTTTTATCATTTTAATTTGTAGTACATATTTTGTTGCGTACTTATAAATTTTAAAGTTTTATATGAAATTTTTGAGTTTTTGCATTTAAACATGTTTTAGTACTATACATTGAATTTATAATGATTAATGTTATAACATAAAAATGCATCATTTGAGTTTAAATATATAATGGTAGTTTCATAGAATTTATGATAGTTGATGTTTCAAGAGATTTTGAAACCTTATTAATATATATCCCGTATTGGAAATAAATGAGAGAAATAAATAAGAATCAACATATTTAGAAGTATATAGCTATATAAGGAAATATAATCCAATTTAATATGCTCATGTCATATCTTATTATATATGTATAAGACCTCTTGTAGTAATTGTCTTTTTAATAATATATAAATTGATCTATTATATTATATTATTAACCTATTATATTTTATCGAGTGTATCTTTACTTATGATGTTAGATTTGAATTTATATATGATAAATATACCATTTGTAGCAATTCATCTAAACTGATCTATCGCCATATGTTTCATAGGAGCACATATGCACTAGTGCAGAAATATCCAATGTTGGCACTCAGAAATGGCGGTTCGGGCCAATTTTACGAAACTGCCGTATTTTTAAGATATCAGACTACTCTTAAGCTAAAACTGCCATAGTTTGATTGTTTACAAAATCGGATACACCATACATTATGATGCATAATCTAATGAGTTAATTTAGAGCTTACGAAAAAAATGTGATTTTCTTTGTGTTAAACTTTTGACAGATAGACTCATCTGCTATTTGCATGTTGTAACAAATCCAGGATCCTATGGGTTCCCCTTCTTCTTCTTCAGCCACACATGCAACTTCTGTTTTCCAGAAGATAACTGAAGATAACAATTTATTTGAATATTGAAAATAAATGAAGTTTTCTCTGTTTTATCTTTTCTCAAAAAACAGATGAGCTTATGTACAGAAAATTATTACAGCTCATGATTAGAAATGACAATCAAAATAAATTAATTGTTTATCAGTCTTCACTTATATATACTATCTAGTCAACTCATTAGAATTAACAAAACATCAAACTCTCCTGAAACATAAGAATAATAACGTCTGTATATATACGATCATATATACTTGAACAAGATGTGTTATACGCTTATATATACATCTGAATCCTTGAGGTCTAACGAGACGGGAAAAGTAATTAAAAAGAACATTTTTATTCAATCGAGCGAACATTTCAATAAGTGAAATCGTAGAAAGAGAGTAAAATATATATAGGCTACTGTAAAAGTACATTCTTATTTCCATCTCATTATATTGCCATAGCGCAGAGACATATTAGTTCTGCTCCTCATAGCAGCCTCCACTTCTGTATCCCTTTCCGGTGCAATAAACATTACACACGGCGGCTCCGCTGCATGCAGCTTCAAAGGTCAAGAGCAACGGCCCTAGTTGATGCTGAAACACAGCTGTTTGGGAGATTTTGGGAATCTGATAACATTTAGAAAAAAAATTAAAAATAATAGGTTCAAAAACCCCATCCAAAATCCCATGAATTGAGTATAAAATTCTTCGATAGGTTCAAAATTTCAGAAACGGACAGGATTAGTTCTTCATTGTCAGAGGCATATTTTACAGGAGGCGACGAAAAATAATCATTCATCCAAATTTTCAGATGAAAGCTTATTAAGATCCACACGCAGCGACGAAAATTAATGAAGTACGAAAAATAAGAAACGAGAAAAAGTTGACTAAAGATGATCATGCCTGCTGTAGAGTCATCTGACTAAAGATGAGGAGTGATTGTGCCGGGAAAGAACATGTCTGGCTCGAATAAGCTCGATGCATGTCTACTATGACCCGCCTGCCGGAAAAGAGCTCCGGTCTCCGGGCGAGGTTGCTGCCTTTCTCACGGCGAATTATGCCAAGTTCAAGGATCTGACGCCAGATGACTTCAGCTTCAATCGACCCATAATTCTGGCAAACCCGTACGCCCCGGCCGAACCAGTCCAACCCAGCGTTCCAGTCAAAACCGAGGTTTGTCTGTTGGATTATGCTCACTACTGATTAGAACAAACAATCTATTTCATTCGCCTTTCTCAATATTGATGATCCTATTCATTTAAATATTATACAATGCATATTAGTTGTTCTCATCTTTTTTCTTTCTTTTATGTTCCTTCTTTGAAACTATATAATCGATTTTTCTGTGGAAACATGCCCGCACGATCTACGCACGAAGTCGGAAAATTCGATATGGAATGTATCTGATAAACTTTGATAGTGTGATTATAAGTTCCATTCGATTTATAAAGATTCCCCCCTCACCTTTTCAGTTAGATTAATGGTGTAAAAAGAGGGAAAAAAAATGAAACTACCAGATAAAAATAATTTAAATTTTATTTAAAAAAGAGAGGGAGCAGAAAGATCTGCGCTTCATTATGTGCACGCAGTGTTGTGCGCACGCAATTAATGTTGTGGGCACGTATGATTTTATCAAAAGCTTTTGTAAATGTAAATATCAGGTAGGATTAGGTCGCAAGTATATAACTGTTTACTTTGAGTTCAATTGTTTCGGAAGATTTTGATTGATTTATGAAGACAAAAGAAAAGAATTTTGAACGAGAAAAATATAACTATATGTATGAGATTTAAGAAAGAAAATTAAAAATATAATGTGGGGTATTTTCTAGTTGTAAATTAAAAATCATATAGATGATTAATAAAAATAGAGTTGGATATAGTCAAGAGTACGTTTTGACTATCCCTTTCCTTTATATAAAGGCATACATAGATCTCCTTCCTAAAGGGTTTTAAATTCCAGTTACCTTCAACCCGCCGCCTCTACCCCAGTCATTTCAATGGCTGGTTTACATAACTCGGCCACATCTTTAGTTTATTGCTTCTACCTCGGCCATATCTATTTTCTCACCAGAAAATGTATGTGCTAATTAACTGCTAACTGTTATCTGCTTATAGTTATAACTGATGTCTGATCTGATGAGTGTGATGAATCTGACTCTCATTGGCTGATAAATTTCCAAGTCCTTCGACGCTTTCCATGGGGTCATAACTAGCCTGATTGGAATGGCAAGCACACTGACATGCCTCTGATCAGCACAAAGTTTCAGCAGAATGTGAAAACAGTAAACCTACAACATTAGACATGTTACATTAGTCACTTGATCAAGTCATAAACCAGTGAAGTCAACGCTTTATCAAGTCCTTACCACACATCTTGCAAATGATATCCATTCATGATTGGCTTCGGCTGCATTAGTTGTGAACATAATTGACTCTCCTTTGTTGAAGTCCACCACTAAAAGACAGTAATGACTTCCCTTGTGTAGCGGGAATGTAAACTACAAAAAAGCAAGAATCAAACACAGCAATACTCAATGTATCAAAAATATAAAAAATGAATAAGGTGATTATGTTGTTCATGTATACCGCAATTGCTTTGGAGATCTGAATCCTTGTAAGCACAATCCAATCGAACATTTGATTGACGACTTTCTTCACATCAATTGTCGCGGAGCCCTCCTGCACAATCCATTCAAGTTGAATGTGTTATTCATCTGATGCTCTTATGAGTTGTTTGTGCCGCTGCAGGTTCATCTGCACCCTGGACCTACTCTATGACAGACATACATAACAGTGGCATTGAGAAGCACGGGTTAGGCCTGAGTTTTTGCTCCTAATTGCGCTAATCTATGACTTAGACAATAATCAGAAGTATAGCAGGAAAAATAAGTTTTATTCTACTGGATATTAGCTTAGCTTTGAGTTATTTGAACCTTAATCTTCCCATGATGTTTATTAGTTGTTTGTGAACTCATTTTAGTTACAGTTTGGTTTCTTTTAGCAGGTAATAAATGCAAAAGTAGCATTAGCAAGTAAGTCTACATAGCAATTTTCTGCTCAGATTTTCTAAATAACAACATGCAGTTCAAACAAGATATTTGCATCTTCATGAAGTTTAATTTCTAGTATTAATCAAAATACTCTGTAAAATGCATATATTACCATACACAACAGTTCCTTACACACGAGCACACTTATACACAACAGTTCCACAAAAACATTCAATGTCATGAGTTGGAGTGACACCCGTACCTTTGCTACCACATTGGAGACCACCTTGGAAGTCCACCCTTGGTCTTGGGTGAGGTCGTTGCAAACCCTAGAAAATCCATTCACCACCGCTATATCCACCTGCCTGGAAATGCCAAGCGATTTCATTTGTTGACGGATTAACACTAACCCTTTTTCCATAGCTAAATACAGGCTCCCTACATGTTTTATATACACACACAAGTTATATAAATGGATTGTAATTAAGGAAAAGTTATAACATCCTTACGAAGAGGCAGGCATATTACATTTTGCATAGAGACTCATGATCTGTGAGCAGGTAATCTGGTACATGGAATTCAGATGCATTTGCTAGAGGCTTCTTCCTGAGGTATATATATCCAGGCAATCTTGCTCAGCATCACTCTTGTGTTCCATTCAGGATAAGGTCCAAACTCAATTAGTGGTTTCACCTCATCCCCTCCACGAACTCGCATCACTCATAAGGTTTCGGCCACAACGGTTTCCTTCAAAACCTCCAAGGTGTTATGCAGAAGCTGAGCTAGGTCAGCCAAAGACTTGAGCGGGCTTGATGGCGGGCACAGAGATGGAAATGCAGTTGATATGGTTGAACAAGGGTACAAACAACTCATTCCCATCAGTTTGTCGATGTGATACCGTGCAACCACCTGAAGATCACAGACAAACTCTACCACACCCTGCATTTTGCCCTGGCAAAATGATGACATTCCGAATGATTAGGATTTCTTTTAAATACAGAGTCAACAGATGATACTTTAAACATGAATAGCAAACACATGTAATATTAGTCATGGTGGAATCTTAAAAATTGAGAGTTGGATGAATTGAAGAACTGATTCTAATAAGTCACCTTAATTCCAGAGTTAAAACCTGGACACAATAAGAGCTGAGACTGAATATGCACAAACAGATCCTGGAACACAAAGTACTTGCTAAAAGTTTCTGTTCTTACTTAAATTAGCAATTATGAACTCCCAAACATGTTTATTAATGGATGAAACTATGTTACAAATGAAAATAACTCAGTTGTGCAAATTTTTCCAGGGTTGAATAAAATATGCTACATTGTTAAGTAAGTGAGCTAGTCAACTACTTAACCTGATTTAATCTTATTCAGACATGGATTAGGATTTCTTTGAAATTCAGAGTCAACACCTTATACTCTAAATATGAATAAAAAACACAAGTTATATTAATCATGGTGGAATCTTATAAATGTGGAGAGTGGCATGCAATCAATAGGCCTGACAAACTGATTCTAATATGTCACCCTTATTTGTAGAGCAAAAAACTGGATACAAAAGCTCTGAGACTGAATGTGAACAAACAGAATAAAGAATAAAAATTACTGGTTAAAACTTTCTGTTCTTAATTAAATTATCAATGAAGAACTCCCAAACATCTCTATTAATGCGAAGAAACTCTGGCTGAAAATTCAAAGCACACAGTTGTGGAAATAATTTTGGCTGGGGTTACATACAACAGGCTGAAGGCACAAGTAGGTGAGGCAGTCAAATACTAAATATGTGAAAATCTTATTCACATATGGATTAAAATTTATTTTAAATTCACGATCAACTGCTTATACTTTAAATATGAATTGCATCAACTTGTTGTATTAGACATGTTGGAAGGTTATAAATAGCGACTAGCATGCAAAGAAGATGCCTTACATATTTAGTAGTTATACCTGAATGATGTCCAGAATTAAGAAATTGGAGACATACAAGTTCAGTTCTGGATGTGCACAAAGAGCTAAGCCAACACAAGTTACTTGCTCACAGTTTTATTTCTTACTTAGATTAGCAATTAAAATATCCCAGACACCTTTATTAATTCGAAGAAACTCTGATAAAAATGATCAAGAACTCAGTTGTGCAATTTTTCAGGGAGGGGATATATAACATAGGCTCAAGGCTGAGATATGTGAAGTAATCATGGCTTACTGTTAAATTAAGGTGTCAATTCCAGATACTTTAAATATGAATTGCAACAACATGTTGTATTAGTCATGGTGGAAGGTTATAAATGGCACTAGGTATGCAATCAAGAGTCCTTAGATACTGTCAGAATATACCACCTAAATGGCTAGAATCAGATATTGGAGAGACAAACTTTGTCACTGTATGTGAACAGAGATAATAAAGAACACACATAACTTCCTTAAAGTTTGTTGTTATTTAGATTAGCCATTAAGATGTCCCAAACATGTTTATTAATGCGAAGCGAGAAATTTACCTCGCCATATATCTGTTGAATCTGAGCAATTGACAAGTCCCCAGGGTGAAGCTGGAAGTTGATGCTCTCAGACAGGCTTGCTGGTGGGCTACGAAAGCCGACACTTGTTCCCGGTACCAGAATTGACTGCGAGAATAATATAACAATATAAATACACTAGATTGTGGAGTAAAGTGAGATTCGCAGTACATAACGTAAATAGACTAGTCAAAATCAAAAGAATCAACCTTTTCTCTGTTGTGTGACATCATCGAACCCTATAACAGAAGAAGGGTGAGGGTGTGATCTGAACAGTACTGGCGACCATCTCGTGTGCTCGTTCTGAGTGGTTTGAGTCTGGTGTTTTAGGCCTGCACAGTGTGCCCCGAATCCCTTCACCAACTAGTCTCCAAGCTAGTGTCGTCTCCGTTGAGAATGATGCCAAAAACTATGCTGATATATGGTTTTGTGAAAACAATCCACCATTGGAATGTGCAGAACAATCAACAACAAGTGCTAATCATCCTGGAGTAAACCTACAAACGGTAATTGCAGCTTTTCTAAGCATATGTGCATGTTATATCATATACTGATTGAATAGTGCATTTGATCGTATAACTGCAACGTGTACTTTAGGACTGTGATACTGTTAATTTGGATATGAGGGGTGATAAATCAGCTCATGTCATGGAGATTGGAGTTGCTTCTGTCGAAGTGCACCAGCAAGTGTGTATGTGTGATCATTGCCCGGTTGAAACAGGACAACTCTGCTCATCCATCAACGAAAATCAACAGCGGCTACCCCTCACTGGCTACTCCCCTTCCGGATTCTATCAACTCCAATTCTACTGCAACGGTTTGATTTTTATATAGTTGTTATTTTATACGGTTTTGACAGTGCAATTATTGAATATGTTACCTGATTTCGGAATTAACAGACATTGCTGAAAGAGAGTGCAGCGGCGGCCGATGATATTTACTCCTCCTTATAAGCTCTAATTCGTGTAATTACAATTAAGCCCGAGAACAAGGCAGCCACCACACCCTTGCCCTACTGGTATTCAATCTGCTAAAACATGTATATAATAAATGAACAGACTAATGCAGATATTTAAATCTAGTTTTGGTGTTTATGTTGTATCAGGACATGCTAAGTGATGGGGTCAATGACCGCGTGACAGAAGTGATGAAAATTCATCCACCATTAGAAGGCATTGTCGACTTGAAGATGCAGTTGCCTTTTGAAGATACGGACGCACCATTGTTTTATTCACTAGAAAACTCCAAACAATGGTCTGATTCGGCACCACCACAAAAGCCGAGGTTTCTTACTAAGCTCGTTCAGCAACTGGTTGATGAAGGACACGTGCTACCCACCCGTGATCTTGAAATTGCAGACTTCTGTATTACGGGAGCGCGTATGGCTACCACAAGGTAACCATCCACGTTAGCCCGTTGTTACTTTATACAAAATTCAGCGATGGGATTGTTATAATTTATTCTCACAATTGCAGAAACAATACTCCTTTCACCGATGGATTGACATCTCTTCAAAGATCCTTCTGTATTACAGGAGTGCGTATGGCTACCACAAGGTAACCATCCACGTTAGCCCGTTGTTACTTTATACAAATTTCAGCGATGGGATTGTTATAATTTATTCTCACAATTGCAGAAACAATACTCCTTTCACCGATGGATTGACATCTCTTCAAAGCTCCTTCTGTATTACGGGAGCGCGTATGGCTACCACAAGGTAACCATCCACGTTAGCCCGTTGTTACTTTATACAAATTTCAGCGATGGGATTGTTATAATTTATTCTCACAATTGCAGAAACAATACTCCTTTCACCGATGGATTGACATCTCTTCAAAGATCCCAATTTCATAGCCTCGAAGCAAACACCAAAGTGTCACCGAGCATTATCAGTGTGTGGAGCAGGGTATTGAATGAATCTCCTCTGACTGATTATCCGTCGGGGCATGTTTGTCTGGAGTTGGTTTCTTGGGAGGTACTGATAACCTATAATGTGTCATGTTGTTTATTATTTGTACTACTAAATCTTACAAAAAAAAATGCAAACAGGTTGGCGGGGTAGGATTTCTAGAAGGGATCTATCGTTAATTTTGGGATGAGAGGCTGAGATGAAGAATATGAGCCGCGAGATTGTGAATGCTACTATGGTAATTAGGGTTGTACATGATGCGGGTCAACCCGGAAAAATGGCCCGGCTCGGGACCGGAATTGGTGAACCGGGACCGGATTTTTTGCATTCCGGGCCGGTCCCAGGTCACCATTTTTGTCCATTCTGGGTACCGGGCCGATCCGGGTCATACACGAATTTATCCGGGTCAACCCGGGAGCCCGGTTATATATCATAGATTTGAAATTATTATACATAATTAATCTTGTTCTAGTGGTAAGACTTGCCATTTTGTAGTATACAACCAGAGTTCAAATCTCTCCAAAAACATTACTTTTGTGTTTTGTATTTAAAATAAATTTAACATCCGTATATATTTATTAATTATACAATTTATTAACAAAAAGAAGTGTGGTGTAGTGGTAAGGAGATTGTCACACAATGGTCTATAGTTCGATTCTTAACAAAATCGATCTTTTGTAAAAAAAATGTAATAGAGGTTGTAACCAGGTCAACCAGTCTGATCCGGGTCAAACCCGGAATAATTCCGGATCGGGTCCGGTTCAAGAAGTAGTCCAACCGGGCCGGACTCCGGTCCAAGATTTTTAGATATTACGGGTCCGGCTCATTCCGGATCCGGACCGGGCCGGGTTGACCCGGTTGTACAGCCCTAATGGTAATTGTACTTACCCACTGATTTTGGTATAATGTCACCACTGCCTGTTAGACCTATTGTCATAATTTTCTGTCCACGGGTTTTTGTCCCAGTCGTCCGGGATGAACAATACTCCCTATTGGTTGTGAACTTCCAAGAAAAACTTTTCGAATACTTTGACTCCGGGATTTATAGGGGCGTTGACACAAGATATGTTGCGGCCAAGCACATTGTAAGTAAAACACTTGCATAATTACATTTAGATGTTCTTGGTGAGGTATTAGACGCATATGTATGGTTTTGAGTATCCTCCATATCAGTATAAATGTTGCTAGGATGCATGAGGTCCTCTAATTTGCCTAGTTTGCTGTAACGGATCTTGACTGAGCACTTCTACTCTATAGTTACAACCACTTGTCTTCAATCCTACAGACTTGCATCCTCTCTACTGCACTTGCATCACTTGGGCATGAACAAGGCCGAGCGGTGTCAATGTTCAAACTAACAACACCAGCGGGCCCTTGGGCTTCCGACTTCAACGGGTGCAATGCTAGTGCGATTGTAATGCAAGTCATGAAGTATTACTCAGGAGATGCCCTATCCTTGAAGTGCCGCACTACAAATATGGTACATGCCTTTGCCACATTTATAATTTATAAGCATAAATTGCAATCGTAACATCTGATCACATTAATTTGTACAGGCACCTTCAGTTAGGCAGATTATAGCATCAATTGCCACAACCATTGTCATGAGCAACTGTAACTGGAATAGGGAGATGATTCTCGAATTGTTACCAGCCCACATTGATGCAAAATCCATGCTTCCAGTTGGCACACTTCCATCGTCAGACAGTGATGACAGTTGAACCCTTGGCACCTTCTGCGGATTTCATTTAATTCCTATGTAACCTTGATCGCATCATTTTCAATTTAGCTTTTGCATAATATACTACAAATTTATTGCTAAGGTCTGTAACAAACATAGTAATCTTTATTTCATGTCCAAAATTTGTGTGCGACCTAGATCTGCATTTTTTCTACTTCACTTACACATCTAAAACCACATACATTTCTGAATTGCATTCTAAAAATGCATGCTTTTTTTAGAAACGTGGAAAGGGTCTTTTATAGCACATATAACCCTGGATAGCTTTAAATATTGCAAAATGTGATTTCCGGCATCAAAATTTCATAATTTCTAATTCAAGATGATTGCGCTTGAACTACTTTTAAAAGTACAGAAAACAATAAGTATCCTCTGCCTTTATTAGTCAGTTTAGTTAGGGCAAATCAAACTATTAAATCAGCTCTTATTGATAAGCATCCATAAGCATACACAATAGCAGTAAATACATAATGAACAGGCGATGGTGTCATCTAAAGAAGATGTTGAACTGATGAAACCTGCCATCCATAACGCTATATAATAGAGTAATAATAATTCACAATTCATAAACACTGATATTGCATTCAGAAACATGTTCAAAAACACAAAAGAGTCACAAATTAATTCAAAAGAACAAAACAAAATACCGAAGTTAAGTAGTATATCATCGCTAAGATTCACAACCATGGTGATCCTTAGAACTGCACCACATATTCATGAATATCATCAACTAACCAAACCGACCATAACAGAAAAGTGCTACAAGGGCATACACCACACAAATAGAGATAGTGAATGTATTGGTATTGCATCAAAGTTGAACACAAACCTCGAAAATAAGTCTTGAGCGATCTCAAAACCAGAAGCTTGTGTTGCTCCCGTAGCCCGGGTTGCAGCCAAAGCTTCGCTAAAAACAGTCAATTGATCACGACGGAATAGTTTCTCTGGCTGCAGTTACAATCAATCATAAATCACCAACAAGAATAATGAAAATCGGCATAGAGCAAGGCTTCCATAAATCATTCAAAGTATATTAAGAGTGGAGTTACTGATGCAATGGAACTTATTAATATTATTTTAAATGTGCATGCACGTACGTACGGTCGGTTATATTAAACATGCACGTGCACGTACGTACGCAAATACAACTAATGATTTTGATTGATCAAATAATTAGGAGATACTCTCTGGTAAGGCAGCCTTATGGTAAGGCAAGGAGTATAAGGTTAAGGGGCAAAATACTTTTGGGGCTGGAATATAAATATTAATTTTTCGGTGGCCCTACAGTAAATATTAATAAAACTCACGGACCATTTTGAAATAAGAATATATTCCACATTTAATCTCCCTATTAACCATTACCATCATCAATCATCAATATTAAATCATCAATCATCAAACTATTATTGTTCACCATTAAATTATTATTGTTCATCATCAAATCATCGTTGTTCATCATCAAATCATCAAATGTTTGTCGTTCATCATCAAATCTTCGTCGTTTATCGTCAAATCATCGTTGTTCATTATCAATCATCAATCCGATCGTCAACTCCTTTCTATCATCGAAAAATAATCATCAATCATAAACATAAAATCATCAACTAAAATACACAAATGATCGAAAATTGTCAAATCGGGAAACTAGATTCTCGTAGAATCATCAATAAATAATCATCAATCACAAACATCAAATCATCAACTAAAATACAGACATAATCAAACCGTCAAATCGGGAAACTAGATTCTCGTAGAATCGTGGCTCGGATCATAAAATAGACCTCGTTTCCGTCATTCTCGTATATATATATATATATAATATATACTCGGTTACCAACATTACTCATCCTCGTCGTCAATCCGATCGTCAACTCTTTTCATAATCATCAATCATAAACATAAAATCATCAACTAAAATACACAAATGATCGAAAATTGTAAAATCGGGAAACTAGATTCTCGTAGAATCATCAATATATAATCATCAATCATAAACATCAAATCATCAACTAAAATACACACATAATCAAACCGTCAAATCGGGAAACTAGATTCTCGTAGAATCGTGGCTCGGATCATAAAATAGACCTCGTTTTTGTCATCCTCGTATATATATATATATATAATATATATATACTTGGTCACCAACATTACTCATCCTCGTCGTCAATCCGATTGTCAACTCCTTTCTGTCATCGAAAAATAATCATCAATCATAAACATAAAATCATCAACTAAAATACACAAATAATCGAAAATTGTCAAATCGGGAAACTAGATTCACGTAGAATCATCAATAAATAATCATCAATCATAAACATCAAATCATCAACTAAAATACACACATAATCAAACCGTCAAATCGGGAAACTAGATTCTCGTAGAATCGTGGCTCGGATCATAAAATAGACCTCGTTTTCGTCATCCTCGTATATATATATATAATATATATATACTCGGTCACCAACATTACTCATCCTCGTCGTCAATCCGATCGTCAACTCCTTTCTGTCATCGAAAAATAATCATCAATCATAAACATAAAATCATCAACTAAAATACACAAATAATCGAAAATTGTCAAATCGGGAAACTAGATTCACGTAGAATCATCAATAAATAATCATCAATCATAAACATCAAATCATCAACTAAAATACACACATAATCAAACCGTCAAATCGGGAAACTAGATTCTCGTAGAATCGTGGCTCGGATCATAAAATAGACCTCGTTTTCGTCATCCTCGTATATATATATAAATCTGGAGAATATCGAATGTTAATGCATCATAATTTATTTTGTCTGCTCCTAATGTTTTTTGTAAATTAGTGATTATTCTTTGTGAAAATAGATTTGGTAATCCTGTAATAAATTTTTCTTTCCAAAATGCTGCATTTGAGTCTGTTCGTCTTAATACTTGTGTTAAAAATAAATCCTTATACCATTTGAAATCTGTAAGAGACGGACATCTTAAATTAGTTAAACATATTTTATTACTAGTTAATTCTTCTTCTGGATTTCCAATAAAGTACATAGATATGACATATATTAAATAAGCTGAACCATCTTGAACCATTACATATTGTATTTCATTACTTTCTTCTTTTACTTCTTCTATTTCATGATTAATAATGGCTTGTTTATCTTCTATTATTAAGTGATTATCCCACCAGCCTTTCAGCTGACCCGTAAAACCTGTTACTAGAAATCCAACAATCAGAGGTTCTGAATGTGTGGTTTTGGCTTTGTATGCCATCCTAGCCATACCCATTTCTTGTAATATATTTAATATTTGATATTCAGACTTTCCATCTATGTTCCATTGATATAAAGATGATCCATCATAGCTATTTAATGTATTATTCTGCTCTTCATATTGAATATCTGGAGGCGTAGGTCTGGGATAGTAATTTTTTGTTCTATTATTTACCCAAGTTCTATTTGATCTAGGGTTTTTTATTCTATTAATTTGTAATTGTGGTTTCTCTTCTGGGTAATTTTCAAATTGTTGTTCTATTGCTTCTATCTGATTTTCTATCTCTTCTTCTTCAGATTCTGAAGAATATTCTGAATTACTTGAATATTCTGAATTTATTTGCGAAATTACTCCTATGTTTTGAGATGTACTAGGTTTATCTCTCTGAACTAATGACATTGAATTTTCCAGGTGTTTAGGAAATGAAGAAACTTGAAAATGAGGTTTCGAAATTTCTCTTGGGAATCCTTCTTGTTTATTATCTAGCTTAGTTGAAATTAAATCTACTTGATTAGATATAGTATGTAATATTTGATTTGTATAATTATTTTGTTGATATACTTTTTTAATATCTTCTACAGTTGCAGGCTCAGTTCCTTCTTTTCCTAGCTTAAAAGGAGATGATGTTATAACATCACCTTCTAAATTAATGCTGATATTTTTTAAAGGGGGATGAATAGAGGTTACAATAGTATTATTATTCTGTAATTTCCATTTTTTATATAAATTAGTTTGTACATTAATGAATGGAATTTCTTCTATATGATCTGAATTTACTAATCTTTCTTTTTGTAGGTAGTATGATAACCATATAAAGAATTTCATTTTTTTAATCTTTTTTTCTTTTAATTCTTTATAAAATTCTTGTTTTAAATTTTCCCTAATTTGAATATCTAAATTCTCAAACCATTTTCTATGATTAATATTCTCTGAACTATAATAATCTTTGTTTAATGCTTGTTTATCTATTAAAAATTCTTCATCACTATTTATCATATTTAATTCTGAATTTCGCATTTGGCTATAAGTCGGTGATCCTATTGAAGAGGTAGTATCCGGAATTACTTCCGGTAGTGGAGTTGAAAATCTAAGTTTTGACTCATGAAAATCAGATATTGAATGTCTAGGTAATTGATAGTTGCTAGATTGATCTAATGAGGACCTATGTGTTTCTGCATATCTACTGGACATAGACCTACTAGACATAGACCTTTTAAATTTTATTAATACTTTTCCATCTTTCTGTTCTTCTATAGTTGAAGGTTCTATTAATTTTAAATTTCTTTGTATACTTACTGGTCTTTCAGCTATTATTTCATCAGGAATAGTTATTTCATTCCATTTTAATAACTTTGGAGTTTCTATTCTTGTATTATCTGAATTTGTAGTAACATAGACTGATTCTTCTTTTTCTGTTGGGTTTAATTTTAATGCAGTTGGAATCATGGATTTCATTAATTTAAAATATACTCTATATATTAATACAAAATGTTCTGTCTCATGCATTATCTTGTCTTGTTTTAATTGAATATCTAATTTTAATGAATTCATGATGTTTGGATCTGTTAAACTAACAGAATAATTTGGAATACAATCAAATCGTATTGTTCCATTACAAATATTAGTTTGAATCATTGCTAATATCGAATCTTTATATTCAACTAGCCTATCATCTCTTAAAGCCATAAATATTGGGGTATCTATTCCTAATCTTATTAATGGGTGCAAAGCTATTTGTATTAAACCAAAATGTAAAAATCTATAATTTTGAGTCTTATATTTCTTAATAGCTTCTTGTGAAAGTAATTTTATAGATTGAAATTCTTGATGCATTGGGAGTATTTCTTCATGAATTTTAATCGAGTATGCTTTACTAAACTCTAATATTCCATGTTGATAAATTGAATTTATAGTTTGACTGGGTAATACTTGCTGTATTTCATGACTTTGTAATATGCTACATGATGGATGAGATGATGAATTCGAAGAACTAGATCCTCCGAATAAAAACCTCCTAACCTTTTCTGTCATAGTATCTTATCTTTAACTGTAATATTTATTGTACAAATTAGATCTTCTTACACATAACTGGAACACATCTACACCTTGCGTGGACCACCATAAAACTAGGCTGACCAACCGTCTTATAGGCTAAAGATGTTTACCAAAGTTAAGTGCATCAAACCTAATTGTTACTCTAAATATTACTGGAAATGATAAGATAATATGATAAAAAAGTGTACTAATAATCATGATATACCCCCCCGCTGTTTTTGGCTCTGATACCATAAAAACGCATAATTAAGTGTAATTAATTTTTACTAATCTTGATTAAGTGGTGATTAATTAGCTTAATCATGATTAAATATTGTAATCTTATTGAATTTGAAAAATAAAATAAAACTTAATGAACAGTAAATAAACATAACTTGTGTACATCAAATAAAATTTAGGGTAATTAATGACATAGTATATATATATATATATATATATATATATATATATAAGTAAAAATAAAAAACATGAGAAAATCAGTACCTTGAATAATTTCTTGTATTGAATAAAGGCTTAATGGGAGAGAGAAGAGTACATGGGAATGGTTGTTTACAAGGCTTTGCTTGGGTACAAGGCTTGGGAAGTTCTATGAACTCACGATTGGGATTGTAGAGAGTAAGAAGGGGCTGAAATCAGCATGCCTCCTTCTCAATGAAAGCTAATCTATTTATAGGAAATTCTTACTAATACTATTCAGGTGTAATGATGAATCAGTAGTGATTAATGGCCCCCCCACGTTGGCTTGTTTCTTCAATAATAGCACTCCTTGAATCTGTAGTGTTGAAATGGGCCCTCCACGTTGGCTTGTTGCTCCAATAATTTCATTTTTTTAATTATGTTGAATCTGAAATGGTCTTCTGAAGTGGGCGTCTGGTCCCTCCACTTGCTCCGGTCTGTTGAATAGTAGCTCTTTTGGAATCTGCACTCCTTTAATTGTTGAACTTGAAATGGGTGTCTGGTCCCTCCATTTGCTCCGGTCTGTTGAATTTTATCACTTTGGAATCTGCTCTCCATTAATTGAATCCTGTATTGGGCTGCTTCTTGTTGAATTATAGCTCGTATGGATCTTGGGCTAATGGGCCTCCGAATGGATCTTCATCTTGACTGTGTTCTTGTTTTACTTCTGTTTCCTTCATTTGCTTGAACATCTGGTAAAATTTTTTGAAATCTTCTTCTTCTTGACTTGTTCTTAATGTTGCAGGTAAAATCCTTAGCTGTTGAGTTGATCGTTGTTGTTGAGTAGATGATGGCTGAATGCTGATTGTTTGCTGAACTGGGCTTTTGCTGTTGGTCTGAATACTTAGGGCTTGTTGAATTGGGCCTCCTTTGATTGGGCTGTCTTCTGAACTGAGTTGAATTCTTAATTTTTCTCCTGTTTTAAGATAATGGGCCACCGCTTCTGTTGAACAAAACTGGACTTTGTAGTTGCTCCACCATTTTATCTTGAACTGCCTTATGAGTGAGCAAGGCAAACCTTCATGAATCGGTCTTATCTGAAAACTCCACGCAAATATCCATGGTACTCGGAATATTGCATGGAATAATATATGCTTCTCGAATTGCTTTGCTTTGCTGAGTCTGTAGAATGTTTCCAATGCCTCCGATACTGGTTGTGGTAGAATTTCTGCTGATGGTCCCAATTTAAGCCACCAATCTATGAACCAAATTGGAATTTCTCCGTCGAAGGATGAATGAAAATTGATGAACCATGAATGATCAAATGACCTAATATAAAATGTTCTATACCAGGCTTGCATATAATCTACATAGTTGAATGTTTGAGGGATATGACGAACTGTGAATGAAACTGGGGAATGTATATCTTTGAACTGGGTAGGCTGAAGAATATTTTTAATTTGGATTTTGGAAAAGTCTATTCTGTTGGGATCTGATCTATTTTTCATATGCTGAATATCAACTGACTGGGTGTCTATTAGAATCAATTCATAAAATTGTTGAGTTTTTTGAATATCATCTGCCATCCATTGACTTGTAGGTACAAAATGTTTGGATACAAAATTCTTTAACTGATGGACTTCTGGTTCTGTTTGAAAATGAGTAAGGAAAATATATTCTGGGTTTGGTTTATCAAAATAGGATGGGGTTTTTGGTTGTTGAGTGGAGGATTGTGTGCTAGGTTTAGGGAATATGGTGTAATTGGATGTTAAAACTGGTGTTTGAATCAACCTTGAATAAGGAGTCTGGGCAACTGTGGAATAAGTAAGAGGTGGAAAATCTTGAGTAGGTGTTTTAGGTGCTAATGGTCGTGGAATTTCATAATCTTTGGCTGTTTTTGAATTTGAGGATGCTGCTGTACTTGAATATTTACTCATGATTTCCTGTAAGGAATTCTCGAGTCAAAAAATCTGGAAGGGAGTTATCCTTTCCTTTAATGAATTCAATTTCAAAATCAAAAACTGATAATATTGCTTGCCATCTTGCAAAAATTTGTTTTGAAACTAAATTTTTTACATCTTTCTGTAAAATTTCTTTTGCTGATTTGCAATCAATTTTTAATAAAAACTTTTTATTATACAAATCATCTTGAAATTTTGAAATACATAAAACAATTGATAAAACTTCTTTTTTAACTGTTGAATAATTCATCTGTGCCCCAGTCCATAATCCCGAATGATACCTAACTATATTTTCTTTTTCTAAATGCAGTTGTTTTAATATACCTCCATATCCTAAGTTTGATGCATCTGTTTCTATTATCATAAACGCCAATGGGTGTGGAATTCCTAGACATGGTAATGATTTTGATTTTAATTTTACCTCTTTGACTATTTGTGTATGTTTATCTGTCCAAGGTGATGGATTAATTTTTAATCTGTCATATAAAGGCTTACAAATTATCCATAATTTAGGGAAAAAGTCTGATATGTAATTTAAACAACCTAAAAATCTTTGTAATTGATTTTTATCCTTTATTTCATCTGGAAACTTATCTGCAAATTCAATTGCTCTTTGTATTGGTTTAATTTTTCCTAAATGAATATCATGCCCTAAAAATCTAATTTTTGTTTGAAATAATTTCATTTTAGGTTCCGATATTACTAGACCATTTTTCTTTATAATATTTAGTAGTAAATTTAAGTGTTTAAAGTGACTATCTATTGAATCAGAATAAACTAATATATCATCTATGTATACTATTACAAATTTTGAGTAGGGATTAAATATATCATTCATAATCTTTTGAAATTCTGATGGTGCATTTTTTAATCCAAATGGCATAACATTCCATTCATATTGGCCAAATGGGACTACAAATGCTGTTTTATATTTATCTTTCTCATCTATTTGAATTTGCCAATATCCGGATTTTAAATCAAACTTTGAAAATACTCTTGCATTATATAATCTATTTAATAAATCTCTTTTGTTTGGAATAGGATATCTTATCCATTGTAGTACTTTATTTAATGGTTTGTAATTTATAACTAATCTAGGAACTCCTCTCTCTTTTTCTGCCTGTTTATTGACATAAAAAGCTGAGCAACTCCATGGAGATTTGCTTTCTCTAATTAGTTTTTTATCTAAATGACTTTGAATTTCTTGCTTACATAATTCTACTAATTCCGTGTTCATTTGAATTGGCCTAGCTTTGGTTGGAATATTCTGTTCATTGAATTCTTTCTCATATGGTAATGATACTATATGTTTTTTTCTATCCCAAAAGTCATTAGGATGATTTGAACATACTTGATTTTTAAATTCTTCTTCTAATTTTGAAATCTTTTGTTGTATTAAATTGTTATTAATTAGTTCTTCTATTTTTGAATAACTTAATTCTTCTTTTAAATATAAAATATCTTTTTGTTTAGTATTTAACAAACAAATCTTTCGATATATGGAGTTGGACTGTAATAAATTTAATTCTATCTGAGTAGGAGGATCAATAAATGGAAATAGTAATTTTGTTCCTAGTATTTTAGTGCTAATTCCTTGTTGAGTTTTCTTGAAAGGGGTAATCTGATATAAAAATGGATTTCCTAATACAGCATCATAAGACACATTTTCTAATATGAGAAATGAATGTTTAATACAATAATTATTGTTACATATAAACCCATTAGGTAGTTTTTTGTTTACTGTCATTGGAGTACCATTTGCTGCTGATAATCTTTCTTTAGTTTTAACAAGATACTTAGTGGGAATTATTCCATCTCTAATACATGATTGGTCTGCACCACTATCTAGTAATGCTATAACTGTGACACTAAAGTCTTCAACCCCTATAGTTACTAATGAGTACCATTTTTCCATATTGATCTTATTAATAGCACTAAAAAATTGATTATCTGTTGGAGTTTCTTCAGCTATACTTGTACTAGGCATATAATTTTGGCTTATGTTGCTTAATTTGAACTCTAAATCTAGATCCTTATCTTTTAACCTACTTAATTCTTTTTTTATTGAACTAACCTCTGTTTTTAGTTTATTAATTTCTGTTTTTAAATCATCTGCTTTTATTGGTTTTCTTTTTTCTATTTCAGTGTATTTTGTGATTGTTTTACTTAAACTAAATACTTCTTCTATTTGTGGTATTTTTGGTTTTTCTTCTTCTGTTACTAATTCTTTTAGTTTTTCTATGTAATCATTTTTATTTTCTGAATCTGCTATTTTATCAATAATGTCTAATAAAGTTTTTTTATTATTTTTTGTATTATTTAACATATTGATTGTTTGAATCTTACATTGGCACACATCTGAATTATCTGAACTATCTGATGCTTAATCATATTCTGTTTGTTCTATATCTGAGTTTTCTACTAATAATGATAATAATTTATTTCTTAGTTCTTTATCTTCTGAAAATAGTGAATTTATCTTTTTCTCTGTCTTACAGTGTGAAGCAGTGTGACCAAATTTCTTGCATTTATAACACTGAATATTTTTGTATTTATTGTTTCTTTTATATTTCTGTGTATTTTGATTTTTATTATAATTTTTATAATTATCTCTACTATTATATTTGTATTTTCTACTTTTTCTGAATATTCTTTTCTTTTCAGATGAAGGTGGTTTGATCCCCATTATTCCAAATTGTTGACAAAAAGTACCCATTTCTTTTCTTTCAGATCCATACTTATGTTGAATTTTTAAATCTTGGCATAATGTTAATGCTTCTTTCTTAATAAATGCAAATATCTGACCGAATGTTAATGCATCATAATTTATTTTGTCTGCTCCTAATGTTTTTTGTAAATTAGTGATTATTCTTTGTGAAAATAGATTTGGTAATCCTGTAATAAATTTTTCTTTCCAAAATGCTGCATTTGAGTCTGTTCGTCTTAATACTTGTGTTAAAAATAAATCCTTATACCATTTGAAATCTGTAAGAGACGGACATCTTAAATTAGTTAAACATATTTTATTACTAGTTAATTCTTCTTCTGGATTTCCAATAAAGTACATAGATATGACATATATTAAATAAGCTGAACCATCTTGAACCATTACATATTGTATTTCATTACTTTCTTCTTTTACTTCTTCTATTTCATGATTAATAATGGCTTGTTTATCTTCTATTGTTAAGTGATTATCCCACCAGCCTTTCAGCTGACCCGTAAAACCTGTTACTAGAAATCCAACAATCAGAGGTTCTGAATGTGTGGTTTTGGCTTTGTATGCCATCCTAGCCATACCCATTTCTTGTAATATATTTAATATTTGATATTCAGACTTTCCATCTATGTTCCATTGATATAAAGATGATCCATCATAGCTATTTAATGTATTATTCTGCTCTTCATATTGAATATCTGGAGGCGTAGGTCTGGGATAGTAATTTTTTGTTCTATTATTTACCCAAGTTCTATTTGATCTAGGGTTTTTTATTCTATTAATTTGTAATTGTGGTTTCTCTTCTGGGTAATTTTCAAATTGTTGTTCTATTGCTTCTATCTGATTTTCTATCTCTTCTTCTTCAGATTCTGAAGAATATTCTGAATTACTTGAATATTCTGAATTTATTTGCGAAATTACTCCTATGTTTTGAGATGTACTAGGTTTATCTCTCTGAACTAATGATAATCTTTGTTTAATGCTTGTTTATCTATTACAAATTCTTCATCACTATTTATCATATTTAATTCTGAATTTCGCATTTGGCTATAAGTCGGTGATCCTATTGAAGAGGTAGTATCCGGAATTACTTCCGGTAGTGGAGTTGAAAATCTAAGTTTTGACTCATGAAAATCAGATATTGAATGTCTAGGTAATTGATAGTTGCTAGATTGATCTAATGAGGACCTATGTGTTTCTGCATATCTACTGGACATAGACCTACTAGACATAGACCTTTTAAATTTTATTAATACTTTTCCATCTTTCTGTTCTTCTATAGTTGAAGGTTCTATTAATTTTAAATTTCTTTGTATACTTACTGGTCTTTCAACTATTATTTCATCAGAAATAGTTATTTCATTCCATTTTAATAACTTTGGAGTTTCTATTCTTGTATTATCTGAATTTGTAGTAACATAGACTGATTCTTCTTTTTCTGTTGGGTTTAATTTTAATGCAGTTGGAATCATGGATTTCATTAATTTAAAATATACTCTATATATTAATACAAAATGTTCTGTCTCATGCATTATCTTGTCTTGTTTTAATTGAATATCTAATTTTAATGAATTCATTATGTTTGGATCTGTTAAACTAACAGAATAATTTGGAATACAATCAAATCGTATTGTTCCATTACAAATATTAGTTTGAATCATTGCTAATATCGAATCTTTATATTCAACTAGCCTATCATCTCTTAAAGCCATAAATATTGGGGTATCTATTCCTAATCTTATTAATGGGTGCAAAGCTATTTGTATTAAACCAAAATGTAAAAATCTATAATTTTGAGTCTTATATTTCTTAATAGCTTCTTGTGAAAGTAATTTTATAGATTGAAATTCTTGATGCATTGGGAGTATTTCTTCATGAATTTTAATCGAGTATGCTTTACTAAACTCTAATATTCCATGTTGATAAATTGAATTTATAGTTTGACTGGGTAATACTTGCTGTATTTCATGACTTTGTAATATGCTACATGATGGATGAGATGATGAATTCGAAGAACTAGATCCTCCGAATAAAAACCTCCTAACCTTTTCTGTCATAGTATCTTATCTTTAACTGTAATATTTATTGTACAAATTAGATCTTCTTACACATAACTGGAACACATCTACACCTTGCGTGGACCACCATAAAACTAGGCTGACCAACCGTCTTATAGGCTAAAGATGTTTACCAAAGTTAAGTGCATCAAACCTAATTGTTACTCTAAATATTACTGGAAATGATAAGATAATATGATAAAAAAGTGTACTAATAATCATGATATACCCCCCCCGCTGTTTTTGGCTCTGATACCATAAAAACGCATAATTAAGTGATATATATATATATATACTCGGTCACCAACATTACTCATCCTCGTCGTCAATCCGATCGTCAACTCCTTTCTGTCATCGAAAAATAATCATCAATCATAAACATAAAATCATCAACTAAAATACACAAATGATCGAAAATTATCAAATCGGGAAACTAGATTCTCGTAGAATCATCAATAAATAATCATCAATCATAAACATCAAATCATCAACTAAAATATACACATAATCAAACCGTCAAATCGGGAAACTAGATTCTCGTAGAATCATCAATAAATAATCATCAATCATAAACATCAAATCATCAACTAAAATATACACATAATCAAACCGTCAAATCGGGAAACTAGATTCTCGTAGAATCGTGGCTCAGATCATAAAATAGACCTCGTTTTCGTCATCCTCGTATATATATATATATATATATATATTGATTCAGTTTCACGGTTTGACGATTTGATTATGTGTACAATTTAGTTGATGATTTGATATTTATGATTGATGATGTTTATGACATGATTCATGATGACCGTGGATCTGATGATCGCTTGATGATTTGATATTGATGATTGATTATTAATTTTTGATGATTGGTGAGTTTTGATTGATGATTCATGTCAGTCACATTGTTTTGATGATTGATGATTTTTTATTGATAATAATTTTATAATTAGTGATGATGAGGACGATGATTTGATGATAAATGACTGATGATTTGATCATTTGATGATGAACAACGAAGATTTGATGATGAACGACGATGATTTGATGATGAACGATGATGATTTGATGATTAACGGTGATAATTTGATGAACAACGATGATCTGATGATGAACGTTGATGATCTGGTAATGAATGTCTATGATTTGATGATGAACGATAATGATTTGATGATGAAGGAGATGATTTTTAGTTCATATAATTAATTGATTTGAAAATAACTAAAATATAATAATTATGATTTGACCCCAAAACTTTTGTATGAACAATATGAGGTCCCTTTGCCTTACTATAAGGCTGCATTATCTAATTGTTTCTGAATAATTAGAGTGGAGTTACCAAAATTTTATCATAAATATTAATATACTCAATTTCTTTTAATTCAAATTACTCATAAACAAAATTTAATGACCACAATATATAGCAACCCACAAAATCAAACCTTTTCTTCTTTAGTTTCAGTGGTTTGTTTTGTAGAGAATCAACATTTGATTTGAAATGACCATAGTGACCAGAAAATTTTGTCTATTAACAAATAAGTATGTTAAGGTGGGGGTCAAATAAGAGGCTGACATGTGGACACTCTAATTTGGGCAAGCAGCCAAAGATAACTTCATCTGCCATTCCGTTTGTTTTTAACTTCTCCCCATACTTTTTATCTTTTTTCTTTTTTGACCCCTCTTCTTATTTTTCATCCGCCCAACGGACGACCACTCTTCTGCGCCGGCGGGAGAATCGTATATTGCTCAGGCGGGAGAAAGCTTCCCTGCGCCCAACCTGATTCTTTTCTTCTGGGCGGAGGCGGTCTTCTTTCGGCGATCAACCTGGTTCTCGACTATCTTCTCAATTCTTCGCTCCGACGAGGAGGATTAATGGGGTCGAGAAAGAAGGCGCGGGAGAGCGGGAAGGACGGGAAAGGGGTATCGTGCAACAAGTGCCGGCCGACCTCGCGCGTGGTGGACAACTACGGCTGCGCTCACCGGCAGATCCCCAATGTGCTCATCAAGTCCATCTTCTCCAACCCGGGAAGAAGTGCCCCCTCGGCGTCGGAGGCTCCCACGGAGGCGCAGTGGAAGGCCGCCGCGGCGGACCTCTCGCATAAACTCATCCAGGCCACCAGAAAGAGAGATGAGGCCATTTTGGAAGCATCGAAATTGAAGTACGCCATGGCCGAGCTTGAGAGCAAGCTCAACCGTCTTGAAATCTACTGCTACGGCTTGAAATCCGACCTCGGGGATTGTTATAAGGTAAGCAAAATCAATTCAACGCCGAATCCGATACCGAATCAGAACTACCAGTTCATGAGAGCAGGGCATGATTCTGGGAAGGTGATTGAGCATTTCCTGGTATCAGTTTCTGAAGCGAGATCGTAAGTGAAGCTTTGGATGATGGGATCATTGAGGATTTGTACTTAATCCATAAATATTTTTCTACTCCTCAAGGATCCCATCTCTTTTTACTCTTTTTATAGTTGGCCCTGTGATGAAGCAAGTATTTAGCTTTACAGTCTTGTGTTTCAATTGCAGATTTATGAATGGATGAACACGGTGATGAAGCAAGTATTTAGCTTTACAATCTTGTGTTTCAATTGTGATGAAGCAAGTATTCCTTGTGTTTCATAGAAGTTGCCGAGAAATACTTCGGTCACCTCTTACCTCAGCAAAAGAACAAATTTACTCTTGGAGCTCTGTTGAACTGCTATTGTGTTGAATAAATGAAAGACAAGGCTTTGGCTCTCTTTCAAAAGATGGATGAACTTCGCATCGAGCCTACTTCTCTGGATTTTAGCAATCTCGTTTCTTTGCACATGAGATTAGGTAAGCCCGAGAAGGTGCCTCCTTTGGTAGAAGAAATGAAGAAGAGGAATGTTGAGATGGCCACGTTTACTTACGGTACATGTATGAATAGTTTGTCAAGCTTGGGCGACAGTGAGGCAGTTGAAAGAGGTTTTGAGGGTGGAAAGTTGTGTGATTGGACAACGTATAGTAATTTGGCTGAGTAACCAGGTTGGTCGCAGAAGAAGAGGATCAGGTTGGGCGAAGAGAAGCTTTCTCCCGCCTGAGCAATATACGATTCTCCCGCCGGCGCAGAAGAGTGGTCGTCCGTTGGGCGGATGAAAAATAAAAAGAGGGGTCAAAAAAGAAAAAAGATAAAAAGTATGGGGAGAAGTTAAAAACAAACGGAATGGCAGATGAAGTTATCTTTGGCTGCTTGCCCAAATTAGAGTGTCCACGTGTCAGCCTCTTATTTGACCCCCACCTTAACATACTTATTTGTTAATAGATAAAATTTTCTGCATAATGACGATGAGGTGGACAATGATGTCGATCGGTTAGGAAAACTTAACAAATTTCAAATTAAGGAAAATCAAATTGAGTCAAATTGAGATGCAACGTATAAGATGCTCATGTCTTACCGCTTTTTCATAATATATTAGATTGACAAATAATATTCCATTATTTTATCATATTCGTTATAAAGAAAGAAATAAAAATGAATTAAAAAAATATATTGATTTATATGGTTATGCGAGGAGTGTATATGCGTTTTATCATTTTACGTAACATATTTTGTTACGTAATTATAAATTATAAATATTTATATGAAATGTGTTGAGTTTTTCATCAAAGCATGTTTTACAATATGTTAACTTTAAAATGATTTATATTATAACAAAAAAATACATCATCTGAGTTTAAATATATAGTGATAGTTTCATAATATTAATGAGAGTTGGTATTTCAAGATACTTTAAAGCCTTGTCTCATGTTGAAAATAAATGAGAGAAATAAATAAGAAAATTGTCGAAACTATCGGGTTACAACTTAATTTTGAGAAGCGGTCGAAATTATCGAGTTATACACAATATATAACCTGTGATTTGTCAGATAAATCCCGTTTTTATACAGGGATTTTAGGAACAGGTTCAAACGGATTATGTATGTCTAAAAATATAAGTTAGGGTTAATATAAAAAATATTTAAGGAAAATATGGAATAAGGGCGGTATAACTTTTGAAATTTAGAAGTTGGTGCAACTATTGCTTAATATCTAATCTAAAAGGGCAGTAATTATACATTAACTAAAAACTATAATTATTTTCTAAATACTAAATTGACACTAATACCCTCATAACTTTTAACGTGATTAATTAAAAGCTGGGAATCTTGGTCTGAACGTGGTGGCAGCTTGCTTTATATTAGAGAATATTTAGATTGATCATTATTGGTTACTATTAATTGTATATGAGTTGTAGTATATTTTGTTTTAGTCATAGAATATTTGATTTCCCTGTATTATGGGAATTCCTTTTGTATTACTATTAGGACATCCTTGTATATAAATAGGAGTCTTGAGTTAATGAAAAATCAACCTTTGCAGTAATCTTTTCTCTGCAATATTTATATGGTATCAGCTTAACACGCGGTCCTTACCGATGGCCTCATCTACGTCTTCCGCTTCATCGATATCATCTGCGTCTTCAGTCTCGGCGCACAATCTCCTCATGGCTGCTGGCGGAACCACCACCACCCTCCAGCTTCCCACTCTTTCCATTCGCCTAGACCACAGTAATTACTCTCTGTGGAAAGGTACTGTGCGCTCGGCTCTTGAAGCCTTCGAGCTTGATGATCACCTTCTCTCCGACCAGACTCTGGCCAAAACCATCACACCGACTGGAGACTCGGAGTCAACCACGCCGACCCCTAATCCGGCGTACAAACCTTGGAAATGAAACGACAATTTCGTTCTCCTTTGGCTGCGTACCACTCCCACCATTCCGATACTTGGACATGTTGCTCGTGCCACCTCTGCCGCTGATGTCTGGACCATGCTTTCCCAGATGTTTCAGTCCCAGACGCGAGCACGCCAGAATCACCTCAAACAGCAGCTGCAGTCTCTCCCCAAAGGCTCCATGTCCATCATGGAGTATGTCGAGAAGAAACGGGGCATCTCCGATTCACTGGCGGAATGCCTCTCAGCCGTCTCTAATGATGACTTTGTATCATACGTCATCTTCGGCCTGGGTGCTGAGTACGCCGCTTTCAAGACGGCGATCAGCATGCGTGATTCAGTCACCTCCAATGAACTCCTCGGCCTTCTTCTCCAAGAGGAACAACGAATTCTAGATTCGTGTGCTTCCGTGACTCCCTCGGCGCTCGTTGCTCACCGCCGTGCCTCTACTGTCTCTGCTCAGCCGTCAGAAAGGACAGCCGCCGAAAGTGATCTACCTCGCACTGTCTGTCAAATCTGCGACAAGCCCTATCACTCTGCTAAGAACTGCCACAACCGGTTCAACGATGTGGACTATCCACCTACAAATCGCCGATCAGCGGGACGTCAGAAGCAGCGCAATCCAGCTCGCAAGCAGGCTCATGTGGCATACACCAGTCCATCGGCTCTCACTGATCCTTAGGTGATGGATTCTGGAGCCACTCACCATGTTACAGCGGACCTCGATGCTCTCAATCTTCAATCTCCCTACACTGGCACTGACAACTTAGTTGTTGGCAATGGTAAGTCCCTTCCCATTACTCATATCGGTACTCGTAATCTTTCTTCGTTGCATGTTGCCAATAAACCTCTTTCTCTTAATGAAGTTTTAGTTGTACCCAAGGTTTCAAAAAATCTCATCAGTGTTTCAAAATTATGTAGAGATAATAATGTATCGGTTGAATTAACTGCGGATCATTGTTTTGTTAAGGATCCTCAGGGTCAAAAACTTCTCAAGGGAATCGTTGAGAATGGTCTGTATTGTCTGAATTCCCCATCATCTCCCAGCCCTAGAGTTTTTGTTGGTGAACGTGCTTCTGTTGCTTGTTGGCACCATCGGTTTGCTCATCCTGACGAGTCTGTTCTGCGTCGTCAACTGTCTGCTTTTAATCTACCAGTTTCTGCGAATAAAACTTTACCTCTTTGTAGTGCTTGTCAATTAGGCAAGAGTCATAGATTGCATTTACCTTCCTCTCATGTGTCATCAAGTGAACCTTTTGATTTAATATATTCAGATGTTTGGGGTCCTGCCTATGTTCCTTCGTTAAATGGAAATCGCTATTTTGTTTTATTCATTGATGATTGCACTAAATTTGTGTGGATTTATTTTCTCCAAACTAAATCTCAGGTTTTCTCTACCTTTCAACTTTTCAAAACTATGGTCGAAACTCAGTTTTCTGCAAAAATAAAGGCTTTCCAATCTGATTGGGGTGGTGAGTATCGTAATTTATCAACTTTTCTTCAAACTCAAGGGATTTTACATCGAATTTCTTCCCCTCACACACCTGAACAAAATGGTGCTTCTGAAAGGAGGAACCGTATTGTTGTGGAAAAGGGTTTGGCACTGTTAGCTCATTCCCATCTTCCTATAGAATTTTGGGAACAAGCTTTTCACACTGCCATCTATCTAAATAACAGAACCATCACTCCTATTTTAGATTATAAATCTCCCTACTCTTATCTTTATAAACGGGAACCTGATTATCAATTTTTAAAATCTTTTGGGTGCTTATGTTTTCCCTATTTAAGGCCATACAATAATAGCAAACTTGAGTTTCGTTCCGTTGCTTGTATTTTTTTGGGTTATAGTGCTAAACAAAAAGGTTATCTTTGTTTTCATGCTCCGTCTTCTAGGACCTATATAGCTCGCCATGTTGTGTTTGATGATTCTCAATTCCCGTATACTGATCACATTGCCCAATCCCAATCCTCAGTTTCTCCAAATTTTGACCTCTCTTTGTTAGATTCTGTCCAGCCCCACCCTGTCTCCTGTCCCCCAACAGCCGCCGACACTGGGCCCACACTGTCTCCTCTTTCCCGACAGCCACCGTCACTGGGGCCCAGCCTGTCCCCTCTTCCCCGACAGCCGCCGACAGTGGGGTCCATCCTGTCCCCTCTTCCCCGACAGCCGCCGAAAGTGGGGCCCATCCTGTCTCCTCTTCACCGACAGCCGCCGACAGTGGGGCCCAGTCTGTCTCCTCTTCACCAACAGCCTTGGACCAGTCTACAGCTTTTGACCAGTCAACTTCTGAGTCCTCTTCCTCTTTGGCCATTATTCCTTCCCCACGTGTCTCTTCTTATTTCAGACAATCAGACAATTCTCAACATCCCATGACCACTCGTGCAGCCACCAATTCTCTTAAACCTAAAGCTCTAATTGTCACCAAATATCCTGTTAATCGTGACTCTTCTCACCCTGAACCGAAAACTTTTAAACAGGCTGTCAAACATCCTCATTGGCAACAGGCAATGCAGTTAGAGTATGATGCTTTAATGACTAATGGGACTTGGGACTTAGTTCCAAAGCCCTATACTTCTAATGTTGTTGGTTGTAAGTGGATTTTCAGGGTTAAAACGAAGGCTGATGGCTCTGTGGAACGTTACAAAGCACGGTTGGTGGCTAAGGGATTCAACCAAGAGGAAGGTGTAGACTACTTTGATACATTTAGTCCTGTTATCAAACCTACTACTATTCGTCTTGTACTCAGTATTGCTGTCACTCGGCGCTGGACTCTTCGTCAGGTTGACATCAACAATGCTTTTCTGAATGGGGATCTTTCCAAGACTGTGTTCATGCAACAACCGCCAGGGTTTGTTTCTTCTTCACATCCGAACTATGTGTGCAGGTTGAAGAAGTCTCTGTATGGTCTCAAACAGGCTCCCCGAGCTTGGTTTCAGAAGCTCAGTCATGCTCTGCTCCAACACGGCTTCAAGCAGTGTGTTTCTAATACTTCTCTCTACATCAAGTCTCATGCTGGTCATGTCATTTATGTGTTGGTTTATGTTGATGATCTGATTATCACTGGTTCTCATTCCAAGTTCATTGATGAGTTCGTTCTCTATCTGAACTCAGTTTTCTCTCTGAAAGATCTTGGTCGTCTTAATTTTTTCCTTGGCATTGAAGTGCACCATCTTTCCTCAGGCTTACTTCTGTCTCAAAGGAAGTACATTTTGGATCTCTTGGATCGTAGCAACATGACTGGTGCTAAGCCAATTTCTTCTCCAGCTACTCCTGGCTCGCGGCTCCAGACTTCCGGTGATCCTTATCCAGATCAGCATCTTTATCGCAGCATTGTTGGAGCTCTTCAGTATGCTACTATCACTCGCCCTGAAATCTCTTATGCTGTGAACCGTGTCTGTCAGTTCATGCACAAACCAACAACTGAACACTGGCTTGCTGTCAAACGCATTCTTCGCTATCTCAAAGGCACTATCACTGCTGGACTTTATTTCCGTCCGGCTTCGGATTCTCGCCTTGTTTGCTATACTGATGCTGGATGGATTTCATATCCCGATGATTGTCGTTCTCAGCATGGGTTTTGCTTGTATTACGGTGGAAACTTGGTGAGTTGGGCGTCTAAGAAACAAGGTACTGTTGCTCGCTCCAGTACTGAAGCCGAATATCGTGCCATTGCGTTTGCTGCTGCTGAATTAATCTGGTTGCAACAGCTTCTCAAGGAAATGAACATTGCTCTTTCTAGCCCTCCGACAGTTCTTTGTGATAATCTAAGTGCAACTTTTCTCACAGCTAATCCTGTTCTTCATCACCGTTCGAAGCACATCAAACTAGATTTTCACTTTGTTCGTGAACAAGTCTGTGACGGTTCCCTTGTGGTTCGACATGTTAGCTCAGTTGATCAAGTTGCTGATGTTTTTACTAAAGCCGTTGGGACGTCTAGATTCAAAGACTCGCGTTCCAAGCTTCTTGTTCGTGCCCGAACATGAGCTTGCGGGAGGGTATTAGAGAATATTTAGATTGATCATTATTGGTTACTATTAATTGTATATGAGTTGTAGTATATTTTGTTTTAGTCATCGAATATTTGATTTCCCTGTATTATGGGAATTCCTTTTGTATTACTATTAGGACATCCTTGTATATAAATAGGAGTTTTGAGTTAATGAAAAATCAACCTTTACAGTAATCTTTTCTCTGCAATATTTATACTTTATAACGTGACTAAGGCCGAGAGAAAGATGCTTTTGTGATGGAACAGTAAACATAGGATACAAATAGGAAGATTATGGGGATTTGGAAACAACTAGGAAAGTCGCATTCCCTGAATGCGACTTAGATTTATTTATAAATTTGAAAGAAAAATGATACACTTGACCTGCGTGGCGACTGGGATTACGTGGTCTGGTCTGCGTGGCATATAGTCGCATTACAGGAATGCGACTTTGGTCAAATTTCAGTCAACGAAAAGCCCGGTCTGGAAGGAGAAAAAGGGCCGAGACTGAAAAACAGAAATCCAAACAAGATTGGGCGAGAAATAGATCCGGTTTTAGATCGGGGACGGTGAGTGGGAGACTCCGGTGAGTGACGGGGACGGCGAGACGGGATGGCGAGTGGGGGACGGTGGGTGAGTGACGGGACGGCGGGTGAGTGAGAGACTCCGGTGAGTGACGGGACGGCGGGTGGTGGACTGGGCGGTGTGGGTGACTGACGGGCGGGTGACGAACGGGCGACGGACGGGCGGTGTGGGTGAGTGACAGGGGCGACGGAGGGGCGGTGGTGGCGAGTGGCAGGGCGGTGTGGCTGACGGACAGGGAGATCTCGACGGGCGGTGTGGGTGAGGGAGAGGGGCGACGGACGGGCGGTGGTGGCGAGTGACAGGGTCAACGGGCGGCGGCGGGACGACGGGCGGCAGAAACTAATTTTCCGGCAAGGGTAATTATTTACTTATTTCATTTTACCAATTCATACAAAAGTATAATTGTTCAATATATCTCTGTAAAAATGGGAAAAATTGAAGATCCAAAACCCCATAGCTGGATTCGGGAATACATATGAACTTGATTTAACCGGCACCTGCTACACTATATGAAATATATGTTGGATGCTTCATTACATCTCTACTGTTTCAACTCAAATTTTTTAACCTAAACTGATGCATTTGAGATGCATTTGAGATATTATATTAATAAAAACTTCAAACTTGATTGTACTGTCCAGTTTAGCTTTAAGTTTAGGGTTCAGTTTCTAGGTTGAGGTTCAGCATACCTGCTTTAGTTAGGAAAATGGATGAGGATGTTGATTTGAATTTTTCTTTAGCTGCTCAATGTATGATGGATGGTTATTACTTTTAGGTTCTTTTCTGGATACTTTTGATAGTATTACAAAGCATGTTCTTTTGTAATGTTCAGTCAGCGTATGCATTGGCGGAGGAGGTGAAACCTGGTGATATAGAGGTGGCTGGTTTGTTGAGGGGAAGGGAATGGCTATTCTGTCTCTCTTTCATTTTGTTTTGGTTATCTTATTTGTTCAACAGATACATGTAGAAGAAATATAAGTTTTCTGGTGCTTTGAAAAGTCAGGAAGTAAAGGCATCACTAGTTTTACCTGAGAAAAACCAAGTGATGAGGTGATATTTTATACTAACCTTTAATAATATAGTGAAAATAGGAGCAAGACAACATAGAAATTGTACAATTGAGGTGTTGATGCTAACCTGCAGGGTTGATGCTAAATGATAAAGTGCATCAGAAAGTAAGACTAGGTAAAAGTGAAGCACAGAACCGACATTCTTGCATGCTCTCTCTCATGATCTGTGCATGTATCTGCAATATCTATCAATTGAGTTTGAAGCGTAGATATGTACAATATTAAGATAGTTCTTTCTGCTTTTTCTACAGGTATAGGCGTTATATTTCTGCAGTTGAGGAAGCATCAAAAGATGTTTTAGCCATTCTTAAAGACAAGGCTGTAAAGGTTAGCTTTTTGTCTTGTATATATATGTGTTTTTGTTCTTTAATTTGGTTTTATGAATTTTGTGGCTGTGACATGCTGTTCGGGCTTTAGTTGTATGTTGCCGATTCTGTGTTCTTATCATGTGCTGATATTGTGATAGATCATTTATGCCTTGTTGAAAAGCAAAGCAGAACAAGAGCAGTCTTTACTTTCTGCTTTAGTAAATAAAGTAAGCTCATTTTTTGCATCGAATGGGAGTGATGGCTCTCATTGCTCCTGATGTTCCCGGTGTGAATCGAGACAAGTATGTGTGCCTCTGTTGTGCTAGCATTTTCAGTTGCATTTTGATTTTAATGTATGTTATAGAAGGGTTATGTTTTGGTTTTGTTCAGGTGTGTCAAAATGGCGATCGTGCACGATATTGCAGAAGGTTAGAATGTATATTTATGCATTTACTCTATATCTGTGATTAAGATAGCTGGAGTTGAATGCTGTATCATGTCCCTAACATGCTGGATTTATTTTGGCAAAATTTTTGTACCCTCTTAGTTCTGTGACATCTGCATTCTTACTGCGTGGTTGATCTAAGCTGCACACTTCAAACCACTTTGAACTGTTGTCATTCGTGTTCATTTGTTAGCGATTCCTATGCACATTATTATACAAAGAGTTTTGCCTTTCGTAAATCAATTACTAATTTGTGTTTAGGATTCAGTTTCTTAGCCTGAGCCTTGAGATATTTACTCTCTTGGTGATAAAATGAGCTTCTTTCAGTTGAGGGAAGCAAAAGGGTTTTATTGTATAGATATATAGGGATGAAAAAAAAAAAAATCTATATCTCCAAAAGCGTTTTACTTCCCCGCCGCCTCAGGTTTAGTTCTTACACGCCTCAAGTTTCTGTCTTAATTTGAAGCTGTAAGTACTAGTCTGTCTACCTAGAAAAATTAAAATTGAAGCCAGATGTTTAGCTCTTACACGTCCTGCATGATTAGTCAAAAGACAGGAATTGAAATGGAAAATGAGTAACACGTTATGAGCAGATATTTTCTTTAGCCGCCTCAGGTTTAACTGTGGAGTCTTTAATATAAACTTAAAGTGAGCTTCTTTTGGTTGAGGGAGGTAAAGGATCCATTGGCTGTTTTAGTATCTCAAATGCAAACAACAGTCTTTTCCTCTCTCTTTTTTTCCAAACTCTATTTGTCTTGACTTAAATCTCTTTTACATGTGGTAATAGGTGTGCAATTCTAAATGGAAATTAGTGGTAGTGCTAGTGCCTTAGATAAATGGAAGCAAAATTAAAGCAAAATTTTTAGTTCTTACTGTAGTTATTTGCATGACTAATATAAAGAGCTGTTTGATTGGAACGGAAATGAACTGCAAATTACGAGTAGATCTTTGCTTTACCAAAATGCTCCCTCAGGTTCAAATATGGAGCCTTACTTAAAGGAGTATAGTTATCGTGAACTTAATTTATTGCCTTGTTGGGTTGTTAACTTCTCAGAATTTTCTGATCATTTTGCGGAGGTTACTATAAGTCACCTCCATTCAGCGTAATAACAGCATCCGAGTTCAGGATTTGCATGCTGCATTTATATGTGTTTCATCTTCCTTTCCCCTTTTGTTTACATTGACTTGTTTCATCTTGTTAATAGCTATTGTCGGTGATATTACTCCCTGCGATGGTATTTCCAAACTGGAAAGAGTAGAAGGGAGCGGGAAGCACTGGAGCATATGTGCAAGCTTCTGGGTTTATCTTAAGTTTAGGGATCATTAGTTTATCTTAAGTTTCACATACATTCTTCCTTGACCTGGATTTTATGCTACATATTCGTATTGCAGATATTAGTAGTGTAGGATGGATTTATAACAGTGATTCAAAGCATCAAGCTTTAATCAAAATTTTGTCAACTATTAACGGGTGATTGATGTGAACAATTTGTTCCTTTAATTATTCTTTAGCGGAAAAAAAATCATCCCAATTTCACTGAAATATAACAATTCAAATGCCAGAAACACTCACTCCTTGTCTTGGTACGATTTAAACTAATTCTTATTTTGATCAAAGAGCATATTTTAATATTTATAATAGATAAATGAAAATTTAAACTATAAAAACAATTCAACAAATTAAAAAAAATCATTAGGATGTCTTAAATTAAATTATTATATTATATGAGTATAATTTATAAAGTTACAATTAAAATAATGAAAAATTTGCACAATTTAAATAATACGGTGAAAGTCGTTTTAATTTGAAAATTACTAAAAGTCGTATTCAGCGAATCAAGTAAAAAAAAAAAATGCAAACTCACATTCAGCGAATGTGACTTTAATTAAAAATAATTAAAACCCCCACTGTGATAGTCGAATTTCGTCAGTAATTACAAATTAAAAATTAAACATGCAAAGTCGCATTCTATAAATGCGACTTTATTTTAAAAAATAAAAAATGTAAAGTCGCATTCAGTGAATGCGACTTTAATTAAAAATAATTAAAATCCCCGCTGGGTCAAATTTTATAAATAATTACAAATTAAAAATTAAACATAGAAAGTCGCATTCACTTTATTTTAAAAAATAAAATATGCAAAGTTTAATATTTAAAATTTAACATAAATATTTTAAATTTAATATTTAATTGAAGTCGCATTCGTTAAATGCGACTTTACGACACGTCAGCACCCACGTGGCGCCATGTCGCTCTCACCATTAACCCGTCAGAAAATGAATTTGCATTTAAAATTAAATCAAAGTCGCATTCACTGAATGCGACTATCACACTGGTTTCCATGTTTTCCAAATTTTCCCTATTTTGTCTATGGTTTTGCAAAACCTTCCTACTTTAAGAAAGCTCTCGACTAAGGCCAAACGAAACCCTAGCCCATATTAGCCCTGATGCTGAGGCTTTTGTTTGTTGCTTTTTGTACATTTTCAAGTCCTCGGTATTCATTGTGTTATTGGAATGATGTGCCTTGTGTAATTTCTTTCACATCTTATGAATGTTTTATTGCTTAAAATCTATGTTCTTAGCCTTTTAGAGCCTGTTAAGATTTGGAATGAATCGATTTTCCTTAGTATACTCTACTGAAGCTCGGCAGCTCGCTGGATATAGCCTTACAGTTGAGCATCTGTTATTAAAATGTTCTTGTGCTCGTCATCCTGATGGGAGGGCTGAGATACGTACGTATAACGCAAACCTGTGATGAGTTGGGAGCAGAAATGAGGAAGCCATGTGATTAAGTCAACTTTTATGCAGAAATGTTGAAGGAATGATATCCTAGCTTTCAATTCTTTCTTGAAACTTAAGCTTCCTAGTATCCATCTTTCCACCTTAATATATATTACAAACCCATGCATATATAATCTTCTGTACAACACAGCGAACTGCATCTTAAGTTTCTGTCTTCAGAAAAAGGTGGAGCAATCAAGCTTCCCCCTGGCTTTCGATTTCAGCCGACCGTCGACGAAGAAATCGTCTTCCTTTGCCTGCTTCAGTCATTCCTGTAATCAATGCAGGCAGCAGGTCCAACATATATAGTAGAACATTATAAATATGATAGCCTAAAAGAAAAACTTGTTCAGTTGCTCCTTCAGTCCCAGTTGGAATCTTATAATAAATATCAGATCCTCTGTGCAAATACAGCTGGGAAAGAGGGATTATAGGATATCGTTCCTGGATTCTCCAACTTTTATGTTGCTGCTAGCCATGAAGGTAGGACTAACTTTAGGCGTTGGGGACTGCAGAAATGATAGTCGACATGGTGCTGGGCAATGCTGGGAAGGTTGATCCAAAACCATATGCTATGAATCGGTAATCATCCCATGATTACTGTTTCTATGCATTTCAATATATATGTTGCAACGCATTTTGACAACATTGGCTTTGGTTTCTAAGTTGTTAATCTTGTAGTAACTAGTTCATCTCATGTGTCAGATGTGGCCGTGACACATACCCAAAACCATGGCGATTCTGACTTTTGCACTTTAAATATATTTTAGGGCCAATATTAAAAGTTACGAGGGTATTAGTGTCAGTTTAGTATTTAGAAAATAATAATAACTTTTAGTTAATAATTACCATCCCTATTTTTAAATTTTAAAAGTTACACCGCTCTTATTTCATATTTTTTCAAAAATTTACTAAGAACCACTTTTTAATAAGAAAAGAGGTCATAAGAAAATCCATTGGAGATGTCCTAAATTTCTTCCCGCAGCTTTTAAAGTAAATGCTAATTTATATCTAGTTTCTTGATCCAAACTCACTTTCGTCACAATAATCATTAACGTACGTTGTAAAAAAGACTTGACTTTTAATCTGGAAAAAAATGTAATTTTCTTTGTTTTAAACTTTTGACGTATAGACTATCTGCCTTTTGCATGTTGTAACAAATCCAGGATCCTATATCTTTAAAGGGTTAGTTACATAACCGCCTCTATGTAAGTTATAAAAGGGTTACTTATTATCGACGAAATCCAACGTCGATAATATGAACAAAAAAAGCATAGTAGAACTTACTGGGTTACAATTTTCTGAGAAGCTGTCGAAAATATACACAATCTGTTTCACTTGCGATTTCTCAGATAAGTCGTGTTTTAATAATATGGATCATATTCATATTTTTGAGGGAGACTCAGAACAAATGAACTAAAATCTAGGATTCGGATCTGAACTTCAAAATCTGCACGAACTCGATGATATATGTATGCATTATTATTTTTTGATAACAAATATACATAAATATTTAGAGAAGGAGCAGAAAGATCAGATAAAAACAATTTATTTTTGATAACTAGATAAAAACAATTTAAATTTTATTTAAAAAAGAGAAGGAGCAGAAAGATCATGCGCTTCTTTATGTGCACGCAGTGTTGTGCGCACGCAATGTTGTGGACAATGATTTTATCAAACGTTGTTGTAAATGTAAATATTAGGTTAATTATGTAGGATTAGGTCCCAAGTATATAACTGTATACTTTGAGCTTGATTGTTTCGTAAGATTTTGATTGACTTATGAAGACAAAAGAAAAGAATTTTGAACGAGAAAAATATAACTAGACGTATGAGATTTAAGACAGAAAATTTTATGACTGAAATATGATCTCTCTAAATGAAAGATCACAAAGCATGAATATAAATAGGACTCTTGTAAACTAACTATCCTAATTCCATGCAACTATTATATATGAACGTTGGAGTAACTATATATTTTCATAGTCTAAATGAATAATGAAACGGTACCGAATTCTGACTAGTTCTCTTCTTGACCGGCCTAGTCTTTATTACCAAACTAAATTCTAATTAAACTCAACATACGGTAAAACATGGTAAAAACATCAACTAATTTTATTACTCCAACAAATTTAACTTAGAAGGTCATGCTTCAGGTTAGTCAACCTCACTCATCAGTATCAAGGAGGATGAACTGATATATGTTTAAGCAGTTGATGTTTTCGCAGATGGTAATTATGACGATAGACAAAAAATTAGAGGACTAATTTATTAATTTATGTATGTACTTTGTATATTGCATTTATGTGCCTAGGGTTTAGCTAGCTTCAGTATTTAGCTTTAGGCCCTTGTATGTAACTATATATAGGCATGGTTCTGCCTTATTCTAATCAAGCAATCAGATACAGTTTACATGGTATCAGTCGCCTGACGATCCTCTTTCCCAAAATCCCTAGGGTCTTAAAACCTATTCTCTCTTTTTCTCCTACGGCCGCCGCCCTCCTTCTCTTCTCCCTTTTTCGCACGCACAGAGGCTCTGTATTAGCCTTCTCTCTCCTCGATCATCGATCAACACGATGATTCACCTTCTCAACACCAAGTTGGAAGTTTCAACGTACCTGCAGTGGAAGAAGCAAGTAGAGTATGTGTTTAAGCCCCAAGGCTTGTTTGGTCATCTGAATGGCTCGCCCCCTCGTTCCTGTGCCGCCAACAGCCGCCTCTTCCTCCTCCTCACCACCAGACTCTGCCGCTCTCCAGAAGGAGCAGGATGCCTAGACACTGCCCTGGCTGCCTACAACTCCTGGATCGTGGATGATCAGAGGCTATGTAGTGTGCTTCTCTCCTCATGTACTGCTGATGCGAAGAATGAGATCTCGCAGTGTGCTACTGCTCAGGAGATGAGGGATACTTTTACCAGTGCCTACCAACACAGTACCTCGATTGTTGTTTTTAGCCTCCGACAGCAGGCTAACCTCCTCCGCAAGACTGGTACGATTCATGATTTTCATCTGTCTTTGGTGAAAATATTTGATCAATTAAGTATTATGGGTCAACCTGCTGAGAACCGCGACAAGCTTATGTGGTTTCTCACTGCCCTTGGCCATGAATATAAGAATTTTAGTGCACCCATTGCTGTTCTTGATCTCTTGCCCCCGTATATTACTGTTGTGGATCAAGCGAAGGGCTATGAGGCCTTTTTGGCAAATTTGGAGCAAACGAATGTGCAGGTACAGGCTCCGGCGGGTCTAGTGGCCTTTGTGGCGGCCGCCAACCAGCCTGCCCTGGCCGCCCAGCAACCAGAGGGCGGCGCGTGGGCTCACGCGCCTGGACAGGCCGCGCGTGGCCCACGCGCCTGGACAGGCCGCGCGTTGCGGCGGCGCGTGGGGCCCACGCGCGGCTGGCGGCGGCCGGTTCGGCGGTCGCCGCGGTGGTCGTCGTCCCTGGGCAGCTCCTGGAGGTTCTGGTGGGTTCAGATATGGTGTTTTGGGTGCTCCGATTCAGTGTTACACGTGTGGAGGCTTCGGACATATCTCTAGGTTTTGTCCTTCCTCTACGTCGAGTTATGTGACTCCACCACCACAGCCCTATGCTCAGCAACAGTACCAGACTTATGTTCCTCAGCCGGCACAGCTTCCATCCATTCCTTAGGCTCTTGTTACTCAGACCTATGTTGCTCCGGTTGCTCCTGCGGCAATGACTCCTCAGCCGCATGTGTATGCACCTCAGTATGTTCCATACCAGGCTCCTCAGGCTCCTACAGCTTATGACTGGTATCTGGATTTCGGGGCTACCAATCATATGAGTGCATCTACTTCGACCTTGACTGCAGTCGCTCCATACAATGGTAATACTTTTGTTTCTGTTGGTAATGGTGCTTCTCTTCCTATTACTGCTGTTGGTGATGTTAGAGTTAGCCCATCTATACATATATCTGATGTCTTGGTTGTACCTGCTATTACTAAGAACCTCTTGTCGATAAGTAAGCTTACCAAGGAGCTCTGTGCTGTTATTTATTTTGATGACAAGTCTTTTATTATTCAGCACAAGCTCAGCAGGGCAATCTTGGGGCAGGGACACAGTGAGCATGGGCTGTACGTGCTGGACCGTGGTGAGGCAGCACTTCTTTCAGTGGTGAAGAAGAACAATAATAGAGCATCTTTTGAAGTGTGGCATGCTCGATTAGAACATGTGTCCTCTGCTGTTATTTCTTTGTTGAACAAACATGGTTTTTTATCCCTTACTTCTGTACTTCCGAAACCTGGTATTTGTGAACCGTGTGCAATGGCTAAAGGCCATAAACTTTCTTTTGTTGAGAACCCTAGACGTGCAAATAAATTTTTGGATTTGATTCATTGTGACTTGTGGGGGCCATCTCCGGTTGTTTCTTGAAATGGTTTTTCTTATTATGCTTTGTTTGTGGATGATTATTCGCGGTTTTCGTGGTTCTATCCTCTACGTCGTAAGTCGGACTTTGTCGATATCTACTTCCAGTTTGAAGCATTCGTAGAGAACCAATTCTAATCCCGCATCAAGGTCTTCCAGAGTGATGGAAGGACTGAATTCATTAACAACAGGTTGCAGTCTCATTTTGGAACTCGCGGTATTCACCATCAAGTCTCATGTCCTTAAACACCTGAGCAGAATGGTAGAGCAGAACGGAAGCACAAAACACATCACGGAGATGGGCCTCTCCATGCTATTTCACTCGCATCTGTCGCTATCACACTGGGATGATGCATTCAGCACTGCTGTTTCACCATCAATCGGCTGCCAACTCCAGTGATTGATAACAAGTTTCCATTTGAAGTACTTTTTGGGCGTTCACCGGACTACTCGAACCCGACTAGTGCATCTGTCCCTATCCGAGTTGTACGAACCCGGATACTGCCAAACTAGTTTTTCCTCGTAACGTGCCTAGCCCATGGTACTGTCGAGTAGTTGGGCCTGGGCCTGGTATCACCACTAGCCCCCCGGAAGCCGGTTCTTTCGGCCGAGGGTGAGACCTCTCCTGATCCGAGGGCGAAAGGATTGGCTTTCTACATTCCTCCCCTGGCCGATAATGATAGACAAGTGCGCTTCGTTCGAGGGTGATTAATTACTACTTTCTTGTTTCCCCAACTCACTTAATCACTGCCTTTTTCACCTCTTTCCTCATCTTCTATAAATAGGGTCTCTATCAATCACTTTCAATTATCGCTTTCAAATCGCGAATTTTCTCTGCCCTCTCTTCAAACCTTCATATTCTCTCTCCTCTTCGTCACTATGGCCAACAACGAGGTTCAGTCCGACACCCAGCCATCGGCTAGCATCACCTACTCTTTCCAGAGCACCACCGCTCCACCTTCCTCGATTTCTGTTGGTTCTTCGGCGTCCTACAAGCCGATCTATCTCTGCAGCAACGTAATCCCCTCTGCTCCGAGATTCAAGCGCTCCAAAAACAGGGAACAAAGGGAGATAGATACTGCCCGGGCTCCGGAACTCGTGGCTGATGTCTGGACTGCCAAGTGTCTCAGCTGCATGGGAGTCCCAGTACCCTTGGATGCCCAGATGGCCTCTATCACGGCCGAAGAATCTGTGGTGGATGTCCGGTGTATCCCCCAGATCCATTTCATGTGGGGCCTAAGCCTCCCCTTCCCTCCGTTATACTCCCGATTCCTGGAGTTCTATAACATTTCACCGGCCCAGATGCATCCGAATGTCGTTGCTGTAATGATGGGATTCCTGGTGAGGAGCCGCCGGTGCGGAATTGACCCCGTCTTCAACCTCTGGAGATCTTTCTATATGCTCATTAAGTGTTCGGGCAAGGAGATGATATACACCGTCCAGGCACGTCCCGGTGTTCATGACTTTATCCTCGGTAAGAAAGACTCCACCAAGAACTGGCAGATGAAGGGCTATGTCAAGCTCAACCCCGAACGATACGGGGTCCTAGGCTAGAATGAGAATGTGGTTATGGACGCCCGGGGGGCCTTTCTTCCCGACACCCAACTGGCCAACCACACTACTCTGTCCTCCGAGTCCCTTAACCTGGACCAGTATTGGCCGGCCGGCAACTCTCTCTACCTCTTTCCCCGGGCCATATATCCAGCTGCCGCCTTTCTGGACAGCCGCTGGGTTGTTACCTGGCCGGTTCTAGGTATGCTCCTTCTCTCTCATGCTTTGGTTTCCCCGTTTCCTCGTTTCAAAAGCTTTGTTTAACTAAATTTTTTTTGTAGCTCCCACTTTGGAGAACGACCCTAGGGTTCCCATTCCGAAGAAGAAGGTCAAGAAGGCCATTGCAACCGGGGCCGGAGCCGACTCTGAGACAAGCAAAGGGGATAGGAAGAGAAGGACTGGCCCGAATCTGCAACAGCAAGTGCACCAGCAACAGAGGATCCCTGACTCGCAGCAGCAGCGGGACCGGCTGGTCAATTCTAGCCAGCAAGACAAGAACGAGACGAAGGAGACCGTTCAGAACCAACCGGGCAATCTGGACTCGCAGCAGGAGCGTCAACGGGTTATGAACAAGACTAAGGATCCCGTTCAGAATCCTCCTCCTAGCTCGGGGCCTCCCCACCTTGGTCCTATTACAATTGTGGATGTCACTTTTGAGCACGAGGCCGGGCAGGAGGATCAGGAGGGGTTCATACCCGAAGTATTGTTTCAGCAGGAGGCTGTTCGGAATCCTATCGGTGCTAACACTGCTTTTAACCCACTCCAACCCTCTGTAACTCCAACGCCCACTCCGGACGCCAATCGTCTGGGGTCATCACTCGGTCGAGGAATGTCTCTATGGTCTCCCACCAGGGATGGTAGATCCCCAGCTTCGAGGTATACCATCATACCTGCCCCTGAGATTCCTCCCCCGCCTCCTTTTTACCCGGCCAAGCGTAAGGGGGAAAGTTCTAAGCAGGGCGGGAAAAAGCATCGGACGAGTGATTCTCGGACCCCATCATATTCCCGCGCCGAGACCCCTCCTATATCATCTTCCAACCCGCAGGTAGTCTCCCTTTCCTGCTCTCATTTTTTTAACCATCTTTCTATAGGTTCGGCTACTCAGCTCCGAGTTCGCCAATTCCCCTGATTTCCAAGCCGCCCTCTCTTCCTTTCTCGGACGCCACCTTGAGGGGAAGGAAGAAGAGTTTAGGGCCGAGAAGGAGAATGAACTCCGGGCCGAGAGGGAAGCGTCAGCTCAACTTCGAGTCAAGGTGAGCAATCTTGAGAAGGAACTGGAAGCTGCCCGGGGGGCGAACTACAAAGAGCGTCCGGAGTTCGCTGAAGCTGTCGTCGACAGGGTCTTGGCGAGCCAAACCCTGTCACTCCGTCTGACCGAGCTGAACTTCGCCGCCAACGCCCATCAATGCCACAACACTTATATGCAGGTCCGAGGTTGGTTCCCTCCTTCGATCAGGGCTTCGTTCAAGAAGCAATGGTTTAACCCGAATGCCGAGGACCAGTAGCTGCACCTGGTGAACACTCTTCAAAAAGGTGGTAGGAAGGGCCTCTCTCCCAAGCTGTGGGAAGCTCTGCGGCATAAATAGATGTCAACAGAGGACGTCCGAGGCTGGTCAACTGATGTGGTTCGGCTTCCAGGCCCCCTTCCTCCTGCTCCAGTCTCCGGATCTGACTTGCCTTTACCTAGTACCGTACCATGTACGGGCATTACAGGGGCTTGTTCAACCCGAAGGATTTTGAAGCTGAGTCCTCTTCATCTCCGAAGGTCGGCCCGGAGAACCCATGGACTGCCGAGACTCCTCTCTCTCCTGATCTGGTTTTTGGAGGTTCCGGGGACGACTCAGATGGCGACAGCAGCGGTGGCGGGGACGATCAAGGAGAAGGAGCCCTTCAGCATGTTAGTTAGATTTTTCCCTTTTTGTTTTCATCTTATTTTTTTATCCTGCTACCCGGACCTCTGTTTTATTAATAAAGAACCTCTTCTTTCCTTGCACTTGCTATTACCACTGCTCCTGCCTCATTTCTATCATTTCTTTACCTTTTTATTTTCACCTTTAGATTTTTATCCTGAATTGACTTTACCGTGACCAGGAGCCATCTAAGGTCCCTAGCCCCCGGGTTCCTCCCCCGGTACCAGTTGGGACCGGCTGTCCGAGCCTAACGGATCTCTTATCCGAGGGGGGCTCGCCCCCCTGATCTCCGAGTTTCCCGATGCCGACTGCCTGATCACCTGCCTGCTCCAAATCCAAGAAGACTTCGGGTCTCTGCCAAAGTGTAACAGGCTTGCTTTTGAGAGCATCGACAAGGTCCTCGAGTTCGACCAAGTCCTATCAGAGCAGGAAGCCCAGCACCGCAATTTTCAACTCCGGATCCAAAAGGAGTTGGATGAGGTGTGGCACGATGTTCGGCTGTACTATACCAAGTGCATGAGGATGCAGAATCAAACCGAGCTCCGAAAACACGCCACCAAACTCGAAGTAGAAAACGAGAAGCTGGCCACTAGAAATCGGACCCTACAGCAGCAACTGGTATTAGTTCATCTGTCATATCATCTACTGGGGTTGCGTCAGGGGGCAGTCGACATTCCCCTGCTGACCGATGTTCCCCGAGCAGTTGATGACCTTATCGCCTACATGGAGAGTTCCGAGAGGACCTCTGGCGTCTGGGCAGCAGCTTATCAAGCAGCTGTGGACTGGAGGAAAAACATTTTGAACCGGATCGTAGTTTCTCCGTCTATATCCCAGATACCTCCGTTGGAATAAGTCGATCTGGCCTATGAGCGCTACGAACATACTCCCAAGCTTCTGGATCTTGAAGCTTCTGAGCGGCGCCTGGCCAGGCTTCGGGCCGTCGCCGCCAGATTCCGCGCTCAGTTCCCTGCTCAGGAGAGTACTTCCACTGTCGGCCGGCCACCCGGTCCTTCCTCTGCCTCTGGTTCACACCCGGCCCGAAACGACCGAAAGGGAAAACAGAAAGCTGCGGTAACCGGGAGTAATTCAGCCAGGCCGCGAGCAAGGCAACCTTCAGTCCGAATAGGGGGCCCAGGTGCTTTTAGCAGGGTTCCAGTCCTTACCTCCGAACCAGTAGTTGAGCCGGAGGGTGATTGAAGTGTTAATCAGGACCTCCCACGGGATCAGGATGAGGAGCAGCAGATGTTAGAGCAAGCTGTCCGAAGAAGCAGGCGCGAGACCCGGGGAATTCCTCCCGGCGAGGCCTCTACGTCCGGGGATAGTAGATAGGATAGAGCTTCCTGCCATGTTATCACTTTTCGTTTTATTCAAGACATGTGTAATAATTTCCATTTTTATGACAAATCTTTCAATTTCAAACTCATAATACGCGCGTTCATTCTTTTCATTAAAATCAACCAAAAGGGGCATGCCCATGTTACAAAAATTCCTGTCAACAGGGTCTTTCTACCTACCTTTCGGCCGTCCGGCCTCGAGGTTCCTATCCCAGGCGCCTGACGCCCGGGACCTATCCTACCTAGGCATCTAGTGCCAGAGACTATTCTACCTAGGCATCAAGTGCCAGAGACTATTCTATCTAGGCAACTAGTGCCAGAGACTATCCATAGAACCGTCTGAGGTTTGCTATGGTCCACCTTCGGGGGACTTCCTTCCCCGCGGAATCCTCTAGCACATAACTTCCACCCGGGTGGGCTTCTTTCACCCGGTACGGTCCTTCCCAATTAGGTGCCAGTTTACCTTCCTGCTCCTGGCGACTTTTATCGTTTCACCTCATCACCCGGTCTCCTACCTTGAACTGCTCCTTTCTCACTCTCCTGTCGTGATACTTCTTCACTTTCTCCTTGACTTTAGCCTCGTGCAAGGCCGCCTTCTCCCTCATCTCCTCTAGCAGGTCAAGGTTTGTCCTGCATTCTTCCTCATTCTTGTTCTCGGTCACCGGCTCGGCTGTCCGAAGACTGGGAACACCTATTTCTGCCGGGATCACTGCCTCCGATCCATATGTCAGACTGTAGGGGGATTCCCCGGTCGCCGAGCTTTCAGTCGTCCGATGGGCCCATAGAACGCTCGGGAGCTCGTGGACCCAAGTCCCCTTCGCCCCCTGGAGCCGAGCTTTAATTCCACTCACGATCGTCCGGTTGGTCACCTCCACCTGACCGTTAGCTTGCGGATGATATACTGACGTGAGCTTCTGGCTTATCCCGTACTTTGCACACCAGGACTTGAACGGATCGTTTTCAAACTGCGCTCCATTGTCATTTACTATAGCCCTCGGCACCCCGAACCGGCAAACTATGTTCCTCCAGCAAAACTTCACACAAGTAGCCCCCCGAATATTAGTCAAAGGTTCGGCTTCCACCCACTTAGTAAAGTAATCGATGGCCACTATCAGGTACTTCAAGCTACCAGGAGCAGTGGGAAAGGGTTCGACCAGATCCAATCCCCATCTGCTAAAAGGCCAGGCACCTGTTATCCCCATCATCTCTTCCCTGGGTATGTGCACAAGTGGCGCGAACTTTTGGCATTGAAGGCACGAGCGAACCCTGTTCTGCGAGTCCTCAAACATGGTAGGCCAGTAATACCCCATCCGTAAGATTTTCCTGGCCACTGTCCTGACTCCCTGGTGACTACCATTCAGACCTTCATGTGCTTCCCTTATCAGGTACTTGCCTTCTTGTCGTTCCACGCACTTCAGCAACGGTTGGAGATATCGTCTTTTGTACATGATGCCCCCTTGCAGTGTATACTTCCGCGCTTTGACCCAAATTTTCCTGGCTACCACTCGGTCGGCCGGGACCTCCCCCGTCAGGAGGTATGCGTGGATCGGGGCCATCTAGGAGTCTTCCTGCACCGCTTCTACTGTCAGGATCTCGTTACACTGCTCCTAACTCCTCCTCTCCTGTGTCTCCCTTCTGAGAGGTGCTTTCTGACCTGGCCTTAACTTCGAAGATGCCAACTTGCTCAGAGCATCAGCCTTTTCGTTCTGCTCTCTTGGCACCTGCTCCAGACTGAAACTGTCGAACTGCTGGATCATTGGCTTGACCAGCTCCAGGTACCTCTGCAAACTTTGCTCATTTGCTTCATATTCCCCGTTCACCTGCTGCACTACAATCTGCGAGTCACTGAAGGCCTGGATCGTTCCTATCTTCAACTCCCGGGCAAGCTTGAGTCCTGCCACCAACGCCTCGTATTCTGCCTCGTTATTTGTAGTTTTGAAGTCGAAATGCAGCGCATAGTGGTACTCCTCTCCTTCTGGGGACGTCAGCAACACCCCGGCTCCGCTGCCTCCTGCATGGGCTGACCCGTCCACGTGCAACGTCCACCTCGGGCTTGAGGGATCCTCGGCAGGTAGGTCCGGCCCAACCCTCTCTGTCAAGAAATCCGCCATTGCCTGTCCCTTAATGGCTTTCCTAGGTTGGTAGGTTATCTCATGTTCCCCCAATTCTATGGCCTACTTCATCAGACGCTCTGATGCTTCTGGCTTAAGCATCACCTGCTTCAAGGAGTGGTTGGTCAGGACCACGATTGGATGGGCCTGGAAATATGGGCGCAACCGTTTTGAAGCATAAACCAGCGCCAATACCAGCTGTTCCAAGCTTGTATACCGAGTCTCCGGACCTTGTAATGCCCGGCTGACGAAATAGACAGGACACTGCTTCCCATCTTCCTCTCGGACCAGCACCGCACTTACAGCCGACGCGGACGCGGACAGGTACAAAAGCAAATCCTCCCCCTCCTTTGGCTTCGAGAGGGTCGGGAGTCGGCTCAAATGTTCTTCAGATCCTCAAACGCTCTCTCACACTCCTCAGTCCACTCGAACTTCTTTGCCTTCCTCAGGATGTTAAAAAAGGGAGTTGTCTCTCCGCGCCTTTTGACAGAAAGCGACTCAAGGCTGCCAAGGAACCCATCAGCTTCTGCACCTCCTTCACATTCCTCGGCGACTGCATCCGGCTTATCGCCTCCACCTTCTCCGGATTGACATCGATTCCTCGACTAGAGACCATGTAGCCGAGGAACTTCCCGGCACCGACTCCCACCACACTCTTCTTGGGGTTCAGCTTCAGGTTAACTTTTCTCAAAATGCCAAACATCTCCTCCAAGTCTTCTAAGAAACCTGGGTAGCTTCTGCTCTTCACCACCATGTCATCGACGTATAGTTCCATGCTTCGGTCCAACTGGTCCCGAAATACAGCATCTGCCATGCGCTGGTACGTCGCCCCTGCGTTCTTCAAGCCGAATGGCATCCATCTGTAACAGTAGGTCCCAAACTTTGTGATGAAGGCTGTCTTCGGCTTGTCCTCTCCTGACATCTGAATACGATGATAACCCCAGTATGCGTCGAAGAAAGCCAGGGCCTCATATCCGGTGATGGCTTCCACTAACCGGTCGACCGGGGGAAATGGGTAACTGTCTTTTGGGCAACACTTGTTTAGGTCGGTGAAGTCGATACACATTCTCCAGGACCCATTCTGCTTTTTCACTAGCACTGGGTTAGCTAGCCATTCTGGGTATATGATTTCCTCCACTACCCCAGCCTCCAGCAACTTCAGCACCTCCTGTTTCACCACCTCGGCCCTATCTCGTGCCAGGGCCCTCTTCTTTTGCCGGATTGGCTTAAACTCCGGGTATACGTTCAGCTTGTGGAGAGCTAACTCCGGGGGCACGCCGGTGAAGTCCTTCTCTTCCCATGCAAACACATCCTCATACTTCGAAAGCAAGGATTGTAATTGTTCCTTTACATCGACTGGCATCTTCTTCCCGACCTTGATTGTGCCTCTGCTCCCGACTTGCATGTCCTCCACATCTTCCGGCTCCACTTCTCCCTGCACTGCACCGACCGGGGCCTTCCTGGCTTCCTGAAGGGCCGTGAGCATGCAACTTCTGGCTGTAGACTGACTTCCTCGGACCGTTGCCACCCCCTGATTGGTTGGGAACTTCATGGTTAAATGGTACGTCGAGCAAATGGCCCTAGCCTGAGCCATCCACGATGATGATGTTATAGGGAGACGGGGCGTCTATGACCGCGAAATTGCATCAGACCGAGGTCTTCTTGTTCCTGTCAAGGTCATCTACCACTGTCACTGTTAAAGACACAACCCCCAAAGGATGCTCTGTCCGGCCGATGAAACCTGACAACGGAGAGGTACTCGGGCGAAGATTGTGGCGTCCTATCCCCACCTGGTCGAAGCAGGAGGCGAACATGATCTCCACACTACTCCCGTCATCAATGAACACTCGCTTGACTGTAAATCCTTCTATCTCCGCCGTGATCACCATCGGATCCGTATGGGGCGTTAGACTGGGCACCGGATCCTCGTCCGAGAAGGTGATGTCCTCACCAACCGGCACATATCGACTCCGGGCTTTGGCCGCTGCATGGGACTGGGGCCCATCACCTACCTCTCCGTGTATAACGTTTATCATTCGGGGAGGGACCTGGTTGACTGGATCCGGGGCCATAACTAGGGCTGCTGCTCCTGGTTGGGCAGCCGGTGCGGGGGCCCCTCGCTGGTTATCATTATGGGGCCTATTCCTCCAATTCCTCTTCCTCCCAGCTCCGGCCTACTGCCCCGCTGCCGGGCGCTGGTTCTCCTGACTCACACAGTCTCTCAACTGCCCCCTCTCGATCAGCTTCTCGATCTCCACCCTCAAGCTCCGGCAGCCCTCTGTCGTGTGTCCATTAGACTTGTGGAACGCACAATATTTGGTAGCGTTTGCGGGTGTCGGGTTTCCCGGTATGGGGGCCGGGTCTTGGAACAGGTTCCGGTGAATGGTTAGAATCTCCGACCGGGTCTTGGTCAGAGGAGTAAACGTTTCAGCCCGAGGGGGGTCAACCCTCGGTCTTGCTGGGGCCTGAACTGCATCCCTCCTGCCAGGATCAGCAGCCCGAGTCTTATCACCCTTTCCAATCCCCCTGTCCTCGAAATATCCTTCCTCCTTCCTCTTCTTGCTCCCTTCCAGCAGCGACCAATACATCTCCACCTCAAGGTCCAGCTGATGAAAAGTGGTCGGGATATTCTCCATAAACTTCGCCCATAACACCTCATCCCTTAATCCTGCAATACCTGCGATCAGGGCCTTCACTTGAGCGTCTCTATCAATCACCTTCATGGAGTCGTCCATGTACCTCCTGTGGAATCCCCGGACATCCTCCTTCGCCGCCTGTCGACTGTAAGCCACTTCGGCCAAAGGCAGGTACTTCTTTTGTTTGGTCTCATATTTATGCATCAAAGCCCTTGAGAAATCATAGTAATTTCTGAAGCTCTCCGGGGGTTGGGCCTCGAACCACGACAAACAACTGTCCCTCAGATACAGCTCACCAGCTTGCACATAAGCTCCTCCCGGATGTCACGCGTCCCCATGATATTATGGTATGTTCTGACGAACTCCTCTGGATCCGACTCCCCATTATAGGTCGGCACCCCTTTCGGGACCCTCATTCCCACCGGCCAGGGGAAAGTGCTGATGTACCCTATCCATGGGGAGGTAGGCCTCCCTCCAATCCTTCCTATCAGCCGGTCCAATCTCTCCTCCACCGAGTTTGGAGCCGCCGGAGCCCTGTCCACTACCACCGGGTACATCCTGTAGGTTCCCGCGACCGGGGCTGGTTGGGCCATGGCATATCCCGTCATTGGTACTTGATTTTGCACCCACACCGGTCCCTGAATCCCGGGGGCCCAGCCCCCCGGAACTCCAGTGGGTTGAGCATAATATCCTCCAGGTGCCGGGGGGTACCCTGATACCCAGCTTGAGACGTCCCGTACCTTGGAGCTCCATATCCAGGATGGCCCCCCACCTTGGCCATACTCCATCCCTACACCAGCTTGTTGTCCTGTGCTTCCGGCATTCCTCTCCAGATCTATCACAACTGGAGGCCGAGGATTCTCCTGTCCAGGAACGATAGGATGTCCCCGACTGACTACCTCTGCAGCCAGAGGAGGTAACCCCGTAGGAGGCACCAACGGTGTCGGATTGGGTCCCGACCCTAGCTGAACCAGGGGCACCTGGACCTCGGTCGTCGGGGGATTCGACTGTCCTTCCCCGGTCGGTTGCATTCCCGGTCCCGGTCCTTGCTTTGCCGCCAACCAGCGACGATACTCCTCCTCCTGAGTAGCAGCAAACTCCATCCTATCACGCTCGTCCTGCGTCACCCCCGGCTCCCTTCCTTCTTCCGACACCCACTCCCCCTCCAAGGCTTCCGGGTCCGGATGCGCCGGAGCCTTCCCCTTGCATGCTCGATCCCTCATCTGGCGTAGGGTGAGATCCTCCTCGGCCACTTTAACCCTTCTTCCTCCCCTGCGCCTTCGTGGCGGCCGACCTCGGGGCGGCATCTTAGTGCGTTTTGTGAACAAAGATCGTGTCCCACCGGGCGTGCCAACTTGATGCTGCCCGCCTGGTCGGTCCAGATGGTCCCCTTGCCCTGATCCAATACCTAGCCCTGCAAGACAGAGCCCCGGGAGGTACCCGAGGGTATACCCTCCGGCGTGATGATGAAAGATGGATCTCGGGAGAGAAAAGGGGTATTCACTAGAATAATGAGAAGATACTTACTTGGAACAGTGCTGAGGAGCACTATTTATACAGTAACACATGCTCTCCAAATGGTCCATGTTCCGAGTGTCCTCTAGTGCATCTGTCCCTATCCGAGTTGTATGAACCCGGATACTGCCAAACTAGTTTTTCCTCGTAACGGACCTAGCCCATGCTACTGTCGAGTAGTCCGGCCTGGGCCTAGTATCACCAGCGTTTTTCCTTATGTTCGTCCTACATCTGAGCATAAACTATCCCCGCGCAGTCTACCATGTGTCTTTTTGGGCTACAGTGCGCACTACAAAGGATTTAAGTGCTTGGATACTGCTTCTGATCGCATTTATATGACTCGCCATGCTCGCTTCGATGAGGATCATTTTCCGTTCTCAAGAGCATCCACAGAGGCTCAGTTTTCTTCCTTGGATGTCTCTTCCTTTGTTGACCCCACTGATCCTGATTTAGAGACTGCCTCTGTTGAGATCATTCCACCACAGCAGCCCTGTATGGTATGCCATGAGTCCTCTTCGACAGCACATGCAGTGATCGATGACGAATCTGATCAGACTACTCCAGTACCTTCTCCAGCATCATCGAGTTCATCTGATTCACCTGTAGATTCAGTCTCATCTGGAAGTGGATCTCTGACTCCTCCTGTTTCCATAACTCAACAGGCTCCGACAGCTCCACCTGCCCCTCGTGCTCACCAGATGGTCACTCGTCATCAGGATGGAACAAGAGTAGCTCGCAGCCTTGGACCTGATTTTGTGGCTACAGGTTTAGTTGCTGAGTTGCTGGTACAGAAGGAACCGAGAAATTTCAAGGCTGCAGTGAAGGACTCACGATGGGTTACTGTTATGGATGAGGAGATTGATGCACTCCAGCGGCAACAGACATGGCAGTTGGTTCCTTGCCCTCCACACGTTAATGTGGTTGGCTCCAAGTGGGTCTATCGGTTGAAGTACAAACATGATGGCTCTATTGAAAGATATAAAGCACGTCTGGTGGCTCAGGGATTCTCACAGGTTCCAGGTTTTGATTTTGATCATACCTTCAGTCCAGTTATCAAGATTACTACTGTCTGAACGTTGATTGCCATTGCCACTATGAAGAAGTGGCCACTTCATCAGCTAGATGTCAAGAATGTTTTCCTGAATGGCGTTTTTGATAGTCCAATTTACATGGCTCAACCAGCTGGTTATCAGGATTCTGCACATCCTGATCATATCTGTCTCCCGAGGAAAGCTATTTATGGTCTTAAGCAAGCTCCTAGGGCATGGTTTGATCGCTTCAGTGCCTTTGTTAAAGGCCTTGGCTTTGTTGGAAGTTTGTCGGATCCTTCGCTGTTCGTGTTCACCCGTGGCTCAGTCATCCAATACCTTCTCATCTATGTTGATGATATCATTCTTACCGGGAATGATAAGGTTGCTATTCGGAGTTTCATCAGCTCGTGCTGATCGGGAGTTTTCCGTCAAGGATCTCGGACACCTCAGCTATTTTCTTGGCCTGGAGGTTACACCCACCTCTACAGGGTTGTTCTTGGGTCAAGCCAAGTATGCTGGGGATATTCTTCAGAGAGCTGGGATGCTGGATGCTACACCGGTCTCCACACCATTTCTTCCGTTGTCTCAGTTACACAGTAGCACCAGTGGACCGTTTCACAATCCGAAATTGTATCGGTCTCTTGTTGGAGCTCTTCAGTACCTCACTATCACTCGTCCTGACCTGTCCTTTGCTGTCAACTCTGTGAGTCAGTATCTTCAGCATCCACGGGATGATCATTTTGCCGCAGTCACTCGGATACTCAGATATGTTCGTGGGAGGCAACATTGTGGATTGGCCTTTACTGCTGATGGTGTTTCGGAGGTACTCGCATATTCTGATGCTGATTGGGCGCGCTGCTTGGAAACACGTCGCTCTACTTATGGGTATGCTGTTTTCCTTGGTGGCAACTTGGTCTCATGGAGTGCGACGAAGCAACCTACAGTCTCTCGCTCAAGTTCTGAATCGGAGTACAGAGCTTGCGAATACTGCTTCAGAGGTAGTCTGGCTGTTACACATTCTTAGGGATCAGCGTTTTCCGCTTCAAGGATCCCCGGTGCTTCTTTGTGACAACAACAGTGCTATCTTTCTTGCGGAGAATCCAGTTGCTCACAAGAGAGCTAAGCACATCGACATTGACTATCACTTTGTGAGGGAACTCGTTAGTGCTGGCAAGTTTCGAGTTGGTCATGTCCCGACCTCATTACAGGTTGCAGACATTTTCACCAAGGGACTCAATCGTGCACTATTAAACTTCTTTCAGTCCAAACTTCACGTCTCGATCAATCCGACGCTTCGCTTGAAGGGGGGTGTAACGATAGTAAAAGATGTTAGATAGTATTATGGGCCTAGAGCCCAATGTGTATCAGCCTAGGGTTTAATTAGGGTTTCTACCCATGTACTGTCTATATATTGTGAATATGAAATACACCTCGACATCGAGGTTTATCCCTCTAACATGGTATCAGTCGCCTACGATCCAAAACCCTAATTTAATTTATTTTCGGTTGGCCTTGTGGGATTGAATCATTGTAGTCACGTCAGAATCGCTAGTTCGGCTTCAGTTTGTTTGAAGGCATTGTCGGTGACTCCTCTGTTCAGCCGGTCGACGCTCGTTCATAGCTGATCCCGTCACCGTTCATAGCTGATCCCGTCACCGTTCATAGCTGATCGCGCCGTCCTCTGTTTTTTGATTTCTCCCGTCGCCGGTTTGATTCCTCTGTTTGGCCGTCCGCCGTTCATTTCTCCGCTACCAGTTGTTGTCTTCGGGATAGGCTAGTCATCACCGGTCGTCACCGAAGTCGGCTTTGTCGTCGGAGCTGGGTTTGTCGTCACCGGAACCGGGACGTACGTCGCCATCTGATTCTCCGCCGCCGGATCTCGACCTTTGTTCTCGCCGGATCCCGCACGCAGCGTGCCTGATCATCATCAGCAGCCAATTTCCGATAAACAGTTTGTCCAGATTCACGCGCCCGGATACAGCGCGTGCGTTACACGCGCTCGACAGCAGTAACACTGCATCCAGTTGGCGCGTGTCTTCACGCGCCGGACAGAAGTCCCCCTCACGCGTCATATCAGCGCGTGTGTTACACGCGCTGCAGAATCTTGTTCCGCGCCTTGCGCGGCTGCTGGGTACTCTCTGAAATCATTTTTTATTATTTATTTTTCTTCTTCAAGCTGCTGTCTAGAGTAATTTGTTTATGACTTTATGAGATTGGAGTTTAAATGGTTTATTTGAGCACTGCGGGATCTGAGTAGTATTTGCATTTGTTTATTTTGGTGTATGCACGTTGTGTTGAGGTTATTTCGGATTTTATGATGGTGAATTTGGCTTTATTATCACGGGCGGATCGCTCCAATAGCTGGATTGCAGATAAGGTGAATCATTTGAATAATTCTGATTGTAGTCGTTTTTCGAACCAATGGATTGTTGATTCTGGTGCTACAGCTCATATGACTGATAGTTCTCGTTGTCTTGGGAATGTAACTCTTTACTTTGGTCCACCTGTTTATGTTGGTAATGGTCAGCCTATACCGGCATCTCACATTGGGGAGTGTAATATCTCTGGTTTATCCCTTCGCGATGTACTTGTGGTTCCTCAGATTACTAAGAGCTTGTTGTCTGTTAGTAAACTCACTCTTGATTTGCCAGTGAGTATCACATTTGTTGACGATGTCTTTTCCATCCAGCATAAATAGACAGGACAGATAGTTGGTAAAGGCCGTCATGTTGCGGGCCTTTATTATTTTGATACTGGTGATTCTTGTTTTTTGAGTGAGCTGAGCTCTGGAAAGCTCCGGGCCCCGTTTGAGCTATGGCATTCTCGTCTTGGGCACGTGTCCTATGACACTGTTCAGTTGCTGAATAAGAAGGGTCACATTTCTTCCACTTCACCTCTACCTGCACCTGTTAGTTGCTCTCCTTGTCAGATGGTCAAGAGCAGTCGGTTACCGTTTTCTGTTAGTGATAAGAGGGCAACGGGTTTTTTAGAGAAGGTGCATTGTGACTTATGGGGACCAGCTCCAGCATATGCTGCATCCGCACATGGTTTTTCATATTATCTGTATTCATTGATGATTTTTCAAGATTCACATGGTTTTATCCATTACGGCATAAGTCGGATTTTTACGATACCTTTCTTCGCTTTCAGAAATTTGTTGAGACCCAATTTTCTGCGAAGGTCAAGATCTTTCAGAGTGATGGTGGTACGGAGTTCACTAATCATCGTTTGCAGGCTCACTTTGTTTCTTGTGGCATTCATCATCAGATGTCATGTCCCTATACACCTGCTCAAAATGGCCGAGCTGAGCGTAAACACCGTCAAATTACAGAGACCGGCCTTGCTATGTTATATCACTCATCTGTGCCGCATTCTTACTGGGTGGAAGCATTCTCCTCGGCTGTTTACATAATCAATCGTCTCCCCAGCTCAGTTCTTGGTGGCAGATCACCCTTTGAGACTGTCTATGGGACTACTTCGGACTACACAGTCTTTCATCCTTTTGGTTTTCATGTGTACCCGTGTTTGCGTGCGGTTGCTGAGAATAAGTTTGCACCTCGTTCTATACCATGTGTGTTTATTGGTTATAACCCCAGTTACAAGGGTTTTCAGTGCCTCGACCCTACTAGTGGACGTGTCTATTTCTCTCGCCATGTCCAGTTTGATGAAACATGTTTTCCCTATGTCTCAACTTCTAGGGAAAGACCTGTTTCGGATTTGGAAGTCTCATCATTTTTTGAGCCAGCAGGTGCACCAGTCGACCGTTCGCCATTTGTACCAGCTGATCCTGTTTTGGCTACACCGGTTGAGATGCCGTCGCCCGCACCGACGTCTTCCAGGTCTTGCTCTATCTGTCCTTCAGATGATCATTCCTCATCTCCAGCTGTTCTGACTGCTCCTTCACCGAGGATGCCCGCTCCTTTATCACCACCACCATCTCCACCATCTCCGCCATCCCCATCAGGCTCTCGGATTTCTTCTGGATCTGAATCCGACTCTACCACTGATTCGGATTCTCCATCTCACCACAGACATCATATGGTTACCAGGAATCAGGATGGTACTCGTCGTGTGATATCTCGCCCAGACTTTGTTACTACCGGTTTTCTTGCTCAGGTTATGGACCATTCTGAGCCTCGGGATTATTGTGCAGCCCTTAAAGACCTGAAATGGGTTCGTGCTATGGATGAAGAAATGGATGCTCTTCGACATCAGAAAACTTGGGAGTTGGTGCCTCGACCAACGAATGCAAACATAGTTGGCTCCAAATGGGTATTTCGGCTGAAGTATCGAGCTGATGGTAGCATTGAACGCTACAAGGCTCGAATGGTTGCTCAGGGATATTCTCAGATTCCTGGTTTTGACTTTGACCACACTTTCAGTCCAGTGGTCAAAGCTGCAACGATGCGTACAGTGATTGCCATTGCTACTTTGAGACAGTGGCCTCTACACCAGCTTGATGTCAAGAATGCTTTTCTCAATGGTGTTCTTGACACTCCGGTTTATATGGCTCAGCCTGTTGGCTATAAGGATCCATCTCGGCTTGACTATGTTTGTCGACTCCGGAATGCCATTTATGGACTCAAACAAGCTCCTCGTGCCTGGTTTGATCGGTTCAGCTCTTATCTCCGACAACTTGGATTTCGGTGTAGTTCTTCTGACACGTCGTTGTTTGTCTTCTCACGAGGTTCTACTTTACTATACTTGTTGGTGTACGTGGATGATATCATTCTTACTGGTAACGATGCTGGAGCCATTCGCCAGTTCATCGCACGGACTGATCGAGAGTTTTCGATCAAGGATTTGGGGTACTTGAATTACTTTCTTGGCCTTGAGGTCTCTTCTACACCATCTGGTCTCTTTCTTGGACAGGCCAAGTATGCCAGAGATATTCTTAGTCGGGCGGGTATGACAGATGCTTCTCCGGTAACCACTCCATTCGTACCACTTTCGCAGCTTCACAGTAGCACTAGTGCACAGTTCAGCAATCCGACTCTCTACCGGTCTTTGGTTGGTGCACTTCAGTATTTGACCATTACTCGTCCTGATCTGTCATTTGCGGTGAATTCTGTTAGTCAATATCTCCAGGACCCTCGCGAGGATCACTTTGCTGCAGTTACCAGGATTCTACGTTACGTGGCTGGCACGCCTCATCATGGTCTCACATTTCGCTCCGGAGGTTCGTCTACTCTTTGTGCTGATATTTGTGCTTACTCAGACGCTGATTGGGCTCGTTGTTTGGAAACTCGACGATCGACCTACGGCTATGCGGTGGTTTTAGGCGGTAATCTGGTATCTTGGAGTGCCAAGAAACAGCCTACAGTATCTCGTTCGAGTTCAGAGTCTGAGTACCGTGCACTTGCCAATACAGCGGCAGAGGTTGTCTGGCTTTGTCATCTTCTTCGAGACTTACAGTTTCCTCTTGAAGGGCCGCCATTGTTGTTATGTGACAATAACAGCGCCATTTTCTTAGCTGAGAATCCAGTGGCTCATAAGCGGGCCAAGCACATCGACATCGACTATCACTTTGTTCGGGAGTTAGTTGCTTCAACTAAGGTCCTTGTTAGTCATATTCCCACTTCGTTGCAATTAGCGGACATCTTCACTAAGGGTCTTCCAAAGTCTTTGTTTGAGTTCTTTAGATCCAAACTTTGCTTCTCGGTTAACCCGACGCTTAGCTTGAGGGGGGTGTTAGATAGTATTATGGGCCTAGAGCCCAATGTGTATCAGCCTAGGGTTTAACTAGAGTTTCTACCCATGTACTGTCTATATAATTGTGAATATGAAATACACATCGGCATCGAGGTTTATCCCTCTAACAGAAGAATTAGAGGATTAATTTATTAATTTATGTATGTACTTTGTATATTTCACTTATGTTCCTAGGGTTTAGCTAGCTTCAGTATTTAGCTTTAACTCCTTAGGCCCAGTTCCGAATTTAAATTGGAGTGTCGAGTTCTGAGAAACTAAGGATGATCATGCTGGAGAGCCATCTAATATTACAGGAATATTACAATAAGATGAAGGATTTGTTCTTCCCAGGTCACCGCTTTTCTCACGGCGAATCATGCCAGGTTCAAGGATTTGACTCCGCATGATTTCAGCTTTACTCGCCCCAAAATTCTGGCAAACACGTACGCCCCAGTCGAACCAGTACAACCCACCGTTCCAGTCAAAATTGAGGTTTCTGGGGAGTCTGGTGGTGCCATGTTCAGTCCTCTTCACTTTTGCCTGGCGATTCTGAAACCATACATTCCGGTCGAGCCGTCGGTTTCTGGGGAGTTCGAGCCCTCGATTTCGGAGGAGTTTGAGTCCTCGGTTTCATGGGAGTTTGAAGATGATGATGATTAGGTTGCTCTCTAGTTTTATGTTTCATCGGTGGATGTAAATTTTGCTCTGTCTTCACTCTTGAATGCTGAATCGAAACAATTTAAAAAAAGTGTATAAAAATGAAATTACTAGATAAAAACAATTTAAATTTTATTATAAAAAGAAAAGGAGCCAAAAGATCGTGCTTATTTATGTGCTTGCATGGTATCTCACACATAGTACGTGCATGCAGTATTGCGTGCACTAATAAGTATTAATGCATGCCTTCAAAAAAAAGTATTAATGTGTGCACGCAGTATGTGCACGCTGTGCACTTATAAGGCAAATGTAAATACTAGGTTTAATTATAACTTATAATACTGCGTGCACTTATAAGGTAAATGTAAATACTAGGTTAATTATAACTTATAAGTAATGGTAGGTTAATTTCGAAGTTAAATGTAGTCAACTTCACCCATCAAAATAAAGGAAGATGAAATGATATATGTTTAATTATAATCAGTTCGTGAAGATGTTTTTGTAGGAGGTAATAAGAAGATAATGCGAGGGTATTTTAAATTGTGTCGAGATTTCTGAAAATGCATCTGTTATATTTACTAATCTTGTCTTCTATTTTTAGCTTTGACTAGGTGGTTGTTTTGTTCCGTTTTTCATGATTGTGCTGTTTTGGAAGGTGTATATATGGATGAATATAGCAACAGAAAATGCAGAAAGTTTACTGCATCAAAAGATTCAAAACTCTCTTGGTTTTCCTTCTGTTTTCCTTCAAAAACTGATAGTATCGTGGAAACATTTGCATTGCAAACTATCATGAACACAAACTCGAGAGAATGGTTCATTCATTCAATAAACAAACACAAATTGATTATGGGTGTTGCGTTGAGATTTGGTGTTGTTGAATTGAATAGTGCCAATTTGACAATGAGTTTAGTGTATGAACCCTAAGAAAGTTAATTAATTAACTTAGTTCGTTTGACCACATAATTGTGGTCTTTGTTAAAGGTTTAATTTGGACGTTTGTGTTATAACCGCATCTATAATGGAAGTTACAAAAGGCGGTGAAAAATACACACTCACGCCCCATATAGTTTATGATCAAGTAGCAAAATATTGCGAGCTCATTCAGTTGCACATTCAAATGTGCACTGATTCCCTTCATATTCTCTCTCTCAAACAGACACGCGTACTCATCATGTTCTTGCAGTCATGGATTCCAGGTATCTTAATTAGGAAAGTTTCCGTTACCGATCCTATCCTTTTTGTTTCCAGAATTATCATGGCCTCCTTATCAATCGTTCTGGTCATCGTTGATACTTTGTTCATCGTCGCACGTGCAAACATTTATCTTTGAGATGTATTCTGTTGTTCTTGGATTCACTAGAATGTGTTACAGATAAATCAAAAGAATGATAGGTATAATTAAATTGTTTGCTCGTTTAACCACCTTGTTGGAAAGCAAGTTGAATCCTTTACTGTATTCTGTTCAAAAACTGCCTTGGTAGATTCTACTAATGGTGAAAGAGTTCAAGTGATCAGCAACATCAGTAATATTTAAGTCATGAGTAATTGCTTTTGTTGTTTATGTGTCTTTTAACTTTGTATTCTGATGGTATGTGTGCATGCCTTCAGTTTAGTGGCTTTTAATGGATGTATATTTTGGATCCTTTTGCAACTGTGTTTTGGACATGCCTTCTGGTCAAATTGCACTCTTAATAGATGCATGCATGTTTTAGATCTTCTCCTATTGAACTTTAATTTGCATCAATACTAGGATCATAATTTACTCATGATTGAATATATGCACTTTTGATCCCTAGGATCATAATTCATCGGTAACTTGTTATTGAGAATTTTTGTTTACATTCTTTGATTTATTTATTCTCAATGGCTTTGATTCAAATGACAATCTATCTCAGTTGCCACCGGGTTCAGTAAAAAAAGTGCAGATTGTCTTGAATCTGTGCAATAACAAAGATGAGTAAAATGCGATGCTCCATCTTTTGTTGAAAAGTGTAGCCTTCACATATGATCCTTGAGGCAGAATTTTTGAAGAATTTCGTTGCGGACGTTGGATCTTGTTTCTGTTCTTACTGATGGTAACAACTTGACATGTATAAATCTGAAAAGATGAACATGCCCTGCGGAATCAAGATGATGTTATTCCCATGGATTGATCTGTAAAGAGTATCTGATTGCTTGATTAGAATAAGGCAGGAGCATGCCCATATATAGTTACATACAAGGGCCTAAAGCTAAATACTGAAGCTAGCTAAACCCTAGGCACATAAGTGCAATATACAAAGTACATACATAATTAATAAATCAGTCCTCCAATTCTTCTTGTATTGTCACACCCCCCTTCAAGCGAAGCGTCGGATTGACTGAGACGCGAAGCTTGGACCTAAAGAAGTCAAATAGCGCACGATTGAGCCCCTTGGTGAAGATATCCGCAACTTGTAAGGATGTCGGAACATGACCAACTCGAAGTTTGCCAGCACTAACTAGCTCCCTCACAAAGTGATAGTCGATGTCGATGTGCTTAGCTCTCTTGTGAGCAACTGGATTCTCCGCAAGAAAGATAGCACTGTAATTGTCACAAAAAAGCACTGGAGATCCCTGAAGTGGGAAGCGCAGATCCCGAAGAATATGTAACAGCCACACTACCTCCGAAGCAGTGTTCGCAAGAGCTCTGTACTCCGATTCAGAGCTTGACCGAGAGACTGTAGGTTGCTTCTTCGCACTCCGTGAGACCAAGTTACCACCAAGGAAAACTGCATATCCATAAGTAGAGCGACGTGTCTCCAAGCAGCGCGCCCAATCAGCATCAGAGTAGGCTAGTATCTCCGAAACACCATCAGCAGTAAAGGTCAATCCACAATGTTGCGTGCCTCGAACATATCTGAGTATACGAGTAACTGCAGCAAAATGATCATCCGTGGATCCTGAAGGTATTGACTCACAGAGTTGACAGCAAAGGATAGGTCAGGACGAGTGATGGTGAGGTACTGAAGTGCACCTACAAGAGAACGATACAACTTCGGATTGTGAAATGGTCCACTGGTACTGCTGTGTAACTGAGACAACGGAAGAAACGGTGTAGAGACCGGTGTAGCATCCAACATCCCAGCTCTCTGAAGAATATCCCCAGCATACTTGGCTTGACCCAAGAACAACCCGGTAGAGGTGGGTGTAACCTCCAAGTCAAGGAAGTAGCTGAGGTATCCGAGATCCTTGACAGAGAACTCCCGATCAGCCTGACAAGCGATTTCCCACGTCGTTAAATGGGACTCCGCGAGATCAAAATACTATTTATAAATCACCTACAACTTGTAACTACTAGAGAGTAGATAGTGGGAAGTAGGGGTCGAACCACAAGGAGAGGGGATTTGTAAGAGTGTTTTAAAGTAGAAAATAAGCATACATATATATTATATGGAAAGTAATGTAAACAAGGGTGGTTTTTGAGGTTGGTTTTGATTACACTATGAAAGTAAACTAAACTATCATTAGCTAAGCTAAGGGGATGATACTAGGATTATGAGGCCTTGGGAGGCAAATGACTTCAATTTCCAACTATCGACTTATCACCGAGCAAATGCAATTACAAGGAAGTTTAGACCATTTGCCAAGGATGAAAGCATCATATTCTCTCGAATGTAGCTAGAGAGGATGATAACACCACTCAAAAGCTCTCATTGTTGATTCACCTAGATGATAACATCATAGATAACTCAACAATGGTATTAGAATTAGAGAGAGACAAATTTACTCACACACCCGCAATAGCGAGAGCATACAAATAAGACATTTGATAACTAGCAAGAACCAAGACGATGATAGCATATATGTCTCGACTCCTACTTTGCTACTTAATGATATTGGAGTGAACGATAACGTTCTACCCACAATTCTAGATATTCGTTGATAACAATCATACGTTAAAAAGGAATCTTCAACTCAAGTATACAATCACATATTAGGGGGACCAATGATAACATTCAATCCTTACCCAAACACATAATTGATTAATCATGCAAGTTCATAAGATTTCCACTTCTAACAACTCACATTTATCATGCCATTCCTTAACTACAATCACACAACAAGGGGAAGAAATTGTCATCACTCAACCCCTTCCATAGTCATTAATCTAACAACTAGAGATTACACTACCATTATGCTAAGTCAGCATCATCATCACACTAAATTACTCTAACCAAGCTAACCTAATTAATGACTATGGAGCATGCAATTGATATAAAACACAAAGCCCATAACAAATTAAGCAAGATTGAAAAACATTCATGCACAAGAATTCAAGTTCATCAAATGATAATCCAAATCTCAAGTTTAAGCATACAAGGCCCTCAAAGTTTCAAGGGAAATGAATTCAAATGCTCCCAAGGATCAAACTAAGCTATACTACAATACATGGAATCAAACTACTAATCTAAGGTAAATGAATGGAAGAAAAGGGAAAGAAAGATGAAGAAAAATTGAGATCTACATCATGTTGGCCGTTTTTGCTCTTGGAGTGGATAAGGAGTATTTATAGAATGTAGTGCACGGGCCGCGCAGCACTCCGCACACTTTTGTGAAGGGTCGCGCACTTTAACCGTTGATCCGATTTGCATCTTCTAGTAGTCTATTTCGAAGCTCTTGATGAGAGGAATCCAATGGTATGATCCATGTACTCTAATTCCTTTGTAAACACATTTCCAAAATCAAGCTTCAAAATATTAGTGCATCACTTGTTCTTCAAAATGTAACTTATGACAAGTTTAGCTTTAACGCTCCTTCCTTTGCACCAAATTCTACCCAAATTATATCTCAAATGTCATAAAACAAGAGTATATTTAGGGCTCACCATATGCCCCCACACTTAAACCTTTCTCGTCCTCGAGAAAGAACGATTAAAGTCTAAGTGCATACTCCTATCAATTTCACAACAAGACATTTGAGACCTTTACAAAATACAAACTTTCTTTAAGATGAAAATACAAGAATCATGTCTCATATCCTAATCCTAATGAAAGTTCTACCCAACCCCCAATATCATCATAAAGTAAAGAGTGTGCCAAAATTACAAGTACAATGCACAATAATTTCCATGGCACAACCCTACCCCAAAGAGATGACAACATACATCACAATAAGTTCATCAAAATGAAACCACCGAAACAAGAATAAGTTTACCTCTCCTTTTGCCTATGCGCCTTTCGGTTTTCACATAGCCCCTCTTTTTTTTTCTTTTTCTTTTTTTTCTTTTTTTAAAAAAATCTCCTTTTGCCTAGGATATAACCTAGCCTCTCATTTTTCCACACACTCTCCTTTTGCCTAGGTTATACCTAGCCTCTCTTTACGCACACTCTCCTTTTGCCTAGGTTATACCTAGCCTCTCTTTACGCACACTCTCCTTTTGCCTAGGTTATACCTAGCCTCTCATTTTTCCGCACAAGCCTCTCACTTTTGCCTAGGCCTTGTTAATGTTTTGACCTATCCGGGCTTTTCACTCATTTTTCTGTTCAAAACAAATTCTTCAAAAGAAGTACACATTTATACAATAGAGTGAAGCAAAACATGGATACTAACCAAAACTTAAACTAAACATTGTCCTCAATGTTTTAGAACAATAACAAAACCATGGAAAGGGGGAATTCACACACTAAGCAAACAATTTCAGTACAAGCAAGAAAACATAGTGGCGGCAAGCCGATGCTAAGCGTTATCCATCATCAAGCAATATAGACAGCAAAACTTAACAGAGCATAAAAATGAGAGAATAGAGGCTACCCCATGAGAATAGTGGCACTTTATGAATCATAACTGAATGGGTAGCTGTGGTGATGGTGGAGTTGCAGAGGTCTGGCAGTGATGGAGTCGGTTGCAGCTGCGATTGATCGGAGATGTGGCAGAGGAGGCCGGAGAGACACAGAGATGGTGGTGATGGGGGCTGGTGGCAGTGGTGCTGGTGGAGTCATCAGAAGGTGAGGATGAATGGTGCTGTGGTGGGGATCCGGTGGTGGCGAGCAGTCGGAGATCAGCCGACAATGGTGGGCGGAGATCAGCCGACAAGAAACGCCAAGAAATTCAGGGGTGGTGCTCCGGCGGTGAAGTGGTGGTCGGTGATGATTAAGATCAGATGGCGGGAAGATGGCGTTGCTGACGCGGGACAGTGGCGGTGAGATGGCGTGGTGGGGATGGGGCCTGGTGAGTAGTGGTCGGCGGTGATACAGTGGTGAGGATGGGGCTGAGCGGCGGGAGAGGGGTGTGGTGGTGTCAGTGGAGTGGGGGAGAAGTGGTGATGATTGGCGGAGATGCTCAGTGTTGTTGTGGTGATGTGGGGCGCGGGCGTTGCAGAGGGGGTGGCCGGCGATGGGGATGTCGGCCATCGAGGATGATGGTGGTGGCCGGCGAGGTAGTGCTCGGTGGTGATGTATTGGAGCAGACCATCGGAGCTCCGGTAGGGTACAGAGATGGCAGATATGTGGTGGTGGTGATGGATGATGGTTCAGAGGTGGTGTCGATCGATGGAGCCATGGTGATCGATCGGAGATGGCTCGGGGATGTGGTAGTCACTGGCGGAGATGGCCAGTGAGGGGGCGGACGGCGAGCAGTGTCCGGCGACGGTGGAGAGAAGAGGAGGCGGGCGGTAGGTAGAGAGAAGAGGTGGCGGGTGGTAGGTGGAGGTGGCCGGAGATGGAGAGGTGTTGTGGATGAGGAAAAGATGGGATTTTTGGGTGAAAGTCAACAGAAGGGAGATGGATTTTATTTTTATTTTTTTTAAGTATAGGAAGTGCAGAGGCCAAGCAGTGGTAAGGACAGTCTCCAAAGGCCCGTGCAATTATAAGGGGAAATCACCCACCAGGAAACTCCGCGCAGCCCGCGCGGCACTAGACGCGATAATTTTCTGATTAACAAAGGCCCGCGCGGTACTTTTTTTTTTTTTTTTTTTGATAAACATTCCATTCCCCGATGCTTCCAAATTTCATGCATCAAAACACTACCAAAGTGTAAAATCTTATAAACAAACAAAAAAATCAAATAAACTAAAAATAAGCATCTTTTTTTTATTATTATTATTTTTTATAAGCACATAAAAGAGGATAAAAGGAAAAAGAAAATCGTGAAGCTACGATCAAAATCGGTTTATTTAACGTCGTCGACACGACATGGGAGGTTCATCCTAATGGTGCAATTGGGCGCCTCAAGAGAAATTACGTATTTTTAAGGTCGTCGTCACGACCCTAATGTTATTTAAATAACAAAAGATTAAAATCTCTCACCCTCACATGGAAGGTAAAGGAAAGTTGAGGAGGTTTAAGAGGAGGATTGTATGGTTGAAGTTTTGGAGGAGTAGGGATAATTGAAAGTATGTATATATATGGCTTCATAATCTCCTCTAAAACTAATGGAAGTGGTGGAATTGGTAGTATGGGTGGAGGTGGTGAATACAATGGTGGTGGTAAATATTCAAAAACAACAACCTCACTTTCTACTTCAATAGATTCAAAAACCAACTCCTCATCCCATTGAACTTCTTCCTCATACAAAGAGGTGATTTCACTCACCAAAGTACTTGGAATAGATTCTATGTGGGATGGTATTTCTTCAAACAACCTACTTGGCTCCTCTAATGGTTTGGGAAGTTGGGGAATTTGTGTAGTATGTAGAGGCAATGATGATAATGGTGATGGTAAAAATTCAAGAATAGCGATCACCTTCCTCTCTAATTCACTAGAGTCAACACACAACTCCTCATCCCATTGAACTTCTTTCTCATGCATAATGGTGGGATCACTCACCAAAACATTTGTATTAAGTTCCATTTGGGATGACTCTTCCTCTAAAGATTGAGCTACCAAGAGCTTTACCTCTAAGGCCATTTCATGCATTCGCCTCTCAAGATTTTCAAAATGCCGATTTCTTTCATCATCTATCGTATCTTTCTCTTGAGGCATATCCCAACAAGGTGGGGACATGTCTTGGTACTCATGAGGTTGGTTTTCATTGAGATATCCATAATTCAAATGATCACTCCTTTGTGGCTCATAAGAATTGTAGCATGGATTATATCTTTCTTGACCTTGAAAACCAACTCTCTCCTCATCATAGCACTTATCAAGATTGTCACTTTGGTATGAAGAACCAAAAGACATTTCATTATTGTAGTGCTCATCTCTCGAATCAACATAACAAGACTCGTGGTAATAATTTAAACTATATACATCACACGAGCTTGTCAAATTATTCCTAATCCTTTCCTCATTAAAGGCAAGGAATTCTATGTAACTTTTCCTACTTAGAGTAAACATAATATAAAAGTTTGAAATTTGTAGTGCAAGAGTTCTAGATCGGTACACACTACAAGTGGTGTCGTCCACAAAAGTACTCAAGCAATACACACTTCAAGAAAATGGAAAGTTTTTTTTTTTTCGAAAATTTACAAACAGAAATATAATCTACGATGAAACACAAAAACAAAATACGCCTTCTCCCCGGCAGCGGCGCCAATTTTGACAAGCGATTTCCCACGTCGTTAAATGGGACTCCGCGAGATCAAAATACTATTTATAAATCACCTACAACTTGTAACTACTAGAGAGTAGATAGTGGGAAGTAGGGGTCGAACCACAAGTAGAAGGGATTTGTAAGAGTGTTTTAAAGTAGAAAATAAGCATACATATATTATATAGAAAGCAATGTAAACAAGGGGGGTTTTTGAGGTTGGTTTTGATTACACTATGAAAGTAAACTATACTATCATTAGCTAAGCTAAGGGGATGATACTAGGATTATGAGGCCTTGGGAGGCAAATGACTTCAATTTCCAACTATCGACTTATCACCGAGCAAATGCAATTACAAGGAAGTTTAGACCATTTGTCAAGGATGAAAGCATCATATTCTCTTGAATGTAGCTAGAGAGGATGATAACACCACTCAAAAGCTCTCATTGTTGATTCACCAAGATGATAACATCATAGATAACTCAACAATGGTATTAGGATTAGAGAGAGACAAACTTACTCACACACCCGCAATAGCGAGAGCATACAAATAAGACATTTGATAACTAGCAAGAACCAAGACGATGATAGCATATATGTCTCGACTCCTACTTTGCTACTTAATGATATTGGAGTGAACGATAACGTTCTACCCACAATTCTAGCTATTCGTTGATAACAATCATATGTTAAAAAGGAATCTTCAACTCAAGTATACAATCACATATTAGGGGGACCAATGATAACATTCAATCCTTACCCAAACACATAATTGATTAATCATGCAAGTTCATAAGATTTCCACTTCTAACAACTCACATTTATCATGTCATTCCTTAACTACAATCACACAACAAGGGGAAGAAATTGTCATCACTCAACCCCTTCCATAGTCATTAATCTAACAACTAGAGATTACACTACCATTATGCTAAGTCACCATCATCATCACACTAAATTACTCTAACCAAGCTAACCTAATTAATGACTATGGATCATGAAATTGATATAATACACAAAGCCCATAACAAATTAAGCAATATTGAACAACATTCATGCACAAGAATTCAAGTTCATCAAATGATAATCCAAATCTCAAGTTTAAGCATACAAGGCCCTCAAAGTTTCAAGGGAAATGAATTCAAATGCTCCCAAGGATCAAACTAAGCTATACTACAATACATGGAATCAAACTACTAATCTAAGGGAAATGAATGGAAGAAAAGGGAAAGAAAGATGAAGAAAAATTGAGATCTACATCATGTTGGCCGTTTTTGCTCTTGGAGGGGATAAGGAGTATTTATAGAATGTAGTGCACGGGCCGCGCAGCACTCCGCGCACTTTTGTGAAGGGTCGCGCACTTTAACCGTTGATCCGATTTGCATCTTCTAGTCCATTTCGAAGCTCTTGATGAGAGGAATCCAATGGTATGATCTATGTACTCTAATTCCTTTGTAAACATTTCCAAAATAAAGCTTCAAAATATTAGTGCATCACTTGTTCTTCAAAATGTAACTTTGACAAGTTTAGCTTTAACGCTCCTTCCTTTGCACCAAATTCTACCCAAATTATATCTCAAATGTCATAAAACAAGAGTATATTTAGGGCTCATCACAGCCCGAGCTATGAAACTCTGAATAGCAACCTTATCATTCCCGGTAAGAATGATATCATCGACATAGATGAGAAGGTAAAGGATGACTGAGCCACGGGTAAACACGAACAGAGACGGATCCGACAGACTGCCAACAAAGCCAAGGCCTTTAACAAAGGCACTGAAGCGATCAAACCATGCCCTAGGAGCTTGCTTAAGACCATATATAGATGGCTTTCCTCAAAAGACATACATGATTAGGACGTGCAGGATCCTGATATCCAGCTTGTTGCGCCATGTAAACTGGACCGTCAAGAACACCATTCAGAAAAGCATTCTTTACATCGAGCTGATGAAGCGGCCATTTCCTCATAGTAGCAATAACAATCACTGTGCGGACAGTAGCAGCCTTGATAACTGGACTGAAGGTATGATCAAAATCAAACCCCGGAACCTGTGAGAATCCTTGAGCTACCAGACGTGCTTTGTACCTTTCAATAGAGCCATCCTGTTTGTACTTCAATCAATAGACCCACTTGGAACCAACCACATTAACATGTGGAGGGCAAGGCACCAACTGCCATGTCTGTTGCCGCTGAAGTGCATCAATCTCCTCATCCATAGCAGTAACCCATCGTGAGTCCTTAACTGCAGCCTTGAAGTTTCTCGGTTCCTTCTGTACCAGTAACTCAACAACTAAACCCGTAGCCACAAAATCAGGTCCAAGACTGCGAGCTACTGTTGTTCCATCCTGATGACGAGTGACCATCGAGTGAGCTCGAGGAGCAGGTGGGGCTGCTGGAACCTGTAGAGCTGTGGAAGCAGGAGGAGTCAAAGTACCACTTCCAGAAGAGACTTAATCACCAGGTGAATCGGAAGAACTCGAGAATACTGGAGAAGGCACTGGAGTGGCTGGTTCAGGTTCATCGGCGATTGGTGCTAGTACAGTCGAAGAAGGCTCATGACATACCGTACAGGGCTGCTGTGGTGGAATGATCTCGACAGAAGATGTCTCTAAATCAGGATTAGTGGGGTCAACAAAGGAAGAGACATCCAAATAGGAGAAATGAGCCTCTGTGGATACTCTCGAGAATGGAAAGTGACCCTCATCGAAGCGAGCGTGACGAGACATATAAATGCGACCAGAGGCATGATCCAAGCACTTAAATTCTTTGTAGCCCAAAAAGACACATGGCAGACTGCGAGGGGCTAATTTATGTTCAGATGTAGGCCGAACATAGGGAAACACACGGCAACCAAATGGATGAATGTTTGAGTACTCAGGCGAACGTCCAAAGAGTACTTCAAAAGGAGACTTGTTATTAATCACCGGAGTTGGCAGCCGGTTGATAGTGAAGACAGCAGCACTGAATGCATCATCCCAGTGAGACAGCGGCAGGTGTGAATGAAACAACATGGAGAGGCCCATCTCCGTGATGTGTCTGTGCTTGCGTTCTGCACTACCATTCTGCTCAGGTGTATATGGACATGAGACTTGATGATGAATGCCGCGAGTTCCAAAGTGAGACTGCAACCTGTTGTTTATGAATTCAGTCCCTCCATCACTCTGGAAAACTTTGATGCGAGATGAGAATTGGTTCTCTACGAATGCTTCAAATTGGAAGTAGACACTGACGAAGTCTGACTTACGACGTAAAGGATAGAACCACGAAAATCGCGAATAATCATCCACAAACAAAGCATAATAAGAAAAACCATTTCCCGAAACAACCGGAGATGGCCCCCACAAATCACAATGAATGAAATCCAAAACATTCTTAGCCCGTCTAGGGTTCTCAACAAAAGACAGTTTATGGCCTTTAGCCATAGCACACGGTTCACAAATACCAGGTTCTGGAAGTACATAAGTAAGAGACAAAAACCCATGTTTGTTCAATAAAGAAATAACAGCATAGGACACATGTCCTAATCGAGCATGCCACACTTCAAAAGATGCTCTATTATTGTTCTTCTTCACCACTGAAAGAAGTGCTGCCTCACCACGGTCCAGCACATACAGCCCATGCTCACTGTGTCCCTGCCCCAGGATTGCCCTGCTGAGCTTGTGCTGAATAATAAAAGACTTGTCATCGAAAGAAATAATAGCACATAGCTCCTTGGTAAGCTTACTAATTGACAACAGGTTTTTAGTAATAGCAGGCACAACCAAGACATCAGATATATGTATAGAGGGGCTAACTCTAGCATCACCAACAACAGTAATAGGAAGAGAAGCACCATTACCAACAGAAACAGAGATATTACCATTATATGGAGCCAAAGCAGTCAAGTTCGAAGAAGTGGCACTCATATGGTTGGTAGCCCCTGAATCAAGATACCAGTCTGAAGCTGTAGGAGCAGTAGCGGGCTGAGTCTGAGGAGCCTGGTAGGGCACATACTGCGGTGCATACACAAGTGGCTGAGGAGCCACTGCCGCAGGAGCAACTGGAGCAGCATAGGTCTGAGCAACAAGAGCCTGAGGAGCAGATGGAGTCTGTGCCGACTCAGGAACATTAGTCTGGTACTGCTGCTGACCATAAGGCTGTGGTGGTGGAGTCACATAACTCGGCGTAGAGTTTCCACAAAACCTAGAGATGTGTCCGAAGCCTCCACACGTGTAACACTGAATCTAAGCACCCAAAACACCAGATCTGGACACACCAGGACCTCCAGGAGCTGTCCAGGGACGACGACCGCCACGACGACCGCCGAACCGGCCGCGCGTGGGCCCCACGCGCCGCCGCCACGCGCGGCCTGTCCAGGCGCGTGAGCCCACTCGCCACCTTCTAGTAGCTGGGCGGCCGGGGCAGGTTGCTGGGCGGCCGCGACAAAAGCTACCGGTCCCGCCGGAGCCTGTACCTGCACATTCGTTTTCTCCAAATTTGCCAAAAAAGCCTCATAGCCCTTGGCTTGATCCACAACAGTTATATACGGGGGCAAGGGATCAAGAACAGCAACGGGTGCACTAAAATTTTTATATTCTTGACCGAGGGCAGTGAGAAACCACATAAGCTTGTCGCAGTTATCCGCAGGTTGGCTCATAATGCTTAATTGATCAAAAATTTTAACAAGAGACAGATGAAGATCATGAATCGTACCAGTTTTGCGAAGGAGGTTAGTCTGCTGTTGGAGGCTGAAAACACTAATCGAGGTGCTGTGTTGATAGGTGCTGGCAAAAGTGTCCCACATCTCCTTAGCAGTAGTACACCCGGTGATCTCATTCAACGAATCAGCAGTGCATGAGAATAGAAGCACACTACAAAGTCTCTGATCATCCACGATCCAGGATTTGCAGGCAGCAAGGGCAGTGTCGTAGGCAGCCTGAACCTTCTGGAGAACGGCAGAGTCCGGTGGTGTGGAGGATGAAGAAGCGGCCGTTGGCGGCACGGGAACGGGAGGGCGAGGAGTAGAGCCATCCAGATGGCCAAACAATCCTTGAGGCATGAACACATACTCTACCTGCTTCTTCCACTACAGGTATGTTAAAGCTTCCAACTTGGTATTGAGAAGATGAACCATCGTGTTGATTGAAAGAGTATCATCCCTGGTAGCAGCCATCGTCGTGTGAACAACAAAAAAGAGGGAGAGGGTTTAGGAACCCTAGGGTTTAAGGAAAGAGGATCGTCAGGCGACTGATACCATGTAAAGAGTATCTGATTGCTTGATTAGAATAAGGCAGGAGCATGCCTATATATAGTTACATACAAGGGCCTAAAGCTAAATACTGAAGCTAGCTAAACCCTAGGCACATAAGTGCAATATACAAAGTACATACATAATTAATAAATCAGTCCTCCAATTCTTTTTGTATTGTCACATGATCGAATTCTAGCACTGTTTTTACAAATAAATTAAGATGTTCGAAGCCGAGTGTATTGAGACCCCAACAGTATGAATCTTGATTTTCATTCAAAATCAAACTTGAAAGAGTGTTATGTTGGAAGCAAGGTTCTGCATATTTTCATTTTTTGCCGAACAAGTGAGGGGATCAGCTATATATTGAAACTTTCAATAAAATTAAGAAGTTGACTTAGTTCAGTTGGTAACAATTTTCGGTGATACGACTGTCTTTTAAGTCGTATTATGAAGGTCTTCTTGAGTTTCAACATTTTCCGTTCACCAAAGTTTATACATTAAAACATGTCAATATCCCATTTATCAGCCATTTTTTAATAGCAAACAGTTGATTTCCTTTTACATTTTTGAAAAAAGATGGACATTCTGTGTTTTTACTTTAGCACTAGTTTCAAAAAACAAAAAATGGATGCATTATGAATGGATCATGGCATCTTACTCATGGAGGATGCAGAATGAGATTCAGAATGAGGCATTATGGATGCAGAATATGGCTCTTTGATTTATTCTGGCCTGAGTAGCAGAATGATGCAGTTTACATGGCTTTGTAATTGATATCCCGTGCTCATCGTTAGATTTGTATTTCGCTTTGCAATTTGCTAACATGCTTGCGAGTAGTGAGTCCTCTTATTGGCAAATTTGGGCTTCACAATGTGATCTCTAACATGCAATTGTAAGAGTAGACATAAGTTAAAACTTATGTCATTTCTAACAAAGTGTAATCTATTAACTATTTGTAAACACTATGTGTACAATATTTAAAAGCCAATTAAAGGTAATTTTTAAATTTGGTGAACCTAATAAACATCACCCCACTTTTGCAAGTGATTTTAATAATAATAATAATAATAATAATACAAAGAAACTACCGTTGTGTATTCATTATTATTATGTTATGTTCTACCTAACTCTTTTAAGACAAACAATTGAACAAATAACCTTTTAAGTTTCTCAGAAGGAAAATTAAACTAGCAAGATATGAAATCAAAATGCAAACTTGAAAACGTAAACTTACAATCATATAGAAATATGAATTCATCCTGGGGATTTCCAGAAAAAGGATACTTTAATTTTCTCTTTTGCATAGTTAGGCACCATCAGGCCACCACATATACTCCCTCGGTATATGGTAGACGTGGATCCAGAAAGGGGCCTTGTCAAACGCAATTTTTGATCCCACCATAACATTATAAGCAGGAGAATCGAAGATCCATGGTTGATCGTTCAAAACCCTAGATCGAGTTTCAGAGTTTGGAAATATAAAAATGGAGCTAATATCAAGATCCACACTCCGCAGATCTGGCACCAAACTCCTCTTTCGTACATTGATATATATATTTGCACACACAACATCACTCTCTAATGATTGCACGCAATTTTTTATCCCACCATAACATTATAATTAAGCAGGCTTCAAATCAGCAAGTGCGAATCGAAGATCCATGGTTGATCGTTCAAAACCCTAGATCTAGTCTCAGAGTTTGGAAAAACCCTAGATCAAAACCCTAGTGCGAATGGAAGATCCATGGTTTTAATATTTTAATATTTTTCTCTTGTTGAATGGAAAGAGTTCAAACTTAAATAATCTCTGCAAGTTTCTCCTATTTACTTAACTTTTCTAATTAGATCGTAAAGTTTCCTGAATGGGTGATTTTATTTACACCACCTCAATTGCTAAATACACCCACCTGGCCCACTTTTATCTTAATTAATGTGTATCACTTACTCAACTTGTAAAGTTAATATTTATTACTTGTTAACTTCTAGACATAAATGATAAGGGTTTTTGGGTGAACCCTCTCTTCATTTAATATGGTATCTTCTTATTTATATCTATTTAAAAAAATCATAATACACATTTTCATAAATATTTTATGTAGAATAGAAATAAATAATTTCTAAATTACTATTCAACTTTTTAAAATATTGATTTATATCGGAATAAAATATAAGAAAAATATTTATTTATCTTTTATCTATATCATCTGTAATGGATTATCTCTGACTATGTTGTGTATATATGCATTTAGAAGTGTATTTCTTCCTTCTTATGTAGAAGAACTTTCACCTGTAATTTCAACGGATTAATTACTACTGATATTCCAATAACTTTGAACACAATCCTCAAATTTTACCGTTCAAAACAACCAATATTGTTAGTGTACTACTATTGACCTGACCGACTTATTTTATAATTTAACTTTCATATCTCTGATATTTCCAATAAATTTGAACACAAATTTCTATTTAACGTCAAACTAAACCAATCTAACCATTCTTCAAAATATTGACCTAATTATTCTATAATGTTTTATACTGAACGTGAGTTGGAGTTGGTTGGGTAATGCTAACCATTTTTTTTGTAAAATTTTTATCAGTATATTAACATATATTTTTATTAAATTTCTATATTAACGTGATTTAAATTGTGGTATCAAATCAAATTTTAAAAAAATTATCCAAGAATACATAATTTACCTGATACAATAATAATTTACCTAATACCATCATACTCTAATCAAATACAATAAGTAGGACACATTTTACTATACACGTAATAAATATGTTCGGTGTAAATAATATTTTATTCTATTCACACCACATGGTCCACCAACTTTTTATTCTACCGAGGTTATTTTCACCACAAGGGTGGTGTAAATTCCTGAATTTTATGTGGTGTGCGTGCACCTGTGAGTTTCAAACAGTGCACATTATACGCACTTAATAATTAAGACTAGGATAATAATTAGCATGCAATCACGTAAGCTGCAGCCATTAATATAATTAATTTCTGATTTTCTGTTTTCCTTTATCATGCAACTATTCGGATTGCGTGCAACTGTGAATTTCCTGAATTTTATGTGGTGTGCGTGCACCTGTGAGATTTAAACAGTGCACATACATTTATAAAAACATACAACATTTATAAAAACATACATCCATAAAGTCACAACTCACATACAACAGGTTTAGAGCTATATAGTATATGAGAATGCTTATAAAATGAAAAACAATAACAGCAGTTATTTCTGAAATGTAAAAGAGTCACAGCATGTTGTTTAGTCTTGCATGATATCTTCAGGCTGATGACTAAGACGAAAACATGGCAGAGTCACCGAAAGCAATAAAAGCTGCAAAAGATGCCGGATGTCAGAAAAGAAACTGAGCATTGTTATACGAGAAGCTACCAAAAGATGAAATCATCAGAATACTCTCTCTTTCGTCTTCGTTGGAACGTATACCTGATCAGTCTAGCGTCCCCGGCAACAACAGGCTCCAACTGTTCGGCCTCAGAAATTGGCGCCAAAAACATACATCCACAAAACTGATCTACCTAGCTACTTAAAACTGCTCTAGAAACTGCTCTAAAATGTTTTTATAAACAGTGCACCTGTGAGTTTTGAATCTGGGAATTCAAACTAAGCTGAGAATTATTACAGGCGAAGTGGAGAAGTGATGATTCCGTAGGACAGTGAAAATCAGAGATATCGGGAAGGATGTTCATGGAGCCCAACAATACACCGGCAAGGACGTTACTTGAAACAGTTTCCTGTTTCCTTTGAGCATTTGAACCAGGCTTCAGCACAAAAGAAACTTACATAAAGTAATTATATGTGCACGATTTATTTTAATCGTGCGTGCGCTCATCATATTCAAACATTCATCATTTCAATATTTATATATTTATATATATATATATATATATATATATATATAGAGGTTGTCATTAGAGAATAAAGATCAACAATCCTTAACAAAGTAATTAATCATAGTAAGTGGAAAATCAGTGTATGTGGCTCTGTACGTGGTCGTGACCGAGACCGGGACTGTATATATGTAAACATACGGTCCGAACCCGGAGTTCTGATGTAATTAGCTGATGTCACGTTCATCAAATATAACATTGAAGTGGTTCCAATCTTCCAGACCGTTATTTGATGAATTTTTAAACAGAAAATAGAAAACCGTCACGTGAAAACAATTGTAAATCATGATTCTCCTCAAAAAAAAAATAGTAAATCATGATTTTTTAATATGAAAATATTTACGTACCATCCTATTTTATAAATATTAATAATTTACAACTGAAAATTCATGCATTTTTAACTATGATAATTATATCGAATACTTGTATGTATCTTATGTGAAACTCAATTTATATATAGTAATATAGGACGGAAGTGCTTTTTTTGATTCACTTTCTCTCTCTATGATTTCGCTCCACCTTCTCTCTTAATTCCACTGTTTACCTGATGTAGCGGAATCTTATAACAAACGTAACCAAAGTAACCCAATGAAATCAACCTATTTAATTCTGCGAATACCTAGGTCGAAAACGCCTTCCAAATCTATATACTCAAGGAATATCTAGAATTTAGATTTAAAACTTATCTCTCGAAAGAGAACTCTCAACACACTTTTATATCAAATCATAAAAACTATCTATTACAATGGTTTGATGCCCTATTTATAAGAGCTCACAAATTCTATTCTATTACAAAACATGTAAATATTTTCTTAATCCTATTTAGAATACTAATTATAAATATGGAAATTAACCAGAATCCATATGGAAACGAGTTATACTTTTTCCAATTTGCTAATAAATTGATAATGGGCCTTACTTCTTGCAATTCAAATGCTCCATATTATCAAGCCCAATCTCATCTGCATCATTACCAAACTAACTTTTCCCCCTTTTATTCCCATTATCCACCGTATCTCCGCCTACAACGGATTGATAATGGCTACATCCCCTCCTCTGCCCATGGCGGCGCCACCGCAACCACGCAGTGGTAATGGTCCGATTCCCCCGCCTCATCGCGGTGGATCCATTGCCGGTGGTAAAAGCTTCATCCAAGCCCTCACTCATAGAACCCCACCACTCACTGCCACGCTGCCGGAAAACCCTGAAATTTCCCCCATTACCCAACACAAGGGAGACATAGCTTGCATAGTCACCCGTTCCCAAGCTGAAACCCTCGCTTCCCACTATAAGAACGCCCTCATCGGAAAATTTTCCAGAGGTAAACCGTCAATGGAGCGACTCCACGAGGCTTTTCTGACAATTGGCATCACCGGCAAATACCAAATCGGGGCAATTGATTATAGGCACATACTCATCCGATTTGAAGAGCTCCAAGACTATCAGAGATTATGGATGCGTGGATATTGGAATCTGGCCGGCTCGCAAATGAAAGTGCTAAAGTGGACCATCGACTTCTCACCATTGGCAGAGTCATCCATAGTTCCAGTATGGGTCACCATACACAAGGTACCCTTTTTCTTCTTCAATTCGACCTTGATTCAATCCATGGGCAACCAAATAGGAACGTTTATAAAAATGGACGCGGCTACAGCTGCCCTCACTAGAACGAATGTGGTAAAGATCTGTGTAGAGGTAGACCTCCGGAAGAAGCTGAAATCTTGTATTAAGCTAGGTATAGAAGGAGAGGCTATCCTTAAGTATCAAGTAGAATATGAAGACCTCTCTCTATACTGTGAGAAATGCTGCATGTTAGGTCATTGTAATGAGAACTGCACTGTCTTACATCCAGAGCTGAGAGAAAACTGAAGCCTACCCCAAACATTACCCCCTTACCAGATACAGCCCAGAAAGCCCCCACTCCTGAACTTAACCTTAACCTCCATAAGGTTTCAGACACTCCTGAAGTCATCATAGTTGACTCTGATACTCCTGCCAATGTGCCTGTCAATGCAAATGATAATGGTGCTGGAACTTCTGGAATCTCGGCAATGGAGAAACAAGCAACTCTTAGAGTCCAGCAGAAAATTTGGACCAAGGCCAAAAAGAGAAACCACACTCCAAAATTTACCCCTTCTCCACCTCACCTATCCTCTAATCCACTTTCCCCACTCACAGAGCCTACCAACCAACCTAAACCCTGCAACATCCCCTCCCCACTCCACTCCACTCCACTTTCAGTTGACAGGGAACTACTCAAAAACATGGGCTCACTTTCCAGGAGATCCTATTATGCAAAAGATGATCTGCAACTGGCCTCTGGTAAGCATCCAAACCTGTTCAATTCTTTATCCCCTAAAAAAATTTCTGCTCTCTCCTATGAACAAATCAGGAACAGGTTCACTATGCTGAGTCACCTCAACCAAAATGAAGAGGAAGATTATGGGATGCAATCACTTAATAAAGACTGTGAATCCTCTGAAGATGATAATTTACAGGAGACAGAACCAGATCAGGTAAGCCCTATGAATGCTCAATTAGACAGTAATGATAATCCTTCACTGGAAAAATCTAAATTGTCTAATTTTTTTACACAAATTAACAAAAAATTTACTCCAAAAAAGAGTGTTAACAAACCCTCTCCAAACAAACTTTTAACTAGATCAAGAAGCACTAAACCATTTTTTAAATGATTAGTTCAACTCTTCAAATTAAGTCACTTGTCTGGAATATAAGAGGGATGAGAACCTCAATAGATAGACTTCTAGATATGGTCAGAAGCCATAGGATAGAATTATTATGTCTTATAGAACCCCTGCATAAAAAGCACAAGATTGAGAAATACAGAAGAATTCCGAATTTTTCAAACTCCCTATGTGCTGAAAGTGGTAAAATCTGGTTATTTTGGAATAATTAGATTCAAATTACCTTACTCATTGATCACCTACAATTTCTTTCTGTCAATATTTTTAGTCCAAAAATGAACATTTCAATGGAAGGAATTTTTATTTATGGACTGAGAACAGTACCTGGCAGGGATTTATTGTGGCAGGCTATCAAAACAAAACAACTTTCCAACTCTTTCCTCATAGGAGATTTTAATACAATAAAATCTCCCCATGAGTACAGTGGACCCTCAACCCCTAGCTTAAGGAGTATGACTCAATTTAATGAGTTCATCTCCAGTCTGGCCCTCTCTGAAATCAATACTGTGGGAAATATCTTCACCTGGTCAAACAGCTGGCGGAGAGGTCCAACAATTCAGAAATTAGATAGAGGCCTTGCCACCCAAAGCTGGAAATCCCAATTCCCCACCTCATCCATACATATCCTTAATAGGGACACTTCTGACCATTCACCTATGTTATTTATAATAGGTAGTTCCATCCCATCTACACCTAGCTCCTTTAGGTTCATCAATGCATGGTTCTGCCGAGATGACTTCTTGGATATTATATCCAATGATTGGAATCTCCCACTGAACAAAACTGGTATGCTGCGTTTTTTCATGAAACTGAAAAGACTGAAGCTAACCATAAAATTATGGAACAAAACAACTTTTGGGAACATTGATAGTAATGTTATCAATGCTGCTGAAAGCCTCAGGTTGCAAGAAATTGTTTTTGACAATGATAGTTCAACTCATGAATTGATCAAGCTTAAACAGTTTAGAGCAATACACCTTAGAGCCTTAAAAGAACAAAACAAATTTTGGAAACGAAAATCTAGAGTTACTTGGCTTAAAGAGGGTGATGACAACACTAAGTTCTTCCACAACACTGTGAAAGAAAAAAGAACTGGTCTTAGTATTACTAAGATTAAGAATGCCCAAGGGATTTGGCTTGATAACATGACTGAGATAGAATCAGAAGAAGTGTCCTACTACTCTGATCTGTTGACAGAACCCCCCAATTTAATTAATGGGGAGTATTATAGTCATTTCCTTAGCCAAATCCCAAAAATAATTATTGAGACTGATAATTTAGATTTAATCAGACCAGTAGACATGGAAGAGCTTAAAGCTATTGTTTTTAACCTTAATAAAAACAGTAGCCCTGGCCCCGATGGGTTCTCTTCAAAATTTTTCCCAAAAGCTTGGGAAATAATAAAATTTGATCTGCTGAATGCAGTTCAAGATTTTATGAATCAGAATGATATTCCAGTAGGCATTTCTGCCACCTGGATAACATTAATTCCCAAAAAAGATGTTATTTCTTCCTTTGATGATTTTAGGCCTATAAGTCTCTCTAATTTTACCAATAAAATTTTTTCAAAACTTTTAATGGAAAGACTGAAACCTTATATGCCTAAACTCATTTCACCCCACCAGTCTGCATTCATGCAAAATAGGGACATTGCTGATAACATTATTTATCTTAAAGAAATGATTAGATTTCTAGATAAAAAATGCAGAAACCCAAACTGTATCATTAAACTGGACTTGAGAAAAGCATTTGACATGGTTAACTGGGGTTTTTTAAATAGCATATTATTACAGTTTGGTATGCATGGAAAATTTGTGCACTGTGTCATGAAAAATCTTAAAAATGCACATTTTTCTGTTTTGATTAATGGTAGACCAAATGGCTTTTTTTCTCCAACAAGGGGAATCAAACAGGGAGATCCCCTCTCCCCTTTCCTGTTCAATATTTTTTCAGAGGCATTTACAAGAGGTCTGTCATACATGTTCTCTTATGGTCTTTTGCAATATTTTGATCTGCCTGCAGGACCCTCACCAATCTCTCATCTGAGCTATGCTGACGACACCATCATATTCCTCAAATCTTCAAAGTCTAACCTTGTCAGATTTAACTCTTTCCTAGTGGCTTTTGAACAAACCACGGGACAGAAAATAAATTTTGACAAGAGTGACTACTTTCTAGGTAAGCATGCTTCTGCTGGTAAGATTAAAATGATTGATGAGGTTTTGCATATGAAAAAAGGCTCCTTCCCATTTAAATATCTAGGAGTGCCAATTTTTAAAGGGAGAGTACTTACTGAATATTTTTTACCCCTTCTTCAAAGATTGGAAAGCAAAACTTCTAACTGGAAAAATTTTTGGCTCTCTCCTGGGGGCAGAATTACTCTTATCAAATCTTGCCTCTTCTCTATTCCTCAGCATATTTGGTCTGTAATGAAACCACCTGTATGTATTGTCAAAAGAATTGAAAAGATCCTTTCTAGATTTTTCTGGGGTGAGACTGATTTAAGACCTAAAAAAGTCTGGAAAAGATGGGCTGAACTGACATACCCTGTTGAACAGAATGGGATTGGGGTTAGATCCATACAAACTATTGTCAATGCATGCTCCCTTAAGATTTGGTGGAAATTTCAATTAGGTGATACTCTGTGGGCAAAATTCCTTTGTAATCTGCCCAGATCTTATAGAAATTCCCCAAATTGGAAAAGAATAATGGAAGTGGATGATATGGCTCAGAAAGTTACCAGAATCATTCATGGGCAGGGCACTAGTAGTTTCTGGCATTCAGACTGGACACCTTTTGGTGCCATTTCTGATATAGTTCCAATATCTCAGACTGACATTCCTCAAGATTGCACAATTTCTGAATTTTGTGGTAACAAATCTGAGTATATGTCCCATCTCCTACCTTTTCTGCACCTTTCTCTGTCTCAGTTTTTGCAGGTTACCATATGCTTCCAAAACAGAAAGGACAGACTTATCTGGACCCCTGATGTTAAAGGCCATTTTACCTTCAAATCAGCATATCATATCACACTACTACAAAGGGGTGGATGCAAGGCACATATTTAAGGCGTTTGATGGGGGCGCGTTTTTTTACGCCTTGATTGATAGTAGCGAGTTCGCTACCTCTTCAAGCTTAGCAAAAAAAATTACATTCAAGACAGAAAGAGGCAGTTAAAGGCAGAAATGGGATTTGACGTTAAAAGATACTTGACCAAGGCGGAAAAAATGTATCCGCCTTAAATTGAATTGGTTGTTGCGATCTCGCAACCTTTGTAGTAATATGAACGTGTCTGTAGCGATTTGGTAGGTTAGCTCGGTAGTCGTAGGTTTGTTCGTTGCGATATCGTAAGCTTTGCTAAACCCTAATTTTAGCAGGCGAAGATATGGGAGATGTCTTAACTGGGACGGTAGTATATCGCGTTTGCTGTTACGGCATCGCTTCTTAAAAGGTCAAATTTGTCATTGCTCAATGTACAGTGCATGTGAGGGTGATTGAAATGTTACGAGATCGCTGGATACTCGAAGGTGTGAGCGAGGGCGTAGCGAGTTCGCAACAGACTCTGTATGGGTCACAGATTTAAGCTGAACTGGCCGTTCTAACTCCAAAAACAAAAACTTTAAAAGGGTCTAAACAGGTGGGTATTGAAGGGTGATCAGTTGAAGTGTTCTCGGAGGTCTCATTGTTCCCGTGTTGGTGTAGGTAAGGTTTAACTTGCGTAATGTACTGGCTTGTCTCTTGATTTTGGTTGATTTTATGCATAATTTTTGGTTGCATTTTGGTTTATCTTGGTTGTTTTGTTAATGCAGTGTGTAGTTTATGTGTTGATCATCTAAAGTCAGTGGGTTAGTAGTATTGTGTAGCTGTTTGTCTGATTTGTGAATTATGGACCGCGAACGAATAATGAAGGAGAATGCTCGATTATCGAAGGAGTACTTAGATTTGGTTGAACAGTTCTTAGATGTTAGGTTGCGACATTGTAGACAGAACAGCATAGGAGGGGTTAGATGTCCATGCAACAAGTGTAGAAACAACGCCATATTTGAAGATATTGCTGTCGTGCGTGAACATTTAATTTGTAAAGGTTTTGACAAATCCTACACATAATGGGTTTGGCATGGGGAAGGCCATTATCGAAGTGACCAGGTGGAGATGGAGGAGGGAAGCGCCGAGGAAATCCTGCAGTATAATGAACAACTTTCAGACATGTGCGACGATGTTGTTATGGAGTTTGTTGGGAAGAAAAGTATGCTGGAGGCAATGTATGACGATAAAAAGACAAGCTTATATGTTGGGGCTAAGCATTCTAGACTGGGAGCAACATTGTTGTTAATGAACCTAAAGGCAAGGCATGGTATTTCTGATAAAGGAATGACGGAATTGCTAGAGTTGGTGAAAGAGTTACTTCCTCAGGACAACTTGTGTCCTGACAGGGTTTATGCTGCGCGGAAGATATTGTGTCCTATGGGCATGGAGTTTACCAAGATTCACACATGCCCGAATGATTGTATGTTGTATAGGGGGATTGTTGATTCCTTGAGAGATGATTGCAAGGTATGCGGTGAGTCTAGATGGAAAAAGAAGGAGGGAAAGGTCGAGGTATGTGGAGAAACAGTGACAACATCGACAAAGCAAGGTCCTGCTAAGGTGATGTGGTACATGCCCTTGAAACCGAGATTGACGCGTTTATATGCCAATCTGGTTGATGCAAAATTGTTAACATGGCATGCCGATAGGGTTCGAGAGGAAGATGATGATATTATATCTCACGCTTCTGATGGTGATCAGTGGAAGAAGATGGATGCTATGAATCCAGAATTTGCTGACGAACCTAGACACGTGCGCTTAGGACTATCTACTGACGAAATGAACCCTTTCGGGAACATGTCCAGCACCCACAGTTCATGGCCAGTGATGCTTGTTATTTATAATCTACCTTCATGGTTGATGATGAAACGAAAGTATGTGCTTTTGAACACTATGATCTCGGGGCCTAGGCAACCTGGCAATGACATTGATGTATATCTAGCACCTCTTGTTGAGGAGTTGGAATCCTTGTTTAAGCATGGGATTCATATTCCTGACGGAAGTCGAGGGGACGCGACATTCCAACTTAAAGCCATGTTGATGTGGAGCATCAATGATTTCCCTGCTTTGGGTAACCTTGGAGGGTGTTCTGTGAAAGGGCATTTTGCATGTCCCGTTTGTGAGAGCCATACTAGTCATTGTCAATTAAAGCACGGTGGTAAGCCTGTTTATCTAGGTCATAGACGATTTCTACCTAGAAGCCATCCGTGGAGAAGTGCAAAGAAGTGGTTTAACGGTCAGGAAGAGCATGGTTTTGCCCCAGTCCCACTATCAGGTACTGAAATATTGGAAAAGGTAGCGGGCATGGAGTTTGTGTTGGGAAAGGGAAAAAAGAAAAGCGCTCAAAGTACGATTTGGAAGAAATGTTCGATTTTTTTCAAGCTCGAATATTGGGAGCACTTGGATGTGCGCCACTGTCTAGATGTCATGCACATAGAGAAGAATGTATGCGAAGCTTTGGTTGGGACGCTATTGAATACACCGGGCAAGAGTAAGGATGGATTGAAAAGTAGAAAGGATTTAGTCAATCTTGGCATAAGGACGTCACTTGCTCCCGTTCAAGAAGAAGCAGGTACGACATACTTACCACCTGCTTGTTATTCCTTGTCATCTGAGGAGAAGGAGAGTTTCTGTAGAACTCTAAAATCAGTAAAGGTGCCTTCTAAATATGGTTCGAACATTAGTATGTGTATCTACCGCCGAGTTGAAATTAGTGGGAATGAAGTCGCAGAATTGCCACAACCTGATGCAGGATTTGAATGTCATTGCTCTGAGAGGTTGCTTGCCTTCTTACGTTGGAGATGCAGTTGCAAGGCTTTGTTATTTTTTTAAACAAATATGCCGCAAGAGAGTAAGCAGTCGTAAGTTGGATGAATTGCAGGATATGGTAGTTGAAGTACTGTGCAGGCTAGAGATGTATTTTCCCCCTTCATTTTTTGATATAATGATTTATTTGATAGTTCATTTGGTGCGGGAGGTGAAGCTGTGTGGACCGGTGTACTTGAGATGGATGTACCCATTTGAGAGGTACATGAGCATTTTCAAGCATTTTGTTAAGAATCGTTATCGACCGGATGCCAGTATAGTGCAGCGATATGTCGCGGAAGAGGTAATAGAATTCTGTACCAACTATTTACAGGATGTACCTACTATAGGACTGCCAGTCTCCAGACACGATGGTAGATTGGATGGTGTCGGACTACGCCATAAGTCTAAATTTAGTCCTTCTTCCGATGAAATATCTACAGCACATCTGTACATTCTGCGCAACCATCATTCAGTGAGTCCTTATGTTGATGTTCACATTAATGATATTAGGTCAGCACACCCGAGCTGGTCGGAACCTAGAGTTCTAGAAGCTCATTGCAGAGACTTTACTAGTTGGCTGAAAATACATGTGCAGAATGGCGGTCAACACCCCGACGTTGTAAAATGGGTTGCCAAGAGACCCCTAGGCACAATTACGTCGTTTAGCGGGTATGACATCAATGGATACACGTTTGGTACTAAGTGGAGTGATGATAGGTCTGCAACCCAAAATAGTGGGGTATCAGTACCTGGAGAGGGTGATAATGGTTTTTTTGGTACCATTACTGATATATGGTAAATGGACTTTGTCCATGTCCGAATCGCATTGTTTAAATGTGAATGGGTAGATCAAGGTGAAGGGGTGCGCACAGAGGATTTAGGCATCACTCTAGTTAATAGAGGAATTCTCGGGTCTAGGGATGATCCATTCATCATGGCGGCTCAAGCTCATCAGGTATTCTATGTGGAAGATCCAACTGATGCTCGATGGGAGATCGTTGTTGATGGTAAGAAAACATTCATCTATGGTGATGGCTTGTTCGACGATGACTCCACTGTTTCTATCGACACCATTCCGCCCTCGGTGTACGAAACTCTGGAGGAGGATGATGACATTGTTTGCACGTCGGTGTGCAGAATGGATCATGAGGAAGGCATGTGGATTAATCCTGCGGGGAAAACTACAAAGAGGAAGGGGAGGCAACCAAAGAAGAAGAAGAGTAAAAAGAGTAAAAAACAAAAGTAGCTATTTGATAACCATTGTTTTTGAATATTATGCTGTATTTCATGGTTCATGTAGTTAAATTTTGATTTAATTAATGTTAGTACACTAAATCTTCTAATTCTTAAAAAAATTTATACACTGCTGTAGACCTGGCGATACCGTAACGAAACACGCTAGAAACCAATGCATGTTAACTTGTTGCGTTGCGATTTCGCAACATTGGCGAACCGGTTACGGTTTCGCAAGAAAAAGCTGCAATTCGCAGATAAGCTTCTGTCTCTTGAGTCTGACAGGTTACGATCTCGCTTGATGGGATCAAATTTGTATAAATTTGATTAACTAGAAACTAGCGAATTCGCTAGTATCTCGCAAGGTGAGAAACTTGATACCGGCGAGATCGCTAGTATAAAGCCACATACCAAAAAATTAGATTTAACTCCTTAGTAGAGTGGTGTTATATTTTGAAAATTTGGCCACACTAAATAAATAATGGAATTTTAAATAATCAAATATACATAATAAAATAGATGACATTCAAATTCAAATATTCTTCGCAATGTTGTTAGAGAAACTGATAAAAACAATTTGAAAATGAAATTGTTTGGATTTGAGTACAAGTACTAGCCAACATGAACGAATGCAAATCTAATCATCATTGCTAGGAGGTGGTGTCTGTGATGGTGCTGGTGGATCCCCCTTCGATTTTTTCCTCGCACTAGCCCTTTCAATGCCACGTATCACCTTCTCCGTTAACCAGTTTTCGTGATTGATTTTGGCCACTTTATCCCTGAAAAGGTCGATTGTCTCTTCTAAACCTTTGTAGTATGCCTCTGAGGGTACACCTGTTCATGTAAGTGAAACAAAAAAAGGCTAAGTATAGCAAATAAATTGTATAACACAGAAAATAAACTGTAGGGGTTTAGTGTGGCTAACCTTCGACGTTCTCTCTGACTTCTTCAGGATTAAACTGTAGCGGTTTCTTGGGTCCATCTGCTACTTTCTGCCACACACCATCAATCAACTCAAACTTACCTTTCCTCTCAAAATATGACATCGTATAGAAGCAACACTCCTGGGCTATTGGAGATAATTTTATCTTGGGATGCACTGAGGTAAGAAACATGGTTATGAAATTACCGTAAGGGAGCTTCTTGACTGTCCTATTATTTTCGACCACACTTTGTCTCATGTGCTCGAAAATGACATGGCCCGGGTTCAACTGTATCTCCTCCATGACGCAGTAAAATATTCTCACAGTAGTATAGTTCATCTCGGTGATCCAACCACCCTTAGGCACGACACTCCTAGCGACCATCTCATAAACATTCCTCTCCTCACCACTAAGTTTATCCAACTTATAAGATCTAGGCACCCCTAAATCGTCAGCATCTCTATCAAAGTACTTCTTAGCATACTCTACAACTTGGGCTCGATCCAAAACCCCACACTCAGGCCATTGTTCTCTAATGTAAAACCCCGGAGGGGGTTGGTTGCTATAGTCCTCGTTAACAGCATAGGTCACGTTCAATGCCTTGTTAAAAAACTCCTCCCCAATCTCGTAGTCCTTCTTATTAACCCTGGTGAACCACCTACCCGTTTCCTTTTCTTCCTCAATCAACTGGTGAAAATTAGCATAAAATTGGCACGTCTCATCCTTATGTGCCGGATAATTCAAACCTAACAAGTCACCCGACTCATGAAATTGAAATATCTTTAACACATTCCCCAAACCTAGTTCTTCTATCTGATCAAAATCAACAACATAACAATCTAGAAATTGACTATGCTCCATGTAATTAGAATAGGCTTGGGATGCATCAAAACTTACAAATCTTTGCTTATCATATTTGGTTGAACTTGTTCCCGCCGTCGCCCGTCGCTAAGATCCCGTCGCCCGTGGCTGAGATCCCGAAGCCCGACCTTCATCACGTCGGGCACCCTGCACAAACGGATTGGGTGCCAAATTCTTCGTCCTTGCCATTGCTCTTGTCGGATGGGTATGTGAGATTTTGGTTTGTTTATTTTTTCTAAGCTCTGAGACGTTCGATCGATGTTTGAAATCAGAAGATCCCCAAATTTGATATTTAAAGGTTCGCGTCTTGCGATATCGTAACTGCCAAGACAGCTTATCTTCAGCTTGGTTACGATCTCGTAACAATACACGCACAAAAGTAAATGACGCCGTGTAACATGCTATTTAAGTTTTGTTGTTCTATGTGTCAATCTTTGTTGTTACGAATTCGCAAGGGTAGACAACGTACGCTGCGATATCGCTACAGATTCTCTAACTAGGCTCTGTTGACTGAATACGGCTTGTTGCGATATCGGAAGTTCCTCGTAAACATGTGCTAGTTAGTTGCGATATCGCTGGGTGTTCTGTTCATAATAAATCATCATGAAACGTGACAGTGACGATTTCGCTAGGACCACGCACTATACAAAAAGTGAATGATTTTGCTGATACGATATTGTCTCTTAGGATGAATAAATAAAATGTAAGGGACAATATATCAAAACAATCCATTGGAAGCAGAAGGCAAGGAATATGAGAAGGCGGAAGGGAATGTGGGAATGAAGGGTCTAATGAGGTTCTAAATGGAGAAGGGGTTGATATTTAAAGGGTTGAGGTGCTCCATTATTCAAAAATATGTCAGAGTTCCTAGACAAAAAGCAGTCACTATGGTATTAATGGAAGTAAAATGTAAAGGTATTCTCACCTTTCCATGGACACCCCATGCAAACCCCCAAAATAAATTAATTACTGATAGAATTTCAAAGGTTTTTACTGATGTCACAGGTCAGACAAAGCCCAATACTTACAGCCCAATATACTACCAAAAGCCCTTATCTCGTTGCGATATCGCTAGAGAATCGCCAACTAGGCTCTGTTGACTGAATACGAGCTGTTGCGATATCGTTAGTACCACGTAACATATAAGCGAGTACGTGACGAGTTCGCTTGTGTTGATTCATCTAATAAACGTGCCACTTACGATATCGGTAGGAACACGCACAATAGCAACAGTAACGGATTTTGCGATGAAGCTAGTGATTTAGCGAGCGATTTAGCTAAAACAATAACCGTTACGATGAAAAAGTAAAATGTAAGGGACAAGGTTTCAAAACAAGAAAAGCTTTTCAATAATTAAATTAATGTGCCAATACGGCAGACATAAACTTATTACAATCCTAACAAATTTTACATAAAAAACAACGGAATAAAATAAGAAAGAAACTACACTACAACATCCAAAGTGGCGGAGGGGTTAGAAGGATGTGAAGCACTTCCTGCTCGCAAGTGCAAGCATCACATTCGATGTCCGCTGGATCAACCCTCGTGTAGCGTCGGTACCTGAAGCCTTCATTGAGGTGAGCATGTTCCTGGCAGCATCTAGGCTGAGGCACTACTACATCGAGGTACCCCCTGTAGTGCGCATTGCCCCAGGCGTAAGCCAATTCGAGTTGCACGCGATCCCGAACTTCCTTGAGGCCTTTCTTGTCGGTTCTCTTCATCTCGGTGATGACATCCATGCCTCTTTGAGCATCATGACCTTCGCAGATTGCAAATATAGCCAAGGCATAGGCCGACTCTCTGTGGCCTATTACAGAAGCCTCGGTGAGCCATTGTCGAGCCCAATCGGTCGCTTGGAAGCTCACATACCGACGAAGAACGTGTCTGAACATAAACGAATCATTATAAGATGAATCATGTCATCTGGGAGGATGCTGAAAAGTGTCAAATCCATGGGAATAAGATGGCAAAGAATAGGAGAAGATTGAAGGGAATGTGAGAATGAAGGCTCTGATGGGGCTCTAAATGGAGAAGGGGCTGAGTTTTATAGGGGTGAGGTTCTACATTGGTCAAAAACATATGAGAGTTCCTAGACTGAAATTAGTAATTGATGTATTAAAAGAAGAAAAATGTAAAGGCAGTCACACCTTTTCATTGACCACATTCACACCCCCTAACAAAATAATCACTGATGGAATTTCAAAGGTTTTTACTGATGGGTCCGTGGACGGTAGAGATATCGCTAATCTTCAAGCCTAACAATTGTGTGAAGCTTTTGTTGTTACGAACTCACTAGAGTATCTCACAAAAGGCTCTGTCGACTGAGTACGACTTGTTGCGAGTTCGCTACTATAAGTTACACAGGTAGCGACTTCGCTAGGGAGGCGCCTCGCTACTATGCCATTCATAAGTTTTGTTGTTCTATGTGATCATGTGCAGTAGCGATCTCGTAAGAAAGATCGCCAACATTTGTCCCACATCGGCTGATTAGAAGGTGATTTTTCAGTTTATATACACTTACATTTTACAAGGGTTCGATAAGTCGCCGACCAGCGCAAACTGAACATGAAACACCAAGGCTGAGGCCCAATACTTACATAGGCTATGGACCAATACTTACACAAGCTAATGCCCAGCACTTATACGCCCAATATAGACCCAAACCCAAAAACCATTTTTTGATGGGTTCTTATCATGTAGCGAACTCGCTACGGAAGAATTATTCTAATTAGTAGCGAGATCGTAACCCAAAAAGCCTTTTTTTTAATTGAACTACTAACTAGCGCTATCACAACCCCGTCGCCAACTGGTTTTCTGGGTTATGTGGGTTTGTGGGTCTGTGGGTTTGTGGGTTTAGGGTTTAGGGTTTAACTGTGGTAACGTGTATACTAGCGATATCGCTACTACACAAGCTAATTAGATTGTAACTAAAAAATCAAACTTTTTAATTTTTTATTAGCAATTTTCACATTCTAACATATATATATTTTATATAGATGCAGTACAATACTCTATTTGTTAAATATCCATCATGATATTCACTCAGTTAGAGTACATCTTTGTACATAAGCAGTATGACATAACTCTATGTACAACATCAATAATTCGGTTTAAATTTTTAAACGCAATATCATATTCTTAAATATGTACATTTTATATCTAAACAGTATAATACTCAATTTGGAATATATCGAACATCACATTATGTCAAACAGAGTACATGTTAGTACATCAGCATGCAATGTTATTAAGCGATACTCGGTAGTATGATGAGTGATGACAGTTGGTGAGTGAACGTGTGCATGATACTTTGTTTAATTCAAGAATCATGCTTGTAATCACATAAAAGAGTTGTAATAAACTAAGTATCTCTAATGAAATGCACTTGAACTGTGCATATATATATATATATATATATATATATATATATATATATGTAGTTCATGTGTGAAGCTCTACTATGCTGTTGTCTCTAAAGGTAAGCGATGGATAACAAAATCAAGCGTACACATGATGTGTACAGTTTCTTATTGTCTTACAATTAAAGACTAAGTTTCATAAAACTCTTTCAAATTATGTAATTGCAGATTAAGTGACAAAATCCCTATCCCGTTCTACATGAGCATACGACGGAACAAATGAAAAATAATCTTAAAATAGAATGATTAGTGTCTTATACCATCATTTCGTTTAAATCGTGATTTAAAAATGTATGAGTGCATTTAAAAAACAAAAAAAAATCTTAAGGAGGGTTCTAGCGAGCATTTGTAGCAAATTCGCAACATCCTAGGAACATACTTTATGTCAGCTTCTCAGTTACGATGTCGCTAGAAGGATAAAGTAGAGCATAAAAGGCAATCACATGAGCACGTAACGACTTCGTAAATAGCCACGTCAGGCGTAACGAGAGAGTTACGAGTTCGCAACAAGGTAAGCTAGAATAAAGTAAACACGTTATAGAACAGAAAAACTCTACACTTTTGGCATCTTATCCATCACTTCTTACGGGTTTCATCTCCAAAAGTTCAAACTTTTGCACATCTTCTCAAATCTCCTCAACTTTCTTCACATCAAATCTCCATTACCCATCCCATACATGTTGGACATACAAAGCCCAAGTGGATGAGCTGACAGCGTCTGTCGCTGCTCTCAAGGTCGAGAAGGAGGCTGCCGTCGCTGAACGTGACCTGGCTAACGGAAAGCTGAAGGAGGCCAAGGCTCAGCTGGAAACGCTCGATCTGATGCGTGCCAAGCTACAAAGTGCCAAGGAAGCCATCGCCGGCCACGACTCTGGGGTCGCCGCTGCCGTTGCCAAGTACAAGTGGGCCATTGAAGTCGGTCTTCCCGACGTCTTCCTCAAGATAGCTTCAAGCGACAACACGCGTCGTCGTTTCCGCCGGGCAGTCTACCGCTCCTTTGACTTGGACGAGATGTACGAGGGCGATGCTGCTCGGTTCAGCCGTTCTCTGGATGAGTTGTTCTCTGTTTTTGGTAAGTACCCATTTACAGAATACTTCTCTGAGTTGTCCGCAGAGATGTCGCCTGAGGCGATCGTGGGGTGGATCCCTCCCCATCACTCTGAGCCCCAGCAGCCTTCTGCCGCGTCGACGACTCACCCGCCCGGGAAGGGTCCGGTTGAGGGGGTTGCCTTGGTTACTGAGAAGGACTTGCCTGATGATTTGCTGGACGAGCTCCAGGAGGCGGGGTTAGTGGATGTCGATCTGGCGCATGAGTCAACTGTGGAGCACGATGGCGAGAAGACTGGCGGGAACTGAAGCTTCTAAGTGATACGCCCTGCGTGGCGTCGTTTATGCCGTCTGTGGCTTAGACTCTTTTCTTTTGCACGGGACAATTTCTCTTGCTTTTGCTTTGTTCGGATAATATCTTTTGGTTGTGTCTTCGACGTCTGGTGACGAAGCCTTTCTTTTATTTTTCTTGGCGTTGTGTCCATTGTTCTTTCCCGTCTTCCCCAATTGTCCATCGTCGCTCCGCGTCGTTGCGACTTTGTGACAATAGCCAGCTGAACCGGGTCGTTCATTCGGACGTTGAGTTGACCATCGAGGCTACTGATGTGACTGTGCCCTCCGTCGTCCTTAGGGCAACGAGCTCGGTCAGCGAGGCCAGTGGTACTGCCAACTTAGTTAAGTGTCGCCTCGTCGGCCCACGGAACTTCCCGTCGGGCTTACCGTCGGGCTCACCTGTGCATGTCATCATCAGATCGACTGAGGCGGCTGAGCCCCCAGGTGGTTTGAGGGCAACGAGCCCAATCGTGCCGACCAGCGAACGAACTTAGTTAAGTGTCGCCTCGACGCCCCACGGAACTTTCCGTCGGGCTTACTGTCGGGCTCACCTGTCCATGTCATCGTCGGATCAGCTGATGCAGATGAGCCCCTAGGTGGATTGAGGGCAGCGAGCTCAATTATGCCGAACAGCGGACGAAATTTATTAAGTGTCGCCTCGACGCCCCACGGAACTTATCGTCGGGCTCACCTGTCCATGTCATCGTCGGATCGGCTGATGCGGCTGAGCCCCCAGGTGGTTTGAGGGCAGCGAGCTCAATTATGCCGAGTAGCGGGCGAAATTAGTAAAGTGTCGCCTCGACAACCCGCGGAGCTCACCGTCGGGTTCATCGTCGGGCTCACCTGTCCATTTGGACGTCGATGCGACTGATGCGGCTGAGCCCCCAGGTGGTTCTTGGGGGAAACGAGCTCAGTTATGTAGCCTGACGTGTGCGCAGATAACATTCATACCGCTAAGCCTGCTTTATATTACTTGCCACAAAAGAACAAAGCGAGTCCCCTGGCGATCATTCCCCCGCCGAGCAAGTGAATGGGGGCAAGATGATCGCGTCGGGAACCCGACCAAAAGTGTTTTCCTCGCCCACAGGTTAAGGCTTACTGTCTATATATACATAAATATCCAGGCTGATACCTGGTCATCCGTAGAACTTTCGGTGATTGCTCATGTTCCAGGTTCGGGGAACAGGTTCCCCCGCCATGGTGTGGAGCTTGTAAGCTCCATCGCCTAGCACCTCTGCTACCTGGTACGGGCCCTCCCATGTGACGTCCAGCATCTTCGTTCCTTCGGCCCGGCTGGCTTCGTTCTTCCGGAGAGCGAGTTCGCCCACCTTCAATGAGCGGTCCCGGACACGGCTGTTTTACCGCTGCTCGACGTAATATTTGTACGCCGCCTCTGTCAACGCTGCCTTCTCCCTCCGGTGCTCGAGCTCGTCCAGGCCGGCTCGGATTTCTTCCTCGTTCTCCGGTTTGGCCAACGGCTCGGCGAGCCTCGGTGACGGCACGATCACTTCAGGGGGAATGATCGCCTCGCTTCCATAACACAAGCGGTATGGCGATTCCCCCGTGGCCGTCCGGGGCGTGGTCCTGTATGCCCACAATACCGACGGAAGCTCTTCCACTCAGCTCCCTTTGGCTTGATCCAGCCACCACTTCAGTCCCTGGACGATTATCCCATTGGTGCGTTCCGTCAAGCCGTTCGCTTGGGGGTGTGCCACCGACGTGAACCTTTGCTCGATCCCCAGCTGGGTGCACCACGACTTGAACGGCTCTCCCTCAAACTGCTTTCCATTGTCGCTCACGATGGTTCGAGGCAGTCTGAATCGGCATACGATGTTCCTCCACACGAAGTTCGTCATTCGCTTGCCGGTAATGCTCGCCACAGCCTGGGCTTCCACCCATTTGGTGAAGTAGTCCACCGCCACAACGAGAAAATGTCTCTTCCCCGTCGCCATACGGAATGGGCCAACTATGTCTATTCCCCATTTGGCGAAAGGCCATGGGCCCGATATGCTCTTCATCGGCACTCCTGGAGAGTGCAGCACCTTGTCGTGGGTTTGACATTTGACACACTTCTTCACCAATTCGTAGGCGTCGGCCCTCATGTTTGGCCAGTAAAAACCCGCTCGCGAGGCCCTCAGAGCCAACGTCCTCGCCCCTTGGTGGCTCCCACACGTCCCTTCGTGTAATTCCGCCAGCAGCCGGCCTGCCTACCTAGGAGAGATACATCTTAACCAGGGTTGCAAGTATCCTTTCTTGTAGAGCACACCGTCCTTCAAGGCGAATTCCAAGGCTCTCCTCTCAAGCTATCTTGCCTTGCCAACGTCGTTCGGGGCCTGCCCGGTTAACACGTACTCCTTGATCGGGGTCATCCAGCTGGGGGGTTTGGTCGAGATGGCCAGCAGTTCCTGGCCTTCCGTCGACCTCGCGGCCAACGTCTCCACTAGCACCCCCTTCGACAGGTGACTGCTGGCGGTTGAAGCCAGCTTGCTGAGCGCATCAGCTCGGGTGTTCTCCGAGGAGGGGACTCGGGTGACATCGAAGTCTTCGAAACACGTAGGTAGCGCTTTTACCTTCGCCAAATACTTTTGCATCGACGGCTCCTTCACCTGATAGGTTCCGCCGAACTGGTTGGCCACCAGAGCTGAGTCGCCATACGCGTCCAGCTTGTTCGCCCCTAACTTCTTGGCGATCTCTATCCCGGCTATCAGCGCTTCATACTCGGCCTCGTTGTTTGTCGTCGGTAACTCGAACCGCAGGGCGTAAGTGGTCTCTCGTCCGGGGTCCGCGACAATCAAACCGGCCCCCACGCCCTCGACACCCGACGCGCCATCCACGTGGAGTTTCCACCAATCTGTCCTGTCCTCCCGACGTCGGGTCCGACGTGGAATGTCCACTGCATCCGCCGCCGGGTCTTCGTTTGTGACCTCCATCGCCGAATGAGTTTCTGCTAAGAAGTCTGCCATCACTTGTCCTTTGAACGCCTTCCTGGGGGCGTACTGGATGGCGTGCTCTCCCAGCTCAACGGCTCACTTGGCCAGTCTGCCCGACGATTCAGGCTTCGCCAAGATCGCTTTCAGGGGCTCGTTCGTCAAGAAAACCACGGGATGGGCTTAGAAGTATGATCTCAACCTCCGCGCCGAGTGGATGAGGGCGAGGGCCAGCTTTTCCTGATCAGTATACCAGGTTTCCGCTCCTTGCAACGTCCTACTCACGTAGTATACCAGGCACTGCACCTTGCCTTCTTCTCGGACCAACGCTCCGCTGACCATTTCCGCTCCTACGGCCAGGTATAAAAAGAGGGTTTCTCCGCTTTCTGGGGGCGACAAAGTCGGCAGCACCTTGAGGTGCTCCTTCAGCTCTCGAAACGCTTCGTCCTCTATGGGTCCCCATTGTATAGCTCTAGCTGCGCCGACGCACCCCTTGAGGATCTTCAGGAAAGGTAGCGACCTCTCCGCCACCCGAGATAGGAAATGGTTCATCGCGGCCAACTTCCCTTTGAGGCTCTGGATGTCCTTCACCGTTCTGGGAGAAGGCATGTCCACAACCGCTTGCACCTTCTTCGGATTGACGTTCAGGCCGCCGTTTGAAACCATATGGCCTAAGAACTTCCCTGACCCGACGGCGAACTGGCACTTGGCCGGGTTCAGCTTCATCCCTATCTACTTCAGCCTGCCTAGCGTCTCATCCACATCCTTGATAAAATTGCCGAAACTTTTGCTCTTGATGACCATGTCATCCACGTAGATTTCCACGTTGCGGCCCACTTGTTCCCGAAAAGACGCGATCGACCACCCTTTGATAAGTGGCCCCCGCGTTCCTCAGTCTAAACGGCATCATTCTGTAAGCGAAAGCTCCTCTCTCGGTGATGAAAGCGGTGTTATCCACGTCTTCAGGCCTCATCGGGATCTGGTGATAGCCTTTGTACGCGTCTAGGAAACACTTGATCGGAAAACCTCCAAGCGCATCCACCTTCTGATCAATGGCCGGGGTCGGGTAGCAGTCCTTCGGGCATGCCTTGTTGAGGGTCTTGTAGTCGACGCACATCCTCCAACTGCCGTCCTGCTTTTTGACCAAAACAGGGTTGGCCAGCCAGACAGGATACGGTACCTCGACAAGAATCCCCGCGTTGACAAGTTCATTGACCTCCTTGTTGACCGCTTCGTTCCTCTCGAGGCATAAGGGTCTTCTCTTCTGGATGACCGGCCTGTGCGAGGGATTGATATTCAACGAGTGCATCCCAAGTTCTGGAGAGATCCCGGTCATGTCCGACGGCTTCCTCACGAACATGGCCTCGTGTTTCTCCAGCACCTTGACCATCGACTGCTTCACCTCCTCGGGAACGTTCACTCCGACCTGTATGGGCATCGCTTGGTCCCCATGTAGGTATACGGTTTCTACCTCACTCCCCAGCTCTTCAATGATGGTTCTTTCCTTCGGGCAGACCATTTTCACCCTTCGAGCCGACGTTCTACTGGACGTCTCGCCCGACGGCTGTCCGGACGACTCCTCGGGGTTCTTCCTCTTTCTGAGAGCCACCCGGTGGCATTCCCTCGCCTTCTGCTGATCACCCCGCACCGTTGCTATTCCTTCCCTCGTGGGAAATTTCAATAAGAGATGGAGGGTGGATACGATCCCCTTCAAGGCTGCCAGTGCCGGCCTGCCGAGTATCAAGTTGTATGGGCTGTGCTCCTTGATTACAATAAACTCAAGGTCCACAATTTTCCTGCGGGGGGTCGTCCCGACCGCCACCGGCAGGGTGATGATTCCCTCTGGCCAGACAGTCCAGTCCGCAAAGTCTACCAACGGCGTGGCCGTCGGGGCCAATCCCTTGCGCGTGTTCTCGTCCAACTTCTCGAAACAATTCCAATACATGATCTCCGCCGAACTGCCACCGTTGACGTAGGCGCGGTGTACCAACTTGTCCATGATTTGCACTGTGATGACCACGGTATCGCCCCCAGCGGGTTGGTCCGGGACAGGATCCTCGGAACTGAAGGTGATCACTTCTTCCGGTGTCAGCCTCCTTGACGTTGGTGTCGGTTCAGGCGTCTTGCGGCAGCGCGCCTTCCTCTGAGACTCTGTTGCTCCCCCCGCGTTCCCTCCGATGATCGCGAGTATCGTGTCGGTGAGAGCGGTTGGCTCTTCATTCTGCGAGGAGGTGTCTTCATACCTTCGCTTCTTTCCCGACTCTTCCTTCTTCTCGGCCCGGGCAACTTCCTTGGACCTGGGTCCTGTCGACCGATCACGCGACCGTTCACCTCCGCGTTCGCTCCCTCGTTCAGTTCGATGTTCACCTGATCGGGACGAGTATTCTTCCCTGTTGTACTCCCGCGCCTCCTTGGCATACTTCTTGAGATGTCCCCGCTTGAGACAGGTTTCAATAGCTCTTTTGAGGTGTATGCATTCGTTGGTATCGTGGCCGTGATCCTCATGGTAATCGCAATAAAGGCTCATGTCCCTCTTGGAGGGCGGCAACTTCATCTTGCGGGGGACCGGGAGAACCCCCTGATCCGCCACGGCCATGAAAATTTGCTTTGGGGTCCTGGTCAAAGGCGTGAAGGATCTGTCCTTCGATGATTCTTCTCTGCTACCCAACCGGTTCTTCATTGACCCTCTCGGCTTGTCCTTCCTCAAGTCCCCTCTAGAGGTTACATCTTTGGTGGCCTTGTCGCCTCTGTGATACTCCTCGACTTTGATGTGGAGCTCGTACAACGTGAAAACAAGCTTCTTCGACAGCCGAACCTTCATAAGGGTGTGGGTTAACCCTTGCACGAAAATCTCGACCAGCCATTTCTCGTCCAACCTATCTTCCACTTTGTTACACTCGGTGATGAAACGCTCGTAGTAGTCCATGAGCGATTCGCCCGACCGTTGCCTGATCCGCAGCACATCCTGTGTGGTGAGGGAGAACTTCTTCTTCCGCATAAACCGCGTCAGGAAAAGATCCTCCAGCTTTGCGAAGGTAGAAATGATGTCGTTTTCCAGATTGGCAAACCAAAGCCTCGCCGCCTCCTTGAGGATTGTGGCGAACGCCCGGCACCAGATTGGCTCGGGAGTGCTATATGTCGACATGGATGTCGTGAAGGTGTGGATATGGTCGGCCGGGTCCATCGAACCATCGTATGACCCCAAGTTTGGGGGGATACGGATCTTCGAGTCGGTTACGAACTCCATCACCGACCGGGTGAATGGGCTTCCTCGGAGCTTCTCTCCCTCCGGCGGGGTCCAGTTCACGGCGAGGCGCCGGTGAACAAGAACTCGCGGTGGGACTTTCGGCTTGTGAATGTACCAGGTCGCCCATACCTGCTCTGGATCTTCATCTCCCCCCTGAGTCCTCATCATCATGGGTGATCGGGATGGGGTTTGTCTCCACGCCCTGCGCCTGCGGTTCTGACCCGTCGGGCACCTTCTGCTTCATCGCGCTGACACCCTTGAATAGGCGCTTCGGGGTGATCTTTCCCGCTCTGGCGCTTAGACTCTGCAACTCGTGGATATGGTTGGCCATGCGCTCTTGGGAGTTGACGATGCGCTGGAGCAGATCCATGCTCTCCTTCATTTCCCCTAGGCCGGGGTTCGGTGTTGACTCCGATCCCACCACTTGGCTCGACAGCCGGCGAGTGGCAGGATACTTGACCGAGTATTGGTCGAGTTCTTCATCTTCGTCGTTCTCGCGCCCCGTCGGATCGGTTAGGGGCGGGATCTGACTGCTGGTTTCTCCACTCATCGATTGAGTGCGTGAGCTTTAAGAATAACAAGGATCCCCACAGACGACGCCAATGTTACGGCCACAAATATGAATGTCTCCTTGAACGGAGCTGTCAACGGACTACCTGCACGAGAAAAGGGAATAGCTTGGTCAACGCGGGGAGGGCGATAGCCGTTCCCGCTCCGATGCCAAAGTCAGTCGTTTGACAGTATTTGTGATCTCTCTTTTCAATATTCTTTGTGAGCTTACCTTCTTTTCTCCTCTCTTCCTTCCTTTTATATCTCATGTCAAGGTTTTAGAGCTAGGGTTTTAGGCATGCTAATGGGCATCTGATGACCATGACATTTGCCCATGCCTGCCCTCCATTCCCTTAGCGCCATTGGGCCTCTTGGGCCTGACCTTGACCGAGCCATTCTGTCCGTTGACTTGGCCCACGATCCTCACAACGCCATATTTGAAGATATTGCTGTAGTGCGTGAACATTTCATTTGTAAAGGTTTTGACAAATCCTACACAGAATGGGTTTGGCATGGGGAAGGCCATTATGGAAGTGACCAGGTTGAGATGGAGGAGGGAAGCGCCGAGTAAATCCTTCAGTATAATGAACAGCTTTCGGATATGTGTGACGATGTTGTTATGGATTTTGTTGGGAAGAAAAGTATGCTGGAGGCAATGTATGACGATAAAAAGACAAGCTTATATGTTAGGGCTAGCCATTCTAGACTGGGAGCAACATTGTTGTTAATGAACCTAAAGGCAAGGCATTTTATTTTTGATAAAGGAATGATGAAATTGCTAGAGTTGGTGAAAGAGTTACTTCCTCAAGACAACTTTTGTCCTGACAGGGTTTATGATGCGCGGAAGATATTGTGTCCTATGGGCATGGAGTTTACTAAGATTCACGCATGCCCGAATGGTTGTATGTTGTATAGGGGGAGTGTTGATTCTTTGAGGGATGATTGCAAGGTATGCGGTGAGTCTAGATGGAAAAAGAAGGAGGGAAAGGTCGAGGTATGTGGAGAAACAGTGACAACATCGACAAAGCAAGGTCCTGCTAAGGTGATGTGGTACATGCCATTGAAACCGAGATTGACGCGTTTGTATACCAATCCAGTTTATGCAAAATTTTTAACATGGCATGCCGATAGGGTTCTAGAGGAAGATGATGATATGATATCTCACGCTTCGATGGTGATCAGTGGAAGAAGATGGATGCTATGTACCCAGAATTTGTTGACGAACCTAGACACGTGCGCTTAGGACTATCTACTGACGGAATGAACCCTTTCTGGAACATGTCCAGCACCCACAGTTCATGGCCAGTGATGCTTATTATTTATAATCTACCTTCATGGTTGATGATGAAACGAAAGTATATATGTGCTTTTGAACACTATGATCTCGGGGCCTAGGCAACCTGGTAATGACATTGATGTATATCTAGCGCCTCTTGTTGAGGAGTTGGAATCCTTATTTAAGCATGGGATTCATATTCCTGACGGAAGTCGAGGGGACGCGAAATTCAAACTTAAAGCCATGCTGATGTGGAGCATCAATGATTTCCCTGCGCTGGGTAACCTTGGAGGGTGTTCTGTGAAAGGTCATTTTGCATGTCCAGTATGTGAGAGCAATACCAGACACTGTCAATTAAAGCACGTTGGTAAGCCTGTGTATCTAGGTCATAGACGATTCCTGCCTAGCAGTCATCCGTGGAGGAGTGCTAAGAACTGGTTTAACGGTCAGGAAGAGTATGGTGTTGCCCCTGTCCCATTATCAGGTTCTGAAATATTTGCAAAAGTATCGGGTATGGAGAACGTGCTGGGAAAGGGAAAAAAGAAAAACACTCAAACTACGATTTGGAAGAAATGTTCGATATTTTTCAAACTCAGTTATTGGGAGCACTTGGATGTGCGCCACTGTCTAGATGTCATGCATATAGAAAAGAATGTATGTGAAGCTTTGGTTGGGACGCTCTTGAATACACCAGGAAAGAGTGAGGATGGATTGAAAAATAGAAAGGATTTAGTAAATCTTGGAATACGGACGTCACTTTCTCCCGTGCAAGAAGAAGTAGGTACGACATACTTACCATCTGCTTGTTATTCCTTGTCATCTGAGGAGAAGGAGAGTTTTTGTAGGACTTTGAAATCAGTGAAGGTGTCTTCTAAATATGGTTCGAACATTAGCAGTTGTGTATCCACTGCAGAGCTAAAATTGGTGGGAATGAAGTCGCACGATTGCCACAACTTGATGCAGGACTTGAATGTCATTGCTCTAAGAGGTTGCTTGCCTTCTCATGTTGGAGACACGGTTGCCAGTCTTTGTTATTTTTTTAAACAGAAATGTCGCAAGAAAGTAAGTCGGCGTAAGTTGGATGAATTGCAGGATATGGTAGTTGAGGTATTGTGCAGGCTAGAGATGTATTTTCCCCCTTCCTTTTTTGACATAATGATTCATTTGATAGTTCATTTGGTGCGGGAGGTGAAGCTGTGCGGACCGGTATACTTGAGATAGATGTATCCATTCGAGCGGTACATGAGCATTTTCAAGCATTTTGTTAAGAATCGTTATCGACCAGACGCCAGTATAGTGCAGCGATGTGTCGCGGAAGAGGTAATAGAATTCTGTACCAACTATTTACAGGATGTACCTACTATAGGACTGCCGGTCTCCAGACATGACGGTAGGTTGGATGGTGTCGGCCTACGTCATAAGTCTAAAATTCAGCCTTTCTTCCAATGAGATATATATAGCCCGTCTGTACATTCTGCGCAACCATCATGCAGTGAGTCCTTATGTTGATGTTCACCTTAATGAGAATTAGGTCAACACACCCGAGCTGGTTGGAACCTAGGATTCTTGAAACTCATTTCAGCGACTTTACTAATTGGCTCAAAATACATGTGCAGAATGGCGGTGAACACCCCGATATTGTAAAATGGGTGGCAAAGAGACACCTCGACACAGTTACGTCGTTTAGCGGGTATCACATCAATGGATACACGTTTGGTACTAAGTGGAGTGATGATAGATCTGCAACCCAAAATAGTGGCGTGTTAGTACCTGGAGAGGGTGATAATGATTTTTTTGGTACCATTACTGATATATGGGAAATGGACTTTGTTAATGTCCGAATCGCATTGTTTAAATATGAATGGGTAGATGAAGGTGAAGGTGTGCGCTCAGAGGGTTTAGGCATGACTCTAGTTAATAGAGGAATTCTTGGGTCTAGGCAAGATCCATTCATCATGGCGGCTCAAGATCATCAGGTATTTTATGTGGAAGATCCAATTGATGCTCGGTGGGAGATCATTGTTGATGGTAAGAAAACATTAATCAATGGTGACGGCTTGTTCAACGATGACTCCACTGTTTCCACAGACACCATTCCGCCCTCGGTGTATGAAACTCTGGAAGAGGATGATGACATTGTTTGTTCGTCGGTGTGCAGAATGGATCATGAGAAAGGCATGTTGATTAATCCTGCGGGGAAAACTACAAAGAGGAAGGGGAGGCAACCAAAGAAGAAGAAGACTAAAAAGAGAAAAAAACATCAGTAGCTATTTGATAACCATTGTTTTTGAATATTATGCGTACTTCATGGTTGGTAATTACAAGTGTAGTTAAATTTTGATTTAATTAATTTTAGTACACTAAATCTTCTAATTCTAAAAAATTTGCACACTGCTGCAGAAGTGGCGATATCGTAACTAAACACGCTCGAAACCAATGCATATTAACTTGCTACGTAGCGAGTTCGTAACATTGGCGAACCAGTTACAAATTTGCAACAAAAGGCTGAAAATCGCAGATGAGCTTCTGTCTTTTGAGTCTGACATGTTACGATCTCGCTTGATGTGTATAATTTTGTATATATTTTCTTAACTTGATACTAGCGAACTCGGTAGTAGCTCGCCAGGTGAGTAACTTGATACTGGCGAGCTCGCTAGTATAAAGCCACACACCTACAATTTAATTTTAACTCCTTTGTAAAGTGGGGTAATATTTTGAAAATTTAGCCACACTAAATAAATAATGGAAGTTTATATACATAATAAAATAGATGACATTCAAATAGAAATATTCTTTGCAATGTTGTTTGAGAAACTGACAAAAACAAATTGAAATTGAAATTGTTTGGATTTGAGTACAACTACTAGCCAACATGAACGAATGCAAATCTAATCATCATTGCTAGGAGGTGGTGTCTGTGATGGTGCTGGTGGATCCCCCTTCGCTTTTTCCTCGCACTAGCCCTTTCAATGCCACGTATCAGCTTCTCCGTTACCTAGTTTGCGTGATTGATTTTGGCCATCTTATCCCTGAAAAGGTCTACCGTGTCTTCTACACCCTTGTAATATGCCTCTGAGGGTACACCTGTTCATGTAAGTGAAACACAAAAAGGGTGAGTATAGCAAATAAATTGTATAAAACTGAAATTAAACTGTAGGGGTTTAGTGTGTCTAACCTTCGACGTTCTCTCTGACTTCTTCAGGATTAACTGTAGCGGTTTCTTGGGTCCATCTGCTACTTTCTGCCACACACCATCAACCAACTCATACTTACCTTTCCTCTCAAAATATTGCATCGTATAGAAGCAACACTCCTAAGCTAGTGCAGATAATTTTATCTTGGGATTTTCGGAGGTAAGAAACATGGTAATGAAATTACCGTAAGGGAGCTTCTTGACTGTCCTATTATTTTCGACCACACTTTGTCTCATGTGCTCGAAAATGACATGACCCGGGTTCAACTCTATCATATCTATGACGCAGTAAAATATGCTCACAATAGTATAGTTCATCTCGGTGATCCAACCACCCTTAGGCACGACACTCCTAGCGACCATCTCATAAACATTCCTCTCCTCACCACTCAGTTTATCCAACTTATAAGATCTAGGCACCCCTAAATCGTCAACATCTCTATCAAAGTACTTCTTAGCATACTCTACAACTTGGGCTCGATCCAAAACCCCATACTCAGTCACGCTTCTACATGTCGCGAGCTCGCTAGCACACACGCATCTGTATGTTGCGAGATCGTTAATATCTCGCTCAAGCCTGAGTTTCTAGTAGCGAGTCTTAAAAAGCCTCGCCAGGCAAGCGTTCCAGTAGCGAACTCGCTAAAGAAGAATCGTTCTAATTAGTAGCGAGATCGTAACCCAAAAAGCCTTTTTTTTATTTGAACTACTAACTAGCGAAATCGTAACTCCTTCATACTGGTTTTCTGGGTTATGTGGGTTTGTGGGTTTAGGGTTTAGGGTTTAACTGTGGTAACGTGTACACTAGCGATATCGCTACTACACAAGCTAATTAGATTGTAACTAAAAAATAAAACTTTTTAATTTTTCTTAGCAATTTCATATTCTAACATACATATATTTTATATAGATGCAATATAATACTCTATTTGTTAAATATTCATCATGATATTAACTCAGGTAGAGTACATCTTTGTACATAAGCAGTATGACATAACTCTATGTAAAACATCAATAATTCGGTTTAAATTTTTAAACGCACTATCATATTCTAAAATATATACATTTTATATATAAACAGTATAATACTCAGTTTGGAAAATATCGATCATCACATTATGTCAACCAGAGTACATCTTAGTACATCAGCATGCAATGTTATTAAGCGATACTCGGTAGTATGATGAGTGATGACAGTTGGTCAGTGAACGTGTGCATGATACTTTGTTTAATTCAAGAATCGTGCTTGTAATCACATAAATGAGTTGTAATAAACTAAGTATCTCTAATCAAATGCACGTGAACTGCGCATATATGTATATGTATATGTAGTTCATGTGTGAAGCTCTACTATGCTTTTGTCTCTAAAGGTAAGCGATGGATAGCGTTTTCAAGCGTACACATGATGTGTAGAGTTTTTTATTGTCTTACAATTAAAGACTAAGTTTCTTAAAACTCTTTCAAATTGTGTAATTGCAGATTAAGTCAACAACTCCCTATCCCGTTATACATCAGCATACGACGGAACAAATGAAAATTATTCTTACAATAGAATGATTAATGTCTTATTCCATACCCTCATTTTGTTTAAATCGTTTAAATCGTGATTAAAAAATGTATGAGTGCATTTTAAAAATAAAACTAATTATCTTAAGTAGGGTTTTGGCGAGCATCAGTAGCGAAATCGCAACAACCTAGTAACATCCTTTATGTCAGCTTTTCAGTTACGATCTCGCTAGAAGGATAAAGTAGACCATAAAAGGCAATCACATGAGCACGTAACGAACTCGTAAATATCCACGTCAGGTGTAACGAGAGAGTTCGAATATCGCAACAAGGAAAGCTAGAATAAAGTAAACACGTTATAGAACAGAAAAACACAACACTTTTGGCATCTTATCCATCACTTCTTACGGGTTTCATCTCCAAAAGTTCAAACTTTTGCACATCTTCTCAAATCTCCTCAACTTTCTTCACATCAAATCTCCATTACCCATCCCATACATGTTGGACACATCAATTGTGTCAAAACAAAGTGGAACTAGCCACTAATTGCATGCAAAAGATTGGTAAGTTTTGCAATAAATTCTCAACCACATTTTTCCTTATAGTTTTTGCAATTAATGTCAATCTTTATTTGTTCTTGTTCAATTTGGTAACATCCTTTGTTGTGGGTAGGAGAGGGACAAACAAGGTAGACCATCCCCAACCAAAATAATCAATTCTACCAACACAACTTTGTCATATACCAAAGGTACGATTTTTTTCATTCTTATTTGCTAAAAATTTGATTTTCTTGTACATAGTGCCTCCATTTATCATGTTATTACTAAATATCATGTCAGAAGCATGTACTGAACGAAAATCAAGATTTTCTTTTAATGTTGTCCACTACTTGCTTAGCCCTAAATTTTAGGATTATGTTTTATAATGTTTTTACTACAAAGTACAACTTTGACTTATTAGTATTGTGTTAGTCATTAACTAATTTCAGTATACAAAGGAAAGCTTAATGGAGAGCCCTTCAAGTTCCGTTAACTCCGACTCAAGTGGGGGGGGGGGAATGTTGTTGGCGGTTCAAGTGAGGTTAGAAGACAACGAGAAGTGACTCGCGCATTGAAAGAAGCTCAACTCCTCACACATTGTCGCGAATTAGAGATTATGATTGATAACAAAATACTAACACATGTCAAGTTTAATGACATTGGTGTTGCTATTTCACCCGATGATGATGCCGCGCGATGGTCGAGTTGATGTGCTAAGACGGGTAAGATACACACACCATTAGACACAACGGATTGGAGGCTACTAAGCATCGACATCAAAAAGGATATATGGAAGGAATGCAAGGTTAGTGTGGCACTTGTTATTTTTAATTTCAATTGAAAATTGTGAATGTGACTATTTTTATGATCACATTTGTAGCGCCCCTTTATTATCGAAGCAACATCCTATGATCAAGTGAAGAAGAAGGCTCTTCAAATCGCATCAAAAGCTCATCGAGAACACAAATATACCCTTGCCAAGGATTATATCAAACCGAAGGGCACGAGGTTTGGGCAAGATCCAAGTACGCGTTACAATCACATTGTAACCCTTACTTGGGAGGCATTCAAGAAACGATGGTTAGAAAATGACGCAAATGTTAGTTTACTTAATACATCTTGCAATAATAGTTTCATGCGAATTAGCCAAATATTTTTGTTTCGGTTAGTGCTTTATTCCTAAAATAACATAGAATTTTTAAAAGGGTTTGGGGGATAGGAAGCGCAAAGCCACTGCTGATAATGTTATGCCTTACACCGGTGGTAGGGCGGGGTACTTGGGTGTGGGGAAGAAGAACTCAAAAAAAAACAAAAAACCGAGGTGAAAGAGCTTGTGGATGGGGGCATGGACGCGGAAGAGGCGAACAAGCTAGTCATTGCCGAAGACCCTACAACATGTAGTAGACAACAATTATTCGTCTTGGGTAGAATTAAAAAAGATGGGACTTTCTCAAGTGATGAGGAAAAAAGGGTGGCTAATCGAGTGGTACGCTTTACCTACTACGCCATACCATGTTCCATTTTATTATTTACAATCAGACCATCAAACACAACAAGTGATGACAATAATAACTTTTAATTTACAATACTACCTTTTTAGGACGAGGACGAGCGTGAAGTTGAAGAAGGCTTGTTCATCCCTGTCGGTATACACGATGTGCTACGTAGGGCACTTGGGAAGGCCGATCATCCGGGAAGAGCTAAGGGAATTGGTGGTTATGTTACTCAAATAGAGGCGTTTGGTATTAAACGTAGTATGAAAGACCCTAAACCATCCAAACTCCAAATAGCATTGAACCAAGCCAAACAATCCGACCAAGAGGTCAAGAAATTGAAAACAATGTTGGCCAATATATGTTCTTTGATAAAGTATCCTCTTCCATCTGATTTTTGTGACACCGATCCAATCAATGGACCCTCGTCTAGAGGTTCACATCCTTCCCCACCACAACATGAGGTTGACCAACCTATTTTTGACCAACCTATTTTTGACCAAACTATTATTGAACCCAACAAGGAAATATGCACACCTTCGGCCCCTATCAAAGAGCAAGTTCACATCCAACCATCCGATCCCAAACCAAAGGTACGTTAAATTCTTCCACCTCAATCAAATGAATAATTCTACACAACTCATGATTATTGATATTTTTAAAATATACTCTTCCTACATATGTCTAATTCGACCTAATTAAACATGCCTTATTTGTATATTAGAACTCCCCTTCTTGCAAGTTGTACGCTGAATGTGGGATGAATTCTCAACCCCGCCACGTTGCAATGGGAAATTCATATCCTGACATGGCACTACATCATGAAGCCAAAGTCCCTATTGGTTTCGTTAGGGTTTCTATACTCCATGTGTTAGTCGAGAATGCGTTGGTACCGGTCACGGATAGAGAGTGCACGACAGTGGGTAAAGGTTTGGGCCGTTTTTTTGTGTGGCCCAAATGGTTGGTCGTTGATGTGATTCTAATTCTATCCCAATTAATAGAAATACAACTTCACCCGTCGTAGACCCACTAGATTTTCCGGTAGCTAAGAAACCGATGTCGGTGGGAGAAGTTGGATTCATAAAATCACTCCCGGGATTCCTTCGCACGTTTTATGATCTGGTGGGCCACCATAGTCGGGATTCTGTTTACTATTTCTACTCCAATAAACAGGTGTTCGGCGAAGCGAGAGAATTAGTCGTTCCATGGGAAGACTTTGCCCTTTTCTGGCACTATAAAACTCTTCCCGAAACAATCCTTATACTACATCAAATGTAAGCTACTTGATCTCATCTCTTCTATCGTATTGAAAGTTAAAAATTATCATATACTTGTGCACTATTATACGTTCATATCCCATCTATTGTTTATTTAGGTACATGCAATGCCTTGCTCTAAACGCAAAGACTTTCATTGGTTTTTTGCACCCAATATGCTTGCAAGAAATGAATGAAAGTAATTAATCACGACTTGCTTATCTCTCTAAGATCCTTAGTGACAAGACCAAGAAAATTTACATAGGCCCATATCTAGAGAGGTTAGTTTTCTTTTTTACAATTGGATATTTGCATTTCGTAAACATTCTAATCTTCGAGCCGGGTTCTTACATTTTCATTTCTTAAAATATGTAGTGGCCATTGGAGTTTTGTAGCTATGATACCATCGTTGAAGCGAGTGTATTGGATGGACCCGCTACACTTTGGTCCATCTACAAAATTTGCAGATTTATTAGAGGTTGCTATGCACAGTGCACATGACGACACACTACTTCCCTTCAACCTTATACAGATTCAGGTAACATTACAAATACAATGCTCATTTATTTCCACTATGATTTCATTTCAAATTATTTGTTATACTTCTTCACTTTCAGCACCGAAAGCAATTGTCAAATTGGGAGTGCGGTTACTATATGATGGTTGTACGCAAGCGAGTGCGTCGCTGGCCTTGTTGAAGATAATTTTTAATTACAGCGCGTAAGCATTCTTATAACCTACTTATTGTACCTATTACTATCTATGTTGCATTTAATAGTATTAAAAAAAAAATTCACATTCTTAGATTATCGAGGAAAATCATGCACCATGCACCAAGAAGGAGTTGGAGGATGGTAGAGATGCATTGGCTAGACACTTGGTCCTTATTAGATCTTGGTACATCTCTAGGCCTCACATTCCCAATAAAAGCTAGTTTCTTTTTTTGTCAAATGGATGCATATACTTTTGAGTTCCATTACTTCCATTAGTTTATAAAGTGTGGCTTGATAGTGTTTCATGTTCATGTTTTGTGCTTAGATACCATGCATCTTGCAATTCACAGCTTAGACAATTAAAATGAAACCCAATTTTAGTGGAAATGGGTGGAAATGGCTCAAATCCTATAATTGTGTGACACTTACGAATTCCCTGCGAGATCGTTACTTCTCTCGCCCGTTACATTAAAATATTTGCGATCATCTTGTACTATCGCTACTTCTCTCGCCAGAATTATATTTCTGAGCTTAGTTTTTGCGCCATCGCTACCCATTCGCTCGTTCTTCACTGCCTCTCCAATCTGATCTCTGTCGAGTTCGTAACCATACACGCCAAGGCCAGGCGAATGTCTAGCTTACTCGTAACATCATTTTTTTTCTCGCTCACCCAGTGCTAAAACGACGTCGTTTAATATAAGCGAGATCTGTAGCGAATTCGTTACTATACACATAAGCGATTTTCTTACGACATCGTTATCTCTCTCGAACCAACAATTTTTATTATATTTTTATAATATCATTTTTACAATTTTTATATTTTTACAATTTTTATTAAATACAATTGTTCGGTTGCGACCTCGCTATGGTGTTACTAGCGAGTAGCTAGTGGCTGTCGTAACCTGGCTCGTTTTGATTAACCCAAAATGTTTAATTTGGCTTGTAACGAGTTCGCTACTTATGACCGAGCGAATCGCCTCTATTTGTTGTAACCAGTCTCGTCAGCAGATAAATATATGACAAGCTAGGCTCTCTTACGAGATCGTAACTAGTATTAGCGATCCGCACGGTAGAATTCGTAACCAGTCTCGTACACATTCATAATAGTCTAGGCTTTCCTATGTAGCGAACTCGTTAGTATTTCATCTGGCGATCCGTAAGCTTCTGTCGTAACAAAACAATCAACCATTTGTTTGGTACTAGCGTTTGCTAGTTACGGTATCGCAAAGAGTCAAATCATATCATCCAGACTTGCATGCTAGCGAGTTCGGAAGTATTGAGCAAGGCGGATAAGCCTTCATCCAAGGCGGAAACAAACGCCTTAAACCCAAAAACATCTAAGGCGGAAGAGGAACCGCCTTAGATGATTTTTCTCATTCAAGTCACAACCAGGGAAGGCATTTGTTTTCTGCCTTAACACATGAAGGATGAACTGCCTTAAATGGCTTGATATTTTAGTAGTGTATCTATAAGGTTCTATAATCTAAAGTCCAATTATATTTTTCCTTTTGATATTTAAGACTCAAACATGAGTATCCTTATTTTTTATCACCCAAACATTCCATACACAAAAATTAATATCAATCATTGAAAAAATTATGATACCCGATCAATAGGTTCCAAGATAAAATCTCCTTCCTCTTTTGATTTTTCTTTTCCGAGACCATTGCAATTTGGGTAAAGTAGATACATGATCTATCACGTGCTGCTCTTCAACACATCGAGGAGATTCACTTACCACCAATACCTGTAAATTATTGTTCTCTATCATAGTACTTTGAATTTGATGCGAAATTTTTGATGGTCCAAATTCTCCAAGTTCTATTAGATCACTACGGTATGGTTGTATCACCAAAAATTCAACCCCCTTTAATCAAAGTTTCTGCCTTCTCCGGTATATCTGGCCAAAATTCACCGCGCATCACCGCGTATTTTTACACCTTCTCCGCAGAAATTTCATTAATTTTAGTTGCACTTATTTGTAATTCTGGAAAGCTTGGTAGTGATAAAGATCCAACACATCAATAATGATTTCTTTTGTAAATCTCATGGAGTCCAAAATACAGCTAGGCTCTTTCTTTTTTTGCTTTATGGAATATTATGAAGTCCCTCGGATTCTTTTAAAACTATTGTCCAGCAATACAATCTTATTCAGCCTATTAACATCCCAATTTGTCTGTACGTCAGAGGTTCTCATACAGTCCAGATTCACAATGGGGCATGAAGAGTAGTGTGGGTTTGGATACTTGTCGCCTACCCTCCTCATTTACAGAGAGAACATCAACGCCCAAGTCTGTCATCACCTTTGATTCCACAGCAGAAATGACCGGATCATATACTTCAGCGTGTCCTATCCAAGAAAAATTCTTCTTCATCAGCAAAACCAGGGCAAGTTGTGAACAAGGACTTTCGAAGGATTCAATACTGCCAATACCATAGATGACCACCCATAGCTTCTCTTCAGAACCCAACTGAAAAGATCAGACATAATTCGCATTTGATCTGAAAAGCCTCGATAAATTTGGAGTTCTCGAGCTTCCCAATAAATGTATCAATCTTCCACATCAATCTTGACTCTCTACAAGGATCATTGGTGGTATCTATTGAGATAAGAGCCTGATTTTACTTAGCGGTAAAAAAATGCTTGGGTTAGCTTCTCTTGAAGTGTTCTTTTTTATTTATTTTTAGTATAAACTTTTCTCCTCTTTGCATTTTTATCAACTTGGCCCCCTGCATCAATATGAAGTTTCAAATTAAAAACACAAAACTCTATACTAAGCATTATTAATTCTAAATTAACAATTACATTAACTAGGGCAAAAACATATAAACGGCCCCTACAAATCACTTGTAAATAAAAAAATTCAAAAATATCAAGTTTTATTTAACGAGGTGACATGGATCAAATTTGACCTCATCACTTTATATTGAACTCAAAAATAAAACTTGTTCTATAAAAAAGTCATAACAAGTCAAAGTTAAACTCACATTTATAAATTTAATGAGATCGAACTCAAAATTGATCACATAAGAACTGTTCGACTCGACTCATTTACACCAACTAATTGTAACGAATATAAAAGGGGCCCTTTATCCCATTTAAACCATCAATCTTTGCATGGCTAGACGAGGCACTGTTGATTTTTTAACTCAGAAGAATGTATGACCCAAGATCATGTGACACATAACATGGCATCCAAAGAATGATCTTTTAGATACTTGTCGTAGAGCAACTTCGATACACTAAAACTATCCCCCGAGCTAGTCACCGGAAAAACTTTCCTACTACTTTGCCAATCATTTGTCAACTTGATCCATTCCCTCCTCCACTGTTGAAGACGAAAACCATCACTTTTCTCCAAACTCTCAATAAGAAATTTGAAATAGATCGCTGCTTGAGGACCATAATAGTCTTTCAAAAGTCCACTCCAATATTTGTTTCCTTCGAGAAAATTAAAAAGTGAATGACTTCAATGTTCAATCTACTTCAAATATAAGTTTCCTTCGCATGATCACATGAGTTTTATTCTTCTTATATGATTTCTATAGCATAGGGTGCATCAAGTACTTATTACTCATACTTTAATGTTAAGTGTTGTAGAGTGGAGATCAGAAAACTACCAACTTACCATAGTCACGAAGAAGACTTGCCTCATCATCAGTGTTATCAAACCACATAGTAATTTGGGTTCTTGCATTCCATTCGAACTGAAATTGTATTGGTGGTGTTATTGTATATTAAATTTATTTTAACTATGAATTAGTTTCAGATCAAATACCTGTTGTTTTTGTTTTACCGTCTGAGCCAATTCCTTTGCACTTTCCAACCAGGGTCCCAACAGAAAACCATCATGGCATGCTAAAAGTTTATCTATATCATCAATGAGTTCGAGAAACCTTTGACTCAAGCAAGAAACTTCTGGGAGAAAACCTGAATGATAGGCTTCTAAAATATTCAGAAACAACCGGTTTGCATGCTTTGCGAGAGCTTGTCTTGTCAAGTCAATCAAGTCATATCTACAATGAAACAACGAGATGACATTAATCTAATTAGTCATACATGTCCAAAGAAATGCAATTCATTTACACTTAATCTGTTAATCTTAAATTAGGGAACAAAAGCCAAACCTATAGGTGCTAACTTTTGAGAGCTGATTTCCGCTTGCAATGAACAATGTTAAGGCTTGAATCACTTCAGAAGTTGAATACCATAAATGAGGTGTATATAAGGAATCACTTAGTTCTAGGGCAGCTCTCCTTGACACATCAATACCATAATCATTGATGCTACCAGCTTCCAGTCCCGGTCCGGATACCAGATGAGTCTCCGGTCCGGATGAGGCTTTGTCCGTGCTCCGCGCGCTCTCACCTAAAGACCTGCAAAACAACGCCCCGGAGTATCCCGAGGATAGCTACTCCGGCGTGATGATGAAAGAGGGGCCTTTGAATAGGAGAGAGAATAAGGATATATTGAGAAAGTTTTTATCTGATAGAACATACCTTTCTCCACAAGTCCAAAGTTTTATTTATAGGTGTGAGTGGTCAGCCTCTAGCCCAGAGGCAGTGGTCCTGTCCTTTTGTCCTTATCCGGAGACAGGTCATATTCATGTCCCCTTTGTCCCCGGATAACGCCATTCTAGCTGACGTCATATGGGCCTGACTACTCTCTGGGCCGGAGCCTAGATATGGGCCAGAGCCCATATCACCACTAGCCCCCCGAGACATGGGATTCGTCCGGAAGTGCGATCCGGAGGAGGGATCCCGTGTCTCATCACGAACGCTTCTATTTTTTGTCGGATCCGCCCGGAGGCATGTAATCCGTTCCGGGAGCTCAATACCTACTCAGATGCGTCTGGGTACGCGCTCGCCGTTTGTACTTCTTGTGCGCGTGCTTTGAAGCGCATTAATGAGGCGTGCTGCTGCGTCATAAATGCGTTGTCAATTCAAACAATTCTGTTTCCTTTTCGAAATAAATCCTTTTTCCTTTTTTCCAGAGAGCAATCATGTCACCTTGGGACTCGCTCCCTTCTTCGTCAGCTTTATGTCTATAAATAGTGAACACTATCAATCACTTTCGCCTTTCACTTTTTTCATCTCCTGTTTTCCTTTGCTATTTCTGTCCATCCTCATCCTTCAGTTTTTCTTTCCTCAAACACCCCTTTTTCTTCTTTTCCTCTTATCATAATGGCTTCTAATGGCGTCGACGTTAAGATTGGGGTGTACCCTGAGCCAGAAGTCGATGATCCGAAAGCCGGAGAGACTGTTAACATCGATGCAACTGTCAAAGAGCTGGTTCGAGCTATGGTGGTTCCTCTTTCCGTCGACTCCCGTTTGACGCCGTTCACTAGGGACCATACAGCGGTTGCGGCCATTCCCCGAAGTCACTTTTTTTATGGGATCACTTTCCCCCTTCCCCATCTGTTTTTGGACATCTTTGAACATTATCAAATTTCCCCTGCCCAGCTTCAGCCCAACTGCATCGCCGTCGTCCGGGCTTTCCTGCTGAACTGCTACCGTTGCGACATAACTCCGTCCCTTGTCTCCGGCTAGACAAAACCTTTGTCTAAATGCGGCCGGAGCCAAGTACATAGTAAATAGGACGGAACGGAATCCTAGGCTCAACCCTAGCCAGAGGACCCGAAACTACATACTTTAAGCTAGAAAAGGAACTCTATCGGAAAGCATACCTACTCATGATGCCCCGTAGAACCTTCGTAGGTTGGCAATGTTCCATCTTCTGGGGACTGCACGTCCGGACTGATCCGCCAGCTCATAGCTCCCACCCGGGTATGAAGCTGTGACTCGGTACGGGCCTTCCCAGTTTGGTGCCAGCTTGCCCGTGGCTTCTTTCAGACTTTTATCATTCCTCCTCATCACCCAATCTCCGGGGACGAATGATTCCTTCCTGACACGTTTGTCGTGATAGCGCTTCATCCGCTCCTTCACCTTGGCCTCGTGCAGCGCTGCTTGCTCTCGTTTTTCCTCCAAAAGGTCCAAGTCCAGCAGCCTGCTTGATCCGAGCGGAGAGCTCCGTCCGGCTTGGTCCTCGTTCCAAGTGAGGGTCCGGAGACTGGGGACTCCCACTTCAGCTGGTATGACTGCCTCCGCCCTGTATACCAGACTGTATGGTGACTGGCCCGTGGCGGATCCTTCAGTTGTCCTGTATGCCCAAAGAACACTTGGCAGTTCGTCGACCCAGTTTCCTCGTGCCCCCTGCAAACGAGTCTTCAGTCCGTTCACCACTGTCCGGTTAGTAACTTCCACTTGACCGTTGGCCTGCGGGTAGTAGACAGATGTGAGCCGCTGCGTAATTCCGTATTCCTTACACCAAGATCGAAATGGGTCATTTTCAAACTGTGCTCCGTTATCCGTGACGATGTACTTAGGAATTCTGTAACGGCAGATGATGTTCTTCCAACAAAACATGACGCAAGTGCTACCGCGGATGTTTGTGAGAGGTTCAGCCTTCACCCATTTGCTGAAGTAGTCGATTGCTACTATCAGGTACTTGAATCCTCCCGGAGCGGAGGGAAAGGGTTCGACCAGATCGATGCCCCATCTATCAAAAGGCCATGAACCGGTGATTCCGACCCTTTCTTCTTGCGGAACGTGAATGAGCGGAGCAAACCTCTGGCACTGCACACAGGAGCGGACGTACTTCTGCGCCTCTTCAAACATGGTGGGCCAGTAGTAGCCTGTGCACATTATCTTTCTCGCTATGGTCCGGGCTCCCTGGTGACTGCCGTTTGGTCCTTCATGCATCTCCTTCACAATCCGAGCTGCCTCGTCCGAGTCCACGCACCTTAGCCACGGCTGGAGATATCCTTGCCTGAGCAGGGTTCCGTCCACTATGGTGTAGTGCGGTGCTTTCTGTCGGATTTTCCGCGCCAATGCTTTATCTTCCGGAAGCTTTCCGTGCTGCAAATACTCAAAGAAGGGCGTCATCCATGACTCCTTTGGGACCTCCACTGCTGCCACTTGTGGAACGTCGTAACTCCGGGCGGATAGCGTCTCCATCATCAAGTTGCTCTCTGCGTCCGGCTTGATCTAAGAGGAGGCGATTTTGCTCAAGGCGTCCGCCTTACCGTTATCCTCGCGAGGGATCTATGTTACGGTAATGCCACGGAACTTAGCTAACAACGGCTTGACCGCCTCAAGGTACTTTTGCAAGCTCCGTTCCTTCGCCTCATATTCTCCGCTCACTTGCTGAACCACTATCTGAGAATCACTGTATACTTCAACGTCCGTGACCCCTATCTCCAACGCCAGCCGGAGTCCGGCTAGAAGCGCTTCGTACTCTGCTTCGTTGTTTGTTACTCGGAAACCAAACTGAATAGCATACCTGTACTCCGTTCCTTGTGGGCTGGTAAGCAGGACTCCTGCCTCGCCCCCATTTGCATGAGACGATCCGTCCACATGAAACTTCCATCTTTCGGAGGGTGGTTCCGACCCGGACGGATCTCCTGAAAGTTCGGTCATTTCTACCAAGAAATCCGCCAAGGCTTGCACCTTGATAGCCTTCCGGGGATGATACTTGATCTCATGCTCTCCAAGCTCGACTGCCCACTTCATCATCCGACCCGAGGCTTCCGGTTTCAAAATGATCTGTCTCAATGGATGATTCGTTAGAACCGTGATCAGATGACCTTGGAAATATGGTCGGAGGCACCGGGAAGCATGCACCAACGCCAGTATCAATCTTTCCAAAGCAGTGTACCTCGTTTCCGGACCTTGGAGTGCCCTGCTCACAAAGTAAACCGGACGCTGTACCTTACCATCTTCCCGGACCAGACCAGAGCTTATAGCATGTTCCGTCGCCGCTATGTATAGAAAAAGCTCTTCTCCGGGCATTGGCTTGGACAGGGTGGGGAGGCTTGCTATGTGTGCTTTGAGATCCGTGAACGCCTGGTCACACGCCTCCGTCCACTCGAACGGTTTAGCCCTGCGGAGTATGTTGAAAAACGGGAGCTGTTTCTCAGCCCCCCGAGCGAGAAATCGGCTTAGAGCGGCTAGCGATCCGGTCAATTTTTGCACGTCCTTCACCCCCTACGGAGGAGGCATCTCCATAAGGGCCGATATCTTTTCCGGATTGACGTCGATTCCTCGAGCTGACACCATATAGCCAAGGAACTTCCCTGCTCCAACTCCGATGGTGCTCTTTCCGGGGCTGAGATTGAGGTTCGCCGTCCGGAGCACGTCGAACATCTCCCGGAGGTCGGACAAAAAAGACTCGTACGTCCGGCTCTTGACCACCATATCGTCAACATAGACCTCCAGGTTCCGCCCCATCTGGTTCCGGAAAAGCTTGTCCGCCATCCTTTGGTACGTCGCACCTGCGTTTTTCAGTCCGAAAGGCATTTTCCTGTAACGAAAAGTACCAAAGTCAGTGATAAAAGATGTTTTGGGACGGTCATCCTTGGCCATCGTAATCTGGTGATACCCTCGGTGCGCATCAAAGAATGCCAACACTTGGTAACCAGTAATAGCCTCGACCAACTGATCGATGGAGGGGAGCGGATAGCTATCTTCGGACAGCATTTGTTTAGGTCTGTGAAGTCAATACACATTCTCCAAGAGCCATCGTGCTTCTTCACCAGAACTGGGTTTGCTATCCACTCCGGGTAGGATATCTCCTCCACGATTCCGGCACTCAACAATCTACCCACCTCCGCCCGGATTTCCTCCACGCGTTTCGGGGCGAGGGGTATCTTCTTCTTCCGTATCGGTTTCAGCTCTGGAAAGACATTGAGCTTGTGGACTGCGATCTTCTCCGGAACGCCAGTCAAGTCCTCTGTCCCCCATGAAAACACATCCTCATATTCTGCCAACAGGCTTCGTAACTCCTTCTTAACGTCATCCGGCATGTTCTTTCCCACACTGACTACCCTCTTCTGTCCGACCATCATATCCTCCACTTCGTAAGACGGTGCTTCTCCATGGATGGCTCTTACCAAGTCTGCTTTGGCTTTTCCCTTGTCTGAGGCGGACAGCTTGGGTTGGCCCTCCCCGGACCGGGAATCTTTGATGGCGGTCAACATGCAACTCCGGGCGGTTTGCTGGTGCCCCCGGACGGATGCGATACCGTTTTCGGTGGGGAACTTCATAATCAAGTGGAAAGGCGAACAGATAGCCCGTGCCTGCGACAGCCACGGTCTTCCAATGATCATGTTGTAAGGAGAAACTGCATCAATGACGACAAAATTACACTCCACCGTGGCCCGCTTTGTTGGGTCCTGGAAATCCGTCAGGGTGACTTTCAGAGGGATGACTCCGAGCGGATGGACGGTCCGTCCGGTGAACCCTGAAAGAAGGGTTTGACAAGGTTTTAAATTTTGTCGCCCAATTCCGAGCTGATCAAAGCATTCCGCGAACATGATCTCCACACTGCTACCATCATCTACGAACACTCGTTTGATCAGCACTCCTTCGACATCTGCTATTACCACCATCGGATCCGAATGGGGAACCTGGGGGGGTACCGGATCCTCATCCGAAAAGGTGATAGTCTCACTTGGCTTGAACCTCTTTTCTTGTATCTCACCCGGAGGCACGTATCTGCTTTTGGCCTTGATCGCCGTCATAGAACAGAGTCCATCTCCGACAATTCCGTTTATCACATTGATCATCCGTGGCTGAGCCGGGGGTTGCGCTGGTGCGGCTTGTCTTGCTGCCGGGTTTGCCGGGTTAGCTTGGTTTCCCCCTCGGGGGCGATTGTTCCTCCAATTCCTTTTCCGACCCTGTCCGGCTGCGGCTGCCGGGGCTTGATCCGGGCGTCCTTCTCCTGCCACGCAATCTCTTAACTGCCCTGCTCCGATCAACCTTTCAATATCCGAACGGAGCGCCCTACATCCCTCCGTGGTATGTCCGTGTGACTTGTGAAACTCGCACCACTTGTCCGCATTTGCTGGCGCCGGTACGCCAATGATGGGTTGCGGATCCGTAAACAGACCTCGGTGAACCGCGAGGATCTCCGTACGGGTCTTTGAGAGAGGGGTGTAGGTCGGACGAGCAACGGCCGCTGGTGCTGGTGCTGCTGCTGCCGGGGTGGGTACTCGTCTGGCTTGATCCGTCCGGGCCGGGGTTCGTGCAGCGGTGGTTTGGGTCCCCGTCACTGTAAGAGATCTTTGCTCGAAAAAGCCCACAGTTGTCATCCGGACTTGGTTGGCATCGTGCACCGTACAATGCATCTCTACCACCAACTGGAGGTGGTAGTATGATGTAGGCATATTCTTCATGAGCTCGATGTAGAAGGTGTTGTCCCTCAGTCTGTTGACAAAGTTGTGGATAATGGCCTTCTCCTGCAAGTGCCGGTCCACCACCTTCATTGTCGCAGCTATGTACCGGGTGTAGAATTCCCAAGTAGTCTCCGTCTCCAGCTGCCTTATTGCCAGGACCGTGGCAAGGTTCACAAATGTGTGTTTCATGGCGGAATAGCGCCGGACCAGAGCGATGGCGAAATCCCAAAAATGTCGGAGCGTACCGTTCGGCAGACCCTTGAACCATGTCAAGCAGTTGCCTCTTAGGTATGAAGGCACCATTTTACACTGCAACTCTTCCGGAATGTCCCTAGCGATCATGATACTTGCATAAGTATGAACAAACTCTTCCGGATCTCCTTCTCCATTGTAGGTTGGAAGTCTGTCCGGAGCCTTGGTTCCGGCTGGCCACTTGAAACTCAATACTTCCGGAACCCAAGGTGACTGTGGCCCGATCCCATTCCGTCCAATGAGGCGGTTCAGACGGTCTTCAATGGAATCCGGACAGAAAGGTGTTTGAAAACCGAAACCTCCAGGAAATCCTCCTCCGGCAGGTGGCATTCCAAACGTCATCTGCTGCTGACCTCCGGGCCCTCCGGCAGGTTGCATCCCAAACATCATTTGCTGTTGGCCTCCGGGTGCACCCATCCCGTAATCTTGCTGTGTACCGTATCCCTGCTGAGTTTGTAACAAATTCTTGAAAAATCTATTTAGAGGGACCATACAGCGGTTGCGGCCATTCCCCGGAGTCACTTTTTTTATGGGATCACTTTCCCCCTTCCCCAGCTGTTTTTGGACATCTTTGAACATTATCAAATTTCCCCTGCCCAGCTTCAGCCCAACTGCATCGCCGTCGTCCGGGCTTTCCAGCTGAACTGCTACCGGTGCGACATAACTCCGTCCCTTGACTTGTTCAGAACCTTTTACCATTTGGATGCCACCAAGGACGAAAAGGTCTTCACTTTCCAGAAACGGAAAGGAGTGAGGGATTGCAGCAAGGGTCTCCATGACTACTATGCGAACTGGCAGAAAAACTACTTCATCTTCGACTTGGATAAGTATCCGTGCCCCGTGTGGAATAGCAAGAGGGAGAAGGAAGATAAAGAGGTATTCCGTACGGACGGTGTTAAAGTGGCGGACATAAATAAACTGAGCCATAACCAAATCGATTTGAACAAGTTTTGGATCAACGGGAAGTATATTTTCCCATTGATGGCGTATGAGGATGTCGTTTTCACCCGGTGCCGCTACTACTTCCCCCGGGACGATTCTTGTAAGTCACTTTTCCTTTTATTCCTTGCTTTATATTTCTCATCACTTATCCTCTCCGTGTGCTTGCAGTGTATCCTGAGATCGAGGCGGGTGTGGATCCTCAGTCTGGATCTACCAAGAATAAGAACACGGGCGAAAATCCTCCGCACGGAATGACAAAAACTGCAAACACGGAGAAGCTAACAACCGGTTCGGGGACCGGCATGAAAACCCCAACTACTGATGAAGCAGAGGGAGATAAGGAGAAAAAGCGGAAGCGCCAGTTGGTGCTGCTCGCGGAAGAGAAGGCCAAGGCGGAGGCCTTGAAGAAGATCGCGGCTGCATCCGTGAAGCAGTCCTCCGTTTCGGGCAGCGGGGCTGGCAACCGGGCCGCTGCCATCACCCTTGAGGACCCTCCGTCCTCCGACTCAGATGACGATGTTCCGTTATCAAAGAAGCCGAGGAAGAAGATTCCATCTTCCCTCCGTCGGACTGAAACGGGCCAGCATTCGTCCGCGAACCAGGTTGGCCAGAAGACGGAAATTCTGAATCCTTCCGTAAACAAGGAGACTACTCCGGACAGTAGTTATACTACTGGCCGGGTCAGCCAGGTAAGACCTCGTTTGTTGTTTATCTCTTGTATTTTAAAAGATAGTTGTCTGATTTAATTCCTCGTAGGACTTTGCGGCTTATCTTATTGCTGCTCCGGGCGTCTCCGCGGCCATCAACAAGGCCTACCACGCCCAGCATACTCAGCTATCCCAGAAGATAAGTGGGCTGCAGCGGCTAAGGGGGAACTTGACCAGTGAGCTAGCAGCTGCAGAGGCCCGGACAGCCGAGGCTGAGGCCCGGGCGGCCAAAGCCGAGGCCCGGGTCCAGGAGCTAGAGGACCTTTCTTCTCCGGGTGCGAAGCGGGATCTGTGCGTCGCCTTCGCGAATAAGGTTCTTCGCAGCGAGGCTTTCGAGAAGAACCTGCAGGCCCTGTGCCTTGAGTCCAAAAAGCTTGCGGCTCATCAAGTCTACCGGAAAATGAGAGGGTGGGTTCCGGAGGTCCGCCGGGAGGTTTTTACCAAATGCTACTATCATCCGGACGCCCAGGCCAAATACAACTATGATTTGGACCAGTTTTACCGCGGAGGGGTCGAGAAGATGCAACCCTCCGTGTTGACGATGTTCGAGGCTCATCCAGAGGAAGGCTCGGCCTCGGTGTCAGCTGAGTCAGTCCGCGCCTTCAACGAGGGCCAGGTTAATCTGCAGGTTGAGGTGCCTCCCGTCCCGGAGAGGACCGATCCGGAGTCTCCTGTCAAGGCCAAGTACTTGGAGGTGTTCCAGTTGTATGGCTCTCCGGACGCCAATGAGGACGATGGTGGCGATGCCCAGCTCGGGGACGACGAGGAAGGAGATGGCGGTCAGGATGACAACAACCGCAGCGAGGACTCTGATGTAGAGCGCACTCATTAGCTTTTAACTTCTTTGTAATAGCTTTTCATCCGGATAGGTCTGATCTTCTATTGTTTAGTGTAGGAAGGACAATAGCGAGGACTCGGATGGGGATGACAACCCTCCGGATGATGTAACCTTTCTTCCTTTTTATAAAACAAGTTTTTTCCTTCTTCCAATACTTGTGTTTATTTTCTTATATTCGATCTTGTATCTTTACTTGTCTACATCCTAGAGGTCCGGATCCGGTTCTCCGGACCGGTAACTCGCGTGACCATCGTTCACCAGCTAGCTCCCAATCTACGAGCCCTCCGTGCCCTAGGTGCGCGGAGTTGGAGGCGGAACTTTCCGGATGGACGATGGGTGGGGAACGGACTCGCGAGCTTCTCATCCGCTCTGGAATGGAGTCCCTAATGGAAGAGTTCCAGGACGTTCCATCTTTGGCCGCTTACCTCCGGGAAATATCAGAGGAGTTTGGCACCTTGTCTCAGTGTCAGTATTTTGCTCGAGAACGGATCAGTGCAACCAATGATGCGGACGAGACAATCTCCATGCTACAAGCAGAGCATGAATATTACAAAGCCAAACTGAAAACCGAGTTGGATTTAGTTTGGTCCCTGCTCCCCTTCTATTCCGAGAAGTTGAAGTGGCTGGCCAGCCGAACGGATTTTCAACGAGATTACTTGAAGTTGGAGGAAGAAAATCAGATGCTTGCCGGTCGGGTGATGGTCCTCCGAGAGAACCTAATGACTCTGCAGCTTTCGTACCATTTAACTGGATTGCGTCTCGGACTCATCACTCCGACCATATACCGCAACTTTCCCCGTGACGTAAGTGCGCTGATTGTCCGGATGTTCAAGCTGGGATGGAACGACCGGGAGTCTCAATACCGTCCTGCTTTTGAGGAAGCCGTCGAATGGTGGAAACGGATGCACGCCGGTAGTTCTCTCCCCCCTTCACTGACCCTCATTCCGAGTCAGGTGGCGATAGACTTCACCTTTGAGAGATATACAGGCATCTAGGTATCCGTCAATCCGGAAGAGTCTGCCCGTCGCGTGGAGCGGCTCCACCAAGATGCCTCAATCATCCGTCCCTTTATCATTAGGGAGTTGGCCGAATTGGCGAGGCGGCGTCAGGCTCGTCTCCGGGGACGCGGTCATGGCCGGGGGAGGAAGGGAATCGGAAGGGAGCTCAAGAACGCCCGTAGCGGAGACAGCCGGAGCCTTAACTGCACCCTTAACAGAATGGAAAGGGGGTAGAGGTGCCCAGCAGGTGACAAGGGGAAGGGGAAGGGGAAGGGGTACTCAGCCAGCACGCCGTCCCCAGGTCCCCGTCCGGATTCGCTCTCCTTCACGGTATCCGAGCAAGAATCCGTTCCGTCCGTCTAGAGCCGGTCCTCCAGTCAAGGGCAAAGGGAAAGCCAAAGTCACAAAGGAGACCATGCAATCCTCCGATTCTGACTCTGACAGAATCTTTGGCTCCGATCCGGATGGCGCCGGTCCATCGGAGCTTCTGCCCATTCCTCCTTTTCCGTATCGAGGATCGGTGGGTCAGAGCAGTTGTACCGAGGTCCATAGCCTCGACGACGACACTCCAGAGCGGATTCCTTCTACCCGGAACAAGTGTGGGGCCCGAGACCTAAGACCTCCATCTCCGGAGAATGGTGCTATGATACCTTCTCCGGAGCCTCCTACTCCGGAGCCCACCTCTCCTCCTATCGGCTGGAACATAAATTGGCCCAAATAGATAGGTTTTATTTTTCTCTTGTATCTGCGTCCGTCCGGACGTGACAGATTGTACAATTGTATCTATTGTATTTGTATGTTAATCCATACGGATTTAATTTCTTTCGGTGCATCATTTATCCAAATGTGATTTCTTTTCTTGTTGAGATAGCTTATTCAAGCGTTTTTTCTTGTTGTTTGATCAAACCATTTTGCCCTTTTGTTTTGCTTACCTCCGTTAGTTTATTCAAACGGTTCGGAGGATTTTATTCATTCGTCTTTGCTCACTCCATCCGTTTGTTCAAACGATCCGGAGCCCAATAAAATAGTACATAGTAAAATTCGACAAGTGTAAAATTTGACAATTCTTTATTCAAATAAGCGGACTCCGGCTAGACATACCCTTTGTCTAAATGCGGCCGAAGCCAAGTACATAGTAAATAGGACGGAACGGAATCCTAGGCTCAACCCTAGCCAGAGGACCCGAAACTACATACTTTAAGCTATAAAAGGAACTCTATCGGAAAGCATACCTACTCAGGATGCCCCTTAGAACCTTCGTAGGTTGGCAATGTTCCATCTTCTGGGGACTGCACGTCCGGACTGATCCGCCAGCTCATAGCTCCCACCCGGGTATGAAGCTGTGACTCGGTACGGGCCTTCCCAGTTTGGTGCCAGCTTGCCCGTGGCTTCTTTCAGACTTTTATCATTCCTCCTCATCACCCAATCTCCGGGGATGAATGATTCTTTCCTGACACGTTTTTCGTGATAGCGCTTTATCCGCTCCTTCACCTTGGCCTCGTGCAGCACTGCTTGCTCTCGTTTTTCCTCCAAAAGGTCCAAGTCCAGCAGCCTGCTTGATCCGAGCGGAGAGCTCCGTCCGGCTTGGTCCTCGTCCCAAGTGAGGGTCCGGAGACTGGGGACTCCCACTTCAGCTGGTATGACTGCCTCCGCCCCGTATACCAGACTGTATAGTGACTGGCCCGTGGCGGATCCTTCAGTTGTCCTGTATGCCCAAAGAACACTTGGCAGTTCGTCGACCCAGTTTCCTCGTGCCCCCTGCAAACGAGTCTTCAGTCCGTTCACCACTGTCCGGTTAGTAACTTCCACTTGACCGTTGGCCTGCGGGTGGTAGACAGATGTGAGCCGCTGCATAATTCCGTATTCCTTACACCAAGATTGAAACGGGTCATTTTCAAACTGTGCTCCGTTATCCGTGACGATGTACTTAGGAATTCCGTAACGGCAGATGATGTTCTTCCAACAAAACTTGACGCAAGTGCTACCGCGGATGTTTGTGAGGGTTTCAGCCTCCACCCATTTGCTGAAGTAGTCGATTGCTACTATCAGGTACTTGAATCCTCCCGGAGCGGAGTGAAAGGGTTCGACCAGATCGATGCCCCATCTATCAAAAGGCCATGAACCGGTGATCCCGATCCTTTCTTCTTGCGGAACGTGAATGAGCGGAGCAAACCTCTGGCACTGCACACAGGAGCAGACGTACTTCTGCGCCTCTTCAAACATGGTGGGCCAGTAGTAGCCAGTGCACATTATCTTTCTCGCTATGGTCCGGGCTCCCTGGTGACTGCCGTTTGGTCCTTAATGCATCTCCTTCACAATCCGAGCTGCCTCGTCCGAGTCCACGCACCTTAGCCACGGTTGGAGATATCCTTGCCTGAGCAGGGTTCCGTCCACTATGGTGTAGTGCGGTGCTTTCTGTCGGATTTTCCGCGCCAATGCTTTATCTTCCGGAAGCTTTCCGTGCTGCAAATACTCAAAGAAGGGCGTCATCCATGACTCCTTTGGGACCTCCACTGCTGCCACCTGTGGAACGTCGTAACTCCGGGCGGATAGCGTCTCCATCATCAAGTTGCTCTCTGCATCCGGCTTGATCTCAGAGGAGGCGAGTTTTCTCAAGGCATCCGCCTTACCGTTATCCTCGCGAGGGATCTGTGTTACGGTAATGCCACGGAACTTAGCTAACAACGGCTTAACCGCCTCAAGGTACTTCTGCAAGCTCCGTTCCTTCGCCTCATACTCTCCGCTCACTTGCTGAACCACTATCTGAGAATCACTGTATACTTCAACGTCTGTGACCCCTATCTCCAACGCCAGCCGGAGTCCGGCTAGAAGCCCTTCGTACTCTGCTTCATTGTTTGTTACTCGGAAACCAAACTGAATAGCATACCTGTACTTCGTTCCTTGTGGGCTGGTAAGCAGGACTCCTGCCCCGCACCCATTTGCATGAGACGATCCGTCCACATGCAACTTCCATCTTTCGGAGGGTGGTTCCGACCCGGACGGATCTCCTGAAGGTTCAGTCATTTCTACCAAGAAATCTGCCAAGGCTTGCCCCTTGATAGCCTTCCGGGGATGATACTTGATCTCGTGCTCTCCAAGCTCGACTGCCCACTTCATCATCCGACCCGAGGCTTCCGGCTTCAACATGATCTGTCTCAACGGATGATTCGTTAGAACCGTGATCGGATGACCTTGGAAATATGGTCGGAGGCACCGGGAAGCATGCACCAACGCCAGTATCAATCTTTCCAAAGCAGTGTACCTCGTTTCCGGACCTTGGAGTGCCCTGCTCACAAAGTAAACCGGACGCTGTACCTTACCATCTTCCTGGACCAGAGCAGAGCTTATAGCATGTTCCGTCGCCGCTATGTATAGAAAAAGCTCTTCTCCGAGCTGTGGCTTGGACAGGGTGGGGAGGCTTGCTATGTGAGCTTTGAGATCCGTGAACACCTGGTCACCCGCCTCCGTCCACTCGAACAGTTTAGCCCTGCGGAGTATGTTGAAAAACGGGAGCTGCTTCTCAGCCCCCCGAGCGAGAAATCGGCTTAGAGCGGCTAACGATCCGGTCAATTTTTGCACGTCCTTCACCCCCTTCGGAGGAGGCATCTCCATAAGGGCCGATATCTTTTCCGGATTGACGTCGATTCCTCGAGCTGACACCATATAGCCAAGGAACTTCCCTGCTCCAACTTCGATGGTGCTTTTTCCGGGGCTGAGCTTGAGGTTCGCCGTGCGGAGCACGTCGAACATCTCCCGGAGGTCGGACAAAAAAGACTCGTACGTCCGGCTCTTGACCACCATATCGTCAACATAGACCTCCAGGTTCCGCCCCATCTGGTTCCGGGAAAGCTTGTCTGCCATCCTTTGGTACGTCGCACCTGCGTTTTTCAGTCCGAAAGGCATTTTCCTGTAACAAAAAGTACCAAAGTCAGTGATAAAAGATGTTTTGGGACGGTCATCCTTGGCCATCGTAATCTGGTGATACCCTCGGTGCGCATCAAAGAATGCCAACACTTGGTAACCAGTAATAGCCTCGACCAACTGATCGTTGGAGGGGAGCGGATAGCTATCTTTCGGACAACATTTGTTTAGGTCTGTGAATTCAATACACATTCTCCAAGAGCCATCGTGCTTCTTCATCAGAACTGGGTTTGCTATCAACTCCGGGTAGGATATCTCCTCCACAATTCCGGCACTCAACAATCTACCTACCTCCGCCCGGATTTCCTCCACGCGTTCTGGGGCGAGGGGTCTCTTCTTCTGCCGTATCGGTTTCAGCTCCGGAAAGACATTGAGCTTGTGGACTGCATCTCTTCCGGAACGCCAGTCAAGTCCTCCGTCCCCCATGAAAACACATCCTCATATTCTGCCAACAGGTTTCGTAAGGAGAAACTGCTTCAATGACGGCAAAATTACACTCCACCGTGGCCCGCTTTGTTGGGTCCTGGAAATCCGTCAGGGTGACTTTCAGAGGGATGACTCCGAGCGGATGGACGGTCCGTCCGGTGAACCCTGAAAGAGGGGTTTGACACGGTTTTAAATTTTGTCGCCCAATTCCGAGCTGATCAAAGCATTCCGCGAACATGATCTCCACACTGCTACCATCATCTACGAACACTCGTTTGATCAGCACTCCTTCGACATCTGCTATTACCACCATCGGATCCGAATGGGGAACCTGGGGGGGTACCGGATCCTCATCCGAAAAGGTGATAGTCTCACTTGGCTTGAACCTTTTTTCTTGTATCTCACCCGGAGGCACGTATCTGCTTTTGGCCTTGATCGCCGTCATAGAACAGAGTCCATCTCCGACAATTCCGTTTCACATTGATCATCCGGAGCTGAGCCGGGGGTTGCGCTGGTGCGGCTTGTCTTGCTGCCGGGTTTGCCGGGTTAGGTTGGTTTCCCCCTCGGGGGAGATTGTTCCTCCAATTCCTTTTCCGACCCTGTCCGGCTGCGGCTGCCGGGGCTTGAGCCGGGCGTCCTTCTCCTGCCACGCAATCTCTTAACTACCCTGCTCCGATCAACCTTTCAATATCCGAATGGAGCGCCCTACATCCCTCCGTGGTATGTCCGTGTGACTTGTGAAACTCGCACCACTTGTCCGCATTTGCTGGCGCCGGTACGCCAACGATGGGTTGCGGATCCGTAAACAGACCTCGGTGAACCGCGAGGATCTCTGTACGGGTCTTTGAGAGAGGGGTGTAGGTCGGACGAGCAACGGCCGTTGGTGCTGGTGCTGCTGCTGCCGGGGTGGGTACTCGTCTGGCTTGATCCGTCCGGGCCGGAGTTCGTGCAGCGGTGGTTTGGGTCCCCGTCACTGTAAGAGATCTTTGCTCGAAAAAGCCCACAGTTGTCATCCGGACTTTGTTGGCATCGTGCACCGTACAATGCATCTCTACCACCAACTAGAGGTGGTAGTATGATGTAGGCATATTCTTCATGAGCTCGATGTAGAAGGTGTTGTCCCTCAGTCCGTTGACAAAGTTGTGGATAATGGCCTTCTCCTGCAAGTGCCGGTCCACCACCTTCATCGTCGCAGCTATGTACCGGGTGTAGAATTCCCAAGTAGTCTCCGTCTCCAGCTGCCTCGTTGCCAGGACCGTGGCAAGGTTCACAAATGTGTGTTTCATGGCGGAATAGCGCCGGACCAGAGCGATGGCGAAATCCCAAAAATGTCGGAGCGTACCGTTCGGCAGACCCTTGAACCATGTCAAGCAGTTGCCTCTTAGGTATGAAGGCACCATTTTACACTGCAACTCTTCCGAAATGTCCCTAGCGATCATGATACTTGCATAAGTATGAACAAACTCTTCCGGATCTCCTTCTCCGTTGTAGGTTGGAAGTCTGTCCGGAACCTTGGTTCCGGCTGGCCACTTGAAACTCAATACTTCCGGAACCCAAGGTGACTGTGGCCCGATCCCATTCCGTCCGATGAGGCGGTTCAGACGGTCTTCAACGGAATCCGGACAGAAAGGTGTTTGAAAACCGAAACCTCTGGGAAATCCTCCTCCGGCACGTGGCATTCCAAACGTCATCTGCTGCTGACCTCCGGGCCCTCCGGCAGGTTGCATCCCAAACATCATTTGTTGTTGGCCTCCGGGTGCACCCATCCCGTAACCTTGCTGGGTACCGTATCCCTGCTGAGTTTGTGCTCCCCAGTAAGGTGGTGCGTTTGGATTCAAACCAGCGGTCTGCTGTTGATGTCCGCCCGGAAATGGGTTTGGGTTTGGCACTCTTGGTTGATCCGGAGGCGGCTTGTCTGCTTCAACTCGTTGAGCCGCCTTCCACTCTTGGAACTGTTGGTACTCCGTCATGTTTGTCCTCAGGATGTTGCCTCCAAGTCCGGAATCATGACGCTTACGCTCCTCCCTTCCGGCCTTTCGCCCAACTCGGGGTCTGGCTGACCGGCTCTAAGCATCATCCTCCGTGCTATAACTATCCGGATTGACGGGCGACTCCGGTTCGTAATCCTCGGCATCATCCGAGTCGGATTCCTCGGGATGACCGGATCCGGCGTCCCTTCAATGTTGTCGGTGTCCCCTTCTGACGACGCCTGGTCCCCAAACTGATTCTGGTTCCGTGCCTCACGTGCGACTCGTTGTCGCTCCCTGGTCTCGCGCTGTATGTCCACCAAAGTCTGTTCGGGAACTTGCTTTTTTCCTTTTGCTTTCTCCGTTGCCAAGCGCTGTCGCCGACGCTCCTCAGCTGCGGCCCTTGCCTCTGCTGCCGCCTGTTTGGCCTGGAGAATCCGTTCCTTTTCAGCCGCTATCTTCTGAGCTCTAACTGTAGCAGCTTTTCTGGTTTTTGGCCCTCCTCCCGCTTCCTCCTCTGCCGGGAGAGGGTTCTTTCTCGGTCGTCCGCGCGGCATGAACGTAACTTGTAACTGGAAATATTTAGGTCCCACCGGGCGTGCCAACTAATGCTACCAGCTTCCAGTCCCGGTCCGGATACCAGATGAGTCTCCGGTCCGGATGAGGCTTTGTTCGTGCTCCGCGCGCTCTCACCTAAAGACCTGCAAAACAACGCCCCGGAGTATCCCGAGGATAGCTACTCCGGCGTGATGATGAAAGAGGGGCCTTTGAATAGGAGAGAGAATAAGGATATATTGAGAGAGTTTTTATCTGATAGAACATACCTTTCTCCACAAGTCCAAAGCTGTATTTATAGGTGTGAGTGGTCAGCCTCTAGCCCAGAGGCAGTGGTCCTGTCCTTTTGTCCTTATCCGGAGACAGTTCATATTCATGTCCCCTTTGTCCCCGGATAACGCCATTCTAGCTGACGTCATATAGGCCGGACTACTCTTTGGGCCGGAGCCTAGATATGGGCCAGAGCCCATATCACCAATCATGATATCTTCCCAATGTTAGTTGAGATCTTGGGATTGAATTGGGATCAACGTCTGGGAATGCCACTATTACATCTCTATTTTTATCCTGTCAGGATCATATGAAAATTTTCATTTTAGTTCATAAATTATAAATTTGATAGAATCTGAAATAGTTAAGCAACATATATTTCTAATCATGTTCACAAGTGTGTGATATGTTAGATTCTCTTGATAGGCCAAACGAAAAGAATTGAGACAAAAATTATTAATGTTCAAAGTAGTAAAATTAGATATACTCACTTCGGACCCGTCTGTGCAATTGTAGAGGGTGCGGTGTAATATGTTCCAAGCCTCTTGCACAGATTCCACAGAACTACCATAGCGTCTTTTAACATATAAAGTCACCCAATTCTGAAACAAAACTATGTATAGTAAGCATATGTGTTACTTTCTAGTTTCAGTTTAAATGTTGGTAAATGATGATCATTCGCAGTGGACTCATCAGATTCCATATTTATTCGGTCAACGTCATTGGAATAGTCAGTTGTATGCAAAGTTGTAAATCTATATCATACCTTCACATTGACTTTTTCTTGATGAAATGTCATTTCCGACATAAGATCATACACAATAGGATTTTGTTCAATGCCCTCCATTGACATCCCGACACCAACCTGAAGAGAATACAAAATGTTGTGCTGACTATATATTAAAACTTGATAATTGTAACAAATTCTTGAAAAATCTATTTAGAGGAATTGATTGGTTTAGCTAATCAGGTACATAATATATATATATGAAGATATATATATATATATATATATATATATATGAAGAGGCCGGTGATGATTAAGAGACCATTGAAAGATGCAAACCCAATATTATTAGGTCATCTTATATTACTGATTTTGACATTTCTCCCTAGTTAAAGCATCATATTACAACATGTGAAAAATGAGAGGTGATTTCAATAAAATAAATGCATTTACCATCGTTGAATTTTCACTTGTACGAGCTTCAATAGGCCCAGTCCCAACTGAGTCTAGGAATCCGTACATCTCCACATTCCCAGCAAAATTATGCAGCATACACCTGAAAATAAATAAAAAACTTTAGACGAGAAAATAAGTAAAAAAGTAGCACCATTTTCACTACAAGTGACGATGAAATTGAACACCAAAAAAGCTATTATACAACCAAAAAACAAGTATATTTAGCGGCAGTCACAAATTTGAGATCTAATTTTGTTCCAATATCATTCTCTGCGCATATTTGATCACTTCTCATTGGTAAAGAGGCATAAAGAGTGATCATTAAAAAGACGAGAAAGCGATTAACAATTATTCAAAAAAAATAAGAGTTAATGAAACTAAAGATAAGAAAAGAACTCTCCATATGTAAGGAATGCCATAGAATTGCTCCGAAGAAGACCATAATGGATTTACTTCAGCAAATAGATCAAGAATAATCATTTTTCCAACTGGCACAGAATGTAAAAGGGCCTGAAATGAATTAGAAGATCTATGATTAGAAGAATCTTTTTATGTCTTTCACCACCAAAAAGAACAATGCAACTGAAAGTACGCTTATATCTACGGACATCTACATTGCGCGCTAGGCATATTATACATCATCATTTATATATCAAATTCAAAATTCTTTTTTAAAAGTTCATTTCCTTAATTTAAATTTTAACACCTATATGTACAATATTTTAAGATAAATGTCATGATGTTAGATTTCATAATATTGATGTTTGTATAACAAATAATTAATGTCAAAAGTTAAATTCAATAGAATACATGGAACAGAAGGGAGCAAATTAAAACCGAGACAACCTAACATGCAATGTGTCAATACTCCCCTTTTCTCTATCTTATACTCCATGCATTCCACCACATTTGCACAATTTAGGACGTTTATATTCACTCTTTTCAATGAGGATCAAATTCAAAGCCATCTATAATTGTATTTTTTGTCAAAATAAAATATTTTAATTTTTTTCGTTTAAGCATAATAAAATAAAATAAAATAATTTCATCTCTCCAAATACACTAACGCTCTATTCTATTGTGTGAAAATATTATGAATTATCTTACTCTATTATGTGTAAAATAAAATCATTATCGAGCAACAGTGTCATGAAAAATAATAATTAATATTGTTTACCTTCATCTGTGGAGGCCTCCAAAATGGATCATATGAGAATAGCCATCCCTGAAAAAAATTTCATTCATGAAATTGTGTTACTGACTAGATTTGGCTGACCAAGTGAAACAAAAGTTATGGAAACAACAAAGATGTTGCACATTTATAACATAAGACCATTAAGGTGAAATCCAAAACTTCGCTCATATATCATTCCAATTTTATTTTCAAATAATTTACGACATTTCTTGTCATGAGCAAATTCACAAAGTCTTAGAGCACTGTAATTTGGGACTGGCATTAGGTTGTTTACATAAACATGTTACTTTAATTCATAAAAACTGTTGGAAGTGAGAAAAGTTGAGGGGTGAAATGTAATTATTTCGTCAACTTTTGGGCAGAGATTTGAGTGTGACCCATAATGATTTGGGTCGATTGAGGAGTATATTTATATTCTCCTCCACGAGTACTATAAAATTGATTATTCAAACACTCAAATCGGACCAACGATGAATGAGATATCGATGCTCAAAGTTGGTTGGTTGAACTTGGAAAAATTGATGAATCTAAATTCGTCTATTTTAAAGTTTGGAAAGTTCGAAAGACTTCCAATTAAGTTTGGACTTTCTACAGAACTTATGGAAGAGCTCACTATTAAAAGTGCTTTATGATCATGAATGTCTCATATTTATGCTCATGAATACATAACGTTCCAATAATCAAATACTCATATTTATGAGAGTGAATTCAGACAATTCAATTAAGCCTATAGAGCACCACTATATAAACTACCATATAGAGCCACTTAGATGAATCCAACACGAGTCAGTCTTATGCCTAATACACCATTCACATGCTCTCTCATGTTCATCAGTCTGGCTCTGTCTATTCGTGCTCTTGAGTCTCCTGTCTTCAGGTCAGTTCTGCATGATAGATTGCCTTCGGGCTGTGCGCCGGTACGGGGTTTTGCTACAGGTTAGCATAACTCTTGATGGTTTTACCCTAGGAACGAGGACCAATCCGGTTGGCCTAAATCGTTTCAAGGTCAGCGTCCGCCGCGACTCCATCTAATTGAAACTTTGATGTTTAATTCAATTTGGAGCATGCTACTTGTATTAATTTATTCTAATATTTTGATACAAGTATAATTTGATTTTGCATGTTACTACTTTTAATTATTGTTATTTAATTTTCATACTATTTAGAAAATATAGTTCCTACAGTCTTGAAACAATTTACCCTTTAAAGGTTCTATATTTTGTGAAATGGGTGGTGTGAAATTATTTGACAATTTGCGAAACATATTGCATGATTTTTTGGGAAAAAAAAATTCGTGTACTCTATGTGATTAGATTTTCTTGAAAATTAGTGGCATATACTAATTTTGGAATTTCATGTGATGAAACGGTGTTTAACTAATGGGTTTTTTGAGTGTTGAATCCATGACGAGTTAAACTCGATCAAGTGGCCATGAATTTGCTATAGGAAGGTGCAAATGTTTTATTAGAGTGGACTTGATGGGAAAGAGAAGATGAATAATGGCTCAAATGACCTATGGTTTAAATGGCCTCGTCTCTCGACTATATCAAATAAAAGGTTAAACTATTGTGAATTTAACAAATTGAATCAGATTTATGGTATTCAATTTAGTTTAATGCTCACGATTTTGTTTGATACCATGACTAATCTCTCTATCTAATTAAAGCATGCCAAGTTTGGTGATAATGTGATAATTGCAAGTTTATTTTCGTGAAATTGAAAATAAAGCATATATAACATAAACTTGCACGCATGTGGTATCGGATCCGTGTTTATTAATTTTGCATGACTTTGGTCTAGAAAAACATGTAATTATATTGCATATATGGGATGAATATGCATACATGCACAATTATATATATGGGATGAATAGACCGGTACATGAGTGCATGCGAGAAACTTGAAGTTTTAATATTCATTTGTTTCCATGATTATATATCATTTAGTGAATATTATGATCAAGTAATGTGATGCATAAAATTATGGGAAAATGCTAAACACTGAAAATGTCAATGCAGTCTAATGAAAGGACTTTGGTAATATATGTGGTTTATTACCTGATTGCATGTGTGTGACTGTGTAACGGTTTTCATATGAATGAAAATTAATTTTCCAATAATAATTAATTAAATATGTAATAAGTACGTATTTAATTGGCATTGATATATGAATACGTGGCTTTTATTTGCATGATGTTTTGGTAAATCGAAAACGCATGAATTGCAAGGAAATTAAAACTTGTCTAAGAGTTTGTCTGTATTGAGAATATACATGTTTACCACGGTTGTAAAAGTTTTGCATGCTATAATTGTTTGATATTTGTGAAAGCAATGGGTTTTGTTTTCTAACAAATAATCAAGATGCAATTTTGTGATTTGTTCATGCAATATATATGGTGGACTAAGTATTAGTTCATGTGGATCAATTTTTATTAATTGGTGGTTATTTGGATTTCATGCAAATATGAGAAAACTGCAGACAATGTGAGAACTGCATGGTTTTGATATTTGAATTTCATATGGAATTAAATCAGTAATGTGGTAATATGCATGCCATATGTTTTACGTGGTTCTGAGATCAAATATGTATGAATGTTTGCATGAGACCCTGATGTTGATTCCAGATGCATGTTATGTGCTTATATTCATAGATATGGGTACTAATGAGTTGATACTGGCATACTCTTCATGTTAATAATGCTTGCAAACCTGCCTTGATCTATGATCTGTGGTCATGCATTTTCTTTATTTGCTCTATATGTTTATGTATGCAATTCTGCGAATCATTTTATTTTACAACTAATCACTTGCATGAGATTTTGTGGAAAAATGATTCGTGAGTTTGGTAGCCATCCAATTGGTTGTTTGTAATGATACATTGCACACATAGAGCATACGGCTCGATGTTCAGTATTTTGGTTATTTTGAATAACGTATAAAATCTGAATGTGATGACATGAGTTGGTTAACTATGTCAAGGGTTTATGATTTTATAAATCATGACTATAACACCCTAAAGCATGAGTTTTCAAAACTATGCTAAGAATTCTGAACACTTGTAATCAGCGAAATTTGGAAATTCGTCAGAATTTCAATTGAAAGACACGAAAGTCTAAAATTAAAATTTCAGATAAATTGCAATTGCAGAATTTAAAATCATGAGAATTTTGAAATTCTGAATATGACATGAAGTTCCGAGAAACTATACATGTGGCAATATTAAGGATACCCTCTCAATGTGGGGGATACGAATCCTAAAATTCATTGATGATATGAATTTTGAAAGGCTATCTCGGAGAGAAGAGTTATCATTCTCGACCCATGGGTATAAATCCATATTCTTGGTTCATGATTGAACTGGAAGTCGCTAGAAACGATCAAGCGATGTGGGGGAGGAAGCCGATATGTTGGCTGGCGATAAGATATTCAAAAGGAGAATAAAACTCTTTATGGTGTAGAGTCATCCTATAAATTTCTTCAAATGTGGGGGTTGACGTCTTACAAGGATAGTAAAGCAATTGTATCTTTACTAAATATGCACAATATAATGGTGCTTGTCGATATCCTAAATATATTTTATGGAAATCTTGAAATGACATCTTGATCTATCCTAAAATGAACTTTTGAGTCTACGGATTAAATCAATAATGGCCCTGGATTGACCTAAATGAAGCAAATACGATAGGACATGGTTTTGGGCCTTATTTGCTTTAAGGTTGAATCTACTTAAAGCTTTCCTGAAACTGGAATTTCCAAGAATTGAGTTTATGGAATTTGTTGATCAATGAAGAATTTGATCCATGCCTTATTTTCTTTAAGGTTGAATCTAAAAGCTTTCATGAAACCGGAATTTCCAAGAACTTTGTTTATGGAATTCGTTGATAAATAGAGAACTTGATCAATCTGATTGCGGTAAATCACTAGATTTCTAGTAGATTTCAACAATTAGTAAGTATATGTGTATACTTGAGGGTCATTCTCTTGACATTGAGAATGAGTCCCATAATGATTTTACTTGCTATTGAGGCTTTGTAAAAGCTACAAGTAAATCAGATGGACCTAAGTGGTTAATTGGAGATTTAGATAGTAAAATCTAAACATGGCAATATATATATAAAGCCACCACTCCATACAAATGGTTCATAAGCCGATAAACTAATTGTTGTTTTGCCAAAGAGCATGATAATTGTTTACGTTAAAGGACACGAAAAATGACCATGTCATTTGCGTCTTGAAATGATGATTATTGCTCCTTGTTGGTAAGAATATGCCGTAGTCAGGGAAAGAACTCTATAATTGTGTTAAACTATCTATGATAGGTATGTCTTTCTCAAACTGAAAGAGTATTAGAGTCATTGACACTGCTTAAGTTGTAAAGCAGATGGATGAGCAATTCTAGTGACTCACAACTAGAAGGGAAACAAGATTATCAATAGATCTTCGTTTCATTCTAGTGTATATACTGCAATTTACTAGTTATCCACTAGTGGTTATTTTACACTAGGTGGTGAACTGGGCTCACAGAAATCCTGCAAACAAACTGCAATAACTCTAGATCCACGATGGAATCGGAGTTTGTCACTTTAAATAAGGTTGTGAAGAAACATATTGTTTCATCGGTTTGTAGAGGATAGTCATGGTGGCAGAAGTCTAAAGTAGCAATTTGCATTGCAACAACTTCTCTCAACTTGAGTGATCACAACTGTTTATGTAAAGTCGAGAGACGACATAGCAGATCCCCTAACTAAAGGGTTGAATCGAGAGATAGTTGAATCATCGAGAGGAATAGGACTTATGTCCATTAAATGGTGTGGTTAAGTATGTGGATACCCAACCTATGCGATTGGAGATACCATGGTCTAGGTCAAAGGGACAACTAAACTGCAAAGACCCACCGACGTTCACTGTGGGGGTTTTTAAACCTCCCGTCCTATTCCTAAGATGAACAAACAGTGAGTGGTTTTAGAGGATAAGCATTCGACATGCTTTTAATGATTCACGGCCTCAAAGTGTGGAATACTTGAGTGGAGTTATATAAAAAGTTCAACGAACTTCTCCTCAGCAAAGAATCACCTATGTAAGTGAGAAGTTTGGCCGCTTCGAAAGGGGATAGTTGGGACGCAATTCCTTAGAAACCTTACAGAATAGGGCGTGTCCATGGCTGTAAAATGGACACAACCGAGGAAAGCGCACGAGTTAGGAAAGGGTGTTGTGGTAACTGCACTGAAAGTCCACACAAGAGGTTCGGGGAAGTTCAAAGACATCAAGTTCATACTTCCTAACCAGTGGAATAAGGTGTACGACTCAAGGGAAAGTTCAAAAGGGACAACCTACTTATCCTATGCAACATCCTAAGCCGTCGATAACGAATCTATCACACAGTCAAATTCCGCGTCTGTCGTCTGTTGCGAATTGTTCTGATTCCTACATCAATATCTGATTCATGTGGGGGATTGTTGGAAGTGAGAAAAGTTGAGGGGTGAAATGTAATTATTTCGTCAACTTTTGGGCAGAGATTTGAGTGTGACCCATAATGATTTGGGTCGATTGAGGAGTATATTTATATTCTCCTCCACATGTACTATAAATTAATTATTCAAACACTCAAATCGGACCAACGATGAATGAGATATCGATGCTCAAAGTCGGTTGGTTGAACTTGGAAAAATTGATGAATCTAAATTCGTCTATTTTAAAGTTTGGAAAGTTCGAAAGACTTCCAATTAAGTTTGGATTTTCTACAGAACTTATGGAAGAGCTCACTATTAAAATTGCTTTATGATCATGAATGTCTCATATTTATGCTCATGAATACATAACGTTCCAATAATCAAATACTCATATTTATGAGAATGAATTCAGACAATTCAATTCAGCCTATAGAGCACCACTATACCATATAGAGCCATTTAGATGAATCCAACACGAGTCAGTCTTATGCCTAAAACACCTTTCACATTCTCTCTCATGTTCATCAGTCTGGCTCTGTCTATTCGTGCTCTAGAGTCTCCTGTCTTCAGGTCAGTTCTGCGTGATAGATTGCCTTCGGGCTGTGCGCAGGTACGGGGTTTTGCTACAGGTTAGCATAACCCTTGATGGTTTTACCCTAGGAACGAGGACCAATCCGGTTGGCCTAAATCGTTTCAAGGGCAGCGTCCGCCGCGACTCCATCTAATTGAAACTTTGATGTTTAATTCAATTTGGAGTATGATAGTTGTATTAATTTATTCTAATATTTTGATACAAGTATAATTTGATTTTGCATGTTACCACTTTTAATTATTGTTATTTAATTTTCATACTATTTAGAAATATAGTTCCTACAAAAACATGTACATGTTCACCTGCATGAGCCAAATAGCATCACTATCACCACTTTGCATGGCCTTGAAAGTTGCAGCACCTAAAGATGATATAAAATTTGGATCATCTGTAGGTGGTGTGTTTTCATCAAATGTATCACTGCAAAAAGAAAATTTGTCAAAGGTTACAAATTGTGTCAGGATATTGTTATTTTTGGAATTTAATTTAGTCCTAATATTATTGAATATCATGGTTATCAAAGTACAAAAGGAATACAAAAATCAATTTGACCATTAGAACAGCTGACAGGAATCCTGTGACAGGAATAGGATGACTTACCAATTGTATACATGACTGCTTCTCCCATATTCTGATTAAAAGCATGTTCATGAAAAGGCAAAGTAAGAGACTGAGAAGAGAGCTGTCAAAATATACACTACAATCGAAAGAAAGACGTAGAATGAGAGTAAACCTTTTAACTGCTGCTTTACAAACATTTTCCCGATTTCAATGAACAAGGGATCAGTTGCATCAAGGAGATAAGTGCAGCACCATTTAGGGTTGCCATGAACAGTGAACCTGGAGATGAAATGTTAGATACAATATATTACCCTGATTCTATGCAAATAAGCAGACAAATAACAAAATATGAATTAATCATATATATATTACCAATTTCCAAGATGTGTTATCTTAGCCAATGGAAAAATACGTGTTAGAGCCGCTGGAACGTTTCCTGAAAAGGCTGGAAGAACTGCAACACAACAGATGACTCCTCAAGTAAGATGTTTATAACAAAGATTGAGTGAGCAGTGATTTATATTTTAAGGTTCATGACAGATTTGTACCTGGGTTCATCCCAACACTAGTGCACAAGCATAGGTTTCTCGGCACACATTTCACGGCGTTTTGGCCAGATTTTGGCGGAACCGCCGAGTAACTGGGTTACGAACTCGTAACCTGCCGTTCGCCTAGGGCAAAAAAAAACACGGCGTTTCACAATTAAAAACAAGGCGTTTTCCAAAGTGTATTAAAAATGTTAATACTAGGCGAACTCTGAACCGTGTTCGCCTTTAGGCGAGTAGAGTGACGAATTCGCCAGTGTTACCCGTCTGAAATAAGAATAGTTGTTCGCCCATACATGCTAAGACGCGTTGTATTTGCGAAATCGCCTTGTATTGACGCTAGCAGGCGTTACTGAAGAAGCGAGTTCGCCTATAATTATGACCAGAGGCGTTTCGGTTTACGATTTCGCCTGTATTAAAATGTAGCGGGCGAATTTGGTGGCGAATTCGTAACAGTGTCGTAGCTGGGTGTATAAAAGCTGATTTTTTGCGGGAATAAAAATAAAAGAAGTAGATAAAATAACTCTCCTTTTGTTTTGTCTCAAGTTTTGCTCACATTTTCAGGCCTTGATTTTGCCCAAGAACACAAAGGTATGAGGTTTTGATTTTTTTGTTAATTGGTTGTGGAATGGGCAAACTGTTTTTGATTAGTGTATGTGCTTGTTTATATGGATTTGTAGAGTTCTTAGGGTGCTAAATTTGTGGAATGTTTGAGTGATTGTAGCAAAACCGTTGTTGATAGTATCTTGTTAAGCATGGGTCGTAGTGAAATCATGTTGGAGAATCAGCGTCTCTCACAAGGTTATACGGATTTGATTCAAGAGTTTATTGATGTTGGTTGGAAGGATTGTGTAGAAAAGAGAATGGGTGGGCTAAGATGTCCTTGCATAGATTGCCTTAACAACGCGATTTATGAGGATGTAGACGTTGTGCGCGAACATTTGGTTTGTAGAGGTTTTGATCCTACATATACAACATGGGTTTGGCATGGAGAAGGTGCAAGTCATAATGATGCAGAGTTTGATGTTAAGCTTGGGGCTGATGGATTGCGTTATGATGGTTATCTTGATGAAATGGCGGAAGACGTGGCAATGGATTGGGTAGGAAAGCCGAGCATGTTAGCGGCGATGTATAATGATAAAGAGACACCATTGTACAAGGGTTGCAAACATTCCGTTCTTGGTTCTACGTTGTTGTTGATGAATTTAAAGGCGCGCCATGGAATATCTGACAAGGGGATGACTGAATTGTTAGAGTTGGTGAAAGAGTTGCTACCCACTGACAACTTGTGTCCTGATCGAGTATATGCTGCTAAGAAGATATTATGTCCTATGGGAATGGAGATGCAGAAGATTCATGCATGCCCTAACGATTGTTTGTTGTACAGGGAAGATGACAAGGATAGAGATACATGCCGAGTCTGCAATGAACCTCGGTACAAGTCAAAGGTGGGGACCGTAGAGGTATGCGGCGAGAGTGTGACGCCGTCTAGATGTAAAACGCCGGCTAAAGTAGTGTATTACCTTCCGCTGATTCCTCGACTGAAGAGGTTGTTTGCAAATCCTGAGGATGCAAAGTTGCTAACATGGCATGCAGATAGGGCTAGGGAGGACGATGACATTATTTCACATGCCTCAGATGGAGATCAGTGGAAGAAAATGGATGAGCGGTACCCTGAATTTGCTGCTGAGCCCAGGAATGTGAGGCTAGGCTTATCCACTGATGGCATGAACCCCTTTGGTAACATGTCTAGCACCCATAGTTCTTGGCCAGTTATGGTTGTGATTTACAATCTGCCATCGTGGTTGATGATGAAACGTAAGTATGTGTTATTGTCCATGATGATATCTGGTCCTAAGCAACCGGGTAACGATATTGACGTGTACCTAGCGCCTTTGATCGAAGATTTGCAGAAATTATTCGATGTTGGTGTTCGGATACCTGATGGCAGTCGAGGTGGTGAGGAGTTTAAACTGCAAGGAATGTTGTTGTGGAGTATAAATGACTTTCCTGCATTAGGTAACTTGGGGGGTTATTCAGTGAAAGGTCACTTTGCATGTCCCATATGTGAGAGCAAGACTAGCTATTGTCAATTGAAACACGGTGGTAAGCCGGTGTATCTCGGGCACAGAAGATTTCTTCCGACGGGACATCCTTGGAGGCGAGCAAAGAATTGGTTCAACGGGAGAGAAGAGCATGATCCCTCCCCAATCCCTTTAACTGGAGAGGAGGTTCTAGAAAAGGTTACTGGGATGGATCATGAATTTGGTAAGGGAAAGAAGAAGAAGGCGTCGAATAGCAGTTGGAAGAAGTGTTCGATCTTCTTCAAACTAGATTACTGGAAGCATTTGGACGTACATCACTGTCTCGATGTGATGCATATTGAGAAGAACGTATGTGAAGCACTTGTAGGTACGCTGATGAATACCCCTGGAAAGACAAAGGATGGCTTAAAAGCGCGGAAAGATCTTGTACAGCTTGGTATCCGATCGTCTCTAGCCCCTGTAGAGGAAGAAGGTAAATCTTATTTACCTCCAGCTTGTTACACTATGTCGACCGAGGAGAAGAAGCGTTACTGTAATGCTTTGAAGTCTGTTAAGGTTCCAACAGGTTACTCTTCGAACATCCGTAATTGTGTTAATACCAAAGAACTGAAGCTGGCGGGATTGAAGTCACACGACTGTCATAATCTTATGCAGGAGCTGAATGTTATCGCTCTACGAGGATCATTGCCTCGTCACGTGAGGAAGGCGATATCGAAGCTATGTTACTTTTTTAAGTGCATATGTCGTAAGCGAGTGAGCAGGCAGAAGCTGGATGAGTTGCAGGAAATGGTGGTGGAAGTTTTGTGTAGGATGGAGATGTACTTTCCCCCGGCCTTTTTTGACATAATGATCCACGTGATTGTCCATTTGGTGAGGGAGGTAAAATTATGTGGCCCAGTTTACTTGAGATGGATGTATCCATTTGAGCGGTACATGTCGATTTTTAAGCATTTCGTGAAGAACAGATATAGGCCTGATGCTAGTATAGTTCAACGTTATGTCGCAGAAGAGGTTATTGAGTTTTGTACCAACTATATGAAAGATGTTGCCACAGTGGGGATCCCAAATGCTAGGCATGATGGTAGAGTGGACGGGCACGGGCTCAAGCATCATAGTTTGTTTAGTCCTACCGCCGCCGACATGGATGCTGTCCATTTATATATCCTCAGAAATCACGAGGCGGTGACCCCTTATGTTGACATACACATGAATCAGATTAGAGTGTCAAATGCATGGACTGTCGGTGATGTGAGGATCCTGGAAAAGCATTGTGCCAATTTCGTTCGGTGGCTGCAAGCTCACATTCAGCAAGGGGACCATCCTGATATTGTCAAGCTGTTATGTAGAAGACCCCTCGGCACTGTTTCCTCATTTGGTGGGTACGACATAAACGGTTATACTTTTGGAACCAAATGGTCGGATGAGAGGTCAACTAACCAAAACAGTGGTGTGGTAGTACCAGGTGAGGCAGTTCATGGATGCGAAGCATACTACGGGACGATCACCGACATCTGGGAGATTGACTTTATCAGTGCCACAATTCCAGTGTTCAAGTGTGAGTGGGTGAAAGAATGTGGCGGGGTGCGGAAAGAGGATTACGGCACAACCCTGGTGAATCGCAGTGTTCTTGGCTCTGAAGGTGATTCGTTTATCATGGCGTCTCAGGCGCACCAAGTGTTTTATGTGGCGGATCCACAGGATAACCGGTGGGAGATTGCGGTGAATGGTAAGCAGGCGCTTCTTCACAATGACAATGACGAGGATCGCAGCTTTGGTATAGATATCGGGGACCTTCTGGATTTAGAGCCTAACGAAACCTTAACTGAAGACGAGGCGAGTTTGAAAAGGTATTTTGCGCGGAACGATCACACGGAGGGCATTTGGATCACCAATGCTGGAAAACCAACGAAGCGAAAGAGGAATCAACCAAAGAATATGTAAACATTAGTATGTAATTGGAAAAACCTTAAGTTTTCAACATATACATTTGGTATGGACTGAATTAGTATTCATGTATGCTTGAAACGTGTTTCACTCATAGCATAGGCGTAAATAAAGACGAATTCTCTTGTACAAATCGCCTGTAAGCGTTACTAGAGGCGATATCGTATCTCTATTCGCCAACCTTGAAACTACGTCGTTTTTGTAGTTTTACTTTATGCCTTGGCATTTAGGTGGTGGCGGTTCCGTAAGCCGTCTCGCCTGTTACTGGCGAGTTCGCTTCTTGAGTCGTCTGTTAGACTCTGTTGAAATAGGCGAGATTATAAGCGAACTCGCTTCAGTTATAACCCACAAGCGAATTTTGTTGCGAATTCGTTTCTGACTTGACATAAATAGTATTTTAGTACTAGCAACACTATAAAAGACTATATCGACACCGGTTTAACACATGAACAATTATATGTAATTTAAACAATAAGCGCATATGAACTGTAAGCACCAAATTTTATTGAATAATGCAATCAAAACGAAAAAATCGTTAAATTGTAGCAATACAATTTGAAAAAACGTCCCTAGACTACATCCACATGTCTAGGAAGAGTTGTCTCCGCCTTCGTGGTCTTCATTGTCAGGAGTGGCCGCCGAAGGATTTTTTCGGGCATATGCTCTTAGAAAACCACGAAGCAAGTGGCTGTTCTTCCACCCCGTCTTGCGGAGATTAACGAAAGGATGGATATGATGGATAAAGTTCTGTCAAAGGTGGTGGATAAGGTCTCTTCTGCAAGCAGCGCTTCCGCCTCTGGCCCTCACGATAGTCCTTGTGATACATGTGGAACTTATAGCCATACCACTTTGCAATGTAATTTGGCCTTGGATGAGCAACTTGTTCAAGCAAATTCCATGGGGAACTGGAACGATAGGCAGCCCAAGAGAGACCCCTACTCTGCTACATACAATCCAGGTTGGAGGGACCATCCAAATTTTCGATGGAGAGATCAAGGAAATCAAGGTCAACAAGCTTATGTTCCACCGAATCAAAGAGCCCCTCAAGCTTATACTCATAACCAGCCCCCTCCTCAAAAGAACTCCACGGATGAAAAGCTTGATATGATGATGAGCATGCTTAGAGACCAGAAAGATAGCTCAAAGAAGGCTGAGGCTACCTTGGAGGAGCACACACGACAAATTTCACAATTGTCGAACTCCATGAACGAGCTTAGAATGCAACAACCAGGCCTTCCCTCTCAAGTACAAGTTAACCATAGGGAGACAGTAAATCATATCACTCTCAGAAGTGGAAGAGAGGTGGATTCACTCCCTGAGAAGGCTGTAATCAAAGCTGAGAAGAAACAGCCCGAAAGTTCTACTGCAAGCCGTCATTTGCCCAAACCGGGGCTGGCGACAGAAGCTGAAATTCAGGTAGGAGGTAGTTCTGAACCAACCAAGGAGGAAACTCCAAAGAAGGTTTTGAATGATCCTTCAGTGAAAATCCTTCCTCCTTTTCCACGTAGATTAGCAAAGAGAAAGGAAGAGTCCATTGATTTTCTGTCTATTTTTGGGAAAATGGATATTAACCTTCCTCTGTTACAGGCAATAAGGCTTCCTCCTGTTAGCAAGTTTTTGAAAGATTTTATTGCAGGGAAATCAAAGGACTCAAGCAAGGTGATTATGAGTGAGTCGGTTTCAACAGTAATTCAAAAGGAATTGCCTCAAAAATGTAAAGACCCTGGCATGTTCTCTTTACCATGTTACATTGGAGATGCCAATATTGATTCTGCTATGTGTGATCTAGGAGCTGCAATTAATGTCATGCCATTATCTGTTTATAAAAAATTAAATGGAGCTGAAATGGTAGACACTAGATTTGTTATTCAATTAGTAGATAGGTCTTGTGTGTATCCAAAGGGTCTTTTGGAAAATGTTCTTGTTAAGGTCAATGAGTTTGTGTACCCTGCTGATTTCTATGCGGTGAAGATGAATCATGATGGTGGTAAAAATAATTCTGGTGTATTGTTAGGTGGACCTTTCTTAAGGACGGCTAATACCATCATTAATGTAGGGGATGGAACAATTTATCTTGATTACTATGGTGAAAAATGTACTTTCAGCATTGAAGATGCAATGAAAAAACCAATTGATGCTGAAAATGTGGATGCCATTGATATCATTGACCCCTTAGTCCAAGATTTTCTTGAGACCGAATTCTTGCACGAAAATATGGAAATTCCATCACCTACAGATGTTACAGAGCTGATGGTGCAAGGAAAAAGTGACAAAGAGATACGAGAACTGTTGTACTCCATGTATTCTAAAGAAGAGGTGTTCAACACTGGAACCACCCTCGATTTGCCCAAATAGGGCCTTGCAGATAAACCATTGCCATCCGATATCTCACCACCAATCTTGGAGCTCAAGGTTCTGCCAACAAACCTGAAGTATGTGTACCTGGGAGACTCTGAAACTCTGCCAATGATTGTTAGTACCAAGTTGGAGGATTCTCAAGAGGAGAAATTGGTTGCATTGCTGAAGAAGTACAAGAAGGCAATCGGATGGACTTTGGCAGACATTACTGGAATCAACCCTGATGTATGTACACACCATATTCTGATGGAACAAGATGCAAAGCCTGTTCGTGATGCTCGGAGGAAGCTCAACCCTAACACGAGGGAGGTAGTTCTTAAGGAAGTCTTTAAACTTTTATCCTTGGGAATTATCTATCCGATTTCAGATAGCAAATTGGTTAGCCCTGTCCATGTTGTTCCCAAGAAATCAGGTTTTCAAGTGGTGAAAAATGAGAAGAATGAGTTGGTTCCAACAAGGCTGGTCATGGGATGGAGGATGTGCATCGATTACAGGAAGCTTAATGCGGCAACTCGCAAGGATCACTTTCCACTTCCCTTTATCGATCAAATGCTAGAGAGGTTGGCCGGTAATAATTTCTTTTGCTTCTTGGATGGCTACAGTGGCTATTTATAGATTTGTGTGAACCCGGAGGACCAAGAAAAGACAACCTTTACATGTCCTTTTGGCACCTATGCTTATAGGCGAATGCCATTTGGATTATGTAATGCTCCTGGCACTTTCCAGAGATGTATGATGAGTATCTTCTCAGATTTGATTGAATCGAGCATTGAGGTATTCATGGATGATTTTACAGTGTATAGAAACTCTTTTGAGTTGTGCTTGAGTCACTTGGAGCAAGTGTTGATTCGATGTGTGAAGAGGAACCTGGTTTTGAATTATGAAAAATGCCATTTTATGGTGAATGAAGGCATAGTCTTGGGGCATGTAGTTTCTGAAAAGGGCATTCAAGTTGACAAGCCCAAGGTTGAGACGATAGAGCAGCTTCCTTACCCTACAAATGTGCGAGAAATACATGGATTCTTAGGGCATGCTGGTTTCTACAGAAGGTTTATCCAAGATTTTGCTAAGATAGCACAACCTCTGACCAAGCTTCTTCAAGACGATGTCCCTTTTGAGATGACTGAAGAACGTAAGCTTTCCTTTGATATACTTAAGGAGAAGCTCATCTCAGCCCCTATAATGCAACCTCCATATTGGGAATTGCCCTTTGAGTTGATGTGTGATGCAAGCGATTATGCGGTTGGGGCTGTTTTGGGACAAAAGATAGGGAAAGAAAGTCATGTGATCTATTATGCTTCAAAGATCTTAAATCCAGCTCAATGCAACTACACCACCACTGAAAAGGAGTTGTTGACAGTGGTGTTTGCTCTTGATAAGTTCAGGTCCTATTTACTAGGGTCTAAGATCATTGTCTACACCGATCATTCAGCCTTGAAGTACTTGTTTACAAAGAAAGAATCTAAGCCGAGGTTGATTAGATGGATCTTGTTGTTGCAAGAGTTTGATTGGGTGATAAGGGACAAGAAGGGTGCTGAGAATCATGTTGCAGACCATTTGAGTCGGTTGGTAAAGCCTGAGGATTCAACTCCGATTCAGGAATCTTTTCCTGAAGAATATCTTTATGCTGCAACAGGCCTCAATTTTGCCAAACAGAGCCTTCTGACAGTAGCAGTGAATGGGAATTTTGCTCATGATCCATGGTATGCAGATATTGTTAATTTCATCACCACCAGGGAAGTTCCAGAGACTCTCAGCCATGCTCAGAAATTGAAGCTTAAGAGTGAGTGCAAACATTATATATGGGATGAGCCATATCTTTGGAAGATTGGTTCTGACCAAATCATTCGACGATGCATTCCTGAAGAAGAACAAGGTACGATTCTTTTGAATTGTCACTCTTTTGCTTGTGGAGGTCACTTTGGCCAAAAACGTACTGCTCGTAAGGTTCTTGATAGTGGTTTTTATTGGCCAACTATTCATAGAGATGCTTACATGTTTTGTAAGAGTTGTGATAGATGCCAACTGACAGGAAATATTTCTAAACGTGATGAAATGCCCCAAACCCCCATTATTGTTTGTGAAATATTTGATGTGTGGGGTATGGATTTCATGGGGCCTTTTCCTAGTTCTTATGGTAATCTTTACATCTTACTTGCGGTTGATTATGTCTCGAAATGGGTGGAAGCGAAAGCCACCCACACTAATGATTCTCAAGTTGTGGCAGGGTTCTTGAAATCACATATTTTCGGCAGGTTTGGAGTGCCACGAGCTAACATTAGTGACCAGGGAACTCACTTCAAAAACCGCACTATCGAAGCTCTTATGAAGAAGTATGGAGTGCATCATAGGCTGGCTACAACTTATCACCCTCAGTCCAATGGTCAAGCGAAGGTGTCGAACAGAGAGATAAAGCAAGTTCTAGAGAGGACGGTAAATCCATCTTGGAAGGATTGGAGGAAAAGGTTAGATGATGCTCTTTGGTCTTATCGAACCGCCTTCAAAACTCCGATTGGTATGTCCCCTTATAGGCTTGTCTTTGGGAAAATGTGCCATCTCTCAGTTGAGATAGAGCACAAAGCTTATTGGGCTGTGAAGGAGATGAATATGCAACCACTCAAGTGTGAGGAGGAAAGGAAGTTCCAACTTCAAGAGTTGGAAGAACTTTGATTGGAAGCTTTCGATCAAGCTATGTGGTACAAGGAGCATACTAAAATGTGGCATGACAAGAACTTGAGGTCCAAGGAGTTCAGTGTTGGTCAGAAGGTGCTTCTTTTTCAATCCAAGTTTCGATTAATGCCCGGAAAACTCAAGTCGAAGTGGGCTGGTCCTTTTGAGGTAGTCTCTGTTTGGCCAAATGGAGCAGTTGAGATCAAAAGCATGGACACGGAGAAGCCCTTCTTGGTTAATGGTCATCGTCTCAAGCCATTTCATGATGCATCTCAGGTGGCAATAGTGGAAGAAATTCCATTATGCCCGACTTCATCTGCTTGATCGCTTGAAAAAGTCTAGTCATACACTATAAACAAAGGCGCTTGTTGGGAGGCAACCCAATTTCTATCCTTTCTCTTTTGATTTATTTTCGTTTTTTTATAATATGTGATTTCATGTGTTTTCTCGCCAAAAAAAAACAATTTGAGGTTTTCACCTTAACATGCTCGGGGGAGCTCTTTTTGCTGAGTTTTAAGCCTTGCCTTCAAGGCAAAACGCTCGCCTCGAGCGTTTGTGGTTGACTTTTGATATTTCTTGCGCAGGGGGTTAGAATGAACAAGATTCATAGTTTTGGGGTCAAATTGAAATTTCCCAAGGAAGTGGTGGTATGCCTGGAAAACATGGGGTCTATTTCATGGAAAGGAGAAACTTAAGGGACTAAGTTGCAAATCAAGGTATTAAAAACCTGATCCCTGTGTTTTTCTTCCCCAAATCGCACCATATCCCGCTCCGATCATCAACCATCAAAGCCACCTTGGGCCATCCAAGCTCTTCATCTCCACCAGCGACCACCACCGCACCACCGCCAGCGTTCATAGCTGCTGTTTCCTCATGTTACCGTCGGCGGGATCCTCTCTTACCGCCACGAGCTTCCAAGTTCCTATCGACATGTCGTTGCATTCACAGAACACCACCCAGGATTCATTACTCAGACATTATTCAGGTTTCAGCTTGAGTATGCTTGTTCTAAAATCTCCGAATATTTTGTGGCATACTTAGTTACCATTATGTGATGGTGTTTGAAGCTTTATGTGAAAAATTACTGTGAGTTTGACGTGATTAGCAAGCTGATGTCAGTGTCCATGACACTTGCCATTCATTTTCGACTGGGATTGCAGTGTTTATGTCATTTTCAATGTCTGGCCTCGAATTTATGGTTGGTGTTGTGCTTATAGAAGAAGAGCAATCTGAATTATTGCTAATTATACTCTTAGTTCCACCAGCCGGGTTTTCCATACCCGAGTACTTTCTTACCGTGCAGGTAGTTTACCATGATTTCAGTGCGATCTCTTCCCGATGACATGCAATCCTTGCACCAAAAATGGATTTTTGCTGCCCAGAATACTTAAATGATACCAGCCCTTGGCATAACTCTATCGAGCAGCTCTCCCAATGAGTTTTCTAATCCCTGTTCTTTTTCTTTTAATTTGAATTAGTGTAGTGTCCTTCTATGTGAACTGAGCTTGCTTGAGGGCAAGCAAGGTTTAAGTGTGAGGAGATTTAGTTGCATTTTCTGTATATATCTTGTGTGCTAATGTAATTACTTATAGAGTCTTAAAAAAAATCCAAAAAGATTTTCTGTTTTTGAGTCGAAAAATCTGAAAAATACAAAAAGATTTTTTGTTTTCTAAGTCGAGTCGGTCAAATATTGGAGCTTGAAAGTGATTAATGGAATTGGCTTTGATATGGGTGAACCTTGCATGTTGAGAGAATCTTATTAGTAACCTTTGTTGCTTGATATCCCCTTGAGAGCTTGAAATGATAAACCCTTGAAATCAGTTTCACTTTGTGTAAATGATATTGGGATGACGAAAAGGCCTGTTAAGAACAAAGCCAAGTATAAAGTGAGGTCTGAGCCTAAAGTAGAGCACTCTCTACATCAATCTTTTTTCTGAGTGTTGTGGCAGTTGAAATTGGTACATGCTAAAGTGATGAAAGGCAAATTAGTTTTACCCACACATCATATATAGCCTACCTGTTTATGACCCCTAGTGAGCCTCATATAAAGCCTATGTTCTAGCCTGTACATCTACCTTGACCCATATATGCATGATCTTGATTGGAATGAAGTAAATATAAATTGCTCATGTGCTAATGTATGTCTACTGTTCATGGTTTTCTCTCTATATGGTACCTTGTGTTTGCATTGAAAAAAATAGGTTTCTTGAGCCTATAAAATTTTCAAGGTACTGAATAAGAGGAACGGTAGGATAGAGTTAATTTTGTTTATGATTCTGGATTCTGGATTCTGAAAAAAAAAATCATTTTGTGCTCAAAGAAAAAAAAAGAAAAAAAAACGAGTACATTTTTTTAAAAAAAAACCAGAAAAAAAACACAGAATTCTAGTACCAGATCTGAGCATTATAACAGTCCAGAATTTGCTGAGAAATTTATCTTGTTTGACTGTTTTCTTGAAACTTCGTGTCCAATTTATATCTTGAGCATGTGTGCATATTTGTCCTTCTTGATTTAAACCATAGAGCCCCTAGGATCATACCTTGCAATCATAGCCTTACCTGAAAAAGTCCTTTCTAATTTTCATGTGTTAATTGATGCTGCCACGTTGATATTATGTGAGTGACTGTCCCATTTTACTGAGTGCATTGAGTGAAAACCGTGATAAGTTCTTCTCGTCTATTTTGACCATTGATATGCAAGTCTATTAAGGGGGAATTGAATTGATTGTTCAAAGGGGGATGATACCAACTTTGTTTATGAAAGGAGACTTGATATCATGCAAGGGGAATTTGTTAATTAGCTGAGGAAATGAAAGCTCGAAGGCTGGAATTTTTGACCAAGTTTGGGATGATAGAGTCTTGTCTTAGTGTGTTGTGTATATATTATGGTTTGTCCATTTTATTTCATTCCGTAGAGTCAAAGTCATTAGAGGGATTGGAACTTTGAATGAACAACTTGTGCTTGAATTGTTTCTTATCATACTTGAGGGCAAGCATGACTTAAGTGTGAGGATATTTGATGTGTTGAATATTGTGTTGTTTATTCAGGGGAAATTTGTGCTTAATTGTGTGATTATGGAAATTATGGAGTTGTTTTTGGTGGCTAGATTGTGATTGCTTGGCATGGAGCTAATTGAAGGGAAAGAGCTATTTTGGAGCTAATTGGAGCTAAATTGGAGGATTAGAAGAGTATTATTGCTATGGGCTGAAAAGAGAACTTCAAGCCCAACAAACAAGATCCACCACCAATTCCTATTTGGATTGGGATTTTATTCTTCATGTAAAATAAAGGCCAAACTTTGTTTTGGGCCAATTAGTTATTTTATGATAAATTAGGGTTTAGGAGAAAGGAGTATAAAAACTCCTTGAGGCTCTTGACCTCTCTTTTTCCTCTCTCTTTTCTCTTCTTCTTTCCTGAACGTAGAAACTCTCCCTTTTATCATTCCTAATTTAGCTTTCTTCTTCTTCTCTCTCGGCTGAATCGTGAAGAACCCAAACCTAGACTCTAGGGTTGTAATTTGACATTATTTCGGTGACTTCTTCCTCTCTATATTATGTATTTTCATCTTTGTTTTGTGTGTTTTGATTATAGTATGAGTAGCTAAGTTAATTGTTCGGCTTGGATTAACGAAGTGGATTCATGAATTTGTGAGGATTAATGGGCTTATAGTTATGTTCTGTGAATTCTCTGTTGATTATTGTATGAATCTATGCTTTATGGATTAAGTTTGATCACCTTGATTCATGTCAAACTAGGGCTAATTTGAGTATCAATTTCCTTTTGAAAAATAGATAACTGATACAGACTGTAATAGCAAGGGAGTAATCAACAGAGTAGATAACCATTGTTTGCGAATACTGGAATGGTTATGTGAATTGGGTTCTCTTTGCTTTGATATTATAATTTAGCAAGTTCAGCAAATACTTGCTTGCTAATGGGTAATAAAAGGGGATTTTAGGGGTTTAGCGAATACTTGCCTCTATATAACTAATTGATTTGCAGAAATAACTCATCTTTAGCCAATGATCAATGAATGAACCTACAAGTTAGTCTAAGCCGACATCTTTCATCATATATATTTTCTCTTCTTTGCATTGCATTGTATTTGTGTGTCTTATTGTTCTCTTTGCAGTAGTTATAACCAAACAACTTTCAACTTAAGGCGTGGTTGCTAAACCAAACTTAATTAGTAGGTTAATCAATAATTTCACACTGTTCTCTGTGGATTCGACCCTGCTTACCATTGTGCTAGGATTTTATCCTTAGTGTATTGCAGGTATTATTTGTGTGAGTGAAAATAATGTCGAATTACAACCCTAGAGTCTGGGTTTTGGTTCTTCACGATTCAGCCGAGAGAGAAGAAGAAGAAAGCTAAATTAGGAATGATAAAAGGGAGAGTTTCTACGTTTAGGAAAGAAGAAGAAAAAAAAGAGAGAGGAAAGAGAGAGGTCAAGAGCCTCAAGGAGTTTTTACAACCCTAGCACAAATTGGTGAACGTCGTTTCACTCACACAAATAGTACCTGCAATACACTAAGGACAAAAACTTAGCACAGTGGTAAGCAGGGTCGAATCAACAGAGAACGGTGTGAAACTATTGATTTACCTACTAAATAAGATTGGTTTAGCAACCACGCCTTAAATTGAGAGTTGTTTGGTTATAACTACTGCAAAGAGAACAATAAGACACACAAATACAATGCAATGCACAGACGAGAAAATATATATGATGAAAGATGTCGGCTTAGACTAACTTGTAGGTTCATTCATTGATCATTGGCTAAAGATGAGTTAGTTCTGCAAATCAATTAGTTATATAGAGGAAAGTATTCGCTAAACCCCTAAAATCCCCTCTTATTACCCATTAACAAGCAAGTATTTGCTGAACTTGCTAAATTATAATATCAAAGTAAAGAGAACCCAATTCACATAACCATTCCAGTATTCGCAATTAATGGTTATCTACTCTGTTGATTACTCCCTTGCTATTACAGTCTGTATCAGTTATCTGTTTTTCACAAGGAAATTGCTACTCAAATTAGCCCTAGCTTGACATGAATCAAGGTGATCAAACTTAACCCATAAAGCATAGATTCATACAATAATCAACAGAGAATTCACGAACATAACTATAAGCCCATTAATCCTCAAAAATTCATGAACCCACTTCGTTAATCCAAGCCGAACAATTAACTTAGCTACTCATACTATAATCAAAACACACAAAACAAAGATGAAAATACATAATATAGAGAGGAAGAAGTCACCGAAATAATGTCGAATTACAACCCTAGAGTCTGGGTTTTGGTTCTTCACGATTTAACCGAGAGAGAAGAAGAAGAAAGCTAAATTAGGAATGATAAAAGGGAGAGTTTCTACGTTCAGGAAAGAAGAAGAAGAAAAAAAAAAGAGAGGAAAGAGAGAGGTCAAGAGCCTCAAGGAGTTTTTATACTTCTTTCTCCTAAACCCTAATTTATCATAAAATAACTAATTGGTCCAAAACAAAGTTTGACCTTTATTTTACATGAAGAATAAAATCCCAATCCAAATAGGAATTGGTGGTGGATCTTGTTTGTTGGGCTTGAAGTCCTCTTTTCAGCCCATAGCAATAATACTCTTCTAATCCTCCAATTTAGCTCCAAAATAGCTCTTTCCCTTCAATTAACTCCATGCCAAGCAATCACAATCTAGCCACCAAAAAAAACTCCATAAGTTCCATAATCACACGATTAAGCACAAATTTCCCATGAATAAACAACACAATATTCAACACATCAATCATGTGCTACACTGAAATTTTAATTGGTGCAAGTACAATTAGGCTTGTTAAGGAACCTATGGCCGTTTTGGTTGAGTCTTTCCTAAAATTAGTATAGTCCATTTTGGTATATTTATATTTTTTTCGGGTTAGTTCAGTATATTCAAATTTTTTTCAGTCCAGTTCAATATTTTTTATTTTTCAGTTTATTTAATATTTTTATTTTTTTTCAGTTAACTTTAGTATGTTTATATTTTCAGTTCATTTCTATATATATTTATATTTTTTTCCAGTTCAGTTCAGTTCAAATAAATATTTTATATATTTTCAGTTTATTTCTATTCAAATAAATAATTTTGTTTTTCAATTTCAGTTCACTACATTTCGTCAATATTTTATAATTAAATTTAACAAGTTTTTCAGATTAAATAAGTCAAGTTAATTCTTTTTGAAAATGTGATTTGATTCTATCCAGATTAGTTCATTCATACTATTTTCAGTGTATTTTAATTTTACTTTAGATCTATATATCAAATCAGTTTTTAAATCATGGGTACAAATATTTTTTTAATTCAATACCACCACTTTGGGGGGGGGGGGGGGGGGGTTATTTATAAAGGATTAATGTGGATCCTACATAGGATCAAGTAGAATAGGATAGCATAGGATTAGACTAGGATAGTTGTAGGATCCATGTATCAGATTAGGTCGTTGTAGTGTATCCTTCAAAAAAACAAATCAAAGAGAATGAACAGCTAGTATACAACTAACATTCTAATTTTAACTTTTGACAAGCCTCCAGTTGCACTCATGTTACTTGCTATTTTCTTTGTCTTTAGACATAAATATCTATACAAACTCTTGTGCTATTGTTTCTTGATAACAACCAAAATTCAATGTGTTCTTCTCCATATCTCAAAAGATTTATTGTGCAACATGTTATTCTTAGTGGGTCGGTAAATTACTTTTAGGAAAACGTAAGTATTATGTGCTTGAAAGACATTATCCGGTTTACATACAACAGTTCCAAATCCTGCACTAATATTATCGAGCCTTGTAAAAATCTTAAATTGCATTCAATATCTAATATAAGTATCTACTAAAGACACATACCAAAGCAAAGACAACTTTGCAGTAATAAAACTTTGATCTTTCGACATTAAAACCTCAAAGACCCCGGCGGACTCAATTGATACACAATCAGTAATGCATCATATAGGTAGGAATTCAATGCCAGCTGCTATAAGCTAATTTAGTATGTGTCTTTGTTTGGTGTGTTTCCCATCATATTTAAAAACATTTACAGAAATTTTGGGCATACACACGAAATTAGAAAAACATGCACAATAACAACTGGGACACAAATGACAAACCAGCTGATGTCAATTCAACTAAAATCCAAATGAATATCAGAATGTGCCTCCATATGCGAATCCAACTAAAATCACCAGACCGGTTTTCAATATAATTTGTTACACTGAAGAAATTATGGTTACTTGAATCGATCACATTTGAGATTCAACCCACCTTCTGGAAGCGAAGGGCTCAACCTGAGCGACCCACTTTTCTGCAATTAGAATCGAACCACATCCCACTCAAATCTCCGGCTGATAGAATCCCAAAGGAAGAGAGTACTATCTGATCAAATCCCAGGTTTGAAACCCATAAGAAGAAGAGAAAGAGCCGAATCCAAGAAGACGGGTAAAATCATATCGATGACCTAAAAATGAAAAAAAGTTGTAAGCTAAATGACGTCATTTTGTGTGTATGAGGATATCATGAATACCAAAAAAACCTAAAAGGAAACAAAGTGTTAATGTTAAAATTACTCAAATAAGTGATAAAATTGACAAAAAACTCAAAGAATACTCAACTTGATTACACAATCTGGACATCTTTCCTATGGTCCCTTCTGGTCACTTATAGAACATCTCATACTTGGAAAAGGATTTGTTCAATCACTGAATTTGCTAACTCTAACTATAGGGTGTTAGTAGGAACATGTCCATCCCCTCTGTGGTACTCTAACTGGTCAGGTCTAGGGTTTCTATAGCATCAGATTGACAATCAAACTATTCTCTTCTCTAAGCTAACTTTGGCAGAGTTTTGTGGAAATAAGCAACTCTACATGCCAACTTTGGAGCCTTTATTGGATACCAATTTTTTGTGTTGTTTGCAGGTACTGGAGCTCAACTATGAACATGAAGATAGGCTGGTGTGGTGCCCCTCTATACATGGAAGCTTCACTGTTAAGTCAGCATATCAGAAGCTGAGGCCAGTTGGAAATGATCAAACAATCAAACAGGTATGGTTAAAAAAAGTGCCTACAAAACAGTGCATTTTCATTTGGAGAATGCATAATAAATTGCTACCATTCTCTGACATTATGACTAAGTTTGGCTTTCATCAGCCTTCTAAGTGCCCAAACTGTCCCTCCCTTGATACTCTCAACCACTGTTTTAATAAATGCCCTAAAACATGTTGATTCTTTCCTATATTCATCATATGTTTTCTATACTTGTGCCACATTTTTATCTTTCAAGCATGGACTTTCATTCTATATTAATTATAGAAGAGCAACAAAAACCACAACTTGAGTAGCGATTAACACTTTTATGATGGCTCTCTGGTACATATGGCTGTCCGGAAATAATTACCTCTATAATAATGTAAAACATGACACATCCTTCATTTTCCAGAATATAGTTAAACATGTTAACTTGATTTTAGAGCTATTCTACTAGTTGGAAATGCTATAAAATACCAACAATTGATCAATATTGGTCTTTCCCTTATCCTAAGAGGAAAAGACCTAGACCTGTTAAAATAGTTAAGTGGAGCCACCCAGTAATAGGATTTAAAATTAATGTCGATGCATCAAAAGTTCGCGCCGCTTGTGCACATACCCAGAGAGGAGATGATGGGGGTAACGGGGGCCTGGCCCTTTAGTAGACGGGGACTGGACCTTGTCGGATCCTTCCCTACAGCTCCCGGCAGCCTGAAGTACCCGATTGTGGCTATTGACTACTTTACCAAGTGTGTCGAAGCCGAACCTCTGACAAAAATCCGGGGGGCTACCTGTGTGAAGTTCTGTTGGAGGAACATAGTCTGCCGGTTTGGGGTGCCGAGGGCTATAGTAACTGACAATGGAGCACAGTTCGAAAATGACCCTTTCAAGTCCTGGTGCGCGAAGTATGGAATCAGCCAGAAGCTTACGTCAGTGTATCATCCACAGGCTAACGCTCAAGTGGAGGTGACAAACCGAAAAATCGTGAGCGGAATTAAGGCCCGGCTCCAGAGGGCGAAAGGAAACTGGGTATACGAACTCCCAAGTGTTTTATGGGCTCATCGGACTACTGAAAGCTCGGCGACCGGAGAGTTCCCCTACAGTTTGACATATGGGTCGGAGGCAGTGATCCCGGCTGAGATCGGCATTCCCAGTCTTCGGACCGCCGAGCCTGTGGCCGAGAACAAAAATGAGGAAGAGTGCAGGACAAACCTTGACCTGCTGGAATAAAGGAGGGAGAAGGCGGCCTTGCATGAGGCTAAAGTCAAGGAAAAGGTGAAGAAGTATCACGACAGGAGAGTAAGAAAGGAGCAGTTCAAAGTAGGAGACAGGGTGATGAGGCGAAACGATAAGAGTCGCCAGGAGCAGGAGGGTAAGCTGGCACCTAATTGGGAAGGGCCGTACCGGGTGACAGAAGCCCACCGGGCGGAAGTTATGTGCTAGAGGATTCAGCGGGGAAGGGAGTCCCCCGAAGGTGGAACATAGCAAACCTCAGACGGTTCTATGGATAGTTTCTGACACTAGATGCTTAGATAGAATAGCCTCTGGTACTTGATGCCTAGGTAGAATAGCCTCTGGCTCTAGATGCCTAGGTAGGATAGGCCCCGGGCGTCAGATGCTTGGGATGATAAACCCTGAGGCCGGATGGCCGAGGGGCAGGTAGAAGGACCCTCTGGTGCTGGACGCTTAGGGAATTTTTGTAACATGGGCATGCCTTTTGGTCGATTTTTAATGAAAAGAATGAATGTGTGTATTATGAGTTTGAAATTGAAAGATAGTTGTTATAAAATGAAAATTATTATACATAACTAAGTCTTGAACAAAACGAAATGTGTTATACGACAGGAAGCTCTACTCTATCTACGGGCCCCTGAGGTAGAGGCCTCGCCCGGAGGAATTCCCTGGGTCTCATGCCTGCTTCTTCGGACAGCCTGCTCCAACATCTGCCGCTCTTTGTCCTGATCTCGAGGGATGTCCGGGTTGTCGCTTCGATCACTTTCCAGATCAATTACCGGTTCGGGTGTAAGGACAGAAACCCTGCTGGAAGCACCTGGACCCCCGATTCGGACTGGAGGTTGCCTTGCTCGTTGCCTGGCCGAATTACTCCCGGTTTCAGCAGCCTTCTGCTTCCCTTTTCGGTCATTGCGAGTAGAGCGTGAACCAGTAGCAGAGGAGGGGCCGGGTCTCTGGCTAGTGGTTGAAGTACCCCCCTGAGTAGGGTACCGAGCGCGGAACCTAGTAGCAACCGCCTGAAGTCTGGCTAGGCACCGTTCAGAAGCTTCAAGGTCCAGAAGCTCAGGAGCATGTTCATAACGCTCGTAGGAAAAATCGACATCCTCTAGCGGAGGTATCTGTCTGGGACATAGAGGCGAGAACTACGACCCGATTTAGAATGTTCTTCCTCCAATCCATAGCCGCTTGATAGGCTGCTGCCCAGACGCCGGATATCCTTTCGGAACTTTCCATCCAGGTGATGAGGTCATCAACTGCCTGGGGAACATCGGTCAGCAGGGGAATGTCGACCGCCCCCTGGCGCAGCCCCAGCAGGTGATAGGATAGATGAACCAATACCAGTTGTTGTTGTAGAGTCCGGTTTCTAGTTGCCAGCTCTCATTTTCTACCTCAAGTTCGGTAGCGTGTTTTCGGAGCTCGGTTTGATTCTGCATCCGCATACACTTGTTATAGTATAGCCGAACATCATGCCACACCTCGTCCAACTCCTTTTGGATCCGGAGTTGAAAGTTGGGGTGTTTAGCCTCCTGCTCAGACAGGACTTGGTCGAACTCAAGGACCTGGTCGATGCTCTCAAAGGCAAGACGGTAGCACTTTGGCAGGGATCCAAAGTCTTCCTGGATTTGGAGCAGGCAGGTGATCAGGCAGTCGGCATCAGGAAACTCGGAAATGAGTGGGCCGAGCCCTCCCTCGGACAAAAGATCAGTTAGGCTCGGACAGCCGGTTCTAGCTTGTACCGGGGAAGGAACCGGGGGGTTAAGGGCCTGAGGTAGCTCCTGGACATGGCAGAATCAAGTTAGGATGAAAGTTTAAAGATAAAAATACGGGAAGTGAAGAAACGAAAAGGAAAATGGAGCAGGAGCAGTGGTGAAAGCCAGTGCAGCAAAAGAGTTCTTTATTGATAAAATTGAGGTCCGGGTAACAAGATACAAAAAAGATGAAAACAAAAAGAGAAAAATCTAACTAACATGTTGGAGGGCTCCTTCTCCTTGATTGTCCCCGCCGCCGCTGCTGTCGCTGTCCGAGTCATCCCCGGAACCTTCAAAAACTAAAGCAGGAGAGAGAGGAGTCTCAGCAGTCCAGGGGGTCTTCGGGCCGACCTTCGGGGACGAAGAGGACTCGGCTTCCAGATCTTTCGGATTGAATAATCCCCTGTAGTACCCGTACATGGTGCAGTACTGGGTGAAGTTCTCGTCTTCGAGCAAGTCAGATCCGGAGACTGGAGCAGGAGGAAGGAGCCCGGAAGCTGAACCACATCAGTCGACCAGCTTTGGACATCCTCCGTCGACATCTGGTTCTCTCGCAGAGCATCTCATAACTTAGGAGATAGGCCCTTCATACCACCCTTCTGAAAAGTGTTCACCAGATGTAGTTGCTGGTCCTCGGCATTCGGATTGAACCATTGCCTCTTGAATGAAGCTCTGATAGTGGGAGGAAACCAACCCCGGACCTGCAGATAAGTATTATGGCATTGGTGGGCACTGGCAGCAAGATTGAGATCGGTCAGGCGGAGCGACAGGGTCTGACTCGCCAGGACCTTGTCAACAACAGCCTCGGTGAACTCCAGACGCTCTTTGTAGTTCGCCCCTCGAGCAGCCTCCAGCTCCTTCTCCAGGTCACTCACCTTCGCCCGAAGTCGAGCCGATGCTTCCTTCTCGGCCTGAAGCTCTTCTTCCATTTCGGCCCGAAGCTCTTCCTCTTTGCCCTCCAAGTGACGAGTGAGGAAGGTAGAGAGAGCGGCTTGGAAGTCAGGAGAATTGGCAAATTCGGAGCTAAGGACCTGAACCTAAACAAAAGTGTGTGTGTTAATAAAGACAACATTAACAAGGATAAACAATCCAAACGGTATAGCACTACCTGCTGGCCTGAGGAGGAGATAGGAGGAGTATTGGCGCGGGAAAAAGGCGGGGTTTGGGACCCGCTGGTCCGAGGCCTCTTCACGACCTTCTCAAAATTCTCTCCCTTCCGCTTCATCGGGTAAAAAGGGGGAGGTGGGGGGATCTCCGGGGCGGAGATGGTGGTATACCTGGAAGCCAGGGACTTCCCATCCATGGGCGAAGACCATGACGCCTTACCACGACCAAAAGGCAGTCGATTGGTATCCTGGTTAGAAGCCGGAGTGGCAGGATGCCGGAAAGGTTCGAGAGGATTCTTTGTACCAGCAGGGTCCCGAGTGGTCTCCTGCTGGGCTACCACCTCGGGAATAAACCCCTCCTGACCCCCCTGCGCGGTATCAAGCTCAGAAGTGATGTCCTCCATCATGATCGGGCCGAGGTCAGGAGTCCCAGAGAGAGGAGGGATCTGAACGTTCTCCTTAGTCTTGTTCTTGTCCTGCTGACTTGTCCCAAGATTAAAAATGACACCATCGCTTTGGCGAAATCTGTCACCAATGATCGAAGGATTAATGGATGTTACTTGTTTCGGAAAGACAAATTATAGCTCATTATTCTTTCGGGACTTGGTTCATAATGTTGGTTTGATTACTAGTGAACAATCGCATATTCATTCCACACACATAAACCAATCACATGCATTCAACATATAAATCACGTAATACATGTGACAAATAAAGACACATAAATATATGCTGAATTTATTTCATGCATTCCCAAATATTTGCAGATAAAATCATATAATCAATCATGGAATAAAATCAATTGTTAAACTTAATGTTACTTCTTAATAATTCCAAATTATTAAATTAACATATTTTGATATTAATACCTAAATAATTCTCAACATAGAATAATTAAGTTCATCAATTTCCAAAATTATGAAACTTAATTATTTCTCTATGTCACATTTTAATAATTCCAAATTATTAAAGAAACTTATTAGGTAATTGAAATATCAAATAACGTGGGATAAAATTACATAATAAAACATGTCCAAGATAATTAAGTTAATTAATTTCTAAAATTATTAACCTTAATTACTTTTCACAAATTTATAATTTCGATAATTAAGCGCATCCAATGCCTTAATTTAAAATTATTGTGTGCACATTCTAATTGTTTATAATTAAGCACATCCAATGCCTTAATTAAAAAAATATAATCATTTATAATTAAGCACATCCAATGTCTTAATTAAAAAATATAATCATTTATAATTAAGCACATTCAATACCTTAATTTATAAAAAATCATTTAAATTTTAATTAAGTTGATGAATTTCTAAAGTTATCAACCTCAATTAACATTCATGTTCATAAACTTTAATTTTGCACTTCCAAAGTCAAAATTACTCCCACTCAATTTCAGAATTATTTTAAAAATTTTACAAAATTTAAATAAAATTATTATTGCATTGGAAAGCCCGGCTCGGCCCAGTTCGGCCCGCCTCTGTTCATCCCAGACAGATCTGAAATTTGTTGGGCAAATCTGATCCAACCAAACTACTAAAACCAAAATCAGGGATGGGCCTAGCCCAATGCCTAAAATTGGCCCAACAAATTAGAGTTTCTTAAACCCTAAATCTGTCCACTACTATTCATCGTTACTCTAGCTGCGCCCAGCACCTCTATTTGCCGCTACCGACCATCGGTAGTGCAATAGTAACATTGGTGATGAATAGTAAATAATAATTATAATAATACTGAAAAACTTTTGAGTGGAATAAATCAAATCAAATCAAATCATCCTATAATTTATTTGATTTAAAATTATGAACATAACATAAACACCCCTATCATGCAAATCTAATTCACATAATCACAGATCAAATTAATACATGCAAGTAGCTCATGATACCACTGATGGAATTGATTAAATCTAATTTAGCGGAATATCAATTACCAAACCAAAGATCGCATGCATGTCATTAATATGAATCTAGGCTCTGTTTGATAAAACTGAAGTCTGAAGTCTGAAATCTGAAGTCTGAACCATTAAGTGCTGAATAGTTAAGTGGTATGACTGTTTGATAAAGTTAGATATAGTGTCTGAACACTGAAATTTAAGTTTAAATTAAAAATGTTTAAACTAAATTAAAATAAAAAAAATATATAAACAAAATAATATTTTCAATTATGAATACATTTTTTATAATCATATTTGTTAAACATTAACTTTGTAATATAAAATGATGAATTGAAAATAAGAAAATAATTTACCTAGAAAAATAAGTAATATCTTAATTAATAATCAAAATAAAAACATCAAATTATTATAATCTGTACAGAAAGACAATTAAAAAAATATGTTATGAATAAAATATATATCACATAAATTATAAATATGATAGCATAAAGTTATTGCATATACACTATCCAGGCCTTTATATATATATAAAGAATTATGTGGGATTTAAAATTTGATATCATTTTAAAATTTTCTATTATACTCGATTTTAATCATGAATTATATTTCAATTATATCATTTTATAATATTAATATTTAAATAGTTAGCTAAAATCAATAAATAAATATATATATATATATAATTATAAATCAATAATAAAAACAGTAATAGATACATTGCCAATGTAAACACTTTGACAAGTGATTTAAACAAATTAATATATTATCCTTCCTGCGTGTAATGACAATAAGGTTCAGGTGATTTGGAAATCACTTATTGGAGGCGTACAATTTGTACTTGGATTTCAGACGCACTTATTCCTGCTTATTCGCTCAGACGTGCAGATTCGGTATTATCAAACACGCTGAATTTAAATAAGCGCTGAACCATTCAGATTCAGCGATAAGTGACGTTATCAAACGCAACCTGAGTGAGTGTTTAGAATTACCTTGTAGAACAGAATAAATCTGTGCGGAGCAAAGGACTTTCTTCAACCGTGTTCTTCCTACAGATGCAATCCACTCCGGAGACAAGAACCTCAAGTGTGATTCCTCTATAAGTATCCACACAGCACGATCCGAACGCCTAAACCGTTGTTAGCTCAGAACAGATCAGCAAGCAGGACCGGCGACCGAAAACACATCCAGAAATTTAACAAACATCCACTTGAAATCATAACACAGATTTTAAACAACGATCGATGGTTTCATAAAATAGTACAAATTTTCCAACAACACAATTCCAATCAACCAAAGGAATATACACATAAACTCAAATCAAAAATAGCTAAATCTTCACACCTGAAATATAGCCGGAATGCCAACTGCAATCAGAGACGCAAACGGACCAGGATCAAACCACAAATGCAACAGAACTCTGAACTGCAAACGGTCCTAAATAGGCAATTCAGCGCTCAAGAAATGCAGACCAATGTAAATCCATTGAACCAATACACCTGTAACATATCGGAAATAGAAAGTCGTATAAACAAGCACTTGCACAGAAACAACACATTATATATAAAAGGCTACCAATTCCATTCAAGTGCAACTGACTGAGCCTCACAAACATATAAATCAATGAAAAGGCAGTTTGATAGTTCATAAACCATAGTAGCAAAAAATTATGCACACATTCATTGATAATGAGCACTGACACTTGTAATAAACCTGATGATTACCTGCGATGAAGTGAAAACAAAAATATTTACAACCAGGAAGGATGCTAGAACATCAGAATCACTGAATTTCAATCAAGAAAACATCTAACAAATTCCTAGTTTACTACATAAAGCACCCAGACTATGATCATTCTTTAAAATCTGGTAAAGCACTAAATTACTGTCCAAGAATCAAATGCAACACAAAATCCCCATACTTTTCAACTTGCATAAAATATACTAATTCAGTTTGTCAGGTGACAGTGTTAGGACACATAGACATTACTGCAAACATGACTTCTATTTTTGAAGGGAGGATAGTGTCTCACCAGGGTGGTAAAGATGCACACTCATTGACGACGTCGCCGAACCTTGTTTCCGATCTGGTCTAACGCACCCGAAGAAGCAACTTCTCCAACAACATGTCTGAAGCCGAGCAACCCAGACGAAGCGCCCGTGTGCTAGGGCAAAATTCGGAGGAGAATCCAGGAGCAGAACAACCCCCCCCCAAGGACGAGGACGAGGACGAGGACGCGGTCGAATCGGAAGATCTCGCACACGCTCCACCTCTGAACCACCGTCAGGCTCTACCGTGGGGGTAGGAAGCTCCAACGTTCCAAACTCCTTCGGTCCAAATCCTGTCGTATCCGGAACACCTCTTTCCGGTCCAAATCCTGTTGTGTCAGGAGTGCCACCTTCTGGATCAAATCCTGCCGTGTCAGGAGTGCCACCTTATGGATCAAATCCTGTTGCGTCAGGAGTACCACCTTCTGGATCGAATCCCGTTGGATCTGAAGCACCGAACTCGAGACCAAGAATGTCGATCCAGACTGACATGAACTACAGCTAACACGTCAACAATCAAGACGGTCTTGACCCAGAGAATGAGATTGGATATGACGGACCTGATTCGATCTTCACTTCAGAAGAACAAGCACTAAGAGATCAACAAATCCTCACGGAAAAACAACAGGAGGAGGAAAGACAAAGACGTCTTACGGAAACCTTGAGCCGGACTATAGGACATAACCCTCCAGGTTCTGGGCCGACTTATATCAACCTCGACCATCCAAGCACGATTCCTGAAGACGTCCGAACACTGATGAGGAATTTACAGGCAAAATATCCTGATTTTGTCGCACTTTGATAAACTCAAGTCAACAACTAAGTGCACATATGCATGAAGCTCCCAATCGAGTATCTGTCTCAGTAGCTCAAACTACACCACCTGCTGATCCTACTCAGGAACGAAGACTACTCAATAATTTATCCAAAGATCTGCCACCTTAAAATGCTCAGAGCAATCTGCCACCACCTCCTAAGGTATCCGATTACCAGGGTGAAGGCACATGATTGAGTAGGGAGGAGGTGAGAAGGATGTGTATCCTCAACATAGAAGAGGAACTCAGACGTGAGAAGAGGGAGCGATCTCGAAGCGAATGGCAAAACAGTGCTGATCGGCCCTACTCACAAGATGGAGCCTACCCTACCCGAGGTAAATACGAAGTCGACCAAGAAATCACACGTATTCTCGGACCCAGAGGACAAGGTGCTCGTTCTCCCTTCTCACGGCATATTGTGAATCTTCCCTTCGACAACCACAAGAAGGTCCCAGAGCATTTGCCCACATACGATGGCACCAGCGATCCTAGAGAATTTCTTTCGGTCTTTTTTAAGACCTTAGAGACCAGGAACTTCCATGAATTGGAGATATGCAAGATCGTCCCCAGTTACCTCCGAGGAAAAGCACAGACATGGTTTACCCAGACGAAACCAGAAAGTTTGTTTGATTACTAGGATTTCGCTGAGTTTCTTCTCCATCCTTTCTTCCAGAAGAAGATATTCACCAAGTCCCTCGGAGATCTGGGGTATGTGGCTCGCCTCGAAGGATAGACCATGATAGAACACTATCATAGGTACATGGATCTAGCCACTGAATGCTATGATCGAGATGAACGCCTCCTGATAAATATGTACCGGATGAGCGTGGATGATGATGTTCTAAGGATGAAATTGGCAACTAAAAATCCGACAACCATTCAACACCTCCAGGCCATCATGGAAAAATATTCTAGCTAATCAAATGCTGTGACAGGCAAAAGGCCCCAAGAATTCCCGATGGACAGAAAAGAATCCAGGGCCAAAATACCGAAGGTCGAGAAGACCGACAACGCTCCAAAGCCTACCTTCGAGACATACACTCCTCTGGCAAGATCTCGGGCCGAAATTCTATCTATTCATAGGCACCTTTTGAAGGATCCACCTGCCATGAAGGAATCAGCCGAACGTCAAAGGTCCTCGAAATACTGTCAATATCACCGAGATCGGGGGCATGACACGGAGGAGTGCTACCAGCTCAAGAATGAGATCGAGAAGTTAATTCGTCAAGGAATTGTGCAACAAATAACACCTTCAATAGCTGGCGATAACCAGGGATCTCAGAGAATGTATGGGGGAAAGCCCTGGCAGAAGAAGAAGGATGGCTACCGCAATAATAACCATAACAACCAGGGAGGCGGAGGCAACAACCCTTAAGATCCTCCTCCACCACCACCAAACGGAGCCAACCGAGTCATCAACGGCATCAATGGCTACATAGGAGAAGCAATTTCCTTGACCAAGCTGAAAGATAGTGTGCGAGCAATTCCCCACACTGAGCCAGTCAACAAGAGGCTCCGCCCCGAGGAAACCCTTACCTTCTCGGATGCGGATGCCGTGCCAAACCAGATGCCTCACTCGGATCCTCTCATCATCTCAGCAACCGTAAAAGATACTCAAGTAAAATGAATCTTCGTAGATGATGGGAGTGGGGTAGAAGTAATATTTCAAGACTGCTTCCAGAAGCTAGGATTTACCAATGATGATCTTAAACCCACGGGTCCGATCTCGGGGTTCACAGGAAATCCAGTAATACCTCTCGGAGAAATCACACTCCCCGTCACAGTAGCAGAAGGAGGCAAGAGCTTGACCGTGTACTGCACATTTGTGATAGTAGACGTGATCACACCCTTCAACATTATCCTTGGCAGACCTTGGATGTGCCAAGCTAAAGCTGTATGGTCCCCCTACCACTTGATGCTGAAGTTTCCAACACCACAAGGAGTAGCTTCAATCAGAGGAGATCAAGGAGTGGCGCGCTCTTGCATGATCACGGCCATCCGTGACGCCAGAAAAGTGAGCAGCATCTCGGCCATCAACACAATTCTTGGAAACCTGGTCCTTGATCCCGATCTCGAACAACCCATGGTGTTCCATTTTGAAGAAGAGGCCTACAACGAATTGACTACACTATGGCATAAACGCCGCCATCAAACCTTCCAAGTGGGAGAACTGGTAATGCCAGTTGGCCCGTGGTGCACTAACAAGCTAGGAGCGCTGGAGTCGAGGACCAAAGGACCATACAAAATCTCCGCAGCACAATCCGGTGGATTCTACCTCTTGCAAACACGCGAAGGAGAGCACTTGGACCCTGTCATTATGGCGCCCTTCCTACGCAGGTACCTCGAAGCTAAAACCAAGTAGACCTTCTCCATATAAGGAGAAACTACTTCAATAAGGCCTACGGGCCAAACTCTTTTTCTTTTCATCTTTTTTACATTTTTATACCCGAGCTCCCACTACTACAATCACCTTCATTTAAGGCACAAGTTTAAGGCGTTTGGGGCGGGTTCAAAATCTTCCGCCTTACTACTTACTTGCGAGTTCGCAAGCCACACTCGCTAGCTTTTAAAAACACGTTTAAAGGCGGAAATGACCGTTTAAAAGGCAGTAGTCGTATGTGACGTTAAAAATGAAGAATTAAGGCGGAAATTTCATTTCCGCCTTAAAAACCTGTTAGTTGTTTCGAGTTCGCAACAAGTTAGGTCTGTCGTAATAGTTACGAGCTCGCATGTAATGAACACTTAGGGTAATTTTAGCAAGCTAGGATCTAGCGAACTCGTAGATGAGAAAGTAAATAAACTCATTTTGGTCACGAGTTCGCATGCATGCTCGCTGATGTTGTTGCGATCTCGCCACTAATATCATTGAAAAATTTGTTTATGAAACGAGTTCGCCACCCATAAGTTAAGTGTGACATATGTGTAGCGAACTCGCTAGTCAAATGAGTAGGTATGCGTGAATACTTGCGAGTTCGCAAGGCTGAAGACTATATAATAAAACAGCAGCTCCGAGCGGATTTGTAAACAACAAATTAACATTTGAAAGGTTGTATGTATCATTTTTCCCTTGGCTTACCATAAGATTGATTAGGTAACCTCTTTTTTTGGAATTCCGATCGTTTGCAAGGTGGTGGGTAAGCTATTTTCCGCCTTACCATGTGGTTGTTTGTTTGTTAATGTTGTTGTGTTCTTAAAAAGTTGTTGTTTTTGTGATGATTTTGTGATAGTTTCATGTTGTTGTAGGTTTGTGAGTGATATACCACTGTGGGCTAGCTTTTTTGTTCAACGATTTCTAAGTTGATTAGAGTTTGTGCCGTGTCGTGCATTATGGATCGTGAATCCATCATGAATAAGAATGCTCGGTTGTCGAAAGAATATCTAGATTTGGTTGAAGAATTCTTAAGAGTTGGGTTGCGACATTGTAAGCTGAGGAGCATAGGTGGTGTTAGATGTCCATGTAGGGATTGTAGGAATAATGCTATATATGAAGATATTCTTGTTGTGTGTGAACATTTAATCTGTAGAGGATTTGACAAATCGTACACTTAATGGGTATGGCATGGTGAGGGCAATTATGGGAGTGAGAACATGGAGGTGAATGAGGGAAACGAGGAGGAAATGCTAAAGTATAACGATCAATTGTCGGATATGTGCGACGATGTTGTTATGGAATTTGTGGGGAAAAAAAGTATGCTAGAGGCTATGTATGCTGATAAAGCGACAAAGTTATATGTTGGCTCAAGCCATTCAAGGTTGGGTGCAACATTGTTGTTGATGAACCTTAAGGCTAGGCATGGGATTTCAGATAAAGGAATGACTGAGTTGTTGGAGTTAGTTAGAGAGTTGCTTCCTCAGGACAACTTGTGTCCAGATCGGGTTTATACTGCTAGGAAAATCTTATGCCCCATGGGAATGGAGTTTACCAAGATCCATGCTTGCCCGAATGATTGTATGTTGTATAGAGGGGAAGATGATTCTTTGAGGGATAATTGCAAGGTGTGCGGTGAGTCAAGGTGGAAAAAAAGGAAGGTAGAGTTGAGGTATGTGGGGAAACAGTGACAACATCGACAAAGCAAAGTCCTGCTAAGGTAATGTGGTACATGCCTCTTAGACCATGATTGGCCCGCTTGTTTGCAAATGCAAGTGATGCGAAACTATTAACATGGCATGCCGATCGAGTTCGAGAGGGAGATGATATTATTTCTCACGCTTCAGATGGTGATCAGTGGAAGAAGATGGATGCTAGGTACCCTGAGTTTGCTAATGAACCTAGACATGTGAGACTCGGACTATCCACGGATGGCATGAACCCTTTTGGTAACATGTCTAGTACCCATAGTTCATGGCCTGTTATGCTTGTTATTTATAATCTCCCTTCTTGGTTGATGATGAAGCGAAAATATGTGTTTTTAAACACTATGATCTCAGGCCCTAAGCAACCTGGCAACGACATTGATGTTTATCTAGCACCTCTTGTTGAAGAGTTATCATCTTTATTTGAGATAGGTATGGTGATTCCCGATGGTAGTCGTGGGGATGCTGAGTTCAAACTTAAAGCAATGCTTATGTGGAGCATTAATGATTTTCCGGCGCTTGGAAATCTCGGAGGGTGCTCGGTGAAAGGACATTTTGCATGCCCGCTATGTGAGAGTAATACTAGTCATTGTCAGTTAAAGCATGGAGGAAAGCCTGTTTATTTGGGTCATCGACGTTTTTTGCCTGCTAGTCATCCATGGAGGCGTGCTAAGAAGTGGTTTAACGGTGAGGAAGAAAACGGTGCAGCCCCTGTCCCACTCTCGGGTTCAGAAATTTTTGGCAAGGTGTCTGGGATAGAATATGTTTTAGGCAAGGGTCATAAGAAGAGTAAACAACCTTCCATTTGGAAAAAGTGCTCTATATTCTTCAAACTTCGTTACTGGGAGCATTTGGATGTACGGCACTGTCTGGATGTGATGCATATAGAGAAGAATGTATGTGAGGTTTTGGTGGGGACGTTGTTGAATACTCCCGGGAAAAGTAAGGATGGATTGAAATCGAGGAAAGATTTAGTGAATCTTGGCATTAGGACATCCCTTGCCCCCGTGCAAGAAGAAGTAGGTAAAACGTACCTACCACCTTCTTGTTATTCATTATCATCTGAAGAGAAGGAAAGTTTTTGTGCAACTCTGAAGTCAGTGAAAGTTCCTTTTAATTACGGTTCAAACATCAGTAGTTGTGTATCGACTGCTGAATTGAAATTGGTTGGAATGAAATCGCACGACTGTCACAATTTGATGCAGGATTTGAATGTCATCGCTCTTCGTGGATGCTTGCCTACACACGTTCGGAAGGCGGTTGCAAGGCTATGCTTTTTTTTAAGCAGATATGTCGCAAGAAGGTTAGTCGGTGTAAATTGGATGAGTTGCAAACGATGGTGGTAGAAGTGTTGTGCAGGCTTGAGATGTATTTCCCCCCCTCATTTTTCGACATAATGATTCATGTGATAGTCCATCTTGTAAGGGAGGTCAAGTTGTGTGGTCCCGTGTACCTAAGATGGATGTATCCATTTGAGAGGTACATGAGTATTTTCAAACATGGGAGAGCTGATGGTGTTGGACTACGGCATAGGTCAAAGTTCAGCCCTTCCTCAGATGAGATATCTAAAGCCCATCTGTATATCCTACGCAACCATTCTGCTGTGAGTCCTTATGTCGAAGTTCACCTAGCAGAGATTATGGCCGCGCATCCCAGTTTGTTAGGACCCCGGGCTTTTGAATTACATTGTAAAGATTTCATTAGTTGGTTGAAAATTCATGTGCAAAATGGGGATGAGCATCCAAAAGTCGTCAAATGGTTGGCTAAGAGACCACTGGGCACAGTTACGTCGTTTAGTGGGTATGATATAAATTGCTACACATTTGGTACAAAGTGGAGCGATGATAGATCGGCGACACAAAATAGTGGTGTATCAGTACCCGGAGAGGGTGGTTTGCATGGGGAAAATGCTTTTTTTGGTACAATCACTGACATCTGGGAAATGGATTTTGTCCACGTAAAAATAGCACTGTTTAAATGCCAGTGGGTTGATCAAGCAGAAGGCACGCGTATGGAGGAGTTGGGGATGATTCTAGTGAACAGAGACATGCAAGGCTCAACTGAAGATCCTTTCATAATGGCCACACAAGCTCATCAAGTGTTTTATGTTAAAGATCCAGTAGATTGTTGCTGGGAGGTCGTGGTAGATGGAAAGAAAACGTTTGTTTATGGTGATGGTTTGTTTGACGATGACTGCAACATTTCTAGTGAGAACATTCCATTGTCGATTTATGAGACATTGGAAGACGATGATGACATAGTTGCCCGAATTATATGTCGGATGGACCACGATGAAGGAACGTGGATTAACCCCACAGGAAAAACTACTAAAAGGAAGAGGAAGCAATCAAAGAAGCATAAGAAGGCGACTATGAAGAAGAAGAATAAGAAGAAGAAAAATAAGAAGTTAGTAACTGACGAAGAAGAAGAAGATGAAGAAGAGGAGGAGGAAGAAGATGAGGAGGTCTAATAAGCGTATACAATACATTTGTAGTGTTTCTATTTTGTATGGTGTGTAAAATAAAATTAATTGATTGGATATATGGTACGTTTTGGCTAATATAAATTGTTTGGATTCACATGATTACCATAAATTTAGGTAACTGTGCAGGCGTGTTGCGACATCGCAAATGTGCACGCAGATGCAGACAAGGAAGGTTACGAACTCGCAAGGTAGCATTACACGCAGCGACATCGTGAGAAGAGATTCATATTTCGCCTGCTAAGCTCTGTCACTCTGTTCTAGCTACCTGCGAGCTCGCCAGAACCAAGCTAGGGTCTTGAGAGATCGCCAGTTTCCATCATTGAATTTTCAAAATTATAGTATTGACATGACTTTGGAAGCTTGCGAGTTCGTTACCTGACTCGCTTAGATCTTGCGAGTTCGTTAACTAACTCGCTTAGTGTCATTTTGCAATATTCAGCTTCAAATTTCATAATTATTGGTTACAGTGGACAACAAAGTAATGTTAAAATACTGTTGAATATATGAGGGAGATGTATAGAGTAATTTTTGAAGACAATAAATTCGATTTAAATCCAACAAAAACTTCAAAAGAAGGAAACAAATTGTAGCGCACAACGTACAAGTGAACTTAGCATCCAATGTGATATACAAAAAAACAGAAAACACTAATCTATCCTTCAGTAGGTGGTGTTGGAGACGGAACAGTCTTCTTGGCCTTCTTACTCGCTTGTGCCCTTTCAATTCCACGTATCACCTTTTCGGTACACTAGCATTCCTGATTAATATGCGCGATTTTTCTCTCATAAGGTCGACTGTGTCCTCTAGGCCTCTGTAGTATGCTTCCGGTTAGAGCTCTGATCAAACATTTGAAGCAAATGTTACTTACATACAAGATCTTACAATACAATAACATATTGGAAGACATAATTAGAATGCATCATGACTAAATTAGTGTACCTTCAACTTGATTTCTGACCTCTCCCTCGTCGAGCACCAACGGATTTTTGGTTGAATCTTCCACCGCCTGCCAAGAACCATCCACCAGCTCACATTTACCTTTCCTCTGAAAGTATTCCATAGTGTAAAACATACACTCTTGAGCCTTTGCGGCCAATTTCATCTTCGGGAAAGTGGTTGTGAGATACATGGTAATGAAGTTACCATATGGAAGCTTAGTCACAGGGCGTCGATTCTCAACTACACTTTGCCTCATATGCTCAAATATGACATAGCCCGGGTTCAACCTTAGCTCCTCCATCACACAATAAAACATGACAATTGTTGTGTAGTTAAGCTCGGTTATCCACCCACCTTTCGGCACAACTGATCTAGCTATCATTTCGTACAAGATCCTTTGGTGGCAAGTCAACTTCTCAAGTTTGTATTCCCTCGGCTTACCGAGAGGACCCTTAGGCCGGCCAAAGTAGTTGAAACCTAAGTTTTGTAGGTAAGCTTCGTCAAATCCACCACTTTCAGGCCACTTTTCTCTACAATAAAAACCTTCCGGGGGAGGGTTACTGTAATCCTCTTCTACAACATACGACACGCCTAAAGCCTTGTTAAAAAACTCTTCTCCTATCTCAAAATCCTTCTTGTTTACCCTAGTAAACCAACGCCCCGTTTCCTTCTCCTCCTCAATAAGCTGATGGAAATTGGCATAAAACTGACAGGTTTCTTCCTTATGGGAGGGGTAGTTCAGTCCTAATAAATCATGCAAGTCATGATCTCTAAAGGTTTGTAGCACATTAGTCAACCCTAGTTGCTTAATCTGATCGAAATCTAACACATAGCAATCTAGCAGCGTAGCATGCTTCATTAGGTCAGAATACGCATCAGAAGCAAGTAAACATACAAACTTTTGCTTGTCATAAGCAGTTGAGGAAGCCGGTGCTTGATTGGTGGAAGACGATGCTACCTCTCTGCGACTGGCACCAAATGGATTTGGGGCTTGGTGCTTTGTTCTTGCCATGGCTGATAGGAATGCTGGGAAATTTGGGGTTGGTTAGATTTGGGGGTTTTTCCTTGATTTGAAATTGGGGATTGCGTTTGGAATAGAACTGCACAGCTTTTTTACTTTTATACTACAACTTACTTGCGAGTTCGCCACCCTGCTCGTCTACATTCAAAATGTTGTCGTTTTAATCTAATTTTTCAATTAAATTTTGTGGTAAATGTTTCTGATATCGCCACTGTTATCGCAAGGGCTTGCAAGCTCTCTAGTTACACGTCAACTCAGCTCTGTTGGTTGAATATTAACCGTAGCGAGCTCGCCACTTATATCTCACACTTTAAGCGAGCTCGCTAGTTACACGTCAACTCAGCTCTGGTGGTTTATTATCAAATGTAGCGAGCTCGCAACTTATATCTCAAAGTTCAAGCGATCTCGCTAGTTACACATCAACCTAAGCTCTGTTGGATCAATATTAACTGTAGCGATTTCTCTACTTGCGAACTCGCAACCCAGCTCGCTTGCATTTTTCCCACATCGCCAAATCAAGAGTCAGTTTTTCACTATATATTGCTCAAGTTTTCTGAATGGTTCGATAAGTCGCCGACCCGCGCAAACTGAACATGAAACACACACATTGATATGCAGGCCAAGTAGGCCCAATCTATACTATATACAGCACTATACTACCACCTACAACCCATCAATGACTAAGGCCCAACCCCCACATTTTTTTGGTGGTTATACACACTAGCGAGATCGCCACTTGCTCGCACTTGGAGGATCAGCTCTGGTGGTTCTAATAGTAAATGCTTGCGAGATCGCCACATATATATCAAACCTTAAGCGAGGTCGCTAGTTACACGTCAACCTAAGCTCTGTTGGCTTGTAACTTTGCGAGATCGTGAGTATGAAGAGCCTCTTCGTCAGCTTACTAGCGAGATTGCAAGTGAGACTCTTGTTAGGCTCTGTTGAAGATTTCAAGTGACTTACGAGCTCGTCAGCTTCTAGACGAGATAGTAGCGAGATCGCAAGTAAAACTCATATTTGGCAAATTTGAATAGTGCGAGTAAGTTACGAGCTCGCTAGTGGTTGGCGAGACACTAGCGAATGCGCAAGTCTAACTGATGTTAGGCTCTGTTGAAGATTTCAAGTCACTAACGAGCTCGTCAGTTATTGTCGCCAGTTCTTGCGAGCTCGCAACAAGGTAATCTAGCTACAAAAAAAAAACTTGAGCAAAATTTGATGGCATATTTCAACAAAAACAGATGCCTAACTAGGATCATCTCATTCATAATTCTTCATCAAATACTACCACAAGTGTTACCGATCAAATTGTACTTATAAAAAGGCCATAGTTTGGCCAATGTTTTATCACAAAAGAAATTAAACTAAATCACAACCCCTTAACTAGAACATCATGTAGTTCTTCACTAGTCATGTTCTGCGAAGCATCGGTGTTAGGTTGCGGGTTGGCAATGTCTTGAGTCCCTTCGACTTGATTGGTGGCACTTGTGCCAGCATCTTCTTGAGCTATCGATTTCATCCCCAACGTCGCCTCCTCTGCTATTCTTGCCTCCTTCCTCTGCATCTCAGCCTTCTCCGCTGCGTCTTCGCCATCTGACAGGTCATCATCTTCATCATCGTCATCGTCACTGTCATCAACCTCATCATCCTTTTCTCGGCCCGCCACCTTTCCATCATAGCCATCTGTGGCCTTGCTTTTCCCTTTATCCTCGCTCCCCCCTGGCGCGCTCACCTCATCACGCAGCTGTTGTAAAAAATCTGGGATCTCTTCAGAATCGCTCAACTCACAGTCGATGGCTCCGCTTTCAAGAAGTCGATTGAGTGCGTCGTTGTTCGCCCGTGAACGTTGCTGCGCTACATCAATCTCATTGGCCAGCTTGCCAATTTTGACTATCAACCGACCACGAGCTTCAAACACTGCGTCTGCAATTAATAAAACATAGAATCAGTTATGAATGGACTTATGCAACTGTTTTTATAACGAGCTAAAAATTTTATTACCTGATACACCACCCCTAGCTCTTCTCGCTGCCGCTTCAGCTTCCTTCTTCTTCCCGTACTTCCCATCAGCCTTCAGTTCCAGCCTTTTATTACGCAACCAATCATTGTCGTAATAAACAATCTGCATTGGCCTACCCCTTGGGAAGATACCGGCTTTTCTGATCAAGGCAGTGACCAAACCCCCATACGGAATTGCAGCTTTCTTATGCCTTGCCATCTTCATCATGTGGCTAAGGATCGTGAAGCCGGGATTGATCTTTATCTTCTCCACGATATAGTAAAATAGCGTCAAAGAAGCAATCGATGGCTCACAGGCATGGCCTAGAGTAGGCAGCACATTCCCACATATCATTTCAAAGACTAACCGAGCCTCCTCGCTTAGTCTATACACTGGGTATGTCCTAGCTCTACCCGCTCTATTCGAGGTCCTTTTAAACCACTTTTGAGCCATCTCTACTACATTCAGTGGATGTCTAGGGCTAGTGGCTGGAAAATGCTGTTCATAGTAAACCTCGTATGGGCCATCGGGCTTGGTAGGTCTAAGATCTTCACTGCTCTTGTAGGGGCATTTCAACACACTATTTATCATGAATTTATCAATCTTAAACTTAACCCCTCTAACTATAGTGGTTATTTCATCGACCCCTTCCTCTAACCCTAAATTAGCATAAAACTGCAAGAATTCCTCATAGTAGATGGGGTCGGGAAGCTGCAAAAGGTGATCTAGATTCTGTTCCCTAAAATAATCTAGCACATAATCTAGCTTAAGTGCAGGCACAGTGGTACTATCAAAGACCTTATTTAGAATTACCGAACGAGACTGTAAGCGGGCATACCTCGCTCTTGCTTTGTCATTGAAGAACTGTGGCTCGTCATTGGCATTTTCCACCTCCTCGCCGCCCTGTCCCGGCTGATTTCCGGCGGCCACCTCTGCCTCTGGTCGGCGGGCACTTGCTCCTCATCGGTTTTCACCTCTGGATGGCGGCTCGACCTGTTCCTCATCGTCCACTCGCTTCCTCTTGGATCCGGCACCGGCCTGGCCTCTCCCACTCCCCTGCGAACGGCCTGATCCTCTGGTTTTGGGCGGCATAGCTAGATCTCCGGCGAAATCGCAGAGGGCTCGGCTAGGGTTTTTAATTTGGGGCAAAATTAATTTTGCCCGACCTTTAATTTTTTTTATATACTACACAGGCTTGCGAATTCGCCAGTTGACTCGCTTGGTTGTTAAAATTAATTTCACTACTTGCGAACTCACACCATCCTCGCTTATTTTTATATACTTCACATGCTTGCGAATTCGCCAGTTGACTCGCTTGGTTGTTAAAATTAATTTCACTACTTGCGATCTCGCACCATTCTCGCTTATTTTTATATACTTCACATGCTTGCGATTTCGCCAATTTACTCGCTTGGTTGTAAAATTAATTTCACTACTTGCGATCTCGCAACCCTACTCGCTTGCATTTTTCCCACATCGCCAAATCAGGAGTCAGTTTTTCAGTTTATATTTCTCAAGTTTTCTGAATAGTTCGATAAGTCGCCGACCCGCGCAAACTGAACATGAAACACACAAATTGATATGCAGGCCAAGTAGGCCCAATCTATACTATATACAGAACTATACTACCACCTACAGCCCATCAATGACTAAGGCCCAACCCCCAAATATTTTTGGTGGTTATACACACTAGCGAGTTCGCCACTAGCTCGCACATGGAGGGTCAGTAATTTGGGTTTAGGGTTTTTGGGTTTAAATCTAGCGATCTCGCAAGGTACTCGCCAGTTCATTTGTGGGCTTAGGGTTTAGGGTTTATACTACCAACCTTGACACTAACGAGCTCGCAAGCACTTAGGTTCATGTATAAATTTTCTATCTCAGATCATTTTTGTTAATTGTACATATTTTATATATATTTGTAACATAAACATTTATGAAATAGTTTATTGTTTACTTTAATTTAATATAATTTTGCCCATGAAACTTGAGTTGTGGAAGTGAAAAACATATATGTTTGTAACATCATTTCATCTTATGTCACAGGTGCGATTTAATAGCCAAAGTTACGTTCAAAAGTTGTCGAACTTGTTATGTTTTTACTTTAATTTTTGACTTCATTTGAACTAATCAGTCATTACTGTACATTTATTACATCCAACAATAATAGTACTTTGTTTTAAATTACATGTACGTGACGACTACTGGTTATGAACACTTACGCAGTATTTACCAACAACAATGTTAATGAGGATGATCTAATTCTTTTTTTACATTAAATGATTCGATGGTTACCATAATATATTTTCATTGATTATCAAGTTCATCAACCTAATTACATTAATGTTGTCACAACCTTCTAGTACCTGGCAAGCTATTTCATAACAACTTTTGAATGTACGATGAACATTTGGGACTTTAGAGTACGATATGCTTTTCAATAGTCATACATATATACACTTGCAATTAATCGAATGATTACTCCATGACATAGTCACAAGTAAATACCTTATTCCACACTTATATTCACATTAATGTTGTCACAACCAGCTAGTACCTGGCAAGCTATTTCATAACAACTTTTGAATAAACGATGAACATCTGGGAGTTCAGAGTATGATATGCTTTTCAATAGTCATACATATATACACCTGCAAAGAATAGATTGATAACTGCATGCCATAGTCGCAAGTAATTAAATACCTTATTTCACACTTATTTATAATGAAACTAATTTATTAACCTCCACTTCAATATTACGCTAAAGTCACCAACTTTATACCTTCTTACACGTGGTAATTAACTAGTGTAGTATCAAACATACTCGCAACGCCGAAATATATTTGATATACACCTTATTCTGCGTTAATTACCATAACGAAACTAATTAAATAACTTCAATGTCATTTTTACGTTCAAGTCACCACTTTCATACCTTCTTAGACGTGGTAATTAACAAGTGTATTATCAAACTGAATGGCAGATGATTGAAAAAATTACATCATGCATCCACAGTTGCGAGTTCGCAAGGGTCCAAATTTATGAACTGGACTTCTTGCGAAATCGCAAGTCACAATGGTGAAGGTATTGAATGCATGAGTTTCATTACTAGCGATATCGCATGGTGCTCGAAACCCAAAGCTTATAACTAGCGAATTCGCAACCTGGCCCGCCTCTGGTCGTCAACAGCATAATTCCAAACCAAGAAGACCACAAACTTGGCATCTTATCACTTTTCATGGTCGAATCTTTCTTCCAAATCTCTTCTCTTTTCACATATTCTCTACTCTTTCCACATCAATCTTCCATCAAATCTACACAAACCCTTCCATAAATTCAACTACATCTCAAGTGGGTCAATCCAAAGTGTAAGCAATTTGCTAAGCTTTTCAATTACTTCTCCACTATTTGTTTCTCTACCCATATGCTTGTCTGTATGATTTTGTACTTGTTGTTTTGGAATTTAGTAGCACAATTTATGTGGGTAGGAGAAAGACAAACAAGGTAGACCCATCCTTAACACTACAATCAATTCTACATCTACCTATTTGATAATTGCAAAGGTATGGGTTTTTAGTTGATTACACTTATTTTGTGAGTTTTAAGGGGTCATTAGGGTTTATATATTCGTTGGAGTGTTAAACTTATGATTCATCATTAATTAATCACCACTAGGTCCATCAAAATTGTTACATTTTATTTGTTTTAGGTACTTGTGTCTAGGTAAACAAAATTATACTTAACTTGTGTGTAAATGCATATTCATGACCATGTTTGTAGGCATTCATTAATTGGGGAAAGTGGACTATATAAATGTTTTGTCATTTCCACTAACAAATTGGTCTCTAAACGTAGGAAAGGACAATGAGTGAACCAACAAACTCGACTTCTTCCAACTCATCTAGTGGTGGAGAAAATGTTGTTCGCGATTCGCGACGACGTAAAACAAGGAAGCTTAGTCGCGCTTCAAAAGAAGAACAAATGAGGACCCATTGTCGCGAGATAGAGACACGAATCGACAATAAAATTCTAACACATGTCAAATTTAATGACATCGGTGTAGCTATTGCGCCCTATGATGATGCCCAGAGGTGGTCTAGTTGGTGTGGGAAAATAGGTAGGACTCATGTGCCGCTAGACACTACGGATTGGAGGCTTCTAGACCCCGCTATTAAAAGGGGTGTGTGGAAGGAATGCAAGGTGAAGTTCACTTTTTTATTTTTTTCCATTTAGTACGTAATACCTTATTAATAGGACTTACCATCTATACTATATCAATGTTAGCGACCCTTTGTGATCGAAGCCAAATCGTACGATCAAGTGAAGAAGAAGGCATTACAAATTGCATCAAAGTCGCATCGCGAGCATAAATATACTCTTGCCAAGGAGTACATAAACCCCAAGGGCATAAGGTTTGGTCAACATCCTAAGGATCGTTACAATCACATTGTCCCACTCACTTAGGAGATATTCAAGGCACGATGGCTAGAAAATGATTTAAAGGTTAGTACTAACATTCAATTTGCTTAATTTATATATTTTCCTATACACCTTTAATTGTTCCCTAAATTAGTTTATCCTTACTAACCAATAAAATTCATAAAGGGTGTGGGTGATGATAAGCGTAAAGCAGCTGCTGCTAATAATATGCCCTACACCGGTGGACGGTGTGGATATTTGGGTGTGGGGAAGAAGACATCTAAAAACAAATACGATAAAGAGGTTAAGGAACTAGTAGATGGTGGCACCCCCCTAGAAGAGGCAAAAAACCAAGTCGCGGCCGAAGACCCAACAAAATATACTCGAGAACAGTTATTCGTGCTTGGTAGAATTAAGGCCGACGGAAAATTCTCAAGCGACGAGGCAAAGAGAATTGTCGGACAAGTGGTACGTGTTATATAAGTTTACATACTTCTCAAAACTATTAATGTTACTAAAATTAAAATAGAACGTCATAGTGTATTTAAAATACGAACAACCAATTTGTTTGATTATTATTGTGAGTAGGATGAGGTAGGGCTTGAAGTTGAACAGGGTTTATTCATCCCGGTGGGAAAACATGATGTCTTGCATAGAGCACTAGGTAAGGATGAACATCCTAGAAGAGCAAAGGGGATAGGTGGATATGCGACCCAAATTGAAGCTTTTGGGATCAAACGTAGTAGCAAAAATCCTAAACCCTCTAAACTCCAAGTAGCCTTAAGCCAAGCTAAAAAATCTGAGCAAGATGTCAAGAATTTGAAAGCCATCTTAGCCAATGTTTGTGCTTTTGTGAATTATCCTATTCCCGATGATTTGTGTCTAACAAATCAAGGTAATGGACCATCATCCAGAGGCTCCCATCCATCCCCGCCCCAAGTTGAGGTTGACCAACCAAATCCTCCATTCGACCACATCGACATATGCACGCCATTGGCTCCTAGCCAACCTCAAGTTGATGTACAACTTCCGCAAGTTGATATACAAATTCCCAAACCAACCACAAAGGTTAGGTTATCACCCTAGTCTAAGCCTTACATTCAAATTAATTACGCTTAATCATCTACTCCTTTTTGAAAATACTATGATAACAAACTAATTTTTTTTTCTTTAATGTAGATTTCCCATTCTTGCAAGTTGTACGTTGTAGAGGTAATAATTCTCAACCAATACACGTTGCTAATGGGAATTCCTATCCTCATATGACTTTGCATCACCAATCAAAAGTCCCTAACGGTTTCGTAAGGGTATCCATAGTTGAGGTGTATGTAGAAGATGCCTTGTTGCCGGTGATTGAGGATGATGAATGCACAACAGTTGGTCAAGGTTTGGGATTTTTTTTTCGTATGGCCCGCGTGGTTGGTTGTAGATGCTAATTCAACATGCATCCCAAGAACACAAAGCAACCAACAGAGATTGCCGACCTTAATTTCCCAATCCCTAAGATTCCTCTCTCTAATGAGTGTGTGGGTTTCATGAAAGCTCTCCCGGGTTTTGTTCGCACACTATTTGACATGCTAGGTCATCATAGCCGTGAATCTGTGTTCTATTTTGTAGCCAATTTCAAGGTTTTTGGCGAGGCAAAGGAAGTGGTTGTTCCTTGGGAAGATTTTGCCCTATTTTGGCACAAACAAACCCTTCCCGATACTATACTAATCCTACATCAAATGTAAGTGTTATTGTTTAACCTAGTGGTATTTATGTGTTACTTTATTGTGTCCATATTTATATACCTCTTCCAATACTTTATGCTCTAAGATTGTTGTAGGTTCATGCAATACGTCTCTTTGAGCGTGACCAAGACATTCATCGGTTTTTTGCACCCGACTTGCTTGCAACAAGCCCAACAAGGTAATAATGTGAGGCTTGCTTACCTTACAAAGTTGCTAAACGACAAGAGCAAAACCATTTTCATTGGGCCATACCTAGAGGGGTATGTATTTACTAATTGTTTGATTAGTAGATATTAGTTTCAACTGCACATAATCTACATAATCTATGTTATAGTCTGAGGTGCATGTTGTTTAATATATAGTTGTCATTGGAGTTTTGTTGCAATGATTCCATCCTTGAAGCGTGTCTATTGGATTGATCCACTACATTTCGCTCCATCTACAAAATTCGCCGATCTATTGGAGATTGCTCTGCATGCTGTGAATGACGACACACTCCTTAACTTTGAACTTATTCAAATTCAAGTTAAAATATCGACTCCTTTATTACGTATTTGCAGCTAAATACATTTACATACCATATGTTAAACTACTTCAATTTCAGCACCGCAAGCAATTGTCCAACTGGGAGTGTGGATACTACATGATGTTGTATGCCTACGAGTGCATTGAGACCCTTACAAGTGACAATTTGGAACTACATCGCGTGAGTACTCTTACAATATGAAAGTTTCTATTTATTACCTACAAATTACCTTAGTTTGTATTAATAAATGTATCTCATTCGTAGATACTCGAGGAAAATCAATCGGCATACACTAAAAAAGAGCTAGAGTTGGGGAGATATAGATTTGCAAAGCACTTGGTCATCGTTAGAGCTCGATTCATATCTAGACCACACGTACCACGTAAGGATGCATGTAAAACCTAAGTCGTATTTCTACATTTGTTATACATGCAAAGGATTATAATTTATGAGTTCTTTGTGTTTGCCATTTAGTGGACTACATATATCTTGCAATTGACAGGTTTAGATATGCCAATTATACTATTTGTGCGGGAAATTTACCAAAAATCAAAAATTAATGTACTAGGTTTTTTTCCTGGCGAGCTCGTTACCTTTCTCGTTAGGCACCAAATCACTTATGCGAGTTACATGCGTACTCGCAAGTAGTCAAGCTCAGGTGGCGGTTTCGCCACATAGCTCGCTAGGTTGAACTCTGTCTCACCAATATTATGTCTAACGCCATCACAACCTGACTCGTCAAGACTAGCGAAATATACAAGCGACCTCGCCACAATTCATCAGAAATCAACCCCAATCACAGTTTACTAGCGTATTCGCAACTCTGTCGCTCGTTAGCCACTGCCTCTCCAGTCTCAAACCCTGCGATCTCGCCAGTCTACTCGTCAAGCCTGCCGAGCAAGTTAGCGAGCTCGCCAATAAACTACTAAAATCGCCTAATCTCAGATAATACGACATCGTCTAATCATGCCTGAGAGTACACTTACGAACTCGCTACAAAATAATAAGAGATGGCGTAGCGAGGTCGCTAGGACAGTTTTAGGCGAGCCACAAACAAGACCGCTAGTACCCTCGTTCACTATCTAAGATCTTGACCAGGCAAACTAGCGGACTCGCAAGAATATTACTTGCGATCGCTTGTTGGTGTTGCAACTAATCAAGTGACGCCCTAAACCCTAGACCATAAACCCTGTCTAATATGTAGTGTAGCGAACTCGCTACATAAATGTTTAGCGAATCGCCAACATCCGTCGCAATAAGTCAGACTCACACATAATTTCAGCCTTGCGTTTAAGCTGGCGAACTCGCCACTTGGTCAGTTAGGTTTTGATTTTAGTAGTTGTTGCGAGCTCGCAACATGTCATAAAGGCGGAAATGACATACTTCTAAGGCGGATGATACGCCTTAAAACAGAAAACTTTTAAGGCGGAAGAGAAACCGCCTTAAAGCTTTTTCAGGTTTTAAGGCAATACCAGAGAAGGCATTTGTCTTCTGCCTTGAAACGTGAAGGACCAACTGCCTTAAATGCTGCAAAATTGTAGTAGTGTCCCAAACTCGAGGTTGTCTTTTATAATTTTACCGAACTCTCAAGTTCGAAGAATGCAATTTCTTTTCAATATATATATATATATATATATATATATATATCTTCTATTTTATTTTGAAGCAGTCCATACTATCTAAAATACCAAGAGAAACTATGCCTCACAAAGCATAAGTAAAGACTGCGCCTAAGGATACATACGCTTATAAGTGTACGATTGATGCTTATCTAATATGAGCTGTTTAGACTAAGTGTCTGAACTACAATCATCTTAGGCCAAAATAAAATAATATACTTATAAGAAGTATATGGTCAAAGACCAACTTGATATGAGTCACGCAAGCTCACAAAGTTTGGAACTCGACTCTCTACGTGATACTCCTATTGAGGTACACATCACTATTTATTAAGGCTATTCATAAGCCTAAAAAGTCAATCTTCTCAAGGATTGCAAAATAAAGACCTTTATAAAGGCTAAATAAAAAAGTGTTATTACACTAAGAAATTTCTTACACCTCGTGAAGGTCTTTAGATATAGGGGTACGACCCCGACCGCGAGAAGAAGTAAAGGCACGACCTCGGACACTCTGGAGGCCACGGCCCCAATTACTTTCCTCTGCCACCCTCATCAACTGAGAGGGCGTAGGGGAGCCAATTCTATTTTCTACAGGTCGAGCAGGAGGATTTGTAGAGCCACGAGCTCTAGAAGTAGGTGTCACCTCTCTGCCCCTTCCATATGGGATCCCTCGAGATACACCCCCTTGGACATGAGGCCTTATCAAAGGTCCTGAATATGGGACACCAGAAGGACCACCTACTTCCCTCCTTGAAGACCCTGAAGGTATGACAAACACACCTTAAGCCTCTAGTTCCTTATTTTGGAACCTGCAAGCATTAAGCTCGGCCTGGCACATTCTCAACTCATCTATCCTGGAGGCAATCTTATGATTCACAGTGATAGTCTCATCTCGGAGTCTAGAAATAAGAAGATCCTTCTCATGACTCTCACCCTTGACCTTCATTAAGTCACTCTTGACTTTCCTCCGTTATTGGTCATACTCCTTATTGGTGGCCAAAGCCTTGTCGAGCGCTTCTTCTAGCTCCTTACACCTCTTATGAAGATCGCTCGCTTCCTGATTCAGTTCAGCTCTCCGCTCCAAAGATATCTTCAGCCCGCCACGAAGACTTTCACATTCTTCTCTTACTATGCTGAAACAACTCTTGGATTCATCCAAATCTTCCTTCAATTCCTTGTTCTTGTGAAGAACAGCTTCATACTTGACCTGCAAATCAGCACATGCGGCAGAACAACACTGGACATAAAGGAAGATAAAGTCCAATCAATTACGATGGCAAAACACATGTTCAGAATACATGAAACGCCAGAATCTGGCGAAAAGAGAAAAATCTTGAAGTAAAAGGCAAGGCCCTAAGGAATTACAGTCTTCTCCTGCTCATCAGAAGTTTTTCGGTCCTCATGTGAAGTTTCAGCAGCCTGCTTCTCCATCCGGAACGTCAACTCAGGATATAAACCGGACAGTCTGTCCTGAAACTCCTCCAGAGTTAAAGCCTTCTTCAAAGATTCCAGATTAGACATCAGACTGGTCTCAAACCCCAAATCTGGCTATACTTCGCCCGAAATTCCTTCAAATTCTCTGGTACTTCAGGCTAAGTATAGGGAGGGGCAAGACATTCTTGAAACTCTTCACTGAGAAACCCCTTTAGAGGAGTCCACATCTTCGAGAGCTCAGATTTATGGTAGAATTCACCATACTCTTGGCGATGTGCCTCCATCTCTGGACAGTTGAGGCAGAAGTCTATTATCAACATAACTAGCCGCCTCTGGCTATCAGGATCAGCATATCGGTCTCTCTCAGCCTCCACCAAAGCCATGTTCCTCTTCAATTCTAAAAAGGAACCATCAGACAGCCTTTTTGCCTTCTTCAAGGCTTGAACTTAATCTTCCAAGGCTTTTATTCTGGCCTTATCTTGAGCCCTTTCATCCCGGAGATGCTTCAGCATATCTGAAGGTTCCTTAGACCTCTTGAACATATCCTTCTCCATCAACTCGAGTTTGGACTCCTGTCCCCGAGAACGGTCATACAATGTCTGATGAGAATTGTACATATGGCTCATCAGACTCGCAGACTGCAAACGAAGGCAAAGATAATTAGATAACTACACAGCTAATCCTATCAGAAGCCATGACGAATCATACCTGGTTAACTTCGGGACAGCCCGGTACCACCTCAGCTAGAACCTCAGAAGGAGGAGGTGCCACATACTTCTCGAACTCTCCCAGTGGTCCGAGTTCGAGCCTCGGCTTCTTTGAAGACTTGTCCAAAGAGCTCCCTGAAGCCTCAAGATCCCTCTTCTTCTCATTACTGTTCAACTGCCCTCTGGTTTCAGCTATCTTGGCCAACAAACTCGCTGCCTTGTTCCCTCTAGAAGCACCCACTGCATATATAAGGAAGAAAGTTAGCGCAAGAAGTAATGGATAAATTGCGGACGAGAATATAACACAAGAAGAAATACCCTCTTGCAACGCATTTGATTCTACCACAGAAGTTATCAGACCTCATCTACACTTTCGGTCGTGATGGGGAGGACACTAGGGGTCCGAGACATTTCCTTTCTCGGACACCGAACTAAGGCAGAATCCTCATCCTCTTCCTCATCTGATGGATCTAAAGCCACAAGAACAAACAAGCAGTCTGCCTCCTCAATCACTTTCAGCTGTGATTGAGCCTTCTTGGGTCCTTGAACCAACCTTTTAAACCGACGCCCACGTCGAGCATCTTTCATCAGACCCAAAATTTCCTTATTTACCTCTTTCTCGGATATCTCATCTGGGACAGATCTCTCTTCCAATGCTCTATAGGCCTGTAATTCCTTAGCTGCACCACCTGGATCCTGCTCCATAGACAGAAGGGCTTCATACCAGTCCATCTCAACACCCTCTGGCTGATAAAAATGTGACAACTTCAAGAAGCTGCAATTTTGAAGAGTACAGCCGGATAGTTGATTCAACCAGCCATATGTTTCTATAGGACATTGCCAACCCATTTGATGATCTCCAGATACAAACTTACCCTCTCTAAATTTGATCTTATCATTCACCAACTTCCCAGCTATATTCAGCAGTTGGCGGGACAACTCCACTTCAGACCATACCTCATTCTGAACTTCCTCATTCCAATCAGGAACTTCATACTTGGTTTGATCGAAGGTTAGCTTTACCTTATCCCACTTCCCGCAGTTCACAGGAAGCACAAAAAGCTTACCTAAAGTAGTATCTCGAGGGGTCAAGGTCAGACTTTGCTTAACAATGGAAACCTTATACATGGTCCGCAACAAGGAGAGACTGGGATGATAACCTTTACGAGCGCACCAAGTTATTAAAGCCATAATGATTACTATCACATTGGCATGTAGCTGACCTGGATGCAACCTATAATGCTGAAGAAAATCATCCAATAATGGGGGAAAAGGGGAAGGCTAATCCATGCTGCAGAAATCTACCATATATGACCCCTCGGGTCGGAGTTACTAACTCAACTGCAGACTTGTCTTCTCTAAAATACATGAGGTCAGCATCAGAAGGAATGAAAAAGGGACAACATTCTACGAAAATAGCAGCATCAGAAGGAATGAAAAAGGGACAACATTCTACGAAAATAGCAGCATCAGCGCGTGCTTTATCCTCCTTCTTCGACTCTCTGCTACTGCCTTCACCATCCATGGATACTATACCTCTGGATGCATGCATGACCACGGGGCTATTCCCCTCTATTTGGGCCCTCTTGGCCATAGCTCTCAACCTCTTCTCTTCCTCAGAGGCTTTATTCTTTAAAACTACATGTTTTTTCCCACTTGCTACCTCAGCTCTGCGACGGTCATGGGAGCTACTCTCCTCAGCCTGAGCTTCTACATACTCTCCCTCATCATGATGGGGGATGGAAATTGTTCTACAACTATTGCTCATGATTACAGAGAGTATGGGGAGAAATACACACACAAGAGATGAAAGGAAAAAACAGACACAAGCAAATGTGCAGAGAAAGAAAATAGCACTTACTGGTGATGGAAGCAGAAATTTGGGGCTTCGGAAATTGATGAAGTACTGATGCGTCTTCTGAACTTGGAAAGAAGAAATTTTCGAATAAGAGAAGACAATGGGAATGATTTGGGAAATTTAATCCAAACCCAAACAGCATTGAAGACGAGCAATTACCTCGATTCTGTTTCCAAGGCAAAGTAATTGGAGAGACGGGGGACAGACCGTTTCTGCTTGCCAATGAAGACACGACACGTGTACCTACCATCTGGATTTCAAAAGAAGCTAATCTTAGCCGTCCATATATCTGATGGAATACGAAAAAACTTGAAGCTAGATATTCAGAAGGGTAAGCCCGCGAAGAGAGTCCCCGAAGGACACCCCGAGTTTAACACCCCGAGTTATTCTCCCTCGAGTTATTGGTCTTCCCTCGAGAAGCAAGCCTCTCCTTCAACCTTCGAGATGGAGCACTCTATATTTTGAAGATCTACTTTGGGGCTACTGATAAGTCCATGGTTCGTATTCGGACCTCGTTCATACTCGGACCAGGACCCGAGAAGGATCATGGGCTCGAGATACGCGGAGGATGGGTCCACGGGTCCATCAATCCTAATCCTTATAAGGAATGCGTATATTATGAATGTTCTACAAGGAATATACATCTTCTCAAAGATGGTAATTCAGCTATCCTAAACATGGTAATACAACCATGTCCGAAATATACTTCTATTATACATGGTAATACAATCTCTATTCCCATAAGAGTTGTATTCATACCATAAATACATATCTTGGTGATCTACGGATTGTAGCCATATGAATACCCTAAGAGGTTTGGTAGACCTCTCATCTAATCTCATACTTTATACTATACGCCTTAAGCAAATATACTGACTTGAGCGTCAGAGTGTCTATCCCCGGGATACCCGGGGCCTTTGTCTTGCAGATCAGTTCGAGAGCCTGGTTCGTCGTCGAAGTGTTAGTGTCCTGCATACATCAGGACTCAAACAATTTCACATTCCACTTCACTAAATAGGGTTTCATTATCCAAGACCTTATCTTGATAACCTATTTGAAATTGTAAATTATTTTGGACTTTCATTTAACACTAAACCAAGTTAAATGAATATGAAATAATAATTCATAATATTTCAAACGGTTCATTCTTCAATGTCTAAATTACAAAATTGTAATAAGTAGAACATCATAGAAATCACAGCCACTGTCTAAAGTGCTTGATTCCTATCACAAATATATGAGCCATAAACAATATTTGTGGAAGAGGTTTAGTTTATGGATTAACAATCCATTCTTGCATTTCATAAAACAATTTCACCATTCTCAATACACATTTGAAGAATGTGAAATTTACCAAGTACAAAGTTTGACTTTGATGTCCTAGTGACTTATCTTGTCTAAGAAATGACTACCATTTCCACAATAGAGTCATCGAGTTGACTAAGTCGGGAACCATCATACCAATTTTAGTGATGAATTCCAAATTCAAGCACTTTATCTTGCTGCTTCTAAAGCATCAACGTACTCAGTTTAAATGTATAATCAACAACACTTTTCACAACCAACTCATTTTCGTTATAGACATAGGAATCTATCCATAGTCCTTTTCATGCACTATGAAATTTTGTTGGATGCACACACATTGCACCATTTCCCAGTCTATTGCATTTGATATCCGTTATACTCTAAGTATATGAAATATCATTTTAGGTATATATAATAGCATACATGATAGACTCTCTTGCCGATGCAGCAGCAGTCATATTCATTCTCTTTCGCTCATCATGTCTTCATAGACACTGAATCTTGCTAAGAGTCAAGCCATGAAATCTTGGGTTTAAAATATTTTACAATCTTTCATATTGAATATATCAAACACACTAACCAGTAAGTGTTTACATATGTCAATCATCAATTTCTATCTATCTTAGACACGGATGCCCAAGATGCACTGTACATTTCCTCCTAAGTCCTTTATTGCAAAATACTTTCCAAACCAAGTCTCCATGAACTCTAGTTAGATTATCATTTCCAATATATAAAATGTCATCGACATAAGGAACTAGGAATTCAATATTGCTCCCACTAACCTCCTTGTATGCACGAGATCACATTTCTTTGAGCGTCAATCTCTAAATTGATTCATCAAAATATATTTTCTAACTCCTTAACACTTGCCTCAATATCCATAAATAGATACCGAAACTTGTATTCATTCCCATCAGTATAAAAGCTCTCAGACTATGTGACATACACATCTTCTTCCATAATCCAATTAAAGAAGGTATATTTTGAAATTTATATACTAAATTTCATAATCACAATGACCTGCTTTTTCCAGGATTTAGAATAGACTCAAGGATTCCAATTAGAGTAAAGGTCTCAACAAAATTCATCACATGGATTTGTTTACACTCTTTAACTACTAACCTAGCCTTTCTTTGTAACTCAATCAAATTCCAAACTTGATTTTCATACATAGAATCTGTTCCGAATTTCATGGTCTTAAACCACTTTGCGGAGTTAGGGCTTGTCCAAGCTATAACTATAAGTCATGCATAGGTTCATCACTTTCTAAAAGTATGATTTCATAGCTTTCAGCTGCAAGGACATAATGTGCCTTTGCATGAAATCTATGCCTTATTGGCTTACACGGGGCTTGAGCAACTTCAATCATCTCCAAGACTTTTCCATATTCATCTTCACCACATCTAATGAAGGGGTCAATGTTTATAGTTTTGATTGTTGCTCACCTCAAAAGTATCGAGGTCTAAATTTCTCCCACTTGTCATTTTGGAAAGATGATACTTCACCAAAAAGACACATTCTCGAGCAACAATATATTGTTCTCAGAATATAGAAGAAAAACCCCTATCTCAATATATCCATAAAGAGACAAATATCAGATTTGATGCAAAGTTTACTGGAAACATCCCACATATGCTTCACAACCTCAAATCTCATAAGAAAAGACATTTAAGGAACCAATCCTATCCATATGCCATATGATCTTTTCTTAAACTTCTGACAAGGCCAAATTTAGTGTGAACGCTATTATTAAGAAATATATCCATGAAAGATTAGCTTGAACCATCATGGAAACTCATTTCCAATAAGATAGTCAACAAATTTCTGGCTCAAATATTCACCACCTCAATCCAATTGAGCATTTCAATTTTCTTGCCAAATTGATTCTAAACTTCATTTTTGAACTCCTAAAATTTTATTAAGGATTCAAAATTTCCTCTCATGAAGTAAACATCCCTCATATTTACTCAAATCCTGATGAAACTAATGAAGTGACATATTTACCTCTTTGAGTTGAACCCATCTACAAACCACTTTTGTAAATAAAACGTTCATTTACTCCATCACCCATCACTATGAAGGGTTATTGTCAATTCCCAACACAATAACTTGAAAGTATCAATTGACTCCAAGTCAAATGATTTCACAGTTCTCTCCAACTGGAGTAACCATCTATGCTTAATGTCATTGTGGCCTAATTGACAGACCTATGCCAGACTTGAATCATTTGTGTAGCCCTTTTGATATTTACATCATAAACTTGTTCATCCATAGCTAGCAAATAAAGACCTTTGTCCAATTTTGCAAACTTGCAACATAATTGAAACATTTCCATGTCCAACATAGAAATGATGATTACGTTTTTGTGCCACTAAGATCAAAATAACCATTATATGATCTAGTGCAATATCTTAAGGTATAGATAAACTTCTACAGTCAATGCAGCAACTATTGCTTCATTACACTGGTGTAGTTTGACATCTCATTATCTAACTCATACTATGGTGCCTCTTTCTAATTACGAGAACCATATGGTATCCAATACCAATAAGTATTGAGTTACTATATATATAGTCTATAATTTAGATAACTGCAGTATGAATATCATTTCTAAATGACATACACCATTGCAGTAGAAGTGTTAGAATATAAGCGCATATGCACACTAATTGTCCTTGCCCTATTTCACTTGCTCAATCTTCCATGTCATATTCAAATCCATTTTTTCACTGCACTAATGGAACCTCGTTCACAGTCTCAGTTTTGACTAAACATATTTAAGCATCTCATGCAATTCAATCAAATTGTATTCATTTCCACTAAAATGGTTCAAACCCATATATGAAATGAATATAAATGATGTCAAATCTAGCTCTCAACCATGAGCAAACCATTAATCTCCATAATTTTTCAAAATAATCCAATCATTTTTCAAAATATGAGATCACTTTTAAGAATAGTCTAGATGGCTCAAACCTCTCAATCATGGACTGCTCCTGAATCACATTTCAGAACTCCATATTGACGTGGTAAGTATACGAGTTCAAAATTTGCCTAGCAATTTTGTCCTCAACAGTATTCATCATAAGACTCTTGACATCAATGATTTGAATATAACGACATACTTCTTCTTTACTTGCAATCGAACAAATTTAAGTTCCTTTGCCAAGTTACTGTCATTCAATTCATCCTTCCAAAGGATTGAACACATATTAGAAGAGTTGTTGTTTGTTGTCAATTTGTAAAACATGATTATTATGACATAAATAAATGCAATAAAAACCGTCTAAACAGAATAACATAAAGAAAAGCACACAAGCAATCAAAGTTATTCAACATTTTATTCATAAATTTTTGTCCCATGAATGAAATGATTCCAAGATCCTAAAATCACAAGAACTTAAGCATGCTTTGGCTTGTCTTAAATGCTTTGATTTTTAGGTAAGCAATCACATTTCTAATAGTATCCAATACTACTCTTGGTTGATAGAGTATACATCCCATGTAACACTATCTCCTTTTGTCTCAACATCCGAGGACTCCTCTGCCGATATTGATGAGCAAACCAAAACTAACATGTAGACCCCTTAGTCTAGGCCTACCCGCATCCAATCAGCCATGAGGACCATAGTTTGGAATTGTAGGGGTTGCAACAACACCCCTACATTCACTGAGATCAACCAGCTGCTGTTTAGTTATAGGCCTAGTATCCATTGTTTGTTAGAGACTAAAGCCAATGAGAATGTTTTTGCTCGTTGGCAGGAAAATTCCTATTTCAGAAATGGTAGAATAGTTAGTGCAGCTGGTAGATCTGGGGGTTTAGCTCTCTTTTGGGCAGATAGTGTAGAATTAGTAGTTGATCAGATTCATAGCAACTACTTAGTTTGTTTAGTCTCTACTGCCAATGGCCAGAAATGGTGTCTGTTAGTGGTTTATGAGCCACCATCTGCTTCACAAAGAACTTTATTTTGGAATGATTTAGCATCCTTGAACTACTTCAGTAGATTTCCAACTATAGTGGTAGGAGATTTCAACCAGATTTTAGATCAGAGAGACAAGAGGGGAGGCTCACCAGTTCCTTCCAATCCATATTCAGAGTTACACAAACTCATTCACAAGCACCAGCTGCAGGAGGTAAGTTCCAAAGGTCTTTGGTTTAATTGAACAAATAATCAAGACCCTCCTCACACAATAGTGGAAAGGCTAGATAGGGCTTTTGCCAACAAAGAGTGGGATACTCTATGGCCATCTGCCAAGGTAAACAATTTGCCCTTTACTGAGTCTGATCACAGCCCTATACTGCTAGAACTACAACCACGGAGTAGAAGGAGTAAAAGCACTAAGAGGTTTGAGGCAATGTGGATACAAATGGAAGCTCCTAATCATATCATAAATAGAGTATGGAATCAGCAAGGTAGCAGCATTGTGAGAGCCTAACAAACAGACTTAGTGTCACATTAACACATCTATGCAACTGGCACAAAAAAGCTTTTGGACATATGGATAAGAGAATCAAGGAGGTATCAGATCAGCTAGAAAGAGCACAGACAGGCACAGGTTTACATCTAAACCATTGCAAGATCAAAGACATGGTCATGCAGAAGAAAGAATTGGAGCAAAGACAATCTGAGTATTGGCAGCAAAGAACAAAGCTCAATTGGATGGCTTTTGGTGAAAAGAATACCAAATTCTTCCACAGATGGGCTACAAGGAGGAAGCAAGTCAATACTATCCAAGGTATTATGGATGCCAATGGGATTTGGAACATAAACAATAACAACATTGTCCAAATCCTAAATGAGCACATCAAAGAAGTGTATGTTTACACTCAAGCAGCATATCCTGAAGTTCTTTCTGCGCACAGTGTTCAAGATTTCATGCAGGCTAATGAACAGATTCTAACTCCCTCACAAATTCAACAATTGAGTGAACCTTTCAATGAATCACAAGTGTGGGAAGCTGTTAAAAGTATGAAATCCTGGGGGGTCCCTGGAGAAGATGGTATCCCAGCTGGTTTCTATAAGCAATACTGGAGCATAGTGGGCAATTCAGTAACCTCAGCCATTCTCCATATTTACACAAACAAATGACTTCCCATTGGACTAGAACTCCACACAAATCATTCTCATCCCAAAGGTAAAGATACCTAAAACTCCCTCAGATTTAAGGCCTATATCCCTATGCAGTGTCAAATATAAAATACTAGCAAAGATGATAGCAATCAGGCTGAAGAAACATATTGGCTCCATAATCTCAACCAACCAACATGGATTTGTACCTGGGAGGAACATTTCTGAAAGTGTTTTGCTAGCTCATGAGGTAATTGAACATATGAGGAAGCATAAAAGAGGAAGGCTGGGAATGGCTGCAATAAAATTGGATATGAGCAAGGCATATGATAGGGTCTCATGGAGATTCTGGAGGCAGCTCTCACACATATACAGCTACCACAGCCTCTTATTGATCTGATCATGCTCTTAGTCCAGACAGTCAAGTACCAGATAAAGGTAAATGGGGAGGTTGGTCAGGCCTTTGCTCCTAACAAAGGACTCAGGCAATGATGTCCTTTATCTCCTTATCTCTTTATCATATGCCAGCAATACATGTCTACATGGATGAAAAAGAAGATGCTTCAGAACTCAAGTTTAGGAATCCAGGTTTCCAGAGTAGGCCCAATCATCTCACATATAACGTATGCAGATGACTACATTCTCTTTATCAAGTGCACACAGCAGGCAGTGGATGATATGGCAGCCATTTTGGAAGATTATGTTACCTTCTCTGGTCAGAAACTAAATCTCAGTAAATGTGCCATGAAGTTCAGCCCTAATACTCCAGTCAATCTACAAGTGTCCATCAGACAAAGGATGAATGATGCAGAACGTGTAGCGTGAGTTGTTAAACGGATCCTAGGGTTGCAAACGCGGTGAAGAACTAACGCAATGAAACGTTGGAACTTGTAAATTAGATGCAAAACCGTCACGTCACACTTCGGGGTCTGTCAAACGTCGCGCTTGTCGGGTAAGTTTGAGTCGCTCGAACTTGAAGAATTACGATTGATCGCAAAAGAGTTTATTATTAATTGTCTGAATAATTCTCCATAGGAGATTACATTATATATTACCTAAGAAAAGTAAATCTAAAGAGGATTAAGATTTCCTCTATTTTCCTATAATAACAATGTCCTAAATCTAAAAGGAAATAAATAAAACATACTTAAAATAAACCTTCTAGAACCATGGTTACCATTTTTAGATTATATGAATAATCTAAAAATAGTCACTTCTCATTCCTCATCAATGAATATACACAAGGAAGGCATTGGTGGTACATACCTAGGGACAAATGTCATTTTTGATCAACGAAAGTCACAAATCTTCCATTCACTAATTCTGAAGGTTAAACAGAAGTATGAGTCCTGGAAGGTCAGACTTCTAAACTTCTCTGGCAGATTGACTTTAGCAAAACATGTCATTCAATCTCTGGCTGTTTATCCACTGGGAATCTTCAGAATTCCAGTACATATTCTGAAGAAGCTAGATGCAATGACAGCACAGTTCTTATGGGGAGGCTCTCTAAATGGAATATCAGTACATTGGAGGGCTTAGAGCCAAGTCTGTAAATCTAGGCATGAGGGTGGTCTAGGCCTAAGATCTTCAGTGAGCTTGAACAAAGCATTGCTAGCAAAGCATGCTTGGCACATATTAAAAGGAGGTTCCTCTTTGCTTTGTCAGGTATACAGGGCCAAATATTTGAGGCATGATTCTATAAGGACAACACTGGTAAAATCTGGAGATCCTTGGGGATGGAAATCTGTCTTATGAGCAGCTGATCTCATTACAAGCAACTTGCAATGGAGAGTAGCAAATGGGAAGCAAGTCAAGATCCATGACAATTGGATTCCATCTATTGCAAATCCCATTCAGAACTCTGCTATGATTTCTACTCACACAAACCTAAGAGTAGAACACCTAATAGATCATCAATCTTGCACACAAACACCCCCCCCCCCCCCCCCCCCCCCCTAAGTGGTGGTATTGAATTAAAAAAAATTGTATCCATGATTTAAAAACTGATTTGATATACTGAATAGATCTAAAGTAAAAGTAAAATACACTGAAAATAGTATGAATAAACTAGTCTGGATAGAATCAAATCACATTTTCAAAAAGAATTAACTTGACTTACTTAATCTGAAAAACTTGTTAAATTTAATTATAAAATATTGACGAAATGTAGTGAACTGAAATATATATATATATATATATATATATATATATATATATTCATTTGAGCTTAACTGAATTGAAAAACAAAATTATTTATTTGAAAGGAAATAAACTGAAAATATATTAAAATATTTATTTGAGCTGAACTTAACTTGAAAAAAATATAAATATATATAGAAATGAACTGAAAATATAAACATATTGAAGTTAACTGAAAAAATAAAAATATTAAATAAACTGAAAAATAAAAAAATATTGAACTGGACTGAAAAAAATATGAATATACTGAACTAACCCGAAAAAATATAAATATACCAAATTGGACTATACTAATTTTAGGAAAGACTCAACCAAACAGGCGATAGGTTCCTTAACAAGCCTAATTGTATTTGCACCAATTAAAATTTCAGTGTAGCACATGATATATTCAAAACATGATATCTAAGTGTGAAGATAAAGAAATTTTATCCAAAAGATGCAAATAATCCAAATAAATTTAAATGCTTATTAAGAATTAAGAAACATTTAAGAAATACAACTCTTCAAAAATTTAACCATCCAAAATGTAATTTATAATTGTATCCACTTTTAAAACTAATTGATGATGAATAATCCCTCGCGAGTTCTGCCATTAGTAGACGGATATAAGTCACTTCAAGGACTTCTTCACAATAACATTGAAGATTAACTCGCCATAATAGCTCATCCCTAGACACTCGAAGAAGCATGAGTCTCCCATTTCTAGACCGTTGCCAACTACAAATTCTTCCCAAGTCGTTGCATTAAATCTTTTATGTTGGCGATCACCTGTATAAAGCGTTTTCCATTCCATTCCATTGCACTGCAGAACTACAGGAATCTTCTTATCGGGTAGAATGTCTTGCATTGATACAGGAAGTGTCTAAATAAACCAAGAACAAGTTAATCTTCAATGTTTTCAAGATTCAATCTATTGTATTGTACAAGTATCGGTATACAACTACGATAGTGAATATAGTGAAAATCAACTTACTAATAAGTTTCTTTTGGGCAAGTTTTGTTTGGAAAGAGCGACCATGAAGTGTGGATTTTCAACAGAGGAGATGTAGTTCTCGAAGTCAATGTCTTCCGGATTTTCAGCGTTTTGAAATTTTGTTGCTTTACTACGCGATCCAGAAGCAACCACCTGTTTTAAATTATTACCAACCTAATTATTTTTGTGTGCTTTAATAAATTTTATTAGGTAATGAACTGTATAGTACCTCTTTCTTTTTGTCGGAAGCAGTTTTGTGTAGCATATTCGACATGATGAATTATGACCAATTACCTAGTTCAAATAATAATAATAAGTCAGAAGAAAAATATTAAGTAGATAAATGTCTTATAAAAGTCTTGAAAAAATACTCATAATTCCTTTTTTAAATCCAAGAATATATAACAAAAGAACTAGAGTGATAAATCCACTACTTCATAAAATAATATGTGTACATGATTTTATTCTCATTTATATGCATATGCATATCAAAAACTTTTGTATGGTTTCAACATTTTAGAAAAGAACTAAGCAAATGTGAAATAATACAATGACCTACATACGTAGTTCGCTTACAATTAAAATGTTTATAACATATTATTATCCAAGTTTATTAGTTATATATTATACACATGTTCCGTACGTAGCACGCCTATCTACATGCATATAACAGTTCGATTTAAGTTGTCTGATTTTGTACATGACATACATTAGAAAGTCCAATTTAGGATCTAATTAAAGCATACAATGACACAAGTTTTATAGAACTACATGATATATTAAACAAAAACAGTACATGGTATTTAATAATATTTTAAAGATTAATTTTGAAATATATTTAAAAAAGGTAAAACTAAAGTTTTTTCTTTTGCATAAAAAACCCAAAATGGTTATCAAGTACTTTTATATAACTACACAGTCTAATTCAGAAAAATATTTTCAAGAAATATGGGAACAGATAGTAATAGAACAAGTATGTTTCTTCTCTAACAAATAAAAAATTCAAAGAATTCAATGATATATTATCGTACCAAATAACACATCATAATTATCAACACTTTGGAACAAACATAAAAAATAAAGAATCAAGACATTAAAATTCCAAATACAAAATCACATTATATACATCGTTATTTGTCGCCGGTCTTCCTTCTTCCGATTTACGATGAGGTTGTTTTATGAGAATTTCAGGGTTTATTTGTTCTATTTGTTCAACACATGAAGTAATAGAATAAATTGTATTTTTGTTTAACCCAGTACTATCTATTTATACCGGTTAAACTGAATTGGTTTCCAACCTGAATTAGTCCATGTAATCCCAATCCTGTTGGATTAGATAATCCCAATCTAGTTGGATTAGATAATCTCTATCCTACTGGATTAGATAATCCTAATCCGACTGGATTCCATAACTTATCTCATATAATTACAATTAGACTCTAAGTCTAATTGATAGTTAGTTTTTTCCCAATTTCATGCCTTGTGTGTGACCCTACAGGTTCAGTCATAATAAGCTGCTACTAGCTGATAGAAGCGGTTTCCAGCTAAACATTCTAATCACTTAAATGACTGAATTAATAATCTCCGTGATTAACGTAACCTCCAACTATATTAGGAAAGTGCACATTGATTAAAGGACATAATTCCAACAATATGAGCCTATCCTCTCTTGACTGGTTGCAGGAAAAATCCTGTAAAGAAGACATAAAAGCAGAAAGTAGGGTTGATTGGATTTGAGGTAAATAATAGCATCTGTTTTCTCAAAAACCAGTACTGTACGTTGCAAGGAAATTGATGTAGTTTGAGGGTCACATAACTCCGAAATTGGACCATACGAGGTCCAGTTTGAGTTCCAGAAACTACATGAATCTTTTCCATGAATGAAAGTAATCAATTCTTCAGCAGTGGAAGTAATGCTACAGATTCTCTTCCAGTTAGGAGATGATCTATAGGGATGAGGTAGATTTCAGAGAAATTGAGACCAAAGTGTCACTCCTAACTGGAATTTCCTACGTAATTTCAAGAAGCATGCCTTAACAATGGTATGATGTATCTAAGACCTATACCATTCTGGTCAAATAGATAACATAACTCACTCCATCTTCTCCAGCCCTTTTTTGATTTAAGGTCAGTTTCACCCCTGAAAAATCTAGAATTGATTTTTTCTATTCTTTTGATGACAATGAGAGGGGGTTTCATAACTGACCAAATATGTTGTGGGATGGAGTATAAACATGAACATATAAGGGTAATTTTCCCTCCTGCAATTAATCATTTAGTCTTCCAGTTGGATACTCTACTTTTCAACATTTGGATCACTGGAAAAAATGTTTAAAAAGAACCTTGCTTCATCTATAAAATGTCTCTCACCATGTTGATTTTTGAAGCTGAAGCATGCTTACCTAAATAAAAATCTACAACCTCAAAGCGGACTACAAATATACCTCCGGTTGCGGCTCAGGGTTGGCCAGCAGGTTCTGAGCGGTCTCCTCCATTTGTTTCTTGTCCGGCTGGTTCTCCGGTTGCAGGTTGAGGTCAGCCAGCAGGTTCTGAACGGGCTCCTCTGTCTTCTTCTTATCCTGTTGATGCCCTGCCCCTGATGGCCGTTTTTCTTCTTCTTGTCCACTTTGGCTGCCTCGGACTTAGACCCGGTCCCGACTGTAGCGACCTTTCGGCCCTTCTTCTTGGGTATTGGCACTTCCGGGTCGTTGTCCACGGTGGGGGCTGAAAGGAGAAAAAAGTCAGCCGAAGTTCAAGACAACACAAAAGAAACATCGAAGTAAGAAGAGAGATCAAGAGGCTTACCCAAAACCGGCCAGATAACGACCTAGCGGCTATCCCGGAAAGCAGCTTCTGGGTATATCGCCTGGGGGAAGAGGTAGAGAGAGTTGTCGGCCAGCCAATACTGGTCCAAGTTGAGGGAATCGGAGGACATGGTAGCGTGATTGGTCAGTTGCGTATCCAGAAGAAAGGCTTCCCGGACATCTACGATAACACTGTTATTCCAGCCAGGGACTTTGTATAGCTTCGGATTGACCTTCACATAACCCTTCGCCTGCCAGTTCTTGGCCGAGTCTTTCTTGCCGATGATGAAGTCCTGAACACCGGGACGCGCTTGAACGGTGTATATCATCTACTTACCTGGGCACCGGATGAGCATTTAGAAAGACCTCCAGAGATTGAAAGAAGGATCAATCCCGCATCGGAGGCTCCTGACCAGAAAACCCATCATCGTGGCGACGACGTTCGGATGCATCTGACACGGTGAAATCTTGTAAAACTCCAAGAACCGGGAGTAAAGCGGGGGAAGGGAAGGCTTAACCCCCACATGAAATGGATCCGGGGGATGCATCGGACGGAGGCCATAGACTCCTCGGCCGAGACGGAGGCCATCTGAGCGTCCAAAGGCACAGGAACTCCCATGCCGCTGAGACACTTGGCGGTCCAGACATCGGCGTGAAGCGAACGGGCCCGAGCGATGTCTATTACCCTCTGTGCCCGGTTTTTGGAGCGCTTGAACTTTGGAGCAGTAGGAGACACATTGCTGCAAAGGTGAATCAATTTATAGGACGCCGACGAACCGACAGAGGTCGAAACAGAGGGAGCAGTAGTGCTCTTGAGAGAGTAGGTGACAACAGGATCGGACTGAATATCGTGGGCTGCCATAGCGATAAAGAGGAGAGAGAATATGAGGATTGGAAAAGGAAGAATAGAAGGATAGCTTTGAAAGTCGAGAGCGATGGGTGAAAACGATCGATAGAAAGCTCTATTTATAAAAGACGAGAAAAGAGATGCGAAAAAGCAGTTATTAAATGGGCTTGGGAAACAACAAAATAATGATGACAACAATTAATTGTCCTCGAGAAAGGCGCGCCCGTCCCATTGTTGTCGGGCAGGGATGGAATACAGAAAGCCAATCCTTCCGCCATCGGATCAGGAGAGTTCTCACCCTCGGCCGAAAGAACCGGCTTCCGAGGGGCTAGTGGTGATACCAGGCCCAGGCCCAAATACTCGGCAGTAGTATGGGCTCGGCCCGCTACGAGGAAAAGCTAGTTTGGCAGTATCCGGGTTCGTACAACTCGGATAGGGACAGATACGCTAGAGGACACTCGGAGCATGGACCACATGGAGAGCATTGGTTACTGTATAAATAGTGCTCCTCAGCACTATTCCAAGTAAGTATCTTCTCATTATTCTAGTGATTACCCCTTTTCTCTCCCGGGATCCATCTTTCATCATCACGTCGGAGGGTATACCCTCGGGTACCTTCCGGGGCTCTGTCTTGCAGGGCTAGGTATTGAATCAGGGACAAGGGGACCATCCGGACTGAACAGGCGGGCAACATCAAACTACGTTCAGGAATTTGTACTGTCGGTACTTTTTTAGGTTTTGAGATATTTAGTAAAATGTTCATATGTGGATTATAGTTTCATAAAAATAATAATAATAAATTAGGATGTACTAGTGTAGAGGTAGAGGAGTACACACTACACAAGGTCAAGGGTTTTTTTTTCCAGTGGTGTCCTAGGTAGTGGTCTAATGTTTTTATATAATATATCTTCCTCTTTTTGGATGATTCATTTTAACACAATGCACTGATTTTATCTTTTGGCTTAGAGTGATAAATAAAATAACCCTCCACCATTTTGGTGTGTTTGAAAATGAAATATGATTTTTTTGATAAAGTTATATCATATCTATTTTCTTGACTAGAAAAGGTTTTATTTTTATTTATAATATAGAATGACAATTGAGATTCGCCAGATTGTGGGTTTCCTTAAACCTTTCTCAATCAAAATTTGTAGTTGACTTTCAAATTCAAACAAACCCAACTTTGAACAAGAATATCTTTAATACACGATATAATGAATCTATAATTATGTATACGATATTAGTATGTATGATTATAAACTAATGGTCATATTAAGCTCAATTTGACTTCTAAAACTCAACTAAGAAATTTGGTGGGATAGATATTATCACATTTATTAACTTTGGTGGTCTTGTGACTTTTCTATGGACAATTTCCTGCTTCCCAACTCCTATCCTCATACCAACTAAATTTAATAAGCTGACTTTTAAAAAAATCAAACTAAGGCGACTCTATCTAGGAATTTATAGCCGAGTTATTGTTTAAAGTCAACAAAATAGTTTTAACGAGGACGGATGAGATGAGCAAGTATATATATGAGCTCTTTTCATCCTCATTCTCATGCCTTCTTTCTCTTACTAGGTAATCTCCTTAGTACTTAGTTATGTTCTCTCATTATTCATATATTGTTAGGATATGATCCAAAACGATGGATCATAATCCAAACTCAACCAAGTTTATTAAACATTTGAACGAAACGGTGGATATCGTTTACAAATTTGAACAAATCATTTAAATATATTTTGTGATGATTTTTTTCTTTTCTCTCATTCACCGTATTCTTTTCTACAAGATTAAGTGTTTAGATATGTTCTTTTCTACAGGATTAAGGGTGTGCTTGGATCTGTATCTTCATCATTCCCGTCACACCACAGTCAGGTGCGTACTTAAATCCGGTATGGATAGATTGCATAAAAAGTAACCTATTTAACTATATTCTGGAAAATGAAGGATGTGTCATGTTTTACATTATTATAGAGGTAATTATTTCCGGACAGCCATATGTACCAGAGAGCCATCATAAAAGTGTTAATCGCTACTCAAGTTATGGTTTTGTTGCTCCTCTATAATTAATATAGAATGAAAGTCCATGCTTGAAAGATAAAAAATGTGGCACAAGTATAGCAAACATATGATGAACATAGGAAAGAATCAACATGTTTTAGGGCATTTATTAAAACAGTGGTTGAGAGTATCAAGGGAGGGACAGTTTGGGCACTTAGAAGGCTGATGAAAGCCAAACTTAGTCATAATGTCAGAGAATGGTAGCAATTTATTATGCAATCTCCAAATGAAAATGCACTGTTTTGTAGGAACTTTTTTTAACCATACCTGTTTGATTGTTTGATCTCCAACTGGCCTCGGCTTCTGATATGCTTACTTAACAGTGAAGCTTCCATGTATAGAGGGGCACCACACCAGCCTATCTTCATGTTCATAGTTGAGCTCCAGTACCTGCAAACAACACAAAAAATTGGTATCCAATAAAGGCTCCAAAGTTGGCATGTAGAGTTGCTTATTTCCACAGAACTCTGCCAAAGTTAGCTTAGAGAAGATAATAGTTTGATTATCAATCTGATGCTATAAAAACCCTAGACCTGACCAGTTAGAGGACCACAGAGGGGATGGACATGTTCCTACTAACACCCTATAGTTAGAGTTAGCAAACTCAGTGATTGAACAAATCCTTTTCCAAGTATGTGATGTTCTATAAGGGACCAGAAGGGACCATAGGAAAGATGTCCAGATTGTGTCATTAAGTTGAAGTTTCCACCAAAGTTTGCATGAAAAGCTTGAATGCTAGCTCTTATGTCTCTTAGTCCTATCCCATTCTCATCTGTGGGTAAAGCCATCTTACTCCATTTCCTCCAAATCATTTTCTGTGAAGACTCATTTTCTCCCCAGAAATTTTTTGATGCCGTAACCTCCATTTTTCTGATTACAGTTAATGGGGCTTGTAATACTGCAAAGACATGGTTAGGGATGAAGAGGAAGACATGATGCAGTAGAACCAATCTCCAGGCTTGGGTGAGCCATGCATCTGTTCTTCCAGTGATTGAGTGAATGTTCTATCCTCTCCATAAGAGGCTGATTATAAATTATTTTATTCCTGCCTGTAAACACTGGGACTCCCAGGTATTTAAAAGGCATCTTGCCTAGTTTCATGCCTGATATTTTCTTAATCAGCCTCACTAAACTGGAGTTTGCTTTCAGATTAACATAAAACTCTGACTTAGAGTAGTTTACCCTTTGTCCTGAGCATTGTTCATATGATCTGAGAACTTTTAAAAACCTCTTCAGATTTTCCTTTGTTGCAGCTAGATATATAGCAGTATCATCTGCATACATAAGGTGGGATAACTGTTGTACTCCTCTTGGCATTTTAAAACCTTTGAGGTACTAAAATTGTTTCAGAAAATTTAGAAGGTTCATCTTCTCTCAAGCCATCTTTCCTCCCCAATTTCCAGAGGTTCATCAGTACATACCCAAATACTTCAGATGCTTCAATGAGACTGCTCATACCATGTGTATATAATTATCACCCGTAGTACTCTATTAAAATTCATGTGAATTTGCAGAAAGAAGATCAAGTCATCAAGCGGTTCCATGTGATGACGCCATCTGGCTTCAAGTAAGAAGTGGCTTCTTCGTCTTTATTGGTTTGTGTTCATTTTCTTTAGAAAATTCATATTTGCATTTCCTTTTTGGTGTTTGACTAGAAGCTTCCTTCACAGAATTGTCGTGAACTAAGACCAAATGTTCCAAGTGATTCAATTCTCATCAGCTACAAAGAAATGTGAGGTTGTCTTTGGCAGATGCAGATGCCATATGGATTTGGTAGTTGCTGGAGATGGATGGTGTAGCTTTATTAAGCACCATGACCTGAAAAACTGGTTGTCATAAGGCCAGTCAAAGAAATAGAAGAAGAATACCACAAAGGAGCACACTGGAACTAGCACAATATCAGAAGACTACATCTAAAGGAGCAAGTAGACATAGAGCTATGAAACTGTCCCATTTTACATAAATTTTTGATACATCTTCTATTTATTCAAGTGACAACCCGTGCTTGTCGGCAGAGTTGGGCTTTGCTTTGACAAAACCTAAAATGCTTGCAAGTATTGAGTCTTCCAATCTGCAGAGTTGGTGATGCAGTACTCGTGCATTGACGAATCGTAGTTGGGAAAAGAATTCGTAACAAATATATAATTAATCTTGGCAACCACACCTAGAAAATTATATAAAAATCTTTTGGCAATCACACCTCTGGGAAAAATGGTTTAAAACTCATACTCTGAATTTTTATAAATCTCAAATCTCTTCTCCTCCTTTTCTCTATAAGGATTACAGTATATATAGCTATGAAAGTAAAACAAAAATAGGAAAATAATATATGTCCTAATTCTATTCTAAAACTAAAAAGAAAACAAATATAATCCTTTCCAAACTAAAATTCACTTTTCATGAATATTTTTGGAAAATATTTGTTTCCATTCCTCATCATTCTCCCCCTCTTGAAAAAACTCGACTCCGATGAGTTATAACAATTGATCTTCTCGAAATAAGTCTGCAAATCTGAATCTATGCTTGAATTCTTGCGTGGATGTCCTTTCCAATGAATAAGATACTTCCAACGTAAAAGACATGCCTGAATCCCATACCCAATAAAAGGTCTAACAACGAATTTATGGACTTCCAATTCTCTTTTCTTCAGAAACTGCAACATATCATCCATTCTTGGTCGAATATGCTCGATTGATCCTCGATTAAAAACCTCCATATCTTGATATTGATCGTTTCCTTGAATTTAATCTTCCAATCGTTGATGTGGCTCGATCTTTAGCTGTGAATGTTGTGATGGATCATCCATTTGAAGTGAGGATGGCTTCTGTTGTTGAACCTTCACAGATGATGGTGAATTCTGCTCATCCATTGGCGTCTCTTTTGGCGAAAACTGCTGCGGCTTCAATATTGGCGTAAAATTCTGCACAATAGGTTCGAAGCAAGCAATTGATGTTTTTATGGTTGCTGATGGATTCATAGGTGATGGTGGCGACAGATTATTCGCATCCATTGCATCAAGGCGAGCAATCAACTGTTTTAAGGAGTCCTTGATTTCAGCAATGTCCGAACCGTACTTAGCAATCATTGTATCATGTCTGCAAATGACCTCTTCCAAATCTTTCATCGTCATTGTCGAAACTTTGCTCTAGATACCAAAAATGATGTAGTGCTCGTGCGTTGACGAATCGTAGTTGGGAAAAGAATTCGTAACAAAATATATAATTAATTTTGGCAATCACACCTAGAAAAATATATATAAATCATTTGGCAATCACACCTCCGGGAAGACTGGTTTAAAACTCATACTCTGAATTTTTATAAATCTCAAAATCTCTTTTCCTCCTTGGTGATATGGGCCTCAGCCCATATCCTGGCCCAGCGGATACATTGGTAAAAGAGAAGAGAGGGTCAAGCCCACCAGTGGTCCTCCCATGACATCAGCTATCTTGGACGCACCCGGGGTTGCGGCAAGAGGAGGACCACTTAGCCTAAGCCCTCTCTGATCCTCACCATTATAAATAGAGGAGTGACCAACAGTAATAGGTATGTTCTTATCAGACTTAAATACTCTCTGTATTTCTTCATATTCTCTCTCCTCTGCAAAAAGCCCTATCTTCATCATCACGCCGGAGCGTCTACCCTCGGGTGACCCCGGGGGCTTTGTTTTGCAGGATCTAGGTGAGAGATTGGCCGCGGGCTAGGATTCCAGCTCTCCCCGGATTCCCTGTACCGGAGCTGGTATCCCGGAGCTTACTGGTAGCATCAGTTGGCACGCCCAGTGGGATCTTGCTTCGTCATGCCCCGCGGCAGACCTAAAAAGACAGGGGAAGAACCCCCTTCCAAAGTTAATCAGGCAGAAGGTGGCCCTAAGACAAAGAGGGCCGCGGCTGCCCAGGCGGCGCGGAAGGCGGCCGAGGAGAAGGAGCGGGTGCGCAAGGAGACTGCCCGTGTGGCCGCTGAGAAGCGCCAAGGAAAGAAGAAAGTGCCGGAACGTACCCTCAGGGAGATGCAGAAGGAGCAGAGGGAAAAGGCCCGGCAAGAAAAGGAGAAACAGGACCAGGAGGCATTCGGGGAAGGCGGTGAATCTGAACAGGAGTATTTCGATTCCGGGGAAGAGGACCCGGAGCGCAGAGATCCAGAAACGATCCGTACCAAAGCAGAGGAATTCGGAGAATTTCGAGCATGAAAAGCAGCCAAGGCGGCAACCCATAACAAGGTACCCGAAGTAGTGGACTTGGAGAAGGATGGGAGAGGACGGCCTGGATATCAGCAGATGCCCCCGGGTCAGCAGATGCCCCCGGGTCAGCGATGCCCCCAGGTCAGCAGATTCCTCCTTGTCAGCAGATTTTTCCGGGACAGCAGCAGTATCCGGATTAGCAGTTTCCAGAAGGTTTGAACCCGCAAGCTCAACCATTCTATGGCGGATACAACACCCCGTTCAACAACGGGTCCATTGAAGACCGTTTGACCAGGCTGATTGGTAGGCGGGGGATGGTTCCTCATTCCCCGTGGGTTCCAGAGGTGCTAAACTACAAATGGCCGGTAGGTACCAAAGCGTCTGATGGAGTTCCGACATACAATGGTGACGGGGACCCGGAGGAGTTTGTTCACACCTATCTCAGTGTCATGGGTGCCCGGGACATTGATGAGCCGTTGCAGTGCAAGTTGTTGCCTTCTTACCTCCGGGGCAACTGCTTGAGTTGGTTCAAAAGTCTTCCACAAGGCTCATTGAAGACTTTCTGGGATTTTGCCACAGTCCTGGTTCATAGATATGCAGCGATGAAGACCAACTTTGTCAACCTAGCCACGGTCTTGGCTATGCGACAGTTGGAGATGGAGTCTACTTGGCAATATTATGTCCGATATATTGTCGAGTCTATGAAGGTCCAGGATAGGCACTTGCATGAGAAGGCCCTGATTGGAAACTTTGTGAATGGATTGAGAGACGAGATGTCCTACATCGAGTTAATGAAGAATATGCCAGGAACTTTCTACCATCTCCAGTTGACAGTTGAAATGCATTGCACTGTGCATGAAGCTAACCATACCCGGATGAACACGGTCGGTTTCTTTGAGCAGCGGGTGATTACGGCCACAGCAACCCAAACAACTACACTCCGGGGCACTCCTCACCAGGGGGCCCGCCCGGAAGCAGCAAGACGCCCCCCGGCCCAAGGAGCGGCACCTGCGCCGGGGGGGCAGACGTTGGTGGTGAGACCGACGTATACTCCACTCTCCAAGACAAAAACGGAGATTCTGACCATTCACCGGGGTCTCTTCACGGACCCCCCAGTTATACAAGGGGTCCCGGCCCCGGCCAATGCCCAAAAATGGTGTGAGTTTCATAAGTCCTATGGTCACGCTACAGAAGGCTGCCGCGTCTTACGTACGGATATTCAGAAGTTAGTGGAGCGGGGTCAGCTCCGGGACTGTGTGGTGGGGGAGGCACACCCTGCGGCTGCTCCGGCAGGACAGGGAAGGAAACGGAACTGGAGAAACAACCGAGGCCAAGGCGGCAATCGCCCGGCGGAAGCTAACATCGCTCCTAACCCCGCCCCACAAGCTCCTAGACCGGGAGTTCCGGGACCCGGAGCACCCCGGATGATAAACGTGATCAACGGGATAGTGGGAGATGGAGCGCAAACAATGTCGGCGGTGAAGGCCAAGAGTAGGTATGTTCCTCCAGGGGAGATTCAGGGAAAGAGGTTTAAACATGATGAGACGATCACTTTTTCAGAGAAGGATGCGGTCCCGGCCCAAGTGCCTCACTCTGACCCGATGGTGATCTCTGCCGAGGTAGAAGGTGTGGTGATAAAGCGAGTTTTTGTGGATGATGGGAGCAGCGTAGAGATTATGTTCGCTGATTGTTTCGATCAACTGCACATTGGTCGACAGAACTTGAAGCCATGCCTGTCCCCGCTATCGGGCTTTACGGGTCGCACAGTTCACCCGCTAGGTGTTATAGCGCTACGGGTGACCCTTGTTGATCATCTGAATATTAACAAGAAGTGCACTGTCCTGTGTAATTTTGCGGTCATAAATGCTTCTTCCCCGTACAACATGATCATAGGTCGTCCCTGGTTGACGCAGGCTCGGGCGATATGCTCACCCTACCATCTAACCATGAAGTTCCTGATGGACCAAGGAATTGCCTCGGTTATCGGCAACCAAACGACCGCCCGCAGTTGCATGCTCACCGCGATAAAGAAGGCCAAGAATGGAGGTGCAGAAAGAACAAACGCATCGGATCTCGGGGAGTGTTCCGGGAAGGATAACACAGTAGGAGTCGTGCATGGTGACCCGGCTTCTTTTGAAGTGGAGGACATGGAGGTAGGATCCCGGGGTAAGGTGAGTGTTGGGAAGCACCTCCCGGTGAATGTGAAGGACGAGCTCTGGAAATTGCTGAAGGAGTATGAAGATGTATTCTCGTGGGGAACGGAAGACTTGACGGGGATACCAGAAGAGTTCGCCATACACCGGTTGAATGTCTACCCGGATTTGAAGCCTATAAGACAAAAGAAAAGAGCCTTGGCAGCAGATCGGGTAGAATTCGTCCGGGCGGAGGTGAGGAGGATGCTGGATGCGGGAATGGTAGAAGAGATCACTTACCCGGAGTGGATTGCCAACCCGGTCCTGGTGAAAAAGCATGACGGATCCTGGAGGATGTGTATCGATTTTACAGATTTAAACAAGTGCTGCCCTAAAGACAGTTACCCGTTGCCCTCCATTGACCAGCTGGTGGAAGCTATAACAGGCTACCAGCTTCTAGCCTTTTTCGATGCACACCGGAGATATCACCAGATCGTCATGGCCCCGGAGGATCGGCCAAAAACCTCTTTTATCACTGATTTTGGTACTTTTTGTTACAGGAAAATGCCATTCGGTCTTAAAAATGTAGGAGCAACATACCAGCGCATGGTGGATCGGGTGTTCAAGAACCAGCTGGGAAGAATCATGGAGGTCTATGTGGATGATATGGTGATCAAAAGCAGGACACATGACGTTTTTTTGGATGACCTCCGGGAGCTTTTTGTTGTGTTAAGAGAGGTGAACCTGAAGTTGAGCCCGGAGAAGAGTACCATCGGGGTGGCGGCAGGCAAGTTTTTGGGGTATATGGTGTCAAACCGGGGAATTGACGTGAACCCGGAAAAGGTTGAAGCAATCCTGAGCATGCCTTCCCCGAATAAGGTGAAAGATGTACAGCGCTTAACCGGGTCCTTGGCGGCGTTGAGCAGGTTCCTGTCACGGGGAGCGGAGAAGCAGCTGCCTTTTTTCAACATTTTGAGGCGGGCAAAGAAGTTTGAGTGGACTCCCGAGTGTGAGCAAGCTTTCAAGGAGTTGAAGGAGCACCTGGGAAAACTCCCAACCTTGTCCAAGCCAATCCCAGGGGAGGAGCTGTTCTTGTATTTGGCAGCCACGGATCAGGCAATAAGTGCGGTTTTGGTTCGAGGGTCCGGAAGAGCGCAGAGCCCGGTGTATTTTGTAAGCAGGGCTCTCCAAGGACCGGAGACGCGTTATTGCTCACTAGAACGTTTGCTGCTGGCACTAGTGCACGCGTCCCGGAGACTTCGCCCATACTTTCAAGGTCACCCTGTCACAGTTCTCACAAATCACCCACTTCGGCAAGTCATGATGAAACCAGAAGCATCTAGCCGGATGATGAAGTGGGCGATCGAGTTGGGAGAGTACGAGATCACTTATCAGGCGAGGAAGTCTATCAAAGGGCAGGCTTTGGCTGATTTCCTAGTTGAGATGGCTGACAATGCCGTTAAAGACCCGGGCGAAGGTGAACCGGAGTGGAAGTTGCATGTGGATGGTTCCTCCCATACCGGGGGGAGCGGGGCCGGGGTCGTGCTGGTCAGTCCCGGTGGCAAGGAATATCGATATGCATTGCAGTTTGAGTTTAAAACCACCAACAATGAAGCCGAGTATGAGGCCCTCCTTGCCGGGTTACGCCTGGCCCAGGAGACGGGTGCCAAAGTTGTACAAGCTTATAGCGACTCGACCATCGTGGTCCAACAAGTTAATGGGGAGTATGAGGCCAAGGAAAGGAGTTTGCAGAAATATTTGGAGGCAGTAAAACTAATGGTGCAAGGTTTCCTCCGGGTGACGTTGACACAGATACCTCGGGAGGAAAATTGCAAGGCGGACGCGCTGAGTAAGTTAGCTTCGTCAGAACTCAAGCCGGATGAAGACTGGAACCTGTACATGGAGATGATAACCACCCGGGGATATGAGCAACCCAACCAAGTTGCAGCGGTGCGAGAAGCCGAATCCTGGATCACACCCCTTCTGGAGTACTTGGAGAATGGAACGTTGCCGGATGACAAGGTAAAAGCCCGGAAAATCCGGGTCAAAGCACCCCGGTATGCCGTCTTGGACGGGGAGTTAATCAGAGGGGATATCTTCAACCTTGGCTGAAGTGTGTGGATGGAGAGGAAGCGCGCCACCTTTTGAAAGAGGTGCACGAGGGTCCCAACGGAAGTCATCAAGGGGCCCGGACTGTGGCTCGGAAGATCATGTGCACGAGGTACTACTGGCCAACGCTGTTTGAGGATGCCCAAAAAGCAATCCGCTCCTGTGAGCAGTGCCAGAAATTCGCACCCCTGATCCATGTGCCGCAGGGGGAGATGATCGGGATATCTAGAACTTGGCCTTTCATCCGTTGGGGTTTGGACCTGGTAGGCCCCTTTCCGACCGCTCCTGGAGGCTTCAAGTATTTGATAGTGGCAGTTGACTATTTCAGCAAATGGGTAGAAGCTGCTCCCCTGACAAACATTAGGGGAAGTACTTGTGTAAAATTCTGCTGGAAGAACATAATTTATCGCTACGGAATTCCCCGGTTCATAGTGACAGATAACGGGGCACAGTTCGAGAATGATCCTTTCAAATCCTGGTGCAAAGAGTACGGGATTGAACAGAAGTTGACCTCGGTCTACCACCCACAGGCTAACGGGCAAGTTGAAGTGACCAACAGGACCCTCGTCAACGGGATCAAGACACGGCTCCAAGGGGCAAAAGAAAACTGGGTTGATGAACTCCCAAGTGTCTTATGGGCAAACATAACGACGGAGAGCTCCGCCACGGGCGAGTCCCCCTATAGCTTGGTTTATGGGGGGGAGGCGGTCATCCCGGCTGAAGTTGGAGTTCCCAGTCTCCGATCGAAGTTCCCGGACGAACAGGCAAACCAGAACGACCGGCTCCTGGATTTAGACTTACTGGAGGAGAAGCGAGAAAAAACAGCCCTGCATGAGGCCCGGGTGAAGGAACGGGTCAAGAAATACCACGACAGAAGGGTGCGCAAGGAACAGTTCATCCCGGGGGAGTGGGTGATGCGCCGGAACGATAAAAGCCAGCAGGTTGCAAGCGGGAAGTTAGCTCCCAACTGGGAGGGCCCTTACAAGGTGATAGCAGCCCACCCCGGTGGAAGCTATGAATTGCAAGACAAGGCCGGGAAGAAGGTCCCGAGGCACTGGAACATTGCAAACTTACGTAGGTACTATGCCTAGATTATTTTATGGATTCACCCTTCTGGCATGGATTATGCTTAGGATGGTAGCATGAAAGCGGCATGGGAACCTCTGGCCAGGATTGAGCTTAGGTTGTCCCGTGGCCCGCAGTTGCATTTTCTTATTTTGCTTATGAAGATTATTTTGCGAGTTAACATTTTTCATAAGTATAGTCGATCCGGGGCCGCTTGAACAAGCGCCCGGGGGGGCTAGGGCAAGTCGATTCGGGGCCGCTTGAACAAGCGCCCGGGGGGCTAGGGCAAAAGTATACGGGACGCTTGAACAAGCACCCGGAAGATAACCTGGGCACGCTTGAATAAGCGACCCGGGGAAACGGTTGGAATAAATATTTGAACAAGTATCAAGGAACAATATAACACACATATCATTAACTTATGATTGAGGATTACAAAATTTACAACTTTAAAACTTGCATAACCTAAACTAAACTAACAAAGGGAAGGAGGACCATCCCAGCTAATAGGGGATTCCGGGTCATCTTGAGTGCCAGGGTGACTTGGTTGATTGTTAGCAACAGGAGGGTTTGGTTGGTTGGCAGTAACAATATCCCCCGGGACATTGGGCTTCGCAGCCGGACGGGAACCGGACGGACCAGCCCCCGAAGGACCAGCTTCGGCATATGGATCGAAATCGTCGTCTGAGGATGAAACCTCAGGAGATGGTGTCCTACGGGGAGCTCCGATAATAACAGGTCCTTGAACACGGAGAGACTTCTTCCTCTTCGTGGCAACGACTTTACTTTTCCCTTTGCCTCTTTCCCGGGCCAAACGCCTTTCTTCTTTAGCGGCGTTTTCGGCAGCAATAAAAGCCCGGATTCTGGCAGCATCTTTGCGGAGTCTAGACACTCTCCGGGCAGATTCCTCCGGATCAACCGAAACACGGAATCCAAGATACCTTTCAACAGTGAAATCAAGGGGAATCCGACTTGGAATGAGTACCAAGGACGGGGGAGATATTGCCCCTCTCTTTGACGCTGCCACCAAGCGGCGGTTTCCTCGAAAGCAGGTCGATATCGAGACGCGGGTTCATTCCAGCCCATGCGAAACATACGTACTAACAATGCCCCGACCTCACGAGGAAAGTTAGTATAAAGGGGGGGAACCCGACCCAGGCGCAGCCCGGTCAAGTGATAAGTGAGTTGTAGGGTGACCAAGTTCTCCCGGAGTGAGGCGTCCCACTGGGCGTGCCAAATTGATGTATGCAGGACACCAACACTTCGACGACGAACCGGGCTCTCGAACTGATCTGCAAGACAAAGGCCCCGGGTGTCCCAGGGATAGACACTCTGACGCTCAAGTCAGTATATTTTCTTAAGGCGTATAGTATAAAGTATGAGATTATATGAGAGGTCTACCAAACCTCTTAGGGTATACATATGACTACAATCCGTAGATCACCAAGATATGTATTTATGGTATGAATACAACTCTTTTGGGAATAGAGGTTGTATTACCATGTATAATAGAAGTATATTTCGGACATGGTTGTATTACCATGTTTAGGATAGCTAAATTACCATCTTTGAGAAGATGTATATTCCTTGTAGAACATTCATAATATACGCATTCTTCATAAGAATTAGGATTGATGGACCCGTGGACCCATCCTCCGCGTATCTCGAGCCCATGACCCTTCTCGGGCCCTGGTCCGAGTATGAACGAGGTCCGAATACGAACCATGGACTTATCAAGTCCCTAGTCTAGGTCATTGAGAGTGGACACTGATGACTAAAGAAGACTAGTTTGCAAGGTGATTCATAGCGCTGTTTCTTAGGTTTAAGGACATGAGATGTCTGAATCAATTGCATGGATACAAGTTGGGAACTTGTATTGGACAGACCCACCATGAGAATACTTTAAGATATATGGAATGTTATAAGTATCTCTCATTGACTATGGGAACATATTCCTCAGACCTGAGTAATTCATTGTTAACTTACTTGTGGATTGGACATTTTAATTTCTGTCAAACGCCTTGCCGTAAAAGGGGGTTATAAAGACAGTTATTGGATTGCCATGAATCAAGTAGAGAAAACTTGAATGTACAAGATTGGGATTGTCCTCTCATTAACATGAGATTGTTGTCTTATAGGCCTCTCGGAGAGTTGAGACTGTAAAACGCTTGGCCATGCTCAGATGGATTAGAGATTAATCATCTGTCTTTAACAGTTCACTCAGGAATTCAAGAAATGCATTTGAACTTGATAAGGATAACATGTTATCTTACCTTATGTTCGAATGAAGACATTAAGTGACAAAAGAATATGAGTGCACACTTGTCTAAAAGAACAAGTGGGAGATTGTTGGAATTATGTCCTTTAATCAGTATGCACTTTCCTAATATAGTTGGAGGTTACGTTAATTACGGAGAAAATTAATTCAGTCATTTAAGTGATTAGAATGTTTAGCTGGAAACCGCTTCTATCAGCTAGTAATAGCTTATTATGACTGAACCTGTAGGGTCACACACAAGGAATGAAATTGGGAAAAAACTAACTATCAATTAGACTTAGAGTCTAATTGTAATTATATGAGATAAGTCATGGAATCCAGTCGGATTAGGATTATCTAATCCAGTAGGATAGAGATTATCTAATCCAGTAGGATAGAGATTATCTAATCCAGTAGGATAGAGATTATCTAATCCAGTAGGATAGAGATTATCTAATCCAGTAGGATAGAGATTATCTAATCCAACCTGATTGGGATTATCTAATCCAACAGGATTGGGATTACATGGACTAATTCAGGTTGGAAACTAATTCAGTTTAACCAGTATAAATAGATGGTACTGGGTTAAACAAAAATACAATTTATTCTATTAGTTCATGTGTTGAACAAGCAGAACAAATAAACCCTGAAATTCTCATAAAACAACCTCATCGTAAATCGGAAGAAGGAAGGCGGTCGCCGGTCCTGCTTGCTGATCTGTTCTAAGCTAACAATGGTGTAGGCGTTCTGATCGTGCTGTGTGGATACTTATAGAGGAATCACACTTGAGGTTCTTGTCTCCGGAGTGGATTGCATCTGAAGGAAGAACACGGTTGAAGAAAGTCCTATGCTCCGCACAGATTTATTCTGTTCTACAAGGTAATTCTAAACACTCACTCAGATTCATATTAATGACATGCATGCAATCTTTGGTTTGGTAATTGATATTTCGCTAAATTAGATTTAATCAATTCCATCACATATGGACTCCTAGTGAGAGAGGTTCTTTTACTTTCAAATCTGCTTACAAAGTAGTGGCTCTAACCAAAGGCACATATGACTCTCTCAGCAAACTATTGCACCCCATATTTCAGAAAAAAAAATCAGAATCTTCATGTGGAAATTGGTATAGAGTTTTCTTCCGTTTGCTAATGTACTTATGAAAATGGGTTTCAATCTTCCCTCTAAGTGCTTTGCCTGTGACAATCTGGATACTATTTATCATTGTTTTAACGAGTACCCCTTGGCACTATCTTTGTGGTTATATTTGCCACATTATGGGGCATAATTTCTTTTTTTTCTAGCATAATTTCTTTTTTTTCTATCTTACCAAGGCACCACCAAAGTGCATACTTGTCTCTTCAGAATTGTGCCTATTATTATATGTTGGATGATGTGGAAAGCCAAATGTTCCTACACATTTGATAATTAGAAACCAAATGATGAATCTATTTTATTTTTTATTTTGAAAAGAAAATTGTATATCATGCTCAAGGTGCTGGAAAACGTCCAGCAACGTTTGACAAGAGGAACTGTGGAGTATAACTCCACTCTACATAATCCGAACTATTATTTTTCCCTATGCTAGCTACCAGATGAGCATCCGTATTTTCGTTTCTTGGTATCCAGCATGGCAAATTAAGGCCTTGTTGCACAAATTCTGCTCGAATCTCCTCAGTGATTGAGTGGCATAATTCTGGGGCATCCAGGTCTCCATGTATGATCTGTACTAGGCTCAACGAGTCTCCCATAATAGCCACGTCGGACCATTGGAGATATACCGCCACTCTCAGTGCTTCTCTCAATGCTTCTGCTTCCGCGAACATGGGGTCTCTTACATCCATTATCTTTCTGCTCACAGCCCGTACAAAAGACCCATCTGCAGCCACTGCCACTACCCCCAATCCTGTGCAGTCCCTTGCAATACCAGCACATCAAACAGAATCCTTCTTCCCACATCTGGCGGTCTTAATAAGTTACCTGTAGAAAGGACTTCTGAAACTCTCTCAGGCCAAGCATTTGCATCAGCAAAGGATATCAAGGTTGAACGGATTGATGCAGCCAGTAAACTGGAGTCGATGCTCTTGTCTTGAAACAACTTCGTATTTCTCTGGAACCACACCCCATCGCAGACCATTGCCATTAATTCTCTCATCTTGTCATCGTTCTCGATCAGCAATTGTCTGAACCATCCATCACCTCTTGCTCTTTCACTCCCCAGTATCTTATGTTGTAGACCTAGAGCTCGCCATACTCCTTTTGCATATTCGCATTCAAAGAACAAGTGCCTTGTCGTCCCATCCTCGGTATCACAGAGCTGACACTTCAACGGGACTTGTACTTTCCTATACCTAAGGTTCTCCGATGTTGGCAAAGAGTCCATGCATAATCTCCACACACAGTGTTTTGCTCTTGATGGTATGCGCATTCTCCATAGTTTCGGCCAGAAATCATCAGCCACTATCGCCGGGCCACCGCTATTGTGGTAATAAGCCGATCCATGGTTCTCTTTCAGTGTATGGTACATGGATTTCACAGTGAACTTACCATTGGGGCCATTGTTCAAAACCCAGACATCTCTCCCTTCTTGTCCCCTTAGCTGGATTGATAGTATATCGTTTGCGTCCTCCTCAGCAAAGCTATTTCGAACAAGCGGGATATTCCAACCTCCCGTGACCTGGTCGATCAGGTCAGAGACATGCTGTAGGTGTCCTGGCACATGATCTGGATCTCTGATTCTGAAGTTGCTGGTTTATGGTAGCCATGGGTCCTGCGTGATGCTGGTATTCCTCCCACTCCTGATGTGCTTCCGGCTCCCTAGCTTCAATGCCTCGATGCCCTTTGAAATTCCTTGCCAAGCAGCTGACGGCCGAGACCCCTGGACGGCCTCCATGATTGTGCCGTTGGAGAAATATCTGTCTTTGAAGACTCGTGATATCAACGTCGTTGGATTAGTTAACATCCTCCATGCTTGTTTACTGAGCAGCGCCATATTAGTTGCCCTCAAGTCCCTGAATCCGAGTCCTCCCTTGTTCTTTGCTCGAGTGAGCTTAGGCCATGAAATCCATTGTATCTTTCCTCTCGAATTCTGCTCTCCTCCCCACCAGAACTTGCAGATCATCACTCTTATCTCCTCAAGTAACGTTGCAGGTAACTCAAAACAACTCATCGCATAGCTCGGAATGGCTTGCAATACTGATTTAATCAAGATCTCCTTTCCTGCTTTGGACAGATGCCTTTCACTCCAGCCATCCAACCTGGATCGGATTCGTTCTTTTATATACTGGAAGATGTGCTTCTTCTTTTGGCCTATCTCTGATGGTAGACCTAGGTACTTGCCATGTGATTCCACTTCTAGTATTTTCAGCACGTCACATATCTTCCTTCTATCAGCTTCCCCTGTGTTGGGGCTGAACAGAACCCCTGACTTGTCCGTATTGATCCTCTGCCCCGAGACTTCTTCGAACAGGGCTATGGCCCATTGCATGTATCTTGCTTCCTCTTCTGTGGCCTCTCCAAACAGTAACGTGTCATCCGCAAAGAAGAGATGACTAATCTTCGGTCCAAATCTCGATGCTCCCATACCATGTATCTTACCAACAGCTTGTAAGTCACTTAACAACATAGAGAACACCTCGGAGCAAATAATGAAGAGATATGGAGAAAGAGGGTCTCCTTGCCTGATTCCTCTCTACGGCTGGAGGTGACCTAGCTCATTCCCGTTTAGGATAAACGAGAAAAGATACTGTAGTCAAACAGCGTTGGATGAGCTGTATAAATGATGGAGGGAACCCCATCTTCTGAAGTACTGCCAACACAAAACTCCATTCCACTCTGTCAAAAGCTTTACTCATGTCCAACTTGATACTCATATGTCCTCTGCTTCCCGTCGTCCTCCCCTTCATAGCATGGTGGAACTCATGAGCCACTAAAACATTATCAGTGATGAGCCTACCCGGAATAAAAGCAGACTGGGATTCTGAGATGATCTTTGGTATGATTGGTCTGAGCCTGCCTGACATGACCTTGGTGCAATCCTGTACACCACATTGCAGAGGCTAATAGGTCGAAACTGCGTGATCAACTCTGGTTTCTCTGTCTTTGAAAGAAGTAAAATGTGTGTATAATTCGTTTTTGGCTCGAAAATACCTTCATTCAGGAATCCAAGAACAGCTTTTGTGACATCTTTGCGGACCACCATCCAAAATTTCTGGAAAAATACTTGGCTCATACCATCCGGACCCGGAGACTTGTACGGATGCATACTTTTCACTGCTCTCTCTACCTCCACTGCCGTGTATCTCCTTGTGATGCTGTTTGCCATGTCATGAGTGACCTTCGGCTGCAATCTACTCAGTACTGTCTCCATCACCTCAGCAGACGGGTTGGACGAGGAGAAAAGGCCTCCGAAGTAATCCAGTACTATCCTTTCTATGCTTTCCTCATCCTCTTTCAGCTCCTGATTTGAGTCCCGCAATCCCTGAATCTGGTTCGCTTGTCTCCTCTTCGAAGCCCACTTATGAAAGAACTGAGTATTCTTATCACCCTCCTTATGCCAGTGCTGTTTAGCTCGCTGTTTCCACTGTATAGCATCTGCTTCTTGAAGAAAATCGTTCTCTTGTTTCAGCTGCCTTATCTTTTCCTGCGCGGTGTCATCAATATCCCCACTCTGCACTTGATGCAGTTCCTTCCTGATCTCCTTCATTCGGGTAGGTATAACGGGGAACGCTGCCTTGCTCCACCGCATCAAACCTATCGCGCAGTTTTCCAGTTTCTCACTGAGAGGGGCCTCCTGCATGTCCCAACTTTCTTTGATCATCTTCTCACATTCAACCGATTTGATCCACTTGGCCTCAAATCTGAATCCTCTCCTCTTCATGTGTCTTCCCGCCGCTGGATCACGGACTCTGAGTTGTGCAAAAATACACATGTGGTCCGAGTGAACCATAGGGATGGTGGTAACACTCGACCAAGGGAAAAGGTCATGAAGCTCTTGATTCCATGTAGCTCTGTCCAATCTGCTCCTCTTCGTATCAGGTCTCTTCGCGCAACGATTCCAGGTAAATTTGGGCCCAGTGTATCCCATGTCAAATAAACCGCAGTGATCCAAAGCATCCCTGAAGTTGACCATTTGCCGTTCAGCTCTAAACCCAGCACCAATCGCTTCATCCTGCGCCAGCACCTCATTGAAATCTCCCAAACATATCCATGGCATGTCTGAATCGTTGTATAGGCTCTCCTTAAAGGTTTCCCACCATTGCCTTCTTCGTGATACATTAGGCTCCCCATAGATTCCAGTAACTCTTATTTCTTGTCCATTCAAATTAACATGGACATCAATATAACGAGAACAAAAAGCTTTCAAATTAACCAAAATATCTTTGCGCCATAACAGTGCTAGACCACCAGATTGGCCTTGCGACGCCACACACACACCAAAGAAACCTAACATATTTTTTAATTTTTCTATATCTCTATCTAAACACTTTGTTTCACGCAAAAAGATAATAGATGGTGATTTCAAGCGTACCATGGTACGCAATTCCTGAACTGCCTGAGCTCCCGGGCCCGAGCCTGACAACCTTCGGCAGTTCCAACTCAAAATATTCATTGGCCTGGGCAGGACTGGGAACCAGTCTCTGCCTGTGCTTCGCCTGAACCTGCCACGGTTGAGGTTGTTTCAGTATGTGTAGTATCTGCTGTCTTCTGGCCATCGTCCTCCAGAATGTTAACTTCTTCTTCTGAGAACAGCTTCCTCTTCGGTGCTGCGTTTGGTGCAGCTATCCTTGGCTAGAACTCATCATCATGATCACTATCCACATCGATCGGTTCTTGAATCCCATCTGCTCCCATCATTCTAGCTCGTTTCTTGAGTGATCTCAGATTTCTCGGCCGTCCAAGTCTTGTTGGTGGTGTGATCATCATCTCAACTCCCGTTGCCTTCTTCTTTCCAGACAAATTTTTCAAAATTTGCTGCGAGCTAGCTTTCTTACCAGGCTTCCTGTGACGTTTAATTTTTGAGATGCGTTTTGCCAAAACTCTGGATGGGGTATCATATTCAATGGGAATTTTCTTCAGGAAGGGGCTTAGGGGAACACGTGCTGACTTTGCCTCCTTCTCATGCACCATCACGCCACTTGTCAGTTCCACTATGGTCACCTGATTACCACCTCCCTCTCCTGTCTCTCTCACTTCCCAGCCGCCATCTCCCGTCTTCCTCCCCTCCCAGTTGCCATTTTTGGTCTCCTCTTCCCCCAGACCGTCCCCACCTGCTCCCTTGTCCCCCCAGCCACCATTTTTCTTTTCCCTGGTCCCCCCAGCCGTCCCCACCTGCTCTATTGTCCCCCCAGCCACAACCAAATGATGAATCTATTATGAGAACTATTAGAGATTTGGTTATACTACTTTCATTGCTATACTTATTTCTATTGTACGTATCTTTTATACTGAACTGACAGGAATTGGTTTCTTGTCACCTCACACCAGACCTCCACAACCATCTATGAGATTGGTTAAATGGTTACCTCCAACCAATGGATATAAAATTAATGTGTATGTCTCTTGGCACCACACTAACCAGACTGACATAGGCATTATAATTAGAGACCGCCAGGGATTTCTGATTAATGTTTATACCTTTTTTATTTCTGCCAACTCTCTATTAGAGGCTGAAATGATGTTTATAAAGAAAGCTCTTCACATAGCTACAGATTTCCTTGAACCGTGTGTCATTGTGAATCTGATTGTCGCGGGGCTGTAAATGCCAGTAAAGATCATTATTCGGCCCCTTGGAAACTTTTTGATCTGGCTTACACTTGTCAACCTACCCCTAATATCACTATATCACACAACTTTAGACACGGTGATATGGTTGCAGATTTTCCTAGCAATGCATTGCTATATTGCTCAGATGGACAATATTTTTACACTTCCACAATTACCAGACAAAGTTAAGGGTTGAATCACCCTTGACAGATAGGTACTCCCTCTATCAGAATCTCATGAATAGGAGCTACTTACCTTTTCTCTATCTTTCTTTCAGGTTTACATGGCCTGAAGAAAAGCCACAACATCATTCATCCACTGCATGTACCATCTCAACAGAACAAGTCTAGTTCTCTGCACCATTTTTTTAGGACACCTGAGTGTCTTTTAACATTTTAGTAGGTTTGTTCTACTATCCTAATTTTGGGTGCCGCGTTGTGTTTTGCATTTACAATTCACTAATAGGCTCCCTTAAAGTTAGTGTAGTGAAGATTTTATCTACCATAAATAGTCAGACATGTTCCATTCTTTTACTTTTTTAACCTATTCTTTTTGGAAGCATTGCTATACTTCAAGAGATATATGTTCTCTCTTGGTCATTTCTTTGAAATGTATTTGGAACTGGCCTATGGCTTTTTTTATGGTATGGGCCAATAAGGGTAATTTAAATTTCTATTAAAAATAAGAGGTTGTGACTTGTAACACCATGGTTAAGTAGTCTTGTTGAAAGATAGGGAAGGTGTTATGTAATTGGATATTATTTTAGAATATGGGTCGTGAAATAATTATGAGTAAGAATGCTTGATTGTCAAATGAGTATCTAGACTTGGTGGAACATTTATTGAAGTTTGTTCGCAATATTCAAGGCTGAAAACAATATGTAGGGTTAGATGTCCATGCAAGGATTGTAGAAACAACGCTATATTTGAAGATGTTGATGTGTTGCGTGACCATATAATTTGTAGACATTGATAAGTCCATGGTTCGAACTCGTGGGATTCGTTCGGACCCGGCCCAAGGGCCGAGATGTTCAGGGCTCAGTATACGCGGAAGGTGGGCTTACGAGTCCACTAACCTTGGCTAAACAGGACTTGCGTGTATCCTGAATTACCTATAAGAAACACTCCGTCTAATTATGGGAATACAACTACCATTACCAACAGAGTTATAATTATACTTGAAATACGAACACTGTCAATCTAGGGATTGAGGGGCTATAAATACAAAGATTTGGTAAACCTCTCTAGTTATTTTACACACACTACGTTTTATGCTTATTTCTTCTCAATGTTGTTTACTAGATTTAAACAACGAAGTGTTTACCCCTGGCCACTCCGGGGTCTATTTTGCATATCAATTCGTGAGTTCGGTTCAAAATCAACCGCGGGTCCGATACATTCATCAATTTGGCACGCCTAGTGGGACCCACTTGTCTCCTTAATTAATCAAGTCATGTCTGATCTCAATTATGACCTTCGCAGAAGTCAGCGAGTTCCAGTCAGAAGTGAAGCCAACGCTAGGCCAACCGCGCAATGGGAGTTCGAGTTTCTGCGCCTCCAGGAACTTCCACCGTAAATTCTCAAGGTGCACCAGCATTCCAAGCAGGCACCTCGAGAATTACCCCTCCAGGCCTCAGTGGGACCCATGTCATGCTCAATTTATAACAAAATTTATCATTTTTATATACAGACGACATTCATTAATCTATAACACATTATAACATTAAAAAAAAGACCACATAATGATTTTAATAATAAAATAATTAATTGTATAAATTTTAATTAATTTAGTAACAAGTAAAGTGCACCAATGAAAAAAAAATCCTACATCCGCCCATATGTATATAAACGTCCATATATATAAATATGTCAGCTACAAGCATTTACGATGAAATTTTACCTCAGTTTAATTTTTATTATGGGACCTCACAAATCTCACAACACCTAGTCTCTACCTCACAATCGATTTCATCAGTTTCTTAATTAACTTTTTTCGCAAAACATAATTTCAAAGTGTAACTCATAAGAGCATTTAAAAGTATATATCACATTAGAACTGTCACTTGATACTGCTCGAATGGTCATCAGCCTACATCATATATGCCATTACATTCTTTAGGTTTGAGACTCACCAATTCACTTAGTAACTAACACATGTTGAAGACCGGCTTGTTTCTTCTCATTACTCTTAACTTGACCTTCACCACACCCCATGTACCCGCCCATCTTCTTCAACAGATCCACGCCGTGCCTTCGTTTGAGCCACCGGTTGATCAGCCGAAGAGTGTTCCCCAAGAGCAAGAGCGACATAACCCCACTCCAAACCGTGACCGCGGTCTCGATCACGTGGCCCAACTGCCTGCTGGAAGACTTGGGCGTCACGATCACGATCGCTATTCCATAGGTAGTAGCTATGGCGGTGATGGTGAGCCACATGATCACCATCAGCGCCCATAGAAAAAACTTGTTCTTGAACGGCAGACCACTTATCAGGAACAGGATTGTGCTGAGGGAAGAAACGAAGGCCACGGTGTTCGCCCTGATGAAATTCTGGTAGTAGTGCGGGTGCTTGTCGGCCATCACGGCTGTTCCGGCAACGTGCGGTTTCTCGATTTCAGGCTTGTCGTCCTGCCAAACGCCCCCTGGAGGGTTGACGCCGACTTGGAAAGCCATTGTTGCTATGAGTGATGCCACGACCATGATTGCGTCCCTCTTTCTCGATAACCATTCTGGGATATTGTTGCCTGAGCTATTAGTGTCATCTTCATCTTCATGGCTGTGTTTGGCTCCGGCATGCTTCAGAACTTGTGCGATTTCTGGGTTGCTTGCTTCTTGCACAAGGTCTAATGGTGTGCTCCCATTTGCATTCTTTGCATTAACATTCACTTTCCCACCATGCACCAAGAACTTGATTGTCTGAAATTACTCAAAATTAGTTTTTACTGGTTTTTATGATATCATTAATTTATCACTCATCCCACAAGCATCTGCATGTTTTGGAAATCATTAGACTAATTAATTAAGTTCAATAAATAAAAGCTACTATTATAACTATCATGATGTTGAGAAAATAATAATCATATTCTTATAGTGTGCCTATATAAGACACTAACTAAGAAAAGATTCACGACCATTTATAATTAAGCCACGTATCATTTCCCATACTATAATTTATGGTTGGTCTCTACTCTCTAGCCAAGCCAAGCCAGTTCAGTGTAATAGTTAACTTGCTACTCTCTAGCCAAGCCAAGCCAGTTCAGTGTAATAGTTAGCCAAACGAGTACTTGCTACTAAATACTTTTTTTAGATAATTGTTAGTGAAATTTGTAAAAAAAACAATTGATTGAAACATTTTGACTAGTCCATTATTTACAGGGTTTGTTATATATAGGTCCAGTTTATTTCAGCAGGTCTAATGGAAATGGAAAAATATCATAATGACACATTATTAATTAGTACTATACATTAGTTTTAACAAATAAATTTCTAAAACTCTAACCTTTAATGCCTAAACTCGTTTATCTAATGATTGAATATGTGTCCAAATCATAAATTGCTATTTTGTGAATTATAATAAATATTTAAAAATGACATTATTGTCAATTCAGATTTAATTTGGATCTACTAAAATAATCTGTATATCCGTTATTTACTACTCGGTTCTTGCTTTTTGGTCCTAGTTAATTTTGGACATACTATATACAGACCGTATTATATTTATTTCAGTCCAAAATAAAAAATACGTTTTTAATATAAATGCTATGATTCATAATTATGTATTTTAAACATGTGCAGCATGTAATTACAAATCTATTATATATCAAAATTACTGTATATATAATTATATAAAAAAATACGGACATCATATATAAGTAAAATACAGCTACTAAAATAATTAATTCATCATGAAAGAGTACTAATAATTTTTCATCTACCAAAATAATAAATTTTTAATGTAGTTCTTACCCAATTATATGTTGACTGGAACATCTTTTTGACTACTATTCAATTAAAAAAAGGACAGACAGCACTCATAAAGCAACCTCATAAAAACAAAATGACCAGGTCCACAACTCTTCAATCATCTTGTGAATGATTCTATTTTTATTGTAGACCCCAATTTTGTATTACATCAAAATATAGTATGGAATGTGACAATTTTACAACAGGCCTTCTATACGCAGTTCTATTTTGCTTATTTACAGTCCGTATTTTATTTATTGAATAATTATATATACAATGATAATGATATATGTCTGATATACATAATTATTGACCATATTATATATATCGAAAACATATTTTTATTTTGTACTGCAAAATAAGTAAAATACGGACTGTGGAAGTGAAAAAACAAATTCAAAAATTCTTAAAGAAATTCCTCTAAAATGCTTATCAGTTTGTTCCAGAAATTTTTACGTGAAGTCTTCAAAAAAAAATGACTTCAAAATTTAATCATCCATGTTACTTAAATTCGTCACAATACAAATGGTACAGTTATCGATTTTCCATAACACTTTTGTTATATGTATGATCATCATATCGAAAAGGCATGAAAATGGTTTGGCAAATAAATGCGAGATGATCATTCACGAGTATTTTACAGAAAGAAAAGGCAGTCTAATTACCTGAATCTGATTATCCAGAACGGCTAGATGTAAAATGGTCATCCCGTCATCATCCTTGCGGTTAATAAAACCAGCATCTTTAATGATCTGAACCACACTTTCCAGAGCACCCGGTTGATTATACCTCACACACAAATGCAGAAGGTTCCCACCGCCGCCGGAGATTCGCCCACGCGCCGCCAGCGGTCTGGCCCGAACCAACACTTCCACCACCGCCACCCTTCCATAGATCACCGCCAGATGCAGAGGAGTTCTTCCGAGCTTATCTCCGGCCAAGATCATCTCCGGGCACCGCCTCAAAACTTCGTTGACGAACTCAACGTTCCCAAACATGGCAGAAATGTGAAGAGGGTTCTTATCTTCACAGCCCAGGCTGGCTTTCTCAAGAACTTTTGGATCGTTTTTTATCAGATCGAGAAGATTTTCGACCTTGTTTTCAACAGCTGCATCCTGGAGAATTTGAATGTTTGTTTGAGTATCCATGTCTGAGTACTATTGTTCTTACTTTCTGGCTAAGTTGTTATGATGACTGAGGCTCTTATATATGGTTGTTGGCTTAGAGACGATGTTGACTTCATCGGAGTATATATATTGTTTGGAGTTCGAAAATGGTCACATCAGACACGGCTCCGCGGAAGAAGTGTAGAAAGACTGTTTCCGGGTGGAAGAAACTACTGGGAAATGAAATCGAATACTATTTGTTTTTGCTGAGCAATTTCTTGTTTCGAATTTGTGTACAGTGCAAATGTAGATGAATTCGATGATGATCCATTTTACTGTTTTACTTTGTTTAAAGACGGAATCCAGTTACTATTATAAACTCCAAGAGAATAAAACAGACTCCTAAGTCATGAGTTACATCTAAGAATGACAATTTGAGAGATGGACCGATGGTGTAGTACTCATAGATTGAGAAAGTCGAGAAGACTTGTCACTACCAAAGACTTGGATTTTTGTGGCAAAAAAAAAAAAAAAAACTTGGTTAACAGTGCCAATCGACAAGCGTTATGTTCGACCGGTTGATTTAATTTGGGGTTGATTGGTTTGGTTAATATCAACTCATGAATTTGATATGATCGAGTTAATTAATATTGTTGGTATTTCATAAGTTAGTATCTAGCTATTTTGGATGTATGGGTCGTTTTGAATCAGTCAAACAATTACTATTTATCTCTCTTTGCAACTAAATATCTCAATTGATCAGAGGTCTTGTCTTGGATATAGAAGAGGTCTGCGGATCAAATCTTTCTCCATTAATTAGAACATCTCTAATGCAAACCTCACAATTGGGCGTCAATTACTCCACATGACACATTTTGAATGAAGGTTCAATATGTTGTAATCAATGTCTATTTTATTGAATGTCCTTTTTAGTTTTGCATCTCCAATGCAAAAGTCAAAAGTAGAACTTCAATGTAACATGGAATTCAATTGTTATTTTCTTTCATCAAACCCTTCTATTTACGGGTGTTGCTATTTACACCACCCTGGTGGTGAAAATAACCTCGTTAGGATAAAAAATTGGTTGACCATGGGGTGTAGATAGAATAAAATGCTATTTGCACCTACCATATTTATTACGTGTATAGTAAAATGTGTCATACTTATTGTATTTGATTAGGGTATGATGGTATTAGGTAAATGATTATGTCAGGTTAATTATGTATTCTTGGATATTTTTAAAAAAAATTTACTTGATACTACATTTTAAATCACGTTAATATAGAAAATTAATAAAAGTACATGTTAATATATTGATTAAAATGTTACAAAAAATGGTTAGTATGTATCAACCAATCAACTCCAACTCACATTCAATATCAAAAATTATAGAATAATTAGGTCAATATTTTGAAAAATGGTTAGATTGGTTTGTTTTGACGTGAAATATCAGCGATATGAAAGTTAAATTATAAAATAAGTCGGTCAGGTCAATATTAGTACGCTAACAATATTGGTTTTTTGGACGGTAAAAATTGAGAATTGTGTTCAAAGTTATTGATAATGTCAGTAGTAATTAATCCGTTAAAATTACAGGTGAAAGTTCTTCTATATAAGAAGGAAGAAATTCACTTCTAAATGCATATATACACAACATAGTCAGATAATCATTCTAAATGAGATAGATAAGATGTGTATTATGGTTTTTTTAAATGAATATAAATAAGAAGATACCAAATTAAATGAAGAGAGGGTTTACCCAAAAACCCTTACCATTTATGTCTACGAGTTAACAAGTAATAAATATCAACTTTACAAGTTGAGTAAGGGATGCACATTAATTTAGACAAAAGTGGGCTAGGTGGGTCTATTTAGCAATTGAGGTGGTGTAAATAGAATCACCCCTATTTACCTACAAGAACATGAAACTTCATTAATCTGCACAATTTCTTCTTTACAAGTAAAATGCCAGAGGGAATATGATAGGACAGCTGAAATTTAGCAAGTAAAAAAGCTATTCAATCAGCTAGCATGTTTTGTTGGGCAAATACAACTGCAGAATTAAATCAAGAAGATTGATGTTCCATTATAAAAAGGTCCAACATTGAACCATCTTGATGTAGCGGCAGCAGTAGAGGAATCTTGATGGAGCTCCTTAACAACAGCAGCTAGGACCTCTGGGCTGAAACCTGTTTCACAAAGGGCGATGAGAACTGAAAACGTGCGTCTATCCAACCCAATTTCAAGTATGTTCGACATGTGAAATGCAAGGTCCAAATAGTCTCGTTCCATTATATGCAAACCGGAAAAAAAGGGAATGCTGAGTTATACCCTACAAAACCCAAGTCACCAAATACCATGCCATCAAATAGATTCAGGCAAAACACGTTTCCAGCAGACAAGAATACAGCAGTATAAAAGAGCATCACAACTCTGCTTCCTCAAAAGCGTAAATATAAGCTTACAGTCCAGAAAATTGTCTACCAATCATATGGTCACTATGCAAAAAACACTAGAGAACAAAATATAAACACAAGAAGTAGAATGAACAAAGGTGTGCAAAACAATTATATCTTTCACGACGCTTCTGATTCCAATACAATTCAAATCATCCGTCTCGCTGAGGTTTGATCATATTTCTCCTCCATTGGATTCACAAAACATGGCACCGATGGTGCTCTGCTCCAACAAGGACGAGGTGCTCAAACGCTGCTCCAACATACCGATGCAATGGTGCTTAGAAGCTGCTCCAATGAAGCTCAGATGCTGCTGAATAATCGAAATTTTGAATCTTTGAAACATCTTTCACTTCCATGTTCACAAAACCTAATCATGCTCCTACTTTCCACACAGTGATCCTGCAAGAATTGATGTCTAAGTGTGCAAGTATAAAAATACAGTCATGGCCTTATTTTCCTCATTGTACAAGTTAGAAAGTATGATTAAAATGCATAGCTTAATTTCCCATTTTGTATATTTGAACGGTTATGATCATTATATAAAAACAGACAATCAATACATACTTGTTACAAAATTTATGCCTTTAAATAAAGTTTCTTAAAGTGCTTTACAATGCTAACTAAATCACAAGCGCCTAAATCCACAAGCTTGTGTAAGAACTCGAGAATTTAAATAAACACAACCAAGCCATAAAGTGTGAATCTTTAAATTAAGAATTGCCAGTGAAGAACACAATGTGAACTAATCGCAAGAGAATGGAACAATGAAACTTTTCCTAAACTATTCCAAAACCAACTAGGATGTCTAGTAACTCCGGGAAAGCTTCACTAAATTGTTCCTAAATCGATCATATAGTGTAAGAACTCGAGAATTTAAACAAACACAAACTAGCCACAAAGTGTGAATCTTTAGGGCATCAAGAATTTCTATTAAAGACAAAATTCTTCCTAAACTGTTCCAAAATCAACCAGCTTGTACAATAACCCGAAGAACTAAGCTATACAAAACTGTTACTAAACTGACCAGCTTGTAAAATCTTTCAAAGCATCAAGAAGCACAGGTTGAAATAAAAGCAATAAAAAAGCATCAAGGAGCAGGGTATGCCTGTATTCAGTCATTAGAAATTATGTCTCAAGGAGTAGGGTATTCCCTTCTTTAAGCTTCTCAATGGACACCAATATCCCACCACTTCCTGCCTCGAGAATACCGGAGGTTTTAAACACATGAGAATATACTCTTTGAAAAGTTATAACCTTCAATATTTCTTTGTGCTTCCAATGCTGATAAATGTCTTCAATTACACCACTGAAAACTCCATGCCTACCTGAAGTAAAGATAAAATATGTAAGATGCTTCATGTTTAATAAACAAGGTGACCTCAAACTCTTAGACATCATACTGCAAGTAGCGAAATAAGGTTCAACAAAATACATGTAACAGTGCATCAAATTCAATATCATCTAAATGAATCCGAGTTGTTAATCGCCGGCAGAATTTCACCAACCCGGAAGTTTTGATGTCCACCGGGAAATCAAAACTGGAGATCGGAAATTTTGGATCACCTTTAATCAGATTTGGGGATAAGATGAGGGGAGAAACTGGAGGATGCGGAGAATAAGATTGGGATAATTTTGCAGAGTTCTGGCGCCGAAGAAAATTGGACTGATTCAATAGTTTGGCGCTCGAATTTTGGCTGACTAGATAAGAGAGGGTCGTAGTTTGACTCTCTATATCTAGCAGGTCAAGTTGCGGCTGTCAAAAAATAAAGAAGGCCACGTCATACTGAATCCCTGCATTGGAGAAGCATTTTAACTTGGGCCACACTCAGTTTGACGTTGATCATGACTTTTTCTATATTGAAACTCGCATTGGAGATGCTCTTAGCTTCTTGAGATATCTCCTAGTCTCCAATTCTCCATTCCCTCCATCTGCAAGACACGTGTTCAAGTGAGTGCCGGAAGTTGCATCAACTGGCGTATGAAGTGTGAAAAGGCGCGGTAGTGAGGACCTCAGCCACTCCAATTATATTTAAGACAAGAACAGTATGACTAAAATTGAATTAAACTATATTTTATCAAATCACATTTACTTATAACTAAATTGAATTAAACTGAAGTAAATCTTAATGTATTCAAGACAATAACAGTATGACTAAATTAAACTGAAATTGAAGAATATACACTTGTACATGATTGAAATAGAATTAATTTTTATTTTAATTAAATTGAATTGAACTGGTTCAAAAAAAATTCAGAATATGATAGAACCACTAGCTTACAAAGATTGCTCCATTTTGTTGTATTAACAAACAATGAACTTGTATTCATCTAGTAAACACTAACTGAATCGAATTATAATTGAACGTATTGAACATAGTAATCATACGACTGAATGAAAATGAAATTCATCAAATCATATTTGTTCATAACCAAATTAAATGAATTGAATTGAACTTGATCAAATTAAAATGAATATAAATTGAACTAAACTGAAAAAATTGTAGAGGGATATAATAAAAATACAGAGGTAATTTATTGAACTAAAAAATATCTAAAATATTTATCTGAATAGAACTGAACTGAAAAAATATAAATATATTTTTCTGAACTGAACTAAAATGAAAAATATAAAAAATATTGAATTGAACTAAAGAATATATAAATATATTGATATGAATTGAAATATATACATACATACATACATACATACATATATATATATATACAGAACTGAACTGAAAAAATTAAAAAAAATACTGAACCGAACTGAAAAAAACAAAAAAAAACTGAATTGAACTAAAAAAATGAATAAGAGATAGTCTTGTGAGAGACCGTCTATATTATAGACCGGGGACTATATAGTAAAAATATGGTTGAATAAAAACAAGGAGATTCTTAATTACAATTTTTGAAAATTACTATTCAAGCGCACTATTCATAACCCAGCACTATTCACACGCGCGTTATTCATGCCCGATACTATTCACGCACGCACTATTTACGGTCCAGAACTATTTATAAATCAGAATATTGGGTTTCAAGCACATAAGGTCCACATCATAGTCAAAAACATGTGCAAAAACATCTAAACATACTACCCTAACCAATTTTCAGACATCAAACCTCACATTTGGCCATTCATGCCTCAAACAGCTCAGAACATTGGGATTTTAACACATAATGTCCACATTATAGGCAGAAACATGAACACGAACATATAAAAATGCTACTCTAGCCAATTTTCACACACCAAACCTCACATCTGGCCATTCATGCCTCAAACAGATCAGAACATGGGGTTTTAAGCACATAATGTCAACATTATAGTCCCAAACATGAACATGAACATCTAAACATACTACCCTAGCCAATTTTCACACACCAGACCTCACATTTGGCCATTCATGCCTCAAACAGCCCAGAACATTGGGATTTTAACACATAAGATCCACATTATAGGCAGAAACATGAACACGAACATCTAAAAATGCTACACTAGCCAATTTTCCACACCAAACCTCACATCTAGCCATTCATTCCTCAAACAGACCAGAACATGGGGTTTTTAGCACATAAGATCCACATTACAGGCACAAACATGAACACGAACATCTACACATGCTACCCTAGCCAATTTTCACCACCAAACCTCACATTTGGCCATTCATGCCTCAAACATCTCAGAATATTGGGATTTTAACACATAAGATCCACATTATAGGCAGAAACATGAACACGAACATCTAAAAATGCTACACTAGCCAATTTTCCACACCAAACCTCATATCTAGCCATTCATACCTCAAACAGACCAGAACATGGGGTTTTTAGCACATAAGGTCCACATTATAGGCACAAACATGAACACGAACATCTACGCATGCTACCCTACCCAATTTTCACCACCAAATCTCACATATGGCCATTCCTGCCTCAAACAGACCAGAACATGGGATTTTAAGCACATAAGGTCCAGATTATAGTCCCAAACATGAACACGAACATCTAAACAAATCAAATCATTTAAACATCTAATCATGAACACGAACACCATGACACATATCACATGCTCCGATCTACAATATAGAACACTAACAAATCAAAAACAAACACAAATCCGCAACATATCGATCATAAATATGAAACACAAAGAAATTGAGAAGCTTACTTTCTGCGCACGATGGAACTGCCTTTGGAATTGCATGGTGGAACTGTCTTTGCTATGTGATCGATGAATGAATCGGAAAACCGACGATTAGGAACGACGATTAGGTTTTGGATTTTGGGGGAGGAATTGGGAGCGGCGATTTGGGAGGTTCTGGAAAAATAGAAAAGGGGGTGGTTATGAATGGAAATTTCATATTTATATTAATTGTAGTTTAGGTTAATTGCAAACAGACCCTCGCGTATTAGCTCGTATTTTTACCCTTTTTTTCAGTCCCGTCTAGAATCTGGACGGTCTCTTTTGAGACTTTCTAAATGAAAAAATACTGAACTGCTTTACAAAAAAACGCTGGCAAAATATGCCCTTAATCAGTCAAAGGATTAAATTAGTTTCGTTGTTGAATATGTATGAATTGTCCACATTCGATTTGCACAACATGTCAATGTTTTTTACTCGACAATGGTTGTAAAGTCTTGCTCTCAATCTGGTAAACATTTCATGTAATGTTCTGATTTTTAGATCGTGTATCCGTTCGTGATTAATGTCTTTCTAAGTGTTAGCCGTTTGGAGAAGAACATTTAAATGGTGTTGCAGTTGTAGCATAATTCAATTTGGTGTAGTGATTAGGGATGATCACGGGTCTTGCACTCGCCCAGACCTAGTTAGTATGGGCCCATTGAGTCGGGTATGGTTCATTTTTTTTGGATCCAATGGGTATGAGTTTTCGTTTAATTATATGAGAATGGGTTTCATAAATTAAGACACATACACATGTCAATTATATTAATATTAAATGTATTTATGTATGTACTAATGTTACAAGTTTTGGTGTGTCTTGCGAAGTGTTCTGACATTTTCTATTAGAGAAGAGATCGTTTTGACTTATGAATGCATCAAGTTTTTTCCAAGTATATACTTTTCTTGGAGATGCATTGTGAATTAAAAATAAATTAAGTGTTTCCTTCAGTTGTTTTAGATTAAACTTGAAGTGACAATAATATCTCTCTTAAATATGTATTATAATTCACAAAACTGTAATTTATAATTTAAATACATATTCAATCATTACATAGATGAGTTTTGACATTCAAGGTTAGGTTTTTAAAAAATTATTTATAAAAACTAATGAATTCATAAAGAATAATCATGATATCTTCTCACTTCCATTAGACCTATTGAAATAAATTGGACATGTATATAACAAGCACTATTTAAATGTTATTCAGTATGACCATCACAAAGCTAAATGATCTAATTTATTTTGACTTTCCTACCTATTTTTTGTATAATAATTTTATATTAATTTAGAAAGGAAATAAAGTTGCTATTACGTAACCTTCTACTTTCCTACTTATTCTCTATTATAGAATCGTTGATAAACTAATATGACTTGAATTTCTCTTTTAATAAAAGAGAAATTCAAGTCATATTAATTTAAAAGAGAAATTCAAGTCATATTAATTTATCAGCGATTCTATCTATGTGTTAAACAAAATGGATTTTAAAGAGAATGTGTGTTACCATATCATTCTACATGCCAAAACACGCTCGCTATTGGAACATTTGACATAAAAAAAAGGTTTAGTTACTAAGCTCTAAAACACTCGATTTAGTGAAATTGGCAATATATAATTTTCATCTCTAAGTTCCTCGAGTCCAGCAAACTGACTTATATGCGTTTTTAACTCTTAGGATAGTTTCATGAGCGTTTAGAGATGGATCAACTTCTCCTTTCACCATCTTTTTCAGATGAAGAGCATCCCCAACCAGCTCTGTATGTGTATCTTGAAACCCTACCCTCATTTGTAAGTACAATAACTTCCCAACAACCAAAACCTCGAGAACCTGAGTCTTAAATGCGAGAAATTTGCCTAGATACTATCCATAAAAAAATCATTGTTTCCGTCCCAAGCAACAATTGTTAAGATTTATTTTGGAGGCCTTAGGAGATTTCCGGACAGTTGGTTGTGGATGGAGAGCATCGGACCGATGTCGCAGCCTCCTTTGCCGATAGATTTTTAGATTTAAAGATCAACAAAGTTCTTTGGAGTCATATGGCATCACAAACCATCAATCCAGTTCAAGTTAAAAATAATTTTTGTAATATTTTTGAACTTTATATAACCGACTCGAGTTAAAAATTGTATATATGTGTTAGAAACTCTGACGGGGATAACAGCCCCGTCACATATAAACCAGAAACAAGACACAAAGCCCAGATAATTTCAGTATATATAAGCCCAGTGAGATTCCAACATAAAACCAATTTGCAATATGTGGATCGGCCCACCAACCTTGTATACTGAACTTTCAGCCACATAAAACCAATTTGCAATATGTGGATCGGCCCACCAACCTTGTATACTGAACTTTCAGCCACTCCGTTTCCGATGTGGTTTTAATCTCAACACCCTCCCTCAAGTGCAAGGCCCATTATAAGGATCAAGACTTGCACTTGAAACAAAGAGAGGTCCAGGCCGAAATCAGGCTCTGATACCATGTTAGAAACCCTGACGGGGATAACAGGCCCGTCACATATAAACCAGAAACAAGGCACAAGGCCCAGATAGTTTCAGTACATATAAGCCCAGTGAGATTCCAACATAAAACCAATTGGCAATATGTGGATCGGCCCACCAACCTTGTATACTGAACTTTCAGCCACTCCGTTTCCGATGTGGGTTTAATCTCAACAATATGTCTGATAATTTAATACTTCAAGCATTATACTTTAGAATCTCTTAAAATATTCATTCACTTTTTTATCTTTTTGACATAATAAAAATCTAGTAACTGATCAACAGTAATATATACATTGATCATTTGAGTCATATGCTGTAAGTTGAAGTTAATTATAATAAAAGAATCACTTATCATTTCAATGACAACTTGAATATTTGATCAGCAATAATAAGGTATTGACGATTTTAATAAAATTTTAAAATAAATTGTGTAACACTCTAACTAACCACTTACTACTATTGGAAAATCTGAGTATTATACTATTTCATGGGTCAAGGAGCCCATGATCCGTTACAGCCACCAACCCACAGTTTGATGATGAATCAGAGGGCCGAAAGCAAAGATCCAAACCTAATTCCATCAGCAGCCGAAACAAACCCCAATTGTTTATTTCCTTTATCTAACTAACACTATTCATCCCAGTAATCTTATCGGTCGACTCAAAGCCTACGCAGAAAGGTTCTCGATAGAGCGACCGCCACGTGTCCGTTCCCATATGATCCGCAAAACCCTCGCAGGTCACATCCTGCGCCACCTTTACTTTTTTCTTCCCACATTAAAACCCAACCCAGTCGCGATTCTTGATTCCTCGAAAAAGACACACAAAACCGCCGATATTCATCTTCAATCCAAGCTCCTGCATCGGGGAACAGGTTGAATACGTATTTCATATTGCTTTTCTGGATCTTTTCCATGTCTTTTCAATGGTTTTGTTGGGATTCATGGTCTGGAAATGTTTGATCTCTTCGTGCTGACACACTTCCGGTCCCAAATCTGCCTGCGAAAACGCAAAAAAAATACCATCTGATTCGTATTGAACTCTTTGGTTGTTTTCTGTAGCTAGGTTATGGATTACATAAGCTCTGGTGTATGAAAGCCTTCTGCTTTTCTGTTTTTCTTTTGTTTCCAGTTTTTTAGTTTTTCAGAAATCTGGATTGGACCCATTAGAGCTCTGTGAATATCAGGAGGAGGGTTGTTTTTGGTTTATTTTATAATGGATGGTAGGTTTTCAGTTTTTGTGCTTTGAGTATATAGATAGGCTAGTGTAGAATCTGTAGATAGCTTTTAGGTTACTAGTGTTGTGTTGTTGTTGTCTGGAGCTTGGATTGAATCTTAAAAGTGGCGAAAATGAGCTTGAGGGCGGCTGATGATGAATCAGCAGCTTCTGAGATCCATCTTCCAGCTGACATTGACTGGCAGATGCTGGATAAATCCAAGTTCTTCTTCCTCGGCGCTGCCCTGTTTTCAGGCGTTTCAGCTGCGCTCTATCCTATTGTAGTGTTGAAGACTAGGCAGCAGGTGATGCTGAAGGAAGTGCCTTGCTGTAAGCTAGCGTTGTCGATCATGAAGAACGAAGGATGCAGAGGTTTTTACAGGGGCTTTAGTACATCTTTGATGGGAACTATCCCTGCTAGAGCTCTTTACATGGGAGCTCTTGAGATGACTAAGAGCAGTGTAGGTTCTGCCACCGTTAGTTTGGGAATGTCTGAGGCTTCTGCTGCTGCTGTTGCTAATGCTGCAGCTGGTCTTAGTGCAGCCATGGCTGCACAGCTGGTTTGGACCCCTGTGGATGTGGTGAGCCAGAGACTGATGGTGCAAGGAGGATGTGCTAGTATGGGATCAGGCAATGCCATTGCTCTGAAATCCTATACTGGTGGGATCGATGCTTTTCAGAGGATTCTGCATTCAGATGGAGTGAGAGGTCTGTATAGAGGATTCGGGATATCGATCTTGACATATGCTCCTTCGAATGCTGTTTGGTGGGCATCTTATTCCATGGTTAACAGAACCATTTGGGGCTTAGTTGGCTCCTATGGCTGCAAGAAAGATGAGAATGGGTACAGGCCAGATGGGAAGTCCATTGTTGCGGTTCAGGGGTTGAGTGCTGCTATGGCGAGTGGAGTTTCAGCACTGGTGACAATGCCTCTTGACACGATCAAGACGAGGATGCAGGTGTTGGATGAAGAAGGGAGTGGTCGCAGGCCAGCCACTGTGCTGCAAACTGTGAGGAATTTGGTTAAGGAAGGTGGATTTGGTGCTTGTTATAGAGGTTTAGCTCCTAGATGGATGTCAATGTCCATGTCTGCAACTACCATGATCACGACCTATGAGTTTCTCAAGAGGCTCTCGACAAAATCCCAAGAGAGCTTCCCTTAATCAATGGAGAAAGGTTAGAGCGATTTTCTTCGCCTCTTTTGGTATGTTGTTCAATTAGCTAGCCTCTGAAACTAGTCCCTCAGCGTTTAGGCATGACAAGTGGGATGTAAATGTGTACAAAGTGTAGCAAGGATGCTTGTTATGTTTCCCTTGCTCTCGTCTATGTAGAAAGAAACTATGCTATAATCAATAAGTTTCACTTTCGAGTTGAAGGGCTGTTTTTTTACATTTCTATTGTCTATTTCGCATACAAAATGGATTTTTGACTCCACATTGTGTGTTTTGTGCTCTGGTATCACATTGTCTGTCAGGAACTTTAGGTTAGACTATCTAGGCATCATCTTCCCTCTTTCTTTATTTTTTTTGCCAGTTGGTACGTCGTGCTCCAACCTACAGAGAGTATATCTCTGGAGAAATGCCCAAGTGTAGGTCTTTTTGTAAGGAAGAAGCGTGGTTTGACACGATAGTAGCACTTATTTGTGTAGATCGTGAAGAGGAAAAACAGTTAATGTCGTTGATAGTTTCATAAGCGGCTAGATGGTACATGATGTGCATGTTCTTCGGTTCAGTTACAATTGCGAGTCGAAAACTTAGTGGCTTGTGCAAGGCTAAAGGCAGGTAGAAAGCAAATGTGGGGTGAGTAAAGAGGCCTCCTTTTCATTCTGTTGAATAAAGGGAGGGAGTGTGAAGAGAAACGTGATATGGTTGGGAAAATGAGAATCGTATTCTCTGAGAAGCTTTCAACAGAGTATGGATCCTTGACTGGTTTTTTTTGCTTTCAAAATGAGATATTCAGTGAAAATATTGATCATTGCTTCTGTGAAAATTCAGTTATATTTAATTATTATGCAGAGGTAACATCGGATCGTTTGAAAATGGCCGTTAGTGTTTCACTTTCTAATTTAAATTTTAGTTTCCGTTCCAATTTCCATTTTGAGTAAAGTGTTTGTGCAACGGCGCATCATTTGAATTTGTATTGTGTAAAAACATTGAATAGATGCTGTTCTTTAAATATCAACATTTGGTCGCTATTTCTTTAATCCAATTAATAATATGTGATATATTTTTATTATAGAATCGTAAGTTATTTTATTTATTTCTAAAGCTATCAGTTATTATACATGCATATCATAAAATTTTTGGAGTATATTTAAGAAATAAAATAAATTGGGATCATACTCGAGATTAGCATTATGAGTTGGCTGCGTATGTAGAATCTTTACTCGACGAGCCTGCATTAAAGTAATTGTATGTCAGATAGATTGGATCTTGTTGAGTTTTTTTTTGTATTTACAGTTCAATCTTCTTCTTTTTTTGTTTGAAGGAAAGATGGTTCTTTTTTTAATGAAACCTCAAACAAAAGCCTTATCTTGGGTGAGGAAATTGACCACCCTATCCAATTCCATTTGCAAACAAAACACTACGGTTTGGGATAAGTTTAAAACTAACTGGCAATAAAACACATTTCCTATTGAATCGCTTCTAATTCTTATCGTATTTCAAATTCAATCTCATAATTTAGTTATAATCTCGAGATGGTTTGGTTGCATATAAATATTTTAATTGCTAACGAAGAGGGAATTCTAATATCATTTTAAATTGTCATTTGATTTATTTATTTTTAAATCACACTATGGTGGAGTGAAGTATGCAGTACAAATAATTTTCAAAATGGAGGCAGTTTGTGGGATTCATGAAAATCTAAAATTATGTCTATCTACGAGCCTCCTCCATATCTTATACGAATGATTACTATATATTAGAGAATATTTAGATTGATCATTATTGTCTCTACATAATTTTGAAACACTGATGAGATTTTTTGAAACCTTGGGAACAACTAAAACTTCATTAAGAGAAAGAGGCTTATTGGCAACATGCAACGAAGAAAGATTACGAGTACCGATATGAGTAATGGGAAGGGACTTACCATTGCCAACAACTAAGAATGTCCTAATAGTAATACAAAAGGAATTCCCATAATATAGGGAAATCAAATATTCTATGACTAAAACAAAATATACTACAACTCAATAATAGTAACCAATAATGATCAATCTAAATATTCTCTAATACTATAATTTCTTCAAAACATAAACTGCATCAATGGCGATGACACCATATCAAAAGACCAGTAATAGACTGTCAATCCTAATGGTAAAAAAGAAGACATCTAACAGGATCATGGTTCTAACCATCAAAAGACCAGTAATAGACTATCAATCCTAATGGTAAAAGCTGTCTTATTTCTCGCTATGATCATGCCGGTAACAATCTATAGTAAGATAATATCATTTCATTTTAAATTCTCATGATTTTGAAAATTATTTTTACCTATTCTTTTAAGGTGAGATGCAATCCTAAGAGATCTCCATAAATTTAACTAACCGCATAGTTTTTAGAGTCATAATATTAACTGTTCTACCCATAGAAATCGTACAAAACATGTAAATCCGGTAGATATTTTTCCGAATAGACCAGCTCTGAAATTATATTTTTTACGTTATTTAAAATATAGGTTTGAAAAAAAATGAAATCACGTTCACTCACTTCACCTTTCCAAGAATGCATAACCAAATTAAACTTATAATTAGGCAGCAAATAGAAGTAAATTAAGCAAGCAGTTGTCACAGAAGAGCATGTCTAAATATAACATTAACATTGGCAAATTAAACCACAAGTTCACTTCAGTCTGTAAACTAAACAATTAATGTTCATCCTTTCTACCCATAAAGACCGAGTCCAGAGAAAATTTCAGACATAGTAACATATTTTCCACAGCAGACAACACAGATCTTCGACCTAACACAGGAGAATTAGAAGAATTTGCTGGCCTCGAGTCCCGGCTACAGCAACCAGGTCAAGGGCGAGCTCTTTTGTTGCTGCAAGAAGGGCACTTGTATTGCTTGATGTGCTCAGCTCTAGCAGGGGTGATCTTCACACACTTCCCATGGAACCACTTCTCACAGATGTCACAGCAGATCCAGAACTCGTCAGCGCCATAGTTATCCCCACATGCACCGCACAGAGTATCCCCATGATCTTCCTCCTCTTCCTCGAGACCATCATCATCCTCCTCTTTAGACAGGCTTTTGGCAAACTTGCCCTGGTCAGATCCACGCTGCTACAATCAGCAAACAATGAGAGTCAGTCTTTCTCAAGATATCACGTTTTTCTTACTATTCTTTTGATTCAAACTCCCCCCACAACAAACAGATAAAACTTGATCACAGAAACAAATCAACATGCATACGAGGGGGGCAGGGTCATCCCAGTTACCCACATATTTAACTTCCAACCTAATTTCTTAAATATGGGGGAAGGAGAGATTACTTGTGAATTACATAACTCACCATAGAGTTTGTCTTGGTTTTGTTGCTGCTGTGATTGGACACTGATGACTTCTCCTTTGATTGCTTCTTGGATGCCCCAGTCACAATCTCAAAGACTGTTGGAAGATCGTTTATCATGTTAAAGAGCCGCTTCCTGCTTGAAGACAATATAGTGTAATCAATAGAACAGCTTTCAAACAAACTCTATCTCTCGACATAGTGAAGCCCAGGTTTCATAAACATGATACCACGTGACAGTCAACACGCAAGGGCAGCCAAAGCTTTTCCCTTTGGTAACAAAACAAGATAGATTTAGCTTTTCACCACATTAATACAAAAGTCGGGCAGGTCACAAGTACAATTTAACACAGAGCACCACACAGAGTACAACCAAAAATCACAATTATTAACTGCAGCAGCTGAATACAGAAAAAAAAAAAGTTATCTGATTATTGTTATAAACATGTCATGGAAACACTGTCTTAAGACCCAAAAGACAGATACCAAGTTTACTTGCAATTCTATGACTACAGTTACATACATATAGAGCTCCGATCTCACAATATTGCCCACATGAGAGCACGTAATGTATCGAACTCCCATAAAACTTGATATAAGTTTAGCATCATAAAGTCAAACCAAGTTGGGTCAATTTATCAAAAAGATCTTATCCAGCAGTTTCCAACAATGGAGTTTATGAAACACTTATATAACAAAAAACTGTAAACTTGACACTCTTCCAGAACTTGAAGGTCCAAAGGAAGAGGAGGGGAATGTGAATTTCAGATCTAAGAAGAACTATACAGCACAAAGGTAATCAAACACATTCAAGAAAGAGAAAAATATCACTTTAAGATTACCTATCAGTCTTGTCGAAACCAAATCTAGCGCCAAAATAGAAGGCAACAGAAAGCAACCATGCATCACTGTGAACAGCAACCAGTGACAACCAATCTTTTTCTTGCATACCATCTCGAGCAAAGTTTATACCAAGAGCAGGTTCAGGGAGCTCTGGAGGCACCTCTTCAGCAGGTAAATTAACCTCCCACTGCTCATCAGGTAGTCCATAAAGGCAGAGATTTTCCTTATCTGCAGATATAAAATGTAGTTGTTTCATTAGTCCAAGAGAATAATCTGCTACTGAAACAGAAAACTAGGGAAAGCAGCAGTTCATACAGTAGAGGAAGTCAATCAAAAACATAGCACTCAAGACAGTTAAGAAAAAAATGAAAAATGGGTATAAAAAGTCATTTAAGATGAAAACGTGGATAAGTACTGTACATTGTGTGCATAAACAATATTCTATTGATCAGGTACGTGTCAGATGCAGGGCTGATGTAAAACAAACTGTAAATTTAAGATACAAAGATACTGTTACTACAAGTGAGGCAAGGACACAATTAGTTAAGTTTGGTTAATAATTGGGTAAAAAGCATTAGACCTTGAACTCGTCAACTCAGGTTATTGTAGCTGAAGAAACATGGAGGAAAGGATGTTGTATTACTGTTATATTCATTGATGGACTCTTAAAATTTAGTAGAACATACGACCCTGTACACTTCATTTGAACATTTGGTCTGGATTCTACAACAATTTCCTGACTGACTTAAAGGAATCAATTAGTCAATCTCTTCAATCAGTCCACCTTTATCCTCTTTGTGCCTGTAAGAACTCCCAATACCTCATTATATCAATCTAAATTTAAAAAAAAAAACCCAATTCCGCACTGTGACCATGTCGCCAAGTCCAGTAAAAGGAAAGTAAAATTGGTGGACATGAAACCAAAATGAAGAAAAAGACACAAACCATTTGTGAGAACAACTAGGTGAAAAGGGGGCAATATAAAATCAACCCAAATCAATTTCTAAAACATAATACAATGATGGGCATAAACAGCATCTTACAAGTGAGCGAACTTGGTCTCAAAAATCATTTTCAGCTGGAAAAAAAGTTGGCTTTGAACATTTTTGGTAGGATCGAAGATGATATACAATCCGATCCTGCCCCAAAGAAGGACCCCGATAGTTTAACATTGATAAAAACAAACGACTCTATTAAAAATCTTCGACAAAGAGATTACATTCAATAAACACATTTATATCACAGCTTTAATAGTGTGAATGATTTCTAAAAGAAACAGCAACCACTAAATACACACACTAAACTGTAAAGTTCACATGAGGAAATGACAGAAACTACAGTGCAAATCAGCTTGAAAAACCTTGTTCCAACTACATGAGAATACTACCTAACCTCACAAATAATCCCACTCTCAGTGAAAATGCTTCAGAATAGTTAAAGATTAATCCTTTAAAAATCAACCATTAAAATGTAGAGAAATTGGCAGATATATCAACATTTCCTTAACATGCAAACCACAAATCACTTGAAGAGCAAATCAAAGAAGAGAGCCATACCAGGGTCGCATTGCTGGTAAAAACGCTCGACATCTGAAAAGGCAAAAAACCAAGAAATAAGGCGGCAAATCTCCAAAACCCTCAACCAGAAACAAAATTTAACCACACGGTAAAAAAAATAAACCGGGGTTTACCAGTAGTGAGGGCTTTGATCAAGCCAGCTCTCCGACCCTTGAAATCCCTAAAAACCTCCTCGACCGTCCTGGGTCCGAACTGCTGCGGGTTGGCGTCCATTACTGCGGTAAATTCAAATTTGTACTGCCGGCAAACTGAAACAACAAAATCAGCCAAGCAATTCAAAAAAGTAAATCAGGCATAGAATTTAGGGATTAGAGAGAGAAAAAGAGGGGGAGGAAGTCCACGAAGTGGATGAGTTGAGGAAATTGAGATATGAAAGAGAGTGATAATAATAATTATTATTAATGGTTAGAGAGAGAAAGTGTGGGGCTTTGGGGAATTTGGGAGGGAAATTTTTGGAGGAAAATGGATTTTCGAGACTTACACAGAAACAGCGGCGGTAATAAAAAGCGCAGCCAATGGTACAAGTTGTTACAGAAAGAGAGAGAAAGAAAGGAGGAAGAAGATGATATGAAGATGCAGGAAGATGGAATTTAAAGCCTTCAATTATTTGGATTTCATAAGTCTATCACGAGTCCGGATCATGTTTATCGCCACCCACCGCTTCCCATTTTGGGCTTGGGTTTCACCTAGCATCACTTTTTGGGCTCGCCTTCTATTCCATCTAGTCCTATCATTTTTTATCATTGGGAAAATATTGTGAATTTGAGACATTGTCAAGGTTATTCTAGTCTTTAACCAAGATGCTAAGAATCTTTGTTTTATGCTGATTAGCTAGCTAAGCTTACTTAGCTAAGGTTATCTTGTAATCAATTCATTATACTCGATCAAAGATCCTAATTTGACTTTTCTGATAATCTAAGCTCATCTAAGCTAATTACTGGATTGACCTTGGCCGATCCAGCTTGTAACAGGTGGTATCAAAGCCTTCGTGCTCCGGCCATGGCTCCGAACAAAGGTCGAGGGAAAATCCCTAGAATTCCAGCATCAAATGGAGGTGAATTAAGCAGAGCGTTAGCAACGTTGACCGATTTGAGACTCGAGCAATCCAAGTTGTACGTCGAGCTGAATTCGAATCAACGCCAATCAAGTGCTGACATGGATCGACGTTTCATGGAACTAGCTGAGGAGGCATGCCATTTCCGGGAGGCTCAGGTAGCTGAAAATGATCGAAAGTTTCGCGAAATCATGGCTATCATCTCCTAAAGGAAGGCACCGGCGACTGAGGTTGGTGGCTCCGGGCCTCCGGCAGGCATGCGAATGAAGTTACTCTCACTGCAACTTCCTCAGCCAAGCGCACGCTAGAGGTTATCTCTGGACCCGGAATTGATAAGATTCCTCCTACTGTCACTTTTACTGCTTAAGCTAATGTGATTGAGGATATGTTAGCTAGATCTAATCCCATGTATGATGATATGTACATCGGAAATAGCCATATTCCTCTATCGTGTAACTCTAATGTCAAGAAATCTAGCAGTAGTGATGAATTGTTGACCAAGACACGAAAAGAGATGAAGAGTAGTGAGGAGTTTATGCTTGATTGTGCTAGGAGAGGTAGTGGTCACAGAACTTACAACCCTTTACATCCAAAAAAGGAGCTGGGAATGTTTAATGGTGAGAACATCAAGGAATGGCTCAGAAAGTGCAATAGATACTTTAACTATTATAATTAGAGTGACATTGAGAGGTCAGACACAACTGTTATCTTGAAGAGAATGCAATGATCTGGTATCAATCAAAGAGGCATTATAGGAGTTTTGATAGTTGGGATGACCTACAAAGAGCATTGCTTAAAAGGTTTTCTAGAAAATGAGGAGAGGGTTTGATTGAAGAGTTCAACAAGTTATTTCAGAAGATAGGGGTTTGAGAGTATGCGGAGGACTTTGAGGAGCTGAAATCACTAGTGATGGTGTCTCACCCTAGCCTCAAATAGCAGTATTTTTATCCACCTTCACGAGTGGACTGAAAAATGAGCTTAAACCATTGGTGAAGTCTGGGAGACCCTTTACCACGCATGAGGCTATAGAGATAGCTATGTATCAAAAGAAACACTTGGAGGTAGTTAGTAAGAAGAATAAACAGGTAGTAGTTGGGAATTTGACAGGTGGAGGCTACAAAAGAAAAGGACGTAGTGATGGTTGGAAAGGGAAAGCTGCAAATAAGCAGTAGGTGGGAAAGAAGAGTGAGAGATTCAAAAGAATCACACTCATGAGAGCAACATTATAGGAGAGATAATCAATTGTGCTACAAATGTGGAGAGAAGTACTTTCCTGGTCACAAATGCAAGTGCATTCAGGTGCATTGCATTAGGGAGATTGATGATGATAAGAGTGTGAAGATGAAGCAATTGGAGCAAGAAGCAGAAGAATTTGAGCCCAAGACTGTAGGTGAAAGGAGCTCCAAAGCTAACACCATCTCCATCATGGGATCAGCAGATGAGCATACAGTTAAAATACTGCTTGATACTGGGAGCTTTACCGGTTTCATTGATCCTATGACTGTGCAGAGGCTGAATTTGGATGAGGTGATAGCTAGACCATTTCAAGTAACCATTGCACATGGTAACAGAGTTGGAGGAGTGTCTAAATGCCCTCAAGTAAGATGGAGAGTTCAGAATCATCTTTTCAAGTTCAAATTTAAAGTTATGAAACTGGGAGGCTTGGATATGATACTAGGTGCATATTGGATGGCTTACTTCAATCCCATTGGGTTCGACTTCAACACTAATGAGATATTCATTACCAACAAGGGAGCACAATGGAGATTGCAAGGGAACTGCACTACCCTCATTTCTCATTGATGAGAGGTGAAGAAACAAAAGAACTGGCCAAGCTAATGAGAAGAAGGAGCTATGTAGCTATGATGGAAGAATGTAAGCCAGAAGACCTTCATAACACTGACATGGTATGGCAAGAGCTCCCTTTACCGACAAGCCATGGAGGAGGTTTTTTGAAAATAGATACAGTAATAAATGAGAGGATGTGAGAAGAGTTCCAGGGTATGAGAAGAGAATTTTTTGATCACGTGGAGGGGTTACTTTACCAAATCAATCCACATATAAAGGAAGGAGAAAATGAAAAAAAAAGAGATAAATGTGCTGGGAGAGTTTGAAATGATTTTTCAGGAACCAAAAACCCTTCCTCCTCAAAGGGACATTGGTTACCAGATAAACCTCAAACCTGATGCAGCTCCATTCAAGACAAGACCTTACAGATATCCACACTTCCACAAAGCTAAAATTGAGAATAAAATGAAGGCATTGGTGGAAAATCAAATGGTGCAAGTGAGCACTAGTCATTATGCTTCTCCAGTGCTGTTAGTAAAGAAAAAGGATGGCAGTTGGAGTTATGTGTACATTACAGAAACCTTGATGAGATCACAATCAAGGACAAACCTCATATACCAGTAATTGATGAGCTACTGGATGAATTGCACAATCTTGATCACAATCAAAAAGGCATACTTCTCTTGCTTTAGTCCAAACTCTAGTAGAAAATTCTTCATCCACAACATCTCCTTATAAGCTTCTGTTGCAGCAATGTACTCCGTCTCCATCGTTGAAAGGGAAACACATTTTTGAAGTTTTGACTGCCAAGAAACAGTTCCCCTACAAAAGTAGTTAGATATCCCGACGAATGTATCCTCCTTTATCTTACAAGTTGTTGGGTAATTCTCATCGTACGTTTTCTTTCCTGCTTCGTGACATTGTCGGAGATCTCTGCAAAGCAAAGGTAAGATTGCAGCCGCCTACAGCGGATCAGTGGCGGAGCCAGCTTGGGGCAAGGGTTGAAAATGCTACCCTTTTTTAAAAAAATATTTATGTACAAAGTTTGAATATGTATTATTTTGCCACCCATTTTAAAAAAAGACTACTAATACCCATAACAATTTCTACATATCTTATACTAAATTTTGGGGTAAATATCCCCAAAATTTTTTCCTCCATCTCGCGTCTAGTCTGCCTCTCCTCCTCAATCGAGATCAAATCTTAATTCTTAATCCCTTTTGTCGCTGATCGACCGTCGATTCGGTGAAGCCACTGCCAGTAGTCGCTGGTGATTGGAATGGCCCATTACCCGTCGAGACCCGAGTGCCCATTGCAGCATCAACTGCCGACACCCGAGTGCCCAGCCTAGCCTGTGCTCCACCTCTCCGCCAATGGGTGATCCTTTGCCGGCCGCCGGCGTCGACCGCCCAGCCGCTGACTCCGCAGCTCCGCTTGAAATTTTTTTTGCTACCCATTTTAGAAATTCTAGCTCCGCCTCTACCTGTAGTTTCATACTGGTGATTGATATAATGATGCCACCAGCTCTTTTCAAGATGCTTAATATTGAAAGAAAGCATGGTTATTAAAAATATTGAAAATAAAGAGATTTGCCTTTTTTATGAAACTACAGGCGTGCAGTCGTAGGAGGTCACTCGGCTAATGTTCTCTCCGTCTAACGAGGTGGCTGAGGCTCACCCGGCAACGTGTAGGGATTCCGACGTTGACTTTGAGACCGGAAAATGTTGTAGTTGTGTGGTTTAAAGGGCCTGGATCTCTTTTCTTCTTCTTCTTTGTAATAAAAACTTGAGGATATTTTTTTCAGAGCTCTCACTATCTGCGATTTCACCTCCAGTGTGTGTTTCCACAAGATCCGATCAAACTGACATTTTTCTTTCAGATCTGGTGCTACTTCTTCCCAGGGATCAAAATTAAGCAAAAAAGTAATAACGGAAAAAAGATACATTTTACTCCAGATCAGTGCCAGTTCAACTCATTTTTGTTGAATTGAACTTAAATAATTGAACTATTTTTGGTTACAATAATTTTTGGGTTATTTTAGACCAATTTTGCTTGATTTAGGTCCCGTTTGGGGAAGAGCGTTTGGGAGCGTTTAGCGTTTTTGTCTAAAAATAGACATTTGACTAGTCAATACGCTACCCATCGTGTTTGGTGAATAACGGTTTATAATTAGCTTTTTGGAATGAAACGCTGCTTTTAGAAACACTCGCATGAGCAGCGTTTCATCTAAAACTCTAGTGGTAATTGAATTAAAGTTCACTTTTATCCCTGCGCAGTAGGACATTTCTATATCATAATATTTTGGTAATGGTAACGTATACTGTGTTCTTTTGGTGATGTTTTGGTAATGGTAATATCATGCAAATGATAAATCATATACGTGTTTTTTTAATGCCTTAAAAATTTACCATCACGGTAAAAAATATAAAACGCATTAATTTCTTTTAATTTATATATACTTTAATGGAATATATTGTCATTTAAATTACTAAAATTAATTAAAATTTCAGTAAATGTGGGAGTTAATAATGCAAAAAAATCAACTCAATAAAATAAAATAAAAATAATGAAAAATTATAGATATTATGTATATATCAGTTCAGGTTTATGTTGTATAAATATTTAATAGTTAAGTAAATGGAGTTGGTCTCTGGAGTGACCGTCTATATTATAGATATAATATAGACCAAGGACTACATTAAAATATGGAAGGAATGAGGTCCTTATTTGCAAAATTTGAAAAGTACTGTTCACGAATACTGTTCACCGGTACTGTTCACGCGCACTGTTCACCGGTAGTGTTCACGCAAAGAATATGTACTCAAATCAACTAATATTTCTCATTAAAAGCTACAGTTTTCAAAGTAAAACAATCATATTTCATAAACGAAAGTATTTTAGACTAAAATCATAATTTTTCAAAGTAAAAGTATGAGATTTCATGAATGAACATACACAAAATTAAAAGGTCAAATTTTTAAAGGTAAAACATGAGATTTCACAAAAAGTAAATGAGGCAGATTAAAAAGTCACGTTTTCAAATTAAATACAGTAAATTTCATAAAATTGAAGATGTGAATAGTCACTTAAAAACTGACAGAATACACACTAAAAGCTACAGTTTTCAGACTAAACAATCAAGTTTTCATAAATATTAAAATGTACAGTTTGCACACTAAAATCAATATATTTCATGCAAACTAAAATCAATATATTTCAGACTAAATAACCAAGTTTCACAATCAGCACAGTTTTCAGACTAAACAATCAAGTTTCACAATCAAAGTTTCACCATTGTTTTCAAACAATCAAGTTGCACCATAGTTTTCAGACTTAATAATCAAGTTTTACACTCACCACAGTTTTCAGGCAAAATAATCAAGTTTCACACTCACCACAGTTTTCAGCCTAAACAATCAAGTTTCCACAAATCACCACAGTTTTCAAACTAAATAATCAAGTTTCCACAATCCCCACAGTATTCAGATTAGACAATCAAGTTTCACAACAGTTTTTCAGATGTTAATAGTCACATTAAAACTAACAGAATTCACATTAAATAGTTACAGTTTTCAGACTAAACAATCAAGTTTTCATAAATATTAAAATGTAGATCAGGGATTTAGACTCCACACACACAAACCCCAAAATCAACCAAACCGCACCACCACACACACAAACTATATGCAAAAAACCACACAGCAGCCTAAAACTAATACTGCTACATCATCACCCACACAACAGCCTATTATTAGGTCAACCACACAGTATCCTATCCCCACTCTTCTCTAATTAAGAATAAATTAGCAAAAAATATTTAGATTCAAATCAAATCAACAACTACCTACCATTGAGAATCGTGCAGTTGCGTTGAATGAATCAAGCGCTGCGATGGATGAATCGAGCTGCGGTGGATGAATCGAGCTGCGGTGGATGAATCGCCGTTGCGGTGGATGTATCACTGTTGCGTGGATGAATCGCCGTTGCGGTGGATGAATCGAGTGTTGCGGTGGATGAATCGAGCGTTGTGGTGGATGAATCTCCGTTGTGGTGGATGAATCTCCGTTGTGGTGGATGAATCTCTGTTGCGGTGGATGAATCTTACTGGGTTTGTATTTGGGGGTTTCGATTGAATTCATCTGATAAAAGAAAATAAAATTTGGTAATATATATTTTCCAAATATTTGCAGGAGAATGTTACAAAGAATAGCTATTTACAGAAATGTCCCCGCTCCATAATTTCTTTGCAGAAAGGTCCCCATATTCATAATTTAATTGCAGAAATAGGTCGTCTATATTATAGCTGTAATATAGACGGTCCATTCCAAGACTAATATAAGTAAATGACATATCAATTGCCAATATATTTGTTTGAGATATATATTTTCAGAAATATAACATTTAAATTTTACACTTGCATATAATATAATAATATTATTCTTTATTATCAAAATTTGATATGAAATGGATTTTGTAGTTAATAAATTAAATTTTATATATAACTAATTACTATATGAAATAAGTATACACGATCAATGTAAAAAAAATTCATATAAATTGTATTGATACCCATTTCCGTCATTTTACATAACAAAACAGCAAACAGCTACATAAGTTACCAAACATCAATGAACAAAACGCTAGTCAGAACAGCTGGTCAGAACAGCTCATGCAATCCGCTAACAGCTAACAGCTCATACAATTCGCTAACCTCTAATAGCTGCTCCCCAAACGGGACCTTAGTATCTCCGCTTCTTGTAATTTTTAACATGTCTTCAAATTTTTGTTTAATTTGAAAGTTTTGTCCAATTTCTTTTTTAAACAATTTGTTTCCAGTTGTATTTCTATTTTGATATATTACATGATGATTCTCAATATTTATCAGACCATTTCATCTTTAAAATATTTACCTTTTTATAAAAATTCACATTCGAAAAGAAAATATTCATCTAATAGATGTTCAACTCATTCTTATTAATCCTAAAGGGAATTAGAAGAGTTATTGCTCCAGTCAATAAATAAATTAATAAATACATTAAAAAGAATTAATCTACATAGTTTTGACTAAAACCACCACATAACAAACGTAAGTTCACCATATTCTGGCGCCTACCATTTATATATATATATTTTTAGTTTCTTTAAATTTCATTCTTTAAATTGGTTTCCGCTTTCTATATTAACATCAATTATACACACAAATATTATCTTTACTTATTTGATAATATATAGTATCTTTTAATTGTTAGTAAGGATTGTAAAAATTTTCTTATCAGAGGATGGTGATATCTGTAAGATTTCGGTATTTTTGGTGACATTATTAATGGAAACCAGATCTCTCCCAGTCTTTTTAAATTCATACGTTCATTAGTTGATAATTACCATCATATAAACTATAATAATTAATATATGTGAAAAATAGGTGTTTTGAAAATTTATTTAATCATTTCAGAAAAATATATATTTATTTACTCAATATTATTATGTTAAAAAAATATCGCACACACGTTCTATATATCTTATTTACAGAAGAATATTTATAAACATTGCTTTGTAAATAAAAGTTTAAGTTATTTTGGTTTAAGTTACTTCCCTTGTTAATTGGTTTAAGTTATTTCCTTTTATTATCCTTTTCTCCGTCACCACTCACCAGTACATTGCTTCAGTACAAATATTTATCTGCTCAGATTTTAATTTTTCATTGATCTCAATTTAATTTATAATAAAATTTTTATCACCAAAATTTAAGTTCAACGTATTAGGTGATTTGAATAGTAATATATGGTCTTTGAAAAATATGATAATGTTACATTTAACTAATTTCTTTCTTAACAGTCACAAAAAAATACTGGATCTTTTCAAAATTGAATAAGAAACATATTTTACTGGAAATTTATCTAACTTTAAGCAATAGAGTATTTTAGTGAATTGAAAATTTTACATTCTAAATTAATGGCTATCAAATCAACGGAAATTGATATACGGTGGTTGTTAATTGTGGTATAAATTATATTCATTCTATAATTGTGGTATAAAATCTATTTATTCTATACAAACCGCTAAAATATTCATCTATGCAGATGCTTTTTGGTGATTCTTTTATTTTTAAAAAGGGCATAAACAGAGTATTTATATATTTTTAAATATGTGCATTTGAAATATTTATTCGATAATTAAGTATCACTTGGTAAATGAGAAACTAAAATGATAGATTATGATAATACATACCAAAACAACAAATTTAAATATGTACATTCATGATTTCCCACATTACGTGATACATCTAATAATATAAAATATATTTCAAACAAAGATGTATTTTTAATATTATTTGTAATTAAAATAAATTAAAATACTAAATCAAGTACATCATGTTAAAATTAGCCTACATTTCTGACCATAACAATCAGATTTGTAAATATTTAACTGTACATACATATTTAAATAAATAAAACCTTTCCTAACTTTAAAACTTTGTAATTGATATGTAATTTTTATATGCTATTTAGGACATGTTCTTTCCTTTTTCACATAATTGAACGTAATAGAAATATACAAAAATGAATTACAACTAATTGTATTCAAAGTAATATATTAAGGTTTAATTAAACTGAATTTATTAAATAATATTTCATTAACATGGAACTAAACTAAAATGATACATGTTAGATAAGAGAAGAACATGCCTTATGCATTAGGCCCGTTTACGGAATATTTCTGTAAAACAGTTCAATTTAGATCAGTATTTTTTTACTTTTTTCAATTCAGTTCAGTAAAAAAAAAAACTCTAGCAAACATGACCTTAATCGACTAATGATGTTTTTTTTATCACTTTTTGGAAATAAATGAAATTTAAAATGCAACCATTTTACACAAATTTAAAATCTATAAAAACATTTACAAAAGGAAACAATTATTTTCAACGTTTAATCACATCATATTTTGTTGGATTCATTCCAATGTTTATTTGTACAATATCAACACTTAAAGATATTAATTGGTAAAAATGGTTTTGATCATTTAAAAAAAGTATGCAATTTTTGTTCGAGCGGATTATTACTCTTTACATTATTCAAACTGTTTCAAATAAACGGCGCAACGCGCGGTCCATAATGCTAGTTTCAAATAACAAATATTATGACATAATATATTATAATTTCTAAATATTTATAATGAGTATATATTTTATTTAGTGCCAAAAAATAATCTTGTTTATATAAATATAGTTATTAGGATGAATTTTATTTAATTAAGAATTTGATCCCTATTTTGTCAACTTTGTAATCCTTAATCAATATTTTATGTCATTAAATTTTTTTCACTCCCGAAAAATTACAAAATAGAAATGAGAATGTAATTATGTGAATCCTAGATTAGAAATCACAAAATTATTCATCAAAAAGTTTCTTTTACAGAAGTAGACATATATTAAGAGAGAGACAAAAAAAAGTAATAACGAGGACTTTGGACAGTGCTAGTCTCGGCAGCCGCCACCCCAAATCATCTCAAAATTACATCCCCTTCGTTCTCCTAATATTAGGGCTTTCTCTCCGAATCTCATTTCCATCTTTCCCCATTCATTCAACTTTATCGGATTCCTTCATTTAGCATTTTCTAAAATTCGAAAACCTATGGTTTCATTCAAAGATGTCACGTGTGGGTGATTTTCCAATGGATTCGTTGGGGTGAAATTGAAATTGAGCACCAAGCGTCGCCAGGATTGCCATGATAATAATGATCAAGATTTTCCGGCGACCAAGCGAGTCGCCGGAGCAAGGACATCCCAGAAAAAATTTATTTTTTAGAAGTTGTCAACTTGTTGGTTGAGAATGATGATGATGACGACTTTGCTGCTTGTGATTTTGATGATGAACTCCTCAATTTGTTGGTTGGGATGATGATGAAGACGAACATGTTTATACCTCTGATGTTGCTTCTTATTATCCTCAATTCCTCGACTTTTTACTTTGTGATCATCCAGAGATTATAGGAGATTGGGTTTCAGAAGTGAATCATCTCCCACTGGTGAGCGTCGTTTAACTCACACAAATAATTCCTGCAACACGCTAAAAATATATAATAAACTAGCACAGCGGTAAGCAGGGTCGAATCCCACAGAGAACGGAGCAATCAAATTCAATTTCCTAAGATCAAACTTGGTGTAGTCACCACACTTGTATTTTTCTGAAGATTGATTTTCTAACAACTAAGAAAACAAATAAGATAAACTAGACTGACTACTAAGATAGAATCAAATAAAATAAACTAAATTAACCACTAAATTAAAATGGAAAACAAACCACACAAAAGACATTTGGTTTCGAATAATTCCTCGCTAGTTATTATGATCGATCATTGATTCAGAAATAATTTAACACCCATGAATCTATCAGTTATAGGACAGCAAGTATTTGCTAAACCATCCCAATCATTCCTTACATTCTCGATAGCAGGCAAGTATTTGCTGAACCCACTATTTCTCTTATTAAGATGTCCCCAGAAAGTATTCGCTAAACTAGATACACATCTCAATAGCATGAAGCACTAAAAGGACCCAATATAAACAATCACCCAAGTATTCGCAAGTAGTGTCTTATTCACTTAATTGTTCCACATCCCTGTTATTATATAGTCTGTATCAGTTATCTATTGTATAGACAAGAACTTTGCTACTTTAATTAGCTTTAACCTAATAGTATTCAAGTTGATCAGACTCAAACATCAGGTATAAATTAATACAAGAACAATCAAGAATTCATGGATATCATTATAAACACATTTAGATCTCACAAATCATAAAACTAACAATTCATTATTCTACGCCGAACAAACAATTAGCTAAACATAATAATAAAATAGAATGGAAAACAAATCAAACCAGAATGCATTGGCCGAACGATCAAACTTCGAATTAAATCCTTGGTCGTGGCGGCCGGTTCCACAAAAGAAAAGAAACCAAACCCTAACTAATTATTAATTAAATAAACCCTAAAAACTCCTTATTTTCGGCCGAACATAAGGTATATATACCTTGGCCAAAACAAACCAAATCCAAATCCAACGCGCACACATTCACACTAGGGCCCACGGGCTTTATTCAATATTTAACTAATAATAAATAAATAATAATAATAGAACTGACAATAATTTAGTCCAAATAAATTGAGCTGAAATTCTTCAATGTATTCACTTTAATTCTTCAATATTGCCATCTTATTATTGCTCCTCTTTGAGTATATTGGATCGCTACCTCGTTAAAAACCCGGTGGGAAAAAAGAGTATAACGAATCCACTTCTTTTAGACTCTAAATCCTCCTTCAGTTTCACCTCTGTCCGGGTCGACTTCACTGAGCAATTTAGTGATCGTTAAACGAAGCACAACTCTGCCAAATGAAGGATTCCAGAATAAGGCTCAACTGGATTAGCATCCTTCCAGCTTCCAAATTGCTCCAAAAATCGTCATAACCGCATCCGTTGTGCATTTAGCTCCAATCTCCTCCATCAACCAAATCTGCATAGAATACACACCTAAAATGCACATTAATCTCGTAAAAGCACAATATAAACCCTTCAATAAACAACATATGATCATCACATCACCCACAAGTTGTAGACATAGAGCAAGTTCTGATGTTGATTTTGATGTGGATTTAGAATACCTAAAACAACATCTGCAATCTGATCAAGGTTTCAATGGGGATCAATACAGTGCAGATGATCTTGAATTCCTCCATCCTCGACTCCTACTGCCTTATAATTCCTCAAGAAAAGAGTCGGTTTTTTATGGAATTGGATCTCCTGCCAAGAACCATTGCTGGAGTGAAGACCGGTTCCCTGTTCATGATGATCCCGACTTGGTAGCCTTTTTAAGCCCAGCTCTTCTGATTTTCAAGGTAATGAGTTTTGCGTCACATTGATTGTGATCATAGATCATTTCTTGAATTCTCAAGACTTCTTCTGCCTTTTCAACATTCTTATGTAGATTACTAAATATTTCCCTATTCCACACCTTTAGTGCCTTTTCAGTCTTTGTAGTTCGAGATAAAAACCTAAAAGACCTGTTTCTGACAAAAGCGTAGACCAATTCTGTTGGACAAAGGAGGGAAATTCGGATCTTTTAAACTAACACCCTGTCAAGTTCAGCTTCTTGCAAGCAGCTCCAAGCAATGTTTAACATCAAACCTTATCCAACTCGGATATTTTAAAAAGAAAGATAATGTTTTGAAATTTAGGTACAAAAAAATTATTTTGATTGTTGTCAATGAAATATTTATTTTTTTAGGTATATGATGTTTAACATTTCAAATTAACTGTTTCCGTTTTGTTCATAGAGAATTTGATAACATTCATCCACACTCGAATATATAGTATGTTGATTAGTGCTATTTAATTAACTGAAATCTATATTGAATGTAACTACATTAGTATCGTTTTCCAAAACAGAATCAAAATGAAAACTTAACTTTTAACTTGTGTAATTAAATTCAAACCACGTATGAATATTCATCAATGATAAATAAACTTATACATACATATGAGTGATAATAATAATATAACAGTACCCGCTACTTAATCACTTTCATCTGATAGGTCAATTTCATGTATTCTTTACAAGACGTGTTTTATTATTTATGTAAATATTGTTCTCATTTTTTTTACTTTTTATACTTTTACATTTCATTTGTAAAAGTTATTTTCAACTTTAGTAAAATTATTCGGAAAATAGTAAACATTTATGAATTTGTTGGTATCATATTTCAAATGAAATATTATAATTACAATAATTTCAGTTCAATGCAATTAACTTTAAGTTAGCAATAGCTCCAAGCAGATCCAAACAGTTCCAAGCAGTTACAAGCAGCTCCCAGCAGGTCCAAGCAGCTGAAGCAGCGCCAAGTAGCTCCAAGCAGTTTTAGCAGCTATCAAGCAGCTCCAAGCAGCTGAACTTGACCGGGCCTAAGTGTTTATGAATTTGAAAGATTTGGGACAAGATTGAATATTACTACCAATTTTTAGTTTCAATGGACTATGGGCAGAGTATCTCTGTTAAGGACCAAAATCGAAGAATTATGGAATTTAGTGTTTCAAGTAGTGTTGCACATGCCCCTATCTAATCTTTTCAATGTAGGAATTAATCTTTTATTGGTCCAGGTATACTCATTAGTCATTACCCACAGTAGAATGTGAAGCAATGCAATCCTATCCATAAATTTCTGAAAATCCATCATGCTACCTAATTTAGGAGATGATGGACCTTTATAATTAGAAATAGAGAGCATGGTATTGTAATCACCTATAAAAAAAGTGTAAGAAGATGGGATAGCTCTAAGATCTGTCCATAAAACTTTCCTTTCCTTTCTGGTTCTCAGACCATAAACAAAAATACCAGTCAATTAGGCATTCAATTTTTGACTGTTAATTTGAACTTGTAAAAATTGAGGATTATCTAACTTTAGATAGAGAGACATACAGTCATTTAAAAAAAACTATGTGTCCTGAGTTAGAGTACATGAAGTGAGTAAAATGTAGCAATCTCATGTAATAATCACATCCATAACTACCTTTAAAAGAGAATGATTTCTAATTTTCTCATGATTTTGAATTATTTTTACAATCATCTAAAATTTGACACGTGTCAATTCGATTCTTTTCTAAAATTACCTTTTTCATATTTATTTCAATTTCAGCTTTATTATTACATTTACTCTTTTATTACAGTTGGTCAGTTACTACTTTAACTTCCCTCTGAATACTCCTTTCTTAATCTCAATTAATCCCTCCACCTTCCCCTCCTCCAAAGCCCTACAAATCCCAGCCGAAACTCTCCTCGAAACTCTCCTCCCTTGCTAAGGTGGATCTAAGGTGGTGCCCTAGGTTTCCGGCGAAACCTAGCGGGACCGGGATTCGCCGGAGAACGGATAAACACAGTCTCCCATTGTTGGGGAGCATTGTCTTCTCCTATTGGAGTCGACGTTTGGTCTGTTTATGTATTACGCTTATAATGCGTTGGCGATTTTGACAATGTTGTGGTCTGCTACCTCGATGATCGAAGCTCATGTTTATGTCATAAGTGGGACGATAGCTCAATGGTACTAAACCGAGGGTTATGATAGGCCCAAGAAAGAATTAAGAAGCACCTTGATGTTAGTTTCTTTGCTCTCTTTTTGTTTGTTTCGTTCATGCTATTAAGTTGAGATGTTCTCTTTTGATTGTAATGACAGTCGCTAGATTTGAGAAGTATATTGTTAAATGTCACCAGTGGATTGAAGAGCTAGAACAGTTGATTCTCGGAATACCCTACATTGATCGCCAATGGCATGGTTTGTTGGGTTTCCTCCCTAATTTCTAGAATCTTCTTTTGGGGAAAGATGGAGAAGCTTCTAGGAGAAGGGAGATAAATGGAGTGTGTGGAATTTCTAGAGACACTTTCTAGAATACTCCATGCATTCATCATGGGAGTTGGAGAATGTGAAGAGAATTCTAGAGCCTTCCATTCTCAACTTTAAAAGGGGTGCTCTTGGAAGAGATTTCATCATCCAAGTCAAAAACCATCCTTCTAGCCTCCTAGTGAGAGAGATAGATATCCACTTCTAAAGTGAGGAGTTAGAGAGAGTCTTCATCCTCTCTAATAAGCTTAGTTATCCACCATTGTGTGAGAGTGTTCTTGTAATCCATCCACCTTGGGTGAGATCTTTGTAACCCTACTATAAGCATATAGTGGAAGAGTTGGACTTCTCAAGTCCCGCGATTTTTCCCGATTTGGGTTTTCCGCGTAACCAATTCCGGTGTCTTGTTTATTCTTCTCTTTATTTTCATTCATCATCTTAATCACACAAAGAGGGAAATACTCAATTTTTCCCAACAGTGGTATCAGAACCAGGTTCGTTGGTGTTGTTTTCTTGTGTGATTCAAAATGGAGGGAAGCATCACTCATGACGGAGACATGTTCAAACTCACGGCGGAGAATTACGCATATTGGAAGCCCATGATGGAGGACCACTTGTATTGCAAGGATTTGTACGAGCCAATCACGGAGGAGACCAAGCCGGATGACAAGGAAGATAAAGAATGGGAGATTCTTAATCGAAAGGCGGTCGCCATGATCCGTAAGTATATCGACCGGAGTTTATTTGAACATGTTGCTTCTTACACTAATGCCTTTGAGTTGTGGACAAAACTTGAGTCCATGATTCAAAAGAAGACACCACGTAACAAAGCCCACCTTGTGAGGCGTTTGGTCAAGTTGGAGTACAAAGATGGCCAAAATATGATCGAGCACTTGAATACCTTCAAGGGGCTCGTGAATCAAATGGGAAAGATCGAGATGAAGATCGATGACGAGTTGCAAGCCTTGTTGCTCCTAAGCTCACTACCTGAAAGTTGGGACACTTTGGTGGTCACGCTTAGCAACTCAGCTCCAGAAGGAAAGCTTACCATGGACAGCGTAGCCGATAGCCTGATAAATGAAGAAGCGCGAAGAAAGGAACGTGACGCATCAAGCTGCTCGGAGGCAAATGTGATCGAGAATCGAGGAAGGAATGACACCCGTGGAAGATTCCGAGGTGGAGGACGTGACAAATCACGAGGGAGATCGAAGTCTCGCTCCCGAGTTATCTGCTACTATTGTGGCAAGGCGGGTCACAAGAGAGATGAATGTCGCAATCTCAAGAGAGACCAGAAGAATGGTACGGTCAAACAAGACCAGTTCAACCCGAAGAAGAAGGAAGAAGAAAGCACCACGGCAGTTGCATCCCCGGAGAACGGCAAGATTTTCGTGATTGACGACTATGTCAATCTCGCATATGAAGACAACTTATGGCTTGGTGATTCCGGTGCATCCTTCCATGTTACCCCACATGAAGGGTTCTTCTCGTCCTATCATCGTGGAGACTACGGCACAGTGAAGATGGGAAATCAAATCACTAGCAAGATCGTTGGTCGAGGCGACATCATCATAAAGACAAACACGGGACACAAGCTCGAGCTCAAGGACGTAAGGCATGTTCCAGAAATGCGGCTCAATCTTATCTCGGCGGGGAAGCTTGACGATGCTGGAATGATAAACCATTTCGGAGAAGGAAAATGGAAGATCACGCATGGCAATATGGTGATCGGTCGAGGAAAGAAGGAAGGGTCCTTATATGTCATGCAAGGACAAATCTGCAGGGGAGAAGCAAATGCTGCCCATGAAGACTCGAACACGGAGTTGTGGCACAAAAGGCTCGGCCATATGAGCGAGAAGGGACTACAAATCCTCGCAAGGAAAAATATCCTCCCAGGCATAAAAGGTACCACACTTGACCCTTACACTGATTGTTTAGCTGGTAAACAGCATAGAGTTTCTTTCCAAAGACCTGCATATCCAAGAAGAAGAGAGCATATTCTTGATTTAGTTCACACTGATGTTTGCTCTATGACTGAGAGATCTCTTGGAGGTGCATTATACTTTGTGAGTTTTATTGATGACCATTCTCGCAAAGTTTGGGTGTCTTTGTTAAAACCTAAAGACCAGGTGCTTGAGGCGTTCAAGGAGTTCCATGCAAGGGTGGAACGTGAGACGGGCAAGAAGTTAAAATCTGTCCGATCAGATAACGGTGGAGAATATCGCGGTCCATTTGAAGAGTACTGCAAGTCCTACGGAATCAGACTTGAGAAGACCCCACCAAAGACGCCACAGTTGAATGGAGTTGCGGAGAGGATGAACCGTACCATTGAAGAACGAGTTAGATGTATGCTATCTCATGCAAACCTCCCTAAGTCTTTCTGGGGAGAAGCTATGAAGACCGGTGTTGACATCATCAACATGTTCCCTTCAGTTCCCTTGGATGGAGATGTACCAGAAGAAGTTTGGTCAGGAAGGAATGTTTCATATGACCATCTGAAGGTGTTTGGATGCAGAGCATTTGTACACATTCCAAAGGATGAGCGCGCCAAGTTAGACTCAAAGACGAAGGAGTGCATCTATCTTGGTTCTCCCAAGGACGAATTCGGGTACCGGTTATGGGATCCAGCACAGAAGAAGATCGTGCGAAGCCGCGATGTTGTGTTCTTTGAGGACCAGACCATCAAGAATATAAAGGAGGCACGTGAAGCTCAAAGTAGACGGACTAGAGAGAATTTGGAGCCTATTCCGTCTCCCATGGTGCAAGACACGAGGAGAGAACCGGTCGAAGATCATCATGGTGAAGAAGTTGAAAACCACGAATCTGGAGAAGCTACGGAGCAATCCCAAGAAAGTGGTGAAGCTGTAGAGGAAGAAACTGTAACAGTTACACCCCAGTTTCGGCGTTCCACTAGAGAGAAATGATGTTTGACCAGATACTCATCTGATGAGTACGTGACATTCACCGATGAGGGGGAGCCCGAGTACTATGGTGAAGCTATGGCAAGCGACCATAAAGATGAATGGGAAAAGGCCATGCAAGAGGAGATCAAGTCCTTGCACGAGAATCATACATATGATCTCATAGAGTTGCCTAAAGGGAAACGAGCTCTCAAATGCAAGTGGGTGTATAAGCTCAAGACCGAAGAGAACAATCCAAGACCAAGGTACAAGGCACAGATCGTTGTCAAAGGATGCAACCAAAAGAAATGCATCAACTTTGATGAGATTTTCTCTCCGGTGGTAAAGATGTCATCAATCCGAGTTGTGTTGGGCCTCGCAGCTAGCATGGATTTGGAGGTTGAACAACTTGATGTTAAGACAGCCTTCCTACATGGAGATTTGGAGGAGGAGATCTACATGGAGCAACCCGAGGGATTCAAAGAGCCGGGAAATGAGCACTTAGTGTGCCGACTTAAGAGAAGTCTCTATGGTTTGAAGCAAGCGCCTCGTCAATGGTACAAGAAGTTCGAATCCTTCATGAATCGTCATGGGTTCAAGAAGACGCACACTGATCATTGTGTTTTCATGAAGAGGTATGATCGAGGAGACTTTCTCATACTCATGCTTTATGTTGATGATATGTTGATTGTTGGCCAGGATAAAAGAAAGATAGCCGCTCTTAAGAAAGCATTGAGTAACTCTTTCTCCATGAAAGATTTGGGACCGGCCAAGCAGATTCTTGGGATGCGGATCACGCGAGATCGATCCGAAAAGCTACTTTGGCTATCTCAAGAAAGATACGTTGAGAAGATTCTTGAGAGATTCAACATGCAACAAGCCAAACCTGTAAGTGTACCACTAGCTGGACATTTCAAGTTTGATGGGAAGAAGAATCCAAGAAGGGATGAAGACATGCGAGGCGTTCCATATTCTTCCGCTGTTGGAAGCCTCATGTACGCATGATATGTACGCACATGCGGTTGGTGTGGTTAGCAGATTCTTGTCAAATCCTGGGAAAGAGCAATGGGCTGCTGTGAAGTGGATACTTCGATATCTCAGAGGATTAACCAAGGGGTGTTTGCGATTTGGAGTTCAACAACCTGTGTTGGAGGGATACACAGATGCTGACATGGCCGGAGACTTGATATCTCGAAAATCGACGTCGGGGTATCTAACTACTTTTGCAGGGGGAGCTGTTTCTTGGCGGTCAAAACTTCAAAAATGTATTGCCCTTTCAACAACGGAGGCGGAGTACATTGCTGCCACGGAAGCTTGTAAGGAGATGTTGTGGATGAAGAATTTTCTGCTAGAGCTTGGGCTAAAGCAAGAGAAGTATGTCATCTACTGTGACAATCAGAGTGCCATCCACTTAGCCAAGAATTCAGCATACCATTCCCGGACGAAATACATTGATGTTCGATATCATTGGATCCGAGATATGCTGGAAGAAAAGCGACTACAACTGGAGAAAGTCCACACCGATGATAATTGGTCAGATATGATGACTAAGGCACTATCAAGCAAGAAGTTTGATGATTGCTGCAATGGCGCCGGTGTGACGATTCCTTCCAATTAGGTCAGAAGGGGGAGATTTGTTGGGTTTCCTCCCTAATTTCTAGAATCTTCTTTTGGGGAAAGATGGAGAAGCTTCTAGGAGAAGGGAGATGAATGGAGTGTGTGGAATTTCTAGAGACACTTTCTAGAATACTCCATGCATTCATCATGGGAGTTGGAGAATGTGAAGAGAATTCTAGAGCCTTCCATTCTCAACTATAAAAGGGGTGCTCTTGGAAGATATTTCATCATCCAAGTCAAAAACCATCCTTCTAGCCTCCTAGTGAGAGAGATAGATATCCACTTCTAAAGTGAGGAGTTAGAGAGCGTCTTCATCCTCTCTAATTAGCTTAGTTATCCACCATTGTGTGAGAGTGTTCTTATAATCCATCCACCTTGGGTGAGATCTTTGTAACCCTACTATAAGCATATAGTGGAAGAGTTGGACTTCTCAAGTCCCGCGGTTTTTCCCGATTTGGGTTTTCCGCGTAACCAATTCCGGTGTCTTGTTTATTCTTCTCTTTATTTTCATTCATCATCTTAATCACACAAAGAGGGAAATACTCAATTTTTCCCAACATGGTTCTATGCTTTTAGTGGTTCTAGGCTCTTAAACTGGGCTGGAATTCTATCTCAAGGTCTGAGAATATCACCTGTCACAGGCTATATATGTTTGGGAAAGGAGTTTACTTTGCTGATATGCTTTTCAAAAGTGCAAATTGCTGCTATGCTTCTCAATGTGCATGCAGAATCTGGTGTGCTCCTTTTATGCGAGGTTCGTGCCTTACATTTGATTTCCTTGCCAAGTGAAATCCATCTTTCACTTTGTTGATGTGTACATAGGGCTTTTGATTTGCATAAATTGTTCTCCTCCTTAATGAATATCATGTAACATGTAGCACAAAAGAGCAAGAAGTTTCCCAAGTTTGATTTATCCACTTTCAGCAAGAAAAATATAACTTTTATTTACACTTAATGATAGAAAATCACTCTGTGAAGTTTTTGGGTTCGAATCTGATGTTTGCAGGCTAGCCTTATGTACAACGAATACATTGTTTACAATGTGGAGCAGCTCAAGATGCGCTAAACCTTGCACGTGAACTTGAATTACTGAGTTTAGTTATAACATCTTGGAAATATTGTACTTTCTAAGACAGTAATTCATGATTATGGTTCATCTAGGCGCCATATGGATGGCCAGAAAATGGTTCAAACAGGCTCAATTCAGTACACCAAGTGTAGTAGTGCTCTCAAATTTTATAAAGTCCAGCACTTTGTGTAATTTGGTTTGTTTTAAAGAGATTGTTGTACTTAGTTTTTGTAGTTTTTGTGACTATTGGTATTTAATTTGTGCATTTAGTTACCAATTCTTCTTTATAACCTGCAAATATTTAATTAAAAATTATTAAAACTTAGCCTACACCATAACGTTTCTTGAAATAAATATTGCACTTAATCATCCTCACAAATTCTTCGTTATTTTTGTAACGGTAAAACTAAATTATAAAACATGTGTCATAACGTTCCCTAAAGTAAAAACTACACTTAATCATCCTCGCACATTCTTTCTTATTTTAGTAACGGTAATTCATGGACCATTTCTTCTTTATAATATGCTATTGTTTCGTTAAAAATATTAAAACTGCGCTTAATGATCGTCACAATTTCTTTGCTTAACAATGAAACTTAATTTTAAAACCTGCTTCGTAACTTTCATTGAAATAAAAACCGTATTTAATCATCCTCACAGATTATTTATTGTTTTTGTAACGGTAATTCATCCATTATTTTTTTATAGCCTGCAATTGCTTCATTAAAAATTATTCAAACTTAATTTTAAAATTTATATCGTAACGTTAACTGAAAGAAAAACTGCATCAAATGATTGTCACAAATTATGTTTTATTTTTGTAATGGTAAAAATTAATTTTAAAACGTGCATCGTAACGTTCCCTTAAATAAAAACTGTACTTAATCATCCTCACAAATTATTTGTTATTTTCGTAACAGTAATTCATGCATGTTTATATCGATTGGGGAGCTCCATCGATCAGCTTATTTTTGCTGAACTAATTTGAAATAATGAAATAACTTATGTTGAATAAAAATAGAAAATGAATGTATTAAAAATTATAAAATATAGTTAAATTCCATGAATTAAAAACTGAATTCATAATATTTTGACTAAACTTTAAAAAATATTGAGAAAAAATCATGTAAATATTTCATTTTTATTTTGAAGGGAATTAATGATTAGTCATCAATTTTATAATACATTTGAATGTTGAAAACGTTTTTAAGGTGATCAAACATTTTAAACATTAAAGAGTTGTAACTCATCGCTCCTATTTATGAATTAATGAATACAATTCATTTTCCCTCAATTTGGGTTTTTAAAATTTATTTTATATTGAATTATAGAGATCAATGAGTTTCAAATTTTATAAAAAGTCTCCAACTTTATTTTGAAAGGGTCCCAATTTTTTTTCCAGGTACGTAGATATCTATTGAAATAATTTATTCAATTGACAATTACCAGGATTAAGATATTGCTATATTTAACCATTTTTAGTTTAAAATTCACCATCTATGAACTCCTTTCCATTGCATTCTTATACTATTAATTTTGTAACGGTAATTCATTCAACCTTAATTCATTAAAAAATATTAAAATTTAACCTTAATCATAACGTTCTCTAAAATAAAAATTGCACTTAATCATCATCTCAAATTCTTTGTTATTTTCGTAACGGTAATTTATGCATCCTTTCTTCTTTATAACCTGCAATTATTGCGTCAAAAATGATTAAAACTTAATTTTGAAACCATCATAACGTTCCCTGAATTAAAAATTGCACTTAATATTAGTCACAAATTCTTTGTTATATTTGTAATGGTAAAACTTAATTTAGAACATGCATCGTAACGTTGTCTAAAATAAAAACTGCACTTAATGATCGTCGCAGATTCTTTATTATTTTTGTAAACGGTAATTCATGCACCTTTTATTCTTTATATGTTGCAATTATTTCATTAAAAATTATTAGAACTTAACCTACATCAAAATGTTCTCTAAAATTATAAACTGCACTTAATCATCATCGCCCGTTCTTTGTCATTTTCGTAACGGTAATTCATGCACCCTTTCTTATTTATAGCTTGCAATTATTTCATTAAAATGATTAAAAATTAATTTTGAAACCATCATAACGTTACTGGAAATAAAAATTGCACTTAATGATCGTCACAAATTATTTGTTATTTTTGTAACGGTAAATCTTAATTTTAAAAAGTTGCATCGCAACGTTCCCTGAAATAAAAAATGAACTTAATCATCTTCACAGATTCTTTATTATTTTTGTAACGGTAATTCATGCATCTTTCATTGTTATAACCTGCAATGAATGTGTGAAATTATGATTCGTGTATGAAACTATTTTATATACTTTCATCTATAAGCAAACAACCACCATCACAATCATCCCATTTAAACATATACCAACTTTGAATCCATATTTCTTCTTGAACAAGCTATATATCAAGGTCTTCCTTTTCCACCACATATATGTGATTATATGATTGATTTTGATTTATAACCATTTTAAGCAGTCACATAACTATCAATGAAAAGCACTGCATCCTAAAACCCGTTTTCACTCATGGACAAATATATGTTGCTGTCTCTAGAGTTAAAAGTAGAAAGAGGTTGAAGATTTTGATTTGTGACAAGAATGATAAACCGATCCATAGTACCGTTAATGTGTTTATAAGGAAGTGTTTAAGAAGTTAGGGTAATAAAGTTATGTAATTATTTTTTTGTTGGAACATTTATAGTAAAATGAATTCGTGGTATATATGTGGAGTATGATACACAGGAGTTGAGGAGTTTGAGTGTATGTATACTTGAGGATATATAAATAATGTGAATGGTTGGATCCATCAACATAACATTCAATGTAGCATGCAAGAGTTGAATGTGTCTCTTTATAGAGTTGTGTCTATACAAATCTTTATGAAGAGTGATATCCTTACGAATCACTTCCTATATAAGGAGTGGTAAGCCACATGTATGAGTAAAAGAAAAAGATTAGAATTCAAGTTACTTTACTTGCTTTAGAAATAGTTTACTGCAGAACTATTTCTTGTCTTTAGACATAAATCTATACAAACTCTTGTGTTATTGTTTCTTGATAACAAACAAGATCCAATGTGTTCTTCTTCGTATCTCAAAAGAGTTACCGTGCAACCTGTTGTTCTTAGTGGGTCGGTAAATTTCTTTTAGGAAAGCGTATCTAATATGTGCTTGGAAGACATCATCCGGTTCCCATACAACAGTGCCAAATCCTGCACTAACATTTTTTTCTTAAATTCTTGAAAATGTAACAATACTTTAGCGGAGAATTTTTTTAAACCAAAAAGATATTACATAATATTATTTAACTTTCACAAAATAATACGTGGTCAACATTACTTAATTTACATTAAATTAGTTTTTACTAAATTATAAAAAATTTAAATTGAATTTCCGTGCATCGGCACGGGATATTATACTAGTTTACTATTATTATGTTTAGGTTCAGTCAAACATAATATTCAATATGGGTATCATTAATGAGATTTTTCAGCCATTCTAAAGCTGCTTCCATTCCTTGAATATTCCACACAATACAGTTAAATTTGAGGGCCTTATCGATCATGGAAAATATTTTTAAAATTTTCTGAAGAGGCTCTAGATAAAGTCACGACTTACCTTTGGTTTCTGTGTCAAAGATTTTGTATCTACCTCTTTTGCAGAATCATGCATTGTGTCCTTCTTTGCAATATCTGGATCAGTTTGAGGGTCATCAATAAGTGGTGCAAACATGTTCCTGTTCCTATCTTGGGACATAAATAACAAATTGTTAGCTCTGAAATAGGGAGGAGAGTGAGAGGACATACCTGGAATATTTGTGTCATCCTTTTCGTATTGTAATCTGAGTTTAGGTGCCTCAGTAACAAACTTTGCAATATCCTGAGGGAAATGGGGTTTAATGATAGACTGTGAGTTACCTTTAGTGAAGTGTGTCTTTTCTGTGTGGAGGAAAGGAGCTGCGGCTGTATAGGTAGTATTGAAAGTTATGAGTGGAGATTGGTGAGAGGGTGAGGAGTTTGGATAGGTTCTCTGATTGAAGAGGGGTTGATTGGATAGAATCTCAGAGAGCAAGTCCAACAGTTTCTCCATTCACATTTTCTATAATAGGGAAGCAAATCCAATATTCCCCATATATTTTTGCCTCAACTCCAAAAGTGTCTCCATTTTTCATTCCCTATAATTTATTTGCATTTATTACTTCATATTTATCCTATTGTCTTCTATTTTTAACCATATATTCAATAAGTCTAAATAATGATGAAAAAATAAATTATTAACTTATAATACATGTTATAATAATATTTCATATTTGAAATTTCTTACTCCATAATATAAAATGATAAAACGTTTCATAAAAATAACACATTACGAATTACAATATTATTATTTTTGTAATGTATTATGAATAATTAAACTCATCTCTTTTCAATTATTTGTTACAAGTTATTATTTTCAACCATATGAAATAAAATGTTTAGTAAAAAAAACTTTAGTTTAAACGTTATGACTTATAAAAAATGTCAAAATAAATATATTTATGGCCTTAAAAATTTAATAAATTTATATTGCAAAATAGATTATATTTGATTATTAAATATCAATAGATATATAAATGTAAAAATAGTCATATGAGATCTTATTACAATCGTCTTTATGCATATTTTTGGAATATGTATTTTTAATAAAATTTTATAGTAATTATTTTGAGATATTATCATTTAAAACTATTGAAGAGAAACAATTAATGAATGAAATAACAAAAAACAATGCAAGTAGAATTAAATTTTGTTTCTCCAAATCTTCTCCCTCTTTTTCCATATTTGGAAAATCAAATGTTCTCTCTCTTCAAATTTCCTATTATGGAGAATGAGATGGAGAAGCCATTGCAGTTAAAAAAGGTTTCAAATTCCCCATATTAAAGTAAAATCTCCATTATAGCAAATATGTTAGACTTGCTCTAACTTCTCAAAAACTAGATCAGCCTCTGATTCAGAGCTGGTGAGGATATCAACAGTCTGAAGTGTCTTGCCAGGGGCGTCCCAATAGTGAGGTCAATGTGGCCCTTGCCTCAGGCCAAAATTTTTATTAATTTTAGAGGCCCAAAATTTTAAAAAATCATAACTAATTATATATTAAAAACTCAATATTCTGTGCCTATTTGATTTATAAACCAAGTTTTTTGGACCCATTTTAAAACTAAAAATAGCCTTTCAAAGCCCTTTTGTTATAAAAACGAATTTAATTGTTAAAATATTTTTAAAGGGAAAGAGAAGGATTTTCAATCCATCCTCACGGAACTTCTCTTTATTCGAGTGTCTATCCCTCCCTTTGTCGGACTTATTTATTCATTTATTGTCAATTTTGTCTGATAGAAAATGATTCTGCCAAATTATAAATATAAGTGTTTTTTAATTTGTTGGATTTAATTATATTTTTGAATATTTGAAACTTTTTTATAAAAAATTCGCCTCAGTCCCTAAAATAGTTAGGGCCGGCACTGTGTCTTGTCTTGGTTCTCAGCTACAGGAGAACCTGATGTAGTAACAGTCATAGAGTGTGGAGCTATAGTAGGAGCATGGGAAGGGTCATATAGCTAGGGGTTTGTGGAGGACAATGATAGATTTCCCTTGGGAGGGAGTCTCCCTCCCTATTAGTTGTAGGCTTCTCATTGATGATGCCCGCCTGGTCGGTCCGAAGGGTCCCCTTCCTCTGATCCAATATCCTGACCCTGCAAGACAGAGCCCCGGGGGTACCCGAGGGTAGACCCTCCGGCGTGATGATGAAAGACGGATCTTGGGAGAGAAATTGGGTATTCACTAGAACAATAGTGAGAAGATACTTACCTGGAATAGTGTTAGGCCGCACTATTTATACCGTAACCCATGCTCCCCGTGTGGTCCATCTTTTAGGTGGCTCCTCGTGTATATGTCCTTATCCGAGTTGTACTGTCCCGGATGCTGCCATATTAGCTTACCTCATCATGGGTCGAGCCCATACTACTGTCGGATAGTTGGGCCTGGGCCTGGTATCACCACTCATTGGTTAGTGTCTGAAAATTAATTTTTTATTTTATTTTAGAACATTCAATAGGACCCAATGCGGGTCTAATTATGTGAAGAATTTTAATTCTTTCTTTGGAAAAGACATTTTTAACCTTTTCTTTTGTTAATTAAAATAATTTGATTTCTGGAAATCACGTTGGCCCTATTTGTTGGAGTTTATTTAGTACTGAAATGAAAAATATAAATATATTTAACTGAACTAAAAAATATATAAATACGTTGAATTGAACTAAAAAAATATAAATATACTGAACTAAACTGAAAAACATTTAAATATACTGAACTGGATTGCTGAAAAAAATTATTTGAACTTAACTGAAAATTTTAAATTTAAATTATTTTGGATTGCATCAAATAACATTTTGAAAAAAATATTTGACTTATCTGATCTGAAATGAATTGAATATAAATTGAATTTAACTCAAAAAACTGTAGAAAACTATAATTAAAAAATATAGAGGAAATTTACCTAACTGAAAAATATATAATTATTTATCTGAATTGAACTGAGATGAAAAATTATAAAAATATTTTTCTAAATTTAACTGAACTTAAAAAATATAAAATATTAAACTGAACTGAAAAAATAAAAATATATTAAACTGAACTGATTAAATATAAATATTAAACCGTTGCTAATTGCTATATACACTCATCTGTCAATTGCAACGGTTACATGAAATGCCAACTAGCAGGCGTAAGTAAAGAGGGAGTCCCGTGGACTTCACCGTTTCATATAAATAGCGAGCAAGTGACGCCGGTTTGACATCACTTTCATTTTGAGAAAATGACAGTTTTAGTGCCCAGATTTTGAGGAAATGTTAACTTTGGTTCCTACTTTTTGAAATGGTTCAAAAATGGTTCCCAAGTTTTGATGAAATGTTCCAAATTGGTTCCCAAACCGGTTGATGACTGGCCATCGACGGTTTCTACCCCACCACCGCCTCCTCTGCACAACCATCACCACCCCGAGTATTCACTGCCATAGAGCCGCCTCACGCCCACCGACGGAAACCTTCCTCTTTTCACCTGTTGCCTACCACCGTCGAAACTTCTCCACTAGTCAGCCCACTACCCGAGGCGGGAGTTCATTACCACTTCGTTCTGACATTCATCCCTTAAAAACCATCCAAAATCCAATACACTAAAGTCCAACCAGAAAATGGCGGTGGCGGTGGTGGATGGTGGAGATGCAGGTGTCAGTGTCGGTGTCGTGTCGACGATGATGACTCTGTAGTGGTGCCCATCGGAGATCAATCTCGGCTGCCGTCGTGGTAGTGATAGTCGATCATTCTGGGCCTAAGTGACTGAGCGTCACTCTGCTGCCGGCTCAGCCCATCATCGACATCACCACCTCTTATATGTGCAGTGGTTGCGCCTTTGCCAGCATTTGGGGTGGCCAGAATTTGGGGCTCAGCCCGTTACTCTGTTCCACATCATCACGATCCGTCGGATCCTCGGTGGCAATGCCCAACACATAGATCCCAAGGAGTAGAAATGGGGTACTCCGACTGCTGGTTGTGCTAGTGGCGGCCATACTGGGCGTGAGGGCAGCTCTATGGTAGTGAGGTATACGGGGGTGGTAATGACTGTGCAGAGGAGACAGTGGTGGGGGGAAACAGTCAATAGCCAGTCATCAACCGATTTGGGAACCAAGTTGAAACATTTAATCAAAATTTGGGAACCATTTCTGAACCATTTCAAAAAGTGGGAACTAAAGTTGATATTTCCTCACAAACTGGGCACCAAAACTGTCATTTTCTCGTCGTAACCTTTCCCTTCATCTCCCTCTTCTCTCTCCATCCCTTTCCACGTTCCCAGATTTCCCCTAAATTCTTCTGATAGCTGCCCTCCTGCGAATTCTGCCCTTCTTCAATTCCTCTCAATTCTTGAATTTTGAAACCTAGGGTTTGCGAATTGGTACGATAAACAAATGGAGACGGCAAGAAGGGGCATTTTCAAGCGGAGTGGTGGCGAGAGCTCCAGCAAAGAGTTGGTTTTTGATGGAGTTGGATCTCCTTTGAAGAGTCCAGAAGACTCAACATAATATAATTGGCTATTTTGTAGAAGTTATCATGTTTAAACATGCTTATGTTTAAACACTTGCTGAACTGGAATCAGAAACTAAGCAAGAGTATTGAAGGAGATGTACAACTCTTATGAAATCAAAGATAATATTCGAGAAATCAAGATGATAAGTGAAGATTGATTTTGTACCGATTTGAATTAGTTTGAGAATATGTAATAGAGTTGTATCTTAGAAAGGATTAGTCTTAAATAAGGAAAGAGGATATTTCTTATCCTTTAGCTATAGAAGTAGAATATAGCTAGAAGACTAAATGTAGCTGTGACAAGCTGGATGGGAGATCAGCATTGCCGAGATTGAAGGATCAAGAAGATAAACGAGGTAACACAGCATTGAACTATAAATAGACAAAGAAGCTGCGACAGAACATTATCCATCTTACAAGAAAGTATTCTGCCGATCAGAATAGCTTTACAGTTGGAGCAGCTTATTGAAGGGAGTTCAATAGGTCTTTGCCGAAAGCCAGCAGTCTGAAATCAACAGCCTTAATACTTCAGGGGAAGTGGTCAAGACAGCAACGAGGAGTTGCTTACCGGCAGTGAGGGGATCCCACGAATCCATACAAGAGATAAGTCATAGATAGTTAATTATTGTGTGAAACTCTTTAATGTATCTTGATTATCTAGTGGATGATTTTCAGACTGGGTAAGGCCCCGCAGATGTAGGTGTTTATCACCGAACAGCGTAAACAATTCTGTGTGTTCTTTCTTTTTATGTTTAAACTTTGCAGTATGTTTAAACATACTTGTTAGTTTAGAAAGAATAGTTGAGAACTATTTGAAACTGATCGATAGTAAATTTCATTTGGTATCAGAGCTAGTCCACTGAGTTGTGCCTTTTTAACAAGGCCAGTGGAGATCCCTATCGATCATGGCGAACCAAGAGAAGGATGGTTCAATATACACGCGTGCACCCATGCTGGATAAAAATAACTACGGTTATTGGAAGGCAAGGATGAGGCATTACATTGATGCTCTAGATGAAGAAGCATGGTATTGGGTTGAGAACGAGTGGTCACCAGCCAGACATCCACCTACAGTAAGGGCAATCGAAGGTGTTTTGAAAAACAGAGAAGAGTTGTCAACTCAAGAGAGGAAGGATAAGCGACTAAACAGCAAAACACTAAACGGCATCAACTCGTGTGTTGATCATGAAGCGTTTCGGTTGATTTCAACTTGCTGCACTGCTAAGGATGCATGGGAGAAACTAAAAGCAAACTATGAAGGAGATGCAAAAATGAAACGACAAAAAATGCATACAGTGAAGACAACATTTGATACTTTGATTATGCAAGGATAATGAGACTACTACTGACTACAATGCAAAAATCAGGGATCTTGTCAACACAGCATATCAGTTGGGAAAACCATTTTTTGAAGATGATATTGTTCAGAAGATATTGAGGTCTCTTCCACCAAGGTTCAAAGGAAAAACTATTGCAATGGAGGAATTACATGATACATCCGAGATGACAGTTGATGAAGTCATGGGAGCACTTTCAGCCTTTGAAATGAAGGAGTTAGCAACAGTAAGGCAGAGTGATATGGCCTTTACTGCAGCTGCACATAAAGCAGTTGAACAAAACTCAGTGTCTAAACATAATTCCATGTCTAAACACTCTACCAGAAACAGCAATGAAGAAATGGACGAGGATGAGCTTGCTCACATATCAAGGAGCTTTGCAAAAGTTCTGAGAAAATCTCAAAATAGGAGAAATGAAGGAAGGGAGCAGAGTTCAAGTATGAGTAGAAGAGCAAATAATGATCAAGCAGAACCCAAGCCGTCATTTAAACATGCTGGAAAAATTCAATGTCGAGAATGCGAAGGGTACGGGCATATTCAATCACAATGTCCAAGTGGATCAGCAAACAAAAAGGGGAAAGCCTACAATGCTACATTTAGTGATGCAGAAGATTCTGATGAAGAGCATGTCAGCAATCATGTAGCGTTTGGAGCAATCACTGTTCAAAGCGATGAAGAAAGAGAAGAAGAAAACTATGTTATGTTTGGTGCTGTTGTTTCAGAGAATGAGAGTTTAGACTCTGAGGTGGTTCATGAATCTTACGACAAACTTCATGAATGCTGGATCAGTGTGACTGAACAGAATAAAGCACTGCAGAAAGACAACAACAGTTTGAATGAAGAAATTGAGCAACAACAGATAACTATTGAGGCAATGAGAAAGGAACTGAAGATAGCTCTCATTCGAGCAGAGGTAGCAGAAGGAACCATCACCAAACTGAACAAAGGAACAGCTGCTCTGGATGAAATTCTTGGTATGGGAAATCGACATGGATTAGGGTATGATGAAATAGAATTGGCTAACAAGAATAATCAGTCAAAAGGGAAGTTGAACAAGAAGGTGATGCAACCGAGTTCAAGTCAAGTAAGGAGAGAGCAACCTGTTAGAGCTTCAAACAACTTTCCGAAGTTTGGTTTAGGTTATAAACCTATCTATCATCGTCAGCAAAACATGTTTCAACCATGGTGGGAGGCAAGGTGCAATTATTGTCAACGTCCAGGACACTACAAAAGACGTTGCTTTCGCCTTTTACAAGATCTGATGCAAGAATCAACAAATGGAGCAGGTTACAACACAGGAGCTGTTTATAACACAGGTGTAAGTTACAACACTGGAGCAGGTTACAACATAGTACAATCAGAAAAGTCTCCGCACACTAAAAAGGTATGGGTTCCAAAAACCAATCACTGCTATGCTGTTCATACATGCTATAGCTCATATGCCAGAGACTCCTGGTACTTCGATAGTGGTTGTTCTAGACATATGACAGGTACTTCTGAGTTGTTGAGCAATATTGTTCCATGGACTGGAACTGTCAGATTTGGAGATGGGAAGAAATGCAGAATAACTGGAAAGGGGGAGTTACACGTCAAAAACTTTCCAGTGTTTCAAGACGTACTCTTGGTGGATGGACTAAAGGCAAATTTTCTCAGCATTAGTCATCTATGTGACAACAAACTAACAGTTTTATTTGATGATAAAGTATGCACAGTTAGGAAGGATGAACGGGGTGTTCTTATTGGCACTAGATCATCAGATAACTGCTATATTCTGGATGAGTCAGTTAGTTGTCTCAAAGTAAGTGTGGATGATACTCTTCTGTGGCACAAGAAGCTTGGTCATGCAAATCTGAAAACATTGGCTAAGGTAACCAAGCTTGAAGCAATAAGAGGAGTACCACTACTCTCTTATACAAAGGAATTGAACTGTCCACCATGTCATGAAGGTAAACAGGTTAGGTCTCCACACTCTAAACTTCATGAAATCACTACTTCCCATGGTCTTGAACTACTGCATATGGATTTGATGGGGCCAATCAGTCCAGCTAATATTTCGGGAAAGAAATATATCTTTGTATGTGTAGATGACTTTTCCAGGTTTACTTGGGTGAAATTCTTGAAAGAAAAATCTGATGCCGTGGGAATAATTATTGAGCTCATTACACAAGATAATACTGAAAGATCACATGACGGTCTTCAAGTGGTTCGAGTAAGGAGTGATCATGGACGGGAGTTTGCAAACTCTACTATGATGGATTTCTGTGCAAAACTTGGAATCAAACATGAGTTTTCTGCTCCAATCACACCACAGCAAAATGGTATTGTTGAACGCAAGAACAGGACTATCATCAACATGTCAAGGGCTATGATGGCAGAAAATGATACTCCAAAGAAATGGTGGGCTGAGGTAGTTCATACTGTATGTCATACAATGAAATTTACTATCGATCAGTTTCAAATAGTTCTCAACTATTCTTTCTAAACTAACAAGTATGTTTAAACATACTGCAAAGTTTAAACATAAAAAGAAAGAACACACAGAATTGTTTACGCAGTTCGGTGATGAACACCTACATCTGCGGGGCCTTGCCCAGTCTGAAAAACATCCACTAGATAATCAAGATACGTTACAGAGTTTCACACAACAATTAACTATCTATGACTTATTTCTTGTATGGATTCGTGAGATCCCCTCACTGCCGGTCAACAACTCCTCGTTGCTGTCTTGACCACTTCCCCTGAAGTATTAAGGCTGCTGATTTCAGACTGCTGGCTTTCGGCAAAGACCTATTGAACTCCCTTCAATAAGCTGCTCCAACTGTAAAGCTATTCTGATCGGCAGAATACTTTCTTGTAAGATGGATAATGTTCTGTCGCAGCTTCTGTGTCTATTTATAGTTCAATGCTGTGTTGCCTCGTTTATCTTCTTGATCCTTCAATCTCGGCAATGCTGATCTCCCATCCAGCTTGTCACAGCTACATTTAGTCTTCTAGCTATATTCTACTTCTATAGCTAAAGGATAAGAAATATCCTCTTTCCTTATTTAAGACTAATCCTTTCTAAGATACAACTCTATTACATATTCTCAAACTAATTCAAATCGGTACAAAATCAATCTTCACTTATCATCTTGATTTTTCGAATATTATCTTTGATTTCATAAGAGTTATACTTCTCCTTCAATACTCTTGCTTAGTTCTGATTCCAGTTCAGCAAGTGTTTAAACATAAGCATGCTTAAACATGATAACTTCTACAAAATAGCCAATTATATTATGCTGAGTCTTCTGGACTCTTCAATCCCCCCCTTTGGCATTTTGTGGAGCCATATCACTTGTTTTGATGCAGAGACAATAACTCACTCCCCCTATCATATAGATCTTCATTCTTCAATCATATTCGCATCAATAAATCAGAAACAATATATATATATATGACTTCAAAGCTCCCCCTATCAACCAAACATAGATAGAGCTCATAAACTTTTCTCAACAGTAGTGTTCCAAAATAAATGGAACCAACATCCAAAATAAATGGCCACCAAGGCATCAAAACTGGCATTAAAACTAATCATAATGCTTGATATTCAGGCCAAGCTGTTCAACAAGAAGTAACTCTTCTCTAGTGGGGATGAAATCAATAGGCAATTTGGATGGAAGATTGCCCATAGTGGTTTAGATACAATCGTAGGTTGAAACACACACAACAACTCCCAGAAATCTCAGAAATCCCCAACTATCACAACTCCTAGGTGCGGCAAGCACTCTAACTACTAAATCAATCCGAAAAACTCAATCTTTAAGCAGTTTAGAGCCAAATACCTCTTGCATTGGGGTTGAACCTCCAGTCGACTAAAGCCCAGGTTTTTCTTGTTCTCGGACTCTCGATTTGACAATGTGTTGCTCAGACCAGATTCCGGTTGCGATGAGAATCGATCGATGCACTAGTTTGATGATGAGCTTTGATCAATCGCCGGTAAAGATTACCTTGAAGTGGGAACGACGGAGCTACAGTAATTAGATGAAAAGGGACAAATATTTTCCCTCTTATATTTAATATTTTCAGAAATTCAAATCCGAAACCAATTTGGAAAATAAATCCACAATTGCACACTGGTCCCACAATTTTTATGAAAGCACTGATTATTCCCCATAAAATAAATATGTAGCCAAGATTATCTCCTCAGCCTGTATGGATATTTTAGCCCACTGACATCAACTTTTTCAGCCCATTGACTAGTCAGGCCCAATAGACTTTCCTCTTCATTTTCGGCTAACTCTTCAGAGTTTAAACACACTGATTTCTCAATGTTTAAACACACTTGACACCAACTTCTTTTTGTATTTTTCTTTTTCAAAAATACAATAACACAAAGCAGTAAACACTAATATACAACAAATATGAGGTGATCAGAGGTACCTCAAATTCGACAAACACCTAAGTGTTGTCGTAGTGTCTCAAAAGTTGCAGAGTCCAGTGGTTTAGTGAAAATATCTGCATATTGTTCAGCACTAGGAACAAACTCAATGATCAGTTCCTTCTTTTCCACCAAGTCTCTGATGAAGTGATGCTTGATATCTATGTGCTTTGATGAAGTGCCACTACCAGAAGAAGTACCATCTGCAGAACCAGTTGCACCAGTCCATGAGAGCAGGAGCTCTGAATCTGAGTTGAAGGAAGATGATGAGACAGTTGAGCCAGGTACAGAAGAGCATGTGAATATTAGTTCTGAATCTGAGTCTGAGGAGAGTGATGAGGCAGTTGAGCCAGCTGCAGAAGATCATGTGAGTAGTAGCTCTGAATCTGAGCCTGAGGAGGGTGATGAGGCAGCTGAGGTGCCATTAGTGTTTTCAGATGATAATCCTCTGCTGGAAAATGCTTGGAATGATATCTTTTATTCCAGGAGGGTTATGACTGTGTATGAAGGGCTGGTCAACAAGAAGATGCATGTGGAAAAGAGATTGACTGAGAAGTTTAAACATCCTGGTTTTGTGGCTTTTATGAAGAGAATTCAGATGTTTGGACCAGCAAATTTCTGCATCAAGGCCAATCATTCTCTGTTGCTGGAATTCTATGCAAACCTGAGAGGAACAAACTGTGCTCCAGATTCTGCATGGTACAGAAAGGTCTATCTCAGAGGCAAGCTCTATAGATTTGATGCTCCTTTGATCAATCAGGTGTTAGGAACAGGGAGACATGATTCCATCTGCCCAAACAGTGCTTATCCTGAAGGTTTTACTTTGGATTATGATGTGGTAGCACTAGAGCTGACAGGGGGCACACTTGGAGAATGGGGTGCAGACAAGACTCTCAAGGCAGCTTATCTTTCTCAGAAGTACTACTGTCTGTACAGGGCTGTTGCTAATCTGTGGATCATGTCTACCAATGTATCTCTGGTGACTGAGGAGATGGCATGCTTGATGTATTGTATTGGTACCAAAAGACCTTTCAACCTGGGATGGTTTATCCATGATAGGGTTCTGCTAGTAGCTCAGCATCAGAAATCCGATGAGTACATCACCTATCCTGCTCTCATATTTGGTTTACTATATCATGCTGGATTAGTTGATGGACTAGATGATAAGATCACTTTCTGTGATGATTTACAAGTTAACAAGTCCATTTACAGAAAGAGAAATGATCTACCTGCTGCTGCTGAAGAAGAAGAGGCAGACTTAGAGGAGGAACCAGCTGAGGTCAACTATGCTGTGGTGAGAAAGAAGGAGTTTCGAGGACTAATCAGATATCATAGATAGAAGATGCATGATTTTCAAGAGGAGCTGGAAGCTCTTGAAGAAACTGAGGATGAGACCAATGGTTCTGATGCATTCTGAGAGCTACTGTTCTTATTTTCTCTCTTTTGCATTCAGTACTTTGATATATTCTGATGATTGTTTTGTTTTTTTCTGGATATTTGGTACTTTGGCACATTTTCTGTTCCCAATAAGGAGAACATTATGATTAGTTTTGATGCCAGTTTTGATGCCTTGGTGGCCATTTATTTTGGATGTTGGTTCCATTTATTTTGGAACACTACTGTTGAGAAAAGTTTATGAACTCTATCTATGTCTGGTTATAGGGGGAGCTTTGAAGTCACATATATATATTGTTTCTGATTTATTGATGCGAATATGATTGAAGAATGAAGATCTATATGATAGAGGGAGTGAGTTATTGTCTCTGCATCAAAATAAGTGATATGGTTCCACAAAATGCCAAAGGGGGAGATTGAAGAGTCCAGAAGACTCAGCATAATATAATTGGCTATTTTGTAGAAGTTATCATGTTTAAACATGCTTATGTTTAAACACTTGCTGAACTGGAATCAGAAATTAAGCAAGAGTATTGAAGGAGAAGTACAACTCTTATGAAATCAAAGATAATATTCGAGAAATCAAGATGATAAGTGAAGATTGATTTTGTACCGATTTGAATTAGTTTGAGAATATGTAATAGAGTTGTATCTTAGAAAGGATTAGTCTTAAATAAGGAAAGAGGATATTTCTTATCCTTTAGCTATAGAAGTAGAATATAGCTAGAAGACTAAATGTAGCTGTGACAAGCTGGATGGGAGATCAGCATTGCCGAGATTGAAGGATCAAGAAGATAAACGAGGCAACACAACATTGAACTATAAATAGACAAAGAAGCTGCGACAGAACATTATCCATCTTACAAGAAAGTATTTTGCCGATCAGAATAGCTTTACAGTTGGAGCAGCTTATTGAAGGGAGTTCAATAGGTCTTTGCCGAAAGCCAGCAGTCTGAAATCAACAGCCTTAATACTTCAGGGGAAGTGGTCAAGACAGCAACGAGGAGTTGCTTACCGGCAGTGAGGGGATCCCACGAATCCATACAAGAGATAAGTCATAGATAGTTAATTGCTGTGTGAAACTCTGTAACGTATCTTGATTATCTAGTGGATGATTTTCAGACTGGGCAAGGCCCCGCAGATGTAGGTGTTCATCACCGAACTGCGTAAACAATTCTGTGTGTTCTTTCTTTTTATGTTTAAACTTTGCAGTATGTTTAAACATACTTGTTAGTTTAGAAAGAATAGTTGAGAACTATTTGAAACTGATCGATAGTAAATTTCATTGGAAGAGTGATGATGATGAAGATTGGCCTGCCACCAAACGAGGCCGCTGGAGTGATGAAGACTCATCCACTTCCTGTTTGACTGAGGTTGAGTACCATTTCCTTGTTCACGATGATCCTGACTTGTTGACATATGATGAGGCACTTGAATTGCTGGACCTGGATTTCGAGGAATATCAACAGCTTCAGGTTGCAATGGACTATCCTGAGATCCAAGGAGAGCTTCCTGGCGGCTTTGATGGGGATTTGGATCTTCCCAACCTCTCTGAGATAAATCAACAACTTCAGGTTGCAATGGACTATCCTGATATCCAAGGAGAGCTTCCTGGCGGCTTTGATGGGGATTTGGATCTTCCCCGCCTCTCTGAGATTATCAGGTTCGATGACGACTTGCATTTTGATCAAGGTTTCTTTGACGAATATAGTCCAGAGGAACTTCTGAATTGCTTAGAATCTTTTTGAGCAATCAGTTTAGTTTAGTTTGTGAAATCAGCAGTTTAGTGCTTGCATGCTTTTCCGGCTGATGAAGATTGTCTATTTCCATTGTATCATCATACTGTATTAGGAGTTTAGAATAAGACTCAATACCTTCTAATATCTGTAATTGTTTGAGTTTGATGAAATATACTAGTTCACATTTTCTGCCTTCTTGTTTCTCTTCTGAAATATATGCTCTCTTCTTCATTATCATTGTTAACATACTTAATGATGGAACTGTTTAGACATATAATGAGCAAATTCACCATCATTGCTAAAAAAAGTTCAGGTTTTATGTATAGGTAATGAATTTGGTTTAGAGCATGTTTTTAACTAGTCTGAGTTTATATCTAGTATTAAATCTCTGAGAAATGCTTTTGATTTTTCAGATTCCCTTTCCACATAGCTTGTTAAAACATCTTATTCACTCTTGCAATGGTTCGTCTTTGATAAGCCTCAAAAATGATTTTAAAGTGGAAACGGCCGGATGCGATGCGGTCATCATCACGGTTCAAATAATGGATAAGATGGTTCATCGAGCATACGTGGATGGTTGCAGCTCAGCGGAAATAATGTATTGGCATTGTTTCAAAAAGCTGGACGACAACACCAAGGCCAAGTTGATCCCAACAAGCACACCGTTGGTGGATTTCGCGGACAGAACGGTGTGGCCGGAAGGAACAATCACGCTTCCAGTTGGGGTGGGGGAGAGGCCGACCAGGAAAGAGGTGGACATGGAGTTCATCATCGTCAAGGCTCATAGCCCATACAACCTAATACTGGGGAGACCAGCGCTAGCCCAGCTCAAAGGCATTGTCTCAACCCTCCACCTTCTCTTGAAGTTCCCAACCAAAGGAGGGATAGAGACCGTTCGAGGCGACCAGCAAAAGGCGAGAGAGTGCCACAGAATCGCGCTGAAGAAGCGGAAACATCCAGATGACGAATCGCCACCACGACGTCCGATCCACATGGTCCGGTCAGGGAACCCAGATCCCAAAACCTTATCAACATCGTGCATGCCCATGTTCCTTGACCAAAGCGGATGCCGAGGAGTCCAAGTGGGATCCGACTTGCCCGGTGCAAGTCGTCAGGAGGTTCTGGAGGTCTTGATCAAGCATCAGAAGGTCTTTGCATGGAAGGCGACGGACATGACGGGAGTATCACCCAAACTCGGTCAACACGCCCTCAGAGTGGATCCTTCACACCCACCGGTCATGCAGAAAAGACGGCCGCTATGCCCAGAAATGAATGACGCGGTAAACAAACAGGTAACCGAGTTGGTGAATGCAGGTATCCTACGGGAAGTGCCATACCCTACGTGGTTAGCCAACCCGGTCCTAGTCAAAAAGTCTGATGGGAGCTGGCGAATGTGCATCGATTACAAAGCGTTGAACAGGGCATGTCCCAAGGATTGCTACCCGACACCCATCATCGACCAGAAGGTGGACGCGTTGGCCCCTTTCCCGATCAAATGCTTTCTGGATGCATACAAGGGGTACCACCAGATCCCGATGAAGGAGGATGACATCGACAAAATGACCTTCATCACGGAGAGGGGAGCTTTCGCGTACCGGATGATGCCGTTTGGCTTACGCAACGCCAGTGCCACTTACCAAAGGGTGGTGGACAAAATTTTCAAAGCACAGATCGGCCGCAACATGGAGATTTATGTCGACGACATGGTTATCAAGAGCGTATCGTATGAAGGGTTGGTGAAGGATCTAGATGAGACTTTGGGAACCTTACACGCGGCAGGTATGATGCTCAACCCGGCCAAGTGCCAGTTCGGAGTGGGGGCCGGGAAGTTCTTGGGCCTCATGGTGTCCAACAACGGTTTGGAGGTCAACCCAAATAAGGTCCAAGCCGTCTTGGAAATGAAGCCTCCCCGGAACGTTAAAGAATTGCAGAGCTTGAATGGTAAGCTGGCGGCTATGAACAGGTTCTTGTCACGAGATGCAGAGAAGTCACTACCATTCTTGAGGATTCTCAAGGGCAGCGTCGGGCCAAAAGGAGCAATCGAATGGGGCCAGACAGAGGATGAAGCATTCCTCAAGCTGAAAGATCATTTAAAAGACCTACCAGCCATGTCCCCTCCCGAGCAAGGTGAGACGCTGTACTTGTACCTTGCCGCTGGGATGGAGGTCGTGAGTGGCGCATTGGTTAGGGAAGTGAACAAGGTCCAGCGTCCGGTCTATTATGTCAGCCGAACGCTGCAGGGGGCCGAGTTGAGATATAGCGCTCAGGAGAAGCTGGCCATGGCATTGGTCCATGCGGCGAGACGCCTCAGGTCGTATTTCCAAGCACACCCCATCGTGGTTCTCACAAACGAGCCGCTCAAAGCAATTTTGACCAGGCCGGAGATGTCAGGAAGGTTGGCCAAGTGGGCAATAGAGCTAGGCGAACATGCCATTGAGTTCGCCCCAAGGAAAGCCATCAAAGGGCAAGTGATGGCTGATTTCCTAGCAGAGTTGCCATCCGGGATCGAGGAGAAGGATGAAGTCACCATCGACGCGCCAAGCGAGCCAGCTGACAAAAGGCAACGACGCGTCGACAGGACAGGATGGTGGAAGCTGCATGTGGATGGCGCATCCGGCGTGGAAGGATCAGGAGCAGGTTTGATCGTGACCGACCCCGATGGCATGGAGACGACGTACGCGTTGAGATTCCAGTTCCCAGCCATGAACAACGAAGCCGAATATGAAGCATAAATTGCAGGCATGGAGTTAGCAAAAGCGTTGGGCGCGGCCAAGTTGGATGCATATGGCGACTCGGCTTTGGTAGCAAACCAGTTCAATGGATCATACGCAGCCAAGGAGCCATCAGTGCAGAAATACATGGCCAAGGTAAAGAGTCTGGCCACACAGTTCGAAAGATTTGAGGTGACCCGAGTCCCTAGATCCGAGAATACGAGGGCAGATGCCCTCAGCAAGTTGGCCTCCACGGCAAGTAGCCATCTGTCCAAGGGAGTTCTGGTGGAAACACTGCCAGCAAGATCAACTGACGGCATGACAGTCGCTGCCATTGAGGCCGAGCCGCCATGTTGGTTGACACCAATGCGGGACTACTTGCTCAGCGGAGCGTTACCACCCGATCAAAAAGAGGCGAAAGCCCTAGAGAGGAAGGCGCTGAATTTTGCGCTCAGGAATGGGGTGGTATACAAGAGAGGATATTTGCAGCCGTGGTTGCGGTGTTTAACGCCCAAACAAGCAGAAAGAATCCTGAAGGAGCTCCACGAAGGAAGCGGCGGCAGCCATCAGGGGGCCCGAACACTGGCGCTGAGGGCAACCCGAGCAGGTTATTACTGGCCCAATATGAGGGTCGACGCCGACCGTGTGGTTAAAACTTGCCATCAGTGCCAGATACATGATCGGGTGTCATCTCAACCCGGCCAGCCCATGAAGAGCATCACAGGCCCATGGCCGTTTGCAAAATGGGGCATCGACATTGTCGGTCCTTTCCCCCAAGCGACCGGCAAGAGAAGATTCTTGGTGGTGGCCGTTGACTACTTCACCAAGTGGGTTGAGGTGGAGGCATTGGCAACCATCACAGGCAAGAGGATGACCAGTTTCGTGTGGAGGAACATTGTCCGCAGATTCGGCCTGCCCAAGACAATCATCAGCGACAACGGACGCCAGTTTGAAGGAGGAGTCTTCAGAGACTGGTGTAACCAGATGGGCATCCAGCAGAGCTTCACATCAGTAGCCCATCCGCAGGCCAACGGTCTCACCGAGCGAACCAATAGAACGATTGTGCAAGGGTTAAAGAGAAAGTTGGACGGCGCGAAAGGGAACTGGGTAGATGAGCTCCCATCGGTGTTGTGGGCATACAGGACGACGCCCCGAACGGCCACAGGTGAATCACCTTACTTTCTGTGTTTCGGCAGTGAGGCCATCATCCCGCCTGAGCTCATCATCCCGTCAACGCGATCCGCCATCCCGGATGCCGAAGAGGACAATGACCAGCGTTTGAGAGAGAGCCTGGAGGACTTGGAGAGAGCCAGAGAGCAGGCCACAATCAAGGAGGCGGCCTACAAGTCATATGTGGAACAACGCTATAATGCCAAAGTCCGCGTAAGAAATCTGAAGCAAGGCGAATTGGCCCTCCGAAAGAATGAAGCCAGCCGAGTTGAAGGCTTGAAGAAGTTAGATGTCACGTGGGAAGGACCATACGTGGTCGCAGAAGTGCTGAGGAACGGCGCATACAGGCTGCAGACCATGTCAGGCGAAGCGGTACCAAGGACGTGGAACATGGAGAACCTCCGCCGTTATTACGGTTGAGCAGCATCAGACCCATGAGAAAGGTACCAATTAGTTTGTATATAATGGGGAAATGCTTTTGGAGAACGGATTCCTGATCGGATCGCGACTTTTGCCCTCATGAGGGATGCGATCTTGAGGAAATCCAGTTCTCCCGCGCAAAATTGTATCTTTTGTACTCCCCCCTTTGTTTTTTAATGAATTCCAAGTGTCAAGTTCAAGAACATATCATCTCTTTTTCTGGTTCATTTATGCCCTTTTTTCGAAAGTCGAATGACTTGATCGGAATTTGTGATAATGGACATTAAGAGAGGCAGTTCAGGCCATCGCTCCGGTTACCCGGACAAAGCATTAGAACACTGGACACATCCCTCATTCAGGTTGTGAAGCATTAAGGTCACATCTTTGCCGAGTATCTCAGACATATATCTGGAATGGCAAAGATGCGGTCAAAAGCGTACCTACACCAATGGGCAAGTCGGATGACACGATCATGATCGTGACCGCCAGACCGAGACTGAGGCTTAGCCGCCCTTTCTCGAGTACTGAACATAGGCGTGGTTTTTTGTTCAAATGCGGACGGGCAAATAGAGCAAGCCATATCCTCTCCAAACTCGGATAGCTACCGGTTTGGAGAAAAGGTGGAATTTTTTCTTCAATGAAAATCCATGTCGGACACGGACCGATTAACAAGGACCATAGCTTAGCAGCTTTGGCTTTGAAGAAAAAAACCAAGGAGAGGGCAAGGCCTACATACCTTGGTGGCTTGGTCAAGGTTTAGCGACCTCCAAGTTGGCAAGAAATTCAAGCCACATCAAGGTTCGCCCCAAATAGTTCATCCTGCTGACTCATCCCTCTTCATACAGAAGGATGATGAGTCGCCACCATGAACAGGGGTGAGCAGAATGGCAAGGTATCAACCAAACGGTAAGGCAATAGCCAGTAATGCAAATGCACAAACAAGAGTTGTCTCGTCAGGCCACCTAAATAGTTCATCCTGCTGACTCATCCCTCTTCATACAGAAGGATGATGAGTCGCCACCATGAACAGGGGTGAGCAGAATGGCAAGGTATCAACCAAACGTTAAGGCAATAGCCAGTAATGCAAATGCACAAACAAGAGTTTTCATCAAATAGCAAACAGCCAAACCGCTAAGGCAATAATATATGCTGCCAAAGCAAGAATTCAATAACAATGTAAAGCAAATGTGACCCTTATGGGTCATTACAAACCAAAAGGAAATTATTCAAAAGAGTTTAAGGAGAAATCCAACAGAAAGAAAGGAAAGGGAAGCAGAACTAATGGTTCTGGGCAGAAACTTGGACATTGTTTCCAGCATCCTCCAAATCCTTCACCAGCCCTTCCTCCGCCACAACTTCACCGTCGACCATAACAGGCGGAACTGCAACATCTGGCTCCCATGCGGCAAGCTCGGCCGGAGTCATCTCGCCAGTCAATGTAGCAAAGTACTCAGGGAAGCCATAGCCAACGAAGGCATCTGTGAGCTCAGAAAGAGCAGTGGCATAGGCAGCAGAGTCTTCATACACGTTATCCAGCGCATAAGCCCGTCGGAGGAAAGCAGAAGTGCGCGCAACGGCGCGTTCTGATCGAGCTACCTTGGCAAACACTTCACGCACGCCGGCGGTCAGCACAGACTGATAGTCAAGGGCGAGGCTGGTTTTATCCTCCAGCGCCTTCTTCAGTTGACCTTCGGACTCGGCAAAGCGAGCTTGAAGAGCGGCCAGTTCGCCAGATATCTTCTCCACCTGATCAGCTCTCCCAACAGCTTCATCTAGACGTTTTTGCAGCTCGGTGGCAGATATCTGGGCATCTAGTAGGGCAGCGTCGCTGGTCTCCTTGGCTATTTTCAGTTCCTCACTGTCCGAGATGGCAGACGCCAATTGAGCGTTGACAGCGTCCAGCTGCTTCTTCAGCGCCCGCTCGGATTCCATCCAGTCATCAGGTGACCACTCAGCATCAGCATCTGCTTTGGCCTTGGCCTCATCTTGAAGTTTGACTATCTCGGCATCGGCAATGGCCAGTTGCCTCTTCACATCTCCGAGCTCGATGAGGGTGGCGTGATGCACCTTCACGGCGAGGGACGAGCAAGCACCCTAACATTATAACAGTTAGGAGGACAGAGTTGGAAGAGGAAGTTAAGCATGAAAAGAGCGACAAGGAGATGAAACTTACATCGAAAACAGACGAAATCAGATTGTCTGTGGCAGTCCTGACCCCATGAAGGTTTAGCGCCGGATTCTTCACCCAAGCCCTGAAATGGTCAAGGGGCATCACCTCCTTGAGATATTCCAAACGACCGGCAGGCGAGTTGAGGAAGACGGTGGAGGAGTTGGTTTTACCCTTCTCAGTTTGAAAACCACCAGCGTGCGGAGGGGCCCTCCCACCATGCTGCGGACCAGTCGGCTCAGTGCTGCTCCTCGGTTTCTCAGGCACTTGGGGTCGGGACGAGGCATTCTCGCGACCGCCGACCCCCATCTGGAATAGCTGGTCGGGCTTCAGCAAACCCCTTGACGACCCCGTATCCTGATAGGGAAGCGAGGAACCATCAGCATTGCCATCCTGCTCGGTTTGAAAGGATTGACCATGCGACTGAGTGGACTGGTTTGGGCCGGTACTGTCCTCCAACCTCCTACGTTGCGAGGGGCGGTTGAACTTCGTCACGTCAATGGTTGGACGGCAGCGAGTCATATCTGTGGTAAACATACGCCATGAAGCAAATACGGTTGATGCAAGAACAAAAGGTCATGATAGTGCTCAAGAAGGATGAAAGAGAGGGTCAAATCTGTCGACATACCTTTATCAGTTCGACCAATCGGAGCGATTGCTAGAGCGGTAGGAGGGCTGAAGAGATCAACACTTGGGGGGCTGTTGCCCTCATCCTGGATGGGCTTATCGTCACCTGGGATGACAACAGGCTCATCCTGGATGGCAGGAAGCACGCGACGGTGAGGCAGGCCGGAATCCCGCAACCTTTCATCCAACTTCAAAACATCCCACCTCTCCGGTCTCTCCTTCAGAGCTCTGATGGAGGCAGCCAAGCGGTTCTGGGATACGCCATCTGGAGCGCGGCCGCGCGTGTCAGGATCACCAACAGCTTGCCTTGGGCGAGAGGCGACAGGCCCATACACCACGTCTTCATCGACGAACATGAACTTCACCTTCCAGTTGGTCGTTTTGGGCATGCCAGTCAAGATGTGCAGGTCGGCTTTGGGGCGAACCTTGATGTGGCCCCAACCGCCGGTGTAGAAGAACACCCGGAACAAGGTAACGGAGGGAACAACCCCGCGAGCACCGCACAGGGTCTCGAAGCCAATAATGTCGCGCACAGCGTTGGGCGTCATCAAGCCCAGAGTCATGTCAAAGTAAGACAAAATGGATTGGCAGAAAGGAGTAAGAGGGAACCTGACGCTGCAGCGAGCCAGATGCTCGTAGTAAACAGGAACTTTGCCCGCTGGGGCAGCATTGATGGTGTCGCTGGGTTTGGGTCGGACGATTGACTTTGCCAGATCTGCGATCTGGAGGCCCTCGGTGTCGCGGCAGATCTGAACAAACTCAGCCGCTTCGTCATCCGTAATCTGGCAAAACGCGTCGGAAACGGGGATATCTGCCATGATCAGAACAGGCAAGACACTACAGAGGCGGGAGAAAACAAAAAATGAAAGTGAAACAGGTACACAGGCGTGTGCAGAATATCTAGAGTTGTAAGCAATAAATTCGAAATAGGACGAAGAAGGCAGAAATGAGGAGCAGTTTCGTATTTGAATGAAGAAAGGGGGGAGTTATGCGAGCAGTTAAAGCAATAATGGCGGTTGCCAAATGTTGACAGTTACAAAGAGCAATTTTACACGCATCCCCTCGAAAAAGCGACGACACGTGGCAGACATGCAGTTATATCAGAAGGCCCACTGTCGCACGGGTTACAGAAACCCAGATACAGTCCATCACGCGAACCGTTGCTTCGTGCTCGGACTTGGGGGGACTTGTTAGGGTCGGACATCTCACCATCCCGCATGGTTCATCCCGACCCCTCATCCTGCATGACGATCGGGCCAGACCCGACAGCAGATGGCAGCTTTACCTAACCTGGCAGAAGAATCTTCTCAGACCGCCTAACGGCGCGGTCTTATAAGATCAGGTCAGCTGTCTACACCATATATGTAGCCCTTTCTCACAAGAGAGAGGTAAGTTAACTAAACTCAATCAATTACATCCCAACTCTCCGATTAGTCTACTGACTTTAGTATCGGAGCGGGAACGAAAATTAGCCGCCCCGCCCTGACTGAGAACTCTTTGATTCTTAGCAGGTACATCTCATCGTGCCATCGCGACGGATCATCATCGCGACTGTAACAGGAAACAAGTGGCGTTGCCAGATTACACGGGCGTGGTTGGCATGCGTCTAGGAAGCAATAGTTCCCTGAATACAAAGGATAGAGATCATATATATGGATTCATAGTCTGCATGTTTGACTAAACATCATGGCTTCTGTCGGAGTTTGTCAATAGTTTACTGTCATATGAAGTGGCCATCTGACTCATCTTGGGACGGCCTTTAACTGCAAAGTGACTCATCCCGGACGTAGACTATGAGCGCTCTTCTCATTTCCCTGACGAAACAATTCGAGAAGGTTTTCCCTTTTCTGTACATTGAGTTGATTTTGAAGTGCTATATAACAATTGTGCCTGATTAGAAAGGTTATTTGTGAAACTGATAAATGGTTGTGTTGAAATAATGAAATTGAAATTGACTGTGGATTGTAGAGAACATTGCAACTTTTGGTGAAAAATTATGTTTTTTTATCCTTCAGAATTTTGTATCGCTGTTTTACTTTCAGGATAAGAAGGCAGTTGAGTTGGGACCAGATGATAACTTACATCTTGAAGGATTTGGTTTGAATGTGTTTGCCGAGGTAGACAAGCAGGATCGTGCTGGCCGAGCTGGCTTGTGTGATACTTAAAGGCGTTGGTGAGGGTGCTGTTGAAGCTTTTTAGAATGTTACCTAGTTGACTTATGGCACTATTTTGTTTTACACATCTTACTTGCTGCTGCTGAAACTTGCCTTTCTGTTCTATATGCTTGATTGTTCATTCTGTGTTTTTCAGTTGTTATTAATAGCTCAAAATTCTGTTCATCTGTAGTTAGTACAGTTTGATATTGCGTACAGTGAAGGAAAAAAAACTCATAGGGGATCGTGGCGTATTTTGTTATTTTGTAATGGATAAACTGATAAATTTCTGGTTTTTTCCTTTATTGTGTGTATTTTGTTTATTAATAGACATTGAGCATCTTCACTTTTATTTTTCTGGTTCTTGTCCTTGCTTTGATATGTTTTCCATAAGAAAGTACCAAGTGTTCCTTATGAACCACAACATCATTGCATAATTAACATAAATTTATTTATATCATGAAATTACTTTCGTTCTTTTGAGTTTTCCGCATTTTTGGTATAATATAAAAAATCAAAGACTTTAGTTTCCACACTCTTTCGCTTTTCTGATTTTCTATTGTTCAATCAAGGGTTCTGTTTCAGATTTTTCATCAGCTGTTTTTACATTATATACTCTGCTATAGGTTCACTTTCTTTTTGGTCATATATGAACACAATTGTGGTTTTGGTACTTGAAAAATCTTACCTTTTATTTTCCAGCCCGAACTCAAGTTGGAGAATGGCACTCTAAAGAACTGAGAAAGTTTGGCTGATTTAGTTGGTGGTGAAGTCAACCGCCCAGTAGTTGATTTAAAATTTATGGGGGACAATACTGGAAGGGAATTTATGTTGACTTGCTTGCTGAAGAAGTCCATGAGAAGGAAACTGAAAGGAAGGCTCAGCTGATGGGTTGGTTCCATGAACATTGATTCAGCGAAACTGAGGACATTATGTTCAAGAGTATGTTAGGAACTGTCAGAGGTATTCTGGTACAATTGGGAGAAGCTAAGGAACCAAAACTTTTCAAAAGCATCATCAGCATGAGTTGTAAAAACCATAGACCAAGAATGGATATGCATGCAGGAACTGATTGATTCTTAGCTATAGCCTTCTGGACTTTGGAGCCTTTCTAGAAGACGGGGCCATTAATGTGAGAGTAATTTTGGATGGCAAGTTCTGAGAGCAGAGCGAGACTACCAATTAGGATATATTAATGTTTGTCTTCCAACATGATTTAGGAACTTGTGCACAGGTCTTTCTCTTACTCCTCTCTTTTGTCCAGTTTCTGTACTAAATTCTAGTATAAAATGGACTTGCTGATTATTTGTTTTATGAGGTATGTTTTGAATTGAGGTTCGTCAGTTTTTCTTTCTGCCCCTTACAGCTGATTTAGACTTTACATGCTCATGTGCTTGAACTAGATGGGCAGTGTTGCTATTCAAAACAGAATCTGTGGTTGCCAGATTCAAGTTTTTTCATGCAAGTGCTGAATGCATCTCCTGAACTATAACATCAATATATTACTTAATATCATGCCAGTCTTTACACTGAAATACTTTCTTACTTCAACATTTTTGAATTAATTGCTTGGCATGAAGGGATGAAGACTTATTTGAATTTGGTCCATGTGTATGCACTACTCAGCTCATTCAATTATAAACATACATTAAATTAAACGTACTTTACATTCAAATCAATACATTTGTACATTCTCAAATCAATACATTCATTCTGAATTTCACATTCACAGTTTTAATGTTTTACTCATCATATTTCTCAACTTGCATCGATCTGCATATAATGCATAAGATGCATCATGCTATAACCAAAATAATCTACCCCTGAATAGTAAATAGGCTAATTTGCATACGGCACAAAGAAAAGAATAAGGAAATTTAACTAGAAATGTGAAAAATTCAAAAGAATAAACTATTAGATTTTTTTGTAGTTAGACGTGACACTAGTAGAAAGCTGCCGGAAAACGGCGCCGGAGGACAGCGGTTCCGCGGGAAAATAAGAAAACCGCCGTCCTTCTAAATTTACGAGTTCGTAAATGATATTTGTCTAGCCGGATGGCTTGATACACGGCGGTTGTGATGCAACCGCCGTGTAACTGCCATTTTTGGTTGGCGGTTGCGTTTAACCGCCGACCAGCCTACATTTCCGACACCGGAAATGGCTAGCCGGAACTTTCCCCGTTGACCGGCTTGACTTTGACGGTCAAGTCGACTGGGCAAAGTTCTGATGTCGGTGGAGTCAAGTCAAAAAGTCGTCCGGGTAAGTTCCGTAAACTTGTCCAGATAGAGGAAAATATGGCCGGGCAGGATTTACGATTTCGGAAACGTCCCCGGATGAGCTAAAACAGAATCTTATAAAACGAGAAACGGATCCTTTTGTTCTATCTACTCTATTCCATCTTTGTTTTGGGTTGAAGGACGCAGAGAATCTCCTAATATTTGGGCTCGCTGAATCCTAGGCCGCGATGAGGTAATCTCCCGCTAAATTTAGTATTGATGGGCGGATGTTTGTTAATTTCAAGCATGAATATGTATGTGTGTCCCTAATTTCCTTGAATAATATATGAACTTGCGTGTTGATTCCTAGTTATTAGTGTTTATGAAACCATATTGTATTTGATATGTTGTCAAGTAGCACGATGTAGATGAATGAATTCATTAATATTTGCTTAAATTTATGAAAATAGGTACACAAGTGTTATGGAACGTAGTAGGATTATTAGGGAGAATCGTCGGACCTCACCAGAGTATATGGGACTGGTTGAATATTTCATTGATGTTGCTTCTGATAATGCAAGAGTAGAAAATCAGTCGGCCATGCGGTGCCCTTGTAAGGATTGCACTAACGATGTGTATTTAGGAGTTGAAGGTTTGCGTGAACATTTGATTGTTAGGGGTTTCCAAAATTCCTATACCACGTGAGTATGGCATGGGGAAGAACGTAGCACTGTTGTTGTTAATGAACCAATGGAGGTTGTAGGAGAAAACGAAATGGTTGGTAATTATGACGATAAATTGGATGACTTGGTAGATGATGTTGCCATGCATTTTTTTGGAAAACTAGAGGCGCTTGAAGCGATGTATAATGATAAGCAGACCCCTTTGTATGAGGGGTCAATCCACACTATTTTAAGCGCGACCTTATTGTTGATGAATTTAAAAGCCAAGCATGGGCTTTCAGATAAGGCATTAACAGAGGCGCTGGAGTTGATTAGACAGCTGCTTCCCACTGATAATTTATTGCCTGATAGGGCATATGCTGCCAAGAGGGTACTATGTCCAATGGGTATGGAACTTGAGAAAATTCATGTTTGTCCTAATGATTGTATATTGTTTAGAGGGGAAGATGAGATGAAATTGGAAAATTGTAGCGTTTGTGGCGAGTCACGATACAAAACTGTGAAACAAAAAGTGGATGTGGGAGGAGATGTTGTTAAGGAAACCAACAAACGTGTTCCCGCGAAGGTCATGTGGTATCTCCCCATTATACCTAGGCTTCAAAGGTTGTTTGCTAACAAGGAAGAAGCTAAGAACTTGACATGGCATGCAGATAGAGAGAAGGTTGAAGATGATGATGTGATTGCACACTGTTCAGATGGTGATCAGTGGAAGAAAATTGATGAATTGTATCCTGAATTTGGGAAGGAAGCTCGGAATGTAAGGTTGGGTTTATCCACTGATGGTATGAATCTGTATGGAGATTTGAGTAGTACACACGGTTCTTGGCCTGTGATGGTTGTTATTTACAATCTACCATCGTGGTTGACCATGAAGAGGAAATATGTTATGTTGTCGTTGATGATAGCAGGGCCAAAGCAGCCTGGTAATGACATTGATGTGTTCCTAGAACCTTTAGTTGACGACCTTCAGAAACTGTGGTTCGAAGAGAATTGGACGTGGGATGAATATCGGCAGGAATGGTTTAAGTTAAAAGGAATTTTATTCTGTACTGTGAACGATTTCCCTGCACTTGGTAATCTAGCTGGTTATTCAGTCAAAGGTCATCTAGCTTGTCCTGTTTGTGAGGAGAATACTAGTTTCTCTCAATTAAAACACGGGAGAAAAACTGTTTATCAAGGACATCGTCGTTTCTTACCATGCAGTCACGAGTTCCGTAAGGCTAAGAACTGGTTTAATGGGAAGGAAGAGAATGCACCGCCCCCCTCCTATCAGTGGCGAGAAGGTATTCAAGAAAATCAAGGATATTGAAAATGATTTTGGGAAAAACCGTAGGAAGATGCCCATCCCCGGCCCTTGGAAGAAACGATCTATTTTCTTTGACTTACAATATTGGAAGCACTTGGTTGTCAGACATTGTTTAGATGTAATGCACATTGAGAAGAATGTCTGCGATAGTTTGCTTGGTACGCTGCTGAATATTCCTGGAAAAAGCAAAGATGGACTTCAAGCACGTAAAGACTTGGACAGAATGGGTATTAGAAAGGAACTGGCTCCTGTAATCGAGGATGGGAACACTTTCTTGCCTCCAACTTGCTACAATATGTCGTCAGCTGAGAAGACAAAATATTTGCAGTGCCTGAAAGATTTGAAGGTACCCTCTAATTTTTCCTCAAACATTGGTAACTGTGTCAATGTTAAGGATCAAAAATTGATAGGGTTAAAATCACATGATTGTCACACTTTGATGCAAGACTTGAACATGATTGCCATTCGTGGTTCTCTTCCAAGCCACGTTAGGATGTGCATCAGCAAGCTCTGCTTATTTTTTAAGGGAATTTGCCAGAAAACAGTTAGCCGTCGTAAGCTAGATAAGCTGCAGACAATGGTGGTTGAAGTATTGTGCCAATTGGAGATGTATTTCCCCCCTTCTTTCTTTGATATAATGGTGCATTTGATTGTCCATCTTGTGCGGGAGATCAAGGAGTGTGGTCCGGTGTTCCTCCGGTGGATGTATCCTTTCGAGAGATACATGAAGATATTTAAATTCTTTTTCGCAGAATAGGTACAGGCCTGACGCAAGCATTGTATCTAGATATGTCGCGGAGGAGGCGATTGAATTTTGTACGGCTTACTTAGATGAGGTTGACACGGTTGGACTACCCACCTCGAGGCATGATTTTCGTTTCAACGGGCATGGAATTAGAGGCACGCTGCATAACCCGCCAGCGGTCGGTTTGAAGGCTGCTCATCTGTATGTGATACGAAACCATGAATCTGTTCGCCCTTACGTTGACATTCATATGGAGGAATTGAGAAATCTATACCCAACCCTAAAGCCTTTCCAACTACATGATGAGCATATTAGAACCTTTTGTGAGTGGTTAAGGGACACGGTAGAGATTGGTGACCATCCCGAGGACGTGAAATGGCTATCCAGATGGCCGCTTACGACGGTTATCAGCTACAGCGGCTATGATGTGAAGGGTTACTCGTACGGGACCAAACAGAGCGATGCTAAAGGTGTTTCACAGAATAGCGGTGTGACTACATTTTCCGAATCAATCGCTGTGTCGCGGAAGAAAAATCCAGAAGGATCCTACTCATTTGATAGGTATTTCGGTACCATTGTTCAGATCTGGGAGTTAAACTATGTGGCATTGAAGGTGGTTGTATTCAAGTGTCAGTGGGTTGATCAAAAGACAGGAACTAAGACCGATCCTTTAGGGTTTCAATTGGTTGATAGGAAGAAAGTGGGATCAAAGTCGGATGCGTTCATACTTGCTGGCGAAGGTGACCAAGTTTACTATGTTCAGGATCCTTCTGATCGGCACTACGAGATTGTTCTTGATGGGAAACAAATGGTGTGTGGTGATGATCTATTCGAGGAGTATGACAAACGAGCTGCTCACATTTTTGTGCCAACGAAGAAAGACGCGATTAATATGGAGGAAACAGAGGAAAACATGTCAATATATCGTGCAAGATCCGATCACGCCGAACGCATAGTGATAGACAGCAAAGGAAACAAACGGAAGAGGAAGTTGATTTTCAAAGTTAAGCCGAAGACTAAGTTGAGGCGTTAGTCGTTGATCTTTTTGTGTTATCAGTTATTCATAATACAACTAGTCCAAACTTAGTTTGAATATGTAATTCATGTAAACATTTGGTTGCACCTTTGTTTGATCTATCCAATAGAATAAAAGAAAGTCGAAAAATCTCAATTTTTAACCTATCCGGGTAGTTTTACGTTATCTGAAACATTACCCGGATAGTGTAAAATTAGGGTTTACCTACTTCCGGCTAACCATCCGGATAAGCAAATGTTGAACAAGCCTGTCCGGCTAGATTTCCGAGTTCGGAAAATAGTTACCCGGAAGTTTTTTGTTTTGGCAAGGCATTTTATTCAACTTCCAGACGGGTTCCCTGGTTGTCATCCGGTTTAGTAATGATAAAATGACTTATCCGGCTAGAATTCCGAGTTCGTAAATCTAACCGAAAGTGTTATTTTTATGCGAAAACTAGCGTACACTCACTAATCAGTAGTTATATAAAATTGATACTGCAAACAATTGTAGGAATTGTAAATGCACAAACATTTGATCAAAATCCGTAGCATTCAAACGTTACTGAAATACAGTTAAAATGTAATATTATTCGATAAGGCAAATCAATACTTAACTAAAAATTCAAAACAAATTACACTAAATCAAGGCCCCATGTCATAGTCGGTGTCATGATCACCGCCACCATGTCCCTGCGAGGCGTCCCCACTTGTGAAAAATCCTTCTGCACGCTTGAGGGCTCTCAACTCCTTCCTTGCCGCGTAAGCGTCCTTCCTAACGCCAATCAATGTGAGCACCTTAGATTTCATGCTAGCGTACATAACTTTCATGTTGGAAACATTTCCCGAAGGCTCTCCATCGGGCACCTCCCTACCTAAAAAATGAAAAGTCATATTTGAATTAAACTATGATAAAAAGTAGCATAAATTGTGAATAAGGAGGTGAAGATGACTTACTTCTTGATGCCCTAGCCCGCTTAGCCTTTTGTTGTGGAGGCGCCACAATCCATTTTCCATCGGCTAAAGTCCATTTCGGCCTATAGTTTTCAAAGTAGTGGTAGTCGTATGGCTTGCAAGGGGTGGGATCATCTTCAAATCGGAAATTAGGGTCCAATTTCAAGAGCAACTTAGTGATTAGGCTCCCGTAGGGTAGGTTTTTCTTATGTCGCTCGTTAGCCCACGCAGTTCTCATCTAATTACATATTGCATACCCGGGATTGATAGGAACCTCCTTCATGACATAGTAAAATGTCATAACCGTGGTAACATTAGGCTCGCCGACATTTCCTCCTGTGGGGATGAAACTTCTATGCACCCACTCGTACACAATGCGATCATCAATGGGGCAGAACGCCATTTTGCACCCATCGGCTGAACTTTCATCATATGGGTCCCGACCAAAATAGTGATGTCCTAAATTCAGATAATTCAAGTACGGGAGTTTAATCATATGCGTTCCCGGCCACGCATTAGCATAGAAGATGTCAAGTGGCCCATCCTTGAGATTGGGATAAAGGTCCTCATCGGATTTGATAGGAATCCCCAACAACTCATTCATCACCCAACAATCAAACTCAAACCTTTTCCCATTAACCATGGTAGTGTACTTACCATCACTAGGTTCATCAAAATTAGCATAAAAAATTGCAACACCTCATCCTTATAGGTGGGATCACTAACATCGAACAACAAGGCATCACAAGTTTGAATAGCAAACTTCTCAACCATAGGGCCTAAACCTAGTGCCTCAACCCGATCTCTATCCAACACATATGAGTCTAGTACTGTAGCATTGTTAACAAGAATACCATAATACTTACAAGCATCGAGACTAATAAACTTGTTAGCATCATACCAGTTTGGATTCGGCTTCCTCGCCGCGATCTTGCTTCTCGGTGCCATGAGTTGATCGGGAATTGGTTGTGGTGGAACTGATGGAGAGTTTCGTCCGGGTAGGAGACGGGATTTCCGAACTCTGAATTGGGGGATGTGGGGGAAGTTTGTGAGTTGTGATCTGAAAAAAAGTCAATCACCCATATATATAAACCCGTTTCCGAACTCGGAAACCTAGCAGGATGGAAAATTAAGCTTATCCGGGTAAGTTTCCGATGTCTGAAAGTCTAGCCGGAACTATTTAATTAAAATTCTCATTTTTTGGTCAATTTTCCCGAAGATTTCCCTGATAGCCATCCGGATAAGTAAAATATCCGTCCGGCTAGGTTTCCGAGTTCGGAAAAATAAGTAACACTATCCGGATAGTGTTTCAGAACTCGGAAATCTACCCGGAACTACACTTAAACAGATTTTCACCATCATATTTGCCTCTTTATCTAAACAAAATGCATGTACAAAATAAATGAAAATAGATTGAAGCACTCAAATCTTTAAAATCGACCAAGTTTACATCCATATGAATAAGATACTAGAATAGATTAGTTTCACAAACGAAAAGAACAAATTCGATGTTTAACTAGAACAAATTCGATGTTTAACTAGAAAAGAACAAATTATTAACTAGAAACAATGCCCTACTCTCCAGTCGCCCTACTGCTGGATGGTCCCCCGGCCGCATCTTCTTCACTTGAGGATGGGAGATGACCAAAATCCGGCTCATTCAATTCCGGGCTAAGTTAGAGATCAAGTCCCTTCCGATCAATGTAAGCCCTTTGTTCGGCACGGAGCATTGCTACTTCTTCTTTAGCCTTGTCGACTTGTCCGGTGAAGCATTCCCATATTTTTGAGAGCTTACGCATCCACCGGCCCTCCTCACCTACAAAACAAACAAATGATTAGCTTTCGAAAACAAACGCATTTTCACCTGCGAAACTAAACAATAAAGGGAAAATATATATTCACTTACTTTTACCCGATGAACTCGCACCTCTGGCTTCTAGTTTTCTTCGCCTCGCAACTCTTCCTGCTGCGCCCGGAGCTAAGGCCTTCAAGACGTACCTTTGAGTTTCTATATCCAGTGCAAAACCCTTATGATCAAACCAATCACCATCGTAGTACTCTAGAGGCTCAGGACGATCAACAACACCTCCACCTTGCTTCTTAATCAGCTCAGTGACAAGTCCGGCATATGGAAACCATTGCCTCGACCCTCTCCCCACCTTGAACATGTATTCAACTATCGAGTGTCCAGGATTTATTTTCAACCCTTCCATCAAGTAATAGAAGAGCATAACACGTCCACAACTAGGTTCACAACTATGACCCCCCGATGGATACACATTCTGACAAACCCAGTCAAATAAAATCCTCTGCTCAACCGTAAGCTCCTCAACATTAAAATCACCTGGACAACTACCCGCCCCCTGACAAGTAGTTTTGAAGTACTTACGTCCCATTGCTTCAAGGTCTAAGGGTTGGTTTGGCCCGATTTCAGGAAACTTGTTGAAATTATAAATCTCATAAGGGCCTTCTGGGTGGTTAGGGCGCAAGTATGAGTTATTAACATAAGGGCAGCCTAGGACCTCATTTATATGAAACTTAGTGACATTAATCAGTTTACCATTCACCTTAGTGCACATGTTATTCGACTCATACTCTCCTAAATTTGCATAAAATTGCACAACCTCATCTTGATGGCATGGGGATTCAAGCAAGAGCAATTTATCTAAATAACTAGGCTGAAAATGAGCAACCAAATACCCCATATGCAAAGTGTCAATAGAGGTAGGGCTAATCACCTTGGTGGTGTGTGTTTTCCGCCCACACCATTCGACATAGTTGGCCTCCGCCCTACGATTGAAGAAATTCCGACTTGCCGATGCTTCAGGGGGCCTATCATGGCCTCTTTGCCGCTTTGTCTTCCTCGATTTGGCCTTGCTTAATCGGCTCCCACCCACATGTTCTTCGGCTCTTGGAGGTGACTCTCCTTCCTCCTCGGAAGAGGACTCGTAGTGCACCTCTTGTTGTCGTTGGATTTCCGCAACTTGCTTGCCTGTGGAAGGATTTTTAGTCCTAACCATGGTGAGAGATTGGACTGAAAAATTTGGAGAGGGGCGGACTGGTTTGGGGATGAACTTGGGGAGGGTTTGCAGATTTGGGGAAAAAAAACCCGTCTGCCCCTTTTTATAATTAAAACGTCCGGCTAGGTTTTACGAACTCGGAAACATAGCCGGGTGAGGTTAATTTTTTTGGCTTATCCGGCTAGCTTTACGGTTTCGAAAACGTAGCCGGACAGTACAAAAAATCAGAATAAGTAACACTTAGACTATTTTCTTAGCTAGTCCTCTACCCATTCTCAACATTAGTTCCGAAAATTTCACTTTCCTCCCACACATTTACTCTCTTCCACCAACAAAATCTTCTTCTCCAACCACCAAGAACACCATTACTCACATTGGCCCCATTTCTTGAGTTCTAGAACAAGAAAGTAGCTTCTTTGTCCATACTATTAGGGTTTTTATTCTACTTGAAAAGGTATTTCTTGGCACTTTGCTTCAATTGTATAATCAATGTTGTTTATTGCCTAATTTGTCTTATTTGTTCACGGGCTTTGCTTAATTATTACTACAAACTAGATTTGTTTTATGGGCTACATTCTTGATTAATCAATTGGGATTATGGGCTATATTCTTGATTAGTCTTGATGGTCACTAGTTATGTTACTACTAATCTAGGGTTAAGTATGTCATATATGTATGCACTAATTTAATTACAAAGAATTAAGGGTGAAGCATGTGATAGGCAATTTATATTAGTCTAATAGGATCCTAATTAAACCCTACTTACCATTAGTCTAATAGGATAATAATAGGATTATTAAAGTGACTACTTACCATTAATTTAGCATATAATTATTCTTTCTTGATAGTGAGGTTATTTAATATATGTAAACTATTTTTTGTAGAGGAGTTATAGCACCACCTAAGAAGAAGGTAGTAGGAATCCCCAAAAGCCCTAAAACCCCTAGCACCGCGGGAGGTGTTAAAAAAAAGGGGGTGAGGCGTCCTAGGACATATTGTGCCGTCTTACAAAAAAGGATGAAGAAGGGGATTTTGACGGACATGACGTTCAACGATGGTGGGGAACCAATATCGGAAGAGTATTATTTATGGAAGAGTTGGGTTGGTAAAATTGGTCGAACTCGCGTGGATATAAAGTATGAATCTTGGCACGAGGTCCCCGACAAGGAGAAGACTAAATTATGGGAGGAGTGTTTGGTAAGTTTCTACCTTCATTTTAGGTATTTTTATTTTTGTACACATGAATGAGATTTTATCCAAATTTTCTTATAACCTTATGTAGGTACCATTCAAAATTGTTGCCCCAATTATGGAGAAACTTTTTGACACAACCATGTTTCGCTTGAGTAAGGCGGCACGGGATCATAGAGCAATGTTGTCTAAACATTACATTTATGGAGATTTTAAGGATGAGGACCCTTGGGTGGCCTACACCGATATTCTACAAGAAAGTTGGAAAATATTCAAAGCACGCACCTTGGAGAATGACCGACTAGTAAGATTAATTCCTACCATTCTAGTATTACTCCTTCGTTCACATAACTTAAATTCATTTATGTGTTAGGGTGTGAGGTTGACGAATAGCACCAATGCGAAAGCTAATACGACACCTCACACAATGAGTAGGGAGGGCTATACTATAAGACTAATGAAACATGCAAACAAAAAACAAGAAGATGAGGTGCAAGAGAAAATGGATAGTGGGATGACGGAAGAGGAAGCGCGGGAGAGCACCGAGGTGGTTAATCCTAAAGAGTTCGATAAACTCACTAGTTTCTTGATTGGTCGACAAGATAGCAAAGGCGAATACACACACGAGGGAAACAAGAAGTTGATAAAAGATATTGTAAGTTGTTTCTTTGAATATTTTGAGCTAATATTATTACAAATATTATTCCTATCTATTTTTCTTTCTACCATATATTTGTTTTCTATTAAATGATAGGATGATGTCAAAGAGAAAATTTCTTCGGGAGAATTCGTTCCCACACAAGACGATGATATCCTTTGTAAGGCGACGGAACGGAAGGAACACCCCGGTAGAGTTCGTGGATATGCATCACATGTGGTGAAGAGAGATCTCATCGGCAAACCAAAATCTTCTAAACCACCAAGACATACCAAGTACAACAAGTTGCAAGAGGAACTTGGAGATACAAAAAAAGAGTTCGGTGATACCAAGAATGAGCTTGATGAGGCCGTGAAGAATATGATGAAAAGGGACATAGCTCTCCACATAATAGCCAAGCAAACGGGCGCAATTCTCCCACCAAATTTGAATGATCTAAGCGACGATTGGGAACCTCCTTCATGTGGTTCACGTCACTCACCCGATGTTTGTGAGGTGCAAGGCAATCCACCATTCTATTTAACAATGTGATCTACCTTTTGTGTTAAAGTACAAGAGACAAGTTAGCAGCTGGGAATGCGGGTTCTACATTATGTTGTATGAGCTCAAATTGGTAGCGGAACTTAACGAATTCGACCAAGACCTTGAGCCCGTAAGTTCCAAATCTATAAGGCATCTACCTTACACATATTCATATGTTTGCGTCATATATTGAATTGTGTATGCTAATGCACAGATTTTCGAAGAGGATACAAGCCCCTACTCACCCGAAGAACTGAATCGACCGAGGAGTAGTATTGCATCATTTGTCGTAACTTCGCATGCATATGCTCTAGTTAAAAATTGACACATTATGTGTTATTGGCAATTGTTGTTGTATTTAGCGCATTCAAGTGATGTATTACATTATACATTCATTCGTAATACATCACAACCATTTGAAACATATAATTTTTCACTAGAGCCATTTAAATACTTTCTATTTTGTATTCAAAAGCCGAAATAAATAAAATTCATATTTTTAATAATTATCCGGGCCACCTTTACGAAATCTGAAACTCTGGCCGGACAGTTTAAAATACTTCCGGGTAAGTTTCCGGTTTCGGAATCCTGGCCGGACGATATTGGCTTCTTTTCACCCATTTTCCCGAACGTTTCCCTGGCAGGCGTCCGGTTAAGTAAACTCTTCTGTCCGGCTAACTTTCCGGGACCGTAATCCTATCTTGAACTACATATTTTCCGCCACCGTTTCACGGTGGCCGGATTACTGCCGCCGCCGGAATATTTCCCGGCTTACCGTCCGGGAGCGCAAAACCCTATTTCCGGCTAACCGTCCGGCCCGTAATGGCCGGTGTAGCCTCCTGCTAGCAGCGGGTGTTTACGAGTCCGGAAATGTACCCATCCGGGTAGGTTTCCGAACTCGTAAACCTTACTCGGCGTTTTCAACCGCCGAGAAACGGTGGCGCCAATTGGACGGCGCCACCAAGGACGGCGGTCAAAACCGCCATCCAACCGGGACGGAACCGCCGTGTTCCGTCCCGTTTTCCACTAGTGTGAACTTTTGACTACTATGATTTTTGAAAGTTTTTTAAAAGTCTACATCTAACTACATTCAGAACAATCGGATTGTTTTTCCACCTATAAACTTTTTGTACGATAAAACATCCTACTAAACTATCAGATTTTTGTAGTTAGATGTAACTTTTTGTAGTATGAGAAATTAATACCGAGTCTTAACTGTTAGGATGCAAATGTGTTACACTCAGCCAGAAATTGATTTAACCATACAAATTTTTGGTCTAGGAAAGGTACGAAATAGGTGGCTACTTAGGAAGGGTATTGTCTCTTTACAATTCAGAAACTGGCTCTTATATTCAGCCTTTGATGACAAAACTGATTGTTTTGAATTTATGTTCGGGTGCTGTCATCGCGATTCGCGATCCCTAAACAATACCGATATACCATAAAGGTAGGCTTCAAAGTTAAGCAGAGAATGGAAGCTTAAAACTAGCACAATAACATCTTACACTTGGTAGAAAGTTAAGCACAAAAGACCTCCCAAGTCTTACAAATGGTTCTCCAGAAATTTATCCAAGCATTAAAGATGGTTCTCTTCATAAAAGATCACAATTTTCTTCATTTGCTTATTCATAATCATCAAATTAAGATGTCTTTGCATATAAACCAATTAAAGCTACATTTCAACGATGTTTTTCTTCAAAATGCAACTTTCATCTAACTCAGAAAATCATTTAAAATTACAAAAATTCTGAAATGCCAATTTAAAGTAGTTCTAGATCATAATATCAGCAAAATGAAAAGTCAATCAAGCAAATTTTTCTTAATGAAATAATTAATATAAAACTACCACCTTTTAAAAATGAGTTTTTAGTTGAGAAATAGTGTGCCAATTGGCGTAAATGATCAATGTTGAATTAAAATTTAAAAAATTATCAACTCTTTGTCATATTTCCTTTTACATCCTTGCATTGGCCATCATGCTTTGTGTGCACAATTGTTGGATGAATTTGAAACCAATTTGACCATATTTCGTCATTTAGAAAGCGTGAGTTTAAAAGGACGCCTCCAACCGCCCCCACAAACTGTCTTGCCCAAAACCCACAAATAATGTATTCCTCCTCCGCCTCCTTGACATCGTCGCCGCCACTTATTCACACCGGAGCTAAGTCGCGCCGCCACCCCGTTCCGGCCGCCGGAAAATCCCACAGACTGAAAATCAGAGCAATGAGAGCTGTGGTCCAGCGGGTGACCTCCGCCAGCGTCGAGGTTAGTAAAGACTAACGCAAATCATCAACCTCTCCGGTCTATATTTGATTTCCTCAGAAAATTGCTTGCAGGTGGAAGGGCGAATTGTATCCGCGATTGGCCCCGGTTTGCTGGTGCTCGTAGGAATCCATTCCTCCGACGTGGACTCCGATGCGGATTTCATGTACGTAATGTAAATGTAGCATTTGTGAATCTTACTCTATGCTGTTATATTTTCTTTTTACATGCATTTTACTTAGTTGTTTTTAGACCACAAAATTCAACTAATATAGTCATAATCATCATTTGTGTTACAAATTTTCACTCTTTGAAATAGGGATAATTAGTGTGTTAAAAGTCATATTGTGCTGGAGTTTCTGCTATTAGTTTACATGTTAACTTTCTCATATTGATAATTATATGTTATGCTACAGTGCTGAAAAGTCACATGTTGAATATATAATGTTTTTTCCTGTAATTGGTGATTTCAGATGTCGTAAAGTGCTGAATATGAGGTTATTTACGAATGAGCAAAGCGGAAAGCCATGGGACCTCAGTGTAAGTTTTGTTTTTGTTGGGATATCTTTTTTCAATGTATTTCCTAGAAGTATGTTAATCTTGTTTAGAATTGTGATTTTCAGGTCATGCAGAAAAATATGGAAGTTCTATTAGGTGGATGCATTAAATACTTCCTCTAAATTTTTTTATATTGAGCATGGATACCTATGGATGATTGGTTAGGATAAAAAAGACAGCCTACTGAAATGTGCTCTGTCGTAGGTGCTACAATAGAGACAGTGTAGTTGTAATTTCAATTTCTTAGATAGAGAATGTCGATGTGTAGTTTGTGTCTTCATGGAGATGTTCATTTCGACTTGCAGTGAGCCAGTTCACTCTGTATGGGATCATGAAGGGAAACAAACCTGATTTTCATGTGGCGATGTCGCCTGAGAAGGCAAGACCATTTTATGATAGAGTGGTTGAAAAGATGCGCAAAGCTTATAAACCCGATTCAGTGAAAGGTATGCCTACTTTGAATGATTTCTCCTTCTTGCAGAATTACTTCTCTTGTAGCATCTTATGATAACATTTGACAAAGTTGCCTGATGGGAATTCTGCTATGAATTATATATATTTGGTAATTTGTTTGTATGATTGGCATGGGAATCTTGCTATATACTACATGCTCCTCCATGCTTCTTGAATATCCAGAATCTTAATTTGCATATTTACTACCCTCTGTTCCACAAGTAGAGTCTCCTTTGTGAACTGTATTTTATGTATTTGTACGGCAAATGTGCATGAATCTTGGTCTTATACATTTTATATCGCATTGACCTCCAATAAGTAGCCTCAAATTTATTGCAGATGGCATTTTTGGAGCAATGATGAACGTAAGCAGTGCTCTACGATTCTGCATTTTTTCCTTTTTGTTAATCTATAGTTTGTTAATGTAGTTTTCAATTTCTGAAGGTGAGTTTGGTGAATGATGGTCCAGTGACCATGCAGATCGATTCAGCACCATCAAGGGAAGTGAACCCTCCACAATCTGCAACTGTGTCTGGTTGAACCATATTCCAGCGTAAGGTTTTGCCTAATGTCTTTAGGGTGCTCTTTTACAATCACTTGGTCCCAACTGTGACTCTGTAGTTGTTGACTTTTTCATTGCAGGAGCGAGACTGGAGAAGTTGAAGGTTTTACCTCTTTATAAATTGCTACAATGATGGAAACGGATTTATTCTATGATTGGCGGGGCTTTTTAATATGAGAAATTACTTGCGAAGTCAGTGACAAATATAGGGAAGAAAATGCAACAATGCAACATGATTTTTTAGATGTAACATGATAGTTTAAGCCAAACTTTGTGATTGTTCATGTTGTATCACTTTGAATATTTTATATCTCGCCAATTGAATGTAATAGTATATGCTTCTAACATACGACGAAAAGCTCATGACAGTTCCTCCCATACCATTTTTTAGGGCCCTAAAAGTTAAATGACACTTGTAAACAAGATGCTAAAATTATCCTAACACAAAGAACTAGAAGTTGCAGCCGATCAAGAATAGTTCCTGCCATAAAAAGCGCTTCTCTGCTAATCTGAAACAATTTTGAAAATAAACAATTACAACCCAAAAAATGGTGGAGAAATAGATAGAAGAAAGTGGTGGAGAAATAGAGGGTTTAATGGAAGGTTTTCCCGCCAAAAAAATTAGAACGTTATCAGATAGGTGAGAATATGGAGTGATTTACAAGGGAGACTGGAAATTTTACAAAAAGCTCCATTGCCGGGACTCGAACCCGGGTCTCTCGGGTGAGAGCCGAGTATCCTGACCAGCTAGACTACAACGGAGGTTGTATATTTAGCTAAGAATATATTTAATGATCACATCAAAACCCACCACCCTTATGCTTCAGCATCATCCTTACTGCCGGAATCCTGCCCCGTCCCTTTGGAGCAGCAGCCCATGAATGAGTACAAGTCCCTGTCCGCAGAAATATAAATTTTCCTGGGCATCCGCTGACCTCGTCGAGTACTCATCCAGGTTACTTGTCACAGGGACTCCGACCCGATCAAACTGGTGATGACGCTCTGGTCACGAGGAAGTATCTGGGGTTGGCTTATGTGGGCAACAGGCTCCTCAGTGCCACTATTGAATGTGAGTGAATCATCTTCCTGTTTTTTATTACTCTCTGATTTGGTGTTTTTCATTTTAATGGTATGATGGCCAAGTACTTCCCCCTCTATTTTTTATTTGATTTTAATTGCAACGTTTGGTTCAGCATGTTAAAAACAGCTTATGATACCAACCTTATCTGATGCTTTTCCACAGCAAGTTTGAATTCTGATGTTTTACACACTGTTGGACCTGAGCCTGACTGAGATTGAAAACAATTTCTAGTATCCCCAAGTTAGGCATTTGAGAAAACATTTGTATTATGAGTGAGGCTACTGAAACTTGGTCTGTGAAAAGTGTGAGGTTCATAGATTTGAAAACTGTAGCCATGAAAATGATGTCCTAATTATGATTCAGAAGCTTTGTTTTTTAAGGCGTTGTTTTGGAATGTCAGAGCATTTCTGGACTTCTCTGTGATTATCATGCACTGATGTGTAGTCTCATTTCCCACTTTAGAAACAGGCAGCATTGTTTTTGACATATATTAAAAAGTTTTGTAGTTTTAACCCTTGCTTATCAACTACTGCCAATAAACATAGCAATAGCCGGGCAGACCATGACAGTCACCCTATTTTGCATTTGTCTTGGTAGAATATTTATCTTGTTTTTTTTAACAGATGTGGGTGAAGATTGCTCAAGTTTTGGCTCGTGACCGACTTTTAGGCTCATTTCTGTAAGTACATTTATTTCTTTTCTGTTTGCTCACATATGAAATGCTAATGAGGGTTCAAAGTTCCTACTTTCTGAATCTATTCTTTGGCTTTGGCAATCTACGTTTTCCTTTTTGAAAGCTTAAGTTTCAGTTCCAATCAATGCTTCCCTGAACACATGAAGATGATCTGACATCCAACATAATGAGCAATGAAAGATTGTATTTCATAATTCTATGCCTGACATCCATAAGATGCATGAATTTCAAGCAATCATAATATATTCCATTCTTGGGTCTTACAGGTAAAGCCTGTGTTGAGCAGGCTGAAGAACTCTCTGGTGACTCTAGCAATATCACTGGCCATGTGTGCGAGCGTGTTTTTAAAGGCAGAAAGTTTCCACAGATGCCTTCTGCGGTGAACCGGCCAATCTGTTATGTAGACGTGGTACAGAAGGAATACATAATGTAACATGCATATTTTGTATCTGCAATACATCTTCAGCCTGCATCTGCAAATAAATAACCTACTCATGTAATTAAACCTAACCTGATCGACACCTGTCCCATTAAATTTTGCTACAAGTTATGAAACCATCTGCACAACTGCATCAGAATGAATTCAACTTTTCATCCTGCAGAAAAAGGTAATCACATGATTGAACCATATACTTGTTGTTTCCATCCTCTTGTGTGAAAATTCAGTAGCTTAACCAAGAACAGACTCACGAGGTTGCATGTTACTTAAGTTCACCAAGGAAAATTTTCAAAAAACAGTGAGACAAGGGTCGATGCAGCATTCACCAGAACAGTGGCAAACAATTATGGATCAGCAAAATCCAAGTGAGTATTCAATTTTACTATTTTTGTTTAAATCTCTATATGTATATTTTCATTTTCTCGTAGTTTCATTAATGCTAAGTGCTAAAATGCTTTTGAATAACAGTTCAAAGCAGGAGAAAGCTTGAAATTTCATGTAATCATTTATAGTGTAACATATTAAAAAACACTAAAATACAATATAAATTACACTTCAATAATTTGATGTTATAGATCCCAAAAAGGCTAAAACACACACATTACAAATATTCATGGCCAGGTAAGCACTAAAATTACGATATAAATACAAGATAATATTATTTTGATGTTATAGCCTAAAACAACACATATTACAAGACCTATGGCTATCAGAAGCATCATCATCATTATCACTATCACTATCATTGTAATAACTATCATTGTAATCACTATCATTGTAATAGTGATATTGGTAGTGCCTTGAACAACATAGGTTACAAGAATCACGGCTTTCATCATCACTATCACTATCATTGAAGTAGTGGTAGTAGTGATGGTAATAGTGGTGGTGGTGGTAGTAATGATGCACGTTGACAGTATACGGTTCACCTCTAGGCCTCTGATTCATTGTTTCTGTGGATAGTGCACCCTCCCTTGAACTAGAACTGTGATTCCTTCTTTCCCTAGAAGGACCATCGTTTGTGCGAGTTGCATTCTCATTCCTTCTTCCAATAATCAGAACTCCTTCTACAGCGCGAGAAGCACTCTCATTCCTTCTTCTCATGATAAGAACTCCTTCTACATCACTATTCCTTCCTTCCTGTAGTGATGGATCCGTCGTGATCTAAGAAAGACATCCATAAAGTTGAGCAACTAATTCTTACAAATATTTAACAAAAATGCTGAATGAGAAGATTATAACATCACATTCACTGATACTGAATGAGAAAATTATAACATCACATTCACTTCCATTAACATACCATAGCTGAATTTGGCGTAACGAATTTGCAGAATTTCTTCAGAGTTCGAAGAAACTTCTTAATCCCCATAGCAACAAGGTAGAATCTGATTTTTTTGAATGGGATAAAAGTTGGATTATGATGTAAGAAAGTATTGAGTGAGTCTAATTTATAGAAATTGATCAGTAAGCCTAAGGGGTGCGTTGATTAGACTGAAGGGGTGCATTGATCCGAAGTGGGTTTTTTTTTTCTTTTTTTCAACCGCATAACTTCTTCTATATATTTTTCAACCGCATAACATAATCTAAGAAATTATTTTTTTATAATAAATAATGGAAGGTCAGTTGTCATCGCAGATAACGCTCCATATAACGTTGTTGTCTTGTTGACAGATGCATCAATTATAAATCCTTAGCGAAGCTTTTTAATCACTGTCCGACGCTGTGATCTTTGTCTCCGGGCTTCTCCTCTTCCTTATTGCTGTTGCTGTAGCCGGAGATTTTGTCCTTGATCTTCTCCATCATCCCTTCCTTCCTCTCGCCGCTGTGGTGACCCTGGCTGGTGCTACTTCTCCTCAACCACGTGCTTCTCTGCCGCCGCCTATGCATCTTGTGGATGATTCCGGCCATTTTTTCAGAAGATGATGATAAAAGAAGAGGTTTTGGACCTGGTTTTTCTGTGATAGAGTGATATGACAAGCAAATCCTAACAACTGTTTCACAACATCAAGTGTAAAGATCAACATTTAAGCTTTCACTCAAACAGATCATTCATGTTGGCATCCATACTGGGCACATTGTCAGCTTTTTTATCAAGAAAATCCTTGAGCTAGCACAAACCTTGATTATCATCCAACTATTAATGTAAAATAAAATGAGACAACATTGAACCAATGACGAACTAATACTAATACTGTGTTCTAACAACCAAAGACCAGGTTTGCAATCATTGCATGAAAGCCATATGGATGTTTATAAGAAATTGTTTCAAGACCAGGTTTGCAATCATTGCATGAAAGCCATATGGATGTTTATAAGAAATTGTTTCATCAAGAGGAGTATGATATGCAGCATAAATTTTAACACACAACAGTATTGAAATACACATCCAATATATATATACACAGAGCACACAAGGGTTGTATCCCACAATGCAGCTAAAAAATTGCCTAAATAAAAGGAAACTTCCATATTTGAATGGGTATATGAACTGAGGTTGCATTTGATAACCGCATGATTAAGTTAATAAATTTAGTACCCTGCTTAATAAAGAAATTTTACTTTGTGCGTCGTCGTGACACTGAAACACACTTACTGTGATGACTAATTCAGATTTCACTTGTGATTGAATTCAAAGATGATAGCAACTATATATTATTATACTAATAAAATTTGTGTAAAAAAATCATAATCATAATTATTAAATATTAATATTTCTTATGTATTAATTATTTAATTAGAAAATAATAGTACAATAATTGTATACTTATTATTAAAATATACATATAAATACATTATGAAGTATTAGATATATATAATACATATTTAAAATAATGTTAGTATATACACTCAAATTTGAAATTCGAGTTAATGTTGAAGTCTATATTTATAATATTTTCAAAATTCAATAAATCTAATATTTATAAAATACTTATATTAGATCTTGATAATATTCACATTATAATAATTTATTTTGGTTTCTTGTTTACATTAGTTAATGCTGGTACATGAATTATTTTCTAATGTTCAAATAATCATTTAGATTTTATACAAATAATTTACATATTTATTGTTCTACACTTATATAAGTTTTATCAAATACTGTACATATTCCTACAAAGAGAAAATAAGATACTCGTACTCCCAAATAGTATATTCTTCATGTTTGGCAATTCAGTCTTTTTATAAGTGTCATTACTTTTACCTAATCCTTGGCCTTGCATACACATATGCCCTGTCAAGTTCAGATTATTGAAAAATAATCTTAATTAAATTAATCTCAATTCAATTAATTTAATCTCAGTTCAGTTAAATTAATCTCATTTAAACTAAACAAATCTCAGTTCAATTAATTTAATCTCAGTTCAGTTAAATTAATCTCGGTTCAACTGGAATAAACTGAGATTAATTTGATTCAATAAAATAATTACTTTAACTTCATTTCAATTGGATACAAAACATAACGATTTAGGCCTGTTTGCCGGAGTTTATAAGAACAGTTTAATCCAGTTCAGTTAAATTCAACTCATCCCAGTTTAATTCAATTCATTTCAGTTCAGTTCAATCAAAATATATTTTGATAAAATTCAGGTAAATTTAGACATACTGATTTTATTTTTCAATACATTAATTTTTACTTCAGTTCAATTAAGTCCAGTTCAATTCAGTTCAGTTTAATTCAGTTCAGTTCAGTTCAGTTCAATCAAAATATAATTTGATAAAATTCAAGTAAATTTAGACATATTGATTCTATTTTTAATACATTAATTTTCACTTCAGGACAATTCAGTCTAGTTCAATTCAATTCAGTTTAGTTCAATTTAGTAAAAATGTAATTTGATTAAATTCAGGTGAATTTAGACATACTAATTCTACTTTTCAATTCATTAATTTTCACTTCAGTTTAGTTCAGTTCAGTGCAGCTCAGCTCAGCTTAGTAAGAAATAAGCTCAAGCAGGCCGCCCCTTAGGCCCTATTTTGTGGACCTTATCAGTAGTTCAGTTCAAATCAATTCAGTTAAGTTCAATTTAGTGAAAATATAATTTGAACAAATTCAAGTAAAATTACACATATTGATTCTATTATTAATACATTAATTTTCACTTTGGTAACATTCAGTTTAACATGAAATAAGTTCGGGCAAACAGGCCCTTATTTTGATACATAATATTTTCTTTTTAGTTAAATTAATCTCAGTTCAACCAGAAAAATCTCAGTTCAGTTAAATTAATCTCAGTTAAACTAAACAAATCTCAATTAAATTAATTTCAATCCAATTTGACAGGGCCAGAGTATATTCCTTTTCTCTGTTACTGAAATTATACTAGATATTGAACCTTAGTGGAATAAAGGCTTGAGGATGCTGAGTTGTATTTTTATATACTGAGCTTTATTTGTGCATTCAGATGTTAAATACGCTATAAAAAGTGCTTAGTAATTAGATTGGAAACAAATGTTTAGTTTCACAGGTTAGGATTTGGAGAAAGTGATTCTCTTGGAAATTCGTAGCAATTGATTTTATTTGTCAAATTGTTTTGCTTTTGCTCTTGCATTGAGGTGCATTGAGTTCATGGGAAGAAAATTTTACAGACATGGCGTAGTTAGAATTCAGTAGCAAAAAACATGTCTGTGCTGAGGTTTAGAAGCAAGCAGCACGTCTTTGATAAATCCGATCCAATTGTCTCAGTTCTTGTATCTGTTATGACCTTTGTTTATCAACTAGTGCCAATGTAATAGAGTCAATTTGGCCGGACCATGACTGCCATGCTTCTTTTGTGTGGAATTCGATCTGGACAGACTGCTTAAGTTGTGGCATATGATCTAGTGTTAGGCTCATTTTCTGTAACTGCATGTCTTTGTTTTGTCCTGTAAGGACTAATGAGGCCTTAAAGCTTCTACGTTCTGAATCTGTTGATTTTTTTAGTCATTCGTTTTGGCAATCTTTGTTTACAAATTTTGGACTCTATAACATCTGAAAACAAATAGGATGATTTCCCATAAGGTCTTCAGATGAAAGTGTAACTCTGTTAACATGTTACCAGCTGCACATTCAAATGATTCATCTTTGTTTAACATTCATTTACGTTGGCTTGGTTGTTTTATTTGTTCTCAAAAGACATATTTGTCGAACAGATTCTTCAGCTAGAGTGAAACCAGCAAACACGTCAATTGTCCAGTACCTTGACATCATGCTGCATATAGAATGAACGATACTCCATCACGCATAGTTATCATGAACTGACATCTCAGAATACCCAGTGCATTTGGACGGCCAAGTTTTGATTCAAACGGTGTGTCCTAGTCGTACTTCTCCTATCTCTTCCTCTCTCTCATTTCTTGAGGCCTGGACTCATCAAGCTGCCATAATACTCATTAATGTAATTCCATACAAACTAGATTTCAGAAACAACAATAATTACAGAAGCATCAAACGATCTCTAACAAAACGTCAACTAGGGCCCGGTCAAGTTTACATTATTGGGAAATAATACCCGTTAATTTTATCTCGGTTCACTTGGAATAGTCTGAAATTAATTTGATTCATAAAACAATTACTTTTGCTTTATTTCAATTGGATACAATACATTGAACGATTTAGGCCTTGTTTGCCTGAGTTTCTAAGTGAAGCAGTTTAGTTCGGTTCAATTAAGTTCAGTTTCATTCAATTCAATTCAGTTTAGTTAAGCAAAAATAATTATTTGATTAAATTCAAAAAAAATTAAAAAATTAAACTGTCAAGTGATAGAGAGATGTTGATTAGATTCCCCATGCCTGCTAAATGATCTCCATGTAAAGGAGCCGAGAATACAATATCTCCATAGAGGAGTCAGTGTGAAAAGTACAGAGAAAATATTGCAAGTACAATACCTTCACTATCTCTAATGCCGGAAACAGCATATCGAACAACTACATTTTCAAGGGATATAAATAATGGTAGCAGCTAATAACACTTCTGACTAGTTCAGGTCTAACTACCCAAACTACATACTAATTACGGTACGGAGGACAAGCTAACTAAGTAGTCTCATCCCAATCTGTCTCACTAAAGAATTGTAGGCCCTCATTGCCAGTTGCCCCTTCTCGGCCTGTAAGATACATACCATCACCCAAACACTCTCATTAACTGAAAGGACCTCCAGTGGCATGTACCATTCGGTAACCTCTTGTGTCATGTAGCGTCCGTGTCCGTTAGCCTCATTTAATACATTTATTTTCACTTCAATTCAATTCAGTGAAATACATTTTGAACAAATTCAAGTAAATTTAGACATAATGATTCTATTTGCAGTACTTTAATTTTCACTTTAGTCCAAATTAATTCATTTCAATTCAGTTCTACACGAAATAAATCCAGGCAAATTTTAACTCAACCAAGTACAAATTAATTGATTTTAGCCATAATATTCCCATTCCAGTTAAATTTATCACAGTTCAGTTAAATTAATTTCAGTTCAACCAGCAAAATTTCCGTACAATTAAATTAATCTCTATTCAACCAAAATAATCTCAATTGAAATGAGATTAATTTCATTTAGCCATAATATTCACATTCCAGTTAAATTAATCTCAATTCAACCAGAATAAAATTTAGCCATAATATTCGCATTCCAGTTACATTATCTCAGTTCAACCAGAAAAATCTCAGTTGAAATGAGATTGATTTAATATAACCATAATATTCCCATTCCAGTTACATTAATCTCAGTTCAAGTAGAAAAATCTCACTACAATGACGACCACCGCATTTATCAGAAAAATTTCAATTCTATTGATGTTCAATTGCCTGATGGTTTCATCTCAACTACTATGAAATATGAAACCCTACATATTGGAGATATTGTTCTATTGAACATGTTCTTTATGTACTTGAATTGCGCAATCTTCTATCCTTTCTACATTACTTGGCTCATTAAATGTCTGGTTTTGCTAACTGATTTTTTTTGGCATTTTATAGAAAATCAGTTCGATAACAGTGATTGCGTGTGTGAACAGTATGATGGAGTTTATTGGTTTCGTACATTGGATGCTCGAGTTCGATCACCATCTCTGAAGATGACTACTGTTGTTGCCGCTGTTTCATCTTCGTTTTCTGCGTCTAGTCTCTGGCATCAATGTTTAGGTCATCCCTCCTCAACATTGTTGTCTTCTATACCCACTATTTATGTTGGTGATCATAATCCTACTACCCCTTGTTCTATTTGTCACAGGCAAAGCAAATAAGAAAAAGTGTTCCTGTTAGCAGTTCTTGAGCCAGTGAATTATTTGAACTAGTGCATTGCGATATTTGAGAGCCTTATAGCAAACCTTCATATGGTAGTGCTTTTTATTTTTTTTATCGCCATTGATGATTTTTTTAGAGGGGTGTTGGTTCATTTATTGACTGCTAAATCTAAAATGGCCTCGAGATTCAAACAATTTTGTTCTTTAGTTAAGACCCAGTTCGATCATCCTATTCGATGAGTTTGAGCTAATAATGGAACTGAATTCTTTCCGATGCGGCCCTATTTTATGAAAATGAGATACTGTTCAAAACATCATGTGTTGATACACCACTGTTGAACGCAAGCATCGTGCTTTGCTATTTCAAGCAATTTTTCCCTCCAAGTTTTGGGGTGAATGTGTGACAAGTACAGCTGCCTGCCTGATTAATCGTAAGCCTACACCTCTCTTTGATGGTCGAAAACCTTTTGAAATACTTGATGGACGAGTACCTGACTACAAGTTTATTCGAGTCTTCAGCTGCCCGTGCTTTTCTTCTCAATTTCCACGGATTCGAGCCAAGTTTGCATCTAGAATACCCCTGAAAGAAGCTAATAATTCAGAAGGGGAGTGCATGGTGATGAACTCTTCTACTATATTTCCATACTGGATAGGTCAGTTGGAGGGGAGCTATGAAGGAGATGAAGAAGCTCAGAAGATGATTGCAGCTTCTGTACTCAGTCAACAAGGAAAGGAAGCAGTTTTATATGTTAATGGAGTACTGAAGAAGAAATATAAGATATATGTTGGTAAAAAGGGGGAAATCTTGAAGGAAATATTAGATGCCATGCACTCATCCACCATTGGGGCTCATTCTGGTCAAGGAGCTACTATCAAAAGGATTATGAGTATTTTCATTTGGCCTCAACTTAGAAATGAAGTGGTGGAATTCATCAGATGTTTTGTACCCCGCTAGTAGAACAAATTTGAACATTGCCACCCTCCTAGTTTACTTCAGCCCTTTCTTATCCAGGAGCGGACCCACAAGGGTGCTTGTGGGGGCTTCAGCCCCCACTTGGAAAATAATTTTGCCTAATTTTTTTATTTTTATTTTTTAAGTATGGCAAGGTTGTTACCCGATCAGCCCCTCTAAATATTAAAAAAAAAACTGAAGAGTATGAGTAATATTCTAATTGGGTAGAGACAAGAGGAGAGAGATAAGATCTTTATGACACATGTATCATTTCAATTGGTTTAAAATTTTACCAATATCTTCTAAAATATTTCCTTAGTAAAATTTTGACTCCTTCTCTTCTCCCAACCGCAATGCTCTCAGCTCTCACTCACCTTCATCCTCTGCAAAAAAAAAAATCCTTGAATTTTTTTTTGATTTTGTTAAATTCTAAATTTAATCATTTCCTTATCTTTCTCTTTTGGTTGGAAAAGGGTTGAATTAAATTTTGAATATCATTCTTAATCTTTTCCCATTTGTTTGTTCAAAAATGGCCAATCAACATTTATATGGATGAAATTTCAACTTATAAAGAATCCAATATTTGGAAGTAAGCACATTCAAATCATTTATTATTTTCTTTGAATGGTTAATTTCGTATAATCGTACTATATTAGTATTTTTCGTATTATTTAGCTATATGTAATGTCATTAAATTATTTTCCATGTTAAGTATTTTCATATTTGTTATTTTATTAATTGTTATATAGGTTTTCTTGTGCATAAATTAAGAAGAATTTAGAAAATCGAAAACTAAATTATATTTGATTTGTTCAAATTTAAATTGTACATAAATTAGGTTTTATAAGTATTTTGTATTAGATTATATATTTTTACGATTATAAAACCTACACATACATATTTGTTTTGATAAGTATATTGTCTAATCATAATTTACTTTGTTTATGTATGAAGAAGATGAAGAAGCTTTTTCAAGTTCTAGCTAAAAGAAATCGTAGTGAGGAGCCTTCTAATACACCTAATGATAGTGAAGTTGGAGAATCGATCAAGTGTAGAATTTAATGTGGATGATATTGTTAGTGATCTGGGTTTACGGAAGCCAATTAAGGAGTTTGATAAGGCTATTCGTGCTCAAGTTCAAAGTGAGTATATGCTTAGAGGACCTTGTCAACTACTTGGTCATGAATATCCACAAAAGCAATTTGGCATTCAAAAAAGAAGGTTTCAAACTTGTTGGTATGATGATTATCCATGGCTAGAATATAGCTTGTCCAAAGATAAGGCTTTTTGCTTGAGTGGTGATACATGCAGGTCCATGTTTACTAATGCAGATCCAAAATTTAATATTTTGAATGCACTAGCACAATTCAGAGCCACATATTTTATTTTTCAGACCTGCATTTAGTAAACATGGACCTGCATGTATTATTTCTCTTTTGCTTTTGGTGTTATTTGTATCCACCAAAACATAAGAGAGGGGTTGGTGCAAATGATGATGATGGTGTCTTAGTAAATGGATTTTCTAATTGGAGAAAGGCAAGAGAGAGGTTACTTGTTCATGTTGGAGCTCCGGGTAGTTATCATAATGAAGCAAAGATGAGTTTTGAATCCTTTAAAGATCAAAGGCACAATTTGATAAATATTTTGGAAGCACATGATGCTAGAATAAGAGGAATTGACTCTGATGCTAATTATCGCACTCGTATAACGGCTATATTAGATGTGACGCGATATCTTTTAAGGCAAGGGCTACCCTTTCGTGGTCATGATGAGTCTTCTAGTTCCGTGAGTAAGGGAAATTTTTTTGAATTGGTTGATTGGTATTGTGACAGAAATGAAGATATTGCCAGAGTTCTTAACTTAAATGCTCCAGGCATGGGCGGAGCCAGTGTAGGTGCAAAGGGTGGCAAAGAAAAAAAATTCAGTTTATAGGGTTAAATTTTGAAAATTACAAATATTGCCCCACTACGTTTTGGAAATTGTTATAATGTCCATAAATTTTTTAATTATTTTCATTAATTCCAAACCTTAAAAATTTTAAAAAAAACTCTAAATATAAACACAAATTCTCCATCCCTTCCCTGTTATATCTTATTTTTTTACAAGAATTATTGTAAGTATGCAAAAAAAATTTTGAATTATTGTAAGTATGAAAAAGAAAGTTTAACGTAAATTGCCACCCCACTCGTGAAATCCTGGTTACGCCACTAGCTCCAGGTAATAATCAAATGACTTCTCCAACCATTCAGAAAGATCTAGCCCGAACTTGTGCTGAGGAGATTACACATTTCATTATTACTGATATGGGTGATAGTGTTTTTCTTTGATGGTTGATGAATCCAAGGATGTTTCTACAAAAGAGCAAATGGGAGTTGTTTTTCGGTATGTGAATAAGAAGGGAGAGATTATTGAGCGATTTATTGCTATTATTCATGTGCCAGATACCTGTTCCATTTCATTGAGAGATTCTGTTGTGACTTTGTTAGGGAACCATGGATTGTCCTTATCCAAATTGAGAGGTCAGGGATATGATGGAGTATCAAATATGAGGGGTGAATTTCATGGGTTGCAAGCATTGATACATGAGGCTAATCCACAAGCCATGTACATTCATTGTTTCTGTCATCAACTCCAGTTAGTTCTTGTTTCAGTTGCTAAGGAAAACTCTCCCGTGGCAGACTTTTTTTCCTATGTCACTGTGATTGTGACTTTGGCTGGACCATCTTGAAAAAGAATGGATAATTTGAGAGAGTACAATCGTGCCAGAATTGTAGCAGTTTTAGAAGAGGGAGAAATTACTAGTGGGCGAGGTTTGAATCAAGAAACTGGTTTGCCAAGACCTGGAGACACTCGTTGGGGTTCACATTACTTGACACTAATTCGTTTACACGTGATGTGGTCTTCAGTTATACATGTGTTGGGTGATGTTCATGATCATGGGACTTCTTATGATAACAAAGGCAAAGCTAGAGGTTTGATCGATAAAATGGATACTTATCAGTTTGTGTTTGTGTTGCATTTGATGAAACACTTGCTGGGAATTACAAATGAACTTTCTATTGCCTTACAAAGAAAGGATAAAAACACAGTGAATGCCATGAATTTGATTACTTGTGTGAAACACCAATTACAAGTCTTTAGGCATGATGGATGGGAAATGATTTTGAATGATGTTAATACCTTTTGTGAGTTGCATTTGATCACAATTCTTGATATGGATGAAAATATGACAAGTCGTGGTTATGGAATACGAAGGGGGCAAGTCATTACCAATCATCATCACTATTATGTGGATGTGTTTCTTCAGGTATATTATTCTTCATGATATACTTAATTAAAATTACATATTAGTATATATTAATATTGGTATCTAATTCTCCATTTTTAGGTTGTGGATTTGATTATACAAGAGATGAATAATCGTTTTTCGGAAGTAAGCACAACCTTGCTTAATCGCGTTGCATGTCTTGATCCAAGAAATTCATTCTCCCTGTTTAATGTTTCTGAATTGGTCCATCTTGCGGGTATGTATCCTGAAAACTTCTCTCATTCTGATCATTTGTACCTTGATGCTCAACTAAGGAACTACATTCATGTCATGCGTTATGACTCTCGATTTTCTAATATTGAGAATTTGGGTACTCTTGCTTTGAGGTTAGTTGAAACTGAATCAGGCATAATTTTTTCACTTATTTATCAGTTGACCGAATTGGCATTGGTTCTACCGGTAGCAACTGCTACGGTGGAGAGAGTCTTTTCTGCTATGAAGATTGTGAAGACTGATTTGCGTAATCGCATGGGAGATGAGTTAATGAACAATAGCCTTGTTGTGTATAGTGAGAAGAAGATTTTTGCATCAATTGACAATGAGCCCATATTACGTCGTTTTCAGAAAATGAAGCCTCGTAAGAAGCAATTATCTAAGCTTTCTTCGACAAGATAGATTAGCATTTTCATTTAATATGTACTTGTACTTTAAGAATTGTAATATTTATCGAAATTATTTAAGATCCGGATATTTATGTGTAATTTAGACATTTTATTATTTATTGTGTTAATTTGACGTTTAAAATACCGTTCATGTTATAAATTATAACTCGTTTTATTTTACACAAGTCCCCTCCAAAAAACAAATCCTGGATCCGCACCTGTTCCTATCCCTAACTCTGCATGGAAACACATTACCATGAATTTCATAGAACAGTTGCCTAACTCCAAAGGTTATGATACCATACTAGTGGTAGAGGACTGGTTTTCCAAGTACATCTATTTCTTGGCACTGTCACATCCCTTCCCAGTCAGGCAAATAGCTCAATTATTCTTGGATGAAATTCATAGGTTAAATGGGTTGCCTGATTCCATAGTCTCAGGCAGAGACAAAACATTCACTATCCACTTTTGGAATGAACTATTTGGAAAGTTGGGAGTCAAGCTGAAATACAGTACTACCTTTCACCCAAAAACTAATGGCCAAATTGAGAGAGTGAATCAAGTAACTGGTAATTTCTTAAGATGTATTTGTGGAGAATTTCCTAGTGGGATGGAAAGACTGGTTAGCAGCTGCTGAGTATTGGTATATATAATATTAGTCACCACACTAACCTGCAAATGACTCCATTTGAAGCCTTGTATGGTGTGAAACCCCTCTTATTACCTATGAGATTAGTGTCTGACTCCCTCTTCCCAGCTGCACATAATCTGCTGCAACAAAGGGCTATGGTGAACCAGAAGCTACAGGAAAATCTCAAGCAGGCACAAGTGAGAATGAAGGTGTACTCAGATACAAAGAGGACTGAAAGGAAATTTGATGTAGGTGAATGGGTGCTACGGACGACTAACAAGTACAAGCAGCAATCACCGAATGAAACAACTAGATCTAAGATGTCTAAGAAATACCATGATCCATTTCAGATATTGGAGAGAGTTGGTGAAGTAGCATACAAGCTTAAGCTGCAGTAAGTAGCAAAGTGCACACTGTGTTTCATGTGTCATCACTCAAAAAATTTGTAGGAGATCCCACTGGAGTAGTCGTCTCCTACCCCAACATCAATGCTAATCAGCTGGAAACGCTAGCACCACACAAGATATTGCAGCGCGGGATGATACTCAAAGAGGGCAAACAAGTGGTGCAATGACTCATTCTCTGGAAGAACTTGGATGCAGATGAACTTTCATGGGAGGAGGCGGAATTCATCAAGAACCAGTTTCCCCAGTTACAAGTCTAACTAGTTTGAGGACAAGCTTCATTTAAGAGGGAGCTTGTTGTGAACTTCTGTAATTATTAGGGTTATTATAGTCTTTAGCCAACATACCAAAGAAGTTCCATAGGATCTTTTGGATACTCTAATCAGCTAGTTAAGTGTACTTAGCTAAGTAATCATGTTGTAATCTTCTTCATTAATAATTTTAAAAATCAAAACCTAATTTGGCTATTCAGGCCTTGTTTGGGAACTAGTTGTTAACTGTTAGCTGTTAGCGGATTGTAATAGCTGTTAGCTGTTAGCGGATTGTATTAGCTGTTTTGACTAGCTGTTTTTAGATTGTTGTTTGGTAAATGATAAATGGATGTTAGATGTTTGTTATGTTAAATGACAGAAATGGACATCAACATAATTTAAATTATAAATTTTATTTTTGTGTGACTTTTATTTTGAAGAATAGAAAAATATTTCTAGTACTTGTCTATATTTATTTGTATTTCTTTGGAATGATATCACTAACATATATAAGACTTTATATTTAATTGTTAAATTGTACTCTAAAACTTTAAAATAATTATTGCAGCACCACACAAGATATTGCAGCGCGGGATGATACTCAAAGAGGGCAAACAAGTGGTGCAATGACTCATTCTCTGGAAGAACTTGGATGCAGATGAACTTTCATGGGAGGAGGCGGAATTCATCAAGAACCAGTTTCCCCAGTTACAAGTCTAACTAGTTTGAGGACAAGCTTCATTTAAGAGGGAGCTTGTTGTGAACTTCTGTAATTATTAGGGTTATTATAGTCTTTAGCCAACATACCAAAGAAGTTCCATAGGATCTTTTGGATACTCTAATCAGCTAGTTAAGTGTACTTAGCTAAGTAATCATGTTGTAATCTTCTTCATTAATAATTTTAAAAATCAAAACCTAATTTGGCTATTCAGGCCTTGTTTGGGAACTAGTTGTTAACTGTTAGCTGTTAGCGGATTGTAATAGCTGTTAGCTGTTAGCGGATTGTATTAGCTGTTTTGACTAGCTGTTTTTAGATTGTTGTTTGGTAAATGATAAATGGATGTTAGATGTTTGTTATGTTAAATGACAGAAATGGACATCAACATAATTTAAATTATAAATTTTATTTTTGTGTGACTTTTATTTTGAAGAATAGAAAAATATTTCTAGTACTTGTCTATATTTATTTGTATTTCTTTGGAATGATATCACTAACATATATAAGACTTTATATTTAATTGTTAAATTGTACTCTAAAACTTTAAAATAATTATTTAAAAATAAAAGTGATAGAAATAAAAATTAGTACAAATCAAAATAATTAATTATGTACAAGCAAAAATGTTAGATATTACGTGATACCTTCAAACAAAAATTTCAAAAATAAAGTTACGTACAAAGGGAATGATAAAAGAATATTATTTAAGATAAAAGAAAGGGTAAAAATGAAAATTTGTAATATTTATACAATTAATAACAAGAGGGTTTCATCCAAAAAGTTTCCTTTTCGAGCGTTTTGAAAACAAGAGTTTTCATCCAAAAAGTTCAATGGAAAACGGTTCTCACCAAACAAGTAAAAGAGTTGTTTGACCAGTCAAAATCTATTTTAAACGCTGTTGCCAAATGGGGCCTTAGCTCTCTAAGCTCATCTGAGCTAATTGGGGTTAACTTTCGTCGATCCCGGCTTAACACAATTCTGCCCAAATTCGGACCATCACTAAACTGACTAACATTCCAACAACGCCAAATTGCCTGGAATTACATAAGTTGATAAATAGGCTAAATCAAGTTTATTAAGGTATACTCCCGTTTTCATCTTGTATTCTGATCTAAATTTCTTTCAAACCAGATTGAACGAAGGAAATGAAACCTTCTTCCAATCACACTAGATTTTGTACTACAGTATCAGGCAAGAAAGTAAGCACTACACAATAGCCTTTTCAACGTGTATAAGAATCCAGTATACAAAGGTACTACATAGGAACTGTAAAGTACAAACAACAACCAATCTTTCCTTTCATCATCTAAATTGCTAGCAAACATTATGAAAACAACATTCAGACATAAGAAACTACAAGAAAGAAGAAGAAGAAAGCATAAACGCCCCAGAAGTTGCAAATCCTAAGAAAATGATAGCCATAACTGTCTTAATTTATTCCAAGTCCTAAGAAAGCAGTCGTAAAATAGCCAAGGATGATCTGCCAGTGTCCATTCCCATTCATTTCTGTGCATGTCCAGCGATGGACAAGAAAAGCCGGTTTCCAGCTCCCGAATGAGTAGTAAAGCCCTCTCCAACGCGATAACCAGAGCTCATCGGAACACGTGCATCTGCCTGATGGAAGAAATCGCTGCCATTGAAGATGCTCGTGACGTCAGAGCTGCAAGGAGTAGTTGTATCCCAATTCACACTATGATCTTTTATGAATTTTTTCTCAGTTATATGATTCATTTCCTGAGATTGCTTCATGCTCTTAGTGTTTAGGAACCTTCCTCCAGCACCACGAGGCCTCTTTAAGGCATGAAGATGGCGAGACTCGTGAAGGTAGGGCTGGAAAATAAACAGTAAGGTATTCTTAGCTTTGTTCACTAAGTAAGGCATTGAATGAGCTTTGTGGTTACAGTTGACCTACCCTCCGGGATTTCACAAGTCTGTTGTGAGCCTCAATTTTGGCGCGTACTTGTCTTCGCTTGAGGATCGCTCGAAATTGCTTAGCATTAACAAAGATAGGCAAGTTTTCAGCACATTCAAGAGATGGAAGAGGAACTCTTGCTGGTGTAAACCCCATCATTTGAGGATAAATCTAGTAATGGACAGAAAGATTTTCAGTAAGATTTAGCATTCAATAAAAAAAGCATGAAACTCCATACATTTACATATTACTATGAAATATATTGGGAGTGTTTAGGACAACCAAAAGCTGCTAAAGGAAAAATTGACAACTTAATCTGAAAACCAATAGATTACAGAACATTTGAGAAAATCCGAACTCTTCATCAAAAATGTTTGTTTATCTTTTGCAGCATGAGAGAAAGACATTTATGTCAAATATGTTCTAAAATGAGGCATCTGTGTGGGCGTCAGTAGCTTGAAATGTTTTACTATAAGGCGAAAAATGGTTATTTGAGTGACTTACATAGCCATTTTGCCCATAAGAAGCTACAAGCCCAGGAAAGTAGGATTCGGAGGAAGGGGAGGTAGTTATGCAAGCCTGTAAATGAATAAGAGAAACATAAGCTCCTGCTAACAGTTATATGATTATATAAAAAGAAGCCAAACGAAATAGATGGTGGCTCATAAATGCTATAATGCCTTTCATAGGACAGGTAATGGACTTTGATACCGATAATTTAAATAACAGTATGCAGTAGCAGCAAGAAAACAGATGAAATAGACTCACTGCTGATTTGTTATAGTTCATCTGTACTTGACCATATCCATATTCTGCACTGCCAAACAGAAATTGTGTCTTCTGGTATTGATCCTCCCCTCCACAAGTTTCATCCCTACCTACTTATTTTAAAGAACATGAGAGGGAAAAGCTTTAATCTTCTCGTTAAATCTTATCCAAAAGAACTCGAATATAACATTAAGTGTCAAAAATGACAGCGTTACCTTGTTCAGGAACAATGTTATGCACAGAATGGCTGTTTTTTGATGCATCAGCAATTCCATAATGGGACTGATCACAGGTTGATAGAGTCGATGAGGAATCGTGCTCTTGAAATCGAGAATCTGATTGTTTAGGGCAATGAAAGCCATCCAAGGATGACTCCTGGATGGTGATAGTACTTTTGGAAGGAGAATACTTTGGCTGTTCAGTGGAGTTCCACAGAGATGAGCAATTGATGAAAAAAGGCGCCGCTAGTGACTGACTACCATCTTTGTTGGAAGAGCCTTGCATCCTTGATTAATTGTACTGCCAATTCCAAACTTAGTTTCCTGTCACAAAAAGAGCAGATTAAAGTGCAACTCGAGTTGACTAAGATCAAGGGATAAAACACAGACCTATCCAACTGTCGGTGAAATTTCACAGAAAGTATTAGGACACCAGGCAAGCATAATTCAACCAAAATACACAGATACAAACAGAATTGGTAAAAGGGAGAACTGAGCTATGCATAATTTTACAATGAACCAGCTTATAAAAATCTGAATTTTTAGTACACAACGGTTTCTTTTTACTTGATGTGTAAAAAGAAACAACAGCTTATTTGCAAGCTAATGGAGTTGAAAAGCCTTGCTGCTACACAAGGTTTCAAGGCTGGCAAATGCAAATAAAGTCAAAACAATTGCATCTTTCCCTTTGTTTTGTGCGCAGAAATGCCAATCTTCACTCAAATTACGCGACGAATCGCACCATCTGCTCTACCAGAGATCAAATCTAATCGAGAATTCACACACAACTAGTTTCCCTAATTGACTGCCTAGTTTTGTTAGCCTTATCCGAGATATATATCCCGGACAAGGCAAACAGAAGTCCAGATTACATGTTCTAGAGAGCTCCAAAAGTTCAACTAAATAACCCTAGAAGAATATATGATCAATATATACATAGAGAAACATATAACAAGGGGGAAACCTGTGGAAAACGACCACCTATCCATATAACAGTAAGAAGACAATCAAGAAGAAGTTCAAGAAGAAGCTGAGAGATAAGAAACCTGTACACAGATCAGAAGCTTGAAATTTTTGGAAGCTTGATTGAGAAAAACTCCTCCTCTGGCTCTTCTTCTTGGTTTGGTGAAAGAAAAAAAATGAATTCTTGAATTCTAGTACTCTCCTTACTTCATTTACTTTTCTTCAACATGAAAGCTACTGACTGATTGCTCATCCTTTCACATCATTATAAAAAGGGAAAAAATAAAGGTAAAAAGAAACCACTGCTCTTAAAAAACGACAAGTTTTTCCATGTTGTATTTCCATTACAAAATGTAAACAGTCAAACGCCACTCAACAAACCAAACCACCATATTTCCTCTCCTCCACCACCTAAATAACTTAATAACAAGCGTTCAAAGTTCAAACGGTTGGAAATGCATTATTTAAAAAAGTATGAATTCGATTTAAGTAGATATAGGAATTGTGTCAGTGTATTAAAAAGTTAACACTTTTAATACATATAGTGAATTCAATATGTTTTATATACATAGCATGCACTCATATAACAAAGCAACAGTGCATCTCCCAAAATAAAGCATTCCTAATGTGGATAACTCACTGGGACACCTCAACAAAAACCAAAACCATATTTTTTTCATTCCCAACCTCCACCCAATCATCATTTATAATCTAATTTTCCTGATCATACCATTTCATCTATAAATAATCCAAAATAAGTACAGGAAAAGGATATCACCCCATTTATCATCTTTTTTTATGATTGATGAAAACCAGCCCTTGAACTGCCTTGAGCTACTTTATAGATTCTTTCTGTAATACACTTATCAAAGCAAACATTGTTGATCTCTTTCACTTACCCAACTCAAGATTGTAGCCCTTTGCCCCCTTTCCATAATCATGATTCTTGAAATACAATAATATATGCAGTTTAATGAGCATAATTAGCATGATTTAGATTCTCTAGGTGAACAGTGAAGAAAAGATCAAGGAAGTGCTCCATTATACTTCCTGAAAACTTAACGATAATGTGGTAGCCCATTTAACTGCATGCACTACTTATCTCCAAGAAGATCAGATTTTTCATAGGGGTACCGTCTGGTAGATTTTTTATCTTGTCTCGTCCAAACCGTTTTATTTGACTTTTAAAGATTAAATAGAGCTATTTTAATCGTTAATTTCTATAATTTAATATGTAAAATTATTGTTATGCAATATGTAGTTTGATTTATAAAAACATAAAATCTCAAAAAAAAAATTGTACACAAAAATAAAAATATTAGGTCTTGTCTGGCATGTTTTAGGATTTCAAATCCAATCTTGGACAAATCCTCATTTGGTAATTCAAGATTACAAATTCAGATCTTAAATCCAGTTTTAGTCCACTTGTAGTTTTTTATTGAACAATATTCTTAATATCTCTGTCTCATCCTAATCTGCACAGTTGATTTTTCACACTACAGACATCTTTGACTGATGATATCTTTATTTATTTACATTATTGGGAAATTAAAATTTGATAATTGAATATTATTTGTTGCGATTGATTTAACGATATCAAATATAATAATATTAATGAATATATATCTATTTAAATATGCGGTCAAAAAATATGATAATATTAATTAATATATATCTATTTAAATTCACGGTCAAAATTTAAATATAAATTGTGTTAAAAAGTCAGAGTGTTTCAAGTGAGACGGAGGTAGTATCACATTATAACAAAAGTCAACCTTCCACAATCATTTGCCGATCCAGAACCTTCTGTCATGTACTGTCATATTTAAAAATCTTCTGTCATGCCTATTACACAAAAATGCACTACCTCTATCTCACCTCAATGATCACTCATACTTTTTGACACTATTTATTATTAAATTTTGACATCTTATTTAAATAGATATATAATCATTAATTATATTATAATATTTGGTATCGTTAGATTAATCGCAAAATATAATATTCAAATATCAAATTTTGATTTTTCGATAATATAAATACATAAAGATATTGTTAGTCAAAATTGTATGTTGAATAGTGTGAAAAGTCAATTATACAGATTAGGCTGAGACTGGCGTATTAATTCAAAATATAAAAAGTCAACTACATTAATTCATTTAATATTGATTTTTCTTTTTATTTAAAAAATTCAATTCAAAATCCAAATTTATATCAAACAAAGGTTTGAAATCTCGGATTCTCAAAATGTTAAAATCAAATCCAAATTTTCCAAATCCTCCAATCTACGCACCCTTAGTGATCAAAAGCATCTCAGTTTAATTTTGAAAAGTCAAAATAGACGTATTGTATGAGACAGAGGGATTATAAATATTCCTACTCCTTATATCTTTCATTGTAAGTTGAATTAAAATGTTCAATTATAATTACGTTTTAAAATTTTACCTTTTGAAACTAAAATTATATACTTTTAAGTCAAACTTATGTAATATTATAACTAAACAAAAATAGTTTAACTGCATCCTCTGTTGTATAAGGCGGGTCCAATTCAGATTAAATTCACCTTATTGTTTTAGATAATTTATTTCTTTAGTAGATTTTATCCCATTCGGCTAATTTGGGTTACAAGCTGTTGGTCTTGTCGGGGACGCGCTTCAAGTTATAAACTTCACGCATGGTGATCAACTGCCTAATATGGCTCGCTCTGAGTTGGCGCCGTTTCTACATTCAAGACTTGAGAGGTCGGATTTCAAACTCTATTGGATTCCTAGAACACATAATGTAAATGTTTACTCAATTGCCGCATTTGCGAAATTGAGCGAGGTGGATTATACCTTCTGACGTAGTCCCCTAAATTTCTAGTCAAATGATTCTAAATGTTTTCCAGAAAGTTGAAATAAAATGAAGGTGTATTTTTTATATATAAAAAAAAGATTTTATCCCAAGTTTGGATAAGTGTTTCGAGTTAATTTAAAGTTAAGTATAAATGAATTTTTTTACCTTATTTATATAATCTATAATTATAATAATAGTGAAATTCAAACTTTCTTAACATTTTAGAAAAGTCTGAAACGTCTTTATATATTTTATCTTATACGGTGTAACTTTTAATATGAACTATATATATTTTGTTACTTGTAAATTTTTAATGAAATTTCTTGATTTTTCACATTATAATATGTTTATTATATGTTTACTTAAAATAATGAATGTCTTTACATAAATATATCATTTAATTTTAAATAGATTATAACAGTTTCATATCATTTAGGAAGTTTGATCTTTCAGGGCAAGTCCAAGAGAGTGTCATAATAAGGATTTTAAGCAATTATTGGAATTTTTGAATTCAAGAGATTCCCTAAACACATCTCTATTAAGAGCATTCACAATGGCCAGTTACATGAATGTGCAGCTTAAATTGCAAATGATTTGGCAAGCTACAATCTCCCACAATGATAAGTAACAATCATTTATTTTGAAAGGGTCTCATGTATACGTACATAACGTGAATTTGAATTGGAAAAATGGTAATATCAAGTAAATGATTTCAAATTTGATTGGAATTAGTGTGTATTTATGACAGCATGCCTGCTTGGGTGAGCAGTGCTGCTAGATGAGAGCAGTATACGTGGCAAGGTGTAATGGTGAGCGGTACTGCTACAACTATTGAAATATTACAAGCAGCTACATTTTTAACACCATTGCAGATGTTCTTATAGAGATTGGAGGAGAGAGAATGATTCATTCCCTATATTTGTAGAGAGAGTATGTTATTTTGTAGAAAGAGAAAGAGAGAAAGAATAGTCATGCTACTTGTTCATCCATTATTTTTATCAAACATAATTTTAAAATTAGAATATCAAAAAATATATGTAACAAAAAATAAATAAATTGATACAGTATAAAAGTATGTCTTGTAACGATCATAATGAGATCATACTCGATAATATTTAAATTCATATATTAGAAAATATTGATAGAAAACATTATAGAGAACAAGAATTTCATCCTCTATTATAGAGGAAGAAGATTGGGAAGCTATTGGACTCGCCTCAATATACTTCAAGAATGCAGAATGCAGTTTCTTACAATCAAGAATGCAGATTTAATTAATTGTAAATTAAACAGGCAAATAAAATTAATACTTGGGAGTCGGGAGTTCTGAAGTTGATAGGACCACACCACCAGCACAGTGCTTCATTCCACAGTCCTGAAATGTGAAGGTCACATGGTACTTCATGCTATCCTACAACTACAACTAAAATAAAGGCACTATCTTTCCACCTTGAAATCATCCTCTCTCTTTTTAATACTGTGGCTGACTTGCTATAGTTTGTGCTTTGTCTCTAAAGTTTTCAAGTTTCGACTTTGACAAAGTAGATAACCATAAACAAATCAAAAGATTTATAGCTTTGGACTAAAATATTGCCTTTCGGAAGTGGAAATGTAGATATTTCTATTATCACGGCCTTTAAAAATAATAGGAATAATTACATCATATAAAAGTACTTGTTTTTGAAGAAATCTAAAAGAAAGTAACGGTGTGTTTTGTTGGAGAACATATTGGAAATTTAGATTTTGATTTGACATTTTGAAAGTTTGAGACTGTGTTTGGTTTAACAAATTTTGAAAAACTAGACTTTGAAAATTCAGTTTTCTAAATTCTTGTTTGATTTATGGAGTTTTTGTAAGTTTTAATTTTATCCCAAAAGTCTAATTTTTGTCTACTATGAAGTTTAGATTTTAATCACTGTGCAAGTCTAATTTTCCATACCAATACCAAATAAGATTTTTGTTTTAGACTTGCAAAATCCTGACGAACCAAAAAAGATTTTTGTTTCATACTTACAAAATCCTAACCCAACCAAACAAGGTTTTTGCAAAATGAAATTCTCAAAATCTCAAACAAAAATCCGAACTCTCAAAATTATCAAACAAAAATCAGACTCTCGAAAATCATATTCTTTTTGTGTTTATATAGCTGAAGAGATTAGTATAAATATTTTCTCATCTTTATCTGACTATAATCTATGTGATTTGAAGATAATATTAAGTTTGAAAATGACCACATCTAAATCTGAATATATTTGTTCTTTGATGTAGTTAAAAATAAGACTGTCCTTTTTCGTTTATTATTTTGATATTAAAAAACGTCTCAAGTTTAAAATAGATACCGTAACATCAACGCACGAAATTGAATAAGTAGAAACGGCTAATTGGCTGAGCACAGAAATCGCGGTTTAATTAAGATTATGTTAAAGCGCTAAATGACGAAACCGTCCAGAACGACGATCTAAATCAAACTTGATCTTATCATCATCAGTTAATTAAATTTTATTAACAAAATTAGCTAAGCTAAGTTGTCGTTTAACTCAAGATGCAGCCAGATCGAATCTTCATGGCACTAATTATTGGCTTACACATCATTGATGCTCCGGATAATTTATACTAATCTTGCCCTAAAGTATGATTAGTGGACTTTAACCTCCAAATCTTATAATTATTTTAATGCCTAATGATCGATTCATGACATTCTCCTAACGACAAACTGATGAGATGTTATGATCGTAGCTACTAAACTTCAACTTGACACAAAATTCAATGTTCGAATCAAGCAAAGTACAATTCTCAGAAATTTTCCAGTTGTGTTTGTGTTTCCTTAATACAGGCAGCCTCAATGATCTGGACAACAGATACTTGACTAATTAGATTCAACCAATCGAATCAGCCAGTTGAAGTTCAAGTTCAATTTTATAAAAATATGACTAATTTTACAATCCATTAGTGAAAGAATGTGAATTCACCATATCTGATGTCTCTGTATTCTGTAAAATATATAGAGTTACAATAGTACAAGTACAATGAATCTAGACTAGTCTAAATAAGGTATACAATATATACAAATCAATCACAATAATATAAATATTATTGTGATATTCTATCACCCCCTCAAGCGAAGCGTCGGATGAGAAATCACGCAAAACTTGGAACGAAACATAGTGAAGAGAGGGCAAGGCAATCCCTTGGTGAAAATATCAGCAATTTGCAATGCAGAAGGGACATGACTAACAAGAAATCTACTGGAAGCCACCAACTCGCGAACAAAGTGATAGTCAATATCGATATGCTTGGCCCGTTTGTGAGCAATAGGATTTTGAGCCAAGAAAATGGCACTGGTGTTGTCACAAAACAATAAGGGCGAGGAGGACAAAGGAACACGAAACTCCTTAAGCAGATTGCACAACCAAACAAACTCAGCCGCAGTGTTGGACATAGCACGATACTCAGATTCGCAGCTAGATCGGGAAACAGTAGGCTGTTTCTTAGCACTCCAAGAGACAAGATTACCAATAAGATAAATGGCATAACCATAGGTGGAACGTGGAGTTTCAACACAGCAAGCCCAATCAGCATCTGAGTACCCTATAACAGAAAGGGAGCCCAAAGAGGGACGGAAGAAAAGACCATGATGAAGAGTACCACGAACATAGCGGAGAATACGTGTAACCGCTTGATAGTGATCCTCCCAAGGCGACTGCAGGAACTGGCTAACAGAATTCACCGCATAAGAAAAATCGGGCCTGGTTATGGTCAAATACTGCAAAGCACCAACAAGCGAGCGATGCAACTTGGGATTTGAAAACTCTGGGCTAGAGGAGCTGAGGAGTTGTGAATCAGGAACAAAAGGCGTGGAAACAGGTGCCGTGTTAGTCATACCCACACACTGAAGAATGTCCATAGCATACTTCGCCTGCCCGATAAACAACCCTGAAGAGGAGCGAGAAACCTCCAATCCTAGAAAGTAGTGAAGAGAGCCAAGGTCTTTAACACATGATCAGTGCGAGCGACAAACTTCTGAATAAGAAGAGCATCATTTCCAGTGAGAATGATGTCATCCACATAAACCAAAAGATACAACACATTTGATCCACAGATGAAAATGAACAGCGAAGTGTCGGACGAACAACACCGAAAGCCCAAATGAGTCAGATAGGAACTGAACCGCTGAAACCAGGCACAAGGAGCCTGTTTGAGATCATAAATAGCCTTGCAGAGACAACAAACGTAATCAGGATGACGTGGATCAGTGTATCCTGATGGTTGTTCCATGTAAACCGGGGAGTCGAGGTGACCTTTAAGAAAAGCATTCTTAACGTCGAGTTGATGAAGGGGCCAACGAAAAATGGTGGCAAGAGACAGGATAACCCGAACAGTGGAAGTTTTGATGACTGGACTAAACGTGTGCGTGAAGTCGAAGCCAGGAAGTTGGGAGTATCCTTAAACAACCAAGCGAGCCTTATAACGATCAACAGTCCCATCCGGCCGATGTTTGAGCCGATAAATCCATTTGAAACCAACAACATTAACTCCGGAAGGACGGGGGACAAGATCCCAAGTACGCTGTTGACGTAGCGCACGCATCTCTTCATCCATAGTAGCCACCCAAAGAGGATCCTTGAGAGCAGAACGAAAACCTCGAGGCTCAGTTTCAGCTAACAGGGCCGCAAGAGAACCAGTGAAAACATAATCAGAGTAATCCCTGGCAGTGAGACTCCCTGTCTGAGAACAAGTTGTCATACAATGAGGAGTCGGCGGTGGCAATGGCGAATGACCAGGAGTTGGTTTTGGAGGAGGACTGAGAGATGACGAGGCTCCAGAAGCAGATGAACCGGAGACAGGAGATGATGGAGACGCCTCTATGGTATGGACTAGTGAGTGTAGATCAGGTACTGTCATAGCCGGAGTGTCTTCATAATCCGAGTCAATGAATTTAGAAACATCCAATGATTCAGGAACTGTGGAGGATTGACGATCCAATGAAGGAAGTGAGTTCTCATCATAGCGAGCATGGCGTGTAAGGTACACTTTCTTGGTAACTGGATCCAAGCACCGGAAACCTTTGTACTGAGAGTTGTACCCGAGAAAGATGCAGGACGTGCCGCAAGGAGCCAACTTGTGTTGATAGAACTGTCGAATGTAGGGATACACCAAACAACCAAAGGGATGAAATTTGGAGTAGTCCGGATGATGACCATAAACCAGATAATATGGAGAGACATTGTGTAGAACAGGCGTTGGAAGCCTATTGATGGTGTTTGTGGCAGTAGCAAAAGCGGCATCCCACGAGGAAGGTGGTAGCTGGGAGTGATGATGCATTGAGAGACCCATCTCAGTTATATGACGATGCTTACGTTCGGCTCAACCATTATGCTCTGGAGTAGACGGACATGAGATCTGATGAAAAATCCTTTTGTCAGCAAAGCGGGAGCACAAGCGAGAGTTTGTAAACTCGGTGCCACCATCGCTTTGGAAAACCTTAATAGTACAAGAAAACTGATTCCCCACCAACTTTTGAAACTAAATGAATGTCTCGAAAAAATCCGATTTCCGCTTTAAAGGATAATACCAAGTAAAAAGGGAGTAGTCATCAACAAAAATAGCATAATATGAATAACCACTTGCAGATAAGATAGGGGCAGGTCCCCATAAATCACAATGAATTAAAGCAAGTAAAGAGCCAGCACGCTTAGGATTATCCATAAAAGAAAGCCTTTTTTCCTTCGCCTTTTCACAGGACGAACGAAGAGTGGGTCTAGGCAACAAAGAGGTGACCTTAACAAGGTTCAACTTATTCAACAGGGAAATAATGGAAACTGAGGCATGTCCTAATCTAGCATGCCAAATCTCAAACGAAGCAGTTAGATTATTTGATGCAACATAAGCAGTAAAAGCAGCGGCACTCTTGTCCAACATATAGAGACCTCCATGACAGCGCCCTCTACCTACGATTTCCCTTGTTGCTCTTTTCTGAATAACAAATGAGTTTTCATCAAAGGCAACCATAGCATTTAAATCTTTCGTGACCTTGCTTATAGATAACAAGTTTTTCGTAATATGAGGAACAATAAGCACACCGGATAATAATACACCGAAATTTCCCTGTTTGTGTGATTAAGATGATCAATGAAAATAAAGAAAAGAATAAACAAGACACCGAAATTTGGTTACGCGGAAAACCCAAATCGGGAAAAACCGCGGGACTTGAGAAGTCCAACTCTTCCACTATGTGTTTATAGTAGGGTTACAAAGATCTCACCCAAGGTGGATGGATTACAAGAACACTCTCACACAATGGTGGATAACTAGACTAATTAGAGAGGATGAAAACTCTCTCTAATTCCTCACTTTAGAAGTGGATCTCACTCTCACTAGGAGGCTAGAAGAAATGCTTTGTTCTTGGATGATGAAAACTCTTCCAAGAGCACCCAAACTTTGCGAGAATGGTCATCAATAAAACTCACAAAGTATAATGCACTTCCAAGAGATCTCTCAGTCATAGAGCAAACATCAGTGTGAACTAAATCAAGAATATGTTCTCTTCTTCTTGGATATGCAGGTCTTTGGAAAGAAACTCTATGTTGTTTACCAGCTAAACAATCATTGCAAGGGTCAAGTGTGGTACCTTTTATGCCTGGGAGGATATTTTTCCGTGCGAGGATTTGTAGTCCCTTCTCGCTCATATGGCCGAGCCTCTTGTGCCACAACTCCGTGTTCGAGTCTTCATGGGCAACATTTGCTTCTCCCTTGCAGATTTGTCTTTGCAGGACATATAAGGACCCTTCCTTCTTTCCTCGACCGATCACCATATTTCCATGTGTGATCTTCCATTTTCCTTCTCCGAAATGGTTTATCTTCCAGCATCGTCAAGCTTCCCCACTGAGATAAGATTGAGCAGCATTTCTGGAACATGCCTTACATCCTTGAGCTCGAGCTTGTGTCCCGTGTTTGTCTTTATGATGATGTCGCCTCGACTAATGATCTTGCTAGTGATTTGATTTCCCATCTTCACTGTGTCGTAGTCTCCACGATGATAGGACGAGAAGCGCCCTTCATGTGGGGTAACATGGAAGGATGCACCGGAATCACCAAGCCATAAGTTGTCTTCATATGCGAGATTGACACAGTCGTCAATCACGAAAATCTCGCCGTTCTCCGCGAATGCAACTGCCATGGTGCTTTCTTATTCCTTCTTCTTCGGGTTGAACTGGTCTTGTTTGACCGTGTCATTCTTCTGGTCTCTATTGAGATTGCGATATTCATCTCTCTTGTGACCCGCCTTGCCACAGCAGTAGCTAGATAACTCGGGAGCGAGATTTTGATCTCCCCCGTGATTTTTCACGTCCGCCTCTTCGGAATCTTTTATGGGTGTCACTCCTTCCTCGATTCTCGATCACATTTGCCTCCGAGCAGCTTGATGCGCCACGTTCCTTTCTTCGCGCTTCTTCATTTATCAGGCTATCGGCTACACCGTCCATGGTAAGCTTTCCTTCTAGAGCTGAGTTGCTAAGCGTGACCACCAAAGTTTCCCAACTTTCAGGTACTGAGCTTAGAAGCAACAAGGCTTGCAACTTGTCATCGATCTTCATCTCGATCTTTCCCATTTGATTCACAAGCCCCTTGAAACTATTCAAGTGCTCGATCATATTTTGGCCATCTTTGTACTCCAACTTGACCAAACGCCTCACAAGGTGGGCTTTGTTGCGTGGTGTCTTCTTTTGAATCATGGACTCAAGTTTTGTCCATAACTCAAAGGCATTAGTGTAAGAAGCAATATGTTCAAATAAACTCCGGTTGATATACTTACGGATCATGGCGACCGCCTTCTGATTAAGAATCTCCCATTCTTTATCTTCCTTATCCTCCGGCTTGGTCTCCTCCGTGATTGGCTCGTACACATCTTTGCAATACAAGTGGTCCTCCATCATGGGCTTCCAATATGCATAATTCTCCGCCGTGAGTTTGAACATGTCTCCATCATGAGTGATGCTTCCCTCCATCTTGAATCACACAAGAAAACAACACCAACGAACCAAGCTCTGATACCACTGTTGGGAAAAATTGAGTATTTCCCTCTTTGTGTGATTAAGATGATCAATGAAAATAAAGAAAAGAATAAACAAGACACCGAAATTTGGTTACGCGAAAAACCCAAATCGGGAAAAACTGCGGGACTTGAGAAGTCCAACTCTTCCACTATGTGTTTATAGTAGGGTTACAAAGATCTCACCCATGGTGGATGGATTACAAGAACACTCTCACACAATGGTGGATAACTAGACTAATTAGAGAGGATGAAGACTCTCTCTAATTCCTCACTTTAGAAGTGGATCTCTCTCTCACTAGGAGGCTAGAAGGAATGCTTTGTTCTTGGATGATGAAAATTCTTCCAAGAGCACCCTATTTATAGTTGAGGATGGAAGCTCTAGATGTCTCTTCCCATTATCCAACTCCCAATGATGAATGCATGGAATATCTAGGATGTACCTCTAGAAATTCCACACACCATTCATCTTCATCTCCCTTCTCCTAAAAGTTCTAGAAGAATTAGGGAGGAATCCCAACACTTTCGTGACCTTGCTAATAGATTACAAGTTTTTCGTAATATGAGGAACAATAAGCACACCGGATAATAATAAATCATGAGAAAACCGACGATTCCCAGTATGTGAAATAGAGATATCTCGACCATTAGCAAGAGTTACAGAACAGTTACCATTGTAAGGAGCGATATTGTCAATGCTAGAGGAGGAAGACGCCAAATGATTTGTTGCTCTAGAATCTAGGTACCAATCAGAGTCCTCAAGTGTAGCGGCAGACTGAAATGCATCTGCGAGATTGGATTGAGGGTTGCGGCATGTTTTCGCGATGTGACCAAAACCATCACAAAGTTGACACTTCGGAGTCCATTTCTTCTTACGCGAACGGCCACTACCTGAACGTCCAGAATTCTTGGAGCCTGAAGTTCCCCCGCCACCAGACAAGCCGCCAAACAAGCCGCCAGACATGTCAGAGCTGTCGGCGCGTGGCTGCCACGCGCCCAGCCTGCCTCGCGCGTGGGGGGCTGCCTCTGCCTCACGCGCCAGTACGTGTGAGGCACGCGCCTGGGCTGTTGTACCACCGCGACCTGCAGAACTACCGGAAAACACAGAGAACGCCATGGGACCGTCGACGGTTGATCCAGAGACCGAATCACGCGTGGCATGGAACATTTCGTGATTCCTTGCGCGAGCTACAACGTCGGCGTAAGACGAGAGCGTGATTTGGGAGATTTGCACCTACTGGAACTCAGTGAAGCCTGCACCCAGTCCTCGGAGAAAAATCATTACTTTATCCCTGGATCGACAGGTCGACCGATGGAGGCGAGATCGTCGGTGATGGTTTTGAAGCAACGATGATACTCTTGCACCGTCGAATCACCACGACGGATTTGGAGCAGCTCGTCCCGGAGTTGGAGATCCCGAGCAGCTAAAGAGTTATCGAATGCAGCGGAGAGAGCCTCCCACATCTCATGGACGGTTTTTCACCCAATGGTTTCAATCATAGCTTTCTCCGTGAGACACGAACGGAGTAGTGCCTGGAGACGTTTATCCTGAGTTATCCATGAGGTAGGAGTGTACGTACCTTCAACAGATTTTCCAGTTGAAGATTCTGCAGCGGTTGGAGGAGACATTGAGCCATCGAGGAAGCCGGAGAGATCTTCCGATTCCAGAAGCACCTGAACTTGAGTTTTCCATACCATAAAGTTGCCGGAGTGGAGTTTGATGGGGAACATATGGATTAGGATTTGATAGCTCAAAGGTTTTGTTGCTTCGGCCATGATGGAAAAGGTTCCAACAATTTTGGAGGATTCCAAGAATGTGGGAGAAAACTCCAAGAATGTGGGAACAAGATGTAGCCGATTAGGGTTTGAGGTGTGCACCCAATCAAAGCTAAGGAAGCTTACTTGTGTGGGAAGTAAGGTCTGGGATTGGCTAGCCGATCAGGGTTTCAAGAGGCACCTAATCAAGGCTAATTTAGGGTTAGGGTTTGCAATATATCACCTAAACCAACGTGATGAATTCTTGGTGGAAAGAACAGGTTTTGGATTCACCCGACTGATGCAAAGAATGTGAATTCACCATGTCTGGTGTCTCTGTATTATGTAAAATATATAGAGTTACAATAGTACAAGTACAATGAATCTAAACTAGTCTAAATAAGGTATACAATATATACAAATCAATCACAATAATATAAATATTATTGTGATATTCTATCAATTAGCTTGATCATAATAATGGTATATGTAATTCACGAGTTTTGTGTGATTTTAGATTTTGAGTTTCATTCAAAACTCACACTCTTGTGTATTTTGGTGCTACTAATTTTAGGTTCGATCAAAAACTTTCGAAATCCGAACCATGTTTTAAGTATGTTTTGATTTTTTAATTATTTTGAGTTGATTTTTTAGCAAACTAAAATTAAAAATATTCATATATATTCTTCGTGACCCGACGGTCTTTCGTAATAGTAGACCTATTTTTTCATGAGACTTCGTTATAGCACTCATAATATCCTAATTAAAAGGTTCACGGGTATCTGATTGCATACAAAGTTTAAGCATACCATTGCATGTTTCACTTGTCTAAGTCACTATAGGAAGTCGAGATGAAAATGAATATGATCATTTTTCAAAGTTAAATATATGTATTGGGGACTTTAACACAGTGGCCTTAGTGATAGAGAGAAGAGGGAAGAAAAAACTCCCTTTAGGTAGTATTAGAGAGTTCAATGGCCTTATAGGTGAACTAGGACTCATGGATATTACTACTGTTGGTGACCATTTTACATGGACCAACAACAGAGCTAAGGATGATCTGCTACTACAAAGAATAGATAGGGGGATGAATAGGCACAGGGCATTACTAACCACACAAGAAAATGATTTGCTACTCAGACCATTTGAGATGGAAGAACTTTTGCAGTCAATGATCTCAATAAAGATGGGGCACCTGGTTCTGATGGTTACTCAGGATTTTTCTTCATCCATTGCTGGGAGATCACAAAGAATGATCTAATGGATGCTGGATTAGACTTCCAATCAGGAAAGCCATTGCCTAAAGCTGTGTCTAGCACCTGGTTAGCCTTAATCCCAAAAGTCCCAACCCCTAGCAGATTTGCTGAATTCAGACCTATCAACTTGTCAAAAATTTTAATAAAGTATTTTTAAAATTGTTAATGGAGAGGATAAAGCCATTGATGAGTAAACTAGAATCAACAAAACAATCTGCATTTCAGAAAGGAAAGGATATAGCTGACAACACCATACAGATGCAAAAGATGGTGAGGTTACTGAATAAAAAGCCACAACATGGAAATATAATCATTAACTGGGCATGGAGAAAGCCTTTGATAGGGTCTCATGGGCCTTTTTGAACACTGTCCTACTGAAATTTGGATTTTATGGACATGTAGTTAGAATAATAACTCAGAATATTTCTACTGCATGGTTTTCAGTCCTTATAAATGGGGTGGTTACTGGATTTTTTAACTCTAACAAGGGCATCAAGCAAGGAGACCCCTTGTCACCTTCTATAATTTGGTTATAGAGGTTTTTTCAAGGGGAATCAATCCTCTGTTACATATCCAATTTATTTAAGGATTCCACATGCCTAGGGGTGTCCAACAAGTATCTCACTTAATGTATGCAGATGATATTGCAATATTTCTGAGTGTTGGATGGAGAAATATGAAAAGATTCATCAGGTTTCTTAAAGCATATGAATCAGTCTCAGACCAAAAAGTCAACTATCAGAAGTCTGACTTTTACTGCAACCCCAAAGCATCTGATGCATTAGTGAGAAGGACAAAAGCTATTACTGGCATGAAGATAGGTGCACTACCATTTAAATATCTTGGTGTCCCTGTGTTCACAGGTAGAAACAAGATAGTGTACTACCAGCCTGTGATAGAAGCCATGGAGAAATTTATTTTTAACTGGAAAAATAGATGGTTTACACAAGCTGAAAGTTAGTTCTCCTAAATTCAGTCTTTCTGGCTATTCCAACTCACATATTCTCTGTACTTAACCCCCTATTGCTGTAATTAAAAGGATGGAATCAATGGCTTCTAGATTCTTTTGGACGGAGAAGAATATGGAGGAAGTGGTCAAGAATGGCAGTACCAAGGTTGGAAAATGGCCTTGGTTTGAGAGATATAAGGTCCACTATTCAGGCCTTCTCCTGCAAAATGTGGTGGAAGTTTCAACAAAACAATTGCACATGGACTGCTTTCCTATGGTCCCTCCCCAAGTTATACAGAACTTCCCACACTTGGAGAAGGATCTGTGGGGCTACTGAGACTGCCAACATACACTCTAGGGTGATGATAGGTGAGGGTAACTCTCCATTCTGGAATGCCAACTGGCTTGGTACAAGAGCGTTATGCTATGAAATTGACGGTGACATTTGAAGTGCCCCTCCCAAATATTACTGTCTCTAATTTCTGTGATGATAAATCACAGATCCTTGCTTTTTTGATTGAGAGTTACCTTAGTGCCGCTTCTCACTGTTCTTATACAAAATTTGATTGATATTGTGTAGTTTCTATCCTTGACCACCATCAAGATCTTGTCAACTAAGACATGAATAACACATCACCTCACCAATAACAATTCATAAAATTAATTTCTGAGATAAGGAAATTGTCTATAATCTAATATGACTAAGCCTTTACTTTTATGTCTCTTATCAAAGTAAAGTTCTTCTATCCAAAGACGGAGCCATAAAATATGATTGGCGGGGGCTAAAATACAAAGACTAGTCTTCATATTTCTCATATTAAACATCAAGATTATTTTTGAATTCTTTTCTTTAATTAATATTAATATAACGATGATTTTAGTGTAATTAGTTATATTGTTTATATATATATATATGTGTATTTTAATCAAAAGCCACCATTGGTGGGGGTATATATATTTTGGCACCCCATGCCAATCATCAAAAAAAAGGCTCAAAGAGCCAAGTCCATTACATGATCAGCCATACTGATGGCTCAAAAATGAAAGAATTGCTATATAAGCTTTTTACTCTAACTATGTACCATCCAAACCTCCTAACATTTTAGTGAATCATCTAAATGAAACACAAGTCTGCCAAAAGGTGAGGGAGCTAGAGCTTAACAAAAAAGGATGTGATCTGAGCTTTCTTTCAAATAGGACAATAGAGATTCCAGCTGCTCCATGTGCTCCCATTGATCCCCTATCAATGGGTCTTCATGTACCTGCAGTGATACACATCAGTAGCTTCTGAACTTGCTAAGTCATTCTTAAATTAGGAAGCCCTGCTTTGTCAAGCATAATTAGGCTCCTTAGAATCTGGGGGGGGGGCTCATGCAAATGCATACCAGTAGTAACTGAGTGGCATGCACTATATTTAGCAAGGTAGTCTGCGACTAAATTGCCCTCTCTGTAAACATGTTATCATCATTTAACTTGGAATGAATGTGATGACTTAGACTCAGAAATTCCCAGTTAGCTAGAGTGGGGGTTTTTACACGCCTGATTGCATTTACACAGTCACATTCCAGGGTATATTCCTGGAATGAGTTTGCTATAGAAACTCCAAACTCCAATGTTAGGAGTTCAGCATGCAATGGTGTAGATGATGTACAGTGCTTAAGATCCATCCTAATGACACTGCCATGTCTATATTGTTTATATAGAGACCACCTTTATTTAACTAACCCAAGATCATGACGAAAATCATAATCTAAATTGTTAATAAAATCGTAATGTAAATGTAGATTTATCCACATTTAAACTTAGAAATGTAATCAAAATAACTTTTAGATAAAGTGAAATTACATATTTGAACAGCTAAAACATTTTATAACAAAGCATAAAACATTTCTCAGCATTTTTTAGATAAAGATAATCTTTGATGGGGCTAATAATTTTAAAATTACTATAAGAATATAATTTAAAATAAAAAAAAGTTGTAATGATAAATTTCTAGATAGTAACATTTAATTTCAAAGATGGTTATAATTTTAAAAATTAAAAGCAGATAAAGAATAAATAACAAAAGTAAAAGGAAATTTTAGTAAGAAAGAAAGGGGGAAAAGAAAGAAATAGACGTGAATTAAGTGAATGTTTAATTACTCTAATTAAGTAGCCAAAAAATTGTAGAAAATCAATAAAAACGGGCCACGTATTTGATCAGTAGACTGGTAGGGACTCGGGACGAATACACTTGATGAAATGTACGTAATTATCAATTAAAAAAAGAAAGAAAATAGGAATTGGGCATACTCCAAGAGAACGACGTCGTTCATTTTTATTACGATTACAAAATAAAAGGAAAAATTCAGACCACCTTCCTTTCTCTGCAAATTAGAACCAGTCAGCCGGGACTAAAGTCTGCCGAAAAATGCTGAATACAAATTCTATACCTCTATTTAGTATTTTTAGAATCTTTGACGGGGGTTTCAGTCCCCGCCAGACCTGATCTGGATACGCCCCTGCTTCTATCTTCTATCTTCAAACTGATCATAGAGCCTCTTTTTAGAGATATCTGGGTATTATAAAGTGAGTTTCTTTTCATCTCTTATAAGCATATATATATATATATATATATATATATATATATATATATCCGTAGCAGTTGATTATGGATGAACAATCTCGTAACTTGTGAAGCAGATCACGTTCGTGAATAAGGGTGTCGGATTTGTTGAATGCCGCTGACTTAACGGTAAAGAGCCGAGGAAAATTCTGTAAAAAAGCAATTTCCATGCCATCGGTAGACGAGTTCAACTGACCTAGAAAAACCGATACATATCCCCCTTCTCCAAGCCTCTTAATCTGACTCTATCGCTGCCCAGATTTTTGTGTGTGCCACCGCCGTACCACCACCGTACTCGGCTCAGCAGTCTCTGTTTCCTTCTTTGTCATCAAATCCATATCCGAAATCACAGGGGAAATGATACTAGGTCTCATATTCGATGTGATTTTGTCGGATTTTGGGAGTTGAGCGGGCTAGGGTTCTGTGGAATTGGGGGTGGATATTTCTTGTCTCTAAAATCCTCCACTACAACCCGTGAGCCTTCAAAATATTGTAAAATTTTAATGACATGCTTCTTCATAATGAGTCATTGTATATTATCAAATTTAAAGGTATTTTGTGCACACCAAATGACCCATCTAATGAAAATATGCATTTATTAGTGTCCTATGCAACTCATTCTTAACATTCATGTTCCAAATATAAAACATTATATCCCATAAATTTGAAGAAAACAAATTATGGTGTCAAATAAAAAAAAAGTTATGAAAGTATCACTAGAGATAAGTGATGTTAGGACAACTATGGAACACGTGTTGCAAATAATCAAACAATAAATATGTGTAAAATAAAATTATTCATAGGAATAAGTGTATTTAACAATCTATAGGTTATAATTGATAACTTTTAGGCACATACTTATTCCGCAAATGTTTACAGAAACTCACAGTAATTTTCTTAGGCCTCAAAAATTCATAAGTAGCTGATATTATGAAATTCCTATGTGGTTCAAATTTCCAAACTCATTTATATGTATAATCATCATATTAGGAAATTCTTTAGCCAACATATGGCAAACATGTTGAGGTAAACCATGGTTCAGAGAGTCAAGTATTGCTTGATGATCATATAAAAAATCCTTGATTGGTTGTAAAATATGCAATTCATTATCTGTAATTGATTGAGGGACATATATCTAGCCAATTACTCTTCTAAAAGGAGACTTCACTGAACCAAGCTGGATGACATTGTTTTGTTGTACTATATCATCCACATCTCTGTATCTTCTTCAGATTTTTATCTTCCTCTTGCTATTTGGCAAAGACCATATAAAAGAATACCACAAACTAAATGTACACCATATTTTTATGGAAAATTCGTCCACTAGTGTATAGGTAGATAAGCCATTTTCTAAGTATGGAAAACTCAAGTTTTCACTACCTCCACACTTTATTTGACCATGATTAGAGCATCCCCCATTTTTATTTTGCAAATACAACATGCAATCTTTTGGTAACTCCATTTGTTGATTTTATCACTGTAAGATTATGAAGAGGTATAGCAGAAAAACCCTAATATAATAGCCTGATTAAGCCATTTATTTGGGTAGGTTATTGTAGTTACTACAATGGTGTTAAAAATAGGTTGAAAATAAGTATGTTTTTTTCTTCCCACAAATATAGCAAAAACTCTTTTATAAATATTGTGTTATTCTTTCTTTAAAAGATGTCATTGTGCAAGTTATGGCAATGTGTAATATGAGATTAACGAAAAGAATGAACACGGAGTTGAATTATACTTATTAAATTACATTATATTTCTTCATATATTTATATGTATTTGGTGCTTATTTAACCTATTTACTATTATGAAATGACAACGATAAAAAATTGTAATGCACCCTTATAGGACATGCATGCTGAAGATGCTTCCATTTTTTAACTAACAATGATGTGGACATATTATAGTTATCATTCATTTTTACAAATAAATGAATGGAGAGATATGAATTAGAAACGTAAGTGTAAATCTTTGTTTTCATATTCTAGATCTAAAATCCCACACTTTCTCCTAACTTTCCATTCGTTAAAAAAATTCATAGATATCGACGGCGGGTGGTCACCCCCTCCCACCCCTATCCCTACCGGTACCTACAATGCCCCTCTTTCTCACTTACTAAAAGAATCCCTAAAATTTTCTCCGAAAAGCTATAGCTTCCTTGCCCATATTTTTCACAATATGTTAGTTTTCTCCTGCCGACACAGGCTAGCAGAGATTTGGGAGATCACGATGGACAAAGGTACAACTCGTTATTGATTTAGTCGCAATTTCCACCCTAACAGGAAATATGAGCTTATCAACGGAGCTTTTGGAATCGCTGGAAAACCAATAATGTTGTTTCCAGTTCAGCATGGATGGATCAAAGCAGAAAATGAGGGGCTGGCATAAGAACCTCTGACTGATTGGCCAAGTTTATTTGATGTAGTTGTTTGATGCAATTTTACATGCGTTGAGTGTGTAAAACTATCCAGTCAAGTCTCTTACTAAATTTGATGGGAGAATATGAATAACCTCTAATGAGATTGGTAGAGATTGCAGGTTGATGGTGTAAAATCGATATTTTAACATGTTTGTGTTGAACTAGTCAAATCCGAACTAGCTAAATATGTTTTATTATGCCATAATCTTTATATCTTTTTCTCTGTTTTTGGGCTAGCATTACAAGTGACATTTATTTACTAATCGATTTAGATAAAGAGAATAGTATTGTTAAATTTTTAGAATTTTCTCAATAATTTTAAGATTGTATGTGTAAAGGAAATTGATGAATCATTGGATGACCACATCACAGACTACATCACAAAATAAAATAAAAATTAGGCGTAAAATAAAATTTTATTTGTATAATCACTTCTTATTATTGAGAATCTCCTGAACTTCCAACTTTTCGGATATACGTTTTAACTTATATAGTGTACATTTTAATTTGAACGGTATATTCTATCACTTACGTTTTTTAAATTTTTACATAAAATTTCTTGAATTTTCGCATTAAAATATGTTTTACTATATATTTATTTTAACATGATCAATGTTTTAATACAAAATTGTATCACTTGAGTTTAAATATATAATGATAGTTTCACAACATTTGTGAAAGTTAGACTTTCTAGAGATTTTGCCCTTATTTTAACCACTAAATTCATATTAAATTTAAAAATATTATACAGAGATTTAAACCCTGTAAGAGAACCGTCAACCCCCTACGGCCCTACCAAATACCAGTCCGATGGATTATGGATGCAAACCAGAAGTTTCAGGGAGCGCTCGATTTCCAGCCATACCGGCTGACTTTTTAGCATGAGCTGGCCGACAACCTAGCATATCTAGTACATTTACCTTTCCTTGGAGTTGGACCATATGGCCCACAGATGGTTTGGTTTTAGCTGTGTATACCAGAGATTCAGAGATCATGTACTATAGCTGTGTAGTATTCAGAGAGATTCTGATTTTACATCATATTTATGACATGCACATGAAGGGACAGAAGGAGAATACCATAATCTGTAAAACATTTTTAAACTAGGGTTTATCTGAGCACCAAATCATAATCCCATTTCAAGTTAGTTGAATAAAAGCTGAATCATGCTTCTAAATTATTCATCCATTCTACCAGAGCTATAATGGTTCCTACTTAACTTCAAGAGAACTTCCTGCTGACATAGTTGAGCTTTGATCTCTTGCTTCTTACTGGAGTAAACCAGTTGATGTTGTTGCTCTGCGCTTTTGCCGCCTGGAATCTTTTGTACTCCCTGGAACGGATGATCCCGTCCATAAGCCGAACATCTTCTGAAATCTCCTGCCTTGAAAGAGACGCCAAGGTTGGCAAAATGTCCTTCTGGAAGTCCTTCATTCTCCTGCCCCTTTTCAGTTTAACTCCAAAGTCTTTGTTGTCTGGGATAACCAAATCCATATGACTTGAACTGACACAGTAATCTTCTTCGCTGCATTCCTTCTGCTTCAGCACTGTTTCTTCGTATGAATCTGAAGAATATTGTGGCTTGTCTGTCTTCTTATTCCCATCTCCCATCTCATTGCTTTTATCTCCCACCTCAGCTGCCATGGAACTGCACTCACCTTTTGAGCTTGCAAGAACTAGGGACACGAGAGACTCAGCGCATTTTATGACCAGGGAATCATCCATCGGCAATCCTTCTTCTCTCTTCTCGCCAGATGATCCACATTTCGATTCATCTTGGCTGGGAGATGATTCATTTTCAGACGACTCAGAATTGGGTGAGCCATTTTTATGAGAAAGATCAGATTTTCCTGTATAAATCCCTGACTGCCCAGTCTTATGAGAAGCTGGGGAACTGCCCCTGTCTTCAGCAAGCCCAACTGCATTTTGATCACTCATGACTGCATCATTCGCTCCTACTGGGCTTTCATCACTTCTTCTCACAAAAGTTGACCCGAAACCTGAAGTTTCATGAGAAAGATCAGACTTCCCTGCATAAATCCCAGACTGCCCAGAACTGCCCCCGTCTTCAGCAAGACCAACTCCAGAACTCGAGTTCGAAATGATGACTTTACCACCCATATCTACCACTTGGCTTTCATCACTTCTTCTCAAAAAAGTTGACCCAGAACCTGAATTCTCCAGCTGGGAGCTTGTGCTATTTTTTGTGCTATCAGAATCCATCATCACAGTGTCAAAATTATCAAGTTGAGTGATACCAGAAACCTCGTTCAAGCAGTTATTGTCACTTATTCTCCAGCTGGTTCCTCCATCAGGAATCAAGTCTTTACAAATATCAGTAGCTACCCTCTCAGAATGACCATAGCTCAAAGAATCCATCACATCCACGCCTTTTGGGTCAAAAACTGATTCATCAACAGGTGGCTCGTTAAGATCCAAGAACAAACCTTCACGAGATTTTGTAGCCCTCACACTTGGGGACTCATCAGAGCCTCTTATAGCCCCTGCAGAATTCTGCTCTACTGATGACTCAGATCTTATCATCATAGATAGACCTTTATTGGTGTCACTACCAGAGAAGCAGCTGGATTTGTTATCCTGCAGATTCCCAAGTCCAAACTTTCCATCCAGCTCAGAGTTCTGCTCCACTGATGACTCAGGTCTGATCATCATAGACAGATATTTGTTGGTGTCATTATAGGAGAAGCAGTTGGATTTGTTATCCTGCATATTCCCTGGTATAAATTTTCCAGCCAGCTCAGATTGAATATATTCCTCTAGGTCAATTATCTCTTGGAAGGATGCCGAAGTATTCTCCAAACAAACATCCTGGCCACTCCGCTTTCGCTTATTAGTGCTTTTGCCATTGCTCAAGGAGAGGTTAACCTCATCCAGGGATGATTCAGTATCATCATCATCATCATCCACCTGCACGGGATTTTCACGAGTGCCCCTACCATCTCTATTGTTGAGCTGAGGCTGGCTAAGACTTCTTAAAGGCCTCTGTAACATGCCTTGCGAAGAGCATTTCACCAACTGTTCAGTGGCCTCCTGAAGAACAAGAACCATATCAAACTATATACCAGCTAATAGGAAAAGAACCATAACAAGAATAAGATCCACAACATCAAAAATTTTGGAATATCAGAAGATATCAGCTCTAACAAAGAAAAGCTCATTGAGTTTGGAATTACCAAACTAATATGAATTACCATTTTGTAAGAGATGTTTGAGTTTGATGACTAAAATTTCTATTTTCTTAAATTGATTGATGTCCTGATGATGGTTCGTTGAAAACAGTTTTGACATGCAGAGTCTAAAGAGACCAGTGAAGTAAGCCACTATGAAGTCTAGCTGAAAATGAATAATCATTTTAAGAGTCTAATAGCCGATAAATTAAAAACCCGGAACGTGCATTATGTGTGTGTGTGTGCGTGCGTGCAAGCACGTTTTTGTAGAAGGAACCTACCCATTTCATCTGAGAATTCTTCATGAGCATCGTCTGTATCTCATACAACCGATGAAGTTCCTGAACCTGAAGAGCAACGTAAACTTAATGAGATTTACATCTAAAAAAAGAGTGGCAAGCTCTAAAGCTCACACAAACCAGCAATGCGATCTTCAAACAGTAACAAATATCTGGATTGACAAGTTTCTGGCGATTTTGTTTACTTTATTGTGACGCTCTGTCATTTTCAACATCAATAAGATTTAACAGTATTCAAGTATATGCATCCAATTACCTGATATTGGAACGTATCCTCCTGACTAAGCATCCTCAGTCTTAGTGCATCTGTGAGTGCCTCATCTAGAGAGCAGTTCATATTAGAATAATTACTCGAACTGGGAATCATCCTGCCTATTGAACAGTTAACTTCCTTCAGCAACTGATTTATTTCACTCCCTTAAGAGTATAAAACTTCTGACAAACTTCCAAATCACAATCACAATCAACGTCAAGGTATGTTGCTGAAAATGATTCATACAATACATTAGTCCAACATAATTCAACAAATTCATCAGATGATAAATCCCTAGCAAGGATCAAATAGTTTCTGATCAGATGTAATCACAGCATAGAGAATCAAATGGAAATAATGGAATCGACAATGCCCGCATAACTCATGGAAAATCCTAAACTTCACCAACACTTGCAAGTGCAGGACACACATAAACTCCAAACGCAAAATTGATTCCCAACATTCTCCTACATTATAAAATTCAGGAAGAATCTACCCAAGTTACAGACTAGCATTGTCCAGGCCAACGCCCAAATGTACACACACAAAGTTAGACAAAACCCAACTTCCGGATACACCAAAGTCAAGAATGGAGATCCAGCAGCCATAAAATTGGCAAAAGGCCATTTTCTTCCTAAAGTCTCAGCCAGAAATGTCAAAAATACTCAAATTCTATTGCATCATCATCATTAAAAAATTCAGAAACCCAAGCCCCTGCCTCTTGGCTGGCCAAACAGTGGACAAGTACAAGGTTTGACCAATCCCCCCAACTTGGGCATCAACAACCATACATGCTATTGGACTTGTTTAAGAATCCACAACTATTCATCATCACAAAAAAAACTAAGCACATAAGGACAAACTCACGAACAGGGTAATGATATTGGTTCCCAGAATAAAATAACAGAGAATCACAGAAAAATGCAACCTTGATATAGACAACGCCAATCCCTAAAGCAGCATTATTTACATCATAAAAAAAACTTATTTTCCGTTCTGACTGTAAGATCCAGAAACAGAGTTCATTTTCTTCTCACATTATTCCAGCAAAGTCCAACCATTTCAATCCATTGCATGTGAAGACCCTGGTAAAAGCGAAGAACACAGACAGAAACAACAACAACAAAGAGGCATAGAAAGGGGGGGAGAGGAAATATACCATGAGAGAAAAGGGCAGGCACTAAATTCCCCCACCAACCTGCACATGTGGGAGAGGTTTGAGGACTGGTAAAACACGCATTGAATACCCCATATTCGGTGATCAATGTCTTTCCATATCTGGGTATGCATTCGTACGTAAACCAGCCATGAGACCCAGAAATGGAAAGGATGCAGGATCAGAACAAGAACCAAGAAAAAAAGGTGGATTCTTGGTTGTTCTGAAAGGGGGTCTTGTTTGTACAAGAAAATCTCTCCTTAAATATAAGAAAATGAAAATGGAAATGAGAAGAAAAAGGGATTTGTTGGGGATTCCCTCTATATATAATGAAGAGAGAGAGAGAGGTTTTACTAGTTGCTGCTACTACTAAATGTCAGGGCCTTGGTTTGAGAGCGGTGGGGCTGTTAACCACTCTGCTAAAAAGGGACAAAAAAAGTTGAAAGAAAAAAGGCCAAGATGGTAGTACTAGTAGTGACAAATGATGTTAGCACCCTAGTGAATTTACCATTCTCTCCCTATGCCCTTTTGCCATAGGCAGGGTATCTTCTGCTGCATAGTTTGATTTTTGATGCTGTACATGTGATTTTACAGTCTTTTTCTTGCTAGGTTTTAGTGTACATTGTGAAGCGTGGCATTGGGAAAAATTATGTTTTTCCCTTTTTCCCTACATAAATTCAACCCATCACATCGTCGAAAGGATGATCTTGTAATTTTAACCATATCATCACAAGATAAATTTTAGAGTAAAAAATTATGATAATTTGATATTATCTATGCAATTTATTACGAGAATCTCATTTTCGAGTCACGACAGATGTTGTAACGTCAAATATTAATACGATAAGACTGACATTATACGTTCATTCAACGTCTGAAAATATGTTTAAAAGTATATTTTGTTGCGACGAAAATCAGATAGTAAGTTAATTTTGAAAATCATAAATGTATTGTCCAATATAGATATTTTAATCCCAAAACTATGTGGTTTCATATAAGCACATTGTTTCAGAGTCGCGACAACTGATGTAACGACGCATATTAATACGATAAAACTGACACCAAAACATGATTTCAAAATTTAAAAAAATCTTTCGGTGCGGCAAAAATCAAAGAGCATTATATGAAACTTACTATCTGATTTTCAAATTTTGAAATCATGTATATACTTTCAAATAGATAATTTTAATACGGCAAAACTGGATTTCTAATATAAGAACATGGTTCCACCAGGGTCACGACGAAAATCAACAGTATTACACGTAAGTTTGATTTTGAAATCACTATTATACATTCCAAAAAGCGTTTTAGTAATACAAAACTAGGTGATATTATACGAGAACATTGTTCAATGATCATAATGTAAATAAGAGAGTAATATACATACGTTTATATATATTGAAACCACAATTTCTTTTTAAAGCACATTTTAACTAGCGGTAACATGGTAGTTTAATACGAGAACACTGCTTTAGGATCATGAAGAAACTTAGAGAAAAGGCTGAGGAGGGTTTGACAGTGAGGACTACGTGCAATGGAAGGCGCGGCAACACAAAAAGAAGGTTGAGAAAAAGGCTGGGGAGGGTGTGGGAGCTGGGGACGAAGGGGGATTGGACTCTGATTCAAAAGAAAAAGATATTCAGAAGCAATGCAAAGAAACAATAGTTGAAGCTATGAAGCATCAAGAAGAAAAGTCAAGGGATGATATCCATGTGGAAGAGGAACCAGCGGTCAATCAATCTACTCAAGAGGAGCAGCTGGAGGACTCTACCTATGTGTCGGAAGATGATCACCCAACTAGACAATCTGTAGATAGTATTGGAAATTATATTGAGTATGGTTCTTACGCGCTTCAAAGGATCTGGAGGTAGGTGAGGAGGCAGAGCAAGAAGAAAAGGAATATCCTGAGAATCCAACAAGGAAGGATGATGCAAGACTGGAAGGGGATGACGTAGAAGATGAGGAGGGAACCAATGAGCGGGGAGATAATGATGCGGAGGAGGAACATGCTCGTTCGCGCAAACATGTTACTTTCAGATTCCCAATACTTTGATTTCATCATCAGAAACGGCGGAGTGTTCAAAAAAGGGCGCCAAAAAGGTTTTTGGTGAGATAGGGCATCCGGTTGCAGGTGCAAGTGCTACACCTAAGGAATATAATTAAAGCAATTGAAAAGGCAAGAGCCAAAGCTATGACCGCGGCAAAATCATCTCTCACTGCAGCAACTACATACAGTAAAACAAAAGTGGTCAAAATTGCAGAGATAGCTGAACAACAAGCAAACCACAGATTTCGAGATCGAAAGGAGGAGGAGATATGCAAATCTCCTCACACTCCCTCTAATCTCGATGAAGTGATTTAATAAATTCGGGAAATGGGACATGTGGTCAGTACTAAACTTGCTATGATATTGATTTCCTCAGCGTTTCGATATCAATGACTCACCTTTTGGATACATATGAATTTTTGGATATATAATGGAAGGAGACTTAATGGCATTGTGGCATGAACCTCCTTTGTGGATTTTTGAAAGTCTTGTTAGATGCAAGGTACAACCGGTTACTTAGATTTTATAGTTTCACGATTATCTTTTTTATTTTACCAAGTTAGGAATATTTGTGTAGCCAATGAAAAGCTCTCGCTTCTCCTCGAGGAATACTGTATTTTTAATTTTTGACTTTTGCGTTAATATTATTTATCAATGATTAACGTAATGAAAAAACTCGGATAATATTACATAAATGTACTATTTCTGAAATCATAAGTATTAAGGTCCAAATACGAGTTTATATGTTCAAAAACAAATTTGATAGTTACCAATAAGTTATGTTTAGCATATTTGTTTGTACCCAATTTTCAAATTTTTAATAGTCGTCCGAAAAGAAACACAAAATAATAAGATAATTATTAGCATGTCAAGTAGAAGAAGTGTTGCAACTACTAGTTATGACTAGTTTATATTTGAATTGGTTATGGAGGTGTATTTACTAGTGATAAGATGATAAGATGTGACATGCCTGATGCCTCTAACTTCGAGGTTTGCTAAAAATATCTAAAACGCAGCAAGTGGTTCATAATTTGTCGACGCAATAAAAGGGAAGGAAATGTTAAATAAGGGGAAATTAGCCGTCTGATTATAACGCCAGGAAAGGAAATGATGGTTATAGATTTGGTCTCGGTACTTCCCAAATGGTCACCGCCTGTGGTGGCCCACGCCCCAATTCCGCCTTCACGGTTGCATGGTTTCCCTTTCTGTCTTTCCGTTTTGATTTTTAATAATACATCATCAACATTCATTCAGTAGTAAAGGTGGGTGTGGTATGATTATCCCATGCTTTTAACATCTTTCGACGTATTTTAGTTCAGCACATTGACTAAACCAACGTTAAATTTATAATATTTGAATTGAAAATTACTGAACTAAACAAAAATATATCATGAATAAACTGAAGCTCAAACCGCCTTGACAAAATTTGAACATTAAACACGTTTAATTAATTTTCTTAATCTTTCATGAGATCTTTTATGCATTTTATATATTCTAAGGCCAAGTACTCGTCTTATTCCAAATCACAGTGGATTTTGATCAGCTTCCAAGTCGCATGGACTCTAGCAGTTCCCCGGCCACCATTTTCTTGCCGATCCGAAGCTTTCTGTATTCTTCTTCGACGAACGGAGTATAGAGCCTAGGGTTGTCGGAGTCCACAAATTCATCTGGAATTTCAACCAGCGCCTCCTTCGGTCCCAACACAAACGTAACAACCGACACTCTCATGCCTGCTTCTTTACACGCAACTCTGTGTTTCACGTTCCTCAGCCTCCCGTTACTCCATGCCTACGATTCACAAGATTTTCTGGACAAAAATGTTCATTAGTGATAACAGTACATAAACTACGTACTTACAGCTCCAATGTCGCCGACAATGATCAAGAAAGTGCCCGGCATTGGTTTAACATGCTGGAAATTGCCAGATTTGAATATGACTTGAAGACCTCCGAAGACGTCATCATCCTGAAGCAGGGTAAAGAATCCAGTGTCTGAATGCATCTGCATCCCTGGACAGCCAACGCGAGTTTCTTCCGTGAAGCTGTATCTGTTGACTCTAAGCAGCGCAGGCCAGCCCTGGACGGAAAAGTTCTTCAGCCCTAACGCTTCTCCCAATTTGCCTCCGATGTCGATGATCATCTACTGGATCGCTTGCCCGTATTTGATAATTGTTTCCCTGAAAAGTAATCAAGTTCAACTCTACTTGAAACTAGTAATTATATGTTGATTAATTACCACTAACCTTTGTTCAGGAGATGCATTCACATGGTTGCAGAAAACATCGACTGTCTGAGGCGAAGTCATATCGGTGAGAGCCAAGAAATCATAGAGTGGATTCCCGCTGCTGGGTGGGAAATATCCATTTCCAGTGAAGACGTCTGTGTTGTGTTTCATGTGTTCTTCGGGGCGCTCCATCAGAGATCTGCTCACTTTCTGCATCTCCATCATCAATGAAACCGGGAGCACATCTCCGTGGTTAACGATCCTGAACATTCCCCACTGCTCGCAGGCTTCCACCATTTTTCCTGCCTGTGCCGGAAAGTCTTGCATATCAATCACCGGGGGCTTGATGGTGTCATTTAAAGGATCCATTTCAGTGTAAGAATTTTCGTTTCTCTAAAACGTGAATGAATGATTGTATATTATATAAAGTTTTCAATTAATTACTAGCCGTGAACGGCTATTCTCTGAACCAGAAACGGAGAAGCACCTTCACGGTGCTCTTTTTGCCGGTTTTATTAATTTTAGTAAAACTAGCTACCACCGACGTAACCACTTCCGTGGGACTTTGTATCTGCATGTGTTTTTTCCTGAAAGATCAAAAAACTTTTTTCGGTGGATAGAGTTTTTTTAAAACCATGTGTTCATTAGGTTCCCAAAGTCTTAGAAACTATTTTCCTTAAAGGGAGTGATAAGATTAAAAGATGGAGAGAAGAAATTCAAGCTTGTTAAGGTTGAATGAAAGGGATATATTTTAGAGGTTAGACTCAGAATTATAAGAGAAGAAGCTAAACTGGAATCAGTAAAAGGAGAGATAGATTTTAACAACGTATTTCATTTATAACTAGCCTACTTCAACAAACTAGTAAACAATCATGGTAAAATCCCTATAACATACACACTTCCTCCCATGTACAACTCCCAACGGTAACATAGACATGGTAAATTTTATTGTGAATTAACTAAATATCTCATTAATTGATAAGTAAAAATAAACTAGATAGAGAATGATCATATTATTCCTCCCCGGCCGAACCAACCTTGACCACAAGGATGAAGCAACTTTGGACTTCCCAACTGCATATCTGGTAACTCATCCTTTATGATGAATAATTGAGGTTGACTGCATCAATGCCCATTGACAAACTTTTTATTAGAATAACAACACAAACATTTTTCACGCCGTTTGCGAGCGTCTTGATCGGAAAAGTTTCTGAAATTTGAGATAAGGGTGCTAGGGATAGTTCCAAAAATGTCATCGCTTGTGTATTCTGGACTATAAATTAGTGGCTCTAATTTGAATATACAAATATTTATGAGTATAATGTTATTTAAATTTAGTCCAAAAGTTCTTGTAATTTATAATATGACTCCAACATATAAATAGGAGTAATATTTTGGAATTAGTTTCAAAAGAGTGTTATTTTGGAATTTAATTTCACAATAAGGTTATTTAGGCAAAAAAACTCCCAAATCTGACCAACTATGTAACTCCCCAATCCGAGTGTCTTGCTTATTAGCAGGCACTAGGCAAAATTGAGACGTGTTTACAAAAGTCCAAATCGCTTTGGACCACAAATGTAGATCAAGAAAATCTTATTATGCGGAAGCGAGTTAAGAAATACATATTTAGGTACTATCTATTACAGTACATGTTTATCTAGTATTGATAATTTACAAGGGTTTCAGATTAGGATCAAAAGTAGGTAGTATGTAGTATCATTGCACGCTATCATTTATTTAGAGGATCCTATCTCAAAAGAAGTAAAGGCGTCACACACTTCAGTCAGCGATCTCTCACCTATGCCGGTACCCCTGTATGGTTTGATTAACTAGGGTGAGTTTCGTTAAGCTCAGTGAGGTCCATCGCATTTAATAACCGAGTGACTTCAGTGATCATCTAAGAAAAAATAGCCACATAATTCCTAACACATAGTAAAGGGATACAGGCGGTTACACCGAGCTGCAGTCAAGCTCCTAGATGGGTGCTGTGACTATCAACCAAGCATAATACCGAAAACAATTTTCATATTGCCCGGAGGCCAGTTCAAGAACAAATCACTTCTCGTCAACCACGCCCGAAAACATGTTCACTTATGACCTCATTTCGAAAACAGTAGGTTATGCATGCATACCGAAACATCAGGTGCAGCCGATCTAGTCGGTCAGTCCGGCCCTTGCCGTCCCTGCCGATCTAAACCGAACAACAATCCTGTCGTGGGACCCGAATTTATCAAGTTCACATTCACATCAAATAGCAGAGAGCAATCAGTCAAATAGACGCGGCAAGAAAAAGTACAAGCCGGTCACACACAAAATCAATCAATCAATCAGTTTGAGGACAGTGCGATAAAGTACACACCCCGTCCTCTTCAATTCAAATATATAGCAAGGTATGTAATTACACAACAAACACAAGAGTACGAATCAATTCAAGTGTCAAACATTTAGTCTTATAACATGCTCCTAGCCAATTGTTTTCATTTCATGCATATACTAGGGCGGTGAAACACTCACCTTTAGTTTGGGTCAAAGTCCCCTGGGATTAGTTCTGGCTCATGAAGCGCTCTCGCTTCTGTTTAAAGTATGAATTGATTAGTATCTCCTACATAGTGGTTGCTATATAGATAATCAATCAAATGATCAATGATTGATAACGATCGGTTCAATCAATGGTTATTCATCGATCGTGATCGATCATATCATCAACTTAAAAGTTAATTTAAAAAAAGTAAAAAAATACATAAATTATCAAATGAATAAATATTAACAACAAACTATAGACATACATATTAAAAAAATAAAATTAAAATATTTCCCCATTATTATTAATGTATATAATTATAATACTTTATGTTTATCGATCAATCTCGTTCACCTTATCAACCTGTTCGCGATCATGATCGAGTTTTTATATTTTTGATCGTTGATCGTTCATTTAATAAACGATCTTAAAATTTTGATGATGATCGGTTCATTTATTATTTGAAGAATCTCGATCAGATCTTTAACCAATCCGATCTCAATCTTAACGAACGCTCGTGATTGTTCTCAAAACTACCGACATTGACACAGGAACACCTCCCGAAGTCAATGTCCATTTAAAGCCAGAACTTTGCGGTATTAGGCAGATTTTATTCATGATGAATGTAGGAATCTATCCACGATCATAAATTTCATATAATCAGTAGTAGCAAAAAAATCAGCTCAAAAACAATTACCGCTGCATCAAAATAGCACATCCTCGAGAACATTGGATCATACTTTAAGTTCTCCAAATGGGTTTTCTTAATATAATTTATCTCAGATTGTACAATATTTATTTTTAAATCTACTATATATATTAAGCGTGAATGTGTGAGCCATCCTCCGTTTTAGGTACGGTAGGGGGTCACTTTCCCCTTTCCAAAATTTCTCAATCCTCCTCTCTGCTTCATCCTTTACCTTCTGAATCCGATTTCATGATTTTTTTAAAAAAATCATGGGTCAACAAAATAGGCTAGAAATCACAGGGGACACATCACACAGTTGGTATCATACAAATTTATTCACACAGTTGGACACATCACACCCAAAGGCAATTTATTTATTAAGCCCATGCAGTGCTCCTTCCTCGGCAGATTCAGCAGGTTCAGCCCCTCCCGCATGATTGCCGCGCCGCCGGTCGGCATCTCGAAGATCTGCTCCTTCGTGGACTCCCAAGTGATGACGTAGAACTCCTTGACCTGGCTTTTTTCAACAGCCCGCCAGTGGACCCGATAAAGATCGGAGATGGGGGTGTTCGGTCGAGTTCCGGCGGGAGCCGGCGGTGCTGCAGCGACGGAAGCATCCTCCGCCGTGGCGATCATGTGGGAGGGGCCGAATCTACAAAATCTGCCGGGGGCGAAGAGGGTTCTGGCCTCCCCCAAGAAATCCCAGCGAAGTTCTGGCATATTTTCCGTCTGAAAGTGGTCTATGTGTGACAAGCGATTTCCCACGTCGTTAAATGGGACTCCGCGAGATCAAAATATTATTTATAAATCACCTACAACTTCTAACTACTAGAAAGTAGATAGTGGGAAGTAGGGGTCGAACCACAAGGAGAAGGGACTTGTAAGAGTGTTTTAAAGTAGAAAATAAGCATACTTATATATCATATAGAAAGCAATGTAAACAATGGGGGGTTTTGAGATTGGTTTGGATTACACTATGAAAGCAAATTAAACTATCATTAGCTAAGCTAAGGGGATGATACTAGGATTATGAGGCCTTGGGAGGCAAATGACTTCAATTTCCAACTATCGACTTATCACCGAGCAAATACAATTACAAGCAAGTTTAGACCATTGTCAAGGATGAAAACATCATATTCTCTCGAATGTAGCTAGAGAGGATGATAATACCACTCAAAAGCTCTCATTGTTGATTCACCTAGATGATAACATCATAGATAACTCAACAAAGGTATTAGGATTAGAGAGACAAACTTACTCACACACCCGCGATAGCAAGAGCATACAAATAAGACATTTGATAACTAGCAAGAACCAAGACGATGCTAGCATATATGTCTCGACTCCTACTTTGCTACTTAATGATATTGGAGTAAACGATAACGTTCTACCCACAAATCTAGCTATTCGTTGATAACAATCATACGTTAAAAAGGAATCTTCAACTCAAGTATACAATCACATATTAGGGGGACCAATGATAACATTCAATCCTTACCTAAACACATAATTGATTAATCATGCAAGTTCATAAGATTTCCACTTCTAAACAACTCATATTTATCATGGCATTCCTTAACTACAATCACACAACAAGGGGAAGAACTTGTCATCACTCAACCCCTTCCATAGTCATTAATCTAACACCTAGAGATTACACTACCATTATGCTAAGTCACCATCATCATGACACTAAATTACTCTAACCAAGCTAACCTAACTAATGACTATGGAGTATGCAATTGATATAAAACACAAAGACCATAACAAATTATGCAAGATTGAACAACATTCATGCATAGAAATTCAAGTTCATCAAATGATAATCAAAATCCCAAGTTTAAGCATAAAAAACCCTTAAAGTTTCAAGGGAAGTGAAATCAAATGCTCCCAAGGATCAAACTAAGCTATACTACAATACATGGAATCAAACTACTAATCTAATGGAAAGGAATGGAAGAAAAGGGAAAGAAAGATGAAGAAAAATGGAGATCTACATTCTTGTGGCCGTTTTTCATCTTGGAGGAGATAAGGGGTATTTATAGAATGTAGTGCAGAGGCCATGCAGCAGTTGGCACACTTTTGTGAAGGGCCATGCAGCAGTGCAGGGGCCATGCACCAGTTGGCGCACTTTTATAAAGGGCCATGCACTTTAACCGTTCATCCGATTTGCATCTTCTAGTAGTCCATTTCGAAACTCTTGACGAGAGAAATCCAATGGTATGATCCATGTGCTCTAATTCCTTTGCGAACATTTCCAAAATCAAGTTTCAAAACATTAGTGCATCACTTGTTCTTCAAAATGTAACTTCGACAAGTTTAGATTTAAAACTCCTTACTTTGCACCAAATGCTACCCAAATAGATCTCAAATGTCATAAAAACAAGAGTATATTTAGGGCTTATCAATGTGTTTACTGCACTTCCAGCGAAATCTCTGTGCTGGGAGAGGAAAGATAAAGAGAAGTCATAGAAGAAGATGAGATACACCCTTTCCATTAGTGATCGTGTGATCTCACTTCTTTTGGGCCCAATGAATTTCCCATTTTAAAATAATATTTTGTTAAACTGTTGCAACTTCAATGCGTCCTTTAATAACTAAAGATGATTTTTCCAAATAAAAACCATCTTCAACGTAAAAGTTTAATGAATGTGTAAGTATTTTATAATTATATTAATAACAGTACTAAAATAAAATTTATTCTTTATTTTTATTGTTTAAATGCAAACTCTCTGTTAAAAAGAATATGAAATTAGCATATGTGAAAATCAAAACATTTTATAAACTCAGAAAAGTAATAGACCACTAACTATAAATATAAAATAGTTATGGACAATCGTATTAAAATTTTATCAAAATTTATATCTTTAAATTTGTTACATATATTAGAGGTTTGTCTATTAATACAAATTTATCTTTTCTATTTAATGTGTTATTTTAGTAAATTTCTAATTTAGTGGTTTAAACTCTTTTCGTACAAAAACTTTTGGCCCCTCTCAACTCTAATTCTTGGATTAGTCTCTGGAGGGACCGAACCTGCTGAAGCTGGTGAGGAAGGACCAGTACCTGGCTTAATAAATAAATCGTCTGAAAGATAATTGCAGAAAAGGTTCAACTCTATTTCAATTACGAAGTATGCCCTCAAAATTTAGGTTCGGAGCATATCAAGTCAAGGTGTCAATTTGGAAAAATCACTACCATCACCAATTATAAAAATTATTCTTCATTATTTGCACATTTGATGTTGTAAATGTAATTCACATTTATATTGTATAGAATATATGTTTCATTGATTTGGATCACAATAGCTATTGCTTGTATGAAATGTATTTTAAATACAAATTGTCTATCGAAATTCTTGACAAAAATTGTCTCTTTTTAAAAAAAAAAATTAAAACCACCTTTAGGGTGGGGGGAATTTATTAGGCATCTCTTACCTTAAAAAGCCTATAAAAAAGGCAAAGTACTTACAAATAGTTATCTGTTTTGTTTGCATGAGAGAATAAAAAACTTGAAGCTGTTGCATTACAAAGTGTGTGTTTGATTTGGGTTGTATCTAGGTGCTATTACTCTCTTGCAATGAAATATATAACTCCGAGCTTGTCAGTGGATGGGTAAACAAATACACAATCCACTAGTTGCCAAGATTTGTTTCATTGAGAAAGATAGTTGCCAAGACACCCCATTTCAAAGTTTCTGGCATAACTTCCAGTGGAGATTGGTGCTGCCTTGGTAGTGTGATGTCTGCCTTGTGGGTGCTGCCCTCCTTGCACGTGTATCCCATTGGGTCTCCCATCCAATGGGTCTTCAAATATGTAGGGAAACATGAAAACAACAGTAACCATAGTTTGTAGAAAAATTATCCAATTCTAATATTGGGAATTCCCATCCTATCAAGAGAGATTAGTCCCTTTAAATAAGATGGAGCTTCCTGTAGAGTGATATTTCCTGAAATGGCAATTTTTGAGCAAAGTTTTGCAATAAAATCTGCTACTGTATTACCTTCCCTCAGCACATGCTTCATTGGGATGCCATGAGCTACCAATTTTAGGGAATAGACAAGTGAATAACAGTGCCAATATAAGAAAGATGGATTATGTATACCTTTTATAGCAAGCTGACTGTTTGACTCAATACAAAGAGGTAAATTCATTTGGCTCCCTGAGTGGATGCCAAATTTTATAGCTTATAACTCTGCTTCTAATGGAGGGGTAGCTACAGTTTTCTCCATTTGCATAAGCAGGACTTTACCCCTCCTATCTCTGACCACTAATCCAAGTCCTACTGAGTTACCTGACATGGATGCATCAACATTTATTTTAACTCCACTGTCAGGGGGGATCCCATTTGACACTTCTTAATGGCTTTGTTCTTTTTTCCCTTATGAAAAGAACTAGCCCTGTATTCGATAAGCCTCTGTGCCTACTAATATTACCACTAAGTGGGATGGCAGTGAAATTATTTTGCACATACTTTGTAATTTTTTCCGCCACTGCTGCAGTCCTGGATATGGTGTTTTCATGAATGAATTCATTCCTTTTACACCACAGTACCCAGATAGTGACAACTATAGTAGCATGAATCACTGTTGTATGCGATTTTGACTCCCCAGTGAAGTTAAAGTAATATCTGATCCTATGTCTAGCATCATTAAAATGTGGCACTGCTAACCCCAACATGCTATGGATAAAAGAATAGACATGGACTTTTTTATGGCATGTATTGAAATAATGATCTAGTGTATCAGAGTTTTGACAAAACACACATTTTGAAGGCATATTGATCCTAAAGGACTGCAATACATCATCAAAGGGGAGTAATTTATATAGGTGTTTACTATATGCAGGTCCAGTTTACTCATGCATGTCCAATAAAAGTGGAAAAATACCATAATTACCCTTAATTCGTTTATTAGTTTTTATAAATATATTTCTAAAACCCTGACCTTGAATGCATAAACCCGTCTATGTAATGATTTAACGCGTGTCCAAATTATAAATTATTTTTTCATGAATTATAATACATATTTAAGAGGGACATTATTGTCATTTCAAATTTAATTTGGACCTGCATAAGTAAAATGGACCTGCATTTAGAACCACCCTTTATATACCACTCTCCAGATAAACATAGAGTACTGAGTTGGTATAAATTTTGACCTTACCTTTTTTATGAGATGCTGATCTTCTTCCCTTGGTCTTAAAGACTCATATGCTGACTTTACTGTAAAGTTTCCTCTGTGATTTGGCTCCCTGACCAGCACATCATCATGATCATTTCTGATTTAGAATTCCTGCAAAAAAGGAGAGAGTCGGTAGCTAAATGAGGCTCCAGTAGGGGTAAGTAGTTTCCTTTATTTACACAAAACTGTTTTACAGTGATGTGCTCAAAAAGAATTGGAATACTGTCAGGCCATATGTAGCAAAGTGCTCCTGTCCCCATTTAGTTGGCTGTCCAAAAAGGTGAGGATCCAGAACCAATCAATACCCTGGAATTTGAATTTTCATGTGTTGTGGCTTGGCATATCTTGTTCCATGTGTGAGATGTTCTATATGACTTTGGAAGAGACCAAAGGTAGGATTTCCAAACTGTTTGATTATGCTGTAACTTCCACCAAAGCTTACAAGAGAATGCTTGTATGAATGTTCTGATGCTCCTCAGCCCAACACCATTTTCTGACTGTGGTATAGCCAATCTTGACCATTTTCTCCATATTTTCCTTTGGCCTTGGCTAGATTCACCCCATAGAAACCTTGCTGCTAGGATTTCCATTCTTTTTACCACTGTTTTAGGTGGACTAAGGACTGAAGAAGTGTGAACTGGGATGGACATTAGCACTGAATTTAGCAATACTAACTTCCCTGCATGAGTAAGCCACATGTTTTTCCAGTTACTTATAGTTGACTCCATTCTATCCATAAGAGGTTGGTAGTAGGCTACCTTGTTTCTGCCTTTTAAAATTTGGACTCCCAAATACTTAAAAGGTAATGTCCCATGCTTCATTTTTGTTCTGATTTCAATCCTTCTGATTTTCCTGGAAGAGGCTTCCTTGTGAGTATAAAACTCTGATTTTGAGTAAATAACTTTCTGACCAGAGCTCAGTTCATATGCTTTAAGGAATGCCTTTAACCTTTTCAGATTTCTCCTTTTTGCTGAGGTGAAGATAGTAGTATCATCTGCATACATTACGTGAGAAATTGTCTGTACTCCTCTTGGCATCTTTAAAGGTTGTAGATATCTGATTGAGATGAGCTTGTGTATGCCCCTTGAGAAAGCTTCAGTTTCTATGTTGTACAGGAAGGGGGATAAGGGGTCTCCCTGTTTTATCCCTCTACTGCATCTGAAAAAATCAGTAGGCCCTCAATTTATAAGAACAGAAAACCAAGCTTCCTTTATGTTTTGGAGTATGATTCTGACCAATTTTCCATGAAATCCAAAGGCTACCATTACTGAGTTTAGGAATCCCCATGAAACCCTATCAAAAGCCTTCTCCATATCCAACTTAACTATCAAATTATCATGAGCAGGGTTCTTCTTTACCAGTCTGACCATCTCCTGCATCTGTATGATGTTGACTGCAATGTCCCTACCCTTTAAGAATGTTGTCTGCTCCATTGAGGTGATCCTAGGCATATATGGCTTCAATCTTTCCATAATAATCTTAGATAAAATCTTGTTGACAAAGTTAGATAGACTTATAGGTCTGAACTCTGAGAATTGGCTTGGATTTGGTTTTTCGGAATGAGGGTTAGCCAGGTGCTAGTGATTGCTCTGGGAAGCTTCTCTCCAGCCATGAATGTATTATTTGCCTGTAATAAATCCTCCTTAATTATTTCCCAACAATGAGTATAGAAAGATCCAGGATAACCATCTGCACCAGGGGTACTTTTTGAGCAAAGATAAAAAACTGCAAAATGCAATTCTTCCATTTGTACTGGTCTGAGCATCACTTCATTTTCCTCTTCTTGAATAAGTGTAGGAATCTCATTCAGAAAGTATTTTAAGTAGGTACCTGTTGTATCTGAAACATCCTCCTTCAGAAGTGCCTCATAGAATTTTGCTCCAGCCTCCTGGATCTGTGCTGGATCTGTTATCCATGCTCCATTCTCATCCTTTATCTTGTTAATTTGTGTCTTTGCTCTTTTCTCCTTGACTGCATTATGGAAGAAATTAGTATTGGCATCTCCTTCCTTGATCCATTTCAAATATGATTTCTGCTTCCAAAACATCAGCATCTCACTTTCAGCTATTAGCAGCAAGGCTCTTTCCTTGTTTAACTGTACACGGTCCCTCTGCTCACTGGATTGTTGTAACTCTATTTCCAATTGAGCAACCTTCTCATCTGCTTCCCTTAGGTTCTTGTATACATCCCAAAACTTTCCTTATTCCACTGCCTTAGTGCCCATTTTAATCTCTTCAGTTTACTCACCAATCTATAAAAACTTGAATATGGGCATTCCTGTTTCCAGCTATTGCTCACAATGTCCTTAAATTATGCTCTTGTTGTCCACATGGCCTGAAATCTTAATGGTCTTGGCAACATCACTTCTGAGGTTTGTATGGTTAATAGCAGTGGGCTGTGATCTGATCTGGTCCTGTTCAGCACCTGAATTGAGCTGTGGGGGTATTCTTCATGCCGGGCAAGGTTTGAAAGACCCCTATCTAACCTCTGTAATAGCAGATCTTCCAAAGATCTATTATTTGACCAAGTGAACTCATTACCCACTGTTGTAATTTCTACTAATTCCAGGGCATTAATCCATTCATTAAATTTGACATACTAACTATGGATGGGGGTCTCTTTCCACTTCTTTCAGTAACACAGGTGATTGCATTAAAATCACATATGAAGATGGTGGGAGCTACTGGTAGGGATGATCATGGGTCTCGGACCCGCTCCAGATCCTGCGGATTTAGACCCTGTGGGTCGGGTTTGGATCCAAAAATTTTAGACCCATCGGATATGAATCGGGTCTGGATCTAGATTTCAATAAACGGGTATGGATACGGATATAAGGTATTAAGATCCAGACCCGGATCCATATCCATATCCAGACCCATTAACCTATTATAATGTATATTTAATAATATATTATTATTATGTGATAAATATATATGTAATATCTAATACTATTCATCTTCTTCTCTCTAATAATAATTATTATTATTCCAAATTCCCGATACCGATACAATATAGAAAAAGGCAAAAATCTTTTATATATTCTCAAACTCTATTCTGAAACACCTTATCGCCACTCTAGTTCCATACTTCCGTGCGCTCTACTTTTCTGCGTTCTGGCCAGTTAACTTCTTAGAACATAGAAGATATCGTTTTTTGTTGCACCTATTACATTCTTGTACTAAATTACGATTTTGATCTTAATAAATTGATGTATTTTGATGTTTATTGTGATTAGTAATTCATATATATATATATATATGCTAATATTTGTGCTTATGGTAATAAAAATAAACAAATTTGGACATATTTGTATTCACTATAAAAATCTCAAACATCTATATAAAGAATTTGTCGGTTTCTTAGTAGACCCATTTATGACCCATTTAAGACCCTTAGTAAGACCCTGCGGATATGGATACGGATTTTGGAATTTTAGACCCTGCGGATATGGGTCGGATTTGAATCCGATATTTTTTTTACGGATCGGGGCCGGATATAGTTAAATTAGATCCAGACCCGCCCCATGATCATCCCTAGCTACTGGCACTAACAGCAAATCCAACCACAGATATGTTCTCAAAACATATGTTACCTTTACATAGATAAAGACAGAATTCCAAAATTTTCCACTTTTTAAATCAATTATAGCAGCTAGTAAAAACTGATCAGATTGATTTAAAACTGTTAGTGTAAAATTGTTATTCCAAAAAAATCCAAATTTTTTCATCAGTTGCAGCAACAACATTATGGTATTTTAATTGAACTGTAAATCAAGCATGTCACAGTTATGGTGTAATGGTTCTAAGATACACAATATATTTACTTTATGCATCCTAATAAGGGATTTTAATATTTTTATTGAGGTACCATAGCCTCTAATGTTCCAAACTAGCACATTTCCTATGATATTGTAACTAATCATAGAAAACTATACATGCTTGGATTTTGGGGAGGTTTTAAGCCATTTTTCAGTTATGACACCATCTATTGGCATTCCCCTTTTTGTTTTCTTTTTTTTATTTGTGCAAGTGATGGGATTGTACCTTGGGTTTGCTCTTGCTCTTCTTCAGCTTTTTTATTGATTGCCTCATCTCTGTGCTTCCATTCAAGTTCTGTCTGAGCCTCCACATACTCCTCTGAGCTGTGATCATCTGGTTCCTGCAAAACTTGAAATGAGTTAGAAATTTTTAAAGGGGCTAGGTCACTTACTTCCAATGGTGCCATATATGGTATGACTGCCAAGGCTTGCTTTTTTCTCTGATTGTTTTTCCACTCCCTAACGTTAGGAACCTCTAGGTCATCATGGGAATAAAAAGGTAAAGCTATTGGCTTGTGTATGGTTTTGAGGAAAGAGGTTTCTCGGAATGATTCCTTGTGATGGAGCACCACATTTCTATGCTTTGGAGTGGCTGTATCTGATTGACTACCAATTTGATGCACTGTTGTGGACTGGTGGGATGGTGGATCAGGAATCTGCTCACAAGAATAAAAATGCTCACACACATCATAGTTCTTTTCTGCAACTGTTAAACTAGATGATGGGGCAATTGGTTTCCATTGCTGCTGCTCAGCAGGGTGGTTTTCTTGTGGCTTCTTTCTAGGTTGGGGTGCCCTACTGTTTTTTTTCTGGCTAGATATAACTTCTTCAATTCTGGGTGCAGAATCCCACATTCATCATCACAATGGCCTATTCTTCTGCAGTGGGAACAATATGCATGAAGGGAGGTTGTGATACTCAATATCATACTCGACTGTTGCTTCTGGAGTACCAATGGTGATTGTATGATGACGCTCCTCCATGAGATTCACCTCAACACAGACTTTGATTGCTGAGGGGCGAGTTAATGCATTGGTGGCGGCATCCATCTTGATAAAGACCCCTATCTCATTTCCGAAATCCTCAATTGATGTTTGATTGCAGAATTGGATTAGCACTTTGTGGATTGTCGCCCAAACAGGAATCTTGGATGATTCTTGCCTTGTCGAGAAATCTGAGGACCATTTTAGAATCTTCATAGTGACTCCCTGAATTGTGCAGAGTGACCGAATCCAAAACATCTGGTAGTCTTCCTCCAGTTGGAACCGGATCAGAATATGCCGGTAATCCATGGATCCGATCTGAACTTGCCGGAAAATCCCTGTGCCTGAAAAAATTCCCGATCTGCTCCATAGAGGGCTTTCCATTGGTGAATTTGCCGACAAGAGCATTCTGATAATGCGACGCGAAGGTCTGCACTGCTTCGTCGGAGTAAATGCAAGCGATCTTCCCGTTGACTCTTCTCGAAATTGGGCGTATTTCTGGGTTTTGAGTAGGGGTGTTCAAAAAAACCCGGCCCGGCTTACCCGCCCCGTTGACCCGGCGACCCGGTATAAAATAATTGGGTACTTTCTTATATTTTACGGACGGGTACCCGACCCGTTAATTTTGTAAATTACCGGGTCCGGGTCCGGGTCAAATAAATATCATTTTCCGGATACCCGGAAACCCGGTATAACATGTATTTATTTAATAAATTATGATTATAATTATAATTTTACCTCTTAATATTGACATTTTTAAAAATTAAATACCAATTCATTCTAACTAGACTCAATCTCTTAAATTGCCAATCCACCTCTCCAACCATTTAGTTTTTTGCTTTGATATTGCTACTTTTTCTTCAACACAAGCGCACAACCGCATCCCACACTGCATTGAGTACATCCACTAATTTGCCTCGAATGATAATTATTTCATAATTTTATTGATATTTTCATATTAAATAATATTTATTTAGTTTTGGACTTTTATACTGATAAAGTATATTTATTATTAATTAATTAAATATATTTTTTAGCACTTTTTATAAGTAATAAAATAAAATAGGGTACCCGGTTACCCGGCCCGCATAATCGGGGTACCCGGTATTTCCGGGACGGGTCACGGGCCGCATTTTCAACTACCCGCATGTACGGGTACCCGGTTGTACGGGTACCCGAAAGTACGGGTACCCGGTGTTTGAACACCCCTAGTTTTGAGGTAGGGTGTTGAATAAAGGATGGGGTTTGGGTACTAGAGCATCTGCAAACGTTATTCCGGCAACTCCCCCACCCTGAATGGGCGGTGGCACCGTCATGAAATGAACGTTTCTGCCCGTTGGTGTCAGAACTATAAATAATAACGGTTATATTTTTGAGAGAGGGGAGAGGAAAACTTTTAGAGAGAGAAAATGTTAAAAAAATTGTCTCTCCTAAATTTAAATACAGATATATTTCTTAATAATGTCAAAAAACGGAAGTGAAAGCCTCACAAATGAATATCTTATCTCCGGGCCGGGTTTGCATTATGTGCAAATTTCAACAACCTAGTAACATTATTAAAGTTAAAACATAGTTTGATTAGTTTCATATATTTAGAGAAAATGACAGGGAATGGTGCCCACTTTATAAGGAAATGTCAGATTTCATTCCCACTTTTGTGAGTTGTACCCAAATCGTTCCCAACTTTGCATCAAATGTATTATTTTTGTTCCTTCACCTCCAAATCACCGCTAAACCTCTCGGTCAACGGTTAAAGTGGTGGAAAATTATAAGTATTTCTTACGGACTATTTTACAAATAATTAAAAAGGACCTGCAAATAATAAAAAATGGGCTCCTTTACAAATAATAAAAAAGATTTTACTTGTAAATAACATAAACACAGTAGAAGGGTTGCCAATGACCGATAACTCTTGATCGGAGACCGAATCGGAGAAGAAAACTTTACAGAAAGCATCAAACCAAAACTCATACATAGCTATTTGCTAAAAGGGTTTTTCTTCAAAGAATTAATTACTGGAGGAGTCATTCTATTTTTCTCAAAGGTATTTTTGTCAACCGATTCTATTATCACTCGATTTCTTTGTAAAAGGTGGGTTAACAAATTAAAGACGATATTTTTGTGTTTTAGTTGTAATTATTCATGATTCCCAACACACTGGCAGTTGAGTCTGAGTTCCGGGATGATTTGGGAGATTTCCAGAACATGGAAGTTGGTGAAGGAACTTCTGAATTTCGTAAGTATACTGTAATTCCGGAGTTTATATCATGTCAAAAGTTGACACACGTGAATTTGATATATTATACCTTTTTTTTGGTTATATTTTGAAGCATGTAAATTAGTTGATCGTGTTTCAAGTGAAATTTTCTTTTGTATTTCTTTAAATAATTTTATATAAATATTTGTAAAACACTATCTGAGAAATACTATTATTAATTTATGACATTTTGACCTTTTGACCAAAGTATTGACCGGGTCATCAGGTGACAGAAGAACTAAAATGGTACATTTAATTGAAAATTGGGAACGATTCGGGTACAACTCAAAAAAGTGGGAACGAAATCTGACATTTTCATATAAAGTGGGCACCATTTCTATCATTTTCTACATATATTTATGAAAAAGGTTCTTATATACTGCTCCTTGGGAATTTGGGTTACCAGAAAAAAAGAAAGGGGAGAAAATAGAGTCCCATCAGCACAAAAAGTCAAAACACCATACACGCGCTCATAACATAACAATGATTGTGCCAACGGCGATTGGACAAATGTCCTCCAGAAACGTCGCCGTTATCGGCGCCGGAGCCGCAGGTATCATCGCGGCGCACGAGCTCCGGCGAGAGGGCCACAGAGTGGTGGTCTTCGAGAGAGAAAACCAAGTTGGTGGCACGTGGCAGTACATGTCTGCCACCGAATCCGATCCCATCGGCCTTGACCCGACACGGAACATCGTCCACTCTAGCCTCTACGCTTCGCTGCGCACCAACCTGCCCCGGGAAGTTATGGGTTATCGGGCGTATCCGTTTGTGGCGAGGAAGGGACCCGGCAGGGACCCAAGGAGGTTCCCGGGCCACAGGGAGCTGCTGGAGTACCTCAAGGATTTCGCGGCGGAGTTCGGAGTGTACGAGGTGGTGAGGTTCGGGACGGAGGTGGCGCACGTGGGTCCCACCGAAGAAGGCTCGTGGAAGGTGACGTCGAGAGGAAGTGATCGACAAGTGCTGGATGAGGTTTATGATGCTGTAGTTGTTTGCAATGGCCATTATACGGAGCCCCGGATTGCGCAAATTCCCGGTAATATGTAATTTTGATCAAAGTGTGCCCTCCTTGTGAAAAAATAATGAAATGTCTTATCCATGGTCAATGCATTTTCTCACTACAGTTATTAGTACATAACATTGATCAGCAGCAAAGGTGATACCTTTTGGCCATGATCTTTTGGTAATTAATTGTTATATGATATGACTCACTCTTATTTGGTAGATGTATCAATCTAATAGCCCATTGCCGAATTCGTAAAAGTCTTCATCGCTTCATCATTATAGAGTTTAAAACGGAAAGTTTGATCTTACTCTTTAGTTGTAAACTGTAAGGTGTGCTTGTATATTTGTATTGCATAAATGAGCAATCTTGATGTATTATTAGAAGTGAGAGAATTAGAAGTCCTTATGATAATGATAATGAGATGTTAATGTAGCCATGATAAGCTTCAAGTCTTCTGGGGACTTTTGTGTTGCATGTGTGCTGCATCCGCACAGACTGTTTTATTTTAACTGTTGATGAATTGCACAAGCACAATTGTTTTCATTTTTCGCAATGTTATTATAAAGCGATTCATTTAAGTAATGGTGATCAGTTGTAATATTTCGTTGAAGTAATGTTTTTCTAAAAAATTCCAGGAATTGAAAGCTGGCCTGGGAAGCAAATTCATAGCCATAATTATCGTGAACCTGAACCATTCAAAGATAACGTATGATCCACAGGTGCCTCTTGTTTTCCTAGCACTTTCCTTTCTTTATATAGCCTTTTTGAACTGAATGGAATGTTCAATATCGATATGTTTTTGCTTTAAACTTTTTTCGTGATTGATAACATTTTCTGTGTTAAAGATCCTCTTGACTTGCAAATTGGTTGGTTATAAGCCAACTCAGGCATCAGCCTTACATGTAGTTTATAAAAAATGTGACTATTCCTTTTGTCTAATGATTGGAAATCCTTTCTGATCTGTTATCCTTTCCTCTATGGTCTGATGACTTATCTGTATATTATGACAGATAGTGGTGATGATAGGGAGCGCAGCTAGTGCTGTTGATATATCGCGAGAGATTGCACAAGTTGCTAAAGAAGTCCATATATCTTCGAGAGCTGAGCATGATGAAGGAAAGTTGGCTAATTATGATAATGTTTGGCTTCGCTCAAAGGTAAAGTTGCTAAGTTTTTCCTTATCACTTTGATTAAATTTCTACGTTGAAATTTGAGTTGTTCAACAAATGCTGATTTAATAAAACCATGCATAGATAAAAAGTGCAAATGGAGATGGTTCCGTGGCTTTCTTAGAGGGGAATGTAGTCTCTGCTGATATCATACTATATTGTACAGGGTATGTTGGGTAAATGTTGTTTTCATATTACTATGGCTTACATAGAGTGAAGATCAAGGTGATTCATATTTAGGAGAAAGGTTTCTGATCACTGATTCTTTTCTTAACTAAGGTACAAGTTTCACTTCCCCTTCCTTGAAACAAACGGAATTGTGACTGTTGATGACAACTGTGTCGGGCCACTTTACCAACATGTATTCCCCCCTGCCTTGGCCCCACGCCTTTCATTTGTTGGCTTGCCATGGAAGGTAATTCTCTTTAGAGATAGAATTCTTATCTGCTGCAGGCAATGACCGACACAGTAACAATATTTGACTGTATTTGTTCTAGGTTGTACCTTTCCCCCTTTTCGAGCTTCAGAGCAGGTGGATTGCTGGACTCCTATCTGGCCGACTTCAGCTACCTTCCCCTGAGGATATGATGGCCGATGTTGAAGACTTTTATGAATCAATGAAAGAAAATGGCATGCCAAAACGCTATGCTCATAACCTAGCTAGCTGTCAGGTAACCTGAATATTTTACTACTCGCCATAAACCTGTTCTTAGGCTAACTGATAACTTGTTTTGTCCTTGCTCTGAGAAATGAATTTTTTTTTTCCGGCTGACTTATTTGTTGAAACCACAGTTTGAGTACGATGATTGGCTAGCAGCCAAATGTGGCTCTCCACCCATCGAAGAGTGGAGGAAGCTGATGTATGATGACACATCTAGGAGAAAGAGGTCTCACCCTGAGACATACAGGGACCAGTGGGAAGATGAGCACTTAATATTACAGGCAGAGCAAGACTTCCTCAAGTACTTCTCCACAGCAAATCGAGGACATGGACCTGAATGATGCTCTTTCTCAATATTTTACTGGTACTTGCATTCTTTTGGTGGCAAATATGAAATAACTGTCCAGTGTCCACGTTAATGTACCGAAATCAATGATTTCTTTGTAATTTATCATATGTGTATAGACTATAGAACTAAAAATGAAGGGAATATTTTACTGCTTGCAATCTTTTGGTGGCAAATATAATATAACTGTCCAGTATCCGCATTAGGTCTTATAAAAAAAAATGAGTGAAAAAAGGAGAAAATATAAATTTGCACCAGCCGGGAATCGAACCCGGGTCTGTACCGTGGCAGGGTACTATTCTACCACTAGACCACTGGTGCTTGGTAGTTGGTACTGCTAACAATTATCTTAATATATATATTCCAAAACAACTTAATATTAGTTAACTCAATCAAAATTGGTAAATTTTCATCTTATCTTAATTCATAGGAATTCGCTTCCTTTCACTCAAAATTTCTTGAGCAATCTGGTTCATGTTTTTTCCCGCTCGTTTTATCGTTTAAATATCTAATTTCGTCATTATAAATTGCATAATATGGTAAGTGTATGATGAATGGTTTTATATTTCAAACTGTCTAATATTGAGTTATTACAAGTAATGGGGATGTAAACAAACTCTTATAATTACATGTTAATTAGCATTGATAATGTATTTCAACATTATTATCATCAATAAAAGACTAAGAAGGCTCAATAATACTGCTGAAAATCACGGATAATGCCATTCAAGAGGAGTTTCAAAGAATTCGGAGTTACTCTGAAACATGTTCAAGAGATGATTTTTTTCTAAAAATTATTATTGATTTTGTCATTAGGGACACAACGAGATCTCTATAGTGTGCAATAGTAGAAAATAAAGCAATCTTACCTTGGAAGGCTTATTTAGTTATAAAACATGAGATTATAGATACCCTAAACATCCCACAAAGTTCATAGTTTAAAGATGAAGGAAAAAAGGAGAGTAAACTGAAATGTGAAGTCTGAAATCTGAAACCTGAACCATTAAGTGATGAATAGTTAAGTGTATGATCGTTTGATAAAGTTAGAGATAGTGTTTGAACACTGAAATTCAAGTTTAAATTAATAATGTTTTAACTAAATTAAAATAGAAAAATGTATAAACAAAAAAGTAATTTAAATTATGATTATAATGACCCAACCACCACTTAAATTCATCCAGGTGATTTTAATTTTTGAAAAACGCTCTCCAAACTTCCCCTTCCCCCTTTTCCAGATCTGCCGACGGGGAGGCTCCGGCCGGCCGGAGCGCTGCTGCCTTGCCCACAGGCCGCCGCAGCACATGAGCACAGATCGGGCAGGTAGCCGTCGAGGGAGCGGGTCGCCACCGCTCCCAAGCCGCCGCCAACATGCCTACCAAGAACAGGTGACCGCCGACGGCCACGCTCGACACGCCACCGCAATGGGTCGGATGCTCAAGATGTCGCCGACCAGGACTAGCTACAGACGACGAGCCCATGGTGAAGATCGGACAGAGCACAGCCACGCAAGACGCCGGCGGATCGGGACGCAGCATCCGGAATCTGGATTTGGGTGTTTGCAAGTCAACGGCTCGGCCCGGGTCGGCTTGGGTTGGGCCGGGCAGGTCAAATTTGGACAGACCGAGGACGTCATTGGATCCAACGGACCCTGGGCAGCCGGAATTTCTCGAACTGGACGAGGAGCCGATCTGCTCAGAATGGTTTCTTGGCAGGTCAATGGCTCGGGCCGGCTCGGTTGGATCGGGTCGGCTCAGGTCGGCTCGGTCGGACCGGGCAGTGGACAGGTTTACACTGGAATTGGCACAACTAGATTGAGAAGGTGGTTTTACTTCTTTGTGGTTTTACTTCTCTTGTTATTGTTATGACTTGAGCATGTTAGAATAATTCCTTAGTGTAGCTTTGAGGTTTTTGGTGAGGAATAGGCCATTTGATAGGATGAAAGTACCAAACTGTGAAGATTTGGAACTGTAGCTGATGTTTATGGGTTAGTATGAATCAGGAAATAGTGCAGCTGCTGCAACTATGGAATTTGATGAACATGTATAGGAATATAGTTAGGGCTTGAAATTGGATTGGTTAAGGTTCTAGAATTGTGTTGAGTGGCCTGTGACGTTCTATGCATCAAAGCTGCAGTATTGAGTTGGGTTAGCAGGGTCCAATTTGCTCTAAATCCATTAGTATTTGGCTAAGTAATGGGTATGCGCTTATTTGAGGTTTGATATTATATTATTCTGGAGTTTTTATCTGCTATCATTAGTTTTCCTATGAATAGGTTAAACTGTGATTAGTTTCAAATCTGATTCTTAGCGGTTTGCGGCAAAGGAGAAATCCGAGTCTGAGTAGCTTAAATACTTACTTCTGGCGATTCCGTAATGGTTCTTGTTTGTGCGCAAGGAGAAATCCGAGTCAGGGTATGTTGGATACTTACTCTTGGCGGCTTCGTACATCAGATTTGTGGACCGAACAGGCTGTTTAGGCATAACTAATCTGTGAAAGCAACCTGAGACATCTCTTACTGCCTCTGAGGGGGGATGCAAATAACGTTTAATGAGATGGATTGGGAAGTACTCAAAGACTACTTATTATCTTGACAACTTGTGACTGTTAGATTAAACTTTTATAATGCTTTGATGATGTGAAAGTGAGCTGGTAAACCTCTTAATTACTGCCTCCGAGGGGAGATGCAAATAACGTCAATGAGATGACCCGGTGAGTAATTGCAAAATTAGAGTGTTAGAAAACAATATTTATCAGATATAGACTCATTATTTAGGTTAAGGCTTGCATGTTTATTTGATACAGGGAATGTACTGTATTGCTATAGAATTAAATTTCCATGTAATCCTACAAATTGTCTCCTATTAGGAGTATTGATTCACGATGTATCTTGTTGATTATTTCGGTTGGGAGGAGCCATGAATAATCCTCTTTCTTTTAATTAAAAAAAAATTATGATTATAATTTATATTTTTATAATCATATTTGTGAAATTTTAACTTTATAATATAAAATGATAAATTGAAAATAAGAAAATAATTTACACTAGAAAAACAATTAATATCTTAATTAATTTAATATATTTTCATTCATAACATATTTTTTAAAATGTCTTTCTATTGCGGATTATAATAATTTGATGTTTTTATTTTATTATTAATTAAGATATTACTTGTTTTTTAATTAAAGATTTATGTGGGATTTAAAATTTGATATCATTTTAAAATTTTCTACCATACTCGATTTTAATCATTAATTAAATTTCAATTATATCATTTTATAATATTAATTTTTATATTTATATTTAAATAGTTAGCTAAAATAAGTATATGTAATTTAAATTAAAAATCAATTATAAAAAATGGTAATAGATATATTTACAGAGTAAAAAATTTTGACAAGTGATTTAAAGTAGATAAATATATTATCATTTCTGCGTGTAATAAAGGTTCAGACATAAGTGATTTGGAAATCACTTATTGGAAGCGTACGATTTGTACTAGAGTTTCAGACGCACTTATTCCTATTTATTCGGTCAGACGTGAATGTTTGGTATTATCAAACACGCAGATTCGAATAAGCGCTGAACCATTCAGATTCAGCAATAAGTGGCGTTATCAGACGCACGGCTCTGTTTGATAAAACTGAAATCTGAAAACTGAAGTATGAAGTCTGAAAGCTGAAGTCTGAATATGATAAGTATTGAATACTAATATGTGTAGTTGTTTGATAAAATTTAGATAAGTGCTGAAAATTAAATATGTTAATTGGAAGAATAAATCCTAATTAATAGTTTGAACATTAGAAAATAGTTTATGAACCCATATTATTTATATTATTAAGAAAAAATCAACTATTATAATGTGAATATGATCGAATTTTAATATATAATATTTATAAATATTCTATATATTTAATTTTTAAAATATTATAATATACAATTCAACTTTAAAGTCGAATTTTAAATTTGAGTGTGCATGATAATTACAATAATTTAAATATATATTATATTTATATCTAATATAATATAATTATATAATATTTTATATTGAGTATACAATTATTGATTATTATTTTAAAATTAATTAATACACAAGAAATATTATGTAAATATGATTATGATTTTTGACACAAATATTATCTTATAGATAGATTTAGAAAATTTTCTAAATTTAAATAACGCGTAGCATCCAGTAATAAGTAATACGTAAATCACTTAATGGAGTCGTTCACATTGTACGTGCAGTTCAATGTCACTTATTGACACTTATTTGGTTCAGACACGCAGAATTTTTTTATCAAACACGCGGAAAATAAATAATCGTTTAATCTATTAAGTTAAACGCTGGAAGTGGTTATCAAACGCACCCGTTTAGAGTATATGAGAGGAATGAGAGGAATGTTAGATTGAATTCCTCTTAAAGCACGGTGCTTTAGTTTAGAGTATATGTTGCATCTTTCATTTTGGTTTCTATTTTAGTATACGTTTTCACAAAAGACACGAAACCATAGTTATGATTAGGCATGTCTTCCCGTTTAATATGAAAATGTTTTGCTATGGAAATAGAACCTGAACTGGGGAGATTTGCTGCTGAGTTGAACATTTTTTCTACTAAAGTAAAGCTTGATTAGGGTTGTCTCTATGATGTTTTTGAATTAGATGATGTTTTTGCAGATGAAATGAAGCCCTATTTGGCCTATTATTATGCTCATAATGAATTTAATATGCTTCTGAAATGGAAGCTGAAATTTTCATCTCTCCTAAATCTCAATACCCTTTACAATGGAGTACATGTTAGTGGTAGATAAACAAGCAAGAATGAATAGAACTCTAATACTATCAGATCAAATTTCCCCCAATCTGGTCTTGATCCTCTCCAGAGTCCCCTCAACTGCAATATCAAATGCATCCTTGTGAGCCCTCAAACCAGGAGAGCTCCCATGCCTCCTATACATAACCCTAGGAATCAACTGAATGACCTTTTCCCTCATCCTCTTCACCTTGGAGCTAGGGATTCTCCTCAGCACCTCGAACACACTCACCCCTTTGAACACCACATCCTCCTTGGGTATGAAAACCGAGAAGTCCTCGTAATCGGCCTCAGGCAGGTGCCATTTGTACTGCTTCTTCGCAGACAGCTCCTCGAAGAAGACCGGGATGCAGCCCGCGATGATGGCGTCGAATGTCAGCCTCCTTGTTGGGGTGTCTCCAGGAGGCTGCAGGCAGAAGCTAGCCTGCAGCATTGGCTTCATGAACCTGATGGGATCATGCTCGCAGATCCCATTAGAGCAATCCACAAACTCACACAGCTTGGTGTACTGTGTGAGATTGGTTGATTCCATTTTAGCAAGGGAGTCACACTCTAGCCTGATGCTTCTTCTCACATTGGGATTGGCTGAAATTCCACCACCAGCTGCAAACGACATTAACGTGGACCTTCTAGCTTTGCTGATCCTGTTCACCCAGGAATCGAAGTAGGCGGTGTTTGGGGGATGAAACGACGTCGGATAAGGAACAGCCTGCTCCTGCCATGGATACGCTCTCCCCTCGAATGTCAACACGGTGATGTTGTAGAATTCAGGCAATTCGAGCAGCGATGTACCGTAGATCGGCGGGTTTTCTGACGGCGTCTGGCTGATATCCCACGCAGAGCGGGAAACGACGAGGAAGTGGTCGTGGCCGGAGTTTCGCCGCCATATCTCCGGCGAGTCGGTTGTCACGAATTGGAACAAATCTCGGCCGTGATCGTAGCTGGAATTGACATCGGGGCCGTAGAGGTACTTGAGGCTATCAACGCCGCCGTAGTAGGGTAGGAAGACGGTGGCGGCGAGGGCGGGATCGGGGGTGAGGCAGGGGTGCTCGAGCATGCGGCGGTGGAAGATGAGCTCAAGCATGTGCGGGTCGGTGCGGAACCAGCTGTGAGAGTTGTTGTGGGTCTTCGCCCCCAAACCGTGGTTGGAGAGGTGCGGGCAGAAGTCGTCGAACAGAGGATATTCCGAGCAGTTCTTCAGGAGGTCCAGGTTGAACTGCAGCGGCAACCGGCGGATGTGGATCCATTTTCCGGCGCATTCCGAGTCGAGATCTGCGGTGGTCGGAATGGGAGAGGGTATTAGGAGGAGGAGGAGCGGAATGGCGAGGAAGGCCGCCGCAAACGGTGGCGACATGGTGGGGCGGTTATGGAGGACGTGGGAGGAGCAGAGAGTGTGGAGGTTTTACAGAGTAATAATAGTTTATGCTTATTTTTCCTAATCAATTGAATTTTGCCTTTTGTGACATGTGGTAAGCGATGATTATGTTGACTGGTGATCAGGTCATTATAGAAAAAATCGTCGGTGGATATATTTCTAGTGTGTGAATTTTACAAAATTGATCACTACCCTTTTTGAAATTGAAATCTCACTTTCAAGTTTTTGGAGATTCAAAATCCATTTGAAGGCTTAAAATATGGGTGGTAATTTGGTCCTCAACTTTTTACCCCTTTAAGTTTATGTGATAATATTCCTAAAATACAAGTCCATCAATCTATTGAGTTATAGGTGGATATTATGTCAGATTTGGGCATAACATGGAGGATAAAAGAGTCAATTGCAAGAAGACTTAGCTACTACTGTAATATGGCCACTGGATATAAATATCAGTGCCTCTTTTAGAATTAGATAGGCTTTGACTTGTAATTTTTCGGAAGGGTGATGATGTTACCAGAACAATTATTAAAATTTAGAGTAAAAATATGTTATATTACCTAAAATGCCCTTTCTTAATAATATTCTGTTTAATTTCTCTAATTTGATTCTCCAGCTGACCGGAAGTTTATCGACAAATAACAAAGAAACGATCCAACTTTATACCACCTTACAAAGCACATTCGGATGGGGTTTAAAAAAAAAAGGTCGTCCGGACCGAAAAGGAGCACACAATTAAACAGCAGTAGTTCCTAGGTGTTCTTACATCACTGGGTCCGAAATCACGCGAACCGATGCGGCACAGAGGCATTCTTCTCACCATGACGTCCATACAGGAATTCGATCCATCGGCGGAGGTAGCTAGAGGCTTCAACCCGAGATTGTGCTGCTTGTTGTTGGAGGGATGTTGTTGTCGTTCCTTGCCGGGAACTATGTGTTGTATGTGTACGCTCAAAAGTCATTTTATGAACATATTTTTCAAACCTATGTGATTGCTCCTCTCCTACACGGTTCCCCAACAACTCTGTTATGCATTTGTTTATGACTATTGACTAATTTGTAAACAACATATATTATTGCTTTGGTTCACCAGTGATTCTGTTATGCATTTGTTGATGAATAGTTTATATACCTACACGGTTGCTTTGTTTCACCAGTGACTCTGTTATTGTGCTTTTATTGGTTCTAGATTTCTTAGAATGCAGTTACTGGTTGTTCATACTCAATACTTAACACCCTTGGGTCAACAGTTTATGAAGACTAACTTTGTTTCGTGTGTGCTTTTTCATGATTGTTACTCTTTTGTAGGCCGAGGTAGCTAAAGGATTCAACTCGGGACTGATTGTGCTGCTTGTTGTTGGAGGGTTGTTGTTGTCATTCCTTGTTGGGAACTATGTGTTGTATGTGTACGCTCAAAAGACCTGCCACCGAAGAAGAAGAAGCCACTTTCGAAGAAGAAGATGAAGAAGGAGAGGCTGAAGCAGGTTGTGTCAGCTCCCAGAAAATAGACATTTGGAGAAAATCTGGTGATGGCTCCCAGTCTCTTAATTTTGATCAGTTTAATCTAATTTTGAGAAAATAAGCCGCCGTACTAAAGAGAAAAGATTAAAACTGTATTTCTGCTCTATAAGGTAACAAAGGGAAGTTTAGGTAATATAACATATTTTTGCTCTGGATGCTAATTATTGCTCTGGCATTATTAGCACCCTAGAATATTCAAATAGGCTCGCTTGATTTTAAGCATATCCTGATCAGATTTCAGGAATCTGAAGATTACCAAAGGTGCTGGCTAAAGGGTATTTGGAGTTTCAAGGGAGTCTTAATGAAGGTGCTTAAATGGACTACAGACTTCATTCCTGGCACTAAATCTTCAGTTGTCCCCATATGGGTAACAATCCCAAACGTTCCTATCTTTTTTTACAACGTAGCAATGTTGGAATTCATCGGTAGTAGAATAGGCAAGTTCATTAAGATGGATTCTGCTACATCCACCCTCACTAGGCCTTCAGCAGTTAAGCTTTTGATAGAAATAGATTTGTAAAAAAAGCTGCACACTGAAATTACAACAGGTATGCAATGCCTATTAGCAGATCTAGAAATTCTATATGAACAGCTGCCTCACTACTGTCCACATTGCCAGAAACTAGGACATTCCATAGATCAATGTAAACTTGCAAATCCTGAGCTTAGAAACCATACCAGATACCCCATGGAAGTTGAGACTAGAGCTAAAATGCCTAACCACCCCCCCCCCCCCCCCAAAACAAATCCCCACCCTCCAAAGCTAAAATAAGGAGGTTCTGGTCTGATCATGAAAGAGAAAGACAGATTGTTTAAAACTCAGGGCAGATGACCTATGTGAAGAAATCCCAACAATCAGCTCCACAGATCCCTAAACTGGACAAAGGGAAAGAGAAAATGATACTGATCATAGATGAAGTTGGCAGTCCTCCTCAAAAATATATAGTGTTCATCTCCAACTCCTGCTCTGACACAACGAGTAATCTTCCTCACTTGGAAGAAATCTCTACTGCAGAAAATTCTGTGATCACTCCACAAGATGAGACTTGGCTCATGAAGAATCAGAAACCAAAATCCTATGCTAAAGATGATTCCCCAGTGCCAGCGCAATTCTCTATTTTTTACTTCACCTCTTTCAGCTAACAAAGTTCCATTCTTCTCTTAGGATAAGAATAGGAAAAATAGATTTCTACCTTCACAAGACATGATCCCTGAAGAAGAAGTGCTGGGTTTGGATGATGGAGGCAGTCAGCAAACTCTATCACAAACAGAGGAACAGAGGAATTTGAATAATAAATTCCTAGTATGGAATGTCAGAGTAATGGAAACTTCACTTGAAAGATTACAGGAACTAATTGCCACTTATAATTTTGATATAATCTGCTAAATTGAGTCTATGCATGAGAATTTGACATGTGATTATTACAAAACAATTCTAGGCTACCATAACTGTATGTTTGCACAAAATGAGCAAATCTGAATTTTCTGGAGAAATGATATCCACCTTCATTTAATCCTTGATAATTCTCAATTTCTCCATGTCTCAGTCCACAACCAAAAACTAAATGCTTCTATGGAAGCTGTTTTTGTATATGGACTGAGAACAAGGAAAGAGAGGGAAAATATTTGGATTGACCCGGCCCGTATTTCTCGGACAGGCGATTTTTGGCGATTTGTTTTCTCTTCACCTTCACGTACCCCTTTCGCAGTTTGATTGGCGCCGCCGTCATGGCGGAGCCGCCAATCGGCGATCAAGCCCCTCCCTTGCTGTCATACGCCCAGATGCTCAATACCCATCCCTCATCAACTTCTGATCTGATCATTCACGCACAATCCAGTGAGACCAGAGTGCCCTTCAATCCAAAGCAACGTGTAGATCACTTGGGGGAACCAGGGATCCACTTCTCCGATGAGGAGTGTGATCGACTGGAGGCCCCGTTGAGATATACACTGGTCGGAACTTTCTCTAGATCTCGTCCACAGATGGATAGACTGAGAAAATATTTCCAGACAGCTAGATTTAATGGGCAATTTAGGATTTTTCTGGTAGATAACAAGCATGTTTTTATTCACTTTGAACTCCCTGATGATTTTTACAGGTGCTGGATGCATAAAGTGTGGAACTTTGGCTTTTACTCGCTACAGATCACTAAATGGAGTGCAGATTTCAATCCTAAGGCTGAATCACCACTAGTACCAGTTTGGGTATGCTTCTATGGCCTTCCACATCAATTATTCGAAGAAAATACCATGTTGTCTTTAGGTAATCTAATAGGACCTCCTGTGAAGGTAGATAAAGCAACAATTAAAAAAACTAGGCCTCATGTAGCCAAAGTCTGCGTAGAAGTTGATGTGTCTAAATCATTATGTGAGCGAGTATGGATCAATTACAGAAATAAGGGTTTTTGGCAGTATGTTGAATATGAAGGTGTGCCAGATTATTGTAAAAAGTGTCTTAAACTTGGTCATAATGATTCTGTTTGCAAAACTGACCTTGCTATAAGGCAGGAGCAAAATCATTGGAAACCTATGAATCTTGATACAAAAATTAATCAACATGCCTCATCATCTGGTCTTACAAATAAGGAAAAGAATACAATAGCTACTGATATTACTAACAATATTGCTGAAGATGCCTCCTTGGGAAAGACAGGCTTTGATGCAGGTACAGGACATGTCTGGAAAGTTAAAGGGAAAGGAAAAATGGTATATGAACAAGTTTCAACCGAAATCCCTAATAAAGCAGATCCAAGTGCAACTACCGGAGCTGTACTTATTTCAAACAGTTTTGAAGCCCTGTCAAACACTGCTGGAAATGCTGAGGAACAGCCAGTTAAAGTCAGTAAATAGAGGTGATTACACTCAATGAGGAAGAAGACATGGCAAAAGGAGTGGTAGAAGATCAATCAGAGGAGACTAATCTTTCAGCAGCATCCCCACAGATTGTAACTGCAATGAGCCCTCAGAAACCTAAACAGGTAAATTCTCAGGTAATTTCTCCCTTAACTAAAGAGGAACATAGTTTGATAAATAATTTACCGCATAGTTCTACTTTTAAATGGTCTCAGGAGAAAAAGTCAAAAGAAGCAGAAGGAGACTTTATTTTAGAAAGTATTGATCAAGGTAGATTTAATAGGTTATTGTCTGAGTCTCAACCTGAAGTTTCTATTGACTCTACTGTTCAAATCCCTAAAAAACAGGGAGGAAAGCAAGAGGGAAAAATAAAGACTATACTAGTACACAAAAAAATGTAGTCACTAGGTCTCAAATTGATCCATCTAATCTAGTTTAATTATGTCAGGAGTGAAATTATGTGTTTGGAATGTAAGAGGTATTAGGAATAAAACAACACAGGCTAGAGTCTTGCATGTTAAAAGAAAACATCATATAGGTCTCTTTGTTATTATAGAACCTCTTTTGAACAATAGTAAAATAGCATCTATTGCATATAGACTAGGATACACTCATTTTTATGCTGCACCTAGAGATAAAATATGGTTGTTTTGGAATGATGATTTTAAAATTACAGTTTTATCTACACATGATCAATGCATTTGTACTGAAATACAGCATCACTCAATGACAGAAACATGGAATGCCCTTTTTAAATATGCCAGGCACAATTTAGTTGCAAGAAGGGACTTATGGGATTTTTTAAATCAATACACTAGTCTTGCAACTATTATTATTGGTGATTTTAATGTGATTAGATACTCATCTGAATATATTGGCCAATCTTCACCTAATCTGGATTCAATGCATGAGTTTAATGAATTTATTGAGGACAGCTCGTTAACTGAAATACCTTCTTCTGGGAATTTTTTTACATGGGCTGGAAATCGTAGATCTAGAAATAGAAGTATTGGGACAGTATGGGAGAGACTGGATAGGGGACTGATGTCTAATGCATTTCACACTATTTTTCCTAATACTAGCATCAGGGTAAAATCAAGATTAGCTTCTGATCATGCTCTTATGTTGGTTAACTTAGACAATTCCCCTCAGAATTCTATTGGTAGAGCATTTAAGTTTCAGCATTGCTGGTTTGCTCATGATGATTTTATGAATTTGGTTGATAATAACTGGTCTGCTCCTACAGGTCTTTATGGCATGATTAATTTTTCCTTAAAATTAAGAAGGTTAAAAATTAAGCTTAAAGACTGGAACAAAAATGTCTTTGGAAATGTGCATGACTGTGTTAAAATTGCTGAAGATAAAGTCCTAATGAGTGAGATAGAATACCAGAATAATGCAACATGAGCTAATAGAACTGAATTACATCTAGCACAGGCTGAGTAAACTAAAACATTGTTGAGAGAGGAAATATATTGGAAGCAGAAATCCAGGGTTAAATGGTTGCAGGAAGGCGATTCTAATACTAAATTTTTTCACTCTACGGTTAAATCAAGACATTCGAAACAGAAGATAGCTTTAATTAAAAACTCTTCTAATGAATGGATTTCTAATCCAGATGATATTGGAAATGAGGTTGTGATTTTTTTTAAACACTTGCTTTCTGATGAATCTAATGTTTCTGATGAGGACTATACAGATGAACTTTTACAGAATGTACCGCAGATGGTGGACCTTGATATGAACCTTTCCCTTACAAAACAAGTATCCATGGAAGAACTGAAAGATATTGTCTTCAATATGGACGGTTACTCAGCCCCTGGTCCAGATGGATACACGGGAAAGTTTTATACTAACTGCTGGAGCATTATATCTTCTGATTTATTACAGGCAGTGAATGAGTTTCTTTTGGGAGTACCTATACCGACAGCCATATCAGCATTATTCATCACACTTATTCCCAAAAGGCAGGTAAATACGAGTTTCTCAGATTATAGGCCTATTAGTCTCTCGAATTTTTTAAATAAAATTATGTCGAGAGTTTATACTGATAGGCTCAAACCCATGGCATCTAGCTTAATTTCACCAGAACAATCAGCTTTTGTATCTGGTAGAGAGCCAGCTGACAATGTTCTGTTAATGCAAGAGCTAATTGAATTTTTGAATACTAAACATGGAGGATTTAATATATTCTTTAAACTGGATATGATGAAAGCTTTTGATAGAGTATCTTGGATTTTTCTGTCTAAGTTACTAAGGAAAATGGGATTTTCAAACCTTTTTGTCAGTAATACCATGGGTAACATAAAAGCAACAAAGTTTTTAGTTTTGGTCAATGGGAAACCTTTTGGTTTTTTTGAGGCTTCAAGGGGTATAAAGCAAGGAGATCCACTTTCTCCTTTTCTTTTTATTCTATTAACTGAGGCTTTCACTAGAACCTTAAGATCCCTTTATGAACAGTCCAAGATTGATTACTACAGATTGCCAAATATTACACAAAAGATCACTAGTTTAAGCTTTGCAGATGATACTTGTGTGTTCCTGAGTGCTAATAGACACAGCATGATCAACTTAATGAGTTTTCTAGAGAAATATGAGTCTGCTACAGGTCAAAAAATGAATATTGAAAAATCAGCATATTACCTGTCTAGATCAGCTCCCAATAGTTATCATGCAATGGTTTCTGATATTACTGGAATGACTAAAGGGAATTTCCCATTTAAGTATCTTGGTTGTCCTGTTTTTACTGGAAAAAAGAAACACTCTTATTTTCAACCATTATATGATAATATAACTGCTAAACTGGTATCATGGCAAAATAAAATGCTTACACAGGCTGGAAGATTAATTTTAGCAAAACATGTCTTGTCTGCCATCCCACTACACATTCTAGCTATTGTAAAACCTACTAATGGGATTTTGGATAGACTGCATGTCATATTTGCCAAATTTTTATGGGGAAAATCTGAATATGGCCAAAATAAAGTTTGGAGAGCTTGGTCTAATTTGTGTTATCCTTTTCTGGAAAATGGTCTGGCAGTTAAAAATTTACATACTTTAATGGACTATTTTTCATTAAAAATTTGGTGGAAATTGCAAATTGGAAATAGTCTATGGGCATCCTTTATGTGGTCTTTGCCAGGCTATAAAATGAAATCCAGAACCTGGAAAAGATACAGGGAGGTTGATGACATTGCTCAGAATAATTCAATGATACAGGTAGGAGCTGGTGAGATATCTTTTTGGGACAGTAACTGGCTGGGAATTGGATGTTTGATTGATCTATGGAATTCTGAATTTAATATCCCCTTGACTGACCTAACAGTTAAGGAATTCTTCTATGATCAACACAATATACTTGATAGCCTTATGATTGGATTTTCACAAGATGTTATTGTCACATTGCAAAAAGATTTCTCAATATATGAAGGGTATTCTGATAAGCTTATTTGGAAACCAGAACCTACTGGTTCCTTTTCTATATCTTCAGCATATGAATTGCTGAGAAAGAAAAAAGTGATAATTCCATCTTATAAGTTTCTATGGTTGAAGTATGTGCCAAAGAAATTATCTGTGTTTAATTGGAGGCTTCTAAACAGATTGATACCTATGAGTGATGTTTTACAGCAAAGTATGGTTTACTTAACATCGATATGCTGTTACTGTAGAAATTATTCTGATGATCTGCAGCATGTGTTTAATGATTGTGTATTCATTAAGGAACTATGGAATTATTTTCATATCCTATTTGATATTACACAAGTATCTTTTGAGAATCTCTGGGATAGGTTCTTTCATTACTGGAATCTTTCTGTAAAATCTGAATTAAACAGATTGCTCATTAGAATATTGCCTCTCTTTGTGTCTTGGACTATCAGGTGCTCAAGAAATGCTTTTATTCATGATTAGATCAAGCCACACTTGAACACCATGAAGAAACTCACTCTGTTGAATATACATAATACCATAAAAGCTCATCATCTGAGATGGAAACATTCAGAAATTGGACATATTCATAATGATCTATTGGATATAACATCTGTTTGCTCTGTTGTTTCTACGACACTCTTAGTAAAACAGGTATCTTGGAGACATCCCACAGGCTTCAAACTCAATACGGATGGATCCTCTTTAGGAAATCCTGGAGAAGCAAGAGCTGGACTTGTTATAAGAAATGCATTGGGGGAAGTTGTTATAGCAAAATCGATCTATCTGAGCAGAAGAACAAGTCTGGAAGCTGAAACATTGGCACTGGCTGAAGGATTATAGTCAGCTATTATGAAGGACTACAAGAATTGGAAGTGGAGGTAGATTCCTTGATACTGTTGAATATAATCACAAGACAGTATAAGATTCCCTGGAAGCTTGAACCACTGATCAGAAATATATGGCAGCTTGTAAGTGACATCTCTCCCTCTAATATTATTTTTAAACATATATATAGAGAGTCAAACTCTGTGGCTGATTCGTTAGCTAGATTAGCTAGTGGAGAGAGAAGAAATTTCACTTTCACACACAGCACTCTACCTAGAAAAGTGAAATGATTGGTAATGCTAGATAGTAGGAATGTGCCCTACTTAAGAGTGTAGATGCTGCTAATTATCTCTTGAATTTTCAGGCGCAAGGCCAGTACACTTTGGAGGAAGAACAGAAAGACTTGGAGAATCAAGCTGACATACAACATTGGATCAAGACTTGCACCCTCAGACTTCAGCAAATTTTAAGTCCTTCTTGCAACCTCGTGCTCGTCGGCAGAGATGGGTTTCGCATAGCGATCCCTAACATGCTTGCGAGTAATGAGTCAATTTGTCGGCAGAACTGGTTTTTGCGAGTCAATGCCTAACATGCTTGCAAATATGACATAGGTGTAAATTAGGACTTTTTCTCTTATAGTCATATAGTTGTAGAAAACTTTGTTGTTTTTTACTCATTTTTCAACATATGTACTTTCACAACTTGACTCTTTGGGTGTGGTGAGCCAAATAAATTTCACCCCACTATGTGGTTTTAACTAAAAAAAAAAAAAAACCCCGAGACCATTTTTATTGGAGATTTTAGTGCAATCATTTCAATCTCTGAATACAAAGGTCCCTCTACTCCTAGCCTTCATAGTATCAGGGATTTCTTTAAATTCATTGATGACATGGCTTTGGTGCATATAAATACAGTTGGTAACTTATTTACATGGTCTAATGGTAGATATCAGCTTCCCCTTGATCTCAATATTAGTGGTAGGAAGAAAATCCCCACAATACAGAGACTGGATAGGGGAATATGTACCTCATAGTGGAATGCTAAATTCCCTAACTCCTTTATTCTTGTAATGAGTAAATTGTCTAGTGATCGTTGTCCCTTATTTTTGAGTGTTGGCAGTGATATCAAGTCAGCTCCTAGACCTTTCAGATTCCTGAACACATGGTTTAAAAGAGAAAAAAATTTAGATGTGTTGCAAGAAAATTGGGAACCTAGCATAGGCATCACTGGAATGTTAGGATTTTACCTTAAACTTCTTAGACTTAAAAAATGTCTGAAAATTTGGAATAGAGAAGTTTTGGTAATCTGCATGAAAATGTTGTACTTGCTGAAGAAAAACTGAGACTTATTGAAATTGCTTATGATACTGATCCAAATGAAATACTTTTGGACAGCCTCAAACAAGCAAAATCAGATCTTTCTAGAGTCATTAAAGAACAAAATCATTTCTGGAAAAATAAATCCAAAGTTAAATGGTTTAAAGAAGGGGATGATAATACTAAATTCTTTCATAACTCAGCGAGGGAAAGGAAGGGAAAAATGACAATTACAAATATACAAAATTCAGATGGTCAGTAGATTGATGATTTTACAGATATAGAATCTGAAGCTGTCTCATACTACTCTGAGTTGCTTACAGCAGATAACAATCCAGACCAGAGAGTTTTCTACTCTCATTTTTTATCCCAGATCCCAAAAATAATTGATCCAGAAGACAATGTTGAACTGTTAAAACCAGTGTCTTTGCAGGAACTGAAGGAGATTGTTAGCTCCCTAAATAAACAAAGCAGTCCTGGACCAGATGGATTCACTGCTCAATTCTACATCAAAGTTTAGGATTTCATACAGGTAGATCTTTTGCATGCTGTCAATGATTTTCTTTCCAGTTCTGACATTCCCAAAGGAATTGCCAGTACATAGATTGCCATTATACCTAAAATTCAAACCCCATCATCTTTCAGTGATTTCAGACCCATCAGTCTTTCAAATGTTATTAACAAAATGTTCTCACAAGTTTTAATGGAAAGACTGAAACCCCTCATGCACAAGATCATTTTCCCACATCAAACTGCATTTCCCCACATCAGTGATAATGTGCTCTACCTTAAAGAAATGGTCAGATTCTTGGATAAAAAGGGTAGATGTCCTAACTGCATTTTAGTACTGGATCTAAGGAAAGCTTTTGATAGAGTGTGTTGGAAATTTCTCACAAGCATACTTATCAAATTTGGCTTTCATGGTCAGTTCATATATTTCATCATGAAAAATCTTTCACAAGCATGGTTTCAGTCCTACTCAATGGTAGTCCAGTTGGTTTTTTTAAAGCAACCAGGGGCATCAAACAAGGTGATCCTCTTTCTCCCTTCCTTTTTGATATTTTTTCAGAGGTTTTCACAAGAAGTCTAGCTTACATATTTGATATAGGGAGTTTAAAGTACTATAATTTACCTAAATATGCCTCTCTCATCTCACACTTGTCTTATGCTGATGATACTGTGATATTTATGCAAGCAAATAGGGCTAACATCACTAAGATGAAATCATTTCGTGTTGTCTTTGAAACAGTCTCAGGACAGAAAATTAACTATGACAAGAGTGATTATTATATCACCAAACATGCTTCTATGGCTACTATTAGAGATATGAACATTATTCTTGGAATGAAAAAGGATTCTTTTCCTTTTAAATATCTAGGAGTTCCCATTTTCTCTGGTAGGATCAAAAACATATTTTTTCAGCCACTTATAGAGATGATAGACAGTAGGCTACTGAATTGGAAAAATAGATGGCTTTCCTCTGGCGCTAAACTAGTTTTGATAAATTCTTGCATCTATTCTCTACCACAACATTACCGGGCAGTCATGAAACCAACTGTACATATCATGAAACTTATAAGAATAAGAATTTCCATATTCTTCTGGGGATCAGTTGATGATAAGACAAAGAAATCATGTAGAAACTGAAATGACATGTGTTATCCTATTGCTGAAAATGGTCTAAGATTTAGAAATTTAAAATCTATTGTCACAAAATTCTCAGTTAAACTCTGGTGGAAATACCAACAAGTCTCTGCACCATGGACTGTATTCATAACATCACTTCCTAAATCCTCCCAAACATCACATACTTGGAAGAGAATATGTGAGGTCAATGAATTCTGTGAAATGAGCTCCAAAGTTATCCATGGTCAGGGGACTTGTAGTTTCTGGAACTCCAATTGGACTGATCATGGTCCCATTATTGATATAATAGATCACCACCTCACAATCATTCCTGTAATATGCTCCGTGGCTGAGTTTATAGAAAAAAAAACAAGAATACATTCCTAATATTTCTCCCTTCATTGATACCGCTCTGCTTGAATTTCTGCAGGAGGCTGTTATACATGAGCATAGGATGGATAAGCTAATCTGGAAGCCATGTATCACTGGTGCTTTTAATTTCAAATATACCTATAATCAGATCAGGCCAAAGAGAGGTACCTCTGCATCTCTCTCTAAATTGTGGAATGCCAGAATTCCCAAAAAAGTCTCTATCTTTATGTGGAAAAATCTGAACTCTCTGCTTCCCTTTGACAATGTACTATCATACTATGCATTCAATATTGTATCTAATTGTTGCTTCTGCAATAGTTTGGACACTCTGGATCATTATTTCAATAAATGTCATCAGTCTGTTCAGATCTGGGAGGGAGTAAACTCATTTATAGGCATCAGGACTCCTCCTTTTTCTACTATTTGGAACAGAATATCATACTATTTATCCAAACCTGTCATTTCTGCTAGACAGTCACTAATGATCTATAACATTGCTCTTTTTTCATGTTGGATACTATGGAAAGTGAGGAACAGATTTATCTTTGAAAATTTTTCTCCTTCTGTCCCGGGAATCCTCCATAAGATCAAAGCAATGATATATGACTCCTTTGTAGCAAAACTTTTTTATATTCAATCTGTGCATGACATTGAACTTGTTGAGGATGGTTATTTCCCAAAGTTCATGAAACCTCCAAAGCCTAGAATTTCCAAAGTCCTTTGGTCTAGACCTGCTTCTCATTTCAAAGTTAATACAGATGCCTCATGGCAATCTAATGTCACAAGTCTGGGTGTTATTATTAGAGACTCTGAAGGAAATTTAGTTGTTGCTAAAGTTGTCTATACTCAGTCAATGTCCCCACTGCATGCTGAATTATTAGGAATAGGACTAGGCATAAAGACAAGCACGGATATGAACATATCATGCTCATACGAGTCTGATTGTAAGAAAGTAACCAAAATGATTACAAACCCTGATCTTGCCCCATGTAGACTGTATTCTCTAGTTCATGATGTTGCACATGCCTGTCCTAATTCTGGAATTCAACATATATTTAGAGAAGGGAATTATGTTGCAGATGCACTGGCCAAGAATGCTATTTTATCTAAGCAGTCTTTTACATTTAACTTTGCTTAGACACTGCCTAATTCAGTTATAGGATTGTACATTCTTGATAAAGAGGGTACACCTTCCCTTAGATTGCATCCTCCCTGAATTAATACTACTCTCATTCTATTCTATCTGTTCCTACTTTGCAGATGACCACACATGAAAGAGATACATGGCCTGCCAAGCACCAGTAATAAAAATGGAGACAACAATTTTGGAGTGTTTAACACAGACTCCTCCACTCAGCTTTGGACCTCAAGACTTGAAGCAAAGATTTTTTACCCTTCACTAGTTTTTAGTCCCCAACAACTTAATGCATTCTCTGGTTAGGGACTCATAAACTAATAGAAATAGCTCTATGAGTAGAGTATAATTTTATTGGGATCGCATTGAGTTTTGTCTAGCAATTCTCTAATACATCCTAAAATTTTCATACCTACATTCTTTTGTAAAAGGCCTTAGAGCCTATTCTTTTGCAAAGCATTTACCAATGATTTAGGAGTCTACCTCCATATACTTATGCCTGTTCTCGGAGCACTAGGTGTATCATAGTTTGATTGTTCTTTTTTCGAGGTTTGGGATACCCAATATAATATCCCCACTATATAGTGGCCTGCTAAAAAAAAAAAGGAATCAGCTCGTCAAATAATATGCAAAATTTTATAATCTATTTTAAAATATTAAATGGAATAATGATTTTTTTTATATAAAATTTGAAGAAATATTTTATAGTTAGTAATATTTGACCGTTTAAACTAACCGTTGACTTTTACATTTTGGTAGAATTAATTAAATTAATATATTTAATTTGACTTTCTATATTATTTAATTTGTTTTTAATAAATAACAATATTGAGCAAAAACTAATTTTAAGATTCGGTTTTGTAAACCAAATGTTATAAAAAAAGGATTCGGCCAAATCTGAATTTCAAATCCGAAAACTTAAATCCTACCTTTGCCACACACAGCCTGACTTTCTGAATCCTAAATAAGAAGTCATAAGAAAAAAGAAATTCAGTTGGGTCATTATTTGTGCAGTAAAAGTGCAAAAATTGTTACACACATATAAAGCAGTTGGTTTACAAATGATAGAAATCTTAAAGTAAGGTAGTAATACAAATGAATGTCCAATTTGCTTAATGTGAGCCCGTCCTCCATGATCAGTTAAGCTGCTGTTAGAGCATCGTAAGTCAGCGTCAACAGATTTCCGGCCATTCTGCATGTTGATAAGCTGTTTCTCCAGGTAATTAGCTGCCTGAGTTCTGCTGTGGAATCAATAGACTGAGGGACAAAGCCTTGAAGACAATCACCGTCGAGCGTGCGTGCAACTTTAAGGGAAATGATGGAGTGTTGATGAATGGAAGGAGGCCTATCTATTAAAACTTTGTCTCCATCTAGCAAGGGCCTGTAGACAATGGCGAACTTGAACACATCTCCCGGCTATAAGCATTAACAGCGTCTCCCTCTCTAGCTCATCAATGTTCAATTCGTTGACAACTATCAACACGTGCAGCTCCTCAGCAACCTGGCAAGGGATCCCAATTTCTCCGACATGTAAATACGAATCCCCCACGATAGCCTAAGAGAAGCTCTTTCATGAATTTCAGATGCGTCATTTGAACCCCGACTTACTTGTGCAGACTTCTCGGAGTAAAAATTCCAAAACATAATGAGTCAGTTTATTGGGGACTTTTCTTTCACATCTTTACAAGTCATTCATGCACGGCCGTCCCTGTAAAATTCGGGGCCTAATATAAAAAAGTATTATGTGGCCCTTCATTTTTCTCCCATTCAACTTTTTTCCGATTTTCTTAAATTTATCCAAATCCTTTCTGATTATATTTTCAGCTATACAACAAAATATATGCATAATATAAAAAATTTGGACCTCTCAATTGTTCTCTAGTTCAATTTCTTTCTAGATTTTTAAAATTTTTACAAATTCTCTCTAATTATACCTCATCTATAACGAACTATATAATAAAAATATATTTTGGGCCCCTTAAATTTGGGTCCAGTGCGTGCGATTGCACTGCACGCACCTATCAAAGAACACTGCACTCATGTATGATACCTTTGAAGCTCTTACGTGCTCCATAACACAAGAGCTTAGGTCATCGGCTAATCCTCTAAAGTCGATCAACCTTTTATAAAGCTTTGTTGTTTGTTGCTGAATCTTCTAAAGTAGTTAAAATCATGTCCATAAACAAGACAGGCTAATCCTCTAAAGTCGATCAACCTTCTATAAAGCTTTGTTGTTTGTTGCTGAATCTTCTAAAGTAGTTAAAATCATGTCCATAAACAAGACAGAGTCAATATGATGCAGTGACTTAATCATATCAGCAAACAAGTTTATATTATCACTTACAAAGGTCCCAAACTCTGAAATACGATGACAGTTGGGAGTCACAAGCATGTTATCAAGGAACATGGAGTTCTTGCTCTTCAACACTAATTCGAGAATCGTAGGATCAACATCTTTCAGCAACTGGTAAACCTGGAACAGAGCACTACTTCTTAGGTTGCTTTTACATGATTTAACTGAATTCTAGCCACCAAAAACCTTTGGAGCTAACACAACTAGATGATGTTTAACCCAACTTATCACTAGCCATTTATAAATTGCAAATGATTATACGGTAAAAAGGATCAAGACATCAATCATGACGAGTACATATTTTCTACATTAACAAGCATGGGGAAGGAATTGTTTCAGATAACGAAATAAGTAATCACAATAGACATATATCAACCTACCTGGGCATGTGATAAAGTACGCACGGCCGGATCTAGTGCAGTGCGGACCTTGCTTTTGCACGGGGATAAAAAATTGAAGGAGTCCAAATTTTTCTAAAAGTGTATTATGTATATGTATTTTAATTTTTTTATAAAGGTAGTAATTGGATTATATTTAAAGGGCTCTTTTTCTTTGTATTTTAACCTATTATTGTTCCGAAGTGCCAAAAAGAAAAATTGTACACGTTCGATTGGAAAGGAGAGAGTATTAGCATTCACAAATTCTCCTCGTTTGATGTATTAATTAAAAAGTAGTTTCATGGAAAAACAGTACGAAAAAGGCTGTGCCATGCATGCATGTAGTATGACTGAGAATGAATGATGGTATAATGTGGAGTAACTATACAGGCATTACAGATTGGAACATAAAAAGTATTTTATTACTGTGCAGTACTTCTTTGATAACCTATAAAAAGTAGCAATATGAGTATTTTAATTTTGTGGTGAAAGGTATATATTAAATCTATGTTCTCTTAGCTAAAAATAAACGGAGTACTACGTTAAAATAGCTACTGTGTGTCAGGGCCGGTCCAACGTATTTTGAGTCACGGTGTGAAAATTTAATTCTAGGTCCCTTTATAAAAAAATATAATATTATTATTTATTGATTAAGAATAATATATATTGGGATTTAATCATTTAATGTAGTTTTATCCAAAAAATTAAAATGAGTAAGATAAGTATAATAAATTTTAAAATGCCCAAATTCAAAGAAAAAAAAGACCATTCAAGAAAATTAAAAGGGCCAAATTCAAAGAGAAAAAGACTCTTCGGAAAATAACTCCAATAATTACATTTTTTAAAAAATAAAAAATACACATATATAATACATGTTAATTTTTTTTTTTTACCCCTTAAATTTTCAGGCCCTGTAAGCACAGCCCACACTGCACCAGGCGCTGTTGTGTGCATGTTGTCTGACATTGGTTTATGGGTTATTGCAGATACACTGAAATTTGATACATTAGGTATGTGCTGCCTTACTCCAGTCCAGATTGAGATATTTTGATCAATATGGGTAAATCTATAAAACTCAAGAGTCAAGTCTCCATATTTGGCCAAATCTTTCAAACCTCAAATTTTATTATAATCTTACTCTTCAATAATCAAATAAAACTATAGGAGTATGTAATCAGCAATACATTTATCTAACTGAACAAAACATAGTTGGACACACATCACCCAACAGATGACTACTTTAAATTTAAGATTTTTTGGAGGACTTAAAATTATATTTCAAGATGGATGGAATCTTATTTATTTACTTAGCCAAAAAAGTAAAGACTAATTTTGGGTTGTTAAAATGTTCAAACCTAAAAAATTATCCAAAGTAATTGATAGGCCAGCAACTTATATACAAATTTAGGGTAAAATTGGAAATAACTATGGTAAGTTTGATTACCACCCCTGTTTCTAATTAATTTCAAAGCATTCTCCAATAAATGCATATGCAAGTTTTGATTATATATTCTAAGAACTGGATATTATTTTTTGACTAACTCAGAAAATTTGCTTTTAAATAAAAAATCACTTTTCTACCCGAATTTAATTTTGAGGAATGGTAATAAAAACATCATTTTTCCACTTGACGTTCTTGGTTTTTGTGGTAGCTGGAATTTTGGGCATTCTACTTTATTTGTGCTCCTAGCATTACACACTGCCTTTCTCAAACAAAAATTAATTAAAAGATAATTGACACACAAACTGATTCCTATGTTTTAAGCTCTCTTTCAAAATCACACTCATCTAAAATTATATCACTAAGTGTTATCATCATCAAGATACAAAATAATATTCTGATCATGTAAAGCAACACACCCAATAATAAGAAAAACAATCTTGTCTTAAATTAATTTGAATTCCGATCAAGAGCAGAACATAGTTAAGCAGATTCCTGTATTCTCCTTTCAAAAACATACTCATTTATAACTATTTTGCTAAGTGTTATCAACATATAAAATAACACTCGGATCATGTAAAGCAAAACAGCCATTAAAGAAGCAATCCCGTCTTAAACCAATTTTAATCCCGATCAAGAGCAGAAAGACATCAGTTAAGCAGATTCCTGGCAGACAGATTATTTGTTTTTTTCATGAAGGAATACAAATTACCTGTTAGATAGCAGAAATTTTCACCTCTGTATCCTCTTGACTGACAAGAACATGAAGGACCTGCCAAATTTAAAAAGAAAGGAGAGCATAATTCACCCCAAATGAAAAGTCAATCTTGAGTTACTCGTGCTTGAGCAAAAATGTGTTGCTCTTTATAATCAATTCTATCTGATGGTGTTTCTGAATAAACAAGAAATAAATCTTTTTATTCTTTTCTATTTGAAAGGAACAAGAAAGAAATCTCTTTTTGTTTTTTTGAAAGGAACAAGATAGAAAAATAATACTCGGATCATGTAAAGCAAAACACCCAATACAGAAGCAATCCTGTCTTAAAACTAATATTAATCCCGATCAAGAGCAGAACACATTTAAGCAGATTCCTATGTTTTCCTTTCAAAACACATATGCATCTAAAACTATTTCACCAAGTTTTATCAACATACAAACTAATACTCGGATCATGTAAAGCAAAACACCCATTTAAGAAGCAATTCTGTCTTAAAACTAATTTTAATCCAGATCAAGAGCAGAAAGAAACCAGTTAAGCAGATTCCTGGCAGACAGATTACTTGTTTTTTCTTGAAGGAAGACAGATTACCTGTTAGATATCAGAATTTTTCACCTCTGTATCCTCTTGATTGACAAGAACACGAAGGACCTGCCAAATTCAAAAAGAAAAGAAAATCACGAAGGACCTGCCGCATTCAAAAAGAAAAGAAAATCAAAGGATGGACTATTTTTTAGAATCGAAAACAAAGAGAGCTTAATTCACCCCAAATGAAAAGTCTTTCTTGAGTTACTCGTGCTTGAGCCAAATCTGTTTCTCTTTATAATCAATTCTATCTGATGGTGTTTATGCATAAACAAAATAGAAATCTTTAAAAAATCTTTTTTTTTTGAAAGGAACAAGAAAGAAATCTCTTTTTGTTTTTTTGAAAGGAACAAAATAGAAATCTCTAGAATAGATGTAGGATGCCACTACTATAAATACTTGCAAAGAAACATATCGTTGTTATTAATTATTTATCATATATGCATTATGAATGTGAACAGGCATTCGCTATCCTTTTTAAGCTTTGTTTTTTAAATTAAAATGTGGTTTTGACTATATAATGTTTTCCATTAGAAGGGAATCTTTAAAATTAATTAGCAACAGTGTTTGGCTCAACAGAAGTTTAACCTTTTGACTATACAATTTTTATAAACATTGTGGTCTTTATCAATTGTAATAACCTAATCAGTTAGCATTTGATATACGATGTAATTTTTGCTGAATTTGCATTGAAACCTATACAGATCCTTTGAGAATCCTGTTAGGCATCAAGTCGTCAACAAACATGTAATAATTTAGATATTTCAGGAAAACTTTTTACAGATCTCTGAAATCGCCTACATGAACCTATATGACAGCTACTTTTCATAGTCTAGAAAATGAGCCTACATGAACTTCCTTTTAGTTTTATCAAAGAGAAACTTCCTAAAACTAGTGAGTCCAAATAGTTTCCCAAATAATGAAATTGAACAAATAAAAGACATTCCATTACTCTCACGTGAAAATCCAGCTAACAACAGGAAACTTGTTTACCATTTTTTTGTTTTCTTTTATGCTAGTATTTCTAACACCCGCTTCGTGGGTGCTGTCCGTGTAAGGCAGGAATTTTATATTCAAACTTTCCTCTTCGATGTTAACATAACTACACACAGGAAAGATCCAGAAAATTTTATAATGCAAGACGATAAAGATTTAAAGGTCAAGGTTTAGGGTTTAGCTTAGGTGAATGATCATCAACAGCAGTACCTTCTCTGATAATCCTCCGGTGGAGATAAAGCCACCAACAAGATATCATAAGTTGATGGATCCATTGAGTGACATCTTCTAGTAAAAGTAGTGGTGACTAAGTTTCAATGTCCATGAACAAGACATGATACCCAGGGGCTGATAACCATATATTATCTAAGAGGCTCTCAATGGTCTACGATGCAAATGCAAGAAATTTCCCACCCTTCTGCAGCTCATTGATGGAACGACCTGAGGCTTCTTGAGTGTTAAACTTCCGATGCTCGCCCCTGTCTTCTCCGCTTCCTTGGAGAGCATTGTCATTAAGAACTTTCAAAAAATATATCCTAGACATATATCCACAGTATAGATCGGAGACAAAACAGTTCCAAAGTTCAACTGTTTCTTTATCCACAGTATGTTTTATTATGTCTTAGATAAGGGCCAAAGGTTACCCTGAAAAATTTATCCTAAACTTATCTAAGACATAAACAAACATACAGCTCGTGCCAGAGGTTCACAAATAATTTTAGACTAAAATTTGAAACAATTTAACTGACTACAACTGAATTTATGCAATTAATTCCAAAACATTAAATATAGCCCAAACACACGATAATATGTCTAAAAAGGATACTATTTGTTAATGGAATCTAGTTTAAGTTAGCTTATGCATTTCATAACCATAAATCTAGTTGAAATTTACCATCTCCGCCAACATAATAAAGTAAGAAACATACGTGACCATTGGAAACACGAGTAGAAACATTATTTTCCTTTGATGCTTTACATTTGAAGGAGTAAAGCACTTTATAGCACAAGTAGAAGACAATTGTTTTCTTTCAATTTAATTCCAAAATCCACCTATTGCAAAACCCCACCCTAAATATGCCAACTCTGTTAGTTAAATTATACTGCATTTAATTTAGTTTCCCTATCATCCGAGGGGAAAAACTATCTTAAGGGTAGTATGTACTGCAAAATAGCAAATTATATACAAAACATGCACATGAGACGAAGTCCTTATTTTGAAAAGAGTAGTTTTGTCAATATTTAACTTGTGTATGCAAGCAGCAACGCGAAATAAAAGTGGAGGAAGGACACACTTCGGTAATCATATTGAGGTAGATTTCCCATGACCAGAGTAGCGCACCTGAACATGTGTTTTTAGAAATTACAATTCATACTTTACAAAGATTGTATTTATTTATTTAGATCGTATCAGAAATCATTGATGTTCATCATTTAAAGAACAACTTAAGAAAGTGGTTAAGTAGGATTATACATCTGCCAAGCAATACATTCATAGTACCAATTAAAACATATTAAATGGTTAAAGTACTGTCAAACTAACACACACACACACACACACATACATATATATTCACTTTACCAAGCAATATGATAACAATGGGGACACCAGTATAATGTAATAACTAAGATACTAACCAGTTCATTATTACTTTGCTTGGCAACGCCAATAGTATTTCTTTATTTCAGAGCCCACATTTAATGAAAATCATATAATCTATTAAGGCCGAAAATTCCTGCTAAAACGTTGATGGAAACATGTAAAATTCAGTTATAGTAGACATTAACAGTAATCAGAGAAAAGAAATGTAATCATTATTAGTGGCAATATGTTCAGAAAATGCAGAGAAATTAATAATAGAAACAGTAACTTACTCAGGCTCTTGACACATGAGAAACTGCCCAGTAATTCTGCTAGCAGGACATAGTGATTGCCCTCTAAGCTGCCTCCAAATATGCCTGTCAATACTAATTTATCAGTAAAAAAAAATCTAAAACAATAAATAGAATAAATCATGCTAATATTCCAATAACCAATACTTGCAGCCTCAACCATCCTTTAGAAGGTTATACAGGAGACTACAACAATAAATAAGATCGAACAAGTTGGCACGAGCATCTATACTACATGCCTCTCATTAACTGAAACTGGTTCAGCATTTCCCTTCTGTGCATAAAAAATCAAACTAAATAGTAAATCTTGAGAGCTAATTGAACTGATGGACATACTTGAAACATGAACATAGAGATGTATAACAGATCATACATTTCATATGTGGTATAGGTCATTAGTTGGTGTACAAGAAGTAACATGATGAGAATATAGGAACTTAATAAAATTTGCGACATCACGCTGCTGAATGAAAGCTTCAGTTCAGTAGTACTTAAGGAATCATGCCTGCATGCCAGATGCCACAATATACATATTAAAATTAGAAGGCAGCATAACAAAACTGTTAAGAAAGGAAACCAAAACTGATCATGGGGTTATGGATACCTTGCATGCAAAGGAATCCAACAGAACTAAAAATGATCATCGAAAATCTTGAAGTTAACTTTGGCAAATCATCGAACACCTTGCGTGCAAAGAAACTAAGAACTTGTTTTAACCACAAACAATCTGAAACAAAGCTGAAAAAAGTCCTCGATCGAAACCAGAAAACAGCATAGATGGTGATGGCGAAAGATTGAAGTTTTGAAAAGACACAGTTGCGCATGGATGGAGAAGGGAGGAGAAAAGAACGCGTGTCAACAAAAATAATTACTGTAGAAATGGGAAACCAAATTCAATTTTTTAAATCCTTGCATTTTATTGATTAGTAGAACCGAAACAATCACGTCAAAATGGTGTAATATTTAGGCACATGATATGCCAATAATAGTTTCTATAATTTGAAAAAATAAATAAAAGAGAAAATACGCCAATATTCCAGATATTATTATGTTTATAATATATATCTATATATCAGTTAATACTGGCGACTGGATTGGAGGGTGTATTTCTTTCGAAACGGCTTCAAAACCGCTGGCGCCACATTCTTCAACCGCAAAGCGCCATTTCAATTCCTCTCCCAATGTCTTCGTTTCCGTTGTTTTCAGAGTTCAGGAATCAGCTTCAATCTTCAGCCAGCAAGAAATCCATGGGCAATCCCAGCACTCTCCGGTCTGGTTCCCCTGTCCGAGATGCTCCCCAGAAGAAAAACCCATCGATTTCGCGCTCCGAAGCCGTCAATCTCCGGCTGAAGAAGAAGAAGATCCACCGGACCTTCAAGAACTACCGCACCGAGTGGATGGCCACCCTCAAGAAAAACCTCCTCCCACATCTCCGCCGCGCGATGACCTCATCCTCCTCGCCGGCGTTCCTCACCACGGCCGTCGACGCCGTGCACCGCCACTTCCAGGTCTACTACGACGAGATGGATCGCGCGGTTGTCTCCGGCACCCACGTGGCGGAGATGCTCTTCCCACACTGGAGAACCCCAATCGAGAAGCCCTTCCTCTGGTTCGGCGATTTCCACCCCTATCTCTTCACCAACCTCCTGCGATCCTTCCTCGAGGAAGAAGATTCCGACGAAGAGTACCCGGACATCATCGGCTTCCGCGACCATGTTCCCTGGCGAATTCTGACGGCGTGGAAGTGCCCGGTTGAATCCCTAACCCCCAGAGTGGATCGGATCGAGTGCAGGATGCGGCTGATGGTGCCGGCGCTGACGTCGAGGGCTAGGAACGCGCAGGCCCAGTTCGCGGAGCGGGTCGGGTTTGAGTGGCGGCGGCGATCGGAGAAGAAGGAGAAGATGGAGGCGGCGATCGAGGAAGGACTGGATGCGGAGATGGATGTGCTGGTGAACGTTTTCCAGGACGCGAATCAGATGCGGAAGGGCGTTCTTGCAGATATCTTTGGCGCCACCAGTGTTTATCAGTCCGCCCTCTTCTTCGAAGGCCTGGCTCAGTTTGTGGTTGGCTTTCAGGATCAGAAGCTCATCAAGGAGTTCCAGAAATGCAAGATTACTCTCACCTGAACAAGTTTGTGCTATTCTGATTAATCTCCCTTGCTCTTTTGGGTGGCTTTGATTCAATTTGATCTTCGTAGATGAATGCAGGTGTGAATTTAGTAGACATTTGATGACGACTGTGATGCCTATACACTGAAGCATGTTCATTGCAATAATAAATGCTTATGACAATTTCTCAAATCATTTCTTTAGCTTCTGTTTACTACACTTGGAGAAAATTTGAAACTGGAAACGAGGTCTAAACAAGTTTACTTGCGAGGGACTATTTGGGCAAAAAATGGTTAACAACAATTGAGCTATGGGATGCTTTATTTGATTCACTAGCAAATCTGTTATCTTGGATTACTATGTCCTATTATAATCTCTGTGCCGATTAACGGATTGTCTATTTAAAAATTATATCTATATCACTATAACTACACACAAACTAAGTTGATGGTATAAAATTACAAACATCTCAAAAATGTGGTCATCTTCAATATTTACATGATCCCATCCTCATTCCTCTGAAATCTGGTTATGTTGGCTTCTGAGACGCAGAAAATAAAGGCATCAACACCATCAAAACTATAACAAAAATGATCAAAAGAAAAGCAGGAGAGGAATTCTGGTGAGATTAATTGAAGTTTTCTACCATTGATTAAATTTCATCTCTCTTCGATTCCTTGAACATGTATATAGAAATGCCCTAAACTTTCTGCTGTTTTCTTTCTATTGTCTACGACAAGATTAAAAAAAAACAGATTTTTCAAAACCAAAATAATTGTAAAAATAAACCTGAGTCGAGAATCACTCTTTCTACAACACGTTTCAGCAACTATTCAAATACAATTGTGCATATAGTTGGTGCTGATAGTCCCCAGGATAAAACAACCTTTCAAATATTTAAACCATACAATCACAATGCACCTTGTGATTGTTCAGAAAGCCACCCTCTAAATACTGCTCAGCTTTTCCTCCAAAAATATTTTTGGTTGTTGTTTGTTGTATCTGTTTCTTTCAGTAAATTGCATGTATTTATAAGATAAATACAAGGTTTACGTTACTATGATCTTAACTAATAAGTGGAGGAATCATTCCGCACTTGATTGTAACAACAAAGTAAATGAAGGAATGATTCCGCGCTTGATTGTAGCAACAGAGTAAATGGAGGAATGATTCTGCGCTTGATTGTAGCAACAAAATGTTGATTAACCGGGTACAAATTTTATTTCAGGTAAATGAGATATCTTGGATGAGTGTTAAACGGGTAGGAAGACTATGGGTCTGTTTAGTACAAGTTATTAGAATATTATTCAGTTTAGTTCATTATTTTTCAGTTTTTAGTTCAGTAATTTTCAGTCCAGTTCAGTATTTTTCAGTTCAGTTCAATAATGTGCATTATACATTTAATTTTTTAAATAAATTATATGTTAAATATTCAGTTCAATTCAACCTAATTCAAAGAAAATATAACACAATTTAATTCAGTTCAGTGAAAATATAATTTAATGCTTTTAAGTTTATATTGAAAATTCAGTTCATTTCAATTAAGTATATTTCAATTCAGTTCATTTCAGTTAACCGTAGTTCAGTTCAGTTCTATTTTCTATTAGTTCCTCTACCATTAGGTAGAGATTGCCAAATTCTTGTTGCGATATCCATTTGATTTGGTTGCATCATTCATTCGATTTCAAACAATGCTTTGATTTGTTTCTTCAATTTATTTTTGTTCAACTAAGTTAAGTTCAATATATTTCAGTTCAATTAAGTTTAGTTCGGTGTGATTCAGTTGAATTTAGTTTAATAAGCTAGGTCCAATTTAATAAGTTCATAATTGATGAAATATGATTTGATAAAATTTTGTTAATTTTATTACACCAATGCATACTTTTGTAAGTTCAGCTTAATTAAGTTCAATTTAGTTCATTTCAGTATGCTTCAGTTCTTTTCAGTTTATCAATCAAGGCTCAATTTATAAAATTTGGTGCTGATAAAATATGATTTGATAAAATATAGCATAATTTGGTTATATCAATACATTGATTTTTTTCATCAATTTAGTTCAATAAAGTCCAGTTCAGTATAATTCAGCTCAAATTTGTTAAATATCTAGGATCATTTTATTAAGTTCGGTTCTGATTAATTATAATCTGATAAACTTTAGCTAATATAGTTATATCAATGTAGTGATTTGTTTCTTCTAACATGTTTTGTTCAGTTAAATTCAATTCAATATATTTCAATAACTTGTTTTGTAATCAAAATTTTGAACATGTATTCATTTTATAAAAAAATCAAATGAATTTTAGTTTAGTTCAGTTCAATATTTTTCAATTCAGTTCGGTTCAGTTCAGTATTTTTCAGTTCAGTTCAGTACTTTTCAGTTCAATTCAGTATTTTTCAGTTCAATTCAGTTCAGTTCAATATTTTTCAGTTCAGTATTTTTCAGTTCAGTATTTTTCAGTTCAGTTCAGTTCCGGCGTTTTAAACAGGCCCTATATTTATGCTAAACAAACCCTATATTTATCTGGACACTATTTCAGATTTAACAAATATAAATAGAGCACTGTGAAATACTGCATTAGTTCACTCCTTTAATACGCCTGAACTGAACTGAACTGAACTGAAAAATACTGAACTGAACTGAACTGAACTGAAAAATACTGAGCTGAACTGAACTGAATAATACATTTGATTCTTTTATATAACATATATGTATATTTAAAATTCTTATTAAAGAACAAGCCATTGAAATATATATTGAATTGAACTTAATTGAACAAAAATGAATTGAAGAAACAAATCACTACATCGACATTAGCTAAATTTCATCAAATTTATATTTCATCATTATCATAGAAGTTGAACATAATTGAATTGAAATATACTGAACTGAAATTTATTGAACTGTAGTATACTGAACTGAACTTTATTAAACTGAATTGAAATAGCCAAATTGTGCTATATTTTATCAAGTCAAATTTTATTAGCACCAAACTTAATTAAGTTGAACTTACAAAAGTATGCATTGATACAAATTAATTAGAAAATGTTTATCAAATCATATCTCATCCATTCTAAACTGACTTGAACTGAATTGAACTGAATCATACTGAACTAAACTTAATTGGACCAATCCAATTAAACTTAACTGAACTGAATCATACTGAGCTATATTGAACTGAATTGAAGAAAATGATCAATGCATTGATACAACTAAATGAGGTTGTATTTGATCAAGAATATAAAACAGAACTGAATTGAACTACACTAAACTGAATTGAACTGAATGAACTGAATTGGACTACACTTAACTGAAATGAACCGAGTTGAACCACACTTAACTAAAATGAACTGAATTGAACTACACTTAAGTGAACTGAACTGGATTTTTCATATGAACTTAAAATATATAAATTATATTTTCATTGAACTGAATTGAAGAAAACGATCAATGCATTGATATAACTAAATGAGGCTGTATTTTATCAAGAGTAGAAATAGAACTGAACTGAACTACAATGAGCTGAGTTGAACTGAATTGAACCAACTGAACTGAATTGGACTACACTTAACTGAATGAACCGAGTTGAACCATACTTAACTAAAATGAACTGAACTGAACTACACATAACTGAAATGAACTGGATTTTCAATACGAACCTAAAATCATTAAATTATATTTTCGTTGAACTGAATTGAAATAAACTATATTTTTTTCTAAACTGGATTGAATTGTGTTGAATTATTAACATTTAATTTGTTTAATTTTTTTAAAAGTACAATGCACTGAACTGAAAAATACTGAATTGAACTGAACTGAAAAATACTGAACTGAACTGAACTGGACTGAACTGAAAAATATTCAGATAAGTTGTAATAAACAGGCCCTTAGAGAAGGAAACTATGTGGCAGATTCTCTGGCTAAACATGCTAACTCTTAGAGGCAGTCTATCTTATATGATAATATCATTTCATTGCCTGCTGAAATTAGAGGCATGTTCATGCTTGATAAAGCTGGCTGGTGATATGGGCTCTGGCCCATATCCAGGCCCCGTCCCAGAGAGTGGTCCGGTCCATATGACGTAAGCTAGAATGGTGTTATCCGGGGACAAATGGGACATGAATATGACCTGTCCCCGGGTAAGGACAAACAGGCAGGACCACTGCCTTTGGGCTGGAGGCTGACCACTCACACCTATAAATACAGCTTTGGACTTGTGGAGAAAGGTATGTTCTATCAGACTAAAATGTCTCAATATATCCTTATTCTCTCTCCTATTTAAAGGCCCTCTTTCATCATCACGCCGGAGTAGCTATCCTCGGGATACTCCGGGGCGTTGTTTTGCAGGTCTATTAGGTGAGAGCGCGCGGAGCACAGACGAAACCTCATCCGGACCGGAGACCATCCTTGTATCCGGACCGGGACTGGAAGTTGGTAGCATCAGTTGGCACGCCCAGTGGGACCTCACATTCCCAGTCATAAGTTACGTCCATGCTGCGCGGACGGCCAAGGAAGAACCCTCCCACGCCAGAGGATGAAGCGGACGGAGGGCCAAAGACTAGAAGGGCAGCCACAATTGAGAAGGAAAGAGTTCTCCGAGCCAAGGAGGCAGCAGCGGAAGCAAAGGCTACAGCTGAGGAACGTCGACGACAGCGCTTGGCGGCGGAGAAGGCCAAAGGAAAGAAGGCAACTCCGGAACGGACGCTAGCTGAAATACAGCGTGAGAACAGGGAGCAACTGCGGGCTGCAAGGGAGGCGGAGAAGCAGCGGTAGTTCAGAGACCGTGCGGAGTCAGAAGGAGACACTGATGATTTGGAAGGAACGGAGGACCTAGGTAATCCAGAGGAGTACGACACGAAGGAAGAGGACGCTCAGAGTCGATCAGGGAAGGATCGATCAGGGCGGAGGACCGGTACGGAGGAGCGTGAGCGCCATGATTCTAGGGTTGGAGGCAGTATCCTGAGAACAAACGAGGCAGAGTATCAACAGTTCCAAGCTTGGAAAGCGACTCGTCAGGCCGCAGCCGATATGCTTCCTCCGGAACAACAGAGGGTGCCAAATCCAAATCCACTTCCAGGCCAACAACAAGGGAACCAACAGCAGACCACCGGCCTGAATCCGAACGCACCACCATACTGAGAAGCGCAAGCTCAATAGGCCTATGGGATGGGTGCTCCCGGAGGACCTCAGCAGATGATGATCGGAATGCAACCTTCCGGAGGAGGATTTCCCGGAGGTTTCGGATTTCAGACGTCTTTCTGTCCGGACTCCATTGAAGACCGTTTGAACCACCTCATCGGACGAAATGGAGTTGGACCTCAATCACCTTGGATTCCGGAAGTGTTGAGCTTCAAATGGCCATCCAGAACCAAGGCTCCGGACGGACTCCCAACCTACAATGGGGAGGGAGACCCGAAGGAGTTTGTCCATACTTATTCAAGTATCATGTACGCAAGGGACATTCCCGAGGAGTTGCAGTGTAAGATGTTGCCTTCGTATCTAAGAGGGAACTGTTTAGCATGGTTCAAAGGTCTGCCAAACGGTACCCTCCGGCATTTTTGAGATTTTGCCATCGCTTTGGTTCGGCGCTACTCTGCTATGAAGCACAAGTTCGTAAACTTAGCCACAGTTTTAGCAATGAGGCAGCTAGAGACGGAGACGACTTGGGAGTTCTACACCCGGTACATAGCAACATCGATGAAGGTGGTGGACCGATACTTTCAGGAGAAGGCTATCATCCATAACTTTGTGAACGGATTGAGGGACAACGCCTTCTACATCGAGCTCATGAAGAACATGCCGACATCGTATTATCACCTCTAGTTGGTGGTGGAGATGCATTGTACGGTGCATGATGCCAACCAGGTCCAGATGACCACTGTGGGTTTCTTTGAGCAAAGAACCCTCACGATGACAGGAACCCAGACTGCAGCTGCCCGGACTCCGGCCCGGAACGATCAGGTCAGGCGCTTACCTGCTCCAGCAGCAGCGGTCCCAACTCCGGCAGCAGTTGCTCGGCCTACCTATACCCCTCTCTCCAAAACCCGTACTGAGATCCTCGCTGTTCATCGAGGTTTGTTTATGGATCCGCAACCTATCATTGGCGTACCAGCACCCGCGAGTGCGGACAAGTGGTGCGAGTTTCACAAGTCGCATGGCCATACCACGGAAGGGTGTAGGGAACTCCGTTCGGACATCGAAAGGTTGATTGGAGCAGGCCAGTTGAGGGACTGTGTAGCGGGCGATGCACGGGAAGCTGCGGCTCCGGCCGCTGCAGCCGGACAAGGGAGGAAGAGGAATTGGAGGAACAACCGCCCCCGGGGAGGAAACCAAGCCAACCCAGCCAATCCGGCTCCAAGACAAGCCGCGCCAGCACAAGCCCCAGCTCAGCCTCAGATGATTAATGTGATCAATGGTATAGTTGGGGACGGGCTCAACTCCATGACATCGATCAAGGCTAAGAGCAGATATGTGCCTCCGGGCGAGATACAAGAGAAGAGGTTCAAGGCAAGTGAAACCATCACCTTTTCAGACGAGGACCCGGTGCCTCCCTAGGTTCCTCACTCCGATCCGATGGTGGTGATTGCAGATGTGGAAGGAGTGCTGATCAAGCGAGTGTTTGTAGATGATGAGAGCAGTGTAGAGATCATGTTTGCAGAATGCTTTGATCAGCTCGGAATCGGGCGACAGAACTTGAAATCGTGTCATTCCCCTCTATCAGGGTTCACCGGACGGACCATCCATCCACTCGGTGTCATCCATTTGAAAGTTACTTTGACAGATTTCCAAGATCCGACGAAGCGGACAACGGTGGAACGCAATTTTTCCGTCATTGATGCGGTGTCTCCTTACAACATGATCATTGGAAGACCATGGCTGTCATAGGCGCGGGCCATCTGCTCGCCATTCCATTTGATTATGAAGTTTCCCACGGAGAATGGTATTGCATCGGTCCGGGGACACCAACAGACCACCCGGAGTTGCATGCTCAACGCCATCAAGGATGCACGATCCGGAGAGGGCCAGTTGAAGCTGTCCGACCTGGATAAGGCAAAAGCCAGTGCGAGCTTGGTAGGAGCCATTCATGGAGAGTCACCATGATACGAAGTGGAGGACATGATGGTCAGTCAGAAAAGAGTAGTAAGTGTGGGAAAGAACCTCCTGGATGACGTGAAGGAAGAGTTACGTCACTTGCTGGCGGAATATGAGGATGTGTTTTCACGGGGAACGGAGGATTTGACGGGTGAACCGGAGGAAATCGCCGTTCACAGGCTCAATGTCTTCCCATAACTGAAACTCATACGGCAGAAGAAGAGACCTCTTGCTCCGGAACGCGTGGAGGAAGTCCGGGCGGAGGTGGGAAGATTGCTAAGGGCCGGAATCATGGAGGTGATATCCTATCCGGAGTGGATAACAAACCCAGTTCTGGTGAAGAAGCACGATGGCTCATGGAGAATGTGTATTGACTTCACAGATCTGAACAAATGCTGCTCGAAAGACAGCTATCCGCTCCCCTCCATTGATCAGCTGGTCGAGGCCATTACTGGTTACCAAGTGTTGGCATTCTTCGATGCGCACCGAGGGTATCACCAGATCACGATGGCCAAGGATGACCGTCCCAAAACATCTTTTATTACTGACTTTGGTACTTTCTGTTACAGGAAAATGCCTTTCGGACTGAAAAATACAGGTGCAACATACCAGAGGATGGCGGACAAGCTTTTCCGGAACCAAATAGGATGGAACCTGGAGGTTTACGTGGACGACATGGTGGTTAAGAGCCGGACTTATGAGTCTTTCTTTGACGGATCTCCGGGAGATGTTCGACATGCTCCGGACGGTGAACCTCAAGCTCAGTCCCGGAAAAAGCACCATTGGAGTCGGAGCAGGGAAGTTCCTCGATTTCATGGTGTCAACTCGTGGAATCGACGCAAATCCGGAAAAGATATCGGTGCTCATGGAGATGCCCCCTCCGAAAGGGGTGAAGGACGTGCAGAAGTTAACCGGATCGCTGGCCGCTCTGAGCCGATTCCTTGCTCGGGGGGCGGAGAAGCAGCTTCCCTTCTTCAACATACTCCGTAGGGCCAAACCATTTGAGTGGACGGAGGCATGTGATCAAGCATTCACGGATCTAAAGGCCCATCTGGAAAGCCTCCCTACCCTGTCCAAACCACTGCCCGGAGAGGAACTCTTTCTGTACATAGCTGCAACGGAGCATGCTATCAGTTCTACCTTAGTCCGAGAGGATGGTAAGGTTCAACGTCCGGCATACTTTGTAAGAAGGGCACTCCAAGGCCCGGAAACAAGGTACACCGCTTTGGAGAGGTTGATACTGGCCCTGGTTCACGCCTCTCGGCGCCTCCGACCGTATTTCCAAGGACATCCGGTCACGGTTTTGACAAATCATCCGTTAAGACAGATCATGCTGAAACCGGAAGCCTCAGAAAGGATGATGAAGTGGGCAGTGGAACTTGGAGAGCATGAAATCAAGTATCAGCCCCGGAAGGCCATCAAAGGATAAGCCTTGGCGGATTTCTTGGTGGAAATGACTGAGCCGTCGGGAGATCCGTCCGGATCAGAGCCACCCTCCGACGGATGGAAGTTGCATGTGGATGGATCATCTCATGCAAGTGGTGGCGGGGCAGGGGTATTGCTTACCTGTCCAAAGGGAACAGAACACAGATATGCCATTCAGTTCAGCTTCCGAGCGACGAACAACAAGGCGGAGTATGAAGTGCTCTTAGCCGGACTCCGACTGGCGCTGGAGGTAGGAGTCACAGATGTAGAAGTCTACAGTGATTCTCAGATAGTGGTTCGGCAAGTGAACGGAGAATACGAGGCGAAGGAGCGGAGCTTGCAGAGGTACCTCGAGGCGGTCAAGCCATTACTGGCTAAGTTCCGTAGTATAACCGTGACACAGATCCCCCGTGAAGACAATGGCAAGGTGGACACTTTTAGCAAGCTTACTTCCTCGGAAATCAACCCAGATCCGGAGAGCAACTTGATGATGGAGACCTTATCCGCTCAGAGCTACGACATCCCGCAGGTTGCAACGGTAGAAGTTTCAAAAGAGTCATGGATGATGCCCTTGTTTGAATACTTGCAGCACGACAAGCTCCCGGAGGACAAGGCATTGGCACAGAGGATCCGGCAGAAGGCACCACGATACACCGTTTTGGACGGATCCTTGCTCAGACGGGGATACCTCCAACCATGGTTAAGATGTGTGGATTCAGACGAGGCAGATCGATTGGTAAGGGAAATGCATGAGGGACCAAACGGAAGTCACCAGGGTGCACGGACCATCGCGAGGAAGATAATGTGTGTGGGTTATTACTGGCCAACCCTGTTTGAGGATGCACAAAAGTATGTCCGCTCCTGTGTGCAGTGCCAAAGGTTTGCTCCGCTCATCCACGTGCCTCAAGAAGAAAGGGTCAGGATCACCGGCTCATGGCCTTTTGACCGATGGGGCATTGATCTGGTGGGACCCTTCCCCTCCGCTCCGGGAGGATTCAAGTACTTGATAGTGGCGATCGATTACTCCAGCAAATGGGTGGAAGCGGAACCCCTCACAAACATCCGTGGTAACACTTGCGTCAAGTTTTGTTAGAAGAACATCATTTGCCGTTACGGGATTCCCAAGTATATAGTCACGGACAACGGAGCTCAGTTTGAAAATGACCCGTTTCGGTCCTGGTTCAAGGAGTATGGAATTACGCAGCGGTTTACCTCCATCTATCATCCACAAGATAACGGTCAAGTCAAAGTTACGAACCGGACAGTGGTGAACAGATTGAAGACCCGTCTACAGGGGGCACGAGGAAATTGAGTGAACGAACTGCCTAGTGTCCTTTGGGCATACAGGACGACTGAAGGATCCGCCACGGGCGAATCACCATATAGCCTGGTATATGGAGCGGAGACAATCATACCAGCCGAAGTGGGAGTCCCCAGTCTCCGGACCCTCACTTGGGATGAAGACCAGGCCGGACGGAGCTCTCCACTCGGATCAAGCAGGCTGTTGGACTTGGATCTTTTAGAAGAAAAGCGAGAACAAGCAGCGCTGCATGAGGCTAAGGTAAAGGAACGAGTGAAGCGTTATCACGATAGACGTGTCAGGAAGGAGTCATTCGTCCCCGGAGATTGGGTGATGCGGAGGAACGACATGAGTTTGCAGGAGGCTACCGGCAAGCTGGCATCAAACTGGGAAGGGCCACATCAAATCACAGCTTCATTTCCGGGCGGGAGTTATGAGCTGACAGACCAGTCCGGACGGGCTATTCCCAGAAGATGGAACATCACCAACCTTCGGAGGTTTTACGGAGCTTCCTGAATAGGTATGCTTTCCGGTAGAGTTTATAGCTCCGAGTCCTCTGGCTAGGGTTGAGCCTAGGGCCCCATTTTGTTTTATTCACCAGGTACTTGACTTCGGCTCCGAGAGGCAAAGGGTATGTCCAGCCGAAGTCCACTTGGTTTAATGAATGAAGAGCTTGCAGATTTTATACTTGTTTATTTTCAATTCCGCACAATTAAATTACTCCGTATCGTTTGAATAAACTGACGGTGGTGAGCAAATGTAAAAACGAATAAACAGTTTGATCAAACAACAAGATGAAGCGCTTGAACAAGCTAAATCTTAAAAGAAAAGAGAAGGCACATTTGGATAAATGATACATTTGAATAAATGAAATACGCCACGGTCCGGATAGACTAGGTGTACTGACTAGGCCCGAACGGACTGGTATACAAATACAACAAATACAATGGTACAATCTATTATGTCCGGACGGACTAAGATACAAACAAAGAAAAGAACCTATTAATACTTGGGCCAATCTATGTCCCAATTGATCGGAGAAGACGTAGGCTCCGGAGAGGGTATCATGGCACCATTCTCCGGAGAAGGAGGTTCCGAACCTTGAGGATCTGCGCCATGATTTTTGGCGGCAGGATTCCGCTCCGAAGTGTCAGGATCGAGATCGTGGACCTTGGCACCGCTGGTCTGACCCGCCTGGCCCAGGTACGGAAAGGGAGGGATCGGCGGAAGCTCTGATTGACCTGCTGCATCCGGGTCGGATCCGAATATACCATCAGAGTCCGAGTCGGAGGATTGCACCGCTTCCTTAGTAACTTTAGCCTTTCCTTTGCCTTTAGCAGAGGGTCCGGACCTCGATTTATGGAACGGGGTCCTGCTGGGATACCGCGACGGAGAACGAATCCGGACGGGAACCTGGGGACGGCGCGCTTGTTGGGTACCTCTTCCCCTCGCCATTCTATTAAGGAGACAGTTGAGGTTCCGACTGTTTCCGCGACGGGCACCTTGGAGATCCCCCTGGAGTACCCGCCTCCCTCTGCCTAGACCCCGATCCCGGATACGAGCCTGCCGGCGCCTCGCTAATTCAGCCAATTCCCTAATGATAAAGGGACGGATAATAGAAGCGTCTTGCCGAAGCCGTTTCACGCGATGAGCAGACTCTTCCGGATCAACAGATACCTGTATACCAGCATACCTCTCGGAAGTGAAGTCCAATGCCACTTGACTCGGAATGAGTACAAGTGAAGAAGGGAGAGGACTGCCGGCATGCATCCATTTCCACCATTCGACAACTTCCTCGAACGCTGGACGGTAGCGGGATTCCCGGTCGTTCCATCCCAACTTGAACATCCGGATGATCAACGCACTTACATCACGAGGGAAGTCGCGTTATATGATCGGAGAAACAAGTCCGAGTCGTAGTCCGGTGAGATGGTATGACAACTGCAAAGTCATCAGATTGTCCCTAAGGACCATCACCCGGCCGGCCAGCGCACGATTCTCTTCCTCCAGGTTCAGATAATCACGCTGGAATTCCGTCCGGCTAGCCAACCACTTCAACTTCTCGCTATAGAAGGGAAGCACGGACCACACCAGATCCAACTCGGTTTTCAACTTGGCCTTAAAGTCTTCATGTTAAGCTTTGTAACATGGAGATCGTCTCATCCGCGTCAAGGGTCGCACTGATCCGTTCGCGAGCAAACTCTTGGCACTGAGACAAAGTACCAAACTCTTCAGATATTTCTCTGAGACAAGCGGCCAAGGACAGAATATCTGGAAACTCTTCCATTAGAGGCTCCATTCCGGAACGGACGAAAAGTTCGCGGGTCCGTTCCCTTTCCATTGTCCACCCAGACAGCTCCATCTCTAGCTCCACGCATCTGGGGTACGGAGGGCTCGTCGAATGAGAACTAGCCGGTGAAGGACACTCACCCACACCTCCGGTTCGGAGAACATGACCTTGACCTCTGGGCTACAGACGCAAGACGAGTTATGAATAAAAGGGCGACACGAAACGGATGTAGAAAAGATTCGTTTTATAAGGAGAAAAGGATTACATTATCCGGAGGGTTGTTATCCCCATCCGAGTCATCGCTACTATCCTTCCTACACTAAACAAAAGAAGATCAGATCTAGTTGGACGGAAGCAACTACAAAAGATTATAAAATAAAAACCAAGGAGTTTGCTCTACATCGGTGTCCTCGCTATTGTGGCCATCATCACGACCACCGCCATCGGCATCGCCTCCGGGTCTGACATCACCCTCGTCATCATCATCATTGACATCCGGAGAGCCATATATCTTGAATACTTCCAGATACTTGGCCTTGGCAGGCGACTTCGGAGCAGTCCTCTTCTTGGGGGAGGCACTTCCACTTGAAGATTCACCAACCCCTCATTAAAGGCACGGACTGCCTCAGCCGACACCGGCATTGGATCTTCTTCCGGATGAGTTTCGAATAGCGTCAGCACAGAGGGCTGCATCTCCTCGACTCCGCCATGGTAAAACTGGTCAAGGTCATAGTTGTACTGCTCTGCCGCGTCCGGGTGATAGTAGCATTCGGTATATGCTCCTCGGCGACTCTCCGGAACCCAACCTCTCATCTTCCGATAGACTTGATGGGCTGAGAGTTTGTTGGAGGCAAGACACAGTTGGTTCAAGTTCTGCTCAAAGGCCTTGCTACGGAGCACCTTATCAGTGAAAGCAATGCATAGGTCCCGCTCTGCGGATGGAGACACAAGTTCTTCTAACTCCTTAATCCGGGCCTCCGCCTCTGTTGCCCGAGCCTCTGCCTCTGTTGCCCGAGCCTCTGCCGCTTCAAGGTCACGGGTCAGATTCCCATTGCTCCGTTCCAGTGCACTGATCTTCCGGGATAGCAACGTGTGCTGGGAGTGATACGCCTTATTGATGGCCTCGGAAACACCCGGAGAAGAGATCAGGTAAGCAGCAAAGTCCTATAAACAATTCAAAGATCAGACAAACAGGCAAAGACGACACGTCCGAGTTACAAAGAAATCATGGCTTACCCTGCCGGTTTGTTGACTATTGCTCTGAGTAGTCTCCTTGTCCGTAGGGACATTTGGATTGATCTTTCTCCCGTCCCTTTGTTTATCCGGGGATTTCCGACCACCACCCTGATTCCCCACAGAGGAGTGTTGACTCGGATCCGCTTTCCGAAACGCCTTGGGAATCTTCACCTTACACTTCTTAAGCGCATGAAGGTCCTCCTTGTCTTTGGAGGACTGGGGACCTGCAATCGTAACAGCTGCCGCCCGATTTTTGGCCGCCGTGGCATCCTCATCCGTAACCAAGGGTTGTTTATTAGACGCTGCATCCGTCTTCTTCGAAGCCTCCCCCTTGGATTTCTCCTCCTCAAGACGCGCCAACTCGTGTTTCCTCTTTTTCTCATTCTCCTTCTCAGCATCAGTTTGCGGGGTTTTCATGCTGGTCCCCAAACCGGTTGTTGACTTCTCCGTCTTCTTTGACTTGGTCGATCCGGAGGGCGGATTGACACCGGCCTCGATTTGAGAAAACTCTGCAAATATCCGGAACGTATAAAACACGAGAACAACAAAGACAAAAAGGAGTAAGGAGAGAAAACCTACGGGATGAGTCCCGGGGGACGTAGAAGCAACACTGGGTAAACACCTCGTCCTCATACGCCCTTAAAGGGAAGACGAACTTCCCACTGCTCCAGTACTTGGCCAAGTCAAGCTGGTTATGGCTCAGCTTGTCTATATCATCTTCCTCCACCCCATCCGGATGGAGCGCCGACTTGTCCTCCTTCTCAGCTTTAGAGTTCCATGAGGGGCACAGATACTTCTTCGTATCAAAGGTAAAGTAACACTTCTGCCAGTTCGCATAACTGTCGCGCCGGCCCCTGCAGAAATCCTTCACCCCTTTCCGTTTCTGAAAAGTGAAGACCCCCTCATCCTTGGTACCATCCAGATGGTAGAAGGCTTGGAAAAGGTTAAGGGACAAAGTCACCTCGCAACGATAGCAGTTCAGTAGAAACGCTCGCATAACGGCGATACAGTTGGGTTGTAGTTGAGCAGGGGAAATGTTGAAGTGTTCAAAGATATCCATAAATAGTGGGGGAAGAGGAAAGGTAATCCCATATACGAAATGACTTCGGGGTATAGCCGCTATGGTGGTATGATCCCCCTCAAACAGTTTCAGTCCGGAGTCGAAGGCGAGCGGAACCACCATAGCCCGAACCAGCTCTTTCATGGCAGTATCAATCACCACCGTATCCCCCTCCTTCGGATCATCCTTTTTCGGAACAGGGTTCACTCCTATCTTGACATCGTCACCATCAGTTGCTATTACCCTCTGCTCCCCAAGTTCTCTCTATGAGTTGTTAGCGGCCATAGTATTGGGAAAAGGGAAAAATTTTGAAGAAGAGAGAGAATATAAAGGAGGGGGGAGAAGAAAACAGGAGAAGAAAACAAAAGAATGAAAGGTGAAAGTGATTGAAGGGATTCACTATTTATAGAGATAAGACTGGCGAAAAAAGGGGCCGAGTCCCAAGGCGACATGATTGCTCTCTTGAAAAGAAAACGGAATTTATTTCGAAAAGAAAACAGAATTTCTTGAATTGAAAACACATTTATGAAGCAGCAACACGCCTCATAAATGCGCTTGAAGACACGCGCATAGGAAGACCAAGCGCCCAGCGCGTACCCAGACGCATTTGAGCATATAACCCGGGAACAAGCTTCCGGGTCGGATCGCATGTCTCCGGGCGGATCCGATAAACGAACATAGACGTGATGAGACACAGGATCCCTCATTCGGATCGGTTACCTCCGGATGGATCCCATGTCTCGGGGGGCTAGTGGTGATATGGGCTCTGGCCCATATCCAGGCCCCGGCCCAGAGAGTGGTCCGGTCCATATGATGTCAGCTAGAATGGCGTTATCCGGGGACTAAGGGGACATGAATATGACCTGTCCCCGGGTAAGGACAAATAGGCAGGACCACTGCCTTTGGGTTGGAGGCTGACCACTCACACCTATAAATACAACTTTGGACTTGTGGAGAAAGGTATGTTCTATCAGACTATAATCTCTCAATATATCTTTATTCTCTCTTCTATTCAAAGACCCCGTTTTCATCATCACGCCGGAATAGCTATCTTCGGGATACTCCGGGGTGTTGTTTTGCAGGTCTATTAGGTGAGAGCGCGCGGAGCACGGACGAAGCCTCATCCGGATCGGAGACCATCCTTGTATCCGGACCGGGACTGGAAGCTAGTAGCATCACTGGCACACCTACTCTTAAAGGTCATTTAATTCATGTGGGAGTTTAATTGGGGGAGGAGTTTCAATTTTAATGGAAATTTTAATCCTCGATCAAAATCTTAGGATTTAGGAAAAATTGTTTGGTTCAAGTAAATGAATGGAGGAATTGTAATCTACCTAGGTGTAATTAGGTAAGAAACTTCCCATGTTGTGTGGGAGTTTCAAATTCCTAGGAATTTCAGATTTCCACTTGTTTCTTATTTTCTTCCAACCAAACAACCCAATCAAAATCAAATTCACATAATTTTATTTTTCCTATATACTTTGCCTCATACCAAACGACCTCTTAGATTGCACCCACCTTAGAGTTGGATGCTACTCATTTGCTTTTCATTCTGCCATTTCAGGTCTTGTAAACATCCAACTGCAGAATGGAGGGGAAACAGTTCACCAATTACATATGGGATCAGACATCACCTCTGATGCAGGACTGGTGCGTCGATGAATCGGTTTTTTGGAAAAAGAACTCGTAACAAAATATAAAAATCCTTTGGCAATCACACCTCCGGGAAAACTGGGAGGGGGTTTAAACTCAAACTCTGAATTTTATTAATATCAAAATAATCTCCTCTCCCTTAATTCCCTCACAAATTACGATATTTATAGATGAAAATAAATCCCTATATCCTAGTGGGAAAAGCTCCCCTTATTATGGAAAATAGAATCATAATACGAAAGAAAAATAAAATAAATAGAATATTCTAGAAAATAAGCAATTCCAAGCACTTCATGGAATCCTAATCGGGTTCCCCATCAGCCTCACAGAAGGCCTCACATAGCAGAGAAGACTCCCTGTCTCGGAAAAGCAGAAGAACTGATATTTATATAGTTTAGTTGCGATGTTTGATGCTAGTGCCTCTTTGAGTTTTTCTTTGCAATTCACTAACATGTTTTGGGATTGAAATATCATAACTAGCATTATTTTGTATAAATTACCTAGTTTTTTATTTGGGTAAAAAGCTCATGTACCCCCAAGTTTATAAGAAAGTGCCAATGTACCCTCGAGTAATTTAAAAGTGCTGATGTACCCCTATTATTATATTGAATAAAGAAGTGTACCTCTAAAGCCCATTTTCAACACCATTTTGAATTAAAAGACAAATTTACCCTCGCTTGTTGGATTTTTTTTCCCTTGACCCAAATGCTCATGGGCACGAAAAAATATATTCAAGAAATTAATATCACTGAATTACAAAATAAATGCACAATATTATTGAAAGAGGCAATTCTAGATGCAGTCCATATTTTGTTTATTTTGTAGTCCAAAATAATACGTCTTTGATATATATGATATGATCAATAATTAAGTATATCAGACATATGCATCATATATATATATATATATATATATATATATATATTACTTCTATTGCATACATTTGCAAATCAGTTATATATCATAATTATTGTATATGTGATTATATAACAAAAATACGGACTGCAAATAAGCAAAAATCGGACTAAATCTAGCAGGCCAGTATTAAAAAAAGTTAACATTTTTATCCAAAAACTCAACAAACTGAAAACATTGGTGAAATTACCATAATCTCGCCACCTTGAGCTAGTCACGCTAATTATTACTGGGTGTGGCGGTTTCGGTCCCCCGACTCACACTAATTTCTGGGCACGGTGGTTTTGGTCCCCTCGACTTCAAACGCTTTCATCCGATAAAGTAACGGTGACTGGTAGTATGGATTTGGATTGCCTTTCTTAAAAGGGTGTGAATGTAAAAAGGGAAGCGAGAATTAGATGAATGATTAGGTAGGGGAGGATTATTCATTGATTTGGTTGGGGCAATTTCGTCATAAATTTTTCCTTTTTTACCATCAAATAATAGTGAGGGTATTGTTGTCATTTTATACTTTGCAAAAGAAAATTCTGCCCAAATTATACATTTGAGGGTATAGTGGCACTTTTGAAAAATTTAGGGGTACATTAGCACTTTTTTAAATATTTGGGGGTACAGCAGCACTTTTTTCTTTTTATTTATTTGCAAAAGCATAGTGATGCTTTTGGGACTAAGCCATAAAAACCTGCCTTTATGGTATGATTTTTAAAAGAAAAAAGTGTTTTTGTACCCCAAGTGTTTAAATGAGTGCTAATGTACCCCTATATCTTTTTAAAAGTGCCACTATACCCTCAAATGTATGACTTGGGCATAATTTTCTTTTGCCAAATGTAAAATGTCAAGAATACCCTCACTATTATTTAATGGTAAAAAAGAAAAATTCTAGGACGAAAATGCCCCATCCAAATCAATCGAATTCTGAGATCTGATTTAGCTCACTGACTTCCAAAAAACCTTTTTCTCCTGCCTAATTATTCATCTAATTCCCGCTTCCATTTTAGTTTCACACCCAGTTAAGCAAGGCAATCCAAATCCATACCAGTCACCGTTACTTCATCGGATGAACGCGTTTGAAACCGAGGGGACCAAAACCCCCATGCCCAGAAATTAGTGTGAGCTGGGGGACCGAAACTGCCACACCTAGTAATAATTTGCGTGACTATCTCAAATTACCAAAGGAGATAATAGAGTTGGCGAGATTATGGTAAGTTCACCAATGTTTTCAATTTGTTGAGTTTTTGGATATAAGGGTTAATTTTTTCAATGTACATTTATTCTGTAATTCAGTGATATTAATTTCTTGGATTTTTTTTGTGCCCATGAGCATTCAGGTCAGGGAAAAAAATAGCCTAATAAGTGAGGGCAAATTTGTCTTTTAGTTCAAAATACTGTTGGAAAATTGACTTTAGAAGTACACTTCTTTATTTGATGTAATTATAGGGGTACATCAGCACTTTTAAATTACTCGGGGTACATTGTCACTTTCTTATAAACTTGGGGGTACCTCTACTTTTAATTATTTTTTAAAATTTACTGATTTTTCAGTCTTTTTATAGGTTTTGAAAATATTAGTCTTGGAATAAACCGTCTATAAAATATAGACAGTCTCTTTTTGCAATATAAATTATGCACGACTCCCTTTTTGCAATATAAATTATACACGGCCCCCTTTCTACAATATAAATTATGCACGGCCCCCTTTTTGCAAATTACTTTTGGGCATGTCCTTTTTCTGCAATTTCCCAATTCATAAATATATATACAGTTGAATCTCGTTCCCAATTCTATTCTGATCGGGGCTCCGAATTTTCCCCAAAATTTTCCATGCTCTCCCGGCGTTCTCCCGCCGCTCTCCCGGCGTTTTGTTAAGATTGGCGTTTTGATTGATCGGCTCCCGCACCTGGTAACTTCTCGATTCAATGATTAGATCATCGCTCATGCTTCGAATGTTAGGATCTGCTGTTTTTAGCTGTTGATCGATTCTGTGATCTCTATGTATGCTCTGATTGTTGTGATTTCATGTCATTATTCAAAGTTTTGTTGAATTTTATGTAGTGATGCTGGAACTCTGTGTGTATTTGTATGTGTTCAAGCTGATGAATATTGAATTGTCGATCCTTTCTTCGTTAATCTTCGATACTTTTTAACTCGTGATGCTGGAACTGTGTGTTTAATTTTCGGAACTGCTGTGATTGTGGAAAAGTGATTGTTTAGGATGAAAACTTGATTGTTTAGGGTGAAAACTTTGGTGTTTGTGAAACTTGATTATTTATTGTGAAAATTACCGTGATGATTGTGAAAACTTACTTGTTTAGCCTGAAAACTGCTGTGAATGTTTGTTTAGGCTTTTTAGCCTGAAAACTTGGTTATTTAGGCTGAAAACTACATTGATTTTTTAGGCTAAAAACTGTGGTTTTGTGAAACTTGATAGTTTAGGTTGAAAACTGTGATGATTGTGAAAACTTGATTGTTTAGGCTGAAAACTTTGGTGTTTGTGAAACTTGATTATTTATTGTGAAAACCGTGATGATTGTGAAAACTTAATTATTTAGCCTGAAAACTGTTGTCATTGTTTGTTTAGATTATTTAGCCTGAAAACTTGGTTATTTAGGCTGAAAACTACAGTTATTCTAGAAACTTGAGTTTTTAGGCTGAAAACTGTGGTGTTTGTGAAACTTGATTGTTTAGGCTGAAAACTGTAGCTTTTAATTTGAAATATTAGCTGATTTGAGTACATATTCTTTGCGTGAACAGTGCAGGTGAATAGTGTGTGAACAGTGCCGGTGAACAGTGCGCGTGAACAGTACTTTCCAAATTTTGCAAATAAGGACCTCCTTCCTTCCATATTCTAATGTAGTCCTTGTTCTATATTATAGTTATAATATAGACGGTTACTCCAGAGACCAACTCGTTTGGAAAAGACTAATACAATTGCCCCCACCTTTAAAATGGTTTTGCTAAAAAATAAAACAAAATCCTAAACTAAGTAGTAGTATAGAGGTAGTCTTGTGAAACACCGTCAATATTATACACCGGGAACTAAATAGTAAAAGCATGGTTGAATAAAAACAAGGAGGTCCATAATTGCAATTTAGAAAATTACTATTCACGCACGCACTATTCACGGCCCGAAACTATTCACACACGCACTATTCACGGCCCAATACTATTCACACGCGCACTATTCACGGCCCAATACTATTCACACGCGCACTATTCACGGCCCAATACTATTCACACGCGCACTATTCACGGCCCAATACAATTCATGGCCAATACTATTCATTTCACAGTACTATTTTAATACATTTTATATTAAAATACTGAGATTTTTAATTAAAACTATGATGTTTGACTTTTTTAAAATGATGTACATTAAAACACAGATGTTGTTAAATAAAAGTATAATGTTTGATTTTTAATACTTGTACATTAAAATACTCATGTTTTTGATTAAAAATGTAATGTTTGATCTTTTTTAATATGATGTAAATTAAAACACGGAGAATGTTTTAATATGAATGTATAGGGTTAACTAAAAGTAGAATGTTTGATTTTAATAGATTGTATATTAAAATTCGGAGGTTGTTCATTAAAAGTATAATCTTTGATAAGGTTTTTTTTATTAAAATTAAAATGTTTGATTTTTATTAAATTGTAGTTGAAACATGGATGTTTTTTTATTTAAAATACTATGTTCGTTTTATGACAGGTTGTAAATTAAAATATGGAGGCTTTTAATTAAAAGTATAATATTTTATTTTTAATTTACTATAGATTAAAATACGGAAGTTTTTAATTTAAAGTAGAGTGTTTGAATTTTAAATATAGAAGTTTCATTTTAAAAGTGGAAAGATTTAAATTTTAACAGTTTGTAAATAATAACTCAACGGATTGAAGGTGGAACTATAGGGTTTATGAATGTATTTAATATAAAATGTTTATATTTGTAGATTTATACATGAATTGCGAATTGCATGAATTGCGAACTGGTGCAGTGGTAAGGGTATTTTGACTATAATCATGGGTCATGAGTTCGATTCCTGGTAGCAACATTTTTTGTGGGAATAATGCGCGCGCGTGAGTGATTTTTATCATGGAGGGTAAATTTTCAAAAATTGCAACTAAATTTCTCTGTATTTTGCATATAAGTACCTTCATATTTTTCTAGTTAAAACATTATATAGTTTAAATTATGGATGGTTCTCTTTCGAGACTTTCTAAATAGTATATTCTGTTCCTATAGAAAAGGAAACGTGAGATAATTCTAATGATCGAATCGTTGCAATAAAAATGGAATCAATTCAAATTAGATTTTGATGAGGTCGATTGTTGCATGATTGATTTATTCAAAATCATGCTCCTAGTTTGATGGCTGAATAAGTTAAACAATGTGCTGGACCCCTCCAAGAAATAGCAATGACCCTCATTCTAGTATAAATATGTATTGACAGTGAATCAATAGAGTTAGGGTTCTTTGATAACTACCACCATGAAGCGCCGCAAACTGAAAAAGTCTACCTCCGCCACCTCCGGGGATACGATTCCGGTTGATAGAATTAGCAGTCTGCCGGAATCGGTGATCTCCCAAATCCTCTCCCTGCTTCCGACGAAGCTCGCCGTCGCAACTAGCGTCCTCTCCAAATCCTGGAATCTCCGGTGGACTAACATTTCCACCTTCGATTTCGACGATCGCCTGTGGTGCAATCGCGACGGGACCCAACCAAAGATAAAATTCGAGGAATTCGTGAACTCCGTCTACGCCACCCACTACGGATCAATTTCGCGAGCTCCGGCTATGGTGGCAGAATCGCAATGTCCAGCCGGTTTATCTCAGCGTGTGGCTGAAAGCTGCCATTGCTCGGCATATCCGCGTTCTGGATCTTCGTGCCAGCGACGGTTTCGAGTTCAATTTACCCTCGGGATTCTACTCTTGTGGAACTCTAGAAATTGTGAAGATCCGAGGGCCGATTGAGATTAAACTTCCCCATCTGGTTTGTCTTCCTAAACTCGTTGTTTTGGAATTGAATGCCGTTAACTTTGAAGGCAATGCATCTATTACGAGGCTCATCTCTGCATGTCCTGTGCTCGAAAATCTAAACATAGACCACAAGCATTCTCATGATGATATTGTTAGGAAATCAATCCCTTTTGCACACCGGTTCAAAATAACAATGAAGAACACAAAACACAGATTTAACGTGGTTCACCAATTGGCTACCTCCACAACAGAACAAACAGCTTTATTAATAACAAACACAGACTCAGACACAGATGTTTTAGATCTCACCCCCGATTACAATTGACAACGATGGTATATATAAACACCACAATAACAGAATCCTAAACAGATGCGGAACAGGACTACCCAATCCCTTCCTAAACAGAATTAGATTTACCATAATTAATAAATCCAAAACAGACTAGGATTAAGATTCAATTCAATTCCCAACAATCTCCCCCTTGAATTGAATCTCTAACAAACAGACGCAGACAGACGAAGCTTCGAACAGAAAATAACCAGAAGCACGGTGGTCGTGCCAGAACAGAAACAGATGCACTGGGGAGAAGCGCCACAGACGTTGTCAAACAGATGTACCGAAGTACCCAGAACCACCAACAGAACTGCCTTCAACAAATTCAACCCGGAAAGAACTTGCGACAGCAACAGACGGGTAAACAGAACAGAACAAGCCCAACCAGGAAAGGACTAGCTAACAGAACAGAACGGCAGACACAACAGCTACAACGTGATCTCCTCTTCGGAATTTATGCCTTCAACCACAGCAGCAGAACCACGTCCAGATTGCATCTTCTTTGGACACTGATTTTTCCAATGCCCCTTCTCCTTGCAGTAATTGCAGATATCATCAGATTTAGGACCCCTGAAGCTTTGTCGCTTTCCAGAATATCTACCCTTACTTCCATGGACTACATACGCACCATTTTGACTAGCTGCGTCAGTACCAGACGCCCTATGGCGTAGCTCCCTTGTATGAAGTGCAGATCTAACCTCTTCCAAAGTCAGAGTACTTTTACTACCGACAATAGACTGAATGAACGTCTCATATGCCAATGGTAAAGATACCAACAGAATTAAAGCAGCATCTTCCTCCTCAATTTCAACCTCCAGATTACGCAGTTCCAATAAAATTGAGTTCAGTTCTTCAAGATGATCTCTCAAAGGTGTATCTTCCTTCATACGCAGACTGAACAGACGTTGCTTCAGAAGCAGCTTATTGGTCAAAGACTTTCTCAAGTATAAACTTTCAAGCTTTGTCCACAGATTTGCAGCAGTTGTTTCGTTAGCGACCTCAACAATTACTTCATCAGCCAAACACAACAGGATCGTTGAATGCGCCTTCTCTTCCAAAACCACCATGTCACTTCCAATCGGTTTCTTGGATGTCTCATCCTGCTTTGCTTTCTTGGATGCTTCATCCTCTCCCGATGTCTCCCCCGTGGATAATGGCGCCCATAAACCTTGTTGCTTCAGTAAAGCTCGCATTTTGATTTGCCAAAGACTGAAACTGTTTCTCCCAGTAAATTTGTCGATCTTCATGCTGATTGAAGACATCTTCGTTGTAGATTCGAAACACTGACGGAAACAAACAATAACGCGAACACCACAGAACCGAATTTCTCGCCAAGAACCTTCGGCACCAAAACAGACTCCTCCTTTGTTATCTCGACCGATCAACCAAGCTCTTGATACCAATTGTTAGGAAATCAATCCCTTTTGCACACCGGTTCAAAATAACAATGAAGAACACAAAACACAGATTTAACGTGGTTCACCAATTGGCTACCTCCACAACAGAACAAACAGCTTTATTAATAACAAACACAGATTCAGACACAGATGTTTTAGATCTCACCCCCGATTACAATTGACAACGATGGTATATATAAACACCACAATAACAGAATCCTAAACAGATGCGGAACAGGACTACCCAATCCCTTCCTAAACAGAATTAGATTTACCATAATTAATAAATCCAAAACAGACTAGGATTAAGATTCAATTCAATTCCCAACAGATATGTCTGTGTGCAAGATTGCCTCTCCGATGCTGAAACACCTTAGTGTCACTTTTTTCGAAGGGTGTGATTGGCCTGAGTGTGATTTGAAAGTTGTGATTGATACCCCATCCCTGGAAAACCTTGTTCTAACTAGTTCTTTTGTTAGTAATATAACTTGCGTGCAGCGGGCAATGCCCATTGATCACCTGGAAATCAAAGTTCTTGGTGAGGATCATCGTCTCACAGGAGATGGGGTTGCTGGATTAATTCAGGCCTGTGATGGTGTGACGGTTTTGATGTTGTGGCTAAATGCTGTCATCGCTCTTGTTAGTGGAACCTCCCCATTGCCTGCAACTTTTTGGAATTTAACTAAACTATCCCTTGATTTTCCACATATTCATTGGGTGAAAGTTATGGATTTGATTGATCGTTGTAACAAATTACAGTTTCTTGATATGACTGCTAATGACTTGATGTTTGAAGACGCGGAGTCTGGTGGCAGTTCGCATTCCTCACTGTTTTTCTTCAAGTCTCAGGCATGTGTGTTTCAAAACGTTTGGAGGGTGTAAAAATAAATAATAATATATATATATATATATATATATAATAGGCACTTCAAATATATTATCAAAGACAATTATTATATGAGGATGATTACAATATTTATAGTTTTAGACACCAGCATCTAGGTTGTTAATAACCGATGCGGTATAGGAAAATGATTACTTCCTACACAAGAATGGACCGAATGTCCATAATTAGATATCTCTAGTATATTCTTCTTTATTTCTTTCATTATTCCCAATAGAGGGTTGGAGGATGATATGGCTGCGTTAAAGTTCTTTCTTGAAAATGGTGTGCTGATCAAAAGAGTTAAACTGTGTTGGAGTATGTATGCTGCTATGAGTGACAGTGAAAAGTTGAATGTTCTCTATGAGGTGGCAAGGTTGTCAAGAGTCTCATCAAGCTGCATGGTGACGGTCGACGAGGATGGATATGGTTCTTTTTGTTAGTTATTTGGGTATTTAGTTATCAAATAATTTATCCAGTGTTCTTCTTTAGGTAGAAATAGAATTACTATTTCTATTTATTTACCGAGTTTATTTCTACTTATTTGAACCAGTACTCAATATTTTTTTTAAAGATGGGTTTCCAGAAACCAAAAAAAATTTAAAAATTGTTATAAATTATATTCTAGTGATGTATTTTCGTTTGTTTTATTTTGGAGTGATAAATTTCTTGTACAGAGTGCAAAGCTCTCCGAGCCTCCTAATTTGCTTTGATGACTCTCTCACTAAGTCTGCGCAAGCCGGGTTCCCATTGCAAGGGTTCTCACTCATGACCGACGCCGACTAATGCCACACCGAGCCTGACCAGGATCACGAGCATTTGAGTTCCAGTTCTGGACTACTCAAGCCGCGTCTACGTATCTGAAGGCCACATCATGTGATGGAGAAACTGATAGCCGCGGGCCTGAAGGCTGCAACGTTCCATGAACTCACAAATGCATGCAATTAGCTGTTCAACCTATATGTAGACATTCAGGTTGTTACTTTTTGTTCCAGTTAAAAATGTCTGGTTTTACTTTTCTTTCAGGTGTGTAAAATATATTTTAAAAATTCTTGTTCAAAAAAGTATATTGATGAATTCGCAACACATTCTGTGATTTATACGTGAATTAGTACAATTTAATTATTCAAACTAGTTTTGTTTGATTGCAAAAGTTAAAATAAGCTGCTTAATTTGGCTTGAGAGTTGAGACCTATGGGGAGAATGTAAAACCATAATAGCGAATTTGTATATGTTTATACTCCAGACTTTTTATTATATACTGTATAAGGTGTTTGCTGACTTCAATAGTGGAATAAGGGACAGAACATAGTGGTTCCGTCTCAGTTGGACGGCGATTTTGACCGCCGTCCTTGGTGGTGCTGTCCAATTGGCGACACCGTCACATATTTGGTTGAAACCGCCGAGTAACGTTTACGAGTTCGGAAACCTACTCGTATGGGTACATTTCCGGACTCGTAAACACCCTAAACCGGACGGTAAGCTGGGCGCTGGCTATACCGGCTTTTATGGTCCGGACGGTAACCCGGAGGATCATCTTCACGTAGCCAGACAATAAGCCGGGAAATATTCCGGCGTGGGCAATAATCCGGCCGCCGTGAAACGGTGGTTGAAAGTTGGTACTTCCGGCTACATTTACGAAACCGGAAATCTAGCCGGGTAAATGAAATACTAACCGGATGCCAACCCGGGAACCCTTCGGGAAAATGGGTGAAAAGAGGGTATTTTTCTTCCGGGAATGTTTCCGACACCGGCAGTGTAGCCGGAAGAAATTTGTACTGTCCGGCTAACTTTAAGATGTCGGAAAACAGTCCCGGATTATTTCGGAATATTTATTTCGGCTTTTGCATACATAATAGAATGTATTTAAATGATGCTAGTGAAGAATTATATGTTTCAAATGTTTGTGATGTATTAAGAATGAATGTATAAGGTCATACATCACTTGAAGGCGCTAAATACACCAAAAAATGCTAATAACACAAAAACATGTGTCAATTTATAGCTAGAACGGATTCATGCGAAGTTATAACAAATGATGCAAGACTACTCCTCGTTAGATTCAGTTCTTCAGGTGTGTAGGGGCTTGTATCCTCTTCGAAAATCTGTGCATTAGCATACACAAATCAATATATGATGCAAACATATGAATATGTTTAAGGTAGATGCCCTTATAGATTTGAAACTTACGAGCTCAAGGTCGTTGACCAATTGGTCAAGTTCCGCTACCAATTTGAGCTCATACAACATAACGTAGAAATCGCATTCCCAGTCGCTACTTTATCTCTTGTACTTTAACACAAAAGGTAGATCACATTGTTAAATACAATCGATGTCGATAATACTAGTGTGATTATTGAGGGAGAAACGTGTAGAGTACCTTGATCTCAGTCATTACAAACGCCCTCCTCGAGGGATTGACATGATTCAAAACTTGTCTAAGGAGGTGTTCGAAAGACGGGATTGGCGGACGATGGAGAGGAGCTATCCAATAAACTTCTTAGGTTTTTTTTTGTGGATCACAACCAATCTCCAATGTTTACTAACGAAAAAATGTATTTCCATTCGTCAATAATGACAATAAAAAAGTTAACCTAAGATAAGAATGTATAGAATTAGGTAATATGAATTGCTTACCCGGAAATGAGCGGTGCTAGGAACAATGTTTTGTCCTTCACACTGAGAGCCTCTTTCATGTAACTTAAACGCTCTGCATCATTATGACTGAATTCTTGGATCCGCTCAGGGCATAGGAAGCCTATCCATGGCTTCAACCGTTTTTGAACGAGTTGATATAACGAACTTAAGAAAAAAAAAGATGAATGGTTAAAACAATAGGGAGAATGGCGGTTGTAAACACACAACTTAATATAGTCTCGACATTAGAATGACTTACAGTTGGAATAAGGACATTAGGGGCTCGGTTGCCTTGTCACCCTTCTATAGATCCTCAAAATCACCCCAACACATTACAATTTGTCTTCCAATACCACCAAATACTTCCGCTGGAGCCGGGAATTCGTAGCATCCAAATTTACAATGTGTAGATAACTTGTCATACAACACCTTCATAGCCGGTGTCATAGATTTAACTACAACATTTTGTGGCGGTCAAAGTTTGGGGAATTTGTTTTGAAATTTTTGGATCAACCTTGAATGCAACGGCCATAATTGGGTTGTATATGATAGCGGGTTGAGTCTCTCCTAAACTCTCGACAATAATTAGCCTACGAGGCCAAAGTAAAAACACACCTTCCGCCGGTCCCACAACCTTACACGGGCATTTAGGTATGGGAATTCGAGCAGTTATAACCAAAGCTTTTTTCAAGCAAACCTCCCCCAAACCTTTTGCAATTTTGTGATCGCCATGCATCTTCACCGACTCATTGAAAATTCCGTTTGCAACATGCATAGTAGGCTTCCTCACTCCACCATCGATATATAATTTGCATGGATATGTGATCTCGACCTTGACCTAAAATAGGGTATTCCATTTTTAAAGTATCTTCGTAAACATGCTAACACTATTAAGAGAACTAATCGATAATTTGAATAAGAATGCGATCAAAAAGTGAGTTAGTGTATTTACTTTTTTTGGTCGGCTTAAGTTATCATCACATATGTTTGGTTGTGGCGATGGTGGATTGCCTTGTACCTCACACATATCGAGTGAGTGACGTGAACCACATGAAGGAGGCTCCCAATCGCCGCTTAGATCATTCAAATTCGGTGGGAGAATTGCACCCGTTTGCTTGGCTATTATGTGGAGAGTTATGTCCCTTTTCATCATATTCTTCACGGCCTCATCAAGCTCCTTCTTGGTATCCCCAAGCTCTTTTTTTGTATCCCCAAGTTTCTCTTGCAACTTGTTGTACTTGGTATGTCTTGGTGGTTTAGAAGTTTTCGGTTTGCCGATGAGATCTCTTTTCACTACATGTGATGCATATCCACGAACTCTACCGGGGTGTTCCTTCCGTTCCGTCGCCTTACAAAGTATGTCCTCTTCTTGTGTGGGAACAAATTCTCCCGAAACAATTTTCGCTTTGACATCATCCTATCATTTAATACAAAGAAAAACATGAAGTAGAAAGAAAAATAGATAGAAATAAGAATTGTAATAAAATTAGCTCAAAATATTCAAATAAACAACTTACAATATCTTTTATCAACTTCTTGTTTCCCTCGTGTGTGTAGTCACCTTTGCTATCTTGTCGACCAATCAAGAAACTAGTGAGTTTATCGAAGTCCTTAGGATTAACCATCTCGGTGCTCTCTCATGCTTCCTCTTCTATCATCCCACTATCCACTTTCTCCTGCACCCCATCTTCTTGCAATTTGTTTGCATGTTTGATTAGTATGATAGTATAGCCCGCCTTACTCATTGTATGAGGTGTCGTGTTAGCCTTCGCATTAGTACTATTCGTCAACCTTAAACCCTAACACATAAATGAATTTAAGTTATGTGAACGAAGGAGTAATACTAGAATGGTAGAAATTAATCTTACTAGTCGGTCATTCTCCAAGGTACGTGCTTTGAATATTGCCCAACTTTCTTGTAGAATATCGGTGTAGGCCATCCAAGGGTCCTCATCCTTAAAATCTTCATAAATGTAATGTTTAGACAACATTGCTTTATGATCCCGTGCTGCCTTACTCAAGCGAAACATTGTTGTGTCAAAAAGTTTCTCCATATTTGGGGCAACAATTTTGAATGGTACCTACATACAATTGATAAGAAAAGTTGGATAATATCTCATTCATGTGTAAAATAATGAAATTAACTTAATTTAAGGTAGAGTCTTACCAAACATTCCTCCCATAATTTAGTCGTTTCCTTGTCGGGGACCTCATGCCAAGTTTCATACTTTATATCCACACGAGTTCGACCAATTTTTCCAACCCAACTCTTCCACAAATAATATTCTTCCGATATTGCTTCCCCATCATCGTTGAACGTCATGTCTGTCAAAATATTCCTCTTCATCCTTTTTTGTAAGACGGCACAATATGTCCTAGGACGCCTCACCCTTGTTTTTTTAACACCTCCCGTGGTGCTAGTGGTTTTAGGGCTTTTGGGGATTCATACCTTCTTCTTAGGTGGTGCCATAATTCCTCTACAAATAATATATAGCATAAATTAAGTAACCTCACTATCCACTAAGAATAACTACATGCTAAATTAATGGTAAGTAGTCATTTTTAGTTTTTAATTAAATGACCATCATAAAACCCCTAGGGTTTAGGATCCTATTAGACTAATAGAAATTGCCTATCACATGCTTCACCCCTAATTGTTTGTAATTAAATTAGTGCCTATATATGACATACTTAGGGCCTGTTTAATACGCCTGAACTGAACTGAACTGATTTGAACTGAACTGAACTGAAAATACTGAACTGAACTGAAAAATATTGAACTGAAAAATATTGAACTGAACTGAAAAATACATTTGATTCTTTTATATAACATATATGTATATTCAAAATTCTTATTAAAAAACAAGTCACTGAAGTATATTGAATTGAATTTAATTGAACAAAACTGAATTGAAGGAACAAATCACTACATCAACATTAGCTAAATTTCATCAAATTTAATTTTCATCATTATCCTAGAAGTTAAACATAATTGAACTGAAATATACTGAACTGAACTTTATTGAAATGAAGTATACTAAACTAAGCCAAATTGTGCTATATTTATCAAGTCAAATTTTATTAGCACCAACCTTAATTAAGTTGAACTTACAAAAGTATGCATTGATACAATTTAATTAGAAAATGTTTATCAAATCATATTTCATCAATTCTAAACTGACTTGAACTGAATCATACTGAACTAAACTTAGTTGGACCAATCCAATTAAACTTAATTGAACTGAATCATACTGAACTAAACTTAATTGAACTGAATTGAAGAAAACTATCAATGCATTGATATAACTAAATGAGGTTGTATTTTATCAAGAATATAAAATAGAACTGAATTGAACTAAACTGAATTGAACTGAACTGAATTGAACTGAGTGAACTGAAATGAACCGAGTTGAACCACACTTAACTAAAATGAACTGAATTGAACTACACTTAACTGAACTGAACTGGATTTTCCATATGAACTTAAAATATATAAATTATATTTTCATTGAACTGAATTGAAGAAAAAGATCAATGCATTGATATAACTAAATGAGGTTGTATTTTACCAGGAATAGAAATAGAACTGAATGGAACTACACTAAACTGAGTTGAACTGAATTGAACCGACTGAACTAAATTGGACTACACTTAACTGAAATGAACCGAGTTGAGCCATACTTAACTAAAATGAACTGAATTGAACTACACATAATTGAAATGAACTGGATTTTCAATATGAACTTAAAATCATTAAATTTTATTTTCGTTGAACTGAATTGAAATAAATTATATTTTCTCTAAAATGGATTGAATTGTGTTGAATTATTAACATTTAATTTGTTTATTTTTTTAAAAAGTACAATGCACTGCACTGAAAAATACTGAACTGAACTGAAAAATACTGAACTGAACTGAAAAATACTGAACTGAACTGAAAAATATTGAACTAAACTGAAAAATATTCAGATAAGTTGTACTAAACAGGCCCTTAACCCTAGATTTGTAGTAACATAAATCATCATCATCATGACTAATGAAGAATATAGTCCATAATCCCAATTGATTAATCAAGAATGTAGCCTATAAAACAATGCTAGTTTTGTAGTAATAATTAAGCAAAGCCCATGAACACATAAGACAAATTAACCAATAAATAATATTGATTAAGCAAATGAAGCAAAGTTCCAAGAAATACATTTTCAAGTAGTACAAAAACCCCAATAGTATGGACAAAGAAGCTCATTTTTTGTACTAGAAATCAAGAAATGGGGCCAATGTGATGAATGGTGTTCTTGGTGGTTGGAGAAGAAGAATTTGGAAGTGGAAGAGAGTAAATGGGTGGGAGGAAAGTGATATTTTCGTTTGTATGTGGAATGAATGGGTAGAGGAGTAGATAAGAAAATAGTCTAAATGTTACTTATTCTGATTTTTTATACATTCAGGCTACATTACCGACACCGTAAAGTCTCCCGGATAAGCCAAAAAACAATTAACCCTATCCAGGTTTGTTTCCGAGTTTGGAAATGCTAGCCGGAAGTTTTAATTATAAAAGGGGAAGACGGGTTTTTTTCCCAAATCAGCAAACCCTCCCCAACTTCATCCCCAAATCAGTCAGCCTCAAGCCCCCAACTCCACCAATTTTTCCATCCAATCTCCCACCATGGTTAGGACTAAAAATTTATCCACAAGCAAGAAAGTCAAGGAGATCCAACGCCAACAAGAGGTACAGTACGAGACCTCTTTCGAGGAGGAAGATTCACCTCCAAGAGCCTAAGATCACGTGGGTGGGAGGCGATTAAGCAAGGCCAAGTCGAGGAAGACAAAGCGGCAAAGAGGGCATGATAGACCCCCCGAACCAACGGCAAGTAGGAATTTCTTCAATACGAGGGCGGAGGCCAACTATATCGAATGGTGTAGGAGGAGAACACACACTACCAAGGTGATTAGCCCTAGCTCTATTGAACCTTTGCATTTAGGGTATTTGATTGCTCATTTTCAGCCTAGTTATTTGGATAAATTGTTGATGCTTGAATCCCCGTGTCATCAAGATGAGGTTGTTCAATTTTATGCAAATTTAGGAGAGTATGAGTCGAATAGCATGAGCACTAATGTGAATGGTAAATTGATTCAAGTCACTAAGTTTCATATAAATGAGGTCCTAGGCTGCCCATGGGTTGATGACACATCCTTGCGCCCCCTAATCACCCCGATGGCCCTTATGAGATTTATAATTTCAACAAATTTCCTACCAAAATTGTGCCAAACCAACCCTTAGACCTTCAAGCAATGGGACGTAAGTACTTCAAAACTACTTGTCATGGTGCGGGTAGTTGTCAGAGTGATTTTAATGTTGAAGAGCTTACATTTGAGCAGAGGATTGTATATGACTGGGTTTGTCAGAGTGTATATCCACCGGGGGGTCATAGTTGTGAACCCACTTGTGGACATGTTCTTCTCTTCTATTACTTGATGGAAGGGTTGAAAATAAATCTGGGACACTCGATAGTTGAATACATGTTCAAGGTGGGGAGAGGGTCGAGGCAATGGTTTCCATATGCCGGACTTGTCACTGAGCTAATTAAGAAGCAAGGTGGAGGTGTTGTTGATCGTGCTGAGCCTTTAGAGTACTACGATGGTGATTGATTTGATCATAAGGGTTTTGCACTGGATCAAGAAAGTTATAGGTACATCTTGAAGGCCATAGCTCCGGGTCAGCAGGATGAGTGGCTAGGCGAAGAAAACTAGAAGCCAGAGGTGTGAGTTCATCGGGGATAAGTAAGTGAATATCTATTTTGCCTTTGTCAAATTTTGCATCCAAATTTGGGTCAAAATGTGTTTGTTTTCGAAAGCTAATAATGTGTTTGTCTCGTAGGAGAGGAGGGTCGGTGGATGCGCAAGCTCTCGAAGATGTGGGAATGCTTCACCGGATAGGTCGACAAGGCTAAAGAAGAAGTAGCAATGCTCCGTGCCGAACAAAGGGTTTATATTGACCGGAAGGGACTTGAGCTCCAACTTAGCCCTGAATTGAATGAGCTGGATTTTGGTCGACTGCCATCCTCAAGTGAAGAAGATGAGGCCGAGGGACCATCCAGTAGTAGGGCGACAAACTCACAGGCTCCTGAAGAGTAGGGCGACAATCTAGTTCATTTTCTGGCAATGTACTTTTAAACAAACAATTTGTTGTTTTCATGTATGACCATTTGCTACTCTAGTACCATAAACCCTATGTAAATTATATTGATTATAAATTTTAAAGTACTTTAATCTGTTGTCATTTAGTTTCTACACACAAATATGAGGTCGTCGACATTTTTTTAGATGTAGAGGCAAATATGATGGTGAAAATTTCTTTTTGTGGTTAGTTCCGTGTATCTTTCCGATATCGGAAACACTAGCCGGATAAGGCAAACTTCCATTTACGAAATCGGAATCCTAGCCGGATGGGTAATTTAAAAAGCCGGATGGCAATCCGGGAAACCTTCGGGAAAACTTGACAAAAATTGTGATTTTTAATTTAAAACTTCCGGATTGACTTTCAAATATCGTAAACCTACCCAGATAGAGCAAATAAACACATCCGGTTTGGCTACTTTCCGAACTCGGAATCCTAGCCAGATGGACATTTTCAATATCCGGATGGCAATCCGGGAAACCTTCGGGAAAAGTTGACAGAATTTGGGATTTTTAATTAAATCCTTCCGGATAGACGTTTCCGAAACCGGAAAACTACCCGGACCAATTAATAAGCCCATCCGGCTATATTTCCGATCTCGTAAACGTACTTATATATATGCCTAGTTGACTTTTTTTCAGATCAGAAATCACAAACTTCCCCCGAATCACCCAATTCAGTGTTCCGAAATCCCATCTCCCACCACCAAACGCCAAATTAGTTCCACTACAACCAAGAACCGATCAACCCATGGCACCGAGAAGCAAGGTCGCGGCGAAGAAGAACCCTCCAAACTGGTATGATCCTGAAAAGTTTGTCAATCTCGAAGCTTATAAGTTTTATGGTAAACTTGTTAACAATGCAACTGTACTAGACTCATATGTGTTGGGTAGAGATATAGTTGAGGCACTAGGTTTAAACCCTATGGTTGAGAAGTTTGTTCTTCAAAATTGTGATGCCCTATTGTTCGATGTTAGTGATCCCACCGATAAGGATGAGGTGCTTCAATTTTATGCAAATTTTGATGAACCTAGTGATGGTAAGTACACTACCATGGTTAATGGGAAGATGTTAGAGTTTGATTGTTGGGTGATCAATGAGTTATTAGGGAATCCTATCAAATCCGATTTGGACCTTCATCCCAAGCTCAAGCATGGTCCACTTAATATCTTCTTTGCTAAGGGATGGCCGGGAAGGGATATGATTAAACTCCCTTATTTGAATTATTTGAATTTAGGGAATCAATATTTTGGTCGAACCCTATATGATGAAACCTCAGCCGATGGGTGCAATATGAAGTTTTGCCCCATTGATGATCGCATTGTGTACGAGTGTATGCGTAGAAGTTTTGTACCTACGGGTGGATATGTTACCGAGCCTAATGTTACCACGATTATGACATTTTACTATGTCATAAAGGAGGTTCCTATCAATCTCGGGTATGCAATTGGTAAATGGATGAGTACTTCGTGGGAGAACGAGCGAATTAAGAAAAACCTACCCTACGGGAGCTTAATCACTAAGTTGTTCTTGAAATTGGACCCAAATTTCCAATTTGAAGATGATCCCACCCCTTGCAAGCCATACGACTACCACTACTTTGAAAAACATAGGCCGAAATGGACTTGGTTGATGGAAAATGGATTGTGATGCTTCCACAAGAAAATACTAAGCGGGTTAGGACATCAACAAGTAAGTCATCTTCACCTCTTTACGATACGACTTAAGCCTAGGTCAATTTATGCTACTTTTTATCATAGTTTTATTCAATGTGCATTTTCATTTTATAGGTAGGGAGGTGCCCGATGGAGAGGCTCCACCACATGTTTCCAAGATGAAAGATATGTACGCTAGCATGAAATCTAAGGTACTCACATTGATTGGCGTTAGGAAGGACGCATATGAGGCAAGGAAGGAGTTGAGAGCCCTGAAGCGTGCAGAAGGATGGACCATAGGTGGGGATGCCTCGTAGGGACATGGTGATGAAGAACAAGATCCTAATGGTGTCAGCGAGCATGACCATGACTATGACATAAAAGGGGCCTTGATTTGAATAATTTGTTTTGAATTTTTATCTAAGTATGGATTTCCCTTAGGATCAACCGTTATTACATTTTTAATTTATTTCAATAATGATTGAATGCTATAGATTGGTTTGTGTGTGTGAATTTACAATTCCTACAATTATTTGCAGTGTCAATTTTATGTAACTACTTATTAGTGACTGCGCACACGTGTTCGCATAAAAAAAAAAATACTTCCGGCTTATGTTTACGAATTCGTAACTCTTACCCTGATAAGGCAAAATTACTTGACTTATCCGGATGCCTGTCCGGGCACCACGTTTCCGAAATCGGAAATCTACCCGGATAAGCCAAATCAAAATACTAATCCGGATGGCAATCTGGGAAACCCTCGGGAAATTGATTAAGAAGGCTTGCCATAAAAAATACTCCCGGGAACCCGTTTACGACGTCGGGAACTTAGCCGGATAGGCTTGGCAAACATTTCCGTAGCCGGACCGTTACCCGGAATGAGGCATACTAAATATTTACCCTATCCAGGCATGGTTTCAGAGATCAGAAAACTGCCCGGATAGCCTAAACTATGAAATTTGTCAATTACTTTTATTCTAATTGATAGATCAAACAAAGTTTCACCCAAATATTTACATGAATTACAAATTCAAACTAAGTTTGGAAGAGTAGTAATATGAGTAGCTGATAATACAAAAATGTCCGACTAACGCCTGAACTTAGGCTTCGGCTTAACTTTGAAAATCAACTTCCTCTTCCGTTTGTTGCCTTTGCTATCTATCACTATGCGTTCGGTGTGATCGGATCTTGCGCGATAGATTGACATGCTTGCCTCTGTTTCCTCCATATTAATCACGTCCTTCTTTGTTGGCACAAGAATGTGAGCAGCTCGTTTGTCATACTCTTCGAATAGCTCAACACCACACACCATTTGGTTCCCATCAAGAACTATCTCGTAGTGCCGATCAGTTTGATCCTGAACATAGTAAACTTGGTCACCTTCGCCAGCAAGTATGAACGCATCCGACTTTGATCCCACTTTCTTCCTATCAACCAATTGAAACCCTAAAGGATCGGTCTTAGTTCCAGTCTTTTGATCAACCCACTGACACTTGAATACAACTACCATCAATGCCACATAGTTTAACTCCCAGATCTGAATAATGGTACCGAAATAGCTATCAAATGAGTACGACCCTTCTGGATTTTGCTTCCGCGACACAGCAATTGATTCGGAAAATGTAGTGACACCGCTATTCTGCTAAACACCTTTAGCATCGTTCTGTTTGGTCCCATATGAGTAACCCTTCACATCATAACCACTATAGCTGATAACCGTTGTTAGCGGTCGTCTAGATAGCCATTTCACGTCCTCGGGATGGTCACCAATCTCTACCGTGTCCCTTAACCACTCACAAAAGGTTCTAATATGCTTATCATGTAGTTGGAAAGGCTTTAGAGTTGGGTATAGAATTCTCAATTCCACCATATGAATGTCAACGTAAGGGTGAACTGATTCATAGTTTCGCATCACATACAGATGAGCAGCCTGCAAATCGACAGCTGGCAGATTATGCAACGTTCCTCTAGTTCCATGCCCGTTGAAACGAAAATCATGTCTCGAGGTGGGTAGTCCAACCGTGTCAACCTCATCTAAGTAAGCCGTACAAAATTCAATCGCCTCCTCCGCGACATATCTAGATACAATGCTTGACTCAGGTTGTACCTATTCTGTGAAAAGAATTTAAATATCTTCATGTATCTCTCGAAAGGATACATCCACCGGAGGAACACCGGGCCACACTCCTTGATCTCCCGCACAAGATGGACAATCAAATGCACCATTATATCAAAGAAAGAAGGGGGAAAATACATCTCCAATTGGCACAATACTTCAACTACCATTGTCTGCAGCTTATCTAGCTTACGACGGCTAACTGTTTTCTGGCAAATTCCCTTAAAAAATAAGTAGAGCTTGCTGATGCACATCCTAATGTGGATTGGAAGAGAACCACGAATGACAATTATGTTCAAGTATTACATCAAAGTATGACAATCATGTGATTTTAACCCGAACAATTTTTGATCCTTAACATTGACACATTTACCAATGTTTGAGGAAAAATTAGAGGGTACCTTCAAATCTTTCAGGCACTGCAAATATTTTGTCTTCTCAGCTGACGACATATTGTAGAAAGCTGGAGGTAAGAAAGTGTTCCCATCCTCGATAACATGAGCCAGTTCCTTTCTAATACCCATTCTTTCCAAGTTTTTACGTGCTTGAAGTCCATCTTTGCTTTTTCCAGGAATATTCAGTATCGTACCAAGCAAACAATCACAAACATTCTTCTCAATATGCATTACATCTAAACAATGTTTGACAGTCAAGTGCTTCCAAATTGTAAGTCAAAGAAATGGACCGTTTCTTCCAAGGGTCGGGGATTGGCATCTTCCTACGGTTTTTCCCAAAATCATTTTCAATATCCTTGATTTTCTCGAATACCTCCTCACCACTGATAGGAGGGGAGGTGGTGCATTCTCTTCCTTCCCATTAAACCAGTTCTTAGCTTTACGAAACTCGTGACCGCATGGTAAGAAACGACGATGTCCTTGCTAAACAGTTTTTCTTCCGTGTTTTAATTGAGAGAAACTAGTATTCTTCTCACAAACAGGACAAGCTAGATGACTTTTGACTGAATAACCAGCTAGATTACCAAGTGCAGGGAAATCGCTCACGGTGCAGAACAACATTCCTTTCAACTTAAACCATTCCTGCCGATATTCATCCCACGTCCAATTCTCTTCGAACCACAGTTTGTGAAGGTCGTCAACTAAAGGTTCTAGGAACACATCAATGTCATTACCAGGATGCTTTGGCCCTGCTATCATCAACGAAAACATCACATATTTCCTCTTCATGGTCAACCACGATGGTATATTGTAAATAACAACCATCACAAGCCAAGAACTGTGTGTACTACTCAAATCTCCATACGGATTCATACCATCAGTGGATAAACCCAACCTTACATTCCGAGCTTCCTTCCCAAAATCAGGATACAATTCATCAATTTTCTTCCACTGATCACCATCTGAACAATGTGCAATCACATCATCATCTTCAACCTTCTCTCTATGTTAGCAAACAACCTTTGAAGCCTAGGTAAAACAGGGAGATACCACATCATCTTCGCGGGAACACGTTTGTTGGTTTCCTTAACAACATCTCCTCCCACTTACACTTTTTGTTTCACAGCTTTGTAACGTGACTCGCCACAAACGCTACAATTTTCCAATTTCATATCATCTTCCCCTCTAAACAACATACAATCATTAGGACAAACGTGAATTTTCTCAATTTCCATACCCATTAGACATAGTATCCTCTTTGCAGCATATGCCCTATCAAGCAATAAATTTTCAGCGGGAAGCAGCTGTCTAATCAACTCGAGCGCCTCTGTTAATGCCTTATCTGAAAGCCCATGCCTGGCTTTTAAATTCATCAACAACAAGGTCGCGCTTAGAATAGTGTGGATTGACCCATCATACAAAGGGGTCTGCTTATCATTATACATCGCTTAAGCGCCTCAGGTTTTCCAAAAAAATGCGTGACAACATCATCTACCAAGTCATCCAATTTATCGTCATAATTACCAACCATTTCATTTTCTGCTACAACTTCCATTGGTTCATTAACAACAACAGTGCTACGTTCTTCCCCATGCCATACCCACGTGGTATAGGAATTTTGGAAACCCCTAACAATCAAATGTTCACGCAAACCTTCAACTCCTAGATATACATCGTTAGTACAATCCTTACAAGGGCCTCGCATGGTCGACTGATTTTCCACTCTTGCATTATCAAAAGCAACATCAATGAAATATTCAACCGATCCCATATACTCTGGTGAGGTCCGATGATTCTCCCTAATAATACGACTACGTTCCATAACGCTTGTGTACCTATTTTCATAAATTTTAGAGCATATTAATGAATTAATTCATCTACATCGTACTAGTTGACAACATAGCACATAAACAATAGTTTCATAAACACAAATGACTAGGAATCAATAGGAAAGTTCATATATCTTCAATGAAATTAGGGACACACATAATATTTTCATGCTTGAAATTAACAAAGATCCGCCATCAATACTAAATTTAGCGGGAGATTACCTCATCGCGGCCTAGGATTCAGCGAGCCCAAAGATTGGGATATTCTCTGCGTTCTTCAACCCAAAACAAAGATAGAATAGTCTAGATAGAACAAATAGGATCCGTTTCTCATTTTATGTCACTCTGTTTTAGCTCATCCGGGGACTTTTTCGAGATCGTGAATCTCTCCCGGACATTTTTAGCTTATCCGAACACATTTCCGAACTCGGAACCTTACCCGGATGACTGCATTGACTTGACTCCACCGACATCAACAAATTGGCCCGTCGACTTGACCGTCAAAGTCAAGCCGGTCAACGGGGAAACGTCTGGCTAGTCATTTCCGGTGTCGGAAACATAGCCTAGTCGGCGGTTAAACGCAACCGCCGAGCAAAGTATGCAGTTACACGGTGGTTGCATCACAACCGCCGTGTACAAAGCGATCCGGCTAGAGAATCAGGGTTTCCGAACTGAGAATCCTAGAAGGACGGCGGTATTCTTATTTTCGCGCGGAACCGCCGTCGTTCGGCGCTGTTTTCCGGCCACATTCCACTAGTGCGCGAGAGCTGCGTTGGATGTGTTTCCTTACAGGCATGGATGATGGAACCATGGTAGATGAGTCCGGCCGGCCTAGGGTAGTGACTTTCAGGCCCTACAGTGAGAATGGTAGAACCGTCACAGCGAAGAGCAGGGATGAAAACATCACATTTGCGTTCAATTTGATTATGAAGAGCAAGAGAAATATGGCAATCTGCTACGGTTACTTCTGCAAAATGACGGATGATCCCAAAAACACCACAACTGAGAATATAGCGGCCTGAGGGTATGCCTTCTCTTTCTCTCTCTCAAGAAGCTCAAGGATTAGTTCCAATTGCAGTGTGCGCTCGGATACGATTATAGCGCTCGACTTCCATCCCAAAGATAGATTGCGATTGTGTCTAATATATAGTTGTGGATAGTTGATGATATGTCTTTCTAGGGTCGGATATAAACAGGGGCGGATCCAGGAAAAAAATTTAGTGGGTGCTGAGATTACACTTACAGAAAATAGAGAGTGAATTTAGTGCTAATTTTAGTAAAAATATGATGAATATAAATAGGTAAAATATAACTATATTTATAAAAAAAATTAGCCCTAATTATTTGGCAAGTGAGGGCTTGAGCACCCACAAGCCCTCATGTATATCTAAATGCCGAGTGCATTTTGTTTTCTGGGAAAAATTCAGGAATGTTAAACGTTTGAAGTTTGAACATTTTTAGAATGTTTCAAAAATGATGATATTAGTTTTAGTTTGTAAAGAAAGAATACTGTAGGATGACATGTTTGTATTGATGCGAGTCTACAAAATATATTGATAAATGCAAAAATTGACTTGGTAAGTCATAACTATAAACACTAAGGACCTATTCACCTGAACTGAATTGAACTAAAAAATACTTAACTAAACTAATTAATTGAACTGGAAAATATTGGACTAAACTGAACTAAAATTCATTTGAATATTTGATCAAAAATAAATTTATATTAAAAATTTTGATTACAAAACAAGCCATTGATAATAAAGTTATATTGGATTGAACTTACTAGAACTTAACTGAACTGAAAAATAATGAACTAAACTAAACTAAAATTCATTTGAAATTTTGATAAAAATAAATTTATTTTCAAAATTGTGATTTCAAAACAAGCCATTGATAGTAGAATAATATTGAATTGAACTTATTAGAATTGAACTGTATTGAATAAACAAATCACTGCATAATATAACTAAATTAGCTAAATTTTATCAAATCATATTTAATTAGAACCGAACTTAATAAGTTGAACCTAGATAATAAATAGAATTGAGCTGAAGTACACAAAATTGAACCTGGATTATTAAACTAAATTGAACGGAATCATGATGAATTGAACTGAACTTATCTGAATTGGAGAAAACAATCAATGCATTGATATAACTGATGAAGTTATATTATATCACATCATATTTCATCATATATGAATTAATAAACTGAATCTAGCTTAATGAACTGAATTGAATAGACCATGACTGAATTAAGGGAAAATTGATGTCATAATCCCTTACTGACACCTTAACAAGAATACAAGTTTTCGTAGTGTATTTAATTAAGATTTAATTAGTAGTTAATTTTGTAATTTTAGTTTTATTTGTATTTATTTAGAATTTTTATCCCAATCATACCATCATTAATTTTAGTTAAGTTAATTTACTACTTTATTTGATTCTATATGTATCATTCAGATTCAATTAGACCTGTTTTCGTAAGTATTTCCTGATTTTCAATTGATTTAATGATGTAATTTTGATCCATTCAATTAAGTTGAATTTGGTATATTTACTGTTCGTAGCATATTACCATTAAATTTTCCATTAAAAGTAACTTTTAATGGTAATTAGCTTATTTGTAGCATATTCATGAAAAATTATAAATGATATTGAACGGTTGTTATACATGGTTAAAATATTACGAAGAAAATATAATTCTGCAATTTAATTTGGTAGCATGCATGCATATAACATGTAAATGAGTGTACGTAGCAGCTACTTTTAAAGTCTCTAACTTAAATGTATCGGCAACTTTTTTTTTCTAAGAAAATAATTTGTTTTAGTTTCACTAGATGCAGTGTCAAACTGGAATTTGGATGAGGCATTCTTGATTGGTGAATTTAATACAATGTCCATCAATGAATATAAAGGACCATATGTCCTTAGAGCATGGCATATTTCAGTTCATTTCCTCTAATGAACTGATTGAAATTAATACAGTAGGTAACACATATTCATGGTCAAACTCACTGGACTCACTGGACCACTTTTTTAATCAGTGCCCTTTCAATGTATATCTTCTAGATTTCTTGCTCAACATTCCTGTTCCTACCTTTCAGTCAGCAAAGCATAGAATCTCCTTTTATCTAGAGTACAAAGGAAGGTCAAAAACTCACACAAAAGTGCTTTCAGTTACCTTATGTACCATGTTATGGAATATGTGGCTCTGTAGAAACATGATACTTTTTGACAATTCAATCACAGATGGGGCAGCTCTTGTTCAGAACTGCTTAAAACAAACCTTCCTATACTTTTCAGCTTTTCCACCAGTTGATTCAACTGAAAAGCATAGAGACCTACTTAACATTGGCCTAATTCCCTATCTGAAAAGAAAGAGACCTAAGCTTGTGAAAGTAGTCAGTTGGTTGCCCCCTACAGCCGGCCTCAAAATTAACACTGATGCTTCTTTTGCTAATGGCCTTGCTGGATTAGGTGTAGTTGTGAGGGATGAAAATAGTGTGGTCATATCTATGCACTTGAAATGTGTACAGGCATCATCCCCTTTACATGCTGAACTTATTGCTATCCAATTTGGATACTCAGTAGGAACTTCCCTGTCAAGGCCTTTTGAGTTGGAATCTGACTGCCTTAATGCAGTCAGAGGGATTCAAAACCCCTCCCAGTCTCAATGGGAACTCCCGAGTCTCTTCCTTGAGCTGAATGCTTTAGGTATTCACTCATGCATCCACCATGTTTTTAGGGAGTGTAACTTTGTTGCAGACTTTCTATCAAAAAGAGCCCTCTCTCTATTACTCTGGCATATTTATGTTATCTGATGCTCCTCCAGTTCTTGTGGGACTCCTTGCTACTGATGCATTGAGAATCCCAAATTTGAGGAACATTTGAACTGCTTACTGCTTCCTATATTTTCTTTCAGGTACAGAAGACCCATAGCTTTTGCTATGGAGGTACCTGCTCATGCTCAGCAGCAAGATTGGATAATCTCCAGGCCTCTTCCTTGTGAAACATCAACAGAGGATGTATTCTGCTACTATTTCAGAACTATGTAATCTTAAATGCAATTGTCATTTCTTTTGTAAGTGATGGCTGACACAAAGTCTTGACCATCTCACTCCAATTGGCTAAAATGTGTTTCGTTTAACGATTCGCTAAATTGCTCGTTGATTTTTTGAGTGGTCAAGACTTTCATTTTTGGTATCAAGCATCACAACCTAGCTATTTCCTTTCATGCTTTTCCAAAACAAACTGTAAATCAACTATGACCTTTTCGGTCCATTCCCGGTGTGGTAAGCCCAATAAAATCACTCCACCATGGTGTGGCTTAATTAAAAAAAATAATGGTCAAACAATTGGCTTCATTCCCCTACAACTGAAAAGTTGAACATGGGCTTAAGCTCCCAAGGCTGGTTAGTGAATTTTCCAACTTCCTGTATCCAGATCCTAAACATGGACACATCTGACCATGCACATTTACTGTTCACCATAGGTAGTTCAGTGCCATCATCACCTAGATCATTTCTTTTTATCAATGCATGGTTTAATAGGGAAGACTTCCGATCAGTGATCAGTACTGACTGGAATATTCCCATGAGCTAGCAAGGAATGATTAGGTTTTTCTTGAAACTACGCAAACTTAAAATTACCATTAAAAGCTGATATAAGCTAATTTTTGGTAATATTCAGTCAAATTTAGTTGAGGCTGATGAGAATCTAAGGTTGCAAGAAATCATTTTTGACGATGACAGTTCAATCATGAACTAGTCAAACTCATATAATGTAGGCTCTGCATCTTAGAGCACTTAAAGAACAACATAAATTCTGGAAACAGAAATCCAGGATTGCATGGCTAAAAGATGGTGAAGAGAACATTAAATTCTTCTCACATTCAGTGAGGGAGAAAAGGAGTGGTCCGAGTATCACAAAAATAAAGAACTCTAATGGTGACTGGCTTGAAAATATTGATGATATTGAAAATGAGGCATTGCAGTACTATCTAGATTTACTGTCTGAACCTCCAAATAATAGGAATGGTGATTTGACAAGCGATTTCCCACGTCGTTAAATGGGACTCCGCGAGATCAAAATACTATTTATAAATCACCTACAACTTCTAACTACTAGAAAGTAGATAGTGGGAAGTAGGGGTCGAACCACAAGGAGAAGGGACTTGTAAGAGTGTTTTAAAGTAGAAAATAAACATACTTATATATTATATAGAAAGCAATGTAAACAAGGGGGGTTTTGAGATTGGTTTGGATTACACTATGAAAGCAAATTAAACTATCATTAGCTACGCTAAGGGGATGATACTAGGATTATGAGGCCTTGGGAGGCAAATGACTTCAATTTCCAACTATCGACTTATCACCGAGCAAATGCAATTAAAAGGAAGTTTAGACCATTTGTCAAGGATGAAAACATCATTCTCTCGAATGTAGCTAGAAAGGATGATAACACCACTCAAAAGCTCTCATTGTTGATTCACCTAGATGATAACATCATAGATAACTCAACAATGGTATTAGGATTAGAGAGAGACAAACTTACTCACACACCCGCAATAGCGAGAGCATACAAATAAGACATTTGATAACTAGCAAGAACCAAGACGATGATAGCATATATGTCTCGACTCCTACTTTGCTACTTAATGATATTGGAGTGAACGGTAACGTTCTACCCACAATTCTAGCTATTCGTTGATAACAATCATACGTTAAAAAGGAATCTTCAACTCAAGTATACAATCACATATTAGGGGGACCAATGATAACATTCAATCCTTACCCAAACACATAATTGATTAATCATGCAAGTTCATAAGATTTCCACTTCTAACAACTCACATTTATCATGACATTCCTTAACTACAATCACACAACAAGGAGAAGAAATTATCATCACTCAACCCCTTCCATAGTCATTAATCTAACAACTAGAGATTACACTACCATTATACTAAGTCACCATCATCATCACACTAAATTACTCCAACCAATCTAACCTAATTAATGACTATGGAGCATGCAATTGATATAAAACACAAAGCCCATAACAAATTAAGCAAGATTGAACAACATTCATGCACAAGAATTCAAGTTCATCAAATGATAATCCAAATCTCAAGTTTAAGCATACAAGGCCCTCAAAGTTTCAAGGGAAATGAATTCAAATGCTCCCAAGGATCAAACTAAGCTATACTACAATACATGGAATCAAACTACTAATCTAAGGGAAAGGAATGGAAGAAAAGGGAAAGAAAGATGAAGAAAAATGGAGCTCTACATGGTTGTGGCCGTTTTCTTCTCTTGGGGGAGATAAGGGGTATTTATAGAATGCAGTGCACGGGCCGCGCAGCACTCCGCGCACTTTTGTGAAGGGTCGCGCACTTTAACCGTTGATCCGATTTGCATCTTCTAGTAGTCCATTTCGAAGCTCTTGATGAGAGAAATCCAATGGTATGATCCATGTGCTCTAATTCCTTTGCAAACATTTCCAAAATCAAGTTTCAAAATATTAGTGCATCACTTGTTCTTCAAAATGTAACTTTCACAAGTTTAGCTTTAAAGCTTCTTACTTTGCACCAAATGCTACCCAAATTAGATCTCAAATGTTATCAAAAGAAGAGTATATTTAGGGCTCATCATGATTTCTATCACCATTTCCTTAGACAGATACGTGAAGTAATTACTGAGTCTGAAAATGATGATTTCATTAGACCAATGCACATGGAAGAACTGAGGCTTACTGTATTCAGCTTAAACAAGAACAACATCCCAGGGCCTGATGGCTATTCTTCAAAAAATTTCACCAAATCCTGGGATATAATCAAGGAAGATATCTTGAATGCAGTCAATGACTTCATGAGTGATTCCAAAATTCCTACTGGTATTACAACCACATGGATTACAATTATCCCAAAAAAGGATTCATTTGATGATTTTAGACCAATAACCCTTTCTAATTTCATTAACAAGATCTTTTCAAAGTTGTTAATGGAGAGGCTTAAACCACTCATGCCTAAAATAATCTCTTCCCAGCAATCTGCATTTCTTAAAGGCAAGGACATTTCTGATAATGTCATCTACCTAAAATAATTGACCAGATTCATTGATAAGAAGTCTAAAAATCCCAATTGCATGCTCAAATTAGATTTAAAGACAACCTTTTGAAAGAGTAAACTGGGATATTTTGAACAATATTCTTCTGAAATTTGGTCTACATGGTAAATTTGTCTACTGCATCATGAAAAAGTCGAGCCAGGTAAACTTTTCAATTTTAATTAATGGTAAACCTAATGGATTTTTAATATCCACTAGGGGTATCAAGTAGGGTGATCCACTTTCACCATCCATGTTCAACATTTTTTTAGAAACCTTCTCAAGAAGCCTTTCATATGTTTTTACTGTAGGTAAACTTGAATATTTCCAAATACATATAGGTCCAAATCCAATCTCTCACCAAAATTATGCAGATGATACTATTATCTTTCTTAAAGCCTCGAAAAATAGTCTCTCGGTCATTAAAGCCTTTTTGGTCATATTTGAGCAAATAACTGGTCAAAAAAATCAGTTTTGAGAAGAGTGGGTTTTATCTGAGTAGACATGCTACAACTGCAAGGTGGGAGGTCGTCGTTATACCTCTCCAAAAATACAATTTATACTCACTCACAAGCTCTACACACAACTAAGCATATAGTGGCAAGTAAGGTTCGTATCCACAGAGAAGAGGAGATTTTCAAGTATCTCAAATAGATTTACTACTCTAACTACTATAAAATGACTATAATATCATATTTATATAAAAGCGATGTAAATAGGGGGGGAAATTTGGAGTTTGGTTGTAGAAAACACTACAATGTTATGCTAAGCTATAGCTTAAGATTACAACTAAACTATATAAAAGATAGATTAACAATGAGATTATTAGACTTGGGCACTCGACTTCAACTTTCGACTAAAGGTTAATCATTGAACTACCACACATTGCACTTGGTTTTTGCGATTACTTATCGAGATGGAAGATCTCAAAGTAAGATATTCAATCTATTCTCTCTTTCCTAACCAAGAAACAACATAGCATCGTTGCTAGGTATTCATCTTTAGATAAAATAAGTGGAAGCACTATATTTAATCTATTGATGGCATTATTCATGAGAATCGATAACATGTAAGCAAGGCAATTGAACATTCATGAGGAACAATGGATGAAAGCATACAAAGCACTATTCCTATTTGCTCTAACCATCAATTAAGCAAATGATAACATTTTGCCCATAGATTTAGCAAGTATTCAACACAACCTACAACTAGGAAGAAAGCCCAATCGTTTATTGCATCAAATTCATATGGACAAACACATTCAATTGCTAATCGAAAAACCCATGAGCCATGCATATCAAGTTCTCAAAACCATAAATCGAAAGTCTACATCGAGGTACCCAAGAGTTGTTTAGCCTACTACAATCATATTAATCATACAATACAAACCCATAGAATCAAAGAGATGAAAAGATGAAGAAGAGAATGGAACTAGAGAGTTTTGTGAGCTAATTTTCGAACCCCTTTGATGTGGGATGCCAAGAGACTTTTATACTCTCCAAAAGATAAGAAGAAGTCAACTTGCAGCAGCGCGCGGACTCCGCGCCAGTTGGCGCACTTGTGTGAAGGGCTGCGCGGTGCGCGGACCGCGCAGCAGTTGGCGCACTTGTGTGAAGGGCTGCGCGGTGCGCGAACCGCGCAGCAGTCCGTGCACTTTGTGAAGGGCTGTGCACTACTCCATTGTTGCTTCTTTCGGAGAGTTCCGGTTCTACCTTTTCGGAAAGGCCTTCATCTTCATGTTTAATCACCATTATGTCGCCTCAATGTTCAAGTACCTATAGAGTGACGAAACTATGGCATATGGCGTATAACTTCCATACATCCCTCTACTCTCAAAATAGCAACAATTATCAACAATTAGGCCTATTTAGCACCATTAGAAACCATTTCTAAGTGCAACAATCATGGTATAACTTGAGCTCATCAAATCCCCCACACTTAGATTCTTGCTCGTCCTCGAGTAAATTACCCAATGCACTCCCTCATAATATGAACCTCACCATATACCCCCATTCTACTTTCTACATCTCCTCTACTAAAGCACTCAAGGTCCCCCACACTTATTGTCAAACATCTCTAAATTGAGAATCAAAGATCAAGGTTTGAAGTTAAGGGACCTTCCCTCCTAAGGTCTACCCATGTGATCGACTCCAACGATCCACACCCCCCTAAACATGCATCTCCAATCACAAATCTAACCCAATGTAGTGGACTTAGAACGATCCCCATCCGATAAAATCGGATAGTCCACCGCATATCCTAAGGGTGCCTCTCTACATCAACAATGCTCGAAAGCATAATGTAGGCACCATCTAACATGCCAATCTACTCATAAAACAAATATATCATGGCATCACAACCTCCACTAGGCCTAGCAAAATGATATGGCTACATCAACGTCCATAGCTATCCTAGTACACATTCACCTTCTAGAGTTCTAAGCACTTACAATCATAAAATCATATCAAGAATGATTAAACTCTACTCCAAAACACAACCATCCCACCAAACAAATTCACCTCACATTTTGAGAATAATAAGAACAAAACCTCTCCTTTTGCCTATGTGCCTTTCGGTTTTCACATAGCGCGGCGCTCATCCTCACGTCGTTGGCGTCTGGTAATGGGACAGACCGCGGCTGGGTGGTGAGGGTGCATCGAGTGGAACATCTCTGAAAGGCTATCAACGTCATCCTCCAGGCGCTCTTGACCCCTGTGAATGTGATCCAGCTGAACACGGAGTTGCTGATGTTTGTAGTTCACTGTGCTCTCCAGGTCACCAAGGGCAGTGGTGATGCGTGTGGTAGCTCGTAGAAACTCTGAAATCATGGGGGAGTCCACTCCACCACTGGCAGTCCTAGGATCGGCATCAAAAGGGTCGGGTATCCCATGGTCCGGCACAGGAGGATCAGGTCTAGTGGCTCCCGATGAAGCAAATTCAGGGTCACAAGAAAGTGTAAGAGCAGATAGGGGAAACCCGCGCAACAGAGACACCCGAGCCTGCGGAAGACGTAGAAAGGGAACGCCCCGACGCTTATACTTCCACCCAAGACTGTCATCAAGGGCAAGTATACCAGAAGCCTTTAGATAGTCAAAATTAAGAAGGAAGTTATCATCTGCACCAATTCGCTCAACCTGTGAAGGGCGGGGGACACCATATCAATCTGCAATCAAAGTAATCATTCCTCCCATGGTAAGACGCCCTGTATGGCGATGAGCATTAAGACACGCATTAATGAAAAGCTGCGCCCAATCAGGTATGCCATAGGTAGCCGTAGAGGTACAACCCCATAGACAAATAAGCTCATTCTGATCAACTAAGGCATGCTCTCCCTTGCCATGAATACAAGAAGATAACAACCAATGGAGTAGTCTAACAGCCGGATGGAAAATGGCGGAGGAGGAAGAGTTATTATTGTGCATAGATACACCGGAAAGTTGATTAAAAAAGGAGTGGCGGGCAAAGTTGATCGATTTATGATTGACCATGCGGTGGTCGATACGGCCCTTAGAGATGCCAAAACAATCGAGCAAGTCCTCATGAGAAAGTGTAAACTCCTGATCACCCAAATGGAAAGAGATAGCCGGCACATCACCATCATCAGTCTCAGTGATACTTGTCTCAATAGTGGATAAGAACTCAAGAGTAAAACTAGCAAAAGTGGGTACTGCTAAGTCCAAGAGGTCTACAAGGCCACCATTTTGCATAAGGACAAGGAGAGAGGATTCAAGGCCAAGCTGCTGCAGAAGCGGGCGATAGAAGAATCTGGTGGGCAGAATAGGCCGTCTTTCTAAAGCAGCCCACTTGGCTTTGGCTCTGTCACTAAGTCTCGTTAAACCCTTCAAATCAAGTGGAACCGGTGATGGTGGGGAAGGCTGTGGAGCAGCTCTTCCAGGGACGGCGGTACGTCGACGCTTAGAAAGGGAAGTAGATGCCATACTCCCAACTCAGCAGACAAAACAATACACACCCTCGAGGAAACAGTCCCAAATAACAGTGCAAATACCAACTTCAGCAAAGCTCCCACAAAGGACCAACACAATGACAAATTATCTGAACACCGCACAACTCACAAAGAACAGTTCCAAATCACCAAATTCAAAGAAACCGGTAGAATAAGTACCCGAAGTCCAATGCCGAGAGGTAGAGATGGCAGTGACCAGAGATGGCCGGAGGTATGGTGGTGCCGAGACGACGCCAGAAATAGGTGGTGGTGGGGCGGTGGGCTCGCGGCGGCGTGCAGAGGAGACGCCGGGAAGTCGTGGTGGTGGCGGCGCTGGAGGGTCAGTGGAGATGGGACAGATCGATCGGCGGAGTTGACGCGGTGGCGGGACGACGGACGCGACCGAAGAACTGATGGCGGAAGATGTCGGGGAAGAGCAGCCACGACGACCCGAGACGGTTCAGGCAGGTCGTCGACCGGGAAGACCAGATGGGCCCGGTGGGCGGTGACCAGCGGTGGTGGAGAAGAGGTGGTAGAAGGCCGGCCGGTGAATGGCGGCGGAGATCGCCGGAGATGGTGGTGGAAGCTGGCCGGAGATGTGGGCGGAAGCTGGCCGGAGATGAGCAGTGGGCGTGAAGAAGGGCCGGTGATGAGTAGTGGGCGTGAAGAAGGGCCGGTGAGCAGTGGGCCGGTGATGTCGGTGGAAGCTGGCCGGAGATGGCCGGTGGCCGGCGGCCAGTGGGTGGCGGCGGAGGTGGCCGGATCGGAGTGGATGGCGGCGGAGGGAGATGGGTGGGTGATGGTGTCGGTGGAGTGGGGGAGAAGTGGTGATGAGGGAGGTTGTGTGGGATTTGATGTGTAATGGGTCAAAGTCAACTGGGTCAAATGGGGCAAGTGCACAGACCAAGCGCTAGGACGGACACCTTCCAAAGGGCCGCGCGATTTGAACGTGAAATCTGCCCCCGGGAAACACCGCGCGGCACTAGGCGCGCTAAGGTTCTGATTAACAAAGGCCCGCGCGGTCCTTTTTTTTTTTTTTTTTTTTTTTTTTTTTTTTTGCAACGATCGTCCTTGCTTTGTATCTGAAAAATGATAAACACATACCCCGTGTAAAATCAACTAAAAGAGAAATAATAATAAATATGAAAAACAACTATATAGAAAAGTAACACATCGTTCAAAATAATATGAAAAATAAAGAACGATCAAAACCGGTTTATTTAACGTCGTCGGCACGACTTACCTCCAATGAAATCACTCATAGGTCGGCTCGGTGAGATGCATCTCATCAAGGATTTCCGAATTAAAGTTCTCACAATATGGCTTCAAGCGTTGGCCATTTACTTTCAAAATCTTGGAGGTGGCTTCACTCTTTATATCCACCGCACCATGTGGATATACTTTCACAACTACGAATGGTCCCGTCCATCGAGACCGCAATTTACCGGGAAATAGACGAAGGCGAGATAGGAATAGGAGTACTTTTTGACCAACCTCAAAATTCTTCCTAATGATCATCTTATCGTGCCATGCCTTCGTTTTCTCCTTATAAATAGCGGCGTTCTCGTAGGACTCGTTCCTTAGCTCCTCTAGCTCTTGTAGTTGTAACTTCCTTTCATTCCCGGCTTCATCTAGATTGAGATTGAACTCTTTGATTGCCCAATAAGCTTTGTGTTCCAACTCCACCGGTAGATGACAAGGCTTCCCAAAGACTAATCGATATGGAGACATACCGATTGGTGTCTTAAAAGCCGTCCTATATGCCCACAATCCATCATCTAACCGAGTATTCCAATCCTTTCGAGTCGGTTTAACCGTCTTTTCAAGGATGGACTTGATTTCCCGATTGGAAACTTCGGCTTGGCCATTAGTTTGTGGGTGATAGGCGGTGGAGGTCTTGTGGTTTACACCATACTTCTTCAACAATGCGGCGATGGTTCGATTGCAAAAGTGGGTACCCCGATCACTAATCAATGCTCTAGGAATCCCGAACCTAGAGAAGATGTTTGCTTTGATAAACTCTGCAACCACTTTAGAATCATCAGTTTTAGTGGGGATTGCTTCAACCCACTTTGACACATAATCAACCGCAAGCAAGATGTATTTGAAACCGAAAGAATTAGGAAAAGGACCCATAAAATCAATACCCCATACATCAAACAATTCACTATATAAGGGAGCAGTTTGGGGCATTTCATTACGAGACGAGATATTCCCTACTCTTTGACATTTGTCACAAGATTTGCAAAAGCTATATGCATGCTTATTCAAATTAGGCCAATAAAAACCACAGTCAAGCACTTTTCGAGCAGTTCTCCTAGCACCGAAATGACCACCACATGCATAAGAATGACAAAATGTGAGAATAGAGTTAACCTCACTATCGGGGATGCATCGCCTCACAACTTGGTCGGAGCAATGTTTCCATAGATATGGATCATCCCACACATAAAATTTAGCATCATGTTTCAACCTATTCTTCTGAGCAGTGGTGAAACGAGGAGGAAACTTGTTAGCAACACGATAATTCACAATGTCGGCATACCATGGAAGAGAAACACTAAGAGCAAACAAATGCTCATCCGGGAATTCTTCTTGAAGACATTCTTGTTGCACATTTGCCTCGACTCTAAGCCATGGCACTAGGCGGCTCAAGTGGTCGGCCACAAGGTTTTCGGCACCCTTCTTGTCCTTCACTTCCAAGTTGAATTCACTCAAGAGTAAAATCCATCGAAGCAACCTTGGTTTCGCGTCTTTCTTCGTCATTAAATAACGAAGTGCTGCATGGTCAGTGTAAACAATAACCTTGGTACCAAGCAAATAAGACCGAAACTTTTCAAGTGAGAAAACTACCGCTAACAATTCTTTCTCTGTGGTAGAATAATTTCTCTGAGCCTCATTAAGAGTCATGGATGCATAATAGATGGCATGGGGCACTTTTCCTACCCTTTGACCTAATACCGTGCCAACGGCATAGTCACTCGCATCACACATAATTTCAAAAGGAAGAGACCAATTTGGAGGTTGAATGATGGGGGCGGACACAAGCATAAGCTTTAAACAATCAAATGCCCTCTTACAACTCTCATCCATCACAAATTCCACATCCTTTTGTAACAACTTACACAAAGGAGAAGCAATTTTTGAGAAATCTTGGATAAAACGGCGGTAGAATCCCGCATGACCAAGAAAGGAACGAACTTCACGCACACAAGTAGGGTAAGGCAAAGTTTGAATTGTATCAATTTTAGCTTTATCTACCTCAATACCCTTAGAAGAAACCACATGACCTAAAACAATACCTCTTTCAACCATAAAATGACATTTCTCGGAATTTAGAACAAGGTCAAATTCAATGCATCGTTGAAGAACTAATGACAAATGTTCCAAACAATCATCAAAAGAGTTTCCATGAACGGTAAAATCATCCATAAAAACTTCAACAAATTTTTCAACATATTCTGAGAACATGCTTACCATGCACCTTTGAAAAGTCGAGGGTGCATTGCAAAGCCCGAAAGGCATGCGTCGATAAGCAAACATACCATAGGGGCATGTGAATGTGGTCTTCTCTTGATCTTCTGGCGCGATCGGCACCTGGAAATAACCTGAATAGCCATCAAGAAAACAATAGAAAGAGTGCCCTGCAAGCCTTTCAAGCATTTGGTCAATAAATGGTAAAGGAAAATGATCCTTTCTAGTTACCGCATTCAACCTCCGGTAGTCTATGCAAACTCGCCATCCATTCTGAACACGAGTAGGGACCAACTCTCCCTTTTGATTCTCTACCACTGTGACTCCGGTTTTCTTAGGGACAACATGTATCGGGCTCACCCATTTGCTATCGGAGATTGGATAAATTATCCCCGCATCTAGCAATTTGATCACCTCGGCTTTTACTACCTCCATTATGGGTGGATTCAATCGCCTTTGAGGTTGTCGCACGGGTTTAGCATCATCCTCCAACAAAATCCTATGCATGCAAGTGCTTGGACTTATACCCTTGATGTCGGAAATAGTCCACCCTATGGCTTTCTTGTGCTCATGTAGCACTTTCATCAACTTGACTTCTTGCTCTTTGGTGAGTTTACTAGATATTATAACCGGAAGTTTCTCACTTTCACCGAGATAAGCATATTTAAGGTCTTGAGGAAGTGGTTTCAATTCCACTACCGGAGACGTCTCAAGAGAAGATCGGTCACCCGATACTCTCGAGTCGGAAAGACCTAAGATAGGCGTATCAAGGGAAAGCTCTTCATAAGAATCTAGTGCACTCACGCTTTCTTTCGCTCTAGACCCAACACTACGAAAGGTTGATTCATCACTACACAAGCTCCTTTCAATAGCATTCAACAAAGGATCATGAGCACCATCTCTAAGAACATCTTGCACACAAATTTCAACCACATCAATAGCATTGCAAGAATGATCACCAATTGGGGATTCCATATCATCATGATTGTGAAATTCTATTTTATCCCCATCAAATTCCATGGTGAGTTTGCCATTAAACACATCAACCACGGCTCTTGACGTTTTCAAAAATGGGCGCCCCAATAGAATTGGTGCGGCATAGTTATCATGTTCCATGTCAAGAATGTAAAAATCCGCAGGGAAAATCAACTTGTCGACTTTAACCAACACGTCCTCTACAATACCCTTAGGGTATGCACTAGAACGATCGGCAAGTTGAATTACCACCCCGGTTTTAAGTAAAGGACCAATGTTCAAAGATTTATACACCGAGAAGGGAATCAAGTTAATTGATGCACCTAAATCTAGCATGGCCTTTTGAAAAAATATCCCTCCTATGGTGCAAGGAATGGTAAACATCCCGGGATCACCACATTTAGGAGGGATTTTCGCTTGAAATAAAGCCGAGACATTAACATTCATCCCCTCCTTAGTGGCATCTTTTAAACGTTGCTTACGATTATTAGCACATAGTTCCTTCAAAAATTTAGCATATCTAGGAACTTGACTAATAGCATCGAGTAAAGGAATGTTTACCTCACACTTACGAAAGACTTCGTAAACGTCCTTGTCAACCTCCTTCTTTCGAGTATCTTTCAACGCCTCGGGGTATGGGGGTTCCACTTCAAATGGTTGAGTCTCCTTCTTCTTCTTGTGAGGGGGAGAAAATGGAGGAGATGGTGGCTCGCCATTAGGTGATGTCCCTTGAACAAGTATCTCCGTTTCAACCCCTTTTCCCTTAAGGATCTTCTCTACACCCCGTTTCTCGACCCTTTCCTCGGCTTCCTTCATCAACACAATGTCATCCTTGGCCAATGTCTCTTCAACTACTTTGTTGGTCAAATGCTTCACAACAAACCCTTTCTTGGTCTCTTCTTCGACTATCACCTTGGGTTTATGTACCTCTTTCCCACTCCTCAAGTTTATAGCACTAGCATTCTCTCTTGGATTCATTTCGGTTTGTGCGGGAAGTTTACCGGAATTTTGGGCTTTCAAATATCCCACATCGGTGGCTATTTGACTCATTTACACTTCTATCGACTTGAACCGCCCATCATCCAAGGAATACCCCGAACTCTCACCTTGTTCATGAGCTCTCTCTTCATACCGTCGAGAATTTTGAGGTCCTCTATTGTAAGATCGCTATTGTCCTTGGTTTCGAGGGTATTGTTGAGGTTGGGATTGGTAGTATTGGTTTTGATTATCTTGGTACCCTCGATACCCTTCACCTTGGTAGTCTTGATAACCCCCATAGCTTTGGTAATATTGGGAATGTTGAAATCCTTGATCTTGGTAGCCTTGATGCCCTTGATCTTGATAGCCTTGATACCCCCCATAACTTTGGTTTCTAGGATAGTTTTGTTGGGGAGGAGCTCTATCGTAGGATCGACTACCTTGGCCTTGACTCCTAGGTGGTGCTCTATCATAAGATTGACTACCTTGACCTTGGTATGCTTGATTATTGGAGAAGGATTGTTGGCCTTGTTGTTCCTTCGTTTCATCTCTCCACCGAAAATTAGGATGATCCCTAGATCCGGGGTTGTAGTGTTGAGCATATGGGTCACTTCTCCTTTGAAATCCTCTATCACCACCTTGGCCTTGACCACCTTGATTTCCCCTAGGTCTATCACCTTGATAACCTCTACCACCTTGAAATCCTCTCCCACCTTGGTTTCCACCATAGAACCCTACGGCATTCACTTCTTCATCGTAGTATTCTTGAGTTTGGGGACAAGAGTCGGTGGAGTGGTTAAGAGAACATGTATCACATGTCAAGACTTGTTGCCTCCTATTGCCTCCCATGTTGTTTCCACCACTTTGAGCCACTACTAAACTCTTTACCGCGGCCGTGAGCTCTCTTATCTCCGCTTGAGTGGTATCATCTCTAGTTACTATGGAAACAATTGGTCTTGCCCTCCTACTTCTTCTAGGCCCTTCTTCTCGTGCTAGGCGCTCAAACAACTCCATAGCATCGGTGGATCCAATCAAAGAAATGGAACCAAGACAAGCGCTCTTCACTAACCGAGAATCTTGTTCATTAAGACCATTGTAGAAGAAGGCAACCAACTGAGGTTCGGTGTAGCCATGATAGGGGCAACTTGCTACAAGCATTTGGAATCTCTCCCAATAGTCTTGGAAACTCTCTTCTTCCTCCTGAAGAATGTTGCTAATGGCTTTAACTATCACCGAAGATTTAGAGGGGGGAAAAAACTTGTCAAGAAACCTTTCCTTCAATTCCGACCATGAGGTGATGGAGTTGGAGGGGAGACGACTCAACCAAACCTCGGCTTTATCTTTCAAGGTAAAAGGGAAGGTTTTCATTTTAAAGTGATCCTCATCGACTCCAGAGGGTTTCATGCTACTAGTAACTCGAAGGAAGGAATCGAGATGGTAGTTAGGATCATCGGTGTCTCGACCATAGAAGGATGGAAGTGCATGTATAACCCCCGACTTGATCTCACATTCGGTACCCGTCGGAAAGACGATACTCGATTGTTCTTGATCATAGGCTTGCCGCATATATCCCCTCATAGGAATGTTGGTAGGGGGGTTGTTGGCACGGTGGAATGGATTGAAAAAGGTATCTCGGGGTGCTTCTTCTCCCGCCATGTTGGAATTGGATGGCTCACTTTCTGAAAAATTGTTGGAAGATATACTCTCTTGTGTACTCCTTCTAAGTTGTCGAAGAGTCCTAGTTAACTCGGAGTCGTAGTGCAAAGGGTCTTGGTTCGAGGAACGAGTACGAACCATGCACCAAGAGCTAGAGCAATATGTCTCCAAGCAAAAGAAACAAAACCAAAGAAAATAGAGTTAGAGAAAAACTACAATCAACACCTAAAAATACGCCTCTTCCCCGGCAGCGGCGCCAAAATTTGGGAAGTCGTCGTTATACCTCTCCAAAAATACAATTTATACTCACTCACAAGCTCTACACACAACTAAGCATATAGTGGCAAATAAGGTTCGTATCCACAGAGAAGAGGAGATTTTCAAGTATCTCAAATAGATTTACTACTCTAACTACTATAAAATGACTATAATATCATATTTATATAAAAGCGATGTAAATAGGGGGGGAAATTTGGAGTTTGGTTGTAGAAAACACTACAATGTTATGCTAAGCTATAGCTTAAGATTACAACTAAACTATATAAAAGATAGATTAACAATGAGATTGTTAGACTTGGGCACTCGACTTCAACTTTCGACTAAAGGTTAATCATTGAACTACCACACATTGCACTTGGTTTTTGCGATTACTTATCGAGATGGAAGATCTCAAAGTAAGATATTCAATCTATTCTCTCTTTCATAACCAAGAAACAACATAGCATCGTTGCTAGGTATTCATCTTTAGATAAAATAAGTTGAAGCACTATATTTAATCTATTGATGGCATTATTCATGAGAATCGATAACATGTAAGCAAGGCAATTGAACATTCATGAGGAACAATGGATGAAAGCATACAAAGCACTATTCCTATTTGCTCTAACCATCAATTAAGCAAATGATAACATTTTGCCCATAGATTTAGCAAGTATTCAACACAACCTACAACTAGGAAGAAAGCCCAATCGTTTATTGCATCAAATTCATATGGAAACAACACATTCAATTGCTAATCGAAAAACCCATGAGCCATGCATATCAAGTTCTCAAAACCATAAATCGAAAGTCTACATCGAGGTACCCAAGAGTTGTTTAGCCTACTACAATCATATTAATCATACAATACAAACCCATAGAATCAAAGAGATGAAAAGATGAAGAAGAGAATGGAACTAGAGAGTTTTGTGAGCTAATTTTCGAACCCCTTTGATGTGGGATGCCAAGAGACTTTTATACTCTCCAAAAGATAAGAAGAAGTCAACTTGCAGCAGCGCGCGGACTCCGCGCCAGTTGGCGCACTTGTGTGAAGGGCTGCGCGGTGCGCGGACCGCGCAGCAGTTGGCGCACTTGTGTGAAGGGCTGCGCGGTGCGCGGACCGCGCAGCAGTCCGCGCACTTTGTGAAGGGCTGTGCACTACTCCATTGTTGCTTCTTTCGGAGAGTTCCGGTTCTACCTTTTCGGAAAGGCCTTCATCTTCATGTTTAATCACCATTATGTCGCCTCAATGTTCAAGTACCTATAGAGTGACGAAACTATGGCATATGGCGTATAACTTCCATACATCCCTCTACTCTCAAAATAGCAACAATTATCAACAATTAGGCCTATTTAGCACCATTAGAAACCATTTCTAAGTGCAACAATCATGGTATAACTTGAGCTCATCAAGCACTGTAGCCGAGGACTAAAGGACCATATAAAACCTCCGCAGCACAATCCGGTGGATTCTACCTCTTGCAAACATGCGAAGGAGAGCACTTGGACCCTGTCATTATGGCGCCCTTCCTACGCAGGTACCTCGGAGCTAAAACCAAGTAGATCTTCTCCATCTAAGGAGAAACTACTTCAATTAGGCCTACGGGCCAAACTCTTTTTCTTTTCATCTTTTTACATTTTTATACCCGAGCTCCCAAACTCGAGGTTGTCTTTTATAATTTTACCAAACTCTCAAGTTCGAAGAATGCAATTTCTTTTCGATATATATCTTCTATTTTATTTTGAAGCAGTCCATACTCTCTAAATACAAAGAGAAACTATGCCTCACAAAGCATAAGTAAAGACTGCTGCCTAAAGATCTATACGCTTATAAGTGTACGATTGATGCTTGTCTAATATGAGCTGTTTAGACTACGTGTCTGAACTACAATCATCTTAGGCCAAAATAAAATAATATACTTATAAAAAGTATATGGTCAAAGACCAACATGATACGGGTCATACAAACTCACAAAGTTTGGAACTCGACTCTCCATATGATACTCCTATTACGGTACACATCACTATTTATTAAGGCTATTCATAAGCCTAAAGAGTCAATCTTCTCAAGGATTGCGATATAAAGACCTTTATAAAGACAAAATCAAAAAGTGTTATTACACTAAGAAACTTCTTACACCTCGTGAAGGTCTTTAAATATAGGGGTACGACCCCGACCGCGAGAAGAAGTAGAGGCACGACCTCGAACACTCTGGAGGCCACGACCCCAATTACTTTCCTCTGCCACCCTCATCAACTGAGAGGGCGTAGGGGACCCATTTCTATTTTCCACAGGTCGAACAGGAGAGTCAGTAGAGCCACGAGCTCTAGGAGTAGGTGTCACCTCTCTGCCCCTTCCACATGGGATCCCTCGAGATACACCCATTTGGGCATGAGGCCTTATCAAAGGTCCTGAATATGGGACACCAGAAGGTCCACCTACTTCCCTCCTTGAAGACCCTGCAGGCATAACAAACACACCTTGGGCCTCTAGTTCCTTTATTTGGAACTTACAAGCGTTAAGCTCGGCCTGGTACATTCTCAATTCATCTATTTTGGAGGCAATCTTGTGATTCACAGTGATGGTCTTCATTAAGTCACTCTTGACTTTTCTCCATTCTTGGTCATACTCTTTATTGGTGGCCACGACCTTGTTGTGAGCATCTTCTAAATCTCTATATCTCTTCTGAAGATCACTCAGCTTCTGATTCAGCTCAGCTCTTCGCTTCAAAGCCTCTTTGAGCCCCCCTCGAAGACTCTCACATTCTTCCCGCACAATGCTGAAACAGCCTTTGGAGTCATCCAGATCTTCCTCCAGTTCCTTGTTCTTCTGAAAGACAGCTTCATACTTGACCTGCAAATCAGCACATGCGGCAGAGCAACACTGGACATAAAGGAAGGTAAAGACCAATTAATTCCAAAGACAAAGCACGTGTTCAGAATACATGAAACGCCAAAATATGGCGAAAAGAGAAAAATCTTGAAGTAAAAGACAAGGCTCTAAGGAGTTACAGTCTTCTCCGGCTCATCAGAAGTCTTTGGATCCTCAAGTGAAGTCTCAGTAGCCTGCTTCTACATCAGGAACGTCAGCTCAGGATACAAACCAGACAGTCTTTCCTGAAACTCCTCCAGAGTTAAAGCCTTCTTCAAATACTCAAGGTTAGACAGTAGACTGGTCTCAAACCCCCCAATCTGGCTAAACTTCACCCGAAATTCCTTCAAATTCTCTAGTACTTCAGGCCAAGTGTAGGCAGGGGCAAGACATCCTTGAAGCTCTTCACTTAGAAACCCCTTCAGAGGAATCCACATCTTCAAGAGCTCAGATTTATGGTAGAATTCACCATACTCTTGACGATGTGCTTCCATCTCTATACAGTTGAGGCAGAAGTCTATTATCAACCGAACTAGCCGCCACTGGCTAACAGGATCAGCATACCGGTCTCTCTCAGCTTCCACCAAAGTCATGTTCCTTTTCAACTCTAAGAAAGGAACCATCAGACAGCCTTTTTGCCTTCTTCAAGGCTTGATTCTCCTCTTCTAAGGCTTTTATTTTGACCTTAGCCTGAGCCATCTCATTCTGGAGATGCTTCAACATATCTGAAGGTTCCTTAGACCTCTTGGACAATTCCTCCTCCATCAACTTGAGCTCGGACTCCTGTCCTTGAGAACGGTCATACAGTGTCCGAAGAGAATTGTACATATGCCTCATCTGACTCGCAGACTGTAAAAGAAGACAAAGAGGATTAGATAACTACACAGCTAATCCTATCAAAAGCCATGACGAATCATACCTGGTTAATTGCGGGACAGCCCGGTACCATACTGAAGGTGACACATACTTCTCGAACTCTTCCAATGGTCCGAGTTTGAGCCTTGGCCTCTTTGGAGACTTGTCTGCAGAAATCCCTGAAGCCTCGAGATCCTTCTTCTTCTCATTACTACTCAACAGCCCCCTTGATTCAGCTATCTGAGACAACAAACTGGCTGCCATGTTCTTCCTAGAAGCACCCACTGCACATACAAGGAATGAAGTTAGCGTAAGAAGCAATGGACACATTGTGGACGAGAATATAACACAAGAAGGAATACCCTCTTGCAACGCATCTGATTCTACCACAGAAGTTATCATCATGACCTCATCGACATTTTCGGTCGTGATGGGAAGGACACTAGAGGTCCGAGACATTTCTTTTCTTGGACACCGAACTAAGGCAGAACCCTCATCCTCTTCCTCATCTGATGGATCTAAAGCCACAGGAACAAATAGGCAATCTGCCTCCCCAATCACTTTCAGCTGTGATTGAGTCTTCTTGGGTCCTTGAACCAACCTTTTAAACCGACGCCCACATCGAGCATCTTTCATCAGACCCGAGATTTCCTTATTTACCTCTTTCTCGGATATCTCATCTTGGGTAGGTCTCTCTTCTAATTCTCTATAGGCCTGCAATGCCTTAGCTGCACCACCTGGATCCTGCTCCATAGACAGGAGGGCTTCATACCAGTCCATCTCAACACCTTCTGGCTGATCAAAATGTGACAACTTCAAGAAGCTGCAATTTTGAAGAGTACGGCCGGATAGTTGATTCAACCAGTCATACGTTTCTACAGGCCATTGCCAACCCATTTGATGATCTCCAGATACAAACCTACCCTCTCTAAGTTTGATCTTATCATTCACCAACTCCCCAGCTATATCCAGCAGTTGGCGGGACGACTCCACTTCATGTCAGATCTCATTTTGGACATCTTCATTCCAATCAGGAACTTCATACTTGGTTCGATCAAAGGTTAGTTTTACCTTATCCCACTTACTGCAGTTCACAGGAAGCACAAAAAGTTTACCTAAAGTGGTGTCACGAGAGGTCAAGGTCACACTTTGTTTAACAACGGAAACCTTATACATGGTCCGCAACAAGGAGGGACTAGGGCGATAACCTTTACGAGCACACCAAGTTATTAAGGCCATAATGATTACTATCACATTGGCATGTAACTGACCTGGATGAACCTTATAATGCTGAAGAAAATCATCCAACAGTGGGGGAAAAGGGAAGGCTAACCCATGCCGCAGAAACCTCCCATATATGACCCCTCGGATCGGAGTTACTAACTCAACTGCAGATTTGTCTTCTCCAATGTACATGAGGTCAGCATCAGAAGAAATGGAAAAGGGACAACCTTCTGTGAAGATAGCAGCATCAGCGCGTGCTTTATCCTCCTTCAAAGACTTTCTACTACTACCTTCGCCATCCATGGACACTATACCTTTGGATGAATGCATTAACATGGGGCTATTCCCCTCTATCTGAGCCCTCCTGGCCATAGCTATCCTAAACATGGTAATACAACAATGTCCGAAATACACTTCTATTATACATGGTAATACAACCTCTATTCCCATAAGAGTTGTATTCATACCATAAATACATATCTTGGTGATCTACGGATTGTAGCCATATAAATACCCAAAGAGGTTTGGTAGACCTCTCATCTAATCTCATACTATATACTTTACGCCTTAAGCAAATATACTGACTTGAGCGTCGCAGTGTCTATCCCCGGGACACCCGGGGCCTTTGTCTTGCAGATCAGTTCGAGAGCCTGGTTCGTCGTCGAAGTGTTGGTGTCCGGCATTCATCAGTGTCTTTTATACATATTCTGCTAAACCTATACCAGCTATGAATGCATATGACTGAGAAATAGTTGAGCTTTGTTATCTACCCCTACATGCTAGACCATCTCAGACTAGTATCCATCCCATTACATGGTCTGTCCCATCTATAAGATTTATAATAAATGTGGATGTCTCTTGGCACCACACTCATATGGCTGGACTAGGAGTCATCATTAGGAACTATCTAAGTGTGGTTCAAAATATTAGCACTCATTATGTGAGAGAAAATTCTCCATTGGAGGCAGAGCTTCTTGTCATCCAACAGGGAGTGCATCTTGCTAATGTTTTGAATGATCAGTGCACATCAATAGAGTACTAGGTGGTTCCATCGGCTTATACATGGCATTTTGCAATTGCCTTAATAAGATGTACCATAAAAGTGGATTTGGTGGCAAGACGTTTTGAAAAATCACCGTGACTAAGTTACGATACCGCATCTAGTTTCGAACACTTACGAATAGCCTTACGAAACTCATAACCACTTTAGGATTGAAAAAAAAATTCCCCACTTGCGAGACGTACTTATGAAATAGAAAGTACTTCTCAAGTGGAACAAAAGCTGGACTATGAGCTCTGTTCCGATCTCAGTTCCGACAGGCTCCGGCAGCCCAAATGAAAGTCAATACCCACTCCAAAAACGAAGGTGGAAAACTCCTTGCAAAACTCATTACAATACTACTATAAAAATCCAAACTTTGGAAATCTACAATCAAAATCCAAACTTTGTCAATTGATAATAATAAAAATCCCATGAGAAGGGGAAAGATACTAACATTAGGGATTGATTCAACACCTGCGATTAAAGGAGTCTAGGCAGAAACCGCTGCGCTCCACCAAGCCGAGTGCTCACCGAAAGCAACGACGCCATCGCCGCCGAGAGTGGTACGTGATTGGTGCTCGCAGGAAACGCCGCGCATGTGAACTGAGTGGCGATCAAAGTTTGGGCAGCCCAGAGGTGTCCAGAAGGCGGAGCGATGACGTCGTACGAGCATAACCGGCCGGCTGCGCTGAGTTACGGCGGCGTAGTGAGAGAGCGAGGGAGTCGACGTCTTTCATGGGATTCGAGGAAGTGGTGGGTAGCGGTGGGAGCGGCGAAGAACAGATCTCCGCCCAACAATATAGAGAGGGAGGGGTTACGACAGATAGAGAGAGGGGTTCAGGGATAAGGGGATTGTGATAAGATTCAAGAGATAAGGTTTCTATATATAGATACATAATCAACAGTTGAGATTAAATCAAATAATTAAATTGACGGACAAGATCAATGCAAAGAAAATAGTTCTAAAAAGAAAATAAGATTAATATTCTTATTTTTAAAAAATATGTAACAATTATATGTTGCTTTTTTTTCAACTTACCAGCTTTAAGCTTTAATAATTACGTACAAACTAATGAATTTTAATAACGAACTAAATACTTTAAAATAAATTTCAATTTAAACACAATTATTAATATCAATTTTATTTTTCGAATAACACGATTCATGCAAAAACTAATATAAACAATGGCACTAAAATCCTTCTACTATTAAATATCGATCAAATGTACTTTTGTGATTGATTCTAAAAATTACTTCCTCGCATACTCATAATCTCGATTTTTGTAGAAAAAATATTCAAGGCTTGTGATTTATAATTGTGTATAAGTGATTAATAACTTTAATGATTTTGTTATGAGATATTTAAGGAATAGTAGAATTAGAATCAAAGATTAACAAATTGTTCAAGTAAATCAAAATAGTTTCAAATAAATTTTATTGACGAACGATTGTTTACTCAAAATAGGTTTTTTTCCTTTTCTTTTTCGTAATTTATTTTCATTTATTTTTCTTTCTTTTTTGGAAATACAATTTTAAGTTTAAAAACCTAACGATATAAATCACTAATTTTCTTTTATGTAAAATCAATAAACATTATTCACCTTACAAATTGCTTGAATGGGTAAATAACTTCTAATTAATTATACAAGGATATTACATATATACAAGGATCATATCATCAAACAAAATTGTTGTGTAATATGGCGTGGAGAATATCACAAACAAATACGCGAGTAGATTTAGACATCGCAAAACACATTCACACCTTCTCATCCTATAAGCGAAGGTAATTACGATACCGTAACCTAATTTCTAATAATAGGCAGAGGTACGTAGTTACGACACCGAAACGCATTTTGAATAGTAGGAAAAGGTATTTACGACACCGTAACCTAATTTCAGATAGTAGGCGAAGGTAGTTACGATACCGTAACCAAATTTCAAATAAGACGTTTACAAACAAATGCCGTACTTACGATGTGTAACGCCGTAAATGTTGTTAAGGTACTAGTGAATAGTCGGTTACGATATCCTTACCAAATTTGACGGCGGTTCCTCACAAAATTGTCCAAAACGCCTTAAAAGTGATTCCGAGTAACCATGGTGTTTCCACCAGTGACGTGTTTCATTGAAAGTGACTGCCTTGTGGCAGTTTCATTAAACAAAAAACCTGGTGCAAACCCATGGCATGTTTATAATCTAACATCCTCTATCCTACCTGTAGTCAATACTACCATTGTGTATGTCTTTAGAGAGTCAAAATCTGGCAGCAAATGCAATTGCCAAATTAGCCTACTCTAAACATATGAACAAAGTGCTAACATTTACAGAACTACCAAAACACATTAGGGGCATTATTAGCCTTGATGTTGCAGGTACTCCTTCGCTGAGAATCACCTGAATGGATGCTACTGATTCTATTTTTTTTTCACCTGGAACAAGGATTGAAGCGACACTCAAAGACATGGAGCCACATCAGAGGAAGCAATACTCACTCAGGTCCAAATGGACAGAAAACAAGCTCACTTTTGGAGGACTGGTGTAAGTTGCTTGGTGCCAGATTGTATTTCGTCTTGGCATGTCGCTTATAGGCTTCCACCAACTCACACAACACCTCTTATAGATTGTAGAAAATGTAAATGTATATTATATAGTACATCAACTCTTATGAAGCATGATCATGATTGTGGTTTTCATTCCACATTTGTCCAGATTTGGGATGTATTCTAGTCATTTACATGGTTTTTGATGATTTGGAGAGCCTTATATAATTTCCACCACCTCTTAAGTGGTTTTTAATTTTAAAAATGTTCTGGTGAACTAAAATTAATTTTAAAAATCTAAGAAAAAGATAAGTAAGAAAGTAAGAAATTATCATTCTATTTTATATATCTACATATTTATAGTTAGAATAATGGTCATGTACCTACCGAATCATCATTAATTAATGAGTTAAAATATTAAAGAGAATTTGATTAGATGATTTGATCGAAATAAAAATGGAAATTTCCCTTATTCTCATTTATATTCTTTATAATATCTTGGTTGATTATACCCTTTAAAAAAATATCTTGGCTGATTAAACCAAGATTCCCTAATTTGAACAAAACGACCCGCTAACAATTTTAAATTACAAGAAGGGCCTGTTTAATACAACTGAACTGAACTGAACTGAAAAATACTGAACTGAACTGAAAATTACTGAACTGAACTGAAAATACTGAACTGAAAATTACTGAACTGAACTGAAAAATACTGAACTGAACTAAACTGAACTGAACTGAACTGAAAATACTGAAATGAGCTGAAAAATACATTTGCTTCTTTTATAAAACATATATGTATATTCAAAATTCTTATTAAAAAAACAAGCCATTGAAGTATATTGAATTGAATTTAATTGAACAAAACTGAATTGAAGAAGCAAATCACTACATTGACATTAGTTAAATTTCATCATAAAGGGTATGCTTGTCTTCAAAAGTGACTTCTCTCTCTAGAATCAGATGCTCTCACTTCTCTCTAATAAAGCCAACCTTTTTACCGTTATTTTTCACTGTTCCGGCCATTAACGGCTAATTTAGCCGTTGTCCCATGGCGGAACCACCGCCGGACCGCGGCGGTCCTCTTGGTAATCGTAGTTTTCTGAGCGCTCTCACCTCCAAACCTCCCCCCCCCCCTTTCATCCTCCCTTCCCTCTGACCCCCAAATCCGCCCGACAACTGAGTTTAAAGGGAAAATTGCTTGCAATATTACCCCTGCCGAAGTTGCAAAACTTTCTGATCATTATAGCAATGCCCTTATCGGAAAGTTTGCCAGGATGAAACCATCCATGGAATACTTGTATGAGGCCTTTAAATCGGTTGGATTTAAAGGAAAATATCTGCTTGGCTCGATCGACCACGGACATGTTCTTATTCAGTTTGAAGAGGCCGATGATTATATGAGATGTTGGATGAAGACGCAATTGGCTTTCAAATGGACGGCCAACTTTTCGCCAGAAACGGAGACATCCATCATCCCGATCTGGGTAACTATTCATAACATTCCCCTCTTTTGGTACAATTCTGCTATGTTAGAAATGATAGGAAACAGCATTGGAAAATTCATAAAAATGGATTTAGCAACTGCTAGCCTTACCCGTCCCTCTGCTGTGAAACTATGCATTGAAATTGACCTGCTTGCTAAGATTCATAATTTCATTACCCTTACCACTTCACTCAATGGGGACACTGCTGAGTTCCCTATTGAATATGAGCACTTACCTCTATATTGCAAACACTGCCATAAGTTAGGACATGAGGTACTTGAGTGCAGAATCCTTCACCCTGATCTCAAACCTCAGCCTTTTCCTGTCAGGCCATCAAACCACCCTTACAAGAAACAGAACCCCGAACCTCACCTCACTAGACCTTATCACAAGCACCCAGCCCCACCAACACAACAACATAAAGTGAATGAAGCTAGCTCATCAGGTGTCTCAGCTAAATAAAAATCCATGGCTATCTTTGCTCAACTCAGCTTGTCACAGGAACCAGTTCTGAAGTATGTTAAGAAAAACACCACCACTGATCCCCCAACTGTTTCTACCCCAGCAGCAGCTGGTTGCAATGATGAGCCTATGCCTCCCATGCCAGATATCCAACCATCTCCTCCATCTACAATCTCAACCCCCCCTTCAGCTTTAGAACCTTCAGCTCCAGATCCCTCCTCACCAACAGTGATCCATTTAGACTCGGATGCTGAAAATGATGTATCTGAATTGGCTTCTGAGATAGAAATTCCCCCAAACTGTTCCAAGGAAGATCAACTTACTGGCAATGATTGGTCATCCCCTATTAGGCCAAAGAACTTTGCCAAGGATGATATCAAAATACACACTGGTAAGCTCCCCGTCTCTCCTGACAATCCATTTAATTCTAATAGATTTTCTTTCTACTCCCAACCAAGAAAGGCAGGCAATAGGTTTCTCCCTCTCATTCATGAAGTAGAGGAAAATGAAGAAATGGAGAACAATGATGACAACCAATCCAGCACTCCAATAACTCAATCTGCACTTGGCCATTCTCCTCCTCCTCAGGTAAGTGCACCTCCCATCCATACCTCCCCAGCCACTACTGAGAGTCCAAGTACAAGTTTTTCTAGTGCTACTGAATCTAATTCAAATAAGGTATCTTCCTATTTCTCTCAGATTAATAAAGTTATCACTAGAACAGCTACAAAAAGTATAAAAAATCGTAAACAATGATTTATACAACTATAGGAATAAATGTCTTAGTATGGAATATTAGGGGAATGGAAACCTCAATGATAAGAGTACTGGAAAGGCTTATTATTTCCCATAAACCTGATGTTCTTTGCATCATTGAGTCTCAACATGATATGTCTGAATGTGATATTTACAGAAGGAAATTAAAGTTCTCTCATTGTGCATTTGCTGCAAATTGCAAAATTTGGCTATTCTGGAACCAAAATGTTGACATCTCACCCAAGCTGGATGATAATCAATTCTTTTAGGTACATATAACAAGCCATACACTAAATGAATCCATTGATTCAATTTTTGTCTATTGTTTGAGATCTAGGAATGAAAGGAGAGAATTATGGTCTGACTTGATTGCTCTTAATATGTCTGAGTCTTTTCTAATTGGTGATTTCAATGCCATGTCATCTGTCACTGAATATAAAGGGCCCTCTAACCCTAGTGCATCTAGCATCAGTGACTTTAGTAATTTTATTAGTTCAAATGCTCTGTATGAGATCCACACAGTTGAATTTTTTTTTACTTGGACTAATGGTAGGAATGAAGAAGGAGGAAAATTTTTAACAGTAGAAAGACTAGATAGAGGTCTCTGTACCTATAACTGGCTCCAAAAATTCCCTCACTCCTCTATACAGGTACTCAGTAAGCTAAGTTCATATCACTGTCCTCTCCTACTAAAAATAGGCAGTGTTACTCCTTCTGTACCCAAACCATTCAGATTCATCAATACTTGGTTTAAAAGGAATGATCTATTGGAGTTAATCCATCTCCACTGGATCAAACCAACTGAACGGAATGGAATATTCAATTTTTTTCAGAAACTAAATTCTCTCAAACCTGTTTTGAAAAAATAGAATAGAGAGGTATTGGGTGACATAAATGAAAATGTGGAAAATACAGAGGAGAAATTAAGAATCCAGGAAATCAAATTTGAGCTTGATGGTTCAACTAATGAATTAGTCAAACTTAATGAAGCTAAAGCTCAATTAGTGAAAACTTTATCTGAGCAAAAGCATTTCTGGAAACAAAAAGCTAGGGTTAAATGGCTTAAGGAGGGTGATCAAAATACAAAATTTTTCCATAATTCTGCTTTGGAAAGAAGATGTAGATTGAATATCACTAAGATAAAGAGTTCTAATGGTATATGGTTAGATAAGAGCACTGGCAAGTCTAACATTGAATGGGAAGCTGTACAATTTTATCAGCCTCTCTTATCTGATGACCCTCACCCAGATCAGAACCTTTTTGCTTCTCATTTCATTTCTCAGATCCCAACCCTTATATCTGAGGAGGAAAATGAAGAACTCATTAAGCCAGTAGAACTAGAAGAATTAAAACAAATTGTTTTTGGACTTATTAAAAGCAGCAGCCCAGGGCCTGATGGCTATACTGCTGAGTTCTTTATTAAGGCCATGGAATACAATTTGTTTTGATCTATTAGATGCATCAAATGACTTTCTGTCAAGGTCTCATATTCATAGAGGCATTTCCAGTACTTAGATCACATTGATTCCAAAGAAAGAAATCCCTATTAGCTTTAATGACTATAGACCAATCAGCCTCTCCAATGTTACCAACAAAATCTTTTTAAAAATTTTAATGGAGAGGCTGAAACCATTGATGCCCAAATTAATTTCCCCAAACTAGTCAGCCTTCCTTCAAAATAGAGACATTGCTAATAATGTAATCTATTTGAAAGAAATGTCCAGATTCTTGCATCAAAAGGGTAGAGATCCTAACTATGTCTTTAAACTAGATATGATGAAGGCATTTGATAGAGTAAACTGGCATTTTCTTAAACAAATTCTCCAAAAATTTGGTTTCATGGTAGATTTATTGACTGTATAATGAAGAATCTGTTTGATGCTTGGTTCTCAATCCTCATAAATGGAAAGCCTGTTGGTTTCTTCACAGCCTCCAGGGGAATCAAACAGAGTGACCCCCTCTCCCCATTCCTTTTTAATATATTTTCTGAGGCCTTTACCAGGAGTCTTGCTTACATATTTCAAACTGGAAAAATTAATTTTTTCAGACTGCCACCGTCTGTTGCCCCTACCTCACATCTCAGCTATGCTGATGATACCATCATTTTCTTGAGTGCTTCCAAACAAAGCCTGGTCAGAATGAAAGCCTTTTTAGCCACTTTTGAACAAACTTCAGGCCAGAGAATAAATTACCAGAAAAGTGATTTTTATGTCAGCAGACATGCTTCTGAACCTAAAATTAGACAGATTCAAATCATTATGGGCATGAAATTAGGTAGTCTACCATTTAAATATCTTGGAGTACAAGTGTTTTCAGGAAGAATCCTAAATTCATACTTCCAACCAATTCTCGAAGCTATTGATAGGAAACTGAATAATTGAAGAATATATGGCTCTCCACTGGAGGTACATTGACTCTCATTCAGTCAGGCCTATATTCACTTCCACAACACATTTGGGCAGTCATGTCTCCCACAAAACAGATCATAAAGAAAATTGAGAGGAAATTCTCAAATTTCTTTTGGGGGATGACTTAATCTGGCCCAAAAAAATCATGGAGAAAGTGGGATTCAATCTGTTATCCCACTTCTCAAAATGGTTTAGGCTTGAGATCTCTATCCACCATAATTAAAGCTTTTGCTTGTAAATTATGGTGGAAATACCAGAATGGAAGTGCTCCCTGGACTCACTTCATTGCTTCCCTGCCTATCTCAAAAAGAAAGTTCAGACTTAGAAAAGGATTTGTATTAATATTTTTGCAGAATCTAATTCTAGAGTCTTACATGGTAATGGTCAGTGCAATTTTTGGCTTGCAAACTGAACAAGCAAGGGACCTCTTATTGACCTTTTTGATACTGTCCCTAACCAGTATCTTGACCTCACAGTGGTTGATTTTATTGCCAATAAAACATATGCCTTACCCTTTCTACAACCCACATTACCAACTGATCTCATGCAACTGTTACAATCTGCTTCCATTTTCCCTCACAGACAAGATAAATTGATACGAAAAGTAGATAAGTTGGGGAAGTTCACCTTTAGATCCGCTTACTTAGCCTTGAGACCACCAAAACAGACCCTCCCAGTTTTATCCAAAATATGGTCTCCCTGGATCCAGAAAAAACTTTCATTGTTTATGTGGAGACTCCTAAATGCCATCCTTCCCTTTGATGATGTGTTAGCTCAGTATGGCTTTAACTTGCCCTCAAAATGTTGCTTTTGTAACAAGGTTCACACACATCAGCACATTTTCAATGACTGTCATATAGCTCAGCTATTATGGAAACAAATGCATATTGTCTGTAACACCTCCTTCATAGTCTCTGCTAATTTATGGGATAGATTGGCTTCCAACTGGTCTTTCTTTGGTCTATCAAAATTGCATACCTACCTAAACCATATTGCACCAATTTTTGTATGCTGGCTGTTATGGAATGCTAGAAATAGGATGATTTGATGATATTCCACCTGACCTTGAGTTACTGACCAAAAATCTTAAAGATCTCATCTATACTTCTCTCCTGGCCAAACCTATTTTCCTTTCTAGAGAGGTTGATTATGAACTGGCTGATACAGGATATGTCCCTCCCATTAGGAGGCCCCCAAAACCAACCATTTCTTATCGTCAAACCGTGAAACTGAATTCTCGTTGATGAATATATATGAGAATGACGAAAATGAGGTCTATTTAATGATCTGAGCCACGATTCTACGAAAATCTAGTTTCCCGATTTGACGGTTTGATTATGCGTATTTTATAGTTGATGATTTGATGTTTATGATTGATGATTTTTTATTGATCATTGAAAGGATTGATGACGAGGATGAGTAATGTTGTTGACCAAGCTATGTTTCTACGAGAATCTAGTTTCCCGATTTGACAATTTTCGATCATTTGTGTATTTTAGTTGATGATTTTATGTTTATGATTGATGATTATTTTTCAATGATATAAAGGAGTTGACGATCGGATTGACGACGAGTATGACTAATGTTGGTGACCGAGAATATATATATATATATACGAGGATGATGAAAACGAGGTCTATTTTATGATCCGAGCCGTGATTCTACGAGAATCTAGTTTCCCGATTTGACGGTTTGATTATGTGTATATTTTAGTTGATGATTTGATGTTTATGATTGATGATTATTTATTGATGATTCTACGTGAATCTAGTTTCCCGATTTGACAATTTTCGATCATTTGTGTATTTTAGTTGATGATTTTATATTTATGATTGATGATTATTTTTCGATGATAGAAAGGAGTTGACGATCGGATTGACGACGAGGATGAGTAATGTTGGTGATTGAGTATATATATATATATATATATATATGTATATATATATATATCTATGTTTACGAGGATGACGAAAACGAGGTCTATTTTATGATTTGCGCCACGATTCTACGAGAATCTAGTTTCCCGATTTGACAATTTTCGATCATTTGTGTATTTTAGTTGATGATTTTATATTTATGATTGACGATTATTTATTGATAATTCTACAAGAATCTAGTTTCCCGATTTGACAATTTTCGATCATTTGTGTATTTTAGTTGATGATTTTATGTTTATGATTGATGATTATTTTTCGATGATAGAAAGGAGTTGACGATCGGATTGATGATTGATAATGAACAACAATGATTTGACGATAAACGACGAAGATTTGACGATGAACGACAAACATTTGATGATTTGATGATGAACAACGATGATTTGATGATGAACAACGATGATTTGAAGATGAACAATAATAATTTAATGATGAACAATAATAGTTTGATGATTGATGATTTAATATTGATGATTGATGATGGTAATGGTTAATAGGGAGATTAAATGTGGAATATATTCTTATTTCAAAATGGTCCCTGAGTTTTATTAATATTTACTGTAGGGGCACCGAAAAATTAATATTTATATTCCAGCCCCAAAAGTATTTTGCCCCTTAACCTTATACCCCTTGCCTTACCATAAGGCTGCCTTACCAGAAAGTATCTCCCCTGAAATTTGGAAAAAGAATTATAGGAAAAAATATTGTATTTAATGATAATATAATATCAACAATTATACATGCAGGTCCATGTACTAATGCAGGTCTGATAAACACAATATGTGGCCCTGAATTGTGCTAGTGCATCCAAAATATTATATTTTGGACATGCATTAGTAAACATGGACCTGCATGTATCACCGCTCTATAATATTAGAGATCATATAGCGTGAAGGAGTGTTATGACACCTGATTAACACATGATTCAAAACGCTTTCTCTCTCAAAACTAAAACCTCTCCCTTCTCTCTACAATTATTTCTCTTTCACAAACTTTTCCGACCAGTTACATCCGTTGAACGGTAACTAACTCTATCAGTCTGCCGTGAACGGCTCTTACGCCACCACTGCTCTGCCGTAATGGCAGAGCCATCCTCTTCCAGTGGCCAGAAGACTTTCATAAACGCCCTAAAATCCAAATCCCTTACCCACTCGGCAGCCCTCCCGACAAATCCGGAGATTAAGGCAACATCGGTATTCAAAAGGGAGCTAGCTTGCATCTTTACGTCGGAGCGGATCGAAGTCCTAAGCCGGCCATATCGTAATGCCCTTATCGGCAAGTTTAGCAGAGGAAGACCATCAATGCCAACCATTGAGGGAGCCATCAAGGCGGCGGACTTCAGCGGCAGTTACCAGTTAGGAGCAATTGACCACTGCCATGTTCTGATTCGCTTTGCAGACAAGCTCGATATCCAAAGGTGTTGGATGAAGGCTAACTGGGCAATTGATGGATTTCCTATGAGGGTCTTGAGGTGGACTCCAGAATTTTCAACTGAGTCAGAATCATTAATTATTCCTGTCTGGGTATCACTCTTCAAACCCCTAGTTTACTATTATAATGAGGTTGTTTTGGAGCAACTAGGCAATAACATAAGAACTTTCATTAAGATAGATTCAGCCACTCAGCTAATCACAAGACAATCTGCCATTAAAATCTGTGTAGAGATAGATCTGCAACAGCCAATTCCCACTTATATAAGGCTTGGCTTTACTGTTTACTGTTAGAAAGGTAAACTAGAATATGACAACCTAACTACATACTGCCCACATTGTAGGAAGGTTGGTCACAATACACAAATATGCCATCACAGCAAGCCTTAGCCACTAAACAGACACTCACCATACCTAAACTACTGAGCCTATCCCCACTTTTCATCCTACAACAACTTCAAATATTGCTCCCAATCCTCTCCTTAATCCAACTACAATGACTCTTCTGAAAGACAACAAAGTAACAGAGTCACAACATCTTTCTTTTGGAATGAGGAAGCTTCATAGAGTGGTGAAGAAGAAACAATCAAGAAAAAGAAGCCAAAAGACTAGACAAGCAGCTCTCAGATCTCAAATCATTCCCACTGCTGAGGTCACAAGTCTCAAGGCCACTGCTAATGCAGCTAACTGCCCTTCCTTTTACAATGCTGACAGGGAAAATGAAGCTCTACAGGCTCCTTCTACATCACCTCCACTGGCATTGCCATCCACCAATCCTTTCCACTTACCCCTCACTGAACCACAAGCTTCGTCATCTCACCAACTTCTTATCACAGTCCCTAGAGCTACTGGCTCAAGTAGCTTATCCTCTTCTCATTCTCAGTCAGCAAATATATACTAACTCTATGAGGAGAGCCACCTTTCACAAGAAACAACCATAACCAAATAAAGAGGATCCTTTCATTTTGGTCACCTCAAAGCCAAAAATGAGGAAGAAATATGCAAAGGAGGACAATGCCATTGCATCAGGTTTGCAGAACATCTCCCCCTAATTTTAAAGCTAATAGTCTCCTTTTTTTATCACAGGACAGGAACAGAAATAGATTCTCTTCTCTACTTGATCAAGCTAAGTGGATGAAGAAGCATATATGTCTGACACTGACTCAGGACACTCAAAGGAGGAATAGGTATCCAGCACCAAATTGCCAAAAGTTGCATCTTCTCAAAAAGCTAAACTGAAGTCATTTTCACTCATTTTAACAAAACCATGTCATATTCAAGGTCCTTACCATTTTTTTAAAAACAAATCAGTTTTTATGATTATACACAACCATAAAATAAATGTATTAGTGTGGAATCTTCAAGAAATGAAAACTGCGCTTGATAGACTGGTCTTGCTCACTAATGATAACCACATTGAATTATAGTGTTTAATTGAACCTAAACACCATAATTCTAAGAGTGATCATTACAAAAATATTCTTCATTTTTCAGATAGCATGTGTTCCAGTACTTGTAATATATGGCTTGTCTGGAAAGATAGTTTACATATCAAACTTGCACTTGATAATCCACAATTTATGCATGTTGAAATTCATAAAAATGCCTAAATGTGTCAATGTTTGGAGTCTTTGTATATGGTCTGAGGTCAAGAAAAGGTAGAAAGACTTTGTGGTCTGATCTCAAAGCTTTACCTGATCCTGCTACATTTTACATTGATGACTATAATACAATGTTATCACTCTCTGCTTACAAATGAAGAGTCCAGAAGACTCAGCATAATGTAGTTAGCTATTATATAGAAGTCATCATGTTTAAACATACTGATGTTTAAACACTTGCTCCAACAGAATCAGAAACCGAGCAAGAGTGTTGGAGATGAAGTACAACTCACATGCAATCAAAGAAAGATATTCGAGCAAATCAAGATGATTATTGAAGATTGATTTTATGCTGATTTGATTAGCTAGAGAATATATGATAGAGTTATATCTTAGTCAGGTTTAGTCTCAAATAAGGAAAAATTATATTTCTTCAGATTAGCTATAAAAGTAGAGTATAGCTAGGAGACTACTTGCAGCTGTGAATAGCTGGACGAGCGGATCAGCATTACCGTAATGGAAGGATCGAGAAGATCAAGACGGCATCACAACATTGGACTATAAATATACAGAGAAGCTGCGACAACAAGCATTCATCTTACAAGAAAGTATTCTGCAGATCAGAATAGCTTTATAATAGGAGCAGCATATTGAAAGGAGTCCAATAGGCCTTAGCCACCGCCAGGAGTCAGAAAACAGCAAGCCATAATACTTCGGGAGATGTGGTCATGATAGCAACGAGGAGTTGTTGACCGGCAGTGAGTGCAACTCACAAATCCACAAAGAAAAGATAAGTCCTAGATAGTTAATTGTTTGAGGAACATTGTAACTGATCTTGGTTATTTTAGTGGATGATTTTCAGACTGGGCAAGGCCCCGCAGACGTAGGTGTTCATCACCGAACTGCGTAACCAATTCCCGTGTTCTTACTTTAAGTGTTTAACCTGAACTGCATGTTTAAACATACTTGCTAGTATAGAACTATTAGTTAAGAACGCTGTGAAACTGATCGATAGTAAAATTCATTTGGTATCAAAGCTAGTCCACTAAGGTGTACCTTTAACAAGGTAAGTGGAGATCCCTATCGATCATGTCGAACCAGGAGAAGGATGGTTCGTTGTATACACGCGCACCTATGCTGGATAAAAATAACTACGGTTACTGGAAGGCAAGGATGAGGCATTACATTGATGCTCTAGATGAAGAAGCATGGTACTGGGTTGAGAACGAGTGGCAACCGGCCAGGCAGCCACATGCAGAAGGTGCAACCGAAGGTGTGTTGAAAAACAAAGAGGATCTGACCACACAAGAAAGGAAGGACAAGCGACTTAACAGCAAAACACTAAACTGCATTAATTCTTGTGTTGATCAAGAAGACTTTCGTTTAATTTCTAAGGGTTGTACTGCTAAGGATGCATGGGAGAAATTGAAGGCCAGCTATGAAGGGGATGCAAAGATGAAACGACAAAAAATGCATACAATAAAGACAACATTTGATACTATGGTTATGCATGACAATGAAACCATTGCTGACTATAATTCAAAAATCAGAGATCTGGTCAACTCAGCTCATCAGTTGGGGAAACCGTTTGTTGAAGATGATATTATGCAAAAGATATTGAGGTCTCTACCACCAAGGTTCAAAGGAAAGACTATTGCAATGGAAGAACTACACGATACATCTGAAATGACCGTTGATGAAGTCATGGGAGCACTGTCAGCATTTGAATGAAGGAGTTAGCTACAGTAAGGCAGAATGATCTGGCATTCATTGCAACTAGACGAAAAGAAGCTGAACAAAACTCTGTGTCTAAACACAATACTATGTCTAAACACTCTACCAGAAACAGCAATGAAGATATGAACGAGGATGAGCTTGCTCATATATCTAGAAGCTTTGCCAAAGTTCTGAGAAAATCTCAAAATAGAAGAAGTGAAGGAAGAGAGCAAAGTTCAGGAATGAGCAGAAGAATCAACAATGATCAGACAGAACCCAAGCCTGTGTTTAAACATGCAGGAAAAATCCAATGTCGAGAATGTGAAGGTTACGGGCATATTCAATCAAAGTGTCCAAGTGGATCATCCAGCAAGAAGGGGAAAGCCTTCAATGCCACCTGGAGTGATGGAGAAGAGTCTGATGAAGAGCATGTTAGCAACCATGTAGCTTTCGGTGCAATTACTATTCAAAGCGACGAAGAAGTTGAAGAAGAAACCTGTGTTGCATTTGGTGCTACGGTCATTTCTGATAGTGAAAGTTTAAACATGAACTCTGAGGAGGTTCATGAACCATACGACAAACTGCACAAACTCTGGGTCAGTGTGACTGAACAGAATAAAGTCTTACAGAAAGACAACCACAGCTTGAATGAAGAAGTCGAACAACAACAGATCACCATTGATGCAATGAGAAAAGAGCTGAAGTTAGCCCTTGTTCGAGCAGAAGTTGCTGAAGGTACCATTACCAAACTAAATAAAGGAACATCAGCCTTGGACGACATTCTTGGCATGGGGAAAATTGCTGGAGATCGACATGGGCTAGGATATGATGGAATGGAAGTGACAAACCAGAATGACCATACAAAAGGGAAGATGGACAAGAAGGTGATTCATCCTAATTCAGGACAAGTCAGGAAAGAGCAACTTATTAGAGCTCCAAACAATTTCACCAAAGCTCCTAAGTTTGGACTAGGCTATAAACCTACTTATCACCAGCAGCGAAATATGGTTCAACCATGGTGGGAGGCAACTTGCAATTATTGCCGACGACCAGGACATTACAAGAGGCACTGTTTTCGTCTTCTAAGAGATTTAATGCAAGCACCAACAAATGGAGCATGTTACAACACTGGAGCAAGTTACAACACTGGAGCAAGTTACAACATGGTCCAACCAGAAAGGGCTCAATATTCAAAAAAGGTATGGGTTCCTAAAATCAACCTCTGCTATGCTGTCCATACTTGTTATAGCTCATATGCCAGAGATGCCTGGTACTTTGATTGTGGTTGTTCTAGACATATGACAGGTAATCCTGAGTTGTTAAGCAATGTTGTGCCTTGGACTGGAACAGTGAGATTTGGAGATGGGAAGAAATGTAGAATAACTGGAAATGGGGAGTTACAAGTCAAGAACTTTCCAGTATTCCAAGACGTTCTTCTTGTGGATGGACTAAAGGCAAATTTGCTAAGTATTAGCCATCTATGTGATAACAAATTAACAGTTTTGTTTGATGATAAAGTGTGTACAGTCAGAAAGGATGAAAGGGGTGTCCTTATTGGCACTAGATTGTCAGACAACTGCTACATTCTTGATGACTCTGTAAGCTACCTCAAAGTGAGTGTGGACGACAATCTTTTATGGCACAATAAGCTGGGTTATGCAAATCTGAAAACACTGTCTAAGGTGACAAGACTTGAAGCAATAAGAGGAGTGCCACTACAATCCTATACAAAGGAGTTGATGTGTCTACCATGCCATGAAGGTAAACAGGTCAGGTCACCACATTCTAAACTTCATGAGATTACCACCTCTTATGGTCTTGAACTGCTTCATATGGACCTAATGGGACCAATCAGTCCAACTAATGTTTCGGGAAAGAAATACATTTTTGTGTGTGTAGATGATTTTTCCAGGTATACTTGGGTGGAATTCTTAAAAGAAAAATCAGATGCAGTGAGCATTATAATTAAACTCATCACCCAAGTCAATACAGAAAGATCACATGATGGACTTAAAGTGGTTCGATTAAGGAGTGACCATGGGAGGGAATTTGCTAACTCTACAATGATGGACTTCTGTACAAAACTTGGAATCAAGCATGCGTTTTCTGCCCAATCACACCACAGCAAAATGGCATTGTTGAACGAAAGAACAGGACCCTCATCAAGATGTCAAGAGCAATGATGGCAGAGAATGATACTCCTAAGAAATTGTGGGCTGAAGCAGTTCATACTGCTTGTTATACCATAAACCGAGTCTATCTACGACCATTCACTCAGAAAACTGCCTATGAACTGTGGAATGGAAGGAAACCAAACATGTCTTTTTTTCATGTATTCGGGAGTGCATGCAACATTCTCAGAGATCGTGAACCTCTCGGTAAGTTTGATAAACGAGCTGATGTTGGTATTTTTCTTGGTTATTCTCCATATAGCAGGGCATACAGGGTTTTCAATAACCGTAAAAATGTCATGATGGAGTCCAACAACGTGGTTGTTAAAGATCTAAAGGATATCAGCAGTGGAATTCTGCTTGAAGATGAACCTGATCTGTCAATCAGCTCGGAGATTAATTCATCTATGCCTGATATTACAACACTAGAGGATGTTACAACATCGTCTGATGTTACAACATCATCTGAAGTTACCACAGTTCCTGATGCTACCACAGTATCATCTGATACTTCTGCACCACCTAACACGTACAATCTGAGGTAAAAAGAATGGAAGGACTACGCCAAATGAATGCTGGAATGCATGTATTACAATGCTTTCTCTCCTCTATTGAACCCAAGAATCACAAGGAAGCACTGAATGATGAGTACTGGATTTCAGCCATGCAAGAGGAACTGGAGCAGTTTACTAGGAGCGACGTACGGTATCTTGTTCCACGACCTCAAGGGGTCAATGTCATTGGTACTAAGTGGATTTTCAAGAACAAGTCTGATGGAGATGGGAATATCACCAGAAACAAGGCCAGACTTGTAGCTCAAGGTTATACTCAAGTTGAAGGTGTTGACTTTGACGCAACCTTTGCTCCAGTTGCAAGGTTAGAATCTGTCCGTTTCTTGCTGTCTATGTCGTGCATTATGAAGTTCAAGTTGTTTCAAATGGATGTCAAGAGTGCATTCTTGAATGGCATCATCAATGAAGAGGTGTATGTTAAACAACCCAAAGGTTTTGAAAATCCTTATCTTCCTGATCACGTTACAGACTAAAAAAGACGTTATATGGTCTTATGCAAGCTCCCAAGGCTTGGTATGAGCATCTCACCCAATTTCTTTTACAGAAAGGCTATCGACGAGGGGGAGTAGACCGAACGCTCTTTGTGTTTAAACATGATAAACATATTCTACTTGCTCAAATTTATGTAGATGATATTGTTTTTGGATCAACATCTCAAAAGTTGGTTGATAACTTTATAGAGATGATGAAGAGTGAGTTTGAAATGAGCATGGTTGGTGAACTGTCTTACTTCCTAGGGCTCCAAGTCAAATAGCACAAGGAAGGTATTTTCATAAATCAAACCAAGTACACTTTAAACTTGGTTAAAAGATTTGGGATGGATGACTCTAAGAGTATGTGAACTCCAATGGCATCAACAGAGAAACTGGCGTATGACAAGTATGGTGTGAAGGTAGATATCAAGCTCTATCGAAGCATAATTGGGAGCTTACTTGTCTGAGTGTGGGACTATGTGCAAGATTCCAATATGATCCTAAGGAGTGTCATCTTTCAGCAGTCAAGAGGATCATCAGATATGTACATGGAACTGCTGATTATGGTCTGTGGTATTCTAGAGGAAGTCAAGCTGAGATTATTGGCTACAGTGATTCTGATTGGGCTGGGAATTCTGAAGACATGAAGAGTACCACTGGAGGTTGTTTCTATGTAGGAGGCTGGTGTCATGGTACAGCAAGAAGCAAAATTCTATCTCACTATCTACCACTGAATCCGAGTACTTGGCAGCTGGAAGTTGTTGCCAGCAACTACTATGGATGAAGCAAATGCTGAAAGACTATGAATTCAAGCAAGATGTCCTCATCATTAAATGTGATAATAAGGGAGCCATTGATCTTTCCCATGATCCTGTTGATCATAAGAAGACAAAGCATATAGACATCAAGCACCACTTCATCAGAGACTTGGTGGAAAAGAAGGAACTTAGCATTGAATTTGTTCCTAGTGCTGAACAGTTTACAGATATCTTCACCAAGCCATTAGACTCTGCAACGTTTGAGACATTGAGACAACACTTAGGTGTTTGTCGAATTTGAGGTATTTCTACTTACCTCTCATTGTTGTAAATTAGTTTATTGCTTTCTATTTTTGTTTAAGAAAATGAAAAATACAAAAATAAGATAGCTTGATGATAGAGGATGTTTAAACACTGTGACTTGGTGTGTTTAAACACATGGGAGTTAGAAATAAAAATGAAGAGAAGTGATGAATGGGCTGAATGGGTCAACATCAGTGGGCTGAAACTTCAGTATGGGCTTAAAATAGAATCTTGGACTCATATTTATTTTGTGAGGGACAACCAGTGATTTTCTGAAAATTGTGGACTAGTGTGCAATTTCGGATTTATTTTCCAAATTGGGTTTGGATTTGAATTTCTGAAAATATAAAATATAAGAGGGAAAATCTTTTCCTCTTTTCTCCTAAACCCTGTAGCTCCGACGTTCCCAATTCGGCAAAACCTTCACCGTCGATCCATCAGAGTTCATCACCAAACCGGTGCTCCGATCGAGTCTCAACTCATCAGTCAATTGGTCTGAGCAGCACATTGTCGGATCGGTATTCCATAAGCAAGAGAAGGCCGAGTTTTTGGTCGACTGGTGTTCAAACCCCAATCAGTGCATGCACAAGGTATTCAGCTATAAACTGCTTAAAGATTGTGTTTTCATTTTCTATTTTAGCAGTTAGAGTGCTTGCCGCACCTAGGAGTTCTGGTATTTGGGAGTTTTAAAGGGTTCTGTGAGTTTTAATATGTGTTTGAACCCTAGGAAACCTTCCATCCAAACTCCCAAATATGTGTTTGGATTTGGGACTTCTTCTATGAGAGCTTAGAGTTTGATGAAGAATCTGAGCAGACCTTGTGTTCAGAAAAGGCAGAATCAGGTCAAGTGGTCAAGAAGGTTTATTAGAGGAAGGGAAGGGAAGACAATCAGATGGAGAAGTGAAGATTGGACAGGGAGTGTTCAGTTCAGGGCCTGCTGAGCAGGAGAAGCCTATTGAAGCTGAGCAGCCAGTAAATGTGGAAAGAATTATAGAGAATGTCAGAGCCATGATGGAGCCACAGGCTGAGACTGCACCAGATAGTGAGGAAAATAATTCATTGAGCTCAAAATTTGAGGAATTGCTGAAGATGAAGAGGGAGAAGTTGAGGAAGAAACCACTGCCTCCAGTGATCCAAGTTTTCTCTCAAACTCCTGGCAAGAGGAAGAGAGATGAGGTTCCAGAACTCAATCTGGACTTTGAGGAAGTACAACTTCCAGAGGTGCCAACTGCAGAACCTGCTGCAGAAGTTCAAGGGAGTAGCTCAGAATCTGAGTCTGAGGAGGATGATGATGCTGCAGATGAGGTGCCACTGATGTTTCCAGATGACAATCCCCTGTTAGAAAAGGCTTGGAATGAGATTTTTTACTCCAGGAGATTAATGACTGTGTATGAAGGGCTGATCAACAAAGAAATGCATGTGGAGAAGAGGCTAACTGAGAAGTTTAAACATCCTGGTTTTGTGACATGCATGAAGAGGATCCACATGTTTGGACTAGAAAATTTCTGTGTCAAGGCAAATCAATCACTGGTGTTGGAGTTCTATGCCAACCTGAGAGGAACCAATAGTGCTCCAGATTCTGCTTGGTATAGAAAGATCTATCTCAGAGGCAAGCTCTATCTATTTGATGCTGCTTTAATCAATCTAGTGTTATGGACAGAGAGACATGATTCAATTTGTCCAAATGATGCTTACCCAGAGGATTTTACTCTGGATTATGATGTGATAGCACTGGAATTAACAGGAGGCACACTTGGGGAATGGGGTGCAGCCAAGACTCTCAAGGCAGCTTATCTCACTCAAAAGTATTTCTATTTGTATAGGGGGGTTGCAAATTTATGGGCCATGTCTACCAATGTATCTCTTGTGACTGAAGAAATGGCCTGTCTGATGTATTGCATTGGCACTAGAAGACCCTACAATCTGGGATGGTTCATCTATGATAGGGTTATGTTAGTGGCTCAGCACCAGAAATCTGATGAATATATCACCTATACTGCCCTCATTACAGGCCTGTGAAGCAGATGAGGGTGAGTAAGAAGAGGAACCAGTTCAGGAGAACTTTGCCACTATCAGAAAGAGGGAGCTTGGAGGACTGATCACGTACCACAGGCAGAAGATGTTGGACTTTCAGGAGGAGCTGGAAGCTATAGAGGAAACTGATGATGAGACCAGTGGTTTTGAAGCCTTTTGAGATATTTTGTTAATTTTATTATCTCTTTCTCTCCTGAACTTAGTATTTTTGTTGTGTTCAGGATATTTATGTTTCTCTTCTGGGTGCAACTTTGGCACATTTTCTGTTCCCAAGGGGGAGAATATTTTGATGGCTTGGGTGGCCATTAATTTTGGATGTTTTAATGTTATAATGTGTCCATTTATTTTTGAACATTGCTATGAAGCATGTATGAATATCTCTGTCTATGTCTAGTGAATAGGGGGAGCTTTGAGATTATGCATGTTTTTTCTGATCTATTGATGCAAATTTGAAATGAAGTTTGAAGATCTACATGAAAGGGGGAGTTATCTATTATCTCTGCATCAAAATACGTATTATGGTTCCACAAAATGCCAAAGGGGGAGATTGAAGAGTCCAGAAGACTCAGCATAATGTAGTTGGCTATTTTGTAGAAGTCATCATGTTTAAACATACTGATGTTTAAACACTTGCTCCAACAAAATCAGAAACCGAGCAAGAGTGTTGGAGATGAAGTACAACTCAACTCACATTCAATCAAAGAAAGATATTCGAGCAAATCAAGATGATTATTGAAGATTGATTTTATGCTGATTTGATTAGCTAGAGCATATATGATAGAGTTGTATCTTAGCCAGGTTTAGTCTCAAATAAGGAAAGACTATATTTCCTCAGATTAGCTATAGAAGTAGAGTATATCTACGAGACTACTTGTAGGTGTGAATAGCAGGACGAGCGGATCAGCATTGCCGTAATGGAAGGATCGAGAAGATCAAGACGGCATCACAGCATTGGACTATAAATATACAGAGTAGCTGCGACAACAAGCATCCATCTTACAAGAAAGTATTTTGCAGATCAGAATAGCTTTATAGTTGGAGCAGCATATTGGAAGGAGTCCAATAGGCCTTAGCCATCGCCAGGAGTCTGAAAACAGCAAGCCATAATACTTCGGGAGATATGGTCAAGATAGCAACGAGGAGTTGTTGACCGGCAGTGAGTGCAACTCACAAATCCACAAGGAAAAGATAAGTCCTAGATAGTTAATTGTTTGAGGAACATTGTAACTGATCTTGGTTATTTTAGTGGATGATTTTCAGACTGGGCAAGGCCCCGCAGACGTAGGTGTTCATCACGGAACTGCGTAACCAATTCCCGTGTTCTTACTTTAAGTGTTTAAACTGAACTGCATGTTTAAACATATTTGCTAGTATAGAACTATTAGTTTAGAACGTTGTGAAACTGATCGATAGTAAAATTCAACAATGGTCCCTCATCTCCATCACTTGGGAGTATGAGGGATTTTCAGAAAACCATTGATGACATGGCATTAGTTCACATTTACACAGTGGGAAATGGGTTTACTTGGACAAATAAAATGCTCAAGCCTACACTAGAAAGGCTAGACAGGGGACTATGTAACCATTTATGGAATGCATAGTTTCCAAATTCCTCATTATTATTCTTTAATAGAGAGAACTCTGACCACTCCCCCCTTTTCCTTAGAATTGGTACACAGGTGCAAACAATACCCAAGTCTTTTAGGTTCATTTCTACATGTTACAAAAGAACAGAATTTCAGGCCATTGTCCAGTCTAACTGGACCCTCCCTATCTCAGAAACTGGCATGCTTAAGTTTTTTCTTAAGCTTTAAAGATTAAAAAGGGAGTTAAAGGTCTATAATAAGGAAGTTTTTAGAAGTGTAGAGTTGGGTGAAGAGGCTCTTAGAGTTCAGGAGATTATCTTTGATCATAATCAGTGTGATCAAGAGCTAATCTCCCTTAAACATAAGAAACCCTTGCTGAAAAAAGCCATAAAGGAGCAAAGACATTTCTGGAAATACAAAACTCAGTTAAAATAGTTTAAAGAGGGTGACATCAAATCAAAAAAAAATTCGCAACTCTTTTAAAGAAAAAAAGATCAAAACTGAGTATTTCAAAAATTAGAAGTGGTGCAGGGATCTGATTAGAGGAAGTTGTTGATATTGAAAGGAAGTCATTCGGTATACTCCACATTACTCACCATTGAGCAAACAGAAGAGGATTTCCACTTTGCTCCTCATTTTCTTTCAAAAATCCCTACCTTAATTTCTGAGGAACAAAATAGGAAATTTTGAAACCTGTCAGTCTTGATTAATTGAAAAAGATTGTTTTTTTTCACTCAATAAAAGTAGCACTCCAAGACCTTATGATTACGGTGCCTATTTTTATATGAAGTCTTAGGATGTCATCTCTTTGCATTTGATGGAGGCTGTGAATGATTTTATGACTGGAGCAAACTTACCAATGGGTATTGCTGCAACATGGATCACCATTATACCTAAAAAGGACACACCAATTTCATTTGATGACTACATGCCTATAAGCCTTTCTAATGTCATCAATAAAATATGTTCTAAGGTTATAATATTCAGGATGAGTCCAGTCATGAATGACATAATTTCTCCTAACCAGACAGCTTTTATGAAAGGAAGGGACATTGCTGACAATGTCCTGTATCTTAAGGAGCTGGTTAGGCATCTAAATAGAAAAGCAAGAGAGCCTAATTGCATTCTGAAATTAGATTTGAGGAAGCTTTTGATAAGGTTAGTTGGCCCTTCCTTAGAATGATTCTGAAAAAGTTTGGTTTTCATGAAAACCTAATTACTTGTATCATGAACAACCTATCACAGGCATGGTTCTATGTGCTAATCAATGGCAAGCATGTGGGGTTTTTCAAGTCTTCTAGAGGTATTAAACAAGGGGATCCTCTATCCCCTTTTCTGTTTAATATCTTCACAGAATCATTTTCAAGGAGTTTGGCCTATATTTTAACCAATAGGAAATTGAATTACTAGAATCTACCAAGAAATGTGGCTTCAGTATCTCATCTTTCCTATGCTGATGATACGTACTCTTTATCTCAGTTAATAGGAAAACTCTGATCAATTTGAAACCTTTTCTAGCTATTTTTGAAAAAGTCACTGAGCAAAGAATCAAATATGATGAGAGTGATTTTTTCCTTAATAAGCATGCTACAATTGCCAAGAGAAACATGATCATAGATATACTTGGGATGAAACAGGGTTCATTTCCATTCAAATATTTGGGATGCCAGATATACGAAGGAAAATTGTTGAACTTCTATTTCGAACCATTGCTATAACAAATTATCAAGAAGTTAAGCTTCTGGAAAAATAAGTGATTGTTCACTGGGGGAAAAATTACCCTTATACTGTCAGTTTTGTATGCTATCCACAACATATTTTCATTTTTATGGCCCCTACCTTACACATCATTGAAACCGTTGAAAAGACGTTCTCGATATAATATTAGAGATGATTTCACTTATTTATGTGATTAATTATTATATTATGTGATTAGCCGACACATGTTTGCATAAATGGTTAAATTTTGTACAATACTTAAAACTGTTTTGTTAAAAAAATGAAATAGTTGAACGTTATAAATTATTAACTATCTTCAAAACCAAACTAGCATGTTTTATTAAAGGATCATTTTCAGGGGCGAATTTAGGTACTCATCTGAATCACATGAACTGATGGTGTAGCAATGGTAACCTCATACAGAATTGGTTCAGAGTTTGAATTCTTTCTTTTACATTTGTTTTCTTCTTCTTTTTCTTTTACATTTTTTCTTTTAACAACCAAAAAAAAGTTACTCAATTTGCATTCTTTGCCTATATCTTTTTAGCTAAGTCTCTTGAAAGTCCAACTTTTCTGAATGCTATGGAACTATCACTATGTATTTAAACTCAAGTGATACAATTTTATGTTTAAATATTGATCATTTTAAAATAAACATGTAGTAAAACATGTTTTAATGCAGAAATTAAAGAAATTTTATGTAAAAATTAAAAAAATTAAAAAACAAAATATATAGTTCAAATTTATAGGTACACTGTATAAGTTAAAACTTATAAAGACTTTCATGGAAAGTCAGGAAAGTTGGGAGTTCAGGAGATTTTCTTCTTTTTATGATATAGTATATTTTATTTATTTTTCTAATTAAAGTTTATTCTTTTTTCTCCTTATAAAATATATCATTTTTGTTCATGTCATATTTTTCTTTTATAGTTTTATTGATTCATTCAATTTTTAAACTACATATGTAGAAGGTTATTTGAGCATTATACATAATCCTTTTCATTTTCTTTCTATCAATATTTTTTTTCAATAAATCTTTTTTAGATTATATTTGTTAATTTTAATATGTTATATTCTTCAAATTAGTAAATCTATAATAAAATTTATCATTTTTACAAACACACGACACAAATTCATCTGTAACGCACATTATAAAATTAAAAAGATTGTGTAACCATTTAAGTGATAAAATAATTTTTTTAAATTAAACCACCTTAAGGTGGCTGTATTTATTAGGCACCCCAAACCTTGAAAAGAGCAAATGTAGGCCCGAGTGTGAATATTACAAGTTCATAAAACAGTAATCCTAGTGAATAGTTTATGAAGATGTATAGAGAATCTCTTTCCTCTATCATCCTCACCGAGCATGTTATTGATCGATCCACGAAGCAAAACGCTGCCAAATGAGTGATAGAGGAATGAAATTTTCTGCATCCATACAAGTATTACAATGTTTACACTCTTGTTAGAGAGTGTGCTTCAGTCAAGTCTGACACTTTTGAGGCAGTTTGATCCATAGTTTTTATGCTTGTGTCTTCCAGTATGTCCTCTGCTCCCAATGGTGCGTACCCCCTTGTATCTGAAAAAAAACAAGAAACCAGCAGTGGTGATTCTAACCAAATCTCAAGTTTTGTAGGCCTAGTTTTTCCACATTTATCAATCCCAGTAGATAATGTGGAGCATCAAGTAATGAGAGATTCCGTGTTATTTGTAGAGTAGCACTCATTTTAGCCATGTAATCAGCTATCATATTTGCTTCCCTATAAATATGCTTTATATAATCTGTTACTCCTAATGCATGTAGATCCTGACATATGATGTATAAAGACCATTAAATATTTAGAGGGTTTTTAACTCCCCTAATTGCATTCAGACTATCTGATTCAACAATGAATGGAGCAGAGAACTCCAGTGCAGTTTGAATGCCAACAAGAATTGCCAATAATTCTGCATGCAATGATGATGTAGATGTTGCAACTTTACATTTCGTGCATATTATCTCCCCTCTACCATCCCCCATTACCAATCCCAGACCTGCCCTATGTGCATCAAAGAAGGAAGCTTCTACGTTTATCTAAATATATACCAATGTCCGGAGGATTCCATTTAATGGCCCTGAAAAGTTTTGGTTTTTTGTTTCTAAAGAAAGAAACCAACTTGTAACTAGAAGGTTTGAAATATTGGGAAGGCAGTGAAAATCATTGCAACCTTTTTTGAAACTTGTTGTAAAATAGTTTCATTGGTGACCAACTTTCCATCAAATAGTAGAGTATTCCTCTTACACTGTAATTGCCAAAAAATGATCACCATAGTTGTGATTACTACTCTAGAGTGTGCTTTGGAAGATCCAGCATGTTGAAGATAAAAATTGATCCTATGCCTGGCAGATCTGAAGTGAGGTGTGGGGATAGCAAGGATAACATGCATATGTTCAAAAATTGCAACAGATTTTTTACATCTATTAAAGTAATGCTCAATAGAATCCTCATATTGGCAGAAAAGGCATTTTGATGTCAGATTAAATCCAAACCTCACAAGGATGACATTAAAAGGAAGCATATTATTTGTAACTTTCCAAATAAGTATAGACATTTTGGAAGGGATATTCATAGTCCATACCTTTTTTATTGAGTGTTGATTAAAAGATATATGCAGATCTTATTGAGAACTTTCCAGTTGGCTCTGGCTTCCACACAATCCCGTCTTCATTAGTGTGAATAATTTCAGCCTCCTGCAGTAGTTGAAAAGTTGTGGTAGCCAAAACAGGCTCCGAAGCAGGGTTATGTAGATTCTTGTTAATACAGAAGTCAACAACAGTTAAGATAGGGAAAGGTAGGGCTTCATTTTTCAGGCCATTGGTAGAATAGATCCCCCAAACCCAACTAGTTAGAGTCCTAGAATGATGAGGTACCTGCTCCTATGATTATCCTAGACTGTAGATTGGCATGGTCAGTTATTTGATAAATCCTCCTCCATGAGTGTGATGTCTTGTATGACTTAGAAAAGGGACCGAAGGAAACTGGTCCAAGTAGTTTGATTAAGTTGCATTTTCCATCAGAGCTTGCATGAAAAAGCCTTTGCAACTGCTCTTAATTCCCTCAGTCCTAAGCCATTTTCCTCCCTTGGTACAACCATTTTTGTCCAACTCCTCCAAATTTTTCTCTGACCTTGCTCTGATTCACCCCATAGAAACCTAGCTGCCAGTGTTTTCATTCTTTTAAGCACTTGAGCAGGTGGCTGCAGTACTGATAGTATGTGAGTAGGGATTGCCATATACACACTGTTCAGAAGCACCAGTCTTTCTGAGACGGTGATCCACCTATTTTTCCAATTTGCAAGATTTTTTCCATTCTATCAAGCAGTGGATACACTACTACAATAGGGTTGATGCAAGAGACAAATTTAAGGCGTTTGAGGGGAGCGCGTTTTTTTCCGCCTTCCTACTTCCTTGCGATATCGCAAGCAAGTCAAGTAAACAAAAAAAACCAAAATTAAGACGTAAGGAACCAGTTAAAGGCGGAAGTCTGTTTTGACGTGAATATATGTCAATTTAAGGCGGAAAAAATGTTTCGCCCTAAATTGAATCAGTAGCAACGATATCGCTACTACTGAAGTAAGTCAAACGATTTTATTGCGATATCGTAAGAAGTGTTAGGTTTAGCAACTTTGTGTGTTGCGAGATCGTAAGTTACATTGATTGTAATGTTAGGCATGCTTTCATGTGTTAGAATGTCGCAACAGGATCGCAACAGAATTTAGTGGCATGTTGCGAGCTCGTTTCCACACATGCATATATGAACTACAGTGGAAGTGTGTGTGAGTGAAAGGTTGTGAACTCGCTAGAAATACAGATGTGTATGCGGAATTTGTGCGATTTCGTTAGAGTCTCGCTTGCCATCGCAATTTTGTTAAGAAGGCCGTTCAAACACAAAAAACAGATTTTGTAAAAGCTTTATGAGGTGGGTATTGACGGATTCAGAAATTGATGATTAGTTCCAAGTTCCTCGAAGGTCGGACTGTAGCCTTGTCGGATTAGGTACGTTAACACTTGTGTAATGTGTTGGTATTTCTCTTAATTTTGGTTTGTTATATGTATTATTCTGTATGCTGATTGTTTTATTGTGTGTTTCATTTTAATTCAGTGTGTAGTTTATCATCAAAATTCAGTGGGTTAGTAGTATTGTTGAAGGTTCTAGGCCCTTGTGTAGCTGTTTGTCCGATTTGTGAATTATGGACCGCGAAAGAATAATGAACGAGAATGCTCGATTATCGAAGGAGGATTTGGTGGAAAATTTCTTAGATGTTGGTTTGCGACATTCTAGGAAGAATAGCATAGGAGGGGTTAGATGTCCATGCAACAAGTGTAGAAACAATGCCATATTTGAAGATATTGTTGTAGTGCGTGAACATTTAATTTGTAAAGGATTTGACAAATCCTACACTGAATGGGTTTGGCATGGGGAAGGCCATTATGGAAGTGACCAGGTTGAGATGGAGGAGGGTAGCGCCGAGGAAATCCTGCAGTATAATGAACAGCTTTCAGACATGTGTGACGAGGTTGTTATGGAGTTTGTTGGGAAGAAAAGTATGTTGGAGGCAATGTATGACGCTAAACAGACAAGCTTATATGTTGGGGCTAGGCATTCTAGACTGGGCGCAACATTGTTGTTAATGAACCTAAAGGCAAGATATGGTATTTCTGATAAAGGAATGACGGAATTGCTAGAGTTGGTTAAGGAGTTACTTCCTGAGGACAACTTATGTCCTGACAGGGTTTATGCTGCGCGCAAGATATTGTGTCCTATTGGCATGGAGTTTACTAAGATTCTCGCATGCCCGAATGATTGTATGTTGTATAGGGGGAGTGTTGATTCTCTGAGGGATGATTGCAAGGTATACGGTGAGTCTAGATAGAAAAAGAATGAGGGAAAGGTCGAGGTATATGGAGAAACAGTGACAACATCGACAAAGCAAAGTCATGCTAAGGTGATGTGGTACATGCCCTTGAAACCGAGATTGACACGTTTGTATGCCAATCTAGTTGATGCAAACTTGTTAACATGGAATGCTGATAGGGTTCGAGAGGAAGATGATGATATTATATCTCATGCTTCTGATGGTGATCAGTGGAAGAAGATGGATGCTATGTACCCAGAATTTGCCAACAAACCTAGACACATGCGCTTAGGACTATCTACTGACGGAATGAACCCTTCCGGGAACATGTCCAACACCCACAGTTCATGGACAGTGATGCTTTTTCTTTATATTCTATCTTCATGGTTGATGATGAAACGAAAGTAAGTGCTTTTGAACACTATGATCTCGGGGCCTAGGCAACTTGGTAATGACATTGATGTATATCTAGCGCCTCTTGTTGAAGAGTTGGAATCCTTATTGAAGCATGGGATTCATATTCCCGACGGAAGTCGAGGGGACGTAAAATTCAAACTTAAAGCCATGTTGATGTGAAGCATAAATGATTTTCCTGTGCTGGGTAACCTTGGAGGGTGTTCTGTGAAAGGTCATTTTGCATGTCCAATATGTGAGAGCAATACCAGCCATTGTCAATTAAAGCACGGTGGTAAGCCTGTGTATCTAGGTCATAGACGATTTCTACCAAGCAGTCATCCGTGGAGGAGTGCTAAGAACTGGTTTAACGGTCAGGAAGAGCATGGTGTTGCCCTCGTCTCATTATCAGGTTCTGAAATATTTGAAAAAGTATCGGGCATGGAGAACGTGCTGGGAAAGGGAAAAAAGAAAAGCACTCAAACTACAATTTGGAAGGAATATGTTTCAAACTCGGTTATTGGGAGCACTTGGATGTGCGCCACTGTCATGCATATAGAGAAGAATGTATGTGAAGCTTTGGTTGGGACGCTCTTGAATACACCGGGAAAGAGTAAGAATGGATTGAAAACTAGAAATGATTTAGTCAATCTTGGAATACGGACGTCACTTTCTCCCGTGCAAGAAGAAGTAGGTACGACATACTTACTACCTGCTTATTATTCCTTGTCATCTGAGGAGAAGGAGAGTTTTTGTAGGACTTTGAAATCAGTGAAGGTGCCTTCTAAATATGGTTCGAACATTAGTGGTTGTGTATCCACTGCCGAGCTGAAATTGGTAGGAATGAAGTCGCACGATTGCCACAATCTGATGCAGGATTTGAATGTCATTGCTCTGAGAGGTTGCTTGCCTTCTCACGTTGGAGACGCGGTTGCAAGGCTTTGTTATTTTTTTAAACAGATATGTCGCAAGAAAGTGAGTCGGCGGAAGTTGGATGAATTGCAGGATATGGTAGTTGAAGTATTGTGCAGGCTAGAGATGTATTTTCCCCCTTCCTTTTTTGATATAATGATTCATTTGATAGTTCATTTGGTGCGGGGGGTGAAGCTGTGCGGACCAGTATACTTGAGATGGATGTATCCATTCGAGCGGTACATGAGCATTTTCAAGAATTTTGTTAAGAATCGTTATCCACCAGATGCCAGTATAGTGCAGCGATATGTCGTGGAAGAGGTAATAGAATTATGTACCAACTATTTACAGGATGTACCTACTATAGTACTGCCGGTCTCCAGACACGACGGTAGATTGGATGGTGTCGGACTACGCCATAAGTCTAAATTCAGCCCTTCTTCCAATGAAATATCTATAGCCCATCTATACATTCTGCGCAACCATCATGCAGTGAGTCCTTATGTTGATGTTCACCTGAATGAGATTAGGTCAACACACCCAAGCTGGTCGGAACCTAGGATTCTAGAAGCTCATTACAGAGACTTTACTAGTTGGCTCAAAATACATGTGCAGAATGGCGGTGAATACCCCGATGTTGTAAAATGGGTTGCCAAGAGACCCCTCGGCACAATTACATCGTTTAGCGGGTATGATATCAATGGATACATGTTTGGTACTAAGTAGAGTGATGATAGATCTGCAACCCAAAATAGTGGCGTATCAGTACCTGGAGAGGGTGATAATGGTTTTTTTGGTACCATTACTAATATATGGGAAATGGACTTTGTTCATGTCCGAATCGCATTGTTTAAATGTGAATGGGTAGATCAAGCTGAAGGGGTGTGCTCAAAGGATTTAGGCATGACTCTAGTTAATAGAGGAATTCTTGAGTCTAGGGAAGATCCATTCATCATGGTGGCTCAAGCTCATCAGGTATTTTATGTGGAAGATCCAATTGATGCTCGCTGGGAGATCGTTGTTGATAGTAAGAAAACATTCATCTATGGTGACGGCTTGTTCGACGCTGTCTGCAGTATTTCTAAAGACACCATTCCGCCCTCGGTGTACGAAACTCTGGAGGAGGATGATGACATCGTTTGTGCGTCGGTGTGCAGAATGGATCATGAGGAAGGCATGTGGATTAATCCTGCGGGGAAAACTACAAAGAGGAAGGGGAGGCAACCAAAGAAGAAGAATACTAAAAAGAGTAAAAAACATAAGTAGCTATTTGTTAAACATTGTTTTTGAATATTATGTTGTACTTTATGGTCATTATAATTGTAGTTAAATTTTAATTAAATTTAGTACACTAAATCTTGTAATTGTAAAAAAATTGTACACTGCTGTAGCAGTAGCAAAACCGTAACTAACCTCGCTCCAAACCAATGCATGTAAACTTGCTATCTAGCGAGCTCGTAACCTTGGCGAACTAGGCACGAAATCGTAACAAAAGGCTGAAAATTGCAGATGAACTTCTGTCTCTTGGTCTGGCAGGTTACGAGATTTCTTGAGTGTTTGTTGTTAAATATATTTGCTTAACTTGACACTAGCAAGTTTGCTGGTAGCTCGCCACGTGATTAACTTGACACTAGCGAGTTCGCTAGTAGCTCGCCACGTGATTAACTTGACACTGGCGATGTCGCTAGTATATCATCACGTACCAAGAATTTAAATTTAAATCCTTCATAAAGTAGTGTTGTATGTTGAACCACACAAAATGTAAGCATGGCTACTGGAAATTGAAATATTCAAAAATACATAATAAAATAGATGACATTCAAATAGAAATATTCATTGCATATTGTTTGAGAAACTGACAATTACGAATTGAAATTGAAGTTATTTTGAATTGAGTACAACTACTAGCCAACATGAAAGAATGCAAATCTAATCATCTTTGCTAGGAGGTGGCGACTGTATTGGTGCAGGTGGATCCCCCTTCGCCTTTTTCCTGGCATGAGCCCTTTCGATGCCACATATCACCTTCTTTGTTAACCAGTTTGTGTGATTGATTTTGGCCACTTTATCCCTGAAAAGGTCGACCATGTCTTCTACAACCTTGTAGTATGCCTCTGAGTGTACACCTGTTCATGTAAGTCAAATAAAAATATGGTGAGTATAGAAAATAAATTATATAAAATAGAAATTAAACTGTAGGGGTTTCGTGTGACTAACCTTCGACGTTCTCTCTAACTTCCTCAGGATTAAATTGTAGCGGTTTCTTGGGTCCATCCCCTACTTTCTGCCACACGCCATCAACTAACTCAAACTTACCTTTCCTCTCAAAATATTGCATCGTATATAAGCAACACTCCTCGGCAGTCGCAAATAATTTTATCTTGGGATATTTTGAGGTAAGAAACATGGTAATGAAATTACCGTATGGGAGCTTCTTGACTGCCCTATTATTCTCGACCACACTTTGTCTCATGTGCTCGAAAATAACATAGCCCGGGTTCAACACTATCTTCTCCATGATGCAGTAAAATATGCACATAGTCGTACAGTTCATCTCGGTGATCCAACCACCCTTAGGCACGACACTCCTAGCGACAATCTCATAAACATTCCTCTCCTCAACACTCAGTTTATCAATCTTATAAGACCTAGGCACCCCTAAATCTTTGGCATCTATATTAAAATACTGCTTTGCAAACTTTTCTACATGCTCTCGATCAAACCCCAACCTCAGGTCATTTTTCTCTAATGTAAAAACCCGGAGGGGGTTGGTTGCTAAACTCATATGACACGTTCAACGCCTTGTTAAAAGAATCCTCCCCAATCTCATACTCCTTCTTGTTAACCCTAGTGAATCACCTACCCGTCTCCTTTTCTTCCTCAATTAACTGGTGAAAATTAGCATAGAATTGGCACGTCTCATCCTTATGTGCCGGATAGTTCAAACCTAACAACTCACCCAACTCATGAAATTGAAATATCTTTAACACATTCTCCAATCCTAGTTCTTTAATCTGATTAAAATCGATGACATAACAATCTAGTAATTCACAATCAGCCATGTAAGTAGAATAGGCCTCGGACGCATCCAAACTTACAAATTTAGCCTTGTCGTATTTGGTTGAACTGGTTGAACTTGTCCCCGATTTCGCCCGTTGCTGAGATCCTGAAGCCTGAGCTTCATCACGCCGGCCCCCTGCACAAACTGATTGGGTGCCAAATTCTTTGTCCTTGGCATTGGTCTTGTCGGATGGGTATGTGAGATTTTGTTTGGTTTTTTTTCTAAGCTCTGTGAAGTTTGATCGTGGTTTGAAATCAGAAGATCCCCAAATTTGATATTTATAGGTTAGCTTGTTGCGACATCGTAAGTATCAAGCCAGCTTATATTCAAGTTGCTTGCGATTTTGTAAGTTGTCACGCACACAAAAAAAACGACGTCGTTTAAAATGCTGCTAGGGTTTAATTCTTAGCAGTAATACTAGCGAGTTCGCAAGTAAATTAATTCATATTAATTAAATTCTCAGCAGTACTACTAGCGATCTCGCTACTATCTAAGTCAATAGTTTTGTTAGTTCTATGTGATGATATAGGCTGTAGCGAGCTCGTAACCAGGCACGCCAACATTTGTCCCACATCGGCTGATTAGAAGGTGATTGTTCAGTTTATATACACTTATATTTTAGAAAGGTTCGATAAGTCGCCGACCCGCACAAATTGAACATGAAACACCAAGGCTAAAGCCCAATACTTACAAGGCTTAGGCCTAATACTTACATTATCACTACTACTACAACCCAATATAGACCCAAACCCAAAAACCCTTTTTTGATGGGTTCTTATCATGTAGCGAACCCGCTAACAGCCACATCAAAGTTTAGTTTTTGAATTGTGTCATGCTTTGTTGTTACGATCTCGTCAAGGTAAAGCAAACTCGTTGCGAGTTCGCTAGAGAATCGCCAGCTAGGCTCTGTTGAACCAATACGACATGTAGCAAGCTCGTAAGTACCACTTACACCCGTGGCGAGTTCGCTAGAGAATCGCCAGCTAGGCACTGTTGAACCAATACGACATGTAGCGAGCTCGTAAGTATCACGTAAATATGAGCGAGTAAGTAGCAAGTTCGCTAGGTGTTCTACTACTAATCAACCATCCTGAAACGTGTCAGTTACGAGATCGATAGGACCACGCACTATACCAAAAGTAAATGATTTTGCTAAAATGAAGTAACAACAACTCTAACAAAATTGAACAATTTACATCTAAAAAGTGTAAAATTCAACGACCATAGTCTTGTTACGAAAACATAATTTTTAATTATATTTTGATAAGTTTCATAAACCTAAAACTAGTTAATATTCTAAAAAGTAAATGTTTAAAACAAACAAAACTATGAAATCACAGGCCGGCGACTAAAATATCATGCAAGTCCTCTTGACACATCTTATCGCCATCTTCGGCCTTCTCCTCTGAACTGCCTTCATTGTTCTGCTTGTCTTGCTCGTCCTTTTCTACTGGTTGAGCTTGAGTCTCGATGCAGGTGTTATCTTCTTTGCCTTGTCCCAGTTCAACATCCTCGTTGGGTTCTGCGATCATACTCTCTTTCCTCCTCATCTCATACATCGTCACCTCATCTTCTCCATCAGAGTCGCTGTTTTGATCTCCATCACCATCATCACTTTCTGCATCTGCATCCCGTACATTAGCAGCAACAAGCTTCCCATCGGATTGCTCCTTCTCGCTGGCTTTAGGCAAATCATGGCTAGGACCTGCGGAGTATTTTTTCTTGGGAAATATGGTGCGGAAATCAGGTACCTCCTCCTCATCGCTCAGATCGCACTCCACTACCCTGCTGGTATCAGTTCGGCGAGACGGTCGTTGTTAGCACATGCCCTTTGCTCGACCATTTCAATCTCATTCAATAACTGGCCCATAGACACCACAAGCCTACCACGGGCATCAAAAATATCATCTACACAAACAAATCAAGATACATAAGAACCAATTATTAACAAATTAAAAAACTTGAACCAATTAAAGTTAATAAAAGAGTAGAATCATACCTGATACTCCCATCCTACCCTGTGTCCTTCTGGCTGCCTCTTCAGCTTCTTTCTTTAAGGAGTACTTCCCATCGGCCTTCAACTCTAACCTCATGTGCTTGAGCCAGTCTTTGTCGTACTTGCCGAGCGGCATCGGACGGCCTCTTGGAAAAATACCAGCTTTCCTGATCAGAGCTATGATCAAATTGCCGTAAGGAAGCGCGGCGGTCTTGTGCCTGGCCATCTTCATCATTTGTGTCAGAATCGTATAGACGGGGTTGATTAGAAGCTTCTCCATGATGTAGTAGAACACCATGAGACTGCAAACTGTAGGATCACATGCATGCCCCAGGGACGGGATCACATTACCACAGATTAGCTCAAAAACTAATCTCTGCTCCTCGGTAAGTCTGTGGATCGGGTAATTCCTAGTTGTACCCGGCCTATCAGAAGTTCTACCAAACCACTTCTTACCCATCTCACCATGTACCTCGTACGAACCATCCTTTTTGGTAGGCCTCAGGTCGTTACGAGACAGATAAGGACATTTCAGAACTTAATTGATGTTAAACTTATCGACCTTAAACTTAACACCCCACACAATGGTAGTTATCTCCTCCACCTCTTCCTCTAGGCCTAGGTTTGCATAAAAATTGGACAACCTTCTCATGGTAAGCAGGCTCAGGCAACATAAGCAAATAATCTAGATGTTGTGCCCTAAAATGGTCTAGCACGTAATCTAGTTGCAGCGAAGGCACAACACTACTATCAAACACATTATTATTTACAAGTTTCCGAGAGGAACAACGCTCATACCTAGCTCTGGCGGCGTCGTTGAAGAACTCTGGAGTGTCCTCCTCCTCACTGGCATTGCTGGGCCCTTCCCCAGCATCATCTCCGGCAGCAGCGGCGACAGGCACAAGGAACTTTTGGGGCGACAGGTGGCTCCTCCGCCTCAACCTCAGCCTCCTCAGTCCGCCGGCATTCGGTACTCGCGGCCGGCCCCACTCCCCGTCCCTGATCTGAGCATCTACCACCCCTTCCCCGCCCTAATCCTCTGGTTTTAGGCGCCATTCCGTCGAGGTTTTGTGTCGGAGGTTTAGGGTAGGGTTTTCAATTTGGGGCTAATTAATTTTAGCCCGATCCCCCTTTTTTAATTTATAATTTACTTGCTAGCGAACTCGCTAGTAGACACGTTTCTACATGTAGCGAGCTCGCTAGTAGACACGCTTCTATCTATAGGGAGCTCGTTACTATCTCGCTCATGCAATAGTTTCTAGTAGCGAGACTTGAAAAGCCTCGCCAGTCAAGCGTGCCAGTAGCGATGTCGCTAAAAGAAAATTTCAAAATATGAGCAAACTAAATCTATTTGGTAGCGAGCTCGTAACTAGGCACGCCAACATTTATCCCACATCGGCTGATTAGAAGGTGATTGTTCAGTTTAAATACACTTATATTTTAGAAATGTTCGATAAGTCGCCGACCCGCGCAAACTGAACATGAAACACCAAGGCTAAGGCCCAATACTTACAAGGCTTAGGCCCAATACTTACACTATCACTACTACTACAGCCCAATATAGACCCAAACCCAAAAACCCTTTTTTTAATGAACTAATAACTAGCGACATCGCAACACGTTCATGGGGTTTTGTGGGTTTTGTGGGTTTTGTGGGTTTTGTGGGTTTTGTGGGTTTTGTGGGTTTAGGGTATTGGGTTTAGGGTTTAACTGTGTTAACGTGTAAAGTAGCGAACTCGCTAGTACACAAGCTAGCAATAAGATAACTCAAAAATAATTATGTTTAATTTTTTTAAAGCAATTTAATATTCTAAAATGTATACATTTTATATAAAGACAATATAATACTCAATTTGAAAAATATCGATCGTGATATTAACTCAAGTAGAGTACATCTTTGTACATGAGCATGGAATGTACATAAGCAATATAACATAACTCTATGTAAAACATCAATAATTCGGTTTACATTTTTTAAAGCACTATCATATTCTAAAATGTATACATTTTATATATAAACAGTATAATACTCAATTTGGAAAATATTGATCATCATATTATGTCAAGCAGAGTACATCTTAGTACATCAGCATGCAATGTTATGAAGCGATACTCGGTGGTATGATGAGTGATGACAGTTGGTGAGTATACGTGTGCATGATACTTAGTTTAATTCAAGAATTGTACTTGTAATCACATAAATGAGTTGTAATAAACTAAGTTTCTCTAATCAAATGCACGTGAACTGCGCATATATGTAGTTCATGTGTGAAGCTCTATTATGCTTTTGACTTTAAAGGTAATCGATGGACATCGTTTACAAGCGTACACATGATTTGTAGAGTTTCTTAATGTCTTACAAATATAGACTAATTTTCTTAAAAATATTTAAAATTGTGTAAGTGCAGATTAAGTCAACAAATCCCTATCCCGTTATACATCAGCATATGACGGAACAAATGAAAATTATTTTTACAATAGAATGATTTGTGTTTTATTCCATACCATCATTTTGTTTATATCGTGATCGAAAAATGTATGAGTGCATTGTAAAAAAAAAATCAAATTATCTTATGTAGGGTTCTGGCGAGCAGTTGTAGCGATCTCGCAACCACCTAGTAACATACTTTATTTCAGCTTTTCAGTTACGAGCTCGCTAGAAGGATAAAGTAGACCATAAAAGGCAATCACATGAGCATGTCACGATCTCGTAACTACCCACGTCAGGTGTAACGAGAGAGTTCCGATTTCGCAATAAGGTAAGCTAGAATAAAGTAAACACGTTATAGAACAGAAAAACACAACACTTTTGGCATCTTATCCATCACATCTTACGGGTTTCATCTCCAAAAATTCAAACTTTTGCACATCTTCTCAAATCTCCTCAACTTTCTTCACATCAAATCTCCATAACCCATCCCATACATGTTGGACACATCAATTGTGTCAAAACAAAGTTGAACTAGCCACTAATTGCATGCAAAATATTGGTAAGTTTTCCATTAAATTCCCAACCACATTTTTCTATATATTTTTTGCAATTAATGTCAATCTTTATTTTTTCTTGTTCAATTCGGTAACATCCTTTGTTGTGGGTAGGAGAGGGACAAACAAGGTAGACCATCCCCAACCAAAATAATCAATTCTCCCGACACAGCTTTGTCATATACAGAGGTATGATTTTTTTCATTTTTATTTGCTAAAAAATTTGATTTTCTTGTACATACTACCTCCATTTATCATGTTATTACTAAATATCATGTCAGAAGCATGTCCTTAACGAAAGTCGAGAATTTATTTTAATGTTGTCACTTGCAAGCTTAGCTCTAAATTTTAGGATTATGTTTCATAATATTATTACTTAAAAGTACAACTTTGACTTATTAGCATTGCATTAGCCATTAACTAATTTCACTACACAAAGGAAATCTTAATGGATAGCCCTACAAGTTCCAGTAACTCCGACTCGAGTGAGGGGGGGGGGGGGGGTGGGGTGGGGGGGGAATGTTGTTGGCGGTTCAAGTGAGGTTAAAAGACAACGAGAAGTGAGTCGCGCATCGAAAGAAGCTCAACTTCTCACACATTGTCGCGAATTAGAGATTGGGATGGATAACAAAATACTAACACATGTCAAGTTTAATGACATTGGTGTTGCTATTTCACCCTAAGATGATGCCGCGCGATGGTCGAGTTGGTGTGCTAAGTCGGGTAGGATACGCACACCATTAGACACAACGGATTGGAGGATGCTAAGCATCGACATCAAAAAGGATATATGGAAGGAATGCAAGGTTAGTTTGGCACTTGTTATTTTTAATATCAATTGAAATTTGTACATGTCACTATTTTTATGATCACATTTGTAGCGCCCCTTTATTATCGAGGCAAAATCCTATGATCAAGTGAAGAAGAAGGCTCTTCAAATCGCATCAAAGGCTCATCGAGAACACAAATATACCCTTGCCAAGGATTATATCAAACCAAAGTGCAAGAGGTTTGGGCAAGATCCAAGTACGCGTTACAATCACATTGTACCCCTTACTTGGGAGGCATTCAAGAAGCGATGGTTAGAAAATGACGCAAAGGTTAGTTTACTTACTACATCTTGCAATAATAGTTTTATGCGAATTTGTCAAATATTATTGTTTCCTTTAGTGCTTTATTCTTAAAATAACAGCATTTTTAAAAGGGTTTGGGGGATAGGAAGCGCAAAGCCACTGTTGATAATGTTATGCCTTACACCGGGGGTAGGGCGGGGTACTTGGGTGTGGGGAAGAAGACCTCCAAAAAAAACCGAGGTGAAAGAGCTTGTGGATGGAGGCATGGACGCGGAAGAGGCGAACAAGCTAATCATTGTCGAAGACCCTACAACATATAATAGACAACAATTGTTCGTCTTTGGTAGAATTAAAAAAGACGGGACTTTCTCAAGTGATGAGGCAAAAAGGGTGGCTAATCGAGTGGTACGCTTTACCTACTACGTCATAACATGTTCCATTTTAGTATCTACAACCACAACATCAAACACAACAATTGATGACGATAATAACTTTTAATTTACAATAAACCTTTTTTAGGACGAGGTCGAGCGTGAAGTTGAAGAAGGCTTGTTCATCCCAGTCGGTAAACACGATGTGCTACGTAGGGCACTTGGGAAGGTCGAGCATCCGGGAAGAGCTAAGGGAATTGGTGGTTATGTTACTCAAATAGAGGCGTTTGGTATCAAATGTAGTAGTAAATACCCTAAACCATCCAAACTCCAAATAGCATTGAGCCAAACCAAAAGATCCGACCAAGAGGTCAAGAAATTGAAAATAATGTTGGCCAATGTGTGTTCTTTTATAAAGTATCCTCTTCCATCCGATTTTCGTGACACCGATCCAATCAATGGACCCTCGTCTAGAGGATCACATCCTTCCCCACCACAACATTAAGTTGACCAACCTATTTTTGACCAACCTATTGTTGAACCCAACAAGGATATATGCACAAGGATATTGTTGGCCCCTATCAAAGAGCAAGTTCACATACAACCATCCGATCCCAAACCAAAGGTACGTTTAATTACTTGCACCTCAATCAAATGAATAATTCTACACAACTCATTATCATTGATATTTTATAAAAATACTCTTCCTACATATGTCTAATTCGACCTAATTAAACATGTCTTATTTGTATATTAGAATTCCCCTTCTTGCAAGTTGTACGTTGAATGTGGGACGAATTCTCAACCCCGCCACGTAGCAATGGGAAATTCATATCCTAACATGACACTACATCATGAAGACAAAGTCCCTATTGGCTTCGTTAGGGTTTCTATACTACATGTGTTAGTCGAGGATGCCTTGGTACCGTTCGCGGATAAAGAGTGCACGACAGTGGGTAAAGGTTTGGGCCGTTTTTTTGTGTGGCCCAAATGGTTGGTCGTTGATGTGAATTCTAATTCTATCCCAATTAATAGAAAGAAATCATCACCCGTCGTAGACCCACTAAATTTCCCGGTAGCTAAGAAGCCGATGTCGGCGGAACAAGTTGGATTCATGAAAGCACTCCCGGGATTCGTTCGCACGTTTTATGATATGGTGGGCCACCATAGTCGGGATTCCGTTTACTATTTCTACGCTAATAAACAGGTATTCGGCGAAGCGAGGGAATTAGTCGCTCCATGGGAAGACTTTGCCCTTTTCTGGCACTATCAAACACTTCCCGAAACAATCCTTATACTACATCAAATGTAAGCTACTTGATCTCATCTCTTCTATCGTATTGCAACTTACAAATTATCATATACTTGTGCACTATTATACGTTCATATCCGCTCTATTGTTTATTTAGGTGTATGCAATTCCTTGCTCTAAACGCAAAGAATTTCATTGGTTTTTTGCACCCAATATGCCTGCAAATGAATGAAAGTAATCAATCACGACTTGCTTATCTTTCTAAGATCCTTAGTGACAAGACCAAGACAATTTACATAGGCCATATCTAGTGAGGTTAGTTTTCTTTTTTACAATTGGATATTTGCATTTTGTAAACATTCTAATCTTCGAGCGGGGTTCTTACATTTTCATTTCTTAAAATATGTAGTGGCCATTGGATTTTTGTAGCTATGATACCATCGTTGAAGCGAGTGTATTGGATGGATCCGCTACACCTTGGTCCATCTACAAAATTTGCAGATTTATTAGAGGTTGCTATGCATAGTGCACATGATGACACGCTACTTCCCTTCAACCTTATACAGATTCAGGTGACATTACAAATCCAATGCTCATTTATTTCCACTATAATTTCATTTCAAATCATTTGTTACACTTCTTCACTTTCAGCACTGAAAGCAATTGTCAAATTGGGAGTGCGGTTACTATATGATGTTGTATGCCACCGAGAGCGTCGCTTGCCTTGTTGATGATAATTTAGAATTACATCGCGTAAGCATTCTTACAACCTACTTATTGTACCTATTACTATCTACATTGCCTTTAATAGTATCAAAAAAACATTTCCTAATCTTAGATTCTGGAGGAAAATCATGCACCGTACACCAAAAAGGAGTTGGAGGATGGTAGAGATGCATTTGCTAGATACTTGATCCTTATTAGATCTCGGTACATCTCTAGGCCTCACATACCCAATAAAAGCTAGTTTATTTTTTTGTCAAATGGATGCATATACTTTTGAGTTCAATTACTTCAATTAGTTTATAAAATGTGACTTGTTAGTGTTTCATGTTCATGTTTTGTTCTTAGATACCATGCATCTTGCAATTGACAGCTTAGACAGTTAAAATGAAACCCTAATTTAGTGGAAATGGGTGGAAATGGCTCAAATCCTATAATTTAGTGACACTTACGAAATCCATGCGATCTCGTCACTTGTCTCACCAGTGACATTAAAATATTTGCGACCATGTTATACTGTCTCTACTTCACCCGCAAGTATCATATTTCTTAACTTAGTTTTTGCGCCGTCGCTACCCAATTGCTCGTTCTTCTCTGCCTCTCCAATCTGATCTCTGTCGATGTCGTAAGCAAACACGACAACATCTGGCGAATCACTAGCTTACTCGCAACGTTATTTGTTTTTCTCGTTCACCCAATGATCACACGACGTCGTTTCAATTTAGCGAGAGATTTAGCGAACTCGCTACTACACACATAAGTGATTTTCTTACGATCTCGTTACTATTCCGCACCAACAATTTTTATTATATTGGGTGGTTCGGTTGCGAGGTCGATACAGTTTTACTAGCGAGTCTCACGTCTCTGTCGTAACCTGGCTCGTTTTGTTCAACCCTGAATGTTAAATTTGGCTTCTACCGATTTCGCTACGTTAGAACCAGCGAATCGCCTCAATATATCGTAACTAGTCTCGTCAGTAGATAAATACATGACAAGCTAGGCTGCCTTACGCTATCGTAACTAATTTGTAGCGATCCGCACGGTAGCCGTCGTATCCAGTCTCGTAAACATTAATTTTACAATCTAAGCTTTTCAATGTAGCGAACTCGCTGGTATTGCATCTGGCGATCCGTAAGATTCTGTCGTAACTAAGCAATCAACCATTTGTTTGGTACTAGTGTTTTCTAGTTACGATATCGCAAAAAGAAAATGCATATCATACATACTTTAATGCTAGCGAGTTCGTAACTTCTAAGCAAGGCGTATAAGCCTTCATCTAAGGCGGAAACAAATGCCTTAAACCCAAAAACATCTAAGGCAAAAGAGGAACCGCCTTAGATGATTTTTCTCATTTAAGTCACAATCAGGGAAGGCATTTGTTTTCTGCCTTAACACATTAAGGATGAACTGCCTTAGATGGCTTGATATTCTAGTAGTGATAGCAATAAGAGGCCTTGTTTCTACCAGTAAAAATAGGCACTCTTAAATATTTGAATGGTATTGTCCCTTTCTTAATTCTTGTTTTTCTCTTGATCATCCTAACCCTAGCTTCAGAGAGACGGCTGCGTGTAAAGAACTCAGATTTGGAGTAATTAATCATCTGGCCTGATCATTTCTCATATGCTCTCAAAAATCTTCTGAGCCATAAGTTTTTTTTTAGGGGCTAGGGTGAAAATTGTTGTATCATCAGTATACATAAGGTGACTAACTGGTGTAACTCCCCTTGGCACTGTAAATTGTTTCAGATATCCAATTTTAATAGTCTTTTTTCAAGCCCCTGGAGAATACCTCTGTGATGATATTATATAGGTATGGGGACAATGGATCACCCTGTTTTATTCCCCTCTCAGACTTAAAGAAACATGTAGCGGCTCCAAACTGAGAACCAAACTGACTCTATGTTCTGCATGATCACCTTAACCACAGCCTCATGAAAACCAAAATACACTAGTATTGAGTTTAAAAAGGACCATGACACCTATTAAAGGCCTTCTTCATGTCCAATTTGACAATGATATTGTTGTACCTGGGAGTTTTACAAACCAATATTGCCATTTCTTGCATTTGTATGGTATTGTCTACTATATCCCTCCCTCGTAGAAAAGCAGATTGCTCATGTGATATTATTCTAGGCATGAGAGGTTTAACTCTTTTCATGAGGATCTTAGAGAATGCTTTGTTGACAATATTAGACAGGCTAATTGGTCTAAATTTTGAGAATTTGCTAGGGTTCTGTATAATGGGAATCAATGTTAACCAGGTGCTAGCTATGGCTCTAGGTATCTTTTCCCCTTTCATAAACTCATGTGTTGCAGCCAGTAGATCCTCATTTATTATTTCCCAACACCGATTGAAGAACAAACCAGAAAAACCATCTGCTATAGGAGCACGGGATTCGTTAAGATCAAAGACGACATATTGTAATTCATCCATGGTGACTGGTCTTGTCAGTATTCATTATCCTCCGTTGTAATAAGTCTGGGGATTTCATCTAAGAAAGATTACAAGTTTCTCCCTGTCTTATCTGGCTCAGTAACCCTTAGCAAGTTTTCAAAGAACCCTCACTCCTTTCTGGTTGATTTTGGCAGGGTCAGTAATCCAGTTTCCTTCCATATCTTTGATCTTAGACCAAGTCCAGGAACTTTGCTATAATAGCAAATTTGCTCAAATATGGAGAATTTGGACCTTTATTGAACTCCAACAAATTCTCCATCCCATTCTCCATAATGGGGAAATTGAAGAGATGGAAGATTTGATTCCCCAAATTTGGAGAATGAGAAAAAATTTTTAGAGAACCAACATTTAATGCTTCTTTGAAATTTTTTGATTATTTAATTCATTAGATGTTTCTCTTCAATAATTTTAAATGATAATATCTTAAAATTATTACTATGAAATTTTATAAAAAATACATATTCTAAAAATATGAATAAAAACGATTGTAATAAGATCTCATATGACTATTTTTACATGTACATATCTATTGATATTTAATAATCAAATATAATCTATTTTTCAATATAAATTTTCTAAATTTTAAGTTCATAAATATATTTATTTTGACTTTTGTTTATAAGTCATAACGTTTAAACTAAATCTTTTTTTTTTTTGCAAACATTTTATTTCTAATGGTTGAAAAAAATAACTTGTAATAAATAATTGAAAAGAGATGAGTCTAATTATTCATAATACGTTACAAAATTAATAATATTGTAATTCCTAATGTGTTATTTTTACAAAATATATTTTTATAATTTTATATTATGGAGTACGTAATGTCAAATATAAAATGTTATTGTAACGTGTATTTTAAGTTCATTATTTTTTTTGTTCATTATTATTTGGACTTATTGAATATATGATTTTAAAAATAGAAGACAATTGGATAAATATGTAGAATGTTCATAAATTTTAGGGAATGAAAAATGGAGAAATTGTTGGAGTTGAGCCAAACAAATATGGGAAGTATGGGATTTGCTTCCCTATTATGGAGAATGTGAATGGAGAAACTGTTGCACTTGCTCTTAGAGATCGTTTCCCTTATCCTTTTCTCCTTCACTACATTGTGGAAATATTTGGTGTTTGCATCACCTAGTGCTAATCCACTTAACATTTTCCCTTTGTCTTCAAAAGGCAACCAGTTCATACTGTGATCATATAAGGATGTCTCTTTGCCAGTTCAGTTCAATCAAATCTGAATCCGTTCCTGTTGTCTCATACTGTATTTCCAGTTGGTTCACTACATTTTCAGCTTGCGAGAGTTTTTATTTACATCACCAAAAACCTCCCAATTCCACTGTTTCAATGCCACCTTCAATCTTTTAAGCCTACTGACCATGCCTTTCATACTTGTTTCAGAGCATGGTTGGTTTACAGTTCTCTCTAACTAATATGGTGAATTCAGGCCTCATTGTCCACATATTTTGGTACCTAAAAGGCGTGGCTTGGGTTGTTTCATAGCTTTGTATAGATAGGAAGAGAGGGTTATGGTCTGAGGTGGTTCTAGATGGCACTTGGATTGAGCTATGAGGGTACTTATCAGCCCACTCTAAATTACACAGCCCTCTGTCCAACCTCTACAAAAGAAGACCCTCTTTGGTCTTATTGTTTGTCCATATGAACAGGTTACCTACTGTCTGTATCTCAACCAATTCTAGGGTATCTATTAAGGCATTAAATTATCTTATACTACCCATTGGTGGTGAAGTCCGACCTTTCCTTTCAGAAACTCTTGCAACTGTATTAAAATCCCCAACAAAAACTGTTGGTTGACTAGGCAAAGCAGCTAGGGATATCCATAGTTGTTTCCTTAGTTCTCTAGTTACTTTTGCATACACAAAGTGATGCAGGTTGGATTAATAAAATATATGTTGTTTGATCAAGGTTTCATACGAGGTCGAATTCGAGGAGGAACTCTGTCAAACCCCGTGAGAATGATGTAGATGAGATTGGGCTTAATAATACGGAGCATTAGAATTGCAAGAAGTAAGGCCCATTATCAATTCATTGGAAAATTGGAAAAGTTTAACTCGTTTCCATATAAATTCTGGTTAATTTCCATAATTATAACTAGTATTAAGGAAAATATTTACATGTTTTGTAATAGAATAGAATTTGTGAGCTCTTATAAATAGGGAATCAAACCATTGTAATAGATAGTTTTTTGAGTTTTGATTTGATATAAACGTTTGTTGAGAGTTTTCTCTTTCGAGAGATGTGTTTCGAACCTAAATTCTAGATATTCTCTGAGTATATAGATTTAGAAGGCGTTTTCGACCTAGGTATTCGCAGAATTAAATAGGTTGATTTCATTGAGTTACTTTGGTTACGTTTGTTATAAGCTTCTGCTACATCACAAACCAGGAGTTATACAGGTAATTTCCACATATATCAGATACAGCTGTCAAAATGTATTGATCAGATTGTGAAATGACATGCAAATTATACTTAGAGTTCCAAAATAACCAAATTTTAGCCTGTGAAGCATGTAATGCATTATCAAAATGTAAGTCAAATTTCAAACTGGAAATATTGGTGTTAAGATGCAAAGGCTCTATGATGCATCAGATGTCTATTTTATGTGCAGATAGTACAAATTTAAGTCTGTCTAAAGATGTTTTGTATCCCCTAATGTTCCATACCAGCATATTACCAAGTATTTGGTGTCTAATCATTGGTTAACTACTTTGGATTTTTGGGAAGATCTCAGCCATTGCTCAACAATTTTTCCACCTATGGGCATACCTCTTTTGGCTCTTTTTTTGGGCTCAGTTTTACCATTGTCTAAGCTACAAGGAGAGACAGAAATACTTGTGTGGTTATCCTCTTTCTCAGTGGCTTCATTTGATCTCCATTCAAGCTCACTTGGAGCCTCCTCATATGTTTCTGAGCTATTTTCTTCATTATGATCCTGCAAAACTTGGAAAGCATTAGAAATATCAAGTGTCTATGGCTAGGGTTGGATCTACTGAGGTTTGTATGGGATAACAGCCAAGGCTTGTCCCTTCATTTGATTGAACTTCCATTATCTGGTATTTATTGTCTCAAGGTCATCATAGGAGTAAAATGCCACTTAAGAGGTTTTCTTCAGATTCCTGAAAGTTGAGGGGCTTCACATTGATAGGTGGTTCTGCTTCTATAACAGGGCTGTAGTTTACAGTATTAGGGGAGAAACTACTGAAGTGGATGCCTCATTTGGGTGGGTAACCTAAGCATGATCATTCAAAGCTTGTACTTCACGGATTGTGTTCTTTTCTTCCCTTGTTAATCCAGACCCCCCTTAGTTTTCAGCATGTTGTGTGATAGGTCTCCAGCTCTGTGGTTCTTGATTGTCCTACTGCTTATGTGTTCTCTTTACTTGATGTTGTGACTGCTTCTCATATTGTGTGGTTCCTCATTCATCCTATTAGGCCTTCTTTTCAACTCTGGGTGCATGTGCACAAAACTTACATCCTCATGCCCTATCCTTTTACAATGAATGCAGTAATAGGGAATATTTTCATATTCAACTTGGCATCCTACATATGTATCAGGATCCCCAATAATTATAGATGATTGCAGAGTATGCATCAAATCTACCTCTATGAAAACCTTGATGGCCGATGGTCTTGTGAGTGCGCTTGTTGCTGCATCCATTTTGAGAAAAATTCCAAACTGGTTGCCAAAGTCTTGGATAGCTGAGGTATTATAGTATGAGATTGGGGACTTGTAGGTCGTAGCCCAGACCGGAACTATGGATGATTCAATGTCTGTAGAGAAGTCTGGAGACCACTTCAAGATCTTCATAGTCCTTTCCTGAATTGAGTAGTAAGATCTCATCCAGAACCTTTGATAATCCACTTTGTCCTTCAGCCTAATCAGTATATGTCGGTAATCCATGGATCCAATCTGAAATTTCCCAGTAAAGCCCATGACTTGAAAAGCATTATGGATCTCCTCCATGTTGGATTTGTCGTTGATGAATTTCCCGATGAGCGTGTTTCTGCAGTGAGCCGCAAATGTATGAACATCTTGCTTCTAGTATATACAGGCAACCTTGCCGTTCATCCGAAAGGAAATTGGTTTTATTTCTGGATTAGAAGGAAGGGATTCAAAGAGTGGCTGACTTTTGGGGCTAAAGCTTGAAGAAACGATTTACCGGCGGTGTCGCCACCGTGCCGGGGTGGCGCATCCGCCATGGTGCTACCAATAAAAGACCGTTATCGTTGTACTGACACCGATAACATATTGATTTATTGTCGTTGGCAATTAGAAAAGAGTGGCGCGTGTAAGGACAACTAAGAGAGTAGGGATAGAAAAGAAACTAGAGAGAGTGTGAATCGATTCATAAATATATATGATTTAAGCAATAAAATAGTTAATTATGTAAAACTTATGTAACTTAGGGCATCTCCAATGGATCTTCTTAACTCAACTTTTCTTAATAAGGAGTGCTCCTTATTCATTTTTTACCATTGTTGATTTTTAAGGATCACTACTTATTAGGTAGTTGCTCCTTAAGTAAGGAGCAACTACCTAATTTAATGTGGTACATTTTAAGGTTTATTTTTGCTATCATTATTATATTAGTCTTGTAATAGACCGTCTATATTATAGCAATAATATAGACGGCCTATTTCTGCAATTAAAATAGGAAACGGCCCCCATCCTGCAAATTATTTTTGGGCAGGTCCTTTTTATGCAATTTCCGTAACCTAATCAATATATATACACGTGAACAATCCTTTTCCCCCAAATTCTGAAACGCTTCTTTTCCCCTTTCCCCCAAATTCTCCAGAGCTCCTATCCCCCAAATTCTCCAGAGCTCCGATCGGCTGCGGACCAGAATCGAGTCGATTTACAATCAGGTTTCTGATACTTCCTCTCCTTCCTCGCAGTCGCCGCCTCCCTCCGCCGCATCACCGCCGGGAGAGTGGATCCGGTTCGGTTACTCCTCCACCGCTCGCCGGAGATCGGCTATTGCGATCGCAATCGCAATCGCTGCAGTCTGTCAACCGTCTGGCTGATAATTTGTGTTCTGGTGTTGGTTGTCAGGTCACCCAAGTCCGTGTCAAGTTCCTCGACGATCCCAACCGTTTCATCATGAGGAATGTCAAGGGACCGGTGAGAGAGGGCGACATCCTGACACTCCTCGAGTAAGAGAGAGAGGCCAGGAGACTTCGGTAGGTCTCTACTCATGGATCTGTTCTGTGGTTACTGATCGGCTCTAGTACTGTCTGTAGTAATGTTATGATGTTATGGCTGCAAACTTTAGACAATTTCTCGTCGGGGATTGAGTTTTATTTGCTGATATCTGTCTGTTGTTAAACATGAGATGATAATCTGGTTATGTATTAAGTACTCTTCGGTTGGTTATGTTATCGGGCTCTACGAGATGACGGTTCACTGTTTTTTTGTACTTTGTGTTGCTCAGAAAATTTCTTCCATGAATTTTATGTGTTTTATTATGAAAACTAGACTGTATAATGTGATGTCTTTCTGCTTTTAAAATTTTATGTGTTTAACTTGGAAACTGGACTTTTTAATGTGGATTCTGTCTTGTTATGAAATTTATGTGTTTAGCTTGAAAACTAGACTGCTTAATGTGGTTTCTGTCTGCATATGAAATTTTATGTGTTTAACTTAAAAACTAGGTTTCTTGATTTGTGTTGAAACTTGATTATTTATTGTGAAAACTGTGGTGTTTGTAAAACTTGATTTTTTAATGTAAAAACTGTGATTGTGAAAATTTGGTTATTAAGGTTGAAAACTACAGTGATTGTAGAAACTATATATTTTAGGCTGAAAACTGTGGTGTTTGTAAAACTTGATTGTTTAGGTTAAAAACTGTTTTTATTGTAAAAACTTGATTGTTTAGGTTGAAAAGTTGTGGGTTGCGAAACTTGATTATTAATTGTGAAAACTGTGAAAACTTAATTATTTAGGCTGAAAATTGTGGTTTTTGTGAAACTTGATTGTTTAAGTTGAAAATTGTGATGGTTGTGAATTTTTGGGCTGAAACCTTTGGTGAAACTTGATTATACTTAACACAACATTATTTAACCTAAACACCCTAGTTTTTATGTACCTAAAATCTGATGTTTATAATATGGAAACTTGTCTTTCTAACCTGAATTCTTTTGTGTTAACAAGTGTTTATTAAAATACAGAAATTATATTAACTGATTTATTTTTGCGTGAACAGTGCCGTGAACAGTGTCGTGAATAGTACGCGTGAATAGTGCCGTGAATAGTACTTTTCACAATATTTGCAAATAAGGACCTCCTTCCTTCCATATTGTAATTTAGTCCCTAGTCTATATTATAGCATAATATAGACGGTCACTCCAGAGACCAACTCATCATTATTTAATGATTTGTAGAATTTAAGAATTTTATCATTGTTGAATTTGGTCCTTATTTAGATTTCATCAAAAGTGATGATGTGTGTAATTTAAAAAGCACTCTTTATTTCCTTACTATTGAAGATGCTCTTAGTACCAAGTGAAATGTCCCGTTAAAATATATTCCTAAATCTGCCCCGATTATTTTGACATCTGAAATATGTAACCAAACTTATTCCAAAAACTATCATTTCTTTTTTTCAAAAACCTTTCATATTCATAATATTCTCAACACTCTTCAAGATAGCCTTTTACCATTCCAATTCAATGGCATCATTTATATGCACGACTCTTCGTCTCCATCAACCGCTTCAAACTTCATAAAAAGTCACAACTCCAGCCCTCCGATTTCACTTTCTCCTCTTTCGCTACTTTTCACCATGCTGAAGTACTTGTTCAATACTCCCGAGGTCTACAAGTGGGTGAAGGTCGGTGGAGTGACGCCGGCGAACGCCTTGAGATCCATGGACGCTTTCGTCAAGTCTCACCAGTACCACATTGACCTTAATTACGCCCCTCGTGAGTGGACGCCGGAGATCCGGGCAAAGGCGGGGTTCATTCTCAGCGTGATGAGGTGCGTGATGACCGCCAGCTATGAGTTGAGCGAGCAGGACTTCGATCCCGACGATTTAGCAGGGCCGTACATCAACGTGTCCGTCACGGCGGATGGAAATACCGAGTACGAAATCTTGGTGACAGAGGAAGAATCTGCTACCAGTTCAGGTATTACTACATTACCGATCCCATATATCGTGCAATTTGTACTCATCATCGACTATTACATTTTATTAATTAATATGTATACTAATATATGTAATTTGTCGTTGGATTTATTCTGATGTATATATATGTTCTTCGTTTTGAACAATGTCTTATTATATAGTTACCACACATTAATGTTGCTTGACTTTGAAAATCACATGCGTCAATTTTTTATTGAAATAGTAAGTCTAATTGCCAAATTTAATGTCAAAACTGTTCTTAAAAACGAACTAAATCAAAATTTGTGACAATGTTAAAGTTACGGAGAGAAAATCAGTAAATAAATTCATAATAATAGGTTCAATATAATTTTGCGAGCAAATGATTACATATCTAGCAAGTGATCAATATCTTTTACTGCAGGAACTGGCGTTTCAATTAGGGCAAAGCTCTCCGAGCCCCTGATTTACTCTAATGACCAGAAGGCAGTCCTTGAGATCCTTACTAAGTCCGCCCAAGCCGTCATCCCTCTGCAGGGGTTCATACACATGAGCACCGGCGCAGGAATTGACATCGAGCCTAACAGGGACGACATTATCAAGGCATTCAGAGCCGTCGAGTTCGAGGTCTGGACTACTCAAGCCGCGGCTACTTACCTCAAGGCTGATTCCGACATCGCTCGTGACCTGATGTGGCGCAGGTCAGGCCAGCCTGTTAGACCTGACCTAAAGAAGAAGCTCGCAACCACGCCAGGGGTGAAGGAGAAGCTGATAGCCGCGGGCTTAAGGTCAGCCGCGACACGGATACCCTGCATGGAGCCTGAGCTTAGATCCATCGTGACGTTCTACAAACTCACAGATGCCTGCAAGCTGCTCAATCTAGACAATCAGGTTAGTAGTCCTTCTCTTCCAACATTCAACATATATAAGGTGATTTGACTGGGAATGCATGGAGTATAGCGAAAAACCCATGTATAGTGTATATATATTGAAATTCTGATTTTCCTTGTCTATTTTGTTACAGGTTTTTGCTGACGTGAGAGCTGCATTGGACGTCTTCCCTTGCGGGGTTGGAAGCGTGGTGGACGAGTCCGGGCGGCCTTGGGTGGTGACTTTTCGGACCCTACCGTGAGAATAGTAGAGTGGTTACGGTGAAGAGCAGGGCTGAAATCGTTGCATTTGCGAGCCATCTGATTCAAAATAGCAAGGGGAAAATGGCCATCTGCTATGGTTACTTCTGCAAAATGATGGATGATCCCAACACCAGGACTGAGAATAGCGGCCTGAGGTATGCCTTCTCCCTCAAGAAGCTCAAGAAAGAGTTCCCACTTCAGTATGTGCTCGGCTACGAATCCAGGTCCGAAGATTGGACACGACTGTTTCAAGGATTCGGATGTTGCTGAGTGCGCGCATTTTGATTTTGCTGAAACTTATGTTTCATTTTCCTATGTCAGCGGGCATCACCATTTGAAACTCTTAAAATTTTTTTATTTTTTTTTTTTTTTGAGGTGAACTCAGTTTAGTTTCAGAAAATTTTGTAAATTAACAAAAATGTATGGTAAGGTGGGGGTCAAATAAGAGGTTGTCACGTGGCCTCTCTAATTTGGGCAAACAGCAAAAAGTTAAGTGTTGATGTCGTCCGTTTAATTTTTTTTTCTCCCTATACACTTTTTCTTTTTTCTTTTCTGCCCCTTTCTTTTTCATTGATACTACATGTTTTTATTGGTTTTAATTAAACTAACTTTTTTCATAATGTTTATTCAATATTACACTAGGAAATCTAGCTAATATATGATTACGATTATAATAAGTGTAGTACTTTAACATTCAATTTTAATTATTCTAATCAAAAGGGAACCAAAATAAATGTTGATCTAAATAAATGTTCTATTATTACTCAAAAAAAAATTTCCTAATAAAATTTAAATAAAAATTGTTAAACCAGTCATCAGCGGTTTAGGGATTTAGAAAGTCATGAATTATTAGGCCCTGTCCAATTCAACTTATTGCAACACATTTCAGCACAGCACAGCACTCATCAGCACAGCACAACACTCATCAGCACAGCACGGCACTGGTCAACACAACACCTATTCAGCTCAACACATTTAAGCTCTAAATGGACACTATTTTTATGTTTTGTAAACATAATATTAATTAAGTGAACTTTTTAGTTCTTAAGTAATAAACATTATGTTTTTTCTTCAACTCAAATGAACACTATTCAACACTTTCAAAACTATTCAGCACAAGATCAGCACAGCACAGCACTCATCAGCACAGCTCAGCACTCATCAGCACATCACAACACTCATCAGCACAATATAGCACCAAATAAGTTGAACTGGACAGGGTGTTAATATGAAGTGGGAGCTTCCCGTACTTGATAAATGTTGATCCCTTAACCTTCAGCAAAACAACTTACCCCACTGCATTCTAAGAGTCACCACCTATGTTGAAATAACGTAACACCATCACTAAACCAATCAACATAGACAATTTTGAATAAAAACAACAACAATCAAGAAACAAACAAAATCAAATGTCAATTCAGAAACATACCTTAATCAACTTGATAAGAACCGAACTCCTAGCTAAGTTCAACTAATCCAACATATGGTAGTCAATCGAAAACCACCTACATTCAACCTTTTAAAATTTTATTTTTATTGTTTTGAAATCCGCTGCCCATTTGTAGGTTTAAAGTCCATAATTTTAAGTTGGCAATTTTTTGAAGAAGGGAAGTATGTTTTAACATGCTCAGAAAAGTTATTTATGAACCTTGAATCTTTGTATTGATCGGATTACATGGTTATGGAAGAACGATTTATTTTCGGTTATTGAAGATTAAATACAGAAGATTCCAAGTCATCTATTCTCGTCCAATTCAATTATGAAAGATTAAATATTGCCTACGGAATTATTATGGAAGAATTAGTTAGGCATAGCTTTATAATTGGAAAGAGATCTAGTCTATTCCTTTTTCTGTATTGTAATTGGAAATTGTAATATTCAGTTATAGAAAGAATAGATTAGGGTTGTACGTTATTGAAGGTACAACATGCACTATAAAAGAAGAACGAATGCTGCGAATTCAACCACGGATTTAGAGATTAAAAAATCCTGTCAAGGATACTTTCGAGTGGAGCAGTCACAGTTCAGCAATCAACCGCAACGGGATCTTGTTTATCGGAAAATCTAGAACCGCGGCCATAATATCCTCGGGAGAGGTAGTCATCAGAAAGTTGGGTGAGGAGCTCGACCTTGTCAAGTGAGGAGCTTGACGTTGACCGGCAAGTGAGGGGTGCTCACAAGTTCACTATTAGAGATAATCATAGATAGGTAGAAGTGAGGAGCTTTGTACACTATATTGATTATCTAGTGAATGGTTTCTAGACTGGGCAAGGCCTCGCAGATGTAGGTGTTTTCATCACCGAACTGCGTAAACAATTCTGTGTGTTTCTGTCTTTAATTTTACCATGTTTAAACATACTGCCACCATGCTTAAACATGCTCGTCACAGTTAAGTAACCACAGAATTAGACGTAAAATAACAGTAGATCTATTGATAGTTATTTCAATTGGTATCAGAGCAAGGTCACTACAATCCCTCTTACAAGGGTAGTGAGATCGGAGCTATCATTATGTCTACTCAAGAGAAACTCGGCACATCAACAGCGAGACCACCGCTACTGGATGGAACGAATTATGCTTACTGGAAGGCGAAGATGATGGTGTTTATACACGGTCTGGATGATAATGCATCGTATTGGATAGAAAATACCTGGACTTCACCACTGTCTGAAGCTAAAACTGGAACAAGCGAGAGATCGGTGAAGCCATTAGTAAAATTGAGCACGACTGAGAAGGCTAACAAGAAAATCAACAACAAGGTGCTATATGCTATCTACTCTGCTGTAGATCAAAACCAATTTCGACTAATCTCTACATGTACTTCGGCAAAAGCAGCTTGGGAATAACTTCAGGCTCACTATGAAGGATATGCTAAGATGGAGAGACTGAAGCTTCAAACTCTAACTACCACATTTGAGACCATTGTGATGGATGAACATGAAACCATTGGTGACTATAACATTTGGATCAGTTATCTAGCTCACACAGCAGACCAATTGGGACAACCATTCACTGATTTCCAACTTGTTCAGAAAGTTTTGAGATCCCTTCCTGAACGATTTCACAACAAGGTAACAACCATGGAAGATGCATTTGATACTTCAACAATGACTCTTGATGAAGTTATGGGATCACTTGGTGCATTTGAGATGAGGCAGCAAGCTATAAAGTGACAATCTAACTTGGCCTTCAAGGCAGGAATGAAGAAAGAACAATCTGGTGCTAGAGCAGCTGACCAAAGTGAACATGAAGATTTTGACCAGCTAAGTGAAGAAGAATTTGCAAATATCTCGAGAAATTTTGCTAGGATGTTGAAGAGAACTGGTCCAAACAGAAGCGGTACTAGAGGACAAGATCCAGCACCTATAAGAAGGGGAAATTCAGGTTAGAATGAGTCTACATCACTCACAAAACCATTCAAGCATGCTGGAAAGGTACAATGTAGAGAATGTGAAGGTTTTGGTCACATTCAGTCGCAATGTCCTAGTGCCTCTCCCAAGGAAAAAGGGAAAGCATATGCAGCTACCTGGAGTGATGATGAGGAGGAACATGTCAACAATCATGTGTCTTTTGGGGCAACACTGATCGAAGAATCGGAGCATGCATGTTTTAACATGCCTACTGACTCAGCATGTTTAAACATGTCGTCTGAAATCAATACTAAAGTAGAAGAGGAACCAGTCGTGGAGGATGTAACTAAAATTGATCATGGAGATGATATCTATGAATCATATAATAAGCTATACAGAATATGGATCATGACAATGGAATCAATCAAGAAATTGAAAGTTGAGAAGGTCATTCTGAAAGATGAAAGGGACGAGATCAAGATCATGAATGACACCTTGGAATTAAGTGTGAGGAAAACTCAAGATGATCACTGAGTATGACCAAGAGGACTGAAGATGCAGAAGGAACGATCAAACGACTCAACAAAGGAACTGATGTCTTGGATGATCTGTTGGAAATGGGAAGAGCATCGGGGGACAGACATGGTCTAGGATATGTGAATCAGACCATACCCAAATATGGACTTCAGTATGTGAGTACTTCTGCTCATGTAAATCAAAGGTTGAAGCCTATGCAAGGATTCAGAAGACAAACACATCAGATATTCAAGAAGAAGAGACCAGCCATTAAGTGCAACTACGGCATGTTTCAAGGGCATTCAGAGAATCAGTGTTTCAGACTTCTAAGGGATATCATGCGTGGAAAGGATTTCAAGACATGTTATAACATGAGTCCGTCACTTCAAGCAAATCTGACCAGGAAGGTATGGGTGCCAAAATCTAAACTTTGTTATGTTGTTCATACATGTTTTAGTGTTTATGCTAGAGATACGTGGTACTTTGATAGTGGATGCTCTAGGCATATGACTGGGTCTCGAGATTTGATTAATAATGTGGTACCTTGGACTGGAACTATAAGGTTTGGTGATGGAAAGATATGCAGTGTTATTGGAAAAGGTGAATTGCAGATAAAAGGATTTCCTATATTCCATGATGTTTTGCTTGTAGATGGATTAGAGGCAAACTTGTTAAGTATTAGTCATCTCTGTGATAGCAAGCTGATTGTTCAATTCGATGATAAAACATGCACTGTTAAGAAAGGTGAGAAAGCTATTCTGGTTGGAATTAGATCTTCAGACAATTGCTATGTGTTTGATCAAAACATAAGCTGCCTCAAGGAGAACATTGGAGAGATGGACGTCATGGAAGATGAGGATGATCAACAACTGGAGAATGGATCTCGTACTACTAGCTCACCTATTTCTAATGGAACTACATCTTCACCAGATCATGTTATAACATCCCCTTCGATATACCATGTTATAACATGCCCTCAAGACAGTGCTGAGACTGAAGCTATTGAACCGAGGAATTACAAAGAGACATTAGAAGATGAGTATTGGATTTCAGCTATGCAAGAAGAGTTTCCGAATCATGTTTGCAAATTGAAGAAAGCTCGGTATGGATTGATACAAGCTCCACGTGCTAGGTATGACAAACTCACCCACTTTCTATTGAAGAAAGGTTATCATCAAGGGGGAGTAGATCGCACGATGTACATGTTTAAACATGAGGGTCATAAACTGCTGGCTCAAATTTATGTAGATGACATAATGCTTGGTTCAACGTCTCAGGCGCTTTTTGATGTTTTTGTATCTATGGTGAAGAGTGAGTTTGAGATGAGTACGGTAGGAGAGCTTACATACTTCTTGGGTCTTCAAGTCAAGCAGAAGAAGGAGGTTCTACTCAAGCATGTTCCGACAGCTGAACAATTTGCTGATATCTTCACAAAGCCATAAGATGCTGCCACATTTGAGCTGTTAAGACAACACCTTGGTGTTTGTCGGATTTGAGGTACCATGACATAATCTCTATGTTGTTGTTGTAGATTTTTTCTTGTATTAGTGCTTTTATTCTTTTATAAATAAATAGAAAAGCGAAAAAAAAGGATGTTGAGGTATATCATGTTATAACATGCTGTCTGGATGAGTATGAGAAGCTGTTGAAAATTTTCTGGGCCTTAGTACGATTTTCTGGAGTTGAATAACCTGTTGGGCCAGTGTGAAATTTCTTGAAGATGATACGGGGGCAGTTGTGCTATTTTGAATATTTGCAGAATGAGAGGGAAAAAGGGTTTTCTTATTCTACTTTTGGTTTTCCCATTCTCTACTTGGGTTCTTCTCTTCGTCTCTCTCACCGAACTCACAAATACCAAGATTTCATCTGCTCATGGAGTTCTAGGGTTTTGGTTCTTCACGATTTAGATGATTTTGACTGCCAAGTTTGGATCTTTATTGATGTATTGAGCGCACAACATTCAACTAAACCTGCAGAGTGTCTCCAACAAATTGAGCTACATGCACAAGGTATTCTTTACATATCTTTGCTAAAAATCAGTGTTGTTTTTTATATATATTTTGAAGGTTGCAAGTAGCCATTGAATCTAGGGTTTTGATTGGATTGAGATTTGTTGGAGTTTTGGTAAATCCGCTGAGTGTGTGTTTAAACTTGAGATGGCTAGCTCAAATTCTATAGGCTCTGGTTTAGGGGGAGTTATTGGTGATGATTTGATTGCTATAACTGGGTTGTTAGCCTTAGACATTGGACAGAGATTAGATTTGACGGTTTGAGAAGCCCTTATCTAAGTTGAAATTCCCTAAAGTCTTTCAAAGTTGAAGAAGCCTATGAGTGATAGCAGTATTAATGATGCTAATGTGTCAAGTCTGAACTCCAATATTGTTTTTGGAGCTTTGTTTCCCTTTATGTGCAAGAAGAAATAGAGGATGGAGAGTAGGAGATCGGCAGCTACTGAAGAAGATGAATTTGATGGAGATGATGTACAAGGTCCGGCTGTGAGGTCAAAATTGAGAACTGACGATGATAATCCTCTGCTGAGAGTTAGATTTTTTTGAGAAATTTTATAAACAATGAGGTTTATCATGCTTTGTGGCCAAATAAGTTGCAAGTGGAAATTAGAATGACAGAGAAATTTGTATCTGCTGTTGTAAGATTTATGAAGGATACTGGATCATTTGATGCAACAAGCTCTAAGAGATTATTTGATGAAAGCTTTAACCGGAGTTGCACATGTTATAACATGGTGCTATATTTGTTTCAGAAGCTATTGGAGTTGCACATGTCACTACTACAATCACCTTCATTTAAGGCACAAGTTTAAGGCGTTTGGGGCGGGTTCAAAATCTTCCGCCTTACTACTTACTTGCGAGTTCGCAAGCCACACTCGCTAGCTTTTAAAAACACGTTTAAAGGCGGAAATGACCGTTTAAAAGGCGGTAGTCGTATGTGATGTTAAAAATGAAGAGTTAAGGCGGAAATGAAATTTCCGCCTTAAAACCTGTTAGTTGTTGCGAGTTCGCAACAAGTAAGTTAGGTTTGTCGTAATAGTTACGAGCTCGCATGTAATGAACGCTTAGGGTAATTTTAGCAAGCAAGGATCTAGCGAACTCGTAGATGAGAAAGTAAATAAACTCATTTTGGTCACGAGCTCGCATGCATGCTCGCTGATGTTGTTGCGAACTCGCCACTAATATCATGGAAAAATTTGTTTATGAAACGAGTTCGCCACCCATAAGTTAAGTGTGACATATGTGTAGCGAACTCGCTAGTCAAATGAGTAGGTATGCGTGAATACTTGCGAATTCGCAAGAGTAAAGACTATATAATAAAACAGCAGCTCCTAGCGGATTTGTAAACAACAAATTAGACATTTGAAAGGTTGTATGTATCATTTTTCCCTTGACTTACCATAAGATTGATTAGGTAACCTTTTTTTTTGGAATTCCGATCGTTTGCAAGGTGGTGGGTAAGCTATTTTCCGCCTTACCATGTGGTTGTTTGTTTGTTGTTGTTGTGTTCTTAAAAAGTTGTTGTTTTTGTGATGATTTTGTGATAGTTTCATGTTGATTGTAGGTTTGTGAGTGATATACCACTGTGGGCTAGCTTTTTTGTTCAACGATTTCTAAGTTGATTAGAGTTTGCACCGTGTCGTGCATTATGGATCGTGAATCCATCATGAATAAGAATGCTCGGTTGTCGAAAGGATATCTAGATTTGGTTGAAGAATTCTTAAGAGTTGGGTTGCGACATTGTAAGCTGAGGAGCATAGGTGGTGTTAGATGTCCATGTAGGGATTGTAGGAATAACGCTATATATGAAGATATTCTTGTTGTGCGTGAACATTTAATCTGTGGAGGATTTGACAAATCGTACACTGAATGGGTATGGCATGGTGAGGGCAATTATGGGAGTGAGAACATGGAGGTGAATGAGGGAAACGAGGAGGAAATGCTAAAGTATAACGATCAATTGTCGGATATGTGCGACGATGTTGTTATGGAATTTGTGGGAAAAAAAAGTATGCTAGAGGCTATGTATGCTGATAAAGCGACAAAGTTATATGTTGGCTCAAGCCATTCAAGGTTGGGTGCAACATTGTTGTTGATGAACCTTAAGGCTAGGCATGGGATTTCAGATAAAGGAATGACTGAGTTGTTGGAGTTAGTTAGAGAGTTGCTTCCTCAGGACAACTTGTGTCCAGATCTGGTTTATACTGCTAGGAAAATCTTATGCCCCATGGGAATGGAGTTTACCAAGATCCATGCTTGCCCGAATGATTGTATGTTGTATAGAGGGGAAGATGATTCTTTGAGGGATAATTGCAAGGTGTGCGGTGAGTCAAGGTGGAAAAAAAAGGAAGGTAGAGTTGAGGTATGTGGGAAACAGTGACAACATCGACAAAGCAAAGTCCTGCTAAGGTAATGTGGTACATGCCTCTTAGACCACGATTGGCGCGCTTGTTTGCAAATGCAAGTGATGCAAAACTATTAACATGGCATGCCGATCGAGTTCGAGAGGGAGATGATATTATTTCTCACGCTTCAGATAGTGATCAGTGGAAGAAGATGGATTCTAGGTACCCTGAGTTTGCTAATGAACCTAGACATGTGAGACTTGGACTATCCACGGATGGCATGAACCCTTTTGGTAACATGTCTAGTACCCATAGTTCATGGCCTGTTATGCTTGTTATTTATAATCTCCCTTCTTGGTTGATGATGAAGCGAAAATATGTGTTTTTAAACACTATGATCTCAGGCCCTAAGCAACCTGGCAACGACATTGATGTTTATCTAGCACCTCTTGTTGAAGAGTTATCATCTTTATTTGAGATAGGTATGGTGATTCCCGATGGTAGTCGTGGGGATGCTGAGTTCAAACTTAAAGCAATGCTTATGTGGAGCATTAATGATTTTCCGGCGCTTGGAAATCTCGGAGGGTGCTCGGTGAAAGGACATTTTGCATGCCCGCTATGTGAGAGTAATACTAGTCATTGTCAGTTAAAGCATGGAGGAAAGCCTGTTTATTTGGGTCATCGACGTTTTTTGCCTGCTAGTCATCCATGGAGGCGTGCTAAGAAGTGGTTTAACGGTGAGGAAGAAAACGGTGCAGCCCCTATCCCACTCTCGGGTTCAGAAATTTTTGGCAAGGTGTCTGGGATAGAATATGTTTTAGGCAAGGGTCATAAGAAGAGTAAACAACCTTCCATTTGGAAAAAGTGCTCTATATTCTTCAAACTTCGTTACTGGGAGCATTTGGATGTACGACACTGTCTGGATGTGATGCATATAGAGAAGAATGTATGTGAGGCTTTGGTGGGGACGTTGTTGAATACTCCCGGGAAATGTGAGGATGGATTGAAATCGAGGAAAGATTTAGTGAATCTTGGCATTAGGACATCCCTTGCCCCCGTGCAAGAAGAAGTAGGTAAAACGTACCTACCACCTGCTTGTTATTCATTATCATCTGAAGAGAAGGAAAGTTTTTGTGAAACTCTGAAGTCAGTGAAAGTTCCTTCTAATTACGGTTCAAACATCAGTAGTTGTGTATCGACTGCTGAATTGAAATTGGTTGGAATGAAATCGCACGACTGTCACAATTTGATGCAGGATTTGAATGTCATCGCTCTCCGTGGATGCTTGCCTACACACGTTCGGAAGGCGGTTGCAAGGCTATGCTTTTTTTTAAGCAGATATGTCGCAAGAAGGTTAGTCGGTGTAAATTGGATGAGTTGCAAACGATGGTGGTAGAAGTGTTGTGCAGGCTTGAGATGTATTTCCCCCCCTCATTTTTCGACATCATGATTCATGTGATAGTCCATCTTGTAAGGGAGGTCAAGTTGTGTGGTCCCGTGTACCTAAGATGGATGTATCCATTTGAGAGGTACATGAGTATTTTCAAACATTTTGTCAAGAATAGATATCGTCCAGATGCAAGTATTGTACAGCGGTACGTGGCCGAAGAGGTGATCGAATTCTGCACCAACTACTTACAGGATGTACCAACAATAGGGCTACCAATTGCTAGGCACGATGGGAGAGCTGATGGTGTTGGACTACGGCATAGGTCAAAGTTCAGCCCTTCCTCAGATGAGATATCTAAAGTCCATCTGTATATCCTACGTTCTGCTGTGAGTCCTTATGTCGAAGTTCACCTAGCAGAGATTATGGCCGCGCATCCCGGTTTGTTAGGACCCCGAGTTTTTGAATTACATTGTAAAGATTTCACTAGTTGGTTGAAAATTCATGTGCAAAATGGGGATGAGCATCCAAAAGTCGTCAAATGGTTGGCTAAGAGACCACTGAGCACATTTACGTCGTTTAGTGGGTATGATATAAATGGCTACACATTTGGTACAAAGTGGAGCGATGATAGATCGGCGACACAAAATAGTGGTGTATCAGTACCCGGAGAGGGTGGTTTGCATGGGGAAAATGCTTTTTTTGGTACAATCACTGACATCTGGGAAATGGATTTTGTCCACGTAAAAATAGCACTGTTTAAATGCCAGTGGGTTGATCAAGCAGAAGGTACGCGTCTGGAGGAGTTGGGGATGATTCTAGTGAACAGAGACATGCAAGGCTCAACTGAAGATCCTTTCATAATGGCCGCACAAGCTCATCAAGTGTTTTATGTTAAAGATTCAGTAGATTGTTGCTGGGAGGTCGTGGTAGATGGAAAGAAAACGTTTGTTTATGGTGATGGTTTGTTTGACGATGACTGCAACATTTCTAGTGAGAACATTCCATTGTCGATTTATGAGACATTGGAAGACGATGATGACATAGTTGCCCGAATTATATGTCGGATGGACCACGATGAAGGAACGTGGATTAACCCCGCAGGAAAAACTACTAAAAGGAAGAGGAAGCAATCAAAGAAGCATAAGAAGGCGACTATGAAGAAGAAGAATAAGAAGAAGAAGAATAACAAGTTAGTAACTGACGAAGAAGAAGAAGATGAAGAAGAGGAGGAGGAAGAAGATGAGGAGGTCTAATAAGCGTATACAATACATTTGTAGTTTTTCTATTTTGTATGGTGTGTAAAATAAAATTAATTGATTGGATATATGGTACGTTTTGGCTAATATAAATTGTTTGGATTCACATGATTACCATAAATTTAGGTAACTGTGCAGGCGTGTTGCGACATCGCAAATTTGCACGCAGATGCAGACGAGGAAGGTTACGAACTCGCAAGGTAGCATTACACGCAGCGATGTCGTGAGAAGAGATTCAAATTTCGCCTGCTAAGCTCTGTCACTCTGTTCTAGCTACCTGCGAGCTCGCCAGAACCAAGATAGGGTCTTGAGAGATCGCCAGTTTCCATCATTGAATTTTCAAAATTATAGTATTGACATGACTTTGGAAGCTTGCGATTTCGTTACCTGACTCGCTTAGATCTTGCGAGTTCGTTAACTAACTCGCTTAGTGTCATTTTGCAATATTCAGCTTCAAATTTCATAATTATTGGTTACAGTGGACAACAAAGTAATGTTAAAATATTGTTGAATATATGAGGGAGATGTATAGAGTAATTTTTGAAGACAATAAATTCGATTTAAATCCAAAAAAAAACTTCAAAAGAAGGAAACAAATTGTAGCGCACAACGTACAAGTGAACTTAGCATCCAATGTGATATACAAAAAAACAGAAAACACTAATCTATCCTTCAGTTGGTGGTGTTGGAGACGGAACAGTCCTCTTGGCCTTCTTACTCGCTTGTGCCCTTTCAATTCCATGTATCACCTTTTTGGTACACCAGCATTCCTGATTAATATGCGCGATTTTTTCTCTCATAAGGTCGACTGTGTCCTCTAGGCCTCTGTAGTATGCTTCCAGTTGGAGCTCTGATCAAACATTGGAAGCAAATGTTACTTACATACAAGATCTTACAATACAATAGCATATTGGAAGACATAATTAGAATGCATCATGACTAAATTAGTGTACCTTCAACTTGATTTCTGACCTCTCCCTCGTCGAGCACCAACGGCTTTTTGGTTGAATCTTCCACCGCCTGCCAAGAACCATCCACCAGCTCACATTTACCTTTCCTCTGAAAGTATTCAATAGTGTAAAACATACACTCTTGAGCCTTTGCGGACAATTTCATCTTCGGGAAAGTGGTTGTGAGATACATGGTAATGAAGTTACCATATGGAAGCTTAGTCACAGGGCGTCGATTCTCAACTACACTTTGTCTCATATGCTCAAATATGACATAGCCCGGGTTCAACCTTAGCTCCTCCATCACACAATAAAACATGACAATTGTTGTGTAGTTAAGCTCGGTTATCCACCCGCCTTTCGGCACAACTGATCTAGCTATCATTTCGTACAAGATCCTTTGGTGACAAGTCAACTTCTCAAGTTTGTATTCCCTCGGCTTACCGAGAGGACCCTTAGGCCGGCCAAAGTAGTTGAAACCTAAGTTTTGTAGGTAAGCTTCGTCAAATCCACCACTTTCAGGCCACTTTTCTCTACAATAAAAACCTTCCGGGGGAGGGTTACTGTAATCCTCTTCTACAGCATACGACACGCCTAAAGCCTTGTTAAAAAACTCTTCTCCTATCTCAAAATCCTTCTTGTTTACCTTAGTAAACCAACGCCCTGTTTCCTTCTGCTCCTCAATAAGCTGATGGAAATTGGCATAAAACTGACAGGTATCTTCCTTATGAGAGGGGTAGTTCAGTCCTAATAAATCATGCAAGTCATGATCTCTAAAGGTTTGTAGCACATTAGTCAACCCTAGTTGCTTAATCTGATCGAAATCTAACACATAGCAATCTAGCAGCGTAGCATGCTTCATTAGGTCAGAATACGCATCAGAAGAAAGTAAACTTACAAACTTTTGCTTGTCATAAGCAGTTGAGGAAGCCGGTGCTTGATTGGTGGAAGACGATGCTACCTCTCTGCGACTGGCACCAAATGGATTTGGGGCTTGGTTCTTTGTTCTTGCCATGGCTGATAGGAATCACTGGGAAATTTGGGCTTGGTTAGATTTGGGGGTTTTTCCTTGATTTGAAATTGGGGATCGCGTTTGGAATAGAACTGCACAACTTTTTTACTTTTATACTACAACATGCTTGCGAGCTCGCCACCCTGCTCGTCTACTGTCAAAACGTTTTCGTTTTAATCTAATTTTTCAATTAAATTCTGTGGTAAATGTTTCCGAAATCGCCACTGTAATCCCACGAGCTTGCGACCTCGCTAGTTACACGTCAACTCAGCTCTGTTGGTTGAATATTAACCGTAGCGAGCTCGCCACTTATATCTCACACTTTAAGCGAACTCGCTAGTTACACGTCAACTCAGCTCTGGTGGTTTAATATTAAATGTAGCGAGCTCGCCACTTATATCCCAAACTTCAAGCGAGCTTGCTAGTTACACGTCAACCTAAGCTCTGTTGGATCAATATTAACTGTAGCGATTTCTCTACTTGCGAACTCGCAATCCTGCTCGCTTGCATTTTTCCCACATCGCCAAATCAAGAGTCAGTTTTTCACTATATATTGCTCAAGTTTTCTGAATGGTTCGATAAGTCGCCGACCCGCGCAAACTGAACATGAAACACACACATTGATATGCAGGCCAAGTAGGCCCAATCTATACTATATACAGCACTATACTACCACCTACAGCCCATCAATGACTAAGGCCCAACCCCCAAATTTTTTTGGTGGTTATACACACTAGCGAGATCGCCACTTGCTCGTACATGGAGGATCAGCTCTGGTGGTTCTAATAGTAAATGCTTGCGAGATCGCCACATATATCTCAAACCTCAAGCGAGCTCGCTAGTTACACGCCAACCTAAGCTCTGTTGGCTTGTAACTTTGCGAGAACGTGAGTATTTAGAGCCTCTTCGTCAGCTTACTAGCGAGCTCGTAAATCTAACTGATGTTAGGCTCTATTGAAGATTTCAAGTTACTTACGAGGTCGTCAGCTTCTAGACGAGATAGTAGCGAGCTCGCAAGTATAACTCATATTTGGCAAATTTGAATATTGCGAGTTACTTACGAAATCGTCAGTGGTTGGCGAGACCCTAGCGGATTCGCAAGTCTAACTGATGTTAGGCTCTGTTGAAGATTTCAAGTCACTAACGAGCTCGTCAGCTGTGGTCGCCTGTTCTGGCGAGCTCGCAACATGGTAATCTAGCTACAAAAAAAAAACTTGAGCAAAATTTGATGGCATATGTCAACAAAAACAGATGCCTAACTAGGATCATCTCATTCATAATTCTTCATCAAATACTACCACAACTGTTACTGATCAAATTGTACTTAAAAAAAGGCCATAGTTTGGCCAATGTTTTATCACAAAAGAAATTAAACTAAATCACAACCCCTTAACTAGAACATCATGTAGTTCTTCACTAGTCATGTTCTGCGAAGCATCGGTGTTAGGTTGCGGGTTGGCAATGTCTTGAGTCCCTTCGACTTGATTGGTGGCACTTCTGCCAGCATCTTCTTGAGCTGTCGATTTCATCCCCAACGTCGCCTCCTCTGCTATTCTTGCCTCCTTCCTCTACATCTCAGCCTTCTCCGCTGCGTCTTCGCCATCTGACAGGTCATCCTCTTCATTATCGTCATCGTCACTGTCATCAACCTCATCATCCTTTTCTCGGTCCGTCACCTTTCCATCAGAGCCATCTGTGGCCTTGCTTTTCCCTTTATCCTCGCTCCCCCCTGGCGCGCTCACCTGATCACGCAGCTGTTGTAAAAAATATGGGATCTCTTCAGAATCGCTCAACTCGCAGTCGATGGCTCCGCTTTCAAGAAGTCGATTGAGTGCGTCGTTGTTCGCCCGTGAACGTTGCTGCGCTACTTCAATCTCATTGGCCAGCTTGCCAATTTTGACTATCAACCGACCACGAGCTTCAAACACTGCGTCTGCAATTAATAAAACATAGAATCAGTTATGAATGGACTTATGCAACTGTTTTTAAAACGAGCTAAAATTTTTATTACCTGATACACCACCCCTAGCTCTTCTCGCTGCCGCTTCAGCTTCCTTCTTCTTCCCGTACTTCCCATCCGCCTTCAATTCCAGCCTTTTATTACGCAACCAATCATTGTCGTAATAAACAATCTGCATTGGCCTACCCCTTGGGAAGATACCGGCTTTTCTGATCAAGGCAGTGACCAAACCCCCATACGGAATTGCAGCTTTCTTATGCCTTGCCACCTTCATCATGTGGCTAAGGATCGTGAAGCCGGGATTGATCTTTATCTTCTCCACGATATAGTAAAATAGCGTCAAAGAAGCAATCGATGGCTCACAGGCATGGCCTAGAGTAGGCAGCACATTCCCACATATCATTTCAAAGACTAACCGAGCCTCCTCGCTTAGTCTATACACTGGGTATGTCCTAGCTCTACCTGCTCTATTCGAGGTCCTTTTAAACCACTTTTGAGCCATCTCTACTACATTCAGTGGCTGTCTAGGGCTAGTGGCTGGAAAACGCTGTTCATAGTAAACCTCGTATGGGCCATCGGGCTTGGTAGGTCTAAGATCTTCACTGCTCTTGTAGGGGCATTTCAACACACTATTTATCATGAATTTATCAACCTTAAACTTAACCCCTTTAACTATAGTGGTTATTTCATCGACCCCTTCCTCTAACCCTAAATTAGCATAAAACTGCAAGAATTCCTCATAGTAGATGGGGTCGGGAAGCTACAAAAGGTGATCTAGATTCTGTTCCCTAAAATAATCTAGCACATAATCTAGCTTAAGTGCAGGCACAGTGGTACTATCAAAGACCTTATTCTGAATTACCGAACGAGACTGTAAGCGGGCATACCTCGCTCTTGCTTTGTCATTGAAGAACTGTGGCTCGTCGTTGGCATTTTCCACCTCCTCGCCGCCCTGTCCCGGCTGATTTCCGGCGGCCACCTCTGCCTCTGGTCGGCGGGCACTTGCTCCTCCTCGGTTTTCACCTCTGGATGGCGGCTCGACCTGTTCCTCACCGTCCACTCGCTTCCTCTTAGATCCGGCACCGGCCTGGCCTCTCCCACTCCCCTGCGAACGGCCTGATCCTCTGGTTTTGGGCGGCATTGCTAGATCTCCGGCGAAATCGCAGAGGGCTCGACTAGGGTTTTTAATTTGGGGCAAAATTAATTTTGCCCGACCTTTAATTTTTTTTATATACTACACATGCTTACGAATTCGCCAGTTGACTCGCTTGGTTGTTAAAATTAATTTCCAGTACTTGCGAACTCGTACCATCCTCGCTTATTTTTATATACTTCACATGCTTGCGAATTCGCCAGTTTACTCGCTTGGTTGTAAAATTAATTTCACTACTTGCGAGCTCGCAACCCTGCTCGCGTGCAGTTTTCCCACATTGCCAAATCAGGAGTCAGTTTTGCAGTTTATATTTCTCAAATTTTCTGAATGGTTCGATAAGTCGCCGACCCGCGCAAACTGAACATGAAACACACACATTGATATGCAGGCCAAGTAGGCCCAATCTATACTATATACAGAACTATACTACCACCTACAGCCCATCAATGACTAAGGCCCAACCCCCAAATTTTTTTGGTGGTTATACACACTAGCGAGTTCGCCACTAGATCGCACATGGAGGGTCAGTAATTTGGGTTTAGGGTTTTTGGGTTTAAATCTAGCGAGCTCGCAAGGTACTCGCCAGTTCATTTGTGGGCTTAGGGTTTAGGGTTTATACTACCAACCTTGACACTAACGAGCTCGCAAGCACTCAGGTTCATGTATAAATTTTCTATCTCAGATCATTTTTGTTAATTGTACATATTTTATATATATTTGTAACATAAACATTTATGAAATAGTTTATTGTTTACTTTAATTTAATATAATTTTGCCCATGAAACTTGAGTTGTGGAAGTGAAAAACATATATGTTTGTAAAATCATTTCATCTTATGTCACAGGTGCGATTTAATAGCCAAAGTTACGTTCAAAAGTTGTCGAACTTGTTATGTTTTTACTTTAATTTTTGACTTCATTTGAACTAATCAGTCATTACTGTACATTTATTACATCCAACAATAATAGTACTTTGTTCTAAATTACATGTGCGTGACGACTACTGGTTATGAACACTTACGCAGTATTTACCAACAACAATGTTAATGAGGATGATCTAATTCTTTTTTTACATTACATGATTCGATGGTTACCATAATATATTCTCATTGATTATCAAGTTCATCAACCTAATTACATTAATGTTGTCACAACCAGCTAGTACCTGGCAAGCTATTTCATAACAACTTTTGAATGTACGATGAACATTTGGGACTTTAGAGTACGATATGCTTTTCAATAGTCATACATATATACACTTGCAATTAATCGAATGATTACTCCATGACATAGTCGCAAGTATATACCTTATTCCACACTTATATTCACATTAATGTTGTCACAACCAGCTAGTACCTGGCAAGCTATTTCATAACAACTTTTGAATAAACGATTAACATCTGGGAGTTCAGAGTACGATATGCTTTTCAATAGTCATACATATATACACCTGCAAATAATAGATTGATAACTGCATGCCATAGTCGCAAGTAATTAAATACCTTATTTCACACTTATTTATAATGAAACGAATTTATTAACCTCCACTTCAATATTACGCTAAAGCCACCAACTTTATACCTTCTTACACATGGTAATTAACTAGTGTAGTATCAAACATACTCACAACGCCGAAATATATTTGATATACACCTTATTCCGCGTTAATTACCATAACGAAACTAATAAAATAACTTCAATGTCATTTTTACGTTCAAGTCACCACTTTCATACCTTCTTAGACGTGGTAATTAACAAGTGTATTATCAAACTGAATGGCAGATGATTGAGAAAATTACATCATGCATCCACAGTTGCGAGTTCGCAAGGGTCCAAATTTATGAACTGGACTTCTTGCAAGGTCGCAAGTCACAATGGTGAAGGTATTGAATGCATGAGTTTCATTACTAGTGAGATCGCATGGTGCTCGAAACCCAAAGCGTATAACTAGCGAATTCGCAACCTGGCCCGCCTCTGGTCGTCAACAGCATAATTCCAAGCCAAGAAGACCACAAACTTGGCATCTTATCACTTTTCATGGTCGAATCTTTCTTCCAAATCTCTTCTCTTTTCACATATTCTCTACTCTTTCCACATCAATCTTCCATCAAATCTACACAAACCCTTCCATAAATTCAACTACATCTCAAGTGGGTCAATCCAAAGTGTAAGCAATTTGCTAAGCTTTTCAATTACTTCTCCACTATTTGTTTCTCTACCCATATGCTTGTCTTTATGATTTTGTACTTGTTGTTTTGGAATTTAGTAGCACAATTTATATGGGTAGGAGAAGGACAAACAAGGTAGACCCATCCTCAACACTACAATCAATTCTAAATCTACCTATTTGATAATTGCAAAGGTATGAGTTTTTAGTTGATTACACTTATTTTGTGAGTTTTAAGGGGTCATTAGGGTTTATATATTCGTTGGAGTGTTAAACTTATGATTCATCATTAATTAATCACCACTAGGTCCATTTAAATTGTTACATTTTATTTGTTTTAGGTACTTGTGTCTAGGTAAACAAAATTATACTAAACTTGTGTGTAAATGCATATTCATGACCATGTTTGTAGGCATTCATTAATTGGGGAAAGTGGACTATATAAATGTTTTGTCATTTCCACTAAAAAATTGGTCTCTAAACGTGGAAAGGACAATGAGTGAACCAACAAACTCGACTTCTTCCAACTCATCTAGTGGTGGAGAAAATGTTGTTCGCGATTCGCGACGACGTAAAACAAGGAAGCTTAGTCGCGCTTCAAAAGAAGAACAAATGAGGACCCATTGTCGCGAGATAGAGACACGAATCGACAATAAAATTCTAACACATGTCAAATTTAATGACATCGGTGTAGCTATTGCGCCCTATGATGATGCCCGGAGGTGGTCTAGTTGGTGTGGGAAAATAGGTAGGACTCATGTGCCGCTAGACACTACGGATTGGAGGCTTCTAGACCCCGCTATTAAAAGGGGTGTGTGGAAGGAATGCAAGGTGAAGTTCACTTTTTTATTTTTTTTCATTTAGTAATACCTTATTAATAGGACTTACCATCTATACTATATCAATGTTAGCGACCCTTTGTGATCGAAGCCAAATCGTACGATCAAGTGAAAAAGAAGGCATTACAAATTGCATCAAAGTCGCATCGCGAGCATAAATATACTCTTGCCAAGGAGTACATAAACCCAAAGGGCATAAGGTTTGGTCAACATCCTAAGGATCGTTACAATCACATTGTCCCACTCACTTGGGAGATATTCAAGGCACGATGGCTAGAAAATGATTTAAAGGTTAGTACTAACATTCAATTTGCTTAATTTATATTTTTTCCTATACACCTTTAATTGTTCCCTAAATTAGTTTATCCTTACTAACCAATAAAATTCATAAAGGGTGTGGGTGATGATAAGCGTAAAGCAGCTGCTGCTAATAATATGCCCTACACCGGTGGACGGTGTGGATATTTGGGTGTGGGGAAGAAGACATCTAAAAACAAATACGATAAAGAGGTTAAGGAACTAGTAGATGGTGGCACCCCCCTAGAAGAGGCAAAAAACCAAGTCGCGGCCGAAGACCCAACAAAATATACTCGAGAACAGTTATTCGTGCTTGGTAGAATTAAGGCCGACAGAAAATTCTCAAGCGACGAGGCAAAGAGAATTGCCGGACGAGTGGTACGTGTTATATAAGTTTACATACTTCTCAAAACTATTAATGTTACTAAAATTAAAATAGAACGTCATAGTGTATTTAAAATACGAACAACCAATTTGTTTGATTATTATTGTGAGTAGGATGAGGTAGGGCTTGAAGTTGAACAGGGTTTATTCATCCCGGTGGGAAAACATGATGTTTTGCATAGAGCACTAGGTAAAGATGAACATCTGGGAAGAGCAAAGGGGATAGGTGGATATGCGACCCAAATTGAAACTTTTGGGATCAAACGTAGTAGCAAAAATCCTAAACCCTCTAAACTCCAAGTAGCCTTAAGCCAAGCTAAAAAATCCGAGCAAGATGTCAAGAATTTGAAAGCCATCTTAGCCAATGTTTGTGCTTTTGTGAATTATCCTATTCCCGATGATTTGTGTCTAACAAATCAAGGTAATGGACCATCATCCAGAGGCTCCCATCCATCCCCGCCCCAAGTTGAGGTTGACCAACCAAATCCTCCATTCGACCACATCGACATATGCACGCCATTGGCTCCTAGCCAACCTCAAGTTGATATACAACTTCCGCAAGTTGATATACAAATTCCCAAACCAACCACAAAGGTTAGGTTATCACCCTAGTCTAAGCCTTACATTCAAATTAATTACGCTTAATCATCTACTCCTTTTTGAAAATACTATGATAACAAACTAATTTTTTTTTCTTGAATGTAGATTTCCCATTCTTGCAAGTTGTACGTTGTTAGAGGTAATAATTCTCAACCAATACACGTTGCTAATGGTAATTCCAATCCTCATATGACTTTGCATCACAAATCAAAAGTCCCTAAGGGTTTCGTAAGGGCATCCGTAGTTGAGGTGTATGTAGAAGATGCCTTGTTGCCGGTGACTGAGGATGATGAATGCACAACAGTTGGTCAAGGTTTGGGATTTTTTTCGTATGGACCGCGTGGTTGGTTGTAGATGCTAATTCAACATACATCCCCAAGAACACAAAGCAACCAACAGAGATTGCCGACCTTAATTTCCCAATCCCTAAGATTCCTCTCTCTAATGAGTGTGTGGGTTTCATGAAAGCTCTCCCGGGTTTTGTTCGCACACTATTTGACATGCTAGGTCATCATAGCCGTGAATCTGTGTACTATTTTGTAGCCAATTCCAAGGTTTTTGGCGAGGCAAAGGAAGTGGTTGTTCCTTGGGAAGATTTTGCCCTATTTTGGCACAAACAAACCCTTCCCGATACTATACTAATCCTACATCAAATGTATGTGTTATTGTTTAACCTAGTGGTATTTATGTGTTACTTTATTGTGTCCGTATTTATATACCTCTTCCGATACTTTATGCTCTAAGATTGTTGTAGGTTCATGCAATACGTCTCTTTGAGCGTGACCAAGACATTCATCGGTTTTTTGCACCCGACTTGCTTGCAACAAGCCCAACAAGGTAATAATGTGAGGCTTGCTTACCTTACAAAGTTGCTAAACGACAAGAGCAAAACCATTTTCATTGGGCCATACCTAGAGGGGTATGTATTTACTAATTGTTTGATTAGTAGATATTAGTTTCAACTGCACATAATCTACATAATCTATGTTATAGTCTGAGGTGCATGTTGTTTAATATATAGTTGTCATTGGAGTTTTGTTGCAATGATTCCATCATTGAAGCGTGTCTATTGGATTGATCCACTACATTTCGCTCCATCTATAAAATTCGCCGATCTATTGGAGATTGCTATGCATGCTGTGAATGACGACACACTCCTTAACTTTGAACTTATTCAAATTCAGGTTAAAATATCGACTCCTTTATTACGTATTTGCAGCTAAATACATTTACATACCATATGTTAAACTACTTCAATTTCAGCACCGCAAGCAATTGTCCAACTGGGAGTGTGGATACTACATGATGTTGTATGCCTACGAGTGCATTGAGACCCTTACAAGTGACAATTTGGAACTACATCGCGTGAGTACTCTTACAATATGAAAGTTTCTATTTATTACCTACAAATTACCTTAGTTTGTATTAATAAATGTGTCTCATTCATAGATACTCGAGGAAAATCAATCGGCATACACTAAAAAAGAACTAGAGTTGGGGAGAGATAGATTTGCAAAGCACTTGGTCATCGTTAGAGCTCAATTCATATCTAGACCACACGTACCACGTAAGGATGCATGTAAAACCTAAGTCGTATTTCTACATTTGTTATACATGCAAAGGATTATAATTTATGAGTTCTTTGTGTTTGCCATTTAGTGGACTACATATACCTTGCAATTGACAGGTTTAGATATGCCAATTATACTATTTGTGCGGGAAATTTACCAAAAATCAAAAATTAATGTACTAGGCTTTTTTCCTGGCAAGCTCGTTACCTTTCTTGTTAAGCACCAAATCACTTATGCGAGTTACATGCGTACTCGCAAGTAGTCAAGCTCAGGTGGCGGTATCGCCACATAGCTCGCTAGGTTGAACTCTGTCTCACCAATATTATGTCTAACGCCATCGCAACCTGACTCGTCAAGACTAGCGAAATATACAAGCGAGCTCGCCACAAATCATCAGAAATCAACCCCAATCATTGTTTACTAGCGTATTCGCAACTCTGTCGCTCGTTAGCCACTGCCTCTCCAGTCTCCGACCCTGCGAGCTCGCCAGTCTACTCGTCACGCCTGCCGAGCAAGTTAGCGAACTCGCCAATAAACTACTAAAATCGCCTAATCTCAGATAATACGACGTCGTCTAATCATGCCTGAGAGTACACTTACGAACTCACTACAAAATAATAAGAGATGGCGTAGCGAGCTCGCTAGGACAGTTTTAGGCGAGCCTCAAACGAGACCGCTAGTACCCTCGTTCACTATCTAAGATCTTGTCCAGGCAAACTAGCGGACTCGCAAGAATATTACTTGCGATCGCTTGTTGGTGTCGCAACTAATCAAGTGACGCCCTAAACCCTAGACCATAAACCCTGTCTAATATGTAGTGTAGTGAACTCGCTACATAAATGTTTAGCGATTCGCCATCAGCCGTCGTAACAAGTCAGACTCACACATAATTTCAGCCTTGCGTTTAAGCTGGCGAACTCGCCACTTGGTCAGTTAGGTTTTGATTTTAGTAGTTGTTGCGAGCTCGCAACACGTCATAAAGGCGGAAATGACATACTTCTAAGGCGGATGATACGCCTTAAAACATAAAAATTTTAAGGCGGAAGAGGAACCGCCTTAAAGCTTTTTCAGGTTTTAAGGCAATATCAGAGAAGGCATTTGTCTTCTGCCTTGAAACGTGAAGGACCAACCGCCTTAAATGCTGCAAAATTGTAGTAGTGTGTTATAGCTTGGTGTTTTAATTTCTTCAGATGCTACTTTGGCATGTTATGACCCCAAAGGGGAGATATTTTGATGACTTTGTGATCCATTTTGAATTTTATTTATTCCGGATGATTGTAATAACTTTTCCTGGATATTTTGGATTTCTTGGTTTTTGGTTTTCCCTTATGAAGTGATTTGAAGTTCTTGGAAGTTTTTGGTGTTCTGATATTAAGGGGGAGTTGTGTAACTCGACATTCTGACATCAAAACGAAGATGGGTTCACAAAATGCCAAAGGGGGAGATTGTAAATTCCATAATTTTAAGTTGGCATTTTTTAAAGAAGGGAAGCATGTTTTAACATGCTCAGGAAAGTTATTTATGGATCTCGAGTCTTTGTATCGATCGGATTACATGGTTATGGAAGAACGATTTATTTTCGGTTATTGAAGATTAAATATAGAAGATTCCAAGTCATATATTCTCGTCCAATTCAATTATGGAAGATTAAATATTTCCTACGGAATTATTATGGAAGAATTAGTTAGGCATAGCTTTATAATTGGAAAGAGATCTAGTCTATTCCTTTTTCAATATTGTAATTGGAAATTGTAATATTCAGTTATAGAAAGAATAGATTAGGGTTGTACGTTATTGAAGGTACAACATGCACTATAAAAGAAGAACGAATGTTGCGAATTCAACCACGGATTTAGAGATTAAAAAATCCTGTCAAGGATACTTTCGAGTGGAGCAGTCGCAGTTCAACAATCAACCGCAACGGGATCTTGTTCACCGGAAAGTCTAGAACCACGGCCATAATATCCTCGGGAGAGGTAGTCATCAGAAAGTTGGGTGAGGAGCTTGGCCTTGTCAAGTGAGGAGCTTGACGTTGACCGGCAAGTGAGGGGTGCTCACAAGTTCACTACTAGAGGTAATCATAGATAGGTAGAAGTGAGGAGCTTTGTACACTATATTGATTATCTAGTGAATGGTTTCTAGACTGGGTAAGGCCTCGCAAATGTAGATGTTTTCATCACCGAATTGCGTAAACAATTCTGTGTGTTTCTGTCTTTAATTTTACCATGTTTAAACATACTGCCACCATGTTTAAACAGGCTCGTCACAATTAAGTAACCACAGAATTAGACGTAAAATAACAGTAGAACTATTGATAGTTATTTCAGTAGGAAAATAGTTAAACTGTCTGTTCCGGGTTGTTGCGAACTCGCAAGATTCCGGTATATCAATCGATACAGATTGCGACATCATTACTTACAAAGATGGAACTGACGGGAAAGTCGTGATGTTGCAACTGTTATGTCGCGCACATTTACACGTGGCATCAAATCAATGAATATAAGGCTAACGATTTCGCAGCTCATCAAGACCCCGTCCAGTTCAGTTTCTTCCAAATAGTTTTAGCAGCAAGCACCTCCAAGTAGCTCAAACAGCTCGAAGCAGTTCAAGCAGCTCAACCAGTTTTATTAGTTTTAGCAGCTGCCTTCATCCGACTTATATTTTTTTGAAAAGAAATAAAATGTTTTGAAAGTTACATACTAAAATGGTTATTTTAATTGTTGTCAATGAAATATTGTTTATTTTAACTTTTCTAATTACATTTAAACCACATACGAATTGATACAAGTGTAAATGGAAAATTAGGTTAATTAGGAACTATTCTCTACCAAGAATTTTCCTATAAAAATGTGTTTTAATTCTATTAAGATTTTATTTATTTTCCATAATAGTTATAGAATTAGATTTATTATTTTCATATTAATGTTAGGATTGTGATTTTATTTGAGGTTATAAACATATGCCTCAGCTTTGTAATTTGGAGAGATTATTTATATAGAAAAAGGAGGTTTTCCGGATTAATTGACAGTTGTTCAATTTCAAGATTCAGTTGAGTCGCCCATGACTGGTGTTCGTGGTTTCTAGTAAATTGGCTGACAACTGTTCAAGCGATTTTCATATCCCAAAAGTAATTTATATATATTCCGCTGCAGCAAAGTAAATTACCAAAAAAATACGCATCAAAGTGGCATCAGGAGCAAGGTTTTTCACAAATTCTAGTTTGTGAACGGTCATGGAGAGTATGATGGAAGAACGTATGGCTTCGTTGGAGAAAAATATGGCGCTTGTGTCAGAATTCGTGAGACAGGGTTTTAAACTTGATATTCCGGAGTTTGGAGAAAAAGTAAACCAGGAAAGCTATCTAGAATGGATCGAGCGATGTGAGAGAATTTTTGACTTTAAAGAGTATGATGATCACACGAGGTGCAGAGATGGCTATAAAACAACTCACAGCGCGTGCATCCTTGTGGTATGAAATTTTGGAATTTAAGCGAAGGGTTCAGGGAAAATCAGAAATCAGCTCATGGATTAAGTTGAAGAAACATCTTGATCGACTATTCTTACCTTCCACCAATATGTTAAAACAAGAGTCTTTGTCTGTGGTTGAACTTGTGGCGAGTAACGAGCAATTTTAGGCAAAGAATGATGTTGATGGTTGTGTTGATGCTAATGTTGAAGATATCGTTGAGGAAGGTGAAGAGGATGTTAATGATTATTCTACTCCTTTGATTGAAACCGTGAGTGTTATGTACTCATGTCCTATAGTCCTTAATGTTAATGATGAGATTAAAGAAGAAGATCTTGATGGAAGTGACATGGCAATACTAGATACTAAAACCGACAATATCAATGATATCGAGATCAATTCTGAACCTTCAGTTTATGATGACGATTCTCAAAATAAACCACTACTATTTGGTGCGGGTACACATGACATTCAGGATTCTTTAACAATATTCGGTGTTGAGAATAAAAAAGAAGATCTCAATGATAGTGACATAGAAATATTTAATATTGGTTTGGAGGATGGAGATGGAGATGGAGAATTGGTTCATTTCGTAGTTGCTGGATCTCAATATGAAAGTGTTGAGAAAGAAATTGATCCTTTTAGAGATAAAGATGAACCTGAGAAGATGACAGCTCGAATTCTTGAGGATGTTGAACTTGATAATGACGATGAAATCATCATAAGTGTTAAAAAAGAATTCTACAAGGAAGAGAGGTTGCATACAGATGAGTTTTTCGAAAAGAATTTAGAGGATAAATTTTCCAGATCAAAGTTTATTGACACAGTAAGTGGGATGAATAATCATGTCAAGAAGTTACATGAGGTGTATATATCAACAGAATTTGCATTGGGGATTGAAACTTGTGATGGCGATGGACCTAACGTTCAAGACAAGATGATTTGCAATTACACATACTGTTTTTTGAAGAATACCAAGAATTGAGGACAATTCTTTTCGAAGAAGAGGAGTATGATACGAGTATAAATGGAAAACTAGGTTAATTAGGAACTATTCTCTTACCAAGAATTTTCCTATAAAAATGTGTTATAATTCTATTAAGATTTTATTTATTTTCCATAATAGTTATAGAATTAGATTTATTATTTTCAGATTAATGTTAGGATTATGATTTTATTTGAGGTTATAAATATATGTCTCAGCTTTGTAATTTGGAGAGATTATTTATAATGAAAAAGGAGGTTTTCCGGATTAATTGACAGTTGTTCATATTCAAGATTCAGTTGAGTCGCCCATGACAGGTGTTCGTGGTTTCTAGTTAATTTGCTGACAACTGTTCAAGCGATTTTCATATCCCAAAAGTAATTTATATATATTCCGCTGCATCAAAGTAAACTACCAAGAAAATACGCATCAAAGTGGCATCAGGAGCAAGGTTTTTCACAAATTCTAGTTTGTGAACGGTCATGGAGAGTATGATGGAAGAACGTATGGCTTCGTTGGAGAAAAATATGGCGCTTGTGTCAGAATTCGTGAGACAGGGTTTTAAACTTGATATTCCGGAGTTTGGAGAAAAAGTAAACCAGGAAAGCTATCTAGAATGGATCGAGCGATGTGAGAGAATTTTTGACTTTAAAGAGTATGATGATCACACGAGGTGCAGAGATGGCTATAAAACAACTCACAGCGCGTGCATCCTTGTGGTATGAAATTTTAGAATTTAAGCGAAGGGTTCAGGGAAAATCAGAAATCAGCTCATGGATTAAGTTGAAGAAACATCTTGATCGACTATTCTTACCTTCTACCAATATGTTAAAACAAGAGTCTTTGTCTGTGGTTGAACTTGTGGCGAGTAACGAGCAATTTTAGGCAAAGAATGATGTTGATGGTTGTGTTGATGCTAATGTTGAAGATATCGTTGAGGATGGTGAAGAGGATGTCAATGATTATTCTACTCCTCTGATTGAAACCGTGAGTGTTATGTACTCATGTCCTATAGTCCTTAATGTTAATGATGATATTAAAGAAGAATATCTTGATGGAAGTGCCATGGCAATACTCGATACTCAAACCGACAATATCAATGATATCAAGATCAATTCTGAACCTTTAGTTTATGATGACGATTCTCAAAATAAACCATTACTATTTAGTGCGGATACACATGACATTCAGGATTCTTCAACAATACAAATATTCGGTGTTGAGAATAAAAAAGAAGATCTCAATGATAGTGACATAAAAATATTTAATATTGGTTTGGAGGATGGAGATGGAGATGGAGAATTGGTTCATTTCGTAGTTGCTGGATCTCAATATGAAAATTCTGAGAAAGAAATTGATCCTTTTAGAGATAAAGATGAACCTGAGAAGATGACAGCTCGAATTCTTGAGGATGTTGAACTTGATAATGACGATGAAATCATCATAAGTGTTAAAAAAGAATTCTACAAGGAAGAGAGGTTGCATACAGATGAGTTTTTCGAAAAGAATTTAGAGGATAAATTTTCCAGATCAAAGTTTATTGACACAGTAAGTGGGATGAATAATCATGTCAAGAAGTTACATGAGGTAATCAACAGAATTTGCATTGGGGATTGAAACTCGTGATGGCGATGGACCTAACGTTCAAGACAAGATGATTTGCAATTACACATACTGGTTTTTGAAGAATACCAAGAATTGAGGAAAATTCTTTTCGAAGAAGAGGAGTATGATACGAGTATAAATGGAAAACTAGGATAATTAGGAAATATTCTCTTACCAAGAATTTTTTTATAAAAATGTGTTATAATTCTATTAAGATTTTATTTATTTTCCATAATAGTTATAGAATTAGATTTATTATTTTCAGATTAATGTTAGGATTATGATTTTATTTGAGGTTATAAATATATGTCTCAGCTTTGTAATTTGGAGAGATTATTTATAAAGTAAAAGGAGTTTTTCTGGATTAATTGACAGTTGTTCAATTTCAAGATTCAGTTGAGTCGCCCATGACAGGTGTTCGTGGTTTCTAGTTAATTTGCTGAAACTGTTAAAGCGATTTTCATATCCCAAAAGTAATTTATATATATTCCGCTGCAGCAAAGTAAATTACCAAGAAAATATGCATCAAAGTGGCATCAGGAGCAAGATTTTTCACAAATTCTAGTTTGTGAATGGTCATGGAGAGTATGATGGAAGAACGTATGGCTTCGTTGGAGAAAAATATGGCGCTTGTGTCAGAATTCGTGAGACAGGGTTTTAAACTTGATATTCCGGAGTTTGGAGAAAAAGTATACCAGGAAAGCTATCTAGAATGGATCGAGCGATGTGAGAGAATTTTTTACTTTAAAGAGTATGATGATCACACGAGGTGCAGAGATGGCTATAAAACAACTCACAGCGCGTGCATTCTTGTGGTATGAAATTTTGGAATTTAATCGAAGGGTTCAGGGAAAATCAGAAATCAGCTCATGGATTAAGTTGAAGAAACATCTTGATCGACTATTCTTACCTTCCACCAATATGTTAAAACAAGAGTCTTTGTCTGTGGTTGAACTTGTGGCGAGTAACGAGCAATTTTAGGCAAAGAATGATGTTGATGGTTGTGTTGATGCTAATGTTGAAGATATCGTTGAGGAAGGTGAAGAGGATGTTAATGATTATTCTACTCCTTTGATTGAAACCGTGAGTGTTATGTACTCATGTCCTATAGTCCTTAATGTTAATGATGAGATTAAAGAAGAATATCTTGATGGAAGTGCCATGGCAATACTCGATACTCAAACCGACAATATCAATGATATCGAGATCAATTCTGAACCTTTAGTTTATGATGACGATTCTCAAAATAAACCATTACAATTTGGTGCGGGTACACATGACATTCAGGATTCTTCAACAATACAAATATTCGGTGTTTAGAATAAAAAAGAAGATCTCAATGATAGTGACATAAAAATATTTAATATTGGTTTGGAGGATGGAGATGGATATGGAGAATTGGTTCATTTCGTAGTTGCTGAATCTCAATATGAAAGTTCTGAGAAAGAAATTGATCCTTTTAGAGATAAAGATGAACCTGAGAAGATGACAGCTCGAATTCTTGAGGATGTTGAACTTGATAATGACGATGAAATCATCATAAGTGTTAAAAAAGAATTCTACAAGGAAGAGAGGTTGTATACAGATGAGTTTTTCGAAAAGAATTTAGATGATAAACTTTCCAGATCAAAGTTTATTGACACAGTAAGTGGGATGAATAAGCATGTCAAGAAGTTACATGAGGTGTATATATCAATATAATTTGCAATGGGGATTCAAACTCGTGATGGCGATGGACCTAACGTTCAAGACAAGATGATTTGCAATTACACATACTGTTTTTTGAAGAATACCAAGAATTGAGGACAATTCTTTTCGAAGAAGAGTAGTATGATACGAGTATAAATGGAAAACTAGGATAATTAGGAACTATTCTCTTACCAAGAATTTTACTATAAAAATGTATTTTAATTCTATTAAGATTTTATTTATTTTCCATAATAGTTATAGAATTAGATTTATTATTTTCTGATTAATGTTAGGATTGTGATTTTATTTGAGGTTATAAATATATGTCTCAGCTTTGTAATTTGGAGAGATTATTTATAAAGAAAAAGGAGGTTTTCCGGATTAATTGACAGTTGTTCAATTTCAAGATTCAGTTGAGTCGCCCATGACAGGTGTTCGTGGTTTCTAGTTAATTGGCTGACAAATGTTCAAGCGTTTTTCATATCCCAAAAGTAATTTATATATATTCTGCTGCAGCAAAGTAAATTACAAAGAAAATACGCATCAAAGTGGCATCAGGAGCAAGGTTTTTCACAAATTCTAGTTTGTGAACGGTCATGGAGAGTATGATGGAAGAACGTATGGCTTCGTTGGAGAAAAATATGGCGCTTGTGTCTGAATTCGTGAGACAGGGTTTTAAAATTGATATTCCGGAGTTTGGAGAAAAAGTAAACCAGGAAAGCTATCTAGAATGGATCGAGCGATGTGAGAGAATTTTTGACTTTAAAGACTATGATGATCACACGAGGTGCAGAGATGGCTATAAAACAACTCACAGCGCGTGCATTCTTGTGGTATGAAATTTTGGAATTTAAGCGAAGGGTTCAGGGAAAATCAGAAATCAACTCATGGATTAAGTTGAAGAAACATCTTGATCGACAATTCTTACCTTCTACCAATATGTTAAAACAAGAGTCTTTGTCTGTGGTTGAACTTGTGGCGAGTAACGAGCAATGTTAGGCAAAGAATGATGTTGATGGTTGTGTTGATGCTAATGTTGAAGATATCGTTGAGGATGGTGAAGAGGATGTTAATGATTATTCTACTCCTCTGATTGAAACCGTGAGTGTTATGTACTCATGTCCTATAGTTTTTAATGTCAATGATGAGATTAATGAAGAAGATCTTCATGGAAGTGACATGGCAATACTCGATACTCAAACCGACAATATCAATGATATCGAGATCAATTCTGAACCTTCAGTTTATGATGACGATTCTCAAAATAAACCATTACTATTTGGTGCGGGTACACATGACATTCAGGATTCTTCAACAATACAAATATTCAGTGTTGAGAATAAAAAAGAAGATCTCAATGATAGTGACATAGAAATATTTAATATTGGTATGGAGGATGGAGATGGAGATGGAGAATTGTTTCACTTCGTAGTTGTTGGATCTCAATATGAAAGTGTTGAGAAAGAAGTTGATCCTTTTAGAGATAAAGATGAACCTGAGAAGATGACAGCTCGAATTCTTGAGGATGTTGAACTTGATAATGACGATGAAATCATCATCAGTGTTAAAAAAGAATTCTACAAGGAAGAGAGGTTGCATACAGATGAGTTTTTCGAAAACAATTTAGAGGATAAATTTTCCATATCAAAGTTTATTGACACGGTAAGTGGGATGAATAATCATGTCAAGAAGTTACATGAGGTGTATATATCAACATAATTTGCAATGGGGATTCAAACTCGTGATGGCGATGGACCTAACGTTCAAGACAAGATGATTTGCAATTACACATACTGTTTTTTGAAGAATACCAAGAATTGAGGACAATTCTTTTCGAAGAAGAGCAGTATGATACGAGTATAAATGGAAAACTAGGATAATTAGGAACTATTCTCTTACCAAGAATTTTACTATAAAAATGTATTTTAATTCTATTAAGATTTTATTTATTTTCCATAATAGTTATAGAATTAGATTTATTATTTTCTGATTAATGTTAGGATTGTGATTTTATTTGAGGTTATAAATATATGTCTCAGCTTTGTAATTTGGAGAGATTATTTATAAAGAAAAAGGAGGTTTTCCGGATTAATTGACAGTTGTTCAATTTCAAGATTCAGTTGAGTCGCCCATGACAGGTGTTCGTGGTTTCTAGTTAATTGGCTGACAAATGTTCAAGCGTTTTTCATATCCCAAAAGTAATTTATATATATTCCGCTGCAGCAAAGTAAATTACCAAGAAAATACGCATCAAAGTGGCATCAGGAGCAAGGTTTTTCACAAATTCTAGTTTGTGAACGGTCATGGAGAGTATGATGGAAGAACGTATGGCTTCGTTGGAGAAAAATATGGCGCTTGTGTCAGAATTCGTGAGACAGGGTTTTAAAATTGATATTCCGGAGTTTGGAGAAAAAGTAAACCAGGAAAGCTATCTAGAATGGATCGAGCGATGTGAGAGAATTTTTGACTTTAAAGACTATGATGATCACACGAGGTGCAGAGATGGCTATAAAACAACTCACAGCGCGTGCATTCTTGTGGTATGAAATTTTGGAATTTAAGCGAAGGGTTCAGGGAAAATCAGAAATCAGCTCATGGATTAAGTTGAAGAAACATCTTGATCGACTATTCTTACCTTCCACCAATATGTTAAAACAAGAGTCTTTGTCTGTGGTTGAACTTGTGGCGAGTAACGAGCAATTTTAGGCAAAGAATGATGTTGATGGTTGTGTTGATGCTAATGTTGAAGATATCGTTGAGGAAGGTGAAGAGGATGTTAATGATTATTCTACTCCTTTGATTGAAACAGTGAGTGTTATGTACTCATGTCCTATAGTCCTTAATGTTAATGATGAGATTAAAGAAGAATATCTTGATGGAAGTGCCATGGCAATACTCGATACTCAAACCGACAATATCAATGATATCGAGATCAATTCTGAACCTTTAGTTTATGATGACGATTCTCAAAATAAACCATTACAATTTGGTGCGGGTACACATGACATTCAGGATTCTTCAACAATACAAATATTCGGTGTTTAGAATAAAAAAGAAGATCTCAATGATAGTGACATAAAAATATTTAATATTGGTTTGGAGGATGGAGATGGATATGGAGAATTGGTTCATTTCGTAGTTGCTGAATCTCAATATGAAAGTTCTGAGAAAGAAATTGATCCTTTTAGAGATAAAGATGAACCTGAGAAGATGACAGCTCGAATTCTTGAGGATGTTGAACTTGATAATGACGATGAAATCATCATAAGTGTTAAAAAAGAATTCTACAAGGAAGAGAGGTTGTATACAGATGAGTTTTTCGAAAAGAATTTAGAGGATAAATTTTCCAGATCAAAGTTTATTGACACAGTAAGTGGGATGAATAATCATGTCAAGAAGTTACATGAGGTGTATATATCAATATAATTTGCAATGGGGATTCAAACTCGTGATGGCGATGGACCTAACGTTCAAGACAAGATGATTTGCAATTACACATACTGTTTTTTGAAGAATACCAAGAATTGAGGACAATTCTTTTCGAAGAAGAGTAGTATGATACGAGTATAAATGGAAAACTAGGATAATTAGGAACTATTCTCTTACCAAGAATTTTACTATAAAAATGTATTTTAATTCTATTAAGATTTTATTTATTTTCCATAATAGTTATAGAATTAGATTTATTATTTTCTGATTAATGTTAGGATTGTGATTTTATTTGAGGTTATAAATATATGTCTCAGCTTTGTAATTTGGAGAGATTATTTATAAAGAAAAAGGAGGTTTTCCGGATTAATTGACAGTTGTTCAATTTCAAGATTCAGTTGAGTCGCCCATGACAGGTGTTCGTGGTTTCTAGTTAATTGGCTGACAAATGTTCAAGCGTTTTTCATATCCCAAAAGTAATTTATATATATTCTGCTGCAGCAAAGTAAATTACAAAGAAAATACGCATCAAAGTGGCATCAGGAGCAAGGTTTTTCACAAATTCTAGTTTGTGAACGGTCATGGAGAGTATGATGGAAGAACGTATGGCTTCGTTGGAGAAAAATATGGCGCTTGTGTCAGAATTCGTGAGACAGGGTTTTAAAAATTCTATTCCGGAGTTTGGAGAAAAAGTAAACCAGGAAAGCTATCTAGAATGGATCGAGCGATGTGAGAGAATTTTTGACTTTAAAGACTATGATGATCACACGAGGTGCAGAGATGGCTATAAAACAACTCACAGCGCGTGCATTCTTGTGGTATGAAATTTTGGAATTTAAGCGAAGGGTTCAGGGAAAATCAGAAATCAACTCATGGATTAAGTTGAAGAAACATCTTGATCGACAATTCTTACCTTCTACCAATATGTTAAAACAAGAGTCTTTGTCTGTGGTTGAACTTGTGGCGAGTAACGAGCAATGTTAGGCAAAGAATGATGTTGATGGTTGTGTTGATGCTAATGTTGAAGATATCGTTGAGGATGGTGAAGAGGATGTTAATGATTATTCTACTCCTCTGATTGAAACCGTGAGTGTTATGTACTCATGTCCTATAGTTTTTAATGTCAATGATGAGATTAATGAAGAAGATCTTCATGGAAGTGACATGGCAATACTCGATACTCAAACCGACAATATCAATGATATCGAGATCAATTCTGAACCTTCAGTTTATGATGACGATTCTCAAAATAAACCATTACTATTTGGTGCGGGTACACATGACATTCAGGATTCTTCAACAATACAAATATTCAGTGTTGAGAATAAAAAAGAAGATCTCAATGATAGTGACATAGAAATATTTAATATTGGTATGGAGGATGGAGATGGAGATGGAGAATTGTTTCACTTCGTAGTTGTTGGATCTCAATATGAAAGTGTTGAGAAAGAAGTTGATCCTTTTAGAGATAAAGATGAACCTGAGAAGATGACAGCTCGAATTCTTGAGGATGTTGAACTTGATAATGACGATGAAATCATCATCAGTGTTAAAAAAGAATTCTACAAGGAAGAGAGGTTGCATACAGATGAGTTTTTCGAAAAAAATTTAGAGGATAAATTTTCCAGATCAATGTTTATTGACGCAGTAAGTGGGATGAATAATCATGTCAAGAAGTTACATGAGGTGTATATATCAACAGAATTTGCAATGGGGATTGAAACTCGTGATGGCGATGGACCTAACGTTCAAGACAAGATGATTTGCAATTACACATACTGGTTTTTGAAGAATACCAAGAATTGAGGAAAATTCTTTTCGAAGAAGAGGAGTATGATACGAGTATAAATGGAAAACTAGGATAATTAGGAACTATTCTCTTACCAAGAATTTTCCTATAAAAATGTGTTTTAATTCTATTAAGATTTTATTTATTTTCCATAATAGTTATAGAATTAGATTTATTATTTTCAGATTAATGTTACGATTATGATTTTATTTGAGGTTATAAATATATACCTCAACTTTGTAATTTGGAGAGATTATTTATAAAGAAAAAGGAGGTTTTCCGGATTAATTGACAGTTGTTCAATTTCAAGATTCAGTTGAGTCGCCCATGACAGGTGTTCTTGATTTCTAGTTAATTGGCTGACAGTTGTTCAAGCGATTTTCATATTCCAAAAGTAATTTATATATATTCCACTGCAACAAAGTAAATTACCAAGAAAATACGCATCACGAATATTCATCCATAAATAATAGAATAATCCAAGCAGGTACAAGTTGCTCAACAAGTTCTAGTAACTAACAAGTAGGTCAAGCAGCTCAACTTGACAATATGTTTTTATTTTTACATTACCGAATTTCGTTGCGATCTTCGTAATAAATACTCGCCTAAATCAAATATGAATTACAGTATCTGGCAAGTCACAAGTTTGCGTAACCTACTACCGGCGATCATCCGTTGTGATTTTGCTATAGTTACGCTTCCCTGACTTACGTGAAAGGTTGCGATCTTGTAGCATTATACTTTTGTTAAGGTGGAGGAAAATTTACGTCTTAAAGGTTATTTTTATATGGTTATTTCCTTCTTAAAGGTTATTTTTTAACCCAATCAAAATAAGTTTGCAAGTTTGCAATTTAGTAGCAAGACGGAAATCTTCACTTTCTCCGCAAACGTTTTAAAATTGTGTCTTAGATGAGGGTATTTGTAACAGTGCAGGAGATTGTTGTGCAGTGGTGCGTATTTTTAAGACATCTAAGATGACTCTTTGATGAAGGGTAGTGGTACCTGTTGTTTATGACATCTATGAGATGACTCTGTCACGAAGGCAATGAGTTTATAGTCTCACTCTATCCTATTTTTCTACTTTATTGATGAACTAGGATGTAACTAGACCCTTCTTATATCAAGGTTTTGCCTTGGTTTTCAAGCACTTGATTGGTTTAGTTATGTTTTGTTTATCGCGATCACTAATATTACTCGCCAAGTTAGGACTTGTAATTGACAAAGGCATTTTCACACTATTTTCCTCGTCTTTTGTATATGAATATGTAGCTTAGAAGAGCCCTATTTTAATTTCTCATTCTTTTGGAAATTTTGTGCTTCATGATCACCCTTATTGGGAGTTTCTTGTACAAACTTGCTGAACAACTTATTTCCTATTTTGGAAAGGATTGGGGAATTTGAACATTACAATTCCATGAACACGTGAAATTGTGATTATCCAACATATAACACGTTAAAAATATGAAATTAATCATATATGTTTAACTACAGTTTGTTACATTTTGCAATTTGGGTATATAAGACGATTATTTTGCAACATTGAAATATGATGAACATATTGATCTGTGTATATCCAAACTATAAACACATCAAAAATAAAGTTGAACTGCTACTTCATGACAATTCACAATTTAATTGGGTAAATGAGATGATTTGCATAAACATTTTTTTATCAAGCTGATTATTATGCATGTGAACGTATATTTCTTGTCATTTTCGGATTTGAACCTTTTAAAGGCACATACTTTTTCAGCTCACAACTCCGAACATCGAGAACTAGATACCGCTTCATCATAAGATTTGAATCCAAACCTTCGCCAAAACCTGCGTCTCATGATCGAGTAATGGATTGCAACTATAAACATATGATGTAACGGCATCACGTGTATAGATAACATTTCTCACATATATATACCATCAAGGTAGAACGGAAGAGTTAATTAATTGTTCTAAATCCCAGATCAGTAACACACTGATAGACTGATAGTATTAAATAACATTCGTGAATATATAGATAGACTCCCAACTTGTAGTTATGTCAGTTAAGCATAAGATTGTGAGGCCAATTATGGGATCTAATTTCCACTTGTTAGGGCAAATAAAATTCGTAGAAAAATCTCAGACCTGCAGAACCTGCCTGCATGTTTTTCTGTTCCAGTTTCCCAGGTTTCCTTGATTAATTCTTACGTAATTTTGTTCAATTAGTTTGTGCTTACTTGTTATTTGATCCATTTTATAGTGTTTTGCAACATTAATAATTGTCGATTTTGAGCCAAAGAGGATGATGCATTTCAAGATCTTGCTTTTATTAAAATTTTAATAAAGCTAGTCATTTGGCGTTGGTGAAAAGGGACGTTTTGGCTTGGCAGTGGGGCTACATTAATCTAACCTTGTTAGAAAACAAAGTGCAGAGACACATTAGCATCAGCTCCACCTCACTCCGGATTCAAACAAAAGGCTCACTTCCTTTTCCATCATGAAATCAGTGTAGTCAAGCTGTCAAGCTGGCAGTGACAGTATTACTATAAAATCATGTGATTATCATAAATACTAAATCAGATACAGGGATGTTAGCAATCAACTTAACTAGTTGATAGCTGATTGATTAGCTAATTAAAGAGTACTACTATACTTAGTGCAAAAATGTATAGAATTACTAGTTGATGGGGATGAAACAAGGATTCCCCAAATAAAATTAAGACAGATGAGAGTGTAATAAAAACTCGTCCCGTATTCTCTTCCTCCACCATCAAAAGTTTCGATCTCTAATATTGCAAACTCAGTTGACATAGAAACAATGTGTATATAAGGTTTCTCTGCATCACAAGGTGTCACATCTATTTGGTATTCCATGTACTAAAAATTAAACAGTAACATCTCCGCAGACAAGCTTCTGTTGCAGGAGATCATTCATCCTGATTATAACTATTTTAAAGAAAAACTGTATTTAGCATGATAAATTTGTGCATGTGCAGACGAAACGCATCTATTTCGAAACCATGTTCGATTCTATGAATAAAGTGATAAAGATACGAAGTTGATCTGGTCATTATGAGAAAGCTCAAGCAGATGAGAGGATTGGATTTATCTTTTGTAGCAAGTTGCAACATAAATTATCAGAGACCACTGTCTAAAAACATTAATAATTCACGAGATTCCAGCCAGCAATGTACTTACTCCACATTTCAAGCTGATAATATTCTAGTTAGCTACTGATAAATAAAGACTCAGAATTCTAACATTATTTGGCTACAGTGATAGCGTGGCCCTACATCTGCAATATATTTAGTTCAGTTAAGTTGTTGCTGTAAGAGTAAAGTATAAAAGGATAATGAAAACATCTGTCTTATATCAGTTATATATATATATATATACTTTTTCTGTAAATCGTCGGGAATCTGCTAGCAGCTTAATAAACCACAAAAAGGGAAAGTACTAGGTTAGCCTTCTGCATTACCTTCATTGGCTTTAAGAGTCTGCAGTTCTGACTTTAAAGCAAAAAGCTACGTATTTAATTCAGAAGATGTTCTTAGGGTTGTTCGTGATAAAGCAAAAAGCTGTTTTAAATGTTGAATAATGATGGATCTACCCTATTAATTTAGGGCGGTAAGAAACATTGTCCTTAAAGTATTTGTAGCACTCACCACTAGATTGCTTTGATTTATCTGGCTAGTTTACTTCCAGGATTTCCCTAAAACACTATAGAAAATGTGATAGCAACGACCACAGATTCTCATACGAACGAAAGATAGAACTGTGAGAGTCTTATCTCGTAGGGAATCAAAGATGAAATTATATATCCCAGACAGGCATTTCACCATGTATTTATAATGATGGTCAGGTGGGATTTACACTGTTTCAGTATGGACGTATCCATTTCTATGTATCCATATTCGTACGTACAGTACGTACGTATAATAAACACACAATAAATGATCGCATTACTAAAACAGACATGTCTGTTTATCCTACTCCACCAATTACCATACCACGTGGATAAACCAATGTTACACCAATACATGCACCGAATAAAGTTTAGCTAACATCTTTAATTACCGTACAGATACTCAATCTTAAAATACTAATATTCCAACAATCCCCCCACTTAGTCTTTAAATATTGAGTAAAACACCTCTCAACGAGAACATATGCGTACATGTAGGTATCTTTCGATTTGGACCTCCACCTAGTGTAACATTTTAAAGTAATGATGAAATCGATGGGTGCTCAAAAGCATTTGATCCACAATTCCTTGTACCACTACCGAAAATATCACACACATATTTCCCATAAAGAATCGCTCATAGAACTGGTAGCACTTTTATGGCCATGTGCTCATCCTGGTATTCATGAACATCCAGGTATTCAAACCTCTATTTTGAAGCGGCACCACTTCGTATGTTCATATAGGTGAAGCCAAAAAATCCTTGAACTTCATTAAGAGTATAAAAACTCACACTCAAATCTATGTACTAGCTATAATCACCAATAATCAATACACCAATCAGTTATCAACAACTTGTTTTTACCACATTGAACCTTTGGATAGTGGTAGTGCTACCAAAAGTTTGGGTTCCCGTTGCGCCGATTAATTTAGATAGGTCTCAAACCCATCTCCTTGGACGTTGTGTACACAACATCCCTTAGTAGACCTTTAGTGAATGGATCCGCCAAGTTATTACAAGACCTAACATACACAACAGTTATAATTCCATCAAATAATAATTGTCGTACATATGAATGTCTCAAACCAATATGTCTAGACTGTCCTTTGTATAACCTACTATTAGCGCTAAATAAAGTAGATTCACTATCACAATTCAAGGAAATGGCTGACATCGGTTGTGGCCACAACTCAATATCTAATAGCATATCCCTCAGCCATTCCGCTTCTTTTCCTCCTGCTGCTAAGGCTATAAATTCAGCCTCCATGGTGGAGTGAGCTAAACACGTTTGTTTCTTTGATGACCAAGAAACCGCTCCTCCACCAAGCATAAAAATCCAACCAGTTGTAGATTTATTTTCATGAGTACTATTCATCCAACTAGCATCAGAATAACCTTCGAGAACTCCTGGAAATTTATTATAATGTAAACCAAGGTTTTTAATTCTTTTAAAATAACCAAAAACTCTACCAATTCCTTTCCAGTGCTCCACACCCGGATTATTCGTAAATCTAGATAGTATGCAAATCGCAAATGCAATATCCGGTCTAGTACTTTGTGATGCATACATCAAACTTCCAATTGCACTTGCATACTCAAGTTGTGCAACAGCCCTTCCTTTATTCTTCTTAAGTTTACAAGATGAGTCATAGGGGGGAGCTAAACTCTTTGAAATCCAGATGCTGAAACTTATCAAGCATCTTTTCAATGTAATGAGATTGATTCAATCCATAACCCCCACTATTTTTAATAACTTTGATACCTAAAATAGTATCCACTTCATTCAGATCTTTCATTTTAAAACACGAAGTGAGATACTTTTTAGTCTCATCAATCCCTTGCATATTAGTTCCAAAGATCAACATGCCATCGACATAAAGACATATGATAACACCATAGTCCTTTGTAAACTTAGAATAAATACACCTATCGGCGGAGTATGTGAAAAACCATTTGACAAAATTGCCGAATTAAATTTCTCATGCCACTGTTTAGGTGCTTGCTTCAATCCATACAAGAATTTAACCAGTTTGCAAACCTTATTTTCATTTCCACGTAGAACAAACCCTTCAGGTTGTCTCATGTACACTTCCTCTTCTAAATCTCCATTTAAAAAAGCTGTCTTTACATCCATTTGGTGCACATATAAATCAAAAATTGAAGTTAGAGCAATGAGAACTCTAGTAGATGAGATTCTAGCCACCGGAGCATATGTATCAAAATAATCTACTCCTTTATTTTGACTAAAACCTTGTGCCACCAATCTTGCTTTGAAAGAATTTATGGATCCATCATTATTATATTTTGTTTTAAATACCCATTTACAACCAACAACTTTGGAACCCGGAGGCAAGTCCGTGATATACCAAGTATTATTGGACATTAATGACTCCATTTCATCATTAACTGCCTCTTTCCAGAAAGCTGAATTTCTTGAAACCATTGCTTCTTGAAATATGCTAGGATCATTTTCTGCAATAAATACAATGGTATTTTATCAATAACTTCAGACATTGTTCCCTCCACGAGAAACATCATAGCTTGAGAATCAATAAAATCTCGATCCAAGTCTTTCTCCTTTCTTTTCCTCATACTTCTCCTTGGCTCATTAGAAATTTCGGGAATAACCCTTATTTCACTTGAGTTTGGGACGAAATTTGGAGTAACTTGTGTCTCAGCTGAGTTATCAAAACTCATGGAATCACCCATAAATTTATTTTCAAAAAATTCAGCATCTCGAGATTCTACCATAACATGTGAATCCATATCCAAAAATCTGTATGCTTTTGAATTTTCAGCATAACCCACAAAAACACTTTTCAAGGCTCTTGGACCCAACTTAGTTTTCTTTGGTTCAGGAACCTTATAATAAGCAAGACAACCCCATACTCTAAAGTAACTTATGTTGGGTTTTCTTTGCTTCCAAATCTCATATGGAGATACTTTCAATTTCATGGAAGGCACTCTATTGTGTACATGACAAGCAGTTAGTAAAGTTTCTCCCCACAAGTTAAGTGGCAATCTTGCATTAACAATCATGGCATTTAGCATGTCGCCTAAAACACCATTCTTTCTTTCAGCTACACCATTTTGTTGTGGTCTATAGGGAGCACTAACTTGATGCACAATACCATAAGTTTCACAAAAAGAGGAAAATTCCGTAGAGAAATATTCTCCACCTCTATCACTTCGTAAAATTTTAATTTTCATACCCTTTTGTGTTTCCACCATGGCCTTGTAACATTTAAACATTTCAAATGCCTGATCTTTTGTTTTCATCAAATAAACATAGGTAAAACGAGAACAATCATCAATAAATGTGATAAAATACCTATTTCCCCCTCTAGTCAATTTTCCATTGAATTCACATATGTCAGAATGAATAAGTTCTAATAATTCAGATTTTCTTTCAATCTTAGGAAATTACTTTCTTTTCATTTTTGCTTCAACACATATTTCACATTTATCCAAATGACTATTTTCATAATATATCAAACCATGCTTCGACATATATTTCATAACTTTATAATTTATATGTGCTAAACTATTGTGCCATAAATCAAAAGAAAAACATTCAACATTATGCAAGTAGGCAGAACTTTCAATTTTATTGATCGATAGTTTGAACATCCCATCACAAATTTAGTCCTTCTCAACAAATGTCCCAGCCTTAGAAAGAATCACTTTATCAGATTCAATCACGGCTTTCAACCCCTTCTTACAAATCATGACACCTGAAACTAAATTCTTCCTAATCTGAGGTACATGAAGTACATTAGTAAGAATAACTTTCTTTCCAGAGGTAAACTGAATTTCCACATCACCCATTCTGTGAACCCTTGTAGAATGATGGTCACCCAAATATACTTTATGGTCCTCGGAGGATTCAGTGTACGTCTTGAACAATGACTTGTTGTTACAAACATGAGCGGTTGCGCCAGAATCATACCACCACTCATCACTTATTGCCAATGAAGCCATGTGCATTTCTTGGATCATTCTAATGTGACAATCAGAGATCATAGCAATTATCTCTTTGACTTCAAGCATGTTTGCAACATCCTCACTCTTCTCGGTATCACAATTACCCTTCTTCTTGGGATTCTTATAGAATCGTTTAACATGTCCCTTGCCACCACAATTGTAGCAGACAACATCAGACAGATTCTTCTTAAACTTTTTGTTTCCATAGTTGGATTGGCTCTGATGGTTGTTAACCTTTCTTTTCTTGCCTTTCCCTTGATTGTTGCTGACATAATTAACCTTGGAACCAGAATCCACATCAAATTTCTTGTCACGAATTTGAGTTTCTTCCTCAATCCGTAGATTCTTTTGAATTTGTTCCAGGCTAAAATCCTCAGACGTATGCAACAATTTCTTTCTATAGTCATTCCAACCTGAAGGCAACTTAGCAATAATTGCCCCCACGAGAAGTTTCTCAGGAATTTTATAGAAAGATCTTTAAACTTGGATGCCAAGATTAAAAAACTCATGAACTTGATCAAGTACAGACAAGTTATCATTCATTTTGAATTCGAAGAACTTCATAGTAATAAACTTATCTGTCCCTTGCTTTTCTGAATTGTACTTCTTCTCCAGTAATAGCCAAATATCTTTTGCCTTCTTCACAGGGACATACAGATCATAGAGGCGATCTGAGAGATGGTTCAGAATGTATCCCCTGCAAAGCACCTCATCTTCTTCATGTTTCATGCGTTGAGCAATGAGCTCGTCAGAATCCTCGTCACTTGCTTCTGGGATGGGCGCCATGTTGTCGTCGAGGATGTAATAAGTCTTCACTGTGATCAGCACGAATTTCATTGTTTCTTTCCAACGAATAAAATTTGTTCCATCAAATCGGTCGAGGTTTCCCGGAGTGCCAAAGGACTTCAGTGCGTTCTCCATCACCAATACTATTACTTTAAAATTGTTGAATAATGATGGATCTACTGTATGAATTTAGGGCCGTGAGAAGCACTGTTCTTAAAGTAATTGTAGCCCTCACCACTAGATTGCTGTGAGTTATCTGGCTAGTTTACTTCCAGGATTTCCCTAAAACACTATAGAAAATGTGATAGCAACGACCACAACAGATTCTCCTACGAACGAAAGATAGAACTGTGAGAGTCTTATCTCGTAGGGAATCAAAGATGAAATTATATATCCCAGGCAGGCATTTCACCATCGTTGGGAATCAAGATGAAATTATTATCCATTTCTATGTATCCATATTCGTACGTACGTATAATAAACACACAATAAACGATCGCATTAGCAGACATGTCTGTTTATCCTACTCCACCAATTACCATACCACGTGGATAAACCAACGTTACACCAATAAAGAATAAATGTTGCGTAAATCGGTGAAGATTTTGATCAGCTAGCGTCTCTATTTATAATTCTAAGTCGTGCTATTTTCCCTTACTCATGGCTGGTAGTCCTCTAAATTTATCAGAAATCTATAGCTAATCTGTAATTGAATATTAATACAATGATATAGAGAATATAGAAAATAAGACTAATTCTAATCGTAAACCAACTCTAATCCTATGCCTTATAATAATTTTGATAACTTATTCTATCTGACTGGATCGGCATATATAATATGTAACTAATAAGTCGGAATTTTGGATTAGACAAAATTACTGTGATCGAATATTTAGTTGTAGAGATAGAACAAAGTTCAAGTATGTTACAATTTTGATACGAACTCGGTTTCTGAATTTGAGTGTTTAAACACAACTATCTTAAACACATTCCTGCAAATATACCCAATCTTCAAGTTTTCAAAAATGCTGGACTTTTCATGTTACGTATGTTCGATTCTATAAATAAAGTGATAAAAAATATTTATGTTGCAATATTTATTTAATTTAAAAAATGACAAATGTACCATAAAATCATAACTCATGACACAAACATTTGAATTAAATATGTGCATAATGATAACATTTAAATAATATTATTGTTAATATAGATGATTAATTGGTTTTGGAAGTGACAATCACTATATAGTGACGGGGTTTATATGCAAAGAAGTTTGGGACGGGGGTTTTTCTGTAATTTATGCAAATTGCATTCACGCGCGGGGGTTTTTCCTGCAATTTATGCAAATTGCATTCAGCATGCTTGAATTTCACATTTGAATGCTTGTTTTTTAGACCAAACAGGTTGTTTTTTAGAACATGCTAGTATTTCACACTTAACAGGTTGTTTTTTAGAGAATGCTTGCATTTCACAGTTAACAAATTGCTTTTTAGAGTTCATGTATTTTGAAGCAAAAAAATATGGTTTTATAGAGCATGCTTGAATTTCACCCTTAAATGCTTGTTTTTTAGACCAAACAGGTAGTTTTTTATAACATTCTTGTATTTCACGTTTAACGAGTTGTTTTTTAGAATAAAATGCTTGTTTTTTAGACTGTGTGGATATGTTTGCTAACGTCTATTTTTAGACTAAAATGCTTGTTTTCTAGATTGAGTGAACAATTCGCGTGAGTGAATAATGCATTTTTGTCAAAATTACAAATAAAGACCTCCTTCGTTTCATATTCTAATATAATCCTTCGTCACTATATAGTGACCGTCACTATATAGTGACCGTCACTCAAGAAATCAACTCATAGATGATTAGTCAAACAAATACATAATTCAATTTTTGTACAACCCTTCTTAATCAGTTAAAAATAAAATCTTACGCCCCCATAATTCGTAAACATATTTCGGTGATGAAAAGATAACGTACGGGTGCAGAACATGATCCACGGGAGCTTATTTAATTTCTGCTTTTTGAGTCTTTCACATGCATCGTCAATTATTGACTACTAGTGTATATATTTACGAAGTTAATCAACATCAATCACTTCTGGTTTTGAATAATTGATGTTCTAAAAAGTCAAATTTTTCATGTTTGATCCTTACATCTTTACTATAGACTGTATACTTTCCCGTTCCAACCAAACCGTCTTACATTTTAATTTGACATGTGTCAATTAAAGTGTTTTATTTTCAATATTTTTTATTTGACAAAAAAAATAAAGTAAATTTTCTATTTTACCTTAATGAATCTCTAAAAAATAATTGACTCACATAGTTATGAGAGTTAAAATTACCTTTTATCATTTTTTTGCCCATGTGTCCCACTGCCACATCATTTTTCTTAAAAATTGAGCCGTAGTACATAAAAAATCATAAAATTATATAATATTCATACCTAGAGTCTTAGAATTATCTAGTTTATTAATTTTTTAAATATAATCAAAGAACTTATAGGTAATATTGTTATATGCAGTACAGGATAATACAAGTTTTTATATGATTGTTCCATTTATGTAATACATGTTTTTATATAGATTGTTCCGTCTAATTTCACATATCGATTTCTTTTTTTCATATGTATAAAAACACAAAAATTCTAGTATACAAGGTTTATATAAATTGATATAATCTGAAAATAATTTTGCACAAAGTTTACAACAATCCCTTCAACTATAATTTGATTATTAACTTGCTAGCACACATCTTGTTAAATTACTAGGTAGATGATAATTTGATTAGGGAGAGTGTTAGCTCCCCTAACTACCTAGCTTCTAGGTCTTTGGACAGAATAATCAAAGTAATTAAAGATAGCTATGTATATTTACTTGTGGGGTTAAGTGAAGGTGACATTTACCTAAATATTGCACAATGATTTGGTTAACCCAAGGGAGAGCCAATTGTGTGCAAGATACGATCTGAGCGGCGGGGAAGAAAACATCACAATCGAGCCATGCATTGAGAAAGCGAAAAAAGAAAATCAAACCATGCATTTATTGATAAACGCAGGCAATGAGACTAGCGATACTTTCTACAATATCTTCCTTTATTATGACGTTAACTATGTTCGTTGAGTGCCGTCATTAAATAAATTGAGTCTGCATATGTTCAAACTTAACTAATAGATATGTATACAACATAAATTTTACCTAAACTTATTTATACATAATATATATAATTTTGTATTATTAACTCCCACATTTACTGAAATTTTAATTAATTTTAGTAATTTAAATGACAATATTTTCCATTAAAGTACATATAAATTAAAAGAAATTAATGTGTTTCATATTTTTTTACCGTGATGGTAAATTTTAAAGCATTACCAAAAAAACACGTATATGATTTATCATTGGCGTGATATTACCATTATCAAAACACTACCAAAAAAACACGCGTATACGTTACCACTACTAAAAATATTATGATATAGAAATGTTCTATTGAGCAGGGATAAAAGTGAACTTTAAAACAAATTACCAAAAGAGTTTTAGATGAAACGCTGCTCATGCGAGCATTTCTAAAAGCAGTGTTTCATTCCAAAACGCTGATTATAAACCGTTATTCACCAAACACGATAGGTAGCGTATTGACCAGTCAAATGTGTATTTTTAGACAAAAACGCTAAACGATTCCCTAAACGCTCTTCCCAAACGGGACCATAATGAAATTCAAGAGTTTCTCTATTTTAGAGTACCTTACATTTTTTATATATGAATTTAAATATGATCAAGTATGATCTCTTATGATCGTTGTAATGCGTACTTTTATAATGTATAAATATATTTATTATTTGTTACATACATTTTTAGATATAATAATTTTAAAATTATGTTTGATAAAAATAGTAGATAAACAAAAAGCATGCCTATTCTTTCTCTCTTTCTCTTCCTACAAAATAACACTTTCTCTACAAATCTAGGGAATGAAGCATTCTCTCTCCTCCAATCTTTATTATAGAGATGTGTTTAGAGAACTCTTGGATTCAAAAATCCTTATAATTACTTAAAATCCCTAAAATCTCTATAATTGCTTAAAATCTATATTATAGAGACTCTACAAGAGTTTACCTGTTTTTCAAGGAAATTAACTAGGTAGAAATTATAGTAAATCCACTAATCATGCAACTAACTAACTAGGTATGAAGATTCAAAGACCTTTCAAAAAAAAAAAGTATGAAGATTCAAAGAAATTAAGAATTCAAAATCACTAACTTATGTAGTTAAGTGACATGACCTTTACCTAAACATGGCGTTTTATTAATTTGTTAAACTCGAGTGAGAGCAAATTGTGTGCAAAAAATGATTATAAAAAACAATGTATCAAACATAACAACTCGGCAATGCATGGACTAAGCATTCAACTAATTTTGGTGACTCGTGAAGGGAAGCTAATAGGTTAACTTTTGGAGTCATATTCATGATTAAAAAATGGTTACTTAATTGAACTTTCTCGTCCAGAACCACACATCAAATCAGAATAAACACAGTTAAACTGATTTTCGATGGGACAATTAAAGTAAAAAAAAGTTCATTATAGAAAACTGAACTAAACCACTTGTAAAGGAAAGTACTTTTGTTGAAGCCGTTACTCTCGTAGACCATGACTTTTGGTGATTTTCTGTTAAACAGTTTAGTTTAATTTAAGATATTCATATTTCTTTTATGTCAATTTAATATATTTATATTTTTTTAGGTCAGTTCAGTATATTATATTTTTCAGATTAGTTCAACATGTTTTTATATTTTCAACTCAGTTCAGTATATTTATATTTTTTTCAGTTCAAATAAATATATTTATATTTATTTCAGTTTAGTTTGGTTTAAATAAAATATTTTTTCTAATTAGTTTAGCAAACTCTCTAGAAAGTCCAACTTTCATAAATGTTATGGAACTACCACTATATATTTAAACTCGAATGATACATTTTTGTTTTAAAACATTGATCATTTTAAAGTAAACATATGTTAAAACAAGTTTTAATGCAAAAATTCAAGAAATTTTATATTAAAATTAAAATATTTTAAGTTATAAAATTTACAGTTCAACTTACAAGGTGCACAATATAAGTTAAAACGTATAAAGATTTTAATGGAAAGTCAGGAAAGTTGGGAGTTCCATAGACTTTCTCACTTTCAAATAAATATATTTATGTTTTTCAAATTTTACATTTACTTAGTACATAGATTCCTTATTACACAGTTTACCAGATTTGTCGACGGTGTTTTCAATCCAGATCAGATTAGTTCATTTAATTTATTTTTTATAAAAAGTGATACGATGCAATTCAAATTTATTTAGTCATACTATTGTCAGTATATTTACTTTTACTTATTTTAGTTTAGTTCAAATTAGATCAATTCAGTTCATTCAAATCAGCTTTTATAGTTCATTAAGACTATTAAACAAATGTGTGTCTATTGCATTTTTAAAGCTAGATTTAAGAAAGGCATTTGATAGGGTTTGTTGGAAATTTCTATCAAATATCCTTCTTAAATTTGGCTTTCATGGTAAGTTTATATACTGGGTGATTAAAAATCTTTCACAGACTTGGTTCTCTGTTTTAATAAATGGTGCACCTGTTGGTTTTTTTAATGCAACAAGAGGCATAAAACAAGGTGATCCTCTCTCTCCTTTTCTATTTAACATTTTCTCAGAAGCTTTTACTAGAAGTTTGGCATATATTTTTGAAAATGGCAGTCTTCAGTACTTTAATTTGCCCAGAAATGCTGTAAAAATCTCACATCTTACCTATGCTGATGATACTATCATTTTTATGCAAGCATGCAAAAATAATCTACTGAAAATGAAAGCCTTTCTTTCTGTTTTTGAGAAAGTATCTGGTCAAAAAATCAATTTTGAAAAAAGTGATTTTTATATTAGTAGACATGCTACAGCTGGAAAAATCAGAGAAGTTAAACATATTTTGGGCATGAAAAGAGGCAGTTTTCCATTCAAATATTTGGGAGTCCCTATTTTTATAGGTAGAATGAAAAATATTTATTTCCAGAATATTATTGAGCTCATTGACAGAAAGCTAAATAACTGGAAGAACAGGTGGTTATCTCAAGGGGGTAAGCTCATACTTATAAATTCTTGCCTGTACTCCCTTCCCCAACATGTTTGGGCAGTGCTAGAACCCACTGTATACATACTTAAAGCCATTAAAAGGAGATTAGCTATTTTTTTCTGGGGATCTGTTGACAACAAGCCTAAAAAATCATGGAAAAAATGGAATGACTTGTGTTTTCCAACTATAGAAAATGGCTTAAATTTCAGAAACCTGTCCACTATAGTGAAGACCTTTTCAGTCAAACTATGGTGGAAATACCAATTAGGTCTGGCTCCTTGGACAATTTTTTTAGCATCTCTACCAGCATCTTCTAAAAACTCTCAAACATGGAAGCGTATATGTAGTGTTAATACTTTTGCTGAGAGAAATACCAGGGTTTTAATAGGCAATGGGGCATGTAGTTTCTGGAATTCTAACTGGATTGGGGAAGGTTCCATTTGTGATAAGATAGAATCTCAGAATTCTCTAATCCCTGAAGATTGCACTGTGAGGAATTTTATTGTCAACAGGCAAGAACTTATACCACATTTGATACTCTATGCTGACTCCTCTCTTCTCTCCTCATTGCAGGCAGCAGAACTGAAAATTCACAGGAAAGATAGGCTCATTTGGAAAGCAGATTCTCTGGGAAAGTTTACTTTTAAATCAGCCTATAACCTACTCAGACCTAAAAGAAGGTCAGCTAGGTCCCTAAAAAATATCTGGAACCCTAGGGTTCAGAAAAAAATTTCTATCTTCATGTGGAAGGTAATGAACTCCATCCTACCCTTTGACAATGTTCTAATTCATTATGGGTTTAATATTGCCTCTAAGTGTGTATTCTGTGAACATGAAGATTCTCTTGACCATTTTTTTAACTCATGTAAAATTGCATCATTAGTCTGGGAAGGTATCAACTCCTTTATTATCATACAATCTCCCAGTTTTGGTTCAATATGGAACAGAATTTGCTTCTATCTCACTAAACAGGGATCTTCTAAAATTCACTCTATCTTAATACATAATATTGGCTTGTTTACCTGCTGGGGCTTATGGAAGGCAAGAAATAGATATATTTTTGACAACATCTCCCCAGAACCTTCTTTTATCATTCAAGAGATCAAATCTCTTGTTTACCACTCTTTTGCAGCTAAGCCATTTTATATCTCTTCCCCCTTTGATATTGAGCTTGCTTTTAGATCCCTCACATATTGCAGTTGATCGATGCATGTTCAGACAAGGGCTAGACGTTCTACCTCACAAGTGCTGTTAAGAATCCTCTCCTGGAAGCTCAAAAACCATTTTTTGCTCTATATGGATAGTATTTTTGGTCTATTTTCTCTCTTTTAAGGCCGCCTTGTGTTTTGTATATCAATTCGCTAACAGGCTTTAAGAGTTTGATTCTTAGATCCAAAAAATGATCTATACCATAAGTAGTACTCTAGGTATTATCTAGCATAGAATATTTACTTAGCCTATTTTTTGGAAGCTTGCTAAGCTTCATGGCCACGTGTTTGTGTGCCGATCTAGGTCTTTATTCTTTTGTCTCTCATTTCATGTAGTGAGAGTATCTGTTTAAAACCTACACCAAAATTCAATAATTTTGGTTTTTTATGGCTTGGGGAGCCTAATAATATTCCCCCCATCCTTGTGATGGTTAACCTTAAAAAAAAAAAAAAAAGTATGTTTACTTCTAAATCAAGATACCTTATTGGATAAATTAATTTTGTTCACTTCAAATTAGATCAGTTAAATTTTGATAAAATATGATCATGATCAAATCATACTCAACCTTAATTTAAAAGTACTATATATTACTCTTTTTTGTACCTATATTTTTAATTCATTTCAGCTCAATTTAAATCAGATAAAATCAATTCAAACATAGAACGTACGGGAGAATGGCTAAATTCAAATTCAGAAGTCAAAATTAGTTCATAATGGGGAGAATAAATTCATTATAGTTATGAACAAATGTAATTTGATCAAGTTTAGTTAAATATATTTATATTTTTCAATTCAGTTCAATGTATTTATATTTGTTTCAGTTCATTTCAGTTTAGTTGAGTATATATATTTATTTCGGTTCGGTCTAGTTCAGTTTAATATATTTATATTTTTCCGTTCAACTATATTTTTCAATTCAACTAATGCGATTGAATAACGGATATATCAATCATTTTCTCTCTCTAAAAACAAATGCTCTCCCTTTTCTCTACAAACAATAAATGCCTTTCCCGTTTATTTCATTATTACTGACACGGTTAATCGGTAACGGCTAGTATTGCAAGAATTTCAGCTCAATTGTTCAGTCCCCCATAATGCCCTTCAAATTGAACACAAGTGACTATTCTAATGGTAATACTGGAATTGCGAGTGCAAGTCTAGTTATTAGATGAGATTCTGGAGAAATATTTATTGCAAATTAAAATGAGTATTTTTAATGGAATAAATATTCTATAGAGGTTGAGGCTTTAGCCGATTAGCTCTAGTAGAAGGTTTTCAAACAACTTTCTATGAAGGCATTGAAGAGATAAGAGGTGGAAATTGACTTAATGGTATTGCTTAAAGTGGTTAGAAGTTAATACAAAATAACTAAGAGGATAGAGTTATATATAAGAACTACTAGCCTTGTCAGGTCGCACACACTAGTAGAATCAGGCCGGAACACGGCGCCGTTATACGGCGGTTCCGCGTGACTTTTTAAGAAACCGCCGTTTTACAACCATCCCGCTAAGTTCCCGAGTTCGGAAACTTAGCCGGATAGTTGTTATCAAACATGATCAGTTCGGAAACTTAGCGGGATAGTTGTTATCAAACATGATCTCTCCTTCTTTATGCAAGTTCTCTCCTTCTCCTTCTCCCTCTCCATGTTCTTCCTCTCCTTCTTCTCCCTCTCCCTCTTCTTCTTCTCCTTCTCCCACTCATTCTCCCCATCTCCCTCTTCTTCTTCTCCTTCTTCTCTTTCTCCCTCTCCCTCTCCTTCTTCTCTTTCTCCCTCTCCCTCTCCTTCTTCTCCTTCTCCCTCTCTTCTCCCTCTCCCTCTCCTTCTTCTCCTTCTCCTTCTCCTTCTCATTCTTTTCCCTCTCCCTCTTCTCCCTCTCCCCCTCCTTCTCCTTCTTCTAACAAAAGGTTGACTTTAAATTATATGTGTTTTTCATATGATTTAGGCCGAAAATCAATAGATTAGTATAGTAGTTTGTGTTTTTGGGATTTCGCGGTACGATCTATTCGATCCACAAGTACCCATGGTTTGGGGATGAAACTGTTTTTATGTTGGTTTTGATTTCGCCGGCCAGATTGGCCGGCGTTTTTTTTTGTTCTATCCGGCTAACTTTACGAACTCGTAAACTTAGCCGGACTTATAAACATCCGGATAGATTTCCGAACTCGGAAATTTAGCCGGAACAATACACGGCGGTTATGACCGCCGTGTATCAGTGGCGCCAATTGCACGGCGCCACCAAGGACGGCGGTCAAAACCGCCGTCCAATGCACACGGAACCGCCGTGTTCCGGTGCAGATTCCAGTAGTGACAAGATGCGACCATGGCCAAATTTTCAATTCACATATATATATAGAAGATATATTAATATGGTCAAATATAAAATATATATATACTTTATCAAATCGACCGCATTAATAATATGTTATATTTCAAAATAAAAACATTTTTTTGATTAAGTTATATGATAATTTTTTGCAACTTTCTTTAGTTGTTCCTGCTATTATCTAGTAAATACTAAATTATTGTGTATATGTTATTATGAGTTTATTTGATGCTTATTTAGATAAAATCATTTTAAAATTTTTAGACGAAGGTAAACATATTTAGCCATATACATTAATAGAATTTTCAAATAACAAGGGGGAAAGAGACTATAATTAATAGTATTTTTACGTGTCACAAAGTGCTTTCTCTTACATTTTACAAACAAGTATATATATCCTGATGCTGCCCGCCTGGTCGGTCCGAATGGTCCCCTTGATCCCGGATCCGATACCTAGCCCTGCAAGACAGAGCCCCGGGAGGTACCCGAGGGTAGACCCTCCGGCGTGATGATGAAAGATGGATCCCGGGAGAGAAAAGGGGTAATCACTTGAATAGTGAGAAGATACTTACTTGGGATAGTGCTGAGGAGCACTATTTATACAGTACCCATGCTCTCCGAGTGGTCCATGCTACGAGTGTCTTCTAGCGTATCTGTCCCTATCCGAGTTGTACGAACCCGGATACTTCCAAACTAACTTTCCTCGTAGCGGGCCGAGCCCATATTACTACTGGATAATTGGGCCTGGACCTGGTATCACCACTAGCCCCCCGGAAGCCGGTTCTTTCGACCGAAGCTAAGACCTTCCTGATCCGAGGGCGGAAGGACTGGCTTTCTGCATTCCTTCCCGGCCCGACAATGATGAGATGGGCGCACCCTTTTCGAGGATACTTTATTATCGACATTATCAATTTTCACGTTTCTCCACTTCATTAAATCATTGCTTTTTCATCTTTTTCTCGCCCCCTATAAATAGGGCCCTTCATCGATCACTTTCACCTATTGCTTTCATATTTCAAAATCCTTTTTAACTCCCAATTTCTAATCTTCATATTCTCTCTCTTCTTCAACCCCATGGCGAGCAATACCGCACAGTCTGATGCCCAGCGCCAGGACGTCATCACCTACTCTCTGCAAAGCACCACCGCTTCCTCCGTTGCAGTTTCTGTTGGCTCATCGGCGTCTTACAAGCCGATCCACCTCTGCCACAATGTGACTCCATCTGGTCCCATAGTCAAGCGCTCCAAGAACCGGGAGCAGAGGGAGATAGACAATGCCCGGAAGCCCTTACTAAAAGCTGATGTCTGGACTACCAAATGCCTTAGCGGTATGGGAGTTCCGATACCCTTAGTTGTATGGGAGTTCCGATACCCTTAGTTGCCCAGGTGGCCGCTGTCTCGGCCGAAGAGTCTGTGAAGTCGGTTCTGTGCATTCCTCGGATCCACTTTATGTGGGGTTTGAGCCTTCCCTTCCCTCCATTGTATGCTCGGTTCCTGGAGGTCTACAACATCTCCCCTGCCCAAATGCACCCTAACGTTGTTGCTGTGATGATGGGCTTTCTCGTAAGGAGTCTTCGGTGTGGGATCGACCCATCCTTTAACCTGTGGAAGTCCTTTTATATGCTCATCAAGTGCCCCGGAAAGGAGATGATATTCACCGTCCAGGCGCGTCCCGGGGTCCAAGACTTCATCCTCGGCAAGAAGGATTCAGCCAAGAACTGGCAGGAAAAGGGCTATGTGATCGTCAACCCGGCGCTATATGAGGTTCCTGCCTGGAACTCCGAAGTTGTTGTGGACGTCCGGGAAGCATTCCTTCCTGAGACTCAACGTGCCAACCATACTACCCTGTCCTTGGGGACTTTAAATCTGGACCAGTACTAGCTGGCCGGTAACTCCATCTACCTCTTCCCCCGGGCGATATATCCGGAGGGCGCTTTCCGGGATAGCCGCTGGATGGTTACCTGGCCGGTTCTAGGTATGCTCCTTTCCTCTTTTATTTTGTTGTTCTTACTCCCCATTTTGAATGGCTTCGTTTAAATGTTGCTTCTTGTAGCTCCGACCGTGGAAGACAACCCTCAGGTCCCCATTCCAAAGAAGAAAGGGACCAAGAAACCAGCCGCCACTGGAGTTGGGGCTGACTCCGAGGTAGTCAAACCGGACAAGCGGAAGAAGCCCGTCCAGCCTCACCAGCAGGAGAAGCCACAGGACAAGGGGATCCCGGTCCTTCCCCAGCAACAGAACCAACTGGCTAACTCTAGCCAGCAAGCCAAAGAGAAGACAGGGGAGACCGTTCAGAGTCAGCAGGATGATCTGGCCTCTCGGCAGGAGCGCCCGGGGGATAAGAGCAAGACAAACGACCCGGTTCCAAACTCTACCCCCTTGGTCCTATTGTAATCGTGGACATCACTTCTGAGCCCGAGGACGGAAAGGGGAATCAGGAGGGGCCAGTGACCGGGGCAGTGGCCCAGTAGGAGTCCACTCGAAACCCTATTGACGACAACACAACTGCTGACCTGTCGAAGCTCCCTGTTACTCCTGTGCCCTTTCCGGGGTCCTCGCTCGGCCGGGGGCTATCCATGTTTTCCCCAACCAGGGATGGTAGGTCCCCGGTTGCTAGATATACCACCATCTCTGCCCCAGAGATTCCTCCCCTCCTCCCTTCGTTCCTGCCAAGCGTAAGGGGGATAACAGAGACCATGGTACCAAGAAGCCCCGGACCGGTGATTCCCGGACCCCATCGTCTTCCCGCGCCGACACTCGTCCTGTTTCGTCTTCCAACCCGAAGGTAGCCTGTTTGTTCTGCTCTCCGTTTTTATTATTGTTTTTGTTTTCTTTTCTTCTTTCTCTTTCTCTTTTTGGTTTGCTGAACCACCGCTCTACAGGTTCAACTTCTTAGCTCTGAGTTTGCCAACTCTTCTGATTTTCAAGCCGCCCTTTCTTCCTTCCTCGGGCGTCACCTCGAGGGGAAGGAAGAAGAGCTGAGGGCCGAGAAGGAGAGTGAACTTCGGGCCGAGAGGGAGACGTCGCTCAACTTTGCGCCAGGGTGAGCGCTCTGGAGGAGGAACTAGAAGCCGTTCGGGGGGCAGACTACAAAGGGCGTCTGGAGTTCGCCGAAACTATTGTTGACAAGGTCCTGGCGAGCCAAACCCTGTCGCTCCGTCTGACCGAGCATAATCTCGCCGCCAACGCCCATCAATGCCACAATACTTATATGCAGGTTCGGGGCTGGTTCCCTCCTTCAGTCAGGGCCTCGTTCAAGAAGAGGTGGTTCAATCCGAATGCCGAGGCTCAACAAATTCATCTGGTGAACACTCTTCAGAAGGGTGGTATGAAGGGTCTTTCCCCCAAGCTATGGGATGCTCTTCGGGAGAAACGGATGTCAACTGAGGACGTCCGGAGCTGGTCAACCGATGTGGTTCGGCTTCCAGGGCCCCTTCCTCCTGCTCCGGTTTCCGGATCGGACCTGCCCGAAGATGAAGACTTCACCCAGTACTGCACTATGTACGGGCATTACAGAGGCTTATTCGATCCGAAAGACCTCGAAGCAGAGCTCCCATCCCCTCCGCCGGTCGAACTGCAGGACCCATGGGCTGCTGGGGCCCCTCCCTCTCCTGATCTGGTTTCTTCTGAAGAGGATTCGGATAGCAGCGATGGCGGGGATGGCGGGGATGGCAGGGATGGCAGGGGCGGAGGAGACCCCGAGAATGTTAGTTAGATTTTTCCCTTTTTCGTTTTCAGTTTTGTAATTTTCTTCCCGGATCTTCAACCAGGCCGCGAGTGGGGCAGCCTCCAGTCCGAATAGGAGGTCGAGGTGGTCATGCCGGCGTTCCCCAGCCTCCAGTCCGAATAGGAGGTCGAGGTGGTCGTACCGGCGTCCCCCAGCCTCCAGTCCGAGCAGGAGGTCGAGGTGGTCGTACCGGCGTTCCCATCCCTACCTCCAGATCAACCGCCGAGCCGGAGGGTGATAGAAGCGAGAATCCAGATCTCCCCCAGAATCAAGACGAGGAACAACGCATGCTAGAGCAGGCTGTCCAGCGGAGCCGACGCGAGACCCGGGGAGGTCCTCCCGGCGAAGCCTCTACGTCAGGGGCCCTTAGATAGGATCGTAGATAGGATCGGACTTCATGCCCTGTTGTAACCTTTCATTTTATTTCAGACATGTATAATAATTTTCAGTTTATGACATCTTTTTCAGTTTTAAAATTCTAATGCGCACATTCATTCTCTTTAAAATCGGTCAAAAGGGACACGCCCTTGTTACAAACAAAATCTCTGTTTCCAGGATATTTCTTACCTACCCTTCGGTCATCCGACCTCTAGGTTTCTATCCCGGGCTCCTGCTGCCGGGGACCTATCCTACCTAGGCATCTAGTGCCAGAGGCTATCCTACCTAGGCATCAAGTGCCAGAGGCTATTCTATCTAGGCAACAAGTGCCAGAGACTATCCATAGAACCGCCTGAGGTTTGCTATGTTCCACCTTCGGGGGACTCCCTTCCCCGCTGGATCTTCCAGCACATAACTCCCGCCCGGGTGAGCTTCTATCACCCGGTACGGTCCCTCCCAGTTGGGTGCCAGCTTGCCTTCCGGCTCCTGGTGACTCTTGTCGTTTCTTCTCATAACTCTGTCTCCTACCTTGAACTGCTCCTTCCTCACCTTCCTGTCATGATACTTCTTAACTTTCTCCTTCACCTTAGCCTCGTGCAAGGCCGCCCTCTCTCTTCTTTCTTCTAGCAGGTCCAGATTTGTTCTGATTTCCTCTTCATTCTTTTCTTCGGGGACCGGCTCGGCTGTCCGAAGACTGGGGATGCCAATCTCAACCGGGATTACTGCCTCGGATCCATACGTCAGACTGTAGGGGGATTCTCCGGTCGCCGAACTTTCCGTAGTCCGATGAGCCCACAAAACACTCGGGAGCTCGTGCAACCAGTTACCCTTCGCTCCCTGTAGCCGGGCCTTAATCCCACTCACGATCGTCCGGTTCGTCACCTCCACCTGGCCGTTAGCTTGCGGATGATAAACTGACGTAAGCTTCTGACTTATCCCATACTTCACACACCAAGACTTGAAAGGATCATTTTCAAACTGCGCTCCATTGTCGGTCACTATAGCCCTCGGAACTCCGAACCTGCATACAATGTTCCTCCAACAAAACTTCACGCAGGTAGCCCCCTGGATATTGGTTAAAGGTTCTGCCTCAACCCACTTAGTGAAGTAATCTATGGCCACAATCATGTACTTCAAGCTGCCAGGGGCAGTGGGAAAAGGTCCGACCAGATCCAGTCCCCATCTGCTGAAAGGCCAAGCACCTGTTATCCCCATCATCTCTTCCCTGGGTATGTGCACTAGCGGTGCGAACTTCTAGCACTGAAGGCATGAGCGAACCCTATCCTGCGAGTCTTCAAACATGGTAGGCCAATAGTACCCCATCCGTAAAATCTTCCTGGCCACAGTTCTGGCTCCTTGATGACTACCGTTCGGGCCTTCATGAACTTCCCGGACCAGGTACTTGCCCTCCTGCTGTTCCACACATTTCAGCAATGGCTGGAGATAGCCTCTTTTGTACAGTGCCCCCTCCTGAAGTGTATACTTCGGCGCCTTGACCCGGATTTTTCTAGCCACCACTCGGTCGGCCGGGACTTCTCCCGTCAGAAGGTACGCCCGGATCGGAGCCATCCAAGAGTCTTCCGGCACCACTTCCACTGCCAGGATCTCATCACCCTGCTCGTAACTTCTCCTCTCCAGTGTCTCCCTTCTGAGAGGCGCTTTCTGCCCTGGCTTCAACTTCGAAGATGCCAACTTGCTCAACGCGTCGGCCTTTTCATTCTGTTCTCTCGGCACCTGCTCCAGGCTGAAACTATCGAACTGCCGGATCATGGGTTGGACCAGCTCCAAGTACCTCTGCAAACTTCTCTCCTTTGCTTCGTATTCCCCATTCACCTGCTGAACTACAATCTGATAGTCGCTGAAGGCCCGGATCTTTCCTATCTTCAATTCCCGAGCCAGTTTGAGTCCTGCTACCAACGCCTCATATTCCGCCTCGTTATTTGTGGTTTTAAAGTCGAAGTGCAACGCATAGTGGTACTCCTCTCCTTCCGGGGATGTCAAAAATACCCCGGCTCCACTGCCTCCTGCATGTGCTGACCCGTCGACATGCAGTGTCCACCTCGGGCTTGCATCGGGCACTTCCTCGGCGACCGTGTCTGACCCGACCATCTCTGTCAAGAAATCCGCCATTGCCTGGCCCTTAATGACTTTTCTCGGCTGATACGTTATCTCGTGTTCCCCCAACACTATGGCCCACTTCATCAAACGTCCCGACGCCTCTGGCTTGAGCATCACCTGCTTCAGGGGGTGGTTGGTCAGGACCACGATCGGGTGGGCCTGGAAATACGGGCGCAATCGTTTTGAGGCATAAACCAGCGCCAACACCAACTGTTCCAAACTTGTGTACCGAGTTTCCGGACCCTGTAATGCCCGGCTGACAAAGTATACCGGACACTGCCTCCCGTTATCCTCTCGGACCAATACCGCACTGACAGCCGATGCGGATGCGGACAAGTATAAGAGCAAATCCTCCCCCTCCTTCGGCTTCGAGAGGGTCGGGAGCCGGCTCAAATGTTCCTTCAGATCCACGAACGCCTTCTCACACTCCTCCGTCCATTCGAACTTCTTCGCCTTCCTTAATATATTGAAGAAGGGAAGTTGTCTCTCAGCACCTTTTGACAGAAATCGGCTCAAGGCTGCCAGGGAGCCCATCAGCTTCTGCACTTCCTTTACGTTCTTCGGCGACTGCATCCGGCTTATTGCCTCCATCTTCTCCGGATTGACGTCTATCCCCCGACTAGACACCATATAGCCGAGGAACTTCCCAACCGCTACTCCTACCACACTCTTCTCGGGGTTCAGCTTCAAGTTGACCTTTCTCAAAATGCCGAACATCTCTTCCAAGTCTTCTAAGAAACCTGGGTAGCTCCGGCTCTTCACCACCATGTCGTCAACGTATAGCTCCATGCTTCGACCCAGCTGATTTTAAAATATCGAGTCTGCCATCCGCTGGTACGTCGCCCCTGCGTTCTTCAAACCGAACGGCATCCGCCTATAACAATAGGTACCGAACTCCGTGATAAAAGCTGTCTTCGGCTTGTCCTCTGCCAGCATTTGAATCTGATGATAACCCCGGTATGCATCGAAGAAGGCCAGAGCTTCGTACCCGGTGATGGCCTCCACCAATCGGTCAACTGGGGGAAGGGGGTAACTGTCTTTCGGGCAACACTTGTTAAGATCGGTGAAGTCGATACACATTCTCCAGGACCCATTGTGCTTTTTTACTAATACCGGGTTGGCTAGCCATTCCGGGTATATAATTTCCTCCACTACCCCGGCTTCCAGCAACTTCAACACTTCCTGTCTTACCACCTCGGCCCTATCTCCTGCCAGAGCCCTCTTCATCTGTCGAATCGGCTTTAGCTCCGGATATACATTCAGCTTGTGGAGGGCTAACTCTGGGGGTACGCCTGTGAAGTCCTTCTCTTCCCATGCGAACACATCCTCATATTTCGAAAGCAGGGATCGTAGCTCTTCCTTCACACCAACTGGCATCTTTCTCCCGACTTTGATCATGCCTCGGCTCCCGACCTGCATGTCCTCCAAATCTCCCGGACCTACTTCTCCCTGCACTGCTCCGACCGGGGCCTTTCTGGCCTCTTGGAGGGCTGTGAGCATGCAACTTCTGGCCGTGGACTGGCTTCCTCGAACCGTCGCCACCCCCTGACTGGTTGGGAACTTCATGGTCAAATGGTACGTAGAGCAAATGGCCCTGGCTTGAGCCATCCACGGCCGTCCGATGATGATGTTGTATGGGGACGGAGCGTCTATAACCGCGAAGTTGCACCGGACCGAGGTCTTCTTGCTCCTGTCCAGGTCATCGACCACTGTTACTGTTAAGGACACCACCCCCAAGGGATGCTCTGTGCGGCCGGTGAACCCTGACAAGGGAGAGGTGCTCGGCCGAAGGTTGTGGCGGCCTATTCCTAGCTGGTCGAAGCAAGAAGCAAACATGATTTCTACACTGCTTCCATCGTCAATGAACACTCGCTTGACCGTAAATCCTTCTATCTCCGCTGTGATCACCATCGGGTCCGTATGGGGCGTTAGACTGGGCACCGGATCCTCGTCCGAAAAAGTGATGACCTCCGTGGGGCGCAATCTCTTCTCCCTGTCCTCGCCAGCCGGCACGTACCGACTCCGGGCTTTGGCCGCTGCGTGGGACTGGGGCCCATCACCTACTTCTCCATGTATAACATTTATCATCCGGGGAGGGACCTGGTTGACTGGTTCCGGGGCCATGACCAGAGCCGCTGCTCCCGGCTGGGCAGCCGGTGCAGGAGCCCCTCGCTGGTTGTCGTTCCGCGGCCTGTTCCTCCAATTCCTCTTCCTCCCCGCTCCGGCCTGCTGCCCAGCCCCCGGACGCTGGTTCTCCTGGCTCACACAGTCTCTTAATTGCCCTCTCTCGATCAACTTCTCAATCTCCACCCTTAGGCTTTGGCAGCCATCTGTTGTGTGTCCATTAGACTTGTGGAAAGCACAATATTTAGCTGCATTCGCTGGAGTCGGATTTCCCGGTATGGGGGCCGGGTCTTGAAATAGGTTCCGATGAATTGTTAGGATTTCCGACCGGGTTTTCGTCAGGGGAGTAAACATTTCTGCCCGAGGAGGGTCTACCCTCGGCCTCGCTGGAGCCGGGCCCGCATCCCTCCTGACAGGATCAGCAACCCGAGCCTTATCACCTTTTCCAATCCCCTTGTCCTCGAAGTACCCTTCATCCTTCCTCTTCTTGCTCCCTTCCAGAAGCGAACAATACATCTCCACCTCAAGATCCAGCTGATGGAAAGTGGTCGGGATATTCTCCATAAGCTTTGCCCATAACACCTCATCTCTCAACCCTACGATGAATCCTGCTATCAGGGCCTTCACTTGAGCGTCTCTGTCAATTACCTTCATAGAATCGTCCATGTACCTCCTGTGGAAACCCCGAACTTCCTCCTTTGCCGACTGCCGACTATAAGCCACCTCGGCCAAAGGAAGGTACTTCTTCCTTTTGGTCTCATATCTGTGCATCAAAGCCCTTGAAAAATCATAGTAATTTCTAAAACTTTCCGAGGGTTGTGCCTCAAACCATGACAAACAGCTTCCCCTCATATACGAGCTCACCAGCTTGCACATAAGCTCCTCCCGGATGTCACGTGTTCCCATGACATTATAGTACGTCCTGACGAATTCCTCCGGATCCGTCTCCCCGCTGTAGGTCGGCACCCCCTCCGGGACTCTCATTCCCACCGGCCAGGGGAAAGTTCTGATGTAACCTATCCAGGGGGAGGTAGACCTTCCTCCATTTCTTCCTATCAATCGATCCAACCTCTCCTCTACCGAGTTTAGAGCCGCCGGAGCCCGGTCTACAACCACTGGGTACGTACCATAGGTTCCTGCGACCGGGGCTGGTTGAACCATGGCATATCCAGCCAACGGTGCTTGGCTCTGCATCCACACCGGTCCTTGAATCCCAGGGGTCCAGCCCCCCGAGGCTCCAGGGGGTTGGGCGTAATACCCTCCTGGTGCCGGGGGGTACCCCTGATATCCGTGTTGAGTCATCCCGTATCCTGGAGCTCCATATCCGGGGTAGCCCCCACCTTGACCATATCCTGGCACCATAACGGCTGGTTGCCCTATACTCCCGACCTGCCTTTCCAAATCTATAACAACCGGAGGCCGAAGACTCTCCTGCCCGTGAACGGCTGGGGGTCCTCGGCTAACCACCTCCGCAGCCAACGGAGGTAACCCCGCAGGAGGCCCCATCGGGGTCGGGTTAGATCCTTACCCGGGCTGAACCGGTGGTACCCGGACCTCAGTAACCGGGGGGTTCGACTGTTCTTCAGTCGGTTTCGTTCCCGATCCCGATCCCGATCCTTACTTTGCCGCCAGCCAACGGCGGTACTCCTACTCCTGTGTGGCAGCAAACTCCCTTCTGTCGCGGTCATCCTGCGTCATTCCCGGTTCCCTTTCTCCTTCCGGCTCTGACTCTCCTTCAGAAACATCTGGGTCCGAATGCGCCGGAGCCTTCCCCTTACGCGCTCGATCCCTCATTTTTCGTAAAGTGAGGTCCTCCTCTACTGCTTCCGGCCTTCGTCCTCCTCTACCTCTTCGCGGCGGCCGACCTCGAGGCGGCATCTTAATGCTTTTGTGAACAAAGATCGTGTCCCACCGGGCGTGCCAACTTGATGCTGCCCACCTGGTCGATCCGAATGGTCCCCTTGATCCCGAATCCGATACCTAGCCCTGCAAGACAGAGCCCCGGGAGGTACCCGAGGGTAGACCCTCCGGCGTGATGATGAAAGATGGATCCCGGGAGAGAAAAGGGGTAATCACTTGAATAGTGAGAAGATACTTACTTGGGATAGTGCTGAGGAGCACTATTTATACAGTACCCATGCTCTCCGAGTGATCCATGCTCCGAGTGTCTTCTAGCGTATCTGTCCCTATCCGAGTTGTACGAACCCGGATACTGCCAAACTACCTTTCCTCGTAGCGGGCCGAGCCCATATTACTACTGGATAATTGGGCCTGGACCTGGTATCACCATATCCTTCTACTACATAATTAACTATCGATATGTTAGGTCAGAAAGACCAAAGTTCGTTACATGACTGGTATAAGAGTATCTAAAATATGGATCCTTGTGCACAATTGATGAAAGAAACTCCCTGTACATTTTGCCTAGCTAAAAATCTGTGCAATCTTCCTAGGGTTAGGTTGAAATTGATGAAGATGAGTCATTCTATGTATCTTTGAACCTAAACCATACATACACCTTTCATGGTTCCACTGATGCATGCATGGACAACCTGCACAAGCCATATCTTGTTAATAATATTCTTGTAATCAAGACATGCATCGATGGACATGCTCTTTCTGTGTGTTTTTTATAAGTATAGGGGTGTGTTATTGATGAGTCTTACATGCTCTTTCTGTACATCTTTCTCGATAAGAGTTTTTCCATCAATCTCTACAAACCCTAAACAATGACAAAGAAATAAAAAATTATAACCAACAAATGTAATCTGATAGCTAAAATATAATCACGACGGGATTTTCATATAGCTAGGAACAATATGGGTCAGAGAATCAAACAAAAAAGCCACAAACCATGGCCTATAATAAGGTAACATTCGAAAATTTAAACAACCCAAAAAGTCATGATTTTGAAAATCAACACGATTCAACCGATAAAAAATATCTTTACCTAATCTACGTCATACGATTACAAACCTCTGTTCTAGTGCTTGCTGATCCACGATTGGGTATCGTCGTACCAATTTATAGAAGGAAATTTGAGAAGATAAACTGATGAGAGATTAATGACGTGAATGAAACTGAAGAAGAATGGAGTAGAATAAATTGGATTAAAGCAATCCAATAAATGGACAATAAATTGGATTAAAGCCATCAAATAAATGGACAATAAATTGGATTGATGGAAGGTCATAAGGTTAAGAAAAGAGGAATTTAACAACAACTTTCCTATCAAAACACAATATATTCTCCCCCTTTTTTTTACCCAACTCCAACATCTTTCCTATCCATATTCTCCAAATATTTATTGACATTTAATATAGCTATTTTTTATATATTTTTATTTTCTATCATATGTATATCTGGAGTCTTTCCCAATTCCAAACTGTACGCCTCTCCGTCTGTCACACAGCCGATACCTGCAGGACAGTTCTGGCGGCCGCCTCTCCTCTTTGCCTCTAATCGACGGTGAGATTTTATTGCGATCATATTGATTTGATTTTGTTTCTACTGAAACTATACAATAGATAATAGGGTTTATGCTCTAGTACTTATTTAGAATCATATGTTTTTTATTGCTACTGATGATAATATTTTTGATTCTCATATGGAACATCTTCATTGCATGTCTTTTTCTATGGCACGTCGCCTTTTACGTGAGATGCCCAAAAATAATGGAGAAGATATTGATGAAGAATATGAAGAAGTTCTCTGTGTTTGCATTAAAGAACATCGAAGAACATAGTCACAATAGTAAAAGGAAGGTCATAAGATAGTTAAAAGAGAGTTGAAAGAAGGTCATGATAGGCTTTTTCGTGATTATTTTGCTAAGCGTTCAAATTATCCAGCTCGTAACTTTCGTACGAGGTTTAGAATGAAGAGGGGTCTTTTTTTTCGAATACATGATGATGTGGTTGAACATGATAAGTACTTTGTTCGAAAAAGGAATGATGCTAAACGTCTTGGTTTATCATCTCTACAAAAGGTAACAGCTGCTTTTCAAATGCTCGTATATGGTATTTCTGCTGATTCGACTGATGAGCATGTTCAGATTGGTAAAAGTACAACCATAAAATGTTTGAGGCACTTTGTCAAGGAGATTGTTGAAATATTTGGTGATGAATATTTAAGATCACCAAATAGTGATGATATCATTAGATTGCTTGCAAAGGGTGAAGATCGTGGTTTTCCAGGGATGCTGGGCAGTATTGATTGCATGCACTGGACTTGGAAAAATTATCCTACGGCTTGGCATGGTATGTATACTGGTCATATGTGAGCACCAACTATTATATTCGAAGATGTAGCCTCATATGATCTTTGGATATGGCATGCATTTTCTGGTTTACCTGGTTCTCTGAATGACATCAACGTATTAGAGCGCTCTTTCATTTTCAATGATTTAACTGAAAGACATGTACCTCCTATGGAATATGTGGTCAATGGAAGAACATATAGTATGGGATACTATCTTGCTGATGGTATATATCCATCATGGACTACTTTAGTAAAAACTATACTATGCCCCGCTGAAGAAAAAACCCAACATTTTGCTACAGAGCAGGAGGCAGCAAGAAAAGATGTTGAACTTGCATTCGGAGTTTCACAACAGCGCTTTGCAATTGTACGAGGTCCTGGATGATTTTTGGATAAAATTACTTTACGAAATATTATGACGGCATGCATAATAATGCATAACATGATTATAGAAGATGAACGCGATGGGTTACAGGAGAGAGTTAAAAAGTAGTTGCAAGCTGATAAAATTCCTGAAATATCAGTCTCACTTGCACGCACCCCAACCCTGATGGAATTTGTTGCAAATCATCGTCAGATTAGAGATAAAGAAATGCACACTCAACTTCAAGAAGACCTTATTGAGCACCAGTGAAAAAGATATGGAGAAAAGAAAAATAGTGAGTTGCTACTTTTGGTTGCTTGCTAAATAAAATAGTATGTTCTGATTGTTTAATGGTTATTTATTCTACCTTGTTGATAGTTTATTAAACCTATGAGCTGGTCATTTTTACAACTTGTACTTTTGTGTGCTGCTGTTATTTGAAAGTGTGATCTTGTTGTTTGATTAGTGTTTCATTCACCAGAGTTTATAAATTGTTATAGTGAATTGTTGCTTAGTGTCTGTGACTGAGGTAAGAGTTTGGTCATGTACGTTTTCATTGAACATACTTGCTCTCTAACAATAAATTGTTTTGCCTTTGCCTTTTGTTTTGAAGATGAACGATGATTAGCACATTGCCTGCAATTCCCTGGTGTGGCTTTAAAATGAGAGTGTTCTGTGTTTTCTCTATTTGCTCGACATTGGTGTTACTACTTTCTGTTGCTACTGGTGTTGGTGCATTGGTGTTGCTACTTTCTGTTCCCTGGTGTTGCTAAATTGTTCCCTAGTGTTTTTTGTTTTCTCTACAATAGCTAGGGATAACAGCGTTTCAGGAAGCTATATTACGAAATAATATGATGCTAAATTTGCATCTTGCATCATATGCTTCATTATTATATTAATGCTTTCAGACAAAAACAACTAACTATTGTATTTTGTTTTGATCAAATCCTTATTGTATGAATCCATAATATTGTCTTACGTTCATGTACATGGACAAAGTAGAAATCTTGATCAAGTTTTAATACTTGAATATGTTTTGATATCAATGATTTTCCTTTTTACCTTTTTCAAGCGACAAAGCCTACATTCAAAAATGGAGAAGAACATATGTATATATCATAATGCAGTTCAACGATTATGGAAAGAGGCAAGAAAATTGAAGCTCATGAACAAATGGTACCATATGAAAGGAAGATGCCAGCTGATGCAATCAGATCCATGAATGTCACAAAGACAACAAGGAAGATGACACTGTAACACTTAAACATCAGTTGATTGCTGACTTTAAACTTATGTAGAGTTGTTTATATTAATCATCTATTTGTAATAATCATTTGTTATAGTGCTTGTTGAACCACATGTTCGTCAGCATAGTTGGAACTCGCCTAACGATCTCTAAATTGCTTCTGAGTAGCTAGTACTCTCGTTGGCAAAATTGGGATAACATAGCTATCTCTAAATTATTTGCTAGAGTTGGCATGAGTGCAAACAAAAGTTAAACTTTAAACCCCTTAGTCCCTTACTTAACAACATTGTATGGTTAAACATTTTTGAACATAAATTCCCTTTCCGACTTATATAAAGGTGTAGTAAAACTAATAATTTTCAATCCACAATTTGGTAATTTTCTTTATGAAAACTAGCGTGACTCTACCGTGCGTTGCACGGTATATTGAAACATGCAACGATGAACCTAAATGTTTGGGATAAACGGTAGAATATTACATGAAGCAAAATAATAAGGAAAACAATATATATATACACACACACAAATACACATTCACACAAATAATTACAGAGATAAACAAAACATATTACCAAATTATAACACATGTTTTCATAATTAAGAATAAAAATATACATTTGCATGCTGGCTTTTCTTTTGATTGCATAGTTAACTATTGTTGTTTAGGATGTATGGTTGTCACTTCTTTGTTTAATAGGATGTTGTCTTCAATTATGGCAAATCTGCAAAACAGAGTCGGGAGCATAAGAGGAAGAGAAGGCACCGTTCTTTGACTGATATCCTTGGTGCCAAATAGAACTCCACCAATAAGAGAGTGTCAAACCAGCAATAAGAGGAGCCAATTGAAAAAGCTTCCAAGAGAGATAAAGGGAAGGGATAGTGACAGATGCTGATAACAATTCTGACGGAGGATTGATTCGGTCTAGAGGGGAAGGAATATTTATTTAATCTGCAAAACGGACAGTCGGGAGCATAAGAGGAAGAGAAGGCATTGTTCTTTGGTTGATATTCTTGGTGGCAAACAGAATAATCACTGAGAGTGTCAACTGAGAAAACTTCCAAGAGAGATAAAGCAATTCTGCCGATAACAATTCTAACAGAAGGATTGGTTTGGTTCAGAGGGGAAGGACGGTTTATCTCATCGTGTATCAATAATCACTCAAAGCCATCACCGTGTACAATTCTGACGGAAATAATTCTAACATGCTTGATCATCATTGTAACATGCTTGATCTAATATGACATGTATGTGATGTAATATTTGCATACTTAATTAATTATGGATAATTGCGGCATTCATGTTAATTGTGTGATGTAACATTCATGTTTTCCTTTCGCAGACGTGTTAATTAGCATGATGGACTGAAATTACCGTGTAAACTAGCATGTAAACTAGGATTTTATAGGTGGAATGAGTTGTATTTGTAAAAATAGAAGGCGGAAGCTATTTATACTATAAATTATAATATATGCATACTATATATTATATATTGAAACATCCAACTGCATATTATATATACGGTTAAAAGTTCGCAGATTAAAAGAAACAAAAAAAAGAATACATAAAAATGGTAGGCGCCGATATATGGTGAACTTGCGGTGGTTATGTGGTGGTTTTAGTCAAAACTTCATCTTTTTTAATGCTTTTAATCAATTTATTTACTGAGCGGAGTAATAACTCTTCTAATTCATTTAAAGAAAAGTGTGGAACTTAAAAGAGTCGACCCGTCATCTAATTTTTTCATCACTCTCCTTCTAATGCGTCAATACGTGATTCCTAATAATAGTATAATAAAAACTTTGACAAATATTTATGGGTGGTTCTAAATGCAGGTCCACTTTACTTCTACAGGTCCAAATTAAATTTGAAATGACAATAATATTTCTCTTAAATATGTATTATAATTCACGAAAAAGTATTTTATAATTTGAACACGCGTTAAATCATTACATAGACGGGTTTATCCATTCAAGATTAGGGTTTTAGAAATATATTTGTAGACACTGATAAATGAAAGAAGGATAATTATGGTATTTTCTCACTTTCATTGGACCTGCAGAAGTAAATTGGACCTGCATATATTAAACACCATGTTTATTTATATAAATATGGTAAGATTGGGCATGTGCCACCGGTTGTGCGGTCTTTATCTTCTTTCATACAAATCATGAAAGTTACTACAGTTAAAATTAGTTAATACAAACAATAAAATTCAGGTAACAATGAGTTGTATAATATGATATATCCAATTAGTATACCGTACACCGGATGTATTTATTTCCAGCCCAAACTTACAAGTACTATTAGTATATATTATTTATAGGAATTGCAGGTTAAAAAAATTATAATATACAATTATATACATTAAAAATACATTTTCTAATATTAAAATGTATATATAGGGGATAAGTATGTAGGATGTATGCTAATATACGAGAATGTATTTTGGAAGGTAGGAATCGTTTCAACAGTTTGATGATTTATTGATTTTATTGGGTGTTATTTATTTGCTGAGTTTTATGTTAAAGTTATTGTTAATTAATTATGATAATATATTGACTTCATTCGTGTAAATTTTATCTAAATTTATATTTTGATAAAACTAAATTTATGTTCCACAAATCTCTTGCCTTGCCATATAAGCCCTGGAGCTTATAAGCAGTTCAATTAATTTCAGTTCAATTCAATTTAATAATATATAATTTGGTCAAATTTAGGTAAATTTAGATATAATGATTCTATTTTTCAATACATTAATTTCACTTCACTTTAGTTCATTTCATTTCACTTCATTTCATTTCAATTTAGTAAAACATAAGATTAGACAAAGATACCCCAAATGTCTCGTAATCTATACTATACTTTAAAAGAGGATGAATTAGAATTTTCTAAGAATTTTGAATTATTTTTAGGATGAATGAGAAATTGACACATCAGCATCTTATTTTCCCTTTTACAAATATTATAATTTACTTTTAGTTAGACTAATAATCCTACCTTTAACTTCCACTTAATGATCATGCATTGATTTTTTTTAAAAACGTTTTTTTATAAAGAAGAAATGGTTGAAAGAATTAAAAGTGGTTTAATTCACCATATTAAACATCTATCTATACTATACTTTAAAAGAGGATGAATTAGAATTTTCTAAGAATTTTGAATTATTTTTAGGATTAATGAGAAATTGATACATCAGCATCTTATTTTCCCTTTTACAAATATTATTATTTACTTTTAGTTAGACTAATAATTCTACCTTTAACTTCCACTTAATGATCATGCTATACTATACTTTAAAAGAGGATGAATTAGAATTTTCTAAAAAATTTGAATTATTTTTAGGATTAATGAGGAATTGACACATCAGCATCTTATTTTCCCTTTTACAAATATTATTATTTACTTTTAGTTAGACTAATAATCACACCTTTAACTTCTATTTAATGATCATGCATTGATTTTTTTTAAACGCTTTTTTATAAAGAAGAAGTGGTTGAAAGAATTAAAAGTGGCTTAATTCACCATATTAAACATCTATACTATATTTTAAAAGAGGATGAATTAGAATTTTCTAAGAATTTTGAATTATTTTTAGGATTAATGAGGAATTGATACATCAACATCTTATTTTCCCTTTTACAAACATTATTATTTACTTTTAGTTAGACTAATAATCATACATTTAACTTCCACTTAATGATCATGCATTAATTTTTTTAAAATGTTTATTTATAAAGAAGAAATGGTTGAAAGAATTAAAAGTGGTTTAATTCACCATATTAAACATCTATTTAAATAGTCATTATCTATGTAGTATAGTATAGTACTCTACAAAACAAAAGAAAATTTGATGAAGTGTCTTTTTATAATTTTTTGAATCTATAGTACTTTTTAAAAAAAAAAAAAAATTTTATAGTACTCTTTAAAGTAAGATGATAAAAGCTGACGTGTCATTTTCTAAGCATTTTGAGTGTTTTTTACAATCAACTACAATTTGACATGTGTCAACTCTTTTTGAATTATTTTAAACTTTTTATTCCACTCCTTCTTAAAATTTATCCACCGATAACGTGAAAAACTGATACATTATTTTTTTAATAAACTGCTCCATAACAAATATGCTCTAATTACTCCAATTACTCCTTAATAAATCTGCTCTAAATCGTTTTCTGCTCCTCTTTCCCAAAATTTCTCCAGAATAAAGTGAAACATCTATATATATTAAATTCCATATACTCCAATTACTCCTTAATAAAGCTGCTACATTTATGGACTCATATGTTTTCACAGCAAACCTTTCCAAATTCTCTACACCTTTTTCATTAGCCCTCTCTCTATAAATTATGTTCTCTAAATTCCGGTAAAACATCTCTCAGATATGTATGTCTTGCTTAAATTAGTGTGTTTGTTGTTTAGTATGTGAATGATTTACAAAATATTTCAAAATACTGAAAAGATCTTTTTCTTCAAAATGTGATTCAGATGTTTCTGCATGAAGACGAAGGTGTATCAATATTATTGATAAGAAAATATCTTCAAAATGAGGACGGGGTCTCCTTATTATTTCTTTTACGAGTTTTTATCATTTACTTTGCATGTTTAGTTGTTCCTTCTTCTGTTTTTCATTGTAATGATTTGTTCCATATTAGCTCTTGATTTTTAAGTTTACAGCAGTTGTGGTTTTTTAAAGCTACGAACGAAATTTTGTTATGTTTAAAATTAGTTAACAACTTAAAAGGTATATTGTATTTTTCTGGAATTCTTTTACCTTTTTGCTTCTCAGTTTTCATATGTTTCCAATTTATATTCTACAACACAGCTTTGCTGCCAAGTTAATCAACATTCTGTTACTAAGCATCAATTATTACAGATATTTTAACAAGTCATTTCAATTCAAGTTGATTAAGCTTACTTCAATTTATTTTTCAATTAAAAAATGTTAGCTGATTTTTCTTTCATGATCACCATAATTGTCTCTTTATTATATTTAGTACGACAAATCACATAATTAATCATATTCATCACCATAAATAGCTATAATTGTCTTTCATCCAGTAAAATGTATTAATTATCAATTTTGTTTGTATTAACATTCTCACATTGTGAACATTTTGAACATTTAGACCTATATCGGAAGAATTCAATCAATTTTATATAATGACATGGTAGGTAATATATTTGGTATATTTGAGATATATCATTAGTGAGAAATTAAAATATCATGCACATTCGTATGTAATTTTTCATGAATTAAATTTTTATTATTAATTAATATATGCATATGATATTTTAAAATAAATATTCGTGCATCGGCACGAACATTATACTATATACATTATAAATAAAGGAGTGGTGTATTCATTAAAAATGTGAAAAAGAATCAAAGTTTGGTGTAGTGTTTAATTGGTAAACATGGGCGGAGCGGGGTAGAAATTGCCTTGTTTGGCACGTCTTTTGGGAGTCATCAAACTCTCTATAAATACCCAACAATTTCGGCATTTAACTTCCTCCTTCCTTTCTCTCCTCCCTCATTTTCTCCATCATCACCTTCTTCTCCATTCCCCTCATTTCGGCTATCCAGGGTTTTTTCTTATCATCATTCAAGGTACATTCATCATCATCCCTTCTCTGCAATTCTCACCCAGATCTTCATCAACTTTCCTTGATCTGCAGTTTTCTTTTTCCAGGTTCTCATCTTCGATTTTCGGCGGCCTCCAGAAAGTGATTCTCAACTTTCTCCAATCCCAGGTAGTTGATCATCATTCATCGTGTATCGCTTTTGATGCAATTCATGTTTTTCTGGGTTTTGAATATATATATATATATATAAACGCATGATTTATGATTGCAATGCTGTTGAAATCGTTTCTTTCGTGAGGGTTTTATTGTGTCAAATTCATGAGCTTAACTCGATTGGGAAAGAGAATTCCTGGGATTGGTTTTGTTGAACTGGGAATTTGATGGACAGATGAATCGGCGGCGTTAATCAGTTGTTAATTATTTTCTGTGCTCATACACATGTGGACGTTTAGTCAGTCTTGATTAGTTAATTAGTTGCTCCTATATTATATATTTTTATTGACGTGACCGAACAATTTGTTTAGTTAGCTGATACCGGTCCTTAGATTATTTATATATGATGAATATAATGTGTTGTCGGTTGCTACAAGACGTTGAAACATTATTAGATTATGTGTCCCATTCACTTTCACTTCTCTGTAAATAAATATTAATACTTTTTGACGCTTTGTTGTTATGCTCTACTCCTCCATGTTCCCGTGTTGAATATTAGGATATGACACGACACGCAATTCATGTCTGAGTATTATTTTGTTTAAGCAAATATCTTCTTCAACATCTACTTATATTGATCTTGTTGTATGCATCTCGTGTATTGATAATATTACATACTAGCTATCGTCAAATTGAAAAAGTTAATCGAAAAGTATGAAGTTTAGTGGATAGATATATATTTTGTTTAGCAAAAAAACCACTATTTGTTATTTTCTTTTATGTTTATTACGTTATGGATTCGTGGCAGTCATAGAAGCACTAGTACATTCGTTGTTGAATGTGCAAGTATGGAGCAAAATAATAAAGAAATATCGTTTTCTGGACTTTATTTACTTGTTCTAGGCATACATGTGGGTCAAAATTTGCAGATTGACCACTGAATAGTGTGTGAACACAAGGGAAAACTCAACTGAATTCAAACCGTTCCTTTGTTGTTTTGCTGTTTCCGAGGTTGCATGATTTTCATCAACTGAAAATGAGCGGTGATTAGTTTTGACCGGTGGGCATTGTTGACTGATTTCTGGGTGGAAGTTGATTATTTACTGCAACATTTACCCATTAAATTCCCCACCTTGTGCATTAAAGGAGCTGGTACAACTACCTCCTTGTGCTCAGGTTCATGCACCCTGTGAAAACTTTCAGTTCAGAATGACCTGATTTAATGTCCATTTAGGTCTTCTTTTTCCTTTTTCTCCTTCATTCTTTGTTCTAAAAGTTATGTACTCCATCCAATGGAAGAGCACTTTCTTTTATCCAGATAGTGTTAGAAAAATGACCTTTTTTTGGTGTATCACATGTCCATAACAGTTAACACAATTATGGTTGGAAATGTGTGGTTCAATACACTCATGTTGTGTTCAATGCATTTGGGATACTTTTGTTAGTTCTCACAACTTGTTTTTCCTCCTTTTGTGTATATGCATTTCTCTCTGTGTGTGTGTGTGTGTTTGTATTCTCGATAAATGGCTAATAAAAAATCATTCTTGTGGTAGAAGTGGCGTGTTTTACAAATTTCCAAATGATTTGTAAGTTTCGAAACAATCGTTTGGATGCTTAATCAGCTGTGTATTAGTTTGTTCTGTGATTTTAGTTAGTGATAACTATTTGGGGTATAAATTATTGGTGTTTTGAATGTTACTGTTTGAACTATGTGCTTGTTTAAGTCACAGGTTGTGTCAGAATGAAAAGTTTGTGTGTCTTTATGTCATTAGCATGTTGCCATGTTTGACTCCAATTTATTTAGTGATTTTGATTCATTTAAAGTAGGGCCAAATGCAGTAGCAACTGAATACTTTGATCTCCCTCTGCTTGAGCAAGTGCCTGTTCATAATCCAGTCTGGTTCAGTGTCCTGTATTGTCGGTTGTTTTGTCTTATTTGGCCAAACTAACATATGGTTGGACTTCCAGGCCAAGAAAGATCAAACTTTACGTCAAAATGAGGTGATGCCTGCTATAAATGCTTGGTAGCCTTTGAGATGAGGTATTTTTTATCAAACCTTTTTGTGTTTTGAACTGTCGTTGCTCAGGATGATTTTCTGATTAAAATCAACTGTATTTTCTCAGATTTCTGGAAGCCTGTGCTTGATGGACTGCTCAATCAGCAGCAGTGATAAGAAAACGTTGAAGCGTTGGTTTTTCATTGATAAAAGAGTTGGATAAACAAGAGAAGCCTACTTAACCAAACTGAATCAATCTCCCACTGAAATTATTGGTGGTTAATTTAGGATAAGTTTTAGCTCTTTTAGTCTAGTGTTGTCTGATTAGGTATAAGAAATTGTCATTTTGCTGTCTGAAATCGATGGACTTGAAATCTTCAAAATCTTCTTCTGTTCTAACTGACCCTGCCCTGATGGACAAGTCACGGTTAGGCATCCGAGGTCTTTTGCCTTGTTCCCAACCCGGGCCGTTAGCGATTGCAAGAAGGCGTGTAGTAAAGATCGAAGATGTTCGCCCCAACAATAACAACAGTTGGCTAGATGCAATGAGAGCTTCCTCTCCTCCTAGGAAGAAGAGTATGAAGTCTATCAATCACGAAGATACCTCTGATTCTGCTTACCTGTCATGGATGGTAAGTATTTTAACCTATTTTTACATGTATAAAACTGGTTTTTGAATGAATGATCTGAGTTATTTGCATTTTTGCTTGATTTTGTAGAAGAAGTATCCATCGGCTCTTGACTCTTTTGACAAAATCATGAACCGTGCAAAGAATAGTAGGTTAGTCGTATTTCTAGATTATGATGGAACCCTGTCTCCAATTGTGGATGACCCTGATCGTGCATTCATGTCTGCTGATGTAAGTATTTCTGTCTTTCGTGAATCCCATAAACTGTTTGTAATATTAGATGTCGTGATATTTCCTCCATTAATTGATTTCAGATGCGTTCAGCTGTGAGGAATGTTGCAAAGCATTTCCCAACAGCCATTATCACAGGAAGAAGCCGCGATCAGGTACATACAAGTTATCATATGCTTGCACTCAATATTGATTGATCTATAGTTTTGGATGTCTGATGCTTAATTCATGATTTTCTTGCCTTTGCCTGATTTCCAGGTGTATGAATTGGTAGGAATAACAGAACTTTACTATGCTGGTAGTCATGGATTGGATATCAAGTTCCCCGACAGCACTAACCATAGTAGAAATGACCTGGTATGTTCTAAATAATTGTTACAGATTATCAGTGGTGATATTTGTATGTTCATGGTTTTTCACAACTGTTGTCATACCTTTTCTCATCGTATTTTTCATCTGTCGTTTTCAGAGCAAAGGTGGTAATATATTTCAGCCCGCCAGGGATTTTCTACCCATGATTGACAAGGTTTTTAGAACCCTCGTTGAGAGTGTGAAAGATATAAAAGGTGCAATAGTTGAGAACCATAAGTTCTGCACCTCTGTACATTACCGCAATGTAGATGAAAAGGTATGATTTTGCATAGTACGATATGTCATTTAAAGGCTTACTTCCTAACTGTTATTGTCGTGTACTTGTTACAATTTTCTTGCATTTTTCGGTTTCTCAGAGTTGGCCAGCCATTGCACAGCGTGTGCACGATGTCTTAGACAACTATCCTAGATTAAAACTAACTCATGGACGGAAGGTTTGTCTTAAATAAATTCCCTAAATCTTGTACACAAGTTCCAAAAATTTGCTGTTAAGTTTTTTATAATCTGTTCAACAGGTATTAGAGATCCGTCCCGTGATTGACTGGGATAAAGGGAAAGCAGTCGAATATCTGCTTGAATCACTAGGTTAGTATCTTCTTGGATTGGACATGCTAACAAGATATTGTTGTGCTATATGTAATTGTTGTGAAACAATTTGGTAAGAACTAGTTATTATGGTTGATGCAGGGCTTGGGAATAAGAATGACTTGCTCCCTATCTATATTGGAGATGATAGAACAGATGAAGATGCTTTTAAGGTTAACCCCATCTTTTATCTTGTTTATGCTATATTGTTATATCCCTGCGTTCATTCTGTAAACCCTTGTTTTTCTGTACAATTTTCCAAGTTACAATCATTTCAGTGTTTACTTGTACAATAGTGCTCATTTCAGTGTTTATTTACTCTCCCTAGTATGTGTTTATGTGTATTGTTATATGTCATTTTAGTTGAGCAGAATGTGACAGAACATGTATCAGTTTTGTGACAGTTTTGATAGTTCTAACACGCCTCACTTAGAATCACTTAAGTTAAGCAGAATGTGACAATGAACCATTATTGTGATGAATTTGAAATCTATAACCACTCTACCTTTTGCTTGTTCAGGTGTTGCAAGAAGGAAGGCGAGGATATGGGATCATAGTGTCAAGCGTACCAAAAGAAAGCAAAGCTATCTTTTCGCTAAGGGATCCTTCCGAGGTTTGTTGTTAAAATTCCTTTCCACTGCTTAATTTTCAGTTAAATCCATCAAAGAATCTTAGTGAAGTGAGTTTGCTACTTCATTGCAGGTTAATGCATTCCTGGAGGCGCTCGTGAAGACGAAGGAATAGCAGTAAATCCTCCTGAGAAGATCTCAAGTTGATAATTTGTTTAGGGGGAGTAACAACAATGGGTTTTACTTGGTTAATAGTGCAATTGTTTATTTCCTGATTGTGAAAACCATTAGGTTTTAAGAAAGGCAGCATGATTTAATCTTGGTTTTCTTGCTTATGCAACTGTTTAGCATGTTTTACGAAATATAGGCCTTATCAGGCACCAATAAGATAACGACACGTGTACAATTGTAATGTTTTAATTGGTTAAAATATTTTTAGTAAAGTTCTAAAACCCTAATTTAGAATGCCTAAACCCGTCTGGGTAATGATTGAACACGTGGCCCAATCATAAATTAGTTAAAGATGATGTGTCGTTATTTAATTGGTGCCTGATATTGCTAATATCAGGATGATCCTGATATATATTAAACTGATAAAGAAACTGCTTAGCTTAAAAATGAGTTAATAAGAGTTGCCAAAATTAGATCCGATTGGCTTTTGATTTGCGCAACTTCATTTTTCTTGGGGTTTTATACATGCAGGTCCAATTTGCTAATGCAGGTCTGAAAAAGACAATATTACCGTTCACTACTTCACAGTTTGGACCTGCAGTAGCACAATTCTGCACAATTCAGGGATAAAATATTGTCTTTTTCAGACCTGCATTAGTAAATTGGACCTGCATGTATAATTTCCGTTTTTCTTTTGTTTCAATTTCGGTGCAAAACTTTGTGGATGTTTAAATAAAAAAATTGAAATAAAAGTTTTATTTTCTTTGTTACAAACTTTAAGATATCAATTCTTAAAATGTGGTATTCCTAGTGTTCATGTCAATGTGAGAATGCATAATTATAAATGAAACAATGTTTCTTTTTTTAAAAAAAAAAAGTTAAATAATTTTTATTTTAAGATTATTAAAATCGTCTAAAAGCGAATAATAAGAATTTTGGAAGAGTATTGCATGCGTTAACTAACAAAGACTCGACTTTACATTACTCGTTAGTGTATGAATTATGAAATTTTGGTCTCAAGAAACACAAGAAAGCTTGTTCGTTGCTATTTTCAGCAAAAACGTAACTCTTCCAATAATAAAAAGTCATGTATGGAGAGTGCTAGTGCGGGCGAATACAACTTTTAGTGTGTGACCTCTACTTTTAGATTTACTATTGATTTTGATGATTCTATCTGGAATTCAGGTCAGTTTATGCCACCCATGGATAGTAAATCGGCCAGTAAGAACAAGCAAGGTAGAAAACCTAGTGCTCGAAATCTAGAACGCGATTTCTCAGTGATGAAAGCTCCGACGAGCTTGAAGAATGTGGTGATGGGTTCGCAAGATACTCCGGGCAAATCGAGCAAGTATGTGGTCCAGCAACGTGATCTGGCAGCTGGAAAAGAATTGATCCATCAATCTTTGGTGGATTTCGGGATCGATAGAAAGTCAACGGGGGTGAGCTAGCTAGAGCTTACTACTCAGATTTAGAAGTGAAAAGGTTCACACTAGTTCAGGAGGCTCTATCCCTTTTGATTCCTATTCTTATCATGAGCTTACACCTGAAACTGGAACTACTAAGCAATCAGACTGGAAGAATCTATTTGAAGATCCACATTCTGGTTTAGTACTATGAGACAATAGAGATAGAGGGCATGGTCATTGGGAAGGTTCCCAAATCTGAGGTAGAAGAGAGCATTAGGTAATGAAACAATACCACAGTATGCAAAATCATAAGTTCATTTCCTCTCTCAGCTGTGATGGATGGCTTTAGAAGGAATCGAGGTACTTAGAAGGTGCAGAGAGTATAACTGGTCAAGCCTGAGATTTTTCTAGTAAGATTTGTAAGAAAAACTGACACGAGCAGTAGAAAAGGGGATAGTTCTGTTTGACAGCAAGTATGTAGTTGTGCAAGCTTGAACCAAGAATTTGGGCATTTCCATCCCTCATAAGGTGCCAATAGTTTGGTTGAAATTGCACGGCCTAGATGTAGTGTACTGGAAACCTTGTATCCTAAGCTGGATTGTAAGTCGTATAAGGAAACCACTAAGACTTGATGTCTCAACTCTGCAAGTGGTGAAGATCAACTGTGCCAGGATCTTGGTTGAGGTTGAACTGGGAAAGAAGATTCCAGCGAAAACCCCTTGGATGGATGAGAATAAAGTCATTCAGGAAATCCAAAGTGAATAGGCACCAATCAGTGTGACTTTTGTCGACTGATGGAGCATGCAGAGCAACATTGCAAAAGGAAATTATAGCCAAAAGTTCCTGCCAAGATGGTTTATAAACCCGATGGTTTATAAACCCAAGACAGTGCAACCACATGGGAAGGTTCAGCAACAAACAGTTGAGAGGATTCTTGTAACCAAACCAGCAGGAAATATGCATATGACGATGAGGGTCAAAACAAAGCAGTCAGTGACAAATGAGGAAGGCTTTACTATGGTCCCAACAAAATCAATCCCAACTACACTGAACAAGGGGAAAGTATTAGCTACTGATTCTCTTATTGCAAACTATGCAGACAAGGCAGTAGCTGTTCCTAGTGGATTAGGTAATCATTATATTGGTGGTTTAAATAAATTGGAGAAGCAGAGGTCCTCTTTGCTCTAAAGGAGATTAAATACACCAAAAGCCCAGGCCATGATGGATACATAAGCATTTCTTTAAACAAACTTGGGGCTGGATAGATGAAGACTTTACAAAAGCATTGAAGGATTTCTTCAATGGTTCTGGAGAGCTCCCAGATGAATGCAGTAAAGATGTGCTTACTTTGTTACCCAAAGTTTCTCAGCCTCAAACTGCTATAGATTATAGGCCTATTGCTTGTTGCTCAGTGGTCTACAAAGTTATCACCAAAATTCTATGTAAGAGGCTTGGTGCAGTACTGCCTTCCTGATTAGTAATAATCAAAAGTGCTTTTGTACAAGGAAGAAGCATTGGTCATAACATGCTACTCAATAAGGAGTTATAGCACAAGTATAACCTTCTTGGTTTGATCCTAGCTGCTTGACGTTGACCGGCAAGTGAGTGATACTCACAAATTCACTACTAGAGGTAATCACAGATAGGTAGAAGTGAGGAGTTTCGTACACTATATTGATTATCTAGTTGATGGTTTCTAGAATGGGCAAGGCCTCGCAGATGTATGCGTTTTTATCACCGAACTGCGTAAATAATTTCGTGTGTTTCTATCTTTAATTTTACCATTTTCAACATACTGCCACCATATTTAAACAAGTTCGTCACAGTTAAGTAAAACAAACAAATAGAGATTAGTGATTAAAATTTGACAAGTTAGGTTGGTAGAACTTTCACAGAAAATTTACAAAAATCTGGAGGATTACTTCCGGCGGCGATGAAAGACTGTGCGTGAGGGAGGAGAAAAACAAAGGATTAAGGATACTTTTGGCGATGAAAGATTGCGCGTATTACTTCCGGCGGCGATAAAAAATGTGTGTGAGGGTGGATAAGAAGAAGGACTGTGCTCGTGAGGAATTAAGAATGAGGAGTCCGCCGAGTATATTGGGTAAATGGAGTAGTAAATAATTTAGTTACCAAAATAATCTATGTGGCAATCAGGGATTGGATGCCTGATAAGGCTCTCATTCGGATCAACCGTATGAATATTAAACTGATTATTAAATTCATCAATCTATTCTTTGATTTCTCAGGTTTGAGGTTTTGATTGAATCTAGAATCTAGAATCCTAAGGGTAATCGATATGCATGTGAACGAACTAGTGGTAAACTTGAATTGCACAATAATCAAAACTAAAAGATGAAAAATTTATTCCACTTTCACTCGTCGTACTATGAATTCAGCTGATAAGGATATGAATTCAAATAAATTAGAAGTGTTTAGAGCATCTTCAACGGTAAGTTACAATACATTGTAACTTACATTAATTCAAGCTAATTAGCTAGCAAACTACAAGTATCTCCAATAGTTATTAATATTATAATTTAGCTTGTATGATTCCACATAATTCTAATATACATCTAAATACATTGAATTATTGATGTGGGGCCTACTAAATGAGACTCAAGCTAGTGCTAAATATTTTATTAAAATTGCCAAGCAAGTCCAAAAATGCAACCATTGGAGGAGATGCTCTTAGTCCACCGTATAAATAATAAATATAAAAAAATTGCACACAAATTGTACATCTTCAATACATAAAAATTTGAAAATATACATTTAATTTGATAATTTAGTAGTTCAAAATAAATTCAAATACTAATAGTAATATATTAGTTCCTTTAATATTAAATAGTTTTTAACTCCATTATCATTTAAATTTGTTGGGGTCAATTTACTGTATAATACTATAAAACAGGTGGACTGAACACTTCGACATTATGCCATAGAAATAAGGCATGTCATGTAATTTAATAATTTCCATTATATATTTCATTTGAATTGAACATTTTCCTTGCACAACAAAGTCTGGTTTAAGCTCTAAAATGTAATTAAACTACATCAATTGATTTGATCTTAAATGAGTTAAATTTTTTTATAATAAAAGTTGAAAAATTGTTGTACTAGTTTTTAAAATCTAAATAATGTTCTTTTCCCGAAATGTTGGACAATTATTTGTTGATAAAAAGGAGGGAAGACATTGCCACGCCGTGCAAAGACCCTTTTGAGCCGCCAAAACCCACACTTGCCACCGCCGAGCAATGAATCTCTCCTCCATCTCCCTCCGCCACCATTGCCCCATCGCCACCCGACTCCCAACCCAAAACCCACGTTCGAAAAGAAACCATGTCATAATATGTGCAATGTTGGGTATAAACAATTGGGACAATAGGGTGATTGGGATAATAGCTGGATAACGATAGAGTCACGTAACACTCTCGCTTTCCTTTGAGAATATTTCGACCCTATCTGCCCTGGGTTGCACAAAATTTCTCGCAGGATAAAACTATCGATGCATTCTTGATTCTAGGCTTGAATCAAGAACATGCCTTTGAGTATTAGTGTTTCTGGATTGTATAACATGAGGAAATCTGTGTTTCTCATTGTCGTTTATATATTGCAGTGTAAACCCCATCATTCATAGATGATTGAATAGTTCATTGTAAAACCACATCCTGCATCGAAAACAAACCACATGTATTTATAGGCCATACTCGTACCGATCCATATCTGAAAAGATAACGGTACGGTAACTCCACAACTGCGTACGTACCCAACCAAATATCTGAAAGATAAGGCAATAGTAACGTACAACCTGCAGTTTCATATGGTAACTATAATACAACCATGTGGTAACTATAATGCAACCACAGTAACTTCTGTGTTAATTGATACACTTACACTATCGTCAGATTAATTCTGAATCGATGCAACACTTCAATTTAATATAAACTATACACAGATAAATAAATAAATATTTATCTCAGAACCGTAAACTCGTAGATTATTTTTACAAGTGTGCACTCCGCACCACCAACCTTGTTATAACATCTCGAGTTCACTATCTCGAATCCAATTATACTTAAATTAAACCGGTATTTAAACAAAATACCAACAATCCTCCCCCATTTAAGTATAATCCCTGACTCGGAAAATCCAACAATCCATCACCAAACAAGTGCATAAATGAAAATGTATTATAGATTGAATTTTCATCTTAGTGAATTACACATTCCAAATGCTCGAGAATCGTGGAGTCTAAAAGATTGAACCCTTCAACCCATTTGAACACTTGAAGATAAAACACACACAAGTTCAAAACAGCTCAAAAGCTCAATCGACACTATACAAGCCATGTGTCCATATCCGTTCATGAGTGCATACAAAGCCAAGCCCGGATTTCTTGAAGCGGCTACACTTCGCACTACATATAGGTGAATCTTTTTAATCGTACACATGCATATGTACTTTGTCAAAAGATTCATTAAGAAGTTAAACTTCAACCTCTGGTCTCTCATGCATGTCCAAACATATATCTTTCGGGATATAATATTATATGTTTCAATCTTAAACAATGGGCCTTCCACATTAAATTTAACTCAAGCGTCGTACTAGAGCGAAATTGGGTATACCAACATCAAAGATTTAAATAGGCTTAAACATCCCGATAACCGACTTTAGAAAGTCCCTAGCTAAACCACTTCGTCAAGTGGTCTGCTAAACTGTATCAAAATTTTATAACAATCCAAGTCTCTTAAATTAACTTTAGACTTGTCATTCTTGCACCTTTAGATATTTACCTCTATGTGCAAAATCACAAATGACTTCCGTCTTATCTTTAGACTTACCATTTGCTATGCGCAAATCACAAATGGTTTCCGTCTTCTACAAGAGACATAGTTTCTTTTATTTTCAAGATGAACTTGAAATCCTTCCATAAAAATGGAACCTTGTCGAATAAAATCAACGACAAAGAAATCTATCCATTTCCAAATTGTCTCGAACCACAAAACAATTCACAAGATCAAAGGCTATTCAAACCTTTTACATCTCAACAAAAATTTAGATTTTCCCTCCAAATCATAATTTTGTTCCCAAGAATTTCCATATATTCTTGAAATCATGATTCTTTTCCGAATCAACTATTTCTTATTTTCCAGGATATAGATTAATAATCACAAGTATTTTACTTGCACAAACTATTATGGTCAAATAGCGTGTCATCCCTTAATAAGAAATTTCCACATAATTTATCATCACATAATAATGACACTAACATCAACACATTTACCATGTACGTGATGAACTCAAACCAAAATATCATGGAAAAAATTTACCAATTCAAAATATTTCCCCTTCATAAATCATTATTTATGAATAAAATTGCTCCAAGTATATAATTGGCAAACGAATTAGTTCATTTTACCCACCACAATTTCTTGTTTGCTTTAATCCGGTAAAATTTCATGGTTGCACAAATTATAAATGATATGTAAACATTTTCATAATTTTCATGCACATGTATTCCATACATAATAAATCATGATGTACTGTCACTTATAAAAACTAGTACAAATAAACACCATAAACCATGCACTTGACAAATTAATTTAATTAGTCATCCTCCATGGAAAATATACAAATGTCAGTCAATATAAGTTGACAAAATCACTACTTTTTCCCTTAATTTTGATTAATTTTACACATGCAATTTTAGTGAAATTCACTTAACTTATATTAAGCATGCATCACCATATAATCGAATTATATTACTCGTGCATTCTGATCACATTGCATGCAATTTCAATACCAAGAATTAATTCATATCGAGCTGTAAACATATTAATTTTCACATGTTCTAGGTTACAATATGCTGTAACCAAAAAATGTGACCAACACATTTGTGCTTGATCTTGCAATCCAAGATTGCCAAAAACACATATCTCGTGCTCTATGTTTATTTCAACATATTTCGAAAATTAATATCCATTCAAGATATCATCAAATATATTCAATTTGATCAAGAAAATGTCATTTTCTTTCATGCATAAATATCATGCATTATTACATAAAATAAAAAGATTCGACAAGCAGTTTCACAGACCAAGTTACTTATAATATTAACTTAATTATAAGTGATCAAGTCTGACAGTTTCCCGGATCAACCAACCAATTCATTTAATAAAAATGAATTCTCTGTTATAAAACTTAAAGGGAATGACACAAAGATTTACGTGGTTCAGTCAATTGACCTACATCCACGGTCGGATAAAATCCGGGGTTTCACTAATATATTTGTGGAATGGATTACAAGGAATTTTGCTTCTTGTGGAGAAGCTATCTACCCAAATATCAAAGTTTTGGAAATGGAGATGAAAAGAGAGATGAAGAGGGAGAGCTTTGCTCTTAGAATGTGTATTTCATTCTCCTCATTCTCCCTCTATTTATAGGAGAATTCCCCCCTCCTAATGTGCCTAGTAGTGTTATTACACAATGTGCCAAGTAGTGTCATTGCATAATATGCCTAGTAGTGTCATTTCATAATATGCCTAGTAGTGTCATTATTGAGAGCATTTCATTTTTACCAATTCACCTTCATTTTTACAACACTCCCCCTTGGAATGCTCACAATAATGTGTTGTTGCTGCCTCGTGCAACTCCCCCTTAACTTGTCATTACTTCACAAACTCTGGAGCCTTCGCATACCGATGCTATGGACATGTTTTCTGAATACCGAAGTGGGAAGAGCCTTTGTGAAGAGATCTGCTGAGTTATCACAGGAACACACATACTGGAGGTCTATGATATTGTCCCTTTTCAGTTCCTGAGTATATTCAAAGAATTGTGGAGGGATATGCTTTGTTCTGTCGCTCTTGACATATCCTTCATTCATTTGCTTAAGACATGCTGCATTATCCTCATAAACTGTGATGGGATCATTTTTCTTCAGAAGACCACTCGCGGTTCTGATATGATCTGTCATGGACTTTAACCATACAGATTCTCGACTTGCTTCATGTAAAGCAATAACTTCAGCATGATTTGATGATACTGTGACAAGCGATTGCTTCTGAGAACGCCAGGAAATCGCGGTTCCTCCACATGTAAATACATAGCCATTTTGAGATCTTCCTTTATGAGGGTCTGATTTATAGCCAGCATCTGCATAACCAATCAAATCTGGTTTCGCATTGTTAGAATAGAATAATCCTAAATCAATCGTTCCTTGAAGGTAACGAAACACATGTTTAACACCATTCCAGTGCCTTTTAGTAGGAGATGAACTAAATCTCGCTAATAAATTTACAGCAAATGCTATATCCGGTCGAGTACAATTAGCGAGATACATAAGTGCTCCAATTGCACTGAAATATGGTACTTCTGGACCAAGAATCTTTTCAGATTCCTCGCATGGACGAAATGGATCCTTTTCTTTAATAAGGGATCTTACCACCATTGGGGTACTCAATGGATTTGATTTATCCATGTTGAATCCCTTTAAGATTTTTTTCGTATAATTTGATTGATGCACAAGTATCCCACTTGGCAAATGCTCGATCTGCAAGCCGAGACAATACTTAGTTTCCCCAAGATCTTTCATCTCAAACTCTTTCTTTAAGTAAGAGATTACTTCTGAGATCTCCTTATTTGTCCCGATGATATTCAAATCATCAACATAGACAACAATAATTACACATCCGGATGTTGTTTTCTTATTGAAAACACATGGACAAAGAGGGTCATTGACATACTCTTTCTGTAGCAAATATTCGCTTAGTCGGTTATACCACATGCGTCCGGATTGCTTTAATCCATATAAAGACCTTTGTAATTTTATTGAATGTCTTTCTCTGGGATTTGAACTTGATGCTTCAGGCATTTTGAATCCTTCAGGGATTTTCATGTAAATATCGGTATCAAGTGATCCGTATAAATATGCATTAACAACATCCATTAAATGCATATTAAGTTTTTCATGGACCGCTAGACTAATCAGGTAGCGGAACGTAATCCCATCCATGACAGGGGAATATGTTTCCTCAAAATCAATTCCCGGTCTTTGAGAAAAACCTTGTGCAACAAGTCGAGCCTTGTATCTTACAATCTCATTTTTCTCATTTCATTTTCGTACAAATACCCATTTGTATCCAACAGGTTTCACATCTTCAGGTGTGAGTACGATAGGCCCAAATACTTCGCGTTTGTTTAGCGAGTATAATTCGGCATCTATGGCCTTTTTCCATTCAGCCCAATCATGCCTCCTTTTACACTTGGTGACTAACCGAGGTTCAGGATCCCCATTTTCTTCTATGACATCGCATGCCAAATTGTAAGAAAATGCATCATCGATTTCCTCATTTCGGTTCCACCTTATACCCGTTTGGGCATAATTAATCGAAATATCTCGATTTTCTTCATTGTGTATTTCTTCAGGAATACGTTCTTCCATTTCACTGCGTATTTCTTCAGGAATACGATTCTCTATTTTAGAGTTATCTTGGTTTTCCGCTCCTTTTCTCTTTCTAGGATTTTTATCCTTTGAACCAGGAGGTCTCCCACGCTTCAGGCGTGTGGTGGCTTCATGAATACCTTTGTTTTCAACTTGTCCTTTTGGGACTACAATTTGGGCAGGAGCATTTTCAGCTGGTATATAAGATTTAGTTACCCTTTTTATGTCTGTAAATGCATCAGGGAGTCTATTTGCTATTTCTTGCAAATGCAAAATACGTTGAACCTTTCCGTCACATTCTTTTGTGTAAGGATCAAGATGCAATAATGTTGGTACAGACCAGGTAATTTCCTTTTCTATTTGTTTTCTTTCTCCCCCTAATGCTGGGAATCTTTCCTCATCAAATTGGCAATCAGCAAACCGAGCTGTGCAAACATTCCCAGTTTGAGGTTCAAGATATTTAATAATTGACGCGCTTTCAAAGCCTATATATATTCCAAGGCTTCTTTGTGGCCCCATCTTTGTTCTTTGGGGTGGTGCAATAGGCACATAAACAGCGCAACCAAAAATCTTCAAGTGAGATATATTTGGTTCTTGTCCGAGTGCAAGTTGGTGTGGGGAGTATTTATGATATGCACTCGGCCTGATGCGAATTAATGCCGCAGCATGTAATATTGCATGTCCCCATACTGAGGAGGGAAGCATTGTTCTCATTATTAATGGCCTAGCAATAAGTTGGAGGCGTTTAATCAATGATTCAGCCAAACCATTCTGTGTATGCACATGTGCAACAGGATGTTCAACATCAATCCCAATGGACATACAATAATCATTAAATGTCTGGGATGTGAATTCACCGGCATTATCAAGTCTGATCTTTTTGATTACATGATCAGGGAATTGAGCTCGCAGTTTAATTAACTGGGCGAGTAATTTTGCAAATGCCATATTACGAGTTGATAACAGGGATACATGTGACCATTTACTGGAGGCATCTATCAATACCATGAAGTATCGAAATGGTCCACATGGTGGATGAATCGGTCCACATATATCACCTTGAATACGTTCAAGAAACATGGGTGATTCTGTTTCAACCTTTGCCGGTGAAGGCCTTATGATTAATTTTCCAAGAGAACAAGCTTTACAATGGAAAGCATTTCCATGAGGGATCTTCTGGTCCTTCAATGGATGTCCATTTGTTCCTTCAATGATTCTTCGCATCATAGTTGTACCAGGATGACCCAGTCTGTCATGCCATATGGTAAACATTGAAGGCTTCATAATTACATTATTTGAATCAACTGCATTTATGTGTGTGTAATGCAAACCCGTTGGGAGCATTGGCAGTTTCTCAAGCATACATTTCTTTCCAGATTTCATCATTGTGAGATACATATATTTCATGTTTCCTTCAGTTTCAGACTGAGTATCAAAACCATGAGAATATATATCTTTGAAACTTAACAGGTTTCTTTTGGATTTTGGCGAAAATAAGGCATTCTTAATTGTAAGCTTTGTACCATTTGGTAATACCAAATTTGCCTCGCCAATTCCTTCAATTAGATCTACAGGGCCTGAGATTGTATTCACAATGGTATTAACTGGTTTCACTTTTGAGAAGAAACTTTTATCTTTCAATATAGTGTGCGTTGTTCCACTATCAAGTATGCAAATATCTTCAATTTTAATCCTTTTGATAACTCCAGGATTAGCCTTATCCATATTCAAAGTTTAACTAAGACAAGAAAAACAAGCCTTGATAAGAAAACATGATCAATTCATTACTTCAGAAGGGAAAAACATGCAAAAACACACTTCAAATGGGAAAATACATATTTCAGAGAAACAGGTAAATATCGGACCATCTAGCTTCATTCCCAAAAAGGTTTAGAAATCCTTTTTAAGGTTTAGAAATCCTTTTTAGTTTCCACCATCGGTTTGTTCAGAGAAATCACCATATTCATCAGTGAAGTCAGATGCCTCAGATGGGTGGAATCCTGGTCAAGGTAATTAGTCTCCTTTCCCTTCACTTTCAGGGACTCTTTGTAGAGTTTGCATATGTGTTCAGGAGTGCGGCAGACTCTTGACCAGTGCCCTTTTTTCCCACATCTGAAACAACAGGTTCCAGAGTCCTTTGAGGAGCTTACATCTTTACCCTTTTTATGGGCATTTTCATGGCTCTTCTCTTGCTGCTGCTTTTTGAAATTAGCAGACTTGTTGGACAGGTTGTAACCACTTCTGGTGGTCATATCTGTCTTTCAAATTTTTCCACAGCTCGCGTGGATCTTTGACAGTGAGGTATTCATTCTTTAGACTCACATCAAGATGTCTACGAATGAATATTAAGGCTTTCGCCTTATTAACACTGGTCGAATCATTCCCTTCCTGGAGAGTATCCAGAAGGTCTAGCGACTGCAAATGTGATTCGACATCAACTGTCCATGGGGTGTAATTATCCCCACTGATTTCAAGAGGAGCAAAATCAAGCTTCACGAGATTTGCCATGGTGATAATTAAATAAGGAGGAACAAAATATTTTTATTAGAGTCGATAACTCAAAATTACAAGATCCATAAGAATTACAAACATCAAAACAAAATACAGAATTACAAGCACCATATAGTTATGACGAAAATCTTCTGGTGTACAATCTACGATGTGAACAAGAGCATGTAATACAAAAATTATTACAATAGCCATGGCAAACAATATAACCATTTTATCTGAAAAAATTTGAGAGTAGGAAAGATGAAGTTGGAGAGAAAATGTAGCTTTTGTATTATTGGATAAACTCGTATTTATAGAGAAAAATATAGCCGTTTATAGATGTTTATGACCGTTATATCATCACTGAAAATATAGCCGTTTATATATATAAATTTATTACGGTTAAAAATATATCTGTTTATTTTTCTATATGTGTTATAAAAATAGATCATGAAATGTATTATCTTTATAAAATGCATAGATATACAAATGCATATATTTAATCACAGATAAGCAATTAAATATCACATCATTTTACTATAAGGTGGCAAAGCCTCCTGTGTATAGTAATATGATGTTTTATATGAAGAAATCAATTGCAGTAAATCACATCACATTTCTATAAGGTGGCAGAGCCTTCCTGTATATAGAAATATGGTGTTGTGTATAAAATATGTAAATCACATCACAAATGCTATAAGGTGGCAAGCCTCCTGTATATAGCAATGTGGTGTTTAAGAAATAATAATAACAAACAACAATGTCTTAGTGTAGAGTTTGCTATACCTGGGCTCTTGATCTTGATGAAGATGGAGAGTGATCGTGCTGATAACGTGTTATAAAACTTAAAGGGAATGACACAAAGATTTACGTGGTTCAGTCAATTGACCTACATCCACGGTCGGATAAAATCCGGGGTTTCACTAATATATTTGTGGAATGGATTACAAGGAATTTTGCTTCTTGTGGAGAAGCTATCTACCCAAATATCAAAGTTTTGGAAATGGAGATGAAAAGAGAGATGAAGAGGGAGAGCTTTGCTCTTAGAATGTGTATTTCATTCTCCTCATTCTCCCTCTATTTATAGGAGAATTCCCCCCTCCTAATGTGCCTAGTAGTGTTATTACACAATGTGCCGTGTCATTGCATAATATGCCTAGTAGTGTCATTTCATAATATGCCTAGTAGTGTCATTATTGAGAGCATTTCATTTTTACCAATTCACCTTCATTTTTACAACATTCTCGGCATTTTAATGATGCCTAAATCAATAACATGATCCGTACTTTTACTAGAGTTTGACCACATCAAACGCACCTGCTCAAAAAATAATTTTTCACAAAATCATACAATTTACAATATGTAAACATCATAATTACTGACCACAAAATGAACCAAGACCATCATTTTCTTTTCCTTGAATTCATGACCCACGAATCATACAATACATATTGTACTCACTCATCCACAAACACATATAAGTACATTTGAAATCATATGGACTAATCACATCTTCTCAAATTTAATTAATCAATCCACATGCAACTTTGTCATTGAAAATAATTATTTAGTACAAATAATATTCAATGTATAAACCATCTTCATGCATGTCCATTCATTCAAAACAAGATGAGTAATTCACATATAATTTCAATGAAACTCAATGTCTAACCTTTAAATAAATAAACTGTCCATAAACTAAGTACAGTGAATTTGAATTTCATCGTGTCTGATTACCCATGACACACAATTACTATTTACTTTGAATTTAATCAAGAATTGAATTAATGTCAAATCCACCCTTCAATCCATATTGATAACAATTCTTACAAATTAAATTCATCAATAAGATCATATAAAGTACCATCATGTATCATCGAGAAATTACCAATTCCAAAAGACTAAAGTTTAACTTTTTGAATTGAATTAACTATGCACCGTAAAAATTAATTTGATTAGTCACTGCAATCTCAACCATTTACAAATAACCACACAATTACTGCCGCCAATATGATGAACCTCATTAATAGTTTAAATCAACTACAATTATCACGGTTGCAAAATCAAAAGAAATTAACCCAATTTCTTTTATATTATTTCATTAAAATAATATTAATCAATCGTAACATCATGCAGTGCTTCATCAAGATTATCGAGTGCATTCAACACCGAACTAAATTTATTAATTTCCATTTAGCTAGTGTAATACAAAGTGCTCTAAAAAATACACAGAGAGCAATTCAATCCTTTGATAATCTGCACAAGTATAACATCATGTAATATAAAATTACATACTAACAAGACGTTTTCCTTTCGAAACATTCTTGTTCATGTTATCTTCCCCTACAGAAATTCTTAAGATTCCACATACTATGTATGCATATTTAACATTTTAACACCAAACCAAACAACATTAAACAAACATACCATCCAAGATGTAACTGTATGCGCCACATCAACTGTCACATACTCCCATCTTTAGGTATAGTTAACATTATAACATCAAACCGTGAGTCATACATACCATCCAAGATGCAACTATATGCATGCAACACGTTAAAAGTCACACATTCCCATGTTTATCCGAGTATATATTAGTATATTATTAACTGTCTTTCACATTAAGTCATGAAATATAGTTTCATACCAAACATTTTTTCATCACATAAGTAATCATATTTGATCAGTATATATCTTTTTTCAAAAATTCACACACATGTATCATTCAATCATTCAACCATAGTCAGATAATTTACCATGCAATTTAGTTATCACTCGAATATAGACAATCTCATTCGTGTCTATGGAATCAAGTATAATTGATGCATACACATTAAAACGTTACTTCAACCATGATTTATTAAATCATGCACAAGAGATTTAACACTCTTGATAAACAAAAATTAATAACATTCACATAAACTTAATTTTTTCATCCTTTGTCTGATCGTTGACAGTGACCAACGTTTCATCCTCAAAATGTATTCTTCTGCCAGATATACACCACATACAACCATATATTATTATTACAAAACAATACTACTCTACCTCGTATCAATCCAACCCAAATTCATCATACTACAAACATCATTAGTTTGTTACAAGTACGATTCCATTATCACAATCAACAACGAAAGTATTCTCAAAGATTGTTGGGTATAAAAAATTGGGACAATAGGGTGATTGGGATAATAGCTGGATAACGATAGAGTCATGTAACACTCTCGCTTTCTTTTGATAATATTTCGACCCTATCAGTCCTGGATTGCACAAAATTTCTCGCAGGATAAAACTATCGCTGCATTCTTGATTCTAGGCTTGAATCAAGAACATGCCTTTGAGTATTAGTGTTTCTGGATTGTATAACATGAGGAAATCTGTGTTTCTCATTGTCGTTTATATATTTCAGTGTAAACCCCATCATTCATAGATGATTGAATAGTTTATTGTAAAATCACATCCTGCATCGAAAACAAACCACATGTATTTATAGGTCATACTCGTACCGATCCATTTCTGAAAAGATAACGGTACGGTAACTCCACAACTGCGTACGTACCCAACCAAATATCTGAAAGATAAGGCAATAGTAACGTACAACCTGCAGTTTCATATGGTAACTATAATACAACCATGTGGTAACTATAATGCAACCACAGTAACTTCTGTGTTAATTGATACACTTACACTATCGTCAGATTAATTCTGAATCGATGCAACACTTCAATTTAATATAAACTATACACAGATAAATAAATAAATATTTATCTCAGAACCGTAAACTCGTAGATTATTTTTACAAGTGTGCACTCCGCACCACCAACCTTGTTATAACATCTCGAGTTCACTATCTCGAATCCAATTATACTTAAATTAAACCGGTATTTAAACAAAATACCAACAGTGCAATTCTGTCATATTTGAGACCCGGTACTTTAAATCCATTCGATCTTCAATGGTTGGTTTTTGGACTTGTTATGCAATTTTTATAAATGTTTGCTTACCATTGTTTTTTGCCACGTCATTAGCCTTATCAAGAAAGGATTGCCTTCACAAGCAACTAGTTTGGTATAATTTTTGTGGGTCCGACATCATTAAGTCAATGAAATTTGGTAGATATTATGTATATGTGAGACTATAATAGGCAATGTTTAAGGTAGCTTACCACTAATTTAAAAACTAGTTTGAAAAGTCACTTGCTTGAAAATATGACGTGTCACCCTAAGCAACAAGAGAGTGTGGCTTACCGTTGAAGATGCTCTAACTCGTCCATTCCATCTTTGCATATTCAATAAAATTATTGTTTTTTTCAAGATGAGCAAAGGTTCTGAGAGCATCCACAACAGTAAGCGGGATGACTGTGTTGTTTAATTTGACACATCATATTTTTTAACTAATGATGTGGCAAGCTACACGTTCATGCAATGGTAAGCCATACTCATTAATATCATCAAGGTCCCACATGTTTTAAGTTTTTTCTAATATTTTTATAAATATTATGATTATACTTGTTAAAACTTAATAAATAGTAAATTATTTATAATTTATAAATGTTTTTGATAATTATTCTATTTTAATTATACATGGATCAAGTTTGAATAGAACTATATTTTTTTATGAAACTTATTTATTTATTTTCAAATTTTATATGGTTCAATTTGAATAAAATATATTTTTTACATAAATCTTAATTTAAATATAAAATAATTCTTATATATTATACAATAATAATTACAATATAATATTATACATGAACTTAAGTAGAACTATAATTTACTTATAATGCTTATTTATTAATAATTTATTTATTCTTTGCTTGTATAAATAAGTATTATATTACATTTTTGAAAAAAATATTGATCTTTTGACAAAGTAAATTTGCATCCATGCATATGTATATTTTGAATAAAATTGATACACAGCCGCAGTTGAAATGGTATATACAATTCGAATGGAATATTAATCACGTACACATATTTAATGCATTTCACCTATGTCAAGACTTAAACAGGCATGCTTTGTTTAGCAGTACTGCCAGACGTAGCTATATACGTGGATCTTCTGTAATGGTAAGCAGACATTCTACAAACATTGATTTATTACAAGAAAATCTAAAAACAACACCATTACAGATGCTCTGAGATAAGGAGTACTAGAAGTGACCACGTGGAAGCGAAGATGATTTTGGATATGGGAGAAGCCAAAACAAATATTGTTTTCTCTACCAACAATGGCCGGAAAAGGTGAAAGTCCTGCGATCGGAAACACCTACTCTTGTACATGTAACGTAGTTTATACATTTGAACGGCCCGTACTAATTTGGAACGGATTCAAGTCCAATTCTGGAATGTTAAGCAATCTGGATTTAACACCATGTGTGTTTAATAGAAAACCACACTAATTTACCACAATAATAGATTTACCGTATTATGCATTTTTATTTGTGGTATTATTGAAATTTTATGAATTATTGTCTATAAATGTGCATTTTTTTAAAAGTTGTATTGTGATCATCGAACAAAATTATTATGCAATGCACATAATGTACCCTACCATACACCAAATACGATACTCGATGATAGAAGGGAAACCTCGATAATGGAGGCGGTGTATTATTCATGAATGTATAAGCAGTACAATAGTAATATGACAAACCCTAGATAACCCTAGTTAACACAAACTGGGCTCAAGGTCCAATACTACTCTCTAACACTCGACCATTAGCTCAAGAACTATAATTCTCAAGCAAGTGCTTCTAGACAACATTTCTATATCAACCATTGTCAAAAACAAAACAAAAATTTTTATCAACCTTTAGGATTCCAACTTTTTGTATAAAGAATAATCCAAAATAATTGAACATTTCTCTTCAAGTCATTTGACATAAATTGAATTAAAATGTAAAAATTAATGAAACTAAAATATTACTATCATAGCTATAGCCCATATGAGTTGCATTAATATTAAATTGCACTAAAGTAAAATAAATTGGGGCAAAATAGGATGTTCTAAAGCACACTAACGCTTCATTTAGGGTTTTGTTGTATTATATCATTTCCACGCTACTTTTACTACTCCACGCCGATACACAAATATCTATTTAAAAATACCGATTCTCCTAGTTTCGACAAACAATAGCTAGAATATGAATTTTATACTTAAAGCAACCTTTCTCCAAACATAATCAATAGTTCAATACAAACTAATCAACTACCAACTAAAATCTCTAGTATTTTGACAAACTTCTTATTTAGTACATGATTCATTTTAAACTATGCCGATCATGACGCCTGAACCAAAGAAAATATTATGTACAACCTACAAAAGAAAATGAAACATCCGATCCGAGAGTATTTACATTTAAACTATGAGCAAAATTTATTTACATAATCAATAGTTGGTTAGAAGGCTGATGTAATCTGAGACAAGAAATCATCTAAGAAGGCTACAGCCTGGACTTGGTTACTCTCGTCTATATTGATGAAACTATGCATTGTTTGGATCGATAAAAAGTCAGGGCTTAAGAAACAATCATTTGGTCGATCACCAGACATGTTATGTTACAGTCAAGTTTCAAAGAGAGAGAGGCCACTTCAGCGTTGCGATACAACGTATAATAGGAATATGGTACAAATCATTTTAGCAAACGAAAATACAATGTATAATATCAGATCGATAATTAAACATGACATTTTTACTACTAGATCAAAACATCAACATAGTAGACACATGAACTAATCATCATGGTATCACGGAAAACCACACATAGTTTGCCAAATTAAAACTCTTATGAGTAACAAACAAACTAAACCATCGTTACCTTTGCAATGCATGCCATAGTAAACTAATAATCCATAACTCATATGTATCTCATTAATGGAATTCAAACTGCGTTCTTCTAGGGAAAATGGGGAGTAAGATAAGGTGATCCTTTCTCACATTTGCTTTTTGTGCTTAGTAAGGAGTACCTGAGCATGCTCTTGGACCTTCAAAAACAAAGCTTGAATTATTGAATACCACGAGAGATGTAGTACTATTGGATTTCACAGTTTGTTGTTTGTTGATGATCTTTTAATCTTCTGCAAAGCTTCTACACTATCTATGGAGGGAGTGAGAAGCATTCTAGGTATTTTTCAAGACACCACGGGCTTGGTTGTAAATGACTTGAATTCACAAGTCTCTTTCTCCATGATGGATGACAATGATTTTTCTATCACAGACATTACATATAGTCAGAGGAGCTTTCCCCATTTACTATCTTGGCTTGCTGGAGAATATGATTGGGGAGATTGAAGACTTGGCAATCCATGCATCTCACCTATACTGGGAGGATACATCTTGTCAATACAGTGTTGCTTAGCAACACCAATTATTGGACAAGTGTATTCAAATTGCCAGAATACTTGTTGAAAAATATTGTTGGTATTTGCGGGAACTATATTTGGGACAGGAAGCAATGAGAGGGGGGCTTCACTCTAGTTGGTTGGGATTCTATGTGCTTCTCTAAACACACTGGTGGATGGGGAGTAAGAGACCCTTCCCTATGGAATGCTGCTTCCATGAGCAGACTACTGTGGGATATTTGTATCAAGAAGGATGTCCGATGGGTTCAATGGAAGCATGCCTACTATTTGAGGGGCAGTCCACTGAGCAGCTGCAATGCTTTTGCTAGTCAAAGCTGGGTTGGAAGACTTTAATGATTGAAAAGGACTTGATGCTAAATAGACGAGTCTTTTGCCTAAGTAATTTTATTTCAGCAACTAATTTCCAAAATAACACTCTTTCAAAAACTAATTCCAGAACCAATACTCTTATATTTATGATTGGGCCATATTATAAATTATAAAAACTGTTGGATTAAAACTAATTAGTATTAGCTCCATATATTCTCATACTTTTCAATTAGCACCGTTGACCTCAGCCAGTCCTTCACGCGCCGCCGCCGGTCCACCACGCGTCGCCGCCGGTCCTCCACGCGCCGCCGCCAGGCATACCAGTGTGTCCTTCACCTGTTGCTCCACACGGATGCTTATGCGCTACGCTGAAATTCCACGTGCCACGCCAGATCCTTTGACTGCCGCTGTCAGGTTTATTCCGGTGATGTCTTTTTATCGATGCTTTCAAATTGGACAGGAGTGTGGGTGAGTCTTTTTTTAAAATATTCAAATTTCTGTTTTCTTAGAATTTTTAGATTTTAAGAGATGGGTGATTGAAACTTTGGCTTTTTGCAAAATTGATTTGACAAATTTATCGAGTATCCTAGCCCATTTGTTTGTCGTGTCCCTCTTTCTTTGGGAAGACCTTTTGGGTTGCGGTGTGTGCAGTCACAGTAGAGGAGAAATCCAAATCGTGGTAATTTCTCTAATTTAGTAGCGGCGTCTCTGTGCATACACTTGTAGATTTGAGCATTGTGCAGACTTTATGTTTCAAATTAAGGATGTTATACCTGTCAAAATCAGTTTGATGCTTTTGTGTCGGTCTTTAGGAATATTTCGATCCATCTTTTTTTAGGTAGCACTATCGAAGCAGAGAATTATTTTGGCTGTATCTAGCCACTATGGCTTTAGTACTTGCTTCAGATACAGAGAAGGTTTAGAATTGTTATATCTTTAGAAACCTCCCTGTAAACTTACAAATTGCCTCCCATAGAGGAGATCATTATATTTTATTGTATGTATATTTTATGGTTTGGGGATGACTTATATAATATCCTTTACCAATGGTGGTTTGAAGCAAAAAAAAGTATTAAGTTCAGTGGTAAAATGAATGACATTGTATAAAATCAAGACAAGTTCTACTCTTTGCTGATGTATTTTATTTTCTCTTTTTAAAGAAAAATGGGTTTAAAATATAATTACTATTTCAAACCGGGTCAATTTGGTCAGGGCCGGGTCAACCGGAATAATTCCAGACCGGGTCTGGTCCAAGAATTCATCATTCTGGGCCAGGTCCCGAACCAAGGATTTAGGAGATTCCGGATTCCGGTTGAACCGGATCCAGGCTGGGCCGGGTCAGACCGATTGCACACCATTATACAAAGGTAATAATTTATGGGTCTAATTGAAACGTACGAAAATATATAGAGTTAATACTAATTAGCTTTAATCCAACAGTTTTTAAAATTTAAAATGTGGTCCAAGAATAAATATAGAAGTATTAGTTTTGAAAGAGTGTTATTTTGAAAATTAGTTTCAGAAATGTGGTTAGTTCGGCAAAAAAAACTCCTAAATAGACTCCCATAATGCTTAACCAAGGCAGGAAAATTTAGCATCAGATTGGCTTATAATTTGAAGAAGGGAAGAGAGGAAAATGATCATGTTGCACGGATGGTTTGGCATACACACTTACTGCCTAAACACATAATATATTTGTGGATGCTACTACACTCCAGGTTGGCTACTATTGACAAATTGTAGAATTTCAGGGTGTTGGGACCACAACCCCCATGCTGCTTAGCAGAAATTGCAGCTCATCTTTTCTGTCAGTGTGATTTTGTATGCTTTGTGCTGGAAATTCTGAAATTGCCAAGAATCCAAAATATGAGACTGATGAGGAAACACTTGATGCAGTTGAAGAAGAGGATGAACTTGAAGAGGCTGACTTTGTTTATCACAGCTCTATATAGAGTTTGGGTTGAAAAGGAACAAAAGGATTTTTCAGCATATACAACAAAATGAGAGTGCAGTAGCAACACTAGTCTTAGTTGAATTCCAAGGTGAATTCTAGTATACAATGATCTTTGTAAGTTTGGAGGAGATTCTACCATTCCTGATTTGTAACACCTTACTCATCTAACTATTTAGAGTTTTCTCCAAAAGATGAAACTCATAAACGATGACAAAGGATGATAAGTTTAAATCGCGGAGGCGGTTTGATTTCAAGTAATTAGATAGAAAATGAGTTGTTGATATAGTTTGTTTGATTGAGATTTGGGAGTGAAGGCCAATATCATGTGTGTTGGATTATGATGATTAATGAAAATTTGGTTCATAAAAAGAAACGTAACTCTTCCAAACACCATTTCATAACTGATTGGGTAACGAGTCATTTGCAGCATTCAAAATGTCTCTCTAAACATACGAACATCCATTAAATTGAACTCCTCTACCAAGCACACAACCTTATCCAATGGCAAATAAAATTGTGTGTAAGTTGAGCTCATTACCAATTACACATTCTCTTTTTAAGTGTCAGTGTTTTTAATGGGATTATTTACATTCTAAATTTATCTTGTATTATCGTACGATATAGGTGCATTTGTTAAATATCGAGTACATACCTTATCATTTGTATTAAGCTAATATCTCATTTTAGACTAATAATATAATATTCAAATTTGAAAAAATCCCAACAATAGCAAATATTATAAAATGCATATGATAAAATTGTTTTTGCATAATCGATTGTAGATTTCAAAGTCCCAACCTCTTTTTCATCCCAATTTTGGAGCACACCAGATATGGGGGGAAATATGAAAGGTATAGGTGGGGCCGAGGAGGATGCAGACAGCAAAGAACACGTAGTAATTAAATGTGAATTTATCCGCACTGTGCAGGCTTGTACCTCTCGCACAAAATGTTGTACCTTTGATCTGCATATATATATAAAAAACACCACACACAGCACACACTCGAGTGCGTGTTGATCGGAAGAAGAAAGAAGAAACAAAATGCTGACAGTTTCCTTGTATTCTCCGCCGTCCTCCACCACTGCCGCCGCTCTGTCCTCGTCCTCAGCTCTTCAGGTCAGCTGCAACTTTGGGTTTTCTCTAATTCAATCGTTTTAATTCGCTCGATTTCATAGCGAAATGATTCTGTGAAACATAATCTGCAGGACAATAAGTGGAGGTTCGCCGTCCATTATCCGAAGCCGAAGATTCCCTTCTATGCTAATCGATCGTTTCCTCTGATCCGGGCTTCAGCTGGTTTTTCTTCCTCTCTCGACACTGGTACCAAATACAAAGCACTGGCAATAAAAATTTAATCTTTCTTGTTTAAATTTTCCATGTGAATTTGATGTAATTTGAGCTGATGGAATTAGGATTGACCACTGAGCTGGATGCCGTGACGAGCCACAGCGAAATCGTCCCTGATACTGTAATTTTCGATGATTTCGAGAGGTGATTTCATACCCTTTATCCCTCTCACTGTTGGCATCATACATTTTGTAATTATGTTCAATAAATATATACTCCTGTATAATCACAATGTAAACTGTTAGATTAGTAACATGTAGTATCGCTGTTATTAGTGGTTAAGCATTTTATGAATATGATGGTGGAAAAATAAGATAAAGACAGCGGGGCTGAGGAAGTAACACCTAAGGAAGTTTTAGTTATTGTGTGAGTACCTTCACAGAATCTGAATTCTAAGTATGTTTTACTGTTTTAGGTTTCCTCCAACTGCTGCTACTGTGAGCTCATCTCTGCTTTTAGGAATTTGCAGCCTCCCCGATACTAAGTTCAAGGTAGCTATTTGCCAGTGGTTTGCTGCGAACTTTATTAACCAACTTACTTTGTGATCAATAAATGTAAACTTACTTTAGTAGATGCACTTGTCTAGTTGTTTATGTTTCGTTGCAGATAAGTATTAGTTAGCTGTGTGTATTGTTGCTCCTGGAGTTGTACGATGAAAATTCTTGTATATCGGTTTAGGAGTGTTGAATTATGTCTAAGGAAAGTCATTTCAATTGAAATCTGGATATATATATATATATATATATATATATATATATATAGTTTGTTTTTGTACAACTGGTTTTTTTTTTATAATTGCGTGAACTTTTTTTATTACTCTGCGATTCTTTCATGAATTATAATTGTTTTTTTCTGGCCACAGAGTGCTGTCGATACTGCATTGGCAGATTCAGTGTGTTATGGATTAGAGGACTCAGACCGTATGTCATGTTTCTTTAACAAGGTTAGTTCTTCCTATACTAACCTTAGAAATAACATGATTAACTCTTAGAAATTGTTGAGGCGTGTTTATTTTCTAAAATACAGGCCTTAGTAAATGTTGGCAGTGATCTGGCAAAGTTGGTGCCTGGTCGAGTTTCTACTGAAGTTGATGCTCGTCTTGCATATGACACACATGGCATTGTTCGTAAGGTGAAAATCATAAAATCCTTTGTCTGTATGGCTGGGTGCCCTTTTTTTCCCAGTCGAAAATATGGTTGGTCATATGTTTAGGTAATATGGAAGATCAGTTGTGTATATTGTTTGGAATTTCAAGTTTTTTGTTTTGTTTTTTTAAATTCACCAGTTTCCATAGGAAGGAATTTTAATCACAGTAATCCTTATGCGTTTCCTTCAGATTCTATATTGATCGAAATTTTACTGTGTTTGTTTTCTGTTAGGTTCATGACCTCTTAAAAATGTATGATGAAGTTCAAGTTCCTCCAGAGCGCCTGCTGTTCAAAATCCCTTCTACTTGGCAGGTGACTTTCTTATAATAGGGTTATCTTGGTTCATCACTTATTGTTCCCTTTCATGCTAATATCCATAACCTTCCCTTTGTAGGGAATTGAGGCTTCTAGTATTCTAGAATCCGAGGGAATACAGACTCATTTGACATTTGTTTACAGGTATGAATTAATCAGACTGTGACAAGTCAAGTCGTTGTTTGCTGCATTTTAACTTCAGCATATTTCTATTTCAAAACTATTTCTCAGATGCATGCTTCTTGTCTCTACTGTTAGTTTTTTACTTTCATTGTGGCCTAGAGTGAACGTTATTTGTTCTTGGAACCTGTAGGGGTGTATTAACCACTATACTGGTACTCATTGTTCTTACATAACATGTTGGCATATGTCTACTGTTATACTTTTATAAATAACTGTTGGATTAGTAAAATATCGGCTTTCTGCGAATTTGTTGACGTCATATTTAGTATTTCATGCTACTAGCAATTTACTTCTGAACTTTGTTGCAACCATACTTTGGGTTACTTATTTGCTTATTAAAATTCCACTTGGCTGTCCATATTAGTTTCTGTCAAGCAGCAGCTGCAGCTCAAGCTGGCGCATCTGTTATTCAGATTTTTGTTGGTCGCCTTCGGGTGAGTTCTCCTAAATGCACAATCTAGAGGTCTACAGACAAAATTATTGCGTTTTATGAGTTTGTGTGATTTTTACAGGACTGGTCTCGAAACCACAGTGGTGATCTTGAAATCGAAAGTGCTATCAAAAGAGGAGAAGATCCTGGATTGGCTTTGGTTAGTTGACTTACTTTTGTCTGTTGACTTACTCATTTGATTTTGGTTAGTTAACTTACAAGAGCCAGAATGTACACTATGTATATGATATATCACGGGAAACTGCTACAAGATGAGTGTTTATGAACCGCCCCTCACCCCTCTCCCACCCATATAAGAATTAGAAAAACATAGACAGAAATGAGCGTGAAGCTTTATTACTGAGTATAAAATCCATTGGCATATAGATGAACATAGTAAGGTACACGTGGAGCTTACCTATTTTGTGTGCCATAACAGGTTACAAAAGCTTACAATTACATTCACAAACACGGATACAAGTCAAAGTTAATGGTAGCAGCAATCCGGAACAAACAGGATGTTTTCAACGTATTAGGGTACATTTATGAAATTTATTTTATATTTGATACGTAGAATCCTCAAGTATTCCTGGAACTGAGGCTTCTTTTCTAATGTTGCAGTGTTGATTATGTTATTACTCCGTTGAAGATATTGCAATCCCTTAAGGAGTCTGTTACTCCTCCTGATGAGAAATACTCTCTTGTCAAAAGGCTGTCCAAACAATCAGCTGCTGCCTACAATTTCAGCACAGAAGAGGTACAGTTTCAACAAATTTATATGAATCTAACTCTGTTCTGGCTGATGATGGAAAAAATGAAAACAAATCCAGTGCAGTTTTCTCTAGCGCGGCATTTCAATTTCAGAAATGAATGTTTTTTCTCTGCTGAGATATGACCAGTAAAAGATGCCATGGCACTATTTTTACTGTCTTCCTATAAGGTTGCAAATGAAACAACTTTGAATCCCCTTTAGTAAGACTTTAGCCACTCAGGTAGAACCGTGCATCCCCTCAAGTCTGAAATTCAAAACTCAGGTGAATCCCCTGTAGTCTGAAATTCAAACTCAGGCAGAATTATGCATAAACCCCGGATTCTGCTTTTCTAAAATATTCTCAAGCAGCTTTACTTGAAGCTCCACTAATATGGTTTTGGTTTGAAAATTACAAGCCACATTGCTTATCGTCTCCCTTTTTCAGTTGGTAAAGTGGGACCAGTATAGCTTTTCCTCAGCCATGGGGCCTGCTGCTGTGGAACTTCTCGCAGCTGGAATGGAAGGCTACACCAATCAAGCGAAGCGGGTGGAGGAATTGTTTGGAAAGATTTGGCCACCACCAAATGTTTGAGCTGTAGAGGATAGTCAGTTTGGAAATCCTGTGGGTAATGCTTATTGGATCAGTGTATTTTATCATCACTTCAACTTCCTTCCCCCGTGTTTCTTGCTTTTCTGTGTGACAAGAGTGCCGAACTAGAGGGAGTATGTGCAGGCCTCATTGTAGGATGGTTTTAATCTTCGATGTTACTTCTCTGTAAACTTTCTAGTATTTTTCATGTTATGTTTGAATAAATGTACAAGGTTCATGTTTTTCGAAGCTTATTTATTACTACTAAACTAAAATGAAGACAATTGAATATCACCCACAGGCCACCCATTTCGAAAATCACCCATAGCGAGAATTGGAAACAGATCCCTCTAGCGGAATTGAAAACAGATCCCTATGGGTGTTTTTCAATCACCCATAGGCCATAGCGGGGAAATTATTTCCTCACACCCTCCAAACAGATCGAATGGACTAATTACATTGAGAGCTCTTGCGTTGAGTTTAGAGCATAAAATGGAAATGGCATGAAACCTAATTGATAAGTTTAGAAATACATCAAATAGCAACTTACGTTATTGATAAGTCACACTACAGTTTAGTCACTAGAATAACTATTGACTTGCGTATTTGGTCATGAACATTTACACAACAGATACTATAAACATGTATAGCATCAAAGGAAGTTTTTGTGATGCTACAAAGATTTTCAGAGAAAATGCTTCTACAAAATTGTTGTTGAAGTGCAGAATTGCTCCACCATCATAAAATGTATCGAAAATGTAACTATCATTACTTTTTCTTAATTAATCCTCACTATGGTGGCATGATTGGATGAAATATATGGGTTCACTATCTTTAAAACATACCAGAAAGGTACGAGGGGAGATAGTTTGTGGGGTTAGACGGAGTATTTAAACTTAAATCTACCGTCCATATCAGATATAAATGAATATAGAGAATTTCCCAAAAGTACGTGTAAGTAGAATTTTTCTGCATACATGGACGGTAGCACCATAAAAATGTTGAAAATGACGGTAATAATATATCTAGAACCTATCTCTAAACACGGGTAAAAGGATCATAGTTGTAACCAATGGAGATTTAATAAAATTTAGATATTTGACTGCAAATTGAATACGATATTGGAACTGTCAATAAATCTCATTTCTCGCTATAAATGATCCTCGGTTCTCTGATCAATAAAAGACTTTTCTGTGACCAGAATTACAAAATTAACTAAAATAATGTTGAAGTGAACTAAATTGAGAACAAGGCCCTAATTCATACTACAACAATATCTAGATTATAGCATCGTCACTGAAGACATGCATCTTAATCAATGAACTGTAGAGTATTCGGTGATCATCAAGTTCAAATATATGCGGAGCGCAAAATCACATGGCGTACAGATGGACATGTGCGTAATATAGCAGACGACAAAATGCCTTCATGTATATTCAGCTAATTACATTTTTCCAATGAATTATCGGGCACCTGTACATGTTATTTTCTTAATCAATCTCACAAATGTTTTGGTGTCTTATGTCTGGAATTATTATCTCTAAAAAGTATGAATTATTTGGTCATGTCCATAACATCAAATGACTTGAACCTAAAATTATGCTCTATAATTTGTTTCTGATTGCATGTGGCGAAGCTTAAGATCATTGGATGCATTTCTGGTGCAGATTAGGACTGCTAAAATTTTAGAAGTAGATAATTAGATGAATGAAATTGTCATTATATTCCTTGTCGGGATCCCAGCATGCGATAACTAAGCAATCAGTATGAGTATGATACGGTGATTTGAGCTCGAATAGTGTTTTTTTTTACTCTGTCCATTTCATCTGAATAGGAAAACGTTGATTAAAAATCTTAGTGCTTTTTAGCTATTTTTCAGAAAAATTAATTATAACAAGAGTGATTTTTTTTATTAAATAAACGTGCTTCTGTAGCAAAAAAAATCTGGTGAAACTATTACCTAGTATGAAGGAGGTTTTTTTCCCTTCCAAATATTTGGAATGTCCGGTTTTTTTAAGGTAACATTATGAACTGCTATTTTAACCCTGTTTTAGACAGGTGAACAAAAAGCTAAATTTTTGGAGACATCAACTGTTATAAAAGCAAATAAGAAGTGCAGGGAGAAAACTATAATTCCCAGTGGACAAAAATGGTTTAGAATTCAGATCCATTCTATTACTATGCAGGCCTGTTCGGTAAAGTTGTGGTGGAAGCTCCAAGTTCCACTGCTTTATTGCATCATTGTATACAATCAGTACGGTTATCTTCCAGAAGTTCTCAGATTTGGAAGAGAGTTTGTACGTTCAATTGCACTGGGGAGCACTACAGTGTAGTAATACATGGCAATGGGGATTTCAATTTCTGGTCTTCTAATTGGACTGGTTTAGGACCTATGCTTGATCACTATTCTCAGGCCCCCACTCCCACTGCCGTCCTTTGACAAGTTCCATAGATACCATTACACTGGGACCCCAATTTTAAGGGGTCAACAATTTTTATTTTTTTACTAGTATTATATACTTATACATAAAAAAATCTTTTTCTGTAATAAAATGTGCATTTATAATCAATCATGATAAAGTGCATAATTATATTATTTTTAATAGGATCTGAGTTTGTGATAATATAGTAAAAAATTATTTTTTTATGTATTTGAATAATAAATTCAATAAAGATAATAGACTAAACGATTCTGAATTTCCATAATTCATCAAAAAAATCCAAATCTTCGTTAAAACGCAAAAAATTCCGATCGGCGACTGAGTTTTGTCTTTGTGGCATTACTTTTCAAATTCCTTATCTTTGATCTGCAATGATGCAGCATATCAATTCAGCCAATACAAATTTGGTCAAAGAAAAAGTAATTACATTTTAAATATTATGCTATCTTACATTAAGTCATTAACTAACTTATTACAGGATTCTTCATTATAATTAGTTGATAGAATTCGAGAGGCCACTTTTTGTATTTGCACTAAGTCCCAAAATTATAGGGATGGTCATGCTTACTCCCATTTCTCTCTCATGTACTGTGACAGAATTCATCAATAAGAAGAACTCCTTTTTACCTCATTTAGTTGGTACTGCAGTTTACCTATTTTTAAACTACCCGGGGATACTACAATCTTTGAACACATGGATGACAAATTGATCCGGAAACCTTCTTTAACAGGATTTTTCACCTTCAAGTCAGTTTATAAGACTATTCAAGAACAGAGAGGATCCTCCCCTTGTTTAGATAAGCTGTGATAAATTAAGGTTCCAAAGAAGATCACTTTCCTCATTTGGAGGTTATTCAACTCCCTTTTGGTCATTTATTGGGGTCCCCCACCATTATGATTTTAAACTAGTTTCAAAATACCCTTTGTGTGAGAAAGCAGATTTCAAAGACTATTTCTTCAGTGCTTGTTCAGCTAGTGATAAGTCCATGGTTCGTATTCGGACCTCATTCAAACTCGGACCAGGGCCCGAGAAGGGTCATGGGCTCGAGGTACGCGGAGGATGGATCCACAGGTCCATCAATCCTAATCCTTATAAGGAATGTGTATATTATGAATGTTAAACAAGGAATATACATCCTCTCAAAGATGGTAATACAGTCATCCTAAACATGGTAACACAACCATGTCCGAAATATACTTCTATTATACATGGTAATACAACTACTATTCCATAAGAGTTGTATTCATACCATAAATACATATCTTGGTGATCTACGGATTGTAGCCATATAAATACTCTAAAGGTTTGGTAGACCTCTCCATCTAATCTCATACTACATACTTTACGCCTTAAGCAAATATACTGACTTGAGCGTCGGAGTGTCTACCCCCGGGACACCCGGGGCCTTTGTTTTGCAGATCAATTCTAGAGCCTGATTCATCGTCGAAGTGTTGGTAACCAGCATACATCAATTTGGCACGCCCAGTGGGACATCTCACACTCATTGACGACGTCGTCGAACCTTGTCTCTGATCTAGTCTAAAGCGCACCTGAAGAAGCAACTCCCCCAACAACATGTCTGATGCTGAGCAACCCAGACGAAGCGCCCGAGTACTAGGGCAAAACCCGGAGGAGAATCCAGAAGCAGAGCAACCCCCCCCCAAGGACGAGGACGAGGACGCGGTCGACCCGGAGGATCTCGTACGCGCTCCACCTCTGAACCGCCATCAGGCTCTACTGTGGGGGCAGGAAACTCCAACGTTCCAAACTCCTTCGGTCCAAACCCTGTCGTATCAGGAACACCCTCCTCCGGTCCAAATCCTGCTGCATCCGAAATGCCACCTTCTGGATCGAATCCTGTTGGATCTGAAGCACCGAACTCAGGACAGAGAGTCTCGATCCAGACGGACATGAACTACAGCGAACGCGTCAACAACTCAGACGGCCTCGACCGAGAGAATGGGCTTGGATATAGCGGATCTGATTCGATCTTTACCGTAGAAGAACAAGCACAAAGGGATCGACAAATCCTCGCAGAAAGACAGCAGGAGGAGGAAAGACAAAGACGTCTTAGGGGAACCTTAAACCAGACTGTACGACATAACCCACCAGGCTCTAGGCCATCCTATATCAATCTTGACTCGGACACCCCTCCGAGAACGATCCCTGAAGATGTCCGAGCACTGATGAGGGACTTACATTCCCAATATCCTGATTTTGTTGCATCTCTGATAAACTCAAGTCAACAACTCCGTGCACAGACGCATGAGGCCCCCAATCGAGTATCTATCTCAGGAGCTCAAACAACACCACCTGCTGATTCTACTCAACAGCGAAGACTCCTAAATGATTTATCTAGGGATCTACCGCCTTATAATACTCAAAGCAATCTGCCACCACCTCCTAATCCAACTAATTACCAGAATGAAGGCGCAGGATTAAGTAGGGAGGAAGTGCGAAGGATGCGCATCAACAACATCGAGGAAGAGCTCAGGCGCGAGAAGAGGGAGCGAACCAGGAGTGAATGGCAAAATAGTGCCGATCAGCCTTTCACCAAAGATGGAGCCTACCCTACCCAAGGAAAATACGAGGTTGATCAAGAGATCACACGTATTCTCGGACCTAGAGGACAATCTGCTCGTTCCCCCTTTTCACGGCATATTGTGAATCTCCTCTTCGATAGCAACAAGAAGGTCCCAGAGCACTTGCTCACATATGATGGAACCAGTGATCCTAGAGAGTTTCTTTCGATCTTCTTCAAGACTCTAGAAACCATGAATTTCCATGAACTGGAAATATATAAAATCGTCCCCAGCAACCTCCGAGGGAAGGCACAAACATGGTTTACTCACACAAAACCAGAAGAAGAAGTTTACCAAGTCTCTCGGAGATCTGAGATATGTGGCCCGCTTTGAAGGAAAAACTGTGATAGAGCACTATCACAGATACATGGATCTAGCTACCGAATGCTATGATCGAGATGAACGCCTCCTGATCAATATGTACCGAATGAGCGTAGATGATGACATTCTGAGGATGAAGCTGGCAACAAAGAATCCAAAAACCATTTAGCACCTCCAGGCCATCATGGAAAAATACGCTAGCAAGGCAAATGCCGTGACGGGTAAAAGACCCCCAGACTTCCTTCTGGACAGAAAAGAATCCAGGGCGAAGATACCGAAGGTCGAGAAGACTGAGAACGCTCCCAAGCCTACCTTCGAGTCATACACTCCTCTGACTAGATCTCGGGCTGAAATTCTATCCATTCACAGGCACCTTTTAAGGACCCGCCCGCCATGAAGGATTCAGCCGAGCGCCAAAGGTCACCAAAGTTCTGTCAATATCACCGAGATCGGAGGCATGATACTGATGAGTGTTATCAACTCAAGAACGAGATTGAGAAGCTGATTCGCCAGGGAATTGTGCAACAAATTGCACCGTCAACAACCAGTGACAATCAGGGTACCCAGAAGAGATATGGGGGAAAGCCCTGGCAGAAGAAGAAGGATGGCTCCCGTAACAACAATAACAATAATAACAACCATGGTGGCGGAGGCAACAATCCTCAAGATCCTCCTCCCCCACCACCTAATGGAGCCAACCGAGACATCAACGACATCAATGGTTATACAGGAGAATCAATTTCCTTGACCAGGCTGAAGGATAGTGTTCGGGCCATACCCCACACCGAGCCAGTCAACAAGAGGCTCCGCCCCGAGGAAACCATTACCTTCTCGGACGCGGACGCCGTGCCAAATCAGATGCCCCACTCGGACCCTCTCATCATCTCTGCAACCATACAAGATTCCCTGGTAAAAAGAGTCTTCATAGACGACGGGAGCGGGGTAGAAGTAATGTCCCAAGACTGCTTCCAGAAGCTGTGATTTACCAAAGATGATCTCAAACCTACGGGTCCGATCTCGGGGTTCACAGGAAATCCAGTAATACCTCTCGGGGAAATCACACTCCCAGTCACAATAGCAGACGGAACAAAGAACCTAACCTTATACTGCACATTTGTGGTAGTCGACGCCGTCACACCTTTCAACATTATCCTTGGCAGACCTTGGATGTGCCAAGCTAAAGCCGTATGGTCTCACTACCATCTGATGCTGAAATTTCCGACACCACAAGGAGTAGCTTCAATCAAAGGAGATCAAGGAGTGGCGCGTTCTTGCATGATCACGGCCATCCGTGACGTCAGAAAAGTGAGCAACATCTCGGCCGTCAACACTATCCTAGGAGATCTGGTCCCCGATCCTGATCTCGAACAACCTATGGTGTTCCATTTCGAAGAAGAGGCCTACAACGAGATGACTGCACTATGGCATAAACGCCGCTACCAAGCCTTCCAAGTGGGGGAACTGGTAATGCCAGTTGGCCCGTGGTGCACTAACAAGGTAGGAGGAGCGCTGGAGCCAAGGACCAAAGGACCATACAAAATCTCCGCTGCACAATCCGGTGGATTTTACCTCTTGCAAACACGCGAAAGAGAGCACTTGGACCCTGTCATCATGGCGCCTTTTCCTACGCAGGTACCTCGGAGCTAAAACCAAATAGACCTTCTCCATATAAGGAGAAACTATTTCAATAAGGCCTACGGGCCAAGCTTCCTTTCTTTTCATCTTTTTATCTTTTCATACCCGAGCTCCCAAACTCGGGGTTGTCTTTCATTATTTTTCCGAGCTCTTATGTTCGAAGAATACAATTTCCTTTCAACATATATCTTCTATTTTATTTTGAAGCAGTCTATACTCTCTAAATACAAAGAGACACTATGCCTTATAAAGCATAAGTAAAAACTGCTGCCTAAGATCCATACGCTTATAAGTGTATGATTGATGCTTATCTAATATGAGCCGTTTAGACTACGTGTCCGAACTACAATCATCTTAGGCCAATATAAAATAACATACTTATAAAAAGTATATGGTCAAAGACCAACACAATACGGGTCATACAAACTCACAAAATTTGGAACTCGACTCTCCACGTGATACTCCTATTAAGGTACACATCACTATTTATTCAGGCTATTCATTAGCCTAAGATTCAATCTTCTCAAGGATTGCAGTATAAAGACCTTTATAAAGGCAAAATCAAAAAGTGTTATTACACTAAAAAACTTCTTACACCTCGTGAAGGTCTTTAAATACAGGGGTACGACCCTACCGCGAGAAGAAGTAGAGGCACGACCTCGACCACTTTGGAGGCCACGGCCCCAATTACTTTCTTCTGCCAACCCTCATCAGCTGAGAGGGCGTAGGAGATCCCCTTCTATTTCCTATTATTAAAGGTCAAGCAGGAGAGTCAATTGAGCCACGAGCTCTAGGAGTAGGTGTCGCCTCTCTGCCCCTTCCGCATGGGATCCCTCGAGATATGCCATCTTGGACATGAGACCTTATCAACGGTCCTGAATATGGGATATAAGAAGGCCCACTTATCTCCCTCCTTGAAGATCCTGAAGGTGTGACAAACACACCTTGAGCTTCTAGTTCCTTTATTTGGAACCTGCAAGCATTCAGCTCGGCCTAACACATCCTCAACTCATCTATCCTGGAGGCAATCTTATGATTTACGATGATATTTTCATCCCGAAGGGTAGAAATACGAAGGTCCTTCTCGTGACTTTCACCCTTGATCTTCATTAAGTCACTCCTGACTTTGCTCCATTCTTGGTCATACTCTTTATTGGCGGCCAAGGCCTTTCTGTGTGCATCTTCTAGATCCTTATACCTCTTCTGAAGATCACTCAGCTGTTGATACAACTCAGCTCTCCGTTTCATAGCCTCTTTGAGCCCGCCGCGAAGACTCTCACATTCTTCCCGCACGATGCTAAAAAAGCCCTTGGAGTCACCCAAATCTTCCTCCAGTTCTTTGTTCTTTTGAAGGACAGCTTCATACTGAACCTGTAATTCAGCACAAGCAGCTACGCAACACTGGACATAAAGGAAGACAGGGAACTATCAAATTTATGAAAGAAGCATATTATTCGGAGTACATGGATATCAAAATACCGAGTAAAAAGAGTAATTCCTAAATAAGGAGAGAAGGTTCTAAGGAATAACAATCTTAGGTCCCCCATAAGGAATCCCATGATTCTCAGTGGATGCTTTCATAACCGACTTCTCCACCAAGTATTCCAACTCAGGATATAGACTGATCAGTTTATCCTGGAATTCCTCAAGAGTTAATGCCTTCTTCAAAGATTCCAAACTAGTCAATAGACTAGTCTCAAACCCCCCAACTTGACTAAACTCTCCTCGGAAATTCTTTAGTTTCTCCGGTACTTCCGGCCAAGTATAAGCAGAGGCCAAACATCCCTGAATCTCCTCGCTGAGAAATCCCTTAAGATGAATCCACATCTCAGAAAGCTCGGACTTATGGTAGAAATCGGCATACTGTTGGCGATGGGCCTCCATCTCTGGGCAGTTAAGGCAGAAGTCCATTATCAGCCGGACTAGTCGCCTCTGACAAATGGGATCAGTATATCGTTCTCTCTCTACTTCCAACTGTTACAGCCATAAATAAGTGCTTCACCTTGAACGGTACTGTCAACAGGCTACCTGCACAGGGAAGAAGAATGGCTAGGTCAGCGCGGGGAGGGCGATAGCCGTTCCCGCTCCGATGCCAAAGTCAGTCAATTGACAATGTTTGTGGCTTATCTCCTTCAACAGTATTTGTGAGCTTACCTTCCTTTTTCTCCTGCTCCTTCCTTTTATAGCTCATGCCAAGGTTCTGTGTCTAGGGTTTTAGGCACGCTGATGGGCCTCTGAGGATCTCGGCACGTGCCAATGCCAGCCCATTCCAGCCGTCCATTCCCGCAGCACCATTGGGCCTCTTGGGCCTGCCCTTGACCAAGTGGCATGATCGTTGACTTGGCCCACGATCCTCACAAGTCCCCTCAAGTGCGAGGCCGTGTTGCCAAGCGCGGGCGAAGAACTAAAGAGGTGAGGATCTGGCCGTCGTGGCATCACGCGCGCAGCTTTAACCTTCGCCTTTAATGCATGTCGAACGCGTGTCCCTCATCTCCTTTTCTCGATGGTGCGTGGGCCCGCCTCGATCACGTCTCCCCACGCAGATTTAATTCCTCATCTGCCTTCTTTTGTTTGAAAATAACTCCCCCTTTTCGTCTTCTTCTTCTATCTCATTTCCGAACCATCATACCGCTGCGCTCTTCTGCCCTCTTACAGGTACTCTCTCTTCTCTGCAACTTCTTTTATTCAGGCGACCTTCCCCGCTCCCTCGGTTCACCCTTAATGGCTCTCCGACGCATGGGACCCGGGCTGGGCAGCACCACGACCGCCGGTGATGTCGAAGGTTTCCGGGAATGATGCCGTCACACCGTCGGGCTGCAATTTACGGATTTGGAGGTGCAGATCCGCCTTCCGGAGGTTGGGCAGTTGGTAGCGGAAGCCCCTGAGGGTTTTACCGCTGTTCACTGCGAATACCTCTTCTCCTGCGGTCTCCGCCTCCCATTGACCGGCTTTTTCAAACAGGCGCTGGCCTTCTTCGGGCTTGATCTGCGCTACCTTCAGCCCAACTCCGTCAAGGCGCTGATCGGTTTCCAGATCGTGTGCTCCCGCCAGCAGGTTGTCCCCACCTTGCCCCTGCTTAGGGTGTTCGCCTACCCATGCGTGGACAAGGGCTACTGCCACATCAAGTTCCGGCCGGCGGCGGGCAAGTCTCTGCTGCAGAAAAGGCCGAAGAAATCCGGCTGGGGGTCCAAGTTCGTGTATGTGGATAACGATCTGGTATGGGGTCCTCGAGCGAGTCGGGTCAGATACCCGGTAGGTGATCCGGCGACCCGGGGGCTCCGTCCCAGCGACGGCGAGGCGGCCGTGTTGGATCCGGAGGTTCGCAAGCTGAAGCAGGGCACGATGTTGTGGACGGCCGTGAACTCCGACGAGCTCTTGAGCCAGTGCGGACTCCCTCACTGTCGGCTCGATGTGGTGATGCAATCGCCGAGGCATTCCGTCCCGTCCAGCGAGGGTCCGGGGGAAGGTCGACCAGCGTTTTAACCGTGCTTTTGTTTTTTTTCTTTTCTTCCTTTTGTCACTCCTGTTTTGACCAATCATGCCGTTCTACTGATTCCTCTTTGCCCCTTTGTTTTTTATTTGCGACAGCTTCCAGGACCGTCGACGGCGAGACTGATAGTCATCCCGACGTCCACTCGGACGCTCAGTTCGCCGACTCTGACATGGAGAAATACCTTCGCCGATCCGAACGTCGCCAGGCTCGCTCGTCCGCCTCTGCTCTTGACGACAGTCGCGCTCAACACTCTAAGTCTCAGCTTGACATCTCCGAGCCTAACGTCACGCGTCCCGACTTCATCAACCTGGAGGGCGACGACTCGGGTGACCACAGGAACCCCCACAAGAGGCCGGCCGACGCGATGAACGTCGAGGTCGCCTTCGAGGGAACGTCTCAGCCTCCTCCCGACGAGCTGCATCGTAACAAGCTTCTCCGGGCGGAGTCTCTGCCTCCTCCGGCCGGACCGGTGCTGACTACCCCGAAGGGTCGTGCTGACTTTCTGGCCTCGGCTTTCCCCAGAGGTCATCTCGAGGCCTGGCGCGCGAGCCCTCTGGTCAATTTCCACAACTCCGTCAGTCTTATGGACCGGTTTGACTCAGCCAGCCTGGAGGTATGATCTCTCTTCTTCTGTTTCCATCCGCCACTGTTTAAGTAGGCATTTTTATTTTACGGTCGTCTTCCTTGAACTTCCAGGTGGCCTACCTTTCTGCTTCCCTCAGGGGTGAGTTGGGCCGTCTGCACTGTGAGGCGTCCCGCTCTCGCGGCCTGCTCACTTCCTGTCAGGCAGCTCTGGAGGCAGCTCGCGACCTTAACCGGAAGCAGGAGCAGATGATGGGGGAGCTGAACGCTCGCGCCGCCGTCAACCCGGTCGATCTCCAAGCTCAAGTGGACGAGTTGACCGCGTCTGTCGCCGCTCTGAAGGTGGAGAAGGATGCCGCCGTCGCTGAACGGGACTCGGCTAGCGGGAAGCTGAAGGAGGCCAAGGCTCAGCTGGAGACGCTCGATCTGATGCGCGCCAAGCTGCAGAGCGCTGAGGAGGCCATGGCCGACCACGACTCTCGGATCGCTGCTGCCGTCGCCAAGTACAAGTGGGCCATCGAGGTTGGTCTCCCCGATGTCTTCCTCAAGGTGGCTTCAAGTGACAACGCGCGTCGTCGCTTCCGCCGGGCGGTCTACCGGGCCTTCGACTTGGACGAGATATACGAGGGTGATGCCTCTCGGTTCAGCCGTTCACTGGATGAGCTGTTTTCTGTCTTTGGTAAGTACCCATTCGCAGAATACTTCTCTGAGTTGTCTGCGGAGATGTCGCCTGAGGCGATCGTGGGGTGGACTCCCCCCCAGCGCTCTGAGCCTCAGCCGCCTTCTGCCGCGTCGACGACTCACCTGTCCGGCCAGGGTCCTGTCGAAGGGGTTGCCATGACCGCTGAGAAGGACGCGCATGATGACCTGTTGGACGACCTCCAGGAGGCGGGATTGGTGGGCGAGGCGCCGGCGCACGAGTCGACCATGGAGGGTGACGGCGAGAAGACCGGCGGCAACTGAAGTGTCTGAATGATCCGCCCTGCGTGGCGTTGTTTTGTGCCATCTGTGGCTTTGTCTTATTTTGCTACTCATAACAATATTTCTTACCTTCTGCACTATTCGGATATTGTCCACTTCGGGCTGTTTTTATTCTGGTATTGAATCCTTTGCTCTTCCCCGTTTCTCTCTTACTTGTCCATAAACGCGGGTCGACGGTGCTCGGATGTACCGATACGACCGTTCATCCGGACGTCGAGTTGGTCGTCCAGTGCGGCCGTGTCCTCCATCGTCCCGAGGGCTGCGGGTTTGATTATGCCGAACAGCGGATTAGTTAAGCGTAGCTCCGGCAACCCGCGACGTTCGCCGTCGGGTTCATCGTCGGGCTCACCTGTCCATTTATTCCATCGGGCGACTGAGGCGGCTGAGCCCCCAGGTGACCTTTGGGGGCAACGAGCTCAGTTATGTCGGCCAGCGGCTGAAATTAGTTAAGTGTTGCCTCGACGCCCAACGGAACCAGCCGTCGGGTTCATCGTCGGGCTCACCTGTCCATTTGGACGTCGGGGCGACTGATGTGGCTGAGCCCCCAGGAGGTTCTTGGGGGCAACGAGCTCAGTTGTGTCGCCTATCGAACGAAATTAGTTAAGTGTTGCCTCGACCCCCCATGGAACTAGCCGTTGGGTTCATCGTCGGGCTCACCTGTCCATTTGGACGTCGAGGCGACTGGCGTGGCTGAGCCCCCAGGAGGTTCTTGGGGGCAACGAGCTCAGTCGCGTCGCCTGACGTGTGCACAAATAACATTCATATCGCCGAGCCTGCTTTGCATTACTTGCTACAAAAGAGGAAAGCGAGTCCCCTGACGATCATTTCCCCGCTGAGTAAACAAACGGGGCAGGGTGATTGCGTCGGGAACCCGACCAAAAGTGTTTCCTTCGCCCACAGGTTAAGGCGTACTATCTATATACATACATAAATATCCAGGCTGATACCTGGTTACCCGTAGAACTTCCGGAGGTTGCTCATGTTCCAGGTGCGGGGAACTGGTTCTCCCGCCAGAGTGTTGAGCTTGTACGCCCCGTCGCCCAGCACCTCCGCTACTTGGTATGGGTTTTCCCACGTGACGTCCAGCTTCTTCGTTCCCTCGGCACGGCTGGCCTCATTCTTCCGAAGGGCGAGCTCGCCCACCTTCAACGACCGGTCTCGGACGCGGCTGTTGTATCGCTGCTCGATGTAAGACTTGTACGCCGCCTCAGTCAGCGCTGCCTTCTCCCTCCGGTCCTCAAGCTCGTCCAGGCTGGCTCGGATTTCTTCCTCATTCTCCGGTTCAGCCAACGGCTTGGCGAGTCTCGGCGACGGCACGATCACTTCCGGGGGTATAATCGCCTCGCTCCCATAGCACAAGCGGTACGGCGATTCCCCCGTGGCCGCCCGGGGTGTGGTCCTGTATGCCCACAGTACTGACGGGAGCTCCTCCACCCAGTTCCCTTTGGCCTGATCCAGTCATCGCTTCAGTCCCTGGATGATTATCCTGTTGGTGCGTTCCGTCAAGCCGTTCGCTTGGGGGTGCGCCACCGAAGTGAACTTTTGCTCGATCCCCAGCTGGGAGCACCATGACTTGAACGGCTCCCCCTCGAACTGCTTCCCATTGTCGCTCACGATGGTTTGGGGCAGTCCGAACCGGCACACCACATTCCTCCATACGAAGTTCGTCATTCTCTTGCCGGTGATGCTCGCCACCGCGTGGGCTTCCGCCCATTTGGTGAAGTAGTCTACCGCCACGACGAGAAAACGCCTCCTTCTCGTCGCCACGGGGAACGGGCCAACTATGTCTATTCCCCATTTGGCGAAGGGCCACGGGCCTGAGATGCTCTTCATCGGCACTCCGGAGGAATGCAACACCTTGTCGTGGGCTTGGCATTTGACGCACTTATTCACCAGCTCGTCGGCATTGGCTCTCATGTTCGGCCAGTAAAAACCCGCTCGCGAGGCCCTCAAGGCCAATGTCCTCACCCCTTGATGGCTCCCACACGTCCCTTCGTGCAGTTCCGCCAACAGCCTGTCTGCCTGCTTAGGGGAAATACATCTTAGCCAGGGTTGCAAATATCCCTTCTTGTAGAGCACTCTGTCCTTCAAGGCAAACTCCAAGGCTCTCCTCTCAAGCTGTCTCGCTTTGCCGACGTCGTCCGGGGTCTGTCCGCTGAACAAGAACTCCCTAATCGGGGTCATCCAGCTGGGAGGTTCGGTCGAGATGGCTAGCAGTTTCTGGCCCTCCGTCGACCTTACGGCCAACGTTTCTACCAGCACCCCCTTCGACAGGTGACTACTGGCGGTCGAAGCGAGCTTGCTGAGCGCGTCGGCTCGAGTGTTTTCCGAACGGGGGACCCGGGTGACATCGAAACCTTCAAACGACGTAGCCAGCGCCTTTACCTTTGCCAAATACTTCTGCATCGACGGCTCCTTCGCTTGATAGGTTCCGCTGAACTGGTTGGCCACCAAGGCCGAGTCACCATACGCATCCAGCTTGTTCGCTCCCAATCTCTTGGCAATCTCCATCCCCGCTATCAACGCCTCGTACTCAGCCTCGTTATTCGTTGCCGGGAACTCAAACCTCAGAGCGTAGGTGGTCTCCTGTCCGTCGGGGTTTGTGACAATTAAACCGGCTCCCGCTCCCTCGACGCCTGACGCGCCATCCACGTGGAGTTTCCACCAATCCGTCCTGTCCCCCCGATGCCGGGTCCGGATCGGGACGTCCGCTGCCTCCGTCGCCAGGTCCTCGATCATGACCTTCGTTGTCGAGGGGATTTCCGCCAAGAAGTCTGCCATCACCTGTCCTTTAATCGCCTTCCTGGGTGCGTACTGGATGGCGTGTTCTCCAAGCTCAACGGCCCACTTGGCCAATCTCCCCGATGATTCCGGCTTAGCTAGGATCGCTTTCAGAGGCTCATTTGTCAAGACGACCACAGGGTGGGCTTGGAAGTATGATCTCAACCTCCTTGCCGAGTGGATGAGGGCGAGGGCCAACTTCTCTTGATCAGTATACCTGGTTTCTGCCCCCTGCAACGTCCTGCTAACGTAGCATACGGGGCGTTGCACTTTGCCTTCCTCTCGGACCAACGCTCCGCTGACCACTTCCGATCCCGCGGCCAGGTACAGAAAAAGGGTTTCTCCGCTTTCTGGGGGCGACAAAGTCGGCAGCACCTTGAGGTGCTCTTTCAGCTCTCGAAATGCTTCGTCTTCTGCGGGCCCCCACTGGATGGCCCCAGCCGCGCCGACGCATCCCTTGAGGACCTTCAGGAAAGGTAGCGATCTCTCCGCCGCCCGAGACAAGAAGCGGTTCATCGCGGCCAACTTCCCGTTGAGGCTCTGGATATCCTTCACCGTCCTGGGAGCGGGCATGTCCACGACCGCTTGTACCTTCTTTGGGTTGACGTTCAAGCCACTGTTCAAAACCATGTGACCTAGGAACTTCCCTGACCCGACGGTGAACTGGCACTTGGCCGGGTTCAGCTTCATCCCTATCTCCTTCAGCCTGCCTAATGTCTCGTCAACATCCTTGATTAGATCACCGAAATTTTTGCTCTTGATGACCATGTCATCCACGTAAATTTCGACATTGCGCCCCACTTGTTCCCGAAAGACGCGATCGACCACCCTTTGATAAGTGGCCCCCGCGTTCCGCAGTCCGAACGGCATCATTCTGTAAGCAAAAGCCCCTCTCTCGGTGATGAAGGCGGTATTATTCACGTCTTCGGGCTTCATCGAGATCTGGTGGTAGCCTTTGTACGCGTCCAAGAAACACTTGATCGGGAAGCCCCCCAGCGCGTCCACTTTCTAATCGATGGCTGGGGTTGGGTAGCAATCCTTCGGGCACGCCTTGTTGAGGGTCTTGTATTCGACGCACATCCTCCAACTTCCGTCCTGTTTTTTAACCAAAACAGGGTTGGCTAGCCAGACCGGGTACGGTACCTCCACAAGAATTCCCGCGTTGACGAGCTCATTGACCTCCCTATTGACTGCTTTGTTCCTTTCGCGGCACAAGGGCCTTCTTTTCTGGATGACCGGCCTGTGTAGAGGGTTGATATTCAACGAGTGCATTCCGAGTTCCGGGAAGATCCCGGTCATGTCCGACGGTTTCCTCGTGAACACATCCCCGTGTTTCTCCAGCACCCTGATCATTGACAGCTTCACCTCGTCGGGAACGCTCGCTCCGACCTGTATGGGCATCGCTTGGTCCCCATGTAGGTACACAGTTTCTACCTCGCTTCCCAACTCTTTGACGATGGTCCTTTCTTTCGGGGATACCATTTGCACCCTTCGAGCCGATGTTCTGCCGGATGTCCCGCCCGACGGTTGCCCGGACGGTTCCTCGGGGTTCTTCCTCTTTCTGAGGGCCACTCGATGGCACTCCCTGGCCTTTTGCTGATCGCCCCACACCGTCGCTATCCCTTCCCTCGTGGGAAACTTCAACAACAAATGGAGGGTGGACACGATCCCCTTCAAAGCTGCCAGTGCCGGCCTGCCGAGTATCAAGTTGTACGGGCTGTGCGCCTTGATTACAATGAACTCAAGGTCCACGATTTTCCTGCGGGGGGCCGTGCCGACCGCCACCGGCAGGGTGATGATCCCCTCGGGCCAAACAGTCCGGTCCGCAAAGTCGACCAACGGCGTTGCCGTCGGGACCAATCCCTTGCGCGTGTTCTCATCCAGCCTCTCGAAACAATGCCAATACATGATCTCCGCCGAGCTGCCGCCGTCAACATACGCGCGGTGCACCAACTTGTCCATGATTTGCACCGTGATGACCAGGGCGTCACCCCCAGCAGGTCGGTCGGGTACAGGATCTTTGGAACTGAAGGTGATCACCTCCTCCGGCGTCAGCCTCCTTGACATGGGCGTCGGCTTGGGCGTCTTGCGGCAACGCGCCTTCCTTTGAGACTCCGTGGCTCCTCCTGCGTTCCCCCCGATGATGGCGAGTATCGCGCCGTTGGGAGCGGTTGGTTCTTCATCCTGCGAAGAAACGTCCTCATACCTTCGCCTCTTTCCCGACTCTTCCTTCTTCTCGGCCCGTTGGACTTCCTTGGACCTGGGTCCAGTCGACCGATCGCGTGACCGTTCACTCCCACGCTCGCTTCCTCGTTCAGTCCGTCGTTCACCTGACCGCGACGAGTACTCTTCTCTGTTGTACTCCCGGGCCTCCTTGGCATACTTCTTGAGATGCCCTCGCTTGAGGCAGGCTTCGATGGCCTTTTTGAGGTGTATGCACTCGTCGGTGTCGTGGCCGTGATCCTCATGGTAGTCGCAGTAGAGGCTCATATCCCTCTTGGAGGGCGGTAGCTTCATCTTGCGGGGGACCGGGAGAATTCCCTGATCCGCCACGGCCATGAAGATTTGCTTCGGGGTCCTGGTCAAAGGCGTGAAAGACCTGTCCTTCGATGGTTCCTCTCTGCTGCCCAACCTATCCTTCACGGATCCTCTCGACTTGTCCTTCCTTGACTCCCCTCCAGAAGTGATGTCCTTGGTGGCCTTGTCCCATCTGTGATACTCCTCGACTTTGATGTGGAGCTCGTATAAGGTGAAAACAGGCTTTTTCGACAGCCGAACCTTCAAGAGGGTGTGGGTTAACCCTTGCACGAAAATCTCGACCAGCCATTTCTCGTCCAGCCTGTCCTCCACCTTGTTGCACTCGGTGATGAACCGCTCGTAGTAGTCCATGAGTGATTCGCCCGACCGTTGCCTGATCCGCAGCACGTCTTGTGTGGTGAGGGCGAACTTCTTCTTCTGCATGAACCGCGTCAGGAAGAGGTCCTCCAGCTTCGCGAAGTTGGAGATGCTGTCGTTTTCAAGATTGGCAAACCACAGTCTCGCCGCCTCCTTGAGGGTTGTGGCGAACGCCCTGCACCAGATCGGCTCGGGTGTGCTGTACGTCGACATGGACGTCGTGAAGGTGTGGATGTGGTCGGCCGGGTCCGTTGAACCGTCATATGACCCCAAGTTTGGGGGGATACGGATCTTCGAGTCGGCCACGAACTCCATCACCGACCGGGTGAACGGGCTTCCTCGGAACTTCTCTCCCTCCGGCGGGGTCCAGTTCACGGCGAGGCGCCGGTGAACAGGAACGCGCGGCGGGACTTTCGGCTTGTGAATGTATGAGGTCGCCCATACCTGCTCCGGGTCTTCGTCTTCCCCTGAGTCCTCACCATCGTGGGTGATCGGAATGGGGTTTGTCTCCACGCCCTGCGCCGGCGGTTCTGACTCGTCGGGTGCCTTCTGATTCATCGCGCTGACGCCTTGGAACAGGCGCTTCGGGGTGATCTTTCCCGCTCTAGCGCTCAAACTCTGCAGTTCGTGGATCTGGTTGGCCATGCGCTCTTGGGAGTTGACGATGCGCTGGAGCAGATCCATGCTCTCCTTCGCTTCCCCCAGGGTAAGGTTCGGCGTCGACTCCGGTCCCACCACTTGGCTCGACAGCCGGCGAGCGGCGGGATGCTTGGCCGAGTATTGGTCGAGCTCTTCATCTTCATCGTCCTCGCGTCCCGTCAGATCGGCCATGGGCGGGATCTGACTGCTGGTTTCTCCACTCATCGGTTAAGTGCGTGAGCTGTAAGAATAACAAGGTTCCCCACAGACGGCGCCAATGTTACGGCCACAAATAAGTGCTTCACCTTGAACGGTACTGTCAACAGGCTACCTGCGCAGGGAAGAAGAATGGCTAGGTCAGCGCGGGGAGGGCGATAGCCGTTCCCGCTCCGATGCCAAAGTCAGTCAATTGACAATGTTTGTGGCTTATCTCCTTCAACAGTATTTGTGAGCTTACCTTCCTTTTTCTCCTGCTCCTTCCTTTTATAGCTCATGCCAAGGTTCTGTGTCTAGGGTTTTAGGCACGCTGATGGGCCTCTGAGGATCTCGGCACGTGCCCATGCCAGCCCATTCCAGCCGTCCATTCCCGCAGCACCATTGGGCCTCTTGGGCCTGCCCTTGACCAAGTGGCATGATCGTTGACTTGGCCCACGATCCTCACACCAACAAAGCCATACTCCTCTTCAGTTCTGAGAAGGAACTGTCCACCAACCTCTTCTCATTCTTAATAGCCCGGTTCTCATCCTCCAAGGCCTCCATCTTGGCTTTCTCCTGTGCCACCTCATCCTGGAGGCGCTTTACCACATCAGAATGCTCCTTCGACCTCCTGGACATCTCTTCCTTCACCAGTTCTAGCTCAGATTCCCGCCCTTGACAGCGGTCATATAAGGTCCGGAGAGAATTGTACATATGCTTCATCTGGTTGAAGGACTGAGAAAAATAATAAAGAACGGTCAAATAACTATACCTACAATTCTGTTAAAGGCCAAGTTGATCATACCTGGTTAATTCCAGGACATCCTGGAATCAGTTCGGTCAGTGCCTCGGAGGGAGGAGGTGACACATATTTCTCGAACTCTTCTAGTGGTCCGAGTTCGAGCCTTGGTTTCTTTGGAGACTTGTTGGAAGAATCCCCAGAAGTCTCAAAATCCCTCTTCTTATCACTACCGCCTGACAGCCCTCTCGATTGTGCTAATTTAGCCAGCATCTTTGATGCTCTTTTGTCTTTGATAACACCCACTGCATGTAGAAGAAATGGAGTCAGCATTGGAGAAAATGAAATAATACATGTGTGAATATTAAACATATCAGACACTACTACGAAAGTTAGAGACTATTCATTCTTGGTCCTACCACGCAAGATTTTCGAAAAATCAGAAGATTGAGATATCTTCTTTCTCGGATGCCGAATTAGAGCGGAACCCTCATCCTCTTTCTCATCTGATGGATCTAGAGCCACCAGAACAAATGGGTAATTTTCCTCTTCAATCACCTTAGGTCCTTGAACCAATCTTTTGAACCGACGCCCACGTCGAGCTTCCTTCATCAGACCTGTGAGGATCGTGGGCCAAGTCAACGGACCGAATGGCTCGGTCAAGGTCAGGCCCAAGAGGCCCAATGGCGCTAAGGAAATGGAGGGCAGGCATGGGCAAAGGTCATGGTCATCAGAGGCCCATTAACATGCCTAAAACCCTAGCTCTAAAACCTCGGCATGAGATATAAAAGGAAGGAGGAGAGAAGAAAGGAAGGTAAGCTCACAAAAACTACGGTAGAGAGAGATCACAAATACTGTCAAACGACTGACTTTGGCATCGGAGCGAAAACGGCTATCGCCCTCCCCGCGCTGACCTAGCCATTTCTTGTTCCCGTGCAGGTAGTCCATCGACAGCTCCGTTCAAGGAGACGTTCATATTTGTGGCCGTAACAAGACCCGAGATTTCCATATCTACTTCTTTCTCGGATATCTCATCTCGAGCAGTTCTCTCTTCTAGTGCTCTAGTGGCCAGCAACGCCCTAGCTGCACCAACCGGATCCTGTTCCATAGACAGCAGGACTTCATACCAGTTAATATCAACACCTTTTGACTGATCAAAATGTGTCAACCTCAAGTAGCTGCTATTTTGAAGAGTCTGGCCAGACAGTTGATTCAACCAGCTATACGTCTCAATAGGCCACTGCCAACCCATCTGATGATCTTCTGATATAAACTTACCCTCTCTAAGTTTGATCCTATCTCTCACCAACTCCTCAGCTATATTTAGCAGTTTACGGGAGGACTCAACTTATTTTTGACCCTCGAGGACGCGGACGCAGACGAGGGCGAGGAAGAGAGAGATCCCAATCGCGTTCTGCCTCCGAACCGCCGCCAAGCTCTACCGTAGGTGCTGGAACCTCGGACGTTCCACGCACCTCCGGTCCAAACCCAACCATGTCCGGAGCACCCACCTCGGGGCCAGGACAATTAGGTAGCCAACCCAATCCGTGAACCTCGCTTCAGACGGATTTCAAGTATAGTGATTTCATGGAGCAAGATGGGCAATTGGCTGAAGAAGAATTCAGATATGATGGTGAGGACTCGATCCTTAATGAAGAAGAAAGGAGGATGAGGGACGAACAAAGCCTCGACCAGAGACGTGAGAAGGAGTTAGCGAGAAGACGTCAAACCGCGGGTCCCTCTACCTCACGGCCGCCGGCCTCAAACCCTACTTTGGGCCCCTCAGCATCTCAACCCGATCGGGCGTGACCTCGAGCCTTCAATAGTCAGACCCGATCTCGAGCCATCCCCGTACAGATCATGTGTAGACCCCTCCATCCGACGAGATCCCTGAGGATATCCGGCTTATGATGAGAGATCTCCAAGCCTGTTATCCTGGTCTGATAACAAGTATGCAAATCAAACCCTAACCAACGTGTTCATGCCAAAACGTACGAAGCCCCGAGTCGGATGTCAATTCCCGAGGTACAACCTTATGGAGCTAGAAGCGTGCCGTTCTCAAATCCTTCTCAGGAGCAACGATTTCTGGACGAGCTATCCAGGAGTCTGCCGCCATTTGTCAGTCAACAGCAGTTGCCGCCACTCCCAAACACGAGGGCCAACGACAACAACGGTGGAAACATGGGCATGGAAGAACGGCAGAGGATGCACATTCAAAACAGCCATGGTTGGTAGTGCAATGCAACTTCAAGTGCACCAACTAAATTCGACAATCTTTTCATGCAACTTGTCTCTCGTCACCAACAACCAAGTGCAACTTCGAGAGGTGACACGGCATTGAAGAGTTGCTTGCATTATTGAGAAAAAAATCCCTCTTTGGCTTCTGAACAACAAAAGCATTTTCTTTCCTATCAGCTGCGCCAACATCAGCTATCAGCTGCAATAGAAGGCATAGGATTTTGAGTAGCTACAAAGGGATTTCTTTTCTGATCAACAACGCCGAGAAAGACACTAACAATCCTACCTTGAGATGGAGGAGAGACAAAGGGATCAAAAAAGGAATTTCATAAGCCAAGAGTGTGGTCTGAAGTACATGTGAGATCATTTTTGGACAAGCACGGAAGGACATGAGAAGAATCATGAATAGTATTCTTGATGAGATTAGACCCCGTCGAGAACCTGAATTCTGAGAAATATAAATGAATTGCTACTATCAACGTGTTTGAATAAGTCTTGAATTTAAGGGGTGGGCTAATTGTAAAAACTATTAACATTCAAATAACTAAATCAATCTTGAAAATATAATAGGTTTGAGGTCAAGATAATCATGTTATAAATAAAAAATAAATTATTAAAGATACAAGACATACAAGTGCACGATGTTGGATCATTTGTGCACTCGGGAGTATGTTTTGACTTAGGTTCATCCTTATTTTTTGGGAGCTGTTATTGCCAGAGCAACTATTAGCTGCCAGAGCAAACATTCAGTGATTTTCCTAAAATGACCCCTCCTATTTTCTTTTCATTTTTCTTCTTTAATTATTTCTCCTTGTTCTCATTTATGCCACCCCGATACTGTTTTACTACACAATCTCCTCTAGAAACCAGTCCAGTGTCGCCTACCTCAGCCAGAAACATCAAGCACCCTAACTCATCAATCCACAATTTACTCTAATCCCTACTTGTTGGGTCCTTACCTTGTTTTCCCAATCCAAGACGTCAAGTACATATACTCGGCGGTGCCACCTCACGTGGAAGATCCAACCGCCTGGGGTTTTCGACTGATCAGCAGGAGCGTCTTCTTCGCGATTTGTTTAGGCATACCTTTAAATGGAAATTTTACCGGGTTGAATTGAAGCACCAATATAAGAACGACATATTCGTCTCAATAGCTTCCTAGACTCTCCGACGAGATTCCAGGCATATATTCCACTCCCCTCTGACCATCAGGTTTCAGCCCGAGATCCTTAAATTCTGAGAACTAATCAATCGCAGCTTCTCCAAGGCAATTCTCAGCAAAGCCAGTTATCATAATGTCTCGAGAAGTCTGGTTGTGAGGTATTGCATCAAACAACATAAAGGCATCCCTCATGGAACCGCATGCAAAGAACATCTCAAGAATCTTATTGTTAACACTTAGGTACATCGGTATATGCTTCTTTAAGAGATCTATTCTCACCACGGGCTTTTATTAAAGCCAAGTAACGAGGCAAATCAATACTCTGTGCCTATTCTGTAGTTTGTTCAAACTTTGATGAATATTTTTTAAACCTCCCTGGCCAAAATATGCATTATGTCTGACTGTACTCTGCTGAAACTCATCATGCTGCCCATCGCCTGTATAAACCGATGTACCTATATTGGCTGTTGATCACTTCAATTTAATTGTGTAAATTCCGATGAAACAAAATCATCCCTTAGAAATATAAAAGAATAGAAAAGTTAAAATCGATGTTCGAGTTAGACTAAGAGCCGGGCAAGTCTCCGACGACGGCTCCAGAAAAGGACTCGTCCATCAAAAGGTTTGAGGATATCGAACGAAAAATATGAAAGAATGAAGAGAGAAAAGAAAAAGGAATGGGGAGGGGTGGGGTGGGGTGAGGGCATTTTAGGAAAATTACTAATAATTTGCTCTGGAAGCTAATAGTTGCTCTGGCAATAACAGCTCCCTTTCCAAAAGACCTGTCAATTTTTATTATGTACCCATTGTGCATGTTCATCCATGACCCCTTGATTTCATTGCCATCGCTTAACCCTATAATTTTGATTACATACCGTTCATATTAATGACTTTGCTACTTACGTTGAGAACAATATTTATTATAATTACTTCTTGCACAGCCTCATTAAAAATAGGTCATACGCTATGACAATCTCCACTCTCTGTTTTCATCAATCTAGTTTGCTAACTTGATTTGGTCTGTATGATCTAGCTATTACGTGCATAGAGTACTAATGTCCACAACCTTGTTAATTCGATCACAATACATATGTATGTATGACATCTTAGGTCATGTAAGTTGATGCAACCTATATCCCATACTAGTGATTTCCAGCCACGCGTGTCACTTTGTTTAACTATTGTTATGGGATATCGAAAATATTTCCCTTTGAAAATAGTTGCTAAAATTCCTAAGATATATCTTTAGCATCTTTCATAATATGTATCTATCCATCTCACTTGCGTTCTTTTTGGGAGTTGTTCCTTAATGTTGTAAACTTTTCAATTTTATTTCCCCTTAATACGCCAGATTACATGAAAATCAGTCGTAAGTTAGATAGTTACATTATTTATTCTTATGTAAAACTATGAAAATAATTACTATCTCACAAAGAAGTGAAGGTATATGTGATTTGTTGTGAGATTGCTTCGCTCAAATGTTTGAATATTGTCGTTAAATCACGTTGAATACTTTATGAAGAATTAATGTAACAAAAGTAGAAGGATACATTTCAATAGCAGTGTAATTGTATGAGTTGGATTTAATATATTGAAAAAGGAAAAATTAAGTAGAACAAAAGAAACTTCAACGAGTCTTCAATTAACGTTTTCATTATTAAACCCATCCCTATAATGTTGAGAAATATAGTTTTAAACTCACCAATACTCGTCCTACATTATGGATTTGATCTTTCATTCACAGAGTAATAGTACTATGAACTTCAACCTTTCACTCACTCAAATGGAGACTGAATTTTTACTCTCTTTTTTTTAACTCACCTATCTATTACATAGATACATATCCTAATCTAGAACTATACTAGGAGACACCACCATTGAATTCGTTAAGCACAGTGAAGTCTTGCACTCCATCCATTGACTAGCTCTGAGACGCTCTTGAGAAGACCCATGACTGTTTCATCAACGAGCCACCAACAACCGAAGCCGGAACCACCAATCGGACCACCTTGAACTACCTGCAGTATGGGAGACCACATTGGGGTCCAATAACACGGTCCCTTGGGCTATCCATGCCCTATTAACACTGGGTATAAGCTCTTTCAATAATTGCTCTAAAATTCGCAAATTATTGCCAGGGGTGTGATTTGAACCTGGAACCTCTCAGTTATGAGAGGATGGATTTTACCACTTCAACCAGACCTCATTCACAGACTGAATTTTTACTTATCATCAAGGGTTTCTCTAAGAATTACCATTATGATAACTTGTTGGAATTATGGACTAATTAAGAGAAATAAGTTTTTTTCCCTTTTTTATAGTCCAGAAGATAATATCATTAACTCAATTCCCAGAATGAAAATCTGCAAATCAAACCAAAACAGACAACCAAAATCTTTAAAGTACTAATAACCAGCAAATGCCCTTCCTTAGAAAAACTAACATAAGCAAACATCAACATCCTTAAAAGAGGACTACTTCCACTTGCACGGTGTTGCAACCTTAAAAATAATTCTGATCACTGGAAGACATGACATACTCACGAATGTACCATATTCAATGACCATTATTTATAATCTTAACAGCGGTGGGAGGGTTGAAATGAACGCGAAGCAGGGCCCTCCGGTCCTCACTAAGTATCTTACCCCTGATAGATTCACCAACTCTAAGAAAATTCATTGTATCCGCTTAAAATGTTCCATAACACACTCCAAGCCCGACATTGCATGCTCAAATGTGCGCTCAGCTTCAGTGAGCAGCACTTCCACGGTTGCTATACTCTTGGGCACACCTAGAACTTCTAGGATCAACAGATCATCAAACTTGCGACCTCCAGTTGAGCAAGTAGTAAAGTGGAATCTGAAATCAGAAACCCTACTCAGAAGGTTTTGAACACAATTCACAGCGTGAGAAATAAGCTCTTCTATTGATAACAAAAAGTTCACTTCCACCTATTTGTGATTATTTTGTACGACAAACGTCTCTTATTCTTACTACTCTTACCTTTATTACTAATCAGGTTCGAAAATTGTTTCCATCAATTATGGCTAAGTACCTTTTGTTAGACTTGAAACTGTCTAAAAATATAAAGATAATTAAATGGCACCCAACTTTAAGAAATTAAATTGTGCCATGACTCTCCCAACTTCCCGTTGAACTTAATGCAATAAGAAAATTTTACCTCATTATTATTCGGATATGAAATCTGATTGCAGCCAGCGGTTAAAGGAATCCATCATCCGGAACAAAGTGACTAGACACATTATTTCCTATGCACTGAATTACATGTCTTCAATAAAAAAATAGGTCACGCTCTCTAACAAATTTCTTAATTGCTTAGTTAAGCATAACTAATATTTATTTCTCATTAATTATCTTCAACTTAGCTAATCTCCTGATTCCCTTGGTGCAATTCTTAGACTGGACAAACTGGGGATACCATCTATGAGAAATCATGTTTCTCTGCATGATATTTGAATGATTTATTCATCAAAAGACAAATACTGCTTGTTGTCTTTTATGTGTAAGAGATGGTGAATAGAAGGAACCGTGCACGTGATTTACAATGGTACAGAAAGAAGTTAATAAACTTCAGCAAGATGTGGTTTTAAATACGGTACCTATGGAGGAATACATGAAGAACTGTGGGAGCAATATCTAATAAATTATGGAAGAACCCCAGTGTTCATTCTTATATCTGTTAAGGAACATTTGTATTATTATTTTGTCAAAGTCAGGTACAATCGAGAATGTATAACCTTGTTTAAAAATTGTTAGTGGTTAAGTTATGTTTGGTTTAATCGATCACTAAATTGCTCCTCGTTTGTTTATATTGGTCTGACACATATTCATGATCTTGGCTATAATGGAATAGAGGCTTCAAACCTTACCATTCATTTTTTATTTTGGAAACTAACCTTTTTTTAATAAAATTTTGCTCTAAATTGTTCATATTTTCTACATAATATCAAGGCTTTTTAAAGAATTTTTTATAATTGTTTGGAGTTCCAAATAAATTAATCACCATTAATGGCGACTTTGATTTAAGATGAAAATGATATATTGCACAATTTTTTAACAACAATATTAATCTAGATATGGCTTATTCTATTTACACCACATCACTTATTATGTTCACCCACCTTACTCACTTTTAAAGATATTAGTATATACTCCACTTTTTTTAACTTCTAAAAAAAACACACCTTTTCCTCCAATGTAGAGTGTCCAGATTAATCTGGACAGCAGCAGAGGTTACACTGAACCTGTCTGGAAATCCTCATTTCAGTACTTGGTTTTTTCAAATGGCAATGGGAGCAACAGACACAATTCAACTGATAAAAACTATGATGTTGTTGTGGGGGATGTGGAAGAGCAGAAATAGCACAATCTTCAGATAACAGGATCTACAGCCTGTGCAATGTGTACAACAAATACAAGCAGAAACTGAGCTCATCCTTAAACTCCACAGAAGGGATACAACAAAACAGGAAATGGAACCGGCAACATCAACACAACCCAACTCATTGGCTCCACAGGAGATGTCAGTTCAGTCCATTAGAAGAAGTGAGGTAAGAGAATGAATACCACAGACTTGTGTGATAAGTTTTGATGGATCATTCAGGGATAGACTGAAAATAGGAGCTGCGGGCTGGAGAATTTGGAAACCGGGTTGGAGTATGGAAACAGACATTTCGGGGTCAGACTTCTTTACGGCATCATCACCATTTCAAGCGGATGCAGAAGTTTGTTGGCGCGCTCTCAAGGCATTAAGAAGAAATGGTGTGCAAAGAATCAATATGGTGACGGATTCGGTTCAACTAAAACAGTCAATCATGAATCCTTTGTCGGCACCGATTGCGATCAAAGGAATTATAAGAAGTATTAGGCGTCTCACAGATCCCTTACTGGAATTTGCAGTCATAAAGATTAACCGTTCCTTTCTGCAAAAGGAACATAATTTAGCCTTTATTCTTGGTAGAAATATTTGTAATAGTACGTCTTAGGCTTTCTACTCTTTCTCTTTAATATAATTTATATGCTTTTCAAAAAAAAAAAACTTATAAACATAGTCAAACCATTATCCAATAGTTACAGCTTATACTTCATATTTTAGTGATTTCAAACATTTTTTCTTTTATTTGGTTTACTCTACGTAAATTCACAAGAGCATATTAATATTTAAAAGTATATAAAAATCTCTTAATTGGGTAGTTATTTTGAATTTAAATATTCTTTTCCATATTTTCCATTTAAGTTGAACACGTTTTTTCCCCATTTTCACTTAATCTCGTACAATCTCATTATGTAATTCATAATTGACAGTAGGGTTTACATATAATTTCTCATGGACAATTTCAGATTGACTTACATATAAATTGGAAAGGAAGAAAATTTGGTAACTTGTTATTTTTATACATTTTCAAAACATCAAAACTTGATAGAAATTACAATAAAATTGCAACACATAGGTTTTTGTAATTTTTATGCAATATAGATAATTTAAAATATATTTTATTATTTTTCTTTATTTGAAAAGATTTAATGTGGTATCATATAAAATTTTATAAAAATTATTCAATAATACATAATTTACCTTATATACAAATAGTATAATTAAACAGAATTAAATATAGAATTATAAGACACTTTTCTATACGTAATAGAGTATTAAGTTTGACTAGTCTTCCACTCTAGCTATTATACCATCCCACATTCTCTATCTAATTATTTTGTTATATCGAGGTTATTTTCAATTTCAAATGGGAGCATTTTCAATGTCTGGTTTTTGGACTGCAATGCAATTTTTATAATTAGTTAAACTAATTACTTATCATTATTTTTTATCACGTCATTAACCTTATCAAAGAACGGTTGCCTTCACAAGCAACTAGCTTGATATAATTTTTGCGGGTCATACGTCACTGATTCAAATGAATTTGGTAGATATTGTGTATATGTGGGATCACAATAACCAATATTTAAGGTAGCTACTTTAAAAAGCTACAATCACTAATTAATGTTTACCCCTAATTTAAACACCAACTTAAAAAAGCTACTTATTTGAAAATATGACGTGTCATTCTAAAGTATAAGATAATGTGGTTGACCGTTGTCACAGCACTCTAGAAAGTGTTATGATATCAAAAATGCAACATTGCACTTTCATTTTTTTTTTTTTTTCATAATCTTATATATTTAATTTTAATTCTCTTGTGATTATCATTCATATTTCACATCAACATTCCATACTTTAATGTACGTTAATTTGACCCTTTCCCGTAATTCCTTATCTATTTCTGATGAGAAAAAAAGGAATCTCCTTTACTTCATATTTTGTCAGTTTTCAATACGATTTTATATGGTGAATTATTTTTTAACCGATACTTTATCACTAAAGAATTCAATTTCCTTTATATGACAAGCCATATTAATTTGTCCACAACATTTAGTCCGAGTAAAGCTAAATTAACTGAACTAAATAAGAAAACTTAAATCTCCACTAATAAATTTAAAATTAAATTAAACTGAAATATGAAAAATAGAACAAAGAGGATTGCATTGTGAAATACTTGTATAACTTGAAAGGAAGACTAGTACATTTTATTTTAACTTAAATTCATGATCATCACATTATTGGACGAGCATACATTATAAACTTTGAATGGTGTGTATTATAAATTTACGTGTTAGTCAAAATAAACGTAAAAAGAATTTACGTTATTGAATTCTTTTTATGGTTATAAAAAGAATTTATGGTTAAATTGAGAAAAGAATTTATTGAATACAATATTGACAGATGATTGAAATGCTTTATAACCATAAATATATATAGTATCTTAATTTAGTACCAATAATTATTCACATATCATATCAATTAAAATCATGACATTCTAAAACAAAGTCACGTTTAAATCACCTCTAAATTCACCTAACTATTCTAAATTTGGAAAAAATACATAAAATGGTATAGCAAAATCATTTTTAACATAAAAATCCCAAAGGAAAAAGTTACTTGATCCATAGTTCCCTGCGGAAAAACTCTCCACCAGAAAATCAAAACGACAGATCGGATGTTTTTACAACTTTATAAATAGCCACATCGCCTGAACTACTTACTCACACCTATAGCCATCATTCCCATTCCCATCAACCTTCTTTCTAACCATGCCGGACAAAATGCCTGTGCCCGGGCCGTACGATCTGTTGCTCGACGAGAACCGCTCCACCAACAAATCCCGACGGCCGACGAAGGCCGCGCTCATTTGGGTGGCGGCGGCGGTTCTAGCCGTCGTCCTCTTCGTCACGCTCGTCTTAGTCGTGAGGAGCGGTGGCGGAAGTGACGGAAGCGGGATCTGTTACGCGTCTAGGGACAACGAAACGGTGGTGGTGCAGCCATCGGCCGAGAAGAATCTCCGACGGACGGCGGCGCGTGGAGTCCGGGAAGGTGTATCGGCGAAATCGGCCGATCACCTGCTGAACGGAGCGGAGGGTCACGTCTACAACTGGACGAACAGAATGCTGGCGTGGCAGAGAACGGCGTTTCACTTCCAGCCTGTTAAAAATTGGATGAACGGTATATATGCATAAATTGTATTAATTTTTCCAGATTTCATGATTCTCAGTGCTTGCTATTTATTTTTGTTTTGTTTCGATTGATTGAGGTTTTCTAACTATTATTTTCGTCTGTTTTTGCATCTGGCGTACGTCATGCTGGATTTCTTGGACTTTGTTATGCAGATCCAAACGGTGAGTCGAGTTAATCTTCATTTTTCTTCGGTGATAATTTATTGATGATTAATTATTCCTTGTGTTTTTTTTCAGTCATTTGGCTAGTATAAAGATTTGATAACCATTAATAAATGTTTTACCAAAACTAAGCAATTTAATTAGGAAAAATTACTGGCTGATGTGTAGACTGATGAGAAAATCATTGAACATGTGATGTATATCATCAACAATTTTTGTCTTTTTATACAGGAAAAACAACTCATCTCTAACTTCATATTAAATAAGGAAATACTTTTCTCCTAAATAAATGCTTAGATTTGGCATCTTGTTATAACACTTTTTATAAATCACACATCATTTTACCTTTTATATATCTCCTTTAAAATGTAATATATTATTTATCATTTTAATTCAGTTCAGTCAAATTTAACAATATTTTTTAGTTGTTAATAATATGTCTGATTCGAATTATTCATTCCATTTAAATATCAACTACGAAAAGAGTCTTATTCAGTAAAATCATGACAAACCATCAACATCTAAACTACATTCATGCTCCTAGAGTTTTTATCCATAATTATGCAATTGAACTTGATTTTATTTTTCTTGCTTTCCATAAAAATAAATGTTGACAAATTTTATTTGTTTAATTTTTGAAATATAGGTCCACTATTATACAAGGGGTGGTATCACTTATTCTACCAATATAACCCAGACGGTGCATTATGGGGAAACATAGTGTGGGGCCATGCAATCTCGAAGGACCTGATCAACTGGCGCCACCTCCCCATCGCCATGGTCGCCGATAAATGGTACGATTCCGATGGAGTATGGACCGGTTCAGCCACCATCCTCCCTGACGGCCAGGTCGTAATGCTCTACACCGGTTCAACCAACGAATCGGTCCAGCTCCAAAACCTAGCCTACCCAACCGACCCCACAGACCCGCTTCTCACAAAATGGACCAAGTACCCGGGCAACCCGGTCCTCTCCCCGCCACCCGGCATCCACTTCAAGGACTTCCGCGACCCGACAACCGCCTGGTTCACCCGAGAAGGGAAATGGCGGATCACAATCGGGTCGAAGGTGAACAAAACCGGAATCTCCCTCGTCTACGACACCGTTGACTTCAAGAACTTCGAGCTCCTCGACGGCGTTCTCCATGCAGTCCAAGGAACCGGCATGTGGGAGTGCGTCGACTTCTATCCCGTCTCCGCCGTAACCGAGCACGGTTTAGACACGTCGGTGAACGGTCCGACCGTTCGGCACGTGGTGAAAGCGAGCATGGACGATGATCGGAACGATTACTACGCTATCGGAACTTACCACGAAGCGAGAGGAAAGTGGGTACCCGATGACCCGAAAATCGACGTGGGAATCGGTCTGAGGTATGATTACGGGATCTTCTACGCGTCCAAGACTTTTTACGATCAGGAGAAGAGCCGGAGGATTCTGTGGGGTTGGATTAAGGAGACCGACAATGAAGAGGCTGACGTTGCTAAAGAGTGGTCGTCCGTGCAAAGCATCCCCCGGACGGTGGTTCTCGACCGGAAAACGGGAGAGAACCTGGTCCAGTGGCCAGTGGAGGAGGTGGAAAAGTTAAGAACGAGCGAGAGGGAGTTTGACAACCTGGTGATCAAGCCTGGTTCTGTTGTGCCACTTGATGTGGGGTGCGCTAATCAGGTTAGGTTTTCTATTCTTTTTTCTGTGAACTTATTATATAGTTTGAAATCATAATCATATGTTTCTAACTATTGGATTTTACTTGTGGCTAGTTGGACATTGTTGCAGAGTTTGAACTAAGCAAGGAGGCGGATGGGAAGGCGCTAGGGGCGTTTGATGAAGGGTACTTCTGCAGTGGTAGTAAGGGTGCTGCTCAAATGGGAGCATTGGGACCTTTCGGGCTGGTTGTTCTAGCTGATAAAAACCGAACCGAGCAAACTGCGGTCTATTTCTACATAGCAAGAGGCAAAGATGGAGATTTCCAGACACATTTCTGCTCTGATCAAACCAGGTTAATGTTCTATTCTATCAGCATTTTAATTTTCTTACAATGGAATGATTACTAACTGTTTGTATTGGATGATATGTATTTCAGGTCATCCATAGCCAATGATGTGGAGAAGAAGATCTATGGAAACTATGTTCCAGTATTGGGAGGGGAGAAGCTGTCTATGAGGATATTGGTAAGTCATGATCTGATATCTAACTGAATTGAAATGATCTGAATTAGGTCAATTATTGAAAGTTGGTTGGATAATGCAGGTGGATCATTCAATTGTGGAGAGTTTTGCACAGAATGGACGAAGCTGTATAACATCTAGGGTATACCCTACAAAAGGGGTGTACCAAGATAGCAGGCTATTCTTGTTCAATAACGCTACTCGTAGCAGCGTCAACGCCACCATTAAGGTGTGGCAGATGGCCCCAGCTCAGTTCACAACCTAAGTCCTCCGGCCAGCCCTCGCCGGGAAACCTGATCAGAAAACTCCTTAAAAGTTCATCAATCAAACTATATAGAAATTATTCCATCTTGTTTGTTGTTTGTATTAGAATATATCTCTATTGATAGAGATGGTTGGTAGACTGTGTAATCTGTGTTTATCATGAAAGGAAAAACCAAATAGATATGAAAGGTTTCGGAGGGCTAAATTTTGCATTGCTGGAGGCCAATTTGGTTATTATTTAAATTTTTGCATTTAAATTTGAGGATTTGTGTTAGGGAAATCTTGTTGCTAACTCTCTGATCTTCTTGCCATCTCCTAACAACTACAGATATAAAAATCCAGCTAAAATGACTTGATTTTGTTTGACCATTTCATCCTAAACTTCTATGCAGTTTTCAAAGAGTTAATAAGTTGTTGATAAACTGATAATTATAAAAGCTTTCACGTTAAATTTGTTTGGAATTTCGCTACCATCTACAAGCATGTAAGCCTCTTCAATTTTCACTATTTTCCATACGCTCTGTTTGATTTTTGAATTTTCATGTAATGTTAGAGTTTTTGTATTGTTTTTGTTATCTAGAACTGGTGAATATGGAAGAGAAACACAAGCTTGGGTTGAAACGAAGGGTGAAGCGCGTTGCATTTAATCTCAACTGGGATGATGATAAACCCATATGGTCTCTTTTGAAGGTGATATCAAAAAGAAATCCCTCAGATTTTGATGAGATTTTGGCTAGTTTCAGGAAGAAGCTGGAAGATTGCCGGGTTCGTTCCGTAGTTGGAAATGTGGTCAATGATTCTTTGCACAAGGACAAAGATGGCACTTTGAAGTATGATGATGGTGATTTCGAAGATTCGTTATCATTGCTCATCCAGAAGTCCCAACACGATGTAACTAGGCAGTATAGTAGGAAGTGTAGAAGATCTCCACCACTGATGTTGTTTTAGAGGGGGAAATGCCAATGATGAGGAAATGTCAATATGCTTCCAAAGAAAAGACCGATAACTTTCGCGACTGGTTGTGCCTTTTACCTAAACTATTGTAAGGTATAGCCTCTCATCTGCCGGTAACGGAGGATTTCACGGCATTTAGAGGGGTTTGTACCAAGTTGCGAGTTATTGGCGATGAGCTACCTAAGGGCCGTCTAGGAAAGTTCCCTCTTCTAATATTTTCGGAGAAAGATGACACTAACGAACGTGAACTCTTTAGCTTGTCTAGAAATAAGGTTGTCTTGAGAATGCCTGTTCCTCTAGCAAAAGGTCGAAGGTGCATTGGTGTAGGATTTGGATGGATTCTTGCCACGTCATGTTCAGAAGAAGGTGTGGTTAGTTTGTTCAATCCCTTTTCCTCATGTGAGAAAACTGAACTTCCCAATTTTACCACATTCCCTGATTTTGATGACTACAAGAATGAACCCGTGGTCTTCTCTATAGAAAGAGGAATTATATCAGCTAACCCATTAGTTACGTCAAATTTCACAGTTAGTGTTATTATGCATTGTGCCTTGGGGTTCTGGAGGAATGGAGACAAGAATTGGACTAAGATAGACGTGATCTATGGTTTATGTGGAAGTTTATGTAATTTACAAGGGGAAAATGTATGCAGTTGATCCTCATAGTGAAATCTTTAGTTGGGATCCATATGATCCCGCCAGAGCTCGAGGTATTCTGAAGTGGGAATATCCATCTGTTATAGGAGATGATGATGATGAAACATACTTATTGTTGTGTTTGGTGGACTCATCTGATGGTGACTTGCTGATGATTTTGCGCAATAACTATGAGCCTGAGGAGATAGGGACTACTCATTTTGGACTGATGAGAGTTGATCTTGTGAAGATGAAATGTGAAGTAATAAATGGTTTAGGGAAAGATGCAGTCTTTATAGGTTATAACATTGCAATCTCGGTTGTTGCAGCTGATTTTCCAGGTATTGTCAAGCCTAATTGCATCTACTTCACGGATGACTGCTGGCGAAGTTTCTCCTTTGATGATTGCCGTCTAAATGGTGGAGGCTCAGACATGGGAATTTACAATGTTGAAGATGGGAGTATTGAGAGGTTCGGCTTTGAATCCTTTAGCCGAGTATGTCCACCTCTATGGGTATTTCCATCATTCTGAAAAGCTGTGACGTTCTTTGCATGATATTGCTGATTCAATCTTTTTATCTTTTTGTTTCATGATCAAGTCTTTCTGGATTTTTTATTCTACAGACACTTTTCTTCACAATGTATTGTACTGCTGTCATGTTAAGGTTATTATCAGTTGCTGGAGGGCATCTTATGTTATTATTTAAATTTTTGCACTTTTTGCTTGCCTCTGTGATACATTTTTGAGGAAATGTGTTAGATCGATCTTGTTGCAATCTCTGATGTCAACATTTTGCTTGCCTCTGTGATACAATTTTGAGATCAGTTTACAATTCCGTCCAGCTCAAACTGCACACTCTAAAACAGGTGCTTCATCAGGTCTGACAGTCTAAGGTTCTTTAAATTGCTACAACGATTGAATTCATTAAAGTGTAGCTCACAAATTATCACTTTTTATAAGTTCTGATTCGATTGTTAAGGTACTGAGGTTATGCAAATGCAGTTATGTGATAGATGATTTCGAGCCTGGTACATCAAAACTGACAGAAGAAGGTAAAATGTAATGTAAACAAAAGTGCTGAAACTTAGCTGCAACACATATGGAATAGAAGTAAAACACTATTTTCTTGTGTTTCCTAGCCATAACATGGAGTAAATTACAAACTGGACGTATCATTTTTCGTTGTTACCAACTCTGACGCAGATCCCTTTCGAGCCACCGTTGGTAACGATGATACAAACATATGTGCCGCCGCATCTATTCACGCACCCTTCTTCTTTAGTACACTCTGTCACCGAACAACTGTTAAAAGTCTGCATTAATTTTCTCGTGTTTCTCAACTGCCCATCCACAGTTTTCAGCCCTGCCAGCGCTGCTTGTATGCAAACAATGTTATCAGTAAGCGATCTTTACAAGTATGTTAAGAATAGCAGAATGTGAGAATAGTAAAATCAAGTATGACATTCATTAATGCACTTATGGAAAGGAAAAACTTACAAATTAGCAAGGATATGATTAGAAGCACTTGGAGAATTGGTTTATAGGAGGCCATTTTCATGTGTATTTGCCTTAATGTTTGAGCTACGAAATGCTTCTGGTCTCTATTTATACATATTTCAGCATCAAACTAGCTGACTTATCTGTTAAATTTGCCGTCTAAAAATTATTTTATTTTATCGCCGTCGTATTGACATTTGGTGCATTTGTGGGTTAACAAATTCAAGAAGTTGAATGAACTACTGATTATTTGGCAGCACTTATAATGCATCTGGTAAAAATGCCAAGGTGGGAAACACTTTCCAGACAAGTTTTACAAGAGAGATATTACCACCCAGCAAACGATGGAAAGTTTTAGATTGTCTGTGTTAAAAAATGTCCATAGTTCTTTGTCTAAGTTTGAATTGGGAAAATAAATATATAATTGATCCTTTGATTAAGTTGATTTAATAGAATCCGGGATTCGGGTTTATTAGACTGTGAAGGAAAAAAGGGAATGTATCTACATACATCATAATTTTGGCATAAGTTTAATCCAGATAATTCTTTTATATTATTGAGAAACTACTTATATACTACATCATGAAAAAATGCCAAAGACATGAGTGAAACACTTTCCAGACCAATTTTATAACAGAGATATTACCGATTAAAACCAGCAAGCAAACAGTTTAATATTTGCGGAAACCTGTAGTCTGAACTTGTGCTAGTAACAGTTACAATATAGTAGCTTGAAGGTGATGTTTTTAAATGTGAAGAAAAAACAGCAGAGACAAATATTATACACAGATGACAATAGAAAGAATCATATGATAGGGGCTGCTCATAGTGCCATTTCGGCTTGCAAGGCAGCAAGTTCATCATCCACGGCAGTGCGCTTTTGTGGGGCCGCTCTAGCTGGTTGCCTGCCTGCTGGTGTTGGAACATGCACGGGTGTCGAGATTGCAGGCTGTAGAAGCTCTTCTTCCAGCCCTTCGACATCCAAATCATGAAGTTCTGCCTCCAATTCATCCTGCATTAACCAACATAAAACCATGACTACCACGACTCTAGTTTCATGCCATACATCAAATGTTGAAAAGCAGAATAAAAATTGGACCTCATCAAAGTCTTCAAAAACTGAATGACTTAAAGAGTCTTGTACTGCTTTCAAGGTCTCTGTTTGTTCGTTTATCCCATCCATTGTTTTGTCAATATCATCAATGTTCCTGCAGAGATAACATATGAGAAAAATAATCTTACGCCTACACCTCAGTTATTGCATTGAGGCTTGTGCATATACTTCAAGGCTTGCAACCCCTGTGCTTATAGCTCATGAAAGTTAAGGCTTTATCTGTTTATAAGGTTTGGATTGATATTTTCAGGCATATTCATATGTTACTAGTCTAAGCTCACTAAAATTTTAACATCTCAACCGATCAAATAAGAGTCTAATTAAACCTGCAATCCCCCCTCAATGAAAAAACACGAGTACCAAGCAGCTGCTAGCCTGCTTTGGTAATCAGAACTCAATTCGAACCCTTTAATGACCTCAGAGTATAAAGACATAGTGGTATGTATCCAAATATATTATCTCTGAATTGAACTTTGAGTACATATGTATTATTATTTTTCCAAATATTATTTATTTCACTGTCCCAAATCTGAGGTTTGGGCCTCATATATGGCAATAAACTTTTTCAACAAACTATAAATAATATCAAACTGTTTAGTTAAAACATACCAACGCCTGAGAAGACGTGAGAAACTTACATTTTTTTTTGCATTGCTTTCATTGTCTCTGCAGCAGTTTTCAAAGCACTTACAGTTTCTGTAGTAGCTTTAGCTCCTTCCAACATAATCATCTACGCATCCAAAAATTTCACAATTTATACAGGATGTACAACATATTGCAGTTCACACATATTATAGGGAGGGAGGGAGGGAGGGAGGGAGGACCTGGTCATGGATACGCAACTGAAAGTTACCAAGCTGTTCTACTTGATTCTGATACATCCTTCTCCTCTTCAAACACTGAATTGCCGCTGAAATTTGAAACTAGATTAATGATTACCTACCTCATTGCTCAATGCACAGAACATAAGTTAATAAAGACATAACATACCCCTCTTGTTTTTAAGTTTTGAAAATTCCTTGGCCCTCTCAACTTCAGCATCTGCCTTCTTCAAAAGAAGGCTCTCTTTCTTTTCAAGCATCTCCAAAGTCTATGCAAGGAAGACACCAAGAATCAACATAAAAATTAAACGAAATAAACAAATACAAGTTTTAAAAAAGTCACACAGAGCCTAAAAACAAAATTGCATTGCATAACAACTAACAAGGGAACACAGTTCAACTAATAACATTCAAAGCGTTAAGCATTAATTGAGGAATCTGTCAAACATATAACAGAACCCATCATTTTTAATTAGGATCAGTTTAATATCATTCAATACAAATAATGATAATGAAAATAAGGCATTGTAATAATACTTTGAAATAAGCTCCGATGCATATTGAATATCTACAACCAAGAAAGAAAGTAATGACACTGTCTGACAGTGGCTAGCGCAATTTCACTGGATGGCTCACAAGAAAATCTTAACATTACGTCCAGGATAACGTCTGACTATATCCAGAATCAGCACACCATAAAGAATCAATCTAGAGGATATCCAGGAACTTCCAAACATGTACCTAATCTCCAAAATAGCTATGCTCTAATGCAAAGAGAAATTTAAGAAATTATGAGTTACAAAAACGAGAATCTGCTGAGTGATGATATGGAACACAGGCGGAATCCAAAGGGAGAATATAAACACACAAAATCCTAGATCCCTGATACAGGATATCCATATGCATATGATCACACATTCACACTCTGATCAAAAGTTGAATTCTCCCTAGCAAACAACATTAGCAAAGAAATATGGGGCAGTACAGTAGAAGGGTGAAAAAGTGAAAATTTGCAGGCTGCATTATCGAAATTTCTATGTCCTGCACAAATATGCAAAAAAATTGAGAAAATTTGAATTCGAGAATTCTCTATTTGGAGAAAAATTAGGGCTATGAGCTTCAAGCATCCAAGAAAACAATGTAAAAATTGCAGTCTAAAGTTATGTTAATTACTTGGCGTGTTTAGAATAGCATTAAAAGTTGGCCTATTTTGAAAAGATGAGCCTGGCTTCTCACTTCTACCTCTATCAAAGTTTGTATTAAAATACCAAAACCTCCACAGCTTCTACTAAAGTGACTGATGAGCCTAATCAATTCCAGTAAAACAAATGCACAAAAGCGATAATCAGAACTGTTCAACAATTCAAACACATTAACGATGTTAGAACACGGAATCGGGCCACGAAAACAAGAAGACACACAAAAAAGCACTTACAATAGAAACAATAATCTTCTATCCTTACATCTTGATCATCCATACAAACAAATACACAATCAGAGCTCCGTTTCCCCAATTTATCCAAAGAACTAGACATACAGTCGAGAAATTAAAGCCGCGAGATACCTCATTTAGCTTGTCGAGGGTTTCCACAGCACTGATGTCCTGCTTAGGCTTCCCGAACAACCGGTTCATGAACATGGTGGATATATCCTGGAAACAACAGTAAACTTGTAAATCGATCAAAACTCAAAAGCAAAATCAGATACACGAAAACCGTACCTTATGATTGAAAGCTAGGGTTCTTGGTCGAATCTTCCAAGTTTGAATGGGGATTTTTTATATATAATTGATCCTTTGATGAAGTTGCTTAATCGTGTTGGTTTGGCCCCCGACGTAGGCTGGAGCAACAAAATAAATATAAATCTAATTTAATCGGGACTCGAATTTGAAAGGGATTTAAATAGAAATAGGATTTACATTATTTTTAATAATTAATTTTGGAATAGACCATCGATATTATATTAATCTTGGAATATACCGTTTATATTTATAGACGGTTTCTTTTTGCAATTAACATTGAAAGCGGCCCCCATTTTGCAAAGGAATTATACGAAAAATACCGTCTAAATACAAATCCTTTTCTGCAGATATATGAAAAATATATATATCAAATTTGTTGTTTTTTCTCATTTAATTTTCTTAGATCCGTGTTTCATTCATCGCCACCGTCACAGCTCCTCGATCCTTCCGCCGAGCACAGCGAATCCGCAGCTGCCGAGCACAACTTCTCAGTCTGATAATACGACGTTTTCCGATTATCCGGCGTCGGAGGGATGTGAACCGTATAATCAGCTCTTTTGGGGAAGAGATATACCGATTTCAGACGCCGTAATCTCGCTGTGCTCCTCTTCCACCACCGCTCTACGGCTAATTCGAATGCGGATTCTGATTCTAAGACAGAGAATGGCGGCGGACTGGACTCGACAGTGGACTCTGATTCAGGTATTGATTGTGCTGTTTTCATTCAGTTTATTCGTTCATATTCATTCGGTTTAATCGCAGCTCGTTCTTATTTTACAGATATAAAGAACAATGAAGACTTCATCCTCGCAAAAAGCTGATGCGGTGCATCCTACCATTAACCGAGGTGATACAATAATGTTTTCCCGTTCAGTTTGTATTGATTTGTGTTGAAACTTGATTATCTAGTCTGAAAACTATGATTATTGTGGAAACTTGATTATTTATTCTGAAAACTATTGTGATTGTGGAAACTTGATTGTTTAGGCTGAAAACTGTGGTGTTTGTGAAACTTGATTATTTAGTCTGAAAATTGTGGTGATTGTGGAAACTTGATTCTTTAGGCTGAAATATATTGATTTTAGTTTTTGCCTGAATATATTGATTTTAGTGTGCAAACTGTGCATTTTAATATTTAAGAAAACTTGATTATCTAGTTTGAAAATTGTGGGGATTGTGGAACTAAATTATTTATTCTGAAATCTGCTATGATTGTGGAAACTTGATTGTTTAGTCTGAAAACTGTGGGGAGTGTGAAACTTGATTTTTTAGCCTGAAAACTATGGTGCAACTTAATTGTTTAAAAAATATGGTGAAACTTGATTGTTTAGTCTAAAAGTTGTGGTGATTGTGGAAACTTGATTGTTTAGGCTGAAATATATTGATTTTAGTGTGCAAACTGTGCATTTTAATATTTATGAAAAATTGACCTTTTAGTGTGAAAACTTGACCTTTTAATTTTGTATCTCACTACTAGAAAAATAAGGACGTTTCAGCGGTTATTTTGTGTCCTTTCAGCGGTTATTCGAAATCAAAAAACCGCTGTCTATGCTCCCGGTGAAACGTAATGGTCGTATCAGCGCTTTACCGACACTGGGACCCGTCCGTGTCATGTGGCAATGCTGAGTTGGATTGGGCCTAATTGAAACCCATCACATTTCAGCGATTAATAAAAACAGCTGAAACGTTTAAATATTAAAAATAAAAAAAATTGAAATATTTGAATTTCCAAAATTCTTAATATTATAAATTGAATAAAATATTACAAAAATGAAAATATCAAATATCAAAATTATATTAAAAATCAAGAATGTCAAACGTCATAATACTAATTCCTATACACTAACTAAAAGAAATCTAACATTGAAGCCCTAGTGTATTCTATCAACTACATGCTCCAATTCTGACACAATACACATGAATTGCAATCTAAAGAAGCACCTGGTCACTCGATGATGCTAACAATATTTCTCCATTGTGTTCGAGATCTCAACATACAACCTGCAATAAGCAAAATGATATAAGCTCACACTGCGTTAGTTAAAAGGGAAACCATATAAATCAGATGAAGTATTTTGTGTTCTTGATTAAACAGACAAAGTAACAATAAAGTGTGATCAACCCTGAAGCCAGATAATTTCAAGTGTTGTTATGTCATATAATCATTCACTTGTTAGATAAAGTCTAGGAACCCGTGGTTGCAGGTTTAAGAATGACAAATCACAGAACTGAACATATATCAATAAAAGCTCAAAACCTAGAACCTCTTTGCTGTAACCAATCAGAGTTTCCTCACTGATTTCTGTACCATGATAAACCTTGACTGCAACATCCTGATGGAAAACAAAGGAAAATGAACCATTTGACTTAACTGATGAGAAAACCAAATTCCGTAAAGAACTTCATGAAGCGAGAGAAGTTACCCAGAAAATCAAATTCTGTAGAGAACTTCATGAACCAAACTGTCCCTGACCAATATTAAAACATTCAAGAGCATACATTTCAAATGTGTTTCTAGATTAGGATACCCTACATAAATGAAATCATGTGTGAAATAACTATCAGTAGGTCTACTATAACTTTACGTGTAATTCTGTGTTTTAATTAACTGTATCGAGCATGTTATAACATGGTGGCAGTATGGAGCATGTTATAACATGATGAAAATTAAAGACAATAACACAGAATTGTTTATGCAGTTCGGTGATGAATACACCTACATCTGCGAGGCCTTGCCCAGTCTAGAAACCATTCACTAGATAATCAATATAGAATACAAAGCTCCTCACTTCTACCTATCTATGATTACCTCTAATAGTGAACTTGTGAGCACCCCTCACTTGCCGGTCAACGTCAAGCTCCTCACTTGACAAGGTCGAGCTCCTCACCCAACTTTCTGATGACTACCTCTCCCGAGGATATTATGGCCGTGGTTCTAGACTTGCCGATGAACAAGATCCCGTTGCGGTTGATTGCTGAACTGCGACTGCTCCACTCGAAAGTATCCTTGACAGGATTTTTAATCTCTAAATCCGTGGTTGATTTCGCAGCCTTCGTTCTTCTTTTATAGCGCATGTTGTACCTTCAATCACGTACAACCCTAATCTATTCTTTCTATAACTGAATATTACAATTTCCAATTACAATATAGAAAAAGGAATAGACTAGATCTCTTTCCAATTATAAAGCTATGCCTAACTAATTCTTCCATAATAATTCCGTAGGCAATATTTAATCTTCCATACTTGAATTGGACGAAAATAGATGACTTGGAATCTTCTGTTTTTAATCTTCAATAACCGAAAATAAATCGTTCTTCCATAACCATGTAATCCGATCGATACAAAGATTCAAGATCCATAAATAACTTTCCTGAGCATGTTAAAACATGCTTCCCTTCTTCACAAAAATGCCAACTTAAAAGTATGGACTTTACAATCTCCCCCTTTGGCATTTTGTGAACCCATCTTCATTTTGATGTCAGAATATCGAGTTACACAACTCCCCCTTAATATCTATCACCAAAAACTTCCAAGAACTTCAAATCACTTAATAAGGGAAATCCAAAATATCCAGGAAAAGTTATTAGAATCATCCGGAATAAATAAAATTCAGAATGAATCAGAAAGTCATCAAAATATCTCCCCCTTGGGGTCATAACATGCCAAAGTAGCATCTGAAGTAAATTAAATACCATGTTATAACATGTGCAACTCCAGTAGCTTCCGAAACAAATATAGCACCAAGTTATAACATGTGCAACTCCAGTTAAAAGCTTTCGTCAGAATGGCTGTCTTGCTAGAACTAACATAAGAGCTTGCTGCATCAAATGATCCAGTATCATTCTACTTTCCACTTGCAACTTATTTGGCCACAAAGCATGATAAACCTCCTTGTTTATAAAATTTCTTAGAAAAATTTAACTCTCAGCAGAGAATTATCATTGTCAGTTCTCAATTTAGACCTCACAGCTGGACCTTGTACTTCATCAAATTCATCTTCTTCAGTAGTTGCTGATTTCCTACTCTTCTTCCTCTGTTTCTTCTTGCCCAAAGAGAGAAACAAAGCTCCAAAAGCAATATTGGAGTCCAGACTTGACACATTAGCATTATTAATATTGATATCACTCACAGGCTTCTTCAACTTATGAATGGCTTTAAGGGATTTCAACTTAGATTGGGGCATCACAACTGTCAAATCCAATCTCTGTCCACTGCCTAAGGCTAACAACCCAGTCACAGCAGTTAAATCATCACCAATAACTCCCCCTAAATCAGAGCCGATAGAATTTGAGCTAGCCATCTCAAGATTAAACACACACTCAGCAGATTTACCAAAACTCCAACAAATCTCAATCCAATCAAAACCCTAGATTCGATGGCTACTTGCAACCTTCAAAATATATATATAAAACAACACTGATTTTTAGCAAAGATATGTAAAGAATACCTTGTGCATGTAGCTCAATTTGTTGGAGACACTCTGCAGGTTCAGTTGAATGTTGTGCGCTCAATACATCAATAAAGATCCAAACTTGGCAGCCAAAATCATGTAGATCATGAAGAACCAAAACCCTAGAACTCCATGAGCAGATGAAAACTTGGTATTTGTGAGTTCGGTGAGAGAGACGAAGAACAGAACCCAAGTAGAGAATGGGAAAACCAAAGTAGAATAAGAAAACCCTTTTTCCCTCTCATTCTGCAAATATACAATATCACACAACTGCCCCCGTAACATCTTCAAGAAATTTCACACTGGCCAACAGGTTATTCAACTCCATAAACTCACACTAAGGCCCAACAAATTTTCAACAGTTTCTCATACTCATCCAGACAGCATGTTATAACATGCTATATCTCAACATCCTTTTTCTTTCGCTTTTCTATTTTTTTTATAAAAGAATAAAAGCACTGATACAAGAAAAAAAATCTACAACAACAACATAGAGGTTATGTCATGGTACCTCAAATCCGACAAACACCAAGGTGTTGTCTCAACAGCTCAAATCTGGCAGCATCTAATGGCTTTGTGAAGATATCAGCAACTTGTTCAGCTGTAGAAACATGCTTGAGTAGAACCTCCTTCTTCTGTTTGACTTGAAGACCCAAGAAGTATGTAAGCTCTCCAACCGTACTCATCTCAAACTCACTCTTCACCATAGATACAAAATCATCAAAAAGCGTCTGAGACATTGACCCAAACATTATGTCATCTACATAGATTTGAGCCAGCAGTTTATGACTATCATGTTGAAACATGTACATCGTGCGATCTACTCCCCCTTGATGATAACCTTTCTTCAATAGAAACTGGGTGAGTTGGTCATACCTAGCACGTGGAGCATGTATCAATCCATACCGAGCTTTCTTCAATTTGCAAACATGATTCGGAAGCTCTTCTTGCATAGCTGAAATCCAATACTCATCTTCTAACGTCTCTTTGTAATTCCTCGGTTCAATAGCTTCAGTCTCAGCATTGTCTTTAGGGCATGTTATAACATGGTCTATCGAAGGGGATGTTACAACATGATCTGGTGAAGATGTAGTTCCATCAGAAATAGGTGAGCTAGTAGTACGAGATCCATTCTCCAGTTGTTGATCATCCTCATCTTCCATGACGTCCATCTCTCCAATGTTCTCCTTGAGGCAGCTTATGTTTTGATCAAACACATAGCAATTGTCTGAAGATCTAGTTCCAACCAGAATAGCTTTCTCACCTTTCTTAACAGTGCATGTTTTATCATCGAATAGAACAATCAGCTTGCTATCACAGAGATGACTAATACTTAACAAGTTTGCCTCTAATCCATCTACAAGCAAAACATCATGGAATACAGGAAATCCTTTTATCTGCAATTCACCTTTTCCAATAACACTGCATATCTTTCCATCACCAAACCTTACAGTTCCAGTCCAAGGTACCACATTATTAATCAAATCTCGAGACCCAGTCATATGCCTAGAGCATCCACTATCAAAGTACCACGTATCTCTAGCATAAGCACTAAAACATGTATGAACAACATAACAAAGTTTAGATTTTGGCACCCATACCTTCCTGGTCAGATTTGCTTGAAGTGACGGACTCATGTTATAACATGTCTTGAAATCCTTTCCACGCATGATATCCCTTAGAAGTCTGAAACACTGATTCTCTGAATGCCCTTGAAACATGCAGTAGTTGCACTTAATGGCTGGTCTCTTCTTCTTGAAAATCTGATGTGTTTGTCTTCTGAATCCTTGCATAGGCTTCAAACCTGGATTTACATGAGCAGAAGTACTCACATACTGAAGTCCATATTTGGGTATGGCCTGGTTCACATATCCTAGACCATGTCTGTCCCCCGATGCTCTTCCCATTTCCAACAGATCATCCAAGACAGCAGTTCCTTTGTTGAGTCGTTTAATCGTTCCTTCTGCATCTTCTGTCCTCTTGGTCATACTCAGTAAATCATCTTGTGTTTTCCTCACACTTAATTCCAAGCTGTCATTCATGACCTTGATCTCGTCCCTTTCATCTTTCAGAATGACCTTCTCAGCTTTCAATTTCTTGATTGATTCCATTGCCTTCATCCACATCCTGTATAGATTGTTATATGATTCATAGATATCATCTCCATGATCAGTTTCAGTTACATCCTCCACGACTGGTTCCTCTTCTGCTTCAGTAATGATTTCAGACGGCATGTTTAAACATGCAGAGACAGTAGGCATGTTAAAACATGCATGCTCCGATTCTTCGATCAGTGCTGCCCCAAACGACACATGATTGTTGACATGTTCCTCTTCTTCATCATCACTCCAGGTAGCTGCATATGCTTTTCCTTTTTCCTTGGGAGAGGCACTAGGACATTGAGACTGAATATGACCAAAACCTTCACATTCTCTACATTGTACCTTTCCAGCATGCTTGAAAGGTTTTGTGAGTGATTTAGACTCATTCTGACCTGAATTTCCTCTTCTGATAGGCACTGGATTTTGTCCTCTAGTATCACTTCTGTTTGGACCAGTTCTCTTCAACATCCTAGCAAAAATTTTCGATATATTTGCAACTTCTTCTTCACTTAGCTGGTCGATATCTACTTGTTCACTTTGGTCAGCTGCTCCAGCACCAGATTGCTCTTTCTTCATTCCTGCCTTGACGGCCAAGTTAGATTGTCTCTTTATAGCTTGCAGCCTCATCTCAAATGCACCAAGTGATCCCATAACTTCATCAAGAGTCATCGTTGAAGTGTCAAATGCATCTTCCATGGTTGTTACCTTGTTGTGAAATCGTTCAGGAAGGGATCTCAAAACTTTCTGAACCAGTTGGAAATCAGTGAATGGTTGTCCCAATTGGTCTGCTGTGTGAGCTAGATCACTGATCCGAATGTTATAGTCACCAATGGTTTCATGTTCATCCATCACAATTGTCTCAAATGTGGTTGTTACAGTTTGAAGCTTCAGTCTCTTTATCTTAGCATCTCCTTCATAGTGAGTCTGAAGTTTATCCCATGCTGCTTTTGCCGAAGTACATGTAGAGATCAATCGAAATTGTTTTTGATCTACAGCAGAGTAGATAGCATATAGCACCTTGTTGTTGATTTTCTTGTTAGCCTTCTCAGTCGTGCTCCATCCTTCTAATGGCTTCACCGATCTCTCGCTTGTTCCAGTTTTAGCCTCAGACAGTGGTGAAATCCAGGTATTTTCTATCCATTTCCATGCATCATCATCCAGACCGTGTATAAACACCATCATCTTCGCCTTCCAGTAAGGATAATTCGTTCCATCCAGTAGGGGCGGTCTCGCTGTTGATGTCCCGAGCTTCTCTTGAGTAGACATAATGATAGCTCCGATCTCACTACCCTTGTAAGAGGTATTGTAGTGACCTTGCTCTGATACCAATTGAAATAACTATCAGTAGGTCTACTATAACTTTACGTGTAATTCTGTGTTTTAATTAACTGTATCGAGCATGTTATAACATGGTGGCAGTATGGAGCATGTTATAACATGATGAAAATTAAAGACAATAACACAGAATTGTTTACGCAGTTCGGTGATGAATACACCTACATCTGCGAGGCCTTGCCCAGTCTAGAAACCATTCACTAGATAATCAATATAGAATACAAAGCTCCTCACTTCTACCTATCTATGATTACCTCTAATAGTGAACTTGTGAGCACCCCTCACTTGTCGGTCAACGTCAAGCTCCTCACTTGACAAGGTCGAGCTCCTCACCCAACTTTCTGATGACTACCTCTCCCGAGGATATTATGGCCGTGGTTCTAGACTTGCCGATGAACAAGATCCCGTTGCGGTTGATTGCTGAACTGCGAAAGCTCCACTCGAAAGTATCCTTGACAGGATTTTTAATCTCTAAATCCGTGGTTGATTTCGCAGCCTTCGTTCTTCTTTTATAGCGCATGTTGTACCTTCAATCACGTACAGCCCTAATCTATTCTTTCTATAACTGAATATTACAATTTCCAATTACAATATAGAAAAAGGAATAGACTAGATCTCTTTCCAATTATAAAGCTATGCCTAACTAATTCTTCCATAATAATTCCGTAGGCAATATTTAATCTTCCATACTTGAATTGGACGAAAATAGATGACTTGGAATCTTCTGTTTTTAATCTTCAATAACCGAAAATAAATCGTTCTTCCATAACCATGTAATCCGATCGATACAAAGATTCAAGATCCATAAATAACTTTCCTGAGCATGTTAAAACATGCTTCCCTTCTTCAAAAAAATGCCAACTTAAAAGTATGGACTTTACAATGTGTATTAGGAATCAGTGCCTCACATGGTTAAGTTTTCATATGGTTTGTTGATAGACTCGACAGGTAAGCTGGAAGCACTGCGGAAAGCACTTGGTCCATCCTGATCAAAAGGCAAGGCAGAAGGATGATATATTGGCAACCTAAATTGTTTATACCGTGGAATAGTAGAGAAAAGGAAATGGTTGTATCTTACAATACGCATTTCTGGAGGCTTGAGAAGCTCTCCTTCAGTTTCAGCTAAATCCCAATCAACCTGGTATTCTTTTGCTATCTCTTTCAAGACTTTCAGTTTCACTTCACCTGATGGAGTTTTTACTGACAGCTTCTCAATGAGCTGTAAAATTAGACATTGGTAAAGTATCATCAAACAGAAGCAAAGGAGAAATCAAATATCACTAAAGTTTGGCTTCATACACTAAAACATCAAGTTATTCCATAACAAACATCACTGCATTACCTATTCCCTTACATTTATGAGGGGATTTATGATATCAACAAACATGTAATCACAGAAGAGCACCAAACAACTAGATGCCGGGAAATCTGGTTGCTAAACAACTTTAACAGTGTTGCATCCTAGCACCAAACACTAATTTAAACTAATTTATCATTTTTAGATTAGATGCCAGGAAATCTCAGAGATTAGAGCGCAAAAGAATGAATGGCACCTACCCAACTCAAACAACAGCAACTTCGATCGAAAAACAAGGAAAAGAACACAACATCGACATCACCAAAATAAAATTCTATTATACATAACCAAAGTGAATCAAACAACATTTCAAGCGGGCCTCACCCACCCTAATCACCCATCTCTTCAACCACATCTACAAAAATAATCACAACAATAGAAACTCACATTTCCCACCAGCCAAAAAGATGCATAATCAGAAAGTGCAAAAATCAAAGACTTTTCAGAAATCCAATCACAACCCAACTCAAATATAATAGAAATCAACCATCAGACCAAAAAATCAGAGTACTGAGATGAACGTATGATCAGCAAGTAGTAAAAAATTCAAGAAAGCTTGAAGAAAAATGAGAAGCGAACCTGTGATGTGAGGAAGGTGGAGTGGTTGCTTGTTTTGGCGGTAGGACTGATCCGGTTGGGTACTAATAATGGGATCTGCCTGTAATTATATGCCTTGAAAATGAACAGACAGACAGACAGAATAATCAAATGCAAAACAAAATTTTGATCATGTTATAATCAAAAGTGAAATTGTAAGAACCTCGCGAGTTTGGGAGGAGGAGATCGGCGGAGAATCTCCACCAAGGAAATCAAGAAAGCTAGGGATTTGCCGGAGCCAGTGACGTCTTTGTGGCTGAGGAGCTTGGGTATGGTGGCTGCCTGAACTGATGTGCAGAACATCGAAGCCGGAGTCGGAAAGTGCTTCGAGATCTCGCCGGACAGCGGTGGTTTGAGGTCGGAGAAGCGGGTTCCGGTGAGAGCTCGGCTAGGGTCTGAAGCATCAGGAGACGGTGCCACCGCCTGGCCATCGTTTTGGACGCTACCTGGCCATCGATTTGGACACCGCCGGCCGGGATTTCGCCGAACCGTGTTGCTGAACCGTGTTGCTCGCCATCAAGAAAGCTCCGACGCTGAACCGTGTTGCTCGCCGGTGATGCGTTCGGCGGTGATTCCTCGGCCACCCGAGAAAAGTCACCGTCGGATTGGGATATTGGAGCAATCTCGGTTTAGAATTTGGATGGGAGATTGGGAGCAATCTCGATTTAGGATTTGGATAGAGATAATGTTTTCAGCTTCTTTTTAATTTATAGCCATAAATATGTCTGGTTGAGATCAAATCATAGAATCCAATTTAACGGTTCAGATTCGAGTTAATCATTATAATTTAAATTAAAAATTCAATTTCCGCAACCATTATATGTTGCTATTTTGCAACATGTAAAATTAATAATTACATTTTAACTCAGAAATTTTAATATAAAATATTTTTTGATGATGGACAAAATATTTAAAATTAAATATAGTTTTAACACAAATCATTGGTTTCAACAATGATATAAATTATAGCATTGAAAATATAGTGGGTTCAATATAAAAACGTAACGTTTACGCTTGATAATGAACGTTTGAACTTTCTTATCAGTGATATTTCATATAGTGTAAGTTACAATGTCACAAAAAAATCAAATATACTTAGTTCATTTAGTAATGAAAATAAATTAATCACAACTATGATTGAAATATGACTTCAAATTATATATACTTAACTACGTGTTATAGTATTATTAGTGCTTCCCAGATTTTTGCTACTAAAGTTTTCACTACACGTACCTTTCATCGAGGTAATACCAGAACAAATTTACACAAAAAGTGTCGTATACATTATAAATTAACATAAACATTAAAAAAAATCAAGTTTAAATGTCAAAATTTGATGTTTTAAGACATTTATTCATTTTAAGATGATATCGTGCACATTACACGCTTTATGAATAATGATTAATACAAATACTTTATTTTAGTGCATTATAAATGGAATATTAGTAGGGAAAGATAGAAAATGTAACTATTACACTTGATAATGAATGTTCGAACATTCTTATCGATGTTATTTCATGAACTTTCTGTTATAATATCTCAACATCAGTCAAATATACATAATTTCATTTACTAATTGAAATAATTGATCACCACATGATGGAAATATGACTCCAAAGTGTATTTACTTAACTACAAGTTATAGTCTTAGTAGTGCTTCTCAGATTCTTGTTACTAAAGTTGTCACTACACGTACCTTTTATCGAGCCAATATCAAAGCAGATTCACATCAAAATTATATTATACATTATAAAATTAACATAATCATAAATAAATCATTATTAAAAGTAAAACATTTGATGTTTTGTGACATTTTCAAATTGTTACTCAATTGAACATTTGTATCAGTGATATTTCATGGACTTTATGTTATAATGGCATAGAAACACTCAAATATACTTAATTTCATTTAGTATTTTAAACAATTTGATCACAACTATGGGTGAAATATGACTGCAAAGTATATATACTTAACTAAGTTGTAATCCCAGTAGTACTTCTTAGGTTCTGGCTTCTAAAGTTCTCACTAAACGTACCAAAAATCGAGTCAATACCAAAGAAAATTTACATTAAAAGTGTCTTATACATTCTAAATTACCTTAATCATTAAAAAAATTCAAGTTTTAAAGTCAAAATTTGATTTTTTATGACATTTTCAATTTTGTATACCAAGAGCAACAGTTAGTTGTTGCTATGCATACGTGGAGCAGCCATTAGTTGTTGCTATACATACATAGAGCAACAGTTAATTGTTGCTATGTATACCCAGAGCATAATTTTTACATGAATTTGGTCCACCAAGTTAATATTTCAAATTCATTTGTCGTTAATCACGCCAAGAAACTATCTTATACATAATAAAATTATCATAGTTATAAAAGAACTAGTTTAAAAGACAATATTTGATGTTTTATGACATTTTTATGACAAGATTTGATGTTTTACGACTAGTTTTCATTACACATATCATTTAGTGAACTAATAGCAACGTAAATATACATTAAAAGTGTCATATGCATAAAAAAGTTAACAAAATTATCATAATTTTTAGGTATATAAGTAAAAGTTTGTTTGTTTTTGACATTTTTTCAAATTTTTATTCAACCTGACAGTCTATCAATGCTATTTCATGGACTTTATGTAATAATGTCTAAAAAACACTCAAATATACTTAGTTTCATTTAGTATTTGAAACAATTTGATCACAACTATGGGTGAAATATGACTGAAAGTATATATAATTAACTAAGTTGTAATCCCTGTAGTACTTCTTAGGTTCTTGCTTCTAAAGTTCTCATTAAACGTACCAAAAATCGAGTCAATACCAAAGAAAATTTACATTAAAAGTGTCTTATACATTATAAATTACCATAGTCATTACAAAAATTCAAGTTTAAAAGTCAAAATTTGATATTTTATGACATTTTTCAATTTTATATACCAAAAGAAGCAGTTAGTTGTTGCTCTGCATACGTGGAGCAGCCATTAGTTGTCGTTATACATACCTAGAGCAACAGTTAATTGTTGCTATGTAGACCCAGAGCATAAATTTTACATGAATATGGTCCACCAAGTCAATATTTCAAATTCATTTGTCGTTAATCACGCCAAGAAACTATCGTATACATAATAAAATTATCATAGTTATAAAAGAACTAGTTTAAAAGACAATATTTGTTGTTTTATGACATTTTTATGACAAGATTTGATGTTTTATGATTAGTTTTCATTACTCATATCATTTATTGAACTAATAGCAACGTAAATATACATTAAAAGTGTCATATGCATAATAAAATTAACAAAATTATTAGGTATACAAGTAAAAATTTGTTTATTTTTGACATTTTTTCAAATTTTTATTCAACCTGACAGTCTATCAATGCTATTTCATGGACTTTATGTAATCATGTCTAAAAAACACTCAAATATACTTAATTTCATTTAGTATTTGAAACAATTTGATCACAACTATGGGTGAAATATGACTGAAAGTATATACTTAAGTACCAAGTAGTAGTCTTAGTATTGTTTCTCAAGTTCTTGATACTAAAGTGTTCACTACACGTACCATTCAATGAGTTAATATCAAAGCAAATTTACACGAAAAGTGTTTCATACATACTAAAAGTATAATAATCAATAAAAAAATTGGTTTAGAAGTAATAAATTTATATTAAATGATTTTTTTTTTCAAATTTTCATACGTTTCAACGCTTTGAAACAAGCGTTGAAACAAGAGAGACGTGGCTCTTCTCCTTCATGACACGTGTACACATTTTTACAATTGGGCTATTGGTGAATTCGTATAGTGTTGGATATGGGTTATGGCAGAATTCGTATAGTGTTGGATATGGCTCAAGGAGCAGGCTTTTTTGCCATCAAATGTTTCAACGTTTGGTGGTAATACTTAAACCGCTGAAATAACAATTGGGCCTTTATAAATCAGGATCCATTTAATATATTTGTGAAATAGGCCCAACAAAAACCCAATTATTTGGACTGCAAATTTAGCCCAATTGTCGAGTCAGCATTCGTTACAGCGCCACCCTCACCTAGCGTTGAAAGAATGCGGGTCCAACCAGAAATTCAACGCAAGCACTTGGTCAATTCGTCCAGTCAGCATTCGTTACAGCGCTTCCCTCACGTAGCGCTGAAATATGGCGGGGTCCATCCACAAATTCAACGACCAGGTTCCGGTCAATGCGTCCAGTCAGCTTCCCTTTCAGCGGAATGCCTGGCAACGCTGAAAGCAGATTCAACCATATCTCACGGTTTCAGCGACATTTGGGGAAACCGCTGAAAGTTGAAAGTCAACACTTAAATTCTTGGTCAGACTCCGCGCCCAAAATAGAAATAACCGCTGAAATGGTTGTTTCAACTGTTATTTTACACAGCGGTGTGTGCGAACACCGCTGAATCGGCTCCGTGTTTTTCTAGTAGTGTCTGTTCATTCATGAAATCTCATGCTTTTATTTTGAAAACTTGTGATTTTAATGTGGATTATGTCTGTTTTAAAATTACTATTCAGGGATGCCATTTTTATGAAATTTACTGTTTTCAACTTGAAAATTTGACCTTGTAATCTGCCTCTCGTGAAATCTCATGCTTTATCTTTAAAAACTTAACATTTTAATTTTGTGTCTGTTCATTCATGAAATCTCATGCTTTTACTTTGAGAACTTGTGATTTTAGTCTAAATACTTTAATTTATGAAATATGGTTGTTTTACTATGAAAACTGTAGTTTTTAATGTGAAATATGTTTGTTTTAAGGTGACTATTCACAACTTTAGTTTTATTAAATTTACTGTATTTAACTTGAAAACTTGACCTTTTAATCTGATTCTGTTTACTTTTTGTGAAATCTCATGCTTTACCTTTAAAAATTTAACCTTTTAATTTTGTGTCTGTTCATTCATGAAATCTCATTCTTTTACTTTGAAAACTTGTGATTTTAGTCTAAATATTTTTGTTTATGAAATATGGTGATTTTACTTTGAAAACTGTAGCTATTAATGTAAAATATTAGCTGATTTGAGTACATATTCTTTGCGTGAACAGTACTGGTGAACAATTCGCGTGAACTGTGCGGTGAACAGTGCACGTGAACAGTACTTGTGAACAATCCCTTTTTCAAATTTTGCAAATAGGGACATCTTTACTTCCATATTTTAATGTAATCATTGGTCTATATTATAGTTATAATATGACGGTCACTCCAGAGACCAACTCGTCGATATTTATAGACATTATCTAATTGTAAAATAATTTTGAGGCGGTCTCTAATCAGCAAATATTATTTTGGGCGGTTCCTTTTTTGTAAATTAGGGAATTTGCAGACAGGGGTCTTAGATAAATATAAATACAAACTTTTTTTTTCTTCTCGCTTAATTTCACACAATTTGCCTCTCTTCCATTTTCCCCCAAATCGTGATGAAAACTTCTCAAACCCCAAAAAAATGCATCACCAACTCTATTGAATTCGTTGTACTATTGCTCTGCTCACCGATCGATTGAATTCATCGATGTTGGAATCGATTGGAAAAAATCAAAATCAATAAGGAGTCGATTGAATTCATCGTTGTACTGCTGCGGTAGAATCGTTTGAATTTGTAGCGACATCTTCGCCTCACCATGGGGAGTACCGTGAAATCGCTCGAGTCAACGTTGGCGACGGGGAGATCTCGACGTGTTTTCTGTTTTGCTTTGTGTGTTCGTTGATCAGACTTCGGTTTGCACAGTTCCAGCCACTGAGTGTTTAAGATCGCGATGACGATGTCGATCGATTTCGAAGGGCTCCGCGGCGATGATGATCAAGGACATTCTTTGACATCCACGGCGATTAGAGCTTTCCCCAATTCGAAGAAGATGAAAGATTCTCACGAAATTAAGCTTCTTCAAGCTCGTGAAGTAATTTTAATTCAAATTTATGTGTGCATGTCACGATTTAATGCTAAAATGTCTTGTTTTCATAGTAAATAACTAGGTTTTCAATCAGTTTGACTGTGCTGTCTAAAACATGTTGTTTAGGTTAAATCAAGATAGTTTTTAAAGTGCGTCGATAGTTTCTGTGTGCATGTCATGTTTGCATGCTAAACTGTCATGTTTTCGTAGTAAATAACAAGATTTTCATCAGTTTAACTGTGTCTGTCTAAATCCCATTCTTTTTAGGTTAAACAACATATTTTTTAAAGGTTTGTCGCCAATTCTGTGTGCATGTCAGGTTTTCATGATAAAATGTCAGGTTTTCATAATAAATAGCTAAGTTTTCATCAGTTTAACCGTGCTTGTCTAAAACCTTTTATTTTTATGTTTAACAACATAATTTTTAAAGTTTTGTAGGCAAATTATGTGTGCGTGTCAGGTTTTCATGCTAAACTGTCATGTATTCATAGTAGATAGGTTTTCATCAATTTAGTTCAGTTTAGTTCAACATGATTCAGTTCAATTCAGTTTAATAAGCCATATCTAATTTCTAAAGTTCAGTTTTGATGAAGATATGATTTGATAAATATAACTTAATTTGGTTATATCAATACATTAATTTGCCATTAATTCAGTCATGCTCTGTTCAATATAGTTAAACTAGATTGATTTTAGTAATTCATATATGATGAAATAAGATTAGATATAATATAGCTTCCACTGATATCAATGGATTGATTGTTTTCTTTAATTTAGATCAATTCAGTTCAATTCATCATGATTAAGTTCAATTCAATTTAAAGCCATATCCAATTTTGTGTACTTCAGCTCAATTCTATTTATTATCTAGGTTAAGTTTATTAACTTCGGTTTCGATTAAATATGATTCGATAAAAATTTGCTAATTTAGTTAGATTAATGCAGTGATTTATTTATTCAATTCAGTTCAATTCTAGTAAGTTCAATTCAATATAACTTTATTATCAATGGCTTGTTTTGTAATCAAACTGTTGAATGTAAATGTATTTTTATCAAAAATTCAAATGAATTTTAGTTCAATTCAGTTCACTAATTTTCAGTTCAGTTCAGTATTTTTCAGTTTAGTTCATTTCAGTTCAGGCATATTTAACAGGCCCTAATGCCAATAGAATTTCTGATTATATATTTGTTACCATGTATTTAGGAAGATGAAGGGTCACACACAATAGAACTAGTTATTGGGGTGTAATGGATTAATATTGTGATTAATTCATGAAGGTTAATAGGCAATTGAATGGGGACTTGTAACGTTACAAATTCGTGGTGATTCATTTAGCATTAAGTCCCTGCTTAATCGACTTTAATCGGTATAGCACTTCTTGACGATTATAGAGATTCAACAATCCGGTACGCCTATTTACGCATTAATTATATCATGATTTGGGCTATATAATATTAGTGAACACTTTCCCTTGAACCATATGCCGTAGCTCCAATTCCCCTTCAACTTTTATACCGCCATCATGTCTGTCAATATATTTGAGAAAATCTCCGAGCACATTATGAACAAGTATGGCGATAATGGATCTACTTGTCTAATACCTAACGCTGGTTTCAGAATCCCTAATTCTCCCCCATTTAGAACGAACGAGAATGAAACTAAGCTGATGCACGCCTTGATAAGCTTCACGAATGCTTCTGGAAATCCAAATATGGTCATAGTATGGAAAACAGAGCTTTATTCTAGGCGATCTAAAGCTTTACTCATATCCAGCTTGACACTCATATGTCCCACAGGCCCGTCGTTTTGTTCTTCATACTATGATGGAATTCCTATGCTATCAGTATGTTGTCGGTGATAATTCTCCCATGTACAACTGCTGACTGTGCTTTAGGAATAATTTTCGGCGTCACCACTTTTGAAGCTATGCTATAGACCACGTTACATAGGCTAATAGGTCTAAAATGAGTGATATTCTCAGGCTTTTAACCTTCAGAGTTAACATAATTTGCGTGCAATTAACCGAAGGATTAAAATTCGATGTATTCAACAATTCAAGTACAAAAATAGTAACATCTTCACGAAATATAGGCCAAAATTTCCGTTTAAAAACATGACTCATACCGCCTGGTCCTGGAGACTTGAATGGATGCATCTATATTGCCGCTCGAGCAACTTCATCTGCCCTATATGATTGCATGAAATCTTCCGCCATGTCCACCGTGACCCACGGTTGGAATCTTGTCAAAACTTTCTCCATCAGCTCCTCTTGAGTAACCGAAGTCGAGAACAAACATCCAAAGTAATTAAGCAGAATTCTCTCTATGCTCTAATCATCTGTTCTCAAAATCTGTTTGTCATCCTTCAGCCTATCACTCTTGTTATTTGATCTTCTTTGTGAGGCAAAACGATGAAATAATTTAATATTCATGTCACCTTTTTATTCAAGTGCTTCTTAGCTCTATGCTTCCATTGAATGCAGTCTGCTGCCTGCAGTGGCGGATTCTATGGGGGTCTAAAAGAGGCCGGGCGCACCCCATAATTTTGTCCAGAAATAGCATTCATTCCTCATTAAATAATATTTTGGAAATAATTAATTTGTAGCCTCTTGTATTTTTGGAAAGAAAAATATATTTATGTAAGGAGAGTAGAAAAGTTTTTTAAAATCAAACTTCTTATAAAAGTAGTGGCACATTTTGTTAGTTTTTTATTAGTATTTTGTTTTTATTTTTTTAATTTATAATTCTTATAAGATATTATAATAGTAATTTTTTTTAAAGAATATTAATAATATTTTCTTAATAATATTGTTAAAACAAGCCTGCGTAGTCGAATTGAAAATGATTTTCTGCGAGATTCTTTGGTGCTATATATTGAAAGAGAGATTACGGAGACCATTCCCATTGATTCGATTATCGACACTTTTGAGATGATCAAAGAGAGAAGAGTTAGATTCAAATAAAATTTATATTTTCTTTAACTATAGTTGGTCCTTTATATGTATGATTCTTTTATCTCTAAATAAATTATTTTACTATACCGTTATTTTTATAATTTCATTAGTTCTTTCGAATTCAAATTTTTGTGATTAGTCCGACCCCCTTTAAGGTAAAATTCAGGATCCGCCCCTGGCTGCCTGTTGTAGCTCATGCTCTGCTCTTAGTTCAACAATCCTTTCTCGGGCAACCTATATTGTTTCTCCACCAATCAGCTCTTGGTATTCCTTCTCCACCTTTGCCATCTTTTTGGGATGTTTGAAAGGACTCTCTACTCCATTTGAGTAAACGAAGAGAGCATTCATCCAAATTTTCTGGTAGTGGAGCCGAGTATTCCACGAGTCCCTAATCATCTTTTCACACTCTTTCAATTGTATCCTTTTTGCTTCTATCTGAATCTCTTCCTCCTCCTAAACCTGCGTGCATTCGGGTTTCTAGAACAAATTTTTACCATCACACGTAGATGATTGGAGTGCATGGTATTTAAATTCTCGATCGTTGACCACTGAAATAGGTCTGGGAAGGGCTGGTTACAGATGGCTCGATCAAGTCGCGCTTTTGCTGAGTTCGGTTTTGTTGCGTTCCTTATCTAGGTAAGCAGTGGCCCCGAGACAGCCATATTAAACAGGTCGTAATAGTCATATGCTTGTCTGAAGCATTCGATTTGCTACTCGACTCTCTGTCTAGCACCTTTAAACTCCACCAGAGTTAGTACTTCATCAAAATCTCCCACACACAATAATGGTACTACATGCTCATCTGCCATGCACTTGAAATGTTACCACCATTATCTTCTTTGCAGCACCTCAAGATGGCCATAAATTCTAGTCAAGCGAATACAATTATTTCCAACAACTACAAAGAAATCAATGTAACAAGAACAAAAATACTTTATTTCCACATCTATGTGTTTTTTCCACAAAAGGGTCAAACCACCGGAATTTCCAGAACACCCTTGTGAAGTAATAGCAAAACAAAATATTTTTAAATCAAAAGACAAACTATCAATCTCTTCTATCGAACTCTTAGTCTCACACAGGAATAATGTCTGGTTTCTTCAAGAGCAACATTGTGCGCACTTCCCGAACTGCCTTGTCTCTTTCCAAACTACGGCGGTTCCAGCTTAGTATATGGAATCACCGCCACTGCCTCATCTTCGCTCGAACCTGCCACAGTAGGGGTTGTTGTGTGTGCTGTGTCAGTTATCTGTCCATCTCTCTCTAGTTCCAGCTTAATCTTCTTTGCAGCTCCATACTCTTCTGGCTCATCTTCATCGTCTATAGGAAATAAAAATTTAGGACCCTTCATTTGCACCTTGTTTGACTTTTTAGCCTCCTCTCTAGGTTGCTGTTTGGCTGCATTTTGACGGGCAATATTTTTCGATGACGGTCTTCCCCTAGGTTTCAAAGATGACTTCTTTCTGTACTTGGAAATTTTGGTATTTGTTTCTTTGCCGATGAGTCGTAATGAACATTACTTCTTTCATTAAAGGGCTAAGCATCAATGGTCGAGTCGCCTCTAGTCGAGTTGGTGGCCTCTACTCCGCCAGCGAGATCTTCGAAAGCTGCACCGCGACTGGGATTCCACTCTCCAGACTTACCACCTCCGCGCTCCGCACCTAAACAAACTCTTGGCTGGATTGATGAACTGTCTTTCCCCCGTGAGTTTCAGTTGTCTTTGTCTCAATTCTTCTTTCCCTCACAACTCCACTGTTAGCAAACAAATACCTAACCGCTTCTCTCATTTCCTCCATAACCCGTGTTTCTTCAGTTAAAGCTATCTCTCTCATAGGATTTGAATGTGTGGGCATGTTCTCCTGCAGGTGTGCATGGATAGATGACCAATCAATCCCTAGGAACCTCGATAAAACTTCCTCATTCACCACAAAAGGTTGTTTCCAAGACTGACTCTAGTTATACTGGTTGTGGTTGTATAACCATTGCACTACTCTCTCTTTTAGTGACTTGCGTCCACACTTCTCTGGGCCATAATCTCGATAAAACTTACTCATTCGCCACAAAAGGTTATTATCCCATGACTGACTCCGGTTGTACCGGCGGTGGCCGTGTAACCAAAACACTACCCTCTTTCAGTGACTTGCGTTCCACGCTTCTCTGGGCCATCAATCTCCGTTGCATTACTTGCCTTTATTGTGTCCCGAATTGTCGCCTAAACTGGATGCATATCTTTTTTTAGGTCACACCTAGTAGGATACTCCACATCGATTTCTCAAACATACTACTCCAGAATTTCCATATCGGAACCTTACACGCCAATGTTATTTTCCATCCGAATCAAAGCTGCACCATTCTCCTTAACGTGATGTCTAATTTCAGAGTCTGGACGACGCGTTTTTTGCACTATATGTGGTCTCTAGAGATCTTGTTTGCATGTTGGCCGACTGATTGAGATTTCTGGTTAGGGATGGCTTGGTCTTTCATGATTGTTGTTGTTGTGTTCACATGTAATTGTTCCAGCCGCCAAACCATATATATATGCATATCTAACACCATCTCTTTCGTCCTCCGAAGCTAGCCAACGATCTTCACTAGCATCTCCGTGGTGTCCAATTCTCCCACAGTATTCACAAAGCACATGAAGTTTTTCATACTTCAAGGGAAACTTGTCGAATCCTTTGAAAGCTTGGAACCTCTTGATTAGCTTCATTATGTCTATTTCCACTCAAATCCTCAGGAAATTTCCCACCACGCCACCATACTTGTCCTTGTCCGAATTTTTTATTGTTGTATGATGGAAAATAAAAATGTAGAAACTAATAGGGTGATTTAGGATGAAATTCTAACAATAGGTGTTTTGCATTTAGCAAATGCGAAATAACATTCTATTTCACATTTGATTGTACTTATGAGATTTAAATTTATAATTAATAAAAATATTGATTCCCTGTTTCGCATTTAGCAAATGCGAAATAAACTCTATTTTGAATTTGCTGAATGTGAAACACATATTAATAGAAATCATAAATTTTTCATCATAAACATTTCTAGCACCTAACATATTTACCCTGTTTCAAGAAAGTTATCGTCCTTATCTACCTTAATGTATCGCCCGGTCCTGTTTTCGATTGACTCCGAATCCGGAATATTCATCAAAGTCGCAGGGACCTTCTCAGCAATCACCCAAAATTGTGTCCGATTAAAAACCAGATCCAATCCGAAAATCTCTAGAACTGACTTCTTCAAGTTCAGAAGTTTCCGATCAATCACTCAAGGTTGCAAACTGTAAACCCTCGACTCTTCTTCAACATTCGGAAACTCAAACTAAAAAACATTCTCGCCATGAGTTCAAACCTTCAGTGAGTCTCTCAGGTTCCAAACCCCTAAAAATATGGTATGTATTCCGTCATGATGAACCCGTCGTAGAATGATCAACTTGCCAACCATGATTTTGTCCTAATCTGTCAACTCCGACCCCCCTCCTCCCAGATCAAGAGGATCCTCTTCCACTGTCGTTAACTTCATCTTTCTGCACCGTCATTCATTGTCCTCCAGGATTTCCATGATCTCACGTGCCAATCGTGAAAATCTGTGAAAAAACCAATTGGTGAAATTACGATATTAAAATCGCCAAATCCTAGAATTTTAGAGAGAAAGCACAATTAGGTACATTGGATTTTTAAATTCATGATTAGTCAAATGAACAATATAATCCTTAATTTATTTTCTTAGTTTATTTATTTTCATTTTCATATGTTTTCTTAATATTTTTAGTGGGGTGATATTTAGTAGGTTCACCAAACCTATAAAAACCCAATGGGACAAAGTTTGTTTACAAATAGTAAATAGTATACATTTTGTATATAATGATCTAAGTTTTAACCCATGTCCGCTCCTACAAGCATGTTAGGGATCGCATTGCGAAGTCCAAATCTGCTGATAGGGAACTCATTACTCGTAAGCATGTTAGTAAATCGCCAAGCAAAATACAAATCTGCCGACAAGTACGGGGTATCCACTAGATCATATACTTCTTGAGACTATGTATCAAAGAATCAACATCCAACTTCTAATGATGCACCACCATTTGCTCCATGCATTGCACCTCTCTGTGTGTTGTCTTGACTCCTCTCTGTGTGGTATGTCCCTCTGGATCCGCAACATTGCATTCTTGATTGTGCTTGCCTTCAGTTCCCTTATTCTCCACCCTGCAATTTCACAATAAACCGCCGTAAAAAGTTCTCCAAAAATCATCAGCCTCTAAAATAAGGTGTCTCAGAGCTATCCAATTGAATCAATCCTCTAATTCTACTAGGCAAGCTACTCTGTGTGTAAGTGTGTATTATAAGTGATCCACTAGCAAGTTTAGAGAGTGAATCTGCACATAGATATAGCGTTTAAAGGATATAGTGAGTTCACCTGATAATTCCCATATGTTTCTGATCACAGGTATGAGTCTCCATGGGATTGTGTACTCTTTCTTAATTACTTTAGAAGAATCAGTGAATCCGTCTCCACTTCCACCTTCTGAATTCCATTGAAAAAAATCCGCCTCTAATCCCAGTGGCAAAGCAGTTGCCTCATCTTCAATTTCTGACAATAAAACTTGAACCTCCTCTTCCATTTCTCAAATAAGAGCCCATCAGTATTCAGTTTATCACTACTGCCGTTGCAAGCTGAACTTGACCAGCATGATTGCTGACACTAAAACCTGCACCTCCTTTTTCATTTCTCAAATAAGAGCCATCAATATTCAATTTATAAAAATCATATGTTGGCAATAACCAACTAATGATTCTTACAGAAGCAACCCTCAAAATTGGTGCTTTTCTCAAACCATGGTGCTCAGGTGGTTTGAACTTAATCCAAACCTTGATATGAGCTTGAATAATACTATCAATTATTGAGGTAACCTGTTTTGATATTACTTCCTTGTTTGGAGTGATTCCCTCAAAGATATACAAGACTCTAGCACACCATATAAACGATACATTGACTACTGGTATTAGTCTGCAAATGTTTTTCTTAAATAAAGAAGAAACCTTTACATTCCAGTAGTAGTATAATATATTCTACAAAGATTCAGAATGATGTGTATCATATTTTAGACTAACTTTTTCCCATATCCATGTTACATTGATATAGTTGTTAAAAGTATGATGCAAATCATCCCCATTTGCAAAACAAAAGTAACAAATTGATGGCTGATGAACGTTCATGTCTTCAAGAATATATGTTGTAGGTATAACACTATTTTTCACTCTCCAACAGGAAATAGACATTTTTTTGGCAAAAAATTAGACCACATATGCCTAAATGACGGAGCAATGATCTTCTTAGGTCTTAAAACCTCATATGCAAAGGCAACAAAAAATATTTTCAAACGGAGAACTGAAATAAATGTAAACATAATTATCTAAAACGGATTTTTTTAACATGCTAAACTAAAATGAAAAAAACTGAATTGAACTGCAGAAAAATTAAGAGAACGTGACCAAGTTAAAAGAGATTCAACTATCCCAAAAAGTTTCATTTCAAGATGGAGGGGTAACTTGTATTTTACATATAAAGAATGATGAAAACATTCCAATCAATCGGTCATGATTTTATTTTTGATGTCTTCATCGGTTAAAAGATTAAAATGAAAAGAATCACAGATTACAAAGAAACATACTTAAGCAAGATTACTCTCAAGGGTTTTGCCCAAAACTAAAACTGATTTACAAACTAAAATTATTTTAAAGAAACTTTTAATGTAATCAAACAAAATGAAAATATGTACTCCGTATTCACTTTGTCCCTTCAAATTAGACCTGTCTGTTCATATAAATTCACTTGGGCCCTTCGGAAGGACGCCTGGCTGGCATTGCGTGGAGCTTTCACGAAGATCGTTGGCTACGTACGAATTCTTTCGACATTTTGAACTCCCATCACTTCCAGTGTTCTTCCAAGGGCTTTTAGGAAAAAAAACCTGTGATTCACCTAACTAATGAAATTAGCTTTATTAATTATATTGCTCCAATGGTGTTACGTTTTTCTCCTTTGGTACTTTTATTTTCTGTATTCTTTTTTTAAAAAAAAAATAAACACATATTATTTAGAAGTAAAGTTCAAGTTCACTCTTATAGAAATTTATTACTACAAGAAATTGAGAGAATAAACTTTGAAATAAATATGAGATGTCACTCATGACTATTTTTCTCCCGCTATATTGTTTACTGCTTTGATATATATCCCACAAATTTTTGCAACCTAGCATGAAATTGTATTCTTAAAAACAACTAGGATTAGAGGTTCATGACAAAAATCTTTACAATAACTCTTTTTTTTTTTGAATGGTTAGATTTTCATAAATCGCTAATAATAATGTGAATATATAATCGTTTATAACTAACCAGAATAACGTTCTTTTACATTTATCAGTACATTTAATAATTCCTCTTAACTCATTTGCACTGATAATATTTTGCTAATATATTAATTCAGTTCAACAACAAATAAATTCACTAGAATGTTTAATTAAATTCATGAGAAAATACCATTTTTTAATAATGAAAAAAAAACCACTTTGAATAATTGTAGTAAGGTGCGTAGTGAAGAAGTGGCGACTTTAAAAATTATGCTTAGCATCATTTTCAAAGTTCCAAACATGTGCTTTCTATAGAGAGACAGCAAACCCCGTGCTAGCCTTGCGGTTCTATCGTTTTCGTAGCGTTATTAATCAACGACTAATTGTAATTGCATGATTTGTGATTATGGACAAAACTCAAAGAGATAAGAAAAGCGTGTAGAATAACTCGCGGACCAATTTCACACCCAATCTGAACTGTCTATTGGCTGGCGCTGTCTATATTCACACTAATATATCACTTTCACCGCCAAAGCATACTAATAATCACTAAACCCCCAGCAATCACGTATCATGTTAACGTTTGAAATTGTGTGCTAATTAGTGTACCACCATTATAAATAAATACATACTTAATAAACTAACCAATTTTAGATAAAAACACATAAGAATAATTATCACCTAATTAACTACTACTCCGTCCACGGAAGCCAAGCGATTTTAAGACATTGGATTCATTAATTTATGATTCAATGTTCAACTCAGCAGCGATAGTTTAAAAATTTCTTACTTGCAAGATCTTTTGTACGCACTTAAACAAACGACGCTTAATGGGTCTTGACTCTTGGATAATGTGACCAACACATGTGGTGTTGGGCGGGAAGCTTAATGGGTCTTGACTCTTGAATATCGTGAGCAAGACTTGTGGTGTCGGACGGAACGCTCAATAGATCCTGACTCTTAAATACCTTGATCAAGACCTGTGATGTCGGATAAGTGGGACGCTGAACGGGAGCGAATCGCCTTTTACTCCACCTAATTAACTACTACTATATCTTTAATAACTACGTGATATCTCTTATGCATTAATTTCAATAAAAATATGTTACATGAAAATTAATTTTGTTAGAAGATAACTCTCTCCATTATATTTAAACTTCACAAAATCCTTTTACCACTCTAACATAAGAATTTCGCTATTAACGTATTTAATTACTACGTGTATATATGACGATGACATATGTGATAACGCTGTTATATATATATTAGTGAAATGTTTTTATCTTCATCAGAAATGTAGTTAAATTTGATGATAAACAGTACTTCCTCCGTTTTGAAATAAACTTCACAATTGATCATTATAGATTGATAAAAAGTATTTATGACCATCAATTTTATTTGTGTATCATGATATTTTGATATCATGAAAATACACGTTTTAACGAATCCAACAATATTAGTACAATCTGGCAATCTCTATCATATTGATGCGTATTTAAATACGTATCACATATGTATTAGAAATAAGATTATAAATATAAATTAGTTTTATGAATGTAGTATCATTTTCATCTATGCTAATACTTGATTTTACTACTTGTAATTACTCATTTTACTTTATCAAATTTGTAAAAACTAATTGCCAAACTGATTTTCATTAGGATTTACATAAGTATTTATAGTACATATAAGGGTCTAATAATAATTAATGAAAACTACCTAAACCCTAAGGACATAACTGCAATATACAATAGATACAATAAATACAAACAAAACCCTATTCCGAGTCTTCTTCTATTGTCACACCCCCCCTCAAGCGAAACGTCGGATTGATGGAGACGCAAAGCTTGGACCGGAAAAAATCAAACAAGGCACGATTGAGACCTTTGGTAAAAATATCAGCCACCTGCAAAGATATAGGAACATGACCAACACGCAGCTTGCCTCCAACTACCAGCTCTCGCACAAAATGATAATCAATATCAATATGCTTAGCTCGCTTATGTGCAACAGGATTCTCCGCCAAAAATATAGCACTGTTATTGTCACGGAGAAGCAAAGGAAAAGCCTGCAGAGGAAAGCGCAGATCACGAAGAAGATGCATAAGCCAAACAACCTCTGAAGCTGTATTATCCAGCGTTCGATACTCTGACTTTGAACTCGAGCGAGAAACAATGGGTTGTTTCTTAGCACTCCAAGCAACCAGATTGCCACCCAGAAATACAACATATCCATATGTAGAACGCCGAGTCTCCAAACACCGAGCCCAGTCCGCATCCGAGTAAGCAAGTACCTCTGAAATACCACCAGCAGAAAAAGTCAAACCACAATGCTGCGTACCATGAACATACCGAAGAATCCGAGTCACCGCCGAGAAGTGATCATCACGAGGATCCTGAAGAAACTGACTCACAGAGTTAACTGCAAACGACAAATCTGGACGAGTGATGGTCAGATACTGAAGAGCTCCAACAAGGGAACGATACAACTTGGGATTATGAAAAGGTCCACTGGTGCTGCTATGGAGCTGAGGCAAAGGTAGAAATGGAGTAGAAACAGATGTGGCATCCAACATCCCAGCGCGCTGAAGTATATCCCTAGCATACTTGGCCTGCCCCAGAAACAAAACAGTGGAGGTGGGAGTCACTTCCAGACCAAGAAAATAGCTCAGAGAGCCAAGATCCTTGACCTGGAATTCACGATCAGCTCGAGTAATAAATTGGCGACTGGATGTACTGTTGTTTCCTGTGAGAATGATGTCATCAACGTAGACAAGCAGATAGAGAATAACATCACCACGAGTAAACACAAACAAAGACGGATCCGAGAGACTCCCAACAAATCCAAGATCCCGAACAAACGCACTGAACCTATCAACCCATGCCCTGGGAGCCTGTATCAGCCCATAGATAGCCTTCCGAAGAAGACACACATGATGAGGATGAGCTGGATCCTGATATCCGACTGGTTGTGCCATATAAACTGGAGTATCAAGAACGCCATTGAGAAAGGCATTTTTGACATCTAGCTGATGAAGCGGCCATTTCCTCATTGTAGCAATGGCAAGAACAGTGCGAACAATGCCGGCCTTGACCACCGGACTGAAAGTGTGATCGAAATCAAAACCCAAAATCTGAGAAAAACCCTGAGCAACTAGGCGAGCATTGTAGCGATCAATAGATCCATCTTGTCGATACTTGAGGCGATAGATCCATTTGGACCCAACAATATTAACCTGTGGAGGACACGGAACAAGATCCCACGTGTGTTGATGACGAAGTGCAGCAATCTCCTCATCCATAGCAGCCACCCATCGAGAGTCCTTAGCAGCAGTACGATAAGTGCGGGCTCCTTCTGAGCAATCAGCTCAGCAACCAATCCAGTGACAACAAAGTCAGGGCCAAGATCACGAGGCACACGTGTTCCATCCTGATGACGAGTGACCATCCTATGAGCCCGAGGAGCAAGAGGAGTTGAAGTTGAAGGCGAGGATGCAGGAGCCGAGGACTCAGGCGACGACGTCGAGGTGTAGGTGAATGATAAGGAGTAACAGGTTCATCAATAGTAACAGGATCATCCAAAACAATCATAGGTGGTACCGGCTCAGGAGAAACAGGAGACTCAGGACACACAAGGCAAGGAGCAGATGATACCGCTGGAGAAGACCCAACAGAAGGTAATTCCAAGTCAGGAGTGGAAGGATCCAAGAATGACGAGACATCCAGTGAAGTAAACTGAGCCTCTGAAGTAGCACTCGAGACAATAAAATGAGTCTCATCAAATCTGGCATGGCGAGTTATATAAACGCGACCGGTAGCTGTGTTCAAGCACTTAAACCCCTTGTACTGCGCACTATAGCCTAGAAAAACACATGGAAGACTACGTGGTGCCAGCTTATGAGCTGCTGTAGGACGAACATATGGAAATACTCGACAACCAAAAGGATGAAAGTTGGAGTATTCTGGAGAGCGACCAAACAAAACCTCAAAAGGGGATACATTACCTAAACAGGAGTAGGCAGACGATTAATGTTGAAAACCGCAGTGCTGAACGCATCATCCCAGTGGAAAAGAGGTAAGTGTGAGTGGAACAACATGGAGAGCCCCATCTCCGTAATATGTTTGTGCTTCCGTTCAGCCCTACCATTCTGCTCTGACGTGTAAGGACAAGACATCTGATGATGAATGTCTCGAGTGCTAAAGTGAGTCTGTAATCGATTGTTGGTAAACTCAATTCCACCATCGCTCTGAAAGACTTTGACTATTGAAGAAAATTGATTCTCAACAAACGCCTCAAACTGGAGATATATATCAACAAAATCTGACAAGTAAAACCAAGTAAAACGCGAGTGATCAACAACAAACACAACATAATAAGCAAGCCATTACAAGATAAAACCGGAGAAGGTCCCCATAAATCACAATGAATTAAATCAAGAACGTGAGCAGCATGCTTAGAATTCTCAACAAAAGATAATTTGTGTCCCTTAACCATAGCACAAGACTCACAAACACCATGTCTAGGGAGCAAAGAAGTAAGTGACAAACAACCAGTCTTATTCAAAAGGGAAATAACACTAGGGGACACATGTCCCAGACGAGCATGCCAAGTCTCAAACGATGCTCTATTCTTATTCTTCACCACAAATGACAGCAATAACTCCTCACCAAGGTCCAAAACATAGAGACCATCCTCACATCTGCCCCGACCCAGAATTGCCCTGGTGGCCTTGTGCTGAATAAGAAAAGACTGATCATCAAATGCAATAACAGCACCAAGCGCCCTAGTTAGCTTACTGATACTCAAAAAGTTCTTAGTAATAGCAAGCACAACCAACACATCAGATAAAAGCAAAGAAGGACTAACACGAGCATCACCAATATCAACAGAGACAAGAGTGTTACCATTATAAGGCGTGATGCTGGACAAATTCGATGCAGAGGAGCTCATGTGATTCGTGCTTCCAGAGTCCATGTACCAGTCCGGAGTAGTAGAGGATGAAGCAGCAAAAGAGGGCTGATACTGAGTAGATCCCTGAGTTGGATATGTCAAGTATTGATGGGGCTGCTGAGGAGAATACATGACATACTACGGCGCTGGCTGCTGAGGTACTGCATATGGTTGCATCTGGACAAGATTAGCCTGAGGAGTCCGCGGAATTTGACCTGGCTGAGCCACAAAAGGCAGAAACTACGGCTGAGCATATGGCTGGACATAGGGCTGAGCATAGGGCTGGGATTTCTGAGGTGCCGGACGAAGAGTGGACGACGGACACTGTTTGGACACATGACCATGGCCCTCACAGGTATAACACTGAATCGGACCACCACGACCACGCCCAGAACCTGCCGAAGAACCTGCCGCACGCCGCTGACCGGACCGGCCCCACGCCACCCCCAAGCGCGCCTTCTGCCAGCGCTTGCCACACGCGCCGCCCGCTGCTGGGTCGGCGGCGGCGGCAGTGTATTCCTGCTATTGAGAGCTTGCCATGAAAACTGCCGGGGTTGGATTTGGACCAGCAGAACCCCTCAAATTGGCCAAAAACGCTTCATGAGCTTGTGCCTCATCAACAACCTGCTGATACAAGGGGGCAGGATCTCTAGAGGCAATAGGGGCACTAAAGGAACTAAAACCAAGTCCCAGAGCATTCAAAAACCAAATCAACTTCTCCCGGTTATCAACCGGATCACCCATAGCATTCAACTTTTCAAAAATTGACATAAAAGAGATGTAGCTCATGAACGGTACCCGATTTCTTGAGTGAGGCAGCTTGTTGTTGGAGACTGAACTTGGCAACCGCAGATCCATGCTGGTAGGCCTTCGCAAAAGCATCCCACATCGCCTTGGCAGTGTGACACTGGGAGGCTTCATTCTTCGCTTCTGGAGTAAGCGAAGAGTACAATACTCCACAAATCGCCTGATCATCATCCATCCAGGTATCATACGCCACCTTGGCAGCATCATAGGCCTCCTTGGCCTTCAACATAGCAGCATCATCGGGAGGAACGGTGGAGGAGGACGGTGGCACATGCACCGGAAGAGCAGGACAGAGAGAGGAGCCATCAAGATGGGCAAACAGACCTTGGGGACGAAGAACATACTGGACATGTTGCTTCCACTGTAGATACGTAGTAACATCAAGTTTAGTATTAAGCATATGAATCATCGTGTTGATGGACAACTTCTTATGACGTCCACTAGAAGCCATGTAGAGTAGGAAAAATACAGAAAGCAAAGATTTTGATGAGTGGAGGGAGGAATAAATTTTTTGGTCGGCGCAAAAAAGAGGATTTGCGGCCGAGAGAAAAAGAGAAGAAAAAAGAGGGGAGGGTTTAGAGGATCGTAAAAGCTATGATACCATGTAAAGACTAATTCCCAAACTGATTTTCATTAGGATTTACATAAGTATTTATATTACATACAAGGGTCTAATAATAATTAATGAAAACTACCTAAACCTTAAGAATATAACTGCAATATGCAATAAATACAATAAATACAAACAAAACCATATTCTGAGTTTTCTTCTATTGTCACAGAATTCAATCCAAGTGTTTAAGACAAATGGTATCACTCTAGAGCCTTGAACAAATGAACGTTTAACGTCATTAACACACACAAATCTAACAATGGGACCGACTCACAACCACTCCCCACCACCTCACGCGCCCCAATAAAAGCTGAGGAAGAAAATTTTCACAGAAAAGAAAGAGCCGTTTTCCTTTGTTTATCACATTTCCAGCTTTGCTCCCATCCAGTACACACACTCACACACACACACACAGTAGTTCAAAAAGTCTCTTTCCTAGCTCCATTTTCCCCTTGTTCTGTTCTTGCTGATAATGTAAATCCAGCTACCCATTTGCGTTTAAAGTCATTTCCACCGAAAAGATTTCCAAATTTGGTCCAAGAAAAGCTGCATTTCATTCATGGCCTTCATCCAATCCGCCCTTCTCTGCATTGCGCTGTTTTTTGTTGGGGTTTCCTATGCTGAAGATCCCTTTGCTACCTATGAATTTAAAGTGGAGTACATGACTGCTTCTCCGCTTGGGGTTAAACAGCAGGTTTGAGCTCTAGATCTCTCCTTTTTTAGTGTGTTTTTTTTACATCTTGTGTTTCCTGGGCTTTGTCTTACCTGCTCTTGTTTGCTCCATCTCCAAATTTACCTCATATTACTGTTAAATAGATTGTACAAGTACTAGTAATAGCATTACAATGTGAAACTTTCTTATATATGTGGAAATCGTGTATTATAACACTGATATTGATTCCCTAAAGTAGAATGTGAGCTAAAGCAAGTAGTATAGTGTGGGATATTTTAGATGTTGTAAAGTTTGATTTTTTTCAAGTGTTCAGATCTAAGGAGTGGTTTGAAGTTATGCTGAAAAGATTGCATTTTGATGGGGTATTTTGGCTTTGCAGGTTATTGGTATCAATGGGAAGTTTCCAGGCCCTGTCATCAATGTGACTACTAACTACAACATGGTCATCAATGTTAGAAACAAGTTGGATGAAGACCTCCTCATGCATTGGTATGATTAGCTTTTGATTTGAATTTGTTTTGGGAACTTATGTTTTGAGTTGCTGCTAAAGATATGGGATGATGGTTTGCAGGTCTGGCATTTTCATGAGGAAGAATTCTTGGGAAGATGGTGTTCCGGGGACCAATTGCCCAATACCACCAAAGTGGAACTGGACTTACAATTTCCAGGTTAAGGACCAGATTGGTAGCTTCTATTATTTCCCATCATTGAACTTCCAGAAGGCCTCGGGTGGGTTTGGCCCGATTATCATCAATAACAGGGATATCATTCCCATTCCCTTCGATACCCCTCATGGAGATATCACACTGATGATTGGGGACTGGTACATTCAGAACCACACGGTTAGTGTTCTTTGAAAAGCTTGTGTTCGTTTGCTGGAGCTTTGTTTAGGCTGTAATGGTAGTGTTTTTTATTTCATAATGTTGGGCATTTTGCTTGATGTTTGCAGGCTCTAAGGAGAACTCTTAATTCCGGTAAGGATTTGGGGATGCCGGATGGTGTTTTGATAAATGGGAAGGGACCTTATCGGTACAATGATACACTTGTCCCAGATGGCATTGACTATGAAAAGATTCAAGTTGAGCCAGGTTGGTAAAAGGACAACTTTACATCAGTCCATGTTCTAACATTCTCAGATTCTGAACTCTAAAAAGTCATCCGATACATGTTTGATTTCTTCTTGTATTTTCACGAATAAATGTGTCATCCATGGTTCCTATTTGTTCACAAAATGCTGGATTGAAATTGCAAAGGTTTGGTGATTTAAAACGATAAACCACAGGCCAGTTTAATGGTTCTACATGTGAAGTTTGCTAAGATTGATTCCTCTTTTGTATGAAGTGCACGATGGGCCTCACCTAAATTTTACTGCTCCTAATCTGTGATTTTGCTTAATATCCTAATGCAGGGAAAACATACAGGCTGCGTGTAAGCAATGTTGGTATCTCAACCAGTTTGAACTTCAGGATTCAGAGTCACAGCCTGCTTCTGGCTGAAACTGAGGGATCTTATACAGTCCAGCAGAACTATACCAGCTTAGACATTCATGCTGGGCAGTCGTACTCCTTTCTGCTGACCACAGATCAGAATGCAAGTAGTGACTACTACATAGTTGCAAGTGCTAGACAAGTGAATCAAACAATATGGGAGAAAGTTACTGGTGTTGCAGTCCTGCATTACACAAATTCCAAAGGGAAGGCTTCGGGTCCTCTTCCCCCAGCACCAGATGATGTCTTTGACAAAACCTTCTCAATGAACCAGGCTAGATCAATCAGGTTAGTTTGTCCTTGGCAATTGAAGTATGTACTATTTGCTTTCACATCAAATGAAAGTCGAGCATTCGTTATCAGTTACAAATTATTTGAAAACTCCCTTGATTCAGATTCTTGTCTTTTTTATTTTAACTTTTGTGAACAAATATTATTGCAGATGGAATGTGACTGCCAGTGGTGCTCGCCCGAACCCTCAGGGTTCATTTAGATATGGTTCGATTAACGTGACTGACATTTATGTTCTAAGAAACACGCCACCAGTGACAATCGATGGGAAACGCAGAACAGCACTGAGTGGGATCTCATTTGTTAATCCTACAACACCAATTAGACTTGCTGACCAATTCAAAGTAAAGAATGTATATAAGCTAGATTTTCCTACCCAGCCAATCACAGGACCACCTCGCATGGAAACCTCAGTCATAAACGGCACTTACAGGGGATTCATGGAGTTGATTTTCCAGAATAATGACACCAAAATGCATACTTACCATTTGAGTGGATATAACTTCTTCGTGGTTGGGTAAGCGTCCTTCCTTTATATTTCCCTAATTTTTTCTTTTCTCAAGTTAATTTTTTCTCAATTTGCCTAAATGCATAATCTCTTGACTTCTTGATTGCAGAATGGATTTTGGCGAGTGGTCTAATAGCAGTAGAGGAACATACAACAAATGGGATGGAGTTGCTCGCACCACAGCTCAGGTGTGTGTGCAGTGTATTGTTAGATACATGAATACATATTAATGGAAATTTAACTAGCTAGTTGAGGGCTTGAAGTATTTTGTAACCTTTGGTATGATTTTTCCTCAAACAGGTGTATCCTGGAGCTTGGACAGCTGTTCTAGTATCGATGGACAATGTTGGAGTCTGGAACCTGAGGACCGAAAACCTTGATGCATGGCATCTTGGCCAAGAGACATACATCAGAGTTGTCAATCCAGAGGACACTAACAAAACAGAATGGGCTATGCCAGCCAATGTACTTTACTGTGGCGCTCTCAAGTCGAAGCAGATGTAAGGCCATATCTCCACTCTTCCATTTTTTTGTGAATGTACCCAAGCTTCTTCTTGAATCTCGATGATAACTTTGTTTTTTAAATTATAAATGTGCAGACAACAAGATACATCGATGGCTGCCCCAATAGCGGGCAATGGCTCATTTTTCTCCCTGCTGCTACTTGTGCTTACATTGATATGCACATCATCCCAATAGGATAAAAGCTCATTTGGTGCTGTAGTTCTTGATGCTGAGTGCGGGAGCTGGATTTGGTTTAGTGAGTATTAGGTTTGTAATTGTAGTTCTGTTGATAATTTATGATGAATTTTCCCTTCATTTTGACATCTATTAATTTGGTTTTCCGGTTGTACACATTGCTCCCGGGGATTCGATGTTTAATTCATTGGCACCACCATTCTTTCATGTGTAACTGTTATTCTATTCGAGTACCGATTCAAATTGAAGTTATGAGTTACTAGTTGGAAATGATTACTGGCAAGTTCACTAGTCTCTTTCAGTTTCAATGTGTTCTTTTGTTGTAAGGACTAAGGACATTGTGAACACTTTTAGGAACATGCTTGTGTTTTTCTTATACCTCTGAGAAAGTTGTGTACTGTATAGTTTTAGCCTCAGATACTCAATCTTCTTTTTGAAAAAAAGTAGATTTCGTTTTTGAAAGGAAAAAAGTAGATTTCGTTTGGTAATTATGACAATTAATTTGATATTTTCATCCGAAATTTGTACACCAGAAGATTTCGTTTGGGAATTAGTATCATTTTTATCCACAATGCAGCCTGGAGGAGTGGGACAAAGTACACGCGGAACAAGCATGTGCATGCCATTCCTACTTGTGTCCTAGGCCCATTAGGCCATTATTCACCTTCCTTTCCTGTTTGTGGGCTAAACGGTTACTAGTAGCTTTTGCTTTGTAGGCCACCAAGAAAAAAAAATGAAAAATATAACTTGATAGTCTTCTATGTTATGATAATTAATGAATTTTGAGGGACTTATTTGTAATTTCATTTGAAGTCAATGGTCAGCTAGGATATAGCTAGATGACACAATACATTTGGCATTATCTGATTTTTGATTAATATACTGTGATCGGGTTTGCCGATTTTCGGCCAGATTTACCGAGCAGCCCTCAAATCATTTGTCAGTTGTTACACGTGGTATCATAGCCGGCGAACCTCCGGCCATGACACGCACGAATCGAGCTGATGCACTCGACAGACGGGTTGCGGACATCGAGATCCTGACAGCTCAGTTTCAGACTCAGATGGACGCGAACCGAATTCAAGGAGAGGCGAACGCTTCAGAGCTTTATCGGGTGGAGGCCGCCTTGTCAGCACTGTGATCGGAGTTATCGGAATCCCAGCGGCGGCAGGAAGAGGACACGCGGCGGTATAGAGAATCCAGATTGATGGAGGATAAGAATCTGCGAGATCTGATCATGGCGGCAATCAAAGGCAAAGCTCCAATGGAAGACACCAGTCGCCCAGATCTGCAGGAGATCTGTGTTTCACCACCAAAACCAACAGTTGCAGCATCACCAATTGAGGTAAAATCTATACCTTATTCAGACCATTGTTTGGATTTTGCTCAGCAGCATAGGTCTCAGGATGTTAGACAGTTTGCTATGCAAAATGAAAAAAGGGCTAGAAATGAGAATGAAAAGTTTGGGGGAAAGTTTGCTGGTACTGAAGATTTGTATGTGGGGACTAGGAGGATTTATAAGAGAGAGGATGCTGGTATGTTTCTAGATGAGAGGAAAGGAGTTTATGAGGAACAGTTGGTAGACAATTTTAGAAGGGGTCAGGGTGCTAGGGTTAATCACCACATCTATCCCAAGATGGAACTGCCTATGTTCAGTGGTGATAATCCCAGGGATTGGCTGAGGAAATGTAATAGATATTTTACTTACCATGGTTTAAGTGATGTGGAAAGAATGGACACTGCAATATGGTTTTTAGAAGGGAAGGCTGAGATATGGTATCACTCTGAGAGGCATCACAGATCCTTTGAATCTTGGAAGAAACTCCAGTCTACACTACTCAGTAGGTTTTCTGGGAAGGGAAATGAAGATATTATTGAGGAATTCAATAAATTGTATCTGAGGAAGTCAGCAAGAGAGTATGTGGAGGAATTTGAAGACTTAAAGTCTATGGTACTATTGATTAATTCCCATCAGTCTGAGCAGTATTTCCTATCTAGTTTCATTCTGATCTGAGCCTGTTTCAGATTCTCTTGAAGTTTCTGATGTACAGCAGCTCTTTGTTGAAGTAAATCTTGGGCAGCAGGGAAAATGGAGTCAATGAGTGTACCAAAAGGTAATGAGAGTGGTTTAACTCCATAAATGGCTTCATAAGGAGTCATTTGTAGGCTGGAGTGGAAGCTTGTATTATACCACCATTCTGCAGCTGCTAACCAATTTTTCCATCCATTTGGAAACTCTCCACAGAAACACCTTAGATAATTCCCAATCACCTGATTCACTCTCTCAGTCTGGCCATCAGTTTCAGGGTGATAGGTTGTGCTGTATTTAAGTTTAACTCCCAACTTCCCAAATAGCTCATTCCAAAAGTGGCTAGTAAAGACCTTGTCCCTGTCTGAAATAATTGAGTCTGGCAGGCCATGTAGTCTATGAATCTCATCCAGAAACAACTGTGCAACATCTTTGGCTGAGAAAGGGTGAGCCAATGCTATAAAATTGATGTATTTAGAGTACCTGTCAACCACCACAAGAATAGTGTTGTACCCTTTTGAAATAGGCAGCTTCTCCACAAAATCCATGGTGATGTGCTTCCAAGTAGTAGTGGGGACTTGTAAAGGTTGAAGAAGTCCAGATGAGAGGCAATGTTCAGTTTTGTTGACCTGGCAAGGAATACATTGTTTGATATACTCCACTACATCCAATTTGAGCTGTGGCCAAGTGAACACAATAAAGATTCTTTTGAGAGTAGCAGTCTGCCCAGAATGGCCCCCTATGGCTGAGGAATGCATGGTTGCAAGGATCTCCTTCCTGATATTACAAGAGCTGCCAACATAGATCTTATCCTTGTGTCTCAGTAAACCATTGTTATAGCTCCATTCATCTCTTCCAGTTGAAGGCTGTTGCTGGAGTGTCTTCTGTTCAATCAAATTCTGAGCTTCACTGTCTCCCTCATAGCTGCTCTCTAACTGCTTCATCCACTCAAGCACCAATGTTGAAGAAATGGCCAACAGTGTACCTTTTTCCTTCTTTTCCTGTTCTTGTTCTGGAGCTCTAGAAAGGGCATCTACTGCAGCATTAAGCTTCCCACTTCTGTATTGTATCTCAAAATCTAGCCCCAAAAATTTAGTTATCCATTTATCTTGCACTGCTGTATGGAGTTTCTGTTCCAGTAAAAACTTGAGGCTCTGATGGTCTGTCCTGATGATGAACTTGTTTCCCACTAAGTAGTGTCTCCACTTCTCTACTGCCATCACTAGTGCAAGTAGTTCTTTCTCATATGTTGACAATCCCATGTTCTTAGTGCAGAAAGTCTTGCTCAGATAAGCAAGTGGCCTCCCCTCTTGCATTAGGACTGCTCCCATACCAGTGCTGCATGCATGAGTCTCCACTATGAATGGAAGGTTGAAGACTGGCATTCTGAGAATAGGGGCCTCAGTCATCAACTGTTTCAGTCTTGTGAAGGCTAAACTGGCTTGATCATTCCATGCAAAAGCATCTTTTTTAAGCAAATCATGTAGGGGCCTGCAAATCACACCATACCCCTCAATAAATCTTCTGTAGTAACCAGTCAATCCCAGAAACCCTCTCAATTCCTTAATAGTTTTAGGTAGTGGCCAGTTCAGAATACAGTTGATCTTGTTGTAGTCCATTTCCACTCCAGCTGCTGAGATAATATGTCCCAAATACTCAACTTTTTCTACTGCAAAAACACACTTGGAGGCCTTGGCAAGTAATTTATGTTCCCTCATTGTTCCCAGGACTGTTGTTAAATGCTTCAGGTGCTCCTCTTCTGACTGACTATAGACTAGGATATCATCAAAGAAAACCAAGACAAATTTCCTCAGAAAAGGTTGGAAAATATAGTTCATTAGAGCCTGAAATGTAGCAGGGGCATTGGTGAGGCCAAATGGCATCACCAAAAACTCAAAGTGGCCAATATGAGTAGCAAATGCTGTTTTTGGAACATCCTCCTCCCTTACCCTGATTTGGTGATAGCCAGATTTTAAGTCTAACTTGCTGAACACCCTTGCATTGTGTAACTCATCCAGTAGCTCATCAATGACTGGAATTGGGAATTTATCTTTGACTGTTAGATCATTTAGCTTCCTGTAGTCTATACATAACCTCCAAGCTCCATCTTTCTTCTTCACCAACAATACAGGAGAAGCATAAGGGCTAGTGCTAACTTGAATGACCTTATTTTCCAACAGGGTTCCCACTTGAGCTTCAATTTCTGATTTGTGGAAATGAGGATACCTGTATGGTCTAACTTTGAAAGGTTCAGCATCAGGTTTCAGATTGATTTGATGATCAATGTCCCTCTTAGGTGGTAGTGACTTAGGCTCCTGAAATATGTCTTCAAACTTCTGTAACACTTTTCTAACTTCTGATCCCACTTCTAGAACCTCCTTGCCAGTCTTCTCTCCCTCTGCCATCTGATATAGTCTGTCCTCCACTGATTGGAAATGCCTCTTTCTCATGTTCTGGTACTCCATTTCTGCCATTGGTCTCTCCTCTATAGGTTCCATATAACCACCCCCATATGAAGAAGGTAAGAGACTTTTTCCACTCCATACTAGGTCAGTATTATGAAAGTTCCAAGGTTGTTGCTGAATTGCCATTGCTAAAGCATTCTTTCTTCTTCTGAGCATGGCCACCTCTCTGGCTTCATCTCCCCTCATCAAGCTAAATTGAGGACTGTTGGAATTCCCTTGTAAACACCATTGTGCTCCCTTTCTTGTGATGAAAATTTCATCAGTATTGAAATCAAAAGATATAGGACTCAATAGGGCCATCCAGTCAGCTCCCAAAACCATATCCAAGCCTCCCAAATGCATCACTTTGAATTGAAAAGTAAACAAGTGGTTCTGAACAATCCACTGTACTCTAGGGCATCTAGAAATACCTCCTACCATACTGCCATCTGCTATCCTTACTTTGAAAGGTCTAGTGATCAATTCCTCCAATCCCAATCTCCTCACTACATCAGTGTCTATGAAACTAGTGAAACTGCCAGTATCCAAGAGCATTCTGATTTTCTTTTCATTGACATCCCCAGTAATGGCAATAGTATTGGTTCTATCACTGTTTACACCAATGGTCTTTAGTTCAAACTTCTCGGGTTCTTCCTCTAGTTGCATAATCTCATCACTGTCCCCATCTACCACCAATATATCTTGATCCTCACTCATCTCAGGGTCGGAAATCACATGCACCTGTCTATACTTACACACATGGCCTGGGGTGTACTTTTCTTCACATTTGAAACACAGTTGGTGGTCCCTTCTGTACTGTTGCTCCTGTGGGGATATTCTTTTGAATGCCTCAGATCTTTTTGCTCCTCCCAACTCTTTCTTCTCCAATGGTTTTCCTCTCCAATTCTCATTTGACTTGTCCCTCCTATAACCACTATATTGAGGACTAGACAGTGGTAGCTTTTCTCTTTTCTGCACAGACTCCAGGTGTTCTTCTTGCCAAATTGCCAATTCCACTGCTTCATGTAAGGTAGATGGTCTGCCAGACCTCACTAGGGGTTTCAGTTCCTGTTTCAAGCCACTCATGAAACTAGATAGGAAATACTGCTCAGACTGATGGGGATTAATCAATAGTACCATAGACTTTAAGTCTTCAAATTCCTCCACATACTCTCTTGCTGACTTCCTCTGATACAATTTATTGAATTCCTCAATAATATCTTCATTTCCCTTCCCAGAAAACCTACTGAGTAGTGCAGACTGGAGTTCCTTCCAAGATTCAAAGGATCTGTGATGCCTCTCAGAGTGATACCATATCTCAGCCTTCCCTTCTAAAAACCATATTGCAGTGTCCATTCTTTCCACATCACTTAAACCATGGTAAGTAAAATACCTATTACATTTCCTCAGCCAATACCTGGGATTATCACCACTGAACATAGGCAGTTCCATCTTGGGACAGATGTGGTGATTAACCCTAGTACTCTGACCCCTTCTAAAATTGTCTACCAACTGTTCCTCATAAACTCCTTTCCTCTCATCTAGAAACATACCAGCATCCTCTCTCTTATAAATCCTCCTAGTCCCCACATACAAATCTTCAATACCAGCAAACTTTCCCCCAAACTTTTCATTCTCATTTCTAGCCCCTTTTTCATTTTGCATAGCAAACTGTCTAACATCCTGAGACCTATGCTGCTGAGCAAAATCCAAACAATGGTCTGAATAAGGTACAGATTTTACCTCAATTGGTGATGCTGCAACTGTTGGTTTTGGTGGTGAAACACAGATCTCCTGCAGATCTGGGCGACTGGTGTCTTCCATTGGAGCTTTGCCTTCAACTGGAGGAGATGAATGGAGCTATAACAATGGTTTACTGAGACACAATGATGAGATCTATGTTGGCAGCTCTTGTAATATCAGGAAGGAGATCCTTGCAACCATGCATTCCTCAGCCATAGGGGGCCATTCTGGCCAGACTGCTACTCTCAAAAGAATCTTTACTGTTTTCACTTGGCCATAGCTCAAATTGGATGTAGTGGAGTATATCAAACAATGTATTCCTTGCAAGGTCAACAAAACTGAACATTGCCTCTCACCTGGACTTCTTCAACCTTTACAAGTCCCCACTACTACTTGGAAGCACATCACCATGGATTTTGTGGAGAAGCTGCCTATTTCAAAAGGGTACAACACTATTCTTGTGGTGGTTGATAGGTACTCTAAATACAGCCATTTTATAGCATTGGCTCACCCTTTCTCAGCCAAAGATGTTGCACAGTTGTTTCTGGATGAGATTCATAGACTACATGGCCTGCCAGACTCAATTATTTCAGACAGGGACAAGGTCTTTACTAGCCACTTTTGGAATGAGCTATTTGGGAAGCTGGGAGTTAAACTTAAATACAGCACAGCCTATCACCCTGAAACTGATGGCCAGACTGAGAGAGTGAATCAGGTGATTGGGAATTATCTAAGGTGTTTCTGTGGAGAGTTTCCAAATGGATGGAAAAATTGGTTGGCAGCTGCAGAATGGTGGTATAGTACAAGCTTCCACTCCAGCCTACAAATGACTCCTTCTGAAGCCATTTATGGAGTTAAACCACTCTCATTACCTTTTGGTACACTCACTGACTCCATTTTCCCTGCTGCCCAAGATTTACTTCAACAAAGAGCTGATGTACATCAGAAACTTCAAGAGAATCTGAAACAGGCTCAGATCAGAATGAAACAAAATGCTGATAACAAGAGGAGTGAAAGGAAGTTTGAGGTTGGGAATTGGGTGCTTCTCAAAGTGAATAAGTACAGGCAACAATAAATAACAATCAATTCAGGAACTGGCAAGATAAAAATTATCACCTAAGTACTATGGTCATTTTCAGGTAACAAAAAAAGTGGGAGAAGTGGCCTATGAGTTGAAGCTTCCTGTAGAGTGCACAGTGCACCCTGTGTTCCATGTCTCCCTGCTCAAACTGTTTGTAGATGACCCCACCTTAGCTGCCAGCTCTTACCCCAATGTTAGCCTGACAGAACTTGAAGCACTCCAGCCTCAGAAGATACTGCAGTGCAGGCTAATCATAAGGGAAGGGAAGAAACTGATCCAGTGGCTCATATTATGGAAGAACCTTCAAGCTGAGGAAGCATCATGGGAGGATGCAGACTTCATTAAGAAGCAATTCCCTACATTTCCTGTCTGACAGCTTGAGGACAAGCTGAGTTTAACAAGGGGGGTTTGTTATGATAATTAATGAATTTTGAGGGACTTATTTGTAATTTCATTTGAAGTCAATGGTCAGCTAGGATATAGCTAGCTAACACAATACATTTGGCATTATCTGGTTTTTGATTAATATACTGTGATCGGGTTTGCCGATTTCCAGCCATATTTACCAAGCAGCCCTCGGATCATTTGTCAGTTGTTACATTCTACCCCTACATGAAAGTCAATTTGTATAATTATTAGGTTTTTTGGCCCGCGCTCGCTTTTGTTGGTTTAGGGGAATTTTTTTTATTTTAAATGGCGTAGTAATTCGTACATTAGCATACATGTATTATAAGTGTAACAAGCCACTTGATGCTACAAATGAATTGGTCGATTTTCACCCGGCGTCATCTCTCCTAGATTATCTCAATCCTCAGTTTGATTGAAGCTTGATGGCCTCATCCATAGATAGGTCTTTATTGAGTATGACCGCTTCTCCCCGTCTTCAACTGTGTCAACAATTGACTACTTTCTCTCTCTTACACAATTCTCTCTCCCCTCTCTCTACCTTTATTTCCTAAATCTATGCATTTCCTGAAACAGTACCATTTATTTCCGTTACCGACATAAAGCCCCACCAGAAACGGTCACAAAATGGCAGATTTGATGGCGGAGCCACCGCATCTCCGCGGTGGCAACGCTCCGTTTCGATCATTTGCACAAGCAGTCCTTAACAAACCACCCCCCATATCGTCTACACTGCCTAGCAATCCAGATATCCAACCAATCGGTGAATTTAAGGGCAAAATAGCTTGTATAGTTTCACCGGAGCAAGCCTCTCAGTTGGCTGCCCACTACTAGTACACGCTCGTCGGAAAGTTTGACAACGGGAAGCCGTCAATGGAGGTGCTAAACTAGGCTTTCAAGTCCATTGGCTTCACCTCCAAATTCCAGCTTGGTTCTCTGGATTTCAAACACATCCTCATCATATTTCATGATCCCGAAGACTATCAAAGATGCTAGCTAAAGGGCACATGGAGTTTCAGAGGAGTGCCTATGAAAGTTCTGAAATGGTCGGCTGAGTTCGTCCCCGGCACTGAATCCTCAGTTGTTCCAGTATGGGTAACCATTCCAAATGTCCCCATTTTCTTTTACAATATAGCCATGCTTGAGTTCATTGGAAATAGGATAGGAAAATTCTTGAAAATGGACTATGCAACCTCCTCTCTTACTAGGCCATCTGCAGTTAAGCTCTACATAGAGATAGATTTACAGAAAAAACTCCACTCTGAGATAACTATAAGCATGTCTGGTTTGCTAGCTGACCTTGAAATCATCTATGAACAGTTACCCCTTTACTGCCCTCATTGTCAAAAATTGGGGCATTGCTTTGACTTTTGTAAGCAGGCTCACCCTGAACTTAGCCACCCTCCTAGAACAACCATCCCTATCATGCATGATAGTAGGCCTAAACCTCTACCTAAGACAGTGTCTCAGAAGCCTAAAGAAGGGGGATCTGGTCTCACTATTAAAGAAAATGATTGGCTGTTTAAATCCCAGAACATGACATATGTCAAGAAAGCTCAGCAACCTATTCCATTGCCTATCATCCCAACAAACACCTCTACCCAAGATAAAGGGAAAGACAAACTGATACTGATCACAGAAGATGATGGAAATTTCCCTCAGGATGATACTATCTACATCAGCAACTCCAGCTCAGACATTAATCCTACTCCTGAAACCAATCTAGACTCAGATGCCATTTCCTCTAAGCCATTTATGGAAGATACTAATATAGAAATGCTCTCTGAGATCACAGCTGAAACTGAGAAATGGCTTCTGGAAATCAAAGGCCTATGCACTATGACAAAGATGACTCTGCAGTCCCATCATCAGGCCCCCCTCATTCCTCACCTATTAATACTAACAAAGTGCCATTTTTCTCCCAGGAGAAAAATAGGATAAATAGATTTCTTCCCTTGCAGATGCTCACTGAGCATGAAGAACTGGAATTGGAGGAGCAAGAGAATACTCAGAAATCTCCCAAACTGTCAGAAGAACCTAATTGCTCCTCACCACAGCAAGCTGAGCAACAGGTAAACACAACTCAGGTAAGAAAATCCAACAGACTCATGGCAAAAAACACTCCAGTGATTAAGCTCCAAACTTACTTTACTCAATTAAATCAAATTATTGCCAGTTCTGTTACAAATAGCCCTAAAAAAATTTCAAATGAATAGTACAACCCTGAAAAACAAATTCCTTGTATGGAATGTCAGAGGGATGGAAACTTCTATGGAAAGACTTCATGAACTCATTGCCAGTTACAATTTTGATTTAATTTGCCTAATTGAGCCAATGCATGATAATTATGAATGTAATCATTATATGACTGTTTTAGGCCTCCATAACTGTTTGCATGCTCAAAATGGACAAATTTGGATTTTCTGGAGAAATGATATTCAATTGCACTTAACTCTAGATAACCCTCAATTTCTACAAGTCTCAGTCCACAGCCAAAAAATAAATGCTTCAATGGAAGCTGTTTTTGTTTATGGACTGAGAACAAGGAAAGAAAGGGAAGATCTATGGATTGATCTACAGAAAATAAAAAACCCTGATACTATGCTTATTGGTGATTTCAATGCCATCATTTCAATTTCTTAATATAAGGGTCCATTAACTCCTAGTTTGCACAGTATTAGAGATTTCTCAAAATTTATAGATGATATGGCTTTAGAGCATATTTATACTGTAGGAAATCCCTTTACTTGGTCCAATGGAAGACATCAAATTCCTCTAGATCTCAGTGATAGTGGCAGGAAAATAATCCCCACCATTCAGAGATTTGACAGAGGTCTTTGCACCTCTCAATGGAATGCAAAGTTTCCAAACTCCTCAATTTTAGTTTTGAATAAGCTCTCCAGTGACCACTGTCCTTTATTTTTAAGTATTGGCAGTGATATAAAATCTGCCCCTAGGCCATTTAGGTTCCTGAACACATGGTTTAAAAGAGAAAAAATCATAGATGTGATTCAGGCTAACTGGGAACCTAATATAGGTAGTACTGGTATGTTAGGTTTTTATCTAAACCTTCTCAGGCTAAAAAAATTTCTGAAAATTTGGAACAAAGAAGTATTTGGAAATTTGCACGATAATGTTACAGTTGCTGAGGAAAAACTTAGACTTTCAGAAATTGCTTATGATCCTGATCAAAGTGAAATAAATTTGGACAGTCTCAAAGAAGCTAAATCACTCCTCTCCAGAGCCATTAAAGAACAAAATTACTTCTGGAAATATAAATCTAAGGTTAAATGGCTTAAAGAGGGAGATGACAACACAAAGTTTTTTCATAACTCAGTAAGGGAAAGGAAGGGAAGAATGACTATCACTAAAATTCAAAAATATGATGGTCAATGGATTGATGATTTTGCAGCTATAGAGAATGAAGCAATCTCTTACTATTCTGATTTGCTCACAGCTGATAATAATCCTGATCATAAGACTTTTTTCTCTCATTTTTGGTCCCAGATCCCAAAATTAATTACTGCTGATGACAATATAGAACTGCTTAAACCTATCACATTGCAGGAACTAAAGGAGATTGTTAACTCCTTAAATAAACAAGGAAACCCTGGTCCAGATGGCTTCACTGCTCAGTTCTACATCAAAGGTTGGAATTTCATCCATATGGATTTATTGAGTGTTGTAAATGATTTTATGTCTTGTACCAATATTCCCAAAGGGATTGCCAGTACATGGATTGCAATAATGCCAAAAATCCAAACTCCTTCATTTTTTAGTGATTTTAGGCCCATCAGCCTTTCAAGTGTTTTAAACAAAATTTTCTCAAAACTGTTAATGGAAAGGCTGAAACCCCTAATGCAAAAATTTATCTCCCTTCATCAAACAGCTTTTCTGTAGAATAGAGATACTAGTGATAATGTCCTAGACCTCAATGAGATGGTGAGATTTTTAAACAAAAAGGGCAGAAACCCTAACTGCATTTTAAAGCTTGATCTGAGAAAGGCATTTGATAGAGTATGTTGGAGATTTCTCACCAGTATACTTATAAAATTTGGCTTTCATGGTCAATTCATTTTTTCAATTATCAAAAATCTCTCTCAAGCTTGGTTCTCTGTCCTTGTAAATGGTAGTCCTGTTGGCTTTTTTCAAGCCACAAGAGGCGTTAAACAAGGTGATCCTCTCTCCACTTTTCTTTTCAATATCTATTCTGAAACCTTTACTAGAAGTCTTGCATATATTTTTGAGATTGGTAGTTTACAATATTACAGTCTGCCCAGAAATGCTGCACTTATCTCTCATTTATCTTATGCTGATGATACCGTAATTTTCATGCAAGCTAGTAAAGCTAACATCACTAAGATGAAATCATTTCTTGCTGTGTTTGAAAATGTCTCAGGACAAAAAATAAATTATGACAAGAGTGATTATTTTATCAGTAAACATGCATCACTGGCCAATATTAGGGAAATGAACACTGTACTTGGAATGAAAAAAGGATCCTTTCCTTTTAAATATTTAGGTGTTCCTATTTTCTCTGGTAGAATAAAAAATATATATTTCTCCAGCCACTCTTAGAAATGATTGATAATAGATTATTTAACTGGAAAAATAAATGGTTGTCCTCTGGTGCTAAATTAGTGCTTATTAATTCCTGTATATATTCTCTACCTCAGCACTATTGGGCTGTTCTGAAGCCAACTTCTCATTTTATGAAAATGATAAGAAGAAGAATATCTATATTCTTCTGGGGATCAGTGGATGACAAGCCAAAAAATTCATGGAAAAACTGGAATGATATGTGTTACCCCATTACAGAGAATGGCCTAGGTTTTAGGAATCTTAAATCTATAGTCACAACCTTCTCTGTTAAGCTTTGGTGGAAATATCAAAATGCTTCTGCCCCATGGACCTTTTTCATAGCCTCACTACCAAAATCTTCACAAATCTCTCATACCTGGAAGAGGATATGTGAAGTTAATCAATTTGCTGAACTGCACTCCAAGGTTATTCATGGCAAAGGCTCTTGTAATTTTTGGAATGCCAACTGGACAGATAGAGGCCCTATTACTGATATTATTCACTCACAGGCCACTACTATCCCGGAGTCATGCTCTGTTGCTCAATTTATTGAAAACAGACAGCTGTACATTCCTCAAATCTCCCCTTTCATTGATACTGCTCTTCTCAATTTTTTACAGGAAGCAAAAATCAAGGAGCACAGAGAAGATAAATTGATCTGGAAGCCAAACATCAATGGTGCTTTCACTTTCAAGTCAACCTACAACCAGATCAGGCCCAAAAGAGGTACTTCTGTATCTCTATCTAAATTATGGAACTCTAGAATTCCAAAAAGAGTTTCTATATTCATGTGGAAAAATTTAAACTCTCTTCTACCTTTTGACAATGTCCTTAAATATTATGGTTTTAACATAGTATCTAAATGCTGCTTCTGTAACAATTTAGATTCTCTGGACCATTTTTTCAATGAATGTCAACTGGCTGTCCAAGTATGAGAGGGTGTTAGTAATTTTATAAGCATCAGAACCCCCATTTTCTCCACATTTTGGAATAGAATCTCATACTATTTGTCCAAACCAGGAATCTCTGCTATCTAGTCCCTCATGACTAAGAACATGGCTCTTTTCTCATGTTGGATCCTTTGGAAATCTAGGAAAAAATTTATCTATGATAATATTACTCCTAGTATCCCCAGTATCCTCCATGATATTAAAGCTATGATATTTGACTCTTTTGTAGCCAAACCATTCTATATACACTCTGATCATGATATGGATCTGGCAGCAAATGGATATTTTCCAAAATGCCTCAAACCCCCAAAGCCTATCATTTCTAAAGTCTTATGGACTAGACCAGATTCTCACTTTAAGGTTAATTCGGATGCCTCTTGGCATCCTCAGTCAACTGGTCTGGGAGTTATCATAAGAGACACACAGGGAGTTCTAGTTTTTGCTCACTCTATGTATACTCAGTCATCTTCACCATTGCATGTAGAGTTGTTAGCAATAGGACTGGGTATCAAAATCAGTACTGAAATGAACCTCACATGCTCATATGAGACTGACTGTAAACAGGCATAAAAAATAATTAAACATCCAGATGATGCCCCATGGAGACTGTTTCCACTAGTTTTTGACATTGCTCAAGCATGCCTACATTCTGAAATTATACACATCTTTAGAGAAGGGAATCTGGTTGCTGATTCCCTGGCTAAGCATGCTGTAAAAACTAAACAGACTCTTTCTTTCAACTCTCAACAGTCTCTACCTCTCTCACTAAAAGGTCTATACATTCTAGATAAAGAGGGAACTCCATCTTTAAGATTACATCCCCCTTGAATTGGTGCTACTCTCAGTATATTTCTGTCTGTGTTCATGCAGATGAGAAATGGAGAAGAAGGAGACAGACAGGGCTCAAAGTTGCAACCAGGATGCTGAATTCCAGACTCACAATTGTTTTGCTGACAATCTGCTTAGCTGAGACACTTTTGCCTAGATCCCACTCTCACAGGCCTCTTCATACAGAGATCTTAGGCACATTAGTTTTTCTGATGATATTTGTAGTTTTAATTTTCTGGGTACCGCTTTTAGTTTTGCCTAACAATTCTATAATAGGTTTCCAGTTAATTTTAACTACATTATTTTTTGTATAGGGCTTATAGAGCCTAATCTCTTTTGAAAAGCATTTCTAATGCTTTTGGAGTTTATCTCCGTATAATTCTTGCCTATTACCGGGGCATTAGTTGTATCATTGTTACTATTTTTTGTGGCATGGGATGCCCAATATAATTTCCCCCACTTTATAGTGGTTTGCTTCAAAAAAAACTGTGTAATTTCCGGTGTTGACTATGGTAGAATTTCCTTCTTGAAAGGCCGCCGGAGTCATTATTAAGATGTTTCAGGATGGTCGCCAGAAGAGCGGTCCTCCTTGCTGGAAAATCCGGCATTGACAAAATCGCTATAGCTAAAGAGATGGCCAAATCCATAGGCCCAGAAACCCCTGGCAGCAAGTTGTTCTCCCTGGAGATATCAAAGACGTAGGCTCTTATGCAGGATTTTAGAAAGGTGATCATAGTTGCAATCAAGAAAGAGATGGAGGTGGGTGAATGAGAGGTGGTTGACCGTCTTTCGGTGGCTGGAGCAGCGTCGGAGACTAGGAAGATGACGGTCAAGACTACGGAGATGGAGATTGTTTATGAACATGCTAGTGTTTCACAATTGAGTATATATTTCTCTGTATACGATGTTTCTTGTGCTGGTGTTTTCCTCAGTTGTTAATTGATTTGATTATATTAAGACCATTACATTCTCGGAGGTTTTTGATCTAGAAAGAGCTACATAGAGTTGCCCGTGTGAGAATACAGGCTCTTTCAAATACAAACCCTTATAGCCTAGTCTCTGACCTTGTGCTTTGTTGATCGTCAATGCAAAATACAATCTTACTGGAAATTGTATTCTTTTAAGTGGAATAAATGCATCTTCATGTGAAGCTTTTATAGGAATATTTGGTATGAAGACTTCTTTTCCAGAGTGTAATCCAAAACATACACGAGCGTGAATAACATTTTTTGTAAATTGTAAACATGTTAAACGTCGTTTCATAGGCCTTTAGTTGAACTTAAGTTTCTTAAAAGCATAATTGGACAATTTTATTTCAGAATTAAGTGATGTAGCGGTAAGTTTGGAGGATTAATGCTTTGTAACATATCTTTGTAATTAGCTTGGTCTTTTGCGTCTAAAGTTCTGTTGATACTCATGAATGAAGTTTGAATTCCTGGAAATCTCTGGATCATGATAGTATTGATGTCGTCAACAAATTCATTTTTCACAGTTAGGAGACTGTTTTAAGGAAATTTATAAGAGACGTTCCATACAGACTATTTTAAAATAGAACATATGGCTACTTTCAGGAATAAACAACAAAAAAAACGTTGAAGTAACAAAAACGTGGAAGAAGGAAATTGCAGCAGGGCAAATGAGACTAGGGATTACAAGATGACAATTGGCAGAGGAGAAAAAAACTATAGGATCTAAGAGTAGGTTTTAATCTTAAATGATCACTAGCATGGGTTGGTTCTAAAATGAAAAGCACTTTCATAAATTGTGATTTTATTCAAACCGCCTTATATTAATGTTTGGATGTAAGAAGTGCTTCTATAAAGGTGGAAACCTCAGAAAAGATAATGTTCTAATTTGGAAGATCCCTCAGTAAGTTATTGAACAACATTATATGGAGAATTTTGTGAATTAATATCGTAATTTAATAATTTTATACTTTTGATTAGAAAATAATATTGATTATTTGTCCATTAAATAGTGTGTATAATGAAATGTAGGCTTCTATAACAATTCTCTTTAAATGACAATATAACAACTGACTGAGATTACCATATCCTGACCAGTTTAAGAAGTAGTCATGACAGATTCAATGTGAATCATTTCAAGGGATTCCTGTCAACAATAACTAGTCTAACCTGGTGTTTGGTGTCTTATTTATTTTATCTTGAATTTTTTGTCACACGCTTTTCAGTAGAAAAAAATTGAGTAATATTTTAGATCTGAGAAATACAATTTAATCACTATCTTTTCTATATTATAAGAAACATTTATTTTATTGATAGCTACAACTGGAATTCAAGTTTATGTGATTGAATTTAATTATGCAGGATATTTTCCATTTTTTAAGGACGTTACACTTTGACCTTACTTTATCCGTTACATAGTCATCATTATATATAACTAACATATAACATTGTGTAGAATTATATTACAGACATCTAAATGGAACTAGAACAATGTAAGAAATTTAACAAGGAGGACAATAGAGAAAATGAAAGGAGACACAGCGAATGTCTCCTAAAATTCAAAAAAATTGTAGACAAGGTACTATATTTCTTCAATTATTCTACTTGGTTTTACTTGTTTTTTAAAACTTTTTATGTCATTTTATTGTGATTTTTACCATTTTCCCAGTTCGATGATTTGGCGGATGCGATGGATCCCATAGCCCAACTCGCCAAGCAACACAAAGTTTTGGTATGCTTTATTTTCTTTTTTCTAGCCTTTATTGTTGGTTTTGATTAAATCTGATTGGTTTGTTTGATTTCGGAAGCGTCGGGTGAAGAAGAAAGTCACAAAGGGTAATTCAATCGTTGATGTAGATGAAACTACTCAGACTGCACAAGTTGCTAAGAAAATCTTGGCATTGGAACATATCATAACCAAGCACATCGACGATTTGCAATCTGACCAACCTCTGAAGTCAACTTCTTAAATTCTACTTTGTTGAGCGGTTTTGTTGTTATCATAGTTTAAACTGTATTTGGTGGAGTTGTATTGCATTTTTTTTTAGTGTTGACAATTGAAGCGGTTATACAAATAACCATCTATACCAATTTAACACACATAAATTCTTCAAAAATTTCAATAGACATGAGCATAAACTCTTCGAACCAACCATACAATGAACATTCTTTCCATCATTCCTTTCACATCAATCGCCAGTTTTTTCATATATGAGCGTAAAATTGAATTGGATCTATGTTAATAGCTTTTCATCAATAAATATTGGTCTGCATACCCTCAAACTTTATCTAAGCTTGAAGCTTAATTTGGAATTGAATCCAGTCACCAGTTAGAAGATCACTTTGTCCAGGAAAATGACAAAGAATTGGCAAAATTTAAGAATATTCATCGTTAACTTTTTGGATGGTAGTTTTATAAAATAATCATCGTGAATAAAAACTAATTACATTTAACACTATTGATTGGAAAATAATTTTTTAAAAAATAAAATATTTAGGTATTAAATTAAATGAGTCCCAGTAAAAATCTCACAATTTACTTTTCTTTTACATTATTGGGAAAATAATGTATTAATTAATATTACGTACAATAAAAATTAATGTTTAAACATATCTCTGATCACTGCATGTGAAAGGAAAGAAGAAACAAAGGAGCAGGAAAGATCCAAAAAAGTTGATTAATTAAACAAAAGGATGTCAAAACACATGAAACGTCAAATCATATTTGCCAAGTATTTTGACTTTTTTTCCTGCAATTAACTCTAAATCTAGCCTCTCTATATAGATCCTGCAGTAGAGATTCCTGATCCAAACGAGACCATTTTTCTTTATCAGAACTCCATAAAAGTTATGTCCTGAAAAATTATTATATTTCTGGAACTAATTTTAACTGCAGAAATCACATTGAAAATTACTACATTAAAAAAAAAGAAAAAAAGGACAGAGCATCTATGTAACGGCGTTATTATCAACTGTTTACTAGGTAGGTATAGATAATTACATATAGGGGCTGGGGTTATAGAAACCTGGAGTTTAGTTTGACCAGGTTTTACCCACCATGTTCATGGAGTTAACCGTTAGGTTTCTTCTGTTATCAATCGAACCCGTGCCTCCTTTTTCTTGTACACCATGCTTCTGGATACCTCATACCTAGCTATTGAGAACTGCGAACTAGTATATGCTAGTGTAGTAGTAATATTTCAAAGCCACTCTCATTTTCTTCGATATTAAAAAAAATGCATGCTAGATGCCGTCCGCATTTTTCTTATTTGCAGTCCAAAATTTTAAAAAACACGTTTTCGATATACATGCTATGATCCATATTTATTTATATCAGATATATGTATCATATATATTTCTTATATTACGTACATGTTGCAAATCAGTTATATATCAAAATTATTATATTTATGATTACATATATAATAAAAAAATGGACCGCAATAAGTAAAATATGACGGCAATTAGAACATGTATACTTAAGGGATTCACAAGGGAATACAATTGCAGACCAATCTATTACTTGTGATGCTTCTTTCTCACCATGAGACAGAAATCGAAGCATAATTTTAACTTTTGTTTTAACCAGGGGCACACCAATTCATAATTGAATCAGTTTGGGCATTATTATATGCAGTGAAACATTTATTTATACAGTCCGTATTTATTAATAAATTGACATTAATATTCTCAGTATTTATTCAAAAGTAGTAAATGCGACTCCCATAAATAAGGGTTTATCGGGTATTTTAAATATAAATACATACCGCAAAAATAATATTGGACTACATTTATCAATTCCCATGAGTTGGGCTTTTATTGACTATGAACTCCATTGATGCTCACTGGAATTTCTTTGTCTTGTGTGATGAGATTAGCCAATGCTCACTAATAATATAGGGCAAACACTTAGACAAGCCATTCAGAAAAATGATACTTGGCAAAGATGACCCTATCTTCAAAGCCAATGCAATATATATATATAGTTAGGAGGACTTACCTTTGGATATTAGAGCTATTCTAGTTATGGATGAAGCTCAATTTGCTTCTCTTATGTCCAGAGCAGCCTTGGAAAATGATTAGTTTTTTAGCTATGTATAATCATCTAATTATGTTTTGTTGGCTTTTCATCTTATTCTGCACTTTGTTTCATGATATGCATTTCAAGTCACTATTAATATCTATCCTCAATTTTTGCCAAGTCCAGATTCTACTATAATCATGATTTTTTTTTTACATCACTAGCTTTGGAATCCTATGTATGGAGTTGAAGTCAAGATCTTCCATGAATGAGGCCACTGCTCTCATCTTCAGAGTGCTGATATGTGCATGTCCTTTACTAATTATAGGTTAGAAAAGATAAAATTATCCTTACCCGAATCAGCAAAATAAATGACATTTCAAGTCAAAATCAGACATATATTAACTGCCTCCAAGGAGAGATGCAAATAACGTTTAATGAGATGACCCAAAGAGTGTTTGCAAAATTAGAGCGTTAGCGACCAATATTTGCCGGATGGATTAACCCAGTAGTGGTTTCTACCTCTGGTTTCAATCTTTTTTATTATAGACCCTTTTGTAAGTTTATGCCGCTATTAGAGTGTTTGATACCAATATATATACCAAAATTGGCATTCAGCGACAAACTGTCACAAGGGGTCGTCATTAACGAGGATAGTAATATAATGGTATATATCATAATAGTAATATAATTTCCATTGGAACTGGTAGTAATATTACACTAGTATATCAAATGAACAACACATAATGGTGTATATTTCATGTTATTCAAAAAGAATTTAAAACTTCAATTAAGAAAATCACAAGAAATGGAGTATATTTGGTTCCCTTTGAGAAGAGATTGACAAAAAATGTGCATTTATCAGCATATATATCATCATTCATTCATGTATCACACTACTTCATACGCTGAATATACCAAATTAAGAAATAAATAAGTGGTTAAGGAGATAATGATATATCATCATCGTCATTATATATAAAAGTGCATGAAAGTTCAATTCCTACAAAAGTACATAACTTATAAGAAAAGGTCTCACTGATAAGTAGCTAGTACTAGGTAGGAGAAAACACCAAATTATAGTGATTCGAAGAGCAAAGGGGATTAGAAGTTTTCTTGACCTCAACATCTTTGACATCTGGGTTCAAACTAAACCAAACTTTCTGCACAAAAGCCCTAAACTTTTAAAGAGACTGACCAAACTATAGCTAGTTTAGTAAGGAGAAATCCCGATGTTAGCGGCGGAAAAGAACCCTTCATCCTTCATCAGAACATGACCTCCATCCTTCATCATAACATGATCATCACCCACCTGCACATTCACAACAGAAGAAGCAAGCAATCAGAAACTGAGATCTATTGAGAGCTGAAACGTTCAATTTGTTCTTTTTCTGATACAAATGTGTAATTCAGGACAATCCAGTTTTGTATTACACCATCAATTTATGACACTTCATGATCCATTTTAGAGTTATATTGTATGAGAAAACATTGCAAATTATCATTTCAACTAGTACCATTTTATGCATATAATGCAACTTTTGTTCAGAAGATCCAGTTATCATCAAATAAAGCAAGTTGGGAATTAATGCATCAATTTGCACAGTGCAAATCCTTCAACAGTCATAAAACCAAGAAACCAATAAGAGAAGGTAACAGTGTACCTGTTGTTGGTGCAAATTACTTTTCTTGACAGACTTATCAGGCATGAGGCCAAACTGAATGTGAGGGAAGTGAGCCCACTGTAAAACAAACACGGTTAAAATGTAACAAATCCCCCATTATATCAAGAAGATGAGATAGTAATTAGTTTATGGTGTGTGAAAAGAGGGTACATTTTTGGCAGCAGCACTGAAGGCCTCCCTGTGGCTAATGTCAGGATTCACTGCTTTGATGCGTTGGATCTCCTCCCTGCAATAATGTTATTACCACATCATGTCAATCTTACACACACTCTGAATCTGTCTACTGAAACAAAAAAATATTATGCAGATTTATATACTCTACTCACTTGATGAACCGATTGTAGGCAGATGGGATTCTCTGTCTCTTCTCTGGGGCTGTAAACATTAAAAACACATCAATATATACCATCATCTCCATATTTGTTACAAAATCCCACTGTACATATATACCATATTGCTCTTGCTTTACTAAATATAGGCCTTGAATCATAATGGCAAAGAATCATGTCAATTTTGCATTTCAGTTGGAAAAAAGACTAATTCTTGTTGGATATGTTTTTGAATTAAACATAAACTATATTGTAATGCCTAGTTTATTTAAAGAAAAGAAGTTTAGATGTTTGTCTTACTCTTGGTAATGACTGGATCTGGCTTAGGAAGAACATTGAATCCCATTCCCATGTGAGGAGGTAGGGCAAACTCGGGATGAGCTGCAGTCTGATTCATCAGAAAGTTTGGATTCGGGCATGCAATTTGTTCCTGCGAAAAATCCATACCAAGATTATAGATCCATCAAATCAAGAATCAAATCATTCAAACAAAAAGACTAACCAGAAAGCTCTGTGATGAAGGAGAGAAGAGCGAGTGCCCCCCAAAGTGATGAAGCTGGTTAGGAGATGGCAGAAGCAGCGCCCTCATGTTCACCGGCAGCAGATTGGTGCAGTGGCCACATCGGACCGTCACCGTCTTGAACAAGCTCGAACAAGGGACGCTAACCTAAACAAACATCATCAAAAAGCAATCATTAGTTCATCCGAAAAAGACCTAGCATAAGCAAAAGAAGCGAGCTTGGTGTGTGTATGATGAACACGTACCGCCAGGACAGTGTCGCAGAGGTTGCAATGGACATAGCAGAGCTGATCGGAGGGAGGAGGAGTGAGATGGTGGTCCAGCGTCGACAGAGTTGAAGAGGATGATGACATGGTGAATTTATTTGAAGAAGATGGGATGGGATTGGATTGGATTGGATTCTACTACTAGAACCACGATAGAACAGCACAATTGATTGATGGCTGATTGATGGGATGATTGATGGGTTTGACAGATTACCCACCCAGGCCGGCCTTGGATCTGCCTTTTTGATCACTTTGTTGTCGAAAAAACAAGCAAGAAACGCAGATGGCGGAACCTGTATTTAATGGCGCTGAGAGAGAATGAAAAGGGGATTAAATATTATTTTGTTTTCTTGGCTAGGTCAAGAAAAGATGGGTGAAAATGATAATGAATCAATGATAGATGAATGATGGTGGTATGTTAATAATTCTGGAAGCTGGAAAAGAACATGTGTGGTGTGGCTGGTTGGCATTCCCGATGAGCAGTGCGTGAGTGTGTGAGAGAGAAAGTGACAGTGAATTGGGCTGAGGCGGCAGATGTGGGAGAGCGGAGCCGGAAAGGGACGTTTGCATGGCTGCCTATATTTACCCCCTCTTTCACTAATGCGCGCACCCCTCCTTTCCCCCCTCACTCTTTCACATAATTTTGCAGTTTTCAGCACTGATTCATTCGGCAGTGGATTTAGAAATTAATATCGTGATAGATTGCAGTACAGAACGGAAAGATATTGTAGTAACAGTTAAACCAAAAAGTGAACGTTCAGCGGATTTAAAAACAGATTAAACCCGCCTTAGCTTATGCATAGATTCGCCACCAAATCCATCCGTGATTTTTTTAAACTTATCACCCTCCTTTTTCATCCATGGTTCTTTTCCTCCCTCGCTCTTTCACATAACTTTGCAGTTTTCAGCACTAATACGGGAAGTACCGGATTTATAAATTAATATTAGAATAAAGAGAAAAATATTCATCCGGATGATCATGATATAGCTCTTATCAGGCATCTATAAGATAATGACACGTGTACAATTGTAATGTTTTAATTGGTTAAGATATTTTTAGTAAAGTTCTAAAACCCTAATTTAGAATGTCTAAACCCGTCTGGGTAATGATTGAACACGTGGCCCAATCATAAATTAGTTAAAGATGATGTGTCGTTATTTAATTGGTGCCTTATATTGCCAATATCAGGATGATCCTGATATATATTAAACTGTAGAATAAATGGTGATACAAAATGGGAATGCGTCACGGTGACATTTAAACCGGAAAATCCGCCAATGAATTCATCCATGGTTTTTTAATAACTCATCACTCTCCCTTTTCATACATGCCTAGGACCTCCCTTTTTTTTTCACAGTCTCCATTAAAGACATTTCTCCTATTTTTAGCTTTTGACTTTGGGCTGCTGTTTGACTGTGATAAAGATGATTAGCCCTGCTCATTTTCCCAATCCCAAAACTAGTTAGGGCATACTTACTACTATTCAATCTCATTAACATGAAAATCAATTGTTATAGGTACCCTATTATACTAAGCCCATTAAGTTTGAATCACTTAATATATATCAGGGTTGTGTGACTGTATCTAATAATTTACTAATAAAAATAACCTATTATTTACTACTATATTGGGAAAATGTCATTCAAATTTAATTATACTACTATATACTATTAGAAATTCTGGATATTTTAAAATATCTCCAAAGATTGTAAGGAATTGTTGTTGGGTACTAGTATAATGCATTTTCTACATCTAATGTCTGGTACAGAATAAACAAGAACTTACAACTAAACTAGTTAAATGGGTATAAGAATAGTGATCGCAACCCCAAGTGGTGCAAAAAAAAACATGATAGATGCAAATTGTATTTTACTTTTTTGCAATCCAAAATAAAAAATATATTTTTGATATATATATTATCGTCCATACTTATGTATATAATTAGACATATACATCAAATATACTTCTATTGCATATAATTGCAAATCAGTTTTATATTAAAATTATTGTGTATATAAAACTGTATAACAAAAATATGAATTGCAAATAAATAAAATATGAACTGCATCTAGCATGCCTGAAAAAATCTAAACTAAAAATGCGATCCAGAGGCTGATACCTGTATTATTAGTGAAGTTCTTCTGTAAAAAAAAATCTGTATTTTTTAGCTTTTCATAATATCCGAAAGGCAAAATATAGACCATTGATGTGTTTCCCTTTTGTCTTCTGGACAAAGCACAGACGATCGATCGAGACCACATCTTTCAATTGTAAAGAGCCTCCGAACCCGACTGCGGCTATTTAGGGTTCCTGGAACATACATTTCAATCATCAAACAATCAAAGACTGTGCAAATTGATGAAATCTGTGTGGGCTTATCGGTCATGAGTATTAAAACCATGGATCAGGAGAAATGTATTTAAATGAAGAAATTTCCAGGAGATGATTTGACCACTCATTCCTTCTGCGTCTTACATTGTTGCAGGCACGAATTTATTATCAGGCCATTTTAACTTTTACTTTGTTTGTCCTTTATCATCATAAATAAATGTGTTGCAGTAAGTTTTAGGTCAGTGCTGCTGCTGGGTCTATTTTAGGTCCATGCTTCCCCTTGTTAGGTCACGCTGTCCTATGGAAATTCCTAGTAGAGATTTTTCCTTGTTTATAGTTGGTATTTTGTCTTTTCAAAAAAGTAAATGGACTTGTGATGATCAAAGTATCATGAGGAGAATGGTAGGAGTCATCGATCGTACCATATAGCTTAGCTATTTTGTGGGAAGATGGGATTGCATATGTATAGGGTGGGGGTACCGTTCAGGTAAATTACAATTTTTCTTCTTCTTTTATTTTCAGACAAGGGTCATCAACCAATTGAGCTTTAAAAACTATAGCCACCCACATACAGTATGTTTTTGGTTGGGGCTGTCTATTAATTAAGATCATCAAGCTATATATTATTTAGACTGTGTTAAAATAGTTCAGATTAAATTATAATGACTTTATTTTGATTCTCATGTGAGATTATTATTGGGTATGTTCATCTTTAGACCATATCAAGTCGGGATAATATCATGGGTGTGTTTTTTACCAACTAAAACTATATGTATCACTTGATTTTTAAGAAACTTGCCTAACTTTTAACAAAACAACGATGAATTCTTATTTAGAATATGTAATTTGCTAATTATAATCATATCATGCAAGTAGTTGTATGCATAATTAGCATTATTTTGAACTTGATATTATGGGTCAACTTTTTATTTTTTTGTTGCAATATGGTAAAGAGCATATTCCGTCTAATTTATTGAGAAAAATCAATTTTTAGGTCGAGTTCAGATCAGGTGTATGTGAGCTCAAGTCAAGTTCGGTTCGTGGTTCAAGTCGGGATAGGGTTTATTTTAGTTCAAATGGAATAATGTCTATTCCGCTTGAACAGTTTCAGTTTAACTGCAATAATCTCATCTCAACTATAGTTTAATTTGATTTAATAAATCAAATTAAAAATATTTAAACATCTCAACTATAGTTTAATTTGATTTAATAAATCAAATTAAAAATATTTAAACATCTCAACTGTAGTTCAAAAATATTATTCGCCCCCTCCTCTCTCTCGGCTATAGTTCAGATCTAAAAATTCCCCTTATACGAAAGAGGTCGCCGGTGAACCATTCCTCCTCCCCAAAACCTTAGCTGAATCTCATCACCCCCTCTTTAACCCAAAACTTGGGTTTTCATTCGACATCGTCCAATAACGATCGGTAAATCGCAGATCTATCTTTTAAACCGAGAAATTTTTCCGGCAGGCGCCGTCCTTGGTCACGAAACGTCTGGTGAGGCCTCACCTGCAATTTCTGACCTTCGGATGCCGGTCAACTTTCCGACCTTCGGATTCGTTTGTTACTATTTAGAGAGTTTAACGACATTTTGACTCTGTGGAATCAACCTAGAATGTCTCTTATAGGCCATGGGAGGGCCATACGTCATGGGAGAGGCCATATCAGTTTTAGTGAGACAAACTGGGACGAGACTACAGAGTTAGCTTGTCCTTTGTACTATAGTTATTATGCAGTTCCCTAGTTAGACTTGAATTAGTCAGAAGCGCAACTACGACTATTATCTTATTTCCTTATAGATTTAGATGTTTGTTATGCTATTACCGGCATTAAGATAGGGATTGCACTGTATTCTACATGATTTTCCTCGTACTCTTCTGTCTCTTCACTTTGACTTCTTGCATGGAGATATTGTACTCTTCTCATCTCCTTTCATGGAGATATTTTAATAGAGTTTGTGGAGCCTAATAAAAATCTCACTGTCATTTGGCGGTTTAAATTTTTTTTAAAAAAATGATTTAATAAATCAATTAAATTTGATTCCAATTCAATATAATTCATTGATCGATTTGGTATGTTTAAATGAAAGTCAATATATTTCCATTCAATTTGATTGAACTTTAACAAATTCATTTCAGTTTCAATAAATTTGATAAACTTTACATTGGCACATCACTCAAAAGCTGAATCCTTCACAGTTACAACGATGTAGATTCTATTAATTATAATCCCCTATCCAGTTCAGCTTAATATCAACTTATCAATTGCAACTACATATGACTGCACTTTATATTTTCTTAAACTATTTTATTGAAATGTTCACCGATACCGCATTTTTTCCCGATGGCTACAATTTGTTGTTTATATTTCAATTAATTACTATCCCAGCTGAACTTCAGGCCACAAATCAATTCAAGCATGGTGGGTGATGAATAATTAGTCGATCGTGAAGGGCCATGCAAACTAGGTTGGGTAAATGCGAACATAATTTACTACTACGAGTATGATATGTGCTTATTTGGAAGAAGACAATGAAGTAAAAATGCAGCATTTGAATGATATGAAATGTCGAAGTGACTACAAACTGGTGGGAGGGTAATAATAAACGGCGACATTCAATCCTCAATACTGGTGACAAAGGGAGACATGGATCTCCAGCAACCGGTAAACAGATCTGGTGTCTAAAATTATTGGTTTCTACTATTTACTAGTGACTAGTGACAAAGGTCATTCACAATGGTCATTTTCGGCAATATTTTTAGATATGTTAGATGCAGTCCGTATTTTACTTATTTTACGGTTCAAAATAAAAATACGTTTTCGATATATATGATATGGTCAATAATTATATATATATATATTTATATAATATCAGACATATGCATCATATATATAAATTTTATTGCATATATTTAAATCAGTTATATATCATAATCATTATATGCATGATTATATAATAAAAATACGGACCGCATCTATTAGGCCAGTATTTTTAGGGGCATGCTTTACGCAGTCCGTATTTTGCTTATTTTGCAGTCCAAAATAAAAATACGCATTCGATATATATGATATGATCAATAATCATGTATATCAGACACATGCATCATATATACTACTTCTATTGCATACACTTACAATTCAGTTATATATCAGAATCATTGTATATATGATTATTTTAAAAAAATACAGACTGCAAATAAACAAAATACGGACTGCGTATAGAAAACCTGTATTTTTATGGCATGTGGTTTATATGTAGCCACCGTGAGATGCAACAGTTCAAATATTTCAGAGAAGTTTCTGATGATGTTTGCAGGATGTTTATAACCGGCCACGGTCTAAGACTACTAATTAACTTGTCATTCACTACTCAATTATTTGTGTTAGAAGATTTTGATATCTTTCAAAAGTAATGGCCGGTCATGTCTAATTTAGTTGAACTGAAATGTGTTGAACTTAATTATAATATGCTAAAAAGTGCTAAAGTATGAGCAAAATAAGCTGCAGAATTTAATTGAAAAGTGTAAAACTAAATTGAAGGTTATTAAATTGAACTGAAATATATTGAAATATACTGAAACTGTTTAGAATAAGCTAAAATGAATTAAATTTTGGACGTTTTCATAAAAATGAGTGCAAGCCCTAATTTTCGTTACGGGATCAAGTAAGTAGAAAGCCACCTTGTAAATCAGTGTGTTCAGTAATCTTGTGGAAGGAAGAAGGGGCTTCAAAATGAGCACGTCAATGTGCAATCAAATGAACTCTACTCCATTAAAATAGTTACCACATTGATAATGGAATACAGACCAAACCATTACAAAAGATATGTATGATTTTTAGTGGTTAACCGTTAATTATTAGCGCATTATATAAATTGTTAATAATGTAGTAATTTGTTATGTATTAGTTATTTTAATTATTATTTTGTTTACTGATGCTTAGTAATTTAGTAATTAATATATAGCTGATTATACATAAAATAACTGATTATGTGAGATGACGGAAATGAATATCAATACAATTTATACGAAAATTATTATATTAATCATATCATATGTACATGAATTATTTCATTATTTGTATTATTGTATAGTATTAGTTATATAAAATACTATTCATTAAACACAAAATTCATTATAATCAAATTTTGATAATAAAAAATAATACTATTATATTATATGCAAGTGTTATTCTTAGATAAAATCACTAAACGCAGATAAAAACGTTTCTCCCAAATAAGCCGAAACCAGTAATAAATAATTATTAGCCGAGTGTCTTATGCCTGATCAAATAAAAGTATCTTAAACACCCACATGATAATTAAGAAAACAATTGAAATACACTATTTATCATTTCTAATTGAGAATCATGTCTATTTGGAAACAATGGTTATGTAATTATGCATTCTTGAAAAGTCAATTGTAATATTTGAAATAAAAAAATATCATAAAATTACCGGTTCAATAGCATTATTATTAAAAAAAGATTAAGATATTTCAATAATACTGCAGAATTTCACTCACAATGCTGGTCAAGAACAATGATGAGACTTTTATTGCATCTCAAGAGTTACAACGGAAGTTTCCAAATAATTTTTATTTCGGAATTATAATAAAACTTAAACATCGACTCTTATTATAGGAGTTTTCTCAGTCTTTTTTACCGAAATATCATATACAGTTCGGTAATTTTTTATTTATTATAGTTCAAAATACAATTAAAATTAGAATAGTATACTGCTAATTTTTCTTATAAATATATAAATTAGAAATATTTTTATAAATTTATACTGTATTTTAAATTACAAAATATCAGATTCTGGGACATGTATCTCCTTTTATTATTGTTACGAAATGAAAGTTGAGAAAGGGCCCAGTGATGCATGCATGCCATTTGTTGTGGAAGCATGTCGGCCTGCTGGCAATGGCATCGACCCTATAAGCACAGTACTTTGCGTAGCCTCTGAATCCAAACAAACAAAAGCATGTCAATCTACAAGCCCTACTTGTGATATACGGAGCATAGCTAGCTAGCCTTGGATCCATGAATCAATAGCTAGCCACTCTTGCGATGTGTGTGAACTCGCCGAGATGGATGTCCTAATATCCATTCAAATAAATAGGAGTATAAAATAAATGTAATTAACGTACACATTCACCAAACGTGAATTAATGCTGTGTATATGAATTCCATAGAATAAGAATTTGTTATTTTGATTGATCCAATCAAATTACATTGTACACTTATTATTTGGTGAGCGACAAAAGTAATAAGTAAATTTTTTAATCTCAATTTAACATATTTGGAATAGATAATATTTATTGACAACAAAAATGGCAAAACATTATACAAAACTACTTTCTTTGTACTCGTTTTTTACAAAAGTTACTAATAAGTGGGCTAAATGATTCTCATCTCTAGGTATCTAATAATAAAACCTGTTAGCACTACACTGTACTAGCCTATTATGGATATGTACAATTAAGTTCGAGACCACGATCACAATTTCACCATAAATATATTGTATGAGACCTAAAATCTCACATGAAACTACACCATCGTTGTCATATTTGTCTCCAATTTCAAAATGCTCCTAATACGGCATCAACCACGGTCACTGTTAAACGTACCCACTAACTTTTTGATTTAGACACTAGACGACAAAAAAGGAGGGGGACACGTATGGTAGTGGGGTTCACTGGTAAATATAATACAATTTATGAGTTGGACGATGTCACGTGACAACGATGATTCCTCATCCCTCCTCTTCTTATTCTTTCTTGATGGATGTGCGCTTGATCACGAACCTAACTCACGAACAGACCTGCAAGACAAAAAGTCCTGGGGTGTCCTAGGGGTAGACGCTCTGATGCTTAAGTCAGTAATATCTTTGAGAACCTTATAAGTTTAATGCGTAGTGTGTGTAAGATAATGAATAGAGAGGTCTACCAAACCTTTTTTGTATCTATAGATTTCCAATCAGTAGATCGACAAGACATGTAATTATATTAACAATACAACTCTTATGGTGATAATAGTTATATTTCCATAATTAGAGGAAGTTTATTCATTGCAGGACATTCAGAATATACGCGTTCCTTATAAGTATTTGGGCCGATGGATCCGTGAGTCCATCTCCCCGTACCTCGAGCCCCTGACCCTTCTCGGGCCCTGGTCCAAGTCTAAACAAAGCCCTAGAGTGCGAACCATGCACTTATCAGTACTCCAAGGTAGATGTTCAAAATTTCGAGGTCTCCTCTCGAAGGCATGACACAAGGCTTATTACTCGAGAGTAAGGTCAATAACTCGAGTGAGGTAACTCGAAGTATTAGCTCGGGGATCCTATCGGACTGGCCGCTCGGGCTGACTCTTCTGAATATCGATCTTCAAGTTGTTTTACATTCCATCTGGACACATGGACGATTGAGTTTAATTCCTTTTTCAATCCAAAAGCATAATTCGGCGGCGCTGGCAATTTGTTCCCCCCATCTCTACAGTTGCTTGCATTGGAACATGGATCAAGCTAATTACCCGCTTAGATGCTGTTTAATTTTGGATTATATCTCCCAAATATTACTTTCATATTATTCACTTTAATCTTTTCATCAAAGCGTGGAGGATGTCTGATTTTTTGCTCAGCTTCAACCAGTAAGTATTCAGATATTCTTTTTGATCTCTGTATATATTTTATATTCTTGTATTCCACACCGTATTTCCCCCATCTTCTCTATAATCATGTCAAGTAGTAGCGAAATAAATTCCATCCCCCGCCATGATAATAGAGTGGATGATTATAACGCGACCAAGGAGATTAGCTCCAATGACCATCGTCTAGCTGAAATAGCCAGTGGAAAGCGACCCATAGAACCGAAAAAGAAACACACAAGTCGAGGAAAGAATTGGGATTTGGTGATATTGGTGCTGCAGCCCCAGATTAAAAGAGATGTTGCTTCAAATTGGCGTCCACTAGCATAGAAGAGTTTCAGAATAGTGTAAGTGAAGGATAAGAGAGCTCGAGAAGTTACACAGAAATTATTTGCCGACTGCCCGTATTCCATCCCATTAGACTGCGATCTCATGTACGCAGAGGATAATGTATGCACCTCGGATCTGGTTACTACCAGCCGAGGAGTGATTTTTGGGAGGTTTATACAACATGACCTTGCTTTTCCGTTTCCTGTATTGCTTAACAGGTTTTTGGATTATTATCAAGTGCACCCAGGTCAGCTAGACGCCAATGTGATAGTGGCAATCATGACATTGATCACTTGGTGGGTCAACATACACCCCAGCTTTGAGTTATTCCGAATTTTGTATAAGGTGATGATAACCAAGAATGTAGTGACCTTAACGCCTCGGAGTGAAAAACCGTTCGAGCTTCCCTCTAAGAGCGAAGAGTGGAACAAGGTTAAGCTGACCGTTGATCGAACCAAGTACCCCGTGCCTAACTGAATTCCCGCATCAAGAGCGAGTCGAAGAATGACTTCCAAGTTTCTAGTCGTCTGGCCGAAGTTGTGTCGAAACTCATCGGGTAGAAAATAAAACTCGAAGGTGGTAGGTGGGTGCTGGGGAATCATCAGACAGGTTGGGTGTGACCGATTAAAACCTTCAGATGGTTAGATCTGACTCCCGGGAAACTCTTGAGAATGGCAGCTACTTGAAGAGTGCGTACTTCGATCAACCCAAGGGCGGGTTTAAGATCAAGTGGTACAAGTCTACTGTCATGGACATGGAAGATCCCGTGGCAGCTCGTAGAGCCGCTCGGGCTCTAAGGTTCACGGAGGAGCAGGAGGCTCGAGAGAAGGACCAATTACTCTCCAAAGGATCCGTGGATCCCTCGAAGGAGAAAGGGCTTATGTTCATGGCGGATACTCAACGTTCCTTCAAGAGGTTAAAGTGAGGTCCAAAAGAACCTGCTCCCATTGTCGAGTCGATGGCCCGAGATTCCTCCAATGAAGAAGAGAATAAGGAAACTTTGATCAGAGTTTCGAGAAAGAGGGTGGGTGATACACCTACTTCTCCATGTTTGGACCACATGGAGGAGTACTTTACAATGATGTTCGGTGAAGAAGAAGATGAGACTCCTGTGCTTTCTTCACCCATTAAAAAGATTTTGGCCGAGGGTAGCCTTTTTAATATATGTATTATGCGACTTGTGCTTGTAGATTTCCTTCTTGCTTCTAACATGTTGACTTTTGATGTGCATTGACTTCCCCTAGCGTCAAGGAGATTGATATTGCCCAAAAGCTTGCCCAAATGTCGCTGCAACACCAGAGGAGGAGGAAAGAGGAGGAAGAGGCCAGAAAATGAAAGGAGCTCGACGCTTCCTCAGGGTCCCATGGTTCGGAGAATGAGAGCTCCAAAAGGCAAAAGGTCCAACTCGGGCCTTTAGGAAAGTTCGAGGAGTAATCCGAGAAGTAGCAGGAGTTCCCCGAGATTACTCAAGTATGTAAATCCAAACTTGTTAATCTTCGTTATCCACAAGCATAGTTCGGTACTAATGACTTTGTGGTTATTATAAGTCTTGGTTGACTCTCACGATGGGATCGTGGCAGTAGGGGGCCGACTGATGCGTATTTACGAATCAGTTAAGGTGTTTCACGTCCGATGTTAGTCTCTGGAGGGCATTGCCAGTGAGAGGAACTCGTTGCTGGCAAAGGTGCAGAAGCTGAAGGCCCAAGTGGCAAAAAAGTCCACTGGGTCGCCCGTGCTGGTTGAACAGCTTTGCGGCGAGGTCGCTCAGGAGAAGGTCGAGGAGGCAATTCTTCTAGAGAAGAAGGTCGTTTATGCTGAGCTGCACACTAAGAAGACTACCATTCTGGAAATGGGCCGAAGAATTGTTGATCTGGAGGGTGAACGAGGATTTTATGCTGACCCTGTGAGGCAGAGGCACTTGCTCGGATTAATGTCCGAGTTTTGTGTTAATAACCCCGAGATGAGGGAGCTCAAGAATACCTACAGCAAACTCTATCACCGCTCCCAGTTTCATAAGATGTGAGAGCATCTTACGGTGTTCCTTGATAAGGAGGATGATAAGAAGGAGTTGGATCCAATATATAATTGGCCTACTACCGCTCAAGAATCGAAAGAGATGGATGTAGTGTTTCGCCGGGAGGGAGGCTTCCATGAATAATTAACCTCTAAATTATGTTTAAAAAACATTTCATTAAACACTTACTAATGGATAGAGCTAATCAATTCGTGAGACCATAAGTAAATTCGAAAAAAATTGATTGTCACTTAAATTACTGCCCCGAAAAAATAGTCACATGGAGTATTGTTAGTGGAGGTGGCTAAGGGCACCTGGAGTGGAGGTTTTTCAACAGGCTTTTGAGTGAGTTATTACTCACAATAAGACTTTTGGACCATGTTTTTCGAAAATCCCAGGAGATTTTCGTGGATATGGGCTGAGCATGTCCAGCCATTCCATGATTTGAACACCCCAATCAAAACACGACACGTGGCATATATTCTACCTAACAAACCACGTGGCAACCTAACAATGTTTGATTGGCATATATTTCAATAATTATGTGTGTATACATTTATAAATTATAATCTTTGTAATTAGTATATTATTTTTTTATTTTACAATTATGGTATACATTAATTATGAGTATATTATTTTATTATTATACAATTATATTATAGATTAATTATGAGTATATTATTTTATTATTATACAATTACATTATACTAATTGTGAGTACATTATTATTTTTATATTATTATGCAATTTTAAAATACATTAATTATGAGTATATTATTTTATTATTATACAATTATATACAATGGATATTGTAAATATTAGTGTGGATAATATAAAATGACGTGGATAATATATAATGATGTGTAAAGAGGTGGATGATGTGGCAGGCTGAATCACTGTAGAAAAAAGTTGAAAAAAAAGGATTTTGAAGGAAAATAGTGGGATGAGTAGCTCATTTATGCACTGATGCCTAAGGAGTTCAAATGTTGTACATAATCCATGATATTCTTGCGTATATCTTACGTGAACACTTTTACTCCGGGTATCTGAAGTACCGGAAAGTATTTCAATGAACGAAGCCAAATGTCAGTTTTAAATTAAAATACTAAATTAGAAGAGTCATATACTCCCTCCGGTTTTAATAGAATGGCCTACTTACTAATTTAGGAAGGTTTTTAGTTAATGGCTTACTTTCCTATTTTAGCAATATTCCTTCATTCACAACCACACATTTTATTTTCCCAATAATCTATACAATTTCCACCATTCATTTTGCTCTCCTTTGTAATTGTGCCAATAAAACTAGGCCATTGTATAAAAGACGGAGGGAGTATAATTACAGGTTTAAAAGTGTTCTGAATTTTCTTGAAACAAAAATGCCATTTCTATTACGTCCTTTATTTTCCTCTTTAATTATTCTGTGGTTTTAATTCAGCAGACAGGTTCATACGTGTCCCTACATAGTTCATGCGCTGCCGGAAGGGAACGACACTGCTGTAGCGAAACTGGCCGGACATGCATCATCTCCAGTTTATATATAGGGCAGAGTACTAAACGTTTATTTTATTTCAAATCCTGTACCCTATTTTTCCAGACGTTTCTATTTTGTGGTTATTACTCTGTCTAGTTTACTGGATTTGGCATTTAATTACTCTTCATAATTTTGTTACAATTTTTAATCATAAATTTGAAATATTAAATGAGTAGTATATCATCGCACGATATATGTTTGAAAGTAGATATGTATTTTTTAAATATCAAAATTATAAATTTTGTTAATATACTACACAAAAATTATTAATGATCAAATAGTGTTTCTTGCTTTTTTTTTTCTTTTTTTATACCACAAAAGTGGCTATGAAACAGTACACACAAAAGCCTAATGTAGGCCATGAGCATATCAAAAAAGATCTATCTAAACTCTACAATCATTCTCACAAAAATTCCACCTAAATAGTTGAAAGCCTATTAGCGAATTGCAAGCAAAACACAAAGCGGCATTCAACTATAAGGATAGAAAGGCCAAGAATGACTAGAGAAAAACATCAAACAGAAGCTAACTAGAGCAAAATGAGGAGACAGTGATCCAGCCAAGAGAATTAGTGCCTCAGACTATTGAAGGATTGAGCTGCAGAATCATCTTGAAACCTTATAGAAGGACAGTCCCAGGCATCCAAGTTGCAAAGCCCTTTGATCTCTGAAGGAAGGGATGACCAGCCAAGATTAAGGTCCATTTTAGAAATCATAGCCAGTCTGGATAGTCTATCAGCTGTTTGATTTGTTTCCCTGCTAGCATGAGCCAAAATATTGGAGCTCAGAAGAGAATGTATGTTATCAGCCAGAGTGTAGAGTTCCCAGAATGCCAGAGAAGGGTTGTTGATCATGTTCACTTCCAGTTTACAGTCAGAGTGAATAAGATATAGTGGATATTTCTGAGAGATAATAAATTGTACCCCTTTCTCAATAGCCAGCATTTCTGCATGCAGTGGAGAGGCAGCTGAGGTAAAGATACACTGAGCCCTGACAAATTCTGCATTTGAGTTCCTTACTATAATACCCAAACCAGCCTGCTGGAGCCTGAATGAAGCATCTACATTCAGTTTAATACCTATGAGTGGCCTCATCCATCTGACAGGGAGTATGTTAGGTTTGGGAGGGATGTGCAGAGGAGGGATACAAGACTGATTAGCAAGATCATCATCCATTGGCCTATTAATGGAGACTTTATGAGACAGCAGGGAGAGGTAAATCAGATCTTGGAGCTCTTTCTGAAGGGTAGGGATGTTGGGTAAAATATTATCATGAATAGCTCTATTCCTTGCTCTCCATAATATCCAAATGACAAAGATAGGAGCAGTATGGTTCAGTCTTGAGTGCAATTTAGTTAAGCCATTAAAGTTCCAACAAGTGTATAACCTATCCCAGATACTATCACTTATGAAATATTGTGAGCCACACAGTGAATGCATAAATCTCCACAGTTGAACTGCAGTATCACAGCCACTAAAGAAATGATGTATAGTGTCTGAGTGATCACACAAAGGGCATTTGGAAGCAAATTGAAATCCAAATTGACACAGTATATCATCAAATGGTAGTAAGCAGTTTAGTACCTTCCAGCAGAATACAGAGAGTTTCTTGGGGATGCCAGGCCTCCAAACCTTAGCTAAAGAGGGAAACAACTGATGTAGAGGCCTAAAAATTTTGTAGGCTGATTTGATGGTAAAATGGCCATGAGTGTCAGGCTTCCAAATAAGTCTGTCAGTTCTGTGGGGGTGGAGCTGAGATGTCCGAAGAAATGCAATAATATGTGAAGGGAGCACCCATTTCAGTAAGGGGAGATACTTCTCTTTGTCTGTAATAAACTGAGCCACTGTGCATTTAGCCTGCTCAGGACCAGGCTGGAAAAAATCAACAAGTGGCCCCTGATCAGTCCAGTTTGAAGTCCAGAAGTTGCAACAGCCTTGACCATGAATAACCTTGGAATTTGCTTCAGCAACAGAATTAACCTTGCAGATTCTCCTCCAATTTTGGGAAGTTTTAGATGATTTTGGCAGAGAGGCAACAAGAGCAGTCCATGGTGCAGTACCAATTTGGAATTTCCACCATAACTTGCAGGAGTAAGCCTGTATGGTTGCAAGAAGGCTTCTGATTCCCAGTCCATTATAATTTGATGGCTGACAGATATAGTCCCATTTTTTCCAAGATTTTTTGGGGCCATTTTCAGAGCTTCCCCAAAAGAAAATTGCACATCTTCTTTCAATTTTCCCGATCATACATTTTGTAGGCTCCATCACTGCCCAAATATGTTGGGGCAGAGATAGAAGGCAAGATTGAATTAAAGTCAATTTACCTCCCATAGAAAACCATTTATTCTTCCAATTATTTATCCTTTTGTCAATAAGTTCAACAATTGGCTGTAAATGCACATTAAGGATTTTTCCACTGAAAATTTGTACTCCTAAGTATTTGGCAGACAGCCTTTTTTCATACCTAAAATAGATTTAACTTGTCCAAGCCTGGTAGCAGTGGCATTTTTACTGAGAAAAAACTCACTTTTTTCATAATTTATTTTTTGGCCAGTGTTTTCCTCAAACTTAAATAGGAAGGCTTTGATTCTGATAAGATTGGTAGAAGCCTGTAGAAAAATTACAGTATCATCAGCATAGCTTAAGTGGGAGATAGGTATAGCATTTCTGGGCAGGGCAAAAAATTTTAGCTTCCCAGTGTTAAAAATATAAGCTAAACTTCTGGTAAATGCTTCTGAAAAAATGTCAAACAGAAAAGGTGAAATAGGGTCACCTTGTTTAATTCTTCTAGTGGCCTGAAAATAGCCAACAGGTTTGCCATTTATAAGTATAGAGAACCAGGCATTAGACAAGTTTTTAATTATACACTGTATGAATCTGCCATCAAAACCAAACTTATGGAGAATTTTTTCTAAAAAATCCCAACTGACCCTGTCAAAGGCTTTCATTAAATCAAGTTTGAGAATGCAGTTGGGTTCTCTATTTTTTCTATTAAAAAATCTGAACATTTCTTGTAAATATATGACATTATCTGAAATGTCTCTATTTTTGAGAAAAGCAGATTGATGAGGAGAAATCAATTTGGGCATCAGAGGTTTTAACCTTTCCATTAAGATCTTAGAAAAAATTTTATTGGTAACATTGGAAAGGCTAATAGGTCTATAATCATTGAAAGTCACTGGAATTTCTTTTTTGGGGATAATTGTCACCCAGGTACTGGAAATTCCTCTGTGAATGTTTGACCTTGTTAAAAAATCATTTGATGCCTCTAACAAATCTGTACATATTATGTTCCAAGCCTTAATAAAAAATAAAGCAGTAAAGCCATCAGGCCCTGGACTACTAGATTTATTCAGACTGGAAACTATATGTTCTAGTTCTGGTAAAGTAACTGGCTTAATTAACTCTTCATTTTCTTGCTCAGAAATCATTGAGGGAATTTGAGATAAGAAATGAGAGGTAAATTGATCTTTGTCTGGGTGGTGATCTTCAGTTAACAGATTGTGATAAAATTTAACTGCCTCAATTTCAATCTCAGCACAGTCTGTTAACCAAACCCCATCAGTACTTTTGATCTTAGTGATATTAAGTCTACATTTCTTCTCCATAACACTGTTATGAAAAAACTTAGTATTCTCATCAACTTCTTTAAGCCATTTGAGTCTAGCCTTATGTTTCCAGAAATTATTTTCTTCCTTTAGAGCTTTAGTGAGTAAAGCTTTGCATTTTTTCAGCCTAATAAGCTCATCAGTTGAGCTATTAGATTCAAAAATAATTTCTCGGAGTCTTAGATTTTCCTCTGCAATTTCCACATTCTGGTCAATATTTCCAAAAATCTCTTTATTCCACTGTTTAAGAACCTTTTTTAGACCATTTAGTTTGAGGAAAAATTTGAACATGCCTTGACCTTGTACAGGAGCATTCAAGTGGTTTTTTATCACATCCATGAATTGCTCCCTTTTGAACCAGGTATTGATAAACCTGAAAGGTCTTGGCACAGAGGGTAGGGTACTAGCTATTCTAAGAAGCAAGGGACAGTGATCAGAAGTGTCTTTATTAAGTACATGGATAGAGGACTGAGGGAATCTAGTTAGCCAGTTAAGTGTGCAGATACCTCTATCTAATTTCTCAGTAGTGAGTTTTTTACCATTCTCCTTAATTCTACAATTAGACCAGGTATAGAAGTTTCCCACTGTATGAATAGGCAAAAGTCCTAGTGCATTAATAAAATTACTAAACTCTCTAATACTCTGCAAACTAGGTGAGGAGTATCCTCTATATTCAGAGATAGAGGACATAGCATTAAAATCACCAATCAACATGGCATCATCAAAATTAAGTGCAGTGAGATCAGACCATAACACTTTTCTTTCTTTTCCAGTTCTAAAGCCATAAACAAAAATCAAATCTGTGGATAGATTTAGTTCATGGCTGAAGATCTGTACTGAGAGGAATTGTGGATTGTCCATACTCTGAGTAATATTTAATTTATGATTCCACATAATCCAGATATTGCATAATTTTGAGAACATACAATTTTGAAAGTTCAGAAGACACATGTAATTTTGGCATTCAGAAGAGTCATGCTGAGGTTCTATTATACATAACAGATCAACTCTATGAGTTCTAAGCAACCTAGCAAGTCTAATCATAGATGTATCCATACCCCGTATATTCCATACCAATACATTTATTCCTAGGGTTGTATTAATCATTTAGGTTTATTTTTGATGCTTTTTGTAGCTGTCCTAGTGATGATCTTATTTGTCTGATTAAAAAAGGTGTTGACCTTATTACTTTCAAACACAACTATAATAACAGAATCAGGCTTATCAAGATCACCTATAGAAGAAGAACCAACCTGAGTAAGGCTCCCAGGGAGCTCAGTTGTGCTGTCAGTATTTTCATTCTGAGTGATTTCTTCTTCCTCTTCTATAATGAGTGGCAGGAATCTGTTCTCCTTTTTTCTTGGCTGAGAATAAAAGGAGACATTATTAGAATGGAGAGAGGAGTCAGTAAGGGTTGAGATACCTGGATGAATGTGAATGTCATCTGCTGAGATGATTTGATGTCTTTTTGGAGTATGCCATTCTTGGTTATCCTCATTTTGATTGCCACTAGGAGAAGGATCTTTAGCCAGAATAGTAGCATAGGAAGGCCTCAGTGTTTCTCTATCTCCTTTATCACAAATTGGAGAGGTACTGTCTTCAGAGTCTGAAATGTGGTGCACTTCATCAGCTTGATCCTGAGGAAGTAGTCTAGGCTGGCTAGGTGGCTGAGCAATTATATTTGTTTCAATAGGGTCAGTGGCTGTAGGGGAAAGGGGTAATGACCATCACTTCTTTGCCTTTTGCAGAAGCAGGGATTTTTGGCATGTATCTGTATTGTTGGATTGGAGGAGGATGGGGAATGAAGAGTTTATCTTTTTGTGAGATACCAGAAGAACCAACCCCAGACTGCAAAGTCTTTTTCTGAACTAATTTTTGAGGAGCTGCGGGGAGGGGCTTATTGTTGACAAGAGGCCTGAGGTCAGGGTGGAGGATTCTGCAGTCATTCTGCTCATGGCCAAGTCTTCTACAATGTTTGCAATAGGCAGGGATAAACTCATACTCAATGGGAAAGTCAGTGACAGCTCCATCTAGATTGGTAGTGAGGGATACAGTACTATGGATTTTTTGAAGGAGATCTATTTCAACACAGCTTGACAGCAGAAGGTCTAGTTAGACTTGCTGTAGCAGAATCCATTTTGATAAATCTACCTATGGAGTTACCTATAACTTTAAGCATAGCTGAATTATACCAAAAAATTGGCAAATTGTGCAAGGTAATCCAAACAGGCATAATAGAAGCATCAGTATCTGGGGAGAAATTTGGAGTCCATTTTGATACCTTCATTTGAACTCCTTTGAAGGACCAGAGAGACTTCATCCAACACCTCTGGAAATCCTGCTGATCTTCAAAACGGATCAAAATGTGCTTGTAATCTATCGATCCCAACTGATAACGGTCAGTGAAACCCACTGATTTGAAAGCCTCATATAAAAACTCCATAGATGGCTTCGTCGTTGGAAATTTCCCAATAAGTGCATTATTGTAGTGTCCAGATAATTGGGCCACTTCCTCCGGCGAGATAACACAGGCAATCTTGCCTTTGTACTCAGTAACTGGTTTGATTGAAGGGTTGGACGAAAGGGAGGTGAAGAGGGGCTGCGGTTTTGTGTTCAAAGCTTGGAAGAAACTCCTATTCGGGGTGGCTCCGCCGCTGGGGAGCGGCGGTTCCGGCAACATTGTTGCCGTTTGTAACCGTTGAGGGTGGGCCTTTATCGGAAAAGTTAGGTTAACGGAAAGAAAAACTACTGTGCACAGAAAGAGAGAGCATCAAAGTTTGGGAGAGAAATTATGAGGAGAGAGAAAATCGAAATAGTGTTTCTTTTCAATTGTGCAAAACCGGTGAATTAGAGATAGTATTCATCAACTTTATAATCACGTTTTAGATGCTTTTGGACAGTGAGTACTTGCTACTTTTTCTTTTTATGAACATCTGTGAAGTTGGGGAATATGTTGTGGCTCCCCTAACCAAAACCCAAGTTGACAAATGTTTTACATCTCCTGTATAGGTTAAGGGACTTTAAATCTTTTGAAGCATGATAATGCTCCCTAAAAGAGTAAAATAATATGTACACCTTCCATGAAAGTCTAAAGTAATCTAAAATCTATTAGTGAATTGTCAAGACAAAACACAATGCGCCATTAAGTTAGAGTGCTTACTACTTTAGCACACTAGAATCTTAGATATGGTTTGTCAATGAGATAATTTAAAATTTATTATTTATAAGTTATAACTGATATTTTTTTTAAAAGGTAAGTTATAACTGATATTTGTCAAGCAAACAAGTAAAATATGAAAGTATAATACTATATCACTAATATTTCAACAATATCATTTTATTATACATCTTCATGAATACATTGATAAAGTTAATTATAAATTTGACTAACAAATATATATAATAATGGTCGCATAAAAGTCTGAGCCATGAAATATCATAATTGTGATTAATAACATGGTTCTATAACATTGGTTGTATAATACTTATAAGAGAAATTACTCTAATAGATAAGTGATTACATTTTAAATATTTCTATTATAATCCTAAATTGCATAGAAGGATTCGTGTTGAGGATAAAATTTAAAGATTGTAAAATGAGTGAATGGAATTGAATTTCGAAAAGAAATGTGTAAAACGAGAAAATAAGTATATTTATTAAGAAATAATGCGCAATTTACCGTGATGAGACAATCAAATAAAAAAAAAAGTGTTCAATTTTGAAAGATTCCATAATTATTAGGATGTAAACCTGCCGCTTGATCCAAAATTGTACATCAACCGTAAAGGTAAATTATTTATATCAAGTTATCAACCGTGTATTTATTATAATCTTAAATGCGGTAATTAATCTCCTTCTAAGAAATCCGTGATGATAAAAAAATTACTGTCCGTTAAGGTAAAGTTGTCAACTATTAATCCAAAACTGGGTGATAACGAAGTGATTCGATCACGATCATCATTAAATTTATGATCAGATCGTTTAAATTTTTAGGTGATCATGAACGATTACGATCGAAGCGATCAAAATAATTCATGATAATAGTTATTAGTTCGTGTAAAAATTATGAATCGTGATTGACTCGTTATAGTAATCGATCGTGAGGCGGAACTGGATTTTATTAGATACTGCACCAAAAAATACTCAATACCATGCACTATTGAGGATTAAAAAGACTAATGTGTATAAATTTTTATGCTAAGCAAAGTCCAAAATGATAGTTCTATAAGTTTCTTTTTTTTTTTTGGTTAATTCTAAGGAGTCGTTTCATAGGAGTACCTGAAATATTATAGTAAATGATTTCGAATTCAAAATGTGATGTGGGTAGAGTACTTGTTCAGTAATCTGAAATGTGAAATCATCTGGCATATTTCGATCCAAAGAAAATATCATATGAGATAGGGGTCGTATATGAAACGCATATTCGAACAAGATTTTTGGGCCAAACCTGAAATTCACCTGAATTTGAAAATAATTTATATTCAAACATCACCCTTATCCGAAGTAAAAGAAACCGATTTTATCTTTACTCGGATAAAAAATTATCCAAATTGATCTTATCAAAACCCAAACATAATAAAGTGTACACATTACTATAATATAGAGTTTTGTTAGTATTATAATATTCTATTTTATTTAGCGCATATGATAATTAAAAACATAGACAATCAACTAATACTACATAAACATTTAAATGACCATCCCTCCTCTCTCCTCCCTTTTCTCTCCTACTAATAGGGCTCCCTTTTCTCTCCTGCTAATAGGGTTGTTCAAAAAAAAAACCGGAAAACCGTTTACCGACGGAAACCGAACCGTTATTAAAACTGGCTAACAGTTAATTGGTTAATACGGTTTATACGGTTTTGGTTAATCGGTTTTGCCGGTTAATAGGTTCGATTTTCGGTTTTAATATTTTTATAACGGTTAAACCGTTTAACCGTTTACTGTATATACTAGATAAACCCCGTGCCTTTGCACGGAAAATACATGCAACTCTGCATTGTAGATGAATAGTTTAATTCAATTCAGTCTGAATTTGAATATATATTAATTTATGTTATTTTAAAAATACAAATGTTAATCTGGCCAAGTATTTAGTTATATTATTTTATTTTCAAAAAAAAATTTAGTTATATTATTTTTATTTTAAATAAATACCTTATTAAATTAAATTAATTTTAGTGTAGTGTCATTCTTATAAAAGAGTATGGATTAAAAGAATGAGGTTTGGTTGTTGAGAAAAATTAACTACAAAATTTACCGGAAAAATGAAGTTAGGATCATTTTCATAAAACAACAACACAAAACCACGATTCTACTAAAAAGTAAATTCATAGAATTTGAAAGAAGCGGCGGTAGCAACAATGACTATTTCTTCTTGCCTTGCTTGCCTTCCTTTATTCTAATAATTTCATCATCAACATACTTGATACCCTTTCCCTTGTACGGCCGCCTCCACTTCCTGATTAAAGCAGCAAACCGACCAATTGCAGACTTTCAAGTGCCGCTCACAATGATCCTCCTTATCTTCATCCCGCAAAAGTAAGGAAACAAAAGCAAATCAATTAGCTACTGTTCAACAGCAAATTAGCCTCAATGTGCAGTAGTGAATGTCAAATTTAATTTCAACATTAAAACATGCTTCATGCTTGTAGCAAAAACAACTTCATTTTCGGTATAAAAATTACCCTAATAGGGATAAGTTTCAGCAGCAAAAAGAGAACATCTAAATCAGCAAAGTGGCAACCTAATCAAGATCTCCATTAACAGCAAAGATAAACTTATAATTCAACAGCAAACATGGCATACTCAGGTTCTACTTCAGCAGCAAAAGATACATGTTTAATTTCAACAAACCTGGTGATCAGCTTCCACCATTTCCTTCATGTTATTTTTCTCTAGACGTTGAGGGTTCAACTATTATGGTTAAACTCGTTCAGTTAACCTAAGCCTAGAGTCAGTATGAAATGATATTCAAGTTGCATATTTCAGAAATATGTAGAGAAAGTATCAAAAAATTTCAACATAATTTACCTGCAACTCATTTCTTCATAAGATCATGTAGGCTCAATGACTCCATACATAAAACACTTGATAGCAACCTGTAAAAGTAAGAAAACAAAAGCAAAATCAATTAGTTACTCTTCAACAACAAATTAGCCTCAATGTTCAGCAGTGAATATCAAATTCAATTTCAACATCAAAATTCAATTTCAACATCAAAACAGGCTTCATGCCAGCAGCAAAAACAGCTTCATTTTCAGTATAAAATTAATCTAATAATGATCAGTTTCAGCAGCAAAAAGAAAACATCTAATTCAGCAAAGTGGCAATCTAATCAAGCTATTTTTGCATACCTGAACGGTAGCGTCGGCCTTAGCCTCGTATTCTAATTCAACAAACCCAAAAGAGAATCCATCCTACAAAGTACAAACATGTTAAAAGTAGATTAGAAAAAGACATAGGAGTAACATCAGAACAATACAAATTTCACTGAAAAGGGAACATACATATAAATCCTTTTTCTGAATAGAATCTAGCATGACATGTCCAAATTGCTTCAAATCATTAGCTAAATCAGGTCTTTTGATTTCCTTGGGAAGATTACGTCAGGTCCTAGAAAGAGAAGCTGCACTCAAGCAAAAACTGCACATACTGTATGATCATTATAATCAAGAACAATCTTCCATAATCAAGAATAAAAGCTCCATGTACCAGAATAAATTCGATGAAACTGACATTAGTTCAATGCCTTAACATTACATCATAAAAGAGAAAAATATTGAACATTTACCATTGAGAATAGACTGCAAGCCATCTAGACACACAAAAGCAAGCTGATAACCTCATTGCCTAACCAAAAGAGAGGTAAAATCATTAACTACATGAAAAAGGACTCTCAAGCAAGAACTTTTCTGATCTTGTGGCCAATGTAATCTGCGTCGTTATAGCTCCAATCACAGCACCAATTGTAACTATTGAACCAAACATGGAGAACTACCTACACAAAAAGATCAAAAAGAAAAGTTGGATAGCCAAACATTAAAACGAATTACAAAATTTATTACCTCTTCTAAAACTTCAAAGTAATCGGTTTTGATTCAGCTCAGGGATTCCAGAGTAATCAACAGAATATATACGTAAAGCACCTTTCATTAGTCCCTGCAACACATGAACGGCAAAACCTAGAGGGTTTATCAAGGATTTACCTGCACAAATATCCATATCAATGTCGGATTTTCTTAGTTGTGATCTCCACGGCCTGCCATCACCGCGACCACCTTCTCCGTCACAACACCGCCGCCTTTCAGAGCTTTCACAACCACTATCACTCCCGTCCTCTGCACTCCCTTTTTATAAAAATATTAATCAACACTCCCAAGTTCCAAAATACAGGTATCAAGACACTCCAACATCAACTTTAACTATAAAAAAAACACAAGTTTAAACATATTCCGTGGAGAAAGTATATACCTTCAGTATATGTCTGAAGCCTGGGTAGCCCTGGCGAAATAACATAATCAGCATTGATAGGAGTTGTCACCACCCCATCCAACTCATCAGCAAGTTGGCCTCTCCGGCGAGCAATGCCGCCGTTTTTCAGCACTGTGCGGCGAATTAGGCTGGCCACCTCCTCCACGACATCGATAGCAGCGGCGAGAGGGAAGGTAACTGAGGGACGACGGCGATAGTTTAGTGAAACAATATCGGCGATGAGGACTGAAGATCAAGGGAGAATTGAAACGCAGATTTAGGAAGAGTAATTGTGAGAAGTATTGCATACGAATGATGTTTCTAAGAATAATTTTGGGAACTTGATATGATGTATCTAGACGCTTAGAAAACTGAAACCGTAATATTGTGTAATTTATTTGGAAGCTAAATAGGCAGAGTAATCGGAAATACTGTTGTTAAAAAAGATTTTTTTTAAAGTTTTTTAGTGGTAAGTTGGTGGAAAAATTGTGAGAGAGCCACGTGGCAAAAAATGGCATCGTTTAGTAGTTATTAAGATAATAATAAATATTTATTTTTTTATATTTAAATTGCTAAAATTATTATAATTTCAGCCCAAATGTACAATTTAATGTTGGGCCAAATAAAGTCCACGTGAGTTTGTTTCATGGCCTACTAAAATAAATCAATGAGACCACTTAAACCCTAATATATGTTATTTTACAATCGCCTTTTTCCCGTCATCCGTCCCCGCACTGTCAAACGACTCAAACCCCAAATTTCTTTGACTGCTCAGCCGTTCACCGCTGCAACTTGTTGCTTCGGAATCTTCTTCCGAAAGTTGTGGGTTCTTCGTTTCCAGTTTTCTTGTACTTCCGGGTCAAGGTATTTGATTCTTTTTAGCTCTGTATTTCTATGGAGTATCGTAATTAAAAGATTATATTCAGAGAGAGATTGGGATGATGCTTAGGTTAATTATACTCACTTTTCTCTTTTCAGATTAATTGTGAATGAGTGCTCTTCGGAGCAATTGTTGTGTTTGCTTGACTTTTGTATGACATCCGTTTTGTTTTAATTGCAGATGAATGATGATAATATGCAAGAACCACTGACGTATATTAATATTGAGGTCTCTGGAGCTACTGAGAATCAGAAGTTTGAGGATGGTGTGCTTGAAGGCCATAAACGCAAGAGACCACGTAAGAAAACTTCACCTGTATGGACTCACTTTGAATTATTTTTTGATGAAAAAATGGTAGAGAAAGCAAAGTGTATTCACTGTGGTGTTAAGTATGTTTATACTTCTTAAAATGGAACTACTGCTATGCGGAATCATATTCCTACATGTCATGAATCACCTGCTAATTGACAAGATGTTCAGCTAGTGCGAACTCAATTAGCTTTTGGTAATAAACAAGTTGATGCGGTGACTGGAAGAGGAAAAGCTATATTGGTTTCTTGGAAATTTGACCAACAATTAGCTAGAAAAGCTGTTTGCTATATGATAATAGTCGATGAACTTCCATTTAGATTTGTTGAGGGAAGGGGATTCATATATTTGATGAGTGTGTGTTGTCCATCTTTTGTGATTCCTTCTAGGTCTACAGTGACAAGAGATGTCTTTGAATTATATATGGAAGAAAAATGTAGACTAAAGTCTTTTATAAAGAGCTGTCGTGGTAGAGTTGGTTTAACCACTGATACGTGGACTTCCAAACAAAAAGAATCATATATGTGTCTAACTGGATATTTTATTGATCTTGATTGGAAGTTGCATAAACGTATTCTGAATTTCTGCCCTAAACATATCACGAAAGGTTGTGATATTGGTGAATATATTTACAAATGTTTGCTTGATTGGGGTATTAATGGCGTATTCACTGTAACCATGGATAATGCTAGTTCTAGTGATACCGCTGTAGGGTATTTGAAAAAGAAATTTCAGAATTGGCAAAAATGTGTTTTAAAGGGGGAGTATGTTCATGTGAGGTGCATGACTCACATTTTGAACTTGATATCTCAAGATGGGTTGAAAACCGCTTCTAAGTCTGTTCAATCGGTAAGGTTAGCTGTAAAATATGTTAAAATGTCTCCTACTCGGTTGAATTTGTTTAAAGATCTTGCTGATATGGAGGGGGGATATAAAAAGCACATTGGATTGGATGTTGCTACTAGATGGAATTCAACCTACTTGATGCTTAGCACAACCATTGAATATCAAGCTGTTTTTGATGCATTTATTGTTAAGCACCCTGAAATTGTAGATGCTCTCAAAGTTGATGATGGTCCTGGAGTACCAACAAGTGATGATTGGGAAAATGTTAGGAGATTGTGTGAGTATCTCGATTGTTTTTACAATGTAACTGTTCAGGTTTCTGGTTCTAAATATGCTACTTCAAGTGAATTTGTTTCTCATTTGGCTGAAATTCATGGTTTAGTGAAATTGCTAATTGTTGATGAGGATGAGAATACGCAACAAATGGGAAAACTTATGCACGAGAAATACAATAAGTACTGGGGGGATGTCCAGCAAATGAATTAGGTTGTTTATATGTGTTGTGTGATGGATCCACGACGCAAGTTGGTGTATCTTACTTTCATGCTTCATAATGTGTATTTGAAGGATATTGCTCAGATCTTGGTAAATGATACAAGGAATGCAATGGTGGAGATATTTGATGATTATAGACGGTTATATGAAGGTGATGCTATTTTACCTTCTGTGGCTCCTCTAGATAATCAAGTGAATACTCAGAGCTCTATCACTTCGAAAAATAGAGGAAAAATTAAATTCAGACTAGAAGAACAATATGCAAGACTAAGTGCTGGTTCAGGTGATGTTAGTTCAAAGTTGGAGAAATATTTAGCTGAGGAAGTTGTGCCTGTAAAAAGAGCTGGATTTGATCTCCTCGATTGGTGGAAGAACAACAGGTCAAGATATCCTATTCTTTCCGAGATGGCTCGTGATTTGCTTGCTGTACCCGTCTCCACAGTAGCTCCAAAATAAGCTTTTAGCACCGGAGTAGAGTACTGGATGCATTTAGGAGCTCTTTGACTCCTAGAATTGTGCGAGCACTGATTTGTGCTCAAGACTGGATGCGAGCTTCTGGAATTCTACTTGTTACCAAAGCTGATGTGATTGAACCACATAAAGTGGAAGAAGGTACCTTTTCAGTAGTATCTTTTGCTTATTGCACTTCTAAATTTTCTTTTGTATAAGATTCATATAATATTCTGATTTGAGATTATTGATCACAGAGCTGGAAGTGGATGCATCTAAAAAGGACTGTACTTTTTTCGATAACATGTAATACACTCCCTTAATGTGAAATGAGCAACTCTTTGATCAAACATGTATCTTTTTAGACATGTATTAATTTCAAGTTTTATTGTTGTCATCTTATAATTCATGTTCCGTGGTCTGTTGAGTTTTCATGCTTTCATGTTCTTAGAACTTGTGGATTGATACTTTTATATATGATGGAGGAATACAATCTTGATGAGTTGATCTTAATTCTAAATTTTGTTAGTGACGTATGAGTTGAGCCTTTAGAGTATAATGTATGGTGCTATCTATAGACTATATTGGTTCTGCACATTTTTCATTTTAAATTCACTGTATGAATTTGCTCTTTGCCTACCTTCATGTGTAGGTTTTTCCATACATGAAAATTTGTAGCATTAGACATTAGTTCTATCAACTTTTGTAACTTAATTATGTTATTTGTATGCAGATTAATGGGTTGAAGGGTTTGAAGCTCTCTGTATTGCAATCTCTGAGATTTGGACCATGGATGGATGGTCTATTTTGTTTCCAGTCCTTATTTTTTTTATAAAATAAGATGTTTGGAAATATTTCTGTATTTTGTAAGAATATTTAGCACTTTTGAAACATTTGAATAAGCAGTGACACTTTAGAACTACGGATATGCATGTTCATGCTAGTGTTGAAGTTCTTGTGTATATGTTTCATTTTAATTTTAACTATTATCCGGTTATAACCGTGTAACCCGAAAACGTGATCCGAAACCAGTACAAATCGAACCGTTAAACCGTTAATATAATATGTTGGTTAATAGGTTTTCTTTTCAATCGTAAAAACCGGTGGAAACCGAACCGTTTAACCGATAACCGGTAAACCGACCGGTTGAACACCCCTACCTGCTACAATACATCGTTTTCAGATCTAAATAAGGCGGGGTCGCCGGGCAGGTCATCCCTCCCACCCCTCCACCTAGCCTAACATTATATATCATCCATGCCTATCCCAATACCCAAAACCACCTATTTTAGTCGAAAAATTACGGATCTAAAAGACACACTTCTGATACTATAGCGGTGGCCGGTACGAGCGGGTCGATACCGCTCGATTCCTGCCTCCACTAGACTCCCGTCCACAGCGCCTCAAGCTGGATTACAAAGACCGTGGTTCCCGTTGCCGATACCAGGAGGCGACGGGCCGACGACCCCAGGAGGGCCCAGATCGGCTGGAGATGGAGTTCCTGCGAACAGTCGGCGCCGACGAGGAGTAAGCTGATCCCTTGCGGATCCGGATAGCGACGGTCGGCGGGCGCGGTGACTGGATCAAGTCCGAAAGGTCCGATTTGGAAGCTGCGGTTTGCGATTTCCAGGTCCGGTCGGTTATCAGCTCGGTTTGGGTTGGCTCGGCTCGGTTCGGTCGGGTCGGGTCAGGTCGGGTCGGACATGTTTTATTGGAGCTGGCACAATTAGACTGAGAAGGTGGTTTTAATTCTTTTTATTTTTTAAAATTTATTTTCAGTTTTTTTTAGGATATATGTGTCTTGATGTTTGTACTAAAATATTGGATTGAATGTGATCTGCTAATCTTAGTTTTTCTGACGGGTCCTTTTGCTCAGTTAAACTTTGATTAGCTTCTGATCTGATATATACAGTTAGAAGAAATCCGAGTCAAAGTAGTTTGGATACTTACTATTGGCGATACTGTTACTAGATTTGTAGACCGGTTAAGTATTGACTTATATCGTGTTAGATTGCATTTGTTTTTTGTCCAATAGTTGGCCACTTGCCAATCCGATCAGGATTGGTTGGGATTGCTCTAATACTCACATTAATTTACATGTATATGTTTTTAGAGGGATATGATTTGGAATGGGTCTCTTTGCAAATTGTCCTGACTAATTCATGGAGTATCCTTGCCTATTTGTTTGTCATGTCCCTCCTAACCCGTGTATTTGGCGGGAGGGAAGACCCTTTGGGTTTCGGTCTATGCATGTTATGCGTAGAGTACTCTGTAGACTTTGAGTATTTATATAGCGAGTTAAAGATATTATACCTGTCAGGTAGTTTAATACCTTCGGGTATTAGACCTATGTTTTCTTACGATGTATCCATGTTTTTAGTAGTACACGTAGTGTGACCGAGATAGAGTAGTAGTACGGCTATGCTAGAATCACTCTGCACCTCATTCAAATTGCCACAGAAACCTCTATAAGGGTTTCATGTGTATTATTGGGTTTATCCAAACCCGATCATGTATTTTTAATTACTTTATATAGGGTTGAGGAGCCGTGAAGAATCTTTCCGTCCACTTGGATGGTTTTGACTTAAAAAAAACATTTAAATGACCACAATGAATTATGAGTCTTACTTTTGCATATAGCAGCTGATGCGTATTTTCTTGGTAATTTACTTTGTTGCAGCGGAATATATATAAATTACTTTTGGGGTATGAAAATCGCTTGAACAGCTGTCAGCCAATTAACTAGAAACCACGAACACCTGTCATGGGCGACTCAACTGAATCTTGAAATTGAACAACTGTCAATTAATCCGGAAAACCTCCTTTTTCTTTATAATAAATCTCTCCTCCAAATTACAAGGTTGAGGCATATATTTATAACATCGAATAAAAATCACAATCCTAACATTAATCTGGAAATAATAAATCTAATTCTATAACTATTATGGAAAATAAATTAAATCTTACTAGAATTAAAACACATATTTATAGGAAAATTCTTATTAAGAGAATAATTCCTAATTAACCTAGTTTTCCATTTATACTCGTATCATTCTCCTCTTCTTCGAAAAGAATTGTCCTCAATTCTTGATATTCTTCATCTCCAATCAATATGAGTATGTTGCTTCCATATATTTGAGATGCGATGTACTTGCTTTTGCCAATCCCATCTTGTATCATCCTTCCCGTATTTGAATGGATTCTCCATCGAATTCTTCCTCTCAGTGACCCCTTGTCAAACTCACAACCTTTCGAATATCGATCAAATGACACATGACTAAAGTTGTGATGTGTAGCAAAGTCACCAGTCTTTCCGAACAAAAGAATTAATCGATTGATCATTCCGTGAAAATATAGATTTTGTTTTCTCAGCAATTTTGTATCGAGCTTCAAAAATCACAGGATGAACCAATTCCTTCTCTGCATCTTCCTCGTTTAGGCCAACATCAAGTATTGCCATGTCACTTCCATCAAGATCTTCTTCTTTAATCTCATTATGAACATTAAGGACTGTAGAACATGAGTACATAACACTTTCGGTTTCAATCAGAGGAGTAGAATAATCATTAACATTGTCGACTTCGGTTAGAGAAGTAGAACTATCCTCCTCACCATCCTCAATGACATCTTCAACATTAGCATCAACACAACCATCAACATCATTCTTTGCCTCAAATTGCTCGTTACTCGCCACAAGTTTAGCCACAGTTAAAGACTCTTGTTTTAACATATCGGTAGAAGGTAAGAATAGTCGATCAAGATGTTTCTTCAACTTAATCCATGAGTTGATTTCTGATTTTCCCTGAACCCTTCGCTTAAATTCCAAAATCTCATAATACAAGGATGCACGCGCTGTAAGTTTTTTTATAGAATCCTTCACCTCGTGCGATCATCATACCCTTTAAAGTCAAAAATTCTCTCACATCGCTTGATCCATTCCAGATAGCTTTCTTAGTTTACTTTTTCTCCAAACTCCGGGATATCAAACTTAAAACCCTGCCTCACGAATTCTGACACAAGCGCCATCTTTTTCTCCAACGAAGCCATACGTTCTTCCATCATACTCTCCATGACCATTCACAAACTAGAATTTGTGAAAACCTTGCTCTCGATGCCACTTTGATGCGTATTTTCTTGGTAATTTACTTTGTTGCAGCGGAATATATATAAATTACTTTTGGGGTATGAAAATCGCTTGAACAGCTGTCAACCAATTAACTAGAAACCACGAAAACCTGTCATGGGCGACTCAACCGAATCTTGAAATTGAACAGCTGTCAATTAATCCGGAAAACCTCCTTTTTCTTTATAATAAATCTCTCCTCCAAATTACAAGGCTGAGGCATATATTTATAACCTCGAATAAAAATCACAATCCTAACATTAATATGGAAATAATAAATCTAATTCTATAACTATTATGGAAAATAAATAAAATCTTACTAGAATTAAAACACATATTTATAGGAAAATTCTTGGTGAGAGAATAATTCCTAATTAACCTAGTTTTCCATATATACTCTATCAGCAGTTGACCTAAAGCAAGATTTTGTATTTTTTAAACATACATATCTACCCTTCATTTTTATTTTTTTAACGGTAATTTTATTTTACATTATTGGAAACGTCTAGTATATGCTAACAAGAAAAATGGAGGCGGGAATATCAAGCTTTCATGACTATTACATGCCGCTTTTTATAAGAAGCAAGCGAGTGAGCTAGAATATTATGATCTCTAGGAATCTAACAAAGATTTGGGAGGCCATGCGTTAATGCGAATTTGATCCACAATTTCCATAGTCCACACAAGTTAGCTATGACTCAACTGAAACTCTGATCATCTCAGTGAGATTTAGTGTGTCCCCAACCAAAATTACTACTCTCGCCTCCAACTTTGCGGCTAGAGAATTGCCTCCATATATGGAAGTCCCTTTACAAGCACGGGATTACTCACTCCAAGTTCATTCTTTGACGTTGCTTGAAGGAACATGCCTCAATTTGACGCACCATCACACCAAAACCTACGGTCGAGTGTAAAATTCCGGCGTCGAAAGTCACACGAATTCCACGATAGAGGTCGAAGCAATGCATGCTGATGCAGCTCTGTCGCTTGTCTTTCAGGCCAGCCCCTTGCACATTGAAAACTATTTCAGCTAATTGTGACTGAGGCAGTTATATTTTGTAGCTCAGCTTTCAGTTATTCAAAGAGAGCTCAATTTCTCTGGAACCAAATAGCGTTGCACAACATCATGACTAGCTCAACTATCGCCGTATCCTCCATCATCAGCAGATTCCAGAATCAAAAGTCTCTACGTGCCCGCCTTTTGCGCTCGATCATCTATTCTAAGAAAGCTGTTTTCTAAACCATTTTCATGTACGGACAATTAAAGAATAGATGAGTGGTAGTATTATTATCCTCAAGGCACAACCGACAAGCATTTGAAACCATTATGGTTCTCTTTTAGAGATTCTCACTCGTTTGAACAGAGTCCATACATAGCCGCATGAAAAATGCTTAACCCTCTGTGGTATTCGTTGCTTTCATAATCTTCTTCAAAACTCGCCCAAAGCCACATGATTGTATCATGGCAAAACAGAGAGCATGGTGTTTCCACTAGCATGTGATAGGCTGATTTAACTGTATACTTGCTCATCGGCTGATAGTGTCATCTCCAAGCATCGTTCTTGCCCTGGTTCCTCTTGACTTGACATGGTTTAACATTCTCAAGCATCCAACTTGGTGAGCTTTATTGATTCCAGCCTCGTGTATTAATGATTGTTGTTGTGTTGAATTTGGAACTATTTCAAATATTTTTTCTTGTTGTATGGGTTTGGTGGTGCTGTATTTGTGTTAAGGTTGTATGAGATTTTCTTGATGGTGTTTAATACAAACAATTTAAGTGAGAATATATCTTGATGAATCGGATAACTTGAGGTATGGTTTTTAAATGTATGTATTATATTTAACAGTAGTAGTATATTAGCATATATACAATTTGTTGTTATAATAGGTTTTAGATTATCAGGTTTTTCTTGTATATATCAAAAGGTTATATGAGAATAATTTAGAGGGGAATCTATAAGCTTAATACAATTTTATGAATATAACATAATATATAAAAGAAAAGGAGATAAAAAAAATTAAATTAATATTGTATTATTTTTACAGTAGAAGAGATATTATCATTTCAAAACAGGGTTTGCTTAAGCAAATTACACCAAAATTGTGGCAAAAATCATCAATTAATTTAGAAAGACACCAACGTTTGTCATAACACTACTACAAATTTCTCACCAAAGTTTGTCACAACACTACTACGAATTCCTCATCAAAGTTTGTTCATCCCAGATATCATTGATATCTTGTCAACAGTGGCGATGGCTTTGACGATCATACAAAGATGATGGACGTATGTCGTCATGGGTAGGCTTTGCTGCCCTATTTGTATGTATTTTTTAGGTACTGAATCATTCTTTGTTTTTAGTTTCTTGTGATTGATTTGTAATGATTGATAGTCGGTGTTTATCAGTAGCTTTGTGTAAGTGTGGAGTGTTGGTTTTTGTCGCATGTCTTCACTGATGCGTCCAATACTTGTGTTTTAAGTGAAGTATTATGTATAATGTGTAGACTTTGCTCAGTTGGTGTATGTGTAGGCTCTTTTAAAACTTAATTTAAATACTGGATACCTCCTTAATTTTGTAGGTCCCTCCACCTCCACCACCCCCACACCCGAGCATAACCCACCATATCTTGTTGTTGAGCAGCCTGAGGATGAGGATGTCAATCGCTACTTAGTGTCTCCGAAACACGCGAAGTATGTGTGATTGAGTGTATTTTATGCATCTAAACTATAGGATTTTAATTCTCTCTTTTTCCATTTGTGTATAGGAATGTGTATTTTGGTGCAGGAATGATAAGAAAAATGGCGTGAAACGATCAAATAGAGTAGTGCTGGAAAAGAAGCGAAATCAAGCATTTGGAGCCATGGTGGGGAGATAGACACTACACTCTTTCTCCAAAATTTGATCTATAAAAATAAGAATTTGATTACACTATTCCTCGTGGGATCGACCTTGCTTACACTATACTTGAATATAAACTTAAGTTGTTAGCAAGTTTATTTGGTAGACCTATTAAATTGGCGCAGTTGTCGGGGATTTAAATGACAATTTCAGACTGAATTAGGATAAGCTTCTGAGTTTTACCAGACGCATCATTCCTTTTCATTATCGGTGACTATTTTCAAGCTCTACCCAGCAATTTTACCGCCCATGACTGGCTCCAGAGGCGGAGGTTAAGTAGGTGCAAAGGGTGGCAGCTGCCACCCTTTAAAAAAAATTAATTTATAGGGTATAATTTTGAAAATTATAAATATTGCCCCACCACTTTTTGGAAATTGCTATAATGCCCATGAAATTTCTAATAATTTTCATCCATTCCCAACCTTATAAATTAAAAAAACCCCCAAATAATAAACACAAACTTTTCTTTTCCCATCTCTGCGTCCGAGTCTCCGAGAAGAACCCCTCCAGATTCCAGAGCTTTTTTAACCCCACTTGTCTACAACGGGCGGAGCCGCGGAGCGCGATTGGCGGCCGTTCTCCATCCCTTCACCGGAGCCCTCAGTCTGCAACGGTCTCTCTATTCCGAGACTCCCGGCTGTCCTCGGCTCGATCCCAGATCAGGTATGTTTTTTTTGTTTTTTGTGTTGATTGTTTGTTCGTCAGTTGTGCAGTTCCGAGTCCCGACTGTCCGTCCGCTTCGGCCTCGGTCCTCGGCAGCTCGGCTCGATTCCCAGACCTGGTTTGTTTTTTTGGTTTTTTGTTTTTTGTGTTTCATTCTTATTCTTGTGTTGTTTGTTTGTTCGTCAGTTGTGTGTATAGATAATTAATTGTGGGCTGAGTAAATTAATTGTTATAATATGTTTAATTGGTTAAATGGATGTTCTTGACAATGTGTGTATATATAAATTTGATTGGGCTAATCAAATTAGCTTATTATATAGTTAATTATGCATATATATTCTCTAGACTCTAGTAATTTGTGTTAATTGGTTGTATATGGTTAATGTAGAAATTTAGAAGTTATGTATATATTTGTGTTTCATTAGGTGATTTATGAATATTCATTTGAACTTCGTTCATGTTTAGGATGAACTCGGTTAAGAGAAAACGTGATATTATGAGTTTTTTCCCCACGGTTTCACAAATAGTGGATGATGGAGGTAGTTCTATCCCAAATCCTCCTTTAGATGAATTGAGTCAGCCTGATCCTTCTCCAGCTAATATTGCTTCTTCTCCAGCAAATATTTCATCTTAACGGTATGTATTTGGTTTTAATGACATTTATTTTGATTACATGGTTTTTGTTCATTTATTTATATCCTATTTTTACAAGAATTGTTGTAAGTGTGCGAATTTTTTTTAACGTAAATCGCCACCCCCTCCTCAAATCCTGGCTATGCCACTGGCTGGCTCTGTTCCATTCATGGTTTGTATTGAACCCATTGCCGCCAAACATGCGTCGTCCGTATCTTTTGAGGCGACAACCCGACGGTCTAGGAAGCGGAAATCAACTCCATCTCGGCCAACATCTATATGCGAAGACCAATCTATGAACGTTCATCGATCGTTGCGAATTCGAAGTCCTATTGTTGTTCCTGTGAGCACTCCCTCTAGTGATTCTAATAACCCCACTTCTTCCCCACCAACCAGAGACACTGAAAAGTCTGATGATGAAACTATTTCTGATTCAATTGATTCACCACCACCTTTGCTTATTTCGATAACCACTTCCACTCTTGATGACGTCCAACATTTTGTCACTTTTAGGACCTTTGCCCATCGCAAAAGGTATAATATGTGCTTAGCTCGTCACATTTTGGGTCCTCAACATTTTAATATGTCTTTGCTTGATCGAGTTGGTGTTATACATCTGGTGGGTCAGTATTTTGATGATATTGGTTGGGGTTAATTGTTGGATTTGCCCATGTGTGTGGGTTATGCTGAATTAGTTCGTGAATTTTTGCTATACTTAAGTATGGTCAAGGTTGATATACATGCTCTATTGCTGAAATTTCGTTTATGTAATCATTGGCATGCCTGGTCTCTTAATGAATTTTTGGTGAATCTTGGTGTATGTTATAACCTTCAATTACTTGATCACCATGCTATATGTGGATTTTATGAGAACTTTAACATGCTGAATATCTGGTCTGAAATAGCACCTAATGATCCAAAACCTTTTCAGGCAACTAGATCGAGAGACCTGTTTTTTGTTGATCTTGTTTTAAGACTGTGTCATCGGTTTCCGGCTATTAATTTGTTTGGAAGACATGATCATGCTAAAGTTGTGAGTCAATATGAGTTGTATATCTTGTGGGGTATAAAACAAAGGGTGCATTTGCATTTGGGGTTTGGGCTTGCTTTTAAATTTAATGACATTGCTACTCATGTCAAGTTTCACCTTAGTCTAGGCTATTTTGTAACTTTTATAACTCCCCGCGCAAATTTATTTGTTCATGAACCTACGCCTCTTACTATGGTTTTTGATTGTCTGTTTGGGAGGATACTTTACATGATTTGAAAATTCTTCTCCGAACTTCTAATGGTAGTTTGAGGTTTTCTGAGCCGGGGGTTGGACCCTCGAGCCATATGCAATTAGTATAGATCCAAAATGATTTGGTGGAAATGAGACAAGGTCAGCGAGATTTGAGACGCGTTAAGAGGTGAAGTGCAGGGACTGGAAACTTCTTTGGCTGAAATTCACCACTGGTTGGTGGTTCTTACCCGAAATACAGTCCCTTCTTGACCCTTTTTATTTACTGGTGATATGTTGTGGTATTGTGCTTATCTTTCATCTTCTTGGTTCCATTATGTGCTATGTTTGAGGACAAACTTTTTTTTAAGTCTGGGGATGATTTTCTGGCTATGATATATTGGTTGTGGATGTTGTATTTGTTGACTGAATTTTATGTTGACATGTTGGATATCGTTTGAGGTTCTGAACATTTTTTGATGATTTTTGAGAAGACAATGGTTTGGAAAACTAGGGGTGTGTTTGGTTGGAGTGGATTTTGAGAGTCTGGACTTTGATTTGGGATTTTGAGAGTCTAGATTTTGTTTGAGATTTTGTAAGTCTGGATTTGCTAAAACCTTGTTTGGTTGGTTTGGGATTTTGTAAGTTTGAAACAAAAACCTTGTTTGGTTGGAGTGAATTTTGGAAGTTTATAACAAAAAACTTGTTTGGACTTTACCTTTTGCAAAAAATGGACTTTGTAAAGTAAAACTTGGATTTTGTAAGGAAAAATCTGGACTTTCCAAATAGCGAACCAAACAAGATTTTACAAAACTGGACTTGGATAGTCCAAGTTTTGCAAAATCTTGCCCAACCAAACACACTCTAGGTTTTCAAAGAAATGTTCCAGTTTTGATTTTTGGTAGATGAAACTCCTATTAATGGAATTGACCTGATTTTGCTATGATACATGGGTTAGTGGTAAGATTGAAAGTAATCCCTTTTGTGAAAGAAATTATGTAGTTCTTGCATATATCCTGGAATGATGAACGTGCAATGAAAAGTCATTTGATTTAATCTAGTTATATTGTGAGGATTTGAGCCCAAGAAAGCAAAAGCCAAAAAGAAAAATATTGGCATTATGATAAAATTGCTCTTTGTCTTTAAGAGTGATCACATATCATTATATTTTTCTTGGTTTTCATGACCTATCTTCTTACAATGGCTGCAATAGGATGGTAGGTTATCATATTCTAGTTAACCTTAGGACAGAATTCAGTAGAACCAATTCTGATATATATATATATATATATAAGGGGATAGGTTGTTGCAAGTCAATCTCTACACATATTTTAACTGCAGAGGATCTAGTGATTAGTTGGGTGGCTGCATCAACTCTGATAAAAGTACCAATGTGGTTTCTCAATTGCTCAAGTACAAGTTCAATATATTAGTAAACATGAGGCTTGTAGAGAGTTACCCACACAGGAACAAAAGTTTTCATCCAACAATGTTGGAAATCATCTTTGTTGGCGAAGCGTATGAGAATGTGTCGGTGATCTATGACGCCTAACTGATATTGACTGGAGAAACCTGAAGGTTTGAAAGCTCCTTCTATGATAGGCATTGCTGGATGGCCTTTGCCGAATTTACCGATCAGGGCATTCCGATTTGGCCGCGATAAGATTTCAAATTTTTTCCAACGTAAAAATACATGTCATATCCCCTTGGTATGATCTAAGTGTGGGGATATTTGATTGAGTGTATTTAATGCATCTAAATTATATGATTTTAATTCTCTCTTTTGCCATTTGATGTGCACCAAGGTGTGTTTTAGAGCAGGAATGATAAGAAAAATGGTGTGAAGTGATCAATGGAGATGTGCTGGAAAAGAAGCGAAATCAAGCATTGGAGCCATGGTGGGGAGCTAGACACTACACTCTCAGAAAGGTTTTTAATGAGGTTGTGTGCTCCAACGGATAATGGATCGTTACAATTCCATTATTCCAGGAAGGAGAAGAAGCAACGAGATTAAGACAATTTATGTTACTGAATTTTCCTACTGGCGGATAAGTTGTGTTTCGACGTGTCGATCACTAATGAGTTATACGTATTTGTGGGAATTGAGGAATAGGAATTAATAAAAGTGGAAGTGAAAGACTTGAAGTTGAAGTGTTATTTCTTGCATATACTGATTGAATTAGCACTCTATTGCTAAGAAATTGTCAGTTAATAATTTGTTATGGACAAACTTGTTGGGGAAAAACCAAAAGCAACACTAGTTCTATTTGGACTTTGAATGGAAAAACCCAACAAAACTTTATCCTTTTCCCAATTAGAACTAGTCACTGTTGGCATTAATAGTGGGCATTAGGGTTTCGGGGTAGTATATATAGGTGCAAGGGTAGATATTGTGACACGCTCAACCTGAACATAATTAGCGTGCAAATTTTCATAAATCAATAAGTTTTTCTTCTTCATCTATTGTCTTCTTATTCAATTATGTTTATAAATATTATTTGTGTGTTTACGATTAATATGTGTAGCTAAATTTCTAGTCCAGTTAGGGCGATGAAGCATTAACAATAATTTATATGTGAGACCTAAACGTGCCTAATAATTACTTTGTAAGAATTCATAATTAGTCTCTATGCATATTTGATTGTGAATTGCTTGAGATTTGATCAAACTTTTCTTATTTGGAATAGTATCAATTATATTCCGCTATTTATTTTTATATAGTGGGTAGATTTAATTAGTGGCAAAATTATCAGCAGATAGTGGGAATAATGGGTAGATAATTTGTGATAGCTGTTTTGATTTATAAATTATATAAATCGGGTTTATTTTGTGCTTAATGTTGTTGAGATATTAAATCTAGATCAAGGCTGATTCCAGCTAGGTTGTATCTTAATTAGAGAAATAGTCAGTTTATAGCTGATTCTTGCTGGCTATCGAAAAACTAAGACTCATGTCTACTCATCTTTTCACTGTGACTTATAAAAGGTGATACTGTGACTTCTAGATAATTCTGGACTTTGAAAACTCATGTCTACTCATCTTTTCACTGTGACTTATGAAAAGAAATCAAAACTGTTGCATACATGTGTAAATTAGCTTAAGAAATCAAATTGTGGTCTTTGAAGACTCATGTCTACTCATCTTTTCACTGTGACTTATAAAAAGAAATCAAAATTGTTGCATACATGTGTAAATTAGCTTAAGAAATCAAATTCTGGACTTTGAAGACTCATGTCTACTCATCTTTTCATTATGACTTATATAAAATAATGAAAACTGGGGCTTGATATGATTGACTCCGTGTTTTCTTCGGATCATCATTCACTGAGAATAATAAAAACAAATCGAAACAGAAGCTTGATATGTTTGATTTTGTGTTTTTTCATATCTATATCTACATCTTCACTGAGAAAATTATAAAAAAGAAATCAAAAGTGAAAGTTTGATATGTTTGACTGTTTATTCAGATCTAAGCTTGATATTTTTTACTCTAACTTTATATTTTTGACTCTTCAGAGAAAGGAAATTAAATCAACAAATGTATATCCTTACGCAGAGGCGGCGGTGATCCTGGTTCCAAGAATGGGAGCCGATGAGCGCGTTGTTGCATGTGACGCAGGTAGCACCAGATTCCACAAAATTCCGGCGTCCCTTAGTGTTCTTGATCTCAGTGGGCACGGGAGTTATGAACTGATCTGCCATGGCTGCTACTTGGTGATGAGTTGGTGTGTAGTAACGTTTAGGCAACTGGGAGGGAGTGTTTTAGGCAAGTCAATGTATACATGAGTAGACATGAGTAGTCACAACCACTATTCATGTCTGCTCATCTTTTCACCGCCGCCTATCAAAATTGGGCTATGTCTTGTAGCTGATTCTCGGCAGTCTAGAAATGATTGATTCTTGCAACTTAATTAATTATTGTGTCCGGGATCGAATAAATTATATGTTAATGTGGATTTGCCTGTTACCGGATTTCGTCGTCTGATATATTAAAAGAGTCTTTTGCATCTTTACTTGAGTTAGTATTTGCATTTATAGTGTTGTTTAATTTAGTTTCAGTTTATAAACACAAATCTCTCTATTTGAAGCGTGGTAGCTAACCAAAATTTGATCTATAAAAATAAGAATTTGATTACACTGTTTCTCGTGGGATTGAACTTGCTTACACTATACTTGAATATAAAATTAAGTTGTTAGCATGTTTATTTGGTAGGAAAATGACCTATTAATGTGAAGAAGATGATTAAGAAGGTATCTTTGTTTACTTTTTTTCTTGACATCTCAAAGTTGCAAGTTGAAAAAATGCTTATACTTTTGCTTGCATTTATAGATTCAACCTGGTGGCATAAAAGGTAACTACCAAAAAATTTCACCAAACAAAGGATTAGTTTCTCTAGTTTTATACCTCTATGTTGGTGGCAAGGTCAATTAGTAGTTCCATTGTGATTATTTATGTGTTATTATACTGATAGTTATTAATGGCTTTGTGTCCAACTTTTCATATGCTAGCCACCACTAGTTACCCATTTCAAACCAAGGCCATGTTTAAGCTTGTCAAGAAGATGAAGTTGAGGTTCAAACTTAAGAAATTCACTAAGTAGAAGGAGATACCTCCTCGACTTGAGTAGAAGTTCGCGAAGAAGATGGAGATGTCTGAGGTTGAGCAAGAGGATGAGGTAGCTGATATCATTTTTTCCTCTCTTTCCTTTTATAATTTTTTCCCCAATTTATAGATTTCCTTTTAATCCTTCTTCTTCATCTTCGTAGTATTTCTCCAATACAAATTTCAAGTCAGATACAAATCTCTTTGCAAAAGAGATTCCAGTCATGCTTCCAAATACCAAATAAAAAGAAAATAAAAATTCCAAGTTCACCCAGCAAATCATGCTTCCAAAGTTAAAATCAATTTCTAATTATTTGATTTTCTTGAAGAGCAGTGAGTGGTGGTGTCGATGATGAGTTCAGTAGTTGCTGAATGTTGCCTTGGTTGTTGGAGTGACTAAGGCGATACCTTGGCATAAGTAGTGGTTGGCCGAGGAGGTATAGCGGTGGTGGTGTTGTCGTGGGACTCCGCGAATGGTTGAGATTAGAGTTCAACGGTGAGGGTTGGTGGTCGGTCGGGAAGGAGGCGGTTTGTGCTTGAGATTAGGGCCGTGATCTAGAGATAAGTGATATGGGCTTTATATAGAGAAAGAAATAGAAAATTCATCTAATGGATGGAGAATTCTTTTACAAAGAAAAGAAAAAGAATACACATCATTAGTTATTGAAGAATCTTATGTAGTTTGCTTGAACTTATAAGTATAACATTTTAGTTCAGTTTAATAGAAAAATGATTTAATCAAATTCAGCTAAATTTAGACATGTTGATTCTATTTTCAGCACATTATTTTCCACTTTACTTCAATTCAATTATGTTCTGTTTAGTTTAGTTCAATTCAGTTTAATTCAATTCAGTTCTATTTAGTTTAAATCAGATCAAGAAATGAGTTTAGGCAAACAAGCCCTTAGTATAAAGATGATAATTCTAATTTAAAATTAGATCGGAAGGAAGAGCTGTGATTTCTAGTAAAAATAAGTGATTTAACGCAAGTCTACCCATTTAATTAATTATATAATAAAAATAAGAACATAATAAATTAAAATGTGAACGTACTCATCCATCTCAACTTAATCTTCATGAGAAAATGGACAAGAATTAGTAATAGAAAAAATAGGCAATCAAATGTAATTTTTGTAGTATTTTTTGTTAGTGCCCATTTTATTGGAGTTAATCACCCTTCATTCCTTTTAATTTTGTAATATGTTAAGGTATTATCGCCCTTCAATACAATTACCGCCATAAAAGGGAAAAAATCAAAAGTGTGAAAAATGAACCTTCATTAAAGAAATTGTGAAAAACAGGTTGATCCGGAAGGTTGGGATGGAAGGATGCTAGTAAGAAAAACGGCATACAGCAACTTTTGCCACGTGGATAAATGTAAACCAATCCAACCTTCACCAGAAGAAGATAGATATTTTTTATAAAAAAATGAAAATGATGTTCCACGTAACATTCAAAACATCCAGATTATCCAATTCAAAAACATAAAATAAAACAATGTTATCCATCTCAAAAAATACCATGAACTGATTTCAAATTCTCTCCAAAAGAATGGCACTTTCCTCAGCCTCTCTCTTCCCAGTGAAGTCAATTTATGTTTCTTCAAAGCTAAATCATTCCAATAAATTTGCATCAAAGCCTTTGAGGGTCACCTGCCATCATGGCCAAGCTCAAGGTTAGTCAGTTTGGTAGTGTGTGGAAAAAAGATGAAATTTTGATTATGCGAATGCTGATTAAATAGAGCTCATTTCCAGAACGAGACATGGGCTGATATTTACCAAAGCCGTTGATGCTGCAGAATTCAAGAAATGGCGGAAATTGGTCTCCACCGCGCTGGCTGCAGCTGTAATCACTTTCAGTTCGAGCAACATATCCGCCTGGGCTGAACTCAACAAGTTTGAAGCTGATACTCGTGGAGAATTCGGAATCGGTTCTGCCGCGCAGTTTGGCTCTGCGGATCTAAAGTCAGTTCTTCTTCTAATTGTAGTTTTTTGTTAAAATTGAATATTGTTGATTTCTTATAGTTTTGAGATTGTTTTGTTTTGTGTTCTGCAGAAAAGCAGTTCATGTGAATGAGAATTTCAGGTGATCATTTGGCTTTTTGAGCATAATTCTTTTGTTTGACGCTTTCTAAATGATTCCCAGCGATTAGTTTCCTTTGTTAAGGTGTTTTGTATAAGTTGTTAATTGTGTAATGTAAGTAGTTGCAAAATGCTTTTGTTTAAAATAGAAGTTTGGTTTGCAGAAGGGCAAATTTCACATCCGCTGATATGAGGGAATCGGATTTCAGCGGTTCAACCTTCAATGGTGCATATCTTGAGAAGGCGGTTGCCTACAAGGCTAATTTCAGTGGTAAGAATGTGCAACTGTGTTAAAATTATGCAAATTTTGGATGCATTCTAATATACTGGATAGCTTAATTATCTGTATATTGATCATATCCATTTGCCTATGGTTATTTTCTATAAGTAGCTAGATAAAATGGAATGATTTATCCTTATGGTCCAGTTTAATTACATAGAAACCTAATCTGTAAGTTTTCTTTAGTCCCTGATTGTTCTGCTCATTAAACAGGTGCTGATTTGAGTGACACGTTGATGGATCGCATGGTAAGCTCATGACTCCCTCTGCCCCATAAATTTTCACTAATATAATCATATCTGCAAGGGGAGCATAACTTCTAATCGTTGCAATGGAAAAGACTTTGAATAAGCTTTTGATTGTCAAAATTGGATTTTACACCCTTAGGAATGATTTGTGATCACATTTTCCTAAAGCTATTTAAGGTTCAAGAATAGAATGTAAACTAGTTCACCAGGACAAAAATAGTTGTTAGAGAGAAGACTCTAATTATGGATAGCTCAATTCCAAACACTTAATCTGTAGTACTTTTTTGATTTTCATATTAAGCTGGAAGAACATATGGATTTAGACTGTTGATTGTCACCTGCAGGTTCTTAATGAAGCAAATCTTACCAATGCCATCCTTGTTAGATCAGTTCTGACACGTAGTGATCTTGGTGGCGCTACCATTGTGGGTGCGGACTTCAGTGATGCTGTGCTAGACCTTTCACAGAAGCAGGTATTTTCTTATAGCACTTGGATCCTTATGTATTCCTTAGAAATGATCCAAAACTCGAATTCCATAGGATATGTTAAAACATGAGTGAAAATGCTTTCCAAATAGTGTTTTGATCCTTTTCCCTTTTATTCTGTGATCCTCTTTTATATTCAGAGCTGATATTTGTATTCTGAATCTGTGATAACACTGGTTTGAAGGCTCTTTGTAAGTACGCAAGTGGAACTAATCCTCTAACCGGAGTGAGCACCAGGAAGAGCCTGGGTTGTGGGAATAGCAAACGAAATGCTTACGGCTCTCCTTCTTCTCCTCTTCTTAGTGCTCCACCACAGCAGCTGCTTGACCGTGATGGCTTTTGTGACCCGGCCACTGGCCTCTGTGAAGCAAACTAGTCCCTTATCATGACCACAGGAATTCCCACCATGATGAAGGAAAGAGAGGTCAAATGGAAGTTGAAGCTTTTGTACTTATGAGTTTCTGTGACATTTTCTTAGAAGTTGAAGCACTTCAGGAACTTGGAACGAGGCGATTAGCATTTCATTTGCTAACATGGTTTTTATGTATCAAAATATGTTTGATGCTATATTTTCTGTTATACTTAAGATGTGTATAATAAGCACCAGACAAAAATGCCAATTGTATTAATGAGCTTGTTCTTTGTGATTAGAATCTGTTATTTTTCCTTTAAAGAACTGAATTTCTTTTGTCCTAGACAGTCTTTTTGCAAGCTAGATTCAATCAAAGGAACCAATTCCACGGGGAGTAGATATTCATGGAAATGATTCTTCACCAAGCTGAAATCGTCCGAAGGGATTTGTAAAAGGATGAATTCCTTCACAAGAAAGGAGCTAATGTTTACTTCCTCCGTTCCAACCAAAGTGTCCGCGGGGACGGAGACTCAATTTTTAAGAAAAATGATGTGGAAGTAGGACGCATGACCAAAAGAATGGTAAAGGACTATTTTAACCCCCATAAGTATGTGATTCAAAAAATGTATTGAAATTCATTAAGGGTAATATAGACAATAGACTTTATTTTTTTTGCCAAATGATGAAATATTGAAAGTAAGACTCTTTGGTTGGGACGGAGGGAGTATAATTAATTATCTCTATTATATTCCTTAACATGTATTGAAAGTAAAAATGCACACCTGACAATTTTTCATGCCATAAATTTTGAGTGGTGATACATGCAGGTCCATGTTTATTAATGCGGGTTTGAAAAATATAACATTTTTCAGGGGCCACTTGTTGTGTTTTTCATACCTGCATTATTAAACATGGCCCGCATGTATAATCTTTCTAAATTTTGCACCTTATGATTTGGGATCTTGCATCATGTTTTTATTACCTTCCCGTGTTAAAATTTAAACTAATTCTGAAATTCTGCAGAACACATGCATCATGATCACAAAATTTGTACTTTGCCTGCCTATAAATTATAACAAGTGCTTGTTGAAGAGTACAGAAGATTCAGCATAATATAATTGGTTATTTTGTAGAAGTTATCATGTTTAAACATACTGATGTTTAAACACTTGCTAAACCAGAATCAGAAACCGAGCAAGAGTATTGAAGGTGAAGTACAACTCTTATGCAATCAAAGATGATATTCGAGAAAATCAAGATGATAAGTGAAGATTGATTTTGTGCTGATTGGATTAGCTTGAGAATATATAATAGAGTTGTATCTTAGTTAGGATTAGTCTTAAATAAGGAAAGAAGATATCTCTTATCCTATAGCTATAGAAGTAGAATATAGCTAGAAGACTAAGTGGAGCTGTGATGAGCTGGACGAGCAGATCAGCCTTGCCGTGATTGAAGGACCGAGAAGATCAACACGGAAGCACAGGCTCGAACTATAAATTGAGAAGAAAGTTGTGACAACATTCATCCATCTTACACGAAAGTATTCTGCCGATCAGAATAGCGTTAGAGTTGGAGCAACTTATTGAAGAGAGTTCAATAGGTCTTTGCCATCGCCAGCAGTCTGGAATCAACAAGCCTTAATACTTCAGGAAAATTGGTCAAGACAGCAACGAGGAGTTGCTGACCGGCAGTGAGGGGATCTCACGAATCCACACGATTAAGATAAGTCCTAGATAGTTAATTGTTTGGAGAATATTGTAACTGATCTTGGTTATTTTAGTGGATGATTTTCAGACTGGGCAAAGCCTCGCAGATGTAGGTGTATACACCGAACTGCGTAAACAATTCTTGTGTTCTTTCTTTCAGTGTTTAAACTCTGTCTTATGTTTAAACATACGTGCTAGAATAGAAAGATTAGTTAAGAACTTGTGATACTGATCGATAGTAAATTTCATTTGGTATCAGAGCTAGTCCACTGCCCGTGGAGATCCCTATCGATCATGGCGAACCAGGAGAAGGATGGTTCACTATGTACACGTGCACCCATACTGGATAAAAACAACTACGGTTATTGGAAGGCAAGGGTGAGGCATTATATTGATGCACTAGATGAAGAAGCATGGTACTGGGTCGAGAACGAGTGGACACCAGCCAGACGTCCACCTACAGCAGGGGCAACCGAAGGTATTTTGAAAAACAGAGAAGAACTGACTACTCAAGAGAGGAAGGACAAGTGACTTATCAGCAAAACACTCAACTAAATCAACTCGTGTGTTGATCAAGAAGCGTTTCGTTTGATTTCAACGTGCTGCACTGCTAAGGATGCATAGGAGAAACTAAAAGAAAGCTATGAAGGAGATGCAAAAATGAAACGACAAAAAATGCATACAGTAAAGACAACATTTGATACTTTGATTATGCATGATAATGAGACGATTACTGAATATAATGCAAAAATCAGAGATCTTGTCAACACAGCTTATCAGTTGGGAAAACCGTTCGTTGAAGATGATATTGTCCAGAAGATATTGAGGTCTCTACCACCAAGGTTCAAAGGAAAAACTATTGCAATGGAGGAGTTACATGATACATCTGAAATGACCGTTGATGAAGTCATGGGAGCACTGTCAGCCTTTGAAATGAAGGAGTTAGCTACAGTAAGGCAGAGAGATATGGCATTCATTGCAGCTGCAAAAAAACAGCTGAACAAAACTCTGTGTCTAAACACAATTCTATGTCTAAACACTCTACCAGAAACAACAATGAAGAAATGGATGAGGATGAGCTTGCTCATATATCAAGAAGCTTTGCAAAAGTTCTGAGGAAATCTCAAAATCGAAGAAATGAAGGAAGGGAGCAAAGTTCAAGTATGAGTAGAAGAACAAATAATGATCAAGCAGAATACAAACCAGTGTTTAAACATGCTGGAAAAATTCAATGTCGAGAATGCGAAGGATACGGGCATATTCAATCACAGTGTCCAAGTGGATCAGCTAACAAAAAGGGGAAAGCCTACAATGCTACGTTTAGTGATGCAGAATATTCTGATGAAGAGCATGTCAGCAACCATGTAGCATTAGGAGCAATCACTGTTCTACGTGATGAAGAAAGTGAAGAAGGAACCTATGTTGCATTTGGTGCTACTGTTGTTTCAGAGAGTGAGAGTTTAAACATAGACTCTGAGGGTGTTCATGAATCATACGACAAACTCCATAAACTATGGATCAGTGTGACTGAACAAAATAAAGTCTTACAGAAAGACAATCATAGTCTGAATGAAGAAATTGAGCAACAACAGATCACTATTGAGGCAATGAGGAAAGAACTGAAGATAGCTCTCATTCGAGCTGAGGTAGCTGAAGGAACCATCACCAAATTGAACAAAGGAACAGCAGCTCTGGATGATTTTCTTGGTATGGGAAAATTTGCTGAGATCGACATGGATTAGGATATGATGGAATGGAAGTGACCAACAAGACTGATCAGACAAATTGGAAGTTGAACCAGAAGATGATTCAACCTAATCCAGGCCAAGTGAGAAAAGAGCAACCTGTTAAAGCTACAAGCAACTTCACCAACGCTCCAAAATTTGGTATAGGTTATAAACCGATCTATCATCAACAACAAAATATGTTTCAACCATGGTGGGAGGCAAGGTGCAATTATTGCCGACGACCAGGACATTACAAGAGACGTTGCTTTCGTCTTTTACGAGATCTGATGCAAAGACCAACAAACGGAGCAGGTTATAACACAGGAGCAGGTTATAACACAGGAGCATGTTACAACACTGGAGCAGGTTACAACATGGTACAATCAGAAAAGTCTCAGCACTTAAAAAAGGTATGGGTTCCTAAAACCAACCAATGCTATGATGTTCATACATGTTATAGCTCATATGCCAGAGATGCCTGGTATTTCGATAGTGGTTGTTCTAGACATATGACAGGTACTCCTGAGTTGTTGAGCAATATTGTTCCATGGACTGGAACTGTCAGATTTGGAGATGGGAAGAAATGTAGAATAACTGGAAAGGGGGAGTTATAAGTCAAGAACTTTCCAGTATTTCAAGACGTACTTCTGGTGGATGGACTAAAGGCCAATTTGCTCAGTATTAGCCATCTATGTGACAACAAACTAACAGTTTTATTTGATGATAAAGTGTGCACAGTCAGGAAGGATGAGCGGGGTGTTCTTATTGACACCAGATTATCAGATAACTGCTATATTCTGGATGATTCAGTAAGTTGTCTCAAAGTAAGCGTGGACGATACTCTTCTGTGGCACAAGAAGCTTGGGCATGCAAACCTGAAAACATTGTCTAAGGTGACAAAGCTTGAAGCAATAAGAGGAGTACCATTACTCTCTTATACAAAGGAGTTGAACTGTCCACCATGCCATGAAGGTAAACAGGTCAGGTCACCACATTCTAAACTTTATGAGATTACTACTTCCTATGGTCTTGAACTGCTACATATGGATTTAATGGGACCAATCAGTCCAGCTAATATTTCGGGAAATAAATATATTTTTGTATGTGTAGATGATTTCTCCAGGTTTACTTGGGTGAAATTCCTGAAAGAAAAGTCTGATGCAGTGAGCATAATTATTGAGCTCATTACACAAGTTAATACTGAAAGATCACATGATGGTCTTAAAGTGGTTCGAGTAAGGAGTGACCATGGAAGGGAATTTGCAAACCCTACTATGATGGATTTCTGTGCAAAACTTGGAATCAAGCATGAGTTTTCTGCTCCGATCACACCACAGCAAAACGGTATTGTTGAACGCAAGAACAGGACTATCATCAACATGTCAAGAGCTATGATGGCAGAAAATGATACTCCTAAGAAATGGTGGGCTGAGGCAGTTCATACTGCATGTCATACAATAAACAGAGTCTATCTCCGTCCATTCACTCAGAAAACTGCCTATGAACTCTGAAAAGGGAGGAAGCCAAACATTTCTTACTTCCATGTATTTAGGAGTGCATGCTACATTCTCAGATATCGTGAACCTCTCGGTAAGTTTGATAAAAGGGCTGATGTTGGTATTTTCCTTGGTTATTCTCCAAATAGCAGGGCATACATGGTTTTCAATAATCGCACAAATGTCATGATGGAGTCCAACAATGTGGTCATTAAAGATCTGAAGGACATCAATAGTGGAATCCTACTTGAAGATGAACCTGAGCAGCAAATCAGTTCAGATATTGATTCATCTCTGCCTGATGTTACAACACTATCGGATGTTACAACACTGCCTGATGTTACAACATCATCTGACGCTCCTGAAAGTATCACAGTATCTGAAACTACAACATCTGATCAACCTACATCTGTCAATCCTCCACCTAACATGTACAATTTGAGGCAAACAGAACGGAAAGAATATGCCAAAATGAACGCTGGAATGCATGTGTTGCAATTCTTTCTCTCCTCCATAAAACCCAAAAATCATAAGGAAACATTGAATGATGAGTATTGGATTTCAGCCATGCAAGAGGAACTGGAGCAGCTCACAAGGAGTGATGTATGGTATCTTATTCCACGACCTCCAGGAGTCAACGTCATTAGCACTAAGTGGATTTTCAAGAACAAGTCTGATGGAGATGGTAATATCACCAGAAACAAGGCTAGACTGGTAGCTCCAGGTTATACTCAAGTTGAAGGTGTTGACTTTGATGCAACCTTTGCTCCGGTTGCAAGGTTAGAATCTATTCGTTTTTTGCTTGCTATGTCATGTATTATGAAGTTTAAGTTGTTTCAGATGGATGTCAAGAGTGCATTCTTGAATGGCATCGTCAAGGAAGAAGTATATGTTGAACAACCCAAGGGTTTTGAAGATCCGTATCTCCCTGATCACGTTTACAGACTTAAGAAGGCATTATATCGTCTTAAGCAAGCTCCCAGGGCTTGGTATGAGCGTCTCACCCAATTTCTTCTGCAGAAAGGCTATCGACGAGGGGGAGTAGACCGAACGCTCTTTGTGTTTAAACATGAAAAACATATTCTGCTTGCCCAAATCTATGTAGATGATATTGTCTTTGGGTCAACATCTCAAAAGTTGGTTGATAGCTTTATAGAGATGATGAAGAGTGAGTTTGAAATGAGCATGGTTGGTGAATTGACATATTTTCTAGGGCTTCAAGTCAAATAACACAAGGAAGGTATCTTCATCAATCAAACCAAGTACACCTTAAACTTGGTTAAGAGATTTGGGATGGATGATTCTAAGAATATGCGAACTCCAATGGCATCTACAGAGAAACTGAATTATGACAAGTATGGTGTGAAGGTAGATATTAAGTTGTATAGAAGTATAATTGGGAGCTTACTATATCTCACTGCAAGTAGGCCAGATATTTGTTTGAGTGTTGGACTATGTGCGAGATTTCAATCTGATCCCAAGGAGTGTCAAGAGGATCATCAGATATGTGCATGGAACTGCTGATTATGGTCTCTGGTATTCTAGAGGAAGTCAAGCTGAGATTATTGGTTACAGTGATTCTGATTGGGCTTGAAATTCAGAAGACAGGAAAAGTACTACTGGAGGATGTTTCTATGTAGGAGGAAATCTAGTGTCATGGTACAGCAAGAAGCAGAATTCTATCTCACTGTCAACCACTGAATCTGAGTATTTAGCAGCTGGAAGCTGTTGCCATCAACTACTGTGGATGAAGCAGATGTTGAAAGACTATGGATTCAAGCAGGATGCTCTAATCATAAAATGTGATAATAAGGGAGCCATTGACCTTTCCCACGATCCTGTTGATCATAAGAAGACAAAGCACATAGACATCAAGCATCACTTCATCAGAGACTTGGTGGAAAAGAAGGAACTGATCATTGAATTTGTTCCTAGTCCTGAACAGTATGCAGATATATTCACCAAACCACTGGACTCTGCAACATTTGAGACACTAAGACAACACTTAGGTGTTTGTCGAATTTGAGGTACTTCTGATTGCCTCTAATTTGTTGTATATTAGTGTTTACTGTTTTGTGTCTTTTATTTTTTTTGAAAAAGAAAAAATACAAAAAGAAGTCGAGTATGTTTAAACACTATGAAATCAGTGTGTTTAAACACTGAAGAGTTAGCCAAAAATGAAGTGGATAGTCTATTGGGCCAGACTAGTCAACTCTTTGAAAAAGGGCTGCAAGGTTCGACATCAGTGGGCTGGAATTTTTTAATGGGCTGAAGATAGAAGTCTGGTCTTCTATTTATTTTATGAGGGACAATCAGTAATTTTCGGAAAAATCGCGGACCAGTGTGCAATTGTGAATTTATTTTCCAAATTAGGTTTGGATTCGAAATTCTGAAAATATTAAATATAAAAGGGAAAATCTTTTCTCTCTTTTTCACCTAAATCCTGTAGCTCCGACGTTCCCAATTCAGCATCTTCACCGGCGATTCATCAGAGCTCATCCTCCAATCAGTGTCTCGATCGGTTCTCCACGCATCAGTCAACTGGTCTGAGTGATACATTGACTAATCGACAGTCTGAAAGCAAGGGTTCTTGATCGTCTGAAGTTCAAACCCCAATCTGTGCATGCACAAGGTATTTAGCCCTAAACTGCTTCAAGATTGTGTTTTTCCTGCTAGTTTAGTAGTTAAAGTGCTTGCCGCACCTAGGAGTGTTGATATTTGGGAGTTTTAGTGGTTTCCGTGAGTAGTGGTTTGTGTTTGAACCTGTTTCTGTGTCTAAACAACCATGGGTAATCTTCCATCCAACTCCCCGATTGACTCCATTCCCTCTGTCAAGTCCATGAAAGATTTGCGTATGGGTGATCAAAATACCCCCAATCCCACTAGAGCCACGCCAGAATCTGTGGCTCAAGATAGTAATCCTACAGTTAGGGTAGGGGTTAAGTATGAAGGAGGACCAGATTTGAATTTTTTCTATGAGAGCTCAGAGATTGATGATGAATCTGAGCAGACATTGTGTGTAGACAAGGCAAATTCAGGCAAAATGGTTAAGAAGGTTTATTAGAGGAAGAGGAAGCGAAGTCAATTTGATGGAAATTTGAAAACTGGACAAGGAGTGTTCAGTTCAAGGACTGTTGAGCAGGAGAAGCCTGTTGAAGTTGATCAGGCAGTAGATGTGGACAGAATTTTGGAGAATGTTAGAATCATGATGGAGCCTCTGGCAGGGACAGCACCAGACAGCGAGGATAGCCATCCTTTAACTGTCAAATTTGAGAAATTGCAGGAGCTGAAGAGGGAGAAGTTGAGAAAGAAGTCCCTTCCTCCAGTTATTCAAGTCTTCCCTAGTGAGCTGAAGAGGGATGAAGTTCCAGAGCTCAATCTGGAATTTGAAGAAGTACCACTTCCAGAAGTACCATCTGCAGAACCTGCTGCAGAAGTCCATGAGAGCAGTAGCTCTGAATCTGAGTCTGAGGAGGATGATGATGCAGATGAGGTGCCATTGGTGTTTCAAGATGACAATCCTCTACTAGAAAATGCTTGGGATGAGATTTTTTACTCCAGGAGAGTAATGACTGTGTATGAAGGATTGGTCAATAGGAAGATGCATGTGGAAAAGAGACTAACTGAGAAGTTTAAACATCCTGGTTTTGTGACTTTCATGAAGAGGATTCACATGTTTGGACCAACAAACTTCTGTATGAAGGCTAATCATTTGTTGGTGCTGGAGTTCTATGCCAATCTGAGAGGAACCAACAATGCTCCAGATTCTGCTTGGTACAGAAAGGTCTATCTCAGAGGCAAGCTCTCTAGGTTTGATGCTACTTTAATCAATCAGTTGTTAGGGACAAAGAGACATGATTCCATCTGCCCAAATGGTGCTTATCCAGAAGACTTTACTCTGGATTATGATGTGGTAGCACTGGAGTTGACAGGTGGTACACTTGGAGAATGGGGTGCAGACAAGACTCTCAAGGCAGCTTACCTCTCTCAGAAGTATTTCTGTATGTACAGGGGGGTTGCAAATTTATGGGCCATGTCTACCAATGTATCTCTTGTGACTGAGGAGATGGCCTGTCTGATGTATTGCATTTGCACCAGAAGACCCTTCAATCTGGGATGGTTTATCTATGATAGGGTTATGTTAGTGGCTCAGCACAACTGATGAGTATATCACTTATCCTGCCCTCATTACAGGCTTGCTATATCATGTTGGTTTAGTAGATGGACTAGATGATCAGATCACTTTTTGTGATGATGTACAAGTTAACAAGTCTATTCTCAGGAAGAGAAATGATCTACCTGCAGTAGCTGAGGAAGATGAGGAGAACTCAGAAGATGAACCAGCTGAGGTGAATTATGCCATTGTGAGAAAGAAGGAGCTTCGAGGATTGATCAGATATCATAGACAGAAGATGCTAGACTTTCAGGAGGAGCTGGAAGCTCTTGAGGAGACTGATGATGAGACCAGTGGTTCTGAAGCTTTCTGAGATATTTTTTTTATATCTCTCTCTCTCTCTCTCTCTTCTGCACTCAGTATTTTGTTGCATTTTGGATATTTGTTTTTTTTATTTTCTGGATATTTGGTACTTTGGCACATTTTATGTTCCCAAGGGGGAGACTATTTTGATGACTATTTGATGGCTTGGGTGGCCATTTATTTTGGATGTTTTAATGTGTCCATTTATTTTGGAACACTGCTATGAAATGTGTATGAATAGCTCTGTCTATGTCTGGCTAATAGGGGGAGTTTTGAGGTTATACATGATGTTTCTGATTTATTGATGCAAATATGATTGAAGTATGAAGATCTACATGGAAGGAGGAGTTAGTTACTATCTCTGCATCAAAATAATTATTATGGTTCCACAAGATGCCAAAGGGGGAGATTGAAGAGTCCAGAAGACTCAGCATAATATAATTGGCTATTTTGTAGAAGTTATCATGTTTAAACATACTGATGTTTAAACACTTGCTAAACCAGAATCAGAAACCGAGCAAGAGTATTGAAGGTGAAGTACAACTCTTATGCAATCAAAGATGATATTCGAGAAAATCAAGATGATAAGTGAAGATTGATTTTGTGCTGATTGGATTAGCTTGAGAATATATAATAGAGTTGTATCTTAGTTAGGATTAGTCTTAAATAAGGAAAGAAAATATCTCTTATCCTATAGCTATAGAAGTAGAATATAGCTAGAAGACTAAGTGGAGCTGTGATGAGCTGGACGAGCAGATCAGCCTTGCCGTGATTGAAGGACCGAGAAGATCAACACGGAAGCACAGGCTCGAACTATAAATTGAGAAGAAAGTTGCGACAACATTCATCCATCTTACACGAAAGTATTCTGCCGATCAAAATAGCTTTAGAGTTGGAGCAGCTTATTGAAGGGAGTTCAATAGGTCTTTGACATCACCAGCAGTCTGGAATCAACAAGCCTTAATACTTCAGGAGAAGTGGTCAAGACAACAACGAGGAGTTGCTGACCGGCAGTGAGGGGATCTCACGAATCCACACGATTAAGATAAGTCCTAGATAGTTAATTGTTTGGAGAACATTGTAACTGATCTTGGTTATTTTAGTGGATGATTTTCAGACTGGGCAAGGCCTCGCAGATGTAGGTGTTTATCACCGAACTGCGTAAACAATTCTTGTGTTCTTTCTTTCAATGTTTAAACTCTGTCTTATGTTTAAACATACGTGCTAGAATAGAAAGATTAGTTAAGAACTTGTGATACTGATCGATAGTAAATTTCACTTGTATATAAACGGAATGACCAAGAAATGTGATCCTTTCCTAATGAACAGAACTGAAAAATACTGACTAGGTTGAACTAAATTCATTTGATTTTTTTAATAAAATATATTTATATTCAAAATTTTGATTACCAAACAAGCCATTGAAGTATATTGAATTGAACTTAGCCGAACAAATCTAAACTGAAGAAACAAATCATTGCATTTATATAACTAATTTAGCTAATTTTATCAAATTATGCTTCATCAGAACCGAACTTAATAACATGATCTTATATAATAAACATAATTGTGCTGATATATACTGAACTGGACTTTATTGAACTGAATTGATGAAAAAAAAATCAATGTATTGATATAACTAAATTATGCTATATTTGATCAAATCATATTTTATCAGCACCAAACTTAATAAATCGAATCTAACTTGTTAAACTGAAACAAACTGAAGCATACTGAATTGAACTAAACCAAACATAATTAAGTTGAACCAACAAATGAATGCATTGATATCACTAAATTAGTAACATTTTATCAAATCAAATTTCATCAAATCTGAACTTAAACAAATTAGACCTAGTTTATTACACTGAATTGAACTGAACAAAACAATCAATGCCTTGATATAATTAAATGAAGCTATATTTTATCAAATCAATTTCATCATAACTGAACTTAATAAACCAAACCTAGCTTAATAAACTAAATTGAAATGAAGCATATTGAACCGAACGAAATTGAATAAAAAGAAATTGAAGAAACAAGTTTGAATGGATATTGCAACCATCCAATGATATAGCAACAAAAAATTGGCAATCCCTACCTAATGATAGAGATTGAAACTCAAGAATAGAAAATAGAACTGAATTGAACTACACTTTATTGAATCACTAGTAGAAAACTGCCGGAAAACGGCGCCGGAGGACGGCGGTTCCGCGGGAAAATAAGGAAACCGCCGTCCTTCTACATTTCCGAACTCGTAAATATTCATTGTCTAGCCGGATGGCTTGTTACACGGCGGTTGTGATGCAACCGCCGTGTAACTGCCATTTTTGGTCGGCGGTTGCGTTTAACCGCCGACCAGCCTACATTTCCGACACCGGAAATGGCTAGCCGGAACTTTCCCCGTTGACCGGCTTGACTTTGACGGTCAAGTCGACGGGGCAAAGTTCTGATGTCGGTAAGTCAAAAAGTCGTCCGGGTAAGTTTACGGTACCGTAAACTTGTCCGGATAGTGGGAAAAATGGCCGGGCAGGATTTACGAACTCGGAAACGTAACCGGATGAGCTAAAACAGAATCTTATAAAACGAGAAACGTATCCTTTTGTTCTATCTACTCTATTCCATCTTTGTTTTGGGTTGAAGGACGCAGAGAATCTCCTAATATTTGGGCTCGCTGAATCCTAGGCCGCGATGAGGTAATCTCCCGCTAAATTTAGTATTGATGGGCGGATGTTTGTTAATTTCAAGCATGAATATGTATGTGTGTCCCTAATTTGCTTGAATAATATATGAACTTGCGTGTTGATTCCTAGTTATTAGTGTTTATGAAACCATATTGTATTTGATATGTTGTCAAGTAGCACGATATAGATGAATGAATTCATTAATATTTGCTTAAATTTATGAAAATAGGTACACAAGTGTTATGGAACGTAGTAGGATTATTAGGGAGAATCGTCGGACCTCACCAGAGTATATGGGACTGGTTGAATATTTCATTGATGTTGCTTCTGATAATGCAAGATTAGAAAATCAGTCGGCCATGCGGTGCCCTTGTAAGGATTGCACTAACTATGTGTATTTAGGAGTTGAAGGTTTGCGTGAACATTTGATTGTTAGGGGTTTCCAAAATTCCTATACCACGTGGGTATGGCATGGGGAAGAACGTAGCACTGTTGTTGTTAATGAACCAATGGAGGTTGTAGGAGAAAATGAAATGGTTGGTAATTATGACGATAAATTGGATGACTTGGTAGATGATGTTGCCATGCATTTTTTTGGAAAACCAGAGGCGCTTGAAGCGATGTATAATGATAAGCAGACCCCTTTGTATGAGGGGTCAAACCACACTATTTTAAGCGCGACCTTATTGTTGATGAATTTAAAAGCCAAGCATGGGCTTTCAGATAAGGCATTAACAGAGGCGCTGGAGTTGATTAGATAGCTGCTTCCCACTGATAATTTATTGCCTGATAGGGCATATGCTGCCAAGAGGGTACTATGTCCAATGGGTATGGAACTTGAGAAAATTCATGTTTGTCCTAATGATTGTATGTTGTTTAGATGGGAAGATGAGATGAAATTGGAAAATTGTAGCGTTTGTGGCGAGTCACGATACAAAGCTGTGAAACAAAAAGTGGACGTGGGAGGAGATGTTGTTAAGGAAACCAACAAACGTGTTCCCGCGAAGGTCATGTGGTATCTCCCCATTATACCTAGGCTTCAAAGGTTGTTTGCTAACAAGGAAGAAGCTAAGAACTTGACATGGCATGCAGATAGAGAGAAGGTTGAAGATGATGATGTGATTGCACACTGTTCAGATGGTGATCAGTGGAAGAAAATTGATGAATTGTATCCTGAATTTGGGAAGGAAGCTCGGAATGTAAGGTTGGGTTTATCCACTGATGGTATGAATCCGTATGGAGATTTGAGTAGTACACACAGTTCTTGGCCTGTGATGGTTGTTATTTACAATCTACCATCGTGGTTGACCATGAAGAGGAAATATGTTATGTTGTCGTTGATGATAGCAGGGCCAAAGCAGCCTGGTAATGACATTGATGTGTTCCTAGAACCTTTAGTTGACGACCTTCAGAAACTGTGGTTCGAAAAGAATTGGACGTGGGATGAATATCGGCAGGAATGGTTTAAGTTGAAAGGAATGTTGTTCTGTACTGTGAACGATTTCCCTGCACTTGGTAATCTAGCTGGTTATTCAGTCAAAGGTCATCTAGCTTGTCCTGTTTGTGAGGAGAATACTAGTTTCTCTCAATTAAAACACGGGAGAAAAACTGTTTATCAAGGACATCGTCGTTTCTTACCATGCAGTCACGAGTTCCGTAAGGCTAAGAACTGGTTTAATGGGAAGGAAGAGAATGCACCGCCCCCCCTCCTATCAGTGGCGAGGAGGTATTCGAGAAAATCAAGGATATTGAAAATGATTTTGGGAAAAACCGTAGGAAGATGCCTCTCCCCGGCCCTTGGAAGAAACGATCCATTTTCTTTGACTTACAATATTGGAAGCACTTGGCTGTCAGACATTGTTTAGATGTAATGCACATTGAGAAGAATGTCTGCGATAGTTTGCTTGGTACGCTGCTGAATATTCCAGGAAAAAGCAAAGATGGACTTCAAGCACGTAAAGACTTGGACAGAATGGGTATTAGAAAGGAACTGGCTCCTGTAATCGAGAATGGGAACACTTTCTTGCCTCCAGCTTGCTACAATATGTCGTCTGCTGAGAAGACAAAATATTTGCAGTGCCTGAAAGATTTGAAGGTACCCTCTAATTTTTCCTCAAACATTGGTAACTGTGTCAATGTTAAGGATCAAAAATTGATAGGGTTAAAATCACATGATTGTCACACTTTGATGCAAGACTTGAACATAATTGCCATTCGTGGTTCTCTTCCAAGCCACGTTAGGATGTGCATCAGCAAGCTCTGCTTATTTTTTAAGGGAATTTGCCAGAAAACAGTTAGCCGTCGTAAGCTAGATAAGCTGCAGACAATGGTGGTTGAAGTATTGTGCCAATTGGAGATGTATTTCCCCCCTTCTTTATTTGATATAATGGTGCATTTGATTGTCCATCTTGTGCGGGAGATCAAGGAGTGTGGTCCGGTGTTCCTCCGGTGGATGTATCCTTTAGAGAGATACATGAAGATATTTAAATTCTTTTCGCAGAATAGGTACAAGCCTGACGCAAGCATTGTATCTAGATATGTCGCGGAGGAGGCGATTGAATTTTGTACGGCTTACTTAGATGAGGTTGACACGGTTGGACTACCCACCTCGAGGCATGATTTTCGTTTCAACGGGCATGGAACTAGAGGCACGCTGCATAACCCGCCAGCGGTCGATTTGCAGGCTGCTCATCTGTATGTGATGCGAAACCATGAATCGGTTCGCCCTTACGTTGACATTCATATGGAGGAATTGAGAAGTCTATACCCAACCCTAAAGCCTTTCCAACTACATGATGAACATATTAGAACCTTTTGTGAGTGGTTAAGGGACACGGTAGAGATTGGTGACCATCCCGAGGACGTGAAATGGCTATCCAGACGGCCGCTTACGACGGTCATCAGCTACAGCGGCTATGATGTGAAGGGTTACTCGTACGGGACCAAACAGAGCGATGCTAAAGGTGTTTCGCAGAATAGCGGTGTGACTACATTTTCCGAATCAATCGCTGTGTCGCGGAAGAAATATCCAGAAGGATCCTACTCATTTGATAGGTATTTCGGTACCATTGTTCAGATCTGGGAGTTAAACTATGTGGCATTGAAGGTGGTTGTATTCAAGTGTCAGTGGGTTGATCAAAAGACAGGTACTAAGACCGATCCTTTAGGGTTTCAATTGGTTGATAGGAAGAAAGTGGGATCAAAATCGGATGCGTTCAAACTTGCTGGCGAAGGTGACCAAGTTTACTATGTTCAGGATCCTTCTGATCGGCACTACGAGATTGTTCTTGATGGGAAACAAATGGTATGTGATGATGAGCTATTCGAGGAGTATGACAAACGAGCTGCTCACATTTTTGTGCCAACGAAGAAAGACGCGATTAATATGGAGGAAACAGAGGAAAACATGTCAAGCTATCGCGCAAGATCCGATCACGCCGAACGCATAGTGATAGACAGCAAAGGAAAAGAACGGAAGAGGAAGTTGATTTTCAAAGTTAAGCCGAAGACTAAGTTGAGGCGTTAGTCGTTGATCTTTTTGTGTTATCAGTTATTCATAATACAACTAGTCCGAACTTAGTTTGAATATGTAATTCATGTAAACATTTGGTTGCACCTTTGTTTGATCTATCCAATAGAATAAAAGAAAGTCGACGAAGCTCAATTTTTAACCTATCCGGATAGTTTTACGTTATCTGAAACATTAGCCGGATAGTGTTAAATTAGGGTTTACCTACTTCCGGCCAACAATCCGGTTTAGCAAATGTAGAACAAGCCTATCCGGGTAACTTTCCGAGTTCGGAAACAAGTTACCCGGAAGTATTTTGTTTTGGCAAGACATTTTATTCAAATTCCAGACGGGTTCCCTGGTTGTCATCCGGTTTAGTAATCATAGAATGACTGATCCGGCTAGAATTCCGAGTTCGTAAAGCTAACCGGAAGTGTTATTTTGAGGTGAAAACTAGCGCGCACTCACTAATCAGTAGTTATATAAAATTGATACTGCAAACACTTGTACGAATTGTAAATGTACAAACATTTGATCAATTTCCGTAGCATTCAAACGTTACTGAAATACAGTTAAAATGTAATAATATTCGATAAGGCAAATCAATTCTTAACTAAAAATTCAAAACAAATTAAACTAAATCAAGGCTCCATGTCATAGTCGGTGTGATGATCACCGCCACCATGTCCCTGCGAGGCGTCCCCACTTGTGGAAAATCCTTCTGCACGCTTGAGGGATCTCAACTCCTTCCTTGCCTCGTAAGCGTCCTTCCTAACGCCAATCAATGTGAGCACCTTGGATTTCATGCCAGCGTACATAGCTTTCATGTTGGCAACATGCGGTGAAGGCTCTCCATCGGGTACCTCCCTACCTAAAAAATGAAAATTCATATTTGAATTAAACTATGATCAAAAGTAGCATAAATTGTGAATAAGGAGGTGAAGATGACTTACTTCTTGATGCCCGCTTAGCCTTTTGTTGTGGAGGCGCCACAATCCATTTTCCATCGGCCAAAGTCCATTTCGGCCTATGATTTTCAAAGTAGTGGTAGTCGTATAGCTTGCAAGGGGTGGGATCATCTTCAAATCGGAAATTTTGGTCCAATTTCAAGAGCAACTTAGTGATTAAGCTCCCGTAGGGTAGGTTTTTCTTATGTCGCTCGTTAGCCCACGCAGTTCTCATCCAATTACATATTGCAAAGCCGGGATTGATAGGAACCTCCTTCACGACATAGTAAAATGTCATAACCGTGGTAACATTAGGCTCGCCGACATTTCCTCCTGTAGGGATGAAAATTCTATGCACCCACTCGTACACAATGCGATCATCAATGGGGCAGAACGCCATTTTGCACCCATCGGCTGAACTTTCATCATACGGGTCCCGACCAAAATAGTGATGTCCTAAATTCAGATAATTCAAGTACGGGAGTTTAATCATATGCGTTCCCGGCCACGCATTAGCATAGAAGATATCAAGTGGCCCATCCTTGAGCTTGGGATAAAGGTCCTCATCGGATTTGATAGGATTCCCCAACAACTCATTCATCACCCAACAATCAAACTCAAACCTTTGCCCATTAACCATGGTAGTGTACTTACCATCACTAGGTTCATCAAAATTAGCATAAAATTGCAACACCTCATCCTTATAGGTGGGATTACTAACATCGAATAACAAGGCATCACAATTTTGAATAGCAAACTTCTCAACCATAGGGCCTAAACCTAGTGCCTCAACCCGATCTCTATCCAACACATATGTGTCTAGTACTGTAGCATTGTTAACAAGAATACCATAATACTTGTAAGCATCGAGACTAATAAACTTGTTAGCATCATACCAGTTTGGATTTGGCTTCCTCGCCACGACCTTGCTTCTCGGTGCCATGGGTTGATCGGGAATTGGTTGTGGTTGAACTGATGGAGAGTTTCGTCCGGGTAGGAGACGGGATTTCCGAACTCTAAATTGGGGGATGTGGGGGAAGTTTGTGAGTTGTGATCTGAAAAAAAAGTCAACCACCCATATATATAAACCCGTTTCCGAACTCGGAAACCTAGCAGGATGGAAAATTAAGCTTATCCGGCTAGGTTTACGGTGTCTGAAAGTGTAACCGGAAGTTTTTAATTAAAAATCTCGTTTTTTGCTCAATTTGCCCGAAGGTTTCCCTGATAGCCATCCGGATAAGTAAATTACCCATCCGGCTAGGTTTCCGATTTCGGAAAAATAATTAACACTATCCGGATAGTGTTTCAGAACTCGGAAATCTACCCGGAACTATACTTAAACAGATTTTCACCATCATATTTGCCTCTTTATCTAAACAAAATGCATGTACAAAATAAGCGCCAATAGATTGAAGCACTAAAATCTTTAAAATCGACCAAGTTTACATCCATATGAATAACGTACTAGGATAGATTAGTTTCACAAACGAAAAGAACAAATTCGATGTTTAACAAGAACAAATTCGATGTTTAACTAGAATAGAACAAATTATTAACTAGAAACAATGCCCTACTCTCCAGTCGCCCTACTGCTGGATGGTCCCCCGGCCGCATCTTCTTCACTTGAGGATGGGAGATGACCAAAATCCGGCTCATTCAATTCCGGGCTAAGTTGGAGATCAAGTCCCTTCCGATCAATGTAAGCCCTTTGTTCGGCACGGAGCATTGCTACTTCTTCTTTAGCCTTGTCGACTTGTCCGGTGAAGCATTCCCACATTTTTGAGAGCTTACGCATCCACCGGCCCTCCTCACCTACAAAACAAACAAATGATTAGCTTTCGAAAACAAAAGCATTTTCACATGCGAAACTAAACAATAAAGGGAAAACATATATTCACTTACTTGTACCCGATGAACTCGCACCTCTGGCTTCTAGTTTTCTTCGCCTCGCAACTCTTCCTGCTGCGCCCGGAGCTAAGGCCTTCAAGACGTACCTTTGAGTTTCTTTATCCAGTGTAAAACCCTTATGATCAAACCAATCACCATCGTAGTACTCTAGAGGCTCAGGACGATCAACAACACCTCCACCTTGCTTCTTAATCAGCTCAGTGACAAGTCCGGCATATGGAAACCATTGCCTCGACCCTCTCCCCACCTTGAACATGTATTCAACTATCGAGTGTCCAGGATTTATTTTCAACCCTTCCATCAAGTAATAGAAGAGCAGAACACGTCCACAACTAGGTTCACAACTATGACCCCCCGATGGATACACATTCTGACAAACCCAGTCAAATACAATCCTCTGCTCAACCGTAAGCTCCTCAACATTAAAATCACCTGGACAACTACCCGCCCCCTGACAAGTAGTTTTGAAGTACTTACGTCCCATTGCTTCAAGGTCTAAGGGTTGGTTTGTCCCGGTTTCAGGAAACTTGTTGAAATTATAAATCTCATAAGGGCCTTCTGGGTGGTTAGGGCGCAAGTATGAGTTATCAACATAAGGGCAGCCTAGGACCTCATTTATATGAAACTTAGTGACATTAATCAGTTTACCATTCACCTTAGTGCACAGCCTATTCGACTCATACTCTCCTAAATTTGCATAAAATTGCACAACCTCATCTTGATGGCATGGGGATTCAAGCAAGAGCAATTTATCTAAATAACTAGGCTGAAAATGAGCAACCAAATACCCCATATGCAAAGTGTCAATAGAGGTAGCGCTAATCACCTTGGTGGTGTGTGTTTTCCGCCCACACCATTCCACATAGTTGGCCTCCGCCCTACGATTGAAGAAATTCCGACTTGCCGATGCTTCAGAGGGCCTATCATGGCCTCTTTGCCGCTTTGTCTTCCTCGATTTGGCCTTGCTTAATCGGCTCCCACCCACGTGTTCTTCGGCTCTTGGAGGTGACTCTCTTTCCTCCTCGGAAGAGGAATCGTAGTGCACCTCTTGATTTCTTTGGATTTCCGCAACTTGCTTGCCTGTGGAAGGATTTTTAGTCCTAACCATGGTGAGAGATTGGACTGAAAATTTTGGAGAGGGGCGGACTGGTTTGGGGATGAACTTGGGGAGGGTTTGCAGATTTGGGGAAAAAAAACCCGTCTGCCCCTTTTATAATAAACACTTCCGGCTAGGTTTTACGAATTCGGAAACCTAGCCGGGTGAGGTTAATTTTTTTTTCCTTATCCGGCTAACTTCACGGTTTCGGAAACGTGGCCGGTCAGTACAAAAAATCAGAATAACTAACACTTAAACTATTTTCTTAGCTAGTCCTCTACCCATTCTCAACATTAGTTCCGAAAATTTCACTTTCCTCCCACCCATTTACTCTCTTCCACCAACAAAATCTTCTTCTCCAACCACCAAGAACACCATTACTCACATTGGCCCCATTTCTTGAGTTCTAGAACAAGAAAGTAACTTCTTTGTCCATACTATTAGGGTTTTTATTCTACTTGAAAAGGTATTTCTTCAATTGTATAATCAATGTTGTTTATTGGCTAATTTGTCTTATTTGTTCATGGGCTTTGCTTAATTATTACTACAAACTAGTTTTGTTTTATGGGCTACATTCTTGATTAATCAATTGGGATTATGGGCTATATTCTTGATTAATTAGTCTTGATGGTCACTAGTTATGTTACTACTAATCTAGGGTTAAGTATGTCATATATGTATGCACTAATTTAATTACAAAGAATTAAGGGTGAAGCATGTGATAGGCAATTTATATTAGTCTAATAGGATCCTAATTAAACCCTACTTACCATTAGTCTAATAGGATAATAATAGGATTATTAAAGTGACTACTTACCATTAATTTAGCATATAATTATTCTTTCTTGATAGTGAGGTTATTTAATATATGTAAACTATTTTTTGTAGAGGAGTTATGGCACCACCTAAGAAGAAGGTAGTAGGAATCCCCAAAAGCTCTAAAACGCCTAGCACCGCGGGAGGTGTTAAAAAAAAGGGGGTGAGGCGTCCTAGGACATATTGTGCCGTCCTACAAAAAAGGATGAAGAAAGGGATTTTGACGGACATGACGTTCAACGATGGTGGGGAACCAATATCGGAAGAGTATTATTTATGGAAGAGTTGGGTTGGTAAAATTGGTCGAACTCGTGTGGATATAAAGTATGAATCTTGGCACGAGGTCCCCGACAAGGAGAAGACTAAATTATGGGAGGAGTGTTTGGTAAGTTTCTACCTTCATTTAAGGTATTTTGTTTTTGTACACATGAATGAGATTTTATCCAAATTTTCTTATAACCTTATGTAGGTACCATTCAAAATTGTTGCCCCAAATATGGAGAAACTTTTTGACACAACCATGTTTCGCTTGAGTAAGGCGGCACGGGATCATAGAGCAATGTTGTCTAAACATTAGATTTATGGAGATTTTAAGGATGAGGACCCTTGGGTGGCCTAAACCGATATTCTACAAGAAAGTTGGGCAATATTCAAAGCACGCACCTTGGAGAATGACCAACTAGTAAGATTAATTCCTACCATTCTAGTATTACTCCTTCGTTCACATAACTTAAATTCATTTATGTGTTAGGGTGTGAGGTTGACGAATAGCACCAATGCGAAAGCTAATACGACACCTCACACAATGAGTAGGGAGGGCTATACTATAAGACTAATGAAACATGCAAACAAGAAACAAGAAGATGAGGTGCAAGAGAAAATGGATAGTGGGATGACGGAAGAGGAAGCGCGGGAGAGCACCGAGGTGGTTAATCCTAAAGAGTTCGATAAACTCACTAGCTTCTTGATTGGTCGACAAGATAGCAAAGGCGAATACACACACGAGGGAAACAAGAAGTTGATAAAAGATATTGTAAGTTGTTTCTTTGAATATATTGAGCTAATATTATTACAAATATTATTCCTATCTATTTTTCTCTCTACCATATATATTTTTCTATTAAATGATAGGATGATGTCAAAGAGAAAATTGCCTCGGGAGAATTCGTTCCCACACAAGACGATGACATCCTTTGTAAGGCGACGGAACGGAAGGAACACCCCGGTAGAGTTCGTGGATATGCATCACATGTGGTGAAGAGAGATCTCATCGGCAAACCAAAATCTTCTAAACCACCAAGACATACCAAGTACAACAAGTTGCAAGAGGAACTTGGAGATACAAAAAAAGAGCTCGGTGATACCAAGAAGGAGCTTGATGAGGCCGTGAAGAATATGATGAAAAGGGACATAGCTCTCCACATAATAGCCAAGCAAACGGGCGCAATTCTCCCACCAAATTTGAATGATCTAAGCGACGATTGGGAACCTCCTTCATGTGGTTCACGTCACTCACCCGATGTTTGTGAGGTGCAAGGCAATCCACCATCGCCACAACCAAACATATGTGATGATAACTTAAACCGACCAAAAAAGGTAAACACACTAACTCACTTTTCGATCGCATTCTTATTCAAATTCTCTATTCGTTCTCTTAATAGTCTTAGCATGTTTACCTCGCCTTACTTTAAAAATGGAATCCACTATTTTAATTAGGTCAAGGTCGATGTCACATATCCATGCAAATTATATATCGATGGTGGAGTGAGGAAGCCTACTATGCATGTTGCAAATGGAATTTTCAATGAGTCGGCGAAGATGCATGGCGACATTAAAATTGCAACCGGTTTGGGGGAGGTTTGCTTGAAAAAAGCTTTGGTTTCAACCGCTCGAATTCCCATACCCAAAGGCCCGTGTAAGGTTGTTGGACCGGCGGAAGGTATGTATTTACTTTGGCCTCGTAGGCTAATTGTTGTCGAGAGTTTAGGAGAGACTCAACCCACTAGCCTATACAACCCAATTACGAGCGTTGCACGCAAGGTTGAGCCAAAAATTACAAAAACAATTCCCCAACCCTTGACCGCCCCAAAGACCGCCCCAAAGACCGCCCCAAAGACCGCCCCAAAAGATGTTGTAGTTAAATCTATGACACCGCCTATGAAGGTGTTGTATGATAAATTGTCTACACATTGCAAATTTGGATACTACGAATTCCCGGCTCCAACGGAATTATTTGGTGGTATTAGAAGGCAAATTGTAATGTGTTGGGGTGATTTTGAAGATCTATGGAAGGGTGACAAGGTAACCGAGCCCCTAATGTCCTTATTCCAACTGTAAGTAATTTTAATGTCGAGACTATATTATCTTGTGTGTTTTCAACCGCCGTTCTCCCCGCTGTTTTAACCATTCATATTTGTTTTCTTAAGTTTCTTGAATCAATTAGTTCAAAAACGGTTGAAGCCATGGATAGGCTTCCTATGCCCTGAGCGAATCCAAGAATTAGGTCATACTGATGCAGAGCGATTAAGTTACATGAGAGAGGCTCTCGGTGTGGAGGACAAATTATTCTTCCTAGCACCACTCATTTCCGGGTAAGCATTTCATATTAACTAATTCTATACATTATTATCTCATGTTAACTTTTATGTTGTCATTATTGACAAATGGATATGCATTTTTTATTTAGTAAACATTGGAGCTTGGTTTTGATCCACAAAAAAACCAAAGAAGTTTATTGGATAGATCCTCTCCATCGTCCGCCAATCCCGTCTTTCGAACACCTCCTTAGACAAGTTTTGAATCATGTCAATCCCTCTAGGAGAGAGTTTGGAATGACTGAAATCAAGGTACTCTACACGTTTCTCCCTCATTAATAACACTAGTATTATCGACATCGATCGATTGTATTTAACAATGTGATCTTCCTTTTGTGTTAAAGTACAAGAGACAAGTTAGCAGCTGGGAATGCGGGTACTACGTTATGTTGTATGAGCTCAAATTGGTAGCGGGACTTAACGAATTCGACCAAGACCTTGAGCCCGTAAGTTCCAAATCTATAAGGCATCTACCTTACACATATTCATATGTTTGCGTCATATATTGAATTGTGTATGCTAATGCACAGATTTTCGAAGAGGATACAAGGCCCTACTCACCCGAAGACCTGAATCGACCGAGGAGTACTATTGCATCAATTGTCGTAACTTCGTATGCACATGCTCTAGTTCAAAATTGACACATTATGTATTATTGGCAATTGTTGTATTTAGCGCATTCAAGTGATTTATTACATTATACATTCATTCGTAATACATCACAACCATTTGAAACATATAATTCTTCACTAGCGCCATTTAAATACTTTCTATTTTGTATTCAAAAGCCGAAATAAATAAAAATCAGATTTTAAAGAATTATCCGGATAACCTTTACGACATCTGAAATCCTGGCCGGACAGTTCAAAATACTTCCGGCTAGGTTTCCGGTTTCGGAATTCTGGCCGGACGAAATTGGCTTCTTTTCACCCATTTTCCCGAACGTTTCCCTGGCAGGCGTCCGGTTAAGTAAACACTTCTGTCCGGCTAACTTTCCGATACCGTAATCCTATCCGGAAGTACATATTTTCCGCCACCGTTTCACGGTGGCCGGATTACTGCCGCCGCCGGAAAATCTCCCGGCTTACCGTCCGGGTGCGCAAAAACCTCCTTCCGGCTAACCGTCCGGCCCGTAATGGCCGGGGTAGCCTTCTGCTAGCAGCAGGTGTTTACGAGTCTGGAAATGTACCCATCCGGGTAAGTTTCCGAACTCGTAAACCTTACTCGGCGGTTTCAACCGCCGAGTAACGGTGGCGCCAATTGGACGGCGCCACCATGGACGGCGGTCAAAACCGCCGTCCAACCGGGACGGAACCGCCGTGTTCCGTCCCGTTTTCCACTAGTGAATGAACTAAATTTTCAATATAAACTTAAAAAAATTAAATTACATTTTCTCTTAAATTACTGATTTGAATAATTAACATATATATATATTATAAAATTAAAACGTACAATGCAATCAAAAATATTGAACTAAAAAATGTTCAGATAAATTGTACTCAACAAATCCCTATTATGACGATCCTTTCTAGAGTGCTTTTGTTTAGCAAATACAAAACAACCCGCGCGAAGCGCTGGCGAAAAATACAAGACCAGTTTTTAGGAAAACATACCAAAAATGAATAAAGTTAAATTGATCAAAATTATAAAATTAACCAAATTAATTGAAAATCAGAAAAAAAGACTAAAAAAGAATAGGTCTAAAATAATAAGAATGAAACATGCATGTAGAACCAAAAAAAATCGCAAAATATTATAACCAAAAATAGCAAAAGAAAACATTATGATATAATTAGAAAACAATATTCCAAATAAATATAACTAGAACTAAAATTTCAAAAATAATCATTAATTAATACACAATTTAAATGCACTACGTAATATTATATTTTTAAATTGACCCGATAAAATTGTAATACCTGTAGATCTGCGTTCTAATATATTTGTTATTGGGTAGTGTAGCAGAATTTGACCGACCATATATGTTGTCTTCACTCTTGATGATTGACATTTTTTGGAGTTGGATATTATGAAGAACTCAATTTTGAATTTTTCTAAAAAATAGTAATAATTTGAATTTAAGTTCGGGTAAAAAATGTGCAACATATATATCTCGCCTCATTTCTAAAGAATCCAATTTAAAATTCAAGGACGTACCCATAACCTTGCCTAGAGGCAGGTTAATTAGTAGATGCTTCTGTTAAAGGAATATGATCCCACGTTCTTATAATTGAACTCGATAGTTTAGATCAGTGGAATGAATACAGTTTTACGAAAGGTTCCAAAGCAACAAGATCTACATTCTGAAAGAACAACTTCTTAATCTTGATATAGAGAAGAACTAGTTCGATCACATCCTTGTTTTTGCAGGCAATTATCATGAGAATTTCGGTTTTAATATTCATGCAGAAAACGGTTGGACAAAAATCAAATACTCTGCACGGGATCTGCTTGCACCGTGCATTAATTAGGTCTCTTGTTTTAGAATAACCACTGCACGCTGCTATCAGTCTTTTCATAAAATTCCTGCAATAATCATTGGTAAAAAATTACAGAAGATGTGTGAAAAATGAAAAAAAGCAAACACAATCTTCTTCAGTAACAATAGTACAAATATCTTCAGTAAGTATACTTTTTTTTTACCAATGTAAGAACTAGTATCATTCTTAGGTTTTGTACAAGACTTCTGTTGTAACTACTGTATCGTTTCTTCAATCCTAAAATTCATACACTAATATATTTGAGAGGTTTAGGCCATAATTCTTTCAAAATGATCACTACAGCCACCTCATCAGTAACTACATAATCAATACTTCTCTGCTGCCTTTCAGAAAAACCAGTTGAAAATTGAACCTTTGCCACTTCATCAGGAACTAAGAGCACAGAATCCTCCTAAAGAAAAATCAAAAGATAAAACAGATGAAAAAACTTTAAAAAACTCTCATCTCACAATTATAAAGCAACAATAACAATACACCAAGTATCCTAAAATTCCAAAATATGCGGCATTAGTACTACAGCAAAAGTGTAGCAAGATTAAAATGATGTTACTAAATAATATCGGTTGAAAATAATATTCTATTCAATAAAACCCTAACTTACAAAATAAAGGGGCTTAATTATACGTGCATGCTTTTGTGCGTGCATGCGTGCGAGCTACATAATTTTTTTTAACCACAAATTAAACTTGCTGCTATAGTATTTATTTCAGGATGAAAACCATATGTTTCTTACAAGTTGGCAACCTCAAACAAAGACAAAGGAACAATGCTGTTTATATAATACAGAATCAACAGTAACAGCTTTAATAGAACATAAGTCTAATGGCAATACCAAGACAACACAAGGGCGTTTAATTTGCCCAGCCCTCACCATATTCTTCATAGTCGTGGTCAATATCATCTCCCATGGCATGTAGGATGATGTATCTGAGCAATCCGAGCAGCTATCCCAACCGTAGAAATTATAGTAATCAGTCACATGGGGGCCGATCATTTTCAGTTTTGGATACTTCTTCATCAAGGTCCACGGACGTCCAGCAGTTGTAGCTCTGTGCATTTTGTGATAACCTCGATCACACTCGGGGTGCTAACAAGCAGGTAGGCAAATCTCCAGCTGCTTCAGTTTTGGCAATAGCTAGAAATGGCCTCGTTGTCTTGAGAGAGCTTGCCAATCACCTCAATCGGCTGCATTTTTCTGTGCAAGCATCGAAATAAAGGGTGCCTTTTGTATATCTCTGAAGCTTAACAATAGTCAGAGCTAAAAGTGAAACAACAAGAAACAAACAACTGCTGTGCGAGCTACATAATTAAATATTTCACGTGTTCTGTGCGTGCAATCAACTTGCGGGTAAGTATGTAGGATCTAAAATATGTGTTCTCAGTTCCCACCGTTCAAGTCTGCATTTTAAAAATCCTTTCTGTTGTTGGTAATTAAATTTGTGTTTTAATTAATTCATACTCGTTTGGTTGTGTCACAGTATCCATATATTTTTTGCCCTAAGATATATAGGCTCTTTCTCGTTTTCAGGACCAAAAAAACTCAGATGGCCTGCAAAAACCTATTAATTCTTTCTTGCATGACATTCCTCCTTTTTTTCATCTGTCGAAATAAGGCTTTTCTTCACCACCTATTTCGATCATCGCCCTAAATCTCCCGATCATCACATTATTTGACTTATTGTTGCATTGTCGTAAGGAATGACTGGTGGTAGCTAAACTCAACTCTCAATCAAATATGGCAAGTTGGAATTGTGTCCACATTAGGAACTGTACGTATTACATTAATTATCTAAAGTCGGAAATCTGAAAATCTGAATACAACTAATAAGTCGTACTAATCAATTTAATGGAATTCTGTAGTCTTAGTTATAAATTTTAATTTATGATTAATTTATATTTTTCATAAAAGTGAATAAAAATTATTAATATAATTCATGAATTTACATTAAAACATTAATATAATTCAAATAACAAATTTTACAGTTCAAATTAAAAGTTACACTGTATAAGTTTAAAACGTATAAAGACTCTTATGGAAAGTCAGGAAAGTTGGAGTTTCAGGAGATTTTCTCAAATAAAATAATCAAAATTTAGTCAACAATTGTATTTGACAAAGTTTAATTTAAAATGTTGCATCATATATAAAATATTTCCCCAACTTTAACCGCCGAGTATAGTGTTTGGCATAGTGTTTGGCGCCGGCAAGTAATTCTGGCAGGACCGAGATCGGAAATTACAAAATTAATCGAAAGCGTAACTGTTTTTCATTGCTTAACTAAGAAGAAAAGAAAATACAAATTGTATGATTCTCAGATACAAGAATGAGCCTCATCTAAATGAATAATTTCCTATCTAACAGAATCAAAGAAATCCTAACTGATGCAGTTGAGATCCAGCATCCAGCTAGCTCTATCTTAGCTCAATCAGTCAGTCAACGTCTTTCACTGGCTTTGACTTTCATTTAACTCCCTGGCCTTTGCTGTATATTACACTAGACCCCAACCAGACTTCTGCAATTAATAACTCAGTCCCAATATGCTAACATTCCCTCCTCATCTTCAAAGTTGTCCTCAAACTTTCAAAGAAATCAGACTTTGATTTATAATGAAGGTAGCATCCTCCCTTTAAGCTTCTTCTCTTTGCAAGTCCTTCCACTCCACCAACCATTGCACCACTTGCAGCTCATTTCTAGAGACTAATCTTCACTGGTCGTAGAGGCACAATGTCCTCCTCTTCTGTTTCTGGAATGGCTATAGTATATGTAGGGGAGGTCCAATGCACATGCATTTTGAGTCTGTAAGCTACCTCTCCCCCCCTTCATCAACACCTTATAAGGGCCATAGAACTTAGGAGCAAGTTTGAAACTCTATCTTGCCATAACAGTGGTCTGTCAATATTTTTGAAGTTTTAGGTACACTCGGTCTCCCTCTTGTAGTGTTCTTTAACTCCTATGCCGGTCTGGAAACTGTTTCATACTGGACTGAGCATCTTGCAAATGCATGTGGAGCAACTGATTCACTTTCTATCTTTGCTGCAATAAATTGTAAGAAACAGGTATTACTGCGTCAGTGAAGAGTCCAAGAGGAAGGGATAGAGACTTCACTCAGGGAGTCATCTTTATACTGGAATGGTATGAAGTATTGTACCACCACTCTACAAATCCTAACCGATCACTCCAAGTGTTTGGTTTGTCACAACAAAAACATCTCAGATATTGCTCCAAAGTCTGGTTTGACCATCAGTTTCAGGATGGCAAGATGTGCTAAACTGCAATGATACCTTTAGCAAAGCCATCAGGTCCTTCCAAAAATTGCTAGTAAATATATGTCTTTGTCTGAAGTAAAAGAATCAGACACTCCATGCAATTCGCAGACTTTATTGAAATAAATTTTGGCCACTTGATAGGCTGATACGAACCACTCTTATGCCAGCATCTAGCAAGGAGGAAAGGTAGGAATTCTACCACAAAATTTATTATGATAATAGATAGATGATTACAAGAGAGCTCTGGCCAGAGCTTATATAGGGATAAAACACCCTTTGAACTACCCACTAATAATAAGTGGATATTATTGCTAACTTGAAAGGAAAGAAAGCTAAATAATTGACTGAAGACTTTTAGGCTTCATATTCTGAAGACTCTTAGGCTTCTTATTCTGAACTTTATTTCTGACTTAGTGACCTTTATATTTCCTCTTCCTCTCATAAGTAAGTGGAGGGTTATTCATTAAAGGCCCATGGACAGTATCAATGGCCGCCTCTTGAAAATTCTACTTGTCTTCAAGTTGAAAAATAGGAACTGTTGCTTCACCAAGTCGTACTCTTCCCTGCTTGATTCTTCAATGGGTCTACCTTCCCATTTAACTAGAATCATTAACACGCCAGAACCACCAAAATCCTTCCATTGATGAGTAAGAATCTCTTCAGCCTGAACAGAGAACTCAAAAGAGGTATTGATGGGAGGAGGAAGTGAAGAAGCTTGTACATAATCACCCCGATCGAGCAGGCTTAAGAAGGGAGACATGAAAAATGGGGTGGATTTTAACTCCAGCTGGAAGCTCAAGTTCATATGCCACCCTACCAATCCTGTGGAGCACCTTATAAGGACCGAAAAATCAAGGGGACAACTTCTGGTTGGTCCTTGCTGCTAGGGATTTCTGGCGGTAGGGCTGAAGTAGAAGAAAAACCAAATCTCCTTCGATATAAGTGACTTCTTTCCGATTAGCATCGGCTGCCTGTTTCATTCTTTATTGTGCCTTCACCAAGTTTCCTTTTCAAGAGATTGATCATTTCATCTCGTAACAGCAACTGCTCCTCTAGCTCCGGTAGACGAGTTTCACCTTTCACAAAAGGATGAATGTGGGGTGGATCCCTCCCATATACAATTTTAAAAGGAGTCATACAAGCAGATGAATGGAAACCCTTATTATATGAGAATTCAGCCCAAGGTAGAAAGGTGCTCCACTTCCGAGGTTGTTCCATAGCAAAACAGCGCCGCAAGTATGTTTATAGGCAGCGATTAACCACTTCTGTTTGACCATCAGATTGTGGGTGGTAAGCAGGACTCATCCTCAATTTGGTTTGGCTGAGTGGTAAGCAGAACTCAGACCAAAATGAGCTCAAAAAGATAGGACCCCTATCGGAAACTATTGAACGAGGAATGCCATGGAGCCGATATCCAGATAGAACATACTAGCAACAGATTTAGCTGAGTAAGGATGTGCAAGACCAATGAAATGGGCGTAGTTGCTTAAACGATCCACCACCACCAGAATTACATCCAATCCCCCAGACCTAGGTAAACTTATAAAATCCAACGAAACATCTTCCCATATTTATGATTGCACTGGCAAAGGTTGTAGGAGACCTGCAGGTGCAAGAGTTTCATACTTAGCGCACAAACATCACACTCTTGTATGTGCTTCCACACATCTCCCTTCAATTTCGGCCAATAGAACTCTGCTGCAATCCTTTGTAATGTTTTAACAAAACCTTCTTGCCCTGCTTTCGGAGTGTTATGATTCTCTTGAAGAATTTTCTGACGAATCTCCTCGTTGCCCGGAACAACCAGCCTCCCCTTGTAAAACAAGTTGTCTTCCATTAGAGGAAAGTCGGGGTGAGAAGTAGGATCAGTCAATTTAGCCTCCAGAATTCGGCTGGTGAAGGGATTTGTCCTAAGTGCTTCTCCCAAGGAGGTGAAATCCTTCACAATTGGTAATGCCAGGGCTAAGAATTCAGCTTGTTGAGGTCTACGAGACAAAGCATCAGCGGCGGAATTTTATTGTCCAGGTTTTAACTCGATGGAGAAATCAAATGGTAACAACTTCATGGGTGTCGCTGTTGCGTATTCGTAGTAACACGTTGATCAAGAAGGTTCTGGAGACTTCTATGATCAGTACGAACAATGAATTTGGCACCCATGAGGTAGTGACGCTACTTCTATAAGGCGAGGACCAAAGCAAGCAACTCTCTATCATATGTAGACTTGAAAGTATTGGAAAAGGAGAAACCCTTACTGAAAAAGGAGACCGGGTGGCCAGATTGTAATATGACCGCTCCAACTCCATCCCCTAAAGCATCACACTCCACCATAAAAGGTTCTGAAAATTTGGAAGTCGGAGGACATGTACTGAAGTAAGAGTATTCTTAAGAATCTGGAAAGCTTGATCTGCCTCAGGAGACCATTTGAAAGATTCTTTCTTTGTAAGTTTTGTGAGGGGTCGATCTAGTATACCGTAACCCTTGACAAACTTACGGTAATAGCTAGTCAAGCCTAAGAATCCACGAAGCTCCTTCACTGAGTTAGGTTTTGGCCAGCTCGCCACTGCTGCAATTTTCTCTTGGTCAACTGCAACTCCACTGGCTAACACCACATGTCCCAAAAAGGCAATCCCCTCCAGTTAAAATAAGCACTTCGAGCCTTTGGCATAGAAGTGATTTTCTTAGAGTAGAGTTAATTCTAGGGACAGATGTTGAAGATGTAACTCCATTCAGAGGCTATACACCAAAATATCGTCAAAGAAGACAATGATAAATTGACGTAGGTAGGGTCTGAATAAGTCATTCATTACTGCTTGAAAAGTAGAAAGAGCATTCATAAGGCCAAAGGGCATAACTAAGAACTCACTAGATAACACCCGTGCTTTTGCACGGATATCAACTTAAATATTATTATATTATGAATCAATTCTTCAAAATTTATTTCGATATATTCTGTTTAATTAAAAACAATCTATTCCAATTAAAATAAATTTTGATGAGATATGACTCGATAAAATAAAAAGTTGATTAATTTTACTCTGGGGAAGCAATGCCAAAATTTGTATTTAATTAAGAAGTTGTAGACTTCTTTAAAAAGTCCATTTTTCATACTATAAAAGGTTATTCAGCTCCAAACACTTTTTTTTTTGTAAAATCAAATTTCTCTTTAAATTTCACTTGAAAATATCATTACTCAAAGCCAAAGTTATTTAGTAGCACAATTAGGTGAATACACAAGGCAAGATCAACAAGAGGGAAAGTTCACAGCTTCCACATTGGTAAGTCTAGGTCAAATAGTACAGTGCACAGCTTTCAACCAACATCGAGGAGAACATCTACCTATCTATCAGGATGAAGCCATCAGAAACAACATCATCATTAGAAATTGGAAGCACTGAGTACCATAAATTTGCATTGCTCGTTCATGGCCAGGAGTTGTGCCTCTTTCTTGTTGAACTGAGCACTCAACTTCACATTCTCATCCATCAGTTTCTGAACTTCATGTTCTTTCTGCAGCTTCTGAGTCTCCAACTGACTCGTTTTCGCAACTAATCTCTCGATTGTCTGAATTTGTTTTTTAGAAGATAGGAGTGTTTCCCTCATGCTGATGAGACTATTGACGTAAGTTTTCTGGGATTTCTCGTGTGAAGAGGGAATGCGAATCCCGCTCCAAACACAAGACCAATCATCAATTGTTGAGTTCACTCAGAGCTCTGTTAAATCATCAGTTTATTGAGGGACTAATTACCCATAGAAACCAAGTCATAGGCTATGTTTACTGGAAAAGAGTCGTTAGATGAAGCTCTTGCGTGAAAAACAAACATATAGAGAACGAAACAATGAAAAGAATCAGATAGTTAATTTGATCATTACTGTAAATGCATTCACCTAAATATATCAAATAATTTTTTTAAAGAACATGAAACCACTTAACAAAGCACACAGTAATTCAAAGTTCACCAACTAAAACTTGACGGTCTGATAATTACACATTATACAAAACTGATGGAGAAATCAAAGAAACACCAAAAACAGGTTGATATCCTTACCTATAAGGATCAACAAATCATACTGACCAGACACCATAATGTTCGCAAATTACAATCTCAAACAGACCATTCTATCCTAAAATAAATGAAACTTTAGTGATTCGAAATACGGATGCGAGAAAAAGCGCAACTGATACTAGATGTGATATTCAAATTCAAGAGAGCCTGCATTTCACATACACTCGGTCAAAAACCTAGTTAAACCCAATTGTCGTATAATTCCTAGACAAAACCCCAACTCCAATCCCTAAACCTAATTCAAAAAATAACGGAACCAAAATAAGCATCTATGTTTCAACTCAATACAGCTTTATTTACCTGTAATGATTAATGACCTTTGACTGTTTTTCCTGAGGCCAAACACTTCAAGTGACAGTTAGCCAACCTTCTATTAATTGTCAGGCACACCAAAATATGAGACTAATACCCGAATTAGTTTATCTCACAATGGAGTAGAGATACACACTGACATGTACAAAGGAAAAAAAATCAACAGAGAAGACACAAAGTAAGGGTACTCAGCAAAGATCTGTGCACCTAATAAGCTATAACAAAATCAACTGAAACTTTATCAATTGCTTAATAATAAACTTCAAACGCTATTTAATTTTATAACCATTTAGGGTCTGCAGTGTAAACATACCTCTCTAATTTCAAGAGTGGCCTTATAAGAAAGAGAGTGGCCTCTCTAATCTCTACAATCCTTCAGGGCCGACTATTATCAATCATACTGCTCAAATACTTTTGCAGCTCCATTCATTGCAAATCCATACGTCGAGAAGCTGTAAAAGAAGATTAGACTTGTGCCAGCAATAGAAAATACTCAAGCAGAAGTTGCACAACAATCTGTTTACCTAATAGAAATTTTAAAAAATGCAAACGACCAGCTTGACCACATGGAAAATATTTGGTACATGTAAAACCAAATCTAGCAGAGGCCGAAATCCTCTAGGCATCACAAAATCATAAAATATGAGAGAAAAATTTAAGTTCCTTTGATAGACAAACAACGCAAGGGCCTAACTTTCAGGGCTTTAAATGAGATCTTTTGCAGTTAACTTTGTGGCTCTGCCCATCATCCCCCTTCAAAGAATTGGACTTCTCCAGTAAGGATCCATACGCCATATATAATACTCTAGTTGAATATATAATTTCTATCATGAATCTGCATACTACATAATACATGGTATTTATGAACACCATGGTAATTGCATATTGATGCCCTTCGGATAAACAAATAACTACGCAAACATATTTGCAATATTAATTGATTAAGAAGCATACATGAAGAGGTGAAGGGGCCAAACTGGCAAACTTCTCCATAGAGTTTGAACATAAACAGGATAAAGCCAACAACAATTAAAGATTATCTGAGTATTAAAGAATAGAAAACACAGTTAGCACACCTTGAGGTCAAAGAGCAAATACTAAGCAATAAAATGTAGCGTGTAAACTGAACGTCGGGATTACCTTCTTGAAAATAGCATCCACCATCATTGAGATTATAGCGAGTCTATGCACATATACTATGAATATATGAGCAATTTATACCATGGTAATTTCATATTGATGCAGTTTAGATTTCTCTATAAACAAATATAACTACACAAACATAATTGCAATATAAATATGATAAAGAAGAACCCTTGAGAGGAGAAGAGGCCTTGTTCTGGTTTGTTCCAAAGTGAAATCAACAAAGATAAAACCTTTGACAGTAGAGGAGTGAGAGAAAACTCATGTTTAATTATACAGAGATACAAATAATCAAAAAGGTAATTGAGAGTTTTATTAAAAAGGAATAAAAAGGTGATTAACTGAGATTATTATAGCGCTGAGAAAAAACTAACCATCAGCTGCAGCACCTAAATTTTTCAACAGCTCTCTTGATTCTCATCTCTAAGAGCCAAGTTGGCATTGTACTCAAACATTGAAAAAGAAACAACAAATTGGACTTTTCTAGCTTGGCAAAATAACAACTTTTCAAATGAAGTACAAATTTATGAACCGGGTCGATGAAGTTCCTATGTGTTCCAGAATAGGCACGGAGCCACCCGTTTCATCAGAATTCATGCATTCTCACTGGCCAGATTCCGTAGAAAGAAAACATGGTCTTCCCCGCTCTTCCTTAGCATCTCATGGAAATGATCGCCCCTCTCTTCACAATATCTTTCTCCCCAGTCACGACCAGAATCTTTTTGCAGACAATTCTGGCCATCACAACCGGGTGAGCCATCGGGTTTAGTCTCGATCGGATCATCCCAACCGGCGAAATCCCAGAAGGTTTGATTAATGAGCTGCATCTTTGAGAAATTAATTTCAACATGGAGAAGAGGAGCAGCCGTAGCGTATCGGAGAACGAGAGCTGGAAAAGTAATTTTATTTGAAGTTTTTTTTAAAGATTGGGGAATAATTGTGGAAGCGCCACGTGGCAAAAGGGGTCTCTTTTAGTAGTTATTAAGATAATGGCCAGAGTGAGTGCGAAATGCAGTATTTTGAACATCAGTTAGGTGCATATACAAATCTGATGATTGCCTGACTTGAGATCAATTTTTGAGAAGAATGCTGCTCCATGCAACTCATCAAATAGCTCATCCTCCCTTGGAATTAGATACTTATTGGGAACCGTAAGTTGATTAAGTTGCGGTAATCAACACACATCCGCCATATCTTATCCTTCTTTTTCACCAAAAGAACAGGACTAGCAAAGGGGCTAGTGCTTGGACGAATAAATTCAGTCGCGAGAAAATTATCTATCTACTTCTCAATTTCTGTTTTCTGGTGATATGGATATATAGGGCCTGATGTTAGGGGTTTTAGAATTTGGGAAAAGGGTAATCAGGTGGGTTTGAGTTCTTTTGGGAGGGAATGAAGTAGGCCGCTGGAAAATACAAGGGAAGTTTTGTAAAAGTTGCTGGACATCTGGAGGAGTTGGAATGGTCATTGTCTTAAAAGATTTTGGCAATGAGCGGTCGAGCTCGCCTTTGATCCCATAAACTGTGACTTGACGCCCTTGCCACTGAAACACCAGAAACATTTTCCAGTTATCCTCGACGGTGTCCGGCGTAGCTAACCAAGCAGCCCCAACACCACATCAGTACTCCGCATGGAGAAAGGGAAGAAATCTTGTGTAATGACAAATCCTTCAGGCATTTGGAAGGGAACGTTCTAACACACCTGGTTGCATGAAATGACTTCAGCGTTCCCAATCATGACACCTAAGGAAGTTACCATGTTAACGGGAAGTTCCAATACAACGACGAGCTTGTCTGAGATGAAATTATGTGTGGCCCCACTGTCCACCAGAATCAAAACAGAGCAGTTCTGGATGGTACCACGTAGCTTCATTGTATTGTCTGTGTTGTGCCCTGAAAGTTGGTGAAAAGAAACTTTCACCTTACTATTATTCTGTTCCTCATCCCTATCTTGAGTAGTGTTGTCAACGGCTTCTGCGAATTCCTCATCGCCCTCTTCAGTGAGCTCCAATTGAGAAAATGATAGGCGAAATTTATGGCCATGTATGAACTTTTCACCACACCTGAAACATAAGCCCTTATCACATCGAAGCTGGCGCTCATTTGTGGTGATGTTGCTAGGACGTGAATTGCTGATTGTATTATTGGTAAGCTGGTTGGAAAAAGGACGAGTGCTCTGAGATGAGTTTGACTTCTGGTCCATGTTCGAGTTAATATTGGGGCGGTTCGAAAACACATTCCTGGAGCTCCTGGCTTGTCCCAACTTGGCTTCAAACTCCAATGCTAAGCTTGCAGCCTTAAACACAGAACGAGGCTTAAGCTTGTGAATTCTGACCTCCGACTTTAGCTCCTCCCGTATTCCAGCAATAAACGCATCGAGAAGAGCATTTTTTGGCCAATACTTTACCCTTGCTGATCTTCTTGCAAATTCTCCCCGATACCCCGCTACTGAGCCAATCTGCTTGATAGTACACAAGTGCTCATCTAGGTTTTGAAATTCAGGTGGTCCATAGTGCTCCTGGAAAACTCGAATAAGTTCCTCCCATAGCGAAATCTCGCCTTCTCCATTGACCCAAGCGTAGAGATCTAGGGCATCACCCTCCAAATGCATGGCTGCAACTTCAACCTTCATATCCTCGGAAACGTTGAAGTATCGAAAGTACTTCTCAACCTTAAGGACCCAACCACGGGGATCACCCCCATCAAATTTGGGGAAATAAATCTTTGCCCTAAGTTTTCAAGAATTATGGGAATCATCGTAATCTTCCAACCCGTGAGGGTGAGCTCCTCGAGCACCATTTCGATTAGAGCTCTCAACATGGTTAGTGGACAAGGTTTCTAAAGTGGCGACCTTAGATGGTAACCCATCTAAGACATCAAGACGTGAAACGATAGCAGGCAGTTGTTGTACCATCTCAGAATTCATGTTTGGTTTAGGGTTTGTGGTTCTGGTTGGTTCGGGTTTAGTGGTGGTGGAGGATTGTTTTAGGAATTACGGGTGTTCAACAACATTTCCCCTGGTACTGCAGATATTTCAACAACATTTCCCCTGCTTCATTCAAATCTTCCACCACACATACATTGTTATCATCATCATTTACAACATCATTTTCACCATCCGAAACGACACCACATTTTCGTTCTCATTAATATCTACATCCATTTCACCACAAACATCTTCAACATAAATGATTTCGACAACTTCAGTGTTAGGTACAGTCACATAGCGATGATGCACGCCATTGATTATCTCAACCACATCACCGTCATCATCGGTACCCACATGCTGAACGTTCGAATCCATCACCCGCATCTCAACAATTAAACAACATGTATCTCAGATTTGTACCAAAGCAATTCAACACCTATAACAACACTTACACTTGTCCGCCACTCCAATTCGACATCCTATGCATTGACTTTACTAAACAAAAAACACATATAGTTCATCATTGCATCATACAATTTTACATAAGACATTTAAACCCATCACATTTTAATAACAAATACCCCACAATGACGCTAATTTACACGGCAACATCACCCCCTCTTCATATCCACAGCAGATATATGTACCACCAAACAAATTTTCAAGCAAATTTACCATAACAATAAGATGCAATGTCCATAATTGGAAGGGTGTTGTCTATAGTTTGAGAGTGTTGTTGCATAGTTTCTTTTGAAATTAAACAAAGTACAATAGCTGGAGATTGATAAGTCCATGGTTTGTATTCGGACCTCATTCATACTCGGACCAGGGCCCGAGAAGGGTCATGGGCTCGAGGTACGTGGAGGATGGATCCACGGGTCCATCAATCCTAATCCTTATAAGGATTGCGTATATCATGAATGTTCTACAAGGAATATACGTCCTCTCAAAGATGGTAATACGGCCATCCTAAACATGGTAACACGACCATGTCCGAAATATACTTCTATTATATACGGTAATACAACTACTATTCCATAAGAGTTGTATTCATACCATAAATACATATCTTGGTGATCTACGGATTGTAGCCATATATACCATAAACGTTTGGTAGACCTCTCCATCTAATCTCATACTACATACTTTAAGCCTTAAGCAAATATACTGACTTGAGCGTCGGAGTGTCTACCCCCGGGACACCCGGGGCCTTTGTTTTGCAGATCAGTTCGTGAGCGTGGTTCGTCGTCGAAGTGTTGGTGTCCGGCATACATCAATTTGGCACGCCCGGGGGACATCTCACACTCATTGACGACGTCGACCCGTAGGATCTCGTACGCGCTCCACTTCTGAACCACCGTCAGGCTCTACCGTGGGGCAGGAAACTCCAATGTTCCAAACTCTTTCGGTCCAAATCCTGTCGTATCCAGAGCACCCCCCTCCGGTCCAAATCCTGCTGCATCAGGAATGCCACCTTCTGGATCGAATCCTGTTGGATCTGAAGCACCGAACTCAGGATAGAGAGTCTCGATCCAGACCGACATGAACTACAGCGAACACGTCAACAACCTAGACGGCCTTGACCGAGAGAATGGACTTGGGTACAACGGATCTGATTCAATCTTTACCGTAGAAGAACAAGCACAAAGGGATCGACAAATCCTCGCAGAAAGACAGCATGAGGAGGAAAGACAAAGACGTCTTAGGGAAACCTTAAACCATACCATACGACATAACCCGCCAGGTTCTGGGCCATCTCATATCAATCTTGACTCGGACACCCCTCCGAAAATGATCCCTGAAGATGTCTGAGCACTGATGAGGGACTTACATTCCCAATATCCTGATTTCGTTGCATCTCTGATAAACTCAAGTCAACAACTCTGTGCACAGACGCATGAGGCCCTCAATAGAGTATCTATCTCAGGAGCTCAAACAACACCACTTGCTGATTCTACTCAACAGCAGAGACTCCTAAATGATTTATCTAGGGATATACCGCCTTATAATACTCAGAGCAATCTGCCACCACCTCCTAATCCACTTAATCACCAGGATGAAGGCGCATGATTAAGTAGGGAGGAAGTGCAGAGGATGCGCATCAACAACATCGAGAAAGAGCTCAGGCGCGAGAAGAGGGAGCGAACCCGGAGCGAATGGCAAAATAGTGTCGATCGGCCTTTCACCCAAGATGGAGCCTACCCTACCCGAGGAAAATACGAGGTTGATCAAGAGATCACGCGTATTCTCAGACCCGGAGGACAGTCTGCTCGTTCCCCCTTTTCACGACATATTGTGAATCTCCCCTTCGATGGCAATAAGAAGGTCCCAGAGCACCTGCCCACATATGATGGAACCAGTGATCCTAGAGAGTTTCTTTCGGTCTTCTTCAAAACTCTGGAAACCAGGAATTTCTATGAACTGGAAATATGCAACATTGTCCCCAACTACCTCCGAGGGAAGGCACAAACATGGTTTACTCAGACAAAATCAGAAAGTTTATTCGATTACTGGGATTTTGCTGAGTTCCTTCTCCATGCTTTCTTCCAGAAGAAGAGGTTTACCAAGTCCCTCGGAGATCTGGGATATGTGGCCCACCTTGAAGGAGAAACTGTGATAGAGCACTATCACAGATACATGGATCTAGCTACCGAATGCTATGATCGAGATGAACGCCTCCTGATCAATATGAACCGAATGAGCGTAGATGATGACACTCTTGGGAAGAAGCTGGCAACAAAGAATCCAACAACCATTCAGCACCTCCAGGCCATCATGGAAAAATACACTAACAAAGCAAATGCTGTGACAGGCAAAAGACCCCCAGACTTCATTCTGGACAGAAAGGAAACCAGGACAAAGATACCGAAGGTCGAGAAGACTGAGAACGTTCCCAAGCCCACCTTCGTGTCATACACTCCTCTGGCTAGATCTCGGGCTGAAATTCTATCCATTCACAGGCACCTTTTGAAGGACCCACCCGCCATGAAGGATTCAGCCGAACGCCAAAGGTCCCCAAAGTTCTGTCAATATCACCGAGATCGGGGGCATGACACCGAGGAGTGTTATCAACTCAAGAACGAAATTGAGAAGCTGATTCGCCAGGGAATTATGCAACAAATTGCACCTTCAATAACCAGTGACAATCAGGGTACCCAAAGGAGATATGGGGGAAAGCCCTGGAAGAAGAAAAAGGATGGCTCCCGTAACAACAATAACAACCAAGGTGGCGGAGGCAACAATCCTCAAGATCCTCCTCCCCCACCGCCTAATGGAGCCAACCGAGTTATCAACGGCATCAATGGTTATACATGAGAAGCAATTTCTTTGACCAAGCTGAAGGATAGTGTGCGGGCCATACCCCACACCGAGCCAGTCAACAAGAGGCTCCGCCCCGAGGAAACTATTACCTTCTCGGACGCGGACGCCGTGCCAAACCAAATGCCCCACTCAGACCCTCTCATCATCTCGGCAACCATACAAGATTCCAGAGGCGGATTTAGGATGGGGTCACTGGGGTCACGTGACCCCACTGCCGACCTCCGTAATATATATAGTTAGTACTCATTTAAGCGACATTAATTGATGGTGTAGCCGTGGTAAGACTGAGACCTTGGTAATATTTGGTTTAGAGTTCGAATCTTGTCTTTCACATTTACTTTCTTTTGCTTTTAAATTTTATTTTCATTTAACAACTCAAAACAAGTTACTCTCTTTGTATTTATTATGACATAGTATATTTTTTCTTTTTCTAATTAAGGTTTCAATTTTTTCCTTATAAAATATATCAATTTTGTTCATATATATCATATTTCTCTTACATAGTTTTATTGATTTATTCAATTTTTAAAGTATGTAGTAGGTTATTTGAGCATTATTCATGATCATTTTCATTTTCTTTCAATAAATTCTTTTTTCTCGCTACAATTTTTTTAGATTATATTTGTTAATTTTAATATGTTTTATTATTCAAACAAGTAAATCTATAACAAAATCTATAATTTTTAGATACGCACGACATACATTAATCGGTAATACACATTATAACATTAGAAAAGATCGTGTAAACCATTTTAGTGATAAAATAGTTAATTGCGTGAAACTTATGTAATTTATTGCCAAGTGAAGTGCCCCCATTAAAAACCATTTCTAGATCCGCCCCTGCAAGATTCCCTGGTAAAAAGAGTCTTCGTAGACGACGGGAGCGGAGTAGAAGTAATGTTCAAAGACTGCTTCCAGAAGCTGGGATTTACCAAAGATGACCTTAAACCTACGGGTCCGATCTCGGGGTTCACAGGAAATCCAATAATACCTCTCGGGGAAATCACTCTCCCAGTCACAGTAGCAGACGGAGCAAAGAGCTTAACCCTATACTGCACATTTGTGGTAGTCGACACCGTCACACCTTTCAACATTATCCTTGGCAGACCTTGGATGTGCCAAGCTAAAACCGTATGGTCTCCCTACCATTGATGCTGAAGTTTCTGACACCACAAGGAGTAGCTTCAATCAAAGTAGATCAAGGAGTGGCGCGTTCTTGCATGATCACGGCCATCTGTGACGCCAGAAAAGTGAGCAACATCTCGGCCGTCAACACTATCCTAGGAGATCTGGTCTCCGATCCTGATCTCGAACAACCTATGTTGTTCCAATTCGAAGAAGAGGCCTACAACGAGATGACTGCACTATGGTATAAACGCCGCCACCAAGCCTTCCAAGTGGGGGAACTGGTAATGCCAGTTGGCCCGTGGTGCACTAATAAGGTAGGAGGAGTGCTGGAGCCAAGGACCAAAGGACCATACAAAATCTCCGCAGCACAATCCGGTGGATTTTACCTCTTGCAAGCACGCGAAGGAGAGCACTTGGACCCTGTCATCTTGGCGCCTTTCCTACGCAGGTACCTCGGAGCTAAAACCAAGTAGACCTTCTCCATATAAGGAGAAACTACTTCAATAAGGCCTACGGGCCAAGCTTCCTTTCTTTTCATCTTTTTATCTTTTCATACCCGAACTCCCAAACTCGGGGTTGTCTTTCATGATTTTTTCCGAGCTCTTAAGTTCTAAGAATACAATTTCTTTTCAACATATATCTTCTATTTTATTTTGAAGCAGTCTATACTCTCTAAATACAAAGAGAAACTATGCCTTATAAAGCATAAGTAAAGACTGCTGCCTAAGATCCATACACTTATAAGTGTACGATTGATGCTTATCTAATATGAGCTGTTTACACTACGTGTCCGAACTACAATAATCTTAGGCCAAAATAAAATAATATACTTATAAAAAGTATATGGTCAAAGACCAACACGATACGGGTCATACAAACTCACAAAATTTGGAACTCGACTCTCCACGTGATACTCCTATTAAGGTACACATCAATATTTATTCAGGCTATTCATAAGCCTGAGAGTCAATCTTCTCAAGGATTGCAGTATAAAGACCTTTATAAAGGCAAAATCAAAAAGTGTTATATATTACACTAAAAAAATTCTTACACCTCGTGAAGGTCTTTAAATACAGGGGTACGACCCCGACCGCGAGAAGAAGTAGAGGCACGACCTCGATCACTGTGGAGGCCACAGCCCCAATTACTTTCTTCTGCCACCCTCATCAGCTGAGAGGGGGTAGGAGATCCCCCTCTATTTCCTATAATTACAGATCGAGCAGGAGAGTCAATTGAGCCACGAGCTCTAGGAGTAGGTGGCGCCTGTCTATCCCTCACACATGGGATCCCTCGAGATATACCATCTTAGACATGAGACCTTATCAACGGTCCTGAATATGGGACATAAGAAGGCCCACTTTTCTCCCTCCTTGAAGATCCTGAAGGAGTGACAAACACACCTTGAGCTTCTAGTTCCTTTATTTGGAACTTGCAAGCATTCAGCTCGGCCTGACACATCCTCAACTCATCTATCCTGGAGGCAATCTTATGATTTACGGTGATATTTTCATTCCGAAGGGTAGAAATACGAAGGTCCTTCTCGTGACTTTCACCCTTGATCTTCATTAAGTCACTCTTGACTTTCCTCCATTCTTTGTCGTACTCCTTATTGGTTGCCAAGGCTTTGCTGTGTTCATCTTCTAGATCCTTATACCTCTTCTGAAGATCACTCAACTGCTGATTCAGCTCAGCTCTCCGCTTCATAGCCTCCTTGAACCCGCCGCGAAGACTCTCACATTCTTCCAGCACGATGCTAAAACAGCCCTTGGATTCACCCAAATCTTCCTCCAGTTCTTTGTTCTTTTGAAGGACAGCTTCATACTGAACCTGCAATTCAGCACAAGCAGCTACGCAACACTGGACAAAAATGAAGACAGGGAACTATCAAATTTATGAAGGAAGCATATTATTCGGAGTACATGGATATCAAAAGACCGAGTAAAAAAATTAATTCCTAAATAAGGAGAGAATGTTCTAAGGAATTACAATCTTAGGTCCCCCATTCTGAATCCCAGGATTCTCAGTGGATGCTTTCGTAGCCGACTTCACCACCAAGTATTCCAACTGAGGATATAGACTGATCAGTTTATCATGGAATTCCTCAAGAGTTAATGCCTTCTTCAAAGATTCCAAACTAGTCAATGGGCTAGTCTCAAACCCCCCAACTTGACTAATCAATGCTCGGAAATTCTTCAGTTTCTCCGGTACTTCCGGCCAAGTATAAGCAGAGGCCAAACATCCCTGAATCTCCTCGCTGAGAAATCCCTTAAGATGAATCCACATCTCAGAAAGCTCAGACTTATGGTAGAAATCGGCATACTGTTGGCGATGGGCCTCCATCTCTGGGCAGTTAAGGCAAAAATCCATTATCAGCCGGACTAGTCGCCTCTGACAAATGGGATCGGTATATCATTCTCTCTCTACTTCCAACAAAGCGATGCTCCTCTTCAGCTCCGAGAAGGAACCATCCACCAACCTCTTCTCATTCTTAATAGCCCGGTTCTCATCCTCCAAGGCCTCCCTCTTGGCTTTCTCCTGTGCCACCTCATCTTGGAGGCGCTTTACCACATCAGAAGGCTCCTTCGACCTCCTGGACATCTCTTCCTTCATCAACTCTAGCTCAGATTCCCGCCCTTGACAGCGTTCATATAAGGTCCGGAGAGAATTGTACATATGTTTCATCTGGTTGAAGGACTGAGAAAAAAAATAAAGAACAGTCAAATAACTATACCTACAATTCTGTTAAAGGCCAAGTTGATCATACCTGGTTAATTCCAGGACATCCTGGAATCAGTTCGGTCAGTGCCTCGGAGGGAGGAGGTGACACATATTTCTCGAAGTCTTCTAGTGGTCCGAGTTCGAGCCTTGGTTTCTTTGGAGACTTGTTGGAAGAATCCCCAGAAGTCTCAAAATCCCTCTTCTTATCACTACTGCCTGGCAGCCCTCTCGATTGTGCTAATTCAGCCAGCATCTTTGATGCTCTTTTGTCTTTGATAACACCCACTGCATGTAGAAGAAATGGAGTCAGCATTGGAGAAAATGAAATAATACATGTGTGAATATTAAACATATCAGACACTACTACGAAAGTTAGAGACTATTCATTCTTGGTCCTACCATGCAAGATTTTCAAAAAATCAGAAGATTGAGATATCTTCTTTCTCGGATGCCGAATTAGAGCGGAACCCTCATCCTCTTTCTCATCTGATGGATCTAGAGCCACCGGAACAAATGGGCAATTTGCCTCTTCAATCACCTTAGGTTCTTGAACCAATCTTTTGAACCGACTCCCACGTCGAGCATCCTTCATCAGACCCGAGATTTCCATATCTACTTGTTTCTCGGATATCTCATCTCGAGCAGTTCTCTCTTCTAGTGCTCTAGTGGCCAGCAACGCCCTAGCTGCACCAACCGGATCCTGTTCCATAGACAGGAGGACTTCATACCAGTCAATATCAACACCTTTTGGTTGATCAAAATGTGTCAACCTCAAGTAACTTCTATTTTGAAGAGTCTGGCCAGACAGTTGATTCAACCAGCTATACGTCTCAATAGGCCACTGCCAACCCATCTGATGATATCCTGATACAAACTTACCCTCTCTAAGTTTGATCCTATCTCTCACCAACTCCTCAGCTATATTTAGCAATTTACGGGAGGACTCAACTTATTTTTGACCTCTTCGTTCCAATGAGAAACTTCATACTTTGTTCGATCAAAGGTCAGTTTTACCTTATCCCATTTCCCGCAGTTCACAGGAAGCACAAAAAGCTTACCTAAAGAGGTATCCCAAGAGGTCAAGGTCACAATTTGTTTAACAAGGGAAACCTTATACATAGTCCGCAACAAGGGGAGACTGGGACGGTAACCTTTACGAGCACACCAAGTTATTAAGGCCATAATGATTACTATCACATTGGCATGTAGCTGCCCTGGATGCACCTTATAATACTGAAGAAAATCATTCAACAGTGGGGGAAAAGGGAAGGCTAACCTATGTTGCAGAAATCTCCCATATATGACCCCTTGGGTCGGAGTTACTAATTCAAATGCAGACTTGTCTTCTCCAAAGTACAACAGATCAGCATCAGAAGGAATCGAAAAGGAACAACCTTCTATGAAGATAGCAGCGTCAGCGCGTGCTTTATCCTCCTTCATCGACTTTTTACAACTACCTTCGCCATCCATGGATATTCTACCTTCGGATGCATGCACTACTATGGGGCTATTCCCCTCTATCTGAGCCCTCCTGGCCATTGCCCTCAATCTCTTCTCTTCCTCAGAGGCTTTCTTCTTCAGAATTACAGGTTTTTTCCCACTCGTTACCTCAACTCTGCGGCGGTCACGGGAGCTACTCTCCTCGGCCTGAGCTTGTACATACTCTCCCTCATCATGACGGGGGAAAGAAATTGTTTTACTACTATTACTCATTATTATAGAGAGTATGGGGGGAAATACACACAGGGAGAAAAGGAAAAAACAGACACAAACAAATGTGCAGAGAAAGAAGATAGCACTTATTGATGATGGAAGCAGAAAGCAGAAATTTGGGGCTTCAGAAATTGATGAAGTGCTGATACGTCTTCTGAACTTGGAAAGAAGAAATTTTCGAATAAGAGAAGACAATGGGAATGATTTGGGAGATTTAATCAAAACCCAGACAGCATTGAAGACGAGCAATTACCTCGATCCTGTTTCCGATGCAAGTAATTGAAGAGATGGGGGACAGATCGTCTCTACTCACCAATGACAATGCGACACGTATATATACCATCTGGATTTCAAAGGAAGCTAATCTCAGCCGTCCACATATTTGATGGAATACGAAAGAACTTTAAGCTAGATATTTAGAAGGGTAAGCCCGAAAGGACAGTCCTAGAAGGACACCCCGAGTTTAACACCCCGAGTTAGTCTCCCTCGAGTTATTGGTCTTCCCTCGAGAAGCAAACCTCTCTTTCAACCTTCGAGATGGAGTACTCTATATTCTGAAGATCTACCTTGGGGCTACTGATAAGTCCATGGTTCGTATTCGGGCCTCATTCATACTCGGACCAGGGCCCGAGAAGGGTCGTGGGCTCGAAATACGTGGAGGGTGGGTCCACAGGTCCATCAATCCTAATCCTTATAAGGAATGCGTATATTATGAATGTTCTACAAGGAATATACATCTTCTCAAAGATGGTAATACAGTCATCCTAAACATGGCAACACAACCATGTCCGAAATATACTTCTATTATACATGGTAATACAAGTACTATTCCCATAAGAGTTGTATTCATACCATAAATACATATCTTGGTGATCTACGGATTGTAGCCATATAAATACCCTAAAGGTTTGGTAGACCTCTCCACCTAATCTCATACTACATACTTTACGACTTAAGCAAATAACTGACTTGAGCGTCGGAGTGTCTACCCCCGGGACACCCGGGGCCTTTGTTTTGCAGATCAGTTCGTGAGCGTGGTTCGTCGTCGAAGTGTTGGTGTCCGGCATACATCAGAGATAAAGCTACTAAATGTGTAAAACTATTGTTTTGTTTCTTTAATATGAAATCGTTTTCCAAAAAAAAGGATTAGAGATGTGAATGATTGATGATGATGGAGTAGTGGAGAACTAGTGTTTCAAGATAGGAGGAGTGGGAGATTGAAGATAGGAGGAGTGGGAGAATGAAGGAGTAAGTGAAAATTAAGCTGAGAGTTAGAGAAACAATGGGTCATATAATATCGTATCTCCACCAGCGATATCGCTAGTGGTAACGCCCGTGGAAGAATCACGAAGCGATATCGCTAATGGTAACGCCTGTGGATGAATCACGTAACGATATCGCTTCTATGTGTCTTTGTTACGGCATTTTTGGAAAACTCCTTATATAAACATGAAGACACCGCCGTTTTTTTCATGCCCTGGGCAAATGAGTGATTACGAATTCGTAACCAAGTAACACAGCGGTTCCACGCAAAATCCCCAGAAAAGCCGTGAATGTGATGCCATGTAACCTATACGTTTCCACTAATGGGGCAACCTATCAGTTTCCTCTCCAGATATCAACACCTAAAAAGATATAAATGAAGAATTGAAATAGTTAGGATATGTAAAATTAGATTAAAGACAAAACACAACATTTATAACCAGGTCGAGGAAAAGGTATTAGCATTGTAGATACAGGATTCAATCGATTAAATTGAAAAATAATATCTTGTGCACAATTAACACTTATTTTTTTAATAGATAAACTAATATTTATTAATCAACGGTTACTTTCCAAGTGAAAAGATGTGAAAGAATATGAAAAAATTAAAAAATGGGGTTTCAGCTGTTAGGATTTTGGTGGCTATTAAAGTATGCGTAGTAGTGTAAATTGGTATGCGGATTTGTGTTCTCTAATAAGATAGAAAAACACTTGTGTGTGACGTGATTCTATGGTAAGACACTTGCCTAATTCTTCATATTTTGAATTCAAATTATATTTTGAATTCAAATTATAAATAATTGATCTTATTTTTAAACAAACAACAAATCATACATTACGATAAATTTGCCAATATATAATTTTATCCCCGTAAGATATAGAATGAATTTATGCACTAGCTAATCAAGCAAAGAATAAATCATATAGTAGTAGTAGGAGAAGAAGATTTATTACATTTTCTGTGACCGCGAAGATTTTCACATGCACGCCGCATGCTGGACCTGTCTCTCTGCTGGCATGAACTCCAAATCTTGCTTGGCTTTCAAATTTTCAGAAATGAAGAGACACCACTACTGATTATGCTTGAAAATTAAGAAATAAAAGGACTGATTTCCATATAATAATATATTAACTAGCCTGATTAACACAGAACAACGAGTCTAATCTTTAATTAGACCGACTCTCTTAATTTGTTTGAATTATTTGAATGTCCATTATATATAAATATATATTAATATATATATGTGCTGGTCCTGAACAATATCTTATGTTAAAATGATATGATAACAACAATGTTAAAACTTTTTTATCTGCCACTACGTGATATGATACTCGAAATACACGAGAAAAGAGAAATTCCATTTATATTTCATTTGTTCTATCCCATTTATTTTTATATTTCATCCGTTCTATCTGGTTCAGTTTAATAAAAATATAGTTTGATATATTCGTTTATAAATGTCAAATTTTTATGTGTTGTAAATTTATAAACACTTAGTTAAACATATATATATATATATATATATACACACACATTAATTAAAACAATTTTTAACAAAACAATACGTCCGATTTAATAGAGATTTGTATGGAATAAATAAACTTTTTGCATACGTCCAAGCCCTGTAGAAGCTAGCGTGGTGTGCATTTTGTGCAAGAAAGAGATAATTAAACAATTGAGGGCATCTGGATCACGCTTACTTATTGTGTCTCCAAATTGGCCATATTGCTTGAAAGCCAATTCGATTAATGTTCAACAAAACAAAAAAACATGTTCCAAGTCAAACACAAAACATTTTACTTTGTTTTCATCATTAGATCTACGTAGACGTCGTACTATATATATATTCATATCAAACATTCGAAATTGCGCAACTTTCTTCGATCTTCTTCTTCTTCTAAGACCTTTCTTCTTCCATATATATCCTTGTTCTCTCACTTCTGCAACTCTTTATCAGAGTGTCACTGTCCACTTCCCAGGCACTAATTAACAAACTTCTGCTGTTTTTGGCCGGCTGCAATATTTTCTTTCTTTAATTTTATTTTGAGAAGCATGTTCTCTTTCTTCCGTTCTAGTCTCTAGAGGTATATACTGTGTTTGTGTGGGACTGCAGCAGATCGCCAAAAGAAAAATGATCATTTCCCTAATTTTTTCAAAATTTTTATGCTGTCATTTAGTACGTACTAACCTTGGTTTTATACAATGCATGGCTGGGTTCAGAGTAGTTCGTTCGTAGTTCATATATACTTCGTTTTTTTTATAGTTAGCAAGCATACTTCATAATCACACGTTAAAATTAATGATTTTAATTATATCTCATATCATGACAATATCGCAAGTTATATCTAATTGTATGAATGCTGGTATTAAGACATCTGTTTGATCTATTTTTCGTATATATTTTGATATCATCAGAAATTTATGATCAGAAATCTTTATTTTGATCGAGCTGAAGTTCGTTGCTCCAAGGATTCCAGGTCAACTAGTACTGTTACTCCTTGCCAGTCTGTAGGATTCCATAATTTATCTCCGGATATGATAATGTGTTGTATTCAATTAGTTTACCCGCACTTCTAAGTTACACATGGATGATAATGAACAAGTATATAATTACACAATTTCCTTTCCAAATTTGCATATGGATGTATCCCAAAATATATATTCTAAGATTTAAAAAAAATAAAATTTGTTTTCCCAAACAAGTTCTATTTGTTTTTATTCCGAATTTGGTCAAACATGATCTTAAAAATTATAGGCAATGCTATTTACAGATTGTATTTTAGTTTTGCAGTTCGTATAATTATTTCCAGGAAAGACAATATCACCCTCGATCAAGTGGTTAATTAAAGTTTGAACAAGATAAATTAATTAATAAGGGCAATCTTATCAGTTTCAATCAAAATACAGATTGTATTAGTAAAAAATATTCTGCAAATAGGAATTCCGAAAATTACTGAAACAACCGGGAAGAACATTGATCTAAAGCCAGATGCATTGAGTAGTGACAATATGAGGTGAAAAAAACCCCAAAAGAAATGAAGATGAAAAACCTCAATAAATTTGTTTTTTTTCATTACAAGGAAATGCATAATTAATAATTCCAAACTAGTGCCAAGCCATGCACTTTTGGATAGTATTACAAATGAACCACATATTCAAATAGGCTTATTCGATCGATCTCCTCCAAGACTCCAAGTTTATATGTATGTATGATATGCCTCTAAAAGTTACTTATATAGTACTTCAGCATCTTCTTATGTACACAGAACAGACTCATAATAAGGTCACATTTTTCATCTCTTCTTCTATTAATAACCGCCATCGTTTTAATTCTCTATTTATAATTAGTTATATATTATTAGGTTAAGTTACCAATTACCATGTTTGCATCTTTACTTCCATAGATCAACTTGAGAAGAGTTGCTTGTGGTAGCCATGGAAGCAAGCTCCGACGAAGAAGAAGGCGGCGCGTCAGAGTAGGCGGCGGCTTGCTTGGCGGCGTCCTCGTGGCTGAGCTGAGACGCGACGAATTTATCGAGAACTCGCCAGTCTGTCACCTGGTCGGCGGTGGTGGTGTCGGAATATAGAGGGCTCAAATACTGCTGACTCTGAAGAAGAAATTGGTTTTCCTGGTTCAAATTTGAAGATTGCATAAGGGATCTCTCGAATGAATATGGGATCACCGTGTTTTGCGAGGGTATTTTTGGGCTCTCGAGCTGCGGGAGCTGGAGGAATGCATCATGGTGGTGGTGGTTGAGGTGGCCGGAGATGATGGTGGTGGCGGTGGTGCTGTGGTTGTAGTGCAGTTGATCGAGCTCTTGTTTGCATGATGACGAGTAGTTTTGAGGATTAATGTTGATGTTGTATGAATTAGTGTAGGGTTGGGGGATTCTTCTTGGAGAATCGAAATCTGGCATGAAGGAAACTTGATCATCGTACCAGCAAACTGAGTCATGGTCTCCATCTTTTCTTACTGCTGCCAACCTCTTCTTGAAAACCCTACACACCACCCATCCTTCTTCCTGTTCAAATTCAAAGAGAAATGATCTAGTCAATCCTCTAGTAATATTGCAGCACACGGAAAGATTCACGTAATAGTCCTTGATCCTTAGAAATTTATCTTGCAATACCTATAACTATGTGTTACTCCCTCAATTTCATTTTTTAACATGTTTGATCGTTAATATTCGAGAACCTTAATTTCATGTTAAATTTTGATATTTAATTATAGAATGTGTTGTGGTTCAGATAACATTTTACGTGAACGTATGTATCGTAGAATTTATTGTCAAGCATGGTTTGTAAAAGTTGACTGAAAAATATGAAGTTTAATGTTAAGAGGGAGTACCAATTATTTCAAATTTTACTAATTCTCTCTTGTAACGTGGAATCAAAGGAATTTAAAGGAGTGGTCTTAATTTAGACATCCGAACATTAACATATCTAATTTTGAAACAGATTGATTGGCTTAGATTCATGCAATACAAAGGGATGATAGAACCTAGTTAGCCAGGGCAATATATAATTGGTTTCAAGAGAGAGTGGAAAATATTATTGTTTAAACAAGGCCTTCTATTGTTGTCTCCTTCTACTCCTGCACGTTTCCAGCACTAACATTTTCTCAAAACTATTTTTATCTAATACACGTAATTCAATATTTTATTTTCGTAATTCAAAATATAATATAAATTTACGAAAATATTCTTATTTATTATGTTTATTGAGAAATTTAGCAATATTTAGAAGGCGGTATTGTAACTTCAATGATATTTTGAACTACGCATGAGTAAAGTAGCAGAGTGCGTATAACACTTGAGTTAATTAATTAGTTCCATCAAAATGTGAACATATTTTCTGTGAAACTAAGGATAAGCATGCACAAAAACCAAGTGCAGATCTCCATGCATGTATGAAAGTTTAAATATAGTGAGAGAATAATTTGAAAACATAAACGGAGGACTTGCCTGAGGAGTGGCATTCTCGTTGGTTTCAAGTCTGTACTCGTGCATGATCCAGTCAGACTTCTGTCCATTCGGAGCACGGCCTTTATAAAATACCAAGGTTTTCCTCATCCCAATCAGACTGTGCTTTGAATATATGGCTTTGTCTCTCCCCGTGGCCTTCCAGAACCCAGCTTTTGTAGCTCTGTTTGTTCGAGTTCCGGTCGGGTACTTCTTATCCTTGTGACTAAAGAAATACCACTCATTCTGCTCCTCACTCCCTATTCTGCACAGCTCTGCAATACATTTTAATTTAATTATCTCACCATGCATGCGTAAAACAAATGAAAAAAGTGAGAAATGACAGTAATTTTGAGTGCTTGATTTACCTGTAAGATCCCACGGTTCGATTCTGTAGAGATCGACATCCTTGATCACGTCCAGATCGATTCTTTTTGCAGCGATCTTCTTACGGAGATAGTAATCCACTAATTCTTCATCTGTAGGATGGAACCTAAAACCCGGGGGAACATGTGTAAATGTATTCATCTTCTTTCCTCAGATTTATGTGCTTCACTACCTGCACTATACATAAAACATCCCCTTTAATCATCTAGATCTGCTTGTTGATCTGATCTGATATGAACTGAACCAAACACCAGTATTAATATATCTCTAACAGCAATGTAATAGTTATATCAATGGATTTGCAACATGAAACTGTGAAATAATTTGGAAATGACAAACTAATTAATCAACAAACCAATTTATGAAAATCTGTATACATTATTTTTCAGGGTCCAGGAATTAATCATTCAATTGATCACACACACTGTGTAAGGATGGAAGGCAATATGAATGGTCCAGAGAGGTCATGGAATTAAACTTGGTGTTGGCAAGCAGAAAGCAATGCATCATTTCGATATTAACCATGCCTATCCAAGTCCACTAACATATATATTTAGCAATTTTAGAAATAAAAAAACATGATCATGAGACTTAATAAGTCCAACTTTATATGAACAACTCAAACTATTTATGCAACAAATTGATGAGGAAAGAATTCCCAGATCTTTAATTTCTTGAAATATACAGATCGAAATGTGAATATAAATGTGAAAACCAAATATTAGATCTGTGTATAGGTACATATGTATGTACTCAAGTTTGCTTTTGCTTAAGGCATGAAACCTAAATGAGAAGAAGCACACACACAAAAGTTGGTTTCCACTCATAAAGTAAAACTAGCATAGAATTATTATGTTCTATCAAATTTTCTTTTCTCAACCTTCTTTGCAAGACACGCATGAGAAGACGAAATTAATGCAAAAACTAGCTCAAAATTGATGCATCTATATATGAAGAAAGGATAGCATAGCAAAGCTTGAACATCCATCTAACGCTATTAAAATTACATAGATCATGATTAACGAATCAAGTATAATTTTAACAAATTATATAATATCTATAGTTTTAAATAAACTATTACGTTTTAAGTTTATATAATCATTAATTATATGAGTTAACGAACTCAGGGTACTAAATATTATTTGAAATACGTGACCTATTTCAAACAATATATAGACTACATATTAACTCTTTTCATATGATCATATAACTTTAAGATGCATTCTCTTTGAACCATTTATAAGAGACATATCCATTAAAACTTTAGAAAAATATGAATTGGTTAAGGGCAAACTGAAGGGAAATTAAAGAAAATTAGACCATAAAAAAACACAAAGAAAGAAAGGAAAAATGCATGAAAACACCAAGTAAACGAATCATAAGAAAAACCAATACTGTCTTAACAAACACATAGACACAACAACACACCAGAGAGGATGCTAAGGGCTGAAGCACCAGTACATCAAATGAATCGAGGTAGAAATGTTTTTTTTTAAAAAAATTACATGTTGAAATAAGAAAGAAAAAATAAGCACTCTTAACCATTATTCCATCATAAACATGCTAAGGGTTTAGGACGCCTCAAAAACCATGGTTAATCATCAGACACAGACAAACAATGGAAGAAAACAGAAAACAGGCTTTATCAACCAATTAAAACAGTATCATATGCATCAATCAAACACTGAAAAAGACGTACAAACTAAAACAGTAACATCAATCAAACACACATACACACGAAACCATATGCGGCCGAAGGATCGAAAACTAGGGTTTGAAGATAAGAAGAGATTAGAGAAAGGAAGGAGATGAAGGAACAACCTTGATAAAAACAAAAGGTAGCCCTTCGAACTCTCAAAGGGATCAGATCGCGTTGAGTTGGATCGCAAACATCCAGTCAACCCAATGATCAGTGCTCGCAACTTTTGATCCCACTCCAGCAGACAAAAAGCTCAGAAAAGAATGTTTTAGAACCTCAAAAAGGGTCCTTCTTTTAATCCTCCTCGGGAATGGAGCTCAGCTCCAGTTACTTTGTACCAAAACTTTTGTCGTCTTCTTGTCAAGAATGGATGATCAGATCCCGAGGAAGCAAACAGAGAAACGACCTAAAGAAGCATATTTATCTATCAAGAATATGCAGTTAATCAGCTAGCTTAATCAAGCAAACAAAACAACAAACATCAAACAAAAAAACAAGAAGGAAACCCTAGCTAGGGCAGCTGGTTTGTTTGTTTGTTTGTTTGTTGGACTGAGAACCCTCTTAAACTCTTTTGGAATGGATATTTATATAGATACAGATAGGATATATATGTTTGTTTTGTATATTATCTTGTGCGTTGAGCTGAGCTGAGCTTGATTGTTGGGAAAGATTGGAGGGAAAAAAGGGAGGCGCAGAAAATGGTGGCGACTAATTACTCCACCACCTCCCACCAGCAACTGAAAGGGACCAAAAGCAATGATAACATTTTTCTGAGAGAGAATGTTTGATGAGACAAGCTGAGGTTAACGTCAGATATTTGATGCCCATGCTCTTCTTAAACTAATCCCCCTCACTTTGATGCTTAACTTCTTTAATCACCCTGCTATTGGGATGTGTTCCCTTTTCAAAAAAGTAATTAAGGTAATTATACGAAAGCTTCCGCGCCTGTTAAACTTGTTGAAGTTGCAATATTCCATCGAAAATCAAAGTTTTACAAATATTTAATGTATCGGCAAATGTGCAGTCTCACAATATATATATGCCATGAATTTGTATCAAAGTTTTTTTTTTTTCAGTTCCATCATACACTCTTGTCCAACAAAATTATAGAAACCCTAGAAGGTGTCAATTTGGGTTAAATATGGTTGAATCATGTATTTTATATCATCCATGCATATAGTTAGATAGTCAAATTAGGATGTATTTCTTAAATGTCAAAATTTTATATTTAGTTAATTGTAACTAAAATTATTGGATTGCTAAATACAATACCTAACATCTAATATTATATATGTGCTAGGACATACAAGTGTACATCCTACCTCTGGTGTTAGAGAACATACAATTTCTAGGTTTAGGTCAATTCATGGGTCAACAATTGGTAAATTTGGTAAAAAGAAAAAAAAAATCGTGGGACAGTTTACGGGGACACAAGCTGACGTTATATTTCTGTATTCGGGAAATAATATACAAACCCAAAAAATACGTACTCGGGTAAAACAAATGAGACTAAAGCCAAGAGAATATGGCTGGGGGTGAGAACAAACTCACTACCCCAGCCCACAAAACAATCTGCTTCTACCTCCAACACGTGAGACCTTCCAAAGATACTAGACCCAGGCCCATGATGAGGTAAGCTAATATGGCAGCATCCGGGGACAGTACAACTTGGATAAGGACGGGTACACTAGAAGCCACCTAAAGTATGGACCACGTGGAGAGCATGAGTCATTGTATATGTATAGTGCTCCTCAGCACTATTCCAAGTAAGTATCTTCTCATTATTATTCTAGTGAATTCCCTTTTTCTCTCCCGAGATCCATCTTTCATCATCACGCCGGAGGGTCTACCCTCGGGTAACTCTCGGGGCTCTGTCTTGTAGGGTCAGGTTATTGGATAAGAGGAAGGGGACCACCCGGACCAACCAGGCGCGCAGCATCAAACCGCAGAGATGTAGCGGCAGTGAGGTGCAAGTCCAAAGTGGGTGGACGACATACATATATGTGCCACCAGTAGAAACTTGTCCATCCGTGAATACAATCCCAATCCTAGTATGTCACCCACCAAGAGTTTCGTTTCCCCTTTGAACTAGGATTCAATATCGACCCAGGACTGGATACCTATTTGGTCAAGATTCTTCTCCGTAGAAAAGGCTTCCTCTTACCTCTTGGAATGGGTTATGAGCAGCCGAGAGTGGTCTCAGGTCTTGCGTTGGAAGCTGTGAAAGACGATGTGGATGTGCTTGCTGGTCCTGTTAGACTAGTCATGATAGTGCAATATGCTCCAGCCTGATGAAATATCTCAACGAGTTCCATCGTAGTAGAATCTGTCAGTGATGATGATGATGATGTTGGCCGCCACAGTCGTGAGTAGTAGAGTGATGGTGTCGTCAATCAGTCAAGGGTGGACCTGACAATGCGGCTCCGGCCATGTGCACCTACATAAAAGAGAAATGATGGTGATGTTGGCATGCAGACGATCCCGATGAAAAATCGAGGCTGAGTCTTGTGGTGTTGAGCTGATGTAAGGCGATGCCTATGCTCAATCTGGTGTCCAAGAGATGCAATCTTCTGAAGGATGAATGAGATCGGGCACTCTTGTAGCGCACGCTGGGCATGGCGATTCCATAACCACCTTCTCCATTATAGGAAATGGACAACCTTCGCCCCTTTAGCACCATATTGTGAACACTAACGTGCAACGCGGGAAGAAGACACAAGTAGTAACTGGTATAGTGTACAAGTCAGAGCTGCCAACGGGGCGTTAACCCCTTAACCATGAAAACGGTCAGCGAGCTAGTCGAATTACAGAAGTCATCATGTACTAGGCTATCACTGATTAGGTAACAATCCGTATTGCTCAGTTAAGAGATAAATCTCAAATCTAGAACATATCAGTCAAGTCCTTGGTCACAGTACCTTGCAACCCGCTCAACGAGCCAGGCAAGTTAGAGAAGACATCATGTACCAACATGTAGTACTTGGTTAAGAGATGAGTCTCAATTCCCAAGCATCTCTTACCATAGAATATCTAGGGGTTTGCTATATGTAGGTCCAGTATATTTAAGCATGTCTGATGGAAGTGTGAGAAAATATCATAATTACTCATCATTAGTTCATTAGTTTTTCAAATAAATTTCTAAAAACCCTAACTTTGAATGCCTAAATCCATCTATGTAATCATTGAACATGTTTCTAAATCATAAAATTACGGTTTCTTGAATTATAATGCATGTTTAAGGAGGACATTATTGTCACTTTAGGTTTAATTTGAACTTGCTGAAGTAAACTGGTCATGCATATATAACCACCTAATAAACTGGGATACAAAGCTTCCATACTTTTGGCCATAAGTCATCTGCTACAATTACATGGCCTTACTGATTGTGAAAAAACTCAGACCTTATGTTCTCCTTCAATGTGGGATGCATGGATTTCACATTTAACTTACCATTCAGATAATTATGCCATACCCAGGTGTCACTGCCCATTTGGTCGTTGAGCTGAATCGCCAGGATGTCATGCGCATCCTCCCAGATGAAGCTCTGTTCGATGAGATCCGCCTTCTAGTTACCTATGTCAATATCAATCAGGTCTGAGACCCTAGTTAGGGTTCCTGGCACAAGGCGTGACTCTCTAATCTTGAAGTTCTCCGTTGTCGACAGCCATGGGGTTTTGTGTTATGCTTATGGTTGTGGCACTTTTCAAATGTTTCCGACTGCCCAATTCAAGTAGCTTAGCCCCACTAGTGCACAAGCATAGGTTTCTCGGCACACATTTCACGGTGTTTTGGCCAGATTTTGGCGGAACCGCCGAGTAACTGGGTTACGAACTCGTAACCTGCCGTTCGCCTAGGGCAAAAAAAAACACGGCGTTTCACAATTAAAACAAGGCGTTTTCCAAAGTGTATTAAAAATGTCAATACTAGGCGAACTCTGAACCGTGTTCGCTGATAGGCGAGTAGAGTGACGAATTAGCCAGCATTACCCGCCTGAAATAAGAATAGTTGTTCGCCCATACATGCTAAGACGCGTTGTAGTTGCGAAATCGCCTTGTATTGACGCCAGCAGGCGTTACTGAAGAAGCGAGTTCGCCTATAGTTATGACCAGAGGCGTTTCAGTTTACGAATTCGCTTGTATTAAAATGTAGTGGGCGAATTTGGTGGCGAATTCGTAACAGTGTCGTAGCTGGGTGTATAAAAGCTGATTTTTTGCGGGAATGAAAATAAAAGAAGTAGATAAAAGAACTCTCATTTTGTTTTGTCTCAAGTTTTGCTCAAATTTTCAGGCCTTGATTTTGCCCAAGAACACAAAGGTATGAGGTTTTGATTTTTTTGTTGATTGGTTGTGGAATGGGCAAACTGTTTTTGATTAGTGTATGTGCTTGTTTATATGGATTTGTAGAGTTCTTAGGGTGCTAAATTTGTGGAATGTTTGAGTGATTGTAGCAAAATCGTTGTTGATAGTATCTTGTTAAGCATGGGTCGTAGTGAAATCATGTTGGAGAATCAGCGTCCATCACAAGGTTATACGGATTTGATTCAAGAGTTTATTGATGTTGGTTGGAAGGATTGTGTAGAATAGAGAATGGGTGGGCTAAGATGTCCTTGCATAGATTGCCTTAACAACGCGATTTATGAGGATGTAGACGTTGTGCGCGAACATTTGGTTTGTAGAGGTTTTGGTCCTACATATACAACATGGGTTTGGCATGGAGAAGGTGCAAGTCATAATGATGCAGAGTTTGATGTTAAGCTTGGGGCAGATGGATTGCGTTATGATGGTTGTCTTGATGAAATGGCGGAAGACGTGGCAATGGATTGGGTAGGAAAGCCGAGCATGTTAGCGGCGATGTATAATGATAAAGAGACACCATTGTACAAGGGTTGCAAACATTCCGTTCTTGGTTCTACGTTGTTGTTGATGAATTTAAAGGCGCGCCATGGAATATCTGACAAGGGGATGACTGAATTGTTAGAGTTGGTGAAAGAGTTGCTACCCACTGACAACTTGTGTCCTGATCGAGTATATGCTGCTAAGAAGATATTATGTCCTATGGGAATGGAGATGCAGAAGATTCATGCATGCCCTAACGATTGTTTGTTGTACAGGGGAGATGACAAGGATAGAGATACATGCCGAGTCTGCAATGAACCTCGGTACAAGTCAAAGGTGGGGACCGTAGAGGTATGCGGCGAGAGTGTGACGCCGTTTAGATGTAAAACGCCGGCTAAAGTAGTGTATTACCTTCCGCTGATTCCTCGACTGAAGAGGTTGTTTGCAAATCCTGAGGATGCAAAGTTGCTAACATGGCATGCGGATAGGGCTAGGGAGGACGATGACATTATTTCACATGCCTCAGATGGAGATCAGTGGAAGAAAATGGATGAGCGGTACCCTGAATTTGCTGCTGAGCCCAGGAATGTGAGGCTAGGCTTATCCACTGATGGCATGAATCCCTTTGGTAACATGTCTAGCACCCATAGTTCTTGGCCAGTTATGGTTGTGATTTACAATCTGCCATCGTGGTTGATGATGAAACGTAAGTATGTGTTATTGTCCATGATGATATCTGGTCCTAAGCAACTGGGTAACGATATTGACGTGTACCTAGCGCCTTTGATCGAAGATTTGCAGAAATTATTCAATGTGGTTGTTCGGATACCTGATGGCAGTCGAGGTGATGAGGAGTTTAAACTGCAAGGAATGTTGTTGTGGAATATAAATGACTTTCCTGCATTAGGTAACTTGGGGGATTATTCAGTGAAAGGTCACTTTGCATGTCCCATATGTGAGAGCAAGACTAGTTATTGTCAATTGAAACACGGTGGTAAGCCGGTGTATCTCGGGCATAGAAGATTTCTTCCGACGGGACATCCTTGGAGGCGAGCAAAGAATTGGTTCAACGTGAGAGAAGAGCATGATCCCCCCCCAATCCCTTTAACTGGAGAGGAGGTTCTAGAAAAGGTTACTGGGATGGATCATGAATTTGGTAAGGGAAAGAAGAAGAAGGCGTCGAATAGCAGTTGGAAGAAGTGTTCGATCTTCTTCAAACTAGATTACTGGAAGCATTTGGACGTACGTCACTGTCTCGATGTGATGCATATTGAGAAGAACGTATGTGAAGCACTTGTAGGTACGCTGATGAATACCCCTGGAAAGACAAAGGATGGCTTAAAAGCGCGGAAAGATCTTGTACAGCTTGGTATCCGATCGTCTCTAGCCCCTGTAGAGGAAGAAGGTAAATCTTATTTACCTCCAGCTTGTTACACTATGTCGACCGAGGAGAAGAAGCGTTACTGTAATGCTTTGAAGTCTGTTAAGGTTCCAACAGGTTACTCTTCGAACATCCGTAATTGTGTTAATACCAAAGAACTGAAGCTGGCCGGATTGAAGTCACACGACTGTCATAATCTTATGCAGGAGCTGAATGTTATCGCTCTACGAGGATCATTGCCTCGTCACGTGAGGAAGGCGATATCGAAGCTATGTTACTTTTTTAAGTGCATATGTCGTAAGCGAGTGAGCAGGCAGAAGCTGGATGAGTTGCAGGAAATGGTGGTGGAAGTTTTGTGTAGGATGGAGATGTACTTTCCCCCGGCCTTTTTTGACATAATGATCCACGTGATTGTCCATTTGGTGAGGGAGGTAAAATTATGTGGCCCAGTTTACTTGAGATGGATGTATCCATTTGAGCGGTACATGTCGATTTTTAAGCATTTCGTGAAGAACAGATATAGGCCTGATGCTAGTATAGTTCAACGTTATGTCGCAGAAGAGGTTATTGAGTTTTGTACCAACTATATGAAAGATGTTGCCACAGTGGGGATCCCAAATGCTAGGCACGATGGTAGAGTGGACGGGCACGGGCTCAAGCATCATAGTTTGTTTAGTCCTACCGCCGCCGACATGGATGCTATCCATTTATATATCCTCAGAAATCACGAGGCGGTGACCCCTTATATTGACATACACATGGATCAGATTAGAGTGTCAAATGCATGGACTGTCGGTGATGTGAGGATCCTGGAAAAGCATTGTGCCAATTTCGTTCGGTGGCTGCAAGCTCACATTCAGCAAGGGGATCATCCTGATATTGTCAAGCTGTTATGTAGAAGACCCCTCGGCACTGTCTCCTCTTTTGGTGGGTACGACATAAACGGTTATACTTTTGGAACCAAATGGTCGGATGAGAGGTCAACTAACCAAAAAAGTGGTGTGGTAGTACCAGGTGAGGCAGTTCATGGATGCGAAGCATACTACGGGACGATCACCGACATCTGGGAGATTGACTTTATCAGTGTCACAATTCCAGTGTTCAAGTGTGAGTGGGTGAAAGAATGTGGCGGGGTGCGGAAAGAGGATTACGGCACAACCCTGGTGAATCGCAGTGTTCTTGGCTCTGAAGGTGATTCGTTTATCATGGCGTCTCAGGCGCACCAAGTGTTTTATGTGACGGATCCACAGGATAACCGGTGGGAGATTGTGGTGAATGGTAAGCAGGCGCTTCTTCACAATGGCAATGACGAGGATCGCAGCTTTGGAACAGATATCGGGGACCTTCTGGGTTTAGAGCCTAACGAAACCTTAACTGAAGACGAGGCGAGTTTGAAAAGGTATTTTGCGCGGAACGATCACATGGAGGGCATTTGGATCACCAATGCTGGAAAACCAACGAAGCGAAAGAGGAATCAACCAAAGAATATGTAAACATTAGTAGGTAATTGGAAAAACCTTAAATTTTCAGCATATACATTTGGTATGGACTGAATTAGTATTCATGTATGCTTGAAACGCGTTTCACTCATAGCATAGGCGTAAATAAAGACGACTTCTCTTGTACAAATCGCCTGTAAGCGTTACTAGAGGCGAGATCGTATCTCTATTCGCCAACCTTGAAACTACGTCGTTTTTGTAGTTTTACTTTATGCCTTGGCATTTAGGTGGTGGCGGTTCCATAAGCCGTCTCGCCTGTTACTGGCGAGTTCGCTTCTTGAGTCGTCTGTTAGACTCTGTTGAAACAGGCGAGATTAGAAGCGAACTCGCTTCAGTTATAACACCACAAGCGAATTTGGTTGCGATTTCGTTTCTGACTTTACCTAAATAGTATTTTAGTACTAGCAACACTATAAAAGACTATATCGACACCGGTTTAACACATGAACAATTATATGTAATTTATATCAAATTTAAACAATAAGCGCATATGAACTGTAAGCACCAAATTTTATTGAATAATGCAATCAAAACGAAAAAATCGTTAAATTGTAGCAATACAATTTGAAAAAACGTCCCTAGACTACATCCACATGTCTAGGAAGAGTTGTCTCCGCCTGTCTGGTCTTCATTGTCAGGAGTGGCCGCCGAAGGATTTTTTCGGGCATATGCTCTTAGAAAACCACGAAGCAAGTGGCTGTTCTTCCACCCCGACTTGCGGAGATTAGCAAGCTCTGTCCTCATCGCGAAGTTCGACTCCTCAAGCCCCTTATAATATGCTTCCGCACTCACTAGTAAATGGAGAACATTGAAAATGTTAAATTTAGATATTGAACACAATATAATGGAACTTAAATATAATTTGTATCCCCTTACCTCCGATTTGCTCAGGTTCCGGCTCCACGGCCTTCTCTCCGTTTGGCTGCCAAGTCCCCCCAACCAATGACCACTTTTTCTTCTCAAAGTATTCCTTGGTGTAGTACTCACACGGCTTGGCGGTGTTGGAGAATTTCAACTTCGGATGCTTGGACCGGAGGAACATTGTTATGAAGTTTGCGTAGGGCAACTTCTTAGCCATCGTATTGTTCTCAACCACGCTGTACTTCATGTGTTGAAACATGGTGTACCCGAGGTTTATCATCACTTCCGAGGCCAACAAGTAGTAAGTGACCAAAGTGGTGAAGTTTGGCTCTTGGAGGTAACCCCCTTTGGGCACAATATTGGTAGCCACCATCTCATACAAGATCCTTCGCTCGGGTGTAAGCTGTCCCAGCTTGTACTCCTTTGGCCTTCCAAGCGGACCTAACTGGCGGCCGAAGTGCTCCAACCCCAATTTCTGCAAATTCGCGGCTGGAAAGATCGACTCACTTGGCCAGTCACCCCTTATGTAAAGGTCCACTGGTTCATCATCGTCCTCGTACGTGTTCTTGAGGGCTGCATTGAACAGTTCAGGACTTATTTCGAACTCCTTCTTGTTGACCTTGGTCTACCACTTATCAGCCACCTGTCGGAAATTAGCGTAGAATTGCATTGTCTCCTCTAGATAACCCGGGTCCTTCACCTTCATCAATGTGTCCGCACCCGAATAATGTAGCAAGCCCCACACCCCTTTCAAGCCTAGCTCTTCAACCTTACTCTCATCCACCACAAGTAAGGTGTTCAACTGCGACTTAGCATCCTCAAAACTCCTATACTTGAGGTAAGCAGATTCACTGACAAACTTAGTTTTATCAAAAACTATAACCTCGCTCGATTGTTGAACCTTCTTCTTTCCCCTCGGAGCCATGTTTCTAATTAACCAAAGTACCTATCAAGAATACCTAACATCAATCCTATTCCTATGATTGAACCCCAGTTTCAACAAAGAAAATCAACAGAAAGCTAAAATACTGATGAACTTAAAAATTTGAAAACATGGCATCCAGATTAACAATGAGTAAGATGAAACGGGTCAGGAACTTACCAGATGTATGGAATATGGCAGTGGGGGAGCAAATTTCCGGCTTGACGGTGGCTGGTCGGCGGTGGGTGAGCAGAGGAAGCAGCGATTTTGCGTGAGTTTGGGAAAAAAAATGGGGATCTGAGTTTTGATCGACAGGGCCCAGCAGTTGACTATTTATGTTTGTCAACGTTACGAGTTCGCTGGTAACTCGCCTCCAGGCGATTTAAGAGGCGAGTTCGCTTGTTTGTTATTATATCAATTCAATCTTGTTACGAATTCGCTTGTAACTCGCCTACAGGCGAGCTGGCAGGCGAGTTCGCTTCATTGTTAAAAAATATAGGCCTTTGGGCCCGGGATCTGATAGATGCACTCAACACTCTGATCGCTCATCAGTGTATAGTATATGTATAGTGTATGTATAGTATATGTGTATATCATGCATGGTGTTTCATGGGCAGTTTGCGCGGGTCGGCGACTTATCGAACCATTTAGTTTTGGTCACATATTTAAACTGATCAATTGGACGCTACTTCACCGATGTGGGAAAATTGATGTGACGTGGAGGCGAGTTCGCTTGGCCACTCGCCTCCAAGCGAATTGGATAGGCGAGTTCGCCAGTATTAAAACAAAATAAATTCTTTAACTAATATTGAAATAGGAGTATATATGAATCTTTATGTAATTTCAAATTGTTTTTTTGTACACAGTTGCGATCAACTATGAACTTTGTAGGTCGAATTCTGGATGTAGTATACCCTTTCATGTCCAATTTCTTTTAATCGCTCACGATCAATGAACATCGCTATAATGAGTGAAGCACGAACACCAACCGACCATTCGACCTCGAGCACGGTTTGACCAAGCTAGATCTCGAGCTCGAACTCGTTCGAATATGTGGCGCAGTCGACTCTAAACTTTTACATTTGATTTCGTTCGGCTCAACGTGCTTATTATTCAAATAAATAAATATATATATATATATATATATATATATAATTAGGTATATATAATTCGGTATAAGGTTAATATATCAATTTATTTGGTAATAATTACAAAATTATTTTTTGAAACAGGACGATATGGAGTTCGAGCTCTCAAAATATATAACGAGTCGAGTTTGAGGATACCCGTGTTCGGTCTCGACTCGACTCATTCACACGTGATGAGTCAAACTTTGCCTTCGTTTTCGGGTAGTTATAAAAAAAATTGGCCTTTGGCCGATCACACTTGGAACTCACTCATCACAATAACACGACCACTAGTGTAATTTGGCCTTTTGGTTCTATTGTTCCGGAGTCCCGAACGCAAAATTTCTGCACATAAATAGTCAAACTATTATTTAATAGTAATATTTTATATTTTATTTAATATGATCTTTTGTTAATTTATATATTAAAAAAAAATATGTGATAGAAATTACACATTTTTAAAAAAAAATTAATTAGAGGTTACTGTAATTAATTACAATTTCAGTACTCTAGTTGCGGAATTAACAACAACTAGAGTACAGAAATTGTAATTAATTACAGTAACCTCTAATTAACGAACCATTTAGTTTTAGTCACATATTGAAGCTGATCAATTGGACGCTACTCCACCGATGTGGGAAAATTGATGTGACGTGGTAGCGAACTCGCCTCTATTCAACGCCTGTGTGTCAAACGGCGTCGTATATACATGTTCTGTACTTGTGTTTTTTTAAAATTCTTCTTTCCAGAGGCGAACTCGCTTCTTTATTCGCCTCAATGCTTACGATTTCGCCTATTGTCACGCTTGTTAGGTTCTGTTCCACACGGCGGATTTGGTGGCGAGGTCGCAAGACATATACGGTTGTAGGCGTTAGGGTAGGCGGTATCTCTACCGCGTTCGCCTCATCTTACGAGTTCGCCTCTTGGCACGCTTGTTAGCTTCTGTTCCACACGGCGGACTTGGTGGCGAGTTCGTGAGGCCTAAATGTTTATAGGCGGCAGAGTAGGCGATATCGCAGCCTGCTTTCGCCTTGTGGGAATATGTGAAGCGAATTCGCTTCCAGGTTCGCTTGGTAATATTATGCAATATTGTTTTCATACGAATTTTCATGTTTTATCAAGGTTAGTTGTAGTATTTGTCAAGATTGAAGTCAATTAACTTGAAATATATTTGATTGGCTAACAATAATAGTAGTCTCAAAAGAATGCAACTAAACGATGTTGCGAGTTTAAGTATAAAATCAACAAAACCGTAGTATATAATAACAAATGGTGAAATATGCTAAGCGTCATCACTGTCGTCCTCGTCACTATCACCGTCGTCCTGACCACCCTCCTCTTTGCCCCCATCTTCGTCATCTTCTTCTTCCGTCGACTCTTGTACTTCCTCTTCGGACGACTGTTGTACTTCCTCTTCCGATGACTCTTGCGCATCCTCATTATGGCTTTGTTCATTTCTGAAGACAACCTTGAACATTTCGTCATTATATTCGTCCGGAGAAAACGGGCCACCATCTGAACCAACGGGATCTTCTCCATCCTTAGCACCTTCGGGCTCGTCAAGCTGTTGTGCTTCCTCCTCTTCTGGATCCTCCTCTTCTGGTGCCGCTTCACTTTCAGGGTCATCCGCCTCCGCGTCCATTAGTGGCAAAGGATGAACGGAAAAGTCTGGCATCCCTTCCTCGTCGCTAAGCTCAGGTTCCAAGTCTAGCATCCTGCCAAACTCCAATATCATCTCCGTTTCCTTGGCTTGTTCCAACTTCACCTGTTCTATTTCCGCTGAAAGCTGTCCCATCCTCACGACCATTCGCTCACGCCACTGAAGTTCCCGTCCTGCCAAAACACATCAAATCCATTAGAATATTGTATAGGCGCAAACAAATAAATCTAATAAAATACCAAGTTTGGGTAGAATCGACTTACCCGGACTCAAAACACCACGCGCACTTGAACTCGAAGCACCATCCTTCTTCTTCTTTATGACCCCATCGGCGCCAAGTGCCAATCCCTTGCTACGCAGCCATTTCTCGGTGTAGTGCATAACTGGCTCTGGCCGACTAACCGGTCTAATACCCTTCTTCTTTATCATCGTCGTGATAAGCTGACCATATGGGATAGTTTCATCAGATTTGTCCTTGGCACGCTTCAGCATGTACTTCACAATCGCGTACCCTGGATTGATCTTCAATCCCTCCATGATGTAATAGAACAACATCAAATTGGCAATAGTAGGCTCGCTAGGGTGACCACCCGATGGCATGACATTCGAGCATATCAACTCGAACACCAACCTCTGCTCCTGAGTGAGAACGCCAATATTGTACTTCTTCGGAGTACCTTCCAACTTGCTACGCGACTTAAAGTATTTTCTACGCATAGCAACGGGTTCTAGGGGGTTCAAACTAGACAAAGATGGGAAGTTTTGGGTGTGGTAACACTCGTAAGGACCGTTTGGATCTAACGACCTTAAGTGGTCAACCGACACATACGGGCAACCTATCACCTCATTAATCAAATACTTATCAACCTTAAACCTTACTCCCCTAACCATTGTCTCCCCCTCTTCGGCGTCCTTTGCAAAAGTCATATTTGCATAAAACTGTAAACACTCATCCTTATGCACCGGCTCTCTCGACATCAAAATCCCTTCTAGATGCGTCGCCTTAAAATAGTCTACAATTTTACCAAACCCTAACGACTCTATCCGATCTTCATCAAAAACCCTAGCATTCAACAAGAAGCGACGAGAAAATTGTTCGTACCTAGTCTCGGCCTTTGTGCTGACGAACAGAGACGTCTCCTCATCTTCCTCAGTCGCAGGGTTACCCGCCGGATTCTCGGCTGGCCCACCAGTTTCAGGCGGGTTCCTGGTGGCGGTGTGGCGGTGCGGCGACGGACTGGTGGCGGATTGGCAGTGCGGCGACGGAATGGTGGCGGGTTGGCGGTGATGGGAGGTTCCAGAAGTATGACCGCCGCCGCCGCCTGTAGATCCACCGGCCGGGCGATCGCGTCTCCGGCGAGGTTGAAGGTCGGCGAGTGTCTCTTCACGCATTCCAGCCGACTCCGCATCGGGTTGAGCAGTGGGGGTGGTCTTCTGGCGCTTGGGGGCTGGTGGGTTGAGGGTTTTACCGGCTGATTTGCTCCGGCCCATGGTGTTGCAGTCGATTTTCCGATTGGGGATTTAGGGTTTTGCGGGTGGAAGTTGGGGGGGTTCTGAAATCGCCACCCGCAAAACTTGTTTTTGTATTTTTTTTAAAATTAAAATACGCTGGCGAACTCGCCCCTTCCATTCGCCTGTGGGCGAAATTGGTTATGAAATCGTGTCAGGAACGTCGCGCGTGGATTTCACTATGAAACGAACTCGCCTGTTTGTTCGCCTATAATTTCAACCAACTGGCGAACTCGCCTCAATTTTGTTTGTAGGCGAAGGTTGTAGCGATTTCGCTTCTGTACAATCATCAAACCCTTAACCCTAAACCCTGAACCCATGCCCGGCAAACCACACGATAAAAACCAAACCCATTTATCATCGAGATTGGGAATGACAACCTTCAATCAAACGAGTAGTGCGTAACTCGTCTAGACTCGAGAACTATATTAACCATGTTCGAGTCGACTCGAGAACTAGCGAGTTAATAATACCATACTCAACTCGAACTCGTTATTATTTATCGAGTATCGACACTACTTGCGAGTTCGAACTCGAATTGTTTTTTTCTCTTTTTAAATAAAAATTTTACTACTTCTATACTATGAAAATTTCTAATTATATATATGTGCGTTTAAATACCTGTTCAATATTGAAATTATTAGCATCTTTAGAAATTATTAATTTAAATACCAATGCAATTAATTAGTTTATTCAATATTGAGTAGTAACAGAAAACTAGCTAGATTAGATGATTGAACTAATATAGTATAACCTAATAATATTATAAACTTGCAACTGATTATACTTACCGAGTTACGCACGAGTTTTTCAAGTCGAGCTAGATCGAGTTGTGTTTAGTCCGAGTTTTGACCGAGTCGATCTCGAATTACTCGCGTGTTGACTCAACTACCACCCCTATTCTCATCTAAAACTGGATACTTTTCGTTCATTAGCTCCCGAGATGTGTGATCGCGAAATCGGCTCTTTAACGGGGTAACGACGTTGCCTGTATGTATAACATCATCCAGACTATGAGTAATACCACATGCATTACAGAAGAACTAAATGTCTACACTTTCAGTCAGAAGTTGTCAAATACATGTATATTTGATGGTGATCAACACGTGGCTAATGTAGAAAGTCCTATTGCTCGTGTCTGCACTAGTGTAACATTTGGTTAACGAACTAATGGTATTAACCCGTAGTCCCATCATATACGTATATAAACAGTTTATGCCAAATGCTTTACAATAAACATGGATATGGATTAGAGCTAACAATTTCAGATACCTCTTCATAGGACTATATATAACATGTCACAACAATTCTCTTTCATAACAGACGTCATCGTTGCAACCAACTCAAGTAATATTATGTGCAGATAAAATCTGATTTCATTTATAAGTTTTCATATTAAATTTTAATATACATCAACTCATGAAACACACAATGTTAATATTAATTGCATAACAAAGTAGCAAATATTCAGAAAATAATTATTATGGGTTCATCAACTTGCTAGCTAGCGATACCGCAAGGGGTATTCGCCTCTAGCCGATGCAGGTTGCGGTATCGTAACCTGGTTAAACAGTAACCGACCAAATATACTATTCTGGCATGTTTTGTCCAACTTTACCATACTATATATATCTTTTATCCCGGATTTTGCTAACCTCTTCACCATTTTCACCATTCATTCCCATCTACCCCTCCTTCTCTCTCACCTTATCCCCCCCTCAACTTCCATCTCAAATCCTTGCATTCCAAATCCATTCTTGCCTCATTTCTTGGTGAAATCTCATCAAAACCAACCACAAACTCACCCTCAAATCTAGCACATATATTTTGTGTGAAGAACTAAACCCTATAAAGCTTGTAACCGACCAAAAACCCAAAAATCTCCTTCAACTTTGGTTGAATATTACAAATCTCGCTACTTTGTGTGTCTAAGAGCAACAAACAACTAATATCTTCTTCTACAATTAAGGTATGAGACTCAAATTTGAAGTATTATTCAAAGCACATCTTATTTAGTTACTTTTTGAGATATATTGGTTGAATGGCATGCTTGAGTAGACATTATCCATGCTTAGTCCCTATCCATAACATTTATGTTTCATGACTATGTTAAAATCAAATTTAGAAGCCATAGCTCCCTTTATTTGTTACTTTCATGTGGCATTCTAACATGTTAGCCTACCTTAGGTTCACTTTGGTTATACAATTCAACAAATCAGTTTTTTCCTTGTTTTAACTAGTCATGCTTGTGTTATTTTACTTCTACAACTCATTCAACATGGTTTTGTTGTTGTTTTACCTAGTCATAATAGTGCTAATTAGTTAAGATTCTATTTCTATCCATCCTTAGATAGCAATGGTGACCACTTCAACCACTTCAAGTGCCCAACCAAAGAAGCGAGGTAGCAACTCGAAGAAAGGCCTACAAGTCCGCTCACATTGTCGAGTTCTACAAAGAAGAATGAGAAGAGGAGAACTAACACACATAGGATTTAATGCTAAGGGTGTATGCAACCGACCAAAAAAAGAACGTTCAAAATGGTCAAGTTGGTGTGGCCGAGTTGGAAGAACGTTTATTGAGATAACGGAGGATAATTGGAGAACCATCCCATCAAAAAAGAAGGAGGAAGTTTGGGTAGAATACCAAGTAAGTAACATTTAACCTTTCAATGATCTATCTACTCAATATTATACCTCTTCATAATATGTAGACATAATACATCCTACATATTTTGGCGTAGCGACCTTTTGAAATAGAATCTAATGACATGGAAGTGGTGAGAAAGAAGGCATTCAACATCGTCTCCAAAGCTTTTCGCGAGCACAAGCATGCTCTAAGAAAAGACTACTTGTATGAGAAGGGAAAGAGGCTAGGTCAAGATCCAAGGGACCGATACAATCATATTACAACCGATGCGTGGGAGGCCTTCAAGCAAGCATCGCTTGAAAATAAGACTTCGGTGAGTCACAAACTATAACTTCGGTGACATAACCTCCTCTTATCTAATTACATTAATGATGACATGTGATACGGTATCTTCTTGTGCAAAGGGGAAATGGGACAAGAAGGTCACATCGGCGAAATCAATAACAATGCCATACACCGGTGGTAGGTCGGGGTATTTGGGTGTAGGTGAGAAGGAGGGGCTTAGGGAGAAGGAGGAACTAGTGAAGGAGTTGGTATTAGGGGGGATGGACGAGGCGGAAGCTCGGTATGTCGTAGTGGAAAAGGACGCCGAGGATTATACTAGACAAAAACTCTTCGTGTTGGGTCGAATTAGAGACTCGGATGGTAAGTTCACTTCGGAGGATGCCGAAAAATGTGCAAAGAGGGTGGTTAGTCTATCTATCTTACATTATCTTACTATCTATTGTAGTCTTATTTATTTTTGTTGTTGCTTTCAAATATTCTTCACAATCACTTTCACCTAGTACAACATATTTGATAATAGGAACTTCTTGAGCGCCAAAAGGAGGAGGGTACCTTTATCCCGTGTGGGAAGAAGGATGTCTTGAATGAGGCTTTTGCTCTTGGGAAGAAAAAGGAACACCCGGGAAGAGCATTAGGTGTTGGAGGTTACGCGACACAAGAAGAGGTTTTTGGGATTAAGCAAGGTTGGGGCAATCCTAAACCATCACAACTACAACGAGTTTTGAGCGAGGTGGCGGCGACAAAGGCGGAAATGAAGGATTTGAGGGAGGTGATGAAAGACATAGCACAACACACCAACTATCCCCACATCGAGAGGTTAGGAGGTACACAACCACATCTTCCACCATCATCAAAGGGTTCTCAAGCATCACCTCAAATTGTGGAGGATGAAGGTGAGAATGTGGAAATGGACGAGAAACTAGTGCCTCCTACTCCACCTTCATCACCCATCAAGTTGAATGCGGCGCATTCCATTCAAGTTGATAAGGTTAGTACAAATTTTGCTAATTTAGAACATCGTTGGTTTCTAATCTCTTTCTAAAAATAGTTGGATGATGATTTCTCTTGTGCTTTCATTTATGATAGAACCCCCCTTGCAAGCTATATGTTTCGCAAGGTACCAAATCAAAACCACTCCATGTCGCCAATGGCACATGCGACCCAAGTGCGGTGAAACACAATCGTGTTGACATCCCCGCAGGATTTTTTAGTGTTCGCATTACCGATGTTTTGATAGAACAACAAATGCTACCTGTGAAGGAGTCACCGATGGTGAGAGTTGGGGAGGCTAAAGGTTTCCTTGTTCTATGACCAAAATGGTTGATGCTTGATGAAAAATCCACCTCCATACCCCGTAGGAAACCACAAACTCCACAAAATCCACAAATACCCGTGCATGCCTTGCCTATAGCTAGACAAACATTAGACCCCATGCTCGTGGAGTTTATGAAAGCCCTTCCACCCTTCGTCCGAGTCTTTTATGATTTGATATCCTCGCACGACAAGAATGCATGCTATGCCTTTCTCGGAAATGAAAGGTGCTTTACTATGACAAAGGACATCCACGTACCATGGGGGGATTTTGAATATTTCTGGAATTTCAATGAACTTCCCGCCACCATTCTTTGCCTCAATCAAATGTAAGCCATTTGTATGTGTTTCATGAGAATACTCAATTATCAAACCATATATGATTACGTCCTCGTCATGATTGTCTGCTACATTCACAGGTTCTTGCATCACCATGCCTATCACCGGAGCAAGCATTTCATTGGATTTTTGCATCCAATGCATTTGCAAGCTAATATGGAGAGCAATAGGCAAAGACTTGATTACTTGAATTCTACTCTCTCCGACAAATCAAAGAAAATATAGATCGGACCATATCTCGAGAGGTATACCTTACAATTTGCTCTATTACTCATGCTAAATATATTGTATTTGCTCTACTGCATTCTTTTTTTATGACCATTATGCTTTCATGTGATTTGTAGTGATCATTGGAGCTTTGTTGCAATAATACCCGCTTTAAAGCAAGTATATTGGATAGACCCACTCCACCGCCCTCCATCACGAACATTCGCCGATCTCCTTGATAATGCAATTCTTCAAGTGAACGACAAAACACTCCTCGACTTCCACCTTATAAACATTCGGGTAAGATGTTGTGCTCATACTATCACGTCCTTTCAAAAATCAACATTTGCGTTTAAAGTACCATAAGTATAGTAATGTTTTATGTTTTAAACACTTTTGTAGTCTAGGAAGCAATCATCGAACTATGAATGTGGCTATTACACAATGATCTTTGGTTTGATGGTGGTGGATGGTGTTCAAAAAGACTTGCTAGATCTTCTAAAGGTACGCTACACGCGTCTAATCTCATTTATATTCGTCGAGATTTCCTAATAAGCGTTATTTTCAATCATAAGTATTCGTGGATGATATCACTCATTTCTCCTTGCAAGAACTTAACGACGGAAGAGACCAAATGGCTAAATATCTGGTCCACAACCGTGCGTTTACCATTGCAAGGCCACAGGTCCCTAACCTCCCCAAGGCATGAAAAAGTATTGTCTCTCTTTTTGGTAGGGGCTTGACATTGGTATCGCACTTGTGTGCTTAGGTTATGCATCTTTAGTATTAGTATAGGGGCGTTAGATTTGAATTTGACAGGTTTATGTTGAGTCGGGTATCCCGATTCATGTTTCGAAAGAAACGGGTCAATTTTAACAAATAATTACACAATTCTGTCTTGCAAGCAAACGAATTCGCTTCCTTATTCGCTTCAAGTCGAATCCAGAAGCTAGATCGCTACCTGGCACGCCTTCTACTACAATATAACAAGCGGTCATACACACGGCCTCGCCTATACATTCGCCCACAAAAGCGACATCGCCTGGCTACTCGCTTGCTAGACTCTGTTGCCCCTGGCGTGCCTCAAACGATTTCGCCTCCAATATTCGCCTATACATTCGCCCACAAAAGCGACACCGCCTGGCTACTCGCTTGCTAGACTCTGTTGCCCCTGGCGTGCCTCAAACGATTTCGCCTCCAATATTCGCCTCCATAGACGAATTTAATAGGCGAATTCGCCAGCCACATTCCCTACAACAAATATGTGCACGACGTCGCCTAACAATCGCCTCTACTGGCGATCTCGTATCCCACCCCGCCTGTGCCCCTCTGGTCGACCAACATTTTCAGCTGGCGAGTTCGCTGTACATTTTCGCCACCCCAACAGAGCGATGTCGCTTTTCCTTTTCGACCACAAGCGACATAGTGCACGAGACCGTAACTCCATAGCCATTTCCACATTTTTCAAATTTAATATTCCCATTTCTTCCAGCGAATACGCCAGCGGTGTCGCCTCCCTCACCCAAGCGAGTATTGTTACGAGTTCGCTTCTTCATTATTAGACAGAGGCGACCGACAGAAGCGATTTCGCTTCAGGAGGCGAAAAGTGGAGGCGAGTTCGTAGCACTCACATTTAAAGACACAAGTGACCTGAGGTGGCGAACTCGTAACAATAATACAGGGCGTTTTTTAACAGCTGCACACGGCGTTTTAAACCGCCGTGCGCAGCGTTCATTTTTAAGGCGTTTTTGAACCGCCGAGAAAAAGTTCCATTTTACGGCACAACCCGTTATGGCATTTCCAAAATGCCGTAAAATGTACGACTGAACCGCCGAGAAGCGTAAGGCAGTCCACTAGTGCCCCCTTTAGTATCCCTCTTCATGCATTCGATGGCATGTTTTCTAGAGCCGCCTCCAATATAGAGCTGTTCGAGAAATAGTGGTTTTTAAATACCCGTGATATTAGAGATTCGGGATTCGGGAAAATTCTCCAAGCTTGCAAGTTGAATAGAGCCATGTTCGCCGCTTTCAAATATATAAAGCCAAGATCACCCCTCTTTTAAGATCTCGTAAGCATAGGCCAAGAAAGCCATTCCAGCTTCCTTTTCGAGTCTTGGTCCCCTCCCAACTAAAATTTGCATATCATGATCCGAATTTCCTCCAAAAGCTTCCCGGGTAAACTGAAGCAGTTCATTGCCCGGAATAGCCTACAATACCGATTTTATCAATATCTCCTTACCTGTTTTAGACAGGTGCCTTTCACTTCACCCATCAAGTCTCGCCCTGATCTTCTCCTTGATATACGGGAAAATATGCTTCTTCTTCTGACCAATCTCTGATGGAATCCCTACATACGTACCATGGGAGTCCACTTCAGGGATCTTGAGTACCTCATATATCTTCCTACTTTCTGCCTCATCGGTATTAGGACTAAATAGTACTCCAGATTTATCCGAGTTGATTCTCTGACCTGAGACTTCCTCAAACAATGCGATCACCCATTGCAGATGGCGTGCTTCCTGTTCCCTAACTTCTCAGAATAGTAAAGTATCGTCTGCAAAGAACGAGTGCCTAATCTTTGGGCCAAACCTCGAGGCACCAATTCCATGTATCTTCCCTACTGCTTGTAAATCTCTCAAGAGTATAGAGAATACCTTTGAACAGATAAACAGGTATGGTGAGAATGGGTCACCTTGGCAAATTCCCCTCTAAGGATGGAGATGTCCTAGTTCGTTCCCATTTAGTATGACTGAGAACGCCACCGTAGTCAAGCATGCTTTGATCAGTTGCACAAACGATGGCGGAAAGACCATCCTCTGCAATACTGCTATCACGGAACTCCACTCTACCCTGGCAAACGTCTTACTCATGTCAAGTTTGATGCTCATATGACCAAGGCTACCTATTTTCCTTCCTTTCATAGCATGGTGCATCTCGTGCACAACAAACACATTGTCTGTGATGAGCCTGCATGGGATGAAGGCTGATTGCGATTCTGAGATGATTGGTCGCAGCCTATTAGCCATCATCTTCGAAGTGATCATGTATACGACATTACATAGACTAATTGGTCGAAACAGTGATCAGCTCATGTTTCTCTGTCTTTGGTAGCAGCACAATGTGTGTGAAGTTCGTCTTCCTCTCATATTTTCCCTCATTCAGGAACCCCAAAGCAAACTTTGTCACGTCTCATTTAACTATTCTTCATAATTTCTGATAGAACACTAGACTCATCCCATCAAGCTCCGGTGATTTGTATGGATGCATCTACTTCACCACCTTCTCTATCTCCAGGCCATGTATTCTCTCGTGATGTTGCTAGCCATCTCCGGACTAATTCTCACTTGCGGTCTGCTTAACACATTTCTCATTGCTTCCGGCGAAGGATTGGAGGTAGAGAAAAGACCCCATAGTAGTCAAGGATAATCCTTTTGATACTCTCTTCGTCTTGCTTCAGTTCTTGGTTTGCATCTCTCAGCTCATGTATCTGATTCCCCTTTCTTCTCTTGGTTGCCGGGTATTCTTATCCCCATCCTTATGCCAATGATGTTTTGCCCGCTGCTTCAATTGTATTGCTTTCGCTTCCTGAAGAAAGTCATGCTCCTATTTCAACTCTTTGATCTTTGTCTGCGCTGCCTCATCAATATCACTACTTAGAACCCGATGTAGTTCCTTCCTGATGTCTTTCATTCTTTTCAGGATGATTGGGAATGCCTCCTTGCTCCATCTCATTAGCCCTATGGCATAGTTGCTCCATCAGTGGTGCATTCTGTGAGTCCCAACTTTCTTCTATCATCTTCTCACACTCCACAGTCTTGCTCCATTTAGCTTCAAACCATAAAGCCCATTGTTTCTTGTGGCGTCTTGCCATCGGATCTCGAACCCTAAGTTGGGCAAAGATGCACATGTGATTTGAGTGCACCATAGGAATAACACTGACATCCGACCATGGGAACAAGTCATGTAGCTCTTGGTTCTATGTTGCTCTATCCAATCAACTTCTTTTTGTGTATGGTTTTCTCGAGCATCTGTTCCAAGTGAACTTTGGACCACTGTATCCCATATCAAATAGACCACAATGGTCCAGTGCGTCCCTGTCCTGAACCAACAACTTCAGCCTGCGTTAAGACCTCGTTGGAATCCACAAAACAAATCCAAGGAATGTTGGACTGATTCCACCATCTTTTGAACACCTCCCACCAGTTCCTTCTTCTTGCTACACATGTCTCACCATAGGTTCCAATTAAGCTTTAGCTACACAATTCCTAAAATATATAATTTTAACATTTAAAAATATTAATCAAATATAAAATTGGGCTATAAAATTTTAACATTTAAAAATATAATTAATCAAATATTAAATTAATACGCCTACTGATTAAACTAAACATAATTTATACTTTAATATGAACATATTTTAGTTAATAAATATAAAAATGTAAATTATGTTCAGTATAATCATAAAATAATGACGATCAATGTTATGTTCAGAAGATTAAATTATAAACAACTAAAAGACTATATTATCACCTCACATTTCCAATTATAATCTTTGCACACGAATTTTTCCAATTCAATTCAAATCAATTCTTTTTTTAAAGAAATCAAAATAATATCATTTCTCATAATATTTCTTGAAACAATTATCTCAAAAATACTTTCATATTATGCAATCAAGGCAATAAATCAATCAAGAACCTCTCTTGGATTGATCACCATAATTGCTAGGGTGGTCCATGAGGTTTGGACCACACCAACCTTATAAAATGCTATATATGAACAACCTTCATACAATTTAAAAAGGATCATGACTCATGAAACACTACGATCGATCTAATTAGTCTACACAGCTCCCCTCCACAACAACTAACTTAATTCTTCCATTTTATTCTATGAAGAGGAAAGGTAAAATTGGTAACTCGTCATATTGATTTGGTAGAAGACAAGGTTATTGAAAGTGCATTTATGAATCAAGGACAAAATAATTTAAAGGGGTTGTTGCAGAAGAAATTAACAACATATATATTTTTATAGAATTGATTACATTTTCTGCCAAAAAAATATGTTTATCAACTAATTTACACACATATTAAAACATTTTAACTTACTACAAAATTATTAATAAATAAATTACCAATTTGTCCTTCTATCACTCCGACTACTCCAACACTACCAGTATTAATCAAGTGGCTAGCCTACTTGGCCAAAACCTTTCACATCTGGAGAGAGGTTCAGGGTTCAAATCCCCCCTCCAACGAGCCCCATGTGGCTTCTTCCAGTCTCCATTCCCTCCACCGCAAGAGGCGTGCTCAATTGAGTGACGGGAGCTGCATCAACTGGCGCATGAAGTACGAAGCGGCGAAGTGCATCAGCGGGTGTATCAAGTGGGAGCTTCACCCCACTCAGAACATCAAAGTGATGATCTCGGCCACTCGACATACTGGATCAATAGAATAGGATAGATTAGGATTAAATTAGGATAGTTGTAGGATCCATGTATCAGATTAGTTCGTTGTAGTGTATCCTTCAAAAAAAACACTACCAGTATTCCGACGACCACTACATGTTGACCACATGTATCGTCACCACTACTACTCTTCCCATCCAACACTATCACTTTTTTTCAAACAACGAACAATTCAATTCAATTCAATCAACTAAACGGCCGTATTCATTCCATATTTATTTGAGTGACACGCTTTTTAAAAGAATCGTGTATTTGATCCAAATAACTTTAGATTCATATATTTTTTGTAAACAATTTAAAAAATCGGGGATGTTATAGAAATTCCAATCCACATTCTTTAGATTAGTCATGCTTGTTTTGACACATTTCACTGTAGAATTTTGATACATACGTTCAATTTACATACTCATTTTGACACATTTTAGTTTTTGGCACATTTCAATTGCACATGTTAAGTATTAAAAAGAGAACAAAGATGAACTGAAAATGTTCAAGGAGCGAATTTATAATAAAAAGCAAGCTGAAGTCCTCATCCTCAACAATAGGTGGACTCTGGTTGGTTGGTCTGTAATTATTTACAAATGTTTTCTCTTTCAGGGCCCCACCGACCGACCCAATCGACTACGACGGAGACTTCTCTCCAAATACATCCCCTATTTCACTGGCTCGGCTCAGCCGGCTCGCGCCGCCGCCGCGGCTGAAATGAAGATCCCGTTGAATATTGTGGGCTGAGAGGCTGGGCCCATAAAACGGAATGATGTGAGTTGGGCCTTACAGGGTTACGTGGCAGCTAACTGACTTCCGGCGTGTGCAAAGCAGCGATCATTAACCTCTTAAGCAGGCTGGGCCCCGCTTGTTATGTCGCGCCTTTTATTAATGTTTCCAGTGTGGACCCCATGATAAACTCGACGAGTTGTTTGACACGTACGGTTTTAATTACTTGGAAATTTTTAAATAATAGAAAATGTCGTAGTACTAATATAAATATCATATATTAGTGTGCTTTTGCGTGCCGATATGTTAATCCATCCCACCACTTTTGCTCAAATAGAGGAGGCAAAGTGACCTTAATTTTTAAATAAGTGTTTCTTTTATTAATGTTTTGACAACACGTTAAAGCATAACATAAATGGTTCAGATATCTTTTTTATTATTATTTTTTTGAATACAATGGTTCAGCTATCACTCTTTAAACTCTTAAAACTTTGGGGTAAGTAAAAACACTGATGTGCAATACGCAGTTTAATATTTACTATACTATTACAAAACAATGAAATGGCACTACCCGTCTCTTGTAAGTTGGGTAGTTTCTCAAAAATCAAATAAGTTAAAGTCATTTTCATACTTTTACACCGTATTTTGGACTATAAGAGTAAAATACTGGACTGCATTGTCGACCCTTGTATACCCTTCGTTTATTTGTTTATATTAATTTTTACATAATATAAAATTTTGTTTATGGCATTTGCAAAATGGCAAAATATTAAGAATTGCACATTATGAAGCATTATATCCTCATGCTAAATTAGGTGTGCTCTCTCATCCTAACCACTAATCTAATTGAGTTTTACGTTTCGATAGTGATTTTAATGTCCAGAGATAGAGAATACTGGCAGTAATAATCACAGTCATAATTCCATGGTGGCAACAACTTATTTTATCATTCCAAATTGAGAAATGAGAGTTACAATTATTACAGCCAAACTGAGCCTCACTCATGATGCAGAGCTGCACCATTAATGAAGGACTAGTATTTAGACAACAGCTGTAGCAAAACAAAATGAAGACATGATCAACTAAATGACTATAACAGTATCTGTTAAAGACTTATAGTTGAAATATAAAATCGATACTGAAACCGTATCTGTTATAGACTTGTAGTTGAGATATGAAAATCAATACCAATTTTATCGGCTGATCAGAAAATTGTTTAAGAATAACTAATCACAGTCAACCACAATAACTTAGGGAGTTTACAATTGAAACTAATGTGGCGGAAATGTGTGCATTGTTTCCAGAATGGCATTTGAGAATAGGAAAAAGTTGCACCTTGCACTGGTCTGTTTCCTATAGATTAGCTGTGACATCACTAACTGCTCCAACCTCAGACTCTATGCTGAATTTTGACCACCTCATTTACGTTCTGCTTCAGAAACTGTTTTACCATTCTTTGATTCTATAATTTGATGATTATGTGTTCGATGCAGATGCATGGCCCTGTCGCAAAGTCTCATTTCTGGCGCATTCATCCTGAGGGGGAAAAGTTAGAAATGCAGCATATAAACTACTATATATGCAGTAGCTAATGACTGGAATAGTGGTAAATTCCTTCCTGCTTGAAAGAATTACAGCAACAGTGATCGTATTTTATAATGTTACTATAGAGAAATATACTCTACGAGAAAAGTTCAATGCATGCACAAAGAGGTATACCAACTTTAGAGTAATCTTTTCTGCACTTAGGAAGTAGAAACTGTTACACTTATCATCACGGAGGGGTGAAACTAATTGACTTCATGTCTCCCATATACTCTTTCTAACATTGAATAAAAATAATTCTAAAAATTGTTTCTCTAGCAAACTGCTTAGTGGTAGCATCCATTTTAGAAAAGGGAAAAAATCCCTATCAAGTTGTTTCGAGTATGAATTCTACAATGAACAGATAGTACCTGAAAAGCCTTCAAAAGAGAGAAACATTGTCTTTGCTCTGATAGTGCTTTTCTGTGCTTTTCTTTAAGGACCTCGCAAGCCTTTTGTTCTGCTTCCAGCACTAGTTGCTGCTTCTCCACTTTCTTAAATAAAACATGATATAATTATTAGTCTGATAAGAAAATATCAACAGTAAATTGGTGTAACAAACTACAACACCAATTATTAGGACAATAAAATTTTCCCTCCAGCCCACCAGGATCACCCTGTACTCATTATTCTTAGTCTAACAAGAAGCAGCTATATCAAAATCAAATAGGGTGCCGGTAGAAGTACACCAGATTGCCCCCTTGAGGCATATATTTTTCTCAACACTGAAAAATTGGAATTTTAGAGAGAAGTAATTTCTTATCCAAGGATACATACTAATGTGCACTTTAGTTGTTTTAATTGTGTATTTTACTATAAATACACATTTTGGTAGGGTTAAAATGCAGATTTATATGTGGGGATACCATAAGCATGGTACCCCTAGAATACATACTAATAAGCAACGAAAAGTTACTTATGACATTCAAGATTGTTGATTTTTCAAACTATAGCTATATACCTCTGACAGCTTTTCTAAACTATATGAAAAATGTAAAATATTTGGGAAAGAAGAGCATACACCACAAGGATGAGTTCTGGCATTTTGGCATTCCTTTAAATGCTAGAAGAGTTCCATATACAAATTTTCTAGATATATGTATGACAGGATAGAAAATGGACATAGGGGGTGTTTGGCAAAGTGCCTTTTGGGCTAAAAAGTGCTGATTTGACCAAAAAGTGCTGATTTGACCGTCAAACAGCACTTTTAAGTGTTTGGTGAATGAGTTTGAAAAAGTGCCTATTGTACTCAATAGGCTAATTTTCAATAGGCTAAAAAAAGTAGCCTTTTCTACTCAAATGATCAATTAAATACTTTTTTGCCCTTTCTCCTCTATACTAATTATACAAAAAGATAGAATACATATTGTTGAATTTGGTTTTTGTAGGAAAATTCAAGTGTTCAAAATAATTATGCATCATTCTAATTGTTCAATTAGTATTTTGGGTTGCATTATTATGATTATATTATGGATGTTTATGTTCATTAGATTTTATTATAATGTCATTGGTTGATTTTTCTCATTTTTCCACTGTAATATCAATAACATTTCATCAAAATTACTCGGAAATATTTTTTTCCTTACACCCATCAACATGAAACAAGAAAAAGGTTTGAAAAAGTCTCTAAAACAAACTTATAATGTATAGTTTTAAAAGAATTTCATGAATATGTGGATTATATAATAATTTATTTTAATTTATTATAATTCTTATGTTTCATTTGTAATAAAAAAAATAGCAATTGATAATTTATGTACATTTAATAAGTGAACAAGTAGTAAAATATATTCATGTCCATAAACGTCTTTTTGTCCATAAACAGCTATATCTATCAGCTTATTTTACCAAACACATTTATACAATCAGCCAGTCAAATCAGCTAATACAATCAGCTAGTCAAACCAGCTAATGCAATCAGCTAACAGCTAATTCCCAAACACCCCCATAGCCACTCTTCTTATGTCAAGTTCTGTATTGAACAGTTAATCAAGGCCATCAAATTGAGGTTTTAGCTCAAATTCATTAGCTTTTCTTGACATAGAGTTTCTAGTCCACAATGCAAAGCTAATGCTAGGACAGATATAAACAACAAAAGGTGGCCTATACAAAGTAATAAATAAGGTCAAATAAGAAAAAGATCCCAACTGCATCATATAAATATCGAGAAGACAACGGACATTTAATTATAAGCAAGGCTAGAAGCTTGATAGTACCTGCTGAATTCCCTGCTGAATCCCCTCCATAGACTCTAGAAGCTTAGTTCTCCCAATGGGGCTAGTGATTGCAGTTTGAAACTGCAAATTATATGTGAAATAAGAATTATAACATAAAAATGAACACTATAATTTAAAAAGAAGAGTATCCCCAATCACATGATATTTCATCTAATAACATTGGGCTAGGAATGTGGTGTATAATGATAAGCCACAATTTTCAGTTAATCGGTAATACCAATAAATAGTAGGTATTTATAGACAAATATAGATAAATAATCCAAAGAAGCCAGCGATCATGCTTTGGCAGCACAAAGGATTAAATGGATTCATTATTCATAGACTCGGAGTGTACAGTGTTGTTTATTTGGAATCGGGATATCATTCTCTCAGAGTTTCTAAGAGACTAGCATAACACTTGCAAGTCGCAGTCATTTTCATTGACTCCCCCTCAATAGAGACTGTTTTTGAGGCATTTTTTCGTTATGGATGCAGCAAGTTATTAATACTACTTAAAATTCCATAAACAACAGCTCTCACTTGACACAGGCATTTCATTAAAAACTGCACTCATGAGTCATGAAGTAGATGAACTAGCCACGCAGAAGACAAAGAGTCACCACAGTACTCATAAAATCTAAACATGTAATCCCAACATTATCAGATGCCAGATAACAATGTTACAAAGAAAACCATAAAGACCATAAAATAGGCTACTTTTACAATGTGTCCATACCTGTGAGCTGATGGAGTTCATTAAGGATATCTCCTTAAGCATCAGTTCCTTTAACTCAAGCAGCGCGTTATAGGTTCCATAATACTTTCGAGTCTGTCTTAGTTTTCTCTGAACATCAGATACAAACACAACTTCGTTAGTCAATAGCCAATGATGTACAGAAATTAGGCATATAAAGCATAACAGTTACTTGAATACTAGTGTACAACTGTGAAAAGCATGCTTCATACCTGAAAAGAAAAATAAATAAATTTTATAAGCCCATTAATTTTTGGTGAAAAATCATGACCAGGCAACACCAAAGTCAGCAAATAGCACTGAAGCACATTTGAGTGACAAGACAAAGAACTAGAAGAAACAAGATGGTTATATGAAAAAGTACTAAGACACGGCTATCAAACTCTAGAATAAGATGATTCTAGCAATTAATGTATATAGACATTAAAAGGATATAACACGGTTCAAGCTTTGGAGAGACCTTTAGAAGATGATAGGAAGAAAGTAGGTGATGTTTAAGGAGGTAAAATAAAATTTCTAAGAAAAGGTTATTTCCAAAGTAAAAAGGTCATAAAGGAGCAAATATTTGTAGTGGTAGAAGAAAGAAACTTAAAATATGGTTAGAGGCTGAGACCAACTAAAAAACAAGGGAAGCTCACATAAATTTCATATAAACTAATCAATAATTTATGTTACAGTGAATGAGGTAATTAGGTAGATATAAAAGAAAATAAAAGAAGCAAATGCAAATCACACAATATCAGAGGATAGAGAAATGTAGCAAATTGTGCTGTTCAGTATCAAGATTACACAGAAATGTGCAAATTGTAGAATTATTATACCAACGGATTATATAATGAAAGTATGGAGTATTGTGAGAGAGAAACCAAATGAAACTGACTAGCACACATAATATATACTCAAATCATGACAAAATTTGATATAAACACTGGTAGACGTTACATACTGGAGGAGCTCAGCTGGTACTGGAATGTCATCAAGCTTCCGTTGCAGCATTAAAACAGCACTTAATTTAGATATGAACACCTAAAAATACACAAAAAAAATGTCAAGAAAATATAGTTGCCTCATACAGAGAATGGAGCACCTAATTTCATGCAAAAGAAATAGCGCAGAATTCATACAAGACGCAAAATCAGTGAAAATTGAACTGCTTGGTTTTTGGTTTGTAATATAGGGTCCATTTGGGACAGAGCCCGAGTGAATATTAGAGAGCATTCAAACAAAGATAAGGCAGAGGGAGGAGGCACCGAAGTTGGCTATAATTATAAAGTTCGTTAAGAGAGTAATAGAAACCCAAAGACGGGCTTATGCAGATAACTTATTCAAGCAAAGGGCTAATCTCATTCAAAATTTTCCACTAACATTCAAATCAGGAGCCAATATATGCAATGTATAGTCCTTACCTTCTTCAACATATATAATCTTTCCGTAGCTTCATCCAAACTGTGATCAAGAATGTCACTAAGGATGTACCCTTCTACATCATTCAGCAACATGTCCGCAAGTTCATTGACCTCGGCATCCAAAATTGCATATTCCACAATGCAGCGAGATAGGACTTCAGATTCCTTCTTTTCAAGATCCTGCAGAGACCGAATAGCAAATATGATGACATAAGCTTCAGATTTCGTCATATAAAGTTAGCTTGGACTATGGTTTAATACCTTCTAACTTCATATACCTTAAACATGCATAATTTACTAGGAGTTGCAAAAAAATAAAAATGAAAATTTTTAAAAAATGTATCAAACTAAATCCACTATAAAAGCAAAAAAGAAATCAAACATAAAGCAATAATTAATAAAATAGCCTAATTTTCTCATGGACAGTATCGAAAAGATGGATTGTGAACTTAATAGTATAAACAACTGTAAAAGATGTTTTTTTGGTCTACTTATTGTGTCTTTATTTGATGACCTGCTCTAACTCTGCATGTAATGCAACAGCTGATCCCATCATATGTTCACAGACCCCGCTTTGTGATGTAACTGATAGCAGCATTTAGTTTAGGTAATGTAAAATGTTTATAGATTAGCTTTCAGCTTCTATGATAGTGACCGTTAGTGAGAGCTATATAAGTAAGGAACAGCATGCATATAGATATGATCTGAACTCGTAGTTGGTATGAACTATACACACAAATTTTCCCCATTTCGGATTTTCAGTTTCAACCGGTAGCAGTTTTCTGCATTTTCGTGTCATAAATCACACACTGATTCTTGATTGTATCAGATATTTGCTAAGTACACTCTTGAATTTCCTAATACACGCAGCCTCTGTCAATAATTGCTGGAGTCAGGTTAGTGTGGATCATAATATAAGTGTAAGACTCATAATTTGGACCACAGCTTGTTTTCACAGCATCCAAAACTTCCACCATTTAAACAAAATGGGTCCTAGAATTACCCTCCAGAAAGCCCTTCTACATGATTACATCAACTTCAGATCTTTATCTCTTAAAACAACAGATAAATTGACATTCATATGCAAATAAAAGGGGCATATTTTATCTAGGTTAAACAAAAAGGAGGTGAGAGATGAGAGGACAAAACCTTTCGCGAAGGTTTAGAGAGGAGTTGAGAAGCCAAAGCCATGACAACTGCAACAATTTCAAAGCCCTCTTTTTCCCTTTCTTTTTCTTTCGTCTGTTCGTCAGTGAATCCAGCTGCTGGTAAACATTGGCGGGAACACGTATACGACGTCGGATGACTCTGATGGCTGCTATGATTTGCTATCGAAGTCAGCGATCCCCAATTTTTACCAGCAAAAATTGATAAAGAATAAAAGAGTTTTTGTTGGATACTGTACTACTAATTTTTAACATGGATTCTGTTTAAAAATATCTAAGCATGAATTTTTAATAATGATTCAATTGAAATTCATTCACTACACTAGTTAAAAAGTAAACTTAATACATTAAGAATAATACTAGTATAATGTCCCGTGCCGATGCACGGGAATTTAATTTTAAAATATTATAAATTAGTAAAAACAATGTAATGCTAGTTAAATAATTTTGATCAAGTATTATTTTGTGAAAATTAAGTAATATAATATAATAACCTTTTGGTGAAAAACAAATTTGTCGCTAAAACATTGTTCAGTTTTTAAGAATCTAAGAAATTAAGAAATTACATAATCTTATTATCCCATCTTCTGAAACACTTCCTTATAAACTATACTAATGGTAATATGTATTGATTGATCATTCTTGTCACAGTTCAAAATATTCAATCTCTTTCTACTTTTAACTCTAAAGACAACAATGTATAGTTGTTCATGAATGAAAACGGGTTTTGAGATGCAGTGTTTTTCATTGATAGTTGTCCGACGTAGAAGTAGCTTTACAACATGCTACTCCTAAGAAAATTTATGATATTTGTATGCATAAATAAATATTATTTAAGTAAAACTTACATTTGAGTAATATAATAAAATTAAAATGTTAATGAATAGATATCCATGCATCGGCATGGGTGTCTTATAACCCGAACATGGCAAAAAATAGCTGATATTGATGAGTAAATAATTTATAAGTAATCTTAAATGGACCGAAATTTTTATTTAATCAAATACGAAAACTGTTAAAATTAATAAAGAAAAAAATGTATAATAAAAAATAAAACAAAAAGAATGCATAATGCAGAACAAATTAATATGACCAAATAAATAAATTACTCATTAATTCCTAATTTTTATCTCTTTGGTTGCATGAATTAAATGTGGATTAATACACCAAATTAAATATCTATTGAAACCGACCTGATGTAATATCAATCCAATAAAACGTTTTATTTTAATTCACTGATCAATTAATTTACATTGATACAGTCATGATGTATAGGAGGCCAATTAAAACGTTTTATGTTAATTCACTCATCAATTATTTTTAATATGAATCCTAAACGTTTCTTTGACTACAAACTAACTACACTGGCTGGATCATGAAAGATCACAACAAAATGACATTAATTTTGAGTGCATTTAATGGGTTTTTTTGAAATATTTGTTTCGCTCGAGAATCATTAGTTTCAATTGTGTTAAATAATAATAAAATATGATTTTATTTTTTTATTTGACTTTTATGAAACTTTTATCAGTTAAATAATTTTATAAAAAAATTAATCATTTTTTAAAATCATATGAAATTCTGTATGCATATAGTATGCATGTATCATTTCTTATTTAAGAAAACGTTACAATTTAGATTTTAAAATTAAGTTTTACCGTTAAAAATAAAAATCATTTGTGACGATCATTAAGTGTAGTTTTTATTTTAGGACGTTACGATGGAGATTTTTAAATTAAGTTTTGATTATATTTACTGAAATAATTGCAGGGTATAAAAATAAATTATATGAATTATTGTAATGCACTTTGCGCGGATATTTATTAAAAAAATATTTTTTGGGTATATTAGTTCAGTAATCCATGCATACAAAATTTATAGGATTTTAAAATTATTTGACAATTTAATAATAGGATATCCGTGTTATATAAAAGCCAAAGAAGAATATATGAATATAATAAATATTACTTGCACAATTCAATAAGATTATAACTTCTTCGATTAAATTAAATAATATTTTATAGACCATTTCTAGTGTAAAATAAATTTAAAGATGTAAAGTACATATTATTCCAAAAAAACCTAAAGCATATATTGATCAAGAGTTTATAAAAGGCTATACATTTACATAGAAAAATAATCTAGCTAGCTAGCCTACTCTTATTCAGCAAAGATCCTTCAGTTCACGTTTGCAAGTGATCAAATTGAAGCTCCAATACTGAGCTGCACTAAACTTGGTGCAGTGCACTCTAAGAAAGAATAGGTGAAAAGCAGGAGCTTAGTTATGAAATTACATCATGGGCAAAATTTTGCTACCTTAATAACGAAATATCATAGACTGCACAAAAATACATCTGCAACTATCAAAAGGTATACAGAAAAGAATTCAAAGAGATGTACTAAAGCATCTCAATTTACGTTTTTATAATCAATATGCATAATGATTCATACAAAATAGCAATGAGTTGTTTTTACACTTCTGAGCAGGTGGTTTTCAAAATATACCTGACCAAATCAGTTTAACATTGGCACAAAACTGGAGATCTAGCAGCATGGTAACTAAAGACACATTGCTGAATCACTGGTTTATTGCTTATTCCACAACCAATCTCCAAAAGCAAAAAATAACCTACTATGAAAGTATACATATCAAGAGATTTCCTCACCAATTCCCCAGCTTATCCTTTACAGACACACCAAAAGCAAACCTATCAAATTAATATAAACAAATATTTATGTAAATTCTACATCAAAACAACCAATTTCAACCTCGTAAGAAGTAAACTTAAAACACCAACATATTTGTTCTCCAAAGATTAAGGTGGTAGAACTTGCTTAGCCATAAAACTGCATTGAAATATCATAGACGTAACATGAGCTACAGCAAACACGGACAAAACAGCCATCAAGTCAACAAAGCATAAAATGCATGACTTTAGACACCCAACCAATATAGAATGAAACTACTGATCCACCGACAAAAAACATCGAATCAAAATCAATCTCACCGCACAAAAAAGTCCTTTAATGAAACAGTCCTTCCTTCTCTCCATGGACGACTCTGCTTTGCTCCCTGAGTATATCGTCCTCTTGCATTCAAACAAAGTCCATTTGACAATGATCATGGTTGTTCAGAACCATGGTTGTTCTGTTTAGAAATAGGGCAGGAAATGAGACAACACAACATGAAATAATAAAATCAATAGGCATATTAATAAGGGGTTGTTATCCAGAAATTGTCACTTATAACACATTGTTGACAGCTTGGTGTAGAGATGGGAAAGTTGATATTGTAGTAGACATCCTCGATCAGCTGACTACAGAAGCCTGCTCACCTGTTCTTATCACTTATAACACAGTGATCGGTGGCCTTTCAAAGGCAGGGAAGACACTGAATGCATTGAAACTCCTGCAAGAGATGAAGCATAAAGGCCTAAAACCTGATGGGGTTACTTATTCTTCACTCATATCAGGGCTTACCAGAGAAGGGATTGATTTCTTGGTTTCAATGGTGGCCAACATATCACAGAATATTCTGCACGGTAGGAAGCTTGCCTGATATACAGTTTCTGCAAGTATTGTACCACAATAAACGAATGCACCAGACTGCAATAACATAAGAGTTTCTGTGCTAATCCCACACCACCAAATTCCAGTCTTTTGGGTAGCAGTAGGTTGGGGATGTTGGGCATCACTCAAACAAAGTAAACGGAAAACAGGAGACCTAAACACATTTAAAACAAAACTTCAAGAAAACGAATTTCCATACAATCCATATGAATAACACATATGCAGCAATATTAAGAAATTCACAACTATCATCATCATCCAAAAATGCAAACAATACATTCAGAAAAGATAACAAACTCAGACAAAAACTCATGTAGCAGAACAACCAAAGGATTCACCTTGGCCAAGGTTAACTTGGGGTCTTCACCAATCATTCTGCCGAACTTGAGCTCCAGTTTCTCCCACCCATCTATCACAGAGGGCCCGCCTTTAGACGCCAAGACACAGAAATTTCTGGTTCTTGTGGGGTGCAGGGAAATGCTAGAAGTAGGCAAGCAAAATTGAGAGCTTATAGATTAAATTCATGCATTTTATTATGTGAGAATTAGAATTTTATTTTGTGCTGATATCTTATCTATACTGCAGTTATGTGAGTTCAAGCCGTTAAAATGAAGTAGCAGCTGAATGTGCCTGGGCACAATCCTGGTCTTCTTGTTGTCCCTTGCTGCGTCTCCAGCCAACTGAAGAACCTGCACAATTACAAACCACCAAAAATCCACTGTATGGGACAAAGGAAAATGTAAAGGACGGAAATTTCATTGCTTTTTAGAGCTGAGCAAGAACTTACTCCAAACCTGGCAGTTTCTTAAGCTCTGAAGAAAGATCGTGACAAAATAGAGCAGCAAATGTTGGCAAAACCTATCAGAAATAGCACCAATCAGTAAAACAAAACTAAATCGCCGAAGCATGGACCTAAATCATTAAAGCAGATACATTCACATCGACTCCTAATCCTAAAACCCCTCAAAAACCAATCTTTTACACATGAAACAAACTGAATTAATCAGTGAAGCAGATAACTTTTACACCAACTCCTAATCCTAAAACCCCTCAAAAACCAATCTTTTACACCATGTGAGACTGAACAAACTGAATTAATCATTAAAGCAGGCAACTTTTACACATCCTAATCCTAAAACTCCTCAAAAACCAATCTTTTACACCTTTTGAAAATGAACAAACTGAAATAATTTACCTGAATGAACTGCTGGCCATCAGGATGATACACATACTTGAGATCCTTATCATCTAAAGCATCCTTTGCACAAGCTCCAACTCCCAGGGCATAAATGGCAGCATCCCTTTCAGTATAATTATAGTCAATCTGCCAAAAAAGAGGGGAAAAACCTTAATTTTTGCAAAAACCCAAATCAATCGTTTGATCAGAACCAAGAACTCAAATCAATCGTTTGATCAGAACCCAAATCATTCCCGTGCATTCAGAATTCAACAAATTGGGATTTGAGATATAGAAATCGATAAAATCAGAAACCCCAGAAATCAAATCACAGCACCGAATTGAATAATTGAAAATCGAAATTTACCTCAGCAGCGAAGTACTCGAGGATGGCAGCGAGGTACTCGAGGACGGTGGCGAGGTAGACCGGATGTGATTTACCTCACAAATCTTATTCGTTTCCAGTTAGACGAAGGAATTTATGGGGATAAAGTGGAAGAACAACAAACCGACGGAATTCATGAAGAAACGGATATTGAATTGATCCGAATTGAAGGAGGTAAGGGGAGAGGAAAAGGGTGGAAGAAAAATGCTGCAGAACGACCGTTTCGGAAAGGATAAAAACAAAAATCTTAAAATAAACCATGTTGATGTGTTAATTTGTGGTGATTTTAAAAAGAGTGATTCTATTTACACCACCCTAATTGATATTTACACCACTCTACCCCACTTTTACTTAAATCAATGTGCATTAATAGCTAATTAGATTATTTTTTTACTTTTTAATAGCCAACTTGAATCTTTTCTTTTACTTCTTAATATTTTCATTTTAATTAAATAAATTTCATTTTCATTTTAATTAAATAAATTTGATTAAAAATAAAATCCTTTTATGCAGTTAATATACTATTTAAGTAAATATTTGATTAATATAAATTATTCCTTCTTTTTTATATAGCTTCACTTGTTTATAGATTAAGATTAATATTATAATACAATCATTTTTATTCCATTCACAACAAATTTACACTCTTTAAACTTTGTAAACTAAAATATTAAATAGTAATTAGGATAAAATACAAAAATTAAAGACATAAATAATCATTCTTAAATATTACTAAATAATCATTCTTAAATATTTATTATTAGTTTATTAGAATTCCAAATAATTTCAAAGACACTAACCCATATATTTTATATTGAGATGGTTAAATTTCAATAACTAAATTCCGGTGATAAATTATTTTAATAAATTCAAATAAATTTTAGAATTTGTCTACTTATATAGTATTTGATAATAATTAAAAATATTTTTGTATGTGTCATAAATCTATAAACCTTCCTATTTAACATTAAAAAATTAAGTTTTAAATATAATGTGAAAGAATTATAACATAATTTTGAATTTTAACAATTAAATATTAAAGAGTAGGTGCAATTTCCTATTTACACCATCATGGCCTACCAATTTTTTATCATCCCTAGGTTATTTTCACCGCTATGTGGGTGTAAATAGCAACACCCTTTTAAAAATAATTCAAAACTCTCACAAAATTCTAGATCCGTATCTTTTAAAGTATAGTATAGATTTTGGTAAATTCAAGACAAAAAGTTTAATTTAGATTACAATCAAATAGAATTTGTCCTATTAACCTTTTATGATTAACCACTTGCCACGACAATAAATTATTATACATTGAAAATTAATTTACAAAAATGTATTATCAAGTACGCCTCATTATACTTTTCTCATCTTAACTAAAACCGATAAGTAAAAGCAATCTAAGTTGGTTACAAAATGCTTCTAAAAGAATAATACTTAACATTCAAAATAATTTGCTACAATGATTGTTTTTGAGATAAACCATCTAAAGAGAGGAAGAAATTTTTATTCGGCATCCCTAAACCGTAGACAGAATGTAAAGTACAATAATTTCCGAAAATGAGGCAACTAGTGCGATTACAAAGTGGTTTATAGGAAACTTTCTTTGTATTCGAAACCAAAAGTATTTAATGCCGGTAACAACACATTTAAACCTATCCTAAAAACATATAAGGGGAAATAATAATAGTGAGATAATAGTCACCATCAGCGGCTATTTCAACCAGTCCGGGTCGAACTGGTTGACTGCAGACTGATAGTAATATCGGATGATACCCTAACACCCCAATCACTCCCAAGTCCGTCTCTTTAAACGTTGTTTGGAGTACCCTCTTGGGGCCAGTAAGAGACATTCCTGCTTGCTTTCAAAGTCTCAAGGCATCTGTATATTGTCTAACACGAACTAGAATGGGTAATTAAATGATAATCCAATCCTTTCGGTCTACAAATCTAATTCTAAAAAGAATCGCCGGGAAGTCAGTGAAGTACTACAGCCGACTTGGATTTCTCATATCCATATACATCATCAGATCGAAAGCCATAAACAAGGACTTGGCAGACAGACAACCAATATTTGAGCAAAAAGACCCAATAAAAAGCATATCCCCTAAAAACAAACATTTATAAACTAAGTAAAGGGAAAAATAGAAGTAACTCAATTCAGGCAGCAAGAGGTAGAGTTCAGAAGGAATCCGACGCGGCGGCGCGTGACCTACACGCTCGGGCGCTGAGCGGTAATACGGAGTGTGGTCTTCACGACGCATAGACGCAGACACACGCCCGGCAGAGTCGCGCGTCACCAACACGCAGACACTCTACCTAGAGGAGCGTGACGGAGGCGGGGGAGCATGGCGGCGCGACTTACTCCCCTCCCATCAATCCGGTGTGCTCTATCTCTTGTTTGCTCCTAGCAGTGCCTTCTTCTCTTCAGTTGGAAATCACAACGGAGTTGGATCTTGCATCGCAACAGCGTCGAATCGGGAAAGTAGAACGGACTCCGTCGAAACTCGACAGTGGTTGTATATCCTAGATTGGCGCCGATCTGGTCCAACGATGAGCGTGGGTGGCTGGGATGTCATAGCCTCCAACTCCTCCAACATATTTATTTTTTAATCTCTAAAACAAGACATTGTGTATATATCAAGTACTAAACCACAAAGTTTACACATTGAATCACATTGAAACACAACACACACACAACCATTTATATATATATATATATATATACATATACATATATATATATGTATATATATATACTATGGTCAAATCAAAGTATTCAATCAAGATTATTAAGAAAAAAAAATCAAGCACGGGAGAAGAAATGACTAAATAGTACATAACTTTGTTCATCGGTAGTTAAATTATCATTTATAAGCACATGAATGACTTTTTTAAAAAAAAAAAATCGAACTCCACACACAGATTAGCCATGCATGTTTAACATTGAAAGTTTGTTTGCTCGTATTGGCTATATAAAATAATGGATTGTACCGAGCAAGAAGCAAATTAACAATGGGAAAAATGAACTATAAATAAAGTCACTTTAGTTTTGAAAAAGTGATAGGTTGGTTAATATCCATTTCCTCCTTTAGACCCTTTTGTAAATGGTTGAGATGGTTATAGCACTTGCAGTGGTACAGCTCACATTTAAACTACTCATCCCACTATCTTCTTCCAAAAGCCTCATATATTTTCTTTTACCCACAGTAATACAGCTTGTCACGTCATCAAGTTGAGAAGAGGAAGCTACAAGCTGTCTTACTCACTGGACCGCAGCATAGCAAGGAGAGCAAGGAGCAAGCTGGGAATAGGAGTTCAAAGTTGAGAATCCTGGGACTTTTTGATTTATTCTTTGTTGATTCTAGGGAAACCCCGTACTCGTCGGCAGAGTTGGGCTGCGCTTCGGCGATCCCTAAATTGCTTGCGAGTTATGAGTCTTCTCATCGGCAGAGTTGGGTGTCGCTTAGTGAACCCTAAAATGCTTGTGAGAATGTCGATATGGATGTATACTAGAGTCAAGCTTAGAATCAAAGATATTTACTTAATAGTTTTAATTTTTTTACTATTACGTAAATTTCTCCAATATTGTACAATACTACCTCTTGAAGGTTAATTTATGGCGTGGTGGACCAAATAAATTTCACCCCGTTTTAGGTGGTTTAAAAAAAAACAATAGCAGTCCAGGGCCAGACGACTATAATGCTAAATTATTTAGTAAGGCATGGAACACAATTTGTTTTGATCTTTTAGAGGCATCAAATGATTTTATGTCCAGGTCTCATATACATAGAGGTATTTACAGTACTTGGATTACAGTAATTCCAAAAAAAAAATAAAAAATTCCTATCACTTTCAATGACCGTAGACCTATCAGGCTCCCAAATGTAACCAACAAGATTTTCTCAAAAACTTTGATGGAGAGGCTGAAACCTTTGATGCCAAAATTAATTTCCTCAAACCAGTCAGCTTTCTTCCAAAATAGAGACATTTATGATAATGTCATCTATTTGAAAGAAATGTTCATATTCTTACATCAAAAGGGCGGAGATTCAAATTGTATCTTTAAACTTGATTTGATGAAACCTTTTGATAGAGTGAGCTGGCCTTTCTTAAAAAACATACTCCAAAAATTTGGTTTTCATGGTAGACTTATTGACTGCATAATGAAAAATCTATCTGATGCATGGTTCTCAATTCTTATCAATGGCAAACATGTTGGGTTTTTCACAACATCTAGGGGTATTAAACAGGGTGACTCCTCTCCCCCTTTCTGTCTAATCTCTTCTCTGAACCTTTCACAAGAAGATTGTCCTATGTCTTCCAAACTGGCAAAATCAGTTTTTTCAGACTCTCTCTTTCTGTATCCCCCATCTCTCATCTAAGCCATGCTGGTGATACCATGATTTTTCCGAGTGCTTCAAACCAGAGTCTAGTTAGAATGAAAGCATTCCTTGCACTTTTGAGGAAACAACTGGACAGTTAATAAACTATGAGAAGAGTGATTTCTATGTGAGTAGACATGCATCTGAACCAAAAATCAAACAGATACAAATCATTATGGGCATGAAATTAGGTGGTCTATCTTTTAAATATCTTGGAGTACAAATAATTTCAGGCATGATCCTAAACTCACACTTCCATCCAGTTCTGGAAGCAATTGATAGGAGACTGAAAAATTGGAAGAATATATGGCTCTCCACATGGGGAAAATTGACTTTAATTCAATCATGCATGTATTCTCCTCCACAACACATTTGGGCAGTAATGGCACCTACCAAACAGATAATAAAGAAAATGGAGAGCGAAATTCTCAATATTGGGGGGTATCTGAATCTGGTCCCAAAAAATCATGGAGGAAGTGGGACTCAATTTGTTATCCTACAGTCCAAAATGGTTTAGCCTTGAGATCACTTTCCACCATAATTAAAGGTTTTGCTTGTAAACTATGATGGAAGTATCAGAATGGAAGTGTTCCAGGGACACATTTCATTGCTTCACTGTCAGTCTTAAAAGGAAAATCCCAGACATGGAAAAGGATATGCAATATAAATATATTTGCAGAATCTAATTCAAAAGTCATACATGGCAATGGTCAGTGCAACTTCTGGCTGGAAAACTAGGCAGACCATGGGTCTTTAATTGACTATTTTGAAACAGTCCCAGACCAATTCCTTGATCTGACAGTGACAGGTTTCATTGCAAACAAATCCATAGCCATCCCCCTCTTACAGCCTACTCTTACACCTGATATCATGCAGTATCTACTTTGTGCCTCTATTTTTTCACACAGACAAGACGGACTGATATGGAAGGCAGATAATTTAGGAAAATTACCTTTAAATCTACATATTTGGCACTAAGGCTCCCCAAACAAGCCCTCCATGTACTATCCAAAATCTGGTCCCTTTTAATCCAAAAAAAACTCACTGTTTTTATGTGGAGGTTACTAAATGCTATACTCCCTTTTGGTGATGTGCTAGCCAGTATGGTTTCAACTTGCCATCAAAATGTTGTTTCTGTAACCATGCTCACTCTCTACAGCACTATTTTAATGAGTGCCACATAGCCATAAAGTTGTGGAGAGAAATGCATATTATATGTGCTTCTTCCTACATTGATTGCAATAACTTATGGGATAGGTTAGCATCATACTGGTCTTTCTCTGGTCTATCAAAGGTACATACACACTTAAATCACACTGCACCTATTTTTGTATGCTGGCTTTTGTGGAAGGCAAAAAACAAAATGAATTATGAAAATATACCACCAAGCTTTGACAGTTTAGCCAAAAGCCTTAAAGATCACATATATGATTCCCTACTGGCTAAACCTTTGTTCATCACAAGAGATGTGGACTATGAGCTTGCTACTAGTGGGTATGTACCACCTATTAGGAAGCCACCAAAACCACTAATCTCTACTGTTTATTGGCAAAAACCTTTGTAGGGAATAAAGCTGAATGTAGATGCTTCTTGGGAGTCATTCCAGGCTGGCATCTCAATCTTGTTCAGGAACGCAGAAGGTGACTTACGGGAAGCTTCTGGTTTTCATACAAAATCTGCCTCCCATCTACATGCATAAATCATGGTTATTGAAGTTGGGTCCAAAAGAGGCTTACAATTTCGCCAACCTTTCACTGTGGAGTCTGACTGTAAAATGGCAGTAGACATGATAAAAGCACCTGAAAAGAGCCACCGGAACCTGTTCAATAAGGTGGATGAAATATCACAGTTATTGGGAGAACACACTTTCACTCACATCCTGAGAGAAGCAAACCAGCCAACAGACATGCTATCCAGATTGTGCAGAGAGCACCACAATCATGCTACTTTTGCATGGACTGATCTGCCTCTAAATATACAAGGTTTTATCTTACTTGATGCCAGTCATACTCCATCACTTAGAATCTCAAGCTCATGACTGTTCTGGAGGAATGAAGTCCCAACTCCCTGCTCTTTAGATCACTTCATGCTTCAGTCTTTGGTACAGCTCCTTCGACTCTAAAGTTTCTTGCTTTATTATTTTTTTGTAAATACCATCTCTCTGGTCTAAAATCAGGATCCTCGGGTGTTAGAGTTTCTCTTCGTCCTACACGTTGGCTAAAATGATTCCCGTACAAAGTCTTGATTCTTAGGCTGTAGAGATGAGGGTGCTTAGGCACCTATATTTTTTTTTTGCAAGCTCTAAGTTTGGCCACTACCTCTACTGACGTCTCTGTAATCAGACAAGGCCTTTTTTGGCTATTTTATATGGGGGCCAATAAATCTCCCTCACCCAATTTTGGGTGATTTCAATTAAAAAAAGTTTAAATAATTCCGAAATCAAGAAGTTGAAACTGATCCCGGAAAAATCGTAGGTGTAGATAGACAGAGTATGGTAAATATGTCAATGGTACTTGATGAATAAGAAATTTGAAATAGGCGTTTAAGAATAATTTTAACATAGAAAATAGAAAATATGAATGAAATCATAGATTAAGTAGATGTACTTAATTATCTTTTTTCATAAACAAAGATAGTATTAAGAAATCAATGCATGAGAAAGAAATGACTAAATAATACGTATTATTTTCATCAGTAGTTAATTTATCATTTATAAGCACAAGAAGGACTGATTTAGAAAAAAAAGGACAGATGGTAAATAGAGATCTGATAAATCAGAGTCAATAATCCGAGTTTTTTTCCTAACTAACCTTATTTTTGAAATTAAATTCAAAAATAACACTCTTTCGAAACTAATTTCAAAAGTAATACTCCTATATATAAGCTGGGGCCAGAATATAAATTACAAGAATTCTTGAAATAAATTTAAATAGTATTACACCCATAAATATTTGTATATTCGAATTAGATCCACTAATTTATAATTCTCCCAATATTATGAACTTTAAAAACACTCAGGGGAAACTAGGTAATTTGACAGTCTTGTAGCGAAGTTCACGATCGATGAAAGAAAATCAGAATGAAATCTCAGGTTTTCCAAATGGCGCGCTATGAGAAGAAGGCAGATCCTTTGGCAATTAATACAGACGAAGGGAATGGTGGAAATGCCTCTTGGGAATTGGGATCCATTTTTATCCGACTGCTCGGAAGTTGTGAACAAGAGTTTTTGATGATAACGGTAAGGAAGAGTCATTTTGGAGCATGCAATTGTGGTGGATACTTGTAGTGAAAGGAAGCAGCAGGAGATATGGAGATAGCATACACATCTATCTCTCAGTTGATTGATTCAAACTCACTGCCACAGACAGATTCTTATGCTGAGCAGGTTGTCAAGGAAGTTTTTGAGGTCACAGTTTGCTACACTGACAATGATATTAAGGACATATGCATGCGTTGATGAGTGTTCCTGCTGGTGGTTTTTTGTCCCAGCTTTCTGAATATAATATTGTATTGAAGGTTCAAGAGTATAGCTCATCACAAATCGTGTTTTCGAGGGCGATTGCAGAAGGAAGTTTCTGTCATTTGAAAGAAATTGATAGACTGAAGCAAGAGCTTGACAAGTTATTGTGAGAGTCTTTTGATAGAAATCGAAAGACTGAAGCAAGATCTTAGTCAATGGATCTGGAAATATGCAGCTTGTGTTGGATTATGGACTAAATCCAATGTAATTTCTAATTACATATTTGTTGCTAAATGTTTAGGAACCTGAAGGGTCACACACAATAGAACAAGTTATTGGGTATAATGGATTAATAATGTTATTAATTCATGAAGGTTAATAAGCAATTGAATAGGGACTTGTAACGTTTGACGTTACGAATTCATGGTGATGAATTCAGCATTAAGTCTCTTCTTCTCAATTCTTATAAATAGCCACAGTCAGGTTCATCTAAATATAAGTTGAAATACAACAATATTAGAAATCAGTTGTATACAGTTGCTTTTAGATGAATGGAGTTGGCACGTTAAACTGACTTTCCCAATAGTCGAGTTCGTGTGGATACCGTCAGAGGTCAGACCATTTGTGCAACTAAAGATCGACTTCAATCGGTATAGCACTTCTTCATGAATATAGAGGATTCGACAATCCGGTATGTCATTTACGCATTACACATATCATGATCCGGACTATTTAGTATCATAGAATACTTACAGTGGTATCAAGAGCTTGTGTGATATTCATGCGTTTTGCTGATATACATGGATTACATGTGATGTTGTAAATCATGTTTTGATTTTGTGAATCATTCCGTAATATTTTGTTTTTGATGATATGCATGCTATAATTTTCATATTATTAATAAGATTAATTACATGGTAAATTCGTGCATATGTTAAGAAAAATAAAATAAAAGTTAATTCTTTTCAAAGAAATTGAATTTATATAGTTTCAAGAACAATCGAAGTATTTTTCTTGAGAAGAAGATGTTTTTCTTGAGAATAAGATGTTTTTCTAAATTTGAAAGGTTTGGTTTCTAAAGATTGTCTGCTTATAATTTCATAAGATGAAATTTAATTTTTTTAATCTACCTAACCTTTAATCAAAGAGTTGATGGTTTGAAGTCTAATTTGATTTGTGAAGATGTAGAATTGGATTTCGGAATTTCAGTTAATACAAGAGAAACAAGATCATGAACAAGAGTTGTTTATGAGATTTTGTTTGAAATATTTGGGGATTTGCAATTGAATTAAATATGAGTTGTGAGTTGTTTATGAGTTGTTTTCGGAACTTCTTTGTTTACTGAGGGTTTCACTGTCGTTCCAGAAAAGTATTGTAAACATTTGAGCATATGGTGGTATTGTCCAAGATATTGGATGCGACAGGTAGAATAGTTCTGTCAGCGCAACCCCAAGTTGATCGTCAGGGAATGGTAGATGGCCGTGACTTCTTTAGAAGTAGGCCTGAAATGAAATTGTTTCATGATTCCATTAAAACCCCTATATCTCTCAGATATTCTGAAATGACCCCAGAAACTTTACATTTTCAGAAAATGTGAGAACCAAAGAATTGATAATACAATTAATGACTGATTAATTGTTAGCATATTTTATTCCCCACCTTAAGTTTCCTTGAATGTTTAATATGATAAACATTTTTTTTTTGTTTTAGAAATGGTTTTTGAAATTAAGGCATCAACTAATTGATTATAAATTACTTTTAAATGCATTAATGAGCAATTAAGTGCATAGAAAACTTTGTTTGGTGAAACAATGTGATATTTGAACTAATCTCAATAAGTTTAAAGAGTTTAAATTAAATTAGTTAAATATGTTTGTAATATATAATCAGTTTGAATAAATAAAGAGAGATAAATTGTTTATTTGCTTATTTATTCAAATCACTTTGTATTGTTAGCAATTAATATGATTAATTTAGCAATGCAAGTGAGAAGTTACATATGTTATATAATCAATGAGATTAATTTTATTTTAATTTGATTAAACAGATGTAATCCAATTAATGTGGTTAGTTGGATAGTATAACTGAATGAATTGATGAAGATTGATTTAGTTTCAATATGATTGAAATCTAATTAATGAGATTAATTGGACGATTTCAATTTGTATGACGTTATATATGTTATATCAGTTAATAGGATTAATTGGGACTCCTGAATATAGTAATCAATAAAATTAATGTGATTAATTGAATTGTACCAATTGTTGACACAACATGAATAATGTGATTATTTGAGTGTTAATAAAATTAATGTGATTAATTGGATAGTGTCAATTGGTTGTGCATATGTTTTACAAATAATGTGATTATTGGATACCACAATGAAATTAATATGATTAATTGAATTGTACCACTTGCTGATACTACATGAATAATGTGATTATTTGAGTGTTAATAAAATTAATGTGATTAATTGAATAGTATCAATTGGTTGTGCATATGTTTGACAAATAATGTGATTATTTGAAATCAATAAAATTAATGTGATTAATTGAATAGTATCAATTGGTTGTGCATATGTTTGACAAATAATGTGATTATTTGAAATCAATAAAATTATTGAGTGGATTGAACCAATTGGTTATACAACAATTACATGCATAAATAATGAGATTATGTGACTAAAGTAATGTTGATGTAATTAATTGATACCAATTGGTTGCACACCTGTTTCACAAATAATTTAATTATTTGACTTAATTGAAATTAATGTGATTAATTGAAAAGTGCCACTGGTTGGTTCTATTATATTATTTGAATATAATATAATTAATATGGTTAATTGGTTTTACTAGTTGGTTATGACATGTGTTATCTACTAATGTGATTATAAAGAATATAAATGATTTTTTATTGAATAAATAGAAGGGAGTAAAATGTTTATATATTTTATTTGTTCAATAATAGTATCATTTTTATTATGTGATAATATGATTATTTCAAGGTCCCTCACTTAATATTAAATCATGAATTGTTGCCTTCCATTATTGGTGGTATCAAATAAATTTGTTGTTGGTTTGACTTGTTGGGCATACCCAAGGTTACTCCACCAATATCATAATTTGTGCCATTTAAATTTGATTTGTGAATAATGGGTTCGATTTAACAAAACATTTGATTTGTTGGGCATACCCAAGGTCGAATGGTTTTGAGGCAAGTATCTAGGAGTTATAAAGATTTTGTCATAATGGATGAAATGTTCATACTGGATAAACATTTAAGAATAAGTTTTTAGTAATATCCAATACAAATTCTGTCTAAGGAGGCTGGCGATTTTAAGCGGGACCATTTGTGACCCCTCCAAAAGCCTATCCTGGGAATTTTGAGGAAATTCTAAAGTATTTAAATCTGTTATATCGTGATTATGACAAAATAAGATATGTTGATATCTAAAACGTTATAATTGGTAAAGTGTTACCTACCTAGTTGAGGTTATTGTGGTTTGTTGGGCATACCCAAGGTCATAATAGCTGAGATTTGGATCCTACCCTACTATGAATTTATATGTAAATTCTCGAAGTCAAAATTGAGGGATATTGACTTGGATAAAATAGTGGGAACAAAACTAAAATGGAGAGATGTCATTTATTTTAGTTTTGTCTATGTGCTGGATAATTTATTTTCTTACATTTGTTATTGTAGAAATGTCTTCCAATTTGAAACTGCATAACGTACCTTTTGAGAATAAGCTCACTGGTTCAAATTTAATTGAATGGATTCAAGCGCTTAAAATAGTTTTAAGACTTGAGAATATCGCTTACGTCCTTGATAACCCTATCCCTGATGCTCCTTCTGAAGAGGCTGATCAAGCAGTCAAAGATGCATTTTGGAAGCATTTTGATGATTCTGAAAATGCTTGTTGTCTTATGTTAGCCTCAATGAGCTTTGAGCTACAAAAGCAATATGAGGACACGACTGCTTATGGAATGCTTATGCATCTTAGATCTTTGTATCTTAAAAAGGCTAAAAATGAGAGATATGACATTTCTCAGGAGCTTTTTCGATCAAAGATGGATGAGGGGTCAGCTGTATCGTCTCATGTGTTGAAGATGATAAACCTCATTGAGAGTTTGGAATCATAGGGATTTGTATTGCCACATCAGTTAAGTGTTGACTTGATTTTGCAATCACTTCCTAATAGTTTCTCTAACTTTGTGGTGAACTTTAACATGGATGATGTTGATGTTACCACTCGGTCTCAATTGCTGAATATGTTGATTACAGCAGAGGAGTATATTAAGCATGATAAGGGAAATGTGTTATTGGTTGAACCTCCTTCCAATAAAAGAGTAAGTTTAAGAAAGCTATGGACAGAAAGGCTAAGGGCAATTGTTTCCACTGTGGTCAAGATGGACATTGAAAAAGAAATTGCAAGGAATATCTTTATATCGTGAAGGAGAAGAAACTTAGAGAAGTTTCTACTTCAGGTATATGTGGATTGAATAAATCTTATACTTTTAAAATTTGGGTATTTGATGCCTGTTCTCATATTTTTGAAATATGTAGGACCAATGAAAGAGTAAAAGATTGGGCGATGAAGAAATGGACCTACTATGGAGCAATTGTTGCTACTTAGATTGTAGGAACATTAAGTATTTCTTCGCTATATGGATTTTAAGAATTCATTATTTATTGTTTTTATAACATTTCTTTCGAAGAATGTTCTATCTTCCATTTCATGCTGAATTTGGATAATTTCACAATTAAGAATAATCGTTGTTCTTTTATTGTGTTATTTAACAATAAAATTTGAATTTAGGAATAATCCTATTTCAATTAGTGCACACAAGATATTCAAAGATAATGGATTAGAAAATCTATCCTATAACAAAGTAGAATTATAAACTAGAATGTATGCAATTGCATAAAATGCATGTTTTTTAAGTTATTGATTGGGAATCATTAACGTTGCATATATTGTTTATTAACCTATACAACCTTCAAGTAGGAGGGTAAAGTAGTCTACTAAGTACTAAAGTCTAATGCATGTTGATGGATGCAGACTTATGTAAAAATAGGACGATTTTCTTTTTTCATTTACTTCAAAATGGTCATAAGTATTTATTGAAATACTTTTCTGAATTCTTTTGAATTTAGAAATATAAAATTTGAAGTACGAGATTATCTGATTGAACTATATTGTTCATTTAACCTTAGTCGTGTGATTTTTCTAACCATTTTATATATGTATTAATGTTATGTCACTCATATTTTCAATCATGTGATTTTGAGGTTGTTCAGAGAACAAGATCTAGTTTGTTATGAAATATTTTCGAATAAATTGTTTATTTTAAAATATTTAGTGGGAGAAAGATAACTTACAGAAGTTATTAAACCACAAACTAGTAGTCAAAAATATGTTTGAATGGAACTTATATGATAAGTACATAGAACTTAGAGAAGTTCTAAAACCACTAACATAGAATCAAAATTTGATTTATGGAACTTATATGATACGCAATTTAAGTATACAAGATTTACTTATATGATAAGTTATGAGTATACATGAGTCAAGTGGGAGTAACATGGTATTTTCTATTTAATTAATGCATATGAGAAATGTTTTTACCTATCCTTATGTACGTTAAGGATGTAAATAGTAATTTCTCGATGAAATGGTAAACCGGAGTGTTTCTAGTGTTTAAGGTTCATATCAATGTAATGATGTGCATAACGGTATTTGATGCTTCCGCTGATTAGTCATGCACATTTTAAAATGAAACATATCGAGTGTTTTGTGTTATAAATAACACTAATACATTTTCGATGATTCTCAAGTGTTGAGAATTGTGAGACACTAATTCATTTGATGATTCTCAAATGTTGAGAAAGAAGTGTGAAACACAAATTCATTCTATGGTTCTCAAGTGTTGAGACATGTGAATCACTAATTCATTCGATGATTCTCAAGTGTTGAGAAGTATGAAACACTATTTCATTATGATGAAATTTTAAGTACTTGAGAAGTACAAGAGGGTGAATTAAAATACTAGTGACACGTATTGTTTGAGAGGTACGAGAAATGTGTTTTTGATTCATGAGATTACTTGAATCATGGAATATGACATTTATAAATTATCCTATATGCACATATCATATGACAATTTTATCGTTTTTGATTATATGTACTTGGCTACTGTTAAAATGATAAAGTCCTTAGAATAATATGATTGTTATTCTTAAAATTCCCTAGTCATAGTATTAACAATAATAAGGGCATTGTTATTACGGACAGACTAGCATGTATGATGATACATGAGTGAGCTATTGGAGAATATCTCATTGGAACGACCATTTAAACATTTCCATAAGGTTAAAAACTTTTTGTGCTAATGGAAATTCTTTGTATGACAGTAGTGTAAAGTAATCCTTTGACTTGAAATCATAAAGAGTATAATTTGTGTGGATAGTTGTGCTTTGGTCCTTCTCATCTTTTGTCGTAACAGACTCTGCGTATGGTTGGACTGGGTATAACAAGAAGCATAGATTGATATTTTATGATTGATATAGGATTCACCACTCCAGTGGGAGAGTATATCCTAGAGATGACCACTTGTTGGAATATCAACTCAAAATGTTTGCAAACGGTCTAATAAAGTTAGAAAAGTTCTAATTTTATTTAGAGAGAGTTGAATTCTGGAGCAAGAAAACATCAGTAGTTTAAAGAGTTGGCACAATACCTTACTCTTGTACTGATAAAGGATATAGTATGGTGAAAGGATATTATTACATGGAATCTGATTCATGAATAGGTGAAGTCGATCATTTGACTTATTTCTAAATACTTGGGTGGTCATGATGCCTGGTTAGAGGCCAATCTTGATCTATAAATATGATGATAAATTAAGTTGTTAATTTGATCAGTATTAGAAATATCACGACTAAATATTGTCTTTAGTCCAAGCGGGAGTTTGTTGGATTATGGACTAAATCCAATGTAATTTCTAATTACATATTTGTTGCTAAGTGTTTAGGAACCTGAAGGGTCACACACAATAGAACAAATTATTGGGTATAATGGATTAATAATGTTATTAATTCATGAAGGTTAATAAGCAATTGAATTGGGACTTGTAACGTTTGACGTTACGAATTCATGGTGATGAATTCAGCATTAAGTCCATTCTTCTCAATTCTTATAAATAGCCACAGTCAGGTTCATCTAAATATAAGTTGAAATACAACAATATTAGAAATCAGTTCTATACAGTTGCTTTTAGATGAATGGAGCTGGCACGTTAAACTGACTTTCCCAATAGTCGAGTTCGTGTGGATACCGTCAGAGGTCAGACCATTTGTGCGATTAAAGATCGACTTCAATCGGTATAGCACTTCTTCACAAATATAGAGGATTCGACAATCCGGTATGTCATTCACGCATTACACATATCATGATCCGGGCTATTTAGTATCACAGAATACTTACAGCTTGTACAAGACCATTGCACGCTTGGAATTCTATATGATGAATGTAGCCATGTTGACGCAAGTGCACCGAAAAGAAAATGGTTTTGATTTATCTATGTAGTCTTACTCCCTCTGATTCAAACGAAGTCTCACGTATTTTGCAACTAAAATGTGCGTAGAAACATGCTTCTCAGTGCGTAAAGTGGGAGCATAAAATTTTGTTAGTGAATCAGTTGATTCTGAAGAGCTTATTCGACTCAGAATTGAGATTGATATTAGTTTCTGAACTCAAAAAATATTGGGAGAATTAGTGGGTCTAATTGGAATTTATAAAATGTTATGGATGTAATAATATTTAAATTTAGTTCAAGAGTTCTTGTAATTTATATATTGGCCCCAGCTTATATATAGGATTATTACTTTTGAAATTAGTTTCGAAAGAGTATTATTTTGAGATTTAGTTTCAAAAATAAGGTTAGTCAGGCAAAAACCTCCAATAATCCACTTTAGCATAAATTATCTGGTTTATTCAAGCATTGTGGGAGGCTTCTTCCAACTTTAGCTCTGACTTGCAACTGGCTGGCCTTAATCTTGTCACTGCTCACCGGAAGTTGTTTCAATGGGATGATGTAGATCAATCAAGGTGAAAATAATATACACTCTCGGACAAGGGAATCTGGAAACTGAATTTCTTGCAAAACTTGCTCTAAGTGAAAGGGTTAGCTCAGTCCTTGACTGAGATCACCTGCCTTCTGATGCAAAAGCTATCCCGGCGTTTGACAAATTCAAAGTTTCATCTACCAAAACTCAACTTCAGCCTCTTCTACTTTATACTTTTTCAGCCTTCTAGGATTTTTGTACTTTGTATTATGATGTGAAACTAATAAATTTATGGTTTATCAAGTTTTATTCTTGTACTACTAGTTTATAGCAGTGTAGTATTTATTTATTAAAACTGTAAAATAAGGTACCTTGTATATATTAAGTGAAGGTCTCTTGTAAAATCAATTTTCCTAAATGTTATGCAATTACCACTATGTATTTAAACTATAATGATATATATTTTTGTTTTTAAAATATCAATCATTTTAAAATAAATATATAGAAAACATATTTTAATGCAAAGGTTAGTTTATTTTATTTATATCATTATAGTTGCAGTCAGTCAAAGGAACTGGACACGAATTTATCTATATTATTATATGAATTTTCTCATTTAAAAAGACAATTTCAATAGAGAATTAATTTGTATCTTGCACGGTTTTTCTCGACTGAACATGTAATATTTTTAGTTCCTTTCTGAGAGTTTGTTTACTCGTGTTTTGTAATAGCAAGCCCGGCCCAATAGGTGAGACATGTGAGACCTGCGCTTCAAACCCCAAAATTTGGAAAAAAAAATAGGGCCACATTTTAATTAAATATGGGTCAAAATATGGCCTATTTCAATAAAAAAAATCAGATTTAGTATTAAAAAATTTATTCTTTAAAAATTGGGCCCAAAATAAGAGCCTCATTTGTTTAAAAATTATAATTTAATTTATTTTCTCACTTATATATTAAAAAAATTTCAGACCTTCTAATAGGATTTTTTTAAAAAAATCTCGCTTCAAACCCCCAAAAATCTTGGAACGGCCCTGTGTAATAGTATCAGGATCATTGTAATATCTATTTGATCGTATCATGATTTAGGGAGCCTAATAAATATCCTCTTTTTATGGAGATTTTAAAATGCAAAAAAAAAAGAAAAATCAATTTATTAGCAGCATTGACATCTAAGGTTGGCGAAATGATACGGCGGGAAAATACGCGCCCTTTTTACCTCCACTCCTCTTTTGGGTGTGACAAACATTTTAAATTTTAATCCCTTAATATAAAATTTATCTATTTTTAATTAATTTGTTTGAAAGGCGTGAAAATGACTGCTCCCTAATATTACAGTGTCGTCTAATCGCGGTGGTCGTTGAGAACAAGAAAAGCTAGGGTTTAGAGGCATGGCGAGAGATGAACCGAGTGATTATGAGAAGAAGAGGGCGGAGAGGATGAAGGAGAATCTGGAGAGGATGAAGCAGCTTGGGATTCCGGCTCTTGCTTCGCAGCTGCTCCAACAACCTCAACCTCAACCTCAACCTCGACCTCACAGACTTCCTCACAAGAAAAGGGATCCGCCTGCCGATGATGGCCCTCTTAGGCGCTCTACAAGGTCATCTTCTCATTTTCCATTTTGTCGATTGCTCCTAGTTACATGCATGCTCGCGCTTTTATGGAGTTGAATTTTGTGGTCTGATAAAAAATTAACTCTGTTTGTTTAGCTCTGGTAGACGGAATATGTAGCAGAACTTGAGTCCTACTTTGTTTGATGAAAGGAACATCAATTGGATATGTCTTTGCCCATTTTAGTCATCATCATTTGGATTTAAGATAGATTCTCAACATCTTCTCTAATGTATCAAATGAATGTAAAAGGATATGCAATCATTTGAATACCTTTTAATTCGTTCATTTGTTATTAAAAAGAAGGTTTCGTGGGAACTAGGTTGACATTTTTAGTTACGTTCGATTGTTTAGGTTGAAGACAGTGGGTCCAATTAGTTACAGCGAGACTCCGAAGAGAGAATTCAAGAAAAAAGTGCATAACGAGAAATATGTTGAAGTGGAAGATAGTGAAGATGAAGATAACAAAGATGAAGTTGTTGAAAAGGAAGATGTTGTGATTTCTATACCAGCAGGATCAAAGCCCGAGGTTTATACTAAGGAGCATGAGAAGCTTCTGGGTGATTCTAAAACTACTTGGAATCTGTATGTTGAAGGCTATGATGAAGAGGGAGAGCGTCTCTATGATGCTTATCTAGGCAAAACTTGCCACCAATGCAGGTATCATTCTTTTCAGCATTTTTTTGCTTTCTGATTTCATTGTTATTTTCTTTAACATATTGGTGTAAAACGATGCACCATATGCTCAAATGGCTACTGTGAACTAAGTGCACATGATCACCAGCATGGCTTGATGAAATTATTAATCGTTGACACTGTTGATTGAAATGATAACTTAGAGGGAGATAGTTCAAAAGAAACATCTTGTTAGTAATCTCCCTCTTTATGTTATACTAATTTAGAGAAGGCTTGTAATGAATTGAAGTCCATCTAAATATGAAATGATCAACCTCTTCAGGCTCAGGTGTTTGAATGCTGAGTAATTTCTAATTTGTGCACTTCAGTATAACTCTTTTTTTTTTGTCCTTAAAAATTCCGAATCTTCAATTCTTTTTCTTGCTTTCTTTGATGAATACATTTCTGTAGGCAGAGAACTATAGCTCAGCACACCAGTTGCAGCAAGTGCAAAATGGCTTCTGGACAGATTTGTGGAGACTGCTTGTGCACAAGGTTGTAATGATAATTGCACAAATGTCTTATTATGTTCCTATATGGTCTATACAACTGTCTTTACAACTTTTGCCTCTCTTATAGCTTGTCTGATGATCTATTTCTATTTCTGACCCACGTTGATCTATTGTAAGCAGTGAATTCTGCCTGCTTAATTATACCAGGCCTGTTAGAAATACTTGTGCTCTCTATGTGTTGGCTGTGGAATCATATACTATTACTGTGTACATTACAAGTAAATAATCTCTGTTATCATGTATTACTTTCCTTAACTTCTCTTAGATAATTTGTTCTATGCATTTGCCAAATGACAAATTTATCAGTGCCATGGAAAATTTGTTTCAATAAGTTCTTTGCGCACTATCTTGAACTCATCCGATTCTTGAGAATTCATGCTATCAGATATGGTGAAAATGTCATTGAAGCAAACAAGAAGGCTGATTGGATATGCCCCGTTTGTCGCGGAATATGCAACTGTAACCGCTGCCGGAGGAAGAATGGATGGAATCCTACCGGGTCAATTGATGAAAAGGTTCTTAAATGATATTCAACTTATATTCCAATATGAATCTTTCATGTCCTAAATCTAATCTGATTTTCTCGGACCATCGTTGCAACTTATTTGTGCAGTTTTCATTGTCTGTCATTTGGGTGGGTAGAAGAGACTGAATTTGATGATCATGGACTCATCGTATGACTCTTAATGACTGACGTATAATTTCATATTCCCCAATTTTCAGGTGAAGAAACTTGGTTACAAATCCGTGGCACATTATCTTATTAAAACCTTTAGCTCGGGAGCAGAACCTGAGGAGTCAGACAGCATAGGTACAGATTCTGTTATATGCTTGTCCACTGAAGATGAAAGAGATGATGCTGGCACAACAGTTTTACATTCATGATGGTAGAAGGCTTCTGGTTTATTAGACCTTGGCAGTTGGCATGAATTGAAAACGGTGGAAACAGGTTTTATATCTTAAAACCATGATTTTGCTTCAGCGTTAGTGTGTAAAGGTGAAGATATTATGTTTGCCAATGTTAACTTTCGAGTTCCTTTTGCCGTGCCATGAAGCTACTGACTGATCAATAAATTGTGTTATTATTTTCCGAGTATGTTGAAAATGCATTGAATCCCTCTTTTCTTTTCCTTCCGAACGACTGGTTTCTGAGCTGTGATCTTTACTTATTGATCATCGTGAATGGAGATGAAGATGCTGTGATCCTGAAAGGGATTAACATAGCTTGATTACTTGCCACTATAAGGGGAAGAATGAAATAAAATTGTCGTTCTTTTTTAAAAGTGCAGAACCTAAAGCTAAAGATGGTAAATAAAATTCTCATCTGCCGTTTTTTTTCTATAATTTCACATAACAGAAGAATTTGACTTATTAATCTTCAATAGAAAATTCAAAAGACATTGCTTTCCCACCTGAGCTTAACACAAATTGTCCAAGTCAAATCTAAATCCACTAATATGAAGTTGCAGAAACATACCAGTAAACTTGGAGCCACATTACAAAGTGTCAACTTTGAAAACTTGATAGACGCCAAAATTTGTGGCTTGTATTGCTCAAGAATCGGCTATACACTGCTTCTTATTATGTCAGTAGCTGCCTATGCCACGATACAAGCAAACAATCATAAAAAAAAATCATTTCCCAATTAAGAAGCAATTCAGACTGGAAATAAATAATCCAATAATCGATGATTATCAAGAAAGTATTCAACGACTGCTAAATTTTAAATTTTAAAAACGACTAAAACTGGTTGTTAACCGCTAAAACTGGTTGAACGGTTTGAACCGCTTAAATTATTTTATTATTTATGGATGAATATTCGTACGTGATTTAAATATAATTAAACAAGTAAAAATAAAAAATATTTCATTGACAAAAATTAAAATAACCTTTTTAGTACCTACATTTCAAAATATTTTATTTCTTTTAAAAAAATACAAATCGGATGAAGTTAGCTGCTAAAACTGCTAAAATTGTTAAAACTGCTTGAGCTACTTGGAGTTGTTAGCCGATAAAACTGGTTGGATTAAACTGAACTGGACATGACTTTAGTTTCGTTTCGGATAACCGAAGAAAAACAAAATCTATCAAAATGTCAAACTTTTAAGGTAAACTATAATTGTGAATGAACCTTGGTTGAAGTGGTAAAACCCACCCTCTTATAACTGAGAAGTTCCAGGTTCAAGTCACACCTCTGACAATAATTTGCGAATTTTAGAGTAATTATTGAAAAGGCCTGTACACAGTGTTAATGGGCCATGGATAGCCCAATGGACCGTGTTGTTGGTCCCCACTGTGATCTCCCATACTGCAAGTGGTTCAAGGTGGCGTCCCAAACTAGTCAATGGATGGAGTGCAAATTTTACGGTACATGTAATAGTAGTGTCTTCTAGTATATTTCTAGATTAGGATATATGTAATAGATAGGTGAGTTAAAAAAAAGTAAACTATAATTATGCACCGCCTACCTACGTACGTTAAGTGATTAACGTCTCCCACTTTCACCGTATTTTGGCCATTTTCCAAAGTGCGTCACCGTCAGCGACAATTTACAAAAGTTTAACTGTTGATTGTTCCACAATTATAAACAAAATAAATTGTCCAATTGAATAGCAGCCTTTGCTAATCCGTCCGTACGAATCGTCCCATACTTTAGACCGTACGTTTTGGTGTTGTGGAGAACCGGCCAAACCAAACAAAAGCTGATTCAATTTCCTTTATCCAGTTTTTCCAGATAAATTAAAGACTGGGAATAGGGAATGACAAAATTGTCAACTTGGAGACATTTTTAAGTTGGGTTAGTTGTCAACTTCAAACTTAAGGGCGTGTCTGGTGGGAGAGATTTTTAAAAGTCTAAATTTTATTTTGAAATTTTGAGAGTTTTGATTTTTGTTTGGGATTTTGAGAATTTAAGAGTGTGTTTGTAAATTTCTTGTTTGGTTGGGTTGTAATTTTGTAAACTTGAAAAAAAATCCTTGTTTGATTCGTCACGATTTTGCAAGTGTAAAACAAAAATTATAAGTTTAAAATTAAAAATTTCAAGTCTGGACTCGAAATAACAAAATCAGACTTGGAGTGCAAAAACCAGACTTGGAGTGCGAAGATATAGATTTTTTAAAATTATACAAACCAAACAAAAAATTTTAAAACTCGACTTTGAAAGTCAAAATTTTCAAAAATTTGGTAAACCAAATGCACCCTACCACTAAATTTAATTTGGTGATTCTATTAACATCCCCATTTGCTATATACAACCACTTGACTCACTTTTAGTGAAATTAATGTGTATTATTTACCCAACTTATAGGGTGTAAAGTAGATAATTATATAGTTTTTAATTTCTAACCAGACATGAATAGTCAAACCATTATTATCTAATAGTAGTATTTTATACTTTATTTAATATGATATCTTGTTATATTTATATATTAAAAATGTACATTACATGTTTCTAGAAACATTTCATTTAGAATAGACCGATTTATTTTATAACTGCAATTTTATACCGTCCAAAACAGCCAATCTAATCTCGATAATATTGACCGACTTATACTAGACTGAGAACATATATATAAATTGGGTTTCATATTTCAAATATAAAAAACAACTGTTTCTATATTTCTATTGCATTTTACTATTAGCTAGTTAGATGGGAGATGCAGTTCGGTAAACTTAAGCAATTTATAATGATGTATAAGAATTGATGAGAATAATTAAGGGACCTACTTGATGATTTTGATATGAAATATATTTTTCGAAATTATTTTTTATTATACACAAGAGACGTGAAGCTGCTGGTGAGTGGTGAGTGACTCCCTAAACACCATGCAGCCGTGAAGCTTCTCAGCGTTTAATTAGCTGACGATTTCTTACTCTCACTTTGTTAACTGCTCTCATTTTTATGTAATTATTGTCTTCAATTTTGTCATCTTCCCAATATTTCTAGCATATAAAATCCCAAGTCCACACACACTCTCACCCAACCAGTTTCCACATTCTCTTCCTCAACACAACTCTGTGTGTTTCTTCATTTTTATAGCGAAGACGGAGATGGGGAGGAACAGAGGATTCAAACTCGGGCACAGGGCGGTTCGGCCGTTCACACGGTTGGCCGGTCGGACGGCCGTTTCTCGTCTGCTTAAGTGGGGAAGATCGTTGAGGAACGGAACAAAACGGTTGACATTTGAGAACCGAGCTGGGTGGGGTCAGGAACCGGAAAAGTACTTGTTGGACGTGCCCAAGGGGCACATGGCTTTGTACGTTGGAGAAGAAGACGATGAAAAGTGCCGGGTGATTGTGCCGGTGCTGTTTTTCAACCATCCTCTCTTTGCCGACTTGCTCAGAGATGCCGAGAAGGTTTACGGTTTCGATCATGCTGGTGGGATACAGATTCCTTGTCCGAAGTCAAGGTTTGATGACGTCAAGTTGAAGATGGCTGCCGCCGGAGACGGTGGTAACCGCCATGGAAGTCGGAGTTGGAAAAGGTTGTTGAGTAACAAGAGTGGCCGGCCGCTGATGGTCATTCGTGAATCGTGAGATGGTTCAATATTTTTCTTTTGTACATAATTTGTTCATCTAATCTGCTCCCGTAGTGAAACATATAGGAAGTTTGAATAGTCCAAATTTTTTTGCCATGTCAAGTTTATCAATAGTGATTGTTTTTGTTCCACAGAGCATTAAAGGAGACGAGTTTAAATATTTAATGGGTTGTGACTTGTGACTAATTTCAGTAGGCAAGTTATAGCCGAAAACAATATGTGTAAATATATTATCAAAAATATGTGTAAATATGAGGACGTTTGATATTCGAAATTGTTTCTTACTGCTTTTAATAGAATGCTTAAAATAGAATTGGTATGCGTTTACATTCAACTTAATTTAATTCAATAATTTGTTACTAAATTAGAACATTAGTTCTATCTTATCAGGTGAAGGAATATATATATATATATATATATATATACTATTTATACTTTAAAAGAGAATGATTTAAAATTTTCTTAGAATTTTGAATTAATTTTTGGATTAACCAGGTAATTACAGTGAGCTAGGCTCAAGTTGGGCTCAAGAGTTGGACTGGACTCTCCCTCTTCTCTATCTTCTGTCATGATGGTCAAGATTAAAGAAGGGCAAAACAGTCACTTCCCAACCATGCCAGAAAGGGGAAGCTAGGAACTGAGCTAGCTGGACTGTGAAGAACAGTTCTGATTCATGAACTGAATCTCAACTGATTAGATTCCTCTATAAATACCAAGCTGTAGAGTAGTTATCGATTTGTTAGTTCGATCACAAGATTTGTTCTTCCGTTTCTATCTCTCTTTCTCCCTATTCTCTCTCTCATCTTTGTAACTGAATTCTGAGTTTGAATGAATGGAAATTAATGTTTGATCTTGGGCCAATTCCAGAGATCCTGACAGCTTGGTATCAGAGCAGTCATCTTCCGACCTGTGGTGCCAATCGGCGAAATGGAGGAGGAATATGAGTATGAGTATTATGATTCTGGGGATTCTCCGTTGGGGTATGAGTACCGCAATATTGGGGTTTCTCCGGCGGAGTATGAGTGTCAGGATATTGCGGCAGCGGCGTGGAATTCCGATTACCGCTATGAGCATCACGATTCTCCGGCAGCGTGGGATCAAGATTACAGTTACGAGTATTACGATTTTCCGGTGACTCCACCTCAAAGAAGGGACCCATCAGAGGAGAATGGTGTGTGGTATGATTCAGCTGAGTATGATCGGGATGATTCAGCTGAGTATGATCGAGATGATTATGACGTCCCTGCAACCGACTACTCAGATGAGGATATACGAGTTGAACCGTCGCAGCCAAGTTATGATGTGCATCAACCGTCACATACTGCTGAGTACTATAGCAATGGCGTTTCTTGGAGGGATCGTCATCGTCAGAGTCCGGCGGAGAATCGTCTCCAAGGAGGTCTATTTTTGTATGTTCCGGAGACAGTTCGCAACTGTCACCATGAAACCGTGCCTACGCAACAATCAGTGGCGGTTCTGGGAACTCGCTGCCCGGAACCGATGACTGAAGGGAGTTCTATTTTCCATTCCAACTGGGAGCAGCAGTTTCTAGAGAAGTTGGAGCATCAACAAAAAGAGTTTGAACGTCGTTGGAAGAGTCTGTTCGCCGGCCGAAACAAATGCAAGAAGAATCTGATCGCCGACAGAAACAAATTCAAGAAAAGTATGATCGTGAACGAGAGGAGTTCAATCAGAGATGGAAGCAGCAATGCCTAGAGTGTCCCGCACTTGTCCTAGCCAAACCATCTCCGGGTAATGATGATCTCATTTTACTTGATAAGGTTGAAACTCTTGTTGATCCTGTGAAGGAAATTGAACCAAATACTATATGTTCACATGATGATGATCTTAAATGCAATAAGAAATTAAATGGTGTTGATGCTGTGAGATATTTAGATGAATTCTGCATATGCTCGGGTAGTAAAGTCAGTCTAACTGTAGCTCATGGCATTGATTGTGCTAAAAGTGGGGGGTTTGTTGTTAGAAATAATAACTCCAACATAAGGGTTGAATGTAGCAAGTGTTATGAACCTGGAGTTAAAACTCAGTATGGACGTGCTAAAGGACTAAACTCTAGCTCCAAGAACTCTGGTGAATTGGGGAATGATGTTTCTTTTTCTGATGAAGTAGAAATTGATGCCAGACCTACTAGAGATGCTAAGCCTATTATGTGTTATAACCCTGGAATATTATATAGTTCTGATATCATGCATGCTGGAAAAGTTGTGAAGTGTTTCCCTGATGAAATTGAGATGAGACTTGCTATGAAGTGTCATTTGACTAAGCATAGGGAAATAGCAGTGTGTAGAGGTGTGAATTGTTTGAATTTAGCCGTGGAAAAGAGGGATGGTAGTATTGAAAGTAAAGAGCATCATGTATGCTTTGATCCTGGAATATGTGAGCTATTATGCACAAATTCTCGTTCTTTTAATGAGTGGAAAGAAAAGGTTGTAAGCCTAGTATATGATGAGGAAATTAAGTCAATAAAGGGCAGTCTGGATTCTATGAACTTGAGATATGAAACTGGAGTGAACTTTTATGAAGTTTCAGAATGTGTTAGGCATCAGTTGAGGAGTAAAGAACATACAAAAGATGGGGGTGAAGATTATAAGTCAGTAAGGTGTTTTGATCCAAGTATCCTTAGTAATGATTGGTTTGAAGCAAAAGTTGATGAAACTGACAGTTATGATGAGATTCAAGGCATAGCTGAAAGTAATAGATATTGCTATGTGTTAGGTTCTGAGTATGTAAGGGGAATGTGGATTGGAAATAGCCCAAGCTATGGTAATTGTCTTAACTCAGGTGACATCGCGGCTGTCATTGAAAAGGATGTCATACAGTTGCAAGAGTATAGAAATGGTGTGGTTGTGAGTGATAAGAATGGGTGTAGTGTACAGGGATTTTGGTTCCAGGCTAACTGTGAAAAAATGAGAAAAGGGGAAACAATTGATGCTGATTCTATGAGAAACAGTGAAGATGGAAGCAAAGTTCTCAAACCTTGGAAGTTCTTTGATAATTATTGGCAAGGGGTTCAGAACGTGGAAAAGATTGGCCATAGAAAGTATGATGCACATATATGGTCGTTTGATCCTGATTTTGGTGAGCGGTTTAACGGAGGATTAACTGGAGCTTTGAAACGTGGAGAACGCCCTGGTTTTCAAGTTTGTAAGCGAGTAGGCTTTTTGCTAATTCTAAGGCGGCAAAAAGGACAAGGACTGTTCCAGGAAAGGAGTACAGTCTTGATGATGGAACAATGATTTTTGTGACTCTTACTAATGCTGATCAGTTTTTAACTGATAAAAAGGATATGAGCTCTGAAGAGGAAATCTCACTGCTGTTGAGATATTTTATCAGCGTTGTGCAAATCAAGAAATGTGGTAGAGCTTGTGATAAGCTCTCTACTATATTCTAAGGAGGCAATTCCTTTGCAGAAGAGCAGAACTTGAAAAATTCAGCAACAGTTCTTACTAGTGGATTCATTATACAAATCATGAGAATAGCAATGCTGCACATTTATAATGATATGACAGCTGGTAGCTTGGAGCACCAAAAAATGCTTCAACTCAGTATTCAGAATCGCTCAAGAAGGTCAAATTAGCAGCAACGTTATGTGGCGAAAAGGAGCTTGAGGACAAGCTTGTTCTCAAGGAGGAGGGGAATCTCCGAGTGCTTAATGCAGCAGCCCAAGAATTTGAAAGGCAGCAGACAGCAGATTTTATGTTCAGAAATAATGTAGCAACCAAGGAATTTGAAAGGCAGCAGACGGCAGATTTTGAGTGCAGAAAAATGCTGCACGTTGTGGCAGATTTTGAGTCTTCTAAGTTCAGAAAAATGCAGCATTTTGTGGCAGATTTTGAGTCTCCTAAGTTCAGAAAAATGCAGCATTTTGTGGCAGATTTTGAGTTCAGAATTGTGGGAGAAAATGGAGTTATTGGAGATAGGACAACAGCATTTCGGAAAATTGAAAATGCAGCAAACAATAACTTCAAATTTGCATCAGGGCAGAATTTTTCTTCGAACTTTGCAGCAGTTTATGATGTTTCTGAGCTGAAGAAAAATGCAGTCCCTACTTTCATCTTTGGAGAAACCAAAGACGTTTCAAAAGCCAGCCTTTGTGTGATAGCCTTGAGGACAAGTCTCAAATTTGGGAAGGGGTATGGCTTGGAGGTTGGTGGTACTAGTGTTCTTTTCAATATTAAAGCTGTGAAGACAGGTTTCATGAATTATTTGAAGAAGTTAAAAGAGTTTTTGAGTTCTGAAAATTATCTTTGTTCCAGAAATGATCAGGCCAAGACTTGGTTAATAGCATGGATATGCACACATGCTTATGTGATGCTCATCAGTTATGCTTTCATTGCATTGATCATTACTAAAATAGACATTAAATATCAACAGCAGGGTTTGAAGTACGCTGTTAAGTTGAGGAAAGAAGGGAGCTTTCAATCCATAGAAAATGCAGTAACATTGACTCACTCTATTTTCAGCTACTTGGGTACTCGTCAATTACAGCTTGAGCCATGGAGCAATGATTGGCCAATATATGAGTATGTTGAATCTGAAATTGAGAACTCAGAGATACCAGGAGATCAAAAACTTGAGTTCTTCGGCCATAAGACTTTTGAGGAGGGATTGACTTATCTTATGGAAGAGACAACTTCAAGTTTATGGAAACATGCAATAGCTGCAACTTTCGCATTTCTGCAAAGGATGGAGTTACTTGCCACTCGCTTGGAAAAATGCAGGCATTCTAAGGGAGAAGGATTTGTAGCTGGCCAGAATTGGAGATCTAAAAATGCAGCAGAACCTTATGCTATGCAAAACCTTGAGAGGAACATGATTTCAGCACCTGCACTTGACTCGACCTTGGAAGATGTTGATGTTGCACAAATTCAGAAGCTTGAGGACAAGCTTCTTATTAACAGGGAGGGATTGTCATGATGGTCAAGATTAAAGAAGGGCAAAACAGTCACTTCCCAGCCATGCCAGAAAGGGGAAGCTAGGAACTGAGCTAGCTGGACTGTGAAGAACAGTTCTGATTCATGAACTGAATCTCAACTGATTAGATTCCTCTATAAATACCAAGCTGTAACAATTAGAGTAGTTATCGATTTGTTAGTTCGATCACAAGATTTGTTCTTCCCTTTCTATCTCTCTTTCTCCCTATTCTCTCTCTCATCTTTGTAACTGAATTCTGAGTTTGAATGAATGGAAATTACTGTTTGATCTTGGGCCAATTCCAGAGATCCTGACATCTTCCTCTCCCTTTTCTCATTAATGGAAACATAAAGCCTTCATGTTTCTCTTCCCCTCCTTCAATTCAGATCCGTTTCATCATTCATTTTATTTCCGTTTCATGATTCACGAAGGGATTAATTATATCAGTTTTCTTCTTTTTTGTCTCCTTAAATCTTTCCCTTTCCGGACCTAATTCCATGGCTCTCCTTCGATTTCTCTCGGCATCTTCAAAAGTTTTGATCACGTTTGAGGTCTTCTCGATGCCTTCAATGGAATCGGAGACGATTCCTCCTTCCAGAGATATGGTCTGCGTTTCCTCGAAACTTTTCAAGGCCGATTTATCTCCCTCACCTCTAGCACTTATGGAGTCCTTAACCTTGAGAAGAACCACCAGGAACCGCTGCCGCCGATTCGCCCAAATCGAAGGTTCAGAAAAGCCCCAAGTCCCGCGTGTACCTGTATGGATTTGGGGAGATTGATGCTAGGACTCCATTGAAGTTCTGGCCGGCCCGATTGCAGCCCCAAAACGGTTTCGAATAAGGCCTCGCCCCTTTCGAGGATTCCGAGGAAGGAGAGTCTGTCGGAGAAAGGGTTGAAGAGGGCCGAAAGGGAGATGTCAGCCGAGAAGGAGCAGATCAAGAACACGGTCTCAGGAACTCCGATTTCGCTTGATTTTGGAGTCTATTTTGCATCAATTTGAGGAGGACGTATGCCCACCGAGAGGCCAAAACGGGGTGGTTTTGTATAGACCACCCTTAGAGGTATTCGAAAGACCTTTGAAGATTGCAACAAAACTAGAGCTGTGATAGAATCCAAGCAAATGGAGTTCTCCGATGATTAGATTTCGATTTTGTTATAAATTGAATCCTTTTTTATACAGGCCTTCTATACGCAGTCCGTATTTTACTTATTTGCAGTCCGTATTTTTTTTAAATAATCATATATACAATGATTCTGATATATAACTGAATTGCAAGTGTATGCAATAGAAGTAGTATATATGATGCATATGTCTGATATACATAATTATTGACCATATCATATATATCGAAGGCGTATTTTTATTTTGGACTGCAAAATAAGCAAAATACGGACTGCGTATAGCATGCCCCTTTTTATATGATGGAAATGATATGGAGTTTAAAGATTTTGTTTTTGTTTGGTAGGAATTGTAAAGAGTTTGAATTTATGTGAAAGAGATACTATACTAAGTGTAATCATCTTCTTCGTAGATTAGGTTTCTATTTTGTTATAAATTGAATTCTTTTTTATATGATGAAAATAATACCGAGTTTAAAGGTTAGATTTTGTAGTTTTTGAAACTGAGTAATTCATGATTATGGCTCATCTCGACACCATATTGATGGTCCGAAAATGGTTAATTGATTTAGGGTCGAGCTCAAACCGAAATATGCTGAATTTGTTGTGACTATACTTAGAGGAGGCCGCTGGCTTGCAATTTGTTTGTTGTGCAATGGATTCACTTTCTAGAGAAAGGAAAAATGAACGATGAATTATGAACAATGAATCAATGAATCTATTCATTGATTGATTTGTTATGTGATGATTTGTTGTTTTCATATAATTAGTGTTATCTTCTCTCGTGATTGGATTTCTATTTTGTTAAAAATATTAGTAGAGAATAGAATGGGTTGACATTGATTGATAGTTTAATTCTATGCAACAAATCTATACAACTTTGTGTAATTTGGTTTGTTTTTTTTTTTTTGAAAACCAAATATATTAAATCTAAAAAGGAGATGTAGCGTTGGCAATACTATTACAGACATTTCTACTTAGGCTTAAGGCAAGATTATGCTCCTTGTGTAGGAAGGAACGCTTTACCTTTATGACCGCAAATTCTAGTAAAGCTGCTAGACGCCTGATACTTCTTACAATTCCTTTGATCTCTATCGGAGCCGACCAAGGATTCATGATTGCTTCTTTAAGCTGAACTGAGTCTGTGACCAGATTGACTCTGATCATTCCATTCCTTCTCCCAGCCTTGAGAGCTCGCCAACAAACTTCTGCTTCTGCCTGGAGGGGTGAAGAAGCTATGAAGAAGTCAGAGCCTGATATGTCTGTCTCTAGGTTCCAACCTGGCTTCCATAATCTCCAACCTGCTGCTCCTATCTTGTATCTGTCCTTGAATGATCCATCAAAACTTATCACACATGCCTGGGGAATCCCTTCTGGTGCTGCATTTCTTCTGATTTCCTGTACAGATACATCTTGAAACTGGTTGGGCTGTGCTGCTGTTGCTGGTTCCAGCATGTCTAGGTTAGGATCTCTGCTGTATAAATTAAGAGCCACCTATGTCTCAACCTGAATCTGTTGCACCCACTGGACTGGTTGCATGTCCTGCTGTCTGAAAATTGTGTTATTTCTGCTCTTCCATATGCCCATAGCATGCCAATCATCTTTATTAGCTGTGAAGAGTCTGTTGACCCCATTACCAGCTGGAAGAACCAGGTGCTAAATGGAGGATTGCCTGGTAAACTCAGTATGATATCTGCAGCTGTCCATAGTACTCTTGATGCCCTACAGTGGAGGTACAGGTGTGTTTCATCCTCTGGAGCCTGCTGACATCTTTGGCACACTCCATCATTCTGTAGTTTACGTTTGTACCTGTTGACTCCTGTAGCCAAACAACCTGTGAGGGCTCTCCATATAAAAACTAATTGTTTTTGTGGAATTTTGAGTGTTCAGATTGTTGCCCAGAATTTTCTTGCCACAGGACTCAGTCTTTGTTTAGTGCTATGTTTAATCTCCTCCATTGCTGCATGGTAGCCTGTTTTTGCACTGTATGCTCCATTTTTGTTCCATCTCCATAATGGCTCATCTTTTCCTTCAATGTCCAGATGAAGTGCCTGGATGTATGGCACTATTTGTTGTGGGAACATGATTCTGATGAGGGGAGATCTCCAGATCCCATTTTGTTGATCTATGAGATGGGAGACCTTAAGGTTGGTGTGTGTCGAGACCAGGCTTGAGTTATGTATTGGATTCTGAAAATTAGGTATCCATTGATCATATATATTGATGTCCTTGCCATTTGCCACTCTCCAGCACAAGTTTTTCCTGATGAGTTCTGTAGCCCAAACAATGGATCTCCAACCCCAGGAGTCTCCAGATTTTGGTGTAACAGTGAGGAGTGAATCATTCTTAAGATATTTTGCTGTGAGTACCTGAGTGAGGAGAGATTGATTGTTGGTGATGATGTTCCAGCTGTGCTTTGCCATTAGTGCTTTATTCATGCCCAGTGCTGACCTCAGTCCCAGACCTCCTTCTGTTTTGGCTTTATTCATATAAGACCATGATCTCCAGTGCATTGCCTTACCTTCCATTTTACCTCCCCATATGAACTTAGCTGTCATGGCATCTAATTTCTTTAGCACTCCAACAAAATTCTGAATATTCCTAGTGGATAGATGGCGAAAGATTGTAAGACATGTTTTGCCAATGTGATTCTGCCTGGAAGGCTTAGCAGCTTTGATTTCCAGGAGTCATATTTCTGCTTAAACTTGCTCACCAAGTATCTAAAGATCTCTGACTTACTCTAATCAAACAGTATAGAAGTTCCCAAGTATGTGCCTCCAATTCCTTGGTTTTGTATCTGAAGTTTCTCCCTCAAATACCTCTGATCTGCAGTAGGAGTGTTAGGACTAAAATAGATAGAACACTTATCATTATTCAGTTTTTGGCCTGCCAGTGTTGTATAAGATATGAGCATGTGTTGCAGATCCTGTATTGCTTCAGTGGTGCATTTTGTAAACAATATACAGACATCTGCATACATGACATGGGATATTTGGGGACCCCCTCTTGAAACCTTTATCCCAATTGATTTGTTGTGTTGCACCAAATTATCCAATCCAGCAGACAGGAACTGTTGACATAGTATGAATAAGTATGGAGATAGAGGACAACCTTGTCTCAATCCTCTATTAGGGCAGAAAGATGGGCTGGCTACTCCATTTACCACCACCTGATATGATACAGTCTGTACACACAACATAATAATGTTAATCAGATGAGAGGGGACTTTAATGTGAGATAATACTCTTTCCAGGAAGCACCATGAAATTCTATCATAGGCTTTGCTCATATCAAGTTTAATTGTAGCCAAACCCTTCTTTGCAGATTTGTATTTTCTGATGTGCTCCATAACTTCATGTGCTAGAAGAACACTCTCTGATATGCTTCTGTCTGGGACAAAACCATTTTGGGAGGAGTCAATGAGGTGTTCCATGTGGGATTTGAGCCTTAGTGCAATCACCTTTGCCAGAATATTGTACTTCACATTGCAGAGTGAGATTGGTCTGAAATCTCCCACTGTCTTTGGCAACTTCTTTTTTGGAATCAGAATTATTTGAGTCTTGTTCCAGTGAACTGGGAATGTTCCTCCATTTGTCACCTCTAGTATCATATTAGATAGCTCTTGTCCCACTTGACCCCAGTAGTGTTTGTAGAAACCAGCAGGGAATTCATCTTCTCCTGGAGCACCCCACGACTTCATCTGCTTCAGTGCTTCCCAGATTTCATTTTTAGAAAATGGTTTTCCTAACATTGACACCTGATGTGGTGATAACACCTTTGTGTTTGCCTGTGTCATTAACTGCCAGTCAGGGTCTTCATTGTTTATCCCTTGTCTTCCATAGCCTTCTGTGAGAATGCCCTTCAAATGGTTAGTCATTTCCTGTAACATTCCACATTGATCTGAAATCCAGGTTCCATCCTGTAGTAGTAGTCCCTGTATAGTGTTTGCTTCTTTTCTTCTTGATGCCCACTTATGGAAAAATGCAGTATTCCTCTCTCCTTGTTTCATCCAGTTTACCTTTGCTCTTTGTTGCCAGTATTCTGACAATTTCTGTTCAAAACTGTCCTTTTGTGCTATTATTTCTTTGATCCTCTCAGCATGTATGAACATGCCATTTTCTTGCTACAGCTTCCTCAGTGTCTCCTCTTTGTAAGCAATTTCTTTTTCCAACTTTCCAAATGTCTTCTTGTGCCAATTTGTGAGATGTACTAACAGGACTTGCAATTTTGTTGAAAATACATCTCCATTGCTAGACTGTGTTTGAATGCAGTGCATATTAGACCAAACTTTCCTCAGAATCTGAAGAGGGGGATCCATTCTGACCCATATAGACTCAAACCTCATTACCCTTTTAGGTCCTTGTTCTTTTAATTGAAGCTGTAACAGAATAGGGCTATGATCTGAATGAGAGAAAGGCAAGTTTGTTACCTTGGCATCTGGCCACATTGTTTTCCATCTGTCATTGGCAAAAGCTCTGTCCAATCTCTCCACAATAGTATGTGGCTGTTTCTGTGAATTTGTCCATGTGAACCAAAGCCCTCTAGAGTCCAGTTCCTTCAATCCATGTTGATTGATGAGGCTAGCCAATGGGTTCTGAGGGGTTATATGTACAGGATTACCCCCCCATTTATCATCTGGAGAGATGATCTGATTGTAATCTCCTAACATGATGCAAGGGAAACTCCCAAAATAATGCAAACTACTGATATTATTCCAAAATGCTGGCCTTAATTGCACTAGTGGAGGGCCATAAACAACTATCTGACACCATTTCCTCCCAGATGCATTTGTAACTAAGCTAATCATGCAATTGCTAGTTACTACTTCTACATTAACTACTAGATTATTTGACCAAAAGAGAGCCAGACCACCTGATCTCCCAGTTGCCTCAACGACTTTGGAGTTCCTGAAGTAAGTGCCTTCCTGCCAACGGTCAAAATGATCCTTCGTGGCTTTAGTTTCTATTAAGCACAGCATGTCAGGTTTGTGTCTTGAGACTAACTGGTTGATCGCCTTCATTGTAGGGGCATTATTACATCCCCTACAATTCCACACTAATGTCGTCATGGCTACTGAGGTGATTGATTTGGCTCAATCACCTGAAAACCTGCAGTGAAGGTTCCTTCTTCAGCCTCCCTGAGCGCTGGCAGTCTTGCTGAGGACACCTCCTCGCCTCCAGTGCTGGTTGTAGTGTCTTCACTGTCTTCCCTTGCAATCTCCAAGATATCTTCCACCTGGTCCTCTCCAATTTCATCTGAGCTGTCCAACTCCTCTTCCTCCTTGTCATTTCCTTCTGATTGGACTACCAGGATCTCCCTTCCGGTGCCCACTACACCACTGAGTTGTTCTTCTTGATCGGAGTCAGGTACCACTCGCTGCTCCTCAGCGTCCTTGATGATGTGATTCAGTATTATCTTTCTGCGTTTGGGTGAGCTGTTTAGATCTGGTAGTGGCTCCTCCGAGCGGGCTCTCTTCCTGTCTTGGTGAACGTTCAACTGATGTATTGGTTCTGATGATGCTCTGTTAACTCCTCTAATGTTCCAGTTGTATGTCAGCTCCACGATCGCATTTTCCACTTCATTGTGCACCACATCTGTTTGAAGAGGGGGCCTCTCCCCTTGCTCTCTCTCTTGAATGTCCTCATTTAGTCTCTGCACTTGTTGGACTGGATGACTCGCTGTGAGGTCTTGCAGTGGTCTGGATGACTGTCCTACCTCAAAATTAGACCTCCTCCGCCTCAGTACAAATTTAGTGAAGCCTCGTCGCTTTCTGATCCTTTTCTCTGGCTGCACCAACTTCTGTTTTTTCTTACCCTTGTCCTCATCTTCCTACGCCTGAGATCTGTACCGTTTCCGGTCCCGCTGGCGGCCAATGACAATCGCTGGCCCCCTGGTTTGCTTGGAAGATGCATGAGTCGAATCCAGAGACGAGTCATCTGAGTCACTCTCATCTGATGAGATGACGATTACCTCATTCTCCATATGACTCTCTTCTCCCAATCTGTCTGGCATGCGCTCCAAACACTGGACCTGTTGTAAAGACGGGGGAGTTTCAGAGATCGCTCCTGCCCAGCCTGGGATGGCTGAGGCCCCTCTCACCGTGACACGTAGGTGCGTTCCGTCCGAATTTCCTTGCAAGGCCATTTCCATGATCGCCGTTAGAGCGTTCTCAGCTTGTTCCAGATTGCGCAAGTCCACTGTGACTCTTTCCAGCTCCGCTCTCATGTTGTTTTCCAGTTTCTCTTGGTTTCTTACCCAAGCGCCTAAATCTTGGACTTCCACATCTTGAAGGGGCTGGCTATTTGTATCAATATCAATGAGCATGTCAGAGGGCAAGGACTCCTGTCTGGGGATTGGTCCTTGTGGTTGTCTGTATTGATCCCCAAAATAAGGATCAAATACTTGGTTCCCAGCTTGAAAGGGGAAGCCCTCCAATCTATCGCCAATCGTGAAGCGCTTGTTTTCCCCAGGTTCCATTCTCATTGAGATCAGAAAACCTTCCTGCACATCTCTATCCCTCATGTGCCTATACCTCAGACGACGGGTTTCCATATAGTCTACCGGGATGTTTGTATTCCTGTGTTCTCTCCTGTGATTGTATGCCCTGATGTCGCCGGCAAACATCTGGCACCGAGGATCGTATACTATATTGACTCCCCTTATCTCAAAATGAGAGCGAACCTTGTGCTCTATGAACTCATCCAGTACTTCATCACTGATTAAGAGACATCTGCTCATCAAATGCCCAATAACTCCACATCTTCTGCAAACCCTAAAAACCCTCTCATACTGTATGCTCACCCAGATCCTCCTATTCTCTGGATTCTCCACATAATCCAGATTAACATAGAAACCTGTGACTAAAGGCTCGCCGGGCACCACCCACATGGTGGCCCTGAGATAAGAGACATTTCTTGCCGGCGGCGGTTCGATCTCCACATCTATAACATCTCCCGCCATATTTGCTACTTTTATGGCTGCTATCGGTGCGAACGCCTTCGCTGGGAGACCATGCAGCTGTACCCTCACCTTCACCTTCTCCACCCGTACATCTCGGAGAACAATTCCAGCTCCCCAGCGTCGGAATGCGAGCAGGCTTCCCGCCATGGCATAAGGGCTCCGGTGAAGTACTGCTAGCGCCTCCTCCCGTGAATCAAATCTGACAACGTAAAAGTTCCCGTACCTGTGAATCACCTCAGCTGTGATCGCCCAGAAATTTCCAATGTACTCCTCCACAGCTTCCTCCGTAAAGCTTCTTGTGTCTAGACAGTATGCCAGCAGGCAATTCTGTTCCACCGGGATCGACGCTTCAATGTCTTCTCTTGTCAGCGTCAGCACCCCTCCTCTCCTTGTCGGCCTAGCATACATATCAAAGTTAACTCCTCCTGCATTGAGCTCCCTCCGCTCCTCATAATAGTCCGAGCCCGTCGGCGATAGAGCTCGTTCCTCCGTGTTCATTGACTGGCTATCTCCCATGTTGAATTTATTGGGATATTTGGATATAACAGCAGACTTTTTTACACCACGTTGTTGCCCAGTATCAGAAGGGAAGAGGCTCTGTTGTGTTTTATATACTGATCTAAACTTATGAAGCGTATTTATAGAGCCTTTTCTCCATAACATCTGTTCATCTTCTCTTCGGCTAAATCCATCTGAATTGAACTTATTCCTCGAGCCCCCACCCCTCATGATTATCCTTCTCAGAGATCGATGGTCTTGTCTATAAATTAACTAAGTACGCCCAATTAACGAGAGTATTTCCGCACGTACCTTTAAACTTTCTGACGCCTTGGGACTCGCCAAATTCACTGTCACACGCAAGTCCTCCTTTTTAGACGCCTGATGTGATTTTTCCGTTCGCCCCCCAATCGGTGTTAAGCCAGGTGCCCAATCGGACGGGGAATCTTGCTTTTCCGAATACTGCCAACCTCTGTCTAGTCTACTTCGCGTGTTGAAACCCTAAAACCAGACCTTTATGCATGTGAGAATTAATGCCTCCACTGTACCTCTGGGAGTTTGATAAGACCGATCCCTAATTTAATTTGGGGAAAAATTGATTGAATGATTGCCGATTTGGACTGTGAAATTGATCGGAAAATACTACTCTCTTTTAGAGAGAGAAAGTGTTCCTTCACTTCCCTTTAACCCACTTTGTGTAATTTGGTTTGTTTCACTTCATTTTGTAGTTGAAATATCTTAATTTACAAGTTTAGATTTTCACAATTTAAAAGCATAGTTATAGTGTTGCTGATTATTGGTATTTGATTTGTGCACTTAGTCGCCCTTTTTTTTTATAGCCCGCAATTATTTCATTAAAAATTGTTAAAACTTACCCAACACCATAACGTTTCTTGAAATAAATACTGGACTTAATCATCCTCACCAATTCTTCATTATTTTGTAACGTTAAAGATAAAGTTTAAACTCTGCTTTGTAACGTTCCTTGAAATAAAAATAGTACAAAATCATCCTCTCCGATTCTTTATTATTTTTGTGCCAGTAATTCATGCACTATTTCTTTTTTATACCCTGCAATTATTTCAGAAAATATAATCAAAAATTAATTTAAAAACTTCAATCGTAATGCTTCCTAAAATAAAAACTGCACTTAATGATCGTCACAAATGATTTTTATTTTGTAACGGAAAAACTTAATTTTAAAACCTGAATTGTAACGTTCCCTTAAATAAAAACGGTACTTATTCATTATCACAAATTCTTTATGATAGGTTGATCCGTTCTCACAAATTGTGAAATAACAATTATTAATATTTTCATTCACCAATAATATATATATATATATGCATACTATATGCATACGAAATTTCATATGATTAGAAAAATGATTAAAGTTTTGACAAATATATTTTAATGATAAAAGTTTCATAAAAGTCAAATTAAAAAATAAAACTATATTAATTAGTATTTAACCAATCGAAGTTAATGATTCTCGGGTGATACAAATATTCTAAGAAAACCCATTAGATCCACTCAAATCTAACATCATTTTGTTGTGGTGTCTTTCATGGTCCAGCCAATGTAGTTAGTTTGTGGTCAAAGAAACGTTTAAAATTCATATGAAAAATAATTGATGAGTGAATTAACATAAAAAGTTTTAATTGGCCTCTTATGCATCATAGCCATATCAATGTAAATTAATTGATGAGTGAATTAAAATAAAACATTTTATTGGGTTTGTATTACATCAGGTCGGTTTCAATGAATATTTAATTTGGTGTATTAATCCACATTTAATTCATGCAACCAAACAGATAAAAATTGGGAATTAATGAGTCTTTTATTTCTTTGGTCATATTAATTTGTTCTGCGTTATGCCTTCTTTTTGTTTTATTTTTTATTATACATTTCTTTTCTTTATTAGTTTTTACTAGTGTTCGTATTTGATTAAATAAAAATTTCGGTCCATTTAAGATTACTTATAAATTATTCACTCATCAATATCAACTATTTTTTTCCATGTTCGGGTTATAAGACACCCAGGCAGATGCACATGTATCTATTCATTAAAATTTTAATTTTATTATATTACTCAAATATAAGTTTTACTTAAATAATATTTTATTGATAATATATGCATACAAGAGCAGAATGTTATAAAGCTACTCTTACGTCGAATAACTATCAATGAAAAGCACTGCATCTCAAAACACGTTTTCAATAATGAACAATTATACGTTGTTGTCTTTAGAGTTAAAAGTAGAAAGAGATTGAATATTTTGATTTGTGACAAGAATGATCAACCAATCCATAGTACCGTTAATATAGTTTATAAGGAAGTGTTTCAGAAGATGGGATAACGAGGTTATGTAATTTCTTAATTTCTTGAAAATTTAACCATATTTTTTAGCGACCAATTTGTTTTTCACCAAAAGACTGTTATATTATATTACTTAATTTTCACAAAATAATACTTGGTCAAAATTAATTAACTAACATTACATTTTTTTTTACTAATTTATACTATTTTAAAATTAAATTCCCGTGCATCGGGGCATTATACTAGTATATATATATATTCGAATGTCTATAAACTCGTTGTGGGTGTGGTTGCAGATGAATCCTGATTTTCAGGAAGCATTTCTGATAATGACCCACTTATAAACCATGCGTTTAAATTTATATTTTCTCAATATCGTCCATTGATTAGTTTTATTTCAATTACTCGCAAGATCTAAGGGTGTGTTTGGTTGGCAAGATTTTGCAAAACTTGGAATATACAAGTCCAGTTTTGCAAGTTTTTGTTTGGTTCATCTTTTTGGAAAGTCCAAGTTTTGCCTAACAAAATCCAGGTTTTGGAAAAGTCAAAGTCCAAACAAAATTTTAGTTAAAAATTTACAAAATTCACTCCAACAAAACAAGATTTTTGTTTCAGACTTACAAAATCCCAAGCCAACCAAACAAGGTTTTAGCAAATCCAGACTTACAAAATCTCAAACAAAATCTCAGACTCTCCAAATCCCAAATCAAAGTCCAGACTCTCAAAATCCACTCCAACCAAACACACCCTAAATATTTTTAGATTAAAATGTGGCTTAAAATTATACTCTTGGGAAGAGAAGATGCTGCCAAAAAGTTTTTCGAGTGGAATACACTTCCTCTAAATATTGAAATACAACAATTATCTCCATAAGAGTTGTATTCTTACTATAATTACATATCTTACCAATCTATAGATTGAAGACCTATAAATACAAATGTTTGTTAGATCTCTCTATTCATTATCTTACATACACTACGCGTTACGCTTATAAAAGTTTCTCAAAACACGTCACTGACTTACGCATTGGAGCGTCTACCACTGGGCCACCCTAGAGCTTTGTCTTGCAGGTCAGTTCATGAGGTGGGTTCGTGATCAAGTGCGGGTTCCAGACATCTATCAATTTGGCACGCATAGTGGAATCCGTGTGTTAATCTTAATCTAAATTAACGACCTTCAACTCATGACTGGTCCAGCTAATTAAGAACCCTCGCATGAGTACGCGAGTCCGTTCTCTGGCCCCGACAGAAACATGAAGCATTGGCGCCGCCTCTCTCTACAACAACATTGAGATAGACACAACAACCAACCATGAATCAAGAAGGGGCGTGAATGGCGTGCACCGATCTCATTGGGGGTGCCGCCAGAATTCTTGTAGGCGAGTTGTTCCACCTCCCCCATACCCTTATTAATTCTTTCGACTCCTTTCCAACCACAATAGACAAACTAATTTCTATGATTCGTAGAAAATTATTTTTTTAGAGTTTAGTTTCTTGAATATACTTTGTAGATCTGGTGTTTCTCTGGAGGTAGCTGCCTGAGCTATTTACGACGTTACCTCTGTAGTTCTTCAATTTCCGGTAAAACTTTGGCCGGCCGACTCACTTTATTCATATCTAGCCCATGAGAGACCGGAACAACCAAATTCGATCCATCGCCAGAAGAATGATTTCACACCACTAGATCTTTTGGTAAAGGCCAAGCTAGATGGATGTGAAGAATCAGCCACCATGCCAACACGCCGCTCTGGAAGACCGGCATCATGCCTCCCACGCGCGGCCGTCAATGCCTCTGTCATTCGCAGTCAAGAAGGTTTAATGGCCGTCTTGCCTAATTTCCTGCTTCTTTTTTACTTTTATGTTATATTAGATTTTTCAGTTTTGATGAGATATATGGTTTGGAATTGGTTTTATTTCAACACTTTTGTGATAAATTTATGTAGTATCTTTGCCTATTTATCTTTAATGTCCCTCCTAACTCGTTAGTTGGTGAGATGGAGACCCTTTGAGTTTTGGTCTATGCAGGTATAGTTGAGGAGAAAATCAAGTTGATTATAGTTTTGACAACTTAATAACGATGAATTTGTGCGTGAACTTTGTAGATTTTGAATATTTATATATAGCCGAGTTAAGGATACTATATACTTGTCAGCCAGCTTAGATACTTTCAGGTATTAGACCTACGTTCTTTATTACACGATACACTATGAGGCAGATGAGTAGTATAGCCATGCTGGAATCTATCTGCATCTCACTCAAATTGTCACAAAAATCTCAATTTTTTTATATAATTGAATTACTCAAATCCAATCATGTATTTTACACTTTTATATTGAATTGAGAAATCCTAAATAATACTCTCATGGTGTGTTTGGTTGGAGAGAATTTTGAGAGTCTGGATTTTGTTTTGGGATTTTGAGAGTCTAGATTTTGTTTGAGATTTTGTAAGTCTGGATTTGCTAAAACCTTTTTTGGTTAGTTTGAGATTTTGTAAGTCTGAAACAAAAACCTTGTTTGGTTGGAGTGAATTTTGGAAGTTTATAACAAAAATCTTGTTTGGACTTTGCCTTTTGCAAAAACTGGACTTTGTAAGGTAAAATCTGGAATTTGTAAGGCAAAACCTGGACTTTCCAAAATAACGAACCAAACAAGATTTTACAAAACTGGATTTGGATAGTCCAAGTTTTGCAAATTCTTGCCCAACCAAATACACCCACTTGAATGATTTTGACTTAAAAAAATAATTCTTGACTTTAGTTTTGATTTATCAAAAGAACATGCTGTCATTTTTACATCTTCGAGTAAGTCCCGATCCAAATCACCATAAATCTATACTATCTATAAAGAGCGTATTCGCTTTTCAAATGCCGGTATAGGTACGGCAGGCGGTATTCTTGTATTTCTCATCAATCCTCTCCACCACTTTCCTCTTTCTACGTTTCTTCACACGAGACCTTCTATCCCCGGTATAGAACAAGTTGTAGGTAGACGGTAATCATCCTTTGTAATTCAATAACTTTCCTTTATACCTTCCAATATAGTTTCAAAGGAGACTACTTCCTATGTCGGTGAGCAGCGGAGAGTGGACCTCACTCGTGACGTATGGTTGGCTTGATTTTCTTGACTCTGATCGCCGATGTCGCAGGTCCAGGTACGTGTATTTCCTCCCTGCATCACCTTCAGGTTTGCTGAAATTTGGAATCCCATCCGCTTTTGTGTTTCGTTTATTCGGAAATGTTTGTTGCTCCATTATTGATGTGGTTTACGGGGTTAAACTTTTAATGAATTCAAGCTGTTCGATTAAATTCCTCAACTAAAACTTCCTCGTACGGATATGGATTTATGCCCTGTTTGATTTCTAATAGCTTTGCTCAATTTTATACAGTCCCGCTCAAAAATATTTTCTCATCTCCCATTGGTTTTGGTTGAATAAAAGTACCATCTAAACTTCAAACTGAAATTCAGCAACAGGTGTATGTATTTCTTTTTTTTGCATTGTAGTTAAGCTCTTTGTTAATGGGATCTGTTCATCGTAATGATAGTTATCTGGAAATCGGCCATCAGTTGTGGATGAATTTAGATGATATTGTCTTACTGCTAACTGTTACATGAATATAAAAACTTACTACTAACTATTACATAAATATGAAAAGAATTTTGTGCTTGAATTTGTGATGTGGATACAAAGTGTTTTTTTTTAATTTAGAAAATTTTCAAACTGCCCACAAAGAAGAGATTAGTGGGGTGGTTTCACTGTACAATCAAACTAAAATCCGGTGTACTTGACAGTTACTTAGGTCTAAGCTCTAACGATAATCGAGACATACTTACTACTCAATTAGTGTTGTTCTGACTGGAAAATGTACTATGTTGAATACAATGAGATTGCAACCACATTAAGTAAGGTGTAGGTCAGTGTAGTGACACCAGTTTCATTTTCTTGTTGAATGTAGAACTTTCTCCAAGAATCTCCTTGCAAGGGCACCTGATTTTAGCGGCAACTGTGTTTTTTAGCAAAGTTGTGGACTGCAGTACTTTTTATTTATTTTTTACATTATAATGATGAGTTGATTTTGGCATTGTGTGTGGTTGCAGATTACCTCAACATATTGAATGTTTGAGATTCAGCAATTAGGATTCATGCACGCAGAAGCACCTACAATATTGTGGCTAGCCTGTTGAGGTTTGGATGATAGATTAGTGTCTTGGTGAAGTTATATTTATGTTGTTACTTCTCTTTCATATGCGATTGTTCAAACTGTGCAGAGGTAAAGTTTTGGGGCATAGGAAATATTGTATAGACATATTTATGCCTTTGAGGTTCTGTAGAGATATAACTTGAGGCGCATCCTGGAATGTGTTTTGATGAATTCAAGAGCGTTGGAAGAGGAATATAGGTATTTCTTTTACTCCTCTCAACGATTCTTATTTTTACAGCTCTTTTGGAATATATTTTGCAAAAAGAAATACAAAAAAACAAGGGAATTTATCTTATGGCAATGTAATTGAGTTATCAATAACCAAAAGAATTTAGGTTTGCTTCTTGAGATAGGCTTATATTATAGTGTACTATATCATGATAATCTTTTGGTTGTGGAGGATGACGAAGTGAATGAAGACGTTCAAAGTGTGAACCTGGCCGGGACAGGGCTGCAGTTGCTCCTTGAGGCGTTTGGTAGATTTAAGTCTCCGCTGATGCTTGATTTATCCAACAATCAGCTTCAGGTAACTTTTGGCATTTCAAAAATATTTATGTTTTGGTATAGCTAATTATTATTCTTATGTTTTGAATAAGTTTTATTGCCAAGCTATAATTAGAGTTTAGTGTGTCAAATAGTAACGACTTGAATCGTAAAGACTTGCTTGAACATTTCTGGGTGTTGTATTGGCATTTGTGCATAACTTCATGCAGTTGCATTTTAGAGAATGCCCGCGAACGTGTTCTTTTTAATGCTTCCCATGTATGACGGTAATGAACAAAATGTGCCTTTAATTCTACCATAGTTTCTAGTTGTTTTATGCTCTATTCTTTTTCTTGCAAATCATGGATATTTACGAGCATATTGCAATTGCCAGCCAAAATTTGTTTGATATAATGTTAATGTAAATTCTTATTTACTGTGTTTATCAGACACTAGAAAGGGAATTTGTGCTGAAATTTTCTGGGGTATGCAAGTTCCATTTTGTTCACATGTTTATTGAAACCATTTTCTGGTGAAAATTTTTTGGTTGAGTTGTGATGTTACTAAATGCAGAAAGGCGCCATTGTGGAGAAACAAGCTGAAGAAGCTGTTAAAGATGCCTAACATCTGTGGCATTTGATACGTATTTGTGAAGGTATGAATTTCTTATCAGAACTACTTTGTCCATATCCTCACTGTGCATTGCTGAATAGTCTTGCCTTTCTCATTTGGCAATTTAGAACTTCGTAGTTGACAGCTCTGGATGTAGACTTAGAAATCACTTTGATCCACCATTTTCCTTTTAATGTTTCAATTTCAGTTCAGAAACAGATTGGAGAGACGGTCCTGAATGGCAAGAGTTCGAGATCCCACTAGGCAAAACGATCATTTATTAATTATTTTCCCCTATTTCCGAATCATGATTGAATGAGAAGCTCGTAAAGATGTAAAACATAGGGTTAGCATTTAACATCTGCTGCTACTGTTCTAAAGCAACTTCCGAATTTGTTAAACTTTGTGGATGTTTCTTATTAGCATTTACTTTGTTTTGATATGCACTTATAGCATTCTTTACTCTTCTGGAAGCATTCTCATGCTTCAAGAGTTATTAGCGCTCTTTTCTATGTCTTCACTTTATTTAGAGTTTGTATGTACTTTGCCATTCAATTGAATTTTTCAAGGTTTAGGGAGTTTACATATTCCCTCCGGTTCATAGTGACTTCAATTCAAAAAAAAAAAAGTTGTGCTGTGAGCTTCGAAAGATGTATCATGTTTTGCATCTAATCAAGCATCTTCCAAGCTATGAATTTTCTTTGGGGTAGCTATATGGTGAAGTTTCAATATGATTGTAGTAGCATTTTGTACCCATACTGGATAGTTATTTTTTCCACATGGTAGTGGACACAGTTTTAATCAGTACGGGCTGGGTTTGCACTTTGTGCAAACTTCCACGGTCTAGTATTACATAAGGGCCTGTGTTATGGGAGATTCAGGAAGAAGTTTTGTAAGAAAGAATGTAAAAGAAAAATGAATTCTAGCCCACTATCGAAGGATTTCAGACATTTCTAGCAAGCTGGAATCTTATAATAAATATCAGATTCTCTGTGCAAATACAGCTCGGAAAGAGGGAGTATGCATATGGACTATCGAGCATAAATCTTGGTTGGTTAAAGAATACGTTTGTCTAACGAAGAGTCTAAGTTTTCTGCAATGTAGGTGTCGATGAGCAGGATAGGTATTTCTTCAGCATCAAAGAAGCTAGGATACCGTTCCTGGATTCTCCAACTTTTATGTTGCTGCTGGCCATGAATTGGCGTTGGGGACTGCATAAATGATAGTCGACATGGTGCTGGGCAATGCTGGGAAGGTTTATCCAAAACCATATGCTATGAATCGGTAATCATCCCATGATTACTGTTAATTAATTTCTATCTATGCATTTCAATATGTTGCAACGCATTTTGACAACATTGGCTTTGGTTTCTAACTTGTTAATCTTGTAGTAACTAGTTCATCTCATGTGTCAGATGTGGCCGTGCAATGGGACAAATAAATAAGAACTGGTTTTGGTTAATCTAAAAATTAAACATTTAATTTATTTCCATGCAACGGGACAATGAAAGTATAATTTAAACATAATCTGCTTTCGACTCCCTGAAATACCACGCAGCGCGCGCGTAAATCTTCTCAGATTTTAAATACACATTTATTTTATACATGAATACACTTGATATTATCATATAGTTGAACTGCCCTCGTTATTATATTTTCATTTTTCAGTTTTGTCTACTAACACATACTTATTTAAGTTATTTTGCCTATATCAAATCTCTTCAAGCCCGCATAGTGTCTAAAACCGACCAGCTGAACACGCACTCATCTCCGTTTATTAAGGGTCAGATGCAAATCATATTTTATTTAATTACATTACAAAATAAAAAATACGTCTTTCATATATATAATATGATTCATAATTATGTATATCAGACATATACATTATATATTACATCTATTACGTACAATTACAACTCAATTATACATCAAAGATCAAATCATTATATTTATGATTATATAATAAAAATACGAATTTCAAATAAATAAAATATAATCTGCACCTTGCAAATAAGTAATAAAAGGTCAACATATTTTAGGTCAACATAAAGGCCAACATATATTTAGGTCATAATTTGAAACTTTAAGGGTGTGTGGATTGGAGGATTTGATTTTAGAATTTTGAGAATTCTGGACTTGAAATCTGGATTTTGAGAATTTGAGATTAATTTGAAATCCTTGTTTGGTATAGATTTGGATTTTGAATTGAATTATTTAAATAGAAAGGAAAATCAATATTTAATAAATTAATATAGTTGACTTTTTAATTTTTGATATTTAATCAATATTGAATAAATTAATTTAGTTGACTTTTTATAATTTGATAATAATTAATATTTAATATATTAATGTAGTTGACTTTTTATATTTTGCTATATATCAATATTGAAAGCATTAATTTAGTTGAATTTTTATATTTTTGTTTTTGTAATATGCATGACATACGTTACTTTATTTTTACATGTTAAAAAGAACATGGCCGTTGTTTTTTAATTATGAAAGTATTTTTTTTAGCTTAGGAGTAATATTTATTTTCCCTTTATTTTATATTTAAAAAGGATTTGGGAAATCTGAGTTGAAATCCGGAACTGAAATCCGGATTTCAAATCAGCCATGCCACACAAGGATTTGGATTTCAAATCCCAAAATCCAAATCCTAAATCCAACCACACAGAGCCTATATTTTCCTTATCCATTATGAATAGCCTCTCTTATAGTGGTATTTCTTAGTTTGATTTCTCTTTGTGCTCCAGTGGCTTATTTTCACAATCATAGTTTCTGAGGACGTGATTTGTTAAAAGTTTATTTTCTGCATAAACGTAGTGTTCTTAATTGATGCCCAAATTATAATTCAAGCTGAGAACAGTGGCGGAGGGAGATCGGGTCTGGCAGGGACTCAAACTCCCGCCAAAATCTTCAGAATCACTTATTACGTTAAGGTATATTCTTTTATTTAAAGTTTAGTTCGGTTAGAATTTTGCTCAGCCCCACCAGAGATCGCGGAGGAATATATCATATATATTCGAGCTATATTTTATGTGTGTTACTTTCCAAAACCCCAAATTTCCCAAACGCATACGCCGTATGCAGAGTATTAGTGACTGTTAACATAACAATACCTAAGAGTTCTTGTGTTGTCTTCCACGTTCGAGAAACCCAAATTTCCCCAACTCGTACGCCGTACACAGAGTATCAATTAATGTGGCGTACGCAGAGTATCAATTAATGTCACAATACCTAAGTTCGTGTGTTGTCCTTCTGCGTTCCAAAACCCCTCAATCTCATTCGCATCGGTGGTTTTGAGTTGGTAAGGATTTTATTTTTAATCTAATTCTCTTGTATATGATGTTATTTGTTTTGTGTTCCTATCCAACAATATAAAGTTTATCATGTTAGGATTTTAATTCACTATATAAATTCAACTGACTATAGGTAATAGGTGTTCATATAACTTGTAGTAACTTACTAACTTGTAAGTACATAAATTAATATTTTAATGATAACTCTCGATTATTAGTTTAGTTGTAATGTGACATTAAATTAATGCCACAATCACTTGAATCACATGATCTACATATTAGAATTTGGTTCGAAAGATTTTTGAATTATGTTAGCTTGTTAATTTTGCTTTTATGAAAATTTTGTTTAGTTATTAGCCTCCGCCAACACGAAATCCTGGCTCCGCCCCTGGCTGAGCCTAGGATAGTTTAGATTGATGTATCAATTCATGAGTTGTGTTATCCCATTTTCTTTCCCTTCTTCTGTTGGACTTTTTCTATCATCTTTTTTTTTGTTTAACAAAATATTTTATCCTTGTCCATTTTTAGGGATTGGAAAGACTGTTAAAGAAAAGGTCTATGTTCAGACCAGCCGTGATATACGTGCCATAGCCAGCCAACTGGTTAATGTATGGATTGAATTATTTCGCAAAGAGAAAACATTAAATGGTAGAATGAAGATACAAAGACAGCAAAGTATTACTGATTCTGCAAAAGATTAGATCATCAGTTGCACCGGGTAAACCGACTTTAAAGTTTTCATCCTCTAAGAAATTGAACACAGTCAAGGCAGTCAAGCCTGATACGGACTCAAAATTGGAAGTCAAACCGTCCAGTTCTCAAGGTTCTGTGGGAAGGTAAAATGTAACAATTGAGGATGAGAAAGAGTTCGTCAGATGATTGAACTACACAGAGTTGTTCAAACAATTCGATCAGCAATATAGAGATGATTCAATTTAATACCTTTGTGTCAAGTTTCACACTAGTCTGCATGCCTCCCATCAGATAGAGGACCTAGTGAAGGGTGCATTCCTTCTTAATGGTAGTCGGCCAAGGTATGCACATCCTCGAGCTGCTTGCCAACATAGATAAGTCTCTGCTGGTCCGGGGGAATCCCTTCCTTGACCTGAATCTTGGACTTAGCATTATCAATGGTGTCACTGCTCTTGACCTCAAGAGTGATGGTCTTGCCAGTGAGAGTCTTAACGAAGATATGCATTAGAAAACAGTGCATAAAAGTCCTCAAGCACTTAAACATATAGCTACAGAAGACACTCAAACATCAGGGGCTGATTAACCTGATTATCGTAACCAAAATACAAACAAATTAAGCGTACAACATCACAAAGCATAGCATAGTTGCACATAAATAACAGAATCATCGAGAAGGTAGTATATTGATTATTAATTAATAAGCCACTGCTTATCAGACATCATGTGTTTTCAAAAAAAAGGACAAAAAAAAAAGGATCAAGACATCATGTCGTAAAACCAAACCACCTCCTTAAAACATACACGGATCCAGTTTATAATTATGTAACTAATGCACCCAACATTTTCAGTCTGGTCAACAAGAGATTAAACTTTAACATAAATAACTATAACCATCCAGTTCTTTATGTTTCGAGAAAAGTTGGTCAGTTTTGTGATTTTCTTCATATAATCATTGTAATTATTATCACAACCTTCTACATATTCAATTCTCTAATCAATAGCCATCCTCTCCTAATCCATTACCAACTCCTAAGGCATAGATCAGAAAAGAGCAAATCCCAGCCCTATCATATGATCACCTATTCTATTTGTTCCCTTATTGACATAAATTATGTACCTAACCCAGAAAAACAACATTTTCAACAATCCATTGAACTAGCCTTCCAGCAGCAAAATCATCTATATCTAGCTTACTCTGAACTATGCAAATTCATGACTATAATTTCCTTAACAAGCCACTAACAAACAAACAAAATCATCACATCATTCACTAACTCAAGACACAATAAACAATAAAAAAACACAAAACCGCACAAGATCTTAAAAATAGACAAATTATCATACCTTTAAGTGAACAAGGAGATCAGACCCCATAGCCTTGCAGATCAGAAGGAGCAGTCAGATAAAGAAAAGAGCCAAAGAACGAACGAGCGAACGCAAAGGATGGAGCAGATAAGTGGAGCAGATAAGATGGAGCAGGGATAAGACGTTTTTTATACTTGGCTCACAATCGTTGGATTTTTTGTTTAACAAAATTTAATTGAGTGTTTAACAAACAACTATTGTTAAAAATTAGTACAATGAAAAGATATTTGAAAACAAAAATATAAGAACACATACATCCTCACATGTCTTCTTGTTCAGTTGTGAAAATTCTATCATGAATTTCAAAACAATTGTTTTGAAAAGATCAATAATCTCAAATAATAGTTAAAAGAGATAGATCAATTCAAAACGATTGTAATAAAATCCCAGTGATCTTCAAATAATTGTGCTAATGCATAAATTGTTGAATGAAATCATGATCAGGAAAAACTATTGAGCCCCTCATTGAGATGAACGTTGGCCAAAGTTTGAGAATACTCATTGATGCTCTCATGGAGATGAATGCTGGCCAAAATTTTAAAAGAATCATTGATGATGATGAGATATCTCCAGAATTGATGATGATTAGATATCTCCAGAAAAATAAAAGATGAGATGCTTGTTGATCTATAATATTGTCATTCAATAGACCTTATTCTCATCGTTTTATATAACCAAGGAAGAGGCTATAATTAAGTAAAGGTGGTTGAGTGGTTCAATTGTATAGATCAGCAAAGGCGATCTATTTTCTCCATCATTTGAATGTCACAAATGACTAATTGGCATGAATTCCAGTCTCTTCTTTTACAAATCTGAGCATCCTCGCTAGATGGAAAGAATTTGTGAAAATACACAGGCTTCATTATATTTTGAACCGATTTTAAAATATTGACAATGTAGAGTATGATTTCACCAATTATGTCATTAACTTGTTGTTTATTTCATTGAGTATGCACCATGCATTCACAGTGCAGGGAGCATGCATGTACATATGTTTATATTACTCCATTAATATATGTGTATATAGTATGCTAATATATGTGTATTAATTAAAGATTACTATTATAATCCTGATTTTTCTTGATTAATTATCTCTGTACAGAGAGTATGCACGTACAAATGTTTATATTGCTTCATATATATATATATATATATATATATGTGTGTGTGTGTGTGTGTGTACTATATTGCTGATTCAATTAGTTGTCATTATATTGCAAGAAAATGTACTACGTATCAAGGAAATTTTGCAAAAGCATGTGCATAAATAAGAATACATACATATTAAGTGGTCATTCTTAGGTATTTTTACACTTGGATCCATCAAAGGCAAAGGCATTTATGAAAAAGCAATGCATGAAACCATGAACATCTAATTAATCTCTAAGACTATCGGGCTATGTAAACTTTTGGCCATTTATCTCTAGGACAGTAGTGATGTCACCTCAGCGCCATCCACATCCTCATTGAAGAGCTTGCAACACGAGACTCGAACTTAAACCTGCCAAAATAAGTTTATGCAATGATTTAGGTCCACTGATTCATCAGAACAGTTGCTCCCAAAATAAGCAACTGTAGCTTGATCCCAAAATAGTTAATTTGGATACTAATGCAATGAGAGCATCTTCAACGGTAAGTTACATTACTTTGTATCTTACATTAATTTAAGCTAATTAGCTAGCAAACTACTAGTATCTCCAATGGTTATTAATATTATAAATTAGCTTGTATGATCCCACATAATTCTAATATACATCTAAATACATTGAATTATTGATGTGGGACCTACTAAATGAGACTCAAACTAGTTGCTTGCCAAGGCTAGTTGTTTGTAAATGGTATAACAATGGTAAGCTAGTGCTAAATATTTTTTTCAAATTGCCAAGCAAGTCCAAAAATACAACCATTGGAGATGCTCTGATACAATCCACTGATGTTTCAAACTATATTCAAAAGGTCCCTGAAATGTTACAAGACTTCACAGATAATCTTAGGCAAAATAAGCATACTCAATAGATCTTGCTACTACTTCTACAATACAAGGTGAAGATCCATATATTGTATTTTGTAATTTTCAACCAAAGAATATCCCAGTATGTTAATTTTTAGTACTTAGGTTCAAAGATAATTGGTCAAATGATGTCAAAACTTCTATGTAATTTTAGCTAAATCAGCTAATTGAGCTTTGGTCAAGTGCTTGGCATACTGAGCAACAATTTCAAGACGTGTTTGTTCATCTGGTAGGTCAAACTATACAATACAATCAAACCCACTGCAAGATGATTCACAAGACTTCGTGAGCTCAAAAGTTTCATGTTGCTTTCGTGAAGCTTAGAAGTAAATAAATTGTCACCTGATTATAGCAGGGCAGGGTCCTCTTTTCTATATTGGTTGCAGCAACCACTGCTACTTTTTTATCATGCTCAAAACCATCAATCTGCAGGGATAGAAGACACACAAAAAGGATTCCACAAGAATATGAGAGCTTAGTTCAGCACCCACCAAATAGATTCCACAAGGTGGATTAATTATGTTCAAACATACAAATCTCTGTCATTATAAATGAGTACACATATAGGTCTTTGTTCCATTTTTGTTCTCATTCTTTGACTCTAAAAACATGTAACATGTCGTTTATAGATGTTTCATTTGGAAACATGTGCCCTTAAAAGTGAACAGGACTAATCTAATTTTCAGATTTACTCTTTTGTTTCCCTTTACATTTTGAGTACTCCTTAAGTCTTAACATCAGTTAAAAAACAATTGGTTTGATAAGTTCGTGCTGAAGATGTAAAAGGGAAACAAAAGGATAGTTTCCTTTCGTGGCTTTGGATTTTGTACTCATACTTTGTTTTCTTTCGGCAAAGGATACTTCAGGACTGACCACATAAAATAATTAAAAAGAAACTTTACCTTAACCTTATGAAGAAGCTAGTGCAGAAGAAGCCGAAGCTTATAAAGGCAGTGGAGAAGAAGCTGATGCCAATAAAGGATGTGGAGGGAACCGAAGCTGATGAAGGCAGTGGAAAAGGAGCTGGAGCTGATGAAGGCGGAGCTGGAAGAAATGGGCTGTTACTTTCTCGACACAGAGTCGAAATGGAGCAATCCAGGAGTGAAGGAATGTGTCAGGAGTATCTTAAACATCTCTATGGGGTGGAAGATGCAGTCAAAAGCTTAGAACTGCGCTGCAAGACCAACAAACTCACTTTGCGCTAATATTTTCTGAAAAACCATCGTCTCTGCAGGAATTTTAAAAAGATCAGGCAGGAGATACAGACACTATTGCCAAAAAAATCACCTGTATTGGAAGGCAGAATGAGGGAGCCTGCAATTATGGAGGAGGATAGTTTTCCTTCAGTATCATCAACTTTGCTTGAAGTTGAAAGTCCGATGACTCCTTTCTCGTTCGCTAAAGACAAGAATAATGTCTAAACTGATTTACAACTATTCTTGCGATGAAGAGCAGCTCAACAAGTGTTTGAAGCAAGGTGTGACTGACCTTGTAAAACAGCAACATCAGCCAATCTCTGTTCTTTGGACAATCAACATCAGCAACAGCAGCATCAGCCACGTCCAAACGATTCCCAGAATGCACATATGGCTCAGTTCAACGCACTTCAGACTATGAAGTATCGAATTATCGATACTTCACAACAGCTCAAGCTCAAGCTCAAGCTCGGGCACTGCTCAAGCAAATTGTTCTTTGGACAATTTGCTTGATTACTATGAAGGAAAATTCTTTATTCACAACAGCTCAAGCTCGGGCACTGCAGCAACAACAGCCTTTCCCAAAGACTTTACAGAAGTATCGAATATTTCACCACCATTCCCTAGATTCATACCAACTATATTTTATTCAGCGTAATCCATAACGACATCGTAATCAAGCAAAAAATTCAGCGTAGATTCATACCTCAGAAAACACAAAAGCAACAGAAGGTCTGCCTTGTTTTTCATCCATCCGTATGATTTTCCTTGTTTTTTTAATATTATCATCCATCAACTGCATAAAAACATAAATCTTAACCAAGAATCAAGCACATAAAGGATGATTCCAAAAAAGGGTCCCCAAGGGAATGCATAATTGCAAGAAATCGTCTGATGGGGTGACATTTCAATCAAAAGATCAGCTAAAAGAAGCATGATATTGCTAAAGAAACTGATCAGTCTGGAAATGTGCTTTAGGAGTAGCACGGATTGTTCAAACACCATGAACTTTCTAGCTTAATATTCATACCACATTAGGACATTGCCTCTGTATATATTCTCCTGTCAATTCGTGCAGCTTCTTCAGAATTTTTAGCCGACTTTATTTCATTTCATGCACACTTATCCAATGCCTAAGATAGGAATTGAACTAGGATCTGCGGGACCAACTAATAGCACTCAATCGTCAGAGCAATGACCGTTCTGTATTCATAATGTCCTTTTAATTTAGTTAATGTAGTCCATTTATTCTACTTCTTTTGAACGTTTGTTTTAAACTTTTAGTCCCTGTGTGGTAGCACCAGTTTTGGGTGGGTTTGGGTTTTGGGTTTCATCCCAAACTCATAACTTGTATGTTACACCTGGTTTTGGTTTTGATCAGATCAAAACCAAAACCAAGTTTTGAATCCAGTTTTGATTTTTTTTTAAAATATTTAAAAATTAGTTTTTAAGCAATGTATGATAAACTAATACAAGAAAAAAATATTAGATTCATAAAGGCTCGACCTAAAAGTGATTCATATATATTTTTTATTTATATTATTTAAATTAAATATTTAATTTTGCATTTTGTTGGATTGAAATTGTCGGCCATACTCGGCTAGGAATAGGATCAAGTGAATATATTTGACTACATTATATGTAACATTTCTAAATTAAAATAAAATAAAAAATAGATTTAAAAAATAATACCAATCCCGACAGAAAAATTTGACTTGTGTCAAATAATGTTAAAATTGATCATTTAGTTTAAAACATATATAATATTAAATATATATTTGATTAAAAATTCATAACCTTTAAATATCCAATTTTATAATATACACGGGACCTTTAAATATTAAATTTTATAATATAATATTAGTATTTATTAATATTAGTTAATATACAAAAAAATAATATTCATTTTAATATTTCACAATTCTTTACTCTAAACACATTTTATAAGTGTAGCAACATAAAAATATAGTGTAAAATAATATACATACATGAAATGAATAAAACAATATAATAATTAATTCAAAACTCAAAACCCACTTGTGCTTGTCACACAAGGTTTTGCCTCAAACCACTTTTTGCAAAACCACATCTCAAACCAAGTTTCAGTTGAAACTCAAACCCAAAACTCAGCATACCACACGGACCCTTAATTAGCTAGGCAAACCATAACAAATTATTATCATTTTAACAGTTACCATGGACAAATAATTTGACAACATACATGCATGTAAACACTTTTGTCAGCCTCACGATCTCTATTTCGGGGAGACAGGTAAACAAATTTGTACAGAAGTAAAATTATATGCTGAAGAGGCATGTAAGTTGTAATTAATTAACTGCATTAACAAAATTTGAGAACAAAAAACAAGTCCCTTTCTAGCCCTGTCAACAGCTGCTCTTGCCAGTTAACAACTGTCCCCAGCTCCGCCTTCCACGGCAGCTACCACCATCTCCAGCGGCGGCCATCTTCAACTTCACGTCTTCAAACTTTGACTTGGGGCAAGGAATCTGTATTCCACCTGGATGGTCAAACCCGTAAACTTTCTCGGCGTCTCTGAGCAAGTCAGCAAAGAGAGGATGGTTGAAAAACAGTACCGAAACAATCACCCGGCACTTTTCATCATCTTCTTCTCCAACGTACAACGCCATGTGCCCCTTGGGCACGTCCACGCAGTACTTTTCCGGCGTTTGATCACCCACCCGAATGTATCTACCCGAACTCCGCCGGTTCGCAAAGCAAACCTTTCTGGTTCCCCACTTAAACAGCCGGGAAATGGTAGCGGCACGAGTCAACGGTCGAACCACCCTTTGCCCGAGTTTGAACCCTGTGTTCCTCCCCATAATTATGTGCACCAAAAATGGCTTTCTTCTGCTTTTATAGTGATGGAAAAAACACACAGTCACACACTGAAACTCTCTCAGTGTCAGTGTATGAGGAGAACGGGGAAATTGTGCGGTCGGCTGGTCGGTTATGGACACGGTCTGGACTTGGGGATTTTATATGCGCAAAGTGTTGGTTAGGAGACAAAACTGAAAACAAATAAAATAAAATAAAATGAAAAGGGGCGTTCACGTCAGCTAATTGAACGCTGAGAAGCTTCACACGGCTGCATGGTGCTTCAGGGGCCAGCACTGTAGTTAAACTATAATTTCACTCTCTCGTTTCAAGAGGCACGCCTTCAAGTTGTTTAGATTGACCAAACCAATACGTACTTATTATTCTTTCATTATCTAATTAAACATAAACATAATGAAGTATTAATTTAGTAAAATATATGTGTGCATGATGGCAATTCTAACAAGATCCTTTGCAACAAAACAAACTTATAGATCTGATCTTCTTTGGGTAGCATGCATATATCTTACTACCTAGGTTGAGCTTGTACTTTTATTTAGGGCATTTTTTATATGTAATTCAGTATTATTTATACGCTCAATATTTATTCAAAAATAAATATTGTTCCCATAAAATAAGGATATATTAAGTATTTTAAATATAAATACGGACGGCAAAAGTATCGTTGCACCTATCAATTTCCTTTATTTATTCATCAAATTTATATAAATATTTAATTAAAAATATATGCAACTTAAAAATATATGCAAGTAACTAGAGGAAATTGTGTGTGTCTCCATAGTCCGGTCTCTCCCGAGTTTTAATTTATAGTTCTTAATAAAATATTCATTGACAACAGATAAGTAAAATCAACATCGAATCTAAATATTCTATCCAAAAACATTTAAATTAAATACTAATTAGACTAATTTTCTATTTCACAAACACATGCCCTATTTGCAGATCCCAATTCCCTATTTGCAGATCCCAAAATTAATAAAATTACGAAACTATCCTCAATTAATAATAATTTATATTATTAAATTTTGCTCCACTTATTCTTATTAATTTCATATTCAATCAAAACCGATCTCCTGTCAACACAGCACCACCAGTACGCCGCCACCGGAACGCCACCACCTTCACTGGCGGCGGATGGAGATGGGGATTCCTCCGGCGAGTTTGAGTTCTCCTTAGTCAGCGACGGCGCGAAGGTTTTCTACGACGGTCAGTTCGGCCCGGTCTTCCCGATTTTCAACCGTAATCTTGTTGAAACTGGTCGAGAAAGTGATCGGGAAAGTGATCGGGAAATCGAGAGTAATCCGATACCGTCGCTGAAGGACTTGTTTCTCCGGGAGAGCGAGGAGGCGGCGCCGTCGTCGTGCTCGTCGTCGGAGGTGGATGAGACGGAGGCGCTGGCGCCGGGGACTTATTGTGTGTGGCGGCCGAAGATAGTCACAGAGCCGCAGTCTCCGAGTATATGTAAGAAGAGCAACTCGACCGGATCTGCATCGTCGTCGACGTCCAAGAGATGGAAGTTTCTGAATTTGCTCCGGCCAAGTAACAGCGAGGGGAAGGACACTTACGTCTTTTTGACTCTGAAGCCGGCCGGAAAAGAGAAGGACAAGGCGGTGGTGAAGGCGGCTCCGAAGCCGAAATCCGCCGTCGCCGCCGCATCGGCGTCGGCACGAGGCGATAGGGAATTCAAGGCCTTGAAGCCCGCGGTGGAGTTTCGTCCAGAAAAGAGCAGGTAGGGAGAAGATTTCTGTTTAATTGTCTGGACGCAGCGGTTTGGATTTGGGGGATCAAATTTGGGGAGATGGTCTAACTGCTACACTTTCTGGGCACTAAGGGTCTAAATTTAATTTAATTTAATTATCATTAATGAAGGATATTTTAGTAAATTTTACAGAATTGGGATCTGCAAATAGGGAATTGGGATCTGCAAATAGGCCTCCCCTTCACAAAAAGTTATACTATCTACCTTTATGAAATACAATATTTATATTTTATATATAACTTATTTTGTCATAAAACTTTCATTAATTTTTTATTAGGTATAGTTAACATAATTTTTCTTTAAAACTCATTTAATATATTATTATTTTTAAAATATTTGTTGATATAAGTATATTTAAGTGTTACATAGAATTATTATTATTTTATTTAGCATATAATTTGTGTGCAAATTATTTTATAATATTTTGTTTTTATATAGATAGCAATTTCAACATAGTAATTATCAACCTTCCCCTTCTTTGTGATTGGCATATTGACACAAAGGCTTTTATAATCTTGTTGTTTTTATATAATAGCAATTTCAACATATTAATTATCAGACTTCCCTCTTATCTGTAATGGGCATATTGACAGAAAAACTGATTAAAAATATGAAAGGTTGGAGAACTGAACTAACAGAGTTCAAATGTTATATAAACAAAAGAATGTCTATTTATTATAAACCTCGTGCTGTTTGCACAAGTAACCGAGTTTATATTCATTCTCATCCACTCATTTATATTACTTACTGTTGCTTTATTTTTTTCTTCCATTCTCCATTTTAGTCATTTCACTTATTTCAGAAAAAATATACATAGGCTATCATGGTATCCATGCATGTATGTATAATATAATAAACTTTGACGAAAATTAATTTTATTTTAATCTTCTATTAAATAAGTTTATCTGTATTTCATTATTTTTCATCAATTATAATAAAGAATATAAATATTTTATAGTAATATATGATAAAACATACTTCACTTCACTTTTATCAATGATCTTAACTTGACATATGTGTGTGTATGGTAGTAAAATATTTATTGAAAATCACCACAAAAGCGCTATAATATGACGTATTTTTGTATAATAATATCTTACTTTTTGGTGGGATTCCACCATTCTTGTAAAACACGAGTGTAGAATTATTATTAATTAATACTTTTCCTCGATTATTTAAGATGAAGATTCAATAATTTTTTGGGAATTAATAGATGTTTTCCAACATTATTTGTATGGTCGGAATTTGTACCCAAACTACCTAATATTCCCTTATTAAAGTAGTCCAGGATCTAATGTATTTGGCTTCCTGATCTAATTTTTCGACGTATTTGCATTCCCTCTCGAAAATGATATAAGAACTAAAAATACGGTGATCGATTGAAGATTTGTACCTTATTAATATAAGGTTATTTCTAACAATTCAAACAACGGTTTTTCTAACGAGTGCCCATGGGCACTCGTTAACAACATTTGATTCCTTTGTATTTCGTGCAATTTCTAGGTCATTTAATTAGACAAAGTAAATGCACATCTTTGTCAACCCAGTCATCATCGAATAAATACATCAATTTACTGTCATTATCGATTCGTACGCATAAGTAAATGCCTTTCCTAATTTACCCCTACTAGTCATATACGCCCACCATTCCCTCCAAAACTCTTATGCATTTTCCCTCCATTGGTATGACGTTTTATGTGTGCAGCTGCTGTGGATGATACACATGAAATGAAATGGCGCCATTTCCTTCTAAATTTTGTATATTTTTCCTATCTCCATGGCGCGTGATCTGCGTACTTTACTTGCATTTTCCCTCCAAATATTTCTAATTCTATCCTTATATATTGAGTTGACGATTCATATACATATAAGCAGCTTTAGGGAAACTGCGAGTTGAATACCAAGTAAGTGAAAACTTGTAGATTTTGCAGGATACCAGGCCATTATTATACTACTTGTCCACAAAGAAGAATGCTTGAAGATGGTAGTCAAACTCAGCAAGCCGAGAGGGTGAATGATAATATGGTAGAAAATTTGAATCCAGTATTTCATCTTAAATTTTAGATAAAGTTTCAAATTCATATAATATGTTTTAGACGGTTTTATTGATGTTTATGAATTTTGTAATTCTACTTGTTTGGAATTTTATAAATCATTTTAAATTGTGAGGGAAAATATTATATAGTGGAGATAGGAAAAATATACAAAATTTAGAAGGAAATGGCGCCATTTCATTTCATGTGTATCATCCACAGCAGCTGCACACATAAAACGTCATACCAATGGAGGGAAAATGCATAAGAGTTTTGGAGGGAATGGTGGGCGTATATGACTAGTAGGGGTAAATTAGGAAAGGCATTTACTTATGCGTACGAATCGATAATGACAGTAAATTGATGTATTTATTCGATGATGACTGGGTTGACAAAGATGTGCATTTACTTTGTCTAATTAAATGACCTAGAAATTGCACGAAATACAAAGGAATCAAATGTTGTTAACGAGTGCCCATGGGCACTCGTTAGAAAAACCGTTCAAACAAAATACAGACTGCATAAGTAAATATTAAACTACATTTAACAATCCCCGATTTTTTATGAAACGGTATATCTATATCGTAAATATTTATAACAAAATACAGACTGTATAAGTAAATATTGAACTACATTTAATAATCCCTGATTTTCTTATAAAACAATATATCTTTAACGTGCATATATATATATATATATATGTATATGTATATATATATATATGTATATACATACATATATATGTATATATGTATATACCCACATATATGTATGCACTTTAAAAATATATGTATATACATACATATATATATATACACATGTATATATGTATACATACATATTAGTAGTGTGTAAAAGATTCATAGAAATTTAGTTGGATAGAGCTAGGAAGCGTCTTTGTTTGATGTTGAATTTTTTTAATATTCTGGATGAAATGAAAGAGAGTGTACATGCAGTATAGTCAACTAAATGAAAGAGAATGAATACTATATATTCAATATAGTCAAAATCTTGATGGTAAAAAAGGGAGTTTATACATGCATATTCATTTTATTAATGTAGATTTGAAAATTAAATATTTTCAAATTTTTGCGTGCATTAACATAATTCAGGGGCGACATTTTATGTTTTTCAAGACCTGCATTAGTAAAATGGACCTGCACGTATAATTTTCTTAAAAGATCTATATTTTATATTTTTTAGACCTGCATTAGTAAAATGGACCTGCATATATAATTTCTTTAAAAAATCTAAAAAAGTGTAATTTAATTAGTAATGGAAAAAGCTTTCATTTATTAGAATTAGACTTCTCACATTATCTAGTGCATAAGTCACAATTTTTTATAAAAATAAATGCTTCGTCAAGGAAGGACGACTATGGAGTTGAACAAGCTAACTCTTGCAATTTTTGGACTCCCCACCACGTCGTTTTAAAAGAGATTATCTCAAAAAAAAAAAAAATTTGAAATGCATATTTTACTAGTGAAAAAAAAAAATCCATTTTCATTTTTCATACAGTAAATGTAAAGTCTCTTGACCAACTCTTTTCTAGCATTATTGAAATGATATATTTTTATATTAAATATTAATTATTTTAAAGTAAATATATAAAATACGTAAAATTTTGAAAATTGAAAATTCCAAACATTTTTTCTGGGGTATAAAGTACCCGTCACAGATAATAAAATTTACACTTCTCTTGAATTGAAAATCACCACTCCAATTATATCAACGGGAAGCAAAGGGACGGTGCGTGATAATTCAATTTCGGCGTGCACAAGTCAATTTGTGGAAGTGTTATTTTAATGTCAATCAATCTTTTTCAGTTAACTTGTACTATATATACCCTTAAAAAATTAGATAATCATCTAAATGAACCCTTACTTATAACAAAATTCACACTTATTTTTGTGTAATTCAATTTGTAGAGCAAATTTTATTGATATACCACATTACACTCTTTCCTTTTAATATTAAACTGCCAAGTTACAAATGAATATTTCCTTTTAATGTTAAACATCGTGTCGTGCGTTGCCGATTCGGTCTAAATTAAACTTTTGAAAATTCAATATTGTAAGAGAACAATTTAAGTTATTAATTCACTCAAAACACATCAACAAATATCATGTTCTATTATGACAAAAAGACACCATCACTCTATAATACAAGCAGATGAAGTCTAAAATTGTATTTGACGTACAGATATTTGACGTCCTCTATATTATATCGAAAATTTATCCCGATAGAGCAGAGGCCGGCGAAAAAAATCCGTCTCCGGCCTAGTCAGCAGCAGCCATGGCCACCACTGTCTCCGGCGTTCTTCATCTTCATTGTCACGTCCTCAAACTTGGACTTTGGACAAGGAATCTGTATCCCACCGGGATGATTGTAACCGTAAACCTTCTCAGCATCCCTGAGCAAGTCGAGAAAGAGAGGATGGTTGAAAAACAGCACCGGCACGATCACTCTGCACTTTTCATCGTCTTCTTCACCAACGTACAAAGCGATGTGCCCCTTCGGCACATCCAAACAGTACTTTTCCGGTTCTTGACCCACCCGGATGTATTTATCCGACCGGTTTGCAAAGCACAGCCGTTTGGTTCCGTTTCTCAGCGATCTTCCCCACTTAAGCAGCCGAGAAATGGCTCCGGCTCGACTGAAGATTCGGGTGAGCGGCCGGACCACCCTGTGACCAAGCTTGAATCCTCTGCTCCTCCCCATTAATTATGAATAGAAACTGAAAAGGAACTGTAGATCGCAGAGAGAGAATAAGAAGTGGTTTATAATTATGACGATGATCAGATTATGAAACACGTTTTATATATGCTTTTAGAAACACACAGTCACACACCACGTACAAAGTTAAACTCAGTGGAGAATAATATTCTTGGTGGTGATGGTGATGGTGGGGAACTAGTCGGCTGTGTGTTGATATGGCCTGGACCAGGAGAACATATATAGAAAGCATTCGTACAGGACAAAAATGGAAACAAATTGTGACTAAATTGAGGGATATAAGTATGTAGAAAGTCCAACTTTCCTAAGTGCTATGGAACTACCACTATATATTTAAATTCAAGTGATATAATTTTGTGTTAAAACATTGATCATGTTAAAATAAACATATAGTAAAATATGTTTTAGTGCGAAAATTCAAGAAATTTTATGTAAAAATTAAAAAAATTAAATAATAAAATATTTAGTTCAAAGTGAAACATGCACTATATAAGATAAAACGTATAAAAACTTTAATGGAAAGTCAGGAAAGTTGGGAGTTCCAGAAATTTTATCATTGAGGGAGGTCGTGCACGCCCAAATTTAAATCTAATTTTATCAAATCATTTTCAAGCAATGTTTTTTTTTAAAAAGAAAATATTTTATAAAGATTAAGTTAATTATTGGAAAATGTCATAGTATTGCTTCAGGGACTGAACCACACACAGATCTGGATAGGACTAAAATTTAAAATCCAGTTTATATTAATGTTAACGGGTCAAATTTGAATCTTTCCGATCTCTGACGAGATGACAGTTCTTGAATTTGCGTTTCTATCTCTGTTTTTTAGTCATCTGAGCCTATCTTAAAATTATTATTTCATTTTTAATGTGTCAATCATGGACAAGTTTAACATTCAAAATTTCTAAGTTATCACTCTTCTAGGCACAAAATAAAAACTAGAGGTGCGTGAAAGAAACAAATTGATGTTTATTATTTGGATTTGGTGTTCGGGTGGTCGGTTCTCTTAAGATCTGCCACGTTACGTTGATGGATGCATGCACTACAAAAGTATAGTACATATACAAGAGGACTAAATTTACTTCTGCTTTGGGTACGTACGGCCACAATCGTTTAGATATCTTTCAATCTTATTAATATTCTTATGTCGGAATATTCAACAAGGAGAAAAATTCACTCCTTGGAGTACGGAAATTGGAAAATAAATATGGTGGATCCGTTACGGCGTTATGTTATTCCCCTGTAAACTCCAACGGCTGGTGTACGGTACAATACAACTTTTAATATGTTGACCTTTTAAAATATGTTAGGCTCTGTGTGGTTGGATTTAGGATTTGGATTTTGGGATTTGAAATCCAAATCCTTGTGTGGCATGGCTGATTTGAAATTCGGATTTCAGTTCCGGATTTCAATTCAGATTTCCCAAATTCTTTTTAAATATAAAATAAAGGGAAAATAAATATTACTCTTAAACTAAAAAAATACTTTCATAATTAAAAAACAACGGTCATGTTGTTTAACATGTAAAAATAAAGTTACGTATATCATGCATATTACAAAAACAAAAACATAAAAATTCAACGAAATTAATGCTTTCAATATTGATATATAGCAAAATATAAAAAGTCAACTACATTAATATATTAAATATTAATATTTATCAAATTATTAAAAGTCAACTAAATTAATTTATTCAATATTAATTATATATCAAAAAAAAAAAGTCAACTATATTAATTTATTAAATATTAATTTTCCTTTCTATTTAAATAATTCAATTCAAAATTCAAATTTATACCAAACAAGGATTTCAAATCTCAGATTCTCAAAATCCAGATTTCAAGTTCAGAATTCTCAAAATTTTAAAACCAAAATCAAATTATCAAAATTCTCCAATCCACGCATCCATAGTGTCCAACTATAAGGACAACAAGTCAAAAGGAAGTGCAATTGAAAAACCTGAAAGTAAAGCACTTGGGAATGGTATTGAATTTAACAGAGGATAGAGAGATACCACTTCCAATATCAACATCTTGGCTGTGTTGAGAGCCCAGTTACGCTATTACCAAATTATTATTTTAGGAAAGTGTGGATACAAATTACAATGAATCAGTATCTCTTACTATGTATTATACATTATATATATTGAATAATAGGAAATGACGGTTAAATAATATTTACTAAAAAATATGTAACAAAACTACTTAACTTTGTAGCGACGTTGCGGTGGTTTTATAACTAAAGCTATATAGAATTATAGCGGTGTTGTGATTTTACGGCTTTTTTTTTATTTAAGATTTTTTTTATTTATATAATAAAAATATAAAACATTAAAGGAAAAGGAAAACTCGCCATAAAATTACAATTAAAATGCCATAAATATTTTTTATATTCACTTTATTAGTAAAATACAAACGATAAGTTACAAGCGAAATACCGTCCTTTTTTCCCATATTCATAATAATGTTAGTTTGTAAAATTGAGTTTTTGTATCTAATTTCATGAAATAGAGATTCTTTTAAATTATTATTTAGAAATAGAGATTGTGATTACTATTCTTGTATTACTTAAGTATTAACAAAAATGAAATTAGAATTAAAATTGTCATCTTTCTCTTTCGCAATAATTTTCAATATGTGGCACCAAATGTGTTGTATATAACACTATGACACCAGAAATAAACTCTCAAAATTTTCTAATCGGTAACTTAAAAGGGTAAAATAAACGAAAGCAACCCATCTCACTTGTGTATAATTGGTGATAATACCATCTCACTTTATCAAGGCAAAATGACTTGATCCCCATCAATTATCAAAAAAACGTAGAAACCCGCAGGGGCAACCACAATGGTCGTTCAAAGTTTGAAGCGAACGACGCCGTTTTTTTCTTTATTTCCTCCCTCTTTCTTCTTCTTCCCTGCCCAAATCCCCTGACCGAACAGTAATTTTTGCCCTAAAATTCCATGCTCGAGAAGTTGATTGTCGTCGTCTGAAAGGTGATTTTCGACAATTCACCGCCTTTGGTCTAGGCATTGGTCTTGATTGTGTGCCCTAGATCTGATGGTCGGTGAAAACCTTCAATCTCAACCGTTGTTTGGTTACGGATCCACCCGAAAGGTTGGCCGGTGTGAGTTTCAGCCTCCTCGAATATGTATATAATATACACACATAGTAGTATATATATATGGGTGGGATGGAATCAGACATTCAATCAGTTCAAAATTTTCCCTTTGTGTTCTTCTTCAGCTTTGTCAGCTCTTTTTTCAATGGATTTCTAAAAAAAGTGTTAGTTTTTTGTGCTTTCAGTGGTTGCTTTTCCGTCCTTGAATTCTAGAAGTATTGGTTTTAGGAGATGTTAGATGTTTAGTGCAATCTAGATCATTTGTTTACGTGCCTGTCAAGTGTTCGATAAAATTTCTCACTCAGTGTTGGTTTTATTGGGTGTAGGTTACAGTTGAAGTGAAGAATAAGGCCCATTTTACTACCAAACACTGAACCAATTACTCCCATTTCTCAAGCTACAAGCTTTCTTGTTCTATACAGGTTAGTCAAAGTTTTTGTTGTTAAAATCCCTTATGCCATGTATGCTTCTCATATTTTTGGTTATGACCTGAGACGAAGTCGTTTTATTCACAACCTGCAGATTTAAATGATGCGCTCGATTGTACATAAATTTTTATCGCCTTGAGAAACAGATATTTACTGATGATAATTAGACCTTCTTGCTGGCACACCTCTGAATTAATGAGCTAGATGTGAGTAGTACTCTCTACATCTTTCACCTTTCATCTCTTTTGTGCTACTTCCATCAGTTTTATAAACAAAAAAGGCTGCAAAAAATAAAGATCGGTAACCTCTATGCAATCTTGCACGCTTAGGATGGTTAAAGCCAATCTTTAGCCATATCCTTTCTTGGTTTTCATAGCATAAAAAAGGCTGATTTTGTAGCTTTTTGCGTTGTTTAATCCTTGGTTATGTTGTAAAGCACATCTGCAAACATGAAACAACAGCAAGCCCCTTTAATTTTGTGGTTTTCAAAACTCTCATTTTTATATTCAGAAACACCTCCATTTTCCATATTTCTAGCCTTCCACTACTTCAATTCTTTAACACTTATCCCCAGATGCATGATATATATGTGTATGTATACTGTTGCAGAGTTACATCTCATTCTTATACTTGAAGCTTCTGTTGCTAGCTAAAGTCAAAATCTTGAAGTTCTCCTGGTAAGACTTTTAAAGCACGTTCATTGAAATTTTGATTAGATTGATAAAGTTGGCCACTTTTGACTGGAAAAGAATCATGTGTAAACCTTAAATATGGACACCGCAAGGATGGAAAAGTGCGGGTAGGAATGCAATTAATGTCTATGGTGTGAGAAAACGTAAAGCACAAAGTTTTTCATTTCTAAGCGCATGTGGTATTTATGAGCATGTCAGTGTGTGTGAATTCACGAGGAGTCGGTAAATTCAGTCGATAATCAATTAGCTTTCCATAAAATGTTGTAGGAACATTGATGTATAATATTTGGTGTATTCTAAGTATCCCAACATATGCACTTAGGTTGTGGTTATTTCTGAATTTGAGATCATAGAAAGCAATATGATTTTACCAATGGTATACATAGAGTGTTGCCTTTGATGTTTGTTACTCGTGGAAGGGTTAGTATGCTGGCCTCGTTTTGGTTATGCTTTTTACTTGCACTGCAGTAAAGTTCCAGTGAAAAAAAATTCAAACTACTTTTCCTGGTTTTGAAATGCATGATGAGTTTGCTTGTTGATTGAGTAGTTTTAGTATCGGCTGATTGATTATCGACTGTAGAATACAGAATTGAAGTTGCAGCTTTAATGAAGAATATGCAGATGTAATTGCACTTGAAATATGTAATCAGTAGAATATTTGGCGAATAGAGAAGTTACAACTGTCATATTAGTGATTTCTAGAATTAGATGGAGCGGGTTGAGTTCTTTAATCCCGTACTACTCTTCATTTGTGTTCAAGTGGTTGAGTGATCCTGATTTGAATGAAAGGGAAAACTTTGGGTTCCCTTTTTGTTTTACCTAATTTCCATCGTTTACAGATGTACTTCTTTGTTGATTTCCGAGTTGACGCCGCTTTTCCTGGAAACATTATTTTTGTGTAGTGAAGCATATGAAATGACAATACCAATGGCACCCAAAGTTTCAGTTCTATGTGATTAATTGAAACTTCTTTGTTTATATGTTTCGCTAAAGCTTCCTGAAATATTTAAGAAGTTGCTGTAAGCTGTTATGTCTTGTAGTATTATCTTTGAATAGGTTTCAGCATTATTATTTAGTTTTGAATATTGATTTTTTCCTTTCTTCTCGATCAGTGAGTAAATAGAACTTATTACTCTTTTTGCTGCTATTTTACAATTTCATCTCTTTGTAAGCTGGATGACTGCTATGTAATATTCTGTTTGTAGATGGAATTTATTTTTTTGTCTTCCCATTTCCTGCTCCAGTTCCAGACTACTTATGGAAAACCGCTTATAGAAGTTAGGGATCCTAAATGCTCTGCATAGGATGCAGAAGCAAGTGCACTTGCTATGGAAGCAAGTACACAATTAGATGAAATTTTATAATTCACTCATTTTATTTTATTTTAGTTTGATTTCCAGTCACAAGAAGACTTAAAAACTGTGGTCAGGTGATTTGACAATTAATCCTTAATTGAATTGTGTGGGTCAATTGTATGAAATCCTATTTTGCCATACCAATGTGCCTCTTATGTTTAGAAATATCATGTCTCTTTTCACAGTACCATTTTAAGTTTGGTCATGACTTCTCATTCCCTTCTATTTAGTGCTACACAGTACACACAGCATGAGGCATATAGGATTTCAGTTAAACATGTCTGCTATTCATGTATAATAACATCTATTGGGAGTATGCCGTAACATTTGTTGTAAACTATTTCTTTTACTAGGTTGCACCTGAGTGCATAAAATGTTATGAGTTCTGAAGAATTATTGAACTGGGAGTTTTATCTTTTACAGGTCATGTCATTTCTCCTGGGCCGAACTAAAGGCGAAGTATTGTCTGATTTGCCTGGAAAACATTATCCAGGATAGATTCTGCAAACTGAGCCCCTACAGCTAAAGCTTTATGACCAATTTCCTGGTTCATATGTCAAACAAGAAAATTCAAGTATTATAAAGGAGAATGATGCAGATGGAGAAGGAAAACCTTCAAACAGAGGTTCAACTCATGTTTTCCAGGTAATTTCAATGGTATTTTCAACATTTCTCAGCAGACTGCAGTGGTGTGTCTAATTGCTCTCTTCTTGTATCTCAGGCACTTCAATACTTGCTAAAACTATGAGACACCCATTGCTTGTTCTTAGTGAAAAATTTCAACAAACATTATCACCCCTTCTGTCAGAACTCTTCCCTGGTGGATTTGATTGTACCTTGGTGTTTTTTGATTGCAGTCCGGGTATTCAGGTTATTGTTTTTTATGGAAATTAAAATCGTCATATAGTAGTTTCAGTTTGTGTGAATTCTAGATGATTGATTTGCAAATAGTTTTCGATATGAGTTTGGTTTTCCGAATATGATTATTCTCTGATTTTATATCTTATTATTGAAATCAGTTTAGATGATGCATGTTCTATGTTTTCTTACGAAGGATTGATTAGATTGGTTCTGGTTTTTTGTCTCATGGTTAATTTTCGATCATTTAGTTTTTCTGCCTTTATGGATTTTGTCTATGTTATGCTTGTTTAGTCTAGACCCAAAGTGCAGTATGACAGAATGAATGCATTACCTTGTTGGTGTAGACACAGAGTGTATGAGCAAATTGCAGATACATTGATGATTTAATATGGTACAATTCTGTTGTGATTGGCTTTTGAAAACAGTATACTTTTGAAGATCTATACGTCTGTTCACGTGAATGTCTATCCTTAGGGAAATTTATGCCTATGAATGTAATTGATTTTTATAATAATAGTTTCCTATTCTAGGAGGCAAACCTGCCTCCAACCTTCAGGCTACATAAACGGTGATGCTAGCAAAATTTCAATTCTCTGAGATTCTTCATTTGCCGTGCCCCTCTGAAACCCGAGTTTGATGATTGGCGATGAGTTAGATCCTGCCATGAAGGAAGAACTAGACACGTAGTATTCTTGTACTTAAAAAAAAATAAAAAAGACACGTAGTATTCTTGACACTTATTTAATGTAACAGAACTAGGATGTTTGAAAACAAAATACTTGTGTTCATTCACATACTTTGTTTGATGTGTGTGATATGTATAATTTGTTTATTCACCGCACGAAGGTTGAGGATTTTTCTAGAAGATCGAACTCTGTTTGGCTGGAAAAGATGCATAAGATTTGGTCCTTGGGAGATCAACGGAGGCATGTACCAGTTTTGAGGAATGCTAAAGATTCTATAAAGAGTTTGTTTAAAAAATTGAGTAGTATTATTGAATGAGTTCTATATTAAGTGTTGAGGCTTTTCTTGCTTGTCTAATTATTGAGAGACAGCAACTTTTCCTATTTGGTCGTTTCTGGTTTAGAAAACCCTATTTATCCTTACGTAGATCAGACCTCAGCTACTAAAGTGGTTCCAACTCTTGATAAAGAGAATTTCTTTCAAGATGCATCTAGAATCAAGTTTTGTATCGAGGATCAAATGAAAGTTTTCACCAGGTAATAGTTTTTAGTAGCGCAATTTTGTGCACAAAAAAAGAGAGTAACGTTTGTTTTATTTAATTCCCTCTCAGATGTCAAAATAGATGTTTTGGCTTGCTGAGATAATGATGAGAAAGAATGTAAATTTATATCCTTGTTTCTTCACTGTTTTTAGTACTTCGTTGAGGATGGAACACTATCAGAAAGTTGACCCCTTTTTTCAACGGTTTTATGCATATTTTCAGCGCTTTCTTATGATAAGGTAGCGCCCTCTAAGTGGGCGGTGAAACCTTATGATAAGAGGCGCTGAAACACCAATGAAGGGACCCGCCTGAACACGTAAGGCTTTCTGACTGGACATTCCATTTCTTTTGTAGCATTTGGGCCACTGATACCCGTTAGGCCCAACATGCGTTTTGTTTATGCTAAAAGGCCTGATGATGGGTTTAGGCCCGTTTGAGATGGTGGGTTAGCTGTTGACCAGGCCTGTTTGACGGTTGACTGGTGGTCAACATGGTTTGCAGCGGTTATAAAACAGCGTTGATATCCATCTTCTTGGGGGAAATTTGAAATTTGAATTTCCCACGTAATTGCTCATTTGAATTTTCAGTTCCCGCCAATATTATCGAAAGCGCTGATAGGGTTTGTTATTTCATTTCAGCGGTTCAATGGGCGATATCGGTGAAATAAAAATTATCGGCGGAAAAAAAAACGCGCTGGAAATTGCACCGCCACCGCACTATTTGCGGTTTCTTTCGAAAGGCCAGTAGGCCAGAAAGCTGATAATACATGAAAGCCAAAAGTACATGTAATGAATCGCGCACGACATACTTAGCATTCAAAATGTATTAACGCAAGATCACGAGTAATTCATGCCAAAACATGGCCAGAATACAGAACATGTCTAAAGTCATAGAATACGAACACGATAGATATTATCCATGAAAAGAGGTGATTAAAATGTGCATCGTAAGAACTAGTTCAACAAGACCTGAAGGAAGGGAGTTCATCTAAGCACGTCTGCGCAATCTCCTTGTGATGGTGTTCTGAGACTCACAAATTGGAAGAATATGATCCATCATGAAGAGGCAGTTGGTATCGATGAGGCCCTCTAATACTTGTTTTGGGTAAGGAGTGGTGTCAAATGGGAATACCTAGACCAAAAAAAATGTGAAGGGTTCAGATTTGTGACTTGCATGTATGAGCGAGTGCAAAATAGCAAGTATAAACGGAAATGGTAAAGAAAGCATGCATACAATGAAATATCAGTACCTTGTTGACATTGTCACTAGAAGTAAGAAGCACAATCTTCTCCATATACAACATTGTATAGTACCCGCATTCCCAGGTTGAAGACTGGATTTTGTGCTGTTAAAAATCAAGACAAGGCAAAATGACTGTCACAAATGGGAAGAAGTCCTGAATTAAATATGCAAGAAAGTGAAGGGTAACAACTCACAACTAAATTAACAAGTCTCCAGTCTTTTCCCGGAGACTTAGTTCCATGCTTCGAGCGCACTTTCTCCTCATACATAGGTCCCACACTAACATTCCACCAACAAGAAAAATATAAGCATCTTAGATTTTGTGATGTTACTGTATGCAGTTTATGGAAATAAACGTACCTCATACACAGATCATAGAGGAATGGCTTCTTATCTTCTGTAGTTTCATGGCCCAAAGGATCCAAGTTGTAGATAGTGCATTCTTCAGGAACAACCAAGAACAAGATCCAGTGTCCTCTGAAAAATGTAGATGAATATGACAGTAAGAAAGTATGATTGCACTGAATGTTCGTGGTTGAAGGTAGAAAAAAATACGAGTATATTTGAACATGGAAGGGTACTTACTCTCTGCACAAGGGCATGACGTAGATTTTTGCTTGTCTTGATTCCATGGTCTTCTTAAGTGTGGCGAGTATTTTCTTCTTCGCAGCTGCATCATCCGAGCACCCTGTTCCGCCAGAAAAACAAGAGACCATCTGAACCCTGCCGTGATCTTCTTCAGACAGTTCAACGTATAGCTGCCTGAAATTAAAACATGCAATTCAATACTTAAAATGCTTAGTTTAGTTGTTAGGTACACTTCAAACAACACACTGAAGAGAGGAAAAATTGCATACCTTGCCCACATATCAACTTGCCATCCACTGATCCACTCCTTCTTAAACCTGCTCACATTTTTTTATCCAAGTGGTGGCAGTTTGCAAGGGCATGTGCATATGGTTGAAACCAGGGCCAAAAACATCAAGCTCCAATGGCATGATGTACCATTCCTTCGCGTTTGGATGGGCTGCCAAATCAGCTAGGGCTTTAGTGAGTGTGTGCCTGACTTTGGGGTCCCTCACGTGATGAGCAAAAACCTACGAAAATCAAAATGAAGGCATTACTTTCATCTATGTACTGAAAAAGTAGTAAACAAGGTACACGTTGCCATTTGAATTTATCCATGTCAGAAGAAGAGTTGGTACCTGTTCCGCTGGCTTGTCTGTTTCCTTGCCCTCATCCGCCTCTAGTTTGACAGGTAGTGGAGATGCTGGTGGTGGGGAAGGGTTGTTGAATGCATCAGCTCCAATGGGAGGTTTATCTTGTTCGTCCAACTCCATCTCCTCATCGAGTTGGGTAGGAGCTTTTGGCACCTCCGGTTGGCTAGGTTCCTCATTGCCAGCACCCAGAATTTGGACATCTTCTGAAACAGGTGGAAGGTGGGATGGTGAATTTGACACATTGAGTGCTTCAAGCTTTCGAGCAGGTTCCTAAAATGAAATAGGTTAGCATTAAAAATAAATAAAATGCAAATAAACAGAAAAATGACAACATGTGTGAGAAGAATTGCCTGAACTTCGTCTGCCATGGTATATTCAATGAGTTCTTCTGGCCACAAGACCGGCATCCCACTTGCAGCAGACCCAACTGTTGAAAAATCTTGGTTGAGAATAGGCAGGTCCTCGTCAGGTCGAAAGATTGGAGCTTTGACTTGCACGGTCTCACAGCCAAGGTCTCCCAGGAATGGTAGTACAACTCCAGCCGCAGCTGTTACCACCCTCCCACTCGCAGTTCGAACCTGCAAATAGCAAGGTTCTGGTGACCGCAGCTGCAAATAAGGATTGATTAATGTCAGGAATTCCTGTGTAAAATTTATATGTTGGTGTAAGTGTGAGAAAAAAAGAAAGCAGACGAACCTCTGTGTTCAGACTTTCACTGTGTGTTTCGAAAGTGGTTGATTTTTGCCTGGTTGCTTGGTGAACAGAGGCGGGTGGGCTGCTAATTTTTGTCTGACATGAAAAAACATGAACGATGTAAACAACTCAATGGATGGAATTGTATATAATAAGAAGCCAGAGTCAAAGTCGAAAGTAGAGGAACTGATTTTACCTCGCCGACCGATTCAGATGTTGCACTTGCCGCTGGTTTGGGAACCTCAGAAACCAGGTCCTTAGCAGCTTGTATCTTCTTCTCCATTTGTGCCTTCATGAAATTCTCCGGGGTGATGTCTGCCGTCAGATCTATGCCAAGCTTGTCAGTGATGAAGTCAGTGTACTCGCGCAATGCATCGGCTATCTGCTTCGCCTCAGCCTCAGACTTGTCCTTCTTCGTCTTCAGAGCTCTCTTCCTCTTCCGGCCATCTTTGGTTAGCCCGGGATGGGCAAAATCCAGATTTGCTGTGGTTGGGCAGGCAAGATGTCGTCCTGGAGCGTCCCTGATTTTCGTAGCCAAATACAGGATGTCATCCCTGCCTTCGATAATCAGTCTACCCTGTTCCTTCTCTCGGTTGAGCCTCAACTGCATTTAAATTAAAAGGTTTATAACATTTAAATTTTGTATGTTATTTACATATAACATGAATATGTACATATAAAATGAATGAGAGAGTGGGACTTACTATCTCTTCAGCAGCATCTCTTACGAAGTCCTGAGAATACCGACCATCCTTTTTGTTTGCCTCCAGGAACACAATGGAGCGGTCGACAATAAAGACCATGTGCCTGACAGCCTCCTCGGCTTCTTCTTGACTCATCCCTGCTGCAATCTTCTCCTTAATTGCTTCCCTCCGCATCTCCTTAGCCTTCTGTATGTACACCTTTCTGTACCCTCCGCTCCCACAGTGGTGGATGAACCTCTTTAGCAATCCATTTGCAGAATTCTTTGCACTCATTTTCTGTTTAGCAAAAAAAAAAGTTGTTATAGTAGTTGTTCAACTGAAGTCGTGCAAAGACATATAACATGAATAAAGTGCAGAGTTGTTGTGCATCTTACTATGAAATCGGGGTCCGTCGACCTGTATTCCACAAACAGCTCCCACTCTTTAGGATCCATCCACCTGTACAAGGTGCATGGATTACCAGGTGGCTTTTTTGGATCAACCTTGGCCACGTACTTATTCCACACCTTGGTCCTCCAACAACGCATCCTGCAGGCTGCATAGGCCGTCCATAGCTTCTTCAGTTTGGCCTGGTCTTCCTCATCAAGTATGGTCCTGAAGTCCCAACTCTCCTAAACAAGCAGATAAAAAGAATTAGAGTGGATAACTGAATATGTAGCACATTCATATGTATAACTGTTAGTACCAGGAATAAAAAATACAACTCTTACCATTATATCCTCCCAAGCTTCATCTTTCACAGACTGTGGAACATCTAGCCACTTCTTCCAAGTGCCAAACTTGATTCTTCTCCTGAAAGCATATGCAACGTACCCGCACCACTTCCCTACCATGACTCGAGGGCAAAGGAACCGGTCGAACCACATCGGTAGTGGTTTACTGTGCTTTGCAAGAAGTACTGATTTGCAGGTGGCCGAGCCGCGCTTTCGAAATGAAGATGCTATTTCGAACTTGTCGAAGTTCTCTCCCTCCCTGGCCTCCCCTAAAGTCTCCCTCTTGAAGTTGTGTTCCTCTGGCTGGTCGATGTCTCCCGGGTGAGGGTCACGCGGGTCAGCTACCCCTATCAGCTTCTCGATAGATATTGGTGTACCTGGGTTCTTCTGCTTCCTCGAACTCTCAGCCTTGCTTTCAGCACCAGAGTGCTCGGAATCATTCCCTTCAGCACCATGGTTAGTTGGTTCCATTCTGATGTGGTCTTTCTGTTGACAGGCATTAAAAAGACATGCATCAACGAAGTGGTTCAACACAGTGAACATGAACAATTAAACAGAGTTTAAACACTAACCCCCACAGACTGTCACAACATATCAAGTGACACAGGGCAAATCAAACATAAAGTAGTGATTTTGCAAGCATGGCACTAAAGGGGCAACATTAAAAGGCAAAAAAAAAGACAAACCCTTGCAAATATCAGTACAGATCTGAGTTGTTATTGTTTTTATTAATCAATTAGGGTTTATTGCATGAAGATGGCAGCTAGGGTACAGCTCGACTACAAACAACTCTTGGCTGAATCATGGACATGCAAATACAGAAATATACTATCGATAAATTGTAGATCTAGGGATTTACCTGTTCAACCGGTGTAATGAGGCACTGATTTTCGGGCTGACGCAGTCTCGTGGGTCAGAGTGGGATGGGTCGCAGTGGGTTGAGTATATCGGTCGGAAAATCACAGATTTGGAGACGAGGGTTTTGTGGGTTTGGGGGAAAATTAGTTCAGACAAGGTATGGGTCGGGGTTTAATGCGGTGAGATAGAAACGAATCTGGGTTGGGGCTGCGTTATTTATACATGGGTAATTAAATAAATTAAAAAAAGATAAATATAAAATGAGGAAATTTAATAAAAATTGTTTGGCACAAAACGGTGCGTTTTATTGAATCAACGCAGCAGTCAGCTGCTGCCTTTATGCGCACCTAGTAGTCAACCCAGTATTTGACTAAAACTTTGGAAAAATTGGCTAAGTACATTGCAACGCTATGTCAATTAGCGCTGCAATGGGAAAACTTGAAACTTCGCGCCCACAGATTTTTCCCGCCTCTGAAAAATGTGGGCTTATTTGTGCAATTTCATATTTTTACAATTAAACCATGACATTTTGTAAGTATTATTTTGCAGGCCATTAACTGATTAAAAAATATTTTTTAAAGGCGTTGACAACTTTTTTTCATAATTTGTAATTAAAATATATATTCATACATAATATGCACTTCAAGCAAAATTAAAAAGTGTTTGTGATGAGTGAAATTGAAATTTTACTAATTTATGAATATGCCCCAAACATTTTGTAACTGCACGGTATCAATCGTATCGGGATTAGATTGTGTGTGTTTGACGTAGATCATCATGAATGTGGACATTTTATTTGAATTGTCATTAAATTATAGTCAATTGGTAACACAATGAGGTCACAGCGACGGTTTTACATTGACTACCATCATAACTGATGCATTTCTAGTTACCGCTCACGTCAATCATAATGCACGAGTGACACGTATTGTGGAGTACATATGTAACATACGATATATGACTTTTGAAAATTTTACTGATGACTTTCCAATAAATCTCATACCTAAATCCATGGAAGTAAGTATAAGTATGAATAGAACTTGTAGTAAATGTATCTCGAACCCTGTCGCTTTGTACTACACGTACCTAATTAATCTACCCGAAATAAATAATTCTTGATGAATTGCATGAGGAACATTATGGAACTCAATATATTCTAAAAAAAATTATTTTTTGATACTTATAGCTAGCATAATTAGGGTTTATATTAAAATTTGACTATTTTACCCCTGCGACGTGTCTAATTCTTTGTGTGACACGTGTATAAGGTTAACAAGACTGCATCAGTCCAACGGGCTTATGTTTTCAGCCCATACCAAATAACATATCAGTCCATTGATCATTGATCTATTGCAATCCAATCTCATCCTATCTAAATCTCATCCCCAAACCTTTTCTCCCCAATTTTTACCCGACAAAAAATCCCCTCCCCACCAAACCGTACTGAAGCTGAGATCAAACCACCAAAGCCGTGACAAGATATCAACATGTTGGACGGTGATTTACCCATAGCCAAACCGTATTGAAGGTGAAGCGGATTACTTGATTCAATTACGCAGGTAATCCAATTTAGGGTTTATCAATTATATTTTTTCTTTGATTTTTGATAGCTGTGGTTTGTCTATTCTGCAAATTTTTGGATATAATGCATTCATATTGGTTCATGTGCTGCTGATTCAATCTTATTGTGAATGGAAACCTTAGGAATGGATTCTGTTTTGCTAAGTGATAGTAATAGTGGATGGAAACCATAGCTATATATATTCTGTTGCTGACTCATAGTTATAGATCATAGTTAGAGTGGATGGAAACAATTTGATGGAATAAAAGTGACCCGCCTCTGTGATTGCTGTTTATTGCTTTGAGGCTTATATGGATGTTACTCACACATTGTTTTTGAACAGGATGGCACCTCCTAAAAAACAGAAAACATCGAAGAAAGTTACGGTGCCTGCATCCTCTGCCAAAGCTTGTAAAGCTGCCACCAAGTCAACACCAACGGCTGGAAGCATAGCCACCAGTCCCAATGCTGGAACCATAAACACTGACTCCCTCGATTTCATATCGAACGAAGCCAGGAGTCGCTACAGGGTTCTCCAACGGAAGTCGGTAATAAAAGAGAGGGGAATCGAAAATGAGCCGCCTTTCCGCGAATACATAAGAAACCACAGGTGGGAGGCTTTCTGTGAGTCACCCCAAGATGCAAATATCACCATGGCCAATGAGTTCCTTGCAAACCTTGGGTGTATGAGGGAAAAGGGACCTGTCCTCTGCCGGGGAAAGCAAGTAAGCATTTCTCCAAAAGTAATAAATGCCTACTATCATTTGAACACTTCTGCTAGAATGTATGGAGAATATGATGAGCTAGAGAGTCAGACTACGGTTGATGTAGAAACAGGGAAATTAGTTGGGAAGTGGAAAGAGGTAGTTAGAGATATAACTAGACCTGAGATCTCAATGGATGATATATTGCCACATGAAAAATGGGGTAGTATCGAGAAGAAGCACTTGACTGTGGATATGAATATGTGGTATAGTTTTGTCGCTTCACGTATTAGCCCGGTGACTGTCAACTCGGAGGTCAACTGGGAACGTATTAGGATACTCTATGCGTTGAAGAATAACATTCCTATAAATGTTGGACAACTTATTTACAACGCCATGACAGCCTTGGGCGGTTGCTTGGGGTTCCATTCTCTTGTTACTGGTATATGTCACAAGGCGGGTTGTGAGGATAGGTTGGACGACCAATGGAAGCCACCGATGACAGTTATCAGGGTGCAACATTTCCACAGGAGGCCAGCGGGTCAAGCAACAACATCAACTGATTCAAACTTAGCTCATCGGGTCGACAAGATGGAGAAAGAAATTCAGTACTTGATGCTAATGAGTGAACACACAGCAAAGTTACTCACACATGCATTTCCTGCTAGTGTGCTTGCTGTAGGACCGTATCCAGGCCGCGAGGAGAATGAAGTATTCACTGCAACTGCTCCAAATTCACCTGAAGAACAACATGGCTGAGCGGTTTAGACCAGCCTTTTGTTCATTGTAATGCTTATGAATTAGTTATATCTTTAGTTTATGAGATATTGGCTTTTGTTGTTTCTTGGATTGTTCTTCTTTGTATGAAAATGATGTTTCTAGTTTCTGTTTTGAATGAAAAGTATGATTAGTCTTCCATAAATTTATTTTTCTCAGCTTTTTAATTTTCTGAAAGTTTCTGAATAGCAGCAGTGCGTTGCTGCGGTTACTGGAAGTTGGGTTTTGGGTGATTAGGCCAAAGCAGCAGTTAGTGGCTGCTCTATAACTGTAGGCAACTTCGGGTTGCAGCACCCCCTGTTTTCAAAATGCAACGGCTATTACGGAGCAGCAGCCCGTTGTTGCTCTAATACTGTCAACAACTAGTATGAATGCTAATGAATAATTCAGTGTAATTAAAAATATACAACTTCAAATTACAAATAAAATGCGCTAATGAACGCAAACTGTAGATGAGAAATACAATCTAGGACTTATTCTTTTTTCTAGGGAAATTATCTTCAATCAAGTTCCCCTTGGCATCAACCCACAATCCATCATCGTGCCCTCTTTTGATTATACTCATTTCCGTCTTCTTACAGTGACCTGGAAATGCAGTTGGAAATTCTAACTTGTCGTTCACAACTTCGCAATCAATCTCTTCCTCAAAGAAGTACTTCTTCCCTTGTAACACAATCGACCACTTCTTATCACTAGGATCCTCCACATAGAATACTTGTCTCGCTTGAGCCGCTAAAATGAAGCAATCATCCTGATAGCCTTCGTTTTTCAGATCGACACGTGTAAAACCCATGGGGTCATCCAAGTCAACGCCGCCTTCGTTTGAAACCCACTTACATTTGAACACAACACACTTGAAGGCACTATAGTCAAGTTCCCAAATTTGATCAATCACCCCATAAAATGATTCAATACTAGGACCTTTCTTGGTAATCTGCTCTGACTCATTGTACACACCACTACTTTGTGTCGTAGTTCTACTGTCCCTACGTTCAGTGGTATAAGAGTATCCGTTAATGTCATATCCTGAATAGGACCTAACAACAGAATTTAGTTTCCTAGCAAAGGAACGTAGATTTTCATCAATTCCATCGACATTACACCGGCCTTCAAACCATTCTACAAATGTCTCTGTATGCCTAGCTTGAATGTAAGTGCCACCCCTTCCAGGATACAAAGTAGCCAAATAATTCAAGTGCTCATCAACATAGGACACAGTTTCACTAGAGTTCCTAAGAATGTAATGGTGAGCACGTTCCAATTCACTATCTGTAGGTCGCTTGCATCGGCCTGGACCTCGAGGACTTCCCATTTTCCTCCCAACATGTCTGTTTTGAGGAACACCAAACTCCATCCCCTTTTCCAAGAAACTAGTACAATACTCAATAACTTCCTCAGTCACATAGCTCTCCACTATACTAGCGTCTGGCCGACTACTGCATTTGTTATAACCCTTCAATCCACCCATCTGTCGTTCAAAGGGATACATCCAATGCATTCCAACTGGACCACATATTCTTATTTCTCTTACCAAATGACCAATCAAATGCACCATTATGTCAAAGAAATTTGGTGGAAAATACAACTCTAGTGTAGCCAAAATCTCAAAGGCTTCCACTTCAATCGATTCCAACAACTGCCTGCTAATAGACTTACGACATATTGTATGGAAAAAAAAGCACAATCTAGTGATGCAAATTCTAACCTGAACATCCAAAACACCACGAATTGCAACTGGCAGTAATTGTTGCATCAAAACATGACAGTCGTGTGACTTTAATCCAGAAAGTTTCAAATCTGCCTTCACACATCTACTAATGTTGGACGAATAGCCAATTGGAACTTTCATCGACATCAAACTATCACAAACAGACTGTTTTCCGGCCTTAGACAGATTGCACGGTCCAGGAGGCAAGTATGTCCTGTTTCCCTTTTCTTCTGGAGCTAACTCTAACCTTAACCCTAAATCCACCAAATCCTTCCTAGCATTCAAGTTGTCCTTTGTCTTTGATGCAATATTCAATAATGTACCAACTAGACTGTCGCACACATTTTTCTCTATGTGCATTACATCTAAACAATGGCGAACTTCATGAACCTCCCAGTACGGCAATAGTTCAAAAAAAATTGATCTTTTCTTCCAAGGAGACTTCTCATTCTTGGATGGCTTCTTCACTTTCTTCCCAAAAACTACAGTCAACTTTTTCATTTTCAAGTGTATCATCCTCCCAGTCAGTATACTTGGTGGATCACGAACTTCTTTGCCTCCAAACAAGCCATCCACATCTTCCCGGTAAGGGTGGTTGTGTTTCAAAAACCTTCTATGCCCCATATAAACTGCTTTCTTGCCAAATTTTAACTGTTTGTACTCAGTCTCCTCCTCACAAACAGGGCATGCCTTGTGACCTTTAGCAACATAACCACCCAGATTACCTAATGCGGGAAAATCACTGATACTCCACAATTACACTGCCTTCATATTAAAAACATCCCCCCTATAGGCATCTTTCATCTCAACTCCATGAATCCATAATTCTCTTAAATCTTCAATCAAGGGTGCCAAAAATACATCTATGTCGTTCCCTGGTTTTCTAGGCCCAGAAATAAGCAAAGGCATCATAACATACTTCCGTTTCATGCATAAATAGGAAGGCAAATTGTAAATGACTAACATTACCTGCCAAGTACTGTGCTTCGACGACATAGTTGAAAATGGACTCATTCCATCAGTACTTAATGCAAGCCTCAGATTCCTATCTCCTTTTCCAAAATCTGGATATAACCTATCAATTTTCTTCCATTGATCCCCATCAGAAGGGTGACGAATCATATCATCAAATGGTCTTTCCCTATCACAATGCCAAGTCATGTTCTTTGCATCTTTCACATTCCCAAACAATCTTTGAAACCGCGGTACAATTGGTAGGTACCAAATGCATTTTGTAGGAACTTTGGAGTCATCTTCACCACCATCTATCTCTTCGTCTTTCCTATTTTTAGCTTTCTTGTACCTATTAGCCTTACAAACATGGCATGATGTTTCCTTCTCGTACTTACCTCTATACAAGATGCAATCGTTAGGACAAGCATGTATTTTTTCGTATTCCATTTCATATGGACACATGTTTTGGCACGATAGAGGTTACTAGGCAAGGAATTACCTACGGGCAACTTATTGTGTAAAAATCCCAACAATCGATTAACACTTAGATCGCTCCAACCACTAGCCGCCTTCATGTTAAACACCTCCATTAAGCAAGACATGACCGTATCTCCTTCCTTGCAACCCTCATACAAAGGTATCTCTTGTTCACCCAACATCTTAGCAAGAATTTCCGGTTCCTCGGCAAAATCACTTCTCATCTTATCGAAATAATTATCGAAACCACATTTCTCCTTCTCCTTCTCCTCCTCCTCTTTAACTACTTCTCCTACATTGCTAGAATTAGGCCGAAACTCACCATGAAATGTCCACACATCATACGAGGGATCGAAACCATTCATAATCAAATGCAATCTTAACACTTCCTTACTTCTAAACCTCTCTCGATTCAAACAACGTCTACAAGGACATAGCACATTTTCCTCCCTTCCAAAAGCATAGCCAATAAAATTGTCTACAAATGCAACTTGCTCATCGGTCGAAAGACTAGACTCCCTAACAACCCGACGTCGATACTCTAAATCTTTATTAACACTTTCACAACCTACAATCAAAAATGAAAAAAATCATGAATCTTAATTAGGAATTCAAAATTCTTTATTTCTTTACACATGCAAAAAAATATACTAAATCAACATGGGGTTGCATGGGTATACTAAGTGAAGAAAAATGATTGGAAGAAATTTGAATGAATTACCTTCATTCATTGTAAAACCACCTCTCAGCTACCCCCTTTGTTTGGCTTCAATGCTGCTGAAAAACAAGGCTCTGTTCGTTCCTTTCTGATATATGTATACTTCTTTTTTGTTTTTTTTGCACTCTGTGGGTAGGTGAGTGCATTCAATGCAGATCTAGCAGCGCTTTTATTATTGTTTCGTTGCAACAGAGAAGCAAAATTGTTCAGGTCCCACAACGTCACAAATTCAATATTTTATTTATTATCATTCAGGTCGAAAGCAGCAACCCGCTGCTGCTATTTTGACCACCAGATCAATGGACTTTAAAATATTCAGACAAATACAAAGAGCCCAACCCAATAACATGCCAACAACCCAGAATTCATGGGCTCAAAATTGAGCCCAGGTACAGTCAGCAAACTTTGCAACGCTACATGAATATAACGGTGAAACGTCTGTGGGGTCTATCACAAAATTTAACGCTGACTTTAGTCAAAATGCCATGTCACCAATTATTTCAACGAAATATCTACAAGCGTTGAAACACAATCCCCTCGTCTGTGGGGTCTATCACAAAATTTTACGCGGACTTTAGTCAAAATGCCATGTCACCAATTATTTCAGCGATAGTTTTAAAGGCGTTGAAGTAATGGTCCCCTCGTCTGACTTTTTCAGCGCTCTTTAATAATAGCGATGATAGCCACTCAGTCAACTTCCAAAATTCATTGACCAGCACAGTTTTTAGTGTTGAAACTCGTTCCCTTCAACGCTTTTATGCCCTTGTTTCAGCGAAATTCAATAATAGCGGTGAAAAATCGCCTCAACTTTCTGATAGTGGAATTTCCCCCCTTTGTTTTTCGTAGCATTGTAGTGTGCCTCATGCTACAAGCATCGAGGATGCTGGTATCTTACAGAGCTACAAAGCTACAGAGTTACAGAGCTACAGAGCTAAAACTGTGTATAATGTTGATAACTCTACTGATAAAAGTCGAAGTGATCACTGAGGATATCATGGCTCAAATGTTAACACAAAGCCTGCAGCCCAAGGATACCATTGTCTGTTGTATGTATCTCGTGCAATATGTTTAGTTTTTGTGGATTGTCATTACTGGATGAAGTGTATAGAGAATTAAGCAAGCAGATTGTGTTGAGGTAGGTTGCAATATATTTGGTTGTGGATGGTCATCACTGGATGAAGTGTATAGAAGCTAGCTGATTGTGTTGAGTTAGGTTGATAGAGATTTCATTGTAAATTATGCTCTCTCTAGAGTTTTGATCTTACATTTTCTTTCGTTTATATTATAGTCACTGCATAGTTACTCCCTATATCAGGTAGCTTATTATTATGACAATTAATATTCTGTTTTATACATCGACATAAACAAGTAGCTGCTTTTGGTTTGAATAATGGTAAAGATAGAACCGATCAATGAAAAATTTGTCCGTGTATTACTTTGAAGTTTAAAGTCTAATAGTTCAATTTAAATTCTTAACAAATTAAATATATAAATTCCAAACACCACGCAGAGCGTGGTGTGGTTCACCTAATTAATAATAATAATCTAGAATTCTGCCGTCCAAGCGAGATGGCAAGGACAGCACACAGCTAGCGGTGCCAAATGACACGCAATTAAGCTAGAATCGCAATTTATAATCATAACCATGAGGAAATAATCCATGCATCCAAACAAATGTAGTTTTCCATAAATTTCTAAATTTGATACTCATCAAATTTGGCACCGCATAAAAAAAAGCATGCTATACGCAGTCCGTATTTTGCTTATTTTGCAGTCCAAAATAAAAATACGCCTTCGATATATATGATATGGTCAATAATTATGTATATCAGACATATGCATCATATATACTACTTCTATTGCATACACTTGTAATTCAGTTATACTTCAGAATCATTGTATATATGATTATTTTAAAAAAATACGGACGGCAAATAATCAAAATACGGACTGCGTATAGAAAGCCTGTAAAAATAACATGGAGTATACAATACCTCAGACTCTTCTTCAACCTTCTTCCTCTGATATTTTTGACGTAATTCACTGCACACACAACCAGCAAAATAAATAAACTCTGTACAGGTATTAGGATATTTTGTTATTATTCTATTGTATATAAATTAGGAAGTTACAGCTGTGTGTCTAGTAGGATTATGACTGTGTATTAGTGTAAAGATATACCTACTTAGTTTATCTCTTTGTACTCTACCTATAAATATTGTACCCTCGTATCAACACAGACAGAACATTAATTCTACCCTATTCATTCTTTACAACAGGAAATTAACTGATACTTCATAAAGTTAAAACTATTGAAGAGAGGAGCATATAATTCCAGGCTCTTACAAGTGCAGATAAAGGGTGCAGCAGATTGGGAGCATATCTATCTACATGAACAAGAAGTTCACCATGATCTTTAATTAATTAGTTGACTCTTATATTAATTAGTTCACCATGATCTTTAATCAATGTCAACATGGGGTACATTGTCAAACCAGCAAGAAAAGTAACAATTCTAGGAAACGAATGGGTCGCCCTAAACAACAAGCTTTTCAAGATAATTGAGGTTGATCCATTCTTCTATACACAACTTCAGCAACCTATTTACTGCATCATCTAACCTGTAAATTTCAAGAGGCGATAGAAGATATCGATCAGAATAAGGGTTAAGGGAGAGAATGTGAGAGGTGCAGGCGACGAAATAATCAGGGCAGGACTACATGCAGATCCTTTTTTCTTCTGATATTTTTGGTTAAAAGACATAAATACACCGTCTTTAGTTTTTCGAGTCAGGCTCTGAATTGTTGTATTTTAAAGACTAATATGCAAATTTCTCTGCAATTCTGATAGCCTGGCATTCGACGAATACATCCCAAAGCTCGGCTCCGACGAACTTCTCCAGCCTGGGCAGATCTACTTCGCTTTTCCTGATTCGAAGCCCGGACATGGCCGCGTTGGCCGTCAAGGCCAGCGCTGCCCTGCAATCGTACAATAAAACTACAAATCATGCTCTCTGACAAGCCGGATAAACTTCTCGGAGGGCTTCGTTGGCGGGGTCCTGGACTTCCTCTTGCTGTGCTCTCGGAGGATTTCTCGTTCAGCACGTTGAGTTCCGGCGGGGCCGGCGGCTACAATCTGGTTCTGGTTGCCATTTGGAGTTGAGCACACTACAGCTGAAGTTGGTTTTGACGCCATTTGGAGCTGTAATTGGTCGAAGAGAATAATTCACAGGCCGCAGTCAGAATTGGAGACGGAGGCTGTACGACTGAAGCAGTCGATGTGGATAGCAGCGGTGCGGTGGTGACTGGCGGAGAATGGTGGTTGGCGCAGGATGAGGAATTAATAAAGGGTTAAACATATAAATGGATTTTGTTGGTTGCCGAGCGAATTTAAAAACTGCTGTTTCATTTGAAAGGGATTGAAGTCAAGTGATGCTTCATGGATGGAGGATTGGTTGAGTTCGGATCTCTTTGCTAAAAAAGGTTACTTGGTACGTAATGAGGCTAGTGTTCTACTGGAGTATTGTCAAGATGAACTATGTAGCTTTGATTTCCTACTTCTCTGTGGTGGTCGTTTAGACGACAAATAACTAAGACACTAAACGAATGTTCATTAAACTATTGCTATGTTTATAGTCAGTGGAATTCAACTTATAAACCAACATCAAAAAAGGGATAAAACTACATAAGCAGTGCCGGCCCTACCTATTTTAGGGCCTGAGACGACTTTATAAAATAAGACCCCTAATATTCATAAATATAACTAATTTTTCTCGTACGCCTTTTTTTCTTTTTTTTCGACCATCCGTTAGCACACTTATATTTATCAATTTGCAGAAGCATTTTTCATGAAATAAAATCGATAATAAATAAATAAATAAGCGCGACAAACAAATATAGCATAAGCATTAAAAAATTATCTAATAGCGCATATCTCCTATCATTTTTATTGTTTAATTTCTAAAATAAGACATCATGTATATTAATGCATAATGTATATATATATTAGTAATAAAGCACAGATTCTGCCCATCAAATCACAATGGAAGAACTCAAGAAATTTGTACCCGGGCATATCACAAATTTTGCATTTCAAATTTAGATAAGTTGAAATTTTAGGAGTGTTTATCTCAATGGAAGAACACAAAAATAAAGATAATTTGAGCACGATCTACATAAAATGGTCGAAGATCCAGACTCCAAAAGGCAAAAGATGAACCGTCGAACGAAAGGGAACCAGGAAAGGGAGATATGCAATATTTCTTTTCCTTTTTAATTGTTTTTATATATTTAATTCCTTTTGTTATAAAAAATACTTTGGAAAACTGATTAGTTTTAAAATGGGCCCAAATAAGGTCCTGATTTTAAATTGAAAACAAACCCAAATAAGACTATGATTTTAAATTAAAAACAAACGCTGATTACTAATTTTTTATATATAATAAGTTACAATTTTTAAAAAATTTGGGCCTAAAATATTATTTAAATTTTCGGGCCTGAGGCGAGTGCCTCGTTGGCCTCATATATGGGCCGGCCCTGTACATAAGCTACGTAAGAGAATATGAGAAACTTAGAAACCAAAGTAGAATGACAGCTCAATGGCACAAACAGCAGCAGCGCATCAGTTTGCTATGTACGTGGATGAAAAGACCTCCTTACTCTGCCTCCATGGCGGCGGTAATAGGCGATGCTCTTCTTGCTCAAGGTTCTTATTGTTGGGTGTGGTCAATCCAACTCCCACATTGGAAACGGAGAGTGTCATTCCTCTCTTTATAAGAAATAGTCCTACCACACTAGAATGAGACCTTTTGGGGATTGACCCATTGTTTAAAACCGTGCGGGCTTTGCAGCCGGCCCAAAGCGGACAATATCATACTAGTTTGTGCTGTGGTGGGCTCGGCAGTCCCAACAAGTGGTATCAGATCTTGGTTACGCTCGGGACGGGACTGTCTTTGTTGCCTGATGTGGAAAATACCCTCATTCATTCCCTTGGAGAGGCAAATTTGTCCCTTGTATCGAAAGTCTGTCTGACCAAGGGTTTGTCAGGCAGCGTGTCCCGCTTGTGTTTAGCGGCGGTGCAAGACGGTCTGAGGTGAAGGACACTTGTTCATATGGTCCTTGGTTTGAGGGGGAGATTGTTGGGTGTGGTCAACCCAATTCCTACATTGGAAACGGAGAGTGCCATTCCTCTCTTTATAAGGAATAGTCCTACCACACTAGTATGAGACCTTTTGGGGATTGACCCATTGTTTAAAACCGTGCGGGTTTTGCAGCCGGCCCAAAGCGGACAATATCATACTAGTTTGAGTTGTGGTGGGCTCGGCAGTCCCAACACTTATATTCAAAAAAAAAAGGTTCTTAGTTATTATAGGTTGAACACTTGAACTCCTAAATGAATCAAGAGCTTTCACTGCCACTGCTCAAAAAAAAAAAAAGAGCACGTGGTAGAATGTAGCGATTGCAGCTCCGATGAAGGGTCCAACCTTTGTTCAACTCCTGCACCAATACTTTTGTGTTCATGCCAATAAATCAAGATCATATTTTAATCACAACCCCATGCATATAGTGTTGGTGTTAAACTCTGATTTTGCTGCATTTTGTGATTTACTATTTTGGCACTTTGCCAGTATTTGAATAGGTCAGATGATGACCATTTCGTTAGGGATTTAGATAGCTTTTAGTTATGAACGTTGCATGTATTTAGGCAGCACGATGCATAATTGTTAGATAGGTGCTATTCTGTAGTTTTGAATTGCTATAAATATACACCAAAACTCAGCAGAAAGGTATCACCTTCACTACACCAAAAATCCTTTCTTAGTTTGTCATAGTTTTTTCAGTTCTTTTCGTTTGTTAACTCGTCCCTGCAACAACCTATAGCTCAAAAACATCAATCTTAATCACAACAGAAAACATGAAATGCATTATAAATTCAGAGTAACACATGTCAGTCCATTCCTGCATGCACCAAATACAAAATGCACATGCTTATGTACTAAAACAAATATTGAAAAGAACTAAAGCAAAAACGAAAACAGATTGCACCAATTAGAACGAGCGTGTAAAATTTACAAATAAAATGAGGCATGCAGCATGCTTCTTCATATCCAACTACTCATTTTTCTGATAAAAATTTGACTGGGATTTTAGGTGCAGGTTCAAACGGATTATGCAGGTCCTAAAATGGTGTTAAATGTCTGAAATACCCTTACAAAATTAGGGTTAAAACCTGAAAAAAGAATTCTTAAGAGCAATTGAGTCATTTAATCATATTTTTGAACTTGCATAATTCATTTGGACATGCACCTATCGGCTCTCAAATTTAATTACCAGTAAAGTTTGGAGAGGGGGAAAAACCACGTAGAAAAGAAAAAGATGGAATCCACATGTGATTATGTAAACATCAGTTGATCTTAAGAGGTCCCCTGTCTGATGACCTTATTATGAAGTTCCTCGAGCATCGGGGATGCTTATCGTGCAAGTCGATCGCGAGTATTGGGTAACTCGACTCGACTCAAAAATTATAATAATCATATTCGACTGTTCGCGAGTTTAATAATACCATACTCAACTCGAACTCATTATTATTTATCGATTATTGACTCGATTCGCGAGTTCGAACTCGAGCATGTTCTTTTTCCTTTTTAAATAAAAAGTTAACTACTTTTATGACTAATTTAAAATAAATTATTCTACAAATTAATAATTTATTTTAAATTAGTCATAAAAGTAACCTTCATCCAAGCCGTTAATACAAAATATTTTACTACTCCTTTTTAATCACTTAATGAAAATGATAAAATAATTTATTCTTTATATTTTGACATTAATATATATATATATATATATTATAACCATTTTAAGTAAATGCTAAAAAATTAGTTAAATAGTATCATGATGGCGTTCAGCAAAAAATTAGTTAAAAAATTCCTGTCTAATTCAGCACCCAACAGTTATCATACAATGGTCTTTGAGCTTATTGCAATGTCTAGGGGGTTTTGCCTTTCAAGTATTTGGGATGCCCTGTCTTTACTGGAATAAAAAAGCACTATTATATTCAACCGTTGATGATAACATCACTGCTGAATTGGTAGCCTGGCAAAATAAAATGTTAAATCAAGCAGGTAGACTAGTCTCAGCAAAACATGTCCTCTCTGCTATCCCTCTACATATTCTTGCAATAATAAAACCTACCAATGTAATTTTTGATAAATTGCATGTTATATTTGCTAAACTCCTATGGGGGAAGTCTGAATATGGCCAAACAAAAGGTTTCGAGGTCCTGGTCTAATATGTGTTACCCCTATCTGGAAAATGGGTAATCTATAAAGAACCTCCATACTTTAATGGACTATTTTTCACTTAAAATATGGTGGAAATTACAAACTGGAAAGAGTTTGTGGGACTCTTTTATGTGCTCATTGCCAGGATACAAGATGAAGTCTAGGACTTGGAGAAGATACAAGGAAATGGATGAAATAGCTCAGAACAACACTATGGTACAGGTTGGTTCAGGTGAAGTATCCTTTTGGGAAAGTAATTGGCTTGGAACTGGTTCTTTAATTGATCTATGGGATTCTGACATTGATATGCCTTTTGCCGAACTATTAGTAAAGGAATTTGTTTATGATCAACACAATACTTTTGCAAGTTTAATGCCAGGTCTTCCCCATGATACCATTGAACAATTACAGAAGGATCACTCAATATTTGAGGGCTACACAGATAAGCTCATATAGAAACCTGAACCAACTGGTTCTTTTTCATTATCTTCAGCTTATGAACTTTTGAGAAGTAAAAAGATAATAGTTCCCTCTTATAAGTTTTTGTGGATAAAATATGTACCCAAGAATTTGTCAATGTTTAATAGGAAACTCTTAAACAGACTAATTCCAATGGGTGATGTATTACAACAAAACATGATCTACATTACCTCTATATGCTGCTATTGTGGGAACTATTATGATGAGCTACAACATGTCTTTAATGACTGTAGGGTTATAAAAGATTTATGTAATTATTTTCATACCATACTTGATCTTCCACATGAAACCTTTGATAACTTATGGGATAGGTTATTTTATTTCTGGAACTTAATTGTGAAATCTGAGCTTCACAGGCTCTTGGTCAGAATATTTCCACTATTTGTTACTTGGTCAATATGGTGCTCTAGAAATGCCTATCTATATGATCAAATAAGGCTAACACTGTTTACCATGAGAAAAATATTTTAAGGAATCTCCAAAATGTTTTGAAAGCACATAATTTGTGCTGGAGACACACTGATTCAAGAACATTGCATCCTGATTTAACAAACCTAACTGCTATCTGTCTGCCTTCTTTGGTTAAACAGGTAACATGGAAGCACCCCAGAAACTTCAAGATAAATACTGATGGGTCCTCACTAGGAAATCCATGGTTTGCAGGAGCTGGAGTTGTCATTAGGAATGCATTGGGAGAAGTGATTCTAGCAAAAGTAGTGTTTTTGAACAGGAAAACAAGCCTGGAGGCAGAGACACTTGCACTCACAGTAGGTCTACAAGCAGCATACCACAAAGGGTTACAGGATTTGCAACTTGAGATAGATTCTATGGTGCTTCTAAAAATCATCACCAAACAGTACAAGATACCATGGAAACTTGAGCCTCTAATCAGAAACATACACTAGTGGACATGTATAGGATGCAAGGAGGTTGCATCATACCGAGCAAGGCGTTTCCAAAATGCCTTGCTCGGTTGTGCTTTAAAAGTGACTTTTTCTCGGCGGTTATGAAAACGCCGTGAATCAGGCGAATTAGTCTTACGAACTCGCCACCGGGTGCCGCCTGGTGTCGGTGATATTATGCTGGACGGTATCGCCAGCATCATTTCACCTGTAGAGGCGATATCGCTCATTTCAGTCGCCTATGAAGGGGTTACGAAACCGCCACTTCATTTTCTTGAATTTTGGTCAATTATTGAATGGGGGGAATTTTTAAAAACCGTAATGGTTATGATATCGCCTGAAATAAAGCCTGTTGGCGTATCAGGAAGGTGAACTCGCCTGCTGAAATAGGCGAAGTTCTGTGCGATCTTGCCTCCTGAAACGATCGTGCCAACAGAGACTCACTAGCGAGTGGCGTGGCGAAATCGCTTCTGTAGGCGAATGTGGAGGCGATACCGTGTTTGTGTCCGGTTATAGATTGTGGGGCGTGAAAAATGTGGTGTGGCGAAAATGCTTCTTTATTCGCCTGTAAGCGAATCTCTTGTTGCGATATCGTCTACAAGCACTGCAAAATTGGCTAATATTTGAAAAATGTGACTCGTTTCTTTCGAAACATGAATCGGTATTCCGATACAACAAAAACCTGCCAATATCCAATCACCACCCTATACTAAAGAGGCAAAACCTCATATTTCAAGTGCACACAAGTGCATTACCAATGTCAATTCCTAATTAAAAAAACTAATTAAATGCAATGGACCAAAACCTTGTCACGTGGTATGTAGCTTCCGGAATTGTGGCCTTGCAATGGTAAAAGCACGGTCGTGGACTATAAGGCGTGCCAATCGGTCTCTTCCATTGTTAAGTTCTTCCAAGGAGAAAGGCGTGGTATCATCCACGAATACCTATGCATGAAACAAATGTGCGTTAGGAAGTTGTCATGAAGAGTAATATAATTAGATTGTAGAAGGTTACCTTTAGGTTACCTTTAGAAGATCCTGCATGTTGTTTTGAAGACCATCTACAATCATCAAACCAAACAACATCGTGTAATAGCCACATTCCCAGTCCGAGGATTGCTTCCTAAACTACAATATATATATATATATATATATATATATATATATATATATTCCATGGTTATAGCAATGGTGTAGGCTAAAAAAATTGAATTGAAATGAAGTGATAGCATAAGCATAACAAGTTACCCTAATGTAATGCATTGTCAAGGAGATCGGCGAATGTCCGGGATAGAGGGCGGTGGAGGGGGTCTATCCAATATACTTGCTTCAAATCGGGTATTATTGAAACAAAACTCCAATGATCACCACAAATGACATGAAATAATCCACATGGTCATATTAATTTGGAGAAACATACAATCTAGAAAAGCTAAAAGAATAGAGAAAATTGCAAGGTTTACCTCTCGAGATATGGTCGAATGAATATTTTATTGGATTTGTAAGAGCAAGTGTTAGCCAATCCTAGTTTCAGTAAACATATGAGATCGTAGAGGTGGACTAACACAACATTTGCCAAACTAATTCTTGCTTGTGGATTCACTACTACATCATTCTTGCTTGCACATAAAAAACACACACAATAGTTATTTGTGAGGGCCTAACAAGTAATAAACTTTACTCTACCATGTCCTTCATGTAATAAATATATAAAAAAAAGGAAACTAAATGCCCATTCAACATAGACATGAAATTTTAGACACATACCTTACTTGTAGAAGAAGCTCTTAGCTTGTAGTTGATGTCTACTTCACAAAGTTGCAAGATTTGTTGGTTTTACCCAAATTTTAATGAAGGTTGATCTAGATTGATGGGTTTTTAGGTTCCTAGGGTTAAGCTCATAGCAAGAGAACAAGGTTTGAGCTTTGAGAATGAGATTGTGCTTAGGATGGAAGTGATTTTCGGATTGGAATGGTATGAGAATGGATTTGGATTGAATGGATTTGTGCTTGAGGTTGAGGAGGGGATAAGGTGAGAGAGAATGGAGGGTAGATGGATAGGAATGGTGAAAATGAGGTTGATAGTAGGAGAATCCGGCTAAAATGATATAAATAGCATGGTTTAGGTGGACAAACCATGCCTGAATAGTACTTTTGGTCGGTTACTGTTTTACTTATTCGCGAGTTCGCCTATACTATCACTTATTAGCGAGTACTGGTGGCGATATCGCTTCTTCTTTGTTCAGTCTTCCATATATAATGCGTTTGTAAAAATAAAATGTTTAATTAAACATGTTACCAATTGTGCATTTTAGAAAGAATTTGTCATAAATCTACAAGTACTAATGTGTTGGAATATTTCAAATCCGTTCATGCCCTAATATATATATCAGCTTCGGAGGGCACATATGTCATTTTACTATGGGTGTAAACAGCAACACCCTTTAAAACAATCTCGAAATGATCGATGTGTGGAAAGAATTAAAACTTTTCTAATTTCCAAAATTATTTACCCATTTCATACAGAACCTTTTCCAATTCCAGAGAAACTCATTACATGATGCAAGTGGACTGAAGACCAATTGCTGTTGATGGAATACGATTTCAACCATGGAATTGTAAGTTAATTAGTTCATCCAATTATTATCATTTTTTATATAGTTTCAATTCATATATCCTCACTAAACTTTTATATATATTTGTTTGGTTTAGCAAATTCCCCATAGTTTTTCAAATGAACTGGAGGGGAGTAAATCTCCTTATTCACTCATCACTGGAGATAAGGGAAGGTCATCAAATCGTATATGGAAAGCAAAGCTTGTTGAGAGAGGCCATTACTACTACATATGCAACAAATCATGGCCACTATCTGTTGAAATGGTTAAGAAAGTTCCGCGTATTATGAGATTATTTTTTGTAACTGATAACAAAAATCCATATAAAAAATGCTCGTTACTGATCATTATTGGGAAACTATGTTCTTGTGGGGTTTTCATCTGCAGAACAGCACATTACAGGAATACACTATGACTCGAGTAGCATCGGTTATCTTAAAGTACACATGGATGTTTTCAAATTTTGTATATTAGTGCCGGGATGAGTCGAGGAACTAATACTACAGTGTTGGCTTGTCAAACATTTGGATCTAGTAGTGTATAATTTTTCACCGGCAATGACCCGCTTAAAAATATGTGCTACGATTAGTCGTGCTGATTCGGTCGGAGTCGTATCAAGAATCTCGGATCAGATCGATTTTCGTGTTAATTCAACGCTAAACCTGTTACAATTATGAATAGAGTATAATATGATTGATCAATCCATTTTAGAATGGGTATGGTACATATATAGGGTTTATGGGTGTGGGTATGCATGTGTGGGTTTAGGGTTTAGGGTGAAGGGTTTAGGGTTTAGGTTTAAGGGTGCATCCAAGCGATATCGCTACTAGTTTCGCCTAGAGGTGTAAATAGAGGCGAACTCACCCATTAGAAACGGTTACTGGCGTGAGTTGTGGCGAGTTCGTAAATTGGTAAATTAATAAAAAAAATACTTAAACTATATTCGCGTTTTGGGGATATCAGAATCCCCAAAACTTCCACGACTCTGAAAGCCTAACTCCTAACATCGCCGTCGATCAATTGCAGAGCCACCATGGGCCGGAGCAAGCAAGCCGGAAAAAGCCTCACCCCACCCGCTCCAAAGCGTCAGACGACCGCCCCAACCACAGGCGCAGACGCGAACCACGAGGAGGAGGAGGAAGAGCTCACCCTCGAGCAGATCAGTCGCCGGGGGAGAAGGGAGGCGCAAACCGCCGGAGCTCCGACCGGTAACAGGGGTAGAGACACTTCCCACGCTGCCGGGAGTTCATCACAGCCACCACCCGATTCCGCCACCACTGAACAGTCTCAGCCAACCTCCACCACCGCTGCCCAGCCTGGTCCCGCCACCGCCGGTGCATCCCGGTCTACTGCGAACGTTAATGAGGTTAATGGACTTAGGCCCTTATTGTCCTATAAGAACGATAAGAACGATAAGTTCTTGGTTAATGAGGTTATAGGATGCCCTTATTTGTCTAGTGATCAACTTAGGCCGTTGGATCCAAATGGCCCTTATGAGATATACCACACCCAAAATTTCCCAACCTCGTTGAATGAGAGTGTCCTAGACCCCGTGGCCGAGCGTAGGAAGTTCTTTAAGACGCGTAGTAATGTGGCTGGTACGGCGAAGAAGTATAAGATTGCGAGCCTTACTCAAGAGGAGCGGTTGGTGTTCGAGCTTGTGTGCTTTAATATCATGCCCTCGGGTGGTCATCCATGTGAGCCAACGATCGCCAACTTGATGGTTTTCTACCACCTAATGGAGAAGGTGAAGATCAATCCCGGGTACACCATCATGAAGCACATGCTGAAGCGTGCGAAGGACAAGATCGATCACACAATCCCTCACAGGCAGCTCATAACCGCTATGATGAAGAAGAAGGGTGTATGACCTGTGACCATGGCCGACCCAGTGAAATACTACGAAGCAACTTGGCTACGCAACAAGGGGTTGCAAATCAGTGCGGAGGGGGTGGTGACGAAGAAGGCCATGGGTGCTTTGAGTTCTCGAACCCGAGCTTAATTGAGTGAAGGTAAGTAATTGTTATACAGTAAATCTTTTCATGATATGATATATGTTTGCAGTAATTTAGTTTACTAATTGTTTTGTTCCTGTTTGCAGCTCGCGATCTCGCTTGGCGTGAACGGTTGGTCCTCTATGTTGGACAACTTGCAAGTAAGATAGAACAGTGAAGCTGGAGCAAGCAAAAGACAAGGAGGAGGTACTGGCATTTGGTAGAATGCTGAATTTGAATCCGGATCTGAGCGATGATGAAGAAAAGCCAGATTTCTCGGTTCAACGCTTGCCTCCCATGACCGACATTGCTGATTACATTCCTGAAGATCGAGCGAGACCTGAAAGCGAGGCAGAAGATGAAGAACCCACTGATGGCGAGGGAGGAGCAGCTTCAGAGCCCGATGAAGAGCAACCTGAGAATCATATCATGGATGAAGAACCACAGCGAGATGAAGACATTGTCAATGGAGACGATGATGTATTTGAACTGGTTCGCCGAACAGAGAACATCCAAGCATCTTCAGCCGCGGAGTCGTCTGAAGAAGATGATGACGATGAAGATATTGAGAAGACTGCAAGCGAAGATAGTCAAGATGATGACGATGAAGAATGATCGCTTCACTTTATCTGATTGTGTAGTCTAGATTTTTTTTGTTTCAACACTAAACAATGATTCATGAATGGTTTTATTTGGTATTGAATTGATGTAGTATGGTATTTTAATAATAAAATTAAACTTCATGTATTTCTTCAATGTTAACCATACACAAAGCACCTAGATTTACATGTAGAGAAAGTGTATTCAAAGAGTAGGTGATAAAGAAGACGATTTCGCTACATGAAAAGATGAGAGGCGAACTGGAGAGGCGAATTCGTAAGTATACACTTCTACAAACTTATCATACAAGCGATATCGCTTCCTTGCTCGCCACAGGCGACAGAGTCTACTAGGCGACTGCATAGGGGAAATCATAAATATAAACGTCTATAAACTTATCTAAATGCGAACTCTTTGTCTGGCTCGCCACATGTGACAGAGTCTACTAGGCGACTGCATAGGCGAAATCATAAATATAAACGTCTATAAAATTATCTAAAAGCGAACTCTTTGTCTGGCTCGCCACAGGTGACTGTGGAGGCGAACTCGTAACAGGTAGGCGAATAAGCTTACGGTGTCGCTCACCAGGTTGATTATTTTGTTAAAATGCACAAGTATAGAACACAAAATAACGACGCCGTTTCATACATAAACGAATTAAGAGGCGATATCGCTTCTAAGTATCAAGTAGGGTTTAGCATTCTTGTAATAAAAACAAACTAGAGCGAGTTCGCTCATATATTCGCTTGTATTTATCATGAAAATATTTCAAAGTTAACAACATATTTAATCCTTCTTTTTTGCCATATAGTCCAAATACACGGTGTTGAAAAGTCATCCATTTTGGCAACGACTAGTCGTCCTGGCGCTCTACAGGTTTAGCCATGACAGGTTGACTCGACGGAAAGTTGATTTGGCGCGAACGGCGGAAGACTAAGCATCCATAACCCGCCAAATGGACTCCATACTCCGCCAGCAATTGACGCCAAACTCCGCCAGCAATTGACGCCAAACTCCGCCTAACTTAAACCCAGATACTCATAGAAAATTAAAAAATGTTTTTTAATAAAATAAGAGTTCAATAAAAATCTGATTAGGCAACTACCACATTGGACCGGGATTTATAACCCAGCAGGATAGAAAAGAATTTTTTCAAATGAAGTTATGAATATTTGTTATATAAAACTCATGTTTTGAAGTTCTTTGTAATTGTACAGTCCTTCATAATAATTTCTACCAAATAAAAATGATTAAAAGATTAAAATTAGTGTCATTATTACCAAAATAAAAAGGGATATAGTAGTACATACAAGCGAATTCGCCTTCTCCCCACGCCTGTAGACGTCGTAAGAGGCGAACTCGCCTCCTGGCACTGTCCTTATTCCCACATCGGTGGATTGAAGTCCAATTGATCAATATATATGTTCTGGAAAAATAGAAGGGTTCGATAAGTCGCCGACCCGCGCAAACTGCCCATGAAACACCTCTCCAATGCACTATACATACACTATACATACATGGCCCATAATCTAGCCCATATCATAGTTCCTAGGCCCAAAGGCCAACATTTGTTTTATATACAAGCGAATTCGCCTGAAATATCGCCTATAAGCGATGGAGTTGGCGAACTCGTAAACAGCAGGGCCTATAAATAGTCAACTGAAACCATACGCGTTCAAAATCAGATCCCCAAATTTGTAACCCTCACATTCATCAGAAACCTCCCCAAACTCCGATCCGCCGCCGCCCACCCGTCAATTCCACCGGCAAATTAGCGCTCTCACGGCCCAATCTCCCCCAATTTGTAAGTTCTACTCATCCTCAACTCTTTTCAATCATTATTTTGGTTTATTTCAGTTTATTTTATACATTCGCTCTGTACAAGCTTAGCTTTCAATTTAGGTGTGATGTTGAATGTGTTTTTTTATGGGTTCAATCATAGATTAAGGTTGGGTTTTGTTTGTTAGGTTTTTAAGGCAATCTCAAACATGCCTTCGAGGGGTAAGGGTAAAAAGGCCGCCGCCGAATCGACCGAGCCTATCAAGTACGATAAGGCTAAGTTTGTTAGTGAACAAGCTTATCTAAAGTACTGTAGTTTTAGGGAAGCCAAGGCTGTCTTGAACGAGTTGATGGTGGTTGATGAGAGTCAAGTGGACGACATAGGTTTGAAAGAGGTTTGGGAACTTCTTGAATATCAAGAAGCTCACAAGTTGATGAAGGTGAACGAGCCGGGCTATCTGGAGCAGACTATACAGTTCTACGCTAATTTCCGACAGTCTGGTGAAGTGTGGAAGACCAAGGTGAACAAGAAGGAGTACGAACTAAGTCCCAAACTGTTCAATGATGCCCTTGTTGTTGTGTTCGAGGACGAGGATAAACCTGTGGATCTATACGCAAGGGGAGAATGGCCTAGTGAGTTGCTCGTTTCCCACGAGATACTGAAAGAATATGGCAAGACACACTTTGGTCGAGATCAGCCAGAACTTGGAACGCCGAAGGAGTACAAGCTATCCAAGCTCACCCCTGAGAGGAGGATATTGTATGAGATGGTTGCTACAAATCTTGTGCCTAAAGGTGGGTGGTTGGCCAAACCAAACTACATGACTTTGATCGAGTACTACATGGTGGCGGAGGAAATCATGCTTAACATTGGATATACCATTTCCCAACACATGAAGAAGAGCGTGGTAAAAAACAACATGGTTGTGAAGAAATTGCCCTATGCGAACTTCATGACTGAATTCCTCCGCATAGACCATCCAAGGCTGAAGTTCTCCGGCACCAGTAAGCCGTGTGAGTACTACACGAAGGAGTATTACCAGAAGAAGAAGTGGGAGTTGGTTGGGGGGACTTGGCAAGAGAAGGTGGAGAAGGACGTGCCGGCGGAGCCAGAACCAAATGGAGGTAAATTGTTTTTTATTCATGTATTTTGTACTTGTGATGTTAGTACAATTTAGAACAAAACTTGACATTTTCAATGTCTATCATTTACTAACGCCAAGATAAGCCTATTACCAAGGGCTTGAGGACTCTGTGTTCTCGGTGATGACCGAGATTGCTAACGTCCAAGAGCATGGGTGGGAGACTCGCCGCATTCTTCGGAGTTTCTGTAAAGACTATCTCCACCAGCATCCACACCAAGCCACACCAGAGGACCAGGACGGTGCAGCCAATGAAAACTCTACCTAGCAAGAAGTGTTGAATTATGCTAGGAATTTTATTTCAACTGTAATGCTACATTTTTACAAATTTGAATCTTTACCTACTTGTGACAATCTTATTAGTAGTTTGATCAATGCTTTTCTTCTTTGAATCAAATTGTGCTACCACTCGTATTGGAGTATATGTTTCATGTGTAAACGAAAAAGAGAATGAAATTAGTTTTGTAGTTTATAGTTTAACTTGTCCTGTTAGCGAACTCGGAAACAATGTCGCCCGTAAGCATCATAGGAAGCGAGTTCGCCTGTTAACTCGATTGGATGGACAGAGAGCAACAGGCGTGCCACTAAGCGAACTCTCTACAAATAGGCGAATATTGTTATGCTGTTGCCAGAAAGTAATCTAGCTCTTATGATAGAAATATGACACAAGCGAGTGAGCAAGCGAATTCGTCGCTTGAGCCGCCTGTTGACGTACTAATAGGCGATATCACTAGTTTTAATTCTCCTACAGGCTTTCTTGACTGGCGAATTCGCTAGCAGAAAACTAGCCAACAACTACTGGCGAACAACTTTTCCAACCTCTACTGGGTCTTACAGGCGATTTCGCTTCTCTCATCGTTTATTAGCGATTCTGCCAACGATATCGCCTGCCGTTCAACATTTTAAGGCCGTTTCAAAAAGACCTTCTATTCAACTATAAAACGCCTTGTTTAGTTTTCTGCCCTAGGCGAGCTGACATAGGCGAACTCGCAAGCTCAGTACTCGACGGTTCCGCAAAAATTTGGCCAAAACACCTTACATGTGGTGCCGAGAAAGGTATGTTCGTGCACTAGTAATATGGCAACTTGTAAGTGACTTTGAACCTTCTATTGTCTCTTTTGAGCACATTAATAGGGAATCAAATGCTGTAGCAGATTCTCTAGCTAGAATAGCAAGTGAGGAAAGGGAAAATTACACTTACACACACAGTTCATTGCCTAGTAAGGTGAAGGAGTTTTACTTGATAGTAGGAGTGTACCATATCTAAGAGTGTAGGTAATGCTGATGTTATTTCTTCAGTGCAGGCGCATGGCCATGAAGCAGGATGCAATCTGGAGCATTAAACTGAAGAATGCAGCAAACTGAAGCTATGGAGATGATCCAGGACTATAATGGAAGCTTTTCAAATTGAACATGTCGGGTCTTTAACCTAGACTATCAGCCTCTATGTAATTAACATTTCAATAGAGTTTCACTCCTAATATCTTTCCCGTACTCGTCGGCAGAGTTGGGTATCACATAGCGAACCCTAATATACTTGCGAGTTATGAGTCTTTTCATCGGCAAAACTGAAAATCGCTTTGGCATGCGCATGCCCTAACCTGCTTGTGAAAATTGACATGGAAAGAGACTAAGGAAAAAGGTCATTTTTCAAATTCCGTACTTGTCGGCAGAGTTGGGTATTGCATAGAAAACCCTAATATGCTTTCAAGTAATGAGTCTATTCATCGGAAGATTTGGATATCGCTCTGGCATGACCTAACATGCTTGTGAATTTAGACATGGATGCGAGTAAGGATCTTTCATATAGTTTCATTATCTTTCAATTATTGAATTGTAAAGAACTTGCCTTTACATGCTTTTATTGTGTAGTGAGCCTAATAAACTTCACTCCACTTCAACAAGTGGTTAAATTATTTTTTAAAAAAGTATCATGATGGCGTACATATCCGGAAAGTAGCCCGGGAAGATGCCAAAAAAGCTAAAGAAAGGTTGTGCACTCTCCTTGTGAGTTTCCTCCTCATTCACCTTGAACATTACTTCAATCTAACTGTCTGGGACAAGCTCAATGGGAATAGTATCCAATAAAATCTGTGGGTCAGTCCAAAACCGCTTTCTTTCCAAGATCTGATCATCCCAAGGCCTCTACTGCACTACATCAGCCCGTGTCTCTTTATGCCCTGTCCGTGTCCCCTTATTTAAAGCCTCTTCATGGTCCTTGAGAGCCATTTTCTTCTCCCTCCCATTAATCTTTCTCTGTTTGTTGTTTCTCGGTCCTCTTTTCCTCGATTTCTTTGCAACGGGTGATGACGGTGCATCCATGCTGTAAGAAGAGACAAAGAAAGAGGAAAAACAACAAACACACTCCCAACGAAGTTACTGGGGTAAGTAGCAAACACCAAGATTCAAGAACAGTTCAAATATCAAGGAAAAAAGTCCTAGAAAATAACAAGTAAATTCCAGAGAGATTAGGAATGATACGATTGACCTTGAAAGATCAAAGATCTTCTCACACGTCCTCCAAAATTTAGCTACGTCCAAGTTTCCCAAACAATCTGAGCTAAATTCCAAATCCCCCTTTGCCTCGATTTTGGACAAACAAAACCAAAACCCATTAGGATAACTTACCCAGGCAAATCTTGCTGCTATTTGTGATGGTTTTCACCACAAAGAGTGTTGAATTGCGAAAAATCCCAAGCTCCTTAGTCTCGGCCTAGACCAGAAGTGGCAAAACCCGTGAGAGTATTCCACTTTTTTGCTAAAATATATGTGGCCGAAACAAAACCTGTTCTTATTCTCTACGTTTTGTGATGGAATTCTCCACAAAATTAATCTGCTTATAAATAAGCTGGGAACCGTGACAATAGAAGACTTGGAGGATTTAAAACATAATTAGTTGTAATTCTTGTATATTGTACGTATGCCCCTAGGGTTTAATTTGTAACAGTTAGGACCCTCTCTGTAAGTATAAATAGCTTCTCATTATGTCAATACAGATCACGTTGGAAATTAGTTTTTACATGGTATTAGAGCCAAGTTTGCTAGGGATATTCTTCAGAGGGCAGGAATGCTGGATGCCACACCAGTGTCTACACCATTCCTTCCGTTGTCCCAGCTTCATAGTAGCACCAGTGGTCCATTTCACAATCCGAAGCTGGATCTTTCTCTTGTGGGTGCCCTCCAATATCTTACCATCACTCGACCTGATTTGCCCTTTGCAGTCAATTCAGTGAGCCAGTATCTTCAGGACCCACTAGATGACCATTTTACTGCCGTTACTTGGATACTCAGATATATTCGTGGCACACAACATTGTGGTCTGACTTTCACTGCTGATGGTGTTTCAGAGGTTTTAGCATATTCTGATGCAGATTGGGCACGCTGCTTGAAGATACGTCGTTCCAGTTATGGTTATGCTGTTTTTCTTGGTGGCAACTTAGCGTCGTGGAGTGCGAAGAAGCAGCCAGCTGTCTCTCGCTCGAGCTCGGAATCTGAGTACAGGGCTCTTGCTAATACTGCTTCAGAGGTTATTTGGTTGACTTACATTCTTCGGGACCTTCGTTATCCATTTCTGGGGTCGCCTGCATAGAGGAAATCTCGAACTTAAAAGTTCATATCAAAGGTGTCATTACATCAGAATATGATACTTCTAAAATAATCCCAAAAGGATGAATAGAGGACAAACCTCGAGATTGTATAAAAGTTATCACTACATCAGAATATGATACTTCTAAATATGCCCGATAGGGCTACCAAGGACTTCACCAAGTGTGACCCTTGAGAGATGGGATATTGTCAACTTTTCTGCACGCTGCAACATTAAAGGCCTTATCAGAGGTAAGAACTCACTACTACGGCAAACCAAACCTGAGGAAGAAGCCCAACAACATCAAGTTGTATATTCACAGAGCCTTCATCATGGACAACTACGAAGACCTGATCCCGGAGTGTCTCAGCTTCGTCAATGAGGCAAGAGCTCATTTTCAGTAAACCATGAGACCGAAGTCCACGTTCAAAGGAGTGAATCTAAACCCCAAAGCTGATGAGTAGATGCCAGCAATTAAAGTAGCAGACCTGCTGAAGTTACTATGCCTTGCCAGTAGAAGGACTGGAAAGCATCTCGCCAAGGAAGGATAACTCAGGACATTTGGCTTCAATAAGCCTTAATAAAATCCTGATGTCATTATCTCCTCTGAAGGACCCAATGCATCCAAAAACTCGGCTCCAAGAATCCAGCGACTAGCAGTCAAGGTTGCGAGCTTATCAGAAGCATCCGGATGAGAAAAGAGGGCGGTCATTAACCTTCTTTCCCCATCGGACCGACATAGCATTAGGACTTTATCCAAGCTCTTGTGCAGCTCGGAGTCTAGGAATAAATCCCCATATTCCTCCCTATGACTGTTCAGCTCGGGGCCACAAGCAATGAATGCGCTCCAAAGCTTAAGAAGTCGCAACTATTCCTTGGGATCTCCCTTCGGGGACTTCTTACTAGATGACAAGCGATTTCCCACGTCGTTAAATGGGACTCCGCGAGATCAAAATACTAGAGAGTAGATAGTGGCCGTAGGGGTCGACCACAAGGAGAAGAGACTTGTAAGAGTGTTTTAAAGTAGAAAATAAGCATACTTATATATATTATATAGAAAGCAATGTAAACATGGGGGGGTTTTGAGATTGGTTTTTATTACACTACGAAAAGAAACTAAACTATCATTAGCTAAGCTAAGGGGAAGATTCTAAGATTATGAGGTCTTGGGAGGCAAATGACTTCAATTCCCAACTATCGATTTATCACCGAGCAAATGCAATTACAAGGAAGTTTAGACCATTTGTCAAGGATGAAAGCATCATATTCTCTCGAATGTAGCTAGAGAGTATGATAACACCACTCAAAAGCTCTCATTGTTGATTCACCTAGATGATAGCATCATAGATAACTCAACAAGGTATTAGGATTAGAGAGGGACAAACTTACTCACACACCCGCCAGGATCTTGTTCGGCCCTAAGATTTTCGAGGCCTTGTGCGAAAATAAAATTGTGGCCCTGTATATTTAATATTATTAAATTTATATATAAACTTATATGATCGTATGTGTTAAGTAGTTGTAATTAACTTTTATTTCATTATTATTACATGTTAGAAATTTAGAGATAGAAATTTATTTTCATTATAGGATTTTTGATTAGCTGATAAAAGAGAATAAGGTTTTAAATAACACTGAATTTGTAATCATTAATTTCAATTTCAATTTGAAGGAAACTACAATTATAAAATATCAAATAATTACCAATTAATGAATGAGATTATAATACTGAAGTTGGATTCGATCGATATATGTTTATTATTTTCCTAAACCATTTAGTTAAAAATTAGTAGATTGAATGTAGTTAGACTTCTTATGTATATATTATTTTGAGAAAAATATATTCCCTAAAAAATATCGAAGCTGATCTCCTAAATATATGCTTGATGATCTTTCATTCCTTATATAATTTCAATTTAATTTAATCAAATTGTGAGATAAATCTCCAAAGATTCCATTTACCAAATTATTAATTACACTTAAAAATTAATTTATGAGGCCTTGGGGAATTTGAGGCCCTGTGCGATCGCACCGATCGCACAACCCTAGGGCCGGTACTGACACCCGCGATAGCGAGAGCATACAAATAAGACATTTGATAACTAGCAAGAACCAAGACGATGATAGCATATATGTCTCGACTCCTACTTTGCTTCTTAATGATATTGGAGTAAATGATAACGTTCTACCCAAAAATCTATTCGTTGATAACAATCATACGTTAACAAGGAATATTCAACTCAAGTATACAATCACATATTAGGGGGACCAATGATAACATTCAATCCTTACCTAACACATAATTGATTAATCATGCAAGTTCATGAGATTTCCACTTCTAACAACTTATATTTATCATGGCATTCCTTAACTACAATCACACAACAAGGGGAAGAACTTGTCATCACTCAACCCCTTCCATAGTCATTAATCTAGCAACTAGAGATTACACTACCATTATGCTAAGTCACCATCATCATCACACTAAGTTACTCTAACCAAGCTAACCTAATTAATGACTATGGAGCAAGCAATTGATAAAAAACACAAAGCCCATAACAAATTAAGCAAGATTGAACAACATTCATGCATAAGAATTCATGTTCATCAAATGATAATCCAAATCCAAAGTTTAAGCATACAAGGCCCTCAAAGTTTCAAGGGAAGTGAATTCAAAGTCTCCCAATGATCAAACTAACCTATACTACAATACATGGAATCAAACTACTAATCTAATGGAAAGAAGTGGAAGAAAAGGGAATGAAAGATGAAGTAAATGGAGATCTACATGGTGGGAGGCTGTTTTTCCTCTTCGAGGATATAAGGGGGTATTTATAGAATGCAATGCACTGGCCATGCAGCACTTAGCACACTTTTGTGAAGGGCCATGCACTTTAACCGTTGATTCAATTTTCATCTTCTAGTAGTCCATTTCGAAGCTCTTGTGAGAGGAATTCAATGGTGTGAAACATGTGCTCTAATTCCTTTGCAAACATTTCCAAAATCAGGTTTCAAATATATCAGCGCATCACTTGTTCTTCAAAATGTAACTTTGACACGTTTAGCTTTATATATCCTTACTTTGCACCAAATGCTACCCAAATTAGATCTCAAATGTCATAAAACAAGAGTATATTTAGGTCTCATCACTAGACAACTCATCCACTATGCTCCGGAGAACATCCAGCTCGGTCTCTTGAAGGTCCTTCTCTTGTGTCAGGATCTTGTTCTTGTCCTCAAGCTGCTTCACCACATTCTCCAGCTGAGTCACACCTGCCAACGCCGAGACAGGTGGAGGGGGCACATCCAGTTCAGCCTTCAAGGCCCTGATCTGACCCTCCATCTCTTCCTTCCCAGCCTCAAGAGTCTGACACCTAGCATGCAGCTCCCTAACGGAGTTGTACAGACGCTTGATCTTGGCAGTGGCCCGGCCTCCTAGCTTGGACAGTCCTGTCATCAGCTGTAAAAAATAATTCGTATAAGTAACTCGATGCTTGAGATATAAAAAATTCACATCACAAAGATTATTACCTTGGAAGAAAAGGGATACTTCTGGAAGGCCTTCCGAGAAGTCCGCACAGTTTCTTCCTCGGGACGACCCAGGTAACACCCCAACTCCTTCAAAGGAGTGTCATCTGGGGTCACCTGTTCAAACTCGGAGTCATCATCCGAAGACTCCTCAGCCTCAGGTTCCATCTCTTCGGATTCCACCTCATTGGACTGCTCATCCTCGGACTCCTCCGCCTTCTCCTCTGTCGTCTTGAGGACGGCCTTCCCTTTCCTGGCCTTCTTTTTTGGAGGAGATTCTATAAACATAAAAAAGAACTTTAGCATGCTATAGAATGAAAAATACAACATAACTACAGTGTGTCATGCAAGAAAGTACATGAAGAGGACCGACTCGAAGAAGACTCGCCTTGACTCCTTGGAGATTTCCTCGGGCCCAGATTCCTGGTCTCCTTCTTATCCCTCTAGATTTTATCAGGGAGGGTCAAAACCAACCCGGGTTTCAAGAAGCTCGAGGAAGACTTCGACCGAGGAACCTTCTGCAAGTACGAGTAGGTGATGGAGGGCCATTGCCACACCGTCCCGTGAGCTCCTTACACGAAGTCCCCTCTCTGGAGGGCAATATTCTCTTTCACAAGCTCGCTCACAATACCCTCTAAGTGAGCAGGAATCTTGAAGACCTTATCACGAGCTATGGCATCCTTTGGCTTGGGATTCCAATCCGGGACCTCGTACATGTTCCGGTCGAAAGTCAGGCGGTTGGCATCCCATGCGCCGCTATTGTCAGGAAATGTGAAAGGCTTGGCTTTCCGCGGAGTGAGGGTGATGTACTTGTATTTCTCCAAGGAGAATAACCTATACAAGTTCCGGAATAAATCCAAGCCCAGCTCATGTCCCTTCCGAGCACACCTGGATATCTCATCCATAATCAGCACCACCACATTGGAGTGGATCTAGCAGGAATGCAGCTAATGATGCTGCAAAAACTCCCGAAATCTTGGATTCCTGGGGCTCACCAGATCTTGGACTGGAGTAGTGTCATCCTCGAGCCTCAGATTGGCCTCAATGGGGTACCACAACCTGCATGACTTCAAAAATTATAGGGTATTTGTTTCGACCACCTTAGTGACGCCACATGCATCACCAGCAACTAGAGCCTGTTTATCAACTTGGGGCTCCATATTTGGGTCCCAACCCGACCTAGACAAACCTTCATCGGCCACTGCGGTTACAACTTGCAGCGGCATAGCAATAGTTACCTCCATCAACTCCCCAGAATCCGCCTCCAGGAAAAACGTCCTCAGATCATTGGCGGCTGGGGCTACTTCTTCAACATTTATCACCACTATTTCATCAACGGTCGGCATAACATTCTCTGTATTGCCAGGGGGAATGTCGGAGTTTGATGAAGACATGGAAATATAGAGAATGGGGGGAAGTAAGTGTATGAAGAAAAAAAACTTTTTTGAAGAACTTGTGAGAAAGGAAGAGCTTTGTAGATATTGAAAATACAAGACTGCTTGGATGAAGAATGATGGTAAACCACAAGGAAAAATTACTTGGTTATATAACCAGTAATTAAAGCGCGAAACGAAGTAATTACCTCGACTCGCGAAACGATGCAGGCAGTTGGAAGGTTGGTCTTTCTCACCGCCAGAGGAAACAATGAGTAGACACCACGTGTCATCTACCTCAGATCAAAAGTGATGGATTTAATTCTAGCCATCCACGTGTCCTGATGGAATATGAAACAACTTGAAGATAGATATTCAGAAGGACAGCCCGAGAAACTAGTCCCAGAAGGACACCCGGAGCCTAACACCCCGAGTTGCTCTCCTTCGAGTTATTGGTCTTCCTTCGAGAAGCAAGCATTTCCATCAACCTTCGAGATGGAACCCTCAAAATTCTGTAGATCTACCTTGGGGCTACTGATAAGTTCATGGTTTGTATTCTGGACCTCACTCAGTCTCGGACCAGGGCCCGAGAAGGGTCATGGGCTCGAGATACGTGGAGGGTGGATCCACGGGTCCATCAATCCTAATCCTTATAAAGAATGGGTATATTATGATTGTTCTTCAAGGAATATACATCCTCCTAAACATGCTAAACACAACCATGACCGAAATACACTTCTTCTATACATGGTAATATAATACAACTTTTATCTCTATAAGAGTTGTATTCATACCATAATTACATATCTTGGTGAGCCACGGATTGTAACCATATAAATACAAAAGGTTCGGTACACCTTTTTTATCTCACAACTCATACAATACGTCTTACGCACATACTAACTTGAGCGTCAGAGTGTCTATCATCGGGACACCCGAGGCTTTGTCTTGCAGGTCAGTTCGTGAGCTGGGTTCGTGATCAAGTGCTGGTTCCAGACATCCATCAATCTCGGTCTTTTTAACGAACGCCCGTGATCGTTCTCACCCCTAGTCACTGGATGAAATGCATTAATGATATATTATATAAATAAATATATATTATTCGAAAAATATTTTGAAAATTTATTTGTATTCATGAAAAACATATTGTTGATATGCTTAGATCGGGCAAAAATAGTATAGAGATGAATGCATGCATAGTTTTTAAAAATAAGATATGCTTCGCGGTTTGTACATTTTAAAACATATAATTATTTTGTACATTGTTTTTGTTAAAATTGTCTAAGCTTGTTTGATCATTAATATTTTTATTTATCGATCCTAATTATGTTCAGAAATTTGATATTTTGATGATAGAGTAATTTGTAAATCAAGCAACTATTCGCTTAATTATACTATCACGTACTTATTATTAACTGAAATTTGTGGTCAATCATTTTCTAAAACAATTACGAAAAAGTGTATAATTTTATTCACGATGTAGGAAATATTAAATAAATAACATTTACTATTTTAATTCTTACATATTTTATTTACAACATTAAGTTAATTTTAGATGTACTCATTTGTTCTTGATCAATTTTTTGTTGTTGTTCGAAGGCCCCGTAAAATATATCTTAAGTGATTAAAAGAAACGGTTAAGGCAATCAGACATGTATCAATCAGTATTTCATCTCTCGTCGCCGTCGTGAAAGTATTTTATATTTAATTGAGTATTTTTCTACAACTTATCTAAATAAATTTCTTCAGTTTTCATGAAATATAAGTTAATGATAAGTCCATGATTCGCATTGTAGGATCTCGTTCAGTCTCGGACCAGAGCCTGAGTAGGGTCGTGGGCTCGAGTTGCACGTGAGATGGATCCACGGGTCAATCTGCCCAAATCCTTATAAGGAACGTGTATATTCTGAATGTCCTGCAAGGAATACACTTCTTCTAAACATGGTAATACAACTATTATCTACCATAATTATATATCTTACAAATCTACGGATTTTAGCCCTATTAATACCAAAGGTTTGGTAGACCTCTCTATATATTATTACACACATAATACCCCTTACGCATATAAGCTTCTCAAAACTTTTTGCTAACTTAAGTATCGGAGTGTCTACCCTTGGGCCACCCCAGGGCTTGTCTTGCAGGTCAGTTCGTGAGTTGGGTTCGTGATCAAGCGTGTGTCCCAGACATCCATCAATTGGCACGCCCAGTGCTACATACGTGTTATCAAACCAACCTGCTGCTCATATCTGATCATCCCGACAACCTTCTCGCAAGGCCGACGCCATGTCTGAATGATGCAACTAGCGAAGAAGCGCTCGAATCCATGGGAGAAATCTAAAAGAAAAAGAAAAACATGACGCCGGACAAGCATCTCGCGGACGTGGACGCGGACGGGGACGAGGGAGAAAAGGTCGACATCGCCCTGCCTTGGAACCGCCGCTAAGCTCCACCATCGGCGCCAGCCATTCTGATATTCCATTCTCTTCCGGCCCTAACCCGACGGTAACGGGATCCGCCAACCCTGCTACATCAGGAGCGCCCGCCGGGGTCCCGGACCGTCGGCTAGCGGACCTCCACGATCTCAAATCGGGACCGATCATGCATATTCTGTGGAACATTAAGAGTTGGAAAGAATGAGCCAAACTACAGGCACCTCGAACCCAGGAGCATCTCAACATCATCAATCAGGTTCGATGTCGAACCCCGCAGGCTCGACCTCGATCCCTCCGTCGGATGAGATCCCTGAAGACATCCACCTCATGTTGTGAACTCTCCAAGTCTGCTATCCTAACTGATGGCAAGCCTACAGGCTAATCCTGGTCAGGACTTCCACGCCCAAACACACGAGGCATCAGCTCAGATTTCCATCCCCGACGCACCACCTTACGGGGCAGGGAGCATGCTGATGAGCCCTAAATATATTCTTTTTTTATGACATTTGTGATCTAATTTGGGTAGCATTTGGTGCAAAGTAAGGAGTTTTAAAGCTAAACTTGTCAAAGTTACATTTTGTAAAAAAGTGATGCACTAATGTTTTGAATCTTGATTTTGGACATGTTCGTGAACGAATTAGAGTACATGGATCATACCATTGGATTCCTCTCGTCAATAGCTTCGAAATGGACTACTAGAAGATGCAAATCAGACCAACGGTTAAAGTGCACGGCCCTTCACAAAGTGTGCCAAGTGCTGCATGGCCCGTGCACTACATTCTATAAATACCCCACTTATCTCCTCCAAGAGCAAAAACGGCCACACACCATGTAGAACCCCTAGTTCTTCATATTTCTTTCCCTTTTCTTCCATTTCTTTCCCTTAGATTAGTAGTTTGATTCCATGTATTGTAGTATAGTTTAGTTTGATCCTTGGGAGCATTTGAATTCACTTTCCTTCAAACTTTGAGGGTCTTGTATGCTTAAACTTGTGATTTTGACTATCATTTGATGAACTTGAATTTCTATGCATGAATGTTGTTCAATCTTGCTTAATTTGTTATGGGTTTTGTGTTTTATATCAATTGCATGCCTCATAGTCACTAATTAGAGTAGATTAGTTCTATGGTCAAGGTAATCTAGTCTTAGAGTAATTCTAGTGTAATTGGAATGGTGATGGATTGTAGTGTAATGTAATCTCCAGTTTGTAGATTAGTGACTATGGAAGGGTTAGAGTGATGACAAGTTCTTCCCCTTGTTGTGTGATTGTAGTTAAGGAATGCTATGATAAATGAAAGTTGCTAGACTTGAGACTCTTATGAATATGAATGATGACTAATCATGTGTGTAAGTTGTGATTCAAAACTTTCGTTGATTTACCTTATGTGTGATTGTCCAATAGGGTCAAGAGTTCTCTCTAGTGTTTGATTGTTCATAACAACTAGTTAGATTTGTGGGTGGAACGCGATCGTTCACTCCAATATCATAAAGTAGCAAAGTAGGAGTCGAGACATATATGCTATCATCCTCTTGGTTCTTGTTAGTTATCAAATTTCTTATTTTTATGCTCTCGCTATCGCGGGTGTGTGAGTAAGTTTGTCACTCTCTAATCTTACTACCATTGTTGAGTTATCTAGTTATCTATGATGCTATCATCTAGGTGAATCAACAATGAGAGCTTTTGAGTGGTTTTATCATTCTCTCTAGCTACATTCGAGAGAATATGATGCTTTCATCCTTGAAAAATGGTCTAAACTTCCTTGTAATTGCATTTGCTCGGTGATAAGTCGATAGTTGGAAATTAAAGTCACTTGAGCTCCCAAGGCCTCATAATCTTAGAATCTTCCCCTTAGCTTAGCTAATGATATTTAGTTTCCTTTTGTAGTGTAATAAAAACCAGTTTCAAAATCCCCCCATATTTACATTACTTTCTATATAATATATAAGTATGCTCATTTTCTACTTTAAAACACTCTTCCAAGTCCATTCTCCTTGTGGTTCGACCCCAACTTCCCACTATCTACTCTCTAGTAGTTAGAAGTTGTAGGTGATTTATAAGTAGTATTTTGATCTCGCGGAGTCTCTTTTAACAACGTGGGAAATCGCTTGTCACGTGCCATTCTCGACCCCCTCCCAAGAATAATTGCTTATTGAAGAATTGGCCAGGAATCTACTACCCTTCAGCAGTCAACAACAATGTCAGTCGTATCAATCTGTGGGAGCCAACGACAATGGTGGGGGAAATATTAGCTCGGAGGATCGCCACAGACTACACATTATGAATGGCCAAGAGCTGATCCAGCAGCAGAGAAGAGAGCGCGCTCAAACCAACTGGCAGCCAAATCCTAACAACTATCAGCCCGCAAACTACGTAGGGATACACAAAGCGAGGGGTCAGGTTGAGATCAACAGAGAGTTAGATCGCCTCCTCGGACCTCGAAGGCAGGTTGGCCGCTCCCCCTTCACGCACCATATCACTGACCTCCCGTTTGACAACACAAAGAAGGTGCATGAGCATCTTCCTACATATGATGGGACCAGTGATCCCCCGAGAGTTTCTGTCGGTCTTCTACAAGAATATATGGACCAGGAACTTCCATGAACTGGAGATCTGCAAAATCATTCCCAACTACCTTCGGGGGAAGCCTAAAAAATTGTTCAATCAAACCACCCCCGAGAGCCTGTATGACTACAGGGATTTTGCCCAATTCCTCCTCCTAGCCTTCTTCCAGAAGAAGAAGTTCACCAAGTCCATAGGTGATCTGGGCTATGTCCCTCGCAAAGACGGAGAAACTGTGGAAGAGCATTACCACAGATACATGGATCTCGCTACTGACTGCTATGATCGGACTGACATTCTGGTAGTGAACATGTACCAGATGATGTTGGCGACGATGGGTTAAGGAAGAAATTGGCCTCCAAGAACCCCAGATTGTCCAATATCTCCAGGCAATCATGGAGAAGTATGTAAGCCAGGAGAATGCAATAACAGGAAAGCACGAACGCGACCCACATGCGGATGGCAAGGCTAAAGAGCCTAGGATAAAGGTGCCGAAAACGGAGAAGACCGAAAGCCCTTCTAAACCTTGCTTCGAGTCTACACCCCCTAACTCGGTCCAGAGTTGAAATATTGTCCATCCACCGGCAGCTCCTCAAGGACCCCCCCTCCCCCACTCCGCCCCCACAATAAAGGAGTCGGCAGAACGACAAAGATCCCCGAAGTACTGCCAGTACCATAGAGACCGAGGTCATGACACAAAGATGTGTTTCCAGTTGAAGAATGAGATAGAGAAGATCATCAGACAGGATATCGTCCAACAAACTAGCCCTTCCCTAGTTGTGGACAACCAAGGCGCCCAATGAAGATACGGGGGAAAGTCTTGGCAGAAGAAGAAAGATGGCTCGAGAAACAACAACAACCAGGGGAATGGGGGAAATAACCCCTAGGGTCCTCCTCCGCCACCGCCAAATGGTGCCAATGGGGTCATCAATGGCATCAATGGCTACACGGGTGAAGAAGCCTCTTTGACTAAGCTAAAAGCCAGTATTCGAGCCATACCCCACACCGAACCAGTTAACAAGAGACTTCGCCCGGAGGAGACCATAACCTTCTCGGATGAGGATGTCATACCCAACTAGGTACCCCACTCCGACCCCCTCATTATTTCGGTCACCATCCATAACTCCCTAGTTAGGAAGAGTTTTCGTGGATGACGGTAGTGGAGTCTAAATGATATTCTATGATTGCTTCGAGAAATTGGCTTCACCAAAGATGATCTTAAGCCTACCGGTCTGATCTCGGGCTTCACTGGAAATCCAGTGATGTCTCTCGGGGAGATCACCCTCCCGGTCCAAGTAGCAGACGGGCCACGAAGCCTCACCCTCTACTGTACATTCAATGTTATCCTCGGCAGACTGTGGATGTGCCAGGCCAAGGCCGTATGGTCTCCTTACCACCTCGTGCTAAAATTCCCTACGAGTCAAGGGGTGGCGTTCATAAGGGGAGATCAGGGAGTGGCACGTTTCTGCATGATTACGGCCATCCGAGACGCCAGGAGAGGAGGCAACATCTCGAATATCAATACAAGCTCAACAATTTTCTGGCAAGATCCACGAAACGAGCAGCCTCTAGTCTTTCACATTGACTCCGAGGCACGTGACGTGATGACACAGCTTTGGCATAGGCGCCGCCATCAAACCTTCAAAGTAGGAAATCTGGTAATGCCAGCAGGTCCGTGGTGCACGAGCAAGTTGGAAGGAGCATTGAAGTCAAAACCTAAGGGTCCATACAAGATCTTCAAAGTCAATCCAGGGGATTCTAATCTTGCAGAATCGCGAAGAAGAGCATCTACACACAGTGATGATAGCACCCTACCTCCGCATGTACCATAGAGTTTAAAACCAAGTAGACCTTCTCCAAACAAGGAGAAACTACTTCAATAAGGTCTTCTTTCTTTATTCCTTTTTAATACCTGAGCCCAAAACTCAAGGATGTCTTACACTCTCAATTTTACCGAGCCACGAGCTCGAAGAATCAAATTATTATTTAATACTAATCTTATTTATTTTTAAGCAGTCACCATTCCTCTAAATTAAGAGACATTATGCCTTATAAAGCATAAGCACGATTGCTACCTAAGCCAATACGCTTCTAATAAGTGTATGATTGATGCTTATCTAATATAGGCTGTTCGAACCACGTGTTCGAGCGATAATCAACTTAGGAAAAATCAAATAGACTCAAGATGATATACTTCTAATAAGTATACGATTGATACCTATCGAATATAGGTTATTCAGACTCCAAATGGCCGAATATCAATCTTCTTGAGCATATTCCGAGATAATATACTTGACAAAGTATATGATTGATACTTATCGAATATAAATAAATTTAGGCTCTAACAGTCTAAAAGTCAATCTTCTCAAGGATAAATGTCAAAAGTCTTCCAAAAAGCTAGAAAGATATTATTACATCACACTACTCGATGTCACCACATCCAAGTACTTTCTATCTATCAAAAAGCTCCCTAAAATTCGAGGCACGTCCTTGACCACGGGAGGAAAAAGAGGTACGCCCTCGAACACCTCGGAGGCCACGACCCTGAGCACGATATTCTGCTTGTCTCAGATTGGAGGATATGAGAGACTCACCTCTCCCTCCTCTAGATACATGCCGAGGGGCTGAATCTGGCACACCTCGATTCCCTCGGACCCCACATCCTATCATCCACCCTGAGCTCGGGGTAGAGGAATATTCTCCCCTTCCCCTTCTGTGCAATATCCCTATAGTAGGATCAGAAACATCTTCAAGCCCGTTACCGTGGGCATCATATCTAACCATTTGCCTCGAGCTCGGAGCCGAGGAAGAATCAACTCTCTCCCTTCTTGGCAATGGCGTTAGAGAAGAAGCAGCTACTGGAGTTGTAGAAAACGCATCCTGAGCGTTTATTTCATGAAATTGGGCCTTATAAGCAGCCAACTCCACTTTACATTGCACTAACTCATCATTAATGAGGGTGAACTTATGGTTTATATCATAAGTCTCGTTCTGAAGAGTGCTTATATGGAGGTCCTTATTATGGCCCTCGGCCCTAGCCTCTTTCAAGTTATTTACTGCTTTCTTCAACTCTCGAGTGAGATCTCCAATGACATTCCGCAACTCGCCCTTGGCAGTCTGGAGGTGGATATACTTCTCTTGGAATTCATCTAGCTGCCCCCTCAGCTCGGTCCTCCTGTCAAGATACTCTTGAAGCTGATGACGAAGCGAAGCTCCCTCTTTTCGGACCTCGCTTGTGAACTCCCTCAAGTTGTCTTTCTCAACTTCTAGATCCCCGTATCTTTGGGAAAGATCCTTATACTGGCACTGCCAACAAACACAAGAGGCAGTACAAGTCTAGAGTATTAAAGAAGGAAATAAATCAATATACTTGGAAAAATATGTTGTCTGAATTACAAGAATGCCTAACAGTGGCGAGAAAACAGCTAAAATCTCCTAAAAAGAGTTAAGGCTCTAGGGGTTTACATTGTTGAGTTGTTGATCCTGGGCATGGTTTGCTGGTGGCTCATTCCCCATAGTCACTCCACTAAAAAGGACAGATCGGGGTACAAGGCTAAAATCCTCTCCTTGAGGTCATCCAGGGTCACTACCTTGTCAATTGTTTCCAGGCTCTTCTGCAAACCCATCTGAAAGCCTCCCGCTCGACGAAGCCAATCTTCCAGTTCCTTCACCTCCTGAGCAACATTTGACCAATTATAGAAAGGAGCTAGTACCTCCTTATCCTCTTCTCGGAGGAACACTTGAAGAGGCCCCCACATCCCTTTGTGTTGAGCATGATGATAGAGTATGTTGCAAGTACCCCTGAGCTCCTTCATCTGGGGGCAATTAGCACCGAACTCTGACACCACCTAGAGTAGCCGCCACTGCTTAATGGGATCAGCATACTGACCCTTATCATTCTTCAGATCAGTGATCTCCTTACTCATATCTGGAAGAGCCATTTCCCGAGCCTGTTGATCATCAGATAGAGTTTTCTTCTCCTGGGCCGGAGTCTCTTTTCTTGCCCTCTCCTTAGCAGCCTCAAGGCGAAGCTACTCAATCAACTTAGGCGACCAGCTGGACCTTTTAGCAACTTGGGTCTTCAGCTGCTCTACTTCCGCCGACTTCTCCTCAACCGCACTCTCCAAAGCTTGGCAGCGGGCGTAAAGGGCCTTAACAGATCCATATATATGTTTCAATTTGCTCTCCGTAATTGCAGCACCCCTGCGGGAATCAGGGCCTGCGAAAATACAAGATGTCGGTTTAAAACCATACCTACAAAAAAGAGATGCTAAATAAACAGTGGTTGGAATGCACACCTAGCGGAACTCTGGAAACTCCTGGAATTTGTTGGACCCACTCTCCAAGAGGGTATCAGTAGGAAGAGAAACGTACTCCTCGAACCCCTTCAAAGGCTCGAGGTCGACACTCTGCTTTTTGAGGGATCTCTCCTCCTTACCCTTGGACCCTTCAGCAGACTCTAGATCTTTTCTTTTCCTTGCTTCCTCCACCTTCTCCTTCTTTCGTCGCTGAGCTATCAATTCCAGCCCGCTGACAATGGTATCAACGATGGGGGAAACCACTGCACAACAGAAATAAAGATGTTAGAGGCAGAAAAGAAAACTGCGAGTACAAGCTACACATGTAAAGAAAGGCTACCCTCAGCCCGAATTTCCTCAAAAGTGGCGGACGTCACCGAATCATCATCTTTTTTGTTGCCAAACAAGGTGCACCGGTACTCATCCGTACTGGCTGATTGGGAGGAAGTGGATACTATCTCCACCACCTTTCTCGGGCCTCGGGCCAGAGCTTCCTGATATTCCTCCTCCTCAGACGGATGTCATGCTATTGGCACAACAACGGGTTCTACAGTCAAGGAATGCACCTTCGGACCTCGGCATAACCTCGTCAAAGGACGCCGAACATCATCCATGAAACCCTCACTCTCCTTGATCGAGGGCACTGTGGGCTCCTTGGGAGCAACCTGCTCCCTTTCTTGGGCTTCTCGCTCTTCAGAAACCCTTCGAGCTCGAGCTGCTCTTGTCGCTGCAACGTGATCTTGCTGATCAATTACAGTGGACCCATACCACTTGATATCAAAACCATCCTTAGGCTGGTCAAAGTAGGCGCTCTTCAGATAACTGCCATTCTCAAGGGTCTGCCCTGGCATCTCATCTAACCATCTGAAGGTCTGAATAGGCCACAACAAGCCCGTCTGATGGTCTCCTGGCGCAAACCTGCCAACCTCAAGCTTTATCTTCTGACTTAAAAGCTTTTGTGCAATCTCGGACAGGTGACGAGGAACCCGAAAGTCATTTTTGTGCTCATTCTTCACGCCATGATTCCAGTGAGGTACGAGATACTTTTTCCGATCAAAGGTTAATCTCACCTTATCCCACTTCTCACTCTTGGTATGGAGCTTGAACGGTTTACCATCTTGAGGTGTTAAGATCACCACCCTTCTTCACAACAACCACCTTATACAAGTTTCTCTACAGCTTAAAGCTTGGGCTATAGCCCTCGCGAGCCCACCAGATCATCAGTGCCATGATCAAAACTATCACATTGGCATGTAGCTGCCACGGGTGCACTTGATAGTGGTTCAGAAATTCATCCATCAGTAGAGGAAAGGGAAACGCAAGGCCATGCTGTAAAAACCTCCCATATATCAACCCTCGGGTCGGATTAACTAGCTCCGAGGCAGGTAAACCATCTTCTGCGTACATGAGATCGCAGTCACTGGGGATGGAATACCAAGGATGGAATTAAAATTTTGGGCTTTTGCGCGAGCTCTCTGATCTTTTACCGACACTTTGCTACTGGCCGACAGTTGCAATTCCCCTGGCGTACGCACTACCACAGAGGCATCTCTCTCAATCTGGACCTGCCGTGCCGCTATCAACAAACTCATCTCTTTACTTGGATATTTCCTCTTAAACTCCATTGGTTTCTTCTCACTAGCTATCTCTGCCCTCTGGCGGTCATTGGAGCTAATCTCCTCAGCCACGGTGTTTCATCCTCTCTACTATCATGTCGGGGGACGGAATTTGCTTCACTACTACTAGACATGATTATAAAATGGATGGAGGGGAATATACGAGGAATAAAGGATGCAAAAATGCAAACAGAGTTCACAAAAGAAGATCTGAATACTTACCGGTTGAAGTTGAACAAGAGTTTGGGGTTTCGAAAAATTAGATGAAAACATCATCTGCACTTGGATGAAGATATCCAAAGTGAAGAAGACAAAAGAAATTATTTTAGAGAGATAACCCAAATTAAAACAGCATTAAAGAGAGTAATTACCTTGATCCGTGTTTCGATGCAAGCAAGTGGAGAGATGGGGGACAAACAGCTGGGGCCACCCAATAAATACACGACACGTGTATTCTGCTTCAGGATTGGAAATGAATTAAACTCAGTCGTCCACGTGTCCTAATCGAATGCGAAACAACCTGAACATAGATATTCAGAAGGGTCAGCCCGAGTGGTCAATCGAAAAGGATACCCGAGTTTAATACCCCAAGTTATCTCCCTCGAGTTATTGGCCTTACCCTCGAGTAACAAGCCTCTCATCATACCTTCCAGAGGAAATCTCGAAATTCTAAAGATCTACTTTGGGGCTAATGATAAATTCATGGTTTGCATTCCAGGACCTCGTTCAGTCTCGGACCAGGGCCCGAGAGGGGTCGTGGGCTCGAGTTACGCGTGAGATGGATCCACGGGTCCATCGGCCTAAATCCTTATAAGTAACGCGTATATTCTGAATGTCCTGCAAGGAATACACTTCTTCTAAGTATGGTAATACAACTATTATCTCCTTAAGAGTTGTATTCTTACCATAATTATATATCTTACCAATCTACGGATTGTAACCCTATAAATACCAAAGGTTTTGTATACATCTCTATATATTATTACACACATAATACGCCTTACACATTTAAACTTCTCTAAGCTGTTTTCTAACTTAAGCATCAGAGTGTCTACCCCTGGGCCACCCCAGAGCTTTGTCTTGCAGTGCAGTTTGTGAATTGGGTTCGTGATCAAGCGTGTATTCCAGACATTAATCAGTTAATGAACTTCAGATTAATTTAGATATTTTGTTAGTATTGTTAAATTATTAAATTCACTTTAGTTCAGTTTAATATTTTCAATTTAGTTCAGTATTTCTCAGTTTACTTCAACTCAGCTTAGTTCATTTCAGATATATTAAACAAGCATGACACTTTCATTATCTCCGGCTTTGAAAAGTCGTAAGCATGTGACGCATGAATGAAAGCATTAAAATTTTATTGAAGTGCTATACACAGTCCTATTTTTTACCAATATGGTCCAAAATACTATTGGAATTACAATATCGCCCCTGAATATTGCTAAATATCTCAATGAACGTAATAAATGAGAATATTATCGTAAATTCATACTGTATTTTGGACTGCAAGAGTAAAATAGTGGATTACGTATAGAAACACAATTTTTTTATAGTGGTGCAACGTCAATATAGTTATAGTTATTGTGTTACATGTTTTGGGTGTAAAAACCCTATTATTGTTCACACATTAATAAATATTCATTCCGATAAAATATGATTCAAGTTATATACACCAGAATTCTTTGAATGTATTTTCAAAGGGACAACTTGGCATTTCAAAATAATTTTGTCAAACCCCGTGCTTGTCGGCAAAATTAGACTTCGCATAGCGATCCTTAACTTTCTTGCAAGTAATGAGTCCTCCTATCGGCAGAGTTGGGTTTCACTTAGCGATCCCTAAAATGCTTGTAGGAGTCGACATGGGTGTAGACAAAATTATTAGTCACTTGATAGTGTTTAAAACTATTTGTATGATACTTTAAATTTTTCCCTGTTTGGGTTTTTTTTGGAGTGGTGATTCTAATAAATTTCACCCCACTTAAATAAGTGGTTTTAAATTTAAAAATAAATATATACAAAATTCCTTTATTTGCGTCCAAAATCAACCACAATACTTACTGAAAACTTGTAAACTACAAAAATTGGTAGTTGATTAGTAGTTAGAATTATTTCATGAATTCGATCATGTCCAATCATCTAGAATCACCTAAATAATGAGAGACAATTGAATACATTATAAGTTTTCTACAAATTTCTACATGATCACTATAATTTTAAGAATATAATACACGATCACTACAAACATAAAAAGGAAAATATGGTGGAATTTTGAGAGAGCAACTAATGACGGAGACACGAGGGAGCATATGCAGATGGTTTTTCTTATTGGATAAGGTGGATGGGACATGCAAGTTTTTCCGAAAACTAAAATCCCCAAAAAGCCACTTTTGAAACATTTATTTACGAAAGTGTCCATGATCAACCAAAACTTAAGGTAAACTCATGCATCATAGTGCAATTGTAGTGAAATCCCCAAAAAATCACTCTTAAAACTTTTATTTACAAAAGTACCAATGATCAACCAAAACTTGAGATATACTCATGCATCATAGCGCAATTGTAGATGAATGTAATTAAAATTTGCAAAAAATTTATAACTCACGTGCATTTGAACTTAACATATAAAATATAATTTAATTAAAATCTTGTAAAAAATTACAAAAAGAAAGTCTAAAAAAACTGTCTAAATGAATGATTATTCATTTATTGATTAATAAACATGATATTCATGAATTGATAAACAATAATTTCGCCAAATGAATATGTATTTTTGATCCCATAGGTATTCATTTATCAAGTTTCTATTGTAGTTAGAATTTCAGATACAATTTCATAATATAAAACAATATCAAGATTTCAAAAATTCAATTGTAATAGCAGTAGCAAATGTTATTGTCATCTCTCCCAAACCTAACAACAAATCTATTTAATTTATTCTTATCTATTTCCTCTTAATTTGGTTACTGAATATCTTGTTGCAATTAAGTGAATTAACTAACCCCAGGTAGTCAGTCTTTTGGTCTAGCTAGCCACCAAAATCATGTTTACTATTTTTTCCTCTTCCTCAGATCAAGTTCAACAGTTTTGCTATAATAAAAATTCTATTTGAATATAGGGAATTTGAAGTTTTTTTTAAAAATTCCAATATTTTCTCTATCTCATTCCCCATAAATAGAGAATTTGAGAGTAAGGCCAACAGTTTCTCCATTCATATTCTCCATAATAAGGAAGTAAATCTCATATTCCCCATATTTTCTTGCTTCAAATCCAACAGTTTCTCCATTTATCATCATTTCCTAAAATTTATCGGCATTTAATATTACATATTAATCGTATTGTGTTCTATTTTTTAAACCATATTTTCAGTCAGTCCAAATAATAATGAACAAACAAATAATGAACTTATAATACACATTACAATAGCATTTCATATTTAAAATTACTTACTCCATAATATAAAATGATAAAAATATATTTAATAAATATAACACAGTACGAATTACAATATTATTAATTTTGTAATGTATTATTTATAATTAGACTCATCTCTTTTCAATTATTTGTTACAAGTTATTCTTTTCAGCCATTACTAAAATAAAGATTTAGTTTAGACGTTATGGCATAAGTTTAGTTTAGTTTAAAAATATAAAAATTCCATAGCAAGTCCAAAAATCAACCATTGAAGATGCTCTCACAAACTACTAGCTTGGTATGATTTTTGTGCGTCATACATCACTAATTCAATAAAATTTGATAGATATTGTGTATATATGTGGGACCATAATAGCCAATGTTTAAGGTAGTTTATGACTAATTTAAACACACTAGCTTTAAACACACTAACTTGAAAATATGACGTGTCACCCTAAGGTACAAGAGATTGTGGCTTACCGTTGAAGATGCTCTTATAAACAAACGTCAAAATAAATATATTTATGACCTTAAAATTTAGTAAATGTATACTGAAAATAGATTTTATTTGATTATATATTAAATATCAATATATATGTACATGTAAACATAGTCATGTGAGATATTATTACAATCGTTTTTACGCATATTTTAGAATATGTAGTTTGGATGAATTTTTATTATAATTATTTTAGGATATTATCATCTAAAATTATTGAAGAGAAACAAATGATAATTGAAATAATTATAAATTTCCAATTAGTATTAAATTTTGGTTCTCCAATTTTTTTCTCTCTCTATAGAGCTGGAGAAGCAAATATTCTCTCTCTTCATATAACCTATTATGGGGAATTGGATGGAGAAACAATTGGAGTTCAAAAAAGCTCTAAATTCCCCATATTCAAGTAAAATAGGCCCCGTTTGGTAGCAAGAGTTTACAATAATTTTGATTTATTTGCTAAAAATAAATTTTTGACTTGTCAAACAGTTACCTATGGTGTTTGGTAAGAAATATTCTCATCTAGTTGTTTGATCCAAACCTCTCAATTTGAAAACGCCTGGAAACGTTGCGTTTCCAACTTAACTCAACAATTAATATTACAATTTTCCTTTTTATCTTTTACTCTCAACTTTCATGCGCACAAATGCTTCCAAATATTTTCCCGGTAACTGAACGCAATATTTTTATTCCTTATTATCTTTTAAAAAATTGCAAGTTTTTACTTTATTCGCATATCAAATAAAAATATATGAAAATTTTGTACATGTTAATGAAAAATAACTCAAATAAATAAAAAGACAAAAGTAATTAGATAATTTTTCCATACTTTATAATAATAGATCACACACTAATTAACTTTAAAAAAACTTATAACAAATTTAAATTATTTTTATTTTCCAGAATAATAAAATTTTAATTATCACCTAAAATAAATATAAAATATAAGTATTAAAAATATTTTCTATAGCTCAAAATAAGATCATACTAAATTTATAAAACTAATAATAAATTTTATTTATTGGTGTCCATTTTTGTCATTTAACATAACAAACAGCTATCCGCTATTTGTTTTTTACCAAGCACTCATCTACCAACAATTAGTAAAATAGCTAGTCAAAACAGTTAATGTAATCAGTAAACAGCTAACAGCTAACAACAACCGCTAGTTCCCAAACAGGGCTTATGTATTACAACAAAACTGTTGGACTTGCTCTGAAGAGATAGAAGATTAATTGCTTCCCCAATTCTGTAGAGAGAGAAAAATAATTTTGGAGAACCAAAATTTAATGGTACTTGGAAAGTTTTTGATTATTTCATCAATCAATTGTTTATCTTCAATAATTTTATATGATAATATCTTAAAATAATTACAATATAAATATATCAAAAATACAAATATGCATAAACATGATTGGAATAAGATCTCGTATGACTATGTTTACATACATGTCTATTGATATTTTATAATCATATTAAATGTATTTTCAAATATAACTTTACTAAATTTTGAGGCCATGAATAAATTTATTTTGACGTTTGTTTATAAGTCATAACGTTTAAACTAAATATTTTTTAGCAAACATTTTATTTCTAATAGTTGAGAATAATAACTTCTAATTCGTAATGTGTTATTTTTATAAAATGTATTTTTATCATTTTATATTATGCAGTAATTAATTTCAAATATGAAATGTTATTGTAATATCTATTATAGGTTCATTATTTGTTTGTTCATTACTATTTTGGACTTATTGAAAATATGGTTAAGAATAGAAGACAATATGATAAATATGTAGTATTAAATGTAAATAAATTTTAGGGAATGAAAAATGGTGAAACTGTTAGATTTGAGGCAAGAAAATATGGGGAATATGAGATTTGTTTCCCGTATGGAGAGTATAAATGATGGAGTTGTTGGACTTTCTCTTATCTTCCCGGAGAATTAACCGTTGATTACATTATATTAATTTGTTTTGTTGTTGAATAAGTGTGAATTATCCACAATTATTAATTGCACTATTTAATAAGTGTGAATTAGTCACCTTAATATTGTTTTTCGATTTTATCGTAGAGATCTTGTGTTCACAATGTTAGATATGATTTTTCAAGTCGATATTTTGTTCCCAACAAGGTTTTAAAGGTAGTGTACCTTGTTCTCAATCTGATTTACAGGTCATGTATTGTTCTCGATATGATATACAAATAGTGTATCTGTTTGTGATTTGTGTTATTGAAGGTGTTAATGGTTTGGAAAACATAGATCACAATATGAATCAAGTGGTGGCATAGTGATTAATGATGCACAAGAAACTCCTATTTGCCGGGTGATTTTCACGATTAGCAAATTAATACGGTGTTACAGTTGGATCTTCAAAACTATAATAGTATAAACGATATCAGTGTGATTGAAATGAAATTTAGTTGTTCTTGTAAAGATTAAACTGACACTACCAGAAATGTATAGCTGCAACAACGGTTTTTTTCGTGCATATCAACGGTTTATTTGGAAATCACGTGTCAAAAAAACCGTTGTGTAGGTGGGCGCTGAAAGGAAAAATGGCATTTCAACGGTTTTTTTAACTGGGCCCTTAAACCATGTCCCCACTAGTATGACTGGACATTTGACTGAGTTTTTAGTTGACTAATCACGTTTCAACGCTTTCACAAATCTGCTATCATTGGGCTTTGGCCTGTAACAAAATGGGCCTGATCCAATAGATATCAACGATATAGATCAACACTTAAAAACCGTTGATACATTTTATTATCTAAAATTAGAAATATTAGAATTTAAATTGAAAATCATAATAAAATAATTAAAAATATAATATATTGCAAATATTAAAATATTAATATTAATTAAAATCAAAATTGTCACATTCAAAATCATAAACTACTAATTATATATAATCTTAGTATACTAAACTACACCTCAAAACCCCAACAAATACCAAACTAGTCATTGGTAATGCTCTCAAAGATAATTTCACTCTTGAAACTTTGCCTCTCAAAAATCATACTTGTTCATCTGCATCAGCTTTTCATTCATGAATCCTCCAGTCACTCAATTTCCAGTGCCTTCAGCTTGTTTTTGAAAGCTGGCGTGTTCTTAACCATGCAAGAGCCTGAATGGAAAACAATCAAGTTAAAGAAGGAACCTATACTTTCGAGCATTAGATCAAATCCGTATTTTCAAGGACTCAACGTTCAGTAAATCTTACTTGTAGCTCCATCTGTACATGAACTTGGGAGATGTTACACAACCAGAGCATATACACATGAACTTTGAGATCCATGTCATGCCATCAGTACCATGCCATCATTTTGTTGATTCTAAGACATTATTTTAAGAATCTGGGATAACTTGGGCTCTGAATCTTGAATCTTCAAAGACCTAAATACATAAGAACCAGGAAAATATGTATAAAGTCGGAATTGAACACAAAATTAGCAATCTCTAAAAATCTGACCTTTTTTTCAGAAGAATCTCTAATCTCATAAGAAACTCTTGATTCCTATTTCATGCCATGAGAATTAAGAGTTTATACAAAGGTAACATTGTCACGGAATGAAAATAATCATTCAGACGATGAAAACTATACTATATTCCACACAGCCACGCATAACAGCATACACACCATACTTTCCTAGTCATCAAGAGGAACCAAATCCTATAGCATTATAACACACATATTTTGTATATAAAATGGCCTTGCAATCAGCCTGCACTACAGAAGTAAGAAAATTTTCAGGTAATGAAATTCAATGTAAAGTAAAGTACCTTCAGCTACAAGATTCATTGATTGCACTCTCTCGTCTATGTAATCAAATAGCTCCCACTGGAACGTTCTTACCTGCAGCATATTCATCCAGATTTTCCAGAGTGAAAAAGAGAGTGCTATTATACTCTTTAGGCTTAAACAGACAACATACAGTGGAGTAGAATACCAACTTAATGACCTTAGAATCTGAAAACACTTGAAGCCCCCTCAAAATTCAACCAGAAAGCATAAAGATAATCATTCCCGTTGAACTTGCTGATTTAAACCACATAGTTGTCACATTAAAGGACTGGAAGAAACATAAGTAGGCAAAGCTGAATACTCAGTAACTAAAAGATTAGCACCTCTAGCCACAGGAAAAAATAAAGATTTTGTACAAACAGGGCAAGTATGTATTCAAATTCCTACATGCTGCTCCCAACCAAACAATCAGCATATACCAAAACGTTTCAAACCAAATTAAAAGCTTTATCATACCAGATTACTAACATACCAACAAAACCCTAAAATCCCCAATTACATGGCATCAAAATCGAGTGTGATAAAAGATAAAGACTTTACCTCAAGTTTCATATTTGTGGTTGTGCGAGTAGCTGGAGTATGCACCGGATCGGGCATAATGCCGGAGTGCTCGAGTGGTATCAAAAGCTGCCGGCGGCGACGCTGTAGCTTTCCCCAGGCAGGGCCGCCGAGGCAAGCCCATTAGATCAGGTTGATGATTAAAGCTCGCCGGCGTCGAGTTTTCGAACTCTACATCGTCGGATCTGGAGAAAAGAGTATGCGGTTGTTGATGAGTTATGAAGCTGCGGGTTTATTCCCCATAGGATTTAGATTTTCTTTATACAGACATATGTACAGATGGATGAGATTCAATTTCAAAAAATAATGGAGGGTTTGGATTAAACGAAAATAAACACAGTTTCTTTTAGGTTTTTTATTACAGATATTTTAATATTAATACTATTATTTCTTTGAAAATCTAAATTTAAATAAAAACTTTGTTTAGTAGTACAATCATTACAGAAGTAAGATTTTATCTTTTATAATTAATTATCAAAATCTTTTTTAAACAATTAAACTCATGTACTACTGCTAGAGTAATATTCAGATAACGGTGTTCGTAGAATGCTAGGTAAGTTTGATTGCTCATTAGTTTAACTCAATTCAGTTATTATCTTTTAAAAATTAGGTGAAATTTGACCTTTTATTAGTTAAACTCAATATAGATACTAATGTTCATTGGTATTTGAGTAAATCTTGACCTTTTAAAGTTATACTTTACTTACGTAACAGTTTTCATATAGAAACGCAAAAAAATAGTATTCTAATATCTAAAATCAATTTAGTTACTGAGTTCATAGGAAACCAAGTTAGATTTGACCTTTCACTAGTTACACTAATTAATTGTGTATACCAGTGTTCATAATAATTCAAGTAATGTTTGACCTTTTGTTAGCTAAACTAAATTTAGTTATAGTGTTCATAAGAATAATAGTAAGATTCAATCTTTCATTAGTTAAACTCAATGTAATTACTAATGTTTACAGAAACTCAGGTAAGATTTTACCTTTTAGCAGTTATTTAAAACCAATTCAATTTTGAGTAGATTTGATCTTTTATAAGTTAACCTCAATTTAGTTAGTGTCTGTAGAAAGTTAAGTCAAATTTGACATTTGATTATTTAAAATTCCATTTAAATTTATCATTTGTGTTAAACTAAATTTATTTACGAGTATGTCATGGAAACTCAATTACAAGTTTAACCTTTGATATATTTCATTAATTACCATAATTTTTTATCCTTTATTATATGGGTTGTGGGTTTGGTGGGTTATGGGTTTAGGGTTTGATGGGTTGTGGGTTTAGAGTTTTACAATAGTTTCAATGTATGCAGGTATACTTGTGACAAAAATCATATTTTTATACATTTCATGTAGTTTGCAAGAACAGTAGTTCACAATAATGGTGGGAGAATGGCGCCATTGTGTATATGATTAGACAACTAGTTATTGTTTTACTAGTGAAGAGTTGTATGAGTTATGAAAAGTCTCACTACATGTGTCTCCGAATGAACTACTTTTAAACTAAATGTACGTGATTAGTATAACATACATAGTAAATTTATCATAATCATCAAAACAATGGAGTTCGAAAGTTAAAATTGATCAATAATTAAAGTTTTTTGAAAAGTTCATCTGTTTCAGCAGTCACAAAAAAATCGTTGATAGAGTGATAGACGTGTTTCACTCCTATTTTGACACTTGTCAACATATGGTGAATTGTTCTTGACAAGCGTGGATGATTAGGGACGTGACACGTTTAAAAAACAAAAAACAAAAAAACAAAATGTATATATTTTTAAAAATAATATGGTTTCAACGAAACGAGAAAACCGTTGAAAGGGTTACAGACGCAACCACACATGTTGCTTTAATGACATTTAACATATAAATCGTTAAAAGGTTTGGACTGGGCCAATGGGCCATAAACACAGGTTAAAACCCATTGAAAAGACTCGACTTATTCCGTAAATATTTGGACTCAGATAAGGCCCAGTCAACATTTTTCACGATTGACTTGAGAATAAATGTCTAGTCATCAGTTATTTCAACGTTAATTTTCAAAAGCGTTGAAAGTAGAGTAGGACCCATCAATATTTTTCAAATCCCTCCCTCTTGCACTTGCCACCTAGACACATGTTTTAACACTTTGTCTATTTTCGTTGAAAGCTTCCAGTTCAAGTGGCGTTGAATTTTCAGTCAAAAGCACATGAACAGTTAAGAAGCGTTGATAGACAAGTATCAACGGTTTTTTTCCCAAATAACAACGGTTTATCATTAAAAGCGTGGAAAGGTACCGCTGATACATTTGGTTCTTTCTGGTAGTGTGATATCAATTTCATTTTAATCTCTGGGAGCAAATTGTAAATGTAATTTATCTAAAATTTGAAATTTTCTACATGTTTTAGTTGCAAACTTTCAGTAAATTATTCCTTTTTAAGTTTTATAAAATGAGCTAAAACTTAAACATACATTTCCGTTTAATCATAGTGTTTCTTTCTTTACGGATCTGAGTATCTATTGTGTTTTAATTTTAAACAATAAAAATAAATAACTCGTCATTTTGTAATTTATGCATGCCATTTTAGAAGAGCAAAATGTGGAATTCTTTTAGCATTAAAAGATTATTAATAATATCTGTAGAAATAGAAAACAAACAATTTGATAAGACGGACTTTGATAAGACAGACTTATGATAAGACATGCTTTGTTGTACATTTGAAAATAAGCCTAATTACTAATTTGAATTTTGAAACATATCGAATTAATCCTTTGTCTACGCATATGTGATTCTTATAATAAAAATATCCTAATAATTTTAATAAATGCATAAAAAAGACGTACGTTACGTACAAATTACTGGTAGCACACATCAGCAATAAACACATAGAATTCGTATATACATGAAAATAAAAACGTAATTTCTATTCACTCTCATTTTCTTGAAAGCTCCGACCCTTAAAATTTACTGGTATTTATAATCTCCCACTTCTTGATACTTCTGCCAACCATTACCTCCCACAGTTCTACCTTCCCCGCATCCCATCAGCGCTATCCGCTCTAATGAGTCCCTTATAAATTAAACCAGCCATTTCCCTTATATAATAAAAACACATCCTCTCTCTTCTCCCTCAAAACTAATCTGCATGGCAGGGACGGGTGGCAGAGGTTTCAAGCTTGGCCGCCGGGCTAGTCGGATCTACCAATGGGGGTGCTACCGGGTTGGAGCGGTTTCAAGGATGTTCAAGCACCCGAAGGATGGGACAAAAATGATATGTGAGTCGGGTAGGTATATTCGAGTGGGTGAAGCACGCGAGGACGCATCAGATGTACCGGACGGGCATCTAGCGGTGTACGTCGGAGGATGTGATGATGTTTCGTGCCGGGTCATTATACCGGTGGTGTATTTGAACCACCCGCTGTTTGCAGAGTTACTAAAGAAAGCGGAGACGGTCTACGGGTTCAACCATCCCGGAGGGATACAGATTCCATGTCCCATGTCGGAGTTCGAGCACGTGAAGATGAGGATCGCGGCCGCTGTGGGTGATGGCTACACGCGCCGCCGCCGTGGGTGATGGCTACACGCGCCACCGGGGATGATGGAGTAGAGCGTGTTGGAGCGTGTTGGAGCGTGTTGGAGTAGAGCTTGGGAGTTCTTATTTATGAGTCACTCTTTTGTCGTCTTCAGTTGAATTTAGGTTCTTGTTGTATTGTAGAGTTAGATTGTAATTTTCATTTTCTGTACAAATTCGTTTTTCTTTTTTCCTCCGCTGTGCTTATTAGCTTTGTGAATTTCCCTTTTTCAATTGTTTTTAGTATATTATTATATTATCTCTAATTCTATAATGCATGAATTTCAGTGATCGTTATATCCTTTTATTATTATTTTGAAATTCACCTTCCACGCGTCATGATCTGCATATGCTTTCGCTCAACTTCTTCCACGCGTCTTTTTCTTTTATTTTTTTAATTCTCACTTTATACCGCCACATTCTGATTTTGTTGAAGGAGGACGAAAAGTCAAATTCTTCACCGAATAAAAACGATAATAGCGCCGCTCATGGCTCGTCGAGAACGTCATCTGCCATGCTTCTCCGCCACCGGTATTGACCCCGCCAGACATGCAACCAAACGTTGATTTGTAGGTATCTGAATCACCTTTAGGCTGCAAGCAGAACCCAGAAACGCCTATAGAAATGTTGGCGTGCTACTGGGCCGATCGAGTTAGATCGATCTGGGATTTCCTGAGTCGGAGTGATGCGGGCTCGCTTGGTGGCAGGGCAATCTTCATCAATATCATCTCGACGCTTCTTCTTGGTGTCGAATTATTGGCTTTTCTTCTCTGACTGAATAGGGTTTTCGATCGATCTTCAAAGCAAGAAAGATGGACACTCGTGCTCCTAATCTATTTCTCCTCGTTCACATTCCCATGTATCTTCTTCTTGATTCATGAATTTTGCATTGTTGATTGTAGTTTTGTCGTTCAAAATTTATGTTTTGATGAATGAATTGGGGATTTTTGCCAGGGCGAACTCGAACTCGAGTGAAGTAGAAGGCAAGTGAATTATCGATTGATGAATTTTGCGTTGTTCATTGTAGGTATTTGGTTTGGAATTGTGTTTTGATGGTTGAAATGGGGTTTTCACCAAGCTGAACTCGAAGAAAGAATAAGAAGACAAATAAGTTCTCCTCCACCCCCATCATCGTCATCACGCTTACTTATCAGTTTGAATTCACCCTTTGCTTGCGCAGTTGATTATAGTTTTGGGTTTGAAATTATGTTTGATGGGTTGAATTTGGGATTTTCGCCAGGCCGAACGCGAAGTTTGATTTGAATTGCTTGCGTTATTGATTATAGTTTTGGCTTGAATTTATGTTAGATTGATTGAATTGAGGATTTTTGCCAGACCGAGCTCGGAGTGTGAATATTTCCTCCACCACACCACCATCATCATCATCAAACTTACGTATCCGTTTATGTTTACCTTACTCTTTGCTTGATTTGAGATTTTTTGTCAGGTCCTTCTTCAATAGGGTCAATAGGCCACCCTTTGACCGGTGGTATGATGAACAGTAAGACCTCATTCTCCCTATGGACATTTCAAAGTCCTTTTTAATACATCTTTCTGTCATTCATACATTTCATTAACCGAAACTTATTTCTCTGTGTATGGTAGCCCTGATAATAATGTTCTCTCTGCTCTAGCCGATGCTGTGAGAAAAGTTTTTACGTGCAGAGATACCACTGGGATAGTTCAACAAGGAGCATTTTGTATGCTCTTATTTCTTATTTTTATGTATTTTTAATAATGTTTTTTGTGTTGTAGGGTTAGAACTTAGAACTTGTTCATACTCTGATTAGCAAAGACTTCATTTCGAATGGAAGTTGGTTTCATTGCAACTTCAGAGCCATAGGAAAGAAACTTGATGACACATCCTTCACCGAGCTCTTCTTTGCTGAGATGCATGGAAATGTTAACGCCCACCAGCTTTTAGAAATGGTGAGGGTTTTTGTTAAGTAATCTGACAATTTCCTGCATTTGAATGGTATTATCAGATATATCCCATCCTTTCAAAAAGGGTTGACTGTTCAGCAGAGGTCAATTAGTCATTAAAGGATTTAACCTTTCCATTATAATTTTTGAATACACTTTATTCACAAATTTAGAAAGGCTAATTGGTCTGAACTGAGAAAAAGAGTTGGGATTTGGAACTTTAGGGATGAGAGTGAGCCACGTACTTGACATGGCTCTAGGCAACTGTGATCCCACTAGGAACTCATTTGCTAACTCTAGCAAATCCTCTTTTATTAAATCCCAGCAATGTGTGAAAAAAATACCTGAGAAACCATCAGGGTCAGGAGCTCCTTCCTTATTGATATCAAATACTGAGAACTTAAGCTCCTCCTGGTCTATAGGTTTCATTAGGTTCTGGTTATCTTCCTCAGTTACCAGTTTAGGGATGAGCTTCATGTAATGTTCAAGGAATTGACTAGAGTTATCTGTCTCAGATTCACTAAAGAGGTTCTCAAATTTTTTTACCCCTTCTAATTGAATCTGAGTGGGATCTGTTATCCACTCCCCTCTATCATTATTGATCTTGTTTAATTGATTTCTACATCTTCTCTCTTTTACAAAGTTGTGGAAAACATTTGTATTAACATCACCATCTTTCAGCCACTACAAGTTGGATTTCTGCATCCAAAAGGCTGTTAATTCACTCTGAGCTCTCATAAGGATTGTAGTTTGCCTATTGAGCTCAATCAGGCCAGTACCACTTCTTGTGGACTCAAAAAGAATCTCACTCTGTGCTACTCTTTCTTAAGTCTGTCTGAGGTTGTGATGTACATCCCCAAAAAAGTCTTTATTCCACTGATAATTTCAGTCTTTTAACTTTGTGAAAATTTTTCTCATGACTGAGTAGGTTTCGGGATGGTTCCACTACTATATTGAAGTCTTCCCTCTGTATCCACATCTGCAAAACCTAAACAACTTTGGAGATTGTGTTTCAGAGGTCTGAATTGACAATAATAGTGGATTATGGTCAGATGTAGTTCTACTTAGAACTTGTACAGAGCCGTGAGGGAATAGTTGCATCCACTCTAAATTTCCTAGAGTTCTATCTAGTCTTTGGAAGAATAGGTCCTCTTTGGACCTCTTATTTGACCATGTGAATTGATTTCAAACAGTGGATATTTCACTTAAACCTAAAGTATTGATCATTGAGTTAAATTCTTTGATGCTGCCTTATGGGGGTGGTTTGTTTCCTCTTCTCTCTGAAACTGAAGTAATAGAATTTAAGTCTCCAACATAAAGGGTTAGTATTGTAGGTAGACCTAGCAGATCATTCCAAATATCTCTTCTAAGTAGACTAGTTACTTTAACATAAATAAAGGCACAATTCCAAGAGATTGAGGAGGAGAGGTTAGTTATTTGACACAGAACATACTGATCAGGTTGAGATAATGCAGAAATATTGAACTTATGAATCCAAAAAATCCATATTTTAGCTCTGTCTGCATGCATACAATTACAGAAATGCAATTTGAATTTAAGAGAAGTGATGTCTGCATTAGGGTGCCATGATTCACCACGGCAGAGGATATCAAATTTTTGCAAAACTATAAGGGTTTTAAGTGTTTTAATGGACTTATTATGTCCCCTAATATTCCACACAAGCATGTTACCTAGTACCTTATGTGTATTTATGATTAAACTATTTTAGATTTTTGTGAGGATCGCATCCACTTTTCAGCAGTGGTGCTTCCTGTGCTGTGCATCTGATCTAGGGAATTCTTAGCTTCTCTATGTAATTTTTGCGAGGGAGTACCTGCATCCTTAGCTGGAGTGTTGTTTTCTTCCTTGTTCCAGTCTGGCTCACTGGGAGCCTCTTCATAATCAAAACTCATGTCATCTTCTTGGTCCCGCAACACCTGAAAACATTCGAGACTTGTATTGGCTTGAAAGGATTCAATGTTAAAGACCGAGTAGGTTTGTGTCTATGTCCTATATTCATGTCATTAAATGAATAAAAAGTTGAGTCCTTTGTGATGCTTAGTGTTGTGAATAAACTTGATGCATTCTGAGCAGAGTTGGGGATCAAAATAGGATTCCCAACTTCTGTCAGAGGAGTGAGCATCTGCTTCTCAACAGTGATGGAAGCAGCTTGTAAACCGTGGTCCTTATCGTGAGCCATAGCCACCGTTTGCAGGTTTGTAGGCACATATGAGATTTGATATGCCTCAATATCATTGGTCTTTTCTGATATGGTGAGGCATGAGGATTCTGCACCCTGGACTGGCTTCCATATCTGAGAGGGTGGTGGTGAGTGATCAGCTTTCCTAGATATGTTTTTGTATTGCCTAGCTTGTGTCTCCTGTTTTCTTTGTAAGTGATTCATCCTTAACTCCGGATGCAGGACACTACAAACATCATCGTGATTGGCCGGTTCTCTTGCAGTGAGAGCAATACTGTGGCAAGTTGTCATACTCAATCTCACATTCCACCGTGGAACTAGGTTTGCCAATGGTGATGGACTTGTGACGTTCTTGTAGCAGATCTACCTCAACGCAAACTTTAATCGCCGATGGCCTTGTCAGGGCATCCGTAGCTGCATCCATCCCGAGGTAGACTCCGATCGAATTGCAAAAATCCTCAATCGCCGATCGATTATAAAATTGAATTGGGGCTTTATGAATGGTGGCTCAGACCGGCACCACTGAGGGCTCTTTGTGCGGTGAGAAATCAGGGCTCCACTTGAGGATGTTCATGGTGTTGCCCAATATGGTGCAGATTGATCGGATCCAAAAGTTTTGGTAATCCTCTTTCAATTGGAAGTGGATGAGGATATGCTTAAAGTCAATCGAGCCAATTTAAAACTTACCCCCAAATCCAAGAACTTGGAAGTGTTTGTTGAGCTCAGCCACATGTGGTTTGCCTCTGATAAATTTTCCGATCAGGGCGCTTTGATAGTGGGAGGCGAAGGTTTGCACAGCTTCATCGGAGTATGTACATGCTATTTTGCCGTTGACCCGTCGGGAAATCGGCTTGATCTTAGGATTATAAGGGAGAATAGTGAAGAGTGGTTGGGCTTTTGAGACTAGAACGTCGGCGAATGACTTTCTGACGGTGGCTCTGCCTGTGATGGGTGATGGATCCACCATTAAAATGGTCGTTTCTGACCTTTATCCCTATAATAGTAACAAACAATAGGCAAATGTTTAGAGAGAAGGCAGAGTGAAAGGTTAGAGAGAAAGTTTACTATCGACTATGAATAATGTAACTTTGGTGGAGCAGTGGAGTGACAAGGAGAGTGAAATTAGTAAAATTAGGCAATTAATTTTGAAGTGCGATTCTAATTTCCTAAGGCGTGAAGTTAAAATTTATACATTATCCACATTCTATTTCAATTCTTTCTCATCCATGCTTATTTAATGCATCAAGAACAGCGGGTCTTCTCGAGATACTTTCTTTATATAGTTATCATTTGGATTCATTTCAAATAAACATCTAACATTTTATCATGTATAAAATATATATTATTTAGTATATTTCAATTTCAAGCTTTAGTTTTTATTAACGGAATTTCAAACTTTAGTTTTTTTTAACGGAATTTCAAACTTTAGTTCAGTTCCATTTCAAAACATTATATTTCCCGCTATTCATATTTAATTTTTCTCCATTTAATTAATTTCATAAATATTTAATATCTAAATATAGTATCATTAAATGCAAACTCTCTTTAAAAACCAATTTCCTAAATGATATGAAACTGTACATGTATTTAAACTCAAATGATACATTTTAAAAAAAAATTATTGATTTTTTAAAAGTAAACATATAGCAAAACATGTTTTAATGCGAAATCAAGAAAGTTCATTTAAAATTTAAAAATTTTTGAAGTAACGAATATATGATTCAAATCAAAAAAATGTACTGTATAAACTAAAATCTAGAAAGACTTTTTACAAAATTAGAAAATTGAGAATTCAGAAGAGCTCCTTATAATTAAATATTCATCCAATAATAATACATATTCGTTATAAAATAATTGGCCTATTCTATCTTATTTTGAGATTGTAAAAATTACTTTGATTCTGTAACATTCAACTCAATGGAAAATAGAGTATTTGACCTAATAAATTAGTAAGCATGATGTAATATTTAAATGAGTTACACGTGTCTATTCGAATCATGTATGTGGATTCTACTGTCATAATTACACTTTCATAAGTGTTCTAAACTATTCTACGTTTTGTTGAAAATTGGAATAGTAACTCTCCATCCCTGCATTGGAATTGCAATGTCATTTATATTTAAGATGCCAGTAACAGACTCGCATGTCATAATGTCATTTATATTTAAGATGCCAGTAACAGACTCGCATGTTAACGATGACAGAAATTTAATGCGTTTCACCTACCTACACTTACACGCCACTGAGTTTATATATTATATGTTGAATATGAAATTATCAAATAATACAAAGTTTTTTTTGCTTTTTGATTCAAAAACATATGCTAAGTACTCTAACCACCACCATCCAACCTGCCATTCTAATCCAACACAATATTTGATTATAGTTTGAAAATTGTTCATTTAAATTCACATGTAAAAGATATTATTATTGGGTATCTACTGTTTAGATAATTTTTTTAATTAATTTAATGAGTGTTACACTATTTTTTTCACATACTAATAATCATTAAAGTTCTTTCACCAGTACCAGTCACGAGAAAACACTTCGATTAACACTTTGAATGGAATTATAAACCCCTTTAATTAAGACTCGAGTGTTTTACTAGGGATGATATATCCGAAAACATTATTGTTAAAAAATATGACCTACTCTGTTTAAAGAAAAAGTTAACACATTTTGTTATTTCACATTGTTAGAATGTTAACAGTCTAATGATTTTTAAAATCTTGAAAAAGGAACTGTACGTTTTGATGATTTAAAAATGAATTAAAATAATTAACTTGTTGGAGATAATTTAAAATTTAAAAATGATTTTATGGCATTGATGGAGTAAGATCATATTTTTCCACTATAAAATTGTATGAAAATGTTTTATTACATTTGTTTTATTAATTTTAACTTCAAATTGTTTTAGTCTAAAATATTCTAATCAAGAGCCGTAGTAACTAAAAGCTTAATTAATTTCATTTCAATTTTTAATTACTGTTTTAATAACGTTTCCACTTTATCGCATAATAATTATTATTGAAAAATATTTAAATTATAAAACCATTTTAACACTCATTAAAGACTTTGAGCAGTGAACCCACTTTGACCAAGGCTAGATTTTTAAAAAATTAATTATTATGTGCTAAAAATAAACAATGTTAACAGTCAAATTTTTTGGTAGACAATTTTAAAATAGAGTGTGTTTATTGAGAGTTTTGAAGTCTTTTTGTCTTTGAATTAAAATTGTATATTTTCCAACTTAAAAGAATTAAAATTTTCATGTTCATCAATATATATACCTATTATTTATTAAACTTCAATTGAAAATTACAACAATTACAAACGAAAAAAGAAAAGTTTGCGTAAGGCGATCATAAGACAATTGTCTATTTTTTTTTTTTTGGGTCCAAATTAATAATTAGATTCATATTTAAATAAATAATAAGTAATATTTTATTATAAAACTGTCCTATTAATTGTTTGTCAAACGGAAATACGTCGTAATAAATTTTAAGTGGAAAAAGAAAAATGTCAAACACATACATACTAGTATAAGTATAATCAGCAGTAAACACTTACAATTTCGTATCATAACATTAGTGCACCCGATTAATTAAACGTATTTTCTCGTTCTTCGTCTCTCCGAGGTACGTACTCACCGTTTATAATTCGGCCCACCTTTTTCATACATAGTTCTGCCTTCCCCATACCACTCTCGGTTCTAGTGTATGACTGTGTGTGTTTTTTTTTCAGTCATAAATACTCCATCATTTCCCTGGACTCCTTTCTTTATCATTCTTCTTGACCTGGCAACATAATCTCTCCCTTCTTCCTCAAAACTCATCTGCATGTAGATAGGGCAGGTTGTAGAGGATTGAAGCTTGGTCGCCGGACGAGTGAGATCTTCCGATGGGGATGTGACCGGGTCGGAGCTGTTTCAGCGGTTTTACAGTTGTTGACAGAACGGATCAAAACGATGTGCATGTTGGGTAAGTATACCCGGGTCAGTCCTGAATCAGAGGTTGGACCGCCAGATGTACCGAATGGACATCTGGCCGTGTACGTGGGAGAGGAGGAGATTAATCCACATCCCGAGTCATCATTCCGGTGGTTTATTTCAATCACCCACTGTTACGGAGTTACTCATGCAAGCCGAGAATGTAAATGGCTTCGATTATCCAGGCGGGATACAGATTCCGTGTTCAAAGTTGGAGTTCGAGGACGTGAAGATGAGGATTGCTGCTATTGAAAGCAATAGAGAGAGGGATTTGGGAGAACCCGATTCTTGAATGATAAGAGAATAAATGACAAAGAATTACATATGAGGGTTTATAGAGAGACCATCAAAATGACTAAACTATCCTTCAACTATATAAATATATATACATTAACATCCCCACTCAAACTCACGATGCTACAGCAAGAAGCATTGAGAGTTTGTCTAATAAGAAGCGGAAGCGAGCAGCTGAATGAGCCTTCGTAAAGAAGTCAGCAAGCTGGAGAGATGATGGAACAAATGGCAATGAGATCGTACCAATCTACAAATGATGGCGAGTGAAGTGACAATCAATCTCAATGTGTTTGGTTCGCTCATGAAACACTGCATTACGGGCAATGTAGATCGCACTCTGATTATCACAGTGTAATGGAGTGGGACCTGGAAGTTTGATTCCAAAATCAGATAGCAACCAGCGCAACCAAACAATCTCAGCGGTGGTAGAAGCCATGGCACGAAACTCAGTTTCTGTAGAACAGCGAGAAATGACATCCTGTTTCTTGCTCTTCCAAGAAATGAGAGAGTCGCCGAGAAAGATGCAAAATCCAGTAGTGGACTTGCGATCCTCAGGATCCCCAGCCCAATCAGCATCGGAATAAGCACGCAAATCCAAGGATGCCGAAGAAGAGAATAGGAGACAACGAAATTGGGTCCTCGAAGATACCTGAGAATACGAAGAACAGCAGCCCAGTGAACTGAAGTAGGAGCAGTGACAAACTGACTGACAACATGAACAGCATGCGCAATATCTGGGCGAGTAACTGTGAGATAAACCAAGCTACCAACAACTGTACGATATAGGGTGGCATCTGATAAAGGAATCCCATCTGTAGAAGAATAGCGAGCATGAGGCTCAAGAGGAGTGTCTACCGTCTTATTGTCTGTAAGACGGGCACGCTCAAAAAGATCGGCTATATACTTCGACTGAGATAGCAGATAGCCCTTAGGAGAAGAGGCAACCTCAATACCCAAAAAATACCTGAGCACGCCCAAATCTTTCATAGCAAAGCAATGAGTCAAATCCTTCTTCAACAAGTCAATCCCCTCACAGTCATCACCAGTAATAATCATGTCATCAACATACAAAGAGAGGAGAATCCGACCCTTACTTGTATGTTTGACAAACAAGGCAGAGTCATAAAGACTGGGACGAAAGCCAAGAGAATAAATCACAGTGGAGAACTTCTCAAACCAAGCTCGAGGAGCTTTTTTGAGACCATACATAGATCTGCGAAGTCTACAGACATGCCCTGGCTCATGTGCTACACCGGGAGGAGGAGTCATATAGACCTCCTCATGAAAATCACCATACAAGAAGGCATTCTTAACATCCATCTGCCAAATCTTCCACAGGCGAACAGAGGCAACCACAATCACAATACGAACAGTAGTCATCTTGGCAACAGGAGCAAAGGTCTCATCATAGTCCATCCCATACTCCTGTGAATAACCCTTTGCAACAAGGCGAGTTTTGTATCGCTCAACCGAACCATCAGACTTGGTCTTAATCTTATAGACCCAACGAGAACCAATGGTGTGCTTTCCTGAAGGCAAGGGTACCAAATCCCAAGTGTGAGTCTGATGCAAAGCAGCAAGCTCCTCAGCCATCGCAGTCTGCCAAAAGGGATCACAAATAGCCTCTCTATAGGACGTAGGCTCAGACAGAGAATGAATGGACACAAGAAAGGAAGTGAAAGGAGGAGAGTATAGGGAATAAGCAAAATCAGGTTTCTGAGTAGAATTACGTGGACGAGTGGACTGGCGAAGAGGAGGATGAACCGCAATCTCAGAAGATGATGGAACGGGGATGGGAGGCAATGGAGAAGGAGGAGGAGAGACCAAAGGAGTGTCTGGTGCAGGATCACCCGTGTCCGGGGTAGGAGAACCTGTGTCTGGATCAGGAGTATCAGAATCTGGCAGCAGAGCAACATCGGTGGCAACATCAAAGGGATCAATGCTAGTGAGATCTGACTGAGTCAACTGATGGGAAGTGGATGGAATAGAGTAAAATGGAATATGCTCCAAAAACACAACGTGACGAGAGACATACAATCTCTGACTGACTGGATCAAAACAACGATACCCCTTCTGACCACTACCATAACCCAAAAAGACACACACAGCCGATTTGGAAGACAACTTAGAGCGCTCAACATGTGGTTTAAGAACAAAGCAAGTACAACCAAAAACTCGCAAGGAAGAATAATCAGGGGGACTACCATACAACCTCTCAAAAGGTGACAAACCTGAATTGTGAGAGGTGGGAATTCGATTAATCACATGGACAGCCGTGAGAATGGCTTCCCCCCAAAAAATCCTCGGCACATCAGCTGACAACAAGAATGAGCGAGCTGTCTCAACCAGATGACGGTGTTTCCTTTCGGCAACACCGTTCTGCTGAGGGGTATTTGTACAAGAAGTCTGACGGATGGTTCCATCAGAAGAAAGAAGCTGGCAAAAAGCATTAGAGGTGTATTCACCTCCCAAATCACACCTAAAACACTTAATGACAGAAGAATGTTGTGTCATAACAAGAGCTTTAAATTCACGATAAATATCCAGAAAGTCAGATCTATGTTTCATAAGAAAAACCCAAGTATAACGAGTAAAATCATCAATAAAGGAAACATAATATCTGGAACCCCCTTTCGTAAGCACGGGAGAGGGTCCCCACACATCAGAATGCACAAGATTAAAAGGAGCAAAAGATGATGAAACACTGTTCTGAAAAGGCAAAGCAGAGAACTTCGCAAGTTTACAACCACTACAATCAGAAATGTCATGAGAGTTCAATGGTCTTAAAGCTCCCGTAGAGGTTAAGAACCTTAAACGGGGGGCTGAAACATGACCCAAACGAGAATGCCACAAATAAAAAGGGTGAGGACGAGCTACTCAAACGAAATGACGACAAATCCACACTAGAGGCGGCAAAAACATCTGATGCCTCGAGCTGGTCCAACACATAGAGTCTCCCCTGCATATGCCCTGTCCCAATCACCATCTGAGATCGACGATCCTGAATAAGACAATGGGAATCGGAAAACCAAACATGTAGACCGGAATCACACAATTGACCAACAGAGCATAAGTTAAGGGCAAGACTAGGTATATAGTAAACATGATCAAGAGAGATGGAAGACGTAACAACAGGACCAATACCCTCCAATGGCATAGAGGTGCCATCAACAGTGATAATGGGAAGAGACAAGTGAGGAGATAGGGACTCAAAAGACTCAAGAATAGGAGACATGTGGTGAGAGGCACCCGAATCTATGATCCATATACCTGAAGCAGATGATGATGGCAAACCTGGGGAGGGAGAAGCAGACATGGCATGAGGCTGTGAGATGAGGAACTCCTGAAGCTTCTCCATCAACTGAGAATCCAGGGTAGGCGCAGCAGCCAGCGCATTAGGAGGAGGACGAGGTGCCAAGGAGCAGTGGGCCTGACTGGGGGACGAGGTGCCCAAGGAGCATGTGGCCGATAAGGAGGTCGTTGCTGCTGTGAATTCCTTGCCAAAACAGAGGACAACTGCTCTTCCAATGACCTTTCTCATGGCAAAACCTACACGTATCAGAAGATGCATGTGCAGGAGGAGTAGATCTGCCACCGAAAGGAGGCCTATAAGGGGCAGCCAAAACAGATGGCATAGGGAGAAGAGGGGCCTCCCTTTCAGCCTTAGTAGTCTTGAGGCGAGTCTCCTCCGCAAGCAACTCACTGACCACAGAATCAACCGAAGGGAGGGGAGTACGATGGAGAATAGCCCCACGCAAGCCCTCAAACTCGCTACGAAGAGCCATCAGAAACTGGACCAAACGCTGTGCTTTCCTCCAAGCAATATAGGGTGCAAAAGCTGTCAACTCGGGGGATTCAGTCAAGGCCAACTGATCCCACAACTTACACATGGCAGTATAGAAATTCTGAATGCTCAAATCATTCTGACGAAGTGCACGAATATCCATCTCCAACTGATACTGTGCAGCAAAGTTAGACTGAGTATAGAGCCTTTGCAAGTGATCCCAAACCTCCTTGGCCGTTTCATACTTAGTCAACTGAGCACCAATGGACTGATCAATCGAGTTGTGAATCCAAGTAACAATCTTAGCATTATCAGCCTCCCAAGTCTCAAACGATTTCTCATACCCCCCACAACCGAGAGTAGGCTTCACCTTCACACCATTAACATAGCCCCACAAAGACTTACCCTTCAGAAAAGTTTTCATAACACTACTCCAATGCGAATAATTCTTACCATCCAACCGAACACTAATGGCTTGGATAGAATCACCACCACCCGCCATGACTAACACAAAGCAAAACCCAACAAACAAAGGGCACAAATCTGTCCACTACAATGAACCCGAATGACACCAAAAGCACCAATCCGAAAATAACTGCAATTCTGAAACCAAACAATTCAAACCCACGTACAATTCCAAAAAGTCACAATCTCCAACTCAACAAATCCCCAAATTAACAAACCCTAACAAGTTTAACCCACAAGCACATCCAAATAACCACAAATCGATGAAATACAAGTACCCATACGCCAATAGCATCAACCCATACACCAATAGCATCAACCAAGCAAGGAAATCGGCCGAAATTACCTTCACGAAAACGGATCCGAAAAAAAAAATTAACATAACCAATCGGTTTCCAATCTACAAAACCAAGCTCTAGATACCATATTGAAAGCAATAGAGAGAGGGATTTGGGAGAACCCAATTCTTGAATGATAAGAGAATAAATGACAAAGAGTTACATACACTACTACAATCACCTTCATTTAAGACACAAGTTTAAGGCGTTTGGGGCGGGTTCAAAATCTTCCGCCTTACTACTTACTTGCGAGTTCGCAAGCCACAATCGCTAGGTTTTAAAAACATCTTTAAAGGTGGAAATGACCGTTTAAAAGGCGGTAGTCGTATGTGCCGTTAAAAATGAAGCATTAAGGCGGAAAGTTCATTTCCGCCTTAAAAACCTGTTTGTTGTTGCGAGTTCGCAACAAGTAAGTTAGGTCTGTCGTAATAGTTACGAGCTCGCATGTAATGAACGCTTAGGGTAATTTTAGCAAGCTAGGATCTAGCGAACTCGTAGGTGAGAAAGTAAATAAACTCATGTTGGTCCCGAGTTCGCATGCATGCTCGCTGATGTTGTGGCGATATCGCCACTAATGTCAGTGAAAAATTTGTTTATGAAACGAGTTCGCCACCCATAAGTTGAGTGTGACATATGTGTAGCGAACTCGCTAGTAAAATGAGTAGGTATGCGTGAATACTTGCGAGTTCGCAAGACCGAAGACTATATAATAAAACAGCAGCTCCTAGCGGATTTGTAAACAACAAATTAGACATTTGAAAGGTTGTATGTATCATTTTTCCCTTGGCTTACCATAAGATTGATTAGGTAACCTCTTTTTTTGGAATTCCGATCGTTTGCAAGGTGGTGGGTAAGCTATTTTCCGCCTTACCATGTGGTTGTTTGTTTGTTAATGTTGTTGTGTTCTTAAAAAGTTGTTGTTTTTGTGATGATTTTGTGATAGTTTCATGTTGATTGTAGGTTTGTGAGTGATATACCATTGTGGGCTAGCTTTTTTGTTCAACGATTTTTTAGTTGATTAGAGTTTGCGCCGTGTCGTGCATTATGGATCGTGAATCCATCATGAATAAGAATGCTCGGTTGTCGAAAGAATATCTAGATTTGGTTGAAGAATTCTTAAGAGTTGGGTTGCGACATTGTAAGCTGAGGAGCATAGGCGGTGTTAGATGTCCATGTAGGGATTGTAGGAATAACGCTATATATGAAGATATTCTTGTTGTGCGTGAACATTTAATCTGTAGAGGATTTGACAAATCGTACACTGAATGGGTATGGCATGGTGAGGGCAATTATGGGAGTGAGAACATGGAGGTGAATGAGGGAAACGAGGAGGAAATGCTAAAGTATAACGATCAATTGTCGGATATGTGCGACGATGTTGTTATGGAATTTGTGGGAAAAAAAAGTATGCTAGAGGCTATGTATGCTGATAAAGCGACAAAGTTATATGTTGGCTCAAGCCATTCAAGGTTGGGTGCAACATTGTTGTTGATGAACCTTAAGGCTAGGCATGGGATTTCAGATAAAGGAATGACTGAGTTGTTGGAGTTAGTTAGAGAGTTGCTTCCTCAGGACAACTTGTGTCCAGATCGGGTTTATACTGCTAGGAAAATTTTATGCCCCATGGGAATGGAGTTTACCAAGATCCATGCTTGCCCGAATGATTGTATGTTGTATAGAGGGGAAGATGATTCTTTGAGGGATAATTGCAAGGTGTGCGGTGAGTCAAGGTGGAAAAAAAAGGAAGGTAGTGTTGAGGTTTGTGGGGAAACAGTGACAACATCGACAAAGCAAAGTCCTGCTAAGGTAATGTGGTACATGCCTCTTAGACCACGATTGGCGCGCTTGTTTGCAAATGCAAGTGATGCGAAACTATTAACATGGCATGCCGATCGAGTTCGAGAGGGAGATGATATTATTTCTCACGCTTCAGATGGTGATCAGTGGAAGAAGATGGATGCTAGGTACCCTGAGTTTACTAATGAACCTAGACATGTGAGACTCGGACTATCCACGGATGGCATGAACCCTTTTGGTAACATGTCTAGTACCCATAGTTCATGGCCTGTTATGCTTGTTATTTATAATCTCCCTTCTTGGTTGATGATGAAGCGAAAATATGTGTTTTTAAACACTATGATCTCAGGCCCTAAGCAACCTGGCAATGACATTGATGTTTATCTAGCACCTCTTGTTGAAGAGTTATCATCTTTATTTGAGATAGGTATGGTGATTCCCGATGGTAGTCGTGGGGATGCTGAGTTCGAACTTAAAGCAATGCTTATGTGGAGCATTAATGATTTTCCGGCGCTTAGAAATCTCGGAGGGTGCTCGGTGAAAGGACATTTTGCATGCCCGCTATGTGAGAGTAATACTAGTCATTGTCAGTTAAAGCATGGAGGAAAGCCTGTTTATTTGGGTCATCGACGTTTTTTGCCTGCTAGTCATCCATGGAGGCGTGCTAAGAAGTGGTTTAACGGTGAGGAAGAAAACGGTGCAGCCCCTGTCCCACTCTCGGGTTCAGAAATTTTTGGCAAGGTGTCTGAGATAGAATATGTTTTAGGCAAGGGTCATAAGAAGAGTAAACAACCTTTCATTTGGAAAAAGTGCTCTATATTCTTCAAACTTCCTTACTGGGAGCATTTGGATGTACGGCACTGTCTGGATGTGATGCATATAGAGAAGAATGTATGTGAGGCTTTGGTGGGGACGTTGTTGAATACTCCCGGGAAAAGTAAGGATGGATTGAAATCAAGGAAAGATTTAGTGAATCTTGGCATTAGGACATCCCTTGCCCCCGTGCAAGAAGAAGTAGGTAAAACGTACTTACCATCTGCTTGTTATTCATTATCATCTGAAGAGAAGGAATGTTTTTGTGCAACTCTGAAGTCAGTAAAAGTTCCTTCTAATTACGGTTCAAACATCAGTAGTTGTGTATCGACTGCTGAATTGAAATTGGTTGGAATGAAATCACACGACTGTCACAATTTGATGCAGGATTTGAATGTCATCGCTCTCCGTGGATGCTTGCCTACACACGTTCGGAAGGCGGTTGCAAGGCTATGCTTTTTTTTTAAGCAGATATGTCGCAAGAAGGTTAGTCGGTGTAAATTGGATGAGTTGCAAACGATGGTGGTAGAAGTGTTGTGCTGGCTTGAGATGTATTTCCCCCCCTCATTTTTTGACATAATGATTCATGTGATAGTCCATCTTGTAAGGGAGGTCAAGTTGTGTGGTCCCGTGTACCTAAGATGGATGTATCCATTTGAGCGGTACATGAGTATTTTCAAACATTTTGTCAAGAATCGATATCGTCCAGATGCAAGTATTGTACAGCGGTACGTGGCCGAAGAGGTGATCGAATTCTGCACCAACTACTTACAGGATGTACCAACAATAGGGCTACCAATTGCTAGGCACGATGGGAGAGCTGATGGTGTTGGACTACGGCATAGGTCAAAGTTCAGCCCTTCCTCAGATGAGATATCTAAAGCCCATCTGTATATCCTACGCAACCATTCTGCTGTGAGTCCTTATGTCGAAGTTCACCTAGCAGAGATTATGGCCGCGCATCCCGGTTTGTTAGGACCCCGGGCTTTTGAATTACATTGTAAAGATTTCACTAGTTGGTTGAAAATTCATGTGCAAAATGGGGATGAGCATCCAAAAGTCGTCAAATGGCTGGCTAAGAGACCACTGGGCACAGTTACGTCGTTTAGTGGGTATGATATAAATGGCTACACATTTGGTACAAAGTGGAGCGATGATAGATCGGCGACACAAAATAGTGGTGTATCAGTACCCGGAGAGGGTGGTTTGCATGGAGAAAATGCTTTTTTTGGTACAATCACTGACATCTGGGAAATGGATTTTGTCCACGTAAAAATAGCACTGTTTAAATGCCAGTGGGTTGATCAAGCAGAAGGCACGCGTCTGGAGGAGTTGGGGATGATTCTAGTGAACAGAGACATGCAAGGCTCAACTGAAGATCCTTTCATAATGGCCGCACAAGCTCATCAAGTGTTTTATGTTAAAGATCCAGTAGATGGTTGCTGGGAGGTCGTGGTAGATGGAAAGAAAACGTTTGTTTATGGTGATGGTTTGTTTGACGATGACTGCAAAATTTCTAGTGAGAACATTCCATTGTCGATTTATGAGACATTGGAAGACGATGATGACATAGTTGCCCGAATTATATGTCGGATGGACCACGATGAAGGAACGTGGATAAACCCCGCAGGAAAAACTACTAAAAGGAAGAGGAAGCAATCAAAGAAGCATAAGAAGGCGACTATGAAGAAGAAGAATAAGAAGAAGAAGAATAAGAAGTTAGTAACTGACGAAGAAGAAGAAGATGAAGAAGAGGATGAGGAAGAAGATGAGGAGGTCTAATAAGCGTATACAATACATTTGTAGTGTTTCTATTTTGTATGGTGTGTAAAATAAAATTATTTGATTGGATATATGGTACGTTTTGGCTAATATAAATTGTTTGTAAATTACCATAAATTTACCATAATTGATTTGATTGGATTCACATGATCACCATAAATTTAGGTAACTGTGCAGGCGTGTTGCGATGTCGCAAATGTGCACGCAGATGCAGACGAGGAATGTTACGAAATCGCAAGGTAGCCTTACACGCAGCGAAATCGTGAGAAGAGATTCATATTTCGCCTGCTAAGCTCTGTCACTCTGTTCTAGCTACCTGCGAGCTCGCCAGCACCCACCTAGGGTCTTGAGAGATCGCCAGTTTCCATCGTTGAATTTTCAAATATTTAGTATTGACATGACTCTTGAAGCTTGCGATTTCGTTACCTGACTCGTTTGGTTCTTGCGAGGTCGTCAACTAACTCGCTTAGTGTCATTTTGCAATATTCACCTTCTAATTTAATAATTATTGGTTACAGTGGACAACAAAGTAATGTTAAAATACTGTTGAATATATGAGGGAGATGTGTAGAGTAATTTTTGAAGACAATAAATTCGATTGAAATCCAACAAAAACTTCAAAAGAAGGAAACAAATTGTAGCGCACAACGTACAAGTGAACTTATCATCCAATGTGACATAAAAAAAACAGAAAACACTAATCTATCCTTCAGTAGGTGGTGTTGGAGACGGAACAGTCTTCTTGGCCTTCTTACTCGCTTGTGCCCGTTCAATTCCACGGATCACCTTTTCGGTACACCAGCATTCCTGATTAATATGCGCGATTTGTTCTCTCATAACGTTGACTGATTCCTCTAGGCCTTTGTAGTATGCTTCCGGTTGGAGCTCTGAACAAACATTGGAAGCAACAAGTAAGTTACATGCAATAGCATATTGGAAGACATATTTAGAATGCACATGATTAAATTAGTGTACCTTCAACTCGATTTCTGACCTCTCCCTCGTCGAGCACCAACGGCTTATTGGTTGAATCTTCCACCGCCTGCCAAGAGCCATCCACCAGCTCACATTTACCTTTCCTCTGAAAGTATTCCATAGTGTAAAACATACACTCTTGAGCCTTTGCGGACAATTTCATCTTCGGGAAAGTGGTTGTGAGATACATGGTAATGAAGTTACCATATGGAAGCTTAGTCACAGGGCGTCGATTCTCAACTACACTTTGCCTCATATGCTCAAATATGACATAGCCAGGGTTCAACCTTAGCTCCTCCATCACACAATAAAACATGACAATAGTTGTGTAGTTAAGCTCGGTTATCCACCCGCCTTTCGGCACAACTGATCTAGCTATCATTTCGTACAAGATCCTTTGGTGACAAGTCAACTTCTCAAGTTTGTATTCCCTCGGCTTACCGAGAGGACCCTTAGGCCGGCCAAAGTAGTTCAAACCTAAGTTTTGAAGGTAAGCTTCGTCAAATCCACCACTTTCAGGCCACTTTTCTCTACAATAAAAACCTTCCGGGAGAGGGTTACTGAAATCCTCTTCTACAGCATACGACACGCCTAAAGCCTTGTTAAAAAACTCTTCTCCTATCTCAAAATCATTCTTGTTTACCCTAGTAAACCAACGCCCCGTTTCCTTCTCCTCCTCAACAAGCTGATGGAAATTGGCATAAAACTGACAGGTTTCTTCCTTATGGGAGGGGTAGTTCAGTCCTAATAAATCATGCAAGTCATGATCTCTAAAGGTTTCTACTACATTAGTCAACCCTAGTTGCTTAATCTGATCGAAATCTAACACATAGCAATCTAGCAGCGTAGCATGCTTCATTAGATCAGAATAAGCATCAGAAGCAAGTAAACTTACAAACTTCTTCTTGTCATAAGCGGTTGAGGAAGCCGGCGGTTGATTGGTGGAAGAAGATGCAACCTCTCTGCGACTGGCACCAAATGGATTTGGGGCTTGGTGCTTTGTTCTTGCCATGGCTGATAGGAATCACGGGGGAATTTGGGCTTGGTTAGATTTGGGGGTTTTTCCTTGATTTGAAATTGGGGATCGCGTTTTGAATAGAACTGCACAGCTTTTTTACTTTTATACTAAAACATGCTTGCGAGCTCGCCACACCGCTCGTCTACTGTCAAAACGTTGTCATTTTAGTCTAATTTTTCAATTAAAGTCTGTGGTAAATGTTTACGATATCGCCACTATAATGTCAAGAGCTAGCGAGTTCGCTAGTTACACGTCAACTCAGCTCTGTTGGTTGAATATTAACCGTAGCGAGCTCGCCACTTGTACCTCAGAATGTTTGCGAGTTCGCTAGTTACACGCAAACTCAGCTCTGGTGGTTTAATATTAAATGTAGCGAGTTCGCCGCTTGTATGTCAAAGTTCAAGCGAGCTCGCTAGGTGCACGTCCACCTAAGCTCTGTTGGATAAATATTAACTCTAGCGTGATTCTCTACTTGCGAACTCGTAAGTCTTCTCGCTTACATTTTTCCCACATCGCCAAAGCAAGAGTCATTTATTCACTATATATTGGTCAAGTTTTCTGAATGGTTCGATAAGTCGCCGACCCGCGCAAACTGAACATGAAACACACATTGATATGCAGGCCAAGTAGGCCCAATCTATACTATATACAGCACTATACTACCACCTACAGCCCATCAATGACCAAGGCCCAACCCCCAAATTTTTTTGGTGGTTTTACACACTAGCGAACTCGCCACTGGCTCGCACATGGAGGATCAGCTCTGGTGGTTGTAATAGTAACTGCTTGCGAACTCGCGAGTTAAACGTCAACCTAAGATCTCTTAGCTTGTTGTTTGCGATCTCGTGAGTATTTAGAGCCTCTTCGTCAGCTTACTAGCGATATCGCAAGTGAGACTCTTCTTAGGCTCTGTTCAAGATTTCAAGTTCCTTACGATGTCGTCAGCTTCTAGGCGAGATAGTAGCGAATTCGCAAGTGTAACGCATATTTTGCAAATTTGAATATTGCGAGTAAGTTACGAGCTCGTCAGGTGTTGGCGAGACTTCAGCGAATTCGCAAGTCTAACTGATGGTAGGCTCTGTTGAAGATTTCAAGTCACTAACGAACTCGTTAGCTGTGGTCGCCTGTGCTGGCGAGCTCGCAACATGGTAATGTAGGTACAAAAAAAAACAGTTTTGCAAAATTTGATGGCATATTTCAACAAAAACACATGCCTAAACTAGGATCATCTCATTCACAATTCTTCATCAAATACAACAACAACTTTTACTGATCAAATTGTACTTAAAAAAAGGCCATAGTTTGGCCAATGTTTTATCACAAAAGAAATTAAACTAAATCACAACCCCTTAACTAAAACATCATGTAGTTCTTCACTAGTCATGTTCTGCGAAGCATCGGGGTTGGCAATGTCTTGAGTCCCTTCGACTTGATTGGTGGCACTTGTGCCAGCCTCCTCTGCTATTCTTGCCTCCTTCCTCTGCATCTCAGCCTTCTCCGCTGCGTCTTCGCCATCTGACAGGTCGTCCTCTTCATCATCGTCATCGTCACTGTCATCAACCTCATCATCCTTTTCTCGGCCCGCCACCTTTCCATCTGAGCCATCTGTGGCCTTGCTTTTCCCTTTATCCTCGCTCCCCCCTGGCGCGCTCACCTCATCACGCAGCTGTTGTAAAAAATCTGGGATGTCTTCAGAGTCGCTCAACTCGCAGTCGATGGCTCCGCTTTCAAGAAGTCGATTGAGTGCGTCGTTGTTCGCCCGTGAACGTTGCTGCGCTACTTCAATCTCATTGGCCAGCTTGCTCATTTTGACTACCAACCGACCACGAGCTTCAAACACTGCGTCTGCAATTAATAAAACATAGAATCAGTTATGAATGGACTTATGCAACTGTTTTTAAAACGAGCTAAAATTTTTATTACCTGATACACCACCCCTAGCTCTTCTCGCTGCCGCTTCAGCTTCCTTCTTCTTCCCGTACTTCCCATCAGCCTTCAATTCCAGCCTTTTATTACGCAACCAATCTCTGTCGTAATAAACAATCTGCATTGGCCTACCCCTTGGGAAGATACTGGCTTTTCTGATCAAGGCAGTGACCAAACCGCCATACGGAATTGCAGCTCTCTTATGCCTTGCCATCTTCATCATGTGGCTAAGGATCGTGAAGCCGGGATTGATCTTTATCTTCTCCACGATATAGTAAAATAGCGTCAAAGAAGCAATCGATGGCTCACAGGCATGGCCTAGAGTAGGCAGCACATTCCCACATATCATTTCAAAGACTAACCGAGCCTCCTCGCTTAAACTAGGATCATCTCATTCACAATTCTTCATCAAATACAACAACAACTTTTACTGATCAAATTGTACTTAAAAAAAGGCCATAGTTTGGCCAATGTTTTATCACAAAAGAAATTAAACTAAATCACAACCCCTTAACTAAAACATCATGTAGTTCTTCACTAGTCATGTTCTGCGAAGCATCGGGGTTGGCAATGTCTTGAGTCCCTTCGACTTGATTGGTGGCACTTGTGCCAGCCTCCTCTGCTATTCTTGCCTCCTTCCTCTGCATCTCAGCCTTCTCCGCTGCGTCTTCGCCATCTGACAGGTCGTCCTCTTCATCATCGTCATCGTCACTGTCATCAACCTCATCATCCTTTTCTCGGCCCGCCACCTTTCCATCTGAGCCATCTGTGGCCTTGCTTTTCCCTTTATCCTCGCTCCCCCCTGGCGCGCTCACCTCATCACGCAGCTGTTGTAAAAAATCTGGGATGTCTTCAGAGTCGCTCAACTCGCAGTCGATGGCTCCGCTTTCAAGAAGTCGATTGAGTGCGTCGTTGTTCGCCCGTGAACGTTGCTGCGCTACTTCAATCTCATTGGCCAGCTTGCTCATTTTGACTACCAACCGACCACGAGCTTCAAACACTGCGTCTGCAATTAATAAAACATAGAATCAGTTATGAATGGACTTATGCAACTGTTTTTAAAACGAGCTAAAATTTTTATTACCTGATACACCACCCCTAGCTCTTCTCGCTGCCGCTTCAGCTTCCTTCTTCTTCCCGTACTTCCCATCAGCCTTCAATTCCAGCCTTTTATTACGCAACCAATCTCTGTCGTAATAAACAATCTGCATTGGCCTACCCCTTGGGAAGATACTGGCTTTTCTGATCAAGGCAGTGACCAAACCGCCATACGGAATTGCAGCTCTCTTATGCCTTGCCATCTTCATCATGTGGCTAAGGATCGTGAAGCCGGGATTGATCTTTATCTTCTCCACGATATAGTAAAATAGCGTCAAAGAAGCAATCGATGGCTCACAGGCATGGCCTAGAGTAGGCAGCACATTCCCACATATCATTTCAAAGACTAACCGAGCCTCCTCGCTTAGTCTATACACTGGGTATGTCCTAGCTCTACCCGCTCTATTCGAGGTCCTTTTAAACCACTTTTGAGCCATCTCTACTACATCCAGTGGCTGTCTAGGGCTAGTGGCTGGAAAACGCTGTTCATAGTAAACCTCGTATGGGCCATCGGGTTTGGTAGGCCTAAGATCTTCACTGCTCTTGTAGGGGCATTTCAACACACTATTTATCATGAATTTATCAACCTTAAACTTAACCCCTCTAACTATAGTGGTTATCTCATCGACCCCCTCCTCTAACCCTAAATTAGCATAAAATTGCAAGAATTCCTCATAGTAGATGGGGTCGGGAAGCTGTAAAAGCTGATCTAGGTTTTGTTCCCTAAAATAGTCTAGTACATAATCAAACTTCATAGCAGGCACAGTGGTACTATCAAACACCTTATTGTTAATCACAGAACGAGACTGTAAGCGGGCATACCTAGCTCTGGCTTTGTCATTGAAGAACTGTGGCTCGTCGTTGGCATTTTCCACCTCTCGCCGCCTTGTCCCGGCTGATTTCCGGCGGGCACATCTGCCTCTGGTCGGTTTTCACCTCGGTTTACACCTCTGGATCGCGGCTCGACCACCTCCTCACCGTCGGCTCGCTTCCTCTTGGACCCGGCACCGGCCTGGCCTCTCCCACTGGCGCTCGGACGGCCTGATCCTCTGGTTTTGGGCGGCATAGCTAGATCTCCAGCGAAATCGCAGAGGGCTCGGCTAGGGTTTTTAATTTGGGGCAAAATTAATTTTGCCCGACCCTTAATTTTTTTTTATATACTACACATGCTTGCGAGTTCGCCAGTTGACTCGCAAGGTTGTCAAAATTAACTTCACTCCTTGCGATCTCGCACCATCCTCTCTTATTTTTATATACTACACATGCTTGCGAGTTCACCAGTTGCCTCGCAAGGTTGTCAAAATTAATTTAACTCCTTGCGAGGTCGCACCATCCTCGCTTATATTTACATACTTCACATACTTGCGAATTCGCCAGTGTAATCTCTTGGTTGTAAAATTAATTTCATTACTTGCGAGCTCGCAACCCTGCTCGCGTGCAGTTTTCCCACATCGCCTAATCAGGAGTCAGTTTTTCAGTTTATATTATTCAAGTTTTCTGAATGGTTCGATAAGTCGCCGACCCGCGCAAACTGAACATGAAACACACACATTGATATGCAAGCCAATTAGGCCCAATCTATACTATATACAGAACTATGCTACCACCTACAGCCCATCAATGACTAAGGCCCAACCCCCAAATTGTTTTGGTGGTTATACACACTAGCGAGTTCGCCACTAGCTCGCACATGTAGCGATTTAATGTAGCGATTTCGCAAGGTGCTCGCCAGTTCATTTGTGGGCTTAGGGTTTAGGGTTTATACTACCAACCTTGACACTAACGAGCTCGCAAGCACTAGGGTTCATGTATAAAATTTCTATCTCAAATCATTTTTGTTAATTGTACATATTTTATATACATTTGTAACATAAACATTTATGAAATAGTTTATTGTGTACTTTAAGTTAATATAATTTTGCCCATTAAACTTGAGTTGTGGAGGTGAAAAACATATATGTTTGTAAAATCATTTCATCTTATGTCACAGGTGCGATTTAATAGCCAAAGTTACGTTCAAAAGTTGTCGAACTTGTTATGTTTTTACTTTAATTTTTGACTTCATTTGAACTAATCAGTCATTACTGTACATTTATTACATCCAACACTAATAGTACTTTGTTCCAGATTACATGTACGTGACGACTACTGGTTATGAACACTTACGCAGTATTTACCAACATCAATGTTAGTGAGGATGATCTAATTCTTTTTTTACATTACATGATTCGATGGTTACCATAATATATTCCCATTGATTATCAAGTTCATCAACCTAATTACATTAATGTTGTCACAACCAGCTAGTACTTGGCAAGCTAAAGCATAACAACTTTTGAATGTACGATGAACATTTGGGACTTTAGAGTACGATATGCTTTTCAATAGTCATACATATATACACTTGCAATTAATCGAATGATTACTCCATGACATAGTCGAAAGTAAATACCTTATTCCACACTTATATTCACATTAATGTTGTCACAACCAGCTAGTACCTGTCCAGCTATTTCATAACAACTTTTGAATAAACGATGAACATCTGGGAGTTCAGAGTACGATATGCTTTTCAATAGTCATACATATATACACCTGCAAATAATAGATTGATAACTGCATGCCATGTATAGTCGCTGTTCATTAAATACCTTATGTCACACTTATTTATAATGAAACTAATTTATTAACCTCCACTTCAATATTACGCTAAAGTCACCAACTTTATACCTTTTTACACGTGGTAATTAACTAGTGTAGTATCAACCATACTCGCAACGCCGAAATATATTTGATATACACCTTAATCTGCGTTAATTACCATAACGAAACTAATTAAATAACTTCAATGTCATTTTTACGTTCAAGTCACCACTTTTATACCTTATTAGACGTGGTAATTAACAAGTGTATTATCAAACTGAATGACAGATGATTGAGAAAATTACATCATGCCTCCACAGTTGCGAATTCGCAAGGGTCCATATTTAAGAACCGGACTTCTTGCGAAATCGCAAGTCACAATGGTGAAGGTATTGAATGCATGAGTTTCATTACTAGCGCTATCGCATGGTGCTCGAAACCCAAAGCTTATAACTAGCGAATTCGCAACCTGGCCCGCCTCTGGTCGTCAACAGCATAATTCCAAGCCAAGAAGACCACAAACTTGGCATCTTATCACTTTTCATGGTCGAATCTTTCTTCCAAATCTCTTCTCTTTTCACATATTCTCTACTCTTTCCACATCAATCTTCCATCAAATCTACACAAACCCTTCAATAAATTCAATTACATCTCAAGTGGGTCAATCCAAAGTGTAAGCAATTTGCTAAGCTTTTCAATTACTTCTCCACTATTTGTTTCTCTACCCATATGCTTGTCTTTATGATTTTGTACTTGTTGTTTTGGAATTTAGTAGCACAATTTATGTGGGTAGGAGAAAGACAAACAAGGTAGACCCATCCTTAACACTACAATCAATTCTACATCTACCTATTTGATAATTGCAAAGGTATGGGTTTTTAGTTGATTACACTTATTTTGTGAGTTTTAAGGGGTCATTAGGGTTTATATATTCGTTGGAGTGTTAAACTTATGATTCATCATTAATTAATCACCACTAGGTCCATCAAAATTGTTACATTTTATTTGTTTTAGGTACTTGTGTCTAGGTAAACAAAATTATACTTAACTTGTGTGTAAATGCATATTCATGACCATGTTTGTAGGCATTCATTAATTGGGGAAAGTGGACTAATAAATGTTTTGTCATTTCCACTAACAAATTGGTCTCTAAACGTAGGAAAGGACAATGAGTGAACCAACAAACTCGACTTCTTCCAACTCATCTAGTGGTGGAGAAAATGTTGTTCTAGATTCGCGACGACGTAAAACAAGGAAGCTTAGTCGCGCTTCAAAAGAAGAACAAATGAGGACCCATTGTCGCGAGATAGAGACACGAATCGACAATAAAATTCTAACACATGTCAAATTTAATGACATCGGTGTAGCTATTGCGCCCTATGATGATGCCCAAAGGTGGTCTAGTTGGTGTGGGAAAATAGGTAGGACTCATGTGCCGCTAGACACTACGGATTGGAGGCTTCTAGACCCCGCTATTAAAAGGGGTGTGTGGAAGGAATGCAAGGTGAAGTTCACTTTTTTATTTTTTTTCCATTTAGTAATACCTTGTTAATAGGACTTACCATCTATACTATATCAATGTTAGCGACCCTTTGTGATCGAAGCCAAATCGTACGATCAAGTGAAGAAGAAGGCATTACAAATTGCATCAAAGTCGCATCGCGAGCATAAATATACTCTTGCCAAGGAGTACATAAACCCCAAGGGCATAAGGTTTGGTCAACATCCTAAGGATCGTTACAATCACATTGTCCCACTTACTTGGGAGATATTCAAGGCACGATGGCTAGAAAATGATTTAAAGGTTAGTACTAACATTCAATTTGCTTAATTTATTTTTTTCCTATACACCTTTAATTGTTCCCTAAATTAGTTTATCCTTACTAACCAATAAAATTCATAAAGGGTGTGGGTGATGATAAGCGTAAAGCAGCTGCTGCTAATAATATGCCCTACACCGGTGGACGGTGTGGATATTTGGGTGTGGGGAAGAAGACATCTAAAAACAAATACGATAAAGAGGTTAAGGAACTAGTAGATGGTGGCACCCCCCTAGAAGAGGCAAAAAACCAAGTCGCGGCCGAAGACCCAACAAAATATACTCGAGAACAGTTATTCGTGCTTGGTAGAATTAAGGCCGACGGAAAATTCTCAAGCGAAGAGGCAAAGAGAATTGCCGGACGAGTGGTACGTGTTATATAAGTTTACATACTTCTCAAAACTATTAATGTTACTAAAATTAAAATAGAACGTCATAGTGTATTTAAAATACGAACAACCAATTTGTTTGATTATTATTGTGAGTAGGATGAGGTAGGGCTTGAAGTTGAACATGGTTTATTCATCCCGGTGGGAAAACATGATGTCTTGCATAGAGCACTAGGTAAGGATGAACATCCTGGAAGAGCAAAGGGGATAGGTGGATATGCGACCCAAATTGAAGCTTTTGGGATCAAACGTAGCAAAAATCCTAAACCCTCTAAACTCCAAGTAGCCTTAAGCCAAGCTATAAAATCCGAACAAGATGTCAAGAATTTGAAAGCCATCTTAGCCAATGTTTGTGCTTTTGTGAATTATCCTATTCCCGTTGATTTGTGTCTAACAAATCAAGGTAATGGACCATCATCCAGAGGCTCCCATCCATCCCCGCCCCAAGTTGAGGTTGACCAACCAAATCCTCCATTCGACCACATCGACATATGCACGCCATTGGCTCCTAGCCAACCTCAAGTTGATGTACAACTTCCGCAAGTTGATATACAAATTCCCAAAGCAACCACAAAGGTTAGGTTATCACCCTAGTCTAATCCTTACATTCAAATTAATTACGCTTAATCATCTACTCCTTTTTGAAAATACTATGATTACAAACTATTTTTTTTTTCTTTAATGTAGGTTTCCCATTCTTGCAAGTTGTACGTTGTTAGAGGTAATAATTCTCAACCAATACACGTTGCTAATGGGAATTCCTATCCTCATATGACTTTGCATCACAAATCAAAAGTCCCTAAGGGTTTCGTAAGGGTATCCATAGTTGAGGTGTATGTAGAAGATGCCTTGTTGCCGGTGACTGAGGATGATGAATGCACAACAGTTGGTCAAGGTTTGGGATTTTTTTTCGTATGGCCCGCGTGGTTGGTTGTAGATGCTAATTCAACATGCATCCCCAAGAACACAAAGCAACCAACAGAGATTGCCGACCTTAATTTCCCAATCCCTAAGATTCCTCTCTCTAATGAGTGTGTGGGCTTCATGAAAGCTCTCCCGGGTTTTGTTCGCACACTATTTGACATGCTAGGTCATCATAGCCGTGAATCTGTGTACTATTTTGTAGCCAATTCCAAGGTTTTTGGCGAGGCAAAGGAAGTGGTTGTTCCTTGGGAAGATTTTGCCCTATTTTGGCACAAACAAACCCTTCCCGATACTATACTAATCCTACATCAAATGTAAGTGTTATTGTTTAACCTAGTGGTATTTATGTGTTACTTTATTGTGTCCGTATTTATATACCTCTTCCGATACTTTATGCTCTAAGATTGTTGTAGGTTCATGCAATACGTCTCTTTGAGCGTGACCAAGACATTCATCGGTTTTTTGCACCCGACTTGCTTGCAACAAGCCCAACAAGGTAATAATGTGAGGCTTGCTTACCTTACAAAGTTGCTAAACGACAAGAGCAAAACCATTTTCATTGGGCCATACCTAGAGGGGTATGTATTTACTAATTGTTTGATTAGTAGATATTAGTTTCAACTGCACATAATCTACATAATCTATGTTATAGTCTGAGGTGCATGTTGTTTAATATATAGTGGTCATTGGAGTTTTGTTGCAATGATTCCATCATTGAAGCGTGTCTATTGGATTGATCCACTACATTTCGCTCCATCTACAAAATTCGCCGATCTATTGGAGATTACTATGCATGCTGTGAATGACGACACACTCCTTAACTTTGAACTTATTCAAATTCAGGTTAAAATATCGACTCCTTTATTACGTATTTGCAGCTAAATACATTTACATACCATATGTTAAACTACTTCAATTTCAGCACCGCAAGCAATTGTCCAACTGGGAGTGTGGATACTACATGATGTTGTATGCCTACGAGTGCATTGAGACCCTTACAAGTGACAATTTGGAACTACATCGCGTGAGTACTCTTACAATATGAAAGTTTCTATTTATTACCTACAAATTACCTTAGTTTTTATTAATAAATGTATCTCATTCGTAGATACTCGAGGAAAATCAATCGGCATACACTAAAAAAGAGTTAGAGTTGGGGAGAGATAGATTTGCAAAGCACTTGGTCATCGTTAGAGCTCGATTCATATCTAGACCACACGTACCACGTAAGGATGCATGTAAAACCTAAGTCGTATTTCTACATTTGTTATACATGCAAAGGATTATAATTTATGAGTTCTTTGTGTTTGCCATTTAGTGGACTACATATATCTTGCAATTGACAGGTTCAGATATGCCAATTATACTATTTGTGCGGGATATTTACCAAAAATTAAAAATTAATGTACTAGGCTTTTTTCCTGGCGAGCTCGTTACCTTTCTCGTTTCATACCAAATCGATTTTGCGAGTTACATGCGTAATCGCAAGTAGTCAAGCTCGAGTGGCGGTTTCGCCACGGAGCTCGCTAGGTTGAACTCTGTCTCACCAATATTATGTCTAACGCCATCGCAACCTGACTCGTCAAGACTAGCGAAATATACAAGCGATCTCGCCACAATTCATCAGAAATCAACCCCAATCACAGTTTACTAGCGTATTCGCAACTCTATCGCTCGTTAGCCACTGCCTCTCGAGTCTCAAACCCTGCGATTTCGCCAGTCTACTCGTCAAACCTGCCGAGCAAGTTAGCGAGCTCGCCAATAAACTACTAAAATCGCCTAATCTCAGAAACTACGACGTCGTTTAATCATGCCTGAGAGTACACTTACGATCTCGCTACAAAATAATAAGAGATGGCGTAGCGAAATCGCTAGGACTGTTTTAGGCGAGCCATAAACGATAGCGCTAGTACCCTCGTTCACTATCTAAGATCTTGACCAGGCAAACTAGCGGACTCGCAAGCATATTACTTGCGATCGCTTGTTGGTGTCGCAACTAATCAAGTGACGCCCTAAACCCTAGACCATAATCATGCCTGAGAGTACACTTACGAACTCGCTACAAAATAATAAGAGATGGCGTAGCGACATCGCAAGGTCAGTTTTAGGCGAGCCACAATCGATGTCGCTAGTATCCTCCTTCACTATCTAAGATCTTGACAAGGCAAAGTAGCGGTCTCGCAAGTATATTACGTGCGATCGCTTGTTGGTGTCGCAACTACTCAAGTGAAGCCCTAAACCCTAGACCATAAACCCTGTCTGATATGAATTGTAGCGAACTCGCTACATAAATGTTTAGCGAATCGCCAACAGCCATCGTAACTAGTCAGACTCACACATAATTTCAGCCTTGCGTTTAAGCTAGCGAACTCGCCACCTTGTATGTTAGGTTTTCATTGAGTAGTTGTTGCGAGCTCGCAACACGTCATAAAGGCGGAAATGACATACTTCTAAGGCGGATGATACGCCTTGAAACAGAAAAATTTTAAGGCGGAAGAGGAACCGCCTTAAAGCTTTTTCAGGTTTTAAGGCAATACCAGAGAAGGCATTTGTCTTCTGCCTTGAAACGTGAAGGACCAACCGCCTTAAATGCTGCAAAATTGTAGTAGTGATATGAGGGTTTATAGAGAGACTATCAAAATGACAAAACTATCCTTCAACTATATAAATATATATACATTAACAGTTGCAACCACCGTGATTGAGGGTCTGGACCGTGTGTGAGGTGAATTAGTATTTATGGAACCTTTCGTTTTCGTAGTGGATCGTTCTTGTACTGTAGTTTTAGATCGATCGTAAAGATGTTACATTGGAAAATTTCATGTACAAATTTGTTCTCCTTTTTTGTTTCCAAGATTTGGCTTTCCCTGATTTTAGTTCAGATAAGCGCTCATGAATGATTTCCTCTTTTTCAAATTGTTGATTTTTTTTGTTACAACGTTCTGAATTATCAATTTAAATTACATTTTAAGCCTCTAGTTAAGCATAACACGTGGATTTCACTATTGTACAACTCAGAGATTTTCATCAGAAATGATGTATGCTGGACACCAACACTTCGACGACGAACCAGGCTCTCGAACTGATCTGCAAGACAAAGGCCCCTGGTGTCCCGGGGATAGACACTCCGACGCTCAAATCAGTATATTTGCTTAAGGTGTAAACTCTAAAGTATTAGATTAGATGGAGAGGTCTACCAAACCTTTAAGATATTTATATGGCTACAATCCGTAGATCACCAAGATATGTATTTATGGTATGAATACAACTCTTATGGGAATAATAGTTGTATTACCATATATAATAGAAGTGTATTTCGGACATGGTTGTATTACCATGTTTAGAATGACTGTATTACCATCTTTGAAAACATGTATATTCCTTGAAAAAAATTCATAATATACGCATTCCTTATAAGGATTGGGATTGATGAACCTGTGGATCCACCCTCCGCGTATTTCGAGCTCACGAACCTTCTCCGGCCCTGGTCCGAGTATGAATGAGGCTCGAATACGAACCATGGACTTATCAGTAGCCCCAAGGTAGATATTCAGAATATAGAGTACTACATCTCGAAGGTGGAAGGAGAGGTTTGCTTCTCGAGGGAAGACCAATAACTCGAGGTATTAAGCTCGGGGCATCCTTCTAGGACTGTCCTCTCGGGCTTGACCTTCTGAATATCTAGATTCAAGTGCTTTCGTATTCCATCAGATATATGGACGGCTGAGATTAGCTTTCTTTGAAATCCAGATGGTAGATACATGTGGCGTGGCTTCATTGGAAAGAAGAGACAGTCTGTCCGCCGTCTCTCCAATTACTTGCATTGGAAACAGAATCGAGGTAATTGCTCGTCTTCAATGCTATTTGGGTTTGGATTAAATTTCCCCAATCATTCCCATCATCTTCTCTTATTCGAAAATTTTTTCTTTCCAAGTTCAAAAGACGCATCAGTACTTCATCAATTTCTGAAACCCCAAATTTCTGCTTTCTGCTTCCATCATCAGTAAGTGCTATCTTTCTTCTCTGCGCATTTGCTTGTGTCTGTTTTTTCCTTTTATCTCTGTGTGTATTTCCCCCTATACTCTCTGTAAGCATGAGTAATAGTAGTAAAACAATTTCCTTCCCCCATCATGATGAGGGAGAGTATGTAGAAGCTCAGGTTGAGGAGAGTAGCTCCATTGACCGCCATAGAGCTGAGGTAGCGAGTGGGAAAAAACCTGTGATTCTGAAGAAGAAAGCCTCTGAGGAAGAGAAGAGGTTGAGGGCCATGGCCAGTAGGGCTCAGATAGAGGGAAATAGTCCCATGGTAGTGCATGCATCCGGAGTTATAGTATCCATGGATGGTGAAGGTAGCAGTAAAAAGTCGATGAAGGAGGATAAAGCACGCGCTGATGCTGCTATCTTCGCAGAAGGTTGTCCCTTTTCAATTCCTTCTGATGCTGACCTCATGTACTTTGGTGAAGACAAGTCTGCAGCTGAATTAGTAACTCCAACCCGAGGGGTCATATATGGGAGATTTCTGCAGCATGGGTTAGCCTTCCCTTTTCCCCCACTGTTGGATGATTTTCTTCAGCATTATAGGGTGCATCCAGGGCAGTTACATGCCAATGTCATAGTTTAATCATTATGGCCTTGATAACTTGGTGTGCTCGTAAAGATTACCGTCACAGTCTCCCTTTGTTGCGAACCATGTACAAGGTTTCCATTGTTAAACAAAATGTGACCTTGACCTCTCGGGATACCTCTCTAGGTAAGCTTTTTGTGCTGCCTGTGAACTGTGGGAAGTGGGATAAGGTAAAACTAACCTTCAAGCGAACCAAGTATGAAGTTCCTGATTGGAACGAAGAGGTCTAAAATGAAATCTGGCATGAAGTGGAGTCTTCCCGCAAACTGCTAAATATAGCTGGGGAGTTGGTAACAGATAAGATCAAACTTAGAGAGGGCAAGTTTGTATCTGGAGATCATCAGATGGGTTGGCAATGGCCTATAGAGACGTATGACTGGTTGAATCAACTGTCCGGCCAGACTCTTCAAAATTGCAGCTTCCTGAAGTTGACACATTTTGATCAGCCAAAAGGTGTTGAGATGGATTGGTATGAAACCCTTATGTCTATGGAGCAGGATCCAGTTGGTGCAGTTAAGGCGTTGCAAGCCTCTAGAGCATTGGAAGAGAGAACTGCCCGAGATGAGGTTTCCGAGAAAGAAGTAGATAAGGAAATCTCGGGTCTGACGAAAGATGCTCGACGTGGGCGTCGGTTCAAAAGGCTGGTTCAAGGGCCCAAGAAGACTCAATCACAGCTTAAGGTGATTGAGGAGGAAAATTGCCTATTTGTTCCTGTAACTTTAGATCCATCAGATGAGGAAGAGGATCAGGGTTCAGCCCTAGTTCGATGTCCGAGGAAGGAGGTGTCTCGGACTTCTAGTGTCCTTCCAACCATGTTTGATAATTTTGATGAGTTCCTGATGATAACTCCTATAGTAGATTCAGATACATTGCAAGAGGGTATTTCTTCTTGTTTATTTTATTCTCGTCCACAATGTGCCAATCGCTTCTTATGATGACTCATTTCCTTTTATATGTAGTGGGTGCTTCTAAGGCGAACATGGCAGCAAGTTTGTTGGCTAAGATAGCTGAATCGAGGGGGCCATCGAACAGTAATGAGAAGAAGAGGGATCTCGAGGCCTCAGGGAGCTCTGCGGACAATTCTTCGAAGAAGCCAAGGCTCGAACTCGGACCATTGGAGGAGTTCGAGAAGTATGTGTCACCTCTTCCTTCCGAGGCTCTGGTCGAGATGGTACCAGGCTGTCCTGAGATTAACCAGGTATGATCAGCTTAGCTCTCAATAGAATTAGCTGTGTAGTTAGCTAACTGTCTTTATCTTTTTTCACAGTCTGTGAGTCAAATGAAGTATATGTATGACTCCATTCGGGCACTGTACAACCGTTCTCAAGGGCAGGCGTCCGAGCTCGAGCTGATGAAGGAGAAGATGTCCAAGAAGTCTAAGGAACTTTCAGATATGCTGAAGCACCTCCAGAATGAGATAGCTCAGGATAAGGCCAAAATAAAGGCCTTGGAAGAGGAGAACCAAGCCTTGAAGAAGGCAAAAAGGCTGTCTGATGGTTCCTTCTTAGATCTGCAAAGGAACATGGCCTTGTAGGAAGCTGAAAGAGATCGGTATGCTGATCCCATTAGCCAGAGACGGCTAGTTCGGTTGATAATAGATTTCTGCCTCAACTGTCCAGAGATGGAGGCTCACCGGCAAGAGTATGGTGATTTTTACCATAAGTCTGAACTCTCGGAGATGTGGATTCATCAAAAGGAATTTCTCAACGAAGAGGTTCAAGGATGTCTGACCCCTGCCTATACCTAGCCGGAAGTACCGGAGGGTTTGAAGGTGTTTCGGGCAAAGTTTAGCCAGATTGGGGGGTTTGAGACCAGTCTACTGACTAGCTTGGAATCCTTGAAGAAGGCCTTAACTCTTGAGGAGTTTCAGGACAAGCTGTCCAGTTTGTATCCTGAGCTATCATTCCTGATGGAGAAGCCGGCGGCGGAGACTTCAATTGAGGACCCGAATACTTCCGATTGGCAGGAGAAGATTGTAACTCCTTAGAGCCTTGTCCTTTACTTCAAGATTTTTCTCTTTTCGCCAGATCTTGGCGTTTCATGTATTCTGAACATATGCTTTATTTTTGGAATTAATTGGTCTTTACCTTCCTTTATGTCCAGTGTTGCTCTGCCGCATGTTCTGATTTGCAGGTCAAGTATGAAGCTGTCCTTCAGAAGAGCAAGAAACTGGAGGAAGATTTGGATGAATCTAAGGACTGCTTCAGCATCGCGCGAGAAGAATGTGAAAGTCTTCGTGGCGGGCTGAAGGTATCTTTGGAGCGGAGAGCTGAATTGAATCAGCAGTTGAGCGATCTTCAGAAGAGGTATGAGGATCTAGAAGAAGCGCACAACAAGGTCTTGGCCACCAATAAGGAGTATGACCAAGAATGGAGGAAAGTCATGAGTGACTTAATGAAGGTCAGGGGTGAGAGTCACGAGAAGGATCTTCATATTTCTACCCTCCGAGATGAAAATATCACTGTGAATCACAAGATTGCCTCCAGGATAGATGAGTTGAGGATGTGCCAGGCCGAGCTGAATGCTTGTAGGTTCCAAATAAAGGAACTAGAAGCTCAAGGTGTGTTTGTCACTCCTTCAGGATCTTCAAGGAGGAAGATAAGTGGGCCTTCTTATGTCCCATATTCAGGACCGTTGATAAGGTCTCATGTCCAAGATGGTATATATCGAGAGATCCCATGTGTGAGGGATAGACAGGCGCCACCTACTCCTAGAGCTCGTGGTTCAATTGACTCTCCTGCTCGACCTGTAATTATAGGAAATAGAGGGGGATCTCCTACTCCCTCTCAGTTGATGAGGGTGGCAGAAGAAAGTAATTGGGGTCGTGGCCTCCAAAGTGGTCGAGGTCGTACCTCCACTTCTTCTCGCGGTCGGGGTCGTACCCCTACATTTAAAGACCTTCACGAGGTGTAAGAAGTTTCGTAGTGTAATAACACTTTTTGATTTTGCCTTTATAAAGGTCTTTATATTGCAATCCTTGAGAAGATTGACTCTTTAGGTTTATGAATAGCCTTGATAAATAGTGATGTGTACCTTAATAGGAGTATCACGTGGAGAGTCGAGTTTCAAACTTTGTGAGTTTGCATGACCCATATCATGTTGGTCTTTGACCGTATACTTTTTATAAGTATATTATTTTATTTTGACCTAAGATGATTGTAGTTCAGACACGTAGTCTAAACAGCTCATATTAGATAAGCATAAATCATACACTTATAAGCGTATGGATCTTTAGGCAGCAGTCTTTTCCTATACTTTGTGAGGCATAGTTTCTCTTTGTATTTAGAGAGTATGGACCACTTCAAAATAAAATAGAAGATATATATCGAAAAGAAATTGCATTCTTCGAACTTGAGAGCTCGGTAAAATTATGAAAGACAACCCCGAGTTTGGGAGTTTGGGTATAAAAAGATAAAAAGATGAAAAGAAGAGAAGTTTGGCCCGTAGGCCTTATTGAAGTAGTTTTTCCTTATATGGAAAAGGTCTACTTGCTTTTAGCTCCGAGGTACCTGCGTAGGAAGGGCGCCATAATGACAGGGTTCAAGTGCTCTCCTTCGCGTGTTTTCAAGAGGTAGAATCCACCGGATTGTGCTGCGGAGATTTTGTATGGTCCTTTGGTCCTTGGCTCCAGCGCTCCTCCTAGCTTGTTGGTGCACCACGGGCCAACTGGCATTACCAGTTCCCCCACTTGGAAGGCTTGGTGGCGGCGTTTATGACATAGCGTAGTCATCTCGTTGTAGGCCTCTTCTTCAAAATGGAACACCATGGGTTGTTCGAGATCAGGATCAGGGACCTGATCTCCTAGAATAGTGTTAACGGCCGAGATGTTGCTCACTTTTCTGGCATCACGGATGGCCGTGATCATGCAAGAACGCGTTACTCCTTGGTCTCCCTTGATTGAATCTACTCCTTGTGGTGTCGGAAACTTCAACATCAGATGGTAGGGAGACCATACGGCTTAAGCTTGGCACATCCAAGGTCTGCCAAGGATAATGTTGAAAGGTGTGACGGCGTCGACTACCACGAATGTGCAGTATAGGGTTAAGCTCTTCGCTCCATCTGCTACTGTGACTGGGAGAGTGAACCCCGAGATCGGACCCGTAGGTTTGAGATCATCCTTGGTAAATCCTAGTTTCTGGAAGCAATACTGGAACATTACTTCCACTCCACTCCCGTCATCTACGAAGACTCTTTTTACCAGATTATCTTGTACGGTTGATGAGATGATGAGAGGATCAGAGTGAGGCATTTGATTTGGTACGACATCTGCGTTCGAGAAAGTAATGGTTTCCTCGGGGCGAAACCTCTTGTTAACTGGCTCAGTGTGGGGTATGGCCCGCACACTATCCTTCAGCTTAGTTAAGGAAATTGCTTCTCCGGTATAACCATTGATGCCGTTGATGACTCGGTTGGCTCCATTCGGCGGTGGTGGAGGAGGATCTTGAGGATTGTTGCCTCCGCCGCCCTGGTTGTTGTTATTATTGTTGCGGTAGCCATCCTTCTTCTTCTGCCAGGGTTTTCCCCCATATCTGTTCTGGGTACCCTGGTTATCGCCGGCTATCGAAGGTGCGATTTGTTGCACGATTCCTTGACGAATTAGCTTCTCGATCTCATTCTTGAGCTGGTAGCATTCCTCCGTGTCATGCCCCCGATCTCGGTGATATTGGCAGAATTTCGGGGACCTTTGACGCTCGGCTGACTCCTTCATGGTAGGTGGGTCCTTTAAAAGGTGCCTGTGAATGGATAAAATCTCAGCCCGAGATCTGCCAGAGGAGTATATGACTTGAAGGTAGGTTTGGAGGCGCTTTCCGTCTTCTTGACCTTCGGTATCTTCATTCTGGGCTCCCTATTGTCCAGATGGGAGTCTGGAGGCCTCTTGCCTGTTACAGCGTTTGATTTGCTAGCATACTTCTCCATGATGGCCTGGAGATGTTGAATGGTGGTTGGATTCTGTTGCCAGCTTCATCCTCAGAGTGTCATCATCTACACTCATTCGATACATATTGATCAAGAGGCGTTCATCTCGATCGTAGCATTCGGTAGCTAGATCCATGTATCTATGATAGTGTTCTATCACAGTCTCTCTTTCAAGGCGGGCCACATACCCCAGATTTCCGAGGGACTTGGTAAACTTCTTCTTTTGGAAGAAAGCATGAAGCAGGAACTCGGCGAAATCCCAGTAATCAAACAAACTTTCTGGTTTCGTCTGGGTAAACCATGTGTGTGCTTTCCCTCGGAGGTAACTGGGGACGATCTTGCATATTTCTAATTCATGGAAATTTCTGGTTTCCAAAGTCTTAAAAAAGACCGAGAGAAATTCTCTAGGATCGCTAGTGCCATCGTATGTTGGTAAGTGTTCTGGGACCTTCTTGTGGTTATCGAAGGGGAGGTTCACAATATGCCGTGAGAAGGGAGAACGAGAAGCTTGTCCTCTGGGTCCGAGGATACGTGTGATTTCTTGGTCAACTTCGTATTTACCTCGGGTAGGGTAGGCTCTATCTTGGGTGTAGGGCCGATTGGCGCTATTTTGCATTTCGCTTCGAGTTCGCTCCCTCTTCTCGCGCCTGAGTTTTTCTTCGATGTTGATGATGCGCATCCTTCGCACTTCCTCCCTACTTAATCCTGTGCCTTCACCCTGGTAATTAGATGTATTAGGAGGTGGTGGCAGACTGCTTTGAGCATTATAAGGCGGCAGATCCTTAAATAAATTATTGAGAAGTCTCCGCTATTGAGTAGAATCAGCAGGTGGTGTAGTTTGAGCTCCTGAGACAGATACTCGGTTGGAGGCTTCATGCGTCTGTGCATGGAGTTGTTGACTTTAGTTTATCAATGATGCAACGAAATCAGGATATTGAGCATGTAAGTTCCTCATCAGCGCTCGGGCATCTTCAGGGATCGTTCTCGGAGGGTCAAGGTTGATATAAGGTGGCTCCGAGCCTGGTGGGTTATTTCGTACAGTCTGGCTTAACGTTTCCCTAAGACGTCTTTGTCTTTTCTCCTCCTGCTGTTTTTCTGCGAGGATTTGTCGATCTCTTTGTGCTTGTTCTTCTGCGGTAAAGATCGAATCAGGTCCGTTATATCCAAACTCATTCTCTTGGTCAAGGCCTTCTGAGTTGTTGACGCGTTGGTTGTAGTTCATGTCCGTCTGGATTGAAACTCTTGGTCCTGAGTTCGGTGCTTCAGATCCAACAGGATTCGATCCAGAAGGTGGCATTCCGGATGTAGCAGGATTCAGACCGGAGGAGGGCGTTCCTGACACGACAGGGTTTGGACCGGAGGAGGGTGTTCTCGATACGACAGGGTTTGGACCAAAGGAGTTTGGAACGTTAGAGTTTACTGCCCCCACGGTAGAGTCTGACGATGGTTCAGAAGTGGAGCGCGTGCGAGATCCTCCGGGTCGACCACGTCCGCGTCCTCGTCCTCATCCTTCGGGGGGTAGCTCTGCTTCTGGATTCTCCTCCGAATTTTGCCCTAGTACTCGGGCGCTTCGTCTGGGTTGCTCGACGTCAGACATGTTGTTGGGGAAGTTACTTCTTCAAGTGCGCTAGACCAGATCGGAAACAAGGTTCGGCGACGTCGTCAATGAGTGTGAGATGTCCCACTGGGCGTTCCAAATTGATGTATGCCGGACACCAACACTTCGACGATGAACCAGGCTCTCGAACTTATCTGCAAGACAAAGGTCCCGGGTGTCTCGGGGATAGACACTCCGACGCTCAAGTCAGTATATTTGCTTAAGGTGTAAAGTATAAAGTATGAGATTAGATTCAGAGGTCTACCAAACCTTTAGGGTATTTATATGGCTACAATCCGTAGATCACCAAGATATGTATTTATGGTATGAATACAACTCTTATGTGATTAATAGTTGTATTACCATATATAATAGAAGTGTATTTCAGACATGTTTTGTATTACCATGTTTAGCATGACCGTATTACCATCTTTGAGAAGATGTATATTCTTGGTAGAATATTCATAATATACGCATTCCTATAAGGATTAGGATTGATGAACCTGTGGATCCATTCTCCGCGTATCACGAGCCCACAACCCTTCTCGAGCCCTAGTCCGAGTATGAATGAGACCCGAATACGAATCATGGACTTATCAAGAAATCTATTATATCTTGAAATTATAGATGTATTTAAATATGATTGTACAATCAGAATCTTAATTATGTGCTGATCACTTCTACCGCATCAAAACATTTTTGTTTGCGAATGCTATGCGAGTTCTCGCAAGTATGCCTATTACAAATCTTTATATTAAAGAAATGTTTGGGTTATCACCTATTCCGAGCATCTTGAGTTGATCTGAAACATCATCAAAATAAAATCAGCACAAAAGGAGTAATAGTGAAAAGGAGCACAAAGTCATTCTTTATACAACTCAGAGATTTCCCTTTGAATTGAAAAGGAGTGCATTTTTGAATTGCTCATTAAGAATGACTTTGTGCTCTGGCGATCATGATTCACAGTTCCATTGAAATTTGGAATCAAAAATTATATTTGTGCAAATTTATGGTTCAACTTGCTATTTCTGAAATCCAACAATGGAACTCCGGCACAAACACCTTCAATCTTATTGAACTACACATCACTAGTCACATATGGAAACACACATAATAAAGTTGTACCAACAAAACATAAACAACTTCTTCCAAATTTCGTATATATCGATATCATACATACATAAACCAAACTCATCAAGCACTGAATCCTCGCTCTGAAGGATCCCACTGCCCCAAGTCGTGCCCGGAACATGCAGCCTGACAAGCTCTCTCCAAGGCAGTCTGACCGATTCTGGCATTGCAGATGTTTGCAAATGCTCTCATGTGCTTCATCCCATATTGAGTTAACAATCCACAGTGTGTTTCAAAAACTCTAACAGATGACTTTAAACATTCCCAGTCATCAACGATAGGAAGCCCCGATCTCCTTACACCGTTCAGAACTGAAGAACTCTTGTCTGGACCGAACAAAAACGATCCAATGATGCCTATGCTACCATCCAAATGCTGTCTGTGAAGCATTGTGCTCATAACTTCGTTGCAGAGCTTTTCCCCTTTCACTGAATTTTCTTCCATTTTGATGTACTGGCAAAGACAGGATACATTTGTGATTTCATGTAAATAAAATCACTAAGCAACGTCAAGCAAACTGTGGAAGTGCTTTTGAAACACAAAAATGGCATAGCTTGGTTTTGAATACTAGCAACAAAGTTCAGTTAGCACAAATAAACAATGGTGCATGAGTAGAACACAAACTACTGCTTAATTTGCAAACCACCAAACCAGTAATACTAGCAACAAATGAATATGAAGAAACAAGATTTTCGACTCTTCTAAAATGTAGCTGTCTAAAAGCAGCGAATAGAACTATATAGTCAAGAAACAACCTAGCAGCAGTACCTGACCGATAATACGTATATGCCAATAATGATTAAAACAGAAGATAGCATATTTAACAACGAACAAATCGTTCAAATCTCTGAGCAAAAGCTGACTAACCATCATCAGTCTGACTAATCATCTGATCAACAATGACTTGAGCCTAATTCACAAGCAAGGAAAACTAAGCAGAATACTGGGGACCTGATTGTGTGTTTTGAAAAAGGTTTTCAAATCAAACCAAGGCCAACCATATTCTTCCCTTCGGGAAAAAAAGCTAGAATGAAACAGAATATAAACATAAGGAAATCCAAAGAAGTAAACATATGAACACGGAGAAAAGATTTCCCATTTGAGTAACAGAAGAAAAAAAAAGACTCACTTTCTTCCACAGGAAGTAGAGATCTGCGCTTCTCTGATCAACGACATTCATTTGGACAGGCGCGTTTAAGTTATCAGGAGGGTAGTTTTCTGTGGCTGGATTGAAGCCTTGGTACAAAGAAAGCTTCTCTACATGAATGCTTTTGTTTCCATATTCCATCACATGAGATCCACCTTCAAAAGTATGGTGATTTGAAGTCCTCTCTTTCACCTATGAAAACACACAGTTTTTACACACATTTGAAAACAATTACAAGTTCAGATCAAAACAGTTAATCACCAGCACTTACTTTATTGTACTGCTGCTCTATTGCCTCTCTTCTCAAGTTGTGAGACTCACTAGAAAGGATTAATTCAAGAAACAAGGCATCTCAGTGATTAAATTGCAAAAAAAGCAGAGAAAACTTTCATCGCTGTGATGCCAAGAACAATATAATCAAGTGAAAAAGATTACTTCAACTAAATTCCGTAGAAATTAGAAATCTGATGTACCTATCTTCCATCCAAGCAACGCTATATAGATCCCCCAAGCATGGATAGTCCTTGTATTCACAGTATGTTGCAAAGCTATTCTCTTCGGCACTGGATGCTGTGGTGACATAAATGTTCAGATTCTCTGGCATTAAACCCTCGAAAATGCTCCCACTTTCACAGGCTTCAACATACACAACCTACATGAATCACATGGGCATCTCATCTTTAATTACTATATAAAATGGCGATTAATTATATACTGCCATGAAATGAAGGGCAACAAAATTACATACCATTTCCTTGTATGTTCCTGATTTATGTTTCCTCTTCAAGACATCGACGAGATCTTTTGCATAAAGGTAAGGACTCCCGGGCATCCCGAGAATCCCAGGGCCTCCATGATCAGCGTAGTAAAAGAAGATCCTGTCATTTTTACTACTATTTACCACCTTACCACTTCCTCCTTTAACAGCTTTCTTATCTCCAAGGATCACAGCAAATAGATTATCAACATTCACAGCATCCCCTGTGTAGTCCTGTCAGCAATGAACAAAACCAAAATCATCAAACAAATCCAACTGATTGAAATTGAAATTCAAAAATTCGCTTGTGGAGAACTACTTTTTAACGCCTAATTCTCAACGCAAATAATGATTAGAATGCATAAAAGAGGTTTAACAAATGCTTCAACACTAGAGCACACAATTCCCCTACTGAATCAATAAAGGGCACAGCAAGCCAGTAAAAACATGATGAATGGTGTAGTCTACCGGTTACTTATCCCGTGAAGAGTCGTGTTTCTCTAACGAAATAAAACAGGCATACACGCATGACTATTCACATGAACAGCATATTGTAGCTTTTCATTCCTTACAAACCAGAGCAACAAATCAAGAACAGAACTGAACTAAAGTAAAATGTTATACCTTGGGAACTCCAGCATAAACATCATCACCGTCCGGACGATTGATAATCTCTCCAGGCCTCGGATTCATCTCATTTTTTGCTATATCATCGTACATAAAAACGACAATATTCTCATCCTTCAAACCTCCTTTTTTCAGTATTTGGTAAGCGTGACAGATATCAGCCTGTCCACCAATTCCCAAATTCATTAAACATAAAAATAAAAAAAGTTCTTCTAACTTCTAATAATTAATAACTCGAACTCAGCTGAACTAGTTAAGATCCATGGTCAGTAATAAACATAGTATACAAAAAGAAGGGGAAGGAAATAATACTAATAGTTAACCTGGTGGCGGTAATTTCCAAAGCCGTTGGAGCCTGCAACAAGAACAGCCCACCTTGTCCCTGCGGTTTCTTCTTCCGATCCTGGGCCCTCCGCCGGTAACCGGAGAAAACCCGCCGGCCGTCTTCTGGCAGTAGCCATGGAAATTTGAAGCAGGAGAAGCAAGCTGAGAATCTGAACAATCCTATTTCCAGCCATTTTTCTGATTAGTAAGAAATTCAGGAAAGCAAATAGAGGAAGTTAAATAGCATATGATATGGGTATGGGTGATTTCCTCTGACTATAGCGGTGGAGTGCCATGCAAAAGCAGAGAGTGACACCTGGTATGAGTGTGGGCCCATGCATGACAATTGCTTTATTTATATATTTACGCATGTAATCAGAATCTGATAGATATATTGTGTATTGAGGTTGAGACTACGCTTATTTATTTTTCTCTTAATACTATTATTATTATTATTACTAGCTAAATATCATCGTCCGTGCAAGATATATTTAATCTTATTTATGTAAATATTATGAACAAACTTATGAAGATGAGGATGAAGTGTGTTTAAAGAAAAACTCTTCAAGATAATTAACAAAATTATAGTGTCAAATTTCAAAATATTATGAAATTGTCAATATATATCATAATTAATTTTTCAGATTATTCATTAAAGGTAATATTATAAAATAATATATATTAAGATCAAAATATAAAAATTTATTTAATATTAAGTTAATGGATACATATTTTTATAAGTACATATTTTTTTTTTTAAAATGTTGATGTGTGTAATTTTTAAATTGATCATACGAAAAATATCAGAATTGCAAAACCTAAAAAAGATCAATCAAAAACCATAAATACCATAAATATTTCATCTTTTTATTATTTGCAGTTGATTTTCTTATACTTTTGCCTTGTAGGTTTTCGGAGAAAGATCTCACGATCAAAATTGATCTTTCACGGCTGAAAATTTGATAATCTATTTCTATGAATACAAAATTGAGTATTTTCATAACAAATACAAACTTTTGTTACTAAAAATAATACAATCTTCTACAAATGCTAAATAATAGTTATACAAATATTAGCTCAACAATGCAAATTATAGACGCCGGAATATGGTGATCTTATAGTAATATAGAATATTTCCATGCATATTTCATATATCGCACATTCATGTTTTTCTTTCGCATACGTGTTAATTATCATGATAGACTGAAATTACCATGTAAATTAGTGTGTAAAATTAGGATTTTATATATTGGTGGAATGAGTTATATTTGTAAAAATAGAAGGCAGAAGTTATTGTTTAATCATCGCCATCGATGAAGAAAAGAATGAAACAATAAAATAAAATAAAAAATAAAAAAAGAAATATGTAAAAATGGTAGGCGCCGGAATATAGTGAACTTGCGGTGGTTTTGTGGCTGTTTTAGTCAAAACTACGTAGTTTCATCTTTTTTAATTCTTATTATTAATTTATTTATTAACCGAATCATTAACTCTTCTAGTTCCCTTTAGTATTATTATTATTATTATTATTATTATTATTATTATTAATATTATTATTACTACTATTATTTTTATTATTATTATCATCATTATTATTTTTATTATTTTTTTGAATAAAATCATCATTAATATTGTTACGGCGGTGAATTTGATCTTCACTATCGCGTGTCTTCTCGTCTGAAACCTGTAACACAGAGAAGGCAGGATCTTGGGTGAGAACGAGAGGGTTTAAACTGTTCCCGCTCCGATCTCAAAGTCAGATCTTTTTCTCATGTGGTTTTTATGTGTGAACAGGAGTATTGACAGAATACTTTTAATGTAATATCTTCATGCCTTCTTATCCTAGTATGGAGGACTCCACCCTCATGTCGACAGGCTCAGAAACAGTTCTTCCGTACACGGGCTGAAACCCCTTTCTCCGTGGGCTGATTGGGCCTCTGTAACCCAAGGTTTGTGACGTATCTCATGTTAGACCATCGATAGAGTACGGTCGGCCTAACCGTCAGGTAGCCAGTCCTCACAATTATTTACTATTACTACTAGTATGATTGGGCCGCGCGTGGTTTGCTTAAATACTTATTAAAAAAATACATTAAAAGATAAATTTTATATTACATAATGAATATATTACAAATTTCAGTTATTATATTTCATGTTATATTTCATATTTAAGAAATTAAAACTTACATATCCTATAATGAGTAACTATACTTCTTGTTTAAGTTATTTCATTGTAATTGCTTTTTTTAATAAATAATTTACAATTAGTGTTGATAAAGGATGCTATTCTATCAAAATAATTGAACATTTTTTTTTATTTTTTGATACATATCAACAACATACTTGATACATAATATTGGCTTCATAGATGTATGCCAAACAATTCTTAAGTTTACTTTTTTTCGTTGAGTAGAAAAGAATTGAACTGAATTAAATTCAAATATACCGAACAGGAAAAATATATAAGTATTTGTATGACAAAAAGGCCATAGTTTTTACATCATCAGATGATAAAAAGGGAAAGCGTATAGCTTTCAAATCATTTGTATGCTTCCAAAAATAGACTAACTCTAAATGAATGAGCCTATGTATATACTTTCTAGCAAAAAATCTTGTTCTTGTATGAGGAAGCCTGGAAGTGAATTGTAAACAAAACACTAAGCGGCACCCAAACATTCAAGAACTAAGGTACAAAACTGCTAAAAATAGAAGAGCATTCTCCAGGCATCAGCTGCAGAACTTCAGTGGGCATTTTTGAGCTGTGCAATCTGTAAGGACCAACACACAGGTTACATATCATCTAAAATATTAAGATAGTCTTAGGGAGGGAGTACCCAACCTATCCATATGTAGAAGACCTCTTGCTTCCTGTGAGAGGAGTTGAACTGACAGTGTAGAGTTGATTTTATCCCTGAAAGCTGTTTTGGCAATGCTATCAGCAACTAGGTTACACTGTCTGAAAATGTGGGAGATGGAGCAGTTTGGAGGAGGAGCACATGATGTAGCAAGATCATACAGGGGCCAAGGGGCTAGTAGGGGATCTGAGATAGCCCTGACTGCTATTAAACAATCCGACTCAATAGAGTATCTGTACATAGAGGTAGATGCCCATTGTACTGCTTCTTTCAGAGCAAGTAATTTAGAATGTAGAGCTGAAGGAGTCTCTACATATCTGCTAAGAGCAAAGGTTAGATTTCCATCAGAATCCCTAACCACCACTGCCAGCCCAGCCATTTTGTTCTGATGCCATGATTCATCAGTGTTAATTTTCAGTTCACCAGTAATAGGAGGTAACCATTTGATTACCCTTATTAATGGTTGTGGTGGTCTGGTATGGGATGAGAGGAAACCAAGGTTGGACAGTTCCATATCAAAAGAGGCATTAGAGTAAATTACTTTGGCACAGAAAGTCAATAAAACATGATCTTTGATAGATTTTTTAAACTATCTAGATTAGGTTTTACATTTTCAAAAATAAAGGAGCATCTGGCCTTCCATAGGAACCATTCGATAATACAAGGAGTAAGTTTTGCTAAAATACTGTGCAATTTAGTAGTGCCCTGAAATGATAAGTAGTATGAGATTCTATCCCATAAATTTTCAAAAAGTATAGGGGCAGTACCTATCATAGAGTGAAAATCAGACCAAATAGAAAGAGCAAAAGGAAAACTGTTAAAGTAGTGATCCAGATGGTCAGAAAAATTGCAAGCACGACATTTAGATGGAAGATTAAATCCCATTTTCATCAGTATATCTGGAAAAGGGATGAAAGTGTTTACCAACTTCCACATGAAAACATTAATTCTTTTAAGAAGCCTTGAGTTCCAGAGCTGTTTCAGGGTGAAAGATTCTTTCCTGGAGGGTGCCACTGCTTTATATGCAGTTTTGAAGGTGAAATTCCCTTGCAGGTCAGGAGTCCAGATCAATCTATCTGGTCTGGATTGGGTACATTGAGCTTCCTGTAAAAAATGTACAAGAGGGGAGGGCAGATGTGGAGCAATGCCAGGCAGATAAATATGCATATTTTCACAGAAATGAACAACTGTAAAATCCTCAGGTATGCATGTATTTTATATATTGTACAAAAGGGAAATTGGACCAAAAGATGTCCAATTGGATTGCCAGAACTTACAAAGTCCAGTGCCATGTATCACTTTAGTCAGATTTTCAGCAGTCTGTGTTACTGAAACAATTCTTTTCCAGATAGGGGAAGACCTATATGATGGTGAAAGTTTCCAAAAAAATTGAGACCAAAGTGTTTCACCAATCTGATACTTCCACCAGAGCTTTAAAGAACAGGCTGTGACTATAGCATGGATGGATCTAATTCCTATACCATTTTGGCTGACTGGGAAGGAGAGTTCACTCCACCTCCTCCACACTTTTTTTGGTTTCAAATCTGTCTCCCCCCAAAAGAATCTAGACATCAGTTTTTCAATTTTTTGATGACTGAGATGGGAGGTTTCATTACAGTCCATATGTGCTGAGGGATGAAGTATAAGCAAGATTGTATCAAAGTTATTTCCCCCCAGTAGATAACCACTTGTTCTTCCAATTGGAAATTTTATTTTCCAATATTTGGATAAGTGGAGTGAAATATGCATTTAGTACTCTACCCTTAAAGATAGGAACCCCAAGATATGTAAATGGAAACTGGCCTTGTTTCATTCCTAAGATATCCCTAACTTGTTGAACTTTAGAGACTGATGCATGTTTGCCTAAATAATAATCACTCTTTTCAAAATTGATTTTCTATCATGTGGTTAACTCAAAAGCCACAAGGAAAACTTTAAACCTAGAGAGATTATTTTTTTAGGCTCTCAGAAAAATTATGGTATCATCAGCATAACTCAGGTGGGAAAGAGGGGAAGGGCCATGGGGGATATCATAATGCTGTAACATTCCACTATTAAACATATATGAGATGCCTCTTGAAAAAGCCTCTGAAAAAATGTTAAAGAGAAAGGGTGAGAGAGGATCTCCCTGTTTAATGCCCCTTGAAGATTTAAAAAATCCTTGAGGCCTGCCATTGATCAAAACAGAGAAAGAGGCACTGCTGAGGTTTTTCATGATGCAGTGGACTAGTCTACCATGTATGCCAAAATGCAGTAATATAGAATTTAAGAACCCCCAATTAACCCTATCAAAAGCATTTTTAAATCAATTTTAATGATCAAATTGGGGTTTCTGCACTTTCTGTCAAGAAATCTAACCATCTCCTTCAGATATATAATATTGTCTGAGATGTCTTTTTTAAAAAAATGCAGATTGCTGTGATGAGATAATTTTAGGCATAAAGGGTTTCAGCCTCTCCATAATTAGTTTAGAAAATATTTTATTGATAAAATTGGAGAGGCTGATAGGCATGTAATCATCAAAAGAGGTAACCACATCTTTCTTGGGAATTAAGGTTACCCAGGTGGCTGCAATTCCAGCTGGAATGGGAGCTGAACTCATAAAGTCATGTACAACATCCAATACATCATTTTTAATTATTTCCCAAGCCTTTGTAAAAAATTTAGAAGAGAAGCCATTAGGGCCTAGGTTATTGTTCTTATTAAGATTAAAAACAATTGCTTTTAGCTCTTCAATGTTTACTGGACTGAGTAAAATTTCATTATCAGCATCAGTAATTACTTTTGGAATATGACTTAAAAAGTGGTCATAGTAATGGCCATTTTCAAGATTTTCAGGCTCATATAGTAAATCAGAGTAGTATGACACTGCCTCTGAGTCAATATCAGTAGTATTTTCCGGCCAATTCCCAATTGAGTCTTTAATCTTAGTGATGCTAAGAAAATATCTCTTTTTTTTTCACTGTGTGGTGAAAGAATTTTGTGTTTTCACCTCCCCTTTTAACCATTTAATTCTAGATTTTTACTTCCAGAATTTTTGTTGTTCTTTGAGGGCTCTAAGATGTAAGGCTTTAAGTTCTTTGAGTTTAATAAGCTCATTGAGTGAGTTATTATTATCATAGACCATTTCCTGTACTCTTAGTTTTTCAGCAGCATTGCTAATATTGTTATCAATGTTGCCAAAAATGTTTCTGTTCCAGGCTTTTATGGTTAGTTTCAGTCTGATGAGTTTCAGAAAAAAACGAAGCATGCCAGACTTGTACATAGGAAGATTCCAATCATTGGATATGACAGACATGACATCATCTCTATTGAACCATGCATTAATGAACCTAAATGATGAAGGAGAGGTTGGCATGGTACTTGTTAGGGCCGAGCATCCGGCTGACCTGATGGCTCATCAGGACCAACAGCTCGGCCCCTTAGCACACATGGCGCCCGGGCCAGCCCGGACGCGGCATCAGATCAGAACCCCAGTTGTCTGGGCCGGAGATCTCGCCATCCTGGATGACTCATCCCGGCCCCTCAACACACATGGCATCCGTGGCAGACCCGATCGCAGACTAGAACCCTACTTGGCCTTGCAGGAGCATCTTTCCAGACAACCTAACGGCGTGATGTGACTGACCAGGCCCCGGTTCCCTTCTATAAATACCTCACTAATTACAAGGAGAGAGGTATGTTCACCATTCACTATTCTCTACCGAAACTACTCCCAACATGCTTTCTGATTTAAGCATCGGAGCGGGAACGATATTAAGCCACCCCGCCCTGACCGTGAGTGTGTTCATATGGTCTTAGCAGGTAGAGTTCATCCGTCGCCAAGGCGGTTCAAGAGACGCTGCAGCACGGCCTGAATCGGCAGTCCAGGCCACGGTCCAGCAACACCGTTAGGATGTGGACTTTCCTCCGAGGAATTTCCCGGCTGTAACATTAGCGCCGTCTGTGGGAATTAAACGCCTAGTCACCCACGCAGCTCGGAGATGTGAGCGAATCAGCCTCCAACGAGCACAACCGAAGCACATCTCAAAATCTGAGCAGACAAAGAGCCTCTAAGTTGGTTTCTTGGTAAAAAGGTACAAACTTTCACCAAAAATGCCTTCTTTAGAGCCTAAACTTTCAGATTTGTTAAGCACAGCTTCAAGAAAGCTTAAATAGATCAAGCTCATTCTTTTTTAGCCAAAAAGGAGACGACTTTCACCAAAAAATCCCTCCTTTAGAGCCGAAAATTTCAGATCTGTTAAGCATAGCTTCAAGGAAGATTAAACAGATCAAGCCCATTCTTTTTTAGCCAAAAAGGAGACGACTTTCACCAAAAAGTCCCTCCTTTTGAGCCGAAAATTTCATATCTGTTAAGCATGGCTTCAAGGAAGTTTAAAAAGGTCAAGCCCATTCCTTTTTAGCCAAAAAGGAGATGACTTTCTCCAAAAAAATCCCTCCTTTAGAGCTGAAACCTTCAAATCTGTTATGTATACCTTCAAAAAAGCTTGAAGAGAGCAAGCCCATTTCGTTTTTAGCAAAAAAGGGGAAGACTTTCACCAAAAATCCGACCTTTAGAGTAAAAAACCCTCAGATTTGTCAAGAATAGCTTCAAGAAAGCTTAAAGACATTAAACCCGTTCATCTTTAGCCAAAATAGGGAAGAATTTCATCAAAAATCTGACCTTTAGAGCCAAGCCCCCATATATGTGTGAAAAAAAACATTTGAAAAGGGGAAGAAGAGGATATCACACCTCTCCAAAAAAATCCCTCCTTTAGAGCTGAAACCTTCAAATATGTTATGTATACCTTCAAAAAAGCTTGAAGAGAGCAAGCCCATTTCGTTTTTAGCAAAAAAGGAGAAGACTTTCACCAAAAATCCGACCTTTAGAGTAAAAAACCCTCAGATTTGTCAAGAATAGCTTCAAGAAAGCTTAAAGACATTAAACCCGTTCATATTTAGCCAAAAAAGGGAAGAATTTCATCAAAAATCTGAGCTTTAGAGCCAAGCCCCCATATATGTGTGAAAAAAGCATTTGAAAAGGGGAAAAAGAGGATATCATACCTCTGCCATATTTGTGTGGTACAAGGAGACACGATCTTAAAAAAAAAAAGGGAAAAAGAGGGAAAAAGTTTCTGCAGTTTGACTTTCTCTAGCTGATGCATCAAACCGCCCAGATGAGCGGACCGGACGCCTCGTCCAGATGAGCGGAACGAACGCCGTGCCCAGATGAGCAGACCGGACGCCTCGCCCAGATGAGCGGACCGGATGCCGCACCCAGACGAGCAGAGCAGTCGTCGCGCCCAGACCAACGTATCGGTCGCCGCGCCCAGAAAAGCGGACCTGTTAGCGCAGACGAGACAACATAGATACGAAGGTCATCAGCGACCGACCATGATATGCCCACATCGGTAAATACCATCATGGTCATAGGCTACCATCCTGTGATGAGCTCCACTGGCGAGCGGTGAGTGTTAATGTGGCACGGTGTAGGCCATTTATGGAAAGATGAATACCACATAGCCTAGTTCATCTGGCCACTTCAGCGACATCGGCTAGTTCATCAGACCACTTCAGCGACATCGGCTAGTTCATCAGGCCTCTTTAGCGACATCGGCTAGTTCATCAAGTCACACTTCAGCCACGTCGCCCTGTTCATCGAGTCACTTCAGCCACGTCGTCCAGTTCGTCGACTCTCTTCGGAGACATCGCCCAATTCGTCGACCCATTTCGGCGACAAGGTCAACCACCTGGTTCATCGATCATGTCCACTTCCCAAAGTTGTTTCATCAACCCAGTTCAGCGGCCTCATCCGCCATCCAGAGCTTATACGGCAACAATGCTTCATGTCAACACTCATTCATGGTAAAGAGAGCCATCCAGACACAACTCCTACCAAAGGACGAATAGGACTGCCAGGGTGAACAGCCGCCCAGGTGGGCCGACCCATCCAGGATCACGACCCAGGTGATGACGCTGACGCATGAGTGCATGGCAACCGGGTGAGCCAACTAGATCAGAAACGTCTCTTAGACAACTGAGCCAACTAGGCGAGCCGACCAGACGATGAGGTCAATCCCGCTCCGAGCCGACCAGATGACGAGGTCAATCCCGCTCGAAAAAGGTTCCCCATACCTCCCAATATTTCTAATGATAGTCTCATGACATTTTCTCAACCATAATTTCTAGAGAGATCACTACGTTTGCCCTAATAAGGGAGTGGTCTTGGGGAAAACTATTTTTCCCGTGCAAAATTGTAGTGTTGTTTTCTCCCCCACTATCAATGTATTTCAAGTGCTAAGTTCACGGACATGTTTCCTCTTGTTTATCCATTTGAACCTTATTTCAAAACTCGAATGACCAACTCAAAATTTGTAACAATGGATACAACGAACGGAGGTCCAACCCACCGCCCCGGCCAGCCGGACCGGGCGGAGAGAACACATGGCACATTTCACACCTTGACTGTAAAGCGTTCGGGATGCATCTTTGTTAGCGAGCCAGGATTTTTGCCTAAAGAAACAAGGGTGTACTTCTATGCATTTTACTCTCAAGGGCAAGTCGGTCGACACGATCACGATCGTGACCGCCGGGACGGGACTGAGGTTTAGCCACCCTTCTCGCGCACCGAACGTAGGCGTGGTCCTGTTTAGACGCGAATACTCGAAAGGGGCAGACCATATTCTTTCCCAACCACGGGTAGAAACCGTTTGGGAAAAAAGGTGGGTCTCTTCTTCATTGAAGACCCATGTCGGGCAAGGACCGATAAGCAGAGTTTGAGACTTAGCAGTACCAACTCTAAATAAAAAATTCCAGGAAAGGAATGACCATTCCACATATCATGATGGCTTGGAAAAGGTTTAGCGACTCCCAAGTTTCAGGCAACTTTGCCCAGAATTCCCGGCCGTGCGCGCCAACTTCAATCAGAACTAGCAGGCATCCAGGACCGTCCATCCGGTCAAGCCATCCCTCTTCCTGAAGGGGACGACCCATGTGGACAAGATGGCCCATCCCACTTGGTGAATGGTAAATGAAACAATCATTATAAGCATGCAGGTTGTAAACTAATGAAGAAATGCTAAAGAGGCGCAAGCTTAACAATTTATTATGTAAACATATAATGTTTCAAAAGAAAACAAGCATAACAAAATGTATCCCCTTATGGGTTATTACATAACCAGTAAATTGTTCAAATGGCAAAACGCAGGAAAGGAAAATAAAGAAAACCTAACTGGACTGGTCGCCTTGGCCGGCAGACCAGTCAACCCAAGAGGGACGACACGCCGCGAAGCGCATACCCTTCCAGGATTGCCATCTTGAAATCGTGCGAAACATGGGAGGTCTCCGTGACCAATGCCAATCAGCACAATGAACATGTACAAGCAATATGCTATCACGACCCAGGTCAGCATAAATCAACATGCCCTTACATGAATCAGAACCAGGTCAGCATGCTAAGCACAGTTGAAAAATGCGTACGCTTAAGATAAGATATCGATCCAAAAAGAGCTAACCTCCCAGATCGCGATTTCGACTGTCAGGCCAGGCCAAGGCTTTGCCATCCCTGATCGCGGTTCTGACCGCCAGCCTGGGCCAAGGCTTGGCCATCCCAGATCGCGGTTCCGACCGCAAGCCTGGACTAAGGCTTGGCCATCCCAGATCGCGGTTCCGACCGCCAGCCTGGGCCAAAGCTTTGCCATCCCAGATCGCGGTTCCGACCGCCAGCCTGGGCCAAGGATTTACCATCCCAGATCGCGGTTCCGACCGCCAGCTTGGGCCACGGCTTTGCCATCCCGGATCGCGGTTCCGACCGCCAGCCCGGGCCACGGCTTTGCCATCCCGGATCGCGGTTCCGACCGCCAGCCTGGGCCACGGTTTTGCCATCCCTGATCACGGTTCCAACCGCCATCATAGGCACGTTTCTGCCATCCTGGATCGCGGACCCGTCCGCCATCATAGGCACTTTTCTGCAACCCTAGATTGCGGTTCCGACTGCCATCATAGGCACTTTTCTGCCATCCTAGATCACAGTCCCGTCTGCCATCATAGGCACTTTCCTGTCATCCTAGATCGTGGTCCCGACCGCCATCATAGGCAAGTTTCTGCCATCCTAGATCGCGGTCCCGTCCACCATCATAGGCCTTTTCCTGTCATCTTAAATCGCAGTTACGACCGCCATCATAGGCACGTTTCTGCCATCCTAGATCGCGGTTCCGACCGCCAACCTAGGCCACGGTTTCAACCGCTCAATATTCATCAATCATCTGCAGCTCCATCTTTTAGCCAACGAGAGCTCTTCAACTCTCACTAGAAAGAGGGGAAAGAAGACCAGATAGGTCGTGAAGCCGGACAGCCGATCCTGCCAAGTCAAGGGAAGTCCAGAACAAAGATCAGCCCAGATGGGGTGTCTGGTTGACGAACTGGAAAGCCAAGTGGTTGAATGGTTAAGAGAAGCAGATAAACCAAGGAAATTAATGAATGAAGTCACTCCGATAAACCACTTGGCCTAACATGCCGAGATGTAACATGCCAAGAAGCGCGAAGACCGACAACACAATTCACCTCAAGAGGCTTACGAGTCAAGGCGTAGCAAGAATAGGAAGGCTCCCACGACCACGGTCACGGGCCACACGTGGCTATGAACCTGACTAGAGATCCCGCTTGATGATCAATCCTCACCAGGTTAAGGAACCAAGCAGTAACACAGATTATGATGTGGGATGCCGAACCAATCTTATCCAAATGAGGAGCCCAGATCCAGAAGTTGGGTTACTAGACGACACTATTCAAGGCAGTTGCCAGATGATACTATTCAAAGAAGTTGCCGGATGATACTATTCAAGGCAGTTACCGGATGGGGCTATTCAAGGTGGATCAAATGCTAAAATCAACGAAATGAGAAGTTCAACTAAGATGCTTCGGGTGTCAGCCTAGACCGACCTCCCAAACCAGCGAGTTCATCCGCCGAATCCGTCCAACATGTCTGATCAACTGGCTCATGCCACAGAACGATGTGTACCGAAATCGCAAGCATGCCCACGACCATGGCCTCAAAGGAAATTTTATCCACCGAAAGCAACATGTTCTAGGCACAAATCCACGAAAAACAATTTTCCCCCGACAAATATGGCGAACAAAATATTGAGTCACAAAGCGGTAGAGAGATCCAGAATCCGACCGCGACAATCAGTTGATGAACTGAACGTCTCATCGAGGCGGCTCGCCAAGACAATGATGGAACCACACCAGCGGTCCGATCCAGCCCATCCCGACGGGGCACCATGGCAACAGGATATCTACAGCCAAACTCATCAATCAGATCAACGATCCGGGTCAAGCAAGAACCATCATGGTGAAAACACGACACGGTGCAAAAGCATCACACCTACCTACGACCCAGACGCCTACCCTACGCGACATCGTGATCCAGCTCCATGGCCAAGGCTAGCAAAGCCCACTCGGCCCAAATGGAATACATTGCAAGTAAAAAGGGGGGCACGTGAGCAAGAAGTGGAGGACTTTTCTTACCACGAATCTTCCGATGGCGTGAACCCTGCTTGCTCGAAACGGTCCAACGACCCAAGCAACAGCCCTGCACTCGAACCGTCAGTTCGAGCTTGGACTTGGGGGGACTTGTTAGGGCCGAGCATCCGGCTGACCTGATGGCTCATCAGGACCAACAGCTCGACCCCTTAGCACACATGGCGCCCGGGCCAGCCCGGACGTGGCATCAGATCAGAACCCCAGTTGTCTGGGTCGGGTATCTCACCATCCTGGATGACTCATCCCGGCCCCTCAACACACATGGCATCTTTGTCAGACCCGATCGCAGACTAGAACCCTACTTGGCCTGGCAGGAGCATCTTCCCAGACAACCTAACGGCGTGATGTGACTGACCAGGCCCCGGTTCCCTTCTATAAATACCTCACTAATTACAAGGAGAGAGGTATGTTCACCATTCACTATTCTCTATAAAAACTACTCCCAACATGCTTTCTGACTTAAGCATCGGAGCGGGAACGGCATTAAGCCACCCCGTCCTGACCGTGAGTGTGTTCATATGGCCTTAGCAGGTAGAGTTCATCCGTCGCCAAGGCAGATCAAGAGACGCTGCAGCACGGCCTGGATCGACAGTCCAGGCCACGGTCCAGCAGCACCGTTAGGACGTGGACTTTCCTCCGAGGAATTTCCCGGCTGTAGCAGTACTGCCTATAGTCAAAAATGCCAGACACCAACACTTTGACGATGAACCAGACTCACAAACTGATCTGCAAGACAAAGGCCCCCGGTGTCCCGGGGATAGACATTCCGACGCTCAAGTCAGTATATTTGCTCAAGGCGTAAAGTATAAAGTATGAGATTAGATGAGAGGTCTACCAAACCTTTTAGGGTATTTATATGGCTACAATCCGTAGATCACCAAGATATGTATTTATGGTATGAATACAACTCTTATGGGAATAGAGGTTGTATTACCATGTATAATAGAAGTGTATTTCAGACATGGTTGTATTACCATGTTTAGGATAGCTGTATTACCATCTTTGAGAAGATGTATATTCCTTGTAGAACATTCATAATATACGCATTCCTTATAAGGATTAGGATTGATGGACCCGTGGACCCATCCTCCGCGTATCTCGAGCCCACGACCCTTCTTGGGCCCTGGTCTGAGTGTGAATGAGGTCCGTATACGAAGCATGGACATATCAATGGTCAGAAGTATTTCTGTTGAGAATCTGGATAGAAGAAGTAGGGAACTTTGCTATCCAGCTCAGAGTAGCCAAACCTCTATCTAGTGTTTGTGTGGTGGGGTTTCTAAGCCAGTTGTTAGTCCATGTAAGATGGTTCCCAAATGTATTAATCCCAGTGAGTGCATGAATGGATATGAAGTAATTAAATGTAGACATGCCTCTAATACAAGGTTTAGATGGGCCTCTATATTCATCAGGAGATCTTATTGTATTAAAATCTCCTATTAGAAATGAGTCCTGCAGCTTTGCTCCTGACAAAGCACTCCATAGAAATTCTCTACCAGGAACTGTTCTCAAACCATATATAAACACTCCTTCCATTGCAGTGTTCATTCAGTGGCTAAAGATAGTGACTGATAGGAATTGGAGGTGGTCAGTTTTTAAAGTGATGTGCAACTAATCATTCTAGAACAACCAGATCTTGCCACTTTGAGCACACATGGATTTATCAAAACCAAGTATTTTCCTAAATCTATCACATTTGTGGTTCCTGTGTAAGGGTTCAATTAGACACAAAATCTATATCCTATGTTCTCTAATCATATCTGTAAGTCTTTCCATAGATGTCTTCATATCTCTAATGTTCCACACTAGGCATTCAATTTTTAATGTTGTACTAACCATTAAAAACAAATTTAGTGCTTTTTGACTTTGTAAAAACTATGTTAGGTGAAGGAATTTTTGGAGCTTTTTTGGAGTAAACTTCTTGTTGATTTGAGTGAAGAAATTAACCATATTAGATTTTTCCAGTAAAGGAAAATCAGTTTGGTTGTTTTCCACAGTCAGAGCATTAGAGGAAGGTAGAGGTATTACCTGATCAGTGTGAATTAAATTATCATCCTCAGATGATTCATCCTCCATTTCTTTTTCTGGTGGGAGTGTCTCTTCCTCCTCATGGTCAGAGTCATCAGTCAGCAGTGAAAACCTGTTCTTACATTCCATCTGAGACACAAAATGAATTTTATCAGCAGATAAGGAAACATTTTTACAGGATAGGACTTACTGAGTATCAGATCATCTTTAGCATAGGTGGAAAGGGGTTTAGAGGTCAGGGTTTGTTGTAATAGAAGAAAGTCAGAATCCTTGGTAGAAGAGTCTGGCTGCATAGTGGACGGAGAGGGTAGGGTTGTGACTGGTGGAATGGAGTTCAAGGGGGAGGGAAGGCATGTGACAGGTGGTATGGGGTTCAAAAGGGAGACCAGTGTATTGTGTTCCTTTTTTGATTTGGTCCAAACTTTGGGCAGGGTAGTTTAAAGTGTGGGAGGGTTAGAAGAGGAGGGGATATCTGTGATAGCTTTTGTAGAGAAGGGTTCAACAACAGTGCTACTGGTATTGATACAGTCATCAGAGACCTCATATATGACAGGGTTTTTGCTTTTATTCTTAGCTGCAGTATCCTTATCCATTTTGGCTGATGTAAGCTCTTGGTTGGGGCCAGGGACTTGCACTATCTGTTTAGCAACTGGAGGCTGGCTAATAGGCTTCAGTTTCTGTCTTAATTCAGGACGCAGAACAGTGCAATTCTCATCATTATGCCCTAGCATAGAGCAGTGGCTGCAGTACATAGGTAAGTCTTCATATTCCACTGGGTATCTAAGAATTTCCTCACCCTCAATACCTAACCTGATAGTGCTACTAAGCTTCTTCCTAAGATCAACTTCCACACAGATTTTTATTACTGACGGTCTAGTTAGAGCAGCTGTAGCTGCTGCATCCACTTTTATGAAGGTCCCTATCTGATTACCCATACATTGAATGAGTGTGGAGTTGTAGAAGTAGCATGGTACCTTTTTGATATTGACCCAAACCGGCACGATATAAGACTCGGCCTCCGGTGAGAAATCCAATGTCCACTTAAGGACCTTCATTTGAGCCCCACAGAGGAACCAATGGCCTCTCATCCAGCAACGCTGATAGTCCTCAGGATCCTGGAACCTAATCAGTATATGTCTATAATCGATCGCACCAATTTGGTACTTGCCGGAGAAACCAACCGACTTGAAAGCATCGTTGAGGCATTCCATTTTCGGTTTCCCTCTTGGAAACTTGCCAATCAGAGCATTACTATAGTAGGAAGCAAGAGTTTCGGCTTGGGATCTGGTTACTGTGCAGGCAATTTCACCACGAAATTGTGTGATTGGGTTTGTTTATGGGTTTGCAGGGAGATTGGAAGTGAGGGGAGGTGGACGGTTGGCTAGAGCCTGCAAAAAGCTCTTTGCCGACGTTGAACCACCGCTATACCGCGTTGGCTCCGCCATAGGCGTCGCCGTTGTAGTCGTTGGAGGTGACCGTTATCAGTGGAAAAGGTCAGAACGGGAATAAAATAGGGAAGAGTTGTGGTGGATTAGTGTCGGAAAAAGAGAGGAGAGAGAAAAAGTTGAGAGCATAAGTTTGAGAGCTTTTCACCATAAGATAATACAAACTCTTTTCCACTCCAATCATCACAATTCACAAGTGTAGTTTCAATTGGTGGTCCTTCTGTAACAATATCCCCAGACCATCGACTACCAATGTTTTAAAAAATAATTTGGTATATAAACGAATAAAAGGTCAAGGGATTTAAATATTATAAAAATCGGGAATAAAAATATTCATAAATATTATAAAACGTGACATGGAAAAATATTCATACCACTTTTTATATACCGGTGCAACACATTCAGATAATATTGTAGTTCCTCACCTCGAGCAAAAGTTGTGAAGACACCCGACTCCATGCATCACATCTTAATTGCATCATCAACTATGCACTTCGCTCATCGGTTTTCATCTGCACCTCCCCGGTTTTATTCTCAGGCATGTGGGTTACGCCACCGTTATTTGAAAGCTACGCAGCAAGCTTTGATGAACTCGTCAGCCTAATTTAATTCTATGCCGCCCTGCATGATGACTCCGCCGATTTCCATCGTCGTAGTCGGCCATGCCGTGTGAAAATCGAAATCCTCAAAACCTTATTATCGAACTGTAGAAGAAGGGAGAAACTGTTTTTGCGATAATGATTTAGAGAAACATAGGTTATATACCACAAAAAAAAGCCAACGACGTAATAAAGTAAAATATATTAATACCATAATCATAGTATATTACAAGGAAATGATATATTATTTGGTGATACATGATAAATATAATTTCCAAAAGAATAAATTTGTGTGTGATACATATCAAAAATACGTTTCCAGTTTTATATGAATGTTGGCAAAAAGGAAAAAAGGATATACACGTTAGTAAATTGTAGAGGAAAAGCATTACATGGTATTATGTTGACGTAAAAATATAGAAAAAATTGAACGCAAATTCACAAAAAGTATTTGGTATATGTGGAAGAAAAAAGAAATTATTTGTAAGGTAACGCGGCAATATTTTGGAAAAGAATATTATTATAGGAACATTTTAATATATATCAGGATCATTCTGATATTGGCAAATCAGACACCAATTAAATAACGATGCATCATCTTTAACTAATTTATGATTGGGCCACGTGTTCAATCATTACCCAGACAGATTTAGGCATTCTAAATTAGGATTTTAGAACTTAACTAAAAATATCTTAACCAATTAAAACATTACAATTGTACACGTGTCATTATCTTATTGGTGCCTGATAAGGCCTATATAAGGATCATCCGGATGAATGTTATTCTCTTCTAAGAAAGTCTTTATACGTTTTAACTTATAAAGTGTACCTTTTAATTTGAACTGTATATTTTGTTATTTCAAATTTTTTAATTTTTACATAAAATTTCTTAAATGTTTTCATTAAAACATGTTTTACTATATGTTTACTTTAAAATGATCAATGTTTTAATACAAAATTTTAAAACCCCATAATTCTAATTAATCTTAATTCTTTTTCTCCCTTTTCGTATTAAAATATTTTTACAAACAATTTTCATTGGTATAAGTAATTCAAATTTTAATTATTATAAGCAATTCAAATTTCACCGTATTCTCTATTAGGATTATTTATAAAAAGTATTCACTTTAAATTATAGTAGAATTTACTGCTTTCTCCTCATCTTATTTTCGCGCCTAAGATTTTTACTGATCATATAAATTATTTCATTTTTCCAAAATAATGTACATACATAACTAAACATATTTTTCCCTAATTATATGCCTAATTATTTTGTTAATTTAGTGAAATTCACTGTGCCTTACAAATTTTACACTAAATTCACTGTGCGTTACAGTGAATTTAACTTTATCATGACCAACTTTGTATATGCCTAAATGATTAGATTTGTAATTATAATCATATTAAAACATAACTAAAAATACTTTCACTAATTTTTTTGCCTTGTTTTTATATATACTAAGTTAGTAAATTTACTTTGCCTCATTAACTTTTTACTGATTGTTGTACTATTTATCTCATATTTTTCAACCGTGAGATAAATATTATGGATGACCAGTTTTCTATACAAAAAAATTATTAGATTATAATTATTATCATATCAAATCATTCAATTAATTTTTTTTATAAACATTAACAAAAAAATCATATTTATTATATCCTAATCAATATGTCTTTTGACTGGCGATGTTTATCTACTTTAAATATCCTATTCTATACATAATTTTTTTCATTAGCTACTATCTCTATTGGTGATTTCCACAAATTTTATCGAATATAACTAAAATATTATTGACAATTTGTGCAATAAAATAACGATGATTAATTCGACACTTAGAATGATTTGAAAATTTCACAATCAACAATGTCGATAATTTTAGAGTTATTAGTATAGATGTATCACAAAATCACTTATAAATGTCACATCATGATAAATGATAGTTTCAACATGTGAATGGGTAATATTAAAGATAGTTTATTATTTAAATTTTGTGTTTTAATACAAAGATGAAAAATGTAGCTATTACGAAAATATTCATAGTAAATAGTTTATGTCATAATTTACCGCCTTATAGTATTATTTTTGCATACAATTAGTTTTCCATTTTACTGTATCAAAATTGCATCCTAATTAATTTTTACACTTATCATTTGCTTTACATTATTGATTAAATGTAATTCAATGAAAATTTTATAATTCGTCATTCTAAACAAATGAAAAAATTTGTGATATTTGTCCACATAATTTTATAACAATTTGTAGATATAACCTATAAATAAATCATAAAATAAATATTTATTTTAAAAATTTACATGATTTTATAATTATTTTACAATTACTATTTTCAACTACTATAATTATATAAAAACATAAATACTACTTATTTGTTATATATAGTTTAAAATTCCGTAAATAACACGGGTGTTACACTAGTCTTTTTTTTTTTTTTTTAAGTAAACCACTGAAAGTGGGGGATATCATATTGGGCATCCCGAACCTCAAAAAAATGGACATACAACTATGATACACTTTAAACCCCGAGAACAGTCCAAAGTGTACGGAGATAAACTCCCAAAGCATTGGTGAATGCTTTGCAAAAAAGAATACACATCTAGGCCTATTACAAAAATTGTGAGGCATGATATTTTTTGGACCTATTAGAGAATTGCTAAGCAAAACTCAAGGCGATCCCAATAAAACTCACACTTCACTAAGCTAGGTAAAACCTTACTAAAATGTACATCTTCCCTAAAACAGATGTGGAAAGCTATTAGAACTTAGGGAAGACAAATTGAATTGTAGATTCTTGGATGACAGGTCATTAGGCTGGATGCTTTCAGTCTGTGAGTGAAAATGTCCTGTGAGTAGACTGTATATTGAGCAAAGTGTAGTTTCTCCTTTGGAAAAAAGCTGCTCTTCTGTGGGATGAATTTTACCTGCGAGACAGCACAAAAATTATGAGCGTAGCAGCCATTCTAAGGAGGGTGTAGTCTGAGAGATGGCATTCCAGCTATAGGGTGTTACACTAGTCTATACTATACTTTAAAAGAGGATGAATTAGAATTTTCTAAAAATTTTGAATTATTTTTAGGATTAATGAGGAACTGACACATCAGCATCTTATTTTCCCTTTTACAAATATTATTATTTACTTTTAGTTAGACTAATAATCCTACCTTTAACTTCCACTTAATGATCATGCATTGATTTTTTAAAAACGTTTTTTTATAAAGAAGAAGTGGTTGAAAGAATTAAAAGTGTACTTTAAAAGAGGATGAATTAGAATTTTCTAAGAATTTTGAATTATTTTTAGGATTAATGAGGAATTGACACATCAGCATCTTATTTTCCCTTTTACAAATATTATTATTTACTTTTAGTTAGACTAATAATCCTACCTTTAACTTCCACTTAATGATCATGCATTGATTTTTAAAAAGCATTTTTTTATAAAGAAGAAATGGTTGAAAGAATTAAAAGTGGCTTAATTCACCATATTAAACATCTATATCTATACTATACTTTAAAAGAGGATGAATTAGAATTTTCTAAGAATTTTGAATTATTTTTAGGATTAATGAGAAATTGACACATCAACATCTTATTTTTCCTTTTACAAATATTACTATTTACTTTTAGTTAGACTAATAATCATACCTTTAACTTCCACTTAATGATCATGCATTGATTTTTTTTAAACGTTTTTTTATAAAGAAGAAATGGTTGAAAGAATTAAAAGTGGCTTAATTCACCATATTAAACATCATACTATACTTTAAAAGAGGATGAATTAGATTTTTCTAAGAATTTTGAATTTTTTTAGGATTAATGAGGAATTGACACATCAGCATCTTATTTTCCCTTTTACAAATATTATTATTTACTTTTAGTTAGACTAATAATCCTACCTTTAACTTCCACTTAATGATCATGCATTGATTTTTTTAAAAACGTTTTTTTAAGAAGAAGTGGTTGAAAGAATTAAAAGTGTACTTTAAAAGAGAATGAATTAGAATTTTCTAAGAATTTTGAATTATTTTTAGGATTAATGAGGAATTGACACATCAGCATCTTATTTTCCCTTTTACAAATATTATTATTTACTTTTAGTTAGACTAATAACCCTACCTTTAATTTCCACTTAATGATCATGCTTTGATTTAAAAAAAATGAATTTTATAAATAAGAAATGGTTGAAAGAATTAAAAGTGGCTTAATTCACCGTATTAAACATCTATACTATACTTTAAAAGAGGATGAATTATAATTTTCTAAGAATTTTAAATTATTTTTAGGATTAATGAGGAATTGATACATCAGCATCTTATTTTCCCTTTTACAAATATTATTAATTACTTTTAGTTAGACTAATAATCCTACCTTTAACTTCCACTTAACGATCATGCATTGATTTTTAAAAAATGTTTATTTATAAAGAAGAAATGGTTGAAAGACTTTATTTTTTTTTTGGTGGAGGGATATTATATTTGGCATCCCCAAACCATTAATTGACATAAAATAAAATACAATGATCTCCTCTTTAGGAGGCAATTTGTAAGATTACAGAGAGGTTTCTAAAGATATAACTATTCTAAACCTTCTCTGTATCTGAAACAAGAACTAAAGCCTTAGTAGCTAGATATAGCCATACTAATTCTCTGCTTTGATAGTGACATCTAAAAAGAGATGAAATGAAAGATTCCTAAAAGACCGACACAAAAGCGTCAAACTGCTTTGACAGGTGTAATATCCCTAATTTGAAACATAAAGTCTGCACTCACTGCTCAAATCTACAAGTGTATGCACAGAGACGCCGATAGTAAATTTAAAGAAATTACAACAACTTGGATTTCTCCTCTACTGAAACTGCACACACCGAAACCCAAGGGGTCTTCCCAAAAGAAAGAGGGAGGCGACAAACAAATGGGCAGGGATACTCAATAAATTAGTCAAAGCAATTTTGCAAAAAGTCAGAGTTCTAATCATCCATCTCTTAAAATCTAAGAAATCTAAGAAAGCATAGAAAAGAATCAACCCACAATCCTGTCCAATATAAAAGCATCGATAAGAGATATCACCAGAATAAACCTGCGAGGCACATGGAAACTCTAGCGAAGCAGCGTTAGCATCCGTGTGGGGCAACCGGTGACAGACACACTGGTATGCCTGGCGGCGGCGCGTGGAGTACCGGCAGCGGCGCTTGAAAGACCGGCAGAAATCGAACGTTAACTAATCGGACCAAAACCTGTCATCTCAACCTAATTGGGCCATCTCTAGTTGAAAACTATCCAAAACCTGTCCTACCCGACCCGACCCGACCCGAGCCGAGCCAACCCGAGCCGAAATCGTCGGATCCAGGCCAAGTCGACTCGGCACATGAAAAACAGCACCTGTCTCTGCTCTGTAACCTCTGGTCGGTGTCTGCGCGTGGGAGAAGTTCACCGGAGTCGGCATCACCAGATCGGAGGTCTCCTCGGCGTCGTAGACCTCCCAGACTCCAAGGTCGGTGATCACCGTCGTCGGCTCCCGTCGTCGACCTCGCGTTGACTTTTCAGCTCGAGCCCGATCTACTTAGCTCTGCCCCGTCAATGCTGGATCTGAACTCCGGCGTGAAGGTAGCGGTTGTGTGCGGTGGCAACCCGCCCAAAAACCGCCAAAAGAGAGGTAGTCGGAGTATCAAAAAAGAGATGTAGTTGTTCGATTGATATGGGGTTTTGGATTGGGGGTTGGGGGTTAAAGAGAAGAGGCGTATATCAGGGTGGGAGGGGTGGCCTGCTCGGCGGCGAAACGCCGGCGGCCACCCCGCCAGTTGATCTGGAGAAGGGCTACTGTTTGGGGAAATATGCGTAGAGAGCGTTTCTCTCACTGATTTTTCAAGAAGCTTTCAAAGTAGTAAATGTGGTTGAAAGACTTAAAAGTGGCTTAATTCACCATATTAAACATCTATTTAAATAGTCATTATCTATGTAGTATAGTATAGTACTCTTCAAAACAAAAGAAAATTTGATGATGTGTCTTTTTACAATTTTTTGAATCTATAGTACTTTTTTTTTTGAAAATTTGAATCTTTAGTACTCTTTACAGTAAGATGATAAAAGGTGACGTGTTATTTTCTAAGCATTTTGAGTATTTTTTACAATCAACTACAATTTGACATGTGTCAACTCTTTTTGAATTTTTTTTAAACTTTTTATTCAACTCCTTCTGAAAAACTGATACATTATTTTTTTAATAAACTGCTCCATAACAATTATGTTCTAATTGCTCCAATTACTCCTTAATAAATCTGCTCTAAATCGTTTTCTGCTCCTCTTTCCCAAAATTTCTCCAGAATAAAGTGAAACATCTATATATTAAATTCCATATACTCCAATTACTCCTTAATAAAGCTGCTACATTTATGGGCTCATATGTTTTCACAGCAAACCTTTCCAAATTCCCTACACCTTTTTCATTAGCCCTCTCTCTATAAATTATGTTCTCTAAATTCCGGTAAAACATCCCTCAAGTATGTATCTCTTGCTTAAATTAGTGTGCTTGTTGTTTAGTATGTGAATGATTTACAAAATATCTCAAAATACTGAAAAGATTTTTTTCTTTAAAATGTGATCCAGATGTTTCTGCATGAAGACGAAGGTGTATCAATATTATTGATAAGAAAATATCTTCAAAATAAGGATGGAGTCTCCTTATTATTTCTTTTACGAGTTTTTATCATTTACTTTACATGTTTAGTTGTTCCTTCTTCTCTTTTTCATTGTAATGATTTGTTCCATATTTAGCTCTTGGTTTTTCTGTTTACAGTAGTTGTGGTTTTTTAAAGATACGACCGAAATTTTTTTATGTTTAAAATTAGTTAACAGCTTAAAAGGTAGGTTACATTTTTTTGGAATTCTTTTACCTTTTTGCTTCTAAGTTTTCATATGTTTCCAATTTATATTCTATGACACAGCTTTGCTGGCAAGTTACAAACATTCCGTTACTAAGCATCAATTATTACAGATATTTTAACAAGTAATTTCAATTCAAGTTTTTTTTTTTTAATAAATACCACCTTTCAAAGATGGGGGGGAATTCATTGGCACCCCTAACCCAAAAATAAAAAACATAACAATAAAAATAAAGAGAGCTAAAAATAGAAGCTCAGTTTGTTACAAACTTGGCAAGATGGGCAGTAATGCTAGGCCAAAAAATCAAAAAATTTCACCTATAGATGACAGAAAAAGTGTCATCCTCACACTATAGATTGAGACTTGTACAATGTTAAGGAAGCTTTTTAGCCAACGTCGAAATGAAGAGCAACTCAGCCGCCAAAACCATGTTCAAGTTAATCAAAAGTGTGGAGAGGGAACAAAATACCTAACATATATACTACTAATAGTCAAGAAATCAAAAGAGTGCCATGATCAGTCTGGTTGCAGAGGGGAAATTCTAATGGCTGGGACCTGTTCAGCATCAAGAATTATCAGACCCCTAGTAGAGGAAGGCATGGTAGACCAGGAGTAATTTTCATCTTTTTTTCCAGACAAGGCAAGCTTAGCCAGGGAGTCTGCAACTGCATTGCCCTCCCTCATAGTGTGGTGAATTTCAGAAGATCCAAGCTGTGCTTCAATTGAGTGCAGAAGATGAAGGAGTTTCCACTGTCTCTTTGTTGAGTTTTTAATCATCTGTAAGGCCAGGAGACAGTCAGTTTCAACAGAAAAAAGTGAAATGGAAAGTGACTTAGCTGTGATGATCCCTTGTTCAATAGCCTGTAGCTCAGCTTGAAGTGGAGTAGGGGAAAGGATGTAGATATTTTTTGCACAAATCACTGAAACTTGTGCATTTCTGATGGTGATTCCCAATCCAGCCTGTCCTTCTGACCAGGATGCATCCACATTAACTTTGTAGCCATAAGAAGGTCTGCTCCACCATACTGGGATAAAATTTGGCTTTGGTGGGATGTAAGGAGAGGGAATGACTCCAGATTCAGAGAGTTCCTTATCCACCTCTCTGGTCATGATAACTGGTTTTCTGGAGAAGGCTAAATATAGTGACTATTTTAATTCCTTTTCTAGCTCCACCTGTGAGGGAGGAATGTCATCATAGAGCTTTCTGTTTCTTGCCTTCCAAAGGATCCAACATACCAGAGAAGGAGACACATGATTAATCTTTGTATGAGCCTTAGACAGACCAGAGAAGGCCCAACAGGTTGCCAATCTGTCCCATAAGCTGTCACACCTAAAAAATTCTGAAAAACAGATTTGGTGCATATACTTCCATAATGAAATGGCAACTGGGCATTGGGTGTAGAAGTGATGAAGGGACTCAGAGTTATAGCAAAAACAACATTTTGATGGAAACTGAAATCCAAAATGTTTGATGATGTCATCAAAAGGTAACAGAGCATTTAAAAGTCTCCACATAAAAATGGAGATTTTTTTCTGTAAATGTGAAGTCCAGATTTTGGTCATAACTTGGAGTTGCTGTTTTGGTTCTTTGAGCCCAGCATAAGCAGATTTGAAGGTGAAGGTTCCAGTTGGGCTTATTACTAAAAAGGTTCCAGTTACGTATGAGAAAAATGCTCTTATTAGATTTCTTACTAAAAATCGTTTTCTCTCTCTAAGACAAATGCTCCACCTTCTCTCTAAAACTTTTCCCCATTTTCTTTCCGTTACACTCTAATTCTGACAACTTCCACTTTTAATGGTCACACAACGGCACAAAATATGTCGGTGCCGCCGCATCTCCGTGGCGGTACCACCTCACCTCTAAATTTTCTACAAGCTCTGAATGTCAAACCGCCACCGCTCTACCCCTCCCTTCCCTCCAATCCATCATTTCAACCAATTCCTGAGTACAAAGGAAAGATAGCATGTATTCTCTCGCCGGATGAAGTTGCGGCGTTATCGGAGCATTACAACAACGCCTTAATTGGCAAGTTCGCTCGCCTGAAGCCATCAATGGACTTCTTACAAGAGGCCTTCAAATCTGTCGGTTTCAACGAAAAGTACCAACTTGGCTCCATCAAGCATGTGCTGATTCGGTTCGACGATCCGGAGGATTTCCAGCGCTGCTGGATGAAGTCACTGTGGTCTTTCAAGGGTATAAGCATGAAGGTATTCAAATGGACCCCCAATTTTACCCCTGATTCTGAAACCTCTATCTTACCTGTCTGGATAACTATTCATAATGTGCCTATTTTTTGGTATAATGTGGCCATGCTTGAGTCCATTGGTAATAAGGTTGGAAAATATATAAAGATGGATCAGGCTACTGCAAATCTATCTAGGCCCTCGGCTGTAAAATTATGTGTGGAGATTGATCTTCTAGCCAAGCTGCACAATTCAGTATCTCTCACAGTCAATATGCAGGGGGAAGTTGCAGATTTCCCCATTGAATATGAGCTCCTTCCACTATACTGCAAGCACTGTAAGAAGTTGGGTCATGAATTGCAAGAGTGTAGAATTCTACACCCTGAGCTTAGACCTATCTCCACCAGAACCCAACAAACCAGACCACCCCCAGCCACCATGCCAAAAAAGCCAGCCCCCTATACCAAACAGATGCATAAAGAAAACCATCCCAAAGCCAGTTCCTCCAAACCAACCCTGGAAAAGGATACACCTCAATTTATGTATGTCCAAAAGACAGATGCATCCAAACTCCAGGGCAATGCTTATGCTCAGAAGAAAGATAAACAAGTCATCTCAGCAGTGTCTCCTGATCAGACAACAAACCACTCTCCAACCCCTAGTATCCCCATTTCAAATGCCCCTCCTATTTCCCTTTCTGCTCAGCCACATCAAAGCCAAACAAGAGCCTCTGGTCTAGCATAGGGAGACACATATTTTCATGCCATCACAATCCAGGAGGACTCTTTGGTTCACTTACAATCTCCTTCCCTTGATTTGGATCCTTCACTCACCCAGACCAGCACTCAGTCAGTTGAACTGGATTGAGAGTCTCCAAAAAGACCGAACACCTATGCTAAAGATGACATCAAAATTCACTCTGGTAAGCTCCCTGTCTCTCCTGATAGCTCCTTTTACACTGATACCTTTACTTTTTATTCCCATCCCAGGAAAAATGGAAATAGATTCCTCCCTCTTATAGAAGAAGGAAATGATGAAAGTGAAGGTGATCAGTCCAAAGAACACTCTACTAGCAAAGACATAGCTCCAGAGCCCCCTCAGCCAGGTATAGACTCTGATATAGATCCTACACAGGTTAGTCACCCTTCTTCTAGCTCAGTCTCTCCTATCCCTGTTACTGACATTTCAAATTCTACTGATAAAATTGACACTTATTTTACTCAGAAGAATAAAATTGTCACTAGAACAACCACAAAAATCATCAAAACCCGTAAAATATGATTAGTAAGACACTAGGAATCAATGTGTTAGTTTGGAATGTGAGAGGCTTGGAAACATCAATGTTGAGACTAGAGAAACTTATCAGAATTCACAGGTTGGATATGATTTGTATAATTGAACCTTAACACCATTTCTCTGAATGTGCTACTTACTGTAATAAACTAAATTTCAAACACTGCCTATTTTCTACTCTTTGCAATATATGGATTATGTGGAACCCTCAGTTAGATATAGTTTTAAGATCTGACAATAGTCAATTCTTTTCAGTACAGATTACTAGCCATATTCTGCATGAGGTCAATGATTTTGTTGCAGTTTATGGCTTGAGATCTAGGAACAAAAGAAAAGATCTATGGCTGGACCTTAAAACTCTTAATCTTCCTGAAGCTTTATATATTGGAGATTTTAATGCCATGGCTTCCATAAATGAATATCAAGGTCACTCTTCCCCCCCTCTAGGTAGCATGCTAGATTTTAATAAATTCATTGATGAAATGGCATTGCATAATGTAAATACAGTAGGTAATTATTTCACATGGTCTAATGGTAGGACTAAAAATAGTGGGGAAAAACTTACACTGGAGAGGCTGGACAGGGCTCTATGCAACTCTCAGTGGCAGTCAAAATTTCCACAATCTTCAGTCCAAGTTTTAAATAGATTATCCTCAGACCATAGCCCTTTATTTCTTAGAATAGCTGGTAATATCCCCTCAGTGCCAAGACCTTTCAGATTTGTGAATACATGGTTCAAAAGGGATGACTTTATGGATCTCATTAGATCTCATTGGAATCATCCACAGGAAGGCCGAGGAATGCTAAAATTTTTCCAGAAACTAAACTACCTCAAAATTTTTTTAAAAAAATGGAACAAAGAGGTATTTGGTAATATTGGAGAAAATGTTATAAAGGCTGAGGAAAATTGTAAACTCCATGAATTAGCCTATGAATCTGACAGTTCAACTAATGAACTAATCAAATTTAACAAGGCTAAAACTCTATTACAAAAAGCTTTAAAAGAGGAGAAAAATTTCTGGAAACATAAAGCAAGAGTAAAATGGCTAAAAGAGGGTGATGAAAATACAAAATTTTTCTATCAATCAGTATTGGAAAAAAGATGTAGATTACAAATCACAAAAATTAAAAGCTCTTCAGGATCTTGGCTAGTTGAGAAATCTGATATAGAGAATGAAGCTGTATCTTTCTATCAAGATTTATTAACTGATCAACCACATCCTCACCAAGATGTCTTTTCCTCTCATTTTCTGTCAAAAATACCAAAAGTTATTACTTCTGAGGATAATGACAGTTTAATGAAGCCAGTTACTTTAACAGAACTACAACAGATTGTCTTAGGCATTAATAAGTCCAGCAGTCCAGGGCCTGATGGCTATACTGCACATTTCTTTATTAAAGCATGGGACATAATCTACTTAGATTTATTAGAGGCATCAAATGATTTCCTTACAAAGTCTCATATACATAGGGGTATATCCAGTACTTGGATAACAATTATCCCTAAAAAAGAGACTCCTATCACTTTCAGTGATTCTAGGCCAATAAGTCTTCCAATGTCACAAATAAATTTTTTTCAAAACTGTTAATGGAAAGACTAAACCCTTTGATGCCCAAATTGATATCTCCCCAACAGACTGCATTCTTGAAAAATAGAGACATCTCTGATAATGTCATCTATGTCAAGGAGATGCTTAGATTTTTAAACAGAAAGGATAGGCACCCTAACTGCATTTTAAAACTTGATTTAATGAAAGCTTTTGATAGGGTCAGCTGGACTTTCTTAAAAAAAATTCTCCAAAAATTTGGTTTTAGGGGTAATTTTATTCAGCGCATTGTAAAAAATCTGTCAGATGCTTGGTTCTCTATCCTCATAAATGGCTCACCTGTTGGATTCTCTAGGGAAACCAGAGGCATTAAACAGGGTGACCCCCTTTCCCCTTTTCTTTTTAACCTATTCTCTGAAGCCTTCTCCAGAAGTTTAGCATTTGTTTTTGAGTCTGGAAACATGACCTATTACTCCCTGCCCAGAAATTCAGTCCAAATATCCCATCTTAGCTATGCTGATGACACAGTAATTTTCCTCAAAGCTTCCAGAATAAATTTGATCAAAATGAAAGCTTTTCTTGTAAAATTTGAGGAGACCTCTGGACAAAAGATAAACTTTGAAAAAAGTGAATTCTATGTCAAAAAAACCATCACTGATGCCAAGCTGAGACAGATAAAATCTATAATGTGCATGAAACATGGTAGATTACCCTTTAAATATCTTGGAGTACAAATATATGTGGGTAGGACTCTTAATATACATTTCCAGTCTATATTGGAAATGATTGACAAAAGAGTCAGAAATTGGAAAAATGTGTGGTTGTCAGCTGGAGGAAGATTGACCCTAATTCAATCTTGTCTATATGCACTACCACAACATATTTGGGCAGTAATGCTCCCTACCAAACAGACCATTAAAAAAATTGAAAGGAAACTGGCAATTTTTTTCTGGGGAGCTACTGAATCAGGTCCTAAAAAAACCTGGAGAAAGTGGGATTCTCTGTGTTATCCCATATCTCAAAATGGTCTGGGGTTCAGGTCATTATCCACCATAATACAGGCTTTCTCCTGTAAATTATGGTGGAAATACCAAAAGGGCGAGGCTCCTTGAACTGTTTTTCTGGCCTCCCTGCCTGAAACCTTTAAAAAATCACAAATTTGGAAGAGGATTTGCAAAGTTAATATTTTTGCTGAATCTTCTTCCAAGGTGATACATGGTAATGGGAGATGCAATTTATGGTTATCTAACTGGACAGACTGTGGTCCACTTATTGATTTTTACCAACCAGTTCAGGAATCCATTCTCAGTCTAACTATTGCCCAATTTGTACAACAGAAAGCACAGTTTCTCCCCCTTTTAGCCCACCTCCTACCTCCACATATCACTCTCATCCTTCAAAACTCCACCATTGTTCCCTACAGGCCTGACCTACTAATATGGAAACCAAGCCCATTTCAATTAAGTTGATTAAATTTACCTCAATTTATTTTTCAATTAAAAAACGTTAGCTGATTTTTCTTTCATTATCACCATAAATCACCATAATTGTCTCTTTATTATATTTATTACGACAAATCACATAATTAATCATATTCATCACCATAAATAGCTATAAATATTTTTCATCCAGTAAAATGTATTAATTATCAATTTTGTTTGTATTAACATTCTCACATTGTGAACATTTTGAATATTTAGACCTATATCGGAAGAATTCAATCAATTTTATATAATAACATGGTAGGTAATATATTTGGTATAGTAGATATATATCATTAGTGAGGAATTAAAATGTAATGCACATTCGTATGTAATTTTTCATGAATTAAATTATTATTATTAATTAATTAATATACACATATGATATTTTAAAATAAATATTCGTGCATCGGCACGAGCATTATACTAGTTATGATATTAAAAGACGACTGTGAAAATGGAAAACACAGCGATCAATAGTTTCGTTTAAATTTAATATTGATTTGTATTTAATATTTTGAATGATTTTAATTTATTTGTATTTGCAATCTTATTTGCTAAAATTTACAATTAATATATGTTTTTTACTCAAATAAATGGGGGTGTCACCGTTGACAGTTTTATTTGATTTGGTTTGCTCTTCAATTTGGCAATGTGCAAATAGTAATCCTAAATAGGACTATGATAAATATAAAGTAATAAAAAATATTAAACTGCGTAGTTTTGATTAAGCAATGCCACATGACCACCACAAATTGTCGGAAATTTACATATTCCTATAAAAGAATAACATTCATCCGGATGATCCTGATATAGGCCTTATCAGGCACCAATAAAATAATGACACATGTACAATTGTAATATTTTAATTGGTTAAAATATTTTTAGTTAAGTTGTAAAACCCTAATTTAGAATGTCTAAATCCGTTTGGGTAATGATTGAACACGTGGCCCAATCATAAATTAGTTAAAGATGATGTGTCGTTATTTAATTGGTGCCTGGTATTGCCAACATCAGGATGATCCTGATATATATTAAATTGTTCTTAGAAAGTTAGGAAAATTGGGAATTACAAAGACTTTCTCTTTAAAAAAAATTGGGGCCCTTATTTTAGCCAACTTTCAGAAAATATAGGAGTTTAAAGAAAAAATATACTAAAATCTGAAATTTATTTTTTAAAATTGGGATGTATTTTAACTCATTTTTTTTGGAGACTTAAACCGCATGCATGACTCACTTGTTTCACCTGCCCGGGCCTGCTTCTAGGGTCATAGTATTTTGCGTCTATGTTGAAATTCTGAATTACTTGCGAAACTTTTTAATCTAGCCATCATCATCAGGTCTGGCCCGACCATGAATCAAGTGAACCCCGAGATTCAAGTCCCAAAAAATGAACTAAAATAGGGTCCTGTTTTTAAAACAACGGGCTAAAATAGGGTCCCATTTTAAAAAAAATATTTAGATGTAGTGTACTTTTAAAATTTTTTGTTCTTTAAACCCCTATATTTTATAATAATTGGCCAAAATAAGGACCCAATTTTTTTTAAAAATCTACTATTTATTCTAATTTCAATTGTTTTTCTTTGGACCCTCTGTTAGGGCCCTTAAAAAAATTATTCAATGTAGGTCCCCCAAATAGTTAAGACTGACCCTGATTATATCATCATCCTTGAATTTGAAATAATTAAACAATGCGTATATAAGTTCGAAGAAAACATATATTAATTTTTTTTAGATTCACAAAGACATATGCAAAGATTGTTAGATGCATTACATTGTGACATTGTTGCTTTCTTGTTAACTATTTCATGTTCTGGTATGGTTTCATCAATAATCTTAAGCTTCTTCAGTACTTTAATCTTAATTTGGATCAAAAAGATTATAAATCATATATAAAACGATCACATATACACAAGGAAAAAATTTCTATAAAAAATGAATTTGCTAGTTTTCCCATATCTTCACTTGTTTAATCAGTGCCTACGAAATCCAGTTCTTGCCAAAAAAATCCTTACGGAACACTGATTGCCATCATACTTTCGTCAGAAAAAAAAAGAAAAAGGATCATCATACTTTCCCTCTGTTGCATATAATATTGTCGATTATACCCAGTTCATTTATTTTCAAAGCATCAGTTTCAACTTTCAAAACATAAAATACAACTTATGAAGCAAAATTTAGGTTCAAAAACTAATCAGAAGACTGTAATTACAGACATCCTTAAGGTACAACCGATTCAAAACACAAAATACAAATAAAGATGCAAAATTTGGGTAAAACACCAGTCCAAGGCTCACCCTACCCTAGAATAGGGCTGGCAACCGGGTAAACGGGTAAAATATGGGTCGGGTAAAATGGATAATATGTAAAATATGAGTGTGACCCGTTTTCTACTCGTTTAAAAACAGGTAAAAACTAATCGGATAAAATACGAATTGGGTAAAACTCACGGGCAAAACGGATAAATGGGTAAACCCGCAGATTAGACCCGTATTTTAACCGACCCGTTTTGACCCATATTTTAAATTACTCGTTTTATTCATATTCATATTTTACCCGTACCCGTATTTTACCCATATTCATTTGGGTAAAATACAAATTACTCATTTTATCCGCGGGTAACGGGTAAAAGTTGACTGGCCTAACCTAAAAAAAGAAAATAAATGCAGCTACAATTTATCGAACAAAAACTAAGGCCCTGTCCAGTTCAACTTATTTGGTGTTGTGCTGTGCTGATGAGTGCTGTGCTGTGCTGATGAGTGTTGAGCTGTGCTGATTAGTGTTGTGTTGTACTGATCTTGTGCTGAATAGTTTTGAAAGTGTTAAATAGTGTTCATTTGAATTGAAGAAAAAATATAATGTTTATTACTTAAAAACTAAATAGTTCACTTAATTAATATTAATTTTACAAAATATAAAAATAGTGTTCATTTAGAGCTTAAATGTGTTGAGCTGAATAGGTGTTGTGCTGACCAGTGCTGTGCTGTGCTGATGAGTGCTGTGCTGCGCTGATGAGTGCTGTGCTGTGCTGAAATGTGCTGCAATAAGTTGAACTGGACATGGCCTAAATCTAATATAGTCTAATTAAAGCAATAAAACAAAGAAAAGGGGTTTAAAATTTACTCAGTAAGAAGATTCATGCAAGAGTACAGCTAATTACATTCCTCAAACATCAAGCCGTCTATGTTCTCCGTATTGTTGCTGTACATTTCTCGTAAGTATCATTGGTCCCTCTTTGTTGAAATTGTTGATTCAAATACCGTGGACGATGCGCCGATGGTTTTGCAAATGGCAGCCGATTTGTTGAAGTTTGAAACCTGCAGCCAACTACCTTTGTTTTTATTACTTTATTTAGTATTTTAGGGTAAGGAAGGGTTTAATGTTTGCCTAAAAATAGGCTTTATCTCCTACTGTAAACCAACTTAATAAAAACATAGCTCTCGATCCATGTTCTCTGTCTTAATTCTTCAAATATTCAGATTAAAATGAATCCCTCTGTATTCGGCTTGGGTAGAAAGTCCAGTTTCTGCCTCTCCAGCGTTTTTGTATGATCGGGAAGAACCCCGTTTCTATTTTATTACAGCGTTTGTTTCTTGTTTGAATCAATAATAACCTGAACACAAAACCCATCCAAATCCGGAAACCAAAACCCAAACCCCATAACCAAAAACCCAAACCCCATAACCAAAAACTCAAGCTTATCAACTTTTAGGCCTTTGGAGCCTTTGAAAGTTTTTTATCAAAACCTTTAAAACATTTGAAAGATTTATAAGCCCATGTTTGTTGGAGTTTATTTTTCGTACAACTAATTTGAACTGAATTGAAAAATTTTTATAAAAAACTGAACTGAACTGAAAATATAAATATATATACTAAACTGAACTGAAAAAATATAAATATACTAAACTGAAAAAAATTTAAATATATTTATTTGAACTGAATTGAAAAAATATATATTTATTACAATAAAAAATCACTATTGAAAATAAAATCAACCGAATTGTACTGAATTGAATAGAAATAGAACGGACACTAGTGCGAATCAGGACAACGTCGGCGCTCAATTGCAGCATTTCCATCCGAAATCGGGCAAAACGTCATTCTACTATATTTACAATATCTAAAATCCAATACAATGGTGTTTTTAATACAATGCGCGGCGGAAAATTGAAAGTGTCATTATTTGATTGAATTCGCTTGTTGAAATAACTGAATAGAATGTCCTGTATAATTTGTAAAATCTGGGTGGAGTAATCGATTGATTTGTCGATGTCTAAATCCAATCTATTAGGTTTAAGATGGTTTCATAAACTAAATTGAATTGAGTACATTGAACTGAATTTAATTGAACAAAAATAAGTTGAAGAAACAAATCAATGCATTTTTTGAAATCGAATGGATATAAAAACTATATCAAATGGATATAGCAACAAGAATTTAGCATATCTACCTAATGGTAGAGAAACTGAAGCTCAAGAATAGAAAGTAGAAATGAATTGAACTACACTTGACTAAAATGAAATGAATTTTCAATATAAACTTAAACTCATTAAATTATATTTTTTACTGAACTGAATTGAATTTAACTATATTTACTCAGAATTGGATTGAATTGAATTGAATTATGAACATATAATTTGTTTAAAAAAATTTAAAGGTATAATGCACTGAACTGAACTGAATTAAATTAAATTGAACTGAACTGAAAAATAATGAATTGAACTGAACAATATTAAGATAAGTTGTTCTAAACAAGCAATTAGTGTTATGACATTATGTGTAACATTTTTTAACATATTATGATATTTTAAATTTATTTTAGCAATTTCTTATTTATTGCCCGTTTATTTGAGGAAAGATATGCTCTCACTTCTCTCTAGATAATTACTTTCTCTCTCCTTACCTGAACAGTAGTAAAAAACCACTTTCCCCCCTTTTCTAACCGTTATCAGTGGCATCTCCACCAATAACGGACAGAAAACAGCCACTTTTTCACAGCTGCAATGGCAGCGCCACAGCATCCTCACGGTGGAGCAACTTCAATGAGAAGCTTTTCTCAAGTCCTATCAAATAGACCCCCTCCCCTTACCTCAATTTTGCCCTGTAATCCAGAATTACGCCGATCACCCAGCACTGTGGTGAACCGGCAGTCATTGTTACCAGACAACAAGCAGATACATTAGCCAGCCACTACCAGAACGCTCTTATTGGTAAATTTGTGCGTGGAAAGCCGACAATGGATAGCCTCTACGAAGCTTTCAACAAAGCCGACTTCGCCTGAAAATTTCAGATAGGCTCCATCGACTTCAGGCATATTCTAATCCGATTTGACGATCCTGAAGATTATCAACGTTGCTGGATGCGAGGATATTGGGTTTTTGCTGGTGCGCAGATGAAGGTCCTTAAATGGACACTTGATTTCTCCCCAGAAGCTGAGTCTTCGATTGTACCAGTTTGGGTGAGCATACACAAAGTTCCTTTCTATTACTTCAACTCTACTTTGATTAAGGCTATGGGAGATCAGTTAGGAACTTACATCAAGATGGATTTGGCAACTGCTGGTATTACTAGGCCTTCTACTGTGAAAATTTGTGTAGAAGTTGACTTAAAAAAGAAGCTCAAGAATACTATTAAGCTAGGCATAGAAGGGGAAACTGTTGCTAGATATGCTGTTGAATATGACGATCTCCCCAAATACTGCAACCACTGCAGTATGATTGGACATGAAGATGAGCTATGTGGCAGGTTGCACCCTGAACTCAGACAGACTCTCAGGCCAAAATCCCAATTTTCTCCAAAGACCAACACTGAGGCTAAAACCCCAATTTCTGATGATGCTGCAACTGGGAAGACACTGCCTTTACAGGAAAATCATCCAATTCCCCAACAAGCTACTGCTCAGCCTTCAATTGTCAACAAATCAACACCCAACACAGCTATCCCTGGCCCTTCAGGTCTCACTACCACCCAAAAAGATCTGGAAGCTAAAATACCAGACACCCTTTCTTTGAGGCCTCAGTGGAAAACCAACCAAAATAGAAAAAAATCTGCTATCTCCACTATTCCATCTCACAGGCCAACTAGTAGCTCTCCCATTACTGTTACCTCTACCTCTCCTCCCAAGGACAAAACATTAAACCCTACCTCTTCCTCTCAGAAAAGAACCAGCCCTCCATCTATCTCTTCTTTTAATCTTTCCCCAAAGAAAGCCCTCCAATATGCTACTGATGATATGCAAGTAGGCACAAGTAAGTTTTCCGGTCCTTTTGATTTTACAATTTCACCTAACCCTAAAGCTGCAATGTCCCAGGGTACAAAAGGGAATAGATTTCTTCCCTTACTATCAGAAACAACAAAAATGGTGGATAGTGAGTCTGAGTATGCTATCTCTACTGAATCATCTCAAGATGATAACAACAATGACTCCTCAGATCAGGTAACCTCTTCCAATCACCCTATTTTTTTGACTGAATCACATTTGCATACTGGAAAGTCTGTTTCAGATAAATCAGTCATTGCAAATTTTTTCACTCAAATTAATAGGAAATTTACCCCTAAAAAAGCACAAAAAATACCTTCTCCTAACAAGGTTTTAACCAGATCAAGGAGGTCAAAAAATAGTTTTTAATGAATACAACAACTCTAAACAGTAGGTTCTTAGTCTGGAATATAAGAGGGATGAGAACCTCTATGGACAGATTAGCTGACCTTATTCACCAACACAAAATTGAACTCCTATGTCTGATAGAACCATGGCATAGGAATCATAAATGTGATACATTCAGAAGGAAATTACACTTTTCCAATTCATTTTGTTCACAAAGTGGAAAATTTTGGATTATGTGGAATGGACATCTGCAAATTTCAATAAAACAAGATCACTTGCAATTTCTTTCTATTGATATATTTAGCACTAGGTTAAATGAATCAATGACTGGAATTTTTGTATATGCATTGAGAACCATTCCTGGAAGACAGTTTCTATGGAATGCTCTCTCTGCCTTGGATCTTGACAAAACCTTTCTCATTGGAGATTTTAATACCATAAAATCTTCCTCTGAGTACAGAGCTCCATCTCACCCCAGTCCCAAAAGCATGGCTGACTTTAACCAATTCATTGCTACAAAAGCTCTGTTAGAAATTAACTCAGTTGGCAATGTCTTTACATGGTCCAACAATTGGCTAATTCCTACTACGGAAAAGCTTGATAGAGGACTGGCCTCCCATACTTGGTTTCAGACTTTTCCCTCCTCTTCAATCCAAGTACTCAACAGATATACCTCAGACCACTCACCTTCACTGCTTTCTATAGGTAGTAAAATAGTTTCCTCACCTAGATCCTTTAGGTTCATAGATGCTTGGTTTAATAGGGATGATTTCCTTTCATTGGTTAAAAATGACTGGATTCTCCCTCTGACTGAAACAGGCATGATTGCTTTTTTTCTTAAAACTGAGAAGGCTAAAGCTGACAATCAAGACATGGAATAAGCTAGTTTTTGGTAACATTGACAATAATATTGTCCAATCTGCTGAAACTGTGAGGTTGCAAGAGATTGTTGTTGACCTTGATAATTCAACCATTGAAAAAATCAAGTTAAACAGACTAAAAGCTTTACACCTGAGAGCCATCAAAGAACAGACTAAGTTCTGGAAACAAAAATCTAGAATGAGATGGCTTAAGGATGGGGATGAAAATTCAAAATATTTTCATCACTCAATTAGAGAAAAAAGATGTGGTTTGAGTATCACCAAGATACAAAATTCCAATGGTATCTGGCTAGACAATATTTCAGATATTGAAACTGAGTTTGTTGATTTTGTTACTGCCTCCTATCTGAACCACACTGCCCTTTAACTGGTCTTTTCCATGACCATTTTGTTAGTCAGATCCCCACATTGATTTCCACAGAGGACAACAATCAACTCATCAGACCTGTAACACTTGAAGAATTAAAATCTACTGCTTTTAGTCTCAACAGAACTGTAGCCCAGGTCTTGATGGTTTTTCCTCAAAATTCTTCATAAAATGTTGGGATATAATTAAGGGTGATCTCCTTCTTGTTGTGCAAGACTTTATGAGTTCATCCTCAATTCCAGTAGATATTTCATCCACATGGATTACCTTAATCCCTAAAAAGGATACAATTACAAGTTTCCAGGACTTTAGGCCTATTAGCTTGTCCAATTGTATTAACAAATTTTTTTCCAAACTACTCATGGAGAGATTGAAACCATACATGCAAAAAATTATATCTCCCCATCAATCTGCCTTTATGAAATCTAGGGATATCTCTGATAATGTTTTATATGTTAAAGAGTTGGTTAGATTTCTTGATAGGAAAGTTAGGACCCCTAACTGCATTATTAAGTTGGATCTAATGAAAGCCTTTGATAGAGTGTCCTGGGGCTATCTTAATACAATTTTACTTCAGTTTGGCTTTCATGGTAGTTTTGTACACTGTGTTATGAAAAACCTGAGAGATGCCCATTTTTCTGTGCTAATTAATGGTAAACCAGATGGCTTTTTTAGGCCTACTAGAGGCATTAAACAGGGTGATCCTCTATCACCATTTCTGTTTAATATTTTTTCTGAGTGTTTTACAAGGAGCCTTGCTTATGTTTTTGCTACAGGCAGATTAGAATACTATGACATTCCCAGAGGTCCTGAACCAATTTCCCATTTGAGCTATGCTGATGACACAATTATCTTTTTAAAGGCATCAAAACAAAATTTGAAAAAAATTAAGGCCTTTTTAGTTATCTTTGAGCAGACCACTGGTCAGAAGATTAATTTTGATAAAAGTGATTTTTTCCTTGGGAAACATGCTTCAAATTTCAAGATTAGACAGGCTAAAGACATTCTGGGAATGAAACAAGGGAAAATGCCTTTTATTTATTTAGGGGTGCCTATTTTTTCTGGTAGAGCTCTAATTTCTCATTTTCAGCCCCTTATACAGAGAATTGAAAATAGGTTGAACAATTGGAAGAATAAATGGCTTTCTACAGGTGGAAAGATCACTCTGATTCAATCTTGTATTTACTCAATCCCTCAGCACATCTGGAGTGTTCTGAAGCCTCCAGTAGCAGTGATCAGAAAAATTGAGAAGCTTCTGTCCCTTTTCTTTTGGGGTGAAACAGAACTGAAAGCAAAGAAAGTTTGGAGAAAGTGGAGAGACCTTTGTTATCCAGTTGCTGAAAATGGCCTAGGAATCAGATCAATTCAGACTATTGTCAAGGCTTGCTCTATTAAAATATGGTGGAAGTTTCAACTTAATACATCCCTCTGGTCTCAATTCATCTGGAACTTACCACCCTCCTATAAGACATCCCCTGTGTGCAAGAGAATTTTTCAGATCAACTCCAGTGCTGAACAGTATACAAGAGTTCTCATTGGCAATGGGGCTTGTAATTTCTGATCCTCTAACTGGACTGGAAGGGGTCCACTGTTAGATTTCATTACTCCTGATGCCACTAACATACCTCTTACATGTTCTGTACAGGAATTCCTATCCAACAGATGTATATTTTCTACTACCCTCACTTCACTGCCTTCTGACATTTTACACATATTGCAGACATCCAATATTGATGCAGAAAGAGCAGACAGACTAATTTGGAAGCCTGGCTTCAATGGAGATTTTAGCTTTAAATCTGCCTATGAAACACTCAGAATGAGAAGGGGTATTTCTAACTCCATCGGCAAAGCCTGGAATATCAGAATTCAAAAAAAGATTAAGTGTTTTTATGTGGAAACTAATTAACACTTTCTTACCATTTCCTGATGTCTTGAGTAAAATGGGTTTTCATCTCCCCTCCAAATGCCCTTTCTGCAACACTTTTGACACAGTTGAACACTGCTTCAACCAGTGTACTCTTGCTGTATCTATGTGGTCTTTCTTTCACCAAACTGTTGGTATTACTGACCCTATTTTCAATTCTCTGTGGCATAGATTATCTTACTACTGGTCTTATATTGGTAGATCTAAACTGCACAATAGCCTTTTCTGTATCATGCCTGCTATTATCTGTTGGTACATCTGGAAGGCTAGAAACTCATATATTTTTGAAAACATAAGTCCTTATCCTAATGCTTTGAAACAAAATATCAAGGACTATGTTTTTAATATCTTTACAATGAAGCTAATATACACTAGATCACCATATGATATAGACATTGCTAATCTGGGCTTCCTCCCTAACCATACCAGACCACCCCAGCCTCAAATCACTGCAATTACATGGTCCCCTCCAATTGGTTGTTTCAAAATTAATGTTGATGCCTCCTTGCTTCCCCCTAATAAAACAAGAATTGGTGTGATAGTTAGGGATTTTGATGGCACTCTTATATCTGCATACTCTGGATTCTGCTCTTCTGCTACTTCTTTGCAGGGGGAGGTCCTAGCAATTCAGAAAGGATTTGAGATTGGATTTTCACTCCAGTACCCATTCCTAATTGAAACAGACTGCATGATGGGAAATGCAAGCTATTCAGGACCCTAACAAGGCCCCATGGACTATATACCATCTTGTCTGCTCTATTAACAGCCTTGGAGCATCAAAAATTATCCACAACTTCAGACAAGCTAACCAGGTGGCTGATGCACTGGCTAAGCTGGGGAGCTCATCTGGTACTGACAGGCTGCTGTCCTTCCATCAATGCCCTCAAAAAATACAAGGTTTGATCCTACTTGATAAACTCAACTGTCCCACTTTAAGGATCTCCAGTATGGATGCTACTGAATAGTTGTTCTTTTTCACATTTTTTGCAAGGTCTGGACTACAATCTACAACACTGCCAGCTTCATATGAACCCAGACATACTCTTCAATGCAGAACCTTAGATTTTAGATTTTTTACTAAGTTTTCTGGGTACCGCTTTGTGTTTTGCTTGCAATTCACTAATAGGTTTCTAGAAATCTTAGTAGAACTCATTCTTTTGTATAGTGGAGTGTACATACCTCCATCCTAGATCATTATTTTGGGAGCTATATGCTTCATAGGGCTTTAGGCTCTTCTTGTAACCTTCCTGGGAAGGAACTTTTGCCAATATATTTTGGTGTTTCATGGTTTAGGGAGCCAATAAAAATCCCTCCACTTCTAAAGTGGTTTAATTTTTTTTTTTTAAATATTGCCCATTTATTTGTTTTATTTCAATAATAAAAATTCAAAAATTGTTTTCACTTTGAGAACTGGAAACTGCAATTTCAGTCAAATTGGGAATTTTTGACATTTAAAATTTAAAATTTTTCATTTTTTTTTACTTTTCATATATGAACACATCAGCAATTTTAAAGATCCGCTGAAAGAGATTGACGCGAGACACCATTACCAACAATCATATAGCGGGTCCCCCCATTTGATGTTTAAGCACTTATTATCATAACATTTCACCTTATTATTAGAAAGTGCTAAAATGAGACATAAAACTGATGAAAAGAGGAGTCAACTTTCTAATAGTGCTTAATAATGGGAAAACCAATCGAAAATTAAAGAAAATTGAGATTGTTATTTTAAAATCTTTTAGTAAGAGAAAATTGAGGTTGTTTGCACGGCATATTGAGCAAAATAAGTAAAACCAGGGCTGTAACTTGTATTGAGCAATGTCTTTTGATTAAAGAAAAAAAACCCCACTTTAAATAATTTTCCTTTTAGAGTAGATCGATACCGATTGAAACAATAATTCAAATCTGAAGAGTTTTTCTAGCAGGGCAACGCAAATGCATTTTTGTTTTATACATTATATCAACAGACCAATGTAGTACAATTTTTTTACAATTATTCTAATCTAAACCTATTCTATTCTATTCTACTGATCATATCACTACTAGAAATGTATAGCTGCAACAACAGTTTTTTCTGTGCATATCAACAGTTTATTTGAAAATCTCGTGCCAAAAAAACTGATGTATGTCGGACACCAACACTTCGACGACGAACCAGGCTCTCGAACTGATCTGCAAGACAAAGGCCCGGGTGTCCCGGGGTAGACACTCCGACGCTCAAGTCAGTATATTTGCTTAAGGCGTAAAGTATAAAGTATGAGATTAGATGGGAGGTCTACCAAACCTTTAAGGGTATTTAGATGACTACAATCCGTAGATCACCAAGATATGTATTTATGGTATGAATACAACTCTTATGTGAATAGAGGTTGTATTACCATGTATAATAGAAATGTATTTCGGACATGGTTGTGTTACCATGTTTAGGATAACTGTATTACCATCTTTGAGAAGATGTATATTCCTTGTAGAACATTCATAATATACGCATTCCTTATAAGGATTAGGATTGATGGAGTAGTGGACCCATCCTCCGTGTATCTCGAGCCCATGACCCTTCTCGGGCCCTGGTCCGAGTATGAATGAGGTCTGAATACGAACCATGGACTTATCAGTAGTCCCAAGGTAGATCTTCAGAATATAGAGTGCTCCATCTCGAAGTTTGAAGGAGAGGCTTGCTTCTCGAGGGAAGACCAATAACTCGAGGGAGACTAACTCGGGGTGTTAAGCTCGGGGTGTCCTTTGAGGACTTTCTTCTCGCTCTTACCCTTCTGAATATCTAACTTCAAGTTCTTTCGTATTCCATCAAATATATGAACGGCTGAGATTAGCTTTCTTTGAAAACCAGATGGTGGGTACACGTGGCGTGTCTTCATTAGCAAGCAGAGACGGTCTGTCCCCCGTCTCTTCCAATTACTTGCATTGGAAACAAAATCGAGGTAATTGCTCATCTTCAATGCTGTCTGGGTTTGGATTAAATTTCCCAAATCATTCCCATTGTCTTCTTTATTCGAAAATTTCTTCTTTCCAAGTTCAGAAGACGCATCAGTACTTCATCAATTTCTGAAGCCCCAAATTTCTGCTTCCATCATCAGTAAGTGCTATCTTCTTTCTCTACGCATTTGCTTGGGTCTGTTTTTCCTTTTATTTCTGTGTGTGTATTTCCCCCCATACTCTCTGTAACCATGAGCAATAAGAGTAAAACAATCTCCGTCCCCCATCATGACGAGGGAGAGTATTTAGAAACACAGGATGAGGAGAGTAGCTCCCATGACCGCCGTAGAGCTGAGGTAGCGAGTGGGAAAAAACATGTAGTTTTGAAGAAGAAAGCCTCTGGGAAAGAGAAAAGGTTGAGGGCAATGGCCCGGAGAGCTCAGATAGAGGGGAATAGCCCCGTGGTAATGCATGCATCCAGAGGTATAGTATCCATGGATGGTGAAGGTAGTAGCAAAAAAGGTGAAGAAGGAGAATAAAGCACACGCTGATGCTGCTATCTTCGTAGAAGGTTGTCTCTTTTCAATTCCTTCTGATGCTGACCTCATGTATTTTGGAGAAGACAAGTCTGCAGCTGAATTAGTAACTCCGACCCGAGGGGTTATATATGGGAAGTTTATGCAACATGGGTTAGCCTTCCCCTTTCCCTCATTGTTGGATGATTTTCTTCAGCATTATAGGTTGCATCCAGGGCAGTTACATGCAAATGTGATAGTAATCATTATGGCCTTAATAACTTGGTGTGCTCGTAAAGGTTACCATCCTAGTCTCTCCTTGTTGCGGACCATGTATAAGGTTTCCGTTGTTAAACAAAATGTGACCTTGACCTCTCGGGATACCTCTTTAGGTAAGCTTTTTGTACTTCCTTTGAAATGCGGGAAGTGGGATAAGGTAAAACTAACCTTCGATCGAACCAAATATGAAGTTCCTGATTGGAATGAAGAGGTCCAAAATGAGATTTGGCATGAAGTGGAGTCATCCCGCCAACTTCTAAATATAGCTAGGGAGTTGGTGAGTGTTAAGATCAAACTTAGAGAGGGTAAGTTTGTATCTGGAGATCATCAAATGGGTTGGCAATGGTCTATAGAAACGTATGACTGGTTGAATCAACTGTCCAGCCGTACTCTTCAAAATTGCAGCTTCTTGAAGTTGACACATTTTGATCAGCCATAAGGTGTTGAGATGGATTGGTATGAAACCCTTCTGTCTATGGAACAGGATTAAGTTGGTGCAGTTAAGGCGTTGCGGGCCTAAAGGGCATTAGAAGAAAGAACTGTCCGAGATGAAGTATCCGAGAAAGAGGTAGATAAGGAGATCTCGGGTCTAATGAAAGATGCTCGACGCGGGCGTCGGTTCAAAAGACTGGTTCAAGGGCCTAAGAAGATTCAATCTCAGCATAAGGTGATTGAGGAGGCAAATTTCCTATTTGTTCCTGTGGCTTTAGATCCATCCGATGAGGAAGAGGATGAGGGTTCAGCCCTAGTTCGATGTCCGAGAAAGGAGGTGTCTCGGACTTCTAGTGTTCTTCCAACCATGGTTGATAATTTTGATGAGGTCGTGATGATAACCCCTATGGTAGATTCGGATGCGTTGTGAGAGGGTATTTCTTCTTGATTATTTTATTCTCGTCCACCATGTGCCAATTGCTTTTTACGCTAACTTCTTCCCTTTTATATGCAGTGGGTGCTTCTAGAGGGAACAAGGCAGCAAGTTTGTTGGCCAAGATAGCTTAATCCAGAGGGCCGTTGAATGAGAATAAGAGGGATATCGAGGCTTCAGGGAGCTCTGCGGATAAGTCTTCGAAGAAGCCAAGGCTCGAACTCGGACCATTTGAAGAGTTCGAGAAGTATGTGTCACCTCCTCCTTCTGAGGTTCTGGTCGAGGTGGTACCAGGCTGTCCCGAAATTAGCCAGGTATGATTCGGCTTAGCTTTCAATAGGATTTAGATCTGTAGTTATCTAACTATCTTTATCTTCTTTTACAGTCTGTGAGTCAGATGAAGTATGTGTACAACTCCATTCGGACACTGTACAACCGTTCTCAAGGGCAGGCGTCCGAGCTCGAGCTGATGAAGGAGGAGTTGTCCAAAAGGTCTAAGGAACCTTCAGATATGCTGAAGCACCTCCAAAGTGAGATGGCTCAGGATAAGGCCAGAATAAAGGCCTTGGAAGAGGAGAATCAAGCCTTGAAGAAGGCAAAAAGACTGTCTGATGGTTCTTTCTTAAAGCTGAAAAAGAACATGGCTTTAGTGGAAGCGGAGAGAGACCGGTATGCTGATCCCGTTAGTCAGAGGCGGCTAGTTCGGTTGATAATAGACTTCTGCCTCAACTGTCCAGAGATGGAGGCTCATCGTCAAGAGTATGGTGAATTCTATCATAAATCTGAGCTCTCGAAGATGTGGATTCCTTTGAAGGGGTTTCTCAATAAAGAGATTCAAGGGTGTCTTGCCCCTGCCTACACTTGGCCGGAAGTACCGGAGAATCTGAAGAAGTTTCGGGCGAGGTTTAGCCAAATTGGGGGGTTTGAGACCAGTCTACTGACTATCCTGGAATCTTTGAAGAAGGCTTTAACTCTGGAGGAGTTCCAGGATAAGATGTCCAGTTTGTATCCCGAGCTGCTATTCCTGGTGGAGAAGCTGGCTGTGGAAACTTCCACTGAAGACCCGAAGACTTCTGATGGGCAGGAGAAGACTGTAACTCCTTAGAGCCTTGTCTTTTACTTCAAGATTTTTCTCTTTTCGCCAGATTTTGGCGTTTCATGTATTCTGAACATGTGCTTTGTCTTTGGAATTAATTGATCTTTACCTTCCTTTAAGTCCAGTGTTGCTCTGCCGCATGTGCTGATTTGCAGGTCAAGTATGAAGCTGCCCTTCAGAAGAGCAAGAAACTAGAGGAAGATTTGGATGAATCCAAGAGCTGCTTCAGCATAGTGCGAGAAGAATGTGAAAGTCTTCGTGGCGGACTGAAGGTATCTTTGGAACGGAGAGCTGAATTGAATCAGCAATTGAGTGATCTTCAGAAGATGTGTAAGGATCTTGAAGAAGCGCTCAACAAGGCTTTGGCCACCAATAAGGAGTATGAACAAGAATGGAGGAAAGTCAGGAGTGACTTAATGAAGGTCAAGGGTGAAAGACACGGGAAAGATGTTCGTATTTCTAATCTCCGAGATGAGAATATCACTATGAATCACAAGATTGCCTCCAGGATAGATGAGTTGAGAATGTGCCAGGCCGAGCTTAACGCTTGCAGGTTCCAAATAAAGGAACTAGAGGCTCAAGGTGTGTTTGTCATACCTTCAGAATCTTCAAGGAGGGAGATAGGTGGGCCTTCTGGTGTCCCCTATTCCGGACTTTTGATAAGGCCTTATGTCCAAGGGGGTGTATCTCGAGGGATCTCATGTGGAAGGGGTAGAGAGGTGACACCTACTCCTAGAGCTCGTGGCTCTATTGACTCTCCTGCTCGACCTGTGATTATAGAAAATAGAAGTGGATCCCCTATGTCCTCTCAGTTGATGAGGATAGCTGAAGAAAGTAATTGGGGTCGTGGCCTCCAGAGTGTTCGAGGTCGTGCCTCTACTTCTTCTCGCGGTCGGGGTCGTACCCTATATTTAAATATCTTCACGAGGTGTAAGAAGTTTCATAGTGTAATAATACTTTTTGATTTTGCCTTTATAAAGGTCTTTATATTGCAATCCTTGAGAAGATTGACTCTTTAGGCTTATGAATAGCCTTAATAAATAGTGATGTGTACCTTAATAGGAGTATCACATGGAGAGCCGTATTCCAAACTTTGTGATTTTGCATGACTCGTATCATGTTGGTCTTTGACCATATACTTTTTATAAATATATTATTTTATTTTGGCCTAAGATGATTGTAGTTCAGACACGTAGTCTAAACAGCTCATATTAGATAAGCATCAATCGTACACTTATAAGCGTATGGATATTTAGGCAGCAGTCTTTACTTATGCTTTGTGAGGCATAATTTTTCTTTGTATTTAGAGAGTATGGACTGCTTCAAAATAAAATAGAAGATAAAAATCGAAAAGAAATTGCATTCTTCGAACTTGAGAGTTCGGTATAATTATAAAAGACAACCCCGAGTTTTGGAGCTCGGGTATAAAAATGTAAAAAGATGAAAAGAAAAAGAGATGGGCCCTTAGGCCTTATTGAAGTAGTTTCTCATTATATGGAGATGATCTACTTGGTTTTAGCTCCGAGGTACCTGCGTAGGAAGGGCGCCATGATGAAAGGGTCCAAGTGCTCTCCTTCGCGCGTTTGCAAGAGGTAGAATTCACCGGACTGTGCTGCAGAGATTTTGTATGACCCTTTAGTCCTTGGCTCCAGCGCTCCTCCTAGCTTGTTGGTGCACCACGGGCCAACTGGCATTACCAGTTCCCCCACTTGGAAGGCTTGACGGCGGCGTTTATGCCATAGTGCGGTCATCTCGTTGTAGGCCTCTTCTTCAAAATGGAACACCATGGGTTGTTCGAGATTAGGATCAGGGACCAGATCTCCTAGAATTATGTTAACGGCCGAGATGTTGCTCACTTTTATGGCGTCACGGATGGCCGTGATCATGCAAGAACGTGTCACTCCTTGGTCTCCTTTGATTGAAGCTACTCCTTGTGGTGTTGGAAATTTTAGCATCAGGTGGTAGGGAGACCATACAGCTTTGCTTAGCACATCCAAGGTCTGCCAAGAATAATGTTGAAGGGTGTGACGGTGTCTACTACCACAAATGTGCAGTATAAAGTTAGGCTCTTGGCTCCTTCTGCTACTGTGACGGGGAGTGTGATTTCCTCGAGAGGTATTACTGGAACCCCGAGATCGGACTCGTAGGTTTGAGATCATCTTTGGTAAATCCTAGTTTCTGGAAGCAATCTTGGAACATTACTTCCACTCCGCTCCCGTCGTCTATGAAGACTTTTTTTACCAGAATATCTTGTACGGTTGCTGAGATGATGAGAGGATCCGAGTGAGGCATCTGACTTGCCACGGCGTCCGCATCCGAGAAGGTAATAGTTTCCTCGGGGCGGAGCCTCTTGTTGACTGGCTCAGTGTGGGGTATAGCTCGCGCACTATCCTTCAGCTTGGTCAAGGAAATTGCTTCTCCTGTGTAGCCATTGATGCCGTTGATGACTCGGTTGGCTCCGTTTGGCGGTGATGGAGGAGGATCTTGAGGGTTGTTGCCTCCACCGCCCTTGTTGTTGTTGTTGTTGTTATTATTGCGGTAGCCATTCTTCTTCTTCTGCCAGGGCTTTCCCCCATACCTCCTCTAGGTCCCCTGGTTATCACTAGTTATTGATGGTGCAATTTGTTGCACAATTCCCTGGCGAATCAACTTCTCGATCTCGTTCTTGAGTTGATAGCACTCCTCGGTATCACGCCCCCGATCTCGATGATATTGAAAGAACTTTGGTGATCTTTGGCGCTTGGCTGATTCCTTCATGACGGGTTGGTCTTTTAAAAGGTGTTTGTGAATGGATAGAATTTCAGCCCGAGATCTCGCCAGAAGAGTGTATGACTCGAAGGTGGGCTTTGGAGTGTTATCAGTCTTCTCGACCTTTGGTATCTTCGCCCTGGATTATTTTCTGTCCATAAGGAATTCTGGGGGTCTTTTGCCCGTCACGGCATTTGATTTGCTAGCGTACTTTTCCATGATGGCCTGGAAATGTTGAATGGTTGTTGGATTTTTTGTTGCCAGCTTCATCCTTAGAATGTCATCATCCATGCTCATCCGGTACATATTTATCAGGAGGCGTTCATCTCGGTCATAGCATTCGGTAGCTAGATCCATGTATCTATGATAGTGTTTTATCACAGTCTCTCTTTCAAGGCGGGCCACATACCCCAAATCTCCGAGTAACTTGGTAAACTTGTTCTTCTGGAAGAAAGCGTGGAGAAGAAACTCGGTGAAATCCCAGTGATCAAATAAACTTTCTGGTTTCGTCTAGGTTAACCATGTCTGTGCTTTCCCGGAGGTAACTGGGGCGATCTTGCATATTTTCAATTAATGGAAGTTCCTGGTTTCTAAGGTCTTAAAAAAGACCGAGAGAAATTCTCTAGGATCGCTAGTGCCATCGTATGTGGATAAGTGCTCTGGGACCTTCTTGTGGTTATCGAAGGGGAGATTCACAATATGCCGCGAGAAGGGAGAGCGAGCAGCTTGTTCATAGGGTCCGAGGATACGAGTGATTTATTGGTCAACTTCGTATTTACCTCAGGTCGTGTAGGCTCCATCTTGGGTGTAGGGCCGATCGGCGCTATTTTGCCACTCGCTTCGAGATCGCTCCCTCTTTACGCGTCTGAATTCTTCTTCGATGTTGATGATGCGCATCCTTCGTATTTCCTCCCTACTTAATCCTGTGCCTTAATCCTGATAGTTGGATGTATTGGGAGGTGGTGGCAGACTGCTTTGAGCATTATAAGGTGGCAGATTCTTAGATAAATTATTGAGCAGTCTCCGCTCTTGAGTATAATCAGCTGGTGGTGTAGTTTGGGCTCCTGAGACAGATACTAGGTTGGGAGTTTCATGCATCTGTGCACTGAGTTGTTGACTGGAGTTTATCAAAGATGCGACGAAATCAGGGTATTGGGAATGCAATTTCCTCAGTAACGTTCGGGCATCTTCAGGAATCATTCTCGGAGGGTCAAGGTTGATATAAGTTGGCCCGGAACCTGTAGGGTTATTTCATACAGTCTGGCTCAAGGTCTCCCAAAGACGTCTTTGTCTTTCCTCCTCCTGTTGTTTTTCTTTGAGGATTTGTTGTTCTCTTAATGCTTGTTCTTCTGAGGTAAAGATCGAATCAGGTCCGTTATATCCAAACCCATTCTCTGGGTCGAGGCTGTCTTGATTGTTGACGTGTTCGATGTAGTTCATGTCGATCGAATTTCTTTGTCCTAAGTTCGGTGCTTCAGATCCAACAGGGTTGGATCCAGAAGGTGGCACTCCTGATGCAACAGGATTCGATCCAGAAGGTGGTATTCCTTACGCAACAGGATTTGGATCGGAGGGTGGCACTCCTGTCGCAACAGGATTTGGACCGGAGAGGGGTACTCCGGATACGACAGGATTTGGACCGAAGGAGTTTGGAATGTTGGAGTTTCCTGCCTCCACGGTAGAGCCTGACAATGATTCAGAGGTGGAGCGTGTGCGATATCCTCCGGGTCGACCGCGTCCTCGTCCTCGTCCTTGGGGGGGGGGGCTGTTCTGCTTCTGGATTTTCCTCCGGATTTTTCCCTAGCACACGGGCGCTTCGTCTGTGTTTATCGGTTTCAGACATGTTGTTGGGGAAGTTGCTTCTTCGGGTGCGTTAGACCAGATCGGAAACAAGGTTCGGCGACGTCATCAATGAGTGTGAGATGTCCCACTGGGCTTGCCAAATTGATGTATGCCGGACACCAACACTTCGACGATGAACCAGGCTCTCGAACTGATCTGCAAGACAAAGGCCCCGGGTGTCCCGAGGATAGATACTCCGACGCTCAAGTCAGTATATTTGCTTAAGGCGTAAAGTATAAATTATGAGATTGGATGGGAGGTCTACCAAACCTTTAAGGGTATTTATATGGCAACAATCCGTAGATCACCAAGATATGTATTTATGGTATGAATACAACTCTTATGGGAATAGAGGTTGTATTACCATGTATAATAGAAGTGTATTTCGGACATGGTTGTGTTATCATGTTTAGGATTGCTGTATTACCATCTTTGAGAAGATGTATATTCCTTGTAGAACATTCATAATATACACATTCCTTATAAGGATTAGGATTGATGGACCCGTGGACCCATCCTCCGCGTATCTCGAGCCCATTACTCTTCTCGGGCCCTGGTCCGAGTATGAATGAGGTCCGAATACGAACCATGGACTTATCAAAAACGTTGTGTGGGTAGGCACTGATAGGAAATATGCCATTTCAACAGTTTATTTCTACTGGGCCCTTGGACCATGTTCCCACATGTGTGACTGGACGTTTGACCATATAAATGGCTGACCCAAGATGTTTCAACGCTTCTATAAAATTGGACTTCAGTAGGCCCGTTCAAAATATAATGGGCCTGATCCATTATTGTTCAACGGTTTCCTTAGTGTTGATACATTTGAAATCCAAAATTTGAATTTCCACATTGTCGTCCAAATTTAGAGCGTTGAATGAATTTATGAGACCGTTGACACGTTATCGTTGAAAGGTTATGCAGCGTTGAAACTTATTCGTTGATGCATTTGCGTTGAAACGTGTTTTAATGGTATAAATGAAATCTTTGAAGCTAGTTCATTGCTAAGAGTTGATTCATTTGCGTTGTAACCTGGTTTAATGGTATAAAAGAAAGCGTTGATACAAAAATATTTAATCACAAAAAAATGGCTCCCCCAAAAGGCCATTACCCTGCATAAATGCAGTTTTAACGAATCAATATTCCGACATTCAGGTTCAAACACCATCATCCAAAATACACCATTGCATAGGCGATATCCAACATTCAAAAGTACAAAATGCATTCCCAACATCCATTGTGTTTTCTTGCCTAAACATATCTAATTTCCTAGGTGCTACTATAATAGCACATTGTCAATAACTAGACCATCAATATTTCATGAAATCGTACATCAGACTACGAAAAAGTGGCACCATTGTTTATATAAAATAAAAATAGAGACCAACCAGCAAAATCAATGAACTGGATTAGGGCAGTACTGACCTTCTCCTTAATTTCATCTTTTCCGCCAACAAGAATCGACACACTGGTGCAATGGTGTGAATAAGGAAAATGAAGTTTGTGTCAATCAAGCCTTCAATGACATCCATGGGGTATTCAGACTTACCAAAAAAAGAGTTCAGATTAAAGACGAACAACTGAAGGAATCAATATAATTCCTGAATGACCTAAGAAGATGCAGCATGTGTAAACTTTGATGTTGATCAAAAAAAGTAATAGCAAAATAAGATAGAAGATGAAGCCCTATGACTATGGTATAGAGTTTGCAAAACTGATCGATCTGACGTGGAGAGTTCTGTTTAACAACAAAATCTTCTCCATGTACAGCTCACATAGTAGCCACAATCCCAGTTAAGTGACTGTTTTTTTGTGCCGTGAATCGGAAAACAGGACAAACGTTACAGTTGTATATTGGATTTGATGTTAAAAAAACAGCTAAGTGTAGCACTACTCACAATTTTCCAGCTTGGTGGATTAGTCGTGCTTCCAATATCCGCTCGAAAGCACGTATCATATTCAGCTACCAACCTGTGCCACATTTTAGAATACCACCAAATCAGTTGTCGGAAACGAAGGTAAAAAATCTTATGTTCATCCACTGAGTTACTAACCTCATGAAAAGATCACGCTCGTACTGATGGTCTTTTTTGTTAGTAATACCAATAGCCTGGGGATCGATACAGTAAACAGTGCTTTCATCAGGAGTTATGATGACGAGCTTCCAGTGGAGCCAGTAAAAACATAAGATCGAGCAGTTAAATAAATAGTGTTTGTGATGCTTCAGTAGTTAGCTTTTAGAGGTTGGGAAAATTAATATGCATCAACCTTTTTTAGTTCATCAATACAATCAATATGCATAAACCCTTTTTAGTTCATCAAAACAAAATTAATATGCATAAAACCATTACGTTCTACGGAAAGGCATTACATATAACTTTGCCCTTCTAGCCCCCATCACACGTATTAGTTCATCAATACAATGCTGATATCCATGAACCTCAAAAGTTGGCCGTCGTAGCTTATGCCAAACCTAATGATTTGTAGTGTGTGACATTGCTTTTCTGACATCTTGATGTGCATCAAACTGAAGCAATATATGCAATGAAAAGATCAGTGATTTATTTAATTAAAATCAGATAAGGATCATATTCTATAAAGTAGCAACTATAATTTAAATTCATGCATAATACCTAGACCAGAAAACCATCTGCCAATTAGCAAGCCATTCTTTCCTCCCACAATCTACATTGTTGATCCATGTCTCAGCCATCTGTGTGCGCAAGTGAATACTGTCCAGTCCCAATCAAAAAATAGGGTCATTCAGAGGTACTTATATGAATCCATGGATTTGGGATGACTCCTTAGCTCCTTCAGTAAATCCCGGACTTCTTCTCTGATCAAAGAATCTTGACTATGGTGTGAGAAATCCTAGAAGACAAATGATACGAGTATAAATGGAAAACTAGGTTAATTAGGAATTATTCTCTTACCAAGAATTTTCCTATAAATATGTGTTTTAGTTCTAGTATGATTTTAATTATTTTCCATAATAGTTATAGAATTAGATTTATTATTTGGGAGCTGTTATTGCTAGAGCTATTATTAGCTTCCAGAGCAAAAGTCATGACACTTCCCTAAACTACCCTTTTTAGTTAACAGCTCTGACTCACCAAATATCTAATTTACATGATAGTTTTTATTCCTCGCTCTCCAAAACCCAAACTTTATGTACTTGATGATGATTTTAATTGCCGAAATATTATGGGGTGGCGGTGACCGGTCCAAAGTTGTCCCTTTCAGATTATCGCTGCCATGTTCCGGTCCCCATTCCCGATCCTGTTTTCTAGTTATGCCGGAATCATATGGTCGGTAACTCGGTGGTGTCCCATCCCATCCACTATGGTAATCATCGGGGTTCTGGTATCCAATACAGATTGACATGCTTGATCTAATTTTCTCCATATCAGATTCGGAGTTCGAGCCATTGATGCCTGTAGAAAGCATCAGTGGCTTATTCCTAACATAATCTTGCGAAATGCAAAATCTATTCATGTATGTGTGTGTATATTAATGCCATATCTAAGTCAGAAAAACTTTCCAGGTCAAGAACCCTTCAAACTCCTATAAAAGGATAATTTTTGGCAAGCTTAATATTGCTGGTTAAATAAGGACTTGGCCTTATCAGCCTTGTTTTAACATCCGGTGAGGTCTTTGTTTTAATTGAACTCATGATCCATTGGTTTAAGGAATTCGATGAGGTCTTCGAGTATCTGTAACCTGCAGGATATTTGACCCCTTGAAATAAGAAACTTTATGGATACTAATGATATAGACGTAATTGGGAAAACAATATCAGAAATGGGGATCGAAAAATAACGACGGCCCATAAGATTCCAGGGATTATCAACTCTCACCAGTCTAACAATTGAAGAAGTACAGCGAGTTCCAGTTTTGGGAGGGAGAAAAAAGAAAGGAGAATATTTTTTGAGTGATAAATATTTGGCCGTTAACTAAAAAGGGTAGTTTAGAAAAGTGTCATGACTTTTGCTCTGGAAGCTAATAATAACTCTGGCAACAACAGCTCCCTTATTATTTCCAGATTAATGTTAGGATTGTGATTTTATTTGAGGCTATAAATATAAGCCTCAGCCTTGTAATTTTGGGACAGAGATTTATTATAAAGAAAAATGAGGTTTTCCGGATTAATTGACAGTTGTTCAATTTCAAGATTCAGTTGAGTCGCCCATGACAGGTGTTCATGGTTTCTAGTTAATTGGCTGACAGCTGTTCAAGCGATTTTCATATCCCAAAAGCAATTCATATATATTCCGCTGCAAAAACGTGAACTATCGAGAAAGTACGCATCAAAGTGGCATCAGGAGCAAGGTTTTCACAAATTCTAGTTTGTGAACGGTCATGGAGAGTATGACGAAAGAACGTATGGCTTTGTTGGAGAAAAAGATGGCGCTTGTCTCAGTATAGCTTCAGGGTTTTAAGCTAGATATCCCGAAGTTTGGAGAAAAAGTAAACCAAGAAAGCTATCTGGAATGGATCCAGCTATGTGAGAGAATTTTTGACTTTAAAGAGTATGATGATCGCACGAGGTGCGAGATGGCTATAAAACAACACACAGCGCGTGCATCCTTGTGGTATGAAATTTTGGAATTTAAGCGAAGGGTTCAGGGAAAATCAGAAATCAACTCGTGGATTAAGTTGAAGAAACATCTTGATCGATTATTCTTACCTTCTGCCGATATGTTAAAACAAGAGTCTTTGTCTGTGGTTGAACTTGTGGCGAGTAATGAGCAATTTGAGGCAAAGAATGATGTTGATGGTTGTGTTGATGCTAGTGTTGAAGATGTCGTTGAGAATGGTGAAGAGGATAGTTCTACTTCTCTAACCGAAGTCGACAATGTTAATGATCATTCTACTCCTCTGATTGAAACCGAGAGTGTTGTGTACTCATGTTCTATAGTCCTTAATATTCATGATGAGATTAAAGAAGAAGATCATGATGGAAGTGACATGGCAATACTTGATATTGGTATAAACGAGGGAGATGCAGAGAAAGAACTGGTTAATCCTGTGATTTTTGAAGCTCGATTCAAAATTGCTGAGAAAACAAAATCTATATTTTCACGGAATGATCAATCAATTTCTTTTCTTGAGAATGATGAACTTTGGAGTCATGTAAATTATGAGTTTGGAAAGACTGGCGACTTTGCTACACATCACAACTTTAGTCATGTGTCATTGGATCGATATTCGAAAGGTTGTGAGTTTGACAAGGGGTCACTGAGAGGAAGAATTCGAGGGAGAATCCATTCAGATTCAGGAAGGATGATACAAGATGGGATTGGCAAAAGCAAGTACATCGCATTTCAAATATATGGAAGCCACTTACTCATATTCATTGGAGATGAAGAATATCAAGAATTGAGGACAATTCTTTTCGAAGAAGAGGAGAATGATACGAGTATAAATGGAAAACTAGGTTAATTAGGAATTATTCTATTACCAAGAATTTTCCTATAAATATGTGTTTTAATTCTAGTAAGATTTTAATTATTCCTAAAGGGAACTAGAAGAGTTATTGCTCCGGTCAATAAATAAATTAATAAAAGCATTAAAAAGGATGAAACTACGTAGTTTTGAGTAAAGCCGCCACACAACCACCGCAAGTTCACCATATTCCGGTGCCTACCATTTTTATATATTCTTTTATTTTTATTTCTTTTAATTTTATTGTTTCATTCTTCATGATGATGATACAATAACTTCCACCTATAAAATCCTATAAAATCCAACTCATTTCAAATACAACTCATTCCACCTATAAAATCATAATTTACACGGTAATTTCTTCATTTTATTGTTTCAAATACAACTCATTCCACCTATAAAATCCTAATTTACACGGTAATTTCAGTCCATCATACTAATTAACACGTCTGTGAAAGGAAAACATGAATGTGCGATTTATGGAATATGCATGGAAATATTTTGTATCACTGCAAGATCACCATAGATTATATAAATATATTAGACTATAAATATAGATTATAGTGTTTCTATGTTAATTATGCATGGATCGCTAGCATTTTTTCCTTAAAATGTGTACTTATAAAAATATTTATCTATTAATTTAATATTAAATAGATTTATTACATTTTGATCTTAATATATATTATTTTATAATAATTACCTTGGATGAATAACTTGACAATGACGATATATATTGACAATTTCATAATCTTTTGAAATTTACCACTATAATTTTGTTAATTATATTAAAGAGTTTTTCTTTAAACACACTTCATCCTCATCTTCATAAGTTTGTTCATAATATTTACATTAAAAAATATATATAAAAAATCGTGCGATATTTAGCTAGTTTCCATAATAGTTATAGAATTAGATTTATTATTTCCAGATTAATGTTAGGATTGTGATTTTATTTGAGGTTATAAATATAAGCCTCAGCCTTGTAATTTTGGGACAGAGATTGATTATAAAGAAAAAGGAGGTTTTCCGAATTAATTGACAGTTGTTCAATTTCAAGATTCAGTTGAGTCGCCCATGACAGGTGTTCGTGGTTTCTAGTTAATTGGCTGACCGCTATCAAGCGATTTTCATATCCCAAATGCAATTTATTTATATTCCGCTGCAACAACGTGAATTACCGAGAAAGTACGCATCAACAAATTTATGCAATAATAAACAGTTACGGGAATAAAGTTGGTGGAAAAGTAGGCATAAACTTAAGTTTACAGTTAAATGCCAAAAAAATAATTTCATACCTCATGAAACTATTGAACCGATTATGGGCGTTCTGGCATGGAATCCGAAATCTAACATATTCATCCTCTACAAAATTGGGGATCAGTGACTTTAGCAAACTCATGTTCGTCATGCAGTTATGTGGGACTACACGAGTCGCTTTAGAAGATGGTTATGGTGTTTCCACGACATGCATGCTGGTCAAAAACAATTCTCCTCGTCACTCTTATCCTCGTTAGTCTTATCCTCCTCACTCTTCCCCTCATTACTGTTTGCCCCATTCAGCGATTTCACCAGAATCATATTTTTGCATTGACTCCTGAAATTAGAAAAAGAAATGACCAAGTCAAGCCCGATTAAATGAAAATGACTAAGATAGTGGGCAAGACCGAAATAACCATTTGTACTTGACTTTCATGTTTTAGGTCTTCCATATTATAGTCGATGAGTTCTTTTGATAAAAGCAACGATATGCCAAGTGCAGTGCCATCAGTTTTATTAGCTCCTACAGGTACTAGAAACGGTTCTTCGGGCAAAAATACAGGTGGCCTGATTTGGATAAAGATCAGAGTTCCATATAAGGGTTGGTACACCACACCAGCAGCTGCCCGCTTAATTTTCCCTTCAGCTGTCTTGTCTCGAAAATAGCATGCAATGGGGGCTTGCAGACAATAAGGTTGAATATAACATAAATAAGGACATTTACTTGCACAAATATTATGAATGTTCTACAAGGAATATACATCTTCTCAAAGATGGTAATACAGCTATCATAAACATGGTAACACAACCATGTCCGAAATACACTTCTATTATACATGGTAATACAACCTCTATTCCCATAAGAGTTGTATTCATACCATAAATACATATCTTGGCGATCTACGGATTGTAGCCATATAAATACCCTAAAGGTTTGGTAGATCTCTCCATCTAATCTCATACTCTATACTTTACGCCTTAAGCAAATAAACTGACTTGAGCGTCGGAGTGTCTATCCCCGGGACACCCGGGGCCTTTGTCATGCAGATCAGTTCGTGAGCAGGGTTCGTGATCAAGTGCGGGTTGTAGACATCCATCAAGCCGTTTCAGCGGTGTAAGCACACACTGCTGAAATAACGTGTAAAATAATAGTTGAAACAACCATTTCAGCGGTTATTTCTATTTTGGCCGCGGAGTCTGACCAAGAATTAAAGTGTTGACTTTCAGCTTTCAGCGGTTTCCCAAAATGTCGCTGAAACCATGAGATATGGATCAATCTGCTTTCAGTGTTGCCAGGCATTCCGCTGAACGGGAAGCTGACTCGACCCATTGACCAGAACCTGGTCGTTGAATTTGAGGATGGACCCCGCCAGCTTTCAGCGCTACGTGAGGCAAGCGCTGTAACGAATGTTGACTGGATGAATTGACCGAGTGCTTGCGTTGAATATCTGGTTGGACCCTGCATTTTTTCAGCGCTAAGTGAGGGTAGCGCTGTAACGAATGCTGACTCGACAATTGGGCTAAGGTTGCAGTCCAAATAATTGGTTTTTGTTGGGCCTGTTCAGAGATATATTAACTGGACCAAGTTTTAAAAATGGGCCAATTATTATTTCAGCGGTTTCATTGGTAAAACCTACCGTTGAAACCTATGAACGCAATAAAGCAGCAGTTAACTACCGGGCTGATATTTAAAAATACGTTTCAACGGTTTTTATTAATAAAGCGCTGGAACGTGTGCATTTAATGCTTCCACCTACTAAGCTGGGGATATCTTTCAAACGGGTGGCATTAAATTCGCTGCAGAATATTAATGAACTGGGCACTTTGAGGTTGAAGAGCAATGAATGCTGAAGAAGGTATGGGTTCCCCCCCTCTTTCATAATTATTTTCCCCTCTTTCATTATAATTTTCATGCAAAATACCCATGCAAAATATCAAGCAAATCATTCCCTTCCGTGTTGAATTAATTTCTGCGTTTTTTGTGCATAATTTTTGAAATGCCGAAGAAACATGAATATATAGTTTGGCTAATATATAGTGGTAAATCCTTAAATATTCACTCCCAGTCAATAGTGGAAATGATTGACAGGAAAACACTTAATTGGAAAAATAAATGGGTTTCATCAGGAGGTAAACTAATCCTTATTCAAGCCTGTCTGCAATCATTGCCACATCACATTTGGTCAGTGATGGAACCAACAACTCATATGAGGAAAAATATTGAAAGGAGGCTGGCAATATTTTTCTGGGGAGTTTCTGAAAAAGGGCCAAAAAAGTCGTGGAAAAAGTGGAGCTCTATTTGTCATCCAGTGACTCAGAATGGGATTGGAATAAGGGACTAGCCACTACACTTAAAGCCTTTTCCACTAAACTTTGGTGGAAATATCAATTAGGAATAGCTCCCTGGACTCAGTTTCTAGCCTCTATCCCACTCTCTCTCAGAAAATCCCATACATGGAAAAGGATCTATAAAATAGATAGATTAGCCTCAGACAACACAAGAGTAATACATGGGGAGGGCCAATGCAACTTTTGGGAGTCTAATTGGACTAAGTATGGTCCTCTTATTGAATTGTTTGAGCCACTGGATCCAGCACACCTTCATTGTACTGTAGCTAATTTTGTAGAAAACAAAGCTGCCTTGCTTTCTTTTTTGTTTCAGGTGCTCCCTCAAGATATTAATATTACAATACAAGAGGCAGAAATCACACCAGGGAGACAAGATAAACTGGTATGGACATTGACCAATACTGGACAATTTTCTATCAAGTCAGCTAACAATAAGTTGAAGGTGCAATCAGGTAATCTTCCTGTATTATCCAAACTATGGAATTCTTCCATCCAAAAAAAGATCTCTATTTTTATGTGGAAGCTCCTAAACTGTATGATCCCATTTGATGATATTCTGTGTCAGTTTGGATTTCAGAATGTTTCTAAGTGTTGTGTATGTGCTCACACTGACTCCCTACACCATTTTTTTAATGAGTGTAGTATATCACAATCACTATGGAAACAAATGCATCACATTTGTGGATCTGTCTTTTTTCCCTGTCTTAATTTATGGGATAAACTAGCTACTTGTTGGTCTTTTTCGGGTCTATCCAAGCTTCATAATAGATTAAATCATACAGATCCAACTTTTGTCTTTTGGATTCTGTGGAAGGCCATAAATAGATTCTTATTTGAGAACACCTTACCTGATTTACAGAGTATGACTGTTGAACTGCAGAATCTCATCTACTTCTCACTTATTAAAAAGCCTATTTTCATTTTAAATGAAGTAGATAGGGATCTTGCATCACACAAATGCATTCCCCCCCTTGAAATTCCCCCAAAACCTAACATCACACCCATTTACTGGTCTAAGCCAAGATTTGGCTATAAGATTAATGTAGATGCTTCATGGAAGTTTGGCAAGGTGGGGATAGCTCTGATTGTTAGGAACTCTGCTGGAGAGGTCAGTGTTGCTCAGACTATTTTTTGTGAGGCTGTTTCTCCTTTAGAGGCAGAAATCAAAGCAAGCTAACTGGAATTAATTGTGCAAAAAATTTTGATCATGTCTCAGTTGACATTGAATCTGATTGCAAACAAGAAATTGATATGATTGGCAATATTTCTGCTTGGCATTGGAAATTATATGGCATTTTACATCTTATTACTGAGGCCATTCCTTCTTATCAATTTAGGCACATTTTTAGAGAGACAAATCAGCCTGCAGATCTGCTCTCAAAATTGTGTAACATTAATGGTGTTTCTCAGATTTATAATTGGAACTCCTTGCCTCCTGATGTTAAGAGTCTCATATTGCTTGATGAGGAACAGATTCCTGCTATCAGGATCTCTGGGGTTATTAACTGATACTGCTAATGTATTTCCTTTTTCTCCTGCAGAAACTGTTGATCACTGCAAAATTTCAAGGTGGTGCATTCAAGCTAGGGTCTTCTGATGTGTCTCAGGCCTTTCAAAAGCAGGCAGGGGCTTTCATTTCTACATTCCAATCAAGCCTGCAACTACTGGTGTTAGATTTTGTTTCCAAGTTTCTACTGTTTTCATGCCTAGGTCGCCTTGTGTTTTGTTATACAATTCACTAATAGATTTGGGGATTAAATTAGAGAGCCTTTTTTAGTAGTTAGCAATTTTGAGAGGCATTATATATGCTTCTAGGGGCTTTTGTTCCTTGTGCCTAGGCACCATGTATATCTATGACATTGTTGATCTTTTGGTTCGGGAAGCCTATATATTTTCCCCCATCTCATGATGGATTTTAATTAAAAAAATAGTTTGGCTAATTAATGGGGATCGTATATTATTGTAGGATGTGAAAGTGTTAACAAGGATTTAGAGTATAGGCGTAGCATTATACAAAAGACGGCTCTTATGAGTAAGGATGAAGTTGTATTTGTGGATAATTTTGTTGGATATGCTTTTGGTAGGGAGGAGAATGTGTTATGTCCATGTAGGCGTTTTTTGGATCGAGAGAGGTCTAATAGTAGGGAAGTTATAAAGTTGCATTTGATTATGAATGGTTTTGACCCCTCATACGATGTATGGACATTTCATGGCAAATCCCCCTCTTGTTCTAGCGGTGTAAAAGGGAAGGATGAAGTTGAGTGTAACATGGATCATTTTTTTGAGAAGATGATAGATGATTTTAAAGGTGAGCCGGAAATTCTTGCAAAAATGTTGGGTCAAAAAGACATACCTTTGTATGAGGGTTGTAAGAAAGAAGATACGGTTATTTCTTGTTTGATGGAGGTGTTTAATATGAAGGCCGCGAGTGGTTGGAGCGATGTGAGTGTGAATCGGTTGTTGAGTTTTATGCACAACAAGTTGCCACAAGGGTATGCATTACCTAGTAGTATTTATCGTGCTAAAATAGTGTTATGTCCATATGAAATGGAATATGAAAAAAATACATGCATGTTCCAATGATTGCATTTTGTATAGAGGTAAGTGGGAGAGAGAACAATCATGTCCCGTTTGTAAGACATCTAGGTATAAGAAGCTTGTCAACAAGAAAGGAGAGGCAATGGAGTTTGATGATCATGGTTCTTCAAACGTTCCAGTAAAATGTGTTTGGTATCTTCCTATAATTCCCCGTTTTGCAAGATTATTTGGTAATGTAAAAGATGCGAAGAATATGACTTGGCATTGTGATAGGCAAAGACCGGATGATGATGTTATACGCCACCCTTCTGATGGAGATCAATGGAAGAAAATAGATCGGTTGTACCCTGATTTTGGAGAAGGTCATAGGAATTTGCGACTTGCATTAAGTACGGATGGGATGAATCCATTTGCAACTATGTCTTCTAAACATAGTACTTGGCCGGTTATGTTGGTGATTTATAATTTTCCATCGTATTTGTTCATGAAAAGAAAGTACGTGATGATACCTTTGCTAATTGGTGGTCCAAAGCAGCCAGGAAATGACATTGATGTGTTCTTGGCTCCTAAAATTGAAGATCTTAAGAAACTGTGGTACGATGGAGTTCAAATTAAAGATGCCTTTAGGGGTGACATTTTTAATTTGAAAGCTGTGTTGTTGTGGACTATTAGTGATTTTCCTGCATTAGGAAACCTTGCTGGATATGTTGCTAAAGGTCACAAGGCATGCCCTGTTTGTGAGGAGCAGACGGAAAATGTTCGGTTGAAGTATGGGAAGAAATCGGTTTACATGGGACATCGGAAGTATTTGAAAAGAAAGCACCCATACCGTGAAGTTAAGGATGGATTGTTTGGGGGGAAAGAAGTTAGAGACGCACCTATCATATTGATTGGGCAGAAGATACTTGAAAAAATGAAAAAGTTGGATGTGGTGTATGGGAAGAAAGTTCGGAAGGCGGCTACTAAGGAGAATTCTCCATGGAAGAAACGATCAATTTTTTTTTATTTGCCGTACTGGGAGATTCTTGAAGTTCGACATTGTTTAGATGTGATACATGTAGAGAAGAATGTGTGCGGCAGTTTAATCGGAACTTTGCTAAATATTGCCTCGAAGACAAAGGACAATTTGAACGCTCGAAAGGATATGGTGGACATGGGTATAACACCGGAGTTAGCCCCAGAAGATAAGGGTAGAAAAACGTCCTTGCCACCCGGGCCATGCAATTTTTCTAAGGCAGAGAAGAAGTCTGTTTGTGATAGTTTAGTTGGGATGAAAGTTCCAATTGATTATTCCTCTAATATTAGTAGGTGTAAGAATGATTTGAAACTGTCAGGGTTGAAGTCTCACGACTGTCATGTTATGATGCAGCAATTGCTTCCCGTTGCAATACGTGGGGTTTTGGATTATGAGGTTAGATTTTGCATCACTCGATTGTGATTTTTCTTCCATACCATATGTCGTAAGTCTATTAGTCGATCATCTTTAGAATTGGTAGAAGTTAAAGCTTGTGAGATTTTGAGTTCCATGGAATTGTATTTCCCTCCTAATTTCTTCGACATCATGGTTCATTTGATTGTTCATTTGGTGAGGGAAATTAGAATTTGTGGCCCTGTTGGAATACATTGGATGTATCCATTTGAACGACAAATGGGTGGATTTAAGGGGTACAGAAAATGTAGTAGTCGTCCTGACGTTAGTATAGTAGAGAGCTATGTGACCGAGGAAGTTATTGAGTATTGTACCTCTTTCCTGGAGAACAGTGTGGAGTTTGGAGTTCCAAAGAACAAGCATGTTGGTAGGAATATGGGGGCTCCTCGTGGACCAGGGAAGTGTAAAAAGGCTGAAGTCAGTGACATGAAAGTGGTTCACCACCACATTTGAAGGAACTCAATCGAGACACAAAGTTATGTTCATGAGCACTTGGCTTATTTGTCTAAATTGTATTCTGGAAGGCATGACACCTACATTCAAGCTCAGCATGTCGACACACTTGGCGATTTGATCTACGAGCAATGTAATACAGAAGGGGCTGATGAGAATCTGCGAGCTTTTGCAAGGAAACCAAATATAAGTGTTAGGTCATACTATGGGTATGATATTAGTGGCTACTCTTTTACAACAGAACACAAATATTGTAAGAGTACTACCCAAAGTAGTGGTGTTTACAATGAGTCGGAGCGGATGTCTAAGAAAGGTCTGATTGTTGATTCCTTTTATAGTGTGATCGACGAAATTTGGGAGCTAGACTATGAAGCCTTTAAGTGTGTTGTCTTCAAGTGTAAATTGGTTGATAACAAACATGGTGTTGATCGGAGCGATCCAATTGTAAGATCTTACGCTTTCAAAGATGATTGCTTCATACTTTCTTCTCAAGCGCGACAGATATTCTATGTTGAGGATCCAAGTGATCCCAAGTGGTCTATAGTGCTAGAAGGAAAGAATTATTTTTTTTGATGAAGAAATTGATTGTGAAGTTATCAATGAGAAGCTAGAATTTCCATCGGCATTTCCTGAACATTGTGACAAGGCAAGGTCTACAAGAATTAGAAGAGTCCATGATGATGGATTGTGGGTAGACGAGAAGGGCCAATTGATTGAAGACAACATGCCAAGAAAGAGGAAAACACAACCATAATGCATTTTCTAAATGCATTTTTTTAACTTGACAAGAGAGTGGTTAAAGTACTTGTGTAATCCATTTTGTAACTTGACTCGAGAATTATTAATTGTATGTTGGTGTTTTTTATTCATCATTTCATTTTGTAAGGGCTGCTGGATGTGGTCAACGCAATAATTATTGCCTAATGCATTTGGTCAACGCAACAATTTGTTGATATGCACAGAACAACATATCAGCGGTTTTTTAAAACTGAAAGTAAAAGCAGCAATCAAGTGCAACTCAATACAGTGTTTTGTTCTCCTCAAGTTTCTGGTTCCAGATACCTCAGCTACACACTGTTACTCCACTCAGAACAATGTTTACTGCATGAACGCTGCACTAGTTTATTGCGTTGCGTCATTTTACATCACAGACCAGACTTATCCATACTTGCAAATCTAATGTCACTATCCATCTACAAAACCATCATTGCAAAATATTTATAATCACTCAAATAATTCTCATAATAAACAATATCCAAAGTCTTACAAGCAGACATTCTCCAAATTACACAAACTAGAAGCATTCATTACTAACACCAGAAAAACTAATTCAAGCTAGCTACCTGTCACAAAAGACATTTCAAATTGTAGCTTGAACCTAGGTCTTAACCCCAATCTAGACTGAGGCATATGGCTACAATTGCTTGGCATCACCAAGGCCAGTTTGTGCTTCAGATGGATCCACCGCTTCAGCTGTCAGGGAATGTGCACCAGATTCATCGTCGATGGTAGTCCCGCGTGTAGGATAGGGACCTACAGCAGCCAATGACTCAGGAAATGCGTGTGCGGGGAGCTTTGATTTGTGTTCACTAAGGCTAATGCTGAAATGAACATCTTTCTCCAACCTTCCAAAGCGTCCACTTAGGTCAAATTCAGACTCAGTTGTGACAGGGGTCTTATTTTTCCTTTGGAATGACTCAAGTCTTAGTGTAGACATCGGTGCTTTCCATGTATCATACATCCTATCTACACAGCCAGCTCTGTGGCATAAACCTGTCACAAGTGAGTGGAAACCCCATCCCGACGATGAGTCCATCATGCTAGAGAAAATGATTTTACCAACGTCCAAACCCATACCCTTTTTGATAGCGTACAACATTCTCATCCGTACCCACTGGACCTCCGACTTGATTCTCACCGGAGAAAGACGAGTGGCTATAAAACTGTACCACATATTCATCTCAACTGTCAGATATTTCTCCTGGATGTTACTCAATTTGTTGTAGGGCAATATCTCATCCATCGAGACTTCTGGCCTAGTTATTCCTCTAACCACCTCCTTCCAATTACCAACTAGAGCACCACTGGTTCTGTTGACAGTGGCTTCATCTTGAAGATTTTCATAATCTGAGTCCAGGCCCGTGTAGGATTTCAATCCATAATACCTATTAATAACATCAGGAGAAATACGAACCTGTTTTCCCCGGCACAGAACATCACCATCTTTGTTAATATTCCTCATATTAGCATAGAATTCAGTGGCCATCATAACATTTGCATCCCTTGGCCTCTCGCAGAAAGTTTCCCATCGATGTTTGCGTATGTACCCATGGAATGGCTGTTCGTCGGCAATACCGCGTTCCCTCAGGATTTTCCTTCTTAGCAACACCCTATACAAACTCTCTGCTTCAGTCGAGAAGAAATCAGACGAGTCAGGTCCGCTAGGAATGGCTGGCGTTGGCGCAACTGCAGCTTTGCGTTTTTTGGATGCTCCCATCCTGTAAAAAAAATCAAATCCCTATGTACAGTTAGAGTTCATTCTTACTTTGACATAAAAAAATTTTGATAACCTGGTAACAGACATAGTTCATTCCAATTTTGTGATAAATTAAAAAAACAAAATTAGCTGAACAAATATCTACATAGAGTAGAGCTAAATTTCAGGCAACAGAGTTCATTCGCAACATTTTGGATGCCCCCATTAAATAATGGCTAAATCAGATGACAAAAATACTGGCTAGATCATGAAAAATCAAGACAAAAATGTGAGATTTGCTCTAACTTGAACCAAAGCTATATAGGATGGATGGTTACTACATGAACAACAAAACAGAACCTGCAAATTTATCTACACCCAAAACAACCAATCAATTGATCTAACCCCCAAAATGAGTTAACCCTAGCCTTGCCCCCTTTGAACCGAACCTGCAAATTTATCTAACACCCAAAACTACCAATCAATTGATCTAACCCCCAAAATGAGTTAACCCTAGCCTTGCCCCCTTTGAACCGAACTTGTAAATTTATCTAACACCCAAAACTACCAATCAATTTCCCCCTTTGAACCGAACCTGCAAATTTATCATGGGGAATTGAATCTGTACATTTAGCTATCAGAATCTACTAATTTAACAAGCTAGATAATTACCTGCAAGCCTTTGGAATCAAAAGCGGAGGTGACTTTATCGTCGGCTGTGTTTCAGATCGTTCGGAAATTGGACGACTGTTTTTTTAGATAGCCCTTTTTCGTAGATCATGAGATTAATGTTATTGACCCGTTAATAGGTGGGCCGAAAAGGATGAAATTGTTACAGGCCGGTTTTAGCCCACTTAAACCCTAAACCCTAAACCCTCCTAAACCCTAAACCCTTAACCCTCAACCCTCAACCCTAAACCCATGAAAATAGACACGTCGGTCATTTGATAAATAAGCATTCATTATCTTGATTTATTTATTCTGAAATATTTATACAATTGATGATTGATAATTTTTAGACAAATGATAACAATTTGTATTTTAATATAATAATAAATAAGTATATTTTATTAATTTGCATTTGATCGAAAAGTTTTTCGTCGATTCATTCTTCGATAAATTCTTATTACTAATAACCAAATGTATATAAGGTCAACTTCCTATCAATTCACAAAACAATCACTCGATGTATACTTAATCCTACGTCGCTACTTTACTGCTCATACTTGTTCGCTGAGAAGTTCTGATTAGACTAGATGATCGATTGCACTTATTAGTGGATCACTTTCGTTCAGAAACAATCGATCAAGAACTAAACTTTTCAATTAATGAACGTTTACTTGCTCATATGTTGCTACTTTACTGCTCATACTTGTTTGCTGAGAAGTTCTGATTAGACTACATGATCCATTGCACTTATTAGTGGTTCACAGTCGTTTAGAAACAATCGATCAAGAACTAAACTTTTCAATCCATGAACGTTTACTTGCTCGTATGTCATTACTTTACTGCTCATACTTGTTCGATGAGCACTTCTGATTAGACTACATTATTCATTGCACTTATTAGTGGTTCACTATCGTTCATAAACAATCGATCAAGAACCAAAATTTTTAATCCATGAACGTTTACTTGCACGTAAGTCGCTACTTTACTGCTCATACTTGTTCGCTGAGAAGTTCTGATTAGACTACATGATCCATTGCACTTATTAGTGGTTCACAGTCGTTCAGAAACAATCGATCAAGAACTAAACTTTTCAATCCATGAACGTTTACTTGCTCGTATGTCATTACTTTACTTCTCATACTTTTTCGATGAGCACTTCTGATTAGACTACATTATCCATTGCACTTATAAGTGGTTCATTATTGTTCATAAACAATCGATCAAGAACTAAACTTTTCAATCCATGAACGTTTACTTGCTCGTATGTCGCTACTTTACTGCTCATATTTGTTCGCTGAGAAGTTCTGATTAGACTACATGATCCATTGCACTTATTAGTGGTTCACTGTCGTTCATAAACAATCGATCAAGAACTAAACTTTTCAATCCATGAACGTTTACTTGCTCGTATGTCGCTACTTTACTACTCATACTTGTTCGCTGAGAAGTTCTGATTAGACTACATGATCCATTGCACTTATTAGTGGATTACTGTCGTTCAGAAACAATCGATCAAGAACTAAACTTTTCAATCCATGAACGTTTACTTGCTCGTATGTCATTACTTTACGGCTCATACTTGTTCGATGAGCACTTCTGATTAGACTACATGATCCATTGCACTTATTAGTGGTTCATTGTCGTTCATAAACAATCGATCTAGAACTAAACTTTTCAATCCATGAACGTTTACTTGCTCGTATGTCGCTACTTTACTGCTCATACTTGTTCGCTGAGAAGTTCTGATTAGACTACATGATCGATTGCACTTATTAGTGGATCACTGTCGTTCAGAAACAATCGATCAAGAACTAAACTTTTCAATCAATGAACGTTTACTTGGTCGTATGTCATTACTTTACTGCTCATACTTGTTCGATGAGTACTTCTCATAGACTACATGATCGATTGTACTTATTAGTGGTTCACCGTCGTTCAGAAATGACAGGCATTCCAGTTGTTAACAGCGTAATATCTATTCAACTTAATAGCACGTGTGTGTAAATAGAACGTTCAAGGTTAACATCATATGTCTTCTAACTATCCAAATTTTGCAATATCATATGAATACAATACTTTTGCATGACTTTCCTAAGACTGCTACATGTTATAATCCTATTTCACTCTCAAATGTGATCGTTCATGTCAGGTACGGGTATGATTATTTTTATTGTAACATTTTAAAAAAATTATATTTTTATTTAAAAAATCCGCATGTAAAAGCATAATATTGCATGAAGTCCAATAAATTTTTCATGAAATCCAAATAATTATAAAATATGAATGATATTTTGCATTAAATCCAACCAATTATAAAATTTTCCAACTAATTATGAATTTTTTAAAATTAAGAAGGCAATTTTTGAAATTTATTAAACAGCCCAAAATGCTTGATTTCATTCTAGCGGGAAAATGGCCCGCCACAGAAACTTCTCATTTTTTCAAAGTTTCAATGAAAACAATTGAAAATATGGAGACCGTTGAGACGTACTTAGGTGATTCCTCAACTTTCTACTTGAAACGTTGCCGTTTCAGACAAAGCAACACGTAGCTGCTGCTTTTTTATTCATTTTTCATTTATTTCTTCTATTTCCCTCCTAAATTTTCATTTTCCCCCAAAACTGAAAATTCAAGTTTTCACAATCCCCCCCCTCAAATTCTATTTTCGTTTTATTATTGGAAATTAAAATAAATATTTTAATGCTCTAAAAATATTCTCATATAAATAGGACGTGTTCTTCACATTCAATACTCTTCCTCAAATATCAAAATAGTTAGACCCATCTCCTCCCAAAACCCTAAATCGACCCACCTCAGTCGCGGCCGGCCGATCAAATTTGGGGTTTCGGACTGCCGCACAACACATGCACACAGTCCGATCTTCAGTCCGTGAACACAAGGCCTCCATCCAACCCTAATCGCATTCCCTTCAAAGGTAATCCCAAAATTTTGGTTGTGCTTCTTCGATATTTGACTGATTGTTCAAAATTTGCATGATTGTCTTTGCTTCAATTTGAAAATATGTTCTCATCGACATCCTAATTGTGTAATAATGATACAAGCCCATTGTATAGTTTGTCTGACAACAAAGCCCTAATTTTCTAGCTGTATATTGAGAACATTCATGTCTGAACTATGGCTTCTAGTTTGCGTATCTGATTTTATACTTCTAAATATTGTGATTTATTGGGATTTTGGGATTTTATGTCTGAACTATTGCTAAATATTGGATCTGAACATTCATGTGCTAAATATTGCTAACTATGTCTGAACTATGGTATTTGTTGGGATTTTATATCCATTGGGTACTGTTCTATGTTTTTATTGGGATTTATTGCATTCAGTTCTATGAATTTATCCATTTGTTACTGTTTTGTACTCTAGTGATATGGATGAATGTATCATATTTGATTTGATTTGTTGTTTAAATTAATATGGTCTCAGGTAGTTATAAAGAATGGCTGGCAGTGATTCTGATGTTGAAAGCAACACAAAAAGTGACCATTCTGGTAAGCGTAAACGTGCTGTGCCTTCAGCTAAATCTGTCGAGCAGCTCATCGGCCTTGCAGACCCGCGTGAACCATATCCTGGTGATATCGATCAACCCCAGGACCACAACTTCAACATAGAATGTCTAGGGGAAAATAAGGAGGGTGAGATATTTGACTTGTTTGATGTGGAGGGTGAGACTCGCAGGCGTGGTGGTGCTATATGCAGCTCTGTCCTCCTGATGAAACACACCAAACCACTCCCCATGTGGTTTGATAAGTTTCTCTGCCCTCGTGTCATGCATGGCAAATGGTGCAGATACGTTGCATATGCATTTCGGCGTCGCATCAAATTTGGAACTTGGAGAAATTGGAGGCAGGTGCCCAAGGCTGTCAAAGATGAAGCATGGGAAGATATTTTGGTATGGTCCTTCAGTATTATACATGCTTGTTCATTAATCCATTTTTTTTCATCTGTTCGCTTAACTTGTGATCGTAAGATGGCCTCCATTGTTGTCTGAGTAGGCGAACTGGGATTTTAGGACAATACTGAGTGACAAGGACATGGCAATACGTAAGAAGCAGTGGACCACATATGCAGCCGACAGGGAGCAGAACTGGCAAACTACTTTGTGGAACAAGCTCGTGTTTAAGATCAATCTTAAGAGACCTGATCCCGGGCTTCCATGGGACACTTACAAGTGGATAGATCCTACTGAGTGGGAGTTATTTGCGGCATACAGATCCACAGATGAGACGTTCATAGTAAGTGCAACCTACTCCATTAACTCCTAAAAATTGGATGATTTTGTTGCTTACACTGTTTGATTTTTTTCTGACATTGTTTAGCTTTTGTTCACTTCTTGACACCTTTTCTGTGTTCATCACAGGCTCTGAGCAAGAAGAATAGTGAAAATGGGGCCATGAAGAAATTTAAGCATCATGCTGGAAGTGGTGGTTATAGGAAATACTATATCAAGAAGGCAAAGGAGATGCGAGAAGAAGCCATACTTGAAAAGATGGACCTCGGGTTAAATCGCGAAGAAGCTGTTCAGGAAGTAAGTAGCATGGTCTTTGTGATTGACAGATCCATCATCTTTTTGGAGGCAAACAAGGTGAATGGAAAATATACAAGTGACTTTGTCCAGGAGTGGCTGATAAGATTGTAAGTTCAATGCTCATCTATTGTTTGACATTGCTCTGTTTCATAATGCCACACTAATGAAACCTATAATTTGTTTGATGACAGCTTGAAATGAACAAACTAAAGCAAAAAGGAGAGCTTATCATTGAAGGCAAGGATGACATGCTGTTCCTGGCAGAGATTAGAGATCCCCCAGGCCGATACCTGTTCTGCCCTACCACAGAAAAGATGGAGTTTGCGTTCCCCGAGCATGCTCAGGAGAAGGCCAACAAGAGGCGAGCTTCCCGAACAAAGATCCAGCTAACTGAGGAGAAGGAGGAGCAAATTGAGATGGAGAAATTTTACAAGTACTCGGACTTCCTCTCTGAAAAGTTAGGAGTGGAGATTACAGCAGAGCTCTCCCCGGAGCAGTTCCTGAAGGATCTGAGAGAAAAAAAGGTTGCAGCTGCGAAGGTGAATGCAGAATCTGGAAAAGGATCGACTAGTGATCCACCTCATCAAGACATGAAGGTACACTAAATTCACAACTGTCTACCATTTTCTGAGTTGGATCTTGTACAGAATATGATGGTTTAATAAATTCCCTTTTTGTGTTCAGGACAAGACAACAAGCCCAGTGAGTGCGAACAAGACAACAAGCCCAGTGAGTGCGAAGAGGACAACCAGCCCAGTGACTGCGAAGAGCCAAACTTGTGAGATTAAATCAAGTTCATTTGGAACTGATACTGGAGGTCTAGAAGCTGAGGTAACATGTCTAACATTGTATTTTTTACATTACCTATTAGCCTAGCAACATCTAATTCATTGCGTATCTACAGTTGAAGGTTCCAATCCCGTGCTATCTGCAAATTAAAAATTCTGCTGGGATAATTGTGAAGACCGCAGTTGGAGTTGTTATTCCTTCATTCAATGCTGAAAGTGGCTGTGAAGATGTGCGAGTCAAATCTCCAGTGTTTTTGCCAGATGAAAAACCCTTACCTATTCCTCACCAAGATTATTCATGCGTGGGTTCTGCAGCAGGCGGTGTTGCTGTCTCATGGCCAGAAATATACATAGACTATGCCATGGTTGAGACTGTTGAGGCAGAGATCCCAGAGAGAAGAAAACCTGAGCTCGACATACTTGCGCCCAAACTGCAAAAGCCTAAACAAGTTAGTCAAATGTCATCATCAACCTCGAGTCATCTTCTAATAATACTTTCGAACTGCTACCTGATTTTATTTGCTTATGTCATACCATATAATTGCAGGAATCTTCTGTCAAGTCAGATACAGTCGTTTGGTGTAAGGATGTTTCAGCAGCAAACTCCTCTCCTCCTCGCGACGACATGGATGTGGATGAACCTGGCCAATCTTCTGATCCCAAAGCCACTCTTCAAGACATGGAGTTCAAACGTGAGCAAAGCCCTATTCCAGATGAAGAGCTGTTGTGGGTAGGGGAAATAAACCTTCACACATTTCCATTATTCGCTTCCAACAGGTGATCTTGCATTATAAATTATTGCTTTTGTTGTTCATGAATATGCAGGATTTTGGACACCACATCCGGGTACGCGAGGTCAGAGCTAAGGTTGCAAAAGCAATCCAGGAATTTCATGCGCATGATCGGGACATGATTTGTTACAAGATTCCATTGCAGCACCCGGTTTTTGGCTCATCTGGGAGGCAGTTGTGTTTCTTCATGCAAGGTGCAACTCCGTGGATCAAGAATATAGACAGATTCAAGAAAGAGTGGATCCATGGTTGGCAGATTGATATGTGGGTATGGTAATATGTTTAAAACCTCCAATATGCATTTCTGACTACTTTCATTTTTTTTTCCAATTCCTTATTGAACCGGTTTTTCTTGCTTATTAGTATGCTCTTCAACAAAATGCTGGCGAGAGATCTGTCAAGAGTTCAAATTATAAGCACATCTGCTGGAGGAGATTGTACGTCATGCCATTTTCTAAAGGGTAAATTTCATTCTCTATATCATATAGTTATACTTATGTCCTTCTTCCATTTCACTAGGATTGCCCACCTCTCAATATGGATTTTTTTCTTCTCCATTGGATGTTGTTCATAATATCTCTAGAAGACCGCACCGTGTACTGCATTGATCCACAGTCAAACAACATTTCAGAGGACAAACATCTGTTTCAGTATGATTTGTTTATGAGGTACGTCGCTTGTAGATTAATTCCATTACTGATTATCATTTTAATTATAATCTCTTAATTTAATTATCAATTTACTAAATTAGCATGGGAGCCAAGTATGACAAGGACATGGCAAAAGCTGGATGCAAAAATCCACCCAAAAATTAGAGCATTGTTAACATCATGGTGAGTCATCCACTTTTCATGTGTGCAGCAATTACTGTCAACAACAAACCTTCAATCTCACTAATGGTACTACATTCCTCTTAACCATTGTAGCACAAAACCCAGGCTTCAACCTGGGATTGTGGCTACTATGTTATGCTTTATATGGAGAAGATTGTGATGTTAACTGCTGGTGTGGATGTGCTTCGGGTTAGTGCTAGCAATACTTCTGTATCTTTGGAATATTACTTGTCATCATGTAGTTAAACGAATCTCATATTTAAATTATTTTCTATTTTTCCTGGCTCGCAGTTTTTAATCCAGTAATAACCTGCCCTTCTTTTGTTTTTTTTGTAGGTTTTCCCAGAGGATAGAACTCCCTACCCCAAACCAGTGATCGATGGGATGATCGATAGCTTTTGCATGTACTTATCGGAGTCTATACTGCCTGCCTGTGCCCTTCAGAACAGCATGCGCCGGAGAGGGAATTAGTCACTTCCTCATCACAGGTCTTGAATGGATCACTGCTTTTGTTTTCATGCATCTCTTGTAGGGTGCACATCTTTTCTTCCATGAAACAATATGATCTTTTGCTATGGTTGTGATGAATAAGTAGGATTGATTAGTTGTGCTTGTGTCTGAATTCTATGAGTTTGATGAAGGTAGTCGTGTTGCTGAATAGTGTATGACATTTTCGTATGACTGTTTTGGTGAATTAATGGTTTTTCCGGCAACAAGCTGCGTTTTTTTGAAACCGCAATTACTGCGGTGGCGGGTGCCAAGTTCTGCCCGTTTTTTTCTCTGGTCATTTTCGCTTTTCAGCGCTTTAAATTGAGTTTCAGCGAAAATAATCTTCAACGCTTTAAATTGAGTTTCAACGAAAATAATTTAGCGCTTTAAACTGAGTTTCAGCGAAAATAATCTTCAGCGCTTTATTTATGTCCTTCAACGATATAATTCAACGTAAATCAACTACCGTTACAACGCTACTATTTTCGGCTAATTTCAGCATTTCATGAAAGCGGTGAAACAAAATTTTGACCGGCAAGTCAACGTTATGCCGGCCGGCCTCGTGACGACCGGCAGTCCGGTCGACATTGACTGTCCGGCGCCCAGAAACTCAAACGGAGGTTTTTCAGCAGTTTGTGGAAGCGTTGCAACTAATATATAGTGGAATGTCTAGTAAGTATTGCCACATGACACTGACGGGTCCCAGTGCCGGTAAAGCGCTGATACGACCATTACGTTCCACCGGGAGCATAGACAGCAGTTTTTTGATTTCGAATAACCGCTGAAAGGACACAAAATAACCGCTGAAACGTCGTGTTTTATCTAGTAGTGATTTAGTTTAGTTTAATTTAATTAATTTCAGTCCACTTCAGTTCAGCAAAAAATAAGTTGATCAAAGCAAATTTACAGACACTAGTGGACGGACCTAGACTTCTTGGTGGTTCATTCGTACATTTCACGGCATTTTGGAAATGCGGTAACGGGTTGTACCGTAAAATGGAACTTCTTCTCGGCGGTTCAAAAACGCCTTAAAAACAAACGCTGCGCACGGCGGTTCAAAATGCCGTGTGCAGCTGTTAAAAAATGCCCTGTATTATTGCTACGAGTTCGCCACCTCAGGTCGCTTGTGTCTTTAAATGTGAGTGCTATGAAATCGCCTCCAGAGGCGAAATCGCTTATGTCGGTCGCTTGTTTCTAATAATGTAGATGCGAACTCGTAAAAAGACTCGCTAGGGTGAGGGAGGCGACACCGCTGGCGTATTCGCTGGAAGAAATGGGAATATTAAATTTGAAAAATGTGGAAATGGCTATGGACTTACGGTACCGTGTAGTATGTCGCTTGTGGTCGAAAAGGAAAAGCAAAATCGCTTTCTGGGGGTGGCGTAAATGTAAAGCGAACTCGCCAGCTGAAAATGTTGGCAGACCAGAGGTACACATGCGGGGTGGGATACGAGACCGCCAGAAGAGGCGATTTTTAGGCGACTTCGTGCACATATTTGTTGTAGGGAATGATGTTGGCAATTTTGCCTGTTAAATTTGTCTGTTAAGGCGAATATTGGAGGTGATATCGTTTCAGGTACGCCAGGGGCAACAAAGTCTGGCAAGTGAGTAGCCAGGCGATATCGCTTTTGTGAGCGAATGCATAGGCGAGGCCGTGTGTATGTCCGCTTGTTTTATAGTAGTAGGAGGCGTGCCAGGTAATGATATAGCTTTTGGGTTCGACCTGAAGCGAATCAGCTAGCGATATCGTTTACGTGCAAGACAGAATGGTGTAATTATTGTAAAACTTGACCTGTTTCTTTCGAAACATGAATCGGGAAACCCGATTCAACATAAACCTGTCAAATTCAAATCCAACGCCCCTATACTAATACTAAAGATGCATAACCTAAGCACACAAGTGCGTTACCAATGTCAAGTCCTACCAAAAAGAGAGACACTACTTTTTCATGCCTTAGGGTGGTTAAGGACCTGTGGCCTTGCAATGGTAAAAGCACGGTTGTGGACAAGATATTTAGCCATTTGGTCTCTTCCGTCGTTAAGTTCTTGCAAGGAGAAAGGAGTGATATCATCCACGAATACCTATGGTTGAAAAAAACGCTTATTAGGAAATTTCCATGAATATAAATGAGATTAGACGCTTGTAGCGTACCGTTAGAAGATCTAGCATTTCTTTTTGAACACCATCCACCACCATCAAACCAAAGATCATCGTGTAATATCCACATTCATAGTTCGATGATTGCTTCCTAGACTACAAAAATGTTTAAAACATAAAACATTACTATACTTATGGTACTTTAAATGCAAATATTGATTTTTGAAAGGACGTGATAGCATGCGCACAACATCTTACCCGAATGTTTATAAGGTGGAAGTCGAGGAGTGTTTTGTCGTTCACTTGAAGAATTGCATTGTCAAGGAGATCGGCGAATGTTCGTGATGGAGGGCGGTGGAGTGGGTCTATCCAATATACTTGCTTTAAAGCGGGTATTATTGCAACAAAGCTCCAATGATCACTACAAATTACATGAAAGCATAATGCTCATAAAAAATGAATGTAGAATCATACAGTAAATTTGGCATGTATAATAGAGCAAATTGTAAGGTATACCTCTCGAGATATGGTCCGATCCATATTTTCTTTGATTTGTCGGAGAGAGTAGAATTCAAATAATCAAGTCTTTGCCTATTGCTCTCTGTTACAGTCGCGATGTGCGTCTTGATGATCCGTCGCGATGCACGATGAGATGAACTTGCTAAGAATAAAAGAACTCTCAATCAGGGCGGGGCAGCTAATTGCCGTTCCCGCTCCGATGCTAAAGTCAGTAGACTGTTCGGAGAGTTGGGATGTGATTGATTGTGTTCAGTAAACTTACTTCTCTCTTGTGAGGAAGAGAGATATATATAGTGCTGACAGCTGACTTGGCCTCATCAGACCACGCCGTCAGGCGGTCTGGGAAGATTCCCCTGCCAAGTTTGGTAAAGCTGCCATCTGCTGTTGGGTCTGGCCCGATCGTCATGCAGGATGAGTGGTCGGGATGAACCATGCGGGATGGTGAGATGCCAGACCCTAACAAGTCCCCCCAAGTCCGAGCTCGAAGCGACGGTTCGAGCGATGGGCTGTATCTGGGTTTCTGGAATCCGCGCGACAGTAGGTCTTCTGACTTAACTGCATATCTGCCACGTGTCGTCACTTTTTCTCGGGGATGCGTCTGAACTTATCCTTTGTAACTGTGAAACTTTTGGCAACCGCCATTATAGCTTTAACTGCTCGCATAACTCCCCCCTTTTCCGTTCAAATTCAAAACTGCTCCTCATTTCTGCCTTTTTCCTTCTATCTTGAATTCATTGCTTTCACTTTCAGATATTCTGTACTTGCTTTTTCAAGTGTCTTATTTTCGTTTTTCATTTCTTCCTGCCTCTATCGTGTCTGCCGGTTCTGATCATGGCGGATATCCCCGTCTCCGGCGCGTTTTGCCAGATCACCGACGACGAAGCGGCTGAATTTGTTCAGATCTGTCGGGACACCGAGGGCCTTCACATCGCAGATTTGGCAAAGTCAATCGTCCGACCCAAACCTAGCGACACCATCAATGCTGCCCCGGCGGGCAAAGTCCCTGTTTACTACGAGCATCTGGCTCGCTGCAGCGTCAGGTTCCCTCTTACCCCTTTCTGCCAGTCCGTTCTATCTTATTTCGACATGACTCTGGGCTTGATGACGCCCAACGCTGTGCGCAACATTATTGGTTTCGAGACCTTGTGTGGTGCTCGCGGGGTTGTTCCCTCTGTTACCCTGTTCCGGGTGTTCTTCTACACTGGTGGTGGTGATAATGAGGACGGTTGGAGCCATATCAAGGTCCGCCCCAAAGCAGACCTGCACATCTTGACCGGCATGCCCAAGACGACCAACTGGAAGGTGAAATTCATGTTCGTCGATGAAGACGTGGTGTATGGTCCTGCCGCTTCTCGCCCAAGACAGGCTGTTGGTGATCCTGACACGCGCGGCCGTACTCCAGATGGCGTATCCCAGAACCGCTTGGCTGCCTCCATCAGGGCTCTAAAGGAGAGACCAGAGAGGTGGGATGTTTTGAAGTTGGATGAAAGGTTGCGGGATTCTGGCCTGCCTTACCATCGCGTGCTTCCTGCCATCCAGGACGAAACCATTGTCATCCCAGATGGCGGCAACGCCGTCCCAGGTGAGGACAACGTCCCTCAGGGTGTCGAGAACTTCAGCCCCCTCCTGCTCTGGCCGTGGCAAGGATCGGTCAAACTGACAAAGGTATGTGGCTAGGTTTGGACCTCTCTCTTCGTCTTTTTCCAGCGTTACCATGGCCTTTTGTTTTTGCATCGACCGTGTTTGTCTCATGACGTACGCTTACTGCAGATATGACTCGTCGCCGTCCAACCATTGACGTGACCAAGTTCAACCTCCCCTCTCAACGTAGAAGGTTGGATGACAGTACTGGTCCAAACCAATCCACTCAGTCGCATGGCCAATCTTTCCAAACTGGCCCGGATGGCAATGCTGACCAGGATACTGGGTCGTCAAGGGGGTTGCTGAAGCCCGACCAGCTATTCCAGATGGGGGTCGGCGGTCGCGAGAATGCCTTGGCCCGACCCCAAGTGTCTGAGAAGCCGAGAAGTAGCGCTGAGCCGACTGGTCAACAGCATGGTGGGAGGGCCCCTCCGCACGCTGGTGGTTTTCAAACTGACAAGGGTAAAACCAACTCCTCAACTGTCTTCCTCAACTCGCCTGCCGGTCGTTTGGAATATCTCAAGGAGGTGATGCCCCTTGATCATTTCAGGGCTTGGGTGAAGAATCCGGCGCTAAATCTTCATGGGGTCAGGACTGCCACGGACAATCTGATCTCGTCCGTTTTCGATGTAAGTCTCCTCTGGTTGCTGCTTTTTTCATGCTTAACTTCCTCTTCTGACCCCGTCCTCCTAACTGCTGTAATGTTAGGGTGCTTGCTCATCCCTCGCCGTCATCTCTGACTTCAGCACCTTGTGCTTGGCGCATGAGGCTAATCAGAAAGTGCATCATGCCACCCTCATCGAGTTTGGGGATGTGAAGAGACAGCTGGCCATCGCCGATGCCGAGATAGCCAAACTCCAAGATGAAGCCAAGGCCAAGGCAGATGCTGATGCTGAGTGGTCACCTGATGACTGGATGGAATCCGAGTGGGCCCTGAAGAAACAGCTGGACGCTGTCAACGCCCAATTGGCGCCTGCCATCTCGGACGGCGAGGAACTGAAAACGGCCAAGGAAAACAGCGACGCTGCCCTACTAGATGCCCAGAAATCTGCCACCGAGCTACAGAAGCGCCTGGACGAAGCTGTTGAGAAGGCTGATCAGGTGGAGAAGATATCTGATTAACTGGCTGCTCTCCAAGCTCGCTACGCCGAGTCCGAGGGTCAACTGAAGAAAGCGTTGGAGGATAAAGCAGCTCTCGCCATTGATTATCAGTCTGTGCTGACCTCCGGCATGCGTAAGGTGTTTGCCAAGATAGCTCGATCAGAACGTGCCGTTGCACGCACTTCCGCCTTCCTTCGACGGGTTTATGCGCTGGATAATGTGTATGAGGACTCTGCTGCCTATGCCACTGCTCTTTCTGAGCTCACAGATGCCTTCGTTGGCTATGGCTTCCCGGAGTATTTTTCTACACTGACCGGTGAAATGACTCCGGCCGAGCTTGTTGCCTGGGAGCCAGATGTTGCAGTTCCACCTGTTCTGGTCAACGGTGAAGTTGTGGCGGATGAGGGGCTGGTGAAGGATTTGGAAGATGCTGGGAACAACGTCCAAGTCTCTGCCCAGAACCATTAATTCTGCTTCCCTTTCCTTCTTTTCTAATGGATTTCTATCTGAACTTCTTTTCCTTATTGCTTTTCTGGATAATTTCCTTTTTGTTTGTAATGACCCATAAGGGATGCATTTGATTTCTTTGTTTTTGAATTCTTGTGAAACCTCTTGCATTTGCAACATATATTATTGCCTTAACGTTTTGGCTGTTTGCTACTTGATGAAAACTTTCGTCTGTGCATTTGCATTACTGGCTATTGCCTTAATGTTTGGTTGATGCCTTGTCGTTCTGCTCACCCCCGTTCATGGTGGCGACTCATCATCCTTCTATGTGAAGAGGGATGAGTCGTCATGATGAATTGTTAAGGTGACATGACGAGACAACTGTGCGTGACTTGAATTTCTTGCCAACTTGGAGGTCGCTAAACCTTGTCCAAGCCACCAAGATATGTGGGCCTTGCTCCCTCCTTGGTTTTTTTCTCTTCAAAGCCAAAGCTGCTAAGCCATGGACCTTGTTAATCGGTCCGTGTCCGACATGGGTTTTCATTAAAGAAAAATCCCACCTTTTCTCCAAACCGGTAGCTATCCAAGTTTGGAGAGGATATGGTTTGCTCTATGTGCTCGTCCACATTTGAACAAAAAACCACGCCTATGTTCAGTACTCGAGAAAGAGCAGCTAAGCCTCAGTCTCGGTCAGGCGGTCACGATCATGATTGTGTCATCCGACTTGCCCATTGGTGTGGGTACGCTTTTGACCGCATCTTTGCCTTTCTAGAGATATGTCTGAGACACTCGGCAAAGATGTGTCCCTGATGCTTCACAACCTAAGTGAGGGATGTGTCGAGTGTTCTAATGCTTTGCCCGGTTAACCGGAGCGATGGCCTGAACTGCCTCTCTTAATGTCCATTATCACAGATTCCGATCATGTCATTCGACTTTCGAAAAAATTCATCAATGAACCAGAAAAAGAGATGATATGTTCTTGAACTTGACACTTGGAATTCATTAAAAAACAAAGGGGGGAGTACAAAAGATACAATTTTGCGTGGGAGAACTGGATTTCCTCAAGATCGCATCCCTCATGAGGGAAAAAGTCGTGATCCGATCAGGAATCCGTTCTCCAAAAGCATTTCCCCACTATATACAAACTAATTGGTACCTTTCTCATGGGTCTGATGCCGCTCAACCGTAATAACGGCGGAGGTTCTCCATGTTCCATGTCCTTGGTACCGCTTCGCCTGACATGGTCTGCAGCCTGTATGCGCCGTTCCCCAGCACTTCTGCGACCACGTATGGTCCTTCCCACGTGACATCTAACTTCTTCAAGCCTTCAACTCGACTGGCTTCATTCTTTCGGAGGGCCAATTCGCCTTGCTTCAGATTTCTTACGCGGACTCTGGCATTATAGCGCTGTTCCACATAGGACTTGTAAGCCGCCTCCTTGATTGTGGCCTGCTCTCTGGCTCTCTCCAAGTCCTCCAGGCTCTCTCTCAAACGCTGGTCATTGTCCTCTTCATCATCCGGGATGGCAGATCGCGTTGATGGGATGATGAGTTCAGGCGGGATGATGGCCTCACTGCCGAAACACAGAAAATAAGGTGATTCACCTGTGGCCGTTCACGGCGTTGTCCTGTATGCCCACAACACTGATGGGAGCTCGTCTACCCAGTTCCCTTTCGCACCGTCCAACCTTCTCTTTAGCCCTTGCACAATCGTTCCATTGGTTCGCTCGGTGAGACCGTTGGCTTGCGGATAGGCTACTGATGTGAAGCTCTGCAGGATGCCCATCTGGTTGCACCAGTCTCTGAAGACTCCTCCTTCAAACTGGCGTCCGTTGTCGCTGATGATTGTCTTGGGCAGGCCGAATCTACAGACAATGTTCCTCCACACGAAACTGGTCATCCTCTTGCCTGTGATGGTTGCCAATGGCTCCACCTCAACCCACTTGGTGAAGTAGTCAACGGCCACCACCAAGAATCTTCTCTTGCTGGTCGCTTGGGGGAAAGGACCGACAATGTCGATGCCTCATTTTGCAAACGGCAATGGGCCTGTGATGCTTTTCATGGGCTGGCCGGGTTGAGATGTCACCCGATCATGTACCTGGCACTGATGGCATATTTTAACCACATGGTCGGCGTCGACCCTCATATTGGGCCAGTAATAAGCTGCTCGGGTTGCCCTCAGTGCCAGTGTCCGGGCCCCCTGATGGCTGCCGCCGCTTCCTTCGTGGAGTTCCTTCAGGATCCTTTCTGCTTGTTTGGGCGTTAAACACCGCAACCACGGCTGCAAATATCCCCTCTTTTATACCACCCCATTCCTGAGCGCAAAATTCAGCGCCTTCCTCTCTAAAGCTTTCGCCTCCTTTTGATCGGGTGGTAACGCTCCACTGAGCAAGTAGTTCCGCATTGGTGTCAACGAACATGGCGGCTCGGCCTCAATGGCAGCGACCGTCATGCCGTCAGTTGATCTTGTCGGCAGTGTCTCCACTAGAACTCCCTTGGACAGATGGCTACTTGCCGTGGTGGCCAGTTTGCGGAGAGCATCTGCCCTTGTATTCTCGGATCTGGGGACTCGGGTCACCTCAAATCCTTCGAACTGTGTGGCCAGACTCTTTACCTTTGCCAAGTATTTCTGCATTGATGGCTCCTTGACTGCGTATGACCCGTTGAACTGGTTTGCTACCAAGGCCGAGTCGCCGTATGCATCCAATTTGGTCGCGCCCAACGCTTTTGCTAACTCCATGCCTGCAATCAATGCTTCATATTCAGCTTCGTTGTTCGTGGCTGGGAACTGGAATCTCAATGCGTACGTCGTCTCCATGCCATCGGGGTCGGTCACGATCAAACCTGCTCCTGATCCTTCCACGCCGGATGCGCCATCCACATGCAGCTTCCACCATCCTGTCCTGTCGACGCGTCGTTGCTTTTTGTTGGCTGGCTCGCTTGGCGCGTCGATGGTGACTTCATCCTTCTCCTCGATCCCGGATGGCAACTCTGCCAGGAAATCAGCCATTACTTGCCCTTTGATGGCTTTCCTTGGGGCGAACTCAATGGCATGTTCGCCTAGCTCTATTGCCCACTTGGCCAACCTTCCTGACATCTCCGGCCTGGTCAAAATTGCTTTGAGCGGCTCGTTTGTGAGAACCACGATGGGGTGTGCTTGGAAATATGACCTGAGGCGTCTCGCCGCATGGACCAATGCCATGGCCAGCTTCTCCTGAGCGCTATATCTCAACTCGGCCCCCTGCAGCGTTCGGCTGACATAATAGACCGGACGCTGGATCTTGCTCACCTCCCTAACCAATGCGCCACTCACGACTTCCAACCCAGCAGCAAGGTACAAGTACAGCGTCTCACCTTGCTCGGGAGGGGACATGGCTGGTAGGTCTTTTAAATGATCTTTCAACTTGAGGAACGCTTCATCCTCGGCCTGGCCCCATTGGATTGCTCCTTTTGGCCCGATGCTGCCCTTGAGAATCCTCAAGAATGGGAGTGACTTCTCTGCGGCTCGTGACAGGAACCTGTTCATAGCCGCCAGCTTTCCATTCAAACTCTGTACTTCTTTGACGTTTCGGGGATGCTTCATTTCCAAGACGGCTTGGACTTTCTTTGGGTTGACCTCCAAACCGTTGTTGGACACCATGAGGCCCAAGAACTTCCCGGCCCCCACTCCGAACTGGCACTTGGCCGGGTTGAGCATCATACCTGCCGCATGTAAGGTTCCCAAAGTCTCATCTAGATCTTTCACCAACCCTTCATACGATACGCTCTTGATGACCATGTCGTCGACATAAATCTCCATGTTGCGGCCGATCTGTGCTTTGAAAATCTTGTCCATCACCCTTTGGTAAGTGGCACCGGCGTTGCGTAAGCCAAACGGCATCATCCGGTACGCGAAGGCTCCCCTCTTCGTGATGAAGACAGTTTTGTCGACGTCGTCCTCCTTCATCGGGATTTGGTGGTACCCCTTGTATGCATCCAGAAAGCATTTGATCGGGAAGGGGGCCAACGCGTCCACCTTCTGGTCGATGATGGGTGTCGGGTAGCAATCCTTGGGGCATGCCCTGTTCAGCGCCTTGTAATCGATGCACATTCGCCAACTCCCATCTGACTTTTTGACCAGGACCGGGTTGGCCAACCACGTAGGGTATGGCACTTCCCGTAGGATGCCTGCATTCACCAACTTGGTTACCTGTTTGTTTACCGCGTCATTCCTTTCTGGGCATAACGGCCATCTTTTTTGCATGACCGGTGGGTGTGAAGGATCCACTCTGAGGGCGTGTTGACCGAGTTCGGGTGATACTCCCGTCATGTCTGTCGCCTTCCATGCAAAGACCTTCTGATGCTTGATCAGGACTTCCAGAACCTCCTGACGACTTGCGTCGGGCAAGTCGGATCCCACTTGGACTCCTCGGCATCTGCCTCGGTCAAGGAACATGGGCAAGCACGATGCTGACAAGCTTTTGGGATCTGGGTTCCCTGACCGGACCATGTGGATCGGACGTCGTGGTGGCGATTCGTCATCTGGACGTTTCCGCTTCTTCAACGCGATTCTGTGGCACTCTCTCGCCTTTTGCTGATCGCCTCGAACGGTCGCTATCCCTCCTTTGGTTGGAAACTTCAAAAGGAGATGGAGGGTTGAGACAATACCTTTGAGCTGGGCTAGCGCTGGTCTTCCCAGTATTAGGTTGTATGGGCTATGAGCCTTGATCACGATGAACTCCATGTCCACCTCTTTCCTGGTCAGCCTCTCCCCGACCCCAACCGGAAGTGTGATTGTTCCTTCTGGCCACACCGTTCTGTCCGCGAAATCCACCAACGGTGTGCTTGTTGGGATCAACTTGGCCTTGGTGTTGTCGTCCAGCTTCTCGAAACAATGCCAATACATTATTTCTGCTGAGCTGCCACCATCCACGTATGCTCGATGAACCATCTTATCCATTATTTGAACCGTGATGATGACCGCATCGCATCCGGCCGGGCGATCCGGGATGGGATCGTCGGCACCGAATGTGATCAACTCGTCTCTACCCAACCTCCTGCTCGTCGGAGTGTGTTCTGGGGCTACCCTGCATCTAGCCTTCCTTTGTGAATCCGAGCTTCCCCCGGCATTTCCGCCTATGATAGTGAGTATATCATTGCTCGCGCGCCTCGCTGGTTCTCGTTCCGGTGATGACTCCTCCTCATACTTTGCTCTCTTTTCATCCGGTCGCTCGGCACGAGCCACCTCCTTTCCTTTGCCACGCGCCCTGTTGGCCCCTTGATCCTGGCCGCCATTCTTGCTGGCATATTTCGCCTTGTTGTGGGCTTTGGCGGTGACAGCAAATTGTTTCAACTGCCCTTTACGCAGGCATGACTCGATGGCCTTCTTCAAGTGGATGCAATCCTCTGTGTCATGGCCGTGGTCGTCATGGTACTCGCAAAACTTGTTCAAGTTCCGCTTGTTGGGAGGCATCTTCATGGCGCGCGGGGGTGGGATGACGTCGCGGTTCGCCAAGAAGACTTCTCTGGGCGTCTTCGTCAACGGGGTGAAAACTCTTTCTTGAGCAACTCGAGGTCCTAGCCTGTCCTTCACCGATGACGTTTTCTCTGCTTTGGCCGGTTGCCCATCCTGGATGAGCTTCTGTTTTGGCCAATAAGGTCGAGCCTCCTTCTGCATTGCCAACTTCTTCTTCTTGGCATTCTCGTCTGCTCGGTGAAACATCTCCACCACCATATGCAACTCGTCCAGCGTGTGTACTGCACGAAGGGTGAGTTCTGAATCCAGAGCCTCGTGATCCAGACCCTGCATGAAAATCTCGATCAACCACCGCGGCTCGCCACGGTGCACCACCCTGCTGCTTTCCTCAATGAAGCGCTCATAATACTCCATCAGGCTCTCGCCAGATGACGCCCTATGGCGTATCTTCATCAGGTCCTGCGTCGTGTTGGTGAACTTCCTTTTCTGCATGAACCTGATGAGGAAACGTTCCTCGAGCTGCGCGAAGCTGGATATACTTCAATTGTCCAGGTTGGCGAACCACACCCTTGCTGCCTCCTTGAGCGTGGTGGCAAATACTTTGCACCACACGGGCTCGGGCGTAGCGTACGTTGACATGTTAGTTGTAAAAGTGTGCAAATGATCTGCTGGATCCGACAAACCATCATACGTACCCAGATTTGGTGGGATCCTAAGGCGGGGGTTGGCGACAAACTCCGTTACTGCCTCTGAAAAAGGGCTCCCTCTTTTCTGGCAATCCGGGGCCTCGTAAAACACCGACAACCTCTGCTTCGCCGGCACCCTCGGCTTGACACTGGGCTTGTGAACATACGTCATGGCCCATTCTCCAGGCTGGGATCTAGGGTTGGCCTCTTTCTCGCCCGGATCTTCCCATTTCTCGTCTGAATCCTCCAGGATCTCATTCCCGTCATCATCCAGCTCTGTGAGGATGGGGGCTTTTCGCTTAGCTCGCGCAGGCTCGGCAAAAAGCTTCGTCGGTGTGACCGTTTTTGCCAAACCTTCAAGACGCCGCGCGGCGTACCTCGCAGCTCCTGCAGCTGCTTGTTGATGGTAGCCTGTGACTCCAGGATCTGGCGGAGCACGTCACCATCCTCCGTCGTGAAAGATGGGGACGCGCCTGGGTGCCGAGCCTGCTCAGGCGTCGCCGAGATCGGAGTGGCTGCTGGGTTTGAAGGGGTGAACGGGACTCCAGCCCCCTCGTCGCCCAGATCTGTGACCACTACCTCGTCGATGAGGTAACGTGGTCTTGTCCTTCTCTGCTCATTTGCAGTGCGTGGGCTGTGAAGATAATCGGTTATATCCCCACAGACGGCGCCAATGTTACAGTCGCGATGTGCGTCTTGATGATCCGTCGCGATGGCACGATGAGATGAACCTGCTAAGAATCAAAGAACTCTCAATCAGGGCGGGGCGGCTAATTGCCGTTCCCGCTCCGATGCTAAAGTCAGTAGACTGTTCGGAGAGTTGGGATGTGATTGATTGTGTTCAGTAATTACTTCTCTCTTGTGAGGAAGAGAGATATATATAGTGCTGACAGCTGACTTGGCCTCATCAGACCACGCCGTCAGGCGGTCTGGGAAGATTCCCCTGCCAAGTTTGGTAAAGCTGCCATCTACTGTCGGGTCTGGCCCGATCGTCATGCAGGATGAGTGGTCGGGATGAACCATGCCGGATGGTGAGATGCCCGACCCTAACACTCTCCATACTAGCTTGCAAATGCATTGGATGCAAAAATCCAATGAAATGCTGGCTCCGGTGATAGGCATGGTGATGCAAGAACCTGTGAATGTAGTAGACAATAATGACGAGGATGTAATCATATGGTTTGATAATTGGGTATTTTCATAAAACACATACAAATGGCTTACATTTGATTGAGGCAAAGAATGGTGGCGGGAAGTTCAGTGAAATTTCAGAAATATTCAAAATCCCCCCATGGTACGTGGATGTCCTTTGTCATAGTAAAGAACCTTTCATTTTCGAGAAAGGCATAGCATGCATTCTTGTCGTGCGAGGATATCAAATCATAAAAGACTCGGACGAAGGGTGGAAGGGCTTTCATAAAATCCACGAGCATGGGGTCTAATGTTTGTCTAGCTATAGGCAAGGCATGCACGGGTATTTGTGGATTTTGTGGAGTTTGTGGTTTCCTACGGGGTATGGAGGTGGATTTTTCATCAAGCACCAACCATTTTGGCCATAGAACTAGGAAACCTTTAGCCTCCCCAACTCTCACCATCGGTGACTCCTTCACAGGTAGCAATTGTTGTTCCATCAAAACGCCGGTAATGCGAACACTAAAAAATCCTGCGAGGATGTCAACATGATTGTGTTTCACCGCACTAGGGTCGCATGTGCCATTGGCGACATGGAGTAGTTTTGATTTGGTACCTTGAGAAACATATAGCTTGCAAGGGGGGTTCTATCATAAATGAAAGCACAAGAGAAATCATCATAAAACTATTTTTAGAAAGAGATTAGACTATATGGAGTTCTAAATTAGAAACATTGGTACTAACCTTGTCGACTTGAATGGAATGTGCCGCATTCAACTTGATGGGTGAAGAAGTTGGAGTAGGAGGCACTAGTTCCTCGTCCATTTCCACATTCTCACCTTCATCCTCCACAATTTAAGATGATGCTTGAGAACCCTTTGATGATGGTGGAAGATGTGGTTGTGTACCTCCTAACCTCTCGATGTGGGGATAGTTGGTGTGTTGTGCTATGTCTTTCATCACCTCCCTCAAATCCTTCATTTCCGCCTTTGTCGCCGCCACCTCGCTCAAAGCTCGTTGTAGCTGTGATGGTTTAGGATTGCCCCAACCTTGTTTAATCCCAAAAACCTTTTCTTGTGTCGCGTAACCTCCAACACCTAATGCACTTCCCGGGTGTTCCTTTTTTTTCCCAAGAGCAAAAGCCTCATTCAATACATCCTTCTTCCTACACGGGATAAATGCACCCTCCTCCTTTTGGTGCTCTAGAAGTTCCTATTATCAAATATGTTGTACTAGGTGAAAGTGGTTGTGAAAAATATTAGAATGCAAGAACAAAAATATATTTGACTACACTAGATAGATAGTAAGATAAGGTAAGATAGACTAACCACCCTCTTTGCACATTTTTCGGCATCATCCGAAGTGAATTTACCATCCGAGTCTCTAATTCGACCCAACACGAAGAGTTTTGTCTAGTATAATCCTCGGCGTCCTTTTCCACTACGACATACCGAGCTTCCGCCTCGTCCATCCCCCCTAATACCAACTCCTTCACTAGTTCCTCCTTCTCCCTAAGCCCATCCTTCTCACCTACACCCAAATACCCCTACCTACCACCGGTGTATGGCATTGTTATTGATTTCGCCGATGTGACCTTCTTCTCCCATTTCCCCTTTGCACAAGAAGATATGGTATCAGATGTCATCATGAATGTAATTAGATAAGAGGAGGTTATGTTGTGGAAGATGTAGTTTGTGACTCACCGAAGTCTTATTTTCAAGCGATGCTTGCTTGAAGGCCTCCCACGCATCGGTTGTAATATGATTGTATCGGTCCCTTGGATCTTGACCTAACCTCTTTCCCTTCTCATACAAGTAGTCTTTTCTTAGAGCATGTTTGTGCTCGCGAAAAGCTTTGGAGACGATGTTGAATGTGTTGTTTCTCACCACTTCCATGTCATAACCTGATGGCAGGCCGGGAACTTCGGTGGCGTGAGCGAATGGTCGTGCTGATGGGACAGCTTTCAGCAGAACTAGAACAGGTGAAGTTGGAACAAGCCAAGGAGACAGAGATGATATTGGAGTTTGGCAGGATGCTAGACTTGGAACCTGAGCTTAGCGACGAGGAAGGGATGCCAGACTTCTCCATTCAGCCTTTGCCACCAATGGACGCGGAGCCGGATGACCATGAAACTGAAGAGGAACTAGAAGAGGAGGGTCTAGAAGAGGAGGAACTAGAACAGGTTCACGAGTGGAGAAGATCCGGTTGGTGGAGATGGTGGCCCGTTTTCTCCGGACGAAGATAATGACGAAATGTTCGAGGTTGTCTTCAGAAATGAACAAAGCCAGAATGAGGATGCGCAAGAGTCGTCGGAAGAGGAATTACAAGAATCGTCGGAAGAAGAAGATGACGAAGACGAAGGAAAAGAAGAGGGTTCTAAGGACGATGGTGATAGTGATGAGGACGACAGTGATGACGCCTAGGATTGATTGCCTTTGTTATCATAAACTATGCTTTGGTTGATTTTGCCGTTAAAACTCGCAACATGGTTTAGTTGCATACTTTTGAACTTTATTATTAGCCAATGTAATATATTTAATGTTTATTCACTTCAATCTTGACAAATATTACAACTAACCTTGATAAAACATGAATATTCATATGATTACAATATTGCATCTTAGTACCAAGCGATCCAGGATGCGAACTCCCTTCCAATATTATCAGAAGGCGATCAAAGGAAGCGAAATCGCCTGACCTACCGCCTATAAACCTTTTCATCTTACGAGCTCGCCACCAATTCCGCCGTGTGGAACGGAAGCTAGCAAGCGTCCCAACAGACGAACTCGTAAGGGTGAATGCAGAAGAGATTTCTCCTAACCAACCGCCTACAAACTTTTAGATCTTAAGGACTCGCCACCAATTCCGCCGTGTGGAACAGAAGCTAGCAAGCGTGACATGTAATGACGAAATGTTCGAGGTTGTCTTCAGAAACTAACAAAGCCAGAATGAGGATGCGTAAGAGTCGTCGGAAGAGGAATTACAAGAGTCGTCGGAAGAAGAAGATGACGAAGACGAAGGCAAAGAAGAACTCGTAAGTGTGGGGAGAATTAGGAAGCGAGTTCACCACTGGAAAGAAGAATTTATAAAAAACACAAGTACAAAACATGTATGTACGACGCCGTTTGACACACAGGCGTTGCACAGAGGCGATGTAGCCACCACATTATATCAATTTTCCCACATCGGTGGAGTAGTGTCCAAATGATCAGTATAAATATGGTAGCAAAACTCAAGAGTTCGATAAGTCGCCGACCCGCGCAAACTTCCCATGAAACACCATTCATGATATATACATATACTATACATATACTGGGTTCCAAGTGTGATCGGCCAAAGGCCCAATTTTTTTTATAACTACCCAAAAACGTAACCCGTTTCACCTAGGGGTGTAAATGAGTCGAGTCGAGTACGAACAGGGGTATGCTCAAACTCGACTCGTTATATATTTTTCGAGCTCGAACTCGAGATCGAGCTCTTTCGAACACAAAAAAATTATATTTTAAATTTCAAAGAAATTCATATACTTACTATATACCTAATTTGGTCAATATGCTCGTCGAGCTTATCGAAATCAAATTTAAAAGCTTAGACTTGACTGCGCTACATATTTGAACGAGTTCGAGCTCGAGGTCGAGTTTCCGGGTGATGTTCGTGCTTCACTCGTTATAGCGATGGTCATTGATCGTGAGCGATTACAAGAAATTGGACGTTCAAGGGTATACTACATCAAGAATTCGACCTACCAAATTCATAGTTGATCGAGAAATATGTACAACACAAACAATTTCCTTAAATTACATAAAGATTCCTACTCTAATTTCCATAATATTTCAAAAATTAGTTTATTTTTTACACAGGCGAACTCGCTAAGTATATTCGCTTATAGGCGTAGGCCAAGCGAACTCGCCACCACGTCCAATTGATCTGTATAAATATGGGACCGAAACTGAAGGGTTCGATAAGTCGCCGACCCGCGCAAACTTCCTATGAAACACCATGCATGATATATACATATACTATACATATATTGTGTCAAATTAGAGTGATGAGTGCATCTATCAGTTCCCTGGCCCAAAGGCCGATATTTTTTTAACAAAGAAGCGAACTCGCCTGCCAGCTCGCCTGTAGGCGAGTTACAAGCGAACTCGTAACCAGATTAAATATAAATAGTCAACTCTTGGGCCCTTGCGATCAAAACACAGATCCCCAATTTTTTTCCCAATCACAGGCAAAATCACAGCTTCCTCTGCTCACCCACCGCCGACCAGCCGCCGTTAACTGGGAAATTTGCTCCCCCACCGCCATATTCCATACATCTAGTAAGTTCATGTTCTAATTCATCCTAATCATTGTTAATTTGGATGCCATGTGTTCATTTTTTTAGGTTTATCTGTATTTTAGGTTTCTGTTATTTTGATTTGTTTATCTGGGGTTCAATCATAGGAATAGGATTGATGTTAGGTATTCTTGATAGGTACTTTGGATAATTAGAAACATGGCTCCAAGGGGAAAGAAGAAGGTTGTTGAACAATCGAGCGAGGTTATCATTTTTGATAAAACTAAATTTGTCAGTGAATCCGCTTACCTCAAGTATAAGAGTTTTGAGGATGCTAAGTCGCGGTTGAACACCTTACTTGTGGTGGATGAGAGTAAGGTTGACGAGCTAGGCTTGAAAGGGGTGTGGGGCATGCTAGAGTATTCGAGTGCAGACACATTGATGAAGGTGAAGGACCCGGGTTATCTAGAGGAGACTATACAGTTCTACGCTAATTTCCAACAGGTGGTTGATAAGTGGAAGACCAAGGTCAACAAGAAGGAGTTCAAAGTAAGTCCTGAACTGTTCAATGCAGCCCTCAAAATTAAATATGAGGACGATGATGAACCAGTGGACCTTTACACAAGGGGTGACTGGCCTAGTGAGTCGCTCTTTCCAGCCGCGAATTTGCAGAAGTTGGGGTTGGAGCACTTCGGGCGCAAGTTAGGTCCGCTTGGAAGGCCAAAAGAGTACAAGCTAGGACAGCTTACACCCGAGCGCATGATATTGTATGAGATGGTGGCTACCAATATTGTGTCTAAAGGGGGTTACCTCCAAGAGCCAAATTTCACCACTTTGGTGACTTACTACTTGTTGGCCTCGGAAGTGATGATAAACCTCGGGTACTCCATGTTTCAACACATGAAGGATAGCGTGATTGAGAACATACGGTGGCTAAGAAGTTGCCCTACGCAAACTTCATAACAATGTTCCTTCGGTCCAAGCATCCAAAGTTGAAATTCTCCAACACCGCCAAGCCGTGTGAGTACTACACCAATGAATACTTTGAGAAGAAAAAGTGGTCATTGGTTGGGGGGACTAGGCAGCCAAACGGAGATAAGGCCGTGGAGCCGGAACCTGAGCGAATCGGAGGTAAGGGGATACAAATTTTATTTAAGTTCCATTATATTGTGTTCTATATCTAAATTTAACATTTTCAATGTCCACCATTTACTAGTGAGTGCGGAAGCATATTATAAGGGGCTTGAGGAGTCGAACTTTGCGATGAGGACAGATTTTGCTAATCTCTGCAAGACGGGGTGGAAGAACTGCCACTTGCTTTGTGGTTTTCTAAGAGCATATGCCCGAAAAATCCTCCGGCAGCCACTCCAGACAACGAAGACCTGACAGGCGGAGACAACTCTTCCTAGACTTGTGGATGTAGTCTAGGGACGTTTTTTCAAAATGTATTGCTACAATTGAAAGATGTTTTCGTTTTGATTTCATTATCGAAAACTTTGTGCTTACAGTTCATATGCGCTTTTTGTTTAAATTTGATAAAAATTACATACCATTGTTCATGTGTTAAACCAGTGTCGATATAGTCTGTTATAGTGTTGCTAGTACTGAAATATTATTTATGAAAAATCAGAAACGAAGTTGCAACCAAATTCGCTTGTGGTGTTTTAACTGAATCGAATTCGCTTCTAATCTCGCTTGTTTCAACAGAGTCTAACAGACGACCCAATCAGCAAACTCGCCAGTAACAGACGGGATGGTTTACAGAACCGCCACCACCTACATGCCAAGGCATAGAGTAAAACTACAAAAACGACGTAGTTTCAAGGTTGGCAAATACATGTACGATTTCTCTTCTAGTAAAGCTTAGAGGCAATTTTTCCAAGAGAATCCATCTTTATATCCGCATGTACTATGAGTGAAACAAATTTCAAGTATACATGAATACTAATTCCGTCCATACGAAATGTAGTTGATGAAAAGTAAAGGTTTTTCCCATTACATACTAACGGTTACATATTCTTTGGTTGATTCCTCTTCCGCTTCGTTAGCTTTCCAGCATCGGTGATCCAAATGCCCTCCGTGTGATCATTCCGCGCAAAATACCTTTTCAGACTCGCCTCGTCTTCAATTAAGGTTTCGTTAGGCTCTAAACCCAGAAGGTCCCCGATATCTGTACCAAAGCTGCAATCCTCGTCATTGCCGTTGTGAAGAAGCGCCTGCTTACCATTCACCACAATCTCCCACCGGTTATCTTGTGGATCCTTCACATAAAACACTTGGTGCGCTTGTGACGCATTGATAAACGAATCACCTTCAGAGCCAAGAATACTGCGATTCACCAGGGTTGTGCCGTAATCCTCTTTCCGCACCCCACCACATTCCTTCACCCACTCACACTTGAACACTGGAATTGTGGCACTGATAAAGTCAATCTCCCAAATGTCGGTGATCGTCTCGTAGTATGCTTCGCATTCATCAACTGTGGCCTCACCTGGTACTACCACACCACTGTTTTGGTTAGTTGACCTCTCATCCGACCATTTGGTTCCAAAAGTATAACCGTTTATGTCGTACCCACCAACAAGGAAACAGTGCCGAGGGGTCTTCTACATAACAGCTTGAGAATATCAGGAAGGTCCCCTTCCTGAATGTGAGCTTGCAGCCACCGAACAAAATTGGCACAATGCTTTTCTAGGATCCTACCATCACCAACAATCCATGCATTTGACACTCTAATCTGATCCATGTGTATGTCAACATAAGGGGTCACCGCCTCGTGGTTTTTGAGGATATATAAATGGACAGCATCTATGTCGGCGGCGAAAGGACTAAACAAACTATGATGCTTGAGCCCGTGCCCGTCCACTCTACCATCGTGCCTAACATTTGGTATCCCCACTGTTGCAACATCTTTCATATAGTTGGTACAGAACTCAATAACCTCTTCTGCGACATAACGTTGAACTATACTAGTATCAGACCTATATCTGTTCTTCACGAAATGCTTAAAAATTGCCATGTACCGCTCAAATGGATACATTCATCTCAAGTAAACTGGGCCACATAATGTTACCTCCCTCACCAAATGGAAAATCACGTGGATCATTATGTCAAAAAAGGTCAGGTGAAAGTACATCTCCATCCTACACAGAACTTCCACCACCATTTCCTGCAACTCATCCAGCTTCCGCCTGCTCACTCGCTTACGACATATGCACTTAAAAAAGTAACATAGTTTCGATATCGCCTTCCTCACGTGACGAGGCAATGATCCTCGTAGAGCGATTATATTCAGCTCCTGCATAAGATTATGACAGTCGTGCGACTTCAATCCCGCCAGTTTCAGTTCTTTGGTATTAACACAATTACGGATGTTCGAAGAGCAACCTGTTGGAACCTTAACAGACTTCTAAGCATTACAGTAACGCTTCTTCTCCTCGGTCGACATAGTGTAACAAGCTGGAGGTAAATAATATTTACCTTCTTCCTCTATAGGGGCTAGAGACGATCAGATACCAAGCTGTACAAGATCTTTCCGCTCTTTTAAGCCATCCTTTGTCTTTCCAGGGGTATTCATCAGCGTACCTACAAGTGCTTCACATACGTTCTTCTCAATATGCATCACATCGAGATAGTGACGTATGTCCAAATCCTTCCAGCAATCTAGTTTGAAGAAGATCGAACACTTCTTCCAACTGCTATTCGACGCCTTCTTCTTCTTTCCCTTACCAAATTCATGATCCATCCCAGTAACCTTTTCTAGAACCTCCTCTCCAGTTAAAGGGATTGGAGAGGGATCATGCTCTTCTCTCCCGTTGAACCAATTCTTTGCTCGCCTCCAAGGATGTCCCGTCGGAAGAAATCTTCTGTGCCCGAGATACACCGACTTACCACCGTGTTTCAATTGACAATAACTAGTCTTGCTTTCACATATGGGACATGCAAAGTGACTTTTCACTGAATAACCCCCCAAGTTACCTAATGCAGGAAAGTCATTTATACTCCACAACAACATTCCTTTCAGTTTAAACTTCTCATCACCTCGACTGCCATCAGGTATCCGGACACCCACGTCGAATAAATTCTGCAAATCTTCGATCAAAGGCGCTAGGTACACGTCAATATCGTTACCCGGTTGCTTGGGACCAGATATCATCATGGACAATAACACATACTTACGTTTCATCATCAACCACGATGGCAGATTGTAAATCACAACCATAAATGGCCAAGAACTATGGGTGCTAGACATGTTACCAAAGGGGTTCATGCCATCAGTGGATAAGCCTAGCCTCACATTCCTGGGCTCAGCAGCAAATTCAGGGTACCGCTCATCCATTTTCTTCCACTGATCTCCATCTGAGACTTGTGAAATAATGTCATCATCCTCCCTAGCCCTATCCGCATGCCATGTTAGCAACTTTGCATCCTCAAGATTTGCAAACAACCTCTTCAGTCGAGGAATCAGTGGAAGGTGATACACTACTTTAGCCGGCGTTTTACATCTAGATGGTGTCACACTCTCGCCGCATAACTCTACGGTCCCCACCTTTGACTTGTACCGATGTTAATTGCAGAATCGCCATGTATCTCTGTCCTTGTCATCTCCCTGTACAACATACAATCGTTAGGGCATGCATGAATCTTCTGCATCTCCATTCCCATAGGACATAATATCTTCTTTGTAGCATATACTCGATCAGGGCACAAGTTGTCAGTGGGTAGCAACTCTTTCACCAACTCTAACAATTCAGTCATCCCCTTTTAAGATATTCCATGTCGCGCCTTTAGATTCATCACAACAACGTAGAACCAAGAACGAAATGTTTGCAACTCTTGTACAATGGTGTCTCTTTATCATTATACATCGCCGCTAACATGCTCTGCTTTCCTACCCAATCCATTGCCACGTCTTCCACCATTTCATCAAGACAACCATCATAACGCAATTCCTCCGCCCCAACCTTAACATCAAACTCTGCATCATTATGACTTGCACCTTCTCCATGCCAAACCCATGTTGTATATGTAGGATCAAAACCTCTACAAACCAAATGTTCGCGCACAACGTCTACATCCTCATAAATCGCGTTGTTAAGGTAATCTATGCAAGGACATCTTAGCCCACCCATTCTCTTTTCTACACAATCCTTCCAACCAACATAAATAAACACTTGAATCAAATCCGTATAACCTTGTGAGAGACGCTGATTGTCCAACATGATTTCACTACGACCCATGCTTAACAAGATACTATCAACAACGGTTTTGCTACAATCACTCAAACATTCCCCAAATTTAGCACCCTAAAAAACTCTACAAAACCATATAAACAAGCACAGACACTAATCAAAAACAGTTTGCCCATTCCACAACCAATCAACAAAAAAATCAAAACCACATACCTTTGTGTTCTTGGGCGAAATCAAGGCCTGAAAATGTGAGCAAAACTTGAGACAAAACAAAAGTAGAGTCCTTTTATCTACTTCTTTTATTTTCATTTCTGCAAAAAATCAACTTTTATATACCCAGCTACAACAATGTTACGATTTCGCTACCTTCTTCGCCCGCTACATTTAAATACAAACAAAATCGTAACTTGAAACGCCTCTGGTCATAACTACAGGCGAACTCGCTTGTTCAGTAACGCCTACTGGCGTCTATGAAGAGCGATTTCGCAACCTCTACGCGTCTTAGCATTTTGGGCGAACAACTTTTCTTATTTCAGGCGGGTACTGCTGGCGATTTCGTCACCCAACACGCCTGTCAGCGAACACGGTTAAGAATTCGCCTAACATTGACATTTTTAATACACTTTGGAAAACGCCGTGTTTTAATTGTGAAACGCCGTGTTTTTTATTTCTGCCCTAGGCGAACGACAGGTTACGAGTTCGTAACCTAGTTACTCGGCGGTTCCGCCAAAATCTGGCCAAAACGCCGTGAAAATGGTGCCGAGAAGCATATGCTTGTGCACTAGTGAGATGCTGATTCAATTTTCAATTCATTAATTTTCATTTAAGTTCAATCAGTAAGATATAAATTTAGGCAAACAAATCCTAAAACCCACTAATTAATAATAAATAGTCTTAATAATTATTCATTTATTCATATCCACATTAATTTTTGTTATATATTCTGATAATGTAAAGTACATTTATAGTCTTTATATGTTACCCCTAAGTTACAAATTATACAATAGAAGACTTATGGGAATGCGTGTTTGAGTTTATCGCGAATATAGGTTCCCATCTAAGCTATATATTTTTTATTTTTAAGTAAAAATAAATAAAATCTGATAACTATCCAATTACAAAGGTGGAATATATGAACTACACAAAACAGAATATGAGTAGCCAAACAAAAATCAAAATACTGATAAATTAAGCCTTGTAGAATGTCATGTATAGTTCAAGGTTTCATCAATATATTTCCGTTACAATATAACTTTATTTTCAAGCAAGTTCAACTTCACCTAGTTATTGTAAGTATATAGTTAGTGGAAGTTGATCGTTCATTAAGTAAAGTCAACGGTTTAACATCAAGATATAAAATATGTCTTAGATTTGTAACATCTTTCAATTTCCTTCAGATATCAAAGAAATATACAAATGTTATAAAATATAAGCTTGTTGAAAATATGAAGAAAACAAAATGAGGAATGTAGCAGCTCAATATAGTGCGAATAAGCTTTTATTCGGACACTTACTAACGTAAAAACCAATCGAGAAATAAAGAAAGTTGAGGTTGTTTGCACGGAAATATTGAGCAAAATAAGTAAATCCGTTGGCTGTCACTTGTTCTTAAGAAAAGTTTTTTGATTGAAAGAAAAATAATTCCCGAGTATCTAACCAAGCACGCAATGTATCATGGAAATTTACGTCCCAAAATTTGCATGGCATTCCTATAAATAACCCATTGAAATGAACTAAACCATAATCACTTAGAAAAATGGGTAGAAACAGGATTGCTGTGTTTCTGATCAGCTTGTTTCTGGTGCTTCAAGCAGAGAGCCTAGAATTGGAGGAGGAAGAAAACTCAGGGACCAGGTGGGCAGTTCTTATTGCAGGTTCCAATGGCTTCGATAATTATCGCCACCAGGTTAGCAAACATTTTGATTTTCTGAACATCATTTAGTCTATTAATTAAGAGTTACTATTTTCTGTTATCTTACTAATTGGAGAAATAAATGTACAGGCTGATGTATGCCACGCTTACCAAATACTGAAGAAAGGAGGTTTAAAGGATGAGAATATTGTTGTGTTTATGTACGATGATATAGCAAATGACAGCTTGAACCCGATGCCTGGAAAAATCATCAATCGTCCACACGGTGAGGATGTTTATGCTGGTGTTCCAAAGGTATATAACAAATCAAACCCAAACATTAATATATGAATTTCTGATTTTCTGATTTGTGTTAAATTTACAGGATTACACGGGGGAAGATGTGAATGTTGAAAATATATTTGCTGTGATCCTTGGGGATAAGAAGGCTGTAAAAGGAGGAAGTGGAAAGGTAGTGAATAGCAGCAAGAATGACAGGATCTTTATTTACTATACTGATCATGGTGGCCCTGGGATTCTCGGAATGCCTGAGGGATCTCCTGACATGTATGCAATTGATTTCGTCAATGTATTGAAGAAGAAACACAAATCTGGAACATACAAGAAAATGGTATATATATATATTTTGGTAACATTAATTTATTTCCTTACCACATTGTATAATTCAATCGTTAAGATGCTCATATATATGATTCATGTAGGTTGTGTACGTTGAAGCCTGTGAAAGTGGGAGCATTTTTAAGGATCTGCTGCCGGAGAATCTGAATATATATGTCACCACCGCATCCAATGCAGTAGAGAGCAGCTACGGTACATACTGCGAATACAAGGACTATCCATGCTTGGGGGATCTGTATAGTGTTGCTTGGATGGAAGATAGGTATGTACAATGGTTAAGTTTCAAATAGTTAGCAGATTTATTTTATATTATTTTGATTGTATACTTTTTTTTATGTCTAGTGAATCTCACAACCTGAGAAAGGAGTCACTTGCACAGCAGTATAAGAAAGTAAGTACTGATCATTAACTGGTTTGATCCGATGAACTTGTAAACGTTTAATCTCAAATTTGGTATTAAATCGCGTGTTTTTGTAGGTGAAAGAGAGGACTTCAAAAAACCATACTTATGAGTTTGGATCTCATGTGATGGAATATGGGAACAAAAGCCTTCATGTTGAGAAGCTTTCTTTGTACCATGGCTTCAATCCAGCCACAGAACATAACCTTCCGAACAATATAACGGAACCTTCTAGAGCAGACGTCGTTGAGCAAAGAAGCGCAGATCTTTACTTTCTATGGAAGAGGGTGCGCATTTTGTTTCTCTCTATTCTTTATATGTAACGGAGATATTTTTATTTACTTGTATGAAACGAACTGAAATTGTCTTCTATCTTTTGCCAGTACAAAATGGAAAATAATCCAGAGAAAAAGGATATGTTTCTCAAGCAAATTAAGAGCATAACGCTTCAAAGACAGCGTTTGGATGAGAGCATAGGTTTCATTGGAAATTTCTTGTTTGGTCCGAAGAGTTCTGATTCAGTTATCAACGGCGCAGGGAAACCTGGATTAGTCAATGACTGGGAATGTTTGAAGTCATCTGTAAAGGTTTTTGAGAAACATTGTGGATCGCTAACTCAATACGGGATGAAGCACATGAGAGCATTTGCTAACATGTGCACTGCTGGAATTAATCAGGCTGCACTGGAGAAGGCTTGCGAGCTTGCTTGCACTCCAAACCACTTGTGAAACAATGCTTATGAATTTGATTAAGAGGATGCTGGAAGTTGTTTGTATTATATATTGCGTTGTAACAACTTGATTTATAAAGGTGTTTGGCCAAAAGTTAATTTCATTTGTGTTAATTTTGATCACATTTCTCAACATCAGAACGAGCATAAACATTCTCAACTACACCATAACCCATAACTGGAGAATGGAATATTCTTATTTTTACACAATTACATTTGCAGGGGTGATCGAATAATGTGTGGAATGGTGACAGATGTGGTGAATGTCGTCCAGATTAACGCTAGGATTATGCAGGCTCTTTTTAAATATGTACTTAATTAGAAGGGTAAAAGGCTTATATAACTCTCAGTTTTTGTAATAGTGCATTTATAACCCCCAGTTCTTATTTAGTGCGATTATAATCTTTGATTGGGCAAACCTTTGCACGTATGACTATGATCAAACATACTTAATAATTAAATTTTGGTTAACAAATCATATAAAATGTCACAAATACCCTTTGATTTCAAATTAAAATAAAATTCAAATTAATCACTACTGCTAACGGACCAACATACTTGAAAATGGGTGCTTGGTGCTGATCAACTCCCCGACCTCGCCAGTAACCAGTGCGTCCGCTGTAAATCTCGAAGCGTGGCTACGTGGCCCGTCGGCCGATGATTGAAAAATTGAGTGCCGTCGATGGGTCATGTATGCAAGATACGATTTCAGCGACGTTGAGTAGGTACCCAACAAATCCATGAAAAACGAAAGAAAATATTTGGAATAAAACGATGTTTTTAAATCTTTTCAAAATGAGATTTTTTTTTTTTGTTATACTTTCAGATTTTTAAATTTAATTTTAAATGAGGTTATTTTTATCTTTTTACGAATTTTCAGTCAATAATTATAGGAAAATCATTTTAATTAAAATATAGGGTTATAAACACACTAAAACAAAATTGAGGATTATATATGTACTGTTACCAGAACTTTGAGTTATATAAGCAATTTTCACCAATTAGAATGAACACGGTCATCTGTCCACTTTTTGATAATCATTTGAATGTTAGACTTGTCAGCAACATTGTTCCAGGTTTAACCTCCGTCCTCTGTTGTCATTGTCATTGAAGAAATGATTAATTTCTGAGGATTCGTATCTATGCTTCCCATGCATGTTCGAATATAATTAAAATAATCAAATCTAAACAATATAAAGACTGGCCAAAGACGCAGCATAATGGATATTTAAGAATTCGTAGAAAACAAGAACCTTAGATCATTGACTGTATACATGTGTGTATATACATACACTAATTCGAGTACGTATTTTTTGTGTTTGTATATTATTCCTCATATGTAACCACTAGTTCGGGTCTTGGGGATAGCAATAGAATTTATTAGCAATTGATAGACGCAGTCCTAAATTACTAATGCAGTCCGTATTTACACTTAAACTGCCTAATATACCCTTACTAAAGAGGTTTCTATTAAATTTAGATAAATCTTGCAATTTAGTCCATGTATACTTTATGTATTTACAGTTGAATACCTATTTTATATTGCAATCCAGTTATCACAAATTCACAAGCTTCTGTACAATCCAATCCCTCCCAAATCCTCCACCAATGAAGCTCCGGCCACCATAGAGCCGCCGCCAAACGTGGCCCAAGAAGAAGCCTTGACGGCTGCCGCCGCCGACGACGCCGATGACGATGAAACTGTGATGAAAAGTGTTGCTGTCTCAAAGAGCTAGAAATTCAAGTCCATCTGTTGCCCCATGATCCAACCAACCGGCAGTGACTGGTCCCAGGCAGATTGGGCATGGGTTCAGATGTGAGTCTGATGATGAGGAACTAGTATCCGATTCCTTTCCATGCTCCATATTTTTGTAATCAACCATCAATTAGAGAATCGCCGGGAAAAGTATCGCCGGGAAGATCACGCCGGGAAGAGCACGCGGGAAGAGCATCGCCGGGAAGAGCATGCGCCGGGAAGAGCATCGCCGGGAAGAGCACGCCGGGAAGAGCATTGCCGGCTTTCGGAGTCGATTGGGGTCGTGCTATAATTATTAGTTGTGTTTGGTTTCTTTTCCAAATACAGGGAGTTGAAATTCGTACCAGAATATACCAAGGGTATTTTTGTCCGTTCAATCAAAATACTGGACTGCAACAGTAAATACAGGACTGCATGTATCAATCCCCAATTTGTTGTATTATACGGAATTTTAACGTCACCTTGTGTTCCCGTAGACTGTCCCACAAGATCTTTTCTTCTTTTGACCATATTTACCAAAACCAAAGTAAGGAACTACGTTCTCAAGATAACGAGAATTATCAGTCATATGAGTTGTATCTCCGTATTCAACAGTCCATCAAAAGAATAAGCAAGTCCAAAAATATTCAGACGATTTGCCTTATTTGCAATCCAGCTACATGAGCTATATGCTTGTGATAAAAGAGCCCACGGTCACTCCTGAAATTGCTAATTAATTTTATGATTGAATCTCACTGCATTTATGTGTTGGACCTAATTGGGCTTATATACCCGTTTGTATATTGTTACGAGTTGATCAATCGGCCCAAAACCAGAAAAGTAATTTCAATATCAAAAACAATGCAGTTACAAAGTATGAGTAGGAGAGAGAATAGGAGAGAGAAGGGAGAGATTTCATGATCGACTAACTAATTCGATTAACAGAAACAACAATTAATCTATTCTTCTTATAGCTTGGCCGGATTTGTTGGCGTTGACTGGAACCGCCGATCCGAACTTCCCAACTGTCCAGCTAGCTCAGGAGTCTTAGCCAAGACTCCTAGTGGAAAGATATTCTTGCCCTTGGTAAGAACTCATATCATGACAAATTCCCTCCATGTTGAAATGAAGCTTGACCTCAAGCTTGCCAGACATAAGAGTGCTGTTGTCAAGGATGAAACTGAGGAAATTGATTAGAAATGAAGGTGGCTAAAGGGCTGTTTGCCATAGTTTTTCTGTAAAGCAGTTCAGTATTTTTTTTTTTCAGTTCAGTTCAGTATTTTTAAATATTTTTCAATTCAGTTTAGTATTTTTAAATATTTTTCAGTTCAGTTCGATATTTTTTTATTTTTTTCAGTTCAGTTCAGTATTTTTAAATATTTTTCAGTTCAGTTCAGTATTTTTAAATTTTTTTCAGTTTAGTTCAGTATTTTTTTTTTTTCAGTTCAGTTCAATATTTTAAAATATTTTTCAGTTCACTTCAGTATTTTTCTATTTTTTTCAGTTCATTTCAGTATATTTATATTTTTCCAGTTTAGTTCAATGTTTTCAATCGATAGAACCACTAGCGTACGAATCGATGATAACAGTAAATGATGTGTTTATTCGATGAATACTGGGTTGACAAATATGTGCATTTACTTTATCTAATTAAATGACCTAGAAATTGCACGAAATATAAAGGAATCAAATGTTGTTAACGAGTGCCCATGGGCACTCGTTAGAAAACCGTTTTTTATTTTTTCAATTTAGTTCAGTTCGAAAAAATATTTTTAAATTTTTCTGTTCAGTTCTATTCTAGATAACTATTTATATTTTTTTTAGCTCAGTAAATTTCTTCTATATTTTTTATTATAGATCTCTACAGTTTTTTCAGTTCAGTTCAGTTTATATTCAGTTTAATTTGATCCAGTTCAAAAATTCAGTTCATTTAATTTGGTTATGAAGAAATGTGATTTGATGAATTTCAGTTTCAGTCGTATCATTACTATGTTCAATACCTTCAATTATAATTCGGTTCGATTAGTGTTTACAAGATGAAAACAGGTTCATTGTTTGTGAATACGAGAAAATGGAGCAATCTTTGTACGCTAGTGGTTCTATCATATTCTGAATATTTATTGGACCAGTTCAGTTTAATTTAAATAAAATTAAAATAAAGTCTATTTCAATCATGTACAAGTGTATGTTCATAAATTTCAGTTTAATTTAGTAATACTGTTATTGTCTTCAATACATTAAACTTTACTTCAGTTTAGTTCAATTTAGTTATAAGTAAATGTGATTTGATAAAATTAGTTGCATTAAGTCATTATTTCAATACATTACACTTTATTCTGTTCCATTTCTATTCAATTATGTATTACTTACAATTCAGCTAAATTATTTGTTAATAATGAATTTTTTTAGTATATTTAATTTTTTTCAATTCCGTTCAAATAAATATATATATATTTTTTTCAGTTCAGTTAAGTTCAGTATATTTATATTTTTCAGTTCAACTCAACATATTTTAGTTAAGTTCATTATATTTATAATTTTTCAGTTTAGTTCAGTATTTTTAAATATTTTTCAGTTCAGTTCAGTATTTTTTTATTTTTTTCAGTTCTGTTCAGTATTTTTAAATATTTTTCAGTTCAGTTCAGTATTTTTTATTTTTTCAGTTCAGTTCAGTTCAGTTCAGTAAGAAATAAGCTCTAGCAAACAAGGCCTACTTCCCAAGAAACATGTTCACTGGACAAACCCTGCCACTCTATTAACCACTGGATCTCATTGGTAGTGCCATTGGAAACCACTCTTCTTTGAAGTATTCTAAGTGGAGTCAGTATAGGACCTTCAGGCAGTATATCAGGAGGGATAGAACTTATATTATTAGGAGGCTCCCCAGTATGTTTCTTTAGCAGAGAAACATGAATGACTGGATGATTCTTGGAGTTAGGAGGGAGCTTGAGTCTATAAGCTACAGAGCCAATCTTCATCTCTACTTCAGAAGGACCAATGTTCTAAGGTTCCAACTTAGCCTCATGAAGTCCATGTAAGGATAGCTGTCTATATTTATGAACCTTCAGATAATCCCAATCACCCACAACAAAGACTCACTCAGATATTTTGGTGTCAGCAAAATATTTCATCCTTGTTTGTGCTTGCGGCAAATGTTTCTGAAGCAACTGATGCACCACATTTCTTTGCTCTAAAAAATTCTGAGTAGCTGGGATCACAGCATCAGTAAGATCACCAAGTGGTAAATGGAGAGGTTTTACACCATATAGGGCTTCATATGGAGTCACCTGAGTACTGCAATGAAATGTGGTATTATACCACCATTCAGCAACTCCTAACCATTCATGCCAAGTACTAGGCTTGTCAGAACATAAGCATCTTAAGTAGTTTCCCACAACTTGATTTACTCTTTCAGTTTGTCCATCAGACTGAGGATGGTAAGCAGTGCTGTAATGCAATTTGACTCCCACCTTGTGTAACAACTCCTTCCGGAAATGACTAGTGAAGATTTTATCTCTATCACTGACTATATTGTTTGGTAAACAATGAAGTCTAAAGATTTCTTGAAAGAATAATTTTGCTACCTGTGAAGCAGTAAAAGAATGACTCAAAGCAAGGAAATGACTATACTTTGTGAGTCTATCTACTACTACCAATATAGTATCATAACCACTGGATAATGGAAGTCAGTCAATGAAATCCATGGATATTTGCTTCCATGCCTGTGAAGGAATAGGTAGGGGTGTATTAGATCAGGACTTTTACAGTGCTCAGATTTATTTTTCTAACAGACAACACACTGATTGATAAAAGCTATAACATCCTCCTTGAGTCCAGGCCATGTAAACACAGTCAAAGTCCTTTGTATGGTAGCATTCTGCCCTGAGTGACCTCCTAAAGGAGAAGCATGCATAGTGCTTAATATCTCCTTTCTAATATTGTTTGTTGCACCAACATAGATTTTTTGATTTTATTTTCAATATGCCTTGCACATAGGTCCATTCTTGTCCTTGTAGGTCCCCCTTTGGGTGAGGTTGTAAGGAGATCTGAGCAATATGATCTTGAGCCTGTTGATCACCATTGTAACTAGATTCAAGCTGTTGGATCCACTCAGGAAACAAACTAGAATTTGTCACCACTTTCTCTACATGGAACTGTTCTTGCTGACCATTTTCAGAAGTTTCTTGCTGTCCATTGTCAGAAGTCAGAAGAGTAGTAAGTTATTTTCTGAGAGGTTCCTTTTCTTCATTTTCTTCTTCCATATCCCAAGTGACATTATGTAGTAGGTGCTCCTCTTTCTCTGACACAGGTCTCCTAGACAGTGCATCAGCAACATTGTTTTCCGTCCCCTTTTTATATTGGATATCAAAATCCAATCCCAGCAATTTTGTAATCCATTTATGTTGAATGGCACTGTGTAACCTTTGCTGAATGAGGTATTTAAGGCTTTGATGGTCTGTTCTGCTAGTGAAGTGGCTCCCAATTAGAAAATGTTTCCATTTTTTATCTACAACCAAAACCAATGCTAATAGTTCCTTTCATAAGTTGATAGACCTTTAGAAAGGAAAGGAATAGGCATGTTATCTTGCATCAACACAGCCCCCATCCCCAAATCACTAGCATCAGTTTAAATGACAAAACTTTGGTTGAATTCAGGCTTTTTCAGAACAGGTGCAGTAGTGGTGGCCTTCTTCAATTTCTCAAATGCAGCTGTAGCCTCTTCAGTCCATTTAAAGTTATCATTCTTTAATAAATCATGTAAGGGTCTGCAAATGAGTCCATAATGAGCATTGAACTTCCTATAATATCCAGATAATCCCAAAAATCCTCTTTGTTCTTTAATATTATTGGGAATAGGCCAACTGAGAATGCTCGTGATTTTATATTTGTCCATTTCCACTCCTTCCCCAAAAATAGTATGGCCTAGGGTGCTCCATCTGAGATTTTGCAAATTCACATTTTGATAATTATGCAACTAAATGATGTTGTTTTAAGACAGATAGTACTAGTGACAGATGCTGCTCATGCTCAGAAACAAATTTGTTGTATAATAAAATATCATCAAAGAACACAAGGACAAATTTCCCGAGATATTTCTGAAATATATCATTCATTAGACTTTGGAAAGTAGCAGGTGCATTTGTGAGCCCAAAAGGCATGACCAGAATTTCAAAATGAACTTGATGAGTCTGAAAAGCAGTTTTATACACATTTTCTTCCTTAACTCTGATCTGATGATACCCTGATCTCAAGTCTAATTTTGAAAAAATGATTGCTCCATGCAGCTCATCTAATAGTTCATCTATAATAGGCATAGGAAAACTATCTTTTACAGTTTTTCATTGATCTTCCTATAATCTATGCATACCCTCCAGCTCCCATCTTTTTTCTTCACAAGCAACACTGGTGATGAGTATGGACTTGTACTTGTTCTGATGATTCCTGCTCTCATTATTTCTTCTACTTGTTTGTCAATTTCTTCTACTTGAGAATGTGCATATCTGTTTCTGAAAGGCCTGACATCATTTTTAAGAGGTATTTGATGATCAATTTCTCTACAAGGTGGAAGAATATTTGGAACATCAAATACATCAGAAAAATTAGAGATCACCTGAGCAATACCTTTAGGATGGTCCAATTTTGCTTGTTTCTCCTTGCCACAATCTGGTTGGATTGCCATTACATATCCACAACTCACAGCCCCCCAGTGTTGACCACATCTCTCACATTCCTTGTGAAACTCTTCTCTGATTTTTTTCTTCCTGTAATTGTACACCTCCTTGGCTTCAATACCACACAGTTTATTGAAAGTAGCAGTAGAACAATTCCCTTTCGGCAGTGTCCATCTATCACCCTTGCTGCAGATCCATATATCATCAGTATTGAAATCAAAACTAATTTGACTGAAGTGTTTCATCCTCAGTTCCCAAAATGATTTCATGTTTACCTCCCATATTCATGACTCTAATGTCAAAAGTGAATTTATGGCCCTAGATGTGCCACTGTACTTTTGGTGACAAGTAAGAGCCTCTCACTGTAGTACCATTGGCCACGGTAACAATAAAACCTCTGGTAGGAAAATTTGGTAGCCCCAACAATTCTACTTGTTTATAATTCATGAATGTGACTGCACTTCCAATATCCAACAAGAAATTTACTCTATTTCCATTGACATTAGTAAAGAATGAAAGGGATTCAGAAGGTTGCTCAGCTCCAATGGACTTGCAAGTGAAAGTGTCCATTGTTTCTAGGTCTCCAGTTTCATATGTAAGTTGTTGTAATTCTTCAGAGTCCTCCTCCATCACCCAAATATCTTTATCCTCACTAGATTCTTCCCCCACAGCAGAGATAACATTGACTTTTTTGAATTTACACACATGTCCTGGCCCAAACTTTTCACCACATTTGTAACACAAACTGTTTTCTCTCCTTAACTGTACCTCTTGTGGAGTTAGCCTTTTATAACTTCCTTGTGTTGTTTTCTTCTCAGTGTTGACATCTTTCCAAGGAAGTTTATGCATAGGCCTATTAAACTGATGGTTGTGAGTACTAGAGATAGGTTTGTGCTTCTTATGCCAAACTTCTAAGTGATCCTCCCCTAACATGGCTACTTCAGCAGCTGCAGCTACATCTCTTGGTTTCATCATCTTAACCATAGGCCTTAACTCCTCCTTGAGTCCACTTATGAAACTGGAAACTAAATAGGATTATGATAAACTTGAGTCTAAACCTTCCACTAAAGTTTTCAGTTCTTCAAATCTTTCTAGATAATCCCTGACAGTTCCTTTTTGACATAACTTGCTGAATTCCTCTACTATATCCCTACCACCAGAATCTGAAAATCTCTTCTGTAAAGCCTAACAAAATTCACACCAAGACCAGTCCCATTACTTATTGTTCAGGAACCACACTTCAGCCTTCCCTTCTAAGTATAGTTCAATTACTTTCATTCTATCATGTTCTTTGACCAGATTGAAATTGAAAAACTTGTCACATTTTCTAATCCAGTCCTTAGGTTTGATTCCAAAACCAGAAAAAATAGGCAGTTCCAACTTATTAATCCTTCTTTCCATAGCATTTTTCCAATTATCACTCAAATCCTGAACATGCATATCATTTCTAAGAGGAACATGCATTTTTTTCTGTTGTGGCACAAAAGGTGGAGAATCAATACTTGTGGATTGTCGTGTGGTACCTTTGGCCGTGGAATCTCATTCAGAGGTGGCGTTCCCATTGGTAATCCGCCGGAGCTTTTTCCCATCTGAAAACTGTGGAATTGATTCATCATTGCTGCAATCTGTCTAGCTAATTCACTGGTCGCTGCCACAGATTCGGATCGCTGCTTGTTAGCCTCTTCTTGCTGTCGTGTCACTTCCAATTCCTAGCACCGATCGCGTTCTGCTAGCTTGGCCGTGATCTCGCCGAACTTGCCATCCCAGCGTTGCTCGATGGAGTCAATCTTCTCAGCCAGATTCTGTTCATTTCTGTTCACAGTCTGAACCAGCGTATCACAAACTTCTCAATTCTTTGCAGCCATTGCGGTAGTCGGAGAAACGGGTGTTCTGATACCAAGCTGTTACGAGTTGATTAATTGGCCCAAAGCCAAAAAATTAATTTCAATATCAAGAACAATGCAGTTACAAAGTATGAGTAGGAGAGAGAATAGGGAGAGAGAGAGAAGGGGGAGATTTCATGATCGACTAACTAATTCGATAACAGAAACAACAAATAATCTATTCTTCTTATAGTTTGGCCGGATCTGTTGGCGTTGACTGGAACCACCAATCCGAACTTCCCAACTGTCCAGCTAGTTCAGCTTAACTAAGACTCCTAGTGGAAATACATTCTTGCCCTTGTTATGAACTAATATCATGACATATATCCGCACTCTTTCGGCCTTACCCATAAATGGTCTTGCTTATCCAGCGGGCTTGTTCCCCGTTTTGGATTCTGGGACCTAATTGAATTTATATGTACATTTGTATATCCGCACTCTCCCAAGTTATCCATAAAGGGCTTCTGTTGTGATTTTAATAAATTCCCAAGGGCATTTTAGTGTTTAACCAAGATATTGCAATATCTTTTTGGCATCTTTATTTGATGCTAAATTAGCTAGCTAAGATGTACTTAGCTGAGATTAGCTGGATTTGGTATTCATTAACTATTCAATCAAAACCCTAATTTGGCTTATCTGCTAATCAAAGTTCTCTGAGCTTATTACGAGATTGACCCCGATCGTCAATCAAGCTTGTAAGAGGTGGTATCAAAGCGTTCATGCTCCGACCATGGCTCCGAACATCTGCACCGACGTCCTGGACGGCCGCGAGGGCAAATCGCTGGAATTCCGCCAGCAAGTGGAGGCGACACAAGTCAGCTACAGCAAATGGAATCTACACTATCAGATTCGAAATTAGAGCAGGCCTGACTGTACACTGAGCTGAAATACGATCAACGTCGAGCAAGTGCTGACATAGATCACCATTTTACGGAGCTAGTGGAGGAACAACGCGCCGTTTTAGAGAGGCTCAGGTGCCAGATGAAGATCTGAAAGTTCAGAGAGATCATGGAAATCATTTCCAAAGGAAAGGCCCCGGCGGTCGAGGGGAGCGATTCCGTTAGACTGGAGAAAGAAGCTACTCCGAATGTCGCTTCCATAACTAGGGGCGCAATTGATATGAGTTCTAGCTCTAGAGGTATTTCTCCCACTGTCACTTTTACTGCTAATGCACCAACACCAGTATCAAACGCTCAAGAGGGCTATATCTTGTCTCTCGCCCTTGTAGGGCTCTACTCACATAATATATGGGGTGTTGCGAGCCCTCCTTTTCCTTTACCAATACAGCACTGATGGCTAGTTGGAGGTGGATATGTATAAGTAGAGGTGATGAACGTGTGGCACCCGCGCTTGACGACAAACTTGGCTCACAAACGGATCTGTAAAACAAAGCCTCGGGTGTCTCGAGAGTAGACACTCTGATGCTCAAGTTAGTATGTGCATAAGGCATGTTGTATGAGTTATGAGATAGAGAAGGTCTACCAAATCTTTAATATTTATATGGCTACAATCCGTAGATCGCCAAGATATGTAATTATGGTATGAATACAACTCTTATGGAGATAACCATGTTTAGGAGGAAGTTCATTCCTTGTAGAACATTCAGAATATACGCATTCCTTATAAGGATATGGATTTATGGACCCGTGGATCCATCTTCCGCGTAACTCGAGCCCATTACCCTTCTCGGGCCCTGGTTTGAGACTGAATGAGGTCCAGAATACGAACCATGGACTTATCAGTAGCCCCAAGGTAAATCTTAAGAATTTCGAGGGCTCCATCTCGAAGGCTGGGTGAGAGGCTTGCTTCTCGAGGGAAGGATAATAACTCGGGGCTTTAAGCTCGGGGTGTCCTTTTAGGACTAACCTCTCGGGCCGACCCTTCTGAATATCTAGTTTCAAGTTGTTTCGTATTCCATCAGGACGCATGGACGGCTGAGATCAATTCCCTTTGAAATCCAGAAGTGAAATACACGTGTCACATATTCATTGGAAGGTAGAGACGGTTTGTCTCTCCAAGGTAATTACTCGCCTAAATGTTGTCTGGGTATGGATTAAATCTCCCAAATAATTTTCATCGCCTTCTTTACTTGCAATTTCGTCATCAGAGTGCAAAGGAAGTTTCAATACTTTTATCCTTTCCAAAGCCCCAAATTTCTACTCCATCACAGCCATAAGTATTTTTTCTTTTTTTTGTTTCTTCTTTGTGTCTGCTTCTCTTATTCCCTCATTGTTTCCCCCCATACTCTTTGTCATCATGTCTAGCAGTAGTGAAATGATTTCTGTCCCCCGTCATGATGAGAGAGGGTATATCCATGCTCAGGCTGAGGAAATTAGCTCCCGTGACCGCCGTAAAGCCGAAGTAGCGAATGGAAAGAAACCAGTAGTATTAAGGAGGAAGATATCTGGTAAAGAGAAGAGCTTGATGGCTGCGGCGAGACGGGCCCAGATGGAAGGGAGTAGCCCCATAGTAACGTGTGCACCAAGGGGTGTGCCGTCTGCGCTTGGTGAGGGGTAGCAGTAACAGGTCGGTGAAGGATGATAAGGCGCATACAGATCCTGCCACATTTGCCGATGATTGTCGATATTCCATCTGTGATCTCATGTATGTGAGAGATGATAGGCCTGCGTCAGAGTTAGTTACTCCGACCCGAGGTCTTATCTAAGGGAGGTTCTTACAGTACGGTCTGGCTTTTCCGTTTCCCCCACTGTTGAGTCAGTTTCAGAATTATTATAAGGTGCATCCAAGGCAGTTGCATGCCAATGTGATTGTAAATATAATGACCCTGATGACTTGGTGTGCTCTTAAGGGCTATAAACCAACTCTCAATCTGCTGCGGACTCTGTATAAGGTCTCCATTGTGATGGGGCAGTGACCTTAGCCATCCGAGACCCTGACATAGGTAGGGCCTTCGCGTTGCCGTTGGGGAGTGTGAAATGGGACAAAGAAAAAATGACCTTTGATTGAACAAAGTACCAAGTACTCCATTGGAACACTGAACTTAGGAATGAAGCAAAGAACGACCTTGTAACTTCTCCCCGGTTGCTAAATATAAAAACTGAGCTAGTCCGTGAGAAGATAAGACTCGAGGATGGTAACTTTGTGCCAGGGGACCATCACATGGATTGGTTATGGCCTCTCAAGACATTCGGGTGGCTGTATGAAATACCTGGGAAAACCCTTTAGAATGGTAGTTATCTGAAATTGGCTTATTTTGACCAGCCAAAAGATGTGGAGATTGAGTGGTACGAGACCATTTAGTGAGAAGGATCCCGTCGGAGCGGCTTAGGCAATCGAGCTTGAAGGGCTGCTGAAGAGAGGGAAGCTCAAGAGTAGGAGTTGTTATCTCAGGCTTCTCTAGATGGGGAGAATTCCGGATTCAAGTCGGACGCTCGTCATCGAATGAAAAGGTTGGTTCGGGGACCAAAGAAAACTCGATCAAGAGCCAAGGTTTAAGGTGAGGCAGAGCATTTGTTTGTGCCCATTACCTGAGATCCATCAAATGAGGAGGATGAGAGTTTAGCTTTGGCTCGAGGTCCGAGATGAGAAGTAGCCCGGATTTCATCTTTTCCGTAAACAACCAATGTTGATGACTACTGGTGTACTAGGTTTGGCAGGGAAGAGGATGACAGTTCTGTAGCATCTGTAGTATTTTCCGATGCATTAACCAAGGGTAGCCATTCTCGATGTGCATATCCTTTGTGTATATATTGCCTCTTTTTCTTCAGTTCTGACATGTTTCTTTTTGTATGTAGTGGGCGCTCCCGAGCAGGAATCAGATAGCATCGCCAATATGCTGGAAATGGTCTATAAGCGGAGGAAGCTGGAAGAGGAGGAGGAGAAGAAACGGAAGCTGGAGGCCATGGGAGGATCATCTGGGAATAAGGACAGGTCTCCCAAGAAGGCCAAGCTCGATCTCGAACCCTTAGGAAAGTTTGAGGACTATGTTGTGCTTCCTCCCCCCGAGGTCTGGGAGAATGAGCCCGAGATATTTTCGGAGTTCCCAGAGATTAGCAAGGTATGCTTTTTAACTTGATTTCATCAACTTCTCTAAGTTTATAGTTTTCCTTATCAATTGCCAAATTTGTGCAGTCTTTGAAGGGTGTCGTGACGTCCGACAGCCATGTGAAGTTTATGTATGGTTCGGTCAAGGTGTTGCATGCTCTATGCCAAGATTTCGAGCGGATAACAGAGGAGCAGGTGGTTGAGACTGAGATCTTGAAGACGCAGGTGGCCGAGAAGTCCAGTGGCTCATTCGAGCTGGTCAAGCACTTCCAAGATGAGGCTGCTCAGGAGAGGGAGGGAGAGGGAGAGAGAGAGAGAGAGAGAGAGATAGAGAGAGAGAGAGAGAGAGAGAAATGAGGATTTGGCTAAAGAGATTAAGAGATTAACTGAGGACCAGAAAGTTCGGGATATCCGCCTCCTAGATTTGAACAAGAAGATGGCTGCCTTAGCAGTGGAGAGGGACCAGTATGCTGATCCCGTCTAGTAGAAGCAGCTTGTCCAGTTGTTAGTAGATTTCTGCATCAACTATCCTGAGATGGAAAATCTTCATTGTGATCGCAACAAATTCTACCACAAGTCCCAACTTCGGGGTATGTGGGTGTCTTCAGAAATTCCTCAGCAAGACTAACCGGGAGGCGTTGGCTCCCTTCTAAAATTGGCCCGAGGCTGCTCAGAGTTTGGAGGAGCTCCGACATAAGATCAGTCAGGTAAGGGATTTAAGCCTAGCTTGATGACTAGTCTGGAGACCCTGGAGAAGGCCTTAACCTTGGAGGAATTCAAGGAGAGGATTTATGCTTTATACCCTGAGCTGTCTTTCTTGGTGGAGAAGCCTGTTGTAGACGAGCCGGTGGCTGATCAGGATCAGGGCCAGGAAGAACCGCACAGAAATGTAACTCCCTTGAGCCTTAACTCTTATTTAGGAGATTATTTTTCCGCCTTGTCTTGGAATCCATGTACTTTAAGCAACATACTTTTCGTGAAATTGATTGTCCTTCGTCTTCCTATATTTCCAGTGTTGCGTTGCCGCTTGTGCAGAATTGCAGAGTAAACATGACATTCTCTTCCAAAACCATGAAAATCTCCAAGATGAGAAAGATCATTTGCAAATGCTTCTTAGCCAAGCTAAAGATGAGAGGGATTCTCCTCGCAGTCAGCAAAATGTTTGCTTGGATCGGAGGACTGAGCTGGAAAGACAATTGGATGATCTCCAGAAGAAATATAACGATCTTGAAGATATCTATGGCAAGGTTCTGGCAGCTAATAAAGATTATGATCAGGAGTTGAAGAAAGCCGTGAGCAGCTTGAAGGATGCCAGAGACGAAGGCCATAATAAAGATATCCTTATCTCCGCTCTTCAGAACGAAGCTTATAATGTTAATCAGAATGATGTGGGGCTGACTTGGATGCTTATAGGATCCAACTACAAGAACTTGAGGCCCAGGGTGTATTTATCACCTATCCAATGCCGCCATCAGGAAAGGAGATAGGTGAATCTTCCTCAGCCCCGAGCTCGAAGCAAATAAAAAGGCATCCTATTCGAGGTGTTAGATCTCGAGGAGCACCTAACCCTTCTGCAGGGATCTCGCGTGGATGGAAAAGAGGGTCGCCATCCTTCACTCGGAGCTCGAGGCAGATGGCAGGGCAAAGACCCCCTGGGACCCGAAGCATAGTAGGTCCTTCTTCTTAATCTACACCCATAGGAGAGAGAGGGGAGTGTCTTATATCTTCCAATTTAATACGGGTAGTAGAGGAAAGTAACTGGGGCCGTGGCCTCCAAGGGGATCAAGGACGTACCTCTACTTCCTCCCATGGTCGAGGGCGTGCCTCAACCATTAGGGACCTATATGGATATGATGTATTTAGATGTGATAACATCATAGTGTAATAACACTTTTATTTTTGTCTTCGTAAAGACTTTATTTTCTGATCCTCGAGAAGATTGATTATTAGGCTATTAAAGCGTTAGCTTATATTGGATAAGCATCAATTATGCACCTTGTAGGTACATCATCTCGGGACAGGCTCAAGGAGATTGAGAATCAAACTTTGTGAGTCTGAATAACCTATATTGGATGGGCCTGAATAGTATGCTTATTATAAGTATACTTACTTGAGTTTATTTTATTTTAGCCCAAGGTGATTATGGCTTCGAACACGTAGTACGAGCAACCTATAATAGATAAGCATCAATCACATGCTTGTTAGAAGCGCATTAAACTTAGGCAGCAGTCATACTTATGCTTTGTAAGGCATAATGTCTCTTTTATTTAGAGGGATGATGACTACTTTAAAAAATTAAATAAGATAGATAAGGTAAAAATAACAGCATTCTTCGAGCTCGTAGCCCGGAAAAAGTATAAAGACACCCCGAGTTTTGGGCTTGGGTGAAAAATAAAAAGATATGGGGAAAGAAGCTTGGTCCATAGGCCTTATTGAAGTAGTTTCTCCTTATTTGGAGAAGGTCTACTTGATTTTAGCTCCGAGGTACCTGTGTAGGAAGGGCGCCATTATTACGGGATCCAAGTGTTCTCCTTTTCAAGTTTGTAAGAGGTAGAATCCACCGGATTGGACTTTGGAGATTTTGTACGTTCCCTTGGGCCTTGACTCCAGCGCTCGTTCCAACTTGCTTGTGCACCACAGATCTACTAGCATTACCAGTTCCCCCACCTAGAAAGTTTGGTGGCGTCGTTTGTGTCATAACGAGGTCATCTCTTCATAAACGTCAGCCTCAAAGTGGAACACCAAGGGCTGTTCTAGTGTTCTTGCCAAAAGTCCCCTAAGGTAGTGTTGATAGCCGAAACATTACTCCCTCTTCTAGCGTCTCGGATGGCCATGATCATGCAAGAGCGATCCACTCCTTGGTATCCCTTAACAGATGCCACTCCTTGAGCTGTTGGAAACTTCAGTACGAGGTGGAAGGGAGACCATACGACTTTGGCCTGGCACATCCAAGGTCTACGGAGGATGACATTGAACGGGGTGACTGTGTCGACCACCATAAACGTGTAGTAGAGAGTTAGGCTTTTCGCTCCATCTGCCACTTAAACGGGGAGTGTGATCTCTCCTAGGGATATGACTGGGTTTCCTGTGAACCCCGAGATCGGACCCATAGGTTTGAGGTCGTCTTTCGAAAACCCCAGCTTTTCGAAGCAGTCATAGAACATCACCTCCACTCCACTGCCGTCATCCAAGAAGACCCTTTTCAATAGGGAGTCATGAACTGTTGCTGAGATAATGAGAAGATTAGAATTAGGCACCTGGATGGGAATCGAATCCTCGTTCGAGAATGTAATTGTTTCCTTAGGATTGAGTCTCTTATTGACTATCTCAGTGTGGGAGATGGCCCGGACACTAGCCTTCCGCTTTGTGAGGGATGCTTCCTTGCCTGTGTAGCCGTTAATACCGTTGATAACTCTGTTGGCTCCATTCAGTTGTGGCGGAGGAGGATCTTGAGGGTTTTTCCCTCTATTCCCTTCGTTGTGATTCTTGTTGTTATTGTTATTCCTAGGCCCGTCTTCTTCTTTTTCCAAGGCTTTCCCCCATATCTTATTTGGGAACCTTGGTTATCTCCAGCCAACGAGATAGCAGTTTGCTGCACTATACCTTGACGGATCAGTTTCTCAATCTCGTTCTTTAGTTGGAAACACTCATCCATATCATGGTCTCGGTCCCGATGAGAATGACAGTATTTCGTGGACTATTGTCTCTCGGCCGGTTCTTTCATGGCAGGTGGGTCGTTGAGGAGGTGCCGATGAATTGACAGGATTTCTGCCCGAGACCGAGTGAGGGGAGTGAAGGATTCAAAGCTAGGCTTGGAGGGGCCGTCGGTTTTTTCCACCTTCGGCGTCTTCAATCTAGGTTCCTTGACCTTACTGTCTGCATGTGGATCCCGCACATGCTTGCCAGTCACTGCATTGACCTTACTGGCGTACTTCTCCATGATGGCTTGGAGATGCTCGATGGTAGTAGGGTTCTTGGTGGCCAGTTTCATACATGTTCATACGGTACATGTTAATGAGGAGGAGTTCGTTGCGATCGTAGCATTCAATAGCTAGATCCATGTATCTGTGGTAATGCTCTTCCACAGTTTCTCCTTCTCGGCGGGGAACGTAGCCCAGGTCACTGAGGGATTTGGTAAATTTCTTCTTTTGGAAGAAGGCCAAAAGAAGAAATTCAGCGAAATCCCTATAGTCAAATAGGCTCTTGGACGCCTTCTGGTTGAACCATGTTTGTGCTTTCCTTCCGATATAGCTGGGAACAATCTTGCATATATCTAACTCGTGGAAGTTCCTGTCTCCATTGTTTTAAAGAAGACCACCAGGATTTCTCGAGGATCGTTGGTACCGTCATAAGTTCGAAAGTGCTCAGGGACCTTCTTGGTATTATCAAAAGAAAGGTTCGCGATATGTCGCGAAAAAGGAGAGCGGGCGGTTTGTCCTCTTGGACCGAGGATACGATCCAGTTCTCGATCGATTTCATACTTTCCCCGAGTTTGATACGCCCCTTCAGGGTTCTCACATCGGAAGGGGTTTGAGTCCCAGTCGTTCTGGGTCCGCTCTCTCCTCTGCTGCCTTAGCTCTTCTTTAATGCTTTGAATGCGCATTCTTCGTACTTCCTCCCTACTTAGGTTTAGACCGTCGTCACTGTAGCTTGCTAGATCTGGAGGCGGCGGTAGCTGTTGCTGACTAACATACGGAGGCAGACTCCGAAATATGTCGTCCAAAAATCTCTGTTGCTGGGCAGGATTTCTTTGGAGAGAGGTCTCCGGGATTGACATTCGGCCTGCGGCGTCATGCGTCTTGGCATGGAGATGCTGAGTAGGGTTCAGTAAAGATGCTATAAAAGCAGGATACTGGGCTTGTAGATTCCTCATCAGAGTTCGGACATCTTCCGGAATCTCGCTTGAGGGATGGTTCAAGACGGGGTTCATGTGAGGCTGGTTTGAGATGGGAGGTTGAGAACCTACGGGGCCCGAGGTACGATTTGAGGCCGCGGCTTGGCGTCTCCTTCTTAACTCTTCCTCGCACCTCTGTTCAAGAATTTGGCTATCTCTCAACCTCCTCTCGTCCTCTGTAAGGATCGAGTCAGCTTTGCTGTATCCGAACTCGTTCTCGACACTGAGCCCATCTCGTTCACTCATGAAGTCACTATAACTCATGTCGGTCTGAATTGAGACTCTTGGATTTGATCGACCGTTGGATGGTCCAGGGCCCGAGTTTGGTGCTCCGGACACTATAGGATTCGGGCCAGAGGACGGCGCTCCAGACGCAGCAGGGTTTGGACCGGTGGTCGGTGCTTCGGACGCAGCATGATTTGGACCTGAGGTCTGTGCTCCAGACGCAGTAGGGTTTGAATCGGAGGTTGGTGCTCCGAACGCAGTAGGGTTTGGACCAGAGGTGTTCGGAACGTTGGAGTTTGTGGCACCCATGGTAGATCCTGTTGTTGGTTCCGATACAGAACGTGACTGGGATCCTCTTGGTCGACCGGGTCTACGTCCACGTCCTTGGGGGCTTGTTCCCCTCACCATTTTCTTCTGGACCCCTTCCTTGCATCCGGGCGCTTTGTCTAGGGTTGTTGGCTTCCGACATGATGTCGAAATTTTGCTGAGCGGATGATTATGATCTGATCGGAGACAAAGTTCGGCGACGTCGTCAATTAACACGCAATGTCCCACTGGTCGTGCCATTTGATGAATGTGTTGCACCCGCGCTTGACGATGAACTTGCTTCACGAATGGATCTGCAAAACAAAGCCTCGGGTGCCCCGAGAGTAGACAATCCGATGCTCAAGTTAGTATGTGCGTAAGGCGTATTGTATGAGTTATGAGATTGAGAAGGTCTACCAAACCTTTGGTATTTATATGACTACAATCCGTAAATCGCCAAGATATGTAATTATGGTATGAATACAACTCTTATGGAGATAACAGTTGTATTACATACCATGTTTAGGAGGAAGTGCATTCCTTGTAGAACATTCAGAATATACGCATTCCTTATAAGGATTTGGATTGATGGACCTGTGGATCCATCTTCCGCGTAACTCGAGCCCATAACCCTTCTCAGGCCCTGGTCCGAGACTGAATGAGGTCCAGAATACGAACCATGGACTTATCAAGAGGAATTTCTCCTTATCAGGCTTCAATAGCATGGGCAAATGTCGAAGATGATCTTTGAGTGCTTGGAAGGCCTTTCCACACTCATGTGACCAGTCGAACTGGTTGGCTTTCTTGAGGATATTGAAAAAGGATAAATGCTTCTCAGCTCCTTTAGGGAGGAAACAGCTAAGGGCTACTAGGGATCCCGTTAGCTTTTGCACACCTTTCACAATCTTTGGAGGCTGCATGTTTTGTAGGGATTCTACCTTCTCGGGTTAACTTCGATTCCCTGATTGGATACCATGTCTCCTAAGCATTTGCCTGCTCCCACACCGATGGTACACTTAGCCTAATTTAACTTTAGGTTGGTTATTTGCAGTGTTTCAGAGGTCTCCATCAGATCTTCAAGAAATATGTCATGGCTATGGCATTTCACCACCATGTCGTCGACGTATATCTCCATGTTGAGCCCTATTTGGGACTTGAACAATTTTTTGAACAGTCGCTGGTAGGTGGCTCCAGTGTTCTTCAATCCAAAGGGTATTTTCTTGTAGCAAAAAGTCCATTTGTCTGTTATGAATGAGGTTTTCTCATTATCTTTCTGCGCCATTGGAAATCGGTGATATCCTCGATGGGCATCAAAGAAACCTAGCACTATGTATCAAGCAATCACCTCGACCAAACGATCTATTGAAGGCAAATGATAGCTGTCTTTGGGTCAGCAATCATTCAAGTTGGTGAAGTCGATGCACATTCTCCATTTCCTGTCAGGTTTTTTGACCAGCACTAGATTGGCTATCCACTCAAGATATTGCAGTTCCTCAATCACATCAGGTGCGAGAAATTTATGTACTTCTTCTCGAATGGCTTAAACTCGATCAAGGGCAAAGATGCGACGTTTCTATTTTACGGGCTTCTGTGTTGGGTCAATGCTTAGGTAATGCTCTGCCAGCTGGGCATGTACTCCTACCAAGTCATTAGTATCCTACGAGAAGACGTCTAGGTATTGATTGAAAAGATCTCGAATCTTCATCTTTATCTGGGGGCGTAGGAGAGTACCTACCTCGACGGTTTCAGATTCTTCGAGTTGCATTGGCTCGGACTCGGAATGTTTGACTCGCTCAGGAGCTTATTTCTCGAGACTCTCCATCTCAGGTTCTCCGATGGCCACTATAGTTCATACTCGAGCCACTCCCTGGTCTCCTCACACCGTAGCTATCCCTTGATTTGTTGGGAACTTCATGGACAAATGAAACGGGGACAAAATGGCATTTTCTTGACACATCCACGGCCGACAAGTATAATGTTATATGGTGCCGTTGAATCAATTATTGCAAAGGTGCAACAAAGCGTTAGGCTCCGAGGGTCGTCCGCTATTCATACTGGCAAGGTGATCTTCCTTAAGGGTGTTATGAGTCACCTACGAACCCCAAGATTGGGGACGTTAGAGCGAGATCGTTCCTGCTTAATCCCAATTGCTCATAACAACTAAGAAACATGATTTCTATCTCGCTTCCCCCATCTACAATAAACCTTCTAACCATGTTAAGTTCAATAGAAATGGTTATTACCAAAGTATCTGAATGGGAAAATTGGTTAGGGACTGTGCTCCTTGTGAAAATATGACATTCCCGTCCGGACGAGATCTTTTGTTTTCCAACTCCCAAAGAGAGGATTCATCGGCTGATCGGTGCATGCCGTTTCTGCTCCTATACGGAAATCTATCTCGTTGTTAGTCTTTGACGTCCACCAGGGGTTGGTCATTGCGTTCATCTCGCCATTGTTGAAGAGAAGTTCGGCGCCAATGCTTCCTATTCCTGTTGGAGACAGAGAACAGACTCGCATACTCCTACGAAGGTTCTTGACCAGATCAGTCATGAGTTCAAGGTCAGTTAGATCAAAGTAAACACGAGGCTCCCACTGGGCATGCCGGATTGATGGATGTCCGGAACCCGCGCTTGATCACGAACCCAGCTCACGGACCGATGCAAGACAAAGCCCTGGGTGGCCCAGGGGTAGACACTCCGATTATTAAGTCAGTAAGCATTGAGAAGTTTATAAGCGTAAGACATAGTGTATGTAAGATAATGAATAGAGAGATCTACCAAAGCTTTGTATTTATAGAGTTCAAATCTGTAGATTGGCAAGGTTTGTAATTAAAGTAAGAATACAACTCTTATGGTGATAACAGTTGTATTCCCATAATTAGATGAAGTGTATTCCTTGTAGGCTATTATGAATATACACATTCCTTATAAGGATTTGGGCTGATAGACCCGTGAGTCATATTTCGCGTATCTGGAATCCCTGACCCTTCTCAAGCCCTGGTCCGAGTCTGAACGAAGCCCTGAAGTGCGAATCATGGACTTATCAAGCGTCCGTAATGTTATGTAAATATGGAGCACTTTTTAATGAAATCTTTACTATTTTGTACTAATTTCTTTAATCAACCAAAATTATCAAATACAAGTGTAATTTATTATTATTGTGAATTAATTCTCTAAAAAATCTATCAAGAAAACATTTTGACATGTCAAAATGTTGATTAAAAATATGATGTATATTTGCATGCAATGATGCGGCGAGCAGTATAACTGTGAGTTGAAAATTAAAAATGTGAGGATCTATGACAAAGTGGGATGTATAAAATTTTGTTTGCTTCCCCATTGCAAGTGCTCTAATGTTAATAAATTATTTTACATAATGATTATAATTAATGACTTAACATTTTTTAATCTCCCTGTTTAAAATTGAATAAATTAAATTGTGAGATTGATTCAATTTCAGATTAATTATTTTTTGTTTGCCGCAATTGAAATAAAATAACTCAAAAATCGTAGATATTTTATAAAAATTAAAATATAGTGTTGGAGTTAAAAACATAATTATAAATATGATGTATATATACATATGATGATGTGGCAAGTTGTATGACTGTGAGTTTAAAACTGAAAAAGTTAAGGATTTATGATGAGGTGAGGTATGTAGCTTATTTTTTTAGCTTTTGCATTGCAAGTGCTCTAACATTTCTCCATTCAGTGAAAGTCATTGTTTGCGAAAAAATCTACAATAGAATAATTATACAATTATTTGTTCTTATCTAATTGGATTAAAATAAACTATATTTCCACAAATCGAATGAGACAAACATCATAGCCATATATGGGAACTATAAGGGGAAAAAAATAAAAGAAAAACTATAAGAATAACACAAACTTCTATTAACGTACGGGGCCTAAATAGCCTGATTGTCGTGTTTGACGTTATCTGTTATTTTAAGAGGTGTTATTGAAATGTGAGTACATTTAGATTTGGTCAAATCATATAATTTGATCAAATGTCTAGTCACGGTTTTTGGTATTATAATTTCGTTGCACAGTTCGATATTATAATGTCAAATTCGAAAGGTGGAAACAATGCAATTGGTAACGCTGTTCAACGGAATTCACCTATATCTGCGGAGCTGTTCTGCCCAGGTTGAAAGATTCACTAGAATGTCCGATAACAGTACAAAAACACTTTTGCTACTCATACCTAAATCTAGTGTGAGTTAAGGCTACAACTTCTCAACTTGTTCCAAACGCAAACTGCCTTCAACGTTGTTGGTCGTTGTAGATCTGTTGAGCGAACCTCAGAATTTGGCTCAGCTTCTCCGTCGATTCTGTAGTGCAAAACCTCAACTCTCAGTTTGCATCTGCTTCAATGTCTTCTGAATCGATACAGAATAATGCCATGAGGTTTTTCTTCTATAGAGCACAGTTGTGATCCATCTTCTGCCGGATCCAACTCTCACATTCTCTTTCTAATTCTAATTTCTATATGTACAATATTCTAGATATCTTTCCTTACATGTTTCATTCTAATGATCTAAAAAAATACATAAAATATAGACATAATACCATACCATAATAATCCGATCAGCCATTTCTGTCAAGAAGAAGAATATCCTAAAACAACTTGCGCCTAGTTTCTCTCTCTAGATTTTCTCTGCCTTCTCTCTAGATTGAAAATCACGCGCCACCACTCTTATGTCTATAACCACCTATTTTATACCTGTTATAACCTGACAGTGCTGATAACGTCCATATTAACGGCTCCCCAATGGGGGAACCACCGCTACAGTCAGGTGAAACACCTGCCGGAAAAACTTTTGCTCAAGCTTTAGCATCCAAATCTCCACCTCTATCAACAACGCTACCCTCCAACCCAGAAATCCGCCCAATCACAAGCTTTAATGGCAAACCGGCGTGTGTGTATCCGATGAATCAATCCCTACTCTAGTCGGCCACTACCAGAACGCCCTTATCGGCAAGTTCCAGAGAGCAAAACCTCCCATGGAAATCATCAACGCATCGCTCCAATAGATCGAGTTCAAGCACAAATTTCAACTAGGATCTCTGGACTACAAGCATGTCTTGATTCGATTCAAGGACAAAGAAGACTACCATCGTGTCTGGCTCAGGCAGTCGTGGACGGTGGCGGGATCCCTGATGAAATGGTTGAAGTGGTCGCCGGACTTCTCGCCGGAATACGAATCTCCGGTGGTGCCAATATGGGTAAACGTTCGGGATGTCCCCCTTTATTATTGGAATAACACTATGATTGCTGATGTCGGCAATCAGATTGGAAAGTTTGTCAAACAAGATGCTGCAACAAACCTTGTTACTCGACCATCCACATTAAAAATGTGTGTGTAGGTGGATATTACAAAGGAACTCATGCCTTTAATTCAGATAGGCCATCCAAAGAATTTCAGGGATTGTGAAATCATTTATGAGAATGTTCCCATGTACTGCTTGCACTGCCGAAAGCTTGGCCACCAGTACAGCAATTGTAGAATTCAACACCCTGAATTGAATAAGTTTTCAAGAAGGCAGAAGAGGCAACAACAAACACACATCCAATATCAAAAGCATCCACAGACTAGCTCATCAGGTCTCTCTGCTCAGGAGAAGGATCAAGGAGCAAGCCATCAACAATGGGTAAAAGTTGCTCATCATAAAGAGCCACACAAGCACAACAATTTCTCAGATGGAGATAAGCAGATGGTTCCATACAAGCCTATGGTTTTCAAAGTGAATGAATTCAGGCACGGTTTAAGGCCAAATCCCATATCCTTTTCCCTAGATGAGATAGATATGGCTGTTAGGAAGAAAGATTTCAAAATTAGGACACAATCACATTTTGCACAATATTCTACTTCAGGATCATCCACCCAAATTGTGCCTTATGTTAAGACATCAAATGCCTTCTCAGTATTGCAGGAGGAAGAGTCATTCATGGAAGAGGAAATTGAGCCACCAAATACAGTGGAGACAAGCCATTCTGCAACACAGGACATCACTGGCCAAAAGCTAATGGACACAGGTGAGATATCTAAACCTATGACTAGAAAAGGTAACACTCTTAGTGGAACTCGAGACTCAGTCACTAGAAACCTTAGGCCTAAGCCTAAAATAAAATACACATCCTAATGATTACACATAAAATAGTAGGTAATAGTAGGTAATATACTAGTTTGGAATATTAGGGGCTATGGAACCTCATTAGAAAGATCAGGGACTCTTATAATAGTTCATCATATATCTATATTATGTATTGTAGAACCTATGCATGATAATAGTAAAATACAACAGTTGCAGTTTGAAATTGGATTTCAAAATTGTATTATAGCAACTGATGCAAAAATATGGATTTTGTACAATAACAACTTCTCTATTCATACTCTCTCTCAGTCTGGTTAGTTAATTCAAGTTCAGATCACGGGAATTGATTCACAGGAGACATGGAATATAGTTTTTGTATATGCTCAGGTCACTAGGGTACCAAGAAGGCAACTTTGAGAGGATCTGATTGGGTTACAGCCAGCTCCAACATTATATGCAAGGGATTTTAATACTATTGCCATAGTAAATGAACATAGAGGGAGACACAGACCTCCATTTGGAAGCATGATGGATTTTAGAGGCTGGATTGATAAGCTTATGCTGCTAGATATCCCTACAATTGGAAATCAATTCACCTGGACAAACAATAGGGTTAAGGAGGATAGAATACTACAGAAACTGGATAGAGCCATCTGCACCCAAGATTGGATCAACAAATTCCCTCACACCTCAGTACATGTTCTGAACAGGATCACATCAGACCACAACCCACTACTGATTTCCATCCAGGATGCTACAGAGCAGGTTCCTAGACCCTTTAGGTTCCAGCAAATGTGGTTACACAGACCTGAACTACAGCGGATCATAGCAGATAACTGGAATCAGCCCACACAGTTCAGAGGTATGCAAAAAATGGTGTACAAAATGAAGAGGTTGAAGATCAGACTAAGACAGTGGAATTCAGAATATTTTGGAAATGTACACAAGAATTTGTTGGATGCAGAAGAGAGGGTTACAATTCTGGAGGAGGTGTACCAGACAACAAACTCAGAAGTGGATCTCATCAACCTAAACAGGGAGAGAGCCATCCTCATTAGATCACAGAAGGAGAATAAAAGCTTCTGGAAGCAGAAATCAAGCCTAAGATGGTTGAAGGAGGGTGATTCCAACACTCACTTCTTCCAAAATTCTGTGAAGGAAAAAAGATCTAGAGCTAGGATTTCAAAAATCAGGGCTGAAAATGGAGCATGGCTTAAAGATCCCACAATGATCAAGGAAGAGGGAGTAAGGTTTTTTCAAGACCTGTTAAATGACAATAATGCACAAAGGAGTGGACAGTACATACAATATTTCATGGAGGTGATCCCAACTATCATCACGGAAGGGGAAAATCAGAAATTGCTAGCCATGGTGGAATTAGAGGAGGTAAAAAGTGCAGTTTTTGATTTGAGCAAAGACGCAGCTCCGGGTTCAGATGGCTTTTCAGGGTTATTCTTCACCAGCAGTTGGGAGATTATCAAATGGGATCTGCTAGATTCAGTCATGGAATTTATTGAAGGGAAGGACTTACCAAAGGCCATATCCAGCACTTGGCTGGCTTTGATTCCAAAAAAGAGCAATCCATCTACATTTGAAGAATACAGGCCCATAAGCCTCTCCAAATTTTTAAATAAGATATACTCAAAGATTCTTATGGAGAGGCTCAAGCCACTGATGGGTAAAATCATATTTGTAGAACAGACAGGCTTTATGGGAGGCAGGGATATCTCATACAATGTACTTCAGATGATGGAAATGATAAACTTTCTCAGTAAAAACCCTAGATGCCTCAATATTATCATCAAGCTGGACATGCAGAAGGCTTTTGATAGGGTTTCTTGGGGTTTTTTGAACTCTGTTCTGCTCAAGTTTGGATTTCATGGAAGCTTTGTCAAGTTAATCCTTCAGAATTTCCTTCACAGCTTTGTTAAGCCTGTTTCTCAGTTCTGATAAATGGAGTAAGCAGTGGTTTCTTTAGCTCCAGCAGAGGGATAAAACAAGGGGATCCAATATGACCCTTCCTCTATAACATACTGACTGAAGCCTTCTCAAGGGGAATCAAGCAACTTTTTGCAATGCAATATCTGGAAAACTTCATCATGCCTAGGGGGGTTCAACCTGTATCTCACTCAATGTATGCTGATGATACAGTCATTTTCCTTAGGGCTAAGAAGAATAATCTTTCAAGAATGAAGTCCTTCTTGGAGGCATATGAATCAGTGTCTGGACAGAAGATTAACTTCTCAAAGTCAGAAATTTATACTCACCCTAAGCTTACAAGAATAAGTGACTCGGAATGGTCAGAAGAAGCTTAGGAATGAAGATTGGAACCTTGCCCTTCACCTACCTTGGGGCTCCTATGTTCAGTGGGAGAAACAAGATTGTTTACTACCAGGGAGTTATAGAGAGAATGGAGGGGGCAGTGAAGAATTGGAAGAACTAGTGGCTCACCAAAGCTGGAAGGCTGACACTAATCAACTCAGTACTGCTAGTCATCCCCACACACATCCTAACAGTCCTGAACCCTCCTTAAATGGTTATAAAATGAATGGAGAAGATAGCAACTCTGCTTCTATGGGGACAGTCAGAGTCTGGGAAAAGGAAGAGTTGGAGAAGATGGACCAGATTGACACTGCCAACAGGGGAAAATGGTCCAGGGCTCAGATGTCTAAGATCTACAGCAAAAGCATTTTCTTGTAAGCTATGGTGGAAGCTACAACAAAATAAGACAATATGGTCTAATTTCATGTGGTCACTGCCAGAAACTTATAAAAAATCTCAAGCCTGGAAAAGGGTCTGCAGCATCACACCTTTTGCAAATCAGCAGTCAAGAATATTGGTTGGAAGAGGGGAGAGCTCATTCTGGGATGGAAACTGGACTAGATAGGGAGCCCTCTTTTATCATTGGTCTGAGCATGTATAACTGCCTTTTCCAGATCTCACTGTTAGACAATTCTTTGATGACAAAATGAATGTACTTTACACTGTGGAGCCTCACATGGCTACCAATATTTTTCTTCTTTTGCAGGTAGGTCAAAAGGAGTTTAATCATGATGACAAGTTGGTGTGGAAGCCAGGTTCAGATGGGAATATTTCCATCAAATCTGCTTATCAACAGCTCAGACAAAAAATGCCACATAACCCTATCATGAACAAGGTATGGTCTGGTCACATTCCCCAAAAAATCTCCATACTCATGTAGAGAATCAAAAACAAGATCCTACCATTTGATGACATTTTGACAAAGTTTAGATTTAATATTACCTCAAAATGTCTCTTTTGTTCTGAATGCGAATCTATGGAGCATTTTTTTAATACATGTCCAGCTAATCAGATCATTTGGAATTATGTTCACACACTTCTGGCCATCCAGAAACCAACTTTTCATTGCATCAACCACAGACTAAACTACTACCTCTCATATAAAGGTTTTTCTGAACTCCATACCACATTTATTAGAACCACAGTTTGTGTGGTCTTCTGGTTCCTATGGAAGAGGAGAAACACACTTTTGTATGATGAGAAAACTCTAGATATCAATACAGTTTGTGGTAGTATATTGAGGATGGTTGTACAGATTTTTACTGCTCACCCTGTCACTGGGAACCAGGAGAGGAATCACTTTCTGATTTTAGCAGGTTTGGTACCTTTCATAAAAAGGAAGAGACTAAATTAGTTAAAATCATTAAGTGGTACCCTCCAGAAAATGGTTATAAGATCAATGTTGATGCAGCTTTCAAGCAAGGACAGACTGGTATTGGTATAGTAATCAGAAATCACCTGGGAAATACCATATTCATGAGAATGATCTATACCACATGTGCATCATCAAGACAGGAAGAAATACAGGCCATCAGAAGTGGATATCTGGCAGGTATGGAAGTTCACTTAGAACACTATATGGTAGAAACTGACTGTCTACAAGCTTTAAATGCCATAATCAATCCTGTTGCAGGACCATGGGAATGTTTCTCATGTAGTACTAAAATAAATAACTCATACCTGCAACATAAAACTTTCCATACTTACAAAGAAGGAAATATACCTGCTGATTTCCTTGCTAAGCTTAGTTTATCCTCCAATAGTTCTGGAGACCTCAATATGCAAAATGCCCCATTAGAACTGAGAGGATTATTAGCTATGGATAAACTAGAAATACCAACAGTTAGAACATTTCTGTAGAATTCTTAGAACTGGGATACTGCTGGCTTTTATATGTTTTTGCAAGAGAGGCATTGGAAAAAGGAGCAAGCACCAAGCAGCAAACAGTAAAGGAGAGAACCATTTATTCAGAATGGAGTCAAACAGACAAATCCACAAGCACTTTGGAAGCTTTTGATCCAGTGTTGATAGCACTGATGTAAATTTTGATAACACTAGATTAGCAATTTTTTGGCAATTTAGGCTTAGCTATGGATTGGTATTGTTACTGCCATTATTTGGGTGGCAAATTTGTGCTTCGGTCTTTGCTGATTCGATCACTAACCTGCTCCTCAATTATCTGACATTACAATGTCTACTTTTTTCCATAGATTAAGCATATGTACTGCCCTTAGCATTAGGGTATTTTTGGAGGCTGTTCTCTGCCCCAGGTGTACAAAACTTAAATTCATGTTGGAAATCTTGGCTTGGGGTACCAAATGAAATCCCCCCACCAATAGGTGATTTGCTTTAAAAAAAAAAATTAATCCGATCAACCATATAAACTTGGATTTTCCTTGTTTTATGAACTCTACGCAATGTGAAGCTCTGGAGAACTGTTGAACATACATTCTAATGTCATAACTCTCGTTTATAAAATATGCCAATTAACATTTGTGACTTTACAGTTATTTTTTAGAGTATTATATATTATTTTTTAAAATTAATAAAACTCTAACATAAATGGTAATAATTTATCAGAATTAAGTCATTATAAATTAATATAAGTTATCTTTGAGGAAACTTTGAAAGATAATGTTTTTGTTACTGCAAACATAAATAATCTTGATATTTGGCCAAAATTACAGAGCCAGAACAAGTACTAGTATACCAATACATCATTATCAACAAAAAGAATGATGGTCATTTTGATATAAGGAATTATTATTATTATTTATAATTGAATCAACATTTGATAAAATGTATTTAAGGAAAAAATTAATGTACCAAATATTTAAGTTGACTTTGAGAAAACTTTAAGATTTGATATTTTATTTGAATGTGAATATAAATAATCCTGTTATTTAGTCAAAATTGCAGAGCCAGCACAAGTACTAAATACCGGAATTTTGATATCAACAAAAAAAAGATGGTCATTTTGATATAAGGAATTATTATTATTATTAAAAATTGCATAAAGATTTGATGAGATATTTTTTTTTTTGGCAAAACAACCATTAGTGGGGGAACTTATATTGGGCATCGCAAACCCTTGTAAAAAACAGAAAGCAACTAAATTTTACAATCCATTACCTTTTTTCAAAGGATGGTTTTGAGCTTGAAGCTCCAAAAGCATGTCAATGCTTTTGCAAAAGAATAAAGACATAGGATGACTATACAAAATAGGGATGTAATAATTTCTCGAAACCTATAAGAGAATTGCATTGCAAAACTCTAAGCGGCCCCAAGGACAACAACATTATTTTAACAGTTGCCCTTTGGCTATTTCCTTATGGTCTGATTATCACTCTATGATTGGGACTGCTTCTATTAATTTTGCCAATATATGGGATAGACTGTCCTACTATATGTCCTTTCAAGGATCCACTAAACTTCACACTACACTGTCAAAAATTGCTCCATGCATTATTTGTTGGTTTCTGTGGAAGGCAAGATGTTCTTACATTTTTGATGAAGTCAGTCCTAATATTATAAGTATTAAAAAGGCCATTAAAGACCATATTTTCCTCACTTTCTGTGCTAAACCTATAGCATCTAATACTCAACTGGATATTGAACTATCTAACCTAGGTTTCCTACCACTGCATGCCAGACCACCTCAGCCAGTGATTAGGGCAATCAAATGGATTCCCCCTATCCATGGTTTTTTAAAAATTAATTCTGATGCCTCTTGGCTTCAGAACAAAAAGGCTGGTCTGGCTATAGCTGTTAGGAACTCTGATGGTGATCTAATATGTGCTCTCAGTTGTGTAGTCATGGCCCCCTCTGCATTGCATGCTGAATTTTTAGCTATTAAAGAGGCTATACAATGGGCAATTGCTTCATTAATTCCTTGCATTATTGAGTCAGACTGCCTTACAACAGTTAAATCCATCTCTGATCCTCTCCAAGCTCCCTGGCCAGTGTATGATCTGGCTTCTGACTGTGCTTTAACTATAAACTGTCCTATTTTTCACACTATGAGACAGGGAAATCTATTGGCTGACTCCATTGCAAAGTCTGCTATTACTGACAAGATAGGTCCTCAGCTTTCTACACATGTGCTATCTCAGGCAGCAAGAGGCCTGCTGTATCTGGATAAGGTTGGCTTGCCCTCTCTCAGACTATCTACTATTACAGATGCTATGTAATGTGTTTGTTCTTGTTTCAGCTATACAGTCTGAGGGACATCTATACTCTGCAATGAAACTTCCAAATGCTCAGCCTCCTAGTTTGTTATCTAGTTTCACATCTATGTTTTTACTCCTTTGCTCTTGTGTGGTTGGGTGCCGCTTAGTGTTTTGTCTTTACAATTCGCTTAAAGGCTTCCTCACACAAAGGTTTAGGTGTATTACTAGTATATCACTCCATAGACTTAGTTTTAGTCTATCTTTTGGAAGCATGGCTATATGCTTCGAAAGCTATAAGATTTCCTTTTTGTCATCTCTTGATGTATATACTTTGACCTTATTTGGTCTTTTTATAGGTTTGGGGAACCTTATAAAGACTCCCCCCATCTAAGGATGGTTTAATTTTAAAAAAAAAAACAACATCAACCTAAAAAGAATAGAAGTTCTTGTAGAATTTGAAAGATGATTCTGGAGTTGAGAGTAGTCCATGTCAAGCTATGGCTCAAAGTTGAGGGTGAGTAATTTTTTCTGCTGGCAGTAGACTGGAGAGCTGCAGTGAGTTGCTTCATCCATTTATTGTTTTCTTCACCTGAAAAGCAGATTAGAATAAATATAAGTAGCATCCATACTAGGGAGGGTGAACTCTAAGGGTAGGAGTACCAGCTTTGTCAAGAATATATAAGCCTTTAGGTGTAGCTGGAAGGGAAAGTAGGGTAAAATTTGCAGACATTTTTTGTGAGATAGCATGTCTTGCCAGTGAATCAGCAACTGAATTCCCCTCTCTGAAAGAGTGAATCAATTCAGTATCTGCTTTGGCTATGTTAATGTCATCTACTAAGAGGAAAATGGACCATGGAGCAAGTTAAGGATTGTGTATCATTTGAATTGCCTGCAAGCAATCTGATTCAATAATGCATGGTGTGCCTGGAACAACATGTGTCAGACCAAAACCAATGGCAAGGATTTCAGCATGCAAAGGGGACTGAGCATGAGTAAACAAAGTTTTAGCACAAATAAAGTCCCCAGCCTGATCTCTAATAATTAGTCCTATTCATGTTTCTTTATGTACTGATGTCCAAGAGGCATCAATATTAATTTTAAGACCTAAAGGAGAAGGAGACCATTTAACTTTAACTATAGAGGGTCTAGGCTGTTTTTTGTATAGAGGAAAATAACCATTTGATGCTAAATCAATATCATGTTGATTCTGAATGTAAATTGGCTTTGCTGCACATGAGTCATATATCAAAGATTTAATTTCATGCAACATTCCATTCTCAGTTGGGGTGACTGAGTCAAATAAAAATTTGTTCCTAGCTTTCCAGAGGGTCCAGCATGCAAAAAGAGAGATGTTATGAATGAGCATAGTCTGCACTGAGGTGATCCCAGGTCTACATAGATAGTAACTAATCCTACCCCATATTGTATCAAAATTAGGAGTTTTAATTCCTATAAATGAGTTGACCCCAGACCAGACTTTCTCTGCCAACTGGCATTTATTAAAAAAATGATCCAGTGAGTCTGAATTTGCACAGAAGCAGCATTTTGATACCATGTTAAAGCCATAAAATCTAAGGACATTATCAAAGGGGAGCAGTGAATTCATTGATTTCCACATGAAGACATACATTTTTTTTGGAACTCTAGGGTTCCATATTTTTTGAAGAGATACAGAAGTACCTCTTTTTGGCCTTAAAACTTGGTATGTTGATTTAAAAGTGAAAGATCCTTTCAGTTCAGGCTTCCATATTAATTTTTCCTCCCTTTGTTCTGCCAAGTTTAAATCCTGCAAGAAAAATAGGAGATCAGTATGGATATGGGGTGCAATTGTTGGCAGAAAAATATTTTAACTCTGATAGAAGTCTGCCACAGAACAGTTTAGTGGAATATCACAATCATCAGGGTTCAGTATGTCAATAATAGGCCCTCTGTCAGTCCAGTTTGAGTTCCAAAAACTGCATTCCCCTCTCCCTATTATAACTTTAGAGTTTCTTTCACAAAATTGATTGACCTCACAAATTATTTTCCAAGTTTGAGAAGTCTGTGAAGATTTAGGTAGGGAAGCAAGAAATGAGGTCCAAGGGGCTACTGCAATTTGGTATTTCCACCACAACTTGACAGAAAAACTTGTAACTATAGTTGATAAATTTCTGAAACCTAGACCATTTTCAGAAATAGGATAACAGATATCATTCCACTTTCTCCAAGTTTTTTTTGGCCTAACTTCTACTGTCCCCCAGAAAAAGATAGATAATTTCCTCCTAATTTGTTTAATGACATGTACAGTTGGTTTCATAACTGCCCAGTAGTGTTAGTGGTAAGGAGTATAAGCATGCATTGATAAGAATAATCCTAACTCCAGTTGATAGCCATTTATTTTTCCAGTTATGCACCTTCCTATCTATCAATTCAAGAACAGGCTGGAAATGTATGTTTTTTACTCTGCCAGAAAATATAGGTATTCCTAGGTATTTAAATGGCATAGTGCCTTTTCTCATACCTAGGATGGAAGCAATCTGATTTTACTGGGAGTAGCATGCTTACTGATATAATAGTCACTTTTGGCATAATTAATTTTTTGGCCTGTCACATTCTCAAATACTGCAAGGAATGATTTCATTTTTATCAGGTTAGATTTACTTCCTTGCATAAAGATGACAGTGTCATCAACATATGACAAATGAGAGATTGGAATAGCATGCCTTGGCAAATTATAGTACTGTAATCTACCAATTTGGAAAATATAAGCCAAACTCCTTGTGAAACCCTCTGAAAATATATTAAAGAGAAAGTGGGATAGGGGGTCACCTTGTTCGATACCTCTTGTAGCCTGAAAAAAACCTATAGGATTACCATTAACTAACACAGAGAACCATGCCTGAAATAGGTTTTTTATGATGCAATAAATAAATTGGCCATGAAATCCAAATTTAATTAGAATACTAGTGAAGAACTTCCAACAGACTCTATCAAAGGCTTTTCTAAGATCCAATTTTATAATACAATTAGGGTGTCTGCCTTTTTTATCTATGAATCTAATCATTTCTTTAAGGTATAGCACATTGTCAGATATGTCCCTATTCTTAAGAAAAGCAGTCTGATGATATGAAATGAGTTTCTGCATATGAGGCTTAAGTCTCTCCATCAAAAGTTTTGAAAAAAATCTTATTTAACACATTTGAGAGACTAATAGGCCTAAAATCACTAAATGTGGATGGAGTATCAACCTTAGGTATTATGGCTATCCATGTACTGGAAATTCCTTTTGGAATGTCAGCACTGCTCATAAAATCTTTGGCTACACTCAGTGAATCTCTATGAATAATGTCCCAACATTTAATGTAAAATTTAGCAGTAAACCCATCAGGGCCTGGACTACTCAGTTTGTTTAGTGATAAAACAATGCTTTTTAATTCTTCAGAGGTAACAGGTTGGATCAATTTATGATTGTCTTCTGAAGTAATTAGCACTGGGATCTGAGACAGAAAGTGTGTATAAAATTTCCTCTGGTCTGGATTATCCTCTGCAACAAGTAGCTCAGAATAATGTGAGACAGCTTCTGCTTCAATTTCAGAAGGATCATCAATCCAGCCATCCTGAGAATTTTTTATTTTTGTAATATTCATTCTGCTCTTCCTTTCCTTTACTGAGTTATGAACAAAACTAGTATTTTCATCACCTTCTCTAAGCCATTTAACTTTGGATTCTTTTTTCCAAAAATGATTTTTTTATTTTATGGCCTTAGATAGATTAGACTTAGCAATTTTCAATTTTTCTAGTTCAGCCCTTGACTGGTCTAAATCATTAGTCAGTTCTTGCAATCTAAGTGCTTCCTCGGATTGAATGACATTAGCATTAATGTTACCAAAAACTTCTCTATTCCATATTTTGAGAACTTTTTTGAGTCTAAGAAGTTTAAGGTAGAAACATAACATGCCAGTGCCATTCAGCCCTACAGACCAATTGTTTTTTATCACATCTAAAAAAGACTCTCTTTGAACCATGTGTTCAAAAATCTAAAAGGTCTAGTGGTTGACTTAATTGTGCTGCCAATACTTAAATGGAGGGGACAGTGGTCACTAGTGAGCTTATTCATAACTAGGATTGAGGAATCAGGGAAAGTACTCTTCCAAGAAGCAGTACATAGGCCTCCATCAATTCTTTGTACAGTTGGAGTTTTTAACCTCCCACTTGGGCTCAGATTAAGAGGGTTCTGATATCTCCAATTAGTCCAAGTATACAAATTGCCCACAATATTAATATCCTCCAGTGCCATATCACCAATAAACTTAGAAAAGTCTCTGATGCTATGTAAACTTGGAGTTGAGGGACCTTTATACTCATTGATTGAAACATTGGCATTAAAGTCCCCAATAAAAATAGTGTCAGGATTGGTTATTTTCTGTAAATCTATCCACATTTCTTCTCTTCCTTTTCTTGTTCTTAGTCCATATACAAACACTGCCTCCATAGAGGATGCAAGTTTTTGGCTATGGACTGAGACATGCAAAAATTGTAATTTATCAGTGAGCAGAGACACTTGGATGTCATCTTTCCAGAATAACCATATCCTTTCATTTTGTGCAAAAAGACATTTGTGGAATCTAAGAATATTTCTATGGTAATCACATTCCATATTATCATGCATAGGTTCTATGATGCAGACTAGGTCAAAAGTGTTAGTAGCAATAAGTTCTTGTAGTCTTACTAATGAAGTTTCCATACCTCTAATGTTCCAGATCAGGAAACTAAGCTTGAGGTTTGTACTATTCATTTAAAAGGATTTTTTGAGCTTTTTGTGGCTGAACTTGATATTATTTGGTTCAGTTGTGTGAAGTAGGTGTGAAGTTTTATTGCAAGAGTCTGTTTAGCCTAAGCCTATTAGATTTCCTCACCTGAGTTGTGTTTACCTCATTTGTTGGAGTTTCTTCCAGATCATTAATGTTTGGGTCCGGAACTGAGGGTTGAGAGCCAGCATTCTGTATATTTTCTTCACTATCTTCTATGGATTGATCTTTGCTGGTGGCTTCAGTGAGATCCTTGTCCCCATCTTCTGTGCAATCCAGGAGTGGTATAAATCTGTTCATCCTATTTTTTTCCTGAGAAAAAAACATAATAGGTTAGTAGTAAAAGTTCCATCTGTGCAAAAATTTTCTGAACCATGGCTGAGTGTAGAATCATCCTTTGCATAGGTTTTTGGCTTGAAACTTTTTTCAGGCTGAAAAGGTGGTGAATTTTTGGATTGGGAAGGGGTAGGTATGGCAGGTGAGTTTGGTTCAGAACAGTTTGAGATCATGACCAGTGGGACTTTTTCCTTGCCTTTGTTTACAGTTGAAATTGGTTCAGAGGTAGGAGTAGGCTGTGGGATTTTCTTAACATAGATCATGGTCTGCTCTTTTATGAGGGTTGCCTTTTCCGTTGCTGATATTCCAGATCCTCCTCCTTTGTATGACTGAGGTTTGACAGGGAGGGTGGATGGCTTAAGCTTAGGTTCTGGAAGGATTGGTGCACCTTTGCTATGGCTCTGAGTATATCTAAGCTCAGGGTGTGCAGTCCTGCAGCTATCAAAGTTGTGCCCAAGTTTCCTACAGTGGTGGCAGTATTGTGGGAGTTGGTCATAAATGATTTCTAGGTCAGCAGCAAGTCCAGCAATGCCTACTGTAATTTCTGAGTGGAGTTTTTGTTGGAGATCTAGCTCTATGCAAAGTTTGACAGCAGAAGGCCTAGTCAGTGCTGCAGTTGCAGCATCCATCTTAATAAAGGAGCCTATTCTATTGCCAATAAACTTAAATATGGAGGAATTGTAGAAAAAAATAGGTACATTTGGAATGGTTACCCAAACTGGTACCACAGATGACTAAAAACCAGTGTTGAAGTCTGTGCTCCACTTTAAAACTTTCATGTACGAACCTTTTAACATCCAGGAACCTTTAAGCCAGCAACGTTGGTAATCTTCCAAGTCTTCAAACCGAATCAGAATGTGTCTATAATCAATAGACCCAATCTGAACCTTGCCTGAAAATCCAACTGATTTGAAAGCCTCGTTGAGTGCTCCCATGGACGGCATACCATTCTCGAACTTCCCTATCAGAGCGTTGTGGTAGTGCGTGGCTAGGAGATTGGCTTGGTCCTGGGAAACAATGCAGGCTATCTTTCCCTTTTATTCGCCGATTGTCTGGATTTCTGGGTTATCGGGGAGTGTGGGTGATAGAGGAGGTGGTCTGGTGGCTAGTGCTTGTGCAAAGGAGCGTAAATTAGGGATGCCGCCGCGGTGCTGCGGCACCTCCGCCATGGAGGAGGCTGTTTTATTACCGTTATCGGTATGAACAGTTAGATTCAATAGTGAAAGTTAGTGAAAAGTAATCGGAAAATGAGAAATTTGGGAAAACTAGGTAGAGAGAAGGAGGAGCATTCAGTTTAGAGAGAGAAACTATTCAAATCATCTCTATCAGACATTAATAAACTATAAAGATTTGATAAACTATTCAAATCATCTCTATAAAGATTTGATAAGATGTCTTTTAGGAAAAAAATTAATAAACTAAATCTTTAAGTTGACTTTGAGGAAACTTTAAAAGATAATTCTTTTTATTAAGTGTAAAAAAATAATCATGTTATCTAGTCAAAATGCAGAGCCGGAACAAGTATTACTATACTGATATTTATTCCGTCACTAGTAGAAAGTGGCTGGAAAACGGCGCCGGAAGACGGCGGTTCCGCGGGAAAATAAGGAAACCGCCGTCCTTCTAGATTTACAAACTCGTAAACCCATTTTCTCTAGCCGGATGGCTTATTACACGGCGGTTGTGATGCAACCGCCGTGTAACTGATATTTTTGCTCGACGGTTGCGTTTAACCGCCGACCAGCTTACATTTCCGACACCGGAAATGGCTAGCCGGAACTTTCCCCGTTGACCGGCTTGACTTTGACGGTCAAGTCGACGGGGCAAGTTTCTGATGTCGGTGGAGTCAAGCCAAAAAGTCGTCCGGGTAAGGTTACGATATCGTAAACATGTCCGGATAGAGGGAAGATTTCAGAACTCGGAAACGTCCCCGGATGAGCTAAAAGAGAAAGTTATAAAACGAGAAACGGATCCTTTTGTTCTATCTACTCTATTCCATCTTTGTTTTGGGTTGAAGGACGCAGAGAATCTCCTAATCTTTGGGCTCGCTGAATCCTAGGCCGCGATGAGGTAATCTCCCGCTAAATTTAGTATTGATGGGCGGATGTTTGTTAATTTCAAGCATGAATATATATGTGTGTCCCTAATTTCGTTGAATAATACATGAACTTGCGTGTTGATTCCTAGTTATTTGTGTTTATGAAACCATATTGTATTTGATATGTTGTCAAGTAGCACGATGTAGATGAATGAATTCATTAATATTTGCTAAAATTTATGAAAATAGGTACACAAGTGTTATGGAACGTAGTAGGATTATTAGGGAGAATCGTCGGACCTCACCAGAGTATATGGGACTGGTTGAATATTTCATTGATGTTGCTTCTGATAATGCAAGAGTAGAAAATCAGTCGACCATGCGGTGCCCTTGTAAGGATTGCACTAACGATGTGTATTTAGGAGTTGAAGGTTTGCGTGAACATTTGATTGTTAGGGGTTTCCAAAATTCCTATACCACGTGGGTATGGCATAGGGAAGAACGTAGCAATGTTGTTGTTAATGAACCAATGGAGGTTGTAGGAGAAAATGAAATGGTTGGTAATTATGACGATAAATTGGATGACTTGGTAGATGATGTTGCCATGCATTTTTTTGGAAAACCTGAGGCACTTGAAGCGATGTATAATGATAAGCAGACCCCTTTGTATGAGGGGTCAATCCACACTATTCTAAGCGCGACCTTATTGTTGATGAATTTAAAAGCCAAGCACGGGATTTCAGATAAGGCATTAACAGAGGCGCTAGAGTTGATTAGACAGCTGCTTCCCACTGATAATTTATTGCCTGATAGGGCATATGCTGCTAAGAGGATACTATGTCCAATGGGTATGGAACTTGAGAAAATTCATGTTTGTCCTAATGATTGTATGTTGTTTAGAGGGGAAGATGAGATGAAATTGGAAAATTGTAGCGTTTGTGGCGAGTCACGATACAAAGCTGTGAAACAAAAAGTGGATGTGGGAGGAGATATTGTTAAGGAAACCAACAAACGTGTTCCCGCGAAGGTCATGTGGTATCTCCCCATTATACCTAGGCTTCAAAGGTTGTTTGCTAACAAGGAAGAAGCTAAGAACTTGACATGGCACGCAGATAGAGAGAAGGTTGAAGATGATGATGTGATTGCACACTGTTCAGATGGTAATCAGTGGAAGAAAGTTGATGAATTGTATCCTGATTTTGGGAAGGAAGCTCGGAATGTAAGGTTGGGTTTATCCACTGATGGTATGAATCCGTATGGAGATTTGAGTAGTACACACAGTTCTTGGCCTGTGATGGTTGTTATTTACAATCTACCATCGTGGTTGACCATGCAGAGGAAATATTTTATGTTGTCGTTGATGATAGCAGGGCCAAAGCAGCCTGGTAATGACATAGATGTGTTCCTAGAACCTTTAGTTAACGACCTTCAGAAACTGTGGTTCGAAGAGAATTGGACGTGGGATGAATATCGGTAGGAATGGTTTAAGTTGAAAGGAATGTTGTTCTGTACCGTGAACGATTTCCCTGCACTTGGTAATCTAGCTGGTTATTCAGTCAAAGGTCATCTAGCTTGTCCTGTTTGTGAGGAGAATACTAGTTTCTCTCAATTAAAACACGGGAGAAGAACTGTTTATCAAGGACATCGTCGTTTCTTACCATGCAGTCACGAGTTCCGTAAGGTTAAGAACTGGTTTAATGGGAAGGAAGAGAATGCACCACCCCCCTCCTATCAGTGGCGAGGAGGTATTCGAGAAAATCAAGGATATTGAAAATGATTTTGGGAAAAACCGTAGGAAGATGCCCATCCCCGGCCCTTGGAATAAACGGTCCATTTTCTTTGACTTACAATATTGGAAGCACTTGGATGTCAGACATTGTTTAGATGTAATGCAAATTGAGAAGAATGTCTGCGATAATTTGCTTGGTACGCTGCTGAATATTCCTGGAAAAAGCAAAGATGGACTTCAAGCACGTAAAGACTTGGAAAGAATGGGTATTAGAAAGGAACTGGCTCCTGTAATCGAGGATGGGAACACTTTCTTGCCTCCAGCTTGCTACAATATGTCGTCAGCTGAGAAGACAAAATATTTGTTGTGCCTGAAAGATTTGAAGGTACCCTCTAATTTTTCCTCAAACATTGGTAACTGTGTCAATGTTAAGGAGCAAAAATTGTTCGGGTTAAAATCACATGATTGTCACACTTTGATGCAAGACTTGAACATAATTTCCATTCGTGGTTCTCTTCCAAGCCACGTTAGGATGTGCATCAGCAAGCTCTGCTTATTTTTTGAGGGAATTTGCCAGAAAACAGTTAGCCGTCGTAAGATAGATAAGCTGCAGACAATGGTAGTTGAAGTATTGTGCCAATTGGAGATGTATTTCCCCCCTTCTTTCTTTGATATAATGGTGCATTTGATTGTCCATCTTGTGCGGGAGATCAAGGAGTGTGGTCTGGTGTTCCTCCGGTGGATGTATCCTTTCGAGAGATACATGAAGATATTTAAATTATTTTCGCAGAATAGGTACAGGCCTGACGCAAGCATTGTATCTAGATATTTCGCGGAGGAGGCGATTGAATTTTGTACGGCTTACTTAGATGAGGTTGACACGGTTGGACTACCCACCTCGAGGCATGATTTTCGTTTCAACAGGCATGGAACTAGAGGCACGCTGCATAACCCGCCAGCGGTTGATTTGCAGGCTGCTCATCTGTATGTGATGCGAAACCATGAATCGGTTCGCCCTTACGTTGACATTCATATGGAGGAATTAAGAAGTCTATACCCAACCCTAAAGCCTTTCCAACTACATGATGAGCATATTAGAACCTTTTGTGAGTGGTTAAGGGACACGGTAGAGATTGGTGACCATCCCGAGGATGTGAAATGGCTATCCAGACGGCCGCTTACGACGGTTATCAGCTACAGTGGCTATGATGTGAAGGGTTACTCGTACGGGACTAAACAGAGCGATGCTAAAGGTGTTTCGCAGAATAGCGGTGTGACTACATTTTCCGAATCAATCGCTGTGTCGCGGAAGAAAAATCCAGAAGGATCCTACTCATTTAATAGGTATTTCGGTACCATTGTTCAGATCTGGGAGTTAAACTATATGGCATTGAAGGTGGTTGTATTCAAGTGTCAGTGGGTTGATCAAAAGACAGGAACTAAGACCAATCCTTTAGGGTTTCAATTGGTTGATAGGAAGAAAGTGGGATCAAAGTCGGATGCGTTCATACTTGCTGGCGAAGGTGACCAAGTTTACTATGTTCAGGATCCTTCTGATCGGCACTAAGAGATTGTTCTTGATGGAAAACAAATGGTCTGTGGTGATGAGCTAATCGAGGAGTATGACAAACGAGCTGCTCACATTTTTGTGCCAACGAAGAAAGACGCGATTAATATGGAGGAAACAGAGGCAAACATGTCAATATATCGCGCAAGATCCGATCACGCCGAACGCATAGTGATAGATAGCAAAGGAAACGAACGGAAGAGGAAGTTGATTTTCAAAGTTAAGCCGAAGACTAAGTTGAGGCGTTAGTGGTTGATCTTTTTGTTTTATCAGCTATTCATAATACAACTAGTCCAAACTTAGTTTGAATATGTAATTCATGTAAATATTTGGTTGCACCTTTGTTTGATCTATCCAATAGAATAAAAGGGAGTCGACAAATCTCAATTTTTAACCTATCCGGGTAGTTTTACGGTCTCTAAAACATTCCCCGGATAGTGTAAAATTAGGGTTTACCTACATCCGGATAAGCAAATGTTGAACAACCCTGTCCGGCTAGATTCCCGAACTCGGAAACTGTTTACCCGGAAGTTTTTTGGTTAGGCAAGGCTTTTTTCAACTTCCAGAAGGGTTCCCTGGTTGTCATCCGGTTTGGGGATGAACTTGGGGAGGGTTTGCAGATTTGGGGAAAAAAAACCCGTCTGCCCCTTTTAATAATTAAAACGTCCGGCTAGGTTTTACGAAATCGGAAACATAGCCGGGTGAGGTTATTTATTTGTTGGCTTATCCGGCTAATTTTACGGTTTCGGAAACGTAGCCGGACAGTACAAAAAAATTAGAATAAGTAACACTTAGACTATTTTCTTAGCTAGTCCTCTACCCATTCATCCCATTACTTCCGAAAATTTCACTTTCCTCCCACCCATTTACTCTCTTCCACCAACAAAATCTTCTTCTCCAACCACCAAGAACACCATTACTCACATTGGCCCCATTTCTTGAGTTCTAGATAAAGAAAGTAGCTTCTTTGTCCATACTATTAGGATTTTTATTCTACAAACTAGCTTTGTTTTATGGGCTACATTCTTGATTAATCAATTGGGATTATGGGCTATATTCTTCATTAGTCTTGATGGTCACTAGTTATGTTACTACTAATCCACGGTTAAGTATGTCATATATGTATGCACTAATTTAATTATAAAGAATTAAGGGTGAAGCATGTGATAGGCAATTTATGTTAGTCTAATAGGATCCTAAACCCTAGGGGTTTAGGATGGTCGATTATTAAAATGACTACTTACCATTAATTTAGCATATAATTATTCTTTCTTGATAGTGAGGTTATTTAATATATGCAAACTATTATTTGTAGAGGAGTTATGGCACCACCTAAGAAGAAGGTAGGAATCCCCAAAAGCCCTAAAACCCCTAGCACCGCGGGAGGTGTTAAAAAAAAAGGGGTGAGGCGTCCTAGGATATATTGTGCCGTCTTACAAAAAAGGATGAAGAAGGGGATTTTGACGGAGATGACGTTCAACGATGGTGGGGAACCAATATCGGAAGAGTATTATTTATGGAAGAGTTGGGTTGGAAAAATTGGTCGAACTCGTGTGGATATAAAGTATGAATCTTGGCACGAGGTCCCCGACAAGAAAAAGACTAAATTATGGGAGGAGTGTTTGGTAAGTCTCTACCTTCATTTAAGGTATTTTCATTTTTGTACACATGAATGACATTTTATCCAACTTTTCTTATAATCTTATGTAGGTACCATTCAAAATTGTTGCCCCAAATATGGAGAAACTTTTTGACACAACCATGTTTCGCTTGAGTAAGGCGGCACGGGATCATGGAGCAATGTTGTCTAAACATTACATTTATGGATATTTTAAGGATGAGGACCCTTGGTTGGCCTACACCGATATTCTACAAGAAAGTTGGGCAATATTCAAAGCACGCACCTTGGAGAATGACCGACTAGTAAGATTAATTCCTACCATTCTAGTATTACTCCTTCGTTCACATAACTTAAATTCATTTATGTGTTAGGGAGTGAGGTTGAAGAATAGCACCAATACGAAAGCTAATACGACACCTCACACAATGAGTAGGGAGGGCTATACTATAAGACTAATGAAACATGCAAACAAAAAACAAAAAGATGTGGTGCAAGAGAAAATGGATAGTGGGATGACGGAAGAGGAAGCGCGGGAGAGCACCGAGGTGGTTAATCCTAAAGAGTTCGATAAACTCACTAACTTCTTGATTCGTCGACAATATAGCAAAGGTGAATACACACACGAGGGAAACAAGAAGTTGATAAAAGATATTGTAAGTTGTTTCTTTGAATATTTTGAGCTAATATTATTACAATTCTTATACCTATCTATTTTTCTTTCTACCATATATTATCCTTCTATTAAATGATAGGATGATGTCAAAGCGAAAATTGCTTCGGGAGAATTCGTTCCCACACAAGACGATGACATCCTTTGTAAGGCGACGGAACGGAAGGAACACCCCGGTATAGTTCGTGGATATGCATCACATGTGGTGAAGAGAGATTTCATCGGCAAACCAAAATATTCTAAACCACCAAGACATACCAAGTACAACAAGTTGCAAGAGGAACTTGGAGATACAAAAAAAGAGCTCGGTGATACCAAGAAAGAGCTTGATGAGGCCGTGAAGAATATGAAGAAAAGGGACATAGCTCCCCACATAATAGCCAAGCATACGGGCGCAATTCTCCCACCAAATTTGAATGATCTAAGCGACGATTGGGAACCTCCTTCATGTGGTTCACGTCACTCACCCGATGTTTGTGAGGTGCAAGGCAATCCACCATCGCCACAACCAAACATATGTGATGATAACTTAAACCGACCAAAAAAGGTAAACACACTAACTCACTTTTCGATCGCATTTTTATTCAAATTCTCTATTCGTTCTCTTAATAGTCTTAGCTGTTTACCTCGCCTTACTTTAAAAATGGAATCCACTATTTTAATTAGGTCAAGGTCGATGTCACATACCCATGCAAATTATATATCGATGGTGGAGTGAGGAAGCCTACTATGCATGTTGCAAATGGAATTTTCAATGAGTCGGCGAAGATGCATGGCAACGATAAAATTGCAACCGGTTTGGGGGAGGTTTGCTTGAAAAAAGCTTTGGTTTTAACCCCTCGAATTCCCATACCCAAAGGCCCGTGTAAGGTTGTTGGACCGGCGGAAGGTATGTATTTACTTTGGCCTCGTAGGCTAATTGTTGTCGAGAGTTTAGGAGAGACTCAACCCGCTAGCCTATACAACCCAATTATGAGCGTTGCACGCAAGGTTGAGCCAAAAATTACAAAAAAATTCCCCAACCCTTGACTGCCCCAAAAGATGTTGTAGTTAAATCTATGACACCGCCTATGAAGTTGTTGTATGATAAATTGTCTACACATTGCAAATTTGGATACTACGAATTCCCAGCTCCAACGGAATTATTTGGTGGTATTGGAAGGCAAATTGTAATGTGTTGGGGTGATTTTGATGATCTATGGAAGGGTGACAAGGCAACCGAGCCCCTAATGTCCTTATTCCAACTGTAAGTCATTATAATGTCGAGACTATATTATCTTGTGTGTTTTTAACCGCCGTTCTCCCCGTTGTTTTAACCATTCATCTTTTTTTTTCTTAAGTTTCTTAAATCAACTAGTTCAAAAACGGTTGAAACCATGGATAGGCTTCCTATGCCCTGAGCGAATCCAAGAATTAGGTCATACTGATGCAGAGCGATTAAGTTACATGAGAGAGGCTCTCGGTGTGGAGGACAAATTATTCTTCCTAGCACCACTCATTTCCGGGTAAGCATTTCATATTAACTAATTATATACATTATTATCTCATGTTAACTTTTATGTTGTCATTATTGACAAATTGATATGCATTTTTTATTTAGTAAACATTGGAGCTTGGTTTTGATCCACAAAAAAACCAAACAAGTTTATTGGATAGATCCTCTCCATCGTCTGCCAATCCCGTCTTTCGAACACCTCCTTAGACAAGTTTTGAATCATGTCAATCCCTCTAGGAGAGAGTTTGGAATGACTGAGATCAAGGTACTCTACACGTTTCTCCCTCATTAATAACACTAGTATTATCGACATCGATCGATTGTATTTAACAATGTGATCTACCTTTTGTGTTAAAGTACAAGAGACAAGTTAGCAGCTAGGAATGCGGGTTCTACGTTATGTTGTATGAGCTCAAATTGGTAGAGGAACTTAACGAATTCGACAACGACCTTGAGTCCGTAAGTTCCAAATCTATAAGGGCATCTACCTTACACTTATTCATATGTTTGCGTCATATATTGAATTGTGTATGCTAATGCACAGATTTTCGAAGAGGATACAAGCCCCTACTCACCCGAACACCTGAATCGACCGAAGAGTAGTATTGCATCAATTGTCGTAACTTCGCATGCATATGCTCTAGTTAAAAATTGACACATTATGTGTTATTGGCAATTGTTGTTGTATTTAGCGCATTCAAGTGATGTATTACATTATACATTCATTCGTAATACATCACAACCATTTGAAACATATAATTCTTAACTAGCGCCATTTAAATACTTTCTATTTTGTATTCAAAAGCCGAAATAAATAAAATTCAGATTTTTAATAATTATCTGGGCCACCTTTACGATATCTGAATGCTGGCCGGACAGTTCTAACTTCTTCCGGCTAGGTTTACGGTTTCGGAATTCTAGCCGGACGAAATTGGCTTCTTTTCACCCTTTTCCCCGAACGTTTCCCTGGTAGGCGTCCGGTTAAGTAAATAACTCATCCGGCTTGGCTTTCCGGTGTCGTAATTCAAGCCGGAACTACATATTTTCCGCCACCGTTTCACGGTGGCCGGATTACTGCCGCCGCCGGAATATTTCCCGGCTTATCATCCGGGAGCGCAAAAATGTATCTCCGGCTTACCGTCCGGCCCGTAATGGCCGGTGTAGCCTCCTGCTAGCAACGGGTGTTTACGAGTTCGAAAATGCACCCATCCGGGTAGGTTTCCGAACTCGTAAACCTTACTCGGCGGTTTCAACCACCGAGTAACGGTGGCGCCAATTGGACGGCGCCACCAAGGACGGCGGTCAAAACCGCCGTCCAACTGGGACGGAACCGCCGTGTTCCGTCTCTGATTCCACTAGTGCGTTATCAACCAAAACAAAGTGGTCATTTTAATATAAGGAATTTTTATTATTATTTATAATTGAATAAACATTTGATAAGATGGAGTCTATTGTTTCATATGTATAAAATTCAATGTGATACTTAAAAATACTCTTTTCTCTTTTGGAAATAATTTAATAAACAATTGACATCATTCATATTCATTAGTGAGTATTCCACAATTGAAATCCGTAAAAGGAAAAAAATAATACCAATTTTTAATGGACGGCAAAAAAATATAATTTTCATAAACAATAATCATAATTGAATAAGAATCAACACGTGTGTAGTATCAGCAAGCTGTCTATATAAACACTCTCCCCAGAAAAATTGATTAAACTACCAACAACTCACATATGGAGCATAAAACTAGTGTTTTGATCATCAGCGCCGGCCCAGCCGGACTAGCTACCTCTGCATGTCTGAATATAGATCATGTCCCAAATATCATTCTCGAGAGGGAAGATTGTTCTGCTTCCGTCTGGAAGAAAAAGGCCTATGATCGCATGAAGCTTCATCTTGATAAGGAGTTTTGCAAGCTTCCTCACAAGCCCTTTCCGGCCGGTACACCGAGTTTTGTGCCAAAGGATGATTTCATCACCTATTTGGATGATTATGCATCCACTTTTCAGATCAACCCTTTATACTGCAGGTCTGTTAGGTCAGCCATTTTTGACCGCCCTCGTCAGAAATGGCTGATCTCAGCCGAAAATGAGAGTACTGGGGAGGAATAGATCTACAACTCTTCTTTCCTGGTGGTGGCAACCGGGGAAAAAAACGAGCCGTTTATCCCTCCAATTGCAGGCATCGATGGTTTCCCCGGGCCATCCATGCATTCAAGCAATTATCGAAATGGAATAGAGTTTTCCAAAAAGAACGTTCTCGTTGCCGGCTCAGGCAACTCTGGCATGGAGATCGCGTACGATCTCGCGAATTGGGGGGCTAACACCTCACTTGCATTTGGTAGTCCGGTAACCAAAACTTGAACTATGAAATTGAGTGAAGGAATTTTTATCTTTTATTTTTTTCAAATAAAATTGAAGGCCTAATTGATGTTTCTTTTGTGTGTTGATCATGAATAGTTGCATATTCTGACGAAGGAAATGGTTCAGACGGGATTCCATATGATGAAGTTTTTCTCAGTTGATGTGGTGGACAAATTCATATTGACGCTTAGCCGCTTTTGGTTTGGAAATCTTTCCAGATATGGGATCAAAATCCCGGAAATTGGACCTTTTCTGAACAAGTCTTTGACCGGGAGATCTCCGGTCATCGACGTCAGAACTATCTGGAAAATCAAGAGTGGTGAAATTAAAGTAAGTCGGTGAAGGAATCTATTGTTTTAATTAATTAGATAGCCAGAATCTAAATTAGTTAACTAGTTACAAAAGGTTGGAGGTATGCTACATTGTCAATTAATTAAAACTTAAAATGTTGATCTCTCTGTTGCAGGTTTTTCCCCAGGTTAAGGAGATTCATGGAAAGAGTGTTGAGTTTGTCGATGGCATCACCCAAGAATTCGATGCTATTGTTTTCGCCACCGGATATTGCAGCTCAGTGGGACAATGGCTCAAGGTTTTAATTCAACCTTATTTGTTCATATAATCCGATGCATATACATATATGTATGTATATATGTAGATCTAACAAAATTTATTTTCTGGGATTGATGTTTAAGGATGAATCAAGGTTGTTCAACAATGTCGGTATGCCGAAAAAGAAGAAACCAGATCATTGGAAAGGAGATGATGGTTTGTACTGTGCAGGGTTCTCAAGTTCAGGTTTATTTGGAATCTCATATGTGATGCAGTGAAAATTTCCCAAGACATCAACACCATTCTCCAGGCATAATTATTATGCAACATGTCTTTATAATTTTATGAATGATTTGAACATTCATACATGATTACTACTGTGTGTGTCCATGAATATTATAAGCAAATTAAGCGTTTTGGTGATGTTTTTTTATATATTAATTAAATCAGGATTGTCTGGTATTGTTTGAATGTTGTAATAGATAAATCGGTCAATTCTAATCGAATGAGTTAAGGGGTCAATGCATGACTTATTTTATTGCACTTTATAACTCGTTCAATTAGTTTGATATAAATATCATGTAGATGGATGATGTAAGTGTTCGATCGATTCCCGATATAGTCATTTTAACAATGCTTATTGGTGATGAAAAGGTAATGACATCTTTCAATCCTCGCCTTTGCCAGTTTAACATTTCAGGAAATATTTCACTCATTAAAAATAATATGTAGTTGAAGTTGATGATTAACTAGGCTAATTATGCTAATTAAATAAAAAGACTCATTTTTTACCTAAAGATTGTAATAAATATAACTTAATCTGAGTCACACGGCATTAATTTAAAATTTAGCAGTTTAGGTGAATTAGTTGATTGACCGATTTGTATGTTAATTTGGTTAGTTTATATTTATAATACTTTTTAGTCTTCCAAAATAATTTGAAAATGAATTCACGGATTGAATTCTCATGCTTGAACTTATAAGTAAACAAATTATTTTTGAAATAAATAGATAGTAAAGTATATATATTCCAACCAATGATACTAACAATCAAATATTATATAAGATTTTCTCTATCTTTAAATTTTAATTTATGATAATTTATGAAGTAATACATTTGCATCTTTCTAATTCATAGATCCCTCAAATGTTACATTTTAAAATTTTAGTAAAATATTCTCAAAACCGACATTTTTTCCTATTTCCAAAAGATATTTAACACTTCACACACACTAAATTTATAAAATATAATTTTTTTTAATTTACTCATTATTGTCAACATCACCACCGCCCATCAACATTTAATTCAATCAAACACAAACAATCTTAATACACATTCTCACAACTTCCAAATACTCATGTCAAATTTTACTATGATAAGAGCTTTTATTTTATACACAATCAAGATGATAACAAGTAGGGAAAATTCCAAAAAATTTCACTCATTCTTTTCACCTTAATTTTTCTTAAATTAGAGTTGCTCACGACAAGTTGCAACTGTGTGTTTTCACCATCTGAAAATTCATATTTTAAAGGTTACACTAGTGCAGGATGAATTAAATGTAGGCGGCAGATCCAGCTATACGCGGCGGAAATAACCGCCTTAGCCAGCCACGCCGTATATCCTAAACGCCACGTTTTTTTGCTGCCGAGAATGATTTTAGAAATCTAAAATCCAATAGATTAGTGTTTCAGAAAGCGTAAACGCGAGTTGCCCATTTTCAGGGTATTTGGTTTACGACATCTGAAATAATAGATTCAAACATCGTACTATTAATAGGTTACACGAAACTATTGGACATGAGAGTCTGGAAGTAGAATAGATTAGGTTCACCGTTGCCGGAAAAAAGTTGTCGGAAATCATGTTGAAAATGTCGGAAATGTAATAGATTGGTACTGAAATACGAATGTCATTAAAAGATTATAACAATAGATTGGTTAATCTTTTGAAGATCCGCAGAGCAACCAGGATAGTTTGTGTATGTTCAGAGTGCGTAATGCGAATAGTATATTGTATGTGTAAGAACGATGAAAGTGAATAGTATGATGAAACAGATTGTGAAACTATTTAATCTTCCCGGTTGTAATCCTACCCGATTGGGAATAGAAGAGTAGGAGCAAACGTATTTGGTTGGTACTTATTTAGTTCGTCGGTTATGTAATAGGTTGGCTAAACTTGCATAGATCTTCTTTGCTAAATCTAGTAGAATGGTAGGTGGTTACGAATTCTATTTGTCATTCGGATTGGTTGGGATTACGATGTTTCATATGCAATAGTTTGGTATGGTAGATTAGGTATCTATTCAGTGTTCTCTCAGTAATGCCGTTAGTTTGGGTACAATAGATTGGCCGTTCGGTTAGTAGTAGTGATATGTGCTTTAGACTTCTCGAACTTAGTAGTTTACTTTTACGATGGATGCTTCCTTATAGTTTTGTGTGGGATCCTTTTCGTGAGTTCAGAACAAAATATCTAATAGGGTCATTTCCAGAACTGCAATCGCTCCCAAAATATTGCGGTTTACAATGTATTAAAGCTGACAGAATAGCTTTCTATTGAGTAATAGAATGTGAAAACATATTCGGAGGTATTACAAAATAAACCATCGTTCAAACAAAACCAAACCAAATGCTACAAAACGTAAATTGTTTCTGCAATATTACTACATAAAATACATAGACATGCTGGCAACCATGAACATGTTCTAAAGGTCAACATAATTCCCATTCAAAACCCAAACGAAATGGAGTGAAGCATACAAAATCATCGCCTTTTGTCAATGCATGAACCGCGAATTGTTAAGACATAATTCGCAAAGTTACCTCTCACCGTCTTCAAGTCCTCAATTGTGTATGGTTTGGTGTCATTTGGGAAGATCTACAAAAAATTGGACATCACATTGACCAAAATTAACATATTCATCATATAGCGAAAATAATGTGTATGTGTAGTAAGGATATTGTCTCACCGTTGGAAAGCTATTGTTAAGACGAACGGAAGTCACAACATGAAATGCATACAACATCACGTAGTAGCCGCACTCCCAACAATGTTGTTGACGTTTATACTACATTGATAAAATAGAAAATGTAAGATGAATTATGAGTTATAAGTGTCAAAATCTTGTCAATGCACAAATTTATGATGTTTGTTTACCTTGACCTCAACGACTCGAAAAGGACTTTGGCCACGTGGATTTACACAATTCAAGGCTTCCTTTAAAAGATTTACAAACGCCGGAATCGGTGCTCGATGTTGTGGATCCATCCAATAAACAAACTTTGTTGTCTTGTTAACCACAATGAAGCGCCAATGGCCTCTACATAGCATCGAAAAATCCAAGTGATAGAAAATACATACGTAATTTTAAAAAGCAATGTACAACTATAAACATGTGCTTTGATAATAAGTTACTTACTTTTCAAGCAAGGGTAGCAAGAAAAAAATCTTGTTGGAGTCCCATAACCCTTGCTTTAGATAGTCAAGCCTTTCCTCACGGGAGTGTAAAATCTCTTGGCACCGGTCAGGGCATAAGAAACCAATCCATTGCTTAGAGCGATGTTGGATGCATGATGCAAGTAGCTTGAGAAAAGAATAAACAACCGATGTGAATTGCTAGTGATATAACTTAAATGAAGAAGTTAAAATTGCACGACTTATGAAATAAGCACATAAATTTACCATTGATAGAGGGACATTGCGGTTTCCGTTATCATGTCGCACTTTATAACATCTTCAAAATCGACACATAGCATAGGAATCACTCTTTCAACTCCGAAAACTTCTTTGGGCGTGGGGAAGTAAAAGGTCTCAAGTCGATTGTGCATAGATAGCTTATCAAACAACATTTTTACCATAGGTGGCATTTCCAACTCTTGCACAACCGTGGGTGGGTTAGGTGGGAGGTCTAGTGGAGAAATTTTTGTTATGGTTGGTAGTGTTGGGGATGGAAGTTGCACATTTGTGGGTCTTGAAGACCTTTATCGAGGGGGGCGTAGGTTTGTTGGATCACACTCCCCCAAAGACTCTACAACTATAAGTCTCCTAGACCATAGAATGAAAAATCCTTTAGCATCTTTAACCAAGCGACATGAGGGCTCGGGCATTGGTATGTTTGCATCGGGCACTATTGGCTCTACTATAGAAACAACGCCTAATCCATGGGCTATGGTAGAATGATGATGATATTCAATGGATTCCTCATAGGTTCCATTTGCAACATGTTTTGGGTTGTTATAAATGTCATCGTCAAGAAAGAGTTTACAAGGATATGAAACCTATGTGGTAGAACCAAATAGCAAATGAGAATAAATAATGCAACCAAATAATAACAAGACGAATGTAAGAAGAAGAGATGAAACTAACCATTGGTGGACTCGCCGTGTCGTTATTGTTATCTTCGTTGGTGCCTTGTCTTCCATCGCACTCCATTGGGGAGTGATGTGACTCGACCGATGGCGGAGTCCAATTGTTGGATAGGTCATCCAAATTGTCGGGAAGAACCGCACCTTGACGTTTACCTATGAACGACAATGCAAGGTCTCTTTTGGCTTGTCCTTTTTTAATACAATCAAGCTCACGCTCCAACATCTGCAATCTTGAATCGTAATTTACCCCCGGTGTAGATTTCATACGAATGACGTCTCTTAGTTTGATATGAGCTCCATATCCCCGAACTCTACCTGGGTGTTCTTCCTTCTCTAGAGCCTCACAAAGCACGCCATATTTTGGTGTCGGTATGAAATCGCCTTCCGCAACCCTAACTTTTACCGCATCCTAATTTTCAATACCAACATAAGTGTAAAACAAAGTTAAACAAAAGAGCAAACTCTATACTCTATTTTCGAAGTGTTTTTTCATGTGTATGATGGAAAACTTACAACTTTGTTAGCAATATCGATTGATGGTTGATGACCGCCATATCCACCATCCTTGACCTCTAGTGATTTTAAAAATGCATCATGTTGCTCCACCTCCTCAATCGTCATTGGAATGGTAGTTGACCTTGCCTCCTCTTCGGTCATGCCACCATCCATCTTTTCCTTCACTCATCGTTCAGCATCCTCCACAATTCTTTCCAATGTTGTTGTGAATAACCTCTCCTCGTTGGGGGCATGGATTATGAATGGTCTCTAACAAGAAACATGTTAAATACATACTCATATCAATCGTAGTAATATGTACACACATGCATATAAAATGAATGCCAACATAAATAGCACGTACTTCACACATACCTTGCATTCAATGAACAATTCTTCCTTCTTAGACATAGGCACCTTGCGCCAATTTACGTTTGTTATGGCTAGTCGAGTACGTACCGTCTTACCAACCCAACTCTTCCATAAACGTCTTTCTTCCCCTATTGGATCCCCAAAAACATCAAACTCCATATTTGTCATAATTTTCTCCTTGAGCCGTTGGGTTATCACTTTACAATATGTCCGTGATTTCCAAAATGGGTCGTAGTTATCGTCACCACATTCCCTCCACCGGCCGATGACTTCTTAGCTATTTTTGATGGTGGAGGCATGATATCCAACTAATAAGTACCAACAGAAATAGTATAAACACAAAATCTCCCCAATTTATATGAGTTACGAATGATAATATCAAAAATAATGTAGATAGATTTGTTTTATTTAACAAATAAAAAGATGTGCAAATGAAATTGAATTCAACCTTAAACTTCACATGCCATGTGTGCAAGTCAATGGTGCATAAACAATCAACTTCATATAAATGAAGCAAGATTAAAAAGAAAAGTGAAGTAAATGTCCATGTAAATGTGTTGATATCAACATAAACGTTCCAAAATAGATCTGTTTTGCAAAAGGTTGTCTACTAGGGAGAGGAGGGACAGAATACATACCTTGTTCCTCTTACCTAGATTTTTTAACAACACTATATGTTGATACACACTGCCAAAGGTCTGTTGAAAGACGATGTACGTAATTTCACAATGAGAGGGTTAGAAGATATAGGAGGAGGAGTGGTAGGATGTAGGGTGCGATGGTTTTAGAGGTATTTGAAGGATTGATATGGAGAGAGAGGGGTTAGGAGATAGAATATATTGAGCGGATGTGAATGGGAAGAACCTGAACACAGACCAGATCCACGACTAAATGTTTTTTTATTACTGCTTTTATACATTTCATCCAGATCAAATACAATAGATTGTTCCCATGCAGCAACAAATAGGCAAATATAATGGAGAACGTAGATTTGATCATATTCTATTTGCCAATCAGAAGTATAAAAATGAGGGGATGTAGTCGGACAGATTACTCGTCCGGGTATCAGATTAAACTGCTCAAGAGATCAGTTACTTTTAGAGTTTAGAAGTAGGTTTACAAATAGAATACTATAAGTTGTCGGTGAATTTACTAATAGATTACACATCCGGGGAAAGTCCAGTAAAAGCTCAGAAGCCAAATATGAAAACATTATCTAATAGTATACATAATCGGGGCAGCGCCAGACATAAATGGTTGGATTAATCTTCAAGCAATACTGCTATAGATTAGATATCTCGTTATAGATAGATTGTCAATCTATTAGGTCGTTTCAGATATATATGAAATACCCATTGTATATATTGAAAAGTTGAATCGCCACACAAATCAGAAAACCCTATCTGCAACTCCCCAAAAAAACAGATCTGATCAGAGAAGATGCCTCCCCGAATGATTCTTCCCAAGAATCTCCAGAAGAAAGCTCCGGGGCGCGGTCCAGCGGCGAACGCAACTGATGACAACTCTGAGGCGCCTCCGTCAGGTAGTGGCGGCAGATCGAGCCAGACCAGCAACGCGCAGGGGCTTCCGTTTCATCTTCAGCATGATGATCCTGAGCAACAAGAGGGTCACGATCGCGGTGAGATTCCAAGATTCCGCCATAGTCGAGTTGAGCGTGGAGCGGCCAGACCGAAGAGCCCGACTGCGAGCAAGCTGTTCTACACTTCTGATTCAGAGAAGCGTTATGTAGCTTGGGTGCCTAGTCGCCAACTCACAAACACCAAGGTACTCAGACCCAAAACTGTTTCAACTTTAGGGGTTGATTATTTGCTGGATTATTTTAGGCCCTCGTATCTGCATAAACTCATCTGCACGGATTGTGATGCATACCGTGACTTGGTCTTGCAATTTTATGCTAACTTAGGGTATGAGCTGTTTGATAAAGATGAGACGATGGTGAACGGAAAGAAAATAGCTATGAATAAGTTCACCATTAACTCTGTCCTAGAATGTCCCTGGGTTTGTACTAAGACTTCCCTAGATGATAGTGGTCAAGCTCCATACGAGGTTTTTTACCATAATGAATGGCCCTCTGTATCCTCCAAACAACCTATAGATGTCTTAGAGATGAGCCGAGAGTACTTCCATGTTGAGGCAGAGAGGGCTGAGGACATGATTGCTAAGGATTTCAACATTGAGGCGCTGTCGGTTGAGCACAGAATTGTGTTTGAATGGGTATGCCTGAATGTGTTGCCAACAGGGGGTAAGGCATGTGAACCAACCATAGGGAGTTCGGTGATCTTCTTCTACCTAGTGAAAGGGTACAGAATTAATCCCGGATTCACCATCATAGGGTACATGCGCAAGTGTGCAGCAGATCACATCAAGATGAAACAGTTGCCATACGGTAATCTCATCACTGAAATCCTCAAGAAGAATGGTGTTATTCCCGGTGACCTGCCCAATGTTTCCAAGGTTTACAACAAACCCTGGTTTGACAAAAAGCATCTGGAGTTTGACAAGGAGACAAAACGGTACAAGGCGAAAGCCCTACCTCCAGGTGCTAGGGCTGCAACGGCGAAAAGGCTGAAGTTAGCAGCAGACATCGCTTCTTCGTCTCGTGGAAAAGGTATGATAATCTTGTTTTTGTTTATTATGGAACAAATATGTATTCGTGTTTTGTACCCATCGATTACACTTGTTGTTTAGATCATCCTTGTTATTTATAATTGAACATCGTGACAGTTGAGATGGATATGCTTGCAAAGATGAAGAAGCTGGTGGACTGTTTCACTGGCCATGTTGAGGCACACAAGAAGGAGTTTGCCGCCATAGTCAAGCAACAAGATGCAATTGTTAAGGAATGTGGCTTAGAGATGTTTCTGAGTGAAGATGAAGGACCTCCAGATTTTGGGCCAATTCCAGGGGACAGTGACGAGGAATATGAAGACAACTCCGGTGACCAGTGATGTGGCGGCCGTTCTAATTTAGGCTACAACTTGCGCATTTCCATGCTGCCGTTCAAGTCGGGGTGATTGTCATGATGTTGCATAATCTAACATTCTAAACAATTGCGTGAATTTGTATGTTTGAATGGTATTTGTATTTGTCTAGCTTATGTACAAGCTTAACGTTTGGTTTGTTGTTGCTGTTTCTGAATATGAATTTTAGTAAATTAAACCCTACTCCATTTTCAGGTCAGTATCCGCAAATGGAATAGAAAGGGAATCTATTTTATTATAGTCAAAAAACCTTGGCAGTTTACAATTAGTTTTAAATATCGATGTAGAAAACTCAATAGATAACGAACTATTCAGTTTGCTACATGGCTAACGTCTACTATTCAGGAATCTATTAGAATGACTACGTCATAAACGCAAACTATTTAAGTTGCTTCATTGTTAATTCTGTATAAAAATATGGAGTTTTCGACCAATTTGAGCTCCGTTTTGTATGAAGTGGTTGATTCATTCAAATACATTCGGGCATAATGTTACAGATAAGTATAACTATGTGTGTCAGGCTAGAGCACTAGTTATTGTTAGGGGTGACAATGATCACGAGCGTTAGTTAAAAAGAACAAGATCGGATCAGTTAAAGATTGCATCGAGATGGTGTGGTTCATTTAGTACATGAACCAAACATAATCAAAGTTTCATGCATGATCGGTTATTAAATGAACGATCAACGGTCATAAACATCAAAACTTGCTCATGATCGCAACCATATGGATAAGATGATCGACCGATAAGGTGCTCGAGATCAATCGACCAAGATGAAGTGATATGATTGTATGCATTACTGATGGTGGAGAAATAAGTGATGATTGATGAAGGCGATCGTCATCGGTCATGAACTTAGTGATGAACTTACTGATGATTAATCAAGTGATGAACTTACTGATGATTAATCAAGTGATGAACTTAGTTATGATCTTGATGGGACAAGCTCGTGACCACTTATGACCACTAGTGATAGTATGACATCTACAGTAACAACTCGTAGAAATTGAGTTGTGACATATGAAAGTGTGTCGACCATTCATATGTAACCGCCTAATTAAGTTGTTCATTAATAAATGACAAAGTCTAAAGCTCATGTCCGGTCGGAGTACCATTGAACTCGCGGACTTACTAGTTGAATCACTATGCATCTATGATCTATCTATTTACTATAGAATATATGAACTGATGTTTATGAATGATATAGTCATGTTGAGAGTAGGATAGTTGTAATTGTGTGAATGGGAAGTAATAAAACGACCATTTTAAATTTGTATTACAACTTATAAAAAAATGTATATCATTATGTCCACACTAATATGAATTTGTAGGGCTATAATACATTATCTGTTAGATTTTACCCATCTTGACTTTCATAGTATTCAATCTACCAGCACATTTAAGCTTTCTTAATACCAACTATCCTCATTCTACTCACCATCCATCTTGGTTAAGAAATCTAATTTGCAAAGTATTTTATCTAGTAAATTAAACAAGGATGAATACGAATAGTTTAGATGGTATAACCTATCTATTTCACATACGAATTCTGAAGGGTAAAAGTAACTGATCTCAAATGATTATTTAATACGACTTAAAATGTTCAATATTACAGACAATGAAAGCACAATAGATTGTAATTTACACACATTCTATTGTAGTTACTACAGATAAAATGGAAACCATATATATAGTAATGACCTGATTTCGCGATTTGCAACCCGCATTCGAAGCGCCACAACAGTCCAAATCAAACAGTTGTAACCCCCAAATCTTACCGCTCCGTTCATCTTTCGAATTCACTTCAGATGCCGCCAAAGGGAAGCCGTGGTGGAGGCAGACGCGGCAGAGGAAGGGGACGTGGTGGCGGCAGAGGCGCTGGAAAAGGGAAGGAGAAAGTGGTGGAGGATCCTGTTAATGAAACCTCATCTGAGGCTGTGTCCGAGACTGACTCGGATGACTACGACCAAGGCCTCTTCTACAGCAAGGATCACCACAAAAGGTATGTGGAACTATCTAAGAAGGGCAAGCTTGTAGAATGCTATGCTATACCTAGTTACCAAGTTGATGAGTTAGGGTTAGGGCATGCTGTTAGTGTTTATGATAGCTTTCATTGTTCTTCACTTCTGCTCAACACCAGCCCAGCCTACAAGGAGGAAACCCTACAATTTTATGCCAATTTAACCCCAGGGGAGAATGGAACTTGGTTAACTTCTGTGAATGGAGAGGGGTTTGTCATTAGCTGGCCCAAAATTAATGAAGTTTTCGGCTGCCCCTACCAGTCTGACAATGATCTAGCACCGGCTATAGAAAATGGCCCTTTGAATGTGTTTTACGAGGGTAGCTGGGATAACATTGTTGAAATTGAGGGTGGGTACAATAGGCTTGAATTAGGTGCAGCTTACTTTGGGCGAGCTACAGGTGATAAGGGAACCTCTGCAGATTGCTATGACATTAACTCTATGTCTATCCAGGATAGGATTGTGTATGAACTTCTGTATAGGTGTATCTTTCCCACAAGTGGTAATGTAACTGAGCCCACCACAACAATCGCTCTGATGTATTTCTACGTGATGCTCCGTCGAAACTTCAACCCTGGTTACGCCATACTGAAGCGAATGACCACTGTGGTAACAAAGAAGTATCGGGGAAGGAACATGCCGTATGGTAATTTCATCACCACCCTGCTCCAGGCATTGCAGCCCGGCTTTGAGTTCAAATCAGACCCTATTCCCTGCACTCTTTTCAGGCCAAGGTACTTCCAAAAGTATAGCTGGATTATGCAAGATGGTGTGTGGGTTGATCGCCTTCTCAAGCAAAGCAACAAGCGCCAGAGAGCAGCTGCAGGTATGTCGATGTAATTTCCATTTGGTTTAGCTAAATCTCATTCTCTGTTATAAATCAGTACAAGTTCGTCATTAATTACAAAACATAAACATGTCATGATTAGTGATTATGTTGAATTATAGATGCAGAAACAACCTCTGAATGGAAACAAATGTTTGCTGCCATGAGAAAGAACATAAAAACAATCATAGCAGCCCGAACTGAATCGCATGCAGTGTATAAGTCGACAAAAGCATATGGACGTGCATTTGCAACTGGAAGTTTCAGCAGTTCAGACTTGGAAGACATAATGAGAGCAGGTCCACATACTCAGACGCTAGAGCAAGAAACAGTTGGCCATCAAGATGAGTTTTCTACTGGACCTCAGCCATTACAGACTCTCGGCAAGGAAGTGCAGACTGTCGGCGTGGAAGAGCAGACTCTCGGCATGGTTGAGAAGATTGTCGGCATGGAAGAGGAGACTGTCGGCATGGAAGGCAGATTGTCGCAGACAATGACGAACCTGTTGTGGATAGTGAAAAGGGCTCGGAGGATCCAACAGACGGAGAAGCTGGACAGAATGCAGTCAAGATCACCGATAATGCACCTAAGGGGAAAGTAGGCGAGGAAACGGAGTTAACAGAAATCCGCCAAGATGATGAGGTCCATCATTGACATATCCTTGTAACCTATTTTGAACTACTTACCCTATTCTTTTGTGGTGGCATATCAAACATTGATGTCGCATGCTATATTTCTAGGCCGGAAAATTCGTTGTCATGGATTTTGTAATTACAAAACGCCGGCCATTTTGATGTCGATTAATGTCAGTGAAATGCAACTTTTGTAACTGGAGTTATCATTTTTATTTTGACATTGTGAAGGTGCTCTGTAAAAAAATTTTTGTGCTCTGTCTAATATGTTTTTTGCTCTGCTAAACTATTCCATTCACTCTAGCGTAAATCCAATAGAATACAAACTATTACGTTTTCTGTTGCTCTAACGGGAAAGATTTTCTTCAATCTACCACATGTCCATAAGTTACTAATAGAATGCAGAATCGGGTAAGTGCCGGACATTTGGTACATTGCCTTTCTTTGAATTTACCGACCTTACATGTAATCGGGGCAGAGACGGCCAAGTTACCAAAGTCTATACTTTTTGTATGTACCACTCTGAACATTGATAGTTTAGTAAACTTATAGGATTAAGAATGATGATAGTTGTATATACATATTATCAAATATGATGCCAGATCGGGTCAGTTCCAGATCCTTTTCAAGATGATATTCTTTTCGGCTTTGGGTGCGGAAAATGCACCAAATTAACAACCTAATGAATTTGCGACTGGTGAAACTGTGTTTCCTTGCATTTTCAAGTAGTACACATGATCGGGTCCTGTCCAGACACTCACTTCCAATGTGATTGACTGTATTGACGATGTAGTAACTATCATAGATCAGTTAAACTATTGCAGTTAGGATGAATGAAATTCATTCTATTACGTTACAGCTTTCTGAATGTAAACAGAGCGAGCTTAAAAATGACATTAAAACTAAGTCCAGTGAAACTAAACCTGTCCACGCATCAGTGGTGCAGTTATATACAATTACTAGATCTCACACAAAGTTAAACATTTGAACACGGTGTCAAGTTACAAGCCAAAATGCAAACAAATTAACGAAGTACTAATTTTTCTTCAATTAAGTGTTTTTCATCTTCTTTGCCCTTCCATTTCTCTTCCTTGAGTTCCCTTTAGCATCTACCCAAATCCCCTCTTCGTGGTCAACCCTACATAGATGTTTCTTCAGATTAGCATCCGTCTCTGCTAGACCAAAGGATTTTTCAGGAATTGGTATTGCAAATTCTTCGACGTCGTTCAAACAATCATTGATACACTCAGCACCGACAATAGTCTTCTTTCCTTTGACCACTATCTCGAGATGCTTATTTGCCGGATCTTTTACATAGAAAACTTGTTCACCCTAGCCCGCAAGAATGAAAGGATGATCTCTATATCGACGTTTTCTTCTATCTACCAGAGTGAATCCTAGAGGATCGTTGCTCGTCATCCCAGTCAGTGGATCAACCCATTCACATTTGAATACGGGAACTGTAACAGCAGCATAGTCCAACTCCCAAATATCGGTGATGGTACCATAGAATCTACCTTGAATGTATCCATCACTCCTAAGCTCATCTGAAACTACAGATACACCACTGTTCTGTGTGATAGAATTGGCATCCTTAGCTTTAGTTCCGTAGGTGTAGCCCTTCACATCATAGCCTCCATAAGAATATACAGTAATGGATGGTTGCCTAGCCAAGCACACCACAATTTCATCATGCTCACCAACATCAACATGATCCTTCAACTAGTCCGAAAATTTCTTCACATGCTCTTCAAGGACAAGTTCTTCGCAATTAGTATCCAACTCAAGCCTAATTGTATCCATGTGTAATGACACGTAAGGAGCTATAGCAGGGTGGTTACGCAACACATACAAATGAGCAACTCTCAAATCTTGACATGTCGGATTGACTAACCCGCCATTTTTTAAGCCATGCCCCTCATTCCTTCCATCGTGTCTAGATTTTGGGCATCCAACTGTCTCTACAGAATCTAAATAGGCCGTGCAAAATTCAATCGCTTCCTCTGCTACATACCTTTGCACAATGGATGCATCTGGTCTATACCGATTCTTTACAAAACACTTGAAAATCTTCATATACCTTTCAAACGGATACATCCATCTGAGGAATACAGGACCACAACACTTCACCTCCCGCACCAAATGAACAATCAAATGGACCATTATGTCAAACAATGAAGGTGGGAAAAACATTTCCATTTTACACAACACATCAACTACCATGACCTGCAACTTATCCAAACAATCACGACTAATGGTCTTTCTGCATATGGACTTGAAGAAAAGGCATAATTGACTAATGCACTGTCGAACATAACATGGTAAACTAGTTCTTAGTGCGATGGGAATCAGCTCTTGCATGAAATTATGACAATCATGAGACTTCAAACCACTTATTTTTAGGTCCTCAACATTCACACAACTTGAAATGTTTGAAGAATAGTTACTAGGTACTTTCACACCTTTCAAACATTGCAAAAAATCCGTCTTTTCCACATTTGACATGGTGTAGCATGCGGGCGGAAGGTAGGTCTTTCCTTCCTCAATGACTGGAGTCAACCCAGGACGTAAACCCATAGTCTCCAAATCTTGACGAGCTTTCAAACCATCTTTAATTTTGCCAGGAAGGTTTAGCAAAGTCCCGAGCAGGCTATCACACACATTCTTCTCAATATGCATGACATCTAGAAAGTGCCTAACATCCAAATGCTCCCAATAAGGCAAATCAAAAAAATTGAACACTTTTTCCAACTACCTATTCTTTCAAAAATCATTAGGCAACTTACCAACCGTTTGGAGAATCTCAACACCACTCACAGGCTTAGGAGCCTCACCCAACTCAACAATGCCATTACCACTTCTTCGCCAACCGCATTGAATCATTTGCAGGCAAGAACTTTCTATGGCTAAGATACACTGTTTTCCTACCATGCTTCAATTGAACAAAATTCATTTTTTGTTCACATACAGGGCATGCCAGATGACCTTTTACAGAATACCCTGCTAGATTGCCCAAAGCTGGAAAGTCATTTATTGTAAAACACAACATACCCTTTAGTTTAAACCATTCATCCTGATATCCATCATATGTCCAATTTTCACAATACCAAAGTCGCATCAAGTCATCAATTAAAGGTGCCAAGAATACATCTATGTCATTACCAGGTTGCTTAGGCCCTGAGATCATAAGTGAAAGCAACACATATTTCCTCTTCATTGTTAGCCATGATGGTAGGTTGTATAGAACAACCATAACAGGCCATGAGCTATGCGTACTACTCATATCTCCAAAAGGATTCATGCCATCAGTAGACAAACCCATCCTTAAATTTCACGCCTCTTTCCTTAAATCTGGATACATGCTATCAATTTTCTTCCACTGATCACCATCAGAGGTATGTCTAATAACATCATCGTCTGTCTTTGACCGATCTGCATGCCATGAAAGATTTTTTGCATCTTCTTTGTTTGCAAATAATCTACGCAACCTTGGGAGGATAGGTAGGTACCAAATTACCTTAGCCGGCGTTGGTTGCTTCCTACGTTTAACAGCTTCCGCTCCAACATCTATTTGATCACCTTTGGCCTTATAGCACGGCTCATTGCAAACACTACATCTATCCAATTCTTTAGCATCGCCCCTATACAACATACAATCATTCAGGCAAGCATGTATTTTCTCTAATTCCAAACCCATAGGACATAGAATTATTTTGGCTGCATAAGACCGATTAGGTAACAAGTTACCTTTAGGGAGCATCCCTTTGAATAACTCAAGCATCTCCGTCATTGCCTTGTCAGTAAAACCATGCTTGGCTCTTAAATTCATTAACAACAAGGTTGCGCTCAAAACTGTGTACTCAGATCCATCATACAATGGTGTTTTCTTGTCGTTAAACATCGCAGCCAAATATTTAGGTCTCCCGACAAAATCTCTAGCAATATCCTCAACCAAATCATCTAACCTCTCCTTCTCCTCCACTTCCTCTTCATTTCTACCCACCCAAGAATCCTTATCATCAACGTCCATATCCTCTAAGCTTTCACCGTGCCATACCCAAGTTGTGTAGGTCCTATCAAAGCCTCGAACAATTAAGTGTGTTTTAACTGCTCGAGCACTAACATAACCATCATTCTTGCAATCTTTGCATGGACACCTAATTCTAGAGCCGTTTTCAAGCCTTGCATTTTCCAAAGCTAACTCTAAGAAATATTTCACCAATATCAAGTATTCTTTGAATTTCTAACATCACCCTCAATGATACTAACACGCTCCTGTGTACTAATATCGGCCATCACGACAACAAACTTTTGCCACACATTCACCTACATTTAACAATACACTACGTTGATCAAATTCATATACATGACATGGGGAATATACACAAAATTGGGGTCATATATATATATATATATATATATATATATCTATACATTAACCCATTCTTACCCATCAACCATCACACATGTTACTGCTAAACCATGACTCACATCCGACTTAACACTTCCTCTATAATCTCATCAACATGGAACTTAACACTTACAAAGGGTTGGAGCAAAACTATTGAAATGCATGCTTACATGAATGTTGATGGTAAATTTATGCAATCATACCTTCACTCCAGCTGGACAAGATGATATGCCGGCTTTCAGACCCACGAGAATCTGTCTGCACAGAGGGGGAATGTCAAAACAGAATAACAATGATTTTTCTGTTTTTTTAGATCAGGATATAGATACCGACACCATTTCAGAAGTATGAAACATATTCGGTTAATAAACTACGCATTTCAGACATATGAAACATATACGGTTAATAAACTATTAGCATTCAGAATTCTTAAATTTAACCGCGTACTGAACGAGGGCACTATTCAGATAATTCACTATTGTTCTTGCTAAACGAGCCTCAAACTATTTCGTTTCATGTAGACTACATTGATATTGGTCAGATAAAACATCTCTCTTATATCAAATAGATTGCTTTCAGAGATTGGAAATTCAATCGTTTACTCGTCCCAGATTTTTGAAAATTTACATCACAATCTATTCAGCCATTTAAGAAAGCTCATTTCATAAAATAATGGCACTTTCAACGTTCCGCCGCGCATTGTTATTAAAACGCCAATCTATTGCATTTTAGAATTCTCAAATAGTGCAAAATGGCGTTTTGCCCGAATTCAGAGGGAAACGCCGCCATTTGCCGCCAACAATAAAATGCTTTGCACTAGTGTTAGTGAGTGAAATTAATATTTATCAAAGTTTCAAAAATGACCAATATACACATTGGAAACAAACAATAGCCAAATTTGCTAATGTATGTAACCAAATCAAATTTCAGTATTGACAGAGAAGAATATGGAGAAAGTGGTCCAGAATGGCAGTGCAAAGATTGGAAAATGGCCTAGGTTTCAGAGACACAATGGCCACTCTTCAAGTTTTTCTTGTAAACTGTGGTGGAAACTGTTGGAATAGTCTTTTAACATTGAGTATATTATTTGATATTAAAGAAAGTTTAATTGGTTTATATTCTGTGAATATATATTTCATATATATTAATATAACCAATTGGTGAAAGTATATGTATATATGTTTATACATGAATGAGTTAATTATAATGAACAGTGGTGATAGACAGACGTGTCTATTTACTGTGAATGGATACGTACGAATGGATGCATCTAAACGGTACGAATCTTGCTTGGAGTTCATTATAAATACACGGTGAAACTTTCGCTTATAATATCGAGTTGATCTTTAATGTCCTGATACATTCCTTATTCTATCTTTCGTTCGTAGAAGAATCTGTGATTGTTGCTATCACATTTTCTATTGCTTAGGGAAATCTTGGAAGTAAGCTAGCCAGTTAACTCACAGCAATCCGGTGGTGGGGGCTACCATTACTTTAAGGACAATGCTTCTCACGGCCCTAAACAGATTTATTAGTTCCATAGTTCACAAAGTTCTAACAATCTTAAAGTAATGGTATTCTGCAAATGGAGAATCCCACTGAAGAACTTTGGCAATACAATGGATTTCTATCGATTGTATGAAACTGATTTATTTGTGAGAGAAACATTGATTATGAGGTACGTTTTTAAAATTATGTTATGGTATCTATATTGTTTATTTATATATCTTTGCAGAAGGCAAAGAAATTTTGTACGGAATCTGTCATTGGAGGAGAAGTACAATTCAGAAAATAAATGACAGATAAGTTTGTTACCATGCAATTTATATGGTACAAGTAATGTTATGGTTTATGCTGGATGGATTATGTTCGTAAATACTCTATCCCCAAGTTTAAGAATATTTTTATATAAGCTGATGATGATGATGATGATTTGTATGTGAACGGAGAAAACAATTTGTTGATGAAAAATATGTATATTATGAATATATATCCAAATGTTATATATGTGCCGTTGACACGTATATTGTGATATATGATATAAAATTGAAAGTACAGTTACCCTACTCTCGGATACACTTTCAGTTTTATGATATAAGCATGAAACACATAATATTTTATGTTTGTAGTCATTTAGATGATGAAAATACATATTAAATTATGAATATATCCAACTGTGAATTATGTGTTTTGTTGATTGTTGAAATGGTGCTAAGTATCAATGATACAATATGTAGTGGGGGTTTTAAGCATTTTCATTTTGTTGAAAAATGCTCGATTGATTATTTTAGAATCAATATGAAAGTGATATTATATTATTCATCAAAATTACAAGATAGTGAGGGTGATTTAGTGAATCAATTTCACTTTGTCGAAAAAAAATGTTCAATAGAGTTGAGCATTTGGTTTTGAACTGTTTGACCCATTTTTTGAGACATCTTGTATGTTAGAGAAGGATATAGAAGAATTATCGCCCAAATGTAAAGTGAAAGTGCAAGGGAGAGAGAGTTGGATGTATGTTTTCAAGCATACTACATTTTGCTGCAAGCAAACTCTCTAGGTTTATACTTGTTGAATATAGTATCGATGATAATAATCTATGAGTGATTTGGATTTTTATATGTCTTTTAAAAGGTTTGAACCATGATTGATTTGGATTTATATTTAAAAGATTTGGTGGAGGAGTAGTTTCTTAGACGTCAAAGAAACAATAGTGTATATCCACCATGGAGGGATACATTTATAACTTTAATGGTGATAGAAATGGTTGAAAGATATGCTATTGGATATCAAGTTGTGGCCACAACGTAGGTTAACCATTTATTTGAATTGTTATATATAACAAAGTTTTGTTTTGAGATTGTACAATGAAATCCAGTTTGTTTGGATTTTGTAATGAGATTTTACAATGAAAAATTGGGTGTAATGGAAGGGACACGATTATATAAAAGTGTCCTAAGAGATGAGGTTTGAAACCTATCTAGTTTAATCGGCGCAACGGGCACCCAACCTTTCGGTAGAACTACCACTATCCCAAAGGTTCAATGTGGTAATAAGAACTTGTTGATAACTGATTGGGTGTATTAACTATTGTTGATTATAGTTAGTACATAGTTTTGAGGGTGAGTTTTATATACTCTTAATGAAGTAGTTTTATATACTCTTAATGATGTTCAAGGATTTTTGGCTTCACCTATATGGACATCGGAGTGGTACCGCTCCAAATTGAGGTTTGAATACCTGGATGTTCATGAATACCAAGATGAGCAAATGGCCATAAAAGTGCTACCAATTCTACGAGCGATTCTTTATGGGAAGTATGTGTGTGATATTTTCGGTAATGGTACAAGGAATTGTGGGTCAAATGCTTTTAAGCACCCATCGATTTCATCATTACTTTAAAATGTCACGCTAGGTGGAGGTCCAAATCGAAAGATACCTACATGTATGCATACTTGCCGGGAAGGGTTTATACATAATGTTGAAAAGACTAAGTGGGGGATTGTTGGAATAGTCTTTTAACATTGAGTATATTATTTGATATTAAAGAAAGTTTAATTGGTTTATATTCTGTGAATATATATTTCATATATATTAATATAACCAATTGGTGAAAGTATATGTATATATGTTTATACATGAATGAGTTAATTATAATGAACAGTGGTGATAGACAGACGTGTCTATTTATTGTGAATGGATACGTACGAATGGATGCATCTAAAGGGTACGAATCTTGCTTGGAGTTCATTATAAATACACTGTGAAACTTTCACTTATAATATCGAGTTGATCTTTAATGTCCTGTTACATTCCTTATTCTATCTTTCGTTCGTAGGAGAATCTGTGATTGTTGCTATCACATTTTCTATTGTTTAGGGAAATCTTGGAAGTAAGCTAGCCAGTTAACTCACAGAAATCCGGTGGTGGGGGCTTCCATTACTTTAAGGACAGTGCTTCTCACGGCCCTAAACAGATTTATTAGTTCCATAGTTCACAAAATTCTAACGAAAACTACAACAGAACAACTGTACTTGGACAGCTTTCCTATGGTCTCTCTCCACTTCATCTAGAACATCACATACATGGAGAAGGATTTTTGCGGGGTTACAAAGATTGCCAATGCTCACTCTAGGGTTGTTATAGGAGAAGGGACTTCCCCATTTCAGAATGCCAACTAACTTGGCACGGATGCTTTAATTTTTGTTACAACAAAATAGATGGTTAAGTTGATGTGCCTCTTCCTAATAATACTGTAGATAACATCTGTGTTGATAAGTCACAACTTCTTGCATTTTTGGAGCCATTAGTGCCTACCAGCACTTATTCTTCATTGTGGGATTTTCTATCACACATTCTCACAAAGATATGCTGGTCTGGACTCCTTCCTCAACTGCCGATTTTACGGTGAAATTTGTTTACCAGGCATTGAGACAATTAGAGGACACATCAATAAATTAGGTCTGGCCTTACAAACTTCCCTCAAACTTATGTGTTTTCATATGGAGATTTGTAACTCGTTGCTACCAATTGATGATGTCTTAATGTCTATGGGTTTCTCTTTGCCTTCCAAATGCATCTATTGTGACAGCACAGACTCTATGGACCATTTTTTTAACACATGCAGATTCAATATTGAAATCCTATAGTCTGTTCACTTCTTGTTATCCATTCCTGTCCCATTATTTCAGAGTTTAAAGCATAGACTTGGTTTCTATCTGGGATTTTACAGAAAATCCAAAACACATACAATAGTGACTGTGGTAACTATTTACACTTCATCATGGAATGTGTGGACAGCCGGAAATAGAATTGTTTTCGATGTTCAGAGGACTGACAAAAATCAGATCATCTAGAATAGTTTAAAACAAATATTCCTCTTCTTTTCAGCCTTTCCACATGTTGGATCAGTTGAAAAACACAGAGATCTCCTAAATATTGGACTGATTTCCTACCTCAAAAAGAAATGTCCTAGGTCCTTCGTAGCTTTCAAATGGTCTCCACCTAGCCAGGATTTTAAAATGAACATAGATTCTTCCTAGAAGTATGGCATGACTGGACTAGGGGTTGTGGTTAGGGATTGTAGGGGATGTATTGTAGCTATGCATATGAAGTGTGTTTCATCTTCATCAACCCTACAGTCTGAACTATTGGTTATTGAAGTTAGTTACCTGATTGGAACTGGTCTTTCTCGTCCTTTTGTGATTGAATAAGATAGTTTACTAGTTATAAAAGGGATTAATAGGTCATCATCAACACAGTGGGAATGAATGGGACCCGCTTGCTAATCTTGATCTATACGACCTTCGAACTCACGGCTGATCCGGCTGAAAACCTTCGTGGGAGCACACGAATCCGTTTTCCGGCCCCGACAGGAGTAAGAAGCACCAATGCCAACCACAACGACAACGAGACAAGCCGCACTGACAGCCAGGGAGCAAGAAGAAGCATCAATGGTGTACACCGTTCGCCCGAAGAAGCCTCTCCCTAGGAGTGGGAGAGCAAAAGGTCTCGCCTTGACGATACCGTTACCTTTTCACCTCAGGATGCGGTTCCTAATAAATTTCATCATTCAGATCCCTCAGTAATCACAGTCGACATAAACTATAATGTGATCAAAAGAGTTCTAGAAGATGGGGGAAGTGAAGTAGAAGTCATGTTTCTCAACTGTTATGAACAGTTGGACTGCACAAAATAAATCTCATACCCACAAACCCCATCTCGGGATTTGCGGGCGATCCTATAACTCATTTAGGAGAGATCACTTTACCAGTATGAGTGAAAGATGGTCCTCAGAGTATGACCCTCTGTTGCACCTTTGCGATCATCGACTCCAGAGCGCCATACAACATAATCCTCGGACGACCCTGGATGTGCCAAGCAAAAGCCATCTGGTCCCCATACCACTTGGCGATAAAGTTCCCTACGAACCAAGGGATAGCCACGGTCCGAGGTGGTCAACAATTTAGCTCGAGTCTGCCAATTCAAGCTATCCGAGAATCGGAAAAGGAGGATCTCGAATCAGCCAAGTACTCCGAATCCGAGCCGATGCAACTCGGAGAATCAGGAACCGTCAAGGTTGGGAATCTCCTGCCTCCCGAGATAAAGACCAAGATTCGAGATCTCCTCAACCAATATATAGATGTCTTTTTCTGGGATACCAATGACTTGGTAGGAGTATCCCCTCGTTTGGTGGAACATTACCTGTATATCAATCCCTCACAGAAGCCTATAAAGCAGAAACGACGCATTTTTGCACTGGATTGAGTTGAAGCAATTGGAGAAGAAGTAGACAAGCTACTCAAAACCCGTATAATCGAAGAAGTGCAGTACCCAGAATGGATAGCTAATCCAGTAATGGTCAAGAAGTCCGACGGGAAGTGGAGAATGTGCATCGACTTCACCAACCTGAATGATTGTTGCCCTAAAGATAGCTATCATTTTCCCTCGATCGACCGACTAGTTGAAGCGATCGCTGGATACAAAGTACTAGCCTTTTTCGATGCCTTTAAAGGATATCATCAAATCCCCGTGGCAGAGCAAGATAAGGAGAAAACCTCCTTCATAACCGATAGGGGGACCTTCTGCTACAAGATGATGCCCTTCGGATTAAAGAATGCCGGAGCCAATTATCAGCGGCTGGTGGAAAAATTATTCAAATCCCAAATAGGACGCAACCTCGAGATTTATGTGGATGACATGGTAGTATAAAGCCGCAGTTATGAAACCTTCTTTGAAGATTTAAAGGAAACCTTTGACACATAACAGACATCCAACCTAAAGCTGAACCACGCTAAGTGTACCATAGGTGTTGGAGCAGGTAAATTCCTAGGATACATGGTATCCAATCGGGGAATTGAGGTAAACCCCGAAAAAATAGAGGCCTTGCAAAACATGCAACCTCCGAAGACTGTCAAAGATGTACAGAAGTTAACAGGAATATTTTGGTGTCTAATTAAACAAATGTAATCTACCGAAGTAAAGTTATGATCATAATTTAAGGTGCTAACCTAAAAATATAACATTTTAACCATATACTCAATTTTGAGATCTAAATTTAATAAACATATTATTCATTATGGGTATCCTGGTAAATTTATAGAAAAAGGACTTGTAAATAGCAAAATGAAACCTATAAACAGGACTTGTAATTTTATAATGTTTCAATTCTTTTTGTGAGGGAAACAGGGAATAGAGTTCAACGGATGAGGGATCATCACGATAATAGAGAATTTATCTTTGTTGCTATATATTCGATTCCCACAACTATTCTATCACATGCTCTAATCTAAATTCATGGTAAAATCAAAATATAAAAAAGGCATATGAACTAATGTTGGTTGACACTCTAAAATTAATTCTTACTTTTTATCCCTTTTTCATGCTAAAATTTATTTATTTTTTATCATGGTAAGTATTTGCAAGCAAATGTGTTTCATATATATTTCCCACAACATTAAACATCATCATTGCTTGATTTCATCTTTACATATTCGTGTGTTCTATAATTCAAGGCAAGCGAAATCTTATTAAATTACTATTTAAAGTATACGTGTTTAAAGTATCGGTTTAATGTATATCATCCTGATATACGCAATATCAGACACCAATTAAGGGTCTGTTTAGTACAACTTATTAGAATATTTTTCAGTTCAGTCCATTATTTTTCAGTTCAATTCATTATTTTTCAGTTCAGTTCAGTTAAGTGCATTATATATTTATTTATTTTTAAATAACTTATATGTTAAGTTTTCAGTTCAATTCAACCCAATTATGAGAAAATATAATATAATTTAATTCAGTTCAATGAAAATATAATTTAATTTTATTAAGTTCAATGAAAATATAATTAATGATTTTAAGTTTATATTGAAAATTCAGTTCGTTTCAGTTCAGTGTTAGTTTAATTCAGTTTATTTCAGTTAAGTGTAGTTCAATTCAGTTCATTTCAGTTAACCGTTGTTCCACTCAGTTCTATTTTCTATCCGTTTCTCTACCATTAGGTAGAGATTCTCAAATTCTTGTTGCTATATCCATTTGATTTGGTTGCATTATTTATTCTATTTCAAACAATGCATCGATTTGTTTCTTCAATTTCTTTCTGTTCAATATATTTCATTTCAATTAAGTTCAGTTCAGTGTGGTTCTATTCAATTTAGTTTAATACGTTAGGTCCAATTTGTGAAGTTCATAATTGATGAAATATGATTTGATAAAAAATTATAAATTATATTACATCAATGCATGCTTTTGTAAGTTCAGCTTAATTAAGTTAGGTTTAGTTCAATTCATTATGCTTCAGTTTTTTTAGTTCATCAATCTAGGTTTGATTTATAAAGTTTGACGCTGATAAAAATTGATTTGATAAAATGTAGTGTAATTTGGTTATATCAATACATTGATTTTCTTATCATCAATTCATTTCAATAAAATCCAGTTCAGTATAGTTCAGCTCAGTTTTGCTGAATATCTAGGATCATTTTAATAAGTTCGGTTCTGATGAATTATAATTTGATAAACTTCAGTTTTATGGTGATGTCTCCATTGATGTTTATTTGGTTTTTCATGGGATGTGCTCGTAGTGCTGTAGGTGAGATACAATCCAAAAATATTCATAACATGCCATTTTATTTTTGTCAAATGATGTGTTGTGTGTTTAAGAAAGATGGATTCTTTCTGGTTGTATTTGATTTGGTGAATTAGAACTTCTATATGTGTTGTGGTATCTCTTTGTATGGATTTTTTCTGATTGGTGTAAAGCTATTGGCTGCTGAACTCTCAATTTATCAACATATTATCTTCTCTGCAGTGTCATTAGCTCATATTTGATGGAGTACAACGTTCCTGCATCCAAGGTGTTGGTGAATTTTGTTGAATATGTTTACATTAGTTGATTTAGATGGATTATATTCAACACTTGAATAGATGGTATAGACAGTTATAGATGTATAGATGGTAGTTAGGTTTAAGGACTAGTGCTTCAATTTCGTAAAGTCGCATATTTAGCTTCAACTTTAGTGTATCAATTCAGTGATCTACTTTATTGGATGATGATTTTGCTTGAATGTGATTCCGTTCTAATTTTGATTTGGCCGTTTTTTTTAATCAATCCCATACAATTTCCAATTGAGGAAATTGTTCTGAAATGACTTTACCAGAAGGATTTCCGATTGAGGAAATGGTTCTTTCCGGAGGATTTACGAGTGAGGAAACGGTTCTCAGATGGGATTTCAGACTGATTTACGAAATCTGAAATTTTTGTTTCCGGCATGATTTACAAAATCGGAAATTAGAAGCACATCGGGGAAAAAACCTGACGTGCTTCGCATCGGCGAAGCACGGCGGCTCAAGTAACGACGGGACATCCCCGCTGTGCTTCACCCGAATCCCCGCCGTGCTTCCTATGCTCCTCCACTAGTGTAATATAGTTATATCAATGCAATGATTTGTTTCTTCTAAGATGTTTTGTACAGTTAAGTTCAATTCAATATATTTCAATGGCTTGTTTTGTAATCAAAATTTTTAACATAAATTTATTTTACAAAAAAAAATCAAATGAATTTCATTTCAGTTCAGTTCAGTATTTTTCAGTTCAGTTCACTATTTTTTAAGTTCAGTTTAGTTCAGTTCAATTCAGGCGTATTAAATAGCGACATATCATCTTTAACTAATTTATGATTGGGCCACGTATTCAATCATTACCCAGACGGGTTTAGACATTCTAGACTAGGGTTTTAGAAATTTATTAAAAATAGCTTAGTCGATTAAAACATTACAATTGTACACTTTATCTTATTGGTGTCTGATAATACATTAATATTTTAATGTACAATGTATTAAAATATTTTAAATCTCAATATTTTAATGTACAACGTATTGAAATAGTATTGAGAAATGAATAGTATTGGATGCGAATAGTAACGGGCAGTGAATAGTGCGCGCGTGAATAGTAACGGGCCGTGAATAGTGCGCGTGTGAATAGTAATTTTCTAAATTGCAATGAAGGACCTCCTTGTTTTTATTCAACCATAATTTTACTACTTAGTCCCCGGTCTATAATATTGATGATCTCTCACAATACTACCTCATGCTTAATACATTAATTTATTTCAGATCAAGTTCAATATATTTCTATTCAGTTAAGTTAGTTATGGCCAAAATAATTTTAATGAAAGATAATATTTTGATGGAATTCTTTCTACATGAATGATTATATTTTGATCAAATTAACTTTAAACATGCACCCATATCCAACTAGTTTTTGTTCAGGCACTTGATTAATACATCACTAAACCTTGAGCTTTTGGACAAATACAAATGTTACATTGTTTTAAATACCGTGCATGCATGCACGGAATACTATGTCCACACCGGTTGCACTAATTACAGTGCATCTGTACTCTTGAAAGGCTTTTAGGGCTATGTAGATGAGAATGGACCCATTTCCTTGTAAAGAGGTTTGTCATTTTCTTTTAATATTATTCGGTTTGTGAAACGTTATAATTTTGTTCTTAACTTGTTTTATTTTATTCCAAATGCAAGGCTGATGGTAGTAAGCTTACTGTTGACAACAACTTTCTAAGTAGTTTCTATCCAGATCTTTGTAAATAATCCGTCTTATACACACTTTGATGTTTTTTACTTGTTTCATTAGTCGACTAAACTTATCTTTCATTTTATTTACAGCTTACTAAATTCTACGAGCAGGATCTCCCATTCAAGGGTTAGTACTTTTAAATGAGTTTCACAGAAGCCGCAGTTTATTTCACAGAATGTTTCTTTTGATAAGTCGTAGTTAATTCTTCTTGGGTGTTAATTTATACTTATTCCGTTGGGAACTTTATTTGCTAATAATGTTGATCCAGTTTCTATTGCACACAACAAGGTTTCGGTTCTCTCTGTAGTTTTCGTGCAAGAATATGTCAAAATTAACTTCTTATCAAATACATTCTGTAAGTTATATTATGTGTATGCGCTGATTTATATTTGGCCCCAAAAGTTAAATGCTTAATAAGTTAGCAGTGCAGTTGTATCATTTTTGGTTGATGGTGCAAAATATATGGTTTTAGACATTTAGTTCCACTTCCGTTGATAGAACATATATACGTGGCTGTTTATATAATATGAAGAGGAAATGAATGTTTGGGTTGGAAGAGCAGATTTGTGTTCATAGGTGAAGATCTACACCTATGAACATATTGAGATGTTCATAGCAAACTTGCCAAATGTGAGATGCTCCAAGAACACCCAGGTGTATACATGAAATTTGTGGACATGTGTACTATTTTTTTTGTTTAAATAGATGTTAAATTGATTTGAATCAACAATATAAATTTAACCTACCTAGGGTTTTTAGGACCATTAAACATTTAGTTTTAATTTTTTAGTTTAATTAAATTTAACCTATATAATCATATCGTGCAAGCACGAAATACGCACGTTAATATTATTTATACAACTATATTTTACGTGCAATAATGCATGTTGGAACTTCCAAATTGCATTTTCTTGTGCAAGCACGAAATACGCACGTTAATATTAATTATACAACTATATTTTACGTGCAATAATGCATGTTGGAACTTCCAAATTGCATTCTCATCTTCCAAGAAGCCAAATTGCATGCATGTTCATCTTCCAATAATTTTTTTTTTTAAATTCAAACCACTCAAGGAGTGGAGAGATGTTAATTAGGCTCCCCTAACCTTAGTGAAAGACCTTAAAATGCCTCATTTTATCTACCATTTTAGGCAGTTACAAAAAAGAGCTTCTGCTCTTGAAGCACGCTGCTTCCAAAAAATGAAATAATAAGGGAGGCTAGCCCTCACCCTGTGTTATCCATTTGAACTCATAAAAACTAATTTTAGAGCCTATCAGAGAATTTCTAGGCAAACTCAAGGTGGCACCAAAATAGTTATGAGCCAAAAAGTGAAAATCTTAAAGGCCTTAACTTTGTACAAGAGTCAAGGGTTAATTTATGACACAGGGGCAAAAATAGTGTTCTGCTTTTGGTGTAGCTCTCATCTTGGCTCTGGACTTATAGTGGTCCTTCATAGAACTGATTTTGGTGTGCACCATGGTATCCCACTGGTCTCCTTCCAGTGGGTCTTCATTTTCCCGCAGTAACCAAGAAATCAGTAGCATCTGTATAATCATGCAATCCTAAGATTCTGTAATCCCTGTCTGTCCAATAAAATTAAATTTCTCAGGAACTGTGGGGCCATATAAGTAGTCATAGATGAGATCATTGGATTGGCAGCACTAAACTTTGCCAGAAAATCTGCAATCAAGTTACCTTCTCTAAATATATGAATTATGTCATTACCTTGTAATTTTTCATTAATGTGATGACATAAACTCATGTGTTTCCAATTTGCAACTGAAGGATTTTTGACACACCTAATTGCAGACAAGCAATCACTCTCTATACAGTAGGCATGGAAAGATTCTGCAATAGATACTCCAAACTCTATGGCTAAGAGTTCTGCATGCAGTGGTGATGATGCAGTACAGTGTTTCATTGCCATTCTAATTATATTACAGTGACTATCTCTGGCAACCAATCCCAATCCAACTGAACTAGTACTATAAGAGGCATATATATTTATTTTTTAACCTAAATCAGGGGGCATCCATCTAATAGATCTTGCAAGTTTAGATTTTTTCTGCCTCAGGAAAGGAACAAGTCCAGAACTTAGAAGATCTCCATGTTTCTCAGCCTTTCAAAAAAGAGGGAAGGCAATGAAAATCAAAGAGACCTACTTTGCCACTTGAATCAATAGTGTCTGATTACTGCCAAACTTATCCTCAAATAGAATTATGTTTCTTCTGTTCCATATAAGCCAGAAGGTAGAAATAATAGTGGTGAGGCTCACTATAGTGTGTACCTTTGAGGTGTTATTGTAGGATAAGTAATATGCTATTCTTTGCCTATAAGATAAGAATGGAGGAACTGGCATCTGAAACAGAGAATGCATGAAATCCAGTAACAACATATTTTTCTCACACTTGTTAAAAAAGTGATCTATTGTATCACTGTGACCACGAAGTGGGCATTTAGATGCCAGATATATCCCAAGTTTAACAAGTATGTCATCAAAAGGGATCAAACCACTGACAATTCTCCATATAAGTATTGACATCTGAACATGTATGTATTTATTCCATACCTTTTTGATAAAATGCCTATCAGTTGCTTGTGTTCTCAAAATCCTGTGTGTAGATTTAATTGAGAATCTTCCAATTTGTTCTGGCCTCCAAACCAATTTGTCATCATGGTTATACTGCACCACGGCATCCTGCAATATAGAAATTATATTGGTAGCCAAGTATGGCTCCAGAGCAGGCAAAACCTGATTAGGCCATTTGTAGTATAGTGCTCCCTCCCCAGTCCAGTTAGAATCCCAGAATGGAGTTGATCCTTTTCCAATTATAACCTGTGATTGGGAGTTACAAAATTCAGTAACAGTGCAGATCCTTTTCCAGACATGAGATGCTCTATAAGTTACAGGAATGCTCCATAAATAAGATGTCCATAATGCACTGTTGTGTTGCATTTTCCACCACAGCTTGCTTGAGAAGGCTGTTATTGAGGCTCTAATATCTCTGAACCCTAGTCCATTCTGTCCCTTTGTAGCTGCCATTTTACTTCATTTTCTCCAGATTTTTCTTTGGCCCATTTCTGATTCTCCCCAGAAGAATTTTGCTCCCATAACTTCCATTCTTTTTATTACTGTTTCAGGTGGCTGCAATGCAGTGAAGTAGTGGGTTGGAAGTGCTATAAAAACATAGTTTAAGAGTATCAACCTTCCAGCTTTTGTTAACCATCTGTTTTTCCATCCATTCAGTGTCTTTTCCATTCTCTCCAATAACTGCCGGTAGTAGCATATCTTGTTTCTTACACTAAAAATAGGGATTCCCAGCAACTGGAATGGTATTTTTCCCTGCTTCATGCCAGTCTATCTTTTTATTACTCCGATCCTTATTGTTCCAGTCAACCTATGCACATTGAACTCAGATTTGTCAAATTTCACCTTCTGCCCTGAGCAAATCTATTAAGCTTGCAGAAATATTTTGATCCTTTTAAGGTTCTTTTTTGTAACTCCAGAGAAAATGGCTGTATCATCAGCATACATCAAGTGAGAGATCATATTTGCTCCATGTGGCATGATAAAAGGTTGAATGTACTGGATCTCCATCAATCTCCTGAGCCCCATTGAAAATGTTTATGTGGTAAGGTTGTACAAAAAAGGGGAGAGGGGATCACCCTGCTTGATTCCCCTTGATGCTGAGAAGAAGCCAACTGCAACTTCATGTATTAGCACTGAGTACCATGATGCCTTGAGAATCTGCATTACTACCTTGACTATATTTCAATGGAATCCAAAAGCAAGTAGAACTGAGTTTAGAAAGGTCCAAGATATCCTATCAAAGGCCTTCTGCATATCCAGCTTGAAAATAATATTGTTACTCTCAGGATTTTTGCTGATAGCCCTAACCATCTGTTGCATCTGAAAAATGTTATCTGCTATATCCCTACCCTTCATGAAAGCAGATTGCTCCTTAGAGATTAATCTTTCCATCATTGGCTTAAACCGTTCAATCAATATTTTAGTAAAAACCTTGTTCCCAAAATTTGATAGACTAATAGGTCTGAACTGGGAAAAAGAGCTAGGGTTAGGTACTTTTAGGATTAGTGCAAGCCATGTGCTGGCCATGGCTTTTGGGATCTTTATACCATCCATAAATTCTAGTTCTGCACTCAGCATGTCTTCTTTAATGATATCCCGGCAGTGGCTGAAAAAATGCCCTGAATATCCATGAGGTCCAGGTGCTCTATTTTTGTTCAGACTGAAAACTGCTTCCTTGACCTCCTCCATTTCAACTGTTTTACTCAGTTTCATATTATCCTCATCACTCAGAATTGTTGGGATTTGATCCATGAAATATTTCATGTATCTTCTAGAGACATTTGGTGCCTCATCATTCAACAAGTTCTGATAGAAATTTACTCCTTCAATACTTATCTGCTGAGGATCTGTAACCCAAACTCCACTGTTGAGCTTAATTTTTGTGATCTTGGCCTTCTGCCTCTTCTCCCTGACCACATTATGATAATATTTTGTATTAGCATCTCCTGCCCTGAGCCATTTAACATTGGCTTTTTGCTTCCAAAAGGCAACACTCTCCTTCTGAGACCTTATGAGGACAGCCATTTCTCCTGTTCAGTTCCATTCTATCCCCTTCTGCTCCTGAATTCTGTTATCTAATTTCTGCCTTTGTGACCTTCTTCTCTGCCATTTCCAGGTTGCTATGAACATCTCCAAAAACCTCCTTATTCCATGCCCTAATTGTTTGCTTTAACCTCTTCATTGTGCAGATCAAACCTCTCATGCCTATTTCTGAGCAATCTTTTTTCCAGCTGCCATCCACCAACTCTAAAAATTCCTTCCTGTAAGTCCACATTTCCTGAAACCTGAATGGTTTTGGTACACTGATTTCTGATGTCTGAATGGATAGTAGGAGTGGGTTATGGTCTGAGGTAGTCCTACTCTTGACTTGAATAGAACTGTGAGGAAACAGGTCACCTCATTCACTGTTGCACAATCCTCTGTCCAATCTCTGAACCAATTAATCCTCCTTTGCCCTGTTGTTGGTCCATGTGTATCTATTTCCAATTGTCTTGATTTCTAGCAGGTCCTGAGCAGAGATGAATCCATTGAAGTCTCTTATACTTCTAGCTGATGGAGGTTTCCTACCTTTTCTTTCACTACTTGCTGCAATAGTGTTAAAATCACCTATAAAAATAGTGGGGACTTTAGGCAGTGCCTTAAGATCCCCCCACAGCGGTTCTCTCAAAAAACTTGTTACGTTTGCATATACAACACAACAGTACCACATTATTTGACACATAGGTTTATGTACAGATAGCAACACAAATTGGTCAGTTTGTCTAACTATGTTGATGACTAGGTTGTGATTCCAAAATAGCCAAATCTTTGCATGGTCTGCAGGAATGGCATTTAAGAATTGTAACTCAAATTTCAATTGGGAAATATTAGTATTAAGGTGCATTGGTTCCATTATGCATGCTAGATCAATTTTATTTGTTCTTAACAAGTGTTTTAATCTAATAAGTAAAGTTGAGTACCCTCTAATATTCCAGACAAGCACATTTCATATATGTTGTACCTAATCATTGACTAGATTTTTTGGACTTATGTGATGATCTTAACCATTGTTCAACTGTTTTCCCCCCTCAGGTATACCTCTCCTAACTCTTTTTTTAGGTTCAGGGCTAGGTATTGGAGTTTCTGATAGTGTACCTGTATTGCTGACATTGACATTATCTGGCTGTGTTGGATCATTGTTCTTGTACTCCAGCTCACTGGTAGCTTCCTCATATGAGCTGCTTCCATCATCATCATTATTCTGTAAAACAAGAAAAGAGTTAGATATTAATTGTAACCTCCCTTGGGTGCTCATATGGTACCATGGCTAGATTATTTTTGAAGCTCTCAGATGGTCTATTTCTGGCTGTGTGGATATTTAGATCATCATAAGAGTAGAAAGGGGTCTTTGTGGGATTTGTTACTGCTTTAAAGATGTCAAAAGGAGAAGCAGGACTGGTTATAGTAGGTGTGATAGGGGCTTTGGAAATGGGGAGATTGGTAGTATCCCTCCGCACCAGCTGTGATTGTTGCTCTACACTAATGCTAGGCTGGGAAATTTTAGGCTCAGGTGGTGCTCCTGATAGTGTGTCTGTTGGTACATCTTGTGGCACTTTGTTCTTTTCAGCTCTGGATAGTCCTGATCCTCCAGCAACTACAGCAGTCACAGGAGCTCTCCTCCACTCTTGTCCCTCCTTATCTTGCCCCTTGTTGATCATTTTCCGGCCATGATATTTTTTCAGCTCTGGGTGTAGAAATCCACACTTTTGGTCTTCATGCCCAATCCTTTTGCAGTATGTGCAGTAGTATGGAACGTTCTCATATTCGATGTCGCACTCCACGTATTTATTTGGGGCTCCAATGATGATAGATGGCTGCAGAGGCTGAAGCAGGTCGACCTCAACGCAGATTATTATCGCAGATAGCCGGGAGAGGGACGCCGTTGCTGCATCCATCTTAACGAACACCCCAATTTGATTCCCAATGTCCTCGATGGCTGAACTGTTATAGTATAAAATGGGGGGCTTATGGATGGTCGCCCAGACCGGAACTATCGATGATTCGGTGTCGGTGGAGAACTCCGGCGACCACTTCAAGATTTTCATAGGCTTGCTGTTGATGCTGCAAACAGCTCTCATCCAAAATCGGTGATAGTCTTCCTTTTCCTCCATTCGAATTAGGATACGCCTGTAGTCGAGGGAGCCTATTTGGTATTTTCCGGCGATCCCCATTGCCTGAAAGGCCTTGTGAACCAGCTCCATCGATGGTTTCCCGCTGGAAAATTTTCCGATCAGAGCAGTAGGGTAGTGGGCTGCAAAAGTGTCGATTGATTCAGCGGCGTAGATGCAAGCAATCTTCCCGTTTACCCTGCGGGATATGGGCTTGATTTCTGGGTTCGATGGTAGGGTAGAAAGGGGCTGGCTTTTAGGGGCTAGTGCATCACGAAACAATTTTACGGCGAGATTTCCGCCGTTCCCAGGCGGAGGTTCCGCCATGGGAGAGCCGTTATCAGACCATTATTGGTGTCAGTGTGCTGATAACGTTCATAAATGCATAAATGAATGAAAAGGTTGGCTTTAGTTGCGGCGCGTGTATTTCAATTTAAGAGAGAAGGCAGGGCATTTTGATCTTCATCTTCCAATATTATTGTAGGTTTGTTGATTTATCTAATGTTTTTTTGAAATGGGAATTTATTAGTATTTAACTACAACCATAAACGTTACATTTCAGGCTATTAGCCTCTTCATGTTCTAGTTGTTGCATTTTTAGATATATACCTTAATATGTATATTTGAAGTCTAAAAAACCAAGCTTTAAGTTTGTTGAGTTTAAACCTTGTTGCATGCTTTGTAATGTTGGGAAAATTATTCCTTTACTTTTACCTTATCTTTTTAGTGTGTTTGGACTTTGTCTTTAGTCTTATTTATGTTCCTACAAGGTTTGGCGGACTTTGTCTTTAGTCTTATTTATGTTCCTACAAGGTTTGACACTTAGTTTGTTAGTTGAGTTAATAGTCCTATATTCATGTTTAATGGATAAACAGAAAATCTTGAACTTTAGCACTAAAATACTTGTTCTCTGTTAACTGTGCTCACTCAAAAAAGCCTTTTTGTGTTTACGATTTCTACAAAGTTTCGCTGACATCCAGGACGACCTCGGCGGCTCCCTAACCGAAACCTTAGCACTACTACAATCACCTTCATTTAAGACACAAGTTTAAGGCGTTTGGGGCGGGTTCAAAATCTTCCGCCTTACTACTTACTTGCGAGTTCGCAAGCCACAATCGCTAAGTTTTAAAAACATGTTTAAAGGCGGAAATGACCGTTTAAAAGGCGGTAGTCGTATGTGCCGTTAAAAATGAAGAATTAAGGCGGAAAGTTCATTTCCGCCTTAAAAACCTGTTTGTTGTTGCGAGTTCGCAACAAGTAAGTTAGGTCTGTCGTAATAGTTACGAGCTCGCATGTAATGAACGCTTAGGGTAATTTTAGCAAGCTAGGATCTAGCGAACTCGTAGGTGAGAAAGTAAATAAACTCATGTTGGTCCCGAGTTCGCATGCATGCTCGCTGATGTTGTGGCGATATCGCCACTAATGTCAGTGAAAAATTTGTTTATGAAACGAGTTCGCCACCCATAAGTTGAGTGTGACATATGTGTAGCGAAATCGCTAGTAAAATGAGTAGGTATGCGTGAATACTTGCGAGTTCGCAAGACCGAAGACTATATAATAAAACAGCAGCTCCTAGCGGATTTGTAAACAACAAATTAGACATTTGAAAGGTTGTATGTATCATTTTTCCCTTGGCTTACCATAAGATTGATTAGGTAACCTCTTTTTTTGGAATTCCGATCGTTTGCAAGGTGGTGGGTAAGCTATTTTCCGCCTTACCATGTGGTTGTTTGTTTGTTAATGTTGTTGTGTTCTTAAAAAGTTGTTGTTTTTGTGATGATTTTGTGATAGTTTCATGTTGATTGTAGGTTTGTGAGTGATATACCATTGTGGGCTAGCTTTTTTGTTCAACGATTTTTTAGTTGATTAGAGTTTGCGCCGTGTCGTGCATTATGGATCGTGAATCCATCATGAATAAGAATGCTCGGTTGTCGAAAGAATATCTAGATTTGGTTGAAGAATTCTTAAGAGTTGGGTTGCGACATTGTAAGCTGAGGAGCATAGGTGGTGTTAGATGTCCATGTAGGGATTGTAGGAATAACGCTATATATGAAGATATTCTTGTTGTGCGTGAACATTTAATCTGTAGAGGATTTGACAAATCGTACACTGAATGGGTATGGCATGGTGAGGGCAATTATGGGAGTGAGAACATGGAGGTGAATGAGGGAAACGAGGAGGAAATGCTAAAGTATAACGATCAATTGTCGGATATGTGCGACGATGTTGTTATGGAATTTGTGGGAAAAAAAAGTATGCTAGAGGCTATGTATGCTGATAAAGCGACAAAGTTATATGTTGGCTCAAGCCATTCAAGGTTGGGTGCAACATTGTTGTTGATGAACCTTAAGGCTAGGCATGGGATTTCAGATAAAGGAATGACTGAGTTGTTGGAGTTAGTTAGAGAGTTGCTTCCTCAGGACAACTTGTGTCCAGATCGGGTTTATACTGCTAGGAAAATCTTATGCCCCATGGGAATGGAGTTTACCAAGATCCATGCTTGCCCGAATGATTGTATGTTGTATAGAGGGGAAGATGATTCTTTGAGGGATAATTGCAAGGTGTGCGGTGAGTCAAGGTGGAAAAAAAAGGAAGGTAGAGTTGAGGTTTGTGGGGAAACAGTGACAACATCGACAAAGCAAAGTCCTGCTAAGGTAATGTGGTACATGCCTCTTAGACCACGATTGGCGCGCTTGTTTGCAAATGCAAGTGATGCGAAACTATTAACATGGCATGCCGATCGAGTTCGAGAGGGAGATGATATTATTTCTCACGCTTCAGATGGTGATCAGTGGAAGAAGATGGATGCTAGGTACCCTGAGTTTGCTAATGAACCTAGACATGTGAGACTCGGACTATCCACGGATGGCATGAACCCTTTTGGTAACATGTCTAGTACCCATAGTTCATGGCCTGTTATGCTTGTTATTTATAATCTCCCTTCTTGGTTGATGATGAAGCGAAAATATGTGTTTTTAAACACTATGATCTCAGGCCCTAAGCAACCTGGCAACGACATTGATGTTTATCTAGCACCTCTTGTTGAAGAGTTATCATCTTTATTTGAGATAGGTATGGTGATTCCCGATGGTAGTCGTGGGGATGCTGAGTTCGAACTTAAAGCAATGCTTATGTGGAGCATTAATGATTTTCCGGCGCTTGGAAATCTCTGAGGGTGCTCGGTGAAAGGACATTTTGCATGCCCGCTATGTGAGAGTAATACTAGTCATTGTCAGTTAAAGCATGGAGGAAAGCCTGTTTATTTGGGTCATCGACGTTTTTTGCCTGCTAGTCATCCATGGAGGCGTGCTAAGAAGTGGTTTAACGGTGAGGAATAAAACGGTGCAGCCCCTGTCCCACTCTCGGGTTCAGAAATTTTTGGCAAGGTGTCTGAGATAGAATATGTTTTAGGCAAGGGTCATAAGAAGAGTAAACAACCTTCCATTTGGAAAAAGTGCTCTATATTCTTCAAACTTCCTTACTGGGAGCATTTGGATGTACGACACTGTCTGGATGTGATGCATATAGAGAAGAATGTATGTGAGGCTTTGGTGGGGACGTTGTTGAATACTCCCGGGAAAAGTAAGGATGGATTGAAATCAAGGAAAGATTTAGTGAATCCTGGCATTAGGACATCCCTTGCCCCCGTGCAAGAAGAAGTAGGTAAAACGTACCTACCACCTGCTTGTTATTCATTATCATCTGAAGAGAAGGAAAGTTTTTGTGCAACTCTGAAGTCAGTAAAAGTTCCTTCTAATTACGGTTCAAACATCAGTAGTTGTGTATCGACTGCTGAATTGAAATTGGTTGGAATGAAATCACACGACTGTCACAATTTGATGCAGGATTTGAATGTCATCGCTCTCCGTGGATGCTTGCCTACACACGTTCGGAAGGCGGTTGCAAGGCTATGCTTTTTTTTTAAGCAGATATGTCGCAAGAAGGTTAGTCGGTGTAAATTGGATGAGTTGCAAACGATGGTGGTAGAAGTGTTGTGCAGGCTTGAGATGTATTTCCCCCCCTCATTTTTTGACATAATGATTCATGTGATAGTCCATCTTGTAAGGGAGGTCAATTTGTGTGGTCCCGTGTACCTAAGATGGATGTATCCATTTGAGCGGTACATGAGTATTTTCAAACATTTTGTCAAGAATCGATATCGTCCAGATGCAAGTATTGTACAGCGGTACGTGGCCGAAGAGGTGATCGAATTCTGCACCAACTACTTACAGGATGTACCAACAATAGGGCTACCAATTGCTAGGCACGATGGGAGAGCTGATGGTGTTGGACTACGGCATAGGTCAAAGTTCAGCCCTTCCTCAGATGAGATATCTAAAGCCCATCTGTATATCCTACGCAACCATTCTGCTGTGAGTCCTTATGTCGAAGTTCACCTAGCAGAGATTATGGCCGCGCATCCCGGTTTGTTAGGACCCCGGGCTTTTGAATTACATTGTAAAGATTTCACTAGTTGGTTGAAAATTCATGTGCAAAATGGGGATGAGCATCCAAAAGTCGTCAAATGGCTGGCTAAGAGACCACTGGGCACAGTTACGTCGTTTAGTGGGTATGATATAAATGGCTACACATTTGGTACAAAGTGGAGCGATGATAGATCGGCGACACAAAATAGTGGTGTATCAGTACCCGGAGAGGGTGGTTTGCATGGGGAAAATGCTTTTTTTGGTACAATCACTGACATCTGGGAAATGGATTTTGTCCACGTAAAAATAGCACTGTTTAAATGCCAGTGGGTTGATCAAGCAGAAGGCACGCGTCTGGAGGAGTTGGGGATGATTCTAGTGAACAGAGACATGCAAGGCTCAACTGAAGATCCTTTCATAATGGCCGCACAAGCTCATCAAGTGTTTTATGTTAAAGATCCAGTAGATGGTTGCTGGGAGGTCGTGGTAGATGGAAAGAAAAAGTTTGTTTATGGTGATGGTTTGTTTGACGATGACTGCAACATTTCTAGTGAGAACATTCCATTGTTGATTTATGAGACATTGGAAGACGATGATGACATAGTTGCCCGAATTATATGTCGGATGGACCACGATGAAGGAACGTGGATAAACCCCGCAGGAAAAACTACTAAAAGGAAGAGGAAGCAATCAAAGAAGCATAAGAAGGCGACTATGAAGAAGAAGAATAAGAAGAAGAAGAATAAGAAGTTAGTAACTGACGAAGAAGAAGAAGATGAAGAAGAGGATGAGGAAGAAGATGAGGAGGTCTAATAAGCGTATACAATACATTTGTAGTGTTTCTATTTTGTATGGTGTGTAAAATAAAATTATTTGATTGGATATATGGTACGTTTTGGCTAATATAAATTGTTTGTAAATTACCATAAATTTACCATAATTGATTTGATTGGATTCACATGATCACCATAAATTTAGGTAACTGTGCAGGCGTGTTGCGATGTCGCAAATGTGCACGCAGATGCAGACGAGGAATGTTACGAAATCGCAAGGTAGCCTTACACGCAGCGAAATCGTGAGAAGAGATTCATATTTCGCCTGCTAAGCTCTGTCACTCTGTTCTAGCTACCTGCGAGCTCGCCAGCACCCAGCTAGGGTCTTGAGAGATCGCCAGTTTCCATCGTTGAATTTTTAAATATTTAGTATTGACATGACTCTTGAAGCTTGTGATTTCGTTACCTGACTCGTTTGGTTCTTGCGAGGTCGTCAACTAACTCGCTTAGTGTCATTTTGCAATATTCACCTTCTAATTTAATAATTATTGGTTACAGTGGACAACAAAGTAATGTTAAAATACTGTTGAATATATGAGGGAGATGTGTAGAGTAATTTTTGAAGACAATAAATTCGATTGAAATCCAACAAAAACTTCAAAAGAAGGAAACAAATTGTAGCGCACAACGTACAAGTGAACTTATCATCCAATGTGACATAAAAAAACAGAAAACACTAATCTATCCTTCAGTAGGTGGTGTTGGAGACGGAACAGTCTTCTTGGCCTTCTTACTCGCTTGTGCCCGTTCAATTCCACGGATCACCTTTTCGGTACACCAGCATTCCTGATTAATATGCGCGATTTGTTCTCTCATAACGTTGACTGATTCCTCTAGGCCTTTGTAGTATGCTTCCGGTTGGAGCTCTGAACAAACATTGGAAGCAACAAGTAAGTTACATGCAATAGCATATTGGAAGACATATTTAGAATGCACATGATTAAATTAGTGTACCTTCAACTCGATTTCTGACCTCTCCCTCGTCGAGCACCAACGGCTTATTGGTTGAATCTTCCACCGCCTGCCAAGAGCCATCCACCAGCTCACATTTACCTTTCCTCTGAAAGTATTCCATAGTGTAAAACATACACTCTTGAGCCTTTGCGGACAATTTCATCTTCGGGAAAGTGGTTGTGAGATACATGGTAATGAAGTTACCATATGGAAGCTTAGTCACAGGGCGTCGATTCTCAACTACACTTTGCCTCATATGCTCAAATATGACATAGCCAGGGTTCAACCTTAGCTCCTCCATCACACAATAAAACATGACAATAGTTGTGTAGTTAAGCTCGGTTATCCACCCGCCTTTCGGCACAACTGATCTAGCTATCATTTCGTACAAGATCCTTTGGTGACAAGTCAACTTCTCAAGTTTGTATTCCCTCGGCTTACCGAGAGGACCCTTAGGCCGGCCAAAGTAGTTCAAACCTAAGTTTTGAAGGTAAGCTTCGTCAAATCCACCACTTTCAGGCCACTTTTCTCTACAATAAAAACCTTCCGGGAGAGGGTTACTGAAATCCTCTTCTACAGCATACGACACGCCTAAAGCCTTGTTAAAAAACTCTTCTCCTATCTCAAAATCATTCTTGTTTACCCTAGTAAACCAACGCCCCGTTTCCTTCTCCTCCTCAACAAGCTGATGGAAATTGGCATAAAACTGACAGGTTTCTTCCTTATGGGAGGGGTAGTTCAGTCCTAATAAATCATGCAAGTCATGATCTCTAAAGGTTTCTACTACATTAGTCAACCCTAGTTGCTTAATCTGATCGAAATCTAACACATAGCAATCTAGCAGCGTAGCATGCTTCATTAGATCAGAATAAGCATCAGAAGCAAGTAAACTTACAAACTTCTTCTTGTCATAAGCGGTTGAGGAAGCCGGCGGTTGATTGGTGGAAGAAGATGCAACCTCTCTGCGACTGGCACCAAATGGATTTGGGGCTTGGTGCTTTGTTCTTGCCATGGCTGATAGGAATCACGGGGGAATTTGGGCTTGGTTAGATTTGGGGGTTTTTCCTTGATTTGAAATTGGGGATCGCGTTTGGAATAGAACTGCACAACTTTTTTACTTTTATACTAAAACATGCTTGCGAGCTCGCCACACCGCTCGTCTACTGTCAAAATGTTGTCGTTTTAGTCTAATTTTTCAATTAAAGTCTGTGGTAAATGTTTACGATATCGCCACTATAATGTCAAGAGCTAGCGAGTTCGCTAGTTACACGTCAACTCAGCTCTGTTGGTTGAATATTAACCGTAGCGAGCTCGCCACTTGTACCTCAGAATGTTTGCGAGTTCGCTAGTTACACGCAAACTCAGCTCTGGTGGTTTAATATTAAATGTAGCGAGTTCGCCGCTTGTATGTCAAAGTTCAAGCGAGCTCGCTAGGTGCACGTCCACCTAAGCTCTGTTGGATAAATATTAACTCTAGCGTGATTCTCTACTTGCGAATTCGCAAGTCTTCTCGCTTACATTTTTCCCACATCGCCAAAGCAAGAGTCATTTATTCACTATATATTGGTCAAGTTTTCTGAATGGTTCGATAAGTCGCCGACCCGCGCAAACTGAACATGAAACACACATTGATATGCAGGCCAAGTAGGCCCAATCTATACTATATACAGCACTATACTACCACCTACAGCCCATCAATGACCAAGGCCCAACCCCCAAATTTTTTTGGTGGTTTTACACACTAGCGAACTCGCCACTGGCTCGCACATGGAGGATCAGCTCTGGTGGTTGTAATAGTAACTGCTTGCGAACTCGCGAGTTAAACGTCAACCTAAGATCTCTTAGCTTGTTGTTTGCGATCTCGTGAGTATTTAGAGCCTCTTCGTCAGCTTACTAGCGATATCGCAAGTGAGACTCTTCTTAGGCTCTGTTCAAGATTTCAAGTTCCTTACGATGTCGTCAGCTTCTAGGCGAGATAGTAGCGAATTCGCAAGTGTAACGCATATTTTGCAAATTTGAATATTGCGAGTAAGTTACGAGCTCGTCAGGTGTTGGCGAGACTTCAGCGAATTCGCAAGTCTAACTGATGGTAGGCTCTGTTGAAGATTTCAAGTCACTAACGAACTCGTTAGCTGTGGTCGCCTGTGCTGGCGAGCTCGCAACATGGTAATGTAGGTACAAAAAAAAAACAGTTTTGCAAAATTTGATGGCATATTTCAACAAAAACACATGCCTAAACTAGGATCATCTCATTCACAATTCTTCATCAAATACAACAACAACTTTTACTGATCAAATTGTACTTAAAAAAAGGCCATAGTTTGCCCAATGTTTTATCACAAAAGAAATTAAACTAAATCACAACCCCTTAACTAAAACATCATGTAGTTCTTCACTAGTCATGTTCTGCGAAGCATCGGGGTTGGCAATGTCTTGAGTCCCTTCGACTTGATTGGTGGCACTTGTGCCAGCCTCCTCTGCTATTCTTGCCTCCTTCCTCTGCATCTCAGCCTTCTCCGCTGCGTCTTCGCCATCTGACAGGTCGTCCTCTTCATCATCGTCATCGTCACTGTCATCAACCTCATCATCCTTTTCTCGGCCCGTCACCTTTCCATCTGAGCCATCTGTGGCCTTGCTTTTCCCTTTATCCTCGCTCCCCCCTGGCGCGCTCACCTCATCACGCAGCTGTTGTAAAAAATCTGGGATGTCTTCAGAGTCGCTCAACTCGCAGTCGATGGCTCCGCTTTCAAGAAGTCGATTGAGTGCGTCGTTGTTCGCCCGTGAACGTTGCTGCGCTACTTCAATCTCATTGGCCAGCTTGCTCATTTTGACTACCAACCGACCACGAGATTCAAACACTGCGTCTGCAATTAATAAAACATAGAATCAGTTATGAATGGACTTATGCAACTGTTTTTAAAACGAGCTAAAATTTTTATTACCTGATACACCACCCCTAGCTCTTCTCGCTGCCGCTTCAGCTTCCTTCTTCTTCCCGTACTTCCCATCAGCCTTCAATTCCAGCCTTTTATTACGCAACCAATCTCTGTCGTAATAAACAATCTGCATTGGCCTACCCCTTGGGAAGATACCGGCTTTTCTGATCAAGGCAGTGACCAAACCGCCATACGGAATTGCAGCTCTCTTATGCCTTGCCATCTTCATCATGTGGCTAAGGATCGTGAAGCCGGGATTGATCTTTATCTTCTCCACGATATAGTAAAATAGCGTCAAAGAAGCAATCGATGGCTCACAGGCATGGCCTAGAGTAGGCAGCACATTCCCACATATCATTTCAAAGACTAACCGAGCCTCCTCGCTTAGTCTATACACTGGGTATGTCCTAGCTCTACCCGCTCTATTCGAGGTCCTTTTAAACCACTTTTGAGCCATCTCTACTACATCCAGTGGCTGTCTAGGGCTAGTGGCTGGAAAACGCTGTTCATAGTAAACCTCGTATGGGCCATCGGGTTTGGTAGGCCTAAGATCTTCACTGCTCTTGTAGAGGCATTTCAACACACTATTTATCATGAATTTATCAACCTTAAACTTAACCCCTCTAACTATAGTGGTTATCTCATCGACCCCCTCCTCTAACCCTAAATTAGCATAAAATTGCAAGAATTCCTCATAGTAGATGGGGTCGGGAAGCTGTAAAAGCTGATCTAGGTTTTTTTCCCTAAAATAGTCTAGTACATAATCAAACTTCATAGCAGGCACAGTGGTACTATCAAACACCTTATTGTTAATCACAGAACGAGACTGTAAGCGGGCATACCTAGCTCTGGCTTTGTCATTGAAGAACTGTGGCTCGTCGTTGGCATTTTCCACCTCCTCGCCGCCTTGTCCCGGCTGATTTCCGGCGGGCACATCTGCCTCTGGTCGGTTTTCACCTCGGTTTACACCTCTGGATTGCGGCTCGACCACCTCCTCACCGTCGGCTCGCTTCCTCTTGGACCCGGCACCGGCCTGGCCTCTCCCACTGGCGCTCGGACGGCCTGATCCTCTGGTTTTGGGCGGCATAGCTAGATCTCCGGCGAAATCGCAGAGGGCTCGGCTAGGGTTTTTAATTTGGGGCAAAATTAATTTTGCCCGACCCTTAATTTTTTTTTATATACTACACATGCTTGCGAGTTCGCCAGTTGACTCGCAAGGTTGTCAAAATTAACTTCACTCCTTGCGATCTCGCACCATCCTCTCTTATTTTTATATACTACACATGCTTGCGAGTTCGCCAGTTGCCTCGCAAGGTTGTCAAAATTAATTTAACTCCTTGCGAGGTCGCACCATCCTCGCTTATATTTACATACTTCACATACTTGCGAATTCGCCAGTGTAATCTCTTGGTTGTAAAATTAATTTCATTACTTGCGAGCTCGCAACCCTGCTCGCGTGCAGTTTTCCCACATCGCCAAATCAGGAGTCAGTTTTTCAGTTTATATTATTCAAGTTTTCTGAATGGTTCGATAAGTCGCCGACCCGCGCAAACTGAACATGAAACACACACATTGATATGCAAGCCAATTAGGCCCAATCTATACTATATACAGAACTATGCTACCACCTACAGCCCATCAATGACTAAGGCCCAACCCCCAAATTTTTTTGGTGGTTATACACACTAGCGAGTTCGCCACTAGCTCGCACATGTAGCGATTTAATGTAGCGATTTCGCAAGGTGCTCGCCAGTTCATTTGTGGGCTTAGGGTTTAGGGTTTATACTAAACCTTGACACTAACGAGCTCGCAAGCACTAGGGTTCATGTATAAAATTTCTATCTCAAATCATTTTTGTTAATTGTACATATTTTATATACATTTGTAACATAAACATTTATGAAATAGTTTATTGTGTACTTTAAGTTAATATAATTTTGCCCATTAAACTTGAGTTGTGGAGGTGAAAAACATATATGTTTGTAAAATCATTTCATCTTATGTCACAGGTGCGATTTAATAGCCAAAGTTACGTTCAAAAGTTGTCGAACTTGTTATGTTTTTACTTTAATTTTTGACTTCATTTGAACTAATCAGTCATTACTGTACATTTATTACATCCAACACTAATAGTACTTTGTTCCAGATTACATGTACGTGACGACTACTGGTTATGAACACTTACGCAGTATTTACCAACATCAATGTTAGTGAGGATGATCTAATTCTTTTTTTACATTACATGATTCGATGGTTACCATAATATATTCCCATTGATTATCAAGTTCATCAACCTAATTACATTAATGTTGTCACAACCAGCTAGTACTTGGCAAGCTAAAGCATAACAACTTTTGAATGTACGATGAACATTTGGGACTTTAGAGTACGATATGCTTTTCAATAGTCATACATATATACACTTGTAATTAATCGAATGATTACTCCATGACATAGTCGAAAGTAAATACCTTATTCCACACTTATATTCACATTAATGTTGTCACAACCAGCTAGTACCTGTCCAGCTATTTCATAACAACTTTTGAATAAACGATGAACATCTGGGAGTTCAGAGTACGATATGCTTTTCAATAGTCATACATATATACACCTGCAAATAATAGATTGATAACTGCATGCCATGTATAGTCGCTGTTCATTAAATACCTTATGTCACACTTATTTATAATGAAACTAATTTATTAACCTCCACTTCAATATTACGCTAAAGTCACCAACTTTATACCTTTTTACACGTGGTAATTAACTAGTGTAGTATCAACCATACTCGCAACGCCGAAATATATTTGATATACACCTTAATCTGCGTTAATTACCATAACGAAACTAATTAAATAACTTCAATGTCATTTTTACGTTCAAGTCACCACTTTTATACCTTATTAGACGTGGTAATTAACAAGTGTATTATCAAACTGAATGACAGATGATTGAGAAAATTACATCATGCCTCCACAGTTGCGAATTCGCAAGGGTCCATATTTAAGAACCGGACTTCTTGCGAAATCGCAAGTCACAATGGTGAAGGTATTGAATGCATGAGTTTCATTACTAGCGCTATCGCATGGTGCTCGAAACCCAAAGCTTATAACTAGCGAATTCGCAACCTGGCCCGCCTCTGGTCGTCAACAGCATAATTCCAAGCCAAGAAGACCACAAACTTGGCATCTTATCACTTTTCATGGTCGAATCTTTCTTCCAAATCTCTTCTCTTTTCACATATTCTCTACTCTTTCCACATCAATCTTCCATCAAATCTACACAAACCCTTCAATAAATTCAATTACATCTCAAGTGGGTCAATCCAAAGTGTAAGCAATTTGCTAAGCTTTTCAATTACTTCTCCACTATTTGTTTCTCTACCCATATGCTTGTCTTTATGATTTTGTACTTGTTGTTTTGGAATTTAGTAGCACAATTTATGTGGGTAGGAGAAAGACAAACAAGGTAGACCCATCCTTAACACTACAATCAATTCTACATCTACCTATTTGATAATTGCAAAGGTATGGGTTTTTAGTTGATTACACTTATTTTGTGAGTTTTAAGGGGTCATTAGGGTTTATATATTCGTTGGAGTGTTAAACTTATGATTCATCATTAATTAATCACCACTAGGTCCATCAAAATTGTTACATTTTATTTGTTTTAGGTACTTGTGTCTAGGTAAACAAAATTATACTTAACTTGTGTGTAAATGCATATTCATGACCATGTTTGTAGGCATTCATTAATTGGGGAAAGTGGACTATATAAATGTTTTGTCATTTCCACTAACAAATTGGTCTCTAAACGTAGGAAAGGACAATGAGTGAACCAACAAACTCGACTTCTTCCAACTCATCTAGTGGTGGAGAAAATGTTGTTCTAGATTCGCGACGACGTAAAACAAGGAAGCTTAGTCGCGCTTCAAAAGAAGAACAAATGAGGACCCATTGTCGCGAGATAGAGACACGAATCGACAATAAAATTCTAACACATGTCAAATTTAATGACATCGGTGTAGCTATTGCGCCCTATGATGATGCCCAAAGGTGGTCTAGTTGGTGTGGGAAAATAGGTAGGACTCATGTGCCGCTAGACACTACGGATTGGAGGCTTCTAGACCCCGCTATTAAAAGGGGTGTGTGGAAGGAATGCAAGGTGAAGTTCACTTTTTTATTTTTTTTCCATTTAGTAATACCTTGTTAATAGGACTTACCATCTATACTATATCAATGTTAGCGACCCTTTGTGATCGAAGCCAAATCGTACGATCAAGTGAAGAAGAAGGCATTACAAATTGCATCAAAGTCGCATCGCGAGCATAAATATACTCTTGCCAAGGAGTACATAAACCCCAAGGGCATAAGGTTTGGTCAACATCCTAAGGATCGTTACAATCACATTGTCCCACTTACTTGGGAGATATTCAAGGCACGATGGCTAGAAAATGATTTAAAGGTTAGTACTAACATTCAATTTGCTTAATTTATTTTTTTTCCTATACACCTTTAATTGTTCCCTAAATTAGTTTATCCTTATTAACCAATAAAATTCATAAAGGGTGTGGGTGATGATAAGCGTAAAGCAGCTGCTGCTAATAATATGCCCTACACCGGTGGACGGTGTGGATATTTGGGTGTGGGGAAGAAGACATCTAAAAACAAATACGATAAAGAGGTTAAGGAACTAGTAGATGGTGGCACCCCCCTAGAAGAGGCAAAAAACCAAGTCGCGGCCGAAGACCCAACAAAATATACTCGAGAACAGTTATTCGTGCTTGGTAGAATTAAGGTCGATGGAAAATTCTCAAGCGAAGAGGCAAAGAGAATTGCCGGACGAGTGGTACGTGTTATATAAGTTTACATACTTCTCAAAACTATTAATGTTACTAAAATTAAAATAGAACGTCATAGTGTATTTAAAATACGAACAACCAATTTGTTTGATTATTATTGTGAGTAGGATGAGGTAGGGCTTGAAGTTGAACAGGGTTTATTCATCCCGGTGGGAAAACATGATGTCTTGCATAGAGCACTAGGTAAGGATGAACATCCTGGAAGAGCAAAGGGGATAGGTGGATATGCGACCCAAATTGAAGCTTTTGGGATCAAACGTAGTAGCAAAAATCCTAAACCCTCTAAACTCCAAGTAGCCTTAAGCCAAGCTATAAAATCCGAGCAAGATGTCAAGAATTTGAAAGCCATCTTAGCCAATGTTTGTGCATTTGTGAATTATCCTATTCCCGTTGATTTGTGTCTAATAAATCAAGGTAATGGACCATCATCCAGAGGCTCCCATCCATCCCCGCCCCAAGTTGTGGTTGACCAACCAAATCCTCCATTCGACCACATCGACATATGCACGCCATTGGCTCCTAGCCAACCTCAAGTTGATGTACAACTTCCGCAAGTTGATATACAAATTCCCAAAGCAACCACAAAGGTTAGGTTATCACCCTAGTCTAAACCTTACATTCAAATTAATTACGCTTAATCATCTACTCCTTTTTGAAAATACTATGATTACAAACTAATTTTTTTTTCTTTAATGTAGGTTTCCCATTCTTGCAAGTTGTACGTTGTTAGAGGTAATAATTCTCAACCAATACACGTTACTAATGGGAATTCCTATCCTCATATGACTTTGCATCACAAATCAAAAGTCCCTAAGGGTTTCGTAAGGGTATCCATAGTTGAGGTGTATGTAGAAGATGCCTTGTTGCCGGTGACTGAGGATGATGAATGCACAACATTTGGTCAAGGTTTGGGATTTTTTTTCGTATGGCCCGCGTGGTTGGTTGTAGATGCTAATTCAACATGCATCCCCAAGAACACAAAGCAACCAACAGAGATTACCGACCTTAATTTCCCAATCCCTAAGATTCCTCTCTCTAATGAGTGTGTGGGCTTCATGAAAGCTCTCCCGGGTTTTGTTCGCACACTATTTGACATGCTAGGTCATCATAGCCGTGAATCTGTGTACTATTTTGTAGCCAATTCCAAGGTTTTTGGCGAGGCAAAGGAAGTGGTTGTTCCTTGGGAAGATTTTGCCCTATTTTGGCACAAACAAACCCTTCCCGATACTATACTAATCCTACATCAAATGTAAGTGTTATTGTTTAACCTAGTGGTATTTATGTGTTACTTTATTGTGTCCGTATTTATATACCTCTTCCGATACTTTATGCTCTAAGATTGTTGTAGGTTCATGCAATACGTCTCTTTGAGCGTGACCAAGACATTCATCGGTTTTTTGCACCCGACTTGCTTGCAACAAGCCCAACAAGGTAATAATGTGAGGCTTGCTTACCTTACAAAGTTGCTAAACGACAAGAGCAAAACCATTTTCATTGGGCCATACCTAGAGGGGTATGTATTTACTAATTGTTTGATTAGTAGATATTAGTTTCAACTGCACATAATCTACATAATCTATGTTATAGTCTGAGGTGCATGTTGTTTAATATATAGTGGTCATTGAAGTTTTGTTGCAATGATTCCATCATTGAAGCGTGTCTATTGGATTGATCCACTACATTTCGCTCCATCTACAAAATTCGCCGATCTATTGGAGATTACTATGCATGCTGTGAATGACGACACACTCCTTAACTTTGAACTTATTCAAATTCAGGTTAAAATATCGACTCCTTTATTACGTATTTGCAGCTAAATACATTTACATACCATATGTTAAACTACTTCAATTTCAGCACCGCAAGCAATTGTCCAACTGGGAGTGTGGATACTACATGATGTTGTATGCCTACGAGTGCATTGAGACCCTTACAAGTGACAATTTGGAACTACATCGCGTGAGTACTCTTACAATATGAAAGTTTCTATTTATTACCTACAAATTACCTTAGTTTTTATTAATAAATGTATCTCATTCGTAGATACTCGAGGAAAATCAATCGGCATACACTAAAAAAGAGTTAGAGTTGGGGAGAGATAGATTTGCAAAGCACTTGGTCATCGTTAGAGCTCGATTCATATCTAGACCACACGTACCACGTAAGGATGCATGTAAAACCTAAGTCGTATTTCTACATTTGTTATACATGCAAAGGATTATAATTTATGAGTTCTTTGTGTTTGCCATTTAGTGGACTACATATATCTTGCAATTGACAGGTTCAGATATGCCAATTATACTATTTGTGCGGGATATTTACCAAAAATTAAAAATTAATGTACTAGGCTTTTTTCCTGGCGAGCTCGTTACCTTTCTCGTTTCATACCAAATCGATTTTGCGAGTTACATGCGTAATCGCAAGTAGTCAAGCTCGAGTGGCGGTTTCGCCACGGAGCTCGCTAGGTTGAACTCTGTCTCACCAATATTATGTCTAACGCCATCGCAACCTGACTCGTCAAGACTAGCGAAATATACAAGCGATCTCGCCACAATTCATCAGAACTCAACCCCAATCACAGTTTACTAGCGTATTCGCAACTCTATCGCTCGTTAGCCACTGCCTCTCGAGTCTCAAACCCTGCGATTTCGCCAGTCTACTCGTCAAACCTGCCGAGCAAGTTATCGAGCTCGCCAATAAACTACTAAAATCGCCTAATCTCAGAAACTACGACGTCGTTTAATCATGCCTGAGAGTACACTTACGATCTCGCTACAAAATAATAAGAGATGGCGTAGCGAAATCGCTAGGACTGTTTTAGGCGAGCCATAAACGATAGCGCTAGTACCCTCGTTCACTATCTAAGATCTTGACCAGGCAAACTAGCGGACTCGCAAGCATATTACTTGCGATCGCTTGTTGGTGTCGCAACTAATCAAGTGACGCCCTAAACCCTAGACCATAATCATGCCTGAGAGTACACTTACGAACTCGCTACAAAATAATAAGAGATGGCGTAGCGACATCGCAAGGTCAGTTTTAGGCGAGCCACAATCGATGTCGCTAGTATCCTCCTTCACTATCTAAGATCTTGACAAGGCAAAGTAGCGGTCTCGCAAGTATATTACGTGCGATCGCTTGTTGGTGTCGCAACTACTCAAGTGAAGCCCTAAACCCTAGACCATAAACCCTGTCTGATATGAATTGTAGCGAACTCGCTACATAAATGTTTAGCGAATCGCCAACAGCCATCGTAACTAGTCAGACTCACACATAATTTCAGCCTTGCGTTTAAGCTAGCGAACTCGCCACCTTGTATGTTAGGTTTTCATTGAGTAGTTGTTGCGAGCTCGCAACACGTCATAAAGGCGGAAATGACATACTTCTAAGGCGGATGATACGCCTTAAAACAGAAAATTTTTAAGGCGGAAGAGGAACCGCCTTAAAGCTTTTTCAGGTTTTAAGGCAATACCAGAGAAGGCATTTGTCTTCTGCCTTGAAACGTGAAGGACCAACCGCCTTAAATGCTGCAAAATTGTAGTAGTGTAGGATCCTCGAACACCATCTACGTTCATTGTGACGTCACAAATGAAGACCACCTTGGCTCTGTGGTCGGAGAACAGCTGCGCCGTTGATTTACCGATCCCTCTTGCTCCTCCAATATCACCGCCACCTTTCGTTCTAGTCTCCAAATAAAAATAACTGTTTGTGAAATTGTGTGCTGAAAATGTTAATAAATTGTGCGAGTAAGCTTGGATGATTATCACCTCTCACACATTGTCTAAAGCGCAGAAGAAATTCAACGAAAAAACTTGATCGTACTAATTAGATTGCCTAGTATGAAATTACTAATCTATGACAGCACAACTTGCCTTCTAATTAACATGCTGCCTTAGATCTAGGACACTTAATTTGTATTGGTGACCGGAGAGAAAGGGCTTCAAAGGAAACTTCTTTTTGGGAGCTTCTTCTTCTTCTTCACTTGCTCAGCTGTGCTTCTTCTTCCGCGCCGGCCACTTCCTCCGCCGCCGCCACAGCTGCCCATATTAGGTACTCTTCTTCCTTGTTTCCTTACTCATAGTTTGACATTGTTCGAGACATATTGTTACTCTAAAAAAATTGATGCTTTATGCTGTAATTCAGACTCAGTCAGGAGGAGCAACCAGCAGACTAGCCTGCGAAGGAAGCAGTAATATGTGGAATGAAGTGGGAAGGGCCATTTCAAGAAGTGCTTCTCTGATCGCAAAAGCGATGCATGCTTGCGAGGAAAGAGAGGAGAGAAGGCATAGAGAGGAGGCTGCAGATTGAGTAGTCGAGGGCGGAGATCACTAGGCAGGGCATTCATGGCATGGTTGACGCTGTTAACAAGCTCACCACTTCCATTCATGGCTTGATTTTTTCTATGAATAAAATTGACTAGTTCTATGCGAAAAAACAATGAATAAATAAGCTAGCAAAGGCATAAATATTCACTAACTCCCATACATTTTTTCTTACTAATTCTTGCGCACTGATATGGCTCTTCGATTCCAACTAGTTACAACCATACCTGTCTTCATTGTGGCTCTTCGATTCCAACTAGTTATATGCATCTGATTGCAGTCAACTTTAAAACTTTTGTGTTGCAGTTTCTGATCCTAAAGCTGCTGATAATTAAGTTCATATCAAGCATACCTTATTAATCATATTTTGTTTTATGTTATCAACCATTAACGGAAAATTAATTAATTTGGATGCAGTATTCGTCAATGCAAAGATATGGATAGATCCTAATCAAGTGAAGGCTGAAGATTTCTTCTTCTCCAATCTGAAAAGGCCATAACTATATAACTAATTAACGCCGTGAGATCCAACGTCAAAACAGTGAACGTGAACCAGATAGCACTCAACACTCTTGGAATCAGCACACTCATCCTAAGACTACTGAGATCCTACTCGTTCAAGAAGGGTTGAAGCAACCCTTCTTGTTGGGTTTGTCCTTTCCAATCATGCCCCTGGTCAGAAGAACAAGCTCTTCAAAAAGGTTCTATACCCTGGAGTTGTCTTCATCTTCCCCGAAGGTGATACATTTCCAGTTTAACATCGGAAAAACCAAAGATGTTGTATTTGCCAGAACCCCGACATGATCACTATCGCATATTCTGTGTTCGGATCAGATCCCCCAATCAATCTCAGTATCATCTCAAAGGCATTTCAGGTTGATGGTAATGTTATCAAGGCTCTGCGGGCACAGACCATTTGCATTCATAATGTTACTCTTCCCACTAAAATTTCTTTGAGTTTTTTGCGGAATGTAAGAAGGACTTTTTATAACTGTTATAATTTTAGGATTGTTCTATATGCAGGTCCAGTTAATTCTGCAGGTCCAAATTAAATTTGAAGTGACAATAATATCCCTCTTAAATATGTATTATAATTCATGAAAAGTAATTTATGATTGGGATTCGTGTTCAATCCTTACATAGACGGGTTTATGCATTCAATGTTAGGGTCTTAGAAATATATTTGTAAAAATTAATAAACGAATGAAGGGTAATCATGGTATTTTCCCACTATCATTGGACCTGCAGAAGTAAACTGAACCTGCATATATATAGCAAATATATGCCATAAGCCATCATTAATTTGTATGTTGTACTATCTCACTCTAGTTATCGCAATAACGGTGGCATAATAAAATTATTGGAATTTCTTTTCGGAATACTATATTTACAGCAATTATACATGCAGGTCCATGTTTATTAATGCAGATCTGAAAAACACAATATGTGGTCCTGAATTGTGCTAATGCATCTAAAATATTATATTTTTGACCTGCATTAGTAAATATGAACCTGCAAGTATCACACCTCTATATATATAAGAAAAATTGAGATTTCTTTTCGGACTACTTCATGCAAGGTTTGTCATAATTACGCAAAAATAGTGAATGATCGATCAGGATTTTTCTTCATCTAAAATATTTTTATCAATTACAATATTCCAGTGCTTTATTAAAGATATATAATCTGCTGAAGCAAAATTAGAATCATAATTTAGGGTTTTAACCTAACAATATAACATTTTAATCATTCACGCAATTTAAAGATCTATATTTAGTTAAAATATTATTCACGAAGAATAATGGGTAACTTTATAGAAAATGTGACATCTAAATAGAAAATTGAGACCTGTAATTAGGATCGGTAATTTTAGGGGGTTGATAGGTGCAGGTCCAGAATTATTATGCAGGTCCGGAAATGACTCAAACGCCCTTAGGGCACAAATTTGATTTTCGAAGGACTTTTCGGCAATTTGGGGTCGAGGACTGTTCTACAAATCTCTAAAAGAGAGAAGGATGAAATCAGAACCCCATATTGAAAATATTAGAATTCTTCCCTCTGACCACGAGATTATCCCCCAATCGCCCACTCACTCTTCCCAAATCCCTCAATGTCTTAATCGAACACCAAATCCCCCGCAAAGTTTATAGGATTTTCTTAGTTTCTGGTGTGGGATCCGGATGCCTGGTTTATTGGCTTGGCCGGAGTTTAATTTGATCCCGGGCGTGGTTTGATTAGTGTTTTGTTGTACGCCAGAGATGAGTTATTTGGCGTGTGAGTTTGGTTTTCGATTCTTGTTCGGCGTTTGTGATCCGGACGGCTTTCAGGGTTCGAGATCCGTTCGGGCTTCGGTGTTCTGAATCCGAAGGCGGCCAGCGGTCTTGGCATCCAGGTGCAGTTTTTCGGAGGCGCCGGTTCCCGTAAGCGCGGCGGAAACGGCACTGCCTCTCCGGTCGTATGATTTGACGGTGAGTTTAGCGGCGGTTCACTTTTCAAAGAGGTTGTTCATCCGGAAACGTTGCCGTTTCAACTAAGGTATGCGATCTGGTAAATGTGTATATGTATTACGGGCCAAGGCTATGTGTTCATTAGGATTTGTCCAGTATTTGATCTGCTATGTCTGTTGGGCTTAAACCCTGACTGCGTAAATGACAAGTTTACCCCTTATGAAGTAGGAGAGCTAATAAAAAAGGCTGGTTGCGCTGGGCTCATATGATGTTCTTGGCAATGCAGACTGAGATTTAGCGTTTTTTGGTTTTTTGTACAATTAAATGCAATTAACAGAAATAAATACAATCACAAATATTGATCAACTTGTACCGAAATTGATACCCTAATTGGTTAATTATGATGTACTTATAGTACTGATTCCTATACAATCTTCCTCTCATTATGTGCTATTCACAATGAGCCAGCTCCTTCTTCTTCCTTCTTTCTTGTAATTACCTTTATGTCCTTGGGCTTATTTCATTTCCTAACGCAAGACTAGGCATGTAATAAATACGGGCCGAGGCCCACTAGGATTTGTCAAGTTCTTTATCTGTTACTGTCGATGTCTAAACCCTAGCATGTGTAAGTTACAATTTTACCCCTGTTTTAAGTGGGACGTATAAAAGGATGGTTGCATTTTCTCGATAACAAGACTAGGCACATGAATTCACTGTCCACCTGACCTTGCTTGTTTTTTCTTTCTTCTTTCTCCTCTCTCCATAAAAAGTAGTCTATTTATTTTGCACCTGCTCCTTATTCGGTCTTTCTTTGTTGCTCTGAATGTAATACGCCATATCTTTCTTGTCTCATGTTTCATGGTGAAACTGAGGATGGAAACTAAGCAAATGTCACTAGTGCACAAGCATAGGTTTCTCGGCACACATTTCACGGCGTTTTGGCCAGATTTTGGCGGAACCGCCGAGTAACTGGGTTACGAACTCGTAACCTGCCGTTCGCCTAGGGCAAAAATAAAAAACATGGCGTTTCACAATTAAAACAAGGCGTTTTCCAAAGTGTATTAAAAATGTCAATACTAGGCGAACTCTGAACCGTGTTCGCTGATAGACGAGTGGAGTGACGAATTCGCCAGCATTACCCGCCTGAAATAAGAAAAGTTGTTCGCCCATGCATGCTAAGACGCGTTGTAGTTGCGAAATCGCCTTGTATTGACGCCAGCAGGCGTTACTGAAGAAGCGAGTTCGCCTATAGTTATGACCAGAGGCGTTTCAGTTTACGAATTCGCTTGTATTAAAATGTAGTGGGCGAATTTGGTGGCGAAATCGTAACAGTGTCGTAGCTGGGTGTATAAAAGCTGATTTTTTGCGGGAATGAAAATAAAAGAAGTAGATAAAAGAACTCTCCTTTTGTTTTGTCTCAAGTTTTGCTCACATTTTCAGGCCTTGATTTTGCCCAAGAACACAAAGGTATGAGGTTTTGATTTTTTTGTTGATTGGTTGTGGAATGGGCAAACTGTTTTTGATTAGTGTATGTGCTTGTTTATATGGATTTGTAGAGTTCTTAGGGTGCTAAATTTGTGGGATGTTTGAGTGATTGTAGCAAAACCGTGGTTGATAGTATCTTGTTAAGCATGGGTCGTAGTGAAATCATGTTGGAGAATCAGCGTCTCTCACAAGGTTATACGGATTTGATTCAAGAGTTTATTGATGTTGGTTGGAAGGATTGTGTAGAAAAGAGAATGGGTGGGCTAAGATGTCCTTGCATAGATTGCCTTAACAACGCGATTTATGAGGATGTAGACGTTGTGCGCGAACATTTGGTTTGTAGAGGTTTTGATCCTACATATACAACATGGGTTTGGCATGGAGAAGGTGCAAGTCATAATGATGCAGAGTTTGATGTTAAGCTTGGGGCTGATGGATTGCGTTATGATGGTTGTCTTGATGAAATGGCGGAAGACGTGGCAATGGATTGGGTAGGAAAGCCGAGCATGTTAGCGGCGATGTATAATGATAAAGAGACACCATTGTACAAGGGTTGCAAACATTCCGTTCTTGGTTCTACGTTGTTGTTGATGAATTTAAAGGCGCGCCATGGAATATCTGACAAGGGGATGACTGAATTGTTAGAGTTGGTGAAAGAGTTGCTACCCACTGACAACTTGTGTCCTGATCGAGTATATGCTGCTAAGAAGATATTATGTCCTATGGGAATGGAGATGCGGAAGATTCATGCATGCCCTAACGATTGTTTGTTGTACAGGGAAGATGACAAGGATAGAGATACATGCCGAGTCTGCAATGAACCTCGGTACAAGTCAAAGGTGGGGACCGTAGAGGTATGCGGCGAGAGTGTGACGCCGTCTAGATGTAAAACGCCGGCTAAAGTAGTGTATTACCTTCCGCTGATTCCTCGACTGAAGAGGTTGTTTGCAAATCCTGAGGATGCAAAGTTGCTAACATGGCATGCAGATAGGGCTAGGGAGGACGATGACATTATTTCACATGCCTCAGATGGAGATCAGTGGAAGAAAATGGATGAGCGGTACCCTGAATTTGCTGCTGAGCCCAGGAATGTGAGGCTAGGCTTATCCACTGATGGCATGAACCCCTTTGGTAACATGTCTAGCACCCATAGTTCTTGGCCAGTTATGGTTGTGATTTACAATCTGCCATCGTGGTTGATGATGAAACGTAAGTATGTGTTATTGTCCATGATGATATCTGGTCCTAAGCAACCGGGTAACGATATTGACGTGTACCAAGCGCCTTTGATCGAAGATTTGCAGAAATTATTTGATGTGGGTGTTCGGATACCTGATGGCAGTCGAGGTGATGAGGAGTTTAAACTGCAAGGAATGTTGTTGTGGAGTATAAATGACTTTCCTGCATTAGGTAACTTGGGGGGTTATTCAGTGAAAGGTCGCTTTGCATGTCCCATATGTGAGAGCAAGACTAGTTATTGTCAATTGAAACACGGCGGTAAGCCGGTGTATCTCGGGCACAGAAGATTTCTTCCGATGGGACATCCTTGGAGGCGAGCAAAGAATTGGTTCAACGGGAGAGAAGAGCATGATCCCTCCCCAATCCCTTTAACTGGAGAGGAGGTTCTAGAAAAGGTTACTGGGATGGATCATGAATTTGGTAAGGGAAAGAAGAAGAAGGCGTCGAATAGCAGTTGGAAGAAGTGTTCGATCTTCTTCAAACTAGATTACTGGAAGCATTTGGACGTACGTCACTGTCTCGATGTGATGCATATTGAGAAGAACGTATGTGAAGCACTTGTAGGTACGCTGATGAATACCCCTGGAAAGACAAAGGATGGCTTAAAAGCGCGGAAAGATCTTGTACAGCTTGGTATCCGATCGTCTCTAGCCCCTGTAGAGGAAGAAGGTAAATCTTATTTACCTCCAGCTTGTTACACTATGTCGACCGAGGAGAAGAAGAGTTACTGTAATGCTTTGAAGTCTGTTAAGGTTCCAACAGGTTACTCTTCGAACATCCGTAATTGTGTTAATACCAAAGAACTGAAACTGGCGGGATTGAAGTCACACGACTGTCATAATCTTATGCAGGAGCTGAATGTTATCGCTCTACGAGGATCATTGCCTCGTCACGTGAGGAAGGCGATATCGAAGCTATGTTACTTTTTTAAGTGCATATGTCGTAAGCGAGTGAGCAGGCAGAAGCTGGATGAGTTGCAGGAAATGGTGGTGGAAGTTTTGTGTAGGATGGAGATGTACTTTCCCCCGGCCTTTTTTGACATAATGATCCACGTGATTGTCCATTTGGTGAGGGAGGTAAAATTATGTGGCCCAGTTTACTTGAGATGGATGTATCCATTTGAGCGGTACATGTCGATTTTTAAGCATTTCGTGAAGAACAGATACAGGCCTGATGCTAATATAGTTCAACGTTATGTCGCAGAAGAGGTTATTGAGTTTTGTACCAACTATATGAAAGATGTTGCCACAGTGGGGATCCCAAATGCTAGGCACGCTGGTAGAGTGGACGGGCACGGGCTCAAGCATCATAGTTTGTTTAGTCCTACCGCCGCCGACATGGATGCTGTCCATTTATATATCCTCAGAAATCACGAGGCGGTGACCCCTTATGTTGACATACACATGGATCAGATTAGAGTGTCAAATGCATGGACTGTCGGTGATGTGAGGATCCTGGAAAAGCATTGTGCCAATTTCATTCGGTGGCTGCAAGCTCACATTCAGCAAGGGGACCATCCTGATATTGTCAAGCTGTTATGTAGAAGACCCCTCGGCACTGTTTCCTCATTTGGTGGGTACGACATAAACGGTTATACTTTTGGAACCAAATGGTCGGATGAGAGGTCAACTAACCAAAACAGTGGTGTGGTAGTACCAGGTGAGGCAGTTCATGGATGCGAAGCATACTACGGGACGATCACCGACATCTGGGAGATTGACTTTATCAGTGCCACAATTCCAGTGTTCAAGTGTGAGTGGGTGAAAGAATGTGGCGGGGTGCGGAAAGAGGATTACGGCACAACCCTGGTGAATCGCAGTGTTCTTGGCTCTGAAGGTGATTCGTTTATCATGGCGTCTCAGGCGCACCAAGTGTTTTATGTGGCGGATCCACGGGATAACCGGTGGGAGATTGCGGTGAATGGTAAGCAGGCGCTTCTTCACAATGACAATGACGAGGATCGCAGCTTTGGTACAGATATCGGGGACCTTCTGGGTTTAGAGCCTAACGAAACCTTAACTGAAGACGAGGCGAGTTTGAAAAGGTATTTTGCGCGGAACGATCACACGGAGGGCATTTGGATCACCAATGCTGGAAAACCAACGAAGCGAAAGAGGAATCAACCAAAGAATATGTAAACATTAGTATGTAATTGGAAAAACCTTAAGTTTTCAGCATATACATTTGGTATGGACTGAATTAATATTCATGTATGCTTGAAACGTGTTTCACTCATAGCATAGGCGTGAATAAAGACGACTTCTCTTGTACAAATCGCCTGTAAGCGTTACTACAGGCGAAATCGTATCCCTATTCGCCAACCTTGACACTACGTCATTTTTGTAGTTTTACTTTATGCCTTGGCATTTAGGTGGTGGCGGTTCCGTAAGCCGTCTCGCCTGTTACTGGCGAGTTCGCTTCTTGAGTCGTCTGTTAGACTCTGTTGAAATAGGCGAGATTAGAAGCGAACTCGCTTCAGTTATAACCCACAAGCGAATTTGGTTGCGAATTCGTTTCTGACTTGACATAAATAGTATTTTAGTACTAGCAACACTATAAAAGACTATATCGACACCGGTTTAACACATGAACAATTATATGTAATTTAAACAATAAGTGCATATGAACTGTAAGCACCAAATTTTATTGAATAATGCAATCAAAACGAAAAAATCGTTAAATTGTAGCAATACAATTTGAAAAAACTTCCCTAAAATACATCCACATGTCTAGGAAGAGTTGTCTCCGCCTTCCTGGTCTTCATTGTCAGGAGTGGCCGCCGAAGGATTTTTTCGGGCATATGCTCTTAGAAAACCACGAAGCAAGTGGCTGTTCTTCCACCCCGTCTTGCGGAGATTAGCAAGCTCTGTCCTCATCGCGAAGTTCGACTCCTCAAGCCCCTTATAATATGCTTCCGCACTCACTAGTAAATGGAGAACATTGAAAATGTTAAATTTAGATATTGAACACAATATAATGGAACTTAAATATAATTTGTATCCCCTTACCTCCGATTTGCTCAGGTTCCGGCTCCACGGCCTTCTCTCCGTTTGGCTGCCAAGTCCCCCCAACCAATGACCACTTTTTCTTCTCAAAGTACTCCTTGGTGTAGTACTCACACGGCTTGGCGGTGTTGGAGAATTTCAACTTTGGATGCTTGGACCGGAGGAACATTGTTATGAAGTTTGCGTAGGGCAACTTCTTAGCCACCGTATTGTTCTCAACCACGCTGTCCTTCATGTGTTGAAACATGGTGTACCCGAGGTTTATCATCACTTCCGAGGCCAACAAGTAGTAAGTGACCAAAGTGGTGAAGTTTGGCTCTTGGAGGTAACCCCCTTTGGGCACAATAATTGGTAGCCACCATCTCATACAAGATCCTTCGCTCGGGTGTAAGATGTCCCAGCTTGTACTCCTTTGGCCTTCCAAGCGGACCTAACTGGCGGCCGAAGTGCTCCATCCCCAATTTCTGCAAATTCGCGGCTGGAAATATCGACTCACTTGGCCAGTCACCCCTTATGTAAAGGTCCACTGGTTCATCTTTGTCCTCGTACGTGTTCTTGAGGGCTGCACTGAACAGTTCAGGACTGATTTCGAACTCCTTCTTGTTGACCTTGGTCTTCCAATTATCAGCCACCTGTCGGAAATTAGCGTAGAATTGCATTGTCTCCTCTAGATAACCCGGGTCCTTCACCTTCATCAATGTGTCCGCTCCCGAATAATGTAGCAAGCCCCACACCTCTTTCAAGCCTAGCTCTTCAACCTTACTCTCATCCACCACAAGTAAGGTGTTCAACTGCGACTTAGCATCCTCAAAACTCCTATACTTGAGGTAAGCAGATTCACTGACAAACTTAGTTTTATCAAAAACTATAACCTCGCTCGATTGTTCAACCTTCTTCTTTCCCCTCGGAGCCATGTTTCTAATTAACCAAAGTACCTATCAAGAATACCTAACATCAATCCTATTCCTATGATTGAACCCCAGTTTCAACAAAGAAAATCAACAGAAAGCTAAAATACTGATGAACTTAAAAATTTAAAAACATGGCATCCAGATTAACAATGAGTAAGATGAAACGGGACAGGAACTTACCAGATGTATGGAATATGGCAGTGGGGGAGCAAATTTCCGGCTTGACGGTGGCTGGTCGGCGGTGGGTGAGCAGAGGAAGCAGCGATTTTGCGTGAGTTTGGGGGAAAATTTGGGGATCTGAGTTTTGATCGACAGGGCCCAGCAGTTGACTATTTATGTTTGTCAACGTTACAAGTTCGCTCAACACTCGCCTACAGGCGATTTAAGAGGCGAGTTCGCTTGTTTGTTATTATATCAATTCAATCTTGTTCCGAATTCGCTTGTAACTCGCCTACAGGCAAGCTGGAAGGCGAGTTCGCTTCATTGTTAAAAAATATAGGCCTTTGGGCCAGGAATCTAATAGATGCACTCAACACTCTGATCGCTAATCACTGTATAGTATATGTATAGTGTATGTATAGTATATGTGCATATCATGCATGGTGTTTCATGGGCAGTTTGCGCGGGTCGGCGACTTATCGAACCATTTAGTTTTGGTCACATATATAAACTGATCAGTTGGACCCTGCTCCACCGATGTGGGAAAATGGATGTGACGTGGAGGCGAATTCGCCTGTCACTCGCCTGCAGGCGATTTAAGAGGCGAATTCGCTTTTAACTCGCCCACAGGCGAGCTGGCAGGCGAGTTCGCTTCATTGTTAAAAAATATAGGCCTTTGGGCCAGGGATCTGATAGATGCACTCAACACTCTGATCGCTCATCACTGTATAGTATATGTATAGTGTATGTATAGTATATGTGTATATCATGCATGGTGTTTCATGGGCAGTTTGCGCGGGTCGGCGACTTATTGACATGCAAGTTATAGATGTTTTTTTTAGGTCAATATTTAGGGAAAGGGAGAAAAGTTAAAGTAGTTTCAATGATGCCAATAAGATTATACAATGAAATTAAAGATTAATTTATTTTCTTAAAACTCTAGTCCATGAATTTTATTTTTTAATAGATATGGAATGAACATTCATTCTATTTTAATTTAGTTTAATAAAAATACGTCCCATTAATTTAATTCTAATGATACTTTTTACTTAATTTACATTAATTGAGGAGGAACTTCCCTACCAAAAGAAAGAACAAACAGCAGGTATTTTTTCTCAACTTAATAACTATAAATATCTCCTCCTGCTGCAGCACAGAAGCAGCAACAACAAATTCAAAAATCAAAAAAATTAAAAATAAAAACAAATCATGAATTAATTAGAAAACAAAATGTGTGCGTACGTGCGATGTACTGCATCAAAGATCTTCTAAGCATTGCCATGAGTGCTGTGAGTCTGGGAAGACTTTTTGTTCACTCCAGAAAAGATTGACTTGCTCGAAATCCGACCTAAATTGGAAGATCTTCTGAGAATTTCCATGAGTTCTAGTGTTCAAGGTTCTGAGAACTCTTGAATCACGCACGTTGTACAAGACGACCTTTTCGTGCGTGCTTAAGACAACAATGTCTCGATTATAGACCCCAACTGGTTTGGCCTCTTCTTGTCTCAGAGACGGCTCCAGTTCAAACCACATAACTATTCTCCACGTGCCATGGATCCGAGCCCACACGTGCGTAGTGCCTTCATCCCTATCGGAATACATCACTCCAACCTTCCCTTCAAACTCAACCAGAGTTCTCCAATCATCGTACAATCCAATTTCCAGTTGAGGAAACCGGTAACAAGTTTCATTTTGGACGTTGAAAGCTACCACCTAGCCATCATTTGTTAGCCAGTGTACTAGGTTACCTATTGTCACCGGTTGACCTGAAGTAACATCCAGATTCACCTCTATGCTCTCAACCGTCTTCCACTTCCAATTCATCGAATAAAAAATCTCACAGTGATACATATTTTCCACTCGATAAGCAATTCTCTTTTCCTTAGAAAGGCGAATAAGTTTGCACCTGATTGGATTAGATCTCAGCACAACCACGGCCGCCGTGACAGTTTCATATTTGCTGAAATTAGGGTTAGTGCTCAAAGATATCCAATACCCAAGATTAGGTTTACCAACGTAAACCATCCGCTCCTGGTAGTTGATATTAACACCGACAGCAAACAGAATACCTTGTTTCGACGAAGCTAAGATCTTCAGATCGTAATCATATGATGAGAACATCCTCCCATTGTTCCTCAGCATGTACCTTCCAAGCTTCTCGATCTGATGATCAGTATCCTCAATTGAAACAAATTTCTGTCCGTTCCTCGAACTTCCCTCCAGAATGAATCCGTACAGATTCTTGGTTTTCTTGTAATAATCAGACATGAAAACTGGGCTATGTATGAGCTCGTTCCAGTCTGCAGAAATCAGGTTGCAAGCGTCCAACGTTGCTAAAGAAGGGGTTCTGGTTAGTATCTCGAAGGCCATGTCTGAAGGGAAAAAGCTGGAAGAATCCATATGAAAAAAATCTGCAGAAATAATTTGAAGGATTTCTTTACTAACGTTGGTGAGACTGATGGTAATGATATGAGCAGGGGAAATGAGATGCCTATATATAATGTTTGGATTAATCTTTATTCATTGTTTCTGGATGATTCGAATTTTTATTTACTAAATAAATCACTGTACGTGCGAATCAAATATTGGTCATATAGAAAGCACCGTGATTTGTTTCCGGAAGTGGTTATCTTGAAAATGTGAGAATGCCTTTAAGTTCTTACTAGGAACTCTAACAGTTTTTACTATCAACATTAGTGTTGTTGAAATTTAAATAATTATAAATTGTAGAGATGCAACTTATCAACTCGAGATTTTTATTTATCACATGCAATTTTTTTCGAAATGTAAAAAAAAAAAAAAAAAAACCTAATTTTTCAATAATCTCAATTTATTATAGTTTGATCTGATGAAATTACATTTGACGGAATTAAGATTAAAGCATCCACAACATTCTTCTTCCATCAGCAATCCTTTCAAGTTCCACAAGGAATTAATCTTTTTTTGGGGTGTGCATGTGGTTTTCTTGAAAATGTGAGAATGGCTTTAAGTTTTTACTAGGAACTCTAACAGTTTTTACTATCAACATTAGTGTTGTTGAAATTTAAATAATTACAAATTGTAGAGATGCAACTTATCAACTCGAGATTTTTATTTATCACATGCAATTTTTTTCGAAATGTAAAAAAAAAAAAAAAAAAAAAACCTAATTTTTCAATAATCTCAATTTATTATAGTTTGATCTGATGAAATTACATTTGACGGAATTAAGATTAAAGCATCCACAACATTCTTCTTCCATCAGCAAACCTTTCAAGTTCCACAAGGAATTAATTTTTTTTTGGGGTGTGCATGTGGTTATCTTGAAAATGTGAGATTGCCTTTAAGTTCTTACTAGGAACTCTAACAGTTTTTACTATCAACATTAGTGTATTTGAAATTTAAATAATTTTAAATTGTAGAGATGCAACTTATCAACTCGAGATTTAAATTATTTATCACATCCTATTTTTTCCGAAATGATAAAAAAAAATAAAAAAAAAATTCCACAATTTTCAATAATTTCAATTTATTATAGTTTGATCTGATGAAATTACATTAGACGGAATTCAGATTAAAGCATCCACAACATTATTATTCCATCAGCAAACCTTTCAAGTTCCACAAGGAATTAATTCGCACTTGGATTTTCATTTCATTTCTAACTTATCAAATTATTAGAACTAGTATGTGTTTTTCAATTCACAAAATCTCATGAAATTAAATTTAATTCATATCACTGCAACCAAATTCTGAATTACTGACTATTGCACTAATTATTTTTAATTTTGCCAAACCACCAGTGGAGGGATATTCTATTAGGCATTTTTTTACCTTTAAATTGACATAAAATAAAATACAATGATCTCCTCTGGGGTTGGTAATTTGTAAGATTACAGAGAGGTTTATAAAGATATAACTATTCTAAACCTTCTCTGTATCTCTGTATCCACTTCGATAGTTGTACCTAAAAAAATACCAAAATCGAAAGATTCCTTAAAGACCGACACAAAAGCGTCAAACTGCCTTGAGAGGTGTACGTAATATCCCTAATTTGACTCAATAAATTAGCCAAACCAATTTTGCAAAAGGTCAGGGTGTCAATCACCCATCTCACTGATATATCCAAACCTGTACTGACAGTTTCAACCCCGATAGATCTCGTACCCGATCAAAAAGGTGCCTAAACTATATATTATAATTACAACAATTAAATCTTCAATGTAGTCATTAAAAACACGATTTCATCATCATTCTTTATCATCATAAAAATAAAATTCTTCTCCTTTATTATTTTTACACTAAAATGTTACAGTATTAACTAAACTTGGAAAAATACATGTGAGGATATATTGTAGTTCCCTTTATGATATATTTATTTTCCAACAAAAATAACAAAACTGTATTTTTTTTCCTTCATCCTTAATGCCATGCAACTCAAAATATTTACCATCTGGCTAAGACATCAGTAAAATCCTTTGAACTTCTATGGGGTAAATTATTTTGGGGGTTGGCAACAGTCATCATGAAAAGATGGAAAAGCCTTTACCTTGTCCTACGGTAATTTGCATCATTAAATATATATTTGTGGGGACTCGCACATGTATCAGCCCTACTACCCTATATATCCCCCTCCTCCCTGTAAATCACATCAGAGCCTCCATTCCCACAGCTTCCTAAATATTCTCCCCCCTTTGTTTGCACATCTCTTCCCATGGATTTGTCCCTGTTCATCACAGCCCTCCCATCAGAAATCCAGACGTTGATCTTCCTTCGTGTGTACTTCGAAGCCATCCTCCATATGTACGTGGGTGGACATGATCCAGAATGGTGTCTCTGGTGGCTGAAGAAAGCCTCTGGCTTGGGTAGCCAAGAGTCAACCTATGCGTTGGCACTTTTTAACATCATCGACGGTAATTTGCAGGAAGGCATCCAGCTGATCACCACCATGAAGAGGACGGACAAGCCTGGCCTCCGGCTTGCTCTTCAACGCGTCAGAGCTTGTCTGGCTTACTCTTGGGGTTGGTGGTACTACTTCAGGTTCATCACAAACCAAGCTGCACGACCTAGGCCGATCTGCTGCAAAGTGCATGTTGCTCTCAATCGCAGAGCGAGGTACGACCGCTGGGTAAGGGTAGATCCGGCGGATATCTCCTGCGACGCATGCACCTGCGATCAGGAGGTCATTCATATCCTGGGATCTCCATGAGCATGCATGTCCTTGATCTTGACTGCTTTTTGGCCAAGCTCATTAGCTAGTTTCTTCTTGCGTCTGTGTGTTTTGTGTTGATTCTTTTTGATTCTGCATGTTTTGTGTCACTTGTTTTCCACTATTTCTGTTTCAAGATCAAGGGGTTCAAGAAATCAGGGTCTTCATGGAACTGTAATCTAATGAACCTGTGTTTACTTTTGTGGCATATTGTAATTATTGCAAATCTTTTCTTGTTTTGATCCCTCGACACTTACTCTTTGTCCCTGACACGGCAAATAGTCACGTTCGTAAATTTGAAGCCATTATTCCAAACTAATCCTGCGGACAAGTCAAAACAAGAGAAGTAAGGGTGATAAATGCATATCAATTGTGTCAATCTATTTAACATTAATTAAAAAAATACTCCCTAAGTTCACCTATGTATATCTTACCATGAGATTTTTGATGTTCATTTAATGTCTGATCTGTCCATTCTTGGCAATGGTTTAGCTATCTTCACCATCTCAATTTTTCTTCCTCCCCTCTTGCTTTGAAACACGCACTTGATTCCTTCTTACCTAATGTGCAAATATTGCTAAGAAAATATTTGGTAAAAACTTGTAATTCATTTCAAATTAGTTTACTAACTCCAAAGATAAGTTACGCAAAAGTCGCATTTCATTTATAAGACGTAATATTTTTGAATTATTCTAAACACTTGTTGTAGACAACTAGTCTTCTTCATTACATATAGATTTTGGTAATGAAGTGGGACTACGTCTACGTTTATAAGTTCATGAAAATGTTAACCTCGATTTACTGTTTCATATGAACATGCATGGGAGAGTAAAAGTATATTTGGCAACTACAGAAGCATTTACTGGCAAACACATGCATCTTTCAAAATAATCCACGTGCTTTAGCATCAGTACGCACGCTAATGTCCTAAATAGCAACAATTTACACACGAATTCAATAAAATCCAAAAGCAGGGCCCAACATGCCCAAATACAAATAGGTAAACTCAGTTCGGGGGCAAAAATGAAAAAGTCAACATTCAGTACGGACTGAACCCCACAAATCACCACCTCCTCACACTATGGCAGCTTTGCTTTCGATAAAACCTGGAATTCGATCAAGCAGTGCCTTTCTTTTTGCGTTTGAATCTGATAGAAGAATAAAGCACAAATATGACAAGCGCAGCTGCAGCCTTTTGCTTTTCTGCAACACATTTGGATGATTATTAATTGATTTTATGAGCATATAGTGAATAATCCACACACCTTCAAGAAAAAAACCAAAAACCACTTACCACATCCAATCTGAGACTATCGAGAGATGGTATCGAACCAGTGAAATTCTCCATCATGCACATGACGCACTCACCCCTATCGGAATAAAGCAGACTATTCCTCCAGAGGGGGTATAGCACATGGAAGGAGAAAGAACGGTACGCCTCAAGAACAGCCTTGTGCTTCTTAACCTCAAGAAGGCGCCAGAAACACGTCCCCTACACATTCAAAGTGAGTTTGGAATTTTTACATTTCTTTACTATCAACAGCCAACATCAACAGCCAACACTTATACGAAATTCACTATTACTTACGACTGCACGACCCAGCTTCTCAATCTGTCCATCTTCTGGAGCTTCCCTTGTAGTCTCGATCAGTTGAATCTGGCCCTCCACGGCGTTGATAACCACCAGGTAGTAATTGCCATCGTGAAGTATCGGTATGTACACCTACAATTAAACATAGTGTTTGTTCAAAATGAATCCAACATTAATAGTTGTTAATGAGTTCAAGCAAGCTGGATCAAGAAACACTTACAAAGGAAGCACTTGGAATGTCAAGGTCGCACGTACGCAACCACCTAAGCCACTGATCCACCACCATAATTGGGTCAAACATGTCCTTGTCCCGGAAACATAAAAAATCAGAAAATCCATTCCATTGTTGAAATGCTTATAGCACACATTTACATAAAATGCTTACCATCCGAACTGCGCGGAGACATATTCTTTTCTCCCATCTTTGGGAATCCAAGAACCTGTTCAGCAACATGGCAAAGACATTAACTACCTCCACAGAGATGTTTCTGTATGCACCCATGGACCACATATCAGCCCTGCACAACTCGGTTCTCAACCATTGATCTTCTCCTTTCTTCACAAATAGAATCTCCCTGCCAACAAAAAAACAAAGACATCATTAATCCAATGAACCATTTAATAAAACAAGCTACTTAAATGAAGGTAAAGGTATCCTTACGCTGGTTGACCATCTCCTAAGCAGTAATCGGCAATCTCCATCTTGTACGGCTCGAACTTGTGGCTGATTCTGCATAGGCTCTGCACAGAGTAGTTAATGTAGGTGGGAGGGTAACTGAAGGTCCATGTCGTCCACGGACAGTTGCTCATCTGATCATGGGGGAATCGCTCATCCAGAGGCTCAACGACAGGGTTGGGCTGACCATAGAGGGTATGTTGAAGGGGCGACGGCCTGCCTATCCCAACCTCGTTTGATGTATGGTTGGTCGTTAGGAAAATGCTTTCCTGGCCAAATCGTGCTGTGGAAATAGATTAGCTGGAGTAAAATCAGACACCCCTCACACCCCCTGCCAAAAGAACTTGCCTCCTTTGCTTCTCTGACCTTGAACTTATACACCCTAGTGCACAGATGATCCACCACATGCCCGGCCCAGTCGTAGGACTTTATGTTGTCCACATCCCACAAGCAATTCAGAAGTCCAAGGCCTATCTCTTTGCCAAACTTCGGTGTCAGCAGCGTGTTCATCACGTACAAAACAAAAACCTCTTGAAGTCTACCCCACCCTGGGGTTGTTTCAGAATCATGCTTTCAACTTCTCTCAAATGCAGCCTCGTAGTGAAGCGCAAACCGTAATAGTCTCTCCATCTCTGCTTCACCATTCTCACTTCATGATTTGAAGATTGGATCACCACCTTCTTCTCAGGATTAACAGGCAGGCCAAACACCATCTTTGCATCCTCTGCCGTGACTGAGAAACGAATCTGACCATCACAATGAAAGTACCTCTTCACAGGATCAAAGCAATCCACCAGCCACTGGTTCATCTGATCTGGGACTACAGCAGTGCTGAAGTGAAGCAAACCTCCGAATCCTATGTCCCTCACATCTTCCTGCTGCATCGGGGAAAGCTCCTGAACAACACGGTTCAAACGTTCTCTCCTCCGGTTAAGCACCTGGTAAAAATAGTATTCCTCATACCCATTGTCTGAATCAGAACTGTAAGCACTGGCTGCGCTGCTGATGCTCAACCGTTTCCTTTTTCCCAGACTCCTAGACGGGCCAGCTCCTCCGCCACGCGGCTTTTTCCGGTGTTCAGTATTGGCCGACTGAATTCTTCGCTGATAAACTTTCACAGCCTGAGAAATCGTTCGAGATGTGTCTGCAAAGTGTAGATAATAAGAAGACCGATTAATGTTACCCAACACAAGGTGGGTCTATACCCTTGAATATAAATATTCCACCGACATGAATTGGTCATAAAACACACAGATAATATATTAAAATCCAACGGGGGAGGATCTAAATTAAACTTAATCCGAAACCAAAAGTTACCCTTGCACAAAAGACCGGCCTTTTATTTTACAGAAAGATTCGACCTTTATAAATTAAGATTGGACATTTACAAGTACAGATTGACACTTTAGAAAAGTTAATTTACAAAACAAAACATTCGGCCGAAAAAAAGGGAAGTAACTTTTGCACATATTGCGTCTGAAAGCTTGCTTCTTTAATGGATCAGTTGTGATTCTTATAAAACTTTTACCGATCTATCTAATCCAAACCACGTGGCTGCTCCAACCAGATAACCCTAACTATTGCTGGTTCAAAAATAAGAGATCTGTCAAACAAGGGTATAGGCGATGATCTTACCAGCTGGTGGAGATCCGCCGGCGCTCCCTTCGTGTCCATTAGCAGCAGCAGCAACACTGACCTGCCTACCGGCCGTTGCTGAGGCCGCGTTAGGGGCGGCCTCGTTCGAAGAACTCAGATCGAGAATCCCACCGACCATGGCGCCTTTTCTATCTGATTATCACAAGAACAATATACTTTTCCCTCTGCTTGAAATGTGAACAGTTATATTGAACCTGTGTTTTCGTATAAATGGAGAGAGGAATGGAATGGGAAGAGGTTGATGTGGGGAAGTGCGCTCTTTTTTTCGATGGCCCGACAACTAGTAAATAATTTCAAATGCTTTTGTGGAGCTGCCTCCGAATTTTAAAATTCTTATTAATTAATTTATGTCCCGTTACTAGATAGGACCATACACGTGGCATGTAGGTATGAAATCGGACCATACACGTGGCATTTATGTACTACCAAAACAGCTTAATTTAGCCAACTGAATTCGTGACACATTCAAAATGTGTAGTGCTAAGGATCAAAAACCAAAAATATTTCTAAAACATCTCCATGTAACAAATTTAAAACCTTTTTATAAAAATATACTAGTCGTACTATGGGTCAACCCTAAGTCAACGCGATTTTATAACATAATTTTGTAAAAATAGATTGAAATCTCAAGTGAACTGAACTTAACCGAACTAAATTGCACTACAAAAAATTGCGTTTAATCGCAAATACAATAACCATAATAAATTCGAATATAAGATAGAATTTAATTGAAAAGTACTTCAACTGAACTGTACTAGATGTTACTATACTTCACTGATAAAATCGAAAGTATACCACACTTGATTGAGAGGATCTAAATTGAACTACACTCAACTGGAATGACCATAATCGATAATCACTAATCAGAAATAATATAATTCAAAAGTATTTCCTCAAATTAAAAGGGTTTCATCATTACCTCAATTGAATTTCGCAAAGCTTCGTTTAAAACTACTAAACTGCGGTGAAATGAATTTCAATAAGCTTCGTTTAAAACAACTTAGTTCAACTACACCTGAACTGAGGGAGGTGACAACGATTGAACTACAATGAACCCGAGATGATAACGATTGAACTACTATCAGCTCATAAGAGCTTAATTGAACCACTACTAACCACGACTATGCATACTGGACACTGACTCTGCGACAAGTTAAAACTAAGTCAGCTACACTTGGCTAAAATGATAAGAATTGAACTTCAGTTATCTAACATAAGAAGAAATGAACTTCACTCAGATGAGATTAGAAATGACCATCGCTTCGCTTAGCTGAGACTGAGATGGTAACAGTTGAACTACAGTTAGCTGAGATGATAACAATTGAACTACACTTAGTTGAGATGACAAAAATTAAACTACAATTAGCTAAAAAATATAAGACCTGAACTTAACTACTATCAACCAAATTGAACTACACAACCCCTAATGTCTAGAGTTCAAGTACACTTAACCAAAATGATCATAGATCGAGCAGACTCGGTGAATTGGGATAAACTTAAATGAATTCAGCTAATGACAACAAAAATGAACAACACTAAGTTATATTAACCTAATCCCTAAAACTTCAGTAATTGAAGTGAGTAAATTGAAATTCAATTAACTAAAATTTACTGAATTGAATTTCACTTCAAAAACATCAACTTCAAATCAGTTGGTAAACTATAACATGAACAATTTCATTCTAAAAGATAATTTCATTCCATTAACTTTTATTCTTTTTATTGCATCACCACATTCAACCAATTTAGATAGGATAAGACAGATTTGTTCAAGCATATTAAAAAACCATTATTTAGAGCAGGTTTAAATTATTCAACATAAATTCCTAATTATCAAAAATAATTTGTAATTTTCACCATTTAACCAAGATATGAATAGTTATTTCCAAAATTATGAAATATAGCCCAAATATTTTCCCACGTGTATTTCCCGCGCTGTTGTGACTTCCCGCGTAATTGAAACATGCATTATACTCATTCATCTGAAGTGGCCAGTTCCAACTTCCGAAGCAGAAATAAAAAATAATAGTACATTTATACTCATTATTTGTTCATGGTCTTGTCCCATCAAACCAGAAGTTAGTTGTCAGTCCATTCCTCCCACTTGCAATTTCATTCATGCAGGTCCAACCGAAAATAAATTCTACTGTGATTATCATTTCATTTTTATTATATTTGTGATTCTGATTATATACTACTCATGATATTAAAGTAAAAATTCACAATTCATTTTAATTTTAATTAATTCACCTATCATTTTTATCATTTTAATTTTTACTTGCTAAGAGTCCAGAAGACTCAGCAGAAATTTGTTGGCAATTTTGTAGAAGTTGACTATGTTTAAACACGCTCTTATGTTTAAACACTTGCTCAAGAAGATCAGAAACCGAGCAATACGTCTTTGAAGTGAAGTACAACTCAGATGCGATCAAACGAGATATTCTGACGAATCAAGATGATATTTGAAGAATGATTCGGTTCTGATTTAATTAGATAAAGAATATATTTGTGAGTTGTATTCTATTTAGAATTAGTCGTAATTAAGGAAAGAATATATTTCTTATCATATAACTATAGAAATAGCATATAGCTAGAAAGCATGCACAATGGAGTCCCAAAAGAGAGACTTTTTAGTTATTGGGAGTCCCACAATGGGAGTCCCAAAGGTTGTTTTTCAGCCCATTTATGCCACATGGGCCGCCCCCACGCCTACGTGGCGCCACGTGGCAGCTGAAAATTCTTTTTCTTTTTTGTTTTTTCTCATCCACCTTTCTTCTCCCACTTTCATTTCTTTTCTTTTTCTTCTTGTTTTGGTTTAATGGTAATATTATCATCCTACATCTATTATTATTATTTTCTTTTTTTCCCAACGGTTATATTTTAATTTTGTCTATAAATAGAGCCCAATATTACCATATGTTTGATACATTATTTTTTTGTCACATTCTTTTTTTTGTTTTCTACGACGAATCTAAATTTAAGATTGTAATATGCACTTTTATTTATGTTTATGTAAAAAGTTGCATTTAAATATTACTATTGTATATTTTTTGATGATAGTTATAAATATTTTATTAATTATTGTATTTGATAATGATTTAAAAAAATCATAATGCTTTTCATTTATTATGTTCCAATACCCCTTAATTTTGATTATTTAAATAATTATGTCCAGAAGACTCAGCAGAAATTTGTTGGCAATTTTGTAGAAGTTGACTATGTTTAAACACGCTCTTATGTTTAAACACTTGCTCAAGAAGATCAGAAACCGAGCAATACGTCTTTGAAGTGAAGTACAACTCAGATGCGATCAAACGAGATATTCTGACGAATCAAGATGATATTTGAAGAATGATTCGGTTCTGATTTATTTAGATAAAGAATATATAGCTAGAAGACTAAGTGTAGCTGTGATGAGCTAGACGAGCAGATCAGCATTGCCGAAATGGAAGGATCGAGAGGATCAAGACGACATCACAACATTTGGACTATAAATATACAACGACGCTGCGATAACAAGTATCCATCTTACAAGAAAGTATTCTGCAGATCAGAATAGCTTTAAAGTTGGAGCAGCTTATTGAAGGGAGTTCAATAGGCCTACCCCATCGCCAGGAGTCTGAAATCAACAAGGCTTAATACTTCAGGGGAAGTGGTCAAGACAACAACGAGGAGTTGCTGACCGGCAGTGAGGGGATCTCACGAATCCACACGAATAAGATAGGTTTTAGATAGTTAATTGTTTGGAGATCAGTGTAAATGATCTGAATTATTATAGTGGATGATTTTCAGGCTGGAAAACGCAGAGGTAGGTGTTTTAGCACCGAACTGCGTAACCAATTCTGTGTTCTTACTTTCAGTGTCTAAACTCTGTCTCATGTTTAAACAAACGTGCTAGAATAGAAAGATTAGTTAAGAATTTTGTGAAACTGATCGATAGTAAATTTCACTTGCTTCTTTGGAATTGTATATCAATACAATGTAAACCCACATAGCGTTTAGCGGATCGTAATATTAATATTTCGATGAATTGCAGTTAATGCATTAGGTCGAAAAGGATCAATCGGTGGGAGTTTTCAACATTTTTGTTGAATTGTATCATTACTCGTTCGACAATTAAAACAATTTTCTATTCATCTATCAACCTTATTCCATTAGTCAAGATAGTCTAGGGTGAAAAGGATGGCCATATATACAGATCGATGTCACACTGAATGGATCATGCATATCATAAATGAACCGCTTAAGATGGAGATTTTAAACTCGTTTTTAAAATTAGAGATCATCAATCGTTTCGACCCTAATACCATTACCCGATGGGTCTACTGGGTCCCGGGGGTCTTAAATGGGTCATTATTAATTAAGTGGAAAACATACCCTAAACCCTAAATCCATACAATAAACACTAGCACCCCAAAACCCTAAAACCATGAGACCCATGCTAGACCCATACTTATTGGGTCTAAAAAATTTAACCCATATATAAGACCCATGTATAAAGTTAAACACCTTATTTCTTATCAAATACAAACTATATTGCTTGTCAAAACTAACTAATCCCTTTTCCCGATAATTCTATATACATATATATAAATAAATATATACATGTATTGGCAACTATGTTCCCTCTGCATGCGAATTCTATAGTACGTTTCATTATGGAACACAAAATGTGCATAAGAGTTTAAGGTACATGTTTAGTATTTTGAGTGCTCGTTAATAATTCAGAAGCAATGTAGTTTTTCATATTTATCGCTAAGACGTTGTCACTAGTTCATATTCTAATTCAAAATCATAATATAATTGTCAGTTATTCACCACGATCGACAATATGCAATTCTAGTTTCCAAACTAGTTAATCATAGTCATTTAGTAGCTATGCTATTACGTATCATGATGTGATAAGTTCATTCGTCTTCGTAATTGCCTGATAGTATCGTCTAACAACCCGGTTGGCTGGTATAACGCTAATTATCCCGATAATGTAATGTCAGAACTACCCTGTAATAAGATGCAGTGATTCAATATACTAAACCGGATGTTCATTTACGATACTTCCACATTGCTAGGACCCCTAATTATATATATACACTTGCCTAATTATGACATATTACCAGCATATATTAGAGCTGAACTAAAATTCGTCAAATAAATTTTCTAAACAACCGATTTTTCTAATTCAATCACAATTATGTTGTATCACATCATATTTTAAACCAAACAAAAATAAAAATCTTCTATTCATTAGATATGAGTATTTTTTACCTCTAAAATACTCATAATTCGCAATATTCTCTAACCATTTTCTTACAACAAACCATAATACACCATAAACTTCCAACTAATTTATATTGCTATTTAATTCAACACTTTCTCTCCCACAAAAAATATAAACCTTCCAAAATCGAAGTCAACTCGGGAACAATCTAGAGCACAAGTCAAAACCGTGGTTTAGCCAATTGTTTATGTCTCACTCACAAACTGAAACCACAAACCATACTCCAAAACCACGTTCTGCTCTTCCTCTCACAAAGCTTGCCAAATCATCACACCAAAACCACCGTCCCATCTCTCTCCTACTCGTGTCCACCAGTAGAGAAGGAGAGAGATGAAAATGGTAGTTTGATGAAATGGTAGTTTGATAAAAATAGATACAATAGAGAAGGAGGCCCATGCAAAACCCCACAAATAAGGGACTCATGGGGAGGGAGGCTCCCCTCCAAGTGTAACGTAGACTTCTCGATATCTTTAATTTCATGTAAGGGCTCATATGACACGTGGCATATAAGCTCAGATTAAAGACGGGAAACGTTATCTCCCGTTTCCCACTAGTGCACAAGCATAGGTTTCTCGGCACACATTTCACGGTGTTTTGGCCAGATTTTGGCGGAACCGCCGAGTAACTGGGTTACGAACTCGTAACCTGCCGTTCGCCTAGGGCAAAAAAAAAAACACGGCGTTTCACAATTAAAAACAAGGCGTTTTCCAAAGTGTATTAAAAATGTTAATACTAGGCGAATTCTGAACCGTGTTCGCCTTTAGGCGAGTAGAGTGACGAATTCGCCAGTATTACCCGTCTGAAATAAGAATAGTTGTTCGCCCATACATGCTAAGACGCGTTGTATTTGCGAAATCGCCTTGTATTGACGCTAGCAGGCGTTACTGAAGAAGCGAGTTCACCTATAATTATGACCAGAGGCGTTTCGGTTTACGATTTCGCCTGTATTAAAATGTAGCGGGCGAATTTGGTGGCGAATTCGTAACAGTGTCGTAGCTGGGTGTATAAAAGCTGATTTTTTGCGGGAATAAAAATAAAAGAAGTAGATAAAAGAACTCTCCTTTTGTTTTGTCTCAAGTTTTGCTCACATTTTCAGGCCTTGATTTTGCCCAAGAACACAAAGGTATGAGGTTTTGATTTTTTTGTTGATTGGTTGTGGAATGGGCAAACTGTTTTTGATTAGTGTATGTGCTTGTTTATATGGATTTGTAGAGTTCTTAGGGTGCTAAATTTGTGGGATGTTTGAGTGATTGTAGCAAAACCGTTGTTGATAGTATCTTGTTAAGCATGGGTCGTAGTGAAATCATGTTGGAGAATCAGCGTCTCTCACAAGGTTATACGGATTTGATTCAAGAGTTTATTGATGTTGGTTGGAAGGATTGTGTAGAAAAGAGAATGGGTGGGCTAAGATGTCCTTGCATAGATTGCCTTAACAACGCGATTTATGAGGATGTAGACGTTGTGCGCGAACATTTGGTTTGTAGAGGTTTTGATCCTACATATACAACATGGGTTTGGCATGGAGAAGGTGCAAGTCATAATGATGCAGAGTTTGATGTTAAGCTTGGGGCTGATGGATTGCGTTATGATGGTTGTCTTGATGAAATGGCGGAAGACGTGGCAATGGATTGGGTAGGAAAGCCGAGCATGTTAGCGGCGATGTATAATGATAAAGAGACACCATTGTACAAGGGTTGCAAACATTCCGTTCTTGGTTCTACGTTGTTGTTGATGAATTTAAAGGCGCGCCATGGAATATCTGACAAGGGGATGACTGAATTGTTAGAGTTGGTGAAAGAGTTGCTACCCACTGACAACTTGTGTCCTGATCGAGTATATGCTGCTAAGAAGATATTATGTCCTATGGGAATGGAGATGCAGAAGATTCATGCATGCCCTAACGATTGTTTGTTGTACAGGGAAGATGACAAAGATAGAGATACATGCCGAGTCTGCAATGAACCTCGGTACAAGTCAAAGGTGGGGACCGTAGAGGTATGCGGCGAGAGTGTGACGCCGTCTAGATGTAAAACGCCGGCTAAAGTAGTGTATTACCTTCCGCTGATTCCTCGACTGAAGAGGTTGTTTGCAAATCCTGAGGATGCAAAGTTGCTAACATGGCATGCAGATAGGGCTAGGGAGGACGATGACATTATTTCACATGCCTCAGATGGAGATCAGTGGAAGAAAATGGATGAGCGGTACCCTAAATTTGCTGCTGAGCCCAGGAATGTGAGGCTAGGCTTATCCACTGATGGCATGAACCCCTTTGGTAACATGTCTAGCACCCATAGTTCTTGGCCAGTTATGGTTGTGATTTACAATCTGCCATCGTGGTTGATGATGAAACGTAAGTATGTGTTATTGTCCATGATGATATCTGGTCCTAAGCAACCGGGTAACGATATTGACGTGTACCTAGCGCCTTTGATCGAAAATTTGCAGAAATTATTCGATGTTGGTGTTCGGATACCTGATGGCAGTCGAGGTGATGAGGAGTTTAAACTGCAAGGAATGTTGTTGTGGAGTATAAATGACTTTCCTGCATTAGGTAACTTGGGGGGTTATTCAGTGAAAGGTCACTTTGCATGTCCCATATGTGAGAGCAAGACTAGTTATTGTCAATTGAAACACGGCGGTAAGCCGGTGTATCTCGGGCACAGAAGATTTCTTCCGACGGGACATCCTTGGAGGCGAGCAAAGAATTGGTTCAACGGGAGAGAAGAGCATGATCCCTCTCCAATCCCTTTAACTGGAGAGGAGGTTCTAGAAAAGGTTACTGGGATGGATCATGAATTTGGTAAGGGAAAGAAGAAGAAGGCGTCGAATAGCAGTTGGAAGAAGTGTTCGATCTTCTTCAAACTAGATTACTGGAAGCATTTGGACGTACGTCACTGTCTCGATGTGATGCATATTGAGAAGAACGTATGTGAAGCACTTGTAGGTACGCTGATGAATACCCCTGGAAAGACAAAGGATGGCTTAAAAGCGCGGAAAGATCTTGTACAGCTTGGTATCCGATCGTCTCTAGCCCCTGTAGAGGAAGAAGGTAAATCTTATTTACCTCCAGCTTGTTACACTATGTCGACCGAGGAGAAGAAGCGTTACTGTAATGCTTTGAAGTCTGTTAAGGTTCCAACAGGTTACTCTTCGAACATCCGTAATTGTGTTAATACCAAAGAACTGAAGCTGGCGGGATTGAAGTCACACGACTGTCATAATCTTATGCAGGAGCTGAATGTTATCGCTCTACGAGGATCATTGCCTCGTCACGTGAGGAAGGCGATATCGAAGCTATGTTACTTTTTTAAGTGCATATGTCGTAAGCGAGTGAGCAGGCAGAAGCTGGATGAGTTGCAGGAAATGGTGGTGGAAGTTTTGTGTAGGATGGAGATGTACTTTCCCCCGGCCTTTTTTGACATAATGATCCACGTGATTGTCCATTTGGTGAGGGAGGTAAAATTATGTGGCCCAGTTTACTTGAGATGGATGTATCCATTTGAGCGGTACATGTCGATTTTTAAGCATTTCGTGAAGAACAGATATAGGCCTGATGCTAGTATAGTTCAACGTTATGTCGCAGAAGAGGTTATTGAGTTTTGTACCAACTATATGAAAGATGTTTCCACAGTGGGGATCCCAAATGCTAGGCACGATGGTAGAGTGGACGGGCACGGGCTCAAGCATCATAGTTTGGTTAGTCCTACCATCGCCGACATGGATGCTGTCCATTTATATATCCTCAGAAATCACGAGGCGGTGACCCCTTATGTTGACATACACATGAATCAGATTAGAGTGTCAAATTCATGGACTGTCGGTGATGTGAGGATCCTTGAAAAACATTGTGCCAATTTCGTTCGGTGGCTGCAAGCTCACATTCAGCAAGGGGACCATCCTGATATTGTCAAGCTGTTATGTAGAAGACCCCTCGGCACTGTTTCCTCATTTGGTGGGTACGACATAAACGGTTATACTTTTGGAACCAAATGGTCGGATGAGAGGTCAACTAACCAAAACAGTGGTGTGGTAGTACCAGGTGAGGCAGTTCATGGATGCGAAGCATACTACGGGACGATCACCGACATCTGGGAGATTGACTTTATCAGTGCCACAATTCCAGTGTTCAAGTGTGAGTGGGTGAAAGAATGTGGCGGGGTGCGGAAAGAGGATTACGGCACAACCCTGGTGAATCGCAGTGTTCTTGGCTCTGAAGGTGATTCGTTTATCATGGCATCTCAGGCGCACCAAGTGTTTTATGTGGCGGATCCACAGGATAACCGGTGGGAGATTGCGGTGAATGGTAAGCAGGCGCTTCTTCACAATGACAATGACGAGGATCGCAGCTTTGGTACAGATATCGGGGACCTTCTGGATTTAGAGCCTAACGAAACCTTAACTGAAGACGAGGCGAGTTTGAAAAGGTATTTTGCGCGGAACGATCACACGGAGGGCATTTGGATCACCAATGCTGGAAAACCAACGAAGCGAAAGAGGAATCAACCAAAGAATATGTAAACATTAGTATGTAATTGGAAAAACCTTAAGTTTTCAACATATACATTTGGTATGGACTGAATTAGTATTCATGTATGCTTGAAACGTGTTTCACTCATAGCATAGGCGTAAATAAAGACGACTTCTCTTGTACAAATCGCCTGTAAGCGTTACTAGAGACGATATCGTATCTCTATTCGCCAACCTTGAAACTACGTCGTTTTTGTAGTTTTACTTTATGCCTTGGCATTTAGGTGGTGGCGGTTCCGTAAGCCGTCTCGCCTGTTACTGGCGAGTTCGCTTCTTGAGTCGTCTGTTAGACTCTGTTGAAATAGGCGAGATTAGAAGCGAACTCGCTTCAGTTATAACCCACAAGCGATTTTGTTGCGAATTCGTTTCTGACTTGACATAAATAGTATTTTAGTACTAGCAACACTATAAAAGACTATATCGACACCGGTTTAACACATGAACAATTATATGTAATTTAAACAATAAGCGCATATGAACTGTAAGCACCAAATTTTATTGAATAATGCAATCAAAATGAAAAAATCGTTAAATTGTAGCAATACAATTTGAAAAAACGTCCCTAGACTACATCCACATGTCTAGGAAGAGTTGTCTCCGCCTTCGTGGTCTTCATTGTCAGGAGTGGCCGCCGAAGGATTTTTTCGGGCATATGCTCTTAGAAAACCACGAAGCAAGTGGCTGTTCTTCCACCCCGTCTTGCGGAGATTAGCAAGCTCTGTCCTCATCGCGAAGTTCGACTCCTCAAGCCCCTTATAATATGCTTCTGCACTCACTAGTAAATGGAGAACATTGAAAATGTTAAATTTAGATATTGAACACAATATAATGGAACTTAAATATAATTTGTATCCCCTTACCTCCGATTTGCTCAGGTTCCGGCTCCACGGCCTTCTCTCCGTTTGGCTGCCAAGTCCCCCCAACCAATGACCACTTTTTCTTCTCAAAGTACTCCTTGGTGTAGTACTCACACGGCTTGGCGGTGTTGGAGAATTTCAACTTTGGATGCTTGGACCGGAGGAACATTGTTATGAAGTTTGCGTAGGGCAACTTCTTAGCCACCGTATTGTTCTCAACCACGCTGTCCTTCATGTGTTGAAACATGGTGTACCCGAGGTTTATCATCACTTCCGAGGCCAACAAGTAGTAAGTGACCAAAGTGGTGAAGTTTGGCTCTTGGAGGTAACCCCCTTTGGGCACAATATTGGTAGCCACCATCTCATACAAGATCCTTCGCTCGGGTGTAAGCTGTCCAAGCTTGTACTCCTTTGGCCTTCCAAGCGGACCTAACTGGCGGCCGAAGTGATCCAACCCCAATTTTTGCAAATTCGCGGCTGGAAAGATCGACTCACTTGGCCAGTCACCCCTTACGTAAAGGTCCACTGGTTCATCTTCGTCCTCGTACGTGTTCTTGAGGGCTGCATTGAACAGTTCAGGACTGATTTCGAACTCCTTCTTGTTGACCTTGGTCTTCCACTTATCAGCCACCTGTCGGAAGTTAGCGTAGAATTGCATTGTCTCCTCTAGATAACCCGGGTCCTTCACCTTCATCAATGTGTCCGCACCCGAATAATGTAGCAAGCCCCACACCTCTTTCAAGCCTAGCTCTTCAACCTTACTCTCATCCACCACAAGTAAGGTGTTCAACTGCGACTTAGCATCCTCAAAACTCCTATACTTTAGGTAAGCAGATTCACTGACAAACTTAGTTTTATCAAAAACAATAACCTCGCTCGATTGTTCAACCTTCTTCTTTCCCCTCGGAGCCATGTTTCTAATTAACCAAAGTACCTATCAAGAATACCTAACATCAATCCTATTCCTATGATTGAACCCCAGTTTCAACAAAGAAAATCAACAGAAACCTAAAATACTGATGAACTTAAAAATTTGAAAACATGGAAAATGGAAAATCAATGAGTAAGATCAAACGGGACAGGAACTTACCAGATGTATGGAATATGGCAGTGGGGGAGCAAATTTCCGGCTTGACGGTGGCTGGTCGGCGGTGGGTGAGCAGAGGAAGCAGTGATTTTGCGTGAGTTTGGGGGAAAAAATTGGGGATCTGAGTTTTGATCGACAGGGCCCAGCAGTTGACTATTTATGTTTGTCACCGTTACGAGTTCGCTCAACACTCACCTACAGGCGATTTCAGAGGCGAGTTCGCTTGTTTGATATTATATCAATTCAATCTTGTTCCGAATTCGCTTGTAACTCGCCTACAGGCGAGCTGGCAGGCGAGTTCGCTTCTTTGTTAAAAATTATAGGCCTTTGGGCCAGGGATCTGATAAATGCACTCAACACTCTGATCGCTCATCACTGTATAGTATATGTATAGTATATGTCAAACGTGTTTCACTCATAGCATAGGCGTAAATAAAGACGACTTCTCTTGTACAAATCGCCTGTAAGCGTTACTAGAGGCGATATCGTATCTCTATTCGCCAACCTTGAAACTACGTCGTTTTTGTAGTTTTACTTTATGCCTTGGCATTTAGGTGGTGGCGGATCCGTAAGCCGTCTCGCCTGTTACTGGCGAGTTCGCTTCTTGAGTCGTCTGTTAGACTCTGTTGAAATAGGCGAGATTAGAAGCGAACTCGCTTCAGTTATAACCCACAAGCGATTTTGTTGCGAATTCGTTTCTGACTTGACATAAATAGTATTTTAGTACTAGCAACACTATAAAAGACTATATCGACACCGGTTTAACACATGAACAATTATATGTAATTTAAACAATAAGCGCATATGAACTGTAAGCACCAAATTTTATTGAATAATGCAATCAAAATGAAAAAATAGTTAAATTGTAGCAATACAATTTGAAAAAACGTCCCTAGACTACATCCACATGTGACGTGGAAGCGAGTTCGCTTGGCCACTCGCCTCCAAGCGAATTGAATAGGCGAGTTCGCCAGTTTTAAAACAAAATAAATTCTTTAACTAATATTGAAATAGGAGTACATATGAATCTTTATGTAATTTCCAATTGTTTTTTTGTACACATTTGCGATCAACTATGAACTTGGTAGGTTGAATTCTGGATGTAGTATACACTTTCATCACAATAACACGACCACTAGTGTAATTTGGCCTGTGGCCGGTCAAACTTGGAACTCACTCATCACAATAACACGACCACTAGTGTAATTTGGCCTTTTGGTTCTATTGTTCCGGAGTCCCGAACGCAAAACTTCTGCACAAAAATAGTCAAACTATTATTTTAATGGTAATATTTTATATTTTATATTTTATTTAATATGATCTTTTGTTAATTTTATATATTAAAAAACATATCTGTGATAGATATTACACATTTATAAAAAAAAATATTAGAAGTTACTGTAATTAATTACAATTTCAGTACTCTAGTTGTAATTACAATTTTAGTACTCTAGTTGCGGTTAGAGTAACCTCTAATTATTGAACCATTTAGTTTTGGTCACATATTGAAGCTGATCAACTGGACGCTACTCCACCGATGTGGGGAAATTGATGTGCCGTGGTAGCGAACTCGCCTCTATTCAACGCCTGTGTGTCAAACGGCGTATTATATACATGTTCTGTACTTGTATTTTTTTAAAATTCCTCGATTTAAGAGGCGAACTCGCTTCTTTATTCGCCCCAATGCTTACGATTTCGCCTATTGTCACGCTTGCTAGGTTCTGTTCCACACGGCGGCCTTAGTGGCGATATCGCAAGACATATACGGTTGTAGGCGTTAGGTTGGGCGGTATCTCTGCCTCGTTCGCCCCATCTTACGAGTTCGCCTCTTGGCACGCTTGTTAACTTCTGTTCCACACGGCGGATTTGGTGGCGAGTTCGTGAGGCCTAAATGTTTATAGGCGGCTGAGTAGGCGATTTCGCTGCCTTCTATCGCCTTGTGGAAATATGTGAAGCGAATTCGCTTCCAGGTTCGCTTGGTAATATTATGCAATATTGTTTTCATACGAATTTTCATGTTTTATCAAGGTTAGTTGTAGTATTTGTCAAGATTGAAGTTAATTAACTTGAAATATATTTGAAAAGCTAACAATAATAGTAGTCTCAAAAGAAGGCAACTAAACGATGTTGCGAGTTTAAGTACAAAATCAACAAACGGTGAAATATGCTAAGCGTCATCGCTGTCGTCCTCTTCACTATCACCGTCGTCAAGACCACCCTCCTGTTTGCCCCCGTCTTCGTCATCTTCTTCTTCCGACGACTCTTCTACTTCCTCTTCGGACGGCTGTTGTACTTCCTCTTCCGACGACTCTAGCGCATCCTCATTATGGCTTTGTTCGTTTCTGAAGACAACCTTGAACATTTCGTCATTATCTTCGTCCGGAGAAAACGGGCCACCATCTGAACCAACGGGATCTTCTCCAGCCTTAGCACCTTCGGGCTCGTCAAGCTGTTGTGCTTCCTTCTCTTCTGGATCCTCCTGTTCTGGTTCCGCTTCACTTTCAGGGTCATCCGCCTCCGCGTCCATTGGTGGCAAAGGCTGAACGGAAAAGTCTGGCATCCCTTCCTCGTCGCTAAGCTCAGGTTCCAAGTCTAGCATCCTGCCAAACTCCAATATCATCTCCATTTCCTTGGCTTGTTCCAACTTCACCTGTTCTATTTCCGCAGAAAGCTGTCGCATCATCACGACCATTCGCTCACGCCACTGAAGTTCCCGTCCTGCCAAAACACATCAAATCCATTAGAATATTGTATAGGCGCAAACAAATAAATCTAATAAAATATCAAGTTTGGGTAGAATCGACTTACCCGGACTCAAAACACCACGCGCACTTGAACTCGAAGCACCATCCTTCTTCTTCTTTATGACCCCATCGGCGCCAAGTGCCAATCCCTTGCTACGCAACCATTTCTCGGTGTAGTGCATAAGTGGCTCTGGCCGACTAACCGGTCTAATACCCTTCTTCTTGATCATCGGCGTGATAAGCTGGCCATATGGGATCGTTTCATCAGATTTGTCCTTGGCACGCTTCAGCATGTACTTCACAATTGCGTACCCTGGATTGATCTTCAACCCCTCCATGATGTAATAGAACAACATCAAATTGGCAATAGTAGGCTCGCAAGGGTGACCACCCGATGGCATGACATTCGAGCATATCAACTCGAACACCAACCTCTGCTCCTGAGTGAGAACGCCAATATTGTACTTCTTCGGAGTACCTTCCACCTTGCTACGCGACTTAAAGTATTTTCTACGCATAGCAACGGGTTCTAGGGGGTTCAGACTAGACAAAGATGGGAAGTTTTGGGTGTGGTAACACTCGTAAGGACCGTTTGGATCTAACGGCCTTAAGTGGTCAACCGACACATACGGGCAACCTATCACCTCATTAATCAAATACTTATCAACCTTAAACCTTACTCCCCTAACCATTGTCTCCCCCTCTTCGGCGTCCTTTGCAAAAGTCATATTTGCATAAAACTGTAAACACTCATCCTTATGCACCGGCTCTCTCGACATCAACATCCCTTCTAGATGCGTCGCCTTAAAATAGTCAACAATTTTACCAAACCCTAACGACTCTATCCGATCTTCATCAAAAACCCTAGCATTCAACAAGAAGCGACGAGAAAATTGTTCGTACCTAGTCTCGGCCTTTGTGCTGACAAAGGCCCACCAGTTTCAGCCGGGTTCCTGGTGGCGGTGCGGCGGTGCGGCGACGGACTAGTGGTGGGTTGGCGGTGATGGGAGGTTCCAGAAGTATGGCCGCCAGTTTCAGCCGGGTTCCTGGTGGCGGTGCGGCGACTGACTGGTGGCGGTGTGGCGGTGCGGCGACGGAGGGGTGGCGGGTTGGCGGTGATGGGAGGTTCCAGAAGCGAGTTCGCCGCCGCCGCCGCCTGTAGATCCACCGGCCGGGCGATCGCGTCTCCGGCGAGGTTGAAGGTCGGCGAGGGTCTCTTCACGCATTCCGGCCGGCTCCGCTTCGGGTTGAGCAGTGGGGGTGGTCTTCCGGCGCTTGGGGGCTGGTGGGGTGAGGGTTTTACCGGCTGATTTGCTCCGGCCCATGCTGTTGCAGGTATCTTCCGATTTGGGGGTTTAGGGTTTTGCGGGTGGAAGTTGGGGGGTTCTGAAATCGCCACCCGCAAAACTTGTTTTTGTATTTTTTTTAAAATTAAAATACGCTGGCGAACTCGCCTCTCCCATTCGCCTGTAGGCGAAATTGGTTACGAAATCGTGTCAGGAACGTCGCGCGTGGATTTCACTATGAAACGAACTCGCTTGTGTGTTCGCCTATAATTTCAACCAACTTGCGAACTCGCCTCAATTTTGTTTGTAGGCGCACGCTGTAGCGAGTTTGCTTCTGTACCCTAAACCCTAAACCCTGAACCCATGCCCGGCAACCCACAAGATAAAAACCAAACCCATTTATCATCGAGATTGGGAATGACAACCTTCAATCAAGCGAGTAGTGCGTAACTCGTCTAGACTCGAGAACTATATTAACCATGTTCGAGTCGACTCGACAACTAGCTAGTTAATAATACCATACTCAACTCGAACTCGTTACTATTTATCGAGTATCGACACTACTTGCGAGTTCGAACTCGAATTGTTTTTTTCTCTTTTTAAATAAAAATTTTACTACTTCTATACTATGAAAATTTCTGATTATATATATGTGCGTTTAAATACCTGTTCAATATTGAAATTATTAGCATCCTTAGAAATTATTAATGTAAATACCAATGCAATTAATTAGTTTATTCAATATTGAGTAGTAACAGAAAACTAGCTAGATTAGATGATTGAACTAATATAGTATAACCTAATAATATTATAAACTTGCAACTGATTATACTTACCGAGTTACGCACGAGTTTTTCAAGTCGAGCTAGATCGAGTCGTGTTTAGTCCGAGTTTTGACCGAGTCGATCTCGAATTACTCGCGTGTTGACTCAATTACCACCCCTATTCTCATCTAAAACTGGATACTTTTCGTTCATTAGCTCCCGAGATGTGTGATCGCGAAGTCGGCTCTTTAACGGGGTAACGATGTTGCCTGTATGTATAACATCATCCAGACTATGAGTAATACCACATGCATTACAGAAGAACTAAATGTCTACACTTTCAGTCTGAACTTGTCAAATACATGTATATTCGATGGTGATCAACACGTGGCTAATGTAGAAAGTCCTATTGCTCGTGTCTGCACTAGTGTAACATTTGGTTAACGAACTAATGGTATTAACCCGTAGTCCCATCATATACGTATCTAAACAGTTTATGCCAAATGCTTTACAATAACCATGGATATGGATTACAGTTAACAATTTCAGATACCTCTTCATAGGACTATATACAACATGTCACAACAATTCTCTTTCATAACAGACGTCATCGTTGCAACCAACTCAAGTAATATTATGTGCAGATAAAATCTGATTTCATTTATAAGTTTTCATATTAAATTTTAATATACATCATCTCATGAAACACACAATGTTAATATTAATTGCATAACAAAGTAGCAAATATTCAGAAAATAATTATTATGGGTTCATCAACTTGCTAGCTAGCGATACCGCAAGGGGTATTCGCCTCTAGCCGATGCAGGTTGCGGTATCGTAACCTGGCTAAACAGTAACCGACCAAATATACTATTCAGGCATGTTTTGTCCAACTTTACCATACTATATATATCTTTTATCCCGGATTTTGCTAACCTCTTCAGCATTTTCACCATTCATTCCCATCTACCCCTCCTTCTCTCTCACCTTATCCCCCCCTCAACTTCCATCTCAAATCCTTGCATTCCAAATCCATTCTTGCCTCATTTCTTGGTGAAATCTCATCAAAACCAACCACAAACTCACCCTCAAATCTAGCACATATATTTTGTGTGAAGAACTAAACCCTATAAAGCTTGTAACCCACCAAAAACCCCAAAATCTCCTTCAACTTTGGTTGAATATTACAAATCTCGCTACTTTGTGTGTCTAAGAGCAACAAACAACTAATATCTTCTTCTACAATTAAGGTATGAGACTCAAATTTGAAGTATTATTCAAAGCACATGTTATTTAGTTACTTTTTGAGATATATTGGTTGAATGGCATGCTTGAGTAGACATTATCCATGCTTAGTCCCTATCCATAACATCGTCTCCAAAGCTTTTCGCGAGCACAAGCATGCTCTAAGAAAAGACTACTTGTATGAGAAGGGAAAGAGGCTAGGTCAAGATCCAAGGGACCGATACAATCATATTACAACCGATGCGTGGGAGGCCTTCAAGCAAGCATCGCTTGAAAATAAGACTTTGGTGGGTCACAAACTATAACTTGGGTGACATAACCTCCTCTTATCTATTACATTAATGATGACATGTGATACGGTATCTTCTTGTGCAAAGGGGAAATGGGACAAGAAGGTCACATCGGCGAAATCAATAACAATGTCGTACACCGGTGGTAGGTCGGGGTATTTGGGTGTAGGTGAGAAGGAGGGGCTTAGGGAGAAGGAGGAACTAGTGAAGGAGTTGGTATTAGGGGGGATGGACGAGGCGGAAGCTCGGTATGTCATAGTGGAAAAGGACGCCGAGGATTATACTAGACAAAAACTCTTCGTGTTGGGTCGAATTAGAGACTCGGATGGTAAGTTCACTTCGGAGGATGCCGAAAAATGTGCAAAGAGGGTGGTTAGTCTATCTATCTTACATTATCTTACTATCTATTGTAGTCTTATTTATTTTTGTTGTTACTTTCAAATATTCTTCACAACCACTTTCACCTAGTACAACTTCATTTGATAATAGGAACTTCTTGAGCGCCAAAAGGAGGAGGGTACCTTTATCCCGTGTGGGAAGAAGGATGTCTTGAATGAGGCTTTTGCTCTTGGGAAGAAAAAGGAACACCCGGGAAGAGCATTAGGTGTTGGAGGTTACGCGACCCAAGAAGAGGTTTTTGGGATTAAGCAAGGTTGGGGCAATCCTAAACCATCACAACTACAACGAGCTTTGAGCGAGGTGGCGGCGACAAAGGCGGAAATGAAGGATTTGAGGGAGGTGATGAAAGACATAGCACAACACACCAACTATCCCCACATCGAGAGGTTAGGAGGTACACAACCACATCTTCCACCATCATCAAAGGGTTCTCAAGCATCACCTCAAATTGTGGAGGATGAAGGTGAGAATGTGGAAATGGAGGAGGAACTAGTGCCTCCTACTCCACCTTCATCACCCATCAAGTTGAATGCGGCGCATTCCATTCAAGTTGATAAGGTTAGTACAAATTTTGCTAATTTAGAACATCGTTGGTTTCTAATCTCTTTCTAAAAATAGTTGGATGATGATTTCTCTTGTGCTTTCATTTATGATAGAACCCCCCTTGCAAGCTATATGTTTCGCAAGGTACCAAATCAAAACCACTCCATGTCGCCAATGGCACATGCGACCCAAGTGCGGTGAAACACAATCGTGTTGACATCCCCGCAGGATTTTTTAGTGTTCGCATTACCGATGTTTTGATAGAACAACAAATGTTACCTGTGAAGGAGTCACCGATGGTGAGAGTTGGGGAGGCTAAAGGTTTCCTTGTTCTATGGCCAAAATGGTTGGTGCTTGATGAAAAATCCACCTCCATACCCCGTAGGAAACCACAAACCCCACAAAATCCACAAATACCCGTGCATGCCTTGCCTATAGCTAGACAAACATTAGACCCCATGCTTGTGGAGTTTATGAAAGCCCTTCCACCCTTCGTCCGAGTCTTTTATGATTTGATATCCTCGCACGACAAGAATGCATGCTATGCCTTTCTCGGAAATGAAAGGTGCTTTACCATGACAAAGGACATCCACGTACCATGGGAGGATTTTGAATATTTCTGGAATTTCAATGAACTTCCCGCCACCATTCTTTGCCTCAATCAAATGTAAGCCATTTGTATGTGTTTCATGAGAATACTCAATTATCAAACCATATATGATTACATCCTCGTCATGATTGTCTACTACATTCACAGGTTCTTGCATCACCATGCCTATTACCGGAGCAAGCATTTCATTGGATTTTTGCATCCAATGCATTTGCAAGCTAGTATGGAGAGCAATAGGCAAAGACTTGATTACTTGAATTCTACTCTCTCCGACAAATCAAAGAAAATATGGATCGGACCATATCTCGAGAGGTATACCTTACAATTTGCTCTATTACTCATGCTAAATATATTGTATTTGCTCTACTGCATTCTTTTTTTATGACCATTATGCTTTCATGTGATTTGTAGTGATCATTGGAGCTTTGTTGCAATAATACCCGCTTTAAAGCAAGTATATTGGATAGACCCACTCCACCGCCCTCCATCACGAACATTCGCCGATCTCCTTAATAATGCAATTCTTCAAGTGAACGATAAAACACTCCTCGACTTCCACCTTATAAACATTCGGGTAAGATGTTGTGCTCATGCTATCACGTCCTTTCAAAAATCAACATTTGCGTTTAAAGTACCATAAGTATAGTAATGTTTTATGTTTTAAACACTTTTGTAGTCTAGGAAGCAATCATCGAACTATGAATGTGGCTATTACACAATGATATTTTGTTTGATGGTGGTGGATGGTGTTCAAAAAGACATGCTAGATCTTCTAAAGGTACGCTACACGCGTCTAATCTCATTTATATTCGTCGAGATTTCCTAATAAGCGTTATTTTCAATCATAGGTATTCAAGGATGATATCACTCCTTTCTCCTTGCAAGAACTTAATGACGGAAGAGACCAAATGGCTAAATATCTGGTCCACAACCGTGCGTTTACCATTGCAAGGCCACAGGTCCCTAACCTCCCCAAGGCATGAAAAAGTATTGTCTCTCTTTTTGGTAGGGGCTTGACATTAGTATCGCACTTGAGTGCTTAGGTTATGCATCTTTAGCATTAGTATAGGGGCGTTGGATTTGAATTTGACAGGTTTATGTTGAGTCGGGTATCCCGATTCATGTTTCGAAAGAAACGGGTCAATTTTAACAAATAATTACACAATTCTGTCTTGCACGCAAACGAATTCGCTTCCTTATTCGCTTCTTGTCGAATCCAGAAGCTAGATCGCTACTTGGCACGCCTTCTACTACAATATAACAAGCGGTCATACACACGGTTTCGCCTATACATTCGCCCATAGAAGCGACGTCGCCTGGCTACTCGCTTGCTAGACTCTGTTGCGCCTGGCGTGCCTCAAACGATTTCGCCTATACATTCGCCCACAAAAGCGACGTCGCCTGGCTAATCGCTTGCTAGACTCTGTTGCCCCTGGCGTGCCTCAAACGATTTCGCCTCCAATATTCGCCTCCATAGACGAATTCAAAAGGCGAATTCGCCAACAACATTCCCTACAACAAATATGTGCACGACGTCGCCTAATATTCGCCTCTTCTGGCGGTGTCGTATCCCACTCCGCTTGTGCCCATCTGGTCTGGCTACATTTTCAGGTGGCGAGTTCGCTTTATAGTTTCGCCACCTCCAGAAGGCGAACTCGCTTTTCTTTTTCGACCACAAGCGAGATCACACACGACACCGTCACACCATGACCATTGAGTCTTTTTTCAAATTTAATATTCCCATATATTCCGGCGAATACGCCAGCGGTCTCGCCTGCTTCACCATAGCGAGTCTAGTTACGATTTCGCTTGTGTATTATTAGAAACAAGCGACCAACACAAGCGAGTTCGCCTTAACAGGCGATCACTGGCGGCGATATCGTAACACTCACATTTACAGACACAGGCGACCTGAGGTGGCGAATTCGTAACAGGTATACAGGGCGTTTTTTAAACGCTGCACACGGCGTTTTGAACCGCCGTGCGCAGCATGCATGTTTAAGGCGTTTTGTTAACCGCCCAGAAGAAGTGCCATTTTACGGCACAACCCATTACGGCATTTCCAAAATGCCGTGAATGGTACGAATGAACCGCCTAGAAATCTAAGTCCATCCACTAGTGTCCTTTACTGTGTAGGTACATTTTAGTTAGTCAAGCTTGAAAATGCAAGAATGGGCACCAAATATAATCATATCTGTGTCTCAATTGCATACCAGGAAGCTTATGCAGAAGAAAGTTGGCAACTTTGGAAGCATTGAGAGTTGTGGCTCTTTTTATACAGCTATGGTCTGATCTGAAGTTCAATCTTTTTGGCTCTGTTGGGCCGATGAGCTGTAAGGGCAGCATTTGGTAAATTCTTTTTCTGACAGTTATTTGTGTTTATCTTTTGGCTCATTGGGACTGGTCATGTGGCAATGCAGGACCATTTGCCTTAAGCTTTGATAGCTCGATCATAATGAGCAACAAATCACTGCCATTGACAAAGTCATCAACAACTCTTCCCTACAGTAAATATTATCACGAATTCGGTTGATTCACAAATATAATGACAGTGTCAACGAAATTCATGATCGTGACATTGGATTAGCTCGTTTTATTCATAATTAATTGCGGATAACCTCAACAAAATATTTTAGGAATTTTAATTACATCAATCAGTCATCCAGCAGTCGGCCATTGTCTGCCAATTTGAATCCTACATAAAAGCATTCATAGACAGTTGAAAAGAAAAAGAAGCATACATAGACAATGGACAATTGATGTATAATCTGCAACCATATTTACTTAAAAGAGTGTGTCAATTTCGGAAGGCCGGCTTTTAGCTCTAAGCAATAATGGATCCAACAATTGCTTTGAGGCTTTGATGTTGATATAGCAGAACAGAACTTATGAGAAGGTTAGATCTATTGTCAGTATTATTTTATGATTCTGTTGTAAAATGTTAATTTTTTTGCACCATTTTGTCTCTGCTTTGGTGAGAGGAGCAAAATATAACTTAATTAACTCACCTACGTAATTGTGTAATCTTTTTTTGCACTGTTTTTTTATGGGTTGTTTACTAAATATGTCTTTGTTGGGGATTCCGACCGTTAAACTTTCCCCGCTTACAATTAGTGAGTTTGTAATATGTGAAATTTGTGCACATGTATTATATTTGTTCTCGTTTAAGCAGATGTTAAATTGATTTGAATCAGCAGTATAAATTAAACCTATCTAGGGTTTCTATAGGACCATAAAACATTCACTTTTAATAGTTTAATTAAATTTAACCTATATATAATCATATCGTGTGCAAGCACGGAATACGTACGTTCATATTAACAATTCTTATCGTACGTGCAATGCATCATGGAAGTTCCAAATTGCATTCTCATTTTTCAAAAAAAGTCAAATTGCATGTTCATCTTCCAAAATTGCAGAATATTAATTAACTTTTAATCCAACACTTCTAGAGCAGCTATTACACCAATTCTAGAACAGATATTACCGATGAAAAGCGCAAGATTTTTCTGGAATCTGGGAAAGTTTTCATGGTTTTTTGTAGGTGGAATTTGGTAAACCTTTTGAACCACAAATCCAGGACGCTGCTTCCTGCGAGGAATGAATTACTGATTCTGCATGAGCCTTGCCCTAGAATAGCTCTCTAGTATCGGTGAATTCCCAATGCTCCCCGGTTTTCCTCTGCGCCTCTTCAGAGCGATAAAATCACTGCACGTTACCATCAGTCTGCCATCAGTCTTTTGAGATAGTGGCAACATAGGGCTTCTTTGTTGGTTTTTCAGGAATTACTCACAGTTTCTTTTTTGAATATATTTCTTGATTAAACTAAACTAAACTGAAGTAAAAATTAATATATTGACAAATAAGCTCGGCATAACTAGTGTATCTAATTTTATCAATTATATTTTTATTGAACTGAACTGAACTGGTAAGATTTACTGAAAAATTCAGAAATATAATGAACACATACTGCTTGATTAACACGCACTAAAACAAATTGTTATATTTTTTTATTCAACGTGCATGCACGGAATACATGCGAACGTCCACACCAGTTGCGTAATAAGCATATAAGCAGAACATGTCAAGTTGTCAACCAAGTTAATCAATGTTCATTATCTATTTAAATTATAAGCACATATAGATAAATATATAAATATTAACTAATCATAATGACTAATCAACACTTGAGGTAAAAAGAAGTAGGAAATATTCTCCGACCGTGGTTGTAGTTGTTGTAGAGTTTTTTTTTTTTTTTTTTTTATTTTGACAGCAAATATATTATATTATTAGGCACAAATATTACATCTTAGGCCGTTGGCTTTTGTATGCTCAAGGGCCAAAGTATTTCTCTCTACTTTCTTACATATTATTGTAGTAAATGATGCAAGTAAACTCCTTATATCCGAGATCAGTCCACTGATCTCCCACGGAGCCTCTAAGCTTGAGTTCATAATTAACTGCTGCAACTCCAAAGAGTCTGTGTGCAACTCCAGCTCCCTGATTTGCATGCTTCTTGCTAAAAGGATGCCTTGAAGACAGGCCATGGATTCACATTGCAAAGGATTATATGCTAGAAAATGATTACACTGAATGACCTCAACCTGCTCGGATTCTTTTTTCTGTATGCTCCATGCTGCAGATCCATGTTTATTTTTGTCCCAATATGCACCATCAAATCTTAGGATATCCAGTTCAGCAGTCATTCTCTCTGTATGTTCTTGTAACATACTGGTACTTGTGTTCGATACAATCTTTTTCTGAGTTTGTCTTATAAACTCTCCTTCCTCATCCTTGTATGTTGCAGCCATTCTATAATCAAGCATACTATTTTCTAGCACCTTCTCAATATCTTGCCTCTGGTTCCTGAACACTGCCTCATTTCTGGCTTTCCAGATGTTCCAGATATAAGAACATAGCATAACTCTGATCTCTTCATCAGGAGCTGATTTATAATGATACCAAAACAAATTAGGGAAAGTGTGTTCTTCCTTTTCCTCTATCATCAGGCCCAACACTGATGTTTTCCAAATCTTTCTTGATTCCTCACAATATAGTAATAGATGTTCTGTGTCCTCCACTCTTCCTACTTCACATCTATTACAAGTTCTGATCTCCATAATTTTCCTCTTCTGGAGATTACATGTTGTAGGTAAGCAATTATTGATTCCTCTCCAGACACATAACGGGATTTTCATTGGTAGTTTCATTTTCCAAAAGGATTTCCAATCAGGTTTTATGTGATTAGAAGATGTAGCTTCCTCCTCTTTTAAGAGATCCTGGCATCTATAGCCTGTCTTGACTGTGTATAGGCCTTGTTTAGTGTAAGGCCATACAAGTTTATCCTGTCTTTCCTCAGCTTTTGGAATATATACCCTCATAATTTTTTGTATTTGTGATTCTGAATATATTTCCCTTAGTTTACTCAAATTCCACTGTTTATTTTCAGTAATGAAGTCTGCAACTCTTTTCTCTCCAGGTTGTACTTGCACCCCTTCTAATATTTTCAGTCCTTCCTTCTCTAAGATCCAGTTTTCTAGCAAATCTATTTGGGATCCATCCCCTAGATTCCACCTCCAGTGTTTTTTGAGGAAATCCCTAGCCCATAATATACTTTTCCATCCCCAGGAATCTGAGTGTTTTATTTTAGTCTCAGAGAACTTCATGTTCTTACAATATTTTTGTTTCATTATCCTTACCATTAAAGAGTCCTTGTCTTGTAATATGCTCCAAGCATGTTTTGCCACCAATGCTAGGTTTAAGTGTTCAGCTATTCTCAAACCTAATCCACCTGTATCCTTTGATTTACATAATTTTTTCCATGCCAGCCAGTGTACACCTCTGCCCTCAGAATCTCCCTTCCATATAAACCTTGCTATAATTTTATCTATATCCACTAACACAGTCTTAGGCAATTTAAAGATGCTCATTGGATATATAGGTAGTGATGATAACACATGTTTTGCCATAACCACCCTCCCTGCCAAGCTTAGGAATCTTGTTTTCCATGTGTCAAATTTGGCTCTCATTTTCAAAGTGATGTCCTTATATATCTGGCACTTATTCCTTGTAAAATCTATTATCATACCAAGATATTTGCTGCCTATCCCTTCTCTGTGTATATTCAGAGTGCATTTGAGATACTGTTTTATATATGGATCTGTATTCTGGCTTACCAGTACTCCTGACTTCTCAAAGTTTATTCTTTGGCCAGAATATCTAGCAAATAAATCTATCACTCTTGCCATTCTATCTATTACCTCTGTTCTACATTCCAGAAACAGTAAGCAGTCATCAGCATACATTAGATGTGAGATTGGTTCTACACCCTTTCCAGGTCTGTAACCACTCAGATTAGATGAGAGTAGGGTAGAGTGTATCATTGCAGATAGGTATTGTTGACTGAACAGAAATAATAGAGGAGATAATGGACATCCTTGCCTTAAACCTCTAACAGGGGAAAAGAATTCTGAATTATGACCATTCACCCTCAGTGTCATGGATACTGTAGTAACACACTCATGAATTAATTTAATCCAAGACTCTGGAAAACCAATATATGTCAAAGCACTAAATAAGAATGGCCATGACACTCTATCATAGGCTTTGCTCATGTCCAGTTTGACTGCAGCATCTCCTACTTTACCTTTCTTTCTTTTCAAAGAGTGTAACATTTCTTGTGCCAAAATAACATTTTCCCCTATATTTCTATCCTTTATAAAACCAGACTGAGCCTTATCTATTAGTGTGTTCATGATTCTAGACAGTCTTATTGCTAAAATCTTTGCTATTATCTTATATTTCACATTACACTGTGAGATTGGTCTAAAATCCTCAGGTCTAATTGCCTGTTTTTTCTTAGGTATTAATATAATTACAGTCTGATTCCAGTCTCTAGGCATTTCTTTTCCATTCAAAATTTGTAAAACTGACTCAGTTACCTGATCTCCCACTGTTTCCCAATGTGTTTTATAGAATCCAGCTGGTAAACCATCTAATCCTGGTGCCTTCCATGAATTCATTTTCTTTAGTGCTTCCTCTACCTCTTCCCTGTTGAATGGCAACAATAATTCTTGTCTTTGGTGTTCATTTAGTTTCAACTGGTTTTCTTCCATAAACTGAACCATAGTTAGTTCTGGTGTTGGCTGTGCTGGATAAGATGAGGGCCTAACATAAAGGTTATGAAAATGAGACTGCATGATATTTCTTATATCTTCCTCTTCTGTCTGTATGTTGCCATTTATGTCTTGTAGTTCTGTAACTTGGTTTATTGCCTGTCTTTTAGTTGCCCATCTATGGAAAAATCCTGTATTTCTGTCTCCCTTTTTACTCCAATCAAGTCTTGATCTTTGCTTCCAATAGTCTGCTTGCATTTCCATTAAATTTTCAATATCTATTTTACAGTTTCTCTGTTGCTCCTGTATTTCTCTAGTCATTTCAGATTTTTGCAACATCTCCAATCTCCCTATGCTAGACTTGAGTTGTTTTTCCAAATTTCCATAGCTCCTCCTGCTCCAATTATTGAGATGCAACAGAACACATTTCAATTTCTGGGACAGATTATCTACTGAATCTGCTCCATGTTGATCTTGCCAGACTCTACTAATTATTTGTCTTGGTGCATCACTATGCCTCCAGAAAGCTTCATATTTATTCCAACTTGTCCTGTTATTTTTCCTAGGCAATAGATCCAGCAAAATTGGACTATGGTCTGAGGATATGATTGGCATATTTGATACTTTGCACTTAGGAAAGTATTCTCTCCACCTCTTATTTACAAATGCTCTATCAAGCCTTTCAGCTATATGATCCTCAAACTGTCTATTATTAGTCCAAGTATACCATAACCCTTCATGTTGTATTTCCTCCAAGCCAAACTCATCCAATATAGCTTTCAATTTTAAACTTGATGGTGTATTTTTAAAAGGGATTCCCCCCAACTTATCTTCTATGGATAATATTTGGTTGAAATCACCAATCAACACCATAGGATAATTAATACTGGCTATTATTCTTCTTATATCTTCCCAGACCTTCACCCTATCATCTATTACAGGGGAGCCATACACAAAACATTGATACCAGCAACTAGATTGACTACTTGCACACTTAGTCATAATAAAATTACTACTAAATACTACTATGTCCACCTGAACTAGAGAGGACCAAAATAAAGAAATACCCCCTGCTGAACAAGATGCCTCCAGATGCCAACTTTTCCAGAATCTTGTTGTCTGCTGCCACTTCTCCATTTCTTCTCTTGATGATTTAGTCTCAAACAGACACAAAATCTGTGGGTTTTTCTCCTTTAGCAACTGATACAGCCTCTGTCTTGTAGGGGTGTTTTTAATACCCCTACAATTCCACACTAGGCTCCTCATGGCCCTTGGTGCAGTTGTTTTGGGACAACTGCACTGAAACCCTCAGACAGCTCTTCCTCCTCACTTCTTTGTCCATCCTTCTTTGTCAGATCTTCCCTTACATCCTTCTGATCATCTGCTAACTTGAGTTTTTTCACCTTTAGCCCTTGTCTTTCCCATTCCATGACCAGCAGGGTATTGATTGATTCTGAGTCTTGATCTTCCTCTTCAGCCCTCTTTATCTTCAATTTCTTTCTTCCTCCATCAGGATTAGAATGCTCTCCACTTGATTTTGCCTCTTTCTCCCTTTGAGGTGCTGCTTCAAGCTCTTCCCTTGCTACCAAACTTCTGGATTTCTTCTGTCCCCAGCCATTCCATTTCTTCACCTCACTTGTCTGTGCAATTTTCCCATCTTTTTCCACACCCTGAGTCTCTGCTTACATACATTTGTATATGCACCTCAGTTTCTCCTTCTTCTCCATTCTCTTTCTCCTTGTAAATACCTTTGTGATTGTTGTCCTTCTGATCCTTAGCCATTTCACAGTTTCTTGTACTGACTGCAGTGCCTCTGATCTCTGAATCTTATTCTTACCTCTCCTTCCATATATTATGTCCCCAAACCTAGCCAGACTTGCAATAACTGCATCTTTCTTAATCTTCTGTAGTTCTAAGATTGTTCCTTTTAATGCTCCATTTAGATCAAAGTTTGCAGCCTGCTTATCTTCATCTTGGATAATGTCCACTGTAGTGGTTAGCAGCTGTTCTGAGTCCTTTTCTATCACTGATATCATCCCTTCAAACACTATTCCATCACTACTCTCATTCCTCATCTCCATTTGTTGCATTAAATCCTTCTGCTGATCTTCCTCTCCCACTTGTATATTCTGAATTTGTAGATCCATTTCTTTCAAGCTCATTTCCTCCCCTGTCAGTACCTCATCATCTTCACAACTCCCTTCCTGATCTGGCATTCTGATATTATTTTCCACCACATGAAACCCATTGCCATGAACACCTTCAGGCAGTTCAATCCTGTCATTTGGTGGATCTTCAGGTATCAGTTGATTAGGAGGTTGCCAGTTGCCTTCTCCCTGATCCATCCCTGCACCTGGATGATTATTATGATCATTGTCACCTCCCCCTTCTGCCATATTTACATCTTGCTGCACCTTCTGTCTCCACCATATTATCAGTATCCACTTCATAGTAGAAACCATCCTGAATTCTGTCCTCCTGCACAGTAGTATAGTATGGGGCCTGCATTTCCATGAAACCAGCAGGGAAAGAAGTATTCCTTTTATGGGGCCTGTGTCCATGAGCTCTCAAAGAGTCTGGATACAGTTTTTTAGATGCATCAAACACTATCTGTGTGCCATGCCTATCATTGTGTTGCTGAAACTTGGTTTGTAAGAACTGAGATAGCTCTACATCATCTTGAATGGGGCAAATAGTAAAAGAGTGACCAACCCTACCACATCTCCTACAGAACTTGTGCACCCTTTCATATCTACAGGACAGCCAATATCTTCTACCATCTGGCATATCAACATAGAATCCTAGTATAAGAGGGTTATCAGGGTTAACCAGGATTCTAGCCCTAATGTACCTTATATCTCTTACAGGCACATAATACAGTTCCAGATCTACAACTTCACCAACATAATTCATCAATTTCCCAGCAGCTCCCGGATAGAAGCATTTAGCAGACAAACCATATAATCTTACAGCTATCATTATCTTAGTTACCCTTATCCTACTTAACGGAACCATAGGATCCCATCTCCTTATAGCCAACATACCTCCACTAATAGCATAAGGCGAGTTGTGAATTGCAGCAAGCATAGCTTCTTTAGTTGGCATTTTGATGATAAAAAATTTACCTTCCCAGTGCTGGATCCTCACATCAGTTCCCCAGTGCGTTTCCAGGTAATTCTGAACTCTCTGTCTCCTGAAAACTCTGTAATCATGCCAGTAAGCTATCACACAGTGCTCCTCATACTAAGACGCCTCCTGAAGATCCTCCATAGTTAACTGAATTACTCCTCCAACTCGCTGGTGCTGGAATGTATTCTGAACCACGTCTGCATCAAAGCCAGGTTCTCTTTCTTCCTCAGAGAATTCCGATCCCTGAGCTGTGTGCACTGATACCGAGCTCAAGTCCGATATGCGACCATCCATTTTCTTGAACACCTGACTGTTTCTATGACTGAAATCTTTGGTTTGAATTACCCGATTTCTATCTTTCCACCTATTTATAGCCCTAGCTTTATACTCCTCCCCTCCTCGAGTCCTTCTCCCTTCTTTATTACTATAATCCCACACCCCCATGAAACAGTAATTGCCACCGGCTTATACTATTCTGCCTCCTGGTTTCCCCAATGAACAAATTCCGACTGCCTAATTTCTAGATTTTCAAAATCTGCTCTCCCTTTGTTCTTCCTTGCAATGATGATGTTTTCCCACCCAGTAAATTAAATATTGAAAAACTACTAACCTGATTTTGAGCCGCTGATGATGATTTAATCCAATGATCGCCTTCGAATTGTTTTGAAACCGGCGGTGCTCCAAAGCAGTTTGCACATGCGAACCCAATTTGACAACACCTACTCTGAATTAATTTGATTCTTCGATGCTGCAACACGACAATTCTTGAAAATGCTCTCTTTTTCTTGTTGCTTCTAGAGAGAGAGAGAAACTCTTTTTACTTCAGATATAATGTGAAAATGTTGCTAGTTGTTGTAGAGTTAGTCAGTATATAATACTGATCCAACAGAAAAGGAGTACGTAGAAATTAAATAAAAAAGTGATTCTTTCGTTGAATAAAATTGACTAGTTCTCTGCGAAATAAACTATAATTAAATATGTAAGCTAGTAAGGCATATATATTCACAACTCCCGTACATTTCTTTCTTACCCACTGATCTTAATTAAGCATGTCTCTTTTATTCCAACTAATTTGGATACAAACTCTCATTAATCATGTAAACTTACTTTGGATGCATTACTATTCGTTAATGGAAAGATATGCAAAGATCCTAATCAAGTGAAAGCTGAACATTTCTTCTTCTACAATCTGAACAAGGCCAGAAGTATAACTAACAAGATAAAATCCATCGTTACAACAGTGAACGTGAACCGGATAGTAGGGACTCAACACTCTTGGAATTTCTATGGTTCGTATCGACTATGTAATTCAGGGAAAAAATCCTCCACGTACACACTCATCCTAGGGCTACTGAGATCCTACTCGTTCAACAAGGAAACTCTTCTTGTTGGATTAATTCATCCTTTACAGTGCTTGAATTGGTTTGAAATGATTGGGTTCGTCCCCTGGTCTTGAAGACCAAGTTCTTCACAAAGGTTCTATATTTACTCCAAAGGTCTAATAAATCTGGACTGAGTAACAATGCCCAAAAATTGTTGAAACTTTCTTTTCCGATTACTTTATATGAGGAAGATTGAGATTGTTAATATAAGTTTGGCAATAACTGAGTTACCTGGGGCACATCATAAGATTTACCTATCAGTCTTCTGTAAAATGGCCATGTACTTGTATTGTATTCCTGAACAAAATGGCCATGTGAAAATGTTTACTGTTTAGGTCTGAAATTTGAGGGTTCCTCCTACCAATTCTTTCTTTCTCGTCTAATTCAGAGATATATATTAAGTAGGACATATTATGCATCTCAAGCAAATATATATATACTAAATTTAATCTGCAGCAAAATATATATTCATCCTCCCCTAGATGAAAAATATCAGCCCGTGAGGGTGCTTTCCCTTATGAGTTCAAGGTATATATAAGTTCTTCATATTTTCAAATTAATCTGAATAGAAAGACATGGAATCGAGGGAGAAAGCCTCATTGTTTGAAGAACGCAGACTAATTAATGGGTGAAACTAGGTGCAGACCTTAATTGATTTCGCAGGTACAATACTAACTTGAACAGACTGAAATACCCCTGATAAGTTGGGATGCAAGTTCTGAACTGAAAATTGCAATGCAGCCTATCATGTTTGGCATTATTCCGAAAGAAGAATGTGGCAAAGTCAATGAATTTTGACTTATGTCAGAGGGTCGAATTGCAAATGTTTGACATGTAGAGTTGTTAAGTTTGTGAAATTGACTAATAGGTGCAAAAGCAATGGTTAGCACTGAACTCATCTCTAACTCTGTCCCCAAATAAGAAATTAGATGAATTACATGCATGTATCATTCATGATTCATAGAAGATGGATTAGGGATTGAATATTCCGATAGCCGGTGCGGATTGATTCTGTCCAGCGGGTTATCTTCTGGATGTGTGGTTGAAGGATTTGATTAAGTAGGTGAACGGACCGATACATGAGGAGGCCATTGGCGCAGAAATGGCGCAATAGCGGTCCCAGGAAGCAGCGGTCGGTGGGTAGGAGCCATTGAGTGTTCACTAGATATGGGTTTTATCTCGAGTCGGGTTGGGTGGATGGACGGAAATTCCGACGAGTGACGAAGGTGGGTATTGGTGGCGTGGTGAGAAGTAGATTCCGTACTTCTGTTTATTCGGATGATTTGAGTGGTTTTTATAGGTGAAGCACATTAGATTTTTAGTGGGTGATTTGGGGTTTAGTAAGCAGGACGGGCGATCAGAAAAATGGTCGAGGTGTCGGAGTTCATGTTGACGGGAAGGTTAGTGTCGTCGGACGGTCAATTTTGCTAGCTCTTTTGGCGGATTTGGATTTGTCTAAGAGTTTGTGAGTCGTTTGGGTCTATTCCTATTAGCAAGTTTAGGCTGTAGGTTGGTATGGGCTTTAGGGTTTGTTTGGGCTTATGTGTTATTATGATGTACTAGATTCAGAGGAAATAAATTGACATTGCCAGATTTGCCCTTCATGTACATACAAATTAATTATAGTTTAAAAAGAACAATTGTTTTGGTCATGCCTCATATTTGGAAAATGAAAGAAACGGTGACTCTGCTGCATAAGATGTTGGTTTGTTAAAACATGAAATTGTACAGAATAGCCTAAAATGAAATAACTAAAAACAGAAAGCATGTGGAAAAAATAATTAAGTTGTGTAACGGATCGACAAGAAGAGATATTAAAACAAAATGTTAAATTGCCATTAGCCAAAATAGATTGTTACAATCAAAAGAGAGGGAAAAAGTGATCCCTCAAGATGGTCTTTAAGACCATTTCAATACCAAAATAAGGCTAAATATAAAACAAAAAAATGGGATTTTTAATAGAGATATAAAAGCATTCCATCCCACTTCCTCTAGCTCCCCTTTAGTTCCAACAGTTTAGACTTCATCATTGGTGAGATCAATGATCTCAAGAGCCTTAACCTTCTTGGAGCGGGTTGTCTGAACGGTGGTGGTGGTGGTATCACTCACCTTCTTAGCGACAGTTAGCTTATTGTTCTTGTCCCTTTTGAGGAGTACAATCAATTTGCTCGGTGCCTTGGTGGATGCGACCTCCCTCTTAGTTCTTCCTCGTTCATCACCCGATAAATCATCAATAATGATCAAAGGAGTTGGGTCCTTCTCATTTTGATGATTGGAAGTGGAGATTGGCACCAATTCAGCCTTACCTTTAGACGAATTGGTACAAGAAAACGGCTCAATTTTCTTGAAACCTCCACATATGCAAATAGGTGCAATTGTGCTTTGTTTCTTGCTTGCTTTTGATTTTGATTTTTTGAGAACTTTAAAGGTGGCTTTTGAGGAATGAGGAGACGAGGAAATCATCATGATTGTTGAAATGTTATATTAATAACATATGATAAAAATTCAAAAACATTAACTATAATAAAATAAATGCTCTATTTGAAAACAACTACTAATCTCTTGCTGAAGAAGCCTTACAATTTGGGAATTTTCAAGACGTAAATAATGAAACTAAAATAAAATAAATATTGTAATGGAAAATGGGTCAAAATAAACTACTTATTTTTTGCTGAAAAATTATTGTTCATTATCAAGTAAAGGTGGGAAACAATGTAAATTCTGAATCTGAACAGATACATTGGAGATATGGTCAATAAGTATATCTGACTTTCATTTATAGTGTTCCATACGCCTCACCACCACTAGCTAACGTTCCTCAACATTATATTTTTCATGAGGTTATTTTTATGGGGTTTATCCCTTTTGCAACCATCCAACAAGAGTTATTTTAAAACCCCGCCTACCCGTTCCAAATGAATATGAGTAATGCTCATCGTTTGTGAAACAATAGTGTCATGTTATCAGCATTCTGTAAGCAGTGCTAGAAAAGAAATTGCTTTTATAAATTATGAATTTTCGATTTATGGCCAATTGTCGATCCATAATACTTGCACATATGTGGTCATTGTTATTGACTAAATCAAGATATTCAAAAATAAAGTGGGAAATAGTTGGTTACACACATACACAACATGAAATAAAGTGCACTACCAAGTTTCGAATTAAAACAGTTTACTCACACCTATTACAAATACTAGAACAAGAGTTTCAAGACAAACTATTCAATCCTTGGTGTAAGAAAGAACAATCACTCTTTTTCCAAATACACCGTAATTCAATCATCTAGCAACACAGGAAGCATTCACTTGATGTGGCATTTGCATCACTTCTCCTTGTTGCCCTACAGCAAACTAATAAGTGCTAGTGTTCGGGTGATTGCCGAACTGATCCATCTGGGGGGTCAGTTTCATAGTGCCATCATTCTTTGATACAATGAACTCCCTCACATTCTTTAGCACCTCATTCCTGTGAAGGTTACTCAGGGTCTAACCATTGTAGCACACAACGCGATCCTCAGCTGGACACGCATATGTTCCTTCAATGGGTTGCAAGATCAGATCACTATGGTGTCAACTATGAAAAATAACTTGTCATCATCAGTGACATTTTAGAAATTATACCTCGTTGAGCCTCATTGTACGGAACTCTATGTTCTCTTCACCCATCACATCCATCAGATGCATGACAGTAAGCCCACTATCAGGATCATGGATTGTTGTGCTCCAGTGAGGATAAACAACTTCATATGTGAACTCACGTCGGTGAACAACTCTCTTATCTCCAACATTTGAAGTAATTCTCAGAAAAGAGTCAGCTACATGGGGAACAAAATTTGATCAAGTCTCACCAGAATCCACATTATCATATTAAACAAGTAAGCTTTTGAGGGCGGGGTAATGATTTTAAAAACGAATCCCTTACCGATTTTTCAGCAAGTTTATCCCAGTTAGACCTCTATGAGGAGTAGTTAGTGTCCATGCACTGGACTAGCCAAGTACGAAAGTTAATGTAGAGCATGTTATACTGGTCTCCAATAGCAAGTGGCACGCATATCTGTAATATGATGAAATCCCGCTCATTAACCAGTGTAAGACTTAATATATTTGAAACCATAATCTGAGTTTAAAAAAATGAAGTATTAACCTGCTCAGCTTTTGTCATGTCAATGCTGCAATTATTGATCCAGTTTAGCCACAATTCCCACTGCCGGGGCAGAATTTGGTCATCGGCGGTGTTGTGCAAGCAATTAAGGGGAACATAGATTAGCCGGACTAATCAAGAATGGTAGTCAGACTAGAGTTTAGAATCAACCTTGATGGCTACACTCAGACAAATCAGGAACGTCCTTCCAATAGTCTTCCAGACACCCAAGCACTTCTGAGCCCAAGCATTCACAACACTTGGATATATGTCAGCTTCGAAGTCCATGGACTTTAAATCATCTTAAACAATTGGTGCTCCACCGACACAACAGAACATAGGTTCCCTGTGATCCAAGAGCCTTCCAGTAAACTTACAGTATTACACAATGCAAGGGCATATTTAAAAGGTAACTGTTAATCAAAGAAAATCTTACGTGCCAACCAAGTTTGGATTCGGGGCAAGGCAATAGTCAGCAATCTCTAGGGGATCGACGGTACCTGTGCACCATAAATACCTACACAGAATCTTGCTCATGTAGATCGCCGATGTGTTAGAAGGCCACACAGGTCCCGCTCTTACGCCGCCTCCCCGACTAGCAGATCCTTCTCTTAGAGGCACAGATGGGACTACGGTTCCATCTAGGGTGACGTTGAACATGGCCTGCAGAGAAGTCAGCTTATCTACAACATCAAGGAGACCGCACATGGGGGTTTTTTCTTTTGGCAGGTGTCGAAAGTTCAGAGAAGTGGCACATGTCACTGGGAACAGGGTACGGGCATCCCACTTCTTCATGTGATAACTGCACACGACTTGAAGATCTCTGGCCATCAATGCCATAGCTCTGTCCTTATCCTACAAACCATATAGAATGAGAGTTCGTGACTTGACTGAGATAAGCATATGCAAAATAATTTATATACTCTGAGTGTAAAAACAGACTTGTAAAAGCACAATAACCACCTACACAAGTTCTGTGTATTCAAGGACACATGTTAAACCAGACAACCAATAACCTCTAAGGATGGTGCGACATAGATATTCAAATTTAAAATTCCTATGGTAGCAATCACACACAGTCGTACTTCGAAGGTACCAGACAAGTTAATTTACAGACCTAATATGCTCAATTCAGTATGGCACTTAACAAAATGTGAATGAACCTATTCAAGTCCCGATGTTAACCTCAAATATTGCAACAAATGAACAAATATACACAACTTATAATAGGGCATAAAGTGTTACATTATACAACATTATGTGATCAAATTTAGTCATGTAGTTGGGATTAACGGTTCCTTCTGCTCACACCAAAAACAAAATTATACAATATCAGTTGCATTGGGATTCCGCTTTGACATATCACTAAACTGAGTTAAGGTTGGGCAGGAATTCAATTTTTCTCAATAACATACTATAAGACTCCAAGTATAGCAACTCACAGCCACCTCAAGCATCTTAACCCCATATTAAATCAGTTAATTAAATTTTCACTATCAAATCAAGCCTGAAAATAAATATACACTAAAGTAAAAATAAAAAGCAAGTGTTTTAAGACTCCAAGTATAGCAACTCACAGCCACCTCAAGCATCTTAACCCCATATAAAATCAAAAACAATTTTTCACTAACAAATCAGGCCTGGAAATAAATATACACTAAAGTAAACAACACACAATGCTCTGTTTAAACCAGTAGGTTCAATAAGGCAAAACTAAAAATCGGGCCTTACGTTGCTATAGTTGCCGTAGATTGCACTATCCCCCATTTCAGTAAAGGGTAGCTTGGACACAATAAAGTATGGGTTTGTCTGGATATTCGGTTCAGTATGGAAGTTGGAGCCACTAGCATCACATGGAAACTTAGGTTTTGACAATACTCATGCAACGACAAATTATCCAATTACCGTATAAGAACGTCAACAGCTACTAGTTCATAAAACTAAGAGAATCTCAATTTAAATCCTAAAAGCCACCTCGTCTCCTCAATTTAACATATACAAGGTCACTGTCTGTACATCATTTATAGATTCCTACTCACACACTACCTTGTATGATAATGCTTTTTCCCATTTCTTTTATTTGATTAGTTTTATCTAATCATTTAGTTTAAATTAGTGTACAATATGATTTTATAGTCTTTTCTTCGATTATTCTTTTCTATATATAAAAGAACAATATTAAAGTATTCATTATAATTATTTTTATAATAATAGCATAATAATTAGAGTTTTATATATAATAATGTAATACTAATTAGAATCCATACACAAGATAACTATGCAGTAATTGAAATCTAAATTTGGATATGATGTAAAACAATACATTTACCCTCCATAGACATATAAATCAAACACTTTTCCCCCAAATCTCTCCCTCTTCTCTCACCATGAACCAAAATTATTTTTTCCCAAATCTCTGTTCGGTTTTGTATTTAAAATCCACCAGAGATTTCGAGAATATCCGGATCACCACCGCAACGGGAATCGTCGTGTCAGCGCCGCCACAGGAATCGCCGGATCACCTGCGCATCATCTTTGTCGCTGGTAATTGATTTTTTTCACCATCTTCATCTTTGGTTGACTTATAGATTGGGGCGGAGCCACCCTTGGTGCAAGGGGTGACAGTTGCCACCATGAAAAGTAATATTTTTCACTTTAAATGGTTATAATTTAGAAATTACAAATAGTGCCCCACTACTTTTTAAAAATTTTTATAGTGCCCATAAAATTTCTAATTAATTCCAAACCTTATAAATTAAAAAAATCTCAAATATAAATCACAAATTCTCCATCCATGTCATGTTATATGATATGTTTTACAAGACTTATTGTAAGTATGCAAAAACAATTTGAATTATTATAAGTATGCAAAACAAACTAACGTAGATTGCCACCCTACTTGTGAAATCATGGCTACGCCACTGCTTATAGGTACCTCAGCGGCGGAGTGGGGAGAGCCTCGGCGGCACAATTGGTGGGGAAGAAAAGAGGTTCGTTTTGAAAACTAGGATTTGAGTTTGGGTCGAAGTGGGATTGGGGATCTGTGTGGAATTGAATAATTGTTTGATTAATGATCATCAGTTTGTAGGAAAACATTGTTATGATGTGGTTAATTCAGGCGGCGGCGGCGGCGCCGGTGAAAGTGGTGGCGTTTTGAGTTGTGTGAAAGCGGCGTACTTGTGGTGCTAAAGAAGAGCAGGCGGACTGTGAAAATGTTTAGATAGAATATGAAATCAACTAAAATAAGTGGTCAGAATTCAATAAATTAAATAATTATTTATTGAGGACAATTTAGTAATTTTATTGAATTTGAGATCTGCAACTAGGGAATGGGGATCTGGCAGGGGCTTATATATACGGTGCATGCATGCACGAAATACGCATGTCCACACCGGTTGCACTAATTAAACAGTGCATCCGTATTATTGAAAGGCTTTTAGGGCTTTATAGGGTTATTGGGTTAATTAGACTTTCAGAAATTTTATATAAAAAATTATATATAAAATTCTCTCCAATAAAATGTATTGATCAGCATCTAGATATCCGAAATTATATCGAAAACAACAGTACATGATCCAAGAGGATAATAATTCATTCTTACAATCTTCTGAAGTACAATGCATGCATTAACCATAAACATATATATTCAATATTTCTTCAAATGTCAAAACTATACATTCCTAATTTCAGCTAGTTTTGACTATTCTTGTTTCATTTCAAAGGATCCAATTCTAGACGACAAGATGAAGGAGATCCGCGAGCGCATCCAGGCCCTCGAGCTCAACCAGGAGGAGCAGCAGCCACATCCTCAGCCGGAGACGTTTCCGACGGCGGCGGCGGCGCTACTTGCACTACCAGCACCAGATAAGTGGATGAACAGTGGAGGCGCATACGGTGCTTCGTCATCCACCTTCCCCCTTCGGATCCGGAGATATGATCGGCCATCGATCGTCTAATGTGTTTAATTGTTTTCATTCGGATTTGTGTTTTAAAACATTTTTCTGGATAAATTTGTAATAGTAATTGGACAGGATATTAAAACTGCCTAGGGTTTCCAGAACCATAAAACATATTATACTTTTAATATTTTAATTAAATTTAACTTGTATACTCATATCGTGCAAGCACGAAATACGCACGTTCAAATTTTATACAACAATTATAGCAATGTGTGCATGTCGTGCAACATCCAGATTGCATCCTCATCATCCAAAAAAGCCAAATTGCATGTTCATCTTCCAATATTGCAAAATATTAATTAAACTTTAACCATGATGAGATGAATATCGATCAAGAATATCAAAAACATGTCAACCAAGTTAATCCATATTGATTATCTCTCGAAATTATTATAAGCATACGTATAAAGTTTAACTAATAATAATTAAGACTGATCAACCGTAGAGTTAAAAAAGAAGTATGAAATTTTCTCCGAGTAAGTCAAAATATAATATTGATCCAAATATAATTGACTAAGACTATAAATATTCACAACTCCCATACATTATGTCTTGCTAATTCTTTCACACTGATCTTAATTAAGCATGACTCTTCTAAATTGCATTTGATGCATAAATCAACGGTGGCTTTGTTTAAGACATGAAAGTACAATTTGTCAAATTAAAATAATGGTATAAATTACAAAGAAAGCATATAACCGTGACAGCATGTTATTCATGTAAATGGTGTCCCGTGTCCATCTAATTGACTTTTGCTTCCAAAGCTTTGATGACACTGCCATCAACTTGGAAAGCCTTTGATAGGATATCGAGATTGATCGGAGGATCTGATCCAAACACGACATTGGATTTGGCGATGGTGATCACGCCGGGGTTTTGGCTGCTAAGACTGGCAAATGCAACAACATTGGATTTCCCGATATTAAACTAATCTATCAGACCTTGTGGGAACAAAGACATCTCCAGAGTACAGAACTTTTGTGAAGAGCTTGTTCTTCTGATCAGGAACAGGATTAGAAAGAACAAATCCAACAAGAAGGGTTCCTTCTTGGACTACAAGGATTTCAGTAGCCCTGGGATGAGTATGTGGAGGATTTTGCATGGAAACTGCATGTATTGCTACAACTATACTTGTAAGAAAACGTCTAGTCTTTTCTGGTTGGTTAAGACATGGTCTATTAATGGATAACTACGTACCAAGGAAAATGGAAAAAAGTGTCCCCCTCCTTCAGAGTTTATGCCAGAGGAACTCGGACAAAACTTAATGGTGATATGGGCTCTGGCCCATATCTAGGCTCCGGCCCAGAGAGTAGTCCGGTCCATGTGACGTCAGCTAGAATGGCGCCATCCGGGGACAGAGACGACATGAATATGACCTGTCCCCGGGTAAGAACAAAAGGGCAGGACCATTGCCTTTGAGCTGGAGGCTGACCACTCACACCTATAAATACAGCTTTGGACTTGTGGAGAAAGATATGTTCTATCAGATTAAATTCTCTCAATATATCCTTATTCTCTCTCCTATTCAAAGGCCCCTCTTTCATCATCACACCGGAGTAGCTATCCTCGGGATACTCTGGGGCGTTGTTTTGCAGGCCTATTAGGTGAGAGCGCGCGGAGCACGGACAAAGTCTCATCCGGACCGGAGACCATCCTTGTATCCGTACCGGGACTGGAAGCTGGTAGTATAAGTTGGCACGCCCAGTGGAATCTCACATTCCCAGTCATACCTTGTGTCCATGCCGCGCGGACGACCAAGGAAGAACCCTCCTCCACCGGAGGAATAAGCGGGTGGAGGACCGAAGACTAGAAGGGCAGCCGCAACTGTCAGGGCCCAAAAGGTGGCGGCTGAAAAGGAACGAGCTCTCCGAGCCAATGAGGCAGCAGCGTAGGCGAAGGCTGCGGTTGAGGAGCGTCCACGACAGCGCTTGGCGACGGAGAAGGCCAAAGGCAAGAGGGTGACTCCGGACGGACGCTGGCTGAGATACAGCGTGAGAACAGGGAGCGACTGCGTGCTGAGAGGTAGGCAGAGAAGTAGAGGCAGTTTGGAGACTGTGCGGAGTCAGAAGTAGACACGGATCATTTGGAAGGGACGGAGGACCTAGGTAATCCGGAAGAGTACGACTTAGATGAGGATGATATGGAGGAGGACGATCCGGAGGAGGACGACCCAGAAGACTACGACGCGGAGGAAGATGATGCTCAAAGCCGATCGGGTAGGAATCGGTTGGGGTGGAAGGCCGGAACGGAGGAACGCAATCGCCATGATTCTAGGTTTGGGGGCAGTATCCTGAGAACAAATGTGGCAGAGTATTAGCATTTTCAAGCGTGGAAAGCGGCTCAGCAGGTTGCGGCCGATAAGCTTCCTCCGGAACAACAGAGGATGCCGAATCCAAATCTATTTCCTGGCTGGAACCAACAGCACACCACCGGCCTGAATCCAAATGCACAGCCATACTAGGGAGCGCAAGCTCAAGAAGCCTATGGGATGGGTGCTCCCGGAGGCCAACAGTAGATGATGGTCGGTATGCAACCTACCGGAGGAGGGTTTCCCGAAGGTTTTGGATTTCAGACACCTTTTTGTCCGGATTCCATCGAGGATCGCCTGAATCGCTTCATCGGACTGAATGGAATCGGACCTCAGTCGCCTTGGATTCCGGAAGTGTTGAGCTTCAAATGGCCATCCGGAACCAAGGCTCCAGACGGACTCCCAACCTACAACGGGGAAGGAGACCCGGAAGAGTTTGTCCATACTTATGCAAGCATCATGTACGCTAGGGACATTCCGGAGGAGTTGCAGTGTAAGATGTTGCCTTCGTATCTACGAGGAAATTGCCTAGCATGGTTCAAGGGTCTGCCAAACGGTACACTTCGGCATTTTTGGGATTTTGCCATTGCTCTGGTTCCGCGCTATTCCGCTGTGAAGCACACGTTTGTGAACTTGGCTACGTTTTTAGTAATGAGGCAGCTAGAGACGGAGACCACTTGGGAGTTCTACACCCGGTACATAGCAGCGTCGATGAAGGTGGTGGACCGACACCTGCAGGAGAAGGCTATCATCCACAACTTTGTCAACGGACTGAGAGACAACATTTTCTACATTGAGCTCATGAAGAAGATGCCGACATCATATTAACACCTCCAGTTGGTAGTGGAGATGCATTGTACGGTGCACGATGGCAACCAGGTCCGGATGACCACTGTTGGCTTCTTCGAGCAGAGGTCTCTCACAGTGACAAGGACCCAGACCACAGCTGCCCGGGCTCCGACCCGGACTGATCAGGCTAGACGCTTACCCGCTCTAGCAGCAGCGGTCCCAGCTCCGGCAGCAGTTTCTCGGCCAACCTATACCCCTCTCTCTAAAACCCGTACGGAGATCCTCCCTGTCCACCGAGGCCTGTTTACGGATCCAAAACCTATCGTTGGCGTACCGGCGCCAGCGAATGCGGACAAGTGGTGCGAGTTTCACAAGTTGCATGGCCATACCACGGAGGGATGTAGGGCGCTATGTTCGGACATTGAGAGGTTGATTGGAGCAGGCCAGTTGAGGGACTGTGTAGCAGGTGAAGCACGACAAACCGCCCCGGCCACCGCAGCCCGGCAGGGGAGGAAGAGGAATTGGAGGAACAATCGCCCCCGAGGGGGGAACCAAGCTAACCCGGCCAATCCAGCTCCGAGACAAGCTGCGCCGACACAAGCCCCGGCTCAGCCTCGGATGATCAATGTGATCAATGGCATAGTTGGAGATGGGCTCAACTCCATGACTGCAATCAAGGCCAAAAGCAGATATGTGCCCCCGGGTGAGATACAAGAGAAGAGGTTCAAGCCAAGTGAGACTATCACCTTTTCGGACGAGGACCCGGTGCCTCCCCGGGTTCCTCACTCCGATCCGATGGTGGTGATTGCCGATGTGGAAGGAGTGCTGATCAAACGAGTGTTTGTAGACGATGGAAGTAGCGTGGAGATCATATTTTCAGAATGCTTTGATCAGCTCGGAATCGGATGATAAAATTTAAAACCGTTTCATTCCCCCCTATCAGGGTTCACCGGATAGACCGTACATCCGCTTGGTGTCATCCTTTGAAAGTCACTTTGACGGATTTCCAAGATCCAACGAAATGGGCAACGGTGGAATGTAATTTCGTCGTTATTGATGCGGTGTCTCCTTACAACATGATCATTGGAAGACCATGGCTGTCACAGGCGCGGGCTATCTGCTCGCCGTTTCATTTGATTATGAAGTTCCCTCACTGAGAACGGTATCGCATCGGTCCGGGGACACCAGCAAACCGCCCGGAGTTGCATGTTGACCGCCATCATGGATGCCCGGTCCGGTAAAGGTCAATCCAAGCTGTCCGCTCCGAAAAAGGGAAAAGCCAGTGCAAACTTGGTAGGAGCCATCCATAGAGAGGCACCATCATATGAAGTGGAGGACATGATGGTTGGTCAAAAATGAGTGATAAGCGTGGGGAAGAATCTTCCGGATAACGTGAAAGAAGAGTTGTGACGCCTGCTGGCGGAATACGAGGATGTGTTTTCATGGGGAACGGAGGACTTGACGGGTGTTCCGGAGGAGATCGCCGTTCACAGGCTCAATGTCTTCCCGGAACTGAAACCTATACGGCAGAAGAAGAGACCTCTCGCTCCGGAACGCGTGGAGGAAGTCTGGGTGGAGGTGGGAAGATTGCTGAGTGCCGGACTCGTTGAGGAGATATCCTACCCGGAGTGGATAGCGAATCCAGTTCTGGTGAAGGAGCACGATGGCTCATGGAGAATGTTTATTGACTTCACAGATCTGAACAAGTGCTGCCCAAAGGATAGCTATCCGCTCCCCTCCATTAATCAGTTGGTCGAGGCCATTACTGGTTACCAAGTGTTGGCATTCTTCGATGCGCACCGAGGGTATCACCAGATCACAATGGCCAAGGATGACCGTCCCAAAACATCTTTCATTACTGACTTTTGTACTTTCTGTTACAGGAAAATGCCTTTCGGACTGAAAAATGCAGGTGCAACATACCAAAGGATGGCGGACAAGCTTTTCCGGAACCAGATTGGACGGAACCTGGAGGTTTACGTGGACGACATGGTGGTCAAGAGCCATACTTACGAGTCTTTCCTGTCGGATCACCAAGAGATGTTCGACGTGCTCCGGACGGTGAACCTCAAGCTCAGTCCCAGGAAGAGCACCATTGGAGTCGGAGGAGGGAAGTTCCTTGGTTTCATGGTGTCAGCTCGCGGAATCGACATAAATCCGGAAAAAATATCGGCGCTCATGGAGATGCCACCTCCGAAGGGGGTGAAGGACGTGCAGAAGCTAACAGGATCACTGGCCGCTCTGAGCCGATTCCTCGCTCGGGGGGGCGGAGAAGCAACTCCCCTTTTTCAACATACTCCTTAGGGCCAAACCATTTGAGTGGACGGAGGCATGCGATCAAGCATCCACAGATCTAAAGGCCCATTTAGCAAGCCTCCCTACTCTTTCCAAACCACTGCCCAGAGAGGAGCTCTTTTTATGCATAGCTGCAACAGAGCATGCTATCAGCTCTGCCCTGGTCCGGGAGCATGGTAAGGTTCAACGTCCGGTTTACTTTGTAAGCAAGGCCCTCCAAGGTCCGGAGACGAGGTACACTGCTCTGGAGAGGTTAATACTGGCATTGGTTCATACCTCCCGGCACCTCCGACCGTATTTCCAAGGACATCCGATCACGGTTCTGACAAATCACCCGTTGAGGCAGATCATGTTGAAGCCAGAAGCCTCGGGTAGGATGATGAAATGGGCAGTGGAGGTTGGAGAGCACGGGATCAAGTATCAACCCCGGAAGGCTATCAAAGGACAAGCACTGGCAGATTTCTTGGTAGAAATGACTGAGCCCTCGGGAGATCCGTCCGGATCAGAACCACCCTCGGACAGATGGAAGCTGCATGTGGACGGATCGTCTCATGCAAGTGGAGGTGGAGTAGGGGTGTTGCTCACTTGTCCACAAGGAACAGAATATAGATATGTCATTCAGTTCAGCTTCCGAGCGACAAACAACGAGGCGGAGTATGAAGCGCTCTTGGCCGGACTCCGACTAGTGTTGGATGTAGGGGTCACGGACGTGGAGGTATACAACGATTCTCAGATAGTGGTTCAGCAAGTGAATGGAGAATACGAGGCGAAGGAGCGGAGCTTGCAGAGGTAACTCGAGGCGGTCAAACCACTACTGGCCAAGTTCTGAAGCATTACCGTGACACAGATCCCGCATGAAGATAATGGCAAGGCGGACGCCCTGAGCAAACTTGCTTCCTTGGAAATCAGGCCGGATCCGGAGAACAACTTGATGATGGAAACCTTGTCCGCTCGGAGCTACGACACCCCTCAGGTTGCCGCAGTGGAAGTGTCGAAAGAATCATGGATGATGCCTTTGTTCGAGTACTTGCAACACGGAAAGCTCCCGGAGGATAAGGCATTTGGACGAAGAATCCGACAGAAGGCACCACGATACACCATTTTGGACGGATCCTTGCTCAGACGGGGATACCTCCAACCATGGTTAAGGTGCGTGGACTCGGATGAGGCAGATCGAATTGTAAAGGAGATGCACGAGGGACCAAACGGCAGTCATCAGGGCGCTCGGGCCATCGCGAGGAAGATAATGTGTACGGGTTACTACTGGCCGACCCTGTTTGAAGATGCGCAAAAATATATCTGCTCCTGCGTGCAAGGCCAGAGGTTTGCTCTGCTCATCCGTGTACCTCAAGAGGAAAGGGTCAGGATCACCGGTTCATGGCCCTTCGACCGATGGGGCATTGATCTGGTGGGACCGTTCCCCTCCGCTCCGGGAGGATTCAAGTACTTGATATTGGCGATCGATTACTTCAGCAAATGGGTGGAGGCGGAACCCCTCACTAACATCCGTGGCAACACTTGCGTCAAGTTTTGTTGGAAGAACATCATTTGTCGTTACGGAATTCCCAAGTATATTGTCACGGACAACGGTGCTCAGTTTGAAAACGACCCGTTCCGGTCCTGGTGCAAGGAGTATGGAATTACGCAGCGGCTCATCTCCGTCTACCATCCGCAGGCCAACGGTCATGTCGAAGTTACAAACCGGACAGTGGTGAACGGATTGAAGACCCGTCTGCAGGGGGCGCGGGGGAATTGGGTGAATGAACTGCCAAGTGTCCTTTGGGCATACAGGACGACTGAAGGATCCGCCATGGGCGAATCACCCTATAGCTTGGTATACGGAGCGGAGGCAGTCATACCAGCCGAAGTGGGAGTTCCCAGTCTCTGAACCCTCACTTGGGATGAAGATCAAGCCGGACGGAGCTCTCCACTCGGATCGAGCAGGCTGTTGGACTTGGATCTTTTGGAGGAAAAGCGAGAGCAAGCAGCACTTCATGAGGCCAAGGTGAAAGAACGAGTGAAGCGTTATCACGACAAACGCGTCAGGAAGGAGTCATTCGTCCCCGGAGATTGGGTGATGCGGAGGAATGATAAAAGTTTGCAGGAGGCTACCGGCAAGCTGGCACCAAACTGGGAAGGGCCATACCGAGTCACAGCTTCATTTCCGGCAGAAGCTATGAACTGGCAGACCAGTCCGGATGGGCTATTCCCAGAAGGTGGAACATCACCAACCTTCGGAGATTTTACGGAGCATCCTGAGTAGGTATGCTTTCGGATAGATTTTCTCTTAGCTTGCTTTTCAGTAGAGTATGTAGCTCCGGGTCCTCTGTCTAGGGTTGAGCCTAGGTCCCCGTTTTATTTTATTCACCATGTATTTGACTTCGGCCCCCAGAGGCAAAGGGTATGTCTGGCCGAAGTCCGCTTGGTTCAATGAATGAAGAGCTTTCAGATTTTTATACTTGTTTATTTCCAAATTCCGCACGGTTACATTCCTCCGTATCGTTTGAATAAACTGACGAGGGTAAGCAAAGATAAAAACAAGCAAAATCCTCCGTATCGTTTGAATAAACCAACGGAGGTAAACAAAGTAAAAACGAAACAGTTTGATCAAACAACAAGACGAAGCGCTTGAACAAGCTAAATCTTAAAAGGAAAGAGAATACATTTGAATAAATGAAATACGCAACGGTCCGGATGGACTAAGTGTACAAACAAGGCCCGAACGGACCGGTATACAGATAAAGCAAATACAATAGTACAATCTATTAAGTCCAGACGGACTAAGATATAAGAAAACCTATCAATACTTGGGCCAATCAATATCCCAATTGATAGGAGAAGACGTAGGTTCCGGAGTAGGAGGCTCCGGAGAGGGTATCATGGCACCGTTCTCCGGAGAAGGAGGTTTCGAATCTTGAGGGCCTGCGTCCTGATTTTCGGTGATAGGAGTCCGCTCCGGAGTGTCATGATCAATATCTTGGACCACAGCACCATTGGTCTGACCCACCTGGCCCAGGTACGGAAATGGAGGGATTGGCGGAAGCTCTAATGGACTCGCTGCATCCGGATCAGATCCAAATATACCATCATAGTCTGAGTCGGATGATTGCACCATTTCCTTCGTGACCTTAGCCTTTCCTTTGCCTCTAACCGAGGGCCCGGCCCTCGACTGGTGGAACGGGTTCCGGCTCGGATACCGCGACGGAGAACGGATCCGGACGGGAACTTGGGGACGGCGCGCTTGTTAAGTACCTCTTCCTCTCTCCATTCAATTGAGAAGACAGTTGAGGTTCCGACTATTCCCGCGACGGGCACCTTGAAGATCCCCTTGGATTCCCCTCCTCCCCCTGCCAAGACCCCGACCCCGGATACGAGCCTGCCGCCGCCTCGCCAATTCGACTAACTCCCTAATGATAAAGGGGCGGATGATAGAAGCATCTCGCCGAAACCGCTCCACGCGACGAGCAGACTCCTCCGGATCAACAGATACTTGTTGATGCGTATTTTCTTGGTAATTTACTTGTTGCAGCGGAATATATATAAATTGCTTTTGGGATATGAAAATCGCTTGAATAGCTGTCAGCCAATTAACTATAAACCACGAACACCTGTCATGGGCGACTCAACTGAATCTTGAAATTGAACAACTGTCAATTAATCCGGAAAACCTCTTTTTTCTTTATAATAAATCTCTCCCAAATCACAAGGCTGAGGCATATATTTATAACCTCGAATAAAAATCACAATCCTAACATTAATCTGGAAATAATAAATCTAATTCTATAACTATTATGGAAAATAATTAAAATCTTACTAGAATTAAAACACATATTTATAGGAAAATTCTTGGCAAGAGAATAATTCCTAGTTAACCTAGTTTTCAATTTATACTCGTATCATTCTTTGATGCGTATTTTCTTGGTAATTTACTTGTTGCAGCGGAATATATATAAATTGCTTTTGGGATCTGAAAACCGCTTGAACAGCTGTCAGCCAATTAACTATAAACCACGAACACCTGTCATGGGCGACTCAACTGAATCTTGAAATTTAACAACTGTCAATTAATCCGGAAAACCTCCTTTTTCTTTATAATAAATCTCTCCCAAATCACAAGGCTGAGGCATATATTTATAACCTCGAATAAAAATCACAATCCTAAAATTAATCTGGAAATAATAAATCTAATTCTATAACTATTATGGAAAATAATTAAAATCCGACTAGAATTAAAACACATATATATAGGCAAATTCTTGGCAAGAGAATAATTCCTAATTAACCTAGTTTTCCATTTATACTCGTATCACTTGTACACCAGTATATCTCTCAAAAGTGAAGTCCAGTGCCACTTGACTCGGAATGAGTACAAGTGAAGGAGGGAGAGGACTGCCGGCATTCATCCGCTTCCACCATTCGACAGCTTCCTCGAACGCTGGACGGTATCGGGATTCCCGGTCGTTCCATCCCAACTTGAACATCCGGACGATCAACGCACTCACATTGCAAGGAAAGTCACGGTATATGGTCGGAGCAACAAGTCCGAGCCGTAATCCGGTTAAATGGTATGACAGATGCAAAGTCATCAGATTATCCCTTAGAACCATTACCCGGCCGGCCGGCTCGCGATTCTCCTCCTCCAACCTCAGATAGTCTCGCTGGAAGTCCGTCCGGCTAGCCAACCACTTCAACTTCTCGCCATCATAGGGTAGCACAAACCACACCAGATCCAACTCGGTTTTCAGCTTAGCCTTAAAATCTTCATATTCAGCTTGCAGCATGGAGATCGTCTCATCTGCATCAAGGGTCGCACTGATCCGTTCACGGGCAAAGTATTGGCACTGAGACAAGGTACCGAACTCTTCAAATACCTCCCTGAGATAGGCGGCTAAGGACGGAATATCAAGAAAATCTTCCATAAGAAGCTCCATTCCAGAACGGACGAAAAGCTCTCGAGTCCGTTCCCCTTCCATTATCAACCCGGACAGCTCAGTCTCCAGCTCCACACATCTAGGGCACGGAGGGCTCGTCGAATGAGAACTAGCAGGTGAAGGACACTCACCTGCACCTCCGGTTTGGAGCACATGACCCTGACCTTTGGGTTGCGGACATAAAAACAAATGAATAAAAGGAAAAACATGGTGCTCAAAAAAAAGGAAAAACATGAGATAGAAGTAGAAAATGGTTCATTTTATAAGAAGGAGGGAAGAAGATTACATTGTCTGGAGGGTTATCATCCCCATCCGAGTCGTCGCTACCGTCCTTCCTACACTAAACAAAACAAGATCAGATCTAGCAGGACGGAAGCAACTACAAAAGACTGGAAATAAAAGCTAAGGAGTTATTCTACATCTGTCTCCTCGCTGTCCGTGCCGACATCCTGATTGGCCTTCCCATCCCTGCCACCGTTGTCCTCGTCCGTTCCTTCTTGGTGATCTTCAACGGCGTCCGGAGAGGGAAACATCCTCAGCACGTTCAGATACTTGGCCTTGACGGGTGATTCAGGGGCAGTATTCTTCTTTGGTTGGGGCACTTCAACACTCAAGTTAACCAGTCCCTCGTTGAAAGCACGGATAGTTTCGGCAGACACCAGCTTCAGACTCTCCTCAGGATCCTCCTCGAACACCCCAAGCACGGAGGGCTTCATCATCTCAATGCCACCTCGTAGAACTGGTCCACATCATAGTTATATTGATCAGCAGCCTTCGGATTATAGTAGCATTTGGTGAACGGACCCCTCTAACTCTCCTGGACCCAACAACTCATTTTCTGATACACTTGGTGGGCGGAGATATGATTTTAGGAGCGCAGAAGTCCTGTCAGGTTACCCTCAAAATCCTTGCTCTGAAGCACTTTGTCGGCGAAGGCAACACATAGTTCCCGCTGAGTGGACGGAGAGACCAGATTCTCCAGCTCCTTGATCCGGGCATCCGCCTCGGTGGCTCGGATCTTCGCCGCTACAAGTTCGCGGGTGAGGTTCCCATTACTCCTCTCAAGCGAGCTCATCTTCTGAGCGAGCCTCGTATTCTAGACGTGGTAGGCCTTGTTGATGGCCTCGGAAACTCCGGGAGAGGCGATTAGATAAGCAGCAAAGTCCTAAGCAAGAAAAGGAAAATTTTAAACAAAATATGAAACTATCAAATCTATACCGGAAAGAGAAGTACAACTTACCCTGCCAGTTTGGCTCCGACTGCTGCTATAAGTGGCCTCCTTGCCCGCTTCACTGGTCGGGTCGACCACCTGCCTGCCCGAGGCACTCTTCCCCTCTCCGTGAGGATCACCCGCGCGAGAATGCTCACTTTTATCCGGCTTTCGAGGCGTCTGGGGTATCTTGAGTCTTATACGTTTGTGGAGACGAGTGGATTCCCCTTCCTCCTCGGATGATGATGGACCCGGAACAGTAAGGGCGGCTACCATATTTCCGGCCGAATCCATGGCCGGATCCATCTTCTCATTGCCCGCAGTAGTACTAGCCTTGATTGCGGCCTCCTCCGCCTTCATGGCCGCGATTTCCTTCGCTTTCTTAACCGCGGCCTCCTTCTCTTTTTTGGTCTCCTTCTCTTTTTTGTCCTTCTCCTCATTTGAAGCAGGCACACGCTTCCTCTTCTTCTCAGCTTCTGTTGTTTTCTCTTGTGGTGTTTTCATGCCGGTCACCGAACCGGTTGGTGACTTATCTGCCTTGTTTGTCTTAGTCTGTCCGATCCGTCCGACCGGAGGGTCGGCCCCATCTTCTACCACAGGATACACTGCAGTCATCCGAAACGGATGAGACACATATACAAGCCAGAAAAAGCGGAAAAAGGGAAGGAAAAGAAGTATGAGAAACACAGAATGACTTACAAGACGGATCCCTGCTAACATAGAAGCGACACTTAGTGAACACTTCCAGCTCGTATGCCCTCAAAAGGAAGACATACTTCCCTTTCCAAAAGCTATCTAAGTCGAGCTGATTGAAGCTCAGCTTCGCGATGTTCTCCTCTTGTCCCTCCGGACTGTAAATCGTGTTATCCTCTTTCTTGGCGTCATGATTCAAGCTGGGGCAATGATACTTATTGGTGTTAAAAGTGAAATAGCACTTCTGCCAGTTGGAGTAGTTGTCGCGCCGACCCCTGCAGCAGTCCTTTACTCCCTTCCGCCTCTGAAAGGTAAAAATCCCTTCATCCTTAGTGCCATCCAAGTGATAGAAGGCCCGGAACAGATCTAAAGACGGCGTCACCCCGCAGCGGTAACAGTTGAGTAGGAACGCCCGGACCACGAACACCCCGTTGGGCTACAGCTGGGCTGGAGAAATGTTGAAGTGGTCAAAAATGGAGGTGAAGAAAGGAGAGAGGGGGAAAGTGATCCCATAAAGGAAGTGGCTTCGAGGGATAGCTGCCACTGTGGTATGATCCCCCTGGTATAAGGTTAACCCGGAATCAATGGCGAGCGGAACCACCATCACCTGAACTAGCTCCCTCACGGCCGGACTGATGTCCACGTCATCACCCTCGATTGGGTCGTCATCTCCCGGCTCCGGGTTTACACCCACCTGCACTTCCCCGCTGGATAAATCGGTAACAAACTTATTCTCTTCATTCTCGTTAGCCATGTTATGAATGATGAAGGTATGAAGAGAAATATGATGAGGAAAGAGAATATGAAGATGAAAACACTGGAAAACGAGAGAAGAAGACAAAGGAATGAAAAGTGAAAGTGATTGGAATGGCTCACTATTTATAGAAGCAAGGTTAGTAGAAAAGGAGGGCCGAGTCCCGAGGTGACATGATTGCTATTTTGAAAAGATAAACAGAATTTCTCGAATAGACAGCTCATTTATAACGAAACAGCACGCTTCATAAATGCGCCTGCAAACACGCGCACAGGAAAACCAAGCGCCAAGCGCGTGCTCACACGCACTTAAAACACATTTGTTACATTTTATTTTTACCGTGCAATATGCATGCAAGTACGTAGGGAATACGTGCGAACATATATATGTCAACCAATTGTTAACCCATGTTGGTTATATATATGTAAAATCATATAAGCATAGATATAAACTTTAACCAATAATAATTAAGACTAATCCACCCTAGCTAGAGTTAAAAGGATGTATGAAACTTTCTATGAACGTTGTTGTAGTTTTTGTAGAGTAAGTCAAATTATAATATTGATCCAACAAAGTCAGAATAAGTAGTAGTTATTTGATAAAAAAGTAATTCTTTCTTTGAATATAATTGACTAGTTCTATATGAAAAAACTATAAATAGGTAAACTAGAAAGGCATAAATATTCACAACTCCCATACATTTCTTTCTTACACACTGATCATTAAGCATGACTCTTCATTTCCATGTAGTTGCAGCCATTCTCGTCTTCACTGTGGCAGCTGTGTATGCTTCTGATCCCAGTCCACTTCAAGACTTTTGTGTTGCAGTTGCTGATGCTAAAACTGCTGGTAAGTTCATATCAAGCATACCTTATTAAACATATTTGATCAGTTTCGTTTTATGTTATGAACCACTTATGTAAACTTAATTTGGATGCAGTGTTCGTCAATGGAAAGATATGCAAAGATCCTAATCAGGTGAAGGCTGAAGATTTCTTCTTCTCCAATCTGAACAAGCCCGGAATTATAACTAACGCCGTGAAATCCAACGTTACAACAGTGAACGTGAACCAGATTGCAGGACTCAACACTCTTGGAATTTCTATGGTTCGTATCGACTATGAAATCAAGGGACAAAATCCTCCACACACTCATCCTAGGGCTACTGAGATCCTAGTTGTACAAGAAGGAACCCTTCTTGTTGGATTCGTCCTTTCCAATCCTGCACCTGGGCAGAAGAACAAGCTTTTCACAAAGGTTCTATACCCTGGAGATGTATTCGTCTTCCCACAAGGTCTCATACATTTCCAGTTTAACATAGGGAAAACCAACGCAGTTGCATTTGCCTTTCTAAGCAGCCAAAACCCTGGCGTGATCACCATTGCCAATGCTGTATTCGGTTCAGACCCTCCAGTCAATCTCGATATCCTCTCAAAGGCCTTCCAAGTTGATGGCAATGTCATCAAGGCTCTGGAAACTCAGTTCAATTAGATGGACAACCATATAACTACACGCATGAATAACATGATGCTCCTCTTATATGCTTTCTTTTGATATGGCGGATTGTCTTAATTTGATTTTTGTTATTGAATAATGTTTGATTTCTTTTGAGACAACCTTGTGCTTGTAAGTTTATGCATGTTTATAATGTAAGAATAAGCCTTGAAGGAAATTCAGTCAGAGAGCTGTTGACAAATGAACCAGAACTTGGTGAGAGAAAAACTCTCCGGCCAAAAAAGATCAAATTTCTTACGGAAAGTATATAATTATATTCGAAAATTGTTTCTATGAGTAAAGGTTATAATATATCAGTGGTTTCTCGTACAACCACTGATCGAAATTGAAGTGGGAGGAGGATCTTCCGGTGAAAGCTCAGTGATGCATATCATTTTATAAGTTGGGATGTGTGTGTGTTATTCCGAACTAAACAACTTTGAAACCCTAAAAGCCATTCATTACTTCAATAGAACCCTCGGATTGAATCAGATTTGAAAATTACTATACAAAACTAGCTGGATATTAATTTTTTACTCGCTTTAAAATTTGATGAAGTAGTTGCATGTGGCACAATATTATGGTTGGAGGAAGCGTGGTCTTCAACACTTAATTATCATATAATTGTGTCCCTATCGATTTGGTAATCAGTCGGTTGAATTCGGGGACGGATAATGACTTTGCTTAATTTACTGCTAAAATATTACAGTAGAAGTCGAAGATTAGTATTCATGTTTGGTCGGACATTAAATTAGATAATCATTCATCGTCATGCTCATGCATGTGAATGCGAACTGTACTGATGGTTATTTAAACAACATATAACATGCAAGAAATTAGCTTCAAATAGTTAGATTTTCATCATTATTCTTGCGTCTCACTTGAATCCGCATTCTGACTTTTAACATTATTTATTTTTGAACTTTTTTTAAAAAAATTTAAAACCACTTAAATAAGTGGAGTGAAATTTATTTGGCTCACTACACCATAAAAGGCCTATGTAGGCAAGTACTTTACAATTCAATAATTGAAAGTTTAAACATCTATGAGAGATTCTTAACCGCACCCATGTCAAAGTTCACAAGCATGTTAGGTCACGCCGGACCGATACCCAATTCTGCCAATGAACTGACTCAATACCTGCAAGCATATTAGGGTTTGCTATACAATACCCAACTCCGCCGACAAGTACGGGTCTTGAGAAAAGGACCCCCTCCCTTGTACTTTTCTCATGTCAATTTTCACAAGCAGGTTAGGGCACGCCAAAGCGATTTCCAATTTAGCTGATGAAAAGACTCACAACTCGCAAGCATATTAGTGTTCGCTAAGCGATACCCAACTCTGCCTACGAGTACGGGGAAAAACTAAGGGATAAGCACTCTATTGCATAATTAACAAAGAGAATGATAGTCTAGTCTATTACAATCCAAACATAATTAGTTTGAAAATCAATGTATCCAGAATAGAGATCCGGAATCTGTCATATCCCATCTTCACTTTGTATGTTTCAGTAACAGCTCCATGATCCATGCTCCAGCTCCATGTTCTCCAAGCTCCATGGTCCAATTTATATGTGTCAGTATCAGCTCCATGCCCCAGCTCAATGCTCTCCAATCACCATAGTCCATGTTGAAGTTGTGTTCCATCCACCAATGTCATCTGCATAAGAGAAACAAAAATAGCAGTATCCCAGTCCTAAAAAAATTATCTAGCAACAATATAGGGACACTCTATACTGTCCATAGCTACAAGCCCTTTTATATTTAGAGCTAGATTCTGATAATTAAAAATCAAGACTTGATTAGGTTCATTAGCCAGCTTAGACAATGAATCTGCAACTGTATTAGATTCTATTAAAATATGAGAGTAAGAAACTGAGAAATCACCTGCTAATGTCCAAATGTTCCGAATTATGTTCAATAGTTTCCATGGTACTCTATACTCCCTGCGAATGATCTTTAGCAGTACCAGTGAATCTGTTTCCATGTTAACCCTCTGATATCCTTGAAAAAAGACAGCTTCCATTCCCAGTGCCATTGCAACAGCCTCTGCCTCTAAACAATCCATAACTTGTTGTGAGCATGCTTGGCGTACAACACCTTTCTTGTATGATCCCTGCACACAACACCAGTTCCACTTTTGCCATTCCGTAGGAATGACCCATCAGTATTAATTTTAATAAAACCCCTCTCAGGGAGGTTCCATTGAACTATGATTCTCTGCAAACCAGACATTCTCACTCTGGATTTCTCTGGATTTAATCCAAGAATTACCGTGGACACGTTTAATATCATTCAACATGTCCATCACCTGTTTCACTATCAATTGTTTTTGTGGTGCTATATTGTCATATATATAAGCTACTCTTGCACACCAAATATACCACAGAACAACTGGCAAAATCCTGGCCATTCTCATTTGAGAATGCACAAATTATATCATACACTAGGGGTACATATCCCCACGTGCATTTTAAAATATAAATATGTGCATTTTTTATGTATATAAATGTGCATTGTAGTTTTGTTTTGCTTATGATTTCTATAAATAGTATATGCAAATAGAATCCACAACTATAATTGTAGACACACACCAAAGGTGGGGGTACATACCTCTTGGGTATGGTATAAGAATTGTTGAGAAGGTGCCAAACCTTGTATGTTTCAATAGTAGTAAATCAAGTCCCACAATGACTGTGAGCTTAGACCGCATATTTGATAGATATCTAATCATTAATATTATCATATTTGATATAGTTAGCTTAATTGCAATATATTATTATATTCATATATCTAATTTTAATTTTCTGATAATATAAATAATTAAACATACCATTGATCAAAGATGTATATTGGAAAGTGTGAAAAATCGACTGTGCAGATTAGACTGAGATAGATGCATGTATTATGAATATGACAAAATTAAATCACAATCTATTGTACTTGATCATCAGTATTATTTAATTCTTGAAATTATGTATTGCAACATTAATTTGACCTAGATTAAGTCCACAACTTCTGAAAAAAAAAAAAGTCACCCTACGTAGTTCAACAGAGATGTTTATATATATATGCAGTTTTTTTCAAACTTTGATGATTTCAGTATAGACTTGTTCTGCTCCAACTACAACCACGCTCTAAGAAAATTTTCACCCTTTCTTATTATAACTGTAGGGTTGATTAGTCATATAATTATTTAGGCCTTGTCCAGTTCAACTTATTTCACCACATTTCAGTCTATAACAGCACTTATCAACAGAGCACAACACTTATCAGCATGACTCATCACTGATCAGCACAACACATGGGATCATTCATTTTGACACTGAATCTTTTGTCCAGTTGCAACTGACCTTTAGTTTTATCATAATACAAGCATCCCTATAGCCAACTGACCTTAATAACTAACGACGGAAAAAACGGTTAAATGAGTATTAGAGAGAATGAGGCGATTACATTTCACGACACTCGTCGAGATAGAACCGTTGACGGATATCCTTGTCTAGAGTAGCATTGAAGCTGAACGCATCTCCAACGAAATAATATTCTCGAGTCTCAAGGTTGTATCTGCAGGTTGTATCAAACAAATGCGGCCATCTTCTCCAACCGCAACGAACGATTCAATCATAACTAAACTCTTCAACGTTTCTGCTAGCGGTGCGTAGGCCATGGCATCATTTTAAACTTGCCAGGATTGTCCTCCGGCTTTTTGCTGTCTCCCGGAAACTCCATAAAAATCACTTCAAAATCCACACTCTTATTCTTCTTCATCTCTATATACTGGGATACCAACCCGTTAAAATCATACCCACGACTGTTAGGGAAGACCAGCGCTCTAACCTCCGCCTTCTTCTTCTCGACAAATGCATGTCTAGTGAAGGGAAATGCATCCATCCCGCCTCTTCTTCTAATCATATGGCCTCCATACATGTCCAAAATCTTACCTTCGGGTCCCACTATCATCAGCTTATCAAGAAGTTATGCATCGGAGTGTTCATTTGTACAGTAGTCCTTAATGAGGGCCCAAAACCGTAGGCTGACAGAGTTGTTGAATGGCAAACGCCACCACCCCTTTATTTTCTGCTCCTGCCAGTATCTATCTATATTCTCCTTGAATAAAGACGGCTCAATCATGCGTATAGATGGAAGGTAAAGCACCACAATTTCAAACTCATCCTTCCATTGATCATGAAGCTTCTGCAACAATGGAGTCAGAGTAAAACCATTTGAACACACGTATAATCCAACATGCTTCTTCATCAATTCCGACATGCTCTTTTGCCGATTAGTATTGAGCTCATAAACAAAAACATCATCAGGGGAATGCTTATAGGGCTTTTAAAGCTTCTCCAGCCTATTCTTCTTCCGCAATGTCGCACGTGTCTTATCCACCTCCTCCAACCTCTCTTTAGAAAATGGAAAAGCATCGGCCCCGTAATGGTGATCCATGCCAACACAAAAAGATGTCCATAAAATTCCATCAGTATTGTACAAGAAACACCGAATCTCGTAAGGATCACCCTTAAGTAGCTTCCATATACGCTCCCGTCTTTTCCAGTCCTTATATGGTACTGCAAAACTACAGTCCTTAGGGAATCCTGAAACAAGTCATTAAAAATCTTCTCTGAATCAGCTAGGATATTCATTCTTGCAACCATTACCATCTTAACATCACCCCTCACCGTCTGCAACTCATTGCAAAGATTGATTAAGTTTTGGCAACCATCACTCGTTCCAACTTCCAACGACAACAGGAGCGTTAATGCAGAAAACAAGAACATTTTCAAGTTATTAATAAATGTGGGATCCAGAGGATAGCAAATTGAAGCAAGGGGGAATTCCTCGGCCTACTCTCTCAATATCTTTCGTTTGGTTGCCAAGCGGTGGATCACTTTTCCCAGCTCCTTTACCTTTCATCATCAGTGAAAGATACAACATCATATTCCTCATCATCCTCATAATCATCATTCATCCTAACAACAAAACAAATTTTTTTTGTTTAAAGTAAAAACAAAGTTCATCAGCTATTATATGGAATTCGGAAAGCCCTAACCTTTCAACAATACTCAATGTGCTTCATTCACTTTCTCCCTATACCTGTAAAAAACAGTTGCAGTGAGGCTAGTTCTTGTTAGAATTCACGATGAATGAAGCTGAATGGCATCTGGAAACCCTACTTATTAGAAAAAGGGACATCCAACAGATACTCAGAATCTTCCAATAACACATCCCTCAGCAGCTTCTCAACCAGTTGCTTTTCCCTCCGACGACGCCTAATAATACAAAAATGAAAATAATATAAATTTATCACTGTAATTCAAGATACTGAAGAACTCCAAAGAAAAATCAGCACAGCATCTTACCATCTTCTAGAAGATGAGTTGTGGTCTTGACGTGCCAGTTCCACCTATGAAGCAGCAGCTTAAAAAACTGATACAATAACAAGCGATTGAACGACACAAAACAGTTCACACACGAAGTTTTGTTCCCATGATAAAGATGATTCCGACGCTCACTGATGGCAGTTTCAGCAGCAAACTCATCCTTGAACTGTAACATAATTAAGTGTAAATCAAACAACAGAACTAAGAGTCAAACCAGCAATGAATACCAAGCCGTCAGTATTCACCTCTACGAAGGCATACAAACCCTGACCACCCTTTGGTTTGGTTTTCAAGCAGATGCTTCGAATCGATCCAGTCTGCAACGCAGTCAATCAAATAAGACCCATATGTAATACCATTCCAGGCAAAAGATATTCAACGATTTAAAAATACAGGAAATAAAATACCGTTTTAAACAAGTTGATCACGTCGGATTCCTGAGTGTCTTTGGGAAGGTTACCGACATATACAGTTCTTCGACTCATTCTCTAAATATACAGATATGGCGATCAAGGTGAAATGAGAATATAGAGCATTAAAATATAGGAAAAAATTAATTACCATCGAAATTGATTTGCAGTGGCGCCGAGGGAGAAGAGGATAGCCAGAGACTAGGGTTTCGTTGCTCGTCGGACGAGCTAGCGCTTAGGTGGCACGTGAGTCGAGCAAGCATTTTACCACGTGGCACTTCAACAATAATTCACCTCCATTAACTTTTTTATTTTTTTTATTTTTTTTTTATCTAAGAGAATAGTTACTGTGTTTTTCGGCGGAGTTTCTCTCTCTAGAAAACACAGGAAAAAGAGAGCATCTTCCAAGTTTGGCTTGTAGTTACCTAGAAGTTCAGAAATTTGGGCATAAAGAAGATCGTGGGGTTGGCCTGAATTGATTCACATGTGAAAAACAGGAAAAGGGCACCGACGGTATAGAGGGTGTCAGGACAAATCGTTCGATCGGATTGCATCGACGGTCACAAGTCGGGTTAGTCTTTAAATTAATTCAAGTTTCTTGTGTGGTGGTGTGGTAATCATTATACAGGAGAACCAAGGTGGAAAGATTGTTGCTTTTCAAAGTTAGGCAAGTATCGAAATTTCTGATAGGGGAACCTGGGGGGATTACAGTACTGGACGGTGGTGATGAATACTGTTTCTGTGTATCGTAGTGAGTAAGTTAGGCAATTCAGATGGTTTTCTGGGATTATAATATTGGGATGGGGAGATCACAAGGAGGAGAGAAGGTCAATACAGCTACTATAAAAAGGTGGAAGGATAGGAATAAAGCACAACAAAACTCATATTTTGGCTATCAACAGAAAGATATTTACAGTAAGATGGAGGGTCAGATATCAGATATGAGCTTTGTTTCTGCTCATACTGCCAAGGCTCAGAGTTTTCAGAAGAAAGACGTGATTCAGGGTTTGATTTGGAAGTGGTCCAAAGTACATTTCAACATCAGCGGGTTGGGGGTGTCATGCAGTTAACCATGGAAGATTTGCAGGAGTCTGTGCAGCATGAGGAGAATTGTGTGATTGCCTATTGGCACGACTACAGAGTTTTCAGGCGTCAAAGGATTCAGAACTATCTGGAGACTCATTGGGGAACGGATGTAAGGATACAACACTGGGAGGGTAAATTTTTCGTGATTAAACTGCCTTCTAGGGAAGCTATGTTAGCTGCTATTCACAATTCTCCGTATGCTATTAGTGGTGGTCTGTTTGCCATTAGAAGGTGGGAGCCTATGATTCCTTTAAGTTGTATCAGGGTGTCAAAGTTGATGGTTGCAGTAAAAATTTATGGGCTGTCTGCTAAATGTTTTTTTCCCCAAATTGCTGAGAAATTAGTCAATTATGAGGGTGAGTTGGTGGACCTAGATTTACTCTACATACCAGTTAAGGATATCAGATACATTAGGGCAAGAATCTTGGTTCATCCAGATAACCCTCTCATCCCAGGGTTTTATGTTGATATGCCAGATGGTAGGAGATATTGGCTTTCTTGTAGGTATGAGAGGGTTCATAAGTTTTGTAGAAGGCGTGGCAGAATTGGCCATTCTTTTACTATATGCCCTATTCAGGACAATGTTGAGCTATCACAGTTTCTGCAAGTGAAATTCCAGCAACATAATGACAGGCATGGGACACAGATTGTGTTTGATCCCAGTAAGAAGTTGTACCCTGATGCAATCAGGGCTCATGGTCATAGGCCTCATAAGAGGAACACAACTTTTCCAACTAGTTTCATGGATGTACAAGCACCTTATTATACATCAGTCCATGAGGATAGAATAAAAGATGGGTTTTTTTATGTTGTGGATACTGATAATCATGTGGGAATGGAAGGACACCAAGATGAAAGTATTTTGGAGGGAGATGGAGGGAATGATCAAGATAATCAATCTGGGGCTGGGATGGGACAAAAACAACCAGGCTGGCAGTCTCAAAATCAGTTAATTTCTGAGGTTCCACCACAGGCACAACCTGAATTACCTGATGGGGTTTATGGAAATGGTTTTCATGAAGTTCCTGGTGGAGGTGTGGTGGGAGATGGCATGCAAATACAGAGTATACAAGCTGGGACAGTGGACCAAGAGATGGAAGCAATCCAGCAGAATGATTTGAGTAGAGTTGACAAAGATGGAGTGATTCTAGAAGGAGTCATCACAGTGATAGGTCAAGGGGAGCAGCAAATTTTCACCACTACAGTGGATGTGATACAGGAGCAAGATGAGCAAGTGGCCAAGTTTGATCTTCAGGGAACTCTCAAGGAAGTTGTTTTGGAATTGCAGAAGATAAAGGCAGTGGTGGAAAGTGACAAGATAGATGGGAGAAAGGATATAGTGTATAAAAGGAGGGATAAGATCCCAGGTGGAAGAATGCAGAAGGGGCAGAAGGAAGGGGAAGGTGTAAAATGGTTAAAAGTAAGGAACTCAGCAATCAACAAGGTGTATTATAGGAGGAAGGCAAAGAAGAGGAATGATGTGTTAAGTAAAATATTTGGATCAGTTGGAGATGATAGCCTGGAGGAATGGGATGAATTGAATGTTGTCAGCAGTGGTAAAAAGGCTAAAGAGACTGAATGGGGGAAGGAGAAGTCAACAAGTAAAGCTACTGAGAGGCAAGAATCTGAGATGGTGAACTCAGAGGTGAGGGACAGAGCACTCAGTTACAGACAAGTGGTTGAGAGCACTGAAATGAGAGATCTGAAGAGGAAAAGACAAGATGAGGATGAAGGTTCTGAGTCCATCAATACACTGCTGGTTATGGAGTGGGAGAGACAAGGGCTTCAGGTCAAGAAGATAAGGCTAAATGGAAATAGAAATAGCAATCAAGGTCAGAAGGTGGAGAAGTAAGGGGGAGAAGCAGTAAGGGAAGAAGATATCTCTGAGGGCTTCAGTGCAGTTGTCCCAAAACAACTGCACCAAGGGCCATGAGGTCCTTAGTGTGGAATTGTAGGGGTATTAAAAACACTCCTACAAGACAAAGGCTGAATCAGGTGCTAAAGGAAACTAACCCTCAGATATTGTGTTTATTTGAAACCAAGTCTACAAAGGCAGATATGGAGAAATGGCAACAATCAACAAGATTCTGGAGAGGTTGGCATCTGGAGGCTTCTGGTTTGGCAGGGGGTATCTCAGTATTTTGGTCTTCCCTAGTGCAGGTAGATATATTGGATTATACTAGTAATTTTGTGCTAGCTAGATGTGTAGGTAGTCAATCTAGTTGCTGGTTTCAGTTGTTTGTGTATGGATCATCTGTAATAGATGGTAGGGAACAAGTGTGGGATAATATTAGAGGCATAATGCCTAGTTCAGACTACCCTTTGGTAATGATAGGTGATTTTAACAAAATTTTATCTGCTGAAGATAAAATAGGTGGAGTCCCCTTTAAAATTAAAAAATCTAGTTCTAAACTTCAAAGTTTGTTATGTGATTTAGAAATGGATGAAGTAAGGAGTGAGGGATTGTGGTATACTTGGTCCAATAATAGGCAGTTGGGAGAGTATATAGCAGAAAGACTTGACAGAACTTTTGTCAATAAGAAGTGGAAAGAATATTTTCCAAGTTGTATAACTAGGAATTTACCCATAGTTGCTTCTGATCATTGTCCAGTGTTGTTAGATTTAATGCCTAGGAGTGTGAGGAGAACTAAGTGGAACAAGTATGAGTCATTTTGGAAACATAGTGAGGTACCTAATCAGATTATTACTAAAGTATGGACTCAAAAAGTGGTGGAGAAAGGAAGGGTGCAAGTAGATCAATTGTCTTCTAATCTAAGATACACTTTGTTGCACTTGGCAAATTGGAGCAAGAAGAGTTATGGAAATTTAGACAAACAAATAAAGGATAATATTAATAAATTGGAAGAGCTGCAAAGGTAAGTCAAGACAAATGAGGTGCTAAGTCAGGAAAGAGAGTGTAAGATTGCAATAGAACATTTGATGGAGATGCAAGCTGATTATTGGCACCAGAGATCCAGAGTAGAATGGAGTAAAAATGGAGACAGAAATACTGCTTTCTTCCATAGATGGGCATCAAAAAGGCAAGCAATAAATCAAATAGTGGAGCTGAAAGATGTGAATGGGATGTGTCAAAGGGAGGAGGAGGATATCAGAAAGATCATGCAGGCACATTTCTGAAATCTATATGTTAGTCCTGTTTCTTATCCAGCTCAGCCAGCCCCAGAACTTACATTGGTCCAATTCATGGAGGAGAATAATTTGAGACTGGATGATCAACAGAGGAACAATCTAATGGAGCCTTTTAGGAGGGCAGAAGTGGAAGAGGCACTGAAAAACATGAAGTCATGGAAAGCTCCTGGATTGGATGGATTACCAGCAGGATTTTACAAAACACATTGGGATATAGTTGGTGACCAGGTTTCAAATGCAATTTTAAAGATATTAAATGGAGAGGAGCTGCCAAGGGACTGGAATCAGACTGTGATAATTTTAATTCCTAGGAAGAAGCAAGCTAATAGACCAGAAGACTTTAGACCAATCTCATTGTGTAATGTGAAATACAAAATTATTGCTAAGATTTTGGCAAGAAGGTTGGCTCTGGTAATGAATGGACTGATTGATAACGCACAGACTGGATTCATAAAAGACAGGAATATAGGGGAAAATGTACTCTTGGCGCATGAAATGCTTCACTTTTTGAGGAAAAAGAAAGGTAGAACTGGAGTTGCTGCAGTCAAATTGGACATGAGCAAGCCTTATGATAGAGTTTCATGGCCTTTTCTGTTCAGTGCACTGTCACATATAGGCTTTCCAGCTACATGGATTCAGTTAATACATAAGTGTGTCACAACAGTATCCATGACTTTGAGGGTAAATGGACAAAATTCTCATTTCTTTTGGCCCAGAAGAGGTTTGAGGCAGGGTTGTCCTTTGTCACCTCTACTATTCTTAATCAGTCAGCAGTACTTATCTGCTATGATACAGTCAACTTTAATATCAGAAACAGGCTGTGGATATAGCCCTGGTAGAGGTGTTTCAAGGATTACTCATCTGATGTATGCAGATGATTGTTTGATATTTTTGGAGTGTAAAACAGATGCTGTTAACAGGTTGGCTAGGGCTATGGATCTCTTTGATAGGTATTCTGGGCAAAGGATTAACTTTGAAAAGTCAGGAATTATGGTAAGTGCAAACACAGATCCTCTTATGGTGCAATATATGAAGTTTACTTTGAATATTCATGGTGAGGGGATAGGAAGTAAGTATCTAGGAATGAATATTAATTTCACAAGGAATAAGTGTCAAATATATAAGGATATTTTGATTAAAATGAGAGCTAAGTTTGATTCCTGGAAAACTAGGTTTTTAAGTTTAGCTAGGAGAGTTACATTGGCTAAACATGTTCTTGCTTCTCTACCTATTTATCCAATGAGAATATTCAGACTCCCAAAGAGTGTGTTAGAAGGGATAGATAAGATCATTGCTAGATTTATATGGAAGGGGGATGCAGAAGGTAGAGGGGTGCATTGGGTATCATGGAAAAAGATGTGTATGGCCAAGAATGAAGGAGAGTTGGGCTTAAGGTCAGCAGAACAATTAAACTTGGCTCTAGTAGCAAAGCATGCTTGGAATTATAATTTAGAATAAGGATTCCTTGATGGTTAAGATTTTAAAACAGAAATATTGCAAGGATGTCTCATTTGCAGAAGTAAAAATGAGGAATTCGGATTCATGGGAATGGAAAAGTTTATTATGGGCTAGGGACTTTGTTAAGAAAAGATGGAAGTGGATCATTGGAGATGGTTCACAGGTAGATTTGTTGGACAACTGGAGTATGGAGAAGGAGAATTTAAAGTTAAGGCCTGGAGTGGATATAAGACAAGGTGAAATGAGAGTAGCTCACCTGTTGGATGAGCATAAGCAATGGAATGTGAACAAATTGAAACAAATATTTCAGGATTCAAAGGTGGATAAGGTTTTAAGGATCCATGTTCCTAAGGTGGGAGAGGCTAGAGATAAGATCATTTGGCCTTATAATAAATTGGGAGCTTACACAGTCAAGTCTGGGTATAGATGTCAGGATAAATCAATGGAATGTGAGGCTACCTCATCGAATCATATTAAACCAGACTGGAAATCATTTTGGCAGCTGAAGTTGCCAATGTAGGTGTTGATCTGTTTATGGAGGGCTTTAACAAATGGTTTGCCAACAACAGGGAATCTTCACAAGAGGAAAATGCTGATGTATCATACATGCTGCAGATGTAATGCAGGGTTAAGGGAGGATACTGAGCATTTGTTTCTATATTGTGAGAAATCTAAAAGAATTTGGAGAGCATCAATATTAGGATTTATATTTGAGTCAGGGGAGGAAATAACTTTTTCTAACTGGTTCTGGAGATGGATGAAAGAGGCACCAGATAAACAAATCAGAATGATTATATGTTGTTACCTGTGGAACATATGGAAGTCCAGGTATGAGGAAGTGTTCAGAGACATACATTTGGACATAGAGAGGGTGCTGGAGCAAAGTATGGTAGACTACAAGCTGTTCAGTATTCAAGGAGAGAAAAAGGAGTTAGGTCAGATTTTTAACAAAGCAGTACACAGACAGGCTGTAGAAGAAGGTAATCAAGATCAGCATGAGGAACCAGTAAATATTGGTATGCAAGCTAGGCTAAGATTTGATGGGGCCTTTTGGGACATATATAAACATGGATTAGCAGCTTGGAGCATAAAAATGAGGGACTCTGAGCAGACTGAGTGGCTACAGAACTGTCATTTCCAAGCACATAGTCCTTTGCAAGCTGAAGCAACAACATGATTTCAAGGGTTATTAGCAGCAGCTGCAATGAATATTGCAAAGCTGGAGTTGCACACAGACTCTACAATACTGCAGCAATTGCTGGAAGACAAGGAAATGGAAGTGCCATGGGGAGTTCAAGCTTTAATTTTAGATACTAGGAGTATCATGTCATCTTTTATTTCTGTTGTTTGTAAGAAAGTTGATAGAAAGGTTCTGTGCAAAGAACATGCTATGGCCAATGGCCTAAGATGTAATAGTTGTTCTAATATTTAATAAAGTAATGTTCTTCTTCTTCAAAAAAAAAAAAAAAAAATTATCTATGATGATTGCACTTATTTGTAAGGGTGTTGATACAAATATCAAAATCTTTTATATCAATTTTTTTTTGTATAAGTATGGTTCCCTGTGTTAGTTAATATTGGTAGTCCGTAGGTTTTTCATATGATTTTATTTAGCTTGGGTTCATATTTGATATTTGAATGATTAATTTTATTGTAAATAATAATTGATGTACCAACTTTTAATCTATAGGTTGTCCAGATTTGCAGTAGGAGTTGTTTTGTTCACTTAAATCAAGTGTAAAGTTCATTACACTGAACATATGTTTTTATTGAATTTGACATTTTTATAGTTGTGAATATTTATAGATATATCAACCTTTTTCCCATTTCAACCTTTTTACATTAATACTGATATGTTAACTAATGTATCCTTTTAACAGATACTATCAATTAGTATCATGATATATTATGACAATCATATATTTAATTAGTATTCTAATTCAAAATTTTCAATTTTGGAAATGATGATTGTGGAAAAGTACATATGTAGCATAACAATAACGTTGGAAAGGCAGATCTACGTACGTAGCAAGCTAACTGAAGTGTGTTGAAAATGAAATTAAACATTTTTATTGCGCCATCAGTATCAATAAAGACTGAATGAGTACAACATGTATATATTTGCAGTTTAATATATATCAGATATTGACAATATCAGGCACCAATTAAATAACGGCACATCATCTTTATCTAATTTATGATTGGGCCACGTGTTCAATCATTACCCAGACGGGTTTAGGCATTCTAATTAGGGTTTTAGAACTTTACTAAAAATATCTTAACCAATTAAAACACTACAATTGTACACGTGTCATTATCTTATTGGTGCCTGATAAGGCCTGCATCAGGATCATCCGGATGTTTTTCTCATATATTTGTATCAAAAGTGCATTATTATTAATATTATTCTGGTGAGTTATTCATTTAATTCATGAATGGCTTCTGCAGCGCCTCGATGACATTGCTATCAACTTGGAAAGCCTTTGAGATGATATCAAAGTTAATCGGAGGGTCAGATCCAAACACGGCATTGGCAATCGTGATCACGCCGGGGTTTTGGCTGCTGAGACTAGCGAATGCAACGGCGTTGGTTTTCCCGATGTTAAACTGAAAATGTATCAGACCTTCAGGGAAGACGAAGACATCTCCGGAGTATAGTATCTTTGTGAAGAGCTTGTTCTTCTGACCAGGGGCAGAGTTTGAAAGGACGAATCCAACAAGAAGGGTACCTTCCTGAACGACTAGGATCTCAGTAGCCCTAGGGTGAGTGTGTGGAGGATTTTGTTCCTGGATTCCATAGTCGATGCGAACCATGGAAATTCCAAGAGTGTTGAGTCCTGCTATCTGATTCACATTCACTGTTGTAACGTTGGATTTCACGGCGTTAGTTATAATTCCGGCCTTGTTCAACCCGGAGAAGAAGAAATCTTCAGCCTTCACTTGATTTGGATCTTTGCATATTTTCCCGTTCACGAATACTGCATCCAAATTAAGTTTCCAACGATGATTCATATGAAATATAACTCAAAAATGATTAATGTATAAGGTATATGAATGATATGAACTTTCCAGCAACTTTAGCATCAGCGACTGCAACACAAAAGTCTTGAAGCGGACTGGGATCAGAAGCATACACAGCTGCCAGGGTGAGCACGAGGATGGCAGCAACTATTTGGAAAAGAAAAGCCATGCTTAAATGGCTTTGAAGTAATTGATGGAGTTGTGAATATCTATGCTATTGCAAACTGATCTATTTATAGATCTTTAGCCTGGAATGCAACATGAACTAGTCCATGGACAAAATCACCTGTAGAATTGAAGAATTGTATCAAAGATAAAGATATTCGGGTAAATTCGTGTGTATATATTCATGAGAAAGTTTACATTATATAGGGAGGCCATGTCTACCTAGCTATCGAATCTACCGATGTGGGTTTAATGTACAATAACATAATTACAAAAGGAAAAGGATAGTCTAACCTATATTCCATATACAATACTAATTTATATAGAAAACAAATCTTTAACACTCCTTCTCAAGATGGAGCATGAGGATCCCAAATGCCCATCTTGCCAATCAAATTCTGAAATGTACGGCGTCCAAGTGCCTTGGTAAAAAGATCAGCAGATTGCTCAGTAGTACGAATATGATGAGCAACTATCTCACGAGACTGAATCAAATCACGAACAAAATGACAATCAACTTGAATATGCTTCGTTCGCTCATGGAAGACCGAATTAGCAGCAATATGTAGAGCTGCTTGACTGTCACAAAACAACTTCATCGGCTGAGAATGCGATACGCCTAGAGACTTGAGAAGAGATTTCATCCAAATAAGCTCACAACAAACATAGGCCATAGCACGATACTCAGCCTCGGCAGAAGAACGAGAGACTGTTGGTTGCTTCTTTGTCTTCCACGAAACTGGAGAATCACCAAGGGTCACAAAGTAGCCTGTCAAAGATCGTCGAGTAATAGGACAAGCAGCCCAGTCAGAGTCACAAAAACCAACGAGCTGCAAAGGACTACGGGCTGAAAGAAACAATCCTTGACCAGGATGGCCCTTGAGATAGTGCAAGACTCGAATTGCAGCCTGCCAGTGTGCAACTCGAGGTTTCTCCATGAACTGAGCTAAAGTATGAACTGAATAACTCAATTCTGGACGAGTAATAGTTAAATAGATAAGCTTTCCAATGAGACGTCGATACAGAGCAGGATCATCATGCATAGGACCGTCATCTTTCGCAAGATTATGTTGTGTCTCCATTGGAAAATCAACAGGCTTTGCTCCCAATAAGCCTGTATCAGCCAAAATATCCAAAGTATATTTCCGCTGAGACAGAAACATACCATCAGGGCGACGTGCAATCTCAATGCCCAAAAATTACTTCAATGCTCCAAGATCCTTCATGTGAAAGCAAGAACTCAAATACTTCTTGAAGGCAGACAAAACATCTCCAGAAGAACCAGCAATTACAAGATCATCCACGTAAACCAAAACATGGAGAGTAACACCATTTCGGATATATGAGAACAAGGAATAATTAGCCTTGCTTTGAACAAAACCATATCTGCGCAATGCCTCAGCTAACTTAGCAAACCAATTACGAGGAGTTTGGCGAAGACCATAGAGTGATTTCCGAAGCTTGCAGACAAGCCCGAGACGAGGTAACACATATCCTGTAGGGGGCTTCATATAAACCTCCTCCTCAAGATCACCATGCAAAAACGCATTATGCACATCCATCTGATGAAGCTCCCATCCCTTAATGACAGCAACACCCAAAAACAAGCGAACAGAAGACATCTTAGCAACAGGCGCAAATGTCTCAGTAAAGTCAGTCCCCTCTATCTGACGATTCCCAAGCACAACCAACCGAGCTTTGTAGCGTTCAATAGAACCATCCGAGTTATATTTCGTACGAAACACCCATTTGCTACCAATAGCTCGCTTGCCAGAAGGAAGCGCAGATAAAGTCCACGTCTTATTGCGTTCAAGAGCATCAATCTCAGCAACCATTGCTAGACGCCATTGAACAGAGCGAGAAGTCTAAGAAAACGTTGTTGGATCCGAGCCAGCCGTAACTGCAGCCAAAAAATTAGAGTGCGAAACCGAAAAATTATTACAGGAAATATAATAAGCAATAGTATAGCGAATACCTGAGGACGGTGAGGACGAGGAAGCAGCTGGAGGGGGGTTTATTGAAGGTGCAGTGGCGGCGCAGACATAGTCGCGAAGTCGAACAGAAGGTTGGCGAGTCTTGGTGCTCGGCGGTCTGGGCGGTGGTGCAGAAACAAACAGTTCAACATCCGAATCCGAAGGAGAAGAGGATGACGGAAATTCAATGACAGAGTCAAAGGCCAAGACAGCTGGGTCTATCGTCGGAGACCAAGCGGAAGTCGATTCCGGCGAGACATGCAGCGAAGGCGGGATTCGGACGGTCGAAGGTGGCCTTAAGGCGGTCGACGGCGGCCTGACCGCAGTCAAAGGCTCGCCGGAAGGTGCTTGCCGATCAACAATCAGAGGCACACTGGAAGGTAGAGGCGGATCAACGTCCGGGAGCCGTGCAGGTGAAGACGGCAAATCTGCAGGCAGCATATCTCCAGGCACGTGAGGAGCACGCGCGGGAGGCCTCCCTCCAGGCGCGTGAGGAGTACGCGATTCATGCATGTCAGGGGCATGGACATCCGGGCCATGCACATTCGGCCCATGCATGGCCGATCCGACCGCGTCTGGTCCATGCAGGTCCGAATCGGGCAGAACGGGCTCAAACTCTTCTGGGCCACGCACAACGTCAGGAAAAGGCCCAAATTGCCCAGAAACACGTTCGGTCGACGGGGAAAACTCCGGTGAAGCAAACGGGAAGCAATCTTCATAAAAAACAACATCACGACTCGCAAAAGTCGTAAGAGTGTCAAGATCATAAAGTCTCCATGCCTTCTTGTCTGTAGAGTATCCCAAAAACATGCACTTTCGGTTTCGGGAAACAAATTTATCTCTCGGTCTAGGAAGTTGGGATGCAAAGCACAAAAATCCAAACACCTTCAAATTTCCATAGTCCGGAACTCGGCCAAAGTGGAGCTGATACGGGGAGCGATCCTTCAATAACGGCGACGGAGTTCGATTAATCAGGTAAGCAGCGGCAAGAACACAATCACCCCAAAATTCGATTGGAAGATTAGCATGAAACATGAGAGCTCTAGCAATGTTGAGAATATGACGGTGCTTGCGCTCAACACGACCATTCTGCTGTGGCGTGTAAACAGTCGAAGTCTCAAAACGGACTCCTTTCTCCAAAAAATACTGACGAAGAGGCTGAAATTCGGTACCATTATCCGCACGAACACACTTTATATTGCGGCGACACTGAGTAGAGACAAGCGCGAAAAACTCCTTCATCTTGGAAGACACTTCAGACTTACTAACTAATAAATAAACCCAAACAGCTCTAGAGTGATCATCAACTATAGTCAAAAATGACACTGCCCCACTAAGTGAGGGGTTACTATAAGGACCCCAAACATCACAATGAACAAGATCAAATAAACTACTAGCTGTTTTGGTATTCGAGGAAAAACTACTTCTAGACTGTTTTGCTCGATGACATGTTGAGCAAAGAACAGATGTATTATTTCTACGCAATCCTAATATGAGGATCCATGGAATAAAAGAAATGGTGGGAACTAATGTCTTCAAAAATTTCCAGCAAACAAAACACGTACTGGCCACAAAATTTCAGCAACAAAAAAAAATTCGAATTTTTTTTCGATTTCGTTTTTTTTTCGCTTTTTTTTTTTTTTTTTTTTGTGGAGAATAGAAGTCGGTAGCAGAAATCAAAGGAGTAGGAATGAAGATTTCGACAGCGGCAACGGTGGAGGCTCACGGCGGCAGCGGAGGAAAAAGAGATCGGAGAAAAATTGACTTTAGAGAATCGAAGGCTGTAATACCATGTAGAATTGAAGAATTGTATCAAAGATATTCGGGTAAATTCATGTGTATATATTCATGAGAAAGTTTACATTATATAGGGAGGCCATGTCTACCTAGCTATCGAATCTACCGATGTGGGTTTAATGTACAATAACATAATTACAAAAGGAAAATGATACTCTAACCTATATTCCATATACAATACTAATTTATATAGAAAATAAACATTTTCTTTCCTTAACATCTCCACTTAATATTTTATTATGCTGTTCTTTACTAACTCTATTGAAATAAGTGGCATGTATTCATATTACGACTACAGCACAGGAAACCGTCTTACTCTTTTTACAGTAACACCAGAAGATTTGATAAGTATTCGTGATTAGCACCCGGTAAAGATTTATGTGCATATAATTAATTTAATTTATGTTGATTTGATCACAACTTAATATTATGTTATGTCGTCTATTTAAAGTACTAGGCTAACCGGACCGCGTGTTGCGCGGTTTTTTTATGTATTTTAAGAACGTATAAAATATACATTTTTGAAGAATAATAGAATAATCGAATATATACATATATATATATGTATGTATATATGTATTTATGTATGAATTGGAATGATACACATAGTCAGTTTATCAATTGCACAAATAGGAACATTTTATGTTGTTATTTATGATTAGTTATGCCATATAAACTATATATGGAAATTAAGTAAAAAGTATACTAATTTTGAGTAGTTCACTTCAGTAAATTTATAAAAAAAATTCAATTTGGTTGAATATATTTTTATTTTTCAGTTCAATTTAATATGCTTATATTTTTTTAACTCCAATTCAATTTATTCATATTTTTACAATCTAGTTCAGATAGATATATTTTTTATTTCAGTTCAACTTAGATATATATTACAATCGAATGCATTTTCTCAATATTTTTAGAATAAAGTTAGCAACAAATTTTTTCGGTTCACTTCAGTTGAAATAAAATTAGTCAAGTTAGTATTCAACCTAATGTAGGTGTCTATTACTATCTTAGTACATTTACTTCTAAATCAATATACATTGTTTGATCAAATTAATTCAGTACAATTCAATCAATTCAATTTAGTTTTTGATGAAATGTGATAATATCATATTCAACTTAATTTAAAAGTAATATTATTCTTTTTCGTACATTTAGATCATCTCCCAGATCTCTGCGCACATGAGAGAGAGAGTGTGAGACAACATCTAATAGAAAATTTGCATTGTTATGCATTAAAAATCATGTATTGTTATTAGATATACATTAAAAACCATGGAGAAAGTCACGTCCAAAATTTAAACCATAAAAATCAGTAGCCTCTCACAGTTGTTTAATAAAAAATCCTCTCACACAGATACAAACCAGGAACGAAAAATGGTGCCACCAATTAAACATGTAGATATGTATCTAAAAACCAAATAAATACTACTAAGTTATATTTGAGGGAAAAAGCAACATATATTCGATTGATGAGCAAGCAACAAAACCTAACTAACAAACTTGGACAATAAAATGAAACCTAATATATGCTATCCTGGCCTATTATATAATATTGCTCTAAGTTTCTAAATATGGGGAGCAAAAAACATAAACTAATAAGCATTCATGTTCTTGATTTAGTGCGTATAATGAAAAAGGCATAATAGAAATTATACTGTTGATTGTTCATATAAAGACGTAGCTCCTGAATTCAGGCGTGCTTAATTATAGATAAATTAGCTAATTAATTAGTACTAAAGAGAAAATACATTATAGCAACATAATACATAATGTAAGTTACCTCAAACATGAATTCGGTCATGTTCAGTTCAACTTATTTATTGCTGAACTGTGATGTGCTGGCTGATCAGTGCTGTGCTGAGTTGCAACAGACATTATCACTTTTTTTCTAATAGCACTGCCTTGTAAAAGTAAGTATATTTGTGCTTTCCTCACATTCAGAAAAGATCGTAAAGATTGTAGCTAAAAGAACCATAAAGGAAGTCTAAACCCTATGATGAACTTCCATAGTTTATTTTGGATGAGATATCACTTCTCATTCGTTTCTTGGCGGGCATGATCTCGACAGCGATGCAAAGGTATTAGAAACTCTCCAGCGCCAAGCAATCATGCCAATCTCAAAAAGAGGCCAAGACTAAAAACCCTGACAACGTTGTAAAACTGCTACCTTAGGTTTAACATAAGTGGATGAAGCATATTGTTGCTGTCATAATACATATCGATGGAAATCCAAAGAAAAGTGATCACAGCTTTATAAAGTAAGGGAAACCGAAAATTCATAAACAAAGAGCTCAAATGCGCTAGCATGAGCAATTACCTAGGCTGTATTTGAATCGTCTGCATATTCTCATCCTCTGCAGACCAGGAAACCATCCCGAGAGACAAAGTGATCTGCCATCCCAACAACTGAGAAAACCTCGTATAAAAGAGTGTACGCTAGTGAATTTTTTATACTGATCTGGCATATAAGGGAAAACAATATATACGGTATATAATATTCTATATGCATGAATGATTTGATTTGGTTTCCAAATTAATTCAATGGAGTCATAATTAAAGGAACAATATATAATTAAGGTGTGTTTATTAATATAAAAGGAATGATTTGATTCAGGAAATTAATTCAACTGGTGGCGTTTTAAAGAAATAATATCACTACTAGAATATCAAGTCATTTAAGGCAGTTCATCCTTCATGTGTTAAGGCAGAAAACAAATGCCTTCCCTGGTTGTGACTTGAATGAGAAAAATCATCTAAGGTGGTTCCTCTTCCGCCTTAGATGTTTTTGGGCTTAAGGCGTTTGTTTCCGCCTTGGATGAAAGCTTATACGCCTTGCTAAAAGGTTACGAACTCGCTAGCGTGAAAGTCTGTATGATATGAATTGGCTCGTTGCGATACCGTAACTAGCAAACGCTAGTCCCAAACAAATGGTTGATTGTTATGTTACAACAGCAGCTTACGGATCGCCAGATGAAATACTAACGAGTTCGCTACATTGAAAGCCTAGACTGTTATGAATGTGTACGAGACTGGTTACGACTTCCACCGTGCAGATCGCTAATAGTGGTTACGATCTCGTAAGTGAACCTAGTTTGTCATATATTTATCTGCTAACGAGACTGATTACGAAATAGAGGCGAATCGCTCGGTCATAAGTAGCGAACTCGTTACAAGCCAAATTAAACAATTCTGGTTAATCAAAACGAGCCAGGTTACGACAGCCACTAGCTACTCGCTAGTAACACCGTAGTGAGGTCGCAACCGAACAATTGTTTTTCATAAAAATTGTAAAAATATAAAAATTGTAAAAAAGATATTATAAAAATATAATAAAAGTTGTTGGTTCGAGAGAATTAACGATATCGTAAGAAAATCGCTTATGTGTAGAGTAACAAATTCGCTACTGATCTCGCTAACATTAAACGACGTCGTTTTGGCACTGGGTGATCGAGAAAAAAAAATGACGTTACGAGTAAGCTAGACATTCGCCTGGCTTTGGCGTGTATGGTTACGAGCTCGACAGAGATCAGATTGGAGAGGCAGAGAAGAACGAGCGATTGGGTAGCGAGGGCGCAAAAACTAAGCTCAGAAATATAATTCGGGCGAGAGAAGTAGCGATAGTACAAGATGATCGCAACTATTTTAATGTTACGGGCGAGAGCAGTAACGATCTCGCAGGGAATTCGTAAGTATCATAAAATTATAGGATTTGAGCCATTTCCACCCATTTCCACTAAAATTGGGTTTCATTTTAATTGTCTAAGCTGTGAATTGCAAGATGCATGGTATCTAAGCATAAATCATGAACATGAAACACTATCAAGCCACACATTATAAACTAATGGAAGTAATGGAACTCAAAAGTATATGCATCCATTTGACAAAAAAAGAAACTAGCTTTTATTGGGAATGTGAGGTATGGAGATGTACCGAGATCTAATAAGGACCAAGTGTCTAGCCAATGCATCTCTACCATCCTCCAACTCCTTCTTGGTGTACGGTGCATATTTTTCCTCGATAATCTAAGAATATGAAATGTTTATTTAATACTATTAAATGCAACGTAGATAGTAATAGGTACAATAAGTAGGTTATAAGAATGCTTAGGCGATGTAATTCCAAATTATCTTGAACAAGGCCAGCTACACACTCGCTTGCGTACAACATCATATAGTAACCGCACTCCCAATTTGAGAATTGCTTTCGGTGCTGAAAGTGAAGAAGTATGGCAAATGATTTGAAATGAAATCATAGTGGAAATAAATGAGCATTGGATTTGTTATGTCACCTGAATCTGTATAAGGTTGAAGGGAAGTAGTGTGTCGTCATGTGCACTATGCATAGCAACCTCTAATAAATCTGCAAATTTTGTAGATGGACCAAAGTGTAGCGGGTCCATCCAATACACTCGCTTCAACGATGGTATCATAGCTACAAAACTCCAATGGCCGCTACATATTTTAAGAAATGAAAATGTAAGAACCCGTCTCGAAGATTATAATGTTTACGAAGTGCAAATATCCAATTGTAACAAAGAAAACTAACCACTCTAGATATGGGCCTATGTAAATTGTCTTGGTTTTGTCACTAAGGATCATAGAGAGATAAGTAAATCGTGATTGATTACTTTCATTCATTTCTTGCAAGTATATTGGGTGCAAAAACTCAATGAAAGTCTTTGCGTTTAGAGCAAGGCATAACATGTAACTAAATAAACAATAGATGAGATATGAACGTATAATAGTGCACAAGTACATGAAAATTCGTAACTTGCAATACGATAGAAGAGATGAGATCAAGTAGCTTACATTTGATGTAGTATAAGGATTTTTTCGGGAAGAGTTTTATAGTGCCAGAAAAGGGCAAAGTTTTCCCATGGAACGACTAATTCCCTCGCTTCCCCGAACACGTGTTTATTGGAGTAGAAATAGTAAACAGAATCCCGAATATGGTGGCCCACCAGATCATAAAACGTTCGAAGGAATCCCGGGAGTGATTTTATGAATCCAACTTCTCCCACCGACATCGGTTTCTTAGCTACCGGAAAATGTAGCGGGTCTACGACGGGTGAAGGTGTGTTTCTATTAATTGGGATAGAATTAGAATTCACATCAACGACCAACCATTTGAGCCACACAAAAGAACGGCCCAAACCTTTACCCACTGTCGTGCACTCTTGATCCGCGACCGGTACCAACACATTCTCGACTAACACATGTAGTATATAAACCCTAACGAAACCAATAGGGACTTTGGCTTCATGATGTAGTGCCATGTCAGGATATGAATTTCCCATTGCAACGTGGCGGGGTTGAGAATTCATCCCACATTCAGCGTACAACTTGCAAGAAAGAGAGTTCTAATATACAAATAAGACATGTTTAATTAGGTCGAATTAGACATATGTAGGAAGAGTATATTTGAAAAATATCAATAATCATGAGTTGTGTAGAATTATTCATTTGATTGAGGTGCAAGTAATTAAACGTACCTTTGGTTTGGGATCGGATGGTTGTATGTGAACTTGCTCTTTGATAGGGGCCGAAGGTGTGCATATTTCCTTGTTGGGTTCAACAATAGGTTAGTCAAAAATAGGTTGGTCAAAAATAGATTGGTCAACCTCATGTTGTGGTGGGGAAGGATGTGAACCTCTAGACGAGGGTCCATTGATTGGATCGGTGTCACAAAAATCGGATGGAAGAGGATACTTTATAAAAGAACATATATTGGCCAACATTGTTTTCAATTTCTTGACCTCTTGGTCGGATTTTTTGGCTTGGTTCAATGCTATTTGCAGTTTGGATGGTTTAGGGTCTTTCCTACTACGTTTGATACTAAACGCCTCTATTTGAGTAACATAACCACCTATTCCCTTAACTCTTCCCGGATGCTCGGCCTTCCCAAGTGCCCTACGTAGCACATCGTGTTTACCGACAGGGATGAACAAACCTTCTTCAACTTCACGCTCGACCTCGTCCTAAAAAGGTAGTATAGTAAATGAAAAGTTATTATCGTCATCAATTGTTGTGTTTGATGGTGTGATTGTAGATACTAAAATGGAACATGGTATGGCGTAGTAGGTAAAGCGTAACACTCGATTAGACACCCTTTTTGCCTCATCACTTGAGAAAGTCCCGTCTTTTTTAATTCTACCCAAGACGAATAATTGTTGTCTACTATATGTTGTAGGGTCTTCGGCAATGACTAGCTTGTTCGCCTCTTCCGCGTCCATGCCCCCATCCACAAGCTCTCTCACCTCGGTTCATGTTTTTTTTTTGAGGTCTTCTTTCCCACACCCAAGTACCCCGCCCTACCCCCGGTGTAAGGCATAACATTATCAGCAGCGGCTTTGCGCTTCCTATCCCCCAAACCCTTTTAATAATTCTATGTTATTTTAGGAATAAAGCAGTAACCGAAACGAAAATATTTGGCTAATTCGCATGACACTATTATTCCAAGATGTAGTAAGTAAACTAACCTTTGCGTCATTTTCTAACCATCGTTTCTTGAAAGCCTCCCAAGTAAGGGTTACAATGTGATTGTAACGCGTACTTGGATCTTGCCCAAACCTTGTGCCCTTCGGTTTGATATAATCCTTGGCAAGGGTATATTTATGTTCTCGATGAGGTTTTGATGCGATTTGAAGAGCCTTCTTCTTCACTTGATCATAGGATGTTGCCTCGATAATAAAGTGGCGCTACAAATGTGATCATAAAAATAGTCACACTCACAATTTTCAATTGAAATTAAAAATAACAAGTACCACACTAACCTTGCATTCCTTCCATATATCCTTTTTGATATCGATGCTTAGTAGCCTCCAATTCGTTGTGTCTAATGGTGTGCGTATCCTACCCGTCTTAGCACACCAATTCGACCATCGCGCGGCATCATCGTCGGGTGAAATAGCAACACCAATGTCATTAAACTTGACATGTGTTAGTATTTTGTTATCGATACTAATCTCTAATTCGCGACAATGTGTGAGGAGTTGAACTTTCTTTCAATGTGCGAGTCACTTCTCGTTGTCTTCTAACCTCACTTGAACCGCCAACAACATTTCCCCCCCCCCCCCCCCCCCACTTGAGTCGGAGTTAACGGAATTTGAAGGGCTCTCCATTAAACTTTCCTTTGTATATTGAAATTAGTTAATGACTAACACAATACTAATAAATCAAAGTTGTACTTTGTAGTAAAAACATTATATTTCATAATCCTAAAATTTAGGGCTACGCAAGCTATGGAGAATTTTAAAAGAAAATCTTGATTTTCGTTCAGGACATGCTTCTGACATGATATTTAGTAATAACATGATAAATGGAGGCACTATATACAAGAAATCAAATTTTTAGCAAATAAGAATGAAAAAAATCGTACCTTTGGTATATGACAAAGTTGTGTCGGTAGAATTGATTATTTTGGTTGGGGATGGTCTACCTTGTTTGTCCCTCTCCTACCCATAACAAAAGATTTTACCAAATTAAACAAGAACAAATAAAGATTGACATTAATTGCAAAAACTGTAGGCAAAAATGTGGTTGAGAATTTATTGCAAAACTTACCAATCTTTTGCATGCAATTAGTGGCTAGTTCCACTTTGTTTTGACACAATTGATGTGTCCAACATGTATGGGATGGGTAATGGAGATTTGATGTGAAGAAAGTTGAGGAGATTTGAGAAGATGTGCAAAAGTTTAAACTTTTGGAGATGAAACCCGTAAGAAATGATGGATAAGATGCCAAAAGTGTACTATTTTTCTGTTCTATAACGTGTTTACTTTGAATTTCGCGTCCCTTGACTTCCGTCAGGAATATGAATCCCATGCTTAAATAAAGATTCCAACTCCTCAACAAGAGGTGCTAGATATTCATCAATGTCATTGCCAGGTTGCTTAGGCCCCGAGATCATAGTGTTCAAAAGCACATACTTTCGTTTCATCATCAACCATGAAGGTAGATTATAAATAACAAGCATCACTAGCCATGAATTGTGGGTGCTGGAAATGTTCCCGAAAGGGTTCATTCCGTCAGTAGATAGTCCTAAGCGCACGTGTCTAGGTTCGTCAGCAAATTCTGGGTACATAGCATCCATCTTCTTCCACTGATCACCATCAGAAGCGTGAGATATAATATCATCATCTTCCTCTCGAACCCTATCGGCATGCCATGTTAACAATTTTGCATCAACTGGATTGGCATACAAACGCGTCAATCTCGGTTTCAAGGGCATGTACCTCATCACCTTAGCAGGACCTTGCTTTGTCGATGTTGTCACTGTTTCTCCACATACCTCGACCTTTCCCTCCTATTTCCATCTAGACTCACCGCATACCTTGCAATCATCTCTCAAGGAATCAACAATCCCCTATACAACATACAATCATTCGGGCATGCGTGAATCTTAGTAAACTCCATGCCCATAGGACACAATATCTTCCGCGCAGCATAAACCCTGTCAGGACATAAGTTGTCATGAGGAAGTAACTCTTTAACCAACTCTAGCAATTCCGTCATTCCTTTATCAGAAATACCATGCCTTGCCTTTAGGTTCATTAACAACAATGTTGCTCCCGGTCTAGAATGCTTAGCCCCAACATATAAGTTTGTCTTTTTATCGTCATACATTGCCTCCAGCATACTTTTCTTCCCAACAAACTCCATAACAACATCGTCGCATATGTTTGAAAGCTGTTCATTATACTGCAGGATTTTCTCGGCGCTTCCCTCCTCCATCTCCACCTGGTCACTTCCATAATGGCCTTCCCCATGCCAAACCCATTCTGTGTAGGATTTGTCAAAACCTTTACAAATTAAATGTTCACGCACGACATCAATATCTTCAAACATGATGTTGTTTCTACACTTGTTGCATGGACATCTAACCCCTCCTATGCTGTTCTGTCTACAATGTCGCAACCCAACATCTAAGAAATGTTCAACCAAATCTAAGTACTCCTTCGATAATCGAGCATTCTCCTTCATTATTCTTTCGCAGTCCATAATTCACAAATCAGACAAACAGCTACACAATACTACTAACCCACTGACTTTAGATGATCAACACATAAACTACACACTGCATAAACAAAACAACCAAGATAAACCAAAATGCAACCAAAAATTATGCATAAAATCAACCAAAATCAAGAGACAAGCCAGTACATTACGAAAGTTAAACCTTACCTACACCAACACGGGAACAATGAAACCTACGAGAACACTTCAACCGATCACCCTTCAATACCCACCTGTTTAGACCCTTTTAAATTTTTTGTTTTTGGCGTTAGAACGGCCAGTTCAGCTTAAATCTGTGACCCATACAGACGCGCTTGCGAAGTCGCTAATACGTCGCTAACACCTTTGAATAGCCAGCGAACTCGTAACATTTCAATCACCCTCACATGCACTGTACATTGAACAATGATAAATTTGACGTGCACAGAAGTGATACCGTAACATCAAACGCAATATACTAGCGTCCCAGTTACGACATCTCCCATATACTCGCCTGCTAAAATTAGGGTTTAGCAAAGCTTAAGGTATTGCAATGCACAAACCTACGACTAACGAGCTAACCTACGAAATCGTTATGGACACGTTTATTATACTACAACGGTTACGAGATCGCAACAACCAATTCAATTTAAGGCGGATACATTTTTTCCGCCTTGGTCAAGTATTTTTTAACGTCAAAAACCATTTCCGCCTTTTACTGCTTCTTTCCGTCTTGAATGTAATTTGTTTTTGCTAGCTTGACATTGTAGCGAGCTCGCTACTTTCAATCAAGGCGTAAAAAAATGCGCCAGGCTTAAACGTTTTAAATATGTGTCTTGCATCTATCTCTTTGTAGTAGTGTATATAAAGTGAGATTTATTAATATATAAGGAATATTTATTTTTGATACGTAAGGTGGAGCTTATTAATCATTCCAACAGTGGGGAATGAGATGATTAGTAATAAGGTATATAAGGTATTCAACGCATATAACGTATAAGTTATTAATGTATATTGTATATGTATTATTTAACTTTCCTATACATTTTTTTTGAGGAATTCATTTACAGATTCTTAAAATATTATTGAACGAAATAAAATAATTAAAGATATTATTACCAAAAATACATGTATAGAATGTAAAACTAAAAGATAAGGTAATGATATCATTACCAAATATACATGTATATAATGTAAAAGTTAAAAATAAGGTAATGATATTATTACCCAAAAAATACCTTACAAATGTTAGAATGTAAAGTAATACGGAAGTTTAGTTTCCACTTTCTATTAGAGAGAGGCATCGTGTTAATTAGTTTTATTAACAAACTATAAAGCTCACCTAAATATATTAATATGAAAATACGTTAATATAAAAGGAATGTCAAACATGTTTAATTAATCAATATGTGTATATGGTATTTATATACATAGAATATGTCAAGCTTCTATAATAGAACGTGGAAACAGATTAATTATTCAATATATACATGAAAAATGTCAAGCTTCCCTAATAATATATGCGGCCGGTCGGAGACAATCAAAACGCAAATTTGTTTGTAGTTTTGTATAATATTTTAACATTTTTGGTGGTGGACGACGGGTGGTAGAAGATTATTTATACCGTCATTTTCTGCTTTTTAATATATACCTAATAAAAGATAAGGTCGTATATTGACTTGATCTACAACGATTATAATATTACACACAAGAAAACTTGCTTTTTTACCAACAGAAGATTTGATTAGTACTCTTGATTAGCTAGACACAGGTTCAAACCATTAGCATACATCAGCATGCATATTAATTAATAAGTACTGATTTAGATGTTGTTCGGGAATTCTCTTTATGGTCCGAATTTTCCATCAGTTTATTTATATAATACCTTAAAAAATCTACTAAATAAGTGGACCATAAGAAAATAGTCACCACTCATTTATATAATTTTTTGAAATTTATTCATTATACTAGAAATGCCTAATAGCGATTATCGTGAAATTGACATTCAATTTAATTAGTCTCATACAAGAGTAAATAAGTTACATATCAATAACGTCTGTAATATCACAAGTTTAGAGATTAATCAAATAAGACTATAATACTGTGTGCCCTCTTTCTCTCTTTCCCTGAAAAAATGCTAGCCATCTTCATCTTCTTCCTCATCTCCCCTTTAAACTCTAGGGAGATAAGGAAACAATATTTTTTTTATTGAATTCTATATCAGATTAAGTGTGAAACCTTCACACAAAATCTTTAGATAAGGATCTAGTTTGGTTTTGGCGGTTTTTGAAAAACTGGACATTCAAAGTTCAGTTTTTGAAAAACATTTTTGGTTCAGGTAGTTTTTGAAAGTCTTGATTTTGCCCCTAATGTCCGGTTTTTGTGCTTCCTATATAGTCCAGACTTTAGTCCTGTGTAAAACTAGTTTTTGCAAATCAAAACTTACCCAAATCTCAGACTTCAAAACATGGCTATATACTTACAAAATCTCAATCAAACCAAACATGGGTTTTGTTTTAAACTTGCAAAATCATGACGAACCAAACAAAGATTTTGTTTTAGACTTACAAAATCCCAACCCAACCAAACAAGATTTTTGCGAAACCAAACTTTCAAAATCTCAAAACAAAATTCAAACTTTCAAAATTCTCTTGAACCTAACGATCATTCTGATCGAAAACTTAACTCAATATATAATTGGATTGAGACCAAATAGATTCGGTTGTCTCAATTGGATATGATATTTGGATACATGGTTCCATATTTTGTTTAGAGTATATGGATCAAAATGTCTTACCCTTGACAACACAAGTAGTCATTGTTCCGTGTTTTTCATATTCTATATGAATATGCATCGACCATTACAACCACATTGAGAACAAGTCGATGCATGATTCCGTGTTTTGCATATTTTATATTTATTTTCATTTGTATTAATCCTGCACATGAATTTATAAGCCTTTCTTTAGCTCAATTGTACAGAAGAAACTAATTCTGGCTAATTTTATTTTTATTTTTCTACAGAGGTGGCGTCGGAGTATTATCATCCTATAACATTAAGCAAGACATTTGCTCAGTAATAATGTTAAAAAGCACAAAGCTGAAATATAAACTATATTAAAGATCATAGAACAAGTTAATGTTCACCACCCGTTGAATATATATACAAGCTAAACCAAATCCATGTTTAACTAATCAGCAATATGGTTAAAATAACATAGTAAGAACATTTCTTAGAGCGTGGTTGCAGTTGGAGTAGAACTAGTCTAGTGATTTGATCCCTTCAAGTAGATACAGAGAAGTGAAATGATATAATATTAAATTTAACTAATCCTATATATGTCTAACTAATCATGGTCTTACTGTTGAACTAAAGTAATAAGTTTTCTTAAGCAGGTGTTATAGAGAGAAAAGTCAATATACAGGCCTCCCCAGTTCAACAGAGACTTGGTAAAACAAGACGCAATTAAAATATCAAGTGGTGATTTTTGTCCATAGGTGAAATACCTATAAATAGGCAAGTTTGCACTTTGCAATATGCATAGTTACTCACAACTCAATCTCTCATATACAAATTAACCTCTGAGAAATTCCTATAAGCATGGCTTTCCGATCACAACTAGTTGCAGCTCTAACTCTCTTCACTCTCACTTTAGCAGTTGTGTATGCTTCCGATCCTAATTCGCTTCAGGATTTTTGTGTTGCCGTTGCTGATGCTAAAGCTGCTGGTAATTTCATACTAATTACTATTCAATTATTAGTTTTCTTTTGATTTTGTTGTTCATGATAAAGCGACCGAAACATATAATTGATGAAATTTGTTGCTACTTTTGATGTAGTATTCGTGAATGGAAAGATATGCAAAGATCCGAATCAAGTGAAGGCTGAAGATTTCTTCTTCTCCGGGCTGAACAAGGCCGGAACTATAACTAACGCCGTGAAGTCCAACGTTACAACAGTGAACGTGAACTAGATAGCAGGACTCAACACTCTTGGAATTTCCATGGTTCGTATCGACTATGGAATCCAGGGACAAAACCCTCCGCACATTCACCCTAGGGCTACTGAGATCTTAGTCGTTCAAGAAGGAACCCTTCTAGTTGGATTCGTCCTTTCCAATCCTGCCCCTGGTCAGAAGAACAAGCTTTTCACAAAAATTCTATACCCCGAAGACGTCTTTGTCTTCCCAGAAGGTCTGATACACTTTCAGTTTAACATCGGGAAAATCAACGCCGTTGCATTCGCTAGTCTCAGCAGCCAAAACCCCGGCGTGATCACCATTGCGAATGCCGTGTTTGGATCTGACCCTGCGATCGATCTTGATATCCTCTCAAAAGCCTTCCAAGTTGATGGAAGTGTTATCAAGACTCTGCAGAAACCGTTCATGAATTAGATGAGCAATCTACCAGAATTCTATTGTTAGTACTTAATATTCTTACGGACCTTTATGTCTTAATTAAGCCAATTACTCATATTTATGTATCATCTGTATTCATTATTGAAAATATCGATTGCGAAATAAGATTATTGAATTCCTATTGTAATGTCAAGCTATATTTATTGCATAATCATAATCTCCACATTGACTTCTATTACAAAAACTAGTTAATGGCTTCATGGACTTCCGAGTCGGGAAACTAGAAATAAAAAAGTAATCTCCTCAAAAAAAAAAGAAATAAAAAAGTAATAATTATTGACATAAAAGTTGATATATGGCGATCATTTGAGCAGAGATTAAAAGAAAAAGAAATTGAATAGACATTATATTATTATCTACCTTAATCATTATGGTACATACATGCACGCTAGTGATGTTTGGGGATTAGATGAGCGATTGAAACCTAATGACGTCGCTGGCATGTGGGTAAGAGTTGAATTCTCATCAAAATAATGTGGTATATAAAAAATATTATTATGTTTTAGTTAAAGAAAGAAACAAAAATAATTTTAGTTAGTTTTTAAACTAAAATTGAATTACTGATATATTTCTATATACTTGACCCTACTAGTCTAATAAATATGCATTTAATTAATTTATGATGATTATTTTCAATTAAATTTATAAAATATTAAAGGTTTAAAGTATATTGAATCATTACTATACTCATCCAACCAAGCTAACACCACTCCTAACTGTAAAAATAATGTAAACCTAGCCATGATCATCGAACGTTTCAGTTTATTTCAAGATTTTAATCATTTCATTTTGTCCCAACTCAAATAGTAAGAGAGAGAAATTATACTATGTATCCAGAAATTTGAAAATCATAAACATATTTAATTATATAGATTAGCTTCACATATAAATTTAACTTTTAAATCTATTTTCAAAATGAATAATTGATATCAGATTTGATAATGTTAATCTTTCCAATATATGGTCAAAGTTTAAAAATAAATTTAATGCATTTTTTGACTTTTTTCTCTGGAGAATGTACGCGATTTTTCTCTTTATAACACGATGATCGATGTGGCCTGACCAGTGGTGCCTCCTAATGCGTTCAACCACCAACTAATCTCTCTTCTTCGTTTCCAATCTCTCATGCTCAGATTCTCAATAAACAATCAACGACATTGGATATTGTTATCAACACGAGATCTAATGACAGAGCACCCTTCACTTGGGAACAAGGCCGGCCCCATAGTGGTGCGGAGTGTGCGACCGCACGAGATCAAAAAATTAGAGTGGTCTAAAATATTTAATTTTAGTTGTATGACATATGCACTACTAGAATATCATGCCATTTAAGGCAGTTCATCCTTCATGTGTTAAGGCAGAAAACAAATGCCTTCCCTGGTTGTGACTTAAATGAGAAAAATCATCTAAGGCGGTTCCTCTTCCGCCTTAGATGATTTTGGATTTAAGGCGTATATTTCCGCCTTGGATGATAAGGCATACGCCTTGCTTTGAACTAGCGAAATCGCAAGTAGTAACGTAGGTATGATTTTCATTTGCTTCTTGCGTTCTCGTAATAGGTAAACGCAAGTACCAAAAAACTGGTATATTATGTAGTTACGACAGCTCCTTGCGGATCGCTAGTAGCGATATCGCTGCATTAGAAAAATGAATATGGCCGAGACTGGTTGCGACAACCATCACGCGGATCGCTACAAATCTGTTACGATACCGCAATGCGACAAGCTCCACACTTATTTATGTTCTAACGAGACTGGTTGCGACTTACACTGGCGACTCGCTAGGTTGAAACTAGCGATCTCGCGACAAGCAAAATTACACATTCAGGGTTGACCCAAACGAGCCAGGTTACGACAGAGGCGTGCTAGTCGCTTGCAGCTCACTAGCGAGTTCGCAAGAGAACCTGCCTGTACAATAAAAAGTTTTGGTGTGGTATAGTCACGATCTCGTAAGAAAATTGCTTAAATGTGTAGTAGCGAGATCGCTAGTAATCTCGCTTTACAAAAACGACGTCGTGTGATCGTCGGGTGGGCGAGAAAAACAAATCACGTTGTGACAGAGCTTGTGATTCGCTTGATAGTGGCGTGTTTGGTTACGATTACGGCAGAGATCAGATTGGAGAGGCAGAGAAGAACGAGCGATTGGCTGGCGACTGCGCAAGAACAAATTTAAGAAATAATTAAGTTGCGGGTGAACTTGCGACGGTACAACATGCTCGCCAATTTTTGTTGTAATTGGCGAGACAAGTTACGATCTCGCTTGGAATTCGGAAGTGTCACTAAATTATAGGTTTTGAGCCATTTCCACCCATTTCCACTAAATTAGGGTTTCATTTTAATTGTCTAAGCTGTCAACCGCAAGATGCATGGTATCTAAGCACAAAACATTAACATGAAACACTAACAAGTCACACTTTATATACCAATTGAACTAGCACACTTTATGCATCTATTTGACAAAAAAATAAACTAGCTTTTATTGGGTATGTGAGGCCTAGAGATGTACCGAGATCTAATAAGGACCAAGTGTCTAGCCAATGCATCTCTACCATCCTCCAACTCCTTCTTGGTGTATGGTGCATGATTTTCCTCGATAATCTAAGAATATGAAATGTTTTTTTAATACTATTAAATGCAACGTAGATAGTAATAGGAACAATAAGTAGGTTATAATAATGCTTACGCGAATGTAATTCCAAATTATCTTCAACAAGGCCAGCGACGCACTCGCTTGCGTACAACATCATATAGTAACCGCACTCCCAATTTGACAATTGCTTTCGGTGCTGAAAGTGAAGAAGTATAACAAATGATTTGAAATGAAATCATAGTGGAAATAAATGAGCATTGGATTTGTAATGTCACCTGAATCTGTATAAGGTTGAAGGGAAGTAGTGTGTCGTCATGTGCACAATGCATAGTAACCTCTAATAAATCTGTAAATTTTGTAGATGGACCAAAGTGTAGCGGGTCCATCCAATACACTCGCTTCAACGATGGTATCATAGCTAGAAAACTCCAATGGCCACTACATATTTTAAGAAATGAAAATGTAAAAACCCGGCTCGAAAATTAGAATGTTTACGAAATGCAAATATCGAATTGTAAAAAAGAAAACTAACCCCTCTAGATATGGGCCTATGTAAATTGTCTTGGTCTTGTCACTAAGGATCTTAGAGAGATAAGCAAGTCGTGATTGATTACTTTCATTCATTTCTTGCAAGCATATTGGGTGCAAAAAACCAACGAAAGTCTTTGCGTTTAGAGCAAGGCATTGCATGTACCTAAATAAACAATAGATTGGATATGAACGTATAATAGTGCACACGTATATGATAATTTGTAACTTGCAATACGATAGAAGAGATGAGATCAAGTAGCTTACATTTGATGTAGTATAAGGATTGTTTCGGGAAGGGTTTTATAGTGCCAGAAAAGGGCAAAGTCTTCCCATTGAACGACTAATTCCCTCACTTCACCGAATACCTGTTTATTGGAGTAGAAATAGTAAACAGAATCCCGACTATGGTGGCCCACCAGATCATAAAACGTGCGAAGGAATCCCGGGAGTGATTTTATGAATCCAACTTCTCCCACCGACATCGGTTTCTTAGCTACCGGAAAATCTAGTGTGTTTCTATTAATTGGGATAGAATTAGAATTCACATCAACGACCAACCATTTGGGCCACACAAAAAAACGGCCCAAACCTTTACCCACTGTCGTGCACTCTTGATCCGCGACCGGTACCAACGCATCCTCGACTAACACATGTAGTATAGAAACCCTAACGAAATCAATAGAGACTTTGACTTCATTATGTAGTGCCATGTCAGGATATGAATTTACCATTGCAACGTGGCGGGGTTGAGAATTCATCCCACATTCGACGTACAACTTGCAAGAAGGGGAGTTCTAATATACAAATAAGGCAAGTTTAATTAGGTCGGATTAGACATATGTAGGAAAAGTATATTTATAAAATATCAATAACAATGAGTTGTGTAGAATTATTCATTTGTTTGAGGTGCAAGAATTTAACGTACCTTTGGTTTGGGATCGGATGGTTGTATGTGAACTTGCTCTTTGATAGGGGCCGAAGGTGTGCATATTTCCTTGTTCGGTTCAACAATAGGTTGCTCTAAAATAGGTTGGTCAAAAATAGATTGGTCAACCTCATGTTGTGGTGGGGAAGGATGTGAACCTCTAGACGAGGGTCCATTGATTGGATCGGTGTCACAAAAATCGGATGGAAGAGGATACTTTATAAAAGAACATATATTGGCCAACATTGTTTTCAAATTCTTGACATCTTGGTCAGATTTTTTGGCTTGGTTCAATGCTATTTGGAGTTTGGATGGTTTAGGGTCCTTACTACTACGTTTGATACCAAACGCCTCTATTTGGGTAACATAACCACCTATTCCCTTAGCTCTTCCCGGATGCTCGGCCTTCCCAAGTGCCCTACGTAGCACATCGTGTTTGCCGACTGGGATGAACAAGCCTTCTTCAACTTCACGCTCAACCTCGTCCTAAAAAGGTAGTATTATAAAATAAAAGTTATTATCGTCATCAATTGTTGTGTTTGATGGTGTGATTCTAGATACTAAAATGGAACATGGTATGGCGTAGTAGGTAAAGCGTACCACTCGATTAGCCATCCTTTTTGCCTCATCACTTGAGAAAGTCCCGTCTTTTTTAATTCTACCCAAGACGAATAATTGTTGTCTACTATATGTTGTAGGATCTTCGGCAATGACTAGCTTGTTCGCCTCTTTCGCGTCCATGCCCCCATCCACAAGCTCTTTTACCTCGGTATCCCTTTTTTTATAGGTCTTCCTCCCCACACCCAAGTACCCCGCCTTACCCCCGGTGTAAGGCATAACATTATCAACAGTGGCTTTGCGCTTCTTATCCCCCAAACCCTTTTAAAAGGTCTATGTTATTTTAGGAATAAAGCACTAACGGAAACAAAACTATTTGGCTAATTGGCATGAAACTATTATTGCAAGATCTAGTAAGTAAACTAACCTTTGCGTCATTTTCTAACCATCACTTCTTGAATGCCTCCCAAGTAAGGGGTACAATGTGATTGTAACGCGTACTTGGATCTTGCCCGAACCTCGTGCCCTTTGGATAGATATAATCCTTGGCAAGGGTATATTTGTGTTCTCGATGAGCCTTTGATACGATTTGAAGAGCCTTCTTCTTCACTTGATCATAAGATGTTGCCGGATAATAAAGGGGCGCTACAAATGTGATCAAAGCTTAGTCACGTTCACAATTATCAATTGTAATTAAAAATTACAAGTGCCACACTAACCTTTCATTCCTTCCATATATCCTTCTTAATGTCGATGCCTAGTAGCCTCCAATCTTTTGTGTCTAATGGTGTGCGTATCCTACCCGTCTTAGCACACCAACTCGACCATCGCGCGGCATCATCGTCGGGCCAAATAGCAACACCAATGTCATTAAACTTGACATGTGTTAATATTTTGTTATCGATCCTAATCTCTAATTCTCGACAACGTGTGAGGAGTTGAGCTTCTTTCGATGCGCGACTCACTTCTCGTTGTCTTTTAACCTCACTTGAACCGCCAACAACATTTTCCCCCCCACTTGAGTCGGAGTCACGGGAACTTGAAGGGCTATCCATTAAACTATCCTTGTTTACTGAAATATGTTAATGACTAATACACCGATCACGAGAACAAACTAAAATGGGTATAGTAATAAAAAGATAAAGGTTAATCCTTCAATTGTGGCTAATTAAGCTTAGAAGTCAAGATACTAAAATATAGCCTCGATTGTTGCTATACATAGGCTTCTGACATGGTTATTAGTAATAGCATGATAAATGGAAGTAACATGTCCAACTAAAACCCGTTTTCTTCGAACAAGCATGAAAAAAATCCTACCTTTATTAATTACACAGTTTTGTGGCGAGACTTGATTGTTTTGGTGGGGGATGATGTACCTTCTTTGTCCCTCTCCTACCCACAACAAAGGATGTTATCGAAATGAACAAGAACAAGTTAATATTGACATTAATTGATAAATTGCAAGAGAAAAAAGTGGGTGAGAATTTATTGCTAAACTTACCAATTGTTGCATACAATTAGTGCCAAATACCACTTTATATTGACACAATTGATGTGTTCAACATGTATAGGATGGGTTATTGAGATTTGATGTGCACAAAAGTGAAGAGATGTGAGAAGATGTGAAAAAGTTGGAATATTTGTGAAGAAACCCGTGAGATATGATGGGTAAGATGCCAAAAAAAGACCAGATTTTCTGCACTTTAACGTGTTTTGCTTTTCTAGCGAGACTTCTTGCGAATTCGCAACAAGCTCAGTACATCAGGCGAGGAGGTAGAGATATCGCCACATTTGTATATGATTACATTTTTAATATAACTTTGTTGGCTGCGAATTCGCTACTACCCAAGTAAATGGATATAAATCCTAAACCCATGGAAACCCTTGCGAGATCGTAAGTGAAAACACTTTTAGGGTTGTACATTTACGAAATCGCAAGTATATTGCTCGGCGGCACTAATTATTTGGTACATATTGAGGACGACACCGATCACGGACGTCTGTGAAAAAGAACGACATGGGATTTATGCTTTGTGATGTTTATTCATTATATTATAATTAGCTGTGTATTTGATCAAATGAAAATCTCGAGAAGTTCGGTCAAAAATCGACCTCGACCAAGAGTTTGTTTGCAAATATGAAGGAACTGAAATATAAATTAATTACTGTTTTATGTATGCCTGTAATACAACTTGTATATAATCCGTATGCACACTAAGCTCTCAATTTTAGCCCAAATCGAAGTCCAACTCTAGCTCTTCCTCTTCTTCCATTTACACCCCTAGATATAACAATTCGATCAAAAGTATGTCACGATCATTGTGATTTTTAATCGGGTCGATCACGATACATAAATATTTAGTGGTCGCAACTCGCCGATGGATTGTGATCTACTAAAATTTTAAACGCCCCGATCATGATCGTATTGATGATCGTGATCGGATGTTCATCAGTTATCACCCACAGGTACCAGTATAATATACGTGTTCCTATCCCATTGTTCTTCCATTGATCATCTCCATCCGAAGCGCCGATTGAGAAGTAAATACGCCAATTCTCATCACTTTTCATATATACTATACCCTGTTGCGTCTAACTAACTTGCATGGTTGGGTACTAGGATGTGTACTGATTGACTAACTATGTTGATGAATACTGAAGTTGATCTACATTATACAAGTGAAATTCATCTAGAATAACTGTTTAGATCCTCAGAATTAGATTTAGAGTAACTGTTTAGATTTAGTTATTCTAGACTCTAATTGTGTTAACACATGACTTAATAGTTTCTACCTAGAAGTCATTTAGAATTAGACTTAGAGTTAATTAGAGTTATTATAGGTAAGTCATGTTAAGAAATTGAAATTAAATAAAACTACAGTGACAATTGAATGGATATAAACCCATGTAAACCCTAAACCCTAAACCCTTTACCCTAAACCCTAAACCCTAAACTCTTGGCGAGCCAACTTGCGATATCGTAAGTTACGAGTAATGTATAAAAAATGGGTTTTGGGCTAGGGGGCCAATAGGTGGGCTACATACTGGGCTGTATTGATAGTAGATTAAGTACTGGGCCATGCTGCCAATAGTGTATTGTAATTGTGTTTCATGTTCAATTTGCGCGGGTCGGAGACTTATCGAGCCATTGAATAATGTTGGCCAATATATACTGAAACTGAAACATCTAAGCCAGCGATGTGGGAATTTTTACATCGTGATCAAACTAACCCCTTGCGATATCGTAACTGATCAGCTTGAATGGACAATGGCTACTTGGCGATTTTTCACATATTAGTAACGATCTCGCTTTAGGGTCGCAATTACATCTCAAGTCTATGAGCTAGTAAGTAACGATGTCGCGGCTTTCTCGCCAGTGGTTAACGATGGTTCTTGCGATGTCGCAAGTAATGCCAGTATAAATAAAAAAATGGGGGATCAGGCAAAATCATAATTTTGCCCCAAATTGAAAACCCTCCTTAAACCCGCAATCTTCCCCGACCAGATTCACCCCCATTTTCACCGGAATTGCTGCGTGATGGCACCCAAAACTAGAGGATTGGGTAGAGGAAGAGGTACCGAGGAAGGACGTGAAACGGGAAACAAGCGACGCCGGACAGATTATGAGGCTGAGGTTTCGGCTGCCACTCTAGAAGTACTTGCTCAGGCCGTCGCCGGTGAGCCGTCCACCAATCAACTCGATTCTACTCAGGAAGTAGAAGAACCAGTTGAATTCTTCAATGATGCAGCAAAGGCGAGGTATGAACGCATGAATTCTCGCCAGATTATAAACAGTAAGGTGTTTGATAGTTGTGTAGTCCCTACCCTGCAACTAGACTATGTTTTAGACCATTTTAGGGCACAGCATTTAGATGTGTTGTTACAACTCCCTGAGCCCGTATACCATGAGGAAGTTTTACAGTTTTACGCTAATTTAGGCTTAGAGGAGGGGGTGGATGATATAACAACAATTGTGCGAGGGGTGAAGTTTAAGGTTGACAAGTTCATGATTAACTCAGTGTCAAAATGCCCTTACAAATCCCGTAACGATCTTAGGCCTGCAAAGAAAGATGGACCATATGAGGTTTGTTATGAACAGAGGTTTCCATCGGTTAGCCCCAAACAACCACTGAAGGCCGGTGATATGGGTCAGAAGTGGTTTGGTAGGACTTCTAATCGTCCGGGTACGGCTAGGACATACCCGATCCAAGCGTTGCCTTACCTAAAAGGAGCGAGAAGGAAGCCCGAGCTGCAAAGGAGGTCAATGAATCAGACGGTGATGCAGAAGACGACGAAGACACTGGTGGGGAGGATGGTGACTCATCCGATTAAGAGGATGATACAACTAAATTTGAGATCAGGAGAAAGGAGAAATTGATCGGTGAGGAAACCGAGGAGGATGAAACACCAAGCAAGGAACCCGGGGAGAACCAAGAGAAGCTGGAGGAAGACCAAGAGAAGCACTTACAAGACCAAGAAAAGGCGGATGAAGACTAAGAGAAGCTAAATGAAGATGCGCCCTCACAGAACATTTCAAGTGATGAATTGCAGGACCTTCTGGTTGCAGGCCTTTGATGTAATAGGCTCATGTAGTAATGTCAGGATATTTTGGTGATTTCATAACTACGTTTTACATTCGGTAAACTTTAATCCTGTATTTTAGGCACAAAGGTTTAATTTTGAACTTCAATTAATGTTAGCACTGTGTTCATGGTCTTTGATAGTATTATGATTAAGTGGTGAGGTTGAAAAAATTCAGATTTCACTTGTCAGATCAGTCAACTAGCGATTTCGACAGTGTCTCGCTTGTTTAAATATGGTACTTAGGGACGCCACTGGTGATGTCTTAGCCAAGTCGCAAACTACTAGCGATCTCGCTAGACACACGTCTATTAGGCTCTTTTGAAGTTGTACGATAAGCTGCGATATCGCAAGCTGCCACGCATTGTATGCGAGAAACCTGAGATCTCGCAGCTATATCTGTAAGTTCCATATAAATTTAAGAATAAGAATATAGATAGTAGCGAGATCGCCAGTGCTTTGATTACCACTTGTATTGACGTGCTACTAGCGATATCGCTAGTTAGGCAATTTAATTGCGATGTCGTTAGTTAATTATTATTTCAAGTTCTAAATTAAGTACAACACGATGTCATTTTTGATGCCTAAGGTGTCATGTTGTGATATCGCTACCTGGTTTAATATAAATAAAAAATTTGGGGATCTTTTCAAATCAGAACGACTTGCATCTCATTATCTCAAAAATCAAAAAACCCCAAACCCTTGCCCAAAAATTGCCCGTCACCGATGGCTAGGAGTAAGCACCTGACACAAAATCCCTTTAATGGCCCAAGTCGCCAGCAAGTTCATCAGCGAGCTACAGCTCAGAGGCCGACGGCGGAGTCATCAGCGGCGGCTTCAGGCTCGGGTGCTGCCTCTACAAAATATGACAAGGCAAAATTTGTAAGTGTCGATGCATCTCAAGCATATTTGACTTATATGAGAGGTAGTAAGCTGCTAGATTGTTATGTGGTGGATTTTGAGCAGATTAAAGAATTAGGGTTAGAGAAGGTTATGGAAATATTTCAGTTTCACAATTTGACTGAGCTGTTAGGGTTGAATGGGAGGTCGTCGTTATACCTCTCCAAAAATACAATTTATACTCACTCCCAAGCTCTACACACAACTAAGCATATAGTGGCAAGAAAGGTTCGTATCCACAGAGAAGAGGAGATTTTCAAGTATCTCAAATAGATTTATTACTCTTACTACTATAAGATGACTATAATATAATATATGTATATAAAAGCGATGTAAATAGGGGGGAAATTTGGAGTTTGGTTGTAGAAAACACTACAATGTTACGCTAAGCTATAGCTTAAGATCACAACTAAACTATATAAAAGATAGATTAACAATGAGATTATTAGACTTTGGCACTCGACTTCAACTTTCGACTAAAGGTTAATCATTGAACTACCACACATTGCACTTGGTTTTTGCGATTACATATCGAGATTGAAGATCTCAAAGTAAGATATTCAATCTATTCTCTCTTTCCTAACCAAGGAACAACATAGCATCGTTGCTAGGTATTCATCTTTAGATAAAATAAGTGGAAGCACTATATTTAATCTATTGATGGCATTATTCATGAGAATCGATAACATGTAAGCAAGGCAATTGAACATTCATGAGGAACAATGGATGAAAGCATACAAAGCACTATTCCTATTTGCTCTAACCATCAATTAAGCAAATGATAACATTTTACCCATAGATTTAGCAAGTATTCAACACAACCTACAACTAGGAAGAAAGCCCAATCGTTTATTGCATCAAATTCATATGGAAACAACACATTCAATTGCTAATCGAAAAACCCATGAACAATGCATATCAAGTTCTCAAAACCATAAATCGAAAGTCTACATCGAGGTACCCAAGAGTTGTTTAGCCTACACAAATCATACTAATCATACAATACAAATCCATAGATTCAAAGAGATAGAAAGATGAAGAAGAAGATGGAACTAGAGAGTAGAACTTGCTAATTTTCGAGCCCCCCCTTGATGTGGGATGCAAAGAGGCTTTTATACTCTCCAAAAGATAAGAAGAAGTCAACTTGCAGCAGCGCGCGGACTCCGCGCCAGTTGGCGCACTTGTGTGAAGGGCTGCGCGGTGCGCGGACCGCGCAGCAGTCCGCGCACTTTGTGAAGGGTTGTGCACTACTCCATTGTTGCTTCTTTCGGAGAGTTCCGGTTCTACCTTTTCGGAAAGGCCTTCATATTCATGTTTAATCACCATTATGTCGCCTCAATCTTCAAGTACCTATAGAGTGACGAAACTATGGCATATGGCGTATAACTTCCATACATCACTCTACTCTCAAAATAGCAACAATTATCAACAATTAGGCCTATTTAGCACCATTAGAAACCATTTCTAAGTGCAACAATCATGGTATAACTTGAGCTCATCAAATCCCCCACACTTAGATTCTTGCTCGTCCTCGAGTAAATCACCCAATGCACTCCCTCATAATATGAACCTCACCAAATACCCCCATTCTACTTTCTACATCTCCTCTACTAAAGCACTCAAGGTCCCCCACACTTATTGTCAAACATCTCTAAATTGAGAATCAAAGATCAAGGTTTGAAGTTAAGGAACCTTCCCTCCTAAGGTCTACCCATGTGATCGACTCCAATGATCCACATCCCCCTAAACATGCATCTCCAATCACAAATCTAACCCAATGTAGTGGACTTAGAACGATCCCCATCCGATAAAATCGGATAGTCCACCACATATCCTAAGGGTGCCTCTCTACGTCACCAATGCTCGAAAGCATAATGTAGGCATCATCTAACATGCCAATCTACTCATATTACAAATATGTCATGGCATCACAACCTCCACTAGGCCTAGCAAAATGATATGGCTACATCAACGTCCATAGCTATCCTAGTACACATTCACCTTCTAGAGTTCTAAGCACTTACAATCATAAAATCATATCAAGAATGCTTAAACTCTACTCCAAAACACAACCATCCCACCAAACAAATTCACCTCAAAATGAAGTTTTTTGGAATAATAAGAACAAAACCTCTCCTTTTGCCTATGTGCCTTTCGGTTTTCACATAGCCTCTCTTCTTCTTTTTTTTCTTTTTTTTCTTTTTTTTTAAAGCCTCTCACTTTTGCCTAGGCCTTGTTAATGTTTTGACCTATCTGGGCTTTTCACTCTTTTTTATTTTTTATTTTTTATTTTTTATTTTTTTTAAAGCAAAATATATACACTACCAAGAGGAATCTCTCTCCCCACACTTAGACAAAACATTGTCCCCAATGTGCAATAGGACAAGCATAATGAATCGAAAATTATGAGAGGGGAGACTCACAACTAGGACCGTGAAGGTCCGGCATCAGGAGAACCAAAGAAGGGCCGAGCAGTGCGGCGCTCATCCTCACGTCGTTGGCGTCTGGTAATGGGACAGACCGCGGCTGGGTGGTGAGGGTGCATCGAGTGGAACATCTCTGAAAGGCTATCAACGTCATCCTCCAGGCGCTCTTGACCCCTGTGAATGTGATCCAGCTGCACACGGAGTTGCTGATGGTTGTAGTTCACTGTGCTCTCCAGGTCACCAAGGGCAGTGGTGATGCGTGTGGTAGCTCGTAGAAACTCTGAAATCATGGGGGAATCCACTCCACCACTGGCAGTCCCAGGATCGGCATCAAAAGGGTCGGGTATCCCATGGTCCGGCACAGGAGGATCAGGTCTAGTGGCTCCCGATGAAGCAAATTCAGGGTCACAAGAAAGTGTAAGAGCAGATAGGGGAAACCCGTGCAACAGAGACACCCGAGCCTGCGGAAGACGTAGAAAGGGAACGCCCCGACGCTTATACTTCCACCCAAGACTGTCATCAAGGACAAGTATACCAGAAGCCTTTAGATAGTCAAAATTAAGAAGGAAGTTATCATCTGCACCAATTCGCTCAACCTGAGAAGGGCGGGGGACACCATATCGATCTGCAATCAACGTAATCATTCCTCCCATAGTAAGACGCCCTGTATGGCGATGAGCATTAAGACATGCATTAATGAAAAGCTGCGCCCAATCAGGTATGCCATAGGTAGCCGCAGAGGTACAACCCCATAGACAAATAAGCTCATTCTGATCAACTAAGGCATGCTCTCCCTTGCCATGAATACAAGAAGATAACCGATGGAGTAGTCTAACAGTCGGATGGAAAATGGCGGACGAGGAAGAGTTATTATTGTGCATAGATACACCAGAAAGTTGATTCCAAAAGGAGTGGCGGGCAAAGTTGACCGATTTATGATTGACCATGCGGTGGTCGATACGGCCCTTAGAGATGCCAAAACAATCGAGCAAGTCCTCATGAGAAAGTGTAAATTCCTGATCACCCAAATGGAAAGAGATAGCCGGCACATCACCATCATCAGTCTCAGTGATACTCGTCTCAATAGTGGATAAGAACTCAAGAGTAAAACTAGCAAAAGTGGGTACTGCTAAGTCCAAGAGGTCTACAAGGCCACCGTATTGCATAAGGACAAGGAGAGAGGATTCAAGGCCAAGCTGCTGCAGAAGCGGGCGATAGAAGAATCTAGTGGGCAGAATTGGCCGTCTTTCTAAAGCAGCCCACTTGGCTTTGGCTCTGTCACTAGGTGTCGTTAAACCCCTCAAATCAAGTGGAACCGGTGATGGTGGGGAAGGCTGTGGAGCAGCTCTTCCAGGAACGGCGGTACGTCGACGCTTAGAAAGGGAAGTAGATGCCATATTCCCAACTCAGCAGACAAAACAGTACACACCCTCGAAGAAACAGTCCCAAATAACAGTGCAAATACCAACTTCAGCAAAGCTCCCACAAAGAACCAACACAATCACAAATTATCTAAACACCGCACAACTCACAGAGAACAGTCCCAAATCACCAATACTCAGAGAAACCAGTAGAACAAGTACCCGAAATCCAGTGTGGATAGGCAGAGGTGGCAGTGATCAGGCTGAGAAGGGGCTGAAGTGGGCGAACAGGTCATTGGCGGAGTGAAACAGAGGTGGTGGTGGTGGAGTGGTGCAGCGGCGGCGGCGTCTGAGAGGTGGCGGTGGCTGGAATGCCGATAGTCGGAGCAGATGGCCGGTGGGCAGCGGTGGAGGAGATGACTGGTGAGGAGCAGTCGTCGGAGATGTTGCAGCGGCGGGGGAAGATCCAGACGTGGCGGCGAGTCTCAGGCCCAGATGCGATTGATGGTGGTCTCGATCGACGCGGCGGTGTTCAGAGAAGACGCCGGCGAGTGTGGATATGGAAGGGGAGTTCCTGGCCCGGTGGTGAGGATGCCGGAAAACAGATGGGCCCGGTGAAGATCGGTCGGGGATGGTGTGATGGAGGGAACGCCGGCGAGTGAACACCGGCGAGGATGCCGGAAAACAGACGGTCCCGGTGGAGATCGGGTGATGGAAGCTGGCGGAGATGTCGGTGGAGTTGCAGGTCTGGTGGTGATGAAAGCCCGCCGGAAGACAGCCGTGGTGGTTCTGATCGGAGGCGGCTGAGCCGCGGCGGCGGAATGGTGACCGTGGTGGATCTCGATCAGGGCGGAGATGGGATAGTGGCCGGCGGCGGCATTGGGGAAGAGGTAGAAGTCCGGCGGAGATGGACGGTGGCCGGCGGCTAGTGGATAGCGGCGGAGGTAGCCGGATCGGAGTGGATGGCGGCGGAGGGGGATGGGTGGGTGATGGTGTCGGTGGAGTGGGGGAGAAGTGGTGATGAGGGAGGTTGTGTGGGATTTGATGTGTAATGGGTCAAAGTCAACTGGGTTAAATGGGGTAAGTGCACAGACCAAGTGCTAGGACGGACACCTTCCAAAGGGCCGCGCGATTATAACTTGAAATCTGCCTCCGGGAAACTCAGCGCGGGCTGCGCGGCACTAAGCGCGCTAAGGTTCTGATTAACAAAGGCCCGCGCGGTCCTTAAAGTCAACTGGGTCAAACGGGGCAAGTGCACAGACCAAGCGCTAGGACGGACACCTTCCAAAGGGTCGCGCGATTATAACTTTAAATCTGCCTCCGGGAAACTCCGCGCGGGCTGCGCGGCACTAAGCGCGCTAAGGTTCTGATTAACAAAGGCCCGCGCGGTATTTTTTTTTTTTTTTGCAACGATCGTCCTTGCTAAAAGAGAAATAATAATAAATATGAAAAACAACTGTATAGAAAAGTAACACATCGTTCAAAATAATATGAAAAATAAAGAACGATCAAAACCGGTTTATTTAACGTCGTCGGCACGATTTACCTCCAATGAAATCACTCATAGGTCGGCTCGGTGAGATGCATCTCATCAAGGATTTCCGAATTAAAGTTCTCACAATATGGCTTCAAGCGTTGGCCATTTACTTTCAAAATCTTGGAGGTGGCTTCACTCTTTATATCCACCGCACCATGTGGATATACTTTCACAACTACGAATGGTCTCGTCCATCGAGACCGCAATTTACCGGGAAATAGACGAAGGCGAGATAGAAATAGGAGTACTTTTTGACCAACCTCAAAGTTCTTCCTAATGATCATCTTATCGTGCCATGCCTTCGTTTTCTCCTTATAAATAGCGGCGTTCTCGTAGGACTCGTTCTTTAGCTCCTCTAGCTCTTGTAGTTGTAACTTCCTTTCATTCCCGGCTTCATCTAGATTGAGGTTGAGTTCTTTGATTGCCCAATAAGCCTTGTGTTCCAACTCCACCGGTAGATGACAAGGCTTCCCAAAGACTAATCGATATGGAGACATACCGATTGGTGTCTTAAAAGCCGTCCTATATGCCCACAATCCATCATCTAACCGAGTACTCCAATCCTTTCGAGTCGGTTTAACCGTCTTTTCAAGGATGGACTTGATTTCCCGATTGGAAACTTCGGCTTGGCCATTAGTTTGTGGGTGATAGGCGGTGGAGGTCTTGTGGTTTACACCATACTTCTTCAACAATGCGGCGACGGTTCGATTGCAAAAGTGGGTACCCCGATCACTAATCAATGCTCTAGGAATCCCGAACCTAGAGAAGATGTTTGCTTTGATAAACTCTGCAACCACTTTAGAATCATCAGTTTTAGTGGGGATTGCTTCAACCCACTTTGACACATAATCAACCACAAGCAAGATGTATTTGAAACCGAAAGAATTAGGAAAATGACCCATAAAATCAATACCCCATACATCAAACAATTCACAATATAAGGGAGCAGTTTGGGGCATTTCATTACGAGACGAGATATTCCCTACTCTTTGACATTTGTCACAAGATTTGCAAAAGCTATATGCATGCTTATTCAAATTAGGCCAATAAAAACCACAGTCAAGCACTTTTCGAGCAGTTCTCCTAGCACCGAAATGACCACCACATGCATAAGAATGACAAAATGTGAGAATAGAGTTAACCTCACTATCGGGGATGCATCTCCTCACAACTTGGTCGGAGCAATGTTTCCATAGATATGGATCATCCCACACATAAAATTTAGCATCATGTTTCAACCTATTCTTCTGAGCAGTGGTGAAACGAGGAGGAAACTTGTTAGCAACAAGATAATTCACAATGTCGGCATACCATGGAAGAGAAACACTAAGAGCAAACAAATGCTCATCCGGGAATTCTTCTCGAAGACATTCTTGTTGCACATTTGCCTCGACTCCAAGCCATGGCACTAGGCGGCTCAAGTGGTCGGCCACAAGGTTTTCGGCACCCTTCTTGTCCTTCACTTCCAAGTTGAATTCACTCAAGAGTAAAATCCATCAAAGCAACCTTGGTTTCGCATCTTTCTTCGTCATTAAATAACGAAGTGCTGCATGGTCAGTGTAAACAATAACCTTGGTACCAAGCAAATAAGACCGAAACTTTTCAAGTGAGAAAACTACCGCTAACAATTCTTTCTCTGTGGTAGAATAATTTCTCTGAGCCTCATTAAGAGTCATGGATGCATAATAGATGGCATGGGGCACTTTTCCTACCCTTTGACCTAATACCGTGCCAACGGCATAGTCACTTGCATCAAACATAATTTCAAAGGGAAGAGACCAATTTGGAGGTTGAATGATGGGGGCGGACACAAGCATAAGCTTTAAACAATCAAATGCCCTCTTACAACTCTCATCCATCACAAATTCTACATCCTTTTGTAACAACTTACACAAAGGAGAAGCAATTTTTGAGAAATCTTGGATAAAACGGCGGTAGAATCCCGCATGGCCCAGAAAAGAACGAACTTCACGCACACAAGTAGGGTAAGGCAAAGTTTGAATTGTATCAATTTTAGCTTTATCTACCTCAATACCCTTAGAAGAAACCACATGACCTAACACAATACCTCTTTCAACCATAAAATGACATTTCTCGGAATTTTAAACAAGGTCAAACTCAATGCATCGTTGAAGAACTAATGAAAAATGTTCCAAACAATCATCAAAAGAGTTTCCATGAACGGTAAAATCATCCATAAAATCTTCAACAAATTTTTCAACATATTCCGAGAACATGCTTACCATGCACCTTTGAAAAGTCGAGGGTGCATTGCAAAGCCCGAAAGGCATGCGTCGATAAGCAAACATACCATAGGGGCATGTGAATGTGGTCTTCTCTTGATCTTCTGGCGCGATCGGCACCTGAAAATAACCTGAATAGCCATCAAGAAAACAATAGAAAGAGTGCCCTGCAAGCCTTTCAAGCATTTGGTCAATAAATGGCAAAGGAAAATGATCCTTTCTAGTTACCGCATTCAACCTCCGGTAGTCTATGCAAACTCGCCATCCATTCTGAACACGAGTAGGGACCAACTCTCCATTTTGATTCTCTACCACTGTGACTCCGGTTTTCTTAGGGACCACATGTATCGGGCTCACCCATTTGCTATCGGAGATTGGATAAATTATCCCCGCATCTAGCAATTTGATCACCTCGGCTTTCACTACCTCCATCATGGGTGGATTCAATCGCCTTTGAGGTTGTCGCACGGGTTTAGCATCATCCTCCAACAAAATCCTATGCATGCAAGTACTTGGACTTATACCTTTGATGTCGGAAATAGTCCACCCTATGGCTTTCTTGTTCTCATGTAGCACTTTCATCAACTTGACTTCTTGCTCTTTGGTGAGTTTACTAGATATTATAACCGGGAGTTTCTCACTTTCACCGAGATAAGCATATTTAAGGTCTTGAGGAAGTGGTTTCAATTCCACTACCGGAGACGTCCCAAGAGAAGATCGGTCACCCGATGCTCTCGAGTCGGAAAGACCTAAGATAGGCGTATCAAGGGAAAGCTCTTCATAAGAATCTAGTGCACTCACGCTTTCTTTCGCTCTAGATCCAGCACTACGAAAGGTTGAGTCATCACTACACAAACTCCTTTCAATAGCATTCAACAAAGGATCATGAGCACCATCTCTAAGAACATCTTGCACACAAATTTCAACCACATCAATAGCATTGCAAGAATGATCACCAATTGGGGATTCCATATCATCATGATTGTGAAATTCTATTTTATCCCCATCAAATTTCATGGTGAGTTTGCCATTAAACACATCAACCACGGCTCTTGATGTTTTCAAAAATGGGCGCCCCAATAGAATTGGCGCGGCATAGTTATCATGTTCCATGTCAAGAATGTAAAAATCCGCGGGGAAAATCAACTTGTCGACTTTAACCAACACGTCCTCTACAATACCCTTAGGGTATGCACTAGAACGATCGGCAAGTTGAATTACCACCCCGGTTTTAAGTAAAGGACCAATGTTCAAAGATTTATACACCGATAAGGGAATCAAGTTAATTGATGCACCTAAATCTAGCATGGCCTTTTGAAAAAATATCCCTCCTATGGTGCAAGGAATGGTAAACATCCCGGGATCACCACATTTAGGAGGGATTTTCGCTTGAAATAAAGCCGAGACATTAACATTCATCCCCTCCTTAGTGGCATCTTTTAAACGTTGCATACGATTATTAGCACATAGTTCCTTCAAAAATTTAGCATATCTAGGAACTTGACTAATAGCATCGAGTAAAGGAATGTTTACCTCACACTTACGAAAGACTTCGTAAACGTCCTTGTCAACCTCCTTCTTTCGAGTATCTTTCAACGCCTCGGGGTATGGGGGTTCCACTTCAAATGGTTGAGTCTCCTTCTTCTTCTTGTGAGGGGGAGAAAATGGAGGAGATGGTGGCTCGCCATTAGGTGATGTCCCTTGAACAAGTATCTCCGTTTCAACCCCTTTTCCCTTAAAGATTTTCTCTACACCCCGTTTCTCGACCCTTTCCTCGGATTCCTTCATCAACACAATGTCATCCTTGGCCAATGTCTCTTCAACTACCTTGTTGGTCAAATGCTTCACAACGAACCCTTTCTTGGTCTCTTCTTCAACTATCACCTCGGGTTTATGTACCTCTTTCCCACTCCTCAAGGTTATAGCACTAGCATTCTCCCTTGGATTCATTTCGGTTTGTGCGGGAAGTTTACCGGAATTTTGGGCTTTCAAATATCCCACATCGGTGGCTATTTGACTCATTTGCACTTCTATCGACTTGAACCGCCCATCATCCAAGGAATACCCCGAACTCTCACCTTGTTCATGAGCTCTCTCTTCATACCGTCGAGAATTTTGAGGTCCTCTATTGTAAGATCGCTCTTGTCCTTGGTTTCGAGGGTATTGTTGAGGTTGGGATTGGTAGTGTTGGTTTTGATTATCTTGGTATCATCGATACCCTTCACCTTGGTAGCCTTGATATCCCCCATAGCCTTGGTAATCTTGGGAATGTTGAAATCCTTGGTCTTGGTAGCCTTGATACCCTTGACCTTGATAGCCTTGATACTCCCCATAACATTGGTTTCTAGGATAGTTTTGTTGGGGAGGAGCTCTATCTTAGGATCGACTACCTTGGCCTTGACTCCTAGGTGGTGCTCTATCATAAGATTGACTACCTTGGCCTTGGTATGCTTGATTATTGGAGAAGGATTGTTGGCCTTGTTGTTCCTTCGTTTCATCTCTCCACCGAAAATTAGGATGATCCCTAGATCCGGGGTTGTAGTGTTGAGCATATGGGTCACTTCTCCTTTGAAATCCTCTATCACCACCTTGGCCTTGACCACCTTGATTTCCCCTAGGTCTATCACCTTGATAACCTCTACCACCTTGAAATCCTCTCCCACCTTGGTTTCCACCATAGAACCCTACGGCATTCACCTCTTCATCGTAGTATTCTTGAGTTTGGGGACAAGAGTCGGTGGAGTGGTTAAGAGAACATGTGTCACATATCAAGACTTGTTGCCTCCTATTGCCTCCCATGTTGTTTCCACCACTTTGAGCCACTACTAAACTCTTTACCACGGCCGTGAGCTCTCTTATCTCCGCTTGAGTGGTGTCATCTCTAGTTACTATGGAAACAATTGGTCTTGCCCTCCTACTTCTTCTAGGCCCTTCTTCTCGTGCTAGACGCTCAAACAACTCCATAGCATCGGTGGATCCAATCAAAGAAATGGAACCAAGACAAGCGCTCTTCACTAACCGAGAATCTTGTTCATTAAGATCATTGTAGAAGAAGGCAACCAACTGAGGTTCGGTGTAGCCATGATAGGGGCAACTTGCTACAAGCATTTGGAATCTCTCCCAATAGTCTTGGAAGCTCTCTTCTTCCTCCTGAAGAATGTTGCTAATGGCCTTAACTATCACCGAAGATTTAGAGGGGGGGAAGAACTTGTCAAGAAACCTTTCCTTCAATTCCGACCATGAGGTGATGGAGTTGGAGGGGAGACGACTCAACCACACCTCGGCTTTATCTTTCAAGGTAAAAGGGAAGGTTTTCATTTTAAAATGATCCTCATCGACTCCAGAGGGTTTCATGCTACTAGTAACTCAAAGGAAGGAATCGAGATGGTAGTTAGGATCATCGGTGTCTCGACCATAGAAGGATGGAAGTGCATGTATAACCCCCGACTTGATCTCACATTCGGTCCCTGTCGGAAAGACGATACTCGATTGTTCTTGATCATAGGCTTGCCGCATATATCCCCTCATAGGAATGTTGGTAGGGGGGTTGTTGGCACGGTGGAATGGATTGAAAAAGGTATCTCGGGGTGCTTCTTCTCCCGCCATGTTGGAATTGGATGGCTCACTTTCTGAAAAATTGTTGGAAGATATACTCTCTTGTGTACTCCTTCTAAGTTGTCGAAGAGTCCTAGTTAACTCGGAGTCGTAGTGCAAAGGGTCTTGGTTCGAGGAACGAGTACAAACCATGCACCAAGAGCTAGAGCAATACGTCTCCAAGCAAAAGAAACAAAACCAAAGAAAATAGAGTTAGAGAAAAACTACAATCAACACCTAAAAATACGCCTCTTCCCCGGCAGCGGCGCCAAAATTTGGGAGGTCGTCGTTATACCTCTCCAAAAATACAATTTATACTCACTCCCAAGCTCTACACACAACTAAGCATATAGTGGCAAGAAAGGTTCGTATCCACAGAGAAGAGGAGATTTTCAAGTATCTCAAATAGATTTATTACTGTTACTACTATAAGATGACTATAATATAATATATGTATATAAAAGCGATGTAAATAGGGGGGGGGGGGGGAATTTGGAGTTTGGTTGTAGAAAACACTACAATGTTACGCTAAGCTATAGCTTAAGATCACAACTAAACTATATAAAAGATAGATTAACAATGAGATTATTAGACTTGGGCACTCGACTTCAACTTTCGACTAAAGGTTAATCATTGAACTACCACACATTGCACTTGGTTTTTGCGATTACATATCGAGATTGAAGATCTCAAAGTAAGATATTCAATCTATTCTCTCTTTCCTAACCAAGGAACAACATAGCATCGTTGCTAGGTATTCATCTTTAGATAAAATAAGTGGAAGCACTATATTTAATCTATTGATGGCATTATTCATGAGAATCGATAACATGTAAGCAAGGCAATTGAACATTCATGAGGAACAATGGATGAAAGCATACAAAGCACTATTCCTATTTGCTCTAACCATCAATTAAGCAAATGATAACATTTTACCCATAGATTTAGCAAGTATTCAACACAACCTACAACTAGGAAGAAAGCCCAATCGTTTATTGCATCAAATTCATATGGAAACAACACATTCAATTGCTAATCGAAAAACCCATGAAAAATGCATATCAAGTTCTCAAAACCATAAATCGAAAGTCTACATCGAGGTACCCAAGTGTTGTTTAGCCTACACAAATCATACTAATCATACAATACAAATCCATAGATTCAAAGAGATAGAAAGATGAAGAAGAAGATGGAACTAGAGAGTAGAACTTGCTAATTTTCGAGCCCCCCCTTGATGTGCGATGCAAAGAGGCTTTTATACTCTCCAAAAGATAAGAAGAAGTCAACTTGCAGCAGCGCGCGGACTCTGCGCCAGTTGGCGCACTTGTGTGAAGGGCTGCGCGGTGCGCGGACCGCGCAGCAATCCGCGCACTTTGTGAAGGGCTGTGCACTACTCCATTGTTGCTTCTTTCGGAGAGTTCCGGTTCTACCTTTTCGGAAAGGCCTTCATCTTCATGTTTAATCACCATTATGTCGCCTCAATCTTCAAGTACCTATAGAGTGACGAAACTATGGCATATGGCGTATAACTTCCATACATCACTCTACTCTCAAAATAGCAACAATTATCAACAATTAGGCCTATTTAGCACCATTAGAAACCATTTCTAAGTGCAACAATATGGTATAACTTGAGCTCATCATTGAACTATGCGGCACATGAAGATGAGACGTGCCAATTTTACGCAAATTTTCACCAACTGATTGAAGAAGAAAAGGAAACGGGGAGGTGGTTTACCCGAGTGAATAAAAAGAACTATGAGATAGGTGAGGATTTCTTCAACAAGGCCTTAAAGTTGTCGTACGCTGTAGACGAAGACAGCGAAGATGAACCCCCACCTGGTTTCTACGCCAGAGAACAGTGGCCCGACAACGACGTCCTAGATAAGTACAATGTGGTGACTTTTGTTGAGAAGTATTTTGGCCGGTCGGCGGATGATTTAGGGAATCCTAGGAGTTATAAGTTTGATAAATTGACTTGTCAGGAAAGGATCATTTATGAGATGGTTGCTAGGACTGTGGTGCCTAAAGGCGGGTGGATCACCGAGATGAACTACACAACGGTAAGCATATTTTACTGCGTAGTCGAGATGATTCGGTTGAATCCGGGCCATGTGATATTCGAGCACATGAGAAATAGTGTGGTGGAGAATGCAAGAACAATCAAGAAGCTCCCATATGGTAATTTTATAACCATGTTTCTGACCACTGATAACCCGAAGATGAAATTATCTGCTCATGCAGAGGAGTGTTGCTTCTACACGATGCAGTACTTCGAGAGGAAGGGGAAGTGGGAGCTGGTTGATGGAGAGTGGGAGGAAAGGTCAGATGGACCCAAAATACCGTTGGAGTTTAATCCCGAGGAAGTCAGATCAAATGTTGAAGGTTAGCCACAACAACCGTCATTTTCAATATATTGATCAGTTTTTTTAAAACTTTATTTGCTGTGAAACACTTGTGGCTGATTCACTTCCATTTATAGGTGTAACCTCAGCTGCATACTACAAGGGTCTAGAAGAAACCGTGGATGTGTTGAGAAATCGAGTCTCCAAAATTAATCAAGAGTGCTAGATCACGGAGAAGGTGATACGGGGGATAAAAAGGACGCATGTCAACAAAAAAGCAAGGGGGAATGATCCAGCATCGACTCCAACACCACCGCCTAGCAACGAGGATTAGATTAGCATGTTTTCTTTTGTTTTTATTTGAGACGTTTGTGTTTGCAACTTTGCCAAGGGCAAACAATATTCATCATTTTATGGCTTCAAAAGTCTTTTCAGTGATTTAGTAACTGTTTTTATTATAGCATATGAACTTGGTACCACAAATTAAGTACATCTGATGCTCTGTTGAAGTTTTTAATTGTGATCAAGCTAACCCCTTGCGAGTTCGCTAGTTAACAAGCTCTTGCATATATATTACTAGCGATATCGTAACTAATCAGATTGAATGGACATTGGCTACTTGGCGATTTTTCACATATTAGTAACGATCTCGCTTTAGGGTCGCTAAGCTAGCGAACTCGCTACTTACAAGTTCATCCAACATTGTATTGAGCGAGGAAACTTGCGAGTTCGCTACATCTAATGTTGTATCGGTTTTATTTGAAGCCACTTAATTAGTGTACCACATTATAGTGAAATTCAACACAAAATACACTCTAAAATAGACTCACAAAATATTGGTTAGGACAATATTTTGTCCTTTGATAATATTATTACAACAACAATATCCAAATCACCAATCAACAAGTTAATCAAGAAAATGCTACCTATGTTTTTTACTCTTTTTATTCTTCTTCTTCTTTGGTTGCCTCCCCTTTCTCTTTGTAGTTTTCCCCGCAGGATTAATCCACATGCCTTCTTCATGATCCATTCTGCACACCGACGCACAAACAATGTCATCTTCCTCCTCCAGAGTTTCGTACACCGAGGGGGGAATGGTATCTTTAGAAACAGTTGAGTCATCGTCGAACAAGCCGTCACCATAGATAATGTTTTCTTTCCATCAACAACGATCTCCCAACGAGTATCAGTTGGATCTTCCACATAGAATACCTGATGAGCTTGAGCCGCCATGATGAATGGATCATCCCTAGACCCGATAATTCCTCTATTAACTAGAGTCATGCCTAAATCCTCTGTGCGCACCCCTTCACCTTGATCTACCCATTCACATTTAAACAATGTGATTCGGACATGAACAAAGTCCATTTCCCATATATCAGTAATGGTACCAAAAAAACCATTATCACCCTCTCCAGGTACTGATACGCCACTATTTTGGGTTGCAGATCTATCATCACTCCACTTAGTACCAAACGTGTATCCATTGATGTCATACCCGCTAAACGACGTAACTGTGCCTAGGGGTCTCTTGGCAACCCATTTTACAACGTCGGGGTGTTCACCGCCATTCTGCACATGTATTTTGAGCCAACTAGTAAAGTCTCTGCAATGAACTTCTAGAATTCTAGGTTCCGACCAACTCGGGTGTGCTGACCTAATATCATTAAGGTGAACATCAACATAAGGACTAACTGAATGATGGTTGCGCAGAATGTACAGATGTGCTGTAGATATTTCATCGGAAGAAGGGCTAAATTTAGACTTATGGCGTAGTCCGACACCATCCAATCTACCATCGTGTCTGGAGACTGGCAGTCCTATAGTAGGTACATCCTGTAAATAGTTGGTACAGAATTCTATTACCTCTTCCGCGACATATCGCTGCACTATACTGGCATCTGGTCGATAATGATTCTTAACAAAATGCTTGAAAATGCTCATGTACCTCTCAAATGGGTACATCCATCTCAAGTACACCGGTCCACACAGCTTCACCTCCCGCACCAAATGAACTATCAAATGAATCATTATGTCAAAAAATGAAGGGGGAAAATACATCTCTAGCCTGCACAGTACTTCAACTACCATATCCTGCAATTCATCCAACTTACGACGGCTTACTCTCTTGCGGCATATCTGTTTAAAAAAATAACAAAGCCTTGCAACTACGTATCCAACGTGAGAAGGCAAGCAACCTCTCAGAGCAATGACATTCAAATCCTGCATCAGGTTGTGGCAATCGTTTAACTTAATTCCCACTAATTTCAACTCGGCGGTAGATACACAACTACTCATGTTCGAACCATATTTAGAAGGCACCTTTACTGATTTTAGAGTTCTACAAAAACTCTCCTTCTCCTCAGATGACAAGGAATAACAAGCAGGTGGTAAGTATGTCGTACCTGCTTCTTCTTGCACGGGAGCAAGTGACGTCCTTATGCCAAGATTGAATAAATCCTTTCTAGTTTTCAATCCATCCTTACTCTTGCCCGGTGTATTCAATAGTGTCCCAACCAAAGCTTCGCATACATTCTTCTCTATATGCATGACATCTAGACAGTGGCGCACATCCAAGTGCTCCCAATAATCGAGCTTGAAAAATATCGAACATTTCTTCCAAATCGTAGTTTGAGCGCTTTTCTTTTTTCCCTTTCCCAACACAAACTCCATGCCCGCTACCTTTTCCAATATTTCAGTACCTGATAGTGGGACTGGGGAAAAACCATGCTCTTCCTGACCGTTAAACCACTTCTTTGAACTCCTCCACGGATGACTTCTAGGTAGAAATCGTCTATGACCTTGATAAACCAGGCTTACCACCGTGCTTTAATTGACAATGACTAGTATGGCTCTCACAAACGGGACATGCAAAATGCCCTTTCATTGAACACCCTCCAAGGTTACCCAAAGCAGGGAAATCATTGATGCTCCACATCAACATGACTTTAAGTTGGAATTTCGTGTCCCCTCGACTTCTGTCAGGAATATGAATCCCACGCTTAAATAAGGATTCCTACTCCTCAACAAGAGGTGCTAGATATACATCAATGTCATTGCCAGGTTGCTTAGGCCCCGAGATCATTGTGTTCAAAAGCACATACTTTCGTTTCATCATCAACCATGAAGGTAGATTATAAATAACAAGCATCACTGGCCAAGAACTGTGGGGGCTAGACATGATACCGAAAGGGTTCATTCCATCAGTAGAGAGTCCAAGTCGCACATGCCTCGGTTCATTACCAAATTCTGGGTACATAGCATCCATTTTCTTCCACTGATCACCATCTGAAGCGTGAGATATAATATCATCTTCCTCTCGAACCCTATCAGCATGCCATGTTAACAATTTTGCATCAACAGGATTGGCATACAAACGCGTCAATCTCGGTTTCAAAGGCATTTACCACATCACCTTAGCAGGAATTTGCTTTGTTGATGTTGTCACTGTTTCTCCACATACCTCGACCTTTCCCTCCTTTTTTTCCATCTAGACTCACCGCAAACCTTGCAATCATCCCTCAGAGAATCAACACCCCCCCTGTACAACATACAATCATTCGGGCATGCGTGAATCTTAGTGAACTCCATGCCCATAGGACACAATATCTTCCGAGCGGCATAAACTCTGTCAGGACATAGGTTGTCCTGAGGTAGTAACTCTTTGACCAACTCTAGCAATTCCGTCATTCCTTTATCAGAAATACCATGCCTTGCCTTTAGGTTTATTAACAACAATGTTGCGCCCAGTCTAGAATGCGAAGACCCAACATATAAGCTTTTCTTTTTATCGTCATACATTGCCTCCAGCATACTTTTCTTCCCAACAAACTCCATCACAACATCGTCACACATGTCTGAAAGCTTTTCATTATACTGCAGGATTTCCTCGGCGCTTCCCTCCTCCATATCAACCTGGTCACTTCCATAATGGCCTTCCCCATGCCAAACCCATTCAGTGTAGGATTTGTCAAATCCTTTACATATTAAATGTTCGCGCACTACAACAATATCTTCAAATATGGCATTGTTTATATACTTGTTGCATGGACATCTAACCCCTCCTATGCTATTCTGCCTAGAATGTCGCAGACCAACATCTAGAAAATTTTCCACCAAATCTAAATACTCCTTCGACAATCAAGCATTCTCGTTCATTATTCTTTCGTGGTCCATAATTCACAAATCCTTCAAAAAGCTACTCAACAACGTACAACCTTCAACAATTATACTAACCCACTGACTTCCTATCATAAACTACACACTGAAATAACACAAATAACAAAATCAACCAAACGACAAAGAAACTATTACATAAAACCAACCAAAATCAAGACAAAAACAAACAAATTACGAGGGTATTACGTACCTAATCTAAGAAGGCAATAGTCATACCTCCAACCAATATGAATTAATCATCCATTTGTGAATCCGAAAATACCCACCTCAAAAGTACTTGATAGAATCTATTTTTTTGTGTTTGAAAGGCCAATCCTTAAAAAAACTGCGACTGCAAGCGGATGCCTTCAGATATCGCCACTATTCCGCTGACTCTTCAGCGTAACTTGTGAGTTCGCTACAACTCAAGCACACAAACTTGCACTGTAGTTCTAAACTGGCATGTCAAGTCACGATAACGCTACCTTCTCGGTCATCCACTTTCGACCCAGTTGCGACAGGCAAACATTTACAAGCCTACCTAAATTATGAGTCACATAAGTTACGATATCGCAATAAACAAAGTATTTAATCATATTACTGGCGACTCAAGGTTCCGATTTCGCTACAACATCGTTTGTCCTTCTGTATTGGTGGCGATATCGTGACGACCTATTACCTTAAAGGCGGAAGATGTTTTTCCGCCTTAATTTCATATTTATTCACGACACAACCCCCTTCCGCCTTTAATCTGTGATTTACGTCTTAAATATGTTTTTTTTTGCTTGCTAGCCAAGCTTGCGAACTCGCAAGTATGTAGCAAGGCGGAAAATAACGCGCACCCATCAAACGCCTTAAATAAGTGTCTTGCATCCACCCCTTTGTAGTAGTGATGGTATACGTTTTTTAAATTTCTTATTTGAAAATGTAATTGAATTTTTGTAGAAGGGCATTTTTCTCGTGAATTTGGGTCTCTTAATTCTATGAATGACCCTTTAATATTTGGACCAGTTTTCATATTCATCCTTAGAATATATATGTATTAAAGATAAATTTTAATTTAAACATATATATACAAGGGTCCGGAATAAAATTTTACACAGGATCCCAAATTGAATTGAACCGACCTTACTTAGTGATATCAAGAATCCATATCTTTGATGAGAAACGCGATAAACTGAAGGCCCCACTACTGGACACATATAGAAATCACGGCGCAAAATCCGCCCATATGACGGCGTTTTTGACCGCCGTTGGTGGCTGCGACGTGGTAGGGGGGTCACCCGTTAGCGGCGTTTCGGAACCGCCGTTTATAGTTTCCGATATCGGAACCTATAAACAGAATTCAATAAAAAAAATCTGGGCTTTCCGATTGAATCGGAAACCCAGATGAACACGAAGAACAAACCCAGATGAACACCAAAAAAAATCAGTTGAACATGAAGACAACGAAAAATATCAAAAACATATCCATCCTAACAACAACATATCCATCCTGACAATCCATCCTAACAACAACAGATTCAACAACAGATTTACCTACAAATTACAATAACAACTTCATACTCAAAAACACATATTCATCAACAATAGATTCATCAACAAAAAAAGTTCATCTTCAAATCAATCACAAACTGATCTTTATGCAAATTCATCAACAACAACAAATTTAAAGAGATCCATCACCAAGATTATATTCTAACACTTCAATAATAACAAATTCATCGATCAGATACTTAAATTTTAAATGGGTTCCGACGCAATCAAGAACAAGAAACTAAAATTCACAAAAAAATCAATGAAAATTAAAAATTACCTCTTTTTGATTGAATCTCCATGGAAGAGAATTAAGAGATCAAGGAAAAATAGTTAACATTTAGAGAAGAGAGTAGTTGGGATTGAGATTTTTGAGTAGATTCGAAGATGGAAATAAGTTTGGGAGAAAGTTGGGAGAATTGGGGATGAATGTGAGAAGATAAGATTGTGGGTAGAAAGATAGGATCTATATCCGCTGGGCATTATTATATATCCGGTCGTGTTCCTCAACCGGAACCACAATATGTTCAACCATATAACACCGGTTTTCTTGTTCGAACATAAATATTATAACTTTACAAGTGGGACCCGTTCAAAGCAAAACCAATTTCGGGTAAGTTCCGATTGCGGAACCTACACACTACACGGCGTTCTTGGACAAACGCCGTCAATCAAGCGCCGTTAACATGTTTCCGCCGTAAACTGTGCGGCGTTTATGAGCCATACGCCGTAAATTCTGGTTGGCCCTCATCATCACCAACGTTCCGATATCGGAACGTTATTAAGAACGGCGTTTATGTAAAATCGCCGTTTACGGGCGCCTTCGTAGCCTATGTTTCCAGTAGTGCCCCATTGATATATACCCTCATCGGAAGTTTTACCCGAGCCCGATCCCAATTATTAAACACGACCTTATTGGAAGTTTTTTAAAAATGTTGTAAATCTAATGAATACCACCCCAATTGTTAAGTGGTTTATAATTAAAAAACTAAATAAAAACAAAGCAAAAACTTGTGCATGTCAAAGTGAGACAAATGGAACATCAAAGTTGTAAAACAATACCACCCCAAAGGAGTGATCAAGAATATGGAAAGGATAGCCAGTAGATTTTACTGGGGAGAAACAAGATGGGGGAAGAGGAAAGTTTGGAGAAAATGGCAGGGTATTGCACTGCCAAAAATGGAGAATGGTTTGGGTTTCAGGGATCTTCAAGCTTTTGTTGATGCTTTTTCCTGCAAGATTTGGTGGAAGCTCCAGCTAAATAGCACAGTTTGGGCTACATATTTATGGACTCTCCCAAACTCCTATAGGACTTCTCAGACTTGGCAAAGAATTTGCTCCATCACACAACATTGTAATGATAATTCTATGGTCTTCCATGGTAGAGGAAGCTGCTCATTTTGGGATGCTAATTGGTCAGGGAAAGGAGCCCTATGCTATCAATGGCTAGAGGAAATAAATAAACCATTCCCTCAGTTCACACTGGCTGAGTTCATACAAGATAAAAATGCCAATATGTTACTCCTCTCAGCTTATCTCTCAAATGACACTCTTTCTCTTTTGCAGGATGTACAAATAACATCTGATCATCCAGACAAGTTGATATGGACACCAGCAAAAAATGAAACTTTCACAGTCAAGAGTGCTTAAACTTTCACAGTTTAAGGAGGAGCAATGAACAGATATCCATCCTCAAAAAGGTATGGAATAAACCCATTCCCTCAAAAATCTCTACTTTAATGTGGAGGATCAGAAATAATCTCCTACCTTTTGATGATAACTTAATTAGGTTTGGTTTCATCAGGCCTTCAAAATGCCCACTCTGCTGTAATCCTGATAATATTGAGCATTTTTTTAATAAGTGTCCAATTAATTTGGAAGTGTGGAGTTCAATACACTCATTGCTTGCCATCAGAGTGAGTGATTTTAAAACCTTCAATCAGAAAATGAAATTTTATTTAACATATGCTGGCCTTTCTAAGTACATTCTAAAACCATACAGATAACTACAATGGTAGCAGTATGGGATATGTGGACTAGAAGAAATAGGCTTTTATATGATAATAAAAATATCTCCTCTCTGGCCTATATCAAGAAATCATTAGACAGGTCTCATTGATAATCACAGCATTTCCATTAATTGGTAATCCACAGAGAAACCATTTTATAATTGAAATTGGTCTGGCCCCTTTCATAATCAGGAAAAGGCCTAAACCAGTAAAAATTATTAAGTGGGAGCCACTTGATCATGGATTTAAAATTAATGTGGATGCATGCTATAAAAATGATGGTAGGACAGGAATAGGTATTATTGTCATGGATAATGTTGGCTCTGTAATACATATATCTATGGTGCATACTCTGTGTTCATCCTCAACTCATGCTGAGATTACTGCTATTAAACATAGATATTGTCAAGCAGCCTCTCTGAACCTAAATGTTTTTCAGGTGGAGTCAGATTGTCAGATAGCTGTAAGAGGCATCAACAATCCAGACTCCATTGATTGGGAGTTTTATTCTCAGTGCTATGAACTTAATAAATTGGCAGTTAACAATAAGCTTACTCACATATTTAGAGAAGCCAACCATGCAGCAGACTTTATGGCTAATTTGTGTATAGAGTTGCAGTTGTCCCAAGAGTTGACACTGAGTATGTCTCCTTCCAAGTTTAGAGCCATAATCCAGTTACAAAAAAATGGAATTCCCAAGATTAGGTTTAACTTGCATTAAACTTTCAAAGAATGTTGGTACTGCTGAGGCTTTTATTTCTTTCAGGAAGAAGGGAGCATCACAAAGGGAGGAAAATCTGATGGATTCAATTCTCAGCCACTATAATGCAGAATCATGGGAACTGACAATGGAGAAGATACTTGAGGCATTCTTACAGATAACTGTGAAGCAATATGGCTCACAGAATATATCTAGAATTTTTGAACCATTGTAATGGTTATTTTGGCTTCCTGTAAATATCTCTTGATCTTTCTGTGATTTAAAGGGAAGGGTGGTTAAATTGTGCTTCGGTATTTGTTTACTCGATCACTAAATTACTCCCCTTTCATGTTTAAACATAGAAAAACCAAAATCAAGAGACACCTATCTAGCTAGTATTTTTTGAGAAGCTTAGATGCTTCTGAGGGAGAAATCTAATGTAATCAATAACATTGGCCATTGGTCTATTTTTTTGTATGGGGTGCCTAATAAATCCCCCACAATTGTTAGTTTTAATTAAAAAAAAATATATATATATATATAGCTTGATAATTAATACTTACTGACAGTAGTAAACATCATCGTTAACAAACCTTATATTAAAGAACAAAAAGAACCTTTCCAACTAACACAACTTTGAAAAGGGTAATTAAATACATTAAGTTGGTTTTTTTAAAAAAGTTAAACCAGCTTAAGAGTGGGGAGGTTTATTAGAATTTCTAAACCTTAAAAAGGAACAAAAACTTATAAAGACGTCATAAGCTATGTCTTTTATGAGTGTGTTTATTTCATAAGGATTAATTTCATTCTCCGAATTCTAATTTCTCTCCTTACAAACATAGCAAATAATTAAACTTCTAAATTTGTATTTAAAACCTTGGCCCTATTTGCAGAGCCACATTCCCTATTTGCAAATCCCAAATCCAATAAAATTACTAAATTATCCTCAATTAATAATAATTTATTTTATTTTATTTTAATCCCCTTATTCTAGTTAATTTCACAGTACATCAAAACCTTTTTACGGTCAAACAGACCCACCAGAACGCCGAAACGGAACGTCGCCACTGAAATGCCGCCATCTTCGCCTAAATCAACCGCATCATTAACCAAACAGAAAGACACGCAGATTCAATCTCACTTCAAATTAAAACCCAAATCCCAATTATCAAAACGAACCCATCCATTCGGAACCTATTATGCACAACAGGAATGACCTTACCCCACTCCCCAAGTCAATTTGGTTAGTATGATGACTTCTCCTTCGTGGCCTCCCCTTGTGGCGGCGTTTGCCTCCGTCGTGGCGGCGATGATCCGGCGAAATCGAAATCTCCAGTGGATTCTTCGGGATAGAGGAGAACAGAGCATAGCAGGGAGAGGTTCCTTCGGGTTAATTGCCTGGAGGATCAGAGGTTTGGATTTGAGAAGAGGGAGAGATTTGAGGAAGTTTGGATTTGCGGATCTTTCGAAAGAACATGTATTATCTGGATAGAATATTGGGTAAAATGCAGTGGTACCCCTGAGTTTTTTGCTAAGTGCTCAAGTACCTCTGAGCTTTCCGAAAGTGCTCTAGTACCCTTCATTTTAGGTCAAGATCGGTCAATATCAGAGATTAAGTAAATGACAAAAATATCCTTCTATTATTAAATAGCTAAAAACTTAAAAGAAGAAAACCTCTCTGTGTCTATCATCTTCTTCTTCGTTCTGAATAATTCAAACTTCAAAAATCTTCCCATTCGATCTTCTTATAATTTCATCTGTATAGTATAACCCATTAGAATCAAACACTCGCAGAGTCAGTCACTAGTCGCAAGAACACGAGGTCATCACTAGGAGGCCCCTCTTTGCCTCGCCGGAGAAGGCCCAGCCTCACCATCTGCGTGTTGCTCAACGACGGCGGGAGGATTCAGGAGGACGCGGAAGGAGAGGAGGGAGAGGGATTGATGTCTCCGATTGACAGGTAGAAAGAGATTGCCCAGTAGATCTCCGCCATGCAGGTAGCGGAGAAGCTCGCCCGGAAGAAATCCGAGTGGTTTACCTACCTCATCGCTGCCGCCATGTCCACTCTAGGGATTACTTCCATGGTCGTCCTCTCCGTCTACTACAGATTCTCCTGGCAAATGGAGGTACGAATATTCGAAATCCCCAAATTAACCTGGAATTCTGGTGATAAAAAAATGTTGAATTTGCTATTTATGTGCAGGGCAGGGAGGTGCCGTTGTCGGATAATATGTTCGGCATATAAGCGCTCTCCGTCGGGGCAGCGAAAGTCCGATTAGACTGTGTGTCGTGTTTATTAGTTTTTACTGGAATTGGGATTTGATGTTGTTTGAGATATTGTGTGGTTTGGGAGCTATGTTGTTTTGGGGAAGACCAACTTTAGCCAAATAAGGGTATTTTTGTCTTTTCATGTATTATGTTGCCGGAATAATTTGAGTCAACACCGGTCAACTCCGATAGGGGTACGAAGATGTCAAATTTATCATCACAGGGGTACTTGGGCACATATAAAAAACTTACGGGTACCCGAGCACTGAGCAAAGAACTCAAGGGTACCCCTGCACTTTATTCTAGAATATTAACCGGCGAAAGTTGAAGAATAATATTACAATTACAATGTAATTTATTGTTATATTGTCCAAATTTAAATTCTAATTATACACAGTTTCCATGTATATAGAATTCTAATTAGTAATATGTTATTAATATATATTTCTAGTTAGTTTTCTATTTATGAGTTCTTAATCACAACACACTGCGTTGTTGTGCAATATTTTTTATTTTTTTTTCTTTTAATTTAAATGTAGTTTTATAAAATTATTCAGTTTAAACTAGTTTAAATTATAATTTGACAATATTATTTTCAATTATTCTTTTGTGTAAAAGAAGAATATTAAAGTATTTATACGGACAACCTCTCGTAGCTCAATACAAATATTAAGCATTGAAATTTCACATAGAGATCGTCAGCATAAATACTTTAATATTCTTCTTTTACACAAAAAATTATCGAAACAAATTATCAAATCATATTATTAATAAATTTAAACTAAATGATTATATAAAAACTAATTTAAATTAAAAGAAAAAAACAATATTAATGTGCAATTAGGAATCTAAAAATAGCATACTAATAGAGTAATTAGAATTTAAGTAGTAATTGGATTCTAAATTTGAATGGTATCTTATGAGTATACGTAGTAATTACAATTTACTTTTATCTTCTCATAAAAAATAACCAAAATCCCAAAATCTCTCCCTCTTCTTCCATAAGGACAGAAATTCTTTTTTCCCAAAATTTTTCTCTCTTGAATTTCCCCAAATCTCTCGCTCTTCTCACACCAAAAACCACCGATTCTCTTCCTCTTCTCTCACCCTGAACCAATATCCTTTTTCCCCAAATTTCTCCCTCATTAAATCGAAATCTTCTCCGTTTAATACAAACTCCATCGGAAATTTCGAAACTGACCGGTTCACCGCCACCACGGACCTATTTGCAAAAAGGGAGAGAAGAAAGAGCATGCTACTGTTGCAGTTTCCGTGCAGGCTATAAGTGTTGCGGGGTGGTGGTGTAGATGAGGAGGTGACGCGGCGGTGCTTGGGTTTTCCGGCGGAGAATTTGGATGTGAAAGGGTAGATCTTAAACAGAGAGGAAAAAGGTTGGATGGAATATGAAATTAACTAAAATAAATGGATCAAAATTAAATTAAATAAATTATCATTAATTAAGGACAATTTAGTAATTTTACTGAATAAGGGAGGCCCTATTTGCAGAGCCACATTCCCTATTTGCAGATCCCAAATTCTTGTAAGTCAACTTACAAGAATTTGCATCTCCTCGTCAGCTTCAAAGCCTGAAATCCTTTGCACATGAACCTCGGTCTCATGATTTACTGGAAAGGAGCTCCTGCCAAGCTGAGATACTCCAGGATCAAGTCTTCGCAGTTGTCCATGATGAACACTCTGCGTGCTTGATGTTGTGGGGCTTCTTCCTTGGGCATCTTTTGTCAAGTCCTTTAATGTCACAGCGTGCAGAAAAGTTGACAATAACCCATCTCTCAAGTGCCACTCCTAATGAAGTTCTAGGAAATCCTATTGACCATATTCAGAAGTATCATATTCTGATGTAATGTATCAAAATTCGAGGATTTTCCTCTATGTGCCCTTTTGAGGGATTTTTAAAAGTACCGTATTTTGATGTAATAACACCTTTGATATGACCTTTTTAGGTTCGATGTTTAGCCTCTTATGTGCCCTTTTGAGGGTCTTTTTTAGAAGTATCATATTCTGATGTAATAACACCTTTGATATGACCTTTTTAGGTTTGAGGTTTAGCCTCTTATGTGCCCTTTTGAGGGTCTTTTTTAGAAGTATCATATTCTGATGTAATAACACCTTTGATATGAACTTTTTGGGCTCGAGGTTTTTCCTCTTATGTGCCCTTTTGAGGGCCTTTTTTAGAAGTATCATATTCTGATGTAATAAAACCTTTGATATGAACTTTAACTTCTGTTTTTGAGGTTTCTCCTCTTTATGTTGAGATGATTGATTTTCGAGCACGTCTGCCCTTTTGGTCTATAAACCTCAATCAAGCACTTTTTGAATTACTTTATCTCGAACCTATCTCTTTTATTCAAAACGATTGGTATCTGAATATTGGATCCAAACAACTTATAAGTTGACCAATCATATACTTTATAAAGTATATTGTTTTGAATAGCAATCAATGTTATACTTAAGACAACAATCCTCTTTTTAGAAAAGGAGTTTCAGATTGCTTGTTGTAAGGATAAGTATAAAAATATTATGACTTCAATCCAAGTTTATAACTTTAAGAATAGAAGTAAAGTAAATAGTGGGTTTGAGTTTAAGTACCCGTTTGTGATAGAGCATACTTGTCTCGGGCCTTGATGAGGCTTCTCGGACGTTCTTGATAATCTCAAACCTTTGTGAGGCTCTCCCTTGGGATTTTATCTTCCGTGATACTTTCGTAAGTTAATCACATTCCATCTTCGTGGTATGGGCTCCCCCTTCATGGTTTCCAAGAGGTAGCTTTCCCCTGGATGGGATTCTAGGACTCGATATGGACCTTCCCAGTTCGGGGCTAGCTTCCCTTCCACTTCTTTCTTGCTTTTTTTTTTCATTTAACCTCATTAAAAGGTCTCCTTTAACGAAAGTGACCAAGCGGACTCTTCTATCATGGTAGTGCTTGACTCTTTCCTTTACCTTGGCCTCATGGATTGTAGCATTTGCTCTCTTCTCCTCTAGGAGGTCAAGGTCGAGACGAAATTTTTCTTCGTTGGCCGTGCCATCTTTCATCATCTGGTTGAGAAGTACGGGCAGAGGGGACCCCAATCTCCATGGGGATGACCGCTTCAGACCCATAGATTAAGTTGTAAGGAGTCTCTCATGTTACTGTGGCTGGTGTGGTTCCATGGGTCCAGATCACACTTGGTAGTTCTTTGATCCAGTTTCCTTTAGCTCTTTCGAGGCGCTTCTTGATGCCGCTTAACAAGGTTCGGTTTGTAACCTCTACTTGGCTATTAACTTCTGGATGATATACCGAAGTGAGCTTCTAGTGCATGACGTACTCCTTACACCATTTCTTGAAGGGGTCATTAGCAAATTGTGCTCCATTATCTGTCACTATGTATCTCGGGATGCCATAGCGACACACAATATTCTTCCAGCAGAAGTTAATGACTATCTTGTCAATTATGTTGGTCAAGGCTTCAGCTGAGAAGTAATCGATGACCATATTGAGGTATTTGAAGTTACCAGGGGCCGTAGGAAGGGGTCCGACGAGATCTATAATCCATCGAATAAATAGCCAGGATTCTCGGATGTTAATCATATTCTCCTGTGGTACGTGGACCATCTTAGCAAATATTTGACGCTGGTGACAAGAACCTATATATTTTTTGGCGTCTCGAAGCATCGTAGGCCAGAAATAACCTATTTGTAGGAGCTTTCTGGTGATGGTGCGTGGACCTTGGTGGCTACCGCAAACTCCTTTATGTGCTTCTTGTACTAAGTGTTCAGCGTCGGAAGGCCCAACATACTTAAGTAAAGGTTGGAGGTATCCTTTCTTGTATAGGATTCTGCCGTGGATGACATATTTCGGAGTTTTAACTCGGACCTTCCGTGCCAGGTGCTTGTCCTCTGGAAGGGTACTTGTTTGGAGGTATTCCATGTAGGGGTTCATCCATGTGTCTTAGATGTCAACAGCCATGATGTTACTCTCTTCGTAACTTCTCTTCACCAGGGTTTCCATTAGCAATTCTTGAGAGGATCTTATGTTGAGGTCCGAGGAGGCAAGTTTGCTAAGTGCATCAGCCTTATGGTTACCTTCTCGGGGAATATGATTCAGCTCATAATGTCGGAATTTATTTAGGAGAGGCTTAACTATCTCGAGGTATTTCTGGAGACTGTACTCTTGAGTTTCACATTCGCCTTTAACCTGTTGAACCACGATCTGTGAGTCAATGAAGATTTCGAGGTCCTCGACCTCAAGGTCCTTTGTTAGCTTTAGCCCCGTAATGAGGGCCTCATACTCTGCTTCAGTGTTGGCAGCTCGGAAATCGAAATGAAGAACATAAGGATGGTTCTTTCCCTTAGGGCTGGTTAATAAAAATTTTTAGCACCACTTCCTCCCAAGTTGGAGGACCATATAACCACCATCTTCCTCGAAGTAAAACACCATAGGTTGTTCGAGATTAGGTTTGGAAATCGGATCTCCTAGGATAGTGTTGTCGGCCGAGATGTTACTCATTTTTCTGGCGTCACGGATAGCCGTGATCATGCAGGAACGCGTCTCTCATTCATCTCCTCTGATTGAAACTACCCCTTGCGGTGTCAGAAATTTTAGCAGTAGATGATAGGGAGACCATACGGCTTTAGCTTGGCACATCCAAGGTCTGCCAAGGATACTGTTGAAGGGTGTGACAGTGTCGACTACCACAAATGTGCAATAACGTGTCAGGCTCTTTGTCCCATCTGCTATTTTAACTGGGAGTGTAATCTCCCCGAGAGGTATTACGGGATTTCCAGTGAACCCCGAGATCGGACCCGTAGGTTTGAGGTCGTCCTTGGTAAATCCTAGTTTTTGGAAGCAATCTTTGAACATTATTTCCACCCCACTTCTGTCGTCTATGGAGACTCTCTTCACTAGGGAATCTTGTATGGTTGCTGAGATGATAAGAGGGTCAGGGTGAGGCATCTGATTTGGTACGATATCTACGTCCGAGAAAGTAATGGTTTCTTCGGGGCAAAGTCTCTTGTTGACTGGCTCGATATGTGGTATGGCCCGCACACTATCCTTCAGTTTAATCAGGGAAATTGCTTCTCCAGTATAGCCATTAATGCCGTTGATGACCCGGTTGGCTCCATTTGACGGTGGTGGAGGAGGATCTTGAGGATTGTTGCCTCTGCCGCCCTGGCTATTATTGTTATTGTCGTGGGAGCCATCCTTCTTTTTCAGAATGTTATTTTCTGCAATCATTCGATATAGGTTTATCAAGAGGATTTCATCTCGATCATAGCGTCTCGTGGCGAGATCCATGTATCTATGATAATGTTCTATCACAGATTCTCCTTCCTGTTGTCTATCTTCAAGAATTTGTCGATCCCTTTGTGCTCTGCCTTCTGGAGAAAAGATCGAGTCAAATCTACCATACCCCAACCTATTTTCCCTCGGGGGAGTGTCCGAGACAAGATTGATCTGGGGTGGATCGGAGCCCTGCGGGCCGTATTGTATGGTTTGGTTCAGGGTTTCCCAGAGACGTCTTTGTCTAGCGTCCTCCTGCTGCCTTTCGACAAGGATTTGCCGATCCCTTTGTGTTCGTTCTTTTGGAGAAAAGATCGAATCAGGATCACTATACCCTACCCCAACCTATTTTCCGTGTCCAGGCCGTCTGAATTGACGTCTGCGCTATCATTCACGTCGGTTTGGATGGAAACCCTTTGACCTGAGTTTGATACTTCGGATCCAACAGGGTTTGTTCCAGAAGGTGGGGTTTTGGATGCAGCGGGATTGGAGCCAGATGCTGGTATCCCAGATACGATGGGATTTGATCCAGGAGGTGTTTTGGATACACCCGGATTTGGACCAGAGATTGGTGCTCCTATCATAATAGGATTTGGACCGATGGATATCGGAACGTTGAAGTTTCCGGCACCCACGGTAGAGCTTGGTGGTTCCGATGTAAAATGCGTACGAGATCCTCCGGGTCGACCACGTCCTCGACTGCGTCCTCGTCCTTGAGGGGGCTGCTCTGCTTCTGAATTGTCTTCTGGATTTTACTCCTGCACATGTGCACTTCGTCTGGGCTGCTCAGCGTTAGACATGTTGTTGGAGGAGTTGTTCTTCAGGTGCGCTTAGACCAGATCAGAAACAAGGTTCGGCGATGTCGTCAATGGGTGTGTGGTCCCACTGGGCGTGCCAAATTGATGTATGCCGGACACCAACACTTCGACGATGAACCAGGCTCTCAAACTGATCTGCAAAACAAAGGCCCCCGGTGTCATGGGGGTAGACACTCCGACGCTCAAGGCTGTATATTTGCTTAAGGCGTAAAGTATGTAGTATGAAATTAGATGGAGATGTCTACCAAACCTTTAGGGTATTTATATGGCTACAATCCTAGATCACCAAGATATGTATTTATGGTATGAATACAACTCTTATGAGAATTGAAGTTGTATTACCATGTATAATAGAAGTATATTTCGGACATGGTTGTGTTACCATGTTTAGGATAGCTGTATTACCATCTTTGAGAGGATGTATATTCCTTGTAGAACATTCATAATATACGCATTTCTTATAAGGATTAGGATTGATGGACCTATGGATCCACTCTCCGTGTATCTCGAGCCCACAACTCTTCTCGTACTCTGGTCCGAATATGAATGAGGCTCGAATACAAATTATGTACTTATCATTGTTGCAAACTGATCTACTTATAGCTCTTAGCCCTGTAATGCAACATGAATTAGTTCATGGACAAAATCACCACTTTATTATTTTATTATTATGGTGTTCTTTTACTGACTCTATTGAAATAAGCGGCATGTAATTGACTTGATCTACAACGACTACAGCACAAGGAAACTTCTTACTTTTTTTACAGTAACGGAAGATTTGATAAGTATACGTGATTAGCTAGACACGGTAAAGTTTTATGTGCATATAATTAATTTAATGTATATTGACACAACTTAATATTATAATTATTATGTCTTCTCCTACTAACTCTATTTCAAGTAAATGAATTGTATATTGACATGATCTACAAAGATTATATAAACAGAAGATTTGATTAGTACTCTTGATTAGCTGTACACGGGTTTTAACCATTATATGGCATATCACTAATAAGTGTTATGCAATTAGAGATTGTTCGGGAATTCTCTTTATGGTCCTAAATTTTCCATCAGTTTTTTTTACTAATTAAGGTTTTAAATAAATTTTTAAAATTTTAATAAAAGTTTAAATAAACTTGGAATTCGGAGGATGAAATGAAATCCCTATGAAATAAACATACTCATAAAAGATATAGTTATGAATTCTTTGTTTTTTAGTTTTTTCCTTTTAAAGGTTTAGAAATTCTAATAAACTTCTCCCCGCTCCTAAGTTATTTTAATTTTTTATTTTATTTTTAAACTTATGTATTTAATTACCCTTTTCAAAGTTGTGTTAATTGGAAATGTTCTTCTTTTTGTTCTTTAATATAAGGTATGTTAAATATGACGTTTACTGTCAGTATGTACAAGTATTAAGTATCAAGCTATTGTTTACAATTTTGATGCTCTATTTATCTCATCTTAACATGCACAAGTTTTGCTTTGTTATAATTTGCTTTTTTAATTATAAACCACTTAACAATTGGCGTGGCATTTATTAGATTTACCATACCTTTAAAAAACTTTCAATAAGGTCATGTTTAACAATTGGATCATGCTCGGGTAAAACTTTCAACGAGCATATATGTCAATGGGGATTCCTGATATGGATTCCTCATCGAAGATATGGATTCCTGATATTCCCAAGTAAGGTCGGTCCAATCCAATTTGGGGCCTTGTGTAAAATTTTATTTCGGACCCTTCTATATATATAGACTAAACTATTAAGATGGGCCCTAACTCTAGTAAAATGCATAGTTATTTACCTCAACTCTAAAAATGCAATTATTTAGACTCCAACTTTTGAGGAATGGTAATTTTTAGGCTCTTCTCCTCATTCCCTAAAATCCTTTCCCGACACCGGCACTGCCGCTGACGCCTTGGCCGCACAGCGAACCTCACTTGAAAATTATGTCAGTGATGCGACCACCTCTACGGTACATGCGCTCAAATTGCATTGGCAAGCTCTCCATTCGACATAATCTACTTCATCAACCAGGATGACAACTCTCTTCTCCACGCGCCTCCTCATCTCCGTATTTAAAACTGTATAATGTTCGGTTTCAGATGATTATCCTACTTTGGTTTGATCAGAATCAAAATTGTCATGTTCTGCTATCTGCTGCCCAGCCCGCCCGCCTCTCTCTGTTCAAAATAAATGGATTGTGCGTCTTTATTACCTTGTAGGTTCCTGCCCGCAAGGGGAAGACTCTGGAGCCGGTGATGTAGAAGGGTCCTCAATCAAAGAAAACAAGGGAGATTTCTCCGGTGCCTGAGCGGCGCCAGAATCCGATGAGCCTGTCGTAATCGTGGAGGGTCCTATAGAGGTGCTTGTAGGAGATGTTATCGCTGCCCATTTGGCGATGCGGGTGCAGGATCCCCACATGCGGTCGCACATAGCGAACTAGAGCTGGGAGTAGTTGCGGGTAGTGGGAGAGGTGGCCCTTGGATGTGGATGCGAACGTGAACAGCTCCGATTATCAAGGAAGGAGAGGATGCGGAGCAGCACGTCTTCGGGAAAATATTCGTAGAAGACCATTCCTGAATCAGTCGAATCCATTCTGATGGTCACTGTTGTCTCGTAGGAGCTGGGAAAATGACTGGCCGGAGATTATTCGATGATTTTAAGATTTGTCTTGACGTTTGGAGAAGTGGTCAGAAACCGATCAACTGAATTTATATTTGCATTCCTTTTGGGGTTGATTTAGGAATTCAGAAAGAATATGCCGAGCACATTGAGGTCAGTGGCGGCCTGATCAGGCGTATTTTATGCATCTAAATTATATTATTTTATATCTATCTTTTCCATTTGATGTGCACGAAGGTGTTTTTGGTGCAAGAATTATAAGAAAAATGATGGAATACAATCAAATGGAGAAGTGCTGAAAAAGATGCAAAATCAAGCACTTGGAGCCATGGAGAGGAGTTAGACACTACACACTTTTTTCCGAAAGGTTTTTTTAATGAGGTAGTGTGCTCCAACGGATAATGGATCGTCAATTCCATTTTTCCGGGAAGAAGAAGACGCCTTCGAGTTGAAAATGTAATTCTATTACTGGTTTTTTCTACGTGCGGCTGAGTTGTGCTTTGACATGTCGATCACTAATAAGCTATACGTTCTTGAAAAAATCAGTATTGGGCTAAATTGTTGCGGTCGCGGTCTTAATAAATTGGGCTTAACTGGGCTACCTGGAGAAGACAATGAAGATTTATTTGAAGGCCCAATTATATTATAATATATTAATTTATTAGTCGAATTTCTTGTAATATTCGGATAATTTGTTTACCCTAAAACCTATACATACTTAGACATTATATCATTTTGGGGGTTTCGGAGTTTGGAGGCCATCCGTAGGCTTTAGAGCCAGCCAACACATACGTTTTTCATCATTGATCAAGACTAAGTTTTCTTTTACTTTTCTTTATAATTAGTTTCATGCTTAATTATTTGATTGTTTTTCATATGTTTAGTAGCTAGATTAGTTTCCGGTAAGGGTTTTGAAGCGTTAACTATGATTCATATGTGAGGCCTAAATGTGCTTGATAATTATGTTGTGTGGATTCCTTGTTATTCTCTGTGTATCTTGTTATTTCTGAATTGCTTGAGATCTGATCAGTCTTATGTTATTTAGAATAGTGCCAATTGAGTTCCTCTATTTATCTGTATTTAGGGGGTAGATTCAATTAGTGGCGAAAGTATACGCCAATAGTTGGGAATACAGGGTAGATGATTTGTGACAGCTGTTCTGATTATAAATTATCTGAACCGGGTTTTCTTTGGTGCTTAATGATGTTGAGGTATTAAATCTAGGTAGGCTATTCCAGCTAGATTGTATCTTGATTAGAGAAGTAGTCAGTTTAGCTATTCTTGCCGGCTATCGACAAAGAAAGAAGAAATTGAACTGGGTGTGCTATTCTCGAAGGTTTATTACTGATTGGTATATACAACTTAATAAATTCTTGAGCCAGTGATCGAATAAATCGTTAATGTGGATTTACCTGTTACCAGATTTCGTTGTGTGAGTGTCTTCGTATTCTTTGCATTGTTTATTTTAATTGTTATTTTCATTCTTAGTTTAGTGTAGTTTAGTTCTTAGATAGTTCATACAAAATCTTTCAACATAAAGGTGGTTTCTAACCAAAAGTTGGATCTTTAGAATTAAGAATCTTAACACATTGTTCCTCGTGGGATCTACCCTGCATACTCTATACCTGAATTTAAACCTAATTGTTTGTAGGTTTATTTGGTAGAAAAACGACCTATCACGGCCGAGATATGGTGATGGTGACGAACACTTTCTTATCACGTGACGAAAACATTAACGGAACGAGGAGAATAGCCTAAAAATTACCATCCTTCTAAAGTTGGGGCCTAAATAATTGCATTGGACACGGCATTGAGTGATTATTGTACACGGCATTTTTTTCAATAATTCAGAACCTTGCTCGAACTGTTCTTGTGGAGTCGGTTAAAAGCTACCCATGGAACTGGAGTGCTTGGACTGAGCTGCAGGTTCTGTGTACCAGTATTGAGATATTAAACGACCTTCATCTTGCCAACCACTGGATTATTCTATTTGCCAAATTTTCGCAGTTGGCTCATCTTATTGCTGGTTGACACTCTCTTATTGGTGGAGTTTTGTTTGGCACCAAGGATATCAGGCAACGAACGGTGCCTTCTCTTCCTCTTATGCTTCCGACATTGGTAATTGCAGATTGAATTTTTCTTTAAACACACTTCATCCTCGATATTCATAAGTTTGTTCATAATATTTACATTAAAAAAGATTAAATATATCGTGCAACGCACGATGATATTTAGCTAGTCATCTTAAAAGTAATTAACATAATTTCACCCTATACATACCACATTATTTGATGAAAATTCAACTCTTACCCACATGGTAGCTTCATTAGGTTTCAACCGCTTATACCATGTGGGCTAGTCAACGCGGCTCACATGGCCAGAGATAAGAATCTCGCCCAGCGGAGGTCAGAGGCTCGAATCCCCTCTAGAGCATCATTTCCAAAGCAGTTCCTCTGACCTCCCTGGTCAAGTCTTCCAAAGTGCTCATACAATGAGCCGGGAGCTGCATCGACGGTGTCCAGAGCATGGGGAGCATCACAGGCCGGTGTAAGTGGAATTTTCACTCCACTCAAAGTATCAGGGTGAGGACCTCGGCAACTCAGCGTATGGGATTCGTAGAGTATAATAGATTAGAGTAGAGTAGGGTTAGAATAGTTGTAGGATCCTTGTACTTGATTCTGTCGTTGTAATTAAGAGGCCAATAGTGCCTCCTTCAAAAAAAAACACTAACATGCATGTGTACCAATCATACTATTATATAATGTCTATTCAATTTATTTTTAATTTAATCTATATATATATATATGTATATATATAGGGAGAGGAGCCATTCACTCACTTCTTTTCACTCATCTTTTCACTCAAAATCACAACCATTCCCTCTAATATAATCTAACGATTGAGATTAAATCATCTTTTATTAATTTATTTGATGATTAATTAACCTTTCGTTCCTTTTATAACTTTTTTTTCCCCAAATTATAGTTCCCTTTTCGCTTGTATCCTTCTTCTACGTATATCCCCAATCCCCAGTCAGATACAAATTCATCAGCAACTAACTCATCCTTCCTGATAGAATATCACAATTATCTTGAGAATAATTGTGATTGATTTGTATATGTTTATGTACCATATTTAGACTACTCTAGATACAATGTATTTGTAATCTTGTACTCCTATATATTTGATATAATACAGACACACCAACTACGGTGAATTACATTCTTTCATGGTATCAGCCTATTCGATCCAATAACCTGTAAATCCGTCAAAAATCCAATTTCGATAGATAAATCCCAATCAATTTCGGTGCCTCTTCGAACTTTTGATTGTGGTGCTTTCGTTTTGGTGTTTCTTCCACCTTTCCGCTGCTCAGTTGGTGTGTCGACGTTCCCGTTATCCACGATCTCTCCCGTGGTTGTTTGAAAATAAAAATGAACCGGTCAACGTCTGCCCAGGCGCGTGTGCATCACGCGCCGCCAACCCAGGCAGCTTCAACCCAGGCGCGTGTGAATCACACGCCCACAACTGGGCCTCCAACTCTCGCAGCGCGTGTGTATCACGCGCCGATAGCAGTTCAGCCGACGTCTTTAGCGCGTGAGAAACATGTGCGGGATATTCATCTGGCGCGTGTGTTGCACGCGCCCAATGTTCAGCAGCTGCCTCAACAGGCGCGTGTGGATCACGCGCCTTCCCGCCTCCACTCGCCGCAATTGGCGTGTGTGTGTCACGCGCCTGCCTAGCAGTCTACATCCCTCTTGGCGCGTGAATTCCATGCGCCACCTGCAAAATACGCTCCTCCGGCGCGTGTGTTTCATGCGCCGCCTCCACCGCCGCCGCGCCCGACTCTTTCTGCTCGCCGGAAACGATGGAACCCAAGGTGTCAATTTTGCGATGAGTTTGGACATACCGCTCGGACTTGCTCGAGTCCGCCTATGTCGGCGAATGTGGCCGATATTTTCCAGTCTTCAGCTTCTTTGAAGGAAAGGACTTCCAGTTGGTATATGGATTCTGGTGCTACTAACCACATGACCTCGGCTTCTTCTGGTCTTGATCGTGTTGCTCCTTATACTGGTAACCGTTCTGTCTCTCTTGCTAATGGTCGTGATGTTTCCATTACACATGTTGGTCGTCATCAGTTTTCTCGTAACTTATTATTATCGGATGTTTTGGTGGTTCCCGATGTTATGAAAAACTTGCTCTCGATTAGCAAGCTCACAAAGGATTTAAAAGCTGTAGTTTCTTTTGATGAGTCTTCGTTTGTTATTCAAAAATGGTCAAACAAGGAAATTTTAGGACAGGGTAGATGTCATCATGGTCTTTATGTGCTTGAACGGAGTGGTGCTGCCTTTGTTGCTTACGTTCGATCAAATAAAAATACAGCTTCTTTTGATATTTGGCATGCTAGACTGGGTAATACTTCTCATTCCGTCCTTTCTTTATTGAATAAACTGAATCATGTCAAGGTCACCTCTTTGTCGTCCAAGTCTTCTCTTTGCTCAGCTTGTGAAAAAGCGAAAGGAAAAAGGCTTTCTTTCATGGACAATCAAAAGCGAGCGCAGTCTATACTTGATTTAGTTCATTGTGATTTTATCAATGACTATTCGCGATTTACTTGGTATTATCCACTGAAGCAAAAATTGGATTTTGTTGAGACATTCCTGCAGTTTCAGTTCTTTGTGGAGAATCAGTTCTCTCGCACTATTAAGGTGTTTCAAAGCGATGGTTGCACTGAGTTTACAAATTCACGGTTGCGCTCTCACTTCGCAGCTAGGGACATCTTTCATCAGATTTCCTGCCCATATACTCCCGAAAAGAATGGTAGAGCCGAACGGAAACATCGTCATGTGACAGAAATGGGATTGTCTATGCTTCATCACTCTCAGATGCCAGCTTCTTATTGGGATGCAGCGTTTGCCACTGCTACGTACACCATTAATAGGCTTCTTAATACTGTTCTTAATAATGTCTCGCTGTATTTTCTGGCTTATGGACGTCATCCGGACTACTCAAATTTTCATCCATTTGGATGTTTGGTGTATCCTTATATTCGGCCGTTCTCTCAGCACAAGCTGGCTTCTCGCAGTACACTTTGTGTATTTCTTGGTTACAACTCTCAGTACAAGGGTTTTCGGTGCTTGGACCCGGTCACTAAGAAAGTATATCTTACACGCCATGCTCGCTTCGATGAGACTTTATTTCCATCATTGGAACGTCAATCCTCCACGGCCCCTGAGTCTTTGGATGTCTCTACTTTCTTGACTCAGATGATGAAGATGATCTGGCTTTGACAGCACCTAATCAGCCTTCACCGTATCAGTCTATAGAGGCATCTCCACCATCACCTGTCTCTGGATCACCACATATGCCTGATTCTGGAGCGACATCGTCACCCAACCCTTCTCCAGAACCAACTCCAGCCCATTCGCCACCGCCACGCCATCGCATGACAACTCATTCTCAGACAGGCAGTCTCACTGCTAAGGATTACTCTTATTATGTTGTCACTGGTTTTCTTGCGGCACTTTTGGCTGAAACTGAACCTCGGGGTTTTCGTTCTGCTCTTAAGGACCCTCGTTGGGTGGCTGCTATGGATGAAGAGATGCATGCACTACGTCAGCAACGTACTTGGGATCTTGTCCCTCGTCCTTCCAGAGTTAATATTGTTGGTTCCAAATGGATTTATCGGCTCAAGCATAGACCGGATGACACTATTGATCGTTATAAGGCTCGTTTGGTTGCTCAAGGATACTCTCAAGTTCCTGGCTTTGACTTCACTCACACGTTTAGCCCCGTCGTCAAAGCTTCCACCGTTCGGATCATTCTGTCTCTTGCCACCACTTTTGGTTGGCCCCTTCATCAGTTTGATGTTAAAAATGCTTTTCTTAATGGTCATCTTGATTCCCCGGTTTACATGGAACAGCCGTCTGGATACACTGATCCTCATCATCCAGATCATGTATGTTGTCTCCGGAAGGCCATCTATGGCCTTAAACAGGCTCCTCGTGCCTGGTTTCAACGTTTCAGTTCTTATCTGACTCGTTTAGGTTTTCGGTGTTGTTCGTCTGACACTTCCCTGTTCATCTTTATGCGTGGCTCAAAGGTGTTGTATCTTTTGGTCTATGTAGATGACATCATTCTCACTGGTAATGATCCTCTTCTTATTCGGAAGTTTGTCGCTCGCACTGATCATGAGTTTGCTATTAAGGATCTTGGCTCTCTTCATTACTTTCTAGGATTAGAGGTTTCTCGCTCTTCTTCGGGGTTGTTTCTTGGCCAGGCTAAGTATGCCATGGAGATTCTTCAGCGCACTCGCATGACTGACACAACGCCTGTCTCTACGCCTTTTGTTCCTAGTACACAACTCCTCACTTCCTCTAGTCCAGAGTTTTCAAATCTCAAGCTATATCGTTCGCTTGTTGGAACATTGTAGTATTTGACCATTACTAGGCCTGATCTAGCCTATGCAGTCAATTCTTTTAGCCAATTCCTTCAGTCACCTCGTGACGATCATTATCAGGCGGTCACTCGTATTCTTCGATATGTTCGTGGTACTCTTCATCATGGACTTTTCTTTCGACCGTCTTCCAGCTCCCTTTCAATGTTAGGGTACTCAGATGCTGATTGGGCTCGCTATGTTGAAACTCGGCATTCCACCTACGGTTATGCCATTTACCTTGGTGGTAATCTCGTCTCTTGGAGTGCTAAGAAACAGCCAACTATTTCCCGATCCAGCTGCGAATCTGAGTATCGTGTTATGGCCAACACTGCGGCCGAGCTTGTTTGGTTGTGCAATCTGCTCAAGGAGCTTCGTGTTCCTTTGAATTCTTCACCCTTCCTGTTTTGTGACAACAGTAGTGCTATTTTCCTTGCTCAAAACCCCGTTGCTCACAAACGGGCTAAGCATATTGACTACCACTTTGTTCGAGAGTTTGTGGCTTCTGGCAGGTTTCGTGTTAGTCATGTCCCTACTTCCTTACAGATTGCTAACATATTCACCAAAAGGTCTCCCTGGTCCTCTCTTCACAATATTTTGATCCAATCTTTGCGTGGCTTCTCATCCGACGCTTCGCTTGAAGGGGGTGATAGAATATCACAATTATCTTGAGAATAATTGTGATTGATTTGTATATATTTATGTATTAGACTAGTCTAGATACATTGTATTTGTACTCTTGTACTCCTATATATTTAATATAATACAGACACACCAACTAATGTGAATTACATTCTTTCACTTCCAAATTCCTCAACATATAAAAATTTCCCATACACACGCACACATAGGGAGAAGCTGGTGATCTACGTCGCTAGGTGAAATCAGAGTGCTTTACATATGCTGTTATATATAGTTGCATCCCTTGTTTAGCTCTTTAACTATTACAGCACTTTAGTACCTGCAGATATGAGTAGTAGCATCATAAAAATTATGATTGTGTTGTGTATCTTTTGTCATTATCTTCAGATTCTCGAGGTTTCATCATCACATGAAGGCCTGTGCGTGATGACTTCATCTTCAGATTCTGAAAGATGAAGTCCCGAGGTCGAACACCTGTGCATAATGACTTCAAACCCTTAAAGGGTGGTTTAAGCTTGAGTTCGAGTTCACAATTTGCTGCATTTTTATGTGTCTGTAGGTTGTATGCTTCGCTAAGTTCTGCACAGAGAATTTCCTCGCCTTCCTTTACTGGGTGTAAACAAACAATCCTTGTACACCGTTTGTATCTTGCTGTAGTTTCTGCATATCTTTGTGTACATGTTAGTGCTGAGCAGATAATCATTTGACCATTGTTTATGTTTTCGTTTGATCATACAATTTTATGGGCAAATATGAAGTTGAGTTCATCAGCTTGAAGAATTTGGAAGGATGAATTAGTTGCTGATGAATTAATATCTGACTTGGGGATACACGAAGAAGAAGGATATACAAGCGAACAATAATTTGGGGAAAAAAAGGTTATAAAAGGAAAGAAAAGTTAATTAATCATCAAATAAATTAATAAAAGATTATTTAATCTCAATCGTTAGATTAGATTAGAGGGGATGGTTGTGATATTGAGTAAAAATATGAATGAAAATAAGAGAGTAAATGAAACCCCTCCCATATATATATCCCATATATATATAACAACTTTTATGTCAATTATTAATTTTGTATTTCTAGTTTACTGACCCCAGTCGACTTGACTCGGAAGTCCATGAAGCCATTAACTAGTTTTTGTGATAGAAGTCAAAATGGAAATTATGATATGCAGAAAAAATGCTGATCATTAGCATATGATTGTTGGAAAAGGCACTCTAGCTAGCTATAAATATAATAAAGGTAATCATAGCTTGATAATGAAGTAAGAATACAAAAGAAATTCAATCATTTTATTCCGCAATCGATATCAATAAGTTACACAGATGATACTGCACCCATAAATATGAGTTATTGGGTAAAAACATAAAGGTAAGGCCGGTCAAATTCAGATTCTTACAAGCAGGTCAAGCAGCTCCAAGCAGCTCCAAGCAGCTCAAGCAACTCCAAGCAGTTCAAGCAACTTACTTCATCCGACTTGAATTTTTTTGAAAAGAAATAAAATATTTTGAAATTTAGATACTAAAGAGATTATTTTAATTATTGTTAATGAAATATTATTTATTTGAACTTGTCTAATTACATTTAAACCACATACGAATATTCATCCATAAATAATAAAATAATCCAAGCAGCTCCAAGCAGTTTTAGCAGTTATCAAGCAGCTCCAAGCAGCTCAACTGGACAGGACCTAAGAATATTAAGTAGTAACAACAGTATTCTGGTGGGTTGCTCATCTAATTCATGAACGGTTTCTGTAGAGCCTTGATAACTTTCCATCAACTTGGAATGCCTTTGAGAGGATATCAAGATCGATCGCAGGGTCAGATCCAAACAAGGCATTAGCAATGGTGATCACACCAGAGTTTTGGCTGCTCAGACTAGCAAATGCGACGGCGTTGGTTTTTCCGATATTAAACTGAAAGTGTATCAAACCTTGTGGGAAGATGAAGACATCTCCTGGGTATAGAATTTTCGTGAAAAGCTTGTTTTTCTGACCAGGTGCCGGATTGGATAGGACGAATCCAACTAGAAGGGTTCCTTGTTGAACGACTAAGATCTCAGTAGCCCTAGTGTGAGTGTGTGGAGGGTTTTGTCCCTGGATTCCATAGTCGATACGAACCATGGAAATTCCGAGAGTGTTAAGTCCTGTTGTTCACGTTCACTGTTGTAACGTTGGACTTCACGGCGTTAGTTAGCTTTCCGGCCTTGTTCAGCCCGGAGAAGAAGAAGTCTTCAGCCTTCACTTGATTCAGATGTTTGCATATCTTTCCATTGACGAATATTGCATCAAAGTTCAATGAAAAGTAACAAATTTCATCAGTTATATGTTTCGATCGTTTTATCATGAAAAACAAAACCAAAAGAAAACTAATAATTGAATAGTAAATAGTATGAAATTACCAGCAGCCTTAGCATCAGGAACAACAGCACAAAATTCCTGAAGCGGACTAGGATCGGAAGCATACACAACTGCTAAAGTGAGAGTGAAGATAGCAAGAGTTGCAGCTAGTTGGAATCGGAAAGCCAAACTTATAGGAATTGCTCAGAGGTTAATTTGTATAGAGATTGAGTTGTGAGTAACTATGCATATTTCAAGGTGCAAACTTGACTATTTATAAGTATTTCACCTGATATTAAATTAGTATAGAACTCCATCTATTTCCTAAGGACGAAATTAAAATCACCACTTGATATTTTTATTGTGTCTTGTTTTACCAAATCTCTATTGAATTGGGAGGCCTATATATACACTGACTTTTCTCTGTAACACCTGCTTAAGAAAACTTATTACTTTTTATTTCAACAGAAGATTAGTCATGATTAGTTAGACATAGGATTACTTAAACTTTATATTTTTTTTTTTACTTCTCCGTTTTCTACTTGAAGGGATCAAATCACCTAGACTAGTTCTATTCCAACTGCAACCACGCTCTAAGAAATGTTCTTAGTACTTTATTATTTTAACCGTAGTGTTGATTAGTTCATGCTGATTAGTTAAACATGGATTTGGTTTAGCCTGTATATATATTCAACGGGTGGTGAACATAGATGAGCAACAACATTGATAAACCTGGTCTATGGTCTTTAATATTATTTATATTTCAGCTTTGTGTTTTTTAACATTATTACTGGGCAAGTGTCTTGCTTAATGTTATAGGATAATAATAATTATACTACGCCACCTCTGTATGAAAATTAAATTAAAATTAGCCAGAAATCTTTTCTTCTGTACAAATGAGCTTAAGAAAGTTGTATTAATTCGTCTGTAGGATTAATACAAATGAAAATAGATATAAAATATGCAAAACGCGGACCATGCATCGACTTGTTCTCAATCTGGTTGTAAAGATCGATGCATATTCATATAGAATATGAAAAACACGGAATCATGGTGCCGTGTGTTGTTCAAGCGTAAGATATTTTGATCCATACGGTAAACAAAATATGGAACCATGCATCTAAATATCAGATTCAATTGAGACAACCGAATCTATTGGGTCTCAATCTAATTATAAATTGAGGTTAGTTTGAGCATTGAGCATTGTTTTATTCTATGCTCTGATTTGAATATATTAGGTGTTGGAAATTGTATCAATCGTGTGTTCAGAGAAGAGAATTCAGTTATACACTTCCTTGCAAAATCTTTTGCTTAAATGAATCTATCTGGAACACTACTACTTTCCGATGCACCTCGAGTTCTCATTCTTTTGGAAGCTCTTTGCTTTTATATAGTTTTAGCTCTCTCTTGTGCAAACTTGATATTTATAAGCAACACTAATGTTATAATAGTTTGGAAACCAGTAAAATTCCTCCACCAATAATAATTTAAATTAAAAAAAAGTATTGGAAAGCTTTCAATATCGATTGGCATACAAGATCGAAGATGAGGTTAAGCTTTCTAAACCTTTTCTTCATACATCCATATTCAACCTTGACTTGTTCTCTCCATTGCCTCCCTAAAGATTCAAGCCAAGAATGGCTCCCGACGCTCTTCTTGCTCTCTAGGTTTGTAACTCGTTAACAATTTTCCCTTTTTCCGTCATTTATTTATGTTTCTGAAATATGTGGAGTCATTGGAGTGTCTTGTAAAATTGTAGAGATAATTTTGAAGTGCCATGAAGGCTTAAAAGACATCTTTCCTCCCGCTTGATCTCTAGATCTAGGAGTTTATGAATTTGAATGTATGATAGACTAAGATCTCATTCTATCTTCTTCAGCTGGGACTCTGAATATTATTTTATACAAGGATCGGAGAGAAATATCTGATTTTAAAAGTAACAACGCTGTCCTTGCAATATTGCTTATTGGGTTAATAAGAAACACTTGATAGATGAAACACTTGATAGATGAAACACTTGTTAGTTTGACCACACTATTAATGCCAAAAGCGTAAGAAAGACAAAATGAGAGGGATATTTGTCATATCTCTAGCTATCACCTTGATTTAAATGACATCCAATGGGTATAATCAATAGTTGTAATCTTCAGCCTAGCATTTGTGTCAACCGGGAAGACTAACTTTTTTATTGCACAGTGAACTACTAATTATGCATGCTAATAGCTCGCTGGGTATTTTCACTCCTAACGTGTGCAATTTCAAGAAAAGCTGATACATTGGGTAAGATGCAGTCTTCATTGCCCAATTCACAGCTGCTCCTATGATTGTGGTCTTCATGATGGGACTGGGCTTGTTGAAGATTCGTATTTCTTTTTTCGCATGTATGATAGTCTCTTTTTTAGGTGCAAACTTTGGGTTGTTGATCAATTTTGATGTTTAACTATATCCTTAATAGGAAAGATATATGACATGAAATAAATGTGGACTTCTCCTTAATATGTTTCATAACACTTACTAAACCTTAAAAAATGGATCATTTATCATTGTGATGGGCTTAGGCAAAGAAATACAGTTCGTGCTATTCCATCAGGTTGATACTCGATAGCATTAAATCAAAGAGCTAATATTCTAAATGGCTGTAAACAGAAAATTCCAAAACCTTAATGACACTAAATTCTGTTAAAAGATGTGATATTTGCTATCATCTGTGTTTTCTAGCAGTATTTTGTGTGATAATATATCTCCTTTTCAAATGATATGTCAAGAATCAGTTTACAAAGTAAAAAGTAACAGAACTTTGAGTTCTAGTGCTGAACGTATTTATTATGTTAGACAAACATCAACTTGATTCTTATAAATATGAGAATGTCAATCAGAAAAAATCTTGAGACATTTATTATTCACTTTGTTGTGTCCTGTATTATATACCATTCATGTATGAATCAATTGTAACTTTTGTTGTACAGAAAGTATGAGTTGTAATACATGCTAAAAGATAAAATAATGATGGACCTACGCCCCTCGTACTAAACCTTTTTCAATTTCTATATGCAAGACAATTACCTTGAGGAAATGAGAAAATTTCTTGAGGAATTGAATAGAAAACACGGACTTCGACCCCTAACTATTTATGGTGTTATGGAGGATGAGTTCACAAGAAGGTTAGTCTTCCACATATGGCAACTAGGTTATTTTCACGTGCATCCTGTCATAATTAATTTTATACTTTGACAACATCCATTCTATTTTCCGCAGGCATCCAATCCTTATCTAATAACTATAAGTGGTTATATAGATTTCCGATCAACATTGATTGTTGTTTACGTAGTTAAACTTAAACCTGATCAGAACTTCAGTTTTTAACTTTCTTTGTTAAAATTATTCATCCAACTTTCAGCTTGGTAAGTAGACATGGACTATACTTGAAAGTTCCTTAATGTTGACTACATTTTCTGTTGACATTTGCATTGTTTAACTAGGATTGATTTTCTTGTTAAATATAGTCTCATCTGTTTTTTTTCCTTGATGTTTCCACATAGGGAATCGCACAATAAGGAAGGTTTCAGGTGCTTCTCCAAGCGTATGTCTTCGTCTTCAAAGCCCCAAAGACTAAGTTATAAGGTAACAGCTGGTAAGTTTCTACCTCGTGTTGCCTTTACCTAACCCAATCATAGTACCTTCAACAAGTTTTACAAGTCTAAACCTGGAAGATCCGGCTGTGTATTTGAGTATAAGGCAAAGTCAGGTAGTTTCAGCTTCTCCTGCATTAGAAAAGTTTGGAGGTCTCAATAGAAAAGCACTGGAAAAGAACACGAGAGTGAAATACGACAAAATTTATACCCTAGTCCACTATTGGCTTGCTAGATCCCCTCAGATAAGAATCATGTTCAAGAGTACTTCCCAGAAACCTATGAGAATGATGAAAATCGTAGCAGTGGAATTAAGGGCCTAGATGCTGCTATGCCACATTCATTGAGGCCACCCCCACCTCCCGGCTCCAAATCAGTGGTCAACCCGTTTTCCAGAGTGGGTTAAACATGGTATGCATGATATTGGAAGCATGTGGACTGTTTCACCCATATTAAGGATTTCATGCACGCTTCAATACTAGGATCGATCGGGTAGCTTTTGAAGGTACGTAATCAATCATAACTCAATCTTCATATTCCATCTTTTCCCGCTATGTACGGACTCTAATAGGAATATCTTGAGAAGTATGTTTACGGTCCCAAGGAATATCTTGTATGCCCGCAGATGGAGCCTACTTCTTCATTTTCCATGTAGGGCCTTAATTAAGTTTAACTATTAATTAAGTTTAACTAATTAGTTTTTTTTAAACAGTTGCAGGGTATATCTTGTCTGCCTGCTGCTAATTGGAACCTAATTGGAACCTACTGCTTCATTTTTCAAACAAAACCTTAATTAAGTTTTAAACATGATGGTTTCTTTTAATTAGTACTTTTTCACTGGATCGAGTTGAAGCCATTGGAGAAGAAGTAGACAAGCTACTCAAAACCCGTATAATCGAAGAAGTGCAGTACCCAAATGGATAGCTAATCCAGTAATGGTCAAGAAGCCTGGTGGGAAGTGGAGAATGTGCATCTACTTCACCAACCTGAATGATTGTTGCCCTAAAGATAGCTATCCTTTACCCTCGATCGCCCGACTAGTTGAAGCGATCGCTGAATACCAAGTACTAGCCTTTTTCGATGCCTTTAAAGGATATCATCAAATCCCCGTGGCAGAGCAAGATAACGAGAAAACCTCCTTCATAACCGATAAGGGGACCTTCTGCTACAAGATGATGCCCTTCGGATTAAAGAACGCCAGAGCTACTTATCAGCGGCTGGTGGATAAATTATTCAAATCCCAGATAGGACGCAACCTCGAGATTTATGTGGATGACATGGTAGTGAAAAGTCGCAGTTATGACACCTTCTTTGAAGACTTAAAGGAAACCTTTGACACATTACGGGCATCCAACCTAAAGCTGAACCTCGCTAAGTGTACCATAGGATTTAGAGCGGGTAAATTCCTAGGATACATGGTATCCAATCGAGGAATTGAGGTAAACCCCGAAAAGATAGAGGCCTTGCAAAACATGCAACCTCCGAAGACTGTCAAAGATGTACAGAATCTAACAGGATCTCTCGCGGCACTCAGCCGTTTTCTATCCAGGGGAACAGAAAAGCATTTGCCTTTCTTTAACGTCCTCAAAGAGGCTAACCAATTTGAATGGTCCCATGAATGCGGAGAAGCCTTCCAAGCACTTAAAGACCACCTCCGACAACTTCCGACATTGTCAAAACCTGAAAAAGGGGAGACTCTCTATTTATATATATCTGCGTCCCAGCTTGCTATCAGTGCTGTGTAGTCAAGGACAAGGAAGGATCACAACACCCAATATATTATGTAAGCAGAGCTTTACAGGGACCCGAAACCAGATATACCCCTCTCAAGCACTTAATATTGGCCCTTGTGCATGTCTCTCGACGGTTGCGGCCATATTTCCAAGCACACACGATAGTCCTCCTAACCAACTACCCGATTAGGCAAATCCTCCAGAAACTGGATGCCTCGGGATGGATGATGAAGTGGGCCATCGAGTTAGGAGAACATGATATACAATATAAGCCTAGGACAGCCATCAAGGGCCAAGCCTTATCTGATTTCATAATGGAATCTGTCGAACCAATGGAGATCAACCAACAAGACCCAGTTCCAGACACAGGAAGATGGTGATTATATGTAGATGGATCCTCTAACTCGGGGGGGGGGGGGGGGAAGTGGTGCTGGAGTCTTACTCACCAACTCCGAGGGAAAGGACTACCCATACGTTCTCCATTTTAATTTTCGAGCCACTAATAATGAAGCAGAATATGAAGCCCTCATCACAGAGTTAAAGCTAGCAAAGGACCTCGATGTTAGGGACCTCGAGATCTTTAGTGACTCACAGATCATGGTGCAGCAGGTCAAAGGCGAATACGAGACCCGAGAGTACAGTCTCCAAAAGTACCTCGAGATAGTTAAAGCTCTCCTAAATCAATTCCACATTATGAGCTGAATCATATTCCACGAGAAGGTAACCATAAAGCAGATGCACTGAGCAAACTTGACTCCTCGGACCTCAACATAAGATCTTCTCAAAAATTGCTGATGGAAACCCTGGCGAAGAGAAGTTATGAAGAGAGCAGCATCATGGTTGTTGACACCTCGGACACATGGATGAACCCCTACATTGAGTACCTTCAAACGGGAATCCTCCCTGGACACGCATTTGGCACGGAAGGTCCGATTTAAAGCTCCCAAATATGTCATCCACGAAGGCACCTTATACAAGAAGGGATATCTCTAGCCTTTACTTAAATGTGCCGGGCCTTCCGACGCTGAACACTTAGTACAAGAAGCACATGAAGGAGTTTGTGGTAGTCACCAAGGTCCACGTACTATTACCCCGTAAACTTCTACAAATGAGTTATTTCTGGCCTACGATGCTAGAAGACTCCAAGAGATATATTATTTCTTGTCACCAGTGTCAAAGATTTCACAAGATTATCCATGTGCCTCAAGAAAATATGATTACCATCCAGGAATCTTGGCCATTCGTCTGATGGGGTATCGACCTCGTCGGACCCTTTCCCACGGCTGGTAACTTCAAGTACCTTATTGTGGCCATTGATTATTTCTCGAAGTGGGTAGAAGCTGGAGCCTTGACAAACATAACAGGAAAAACAACAATAAACTTTTGCTGGAAAAACAGTGTGTGTCGCTACGGCATCCCGAGATACATAGTGACCGATAATGGAGCACAATTCGCCAACAACCCCTTCAAGAAATGGTGTGAGGAGTACGGCATACGTCAAAATCTCACCTCGGTATACCATCCAGAAGAAAACGGCCAAGTGAAAGGTACGAACAGGACTTCGGTGAACGGCATTAAAAAGCACCTAGAAGGAGCCAAAGGAAACTGGCTCAAAGAACTTCCGAGTGTGATATGGGCCCGTAGAACCACATCAGCTATAGCAACCGGAGACACTCCTTACAGCTTAGTCCATGGGTCCGAAGCCGTCATCCCCATGGAAATTTTGGAGTCCCCTCTGCCCGAACTTCTCAACCAGAAGATGAAGATGGCACTACTAATGAAGAAAATCTTCGTCTCGACCTTGACCTCCTAGAAGAGAAAAGAGCCAATGCTACGATCCATGAGGCCAGGGTAAAGGAAAGAGTTAAGCGATATCACAACAAAAGGGTTCGCTTAGCCACCTTCGTCAAAGGAGACCTTGTCATGAGGTTAAATAAAAAAAAAGTAAGAAAGAATTGGAAGGGAAGCTAGCCCCGAACTGGGAAGGTCCATTTCGAGTCCTAGAATCCCATCCAGGGGGGAGCTACCTCTTGGAAACCATGAAGGGCGAGCCCATACCACGAAGATGAAACGTGATTAACCTACGAAAGTATCACGGAAGATAAAACTCGAGGAAGAGCATCACAAAGGTTCGAGAATATCAAGAATGTCCGAGAGCCTCATCAAGGTTCGAGACAATTATGCTCTAGCACAGACGGGTACTCAAACTCAAACCCACTATTTATTTTACTTCTATTCTTAAAGTTATAAACTTAGATTGAAGTCCTGCTATTTTTACACCTATCTTTATAATGAGCAATCTTAAATTCCTTTTATAAAAAGAGGACTGTTATCCTAAGTATGACATGGATTGCTACTCAAAATAATATGTTTTATAAAGTGTATGATTGGTCAGCTTATATAAATAAGTTATTTGAATCCAAAATTCAAACTACCAATCGTTTTGAGTAAGGGAGATAAGTTCGAGATAAGGTACTTCACAGAAAGTGCTTGATTGAGGTCTATAGACCGAAAGGGCAGACGTGCTCAAATATCAATCATCTCAAAATAAAGAAGAAAAACCTCAAAAACAGAAGTTAAAATTCATATCAAAGGTGTCGTTGCATCAGAATATGATACTTCTATTAAAATCCCCAGTGGAAAACAAAGAGGAAAAACCTCAGACCCAAAAAGGTCATATCTAAGGTGTCATTACATCAGAATATGTTACTTTTAGAAAATTCCCAAAGGGATACATAGAGGAAAAACCTCGAAATTTGATACAAAGGTCATGAATAAGATGTTATTACATCAGAATATGATACTTTTAAATACGCCCAATAGGGTCATCTAGAACTTCACCAGGAGTGGCACTTGAGAGATGGGCTATTGTCAACTTTTCTGCACGCTGTGACATAAAAGGCTTTGCCAGAAAAGGAACGAGGAAGAAGCCCAACAACATCAAGCAGTATGTTCGCAGAGTGTTCATCATGGACAACTGCGAAGACCTGATCCCCAAGTATCTCAGCTTTGTCAATAGGGCGGGATCTCCTTTCTAGTAAACCATGAGACCGAAGTTCATGTGCATAGGAATAAATCCAGAGCCCTAAAGCTGATGAGGAAATGCCAGCGAGCCAGTCAAGGCTAATTTGCCTTGCTACCTGGAGGAAGGGAAAACCTCTCACCAAGAAAGGACAACTCAGGATATCTTGCTACAATGAGCTTCAATAAGTCTCCTGATGTCATTATCTTCTCAGATGGATCCAATGCATCCAAAAACTCAGCCCCAAGAACCCAACCACTAGCAGCCAAGGCAGAGAGCTTATCATCAGCATCCGGATAAGAGAAGATAGACTTCATCACATCTACCTCCTTGTCAGATTGACACAATCGCAAGATTTTGTTTAAAATCTTGTGCTGCTCAGAGTCATGGAATAAGTCTCCATACTTCTCCCAGTGATTCTTAAACTCGGGGCTACAAGTAATAAATGCGCCCCGGAGCTTAAGAAGCTGTTTAGACTCCTCCGAGTCCTTCTCTGCAGCCTGCTTTTGCGCCAGCTCCTCCACAGCATCCCGATAAACTCCCAGCTCATTCTCTTGAAACTTCCTTGCCAGCAGTAACTCCTCCTTCTCGGCCTCAAGCTGCTTCACCCTATTCTCCAATTGAGTCAGATCATATGGAGTGGGAACAGATGAGAGAGGCACCACCGGCTCAGCTGTTAAAGATGAGATAATAGCCCTCATCTCCCTCTTCTCGGCCTTGAGAGTCTGGCACCTGGCGTGTAACTCCGTTACAGAGTTATACAGATACTTGATCTCACCTTTGGCCCGGCCTCCCACCGTGGACAGATCTATCATCAGCTATGAAATAGAGGATACATAAAGACCTGATACTTGACACCTAAGAATTCATATAACTTGACAAGGAAAGTCACTACCTCAGAGACGAATTTATACTTATTGAAAGACTTCCGAGAAGTTTGACCATCCTCTTCCATCGGACGACTCAGATAATGCTTCAACTTCTTCAAAGGAGCATCTTCAGGGACCGCCAGCTCAAAGTCAGATTCATCGTCATCCAAAGACTCCCCAACCTCCAGTTCCATCTCCTCGGACTACACTTCCTCTGACTCCTCCGCTTCCTCCTCTATGGCCTTGAGAGCTTCCTTCCCCTTCTTGATCTTTTTCTTTGGAGGAGATGCTACATACAAAAGAAGAAACTTTAATATACAATATGGAAAGAAACATTACTATAGTAGGCCAATCAAGAAATTACCTGAAGAGGACCGACTAGAGGAGGATTCACTCTGGCTCCGGGGCGACTTCCTCAAAACCCGCCTCCTGGCCTTTTTCTTTCCTCCCTGGATTTTATCAGGGAGGGCCCAATTCCGGTCAGGCTTCAAAAAGCTGGATGTGGACTTCGACCGAGGAACGTCCAACAGGTACGAGTAAGTGATACCAGGCCACTGCCAGACAGAGCCATGTGCGCCCAGAACAAAATCCCCTCTTTGGAGGGTAATGTCCTCCTTCAAGAGCTCCTTGATGATGCCCTTTAAATGATTGGGAATGGTGAAGACCCTGTCACCTTCGGCTTGGGATGTAAATCAGGGACCTCGTACTTACTTCGGTCAAAAGTGAAACGGTCTGCCTCACATACACCACTGTTACCAGGGAACACTATGGGCTTGGTCTTCCTCGGAGTAAGGGTGATGTACTCGTACTTCTCGAAAGAGAATAACTTTACAAACTCCTAAGTAAATCCAGACTCGGTTCATAATTCTTCTGAGCACACCAGGATATCACAGCCATAATCAATACCACCACATTGGAGTGAATTTGGCTCGGATGCAGCTGATGATGCTGCAGGAACTCATGAAATAAGGGGGGGAAAGGAAAACTTATCCCCTGCTGCAAAAACCTCCCATAAATTACCATCGAGTGGAGCTCACCAGATTTTCAGTTGGGACCACCCCATCCTCGAGCTTCAAGCCGACATCGGGGGATACGACAGCCTGCATGACCGCAAATACTGAAGAGTCTTTTCATCGACCACATTAGTGACGCCACCTACATCACCAGCAACTGGAACCCTTTTTTCAACTTGGGGCTCCATATTTGGGTCCATATCCGACCTACAGGCACCATCATCCACCACCGCAGTCACAGCTTGCAGCGGCGTAGCAATGGTCACCACCATCAACTCCCCAGACTCAACCTCTAAGAACAAGGTACTTAAGTCACGAGCAGCTGGGGCTCTTTCTCCAACAACATTCTCTCCATTGCCAGGGGGAACGCTGGAGTGTTTGTTGATGACATGGTAATATATAGAATGGGGGGAAATATATATGAAAAGAAAGAAGACAAGTTTTTTGAAGAACTTTTTCTGAGATTGGAAACGCAAAGTGTTGGGATGAAGGTTGATAATAAACACAAGGAAAAATTACTTTGTCATATAGCCAGTAATTAGCACGCATTTAAGTGGAGTAATTACCTCGACTCGCGAATCGATGTAGGAAATTGGAAGGTTGGTCTTCTTCACCGCCAGAGGATACAATGAACGAATGCCGCGTGTCAGTTCCCTCAGAATTCAAGAAGACAGATTCAGATCCAACAATCCATGTATCTTGATGGAATACGAAAGAACTTGAAGCTAGATATTCAGAAGGGTTAGCCCGAGAGGTTAGTCTCAAGCGAACACCCCCGAGCTTAATGCCCTGAGTTATTCTCCTTCGAGTTATTGGTCTTCCCTCGAGAAGCAAGCCTCTTCTCCAGCCATCGAGATGGAGCACTCCATATTCTGAAGATCTACCTTGGGGCTACTGATAAGTCCATGGTTCGTATTCTGAACCTCATTCCTACTCGGACTAGGGCCCGAGAAGGGTCGTGGGCTTGAGGTACGCGGAGGATGGATCCACGGGTCCATCAATCTTAATCCTTATAAGGAATGCGTATATTGTGAATGTTCTACAAGTAATATACATCCTCCTAAACATGGTATTATAACTATGACCGAAATATACTTCTTTTATGTATGGTATACAACTACTATTCCCATAAGAGTTGTATTCATACCATAATTACATATCTTGGTGATCTACGGATTGTAGCCATATAAATACCCAGAGGTTGGGTAAACCTCTCTATCTATTATCTTACATACAATACGACTTACGCATCATACTAATTTGAGCGTCAGAGTGTCTACCCTCGGGAAACCCGAGGCTTTGTTTTGCAGATTAGTTCGTGAGCCGGGTTCGTGATCAACCGCGGGTCGTAGACATCCATCATTATTATTGTGAATTAATTCTCTAAAAATTCTATCAAGAACAAATCTTGACATGTCAAAATATTGTTTAAAATATGATATATTAATGCATGTAATGATGCGGCGGGAAGTATAACTGTGAGTTGAAAATTGAAATGTGAGGATTCATGACAAATTAGGATATATGACCTTTTGTTTGCTTCCCACTTGCAAGTGCTCTAATATTAATAAATTATTTTACATAATGATTATGACTTAACATTTTTTTAATCTCACTATTTAAAATTGAATTAATTGATAAGTCCATGGTTCGCATTCTAGGACCTCGTTCAGTCTCGGAGCAGGGCCCGAGAAGGGTCATGGGCTCGAGTTATGCGGGAGATGGATCCACGGGTCCATCAGCCCAAATCGTTATAAGGAGCGCGTATATTTTGAATGTCCAACTGTTATCTCCATAAGAGTTGTATTCATACCATAATTACGTATCTTACCAATCTATGGATTATAACTCTATAAATACCAAAGGTTTGGTAGACCTCTCTATCTATTATCTTACATACACTACGCCTTACGCTTATAAGCTTCTCTAAGCTTTCACTGACTTAAGCATCGGAGTGTCTACCCCGGGCCACCCCGGGGCTTTGTCTTGCAGATTAGTTCGTGAGTTGGGTTCGTGGTCAAGTGTGGGTTCCAGACATCGATCAATTTGGTACGCTCAGTGGGACCTGTGTGTTGATCTTGATCCAAACAACCTTCAACTCATGACTAATCCGGTTGAGAACCCTCGTGGGAGCATGCAAATCCGTTCTCCGGCCCTGACAGGAGTAAGAAGCACCGACGCCAGCCACATCCACAACGACTAGATGAACGCCACCACCAACCATGGAGCAAGAAAGAGCATCAACGGCGTGCACCGATCCCCTGAATAAGCCTCTCCTTGGGAGTGGGAGAGCAAAAGATCTCGCTTGGATAGAACCGTCGCCTTTTCGCCAGAAGATGCAGTTTCTAACTAGTTCCCTCACTCAGATACTTTGGTGATTACTGTTACCATGAATCACAACATGGTTAGAAGGGTCCTCTTGGATAGGAGAAGCGAGGTAGAAGTCATGTTTCTCAACTGTTACGAACAGTTGGGATTAAGCAAAATCAATCTCATATCCACAAACCTAATCTCGGGGTTTGTAGGTGATCCCGTCACGCCTTTGGGAAAAATCACTTTGCCGGTACGAGTAGCAGACGGGCCTCGGAGTATAACACTCTATTGTACCTTTGCAATAATTGACTCCATGGCGCCATACAACATTATACTTGGTCGACCATGGATGTGTCGAGCAAGAGCCATTTGGTCCCCCTACCATCTGGCCATGAAGTTTCCCACGAATCAAGAGATAGCCATGGTTAGAGGTGACCAGCAATTGGCTCAAGTTTGTACCATTCAAACTATCAGAGAACCTGAAAAGGAAGACCCCGAGCCAGTCAAATATTCCGAGTTCGAGCCGATGTAACTCGGAGAATTAGGAACCGTCGAGGTTGGCACTCTCCTATCCCCGAGATTAAGGCAAAGCTCCGAGATCTCCCTAATCAGTATATAGACGTCTTCTCGTGGGATACCAATGATTTGGTAGGGGTACCTGCTCACCTGGCGGAACATTATTTGAACATCAACCCAGCGCAAAAGCCTGTAAAGCAGAAGCGCCGCATCTTTGCATTGGATCGAGTTGAAGCCATCAAAGAAGAAGTAGACAAGCTACTCGAAGCTGACGTAATAGAAGAGGTGCAATACCCTGAATGGATAGCTAACCTAGTGCAAGTCAAGAAACTTGACGGGAAGTGGAGAATGTGCATCGATTTCACCAACTTGAATGATTGTTGCCCCAAAGATAGCTATCTGCTACCTTCGATAGATTGCTTGATCGAGGCGATCGACGGATATCAGGTGCTAGCCTTCTTTGACGCCTTCAAAGGATATCATCAAATTCCTATGGCGGAGAAAGACAAGGAGAAAACCCTTTTATAACCGACAAAAGGGACTTTTTGCTACAAGAAGATGCCCTTCGGATAGAAGAACGCTGGGGCCACCTATCAGCGGTTGGTTGATAAATTATTCAAGTCCTAAATTGGGCGCAATGTGGAGATATATTTCAATGATATGGTGGTGAAAAACCGCAGCTACAATGAATATTTCGAAGACCTGAAAGAGACCTTTGATACACTACGGGCAGCCAACCTAAAGTTGAATCCATCTAAGTGCACCATTGGTGTGAGAGCGGGAAAATTCTTAGGATAAATGGTATCCAAACGGGGAATTATTGCTAACCCCGAGAAGATAGAAGCTCTACAAAACATGCAGCCCCGAAAACTGTCAAAGAGGTGCAGAAACTAACAGGATCCCTCGCGGCCCTTAGCCGTTTCCTTTCTAAAGGAACGGAAAAGCATCTACCTTTCTTCAACATCCTCAAGAAAGAAACCAGATCGATTGGTCGCACGAATTTGAAAAGCTTTTCAAGCACTCAAAGACCACCTCCGACACCTGCCCACGTTGTTGAAGCCCGACAGGGGAAGTCCTTTACTTGTATATATCTGCCTCCCAACTAGCCATCAGTGTTGTGTTGGTAAAGGAAAAAGAGGGTTCACAGCACCCCATATACTATGTAAGTAGAGCTCTATAGGGGTCCGAGACAAGATACACTCCCCTCGAGCGTCTGATACTAGCGTTGGTGCTTGCATCTCAGCGACTGCGACCCTACTTTCAGGCACATACTATAGTGTTCTTGACCAACTACCCGATCAGGCAGATCTTACAAAACCCGACGCCTCAGGCTGAACAATAAAGTGGCCATCGAGTTGTGAGAGCACGACATACAATACAAGCCCCGGACGGCCATCAAGGGCCAAGCTTTGTCTGATTTCATAATGGAATCATTTGAACCAGTGGAGATCAACCAACCCGAGCCAACTACAGAGACAGGAAAATGGCGCCTCTACGTGGATGGATCCTCCAACTCGGGGGTAGTGGCACTGGAGTCCAACTTACCAGCCCCGAGGGAAAGGACCATCCATATGTCCTCCACTTTGACTTTCGGGCCACAAACAAAAAAGCTGAATACGATGCCCTCGTAACAGGGTTGAAGCTAGCAAAGGACCTTGAAGTTAAGGATCTCGAGAACTTCAGTGACTCACAAATAGTGGTACAGCAAGTTAAAGGTGATTATGAGACCCGAGAGTACAACCTCCAAAAATACCTCGAGACAGTCAGGCCCCTACTAAGCCAATTCCAACACTATGAGTTGTACCACATTCCCCGAGAAGGCAACTATAAAGTTGATGCATTAAGCAATCTTTCCTCCTCGGACCTCAATATTTGTTCATCTCAAGAGATGCTGATGGAAACCCTAGCAAAGAGAAGTTGCGAAGAAAACGCCTCGGACACTTGGATGAGCTCCTACATAAAGTACCTACAAACGGGAACCCTCCCGGGGGAGAAGGACCTGGCACGCAAGATCCGAGTAAAGGCCCAAAGTACGTCATACATGAAGGTAGCCTATACAAGAAAGGATACTTTCAACCATTACTCAAACACGTAGGACCCTCTGAAGCAGAGCACTTGGTACAGGAAGCGCATGAAGGCGTTTGTGGCAGTCATCAAGGTCCGCAAACCATTTCTCGCAAGCTCCTACAAATGGGATATTATTGGCCGACCATGCTAGATGACTCCAGAAAGTACATTGAAGCCTGCCACCAGTGCCACAAATATGCCAAAATGATTCATGTACCTCAAGAGAACATGATAACAATTCAAGAGTCACAGCCATTTGTCCGATGGGGCATAGATCTTGTCGGACCTTTCTTCACTGGCCCCCGAAAATTTCAAGTTCCTTATTGTGGCCATTGACTATTTCTCAACGTGGGTGGAAGTTGAAGCCTTGATGAACATAACCGGCAAAATGGTCATCACACTACTGGAGAATGACATCGCCCACGTTGGTAGATCATGAATTATACGGCGGTCGGACCCGCCGTTACTAGAACCGCCGTCCATCGGCGGTCCAGTTTTGCACGGCGGAAGGACCCGCCGTCCAAGGTTTTCGAAGTCGAAACATATTTGTATACCTGGTACGACTCGTAAAGTCTGCAGACTATTTCCTGTCCCAAAACAACAACATTCTTACCAAACCGAAACAAAAATATATGATCTGTCAGATTTCGAAATCGAAAGTCTATCACAATATTGTTTCAAAATCAATGAATTCCGATATTGAAAAGAAGTATCATGAACATCAATTGTTCCGAGATCGAAAATTTTTATTTTAGCATAGAGTATTACAACTTACGAGTTCGAAAATTATTCGTCGGCTGCCAAAAAAATATCCGGCCAATTGGCCGGAAAAATAAGCATGCCAAATGCTGCTTCTGATATACTCCTTCTGGATCTTTTTTTGCCTTGGAACAACAGCTAATGATGAACTCATAGACAAGGTGCTGGAAACTTTACAAAGGTGGGAAAGATTTGGATATAATTGGGGTTGAGACCGTGCTGCTCTTGCAGCTTTGCTGTGGCGCCGCCGCTTCGTTGGTGGTTTTGAAGAAGAAGAAGAAGAAGTATTCGAGGTGAAAAAGGCAAACATGGGATGGTGCAGAAGGAGTAGAGCTTGCAAGATTGAGAAAGTATCACCAAATTCGTCACCGGTGCTCCTCAGAAGCTCCATTGATGGAATTCGGCAACAAATACAATAACTGAATTTTATCACATTCAATGAATACATGTTGCAAAGGCTTATGAACTGAATTCTACTTCCAAATCTTTCAAAGGCTTTCTTGGTCATGGCCTATTTCTTCTACCAAATCCTTGTCCATAAACTGCAAGGAAATCTATTTCCTCTGTAGCATATAAGTTGTACCACCAAAAACAATTGCAAACATACTCGAGGGAAAAACATTTATACCTTTTTGTATTACCGCGAGGGACGAGGGGAATTGAACAGCGGTCAGCGTCTGACTTTACCCCTTGATTACACGGTTGTAAGTGCCGATTTATCCTATCTCCTCCACCTTCACGGCGAGCTTCGAGAGGCTCACTTTTAGAACGAAATCCCCATCCCACGGCGAGCTCAGAAATATGGCGAGCTTCGGGAGGCCCGCATTGACATCACGTTGGCCGGAAAGCTATAGCTTCAAAGCTCTAAGCCATCACGACGTCTTCATCATCCCGATCCACGCCCAAATTTCCGCCTCATCCAGATCACCGCCGCGATATAACTCGCGTAGCTCAAATCCCCACCTCACTGACATGATTCATCACCGCTCGTCGCCAAGAACACGGCCTCAGATCGGGAAGTTCAGATTTTAGAATGAGAGTTGGGAGGATGAGGATAAGATTACGGAAGAATGAGAGTTGGAAAATACATATAAGATCAGATTGTGCTTTATATAAATAAAAGTATTGATGGCTGAGATTTTTTTGCCATGAAAGATTAATGGTTCAGATGTACATGTAATTTTTAACCTTTTTATTAATGTAGCATTTTTATTCATAAGTATTACGACCTCGAAATCTTTCTGATTTTTGTTTTATATAATAGTTAACTAAATATTCGGACGGACATCCTAAACATAGGATTTATTAATGCTAATGGTTTAATGATAGGCTGATATCAATATTTATAAATATTAATTGATAAGGAAATCAATAAAGATTTGGTATTTTCATTAAGTAAGCTCAATTAGCATAAATATAAGTAGTGTTTATAGAAATGTCGAGTGGTGTTATTAAAAGTCCAATAATGTTTATATGCTCGATAATAGTTAGTCTGTATATACAATTAAGTAATTTTAACTTCTTTGATTAGTTGTACTCGATTTAGTTAGTGTATATAGAAAATCGAATAAGGTTTTGACATTGATTTAGTTATCTAGTGTTTACGGAAAGTCAAGTAATCAAGGTGTAATCTTTGATTGATTATACTCAGTTTAATTTGTTTTGTAGAAAGTCAAATAAGATTTGACCTTCAATTAATTATATTCAATTTAGTTACTGTATGCCAGAAATCGATACGACCTTTTATATCAAAGTTATACCATTTCGGTTATTTTCAAAAAAAAAAAAAAAAAAATATATATATATATATATATATATATACCATTTCGGTTAGTGTTTATTGAATGTCCAATAATATTTGATTAGTTACTATACTCTATTTTCTTAGTGTTTACAAAAAAATCAAATAAGAGTTGATATTTCATTAATTATACTTTTTCAAAAACAATTTTTTTATTATACTTAGTGTATTAGTGTTTGTAGAAAGTAGAGGTTTGACGTATGATTTAGTTAGTTTCCATAGAATATGAAAAAAGGTTATGTTTGACTAGTGATTTGTTACAAATTAGTATTTGTACAAATTCAAGTAATGTATCTTACTTGATTAGTTATACAAGTTAGTATTAATGAAAAAGTTACATAATATTACATAAATTCAAGTTTGATTTGGTGTTTTCTTTAATTAAGCTTAATTTAGATATTGTTAATAGTAATGTTAGTAACGTTCTACAAAGTAATCTCATGTTCATATGATAAGTAATAGTTAGTGTGCATGAAAGTAATGCAATGTTATTTTTTATATTAGTAATACTCAATTTAGATAGTTATTGTACGTACTTATTTGAGTAATGGTGACATTTTAAGGTATTCTCGTGATATTTCATAAGTTGAGTTAATCATGGTACAATCTTATTCAACAAAATATGATTTGATGAATTGTACTTTGATTAAGTTATACTTCTTACTTTGAACTATACAATCTATGTATTTGCATTGATTTTGATTTAGTTCAATTCAGAATCAGTAAGAGAAATCATTTAGAAACAATGTTTATATGATCTATACCAGTTAGTGTTATAGAAAATCAAGGTATGTTCTTTAATTAGTTTTACTCTTTAGTTAGTATTTATAAAATGTCAAATAAGTTTTGACCTTCACTTAGTTACTTTTAATTTAGTTAGTATTTACTAAAAGTCAAGTGATCAATGTGTGATCATTGATTAATTACACTTAATTCACTTAGTATATACAGAAAGTCAAGTAATCAAGGTCAGACCTTTGATTGATTATACTCAGTTTAGTTTGTTTTGTATAAAGTCAATTATATTCCGTTTGGAAACGGTTTGCAGATTATCCGTACGACATTTAATCAGTTATATCTATCTTAGTTAGTGTTTATCGAATATCAAATAACTAAATTCAGTTTTGCTGTGTTTATAGAAAACCAAATAACATTGACATTTCATTAGTTATACTTATTAGTGTTCCTAGAAAGTTAAGGTTTGATCTATGATTTCGTAAATTTCCTTAGAAGGTCAGTAAAGATTTTATCTTTATTCTTCATACAAATTCAAGTAATATGATCTTATTTGATTAGTTGTACAAGTTAGTATACATGGAATGTTAGATATTATGACATAGATTCAAGCTGAGATTTGGTATTTTCATTAACTAAGCTCAATTTACCTAAACTTAATTATCTATTGTACAAAAAGTCAAGAATTCATAGAACGTTCGGACGTTCTATAAATAAGTATAACTATTGAACGTCAAATAAGTATAACTAATGTTTATACTTAGTTAGTATGACTGAATGTTATCTTAGTTAGTGTTTATAGAGCTTCAAATAATATGTTTACATGGATCATTTGCAGTTAGTATTTATAGAAAGTAAAGTATGTGATTCTCTTTGCTAGTTACACTCAATTTAATCAGTGATTATAGTTATTTGAGTAATGCTGACCTTCTAAGGCCTTGTTTTTGTGAAGTTATTAGTATATTAGTTTCATTACTTTCTAAGAAAACCGTCTAATTCAATAAAAATATGATTTGATGAACTATAATTGATTAAGTTATACTATTTTATTTATTTTGATTAAATTTAATTCAAATTAGCAAGAATTATCTTAAAAGAATGTGGTTTAAAATTGTAATTAATTTAAAATAACTATTTGGTAAATGATTTTATGATTTATTTGTTACAATACTAATAATTAATTTATAATTCAAAATTTTTTTACTAATAATTAATTTATTGATTTAGAAATATTGCACCAAATTACGAGGATTTGAGTTTGAAACAGAAGCAAAATAATAATTTGATAGTCCTTTAGATTTCGAAAACCATTTTGAATGTAACATTACACATTCGTAAGCAAAGTAGGAGTATTTAATATGATTGTCACTCTATGTTTTCAATTCTAAACCAAATCAATCTTTAATTTTCGAGGTCGAACCATGTTTTCCTGATATCTTCAAGTACATTTCAAAACCGGGTGCACCGCGTTGCCGAAAACCAAAAAACTGGCAAATATTTGTTTTGGTTTAAAAATCAAGACGTACTAAGGCAACGTCATACCTCACCTCAATATGCATATTCTTTGTTTACATTCTTCATAAAGTAAAGTCAAACTACTAATCTCCTAATTGCATGCAACATCTATATGACAACGAAATAAGACAAAGTTATGCTAACTCGGGTGGACAGTTACTAAAGCATGGTTTCGGATTCGAAACATGCTCTGAATTCCTTCAAACACTTCAAACACTCTTTTCGAACTCAAACTAACATGCCTTACGACTACGAAACAAGGCTGTCATATACTGCATCGTTCCTCGAAATTAATGAATATTTAATCAACTCCTCAGCTTTTCAAGCTACAACTTCGAACCATCAGTTTCATAAACATTTCGAGATCGAACCATCAGCCTCATAAACCTTCCGAGATCGAACCATAATCTTGTCAAAAAGTTTCGATTTCGGACAACCACCTTTTGGAACCTTTCAAGTTCGAACGGTTAATTTTACCAAATTTCCAGCTTCAAAATAGCAGTCAAATGTATCGCAGAAATATGCATATCATTGTTTACGAGTCGGACTCGTATGTAAACCTCAGTCGTTATGAAAATCTTGCAAAAATGAATTCGTTCGAATTCAAAAATACAAATTTACGTCGTATGCAAAATATACGCTGTCATTTTTTTGGAACGATATACTCGACCAAGTTTCGAAGTCGAAAACTTTTTGAGAGTGGCGTTTAGGGACCACCGACTTGCAACGGCGACGTCTACGAGAAGGTTTCCAGTAGTGTCAACTTCTGCTAGAAAAATATCGTATGTCGCTATGGAATCCCAAGTACATAGTAACAGAAAACGAATCACAATTCGCCAACAACCCCCTCAACAAATAATGTGAGAATTACAACATACAGCAAAAGCTCACCTCGGTATATCATCCAGAAGCCAATGGCCAAGTAGAAGTCACGAATCGAGCCCTAGTAAATGGCATCAAGAAGCGCCTACAAGGAGTTAAGGGAAACTGGATTCATGAACTCCCGAGTGTGATATGGGCCCACAAAATAACACCAACTACTGCAACTAGGGAAACTCGCTACAGCTTGGTATATGGGTCTGAGGCGGTCATCCCCATGGAAGTTGGAATCCCCTCTACTCGTACCTCCCAACCAGAAGATAAAGATGGCGTTGCCAATGAAGAAAGCCTTCGTCCCGACCTCGACCTTCTCGAGGAGAAAAGAGTCAATGCTACCATCCATGAGGCCAGAGTCAAGGAAAGAGTCAAGCACTACCACGACAGAAGGGTTCGCTTGGCTACATTTGTTAAGGGAGACCTTGTCATGAGGCTAAACAAGAAAAGAAAGAAAGAAGTAGAAGGGAAACTAGCCCCGAATTGAGAAACTCGCTACAGCTTGGTATATGGGTCTGAGGCGGTCATCCCCATGGAAGTTGGAATCCCCTCTACTCGTACCTCCCAACCAGAAGTTAAAGATGGTGTTGCCAATGAAGAAAGCCTTCGTCCCGACCTCGACCTTCTCGAGGAGAAAAGAGTCAATGCCACCATCCATGAGGCCAGATTCAAGGAAAGAATCAAGCACTACCATGACAGAACGGTTCGCTTGGCTACATTTGTTAAGGGAGACCTTGTCATGAGGCTAAACGAGAAAAGCAAGAAAGAAGTAGAAGGGAAACTAGCCCCGAATTGGGAAGGTCCTTATCGAGTCCTAGAATCCCACACAGGGGTAAGCTACCTCTTGGAAACCATGAAGGGTGAATCCATACCTTGAAGATGGAACGTGGTTAACTTACGAAAGTACTACGGAAGATGAAGCCCGAGAAAGAACCCCCATGAGGGTCTGAGGCAACCACATTTTAGCGGTACGGGTACAAAACTTGAACTATTACTTTCTTTACTTCATTCTTAAAGCCACGAGCATAAATTGAATGTATCTCATTTTCGTCTATCTTTATCTTTATTTTAGCAGTCATAATTCCTTTTCTAATAAGAGGAATATTATCCTAAGTATAACTCAAAACAGTATGCTTCAAAAAGTATACGATTGGCACACTTATCTAAAATAAGTTTTTTGAATGAAGAGTTCAAATGCCAATCGTTTTGAGTAAAATAAAGGAGATTAGATTCGAGATGAAATACTTGATAAAGTATTTGATTGAGGTCTACAGACTACTAAATCAGGAAGACGTGCTTAAACATTGATGTATGCCGGACACCAACACTTCGATGACGAACCAGGCTCTCGAACTGATCTGCAAAACAAAGCCCCGGGTGTCCCGAGGGTAGACACTCCGACGCTCAAGTCAGTATATTGCTTAAGGCGTAATGTATGAAGTATGAGATTAGATGGAGAGGTCTACCAAACCTTTGGGTATTTATATGGCTACAATCCGTAGATCACCAAGATATGTATTTATGGTATGAATACAAGTCTTATGGAATAGTAGTTGTATTACCATGTATAATAGAAATATATTTCGGACATGGTTGTGTTACCATGTTTAGGATGGCTGTATTACCATCTTTGAGAGGATGTATATTCCTTGTAGAACATTCATAATATACGCATTCCTTGTAAGGATTAGGATTGATGGACCTGTGGATCCACTCTCCGCGTATCTCGAGCCCACGACCCTTCTCGGGCCCTGGTCCGAGTATGAATGAGGTCTGAATACGAACCATGGACTTATCAGTAGCCCCAAGGTAGATCTTCAGAATATAGAATGCTCCATCTCGAAGGTTGAAGGAGAGACCTGCTTCTCGAGGGAAGACCAATAACTCGAGGGAGCATAGCTTGGGGTGTTAAGCTCGGGTGTCCTTCTAGGACTGTCTTTTCGGGCTTACCCTTCTGAATATCTAGCTTAAAGTTCTTTCGTATTCCATCAGTACACGTGGATGGTTGGATCTAGATCTGTCTTCTTGAATTCTGAAGAGACTGACATGTGGCCTTGATTTATTGTATCTTCTGGCGGTGAGGAAGACCAACCTTCCAATTGCCTGTATCGTTTCGCGAGTCGAGGTAATTACTCCACTTAAATGCGTGCTAATTACTGCCTATATAATCAAGTTATTTTCTTTGTGTTTATCATCACTCTTCATCCAAGTATTCTGCGTTTCCAATTTCAGAAAAATTTCTTCAATCTTGTTCTTCTTTTCTTCATATACTCGCTTCCCCCCATCATCTATATTGCCATGTCTTCTGCCAACTCCAATATCCCTTCTGGCAATGTAAAGAATGTTGTTGAAGAAAGAGCCCCAGCTACTCGTGACTTGAGTATCTTGTTCTTAGAGGTTGAGTCTGGGGAGTTGATGGAGGTAACTATGGCGACTAGTGGTGTCAATTCGTTTGGTTCGGTCGGTTTCGGTTCGGCAGAATCGGTTTTGGATCAAAACGGTTCGGTTGAATCAGTATAATTTTCTTTTGTCGATTAATATTGGTTCGGGTCGGATTACTATCGGTTCAAGATTAATCGGATCAATTCGGGTTCGGATCATTTCGGTTTCGGTCATATGTTGATCGGTTCTATTCGGGTTCGAGTTCAAAATGAGTTGGATGGTATTAATTTTGAATTTTTGATAGTTTAAATATTCATATAGACTAACTAAGTTGAGTTTAACTAATAAAATGATCAATTTCAATTAACTTTCTACAAGTACTAGCACTTATATGACTTTTTATAGACATCAACTAAACTGAGTTTTATCTAATCAAAGATCAATCCTTATTTGACTTACTATTAAGGATTTTGGTTTGGTTTCGATTGATTTTGGGTCAGTGCAAATCGGGTTCGGTGCGAGCAAATTCGGTTATCGGTCGGTTTCGGATCAAGATTCTCGGTTCAGATCAGTTTTCAGGTTAATTCGGTTCGGGTCGGTTTCGGTTTCGGATCATTTTTTCTTAGGTTGAATTCGGTTCGGATTGGTTCGGTATCATTCGGTTCGGTCGGTTGATTCGGTTCGGGTCAGAACTGACAGCACTAATGGCGACGCCGTTGGAGGCTGTAATTGCGGTGGTGGACGACGGTACCTCTGGGTCGAATCCGGATCCAAATATGGAGCCCCGAGTTGAAAAACGGGTTCCAGCTTCTGGTGATGCATGGAGCGTCACTAAGGTGGTTGATGAAAGGACGCTACAATATCTGCGGTCATGCAGGCTGTCATATCCTCTTGATGCTGGCTTGAAGTTCGAGGATGAAGAGGTCCCAACTGAAAGACTGGTGAGCCCCGCTCGAGGGTTACTTTATGGAAGGTTTTTGCAGCAGGGGATAAGTTTTCCTTTTCCCCCTTTATTTCATGAGTTCTTGCAGCATCATCGACTGCATCCGAGCCAAATTCACTCCAATGTGGTGGTGTTAATCATGGTTGTAATATCCTGGTGTGCTCGGAGAAACTACAAACCAATCCTTGATTTATTCAGGAGTCTGTACAAGCTATTCTCTTTTGAGAATTATGAGTATATTACCCTCACCCCGAGGAAGAGGAAACCTATCACGTTTTATGATAACAGTGGTGTGTGGGAGGCCGACCGTTTCACCTTCGACCGAAGCAAGTACGAAGTCCCTGACTTGCATCCCAAGCCTAAGGATGCTATAGTTCGTGACAGGGTTTTCATTATTCCTGATCACTTAAAGGACATTGTCGGGGAGCTCCTAAAGGAGGACATTACCCTTCAAAGAGGGGATTTTGTTCTGGCCACACACGGCTCTGTCTGGTAGTGGCCCAGTATTACTTACTCGTACCTGTTGGACGTTCTTCGGTCGAAATCTACCTTCAGCTTTTTGAAGTCTGATCGGAATTGGGCCCTCCCTGATAAAATCCAGGGAAGAAAAAAGAAGGCCAGGAAAGGAGGTCCGAGAAAATCTCCTCGGAATCAGGGTGAATCCTCTTCTAGTCGGTCTTCTTCAGGTAGCTCTTCAAGTCATATACTGTGGTTATATAACATGTTTTTTCTGCGTCATATACTGAGGTTTATCTTTATATATAGCGTCTCCCCCAAGGAAAAAGGTCAAGAAGAAGGGGAAGGCCGCTCTCCAGGCCATAGATGAGGAAGCGGAGGAGTATGGGGATTTATTCCATTCCTCTGAGCAGCACGAGATCTTGGATCAAGTCCTGCAATTATGTCAATCCGAGAAGGAGGTGGAGGTGATGAAGGAAGTCTTCTCTCATCCAGATGCTGCTGATAAACTCTCTGCTCTGACTGTTAAACGCTGGGTCCCTGGGACCGAGTTTTTGGATGCATTGGATCCCTCCGAGAAGATAACCACAGCAGGAGATTTACTGAGGCTTATTAAATCTAAGTATCCTGAGTTATCTTCTCTTGACGAGGAGATTTATAGTTCTTCCATTAATAAGGTGGATTAATCTTGGCATCTCCTCTTCAGCTTCAAGGCCTGAAATCCTTTGCACATGAACCTCGGTCTCATGATTTACTGGAAAAGAGCTTCTGTCTCGAAGTTGAGATACTCCGGAATCAGGTCTTCACAGTTGTCCATGATGAACACTCTGCGAGCTTGATGTTATTGGGCTTATTCCTCAAGCATCATTTAACAAGGCCTTTAATGTCACAGTATGTAGAAAAGTTGACAATAGCCCATCTCTCAAGTGCCACTCCTCGTGAAGTTTTAGGAAACCCTATTGGGCATATTTAGAAGTATCATATTCTGATGTAATGTATCAAAAATTCGAGGTTTTTCCTCTATGTGCCCTTTTGAAGGACTTATTTAGAAGTATCATATGCTGATGTAATAACACCTTTGATATGAACTATTTGTGTTCGAGGTTTTTCCTCTATGTATCCCTTTGGGAATTTTAAAATTATCATATTCTGATGTAATAACACCTTTGATATGAACTATTTGTGTTTGAGGTTTTTCCTCTATGTATCCCTTTGGGAATTTTAGAAGTATCATATTCTGATGTAATAACACCTTTGATATGAATTTTAACTTCTGTTTTTGAGGTTTTTCCTCTTTATGTTGAGATGATTGATTTTCGAGCACGTCTGCCCTTTTGGTCTATAGACCTCAATCAAGCACTTTTTGAAATACTTTTTCTCGAACCTATCTCTTTCCTTCAAAACGATTGGCAGTTGAATATTGGATCCAAGCAACTTATAAGTTGGCCAATCATATACTTTATAAAGTATATTGTTTTAAATAGCAATCAATGTTATACATAAGACAACAATCCTCTTTTTAGAAAAAGAAATTAAGATTGCTTGTTATATGGATAGGTATAAGAATATCATGACTTCAATCTAAGTTTATAACTTTAAAAATAGAAGTAAAGTAAATAGTGGGTTTGAGTTTGAGTACCCGTTTGTGCTAGAGCATACTTGTCTCGGACCTTGATGAGGCTCTCAGACGTTCTTGATAATCTCGAACCTTTGTGAGGCTTTCCCTTGATTTTTTATCTTCAGTGATACTTTCGTATGTTAATCACATTCCATCTTCGTGGTATAGGTTCCCCCTTCATGGTTTCCAAGAGGTAGCTTCCCCCTGGATGGGACTCTAGGACTCGATATGGACCTTCCCAGTTCGGGGCTAGTTTCCCTTCCACTTCTTTCTTGCTTTTTTCGTTTAACCTTATTACAAGGTCTCCTTGAACGAAGGTGGCCAAGCGGACTCTTCTATCATGGTAGCGCTTGACCCTTTCCTTCACCTTGGCCTCGTGGATAGTAGCATTTGCTCTCTTCTCCTCTAGGAGGTCAAGGTCTAGACGAAGGTTTTTCTCATTGGCAGTGTCATCTTCGTCGTCTGGTTGAGAAGTACGGGTAGAGGGGACTCCAATCTCCATGGGGATGACTGCCTCGGGCCCATAAACTAAGTTGTAAGGAGTCTCTCTTGTTGCTTTGGCTGGTGTGGTTCTATGGGTCCAGATCACACTTGGTAGTTCTTTGATCCAATTTACTTTAGCTCCTTTGAGGCGCTTCTTGATGCCGCTTACCAAGGTTCGGTTTGTAACCTCTACTTGGCCATTAGCTTCTGGATGATATACCGAGGTGAGCTTCTGATGTATGCCGTACTCCTTACACCATTTCTTGAAGGGGTCATTAGCAAATTGTGCTCCATTATCGGTCACTATGTATCTCGGGATGCCATAGCGACATATAGTATTCTTCCAGCAGAAGTTGATAACTGTCTTGCCAGTTATGTTGGTCAAGGCTTCAGCTTCCACCCACTTCGAGAAGTAATCGATGGCCACAATGAGGTACCTGAAGTTACCAGGGGCCGCAGGAAAGGGTCCGGCGAGATGTATACCCCATCGGACAAATGGCTAGGATTCTTGGATGGTAATCATATTCTCATGTGGCACATGGACCATCTTAGAAAATCTCTGACACTGGTGACAAGAATCGACATATATTTTGGCGTCTTATAGCATCGTAGGCCAAAAATAACCCATCTGTAGGAGCTTTCGGGTAACGGTGCGTGGACCTTGGTAGCTACCACAAACTTCTTCATGTGCTTCTTGTACTAAGTGTTCAGCGTCGGAAGGCCCAACACACTTGAGTAAAGGTTTGAGGTACCCTTTCTTGTATAAGATACCTTTGTGGATGACATATTTGGGAGCTTTAACTCGGACCTTCCGTGCCAGGTGCTTGTCCTCGGGAAGGGTTCCCGTTTGGAGGTATTCAATGTAGGGGTTCATCCATGTGTCTAAGATGTCAACAGCCATGATGCTAGTTTCTTCGTAACTCCTTTTTGCCAAGGTTTCCATCAGCGATTTTTGAGAAGACCTTATGTTGATGTCCGAAGAGGCAATTTTGCTAATTGCATCAGCCTTGTGGTTGCCTTCTTAGGGGATATGATTCAGTTCGTAATGTCGGAATTGATCTAGAAGAGGCTTAACCATCTCGAGGGACTTTTGGAGACTGTACTCTCGGGTCTCGTATTCGCCTTTGACCAGTTGAACCATGATCTGTGAGTCACTGAAGATCTCGAGGTTTTTAACTTCCAGGTTTTTAGCCAGTTTTAGTCCGGTGATAAGGGCTTCATACTCTGCTTCATTGTTGGTGGCCGAGATGATACTCACTTTTCTGGCGTCACGGATAGCCGTGATCATGCAAGAACGCGCCACTCTTTGATCTCCTTTGATTGAAGCTATTCCTTGCAGTGTCGGAAATTTCGATATCAGATGATAGGGAGACCATACGGCTTTAGCTTGGCACATCCAGGGTCTGCCAAAGATAATGTTGAAGGGTGTGACGGTGTCGACTACCACAAATGTGCAGTAGAGGGTCAGGCTCTTTGTCCCATCTGCTACTGTGACTGGGAGTGTGATTTCTCCGAGAGGTATTACGGGATTTCCGGTGAACCCCGAGATCGGACCCGTAGATTTGAGGTCGTCCTTGGTAAATCCTAATTTCTGGAAGCAGTCTTGCAACATTACTTCTACCCCACTCCCGTCGTCTATGAAGACTCTTTTTACCAGAGAATCCTGTATGGTTGCTGAGATGATGAGAGGGTCAGAGTGAGGCATCTGATTTGGTACGGCATCCGCGTCCGAGAAAGTAATGGTTTCCTCGGGACGAAGTCTCTTGTTGACTAGCTCGGTACGGGTATGGCTCGCACACTATCCTTCAGCTTAGTCAAGGAAATTGCTTCTCCAGTATAGCCATTGATGTTGTTGATGACCCGGTTGGCTCCATTTGGCGTTGGTGGAGGAGGATCTTGAGGATTGTTGCCTCTTCCACCCTGGTTGTTATTGTTATTTTTGCGGGAGCCATCCTTCTGCCAGGGTTTTCCCCCATATCTCTTCTAAGTACCCTGGTTATCGCCGGCTATCAAAGGTGCAATTTTTTGCACGATTCCTTTACAAATCAGCTTCTCGATCTCATTCTTGAGCTGATAACACTCCTCGGTGTCATGCCCCCGATCTCGGTGATATTGACAAAACTTCGGGGACCTTTGGCGCTCGGCTAAATCCTTCATGTCGGGTGGGTCCTTTATAAGGTGCCTGTGAATGGATAAAATCTCTGCCCGAGATCTAGCTAGAGGAGTGTAGGATTTGAAGGTTGGTTTAGGCCTTCAGTTTTCTCGACCTTTGCCTTGTTGTAGAGGTCTCGGGGTCTTTTATCCGTTACCATGTCTGCTTTGCTGGCATACTTCTCCATGATGGCTTGGAGATCTTGAATAGTGGTAGGATTTGTTGCTGCCAACTTCATCCTCAGAGTGTTATTATCTACACTCATTCGATACAGGTTTACCAAGAGGATTTCATCTCGATCATAGCGTCTCGTGGCGAGATTCATATATCTATGATAATGTTCTATCACAGACTCTCTTTCCTTCTGTCTACCTTCGAGAATTTGTCGATCCCTTTGTGCTCTTCCTTCTGGAGAAAAGATCGATTCGGGACCACTATACCCCGACCTATTTTCCTGGTCCAGGCCATCTGAATTGTTGACGTCCGTGCTGTAATTCACGTCGGTTTGGATGGAAACCCTTTGACCTGAGTTTGGTACTTCAGATCCAACAGGGTTTGGTCCAGAATGTGGGGTTCTGGATGCAGCAAGATTGGAGCCAGACGCTGGTACTCCAGATACGACGGGGTTTGATCCAGGAGATGCTTTGAATATACCAGGATTTGGACCAGAGATTGGTGCTCCTATCATAACAGGATTTGGACCGATGGATATCGGAACGTTGAAGTTTCTGGCACCCACGGTAGAGCTTGATGGTGGTTCCGAGGTAGAGCGTGCTCGAGATCCTCTAGGTCGACCGCGTCCGCGTCCTTACGGGGGCTGCTCTGCTTCTGGATTTTGCCCCTGCATGCGGGCACTTTGTCTGGGCTGCTCAGCGTCAGACATGTTGTTGGAGGATTTGTTCTTCAGGTGCGCTAGACCAGATCAGAGACAAAGTTCGGCGACATCGTCAATGGGTGTGGTGTCCCACCGGGCGTGCCAAATTGATGTATGCCGGACACTAACACTTCGACGAAGAACCAGGCTCTCAAACTGATCTGCAAAACAAAGCCCCAGGTGTCCCGAGGGTAGACACTCTGACGCTCAAGTCAGTATATTGCTTCAGGCGTAATGTATGAAGTATGAGATTAGATGGAGAGGTCTACCAAACCTTTGGGTATTTATATGGCTACAATCCGTAGATCACCAAGATATGTATTTATGGTATGAATACAACTCTTATGGAATAGTAGTTGTATTACCATGTATAATAGAAGTATATTTCTGACATTGTTGTGTTACCATGTTTAGGATGGTTGTATTACTATCTTTGAGAGGATGTATATTCCTTTAGAACATTCATAATATACGCATTCCTTGTAAGGATTAGGATTGATGGACCTGTGGATCCACCCTCCGCGTATCTCGAGCCCACGACCCTTCTCGGGCCCTGGTCCGAGTATGAATGAGGTCCGAATACGAACCATGGACTTATCAAACATCAATCATCTCGAAGCATAAAAAGGCAAAGCCTACGAAAAAAAATAGAAGCCATATCAAAGGTGTTATTACTTCAGAATATGATACTTCGAATCAAGCCTGAGAGGGTACATAGAGGAAAAATCTCTAGCTAAAATTCATATCAAAGGTGTTATTACATCAGAATATGATACTTTTAAACAAACCCGAAAGGGTGACCAGGGGAAAAACCTACATAAGAGAAGACACTATTTAATAAACTTAGCGTTAATTGCTACGGCAATAAAGCTTGAGTGGAAGCCCCCCATAACAAAACAAATATCCAGCTGAACTTGGTGAAGCCTAACTTAAGGCTAGCCTAGAACAGTTGTATAGAGGCTGGGCCTCTTTCCAGTAAACCATGAGGTGAAGGAGTGAACCCAGGAACACAGAGTCCATGTTCAAGGAAGTGGATCTCGGTTCTCTGCTTGACATGTCCACTATAACAGTTGAATTGAGGCTGGGTCTCCTGCCAGAGTCCATGTTCAAGGGAGTGGATCTCGATTCCCTGCTTGACATGTCCACCGATGAGCTCGTCAAGTAATTCCCTGCTCACACACGCAAAAGGTTCCAGAGAGGCATGAAGAGGAAGCACAAGAGCTTGTCAAGACTCACCCGCCTTGATAAGGAAGCGGAGGAGTATGGGGATTTATTCCATTCCTCTGAGCAGCACGAGATCTTGGATCAAGTCCTTCAATTATGTCAATCCGAGAAGGAGGTGGAGGTGATGAAGGAAGTCTTCTCTCATCCAGATGCTGCTGATAAACTCTCTGCTCTGACTGTTAAACGCTGGGTCCCTGGGACCGAGTTTTTGGATGCATTGGATCCCTCCGAGAAGATAACCACAGCAGGAGATTTACTGAGGCTTATTAAATCTAAGTATCCTGAGTTATCTTCTCTTGACGAGGAGATTTATAGTTCTTCCATTAATAAGGTGGATTAATCTTGGCATCTCCTCTTCAGCTTCAAGGCCTGAAATCCTTTGCACATGAACCTCGGTCTCATGATTTACTGGAAAAGAGCTTCTGTCTCGAAGTTGAGATACTCCGGAATCAGGTCTTCACAGTTGTCCATGATGAACACTCTGCGAGCTTGATGTTATTGGGCTTATTCCTCAAGCATCATTTAACAAGGCCTTTAATGTCACAGTATGTAGAAAAGTTGACAATAGCCCATCTCTCAAGTGCCACTCCTCGTGAAGTTTTAGGAAACCCTATTGGGCATATTTAGAAGTATCATATTCTGATGTAATGTATCAAAAATTCGAGGTTTTTCCTCTATGTGCCCTTTTGAAGGACTTTTTTAGAAGTATCATATGCTGATGTAATAACACCTTTGATATGAACTATTTGTGTTCGAGGTTTTTCCTCTATGTATCCCTTTGGGAATTTTAAAATTATCATATTCTGATGTAATAACACCTTTGATATGAACTATTTGTGTTTGAGGTTTTTCCTCTATGTATCCCTTTGGGAATTTTAGAAGTATCATATTCTGATGTAATAACACCTTTGATATGAATTTTAACTTCTGTTTTTGAGGTTTTTCCTCTTTATGTTGAGATGATTGATTTTCGAGCACGTCTGCCCTTTTGGTCTATAGACCTCAATCAAGCACTTTTTGAAATACTTTTTCTCGAACCTATCTCTTTCCTTCAAAACGATTGGCAGTTGAATATTGGATCCAAGCAACTTATAAGTTGGCCAATCATATACTTTATAAAGTATATTGTTTTAAATAGCAATCAATGTTATACATAAGACAACAATCCTCTTTTTAGAAAAAGAAATTAAGATTGCTTGTTATATGGATAGGTATAAGAATATCATGACTTCAATCTAAGTTTATAACTTTAAAAATAGAAGTAAAGTAAATAGTGGGTTTGAGTTTGAGTACCCGTTTGTGCTAGAGCATACTTGTCTCGGACCTTGATGAGGCTCTCAGACGTTCTTGATAATCTCGAACCTTTGTGAGGCTTTCCCTTGATTTTTTATCTTCAGTGATACTTTCGTATGTTAATCACATTCCATCTTCGTGGTATAGGTTCCCCCTTCATGGTTTCCAAGAGGTAGCTTCCCCCTGGATGGGACTCTAGGACTCGATATGGACCTTCCCAGTTCGGGGCTAGTTTCCCTTCCACTTCTTTCTTGCTTTTTTCGTTTAACCTTATTACAAGGTCTCCTTGAACGAAGGTGGCCAAGCGGACTCTTCTATCATGGTAGCGCTTGACCCTTTCCTTCACCTTGGCCTCGTGGATAGTAGCATTTGCTCTCTTCTCCTCTAGGAGGTCAAGGTCTAGACGAAGGTTTTTCTCATTGGCAGTGTCATCTTCGTCGTCTGGTTGAGAAGTACGGGTAGAGGGGACTCCAATCTCCATGGGGATGACTGCCTCGGGCCCATAAACTAAGTTGTAAGGAGTCTCTCTTGTTGCTTTGGCTGGTGTGGTTCTATGGGTCCAGATCACACTTGGTAGTTCTTTGATCCAATTTACTTTAGCTCCTTTGAGGCGCTTCTTGATGCCGCTTACCAAGGTTCGGTTTGTAACCTCTACTTGGCCATTAGCTTCTGGATGATATACCGAGGTGAGCTTCTGATGTATGCCGTACTCCTTACACCATTTCTTGAAGGGGTCATTAGCAAATTGTGCTCCATTATCGGTCACTATGTATCTCGGGATGCCATAGCGACATATAGTATTCTTCCAGCAGAAGTTGATAACTGTCTTGCCAGTTATGTTGGTCAAGGCTTCAGCTTCCACCCACTTCGAGAAGTAATCGATGGCCACAATGAGGTACCTGAAGTTACCAGGGGCCGCAGGAAAGGGTCCGGCGAGATGTATACCCCATCGGACAAATGGCTAGGATTCTTGGATGGTAATCATATTCTCATGTGGCACATGGACCATCTTAGAAAATCTCTGACACTGGTGACAAGAATCGACATATATTTTGGCGTCTTATAGCATCGTAGGCCAAAAATAACCCATCTGTAGGAGCTTTCGGGTAACGGTGCGTGGACCTTGGTAGCTACCACAAACTTCTTCATGTGCTTCTTGTACTAAGTGTTCAGCGTCGGAAGGCCCAACACACTTGAGTAAAGGTTTGAGGTACCCTTTCTTGTATAAGATACCTTTGTGGATGACATATTTGGGAGCTTTAACTCGGACCTTCCGTGCCAGGTGCTTGTCCTCGGGAAGGGTTCCCGTTTGGAGGTATTCAATGTAGGGGTTCATCCATGTGTCTAAGATGTCAACAGCCATGATGCTAGTTTCTTCGTAACTCCTTTTTGCCAAGGTTTCCATCAGCGATTTTTGAGAAGACCTTATGTTGATGTCCGAAGAGGCAATTTTGCTAATTGCATCAGCCTTGTGGTTGCCTTCTTAGGGGATATGATTCAGTTCGTAATGTCGGAATTGATCTAGAAGAGGCTTAACCATCTCGAGGGACTTTTGGAGACTGTACTCTCGGGTCTCGTATTCGCCTTTGACCAGTTGAACCATGATCTGTGAGTCACTGAAGATCTCGAGGTTTTTAACTTCCAGGTTTTTAGCCAGTTTTAGTCCGGTGATAAGGGCTTCATACTCTGCTTCATTGTTGGTGGCCGAGATGATACTCACTTTTCTGGCGTCACGGATAGCCGTGATCATGCAAGAACGCGCCACTCTTTGATCTCCTTTGATTGAAGCTATTCCTTGCAGTGTCGGAAATTTCGATATCAGATGATAGGGAGACCATACGGCTTTAGCTTGGCACATCCAGGGTCTGCCAAAGATAATGTTGAAGGGTGTGACGGTGTCGACTACCACAAATGTGCAGTAGAGGGTCAGGCTCTTTGTCCCATCTGCTACTGTGACTGGGAGTGTGATTTCTCCGAGAGGTATTACGGGATTTCCGGTGAACCCCGAGATCGGACCCGTAGATTTGAGGTCGTCCTTGGTAAATCCTAATTTCTGGAAGCAGTCTTGCAACATTACTTCTACCCCACTCCCGTCGTCTATGAAGACTCTTTTTACCAGAGAATCCTGTATGGTTGCTGAGATGATGAGAGGGTCAGAGTGAGGCATCTGATTTGGTACGGCATCCGCGTCCGAGAAAGTAATGGTTTCCTCGGGACGAAGTCTCTTGTTGACTAGCTCGGTACGGGTATGGCTCGCACACTATCCTTCAGCTTAGTCAAGGAAATTGCTTCTCCAGTATAGCCATTGATGTTGTTGATGACCCGGTTGGCTCCATTTGGCGTTGGTGGAGGAGGATCTTGAGGATTGTTGCCTCTTCCACCCTGGTTGTTATTGTTATTTTTGCGGGAGCCATCCTTCTGCCAGGGTTTTCCCCCATATCTCTTCTAAGTACCCTGGTTATCGCCGGCTATCAAAGGTGCAATTTTTTGCACGATTCCTTTACAAATCAGCTTCTCGATCTCATTCTTGAGCTGATAACACTCCTCGGTGTCATGCCCCCGATCTCGGTGATATTGACAAAACTTCGGGGACCTTTGGCGCTCGGCTAAATCCTTCATGTCGGGTGGGTCCTTTATAAGGTGCCTGTGAATGGATAAAATCTCTGCCCGAGATCTAGCTAGAGGAGTGTAGGATTTGAAGGTTGGTTTAGGCCTTCAGTTTTCTCGACCTTTGCCTTGTTGTAGAGGTCTCGGGGTCTTTTATCCGTTACCATGTCTGCTTTGCTGGCATACTTCTCCATGATGGCTTGGAGATCTTGAATAGTGGTAGGATTTGTTGCTGCCAACTTCATCCTCAGAGTGTTATTATCTACACTCATTCGATACAGGTTTACCAAGAGGATTTCATCTCGATCATAGCGTCTCGTGGCGAGATTCATATATCTATGATAATGTTCTATCACAGACTCTCTTTCCTTCTGTCTACCTTCGAGAATTTGTCGATCCCTTTGTGCTCTTCCTTCTGGAGAAAAGATCGATTCGGGACCACTATACCCCGACCTATTTTCCTGGTCCAGGCCATCTGAATTGTTGACGTCCGTGCTGTAATTCACGTCGGTTTGGATGGAAACCCTTTGACCTGAGTTTGGTACTTCAGATCCAACAGGGTTTGGTCCAGAATGTGGGGTTCTGGATGCAGCAAGATTGGAGCCAGACGCTGGTACTCCAGATACGACGGGGTTTGATCCAGGAGATGCTTTGAATATACCAGGATTTGGACCAGAGATTGGTGCTCCTATCATAACAGGATTTGGACCGATGGATATCGGAACGTTGAAGTTTCTGGCACCCACGGTAGAGCTTGATGGTGGTTCCGAGGTAGAGCGTGCTCGAGATCCTCTAGGTCGACCGCGTCCGCGTCCTTACGGGGGCTGCTCTGCTTCTGGATTTTGCCCCTGCATGCGGGCACTTTGTCTGGGCTGCTCAGCGTCAGACATGTTGTTGGAGGATTTGTTCTTCAGGTGCGCTAGACCAGATCAGAGACAAAGTTCGGCGATATCGTCAATGGGTGTGGTGTCCCACCGGGCGTGCCAAATTGATGTATGCCGGACACTAACACTTCGACGAAGAACCAGGCTCTCAAACTGATCTGCAAAACAAAGCCCCAGGTGTCCCGAGGGTAGACACTCTGACGCTCAAGTCAGTATATTGCTTCAGGCGTAATGTATGAAGTATGAGATTAGATGGAGAGGTCTACCAAACCTTTGGGTATTTATATGGCTACAATCCGTAGATCACCAAGATATGTATTTATGGTATGAATACAACTCTTATGGAATAGTAGTTGTATTACCATGTATAATAGAAGTATATTTCTGACATTGTTGTGTTACCATGTTTAGGATGGTTGTATTACTATCTTTGAGAGGATGTATATTCCTTTAGAACATTCATAATATACGCATTCCTTGTAAGGATTAGGATTGATGGACCTGTGGATCCACCCTCCGCGTATCTCGAGCCCACGACCCTTCTCGGGCCCTGGTCCGAGTATGAATGAGGTCCGAATACGAACCATGGACTTATCAAACATCAATCATCTCGAAGCATAAAAAGGCAAAGCCTACGAAAAAAATTAGAAGTCATATCAAAGGTGTTATTACTTCAGAATATGATACTTCGAATCAAGCCTGAGAGGGTACATAGAGGAAAAATCTCTAGCTAAAATTCATATCAAAGGTGTTATTACATCAGAATATGATACTTTTAAACAAACCCGAAAGGGTGACCAGGGGAAAAACCTACATAAGAGAAGACACTATTTAATAAACTTAGCGTTAATTGCTACGGCAATAAAGCTTGAGTGGAAGCCCCCCATAACAAAACAAATATCCAGCTGAACTTGGTGAAGCCTAACTTAAGGCTAGCCTAGAACAGTTGTATAGAGGCTGGGCCTCTTTCCAGTAAACCATGAGGTGAAGGAGTGAACCCAGGAACACAGAGTCCATGTTCAAGGAAGTGGATCTCGGTTCTCTGCTTGACATGTCCACTATAACAGTTGAATTGAGGCTGGGTCTCCTGCCAGAGTCCATGTTCAAGGGAGTGGATCTCGATTCCCTGCTTGACATGTCCACCGATGAGCTCGTCAAGTAATTCCCTGCTCACACACGCAAAAGGTTCCAGAGAGGCATGAAGAGGAAGCACAAGAGCTTGTCAAGACTCACCCGCCTTGATAAGGAGATGAGGTCGAGAAAGCCTCAACTAGAAAAGACAACTCAGGGTATTTGGCTTTAATAAGCCTTAATAAATCCCCTGATGTTAGTACTTTCTTGGTGGGATCCAATACATCCAAGAGCTCGGCCCCAGGAGTCCAGAGTTGACGAGTATCAGTTAGAGATGCCAATTTCTCTGAGGCGTCTGGATGAGAAAAGAAAGTAGTCATTAGCTCCTTCTCTTCATCAGACCTGCACAGCTCCAGGACAGCATCCAACATCTTGTGCAGCTCGAAGCTGAGGAATAACTTCTCATACTCCTCCTATGTCTCTTCAACTCGGGACTACAAGCGATGAATACGCTCCAAAGCCTAAGCAAATGCCGCTGCTCCACAGGATCGTTCTCAAGAACCGATCTCGAGTCAACTCTTCGACCAGATCCTTGGAAAATTCCAACTCGGTCTCCTTCAGCTCTTTCTCCTGCTTCATACTCTTCACCTCGCCCTCGAGCTACTTCACCTTGGCCTCTAGCTGAGTCACCCTAACTGAAGCAGAAGTGGGTACAGGAGGTGCTGCCAACTGAGCTCCAAGGGCACCGACCCCAGTCTCGAAGACTATCTCTCTACTCGACCACGACCTCGAGAGCCATACACCTGGCATGCAGCTCACAAGTTGAGAGATACAGGCGTTTTATCCTGGTAGAGGCTCGGTCACCTATCTTGGCTAGACCTGCCAGCAACTACACACCAACATTGTTTAAATACTTTGCGCCATGAGGATGCAAAACAATTCTACAACAGAAGAACGGATTAATTTGGACACTAGAGGATATATCCTATAAGATCCCCGAGATGTATGTGCCTCTTCTTCCCCCTCGGGTCCCGTTAGGTAGAACTCGATTTCCTTCAAAGAAGAGTCATCAGGCGTTACCTGCTCAAAGCTAGAGCCATCATCCATGGACCCCTCTTCTCCGGACTCCTACCCCTCGGACTCCTCTTCCTCAGGGATCACCTTCTCCTTCTTAGCACGCTTCTTGGGAGGCGAACCTATTCCAACAAAAAAGACTGTCAGTATCAACAAGCCATCAAGTATGTTGCTATATAAGTTTAAAGGCATACCTTGGGAGGACTGGCTCGAGGTAGCCTTATCTCGACCCCTCGGAGACCTTCGATTACCCCTCTTCTTGGACTTCCCTTTATCCTCTCCTGCCGCCAGTCCAGTGGGGGTAGTCCAGACTAACCCCGACTTCAATAAGCTGGTGGTAGATCGCGACCGATCAGGAGCCTCCTTCGAATAGGAATAGGTGATGGCAGGCCATCGCCACGCGGAGGCATGAGATCCCTGCACCCATTTTCCTCCCTGAAAGACTATCTCGGTGTCTAGGAGCTCTTTCATAATGCTCCTCAAATGGTCTGGGATCTTGAAGTCCCTATCAAGAGTCATAGCACTCTTTGGCTCGAGATTCCAGGGGGGGCACATCATACTTAGTCCGATCAAAGGTCAGACGATACCACTTACCGCTGTTATTGGGCAACAAAAAAGTCTTTGCTCCCTGAGGAGTAAGGGTGAGACGAACCTGCTTCTCTGACGAATGCAGCTTATACAGACTCCTGAACAGATCCAAACGCGGCTCGTACCCTTTCCTAGCACACCAGGATATCAAAGCCATGATGGACACAACCGCATTGGAGTATACCTGACAATGGTGTAGCTTGTGCATCTTCAGTAACTCCACAAACAACGAGAGGAAAGGAAAACTAACTCACTGCTGCAAAAACCTCCCATATATAACCCCTTGGGTGGGGGTCACCAAGTCCTTGGTTTTGATGGTGTTGTCCTCTACCCTCATAACCGGCCTCGATGGGATACGACAACCTACACGAATTCAGGAATTTTAGCGTCCTTTCGTCGACCACCTTGGTGACATCACTCGAACCACCAGTGACCAGAACCCGTTTGTCAACTTGGGGCTCCGTGTTAGGGTCCAAACTCGATTGAGATGAACCCTCGCCATACAACACTGACACGGCTTACAGGGGGCAGCAATAATCACTTCCATAAGTTCATTTGAATCTAATTCCAAAAAATAGAGTTTTCAAATCATCGGCTACTTGCCGATTCCCCACTGGAATACCATCAGCGACTAGGGATTTTTCTTCAATCACCACAACCTCTGGCTCATCCACGGGTGTAGCATTCTCTTTACTGCCATGGGGAGCACTAGAACTTGGATTATACATGACAACACAGAGAATGGGAGGAAATATCCTATTGGGGAAGAAAATTTGGGAAAATACGATGTGGAAGATGAAGAAAGTTTCAAGAATAAAGTTAGAAGAAAATCAGATTTGAGATGTGTTCATAGGCACAAAGGGAGATTACCTGGGATATATAACTAGTAATTAACACGCATTTAAGCGAGTAATTACCTCGACTCGCGAAACGATGCAGGCAATTGGAAGGGTGGTTTTTCACCGCCAGGATTACTCAATGAGTAGATAACACGTGTCAACTACCTCAGATTAAAAGATGGATTTGATCTCAGCCGTCCACGTGTCCAGACGGAATGTGAAGCGACTTGAAACTAGATATTCAGAAGGGCAAGCCCAAGTGGTCAATCCAAGACGATTCCCCGAGCTTAATACCCCGACCTATCTCCCTCGAGTTATTGGCCTTCCCTCGAGTAGCAAGCCTCTCATCATGCCTTCGAGAGGAGACCTCGAAATTCTGAAGATCTACCTAGGGGCTACTGATAAGTCCATGGTTCGCATTCTAGGACCTCGTTCAGTCTCGGACTAGGGCCCGAGAAGGTTCATGGGTTCGAGTTACGCGAGAGATGGATCTACGGGTCCATCAGCCCAAATCCTTATAAGGAACGCATATATTATGAATGTCCTACAAGGAATACACTTCCTCTAAACATATTTTAACGATTAAACCACTTGAAAAGTGGGGGATACTTATATAAGGCTTCCCAAACCTATGAAAAGACAAGCAAATAAAATACAGATCAATGACAAAAGGAAAGTTTGTGTGTGGAGCAAAAGCTCCCCAAAAGCATGAATGATGCTTTTCAAAAATAATAAAGGCCTACCTCTATACAAATTTTCTGGTAAGCAAAACTAGTTTTAGAGCCTATTAGAGAATTGCTAGGCAAAACTCAGAGCGGCACCAAAATTAGCTTTGCTGTTTTCAATATGGTGTAGTGGTTGGCAGTGATCAACCCTTGTATGCAGTGAGGTGAGGGAGACTATGGGCAGTCCCGTAATGTTCCAATAGGTCAGCTTCAGTGAGGAGAAGCTCAATGCTTTATGTCCTGAAAACAAACAACCAAAGAAATCTGAGAGTAGTGACCATTCTAAGGTGGATAAATTCTCAAAGCTGGAGTACCTAGTTTATCTAGAATATACCGTCCCTAGATGGCATGTCATTTGCACATGTATAGATAGAGAAAGATTTTGATTGACATGCAAATTTAGCTAGTGAGTCTGCTACCATATTAGCCTCTCTATGAGCATGCACAACTGTGAAATTCTTAGCAGCAATATGGATGTCATAGACAAGATTGTACAATGACCATGGTGCATGTTCAGGATCATCTATCATTTTAATGGTAGGTAAGCAATCAGACTCAACAGTAGCACTTGAATTACAAGAGGAAATTCCCAGACCAATAGCTAAGAGCTCAGCATGCAAAGGTGATTTTTCTTGAGTATAAAAAATTTTAGCACTAACGAAATCTCCTGTGCAGTCCCTAATTATGATACCGAGTCCATCTTCTCTACTATGGGCTAGCCAAGAAGCATCAGTATTAACTTTCAGTCCTACTGCAGGTTTATTCCACAAGATCTTAGCAATCACAGGTTTTGGGGGCTTTGAAAATTTTGGAAAATAACCATTGAAAGCCAATTCTATATCTGTGCTAAGATAGATGTATAGCGGTTTGGCTACAAAAGAATCATAGATCATGGACTTTATATCTCTCAGAATTCTATCTGGTGCAGGTTTAATATTTTCAATGATAAAGCTATTTCTAGCTTTCCATAAACACCAGCAAGTAAAAAGAGAGATATTTCTAATAAGCATAGTTTGAATTCTGGTCAGTCCATTCTTAGACAGATAATATGAAATTCGGGACCATATTGAGTGAAAGACCGGTGTCTGTATGCCTATGAAAGCATTGACTCCTGTCCAGATCTGGTCAGCTAAAATGCAGCTATTAAAAAATGGTCAAGGGACTCTCTATTATTGCAAAAGTAGCCCTTTGAGACAATATTGAATCCATAATATCTTAGCACATTGTCAAAAGGGAGCAAGGAGTTCAATGATTTCCACATAAATACAGATACCTTTTTGGGGATTCTTGGTGACCAGATCTTTGGGAGTGAGATTGAGGTGGATCTTGTAGTCCTTAGACTGTTGTATGTGGATTTGAATGTGAAAATTCCCTTCAGCTCCAGCTTCCATACTAATCTGTCCTGTCTTCTTTCTTCGATTTTTGCATCCTGTAGGAAAAGAAGTAGAGCAGTATCAATTTTTGGGGCTAAATAGTTTAGGAATTCATTTTTATTAGCTATAAACTCTGCCACAGTGCAGTTTACATGGATATTGAATTCATCAAGGTTTAGACTGTCCATGAGAGGGACTGTGTCTGTCCAATTGGATCTCCAAAAACTACATAAACCCTGGCCATGTATCACTTTTAAGTTCCTCTCTGCAAAAGAATTTCTTATCGCGGATCCTTTTCCAACATTGTGACTTCTTAGCAGATTTCGGCAGTGATTCGAGGAATAAAGTCCATGGGCCTTTGGCAGTTAGGTATTTCCACCACAGTTTCACTGAGAAGGCTCTAATAATTGTATAAATATTTCTGAAACGTAAGCCATTTTCAGTGATAGGATAACATAGATCATTCCATTTTCTCCATGTTTTTTTTGGTTTATCATTTAAAGAGCCCAAGAAAAAAATAGAAAGTATCCTTCTAATCTGTTTAATCACATGAACTGTTGGCTTTAGAACTGCCCAATAATGTAGTGGAAGGGAATATAGACATGAATTTATCAGAGTGATTTCCCCCCCCTGTTGATAACCACCTATTTTTCCAGTGATGCACTCTTTTATCTTTTCGATTAGAGGCTGGAAATATATATATTCTTAGTTCTTCCAGCAAATATAGGAACACCTAAGTATTTAAAGGGAAAATTCCCTTTCTTCATACCTAGAGTGCTCTTTACTTCTCTTAGTTTAGAACATGAAGCATGCTTACTAACATAAAAATCGCTTTTATCAAAGTTTATTTTTTGGCCAGAAACTGACTCAAAAACAACCAGAAAAGCTTTCATTTTAGATAGGTTAGAAGAGCTAGCTTGCAGGAAAATCACTGTATCATCTGTGTACGATAGATGTGAAATAGGAATTGCATACCTAGGTAGGTTATAGTACTGTAAGTTACCAGTTTCAAACACATATGATATCATATGGTAAACATGGTAATACAACTGTTATCTCCAATAAGAGTTGTATTCATACCATAATTACGTATATTACCAATCTACGGATTGTAACTCTATAAATACCAAAGGTTTGGTAGACCTCTCTATCTATTTATCTTACAGACACTACTACGCCTTACGCTTATAAGCTTCTCTAAGCTGTCCCTGACTTAAGCATCGGAGTGTCTACCCCCGGGCATCCCTGGGGCTTTGTCTTGCAGATCAGTTCGTGAGCTGGGTTCGTGGTCAAGTGCGGGTTCCAAACATCCGTCATTAATAAAATAGTGAGATTAATTCAATTTCAGATTAATTAATTTTTGTTTACCTCAATTGAATTAAATAATTCAAAAATCGTAGATCTTTTATAAAATTAAAACGCAGTGTTGGAGTTCAAAAATTTATTGTAAATATGATGTATATACATATGATGATTTGAAACTGAAAAAATTAAGAATTTATGATGAAGTGGGATATATAGCTTTTTTTAACCTTTTGCATTGCAAGTGCTCTTAAAAAAACCTCTTTTGATATGCTGCAGATTATATAGCCAACATGTGTATAGAACATAAGAATTATCATGAGTTGATACTCAGTATATCTCCTAGCAAGCTTAGGGCAATAATTCTGTTAGATAAGGCTGGTATCCCAAATATCAGATTCTACTTGCATTAAATTTATCAAGAATGTTGATACTGCTCCTTTTTCCTTTCCTATTTCAGATTGGAAGCTGGAAGCAACACAGCAACTCAACAACATAATCCAAGATGGAAGCAATCCAAAAAATCTGTCACAGTTGGTGATAAGATTTAGGAATTAGAAACACCACATGTCATCATAAAAACACTTATTTTTGTATATACAGGCGGATTGTTATGGAATCTCTTCATTCAAAAACCTTCGGGTGGCAGAGTTGTGCTTCGGTCTTTGTTGACTCGATCACTAAATTGCTCCCCAATCAAGTTTTTTGAATAAGATATACATAATCCATAAGTCTACCTGAAGCTTAGATGAATAGCTAGATATATTCATTATTTTTTGGGAAGCTTAGATATGCTTGACAAGCGATTTCCCATGTCGTTAAATGGGACTCCGCGAGATCAAAATACTATTTATAAATCACCTACAACTTCTAACTACTAGAAAGTAAATAGTGGGAAGTAGGGGTCGAACCACAAGGAGAAGGGACTTGTAAGAGTGTTTTAAAGTAGAAAATAAGCATACTTATATATTATATAGAAAGCAATGTAAACAAGGGGGGTTTTGAGATTGGTTTGGATTACACTATGAAAGCAAATTAAACTATCATTAGCTAAGCTAAGGGGATGATACTAGGATTACGAGGACTTGGGAGGCAAATGACTTCAATTTCCAACTATCGACTTATCACCGAGCAAATGCAATTACAAGGAAGTTTAGACCATTTGTCAAGGATGAAAGCATCATATTCTCTCGAATGTAGCTAAAGAGGATGATAACACCACTCAAAAGCTCTCATTGTTGATTCACCTAGATGATAACATCATAGATAACTCAACAATGGTATTAAGATTAGAGAGAGACAAACTTACTTATACACCCGCAATAGCGAGAATATACAAATAAGATATTTGATAACTAGAAAGAACCAAGACGATGATAGCATATATGTCTCGACTCCTACTTTGCTACTTAATGATTTTGGAGTGAACAATAACGTTCTACCCACAATTCTAGCTATTCGTTGATAACAATCATACGTTAAAAAGTAATCTTCAACTCAAGTATACAATCACATATTAGGGGGACTGATGATAACATTCAATCCTTACCTAAACACATAATTGATTAATCATGCAAGTTCATAAGATTTCCACTTCTAACAACTCATATTTATCATGGCATTCCTTAACTATAATCACACAACAGGGGGAAGAACTTGTCTTCACTCAACCCCTTCCATAGTCATTAATCTAACAACTAGAGATTACACTACCATTATGCTAAGTCACCATCATCATCACACTAAATTACTCTAACCAAGCTAACCTAATTAATGACTATGGAGCATGCAATTGATATAAAACACAAAACCCATAACAAATTAAGCAAGATTGAACAACATTCATGCACAAGAATTCAAATTCATCAAATGATAATCCAAATCTCAAGTTTAAGCATACAAGGCCCTCAAAGTTTCAAAAGAAATGAATTCAAATGCTCCCAAGGATCAAACTAAGCTATACTACAATACATGGAATCAAACTACTAATCTAATGGAAAGGAATGGAAGAAAAGGGAAAGAAAGATGAAGAAAATGGAACTCTACATGGTTGTGGCCGTTTTTTGCTCTTGGAGGGGATAAGGGGTATTTATAGAATACAGTGCACGGGCCGCGCAGCACTCCGCGCACTTTTGTGAAGGGTCGCGCACTTTAACCGTTGATCCGATTTGCATCTTCTAGTAGTCCATCTCGAAGCTCTTGATGAGAGGAATCCAATGGTATGACCCATGTATTCTAATTCCTTTGAAATCATTTCCAAAATCAAGTTTCAAATCATTAGTGCATCACTTGTTCTTCAAAATGTAACTTCGCCAAATTTAGCTTTAAAGCTCCTCACTTTGCACCAAATGCTACCCAAAATAGATCTCAAATGTCATAAAACACGAGTATATTTAGGGCTCATCAAATACCCTCACACTTAAACCTTTCTCGTCCTCGAGAAAGAACGATTAAAGTCTAAGTGCATACTCTTATCAATTTCACAACAAGACATTTGAGACCTTGACAAAATACAAACTTTCACTAAGATGAAAACACAAGAATCATGTCTCATGTTCTAATCCTAATGAGAGTTCTACCCAACCCCCAATATCATCATAAAGTAAAGAGTGTGCCAAAATTACAAGTACAAAAGAACAATAATTACCTTGGTACAACCTTACCTAAAGAGACCACAAAATACATCACAAAAAGTTCATCAAAATGAGACCACCGAAACAAGAGCAAGTTTACCTCTCATTTTGCCTATGCGCCTTTCGGTTTTCACATAGCCCCTCTTTTTTTTCTTTTTTTTTTATTTTATTTTTGAAAAAAGTGCTGTTGTACCCCCAAGTATTCAAAAAAGTGTTAATGTACCCCTGAGTTTTTCAAAAGTGCCAATATACCCTCAAATGTATAATTTGGGCAGATTTTTCTTTTGCCAAATGTAAAATGACAAGAATACCCTCACTATTATTTAATGGTAAAAAAGAAAAAATTTATGACGAATATGCCCCAACCAAATCAATGAATAATCCTCCCCTACCTAATTATTTATCTAATTCTCGCTTCCCTTTTTACATTCAACCCAGTTAAGAAAGGCAATCCAAATCCTTACCACCAGTCACCGTTACTTTATCGGATGAAAGCGTTTGAAGTCGAGGGGACCAAAACCACTGTAACCAGAAATTAGTGTGAGCCGGGGGACCGAAACCGCCACACTCAGTAATAATTAGCGTGACTAACTCAAGGTGGCGAGATTATGGTAATTTCACCAATGTTGTCAGTTTGTTGAATTTTTGGATAAAAATGATAATTTTTTTTAATACTGGCCTGCTAGATTTAGTCCGATTTTTGCTTATTTGCAGTCCGTATTTTTGTTATATAATCATATATACAATAATTATGATATATAACTGATTTGCAAGTGTATGCAATAGAAGTAATATATATATATATATATATGATGCATGTGTCTGACATTTTTAATTATTCATCATATCATATATATCAAAGACGTATTTTTTTGGACTATAAAATAAGCAAAATATGGACTGCGTCTAGAATTGCCCCTTTCAATAATATTGTGCATTTATTTTGTAATTCAGTGGTATTAATTTCTTGAATTTTTTATCGTGCCCATGAGCATTTGGGTCAAGGGAAAAAAATCCAACAAGTGAGGGTAAATTTGTCTTTTAATTTAAAATGGTGTTGAAAATGGGCTTTAGAGGTACACTTCTTTATTCAATATAATAATAGGGGTACATCAGCACTTTTAAATTACTCGGGGGTACATTGGCACTTTCTTATAAACTTGGGGGTACATGAGCTTTTAACCCTTTATTTTTTTATTTTTTTTTACTCTCCTTTTGCCTGGGTTATACCTAGCCTCTCATATTTCGCACACTCTCTTTTTGCCTAGGTTATACCTAGCCTCTCTTTACGCACACTCTCCTTTTGCCTAGGTTATACCTAGCCTCTCATTTTTCCGCACAAGCCTCTCACTTTTGCCTAGGCCTTTTTAATGTTTTGACCTATCCGGGCTTTTCACTCTTTTTCTTTTCACAACAAATTCTTCAAAAGAAGTACATTTTTTACAATAGAGTGAAGCAAAACATGGATACTAAACCCTCCCCCACACTTAACCTAAACATTGTCCTCAATGTTGTAGAACAATAACAAAACCAGGGAGAAGGAGTAGTCACACACTAAGCTGCCATTAAGAGTACAAGTGAAGCACAAGAACTACAAATAATGGCGACAAGCCGATGCATATGTATCAAACCCAAATTACCAATCAGCACAAATTGTAAGAGAAGCGGCCATGAATTCTCACAAAATAAAAGAGAATGAGAGTACCACATTCAGATCCTGGAACGTGGTCACCTGAACAGGTGAGTGCAGGTGCAGTATTGGCGGCCCTGGCACTAAAAGTGCAGAACTTCAGCCGGGACAAATTGAGCTCGGTTGTCAGACAGTGGAGAACTGGTGATGCGTGTTAAGGTGGAGCCAATCAGATGTGGGGATGAATAGAGTTGTGGTAGGGATCGGGTGGTGGCGAGCAGTCGGAGATCAGCCGAAGGTGGTGGGCGGAGATCGGCCGACGAGTAGCGACCCGGGAGTGGGCCTCGCGATCGGAGTCGCGACCAAGCGGCGGTGATGGTTGGGATGCTGACGTCTGTGATTCCGGGGACACGACGCATTGGAGAAGATGAGCAGATGCGGCGGTGAGTCGTGGCAGATCGATCGACGGCATCACGGTGGCTCAGCGGTTGCGGTGGAGATTCAGTCGCGGTGGGGGTGGGGAGTGGTGGGTATTCGCCGGTGTGCAGAGGGGAGGCAGGCGACAAGCTGTGGTGGTGGTCGTCGGCGTCCGACATCGCCGCGGTGATGGTGGCGCGTTGGAGCCGTAATTGATCGGAGATGTGGCGGCGGAGTCGAGCAGAAGGTGATTTGGTGGCGGAGATGAATCGGGAATGATCGGCCGAGATTGATGGAGCGGAAGCGGTGTTAGGCGGTGAGGTGAATTTGGTAGTGGTGGGGTGAGAGCCGCCGGCGGGCTGATATGGTGGTGATAGGGTGGAAGCCGGCGAGGTGATGTGGATGAGGAAGAGGGGTGCGGGATGAGGGAGAGGGGTTTTTGTTTTTGTTTTTTTTTTTTTTATATTTTTGGTCAAAGTCAACAAGATAGGGGAGAAAAGTCAGACCAAAGTGCACGGTTCGTGCACTAGGTAGGACAGTTAAAGAAGGGCTGTGCAAATATAGGGTGAAATGCACCTCCAGTAAACACCGTGCGGCCTGCGCGGTGGTAGGCGTACTTTTTTTCTGATTAATAAAGCCTGCCCGGTACTTTTTTTTTTTTTTTTTGATAAAAATTCCATTCCCCGATACTTCCAAATTTCCTGCATCAAAACACTACCAAAGTGTAAAATCTTATTAACAAACGAAAAATGAAATAAACTAAAAATAAGCATTTTTTTTTTATAAGCACATAAAAGAGGAGAAAAAAAAATCAAATCGTGGAGCTACGATCAAAATCGGTTTATTTAACGTCGTCGACACGACATGGGAGGTTCATCCCAATGGTGCAATTGAGCGCCTCAAGAGAAATTACGTATTTTTAAGGTCGTCGTCACGACCCTAATGTTATTAAAATAACAAAAGATTAAAATCCCTCACCCTCACATGGAAGGTAAAGGAAAGTTGAGGAGGTTTAAGAGGAGGATTGTATGGTTGAAGTTTGGAGGAGTAGGGATAATTGGAAGTATGTATATATATGGCTTCCTAATCTCCTCTAAAACTAATGGAAGTGGTGGAATTGGTAGTATGGGTGGAGGTGGTGAATACAATGGTGGTGGTAAATATTCAAGAACAACAACCTTACTTTCTACTTCAATAGATTCAAAAACCAACTCCTCATCCCATTGAACTTCTTCCTCATACAAAGAGGTGATTTCACTCACCAAAATACTTGGAATAGGTTCTATGTGGGATGGTATTTCTTCAAACAACCTACTTGGCTCCTCTAATGGTTTGGGAAGTTGGGGAATTTGTGTAGTATGTAGAGGCAATGATGATAATGGTGATGGTAAAAATTCAAGAATAGCGATCACCTCCCTCTCTAATTCACTAGAGACAACACACAACTCCTCATCCCATTGAACTTCTTTCTCATGCATAATGGTGGGATCACTCACCAAAAAATTTGTATTAATTTCCATTTGGGATGACTCTTCCTCTAAAGATTGAGCTACCAAGAGCTTTACCTCTAAGGCCATTTCATGCATTCGCCTCTCAAGATTTTCAAAATGCCGATTTCTTTCATCATCTACGGATCTTTCTCTTGAGGCATATCCCAACAAGGTGGGGGCATGTCTTGGTACTCATAGGGTTGGTTTTCATCGAGATATCCATAATTCAAATGATCACTCCCTTGTTGTGGCTCATAAGAATTGTAGTATGGATTATATCTTTCTTGACTTTGAAAACCAACTCTCTCCTCAATATAGCACTTATCATGATAGTCGCTTTGGTATGAAGAACCAAAAGACATTTCATTATTGTAGTGCTCATCACATGAGTCAAAATTGCAAGGCTCGAAAAACTTGTTTGTGTTGTAAGTATCACTCGAGCTTGCCATATTATTCCTAATCCTTTCCTCATTAAAGGCAAGGAATTCTATATAATCTTTCCTACTTAGAGTAAACATAATATACAAGTTTGAAATTTGTAGTGCAAGAGTTCTAGATCGGTACACACTACAAATGGTGTCGTCCACAAAAGTACTCAAGCAATACACACTTCAAGAAAATAGAAATTTTTTTTTTTTGAAAAACTACAAATAGAAATATATTCTACGATGAAACACAAAAACAAAATACGTCTTTTCCCCGGTAGCGGCGCCAATTTTGACAAGCGATTTCCCACGTCGTTAAATGGGACTCCGCGAGATCAAAATACTATTTATAAATCACCTACAACTTCTAACTACTAGAAAGTAGATAGTGGGAAGTAGGGGTCGAACCACAAGGAGAAGGGACTTGTAAGAGTGTTTTAAAGTAGAAAATAAGCATACTTATATATTATATAGAAAGCAATGTAAAAAAGGGGGGTTTTGAGATTGGTTTGGATTACACTATGAAAGCAAATTAAACTATCATTAGCTAAGCTAAGGGGATGATACTAGGATTATGAGGCCTTGGGAGGCAAATGACTTCAATTTCCAACTATCGACTTATCACCGAGCAAATGCAATTACAAGGAAGTTTAGACCGTTTGTCAAGGATGAAAGCATCATATTCTCTCGAATGTAGCTAAAGAGGATGATAACACCACTCAAAAGCTCTCATTGTTGATTCACCTAGATGATAACATCATAGATAACTCAACAATGGTATTAAGATTAGAGAGAGACAAACTTACTTACACACCCGCAATAGCGAGAGTATACAAATAAGATATTTGATAACTAGCAAGAACCAAGGCGATGATAGTATATATGTCTCGACTCCTACATTGCTACTTAATGATTTTGGAGTGAACAATAACGTTCTACCCACAATTCTAGCCATTCGTTGATAACAATCATACGTTAAAAAGGAATCTTCAACTCAAGTATACAATCACATATTAGGGGGACCAATGATAACATTCAATCCTTACCTAAACACATAATTGATTAATCATGCAAGTTCATAAGATTTCCACTTCTAACAACTCATATTTATCATGGCATTCCTTAACCACAATCACACAACAAGGGGAAGAACTTGTCTTCACTCAACCCCTTCCATAGTCATTAATCTAACAATTAGAGATTACACTACCATTATGCTAAGTCACCATCATCGTCACACTAAATTACTCTAACCAAGCTAACCTAATTAATGACTATGGAGCATGCAATTGATATAAAACACAAAGCCCATAACAAATTAAGCAAGATTGAACAACATTCATGCACAAGAATTCAAATTCATCAAATGATAATCCAAATCTCAAGTTTAAGCATACAAGGCCCTCAAAGTTTCAAGGGAAATGAATTCAAATGCTCCCAAGGATCAAACTAAGCTATACTACAATACATGGAATCAAACTACTAATCTAATGGAAAGGAATGGAAGAAAAGGGAAAGAAAGATGAAGAAAATGGAGCTCTACATGGTTGTGGCCGTTTTTTGCTCTTGGAGGGGATAAGGGGTATTTATAGAATGCAGTGCACGGGCCGCGCAGCACTCCGCGCACTTTTGTGAAGGGTTGCGCACTTTAACCGTTGATCCGATTTGCATCTTCTAGTAGTCCATCTCGAAGCTCTTGATGAGAGGAATCCAATGGTATGACCCATGTGATCTAATTACTTTGAAATCATTTCCAAAATCAAGCTTGAAAACATTCGTGCATCACTTGTTTTTCAAAATGTAACTTCGCCAAATTTAGCTTTGAAGCTCCTCACTTTGCACCAAATGCTACCCAAAATAGATCTCAAATGTCATAAAACACGAGTATATTTAGGGCTCATCAATGCTTCCACAGCTTAGGCTATCTCTTGTATAACTACTTTGGCGAATCCAATTTTATTATGGTAAGGGGTGCCAATAAATTCCCCTAACCAATGGTGGTTTAACTTTAAAAACATTACCTTCCACATATCAAAGTGTGTCTGTTGTTGATCCATGGAAGCAATAATATGTGACATGGATTACGTGCCCCCTTTCTTAAACCCTAGTAGAGCCGCATCCAAGATTCCCTCTCACTGGAGGCCGCCGGTGCTTTCACCGGCCGGCAGCCTTCCACCCCATCCCATAGATAGAAATCTATGCCGCCCCTCTCTTAATCTTCAAACCCAAAACTCTTGTTATCGCCGTCGACAATCTACAATCCCCGAGACTTAAAAACTAGATTTGCAGTCGTTACACAAAATTTGGAATCTCGCAAAGGATCGATACCACCGTCGAGACACTACCACACGGGTCGCCACTGACTGGTTTCCACCATCATCACTGCTGCAATGGAGATTCCAGCAGCCCTACCGTCGATCACTAGCCATCACGAAGATGCCACCGGAGTCTGTAAGCAGATCTCCAATTTTATTTCATCAACGCCATGGTCGCTTGATCAAAGCAACCGCTGCAATATCTTTTGACGAGTCACCATGGTTTCGCCCAGCCTTGGATCGGGTCGGGTTCATCGTGCTGTGAGTCGTGCCGATCAGGATGTTCATCATCGGATTTCCTAGGTGGGCACGGGCCTGGGCCTTTTGGGCAACCGGTGGACCAGAAAAGTCAAGGGATTGGCCTAGCTAGACGGTCAGTGGATCACCATATTGGTATTTCACTGTCGAACAGAGTTTTGTTCTTTTTCTTTTCATTATTTTTTGCTAAATATTGAGTTTGCACTAAATTGAGGTTTGATTAAATTTTGTTCTGGAGTTTTATCTGCCAATACTAGTTTTTCTCGTCTGAGTTACTGTCTTTGGTTTCAAATATGATTCTTAGTGGTATGTCAGTATAGGAGATATCCGAGTCAGAGTGGTAATTACTTACTCCTGACGATTCTGTACAACCCCGCGCATGTGCGCAACGAGAAATCCGAGTTAGAGTTGTTTGAATACTTACTTCTGGCGGGTACGTACATCAGATTTGTAGACCGAGCAGGCTAGTTGATCATTGCTTATATGCGAAAACAACCTGGAAAAATCTCAAACTACCTCCGAGGGGAGAAGCAAATAACGTCTAATGAGATTGACTGGGAAGTGATCATAGATTAGTACTTAATTAGTTAGCTTGTGTCGTGTTAGATAAACCTTAATAATGCTTTGATGCTGTAAAAACGATCCGGTAAATGTCTTACTGCCTCCGATAGGAGATGCGAATAACATTTAATGAGATGACCCGGTGAGTGATTACAAAATCAGAGCGTTAGAGATCAATATTAATCATATGAATTAACTCATTAGTGGTTATTATCTCTGGTTTCACCTTCTAATTTTTATAATCTCGTTATTTAGTTTAAGCCGTTATTTGATACAACCATACATTGGAATGCATTGCAATGTTATATAGATATAAAATTCCCTGAAATATTACACAAGTTATCTCCTAGTTAGAAGTATTGAGCTCCATATGATGTATCTTCTGGTTATTTTTGGTTGGGATGAGGCATGAAATAATCATCTCTTAATTATAATCTTTTACTATGTATATATTAAAAAGTAGAGAGTGACGACATAGATGGAGAATTTTAAATAAAATGCCGCCACAGGAATTTTAGTACTAACACTATAAACGGCGTTGGATACTGCATTTAATGCACCGCCATCGTCCATAACTTGGAAATAGGAGTTGCTCTTAATGAAATTACAGCCGCTAATGGGCTAATTTGGAAACAGAACTCACCTTTTTGGAATTAATTATTTACTTTATTTACATGAATCATCCCTAATCTTTTACTATGTACTTTATTTTTGAAAGGAATCTATGTATTTGTTTGGCAAATAATTTATTGATTGAATTACTTTCCAAAATAAAAATCAAACCAAACCAAATCAATTCAAATCAAATCAAATATATTTACCAAATTCGTTATGCTTACCGTGTTAAAGCATAGTTAAATTTCGGTTAAATTAATTTACCATGTAAACGATTAGTTTAATTTTGGCTAAATTAGTTTACTAAATCAAAAATCAAACCAAACCAAATCAAATCATATCAAATATATTAATTTACCATATTAAACAATTTGACTCACCTTATATATTCGTAATCAGTATATTATAAATACATACCATAATTATAAAATGCACGAATTTATGGTAGCCCTCTTTTTCGAAAGCCATGAACCAAGCATTCAAAAAAACCCAGAGGGTCGGATTTTCCAAAAAATATTGTTTCTTTATAAATTGTTTTGGTTATATTACATGGAAAGATAGATTTTCGAGGGTTGATTTGATCAGGGATTGGGAGATTTTGGGAAATTTTGAAAGAAATGTCTACTGAAGTTTTGATTGTGCTTGGTGGTTAGACCATTAAGATCCACATATATAATGAATAATCTTAGACATATCGTTTTGACCATTTATGTTTGGCCTTGATTAATTAGAGCTATTTTGAAGAGATGGATACAAAAAGAAAATAAGTCAAATCTGATTCAAGTGTTGATTGATTCAAGGACGTTGTGGTTCAATTGAGGTTTACTTGATTCAAGGATGTGATATTTGTGGTTCAATTGAGGTATACGGCATTGACTGATTTTTGTGGCTTGATCTGGATCGGTAAAAATTGAGTCGTTTTTGGGTTTTGTTTAGGGTTTACTGGTTTAGGGGTTTTATGGTTTCCGGTTTTGCAGAACTGATTTAGGAATTCCGGCCGAGGGAAAAAATGGGGTCGAGTTGCATGAATGAGAAGTGTCGCGTGACAACGTCGTCGGAGTGGAAGACTGCATGGGTATTGAAATTATAATCCCTCGATATTCCACCCTTTTTGTGAACTGTGTATTTTATTGTGTGTGTTTATGCAAAAAAAGGTTGAATTAAAAAAAAGATTGGATTTTATTAACATGGATCCCTAAATTCACTCGAACTGGTTTTGGATCGTGTGTTTATGGCTCCCTACATTTTGATTTGATCATCCGATTCTGATTGCTCACAAAATGGACAAGGCAGAGAACCAACCACCCGCAGGTATATCTACTAAGTCCTCTCTACTCTACTTTAGAAGATTTTACCTTCTGCTTCAGTACTGATTTGTTTTTGGTCCATCTTTTAGGCTACCCTACTGAGGATCCTTCAACCACTGAGCAGAAGAAGAAGAAGAAGAAGAAGTTTTGTCTGAGTTCTAAGCCTAAGGGTGACAGGGGATTCATTGAAGTATGGTAAGCTTTGACCATCTCTCGAATTTTCATGTGAAACGGAGGACCTTTGTGATTAACCAGGTTTTGTTTGTTTTGCAGCCTGTTTGCACTATGTTGTTACTGGGTCTGTGAAATGTGCTTCTGATTCAAGTGGAGGTTCCGTGTTGCTGCTTTAGCTGGAATATCTGCAAGTTTTCGTTTGTGTCTCCCTTTATTATGATCTATGGTGCCCTATAATGTAATTTCCTCATATATCACATCAGGGTTTCATATTTGCATGATATAGTAAGTAATCAATCATTTATTTTTCTCTTCTTCCTAGAATACATATGATCTATGTTCAACATTTTCACTTCCACCAAAGTTTAGTTGATAATCTTAGAACTCGGGTCGATACAGTCCAATACTTGATAAGCTTTGCAGACACACTAAATGGTTGTCTAACTTAACAATCATTCTTGATGAGATAACTGAAACACCCTTATAACCAAAAAAAATAAAAACAAAAAATAAAAAGAGGAAGAACCTTACTAATCTTATGATGTTATGTAATTTGACTTGTAATTTGTTTTTTATTGGTGTTCTATTCTTTGAAAATATATGATACCAGTTCTCTTTTTTACCTTCACTAAAGGTTGGCATCATAGCCTTAAAACTCATAACATTCCAATACCTTTGTAGATATGCAAAAGGGGGATCAAACTAAACAATATTACTTGATGCTTCATCATCAAGATCACCAAAACACCTATAGTGAAGCCCAGACCGCGATTATTGCTGATGATACATATTCAGACCCGCCCCAAGCAGCGAAATGGGTGACTACACCGCTTCAGCCCCCCCCCCCCCCCCCCCCCCAATTTCAAGCCGAAAAAAGCCTCATTTTCATAAATTTTGTGTGTATTTAGAATGTATTTTAGACTGTTAAAAATAATATTTATTAACTATGAGTTAAAAAATTACAAAGAAAAATGCCTCATTTTTACAATCAAATTACAATATAAGCCTGTTTTTATTTTTGATTCAGACCCGTAAAATCTTTGGGCCAACACTGTACACATTAAATATCCAACATGATAATACAGCATAACTCACCGGGAAGATGATATGTTCAAACTGTTTCTTTTTTAGGGAAACAGTTTGTCCAGAACATTGTTAGAGAGGACACGATTAGGATCCAGCTCCCTTCGAGCTTTATTGTATGCATCAACTGGAAACCGCTTTCTTAGCCTCTCTTTAAGATCTAATAAGAAGATAGAATATTTTTGTTAATTTCAATTTTGCAAGTCTAAATTATGGCAATATTTTTGTTAATTTACATCAATCTTCTAAATTTAAAGCAATTTTTTGGTAAATTATTAAATAATAAAGTTTATAAACGATTTCCTCATCAAAATTGGAATTGAGAAAAAACCCTAACCAAATTTGAAACAGAAAGATACACAAATTAGCACAATCATACACTTAATTAAGGGTTTTGCTATATGCAGGTTCAGTTTAATTCTGCAGGTCCAAATTAAACCTGAAGTAACAATAATGTCCCTCTTAAACATGTATTACAATTCACGAAAAAAATAATTTATGATTTGGACACGTATTTAATCATTACATTACGGAATATTTTTTCCACCCTTAATTAATTCTTTTTCTCTTTATATATCCATAAATATTTATTACATAACCCACATTTTGCAACCGGAATTTCAAGTACGAAACTACCAACTTTTGACGCTATGCAAAATCAAGAAAAACCACCAACAGATATAGGTATTGAATCTATACAAACATGCATATTTATTTTATCTCTTTTTTGTTTACTCTATCGTTGAATATTGTGTATTAATTTTAATTCAATTTTTGTTTTAATTATAGAAGGTTTACCGCTATTGAAGAACTGATGTGTTTCAGTGAAGAAAATCTACATTAAAAACAAGAAGAAATTTTGACGATTGACGAAAACATATTGATTACAAACACTTATCAGACATTACGTAAACTACCCTACTAATGATATGTATATATTATCATATATATATATATATAGACAAATGTGTAGGTTCAAAATATTATCATTTTGTACTTACAATATATTATAAATAATTTACAGGATGAAATTGCAGCTTCAAAAGTCAAAATATCTATTATAGATATTCCTCAAAAATGGAATTACATGACATGGGAATCCTGCATATCATCACCAACTGCATGTTATGGTTTTGAAATCATGTGCAACAATTGCAAACAGCAACAAATTGCAGCACCAAGGTAATGTGTGGTTTTTCATATATATTTGCCTTTCATAAATCATTTTTCTAAATATTATTTTTCTTGAATTCATAATGATTTCTTAAATATACAGGTGCATACTCCATGGAAATTTTAACTGACAATAATGAAACAATACAAGCTACCTTTGTGGGTACACGCGCTAAAACTACAATAGCTTAAATTCGGAAGAAGCAATGGACAAAGTAACACATGTATTCACAAAAACCAATTAATTAGGATTTCCTTGAAGAAAGAAAGAATGTTGTTGAAATTATATAGTACATTGTCTTCCTCCAATCTCCAAAACAAAACATGCACTTATTGGTTTATTTGCAAGAGGTGAATACAATGACACACTTATCTCAGCATGATGAAGACGGTGTTCTAATGATACAACTACGAACGAATAAAAACACAAAGACTGTTGATACTCAAATACAAGAATACACTGAAGTCAACTCTAAAGTAAACAAGAGGTCAAAATAGGAAATTACAGGCAACATTTTACCTTAATTACTATAATTTAGGTTGTTTCAGTTACTTAACTTTTCTATATTTCTATAATACATACATTATTCATTTTACATAATTTATTATTTACAATACTATTTGTATCAAATTTTTTACTTTGTATTGACAAACTCAATATTATTATTTAATAATTACATTATTAAACTGCTCTGATTAGTCTAGTTATAAAAAAACATGACATGGACTACGTTTTCATTGATTCCTACATTAATCTAGGAGATATATATGTTTCAGTTTCTTCCTCTCTTCGACATTTTAGAATAACTAAAAATTGCTTCTTTTCTTCAAATTTATTCCCTCCGAGTTTATTTAAGTGGCACTCCCCACCGATTGGTATAATCACATTTGAATGGCACTCTTGCAATTAATCCAAATATGGCAAGAAAAACTTCCAAGAATGCCGATTTCAGTTTCCATATTCACAAGAAACCTGCACTTTCTTTTCATTTTATTCTCATGTAGCTGAAATTTCAAATTAATACTCCACTTATTGTAGGGTGTGGTCAACCCAATTCCCACATCGGAAACGGAGAGTCTTATTCCTCTTCTTATAAGGAATAGTCCCACCACACTAGTATGAGGCCTTTTGGGAATTGACCCGTTGTTTAAAACCATGCGGGTTTGGTACATGGCCCAAAGCGGACAATATCATACTAGTTTGAGTTGTGGTGGGCTCGGCAGCCCCAACAAGTGGTATCAGAGCTTTGGTTCACTTTGGCATAATCATGGATTCTGGTGGAAGTGGTTCTATGATTAAGTTGACATCAACTAACTATTCTATTTGGAGACCTATGATGGAAGATTTGTTATATTGCAAAACTTGTATGATCCGATTGTAGTGACTGTTGTTGCGGACAACAGTAGTACATCCAAGCCTACTAAACCGGAAAAATTGGCTGATCCTGAATGAGTCAAGTTAAAGAGGAAAACATTGGGGACTATTAGACAGTGGATTGATATCAACATATTCAATCATGTCTCTCAAGAGTCTGACCCATATATTTTGTGAAAGAAACTGGAAGGTCTTTATGAAAAGAAGACCGCTCATGATAAGGCTTCTTTGATCAAGAAACTTGTTAATTTGAAGTTGAAAGCTGGTAAGTTTGTGTCTGAGCATTTGAGTAACTTCCAGGATATTATTAACAAGTTGATTACTATGAAGTTAAATCTTGATCCTGAACTGCAAACTTTATTTTTGTTGAGCTCTTTGCCTGATAACTGGGAGACTTTGGTAGTGACGCTTAGTAACTCTGCTCCAGATGGTGTTCTTTCTGTGGATGTTATCAAGGATAGCATGTTTAATGAAGAACTACGTATAAGGGAGATGGGAGTTGATCAATCGCAGGTGCTTGTTGTTGAAACTCGTGGTCGTGGAAGAAGCAAGAGTAGAGGTCCGAAAGGGCATGGCAAGTTGAAGAACGGGTCTAAGTCCCGAGATGGGAAAGAGCCATTTACTTGTCACTATTGCAGCAAGCCTGGTCACATTGCAAAGCATTGCTACAGGAGGAAGAAAGAGTAAGGGAAGAAGAACGCTTCATCTAACGATGGAGGTGATAAATCTATTGTAGCGGTTGTTTCTCGTGATGATGATGATGATGAAGGAGTGGTATCAGAGCTTGGTTACGCTCAGGACGGGACTGCCTTTGTTGCCTGATGTGGAGGAGACCCTCATTCATTCCCTCGGAGAGGCAAATTTGTCCCTTGTATCGAAAATCTGTCTGACAAAGGGTTTGTCAGGCAGCGTGTCCCGCAGTTGTTTGGCGGCGGTGCAAGACGGTCCGAGGTGAGGACACTTGTTCATGTGGTCCTTGGTTTGAGGGGGAGATTATTGGTTGTGGTCAACCCAATTCCCATATCGGAAACGGGGAGTCTCATTCCTCTCCTTATAAGAAATAGTCCCACCACACTAGTATGAGCCTTTTTGGGAATTGATCCATTGTTTAAAACCGTGCGGGTTTGGTACATGGTCAAAGCGGACAATATCATACTAGTTTGAGTTGTGGTGCAACACTTATATACTAAACAATGACGGTTGGAGTGGCATTTTCCTTTATTATTATCGTGTCAAAACCAAGAGTGCCACTCATTTAAACTCGGAGGGAGTACTGCATGAAACACGTAGCCATTTTTGTAATGAATTTTCAGGTTCAATATCTTATTTCAAAACTTCTTCCTCTTCAAGTTTGCACAACTAGATGATGTTGATACCTTTCTTGACCTATATGATTTAGGTATGTTCGAGTTCGATAAAAGTTCTTAATAAAGTTTAAATTTGTTTAACTCTAGATATTTTAACTCAAACTCGACTCGTGCAATTTTTATTTTGTGAGCTCGAACTTGAGTTCAATCTAACTCAAGGTCGTTCAGTTATATTTTTCTTAAACGATTAAATATTAATCACTTTTTTATAAAATGTTCAATACACTATACATAATTACTCTTTCGCTCGATAGATCGTCTGGCGAACAAGATATATGATCATGTCAAGTTCAGCTGAACTGAAATTCACTTAAGTGAAATTCACTGAAATCCACTAAAGTCTGCTGAAATCAGTTTAATTTAACTGAAATGTGTAGAATTTAAACTAAACTTGACAGAAACTATGGCCATGTATGTTCTAGGATCTTGGGGGTTTTGGATCTTGGGATTTACTCTCCAAGATCCAAGACCCTGTATGTTTTGCACAGGTTTTGGTTTTTGGGATTTACTCGTAAATCCCAAAATCCAACTAAGTTTTGCCACCATTTCTGTTTTATATTTAAACTATTATTATATTATTTATATTGATATTCACTTTTGAAATAAAATTGAAATATCATAAATATGAGTATTACTATTCCGAAAATGATATTTATATTTTGAAATATTGTATATACAATTATATAATTTTAAAATGGATCGGGTCAAAATTACCGACTCCACTCTATTTTTTTCTAAATAAAGTGATCGGTTCATAATTTTTGAACCCATCCAATTTAATAAAAATGGTAAATGATAAACTTACATTGATCCAAAATGAAAAAAAAATAAAATATTTTATTTTTAATATAATTATATAAAATAATATAATTATACTTCTTAAAATTATATTATGATACATTTTTCACAAATCTCGAGTTCATATACTCTAAAATAACTACTCCAAAAAAAAAGATACAAATATTTGCATATACTATCATTTTATTAATAAATTATTGCAAATCCCAAAACCAAATCTTTATACCATACAAGGTCTTGTTAGATCTGGGTTTTACAAGATCCACTCTAAATCCAAGAATTTGTACAGTGTCAAAATTCCAAGATCCAAATCCCACTAAAACTCAGAACACACAGGGCCTATATTATTTGTTCGAACTCGTAGATATCGATTTCGAACAACTAAACGAGCCTATCGCGGAAAATAATTAGGTGTATGTGAACTGGAACTTTTCACAAACATAAGGACTGAGATGTAATTTAATTTACAAAGACTATACTTTCGAGGTTCACACTATGACCCCTGGAACATTCGAGAACACCAGTCTGCAGCTAAACCTTTTCCACTCTTGAAACAAAGTCGCCTCCTAGAATCCTCTCGTCTCTTCTTTTCCTTAAACCTAAACTAATACTGACACAATAAAAACCCCATCTCGCTCTACCTTACCCCAAATAATAATCTTCTCCGATTGATTTTCCGGTCACCTGCAATACCTCCCATTTACACCTCCTACTGCGTGATTCATGGCTGACGAAGCGAAGGCCAAGGGCAACGCTGCCTTCTCCTCCGGCAACTACGACGAGGCCATCCGCCACTTCACGGAGGCAATCAGCCTCGCTCCGATTAACCATGTCCTCTACTCCAACCGATCCGCCGCCTACGCTTCATTGAATAACTACGCCGACGCTCTCTCCGATGCTCAGAAGACCGTCGAGCTGAAGCCAGATTGGGGAAAAGGGTATTCTCGTCTCGGCGCCGCGCACCTGGGTCTCCGCCACCCGGAAGACGCTGTTTCTGCTTACAAGAAGGGGCTCGAGGTCGACCCCAGTAACGAGGCTCTCAAATCTGGTCTTGCTGATGCTCAGGCCGCCCAGGCTCAGTCCCGCCCAAGGCCGCCGCCGCAGAACCCGTTCGGAGATGTGTTCTCCGGGCCGGAGATGTGGGCGAAGCTCACTGCTGACCCGTCGACCAGGGTTTTGCTCCAGCAGCCTGATTTTGTGAAGATGATGCAGGATATCCAGAAAAATCCGAGCAATTTGAACATGTACATGAGTGACCCGAGAGTGATGTCGGCGCTCGGGGTTCTTTTGGGGATTAAGCTGAATGCCAGAGGTGGGGATGATGCGGAGATGCCTGAAGCTGGGTCTCCTGAGAGGAAGAGGCCAGCTGAGACAGAACCGATGAAGGAGGAGAAGAGGCCTGAGAAGGCAGCACCTGTGCCTGAACCAGAGTCTGAGACGATGGATGTTGATAATGAGGAGGAGAGAGAAGCTAAGGAGCGGAAATTGCAGGCTCAGAAGGAGAAAGAAGCTGGCAATGCTGCTTATAAGAAGAAGGATTTTGATACTGCCATTGAGCATTATACTAAGGCTGTTGAGCTGGATGATACTGATATCTCGTTCCTCACCAATCGCGCAGCAGTGTACTTGGAGACTGGCAAGGTATGTATTGCATTCCCACTTTTAAGTGTTAAAATGGTTAACTGTTTGCTCTGATTATTGTCAATGTATATCTGTTTTGTATATTAATAATGAGGTTTGGATCATTTCTGTTTTGCATAGTTGAGTGATTTGGTTTCTATAGTTTGTATCATGTTGTTAATGTTTATTGGCACTCTTTGCATGATTGAATTTTTGTGCTGAGGGGAATGTTTTGTTCATCAGTGTAGCGAGTGAAGAATAATATCCTGTATAAATACAACTTCTTTAAGGCCATGCCAACATATTCTTATGTAAGTATGTTTAGCCCATCAACAACTATCATAGGATATTCTGAAAGTTTTTAGTCAAGTAGCAATGGCTGCATATCTATGAATGGCCTGATGAACAAATCAAAAGTGTGTGATGATTTCCAAATATTTTTTTAGTGGTGTGATGTACTTATATTGTTGAGCCATGGCTTAGTTGTGGTAGGACAATGTGTTTTGCTCTTCTTTTATGCAATATGGTTTTGATTTCTCATTAACCTGGTGTTGCATATATAACAGTATGGGGAATGCATCAAAGATTGTGATAAAGCTGTTGAAAGAGGTAGAGAGTTGAGGGCAGACTACAAGATGGTTGCAAGGGCTCTGACCAGAAAGGGTACTGCCTTGGTGAAGATGGCAAAAATTTCCAAGGATTTTGATCTTGCTATCGAGACTTTCCAGAAGGCATTGACTGAGCATCGTAACCCTGATACTCTTAAGAAGCTTAATGAAGCCGAGAAGGCAAAGAAAGATTTGGAGCAACAGGAGTATTTCGATCCACAGATTGCTGACGAAGAGCGCGAAAAAGGTACATTTTTAACCACCACAACAAACAATTTTGTTTCTTGTCATGCTATTGTATTTCCCTAATTTGTTGTGATTTATACTGTAGGTAATCAGTGCTTTAAAGAGCAGAAGTTCCCTGAGGCTATCAAGCACTACACGGAAGCCTTAAGAAGGAACCCCAAAGATCCTAAGGTAAGCAATGGTCACTTAGTTTGTTATAATATGCATAAATTCTAATTCTGCATGCTGTACTGAATAATTTGTGTATGTTTATCTTTTTGTTATGGTTTCAGACATACAGCAACAGGGCTGCTTGCTATACAAAGCTCACGGCTCTACCCGAGGGACTAAAGGATGCTGAGAAGTGTATTGAGCTTGACCCAACATTTGCAAAGGGGTACACAAGGAAAGGAGCAGTGCAGTTCTTCATGAAAGAATATGAGAAAGCATTGGAAACATATCAGGAGGGATTGAAACATGACCCAAACAACCAGGAATTGTTGGATGGTGTGAGAAGGTAAACAATTGTACTGGCTTCCGTACCTTCCTATTTTTATTTTTTATTGGGTGTAGCTTTTATGTCTTATACGTCCCTTCAATCACAGATGTGTAGGGCAAATAAACAAGGCTAGCCGTGGCGATATAAGCCCTGAGGATCTCAAGGAGAAACAGGTAAGTTGCAGGACTTTAAATTGATCTTTGATTAATATAATTAAGCAAAAAGGCGGCATCTTAGTGTTTGAACTGTTTGAAAATTTGCAGGCTAAAGCTATGCAGGATCCTGAAATCCAAAATATCCTCACAGATCCAGTAATGAGACAGGTTAGATATTGTTTCTTTATAGTATTAACCGTTGTAATTGCAGATCCTATCATGAAACGACAATATGTTTACTAAATGAGACCTTTTTCCGTTTCTGCAGGTGCTAGTTGACTTCCAGGAGAATTCCAAAGCTGCTCAGGAGCACCAGAAGAACCCTGGTGTGATGGCTAAGATCCAGAAACTGGTGAGCGCAGGAATTGTCCAAATCAAGTGAAGCGACAGAGGGAGAAGGGGAGATTGGTATTCATCATTTGAGAATTGAGAATTGCATTCATCATTTGAAAGCCTTAGTGTGAATTGTAATGGAATGATGTTGGAAAAGCTGTATGTTTCACGCTTTATCAAAATTTTGAGACAGTTTTTCGTGTAACGGATTATGGCCTTTGCCATTTAATCTTTAATCTAAGTATTTCCTCCTATACCTGATTGTTTAATGTTTAGCTTTGTTTGTTATGTCACTCTTTGCGCATTACTGTTCTTTGACATTCTTTTGGTATATATATCTGTAAATACAAAAGGTGTTTATTATTGTTTGCCTAGTCAGTGTCTTTGCAGGGAAGGAGCTTGTTTCTGGCTTTGGCAAACGACCAACTGTTTACATTTGCTGCTTCTGCTCACCGAGATTCTGCAAGTTCCAGGGGAATAAAATTTAACTTGAGATCCTCGTACATATACGAGCCATTTCACTGAAGAGTCTCTTTTCTATTGATTTGCGTCAAAAATACCAGTGATGAAATTTCAAGCTTTTTGTGTCTCGTATTTTTCCGAGAATGACAGAAAGTTCCTCTAAACTCCCATCTGCATCAATCTCATGCTCTAATAGCAAAAATACTATATCATGTTTTAAACATATTGAACAGAACCGGGACAACGTTTCAAAAAGTTCAGATCAGCCTGCAATTAATAGATAGTATTTCTTTAAAAAATCTTTTTTGATTTTTCTTTGAGAAACTTTAAAAAATCTTTGTCTGTATCAGTTAGGTGATTTGGAACGTCTCCTGGTCAAAAGTTCATATTGGCATAATATATTTATTGCATATCAATATGAATTCGTATGTATGTTTGATAGGTTAAATTGGTGATGAATGCATAGAAGTATAGATCATTCAAAAATTATGCTTATTTTATGTTATTTAACTTTATTGAATAGAGCATGCAATGAAAAAACTGGCAAACCAAACGCCTTTGTTTATTTCATCAGAACAGTAATACCGAGGTGTCTCTAATTGATAAGTTTCATCCTCTCTCTAGAAAACACATGCTCTCACTTCTCTCTTAAATTATTAATCCGGTCACTGAAATCCAAGCCTGAACAGTTATTATTCTAGTCGTTATCGGCAAACTAACACAAAAACGGTCATTTAACGGCTAGCCCATGGCGGCTCCTCCGCCTGGGGAAGGTGGCGATTTCGCCGGAAAAACTTTCTGCGACGCCGTTGCCCCCAAAAGCCAACCACTATCCACAGCCCTTCCTTCCAATCCTGAGATCAAACCCATCTCGCACAGAATTAATGGGAAAATTGCCTGCATATATACACCAGAAGCCATCGAGACCTTTGCCAGCCACTATACAAACGCCCTCATCGGTAAATTCACCAGCGGCAAGCCTTCAACGGAGCAGATCCACAAAGCTTTTCAGGCGATGGGGTTCGCCGGAAAATATCAGATCGGGTCCCTAGATTTTCGACACATACTCATCCGAGTCGAAGACAAGCAGGATTATCATCGATTCTGGATGCGAGCAGTTTGCAGCATTGGAGGAAAACCGATGAAGATTCTGAAGTGGTCGCCGGAGTTTTCAACTGACACCGAATCTTCCATCGTACCGATGTGGGTAACCGTCCATAAACCACCAATCCTATACTACAACACCACTGCCATTCAAGATATTGGGAACCAGATAGGGGTGTTTGTGAAGATGGATGCAGCAACTGCATCACTCACCAGACCATCGGCAATCAAAATATGCGTTGAGGTAGACTTGCTCCAACCCCTCTCTTCTTCAATCATTATAGGCACACCAACAAAATATGTTGAGTGTGATATTGAGTATGAGAACGTACCTCTGTACTGCACCTACTGCAAAACAATAGGCCATGATGATAACAATTGTGGTTTTTTGCACCCTGAGTTAAGAAAAAATAGGAAGAATATAGTTAGGAAACCTGTTGAGCAGGGATGGAAGCCTATAGACAATGCTCAGGGATCTGGATTGTCAAGAGTTTAGAAAAACCAAGTGCTCCAAGAGCAACAGGAGGCTGGAAGTAACCAACTAATTGTAGCTCCCCAATTGCAGACTATACTGTGTAGCTCTAGCAACAATACAAATCCTATAATACAAATGCTAGAACCAGAAAGCCAACCACAAGACCTCAACCCCCAAAAGAGCCAAACATCCACTGACACTCACTCAGGAATTCCCAGCCATGAATTAACCAAAGCACCACATATTGTCACCCCTCCAACCAATATACTACAGCTTGCCAATAGAGCCACCCAGCCAAATTTTATTCTTATGATGATCTCTGCATTTCCAAACCAAAAAGAAAGGACCCCAGAACAAATGACCTTGCTCTAGTTCCATACAATCCTCCAAGGGAGGTCCATACTTCTAACACTTTTCAGGCACTACAAGATTATGAGGAGGAGAGCAGCTCTGATGCTTATGAGGAGGCTGCAAGTGAATTGGACTCAGGACAAGGTAAGGAAAACAACAGCAGTGAAGACACTGTATCAGTTCAAGGTAATATCTCTACAGCTCTAAAAAAGAAGAGTAAAAGAGGTATGCCAGAGGGTGGTAAAATAGTAGAACAATGGCTTAGATCTTCACTAAAATCAAAAAAGTCAAGTTAATGATTAAACACAACATAATAGGAAATGCATTAGTCTGGAACATAAGAGGGTACAAAAAGTCTGTAACAAGGCTTCAAACCCTAATTAGATCACATAACGTAGATATTGCATGTATTATAGAGTCTATGCACATCAGCACAAATATAACTCAATTGCAATTTGATTTACAATTCCAAAATGCCATACCTGCACAAAATGCCAAAATCTGGATTTTTTGGAAAAATAATGTTTCTGTAAATATTTTGCATCAGTCTGATCAATTCATTCTAGTGTATGTAAATATTATAGCTACAAATATTGTGTGGAATTGTTGCTTTGTTTATGCAAAGGTTACCAGAATTTTGAGGGAGCAGCTCTGGGAGGATATCAAGAGTTTGCCAAAAGCACCCACATTGTTCATAGGTGACTTTAACACAGTGGCTGCTGCAACTGGGAGGAGAGGGAGGCACCCCCCACCTGCAAGAAGTATAAGGGACTTCAATGCTCTGATTTCAGCCATGGATTTGATGGAGGTTAAGACTGTAGGGAACCCATTCACCTGGACAAATAATAGAAGAAAAGAGGATCTGCTTCTCCAAAGATTAGATAGAGGGCTGTGTAACTCAGACTGGAATGACCTTTTCCCCCATAGTTCCATCCAAGTTAGGAGTAGAACAACCTCAGACCACAATCCACTAATTTTATCTATCCAGATTTCTGAAATTCAGTGTCCAAAGCCTTTTAGATTCCAGGAGATGTGGACCCATAGAACCAGTTTCCTAGAACTAGCAATAGACAGCTGGCATGGTATGAGAAGAATGGTTGCAAAATTAAAAAGGTTGAAGTCTGTACTGAAAAGTTGGAACTGGCAGCATTTTGGAGATGTCAATAAGAATTTAGAAACTGCTGAAAAAGAGGTCTCTGAAGCTGAAATCAGATATCAGACAACAATGGAGGACTCGGACAAAATGGAGCTCAGTAGAAGAATGGCTATTCTTATTAGATCCCAGAAGGAGCAAGCAACTTTCTGGAAACAGAAGGCCAATATAAAATGGATCAGAGAGGGAGATGCCAACACCAAGTATTTCCACCAGGTGGTTAAAGAGAAAAGGGCAAAAGGAAAAATCACAAAGATAAAGGATGCAGATGGGAATTGGATCTCTGATCCTGGTAAAATAAATGATGAAGGGGTTGCTTATTTTGAGAGTCTTCTCAAGGAGGAAAATCCAAACAAGGAAGGAAGGCACTTCAAGATTTTTATGAATGCAATACCTAAGCTCTTAACAACTGAGGACAATGACTTGCTTCTCAGAGCAGTAGAAATGGCTGAACTCAAAACTGTAGTGTTTGACCTTAATAAAAATAGTGCTCCAGGATCTGATGGATACAGTGGACATTTTTACACATTCTGCTGGGAGCTAATCAAGCAAGATCTTCTACAGGCAGCAAATGACTTTATACAAGGAGGTCTAATACCAACAGCCATGGCCTCAACCTGGCTTACATTAATACCTAAGGTCCAGAACCCGTCATCCTTCTCCCAGTTTAGGCCAATAAGCCTCTCAAACTTTGTCAACAAGGTTTTTACAAAGATCCTCATGGAGAGAATTAAGCCATTAATGAGAAAATTAACATCAATTGAGCAGTCTGCATTTCTGAGTGGAAGGGACATCACTGATAATATTTTACAGATGCAGGAGCTGGTCAGACTGCTAGGGAAAAAAGGCAAAAACATTATAATGAAGCTTGATATGCAGAAGGCTTTTGATAGGGTATCTTGGCACTTTCTGAGCTCAGTATTGCAATCCTTTGGTTTCCATGAAAAAATAGTAAAGATTATAATGCAGAATATACAAGCTTCTCATTTCTCAGTCCTCATTAATGGTGTTGCCACTGGCTTCTTCAACTCTAGCAGAGGAATTAAGCAGGTGACCCCTTATCCCCATTCCTATATAATATTGTTACTGAAGCCTTCTCCAGAAGTCTTAAAAAGCTAATGGAGGTTCTGTACATTAAAGGATTTGAACTACCAAAGGGTGTAAGTATGGTTTCACACTTAATGTATGCAGATGACACTGCAATTTTTACATCAGCTACCAAAAGGAACCTTAAGAGAATAATGAAGTTTCTGCATGCTTATGAGATCAGCTCAGGTCAGAAGGTTAATTTTGAAAAGTCAGAATTCTTTGTTCAAGGTGACACCTCAGTTACAAGGCTAAGGGTGATCAGGAGGATAACTGGTATGAGACAGGGAATTTTGCCATTCTTGTATCTTGGTGTCCAGATTTTTAAAGGGAGAAACAAGGTTTGTTATTATCAGACTTTATTGGAAAGAATGGAGAAAGCAGTTACTAGTTGGAAAAACAGGTGGCTCACTTATGCTGGAAGGATAATACTTCTGAATCATGTATATCTATCTATTCCAACACACACTTTCAGTGTACTTCACCCTCCTCAGACAGTAATTAAAAAGATGGAGACAATTGCAGCTAGGTTCTTCTGGGGTGAAAGTGAGCTAGGAAAAAGGAAGGTCTGGAGAAAATGGGACAGAATGGCAGTGTCAAAGCAGGAAAATGGGCTTGGTTTTAGGGATATCAATGCCATTATACAGTCTTTCTCAGTAAAGCTTTGGTGGAAAATGCAGGAAAATAATTCTCAGTAGGCAAGCTTTATATGGTAACTGCCTGGAACTTACAGAAAATCACATACTTGGAAGAGGATTTGCTCAGTTACAGAATTTGCCAACCAGCACTCACAAGTTATAATTGGTAAAGGAGAAGCTCCTTTTTGGGACTCAAACTGGCTAGGTGAAGGGCTCTGATATATAGCTGGCCTGAGGGAGTGACTCTTCCTTTTAAAAAGCTAACAGTTGCTAACTTCTGTGCTCATAAACAACAGGTTTTAACATCTGTGGAGCCTCATTTGGCTACCAGTATTTGTGATAAATTGCAGGTGGCAGAGATCAAGTTTCAACACCAAGACAGACTAATTTGGAGACCAGAGGCAACAGGAAAATTCACAGTTAGGTCAGCATTCAAGCTTCTGAGAGATCAAGGGGATGACACACACAACATCAAAAAGGTTTGGAATAAATTTATCCTTGTTCAATTCTCAGTTCTTATATGGAGAATTGTTAATAGTATCATACCTTTTGATGATGTTTTGATCAGACTTGGAATAAATTTACCATCAAAATGCCCTATGTGCAAACCATAGTGATACTATAAACCATTTTTTCAATGACTGTGAGCAAAACATATCAATTTTTAATTTTATCCGTGATGTGTTGCAAGTGCCAGTTCCCAGCTTCATGTCATATAAGCATAGATTGAAATATTACTTAGAATTCAAAGGATCCTCAAAAGTGCATACTCAGGTTACTCTTACCACTGTGATTACTGCTTATTGGTCTATGTGGTGTAGAAGAAACAAATTAATTTTTGAGGGTCAATCCACTTCAAATCATGCTTTGCTGGTTCAGATTGCAAAAAAGGTTTCAAATATTTTTACAGCCTTACCCCTACAGGGTAATTCAGTCAAATATAGGGACTTACTGTGTACAGGACTGCTTCCTTTTTTAAGAGCCAAGAAATTAAAAGTTGCTAGATCAATCAAATGGATTCCTCCTGATAGAGGAATTAAAATTAATGTTGATGCTTCTTTTCACATCCCAGATAGAGTAGGACTTGGTCTGTATTTTGTGGGGAGAGAACATGAAGAGAAAGGAAGAGGATAAAACTAAGATGATTAATAATTTTGGGAAAATCCCAATTACAGACTGTGTGTGAGTCTTGGCTTTATAGCCCACTTGCAGTAGAAAGATAAAATAACAGCTAGTAAATTCAAAATGGATAAAATAAAAATAAAACTAGATAAAACGGTAAAGACGTCATCTTTCTACATCTGCCTCATTCCCACCAGTCTGTGTACACATTCTGGTCACACTTTCATCATCCCCCCCCCCCCCAAGCTGGAGAGAGGTGAAAAACCGAAAACCAGGCTTGAAAAGAATCTCCTTGAACTTGGGACCAGGGAGAACCTTTGTGAACACATCAGCCAATTCGTCATGAGTAGAGACTGAAGTGGGAAGCACAAAACCAGCAATATAGTATTCCCGGACCAGATGACAATCAATTTCAAGATGCTTGGTGCGTTCGTGAAAAACAGGATTGGCTGAAATGTGTAAAGCAGAGTCGTTATCACAGTATAGAGGAATGGGAAGCTGCAAATGGAGATGGAGATCAGTAACCAGAAAACTGATCCATTTGAGCTCTCGAGCAGTGATGGACATAGCCCTATACTCCGAGTCAGTAGAAGCAATAGAAACTGTGGACTGCTTCTATGACTTCCAAGAGATTAAAGAAGGACCGAGAAAAACAGCAAACCCCGTAACAGACTGTCTGGAGAGCTTGCAAGTACCCCAGTCAGCATCAGAGTAGGCTTAGATGGACAGATCAGATATAGCACTGAAAAACAAACCATGAAGTAAAGCAAACGCCCAATCAACCTTCTGAAGACCCCAGGATTTGACAGCAATGGTGAGGTGTCATCATGAGACCAAGATAAAGGGAGCGGAGTGGCAACAGGAGTTGCATTGGAGAGACCACAATCAGCCACAATATCAAGGACATACTTGGTTTGTGTGAGGTACAAATCGATGACCTGATGAACTTAACAGAAGCCGAAAAATGATTTTTCACCATATTACAGAAGGTTTTAAGCACATCAGAAGTCTGGTCTTTTGTTTTGAGTAAAAAAGTCCAAGTACTTCTGCTAAAATCATCCACAATAGTGAGAAAATACTTAGAACCGTTCAGGGAACCAACTCTATAAGGACCCCACAAATCAACATGAATGAGGACAAAAATAGAATCAAAAATTGTATTGCTCAAAGGGAAAGACAATCTTTGCTGTTTTGCAACAGGGCATATGTAACAAGTGTCATGACTATTACAATCAAGATTCAATTGCTTTAGTACATCACTAGATGGGTGCCCTAATCTTAAATGCCAAAAACTGGAAACAATGTTTACGGAATGAGAGAATGTAGGTTGTGGAGGTATGAAGGAGGTGTAGCTGGTTTGTACTCTATGTTGAATGACATCTTGATGGAAAGACCCTTTGTGGAGAAGATATAAACCCTTGACTTCTTGTGCTACTGCAAGGACAACATTAGTCTTGAGGTCCTGCAGCAAACAACAAGAAGGCAAGAATTTAGAATAGACATTAGAGACATTTGCTAACTTGCTGACAGAGATCAAGTTACATTTAAAATCAGGAATATGTAGAGTATCTAGGAGAGTTGGTTTAAAATCAAGTGCAACTGAACCTATGGAGTGCACAAACTTGACTGAATGATCAGGCATGTACACTGGTGTAATAGACTTAACAGGTTCAGAGGTTTTGAAAAGCAAAGAAGAAGTACACATATGACCAGTAGCACCACTATCCAGTATCCAAGAATCATGATCAATCAAAAAATTATCACCACAAGAATGAAACAAAACACTACCTGAGAAGTCGTGATAGTGTGCAAAGTTGATGTTTTCTGGTGGAGCAGTAGATGAGCTTGCCTCCAATTTTCCTTTGCCTTTCATCAATTGCTCCATCTGCATTTGCAAGCTTGCCACCATGCTTTGAAGATTTGTTGTAGTATCAAGAGGACTGTCCTGTGCTGTAAACTAAGAAGATTGCGGAGGGGGTTGTTGATGATATTGTTGAGGAACAGCCATGTGTGCCACCTGAGTGCCCAAGTACTTGTTTCTCACAGTAGTATCTCTGCTGCCCTGCCACCATTCTGGAAAGCCATGAATCTTGAAGCAAGTATCAGTGAGATGGCCCAAAGCTCCACAGTGAGTACACTTCAAATCAGGTCTCCTAACTGGTCTCCTGAGTATTCCATCTCTATTTCCAAACTCAGGTCTAACCAAATGAGGAGCAGTGGGATTTGGAGGTCTAAAATTCCTAACAGCCATAGCTGAGTTTCTCTGCACATCATGATACTCAACTTGAACACTGTTCTGAGATTCAACTTTATTAATCATAGAGTACACTTGTTCAACTGTAGGCAAGGAATCCATGACCAAAATCTGGTTAGCAACAGTTGAATACTCACTATTCAGCCCGATTATAAACTGGTGAACCTTATCAGCTTGATCCAATTTTGCTATGGTATTAATCCCACCACAGCTACAGCAATCACAGAAATCTCTAGGACATATACTCTCAAATTCATCCCATAGCCCTGACAACTCATTAAAGTAGACAGAAAGTGGATTGTCTCTTTGCTTCAAATTACAAATTTCACGCTTAAGTTGATTAATCATTGGTCCATTAAGTTTCATAACACTTAGGAAAGTCGGACTTTTTAGAGAGTTTGCAAAAAATAAAACTAGATAAAACGGTAAAGACGTCATCCTTCTACATCTGCCTCATTCCCGCCATCCTTCTACATCTGCCTCATTCCCGCCATCCTTCTACATCTGCCTCATTTCTGCCTCATTCCCGCCATCCTTCTACATCTGCCTCATTCCCGCCAGTCTGTGTACACATTCTGGTCACACTTTCATCAATATATAAGCTGTTCTTGAACACATTGTAGTTGGTTCTTCATTCCCCAATAACAAAGAAGTGTCTTAATTTTAGAAGTTTGATTAAAACAGGTTTTGAGCATATCAGCCAAAAGATGGCCAAGAATGGAATACTGTGATAAATGAATTTAGAAAAACATGCAAGACTTTGGATAATTGACGGAAAACAATTCATCATCAAAGATTCAAGCTACAAAATCAAGATTCAATTTCGACCATCAAACCTACAGCGACATACAAGTACAAGTTCCATAGTAATAAGAAGTACATGAGACATAAATAGATAAGTAGGATTCTTAAGCAGTAACTGCAGACTGAGCAGCAAGCCTCTTCTTCTGTTCCTCAATGACAGAGAGCTTAATACCCTTGCCCTTGGGAAGGGAAACCCAGGGTTTAGTGCCCTTGCCAATGGTGAACACATTACCCAGACGGGTTGCAAACTCATGGCCAGTGGCATCCTGGACGTGGATGGTCTCAAAGCTGCCCTTATGCTTCTCACGGTTCTTGATCACTCCAACACGGCCTCTGTTCCTTCCTCCAGTGACCATCACAACGTTGCCAACATCAAACTTGATGAAGTCAACAATCTTGTTGGTCTCCAGGTCAAGCTTGATGGTGTCGTTGGCCTTGATGAGAGGGTCTGGGTAGCGAATGGTGCGCCCATCGTAGGTGTTGATGTAAGGGATGCCCTTCTGTCCAAACTGGACTGAACGAACCTTGCACAGCTTAAACTGCATCACAGAGATACATCATTTTACACTATGATCTAAGCAAAATTTATATATTAGCATCAATTACACACTGCTTTTTTGGTATTGACATCAAACCAGAATATGGCGCTCATGATTATCTAACATCCAACACAAGTACTTCATAAGCACAAAAATGCCTATTACATAGAGAACAGATTCTTTGCTTTTAAAACCCACACAATCACAGGACAACGACTTTCACAAAGCATACCTTAGCTTCCTCATCCCTGACAGAGTGGAGCCTGAAGCGACCCTTGGTGTCATAGAGAAGACGGAAGTTCTCATTGGTCTTGGGAATGGACACAACATCTTTGCCAAAACAACAAAAAAATCATTAGCTCATTGAAGGCATAGTATGAAAGCAAGTTCTACACATCTATACCACCAGAAATCAGTAGATAAATTTCTAGTTCTAACATAACACATAGATAAACAACTCAAATAGACTTCAATTAAACAAAGAGAAGCAAGAATGCTCACCCATAAATCCAGAAGGGTAGGTCTTGTCAGTCCTGACCTTTCCATCAACCAGGATGTGACGCTGCATCAAGATAGCAATGACTTCACGGTATGTGAGTGCATACTTCAACCTGTTACGGAGGATAAGAATGAGGGGCAAGCACTCCCTTGACTTGTGAGGCCCTGATGACGGCTTTGGTGCCTGCACAAATAACATCCACATACCCAAAGTTAACCATATATAAAGTCCTAAACCACCATATCAAACACCCCAACTGTGACAGATAAAATTACAATCAAAAGGAACTTACAAAAGCTCCACCAAGCTTGTCAAGCATCCAATGTTTTGGGGCATTGAGCCTCTTCAAGTGCTTCTTCAAACCTCGAGCCTGCAATCCACCAAACCATTAGCACATCCCTACTTACAAAAATGAACAATATAATTGAGCGAACCAATAATCACATGCCAAAGCAGACAAACATCCAAAGACCATCAAACAAAGGTCAAACAATTCTTAGCAACATACCAATCCCAATTCTTGATTATAAAAAACCCTCTTTCTGGTAACCAAAACAGTAATAAGATACAACCCAAGTCGTCAAAACTAAATGTAAATATAGCATCAAACAAAGATTGCATCCAGAAATGTAGCGCACAATAACACCAAATCCCCATATAAACACAAACACCAAATCCCCATCCAAACACATAAACACCAAATCCCCATCCAAACACATAAGCAAAGCAAAAGATAATAAATCCCCATCCAAACACATAAACACCAAATCCCCATCCAAACACATAAGCAAAGCAAAAGATAATAAATCCCCATCCAAACACATAAGCAATGCAACACATTCCAAACACATAAACACCAAATCCATCATGCAAACACACAAGCACCAATTCCCCATCCAAATACATAAGCAAAGAAACACATAATCCTAACAGGATCATAAGCAAAGTAACACACCATGGTTGAAGATCAGCAATGTGGTCTCGCTCACACGGCGGCGAAGTGTGCTTCAGAAAGAGAGTGGTAGACTTAAACCCTAGCCCCTTTCTTTTTGCGATTTATACAATTGGAGGTGTGGGTACTAGTACAACCTGGCCCGCGGATTTTTACCTTCCAAGCCCACAGTGTGATTTCTATAAAATACCCGCTAACTAAATGGATCATGGTGGATATTAGCCCATATTAATTCAATAGGACTTAGGGCTTGTTTAATACGTCTGAATTGAACTGAACTAAACTGAATAATACTAAACTGAAAAATACTGAACCGAACTGAAAAATATCGAACTGAACTGAACTAATTAACTTCATTTGATTTTTTATATAAAATATATTTATATTCAAAAATTTTATCACAAAATAAGCTATTGAATTGAATTTAACTGAACAAAACTGAATTTAAGAAATAAATCACTGCATTGATATAACCAAAATTGGCTAAATTTCATCAAATTATACTTCATCAGGACCGAACTTGACAAAATGATCCTCGAAGTTAAACAGAATTGAACTGAAGTATACTGAACTGAACTTTATTGAATTGAATTGATGAAATCAAATTGTGCTATATTTTATCAAATATAATTTTATCACCACCAAACTTAATAAAATCGAACCTACCTTCATCAACAGAAATGAACCGAAGCATAATGAATTGAACTAAATCGTACTTAATTAAGCTGAACTTACAAAATTATGCATTGATACAATTAAATTAGCAAAATATTATCAAATCATACTTCATAAATTCTAAACTTAACAAATTGGACCTAAATTATTAAACTGAATTGAACTAAAAAATACTGAACTGGACTTAATTTAACTGAATTGAAGAAAACGATCAATGGATTGATATAACTAAATGAAGCCGTATTTTTATCAAATCATAAATCATCAAAACTGAACTTAATTGAACTGAAATATATTGAACTGACTTAATTGAACAAAAAGAAATTGAAGAACAAATCAATGTATTGTTTGAAATCGAATGAATATTGCAATCAAATCAAATGGAAATCTCTATCTAATGGTAGAGAAACAGAAACTTAAGAATAGAAAATAGAACTGAATTGAACTACACTTAACTGAATTGAACTATACTTGATTGCAAGGAAATGAAATTTCAACATAAAATTAAAATCATCAAATTATATTTTCGGGGAACTGAATTGAAATAAATTATAATTTTTCTGAATTGGATTTTAGGACTGAATTATTAACAAATATTTTTTTAAAAGTCTTTTTAAAGTATAATGCACTGAACTGAACTGAACTAAAAAATACTGAACTGAATTGAATTGAACTGGAAAATACTGAACTGAACTGAACAGAAAAATACTCAGATATGTTGTACTAAACAGGCCCTCAGGGTACGTATTGGGTATCAATAACACTTCTTTTTGGAACCCTAAATTACCATAAAAAAATACAAACTTTGTTTTGAACGTAGTATCAATTTAGAAATAATCAATGAAATCAATTCAGATAAATTGAGTTTATACGTACACGCATGAGCTAAAATCATGCTTTAAATTTTAGTAATTATAAAATCATATCATATTTTTATTTCTTATACATAATGGTACCCAATAGATATCATGAAGATGTAAGTCCTACCCATTTAGACCCATTAAATCAATGGGTATGTGTTTATTTAGTGTCGACCCATTTTAACTCACTTCAGTTCCGTCTTAAACCCGCCCGTTTGAATGCAGCGGTAGACTCTCATATGTCCCAATGCTACTGGAGATAAATCACTCCATCACGCATATGTCCATACACAAATTTGCTAGAATCATGTGTCCTATCAAATTTAGTTAAACTGAAATTAACTTAACTGTTAGCTAAAAAACGTTAAATTTGATCAAATATAAAGATTTTGCAGTAACTTTTTGATTTGTAAAACGGTTTTTCAAAAATTATACTAACCATTACAAAATCAAAAAGATGAAGCACACGGTTGATTTTCCTCAATAAATGATTGTTAGCTTAAAATATAGTTGTTGTAGATATAATCGAATCAAATGTAACACATTAGTAAAGCTATTTTTATCATACTTTCAATATTAGTGATTATTTCAAAGGAGTGACTATTCAAAATGCATGCTTAGCTTTTCAAGAATGTGTGGTGATTGTAAATAATGAAAAATTTCAAACCAATTATAAATTCTGGTAGGAGGGGATGTTGATCTTTTAAGGAAGGGCTATCTAAAGTGGTACTCAAATATTTAAACTGGCCAGTTAAAATATATTCGAGTATTTCATCTTATTACCATATGCTACTGCAAATTTGCTGTCATGCCTTCGTTTTTCTTCAAAGCATTCAAGTTCTTTGTATTTGAGTTGCTCCCATCTAAACTATCAAGGTAGCCTAATTTGCAGCAGTTTTGTGAGCCGAGGATGAAGATAAAGAGAGCCAACAGGAACATGGGAAAGGAATGTGGAGAAAGAAATTTGATCAATCTTAAAATTCGAGACAAGGCCGATATGATAGCCATGAACCTATTTATCCATGTAAGAGAACTTGAAATTTGTTCTATATTCTCAGAAGCAAAGACATGGTTTTTCTCATTTCTATCTTTTAGTGTACTTAAATCCCTTGAAATGTTCTCGGAGGAATTAAAGTGGTACTCAAATATTTAAACTGGCCAGTTAAAATATATTTGAGTATTTCATCTTATTACCATATGCTACTGCAAATTTGCTTTCATTCATTCGTTTTTCTTCAAAGCATTCAAGTTCTTTGTATTTGAGTTGCTCCCATCTAAACTACAAGGTAGCCTAATTTGGATATTTGAAGTTCGTGATTTCTGACATTTTGTTCTCCTGATTTGATTAACGGGAATTTAGTTTTATTTTGTTTGATTCAACTGCATCGTACAATCACTCTGAATGTCAATTACTTTCTTAGATGTTTATATATATTTCTCTCCTATTTCGCCAGCCAATGAGGATGTTTCGTTGTATAGTTCTGGCTTAGGTATTGAGAAAGCTTTAGGGGAAATAAAGGAATCCGTGTATAAGTTTGATGTTAATTTCAACTTCATATTTTGTTAATTTCTTTTATTAGTTGTTGGTTGGTTATGTTTAGTCATGTCTTTTGGTACAAACAAACAAGTAATATAGCTAATTACTAGGTATTTAATATATTTCATGTCCATGTTCAAGCAAGGCGAGATTAGCTTTGATATTCTCTTAGAGAAAGACCTTAGAGCAGATCAATTACAGTATATTACAAGTTAAGAGTTAGGTTTGGTTTGGAATCTGCGTGGCCAAGGACTCCTTAGTCTCACCCCATAATCTATACCATATAGGAGATCTTAAATAATACTTGCACGATATGTGTGTAATGATTTAAACTTATAATGGTCAGGCTCGTAAGGAAGTGGACTATGTGAGAGGAAAATTCAGACTTGCATCGGAAATCAAAATGAGAAAAGATGACAAAGGTGGTTCTCTAATAATGAGGATGAAGAAGAAGCTTGAGATTGTGTGACAGTGGAGCTGCAACAAGATTGCAAGATGAAATTCTTTATGAATGGCTTCAACCTTTATGCATCCATCAAAAAAAGTGATTCTTTTTATTATGGTAAAGGCTAGTATAGACTTTTCCATGTAAATATTGAGTATATATATGAGAGCCAGGGCTACCACATTGGTACACTTTTATCATTATTTGTACATGGTATCAGAGCGTACCAATGTGGTAGCCCTGACTCTCATATATATACTCAATATTTACATGGAAAAGTCTATAATAGGCTTTTCTCCATGCCGCAAATTCTCCGGAAATGGTGATTGCTTATTCTGATACTGATTGGGCTGGTTGTCCGGACACTCGTCGCTCCACCACTGGCTATGCTGTGTTCCTATGGAGGAATTTGATTTCCTGGAGCTCTAAGAAACAACCTACGGAGGCAGAATATTGTGTTGTTGCTTACACTACGGCGGAAACTATTTGGCTTCGTCAATTGCTTGCAGACTTTGGGTACTATCTTCGTCATCCGGTCACGCTCTATTGTGACAATGTTTCTGCGACATATCTTGTTGCCAATCCAGTTCAGCATGATCGTAGCAAACATATTGATGTTGATTATCATTTTGTTCGAGAAATGGTTGCTCATGGTGGTCTCAGAGTTCGTTCGATTCCGACACAGTTGCAGGTTTCTGATATATTTAATAAGGGTCTTTCTAGTGATTTTTTTTGTAAACATAGATCCAATCTATCCGTAATTGCACCCCGTAAAGATTGAGGGGGTGTATTAGAGTAAATGCTAGTATAGACTTTTCCATGTAAATATTGAGTATATATATGAGAGCCAGAACTACCACATTGGTACGCTTTTATCATTATCTGTACACTTTTACCAACAACCATATGTTGAAATCGTAGTGAGTATCTTTGTTAGTGAAATGTGTATTCCTATGTTACAGATATATGAATAAATTTTAAACATAACTAATATTGAAGGTTTTCTGTGTTTCTCCTCATTCAATTTCTAGCAGTTTTATTTACTCTTTTTTTTCAATTCTACCCTTTAAGCCATATGAAACTTATGAATCATTTGATTGTTGCTGAACTGAAAATATCTAAGACAAAATTACACATGTTTCCGACAACACACACGTAGCGGGTTCTGAAAATACTACTGGTTTCTAAATTGGTTAATGACCGGCGTCAGCAGTTGTTTACACGGTAGCAATTTGGATTTTAAATTGCTTAACCCAACAATCGTCCTGGGGCAACACAATTGAATCTTAAAAATTGAAAAATTGTCCAAAGTATGGAAAAATTATTTTTGTTTTCAAGTCTCGGATATGAATTACAAGGCATAGGTCTATATTTATAGGTCTCAAATAAAATCATAATCCTAACATTAATATGAAAATAATAAATTATAAAGCATACAACGAAAAATGTAATAATTAATCATGTTGTTTCTCTTCGTGTTGAGGTTTTTTTTCATGTTGCAACTGCTTGCCTTTATGTATCTCGAGTAGCCGCGCCATCGTCTTTCTTCCAACAAGACATACATTCTTCCATGATCATTTACGAATAAGAATGCGTATAGAGGCTGGATGTTGTTACTACTCTGACACGTAATTGGATGGATGTTGAATCAATAACGAATTCCTCTGGCACCTTATACTACTTCTTAAGATTAATTGGTTTTGGTAGCAATATAAACGGCGTCTTTCGTCGAAGTAATTAGCTTCGTACACAACGCCAGAAAATTCTTCTTCGAAGTGAGTAAAAATAATTTCTTGACGGAGAGGAGGGAGATTAAGATATGAAATTTATACCAATCTAGTTTATCAAACTTTTAATACTAATCTCGTATTTTTATCAAACTCTAAAACCGATGTTTTCACATGAAAAGTAAAAGAACACGAGAATTTTTTGTGCGGTTTAGTGATAACATACTTACATCTGTGGAACCTTAACCAGTCCATAAACCATCTACTAGATAATCAATAATAGTGTACAAGCCTCCTCACTTTTACCTATCTATGACTTATCTTTTACATTGAACTTGTGAGCACTCCTCACTTTTCGGTCAACATCAATCTCCTCAGCTAACATCATGATGACTACCTCTCCCGAGAGTTTATGGTTGTGGCTTTTGGACGGCGCACCAAGTGATGATTGGTTTTGGTTGTTGCTGTTTTCGCTGCCTCTGAAAAGTTAAACTCTGAATGTATGATTATTGTCTTGTAAAATTACCAAATTTCTTTGCAACCGCATGTACCTCTTATATCTCGATGTCGTGTCTTCAATCACACATAACTAATATATTCATTTACATTATCTAAATATTGTTAACGCTAGTAACAACACATAAAAGGAATGAATTATTTCCAATTCACAAGTTATGTCTAATCTAATTTTTTCCACAATAAAATACATATGCAATATTAATCTCCAAATTGGATGAGTAATGATGACTATAATCTTTTCGTATGGAATCTTTAGTCGCATAGGATAAACATACTTCCACTGCTTTGCAATCTTCGATTCGTATAGAACATTTATGAAACTTTTGTGATTCAGTCTCTGCTAATGTTATATTTTTTATTGGTTGTGTTAAATTATGTGATTCTACTATCTATTTTGGGGATACACTTTGAACACTCTATTAAAATTTTGTGATTTCAATCAACAGAATTCACATAATGATGGAAATTAAATCGTGATAATGGATGAAAACTTATGGCCGTAGTTGAGAAAAGCATCCCTTACAATGGATGAACAAACGCTACTAGTCACCAATAGGTAAAAGAACCAAACTGATTGATATAATTGAAATTTGGAAATCTTTTGAGCCTATTTCTAAAAAGTGGGAACCAAACATGTTATTTCATAACAAATGAGCCATATTATATGTCATTTTCTCAAAATTAATTTCATTGATCACTTTTATAATTCTGTAATACGTCCATAATTGATTGACAAAAAGATAAGAGGAGACGCCCATTCATTAAAAAGTAAGGAGCTTGTCTTTGCGAAATCCGTTAACGAATGAGATACAAAGTTTTTATTGCTAAGAATCCAAAATAATCTAGTTATTGAATCGTCATCACACCATTGTTGCATCCTGGAAATGATCAGCCCGCATTTTAATGAAGTTTTGCACTACCTTTATTCATGTTTATCACATGTTAGACATCTCCCAAAATATCAACTTTCAGCAAGTTCAAATGGCAGATCCTTTGCAAAGATGAGAAATTTTTCTAAAACTAATGTCTCCAACGTTACATGGTCTTGAATGTACGCAACCCTGCTCGAGAAAGCTCTTGAAAAAAGTACCATCCTAGCTCCTACATATCTTATTAAAGCTAACTAGTATAATGTCCCGTGCCGATGCACAGATATTTTTTTTAATTAATAACATATACATAAACTAATTTAGTAAAAAGAACATTTTTATTCATATAAGATACGAAAAATAATTATATTTTTGACATATTGTGATATATGTGCAAGCAACATATTAAATAAAAGTGTCACGTGAATAATTAAATATGATATAATTTGTTGCATTCCTTTATTAATTATTAAAGTGATTTAGTACAAAATTAATTTATACTCAAAGATTTAAAAAGATGAGGATTTGCATAGTAATTCCGAGACAAAGAAATTTTAAAAATCGATGTTTTTCAATATGAAATTATTTGTTAGATTTCTACTTCACTTCATCACTGTGGTAAGAAGACCCAAACATGATTCCTCAAGAACTTGCCATAAAAGTGAGAGAGAGCTAAAACAATTGGCCGAGAATACTGCAAAAACCCAAGAATTTTTAGTACTTAGTGTGACTAATTCATAAATACAATGAGGCGTTATAAGTTATAGTATAATTAATGAGATTAATTTCCTTTTAATGTGATTAAATGTTTGTAAATTAATTAATACAAAATTTGGGAGAGCCTAAATAAATTTATTCTACAACTAAGGTTGATTGATTTACTACCATATTACATTACCATTTCCAACATTTTGTTTTATGAAATATTTTTCTAAAGTTAAGGTATTATCTAATTTGATAGAAATTACTCTTAAACGCATTGATGATTGATTAACTACATTTTAAAATTTATCATTGAAATAAAATGAAATATATTTGAACTATAATTGTATTTTGTTTGAAGATTTTAAATTAATTTTGTCAAATATATTTAGAATTAGTTTGAATAAGTAAAGGGATATAAAGTGTTTTATGTTTATTTATTTAAATTGCTTCACCTTATTGAGGTATGCGCTAAAATAAAATGACTTCTCTGTAATTTTTAAAAATTTATATTATTTTAAAAATAATTAAATTCAATTTGTCAGATGAAACTATAAATTTGTATTGACATCAAGAAATTTAACGCAAAAGATAGACCCATTGCAGCACCACCAATACCAAACCAATACTATAATTAGTAATTATCATGTTTCTCTATAATTTATCAACAATCTAATTATCATTGTTTTATCAACCAAACATCTATTATAGAAGGTTAACGCATGTAATTATAAATAAACACTCTTCGTCCATCCAAGGAAAATACCATCAGGGCAATGTAGCAGTGATTCCTATAAAATTTCAAGAAATATAGCCCGTAGCTAGATAAGCATTTAGTTCAATAGGATCAGTTAAGCATTACCAATTTCCACATTGGTCTTCAAAAGCCAATATTGACTATTGAGTGCACAAAATCAGCTCGCATCTCTCATCTCTAAGTGTCATTACATCGAATATTGTAGTTTCGTTGAACCCTAAGCCTTATCAGTAATCAAATAATCGAGGTTGAACAAAAATAAGTAAAAAAATAATAATTGGTTATTCTTGTAAAACACATAACTGCCCATCACGTACATTTACTCTGCACATAGTCTGCAAAAGAACAACTGTGTTTTATTACTACTATGTGGAAAAATGCAAAGAAATACACAATCTAAAATGGAGAGAGGTAAAACATAAATGTTTAAGGATTGAAATTTCACGAATACCTGGAATTCTTTCACAATTCCAACATGCTCCTGAAAAACAGTCAGTCAGTCTCCGTAACTCATATCTTTCACGATCAGATTATTAAGCTTCTTCAACAAAACCTAATATTATTGACATCTTTTATTAAACAGACCTGTAAGATTCCTGACATTATTGTTTTCCAATTCGTAATTTATAGCAATTGGAAAAAAACTGACGGGAGATTAACAGCACTGCTTTGATAGCAAGTTGAATGCATGTTTTCGTCAATAAAGCAATTTGGCTTGAAAGAGGGAAGATGAAGAAGAAGAGGTGGGCTTTAAAAGCATTGAATTGAAACGCGGTTACCCCCGAGTGATTTATTAGGTTCACGAAATTGAAGGGATGGAGAGAATAAGAAAAAAAATAAGGAAGAAATAAATAAATTAAAATCCAAATAACAACGTGAGTATGAAAAAAAAATTAAGCAGGAGAAAGATGTGCGGTATAACTAATTTATGGAATTTAATAAAGGACAATTGAAAAGTAACGGAGGAAAGAGATACTATTGAAGCAGGAGAGAAGGAAAAGCTGACAGTACGGTATTGAAGAAGCAAAATGGAAGTGGATGTGAGTAAAAGAAAGATTTTTATTTTTTGGAATAAATTTACTATTTGACATAAACGGAGAAAAGAACATGCCTTCCGTTTAATGTATTATTTAAATATCTAAATAAGGGAAGGAAACGTTATGTGTGTATATTAAAACAGAACCGTACGTTATGAGCTTGTGGTTGTAAACAAAAAAATATTTTAACCATGCTGATGTGTCAATTTGTGGTTATTTAAAAATTTAATTCAAAATTCTTAAAAAATTCTAATTCATCCTCTTTTAAAGTATAGTATAGATTAATGCATGATCATTAAGTGGAAGTTAAAGGTAGGATTATTAGTCTAACTAAAAGTAAATAATAATATTTGTAAAAGGGAAAATAAGATGCTGATCTGTCAATTCCTCATTAATCCTAAAAATAATTCAAAATTCTTAGAAAATTCCAATTCATCCTCTTTTAAAGTATAGTATAGATATAAGAAATCCGTGAATGTAAAATCAAAATAATTGACATATTAAAAAAATATGAAGGATTACATTTGCCTATTTCAAAAGTAATGGTGAATTGGAATATATTAACATTTATAAAAAAATTGGAAGGTTACATTTTTTTTTTTTTTGGTTTTAAGGGTGTTCTCCCTTTTCCATTAACATCAATATCAGTTGCCAAAATAGGCTTACAATTTGTTGAGATTAGGAGAAGTTTCTAAGCATATAACTATCTAATTCTTCTCCCTACTCATGGCGGCGACACCATACTCAGGGCAGCATATTACAAACTAACAGATTTTCTTCCTCCTCCTGAATTTAGACACTTCACCAATGTACATCATTCTAGGGCTCAAAAGAATTCACCCTCTCCGTTCACAGTGCCAAGACAACCGGTTCTATTATAATAAAGACCCTCTACCTGTACCCCTCAATCACGTTGCGGAGTCCCAGGGTAAAAGGGAGTTCCTGATTGTGTTTAGGGCTTACAGTAGAGTAATCCAAAAGCATACCGGACTTACATCTAGCCATGAAAACTAAGAAAGATTCATCTAGAACTATAACTAGAGATTGTCATATGGATTTCTCCTTTAGAGGTGAAATAGTCCATCATCAAGAAAAAGTAATAAATCACAAAAACCCCGTATCTAAGATTAGAAACCAAAAAGGAAAATAGCTAAAAATAAATTAAGAAAAAGAAGAAACCCTTTTCTGGCGGCAGACTTGGCAGAGATTGACGGATTCTGACCAGGCGCATGACGCCAGCTTCAACTCGCCGGCGCGTGCCGGCACGCGCGAGCAGAGGACGTCCGGCGCGGTGGCGTGTGACCACACGCGCGGGCACGTAGCCTCACCAACAGGACCGTGGTCGCCTCCTTCTCGCGGATCCGGCGAGGACGTCGTCGAAAAGGTGTTTTCCGATCAGATTTGATTTGGTATCGCCGGCGGCTGAGCTCGGCCTCTACCCTCTGAAAATCAAGTCGCCGGTGGACTGGCGCCACAGATCGAAGCCGATCTGCGTCCACCGCGAGTTTTCCGGTGAGATCCGACGAGGCCGTTGACTTTCATCGACGCCGTAGTTTGTCGAAGGAGAAAGAGGTCTCAGTGTAGATAGAGAGAGGGGCGGTTTAGAGTAGTAACTGGGTTATGGGGGAGGTCACCGGACCGGCGAAAAGCGCCGGCCGGAGCCTCCCCGTTGGAGCTGGGTTTTTAGAGAGCAGGGGGATGATTTGGGTAGAGAGAGAAAGGAGCGAAAATTATGTATCTAGATTGCGTTTTGGAAGGTTACATTCAAGTACAAATAACGGTATACTTTAATTTTATATGTACATTATTGGGTATGCTCTCCTTAGCTTATTTCTTATGCATCTGAATTGAACTGAACTGAAAGTTAATCCCTATGTTAATACTAAAAAGTTATTCGGACTTTTTTTATGTCCAGATTTTGGTAAGCTATTTTTTAGGCAAATTTTTAGCCTTTTTTTTTTTATACAAACTTAACTCCTAATACATTTCAAACTTAATTCCTAATCAATTTCGAATATATTCATTCCTTCATAAAAGTATTTCGTCCACCTGATTTTTTTGGGTAAATGTTTTATGTATTTTATACAACTTAATTCCTAATCAATCTTTATTTTTTTAATATATTCTACTTCTTTCCTTTTGTATTTTGATTATGATTTGGTTTATTAGTTCTCCTTATATTCAATTATAATTGAACTGAACTCAGATATGAGTTTAAATTAATAATTGTTGAGAAACCGTGAAAATTGCATAGATTTTTATTATTATTTAGTTTCTTTGATGTTTTGGGGACAAATTTAATATTTTGTTACTTTGATCTCGATCTCCATCGACACAAATATGGAGAAATATGGTCAAAATCTAAATTTCGCCAAGAGTATCATTTTAAGTGATTTATAATTCTCTCATGCTAAAATATAGCAGTTACGATTTATCGAATCACACATAAGTACGCGCGGTTGATCCATGCTAGTTTGTTAATTAAGAAATAGAACATGATGTCTAAATTTATCTGAAGATGATAAATTATTTTTTTTGTTGAGTTGAATTGAAATAAATTCAACAAAATTAAATTAAATAAAACGAAATGAGATTTTGAACTGAACTGCTCTACTTATAAATTACCATAACATGGCCTTCAACTTTCAAGGATGGTCTCTCATTTTTTCTTAATTAAAAATCAACAAGTGTAGACGATTTTCAATTTAAAGTTTAAAAATAAAAGCACTTTCGAAAATTAGTTGGTCTCTTGAGTGACGGTCACTATATAGTGACGAGGGACTATATTGGAATATGGAAGGAAGGAGGTCCTTATTTGCAATTTTGACAAAAATGCACTATTATTCACTCAGTCTAAAAAACAAGCATTTTAGTCTAAAAATAGACGTTAGCAAACATATCCACACAGTCTAAAAAACAAGCATTTTATTCTAAAAAACAACCCGTTGAGCGTGAAATACAAGCATGCTCTAAAAAACAACCTGTTTGGTCAAAAAAACAAGCATTCAAGGGTGAAATTCAAGCATGCTCTATAACACCATCTTTGTTTGCTTCAAAATACCTGAACTCTAAAAAGCAACCTGTTAACTGTGAAATGCAAGCATTCTCTAAAAAACAACCTGTTAAGTGTGAAATGCAAGCATATTCAAAAAAACAACCTGTTTGGTCTAAAAAACAAGCATTCAAGTGTGAAATTCAAGCATGCTGAATGCAATTTGCATAAATTGCAGAAAAACCCCTGTACCAAAATCCTTTGCATATAAACCTCGTCACTATACAGTGACCGTCACTTTCAAAACTAATTAAAACAAAATAATGCATTTTCACTATCTAGTTGATAAAACTTGAAAAATAATTCACAACACAAGTAGAGACTAGAGAGTATATGCTAGCTAGGCCACACAAATACTTGAACCAGCTTCTCCCACTCAATCCATTTGTATGAGGCATATATATTTCCATTATTCGTTATCCCCATAGAAGCAACTCTCCTCAGTTTGTGACTGTGTGCAAACTGCCACAAAAATGGCAGCAGAATCACTGATAAAAATTTCCCCGGCTTCCACTCTCTATAATTTACACGCCTCTGGCTCATCGCCGAGGCCCTCAGTCTCCGTTTCTCCACGGCGGCGCGTGAATATTTGCAGGAGCAGTAGCAGTAAACTCAGGCCTCTCAACACCTCAGCCTCAGAGTTCTTCGGGAGCCTCCGCCTCCTTCGCACCCCTCACAACCTCTCAATATTGCCTCGAAATCAAAGCAAGAGAAATGGGTTCTTCGTTTCTGCCGTGGCAGCCGAAGGTTGGTATCATTCGGTCTTCGGCGTTTCTGTCTCTGTAGCTTGTTTTGATGATGTAATGCTTTCTTGTTAAATTTTGATTTGTGGGTTGTTTTAGGTTTTACCATTTTGAATGTTTAGTTGAGGAACTATGATGAAGTTGTTGTTGTCCTCATTGCTTTCTTCCAGTTTCTAATTGTATTTTTCACATACTTTCTGTTGATGAATCACTTGCTGTTTTTAATGTGATTGATCACATATTGATCTTTCTTGAAGGGACTATTGTGTTCTGAATGCATACTAGTAGTTACTTGGACACTTTCAAATTGTGTGTGATGGGATAAAGAATTCTACTCACAGCTGGCTAAAGAATTTTACTTTGTTGCTTTGACTTTTTGCAGAAGGGAAGAGGGCATTTCCATTGAAAGACTATCGTAATATCGGAATTATGGCTCATATAGATGCAGGAAAGACCACTACAACTGAAAGGATACTGTTTTATACTGGTAGGAATTACAAAATAGGTGAGGTGCATGAAGGGACGGCCACAATGGACTGGATGGAACAAGAACAAGAGAGAGGAATCACCATTACATCTGCTGCCACAACTGCTGTTTGGGACAATCACCGAATCAACATTATTGATACTCCTGGACATGTTGATTTTACACTTGAAGTGGAGCGTGCACTTAGGGTTTTGGATGGTGCTATCTGTTTGTTTGACAGTGTTGCTGGAGTGGAACCTCAGTCAGAAACTGTTTGGAGACAAGCTGACAAATACGGTGTCCCCAGAATATGCTTTGTCAACAAAATGGACCGCCTTGGAGCCAATTTCTTCCGAACAATAGACATGATAGTCACAAACTTGGGTGCTAAGCCACTCGTGCTCCAAATTCCAATTGGTGCAGAGGATAGTTTTAAAGGAGTTGTTGATCTGGTCCAAATGAAAGCCATTGTTTGGTCTGGGGAAGAGTTGGGTGCAAAATTCACCTATGAAGACATTCCTGAGGATTTGAAAGAGATTGCTGAAGATTACAAGTCACAAATGATTGAGACAGTGGTGGAGCAGGATGATGAAGCCATGGAGAAATATCTGGAAGGAGAAGAGCCAGATGTGGAAACAATTAAGAAGCTAATCAGGAAAGGAACTGTGTCTAACTGTTTTGTTCCCATTCTATGTGGATCAGCTTTTAAGAATAAGGGCGTCCAACCGCTTCTTGATGCAGTCATTAGTTACTTACCTTCACCTCTGGAGGTGCCACCAATGAATGGGACTGATCCGGATGACCCGGAGGTGACATATGTTAGGAAACCTGACGATGCTGAGCCTTTTTCAGGATTAGCTTTTAAGATTATGAGTGATACTTTTGTAGGATCCCTAACATTTGTTAGAGTGTATTCAGGGAAGCTTTCTGCAGGTTCCTATGTGCTGAATGCAAACAAAGGGAAGAAAGAGAGAATTGGTAGACTGTTGGAAATGCATGCTAACAGTAGAGAAGATGTTAAGGTAGCCTTAGCGGGTGATATTATTGCCCTTGCAGGTCTAAAAGATACAATAACTGGTGAAACGTTGTGCGATCCTGAAAATCCTATTGTCCTTGAAAGGATGGACTTCCCTGATCCTGTCATCAAGGTGGCTATTGAACCCAAAACTAAAGCTGACATTGATAAGATGGCCAATGGTCTGATTAAGCTTGCTCAAGAAGATCCGTCTTTCCATTTCTCAAGAGATGAAGAGACCAACCAAACCGTAATTGAAGGAATGGGAGAACTGCATCTTGAGATCATTGTTGATCGGCTCAAAAGGGAATACAAGGTTCGATCTTGAAATTTGTTGAGTTCCAACTGTCAAGCTGCTTTTATTCTTCCTTGTTTCCAATATTTACAATTTTTGTTAGACAACAATTATAAAACAATGTGCAATGTGTAGAAATGTGTATTTCTGCAATGTAAATATAACCTGTAGCCTGATCTGCAAAGTGAATCTTGTGTTACCTATCTGGAATTAAGTTAGTGTCTTCCAAAGCTTGTTAAATTCTTGTTTCATTCATTTTCGTGTCATTCACATGTTTAATATCTTCTCATTAGAAATAATTTGTTTTCCCTTAACAATATCTTGCAGGTAGAAGCTAATGTTGGTGCACCACAAGTAAACTACAGGGAAAGCATATCCAGAGTTTCAGAAGTCAAGTATGTTCACAAAAAACAATCTGGTGGATCTGGGCAGTTTGCCGATATTACAGTAAGGTTTGAGCCCCTGGAGGCAGGGTCAGGATACGAGTTCAAGAGTGAGATCAAGGGAGGTGCTGTACCAAAAGAATACATACCAGGTGTCATGAAAGGATTAGAGGAATGTATGGGTAATGGGGTTTTAGCTGGCTTCCCCGTGGTTGATGTTCGTGCTGTTTTGGTGGATGGTTCGTATCACGATGTGGACTCAAGTGTCCTGGCTTTCCAACTGGCTGGACGAGGTGCTTTTAGGGAGGGTATGAGGAAAGCTGCTCCAAGGATGCTCGAGCCCATTATGAAGGTCGAAGTTGTCACCCCCGAGGAACATTTAGGAGATTGCATTGGTGATCTTAACTCAAGAAGAGGACAGATCATTGATTTTGGGGACAAGCCTGGTGGTCTTAAGGTACGCACTGAAGTTACTTAGTTTGAGTCTTCTATTATGCCTTTTTTATTTTATTTTTTGCTTCACTTGATCATAATACTCATAACAACTAAACAGCTGGTACTAATGTTAGTGAGCCTCTCAATATCTTCTTTACCTAAGTATATCTCAAGTTAGATTTCTTCTAGTAAAGGAGTGGAGAGGAAATTGTATATTAGAGTTTTCGCTAAATTTTAAAAACGAATGGTACTCCATCTGCATTTGTACACATGTAATTTCAAATAGAGCCACAAACTAGTAAGGCTGCAAGTGCAAAAAATGGTGACGTGAATCTTATTGAATCTCTAAATACTGTGCTGTTCCTAATAACTGTAAGCGAAGTGCTACGGTAATGAGGGATACTTGTTTTCTATGAATCTCTTCTTAGAATCTCATTGTAGCGATTTCTGGGTACCCTTCTTTAGGTTATGCTAATCATTGTCCAGTCTTTCTTGGCAACTCATTTACGTTTGCAGCAAGTATATTTCTTTATAGTTGCAGTAAATATATTTCATTGTGGTTTTAATGGAATTCCTTTTCTGGTATACACAGGTAGTTAATGCCTTGGTTCCACTGGCAGAGATGTTTCAGTATGTGAGCACACTGCGAGGGATGACCAAGGGGCGGGCATCTTACACGATGCAGCTAGCCAAGTTTGACGTCGTTCCTCAGCACATACAAAACCAGCTCACGACTTCTAAGGAGGAATCTGTGGCTGCTTGATCTCAACACATTGCTTGAAGCTGCAGATGAACCACAGTTTTGGTCTTTAACTTATACTGAGACATTAAACTATTTGTATATTTTCTTTCTGCATTGAATGAACCACAGTTCTGTTACATGATTGAATGCTACTGAATCCTGATCAGATTGTTTTGTACCTGTGTTTAGATACATGTCATAATTTATCCTACATTACATTGGTTGTATTGAAATTTGTTATAGCTGAAACATTGTTCATTGACGTGATTTCTTAAAATGTTCCAAGTTGTTCTCGGTTAAATTTTGGCATGAAGGACGATGGTTGCACACATTAAAAACTAGATAAGCTAAAGAACCTAAGAGCATCTGCAATGGTGCTTATTCTGTACTTGCTTGCAAATTTTTAAAACTTAGAGCAGTTTTGCTTACCATTGCAGGTCGCTACGTATACTGCTCTCGCCTAGCAGCCCTGCTCTCCCAAGCAGACATTCTATAATAAATGCACCACTTTTCCAATCTAGGTTAAAATCGGTTGAAATCATTTACGGACACGTTTGATATATATATATATATATATATATATATATATATATATATGGTATTTATGCTTTATTTATATCCCATCCAATTTAAACCATGTTGGGTAAAGAGAAAGGGTATTTGTGATGTATCTGAATTTCGATAGAGTCACGTAGGCTCGCTTTCCTTTGAGAATAATTCGACCCTTATAGCCTGGGTTGCACGAATTCTCTCGCAGGATAAAACTATCGAACCTTCTTGCTTCTAGGCCTGAAACAAGAAAATGCCTTTGAACATTTTGTTTAAGGACTGTAATTACTGTTTGTGTTTCTGTGTCTTTACATGCACCAAGGCATGTGTATTTATAGGGGAAAAATGTCAGTTTCAAACCACACCCGTACAGATAAGGATAGAGCAACTGCATGCAACCACAGACATGCCAAAATGCAACTGCAGATAACCACAGAACATACTAGGCAACTGTACAATATACCGCTCCAATCCATAACCGATGAGTAACTGAGACAACTGTATGCATGCATCCCTATCCAAATCCAATAACTGTGTACGTACGTAGGTACCACCAATTTGGAAATCAAAACCACATAACAAAATTCGATTTCATATTACATATACATTTCTGTATGTATCCATGTAACACTTCATTCTGGAGTAGTCATACCAAAATGATTATTCCAGAATTGTGAGCTCGTGGATGGGTTTATACAAGTGTGCACTCCGCACCACCAACCTTGTTATAACGTCCCGAACTCACTAATACTCAAATCCAATTATGCTTAAATGATTGTGTTTCATAAAACACCAACAATCCTCCCCCATTTAAGTATAATCCTTGATTTGGAAAAACAACAATCCTTCAAAACCAAACAAGTGCATAAATGAAAATGTCTTATAGATTGAATTTTCATCTTAGTGAATTACACATTCCAAATGCTCGAGAATCGGGGTGTCTAAAAGATTGAACCCTTCAACCCATTTGAACACTTGAAGATATTACACACACAAGTTCAAATACAACTCAAAAGCTAAACTGACACTATTCAAGCCATGTGTCCCAATCCATTCATGAGGTGCATACAAAGCCAAGCCTTAACTTCTTGAAGCGGCTACACTTCGCTCTTCATATAGGTGAATCTTTTTAATCATACAAATGCATATGTACTTTTTCAAAAGATCCATTAAGAAGTTTAAACTTCATCCTCCGGTCTTCATGCATGTCCAAACATATACCATTCGGGATATAAAATTATATGTTTCAATCTTAAATAATGGGCCTTCCACATTGAATTTGACTCTAGCGTCGTACTAGAGCGAAATTGGGTATACCACCATCAATGATTTAAATAGGTTTTAAACCCATCTCGATCACCGACTTAAATACCAAGTCCCTAGCTAACCCCTTCGTCAAGTGGTCTGCTAAATTTTTCTGTGTTCTTACAAAATCAACTGAAATCACACCATGAGTTAATAACTCACGAACCGCACTATGCCTGATACCTAAGTGTCTGGATTTTCCATTGTACACTTCCTTATAAGCATTAGACAAAGTATTTAGACTATCACAATGAATTGAGATAGGCGAAATTGGCTTAGACCACAATGGAATTTCATAGATCAGATTATGCAACCATTCTGCCTCTTTACCGGCTGCGGCTAAAGCAATAAATTCAGCTTCCAATGTCGAGTCAGCAAGACAAGTTTGCTTCTTTGAAGACCATGAAATGGCTCCTCCACCAAGCAAAAATGTCCAACCGCTAGTAGAAGAATTAGCATCTCCGCTATTATTCCAACTAGCATCCGAATAACCTTCCAACACTGAAGGAAATTCCACATAGCACAAACTATAATCCTTGGTTTTCTTTAAATACTTGAGCACACGCCTAACAGCTTGCCAATGAAAGGTGCTAGGATTACTTGTGTATCTACTCAATTTGCCAACCGCAAAAGCGATGTCTGGCCTTGTGCTTGTCATGGCATACATCAAGCATCCAATTACTCGAGAGTACTCGAGTTGTGATACTGCTTTACCCTTATTAGGAACAAGGTTCACACTTGTATCAATTGGAGTACTAACTGGGGAACAATTCTCACAATTAAACTTTTTTAGTATTTTTTCAATATAGTGAGATTGTGCCAGAGAGATTTTATTATTCTCTCGTTTGATCTTAATGCCAAGAATAACATCCGCCTCCCCCATGTCTTTCATGTCAAACCTTGAAGACAAAAAAGTTTTTGTAAGGTCAACCTGATTTTTGTTTGTACCAAAAATTAACATGTCATCCACATATAGACAAATAATAACTCCATTTCCAGAATTATCAAATTTGCTATATACACATTTGTCAGATTGGTTTAATTGAAAACCATTTGACAAAACCACCTCATCAAACTTTTGATGCCATTGCTTGGGAGCTTGTTTTAACCCATACAATGATTTAACCAGTTTACAAACCTTATGCTCATTTCCTGGCATAACAAACCCTTCTGGTTGTTTCATGTAAACCTCCTCTTCTAGATCTCCATTTAAAAATGCTGTTTTGACATACATTTGATGGATCACTAAGTTGTTGATAGCAGCCAAGGCAATCAACAACCTAATAGTGGAGATCCCGGCAACTGGGGCATATGTATCAAAGTAATCAACACCTTCCCTTTGCCTAAAGCCTTGAATAACCAATCTAGCTTTAAACTTGTCAATAGAACCATCGACTTTCATCTTTTTTTTGAAGATCCATTTGCAACCTAATGGTTTGCAACCACGTGGTAGATCAGAGAGAATCCACGTATTATTACCCATTGTGGAATCCATCTCATCATTTATCGCTTCTTTCCAGAAAGCAACATCTCGTGATTTCATTGCCTCACTAAATGTTTTAGGATCCTCATCAACATGATAACAATAAGAATATTCATTATCAATCTCATCTCTTGATCCCTCAACCAAATACATTTGGAAATCAGGACCAAAAGACTTTTCAATCCTTCCTCTCTTGCTTCTTCGAAGTTCAAGTGACTTAACAGGTGAGATTTCATCTTCCTCTATAGTTCTTATTGATGTTGGAACTATATCCTTTGGTCTTGCCATTGAGGAGAATCGAGTTTCATCAAATATAGCATCTACCGATTCAATTATAGTGTGAATCGAAATGAAATCATTAGGTTCAATAACATAGAACCTAAAGCCTTGGAATGCATGGCATATCCAACAAAGATGCAATCAATTGCTCGTTCCCCCAATGTTTTCCTTTTGGGATCAGGAAGTCTCACGACCGCCCGACAACCCCAAACTCGAAGATAAATCAAGTTTAGTTTCTTTTTGCACCAAAATTCATATGGAATTTTCTTGTTCCTTTTATTTGGAACCCTATTCAATAAATAGCAAGCCGTTAACATGGCTTCACCCCAAAATCCGTCACTCAAGCCCGAGTAGGATAGCATGGAATTTACCATTTCCTTGAGAACCCTGTTTTTCCTTTCAGCCACACCATTTGATTGTGGTGTATAAGGAGCGGTAACTTCATGAATTATGCCACAAGATTCAAAAAACACAGGATCATAATATTCACCTCCTCTATCAGTGCGCAACTTTTTAATCAAAACAGATTGCTGCAATTCAACTTCATTTTTGAAAATCTTAAATTTAGCAATTGCCTCATCTTTAAAATGTAACAAATATATGTAACAAAATCTAGAATAATCATCTATAAATGTTACCAAATATTTTTTATTTCCCAAAGATGGTGTTGCATGCAAATCACATAAATCACTATGAATGAGTTCAAGCAAACTTGATGTCTTTTCAATACTTTTCATAGGTTGTTTGACAATTTTAGTCAACTTGCAAGTATCACATTTTTGCACATTTATATCAAAAGGTGGAATCAAGTTTTCTTTGGACATATTAAGCATGCGATTATAATGAACATGTCCTAGTCTTGCATGCCATGATGATGGTAAATCAGCACCAGAACAAACCATGTTTACAGAATTAAAAATATCACTCAAATTCAACATAAACATACCATTACAATAATATCCAAACCCTACAAACACATAATACCTCGACAACATACTTATCAGATTCAATCACTTGCTTATAGCCACACTTATTTAAAATGCCAACAGAAACTAAGTTCTTTCTAATTCTAGGTACATATAATACATCCTTTAGATGAAGATATTTCCCAGAACTGAATTTCAACACAACTTCTCCTCGACCAAGAATATCGGCGGTAGATTCGTTTCCCATATGAATAATGGCACCATTAGTAACCGGTTCGAATGACTTGAACCACTTTTTGTCCTTGCAAACATGTTTGGTTGCACCAGAATCTACCCACCACGCAACTTCATCATCCTGCATGTAAAATGCTTCAGGAATGAGCGCGACATAATTTTCATAAAAAATTAAATCATTGTCAAAATACTGACCTTGAGTTGGTGGACCTTGGTCCTTAGACCCCTGCCCAGAATGGTTTGATACCACTCCCTTCTTGCTCTTTCCGACACGAAAGTCACGTTTAAAGTGCCCCGTCTTGCCGCAAATCCAACATGAACCCTTAGGCTTTTTGTTTGATTCCTTGTTGTTGTTGACAAAGGGACGTTTTTTGCCCTTTTTCTTCTTAGTACTTTCACCATCTTCCATCACATTGATAGAAGAAGATACCACTGTCTCTTTATCTTTGGGCTTGCCATTTTCCTGCACCCTTAGAGTTTCCTCTATGCGCAAATGGCTCCCAAGTTGAACAAGAGATAGCTCTTCCTTTTTGTGCTTAAGCATGTGTTTGAAATCCTTCCAAGGGGATGGACGCTTGTCTATTATGCTTGACACAGAAATAGATTCATCCATTTCCAATTTGTGTTGTGCGAATTGCCCAAGAATCCGAAACAGTTCATTGTACTGCTCCATCACTGGCCTGGAGTCTGACATCCTGTAATTCATAAAATTACTGACAAGGAACTTCTTACTAGAAGCGTCCTCATCCATGTACTTTGACTCCAAAGAATTCCACAACTCCCTTGCAGATTCAACATGTTGGTATATATCAAACAGTGAATCAGACATACCATTCAACATGTGACCGCGACAGATGTAGTCATCATTCTCCCACTTGTTTCTCTTGCGTGTCTCCTCCAATGGTTCATCCTCTGCTGGTTCGGTGATCGGAGTAGACAAGACGTACACCACCTTGAGAGTGGTTAGGAGGAAGTGCATCTTTTTCTGCCACCTGCGAAAATCCACACCTACAAACTTCTCTAACTTCATAAACTTAGAAGTCATGTCACGTACAGAATCCATCATCACAATGACAACAAATTATTCTCAAAGATTGTTGGGTAAAGAGAAAGGGTATTTGTGATGTATCTGGATTTCGATAGAGTCACGTAGGCTCGCTTTCCTTTGAGAATAATTCGACCCTTATAGCGTGGGTTGCACGAATTCTCTCGCAGGATAAAACTATCGAACCTTCTTGCTTCTAGGCCTGAAACAAGAAAATGCCTTTGAACATTTTGTTTAAGGACTGTAATTACTGTTTGTGTTTCTGTGTCTTTACATGCACCAAGGCATGTGTATTTATAGGGGAAAAACGTCAATTTCAAACCACACCCGTACAGATAAAGATAGAGCAACTGCATGCAACCACAGACATGCCAAGATGCAACTGCAGATAACCACAGAACATACTAGGCAACTGTACAGTATACCGCTCCAATCCATAACCGATGAGTAACTGAGACAACTGTATGCATGCATCCATATCCAAATCCAATAACTGTGTACGTACGTACGTACCACCAATTTGGAAATCAAACCACATAACAAAATTCGATTTCATATTACATATACATTTCTGTATGTATCCATGTAACACTTCATTCCGGAGTAGTCATACCAAAATGATTATTCCAGAATTGTGAGCTCGTGGATGGGTTTATATAAGTGTGCACTCTGCACCACCAACCTTGTTATAACGTCCTGAACTCACTAATACTCAAATCCAATTATGCTTAAATGATAGTGTTTCATAAAACACCAACAAACCATCCAATTTATATCCCATACGTAAAAATCATTTACGCATACATTTGACTTTTAACTATTTCGTTTATTCTTCAAATTTTAAATTAACAAAATTGGAATTTATATACCATTTATATATTATGTTTTACAAAAAAATTATTTTCTTCCTTAACGTAACAATTTTAGTTTTCTTTCAATAAACATTTCATAATTTCATTTAATTTGTTATATGTTTTTAGTCTCATCGAGTATTATATGGATTTCATTTGAGTAAAATAAAATAAGCAATTATTATTTAGTTTGAGTAAAATAATATAAGTACTTAATATTTAGTTTGAATAAAATCATATAAGTAATTAGTATTTAGTTTGATTAATTAATATATAACATATTTTCGTTATAAATTTTTATTTTAGTAAAATATAAAAGATATTGTGAGACTTTTGAAAAATTAATGATTGTATCTTATCATTGTGGGCGATTGTGATTTGGCACATTATTTATTTAAAATATGACATGGCAAGTTAAACTACACACTCATGTAGGTATCTATTGTGAATGCTCTAATAAAATTATGAAGCTCATTCGGCAAAGCGTAGCGGCCCCTTCATTTTTTTACTGCATCATTCTGTATTTATTTTTTTATTTTTTTTGTTTTGGATATAACATATTCTAAATCATGTCAAACAAGGAACATAACAGATTACAAAATTAGGATTTTTTTTATTGCTAAAATTTAAAACTGATGGAGAATCTTTTTTTAGAGTTGGCTTTTACTGTTGGAAAATTTTTAATTAAGAGCGGTATAAATTTCACAATAAGTAAGTGAAGTGTAATTTTTATATAATTTCTAAAAAATACGGTAATTTGTTATCCTATACTTATGCAATTTTATTCTTAAATTAAAAACATTTATACCAATGCTTTGTAGTCTAAATTTTATTATTATTTTTTGAACACAAACAGGTTATTTCATGGTTCTGAAAAACGTCCAAAATCGTTTGACAAAAAAGACGGCAAACACGTTCAAATATTGAAATCTAGAACACTTGTCTTTGCAAAGGAAGCAGTGGAATGAGCGATATGATAATCCTTTCTAGCTACCCAATATACACCCAAAAAGGAATTTATTTCAAACAATTGTCGAATGCGTTTGAGAATATCTCGGCACGCCAGTAGAGGATCAATCTCTCAATGAATTATGTTAACCAAGAGTAAAGCATCTCCAACCAAACCAACATTGTGTAAACCAAGATCATTTGCGAGTAAAATGACCTCTTCCAACGCCAATGCTTCTGTTGTCAAGGCATCTTTAACATGATGAATTCGTCTCGTAACCGCCCGAATAAAGACTTCACGGCTATCTCGAGCCACCACCCCAAGGGTTGCTGAATTATTTACTAAACCAACATTAAATGGAGCTTTATAATATTATCAGGGGGCCTTAGTAGAAACTTTGGTAGCAAGGCATTCGAAAAAGAGAGAGTTCGTCCATTTGATAGTTGGAAACACTCTAAATCCGGCACCACCATTGCTGCAACTTCATGTGGAATCCAAAATTCACCTTCAAACACAACATGGTTCTGTTGAAACCATACCGCATCGCATCCCATAATGACATATATCTTTAGTCGAAAATGGGTTAGCTTTAGTAGGCTCTGAAATCACATATCACGATGATGCTTTCTGTGTCGAGTTACAGTCTGCAAATGTCCCCATGAAGACCATACCTCATGAGCATAAGTGCAACCGAAAAATAAGTGGCCAGTACTATCATCGTCTCCCAAACAAAGCAGGCAAAACGGAACGATAGCCATGGCCCGTCGATGTAGATGATACCTTGGCGGAAGCGAATTTGTGGATAAGTGCCAAGCGAAATGATGTGCTGACAAGCAATTTCCCACGTCGTTAAATGGGACTCCGCGAGATCAAATGCTATTTATAAATCACCTACAACTTCTAACTACTAGAAAGTAGATAGTGGGAAGTAGGGGTCGAACCACAAGGAGAAGGGACTTGTAAGAGTGTTTTAAAGTAGAAAATAAACATACTTATATATTATATAGAAAGCAATGTAAACAAGGGAGGGTTTTGAGATTGGTTTGGATTACACTATGAAAGCAAATTAAACTATCATTAGCTAAGTTAAGGGGATGATACTAGGATTATGAGGCCTTGGAAGGCAAATGACTTCAATTTCCAACTATCGACTTATCACCGAGCAATTGCAATTACAAGAAATTTTAGACCAATTGTCAAGGATGAAAGCATCATATTCTCTCGAACATAGCTAGAGAGGATGATAACACCACTCAAAGCTCTCATTGTTGATTCACCCAGATGATAGCATCATAGATAACTCAACAATGGTATTAGGATTAGAGAGAGACAAACTTACTCACAAACCCACGATAGCGAGAGCATACATAAGACATTTGATAACTAGCAAGGACCAAGACGATGATAGCATATATGTCTTGACTCCTACTTTGCTACTTAATGATATTGGAGTAAACGATAACGTTCTACCCACAAATCTAGCTATTCGTTGATAACAATCATACGTTAAAAGGAATCTTCAACTCAAGTATACAATCACATATTAGGGGGACCAATGATAACATTCAATCCTTACCTAAACACATAATTGATTAATCATGCAAGTTCATAAGATTTCCACTTCTAACAACTCATATTTATCATGACATTCCTTAACTACAATCACACAACAAGGGGAAGAACTTGTCATCACTCAACCCCTTCAATAGTCATTAATCTAACAACTAAAGATTACACTACCATTATGATAAGTCACCATCATCATCACACTAAATTACTCTAGCAAAGCTAACCTAATTAATGACTATGGAGCATGCAATTGATATAAAACACAAAGCCCATAACAAATTAAGCAAGATTGAACAACATTCATGCATAGAATTCAAGTTCATCAAATGATAATCAATATCCCAAGTTTAAGCATACAAAGCCCTTAAAGTTTCAAGGGAAGTGAATTCAAATGCTCCCAAGGATCAAACTAAGCTATACTACAATACATGGAATCAAACTACCAATCTAAGGGAAATGAATGGAAGAAAAGGGAAAGAAAGATGAAGAAAAATGGAGATCTACATGGTCTTGGCCGTTTTCCATCTTGGAGGGGATAAAGGGTATTTATAGAGTGTAGTGTACGGGCCGCGCAGCACTTGGCGCACTTTGTGAAGGGCCATGCACTTCAACCTTTGATCTGATTTGCATCTTCTAGTAGTCCATTTCGAAGATCTTGACAAGAGGAATCCAATGGTATGACCCATGTGCTCTAACTCCTTTTCAAAAATTTCCAAAATCAAGTTTCAAAACATTAATGCATCACTTGCTCTTCAAAATGTAACTTTGACAAGTTTAGCTTTAAAACTCCTTACTTTGCACCAAATGCTACCCAAATTAGATCTCAAATTTCATTAAAAAAAGAGTATATTTAGGGCTCATCATGTGCCCTCTTCGAAATTTTTGAAGACCATAGTGTTTTCTAGAAACTGGCATTCTCATGAAATCTCATCGTCGCTTGAATGTTGTGCATATCAGACAAAGGTTTCGTAATTGCAAAATTATAAGCAGAATTCACCGTAAAGGTGTTTGACGTGGAGTAGTGTCTAGCCCAGTGATCTTCGGAGCCATGATGAAGCGGAATTTGCTTGATAATCCTCACATCATCCTCCGAGAGATGACTATTCAGTAGTCCGATGTTCCACCAACCCGTATCCAAGTCAAACAGGTCTGAAATCTTTGAAAAAGAGGATGGAATAGTTGTTGGGTGCTGAACATGAAAACCTTCTGCTCTTGTAACCAAGGATTAAAAGAAAAATACTCGCCGTGGCTCTTATGTTGATAGCTTTCCTGTATCCCAGCAGAGGCGGAGTCAGGATTTTTTAAATGGGTAGTAAATTATTATTTTTCAAAGTAGAGACATTAGCAGACGTGAGATGGAGGAAACTTTTTTGGGGATTTTCCTAAAATTTAGTATAAGGTTTGTAGAAATTTTTATGAGTATTAGTAATATCTTTTTAAAAACGAGTAGCAAAACAATAAAATTTTAAACTTTGTACAGCAAAAAAAAAAAGGAAAAAAATGGGTAGCATTTGCCACCCATGCCTGAAGCTACCTCCGCCAATGCATCCCAACCGTAACAAATCAACGCCTTCACTGATACTCCTCCAAGCATGAGAAGGTCTACTCCCAACAACTGAGCTGAACAAATCCGAATTAGGGTAATATTTATCTTTGTAAACTCGAGCCAGTAGAGAATGAGGCTGAGTCAATAGCCCCCATACTTGCTTCCCTAATAGCGCCACGTTAAACGCCTCCAAATCGCGGAAACCCATACCACCATCTTCCTTAGACCGTACCAATTTGGGCTAAGACACCCAATGAGTTTTACTCGCGGGGGAGGAATCATTCCACCAAAACATATATTAAGCTCTAAATCTCAATAATCAGTCGTTCGGGCAAGCGAAACAAGACATGACGTAAGTGGATTTGGACTAAACGAAGCCTATTCGCCACTACCTTAGAAATAATATGATAAATCACAGATCGGGCTGAACTGCATAATTAAATAAGGTTGCGCAATTTTAGGCATGAGAATAATGTGGGTGAAATTGACAGAAGAATTAAGGAGTCCGGATCCTCTACGCAAAACTCCCTACGCAGTACGCAAAAATCATTTACGACGTAGTTTTGACCATGTGTTAAACATAGGTTGTTATTCATATACTACGACTCAATATTTTACTGGTTAAATGTAACTTTTGTAACAATTTCATTCCTATGTTACCTAGTATTTTTTATATTTTCCATATAAATTACATTATTTAATTGATTTTGTTATGATTATTTTTTTTAAAAAAAAAACAGAAATAAAGTATGTGCAACATACGATTATTATTAAATCTTAGTTCAAACAAGATGTTTTATAAACAAATTTGTAGAATAAATCTCGAGCATGATTTAATTATTTCATATGAGAAAAAATATTTATCATTTACAACATGTATATAGATTAATTTTATAGCCGGATTTAATATATCTATTACATTATAATTTTTATGAAAATCAAAATTATTTTTAACTGATATATACATTTTAATTTTATTTATTTACAAAACTATGAATAATATGTTTTAAATTATATGAATCTAAATATATGTGTTTAAGATATTATTAATAAATGATTTCTTCTTTTCAAAAAATAATTTTAAACTAATAATGTAATTTAGTGTATAAAAAATAGGTAAATAACATGGCTAACACATTATTTTTTTTACTTTCACCGTAAAAATATTATCAAACGTGGTGTATATTATCTTACTTTAAAGATAGATAACCAAAACTAGTCGTAAATGGTGTTGCGTACGAATTGCGTAGAGGATCCGAACTCATAATTAAGGTCACCTATATTCAAAAATTCAGCACAAAGAGCTTGACGTCATCTGTCGAAATGTGGCAAAATTTTTAATAAAAAATTGGACTCGTGCCAAATTAATTTAACACACGAAAGTCCACGTTTGTATATAAATGAAGCTAGTAATTTAGTATAGACACGGCATTGTTTTCAGATGTAAAACTTGAGAATAAACTTGTTTGTAAATCAAATTAAACTACATTAGTAAATTAATTAGTTTTGTATCACAAGTGATAACTCCGCGTAGAACAACTGTCTGTAGCAAATCAGCATTCATGTGTACAAGATCCATTTCAAAATGTAGAATAATAAAGATAACAAATAATCTACATAAAAAAGACTTTGAACCGCATCCTTGATACTAAAATTAATGGCCAATTTTACTCCTAATTAACTTAACAGATAAAGTTGAAAACGGGCGGTTTCTTTAGTGCCAAAGCCAAAACTTCCCAAGTCCCAACCAAAGTTTGTGTAATTTATTTTATTTTTATTGCTTGTGGTGATTTGTATTTTCCAATTGTTATATGGTATCTTGATGTATGTATCCCGTCTTAATATTTACTAACAATTATATATTATTTATAGCAATAAAATTATAATGCATAATTATACATTTTAAAATGCACATGAGGTACGTACCCCAAATGTATGGTATAATTTGCGTGTATTTTCAGCCACTCGTCTTGCCAATTTCCACGTATATTATTTAAAAAAAACACACACACGTGCAATATTACTACTCTCAATCGGACAATACATATAGAAAGTAGAGTTGAATATATATGGAATCAAGGTTGATTTGAATCAGATTGATACCATAAATATTTGTAGGGATTCTCTACAACTAATTCCTAAGATAGATGATATAACTCTGACTAGGAAAGAATTCGGAAATCACGTTTACATTTTCGAAAATGATTACGCTGAAATCTTTCTTCGTTACAACAGAAAAGCACTTATAGACCGTGTCAGATCCTATCGTGTTGTACTACGTTGTTTGAAACCCAATATTAACCTTAATTAATTAAATAACCTAATTAAATCAATGAAATTCAGTTTTAACCTTTTTCATTTCTTTTATCAGATTAATTCATTTCATTCCCTTTGGTTTTTGTTCTAGTTAGTTTACCTTTTGCCTTTTATTATTGTTTAAATTGAACTGTAAAATATTCTGATAAAATTGTATACATTGTTTATCTATTAACTTAATAAGTACGTGTTCATTTAAATCTCTAATTTTCTGTTTATGACCAGGTCCACTTAAATGACATCTTTTTTTAAGTTATGCGAACGTAATTTACGAGAATTAGTTGCTAATCTTCTCCGTATAAATATTTACGATATCAATCACTGAAATCAACCCTCAATCCAAATTCAACCATTAAATGAGGGTTTAGGGTTTAGCAGGAATACTGGATATAAAAAGGCACAGGGCGCAGTCGCTTATTCATCAGCTTAACGAACAAGCACAACCTTTCGGTATGCTATTATTTCGTTTGGTTCTTTTAAATTCAGTCATATATATACATATACCTGACAGTTTAAAGTTTTTTGTTTTTGCTAGGATTCTGATATCTTGAAATATTTTGGTTGCTTGAGGAGAAGTTGTTATTGTCGTCGAAACTTCAGTCAAGGTATGTTGAATACCGTCGAAACTTCACTCAAAGCTGTTATATATCTCACGGTTTTTGTTTTGTTTTTCTGTTTAATTTTGCAAGGATTCTTGTAGATATTCTGGTTGCTCGGGGAAATTGTTTCTGGGTGTTCTTCCGCTGTTGTTGTTGTCGTCGAAGCGTCATTCAAGGTATGTTTCTGTCGAAACGTCATTTCATCGATCTATTGTTTTGTTTAATGATATTTTTAGGATACTGTTGTATTTGTGACACCTATGTTTTGAATTTATTATTATGTGAAAAGGGCTTCAAGTAAAATATTCCAATTTTCTATTTGCTAAACACTAACTACATAAGGTTGAATATTTAATAGATAAGTAATTAGGATACTATTGTGATGAATGATGATGAAGTATATGATATGCAGTATATATGCAGTAATTAGGAAATAGTGAGTTGCAATATTCAGTTTCTTAGTAGATTAAGGTTGCTTCTGTTTGCTAAAAGTTTCTATTATTTATCCAATCTTTATAATAAAACTTTTATAAAGGAATTCCAAAATTTACGTGGGAAATTTTATTATATTTATCTCTTTGTTAAGTTATTCATCTTTCGTGTCCTTTAATGCTAGGTTATACATTTCTGAATTTGAGACACCTCATCTTCACTGAGACATGGCCAAAACAATATGTATTGATCGTGATTACTTCAACGAACTCCCGGTTGAAATCCTGAATGATATCCTTTTGTGCCTTCCTGTCAAATTGATCTGTCGATCTAAATGTGTTTCAAAGTTGTGGCGATCTTTACTCTCAAAACATGCATTCGCTAAAGACCATTTCGAACTCCACATACACGATCCTGAATACCTCATCCTCACATCCTCCTCAGCTGATTTTGCTCCTTATATCGTTACTCCTAATGCTGCCACCACCGCCAGAAGCAGCGCAACTGCCCCCGTCAATGGCATTGCAGGCAAGGCATACCTACCAGCTGACATCATGAATTTGAAACCTGTCGTGGTAGGTTCGTGCAATGGAGTTGTTATGCTTAGTCTCCTGGAATCTACTATGATCTTATTTAATCCAGTAAGTTCAGATATTCAGAGAGTTATTCCCAATTGCCTTGTTGAGGTTAATGAGGGCACTTGTGGGTTTGGATACGATGTTGCAATAGATGATTACAAAATCGTCTGTTTGTCACACAACAGAGGTAAAATAAGTGAGGTTTTGGTTGATATTTATAGTAAAAGCGAAATATTGGAAGAGAACTGTAAATTCTCCTTACAAGGTAGAAGGTGCATATTATTTAGATGGCATTGCTCCTGGTGTGTATCTGAATGATCACATGCATTGGTTGAGTTCTGATGGTGGTGAGTATGCAACTTTGGTTTGCTTTGATTTGGTTAGAGAGGAATTTGTGGAAGATCTAATGGAAATATTGAGTATCAATGGAAGATATGCGCATGAAATTAAGGTTCTTGATGGATGCCTTGCATTGATTTGTGATGGTGCTAAGGAGGATGACGATGAGGTGGAGGTGGAGGTGGAGGTGGAGGAGGAGGAGGAGGAGGAGGATGATGATGAGGAGGAGAACCTATACCATTTATTTTCGAAGAGACTGGGAAATAGACGTTGTTTGTCTTTTGAATGAAGATGAATTTCTTGTGCGAAAAAGGGATAGTAAGAGACTCTTTGCTTATAATTGCAAGAATGAGATGCTGAGAGAATTGATTATCAGTAATGTTCCAGATCGTTTTTGTAGAGTCATGCCTTTCCGAGGGAGTTTTCAATCGCTTAACCAAGATGAAGAAATTCCTTCTTCTTCACATGATGGTGTTGTCCAAGTAAGTCAAGTAAGGTTTTCTTGTAAATTCTTTTCTTGATTATCTTTGGTTCTTTACTATGTGTGTTGAAGTGGCAAGAATAGATTTTGTTTAACTAGTTAATAACCATTGTTAAGATTCATTAGTTTTCAGTTTACCATAAATCTTTTAAAAACATGTGTAATTGTAATGCTTAGTATCTTGACATTATTCTGTGAATTAATATAAGTTTGCTTGGTTTTGCAGGTACTCAGTACAACTAAACCGTGAAAGTAGTGAACTCCTTGTTGTTGAGCTGTGTACGAAAAATATCTTGACAAGTTTAGTTTAGCTTTTTGTATTCGATCCAATTTCAGGGCTGTTCTGCTTCTTCCTTTTTTCCAAAAACTAAAAAGGCAGCTTGTATCCTATGTAGTTTTTTAAGAACAATAAAGAAATAATCCAGGGTGTGTGTTTTTTTATCTCTGCAGATGATTATTTTTGAATTCTTTCAGCTCTTTTGCTTAGTAACGATGATGAATGGTTCCTTTCATCATTATTTACATTTAAATTTTATAATTTATTTGGTAGCGTATCTGATTTTACTTGCATTTCATCAATCTGATTCTCTGCCAATGACCGATCTCTTTCCAGAACGAAGACTTTGTACGTAGTTTTGTTGGACAGTTAAAAGCATGCATGTTTATATATCATCACATCTGTTATACACGAAAGCGGTCCTGGTAGTGGATCAGTCTAGCTAGGGAATTATATTCAGTAAATTCAGAGGAAAATATATTTGCAAGTCATATTTTATTTTTGTGTATTATTTCCAAGAAATACTAATATATCTTCAATCGAATGGATAAAATTTGAACAAGATAAATTAATAAGAGCAATCTTGTCAGTTTCAATCAAAATACAAACTGTATTAATAAAACAAAATATGTAAATAGGAATTTCATAAATTTAGTTCTATTTATAGTAATTTTAGCTTATGGGTGTTCATGTCATCCTTTTTTCGGTTTACTTTGTTTTCGTCGATCTTTTGTCCTTGTGCCTTTGTATCTATTTGGATTTAATTGTGTATATTTAAGTACGTAGCTATATAAATAATTATTACTTTCCAAAAAAATAGCTATGATTTTTAATTACTCTCAAATATGTTGAAGAAGCTCCTCATCACTCAAAATATGCTTACTACTTATTTTGTTGAAATTAACTAATACATACTTTTTCAAAAAATACAAAATTTTAAGAGTTCTGAAAATAATTCAGACTCGAATAACAAAATAATTATAGGGGAGTCTCCAGCATAAAAAAACTAACGGATTAATCTTGAAAAAAATCCACTAATGATATAAATCACAAAGTGTGTGAAGACACGCACATAATCCTATCATTTTTGAATACATGATATTTTCATAAACAAATTAAAACAATTTTAGAACACATAACAACACTTAAAAGAAATGAAAAATCAGTAACAAAAAACAAACAGCACAAAAGATACTACTAAATCAGTTTCTAATATTAATAAAAATAAAATAAAATATAACAACACAATCTGAAAAACTATATGGGCTTCGTTGTATTGGGACGTGTAGAGTATATTCTTCTAAAGTTATTTCTTACCAAACTGAAAAATAAATTATATTTAACTGGACTGAAGTGAAAATTACTGTATTGAAAAATAGAACTATCATGAATAATCAAAATATATTTTTAATGAGTTTTGCTGAATTGAATTGAACTGATCTGTTGGTAAAGGTCAAAACTCAAATGTGCAAGACCTTATAAAAACAAATTATTTTACTAGAAAGGTAAATTCACACGATTATTTTTAGTTCGGGCTAGGGGTGTAAATGAGTCGAGTCGAGACCGAACAGGTTTATGTTCAAACTCGATTCGTTAAATATTTTTCGAGCTCGACCTCAAGATAGAGCTCTTTCGTACATGAAAAATTGTGCTCATGACTCGACTCATTAACTTTTTGTGAGCTCGAGTCCGACTCGCGAACTTAACGAAATTCAAGTTCGAATTCGAGCCAAGTGAGCTCGTTTACTCAAAAAACTCATTTTACTGGAATTCGCAAATGAAAGAAGAGGAAGAGTTAGAGTTGGACTTGGATTTGGGATAAAATTGAAAGTTTAGCGTGTGTACAGATTATACACGAAGTGTATTACAGTCATACATACCCTAATACTTAATTTTAATATTATATTTTTAATTATTTCTAAAGAAACCCCTATATTAGCTATATATCTAATTATATATATTTGTTCAATAAGATCATCGAGTTTATCGAAATAAAACTTAAAGATTCAGACTCGACTCGTTACATATTCGAACGAGTTCGAACTCGAGATCGAGTTTGGTCAACCCGAGCTCGAGATCGAGTTTTGACCGAGTTTCTCGAGATTTTCTCACGAACGACTCGAGTCATTTACACCCCTAGTTCGGACATATTAAACAAGACCTTAGTATAAAGTGGATAAAGCATATACAATAGATTATATTTAAATTTAATTTATGCTATTATTCATGATAAAAAGTAATTGATACGAGGATTTCAGTTATGGCATCAGAGAAAATATGTACATGAATTATTTTGTAAATTTTCTAAGAAGAAGACCTGGAAATTAGTTAAAAATTCTACAAATGGAAAGCTCATTTTCATGTTAAGCTTATACTACGGGTATAACATACCGGTCGGCCGGTCGGGTGAGATTATCGGTGTCAGCATTTGCAATGCTACTGGAAAATAGACGGTGAAATTGGAATTTTACCTCATTATATAAACCTGAGTTATAGAATTAATATTAGTCTTGAAATAGACCGTTTATATTATACCAATAATATAGACGGTCTCTTTTTGCAATTAAAACTGGACGCGGCTCTTTATTTGCAATTTACATTTGAAGGGGTCCTTTTTCTGTAAATTCCAAAACTTACCTCACAAATACATATAGTTATTTTCTTTTATTTTTTGGCACACTTCATTCTAGAACCTCAATCCCAATCGGCTCTCAAAATTTTCCTCCAATTCATTCCAAAACCCCATCGGCGATCCAATCTCCGTCCCCCAACCGTCATTATTCCGGCGATCTCCGGCGCAATCCGACGTTCATTCTTCAATCGATTGCAATCCGACGTTCATTCTTCAATCGATCTCCGGCGCAATTCGACGCAATCTCGTCGTTCATTCTTCAATCGATTGCAATCCGACGCTCCAATCTCCAATCGATTCATTCTTCCGGGCGTCACAGATCGGCGCTGCTCCAATCTCCTTTTCAGGTATTGATAGCGTTGTTTTCATTCAGCACAATTTGTTCTCCTCATACGATTGGGAAAAACAGCTGATTCCTTGTACTTGTGGCCATTTTCCCTTTCTAGGTCGGTTGGAAGATTAGGCCTTGGTCATACTGTTTATATATCTGGTTTGACGTCTTGAACAAGCAGAGGAAAGAGGTGAGCATATTTTTCCTCTATATGTTCATAAGCTTAATGTGAAAACTGTAATTGTGAAAATTTGGTTATTAAGGTTGAAAACTACAATGATTGTAGAAACTATGTTTTTTAGGCTAAAAACTGTGGTGTTTGTAAAACTTGATTGTTTAGGTTGAAAACTGTTTTTATTGTGAAAACTTTGGTGTTTGCGAAACTTGATTATTTATTGTGAAAATTGTGAATATTGTGAAAATTTAATTATTTAGGCCGAAAACTAGAGTGATTGTAGAAATTTAATTTTTTAGGCTGAAAACTGTGGATTTTGTGAAACTTGATTCTTTAAGTTGAAAACTGTGATGATTGTGAATTTTTAGGCTGAAAACTTTGGTGAAACTTGACTATACTTAACACAATATTATTTAACCTAAACACCCTAATTTTTATGCACCTAAAATCTAATGTTTATAATATGGAAACTTGTCTTTCTAACATGAATTTTTTTTGTGTTTACAAGTGTTTAAAATACAGAAATTATATATATTAGCTGATTTGAGTACATATTCTTTGCGTGAACAGTTCCGTGAACAGTGCCGTGAATAGTACTTTTCCCAAATTTTGCAAATAAGGACCTCCTTTCTTTCATATTATAATATAATCCTTGGTCTATAGGTATAATATAGACCGGCACTCCATAAGACCAACTCACAGACCTCATGGGTGTGTTTGGTTGGGCAAGTTTTTGCAAAACTTGGACTATCCAAGTCCAGTTTTGTAAAATCTTGTTTGGTTCACCAAGTTTCTCAAAATCCAGACTTGCAAAATCCTAAAAACCAATAAAAAATTTTGTTTCATACTCACAAAATCCAACCCAACCAAACAAGGATTTTGCAAAACCAGACTTTCAAAATTTCAAACAAAAACCAGACTCTCAAAAACCAAAAACAAAAAGCAGACTCTGAAAAACCTGACCAACCACACAGACCCAGGTTCCAGATTCCAAAAACCAGATTCCAAAGCTTATTTGACACAATACAAAACATATATATTTGATATTACTAGTAGTTACTTCAAAAGGTTTTACAACACTCTTAAAAAAAACACATTTATACAGGGCACGAAACTGAGGCATCAGCTTCAGGGCACATAACCGTCACCGGACCGTGGCCGGAACCGCGAGGCGAAGCGGTTAACGAGCGCAAGAGCGTTGCTGGTAACCTGGGTGATATGCACGACCCTCCTCCTCACAGAAGCCTTGAGATTCCCCTCCATGTAAGCTCCGGCGAATCCATCCATACACGTCTGCTCGTCCGTCAGCGCAGCGCTCACCCACGTCATCACGTTGCTCATGTGCCACATGAAGTCCTGCCCGTTGACCCGGCCCATCTCCTCCATGGACTGCCGGAGCTGGTCCACGCTGTCCCCCATGGTGTCGATGCAGTCCCGGATCGCCTGGGACTCCCTGGGCCTCAGCCCCCTGGAGGCCGAAAGCTTGGAGACGAAGCCCGCGGCGGACCGCGCTTTTGCTAGCGTGACGGCGAGGGCGACCCGCGCCAGCTGCTTGTCGCTCTTCTGCACGGTTTTGGAGAAGGGGCTGAGTGAGCGCAGGCATAGCGGGTAGTACCGAGTGGCTCTGCAAGCTGATCTGATGAAGCTGGGATCTGGGGATGGAGCACTGAGGCCATGGTGGATAAAGTGGAGGAAGAAGAAGATGAGGAGGATGAAGATGGTGGAACTGCGGGCCATGTTTTACTACTCCTTTCCTTTGCCTTTGGTTAGGTTACGGTTTACATTTGGTCTATATAGAGCCTTGGGACTGAGGGAGCTTTTAAGTCTTTGATGGCACATGGATCTTCCACTTTAATTACCTGCTACTATGGTCTCATCTCATGTGTGTCAGACCAACTTGCCAAGCATATCCTGTCTTCAACCTTTCAGCAACTCTATGTAGATGCTTGTTTGATGTTTGAAGTGAGATTTACTATATTTTAATGCATGACTTCGATTCTTATCATAAAAGGTGATTCGCTCCCAACATTACATGTCTTGGTGGAGAGATAAATCACGGTAACTCAAAATCAGGACCATTGAGCATCCTTTGACTCAGTGTGTACAAGGGACCTTGCAAGCAAGAAATCCCCATACTGCCGCCGCTGAGATTCGAACCTTACACCTATCACAATGAACCCAATATCCCAACCGATGAGTTACACCCGTGGATGTTCATGGCTTCGATTCTTATGTATGACAATTGTATGGTATGTTAATAATAAGTGTTCCATTATTGTTCACTTAAACTTACATACCTGTCACTTGGCAATATCTATGACATTGATTATATAAAGTACAATTGTAAAATATATGAAATTTAGGTACTAATCATAGATACAATTATCTATGCCTAACATAACAACTGTTCATAGAAATTTAGGTACTGTTCATAGATATTAATACCTATGACCTTTATCTATGATTATATAAAGTTCATGTTCAGTTCAACTTTACCACATCAGTTTTAACAGCTGTTAGCAACTTACACCGGTTCAATCAGATGACTTCATTCGATTTGTACATTTTTAAAAAATAAAATATTTTGAAATTTAGGTACTAAAAAAATTATTTTAATTGTTGTCAGTGAAATATTGTTTATTTTTTATAGTCATGTCATGTATGACATTTAAATTTAAGTGTTTTAGTTTTGTTAATAAAGGATTTTGATAAATTCATCTACACTTGAATATAATGTATGTCAATTAGTGCTAATTAATTTAGTGAAATATGAATGAAATTGAGTTACATTAATAGTGTTTTAAAAAATAATTCAAAATTGAAACTTAAAGTTTAAGAATATTCTATAATTTTTTGGTATCATATTCGAACTCAAAAATTCTTATGTGTGAACGCATCCATTTCTACGAATACTTAGAATTACCAGTTTAATATGTATCATGATCATCCTGATATGCTATATCAGACAATAATCAAATAGCAACACGTCATCTTAAAGTAGTTTATGATTGGGGTGCGTATTCAATCATTATCCAAGCGAGTTTATGCAAGATTAGGGTTTTAGAAATTTAACATATATATCTTAATCAATCAAAACATCATAATTGCACACGTTTCATATTCTTATTGGTGCATGACAAAAACTATATTAGGATCTCTGATAAATGTTATACTATAGAAAGAATTAAATGTAATTCTTTTTAAATTTTTATATATGTGAACGTATGAATTTGTTGGTATCAAGATAATTTGAACTCAAATAACATTATTAATATAGTTTAAGTTCAAAACATCTAAATTTCAGTTGATGACAACTGACGGCAGGTGTAAGCAGTCTTTAACCTGTCAATTAGCAGCTCTATTGGACCGGACAAAAATAATCTATACAATGTATTGATAATGGTGATTGAATTTTATGATCAAATGTAGTTTTGAAAATGAGAACGAAAAAGAAGGGTGAGAAACAAAGGAGTGTGATAAAAGCATTAATTTAGGGAAAATGAAAGTGTAAAGTTTATAGTAGTGAAACTTTTCCCCCTCATATCAAATGATTTTCTTTTTTTTGCTTTACTTAGTTCATGTGAAATGTGTAGTAGCTCGTATAATATGGTGACTGATGACAAATAGCAGATCTAGATTGTGTATTAAAAGCACAAAAAAGGAACATTTGTCTTCCACCATAATCCCTTAGATCATAGTTAAACAATGGGGTGGCCCCAATACTTGACTAATCTTATCACAACATCAACAGCAACAGCAACAGTCAATTTAGGTCGTCTGATCATGTGATTTAGACAGATAATCCATTGTGATAAAACCATAGGTCCATAGCAAGCCTTGATAAGATGCATCCTTAAAAGACCGAGACATGATTAAATTTGACTAAATTCCAAAAAATGACCCTAACATTGGTATAAATGTCAATTTTAGAATCCAACATTCAAAAATGTTAATATTTGGTACCCAGCATTCTGAAAATATACAATTTTTGGACTTTCATAAAATTCACATGTTAGATCTATTAATATCAAGGGCAGTTTTGTCATTTTCCTCTACAGAATATCCAGGAGTATATCAATGTCCAAAATGTACACCACCATTGGCGCATCTTATAGTTAGACGAGACCTGAATTCATAGATTTGAATTTATGGCAAACGTTTCATTTTCGTCTTGATGGATAGGATAAAGATGTGGGTAAAAAATGGTACTGTTACTAGGCTCCGGTAGTGACGAGGTAATGCGGGCACATGACTAGCGGTGAAGTTACAAAGAGAGTTAGTCGAAAATGTCAATTGGGACTTTTAGGGAAGATGAGATGGGTGATTTTGGTGGATTTATAAATTTTAATCTTTTATTTATTATGAAAATTACCAAAATGCCCTTGAAATTAATAGATCTAACAAGTGAATTTTATGAAAGTCCAAAAATTGACATTTTCAAAATGTTGGGTACTAAATATTGACCATTTTGAATGTTGGATCCTAAAATTGACATTCTCAGAATGTTGGGTACCAAATATTGACACTTTTGAATGTTGAGTCCTAAAATTGACATTTGTACCAATGTTAGGGTATTTTTTGGAATTTAGTCATTAAATTTGTGCAAGATACAATTCATGAATCTCAGTTACTCCATCGTCTTAACGTTTTCCTATTTCGGGTATCACCATCTAAATTGCACACTTTTCCATTATGGTAATTCTACTTCATTTTTCTCTACCTATATCACTTACTTTCTTCTTAAATTCAATATCCACTGTGCACTTCACAATGCAAAATTTAATTTTCATTTTCTCTATCTGCAGGCTTTTTCGACCGGGACGAAAGGAGTATCAATTACCATGTTTCTTCACAATCCAAAATTCAACTTTCTTTTTTTATAAAAATTTTACCACTATGAAGTGGGGGGAATTAGAAACATGGTAATTATTAGGCTCCCCAAACCTAATAAGGCAGTGCCATAGTTGTGTTACAAGGGAAGAACCCTAATAAGCTTATAAGCTTTCAAAAACTATCTTCTAGGTTAAAGTGTTGAACAGTTCAAAGTGAAGATCGAAGGGGGAGCAATTTAGTGATCGAATAATCAAATACTGAAGCACAACTCTGCACCCCCTAATCCAAATAAAGATAGAAAGTTCCTAACTATTTACTCACAGCCCAAAACAACCATATAATGGTTCAAAAATGGCTGGTTCTCTGCTAAGAGATGATTGTCCAGGCTTTGTCAAGCCTTTGTCAAACAGGGGTGCTGCTTCCTGATGAGTGTGATATGACTTCAAATTCAACTTCTGTCCCGAGCTTCTGTACCTGCAAAAACAATGTATCAGCAGTACCAGAGTTCTCTAAACTGGATAATTTCTGACAGATGGTACACCCCTTCTGTCATTTGAATATGCCCTTTTAGAATAGGGGGTGGCTCAGATAAAATAATATCTGCAGTCAAAACATTTGAGAGAGCACTTTTGGATAGATAATCTGCAGGTATGTTTCCCTCTCTAAGTGTGTGTGTGTGACCTTGTGCATACAATAATTAGTATGTAAATCATGACTCAGAGAGTATTGTGTCCAAGGTGCACAAAGTGGATTTTTTTTATAGCTGCTACAGTTTGACTGCAATCAGTCTCAATCAAAAAATCATATAGGTTAAGTGACTGTGCAGCATCAAATCCCATTTTTATAGCAGTTAACTCTGAGGGAAGGGCTGAAGAGCTATGTGTAAATATCTGTCTGAGCAGCATAATGTTCCCATTGGAATTTCAACTATGATACCTATTCCACAGCGTCCATCTTTAAAAGCAGCATCTACATTTATTTTATAACTTGAGTCAGGTGGGTGCCATTTTATGATTTTGACTCTTTTAGGCCTCTTCAAATCAATGAAAGGGACTAATCCAGCCAGAATAAAAAAATAATTTCTTTGTCTGTTTCCTGACACAGGGTTAACAGTAAAAATATTACATGTGAGCTTCTGTATCATCTGAATTAATTGAGTGGTAGAGAATTTTATCTCATCATATAAAAACTTGTTTCTCCTAATCCAAAGTATCCAAAAGACTACCAGGGTAGTAATCTGAATAACTTTATTATGGATTTTGGACTGGCCCTTGTATGAGAAGTAAAAATTCAATCTAGCATTGACAAAGTGGAACACTGGTGTTTGGATCTGTAGCAAAGTATGAATGTGATTCCAAATATCCATATTGGCAGTGCAGCAATTAAAGAAATACTCCAGGGAATCAAAATTTAAGCACAGTGGACACTTAGATGTAATTAGAAATCCAAACCTTGTAAGAACATCATCAAATGGTAAAATTCTATTCCTCATCTTCCAAATAAAGATAGAGATTTTTTTGGGAACAAGGGATTGCCATACCATTTTTAAAATTGATTCTGATGTTGTGTGCTCCAGGCTGGCTTTATAGGTGCTTTTAACAGAAAAATTGCCATCTGTCCCTGGCTTCCAAATAAGCCTGTCATCATGGTTGAAACTGATCTGCACTTCCTGCAATTTAATGAGAATACTGGTAGTCAGGTGAGGCTCCAAACTAGGCATATACAGGTGTTTCAGTTCTATATAGTCAGGCAGAGTAATATTAGGAAATGACAATTCAACATCTTCAGGCCACATATAAAATAAAGGTCCTATTTCTAGCCAGTTACCATCCCAGAAAGAACAAAGGCCTTTCCCATGAATTATTTGTGAGTGATTATTTGCCATTTTCAGTAACAGTGCAAATTCTAGATCAGGTAAAGGATTTTTTGTAAGTTTCAGGTAAAGACAACAAAATTTTTGACCAGATGGTGTCATTTTTCTCTAATTTCACCATAGTTTACATGAAAATGCCTTAACTATTAATCTAAGATTTCTAAGACCTAAACCATTCTCCTCCTTTGGCAAAGTGAGATGAGCCCATTTTTTCCAGCTCCTTTTCTGTCCATATTCATTTTCCCCCCAAAAGAATATTGAAGCCAGTCTCTCCATTTTTATGATAACTGCAATAGGAGGCTTAAGGACTGCAAGTATATGTGTGGGGATGGCCATCAATACATGATTAATAAGCACTAATTTTCCCCCACTAGACAGCCAGCAGTTTTTCCAATTTGTGATAACTTTCTCCATCCTTTCTAAAATTGGATGATAGTAGATAATTTTGTTTCTCCCACTGAAAATTGAGGCTTCAAGGTAACAAAAAGGCAGTTTACCTATCTTCATTTCCAGGATCCTTTTTATGAGTGAGATTCTCCTAACTGGGGCATTTTTGTGAGTGTACACCTCTGATTTGGAGAAGTTAACTTTTTGACCAGAAACAGACTCATATGCTAACAGGAAGGATTTGAATCTTTTAAGATTTCTGACCTCTGATTCAAAATTCAACTTTTATTTTTTCTATTTGCAGTTTTTTCAACCGGGACGAAAGAAGTACCAATTACCGTGTTTGGAATGTACATGTTTACTTGTACTAAACTGATAATAATACTTAAAATGCTACTCTCCCTTGACTCTTTTAGAGAGATTCCCTCACCCCAAGAACTAAAATATAAACGTTTGCTAGTAGTAGTAAAGTTTTAAGTGTTGATGGATCTCAAGACAGTCGGACAATGGTCCAAACAGATGAAAGTTCGCGGCAATGTACTTGGCTACTGCATGTGTTGGCTGTACATGTTCCGGCAAATAGACAACCATTTTTCATAGTATATCATTTGAATTTTTACAGACAACATTTAGAATGGCATTGTAAAGCTGTTTAATTCAAGTTATACAATCATTGCTTTAAAGTGTTCTGTGTGTTTTTTTTTTTTTTTTTTTTTTTTTTGGCTTAAAGAGAATAATCTAATCTCTACTTGACACCAGAAAGCTCGAATAAACAAAAACAGTTGAAGATGGCTTCTTACTGGGTGGAGAAACCAATCCTCCATTCTCCGGTGTTGGTCACACTCAATGCCTAGACAGCTCCATCTGCAAATAGTGAGTGAAATGTGCACCTCAGATCTTTCACACTTTTAGCATGTCACAAAATAAGTGTTCTATATCAGTATCTTAACACAAAAATGGTATTAAAGTTCCAATTCTAATTACCTATCAATATGAATGAGAGAACTAAATACACAGTATAAACTTGGAAAGGAATGTAATGTTGTACCATGTAGGCTGCTTGCTAAACCGTGATATACTTGAGCACTAATCCTCGTATCTTTAGCATGTAATCTGCCGCGTCCTTCTGCATATGAGGAGAAATTTCTATTCAGTTTTGTGGTTCGGCCTATAAAAAAGTTCACAGAATTGCAATTCGACTATTCAGTTGTATGGAACCTGATTGGATGAATGCGCATTTGCAATATTTTCATCAAGAATCGTAAGAAGGGATCGATTCAACTCATTCTTCTCAACCATATCTAGCAGCTGGATTCGAAAAACCATAACACCATTCATTAGTCGACTTATGGTTACAACCATTCAACATTCAGCAAAGACAACTGAAGAAAACCTGGAAAACATACGGTAGTTTTAATATCCTGTGATGTCAAAATTGTTCTCAAACTCTTCTGCGCAGTTACCAGATCAGCCTGCATTTTATCAAAAGCCTCCGTTCCTTCCAGCAAGGCTTTCTCCAGAAGCTCCAATTCAGCCACTCTGTCCTCCACATCCTGAAAAAGCAGCATCACCATCACAAATACATATATCTCCTGATTCATGTCATTATAAACTTGAATCAAACATAACTACTGCCCGTAAACAAACCTGAGTTTTATTCACTGCAAACCTCAATTTTCCCAATTCCAGTTTAATGTGTGAAAAGAATTCCTTATTCAATCTGCAAATTTCCACACACTCATACACAGCTGACAGCTATTCCCCGAATATCTGAGAAAACAATATATTCAAAGAACTGACCTAGGCCTCATTTTGGCAATCTCGAATTCAATTTCTCGAGCTTCAGTATCAAGAAAATACTCAACCAATTCCGCTGCAGTCTTGGGTACACCACGAGCCTAAAAACAGAAAACATACATCAAAGTTAAGCCATATAAATTCACAAACATAATTTTCATTCCACACGACTAATCTTATGGAATGAATTTTCATCCGGAGCCATTAACAGTTAAGACTTGAGACTAAGGAGAAGTGTAATTTACATCTCGAGCAGCTCGGAGCCGTTCATTTTCTTCGCGAACTTGGCGTTCAAAGGCATCTCTAGCTTCGCTGTCGTTCGCCATCTTCTTCTTGAACTCCAGCCTAGCTATGTGACCTCCTTCCGGCGGTCTCAGCACGCCTTCCGGATCCTTCCTTCGCATATTATGTTTACAAATATAGAGTCAGACAGTTTCACAGTTACAGCTAAAGATTATAGACAGAGGAGCGCTGAAATTCATTATTTCATGATTCATACCCATCCTATGCAGCGGATTGTGGTCGAGAATCTGGCGGGTTTCCGGTAGGTTGGGCGGCGGTTGAGTGTCGTCAAGGCGGATGGGAGGCGGTGGAGCAAAGAGGTGGACATGAACATTGCTGCTGCTTTGTGAGAGTGTGTGGTGGTTGATGGCAAGGGGTTTTGTTTGAGGATTGAATTTTTGATTAACCGGTCTTATCCATTTGAATTTTCCGCACCAAAATTGACTGACCGTTTGAATCTCCTCCAGCGGATGATATCGGCGAGGCAAGCCCATTTCTTAGATACATATTTTGGTAGCCCGTTCTTCGGTGACATGGTCAAGACTCAAGAGTCCAATGGAATGACTTTTGAGTCCAATATTATGAAAAACCACACGAAACCCAAAATTCGTCAATAAAACTGTCAAATCCAATTTCGATGTACGGAAATGAAAACGGTTGAATTTTAAGTTTAATAGTACTAAAAACTGTGTGTGAAAAAATAAACTGCTCAACTAAATTAAAAGGTATGCACGATTATATAGTCTTCACTGATTTGTGTTAGTAGTTGTACTGGATTGAACATAATTTTTTTAACTGAATTGAACTTTTTTAAAAAGTTCAAGAACAAAACCTATAATTCATAAAACCTGTAAGTTTCGCTGCCCAAATTTATACTATTATGAAAGCGTGAATGTCCAAGAAATGGCTGGTAACGTCCTGGTTGCCAGTTTTCCTGCCTTTACTTTTCCTCTTCACCTACTTGTCGTCCATGTGCTTGCTTCGCTGTTTTCGAAGACAAAAATCACAACGTGGCCTCAGTCTTGCTTTTCTACCAAGCGGACTCGACATGATACCTGCTTGATTCATCATGTGTGGGAGCCCCACCGACCCGCTCTTGTTTTAAAGGTCACTAGATGTTTGTTATCCTTATCCATCCCTAGTCATTTATCTCTCTCACTCCCTCTCTTAAACTCATTGTTGCCTTCTTTTTTATCGATAAGTTCATGATGTGGTCTATCTTTTGGAGGTAGAAGTAAACCACTTAATTGATACATAGTAGGTGTTTGATATTTTTTCCTAGGATAGGGTCTTGTCTAGTAATGTTTAAGGTTTGTAATTACTCACAATTTCATGTCATTTTCATAATTTTGGTTTTGAGTTTTAAAGGGATGAAGATTGAGTTGAAATGTTTTTGTTTGCTCTCATGTGAAAACACTTTTTATGTTCAGTCATGATAGATACTGATCTTTTTGAATTTCCACTCCAATGAATTTCCTTAGTACGTTTGTAATGTTTTTGGGTCCAGTACTAGGGTTATATTCTGAAATTTGGGTGACTGTATATATTTCTTCATATTGTTGATATTTTGTTTGAATCTTAAGATGTCCAAGAAAGTATCATCCTTTTATTAAGCCAAGTTTAGATAGTGATGAAGGTTTTTCAGATGCCTTTGTTTGAACTTCTTACCGTTGCAGTAGTGTGCTCATGGTCATGGTAAACAAGAACAACATAAATTTAGTGCGTTTTGAATTTTCCAGAAGTATTTTCAGGTACTGCTCTGTTGATTAAACTCATCACCGCTTCATGATTATTAATTCTTAAGCACATAATAGTGCACTCGCGCAGAAATTTTGAGGGTAAAAGATCATATGTTGTTAGTGATTTAGTATGTTTTATGGAATATTTTTGTTTACTTTGTAGAATTAGGAGAGGTATACTTGCATAATGATGATCTTGCCAGTTGAATAGTACACTGCTGGAGGACAACATTGACTTCATTAATGGACATTTAGAGGAGACGCATTAATTGTTGATCACCAACTGTGTATTTAATTGTTCACACGGTAAGTCCAACACTAACATGTGCACTTTCATATCTGTTAGATAAGTGATCCAAGTTGAAGAATGTTTTCTAGAAGTTAGTGACGAGTCTGAGCACATCCAAATAAGTTTCATTGATTAACGTCTTAGACCATCCTTACAAAATATATTGAGATATTTCTGTAATGCCACGTAAAATCCACTCATAATTCAATTGCTAAAATTCAACACTGGTCGAGTTATAGGAAGGGAATATTTGCTCGTTGCCATCAACATTACAATTTGTAAAGTGATGAAATGTATTTTATGATGAAAAAATATATTTTATGATAAAATGTAGTAGAAAAGTGATGTAATGATCTACCGATCTTCTGTGTTTTGCATTTGACAAAACATTTGATAGGTTCTTTGGCCTAAATGGATGAAAACCAGTTCCTCTTATTCACCTGATAGAAGGCAGCACTTTAAAGAGAGCTTATCAGAGAGCATTGTGTTAAAGCCGGGAAAACTGCTTTTCGTGAATCTGTGCCTAGACCATGTTGCTTTCGGTGGAGACAATTTTGTTTGAGGCCATGGTCGTGGGCATGCTTGTGATTTCGGTACACATCATTTTGTGGCATGGGCCAGTTGATCAAACATGTTGGACGGTCTGGGAGGACGAACTAGCTGGTTCGGGAGGTCGGTCTGGGCTGACACCCGAAACCTTTTAGTTGAACTTCTCATTTTGTTGAGTTTAGCATGTGATCCGCCTTGAATAGTATCATCCGGTAACTGCCTTGAATAGTTTCATCTGGTAACCTAACTTCTGGACCTGGGCTCCTCATTTGGACAAGATTGGTTCGGTATCCCACATCGTAATCTGGGTCGCTGCGTGATTCCTTAACCTGGTGAGGATTGATCATCAAGCGGCATCTCTGGTCAGGGTCATAGCCACGAATGACCCGTGACCGTGGTCGTGTCATAGCCTTCTTCTTCTTGCTACACCTTGACTCGTAATTCTCTTGAGGTAGATGGTGTCGTCGGTCTTCACGCTTCTTCGCATGTTGCATCTCGGCATGTTAGGCCCCGTGGTACATCGGAGTGACTTCATTCATTAATCTCCTTGGTTTATCCGCTTCTCTCAACCATTCGATCACTTGGCTTTCCAGTTTGTCAACCGGACACGCCATCTGGGCGACTGAGCCTCTCGCCGGTGTCTTGATGGTTGGCCTGGGCTGATCTTTGTTCTGGACTTTCCTTGACTGTAATTGGACTTTTCCTGATATTTCCATCACTCTGGGTGTTTAAGAAATAACTTACATTTATCGTGCCAATCCCATTGACTTGGGCGGCGGGAGTGGTGTGACCCAAGTTGGCGGTCGGAACTGCGACCTTGGCTGGTGGATCGAACCGGCAAGGTCAGAGGGCTGGCTCATGGCACTTACTTTGGCAGGATCGGCTGTCCGGCTTCACGGCCCATCTGGTCTCCCTTCCCCTCTTTCTAGTGAGAGTTGAAGAATTCTTGTTGGCTAGAAGAGGGAGCTTGTGTGGTGCAAAGCTCATATGTATCAATGTAAGCCTTGGATACCCTAACAAGCCTTAATGGGGCTGTTCGAATCGTCACCTGCAAATGACTGATGAATATTGAGGCGGTCAAAACTGAGGACTAGGCTGGCGGTCGGAACTGCGACCTAGGCTAGCAGAACCATGACCTAGACTGGCAGTCGGGACCGCAACCTATGCTGGCAAAATCATGGCCCAAGCAGGCGAACGGAACCGAGGCCTAGGCTAGCAGAACCGTGGCCTAGGTTGGCGGTCGGAACCGCGATCTAGGATGGAAGAATCGTGACCCAAACTGGCGGTCGGAACCGCGATCTAGGATTGCAAAACCGTGGCCCAGGCTGGCGGTCGGAAACATGATCTAGGATGGAAAAACTGTGGCCCAGGCTGGCGGATGGAACCGCGATCTAGGATGGCAAAACCATGGCCTAGGTTGGCGGACGAGATCGCGATCTAGGCGGTCAGCCTTTTTGGATCGACATCTTATCTTAAGCGTACGAATTTTCAACTGTCCTTAGCATGCTGACCTGGGCCGTGATGCATGTAAGGGCAGGTTGATTTATGGCAAGCTTTGATAATCAGATTGCTTTTTTGGACTCAACTCCCGACCTACATGATTGACCTGGGCGGTTTAGTTTCTTTTGTCCGAGGGACTTTACTCATTGCTTGTACATGTTCATTGTGTTGCATGGCATTGGTCACAGAGACCTCCCATGTTTCGCACGATTTCAAGATGACGATCCTGGATGGGCATGCGCTTTGCAGCGTGTCGTCTCTCTTGGGTTGATTAGTCGGCCGGCCAAGGCGACCAGTCCAGTTGGATTTTTTTAACTTGGGGGTCGCTAAACCCTGCCCAAGTCACCAATCTTTGAGAAGTCATGCTTCTTTTTGGTTTTTGCTCCAAAATCAGTACTGCTAAGTAACTAACTTTGCTCGTCGGTCCTTGCCCGACATGAGCCTTCATTAAAGAAAGCCCACTTTTTGTCCCAAAAGGTTACTACCCTTGGTTGGGAGAGGAGATGGTCTGTTTTGTGTGTGTTTTGCATTTGAACAACTCCACACCTATATTCGACGCGCAGGACGGGCGGCTAAGCCGCAATCCCGGGCCGGCGGTCACGGTCGTGGCCGTGTCGACCGACTTGCCCGTAGATGTGAAGTATGTAGGAATCTCTGTTCGTTTCTCCAGGTGGCTATCATGGTTCTGTAACGATGAGGTTTTCTAGATACTTCAAAATCCAGGTGATGATTCGTTTGGCAATTTGTTTGGTCCTCGGTTTAGGTCGTTGACCCAGGCCGCGACCTCGTTTTGCGAGATCGATAAGATAAAATGCATTTTAAATGAATAATACACGCATAATTGCATAACATATGAACTTAAAAGATGATGGTCCGTTTGGTGATCTGTTTGGTCCTCGGTCTATGTCGTTGGCCCAAATCGAAACCCCATTTTGCAGAATCACATAGACAACATTCATTTTAAGCGAGACAATGCATGCATAATCACATAACAAATGTGCAGCCTTTTTAAACATATGCTTTCTTCACAAGCTAAATTAGTTTTCCCTAATACCACTCCTTTATTAGGGCAAACGTTGTGATCTCTCTAGGAATTATACTTGAGAAAATGTCATGGGACTAGCATTAACAATATTGGGTGGTACAGGGTACCTTTTTAGAGGGGTGGTTCGCCCACCATGGTCGGGAGTTTGTAGGTATCGTTGCGGTGGAATCCGGACACTTTGCACGATCTGGGACGTACCATGTTGTTACACCATGCCACCCAGATGACGACCTTGGGCATTGAGTGGGATTGGCCTCGTTGTCAGGTCAGCTCTCCTAGTTGGCTCAGTTGTCTAAGAGATGTTTCTGATCTAGGTTGCTCACCGGGTTGCCATGCACTCATGTGCCTACGTCATCACCTGGGTCTTGATTCCGGATGGGTCGGCCCACCTGGGCGACTGCTCATCTTCGTAAACTCCTTCCCCGCCCCTTTGGCAGTCTACTCAGCCAAAGGGATGGAGACAGATCACGTGACTGGATGGGAAACTTTGCTCGCCCTATTCGTCCTTTGGTAGGAGTTGCATCAGGATGACTCTCCTTACCACGATTGATTGTTGACATGGAGAACTGTTGTTGCATAAGCTCTAGATGGTGGATGAGCCTGCTGAACTGGGTTGATGAAACGGCTTTGGGAAGTGGACGTGATCGATGAACTAAGTGGCTGACCTTGTCGCCGAAATGGGTCGATGAACTGGTCGATGTCGCTGAAGTGGATCAATGAACTGGGCGATGTCGCTGAAGTGGGTCGATGAACTAGGCGACGTGGCTGAAGTGGGTCGATGAACTGGGCGACATGGCTGAAGTGGGTCGATGAACTGGACGATGTGGTATTCAGCTTACCAAAAATGGCCTACGCCGTGCCACATTAACACTCACCACTACATGAGGGTAGCTTATGACCATGATGGTATTCAGAGAGGATGTGTCGGTTGATTTTTCATGCATGACTTGTGATGAGTAGCATGATCACAATAAACTAATTTGGGCGGCAGGGTGGCCCGCCAGTGCCCATATATGAAGTTACCGATGTGGGCATGTCATGGCCAGTTGTTGATGACCTTTATATATACGTTGTCTTGTCTGCGCGATGACCGGTCCGCTTGTCTGGACGCGGCGACCGTCTGGGCGTGGTGACTGCTCCACTCGTCTGGGCGCGGCGAACGGTCCGCTCATCTGGGCACAACGACCTGTCCGCTTGTCTGGGCGCGGCGACCTGTCCGCTTGTCTGGGCGCGGCGACCTGTCCGCTTGTCTGGGCGCGGTGACATGTCCGCTCATCTAGGCGTGGCGACATGTCCGCTCGTCTGGGCGCGGCGACCGGTACGCCCGTTCGGGCGCGGTGACTGCTCCACTCGTCTGGGCGCGGCGACCGGTCCGCTCATCTGGGCGCGGCGACCGGTCCGCTCATCTGGGCGCGACGACCTGTCCACTTGTCTAGGCGCGGGGACCGGTCCGCTCATCTGGGCGCGGCGACCTGTCCGCTCGTCTGGGCGGCTTGACGCATCGGCTAGACAAAATCAAAGTGCATAACCTTTTTCCTTTTTTTCAGGATCGTGCCACTTTGCACCACACAAATATGGCAGAGGTATGATATCCTCCTCTTTCCCTTTTCAATGGCTCTTTTCACACATATATGGGGCCTGGCTCTAAAGGCCGGGTTTTTGATGAAAATCTTTCCTTTTTTGGCTAAAGAACGAACGGGTTTGATGTCTTTAACCTTTCTTGAAGCTATTCTTAACAAATCTGAAAGTTTTCGACTCTAAAGGTCGAATTTTTGGTGAAAGTCTTCCTTTTTTGGCTATAAACGAAATGGGCTTGCTCTCTTCAAGCTTTTTTTGAAGATATTCTTAACAAATCTGAAAGTTTTCGACTCTAAAGGTTGGATTTTGGTGAAAATCTTCCCCTCTTTGGCTAAAAACGAGATGGGTTTGCTCTCTTCATGCTTTTTTGAAGGTATGCGTAACAGATTTGAAGGTTTCAGCCTTAAAGAGGGATTTTTTGGTGAAAATCATCTCATTTTTAGCTTAAAAAGAATGGGATTGATCCGTTTAAGCTTTTTTGAAGTTATGCTTAACAGATCTGAAAATTTAGGCTATAAAGGAGTGATTTTTTGGTGAAATTTTGCACCTTTTTACCAAGAACCAACTTAGAGCCTCTTTTTTTGCTCGGACTTGGAGATGTGCTTCGGTTGTGCTCGTTGGAGACTGATACGCTCACATCTCCGAGCTGCGTGGGTGACTAGGCGTTTAATCCCCACAGACGGCACCAATGTATAGCCGAGAAATCCCTCGGAGGAATATCCACGTCCGAAACGGTGCTGCTTGACCGTGGCCACTGTCGATCCAGGCCGTGCTGCAGCGTCCCTTGATCTGCCTCGGCGACGGATGGATTCAACCTGCTAAGACCAAATGAACACTCACGGTCAGGGCGGGGTTTCTTAAGTCAGAAAGCATGTTGGGAGTAATTTGGTAGAGAATAGTGAATGGTGAACATTTCTCTCTCCTTGTACATTAGTGAGATATTTATAGAAGGGAACCGAGGCCTGGTCAGTCACATCACGCCATTAGGTTGTCTAGGAAGATTCTCCTTTCAGGCCAGTTAGAGTTCTATTCTGCGATCGGGTCTGGCCCGGATGCCATGTTTGTTGAGGGGTCGGGATGAGCCATCCTGGATGGCGAGATGCCCGACCCTGACAGCTGGGGTTCTGATCCTGACCGAGCCGTTGGTCCTGATGAGCCATCAGGTCAACCGGATGCTCGGCCCTGACACCTTGCTTTGCCTGCATCCAGGTAAGATGCATCAGAAAGGTGTTGCCCCTCACCACAAGAATTTAGCCCAACAAGTTTTCGAAATTATGCAGGTACGCTCATTGTGGCTTAAGACCCTTTTCTTTTCAACTTCATTGCACTCCCGTTCAGTTTTGCTAAGTTAAACTTGATTTGACATATTTGATTTATTTTAATTCTATACGTGCTATCTTTCTTTACTCTAAGTTTTAGGTCAGTTATGGTCTGTTCAAACCAAGTGAAACTTTTATGCATGTTTTCTAATTCTCTCATGTAGAAAGCTTGATATATTCAATACACTTGGAGCCATATGATTGGAAAAGAGTGAGATTTGCAAGTTTTTTTGTTGCTGAAAGTTACAATGAGCAAATAGAATTACTCAGCTGCTCTTATTATTGCTCTTAAGTTCTAACTATAATCTGATTTTGAATTGGCACAAAGCATTAAGATCGGGGGAGAAAAAAAGTGTATTTGGGCCCCACAAATTAAACCTGTAATGCATAAATTGAGGCATACTCATGCATGCACTTCCAATTTTACTCAGAGTGAAGCGTGAACAAAGTTGGGCTAATTTTGGGCTTACGTGGGTGAGTGGTACCGGATCAGCTTATGACCCAATACTTAATTAATGACCTGCGAGTTTTTAATTATTTTACTCTATTTACACCTTGGACCTTGGTCTAGAATATTGACGGTCTCTCCAGAGACATTCTCATTAATCAATCATGTAAATGACTGTTTAATACGCCTGAACTGAACTAAACTAAACTGAATTGAAAAATACTGAACTGAACTGAAAAGTACTGAACTGAACTGAAAAATATTGAACTGAACTGAACTAAAGTTCATTTGATTTTTTTAATATAATAAATACATGTTCGAAATTTTTATTACAAAACAAACCATTGAAATATATTGAATTGAACTTAAATGAACAAAACATCTTAGAAGAAACAAATCATTGCATTGATATACCTATATTAGCTAAAGTTTATGAAATTATAATTCATCAAACCGAACTTAATAAAATGATCCTAGATATTTAACAAAATTGAGATGAAGTATACTGAACTGGACTTTATTGAACTGAATTGATGAAAAAAATCAATGTATTGATATAACCAAATTATGCTATATTTAATGAAATCATATTTTATCAACACAAAACTTTTTAAATCGGACCTAGATTGATAAATTGAAAACAACTGAAGCATACTGAATTGAACTAAACCGAACTTAATTAAGCTTAACATACAAAACTATGCATTGATGTAATTAACAAAAATTATGAAATCATCTTTTATCAATTTTGAACTTAACAATATTGGACCTAACTTATTAAACTAAATTGAACTGAATCACACTGAACTGAACTTAATTAAATTGAAGTTAATTGAACAAAAAGAAACAAATCAATGCATTGTTCGAAATTGAATGAATAATGCAATCAAATCAAATGGATATAGCAACAAGAATTTGATAATCTCCACCAAATGGTAGAGAAACTAATAGAAAATAGAACTGAATTGAACTACGGTTAAGTGAGCTGAACTGAATTGAACTACACTTAACTGAAACAAGCTGAATTGAACTCACTTAACTGAAATGAACTGAATTTTCAATATAAACTTAAAATTATTAAATTATATTTTCAATTAACTGTATTAAATTACATTATATTTTATCTGAATTGGGTTGAATTGACCTGAATATATAACATATAATTTGTTTTTAAGAAATAAATGTATAACGCACTTAACTAAACTGAACTGAACTGAACTGATAAATATTGAACTGAATTAAAAAATATTCAGATAAGTTAAACATACCCTAAGGATGTCAATAATTGATTTTGTATATAATTAAAGGCCGAACACAAATTATTTAAAAACTCTCCCCTGCCGATTGAACTTTCCCAGCGAGAACTGGAACCGATTCATAAACACAGATAATCGTCACTAATTATTTAAGTTCACTGGATATATAGATTCATAGTCTTGGAAAGCTTAAAAGCCAGCTCCATCAGTAATTTTACTCCAAAAATCGAAAAAAAGTTATGAAGATAACACACTGATCAAGATTCAAAACCCTTTTTCTTTTCTATATAAGATTCACTAGCAGGATAATATGAAACAACGTCAGTGGAAAGTTATCACATATTTTTGCTGCATTTTCATTTTGTTTAGGCAATTAATCTCCACTTGGCTTCAGAATGAGTGGTCCGGCCATCGGAATCGATCTCGGGACAACATACTCGTGCGTAGGCTACTGGAAACATGATAGAATCGAAATCATAGCAAATGATCAGGGCAACAGAACTACCCCTTCTTATGTAGCTTTCACTGATGATGAGCGTCTCATTGGGGATGGAGCTTACAACCAAGTTGCCTTTAATCCCATCAACACTGTCTTCGGTAACGATTTCCCAGCCATCTCATTTTGTCGAATTTTAATTATTATTACTGAGTTCACATTTTACTATATGCAGTTCTTGTTTACCCTTGATGTATGATTTTTATGCAAGCAAGTTCTTTGATAAATGAGTATCTTGTGAAAGATACAGTAAACAGTAATTAAAAGAAGATGCATTTTTTTATTCCCTTCTGTTTCAGGCCTAAGGCTATATTTTGTTTAGTGTGTGTGTGTACTGATTAAAAGACTATGTTGTTTTTGTTGAAAGAAAAACTTGATGGCTGATAATAATTATTTGCATAGCTTTTGTTCTAGGGAAGCATGTGGTTGAACTATGATACACTATAATTCATAAAATGATGAGGTAAAATTATGTGTTTCAATATGAAGAATTTGAGTAATTGTTTTTTCCTTGCAGATGCAAAGAGGCTGATTGGAAGGGTGTTTAGCAATGATTCAGTACAGAATGACATGAAGTTGTGGCCTTTCAAGGTGATTTGTGGATCTCATGATAGGCCAATGGTAACTGTTACCTATAAAGGCGAGGAAAAGAAATTTGCTGCTGAGGAGATCTCTTCTATGGTTCTTACAAAGATGAAGCAAGTTGCTGAGGCTTACATTGGGTCTGAGGTGAAAGATGCAGTGATTACGGTGCCAGCGTACTTTGATCAGTCGCAGCGTCAAGCAACAATAGATGCCGGAGAAATTGCGGGCATTAATGTACTTAGAATCCTGAATGAACCAACAGCTGCTGCCATTGCCTATGGCCTTGACAATAAAGGATGCTTCACCCAAAAGAAGAATGTTCTCATTTTTGACCTTGGGGGCGGCACGTTTGACGTTGCAGTTCTCACCATTGAAGAAGAGAACATTCAAGTGAAGGCTATTGGTGGTGATACTCACCTTGGTGGGGAGGATTTTGACAATAGAATGCTAAACTACTGCATTAAGGAATTTAAGAGGAAGTTCAGGAAGGATGTCGGCGAAAACCCTAAAGCAATCCGGAGGCTCAAAACAGCTTGTGAGAGGACTAAGAGGATACTTTCATTTACGGCTAAACTAGGTGCAGAGCCAAAATGCTTATGCAGATACAAATCTAACTTGAAGAGACCAAAATATCCCTGATAAGTTGGGATGGAAATGTTAGAGCAGAAATTGCAATGTAGCCCATGATGATTTCAATGGTTCAGAAAGAAGCCTGTATCAACTCATATGAAGTTTGACTTATGTCAAAGGGTCAAATTGCAAATGTATGAGATTTAGAATTATTAAATTTAACAACTTGAGATTATCTGTAAGTGTTTCCCCAAATCGTAGAGGTGAGATTATCGGTCGAATATTCCGATAATCGGTTATAATAGATTTTGTCCATCTGGATGGGTGGATGAAGGAGTTGTTGAAGGAACCTAAACGGAGAGATACAGCGGCTGGGCGGGGGCGCGTAGGCGGCTTAATAGAGGTTATCTGTAAGTTTTTCCCCAAATCGTAGAGGTGGGATTATGGGTCGAATATACCCATAATCGGTGCTAATAGATTCTGTCCATCTGGATGGGTGGATGAAGGAGTTGTTGAAGGAAGCTCAACGGAGAGATACAGAGGCTGGGCGGGTGCAGGTATGAGGCTTAATAGAGGTCAGATGAGTCACCGGTAGTTTTGGACGAAGGTAGGTTTTGGTGCCGGGTTTCGAAGGAAATTGTGTGGGTGAAGTTGTATTTGATTTGAATTGTGTGTATAGGAGAAGTAACCGAGATTTGTAGTGCTTGATTTGTGCCGGAGCTAGGCCGTCGGGCGTTCGGATTCACTGTAGACCGGTCCCGTCGCCGGGAAATTGACTTTCGTCGGTCGGGAATTAGTAAGTCTTTATGGGGCCTTGGACCTGTTTTAGAGTGAGGAAGTTATTTTGGGCTGTTCACAAGTTTGGGCTGAATTGTTTGTTTTGGCCTATGTTTTACTATGCAGAACTATAATCAGAGTAAATAAAGTGACATTTCCAGAATTGCCCCTCATTATACACAAATTAGAGTGGAAATGAAACAAACTATTCATGAAATTGTTTGAATAGGCTAAATTGAAATTAGTGAAAACAGAAAGTAAGTTGAGGAAAAAAACAGAGCAAATATAAAAAAAAAACATATTAAATTGACATTGATCAAAAGAAATGGTTACAATCAAAAGTAATCCCTTAAGATGGTCTTGAATACCATGTGATTGAAGACCATATGAGTACCAAATTAAAGCTAAATATTAAACACAAAAGAAGGGATTTTAAAAAGAGATTCAAAAGCATTTCATCCCACTTCTTCTAGCTCCCATGTTGTTCCAATATATTAGGCTCCATCTTCGGTGGTGAGATCAATGATCTCAAGTGCCTTGACGACGGTGGTTGCGTTTGTGGTGTTGCTCGGCTTCTTGGTTATAGTCCACTTATTGTTGTTGTCCCTTTTGAGGAGTAGAATCAACTTGCTCGGTGCCTTGTTGGATGCTACCTCCTTCTTAGTGTTTCCATGCTCGTCGGCCGATGAATCATCAACAATGATCAAAGGAGTTGGATCCTTGACATTTTGATGATTTGAAGTGGATATTGGGAGCACTTTAGCCTTACCCTTAGAGGATTTGCTACAAGAAAAGGGCTTGGTGATCTTGAAACCTCCACATACACACATACGTGCAATGGTGGTGTGTGTCTTGCATTTTTTTGATTTTGATTTGGGTTTTTTGTGCACTTTAGAGGATGGTTTGGAGGAGTGAGGAGATGTGGAAACCATGCTTGTTTGAAAGATAGAAGATTTGGCTCGGTTAAGTGTGAAATTTGGTGGGGAAAGGAGAGTGGTCTATATAGTGCATAATATTTCCCTCCAAAAATGTATGTGGTGTGAGGAGAGTATGAAAAAAAAAACATTATTTTAAATGATGAGTAACAACATTTTAGTAATGAGAAAAAAAAATCTATTGTAGTGTGAACATGGTCTAATATTTCTGTAAATGCAATAAATATCAGTTACAAAAAATGAAAAAACCTACTAATTTTTCAGAAAAAGGACATTTGTTAAAGAAAAGTTTTGTTGGAGTTAATGACAGGAAAGTTTGTTAAAATATTTGTGTGCATGTCATGTACTATTAGAGTTCGAATTAAATCGCTTAGTAGTTAACGTTCCAAAATTAATTAGTTAGTAGTATTGAAACTGAAGGAAAAAGATGTCGGTGGCATTAGAAGATGAATGACTGAAAATAATTAGCGACGTCGACTGGCATCGGAGACCGGAAAATAAACTATCTGAGCGTAGTTGAAGAACGTGAATTGGACTTAGAAGTGACCCAGAATCAGGCGTGTACAGTGTATGAGATTCGCGCATTAAATGTTTGCTATTTGCAGTTCCATAGTTCAGCCACACATTTTTAAAATAGTATTTTCTGCAGGTACAGATAAACGAAATGCGTGATCACATCAACAGAAACCCAAATCCAGAAAACTAGTTCACATTATAAGCAACCACAAAACCAGGACCCTCTAAGTTAGACTACATCATGCAGGTACATAAAGTCATGCAGGTTAGTAGATGCAGGTACATAAAGTCATGGAGTTAGTAGATAGCTGGGGGGGAAACGAGGTACCTCGCTGGCTCCATATTCAGACTGCAAAAAATCCGGCGATGTGATTTCGGGTCACTCATTATTGCAGAGCACGCCCAAACCGACAATAATATAGGGATAATTAGTTTTAGGCAGAAATAAAATCGGAAAAAATTGACAAGAAATCCGAATCCGCTTACCAGACAAGCATGGTTCAATATTTGTTGAACGTTTTGGTCAGGAAAACCGAGATCAAGTGATTGTAAATCTGCGTTGATGCACGAGAACCCAAAAAATGAAGGGTGGATGGCGGGTTTCCACGGTGCGATTATGTATTATTTCGGGTACAACCTAGGGGCGGGTTTTCTGGATTAATGGGGGAGCTGCAAATAGTAAGAGTTGTCGGAAAAGTGGTGAAGACGTGACTGAACTGCAGGTAGAGGAAAAGGGGTCAGCAAAACCATGTGCTTGGGTGGTATGGTTTTTTAGGGAAAGGAATGGTTTGGAAAGGAGAGGTGGTCGTGGTTTTATTTAGTTACTAGTATTGCTTGTTGGTTTTATTATTTTTTTTTAATTTTATTATGTTTCTCAAAAATAATGTTGGGTTGGAAATTTGTTTTACTATTTCATACATTCGTAATTTTAAGCAATCATTATTTTTTGGATGTTATAACTAGCAATAGAAAATATAACTATGTTTGACTATTATATTTAAAAAATGATAGTATAAGAATGAACATGGTTCAGTAAAACTAAACTAAAGCGAGAATGACGCGGACATGAAAGTGTAAAAATAAATGTTGATTAGGGAAATGTGTTGTTTTTAACATATAGTTTTATGATTTTCTTACATGGTGCTATATAATGTACATAGTTATAAAAAATGAAATATTCAATATATATTCAGATATAATGTTACATGTAAAGTGACACCGATATGAATAGTGACTAGTGAGGAAGCGTTTGAATACTTTAATAGTTCTAATCATTAGTGTGGTGTTGGCATTCAAATCATAAATGTAAAAGTAATGCATTGTAATGCATCATAAGTAGTTTGAACGTTTCTTCTAGATCAGATTCATATAGATCAAAAAACACATTTAGGAAATGGACATAATAATAATTAAAAGTTAGTAGTATGAATGAGGAGTAACCATAACTTCCAAATATTTTGAATGAGCAGTCGTCATGATCATCGGTCGGGTATGGGAATGGTCTAGCTAGTTCCATGGCCGACCTATGAAAATATAGTAGGGAAGTTGAGCCGACCCGTACCTGATGGGCAGATTAAATTGAGGCTTAGACCATACTGTATCCCCTACCCATGATTCATTCCTAATTCAACTATACAATAAATTATTATTAAGCATTAGTATTTTGACATGTATAACCAAATGATGTGGTGGTTATCAGTTACCAGGGAAGCGTTTGCAATTAGGTTGTTTATCCGATTTTTAGTAATCTTGCCAGAGAGTAATAAATCTACAAGTGTATGCACAGAGACGCTGATAGTGACTTTAAAGAAAGTACCACGACTTGGATTTCTCCTCTACTGTAACTGCACACACCAAAGCCCAAGGGGTCTTCCCAAAGTAAGAGGGAGGCGACAAACAAATGGGCAGGGATACTCAATAAATTAGTCAAAGCAATTTTGCAAAAAGTCAAAGTTTCAATCACCCAACTCTTAAAATCTAAAAACTCTAAGAAAACAGCAAAAAGAATCAACCCAGAATCTTGTCCAATAAAAGCATCGATAAGAGACATCACCAGAAAAGAATGTACATAGTCAGATATAAGGTTGGGCTTTCAACTAAAACAAAATATAGTAATGGGATTCAGATGAATATTGTATTTGATTTTAGATTAATGTGACTCAAATAAAAAAATCAATTAATAAATCTATTTTTAGTCGATGAAACAATTATAAAAATATATTGTAAAATATAATGAACCGTGAAACCCTGAACTAGACATGAAACAATGTAAACCCCCAACGCCCATGAAACCCATAAACACTAAATCTGCTTAACCCACTTCAATGTCGAACCCATATCAGCAACCCTAAACCCAGTACCCTAAAACCGAGTAACCCTAAAACCCAATAACCCTAATTAATTATTACTTAAAAATAATGCTTCCGCCAAGGTTTGAACTCTAGACCTGGGGCGAGGATTAATGTTACCGCTGCACCAAATGGTATATTCGTTATATTGGTGCACTGATTAAGTATATATAGGAAATGTGACCTGAAGAATCTTAATTACTTATTTATTACTTTTATCAATTTACAAAAATTGTAACTTATATTATCCTCGTGATCTGATTGTTTAAATATAGTAAAGTGTTCAAAATAATGATTCATACATGAAACCATTACTCAAGGAGAATCATTGTTGTTTGTTTAACGCTTTATAACTTTATTCATTTGCATGAGACTGAGATTCGTACTTGACATCCCTAGGCTATTGAGTGAGAAGAGTTCGTTATGTAAATGTGTTCGGTGAGGTTTTGGAAAAGGTTATGAGAGAAGCGCATGATGGGATTGGCACTGACCATATGAATTCGAGAGAGCTTGACGAGTATATCCAGCAAATATACATGTAATTAGATACATTAGTAATAGAGGGATTATTTTGATAAAATAAGAAAATATCACCATCCATTATGAATTCAATATGAGTATGTAGGACTATAATCAATATATGAATTCAGGAGAGATGTACGAGTATATCGAGCAAATAAATTTACTAGTATGTCGAGCAAAGAGATGGACTAGTATTTCGAGCAAATATACAATTAGATATATTTGTAATAGACAAGGATCCAAACAAATATACAATTAGATATATTGGTAATAGACAAGGATCCAAACCAATGTATGAGTATGTATGACTATAATATATATTCAGTACGGTGAGGATCAATTGATTATCAACATGTACAAAAATCGGGGCTAAATATTATTATATATGATTATAATATGTATGGTTAAATTAGTGAGATGATTGAGCTTTTTGAGTGTAACAACTAAGGCCATCTCCAGTGTTAAAAATTGAAGGTGTTTTTAGAGCATTATGTCCCAAAGAGTTCGTGGTCCAGCTCGGATAATAGTGATCAACTCCAATGTTGAGCATATAATGAATTAAATTGACAGATCAAAGTAACAACTTACGAGGTCAATTGGAAAATTGAATAATATCAAATGAAGAAAAGAATGACTTTTTTCTAATAGTTATGTGTATATGTCGATGCTATCCTTAACCCGCTTGATTTAAATAAAAACACTTCATAAGTGTATTAGACATAGTATTTAATTTATATTTAGGGTTAAATGTGTTGAATTTGTGAATTAAAACAAGGAAAACATTTAGTATTTCTTCGTTTGAAATTTAACAATTGAAGGGACTAAATACAAAGTGAAAATTTTAACTATATTTGTTTTCTATAATTTCGGCAAGTAAAGAAAAAAAAAAGTAGCATCAAAAAACGGGGGGTTATGGAAATATGAAAACCATTACTCTTTTTGAGTACTCATTGTTTATTCGTAAAAAATGCTTGTAAAAAATGCTAGTAGTAATTAAAATTTAAAAAAAAGGCAAAATTGTGGATTGGGTGTAGGATACGGCAAGGCCATAATTACTTTGAAAACTTTCAGACAGAACAAAGAATATGATAAGTCAGGAGAACTGTTGAAGTTTGTTCTTGTGGCTTTCAACTCTTCTTGTTTTTTAGGGTTTCTCATCCAAGTGTTGATTCAGACCAATGGTTCGCAGCGCGGCGGCTGAAGGGCAACTGGCTTCAGTTTCCGACGAAGATGTTGTCGTAGCAGACTCGTTCTCGCAGGCAACAGTTCCGAACACCGATGCCGGAGGTTCCGGCGAATCCGCATCCGTCGCCATGTCATCACGCCCGTCTGTCGCTTCTCGTTTGTCAGGTGATTATTTCCTGTTGATTTAGTATGTGGTGTTATATTTGGTTGTGAAAAATGTCTTTCCGGCCAATGTTTTGGGGTTTCCGATGATAGTCGCCGTGAAAAATAGGGGTTATGATATTTGTATGCATGTTGAACTGAGGTAGATGCTAGGGTTTGGGATCTGGTTTTTTGTCTGTTGGTGATATATACATATGACTGAAGAAAACAACTAGACAAGGAATTAAATATTTTCAAGAAAAAACATTCCTTTTTTAGAAAAAATCAGTTTTTCAACCCATGACTAGGACCACTCAGTTTAGTTTGGCTGATTGGATATTGGTTGTTTAGTTATGGCACGTGATATTGTTGATTAGGACCCATCAGTTTAGCATTAATTTAAATTTTGGATCAACCCATGACTCCAAGTAAATTTGTTTTTTTGCCTGTTTCTAGATCGGTTTGCAGAGGAGGGCGAAGATCTGATCCGATATGGTCGGAGGTCCTCTGGCGCGTCAAAGCAACCCAGATCCGAAGACCGATTTCAGGTAGAACCATCCAGTTCAGACAAAAGGCAGAAATTGGTTGCTGATTTAGGTGGTGTGGAGGCAACAGATAGGTCCTTTTCCAGAACTCGGAGCAGAAGGGCGTTGTGTTTTACTAATCTTCTCCAGTCACTAACTGATGCACAGAGGGAAGATGTGAAGTCCATTGGATTTGGTGGGCTGTTAGAATTTACTTGTGAAGCATTGCCTGATGAGATGAACAGCTGGCTGCAGGAGTGCTTCAATCCACGTTCAAAATACTTCCACTGCAACGGAGAGATCAGGTTCTCGGTCACTGCAGTCGATGCAAAAAGAGCCTTCGGTCTGCCTATCAGTACAGAGAGGGAGGTTGTCTGTGATAATTTCAATACGTGTGTTAGATGCTTGCTTAAAAGATGGGAGTCTCAGCATGGTATAGAAGCATGGCGTAAATTGACTGTCGGAAAGGTGCTTATGATGCTGCAAAGGCTTAAAAGTGGTGGTCCAGATTTCAAGAGGTTTTTTATTCTCTACGCTATGAAGATGTTGCTGGCACCTGATTATGGAAATGAGATTAAAACTGGACTTGTTAAATCCCTGCTTGATGTTGACGCCATAAAGAGCTTGAATTGGGCAGGCTATGTAGTGCAATATCTGTGCGAAGCCTTGTACAACTATAATACCAAAGTCCATGAACCACAACGGGGCTGCGAGGGCTGCTTTCTATTGCTGCAGCTTACTTATTTCCATCGCACTATATGGCCAGATGCTCCGTTGTCAATGGAAGAGCCATTTATCAAGCATTGGACCGGCACCAGTATTCTGATGAGGGCGTTGGAGGAGCAGAGAGCCGGTGGATATGGAAAGCTACTGTTCAAGAAGATGGGGACTGGATTCTACTCTAAAAGAAAGGTGTCTGAGCTTGGCTGGGGAGCAGATGCAGAAGATGGCGATAAGTCTGGGCGCCAACTACACAGCCTAGATGACAAGGAGATTGGCCTTGCTATTCCACAGGTATAATTTTAAACCCACGCTTTTGATTAATGCGTAAGCACCTTAACTCTGTCAAAGAATTATATTGGCTGGTGTTATACATGCTCAATTATTATCCAGTGGTGTATATGTTAAAATCCTGGTTTATACTTGTGGTTTTAAATCCATTTATATGTGTCATTACATATACTTTCTTAGCCAAACAAAATGTAGACATGTCTGTAACTGTGTAATAAAATCAGAATATGGTTATCTTAATGTTTCTAAATTTTTGATAGGATTATTATTTCACTTCAAATTCTGTTTTAATGGTAGCATTAAGTAACTTAAAGCAGAAAAATAAATATATTAAAACAAAAAGAGGTAGACAGATATACAATGATAAATATCATTCTGACTATTGGGTATAAAGCACTTGAATGTGCCATTATGGTGCAGATTAAACCAGTTAGTCAATGATATAGTACAAATAACAAAGTTTTGATTTTTTCAGAAGCAGCATACCATACTTATAGTTTCTTTCCCTTTGTTAGGCAAACAAAATGTAGGCATGTCACTAACTTAGTAATAAAATTATAATATGATGATCTTAATTTTTCTAAACTTTTTTTAGAATTCCTATATCATTTGATATTTTGTTTTAATGGTAGCCAGAAGTCAGTAAAAGCCCTAATTTTGTTTTATAAAAATTAAATATACATACTTAGCTGGAAATGAGGTTTTATCATTTAAAAAAGTATAAACAAGTGGAATTTAAGGAAATTCGACATATATCCTAACTTATGAAGTCCTAAACACAGTAATAAATAAAAATATTTGAGACTTTTATTTAATATTTATCTTAACTTAAAGTGCTCTCAAATGTAATCTGTAATCGTGTTATTAGTTTTTCGGCTAAAAATTGGTGTTGGATTGTGAAAAAATCCAACTTCATGTAGGACATAATTTATATAGTTGTAGAAGAATTTATTGACTTTGATTGTTGAAGTAGTTGATACATCTAAGTGATTATAAAGAACTGTGATTTTAGTTTCTTTTGTATTTTACTGGCATTGCATGTTGCAGGTTCACAGAAGGAGGAACTGGGAAGTTTTGAGTGCCGTTGATTCTGTGGTAAGCCGATTTGCTGACAGCCTCGATCTGTATACTCAAAATTTGAGGAGCTGTGCCTTTCGACAACTTGAGGGTGAGGATCTGTTGTTCGATGGAAGGCATGCCTATGATGTTGTTGCGCGTAATTTGTATGAGGTCTGTGCACAGTTGTCACCTGATATGGCGAACATCGGGCCTAATCTGCGTGCAGAAGCTAATCCAGTGGTTGAACCAGTTCCTCGCGATTACCAAATTGTAGAGCTCAACAAGAGGCCGTGGCTAAATTGGGTATACATGTACCCTGCAATCTACAGGACTGATTTTCTGAAAAAGGTTGCGAAAGTTTGTCATGGCTTTGCTCAGTATCAGCTTGAAGTTGCTGACTATCTCTGCTCTGGTGGCGAAGCAAGGTATGTCATAGATCTTACAGAGCAATTACATAATAATTCTAGTTTGTCTTTTGTATCGGATGACCGACTTAACAGAGCTCCTGAACTCATGCAGGGCTATACTATTCCATGATGGGAATAAGTTTAGGCTTTCTAGAGCTGATTTTTGGACTTTCCAGCTGAAGTGGGACCTTCCTTCTCCTTGATTACGGATATCTTCCAGGTTCCGATGATGAACGCTTCCTACAAGAAAAGTCCCCGGAAGTTTCCGGGGATAGAAACTTCGACGATCAAGTCAGTAGAGATTATGAGTGTACTGTATATTTTCAGACTAGAGAGCTTACCTCTTTCTTCTTCCCTCTCCTCTATTTATAGAGGTAGAGCGTTGAGGTCGTGTCCGACATTCTTGGGTCGTGGAGCCCTAATTTCGTGGCGTCATGCCTTGCTCCACTAGACCACGTACTCAGTTGGATCTAACTGCTTTGCATTACAAGTGATCACTGAACATTTGTAACTGTTCTTCAATACGAGTGTTCAGTTGGGCCTGGGTTGTTAACCGTTCTACAATACGAGTGTTCAGTTGGGCCTGGGCTGTTCTGATATAATTATGATCAGTTGGGCCTAACCCATTCTATTCAGTTGGATTTAGGCCTGTATATATACCATAAGCCCCCCAGCGATAGAATTAATTGTTGGGGTAGTAATATTTGTTCTATCGATTTAGTTGTTAAATGTTTTATATATTTATTATCTATATATATATATATATATATATGTGTGTGCAAGTACATATATATTTAGTATCATTATTTATCTAAAAGATTAAATAATTATATAATTTTTCAAACTATATATTTATTAGTATTAGTATTTTATTTATTTTCATGCAAATAATTAAGTTACTTATTTGTAGATATGTAAAGTGTCTTCGTATATGGTATTATATTAATAAAGGTAGAATTTTTTGCAATCTCAATTCTTACCAATCAGAAACCATCACTCTGCTCTTTCGTTTCCTTTGGACTCTCGCCGGAACTGGGCTACGGATCTACGCCGTTCACCAGCCTTCTCGCCGGAGTTTAGCCCTCGCCGTCAGTTACCGGAATCGAACCCATTGCCGTCAGTGATACTCCTAGCCGCCGGAGTAGATTGATTTCCCGGCTCCACTTCTCGGATCCTAGCACCGCCGACCTGTCACTCGCCCTGTCCATTCGTCGCCGATCCGTTCGACTGTCGGATCGGGCTTCCTGAACAGAGCCGTCACCGGAGCTGGGTCGGTTTGTTGCCGGAGCTGGGCTTGCCGTCGTCGAGGTCCCTTCTCGTCGAGGTCGGTTTCCTGAACAGGGCCACTTCTCGTCGAGGTCGGTTTGTCGCCGGAGCTGGGTTTGCCTTCACCGGAACAGGGCCGTACGTCACCGGAGCTGGGTTCGTCGTCACCGGAAGAGGGCCGTACGTCGCCATCTGGTTATCCGCCGCCGGAACTCGACCTTTGTCCTCGCCGGAGCTCGATCCGTTGTCTTCGCCGCCAGCCTATCTCTCTCAGCTCGTACGCCGGCGACCGCCTATCTCCTCCAGGTGGGCTTTTTTATTTATTTATTTATTATGTGTTGTTTTGAAATTTGAAAATTAGGCCCTGAAAGTTAGGGCTGCTTAAAACGAAATTTGAAAATCAAATTCCATGTACATCGGGCTAAACATGAATTAGTTGTATAATGTTGGCTATGAATCAGGGATAAGTATTTGTTGTTATCTTTCAGATTTTCTCTCCTTAGAGCATATTAGTGGATTGGAGGATTATACTTTGTCACTCTCTGTTTTTGACATTTGCTCGAGTCCTACTTTCATCGTTGTTGCAGCTATAGAAAGGTAAAGGATAGTTCATGCTCAATATATGTGATTATTGTGTTAAACTCTATGCTCTGCTGGTTTCTTATAAATGTATTAGTTGTTTAATTTGATATGAATCTGAGCTTTTCAGTATTCGATCTCTTGTTCTGCGTTTAGGTGTTATGATTGTTGATTAAGCATGGTTGACGAAACTGGCTTTAGAGAAATTAATGGTATGGATGATTCGGCTACCCTGTTGATTGGGTCTGGGAATGAAGTTGTAGATGTAGTATATTCTGGGTTTAAGGATGGTGGTGAGGATAGGGATATTGATGGTAGTGATGGAGAAGATAAGACTGATTCACCTGCTCATTCCACTTCTAGTAGTGGTGTAGGTTCCTTAGGTTCAGTTGGTGATCCTGATGATTCAGAGTCGAGTCGCCAATTGTTAGCGACTGCAACTGTAAACCCTAATGCCAGTGTCTTTACTACTAAATCCTTAAAGACATTTCAGAGGGCTCACCCGACTCTTAGCGGTCGCGAGTTGCAATGTCCCTTTCCTGTAGAGGTAGTTAAGAGTCCAGCTCCGGACTACTTTGCCTTGTATGCTGCCTATATTTCACAGGGTTTGACATTGCCTATACCGATGTGGTTTATTGACATCCTTCGTGGATTCGGCATTAGTTTGGTTCAGCTACACCCAAAAGGTGTTTTGGTCTTGCGAGCACTGTATGAGGCTTGCCAGAAGGCTGGGGTTGATTTTTCTTTCAACCTTGTTCGTCGGATGATGCGATTGCAGTCTGTGAAAGACAGGAGTGATGAATATACATTTTATTCATATCTTCCGCAGTTACGCTTCCTTAAGCCCGGTTCCTACCCTGGTAATTTTGGACTTTTTAGGAAGAGGTATTTTTTCGTGAAGTATGATAGTAGGACAGATGTTATGCCTCCTAATTGGAGTTATCAAACAGGGAAGTGTAAGGGTCTCAAAATGTCTGAGCGTTTGTTGATCAGTGATGAAGAGATACAAAAACTGATTCCTCATTCTGTTGATCCTGCAGCTTGCTTGAGTATTGATCATGCAGCTTGCTTGAGTATGTGATTCACTTATGTGTTATCCTAAGTATGAAGTTCAGTTTTTATTTTTTATTGTTTATGTACTAATATCTATTTCTCTTTTTGAAGGTGTTATGAATATCGGTAAAGGTCCTACGAAACTCAGAGCTTATGGTAGGAAATCTACTGTTGAGTTGTCTGCCGCTGAGGAGATGACTAATGTTAATGAAGTTACTGTTCTTCATGCTAGTGAAGATGTGGTTGTTCGCGACAATCTTGTGGATGAAACTGTAGCGACAATGAGTCGCAAGGATAAGGGCCGTCGTGGTGACACTAGTGATCGTCAGGGTATTAATTTGAAGAGGCCTAGGTCTACAACTGAGACTGCTTCCAAAGTGGAAACCTCTATTCTTGCTGCCTTCTCTGAACTATCCCCCAAGGAATCCATCCTCACTGTAAGTCAGCTCATTCAGTTTGATTTTCCTTTATTTGTATGTAATCAACCCTACTGAACGTAAATATGTTGATATGACATTTTCCTCTTCAGATTTCCAAGGTTATGCAAAATGTGGGTAGCAATCTTGATGACTTTGTACCTCGTGAGGAATTTGAAAAAATGAAGAAGGAGCTTGAGAGAATGAGGAAGGCCAGAGATAAGGCACTTAAGGCTAGCAAGTTTGAGAGCGAACAGAAGATTGATGCGTTCCGCCAGCTGGATGTTGCCAATAGAGAGCTAGAGTCCCACAAGGCTACTGGTGCACTGTCACCCAAGTACCCTGCCCTTGTCGTAGATCGTTTGATGAAAACAAACGCATTCTATGAGTTCTTTGTCAACACTACCAGTCTTGGTAAAGACATTGGTGTCAGTGAAGGTTTAAAAGGGTATAGGGAAAGTAACGTGGTGGGCGCTGAATTCCCTTCCATTGAGGATCTGGACACAGCCATCGCTGAAGACTCAGACAAAGCTACTGCGGCTTTTATTTCAAGCATTCGCACTGGTGGGTATGACTTTCCCTTTGTGAAACACTTAGAGATGCTTGGAGAACTGCCTTCCCTCGAACAGTTGAAGGCATGTAGTGTAGACTACAATGAGGAGCTTCCTTCTGAGATGAGACCTTCATCTTCGGCTACTGTTGTTGGAGTCACAATTGAGCATGATGGAGATAACTCTGGGAGCAAGGATGATGGTCGAGACACTGGCAACCACAATTCTATGGATGACCCTGATGTTAGTGTTTGAGTATTGTACTATGTTTGCTAATTCGAATGATTGTGACACTGTGTGTAGACATTATTATTTATCCTTGAACTGATTCACATTGCTCTAAGTTTTTATCATTAATATTATCACTATATTTTTTTTATATATATATATTTTTCTTACACTAGTTCTTGTGGCCATTGCAGATTTTAGCCATGTCTTCTATGCTTGATCAAGCATTTTATGACAGTTTGCATACTCAGCGATTAATATCTTCCCCCAAACATGCGTTTACTCCTGTATCTAGAATATGTGTCAATGTGGAGGAATTATTTGCAGCCTTTACTGAATCAAGTAGGAAATTGTACCATCGTGAGGCTCCATTGTTCTCTATTGAGCGTAACAACAATATCGTAACTCCTCGACTGTTAGCGAATTCGAAAGCGTGTGAGACTGTTAGCTCTGCGGGTAGTCTTCGGCTGGATGATGAAAGTTCTCCAGGGACTTCTTTTGATGATATTCATGAAGGAAATTTTCATGAAGTTATAACCAGGTGTTTGTTAGACATTGATGCTGTTGCTGATTATGCATCCACACTACATGTACCTGCTAAACCTCGAATGTGGTTTAATAAATTGGGGGATCGTCTTCGACGTTTGTTAGCTGGACTGTCTGGCCGTGAAGATTATTGGGCTCAAGTGATGGTAGATGTTGAATCTATGAAAAGTGAATGGCATGAACTTTGTACTCAGCAAAATGGAGTTATTCATCGATGTGGCGTTCAGATTAACACTCTAATTGACCAAGAAAAAGAGCGGCGACGCGTTTTGGCAGATAAGGATCGAGATATTTCCACTCAAGCTGCCGTAATTGCTAAGCATTCAAGACGTCTTCGGCAAGTTGAAAATTTGCTATCTCTTCGCGGACATGAATGTGAAGAGTATAAGACCTTGGCTAAAGGTTGGCAAATCAAGTATGACGAACAGTATGCCTGTAGTACAAAAATAATTGCTGACAACGAGAGGCTTTCGCTTGACTGTCAAGAGTTGGACTACCGTATTCAAGCTTTCGAGCAAGAGTGTGGTAACCTGAAGGAACAGCTCAAAGAAAAAGACAAAACTTTAGCTGCCAATCGTGTTGAACTTGTAGTTAAAAATGGTGATATATATACTCGTGTCGAGGATGTGATTGCTGCACATGTTCAGGCGATCGAAGATGAAAAAAATCAGTTATGCCAAAAAGTTGCCTGTGATGAACGACTCCTTAAAGAATATGAGAAAACAGTGAACTTAATGAGCATGCAGTTGGATCGCGATGAGTTTGGGCCCATCACTGACTACAAATCTTATTATCAGCATTATATGGACCAAATGCAAAAGCAAGGTTGTACTCGGCATTCTGCATATATTCACATGCAGTATCATTTAGAAGACATAAAGAAGTGTGAAAGAGATTACGCTGAGAGATCAGGTCGCATTCCCTCCCATCGGGCTAGTACTGCTCATACGCGACCACAATCTCGTGAATCACATGGTCCTCCTTCGAGTCGAGGCCGCGGCAGGAATCACCATCGGCAATGGCGTCGCTGATTGCTATACTTTATTTTTGTCTTTTCGAATAAGAATAATGTGAACTCCATCTTTGTTAATTATTTCATTTTGCGAACTCATGTCATAACTGTTTGTTTTGACATCATTGTTTGAGCGTTCGCTCTTATTGGGTGATTTTCCCACTTTCATCGTTTTACTGTTCATTAATTTTTGGATGTTTCCAAAAAGAAAATGCCTCAGTGTTGTTATTCTATTGAGAAAATGTCCCACTTGTTTGCAACTGTTCAATCAGTTGCAAGAAAACCAGGTGAATTGTTAGTAAACTCACACTGTTTGACTGTTTGGATATTTTTACCTAGCAACTGTTCGTTGCTTTTGGTATTTATTCAGTTTGATGGCAACCCATGAAGATTGTTTGAATTGTTCGGGCGTTTACCATAACAACTATTGTTGCTTTTAGGCATTTACAACTGTACTTTGCTATTTGGTTAGGTACTATTCGTTCCCTAACAGTTAGCTTTGTGAGTTGCTATATACATTTTAGCATAAATGATTATTAGCATTTCTTGACTGTTAGCATTTTTTATTGTTTGCCTTTTCTGATTGTTAGTGGTTCTCTAACTGTTAGCATTTTGATGCTTCTCCAACTGTTAGCATTTTTGACTGTTAGCGTTTTTTTTTTTTTTTCGACTGAACGCACATTGCGTTCAGTTCAAATTTTTTTTTTTATTTGACTGAACGCACATTGCGTTCAGTTTTTTTTTTTTTTTTTTTTGACTGAACAACATTGCATTCAGTATGTGTTTTCTTGTAACTGATCGACATTACGTTCAGTTTTTAATTTTTTTTTTTTTTGACTGAACAACATTGCATTCAGTATGTGTTTTCTTGTAACTGATTGACATTACGTTCAGTTTTTTTTTTTTTTTTTTTTTGACTGATCGACATTGCATTCAGTATGTGTTTTCTTGTAACTGATCGACATTACGTTCAGTTTTTTTTTTTTTTTTATTTTTATAATTAGCATGAGTTTGTCATCTTATGCTACTGTAAGTTACTTAAAACGAAAAAAACATAAATAGGCGGTTGTTTGGTGCCAAATTTGGCTTTTCAGATATATATATTCACATGTTGTGATCATATCACAATGACAAACGAAAATACAGAAATGGGAATGCCGCCATTGATAATTTCAAGGCTCCTATACATGGTGTTTGAGCGTTTTTCAACTAGATGTAATATTTCCTCAAGTTAGTCACATGCCACGTGTTGGGAACCATACTATCATCCATTCTGGCCAATTTATAGGAGTTTGACTGATAGGCTTCAATTATCTTGTACGGTCCTTCCCATTTGGGACATAATTTTCCTTTCTTCTCAGCCAAGCTCGCATCATTTTTCCTAAGTACCAAATCACCTACATCGAATCTTATTGCTTTCGCTTTAAGATTGTAAGTTTTTGCCATCTTCTCTTTATACCTAGCCTCTCGTATAACAGCAGCTTGCCTTTTTTCGTCAAGCATGTCAAGGTTGGCTTTCAAATTCTCCTCGTTGGTTTCCTTTTCCAAGGAAATTACTCTAATGCTTGGTATGGCGACTTCTATCGGCAACATGGCTTCTTGTCCATACGTCATGCTGTATGGAGTTTCCCCAGTAGGTGTTCTTGGTGTAGTTCTGTAAACCCACAATACTGTAGGGACTTCTTCCACCCATCCAGTTTGCTTTCCTTCCAGCCTCTTCTGGATTCCTTGAACAATGGTTTTATTAGTGACTTCCACTTGACCATTCGCTTGTGGGTGAGCAACCGACGTAAATTTCTGGGTTATCTTCATCTCAGTACACCAAGATTTGAAAGCATCGCTTGTAAACTGTGTGCCATTATCAGTGACAATGGTTTTGGGTAACCCGAACCTGCAAACAATATTTTGCCATACAAACAGTCGTGCAGCTTCCGCTGTGATTCATGGTAGGGGTTTAACTTCTACCCACTTGGTGAAGTAATCGATTGCTACTATCAGGAATCGAGCTTTCTCCGAGCCTCTAGGAAATGGTCCTACAATGTCAATTCCCCATTTTTCAAATGGCCAAGCTCCATATACCCCAATAAATTTTGATTGTGGTTTACCCTTCACATTTGAATTTATCTGACAAGTTCGGCACTTTTGTACAAATGAGTGTGTGTCATCAAAGAGAGTAGGCCAGTAGTAACCCGCTCGCATTATTTTCTTTGCAATAGATCTAGCTCCTTGATGTGCTCCACAAATGCCCTCATGCATCTCCTCAATAACTTCTTTAGCTCTCTCCGGCCCGATGCATCTCAACCATGGTGTTAAATACCCTTTTTTGTAGAGTACTCCATCAATGTAGGAAAATGACAATGACTGTTTTTCAATTTTCCTTGCTTGTTTGGCGTCAGTTGGTAGTGTTCCTCCTCGAAGAAATGACACAAGCGGTGTCATCCACGTATCTTCTTCATCCCCGATACATGCTACCAACGTCGTTGCTGTACTCCGAATTGACACCACTTCGACTGTAACATCCTTTTGAGCCTTCAAATTTTTGTATCCAGCAGTCACTAACTTGCTCAAGGAGTCCACTTTGGTGTTTTCTGTTCGCGGAATCTGTCGAACACTTAACAAATCAAAATAGCTCATTAGCTGTTTGACTTTCCCCAGGTACTTTTCCAATTGGTTATCTCTAACTTCGTAGTCTCCCAGGACCTGGTTGACCACAACTTGGGAATCACTGAACACTTTGATACTTGTAATGTTCATCTTGATTGCTTAATCCAATCCACATATCAGTGCTTCGTATTCCGCCTCATTGTTTGTTACCTGAAAGTCAAATCTCAATGCATACTTGTACTCTTCCTCATCGGGGCTAACGATCAGTATGCCTGCCCCACACCCTTCTTTGCAAGATGAGCCATCAACATATAAGTTCCACGCCACTTCATGAAGTTTTCCTTTGCCTTTGTCTTGCTCGATTGCCGTCAATGCGAGAATTGCAGTAGACGAACAATTTGTCATTTCTGCAATGAAGTCAGCTAGCACTTGGCCCTTGATGGTTTTTCGTGGTTGGAACTGTATTTCATGCTCACCCAATTCAATTGCCCATTTCATCAGTCTTCCTGATGCTTCCGGCTTTTGAATAGTCTGCTTAAGTGGAAAGTCTGTATAGACCACAATCGGGTGGCTATGAAAATAAGTTCGCAATCGCCTGACTGTATGAACCAATGCTAAGACTAACTTCTCCATCGGTAAATAGTTGATTTCTGCATCTTGCAGTCGTCTACTGATGTAATACACTGGAAATTGTTTTGTCTTTTCTTGCTTGAGCAAAACCGAACTTATCGTTGTATCGGAAGCTGCTAGGTAAACATATAGTTGCTCCCCTCTGATTGGCGATGCTAATGTTGGAAGGTTTTGTATTTCGAGTTTAAGCTGGTCATAAGCATTTTGACATCGATCATCCCAGCTAAACTTGTTTGCTTTCTTCAAGATGTTGAAGAATGGCATATGTTTTTCCGCCGCCTTCGATACAAATCGACTCAGAGCTGCCAGTGATCCAGTTAGGATTTGGATATCCTTTACTGTTCGTGGAGTGGGTAGGCTTAGGATATCATCAATCTTATCTGGATTTGCTTCAATTCCTTTTGAGGATACTTTGTATCCCAAGAATTTACCCGCCCCAACTCCAATCGTGCATTTCTTTGGGTTTAACTTCATTCCTACGGATGCAAGAGTCGCGAATGTCTCATTCAAGTCCACGGCGAACCGTGCAACTCTTTTACTTTTAACCACCATGTCGTCGACATACACTTCCATATTCCGTCCTATTTGGTTTTTGAAGATTGAATCAACTGCCCTTTGATAAGTAGCACCTGCATTTTTTAAACCAAAAGGCATTTTCACATAACAGAATACACCGAAACTGGTGATGAATGCTGTTTTTTCCGCATCAGCTGGATTCATCAATATTTGATGATACCCCTTGTATGCATCTAGGAACGCCATTGTCGTGTAACCTGCAATTTTCTCGACTAGCTGATCAATTTTTGGCAATGGGTAACAGTCCTTTGGGCAATGCTTGTTTAGGTTCGTATAGTCAACACACATTCTCCAACCTCCATCCGCTTTACGAACCATTACCGGATTGGCAAGCCATGTTGGGTATTTGACCTCTCTAAGGATTCCTGCTTCCGTGAGTGCGTGTACCTCATGCTCGATTGCTTGTTGCCTGTCTGATGCGAAATTTCTCTGTTTCTGCCAAACTGGCCTTGTTGATTGGTCTATGTTTAGAATATGGGTTGCTAACTTGGGGTCAACACCTCCCATATCATTCAAGGACCAAGCAAACACATCGATATGCTTCCGAAGCACAGCTTTTACTTCTTCTTTTTGTTTTGGGGGTAGATTTTTTCCAATCCTGATAATTTTGGATGGGTCATTTTCATCTATCATAAAATCCTCGACTTCCTCCCCTAAAATCAAATCTGGTTCGTCTGTGCTATCTTCCATAGAAACTGCATGCACCATTTGCGACTGTTCTACCACAGTGTTATTTGATGGTCTCATAGCGATCGCCATACACTGCCTCACTGATTTCCGCGAACAGTAGCGATTCCCAATGATGTCGGAAATTTCATTACTAGATGATATGGCGACCATATTGCCCGTGCTGTATTCATCCAAGGTCTGCCTATAATAGCATTGAACGGGCTTTGTGCCTCCATCACAATGAAGTCACATAAAACTGTACAACATTTGTTGTCCTCCCCAATAGTGACTGGTAACCTGATGTTGCCTAGTGGCATCTCTGACTTGCCGGTAAAACCAACTAGGGCTGATGTCGGTTTTTTCAGGTCTGATCGTTGAAAACCCAGCTTATCATAACAGTCCGCGAACAATATATCTACAGCACTACCATCATCTACAAACACTCGATGTACCGTAGAATTCCCAATCTTTGCTACAATTACCAACGGGTCATTGTGGGGTGAAGCATTGGGTACTGCATCATCCTCACTAAATGTGATTGTTTCTCCCACCTTAAATCTCTTTTCACTCGGCTCTTGGGGTGGAACGTACCTTGCCATATTTTTCCAAGCATGGTTTGACATTACTTCTGTAGCGCCATGAATGGATAAAATGACTCTGTTTGACACACCAAACTGTTGGTCATTTCTTCCCTCAACTTTTTATAGAAATCCCTGGTTTTAGGCCATTCATGAATGCGCCTAAGAACATCTGATAGGTCAAGTCCTTGACTTGCAAACTTTCCAATACCAATCGTGCATGATAATCTCCTACCATCTCCGTGCTTTGTTGTTTTATGTTCATTAGATCGGCAATCGTTTTTACGAATTTTTGATTACGATAAAACCGACCTAAGAATGTATCTGAGAGTTGTGCCCAAGAGCAAATGCTTCCTTTAGGCAATCCCTCAAACCAAGTGATTGCCGGTCCTGTAAGAAAGATGGGAAAGGCTTTGCATACTAACGGTAGGGGAACATTTCTAAACCGCATGCTATTACGATATGAGTGAAGGAAGTCTTTTGGATCTGAACTACCATCATATATTTTCACATGTAATGGTAGTTTGAAGTTTTCTGGCATAGGATATTGTTGTATTTCTATCGACAGAGGTGAAAAATCACCTTCGTCTTCTGCCACGATGTTTTTCAGTTCCTCTCCATACTTTAATCCTTCTTCCTCTCGTAAAAGTTGCTTGTCCTTTTTCCGTTCAACAGTTGGTGATTCACCTTTATTTTCATCATTTTTCGGCACGACTGCTTGTAAAAATTGTGCATACAAGGTCTCTTTCTTAGTTTCAAGGAAGGCTTCAAACGCTATTCTACGTTGCTGATCATTTGGGGAGGATTCAGCCCCATCTTCCCGTTCACTCTCCCTAGGATTTTCTTCCCTTTCGTTCATAGCATGATGGTGATTGGGAGTATTCCTAGTTGTTTGTTGTTGTGTATGATTACCGCTACGTCCACTCCTGGTAACCACCATAATCAATGAAAAACAAGATCCCCACAGACGGCGCCACTGAAGTGGGACCTTCCTTCTCCTTGATTACGGATATCTTCCAGGTTCCGATGATGAACGCTTCCTACAAGAAAAGTCCCCGGAAGTTTCCGGGGATAGAAACTCCGACGATCAAGTCAGTAGAGATTATGAGTGTACTGTATATTTTCAGACTAGAGAGCTTACCTCTTTCTTCTTCCCTCTCCTCTATTTATAGAGGTAGAGCGTTGAGGTCGTGTTCGACATTCTTGGGTCGTGGAGCCCTAATTTCGTGGCGTCATGCCTTGCTCCACTAGACCACGTACTCAGTTGGATCTAACTGCTTTGCATTACAAGTGATCACTGAACATTTGTAATTGTTCTTCAATACGAGTGTTCAGTTGGGCCTGGGTTGTTAACCGTTCTACAATACGAGTGTTCAGTTGGGCCCGGGCTGTTCTGATATAATTATGATCAGTTGGGCCTAACCCATTCTATTCAGTTGGATTTAGGCCTGTATATATACCACCAGCAGTATATGCCCATAAATCCTGATTGTGTTACTGCATTTTCAATGGTTATGAATCAATACTGGGCCGAGAAGAGATTGTTCTCTACCATATGCTTTGGAGCTATAGAAAGTGTAAGCATACTACATTTCTACCTTTTTTCTCACCTAAATACTTTACATTAAATTTTGGTCAAGTCTAAAATGGTTTGTTATTAAGGATGATGGACCAGTCGAGGTGCCTGTGCTTGCCAAGAATTGGGCAGCGTGGTTGGATGTTAATGAGCTACAACTAGGCAATGCTCATTTGGTGAGTCAAAATATATTATGTTATGGTAAATTAGTTGGTATAAATGTTGTTTGGTATTTACTAATTTTGATTGCATCACAACAGGTACACATCCCTTGCAGTTGGGATGGAGATTGGTTTCTGGTCTCGATTAATTTTTTGGATGGCAGAGTCCAGTGCATCCAAACTCGAGCACAGGATGAGGGAGAAGTCAAGTGCTTAAAGTTAGGCCACGCCATCGTAAGAATTCCGAGTATTTGATTTTTGGCTGTTGTTCGTAGAATGTTTGTGTATGGTTTGGTTCTTATCGGTTCAGTGTTTATTTTAATTCATGTGAAGGGCACAATGTTCTGGAATTTGCTAGAGCTGAAGAAGGAGACTGAACTTCTTGATAAGTTTCTTAATTTTAATTACGAGTACGTGACTCCCAGTTGGTGTGGTTTACAGAATTTTAGTGATCAGGAATTGTTCTTATGAACATGATGGAGAAATACACTGGTTCACCTAACTGCTTGGATTTGCTGATGTTGGATGAGGTAATTGGCATTCTGTTTTTGCTTTTCAGATAGAGCAGTAGCTCATTTCCAGCATATATGCATTATTAATTTTTATTTTCTTATTTTTGCACTTAGGACAAGAAGAAGTTGCAGCTTAGGGTGGCTTATCTGTGTACAATAGCTCTGTCATTCAAGAATAAGAAAAGAGGCACAGTGCTGGATGGGACCAAAAGCTATCTGGAGGCAAAGGCAATGGCAGAAAGTGGCTGACAATAAGGCAATGGCAAATGTGACCACTTTAGTTTTGGGTTTGTCATAATTAACTTTAAAAGTTGAAGACTTTCTGTTCAAGACTTAAATTAAAACATTGTTTGTAATTTTGATGGTCTGACTTATGTACTAAGCTTGTTACTACATATTTTATTTAGTTATCCGTTTGTAATTTTTGAGATTTTTGTGCTGTGTAGACACGCTACTTTGTCCATAAGTGCATTATGTTTGGAGGATGACTTCACCCATAATTAAAAAAGTTACTTGCCATTAACTTTGTGAAAACGATTTTTGTTTATCATTTGAATTCAGTTTTAACATCATACAACTTTGATTTGTTTGGGTATAGCATTCTAGGAAAATATATACATAATTATGGATGAGCCGGGAATACATAAAAAAGTTGTGATAAGATACACAACTACAAAATGAAATATATAAGCAAAAATACTTTTAGGAACGCTTTATCTCAATCGCGAGGAAGAGGAGTTTTCAATTGAAAAACTCATAGGCATATTCGTCGTCCGAATTTCCATTGTCCGACTTGTCATCCTCGGAGGAGGATGAGTACTCGTCGCTCATCGGATCATCATAATGCTTAAGTTGCTCCTTTTGAAGGTCATTCAACGGGAACTTGGTGATGTCTCTAAACTTGTAAAATCCATCATCTACGATCCACTTCATGTTTGGGTTTTCTTCAATGACCATAGGTGTCCAATGTTTAGGGGCCGATTGTTTAACATCCTCCTCCTCATCCGACGAGGAATCGACATTTATGAACAAAGGAGGTGGACGTTTGTCTTCAACCATCGGACATGCTACTTTAGATGACAACACATTAGACACATGCTTGTCCTTAGAGGTAGAGGATTTGGTGAAGGTGGACGATCGCTTCGTTCGTTTGAACCCCCCACATTTGCATACCTTCAGATATGGTGTATAGTATGTAGTTTTCGATTTGTAGGAAGAAGTGCCTTTGTTAAAAATGGGAGAATTATATGTGGAGTTGGGTGTAGCTTTTGGCTTGAGGTTAGTTTTCATAACTTGGCAGAGGTTATGAAAAGTTTGGAAAGTGAGTGATGAGAGGTGATGAAAAGTGGTGCTAAAATGCCACTATTTATAGGGAATTTTTTCCCTCCAAATTCATGTCTTTTGCGAGGAAGCTTCAATTGGCGGTCAACTCAGTTGGGTCCCACACGTCCATGTTTCACACCTGCCATTGATTTCTAAGGCGGTGTTTATATTTGTAGGTTAGGTTTTATTATATGTTTTTGACATCTTGGTGGTTACAATTGGTTGTTTGGTTGTGCTTAACGAAAGTTAATTGCTCCAAACCGAACTTAAACACAAAATAAATCTTTTTAAGTAAGACAAAATAGATGCACAAATAATATTGATATATATTTATGGTATCCTGACAATAACATGTCTGTGAATGAGGGAGTCGAGCGCGAGTATTGGGTATCTCGAGTAGACTCGAGAACCATATTAATCATGTCCGAGTCGACGAGAGAACTCGCGAGTTTAATAATATCATGTTCAACTGAAACTCGTGATTATTTATTAATTATCGACTCGACTTGTGAGTTTGACTTCGAAATATTTATCCCTTTTTTAATAAAAACTGAACTAATTATTACACAAGATAATAATTTATTCAAAATTAGTATGAAGGTGACCTTCATCCAAGCCATTAATGCCAAATATATTACAACACCTTCAAATAAAAAAACTGGTAGGCTCTAGGGGCTCACCGTTGGAAGCTACGAGCTCATCGACGTTAACCAACAGGTCTCCGGGAACAGCTTGACGAGGTACTTTGTTGATCTGGATTTTAGCCGGGAGTTCTACATCTCTCGATCTACGGTGATGTACCAGCACGCGTTGCAGTCGGTGCCAAGGGTATATTTGTCATTTTAGGTGAAAAAAGTACCGGATTGTATAGTCAATCGTCAGAGAGTTATCACTTTTCAAGTCAATGCTAATCTATGGTTATAATAGCACTTTCTTAAAACTGAGGGTTATATTTGCACTTAACCAATAACTGGGGGTTATATTTGCATTTTACCCAAAAGTGAAATACATGATCACATATAGTATGTTAACAGATTTTTAGTACGAAAATTGGTAATTATTTACATGCGCCTTTGCATGTACATAATGAAATTAATACTACTGCAGATAATTAGTTAATTCAATATTCAATAGTAAACGCTTACTAACTAGATTAGACTACAAAACTAATACAATATAACCTTATAATATAATAAAACTATAACTGATTTTACAAAGCAAGTTACTCACCGGTTTTTGGATATGAATATCGTATCATAATTTATTCTTCGCACTACTAGATTTCTTCATATTTCATGTTTTTTTGAACTAAAACAATTTAAAAAGATTATTGAGATCGAGATCGAACAAGGGTTTTATCAAATTAGACTCGTTAAATAGATCGTTTGGTTTAAAGTACTAGTATTCATTTATTTAATAGTTATCGTGTATACAGATTTCACACAATATGTATAAAAGTCAAACATACCCTCATAATTCATTTGGATTTAATATTCTGAAACATTCCAAAATACCCAAAGTCCCACGGGTACCCCTATATTAACAATATATATTTTCCTCATAAAGAAAACTATATATGTATATATATGTGTGGAGTATATATTAGCTCAACCCGACATGAAGATTGCTCAACCAGAGATTGCTCAACTATATTTTTCAATTAACTAGTTGAATACAATTAGGGGTTGCTTAGTGACCTTGTCAACTCTCGTGTAAATCAATGTCGACTAGGTTACAAAGCGAGTCCAGATTGACTCGAGATTTAGTGGAATCGAATTGTTAACGAATCGAGTTTCAACAAACACTTAAGTGACTATAGTACTATTCAAATTTGAATGTGCTACTTTTTCCAGAAACATAGTACTATGGTACATAATTATTAATTGCATTGCCATTTACATATTAAATTTGTAAATAAATATACAAGTACACATTTTCATAGTATTTACGTCTTTAAAAATATGAATTAATTATAATTTGTGATTTTAATGTGATGCCGAATTTTAACACAAACCATAATAAATCATTTAGGTCAGGGCCAAAAAAAAAATACAAAAATGTTACCAGTTTTTTAGCTTAACTGATCTTCCATTATTTATTTTCCTACCACGCTTTCTTTTCTCACGGGTTCATTATGAATCACACAAATGTGAGACAACTCCAAGCAGGAGTAGCTCTTACAGTAATTTTTTGGCAGGAAACCGAATTCATACTCCTATGCCTTTTTCTTCTATGCTTGCAGTGGGTAGGAGTAGTGTTTGATTTAACCTATCATCCTTGAAACGCGGGTCTTCATTCAGTCAAAAGCAGATGTGTAGTCAATGTTTTCACCTTGCAGGTCCGAATAGAAATATGCTGTGCAAATTATGCACTGTCACACGCTAAACCAAATGGTTCCTTTTTATTTGTTTTTTCTTTTTGATTAAAGCTAATTTGTTGTAAGGTAAAGGGGGAAAGATTACTTATTAATGCATAATTATTTATAGTATCATCTACGTATTTGTGATACAATGAAAGCATAAACAATCTCGATTAATGTACAACAAGAGTGCCAATAATTTGAATGAGGATACACATTTATTTCAGAGTAATTTGTTAAGCAATAAAATTAAAAATTGCAACTGAGATTAAAATTGGAATACATGAACTATGGAGTAGAAAACGATATAAATTTTGAACTCCATCTATCCAAATCCATCATTTCATCATAAAAATCACTAGCAAACAAATACAATTGAGAGCAACAAGTACTATGTTCAACACGGTGAGGGTCCAAGCCAGACTAGTTAACTGGCATGCTGGTACAGGTCGTTCCCTCACCGGCGGCTCGCCGTCGACATCCCCTTCTGTTTCTGCAACTTCCTCCCCAGATACTACACCAGCTCTCCTTTGCCTGGAGCTATTACCCGTCTGCCTAGAATCTACAACCCACTTACTCCAGCCATGATCACTGCACCCGTAATAAAGTCGGCCAAGGTTTTCAGTTGAACGCGACACAATAACAGTTGTTAATTTACCACATCGCCGGCAAAAAACCCGATCTGGTCTTAGATTTGAAACTGAGTTTGTGGAGCTTCAGGTAGCCATTAGGAAAACAAAAAATGAATTTACTGTGTGGGGAGTTTCTGGGTACGAACAAAAGTATTGCTTTGCTCTCCTTTGAATATGTATATTATGAAGAAGAATAAGAAGAAGCAGCTTATTTCCATTATATAATTCTAGGCACGTGGTAGTCAGAAGAGGGATGATTTCGTAGAGTTAGATCAGCCTTACAATTTCAAAACAAATAATAAAATTGGTGGAGCGGTTCCACTAACATATGCACAGGTCTTGAGTTCGAACCTTGCCTTAATACAGTATCTTGTAGTGGGGTCATCCAAAATATCCTTTTTTTTTTATGTTGTAACATTTTAGGGTTTTGGGGTACATGGGTTCATGGGTTTAGGGTTCGTGGTTTTCATGGGGTTAGGGTTTAGCACATGGTTTCATGAGCCTTTGAGTAATTGGATGGACAATTTTAATTCAACTATATATTCTAATGTCAATACGTCGTTTTTAGGTAAACATTGAGTTGTTCTACATACGTTTCTAACTATAAACCTAGTCATAATCTCGAATCCCTGTTAAACGCTTACTTTTAATCTTAACACGATATCGCCTAGGGGTAAAACGTGACAGGACTCGGTGAAATCACTTTAAGGACTAGATATAGTCATAGATAACAACACTCAAGACAGCCTGCTACGTTGAGTCGCATATCCTATCTTGCTTTGTATTTTGGAATGTCCCAACTCCCAACTAAAGAGTCTTACTTTCAATGTTTCTTCATTTGCCCATAAAAAATAGAGTATATTGTGCACTTTACCCCTAATGAATGTTTATACAATATTTGAAGGGCCGTATTTGAAACACATACATCTTGGGGTTAAAATAGTCTTTTACCATTCTTTTAGCCACATGTCCTACTAACACATGAATTTTCTTAAAAATTGAATCATCCGGCCCCGCGGACACTTTGGTTAGTAGTTGGGACTGAGGGAGTATGAAAGAAGGTGTTTTCAAATATTAAAACTGAGAGTCTTACAATAATACAAAAAAGTTTGTATTTCGTTTTATAAGTAAATATAGCACTCCACACAAATACGATGTTTTATTTCACAATTCATTTGTCAGATATATATTTCAAATTGTATCGCGGAGTAGGAACTACATAAATGATATAAGGGGTGCTAATTGAGATCTTCAACTCGCGAGTAATTGGAGATGGACACGGTCAAAACTCGGTCAAACCTCAACTCGATCTGGCTCGACTCGACTCGAAACGTTAACGAGTCGAGTTTGGCCGAAGCCTAACTTGCCTTTCAAAAACCGGTGAGTAACTCGCTTTGTAAAATTAGTTATAGTTTTATTATATTATAAGGTTATAAGGTATTAGTTTTGTAGTCTAATCTAGTTAGTTATCATTTAATAATCGATATGAAACTCGGGAGTTCTCGAGTCGAGTCGAACATGGTTAATATAGTTTTCGAGTCGAGTCGAGTAGTTGATACTCGCCATCAACTCGCTCGATTAGCACCCCTAAGTAGGGATGATCATGGGGCGGGTCTGGGTCTAATTTAGTTATATTCGGCCCCGATCCGTAAAATAAATGTCGGATCCAAATCTGACCCATATCCGCTGGGTCTAAAATTTCAAAATCCGTATCCATATCCGCAGGGTTTTACGGGTCTAAGGGTCTAAAACGGGTCATAAATGGGTCTACTAAGAAATCGAAAAATTGTTTAAATAGATGTTTGACATTTCATAGTGAATACAAACACAACCAAAAACGTTTATTTTTATTACCATAAACACAAATGTTAGCATATATAAGAAGTTTACCGGCTAGAACGCAGAAGGGTAGAGCACACAGAAGTATGGAACTAGAGTTTGTGCCATAAGGTGTTTCAGAATAGGGTTTGAGAATAAACAAAATATTTTTACTTTTTCTATATTGTATCAGTATCCGGAATTTGAAATAATAATAATTATTATTAGAGAGAAGATGAATTAGGACTATAAATTAAACATTATATTTATTACATAGTAATAATATATGATTAATTATATATTATAATAGGTTAATAGGTCTGGATATGGATATGGATCCGGGTTTGGATCTTAATACGATATATCCGTATCCATACCCGTTTATTAAAACTTAGATCCAGAACCCGATCCATATCCGATGGGTCTAAAAAATTAAGATCCAAACCCGACCCATAAGGTCTAAATCCGCAGGATCTGGAGCGAGTCCGAGACCCGTGATCATCCCTACCCCTAAGCGTGATATTTTTTTAAACATATAATTTAAAATTAAATCCAAAATATTGTAGAATTATATATAATAGTAGTAATTAAAGCCTAAAATATATCTCTATGTACGGAAGGAAATGACTTTCTCGATTCATGTATTGAACTATACGACCTTCTTACATGTCACGCGAATTATGTTTGTTAATTCAAAATCTAGATCACATTTAATTTCTTCCTCATCCGAAATTTTTCTGCCAATATTTGGAAATTAGGAGTATGAAAATTATTTTTGGATGGTTTATCAAGTGAAGAAAATTGTGAATCAATTTGGTTTGATCAACGCATGTGTGCGAATTTATTTTTTAATTTTCATTTTGTTCAGTTAATGGCTGCATCGTGGTGTGTTATACTTGGCTCATAAGTCAAATTTTCTGTCCATTGTCTTGTCCATTTCAACTGACATGCATGCGTGAGCTTATCCTGTACCTAGGGACCATTTCCCTTCAAAAACGAACCCGTGACATAATAATGGAGTCTGCATTTAAAATGGATATTTTCTCAAAGACACAAAAATCAAGCTCCACATAGTTGTGTTGCTTGCTCCACCAGAAATTCCCAGTTGCCAGAACACTGAATAGATCAACCTCAATGGATTACGAATCTTCAATTGAGGAGATGAGGGCTGAGTTAGAGTCAAACCTCACCAACCTGAAGACGGAGACAGTTTCGGGTAAAATTGCTGTATAATATTATCGTAATTGAATCGCACATATTTTTGGTTTTTTTGATTGTCCATCCAATGTTTATAAAGTTTCTCACAAAATTTAACACTCATAAAAATTGATATAGAATTGGAGGAATTTAAACGTGGATTTGAAGACGATGAAGTCAACTGGCGGTCATCCTGCACAATTGTGGAAAGGCTCAACAAGCTTACCAATCCTCATCACAATTGCGACTGCAAGGCGGTTCATGCTGCAATAAGAGATGCAGATCGGGCAAGTTCTATGAAAATTTCATAATTCTTTTACGGCCCTTCTGTTAACACTTATTTAGGGTGATTTTTTGTGGAAATGTTAGTAATCACTTTAATATGATGCAGACTGCATTGGATGACATGTGCAACAGAGTAATGGAGGCGTTCAAAGCTATGGAGGTGGACATGCGCAAAAATTATGATGAAATCGTAAAAAAAATCCGTGCGTTAGACCCAAACTCGAATGACACGCTTATAGTCATCGACAAAGAATTCAGTGTAGGGAATTACTACGTGCCGAAGATTTAAGTTTGCCTTCTAGCAAAAAACCTATGTGATTTCATTACGCTTTTTTGATGTGTGGTATTTAATTAGTGTTGCATTGTCATAACCATGTAAAAGTGTTTCATGCTGATCAATGTCCTTGATTAATGCTTCATCTTTTCCTTTCCCAAATCTGATATGAGTATTGCCAAAAATATAGTTGCAAAATTATAATATCACTAGTCTAATAATGTCTATTTCGGCATGGATTATATTTTATTTAAACCTCCTTTTTCAAATTTTAGGAACTTATGTCAAGTATCCTTGAAACTATATGATTAACTGTACATGAATTATTTGTAGCAAATCACGAATTAAAATGTGGTAATGATTATTTCAGGCTCTGTCGATAAAATTTAATGACGTGAACTTGCTTGATAATGATTTGACAACGTCAATCAGCGCAATTATCTTCCATGATGAATTGAGATTCTAAATCAAAATTTTACTAGAAACTGATAATCTGAATTCACCTGGATAAGACCAAACTCCTATACCAAACTTCAGCTTTACTTAATTTTGTGTGCTGAGTATATGATATCATTCCATTAAAATTTTGGTTTTATATCCATATTATAAAGTATTTGGCGTAAATGGATAAGTCACGTGTTAAAGAAAGGGTTTCGTTCGAGAACAAGTGACTTTTGACTCAAAATTGAATTTCACTCTAATTTTAGGTAATTGTGTGAATATTGTGATCTCAATTTGCTTGAAAAGTTAGATAATTCAAATAGAATGGGAGAGGAGGTGCCACGTGGCATGTTATAATTGGTGGTTTGGATGTACCCCAAGTGGATCAAGCTACCCACTTCATTTCCTGAATTGATATGGCAAAATCAAGCCTTGTCACTTCATTCTTGCAATATGTACTCTAAATGATAGATGAATATAAAGCGCAAAAAACTGTATTTTTATTCTACACTCTAATTTCTTTTTTAGGGACATTGTAGACTGTAATTGATAGACCAGCTTTGTAAGGGCAAGTCCAACAGACTTACTAAATTATTTTCAAAAATAGAGATAAAAAATGTATAATCTCTAAAATATGTTTCCCTCAACCATTACAAAAAGCAAATTTATTCAATCCTCCTATTCCTCCTCCACTTGGTTTTTATTTTTTCACAAAATGAGTTTACCAATACTGTTGAAGCAACAAAAATGTTAAAATATGCTAAATACGGGCATTATCTCTATTTTGCAAATACTGTTGGACTTGCCCTTAGACAATATTTTATCAAATTTGTTGGAGTCATGAAACTCTAAAAGAAGTCTAAAAATAGAATTCTCTATTTTACCAAATCTGTTGGACTTGCCCTAAATAACTATAACAATTAGGTTGCAATTACAATCATATCAAAACATGCTTAATATTAACAACCTAAGAAAATTATTTTACAATAAATTAAATAAACTTTAGAAATCATTTAAACTACAACAGAGCTGCCAACAGATGTCTGTTTCAAATTCGGGTAGACACCAAATCCAGGCTCATTGGGAATATTTGGCATAACTAAGACTGATAAAACATATCTACAAACACACAATCACAAATTACGCCTGCACTATACTAAGTTGACATGTTCAAGACTTCAAATTATTCAAGTCAAATACTACAACTATGAAGGACGAACTACATAACCAATTTCTATGTTGTTTATTGAAACTAAAATAGCAGCGCCGATCACCCCCGTTTTACAGATCATCCACCAACACAAATTTCTTCATCTTTCTACTCTTAGGCCTGTGTTTCTGTGCATGGTGAACATACATAGCCTGAAGCTCGCGGAAACGTGTCAATCTGTCACCATATTGCTCCTCCCAAACTCTAAGACTGGGATCACAAAGTTGACGCCAGTGGGGATGAATTCTTGGAAGTGGGTTATCATGTCGACCTTCATCGTCAAGGCAGAAGTGGCCAAGCACAAAATGGACCATACCAATCCTGTAAATGATAGATATTTCAGGGAGCTCACCGTACTCTTTGATGTTACCCCTCCATGGAAGAGCAGTGCTGCATGAGGGACTTCCAACTTGGTCCTTTGAGTACACCGACACAACAGTCCTAAATACTTGTGCGATGGCAAGCAAATCGTCAGGAATGCTCATCCAATGCCTGGCACTGCACTTTTTACCGGTCCACCAGATGCGGTCAACAGCCTTAGCAAATCCCCCATCCTCATCAATCTTCCCGTTCTTATCAATCAAAGCGTACACCTTTTTATAAACCCCCTCATTGGCCTTCAGCTCTTGGAGTAGTAGCTGCCTCACAGTCACGTACTTAGCCGGGGAGAACAAGAATTTCTGTGCTACACACCTAAAACCGCAGTTTCCATCACCCTCCACATCATCAATCGACACTAGATAATCTCGGACAAAGACAGGCACATCCCACCCTCCCATCCTGTCAAGGGCATCGACTACAAAGCAAAGATATACAACACTATTCAAACAACAAAATCATGCAAATAAAATTATAAATTTACCTTTTTACTAGAATCTTATAGGAATATGTAAACATACATAAAATGTATCAAATAACTTACCGAATTTATCAGAAGCTGGTCCAGAACTGAGTTTTTTGTCCGCATGCTCCCACCCCGATTTTTTGCGCCCGTGTTTGCCTTTAATCTTCGCAGGTCTCCCTTTTTTCTTCAGATTAATCTCTGGTTCCTCAAAGGCACCCCGCTCCGGGTATAGCTGCGCCTGGAAATAGTCTGACAATTTCTTCTGATCTGCAGGATCTCTGCCATCTAGATCACTGAGCATCTGGCTAAGATCATATGGATAGTAAGGGGCTATGACTGCATCCCCGTCATAGCATAAGGTCCTCCAGAATTGGTCGACTCCATCAACGCTGATGTACAGATTATTACTACGCATGTGCTCTAGCTGACAACGACAGGGCAAACCATGAGTGGTGGATAGAGCATGGGTGCATCTGCCCTGCTTGGTGAACTCTTTCTTCAGCACATCAAGACAATGGTGGGTCACCTTACGTAGCAAACCCAGGAATGGAGATACATCGAAGCTGATCATGTTCCTGGTAGCACTCCACTCAAGCATGCATTTAATCTCACCAATCTGCCCCTCCACCTCTGCATGCGTCTTTTCAAAAAGCGTATCCAACCCGGCTCTGCAAGAGGGCAGCCAGCCTTTAAGAGCTGAATGCGCTCCCTCGACACGATTAGTCGTGTTGTTCCCAAAATGCATCACCTGATCAGTCCACGCTAACACTATTTTTTCCTTGTGAGGCATCCATGTATCTTCAAGGTAATTCATGAAATTTGGGACCCATCCATATTTGTCCTTCAATCTGATCACATTCTTCTCAAACTCAGGGACGGTGGGAGCTTCAAGCACCATCCTTACTGCCCCATTGCACATCCTGTCAGCATCCGCAGGGCGCGGCATGATAGAAACTGCCCTAGCTCTTATCATTTTTTTCACGTGAAACATGCACAGCAAGTGCTTCGAACGCGGAAAAACTATTCGAACCGGCTCAATCAACCCAAGCTCCCTGTCTGTTACTATAGCATTGGGCTGCTTGTCACCCAAAACCTCAGATAAACACCTCATGGCCCACATGTAACTGTCCTTATTTTCGCGCTGTAAGTGGGCAGTCGCTGCTGTGAAGTTCTGGTTGGTCGGTGCAACTCCTATAAATTCGACGAGAGCATAGCCATATCTGTTCGTGGAGTACGTCGCGTCGATGCACACAACATACGGGTAAACCCTCAGCATTCTTCTCCCATTTGGGTGCGACCAAAACATGTCTGCAAAATTAGAGTATACACAAAATTATACACAAAATTAGAGTATACACAAAATTAGAGTAAACCCTCACTTTTGTTGACTGCAAAATTATAAGAACAGTTTGTGCAAAACCTGTTCACCCAAGTAGTAAACAAAGAAATTACTATACAAATCCTGCACTAAGAACACTGACAACAATTCAAAAAACTTCTGAACTCCAGATCATAAGCCACAAAACTATCCTGTTGATATCTAAGAAAAATAATTTGTTTAAAATTGACATCAATTTTTACTGTGGCCTCTCCAAAACGTGGAGCACTTATTTATGGACAAATTGTTTTACTGGTTTAACCAAAATCTAATCAAACAAAACGGAAGCCGTAAAATTATTAACCAAATCCTCCACAACCACTTGGACAACAATTCATAATTCCTTATCAAAATCCGGACAACAAGAACTACTCAAAAGTAACTCAGAAGTCCTTATTGCCCTGAGATATTACTATAGTATTTCTTAAAATATATTCCATGATTTTTTCAGCCACAACATATGAAACAAAAAATAATTGAAGCACCATACTCTATAAGCCACAAACAGTTAATTCTAAGCAGCGCAACTCCAACTCATACACCTCCTCACAAATCAATAACATATAAACAGCTACAGCACAATCACAGATCATCAAGAGACAGAACCACTCATCCCCAGAATCCAACCATAGCGAAACAAAATTATATGACAGATACAGGGTTTACCTTTCAGTATTTCAGTGCCCTCCTGACACTCCGATCTGGTGAAATAATCTCTGTCTCTGGCCATTTGCAAAAACTGCCTTGCTGGATTACGGCCTTCTGCAGCTACCTTTTTCAGCTGACCCGTGTAGTTGTAAACTGCCTTCTTCAACACATGCTTGTTCTCATCGGTGTATTGCAGCGCTTTCACTATTGACTTCGGCGTACAATGAGCATAATACATCTCCTTGATCTTTTCTTTGTCATCATCCGTCAACCGCGTGTACGCCAGGTTTCCTTGCACATAATATGTCAAAGGATGATTGTGCCTGCCCTGAAATATGATTACATGGTACTGCCCGTCATCCTCCATCCTTATGGAACCTCTAAAGTAACATCCCACTCGTTTCGAAGCTGTCTGTCTCTTCCCCCTTTCAGGCAGCGTCGAGAAAATATTCTTCCTCCTCTTATCCCTTTTCTGCTTAGCCTCTTCAGATTCAGCCCTTTCAGTACACTCACACGTAAAGTAATGATGATATGTCCCGTTCGCGCGCTTCCTCCTTGAAGATCGTATTATGTTGAACATATTCTCATTTGCACGCACTTTTGCCCAGCCAAAAGCAAAGCCCTCGTTCTCAAACTTCAGACCTGTGTGCTCACTGGCTAAATCTGCTGTGAAATCATAACCACCCTCCTGCAACAATATATAATCAAATAAAGTTACCTGGCTGAATGAATTTCATGAAAAAAACAGTCATGTCTCATATTCTTAATCAATCAATTCAGCCCATGGCACAAAACCAGATAACAGCAGCAACCATCTCTAAATGGGCAACCATATCTATATGGTTGCTTTACAACAATTTTTACATGTAAAATTATTTACAAGTTAAGTTTAGCTCAAAATTCATGTAAGAATCACATTCATACTACCAAACTTTCAAAACAGAAAATTATAAAGTACATACTAATGACAAAAAATAATTTTTACAACTAAATTATAAAATTATACTTAATATACCATGTAATTATAAAATTATACTTAATATACCATTTATCAATTTTAAGAAGGCAAGGGGGTTTAAAATATAAATTAATGCAACTCCATACTCAACAATCGACTCTGAAAAAATAACAATCAAATATTATGATCTGATGAAAAAATTACACATATAAGTTGAATGTGGTGTTCACAAAAACTGGAAGATTTTTTTAGGGCTCATATTATTTTTGACAACCATTACATATTACCCTTGCCTTTTATTCACTCACAACATCTGCGACAATTTATACTTTTCTTTACAGTTATTTTTGTAATACATAATATAAAACCTTGAATTTACGGTTTGGCACTAGATTAAACCCTAAATCACATCTTTGCTAAAGAAAATCAAATACACTTAAAACACATAAGTACTTAAGGTCCTGCACTTTTATTAAATATAAACCAGCCAGGCAAGAGCTGTACTTTACCACATTTTCAATCTATGCTACATACTGACAAAACAAAGAATAGGATTTGACCTAACAAACAGAAAACCACCAAGGACCCACTACAATTGAAAACAACTCTTATCCCATACTTCTAAAAGCAAATTTCCAATGGTACAATACAAAGGACCACACATATCTGACTTAAAAACAAAACACTGTGGTCCCTTTCACACACAGTAATCAGACCAACTAAATCACATCTTTTTCAGGACACTATGGGACAGAATACAATTAATTCCAAATTACATATGTCCTAATTATAAAATTATTCAAAATTCCATTCAGCAGACTCACACATACTTACTTTTAAATGATTCAGACTACACAAATGTTGACATGCCAATATTAAGACCGGTAAATCACAAGATACAGGACACATATAGTACATAATTTTTTATTTTTTCTAAACTACAAACTTACTTCTCCCATGACAGGGCTTCTCTGATCTGCAGAACCTCTACCAAATGACTTGCAACTGATCTAATAAAATTCACAATCCCTTGCAATGAAAACAAACAAAAAAAATCTCATCAGGGCAATTCACATATCCACATAAAAAATGTTCAAATGTAACAAACAAAGGATACCTACCCACACAGGGCTGGATCTGGACTTAACTTCTTCACTACCCTGCAATGATGAATGACAACATCAAAAACAATCCAAAACATAACAATTTTAGTCGAGGAATTTTTACACACTCACTTCAACAGTGATGGGTCTTCTGTTTTCATCCACACCAACCACCCTGCAAACTGATCTTCAAAGGTTTGACTTCCCTTAGCATCAGTAAAAAAAACAACTTCATTAACATCGTCATTCACAGATCTGCTAAAACCAATGCTTGCATGCGTGTAGAATTGGTTCAAATGAACAGTACCAGATCTGGGTTTTTCACTATTCATGCAAATTAAAAAAAAACAAATAGCTCACTAAATGTTGCTCTTCACCCTCATCTTAACAAGAAACATGGTACATTAGAATGAAAAGATCAAAGCATACCTTATCCTAGAGCTGAGCAGAGTAAAGGCTGGGCAAAGAAGACCAGCTGAGCATCAGATGCTTGCTCCCCCTCTTCTGTGCAAAAATCCTTGCAGCTTCATTTATATAGGGCCACCAAACAAATGAAGGGCAAATCCGGTATTATACATCCGTTTCCTCTTAACCGCGTGATATAGGGAAACATCAGCCCAAACCACACACCCCAGCCCACTTACAGCGAATAGGCCCGAACACCCAGCCCACTAACTCTAAGGCACACCCAAAACCACTGGCAAAATTGGCCGGTCAAACAGACTGACTTTCCCGACGCCTCGACCATTTTCCGATCGCCCGGCCCTCACACTCAACCCCAAATCACCGACTGAATTTCATATGTGCCTCACCTATTAAAACCGCAAAAATCATACCCATAGAGACCTCTTAATCAACCTCAACCGAATAAACATAAACACAGAATCACCTCTGGATCTCGTCGGAACTCCACTCTGTCCACCCGACCCGATCCGACTGGTGAAAAGCCGTATTCATCCCGTATCCACTGCCGCCTGGTGACTCTACGTAGCGCTCGTGCGACGCCTCAGGGCTCCACCTCCTCTTCCCGCTTCTCCGGCACCGGCACCCCGTTCAATAGGACCACTTTTGCAACCTCCCGCTGGTTCGATTCGATCCTAATCACAAATGAATCCCTAAATCCCAATATGTGAATCAACATTGATGAATCTAAATCACAGAATCATCTGATTTCGAGACCAAGTGAGCGGGGGTTTAGCACCGCCTCTAAACCAATTAATCATTACCAAACTAAAACTGCTCGATCACAAATTTACATAATATTTGCAATTGGAGCCTTTGGCTAAAGTCAAATTTGCTTGACTTTCTTCAAGCCATACTTTAGCAATTCTGGACAGCAGGGACTCAATACATTTCATTTAAAATCTAAAGGAGGGCAACTTTGTCTTTTATCCAATTCCACTAGCTCTGCATACGCATTTCAGCTCTGCACCTATCATTGCCCTTCATTTACTGCCCAAACAAGAATCGACATTGATGCGCTATGTGATGGTATGGACTTTTCAATTCCAATTACCAGATTAAAATTTGAGGAGCTAAACCTTGATTTATTTGAAAAGTGCATTGATACTGTTGAAACTTGTTTGGAGGATGCCAATGTGGACAAGAGCGACGTCAATGACATAGTCTTAGTTGGTGGTTCAAGTAGGATTCCAAAGGTTCAGCAAATGTTGCAATATTTGTTGAATGGAAAAGAGCTTTCGAAACGCATCAATCCAGATGAAGCTGTTGCTTATGGGGCTGCTGTTCAAGCAGCAAACTTGGTGGCAGTGGGGATCTGATTGTTCAAAACCTTGTTGTTGAGGAGGTTACACCTTTATCTCTTGGAATCGCAAAGCTGGGTGATGTCATGAGTGTGATTATTCCAAGGAACACCATAATTCCTACACGAAAAGTTAAAGCAGATTTTTCTACAGCTTCGGATAACCAGAGTAGCATCCGCATTCGAATATATGAGGGTGAGAGATCAAGGGCAACAGAGAACAAATACCTGGGTGAGTTTGTGCTTACAGACATTGAATTAGCTCCCAGGGGAAAACCTTGTTTTGAAGTTTGCTTTGATTTAAAAGAAAATGGCATTTTGGAAGTCTCGGCAAGGGATATGGTTACAGGTGAAGAAAATGGTGTCACTATCAAGAATGAGAGATTGTCAAGAGATGAAATTGAGAAGATGATTGATGAAGCAAACCGATATAAAGACGAGGATGAAAAACTCGTAAAGATGAGTGATGCAAGGCTCAAATTTGAGAGGTATGTTTGTCACATGAGGGATATCATAAAGAAGAAGAAGAAGCACTTGTCTTATGCAGACAAAAGGAATGCAGATGAAGCCATTCAGGATGCCCTTGATTGGCTGGATGATGGTAATGAGCTTGCTGAGGTTGATGTCTATGGTTTTAAGAAGTTAGAGCTGAAGATGAGATTGATGAGGTTTACAAATACCGAAATTGATCAAGAAGACTGAGCAACCTTTGGGGATGGCATGCTTGCTCATTTTTGGCATGGTGAAGATGGAAATGCTCTAATACTTTGTGGTTTTTAATGCAACTGTTTTTGGCTCCTTTTGTTTCATGATTTTTGTCTATGGAATTGGGACTTTATAAGGTATTCTTACAACTGCTGATTGGTGCTGATTGAGTTGGTTCAATATACTCACAGTTTCAACCGAGCTCTAATATATGTTTTACAGCTATTTAAACCTCTGGTATATACTCCATCAATAATTTTGATAAATAAATCACTAGTAGGATAATTAGTAAAAACTTTAAAAGGGTTTAAGACTGTTGGATTTTCACTTTTAGTTTGTGTAGGGAATTCATCTTCATTTGGCTTGAGAATGAGTACCGGAAAAGTAAAAGGTCCGGCCATCGGAATCCATCTCGGGACGACATGCTCATGCGTCGGCTACGGGAAACACGATCGAATCGAGATCATAGCAAATTATCAGGGCAACAGAACTACCCCTTCTTATGTTGCTTTCACTGATAACGAACCTCTCATTGGCGATGGAGCTTACAATCAAGTCGCCCACCTTCAATCCCAACACTTGTGAGATATTCTAATCATCTTTCTTTTCCTTATTTGTTTATTTTCTGCAGCTATTTCTAGAAAATAAAGAGGCTAATTAGAATCCGTAGGAAGTAGATATTTTCCTTTACTTTTTCTGTAGGAATTAGATTATTACGTTTTCTTCTTGAGTAGAAATTAGATTATTTAGTTTCCTTCTTCCGTAGAAGTAGATTATTTCGTATTCCTTTTTTCTTTCAGAGTTTGTGTATATAAAGGATGATATGAATAGAAAAGCAGAATCAAGTTTTCTGCACAACATCATTGTTCTTCTTTCTCCTCTTCTCAGCTTATATCTGTGAAAGCTAACAAGTGGTATCAAGAGTTTCAACGATCCTATGGCGGACGCGTCGAGATCACCGGCACGAACGGAACCACGGAGAGGGCGAGGACGCAGCAGGCCACGACGCGGCAACGGCGGCGAAGTTGTCATCCACGAACGTGTCATCCAAGAACGTACCAACCTTGGCGCCAACATTGTGTACCCCATGTTGACGGCAACGAACTACATCGAATGGGCCCTCTGATGAAGATAAACCTACGAGCACAAGGTTTATTGGAGGCCACTTCCGGCGTTGAAGATCCGTCCGAACGGGAAGACACGGCGGCCCTCTCAGCTTTGATTCGGGCGGTGCAATAAGAGATGGTCCCGGCGCTAGCTGTCAAAACGTCGGCACACGAAACCTGTGACGCAATCCGGATGATGCGAGTCGGCGTGGATCGAGTCCGTGAGGCCACGGCACAGCGTCTACGCAAGGAGTTCGAGCAAATCGCATTCAAGGACGGGGAGTCGCTCGACGCCTTCGACATGCGGATTACAGGTATCGTCAATAACCTTCGTTCTTTAGGTGAATCTTTAGAAGAGATCAAAGTGGTCCAAAAGTTCTTGCGGGAGGTGCCGAGCCAGTACGCCCAGATTGCTTGCTCGATCGAAACGTTGCTCGATCTGAACGGCATGACAGTGGAGGAACTCATTGGCAGGCTCAGGTCAGCGGCAGATCGGTGCTCCATCAACACCACAAACAACTCCAACGGCCAAGTTTTGCTCATGGAGCAAGAGTGGATCGCACGGGGCCGGGGCTCTAGCTCCGGGAACAAAGGCAAAGGCAAGGGTTTTCAGAATGGGAAGAAACCCAGCCACAGGGGAGACGACAGCCAACGAGCGGTGAGCGGTGACAGAGATTTGACAAATTTGAAGTGTTACAATTGTAACAAATACGCCGGTCACATCTCCAAGGACTGCCCTGAGCCACGGCGCGACCGGAAGGGACGTGCCAATCTCGTGCAAGCTTAAGTGGACGAACAGACGCTCCTCGTGGCAAGGCTTCACTCCCTCACGATCGGGAACTCAGCCACCAAGGAGCACGTCCTGCTCAACGAGACACGATCTAAAGCACGGTCAACAAAGGAGCCCGGACAGAGTGACACGGCATGGTTCCTTGACTCCGGTGCGAGTGCCCACATGTCGGAAGACGGGAGTTCTTCTCCGAGCTAGACACGGATGTACGAGGCTCGGTCAAATTGGGAGACGACACCTCCGTGGAAATAGAAGGCACTGGCACGATCCTTTTTACGTGCCGGAACGACGAGCACCTAAAGTTGGACGATGTGTATTACATACCACGGGTCCACAGCGGCATTATCTCACTCGGCCAGCTGGACGAGGACGGCTAAGACACGAGGATCCAGCACGGGTTGCTCACGTTACGGGATCAAGGGGGGCGCTTGCTCGCATGGGTGCCAAGTGGCCAAGGGCGCCTTTACCTCCTTCATCTGAGTTTGGCACGACCAGTGTGCCTTGCGGTGCATGGGTGCGAGGATGGGTGGCGATGGCACGCGGGATACGACCACATGAACTTCGAGGCCCTTCGACGCATGGCCAGGAACAAGATGGTGGACGGACTCCCGCTGCTCGATGACGTTGAGCGCTTGTGTGACGCCTGCCTGGCCGGGAAGCAGAAACGCAGCTCGTTCCCAAGCCAAGCCAAGAACCGAGTGACCGAACGCCTTGGGCTCGTGCACGCCGATCTGTGTGGACCCATCGAGCCACAAACTTCTGGAGGTAAACCATACTTTCTACTAATGGTAGATGATCTTAGTAGATATATGTGGATAGTCTTGTTGACCTCGAAGGATCAAGCGGCGGAAGCCATCAAAAGGACCGTGGCAGCAGCCGAACGACAAAGCGGGTGCAAGTTGAAGACGCTGTAGACCGATCGTGGAGATGAGTTCACGTCTCAAGAACTCAGCGAGTACTTTGCATACCACGGTGTGCAAAACGGCATGGTCGAACGACGAAATCAAACGGTGGTTAGCATGGCACGTTACCTCTTGAAGGCCAAAGGCATGCCGATGAGGTTCTGGGGAGAAGCAGTGACAACTTCGGTCTACCTTCTGAACCGGGGAATCACGAAGAGCGTCAGCGGCATGACACCCTACGAAGCATGGCACGGGCGCCGGCCGAGCGTGAGCCATCTCCGAGTGTTTGGGTGCGTCGCCCACGTCAAGGCCACGCAGCCAGGGCTAAAGAAACTGTAGGAAGCCGATGGTGCTACTTGGGTATGAAACTGGAACTGTGGCGTACCGCGTCTACGACCCTGCCACAGACCGGGTGAAAGTATCATGCGACATCGTCTTTGATTAAGACACGGCATGGGACTGGACCACATCGACACAGCAACAAAATCACGGGCATGGTGAGGGTTCCAACTTCGACCGTTTTGTCTCTTTTGGTGTAGGTAACGAACCAGCCCAGAAAATCTTTCGTTCAGATGATGAGAATTTCACCAGAAGCAGGCCTAGAAGTGAAGTTTCGGTGTCAAGTCCACGAACCCCAAGTGCATCACCACCACCCAACGTGGAATTTGTGTCACCTCCGGCAAACACATCGGAACCACCCTCCGGAGTTGAGGCACAACGACGGTATCGAACCATGGAGGACCTTCTCAACGCCACCGAGAAGATTGAAGCTAAGTATGAAGAGCTTTGTCTTTTCACAGTCGACGAACCAACGAGCCTAGCTGAAGCCGAGAAGGACGAAGGATGGCGAACGGCGGTGACGGAGGAACTTGCAAGCATCGAGGCAAACCAGACTTGGCGCCTCACCGATCTACCACCGGGACACCGTGCCATCGGACTTAAGTGGGTCTTCAAGCTCAAGAAGGACGCGAACGGGGAGATGGTGAAACGAAAGGCGCGGTTAGTGGCAAATGGCTACGTGTAGCAGCAGGGGGTGGACTACGAGGAAGTGTTCGCTCCAGTTGCGCGAATGGAGACGGTGCGGGTTCTGATCGCGCTCGCTGCACACCACGGGTGGCCAATCCACCACATGGACATCAAGACCGCGTTCCTTAACGGTGATCTGATTGAGGAGGTTTATATCAAGCAACCGTCGGGTTTCGAAATTCAAGGCAACGAAGGCAAAGTTCTTCGGCTTAAGAAGGCTCTCTACGGACTACGTCAAGCTCCGAGGGCTTGGAATGCCAAACTTGACAAGAGTCTTCGCGACTTGGAGTTTGTACGATGTGAAGCCGAGCACGCGGTATATCGCCGGAGCAACGAGAAAGAGCAACTGCTAGTTGGAGTTTACATTGATGACTTGATCATCACCGGAACTTCAATCAAAGAACTGACGAAGTTCAAGAAGGAGATGACGAATCTATTTGAGATGAGCGACCTCGGCGAACTGAGTTACTACCTCGGCATCCAAGTGCAACAACGGAAGGGTTTGGTCACTCATTGCCAATCATCTTATGCAAAGAAGCTTTTACAAAAGGCCGGACTGGAAGAGTGCAATCCATGTGCGGCACCAATGGAGGCACGGCTCAAACTAAGCAAGACGGGAGATGGGAGACCGGTGGACGCCACGGATTACCGCAGCTTGGTGGGAAGGCTCAGGTACTTAGTTCATACTCGGCCAGACATTACTTTTGCAGTTGGTTATGTTAGCCGATTCATGAGCAGCCAAGAGTTGAGCATATGGCAGCAGTGAAGCATATTTTACGCTATGTGGCGGGAACTCTAGAGTTTGGAGTTTCATATGGAAAAAGTGCTGGACCTTTATTCTTGGCAGGTTATAGTGATGCTGATTTGGGTGGAGACGTCAACGATAGGAAGAGCACGACGAGGCTAGTTTTCTTCCTAGGTCAATCTCCGGTGAGTTGGCAATCACAGAAACAACGGGTGGTGGCACTCTCTTCGTGCGAGTTAGAGTATATTGCAGCTGCCACTGCCGCTTGCCAAGGTGTTTGGCTTAGTAGATTGCTTGGTGAAATGCAAGGTGAAGAGCCACAAGCACCAACGTTACTGGTGGACAACAAATCGGCAATCGATCTAAGCCGAAATCCTGTGTTTCACGATTGAAGTAAACACATTGATATACGTTACCATTTGATTAGAGATTATATGGAGCAGGGCGATATTGACATCGACTACATCGACACAGAAGCTCAGCTCGCTGATATCCTGACAAAACCTCTCGGACGAGTTCGTTTTCAGGAACTTAGGGGCAAAATCGGAGTTGCAGAGATAAAGTGATGACAAGATTATGGGGGTGATTTGTGAGATATTCTAGTTATCTTTCTTTTCTTTGTTTGTTTATTTTCTGCAGTTATTTCTAGAAAATAAAGATGCTAATTAGCATCCGTAGGAAGTAAATATTTTCCTTTCCTTTTTCCGTAGGAATTAGATTATTACGTTTCCTTCTTCCGTAGAAATTAGATTATTTAGTTTCCTTCTTCCGTAGAAATAGATTATTTCGTATTTCTTTTTTCTTTCAGAGTTTGTGTATATAAAGGATGATATAAATAGAAAAGCAGAATCAAGTTTTCTGCACAACATCATTGTTCATCTTTCTCCTCTTCTCAGCTTATCTCTGTGAAAGCTAACAACAATGTCTTCGGTAACGCTCTCACAACCTATCTCAATTTATTATAGTTTTAGTATAATATATTAAAATTCATATAGTGTGTATTAATAGACCATGATCTACTAATAGTAAATGAGATTTGTTCCCTTCTGTTTTTGGGCTTGTAATGCTTACTATATCATTGTGTAGAGTGTAGCAAAGAATCAAAGATCTTGTTTAATGGTTATGTGCCTGATTAACATCTCTGATTTGATATTGTAATATATTTTGTGACATTTGAAACTGATCAAACTATAGCTCACAAGAATTGTAATGAAAAATTACATGTCTTAATTTCAGTAACTTTTCTTTTCTTGACTCCTTGCAGATGCAAAGAGGCTGATTCAGTACAGAATGACATGAAGTTGTGGGCTTTCAAGGTGATTTGTGGATGTAATGATAGGCCAATGATATCTATTACCTATAAAGGTGAGGAAAAGAAATTTGCTGCTGAGGAGATCTCTTCCATGATTCTGACAAAGATGAAGCAAGTTGCTGAGGCCTATGTCGGGTCCGAGGTGAAGGATGCAGTCGCAGCGTCAAGCAACAATAGATGCTGGAGAAAATTGCAGGGATTAATGAAATGAGAATCTTGAATGAACCAACTGCTGCAGCTATTGCTTATGGCCTTGACAGCTCCTTCAAGTTCAGTGAAAAGAAGAATGTTGTAATCTTTGACCTTGGCGGTGGTACTTTTGATGTTGCGGCTCTCAGTATTGAGCGAGATAACATTGAAGTGAAGGCTATTGCCTCCCGCAACAATCAGACTTGCATCTCAGTTCAAATATACAAGGGTTAGAGAGGAAAAGCTTCAGACAACAGACTATTGGGTACTCTAGACCTGCCAGGCATTCAGTTAGCTCCCAGGGGAGTTCCATCAATCGAGGTTTGCTTTGATCTGAAAGAGAATGGTATTTTGAATGTCTCAGCGAGGGATAGAAAATGCTGTCACCGTCAAGAGTGAAAGATTACCAAGAGATCAAATTGAGAAAATGCTTGATGAAGCAAACCGATATAAAGATGAGGTGTTGCTTTACAAAAGAGAAAAACATTGAAAAGTAGACGAATGATTGAACAAGAATTTGAACCCTAGCTACCAATTCCATAGACGAAATAAGAACGCTACAAATTAGTTATTGTCCATATTCATTTTGGTTACAAATGTCAATATCAGTTGAAAACCATGAATTTATTACAACCGTGCAAGTGTAAAGTCAAATTACTATCAGTACAAAATTTTCTGGAATTAAATGAAAAATACAAGGAAATAAAACACAAATTCAAAGCTTCTTGAGAGTAGCTTTCAGGTGTGGGTGCAGATCAGTAGAGTGAGTACCCATCTCCACCACATACACCAATTCCTCGCCACCATTAACCACCTTAAACTCCCTCTTAATCTCCTTCACCTTAGAAGCGTTCCCAACTAGCACGCTTTCAAGCCTCACGCTCTTCCCCTCCGCATCAATCGCCCCCTTCTGGACCTCCACCAGACCCGTGCTCTGTGCAATCACCACCTCGATCGTGCCGTCGGGCTTGGGCCGCCAGAACCCGCTCTCGCCGTGCATCGGTTCGCCGGACCCAAGCTTCCACGTCTTCTGGGCATAGGCCACCACGGGCTTGCTGGGATGGTGCGTGAAGGTGACTTGCTCGCCGTATTTGAAGACGGAGATGGTCGGGAAACCTCCCTCTCCCTGACCTTTCCAGGTGCCCAGGAGGAAGGAGATGGGCTGGACCGCTGGGTGTGCCGCCGGCGACGGTTCTCCTCCGCCGTCCATCTGTAATCTGTCGGAGGTAATTGGTTTGTGGATCCTGGAGCAAGGAGATGAGGGGAAAATGAATATTAAATCGACCTTTTTCTTGACTTTTGTAAGCTGCGGTAATTACAAGTTGAAGGGTGAGAAACCAATGGACTCAATAATGTATAAATAAAATATATTTTAAAAGAGTTGGTCTCTTGAATGACGGTCACTATATAGTGACGGTCACTATATAGTGACGAAGGATTATACTGAAATATAGAAGGAAGGAGGTCCTTATTTGCAATTTTGACAAAAATGCACTATTCACTCACGCGCGCTGTTCACTCAGTCTAAAAAACAAGCCTTTTAGTCTAAAAATACACAATCTAAAAAACAAGCTTTTTATTCTAAAAAACAACCCGTTAAGCGTGAAATGCAAGCATTTTCTAAAAACAAGCATTTTAGTCTAAAAATAGACGTTACCAAACATATCCACACAGTCTAAAAAACAAGCATTTTATTCTAAAAAACAACCCGTTAAGCGTGAAATACAAGCATGTTTTAAAAAACTACATGTTTGGTCTAGAAAACAAGCATTAAAGGGTGAAATTCAAGCATGCTTTATAAAACTTTTTTTTTAAAAAAAACAACCTGTTTAGTGTGAAATGCAAGCATTCTCTAAAAAACAACCTGTTTAGTGTGAAATGCAAGCATATTCTAAAAAACAACCTGTTTGGTCTAAAAAACAAGCATTTAAGTGTGAAATTCAAGCATGTTGAATGCAATTTGCATAAATTGCAGAAAAACCCCCGCATGTGAATGCAATTTGCATAAATTACAGAAAAACCCCCGTCCCAAACTTCTTTGCATATAAACCCCGTCACTATATAGTGACCGTCACTTCCAAAACTAATTAATTTTAAAAATACTTTATTTTTTGATAAATAAAATATAGTACATGTGAAATAGAGAGTTATAAAGATAACAAACACCTTACATAATTAATTATATTTTATTGAGGGATACATAATTAATTTTATAAATATAAACGGTTGTACTATGATTTATGCAATAACGCCATGTTCGGGTGGACTTAAACTGAATTGAATTGAGTTATTTATTCTTAAAATTGAATTGAACTGAATCATTTATTAATTAAATTGAATCGAACTGTCTGTTGTTTGAATTGAATTGTTCACTATAGTAATGCGTTGAGGTGAGTGGAATAGTGGTGATGACATAAGTAGTAATGGTGGCCAGAATAGTGTATGTTGATGGAGTAGCCGACTGTGACTGAAGTACATGAAATGACTGAAATAGTGTAGATGGGCGAAGTAGTGATGGCGCCCAAAGTAGTTACAGTTATAAATTAACCATGGATGCCTCATGTCCTTAGATATATCACTCTGCGAAAGGTTATGGAGGTCGTATGTGTTCTGGGTTTTTGAACGATTTCCATCTTGAATTTTGAGATCTTGCAAAATTTTGTTTTAGAGTAGGTTTTGTAAAATTTTGATCGTGTCAATAACTTGCATGTTATGAAGGATTAGGTTTTGAGTTATGTAATTTATTAATAAATTAATAATCTATGTATGTGTTTGTATTCTTTTTGGAGTAGTTTTTTAATAGACGAACTCAAAATTTGTGAAAAATATTTCATATATAATTTCAATAATTACATTAAATATTATTATTTTAAAGTACATATTTTAAAAATTATAAAATTCAACCGAGGATCCAAATATAAAAAAGAGTGTTGAATCATAAATTAAAATTACATATAATTTTGAAAATTTACTTTAATACTTATAAAGAAATAGTTAACTATGAGTTAAGATTTGATGGACAAGCTGAGTGGTTGTGTGTCCAGGAATGGAAAGTTCTCAATCTCACCTGCTTACAATAGTTTAAAAGGTGTTGAACAGAGGGATTCTTGGGCAAAGCTGATCTGATACACCAAACTCTTGTACAAACACAAATTCTTTCTATGATTGTTTTTAAGGGGCAGATTGGTTACAATTGATAGTCTCCTAAGATTTAAAATTCTTAGTAATCAATCTGAAAAAGAGATGGAGACTGCTTCTCATTTCTTCACCACTTGCTCTTATGCAAGGCAGTGATGCAAGCAGTTGGTCTGCATGCTGCTACATCACCAAGAAGGTTGAGGAACTGATTAATATGATGGAGAAGATCAGGTTAGCATCAGAGACTTTTTCTTCAAGTCTCAGCTCTTTACCACATCTGAGAGGAAAGGAACTGCAAGATTTTCCTGAAGAAATTTGTTTTGGCACCGCCTGCTGGGAGACAAATTGAAGCTGAGTATAGTTGGTTACATGGGTTGATTCCTAGAAATTTGATTATGTCTTTTTTAGATAGTTTTCTATTCTGGTACAAGAGCTGGGAGTGAAAGCTCAAACTTTATAAGGTATTATTTTGAGATTAATGATTGGTTCATCAAAAAAAAATGACGAAATTTGGAGCTCAATTATATAGGAATAGATAAACTTGACTTAATTTTAAATTAAGCATGGAACTAATAAGATAAATCTTTTTCGTTAAAGGAGAGTCTCACACGGCGTGATTAGGCGTAATCACATGTATATTAAAGAATGACCTTTCAAACTTAGGATATGCATGATTGTTGAGTTGTTTTGGATACTAAAATGTCAGAGACGTTAATTGGCATATTTTATGAATGATAGTTTTGCATTGTTATGTATGTTCAGCAGTTCTTCAGAACTTAGACATTATAATGTCCTACGCAGAGTTCATAAAATAAGAAAAGTCCAAGTTTATATGGCTGATCGGATTATTATGGTATGGTAATATTTAGTCGTGTGCATCTGTATTCTATGTTGGTTTAGATCATTAGGAAAGAGATCTAGATTTATAAGTTGTTTTCCAAATTAGATTAGAACATTGTCTTCCATTTTCTATTGTAATTATAAGAATTAGAATCAGAAAGGAAACGTGAGAGTTGGACCCGTCAAAAGGTGGATCACAACTGGTCTATAAAAGAAGAACCTCGTGGCATTATTCTATTTCCGATTCAGAAGGCATTGAAACAGAAGTATGAACCGTTTGTTCAGGTTTTGCTCTACAGAATCATCGGAGAAGCTGAGCTAGTTTTACAAGAGGTTTGCTCAACAGTCTACAACAACAACGTTGAAGGTAGCTTGTGTTTGGAACAAATTGAGAAGTTGCACCCTTAGCTTACACTATATTTAGGCCATAGTAGCAAAAGTGTTTTTGTACTGTTACCGGGCATTCTATTTGGGCAGAGCAGGCCCGCACGTGGGTGAATTTCACCGAACTGCGTTACCAGTTGCAGTGTTTTTACATTCCGTATTTTGACATTATAATATCGAACTGTGCAACGACATTATAATACTAAGGCCCCGTTTGGCAGCAAGAGGTTACAAGAGATTTGAAGAAGAGTTTTGGCTTTTTAGCTAAAAATAGATTTTTGACTGGTCAAACAACTACTTATTGTGTTTTGTGAGATAATGAATCATCTAGTTGTTTGATCAAAACCTCTCAACTTGAAAATGCTTGAAAAAGTTGTGTTTCCAACTTAACTCAACAATTAATATTACAATTTTCCTTTTTATCCTTTACTCTCAACTTTCATGTGCACGAATCCTTTCAAACTTTTTTTCTAGTAACTGAACACAATATTTTTATTCCTTATCCTTTTAAAAATTGCAAATTTTTATTTTATCCTTGTAAGAATATTACTAAAAACATATACAAATCTTATATATGTTAATCAAAAATACCTCAAAATAAATAAAAATACAACAATTATTAGATAAGTTTTTCCATACTTTTAAAATAATATATCACACACTAATCAAACTTAAAAAAACCTTATAATAAATTTAATTATTTTTATTTTCTAAAATAATAAATTTTAATTATCTCTAATAAATATAAATATAAGTATTAAATATATTTTCCATACTTCAAAATAAGATCACACTAAATTTATAAAACAAATGATAAATTTTATTTATTTGTGTCCATTTTTGTCATTTAGCATAACAAACAGCTATCCGCTATTTATATTTTACCAAACACTCATTTTACAAACAGTTAGTCAAAACAGCTAATACAATCTGTTAACAACTAACAGCTAGTACAATCCGCTAACAGCTAACCGCTAACCGCTAGCTCCCAAACGGGGCCTAAAACATTGTAACTGGATATTTGATCAAAGTAGATAATCTTATCAAAGTAGATAATCTTATCAAATCTAGGTGTATTCATGTGTCAGATACTATTTGAATATTAAAAGTGAAGCTATCTATCACTAGTGCACAAGCATAGGTTTCTCGGCACACATTTCACGGCGTTTTGGCCAGATTTTGGCGGAACCGCCGAGTAACTGGGTTACGAACTCGTAACCTTCCATTCACCTGTGGCAGAAAAAAACGACGAACTCGTAACCTTTCATTCGCCTAGGGCAAGAAAAAACAACGGCGTTTTTGTTGTTAAATAAGACGTTTTCTGAAGCGCCGTAAATATGAAAGATGCAAGCGATATCGTTTCTTTGTTCGCTAATAAACGGACATGGGAGCGATATCGTAACCAGAGGCAAACAAATGTTTGGAAAAATTGTTTGTTCGTTCAGGTAGGAAGCTTTGATCTAACGAGTTCGCCACGTTTAAAGGCGATATACCCTAAGCGATATCGCTTATATATACGACGAAAAGCGTTAAAGGTAATCGAATTCATCTGTAATTTCGTTAGACTTAGCGTAGTGATATCTTTAGTCACAACACTTTTTAATCATACGATAATCATATATGTGCTTTCAAATGAAAATAAAATTAGACTCGATTAATTTAACATTCGACGTGTAATATATTTTATTTGAAATACACCACATTCACATATAATATTCATATACATTTATACCGTAGGTCAAAAATACAAATGCAATACATTCGATACACATATACAATTTTATGTAAAATGTTTAAAGTACATTTAAAATGCACATGCATATACTATTTTATGTAACATATTTGTTAAGTTCATTTAAAATGCCAAATTATACGACAATGTTTTCGTTGATATTATCATTGTAAATATATATTATCCTTGTAGAGTTATATAACAATTTATTCATCATTTCGAGTAATTCTTAAGATGAATAATTTGTAGATTTAATATAAAAGAAAATTAGTGATATATATTGTTAGGTTTCTAACTTAAAATTGTATTAAAAATATATATATATAAGAAACAAAAAATAAGTTACAAAAAAGAAAGAAACCTATTTTGAGTAAACTATTATTTGTCAAGTTAAGTATATATCACACAATTAAATTGATTTAAAACTTTCTTAATTTACCTTAACGATATGTGAAAGTCTTTTGATTCCAATTATCTTATTCCTTAAATATTCTATTTTGTCTGTAACACAAATTATTTTACATTGATCCTGTCCTTCCATTCAATTATTTGATCTAATCTCAGCTGTTAATTAGTTTCCTATATATAGGAACCTTATCTTCTAATTCTAATCACAATCCTTCTTCTCCAAATCTGACCCCCTCTCTCGATCGCCTCTCCCTCCGCTCATCCATATCTTCATCGGATCCCACATCTCCCCCGTGTCTCAGTGCAGCCACATCTCCGTCGTGTCTCAGTGCAGCCCACATCTCCGTCGTGTCTCAGTGCAGCCCGGTTCGGTCCGCCACCATCGCCCCGCCTCTCACGATCGACGAATGTCCACTTCTCCATCGGATCCCACATCTCCACCGCGGCTCAGCCCAGTTCGGCTCGTCGTCCGCCACCATCATCCCGCCTCTCACAATCGACGAATTAGGCATAAGGTATAACCTGGGCTGCCCAAACTTTGATCACCACTCAGTTCACCTGCCCAACGTTTCCGACGAACACCGGTCACGCGGCACTCTCGGCGGCGGTGGCATCGTTGCTGTCGGTGAGCTGCTTTTCGACTTGGCTGAGTGTGGAGGTTTCTGCCTCGCTCTTTTAATTGCAGGTTTCCTCTTCTCTTGGGATTTCTGTTATTGTCAATTGACAAAGTTTCGATTTTGATAGCAGGTTTGTAACAAAGTTTGGATTTTGATTGTAGGTTTGTAATGGGTTGGAGTAGATAGCAGGTTTTTGGAGCCAAATCAATATGGGCTGCCGGAGCCGGTCTGAACAGAGCTCATCGGAATTTTTTTTTGTCCCACTTGCGAAGTACTTTCGACTTCGTAAGTACTTTTCGCAAGTGGGATTTATTTTTTTTCAATCCTAATAGTTACGAGTTCGTAAGGTTGTTCGCTTGTGTTCGAAATTAGTTGCGGTATCGTAACTTATTTACGGCGGTTTTTCAAAACGCCGTGCCACAATTCCATTTTACGGCACAGCTGGTTAAGGCGTTTAAGAAATGCCGTGTATTAGACGATGGAACCGCCTAGTAGTGTATGGCTGTGCACTAGTGTATAAAAATTATTTAGTAAATATAGGATTAGAACTTGCAAAAATTATATTATCATATTTACTACGTGACTAAGCATTTGATTAGGCATGTTTGAAACCTTAATTAATTTACTAATTGTTTTTTAATAGTCATATGTCTAACATTAATGTAATCATTTGTGAATGGTTGATATTATCAATGTTAGTTATGGTATGATATTATCACAAAATAATTTTATACGTTCAACTTATAAATTACTCATAATATTTATAATTATATTTTATTATTAAACAATTATATCAAACTATTTATTTATCTCAACTACTAATAACATTTATCGTGCACATTTGTCGTGCATATGCACGATTTAATCATAAAGGAACTAGATTAAATATTTTTCACACACATTTTCATGTATAGAGTTGATGTAATATATGGCATTAGTATTAATTTTTAGCATATCATATATCCTTACTTAGTGTCTCATAAATTTCTTTTGCATGTACGGAAACCAAAACATAATTAAAACCAACTCTAAAACCAAAACATGAATAAGTTTCGACCTCACTTCCATTTCCCTTCGATCCGTCCGCTAAATGGAGAATAACTACAAGTTGAAGTTGTTGCAGCTCTGCCACAAACGCAGCTACGCTCCACCGTCGTACACGGTGGATAAGGAGGGAGCCGATCACAGGCCCCGATCACCGCCACCGTCATCGTCGACGAGTTGTCCTTCCAAACGCCGTCGAACGGCTGCTGGAGATCCGATGAGGCTCAAAACGCCGCCGCCAAAGTTGCCCTGAACTGCCTCACCCCTAAACTTGCATCTCCGGTACCATTACAAGGTAAATATTATTATTTTTTTTGAATAAATTGAGACAGTCCTTATTCAATTGATAATGCGCAAAAATGTTGCCTTTTAGTTGGGAAGAGATGAACTTTTCTACAACCATGGTGGATATTGAAATAGTCTGCTAAAAAACTAAACTTGTATGATGGTTAAAAGAAATTACTTTTTTACTAGTTTAAATATCCGTCGTGCACGTGCATCCGTGTAATGCACGACAATTTTTTTCTTTTACATATATTGTTGAAGAAAACATAATAATTTTAATGCTGACAATGAAATAATATTATCTTTTACTCTGTATCTTAAATGAAAATAGAAGAGTTATTCTTCCGATAAATATATATTAATAAATAGCATTAAACTACGTAATATTGATTAAACACCACCACATGACCACCACAATCTTACCATAATTTAACAATTTTTCTTTCTATTTTAATTCTCCGATACCCTCAATATTTATATATTCCTTTTTTATTTCTTTTATCATAAAGAGAATTAGAATAGATATTCTCTGTAACTAGCTAAATATCATCGTGTGTTGCACGATATATTTAATCTTTTTTTACGTTAATATTATGAACAAACTTATGAAGATGAGGATGTAGTGTGTTTAAAGAAAAACTCTTTAAAGATAATTAACAAAATTATAGTGTCAAATTTCAAAAGATTATGAAATTGTCAATATATATCGTACTTGCCAAGTTATTCATCAAAGGTAATTATTATAAAATAATATATATTACGATCAAAATGTAAGAAATTTATTTAATATTTAGGTGGTGATATGTGCCGCAACCCATACACTGGCCCGACAAGCCTATTGGCAAAGGAGAAGAAAGAGTCCAGCCCGCCAGTTGTCCTCCCATGACCATCAGCTATCTTGGACACATTCGGGTACAGGAAGGACATGATAATGACCCCGCTGCCCCGGATGTGCGACAAGAAGAGGACCATTTAGCCTAAACCCTCTCTGATCCTTGCCATTATAAATAGAGGAGTGACCAACAGTAATAGGTATGTTCTATCAGACTTAAATACTCTCTGCATTTCTTCATATTCTCTCTCCTCTGCATAAAGCTCAATCTTCATCATCACGCTGGAGCGTCTACTCTCGGATGACCCCGGGGGCTTTGTTTTGCAGGATATAGGTGAGAGATCAGCCGCGGGTTAGGATTCCAGCTCTATCCGGACTACTCATACCGGGGCTGGTATCTCGGAACTTACTGGTAGCATCATTAGTACACATTTTAAGGTAAAAGTTTTAAAATGCTGATGTGTGTAATATCTAAATTGATCATACCGCTTACTTACTCATGCTAAAAAGAATTGTTAAACCCTAAGTCAAATCTTTCATTCCAACAAGTGCTTTATATTGTACGCTTCTTATCCCTTTTATGCTTGGAATGAGATCCCTCCCTCGTCGGAGTTTCATTTCCTTCACTTGTTGGAACTTTTGCTTCAGATTTTTTCACACTATCAACATTCAAAGCACTGGTTTAGTGTAACAATATATTAATACCATAGTTATACTATATTGTACGTAAATAATATATTGTGTTAGTGTAACAATATAAAAACCCCGTTTGGCAACAAGAGGTTACAAGAGATTTGAAGGAGAGTTTTGGTCTATTTGCTAAAAATAAATTTTTGACTGGTCAAAAGCTACTATATGTTGTTTGGTGAGATAATGGCCCCGTTTGGGAACTAGCTGTTAGCGGATTGTATTAGCCGTTGGCTGTTAGCGGATTGTATCAGCTATTTTGACTAGCTGTTTTGACTAGCGGGTTTTAGATTATTGTTTGGTAAATGATAAATAGATGTTAGCTGTTTGTTATGTTAAATGACAGAAATGGACATCAACATAATTTAAATTATAAATTTTATTTTTTTGTGACATTTATTTTGAAGCATAGAAAAATATTTCTAGTACTTGTATCTATATTTATTTGTATTTCTTTGGAATGATATTCACTAACATATATAAGAGTTTATAATTATTTGTTAAATTGTACTCTAAAATTTTAAAATAATTATTTAAAAATAAAAGTGATAGAAATAAAAAGTAGTACAAATCAAAATAATTAATTATGTACAAACAAAAATGTAAGGTATTACGTGATACCTTCAAACGAAAGTTTTAAAAATAAAGTTACGTACAAAGAGAATGATAAAAGAATATTATTTATGATAAAAGAAATGATAAAAAGGAAAATTTGTAATATTTATGTAATTAATGACAAGAGTTTTCATCCAAAAAGCTCCCTTTTTGAGCGTTTTGAAAACAAGAGTTTTCATCCAAAAAGTTCAATGAAAAACGCTTCTCACCAAACAAGTAAAATAGTTGTTTGACCAGTCAACATCTATTTTTAGCAAAAAAAAAAACAAAACTCTCCTCCAAAATGCTGTTGCCAAACGGGGCCAAATGAATCATCTAACTTTTTGATCCAAACCTCTCGATTTGAAAACGCTTGAAAAAGCTGCGTTTTCAACTTAACTCAACAATTAATATTACAATTTTCGTTTTTATCCTTTACTCTCAACTTTCATGCATACGAATCCTTTCAAACATTTTTTATAGTAACTGAACACAATATTTTTATTCCTTATTATCTTTTTAAAAATTGCAAGTTTTTATTTTATCCTTGTAAGAATATTAACTAAAAACATCTAAAAATATTATGTATGTTAATAAAAAATACCTCAAAATAAATAAAAATACAACAATTATTACACATGCTTTTCCATTCTTTTAAAATAATAGATCACATACTAATTAAACTAAAAAAAACCTTATAATAAAATTTAATTATTTTTATTTTCTAATACAATAAATTTTAATTATCTCTAATAAATATAAAATATAAGTATTAAAAATATTTTCCATACTTCAAATTAAGATCACACTAAATTTATAAAACTAATGATAAATTTTATTTATCCGTGTCCATTTTTGTCATTTAGTATAACAAACAGCTATTCGCTATTTATTTTTTTCCAAACACTCATTTTACAAACAGTTAGTCAAAACAGCTAATACAATCTGCTAACAGCTAACAGCTAGTACAATCCGCTAACAGCTAATAGTTAACTGCTAGCTCCCAAACGGGGCCAAAATAGAAAGACCTTAATATGGAAATGGTTATTGTATAATTTTTTAAAAAATAATTAAAGACCACTCAAGGAGTGGAGGGAGATTTATTAGGTTCCCTAAACCTTTAAAAAAGACCATAAAGGCCATGAGTTTACACGACCTAAAAGGCAGTTACAAAAAGTGAGAGATATAGGCTCTCAAAGCATAGTAATGCTTTCAAAAAATAGGTAAAAAGAATAAGGGGGCTAAACCACACCATGTAGTATCTTCTTAGCCACCAGAAACTGAATTTGAAGCCTGTTAGAGAATTGCATGGCAAAACTCAGAGCGGCACCAAAACAGAAATGGGGAAAGCAGATACTAGTGTCAAAAATATGAGAGTATCTATACAACACTTGGACAATGAAGTTAAGGCTGTAGATGTCTGATGTGAGGAGTCTCTGAAAACAGATTGACCAGGATCCCATATGAAGTTGGAAGGTCCAGATTGGTGAAGAATTCCTATCTGCAAAAACCATAAGCATATCAGTAGTATCCATTCTAAGTGATTCTAAGGGAGGGGGTTTCCCATTTATCCAGATGGAGCAGACCTTGTATCTGTGAAGGAAGATCAGAGAAGGATAGATTGGAGTTGAGTGCATCTGCCACCTCATTACCCTGCCTTTTTGTATGAGCTATATTAGTTATGTTTCTCATAGAGAAAGACAACTGATGAAGTCTTCATGGGGCTGATAAAGGATGACTGATTGCTTTAATAGCCAGCATGCAATCAGTTTCAAGAGTGTACTCAGTAGAGAGTTCTCTTCCCAGAGAATCTCCTTTCTCTATAGCCAGTAGCTCAGCCTGAAGAGGTGATGATGCAGATATGTATCCACAGTATGCTGAAATAAAATTTCCATCACAGTTTCTGATAACAATACATATCCCTGCATAATTAGTGTGATGCCAAGAAGCATCAACATTAATTTTCAGGCCAGTTAATGATTTTAACCATTTAATAGCTGCAATGGATGGTTGTGGTGGTCTAGTATGTAGTGGTAAGAATCCAAGACTACATAATTCTCTGTCAAAATCAGAGATGGCTGGGAGAGGTATGACAGAATAGGTAGAGAAAACAAAGTCTCTGATTTGAGTTTTCATTTGTAGGGGATTAGGAGAGATGTTTTCATACAGGTAGGAGTTCATGGCTTTCCATAGGGACCAACAGATAATGCTAGGGATAGTTGAGAATAAACTAGTGTGCAGTCTAGTTGATCCTTGGAAGGACCAACAGAAAGAAAGTCTATCCCAGAGAGTAGGGAAACCAGAGTCAGAAATCCCAACCATAGAGTGAAAATAAGTCCACATATTTAAAAATAATGTGCATCCATTAAAATAGTGCTCCATTGTATCACAGTTAAAACAGAAAGGACATTTGGATGGTAAATGAAACCCCATTCTTACCAATACATCAGGGAATGGGAGGAAACCATTGATTAGTTTCCACAGAAAAATACTGATCTTTTTCTGAATCCTTGTGTTCCATAATTGTGAAAGAGATTGAGCAACTGGCCTAGACTGAGCCACAACATTGTATGTAGATTTAAATGAAAATTGCCATGTGGTACTGGGGATCCATATCAGTCTATCTTCTCTATCTGAGTGACATTCTATATTCTGAATCTGGGCAAAAACATTAGAAGGCAAAGAAGATAATTCATTCAAGAATTGAGCCTTATTAGCACAGAAAGATTGCACAGAGCAGTCAACAGGTATAAGAGTATTCTCAGGGTCAACATAATCACTTAAAGGACCAAAAGAGGACCAATTAGAAGACCAAAAATTGCATTTACCCTCGCCTACAATAACATCAAAGAGACTCTCTGAGATGGGATTGACTGAACAAATTCTTTTCCAAGTGGGAGAAGATTTATAGGAGGAGGGTAGAGTCCAGAGAAATTGTGACCAAAGTGAGGAGCCAGACTGAAATTTCCACCAAAGTTTAATAGAGAAAGTTTTAACAATGGTGTGAATGGATCTAATACCTAGACCATTCTGGTTTTTTGGGTAGCATAAATCAGACCATTTTTTCCAAACCTTTTTAGGTTTAATCTCAGTTTCACCCCAAAAGAACAAGGACAGTGCTTTTTCCAATCTCTTAATAACAGCTACATGAGATTTAAGCACACTCCAAATGTGTTGTGGGATTGAAAAAATACATGAATTGATAAGAGTGAGCTTACCTCCTGCTGAAAGCCAAATGTTCTCCCAATTTGATAGTCTGTTTTCAATTCACTGGATTAATGGCAAGAAATGGCATATAAGTGCTCTTCCAGAGAATGTTGGAACTCTAAGGTAAGTAAATGGCATACATCCTTGCTTCATTCCCAGTAACTCTTTGACCTGTCTAACTTTAAAGTTAGAAGCATGCTTTCCCAAGAAAAATTCAGATTTCTCATAGTTGATTTTTTGACCAGTTGTCTGTTCAAAAATCACTAAAAAAGCCTTAATCCTAATCAGATTGGATTTTTTAGCCTTGAGAAAAATATTTGTATCATCTGCATAACTGAAGTGGGAAATAGGAGCAGGTCCTCTAGGGATGTCAAAATACTCAATCTTTCCTATAGAATATACATAAGCCAGACTTCTTGTAAAGCACTCAGAAAATATGTTAAATAAAAAAGGAGAAAGGGGGTCTCCCTACTTTATGCCTCTGGTAGGTCTAAAAAAACCATTTGGTTTTCCATTAATTAAAACAGAGAAGTGAGCATCCCTAAGGTTTTTCATAATATTATATACAAATCTACCATGAAACCAAAATGCATAAGTACAGTATTTAGATAACTCCAACTAACTCTATCAAAAGTTTTCATAAGGTCCAGTTTAATAATACAATTAGGAATTCTATTTTTTCTATCCAAAAATCTCACAAGCTCCTTTACATACAGTACATTATCAGAGATATCTCTGTTTTGTAAAAATGCAGATTGATTTGGGGATATGATTTTTTCCATGAGTGGTTTAAGTCTCTCCATAAGAATTTTTGAAAAAAATTGATTTAAACAGTTAGAGAGACTAATAGGCCTAAAATCAGAAAAAGTGGAAATGACTGGTTTTTTGGGAATTAGGGTGATCCAGGTGGCAGCAATGCCAACTGGGATCTGAGAGGAACTCATAAAATCATGCACAACAATTAGTAAATCATCTTTAATTATTTCCCAACTTTTTGTGAAAATATTTGAAGAGTATCCATCAGGACCTGGACTACTATTTTTATTTAGATTAAAAACAGTAGTTCTCAGCTCTTCCATTGTTACTGGCTTGATAAGCTAAGCATTATCATCCTCAGTTATTAATTTAGGAATTTGGCTTAAAAAATGATCATGGAAAAGACCATTAATATTACCTACAGGTTCAGACAAGAGATCTGAGAAAAACTGAACAGTTTCAGTTTCAATCTCAAAAATATTGTCCAACCAAATTCCATCAGCATTTTGGATCTTAGTAATACTCAGACCACTATGTTTTTCCCTAACAGTATTGTGGAAAAACTTTGTATTTTCATCCCCCTCTTTGAACTCTAGATTTTTGTTTCCAGAATTTATGTTGTTCTTTAAGGGATCTGAGATGAATTGCTCTTAGTTTTTTCAGCTGAATGAGCTCATCAGTGGAGCTATTAGCATCAAAAGAAATTTCTTGCAATCTTAGAGCGAGTCCAACAGTTTTGCTATAATAGCAAATTTGCTTAAATATGGAGAATTTGGGCCTTTTTTGAAGTCCAACAGATTCTCCATTCCATTCTCCATAATGGGGAAATTGAAGAGAGGGAAGATTTGATTCTCCAAATTTGGAGAATGAGAAGAAGTTTTTGGAGAAGCAAAATTTAATGCTACTTGCATTGTTTTTTGTTATTTCATTCATTAATTGTTTATCTTCAACAATTTTAAATGATAATATCTAAAAATAATTACAATAAAATTTTATCAAAAATGCATATTCTAAAAACATGCATAAAGACGATTGTAATAAGATCTCATATGACTATTTTTACATGTATATATCTATTGATATTTGATAATCAAATATAATCTACTTTCCAATATAAATCTACTAAATTTTAAGGCCATAAATAAATTTAGTTTGACGTTTTTTATAAGTCATAACGTTGAAACTAAAGTTTTTTTGTTAAACATTTTATTTCTAATGGTTGAAAAAAATAACTTGTAATAAATAATTGAAAAGAGGTAAGTCTAATTATTCATAACACGTTACAAAAATAATAATATTGTAATTCGTAATGTGTTATTTTTATAAAAATATATTTTAATAATTTTATATATGGAGTAAGTAATGTCAAAAATGAAATATTATTGTAACTTTTATTATAAGTTCATTATTTGCTTGTTTATTATTAATTGAACTTATTGAATATATGGTTTTAAAAATAGAAGAAAATTGGATAAATATGTAGCATTAAATGTTAATAAATTTTAGGGAATGAGAAATGGAGAAACTGTTAGGTTTGAGGTGAAAAAATATGGGGAATATGAGGTTTGCTTCTCTATTATGGATAATGTGAATGGAGAAACTGTTGGACTTGCTCTTAGAGTTTCAGCTGCCTTTGACACATTAGATTCAATATTGCCAAAAACATTTTTATTCCAGCTCTTGATAGTAATTTTGAATCTTAACATTTTGAGAAAAAATCCCAACATACCAGTCTCTGAAAGAGGAGTGTTCCAGTCATCATTGATTAATGAAAGAAAATCCTCCCTATTAAACCATGCATTTATGAACCTGAATTACTTAGGTGATGATGGTATGCTACTACCTACAGTAAATAACATAGGTGCATGATCAGAAGTTCCCCTATTTAGAATCTGGATGGATGAAGTTGGAAACTTCATTAACCAATTCTGACTAGCCAGACCTCTATCTAATTTTTCAGTAGTTGCATGCATTGACCAATTATTAGACCATGTAAATAAATTACCTACAGTATTTATCTCTAGCAGTGCAGAAGAAGAAATGAAATGATTAAAATCTAGCATGCTCCTATTGCAAGGTTGTGCATGTCCCTTATATTCAAAAGGTGATTTTATGGTGTTAAAATCCCCAATTAAAAATGAGTCAGAGAGGTTTCTATTACCAAGAGCATTCCATAAGAATTCTCTTCCTGGAACTGTTCTAAGTCCATAGATGAATACACCCTCCATAGAAGAGTTCAATCTAAGACTATAGATGTCCACAGCTAAAAACTGTAAATGTTCCTGTTTAAGTGTAATGGTCAGAGTATTGTTCCACATTAGTCAAATTTTACCACTCTGAGAGTACATAGAATTAGCAAAATGTAACTTTCTTATAAATATATCACACTTATGGTTTCTATGCATTGGTTCAATAATACATAAAAGATCCAGTTTATGTTCCCGAATTAAGTCATGGAGTCTTTCTATTGATGTTCTCATACCTCTAATGTTCCAGACCAGATATTTAATTTGTAAAGTGGTGTGTACCATTAAAAAAATATGAAAAAAGTGCTGTTGTACCCCCAAGTATTCAAAAAAGTGCTAATGTACCCCTAAGTTTTTCAAAAGTGCCACTGTACCCTCAAATGTATAATTTGGGCAGATTTTTCTTTTGCCAAGTGTAAAATGTCAAGAATACCCTCACTATTATTTAATGGTAAAAAAAAAAATTATAGCGAAAATGCCCCAACCAAATCAATGAATAATCCTCCCCTACCTAATTATTCATCTAATTCCCGCTTCCCTTTTTACATTCAACCCAGTTAAGAAAGGCAATCCAAATCCATACCACCAGTCACCGTTACTTTATCGGATGAAAGCGTTTGAAGTCGAGGGGACCAAAACCACTGTAATCAGAAATTAGTGTGAGTCGGGGGACCGAAACCGCCACACCCAGTAATAATTAGCGTGACTAACTCAAGGTGGCGAGATTATGGTAATTTCACCAATGTTTTCAATTTGTTGAATTTTTGGGGATAAAAATGTTAACTTTTTTTAATACTGGCCTGCTAGATTTAGTCCGATTTTTGCTTATTTGCAGTCCGTATTTTTGTTATATAATCATATATACAATAATTATGATATATAACTGATTTGCAAGTGTATGCAATAGAAATAATATATATATATATATATATATATGATGCATGTGTCTGACATTCTTAATTATTGATCATATCATATATATCAAAGACGTATTTTTTTGGACTATAAAATAAGCAAAATATGGACTGCGTCTAGAATTGCCCCTTTCAATAATATTGTGCATTTATTTTGTAATTCAGTGATATTAATTTCTTGAATTTTTTTTCGTGCCCATGAGCCTTTGGGTCAAGGGAAAAAAAAATCCAACAAGTGAGGGTAAATTTGTCTTTTAATTCAAAATGGTGTTGAAAATGGGTTTTAGAGGTACACTTCTTTATTCAATATAATAATAGGGGTACATCAGCACTTTTAAATTACTCGGGGGTACATTGGCACTTTCTTATAAACTTGGGGGTACATGATCTTTTAACCCAAAAAATATCTTTGGAGCTTTTTGACCTAGTAAGTACTTTATTAGGTGATGGAATTTTGGTAATCTTTTTTGGAGTGAACTTCCTATTAATTTGAGTGAAGAAAGTAGCCAGTTTAGTTTTGTCCCCAATAGAAGTTGAAGATGAACTAGTAGGCAACCGTTGATCAGTCAAAATATTAGGAGTAGGGAGTGTAGAGGTAACCTGAGTAGATGAGACTACATTATCATCATCCTCTGAGGATTCTGAGGATATATCATAATCAGAAGCATTATCTCCTTCATTCTGGATTTTATCCAGTTGTAGTAGTGGGAGAAAGCTATTTCCTTAAACATCTTGAGAAAGAGCCACTTTGTTAGGAGATAAAGAAAAATTAAAGGAGTGAGAATTATTTCCTGCACCAATCATTAGATCATCTTTGGCATAAGCTTGAGGTCTGGATGTATCAGGGCCAGAATGGATTGATGGTGAGGAAAAGGTGGTTGTCATAAAAGTAGGATCATTGATGATGGTAACAGAAAGAGAAGGCTGTGTGGAAGTGTCATTGGAGGTGGTGGAGAGTGTTTGAGGTTGAGGGGGCTGAAAGGGGTGGATGAGAGGAAGGTTGACTGTGTCTTTTTTGCTTCAGCTTTTCTTTTACATTTGGTGAGAGTCTGGGCAGTGCAGCTTCCTTGTCTTTGATGGAAGGAGAGTAACCTGAGGTGCCTGCAGTATCAGGGACTTGAGGATTATCAGAGAGGGGTGTCTGGTGCAGCCACCTTATTCTTTTACTTCTGTAAGACAGTATGAGGGGGTTTTTCAGGGGCAGTTTTGGGCTCATGTTGGTTGTTCTTATCAGTGGTAGCAGATGGTCTGAGTTTCTGATTTTGCATAGTTCAGGGTGTTGAATGCCACATGCAGAGTCTTGGTGCCCAATCATAGAACAATGGTGGCAGTAGCTAGACACCTCTTCATACTCAATAGGGAATCTCTCAATGTTCCCATCCTCAATTCCTAATTTAATGTGAGGCTGCAATTTCTTTCTAAGATCTATTTCTACACATAGCTTGATGACATTAGGCCCAGTAAGAGCTAGAGTTGCAGCATCCATTTATATAAAGGTCCCAATCTCATCACCAATATATTTGATCATTGTATGGTTGAAATAGAAAAAGGGTACCTTTATAAGTGTAACCCAGACAGGTACTATGGAAGACTCAGCTTCTGGACTAAAATCCAACATCCATTTGAGCACCTTCATCTGTGATCTAGCCAGATTCCAGTAGCCCTTGAGCCAGCAACGCCGGTAATCTTCCAGATCTTCAAACCGGATTAGTATGTGTCGGAAATCGATGGAGCCAATCTGGTATTTGACAGTGAAGTCGGCTAAACAGAAAGCCTCGTGTAATCTATCCATCGACGGTTTCCCCCTCGAGAATTTACCTATCAGAGCATTTGTGTAGTGACCGGCCAAGGTTTCCGCTTGTTGTATGGTTACGATACATGCAATTTCCCCTCTATGTTGGTTAATAGGGGTGAATTCTGGGTTATCTGGCAAGGAGGTAGCTAATGGTGGTGCTCGGTTGGATAGGACCTGGGCAAAGCTCTTCCCAGAGGCAATGCCACCGCGCTGCGGCGGCGGCGCCGCCATGGCGCTGGGAGAGATAAGACCGTTACCTAACCGTTATGGTCGGAAAAGGTAGGGATGTGTATGAAAAGGAGTTGTTATTGATGGTTTCGATGTAAATAGTGGAAAAAAGGGGGAGAAGAGATATCAGAGCATGGGTTTCAGGGTTTGAACTATTATTTTTTTGAATTGGTTATTGTATAATGAATATAAATGAGTTATTGTATAATGAATATAAACTAGTTGTATTTATGCGCGTAATTTGTAGTAATTTGTGGTAATATGGAAGGCGGAAAAAAATTATGATAAATTACGGCTAAAAAAAAAGAAACAAAAACATATTAATACCACAAAAAGTCATACGTAGAGATTATAAATGTAACATTGTCAAACATCATGTGGTATGAAGAATGAAACAATAAAAATAAAAAAATGAATATATAAAAATGATAGGCGCCGGAATATGATGAACTTGCGGTGGTTATGTGGTGGTTTTAGTCAAAACAATTTTTTTTATTATTTTTCTATTAATTTATTATTTATTGACTGGAAGAATAATTTTTCTACTTACTTTTAAGAAAATATATATTAAAATGGGAAGCATCAACCATCATAGTACCACCAGATATTGTCCACATGGAATGAATATTAAAGGATAATACTATTCTATATATAGTGCAATATACAGTGAATCATCAAATCTGTTGCTTTACTGTATACTGCATCAATACTAACTGTTCTTAGATAATTCCAACATGATTCAGTCAGAAATATATTATTTGTCTATTTTATTTTATTTTATTAACAATAACTAAATATGCAACACAATTTTGAATGGAACCAAATGACTTTTGTTTTGTTCTAATGTTAGATGATAACACCACTGTCAGTTTTACATGATTTTGATTTTTTAGGCAAACTTATTCTTTGAAAATGCTAAGTGATAATCTTATCTTCTTCTTTTTTCAACGTTTACATGCAGTTTCGTTTAGTTATAATTTAAGCTCAAAGAAAAAAACAGAGCTGCATGGTGAGAGAACATCGTGTACGCGCCGTCATAGATATAGTATTTATGGTCACTCAAGAAACCATTGTTGTTATTATTTATATTAGAGGTGAAATTGGCAATCTAATAACATTTATAAAAAATAGAAATTTTTTTAAAAAATATCACTACTATTTTAAAAAGTTCTATTATACATCACCAATCTTTGAAAAATTTAAAATTATACCACTGAACTTTCATCATTTGAGTTATGATCTCGTCTTCTAACTTAACTCCGCCAGTTTTCCTTTTTGCCATTTTTTCTCTCTGACCTCTCTCCTCAATTGCCTACACGCGCCTCCACAAATGCAACTTTCTGTGCCACTTTTTCACCCAATAGAACCGTTGGGCACTGAAACCCACTGATAACGGCCACAAAACGGCCAGAAATGGGGGCGATCCCCCCCTTTTCCGGTGGCCTACCCACCGGAAAATCCTACTCACAAGCTCTTTCAGGCTCTACTCCTGCTCCCTCTCTCTCCCCCTTACCGACAAACCCAGATATCCGGCCAATCACCAGTTTCAACGGCAAACCGGCGTGTCTGTACACGACGGAATCCATCCACATCTTGTCTAAGCACTACCACAATGCACTGATCGGAAAATTCCCAAGAGTTAAGCCATCAATGATAAGCATCCAAACAGCTTTCCAGAAAATGGGTTTTTCCGGCCGGTTTCAACTCGGGTCGCTGGACTACAAGCAGGTCCTCATCAGATTCTCGACGGAGGAAGACTACCAGCGTTGCTGGCTTAAAGCTTTCTGGCCGGTAGCAGGATCGTCGATGAAAGTCCTGAAATGGTCACCGGATTTTTCACCGGAATATGAGTCACCGGTGGTTCCAGTTTGGGTCACAGTCAAAGATATCCCTCTGTATTATTACAACAATACACTGATCCAGGACGTTGGGAACCAGATAGGTAAGTTCATCAGGATGGATGCAGCCACTGCTCACATCACCAGGCCTTCATCCCTAAAAATCTGCGTCGAGCTTGATGTTACAAAGGAATAGATGCCCTCCATCCTAATTGGTTCTCCAGAAGACCATAAGGAGTGCGAGTTGGAGTACCAAAGTCTCCCTCTCTACTGCCAACATTGCAGGAAGTTGGGTCATGAAAATGCCAATTGTAGGATACTCCACCCAGAGCTAAACAAAATCTGGCAAGAACAGCACTAGAAGGCTCAACCTAGAAGTGAAGCAAGAAAATCTAATGCAGCTACATCTGATAGAGCTGGATCCTCAGGTTTGACTCCACAGCAGAAAGATCAGACATGGGTGAAAATCCCACAGAAAAAGCAAGAGACAGATATGAGGATGGTCTTATACAAGCCAGCAGTGAAAAGAAATGTTTTTGTTGGCCTGAAAAAACCTCAACTTACCACTTTTTCTCTAGATGAACTAGACTTAGTTAGAAGGAAGATCCTAGCTAAAATGCACCATCACACAGGCACAAGTTTTTCACACACTGCCTCTCAGCTTACTTCTTCCACAACACCAATCCTCTCTCACTACCTAACCATACAGCCATCCCTTTTTTCATCCCACCCCCCACACAGTCTAGCTATAACTCCATACCAAAAAATAGAGCTATCCAATTCTTTTGATGTACTGCAGGGCAGCACAGATGATGGTAGTTCAGAAGAGTCATTGGAAGATGAGCAAGAAGACACAGGGTGGTTTCACTCCAAGTTTGCAGTGCAGCCCCTCATCAGTCAACCAGAGAACAGCTCTTCTTCAGGAGAACTCACCAAAGATGTACAGACAGACTTTCACCCACAATTGGTGGATCAATTCAGTCAACCTCTCATCTCAGAAAAAGGAAAAGATGAGGAGGTCCAGTCACCTTCAAGTAAGCCCCTAACTCCCATACAATCACAACTTAAGCTTCCCACTGAAAGTACTAGTAGGAACCTTAGACCAAAACCAAAAATTGCTTATTTTAAATGAATGGATACAAAACTAGTATGTTAGTTTGGAACATAAGAGGGTATGGCACCTCTATGGACAGACTTAGGTCTCTACTCTTAATGCACCACATTTCAATTCTCTGCATAATTGAACCAATGCATGATAAAACTGAACTTAGAAACTTACTGCATGTAATAGGTTTCCAACACAGTATAGCTGCAGATACTGCTAAAATTTGGATTTTTCACAGAGATTTTTTCAGTATAGAAATAATATCTGAAACTGATCAGTACATTCAGATTAAGTTCATTGATAAAAATTCTACAATTTCTTGGCACTCTATCTTTGTATATGCTCATGTCACTAGGACCCCTAGATTACAATTTTGGTCTGATTTGCATAGTATTTCTAGCCAGCCTGCAATGTTTGTTGGTGATTTCAATTCTGTGGCATCAGTTATGGAAAAGAGAGGTAGAAGTAGGCCCCCTTTAGGTAGCATTAAGGAATTTAGTAGCTTATAGATGGTAAGAAACTCCAAGAAATACCAACAGTAGGGAGCCAATTCACATGGACCAACCATAGGCTGAAGGGAGACAGACTACTTCAAAAGCTTGATAGAGGCTTGTGTGTTTAGACTGGATTACCAAATTTCCTCACTCATCTATACATGTGCTAAATAGAACCTCTTCTGACCACAACCCACTACTCATCACCATCCAAAATTCCATCCAACACATACCCAAGCCATTCAGATTTCAGAATATGTGGCTGAACAGAAAGGATTTTTTGGACATTGTCAGAAATAGTTGGGAACTGCCTTCTCACTATGATGGAATGTTCAACATGGTCTTCAAATTAAAGAGATTAAAGTCAGCATTGGCCTCATGGAACAAATCCATTTTTGGCAATGTACATGAGAATCTTCTGAATGCTGAAAAGATAGTCACTGAGCTGGAAGACAAATACCAAGAATCTGGTTCAGACAGTGACTTGCAGGCACTCAATGAAGGAAAGGAAAGGCTGCTGAGTGCAGAAAAAGAGAGCACTGAGTTTTGGAGACAGAAAGCTAATGTAAAATGGTGTAAAGAAGGTGATGCCAACTCCAAATTTTTCCACAACTCAGTGAAAGAGAGGAGATGCAAAGCTAAAATCACAAAGATCAGAAATAGGGAAGGCTCATGGATAACAGACACTGAGGAAATTCAGAAAGAGGCAGCATCTTTTTATGAAGACCTACTGAATGAGAAAATTGATGAGGTGGACCTCACTGGGCAATACATGCAAAAATTTATGTCAGTGATCCCTAATTCCATCTCTGATGAGGATAATGAACAGCTGCTAAGGAAATTAGACATGGAGGAATTAAAGAGTGCAACTTTTGACCTAAACAAAGATAGTGCAGCAGGGGCTGATGGCTTTACATGGAATTTTTACACTAGCTGCTGGGAAATAGTAAAGATGGACCTATTTAGTGCAGCTTCAGAATTTATGGAGGGAAACAGACTGCCAAGAGCCATATCCAGTACATGGTTAGCCTTGATACCCAAGAAACCTAACCCAAACTGTTATGGGGACTTCAGACCCATAAGCCTATCCAATTTCCTTAATAAATTTTTTTCAAAGGTGCTTATGGAAAGATCGAAGATTCTAATGCCTAAAATTATCTCAGAGGAACAGTCAGGGTTTATGCATGGAAAAGACATTTCAGACAATATTCTGCAAATGATGGAAATGGCTAGGCTGCTTCCAAAAAATCAGAAATTAGGCAACCTGATGGCCAAATTAGATATGCAGAAAGCTTTTGATAGGGTGTCCTGGAGTTTTCTGAACTCAGTAATGCTGAATTTTGGGTTTCATGGTACTTTTGTCAAGCTAATTATGCAAAATATACAGTCTGCCTGGTTTTCAGTGATCATAAATGGAATTGCCTCAGGCTTCTTCTCATCAAGCAGGGGAATCAAAGCAAGGGGACCCAATTTCACCTCTCCTCTACAATATAGTCACTGAGGCATTTTCAAGAGGTATAAAAAAGTTGTTCTCTACACAGTACCTGATCCCTTTCTCCATGCCAAGAAATGTCAGCTTTGTATCCCACCTGATGTATGCAGATGACACTGCAATTTTTGTCAATAGTAGCAACAGAAATTTGAAAAAACTCAGACACTTCCTCTTTGCATATGAATCTGTTTCAGGGCAAAAAATTAGTTACCAGAAGTCTGAATTTTATGTGCATCACTCCACCTCTCAAGCAAGAAAGAAAATCATTAAAAGAGTGTTGGGGATGAAGATTGGTTCCATGCCATTCACTTACCTTGGTTACCTTGGAGCACCAATTTTTCAAGGCAGGAACCTAGTCAAATACTATCAAAGTCTTCTTGAGAGGATGGAGAGGCCCCTGAATAACTGGAAAAACTAATGGCTGTCACCAGCTGGCAGACTTGTTCTTATTAATCATGTCCTTATGTCTATTCCCACACATATATTCTCAGTCCTTCAGCCTCCAAAAATGGTGATTCAGAAAATGGAAAAAATGGTATCAAATTTTTTTTGGGGCTTTTCAGAATTTGGACAGAAAAGGAGTTGGGGCAGATGGTCAAAATTGGTCCTGCCAACTGATGAAAATGGAACTGGAATCAGAGACATCAGGGCTGTTATCAAGGCTTTTTCTTGTAAGTTATGGTGGAAATTACAGAAAAATGAGACATTGTGGACAAGGCATATGTGGTCACTACCTGATACCTACAAATCATCTCCAACATGGCAAAAAATATGTGGAGTAACAAGCATTGCCAACAGTCTCTCCCAAGTCATTAGTGGAATTGGAAAATGCTCTTTCTGGAATTCAAATTGGCTGGGAATTGGTGCATTATTTTACCACTGGACTGAAAGCACTTTACCCTTCCCCAATCTTACAGTAGCCCAGTTCCTGACCAGTAAGGCTTTCTACACTAACCAATTGGAGCAATTTTTTGCTACGAATATTCTTGTCTTATTGTAGAATGCTCAGCAGAAATCACTACATGCAGACAGATTGATCTGGAAGCCAGGTTGGGATGGAAACTTCTCAGTCAAGTCTGCCTATCATGCTCTTAGAGAGACAGGCACAAAAAATCCAGTCTTTAATCAGGTTTGGAGATCAAAAATTCCAAAAAAGATTGCCATTTTTCTCTGGAAGATGAAAAACAATTACTTGCCTTTTGATGACATTCTCATTAAAATAGGTTTCAAAATCTCTTCCAAATGCCTTTTTTGCAGCACCACCTCTGATTCTTTAAACCACTATTTTAATGAGTGTAGTAGTAGCTTGCAAATTTGGAATGAAATGCATGCTAAATTACTGATGCAAGTCCCTCAGTTCAGAAACACAAAAAGTAGATTGAGTTTTTACTTATCATATTCAGACTCCTCTAAAATTCACACAGAGGTGATCAGAATTTCAATGATGGTCACTTTCTGGCACTTGTGGATTAAAAGGAATAAACTTCTATATGATGAGATAAAACTCTCTACTGCAGATCTGATTGGAAAAATCACAAAATTCACATCCATTTCTTTACAGCTAAGCCTTTGTCTGGAAATAGGGAGAGGAATATTTTTTTGATCTGTGCTAGGTTAATACCTTTTATCAAGCATAAGAGGCCTCGGAGAATTAAAATTATCAAATGGCACCCTCCAGACTTTGGTTACAAAATAAATGTGGATGCATCTTTTAAAAATAGAGAATGTGGAATTGGCATAGTTGTTAGAGATCAGAGATGCTCAGTGCTAATTTTGAGAAAATTTCATACACAGGCAGTATCTCCACTGCACTCAGAACTGATTGCAATCAAAATTGGAATTTTAACAGCCCAGGATCTTAATATTAATCATTTTATAATTGAGTCAGATTGCAGATTGGCTGTTAATGGATCACTTAATCCTCTGGCTTGTGCATGGGAATTTTATTCACTATGTAATGAGATCACTGACTTACTGCCTCCTCATGCTAAAATTTCACACACACACAGAGAGGCAAATAGGCCAGCTGATTTTTTAGCAAGATCATCTCTTTCTCAACAGCAGAACTCTATTGTAGAGCTAAGAAATGCCCCTCATGAGCTGAGAGGGTTAATTGCACTGGATAGGATAGGGCTGGCTAACATTAGGTCCTATTAAATATTTTGGAACAGACTCACTTTTTGGTGATACAGGTTTGGAGATTTTCTGCTCAAGCCATCAACTCAGGCAAGGACACTACATTCTGCTCAGGCAAGGTTTTTTTACCTTCTGCTCAGGCTAGGTGTCTCATCTCTGCTCAGGCCAGAAGACACTTTCATCAAGACCTAGTTTCACTCTTAAACACAACCATTTTTTGAACCTTTTCAGGTTTTTTTGGGCTTATTGTATATATTCAAGTTTCTGTTGGCACTCAGTTTTTTGGATCTAAAGGGTGGTTGATTTGTGTTTCGGTATTTGTTTACTCGATCACTAACAAACTCCCCTTTTTTGAGTCCAAATCACTTGAGCTTAAACCTACAGAACTTGCTAGAAAGTAGGCATTTTTGAGAAGGTTAATTGCTTCTGTGAGCTCAGCTCACTCTTGTAACATACCCTATTCGGGTTCCAAATGGTTAGGGGTGTCAAATAAATCCCCACTTAAGGTGGCTTAATTTCTTTTTTAAAAAAATATACCACTGAACTTTCTAAATAGTGACAAATAATAGCACTTGAGTTTATAACAACGCGAGTCTTCATGAATACTGAGTTATTAAAGATAATCTCGTCCTTTTAGATTTAAAACGAAATCCAAATGTATATATAATACACAATGATCAATGTTCTATGTAATCCAAATGTTCTATGAAATCAATGTTTTAAGGTTGGATGAAAGCTGATATTTCATAAAGCGGTGTTTGGGAATTATGTTATTTATTAGATGTTGCATGTTAACTGATTACATTAGTTATTTTAACTAACTTAACTGATTGATAACTGATCGATAGTGTTTGATAAAATTAGTTGATAAACTGTTTAATTATGTACATTATAGAAGAGAATGGCATATAAAGACTTAAGTATACTTTATCGATTAATAATATAATAAATAACTTTTTAAAAATGATTTACATAATCTCTCATGTATCAAAAGTGATAAAAATTTAATACAGATTATGAAATAGTTGAAAATTTTAATTTTTGCTAGAATTGAATAAAAATAAACTACCAGTTACTTATTATAACTAAAATAATATATTAATTTTTTCATTATTTATTAAATTAATAGTAAGATGAATAAAATGGTCTTTTAGATTATTATTATTATTAATATGACTTAGATGTAGAATGCATGTTAACGAAAATGAAAATAAATAAAGACAAGTTATAGGACAATGAGACAAGTTTAAGCATGGTAAATATGGAATATTACATTACATATGTACAATAACCCTTCAATAAAAACCTACATTAAACCATGTGGACTAGCCCACGCGGCTCACATGGCCAGAGATAAGAATCTCGCTCAGCGGAGGTCAGAGGCTCGAATCCCTCGAGTGCAACATTTCCAAATCATTATTCCTCTGACCTCCCTGGTCAAGTCTTCCGAAGTGCTCGTGCCAATCAGCGAGACGGGAGCTGCATCGACGGTGTCCAGAGCAGGGGAGCACCACATGCTGGTGTAAGTGGACTCCTCACTCCACTCAAAACATCAGGATGAGAACCTCGGCAACTCAACATGCGGGATCAGTAGAGTAGAGTAGACTAGAATAGAGTTAGATTAGAAATAGTTATAGGATCCTTGTACTTGATTATGTCGTTGTAATTGGCCTATTAGCCACCATAAAAAAAAACCTACATTAAGCTTTTTATCAAAATTAGATTTTTGGGCCCAATTACCTCTTCCAATTAAATCATCACCAAAGATCTCCTTTTTCTTTTTTTTTATCACACCAAAGATCTCCTACTAACTTTTTTTTTATGTTGGTCAAACAGCTAACGTGGTTTAAAAAATTAATTTTTGTTTCGAAACATGTTAACATCAACTCTTAAAATTAACACAAAATCTGAAAAAAGTTTCGCCAACGGGAATTGCTCAAGTTACGTTTTTTTCTCCTAATGCATTATTTTCCACTTCCTCTGCAATAAAACATTTGTTTTACAAAATTATGTTACTGCACGGGAATTATGCACACACGTGTATATAGCACAATACCCACCCAAATCCAACTAAATTAATTGGTGTGTACTACTCACGAATTATGCATGCCCCTATCTAATTTATATCAATGAACAAGTTCATAATCGGAACTAGAACCACATTAAGCAGCAAAATTTAAAAAAATGACATAAATGCACAAAAACTTAACAACTTGTACAAAAAACAGTCATAAGCTGAAATGTAAAAATTGGCCAACTATTCATTCAAAAGCCAACCGAACCTTTTGGAGATGAAAATTGTTTGGAATTCTACAGAGAGGAAATCCGTGTCCTACTAACAATGACAGAAGGGTACGATGAGCTATAAACAATTTTATTAACCAGTAAATTAGGTTGGTTGAATACCATGGATGCTAGTATGATTTGATTAAGGTTGAAGAAATTTGTTTTTGTATATCATGATTCTCATTCAATTAGTACCAATACTTCCTTACATGCACGTTCAAAATAATTTACCTTATACCATGAAATTCAAGATTGTAAACCATTAATAATTTATGTTTATGTATTCATTTTACGTGTTGGAGGAATCAAATCTCTCAATAGTCAGATTTCATTTGTCAATCAAATAACGACAATGCAAAAAAAAAAAAAAAAACACAACTGCTCAACTACTCAAATTTGCAGGCAAAGGACACAAATATTGAGTTGAACACCCAATTTCTGCACCGTATACTCCCTCCGTTCGATTATGTTTGTCTTATCGCACTATTCACTGTGACATGTTTGACCATCAATTTAGAGTATTACATCAATACAAATATAATCATGTGATATAGTTTTGGATTCTCCATAACATGTATATTCAAAATATAAATTTTTTACCATTATCTAATGCATGTAACTAAAATTATCAACGGTCAAACAAAATTTCAAAACGGTCAACTAAGACAATCTTAACCGAACGGAGGGAATATGCACGTAATTTATGCACGTGGACTGCATCGTTGATATTTTACTAAGGATTATGAAATGCTTAGACTTTCAAGCTTTTGACTGCTCTTTGTTGGGTAAGTTGTGCTTTGTTTTTACTATCATTAAATTGATCGTCAAGGAATAAGTTGAACCCAAACTATTCTAAATGCCATGATCCTTCTTTTGAATATGAATATGTAGCATATATAGTATAGGCCTGTTATTTCATTCTTTTAGAAGCATGGAGCTTCTTGAACCTCTTTAACACCATTTGTTCAAACTTTCTAAAAAGCACATTTTCTTTTGATAGGTTTGGGGATCTGACAAGTTAAAAATTCAAAAAACAAAAACTTAGCAGTTGTAAGAAACTAGTTAATTAAAAAGCAACAAGGTACTAAATGTTCATTAAAATAAACTTTAGTTGGATTGATGTTGTCAAAAACTTCCAAGCATCTACTGAGAATATTAAAAGACTATAACTAATTGACCAGTACAATGTATTCTAGGGTCACGTGAGATATTTTTATTTTGCCCTATATATTTAAAATATATGATTAAAAAATTATCATAAATTAATTTGCCAACCAAAATTGTGCGTGAAGTTGTGACAATGTATGCAGCGAAAAAAATAAGAAAAATGGATAAGAAATAAGATAAATTGTTAACAAGGTTTCATTTTTAGTAGACTTAAATACCTTTCTTTCCAAAATCATGTAAATAAGATAAATATTAAATTAATATATTCTTAAACATAGCTATAATGCTGACTTCAATTGCCCAAACTAAAATATAAGGCACGTTATGTAAACTAGTTTTAGTGTCCGCCGTGCATTGCACGGCAACCATCTTTTTAAAGAAGTACAATCCTAAAATATAGGATATTAGAGATCATTAGAAAATATATTTGAAACATATTTAAACATCCCTAATTTGTAATGAACACATTCTGAATTCCATAATAATAGTCTAAAGTGAAAATCTCACTGAATACTACAATGATAGTGTTACAATCAGATTTTATTTCCCCCAAAGTCGGTGGCATGATAAGAACTATTAAACACTGTTTTGTTCTTACCCTTGACAATGCAACATATAACTGATAATTTTTAATTCAAAGTAAAAAAAATCCAAATAATATATTTGATCCTATAAGGGCCATATGGAACAATTCAAATTTTACATTTTAATATAAAATTTATTAAATATCTGCATCAAACCGTGTTTTAATATACATTTACTTTAAAATGATCTATGATTTAAAACAAAAATGTATCATTTGAGTTTAAATACATAGTAGTACTTCCATAACATTTAGGGAAGTTGATCTTTCAAGAGATTTTGAATTTTGGGATGATTGCTCATGTATTCCAATCTTTTGTTAGGAATTATCTAAAATAGTCCAGACAATATGATCTTTCTAGAATTAAATCTAATAAAGACACATGTAGTTTTGTAAACTTAAATCTGCTCGAATCTTCTTGAAGAAATTTAGAAGACGTTACAATGATAGATTGGTTTGAAAACATTAAAGTGAGTTACACATGTACTCACACATGATCTTCAAAGTTCAACCTACGAAACGACGAACAAAATTGACCTATTAAACATTCTCAAGACAATCAAGTTTCCTACTGCAGAGGTAGGTTTGCTGGCATTTCAACATCAGCAACAGTACCACATCACCTGCTTTCAATGACGAATTACAATTTTCATTCTATTCGCAAACCTCGTTAGTTTAAATGTCCGCCGAGCTAAGCACGGCAATAAACTAATTTTATTTTATTAAATATAATACTTTACAAATTAAAATCAAAAGTGTAGCTATGTGTTTGATATAGTAATACTAATATTACAAATATTATACTCATATTTGTAGTATCTTTTATGCAATTATATCGCAAAACATCGGAATTCTCTAGCAGAACTATAAAACATTAATGAAATAACAAGAAAACCTTTACTTTCTATGTGGAGTGTTTAAAAACGCACTATATATGATGAAATACGAGACTGTAAACTCCTCATTAAACTTCACAGCTACTGGATAACTCCAAGTGTCCAATTATGATTTTTGAGTACTTTATTACAATTTAATAAGTAGAATTAGAAAGCAAAAAAAATCACTTCAGCTACAATTTAAGTAGAAATGGCAATATGAATCTTTAGTAACCACGACAACTCATCAACCTCAAATTTCAGCAGCCAAAAAGTCCATGCCAACATCAAAACAACTCCAATTTGTGTTTAAGGCATCTGCAAAAATCGGAGCCACATAACTAACGGAATCGAGGAAAGGAAAGTAGCATTACATGCTGCAGCTGGTCCCATCAATTGCGAGGCGGTTGCCTGTCGAGGGCTTGATGAGCCACCATTCCCCGAGGAGTTGGTGGTGGATATACTGGCCAGGCTACCGAGCAAGCAACTGGACGGTGCAGGTGCATCTAGGGTTCGTATTATGTGATGAAAAACATTTTACTCGTGCCACTTCGAGCAGATTGTCACTTTGTTCTCTTACTACTATATCACACCAGGGACTGACTTCCATTACTCTATCATCTCAAATTCTCGATCTCGCTTGTCTGCAATTCACACAATCAACACAGTTTCAAATTCTCTATCTCGCTTATCTAAAAACCTATCCAAATGCAGTTTCCAGTCAGCATCTTGTCAGACCTGGAGTTGCAACAACCCATCATTTGGTGAAGGAAATGAACCATCCAGTATATCATTCCAACACATATATTCTGCAAAAGTTACAGGGCTATTACGATTTGGATGCATTGATATTTCAAGAATGGATGGATAAAATAAGATGTGTATGCAAAGGAATACCTGAAAGCATAATAAAGAGGATTAGATCACCGATAGCTTGCATCCTTGTAGCTAGTAATCTTAAATCCTTTGTTACCAAATGCACATTTAAATAGAGAGCTTAGAGCAATGTTATACTTGGATGCTCCATTTTGGATAATGAACCATCAAACAGGCTCAGCATCGAGGGAAAAGACATTAAAAATCTGGAATTTCCACAAAGAATGATTCAAATACAACCATCCATGAAGAAAAGGCTAAACTTTAAAACAGTCAAAACACTCCTCACAATCTCAAATAAATTAACATCACCAAAAACTACAGAAGAGACACAATTTGCAATCAGAAAGTGGATGCTCCGTTGGGTACATGGAAGAGAAATTGATTGATGCCTAAAAAACAAACGGAATCTGAAAGAACCAGTAATCAGAAATCCAAAAATACATGGAGTAGTTCATCATCGAAACCGAACTTAACGGTATCAGAAAGTAGGAGAGAAGAGTCCGTGCTTTAATAAATGACTGCACCATCCCCTTTCCAAAAATCCCAAGTAACTTTGCACCAAATCCTACAGCTGAGAGATATGGGAGAGCCTAAAAACAGAATGCAAATAGTAAATTAGCGAGAAATTACAGGGACATCAAAATAATGCCAATGTGTAAAAGTGATGCTCATCTAATTATCTCATACGAAACCAGTTCTTAAATTCAAACTGAATAAAGCATTATACACGCTTTAGCATTACATACTTACCTGCAGTTCTCTTTCACGATTGATGTCATACTCAGGTTGATAGGTCTAGGTTGGCTGGATCTCCATCTTTAAGAGCCGAGTCTCCTCTCCAGTATATCTTGTTATCCACCAGCTTCCCAGCTGCGAATCCACAGCAAAAATAAGACTCATAACAAAGCTCAAGCAGTAAAGATATCATTAGAACTTTCAAAACTAATGTGAACAGGAATGATAAAATAAATTTGCTAATCATTTGTTTCCTAAGGCATAATGTGTAGCAATAGCTCAACAAAATCGACAGAAATGAGTCAATTCAAATTACTTAGAAATCTATTACAACAACCATAACGTCAATAGCAAATTCAAAATGAATAAAGGCATTTAGAGTTAAGGCAATTCTTTACTGTTATAATTCTCAAGGAGATTCTTGTTATCTAAATCCTAAAGACAAAAGCTTCTCTATTTTACATGGATATTAGACAACATGGATTAATGCCCTGAGTTAGGGAATTATAATAAGGGTTCACAAACCTGTAAAAACCAAAACTATATAGATGGAACACTAATATGGAGGTTCTAACTGAATCTATTTTGTTGACAACAAGATATTTTATGCTATTTCTTTATCACAATTCACAAGAATAAGAAAACTGCAGGCACAGCTGCAAAAAAACAGCAACAACTCAAGCAGTAATAACCTGAACTTCTGCGGGCACTAAAACTTAGTACCTCATGCCTAGCATCCCACAGTTTCTTTTCAGTTGATCTCTGGTAAGCATTCAGCATATCAACCAAGCTTCAAGAACAGTAATAAAAATCCCAGATTAATGCTCAAATATACAAGAAAATAAACCCAGAAAAAAGAACTTACTTTGTTGAAGGGCTGATGTAATCGTGCATCTTCCTAGAAGTGCCAAAGATGACGAGGGAAACCTTAGCATCGCACAAAACTGTGATCTCCTTTGAGTAGGTCACCTGCATTTTGCTCGAGTTCTCGATCCTCTTGATTTCAATCTTGCCTCTCCCCATCCTAAGCTACTGTTCAATCTTGCCTCTCCACTCTCTCATAGTCAGTATTCCATCACCAAACTGTATACCTCGCTACCTAGACATTCCACCAGAGAGGCTACCCAGACATTCCACCAGAGAGTGTCCGAAGCCTATGGATAAAATATATGCCATTTAGTCCGTGCAACCAGACGACAAGTAGCAATGATGTAATGAAAACAAATCAATACTTTTGATGGAAGTTTCTTCAACACAATGAGAGCCAAATTCAGTTTTACTGAACCATTCACTAATCACTATACAAGAAACCAAATAAAGTATTTTGCTTTTACCAACATTTCATATATCCAGGAAGTTTTGGATTCATCGACAAAGGCACTGAATTTGTCAAACAAAAGAATGTTGTAATGAAGAAGCCAATAGCAATCACAACTTGTTGATATTTTCCAACAAGTAATAAATAAATAGAACCGATAATACTCGTCAGTTCTATGATTCAAAATTAAACTATACGATTTTTTAACAGAATCACAAGAAAAAACATGTACGACCGTTCCATACAGAATCGAAGAACAAGAAGAACATACCCAGAAGAAAATTGGAGAAGTAACCGTTTGAATTTCTGTGATTCTTCAATAGCATGATGGCTATTTATATGGAAAACTGGTAAGTGGGTTAATGTGAAGTGAACGAAAAATCGAACTGTGGAGTGGGATCGTGGGTGAAACCGCCGTGGGTGAACCGCCGAGGTGGAAGCGGGGGTGGGAACATGGGATTGCCTGTGATCAGGTTGAGAAAATAACTAAAGGAGCAATAGCTAAAAATAGAAAATATGAAAATAAATCTGGGAATTACAATTTGTGGGATGGGATATTCTGAAAAATATTACAGCCGTTGGATCTAATCCAACGGCTGATATAAATTTCGCTGGCACATGCTAAGGGGCTTAATATAGTAAATTAGATAAATAACTGAATTCCTAAAACATGAAAACTTATACATTTAATGCACTAACGCATATATTGGGCCACTAACTGAGCCGACCGTACTGCCTGCACTACTGACTACATTAGGGGCGACCTTGAATTTGAACCCATGCAAAAAAATTATAGGGAAAATTGCTTATATAACTCCCAGATCTGGTAATACTGTACATATAACTCTCGGTTCTGATTTAGTGTGATTATAATTCAGTATTTTAATTAAATTGATTTTCTCATAATTATTGACTTAAATTCATAAAAAGACAAAAATGATCTCATTTAAAAATAAATTTAAAAATCTGAATCAATGTGCTAGTGTAACAAAAATAATCTCATTTTGAAAAGATTTTAAAATATCATATTATTCCAAATATTTTTTTTGTTTTTTATGGATTTATTGGGCACCTACACGTCGCCGACGTTGATATTACGCCTACATGGCCCGTTGGCAGCGGCACTCAATTTTCCAATCATTTGCCGACGGGCCCCGTAGCCACGCTTCAAGATTTATAGGGGAGGCGATGTATGCACTGGTGGCACTGGTGACTGGTGAGGTCGGGGAATGGGTCAGCACCAAGCACTCATCTCCAAGTAAGTTGGTTCGTCGGTAGTAGTGGTTAATTTAAATTTTATTTTGAATACAAATCAAAGGGTATTTATGACATTTTATATGAATTATTAACCAAAATTTAATTGTTAATTATATTCAGAGTCATATGTGCAAAGTTTTGCCCAATCGAAAGTTATAATCGCACTAAATAAGAACTGAGAGTTATAAATGCACTATTACCAAAACTGAGGGTCATATAAGCTTTTTACCCAAAATTATATTTAAAATTCAGTCCATGTGAATGTGTATAAGTGTTTAATTTAATTCCAAATATACCAAAACAACACATAAATTCTCAATTTGAAATCAGATCAATTAGAAATTTGTGTATGGTCACCTTTGAAGATGTAGCAAAAAATAGAATAAAAAACATCTAACACATACCTCTAACATGTTATTATTCTTAATTCAATACTCATTTTCTCTCTAAAATTTTAATTGTGACGGTCTAGTGGAGGATGGAATGGAAAAATATGTTTACCAGACAACATAAACTACTAAAATGTGTTCAAAGTTATTCAGTAATGATTTTTCTCATTTTGATTTGATAGTTCAAATAATCACTTCTTCTATAGTATTCATGAATGTTAATAACCTAAATCCAACTAATCTTACACGAAGCAGACAAAGAGTGAATGTGAACTAGGCACTCGGATTCCAGAATGTTTGCCTCTAATTGACGAAGTCATAGCCAAGCACGGTATTGGCGCTTTTATTAGAAGTTTGGCACGCATGCTGCTTCTTTTGGAAATAAAAGACAATATTAAGAAGTAGCATAGTTATTACAAGCGCCTAATCTGTTACATAAATTGCGGTATAGGCCATAGAACCTATCATGAACATCGCTAAGAGATATTCTACTAATTTTGCTAATTGTAAATTTCGAGAAGGAAGAGAGCAATTGTGATATGCTCGCTGTAATACCTTAATGTCCCAAGTGGAGCTGGACCAGCTGGTAGGGTTGAATAACGCATGATACTTTTAAGTTTCGCATGATAGTCATACAGTTTACACTATATTTTCCTTTACACTACTACGAAAGTATATTCTAGATGAATTCACATCCACTTTACCAAATTCATTTTTACCCTTCAATGGTTCTTTCTTAACTGAATAATTTAAGTTTAACTTCATTTAGTTCACTACATTTTAATAATACATTTTTAAAATTTTAATTATTTATATTTCAAAAACTGCTTCAAAGAATTTTGTTAAGAAAATGTTTCATTAGTTTTGGAAAGAAAGGTATGAATCCTCACCTTAAGTCCTAATGCTCATGATCTTCTTCACATATACATGCAATGTCAACCATCCATCTATTAATAACCCCCAATTTATTCATAACTTAACATTTTAAAACTAGCATACTGCCCACACCCTTAAGCACACAATGTACTCATACTAACTTACATGCCTAGATCAGTCAAATTTTATGTGAGATAGGGGTACGAAAATTAGGCAAAAAGAAGCTACCATAGTTATAGAGTATCCATTGAAAACATATTTATTTTGGACATCAATACAATAAACTACGGATTAAAATACCCCGGCCCAATTTAATTAACTGTTTTACTATGGTATTTTGAAATATATAGATTATAAACAACTTTTAAGATTACAACGGATCATAATTAAAATAAAATATATAGAATTTAAGGAAAATTAATGTGATGTGGGAGTCGGGTAATTTCCTCTTTAGATATATATTATATAATAGTTATAATATTGGTGGATTTGATCAAATCACACGAATCAAATCGTTTATCAAGTAGCGCGAGTTACCAGAAAAAATACGGGTAAGGCCATTTCCTTTCTGAGACTCCATCACATCTCTCTCCTTAATTCTTCCATTCCACCTAATACCCGCTACCACGGAAACCTCCGTCTCCACCGTTCATGGAGTGTTCCCAAACCTCCATCAGAGACCTTGTGTTGAAGGATCAACGTCGCATCCTTGAACTCGTGCCAATTTTTTATGCTGTAAAGACATCATTCCTCTCTCGCACCTGGCCCTTTCCATGGGTATACTTCGATCAATAGTATTCGATATGCGCAAGTTCTGGAAACGCTATCCACATCTAGCCGACCACGAATTTTTGTTGCAATTTATTGATTTTGCGACGCAAACCCTCCTCCACCGCTACCGGCACTGCGACCTCTATCCCAGTGATCCGAGCAATGAAGGGAAGCTTCCAGAAATTAAGGCGCTAAATCTATTATACACAGATAATGAGGAGATTAGAGAGAAATTGATAATTGGATTTGGAGGCTCTTAGAAATGGGTACAAGATCTGACTTTGAAATTCATTTAAGATGGTGAAGAACCTTATGAATTTCATCTATCCGATCTCATTCAGCCCGATATCTAGGTTTTCAAATTCCGTGGTTGCTCTATCTCTTATCCCATTGGTCGAAAAATTGTGCTTTCAAGTTTACAGACGTTACAATTAGGGTATATGCATGGAGATATTGTTGCAAATGTTAGAGTTTTGATGGCGGCTTGTATAAAACTTGTTAAGTTTGAGCTTGTGCACGCGGGTTTACTACTTCACGCGGGTTTATTCGCTAGTTAAGGTTTGCCTACAAGAGTCTTGAGGAATTGATATTGATAATTAACAAGATAATAAGTACATATATCCACTGATTAAGAACCAACAAGATAAAGGTAGGCAAACACTAAAAACAAATCTATGTTCATTGTATAACACAAGCCTTAACACCGTTTCAATCTTATCAGCTGTAATTGAAAAAAGAAATCACACATTCAAAATAATCCTACGATATAAAAACAAATTGTGGCTTTGGTGGATCAAATTATCTAAAAAAATTAGACAATTTAAACTTAAACCTTTAATTACGCTCAACAACACATGCACATAGTTAAAAAAACATATAGTTTATCTAAAAGTAAGACAATTATAGTTGAGACCCTATTAACCAATCTACAACAAACAAGATAGCCATTAGCATTATAATTTGTGGAATTTATGCTAAGACTCTTGGGATTTAAAGACACACATGCACACTGTTTAAAAGGCAAGATGTTTATTCTAAAAATAACATTATTAAAGTTGAAACCCCGATCCACCAATCAACAACAAATAAGCTAGAAGTTAGCTTTAAAATTTGTGGAGTTTATGGTATTAATCCTAAGTTTTACAGTATTATATGCACATGGTTAACAAACAAGCAGTTTAGTGAAAATATCAACAAGTTGTGCTTAAATCTTGATATACCCATTAACCAACTGATCTACTGCTCAATTTAGCACAAAGACCAAAGCATTTATAAGTCATGCTTAGATCAACAAGGACACCGGTTGAATAATCTTCTTCAATTTCATTTAGTTTAACCTATCACCAAAAGTAAAAATATTTGTGAATGTTGAAATAAAATCAATTAGAATGGGTCGAACTTGTGAATTGAACATGAATAATTTCATAATTGTAACAAAAATCCATAGAATCTACACAAATTTTCAAAATGTGTACCATATATTGGATCTCTATCGCGATCTACACATCTCTTTTTTGAAAGAGATGTCATTGATATTCACGATTCAAAACAATAACTGATGAAAGTTTTCAGTATGGTACAAAATTCGATGAAGGCGGCCCAATTTGATGATGAAGGTGACATAATTTGATGAGGAATGAAACATATTTTGATAATGAAAGCGGTTGTGAAACTGGGCATGTGCGATAAGGTTATGAAAATTGGTAATTTTGTATGGGTTTGTGAAATTTGGGGTTTGTTTGTTTATATTGGGCGAGTTTCTGCAAACGCGGGTCACAAAATGAACCTAGGTCAACCCGCGAGATTTTCCTCCTATTTCCAATGTTTGCGACTTCATCCATGATCTATATTATCATTGTAATAAATATGGTCATTCAAGAGACCACCTCTTGTTATATTAGAGCTGAAATTGAAAATCTAATAACAATATTAAAAAGAAATCATTTTCATATTTAAGTCCAATTTATACCACTATATTATCTATATAGTTTCAAATGATACCACTTGAGTTTATGGCACCATGAGTCATCATGAATATCTGATTTCTAAAGGATAATCTCATCCTTTCAGGTTTAAAAGGAAATTGGAATATTTATATAATATACAATGATTAATTTTCAGTTTAATAGAGAAATTAATGGTGTTCATTTGAAACTGAACGGAAGTTGATATATCTTAAGCCACCGGTTGGGGATTAACTATTAATTTTTAGTTTTTATCTGTTAGTTATTAATTGACTATATTAGTATATTCGCCTAGTTGAATGTAATAGATGATTTGACTAACTGATTACGTTCGCTAATTTTACAAAAGTGGCTGGTATAATTTGTTGAGATAATATAGTTGTTTAATTAATGTATAGTAAAATGACATGCAAGTACTTAGGTATAATTGATCGATTAATAACTTACTAAACAATAGTTTTAATTCATATGATTTATATAATGCCTTGTGTATTTGAAGTAATATAGAAAATTGCATAGATTATAAAATATATTAGTCTTGGAATAGACCGTCTATAAAATATAGACGGTCTCTTTTTGCAATATAAATTATGCACGGCCCCCTTTCTGCAATATAAATTATGCACGGCCCCCTTTTTGCAAATTATTTTTGGGCAGGTCCTTTTTCTGCAATTTCCCAATTCATAAATATATAAATACAGTTGAATCACATTCCCAATTCCATTCTGATCGGGCCTCCAAATTTTTCCCAAATTTTCCATGCTCTCCCGAAGTTCTCCCATCGATCTCCTGGCGTTCTCCCGTCAATCTCCCGGCGTTCTCCCGTCGATCTCCCGACGTTCTCCCGTCGCTCTCCCGGCGTTTTGTTCATATCGGCGTTTTGATTGATCGGCTGCCGCACCTGGTAACTTCTCGATTCAATGATCAGATCATCGATGCTTCGAATGTTAGGATCTGCTGTTTTTAACTGTTAATCGATTATGTGATCTCTATGTATGCTCTGATTGTTGTGCTTTCATGTCATGATTCAAAGTCTTGTTGAATTTTTATGTAGTGATGCTGGAACTCTGTGTGTATCTGTATGTGTTCAACCTGATGAATATTGAATTGTCGATCCTTTCTTCGTTAATCTTCGATACTTTTTAACTCGTGATGCTGGAACTGTGTGTTTAATTTTCGAAACTGCTGTGATTGTGGAAACTTGATTGTTTAGGATGAAAACTTGATTGTTTAGGGTGAAAACTTTGGTGTTTGTGAAACTTGATTATTTATTGTGAAAATTACTGTGATGATTGTGAAAACTTACTTATTTAGCCCGAAAACTGCTGTGATTGTTTGTTAGGCTTTTTAGTCTGAAAACTTGGTTATTTAGCCTGAAAACTACACTGATTGTAGAAACTTGATTTTTTAGGCTGAAAACTGTGGTGTTTGTGAAACTTGATAGTTTAGATTGAAAACTGTGATGATTGTGAAAACTTGATTGTTTAGGCTGAAAACTTTGGTGTTTGTGAAACTTGAATATTTATTGTGAAAACTGTGATGATTGTGAAAACTTAATTATTTAGCTTGAAAACTGTTGTCATTGTTTGTTTAGGTTATTTAGCCTGAAAACTTGGTTATTTAGGCTGAAAACTACAGTGATTGTAGAAACTTGATTTTTTAGGCTGAAAACTGTGGTGTTTGTGAAATTTGATTGTTTAGGTTGAAAACTGTAGCTTTTAATGTGAAATATTAGCTGATTTGAGTTCATATTTTTTGCGTGAACAGTGCAGGTGAACAGTACCGTGAACAGTGTCGTGATCAGTGCCGTGAATAGTACTTTTCCCAAATTTTGCAAATAAGGACCTCCTTCCTTCCATATTGTAATTTAGCCTTGGTCTATATTATGCTATAATATAGACGGTCACTCCATATTGTAATGAGTTGGTCTCTGGAGTGACCGTCTATATTATAACATAATATAGACCAAAGACTAAATTACAATATGGAAGGAAGGAGGTCCTTATTTGCAAAATTTGAGAAAAATACTATTCACGGCACTGTTCACGGTACTATTCACGCACACTGTTCACGGCACTGTTCACGGCACTGTTCACGCGCACTGTTCACGCAAAAAATATGTACACAAATCAATTAATATAATTTCTGGATTTTAAACACTTGTAAACACAAAAGAATTCAGGTTAGAAAGACAAGTTTCCATATTATAAACATCAGATTTTAGGTACATAAAATCTAGGATGTTTAGGTTAAATAATGTTGTGTCAAGTATAGTCAAGTTTCACCAAAGTTTTCAGCCTAAAAATTCACAATCATCACAGTTTTCAACTTAAACAATCAAATTTCACAAAAATCACAGTTTTCACAATAAATAATCAAGTTTCGCAAACACCAAAGTTTTCAACCTAAACAATCGAGTTTTCACAATAAAAACATTTTTCAACTAAACAATCAAATTTTACAAACACCACAGTTTTCAGCCTAAAAAATATAGTTTCTACAATCACTGTAGTTTTCAACCTTAATAACCAAGTTTTCACAATCACAGTTTTCACCTTAAAAAATCAAGTTTTACAAACACCACAGTTTTCACAATAAATAATCAAGTTTCAACACAAATCAAGAAGCCTAGTTTTCAAGTTAAACACATAAAATTTCATATGCAGACAAAAACCACATTAAACAGTCTAGTTTTCAAGCTAAACACATAACTTTCATAACAAGACAGAATCCACATTAAAAAGTCCAGTTTCCAAAATAAACACATAAAATTTTAAAAGCAGAAACACATCACATTATACAGTCTAGTTTTCATAGTAAAACACATAAAAAGAAGAAAAAGAAGCAAAGATTTTGGAACGTACTCAACATCATATTGAGAAGCAATGCTTCTATACTTATCCGCATCGATTTTCGCGACAACAATTGGGTGATTCAACTTAGCAAGCATTGGAGCTGCTTTGTTCAACTGTAGTCAAAACTCAAATATTTCAGAATCTAATTACGCAATTAATAAACACAGTCTATGAACGAACAATCAATCGATCCACAAAGTAATCAAGCACCTCAGGAGTAAAGAGGCGTAGAAGTCGACGAAAATATAGTCGAAAGTAGATCTCGCAGCATCGAAATTGGAAGCAGTCGAAAGTTATTGTGCTTGAAATACTTTGGAAGCAAATCCCTAGCGAACTCAGTCGGATTCCAGACGATGAAGCTAGATCCATCCTCATTCCAGGAGATGACGTCATTGATGGAGATGGTAATCCACGAGCTGGTAAGTCTTGCTCAGGAACGGCGTCGGCAGAGATCTCGATGCATCGGCCGGAGACGGTGGTGGTGCGATGCCGTTTCGCTCCACCGACGGTGGAGTCGGCGGCCGAGTCATAGCGGTCTCCGCCTAATCATTGAAATCAATCAAATCAAAGTAAAAAACAGTAATAATTAAAACGGTGGTGCAGCTGTATGTACGGTGATCGGAGCTGAGGTGCGGCGATAGATCTGACCGGAGGATTCGTAATAGGCTCTGCTCCTCCGTCGTCGCCGGCGATGCTAGAAGCAGGGAGACGACAATAAAGGCGGTCCAGAGGAAGATCGCGAAATTACTCCGACGGCGGGACCTGGTGGTGCGACGGAACCGCCACCAGCGCCGCTGGCAACCGGCCGTGTGGAAACCTACAAGCCCACAGCTCCTGCCGGTTGGATTGCGTAGATTGGGAGCGACGATTGAAAGAGGGTTTGGGGATGGGAAATTGGGAACGACGATTAGAAGGTTTTGTAAAATAAAAAATAGAAATATGGTATATATATTTATGGAGGGGGGTCTTGATGCAATTTCCATATATTGCTAAAAAGGACCCGCGTAAATATTAATTGCAAAAGAGAAGCCGCCTTTTCTATTTTAATTGCAGAAATAGGCCGTCTATATTATAGTTATAATATAGACGGTCTATTCCAAGACTAATATTTAGCCTAAACAATCAAGTTTTCACAATCATCACAGTTTTCAATCTAAACTATCAAGTTTCACAAACACCACAGTTTTCAGCCTAAAAAATCAAGTTTCTACAATCAGTGTAGTTTTCAGGCTAAATAACCAAGTTTTCAGACTAAAAAGCCTAACAAACAATCACAGCAGTTTTCGGGCTAAATAAGTAAGTTTTCACAGTAATCACAGTAATTTTCACAATAAATAATCAAGTTTCACAAACACCAAAGTTTTCACCCTAAACAATCAAGTTTTCATCCGAAAAAATCAAGTTTCCACATTCACAGCAGTTTCGAAAATTAAACACACAGTTCCAGCATCACGAGTTAAAAAGTATCGAAGATTAACGAAGAAAGGATCGACAATTCAATATTCATCAGGTTGAACACATACAGATACACACAGAGTTCCAGCATCACTACATAAAAATTCAACAAGACTTTGAATCATGACATGAAAGCACAGCAATCAGAGCATACATAGAGATCACATAATCGATTAACAGTTAAAAACAGCAGATCCTAACATTCGAAGCATCGATGATCTGATCATTGAATCGAGAAATTACCAGGTGCGGAAACCGATCAATCAAAACACCGATATGAACAAAACGCCGAGAGAGCGACGGGAGAACGTCGGGAGATCGACGGGAGAACGCTGGGAGATTGACGGGAGAACGCCAGGAGATCGATGGGAGAACTTCGGGAGAGCATGGAAAATTTGGGAAAAATTTGGAGGCCCGATCAGAATGGAATTGGGAATGTGATTCAACTGTATTTATATATTTATGAATTGGGAAATTGCAGAAAAAGGACCTGCCCAAAAATAATTTGCAAAAAGAGGGCCGTGCATAATTTATATTGGAAAAAGAGACCGTCTATATTTTATAGACGGTCTATTCCAAGATTAATATAAGTTATATTAAAGAATAGTTTAAAAGAGTACGAACAAGTTCATAATCAAAACTAGAATTACGTTAAGTAGCAACACTTTCTAAAAAATAACAAAACTGTACAAAAACTTGACAAGTTGTACAAGAAAAATACAGTCATGAGCTGAAATGGAAAAATTGGCCAGCTATTCATTCAAAAGCCAACCACACCTTTTGGAGATGAATTTGTTTGGAATTTCACAGAGAGGAGAATGTGTTCAAATAAGCCAAAACAACATATAAATTCTCATTTCGAAATCAGATTAATTCGAAATTAGTGCCATTTGAAGATGTATCAAAAAATATAATTAAAAATATCTAGCACACGACTAACATGTTATTATTCTTAATTCAACTCTTACTTTTTCTCTAACCATTTTGACGGTTTAGTGTTGCTCCAAGGATAGTAGTGGCGGATGGAATGAACCAATATGTCTACCCGCCAACATAAATTACTAAAAAGTGTTCTAATTTATAAAGTAATCATTTTTCTCATTTTGATTGAGGGACAAACTTTTAGCTAAATTTCCTATCTTATTCAACTTACTTTGATTTGATAGTACGAAAAGTTACTTCTTCTATAATATACATGAATGTGAATCTAGAGCACCTAAATTCAACTGAGCTTACACGAAATTACCAATTTATTACAATGAATGCATGTGAAGAAGCACCCAATTCTAGAATGTTTGTCTTTAATTAGCAAAATATAGTCAGATGTAGTATTGATGCTTATATTAGAAATTTTACACGCAAGATACTGTAAGTTTCACATGATATTTTTTATGTCATATTTTCCTTGACACTAGTACGAAATTACATTTAAAATTGAACTAACTTGAATCAAAATTGCATAACTAAACTAAATTACAATGAACAGAATAGAATTTTTAAAACTACACGTACACATATCTTTTCCTCTTAACAAGAAGTTATGAAAATTAATACAGTATATCTATTCTACCTATACCATGTAGATGAAAGATATTTTGAAAATTTTAACATTGAAGGAAGAAAAGTACTGTGCTGAATTTTCAATTTACAGTCTAAACTAAAAATAAAATAGCTTTTATTCCGGAAATGTTTCACCCTCTACATTTCCGTTTTACTGGGTCACAGATTATGCACAAAATGTAGAATTGTCTTTCCCAAATATTAAAAACAGCAAGGAAACTGCCCACCAATTCCCCGCCTTCCTTTTAAGATCCCAATGACAACTACCTAGTATATATAAATCCACCCGAAAAGTCTGGCATTTCCCCAAACACATCATAACAAAACCCCTAATTCATCAAATTCACACCACAAATCAATGGCCTCCTCAAGAATCTCTGCTCTGATGATCCCAGCGGTGGCGCTGCTGCTGATGATTATCGCCGGCACGGAGGCGCAGCAAGTTCCGGCCTGCGCTTCGAAGCTTGCCTCCTGCGTCGAGTACCTCAACGCCACCGTGAAGCCGCCGTCGGCGTGCTGCGGTCCTCTCGAGGAGGCGGTCACCAAAGAGCTCTCCTGCCTCTGCAACCTCTATGAGAACCCCGAATTCTTGAAAGCAGCCGGGATTAACATCACCCAGGCTCAGAATCTCCCTGTACTGTGCGGCATCCCCGGCGACCTCAACGCCTGCAACGGTACGGACTGTGAAATTGCTTCTTCATTTTTGCTGGATCTAGTTTCTTCTGCCTGGAATTCGGTTTTCTCGATCATTTTTTTGATTGTGTTTTTGATTAATTTGCAGGCACCAAGGCAGCAAGTCCATCTGGTTCTTCATCAAATACCCCTCCGGGTAACTAATTTATGGCCCTCTTTTTCTTGCTTCAATTGGTTTGTGTTAGAAATTAATGTAAAATCACTGTATATGTAGTTTTTTTTGTATAATAAATTGCAACATGGTTTTAGTTAAGCTCACTAAACATATAAAATCAAATTAAAAATCTTAAAAAGGAATGATAATATACTTTGTTTAAGGAGAAATGTATGGATGACATAAACTAATGAGCTGGAGAATATATCATCAATTACTAATTATTAAAACTATAGTTTTTAATTAAATTTCTAAAATATGTCCTAATCATACTCTGTCCATTTTGTCAACTGTTCATATAAATTTTTTAAGGCTTGCTTGAATATAAATATTGGTAACGCTAGTTCATGAATGATTAGTCATTTAAACTTATGACTGAGTTTAAGAGCAAAGAAAGAAAATTAAATCTTGTGGAGCATTCATTTTTGTCGGTGACTTTTGTGTACTTATTTGACTTTTCATATTGCCGGAGTTCTATGATTCACACGGGGCGTTGTTTGAAAATCCATTGAACTTGATGAATACTAATTTGGTCTATTCGGGGATAAATTGAACTAATTGCGAATACGATTCCATCCTATAGTAAGAGTTTCTTTTCATTCATCATACCAACTACCAAGTACGCGTTTATTTTTTGATAAAAAATGAAATTCCTATTTACAAATATTTTTCTTATGCGGTCCGTATTTTAGCATCACTGATGAGATTATTAATTTCAAATTGCAGTCATCGATAAAAAAGCGTATTTATTTTTTTCAAAAATAATACAGATCGTAAAAGTAAAATACATGTACAAATAATATGACCCTAAATAAAGAGAGCACGCATTTGACATTTCTAGTTTCCCAGTTAAATGATCTATTTTGATTTGTTTATTAATGATTGGTGACAATTATAAGGGGCAATTATCATCAAATCATTTAAAAACTTGGTCACAACCTGTAATTGCATCAAACAAAACAAAAGGAACCAAAAAGTGTGTACGATTGATGAGTTGAAGTGTGACATTATGTAACCTTTAATTAATACAGGCATTGAAGTTCAACTGTGTTTTTTCATTTTTCAACGAAAAAGTATATCAATTCCACTTATCATAATTTTTGTGTCACGGCTCATTTTCTTAATTTTTTTTAAAAGTTCATTTGTCACAGCTCCTCTTCCTAAATGTTGCAGGTACACCTGGCGGAAACGGCGGCAGCAGTGGTGTTGACAGAATTGTAGGGGCTGGGTTTTCAAGTTTGGTCTTGCTTGTGGCTTCTTCCATGGTGCTTTTCTAGATATTTTTGCACAGTAATTTATGTATGAGCCAATTTGTGGTGTCGATGTTGATTATAAGCTTGTTCCTATGTAAATTCAGAGTGCTTTCCTAGCTCATAAACTGGGAAACGAATACTTCATTGGTACTCCATATTTATTTACAAGTATTATATATTTATCATATGCATTATAGAATGGGAGAATTATCAATTATGCCTGTTTTTCCTACGCTGTCAATATTGATTATGTTTAATCGCATGCATGCATACAGCTGTATACATAACCCTATTTGTAAGCAGCGCCTAATTCAGAAAATATGTTTGGTGAGATCTGAGATGAAAAATAATGTGAATATACTTGCTATTTTTAACAAAAATATGATAAATTTAAATAAAATATACCTATATTTATGAAAAATAAATAAACATTTAACCCTAATAATAGATATACCCATGTTTGTAAGATTTCATCAAGACTCCCCATCTCTGACACTAACTCTATATTTCTACACGACTAGATTGTATTCAGTTGATGGGATAATCAAATTGAAAATGTTTGTTATTATCTTGGTTGGTATGATTGAGTGATCTTTTCCATAGATTGATGTGACTGCAGTTTGGTGTTTCTTAGCACTACCAAGTTCGTTCAACGTGAGAAAAGTTCAATGCCCCGCTATGAGTCTAAGAGCAAGTCCAACAGATGCTACATAATGGGGATCTTACCACTTTTTAGGGATTTTAGAGCAAGTCCAGCAGTTTTGCTACTAAGAGGTCGTTTGGTTGGAGGTGAGATATGTAAGAATTTGAAAATCCCATGAATCAAAATCCCACACGTTGTTTAGTTGGCAAAAAATGTGGGAATTTCATCTTCCTAGGAATTCCAAATTCCCACACAATGGTGGAATTTCCTTACATTGGCCCACCTAGGTAACTAGAAATTCATGGGAATTTCTTTCTCCCACATCCCAACCAAACAATATTTTCCAAATCATGAGAATTTAAAATGGTGTAGGAATTTCATCTTTCTACAGAATTAATCTCACTAATTCAACCAAACAACCTCTAAATGCAGCTGCAACTTGTAGAGATAGAGGGGCTCTTGATTAGTACTACTTTCTTTCCCTTCTGTCTTCAATGTCAGGAGCTTCATTTTCTAACAAACCGAGTCAGGTACCGGGTATCTGTTTGCTAAATTACTATATTTTGTTTTGCACATATGTAAGTATAAATAAAAAGTACAAATTCAACCACTATATTAAATTAAACTTAAAAATTTTATGTAGCTACAAAATATAGTGTTTTTTCGTTTAAGATTCATAAATGTTGTATATATAAGGCAAAATTATTCCATACATCCCCTTCCTACGTGACATATACATGAAAAAATGTGTAATCGAAAATATGTAGAATACTACATTTTTACGAGTACTTAATATAATAAACATATTTGTATCATCTTATTATTAGTAGTTATCATATTTAATCGGGTATTTCAATTATCAAACTTATTTTTTGTGAGCTAGACCTGAACCCGATTATAAATATATGTATTAGGTCGAAAACCTGGTCAGCTTTTATTTCTTACTAACTGAAAAATAGCATCGGGTCTTTCTGGTATCTAAACATGTAATTTTGAAAACCCCTAAGTGCCATAGTTTAGAGAGAGAAGAAAGCTAGCTAGTAGAACACAGAATAATGAATCAGAGGAACATGCGGTGACAAATCTTGAAATTCTAGTATAGTTTAATAAATCCGTGTATAATTCTGTTATATATATTTACAATTTTTTACCTCCTTAAAAGGATGGTAGTTTATCTTAACTTTTTTTTGAAGGAAGTAGTTTATCTTAACTTATTTACATTGCCAATTTAACTTAGAATTTAGGTAAATCTCTGTTTGTGTTATTGTGTGGGGTTTTTTTTTGATAACATTGTGTGGGTTTCTACTTTGTCTTTTCTTTAGTTTCTTTAGTTAAGTACAAATCAAAAAAAATTTTACAATAAGAAAAGAATATAGTGTTTCAGATTATTTTTTTATGGAAAAAAGTATTATTAATAATAAATCTTATCATAAGAGACTAGAGCACAATTCATGTCCTAATATGGTTATGCTTTTGGCATAATTCATGCTACTAACTTTAACAAACTGACATTGGAAATTTGGTACTTAGATCTCTAATATCTACTAAGAAAGAAGAGATCTCCATTTGTGGGCTAAGGTGCTAACCGTTGAGAAGTTTGACGAGTATTTGAGAATCCGATTTGATATGTAGGGTAGCAATTCCCATTTACAATGCTGACTACAAATCATACAAACAATTTTTAGCCTCTGATGAGGTCTTGTGATCACAGCTTCGTACTCATCTTCGTTGTTTGTGACCATGAAGTTAAAATGCAGAGTGTAGGGTTTTTGTTCCATCGAGGCTAGTGAGTAAGAATCATGCTCAACTTTCCTCAGCATTCGACTAACCATCCACATATATCTGCTAGGTCCCTCAAGGCAAACTTCCTTGTCGACTTCCTCCGATTCGGACATCTCGACTAAGAAATTTGCCAAGACATAGGCTTTGATTGCCATTCGAGGGCGGTATTGTATGTCATGTTCTCCCGACTCGATGGCCCATTTCATCATCCTCCACGAACCATCTAGTTTTAACTGGATTTGGCGAATAACATAGTTAGTAGGATGATGGTATGTGATTGGAAGTAAGGACGTAATCTTCTTGGTGCGTCAACCAAAGCAAGGATCAGCCTCTCTTGCGATGTGTACCGCGTCTCCGGACCATGGAGAGCTCTACTAACGAGGTTTATTGGATGTTTTGCTGCAACTACTACTTTGATAAGTAATGCACTGATTGCAAGTGTCGTGGGTGATAGGTAGAGGAAAAACGTCTCTCACGGCTCGATCTTCATCAGTAGGGGCAAAGTATTTAGGCGTTCCTTCAGCTTCTGGAACACAGCCTCGCATTCCTAACTCCATTCAAACTTCTTAGCCTTCTTCAGGACATCGAAGAAGGGCAAGTGCTTCTGCGCTCCTTTGGACAAGAATCGGCTAAGAGCCGCTAAAGATCCCGTGAGCTTCTACACATCCTTTACCATCTTCAGGGGTTACATGTTGATGATCACATCCAGCTTCTCGGAGTTAACGTCAATCCCTCGGTTGGAACTTTTAAAGCCTATAATCTATCTCGAATTCACCCCGATTACACATATGGCGGGATTCAACTTCAAGTTGGCTCAACGAAGTGCATCGAATGACTCCCGGAATTCGTCCATGAAATCCATGTAAGATTGACTCTTAACGATCATATCATAGACGTAGATCTCCATGTTTCGGCCAAGTTGCTTGTGGAACATCTTGTCCACTAGACTTTGATACGTGGCTCCAGTATTTTTGAGTTTGAAAGGCATCTTCTTGTAGCAAAAGGTGCCTATGTCGGTGATGAAGGCGGTTTTCTGCATGTCCTTGTCTACCATCAGTATCTGGTGATATCCCTTGTGCACGTCGAAGAATGCCAAGACCTAATATCTAGAGATGGATTCTATCAATTTATCAATCAGGGGTAATGGATGGCTATCGTTTGGAAATGATATTTTTATATCTGCGAAACGGATACACACGCACTAGCCCCGTCATGTTTTTAAACCATATTTGGGTTAGCGATCCAATATGGATACTTCACCTTTTCAATCACATCTACCTTGAGAAGTTTTGACACTTCTTGACGAATCGCCTCTATTAGCTCGGGAGTGAAATGTCTTCTTTTCTACTTAACCGGCTTTATCAAAGGATCGTTATTCAACCTATGCTCCGCGAGTTGGGGACCCCGGTCAGATCACCCATCCCCCACAAAAAAGACATCAACGGATTTGTTGAATAGGTCTTGAAGATGCACTTTCACCGTAGTAGATAGAGACTCACCCATACCGACAGTCCCAAAGGTTAGTATATGTAGGGGAACTATCTCCGTAGTAGGTTCCAAACCCTCGGCTTCCTTTAAGACCTTCGTTGTGGCGATATTGTACCTATCACATTCGATTATAGCAATTCCCATAGTCGTGGGAAGCTTGATGGGCATGTGATAAGTAGATGTGACGACTCTAACTTCGGCTAGCCAGGGTCATACGGGTTCAAAGTATAGGGGGTTCAGCCTCAATGACTGTGGGTCTCGAAGACGGACTTCACTCGAGCAAGATGATGGTTATCTATCACTGCTACTGAGGTTCTACGGTCCCGATAGGGTTTTTTCTCTTCCGGTAAACCCTGATATATCCGACTCCTCCCATTAGAGATAATTTGATCCCAAACCTAGTAAAGTCATCGCGACGGAGAAGATAATATTAACATCACTTCCTCCATCAATTAGTAACCTATTGATCTGGCGATGGTTTAGAGGGGCTAATATGATGGGGGTCGTTGTTCTGATCTCGATTTTCCACTTTCGCCATATATATTAAAGTCAATGGATTCGAACATCCGAAACTCTGATCATTTTGCTTCCTATATGTCATCGCATTGTCCATGAATGTTATTAATCCGCACAAAGGACTGAGTGGATCTACGTCCAAGAGGGTTCCTCGAGCTCAAAGGGTGATGCTCCTCGTAGCTAGGGTCACTTGATCTAATAAAATCTTGGTAGTCTTGCACGGCTTGGCTGACGTTGCTACGTGCGGCTTGGCAAATCCGATGAGTAAGTTCTTCATCTCTCCTGCAGTGTGGGCTCGGGACGCCGGAGTTCCCTCCACACCTACAGGCTTTGAAGGCGCGATCTTTTTTCTTGGGGGTTCTTTCGAAGGATCTTGTTCTAGTATCTCCCATTGGCTTCGGAAGTCATCAATCTCGTGGCTAGTGACGAGCAAATTTTAGGAAGTCCCGTCCCCAAGATGTCTTTCGAAGGTGCTCCTTCTATTATGGGGTTGGATTAGAGACTCCATGTGCAAGAAAATATTTGGTAGGAGATTCACCTTCCTCCTCAGATGAATTTTCGTCGGTTATATCTTTTATAAGGAGTGTTTCCTCCCTCGGCTTTTGGTGCGGGCTGTGTCAACTGCTTGAGACCAGGTTGAAACGCACTTGAGGAAGCATGATCCGGATCAGTGACAGTTACCGCAGGGCTAGGCTGGATCGAATGCTGCACTCCTGGATATGCATCCGGGGCTACCGAATCCACATCCATAATTAAGGGATTTGTGCCCGCGGTTTCTAGATCCAGTTGAGGTGTGCTTGGAATATCCTTCCGCTTCCTGTCCCTCTTCCGAACTGCAAGAGTAGATTATATTTTAGCCGACCGAGGCGTTGTCATTTTCTTTCTTTTGAGAGCATTCTCCTGGTTGACCTCATGTCGATGAGACGTGCTAAGTTTGAGAGTGCAATCCAACATCCGAGGAAACTATGATTTGCTGGTCCCACTATGTGTGCCACTTAATGAATGTGCGACTCCAGCAATCGATCGAGTTTCCTCAGGTTCGATCTCCGATTACCTGCAATACTCCGGAGGGGGCTCCGGGGGTGGATTCTCCAATGCTCAAGTTAGTATTGGTGTGTAAGACTTGAAAAAGCTTGTATAGACCGTGTATGTTCACATAATAATTATGCGTTCTAACCCTTGGTATTTATACTCCCAACGTGGTTGAATTATTATGGGAAAAAGAACTTACCTTGTGTCTGAAGTCTTGTCCTTTTGCAATTATGTCGGTGGACATAATTACTGATTGTGGTTTTAACTCTTAAACCCTAGATCTATCAGGATATGGACTGCTGAGCCGTACGTGGACCTCGAGGGTAGAACACTAGGCATTCTAGTCGTACCTGGAATGACCGGGTCTTGGTATTTGAGACCGAGTACCATCCATAGGAAGAATACTTTCAAAAGACAACTCTCTCAATTCCGGCCTTCTTGTTCAGTAATTGAACCTGTCATAGGATACATGCCCAAGACGAGAATGCATACCTCAAAATGGGCTCGAGGCTTTCCAGAGCGCAACTCACTCAAAAAGCAAGAATCACCAGTATCCAGATAATAGACACCAGCAACATGTCGACCTTTACCAACTACATGTCCAGTCTCTTTATTCGGGATGGAAAACACATCATCAAAAAATGTGATACGTACTCACTGAAAAGTTAGGGGTGAGTTTGCTAACAAACAATATAACTCCGAATTCATCAATAAAGTTGGTCAACTATGATCTGGCTCTCCACTTGCCAATTTTCGATGTTTCTTTGCAAGGGATTTGCATTGCATTTAAGCTCCAACTTTTTGCCTATATGAAGTAGCCTTCTTGACGTTCTCTTTTGGTTCCATTTTGCTTCTATATGCATTCGCCTTCTTCGTTTTTTAATTCCGGACACTTCGAGAAGTTAAAAGTGCCAAATTACGCCAGTGTTGTTCCGTCCACTCCAATTCATAAAATATCAATTAAAGTATTGTGACAAAATCTAATAATGTAGATAGAAGTCAAATCGTGTATAATAAGGGCCATGTAAAATACGCTCATAAACTTTATCCTATATTATCTATTTTCTTGTACACGTGCATTGAAGGGTGGCCCTAACCGTACCTAGTGTGTTGACATCAATGAGACAGCATCGGGCTTGATTGTTTGGTTAGATAGTTATGAGGTCTTGATTGGTACTAATCTTGAGATGTACCCCTAGCTCATACTCCTTGCTTGCATGTTGGGCATGGTTGACAAATATATTATTGGTGTTGCATGTACTTTGTTTGGACGGAAAGTGTGATGGAATAGAAATTGGGGCCTAAAAACAACATTTTTGTGAAGTTAGGGCCTGAAAAGATGCATGATTAAAGTTAGGATAAAAAATATTAGTATTTTATCAGAGTTGGAACCTTAAAACATGCACTTTCAAAGTAAGGGTTGAAAAATTTGTGTTTCACCAGATTTGGGGCTAATAAAACATGCACTTTTAGAGTTATGGCTGAAAAAAATTGTATTTCACTAGAGTGAAGGCATGTTTTTAGAATTTAGTATTTTTTTAAAATTAAAACCACACAAGGTGGGGTGATGTTTATTAGGTTCACCAAGCCTAAAAACCCCGTAGGGAAAATGTTTAAACAAATTTGTTACAAATTAATGTATCAAATAGAAATGTGTAAAATAAATTATGTATACCCACGTCGACTCCCACAAGCAATTTAGAGATCGCTATGCGAAGCTCAATTCTGCCGATGGGAGGACTCACTACTTGCAAGCAAGTTAGGGATCCCTACGCGAAGCCCAAATCTGCCGACAAGCACGGGGATCAATAATTTATTTTTCTATGCTATAGTGTCTGTGTCTTCATACACTAAATATCTTGAAGTGAAAACCACGTGTACTTCATAAAGGCTCCTTGTAGCACATCTTGTACTGTTACAACAATCTTCTTCTTTGAAGTTCAACAGCCTCCAACTCTGAATTGCTTGAAGTTCAGTTGTATCAACCTTTGTTAAACTTTGTGCATCCAATCAGGCCTGGCGCCTGCAAGACAAACAAAAAAACATCAGCAGACACTGAACTCCCAATCAAGCCCTTATGTAGGGTATTTCTCTTCTGTCTAGAGTAACCAAACCTTTAATTTTATTAGGTAAAGTCAAATATGTAAAATCTGAATTCATTCTCTCTTTACTAGCAAGATTAGCCAATGCATCTGCTACTGAATTTGCTTCTCTGTATATATGTAAGAAAGTTAAGGAGGAGAACTCACTTGTTAATGCTAAAATGGCTCTGATATAAGGTTCAATCCTCCATGGAATTTTGAAGTCCTTTCTTATAATCTTCAGTAGTACTTGAGAGTCTATCTCAACTTGAAGATGCTCAATCCCTTCATAATATACCATCTGTAAACCTTCTAGAAGTGCTAGAGTTTCTGCTTCCAAGCTATTTCTTTGTTGCAAATAAATGGATTTTGCCTTGATCACTTGACCTGTTTCGGATCTGATCACCATACCAGCACCAGCATGACCAGGGTTCCCAAGTGATGAGCCATCAGTATTTAGTTTGAAAGGAGATGTTGGGAGCCTCCATTTCACTAACTGTAACTGTTTGCACACCATAGGAGCCACTGGTGCTAGCTGGAGCAGTTCATGGTGTAAATTCCTTGTCTCTGATCTTTTCCATTTCATTTTGTGGATCTTGATGATGCTTTGTAACAAGTATAGAACTTTGTGTTTCATCCTCTGTACACTTGGAAGTATATTATCAAAGGAATAAGCTGTTCAACTGCACCGCACCACCTAGTCAATAACAAAAGGCAGAATTCTAACAAGTATCCTGTGAAGCTCATAAATCATATTAATAGTCCAGTAATACAGACATCTATCCTACAAACTATTAAAAATTTCAGGTGCTAGGTCAAGCATGTCATGAAAATGTAACCATAGGCCTTGAATTACTGGACAGTCATGGAACACATGATCCAATTCATCAGATGCATTCTTACAAAAACAACACATAGATATCACACATATATGTTGCCCTTGCAAAATGCCAGACATTGGCAATAATCTGTTAAGTAACTTCCAGTTAAATACAGAAAGCTTTTTTGGCATAGACTTCCACCACATATATTTATAAGAGTTCAAAATCATTCTTTCTGACCTAAGCAACTCATATGCAGAACAAGTGGTGAATTCCCCATCAGTTTCAGGTTTCCACAGTATTTTATCTTTATAATCCTCATATATAGCAAAATCCTTTGCCAATAAATCAATGATATGTTGAGGAAAACCATGAGCCAATTCTGTAACCAATCTTTGCTGGTTAAAAAAGAACTCTTTTACTGTCAATTCTGGATAAATGATATCTATATCATCATTCCAGAATGTTATAAGATTACCAACCTGTAACCAGTTTGATTCCCAAAAAGATATGTCACCTACACCAATTTGTATAATAGTATTTTCATGTGCAGTCTCATCAATTTGTTTATATCTTTGCCATGTTTTAGATTTCATTTTGCTCTCTGGTAGATACCACATAAAAGAAGACCATAATGATCCTCTTTTCTGCAATTTCCACCAAATTTTTAGTGAAAAAACATCAACATAAACATGCAAATTTCTAAACTCAAGTCCATTTTCTAAGTATGGATAACACATATTTGTCCAGGACTTCCAGATTTTATTTTGACCATGCTCTGAATTTCCCCAGAAAAACTTTGCAATTAGAACATGTAATTTATCCACTACTCCTTTAGTTTGGTTTAATCACAGTGAGAATGTGCAGTGGAATAGCAGACAAAACATGTTTTGCTAATATGAGTCTACCTGCCTGATTCAAACATTTATTTTGCCAAGAAAACAGTTTTGATAAAATAGTGTCAAAGATTGGCTTAAAATAAGAATGTTTCTTTCTTCCTGTATAAATGGGATACCCTAGGTATTTAAATGGGAATAAACCTTTAGGTATACCTGTAACATCAGAAACAATTCTATGATATGCCTGTGGTGCATTATTGGACAGAAAATATGAGGATTTATCAATGTTTATATTTTGCCCAGACACTAATTCATATTTGCTTAAAAATTCCATTAGATTTTCTAGGCTATGTTTAGTAGCCCTAAGAAAAACCATGGTATCATCAGCAAAACTCAAACTTGTTATTTTCCTAGCTGTATGTGGCAGCTTGTAAAAATCAATTTTAGCAGTATTATATAGAAAACCAAGGGATCTTGTAAAAGCTTCTGTGAGAATTATAAACAGATGTGGAGACAATGGGTCTCCCTGTTTTATCCCTCTTGATGCCTTAAAAAATCCATAAGGTTTTCCATTTACTAAAATCGAAAATGTTACTGCTTTGATATTGCCCATAATGTTTGAAACTAAATGTGTATTAAATCCCAATTTCAGAAGCAATTTAGTTAAGAAACTCCATGAGACTCTATCAAATGCTTTCAACATGTCAAGTTTTAAGAATATATTAAAACCCCATGTTTTATTGTGTAGATAATCAGTTAATTCATGCATGAGAAGTATATTATCTGCCAATTCTCTTCGTTGAACAAATGCATATTGTTCAGGGGAGATCAGTAAAGGCATTATGGGCTTCATTCTATCTGTATAAACTCTGGAAAAAATTTTATTGAGGAAATTTGACAAGTTTATAGGTCTGAAGTCAGAAAATGTTGTATTGACTTGTCTTTTTGGTATTAGGGTAATAAAAGTTGCAGATATTGCCCTAGGAATTGGTACCCCTAATAAGAACTCATTCACTGCATTTGCCAAATCAGTTTCAATTATGTCCCAGCAGTGTTTATAAAAGATACCTGAGAATCCATCAGGTCTTGGTGCAGAGTCCCCATCCATTGAGAAGACCAGTTTCCTCAATTCTTGTACATCCACTTGCTTCATAATATCCTTGTTCATATCTTCAGTGATCAGCTCTGGAATGTTTTGTAATAACTCATCTGAAATATTCTCATCAACACTCAAACCATCAGTAGATAATAGATCTTGATAGAAATTAACAGTCTCAGATCCAATATCATCTGGATTAGTTATCCAGTCATTATTAGGGTTTTTTATCAAGGCTATTCTCTGTCTGGCATGCTTAACTTTAACAGTAGAATGAAAAAACTTAGTATTTAAATCACCCTCAGCCAACCATTTTAATCTAGCTTTCTGTTTCCAGAAACTAGCTTTCTGTTTCCAGAAACTAACTTTCTGTTTCCAGAAAGTTTCTTCTCTTAATAGTGCTATGGTCATTTCAGCCTGAGTTAAGTGAAGTTCAGTTCTACTATTTCCTGTGTTTACTCTCTGATGCTCCAATTCTTTTTGTTACACTTTTTCTTCTGCCATTCTCACATTATCTTGAATATTTCCAAAGACCTCTTTGTTCCAGTTTCTTAACTTAGTCTTTAGTCTTCTGAGCTTAACAGAAAAGTTCATCATCCCATACAAACCTGTATTAACTACCCAATCACCCCTTACTACATCAAGAAAAGTATCATGGGATATCCAACAATTTTGAAATTTAAAAGCCTTTGGGATATTTTGTATACCATGATTCTCTAATTTAATTAGAAGAGGGGAGTGATCTGAGTTCAGTCTAGACTTGACTCTTAAGCTACTGTTTAGGAAAAGACTCTGAAAAGTTTGAGATATTAAGCCCCTGTCTAACCTTTCCCACACAGTACATATATTTCCTGATCTCATTCTTCTATTTCCAGTCCAGGTGAATAAATTTCCAAATGTTGGTATTTCAATCAAATTATTTCCAGATATGAAATCATTAAATTCCAACATTGAATCCAGATTTGGTGAAGATTGGCCTATATATTCACTTGCATATCTCACAGTATTAAAGTCACCAACAAACAAAGTTGGTAGTGTACTATTAGCTTGTAATTCAGCCCACAGTTCTCTTCTAGCTACTAGATTATGCCTAGCATAAATAAAACAAGCATGCCACATAGTATCTAATGATGTATGCCTAATATATGTTCTTACACATTGATCATGAGTAGCAGTAACTGTGATACTGAAATCATCATCCCTTAAGATCCAAATTTTATTCCTAGAATGTGCATAAAATTTATTGTATCCTAGACTATATGCAACTGAGGGAAGATGGCTGCTGTCCAAAAATGGCTCAAGTATTACAAATAATCCAATTTTATTTTTCCTTTTTATATTTAAAACCCTAGCCCGTGTTCTAAAGTTTTTGATACTCCTAGCATTCCAAACACATAAATTGATACTTAACATAATTAAACTAATGCATTTGAATCAATTTTGGACCTAGTTGTCACAGTCTTTTGTGTACTAGAGTAATCCTTTTTAACCCTTTTTTTCTTGACTGTTTGACCAGGCATATCAGTTAATGTAGAAGATAGTAACTTGTCAAATCTATTTTTATCTTCTAAAAAAGGTTCCAAAAGAAAATCCCCCCTCAGAATCCTTAACTCTTTTTTCTTGTGACCATTGTAAATTTGGTAGTGCATGCATGCTATTTATCATATCTTGCTCTTCTACAGATAGAGAGAAGGTCATACCTGTACTTAGCATCTTTGATGTCTCAGCTGTTGTCCTGTGCTCTACCATCTGAATTGATGTCTCAGCCTCTGACATGTGCTCTACCATTTCTAAGATTGGGTCTTGATTTTCTTATAATCCTCTATATTGTTGCTAGTATCTTGTTGAGACCCTCCAGTTGGAACTTGCATTTTCAGCCCCTCAGAATTCATAGTTTCTGTAACCTTTATACTGGCTTCTTCATCTGAGATAATCTCATTTGAAATATTAGCTTCTGAAGAGGCAGTGTTCGAATCACTGACATCCTTCAATAACAGATTATTAATGTCTGTTTCTTGAACATCAGTTACTAAAACTTTGTTTACTTCTATATTCTGAGTAAGTACCTTTTGTTTTCCAGCCTTACAATATTGGAGTCTGGATTATTTGTATCAGGTACATTAAACTGTACTTCCTCCGTCCCAGTCGAAGTTGCACAACTTTCCTTTTTGGGTGTCCCAATCAAATGTGCATACTTTCCTTTTATGGTAATACTCTTTAATTTTCATCCACTCATTTCACCTACTTTCTTCTCAAATTCAATCTCCACCATTCATATTACAATCAAAATTTCTACTTCAACATTCTCTCTCTTGCACCTTTCACTAGGACGGAGGGTGTATCACTTGTAACTCAGAGGGCTGCTTGTCCTTGTTTGTCATTTGCTTTTTCTCTCTCTAGACAAGTGTACCTGTACCAGCATCCATAAGACCTCTCTTTTCCAAGGAGATATTCCTAACAATTGGTGCATCAGTGGTTAAATCAATTGGAGTTCTTTTTTTTCTTTGTTAGATAATCCAGATGCAGAAGCATTATTTTCATAGTTTTCTATCAAAGTAGGCTTCCAAGGATTACTGTGTTTAGGTCTATGTTCACTTTGACAATTATCACTGTGATGACCAAGTTTCAGACACTTTTGACAATAAAAAGGTAGCCTTTCATACTCAATTTTTTGCCAATACCCCGTATTTCTAAAGCTCGGCCAAATTCTATCAATCAAGGGTTTGGTAATATCCAGCTCTAAACAGACCTTAGCTACATGGGGTCTGATTTTATTCAAAGTAGCTTGATCAATCTTAACTGGTAAACCTATAAGATTACCTATAGACATAATAGCATGCTCATCAAAAGGTTGCCTTTTTAAACCATATAATGCAATCCATACCGGCACAATTGGGGAATCTGCATTCGGATCAAAGTCGGGGCTCCACCTTGTGATCCTGATTGAGTATGATCCGAAGCTCCAAACCTTGTGCATCCAACATCTATAGTAATCCTCTGCAAGATCAAAATGGATTAGAACCTGTTTGTTGTCTAGTAAATAGATCTCTGATCTTCCGACGAAACCAGCCGTCTGAAAAAATCCTTCCGGAGCTTATCCAATCTGGGTCTGGCCCTTAGAAACCTCCCCACAAGTGTATGTTTCATAGGCTCCTCCAGACGATCACATTCCTCATCGGAAGAGTGAAGGCCTGGTTCGCCGAGATGGTCAACTCTCAGCTTTGGATTGAAGGCGGCTCCGAGCGGGATCGAGTTCCTATTCACTGTTACAGTGTTTTTCGCCATCGCCTGTGCATAGGATACCACAGGCGGGGCTGGATTCAAGGTTGAAGGCTCCACCATAGAGGCGGCGCCGGAGATTGAAGAAGAGGGTTAGGTTTTGATCGGAATCGCAAAAGTCGCCAGAGCAAAAGTCGAGTTTTTTTTTCAGGGTTAAAAATCTTGATTTTAATTTAGTCTTTTCTTTGGTATCAAAATTATATATATAAATATATTTGAGACCTTATTTTTATTGAGTTTATCAATAGATCAATTCGGTTAAATTCATTATGAATATAATTTAATAAACTTCAACAAAATTAACTCATGGATCATTATACTTTCATTTTTAACGAATTAATTTTTACTCTAATATACTTCGATTACAAATAAACTCAAGATATAAGTGGTACATGCCTCCACTCTAATGAAAACTTAGGAAGTATCTGTCGTGATCTTGGAAGTGGCCCGATGGCAAAATGGTCTTTTCAGGATGGCAAACGAGCTCAGCCGGAGAACACCGCATGTTGCCCTATTCCGGCCATCATCATAAATGTATAAATACTAGTTTTAGGGATAGAATTAGACATCAACTGAAATGTAAAACTGGTATCTTGTGGTACTCTTTCCAATCCCCAATTCTATTTTGATTCTTCCTTCCAACCTCCATTTCTTGTTATCTTTCTTGTTATCCTTACAGTATCTTTCACTAACCCAATTGAGTCAAGGCCTAAGAAAGCACTCCTTGGTGGGCTCTCTTTGTGAATTAGTCTCCCTCCAGTGCCCAGTCCAACAAGAAGTATCATCATTTCTTCAGCCCAATCAACCCAAAAATTTGAAACAGATAAACTCAGAATGGATAAAGGAAATGAATAATAAATTGGTAGAAGATACTAGAACCTCCTAGTGGTCCTATCCAGTCACCAAAGCCCTAAAACCTCCTTTAAATCCCTCCTCTCTCCACAGCTGCAAACTTTTCAATCGAACGAACACACAGAGCAAGATTTATCTGAGGAAGATGGATCCTGTGAAGTTGAAAGAGCTGGAGGTGTTCGTCACCCGCTGCAAAAGCGATCCCTCCATTCTCAGCGATCCCAACCTCTCCTTCTTCCGCGACTATGTTGAGAGGTACGATTCCGAGCTCTTACTGTGCATTTTGGCCAATTTTTTTCTTGTGTTTGGTGAATATCATGTCATTTGGTTATGGTATTCTACGATCTCGAAGTGTATCACGTTTGTTGGTCGAAATGATTGGTGTTTGAGCTCAGTTGATTTATTTATTAGTTAGGTTTTCTAATTGTATCTCGTTTTTTGTGATTTTAGTCTTGGGGGAAAGCTTCCCGCTGCTGCCTACAGTGCTAAGGAGTCAAAACCGGTATGTGTGTGTTTGAATTAAAATTTATAATCGGAGCGTAGCACTGTGTTGGGTACTTATTGATTTATTTTATTTACAGAAGTCGACTATGGATGATATCGATGAGGACTATGATGATGACATGGAAGATGAGGTCGAGGAGGAAACGAAGGAGTTTGAGGAGCCTGAGATTGTTGAGTCTGATGTAGAACTTGATGAAACTGGAATTGTTGAGCCTGATGATGATGCTCCCCAAAAGGTGATAGTCTCTTGCTTAGAATTTTTTTTTTTGCATCTGTGGATTTTGTTGAGATTCTGTTTCTTGACGATTTGTTACAGATGGGAGATGCATCAGTTGAGGTTACTGAAAAAAGCCGGGATGAGGCTCAAGCTGCAAAGGGACAAGCTATGGAAGCCATATCTGATGGTAACTGGTTGCTCATTCCACTGGATTGAAGATCTATGTAGGATTGTCCTAAGATTTTATTTGTTGTTTGATGTTAAAAATGATTCTGTTTACCAGGGAATTTTGAGGAGGCCATTGAGCAGCTCACTAAAGCAATCTTGCTTAATCCTACATCGGCAATCATGTATGGAACTAGAGGTATCTTGTAATCTCTTGGTTATGCTCTATTTGAAATCTCTCTTGATATTCAGCATGTGCATCTGGTGATTAATGTGTGCAGCTACTGTTTACATCAAGATGAAGAAGCCAAATGCTGCTATCAGAGATGCAAATGCAGCTCTTCAGGTTAGCCTTCTATCTATTCTTTGTTCGGTGACAACTGCATCAACAGGATGTGTTAGCTTAAGCTAATTTCATCATATTTATACCTATTCTTGTCACTCCAATATTACTTACTGTACTGGCTTCATTAATAACTTATTTGGCATTTTAATCTCTTGCATAGAATTGCTGTTGTTTCCATAACTGTAGAAGTTGTATCCTGTGTGTTGTATTTCTTGAGAATTTGCCATTTGTCAACACATGACTTTTGTGGTGCATCTAACACATTTTGTTGAATTTGTAGATCAACCCCGATTCTGCAAAAGGGTACAAATCTCGTGGCATTGCTCGAGCCATGCTTGGACACTGGGAGGAGGCAGCTAAGGATCTTCATGTGGCTTCTACTATAGATTTCGATGAAGAGATCAATGCTGTACTAAAGAAGGTATGGTTTGCATGATCTTAGGATATCATTATAGATTATGTTCTTGTATTTGTCATCCGATTCTTTGTTTTGCTTCTGTGATGAAGTGCATATCGTTAGACTTTATTTAAGTCCATTAAGCTGGTAATGTTTTAGGATCTAATCACACCCCTCTCACACTATTGTTTTGGGTGCAACCCTAGGTTGAGCCAATTGTACACAGACTTGAGGAGCACCGCCGTAAGTATGATAGGCTTCGCAAAGAAAGGGAGGAGAGAAAGATTGAGCATGAGAGACTGCAACGCAAGGCTCAGGCTCAGGTATTATATATTCTCTGTGCAAGCGAGTCATTTCAGCTTTCATTTTCCAGTCTGCGTTTTCTGATATCTTATCATTTCCTCTGCCTCAGGCTGCCTATGAAAAGGCAAAGAAGAAAGAACAGTCATCTTCAAGTGGTGCTGGAGGGTTCCCAGGTGGGATGCCTGGAGGGTTCCCTGGTGGGATGCCTGGAGGATTCCCTGGTGGGATGGGAGGTGGTATGCCGGGAGGGTTCCCTGCTGGCATGGGAGGTGGAATGCCTGGTGGTATGGGAGGTGGGATGCCGGGAGGGTTCCCTGCTGGTATGGGAGGTGGAATGCCCGCTGGTATGGGAGGTGGCATGCCTGGAGGAATGCCTGGCAACATTGACTTTAGCAAGATATTGAATGTAAGGACTTGTACCAAAAATTTATAGACTGCAATTAAGTTGATATGTTCTTGGTGGCCTTTTTTTGATGTTGTTCTTGGTTGTTGAACAGGATCCCGAACTGATGTCAGCATTTAAAGATCCAGAAGTCATGGCAGCACTTCAAGATGGTATGAATTTACTTTTAAGCCCAGTTCTTAAACATGATTTTCCTTGCAGTTACTCATACCTCTGTTCTTATACTGGCCCTTGTACCCTAAGCTCATATTGGTGTCATAAGAATAATAATCATTTTGGCTTCCTTCTGGTTCATGTGGCCTCTGTATTTTAGTTTTAGAGATTCCAGTATACGTTCACTCTTTAATAGTATTAAACGCATGCTGTGATTTTAAAGAATGGAAGCCATTTCAGTACAGAGTTGCAAATGCTATCCATTTTTTGGGTTGAAGGAATGTGTACGTAACTTTTCTGAATTTGATTTTCTGCAGTGATGAAGAACCCTGCGAATCTGACCAAGCATCAAGGTAACCCCAAGGTGGCACCGATCATTGCGAAGATGATGAACAAGTTTGGCGGACCACAACAGTGAGGAGTTGCGCTAAGTTCTCATGTGATATCCATGTGCAGTGTTCATGTCGTTTGTCAGAAACCAAGATATATTTGTAGCTTTAAGTTCTTCGGAGATTTGTAGACTTCGAACATGAGGTTTCGTACGAGTTAACATTGAGGTGCGATTATGCGAGTTTAAGGATCTTGAACAATTCTCTAGGCTATCTTCATGCTAGTCATACTTTGTGTCCGTTTCAATTCAATGGATGAACTAGCTTGCGTTACTCTAAGTCCAAGATGGATTTTGTTTCCGTGTCTAGTCATTTGCAGGGTGTACCTATTGTCTGCTTCTTTTCAAAATTGAGGTGGATATGTGAGTTTAGAATCTTAAAACATCACATTTTAGAACAAAAATAATACTTGATTTTACAAAAAATTTGTTTTGCTTCAAAGATATGTCTACAACTTCAACTATAAGAAAAATTCTTAGTAAACTCAAAAATTTTAACAACTAATTTTTGTGTCTTCTTAAAATGAGAGTTTCTCATGGCTAAAGATTGGCATTTGCCATTTACGACTCTTTCAATTATGGTTCTCATTCTTATCACACTCTGCAAGGTGTGTAAATTCAGCAACGTGAAACGAGAACAGACCAGTTCAAAGATTGCGTTTTGATAGGCACAGGTCACCTTAAAACAAGGGGCATGCTATACGCAGTCCGTATTTTGCTTATTTTGCAGTCCAAAATAAAAATACACCTTCGATATATATGATATGGTCAATAATTATGTATATCAGACATATGCATCATATATACTACTTCTATTGCATACACTTGCAATTCAGTTATATATCAGAATCATTGTATATATGATTATTTAAAAAAAATACGGACCGCAAATAAGCAAAATACGGACTGCGTATAAAAGACCTGTAAAACAACGACATTTATTTTCAAAATCATAAACAAGGACAGTGTCCCCTTAGAATTTTGAGCTTGTGGTTTTTCATTCTCTCATAACCTGGGATTTCATTCTTAGTCAACATTTGCTTTAGTATTATAACCTGGAAAGCGTTCTTAATCTTTTACAAAAGTTTTTATAACTTTCACAATTTTTCATCAAATGAACTCGATTCTTTAACGGCGTATGTAAAAGACAAATGTTCAATTCGATCAGCAGCACACAACATTCCACTAAGTGGTGTCAATTTGATCGGTTTCGGTTCGACTGAATCGATTTTTAATCAAAACGGTTCGGTTGAATCAATAAAAAAATATTTATCGCTTAATATTGGTCGGGTGGGGTTACTATCGGCAGTGGCGGAACCCAAATTTTATTTTAAGATAGGCTCATACAATAAAAAATGGCAAATATGCAGTTCGGCAGCGTATGATGGTCCGGAGGTCGGAAAATCTCAAATTTGGTCGAAGAGCAGTAATACAGTCCGTGTTTTGAATTTTAAGATAGTCCAAGGCCTACCTAGGAATTTTGAATGGTTCCGCCCATGGGTATCGGTTAAATTTTAATCGGATCTATTTGAGTTCGGACCATTTCAAGTTCAGTCATATGTTGATCGGTTCGATTCGGGTTTAAAAAACTGAGTTAGATGATAAAATTTTTGGATTTTTGGTTGTTTAGTTTGCATATAGACTAATCAATTGACTTTAAATGATCAACGTTACTTAACTTTGTACAAGATCTAACTAAATTGAAATCAAAGATGATCTCTCATATGACTTTTTTTAGACATCAACTAAATTGAGTTTAACTAATCAACGATCAATCCTTAATTGACTTTCTATTAAGGATTTTGGTTTGGTTTCGATTGATTTTGGATCGGTTTGAATCGAATTTGGTGCGAGCGAATTCGGTTATCAGTCAGATCTAGATTCTCGTATCAGATTGATTTTCAGGTTGAGTTCGGTTCAGATCGGTTTCGATTTTAGATGATTTGTTTTCAGGCTGAATTTAATTCGAATCGGTTCAGTATTATTCGATTGGTTTGATATATTCGGTTCGATTAGAACCGAAACAACACTACATAATACATTCTACCTCGCATGTTCACAATCTTACAATCGAAAATCTCCGGTTACTAGTAAATCAAGAAAATGTTTAATTATAATTTTTTTAACTGTGGAGGCTTGCTGACAAAAGCCAATCTTTTCACGCATTAGGCAAAGAAAGTTAACTTTATTGATTTTTAAGTGATGCAGATAAGCGTGCAAAAACTTAGTACAACAAAAACAAAGTAACCTTTGCATCATGCTGTAGAATTCCAAATGTGAAACAAACTTTTGAAATACATTTTAAAGAGAAAAGTAGTACTAGTAATGAAATTTACTATCGATCAGTTTCAAATAGTTCTCAACTATTATTTCTAAACTAACAAGTATGTTTAAACATACTGCAGAGTTTAAACATAAAAAAAGAGAACACACAAAATTGTTTACGCAGTTCGGTGATAAACACCTACATCTGCGGGGCCTTGCCCAGTTTGAAAATCATCAACTAGATAATTAAGATACGTTACAAAGTTTCACACAACAATTAACTATCTATGACTTATCTCTTGTATGGATTCGTGAGATCCCCTCACTGCCGGTCAGCAACTCCTCGTTGCTGTCTTGACCACTTCCCCTGAAGTATTAAGGCTGTTGATTTCAGACTGCTGGCTTTCGGCAAAGACCTATTGAACTCCCTTCAATAAGCTGCTCCAACTGTAAAGCTATTCTGATCGGCAGAATACTTTCTTGCAAGATGGATCAACTTTTGTCGCAGCTTCTTTGTCTATTTATAGTTCAATGATGTGTTGCCTTGTTTATCTTCTTGATCCTTCAATCTCGGCAATGCTGATCTCTCATCCAGCTTGTCACAGCTACATTTAGTCTTCTAGCCATATTCTACTTCTATAGCTAAAGGATAAGAAATATCTTCTTTCCTTATTTAAGACTAATCCTTTCTAAGATACAACTCTATTACATATTCTCAAACTAATTCAAATCGATACAAAATCAATCTTCACTTATCATCTTGATTTCTCGAATATTATCTTTGATCTCATCAGAGTTGTACTTCTCCTTCAATACTCTTGCTTGGTTTCTGATTTCAGTTCCGCAAGTGTTTAAACATAAGCATGTTTAAACATGATAACTTCTACAAAATAGCCAACTATAATATGCTAAGTCTTCTGGACTCTTCAATCTCCCCCTTTGGCATTTTGTGGAACCATATCACTTTTTTTGATGCAGAGACAATAACTCACTCCCCCTATCATATAGATATTCATTCTTCAACCATATTCGCATCAATAAATCAGAAACAATATATATAGCTTCAAAGCTCCCCCTATCAACCAGACATAGATGGAGCTCATAAACCTTTTCATAACAGTAATGTTCCAAAATAAATGGTCCAAAATAAATGGCTACCAAGGCATCAAAAATAATCACAATATTCCTCCCCCTTGGGAACAGAAAATGTGCCAAAGTACCAAATATCCAAATATCCAGAAAAAAACAAAACAATCATCCAGAATATATCCAACTACTGAGGGCAAAAGAGAGAAAAAAATAAGAATAATAGGGCTCAGAATGCATCAGAACCACTAGTCTCATCCTCAGTTTCTTCAAGAGCTTCCAGCTCCTCTTGAAAGTCATCCATCTTCTGTCTATGATATCTGATTAGCCCTCTAAACTCCTTCTTTCTCACCACAGCATAGTTGACCTCAGCTGGTTCCTCCTCTGGATCTGCCTCTTCTTCCTCAGCAGCAGCAGGTAGATCATTTCTCTTTCTGTAAATGGACTTGTTAACTTGTAAATCATCACAGAAAGTGATCTTATCATCTAATCCAGCATGATATAGCAAACCAGTTATGAGAGCAGGATAGGTGATGTACTCATCAGATTTCTGATGCTGAGCTACTAGTAGAACCCTATCATAGATAAACCATCCCAGGTTGAAAGGTCTTCTGGTACCAATGCAATACATCAAGCATGCCATCTCCTCAGTTACCGGAGATACATTGGTAGACATGATCCACAGATTAGCAACAGCCCTGTACAGACAATAGTACTTCTGAGAAAGATAAGCTGTCTTGAGAGCCTTGTCTGCACCCCATTCTCCAAGTGTGCCCCCTGTCAACTCTAGTGCTACCACATCATAATCTAAAGTAAAATCTTCTGGATAAGCACTGTTTGGGCAGATGGAATCATGTCTCCCTGTTCATAACACCTGGTTGATCAAAGGAGCATCAAATCTATACAGCTTGCCTCTGAGATAGACCTTTCTGTACCATGCAGAATCTGGAGCACTGTTTGTTCCTCTCAGGTTTGCATAGAATTCCAGCACCAGAGAATGATTGGCCTTTATGCAGAAATTTGCTGGGCCAAACATATGAATTCTCTTCATAAAAGCCACAAGCCTAGGATGTTTAAACTTCTCAGTCAATCTCTTTTCAACATGCATCTTCCTGTTGACCAGCCCTTCATACACAGTCATAACCCTCCTGGAATAGAAGATATCATCCCAAGCATTCTCCAGCAGAGGATTGTCATCTGGGAACACTAAAGGCACCTCAGCTGCCTCATCACCTTCTTCAGACTCAGACTCAGAGCTGCTACTCTCATGATCTTCTGCAGCTGGCTCACCTGTCTCATCATCCTCCTCTTTCTCAGATTCAGTACTAAGACTCACATGCTCTTCTGTAACTGGCTCAACTGGCTCATCATCCTCCTCAGACTTAGATTCAGAGCTGCTGCTCTCATGGGCTTGTCCCTCTGGTTCTGCAGATGGTACATCTGCTAGTGGAACTTCTTCAAAGCTCAGATTAAGCTCTGAGGCTTCAGCCCTCAACTGCTCACTAGGAAAAACTTGAATAACTGGAGGAAGAGACTTCTTCTTCCTCAACTTCTCCCTCTTCAACTCCTGTAGTTGATTAAATTTTACAGTTAGAGGATGGCTATCCTCACTGTCTGGTGCTGTCTCTGATAAAGGTTCCATCATGATTCTGACATTGTCCAGAATCCTATCCACATCCACTGCCTGCTCAGTTTCACCAGGCTTCTCCTGTTCCACCATTCCTTCTACTGCCTGCTCACCTTCAGCATGCTCCTCATGCTCAACAGTTCTTATACTGAAAACTCCTTGACCTCTCTTCCTCTTCCTCTGATAAACTTGCTTAACCACTTTACTGGATGCCCCCTTTTCTGGACCCAAAGTCTGCTCAGATTGATCATTAAACTCTGAACTCTCATAGTAAAAATTCAAGTCCGGGCCCCCTTAAAACTCAACCCCTACCCTAACTGTGGGATTACTCTCAAGAGCCACAGATTCTGGTGTGGCTCTAGTGATATTCAGGCCAAGCTGTTCAGCCAGAAGTAACTCTTCTCTAGTGGGGATGAAGTCAATAGGCAAGTTGGATGGAAGATTGCCCATAGTGGTTTAGATACAATCGTAGGTTGAAACACACACTACAACTCCCAGAAATCTCAGAAATCCCCAACTATCACAACTCCTAGGTGCGTCAAGCACTCTAACTACTAAATCAACCAGAAAAACTCAATCTTTAAGCAGTTTAGAGCCAAATACCTCTTGCATGCACTGATTTGGGGTTGAACCTTCAGTCGACTAAAGCCCAGGTTTTTCTTGTTCTCGGACTCTCAATTTGACAATGTGTTGATCAGACCAAATTCTGGTTGCGATGAGAGTCGATCGATGCACTAGTTTGATGAAGAGCTTTGATCAATCGCCGGTGAAGGTTGCCTTGAAGTAGGAACGACGGAGCTACAATAATTAGGTGAAAAGGGACAAAGATTTTCCCTCTTATATTTAATATTTTCAGAAATTCAAATCCGAAACCAATTTGGAAAATAAATCCACAATTGCATACTGGTCCCCCAATTTTTTCAAAAGTACTGATTATTCCCCATAAAATAAATATGTAGCCAAGTTTATCTCATCAGCCCGTATCGGTATTTTAGCCCACTGACATCATCTTTTTCAGCCCATTGACTAGTCAGGCCCAACAGACTTTCTTCCTCATTTTCGGCTAACTCTTAAGAGTTTAAACACACTGATTTCTCAGTGTTTAAACATACTTGACACCAACTTCTTTTTGTATTTTTTTTTTCAAAAGCAAAAGAACGCAAAGCAATAAACACTAATATACAACAAATAAGAGGTGATCAGAGGTACCTCAAATTCGACAAACACCTAAGTGTTGTCTTAGTGTCTCAAAAGTTGCAGAGTCCAGTGGTTTAGTGAAAATATCTGCATACTGTTCAGCACTAGGAACAAACTCAATGATCAGTTCCTTCTTTTCCACCAAATCTCTGATGAAGTGATGCTTGATATCTATGTGCTTTGTCTTCTTGTGATCAACAGGATCATGAGAGAGATCAATGGCCCCCTTATTGTCACATTTAATAATTAAGGCATCCTGCTGAAATCCATAATCTTTCAACATCTGCTTCATCCACAGCAGTTGCTGACAACAACTTCCAGCTGCTAAGTACTCAGATTCGGTGGTAGATAGTGAGATAGAATTCTGCTTCTTGCTATACCATGACACTAAATTCCCTCCTACATAGAAACATCCTCCAGTAGTACTCTTCCTGTCTTCTGAATTTCCAGCCCAATCAGAATCACTGTAGGCAATAATCTCAGCTTGACTTCCTCTAGAGTACCAGAGACCATAATCAGCAGTCCCATGCACATATCTGATGATTCTCTTGACTGCAGACAGATGACACTCCTTGGGATCAGACTGGAATCTTGCACATAGTCCAACACTCAAACAAATGTCTGGCCTACTTGCAGTGAGATATAATAAGCTCCCAATTATACTTCTATACAACTTAATATCCACCTTCACACCATACTTGTCATAGGTCAATTTCTCCGTAGATGCCATTGGAGTTCGCATATTCTTAGAATCGTCCATCACAAATCTTTTAACCAAATTTAAAGTGTACTTGGTTTGATTGATGAAAATACCTTCCTTGTGCTGTTTGACCTGAAGCCCCAAAAAATATGTTAATTCGCCAACCATGCTCATTTCAAATTCACTCTTCATCATTTCTATAAAGCTATCAACCAGTTTTTGAGATGTTGACCCAAAAACAATATCATCTACATAGATTTGGGCAAGCAGAGTATGTTTTTCATGTTTAAACACAAAAAGCGTTCGGTCCACTCCCCCTCGTCGATAACCTTTCTGCAAAAGAAATTGGGTGAGACGCTCATACCACGCTCTGGGAGCTTGCTTAAGACCATATAACGCCTTTTTTAATCTGTACACGTGATCAGGCAAATACGGATCTTCAAAACCCTTGGGTTGCTCCACATATACTTCTTCCTTGACAATGCCGTTTAAAAATGCACTCTTTACATCCATCTGAAACAACTTGAACTTCATAATACAGGACATAGCAAGCAAAAACCGAATAGATTCTAACCTTGCAACTGGAGCAAAAGTTGCATCGAAGTCAACACCTTCAACTTGAGTATATCCTTGAGCCACCAGTCTAGCCTTGTTTCTGATGATATTACCATCTCCATCAGACTTTTTCTTGAAAATCCACTTAGTGCCAATAACGTTTACACCTGAAGGTCGTGGAACAAGATACCATACATCACTTCTGGTGAACTGCTCCAGTTCTCTTGCATGGCAGAAATCCAATACTCATCAGTTAATGCTTCCTTATGATTCTTGGGTTCTATGGATGAAAGAAAACACTGAAGCACATGCATCCCAGCATTCAGTTTTGCGTAGTCTTTCCGTGCTGTCTGTCTCAGATTATACGTGTTAGGAGGAGGAGTGACAGATGTAGTTGGATCAGATGAAGTTTCAGATACTGTGTTACTTTTAGGAACATCAGATGATGTTGTAACATCAGGTAGTGTTATAACATCCGACAGTGTTGTAACATCGGACAAAGGTGGATCAACTTCTGAAATGATTGACTGCTCAGGTTCATCTTCAAGTAGGATTCCGCTACTGATATCCTTCAGATCTTTAATAACCACATTGTTGGACTCCATCATGACATTTGTGCGGTTATTGAAAACCCTGTATGCCCTGCTATTTTGAGAATAACCAAGAAAAATCCCAACATCAGCCCGTTTGTCAAACTTACCAAGAGGTTCACGATCTCTGAGAATATAGCATGCACTTCCAAATACATGGAAGTATGAGACGTTTGGCTTCCTCCCTTTCCAGAGTTCATAAGCAGATACTGTGGTGTGATTGGAGCAGAAAACTCATGCTTGATTCCAAGTTTTGCACAAAAATCCATCATAGTAGAGTTTGCAAACTCCCGTCCATGATCACTCCTTACTCGAACCACTTGAAGACCGTCATGTGATCTTTCAGTGTTAACTTGTGTAATGAGCTCAATAATTATTCCCACAACATCAGATTTTTCTTTCAAGAATTTTACCCATGTAAACCTGGAAAAGTCATCTACACAGACAAAGATATATTTCTTTCCCGAAATATTAGCTGGACTGATTGGCCCCATCAAATCCATATGCAGTAGTTCAAGACCATGGGAAGTAGTGATTTCATGAAGTTTAGAGTGTGGAGACCTAACCTGTTTACCTTCATGACATGGTGGACAGTTCAACTCCTTTGTATAAGAGAGTAATGGTACTCCTCTTATTGCTTCAAGCTTTGTTACCTTAGCCAGTGTTTTCAGATTTGCATGACCAAGCTTCTTGTGCCACAAAAGAGTATCATCCACACTTACTTTGAGACAACTAACCGATTCATCCAAAATATAGCAGTTATCTGATGATCTAGTGCCAATAAGAACACCCCGTTCATCCTTCCTGACTGTGCATATTTTATCATCAAATAAAACTGTTAGTTCGTTGTCACATAGATGACTAATGCTGAGCAAATTTGCCTTTAGTCCATCCACCAAGAGTACGTCTTGAAACACTGGAAAGTTTTTGACTTGTAACTCCCCCTTTCCAGTTATTCTGCATTTCTTCCCATCTCCAAATCTAACAGTTCCAGTCCATGGAACAATATTGCTCAACAACTCGGAAGAACCTGTCATATGTCTAGAACAGCCACTATCGAAATACCAGGAATTTCTGGCATATGAGCTGTAGCAAGTATAAACAGCATAGTAGTGATTGGTTTTTGGAACCCATACCTTTTTAGTGTATAGATATTTTTCTGATTGTACTATGTTGCAACCTGCTCCAGTGTTGTAACTTGCAACTGTGTTATAACCCGCTCCTGTGTTATAACCTGCTTCTGTATTGTAACCTGCTCCATGTGTTGATTCTTGCATCAGATCTTGTAAAAGGCGAAAGCAACGCCTTTTGTAGTGTCCTGGGCGTCGACAGCAGTTACACCTTGCCTCCCACCATGGTTGAAACATGTTTTGCTGACGAGGATAGATCAGTTTATAACCTATACCAAACTTTGGAACATTGATAGAGTTGTTTAAAGTCTTGACAGGTTGCTCTCTCCTGACTTGACTTGAACTCGGTTGCATCACCTTCTTGTTCAACTTCCCTTTTGACTGATTATTCTTGTTGGCCACTTCTATTTCATCATACCCTAATCCATGTCGATTTCCAGCAACTTTTCCCATACCAAGAATTTCATCCAGAGCAGCTGTTCCTTTGTTTAGTTTGGTGATGGTTCCTTCTGCTACCTCTGCTCGAATGAGAGCTATCTTCAGTTCCTTTCTCATTGCCTCAATAGTTATCTGTTGTTGCTTAATTTCTTCATTCAAACTATTGTTGTCTTTCTGTAGTACTTTATTTTGTTCAGTCACACTGATCCAGAGTTCATGGAGTTTGTCGTAAGATACATGAACCACCTCAGAGTCTAAGTTTAAACTCTCATTCTCTGGACTAACAACAGCACCAAACATAACATAGTTTTCTTCTTCACTTTCTTCATCGCTTTGAACAGTGACTGCTCCAAACGCCACGTGATTGCTGACATGTTCTTCATCATAATCTTCTACATCACTAAATGTAGCATTGTAGGCTTTCCCTTTCTTGTTTGCTGATCCACTTGGGCATTGTGATTGAATATGCCCGTACCCTTCACATTCTCGACATTGAATTTTTCCAGCATGTTTGAATGCCGGCTTGGGTTCTGCTTGATCATTATTTGCTATCCTACTCATACTTGAACTCTGCTCCCTTCCTTCATTTCTCCTATTTTGAGATTTTCTCAGAACTTTTGCAAAACTCCTTGATATGTGTGCAAGCTCATCCTCGTCTATTTCTTCATTGCTGTTTCTGGTAGAGTGTTTAGACATGGAATTATGTTTAGACACTGAATTTTGTTCAGCTGTTTTATGAGCAGCTGCAGTAAATGCCATATCACTCTGCCTGACTGTTGCTAACTCCTTCATTTCAAAGGCTGAAAGTGCTCCCATGACTTCATCAACAGTCATCTCAGATGTATCATGTAATTCCTCCATTGCAATAGTTTTTCCTTTGAACCTTGGTGGAAGAGACCTCAATATCTTCTGAACAATATCGTCTTCAACAAATGATTTTCCCAACTGATATGCTGTGTTGACAAGATCCCTGATTTTTGCATTGTAATCAGTAATCGTCTCATTATCCTGCATAATCAAAGTATCAAATGCTGTCTTCACTGTATGCATTTTTTGTCGTTTCATTTTTGCATCTCCTTCATAGCTTGCTTTTAGTTTCTCCCATGCATCCTTAGCAGTGCTGCACGTTGAAATCAACCGAAACGCTTCTTGATCAACACACGAGTTGATGCAGTTGAGTGTTTTGCTGTTTAATCGCTTATCCTTCCTCTCTTGAGTTGACAACTCTTCTCTGTTTTTCAGAACACCTTCGACTGCCCCTGCTGTAGGTGGATGTCTGGCACCACTCGTTCTCAACCCAACACCATGCTTCTTCATCTAGAGCATCAATGTAATGCCTCATCCTTGCCTTCCAATAACCGTAGTTATTTTTATCCAGCATAGGAGCACGCGTGTATATTGAACCATCCTTCTCTTGGTTCGCCATGATCGATAGGGATCTCCACTGGCCTTGTTAAAGGCGCAACTCAGTGGACTAGCTCTGATACCAAATGAAATTTACTATCGATCAGTTTCAAATAGTTCTCAACTATTCTTTCTAAACTAACAAGTATGTTTAAACATACTGCAGAGTTTAAACATAAAAAGAAAGAACACACAAAATTGTTTACGCAGTTCGGTGATGAACACCTACATCTGCGGGGCCTTGCCCAGTCTGAAAATCATCTACTAGATAATCAAGATACGTTACAAAGTTTCACACAACAATTAACTATCTATGACTTATCTCTTGTATGGATTCGTGAGATCCCCTCACTGCCGGTCAGCAACTCCTCGTTGCTGTCTTGACCACTTCCCCTGAAGTATTAAGGCTGTTGATTTCAGACTGCTGGCTTTCGGCAAAGACCTATTGAACTCCCTTCAATAAGCTGCTCCAACTGTAAAGCTATTCTGATCGGCAGAATACTTTCTTGCAAGATGGATCAACTTCTGTCGCAGCTTCTTTGTCTATTTACAGTTCAATGCTGTGTTGCCTCGTTTATCTTCTTGATCCTTCAATCTCGGCAATGCTGATTTCTCATCCAGCTTGTCACAACTACATTTAGTCTTCTAGCCATATTCTACTTCTATAGCTAAAGGATAACATTTATCTTCTTTCCTTATTTAAGACTAATCATTTCTAAGATACAACTCTATTACATAATCTCAAACTAATTCAAATCGATACAAAATCAATCTTCACTTATCATCTTGATTTCTCGAATATTATCTTTGATCTCATCAGAGTTGTACTTCTCCTTCAATACTCTTGCTTGGTTTCTGATTTCAGTTCCGCAAGTGTTTGAACATAAGCATGTTTAAACATGATAACTTCTACAAAATAGCCAATTATAATATGTTGAGTCTTCTGGACTCTTCAAGTAAATCTAAGCCGTATCTACATATTCAACCATCATTTCCCGCACGATTCAAACATATCACTTACTTTTTGATAGATGTTAACCAATAGTTTGACGGGTCGGGGAAAATAATTAGGGCTAAGGCTCGATTTTGATTTGATACCATAAAACGTAAAATTCAAAATTATGACAATCCCATTATCAACATAGAGCTTTATCATCAATTATATCGATAATACAAATGACATAATAGAAAAAGAGACTTATCATGAAAAATCAAAAATAATAATTTAAAATAATAATTTTATTTTTTGTCGATCATATACACGATTTTTTAGTACTTTTATACAATATTATACCATAAGAAATATCAAACAATATATATTCAATGTAATAATTTTCCGTATACTTTTTTAAATTATTGGTATAATAGGCCACTAATGCACAACCATAGTTTATAAGACGATTGTATCGTATCAAGGACGGTATTTTAAAGGTGTTGTCCTAAAATGTGCGGTAAACGAGCACCTGTGCATGGCGGTTTTGAAACCACCGTGAACCGTTAATTGCATGTTTTTTCACCATTAACACTATTTTCTATTACTTTTCCATGTTTTCTATCGGTCATTGGAACAATTTCCTCGACCAAGTTCATAATAATTTTCGACCATCAAAACAATTTCCTTTGCATGATGTTTGTAATTATATTTTTCGGTCATTGGGTATCAATTGTCTTTAGTTATCTTACTCTCTTATTTCATTTATTGGCAAATTCTTCTTTGAAAAAGAAAAGAGTTTGAGTGGAATAAAATATGACGTAAAAATAACAAATTTTTTTAAATTGTGAAGGAATCCTAGCTAAGTTCTTTTCAGCTCCAGTCAACTGTGTTGACCTTGACCGAGTTGACCTCCCCGTGCTTACACATTCGTGCTCAATTTACATTTTTTTTGCTACACTATAATTAGTTCAACAAGATTAGAGTTAGTTGATAACTACTTTACGGAGTCTGTTTCTATTCTCTATATAACGAAGATCATTTTCAATAACATATAAGATTTTGAGTAATAATAATCTAGTTTTTCTATTTTATAACTATGTTTATTTTTCCGATCACCATCTCCGGCGCATCAACAACCTTGTCGCTGAAACGGGTCACATTTTCTTCAAATTGCAAGTGTGCATATGATACTATTAGAGTAAATCCCACATCGGAAACGAAGTGGGTGATTGTTCAGTATATAAGTCTGGTGGGCTACTCCATCATAAAATCAATTGACAATATGTGGAGTAGCCCACCAGACTTATATACTGAACAATCACCCACTTCATTTCATGTGGGATTTACTCTAACACCCTCCCTCAAGTGCAAGACCCACCCACTTTCAATTTTTCGATGTAGGATTTACGGTAACACCCTTGCACTTGGATTGTAGGCCCAAACCGCAAACCTCGGGCTCTGGCCACCACTTTTGATTGGCCCCTTCATCAACTTGATGTTAAGAATGCCTTTCTTAATGGTCATCTTGACTCCCCGGTTTACATGGAACAGCCATCTGGATACAATGATCCTCGTCATCCAGATTATGTATGCTATCTCCGGAAGGCCATCTATGGCCTTAAACAGGCTCCTCGTGCATGGTTTCAACGTTTCAGTTCTTATCTGATTCGTTTAGGTTTTCAGTGTTGTTCGTCTGACACTTCCCTAATCACCTTTATGCTTGACTCAAAGGTGTTGTATCTTTTGGTCTATGTGGATGACATCATTCTCACTTGAAATGATCCTCTTCTTATTCGGAAGTTTGTCGCTCGCACTGATCATGAGTTTGCTATTAAAGATCTTGGCTCTCTTCACTACTTTCTGGGATTAGAGATCTCTCGCTCTTCTTCGGGGTTGTTTCTTGGCCAGGCTAAGTATGCCGTGTAGATTCTTCAACGCGCTAGCATGACTGACACAGTGCCTGTCTCTACACCTTTTGTTCCTGGTACACAACTCTTCACTTCCTCAAGTCCAGAGTTTTCGAATCCCAAGGTATATCGTTCGCTTGTTGGAGCCTTGCAGTATTTGACCATTACTAGGCCTGATCTAGCCTATGCAGTCAATTCTGTTGGCCAGTTCCTTTAGTCACCTTGTGACGATCATTATCAGGCGGTCACTTGTATTCTTTGCTATGTTCGTGGTACTCTTCATCATGGACTTTTCTTTCGACCGTCTTCCAGCTCACTTTCAGTGTTAGGGTACTCAGATGCTGATTGGGCTCGCTGTGTTGAAACTCGACGTTCCACCTATGGTTATGCCGTTTACCTTGGTGGTAATCTTGTCTCTTGGAGTACAAATAAACAACCAACTATTTCCCGATCCATCTGCGAATCTGAGTATCGTGCTATGGCCAACACTGCGGCCGAGTTTGTTTGGTTGTTTAATCTGCTCAAGGAGCTTCTCGTTCCTTTGAAGTTTTCACCCTTTCTGTTTTGTGACAACAGTAGTGCTATTTTCATTGCTCAAAACCCCGTTGCTCACAAACGGGTTAAGCATATTGACATTGACTACCACTTTGACCGAGAGTTGGTGGCTTCTGGCATGTTTCGTGTTAGTCGTGTTTGTTCGAGAGGTTTGCTTCTCGAGGGAAGACCAATAACTTGAGGGAGATTGACTCGGGGTGTTAAGCTCGGGATATCCTCCTCTCGGGCTTACCCTTCTGAATATCTAGCTTCAAGTTTTTTCGTATTCCAACAGGCAGGGGTGTTCAAAATTACCCGATCCGAACTACCCGGCCCGAAACCCGAAATACCCGAATGCTAATGTCCGGGTAATTATAAGTATAAGCGGGCCGGGTACCCGGCCCGATAATTATGTTTATAATAGGATTCGGGTACGGGTCACGAAAATTGAGTTTCCGGGTACCCGAAATACCCGGTTAAATATTATCATTACTAATAATAAGATGATAACAAATATGTTTGTCATATTGAGTACTCGTAAAAATTTTTAATGTATATTCTCTTAATTAGCACTTTACATGTTTTCGATAACACATTTTTTTCATGTACATACTACATAGAAAAGAGATGTAATGAATAATTTTGACATATATTTGCATCATTTAAGCATTTTTAACGAAAAAGACACTATTTCTTGTAGTTATAAAAATATTATGACTTAATTTAATGTAGTGGTTGAATTTTTAGATTTTTTTATACTTACATATGTGCAAAATATAAACATAACAATTTAGTAAAAGAGTTATAGGGTACCCGGTACCCGGCCCGAACATTTCGTGGACCCGAAAGTGCGGGTACCCGCATTTCCGGGTAAGGGTAAGGGTCACCTATTTTACTACCCGAAGGTGCGGGTACCCGGAAGTGCGGGTACCCGGTTATGAACACCCCTACCATCAGGACACGTGGACGGTTGGATCTGAATCTACCTTCTTAAATTTTGAGAAGATTGACACGTGGTCTTGACTCATTGTATCTTCTAGCGGTGAGGAAGACCAACCTTCCAATTGCCTGCATTGTTTCGCGAGTCGAGGTAGTTACTCCACTTAAATGCGTGTTAATTACTGGCTATATAACAAAGTAATTTTTCCTTGTGTTTATCATCAATCTTCATCTCTGTGTTTCAAATTTCCGAAGTCTTTTCTTCAAATTTGTCTTCTTTTCTTCACATATATTCACTTCCCCCATTATCTATATTTCCATGTCTTCTGAAAATTCCAGTGTTCCATCTGGCCATGTAGATAATGTTGTTGAAGGAAGAGCCCTAGTTACTCGTGACTTGAGTAGCTTGTTCTTAGAGGTTGAGTCTGGGGAATTGATGGAGGTTACCATTACTACATTGCTGCAGGCGGTGACCTTAGTGGCAGATGATGGTGCCTCTGAGTCAGAGATAGACCCTAATGCAGAGCCCCAAGTTGATAAACGGGTTCCGGCCGCCGATGGTGTGAATGATGTCACCAAAGTGGTTGACGAAAGGACGCTAAGGTATCTGTGGTCTTGCAGCCTGTCATATCCTCTTGAGGCTGGCTTGAAACTCGAGGATGGAGAAATTCCCATCGGAGATCTGGTGAGCCCCACTCGAGGGGTACTTTATGGGAGGTTTTTGCAGCAAGGAATAAGCTTTCCCTTTCCCCCTTTATTTCATGAATTCCTGCAGCATCATCAACTGCATCCGAGCCAAATACATTCCAATGTGGTAGTGTTGATCATGGCGGTGATTTCCTGGTGCGATCGAAAGAACTACGATCCAAGCCTGGATTTATTCAGGAGTCTGTATACGTTATTCTCTTTTGAGACTTACAAGTACATTACCCTCACTCCGAGTAAGAGGAAACCCATCACATTTCCTGATAACAGTGGTGTGTGGGAGGCAGACCGTTTCACTTTCGACCGAAGCAAGTACGAGGTCCCTGATTTGCATCCACATCCGAAGGACGCTATAACTCGTGACATGGGTTTCATCATTCCTAATCACTTAAAGGGCATCATTGAGGAGCTCCTAAAGGAAGACATTACCCTTCAAAGAAAGGATTTTGTTCTGGGCGCACATGGCTCTGTATGGCAGTGGCCCAGTGTCACTTACTCGTACCTGATGGATGTTCCTCGGTCGAAATCTACCTCCAGATTTTTGAAGCCTGATCGGAATTGGGCCCTCCCTGATAAAATCCAGGGAAGAAAGAAGAAGGCCAGGACAGGATGTCCGAGAAAATCTCCTCGGAATCAGGGTGAATCCTCTTCTAGTCGGTCATCTTCAGGTAGCTCTTCAAGTCATACACTGTTGTCATATAATATATTTTTCTTGTGTCATACACTGAGGTTTATCTTTATATATGTATAGCGTCTCCTCCAAGGAAAAAGGTCAAGAAGGGAAAGACCTCTCTCCAAATCATAGATGAGGAAGCGGAGGAGTCCGAGAAGAGGGAACCAGAGGTTGGAAAGTCCTCAGATGATGATGGTGATGAATCTGACCTTGAGCTGGTGATCTCCAAAGATGCTTCTTTGAAGAAACTGAAGTACTATTTGAGCTGTCCAGAGGAAGAGGATGGTCAGGCTTCTCGGAGGTCATCTAAGAAGTATCCCTTCGTCGCTGAGGTAACTATCTTTCATGTTATACTATATATATTCTGCAGATGCCAGGTTTTAATATGTCTTTGACCTCTCAGTTGATGGCGGATCTGTCCACGATGGGGTGTCGAGCTAATGACGTGATCTGGCACTTGTCTGATTCTGTGATGGAATTACATGTTAAGTGCCGGTCGTTCAGGGCAAAGAAGGAGGAGATGGAAGCTTCCCTCTTGACTATGAAAACTAAGTCTGTCGCTTCTACTTCTCCCGTTCAGGCTCCATTGGATGTGGCTCAGCTAGAAGCCAGGGTGAAGCAGCTGGAGGCCGAGAAAGAGGACCTGCTGTCGGCGAAGAAGTCTCAGGAGAGAGAGCTGGAGACTTATCGGGATATTACAGAGGAGCTGGCGCAAAATCAAACCGCAGAAAAGGACCCCCAAACGACTCCTGGAGCTTTAGAGTGCTTTCACTGCTTGTAACCCCGAGTTTCAGAGCCATAGGGAGGAATATGGAGTTTTATTTCATTCATCTGAGCTGCATGAGATCTTGGGTGGCGTCCTGCAACTATGCCAATCCGAGAAAGAGGTGAAGGTGATGGAGGAAATCTTTTCTCATCCAGATGCTGCTGATAAGCTTTCTGCTTTGACTGCTAAAATCTGAATTCCTGGGGCCGAGCTTTTGAATGCATTGGATCCCTCCGAGAAGATAGTAACATCAGGAGATCTATTGAGACTTATTAGAGCCAATTATCCTGAATTATCTTCTCTTGATGAGGTGATTTCTAGTTCTTCCTTTAATAAGGTGGATTAGTCTTGGCATCTCCTCGTCAGCTTCAAAGCCTGAAATCCTTTGCACATGAACCTCGGTCTCATGATTTACTGGAAAGGAGCTCCTGCTAAGCTGAGATACTCTGGGATCAGGTCTTCGCAGTTTTCCATGATGAACACTCTGCGAGCTTAATATTGTTTGGCTTCTTCCTTGGGTGTCCTTTGACAAGGCCTTTAATGTCACAGCGTGCAGAAAAGTTGACAATAGCCCATCTCTCCGGTGTCACTTCTGGTGAAGTCCTAGGAAACCCTATTGGGTATATTTAAAAGCATCATATTCTGATATAATAACACCTTTGATATGTCCTTTTTAGGTTCGAGGTTTAGCCTCTTATGTGCCCTTTTGAGGGTTTTGTTTAGAAGTATCATATTCTGATGTAGTAACACCTTTGATATGAACTATTTGTGTTCGAGGTTTTTCCTCTTATGTGCCCTTTTGAGGGTCTTGTTTAGAAGTATAATATTTTGATGTAATAACACCTTTGATATGAACTTCAACTTTTGTTTTTGAGGTTTCTCCTCTTTATGTTGAGATGATTGATTCTCGAGCATGTCTGCCCTTTTGGTCTATAGACCTCAATCAAGCACTTCTTTTGAGGTACTTTATCTCAAACCTATCTCTTTTATTCAAAACGATTGGTATTTGAATATTGGATTCAAACAACTTATAAGTTGACCAATCATATACCTTATTAGGTATATAGTTTTGAATAGCAATCAATGTTATACTTAAGACAACAATCCTCTTTTTAGAAAAGGAATTTAAGATTTCTTATTATAAGGATAGGTATAAAAGTATCATGACTTCAATCTAAATTATAACTTTAAGAATAGAAGTAAAGTAAATAGTGGGTTTGAGTTCGAATACCCGTTTGTGCTAGAGCATACTTGTCTCGGACCTTGATGAGGCTTCTCGGACGTTCTTGATAGTTTCGAACCTTTGTGAGGCTCTCCATTGAGTTTTTATCTTCCGTGATACTTTCGTAAGTTAATCACGTTCCATCTTCGTGGTATAGGTTCCCCCTTCATGGTTTCCAAGAGGTAGCTTCCCCCTGGATGGGATTCTAGGACTCGATATGGACCTTCCCAGTTCGGGGCTAGCTTCCCTTCCACTTCTTTCTTGTGTTTTTCATTTAATCTCATTACAAGGTTTCCTTTAACGAAAGTGGCCTAGCGGACTCTTCTATCATGGTAGCGCTTGACTCTTTCCTTTACCTTGGCCTCGTGGATTGTAGCATTTGCTCTCTTCTCCTCTAGGAGGTCAAGGTCGAGAAGATTTTCTTCGTTGGCTGTGCCATCTTCATCATCTGGTGGAGAAGTACGGGCAGAGGGGACCCCAATCTCCATGGGGATGGCCGCTTCGGACCCATAGCCTAAGCTGTAAGGAGTCTCTCCTGTTTTGTGGCTAGTGTGGTTCTATGGGTCCAGATCACACTTGGTAGTTCTTTGATCCAGTTTACTTTAGCTCCTTCGAGGTGCTTCTTGATGCCGTTTACCAAGGTTCGGTTTGTAACCTCTATTTGGTCATTAGCTTCTGGATGGTATACCGAGGTGAGCTTCTGGTGTATACCGTACTCTTTACACCATTTCTTGAAGGGGTCATTAGCAAATTGTGCTTCATTATCGGTTACTATGTATCTCGGGATGCCATAGCGATACACGATATTCTTCCAGCAAAAGTTGATAACTGTCTTGCCAGTTATGTTGGTCAAGGCTTCAACTTCCACCCATTTTGAGAAATAATCAATGGCCACAATGAGGTACTTGAAATTACCAGGGGCCGTGGGAAAAGGTCCGACGAGATCTATGCCCCATCGGACAAATGGCCAGGATTCTTGGATGGTAATCATATTGGCCTGTGGCACGTGGACCATCTTAGCAAATTTTTGACACTGGTGACAAGAATTGATACATTTTTTGGCGTCTTGTAGCATCGTAGGCCATAAATAACCCATCCGTAGGAGCTTCCGGGTGACGGTACGTGGACCTTGGTGGCTACCACAGACTCCTTCATGTGTTTCTTGTATTAAGTGTTCCGCGTCGGAATGCCCAACACACTTGAGCAGGGGTTGGAGGTATCCTTTCTTGTATAGGATGTTGTTGTGGATGACATATTTTAGAGCTATAACTCGGACCTTCCGTGCAAGGTGTTTGTCCTCGGGAAGGGTACCTGTTTGGAGGTATTCAATGCAGGGGTTCATCCATGTGTCTGAGATGTCAACAGCCATGATGCTACTCTCTTCGTAACTTCTCTTCGCCAGGGTTTCCATTAGCAATTCTTGAGAAAATCTTATATTGAGGTCCGAGGAGGCAAGTTTGCTAAGTGCATCAGCCTTGTGGTTACCTTCTCGGAGAATATGATTCAGCTCATAATGTCGGAATTTACTTAGAAGAGGCTTAACTATCTCGAGGTATTTCTGGAGACTGTACTCTCGAGTTTCATATTCGCCTTTAACCTGTTGAACCACGATCTGTGAGTCACTGAAGATTTCAAGGTCCTCGACCTCAAGGTCCTTTCCTAGTTTTAGCCCCGTAATGAGGGCATTATATTATGCTTCATTATTAGTGGCTCGAAAATTAAAATGGAGAACGTAAGGATGGTCCTTTCCCTCGGGGCTGGTGAGTAATACTCCAGCACCGCTTCCCCCCGAGTTGGAGGATCTATCCACAAATAGTTGCCATTTTCCGGAGTCTGGAGTTGGGTTTGATTTGTCGATCTCCACTGGTTCAACAGACTCCATTATGAAATCAGATAAGGCTTGGCCTTTGATGGCTGTCCGAGGTTTATATTGTATGTCGTGTTCTCTCAAATCGATGGCCCACTTCATCATCCGTCCCGAAGCGCCAGACCCCTGGAGGATTTGCCTGATCGGGTAGTTGATTAGGAGGACTATTGTATGTGCTTAAAAGTATGGTCTCAATCGCCGAGAAGCATGGACGAGGGCTAATATCAAGTGCTCGAGAGGAGTATATCTGGTCTCGATCCCTTGTAAGGCCCTACTTACATAGTATATGGGATGTTGCGATCCCTCCTTTTCCTTGACCAATAAAGCGCTGATGGCTAGCTGAGATGCAGATATATATAAGTAAAGATTCTCTCCTTTATCTGGCTTTGAAAATGTCGGAAGTTGCCGAAGATGGTTTTTAAGTTCTTGGAAAGCTTCTCCGCATTCATGCGACCACTCAAACTGGTTTGCCTTCTTAAGGATATTAAAGAAAGGTAGATGTTTTTCTGCTCCTTTAGATAGGAAATGGCTAAGGGCTGCAAGGGACCCTGTCAGCTTCTGCACGTCCTTGACGGTTTTTGGAGGTTGCATATTTTGCAAAGCATCTATCTTCTCGGGGTTTACTTCAATTCCTCGATTGGATACCATATACCCTAGGAATTTTCCCGCTCCCACGCCTATGGTATATTTAGCGGGGTTCAACTTCAAGTTGGAGGCCCGTAACGTGTCGAAGGTTTCCTTTAGATCTTCAAAGAAGGCGTCGTAGCTGCGGCTCTTTACTACCATGTCGTCCACATAAATCTCGAAGTTGCGCCCTATTTGAGATTTGAATAATTTGTCTACCAGTCGCTGGTAAGTAGCTCCGGCATTTTTCAATCTGAAAGGCATCATCTTGTAGCAGAAAGTTCCTCTGTCGGTTATAAAGGAGGTTTTTTCTTTATCTTGCTCTACCATAGGGATCTGATGATATCCTTTAAAGGCATCAAAGAAGGCTAGTACTTGGTATCCCGCTATCGCTTCAACTAATCGGTCGATCGAGGGTAAGGGATAACTATCTTTAGGACAACAATCGTTCAAGTTGGTGAAGTCGATGCACATTCTCCACTTTCCATCTGGCTTCTTGACCATTACTGGGTTAGCTATCCATTCTGAGTACTGCACTTCTTCGATTATACGGGTTTTAAGTAGCTTGTCTACCTCCTCCCCAATGGCTTCAACTCGATCTAGTGCGAAGATGCGTCGTTTCTGCTTAATGGGTTTTTGCGAGGGATTGATATTCAAGTAATGTTCCGCCAAGCGAGGGGATACTCCCACCAAGTCGTTGGTGTCCCAAGAAAAGACATCTATGTAATGGTTGAGAAGATCTCGTAGTTTAGTCTTTATCTCGGGGGGTAGGAGAGTTCCAACCTCAACGATTCCTGATTTCCCGAGCTGCATCGGCTCAGACTCGGAGTACTTGGCTGGTTCAAGATTTTCCTTTTCTGGTTCTCGAATAGCTTGAATTGTACATATTTGAGCTAATTGTTGATCACCTCGGACTGTGGCAATCCCTTTGTTGGTGGGGAACTTCATTACCAAATGGTAAGGGGACCATATTGCCTTTGCCTGGTACATCCAGGGTCTTCCAAGGATTATGTTGTATGGTGCCCTGGAATCGATGATCGTAAAGGTGCAATGTAGGGTTAAACTCCGAGAACCGTCTCTCACTTGCACTAGTAAAATAGTTTTTCCCAAAGGAACGACAGGATTGCCAGTGAATCCTGAGATAGGGCTTGTGGGTGTGAGATTATTTTTGTTCAATCCCAGCTGTTCATAACAACTGAGAAACATGACTTCTACTTCACTTCCTCCATCCACCAGAACTCTTATGATCATGTTGTGGTTTATGTCAACCGTAATCACTAGGGGATCTGAATGGGGAATTTGATTAGGATCCAAAACTTCAGATGAAAAAGTAACAATTCCATCTAACCGAGATCTTTTGCTCTCCCACTCCTAGGGAGAGGCTTCTTGCGCCGATCGATGCACACCATTGATGCTCCTTCCTGCTCCCTGATTGCTGGCGTGGCTTGTCTCGTCGTTGTTGATGCTTCTTACTCCTGTCGGGGCCGAAAAATGGATTCGTGTACTCCCACGAAGGTTTTCAGCCGGATCAGCCATGAGTTAGAAGGTCGTATAGATCAAGATTAGCCTGCGGGTCCCACCGGGCGTGCCAAATTGATGGATGTCTACAACCCGCACTTGATCACGAACCCCACTCACGAACTGATCTGCAAAACAAAGGCCCCGGGTGTCCCGGGGATAGACACTTTGACGCTCAAGTCAGTATATTTGCGTAAGGCGTAAAGTATGAGATTAGATAGAGAGGTCTACCAAACCTTTAGGGTATTTATACGGCTACAATCCGTAGATCACCTAGATATGTATTTATGGTATGAATACAACTCTTATGAGAATAGTAGTTGTATTACCATGTATAATAGAAGTATATTTCGGACATGGCTGTATTACCATGTTTAGGATAGCTGTATTACCATCTTTGAAAAGATGTATATTCCTTGTAGAACATTCATAATATACGCATTCCTTATAAGGATTAGGATTGATGGACCTGTGGATCCATCCTCCGCGTATCTCGAGCCCACGACCCATCTCGGGCCCTGGTCCGAGTATGAATGAGACCCGAATACGAACCATGGACTTATCAACTTATATACTGAATAATCACCCACTTCATTTCCGATGTGGGATTTACTCTAACACCCTCCCTCAAGTGCAATACTGAACAATCACCCATTTCATTTTCGATGTGAGATTTACTCTAGCTGATACAAAATCGAAGAGTGTCATGTTTGACCTATAGAGCCTCTTTTGATCCTAGGTTTAAGTACTTGAGTTGTTGACCATGTTAAATATTCTCTTTTCAAAATGTACGTTGAAAATTATTGAATTTAGGTAACCGATTTACCAAACTGCTTGACTAAATTATGAAAACGAGAGAGACAGAGAGCGCCCGTTAGGAGTATATCACTTTAGTGTTCACTGTTCATATATAGACTAATGCCGTAATTACATTAATTTGAACGGCAACCCTCATTTTGACGTTTCAACTTCTTTAATTTTACTAAACGTCGCATAAACATTGCTAGATAGTCATAATTTGCATCCCACTATGTAGTGATGTCAAGATAAAGGGATTATAATGGCTCTGCAAATTTCACCTATTTGATGTCGCTAGAAACTCACATTTTACTAAAATTCAAATGTCATATTGTTCAAAAACTACATACAAGCTAAGATCCGACACGAAAATGATAGTATTAGAAGCGTGTCATTAAATTTTGGATTTTGTCTAACCACACTTTTAAGTTTTTTATAAAGTTTTGTTACGACTCCGACTAATTATATGAAAAAATTATCTGGTATTAGATGATAGTTTGACAACATACACAAAACGCTAATACGTCGGTTGAACAAACGGATCCAACTTTAGGGTAACAATTTTCTTCACCAACCTCCACAAATCCAAGTTCTTATTTCCTGTGTGTTTAGACCAAAAGTACAGACATCAATCCTTTTCTTGTACAGCCATCGATCACGGGTTTGATTATTGGTTCACTTCTCTCAAAATTAGTCTAACCATCACTTGATTATTGTATCAGCTCATCTCCCTTGCCCCCACCACTCCTACCTTTCCGCGCCATATAACTCAACCCCGATTCGCCATTAGCTTAGGCTTGATTTAGTACGGAAAAGTGTATCTTTTTTAAGTTGATTATGAATCAAAAAATAATAAATCCTCAACTGACTTCTTATTGAACTGGCCTGAACGGACCAAATTAATTGGTAATTGATAGATGCAGTGCAACATTACTTTCGCAGTCCGTATTTGTATTTAAAGTTCCTGATATACCCTCATTTATGGAAACCACATTTACTTTTGAATAAATACTGAAGGTAATAATGACACTTCATGAATAAATACGGACTGCATAAGTAAATATTGGACTGCGTATAACAATGCCCAATTAATTTGATCTAAAGTAAAGTAAAAAGTAACGTATAAAAGAAAAGAAATTAAACATTACTTATACAGTCTGTATTTGTATTTATACTACCTAATAAGTATACTTTTACTAAAGTGGTTGATGATCTAATATGTTTGGATTCCCGATCTAATTCTTCAATGCGTTTGTCTCCCTCTCAAAAATGATATAAAAACCACAAATATGGAAATCGATCGCAAATTTGTACTTTATTCATATAAAAGGTACTTACATCAGTTCAAACAAAATATAAAATGAATAAGTAAATAATGCACTAAATCTGACAAATAGAGTCAGTATTACTAAATTATCTTTATTTCATGAAATTAATTTTTTTGTTAAATCAAACTGATCACGACTAAATTTGGTAGAAAAGGGTCTAAGAATTGTATTTAATAGTTTTCACATGCACTACTTGTAAATGTCTAACAAATAAAATATGTTGGGTGTAAATATATGATATGGTAGCTTAAATTAATTATATATATTAGCTCATTTTTAATTAATAGTTCGGGCGTTGGTAATTATTTAGACCTTAAGAGAGAAGGGGCGATGGTTTAGATGACGATGGCATTACACATAAATCACATCTACCATACTTGAAAATGAGTGGGAAAATTATGAAATAGTGCTAATTTCATTAAACATTGTTTTTGAATTTTGAAGCGCTTTAGTTTAAGGCCAATTTTCAATGTTGCTTAAGTCATAATTGTGTTTCTCAACACACCATTAGAATATCGAGAATGGACGGTCATGTTTATTTCTCTATTTTGGCACATAAGAACAAATTGTGTGGTAAGGCAACATACATCGACGCAAGATTTTAATCTGTCTCTAAAAATACTTAAATAAAAGAGAGAGAGCAAGTAATACTAAGCTTCTTATGTATTTGAAACTAGTAATACTAAATGCTGATAAACCTATACTAGAAAATGATAAGAGCATCATTGCATTTTTGGACTTGCTTGGCAATTCTTATAAAATATTTAGCACTAGCTTACCATTGTTTTACACTTTACAAGCACTAGCTTCACAAGCAGCTAGTTTTGGCAAGCAACTAGCTTGACACTCATTTAGTAAGCCCCACAACAATAATTCAATGTATTTAGATGTGTATTTGAAATGAATGAGATCATACAAGCTAATTTATGATATTAATAACCATTGGAGATATACTTGTAATTTGCTAGCTAAGAGCATCTTCAACGGTAAGGTACAATACATTATAACTTACATTAATTCAAGCTAATTAGCTAGAAATACAAGTATCTCCAATGGTTATTAATATCATAAATTAGCTTGTATGATCTCATTCATTTCTAATACACATCTAAATACATTGAATTATTGATGTGGGGTCTACTCAAGCTAATTGCTTGCCAAAGCTAGTTGCTTGTGAAGTTAGTGCTTGTAAAGGGTAAAACAATGGTAAGCTAGTGCTAAATATTTTATAAAATTGCCAAGCAAGTCCAAAAATGCAACCATTGGAGATGCTCTAATTAGGTTGAATTAATGTAAGCTACAATGTATTGTAGCTTACCGTTGAAGATGCTCTAAAAGGAGATAGAAGAGATATCGGCAGTTGCGAGTTAACCAGCTAATTACATAATATTAAGTGACTAAAGTGCAAAAACTAGACCAAACATTGGTCAAAATACCCAATTTCTAGACCGAACATTCAAAGTGCTCAATTTCAAGTACCATACATTCTAAAAATACCAAATTTCTAGATCTTGGTTAATTTCCTTAGTTAGTTCAGCTAGTTTGAGGGGTACTTTAGTAATTTATATTCTTAAAAATCATACTTCCTATTTTTTTCGTATCTCCACAAAAAATCACCAGGTTGACCCGGGAAAAACCGGGTTTGACCCAAACCGACCCGAAACCCGAAAAGTCAAATCCGAAAAGTGAAAAAGTGTTGTCCGGGATCCGGCCCGTGATACTAAAAATCTGAGTCCGGGTGAAAAAATCCGGGCCGGATCAATTTTTCGGGTTGGCACACTCCTTAGTCGAGCGCTAGTGAGTTGCAGAACAAAAGAGAATTGGGGATTTTCGTGCGGGATATACGAAGAAAAAATGGAAAGTATGATTTTTTAGAATATAAATTACTAAAATACCCCTCAAACTAACTGAACTAACGGAGAAAATTAACCAAGGTCTAGAAATTGGGTATTTTTAGAATATAAGATACTAGAAATTGAACACTTTGAATGTTGGGTCTAGAAATTGGGTATTTTGACCAATGTTTGGTCTAATTTTTGCACTTTATTCATATTGAGCGATATTCTGAATATCGCAATCAGTTCCAATTCCGTTCCTTTAATACTCTTCGGATCCCCTATGAAATTAGTAAGAGACTCTCTTACATGCATTTACAGTAACAAGACATCTATATGATGTGAAATAGAACCATACTGGTAAAATTGCATTTTTGTACTACTAGACGTGCCATGATTATTGTTTTACATTTTTCGATTTGAATTTACTTATTTATGTTTAGCGAAATAATTTATTTTTACCTATCATATAATTAGAAAGTTAATTAAAGAAGAAGGATGCATTCCCTCTAGCAAGTTGAACAATTAAGTGGGGACATAAGCTTTGATTTGTTGGGATTAGAAGTGTCCTAATCACAATCTCAAATATAATAAGTTTATTTCCTTTACTTTAAGCCTAAGTTGGTACATATATATGCGACAATTTTCAACATCATATTTGGCATCTGCATAAAGTAACAGTGACACACAGGAAGAAAAAAGTTTTAAGTTTCAACCTAGGTAATGGTAATGGTTACGTTATATATTAAGATAGCAAAGTTTGAAACAAAGACAGTGTTTATAAGTGATTATAGTGACTCTTTTCTGTGGCTAGTTTATGAATTACTAAAATCGATGTGATTATAATTAATAGTAAGAAATTGCAATCAATTGTAAGAATTTATCATGAATTCCTTTTATAATCTGTGAAATTCTTTGAGTAAATAATTTTAAAAGGGAAAATTCTTGGAAAGGGCATAATAAGAGTTGAAATTCCTAGTTAGGGCGTAAAACTTTTATAATTCCTACTAAAGGCATTTGATTTATTATTTGACAGTTTTACCCTCAATTTTCTTTATTTTTGGAAAGTGATAATTATTGACCCCGGTTCTCAGAATCCATTCATTCATCATCGTACGTATAATCCTGCATTTAATACTTCTTCATCTACTCCTTCTCAGAGCTGTAATCTAGCTTGAATCTCCATTATCCAGCAAGAAAAACAGAGTAGTTGGTCGAAATATCTGTTCAAAAATGGCGTTTTTGATTATCCTCTTTGTTGTAGCCATCACGGGAGCTTTTTCCGGTGGTTTTGCCGGAGTTTCGCTCACCTACAACGGTTTCCAATCTGTGAATCTAACCGTTGATGGCATAGCGATGGTTGAAGAAAACGGCCTTTTACAGTTAACCAACGGCTCGCATCTGAACGCTAGCCATGCATTCTTCCCTGCTCAGAGTACGGAAATGGCGGCGCGTCGATGTATAACAATGAACAGTCATAGTCACATTTGCTTTATCAAAATGAGGATGAAAGTAAAATTAGCATGAGTTTAAATTAAAATTAAAATTGAGGGTAAAGTTGTCAAATAATAAATCAAATGCCTTTAGTAGGAATTATAAAAGTTTTACACTCTAACTAAGAATTTTAACTCTTATTATGCCCTTTTTAGGAATTTTTTTATTAAGTGTCGTATAAGTTTCATATTTTAAAAGTGAGATGTAATTCTTACATAATCATAAAAATGACGGTAATTTATTAGCATATATTCATGCAATTTAACTTTTGAATTAAAAACATTTATACTCCTATTTTGTAGTTACAATTCAGTTCAATTTTATTTAATTTTATTCAATTTAATTTGGTTTGGGCTCACTAACTTACTCTAATTCAATTCAGATTATTTGCAGCAACATCTAAATATTTTAGATTAAATTCAATTTGATTTAATTTTATAAATTTTATGGAGTTAAAATAAAATAAATTTATTTTGTATAATTTTAGTTTAGTTTCTTTAATTTTTTTTTTCAAATTCAATTTAAAGAGATACTCTCTGGTAAGGCAGCCTCATATTAAAACTTTGGGTTAAAAGCCAAGGTACCCCTAAGTTTATAGGAAAGTGCCAATGTACCCCTGAGTAATTGAAAAGTGCTAATGTACCCCTATAATTACATTGAATAAAGAAGTGTACTCATAAAACCAATTTTTCAACAACATTTTAAACTAAAAGACAAATTTACCCTCACTTGTTGGGTTATTTTGTTCCCTGACCCAAATGCCCATGGGCACAAATATAAGAAATCGATATCACTGAATTACAGAATAAATGCATAGTATTATTGAAAAAGTTAACCTTTATATACAAAAACTCAACAAATAGAAAACATTGATGAACTTACCATAATCTCGCCAACTATATTCTCTCCTTTGATAATTTGAGTTAGTCACGCAAATTATTACTGGGGGTGGCGGTTTCGGTCCCCCGACTCACACTAATTTCTATGCACAGTGGTTTTGGTCCCCTCGGCTTCAAACGCGTTCATCCGATGAAGTAATGAAATTGATTGGGGCATTTTCGTCCTAGAACTTTTCTTTTTTACCATTAAATAATAGTGAGGGTATTCTTGACATTTTACATTTGACAAAAGAAAATTAGGTCCAAATTATACATTTGAGGGTATAGTGGCACTTTTAAAAAACATAGGGGTACATTGACACTTACTTAAACACTTGGGGGTACAATAGCACTTTTTTCTAAAACTTTCAATTTGATTTCATCCAAAGAAATCTTATCGGCCTTGAAGATGTATCCTCTTATAGTAATCTTCTACACAGACTAATTTCTGGAAAATGACAAATACAAAAATTAATATAGACATAACTATTAACAATTAATTTAAACCTTGAAAATTTGTATAACTTACCAAAGGAGTCAGCAACAAAATCCTAAATTGGTCAGACTTTCAGTTTGAGAGTAGTTGTGGATGATGAGTTTGTTGGAGCATTTGTTCTTCAGAAAGGGGAGGTAACACTCCACCATCCATGCGTAAAGTAACTTGAAACTCATGTACAATCTGACAGCTCGCAACTTTATATGTCGGGAGATCGAAGCCTTGAAAATCATGCATAAGCTGCCAGCTCACACCCAACTCTATCGGGATATTGAATCCGCTCGCATCAAGCTTCAAACAGTTACCCCACGAAGCAAGATATTTCTCGTAAGCTTCACATAAATCAGTCGCAAAGAACAATGTGAGGACACCTCTCACCTTTGCTGCCTTTTCAATACCCTTCCATTGAAGATATGACATGAAGAGACCAACTCTGAAATGTTCAAACAATCCACCAATAGAATCAATATAATGGGCAGATGACCAAGGAGGCATAAAACAACTATCTTCCTTTTTTGTTTATGTATGCTTTAACATAACCAACTTCATCCTTCACACTCAACAAAGGAGTCACCACCCTTTTGTATTTTTCTTGGAGACTGGCATCCCACATCACAGGCTCGGTTCTCCCCCCGCAAACCTTTCGTAATACTGGTTCTCTTCAAAAAGTGAAATTTATAACTCTTCAACACTCCATATTGTTCAGGTTTCAGGACATAATCAGGATGATGTCCAAATGAATAGGTTATTTTTGGTACTGCAATAAAAGAGCAGAAACAGTTAAAAAATATAAAATGTATATTAAATCACAGCTATTAAAATGTATACTAATTACCTGCATCAGCTCTTGTACGGCTCGCAGGTGAATGGTGATGGTGGTGATGTGATGGCTGTGTGGCGGTGAATGGTTGTGTTGGTGGTGTGGCGTCCGGTTTTGTTTTGGCGGTGGTGCGGTGGCTAATTGTGGTGGTGTGGCGTGGTGATTTAACAATGATCATGATAATATTATTTATGATGATATTAGTGATGATGATGATGATGATTAAGGGTCATGATTTTGATCACGACGATAATAATTGATGTTGCTGATGATAACGTCGATGATTAAGTTAATTATAATTAATTTTGATATTTTGACGTTGATGATTGACGATGGTTATGATATGATTGATGATGATGCTTTGATTTGATGATCAGATTGATGATTTGATGATAATTGATTGGTGATTGATGATTAATGTCGATTATGATAATTTGATGATTGATGAAATTGATTGATAATGTAACATATTTGACGATCGGATTAATGACGATGATGAGGAATGTTGGTGACCCAGTATTTATATAAGAGGAAATCTTATAGGAAACCTTCAATTTGATTTCATCCAAAGAAATCTTATCAGCCTTGAAGATGTATAATACAAACTAATTTCTGGAAAATGACAAATACAAAAATTAATATAGACACAACTATTAACAATTAATTTAAACCTTGAAAATTTGTATAACTCACCAAAGGAGCCAGTAATAAAATCCTAAATTAGTCAGACTTCCAGTTTGAGAGGAGCTGTGGATGATGAGTTTGTTGGAGCATTTGTTCTTTAGAAAGGGGAGGCAACACTCCACCATCCATGCGTAAAGTAACTTGAAAAAAATTAAAAAAAGATTACAAAAAAAAAAAAAGAATTTATACAAACAATTCAAATTTATAATGAATGATACACACGTAACTACGTAGTTTAAATAATTAAGTGAATCAATAAACCAATGCAAAAAATATATGATATGAACAGAGTTGATATATTTTAGAATTAGAAAAATAATAATTCTTAATTATAAAAATTAATAAAATATGCTTTGTCATAAAATATATGGAAACATTACAAATTAGGTAACTTTATTTGAGGAGAAAAAAAATGCAAAAAGAAAAGAGTTGAACTGCAAATCAATTGTGTATATTTGCCTGATTCCATCACCGCTACACCATCAATTCATATAATTTGCTTGATTATTATATGTGTATATAACCAACGTAGATAGTGGGGTCATGTGACCCCACTAAACTGATGCATCCACCACCACACCACCCCCGTCATCGAAACCAGCACGACACGCAATCACCACCAGACCGCCGCCAACTAAAACACAATCGGTCTGTCGCCCATCAGTCCACCACACAACCACCTTTCCTCTGACTCAACCACCACATCACAGCTGTAAGCGACGACACCTACAGATCTCTGGCCCCACAACTACCGGGCCTCACCCATCTAAAACTAAACCGATCAGCCGCCCTGACCACAACCACACATGCTCTTTCGGAAATTTCTAATTTGAGGGGTTTTAGGGATTTGGTCCGTCATTCTAATTTGGGGGAGCTTGATTGAATGTGATGTAATCTTTTAATTTTTTTATTAGGTATATATTAAAAAGTAGAGAATGGTGTCATAAATATAAATAATAAAAACGCACCTCCACTGGAAGTCTAATGTTAAACAAATAAAACGATATTGGATCCTGCGTTCCCCACCAGGCCACCACTAATAACGGTGACGGGCATTACTCAGTCACATATGGCATGCACGCATTAACTAAATTACATGCATAATTATGGCATGGGTGTAGGAATTCCATAATAAAAAAAACACCATTACTCAGCCACACATGGCATGCATGTATTAACTAAATTACATGCATAATTATGGCATGGATGTAGTAATTCCATATGACATGCAGCGGCTTTACTAATTAGAAAGATAACGTTTTCTCTATATGTACCATACTTCGTCCGTTTATATTAATTCTTTTTTTCATATACAAATATTTTTTTTATAATTCCATATATGAATGAAAACGCTACATTTATATTAACGCTACATTTACATATATGAATCCCACGTTATATATCGTTCAATTTATTATTCCTTTAATTACGTCTCAGCTGAATTATTTTAGAAATCAAATCAAATCATTCTATATAGAACATTATACACAATTTATATTGTTTTTTCTTATATGGCAAATCAGTATAAAAATCTTATATATTATTCCTTTAACTATGCCGCTGCTGTTAAATTAACTTACAAAATCAAATCATTCCTTTTATATTAAAAAACCCCACATTTTATATTTTTTGTTTAATGACGTTCCGTTGAATTAATTTGGAAATCAAATCATTCCTTATATATAAATACACTCCATCTTATATATAAACACAAGATTAGGGTTGTAGGGTTCATAGATTTCGGCTTTTAATCGAGTGACGGTGGCTTGGCATTCTTCTTCACGTCGCTGCAGGCATCGATTCTAGCGAATGAGATGGAACAGTTGACAGTGTAATAAAAAACCCTACGTCAATGAATAAAGATATTCACTACGCTCGATAATTTCTCTCATGACAAAAGAGCGCTCTGCCCTAGTCACTAAAACCAAACGTTTTCTTCTCTTTCTATTTCGGGTCGAGTTACTCGACCCAAGAGAGCGCCACCACACTCCGGTCTATTGGCACCACATCAATTTCGAACCATACAGTTTCATGTGCTTTTGTTACATAAGTTATGTGCGGAATACAGGTTTCATAAGTTACATAAGCTATGCAGTACTGCCCACATTAGAAAGAAATCAGAATTATAGCTCACCGGCATCTCCTCACTCTGACTAAATAATGGTATGTTTTGCTCACCGGCATTTTTATTTTTCTTAGTCATCCTTTTGTTTTGCTTCCTGCCACAAATTGGTGAGTGTAACTGAACAGGTATTCTTGATTCCATCAAGGTCAGTAGTTCACGTATTTTTGTTAATGTTCAGCATTTTGCAATCTCAGTACTTTTGATTGACACAAATGTTTGAAAAATCGGCATTATACCATCATTCGAACTACTGTATTATAAGATTCCCCTAATTGTTGAGATTGATGTTAACTATGGAGATCGAAATCAGAGAAGCTCGATCATCGATTTTGTTTGAGTTAAGCATTTTTAAGTCGTTGTATTTATGCTTTTAGTACATTTTGATCGATGCCAGTACATTGGGTGTAGAATATACCAAGATTGGTTCATTCCTAAATAACTTAAAAGTAGTACATGTTTTGAAAGAAAATAAGTCACGGATGAATTCTTTATACGTCGGTATTCTTAGGAATGAATTAGGTTGGGTGTTTATATTAGTTGTATTTATGTCTTACTATTTAATTTTTCAGGTGTATCACTATCAGAAAAAACGCGTCTGTTTCAACGATTTTTTTTGGGTGTATCAACGGTTGTTGACCGGTCAACAACCGTCAAAACGTTTCGGTGATATCTCATGTTTTTCATAATTTCCGTTGAAATGGTTTTCCAGGGGACCACGCATTCCACTTTGCATCCACGTTTCATCTGAGTAGACATTCCACTTGATCGAATGTTTCAACATTTTAGAAACCGTTGAAACTTATATTATTGAAAACAAAAAAATTTATTGGTGAAAATGGAATTTTGATTTCCCCAAATTTGGTGCTGAAATTATAATAAAATAGGAAATCAAAATGGAAAATCAGAATTTAAATTTTTCTATTAAAATTCCAAATGGTACATAACATATGTTACACTAATTCAATTACAATTCTACACTAATAACTAGGATTAAACTGGAAAAGCTAATTTCTACTTGAACATATATTTTCTATTCATATGCTATAGCCTTGTACCACCATCGACCTCCAAATTCCAAAGCCATATTCTGCACAGCTCCATAGAGATATTCTTGAATTTCCCCAGTTCCTCAACACTCTCATCACTATGAACATGACTCTCATCACGGGAGTCTAAATAGTTGTATCATATTTCTGCAATAAAACAAGTGCAAACACATGAAATAAGAACCAAACACTTCTCCCAACCCATTTAACCAACCACATCCTATTCCACAAGCATTCTTAAACAACTTTGAACATGTACAAGCATACAACTAAGCATTCATAATCAATAGACCATACAATCAATCAACAAAAAACTTAACCCATAAAGGAAACACGCTTGGAAGTTGGAGAAGAAGAAAAATACCTCATAACGGTGACAGAGGCGAACAGATCCGGTGACGATGGCGGATTAACTGATGGAGATGCGGCGATCAGAATTGCTTACAAAATGGAGGAAGTTATACCAGCTGGGGAGTCAACTTCTCAGCAATCTTTGCAGCTGTCAAAGAGAAAGAGCAGATGTCACAAAATCGACTTCAGATAGAATTAAACTAAATCAACAAAAAAGGATTCCGCCAAACGAAAGGCATACGTGATTGGAAGTTCTTATTGAAGTTGCCAGACTCCTTGTAGAGCTGCTCAAAATGAGGCTTGCAATACAAAACACCTTCCATTGATGAGTAATTGCTGAGCTGAAAAAATCAAATGCAAGCCACGAACAATAATCAATAGAACTGAATCAAATCGAACCAAAACTCAAAGATCAAATGCAATCAAAACAGAGAGATCAAAGCCCCAAATACCTTGAGAGTGCTCTTGCAGTGGAAGCACTTGAAGCAGGATTTGTGGTAGTTGATGCCATCAGCAGACAGCAGCTCCACTGGATACACGGTCTTGTCACAAGCCTTGCATTTCTGCTACGTACTAGTAAAAGACACAGCTCTCTTATTCCTAGATCTGATCCGAATTCAACGATCTCGCCACTTCTACAATAAAAATCCAATCTTTTCAATAATCACATTGCAAATAAAGCATCCTCCATTCCCTCTTCCATACCCATAACACAAACAACAAACAAAAAAAACACAAATTTCCCAGATGAATCAGTTAGCTCATGCCTAGCAAGATGCAGCCCTCTTGATCTATGAACTGATGAGCAGCAACTTGGAAGCAAACTTGGTATTGCTTAGAATGAAAGGAATATTAACGATTAGCGGGTGGAAGAAGAAGTTCACCGTGGATCCGCCGTGGAGAATCGATTGGAAAGCTGGATCCAAATGTGATAGGATCGATTTAAGGAGTCAACGATTCGCAGATTGAAAGATATCTTTTGTTTACAGAGTGATTGAAAAGAAAGAGGATGAGAATAATTTAGGGTTTAACTAATATATAGCTCTGCCATGGTGATGAGTAAATGAATGGACGAGATCGAAAGTTTCTTCTTGAATGGCTAAGATTTAGATCTACGTATGAACAATTAAACGGTCACGATCAAATGTTGTTTTTCAACGGTTCAGATTCCAAATCTGTAATGCTTTGAATATGAAAGTTATGTTTATAAATAGTAGTTTATTTATACCATATTGTTATTGAAAGGAATTAAATTAAAACAAATTTAAATATCCTACACTGAAAAATGTAATTAATTTATTGAACTATATTTTTTTGTTTGAATTAAATTTCAACATATTGATTTAAAAAAAATCAAATAACGCGATTCTAAAGTAATTAAATTTGAACTATTTTGATTTTAAAAAATTCAATTTCATAAATCATTAGTTTTTAAAACTTATATCAATTGTATACTTCTAATAACGTGATTCTTGCAGAAAATAGTGGAATCAGTAGTCGATAAAACTCTCAATTAAACTTTTGATAAATTCTAAATTCACCCCTATAATTTTTTTACTTATTTCAAAATGAATATGTGAACATAATGCGCTTAATGAGGACTGATTAGTTCAAATATTTCATTGTAGTACATCGTAAAAGGAATATTAGCATAAAAATATATATTGATTTTAATATAAAATTTAACTTTTACGCTTAATTGATAATGAATGCTCGAACATTCATATCAATACGAGTTCATGCACTCATGTTAGGATGTCTTAGAAACACTCAAATTTACTTAAAACCATTCAGTAACTGAAATAAATCAATCACAACTATGTGGTGGAACTATGACTCAAAAGTATATATACTTAGGTAACAAGTAATAACTTAGTAGTGATTCTCAAATTCTTGATACTACAGTTTTCATTACACGTACCTTTCATTGCACTAGTACCAAAGTAAATTTATATAAAAAGTGTCTTGTGCAAAATAAAATTAACATAACCATCAAAATATTCAGTTTTAAGAGTCAAAACTTGATATTTTATGACAGTTTTCAAATTTTTACTGAACTGAACATTGATATCAATGTTATTTCATGGACACTTATGTTAGAATGTCTCAAATATACTCAAAATCATTTAGTAATGAACATAATTTGATCACAACAATGGTCGAAATATGACTCAAAAGTTTATATACTTAGGTTATAAGTTATAGTCTTAGTAGTGATGCTCAGGTTCTTGATACTACAGTTTTCACTACACGTACCTTTCATTGCACTAGTACCAAAGTAAGTTTACTTAAAAAGTGTCTTATACATAACAAAATTAACGCAAGCATAAAAGAATTCAGTTTTAAAAGTCAAAATTTGATGTTTTATGACATTTTTCAATTTTATAATGAATTGAACATTGATATCAATGCTAGTACATGGACAATTATGCTAGAATGTCTCAAAAACGCTTAAATATACTTAAATACATTTAGTAATAAAATAAAATTGATCACAAGAATGGTGGAAAGATGACGAAAAAGTATATATACTTAGGTAACAAGGTATAGTCTTAGTTGTGCTTCTCAAGTTATTCATACTACGATTTTCACTAAACGTACCTTTTATTGAACTAATACCAAAGTAAATTTACATAAAAAGTGTCTTATACATGACAAAATTAACATAATCATCAAAAAATTCAGTATTAAAAGTATAATTTGATGTTTTAAGGCAATTTTCATAATATTTATACATATCAACGCTAACTAAATCGTTGAAACGAGAGCTACGTGGCTCTTCCTCAACCTGACAAGTGTTTAAATTCGAAATTGGGCTTTTTTTGCTCAAAATTTTTAAAAAACCCGTTACGAACCCACCCGAAAACCCAAAACTAATGGGTTCAAAATGAAGCCAGTCAACATATTCAAAAGTCCAAACTAGTATTTCAACAGATTATAACCTGAATCGTTGAAACAATATGTTTATGGGTCTGTGGAACCCACGAGGTCAAACAAATCGCAAAATTTAATTGACTGGACTGTGTTACCCTCACCCATTGCTAAAAGCCCGCTAGTGGAAAACTCAAAAATCTTGTAAGCCCATTCAACACATTCAACATATGACCTGGTCAACATTTTTTAATAACAACGAACTCATCTTGTCTCGTTGAAGCGCACTTGAAAAATAGAGTGGGTTGTGTCACCCTCACCCATTGTAAAAGCCCGCTAATGAAAACCCAAAAAATCTTGTAAACCCATTCAACACACTACCTCGTCAGCATTTGATATATCATCGATAGGTTGAAATTTCGTTGATATCAATCTGGGTCCCTCAAAAAATTCAACTCTCATTCCAGTCAATACTGCCATGTCAGCAAGTGTCACATGGTCAAACTTGACCAAAGATTGATGAACACTGCTAACCGTTGAAACACTGTAAATATCAACGAAATAGTTAGCGTTCATTGAAATCTACGCGTGTTTTTCTGATAGTGTATGTTGAATTAAATTTGCAGATTATGGTCTGCCACAACTGATGTTTGGTATTATTTTTGATAATTGCAAGTTTAAAATCTTATAGTTTATATGGTAGATCGTCGTTTAAATGCACAAAAATTATATAAATATGTGGGTTCAAATTTCTCAGAAATTCATTTTACATGAGAGTATATTTAATTTTTTTTCAAGTTATACTTTTCGTCTTTCTTAAGTTCAAGTTAATTTTACTAAAAATCGATGCCCGTTTACAAAAAAGCAAAAACAAAATAATTTTTTTAACTTTTAAAACATAATAAATAGTTAGGGGATAGTTGTTTATTGATTTTGCATATTGCATTAGTAATTTAATACTAGGATCTGGAAAAAAACATCCTCCATTTAATGTTCGAACAACAAGATGAAGAACAGAGAACAAGAATATTAAACCATCTAACTTGAAGATTTTAGACTTTCTTTTTTCTTATTTCGCATGATTTAATATTTTCATTAGATTGATTTACTTACTTTTACATAGCTAAATCAGTTAATTATAAAAAATGGTAAAATTTATAATAATTTAAAGCCATAAAAATTTATCAATTAAGTTATACTAAGTACCTAAAATTTTCATATTTCAAAAGTACTCAAAATACACGGGCAATTGATAAACTTTATCAATCCAAAATTGTATATTATCCAAATTTGTGTATTGAAATTAAACTTTTTTTAAATAAAAATATTAAAGACCGTGCAACGCGCGGACAGGTTAGCCTAGTTGCTAAAACATAAAAGCTCCGCAAATGTTAAAGGTGATTTTGCATTTCACACCTTCAAAAATAGGGAAACTAAAGTAATCAACCGAAAAACTGAAGTAAGGATATATATGTCTTTTGACAAAAAATGTCTGATCTGCAAAAGAAATGATTCTGCATATAGTCTTGCTCTTTAAATATTAGGATAAAATGCATAAATAACCCGAGTTCTTGATTAAGTGCAAATATAACCCTCAGTTCTTAGAATGTGCTATTATAACCCTGAATTGGCTTTGATTTCAAAAAGTTATAACTTTGCAATGTTGACTCGTGTTTACTGTAATTTATGGCTATTTAATCACTTGAAATGAAAAACCTATCTCAATATTAGACTGTTATCTGATATCAAGAACCGGGATCCAGGAGAAATGCAGAAAAACTAGATCTTTGCATCTTAAAGCCAAGAAATGATTCAGCCAAGTTGCAGAGAGAAGAACAAATATTTATTAAAAAATTGTTAAATCCGATTAACCAAAAAAATCATTTAGCCCTTCAATTCCATAAGGGCTGTATCGTCTTTTTATATTTTAACGGATTTTTCGACTGTAGAATTTCAATAAAATTATAATCAGGGTTATAATTACACTTTTTGAGAACTGGAGGTTATATTTGCACATAATTTAGAAATGGGGGTCATATAAACACTTTTCTCTAATTATTTTGTAAAAGTTACACTGCAGTTTCTAATTATGGAACTTATATTGGCCCCGTTTGGCGAATAGAGTTTTCAGCATCGTTTAACTGTTTTGTCTAAAAATAGTAAATTGAAAAGTCAAACCTCTAATTATAATGTTTGGTTAATAGTGTTTTCTCCAAAGCATTTGATGCAAAACGCTGGTTTTTTGAAACGCTATGATTAGGTGCGTTTCTAATATTGTCACGGTAAATTTTCAACTTTACCCCTTCCAAATTCCTTAGTTACTTTTTTGTTTTACCGTTTGGAATGAAATGGTTTAGAGCTACGTACGTATAGGCTGGATTCTTTTTTTATTACTGTTATATCAATACTTATCCTATATTGAACTTATCAAACTAATTTTCTTTTTGAAAGAATCATCACAATATTTAACAATCATGTTCAAATAAAATTCTAATTGTTATTATATATTCAATTTATAAAAGCATACGAGTAAATATAAATTAAGAGCACAAACATATATTTAATTTTTATATAAATTATTTTTGATACAAGTACATATACAAAAAGCAATTAATTAATTTTAAATAATATAATATATATATGTGTGTGAAAAACTATATATCAATGTCCTTTTTTGTCATTTGATATGGTTAAAAAGCTATCACTTTCTTGATATTTACCAAACGCATATATAACAAACAGTTAGTCAAAACAACTAATATAATCCGCTAACAGCTAATATAAACCGCTAACAGCTAAACGCTGATTCCCAAACGGGATCATTATCCTTAATCAAAATTTTCTTAAAGCAACTGCCAGATTAAACAAATAACATTCAGAATTCTTGATACTGTGAAACAAAAATAGACAGGACATAAAATAAAATGCAGTGTTTACACATTTCCTCGTAAAATGTGGAATTCGTACTACACTTAGCTTCCAAGTCAACAACAAAAGGAAGTAACATACATACATACATCAAGTGGACATTATATACACTGAAGTTAAAATTACTTGGAGACAAGTTAAGGGCCAACATCGTTAATTATATTTTTACCAAAGAAAGTCCAGAGATCCACGGCAAGTCCTTCGTCAACATTTATCTGCTGAATTCAGCCACCAGCCAAGGTAAAGACACTCTAACAAATTATTATGCTCCATTCATTTAATTATTTCTTGCAATATTGTGAAAGTTTTGGATTGTAAAATGAATGGACAAAATAAAATAAAAATTGCAAAATGGGTGAGAATTATAAAATTAAAGTAGTATATAAATTAATGTGATAGATGCAGTCTCGTACTTACTTTTGCAGTCCAGTATTTTGACTGAACAGACAAAAATACCCTTGGTACTATTCTGTACAAATATCCAAACCCCTCTCGAAATTGTTTTCTGTCAAAACTTTCCGATCCTTTTCGAAAAAAGAAGGCAAACACAACTAAGAATTAGATCACGACATCAAATCAGTCAAATCGACCCAGAAGCTTTAAGATTGTCATGTGGGCGGATTCTCGTGAACTTCACTGAATTCGATCGGTGATGGTGGGCGCAAAGTTGTTGTCGCTTAATTCGCGGTTGATTCCAGCTATAATTTTTTTTGAGTTCGAAGAAATCCAGATCGCCTAAGACTGTGAGATGTAGGGGTTCGGATTTATGACCTTCGTGATGGGGAATCGATGAATTATGCGATTGAGAATATAAAATGCTTGGATTTGGATTGAGATTTGAGAACCAATGAAAATTTGGAATTTGGACGGAAGAGCAGAGGCCAGTAATAGAAGAAGAAGACGCCAGGGTATGCTGCCCTGTGTCTGGACTAGGGATGCTTATCGAGCGAGTCGGTTCGAGTATCGCTCGAATTCAACTCGCTATCACTAATTTTTATCGAGTTCGAGTCGAGTTACGAGTTATTTCGATTAAGTTTTTTCAAGCAAAGTCATAAATAATTGATAATATGATAAATTTTTAAAAGTAATTTTTGCATGAAATATGAATTTTCTAGTATAAATTATGTTAAAACACAAAAAATGATTGTATTATAAACATGTTAATGAATTAAATATCGATTTTAACAACCATATTTGTGTTATCGAGTTACTCGCGAGTCTATCGAGTCGAGTACCTCTTTTGATCATCTCACGTTTTTTTTTGAAGCAAACCACTATAAGGTGGGGGAAATTATATTGCGCATCCCATACCACAAAAAATAGTAACAATGATACAACTATTGCCCCGGTAACAGGCAAGAATTGTACGGAGATAAACTCCAAAAGAATTAGAAATGCTTTTCAAAAGAGATTAGGCTCGGTAAGCCCTATACAAAAAATAATGTAGTTAAAATTAACTGAAAACCTGTTATAGAATTGCTAGGCAAAACTAAAAGCGGTACCCAGAAAATTAAAAGTACATATATCATCAGATAACTAGAGTGCCTAAGATCAGTGAATGAAGAGGCCTCTAAGAGTGGAATCAATGCTAATGTGTCTCAACTAAGCAGATTGTCCAGATAAGCAAATATGTCTGAAATTCAGCATCCTGGTTGTAACTTTGAGTCCTGTTTGTCATCATCTTCTCAAATTCTATCTGCATGAACACAGACAAAAATATACTGAGAGTAGTATCAATTCAAGGGGGTGTAATCTTAATGATGGAGTTCCCTCTTTATCTAGAATATATAAACCTTTTACTGATAGAGGTAGAGACTGTTGAGAATTGAAAGAAAGAGACTGTTTGGTTATTATAGCATGCTTAGCCAGGGAATCAGCAACCAGATTCCCTTCTCTAAAAATGTGTATAATTTCAGAATGTAGGCAAGCTTGTGCAATGTCAGAAAGTAATGGAAACAGTCTCCATGGGGCATCATCTGTATATTTAATAATTTTTTATGCCTGTTTACAGTCAGTCTCATATGAGCATGTGAGGTTCATTTCAGTACTGATTTTGATACCCAATCCTATGGCTAACAACTCTGCATGCAATGGTGAGGATGACTGAGTATACATAGAGTGAGCAACAACTAGACTTCCCTGTGTGTCTCTTATGATAACACCTAGACCAGTTGACTGAGAATGCCAAGAGGCATCTGAATTAACCTTAAAATGAGAAGCTGGTATGATCCATAGGACTTTAGAAATCATAGGCTTTGGGGGTTTGAGGCATTTTGGAAAATATCCATTTGCTGCCAGGTCTAAATCATGATCAGGGTATATATAGAATGGTTTGGCCACAAAAGAGTCATAAATCATAGCTTTAATATCATGGAGGATACTGGGGATACTGGGGATACTAGGAGTAATATTATCATAGATAAATTTGTTCCTAGATTTCCAAAGGATCCAACATGAAAAAAGATCCATGTTCTTAGTCATGAGGGACTGGATAACAGAGATTCATGGTTTGGTCAAATAGTATGAGATTCTATTCCAAATTGTGGAGAAAAGGGGGGTTCTGATGCCTATAAAATTATTAACACCCTCCCATACTTGGACAGCCAGTTGACATTCATTGAAAAAATGGTCCAGAGAATCCAAATTGCTACAGAAGCAGCATTTAGATACTATGTTAAAGCCATAATATTTAAGGACATTGTCAAAAGGTAGAAGAGAGTTTAAATTTTTCCACATGAATATAGAAATTTTTTTTGAAATTCTACAATTCCATAATTTAGATAGAGATACAGAAGTACCTCTCTTGGGCCTGATCTGGTTGTAGGTTGACTTGAAAGTGAAAGCACCATTTATGTTTGGCTTCCAGATCAATTTATCTTCCCTGTGCTCCTTAATGCTTGCTTCATGTAAAAAATTGAGAAGAGCAATATCAATGAAAGGGGAGATTTGAGGAATGTACAGCTGTCTATTTTCAATAAATTGAGCAACAGAGCAGGACTCAGGGATAACAGTAGACTGTGAATGAATAATATCAGTAATAGGGCCTCTATCTGTCCAGTTGGAATTCCAAAAGTTACAAGAGCCTTTGCCATGAATAACCTTGGAGTGTAATTCAGCAAATTGATTTACTTCACATATCCTCTTCCAGGTGTGAGAGGTTTGTGAAGATTTTGGCAGTGAGGCAATGAAAAAGGTCCATGGGGCAGAAGCATTTTGATATTTCCACCAAAGTTTAACAGAGAAAGTTGTGACTATAGATTTAAGATTTCTAAACCCTAGACCATTCTCTGCAATGGGGTAACACATATCATTCCAGTTTTTCCATGACCTTTTTGGCTTGTCATCCACTGATCCCCAGAAGAATATGGAAATTCTTCTTCTTATCAGATTCATAACATGAGAAGTTGGCTTCAGAACAGCCCAAAAGTGCTGAGGTAAGGAGTATATACAGGAGTTAATAAGCACTAATTTAGCACCAGAGGACAGCCATTTATTTTTCCAGTTAAATAATCTATTATCAATCATTTCTAAGAGTGGCTGGAAAAATATATTTTTTATTCTACCTGAGAAAATAGGAATACCTAAATATTTAAAAGGAAAGGATCCTTTTTTCATTCCAAGTACTGTGTTCATTTCCCTAATATTGGTCAGTGATGCATGTTTACTGATAAAATAATCACTCTTGTCATAATTTATTTTTTGTCCTGAGACATTTTCAAACACAGCAAGAAATGATTTCATCTTAGTGATGTTAACTTTACTTGCATGAAAATTACAGTATCATCAGCATAAGAAAGATGAGAGATAAGTGCAGCATTTCTGGGCAGACTGTAATATTGTAAACTACCAATCTCAAAAATATATGCAAGGCTTCTAGTAAAGGATTCAGAATAGATATTGAAAAGAAAAGGGGAGAGAGGATCACCTTATTTAATACCTCTTGTGGCTTGAAAAAAACAAACTGGACTACCATTTACTAGGACAGAGAACCATGCTTGAGAAAGATTTTTAATAATTGAAAATATGAATTGTCCATGAAAGCCAAATTTTATAAGTATACAGGTGAGAAATCTCCAACATACTCTATCAAAAGCCTTTCTCAGATCAAGCTTTAAAATGCAGTTTGGGTTTCTGCCCTTTTTGTTTAAAAATCTCACCATCTCATTGAGGTATAGGACATTATCACTAATGTCTCTATTCTTCAGAAAAACAGTTTGATGAGGGGAGATTACTTTTTGCATAAGGGGTTTCAGCCTTTCCATTAACACTTTTGAGAAAATTTTATTTAAAACATTTGAAAGACTGGTGGGTCTGAAATCACTAAAAGATGAGGGAGTTTGAATTTTTGGAATTATTGCAATCCATGTACTGGCAATCCCTTTAGGAATATTGGTACAGGACATAAAATCATTTACAGCATTTAATAAATCCATATGAATGAAATTCCAACCTTTGATGTAGAACTGAGCAGTGAAGCCATCTGGACCAGGGCTTCCTTGTTTATTTAAGGAGTTGAAAATCTCCTTTAGTTTCTGCAATGAGACAGGCTTAAGCAGTTCCATATTGTCATCAGCAGTAATTAATTTTGGGATCTGGGATAAAAAATGAGAGAAAAAAGTGTTTTGATCAGGATTATTTTCAGCTGTGAGCAAATCAGAATAGTAAGAGATTGCTTCATTCTCTATAGCTGCAAAATCATCAATCCATTGACCATCAGATTTTTGAATTTTAGTGATAGACATTCTTCCCTTCCTTTCCCTTACTGAGTTATGAAAAAACTTTGTGTTGTCATCCCCCTCTTTAAACCATTTAACCTTAGATTTATATTTCCAATAATGATTTTGTTCTTTAATGGCTCTGGAGAGGAGAGATTTGGCTTCTTTGAGACTGTCCAAATTTATTTCACTTTGAACAGCGTCATAAGCAATTTCTGAAAGTCTAAGTTTTTCCTCAGCAACTCAAACATTATTGTGCAAATTACCAAATACTTCTCTGTTCCAAATTTTCAGAAATCTTTTTAGCCTGAGAAGTTTAAGATAAAAACCTAACATACCAGTACTACCTATTGTAGGTTCTCAGTTTTTCTGAATCACATCTATGAATTTTTCTCTTTTAAACCATGTGTTCATGAACCTAAATGGCCTAGGGGCAGATTTTATATCACTGCCAATACTTAAAAATAAAGGACAATGATCACTAGATAGTTTATTCAAAACTAAAATAGAAGAGTTTGGAAACTTTGCATTCCACTAAGAAGTACAGAGGCCTCTATCAAGTCTCAGAATGGTGGAGATTTTTTTCCTGCCACCATCACTGAGATCTAGAGGAACTTGATGTCTTCCATTGGACCAAGTAAAAGGATTTCCTACAGTGAAAATGTGCTCTAAAGCCATATCTTCTATAAATTTTGAGAAATCTCTAATACTGTGCAAACTAGGAGTTGATGAACCCTTATATTCAGAAATTGAAATGATGGCATTGAAATCACCAATAAACATAGTATCAGGGTTTTTTTAAAATTTTCTGTAGATCAATCCATAGGTCTTCCCTTTCTTTCCTTGTTCTCAGTTCATAAACAAAAACAGCTTCCATTGAAGCATTTAATTTTTGGCTGTGGACTGAGACTTGCAGAAATTGAGGGTTATCTAGAATTAATTGCAATTGGATATCATTTCTCCAGAAAATCCAAATTTGTCCATTTTGAGCATGCAAACAGTTATGGAAGCCTAAAACAGTCATATAATGGTTGCATTCAGAATTATCATGCATTGGCTCAATTAGGCAAATTAAATCAAAATTATAACTGTCAATGAGTTCATGAAGTCTGTCCATAGAAGTTTCCATCCCTCTGACATTCCAAACAAGGAAATTGTTTTTCAGGGTTGTACTATTCATTTGAAAAAAAAATTTAGGGCTATTTGTAACTGAACTGGCAATAATTTTATTTAATTGAGTGAAATAAGTTTGGAGCTTAATCACTGGAGTGTTTTTTGCCATGAGTCTGTTGGATTTCCTTACTTGAGTTGTGTTTACCTGTTGCTCACATTGCTGTGGTGAGGAGCAATTTGGTTCTTCTGACAGCTTGGGAGATTTCTGAGTATTCTCTTGTTCCTCTATTTCCAGTTCTTCATCTTCTGTGAGCATCTGCAAGGGGAGAAATCTATTTTTCCTATTTTTCTCCTGGGAGAAAAATGGCACTTTGTTAGTATGATTAGGTGAGAAATGAGGGGGGCCTGAGGATGGGACTGCAGAATCATCTTTTGCATAGTGCATAGGCCTTTGATTTCCCATAAGCCATTTCTCAGTTTCAGGTGAGATCTTAGAGGACATTTCTTTATAAGTATTTTCCTTAAATGGCTTGGAGGAAATGTCATCTGAGTCTAGACTGATTTCAGGAGAAGGATTAAATTCTTAGCTGGAGTTGCTGATGCAGATAGTATCATCCTGAGGCAAAATTCCATCATCTTCTGTGATCAGAATCATTTTTTCTTTCCTTTTATCTTGAGTAGATGTGTTGATAAAGTTGGTAGGCAGTGGAGTAGGTTGTTGAGCTTTCTTGACATATGTCATGTTCTGAGATTTAAACAGCCTATCCTTCTCTTTATTGGTAAGGCCAGATACCCCTTCTTTAGGTTTTTGAGTCACTGATTTAGGTAGAGGTTTAGGCCTATTATCATTCATGACAATGATGGTTGGTCTAGGAGGGTGGTTAAGTTCAGGGTGAGCCTTCTTACAGTAGTCAGTACAATGCCCCAATTTTTGACAGTGAGGGCAGTAAAGGGGTAGCTGCTCATAGATGATTTCAAGGTCAACTAGCAAACCAGGCATGCCTATAGTTATCTCAGAATGTAGTTTCTTCTGTAAATCTATATCTATGCAGAACTTAACTGCAGATGGCCTAGCAAGAGAGGAGGTTGCATAGTCCATTTTCAAGAATTTACCTATCCTATTTCCAATGAACTCAAGCATAGCAATATTGTAAAGAAAATGGGGACATTTGGAATTATTACCCATACTGAAACTACCGAGGATTTGGTGCCTGGGACAAAACCAGTCGACCATTTCAGAATTTTCATAGGCACTCCTCTGAAACTCCATGTGCCCTTTAGCCAACATCTTTGGTAGTCCTCGGGATCGTGAAATCTGATGAGGATGTGCTTGAAATCCAGAGAACCAAGCTGGAATTTGGAGGTGAAACCGATGGACTTGAAAGCTTCATTTAGCACCTCCATTGACGGCTTCCCGTTGTCAAACTTTCTGACGAGCGTGTACTGGTAGTGTGCATCCAATTGAGAAGCTTGTTCCGGTGAAACTATGCAAGCTATTTTGCCCTTAAATTCACCAATTGGCTGGATATCTGGATTGCTAGGAAGTGTAGACGACATGGGGGGTGGTTTGTTGAGGACTGCTTGTGCGAATGATCGAAACGGAGCGTTGCCACCGCGGAGCTGCGGTGGCTCCGCCATCAAAGTTGCCGTTTTGTGACCGTTTCTGGTGGGGTTTTATGTCGGTAACGGAAATAAATGGTACTGTTTCGGGAATTGCATAGATTTAGGAAATAAAGGTAGAGAGTGGGGAGAGATAATTGAGTTAGAGAGAGAAACCAGTGTTATAATAGGACATTTTCATCTCGCGTTTGAAGCGAGTCGAGTTTCGAGTACTCGCGAATTGACGATCTCAATTAGCATCCCTAGTCTGGACTCTAAATATTTAGAGTATATCTAATGTTTTCCGAACATAAGTATTTAGTATTTTGTAGAGTAATTGGTAATGGTGTTTGATCTTGTACATGAGTGACCCGAGTTCAAATCTTCTCTATCGCTTTTGCCACTTTTTATTTATTTATTTTCTGTTTATTTTTTGAATGTTTAACTTTACCTCAAAAGCTTATTTTGTACATAACTCTTATATTAACACTTTAGATTTAGATTTTTTTTGGTTGTGTATAACCATCAATTTATATTAGTATATGAATAATAAAATTATCATATAATATAGTTTTGGATTATTCGTCCCAATATTTCATTATAAAAATAACTGTAGATATTACCCAATTATAAAAATCTTCAGTTACCAAAATTAAGTTAGAGAAAGATAATCACAATAACTTTTTTATAGATTTAAGATAGGTATAGTAAATATTTCTCGAGATCTTCAACATATGTTTGGAATAAGTATTAAGTAAGAGATTAAGTTGCAATAAAGTAGGGATATGACTGCAAAGAAGAGGGAGATTGTATTGGAAATATAATGTATACATGGATTGAATTGCAAATTGGATGCAGAGTGTATCTAAGTCCCATCATTAAGGGTATATTAGGTAAATCAGGTATAAAAACGGACTACCAATAGTAATTTCGAACTGCATGTATCAATTCTCAAGAAATTGTGGAGATTGATATAAGATGGAGTAAATACTTTAAATAAAATTAGTCGATGGGGGTCTTGGTGTCCTTTCCTTCTATTACTACTAATCCAAATATTAAAATATTTTAAAAAGATTATATCTCATCTTTTCTTTTACCGGAAATGCTCGTAGCTTTTGACAAAAAGAAATGGGAAAAGAACATCACTTGATAATTGTTACTTCACTTCCCTTTGCATTAGAACCTAGCCATTTAAAATAACTTCACTTTGCTTCACTTCTTATTCCCATTCAAAATATCAAACAGTTAGTTTCTATTAGATGGTAGATCATAGTATCACATCTGATTAGCAGAATGTCTTAAATATAAATCAACGGTTTTTCAAGTAAAAATAATTTTACCTTTCACTTTTATAATTTTGAAAAACGTGCAAATTAAATTGAGAAACAAATAGGAGAAACACCCATACTTTAAAAACATTCATTAAATTTAAAAAAATGCAGGGGCTTGTTTTTGAAAAGTTCACCAAAAAGTCTGTTATACACGTTAGCGATTCTAAAATAATCCAACCATTATATTATCATTGCACCATTATTGAATCTTTAGAATTATCAACATGCATTTTAATTAATTAAGATTAGGCACCATTTTTAACCATTCATTGTCACATACAAAATTTTGTATCAGTACATTACCATGTCGGACCAAATATAAACACTTGACAGCGTGGAATATAGTTGAAGGGACACTTGTAAAATGTGAAATTTCACGCTAACGTATACATTGCATAGTTCCATTACATGTGCTCAAAATTTCCAACAAGAAATTACGTGGTTGAAACTGATGAATTATATTATATTATCATGTTCATCATTTCGGAAATACTCAACTTTAGACGTGTTTCCACAAATATGGCACTAAAAATACTATTCATTCATCATTCTGAATCACCATCGTTGGAGTTGGAGGGCAAACATATTAAATATTATATATTTCATTTGAAAACTAATTAGAAATGTTGATTCATGGCTGCTAATAAACCATTATTAAACCCTTAACAATTCATCACTTAATTTAATCCTATACATGAAATCGTGTTTCTATGTCATATCGCCACAGAGACGGAATTCGTAAAAGCCCCGCACGGAACCATCTAGGGCTTTCTAGAAAAGTATTGGTCTGTACGTACTCTGCAATATTTATATATATATTCGTTTCAATCTGGCAATTACTGACCTTATTAATTTTTTCGAATAATTAATTATACTATATAATATTTACATAGTGATATTATAATAAAAATGTGAAATGAAAATCCTTCTTTTTTTCTTCAGAAAATAGCTGCGAATCGTTATCGTTTTCATGAAAAACAACTTAAATTCCCATGCATGGATTCGTCCAGCTAGGTACATAGATTTCTTGAGCGTGTCATGTTAAACCTCATCCCCAATCAACTAATTAATTGCTGTTGTTGTGATGAATTATTCGATAAAAATAAGGTTTTGTTCTTTACCTGCTTGAGGTTAACAGAAGGAGCGGGTTGTTGAATTATGGTCCACATTTGATGAAAACGCAGAGACAGAAGTCAAAACCCAAGAATTTGGATCATTACCTGCCCCTCCTTAATCTCCCAGCAAGTTGCAGAGATTATATATTAACTAATGTTAGTGTCTACCATTAATCCAGCCGTACGTCACACTACAAAAGGAAATCATGGAATTAAGTTTTCTCAAAGACACTCTTCCCTTCCATTTCATGCATGCATGTGACACGTAATGTATGTTGGATACTGACGCGAAATTTATGTTGGAGGACAAGTATTTTGTGTTACGTGGACAATATATTGTGTAATATTATGATATATACCTTCCGTTGCTATGAACAGTTTTCCACAAGCCTCATAAAAAGCAGTAAAAATAATGGAGTGCTATATTAATTTTAGAGAAATTATAAATGCAGCTCCATATTTACTAAATGCATGTCTGAAAAATACAATATGTGGCCCTGAATTGTGCTAGTGCATCCAAAATATTATATTTTAGACATGCATTAGTAAACATGGACCTGCATGTATCACCACTCTTATTTTAAAGTCAATACCATTCAAGTAGATGGGAGAATTCTTCACGTCTGCTCAGCCCTTCATAAAACAATAAAATATATGATCGGGTTTGGATAAACCCAATAATACACATAAAACCCTATTGAAGTTTCTGTGTCAATTTGAGTGAACTGCAGAGTGATTCCAGTATAACCGTACTACTACTCTCCCTCAATGTGACTACATGTATTACTGAAAAAGGGATGCATAGTAAGAAAATTTAGGTATAATACACGAAGGTATGTAAACTACATGACATGTATAATATCCTTAACTCGTAGGATAAATACTCAAAGTCTATAGAGTATACTCATAACATGCATAGACCGAATCCCAAAGGGTTTTTTCTCCCGTCATATACACGGGTTAGGAGGGACATGACAAATATGTAAGGATACTCCATAAACTAGTCAGGACAATTTGCAAAAAGACCCACTCCAAATCATATATCTCTAAAAACAGATAAATGTAAATTGATGTCAATACTAGAGCAATCCCAACCAATGCTGATCTGATTGGCTAGTGGCCAAATATCAGACAAAAAACAAATACAATCTAAGACGAAATAAGCTAAGACTTAACCCGTCTACAAATCTGATAGCAGTATCGGAAAAGTTTTGTATTCAAACTACTATGACTCGGTTTTCTCCTAACTGTAAATACTAGATCGGAAACCAATCAAAGTTAAACTGAACAAAACGACCCGTCTAAAAACTTGGATTACCATATCACATTCAGTCCAATATTTTAGTACAAACATCAAACCACATTTATCCTAAAAAATAAGGAAAATAATTTTTTAAAAAAAGAAAAAGAAGCAAAACTACTTTCTCAATTCTCGATCTAATTGTGCCAGCTCCAATATGAACCCGACCCGACCCGACCCGATCCGACCAAAAAAACGGCCCGATCCGACCGGACCGGCCGGACCTTGAAACCCGTTCACTTTTGGGGCTCCGAGTAAATCGGATACCACCGGAGCAGTCATCTCAGATTGGACCAACCCGCTCGGTGGCCGTCGACGGTCAAGCGTTTCCGACCCTGGGGTGGCGTATGCGCTGAGAATAATGGCGGTGGCGTGCGAGCGGTAGCGATTCGCTTGCACCGACGGATCGAGGATCAGTGTTGACATCGGTGGAATACTGGGGCTATAATTTGTCGAAAAAAGGACGTGGTTTCAGGTGTGGTATAGGAAGTGGAGGTTGGAGACAGAAAAATAAGGTATGGGGGGAAGCCACCGGCTTTTGAAAGCACCGGCGACCTCTGTAGGAAAAGTAGATCTGGAGGTTTTTCTGGGAGAGAAGGGAGGTGGGCGAGAATGTAGTATGAACTTTTGTCCTAACTACTTCCCAAGTTTCTCTATGGATTTCTATATTTTGCTAATTTGTAGTACGTATATTTGTATAAGTTTTTCAACAAAAGTGATCTACATGATTCTGCTTTCTTTTGGTCTAAACTACAAGCTAATACCAACATATGCTTTTGACCACAAGAGCACTCAACACTCTTTTAATCAATTTCTGTTAGAATCCTATTGCTCACAAACGGGCCAAGCACATCGACATTGACTATCACTTTGTTCGCAAGTTGGTAGCTTTCAGTAGATTTCGTGTTAGTCACGTCCCTTCTTCTTTGCAAATTGCTGACATTTTCACAAAGGGCTTGTCTTGCCCTCTCTTCACAATATTTCGTTCCAAGCTCTGCGTGGCTTCTCATCCGACGTTTCGCTTGAGGGGGGTGATAGAATATCATAATTATCTTGATATTATTGTGATTGATTTGTATATATTAGTATACCTTATTTAGACTAGTCTACATTCATTGTACTTGTACTATTATAACTCTATATATTTTACATAATACAGATACATTACACATGGGGAATTCACATTCTTTCAGTTTCTTTTAACCTTAAATTTCGTGTATTCCTTAAGAGAAGACGTGGGTTACTTATTTTTAACTTTATTTCCATATTTTGGATTTTACAAAATGGTCATTGTCTGTCACTATATGGCCTCTTAATGTAAAATGTGGTTAATTCATAAACTTGAAAATCAAATCATGATTTTTGGAATCGCTTATTAAAATGCCAGCAGATACCAATAAAGTCACAAGCTTTAAAAAACCTCAACAGACAAATAGGAGAAGCAAAAAAAAAATTAAAACAATAATTCATAACAGACGAATAAGAGAAGCAAAAAAAAACATTAAAACAATAATTCATAACAGACGAATAAGAGAAGCAAAAAAAAATTAAAACAATAATTCATAACAACCAAATCGAACCGAATGTCAAGAACATAAGAAATCCTTAAACAAAGTAATTCAAAGATTAAACATCTCAAACCCTAATGCAATAGTAATTAAATTCCAGGGGATCACACTCCTCCTCTAGACCCTAATCATCTGAATAATTTTCATCCCAACATGGGTGAAGATGATAGCAACGATAATCAAAGACCAGTAGTGTTTACCTGCAGTTTTCTTAGCTTCTGCCTCCTTCTTCAGCTTATCCTTTTCCTTCTTCTTCAGCTTATCCTGTTCAGCTGCTGCTTACTCATCCTCTCTCTGCTTCTCTCTCTGCCCATTTTTCATCTTCCGAGCAGCATCCTTTTCAATCTCCTCTTACAACAGCCTCTGCATTACAGTGAAATCGCTTCCCGCATCTTCTGGCACATAATCCACGCTAGCACGAGGATTGTAGACTGGATGAATGCCAGTAGCCCTAGTAGGCATCTCCTCTGTAATTAGATGTGCATTTTCTCTAGAAGCACATATGCCCTTTGGAAAGTCACGGTAAGCAGATTGTGCAGTCTCAATGAGTGAAAGAGCACATTCTTTATCATCCTTATTCTTCACAAAAATATGTGAGAATACCCTCATGGATGATGCTACCATTTGGAGATGACTATCAGTGTGATCCACCTCTGCCTGCATAGGCTTGATGAGCTCTTTTTTCTCTTCTTTTTTCACCTTATCCGCCTCCTTCTGGGCCTCCTCTTTTTTCTGCTTCAAGAACATGTAAATCCTCAAGTTGAGATTTCTCTCTAAATTATGAGCATGGATGGTGATTTTATTTTTGGTGGCAACATTTTGGTAGGAGAGAATGAACAGATAAATGAAGAAGAGATCGGAGTATGTTGATCGGAGTAGGCAGAAGAGCAAGTAGGATAATGGAGCAGCAAAGTAATAATGGAGAGCAAGAGTATGTTGATAATTCTAGGGAATGGACCATTAAAGTAGGTCAAACTTTAACTTCAATATTAATCAGAAACTGAACTGAATATATTTTCCCACCGACACATTTTTCATTTTCCATTTTTACCTTAGTTCCTTAATTCATGTGTCCAAATTAAGTTTTTAGACTAGTCTTCTGACATGAATAAGTGTTCCAAGCAGTGGACCGACTATGCACTAGGCTAGCAATTAGGCACCTTTATTTCTGGCGATAGATTTTTATAAATTGTTGTTAGACCAAGAAGAATTCCAAGCATGACAGATTCATCTAGCTAGTTATTCTATAAGTACCACAGTAACGGAGACATAGTTATTCTATAATTTTTATTTTTATTTTGAGCATCGATTTGTACTAATATATAAATAATATTTTTGAAACATCTGCTTTTGGTCCAAACTACAAGCTAATACCAACATCTACTTTTGACCACAAAAGCACTCAACTTTCTTTTAATCAATTTCTGTTAGAATCCTATTGCTCACAAACGGGCCAAGTACATCGACATTTACTATCACTTTGTTCGCGAGTTGGTAGCTTCCGGTAGATTTCATATTAGTCATATCCATTCTTCTTTGCAAATTGCTGACATTTTCACCAAGGGCTTGTATTTCCCTCTCTTCACAATGTTTCGTTCCAAACTCTGCGCGGTTTCTCATCTGACGCTTCGCTTGAGGGGGTGATAGAATATCATAATTATCTTGATATTATTGTGATTGATGTGTATGTATTAGTATACCTTATTTAGACTAGTCTAGATTCATTATACTTTTACTATTATAACTCTATATATTTTACATATACAGAGACATCACACATGGTGAATTCACATTCTTTCAGTTTCTTTTAACCTCAAATTTCGAGTATTTCTCAAGAGTAGACATGGGTTACTTGTTTTTAACTTTATTTTTGGTGCGGGGAACTATGAATAATACTCGTCAAAGTTTTTCAAAAGTTGATAGCCCTTGAATATGTCTTGCTAGGGTAGTTTTAGCGTAGAAAGGGTACTTTTTTTTTCTTTTCATCTTCTTTCTTTTATCTGCTTTCGATTTGTGTTCAATATCATAAACTTCCTTTACAATTCTCGTCAATATTACAGATGTGACATAGTTCTTATACAGCAAAAAGCCTGTGGTTGATTCTTTAGCTAAGTTTCTTTGCAAGTACCTCACCGGCGCCTGCAATAAAGAGCCCCCAAAAGTGCCTAAGGTATATTTTCTGTCTTTTACCTGCCGGTTTTATAATTTTTATTGCTGAATTCCTGTATCATTGTATGTTTCATGATTTCATCTTCTCGTAGATAGAAGCATACAATGTATATGCTGGGTTTTGAGGTTTCTATATAATCTTGACAACTACTGTAGAGAGCATAATTTCTTTAAATTCCTTTTCATTTCCGTGTCTGTTATTTATATTTTGCTTATGCAACGACGAAACCCACACCTGGTACATAAATGAAGTATGTCTTCTTACATCTGCCTGAACTATAGCATTCTATCTTTTCAATCTTAAGCCAAATCGTTAGTTGCACAGAAAACCTTCCTTTCCGAACATGAAGAAGTGGCTATATCCTCGATGCAAATCTTCTAGGCAACATTTCATCCATAACAAAGCAACTTGAAGCAAGTTTAATTTTCACCCTTTCAAAAATACTTGCTACTAAGTAGAGATTTTATAACTACATGTAGTTATTTTAAAATATGATAGGGTGTCTATTTTGAATGTTGTTCAAATTAAACCTCTTATGACATGTCATGTATCGATTGTGTATGTTTGAAAGTACGGTCTATTAAATTTACAAAATGAATACTACGGTCGACAAACATTAGACTGAAATTACACTCGAGATCACGGGTTACGGATGCACAGAGTGCGAGCCACCGTACCTAGTTAAAAATAAATGAGTACAATCTTATAAAAGTGATTTAGTTAGAGAGCAGTGAGAAAAAAATTAGAGAAGCCAAACAACCAAAATGAATGTCACTCTTGTTGAATAAATGATGGATCTACTGTATGAATTTAGGGCCGTGAGAAGCACTGTCCTTAAAGTAATAGTAGCCCTCACCACTAGATTGTTGTGAGTTATCTGGCTAGTTTACTTCCAGGATTTCCCTAAAACACTATAGAAAATGTGATAGCAACGACCACAGATTCTCCTACGAACGAAAGATAGAACTGTGAGAGTCTTATCTCGTAGGGAATCAAAGATGAAATTATATATTCCAGACAGGCATTTCACCATGTATTTATAATGATGGTTAGGTGGGATTTACACCGTTTCAGTATGGACGTATCCATTCCTATGTATCCATTCGTACGTACATTTGTACGTACGTCCATTCGTACGTACATCTGTACGTACGTATAATAAACACACAATGAATGATCGCATTAGTAAAACAGACATGTGTCTGTTTATCCTACTCCACCAATTACCATACCACGTGGATAAACCAACGTTACACCAATACATGCACCGAATAAAGTTTAGCTAACATCTTTAATTACCGTACATATACTCAATCTTAGAAGACTAATATTCCAACAATCCCCCACTTAGTCTTTAAATATTGAGTAAAACACCTCTCAATAGGAACATATGCGTACATGTAGGTATCTTTCGATTTGGACCTCCACCTAGTGTAATATTTTAAAATAATGATGAAATCGATGGGTGCTCAAAAGCATACCCACAATTCCTTGTACCACTACCGAAAATATCACACACATATTTCCCATAAAGAATCACTCGTAGAACTGGTAGCACTTTTATGGCCATGTGCTCATCCTGGTATTCATGAACATCCAGGTATTCAAACCTCTATTTTAAAGCGGCACCACTTCGTATGTTCATATAGGTGAAGCCAAAAAATCCTTGAACTTCATTAAGAGTATAAAAACTCACCCTCAAAAACTATGTACTAGCTATAATCACCAATAACCAATACACCAATCAGTTATCAACAACTTGTTTTTACCACATTGAACCTTTGGATAGTGGTAGTGCTACCGAAAGGTTGGGTTCCCGTTGCGCCGATTAATTTAGATAGGTCTCAAACCCATCTCCTTGGACGTTGTGTACACAACATCCCTTGGTAGACCTTTAGTGAATGGATCCGCCAAGTTATTACAAGACCTAACATACACAACAGTTATAATTCCATCAGATAATAACTGCCGTACATATGAATGTCTCAAACCAATATGTCTAGACTGTCCTTTGTATAACCTACTATTAGCGCTAAATAAAGTAGATTCACTATCACAATTCAAGGAAATGGCTGACATCGATTGTGGCCACAACTCAATATCTAATAGCATATCCCTCAGCCATTCCGCTTCTTTTCCTGCTGCTGCTAAGGCTATAAATTCAGCCTCCATGGTGGAGTGAGCTAAACACGTTTGTTTCTTTGATGACCAAGAAACCGCTCCTCCACCAAGCATAAAAATCCAACCAGTTGTAGATTTATTTCCATGAGTACTATTCATCCAACTAGCATCAGAATAACCTTCGAGAACTCCTGGAAATTTATTATAATGTAAACCAAGGTTTTTTTGTTCTTTTTAAATAACCAAAAACCCTACCAATTCCTTTCCAGTGCTCCACACCCGAATTATTCGTAAATCTAGATAGTTTGCAAACCTTATTTTCATTTCCACGTAGAACAAACCCTTCAGGTTGTCTCATGTACACTTCCTCTTCTAAATCTCCATTTAAGAAAGCTGTCTTTACATCCATTTGGTGCACATATAAATCAAAAATTGAAGCTAGAGCAATGAGGACTCTAATAGATGAGATTCTAGCCACCGGAGCATATGTATCAAAATAATCTACTCCTTTCTTTTGACTAAAACCTTGTGCCACCAATCTTGCTTTGAAAGAGTTTATGGATCCATCAGTATTATATTTTGTTTTAAATACCCATTTACAACCAACAGTTTTGGAACCCGGAGGCAAGTCCGTAATATACCAAGTATTATTGGACGTTAATGAATCCATTTCATCATTAACTGCCTCTTTCCAGAAAGCTGAATTTCTTGAAGCCATTGCTTCTTGAAATGTGCTAGGATCATTTTCTGCAATAAATACAATGGGTATTTTATCAGTAACCTCAGACATTGTTCCCTCCACGAGAAACATTATAGCTTGAGAATCAATAAAATCTCGATCCAAGTCTTTCTCCTTTCTTTTCCTCATACTTCTCCTTGGCTCATTAGAAATTTCGGGAATAACCCTTATTTCACTTGAGTTTGGGACGAAATTTGGAGTAACTTGTGTCTCAGCTGAATTACCAAAACTCATGGAATCACCCATAAATTTATTTTCAAAAAATTAAGCATCTCGAGATTCTACAATAACATGTGAATCCATATCCAAAAATCTGTATGCTTTTGAATTTTCAGCATAACCCACAAAAACACTTCTCAAAGCTCTTGGACCCAACTTAGTTTTCTTTGGTTCAGGAACCTTATAATAAGCAAGACAACCCCATACTCTAAAGTAACTTATGTTGGGTTTTCTTTGCTTCCAAATCTCATATGGAGATACTTTCAATTTCATGGAAGGCACTCTATTGTGTACATGACAAGCAGTTAGTAAAGTTTCTCCCCACAAGTTAAGTGGAAATCTTGCATTAACAATCATGGCATTTAGCATGTCGCCTAAAACACCATTCTTTCTTTCAGCCACACCATTTTGTTGTGGTCTATAGGGAGCACTAACTTGATGCACAATACCATAAGTTTCACAAAAAGAGGAAAATTCCGTAGAGAAATATTCTCCACCTCTATCACTTCGTAAAATTTTAATTTTCATACCCTTTTGTGTTTCCACCATGGCCTTGTAACATTTAAACATTTCAAATGCCTGATCTTTAGTTTTCATCAAATAAACATAGGTAAAACGAGAACAATCATCAATAAATGTGATAAAGTACCTATTTCCCCCTCTAGTCAATTTTCCATTGAATTCACATATGTCAGAATGAATAAGTTCTAATAATTCAGTTTTTCTTTCAATCTTAGGAAATGACTTTCTTTTCATTTTCGCTTCAACACATATTTCACATTTATCCGAATGACTATTTCCATAAGATATCAAACCATGCTTCGACATATTTTTCATAACTTTATAATTTATATGTGCTAAACGATTGTGCCATAAATAAAAAAAAACATTCAACATTATGCAAGTAGGCAGAACTTTCAATTTTATTGATCGATAGTTTGAACATCCCATCACAAATGTAGCCCTTCCCAACAAATGTCCCAGCCTTAGAAAGAATCACTTTAACAGATTCAATCACGGCTTTCAACCCCTTCTTACAAATCATGACACCTGAAACTAAATTCTTCCTAATCTGAGGTACATGAAGTACATTAGTAAGAATAACATTCTTTCCATAGGTAAACTGAATTTCCACATCACCCGTTTCGTGAACCCTTGTAGAATGATGGTCACCCATATAGACTTCATGGTCCTCGGAGGATTCAGTGTACGTCTTGAACAATGACTTGTTGTTACAAACATGAGCGGTTGCGCTAGAATCATACCACCACTCATCACTTATTGCCAATGAAGCCATGTGCATTTCTTGGATCATTCCAATGTGACAATCAGAGATCATAGCAATTATCTCTTTGACTTCAAGCATGTTTGCAACATCCTCACTTTTCTCGGTATCACAATTACCCTTCTTCTTGGGATTCTTACAGAATCGTTTAACATGTCCCTTGCCACCACAATTGTAGCAGACAACATCAGACAGATTCTTCTTAAACTTTTTGTTGCCATAGTTGGATTGGCTCTGATGGTTGTTACCCTTCCTTTTCTTGCCTCTCCCTTGATTGTTGCTGACATAATTAACCTTGGAACCAGAATCCACATCGAATTTCTTGTCACGAATTCGAGTTTCTTCCTCAATCCGTAGATGCTTTTGAATTTGTTCCAGGCTAAAATCCTTAGACGTATGCAACAATTTCTTTCTATAGTCATTCCAACCTGAAGGCAATTTAGCAATAATTGCCCCCACGAGAAGTTTCTCAAAAATTTCTATAGAAAGATCTTTAAACTTGGAGGCCAAGATTAGAAACTCATGAACTTGATCAAGAACAGACAAGTTGTCATTCATTTTGAATTCGAAAAACTTCATAGTAATAAACTTATCTGTCCCTTGCTTTTCTAAATTGTACTTCTTCTCCAGCGATAGCCAAATGTCTTTTGCCTTTTTCACAGGGACATACAGATCATAGAGGCGATCTGAGAGATGGTTCAGAATGTATCCCCTGCAAAGCACCTCATCTTCTTCACGTTTCTTGCGCTGAGCAATGAGCTCGTCAGAATCCTCGTCACTTGCTTCTGGGATGGGCGCCAGGTTGTCGTCGAGGATGTAATAAGTCTTCACTGTGATCAGCACGAATTTCATTGTTTCTTTCCAACGAATAAAATTCATTCCATCAAATCGGTCGAGCTTTCCCGGTGTGCCAAAGGACTTCAGTGCGTTCTCCATCACCAATACTATTACTTTAAGATTGTTGAATAAATGATGGATCTACTGTATGAATTTAGGGCCGTGAGAAGCACTGTCCTTAAAGTAATAGTAGCCCTCACCACTAGATTGATGTGAGTTATCTGGCTAGTTTACTTCCAGGATTTCCCTAAAACACTATAGAAAATGTGATAGCAACGACCACACATTCTCCTACGAACGAAAGATAGAACTGTGAGAGTCTTATCTCGTAGGGAATCAAAGATGAAATTATATATTCCAGACAGGCATTTCACCATGTATTTATAATGATGGTTAAGTGGGATTTACACCGTTTCAGTATGGACATATCCATTCCTATGTATCAATTCGTACGTACATCTGTACGTACGTCTATTCGTACGTACATCTGTACGTATAATAAACACACAATAAATGATCGCATTAGTAAAACAGACATGTGTCTGTTTATCCTACTCCACCAATTACCATACCACGTGGATAAACCAACGTTACACCAATACATGCACCGAATAAAGTTTAGCTAACATCTTTAATTACCGTACATATACTCAATCTTAGAAGACTAATATTCCAACAACTCTTAAATTAGAGTTATAAATAATTAATCTGGCTTCTTACTGAAGATCATTGAACAGGTGTTGTAGAGCAGTATCATACTCTGCCCCGATTGGTCCATATCAAATTATTATTGTAGAACAATCTAGAAAAAGAGATATATAAAAGTGGTGACAGACTTCAATGGTTCATGCTTTGATCATTATCATCCATACTATTATCAACATTAAAATTTGTAATCTCCAGGGCATCAAGAGTTTTATATAAGCTTTTTTGTTGTCGTCTAAATATATAAATTTATAAATACTTGTAAGATTAAGGGTTTATTTATAACTTAAACCTAGTGCTGTTAGTTCTGATCCGAACCGAATCAACCGACCAAACCGAATGATACCGAACCGATCCAAACCGAATTCAATCCGAGAAAATATAATCCGAGACTGAAACCGACCCGAACCGAATTTAACCTGAAAACCAATCTGATTCGAGAATTTTGATCCGAACCCGACCGATAACCGAATTTGCTCGCACCGAACCTGATTTGCACCGATCCAAAATCAATCGAAACCAAACCAAAATCCTTAATAGTAAGTCAAATAAGGATTGATTTTTGATTAGATAAAATTCAATTTAGTTGATGTCTATATAAAGTCATATAAGTGCTATTACTTGTAGAAAGTTAAGTGAGTTTGATCATTTGATTAGTTAAACTCAACTTAGTTAGTCTATATGCATATTTAAACTATCAAAAATTCTAATTTAATACCATCCAACTCATTTTGAAACCGAACCCGAATAGATAGAACCGATCAACATATGACCGAAACCGAAATAATCCGAACCCGAATCGATCCGATTAAACTTGAGCCGATAGTAATCTGACCCGAACCGATATTAACCGACAAAAGAAAATTTTACCGATTCAACCAAATCATTTTGATCTGAAACCAATTCAGTCAAACCAAAACCGACCGAATCAACCCCACTGCTAAAACCTGGTCTTTAGTTCAGTAATATCCATGATATTGAGTTCACAATATTATTTTGAATATAATAATACGATGCAAATTATGCATGGTGCTCAAGTTTTGGTATTGCTTTATTTCAAGGGCGTGAATTGTATTCGAAGCCGCTCTGCTGTAAGCAATGACGACAATTGCTACAAGTGAACTATCATTCACAATTTCATAATTTATTATTATAGTATTAATTATACCCTGATGGACATATTATATGGCTTAGTATGCTTTCTTAGGACATACATAATACATCGAACAATACATTATGTATAAAATCTTATTCATCTAAATGAATGCAATTAAGAATAATATATAGGCCGCATGAAGTGACATTTAATATTGTTAAAATAATTTAATATTATGTAAAAAAATCTATAAATTAATGAAGAGATAGAAAAGAGAATTTTTTGTAATTCAGGAAGAGTATGAGAAACGTAAAAAGTATGCATAAGAATGGTTTAAGAAAACTTTTATACAGCAAGCTATAAATTGAATTGAAATTTGATGTTTTGATAGAAAATATAGATTAGTTGAAGATACGAACAAAAAGTTTCTTTTGCTGGTTATATTTTACTTTTGAAATCCGTATTATTTTCAGGAGAGACAAATACACCCGCGATCAAGTGGTTAAAATTTGAACAAGATAAATTAATAAGGGCAATCTTGTCAGTTCTAATCAAAATACAGCCTGCATTAGTAAAAAAGAACCTGCAAATAGTAATTTCATTTCTTTTATTTTATATCAGTTTTATAGAAAATGCTCTTTGGGTAGTACCAATTGTCAGAGTTGGTGCAGATTGCTCGATAAACGGCAACACCGTGTTTGTAAGATTTAAATTTATGCAAGATAGAAATTTTATAGCATGATAATATTTCATTCCTTGAAATCAGAACTTTATATTACATGTTACAAACAACTTTGTGAAAATAAGTACTTTACTAGTAAACAACTTGAGATACTTTTTTGAAGTTATTATTATTCATTTTTGACGAAATGAAATAAGAATAAAAACAGTCCAAATGTTGGCATGGAGTGAAATAAATGGATTAGAGTACACACCAGATCATCGATATATTCGACTATAATATTCCGTGAAGCAAACTTTAAATGTTGTGTTAATATAAACTCTTCTCCGGGCCTGAAAGTGAACTTATTGGCACGAGGTGGTCCGGGAAAAAGCACCGGAGCCGGTACAATTGACACGTAGACAGACGTGAACATGACGAACTACGTGACGGAAGGATTAAGTAATCAAACGGGAAAAAAAAGGAAAATGAAAATGAAATGATTTTATGGGTTTTTATTTTCAGGGAAATTAATATTGCTTTATAATAATTTTACTTTGTGTTTGGATCATCCCCTTTCTAAGTTCACCACCACATCACACCTCACTTACAATTACACCAGAACAAGATTTTGGTTGATGGGTCCCTTTCAACAAACCAATGGTGGGCCATCCATCCCAATCCCACGAATAACAATTTTCATTTCCATTTCCCTAAGTTTCTATCTTAAACCCTTAATTTATTTAACTCAATGAAATGTTTTTTTATAAAAAATAAGATATCTCATTATATTAATTTATTTAATTTTAATAAATAAGCATCATTATCAGTATAAATTATGAAAAAATAATTTACTCTGATTCTAATTAATTGATACTCTATCATTCATTAAATTTTTTATTGCATGTTTAATCATTTTTAAATAAAAAAACATTAATATATTATATTATAAATACAGGAGTTGGTCTCTGCAGTGACCGTTTATATTATAGAATAATATAGACCAAGGACTAAATTACAATATGGAAGGAAGGAGGTCCTTATTTGCAAAATTTGGGAAAAGTACTATTCACGGCACTGTTCACGCGCACTGTTCACGCAAAGAATATGTACACAAATCAGTTAATATAATTTCTGGATTTTAAACACTTGTAAACACAAAATAATTCAGGTTAGAAAGACAAGTTTCCATATTATAAACATCAAATTTTAGGTACATAAAAACTAGGGTGTTTAGGTTAAATAATGTTGTGTCAAGTATAGTCAAGTTTCACCAAAGTTTCAGCCTAAAAATTCACAATCATCACAGTTTTCAACTTAAACAATCAAGTTTCACAAAAATCACTGTTTTCACAATAAACAATCAAGTTTCGCAAACACCAAGTTTTCAACCTAAACAATCGAGTTTTCACAATAAAAACAGTCTTCAACTAAACAATCAAGTTTTACAAACACCACAGTTTTCAGCCTAAAAAATATAATTTTTACAATCACTGTAGTTTTCAACCTTAATAACCAAGTTTTCACAATCACAGTTTTCACATTACAAAATCAAGTTTTACAAACACCACAGTTTTCACAATAAATAATCAAGTTTCAACACAAATCAAGAAGGCTGGTTTTCAAGTTAAACACATAGAATTTCATATGCAGACAAAAACCACATTAAGCAGTCTAATTTTCAAGCTAAACGCATAACTTTCATAACAAGACAGAATCCACATTAAAAAGTCCAGTTTCCAAGATAAACACATAAAATTTTAAAAGCAGAAACACATCACATTAAACAGTCTCGTTTTCATAGTAAAACACATAAATTTCATTGAAGAAATTTGCAGAACAGTCACAAAGTACAAAAAAATAACAAAAAGGACTATTACCTCGCTTATTAACCACCTCCTATGGATTTAGACATATTCATTATTTTCAGATCTGCAAAATACAAAGCAGTACATGAAAAACAGCATAAAACAACAGAATCATGAAAACATTAAGCTAAAAATAGTTGGATTAATACCTGAATCTCTGATTTTGGCACGACGGCGTGAAGGAGGAGGAGGTGAGCTCCGGTTCGAAGACGGTGAAGAAGGAGCTGAAGAAGCAGAGGAGATTCCGGGGAGTTCAGAGACGGCCGTGGGGGAAGTACGCCGCCGAGCTTCGGGATTCGACCGGGAATGGAATCCAGGTCTGACTGGGGACGTTCGACACGGCGGAGGAGGCGGCGATGGCTTACGACCAGGCGGCATTCTCGATACGGGGAGCCATGCCGATTGGATTGCGCAGATTGGGAACGACGATTAAAAGAGGGTTTGGGGATGGGAAATTGGGAACGGCGAATGATTTCAGAAGGTTCTGTAAAATAAAAAAATAGAAATAAGGTATATATATTTATGGAGGAGGGTGTGTGATGCAATTTCCCTATATTGCTAAAAAGGACCTGCGTAAAAATTATTTGCTAAAAAGGAGCCGCTTCCTATTTTAATTGTAGAAATAGGCCGTCTATATTATTGCTATAATATAGACGGTCTATTCCTAAACTAATATTAAATACAGAATGTCGTGTGTTTTTTAAATATTAAAATTTTAAATATTAGTATAAGTTATCTTTGGTTAAATATGTCAAATACTATTTTGTTTCAAGAGTGATCAATAGAAAACTATGTCAAACACTATTGTGTTTCAAGAGTGATCAATAGAGAACTAATCAGACTATATTTTGATATATTAAACTAAATTAAATTGAACTGAACTGCTCTATTTATAGGCGCCAACAGAAGGCCTATACTTTTAACATTTTCATAAGGATTACATAAAAAAACAATGGAAAATTAAAATAATGATTGATTTGGAAGGATGGGAGAAGAAAAAGTAAGAAAACCTTTCCACCACAAAAAGTTGGTAACTATATAAAGGTGGGTAGCTAGGGTGACAAATCATAGGACCAAAGTTTTCCACATATATTGTCATATTCACTCTTTGAACCATTTTGTTGAACCTTTTATTACACTTTGATCATCATCATGGGAAGGCAGCCTTGCTGTGATAAGCTTGGGGTGAAGAAAGGGCCGTGGACGGCCGACGAAGACAAGAAGCTCATCAACTTCATCCTCACCAACGGCCAATGTTGCTGGCGGGCCGTTCCGAAGCTCGCGGGCCTGCGCCGCTGCGGCAAGAGCTGCCGGCTCCGGTGGACCAACTATCTCCGGCCTGATCTCAAGAGAGGCCTTCTTACCGATGCCGAGGAACAGTTGGTCATTGATCTCCATGCTCGCCTTGGTAATAGGTATGCATCATTCTTCTTTTTATAAAGTTTCAAAAAATTACACAACTAACATAACATAAGGTCTTATATTTAAGATTATAAAAGTTTAAGTTCATCGTGATGATCACTATTTGCATGCATGAACTCTATCTACTAATGCTAAAACAATTTTTTACGTCAATTCAAAATAACAGTCAGAAATATCGTGTATTATTATCTTCTATCACTATGTTAAGATACGTAGGTATATAAATATATTTTCTAATTTAATAGTGAATATGATAGTGAATCATTTCATATCTCACACATATTACACATAATATCTCATATTTGGCATTGATTTTTTTTTTTTTGCAACTTAAAAAGTTGGAAAAGTGGGGTTAAAAAAACATTCTTCTTGTTTCTTCACCTTTTCAGAACACCATTTATGTTTACCGCAATAGATGGTGACAAGTACAAATCGGAAATTAATTGTTCTTGATTTTATCAATAGTTTTAAAAACCAAATATATTGTATTTTTAATAACTTTAATGTGACTTTTTCCTATTTTTTAAACTACTCTATACATGACTTGATCAGTATAATCATGTTCCAACTCTATTTAAAAAATAAAAAAGTCTATTTTTATAACTTTAAATCCTCCAAAGCTTCAACATGAATATACTATGGGTCAGAAAGATAATAATTTCGAGACAAAAAAAAAATCTTATTTCTGTGGCAATCATGGTTGTCCCTAATGTTGTCCTTAAGTTGAAAAAAGTGGCCTTAGTGGTGCACATAAAATATAAAATATTAAAAACTTTCAAATAATTAAACAGAGTATTATAGGACACACCTTTATATTGCTAGGTAACAAATTAAAATCTCACTTTCAGAAAACGTATACAGCTAATCATTGGCTTCAAATTCAAGCTATAGTGGAAACCATGATTAATTAGTTTACTTTACATGCAATATTTAACTTTTTATACTTGATTAGGTGGTCGAAAATAGCTGCGAGATTGCCCGGAAGAACAGATAATGAAATTAAAAACCATTGGAACACACACATCAAGAAAAAGCTCATCAAGATGGGGATTGATCCCGTCACTCATGAACCGCTCCACAAGGAAACTGAAAAGCCAGCAGATGAAGATGAAAAAGCACCACCAAAATTTCCCGAGCTACCGGAATCGAATGCCGGAAGTATTAGTGTGTCTGCTAGTACTTCTGAACAGGATCATAACTCGCCATCGTGTTCTCCCGGAGAAAACTCATCGACTATGATAGAGTCGATGAGTTTGGTGGATAATATTAGCACTGATTATAATCCACTGATAAGCTACTTGTTAGATGATGAAGCCGACGTCGCCCCTTGGAGTACCGATGGTGCAATAAATCCGGATGATAATTGTGGGATGATGCCATTTCTGGATGAGGATTTCTCTTGGCTCCTGGACTGTCAGGATTTTGGGGTTCATGATTTTGGCTTTGCTGATACAGCTTTCAATGACATGGAGATCTCTAATGTGGTGAACACATTGGACATGGGAAGAAACAATTGGAATGCTCCAACCGCAAAATCATCTTAAAAATCGATATCTTTCACTAAATATATCTGTTGTTGAAAGTAAGAGTCGTGTTTTAAATAATATATCAGTATTACAAACATGATTCTTATTTTATAGCAGAAATATGCCAACTAGAATTAGTGAAGTGTACATGCTACTAAAAACACAGTACCATGTCTAGCCTAGTGTTTACTTAATTAGATTCCCTCCCTTATTTAGTGGTTTTGCATGTAGTTGATCCTAATTCTTGGGATGTTGTCAAGTGAAACCCTTGTTTCTCATCCTAAGATTTGATCATATGTGATGTAATAAATTACCCCCATGTGTACATATGATCTTGTGTGTTTATGCATACATAACATATGGATCAACAATAAGGTTATAATATATTTTGAACATCTTAAAGTTTGATTTACTTCCTCTAATTCTCTTTAAATGGTACAAATGAAATGACACAAATTTTAAGAAAATGAAAAGTAGATGGTGGGGATTGAATATAGAAAAATGTAATGTGATTGAAATTAATTTTTTACTAATCAAAAAAGAAAATGATATTATTAAGTGATTTTCAAAAAAAAAAAAAGTGTGTGAAAACTAATGAATCAGAAGAACTATAAACATCAATCAACATATGAAGTTTTTAAAAATTTAAGGGTGTGTTTGGTTCGCAAGATTATTGAGAGTTTGGATTTTGTTTTGGAATTTTGAGAGTTTGGGTTTTTGTTTGAGATTTTGAGAGTTTGGTTTTGCAAAATCCTTGTTTGATTGGGTTGGATTTTGTGAGTATGAAACAAAATCTTTGATTGATTTTTAGGATTTTGCAAGTCTGAATTTTAGAAAACTTGGTGAACCAAACAAGATTTTACAAAATTGGACTTGGATAGTTCAAGTTTTGCAAAAATTTGACCAACTTAACACACCCTAACTGAACTGAATATTCGAAAAGAATACTTAAAATTTGAATGGAATTCTCATGAAAGGATAATGCTATCTACGTTACACTTGCGCAATTGTGTCGATCAAATAACACAAAATGAAATGGACATTATAAAGTCGATTTAGGGACTCGTTAATCGTTATGGACGTGGGAAATGAATTATATAGTAGTAGTTAATTTGGTGCCAAAAGCAAATGAACATGATGTTATGGGAGACCCTACTAGTGTATGTTTATCAAAGTCGGAAAGACTACTCCTTTTTGCTTCTTTATAAAAATAAACCTCACTAAAGTGAAAATATGTACCTTACCAAACCTACAAAACTTTGTACAAATGGCAATTTTATAGAGAAAACTCCCTCAAAACATAATAATGCTTTGCAAAAGAATAGATGCAGAAACGCTATATATAAGACTATGAAAAATCACTATAAAACTCAAAACTTATTACAAAGTGATACCAAGTAAGAAGTGATGTTTAGGGATCAATTGAATTGGAAACCCAATTCCTCTATGTATGCATGGTGTCAAAGCAAAACACTCTGATCTCTCTCCTAAACTGAAACCCACGCGCCGCATTTATTTCACCCAAACTTCCACACTTTCAACCGTTATCAGCACTCTGACACAGAGAACGGTCACCTCAACGTCTCTCCCATGGCGGCTCCACCGCCGGGAGACGGCGGAGATCTCGCCGGAAAATCCTTCCGTGATGCTTTAGCCCCAAAAAGCCAGCCCCTGTCCAACACCCTACCCTCTAACCCAGAAATTAAACCCATATCTCACCGAGTTAACGGAAAAATCGCCTGTATCTATGCGACGGAGGCCATCGAAACTTTCGCTGCTCACTACAGTAATGCGCTCATCGACAAGTTCACCAGTGGGAAGCCATTAATGGAGCAGATCCACAAAGCTTTTCAGGGCATGGGTATTGCCGGAAAATACCAGATCAGATCTCTAGACTACAGACACATTCTGATAAGGATGGAGGAGAAAGAAGACTATCACAAGTTTTGGATGAGGGCGGTTTGCAGTATCAACGGCAAGCCGATGAAGATTCTCAAGTGGTCGCCGGAATTTTCCACCGACACTGAATCTTCGGTTGTTCCGGTATGGGCTACCATCCACAAGCCGCCAATCCTCTACTACAACAACTCTGCAATTGAAGACTTCGGGAATCAAATTGGGGTCTTTGTCAAAATGGATGCGGCGACGGCAACTCTCTCTCGACCTTCGGCAATCAAGATTTGTGTGGAGATAGATCTGATGCTGCCTCTTCAAACATCGATAATCATAGGTGCGCCTAACAAATATGTGGAGTGTGAGATTGAGTACGAAAATGTGCCTTTCTAGTGCACATATTGCAAGCGGATTGGGCATGATGATCAGAGATGCGGGTTTCTGCATCCTGAACTGAAAAAGGCACATGGAAGGAAGCAGCCCAACAGGGAGCTGGTGGATGGTCAACAATGGAAAAAAGCAGCTCCAGCCAGCAGCTCTGGACTCACTAGACCTCAAAAGAACAAGGTCTTGGAAGCACAAACTCTCAGTGAAGCACACCACACCTCTCATCCTTCTGACAAGCCTACAAATCTGATCCCTAGCCCTGAACAACCAAATGATACCACCCTGAGTTTACCAAAACCAAACAAGCCAGCAACTACCCCCAAACCACCAGTGGAAATAGCCAGCAAGGCCCAGCCTTTTGACCTGTTAAATCTAGTGAAATCTCCATCAGCCTTACCTTTCTACTCCTTTGATGACTTGAACCTACACAAAGACAGACCCATCCATTCCCTTACAGACCAGAACAACTTAGCCATGGTGCCCTACCATCCACCTATAGAGGTGGTTACTTCTAACACTTTTGCCATTTTACAGGATTATGAAGATGATAGCAGCTCAGACAACTATGAAGAAGCTACAAGTGAGCTGGAGTTTAAATCCAGTGAGCTGTCACCATCAACCAATGATCCTTCAGGTAATCCCTCTACTAATATACCTCCTGTGGAAAAGAAAAGGATTAGGAGAGGTATAGAAGGTGGTAAAACTGTTGAACAATGGCTTAGGTCATCACAAAAATCTAAAAAACTAGTTTAATGATTAGTTACAACATATATGGTAATGTGAAAGTTTGGAACATAAGAGGCTACACAACTTCACTTATTAGACTACAATCACTGATTAGGACACATAACATAGACCTAGTTTGCATTATTGAACCAATGCACCTTAGTTCTGACATCACACAACTGCAATTTGACTTACAGTTTCATAATGCAATGCCTACTCAACATGCTAAAATCTGGCTATTTTGGATTAATAATTTGCATATTCAACTCATCTCACAGTCTGATCAATTCATACTCATTTCTGTACAGAAAAATATGTGTAGCATAGTATGGAACTGTTGTATAGTGTATGCTAAAGTCCTTAGAAGTTTAAGGGAAGCACTATGGGAAGATTTAAAATCTTACCTAGTGCTCCCACTATTTTTATTGGAGATTTCAATGCTATTGCAGTTTCAAATGAAAGAAAAGGGAGGAACCCCCCTTCAGCCAAGAGTATCAGAGACTTTTCAGGATTCATTGCTGGGCAAAATCTGATGGAAATTAATACAGTGGGCAACAGATACACTTGGACCAATAATAGATCTAGAGGAGATAGATTGCTTCAAAGGTTAGACAGGGGACTTTGCAATGGAGAGTGGAGTGACATATTCCCACACAGCTCAGTCCAAGTTAGGCATAGAACCACCTCTGACCATAATCCTCTAATTTTATCCATCCAATCCTCTGAAATCAATACCCCCAAACCCTTTAGATTCCAGGAAATGTGGACCTCAAGACCAGATTTTATGGAGTTAGTTAACAACAGCTGGAGCCAACCTTGCACAGAATATGGGATGAGGAAATAGTAGCCAAGCTGAAAAGGTTAAAGTTGGAACTCAAAAAATGGAACTGGGAGCAATTTGGTGATGTTACAAGTAATATGGAAAAGGCTGAGCAAGAGGTTGAAGAATGGGAAACAAGGTATCAGGACACTGGAGAAGACTGTGATAGAATTGAGCTCAACAAAAGAATGGCAATGCTAATCAGAGCTCAGAAGGAGCAGTCAATTTTTTTGGAAACAGAAGGTAAATGTAAAATGGCTCAGACAAGGGGATGCCAATACTAAATACTATCACAATGTGGTCAGGGAGAAGACAGGAAGGGCTAGAATTACAAAGATCAAGAATAGAGAAGGAAACTGGATTTTTGACCCAGTCCAGATCAGTTCAGAAGGTGTTCTTTTCTTCCAGTCTTTGCTAAATGATGATAGCCAAGACTACTCAGGGAAATATCTCAATTACTTCATGGATCACATTCCTAGACTTATAAATGCTGAGGATAATGAGCTTTTGCTGAAACCAGTGGAAAGTGAAGAGCTAAAAAATGCAGTGTTTGGACTTAATAAGAATGGAGCCCCTGGCTCAGATGGATACAGTGGACACTTCTTCATTTAATGTTGGGAATTGATTAAAGATGATTTGCTTGCTGCAGCACAAGAATTTTTAAATGGAGTCTGTATGCCAAAGGCAATGGCCAGTACCTGGTTGATCCTTATACCAAAAACTCAGAACCCTAGTTCCTTCTCTGAGTTCAGACCTATAAGTCTGTCAAATTTTGTAAGTAAGGTCTTCTCAAAGATTCTGGTTGAAAGAATCAAACCAATGATGGGGAAATTGATCTCTATTGAACAATCAGCTTTCATAAAAGGGAGAGATATAGCTGATAACATCCTCTATATGCAAGAAATGGTCAGAATTCTCAACAAGAACCCATCCAGTAACAACATTATCTTCAAGTTAGACATGCAGAAAGCCTTTGATAGGATCTCTTGGAGCTTTCTCAACTCAATTATGCTTGCATTTGGCTTTCATGGCTTAACTGTGAAGATTATCTTACAGAATATCAAGGCAGCTTGGTTTTCTGTGCTAATAAATGGTGCAGCCACTGGTTTCTTTCCTTCTACAAGGGGCATCAAGTAGGGAGATCCTCTGTCCCCTTTCCTGTACAACATAGCTACTGAGGCCTTCACAAGAGGCTTGAAACACTTAATACAAAGCCAGTATATTCAGGCTTTCATAATGCCAACAGGAACTCAGGCCAGTTCACACCTCATGTATGTTGATGACACTGTCATCTTCTCAAGAGCATCCAAAAATAATTTGAGAGGAATCAAGAAATTCCTACATGCATATGAAATCAGTTCTGGTCAGAAAATAAATTTTGACAAGTCTGAATTTTATTTGCACAAGAATGCCACAGTTGTCAGAATCAGAATGATTAAGAGAAAGATGGGGATGAAGAAAGGTTCACTACCTTTCCATTATCTAGGAGTTCCTATTTTTAGTGGGAGAAACAAAATTTGCTACTACCAACCTCTGCTTGAAAGAATGGACTCTTTGCTCAATGGCTGGAAAAACAAATGGCTTACAGCAGCTGGAAGGATGATTCTCCTCAATTATGTTTACCTCTCAGTCCCTGTACACTACTTTGCTGTTTTGCAGCCACCATTAGGGGTGATAAGGAAAATGGAAGTTAAGGCCTCAAAATTTTTTTGGGGAGAGTCTGACAAGGGACAGAGAAAAATATGGAGAAACTGGAGAAGAATGGCCTTGCCAAGAGATGAGAATGGTCTTGGATTTAGGGATATCAGAGCAACAATCAAAGCCTTTTCCTGTAAATTTTGGTGGAAAATGCAACATAACCAAACACAGTGGACTGCCTTCCTATGGTCTGCTCCTGCAATTTTCAGAACATCTCCAACTTGGAAAAGAATCCATGGAGTTACTGAATGGGCTAACCTACACTCTCAAGTACTGATAGGGAAGGGTACAGCTTCTTTCTGGGATGCTAATTGGATGGGAAATGGTGCTCTCTTCTACAAATGGCCTAGTGGGGTTCCTCTTCCTTTTCCTAGGTTAAATGTCTCAAATTTCTGTGCTAATAAACTGCAGGTCTTGCCTGCTTTGGAGCCTCATTTGGCTACCACACTTTTTAACCAATTGCAGGAGGCTCAGATCAGATATGCTCAAGAGGATGTTCTTATTTGGAAGCCTGAAGTGACAGGAAAGTTCACTATCAAATCCACCTATAAAACTCTGAGAGATCCAGCCTCTGATCAACATCAAATAAAAAAGGTATGGAGCAAGTTCATCCCAGTTCAGATGTCTGTTCTTATTTGGAGGATTGTTAATGCTATACTGCCATTTGATGATACACTTATTAAATTTGGGTTCAGTCTAGCATCAAAATGCCCTCTTTGTGGTAATTTAGATACTATTGAACACTTCTTTAACAGGTGTATCTCCAATATAGCCATTTTTAACCTTATGCATGCAGTGTTCCTAGTGCCAGTACCACATTTCTTATCAGTAAGGCATAGAATTTCTTTCTATCTTTCTTATAAAGGGACATCCAAAGCACACACCACTGTTTTCACTTCTACAATGATCACTTGTTTTTGGTTTATGTGGTGTAATAGGAACAAAATTCTATTTGAGGACAAGCTGACCTCACACAGTGATATGCTGCTCCTAATAGCTAAAAAAGTATCCATGATTTTTACTGCTTTTCCTTTAACTGGTAGGGCAGAAAAACATAGGGATCTTTTACTGACAGGCCTGATTCCTTTTCTGAGAGAAAAAAGGCCAAAAATGGCAAGATCCATAAGATGGATCCCTCCTGATGTTGGGATTAAAATTAATATTGATGCCTCTTTCTCCCATGGTAGTGTAGGCTTAGGTCTTATAGCTAGAAACACTACAGGTCAGGTTACATATATAGAGCTTAAACACTGTAATGCCCAATCCCCTTTACATGCTGAACTGCTGGCTCTGGAATTAGGGATAAAATATAGGTTAGGTATCCCACAAACTTGTATCATTGAGAGTGATTGTCTTCAGGCAGTTAGGGCAATACACAATCCACTTTCTTGCAATTGGGAGTTCTACAATCTTTGTTCTGAAATGCATATACATCTTCCAGTTTTAATAGTCAAGCATGTGTTTAGGGAGGGAAATCACATTGCTGATTTACTCTCCAAGTATGCCTTTGATCACTCAATTACAGGTCCTTTCTATGTTGATGATGCACCCCCCATTTTTAGAAATTCTATGTTATTAGAAAAAATGGGAATCCCTAATATCAGAACTACATGAAACTCCTCCTGCAGAAACTACTGTGTGTTTTTTCCTTTCAGGTTAATGAAGACCCATTGAGGGTGCTCAATGGGACAAGAACAACAGAGCAAAGCCAAATCTGAAGTGGATCCTGGATACATTTTGACAGTATAGGTTTAGATCACTCACCCTCTTGGCAGACCTGTGTTTCATCTAATGATTCACTAAGATGCTCGAAGGGTTTGTAGTGTCAACCTCTTTTGGCCTTTAGGGCTCAGTCACTCTATTCTTTACATTCTTTTGTGCCATGCTTGGCTGTATATAGAGGTGACTTACCATTTTTTGTAACAAACTTGGGTGTTACCCACATTTGATCATGGTCTGGGGAACCAATGAATACCCCCCACCAACAGGTGGTTTATTAAAAAAAAAGTGATGTTTAACCTTTGCAATAAATGAGTAAAGAGCTGTGGAGTAGACATAGTGTGACGATAGAAGAAGAATTAGAGGACTAATTTATTAATTTATGTATGTACTTTGTATATTGCACTTATGTGCCTAGGGTTTAGCTAACTTCAGTATTTAGCTTTAGGCCCTTGTATGTAACTATATATAGGCATGGTCCTGTCTTATTCTATTCAAGCAATCAGGTACAGTTTACATGGTATCAGTCGCCTGACGATCCTCTTTCCTAAAATTCTAGGGTTCTTAAACCCTCTTCCTCTTTTATTTCTGCGGCCGCCGCCGCCTTCCTCCTTCACCTTCACGCACGCACAGGCTCTCACCATAGCCTTCTCCCTCTCTTTTCAATTCAAAAATTATTTTCTCTGCCTCTTTTTTGTTCTTCACACGACGATGGCTGCTCGCAAGGATGATGCTCTCTCGATCAACACGATGATCCATCTTCTCAACACCAAGTTGGAAGCTTCAACATACCTGCAGTGGAAGAAGCAGGTAGAGTATGTGTTCAAGCCCCAAGGCTTGTTTGGTCATATGGATGGCTCTACCCCTCGCCCCTCGTTCCCGTGCCGCCAACGGCCGCCTCTTCCTCCTCCTCACCACCGGACTCTGCCGCTCTCCAGAAGGAGCAGGACGCCTACGACACTGCCATGGCTGCCTACAACTCCTGGATCGTGGATGATCAGAGGCTTTGTAGTGTGCTTCTCTCCTCATGTACTGCTGATGCGAAGAATGAGATCTCGCAGTGTGCTACTGCTCAAGAGATGTGGGAGATTTTTGCCAGTGCCTATCAACATAGCACCTCGATTGCTGTTTTTAGCCTCCGACAGCAGGTTAACCTCCTCCGCAAGACTAGTACGATTCATGATTTTCATCTGTCTCTGGTGAAAATTTTTGATCAATTAAGTATTATGGGTCAACCTGCTGAGAACCGCGACAAGCTTATGTGGTTTCTCACTGCCCTTGGCCATGAATATAAGAATTTTAGTGCACCCATTGCTGTTCTTGATCCCTTACCCCCGTATATTACTGTTGTGGATCAAGCGAAGGGTTATGAGGCCTTTTTGGCAAATTTGGAGCAAACGAATGTGCAGGTACAGGCTCCGGCGGGTCCAGTGGCGTTTGTGGCGGCAGCCAACCAGCCTGCCCCGGCCGCCCAGCAGCCAGAGGGCGGCGCATGGGGCCCACGTGCGGCCGGTTCGGCGGTCACCGTGGTGGTCGTCGTCCCTGGGCAGCTCCTGGAGGTCCTGGTGGGTCCAGATCTGGTGTTTTGGGTGCTCCGATTCAGTGCTACACGTGTGGAGGCTTCGGGCATATCTCTAGGTTTTGTCCTTCCTCTACGCCGAGTTATGTGACTCCACCACCACAGCCCTATGGCCAGCAGCAGTACCAGACTTATGTTCCTCTGTCGGCACAGCCTCCATCGGCTCCTCAGGCTCTTGTTGCTCAAACTTATGTTGCTCCGGTTGCTCCTGCGGCAGTGGCTCCTCAGCCACTTGTGTATGCACCACAGTATGTGCCCTACCAGGCTCCTCAGGCTCAGCCCGCTACTGCTCCTACAGCTTCAGACTGGTATCTTGATTCAGGGGCTACCAACCATATGAGTGCCACTACTTCGACCTTGAGTGTTGTGGCTCCATATAATGGTAATACCTTTGTTTCTGTTGGTAATGGTGCTTCTCTTCCTATTACTGCTGTTGGTGATGTTAGAGTTAGCCCTTCTATACATATATCTGATGTCTTGGTTGTGCCTGCTATTACTAAAAACCTGTTGTCAATTAGTAAGCTTACCAAGGAGCTCTGTGCTATTATTTCTTTCGATGACAAGTCTTTTATTATTCAGCACAAGCTCAGCAGGGCAATCCTGGGGCAGGGACACAGTGAGCATGGGCTGTATGTGCTGGACCGTGGTGAGGCAGCACTTCTTTCAGTGGTGAAGAAGAATAAGAATAGAGCATCTTTTGAAGTGTGGCATGCTCGATTAGGACATGTGTCCTCTGCTGTTATTTCTTTATTGAACAAACATGGGTTTTTATCCCTTACTTCTGTACTTCCAAAGCCTGGTATTTGTGAACCGTGTGCTATGGCTAAAGGCCATAAACTGTCTTTTGTTGAGAACTCCAGACGTGCTAATAATGTTTTGGATTTGATTCATTGTGATTTGTGGGGTCCATCTCCGGTTGTTTCTGGAAATGGTTTTTCTTATTATGCTTTGTTTGTGGATGATTATTCGCGACTTTCGTGGTTCTATCCTCTACGTCGTAAGTCAGACTTCGTCGATGTCTACTTCCAGTTTGAAGCATTCGTAGAGAACCAATTCTCATCTCGCATCAAGGTTTTCCAGAGTGATGGAGGGACTGAATTCATCAACAACAGGTTGCAGTCTCACTTTGGAACTCGCGGTATTCACCATCAAGTCTCATGTCCCTATACACCTGAGCATAATGGTAGAGCAGAACGAAAGCACAGACACATCACGGAGATGGGCCTCTCCATGCTGTTTCATTCACACCTGCCGCTATCTCACTGGGATGACGCATTCAGTGCTGCTGTTTTCACTATCAATCGGCTGCCAACTCCGATTATTGATAACAAGTCTCCCTTTGAAGTACTTTTTGGGCGTTCACCGGACTACTCGAACTTTCATCCATTTGGGTGCCGTGTTTTTCCCTATGTTCGGCCGACATCTGAGCATAAATTATCCCCTCGCAGTCTGCCCTGTGTCTTTTTGGGCTACAGTGCGCATTACAAAGGATTTAAGTGCTTGGATCCTGCTTCTGGTCGCATTTATATGACTCTCCATGCTCGCTTTAATGAGAGCCACTTTCCATTCTCGAGAGCATCCACAGAGGCTCATTTCTCTTCTTTGGATGTTTCCTCCTTTGTTGACCCCACTGATCCCGATTTAGAGACTGCTTCTGTTGAGATCATTCCACCACAACAGCCTTGTACGGTGTGTCATGAGTCTTCTTTGACTGCACCAGCAGAAATCAATGATGAACCTGAACCAGTCACTCTAGTACCTTCTCCAGCATCCTCGAGTTCATCTGATTCACCCGATGATTCAGCTTCATCTGAAAGTGGTCCTTTGACTCCTCCTATTCCCATAGCTCAACAGGCTCCGCCAGTCCCACCTGCCCCTCGTGGTCACTCAATGGTCACTCGTCATCGGGATGGAACAAGAGTAGCTCGCATTCTTGGACCTGATTTCGTGGCTACAGATTTGGTTGCTGAGTTGCTAGTACAGAAGGAACCAAGAAACTTTAAGGCTGCGGTGAAGGACTCACGATGGGTTACTGCTATGGATGAGGAGATTGATGTACTCCAGCGGCAACAGACATGGCAGTTGGTTCCTTGCCCTCCACATGTTAATATATAGTTAGCTCCAAGTGGGTCTATCGGTTGAAGTACAAACAGGATGGCTCTATTGAGAGATATAAAGCACGTTTGGTGGCTCAAGGCTTCTCATAGGTTCCAGGTTTTGACTTCGATCATACCTTTAGTCCAGTTATCAAGGCTGCTACTGTCCGAACAGTGATTGCCATTGCCACTATGAAGAAGTGGCCACTTCATCAGCTAGATGTCAAGAATGCTTTTTTGAATGGCGTTCTTGACAGTCCAGTTTACATGGCTCAGCCAGCTGGTTATCAGGATCCTACACATCCTGATCATGTCTGTCTCCTGAGGAAAGCCATTTATGGTCTTAAGCAAGCTCCTAGGGCATGGTTTGATCGCTTCAGTGCCTTTGTTAAAGGTCTTGGCTTTGTTGGAAGTTTGTCGGTTCCTTCACTGTTTGTGTTCACCCATGGCTCAGTCATTCTATACCTTCTCATCTATGTTGATGATATCATTCTTACCGGGAATGATAAGGTTGCTATTCAGAGTTTCATAGCTCGTGCTGATCGGGAGTTTTCTGTAAAGGATCTCAGACACCTCAGCTATTTTCTTGGCCTGGAGGTTACACCCACATCTACAGGGTTGTTCTTGGGTCAAGCCAAGTATGCTGAGGATATTCTTCAGAGAGCTGGGATGCTGGATGCTACACCGGTCTCCACACCATTTCTTCCGTTGTCGCAGTTACACAGTAGCACCAGTGGACCGTTTCACAATTTGAAATTGTATCGGTCTCTTGTTGGAGCTCTTCAGTACCTCACCATCACTCGTCCTGACCTGTCTTTTGCTGTCAACTCCGTGAGTCAGTATCTTCAGGATCCACGGGATGATCATTTTGCCGCAGTCACTCGGATACTCAGATATGTTCGTGGGACGCAACATTGTGGACTGACCTTTACTGCAGATGGTGTTTCGGAAGTTCTCGCATATTCTGATGCTGACTGGGCGCGCTACTTGGAGACACGTCGCTCTACTTATGGCATGTTGTTTTCCTTGGTGGAAACTTGGTCTCATGGAGTGCGAAGAAGCAACCTAAAGTCTCTTGCTCAAGTTCTGAATCGGAGTACAGAGCTCTTGCGAATACTGCTTCGGAGGTAGTTTGGCTGTTACACATTCTTAGGGATCTGCGTTTTCCGCTTCAAGGATCCCCGGTGCTTCTTTGTGACAATAACAGTGCTATCTTTCTTGCGGAGAATCCAGTTGCTCACAAGAGAGCTAAGCACATCGGCATCGACTATCACTTTGTGAGGGAACTCGTTAGTGCTGGCAAGTTTCGAGTTGGTCATGTTCCGACCTCATTACAGGTTGCAGACATATTCACAAGGGGACTTAATCGTGCGCTGTTTGACTTCTTTCGGTCCAAGCTTCGCGTCTCGATCAATCCGACGTTCGCTTGAAGAGGGGTGTGACGATAGAAGAAGAATTAGAGGACTAATTTATTAATTTATGTATGTACTTTGTATATAGCACTTATGTGCCTAGGGTTTAGCTAACTTCAGTATTTAGCTTTAGGCCCTTGTATGTAACTATATATAGGCATGGTCCTGTCTTATTCTAATCAATCAGATACAGTTTACACATAGAAACTGCAGCAAGATTACAACACAACATTTCTATCAATTTTAATTGAAAGTCAGATAAATTTATGTGTGTTAGATAATGTGAGAGTTTATCTCAAATAGATCTAAAGAAAATATCCAGAATTCCAATCATCATTCCTATTTTCTACTATACGCTCTCAACAACAATTTTATCAGTTTTGTATATTAATTAATATATACATAGAATATAAATTTATGAAACACAATGAGACTCCATTAAATGTGTTTTTTGAACGAATCTCTAAAATTTTTATCATCAAATAATTAATATTGTTCAAAAAGAGTTACAAATTTATTATGCAATGTAGTACGTGCTAGTTAGTTTATGCTTTTATTTATTTATATTCAAGTCTAAATATATAAAGATAATATACATGCTACTCCTTTACCACTTCTTTTTTAAAGTATAATCAATTTCATCTTGCTAAAAATGTAAGATATAATTGTATGTGTCCCTTACATATAGTTTTAATATGTGAAGTGGAATGTTGAATCATCTGTAAACTAGTTGTTAGAATTTGAGTACTATGATTGTAATAACCCCTTTTTTTTTGAATGAAATTGTAATAACCCTGCTTTTAAACACTTTCCCCACAATCAAAACACATTGAGTTTAGTTTATTATATCAGATTGGTAACCATTGAACCTTTCAAATGTTAATCAGCACTACAAAAAAGATGATCGACCTACTATCACAGTTTAATAAGCTTCACAAAATAAACAGTTTACTAACTGAACTATTCGTGACTGTTCAATCCATAAGATATATAATTGTACATTTATATTATATTACTACTATGTCCCGGTCTATATTTTGACACTCTCCGATGTTCAATTTTGATCATTAATATCTTTTATTATGTATATTATTGAAAATTAAAATTTTAATATTTAAATATTATGTATTGCAATGATTCTAATGATATTATATTTGATATCATTGATGATTATATATTTATTTAAAATATTTGGTCAAAACTCGATAATAAATAATGTAAAATTTAAATTGTGAAGAACGTGTTGTGAAGATTTTGTTTAGTAGAAATGATCTTCCACTCACAACACCACATGAATTTTTCTGTTTTCTTGATACAGGTATCATAAATTCATGATTACCTGGTGAGTCATTTCGCATAACACATGTATTTTTATTTTTGCTTACCATTTATTTGTCATTCCTATCTTTTTCTTCTCTTCTCCCCATTTTGCGAGAAACCAACAATGGAGGCAGAACTATGTAGCTTCAAATTTGAGGGTGTGTTTTTTTTTTCGAACTCAACTATGTATTATTTATATCCTAATCTAGCATTATACTAAGAGACACCACCATTAAATTTCGTTAAGCATAGTGAAGTTTGCACTCCATCTATTGACTAGTTTTGGGACGCCCCCTTAGAAGACGCATGACTGCTTCACCAACGAGCCACTAAACCACCGAACCCGGAACCACCAATCGGACCACCTTGGACCACCTGCAGTATGGGAGACCACAGTGGAGACCAACAACACGGTCCTTTGGGCTATCCATGGCCATTAACACTTGGTATAGGCCCTTTCAATAATTACTCTAAACTTCACAAATTATTGTCAGGGGTGTGACTTGAACTGGAACCTCTCAGTTATGAGAGGGTGGGTTTACCACTTCAACCAGGCCTCATTCACAAATTTTAGGGTGCGTTTAGTTGGAGAGAATTTTGAGAGTTTAGTTTTTTGTTTTGTAATTTTGATAATTTGAATTTTTATTTACGATTTTGAGAGTCTGATTGTAAGTTTGAAACAAAAACATTGTTTGGTTGGTCAGAATTTTACAAGTTTAAAATAAAAATCTTGTTTGGTTTGATTGATTTGCAAAATTCAAGACTTGCTTTTTACTATTGACAGGATGTGAAAGTAAAACTTGATTTGGAAGATCAAAATCTGAAATTTATAAAACAACGTAAATCAAATAATAATTTTCAAATTGGACTTGCAAAATTAAAATTTTCAAATACTTATCCAACCAAATGCAGCCTAATATTCTTTTGCAAACTATAACGAAATTTTTTGATAAAAGAAAACTTTTTGCTCATCGGACCTGAGCCCTTCAACCCTATTTAGCTCCATCTCCACATATCGTCAAGACTCAGAGAGCATAGAAAAGCTCTATTCTAATGGTTTTGTGTGTATATTAGTTTAGTTTAATCAAAATATAATTTGATGAAATTTAGAAAGATGTAATCATATTTATTATTTTTTAATATATATATATATATATATATATATATATATATTTATCAATTCAGTTCAATTCAGCATAATAAAAAACAAACTCATGATAGATTCTAAGTAGGAATCCAAATTTTTTTATAAATAATAGAATAATATATTAGCATGATGTGATAAAAAGGCCATGCAATTTGTTTAAGGGGCTTTTGAAATTTCATCAAGGTTGGTAAATCAAAAGAATGACAGAATGAAGTACCTTTTGTGCGAAAAGCCATTTATAATTTGTCACTGCCCTATCCCTTTTGGAAGGGTTCTCTACCAACTTCCACCCAACCCAATCAACTGTTTGATTTAAAAGAAAAAAACGAGATAGATTATTAATTCTCAAAATTAGCTTTAGTGGAAAATGTGAGCACCTTTTTTACCAACTCATCAACAAATATAAAAGACTTGAAAAATTACCAAAAAGGAAGCGAAAAGAAAAGGAGCATGCTATACGCAGTCCGTATTTTGCTTATTTTGTAGTCCAAAATAAAAATACGCCTTCGATATATATGATATGGTCAATAATTATGTATATCAGACATATGCATCATATATACTATTTCTTTTGCATACACTTGCAATTCAGTTATATATTAGAATCATTGTATATATGATTATTTAAAAAAATACGGACTGCAAATAAGCAAAATACGGATTGCGTATAGAAGACCTGAAAGAAACTTCACCATAAAATTTAAAAAGCCACACGGGACATGTTTCTTTTAGGCCAGTGTTAGGTGCAGGGACAATTTGATTTTGCAGGTCTGAAAAAGACAAAATTACTCTCATTTTTACATGATTACCTAGACCTGCATCAGCAAACCAGGGGTATTTCAAGTCAATATCAAGACCTGCAAAATAAAAATGTGCCTACACCTAAAATCCACGTTCTTTTATGTTCTTTTATGGGGCTTCTTCATGATGATGATTATGTACAAATATTTGGTGGACGGTTCCACTATGTTGAAAACCGAAAACCTTTTCCCTAAATTTTTTTTACTATAGAAAATGATAGTGTGTATTTTGAAGAACGTGTGTGCATTGTTCATTGGCTCTTAGTAGAGCCAGTTCAGAAATCATCTTCCATTTTCATCTTTGTTAATTAGATGCATAGTGTAAGATTAGTAACAAAAATGATATCTATGAAAATAGGCTGAATTGATTAAAAGAAGTGAGAAGATTATATATATATATATATGTGTATATATATATTAAAATTTATAATATTTTGTTGTATTTTTTTAAAATTAAATCGCTCAAATTTGTGAGGGAAATCATTTTGAACTTTCCCATACCAATTTTGTGCGGAAATAGACAAAGACAAAAGTTACAACATCCAAGAATGTGAGATAATTGAGCAAAAGCCCTAAAAAGCTCAAGAAAGCTTTCAAAACTAATTATACCTCTATTACAAAAATTAACTATGCTTAAAACAAATCCCAAATACTCAGAACCTATTAGTGAATTGGTAAGCCAAAACACAAGACACCAAGTATGGGATAAGATGGGCATAGTAGAGGATGTCAAAAGAGTGTAATCTCCGATGCACTGCATATGGGAATTAGTGTAGCAAATAGAGATGGCAGATAAGAAATGAGATCAGCAGAGAATGATATGCACAGCTGCAGTGAACTTCCTTTCCAGTAGTAGGAGAGGATCAAAACCGTGATCACCAGTCTGATGGGAACAAATCAAGAACTCGTATACAAATACAAGAATGAAACAGTAATAGATGGAATCAGTTCAGAGTTTTCATGCCGTACCCTCATTGGTGGTTTCTTCATTGTTCTCTTCCTCGGCGGTTGCTTCATTGTTTTCTTCATCATCTTCCATTAACGTAGGTAGAGGTGGCAATACCTCAATCACGGTCTCGACTAGCAGTTCTCTGCTCTCTCCAAAACGATCCTCACAGTCCTCTATCATCTGTGCAAAATGTAGAGGAATAAACTTCAGTCAGTTGGTGAAAAGTTTAACCCTAGAAAAGTTACACAAAATGACATCGTAGACAAATCAGGGACGAGCCTAAGTAATAGAAGCAAGAACCTATATAACAATAGCAGCACTTAAACAAGAACAAAAATCGAGAAAAAGTGGGAGTTGAGTCAAAATTCAATCTCCTTTGAGTATGCACGGCGAACAGAGATTATTATTACACCAATGGAGTACATCGCATGCACTAAAAAGGCAGAAAAGATCTCCTCAACAAAGCAACCCAATGTTCTTAGAAGAAAGTAAACAAGAAACATCGACCATGCAAGCATAATGTAACCGTAGATATTGGTATCCCAAAAGCTACATGATACTACTAACAGAATTGAACTGTGGAATCCTTTTTACTCATTCTACCAGTCACCGTTAATTTAAGAGAAGAAATCATATATTCAGCATTTTTCCTTAATAATCAAGCAAAAATAAAGAATTAATCACAGACATGGCAAAGTTTAGTTCTAAAGTATAAGTATAATATCAATCATGTTACCGAATCAATTTCAGCTTCGGATGCTGGCCTAAGATTGATGATGTTGAGTTTCTCAGCTGCTGTGAGATCATACTTTTTAAACTCTTCCATAACCTTATTCACAGCATCCTTAGTCTGAACGGATGCAGCTGTTTGGTCAAGATAATCATAAACCTGCAACATGAACAAAACAACCTCAGCGAAGGAAACACGTCAACACCAAACATTACTTTAAGACATAAGCATCCAACCTTGTACTCAGAAGGCGTAACAGAGGCAATGATCTGTGTTGGATCCTTCCCAGCACCTCTTGATCTCAAGAAGTCAAGGACTTCAAAATTAGTAAGTGAGCCAGCATATTCTTTAATTCTGCAACAACATCCACCACCATTCAGAGATTTTCAGGAAATGAAAAGAAGTTGCTAAGAATAAAAGAAACCAAGGGAAAGCTTAACATACATTTTCATCACTGCAGAAGAACCTAACCCGAAACGAAATATATTTATGACAGCTAAACCTGCAAAGGCAAGGCAAAAACTCAATGAGTTACTGACTTGCTGTGTATTTGAAAGCAGTTAAGATGGAAAATATCAATCACCGGATATCGTCCATTTTATGAAGGTTACAGGTGAGCAATACCAAAAAGTGTTTACATTTACTACGACTCAATGAAAAATCGGTTTCCATTAGCAAAACACTGGAAAATCCAGACAACAAGTTTTACATCCTTGATATGACTAGCATCTTTGCTTCATTTTGAAAGAAGATAGTCTAAAAACGCAACTTTTTCATCTTTAGCCCAACTCTAGCACTATAAACTTAAGTGAGCTGCAAAAACCATGTAGCATTATAAACTTAAGGAAATCCACATATAACATAATTCCAACGGCACCCCGGACCATGATTTTCAAAATCACAGCATATGATGGGGACCAAATCATTAAAAACTGCTTTATATCATCCTTAAAATCAACAAGTTTAGCAGTTTGAAACACTAATTCAGCATCCAAGTTTTTTTCCAGAATTTTTCTCCCAATAACAGCCATTTAATTGACTTACTCCTTCACATCACTCACACAGTGGAAACAAAGGTTACAATATATCAGTGATCAACCAATCTCTAGTAGGAGCGGCTCTCACTTTTTAGTCTTCAAGTCAGTTACAACTAACATTACATTGCTACCGTTCCAAACCGAAAACTAGAAAAACAAAGATGACATAGAAACTGGGTAACTTTCTACAAATACTCCCACTTTTTATTCTTCAAGTCAGTACTCACGTTTACAAATAAATTTACATTCCTACCGTTCCAAACCAAAAACTAGAAAAACAAGGATGACATAAACTGGGGAAGTTTCTAACATACACTTGCAGCATCTATGACAATGTCTGCACGCAACACCAGAAAATGCTGCTAGAAAAGTCTTTACCATAGGCATCAGAAAAACCAAGTCATGAGAATAAATAAACACATTTGAAGAAAGATAGGCTAGCAGTTGGAAAACCCCAAAAGATCAATGTTCATTCGACACGATAGATACCTGTATCGGATTCGTAGGGGAGTTGCGGCGGCGGGCTCACAGGTGGTAGTGATGGGCCAATTTGGGGATTAGGGTTTTTTAATGGCGGAGATTGGCCCCCGGCGACGTGATGATGGTAGATTTAATTTGAAGGAGAAAATGCCCAGATTTAAAGAATAAACACAAGCTGCAAAACAACAGTACCAAGCCAATATGAATTCTCATAAGAACATGAACACAGTTTAATTAGTATATATGATCTAATCCATACATGTTTTGACTGCAAATTATGTACTAATTAAACAGTCAACTGCGAGCAAATTTTAAACTTTGAGACAGATCTAGACACCTTTTATTCAGAAAATCAACTAAAATATTTTACAGCCAAAGTCCTAAGAAGTGAGAAAAGGTAAAAGAATCAAGTATTCCCAAATTTACATACTCATTCTTCAAGAAGCCAATCATTCTGTTCTCCCAAGTGTCAAAAACAAAAATAGAGCAGAATAAATGATTTACAGATGTCTAAGATCAGTCTTTCAAAAATGTAGAGAGTTTACTATAATTCCTTTATAAGTTAATGAGCGTTCACTTGGCCTAAAAATCGAGGAAAGTGATCAGTATATATGAGGTCACTTAAACATAAAAGTAAAACATTTTGAGTAATTTCTGCATTTCGAGTAAATAGTGATACCGTTACATATCCACACAAACAAAAGGTTAAGCAGAACAGCCCATATGAGAAGCAAAAGAAACAGAACCTTCATGGTAAAAGGATTAAGAAGTAACTGAATAGGATTCATTTTTACTGAATTAGAGCAGGGTTTTGCTTAAATTCAGCATACATGGAGCAGTGTATAGCTAAAACACAAAAAGGGCCAGAATTTAACGCAACATATAAAGTCTAACATTTATTAACTTTTTTATTTTTATTTTGAAGGAACATTTATTAACTTTAGTAAAGCTGCAACAGGCAACTTGCTGTTTCATTATCTATCATATTGATTATAGTTTATAGAAAGTAAAAAATATCCCTTGAGCTATATGTGTGTCTTGTCATATAATTCTAAGGCAGTAACAGACTGCATCTTAATTTAATTTCAAGACTTGAGCACAGAAGCAGTCTAATATTTGGGAAGCAAAGAAATAAAACCCCCGTAGCAGAAGGATCACTAAAAAGGATTGATTCTTCTTCAATGAATCATAAAACAAACTAAGCATCCTAGAGACCCAACACTCCAATGTCCCTTCCATCGTTTTACACCCACTGAACATTATAAGTGCTGCCTTCAGATCTATGCTAACATAAAAGGAAATTGAATTTGAGCATCAATGCAGAATTCATATGGTTCGAAGGAGTGGTTGTTCATCTAATTTAATTATCCTTTCACTGCTTTAATTATCTAATCAAAATATCCAAAGCTAACTTTGAAGATAGTTAATACAAGTAAATACACTAGTTAGGGATCATAAGTATTATGCATCAACTATCCTTAACTTCTTAGAGCTCAAAAGTTAATCCATCGGCACCTTCACCTCTTCAGCTCGCTGTGAGAATCGGAAAACTGAAACGCAGTAGGGGTTAGCTCCGTCAAAAGCTTGCATAGAGCTCCTCAACAACTAAACTATATATCTTTCTTAAAACAAAGGCAAAGCCTACTTCCAAGAGTGAGGCTCTTCCATTTATGATCATTTGAATTGTTAATCACTAACCTCTCAGCATTTCCAGCTAAAAAGAACAAATAACTTGGTAATTAAGGTCAAAATATGACGCAAAACCTACTTTAAACACCATGCTAAGACCTGCTGAGTATAATAACCAATAATTAACAGATCACGCCTAATATAATAGATCTAATTAGAAATCATACAATCACGAACATAGGATCAAGCACATAATAAATTCATCAGTATATCAAGAATCACTTCATCAGAAAATCAAGAATTCAGCTTGATATTTAGGTCTGAGAGGGAAGCATATCCAGGTCTTTCAGAACATAAGGACAGCATAATGCACATAACATCAGGATTCACTGGCCCCTCGAAAAGCATCTCAAAGACTCTTACTATGAAAAGAGTGGCTGGCCTACCGTAAGCTTATAGAAAGCAAGGTAAAAGAAGGGTTCCCTAGGTCGCCACACTAACTCGAGCAAGCTATTGAATTTGACACACCAAAGAAGCCCTAAATCTCAACTGTTTATACCCAGTCAGATACTATAACACATTCCATTAAAACAGAGTCAAAACTATGATTACTGAAAATGTGCAAAAACTGATTTAGCATCAAAATAACTTGCTTCTTCTTTGCCATCGTTTGATCAAATTCATAGCTCAAATTCCACAGTAAATAATCTAGTAACTATGTTTACTGAAACTTTCACCACACATAAACTTCAATTATCTTACTGATCAATATATAGCTCCTAAACCCCTCTAGATGCAATCTCAAAAACCCATCAAATTCACAAAAAATAATACTCCAATCATAAATCCAACAACATATCATACAAAGTAACTCCAAACCCCAAAAAAACCCAACATCCATTTTCACAAAGGCATTAATACAAACACCTAGTGAACACTACTAAAGAACCAACGAAAAAACAATCCCAGAACGAAAAATCACCTGCAAAAGCACACAGAAAGCGGAAATCCAAACGGGCTCTCTTCAATTGGCGAGAAACCCGAGAAATAAAATGAGATCCTTGCTTTCTTAATTTCAAGAACCAATCTTGATTATTGTTTTAGTGATTCCAGATGCAGTGGAGTGGATGACGGGGGCAGTGGTGCTTAACGGTAAAAAACGGGCAATGAAAATGTTCTTCCGGGAAGAATGGATATAAGACGACCCGAACTTGTTGTTATAACCCGAATTTGGCCCGAATACGACCCGCGAATTTTTCCCTGTTGTATAATTCATTTCATAATTTATACATCTATGTAGCATCTATGTAGAAATTTTTGCAATGAAAATGTTCTTCCGGGAAGAATGGATATAAGACTACCCGAACTTGTTGTTATAACCCGAATTTGGCCCGAATACTTTTACATAATTTCTAAAAAGGGCGATAATTTATTAGCATATATTCATGTAATTTAATTTTTGTATTAAAGACAGTTTTGCCCCTGCTTTGAAGTTACAATTCATTTCATTTTTATTTAATTTTATTCAATTCAATTTGGTTTTATCTCACTAACTTACTCTAATTCAATTAAGATTATTTTCAGCAACATCTAAATATTTTAGATTAAATTCAGTTCAGTTCAATTTCATTGAATTTTGTAAAGTTAAATAAAATTAAATTTATTTTGTATAATTTTAGTTTCGTTAAGTTTTTTCAAATTCAATTTTAAAAATTCAAATATTATTTAAGTGAATTTAAATCAGAATTTTGCAAACTTAATAAAACTGAAAAAAATTATTAAAATTGTGATGAAACACTCAATTTGATTTAAGTTAACCAACATTTTAATAAAATGAACTTCATGGAATTTAGAAAAATTAAACTGAATTGAATTCTTTCAATGTGAACTAAATTGAAATTCAACTAAACTGGAATTTAACAAATATTATAAGTTATAATCAGGGTTGAATTACTTTTTAATCAAGTTTAAAATCTACAAAAATGGGTTAAATTTAGAATAAAATTTAGATTACAAAATAGGGGTATAAATGTCTTTCATAGAAGAATTAAATTAAAAGAATATATGCTAATAAATCACCGTCCTTTTTAGAAATTATGCAAAAGTTACGCCCCACTTTCAAATTATGAAACTTATACCACCCTTAATCAATATTTTCCCTTAAAAAAATTAAAACTACTAAACCAGCCCATTGTTTCACCCCCTCTCCCATGCTTCAAAACTAGGGGCGGTTTTGCTTTTCCCTTTCCTCCTACCCAGACTAGTACTACTACTACTGCACCTGCCAAACCCTATTCCACCGGCCATCCGTAGACCTGCTCCTTGTCGAAATATACTCCGGTCCGTACAGATCCTGCATCCTTTCCACTTGCTTCGTCCATAGCTTCCCCAAAGCTTGATGCTTTCTTTTGTTATTCACAGAATTCATCTACAAAATATGCTCAACCTCCCTTATTCATCACAACAAAACCTGGGATTTCGCTTATCAAGCAAGGGTATACATTTCATTACTTTCATTCCTGCTTTTTTTTTGTGAATTTTTCATCATTAACATTTTCAAAACTAAGCTACAAAAATTCAGTTCATTTTTTTGTTGTAGTGCATTTTTGGTTTTACAAATCTGATTTTTCTGTGTTATCGTTACTTTTTTTTTTTTTGCCTTTTCACCTCTCGTTATGTTGGTTATTTGCCTGACCTGCAAAATATTTCTTTCCCAGAATTCAAGGACTCTACTGAATTTGTGGTGAAAGGTTGTGTCAAGGTCTATACCAGCATACTCTACTGCATGAATTTAAAGATTTGGGTTGTGTTTGGTTTGTCAGGTTTTTGAGAGTCTTGGTTTTTGTTTTTGGTTTTTGGGAGTTGGGTTTTTGTTTGGGTTTTTGTGAGTCTGTTTTTCCAAAAACCTTGTTTGGTTCGTCAGGTTTTTGCAAGTCAAAAACAAAAACCTTGTTTGGTTCGTCAGGATTTTGCAAGTCCAAAACAAAAATCTTGTTTGGTTCGTCAGAATTTTGCAAGTCCAAAACAAAAACCTTGTTTGGTTCGTCAGGATTTTGCAAGTCCAAAACAAAAATCATATTTAGTTTGATTTAAAATTTGATACTTGTTTGGTTTGCGTGAATTTGATTTTGTTTCAAAATTTAAAATTTAAATTATTCATTGTAAAGACAATTTGAATAAAACAAGACTTTTTTTCCGCTAAATTTCGATGAGTTTGACGTTCATTGTCACCCTTCGAATGCGCGTTACATATTCAGTACGTATGATTCAAAATACATACAAAAATAGCGCTATGAAATCAACAATTTTTGTTCAACAACAACTGAATACGCAGAACATGATATGACACAGTCATGATTATTACAAATTCTGTCACAAGTATAAAACGTTAACTAAAATAATAATTTCAGGACAACATCATTGGTAATTGACCCAGGAACACAACTAGTGCTTCAGAAACTCACTCATACTAATAGCTTTCAAAAGTACTTTGTTAATTTGCATGAGCATCTTCGAAGATGAGGTTGAAGTCTTCATACATTCGAAGATCCTTTCCACTGAAGTAGTGAATTGCATCCCATCCTCCGTGCACGCGCAGATAAAGTAAGTCAACATGAGAGATGTAATATGAATTTTTCTATTGAAATCAACTTCGTATTCCGATGCGTTATTCCATGTCTCAAAATAACAATAAACAAGAATATAATAATCTTGTCGAGTGCCTCCATGTTCTCAACATTGAATGTGTAGTTTATTCCATCCCAGACCACACCCGTAGTATTCCGGAGCCTCTTCCATGCAAACCAGTTTACCTTCCATCTTTTAACTTTATCGCGAATCTGGGCATTACTAAGAAGAACATTCTGGTTGGAGTTGAACAAACGTGTTACGTCATTCCAGTTGGTCTTTTTAAAGTGATTGACCGTAAGACAAGGCAGACCACGGGTACTTCTCATGTCCTCGCATACGCCTCTCACAGTCTGGAACAAAGCCGATTCAAGGTCGGCGGACCACCGAAAGCTGGTTGATAGCCTCAGTTGGCGACGTTCAATCGACTCTGTCATGCTTATTTGGCCTATGAATATATGAGTTCATTAAGTTGAACTTTCTGATAAATGTTAACAACACCGAAGCAGATACATGAAATCAAAAATAGTTCAAGATAAGTACCATACAAGGCAATGAAGAGATGCATAAATTTAAATAACTTACACAGAGTAAAACAGAGACTGATTTGCAAGAACCATGTACAAGGAAGAACAAACTTCCGAATGCTGAATGTGAGATATAATATGAGGCTTTGTTCTTTCTTATACATGAAGAATTTTTAAAGTCGCTCAAAAAGTTTAAAAGCCATGCCACCAAAAAGACAACTAATAGTGGGCAAAGATGCCAACAACATGGATGTGGAAAGTTGAACGTGTCTGAATAGCATTCATATGTAGTTCCTTTTAGTTCTGTGCATACTGGAGCATTCGTCATTTCATTTCAATATAGGCCTTCTATACGCAGTCCGTATTTTGCTTATTTGCAGTCATTATTTTTATTAAATAATCATATATACAATGATAATCATATATAACTGATTTGCAAGTGTATGCAATAGAAGTAGTATATATGATGCATATGTGTGATATACATAATTATTGACCTTATTATATACATCGAACACGTATTTTTATTTTGGACTGCAAAATAAGCAAAATGCGGACTTGCGTGTAGCATGCCCCTTTCTGCAATATGTTAACGTCGGGTCACTTTAAATAATTTAATATCAATTTTTTGCATCTCATTATAGCGGATGATTGTTTTTTCCCAATTTAAATAAATATATAAGTACTGCTGCATCAGTCAATTTATTTTACTCCTCTGAATATAGAAACAAATACACGGTCACTCATACATGATACTTTGGTAGGCCGACATTATGCCATCAAACACCGACTCTTCATGAAAGCACACACAAACACACACAAACAAAAAGTTATCAGACGTGACCAATGGATTCTAGTAATCACACTTTGAATTGTTGAACATACTTATTGAACATGATTAGCCCATATAACCGACGCAATATGTTCGCGGTATGCATTCCATTCCGCTCGAGCTCCTGCAGATCGATCACCTGGTTGCACATGGGACGTTGTAATCACCCAAGAGTCATCATCATCTTCGTCATCACTGTCTTCAATCTCAAACAAGTCAAGATCGTTAAGATCTGGATCGTATGGATTATTTTGCAATATGACATTATAGATTGTACAACAAGCTATGACGAAATCGCCTTGGGGCTTCCACTCGAAATTGTATGTCGGCCCTGTCAGGAATTGAAATTTCTTCTTCAGCACACTGAATGCCCTTTCCACTACATTTCTTGTCGAAGAGTGTCTATGGTTAAACAACTCTTCCTTGTCACGAAACCCGCTACGGTGATGTTCCCTTGGATGGTATGGTTTGCTTCGAAAAGGGCACATGAACCCCGGCTTACTCGTGTAAGCCGAATCAACTACATAATATTTTCCAACAGGTGGTAGTGGAAAGTTGTGACGGCTTTCTAATGCGGTTTCCAACACAGAAGCATCATGGGAACTACCACCCATGCCAACAAAAACATAAACAAATCGAGAATTATTGTCAACAACAGCCATCACATTTTGTGATAACACTCCCTTCCGATTGTGACATTTGGGCTGATCTGTTTCATTCACATACGCTTCAATATGTGTACCATCAATGGCACCGATGCAATCCTACAACACATGAAAAAAGTTAAAGAATAATAAAGTAAAAAAAATATCAGTTGCTTGGTACTCACTACACATATTTCGAACATGAAAATACCTTAAAGTATGGATATAGCCGTTTATCATTCCTAATTCGTGGGTGGACATCCTGCTGATTTAGCGGACATATCACTGTTTCACTTAGACGCACAAGTGCATCTCTCACTTTAGCAATAGTCCGACTAACCGTCTCCGACGAATGTTGGAATTGCATACAAGTTTGTTTAAACCTGCAATCACCAGTTGTCACGTACAAAAATATAAGTAATGCTTCCTTTATTTGGATACCCCTATTTTTTTGTATAAAATGTCCTCCGTCCAGCAATGCATTCACCAGCATGTTGAAACTTGTGTGATCTATGTGAAAGTGGGCTGGAAGGTTTCTCGGATTACCCTCCAATACCCACGTAGTAACCTGTGCACCACTAACAAAGTCGTACTGGTTTTGTCTAGGTATGGGGAACAGACGTTCTTCAAGGCGTTCTGCAAGGCGGTCAGCAACTCTCTCACTGACCCTCTGAATTACTGCATGCTGGAATTCCTCACTAAGACGACCTGATTCCATGAAGGTATTCACCTCATTGTTGATAAAATCATCGCCTGACGTAGAAGAACTTCCCCACATTTTTGTAACAATATTGTCTGTCCGAAGAGAAAATGATGAGGATAAATAATGAGCACGCATCGGTTAAAAAATTAAGAACAAACGAGATACAGAATATCAACACGGAGTACGAAGCAATAATACAATATGCAAGGGAGTTGCATACCCTGATTTAATCAAACAAGCAGTTATGTAATTTGCAGTTGAAATACCATAAATGATGTATGGACCAAAACACATCCCGTTATATACCAATTAAATCGAGTGGGTGCAATTGAGTAGTGCTCGTTTTGGTAACATGGGTTATGCTTAGTGCACCCCCCACTTTCATGCTGATAATGTTGAACCCACTTTGTACAAGTGGAGAATATAAACAAGTGGGACTTTTTTAAAGTTGCACATGGGAGTGCTACCTCACTTTCGGTGGGATATAAGAAAGTGCATACAATTTACTGCTCATCCCTCATTATTTGATCCCCACTAGGTGAATTGTTTTCAACGCAAATACAAGGGGTCATTACAATTTCCAAATGTCAAGCACAAAATGCAAATCAAATAAATTGCATAAAAATGTTAATCAAGTACAAATGTTATGAATATTATTACAAACTGACTATAAACATACAAATATAGTCTCAACCAGTTCTGATTATTGTAGTCTCAATGACTCAGGTAATGAAAATAAAATTCTGTCACTTATAATACACAAACTCATCAGAAATTCAGCACACAGATTACAAGGCTTAGTGAGGCCTCAGACTAAGAATAAAAGCACGACGATACTCATCATGTAGCGCAAGAAACTTCTCGGCCCTTGAAACCTTCTCAGGCCCTTCTAGATAGTTATTGAAACGAAGCATGTCCTGCACATCAAAACCCTACATGGCAACAAAAGCCTCCATGGCCCGAGTTATCACTGATTTCTGAGAAACCCGCGAGCTGACGGAGTCACTGAATTTGTTAATCGCAGAAACAAACTCATCATCATCGGTTTTGCTGGATTTCTTGGACCTCCTGCTGCTACAAGGCATAGGACTGCCATATCTCTTCTTCGTAGCGTCCCTATTGGTAGGAGAAAAATCTTCATCATCACCCAAATTGACGTAACCCTGGGTTTCAAAAGCAGCTGGCTGAGACACATTAGAGTAGGCACGATCTGGATCCGCCGTATTGTTACCAAAAATGAGATGGAACTCATCAAACAATTGCATATTCTTTCCAGCAAAGAAGTGAATGGATTCCTTTTTTTTCTGCAGTCAGACATATAAGTACGGTTAAAGCGACAACAACTAAACCCATGACAATTCAGCTTTCAAATAAGAATGACCCGTCATACCTCTGTAAGTGAATCCATGTCCGCTACGGTGAACGTAAGGTTCACGGGATCCCATCCCACACCAGTAGTGTCGCGCAGTTGTTTCCAGTTCAACCAATTCAACTTCCACCTCTTAACTTTGGACTGAATCTGTTCTGTTGTGAGAAGCAGATGCTGGCGTGTGTTGAACACATCTTTCAATTCATTCCAGTTTGGTCTCTTGAATGCATCAACGACAAGTCTGTCCCTTGCTTAGCATTCTGTTCGCAGTAGGTTCTGACTGTCTCGAACAAAGCAGACTCGAGCTCGGGAGACCAATGAAATTTTGGGACCTTGCCTTTCTGGGAAGTTTCTGGTGCTGCGTTCATGCTTGATGTCTGGGGAAAAAACCAATCATTCTGATTACTTGTGCAACATAAACCGGTGCAACAGAGAGCGAGTACAAATACCTGTTCTTCACAATTTTTAATGCACAGCTCAAGGTCGTTCTCGTCCCACTCAGACCCAGCCGGTTCACTTAACACTTTGGGGTTAACTTGTTTCACCGACACTGCTCCATTCTTGCTATCGATACTACCGATGGGGGTAATCGATGTGTCTGCAACTCAAAGTATTTCAAATTAGTTTTATAGGAAAAGCATCACAACAAGTAGAGAGAGTGAGAAGGGCAAGAGGGGAATTAATGGGTACCTCTTTGTGGTTTGCAAAATTTGTAGTGTTTTGGAATCATGTTCTGTTCATCCTATGTTGTTATCAGATCAGTTCAATCAGTTAAATTTAGTCACAATAAAATGTGGAATCACAGTACAAGTTTTTGACATAAACTTGCTTGACAGAATTAATGCACAATGTCAGCAAACGCATGCAACAGAAATCATAAATTGGTAGTAGCACAATTGCTGACAGAAACCAGTCCAGTGAACTATAGAACGAACAAAATTACTCCAAACAAAGGTAACATCTATCACTCTTTCCCAAAAAAGAAGAAGAAGGTAACAGCAATTACTGAATTTTATGACCACAGGCCCCATATTCACTACAGTATTGTGCTCATCTGGAAACACCCTATTTGTTTTATCGTTTCCTATTAATCTATGCATCTATTCATCGAAATCAAAACATCACCAATTCTATTTCCTCCACCGCCGCCTACATATCCAGAAATGACCAGCTCTCACGTTCCGACTTGCGCTGTTTTTTGAATTTGATTTGATCATAAAATATTATTAAAAACTTGCGTTCTATTCGTTATTATAATATATTCTCATTTTGACTGACTAAAAATGCTGTCTGGTCAATTATTTGCACTTCAGCCAACAAGGGAAAAAATTTGGACTTTCGAAAACAGCAGCAGCAGCAACCTATTCTATAGCATCCTCTATTCTTAAATACATGTTCCAAGATTGAGATCTAGCGATCAACTAATAAACACTCCATTCATACATTTGTTAGAACTGACACGTTTCTACAGGAAACATCTTTGACAAACAAATCACCAAAAAATCCATTAGAGAGTATCAACTTCATATATCAACAAAAGAATGAAGTAAAATTATCTGATAGATCATAACACAGGCTACACACATCAACAGTTAAATACATTCAAAGCAGCAATCGAGCCTCAGCAATCAGCTATACACACAGAATTCTAAATAGACATGCATCTAAAGGAATAATCTTTAACAACAAAAATCACAACCATCATTCCTATTCATTCCATCTTTCAACCATCATTTAAATGGATCACATTAACACACATCAATAGTCAAAAAACAAGTTCAATTTGAAACGAAATTGGACCAGAGAAACCGAGTCTCACCTCGCCGGAACCAGGATCGCTAATGAGCGAGAATTCTTCGATATATCGTTTGGATGGCTTCAGAATTTCGCCCCACCTAGCTGGACAGCCAGTTTCTGAGCTGATAACTGGGAAATTAAGGGTCCGAGGTTGAGATGCGAATGTCGAATGATGAACAGTGAGCCGAATCAGACTACAGGAAATTGCCTGTCGCCGGAGGAGTATTTGTGTGTATCTGAGTTCAGTTCCATAAAAAAGAACTGTATTATTTCTATATATGTAATTGAATTCCTCGGCATAAAATTTCAACATCCAACTAACAAAAGCAACAAACTTGAAAGTAAAGCACCTCAGCCAACCAGGGAAAAAATCTGGACATTCGAAAACATCAGAAGCAGTAACCTATTCTATATAGCATTCTCTATTCTTAAATACATGTTCCAAGATTGAGATCTAGTGATCAACTAATAAACACACCATTTATACATTTGTTAGAACTGAAACGTTCTACATGAAACATCTTTGACAAACAAATCACTAAAAAATCCCCTAGGGAGTATCAACTTCATATATCAACAAAGGAATGGAGAAAAATGATCTGATAGATCAAAACACAGGCTCCACACATCAACAGTTAAATGCATTCAAAGTAGCAATGGAGCCTCAGCAATCAGCTATACACACAGAATTCTAAATAGAGATGCATCTAAGGGAGAATCTTCAAAAAAAAAAAATCACAGCCATCATTCCTATTCATTCCATCTTTCAACCATCATTTCAATGGATCACATGAACACACATCAATAGTCAAAAACCAAGCTCAAATCGAAACGAAATTAGACCAGGGGAAACGAGCCTCACCACGCCGGAATCAGGATCGCTGATGAGCGAGAATTCTTCAATATATCGTCGGATGGCTTCATAATTTCGCCCCACCTAGCTGGACAACAATTTTCGGAGCTGATAACCGGGGAATTAAGGGTCCGAGGTTGAGACGATGAATGTCGAAGGATGAACAGTGAGCCGAATCAGACCACCGGAAATTGCCTGTTGCCGGAGGAGTATTTGTGAGTATCTGAGTTAAGTTCCATAAAAAAAACTGTATGTTTTTCTATATAAGTAATTGAATTTGTTTTGACTCCAAGGAAATCACCACACATCAATGCACTTCCCTTTCTTTCTTGACTTAACAATAGTCCAAAACTTAGTATAACAGATGACCTTGAATCGAAAAACTAGCACAGAAAAACTGCCAAGAACTTCTTAAACACTTTCATCATTAATGCCAAGACACAATCTCCTAATCTAAAGTCTACGAATTCAGTCAGAACACGCATCTCGACTCTTTTCAAATGATTCTGAAAACAACGAGCAACAAAGTTTCACAGTCGTGCCTTGACAATGAAATCAACTAACATTATCCTTTAAACATGGCTTTTAAGCACAGATAGTAGACTTGGTACTTGCTAGAGCTAATGTAATTTGAGTACTAACCTTGGAAAGTGGGAAACGGGAAAACTCCGATCTGGGAAATCGGGAGTCGGGACGATCTGGTGGCGGCCCGGTACGCATCTCCGGCGACGGGAGCGTCTGGTGGCGGGGTTGGACAGATCACCGACAGTGGGAGGTGGGCGATGAATGCAGCGGCGGCGCCGGTATGGTGAGCAGGTAGTCGTCGGACGTAGGTGTCAGGGGGCCCGACGAGTGGGAGAACGCGTCGAGGGAGGACGAAGAAGTTGGGGACGAGAGTTGGGGAAATCTGGTTTTGCGTCTGGTTTTGGATAGCCAAATCTGGACCTAACAGTACAAAAACCAGATTTTGTGGGGTGAAAATCGGATTTGCAAAAACAATTGAACCAAACACGTTTTTGCAAATCACGACTCCCAAAATCCCAGATTTGCAAAAACTGGGTATACCAAACGCAGCCTTGATTTTTGAAGCCTGGGATTTGTAATGATGTTAGTCGGTCAGGGATCTTGTACCTGCAATAAGTTTTTTATTAACTTTTCTTTGGAGTCTTTCTGATACGAAATGGAGACCTGCGTTGAGCAAAAATTATCGGGTACACCCTATTGCCATAACTGTCACGCATCGGCACTGCAATATTACTTGCATAATTCATGTCAAATTTATTTATTCTTTTTTTTATTCATTTCTGATGCCTTGTTATAACTGGTCGTTGGATTTAATGTCAAAACTCAGTGGTAATTACAAACATTTTATTGGATGTGACTGAAATTAAATTATACAAACCATGTGAATATCTAAGGTTTTACCGATGAATTTTGCTATTTTATCGTAAATTTGATGATTAGTAATGCCAAATAAACCTAATTTCACATCAATTTACCTGTTCATGTAAGATTTGTTTCACTTTATTATAAAAAATTTAAACCTTGAGAATGCAGGCCTACCAAACTCTTCTTGCACATCCAACTGATGCTGCCCGCCTGGTCGGTCCGGATGGTCCCCTTCCTCTGATCCAATAACCTAGCCTGCAAGACAGAGCCCTGGGAGGTACCCGAGGGTAGACCCTCCAGCGTGATGATGAAAGATAGATCCCGGGAGAGAAAATGGGGTATTCACTAGAATAATCAGAAGATACTTACTTGGAATAGTGCTGAGGAGCACTATTTATACAGTGACCCATGCCCTCCATGCTTTAATGTACTTGTTCTTATCCGAGTTGTACGACCCCGGATGCTGCCATATTAGCTTATCTCATTATGGGCCGAGTCCACGTTACTGCCGGGTAACTAGGCCTGGGTCTGGTATCACCACTAGCCCCCCGGAAGCCGGTCCTTCCAGCCGAGGGTGGGAAATCTCTTGATCCGAGAGCAGAAGGATTGGATTTCTGAATTCCATCCCCTGGCCGACAATGATGGAACGTGGGCGCGCGTTTCCCGAGGATAATTAATAACCGTCATTATTATTTCCTCGCTTCCCGAGCCCATTTAATCATTTTCTTTTATTCTCCTTTCACTTTCTCTATAAATAGGTCATTCCATCCATCGCTTTCAAATCTCAAAAACCATTGTTCAACTCTCTTTTTTTAAATACTCACATTCTCTCTCCTCCTCCAAGCAATGGCTACTACTAACGCCCAGTCCACCACTCAGTCAAAGGCCCTTGTCACCTATTCGCATGAGAGCACTTCTCACGAGGCTTCTGCCTTCCAATCTGTTGACTCATCGGTATCTTTCAAGCCGATTTATCTTTCCAGCAATCTCACTCCTTCAGAGCCCAAATTCAAACGTTCCAAGAATAGGGAGCAGAGGGTTATAGACACCGCTCAGGTCTCTTCGCTTCAAGCCGATGTCTGGACTAAGAAGTGCCTGAGCGGCATGTGAGTCCCGGTACCCTTGGACGCCCAGATGACCGTCGTCTCCTCAGATGAGTCTGTGAAGGCCGTCCGGTGCATCCCCCGGATCCACTTTATGTGGGGGTTGAGCCTCCCTCTCCCTCGGTTGTACTCCCGGTTCATGGAGTATTATAACATATTTCCGGCCCAAGTTCACCCAAATGTGGTTGCCGTTATGATGGGCTTCTTGGTCTGATGCTCTCGCTGCGATATCGATCCTTCTTTCAACCTGTGGAGGTCGTTCTATATGCTTATCAAAATGCCCCGGGAAGGAGGCCATCTACACTGTCCAAGCTCGGCCGGGCATCCAAGATTTCATCCTGGGCACGAAGGACTCTGCCAAGAATTGGCAGCTGAAGGGGTATGTCAAGGTGAACCCCGAACGATATGGAGTGCCCGGATGGAATGATAAGGTTGTTGTTGATGCCCGGGAGGCATTCCTTCCGGACAAGCACCGGAAAAATCATATGACCCTGTCCGCACAGCCCCTGAATCTGGATCAGTACTGGCTGGTGGACAACTCCATTTACCTTTTTCCCCGGACGATCTATCTGGCTGAAGTTTTTCAAGATAGCCGCTGGGTGGTAACCTGGCCTGTGCAAGGTTTGTTCTTCGGCTCTTCTTCCTTCTCTTTTTCATTCTCTTTTATTATTAAAAACTCGTGTAACCTTATCTTCTCTTTACAGCTCCATCTGTGGCCGACGACCCTGAGGTCCCGGTCCCGGAAAAGTAGACCAGGAAGGTCGTGACGGAGGTGGCCGAGTCCGAGACGGCCAAAATGGTGAAGAAGAAGGAAACGGTCAAGCCGGTCGATATTCCTCCTATTTCGAACCTTTTCAAGAAGCAGACGGATCGAAAGATCTCGGACCCCGCTGAAACCTCTACTCCTAGCACCCATGAACCACCTCCTGTGGGGACGACCGGGGCTCCTGATCTGGGCCCGATTTCAGTCGAGGTGATCAATGTTGATCCTCCAATCGTCCGGGAGGTTCAAGAGAAGGGTCCTATCCTCAAGATAGCGGCCCAGCAGGAGACCGTTCAGGACCCTGCCAAGAGTCCATTCGAAAGTTCCCGGAACCCTATCTCTTCGGGAACCAACCAGGATCCTCCCCGCCAAGAGGGATTATTTGGGCGTGGTATTTTTAACTTCCAGTCGTCGTCCGGGGATGGGAGGTCCCCGACCTCCAGATATACCACCATATCTGCCCCTACCATTCCTCCCCCGCCTTCCTTTTCGGCGACGAAGCGGAAGGGGGAGAATTCCGAAAAAGAAAAGAAGAAGCCTCGGACCAGCGAGTCTCAGACCCCGCCTCTGTCCAACACCAGTGCCCCTTCTATCTCTTCCTCAAGTTAGCAAGTACCTTTAACCCCTTTTTTTTAACATCTCTTCCCATAGGTTCGGCTCCTCAGCTCCGAGTTTGCCAATTCTCCCGACTTCCAAGCCGCCCTCTCCTCCATTCTTACTCGTCAGCTGGAGGGAAAAGAAGAAGAACTTCGACCTGAGAAGGAAGCGTCGGCTCAACTTCGGGCGAGACTGAGTAATCTGGAGAAGGAGTTGGATGCTGCCCGAGAGGTGAACTACAAAGATCGTCTGGAGTTCACCAAGCCGGTTGTCGACAAGGTCTTGGCGAGTCAGACCATGTCTCGTCGTCTGACTGACCTCAACCTCGCCGCCAGCGCTCATCAGTGCCACAACACCTACATGGAGGTCTGGGGTTGGTTTCCTCCATCGATCTGAGCCTCTTTCAAGAAGCAGTGGTTCAACCCTAACTCCGAAGCTCAGCAACTCCATCTTGTGGACACACTCCAAAAGGGGGGAATGAAAGGCTTATCTCCTAAGCTATGGGAAACCTTGCGGGAAAACCGCCCTTCGACCAAAGAAGTCCGGAGCTAGTCGACTGATGTGGTTCGGCTGCCGGGTCCTCTACCTCCTGCTCCACTATCCAGGTCTGATTTGCCCAAGGATGACAACTTTACCCCGTGCTGCACCATGTACGGCTACTACCGGGGGGCTGTTCGACCCAAAGGATCTGGAAGCCAGAGACGCTCCTTATCCCAACCCCGGTACTGACGCCCTCAGAACCGCCGATATGCCCCCTTCTCCTGCTCTGGATTTCGATGACTCTGGAGAAGAGTCCGAGGATGATAGCAGCGATGACAGTGACGACCAGGGGAAGGGAGCCCTTAAACCTGTTAGTTAGATTTTCCTCTCTTTTTCGTTTTTATCTCCATTTGTATCTCGTCACCCAATTTCCTTTTTATAAATGAAGAATTTCTTTTGTTACATTCATCTTCTGAGTTGCTCCTGCTCCGTTTCCTCTCTCTCGTAACTACCTGTTTCTGTCTTCTTCTTTTTTTTGTAAATCTTCACCTTAACCCTGTTCTTGTCGTGACCAGGAGTTGGCCCAGATTCTTAATGCCCCGGATCCTTCCCCGAGACAAGCTGGAACCGGCTGTCCGAGTCTGACGGATCTTCTATCCGAGGGAGGACTCGGTCCCCTGATCTCAGAGTTTCCTGATGCCGATTGTCTGCTCACTTGCCTACTTCAGATTCAAGAAGACTTTGGGTCCTTGCCGAAGTGTTACCGATTGGCCTTCGAGAGCATTGACCAAGTCCTAGAGTTCGACCGAGTTATGACGGAACAGGAAGCTCAGCACCATAACTTCCAAGTCTGGATCCAAAAGGAGCTGGACAAGGTATGGCATCATATTCGGTTGTACTATAACAAGTGTATGCGCATGCAGAACAAGGCCGAGCTCCGGAAACAAGTCACCAAACTCGAAACGGAGAACAAGAAGTTGGCGACTAGGAACCGGATCCTGCAACAGCAACTCGTAATAGTTCATCTCTCCTATCACCTGCTGGGACTTTGCCAGGGGGAAGTTGACGTTCCTGTGCTGACCGACGCTCCCCGAGCAGTTGATGACCTCATCACTTGGATAAAGAGTTCCGAAAGGACATCCGGCGTCTTGGCCGCTGCCTATCAAGCGGCGGTGGGCTGGAGGCAAAATATTCTAAGCCGGAACGTCCTTCCAACCTCTATGTCTCAAATTCCTCCCCTTGAAGACATCGACTTGGCCTATGAGCGCTACGAACATGCCCCTCAGCTTTTGGACCTGGAGGCTTCTGAGCGACGCCTGGCCAGACTTCGGACGGTGGCTGCTAGATTCCGCGCTCGGTATCCTACTCGAGAGAGAACGCCCGCAGTCCGTCGGCAACCCGGTTCTCCTCCTCCGGCTAGCTCTCTGCCTCCCACGACTCTTTCACATCCGGCCAGAAACGACCGAAAGGGGAAGCAGAAGGCCATCGAATCCGGGGGAGCCCCAATCAGGCGAAGGGTTTCTTCAAGATAACCTCCTGTCTGGATAGGAAGTCCTGCCGCTACTAGCAAGGTTCCTGTTTCTGCAAACGAGCCGGAAGGTGAACCAAGTGATCATCCAGACGTCCCCCGTAACCAGGACAAGGAGCAGAGGACGTTAGAGCAGGCTGTTCAGAGGAGCAGGCATGAGACTAGGAAAATTCCCCCCGGTGAGGCCTCTACCTCTGGGGCCCCGAAATGGAATAGAGCTCTCTGCTGTATATCACTTCTGTATTTGTAAGGACTTTGATTTATGTATAAAAATTTTCATTTTATATTTATCATCTTTTCATTCCGAACTCATTAGAGTTGCATAATTTATTTTCATTAAAAGCGGACCAATGTTCCTGTTACAAAATTTCCCTAGGCTTCCAGCGCCAGAGGGCTCTTCTACCTACCCTTCGGTCATCCGACCTCAGGGCTTCTCTTCCGGGCGTCTGATGCCCGGAGCTATTACTACCTAGGCATCTAGTGCCAGAGGCTATCCTACCTAGGCATCTAGTGCCAGAGGCTATCCTACCTAGGCATCCGGTGCCAGAGGCTATTCGTAGAACCACCTAAGGTTCGCTACGTTCCACCTCCGGGGGATTCCCTTTCCCTTTGAGTCTTCTAGCACGTAACTTCCGCTGGGTGGGCTTCTATTACCCGGTACGGTCCCTCCCAGTTGGGTGCCAGCTTACCCTCCTGCTCCTGACGACTCTTGTCATTTCGCCTCATCACTTTGTCTCCTACCTTGAATAGCTCCTTCCGTACTCTTCTATCATGGTATTTCTTAACCTTCTCTTTAACTTTGGCCTCATGCAGGGCCGCCTTCTCCCTCTTTTCTTCTAGCAGGTCTAGGTTCGTTCTGCATTCTTCCTCGTTCACGTCCTCGGCAACTGGTTCGGCTGTCCGAAGACTCGGGATGCTGATCTCTGCTAGGATCACTGCTTCCGAGCCATAGGTTAAACTGTAGGGGGACTCACCCGTTGCCGAACTTTCTGTGGTCCGGTGGGCCCATAAAATGCTCGGCAGCTCGTGTGCCCAGTTCCCTTTGGCCCCCTGGAGCCAAACTTTAAGCCCATTCACTATCGTCCGGTTAGTCACCTCCACCTGCCCATTAGCCTGCGGGTGGTATACTGACGTGAGCTTCTGGCTTATCCCATACTTCGCGCACCAGGACTTAAAAGGGTCATTTTCAAACTACGCACCATTGTCAGTCACTATGGCCCTCGGCACCCCAAACCGACAAACAATATTCCTCCAGCAGAACTTCACACATGTAGCTCCCCGGATGTTCGTCAAGGGCTCGGCCTCTACCCATTTGGTAAAGTAGTCAATAGAAACAATCAAGTACTTCAGGCTACCAGGGGCAGTAGGGAAAGGCCCAACTAAATCCAGTCCCCATCTACTGAAGGGCCAAGCCCCCGTTATCCATCTCATCTCCTCCATCGAGATGTGCACTAGTTGCGCAAACTTTCTGGCATTATAGACATGAGCGAACCCTGTCCTACGAATCCTCAAACATGGTAGGCTAGTAGTACCCCATCCTTAGAATCTTTCTAGCCACTGTCCTTGCTTCCTGGTGACTACCGTTCGGACCCTCATGCACTTCTCTGACCAAGTATTTTCCCTCCTGACGTTCCACACACTTCAGCAGTGGCTGGAGATATCCCCTCTTGTACAGGGTGTCTTCCTGTAACGTATACTTAGGTATTTTAACCCGGACTTTTCTTGCTGCTACACGGTCGGCCGGAACGTCCCCGGTTAGAAGGTAAGCTCGGATCAGGATCATCCAGGAGTCTTCCTGTACTATCGCTACTATCAGGCCCTCATCACCCTGCTCGTAGCTCCTCCTGCTGAGGGTCTCCCTTCTGAGAGGAGCCTTCTGACCCGGTCTTAACTTGGAGGATGCCAACTTGCTCAAAGCATCCGCTTTCTCATTCTTCTCCCTCGGCACCTGTTCTAGATTGAAACTATCAAACTGCCGAATCACCGCTCGAACTAGTTCCAGGTACCTCTGTAAACTCCACTCCTTGGATTCATATTCTCCATTCACCTGCTGCACCACAATCTGCGAGTTGCTAAAGGCCTGGATCGACCCTATTTTCAGCTCCCGGGCCAGCTTGAGTCCTGCCACTAATGCCTCATATTCTGCCTCGTTGTTTGTAGTATTGAAGTCAAAATGCAGGGCATAGTGATACTCCTCTCCTTCTGGGGATGTTAGCAACACCCCGGCTCCGCTGCCTCCTGCATGGGCCGAACCATCCACAAGCAGTGTCCACTTCGAATTCAGAGGATCCTTGGCCGGCTCGACCCGTCCTACCATTTCCGTTAAGAAGTCAGCCATCGCCTGACCTTTAATGGCCTTCCTCGGCTGATAGGTTATCTCATGCTCTCCCAACTCTATAGCCCACTTCATTAGCCGCCCTGAAGCCTCAAGCTTAAGCATCACTTGCTTTAGTGGGTGGTTGGTCAGGACCACAATTGGATGAGCTTGGAAATACGGACGTAAATGTTTTGACGCATAAACCAGCACCAATACCAATTGTTCCAAACTGGTGTACCGTGTCTCCGGGCCCTGCAACGCCCAGCTCACAAAGTATACGGGGCACTGCTTGCCCCCTCCTCTCGGACCAGCACTGCACTGACAGCCGACACTGATGCAGATAGATACAAGAGCAATTCCTCCCCCTCCTTTGGGTTTAAGAGGGTCGGGAGCCGCCTCAAGTGTTCCTTCAGATCTCCAAATGCCCGCTCGCACTCCTCGGTCCACTCAAACTTCTTGGCCTTTTTTAGAATGTTAAAGAAAGGGAGTTGCCTCTCCGCCCCTTTTGACAGGAAGCGGCTTAGGGCTGCCAGGGAACCCATCAGCTTCTGCACTTCTTTAACATTCTTAGGTGACTGTATCCGGCTTATGGCCTCCACCTTCTCCGGGTTAACGTCGATTCCCCGGCTAGATACCACATAGCCGAGAAACTTCCCGGCACTCACCCCTACCACGCTCTTCTTCGGGTTCAACTTCAGGTTAACTTTTCTCAAAATGTCGAACACCTCCTCCAGGCCTTCTAAGAAACCTGGGTAGCTTATGCTCTTCACCACCATGTCATCGACATAGAGCTCCATGTTCCTTCCCATCTGGTCTCGAAAGAGAGCTTCCGTCATGCGCTGATACGTCGCTCCTGCATTCTTCAAGTCGAAGGGCATCCTTCTGTAACAGTAGGTTTCGAAGTCCGTGATAAAGGCTGTCTTTGGTTTTTCCTGCTCTGACATCTGGATCTGGTGGTATCCCCAGTACGCGTCGAAGAAGGCTAAGGCCTCATATCCGGTTATGGCTTCCACCAGTCGGTTGACTGAGGGGAGGGGGTAGCTATCCTTTGGGCAGCACTTGTTCAAGTCCATGAAGTCGATGCACATTCTCCACTACCCGTTCTGTTTCTTTACCAGCACCGGATTAACCAACCATTCCGGGTATTTTATCTCTTCTACCACTCCAGCCTCCAACAACTTCAACACCTCTTTCTTCACAACCTCGACCCTATCTTCTGCCAAGGTCCTTGATGTGGTGATAATATGTGTGTATTTTTGAGGATTTTTAATGATATATTATGTGTCATTTAGCAATTATGAGTTGTATTTGATGTCAGATTACACATGTAGTTTGAGATGAGCAAGAGGAGCAAGAAGTGCTGTTTTGGAGCTGTTTTGATATGATTAGAGCACTTGAAGGATGCTGATCCAGTTGATTCTTAATCCGGAATTCTTCATTTGGCAGAGTTGTGCTTCGTTTAACGATCACTAAATTGCTCGGTGAAGTTGACCCGGACTGAGGTGAAACTGATGAAAGGGGATTACTACGCTCTTTTTTCCCACTGGATTTTTAATGAGGTAGTGTCCGATCCCTTCTTTAGGGAGTTACTAGTTGCTGTCCATGAATAAAGAGAAGGCCAAATTCAGTATGTTTGTCTGTTGGGCCAAAAAGATGTCTTGGAGCCCAAAGAAGAAAGAGAAAGAAGAAATCCTGTTCTGAAAGGGATTCAGTTAAAACATTCGAACAGCAAGGATTTCATGCGGCCGAGAGAGAAGAAGAAATTAAGTTGAAGAAGATTCTCCATTTTCCCTAATTAAGTGGGATTGTATTTTCTATTTCTTGTATTTATAATAATTGTGTGATATATTCACACTAGGATTAGAACTCTTAATATTTTCCTGATATTTTTATTAATAGAAATAAGGGAAGTATTTTGAGGATTATTTTGTGGGGAGGATAAATACTCTTCGTAGAAGAAGAGGGGAACCGTACGGAGATAGCATCAATACTCGAAATCTTCTTCTTCTTCTTCATTGTACTTCTGGCTAAGGGCAGCAACATTCATCAATAAAATCATTGGTATTTCTTTCTTATTTTCTTTTATTATTATTATGTTTAATTCATCAATTGTTTATGTGTGTGGTTTAAGCATGAGAAGTTAAATTCTTTTAATCGGCTTAGATTAATTAAGTGGTTCATGAATTGTGAGACTTAATGCTTGCATGAAATTTAATCTCTACGGGTTCTTAATTGTTCATGATATAATTTATGTCTGCATGATTAAGCTTGATCACCTTAATCTTGTTAGGCTAGAGCTAATAAAAGTAGCAAAATTCCTGTCTATACAATAGATAACTGATACAGACTATATAATAACAGGAATGATGAACAGTTAAGTGGGTAATGTTTGCATGCGAATACGTGCTTAATTATCTGAATTGGGTTCTCCTAGATCTTAATGCTGTTAAAGTGTTTATCTAGTTTAGCAAATACTTGCTAGGACACTTTGATTAGGGAAGTCGTGGGTTTAGCAAATACTTGCTTGCGATCGAATAATTAAGGGGGAATTTGGAGGGTTCAGCGAATACTTGCTCTCATATAGCTTGTTGATTTGTAGAGAATAAATGAACTGTAGTTGTCAATGATCAATGATTGAACTAACTGATTAGCTTAAGCCGGTTTCTTTCATCATATATATTTTCTCTTCTTGCATTGCATTGGATTCGTGTGCTTTATTGTTTTAGTTTTCCGTAGTTAAAATCAAACAAATCTCAATTTAAGACATGGTTGCTAAACCAAAATTAATTAGTAGGTTAATCAATAATTTCACACCGTTCTCTGTGGATTCGACCCTGCTTACCACTGTGCTAGAATTTTATCCTTAGTGTATTGCAGGTTTTATTTGTGTGAGTGAAACGACGTTCACCAAATTGGCGCCGCTGCCGGGGAATGGTTGTTGATTAAATTGTTTTTACCTACTGATATGTGTATTTTTTTTTTTGATGTATGACCAGGTCCGAAAAGCAGGTCTTAGTATTTGATTCTGATATAGAGAATACTGCTAAGAGAATTCAGAAGCTTGCTAAATTATGAAGGTTGGAATCTGCCGCAGAGCCCCAGTTTGCCCAACAGAGGCTATTCCAGAGGCAGAATTTGAAGCGGAGACCGATAATTCTCTAATGGCGGAACCTGATGCTAATGCTGATAATCCCTACATGTGGGAACTCACTGGTCACAGTGAAGAGGATCCCCCTACTGCTATCCAATTGGCACAAACGGCGAATCCCATTGAGATTAAGCTTGGCCTTTTGAATGTTCTTCCGAAATTTCATGAAAGAAGCACCGAGGACCCCTATAAATTTTCTGAATGAATTCATAAAGATTTGTAAGGTGCAAAAGAGGCCTGCTAATGTCACAGAGGATCAGTTTAAGCTAGTGGCATTTCCATTCAGCTTGACGGGGGCAGCAAATCAGTGGCTTTCTAGCTTGCCACCAAATTCCATTACTACATGGAATGATCTCAAGAAGCAATTTTTGGAGTACTACTTCCCCTCCACACGGACTGAGGCATTGAAGAAAGAAATCTCAAGCATCCATCAGGAGTATGATGAGCCATTAAGTGCATTTTGGCTTAAGTTCAGAAGATTGATGGACAGCTGTCCAAATCACCGCTCCTCGGAGGGACAATTGATGCAATATTTCTACCAAGGGCTCACCTCCGCGAATAAAGACTTGATGAATTCAGAGAGTAATGGTGGATTTTCTCATCTTCGAGTGAATGAAGCTAGAGAAATTGTCAAGAAGATGATAGACTCCAAGAAGGAATATGATAGTGAGAATGTGAGGATTTTGAAGAAAGTTGCTGATACAAGATCTTCGAGTGAAGATAAGTTCAACGAAAGGATGGATAGGATGGAAAAAGTTCTGTCAAGGGTGGTGGATAAGGTCTCTTCTGCAAGCACCGTTTCCGCTTCTGGCCCTCATGATAGTCCATGTGATACATGTGGAACTTATAGCCATACCACTTTGCAATGTAACTTCGCCTTGGATGAGCAACTTGTTCAAGCAAATTCCATGGGGAATTGGAATGATAGGCAGCCCAAGAGAGACCCCTACTCTGCTACATACAATCCGGGTTGGAGGGACCACCCAAATTTTCGATGGAGAGATCAAGGGAGTCAAGGCCAACAAGCTTATGTTCCACCTAATCAAAGATCCCTCAAGCTTATACTCATAACCAGCCCCCTCCTCAAAAGAACTCAACGGATGAGAAGCTTGATATGATGATGAGCATGCTTCGAGACCAGAAAGATAGCTCAAAGAAGGCTGAGGCTACTTTGGAGGAGCACACACGACAAATCTCACAATTGTCGAACTCCATGTATGAGCTTAGAATGCAACAACCAGGCCTTCCCTCTCAAGTACAAATTAACCATAGGGAGACAGCAAATCATATCACTCTCAGAAGTGGAAGAGAGGTTGAATCACTCCCTGAGAAGGCTGCAATCAAAGGCGACAAGAAACAGCCTGAGGAGTCTGCTACAGGCCCTGGTTTGCCCAAACCGAGACTGGCGACAGAAGCTGAAATCCAGGTAGGAGGTAGTCCTGAACCAACCAAGGGGGAAACTCCAAAGAAGGTTTTGAATGATCCTCCAATTAAAATTCTTCCTCCTATTCCACGTAGATTAGCAAAGAGAAAAGAAGAGTCTATTGATTTTCTATCTATTTTGGGGAAAATGGATACTAACCTTCCTCTGTTGCAGGCAATAAGGCTTCCTCCGGTTAGCAATTTTTTGAAAGATTTTATCAGGGAAACCAAAGGATTCAAGCAAGGTGGTTATGAGTGAGTCGGTTTCAGCAGTAATTCAAAAGGAATTGCCTCAAAAATGTAAAGATCCTGGTATGTTCTCTTTACCATGTTACATTGGAGATGTCAAGATTGATTCTGCTATGTGTGATTTAGGAGCTTCAATTAATGTCATGCCATTATCTGTTTATAAAAAATTAAATGGAGCTGAAATGGTAGACACTAGAGTAGTGATTCAATTAGCGGATAGGTCTTGTGTGTATCCAGAGGGCCTTTTGGAAAATGTTCTTGTTAAGGTCAATGAGTTCGTGTATCCTGCTGATTTCTATGTGGTGAAGATGAATCATGATGGTGGTAAAAATAATTCTGGTGTATTGTTAGGTCGACCTTTCTTAAGGACGGCTAATACCATCATTAATGTGGGGGATGGAACAATTTGTCTTGATTACTATGGTGAAAAATACACTTTCAGTATTGAAGATGCAATGAAAAAACCAATTGATGCTGAGAATGTGTATGCCATTGATGTCATTGACCCTTTAGTCCAAGATTTTCTTGAGACCGAATTCTTGCTGGAAAGGATGGAAATTACATCACCTAGAGGTGTTACAACGGAGCTAATGGTGCAAGGAAAAGGTGATAAAGAGATATGTGAACTGTTGTACTCCATGTATTCTCAAGAAGAGGTGTTTAGCACCGGAACCACCCTCGATTTGGCCAAACAGAGCCTTGCAGATAAACCATTGCCATCCGATATTTCACCACCAATCTTGGAGCTCAGGGTTCTGCCACCAAACCTGAAGTATGTGTACCTGGGAGACTCTGAAACTCTGCCAGTGATTCTTAGTACCAAGTTGGAGGAGTCTCAAGAGGAGAAATTGGTTGCTTTGCTGAAGAAGTACAAGAAGGCAATCGGGTGGACTTTGGCGGACATTACTGGAATAAGCCCTAATATATGTACACACCATATTCTGATGGAACAAGATTCAAAGCCTATTCGTGACGCTTAGAGGAAGCTTAACCCTAACATGAGGGAGGTAGTTCTTAAGGAAGTCCTTAAACTATTATCCTTGGGAATTATCTATCCGATTTCAGATAGCAAATGGGTTAGCCCTGTCCATGTTGTGCCCAAGAAATCAGGTTTTCAAGTGGTGAAAAATGATAAGAATGAGTTGGTTCCAACAAGGCTGGTCACGGGATGGAGGATGTGTATCGATTACCGGAAGCTTAATGAGGCAACTCGCAAGGATCACTTTCCACTTCCCTTTATCGATCAAACGCTAGAGAGGTTGGCTGGTAATAATTTCTGTTGCTTCTTGGATGGCTACAGTGGCTATTTTCAGATTTGTGTAAACCCGGAGGACCAAGAAAAGACAACCTTTACATGTCCTTTTGGCACCTATGCTTATAGGCGAATGCCATTTGGATTATGTAATGCTTCTGGCACTTTCCAGAGATGTATGATGAGTATCATCTCGGATTTGATCGAGTCGAGCATTGAGGTATTCATGGATGATTTTACAGTGTATGGAAACTCTTTTGAGTTGTGCTTGAGTCACTTGGAGCAAGTGTTGATTCGGTGTGTGAAGAGGAACTTGGTTTTGAACTATGAAAAATGCCATTTTATGGTGAATGAAGGCATAGTATTGGGGCATGTAGTTTCTAAAAAGGGCATTCAAGTTGATAAGGCCAAGGTTGAGACGATAGAGCAGCTTCCTTACCCCACAAATGTACGAGAGATACGTGGATTCTTGGGGCATGTTGGTTTCTACAGAAGATTCATCAAAGATTTTGCCAAGATAGCACAACCTCTTACCAAGCTTCTTCAAGATGAGGTCCCTTTTGAGATGACTGAAGAACGTAAGATTTCCTTTGAGATACTTAAGGAGAAGCTCATCTCAGCCCCTATAATGCAACCTCCAAACTGGGACCTTCCCTTTGAATTGATGTGCGATGCGAGTGATTATGCGGTTGGGGCTGTTTTGGGACAAAAGATAGGGAAAGAAAGTCATGTGATCTATTATGCTTCAAAGACCTTAAATCCAGCTCAATGCAACTATACTACCACTGAAAAGGAGTTGTTGGCAGTGGTATTTGCTCTTGATAAATTCAGGTCCTATTTGCTAGGGTCGAAGATCATCGTCTACACCGATCATTCAGCCTTGAAGTACTTGTATGCAAAGAAAGAATCTAAGCCAAGGTTGATTAGATGGATCTTGTTGTTGCAAGAGTTTGATTGGGAGATAAAGGACAAGAAGGGTGCTGAGAATCATGTTGCAGAACATTTGAGTCGGTTGGTAAAGCCTGAGGATTCAACTCCTATTCAGGAATCTTTTCCCGAAGAATATCTCTATGCTGCAACAGGTCTCGATTTGGCCAAATAGAGCCTTCTGTCAGCAGCAGTGCATGGGAATTTCGCTCATGATCCATGGTATGCGGATATTGTTAATTTCATCACCACCAAGGAGGTTCCAGAGACGATGAGTCACGCTCAGAAGTTGAAGCTTAAGAGTGAGTGCAAGCATTATATATGGGATGAGCCATATCTTTGGAAGATTGGTTCTGACCAAATCATTCGACGATGCATTCCTGAAGAAGAACAAGGTACAATTCTTTTGCATTGTCACTCTTTTGCTTGTGGAGGTCACTTTGGCCAAAAACCTACTGCTCGTAAGGTTCTTGATAGTGGTTTTTATTGGCCAACTATTCATAGAGATGCTTACATGTTTTGTAAAAGTTGTGATAGATGTCAAATGACAGGAAATATTTCTAAACATGATGAAATGCCCCAAACCCCCATTATTGTTTGTGAAATATTTGATGTGTGGGGTATGATTTCATGGGGCCTTTTCCTAGTTCTTATGGTAATCTTTACATCTTACTTGCGGTTGATTATGTCTCGAAATGGGTGGAAGCGAAAGCCACCCATACTAATGATTCTCAAGTTGTGGCAGGGTTCTTGAAATCACATATTTTCAGCAGGTTTGGAGTGCCACGAGCTATCATTAGTGACCAGGGAACTCACTTCAAAAACCGCACTATCGAAACTCTTATGAAGAAGTATGGAGTGCATCATAGGCTTGCAACCACTTATCACCCTCAGTCCAATGGTCAAGCGGAGGTGTCGAATAGAGAGATAAAGCAAATTCTAGAGAGGACAGTAAATCCATCTCGAAAGGATTGGAGAAAAAGGTTAGATGATGCTCTCTGGGATTATCGAACCGCTTTCAAAACTCCGATTGGTATGTCCCCTTATAGGCTTGTCTTTGGGAAGATGTGCCATCTCCCTGTTGAGATAGAGCACAAGGTTTATTGGGCTGTAAAGGAGATGAATATGCAACCACTCAAGTGTGAGGAGGAAAGAAAGTTCCAACTTCAAGAGTTGGAGGAACTTCGATTAGAAACTTTCGATCAAGCTATGTGGTATAAGGAGCGCACTAAAATGTGGCATCACAAGAACTTGAGGGCCAAGGAATTCACTGTTGGTCAGAAGGTGCTTCTTTTTCAATCCAAGCTTCGGTTAATGCCCGGGAAACTAAAGTCAAAGTGGGATGGTCCTTTTGAGGTAGTCTTTGTTTGGCCAAACGGAGCAGTGGAGATCAAAAGTATGGATACGGGGAAGCCTTTCCTGGTTAATGGTCATCGTCTCAAACAATTTCATGATGCATCTCAGCTGGAAATAGTGGAAGAAATTCCATTATGCCTGACCTCATCCGCTTGATCACTTGATAAGTCTAGCCATAAACTATAAACAAAGGCGCTTTTTGGGAGGCAACCCAATTTCTTTCCTTTCTCTTTTGAATTATTTTTTTTTTCCTACAGTGTGAGAAAAAAAAACAAAATTAAAAAAATTAAAAGAATAATAATAATTTCCAAGCGTTTCTAATTCTCCATTTTTGTTTTAATGAGCAGGGGTAAGACTGAAAAGAATTCAAAGTTTTGGGGTCAATTTGATATTTCCAAGGAGCTGGTGGTGTGCTTGGAAAACATGGGGTATTATTCGCAAAACAGGGAAAACTGAAGGGACCAATTTGCAAATAAGGTAATTAAAACCCCCATCCCTGCGTTTTTCAGCCCCAACTCGCACAACCTTCGAAGAAAACCACCACCAAACTCCACTCCGATCATCAACCATTGTACCGGTGTGGGGAATTCGCCGGCGACCACAACTCTCTCCATAGACCTGACAGAAATGCCGCCGAAAGCTCCTCAGGGGGCTGGCGCCCAGAAGAAGAAAAGGACGGCGCGCGAAATCAGTTTCCACCAGCCCGCCGTCTCTGTCAATCACCACACCGGACGCCGCCACTCCTCCGGTGATCCCACTACTTCTACCACCGCCGACGAACATTCCCGTTGCAGTCACCATCGAACCGGCAGCGGAACCTTGTAGGAACGGCTCCAAACTTGCAGCAACAGAACCCATTCGGAAACTTCGTCCGCGAATCAGTAAAGAGCAACTTCGGATTCTTCTTGTGCATCCCCGGCTCCTCTGAAGCGAACCAGAACAAAGAAGTTGAAGGTGCCGACACCTGCTCCATTGGAAGAGCCAGAAGAGCCGAGTTCTTCTGACACTGGAGCTCTACCTATTCCTCCAGAACTTGTTGTCGAATCTGGGGAGGATCTCCTCCAGTTTGATGATCCAGAGCTGCAATCCAAAGCTTTGAGAAGAGCTAAGAAACAGTGTCTGGCAGGGTTGCAATTAAATGTTTCAGCTCTTTAGAGGTTTCATGAGCCGGGTCCTCCAAACCCGAGCATGATTTCATCTGGTGTAGGTAGTATAGATGAGGAGCTAAAATCACTTCGTGAATGAATGCAATCTGCTCACCGGAAGTTGGATGCATTGGCTGCCCAAAATGTTCAGATATTGACAGCTTTGAATGCGCTACAACAAAGCCTTCCCTCTTGAGTTCCTTCTATCCTTTCTCTTTTCTTGCTTTCTCTGTTTTCTTTTTCTTTTTGTACATAAGGTCTTGGTTCCTTCTCTATGTGAACTGAGCTTGCTTGAGGGCAAGTAAGGTTTAAGTGTGAGGAGATTTAGTTGCATTTTTTGTGTATATCTTGTGTGCTAATGTGATTAATTTTAGAGTCTAAAAAATCCAAAAATATTTCAGTTTCTTGAGTCAAATAAATCTGAAAAAAATACAAAAAATTGAAAAAATTCTGAAAATACAAAAATATTTGTTGCTTGAGTCGAGTCGGTCAAATTTTCAGCATGATAATGAGTAATGGAATTGGCTTTGAGATGGATGAACTTTGCATGTTAAGAGAATCTGATTAGTAACCTTGGTTGTTTGATATTTCCCTAAGATTCTGAAAAGAAAAACCCCTGAAACCATCTTCACTTGTTTAAATGATATTGGGATGACGAAAAGGCTTGTTAAGAACAAAGCCAAGTATAAAGTGAGGTCTGAGCCTAGAGTAGAGCACTCTCTACATCAATCTTTTTTCTGAGTGTTGTGGCAGTTGAAATTAATGCATGTTAAAATGATGAAAGGCAAACTAGGTTTACCCACACATCGTATATAGCCTACCTGTTTATGACCCTTAGTGAGCCTCATATAAAGCCTGTGTTATAGCCTATACATCTACCTTCACCCATATATGCATGCTCTTGATTGGACTGAAGTAAACATAAATTGCTCACGTTGCTAATGTATATCTACTGTTCATGATTTTCATTCTATATGGTACCTTGTGTTTGCATTGAAAAATAGGTTTCTTGAGCCTATAAATTTTTCAAGGTACTGACTAAGATGAATAGTATGATAGAGTTGATTTTGTTTATGTGATTTTGGATTGGAAAAAAAAAAACAAAAAACAAAAAAAAATATTGTGCTGAAAAAAAAACGAAAAAAAAGAGTACACGAAAAAAAATAAAAAAATTTGACAGTCTAGAATTTGAGCTAGACAGTCCAGAATTTGCTGTGAATTTTATCTGTTTGGACTGTTTTCTGGAAAATTCAATGTCCAATTTATATCTTGAGCATGTGTGCATATTTGTTGATTAATAAAAACCATGGAGCCCCTAGGACCATACCCTACAGTCATAGCCTTACCTGAAAAAGTCCTTTCTGATTTTCATGTGTTATTTGATGCTACCACATTGATATTATATAAGTGATTGTCCCACTTTACTGAGTGCTTTGAGTGAAAACCGTGAGGAGTTCTTCTCGTCTATTTTGACCATTGATATTCAAATGATTGCTGATGTAGGGGGGATTGATTGGAGGGTTCAAGAGGGGATGATACCAGCTTTGTTTATGAAAGGAAACTTGATATCATGCTTTGGGAGTTTGTTGATTAGCCGAGGAAGAGAAAGTTTGAAATGCTGATGTTTTTGACCAAAGTTCGGGTAGTAGAGTCTTAGTTTTGCATTTTGATTTGGTTTGTTTATTTTATTGTGATTTATTTTCTATCGAGTCAGTTAAGGGGATGGGAACTTGATATATGTGGATTGATTCATATCATACTTGAGGGCAAGCATGACTCAAGTGTGAGGATATTTGATGTAGTGATAATATGTGTGTATTTCTGAGGATTTTTAATGATATATTATGTGTCATTTAGCACTTATGAGTTGTATTTGATGTCAGATTACACATGTAGTTTGAGATGAGCAAGAGGAGCAAGAAGTGTTGTTTTGGAGCTGTTTTGATATGATTAGAGCACTTGAAGGATGCTGATCCAGTTGATTCTTAATCCGGAATCCTTCATTTGGCAGAGTTGTGTTTCGTTTAACGATCACTAAATTGATCGGTGAAGTTGACCCGAACTGAGGTGAAATAGATGAAAGGGGATTACTACACTCTTTTTTCTCACTGGGTTTTTAATGAGGTAGTGTCCGATCCCTTCTTCATGGAGTTACTAGTTGCTGTCCATGAATAAAGAGAAGACCAAATTCAGTCTGTTTGTCTGTTGGGCCAAAAAGATGTCTTGGAGCCCAAAGAAGAAAGAGAAAGAAGAAATCTTGTTCCGAAAGGGATTCAGTTAAAACATTCGAACGGCAAGAATTTCATGCGGCCGAGAGAGAAGAAGAAACTAAGTTGAAGAAGATTCTCCATTTTCCCTAATTAAGTGGGATTGTATTTTCTATTTCTGATATTTATAATAATTGTGTGTTATATTCACACTAGGACTAGAACTCTTAATATTTTCCTGATATTTTTATTACTAGAAATAAGGGAAGTATTTTGAGAATTATTTTGAGGGGAGGATAAATACTCTTCGTAGAAGAAGAGGGGAACTGTACGGAGATAGCATCAATACTCGAAATCTTCTTCTTCTTCTTCTTCATTGTACTTCTGGCTAAGGGCAGCAACATTCATCAATAAAATCATTGGTATTTCTTTCTTATTTTCTTTTACAGTTTAATATATATCAGGATCATCCTGATATTGGCAATATCAGGCACCAATTAAATAACGACACATCATCTTTATCTAATTTATGATTGGGCCACGTGTTCAATCATTACCCAGACGGGTTTAGGCATTCTAAATTAGGGTTTTAGAACTTTACTAAAAATATCTTAACCAATTAAAACATTACAATTGTACACGTGTCATTATCTTATTGGTGCCTGATAAGGCCTGCATCAGGAACATCCGGATGAATGTTTTTCTCTTTCTTTTATTGTTATTATGTTTAATTCATCAATTGTTTATGTGTGTGGTTTAAGCATGAGTAGCTAAATTCTTTTAATCGGCTTAGATTAATTAAGTGGTTCATGAATTGTGAGACTTAATGCTTGCATGAAGTTTTATCTCTACGGGTTCTTGATTGTTCATGATATAATTTATGTCTGCATGCTTAAGCTTGATCACCTTAATCTTGTTAGGTTAGAGCTAATAAAAGTAGCAAAATTCCTGTCTATACAATAGATAGCTGATACAGACTATATAATAACAGGAATGATGAACAGTTAAGTGGGTAATGTTTGCATGTGAATACGTGCTTAATTATCTGAATTGGGTTCTCCTAAATCTTAATGTTGTTAAAGTGTTTATCTAGTTTAGCAAATACTTGGTAGGACACTTTGATTAGGGAAGTCGTGGGTTTAGCAAATACTTGCTTGCGATCGAATAATTAAGGGGGAATTTGGAGGGTTCAGCGAATACTTGCTCTCTTATAACTGGTTGATTTGTAGAGAATAAATGGACTGTAGTTGTCAATGATCAATGATTGAACTAACTGATTAGCTTAAGCCGGTTTCTTTCATCATATATATTTTCTCTTCTTGCATTGCATTGGATTCGTGTGCTTTATTGTTTTAGTTTTCCGTAGTTAAAATCAAACAAATCTCAATTTAAGGCGTGGTTGCTAAACCAAAATTAATTAGTAGGTTAATCAATAATTTCACACCGTTCTCTGTGGATTCGACCCTGCTTACCACTGTGTTAGGATTTTATCCTTAGTGTATTGCATGTTTTATTTGTGTAAGTGAAACGACGTTCACCAGTCCTCTTCTTCTGTCATATGGGCTTAAGATCCGGATACACGTTCAACTTATGGAGAGCTAACTCCGGGGGAACCCCTGTGAAGTCCTTTTGTTCCGGGCTGCACAGCCGGCGCAGGGGCCCTTCACTGATTGTCGTTCCGAGGCCTATTTCTCCAATTCTTCTTCCTCCCAGCTCCGCCTTGCTGTCCCTGCCCTGCCGCTGGACGCTGATGCTCCTGTGTAACACAATCCCTTAACTGCCCCCTCTCAATCAATTTCTCGATCTCCACCCTCAGACTCCGGCAACCTTCTGTTGTGTGTCCGTTAGACTTGTGAAACGCGCAATATTTGGTTGTGTTGGCTGGTGTTGGGTTCCGGGTATGGGGGCCGGATCTTTGAATGGTAAGAATCTCCGACCCGGTCTCGGTCAGAGGAGTGAAAGTTTCAGCACGAGGGGGGTCAACCCTCGGCCTAACCGACGCCTGGACTGCATCCCTCCTACCGGGATCCACGACCCGAGTCTTATCACCCTTTCCAATCCCTCTATCTTTAAAATACCCTTCCTCATTCCTCTTCTTACTTCCATCCAACAGCGAGCAGTACATCTCCACCTCCAGATCCAGCTAATGGAAAGTAGTCGGAATATTCTCCATAAGCTTTGCCCATAACACCTCGTCCCTCAATCCTGCTATGAACCCTGCAATCAGGGCCTTCACCTGAACCTCTCTATCCACCACCTTCATGGAATCGTCCATGTACCTCATATGGAATACCCTGACATCAACCTTTGCTGCCTGTCGGCTGTGAGCTACCTCAGCCAGGGGTAGATACTTCTTCCGTCTAACTTGGTATCTGTGCATCAAAGCCCTTGAGATATCATAATAATTCCTGAAACTCTCCGGAGGCTGAGATTCAAACCATGACAGACAACTACCCCTCAGATACGAGCTCACTAGCTTGCACTGAAGTTCTTCTCGGATGTCGCGCATCCCCATAACATTCTGGTATGTCCGGACAAACTCCTCCGGGTCTGTCTCTCCGTTATAGGTCTGCACACCTTCCGGGACCCTCGTTCCTACTGGCCAGGGGAAGGTGCTGATGTAGCCTATCCACGGTGAAGTGGGCCTACCTCTGTTCCTGCCTATAAGCCTGTCTAACCTTTCTTCCACTGAATTCGGCGCCAAGGAGGCCTATCAACCACCACCGGATACATCCCGTAGAGCCGACACCGGTTGGGCCATGGTATATCCTGCCATCGGCACCTGGTTTGCCATCCATACCAGCCCCTGGATTCCCCCTCCTGGAGCCCAGTCCCCCGGGCCTCAAGTAGGTTGGGCATAATACCCTCCAGGTCGCGCCTCTGCATAGCCGGTTGCTGGTGCCGGGGGTACACGTGGTACCCTTGATACCCGGCCTGTGACATTCCAAACTGAGGTCCATAACCCTGGTGCCCCAATCCTGGGCCATACCCGGGACCAGCAAAGGTTTGCTGGCCCGTCTTTCCTGCAAACTGTTCTACATCTATAACCCCAGGTTTGTGGGAGGTCCCCGGCTAACTACATCTGCCGCTAGAGGGGGCAACACAGTCCCCCGAGTGACTAGCCCGGATGAGAGCCCAGAGGAGAACCCTGGTCCCGGTGTCGTCGGGGTCAGTAGGGATCCTATCGTCGGCTGAACCGGAGGTGCTTGGGCATCGGCCGCCGGAGGGTCAGATGGTCCCTCCCCAGACGGCTGCCCCTCCGGACCTACTTCCCATTTTGCCGCTAATCACCGACGATACTCCTTTTCTTGCGTTGCAACAAACTCCCTCATGTCTTGTTCATCCTGAGTCATTTCCGACTCCCTCCTGCCTCCTGGCACATCCTTATCCTCCTCAGAGGTTTCCGGGTCCGGTTGTTCCGGACCCTTCCCCTTGCGTGTCCTATCCCTCATCTGACGTAGGGTGAGATCCTCCTCAGCTTCTTCGGCCCTCCTTCCTCCAGACCGTGTTGTTACAGGAGAGGATCCTCCCCTGCCTCTTCGCGGCGGCCGACCTCGGGGTGGCATCTCAGTGTATTTTGAGAACTAAGATCGTGTCCCACTGGGTGTGCCAACTTGATGATGCCCTCCTGGTCGGTCCGGATGATCCCCTTCCTCTAATCCAATAACCTAGCCCTGCAAGACAGAGCCCCGGGAGGTACCCGAGGGTAGACCCTCCGGCGTGATGATGAAAGATGGATCCCGGGAGAGAAAAGGGGGTATTAACTAGAATAATCAAAAGATACTTACTTGGAATAGTGCTGATGAGCACTGTTTATACAGTGACCCATGCCCTCCATGTGGTCCATACTTGAATGTACTTGTCCTTATCCGAGTTGTACGACCCCAGATGCTGCCATATTAGCTTATCTCATTATGGGCCGAGCCCACGTTACTGCCGGGTAACTGGGCCTGGGCCTGATATCACCACCAACCTTACTTTTTGCAGAACCACTCAACTTCATTTTACTTTCTTTTTAAAATTTTTGGAGCCAATTTTTTGACTATAAAAATATACTTTTTACCACCAAATTTTTAACACAATTCCATTCTACTGCAATTCCATCCTTTCTGCAATGAAGCCTGCAAGTCTAACCAAGCAAAACAAAGGGCCAAAACATTATGCCCACAAAACTAGGTCTAGCTCCATACAATCCATAGCCAATTCAGCCATCAAACCAACCCTCACTAAGATTGTCCTCAAATGGGGGATTCAGGCAAGCAAAATTAATTTCCAAATACAAAAACTCATTGAAGCTTACAGATTCGGCAAGAATCAATAAATTCAGGCGGTCCACTCCAACTGGTGGCGATGCAACTCATCCCCAGCCACTGCTCATCAACGTCGAATCGTCTTCCGATGATGAGGATCAACATACTTACAAACCAATTGTAAAGTGTGTTCATGAGGAGCCAAGGAACTTCAAATGGGTTTTCCTTGATAAATCTTATCATTTTGTTGACATCACACCCTATCCTTTAAACGACGACCTAAAGAAGCAACTACAACTTCAAGATGAAGAGCCAGATGCAAATTATGAGGTTTTCAAAGAATGATACATCGGATTATGACTTTTCCTACTACGACTACGAGCGTTCGACACCGTCATTTTAACATCAAGTTGGAAGATGGACTCTATTCCTTTTGTTGTAGTTAGTTTGATGACACTTGTTATTTCATATTAAAGTTGTGATTCTTTTGCACAACTTCCTAATGTATTTTGCGACCCTTTTCAATTCATTATGCAATTTTATTTATCAAATATTTTCTTGTTCATTTTGCAATTCATTATTTGCATAATTACATTATATGACCATCATGTACCATACAAACGCAAAATCATTCCCATGCCTCATTCACAACCTGCTTCAGTAAACACTTGAAATTCAGGCTTGTTGTACCTCCCACCATCAATTATTATGGCCCAACTTTAAATATACTTATAAATCCATAAAAAACAACCAAGCATGCTTATTAGGCCCAAACTATTTAGGCCCAAACAGATTTTTAATCTTGTCTGCTTTCGCCTTTCACCTCCACCGACTGCTCCAGCACCTTCACCAACCATCAAAAGCCTAAGCTCCTCAACTTGTCGGAATTTTCACCAAACCAATACAAATTTGAGCTGCGATTCGTTCCTACTCTCCAACATTGAACCTCCATTAGTAGGAAATCCTCCCGCCAATAAAATCAAATTAATATCTGCCTCTTGCAATCCCTCCACCAGACAATTCCTCGACCAGTCGAACCTTATAAACGCCCCTCTCAAATCCTACCGGCGACTAATCAATCTGGTAGGCCATCATTGTTGTCCAAATCAAAGGACACTTCACACTCCGAAGCTTCACGAGGTATTGCTTAACCCATTATAATCTCCTCGAATTAATCTTTCCCCTCAAATTTGCCCATCAAATTCAAGTGAAGACACATAGACCTACATTTAGAAAACGAACAAAAAAGTATTGCTGAAGAATGAGATATTGAACCTCAAACATTTTCCTTATTGCTGAAGAACCCTCGACCGGGCATTATTGGAATTTATATTAAATTAGGACACTGCCAGTGCAAATAAAGTAAGTAGGGGCATTTTAGGAAGTGTCAGGACTGCAAAAGAAAAATGGAACTGCACCTAGAATGCCCCTTTCTAAAAGATCGATCTTGTATATGATAGAAGATGAACATTAAAGGTGAGCGAAATTTGAATACTCGGGTAATTTGGAAATATAAAAAGTACATAGTACGTTTGAAATCGAAAATTCTAAAGACACCTGCGAAGTGGAAAAAGGAGCAGTGAAATTATAAAATTGTAAAGGGGGAATCGTAAAGACGCACAATAAAAAGAACTATGTTAAAGGAAAATAATAAAAGAAAAAACGTGTAATTTTTAAAAGGACACGTGACGCAGAGAATGTGTTTGAATATCCAAAAGTTACTATTTTAATAATATATATAGATAGATGAGGTTAATTACTAAATGCTCGTCTTAGAAATATAATGTTCTATACATATGAAGTGCACGTTAAATTATTCAAATGGTTGGTGTATGCCCGAGCTGGTAAGAAAACAGCAGCTCGGAAAACGACGTCGACTTTGTTAGCCATGATAATAAGCTTGAAGGATGAAAGTATTTTTTTATTTGAGATTTTTGTATGTTCCATGTGTCTTGATTGATAGTTCTTATTACAAATTAAAGAATAAAAATTGATCCACACTTGACAAATTTATCATTCCAATTAAATCATCGTGCAATATACGTGCAAAATAAGAATTATTTGCATTCCTTCAGAAAACAAAAAGAATTGTTTGCATGAAATTTACTCTTTTATACTTCATAGTAGGTTTAAGGAAGTTTATATTTTAATCTGAATAACTCATTCACCAAATTGTTTAACCTTATTTGTGCAGGTAAATTTTGGACCAATTCAATTCATTATGACTGATGTTTCTTTCATAAAGTTGAATTAGATGAAGTTATGTAAAATGATATTAAAAAATAAAGAAGTCAATTCCAATCGATTAGTGTATCATTTAATTTTTATCACATAATTATTCATGTAATTCAAATGCAAGCTTGTTATACAAAATTTAATTGAGTTAAGTAATTATTCATCATAAACACTTGTTGAATTAAGACATTAAACAAATCAACACTTTTCTTTGCTATTAATCTAGAAACTAGTTTTATTTAACTTTAAAAATAGCTAGAGTTTAAAATCTTAAAAATTAGAAGTCCGCGACTTGAATATTTAACTTGAGACGGTTTTTATTGATATTTAAAATTTTATGAGACTTGTCTGCAACATTTTACAATCTAACTCCAAAATTGGTCCTAATTCAGGTACGGGTGAATCGGAAAACCTAATTTCAAAATTGGTCTAATTTCTACAGCAATGACGACTGCCAGAAAACCCAAGAAAAAAAAATCCGACGTCACACCGTTCGCTTCCTCCATCAGCCTTGCCACTAACGCTTCCACCTTCTCCGGCTGCTCCAACGACTCAGATCCCGACAAGAAATTAAGCAACATTGAAAAGGATATAACTTGGTTTAGTTTGTTTTCTTTACGCTACAGAGGGTTTCAAATACTTGCAGATCTCCCAGAATTTCAGATGACTATGATTTGCCAACAAGGCCTTAAGTGCAAAAACAATGATGACATTAACAATTTCCAAAAATGCAATTACCTTGTAAAAGGATCAGCAAAGTACTGGACTGGAATTAGTATGCAACAATAGATCTTTAGCCACAACAGAGTGTAAGGTATCTCGAACAATACAAGCTAACAACTTCAGCTCAATTATTCCACAAATATAAGAATTCTGATTATTTGTTCCCAAAAATCTTTTGGATTTGACTCAAAATCCTCGTTGAAGCTCCTAAGAATCCTTTGCATTGATTAGCTGCCTAATTTTGTTGGCGCACGTAGCATATCTTCTCACCAAGATGTGGCATTTTAGAGGATCGTCTCTGTTATCTTTGTAGCACTTCTTGCAGGCCTCAAGCTCATCCAAACAGGGAATCGGCTTTGGCTCTGGAAGCTTAAACTCCTTATCATGAAGATCCTTGGCTCTTTCAGTTACTTCTTTCAGCAAGCTCTCCTCCTGTTTCTGCAGCCTCTCCACGACAGTTTCACTTTCCTTCAGGGTAGAATGGATTGCCTCTAACTCTGCATGAACAGATTCTGTAGGTTGAAGTGACGTGTAAAGAGGTGATTGAAGTGGCCATGCACCTGCAGCTGGAGCTGTGACAGCTTCAGAGTCATTAGAGAGCTTTGGTTGGGATTTTGCTGAAGTTCCAGCTTCTTTTGATAGCTTTGCTTTTGGTTTCTTAGTTTTCTTCTCGGACTTGACACTTTCATTCATAAGCTGGTTAACTAACTTGTTACTGATTTGAATTGTAAATGTTGGCTCACTCATGATTCCAGATATTCAACAATCACCTGAATATATATACAAGGTTGATTAAGGGTGTCGAATAAGCAACAGAACTTGTACAACTTCATTTAGAGAGAAAATACAAACAAATACACGTTAAAACAAATTAATGATGATTAATTTAGATGTCTAATAATTTCGGAAAACTGAGAAACCACCTATGGAACAGCCTTCCTAGAATGAAAATAAAACTTGCATTTAATATACACAAATGAATACAAGCATTAGAATACATCTCGAACAGGCCCAAGAAATCTGAAAACCCGTCTCACAGTCACCTAAAGCACATAACGCAAAAAAAACCACAAGCGCATGTCCAATTACAGTATACCATGAACCTATTAAGCCATAGAAAGATAACTAGTTTGATATAAGAATTACGATGTGGAAGCAAAAGCAAAATCCAGGCTGAAAAATGAAAGCTATACTAGTTCACTCATTTTTGAAACTTCTCAACTTATCTTGTAGATAGGCATTTGAAACAAAATACAGGCCAGACAGATCACAAAGGGAGCTATTCTGTATTCGTGTTCACCCTATATCACTGCTTACTTACAGAGAGTCCAATCATAAGTTTTTTTCCAGAATTTTTCTCCCAATAACAGCCATTTAATTGACTTACTCCTTCACATCACTCACACAGTGGAAACAAAGGTTACAATATATCAGTGATCAACCAATCTCTAGTAGGAGCGGCTCTCACTTTTTATTCTTCAAGTCAGTTACAACTAACATTACATTGCTACCGTTCCAAACCGAAAACTAGAATAAACAAAGATGACATAGAAACTGGGTAACTTTCTACAAATACTCCCACTTTTTATTCTTCAAGTCAGTACTCACTTTTACAAATAAAATTACATTCCTACCGTTCCAAACCGAAAACTAGAAAAACAAGGATGACATAAACTGGGGAAGTTTCTACATACACTTGCAGCATCTATGACAACGTCTGCACGCAACACCAGAACACCAAGAATATGGTATTTTACTTAGTTTACTACAATCCTATTCCTAGGTGGTCAGAAGATAAGTGAAAGCTGCTAGAAAAGTCTCTACCACAGGCATCAGAAAAACCAAGTCATGAGAATAAATAAACACATTTGAAGAAAGATAGGCTAACAGTTGGAAAAACCCAAAAGATCAATGTTCATTCGACACGGCACAAAGTCGGTGTGGCCGATCGAAAAGCAGATAGATACCTGTATCGGATTCGTAGGGGAGTTGCGGCGGCGGGCTCACAGGTGGTAGTGATGGGCCAATTTGGGGATTAGGGTTTTTTAATGGTGGAGATCGGCACCCCGGCGACGTGATGATGGTAGATTCAATTTGAAGGAGAAAACGCACAGATTTAAAGAAAAAAGAAAAGTGCTTCTAAGCTACGTGCTAATATAACCTCCAGTTCTCAAAAAGTGCAACTATAATCCTGATTATAATTTTATTGAAATTATATAACCGAAAAAATCATTAAATTATAAAAAGACATACAATCCTTATGAATTTAAAGGGTTAAATGACTTTTTTTGGTTAATCGGATTTAACAAATATGTGATAATTATTTGCTCTTCTCCTTGCAATTTGGCTGAATCTTTTCTTGACTATAAGATGTAAAGATCTAGTTTTTCTGCATTTCTCCTGGTTCCCGATTCTTGCTATCAGCTAAAAGCCTAATATTGAGGGCAGATTTGTTATTTCAAATGATTAAATAGTCATAAATTACAGTAAACACAAATCAACCATTGCAACGTCATAACTTTTAAAAGTCAAAACCAATTCCAGGTTATAATAGCACATTCTAAGAAATGAGGGTTATATTTGCACTTAATCAAGAATTCAGGGTTATCTATGCATTTTACCCAAAGAAAAATTATGATGCCTTGAATTCTAGTTTTCCAATAATAATTGGGAAAATATTGATTAAGGGCGGTATAAGTTTCATAATTTGAAAGTGGGGTGTAACTTTTGCATAATTTCTAAAAAGGGCGGTGATTTATTAGCATATATTCTTTTAATTTAATTCTTGTATGAAAGACATTTATACCCCTATTTTGTAATCTAAATTTTATTATAAATTTAACCCATTTTTGTAGATTTTAAACTTGATTAAAAAGTAATTCAACCCTGGCTATAACTTATAATATTTGTTAAATTCCAATTTAGTTGAATTTCAATTTAGTTCACATTGAAAGAATTCAATTCAGTTTAATTTTTCTAAATTCCATGAAGTTCATTTTATTAAAATGTTGGTTAACTTAAATCAAATTGAGTGTTTCATCACAATTTTAATAATTTTTTTCAGTTTTATTAAGTTTGCAAAATTCTGATTTAAATTCACTTAAATAATATTTGAATTTTTGAAATTGAATTTGAAAAAACTTAACGAAACTAAAATTATACAAAATAAATTTAATTTTATTTAACTTTACAAAATTCAATGAAATTGAACTGAACTGAATTTAATCTAAAATATTTAGATGTTGCTGAAAATAATCTTAATTGAATTAGAGTAAGTTAGTGAGATAAAACCAAACTGAATTGAATAAAATTAAATAAAAATGAAATGAATTGTAACTTCAAAGCAGGGGCAAAACTGTCTTTAATACAAAAATTAAATTACATGAATATAGGCTAATAAATTATCGCCCTTTTTAGAAATTATGTAAAAGTTACACCCCACTTTCAAATTATGAAACTTATACCGCCCTTAATCAATATTTTCCCTTTTTTTAATGCAGAAGGTGACGTGGCAAAAAGGTCACCTTATGTTTTGATGAATTATAGTGATTACCATCCACAATTGTTTAGTAAATAAAATTTGTAATTCTCTAATTTTGTGGAATAAGTGTGATAACAAATGAAATAATGAGTATGGTTACAAATAGTAATACAATTTTAATTGTAGTAACATGATTAATGTAATGCAAACACACCAAATTTAGTGATTTGGTATAATGTTTATTGAATTCGTACAAGGAGATATACCGAAAAAAATATTGAATGTAGAAAATAATGAGGTGTTTGCCATTGTATAAAACGGAATAGTACAACATTGTAATTAGTAGTCCATCGTGACAATGATTGTAATGGTATCTTAGAATTCGTTACAAATGTGTGATTGAAAATAGTGGTGCTGGCATGATTTTCTGGAATTAAATAAAGAAATATTAACCGAACTCAAATTATCAGTCACGTGTAGAAAAATGAGAATTTGAAATACAAAAACGTGAACGGATATGATTTGGTGGATCATTAGGTGGTAAAACCAAAGACTCGTTGCTGACCTCTTTACTAATGGTGATATCCCTAGGTGAAGATACAATCATGACTATTGGTTCATTTGATTAGTGTGTTACAGAAAAGTCGGACACCTAAACCAAGTATTATTGATTAATAAGGCCGATGATTAACAAGCCGATCAAGTATTTGGTAATTAGAAGCTAAGTAATCGAAAAACGTAATGTTATTTGGTAATTTGAAGTTAAGTAATCGAAAAATGTAAAGTTTCATAAAACGGTGAGGTTGTTTAGCTCAAATCTCCTTTGTAAGATATGATTCCATGATGACAGCACAACTAATGTATCCTTCCCATAATGCTAGTTCATGCGGTTAGGTTGTGATTTGCTATGATTCTTGCCAGATCATAGTATGATTGATTAAACAACACGATGTAGAATCGGTCGATCAAGTGAATTTAGTTATTTCGAAGCAAAGGCATAGAGAAACGCAAAGATTTACCAAATTCTAAGGTAGTGTAGGACCAAACTCATTGAGAACACATGATACGTTACTGACCTCGCTACTAATGCTTATCTCCATTGTTCGAGATATAATCCTGAGTACCGGATAATGTGAACAGTGTGTGAATGACTAGTTTGTTGCCAAAACCAAGGAGTATTGATTATGAAGGTTGATTAAGAACCCCCGGATATTTATTTGATCTTTAGGAAGCAACGTTCTGGCACTAATGTTTACAGAAGAGAGGGTATCATACAGAAGTAAGTACTAATGTTTACTTTCCAAGGTCGAGAAACTCAGATGAAACAGATTCTTGCACCCGACCCATACACCTGTGGTTTAGACTCATTTTGGCGGGTTTCGCTAAAATATTTCGGAGATCCTTTGACCCACCAAACCCATTTGACATGGGTTTTAGGGTTTATTCTTTAGGGTATGGGTGGTGGGTAGGGTGACCCCGCTGTCTCTTTTGCTCAAATTTATATATATAAATTAAAAGAATTAGTTGAATTGGAGTTGTAGTGGTAGAGGCAAAGGTCCACATACATGAGGTTCCTAGTTCTATTCTTGACTTTTGCATCTTATTTCCTTTTTATTTCCCCCTAAATAAAGTAGGTGTGATTACAACTAATTCGTATTATGCTTTACATATGTTTTACATCATTATATGTTTAATTAAGAAATAACGTTTTTGTCATTGTAACATATTATATTTAATGATATAGAATAATTATTTATCCCATTGTAAAATATACCCGCTCTGGTCATATAATTATTTTTATGATCTTTTGATTCAGTGATAATATGCCCGCTACGGTCACAAATATCATGTAATTAATATTATTGTACTCGACATGATATTTACATTGAGGGGAGATGCAATTTATAACATTAAAAACAAACTGGTAAACTATTTTACTACTTTGTTGGTGATTTTTTTTTTCTTCAAAACCACCACTGGCGGTGGGGGACTTCATAGGCATCACATACCTTTCATATGAATCCTGATCAAATAGTTGATTACAAATTGTATCTGAAAAGTGAATGTTTTAAATTTGATTACAAAGGTTTTTCGTTTCCGAGTTGTATCTAGGTGTTATTAATCAAAACTATAAATCTCAGACTCCGAACATGTCAGTGGATGGGTAAACAAATACACAAGCCATTAGTTGTCAAGAGTTGGTTCATAGGATGAGAAATAAAGACCTAGATACCTCAATAAACAAAATTTGCAGTTTCAGCTTGATGAAATTGGCTTCTTGCTTTCTGTATGTTTGCATTTCCTCTCTGTGAGTGCTTCCCACTGGGACTCCTTCCCAGTGGGTTTTCAAATCTGTCATGGAAACATAAAAACAGTAGACAATTGTTGTGGCTAATCATCCAACTCTAACTGTAGGGACTCCTAACTTATCTAAAGTTATTAGTCCTTTCAATTGAGGTGGAGAATCATGTAAGGAAAGGATCCCTGACATTGCATTTTTAAAACTTAGTTTAGCCAGAAAATCAGCCACTGAGTTTCCCTACCTTAGCACATGCTTCACTGGGATGGCATTGGCAAATAGTTTTACAGTACAACCTAAGTTATAGCAGTGCCAACTTAAAGATGTTGGATTCTGTAAACCCCTAATAGCTATCAAGCTATCCGATTCCACACAGAAAGCCTGGCTGAGTTGGTAGTTGGTACCCTATTCTGCAGCCAAATTGTATTGACAGCAACTTAGCTGCCAGAGGGGTACTTGCCTCTGATTTTTCCATTTGCATGAGTAGGATATTGCCCTCCGAGTCTCTCACAACTAACCCTAGACCAACTGAATTCCCCAACATGGAGGCATCTACATTGATTTCAAGGCCATTGTCTGGGGGAAACCATTTGACACATCTTAGAAGTTTTGGTCTCTTTTTCCTGATAAATGGGACAAGGCCAGTGCACAACAGAGTTCTATGCTTTCTTAAATTTCCACAAAGGGGAAAGGCTGTAAGGATTTTATGCATCTTCTTAGTGATCTTTTCCACCACAGTAACAGCTCTGGAATTGATGCAGTCATGAATGAAATCATTCCTTCTGCACCATAACATCCAGAAAGTAGTAGCCATGGTAGTATGAATCAATATTGTATGCATTTTGGATTCCCCATAAATATTGAAATAGAATCTAATCCTAAGTCTGGCATCTCTAAACTGAGGCACTGCTATTCCTAGTATGCACTGCATGACTGTAAAAACTTTCACTGATTTATTACATGCATTAAAGTAGTGATCCACTGAATCTGAGTTATTACAAAAAACTCATTTTGATGGTATATTAAAGCCAAAAGACTGCAATACATAATCAAAAGGTAATAATTTGTTCACAATTCTCCAGATTAACATAGAGTACTGAGTAGGAATATATTTGGACCATACCTTTTTAATGTGAAATTGATCTGTCCCTGTTGGTCTTAAGGATTCATATGCTGTCTTCACAGAGAATGATCCATTTTGACTTGGCTCCCAAATTAATACATCCTCTTGAGTTTGGTTGATCTCCGTGACCTGCAAAAAATCCAGTATGCTGGTAGCCAGAATTGGCTTCAAAATGGGTAAGTATATACCTTTATTAGGACATAACTGTTGAACAGTAATGTGCTCAAATGGTATGGGAGTGTTGTCAGGCCATTTGTAGCATAGTGCACCTATCCCCATCCAGTTTGATGTCCAGAAAGGTGAAGTTCCAGAGCCAATCAATACCCTAGAGTTAGCATTGGCATGAGGTGTGATTTTACATATCCTATTCCATGTTTGAGAGTTTATATATGTCTTTGGCAGAGACCATAGGAATGATGTCCAGATTGTCTTATTTTGCTGTAACTTCCACCAGATCTTGCATGAGAATGCCTCTATGACTGTTCAGATACTCCTGAGTCCTACTCCATTTTCTTTCTGTGGAAGTGCAAGCCTAGTCCATTTTCTCCAGATTTTTCTTTGACCTTGATTGGATTCTCCCCACAGGAATTTTGCTGCAAGCACTTCCATTCTTTTCACCACTGTAATTGGTGGACTAAGAACTGCAAAAGTGTGTACTAGGATTGTCATGAGAACTGAATTCAACAGTATTATCTTCCCAGCATGTGACAACCACCTGTTTTTCCAATTTTTGATTGCTAACTCCATTCTGTCCATTATTGACTAGTAGTTTGACACCTTGTTCCCGCCTGTGAATATCTGCAATCCCAAATACTTAAAAGGTAAGGATCCTTTTTTCATCATTGTTCTCCTTTCAATCCTTCTGATGGCCTGTTCTGAAGCATCCTTATGAGTGTAGAACTCAGATTGTTTGTAATTTACTTTATGCCCAGAACTTAGCTCATAAGCTTTAAGAAAGAGCTTAAACCTCCTTAAATTTTTCTTCTTGGCAGTGGTGAAGATGGTAGTATCATTTGCATACATCAAATGTGTGACAGACTGAACCCCTCTTGGCATCTTAAATGGTTCTAGATAACCGATTGATATTAGCTTGTGCAGTCCTCTTGAAAAAGCCTCTGTGACTATGTTGTATAGAAATGGGGATAAGGGGTCTCCCTGCTTAATGCCTCGACTGGATTTGAAAAAACCAGAGGGCACTCCATTGATAAGAACTGAGAACCAAGCCTCTCTTATGTTCTGAATGATAATCCTAACCAGTTTTCCATGGAAACCAAATGAGAGCATCACAGAGTTTAAGAAACCCCATGAGACTCTGTCAAAAGCTTTCTCCATATCCAACTTAACAATTAGGTTTTCATGTGCAGGGTTCTTTTGTACTAGCTTCACCATTTCTTGCATCTGAATTATATTGTCAGCAATGTCCCTCCCCTTTAAAAATGATGTTTGCTCCAGAGAAGTGATCTTTGTCATGTATGGCTTCATTCTTTCCATGACTATCTTAGAGAAAATTTTATTGACAAAGTTAGACAAACTAATGGGCCTAAACTCTGAGAACTGGCTAGGGTTTGGCTTTTTTGGTATCAGGGTTAACCAAGTACTGGTTATGGCTCTGGGCAGCTTTTCACCTGCCATAAAGTCATTTGCAGCTTGTAGCAAATCCTCCTTGATGATATCCCAGCAGTGGGTGTAAAAAGAACCAGAGTATCCATCAGCTCCAGGAGCACTCTCTGAATTTAAATCAAACACTGCAAACTTTAGCTCATCCATGTTAACTGGTTTTATTAGCTGCAAATTTTCCCCCTCATTTATGAGCTTAGGAATCTCATTCATGAAGTGCTTCAGATATGTGCCATTTGTGTCTGATGGCTGTTCATTAAGGAGGGATTCAAAAAATTTCGCTTCTGCTTCCTGAATCTGACTAGGGTCACTTATCCATGCTCCAGTGTCATCTTTGATCTTGTTTATCTGTGTCTTGGCTCTTTTCTCCCTAATTGCACTGTGAAAGTATTTTGTATTAGCATCCCCTTCTCTGATCCATCTTAGATTAGCTTTCTGTTTCCAAAACATCAATAACTCATTTTCTGCTCTCAGCAAGATAGCTCTTTTTCTGTTGAGTTCTATTAGGACCTCCACCTCTCCAGATTGTTGTAAAGCTATTTCCAGCATAGATACCTTGTCTTCTGCTTCCCTTATATTTTTGTAGACATCTCCAAAGGATTCCTTATTCCACTGCTTTAGAACTCCCTTAAGTCTCTTAAGTTTACTCACCAACCTATAGTATCCTATTTCTGGACATTCTTGACTCCAACTATTGCTAACCAGTTCAGTAAAATCTGGTCTTGTAGTCCACATGGCCTGAAACCTGAATGGTCTTAGTAGCATCACCTCTGATGATTGTATAGAGAGAAGTAAAGGGCTATGATCTGATCTGGTTCTATTCAGGACCTGGATTGAACTATGGGGGTATTGTTCAGTCCAAGATAGGTTGGCTAATCCCCTGTCCAGTTTCTGCAGTAGCAAATCCTCTAGAGACCTATTGTTAGACCAAGTAAACTCATTTCCCACCGTTCTAATCTCCACTAACTCAAGTGCATTGATCCATTCATTGAATTCAGACATACTCACTATGGAGGGGGGCCTTCTTCCACACCTTTCAGCAGTACAGGTGATTTATTAAAATCACCTATAAAGATAGTGGATGCTACTGGCACTGACAACAACTCCAGCCAAAGGTATCTTCTCAAAACATATGTAACTTTGGCATATACAAATACTGAGTTCCAAGTTTGACCATTTTTCAAATCAGTTATTTCAGCTATCAAGTATTGGTCAGACTGATTTAAAACATTTAGATTGAAGTTACTATTCCAAAAAATCCATATTTTGGCATCAGTGGCAGCAACAGCATTTGGATATTGTAATTGAAACTGAAGATCATTGATATCACAATTTTGATGTAATGGTTCTAAAATACACAAAATATCAACTTGATGCATTCTTATAAGAGATTTTAATCTTTTAAGAGAAGTACCATATCCTCTAATATTCCATACTAGCATATTTCCAATAATGTTGTATCTAATCATAAAACTAGACATGCTTGGATTTTGGTGAGGCTCTAAGCCACTTATCAGTGATGGCACCACCATCTGGCATTCCCCTTTTTGTTTTCTTTTTAGACTCTATGACAGTAATAGGTAGGGGTGTTAGAATAGTACTTGTAGAGGTCTCTCCTTCTTCATGTTCACCATTTGCCTCCTCAGTGTGTTTGCATTCTAGTTCAGTCTGGGCTTCAACATATTCTTCTGAGCTGTAGTCTTCAGATTCCTGCAAAGCTTGAAAAGAATTAGAAATTGTGATTGGTGCTGAATCTGCTGGCTGTGTTGGTGCTTGATATGGGATAACAGCCAAAGCTTGCTTCTTTCTCTGATTGTTCTTCCATTCCCTAATGTTAGGGACTTCCAGATCATCATGAGAATAAAAAGGTAGGGAAATTGGCTTTTGTAATGGTTTAAAATAGGCCATTTCTGGGACAATAACATTGTGGTGATGCTCTAGAGTTTGTGGCTTCTCCAGCATTTGACAGTCCTCCAGCTGAGTTATTGTAACCTCTCTGTTGATGGTGATCTGCTCCCTTACATCATTACTCTTTTCAACTTCAGTGAGACCAGAGGTTGAGGCTATGGGAATACATTGATGCTGCTCAGTGGGGATAATGTTTTTCTTCCTTGTCTGTATTTCTCTACCTTCCTTCTTCTTGGCCAGATAGATCTTTTTCAACTCTGGGTGAAGAATCCCACAATTATCATCAGAGTGACCAATCTTGTGACAATGGGAACAATAATGAGGCAAATTGTGATACTAAATCTCATACTCCATTGTTGCTTCTGGAGTACCAATGGTGATTGTCTGGTGCCTTTCTTCCAAGAGATTTACTTCTACACAGACCTTGATCGCCGAAGGACGTGTCAGTGCATTTGTGGCCGCATCCATTTTGATGAAGACGCCCAACTCATTACCAAAGTATTCTATAGCGGTGCGATTGTAAAACTGGATAGGGGCCTTGTGGATTGTAGCCCAGACCGGCACAAGTGATGATTCTTGACGTGTCGAGAATTCTGGAGACCACTTAAGTATCTTCATTGTGGCTCCCATGATTGTGCAGACAGATCTGATCCAGAAATTCTGGTAGTCAGTCTTCAGTTGAAAGCGGATGAGGATGTGCCGAAAATCCATTGACCCAATTTGAAACTTTCCGGTGAAGCCCTGTGCCTGAAAACAAGCTCCGATCTGCTCCATAGAGGGCTTTCTGTTTGTAAACTTCCCTATGAGTGCGTTCTGATAGTGTGAGGCGAAAGTCTGGACGGCTTCGTCGGAGTAGATACATGCTATCTTCCCGTTGACTCGCCGGGAAATTGGTCGGATTTCTGGGTTTTGTGGGAAAGTATCGAATAATGGCTGGGATTTGGGTGATAGAGCATCAGCGAAAGATTTTCCGGCACCTCCTCCGGCAAGAATGGGTGATGGTGCCGCCATGATGTTACCGTTTTTGACCGTTATAGGTCGGACCAGTAGAAAGAAATGGTGCTATTTTAGAGAGAAGTAGGAGAAAAAATATCTAGAGAGAGAAAACATTGTGCACTACTTTGTTGGTGATAAGATATGATTATTTGGATAATTAATGTAATTAGTACCTAATTTCCTCAAAAAAGTAATTAGTACCTAATTAAGGGTCCACATTAGAAAACAAGTATCGATCTAGAAGAACTTGATCGAGTATGTGGTATTTAGAAACAAAGTAATCGAGAAACTTAAAACTTGATCACAAGCAAGTGTAGTGTAGGACCAAACTCATTGAGAACACATGATATGTTACTGACCTAACTACTAATGCTTATCTCCCTGGTTCGAGATATAATCCTGAGTACCGGATAATGTGAACAGTGTGTGAATGACTAGTTTGTTGCCAAAACCAAGGAGTATTGATTAAGAAGGTTGATTAAGAACCCCCGGATATTTATTTGATCTTTAGGAAGCAACGTTCTGGCACTAATGTTTATAGAAGAGAGGGTATCATACAGAAGTAAGTACTAATGTTTACTTTCCAAGGTCGAGAAACTAAGATGAAACAGGTTCTTGCACCCGACCCATACACCGGTGGTGTAGACTCATTTTGGCGGGTTTCGGTAAAATATTTCGGAGACCCTTTGACCCACCAAACCCTTTTGACATGGGTTTTAGGGTTTATTCTTTAGGGTTTATTCTTTAGGGTATGGGTGGTGGGTAGGGTGACCCCGCTGTCTCTTTTGCTCATATTTATATATAAAAATTTAAAAGAATTATTTGAATGGGAGTTGTAGTGGTAGAGGAAAAGGTCCACATACATGAGGTTCCTAGTTCTATTCTTGACTTTTGCATCTTATTTCCTTTTTATTTCCCCCTAAATAAAGTAGGTGTGATTACAACTAATTCGTATTATGCTTTACATATGTTTTACATCATTATATGTTTAATTAAGAAATAATTTTTTGTCATTGTAACATATTATATTTAATGATACATAATAATTATTTATCCCATTGTAAAATATACCCGCTCTGGTCATATAATTATTTTTATGATCTTTTGATTCAGTGATAATATGCCCGCTACGGTCACAAATATCATGTTATTAATATTATTGTACTCGACATGACATTTACATTGAGGGGAGATGCAATTTATTACATTAAAAACAAACTGGTAAACTATTTTACTACTTTGTTGGTGATAAGATATGATTATTTGGATAATTAATGTAATTATTACCTAATTTCCTCAAAAAAGTAATTAGTACCTAATTAAGGGTCCACATTAGAAAACAAGTATCGATCTGGAAGAGCTTGATCAAGTATGTGGTATTTAGAAGCAAAGTAATCGAGAAACTTAAAACTTGATCACAAGCAAGTGTAGTGTAGGACCAAACTCATTGAGAACACATGATATGTTACTGACCTCGCTACTAATGCTTATCTCCCTGGTTCGAGATATAATCAGGAGTACCGGATAATGTGAACAGTGTGTGAATGACTAGTTTGTCGCCAAAACCAAGGAGTATTGATTAAGAAGGTTGATTAAGAACCCCCGGACATTTATTTGATCTTTAGGAAGAAACGTTCTGGCACTAATGTTTACAAAAGAGAGGGTATCATACAGAATTAAGTACTAATGTTTACTCTCCAAGGTCGAGAAACTCAGATGAAACAAGTTCTGGCACCCGACCCATAAACCGGCTGTGTAGACTCATTTTGACGGGTTTTGGTAAAATATTTCAGAGACCCTTTGACCCACTAAACCCATTTGACATGGGTTTAGGGTTTATTCTTTAGGATATGGGTGGTGGGTAGGGTGACCCCGCTGTCTCTTTTGCTTATATTTACATATAAAAATTAAAAGAATTTGTTGAATGGGAGTTGTTGTAGTGGTAGAGGCAAAGGTCCACATACATGAGGTTCCTAGTTCAATTCTTGACTTTTGCATCTTATTTCCTTTTTATTTTCCCCTAAATAGAGTAGGTGTTATTACAACTAATTTGTATTATGCTTTACATAAGGTTTACATATATTTTAAGATAAAGCATGTTGAATAGGGGTTGTCCTTAATGAAGTTGATGGATGTCTACGACCCGCACTTGATCACGAACCCCGCTCACGAACTGATCTGCAAAACAAAGGCTCCGGGTGTCCCGGGGATGGACACCCCGACGCTCAAATCAGTATATTTTCTTAAGGCGTAATGTATGAGATTAGACGGAGAGGTCTACCAAACCTTTAGGGTATTTATATGGCTACAATCCGTAGATCACCAAGATATGTATTTATGGTATGAATACAACTCTTATGAGAATAGTAGTTGTATTACCATGTATAATAGAAGTATATTTTGGACATGGTTGTATTACCATGTTTAGAATGGCTGTATTACCATTTTTGAGAGGATGTATATTCCTTGCAGAACATTCATAATATACGCATTCCTTACAAGGATTAGGATTAATGGACCCGTGGATCCACCCTCCGCGTATCTCGAGCCCACGACCCTTCTCGGCCCTTGGTCCGAGTATGAATGAGGCCCGAATACGAACCATGGACTTATCAGTAGCCCCAAGATAGATCTTCAGAATATAGAGTGCTCCATCTCGAAGGTTGAAAGAGAGACCTGCTTCTCGAGGGAAGACCAATAACTTGAGGGAGATTAACTCGGGGTGTTAAGCTCGGGGTGTCCATCGGGGACTCTCCTCTCGGGCTTATCCTTCTGAATATCTAGCTTCAAGTTCTTTCGTATTCCATCAGGACACGTGAACGGTTGGATCTTAATCTGCCTTCTTGAATTCTGAGGGGATTGACACGTGGTCTTGATTAATTGTATCTTCTGGCGGTGAGGAGGACCAACCTTCCAATTGCCTGTATCGTTTCGCGGTCGAGGTAATTACTCCACTTAAATGCGTGATAATTACTGGTTATATAACCAAGTAATTTTTCCTTGTATTTATCATCAATAAGCAACTTTAATCTTTTCCATCTCTGCAAAAATTCTCAACTAAATTCTTGTCTTTCTTCATCATCTTCTCATAACTTTTTCCCCCCCATTCTCTGTATTGCCATGTCATCAGCAAACTCAAGCATTCCCCCTGGCAAGGGAGAGAATGTTCTTGTGGCTCTTGACTTGCGTACGCTATTCCTGGAGGTTGAGTCTGGAGAACTTATGGAGGTTACCATTGCTACACCGCTGCAGGCGGTAGCTGTAGTGACAGATGACGGTTCCTCCGGGTCAGAGATAGAACCTAATGCGGAGCCCCAAGTTGATAAACGGGTTCCGGTCGCCAAAGGTGTGAATGATGTCACCAAGGTGGTCGATAAAAATACCCTGCAATTTTTGAATTCATGCAGGCTATCGTACCCCATCGAGGCTGATTTGAAGTTCGAGGACAAGACAACTCCGGTCAAAAATCTTGTGAGCCCCACTCGAGGGGTAGTATATGGCAGGTTCCTGCAACAGGGCTTGAGTTTTCCCTTTCCCCCTGTGTTTTCACAGTTTCTTCAGCATCATCGGCTTCACCCTTGTCAGATTCACTCCAATGTGGTGGTAACAATGATGGATTTCATCTCCTGGTGCTCTCGGAGGACTATGAGCCAAGCCCGGATCTGTTTAGGAGCTTGTTCAAGCTGTTCTGTTTCAAGGAGCGCGAGCACATTACCCTTACTCCTCGAAAGGGCAAGGTATTCACTTTTCCTGACAATAGCGGAAAGTGGGAGGACATTCGGCTAACCTTTGATCGAACAAAATATGAGGCACCTGACTGGAATCCGAAGGACACTGTGCCTCTTGATGTCTTTGAGATGCCTATTCATTTGAAATACATCGTTGAGAAGCTTGTGAAAGAGAAGATTGTCTTCCAAGAGAAAGGATTTGTGCGGGGGGCTCATGGCTCGGTGTGGCAGTGGCCTGCTATCACCTATTCTTATCTGTTAGATGTTCCACGGTCGAAATCTGTTAGATGTTCCACGGTCCAAATCCACATCTAGCTTCCTGAAAAAGGATCAAGATTGGACCCTCCCTGATAAAATCCAGGGAGATGAGAAGAAGGCCAGGAAACGGACTTCTAGGAAGTCACCCCGAAATCAGGGTGAATCTTCTTCCAGTCAATCTTCTTTAGGTAATTTCTGTTTCAAAACAGCGTAGTTGTCTGATATATTTCTTTTACTTAGCATATTTACGCTCTTCTTCATGTATACAGCTTCTCCTCCAAAAAAAAAGATCAAGAAAGGGAAGGCCAATCTCCAGGCCATAAATGAGTAGGTAGAGGAGATGGAACCGGAGGATGGGGAGTCTTCAGATGATGATTAATCTGACTTTGAGCTGTTGGTATCTGAAGATACTTCTCTAAAGAAACTGAAGTATTATCTGAACTGCTCAAAGGAAGAGGGTGGTCAGGCTTCTCGGAGGTCTTCTAAGAAGTATCCCTTCGTCGCTAAGGTAATTATCTTTCCATTTATGCTATACGGGTTTCTCAGATATCAGGTTTTTATATGTATTCCACTTTTATAGTTGATGGCGGATCTGTTCACGGTGGGTGTCGAGCTAATGATGTGATCCGGTACTTGTCTGATTCTGTAATGGAGTTACATGTCAAGTGCCAGGCCTTTAGGGCAAAGAAGGAGAAGATGGAGGACGCCCTTTTGACCATGACAGCCGAGTCTGCCGCGCCTACTCTTCCTGTTCAGGCTTCATTGAAGGTGACGCAACTGAAAGCCAGGGTAAAACAGCTGGAGGCCGAGAAAGAGGACTTGCTGTTGGCAAAGAAATCTCAGGATAAAGAGTTGGAGACTTATCGGGATATTGCAGAGGAGCTGGCGCAAAATCAAGTTGCGGAGAAGGATCTAGAGGAGCCTAAACGACTTCTAAAGCTCTGGAGTGCCTTCATTGCTTGTAGCCCCGAGTTTCATTCTTCTACTGGCAAGGTTGAGTAGTTCCAGCAGGTTTGCTACCTTACTTGCTGGCATCTTTTAGTCAGCCTCGGTCTTCATGATTTACTGGGATGGAGCACCAGCCTTGGTTGTTAAGTTCTCGCAATTATCAATGATAAACACTCTGCGAGCTTAATGTTGTTTGGCTTCTTCCTTGGGTGTCTTTTGACAAGACCTTTAATGTCACAGCGTGCAGAAAAGTTGACAATAGTCCATCTCTCTAGTGTCACTTCTGGTGAAACCCTAGGAAACCCTATTGGGTATATTTAAAAGTACCATATTCTGATGTAATAACACCTTTGATATGTCCTTTTTAGGTTCAAGGTTTAGCCTCTTATGTGCCCTTATGAGGGTCTTGTTTAGAAGTATCATATTCTGATGTAATAACACCGTTAATATGAACTATTTTTGTTCGAGGTTTTTCCTCTATGTGTGCCCTTTTGAGGGTCTTGTTTAGAAGTATCATATTCTGATGTAATAACATCTTTGATATGAACTTCAACTTTTGTTTTTGAGGTTTCTCCTCTTTATGTTGAGATGATTGATTCTCGAGCACGTCTGCCCTTTTGGTCTATAGACCTCAATCAAGCACTTTTTTGAAGTACTTTATCTAGAACCTATCTCTTTTATTCAAAACGATTGGTTTTTGAATATTGGATCCAAACAACTTATAAGTTGACCAATCATATACCTTATATGGTATATAGTTTTGAATAGCAATCAATGTTATACTTAAGATAACAATCCTCTTTTTATAAAAGGAATTTAAGATTGCTTATTATAAGGATAGGTATAAAAGTATCATGACTTCAATCTAAATTTATAACTTTAAGAATAGAAGTAAAGTAAATAGTGGGTTTGAGTTTGAGTACCCGTTTGCAATAGAGCATACTTGTCTCGGACCTTGATGAGGCTTCTCGGACGTTCTTGATAGTCTCGACCTTTCTGAGGCTATTCATTGAATTTTTATCTTCCGTGATACTTTCATAAGTTAATTACATTCCATCTTCGTGGTATAGGTTCCCCCTTCATGGTTTCTAAGAGGTAGCTTCCCACTGGATGGGATTCTAGGACTCGATATGGACCTTCCCAGTTTGGGGCTAGCTTCCCTTCCACTTCTTTCTTGCTTTTTTAATTTAACCTCATGAAAAGGTCTCCTTTAACGAAAGTGGCTAAGCAAACTCTTCTATCATGGTAGCGCTTGTCTCTTTCCTTTACCTTGGCCTCGTGGATTGTAGCATTTGCTCTCTTCTCCTCTAGGAGGTCAAGGTCGAGACGAAGGTTTTATTTTGTTGGTCGGGCCATCTTCATCATCTGGTTTAGAAGTACGGGCAGAGGGGACCCCAATATCCATGGGGATGACCGTTTCGGACCCATAAACTAAGCTATAAGGAGTCTCTCCTGTTGCTATGGCTGGTGTAGTTCTATGGGTCCAGATCACGCTTGGTAGTTCTTTAATCCAGTTTCCTTTAGCTCCTTTGAGGCGCTTCTTGATACCGCTTACCAAGGTACGGTTCGTAACCTCTACTTGGCCATTAGCTTCTGGATGGTATACCGAGGTGAGCTTCTGGTGTATGCCGTACTCCGTACATCATTTCTTGAAGGGGTCATTAGCAAATTGTGCTCCATTGTCGGTCACTATGTATCTCGAGATGCCATAGCGACACACGATATTCTTCCAGCAAAAGTTGATAACTGTCTTGCCCGTTATACTGGTTAAGGCTTCAGCCTCTACCCATTTTGAGAAATAATCGATGGCCACAATGAGGTACTTGAAGTTACCAGGGGCCGTAGGAAAAGGTCCAACGAGATCTATGCCCCATCGGACAAATGGCTAGGATTCTTGGATGGTAATCATATTTTCATGTGGCACGTGGATCATCTTGGTAAATCTCTGACACTGGTGACAAGAATTGATATATCTTTTGGCATCTTGTAGCATCGTAGGCCAGAAATAACCCATCTGTAGGAGCTTTCGGGTGACGGTACGTGGACCTTGGTGGCTACCACAAACTCCTTCATGTGTTTCTTGTATTAAGTGTTCCGCGTCGGAAGGCCCAACACACTTGAGTAGGGGTTGAAGGTATCCTTTCTTGTATAGGATGTTGTTGTGGATGACATATTTTTGAGCTTCAACTCAGACCTTTCGTGCAATGTGCTTGTCCTCGGGAAGGGTACCTGTTTGGAGGTATTCAATGTAGGGGTTCATCCATGTGTCTGAGATGTCAACAGCCATGACGCTACTCTCTTCGTAACTTCTCTTCGCCAGGGTTTCCATTAGCAATTCTTGAGAAGATCTTATGTTGAGGTCCGAGGAGGCAAGTTTGCTAAGTGCATCAGCCTTGTGGTTACCTTCTCAAGGGATATGATTCAGCTCATAATGTCGGAATTGATTTATGAGAGGCTTAACTACTCTCGAGGTATTTCTGGAGACTGTGCTCTCGAGTTTCGTATTCGCCTTTAACCTGTTGAACCACGATCTGTGAGTCACTGAAGATTTCGAGGTCCTCGACCTCAAGGTCCTTTGCTAATTTTAGCCTGTAATGAGGGCTTCATATTCTGCTTCATTATTAGTGGCTCGAAAATCAAAATGGAGAATGTAAGGGTGGTCCTTTCCCTCGGGGCTGGTGAGTAAGACTCCAGCACCGCTTCCCCCCGAGTTGGAGGATCCATCCACATATAGTTGCCATTTTCCGGAGTCCGGAGCTGTGTTTGGTTTGTCGATCTCCACTGGTTCAACAGACTCCATTATGAAATCAGATAAGGCTTGGCCCTTGATGGCTGTCCGAGGTTTATATTGTATGTCATGTTCTCCCAACTCGATGGCCCACTTCATCATCCATCCCGAAGCGTCAGGCTTCCGGAGGATTTGCCTGATCGGGTAGTTGGTTAGAAGGAATATTGTATGTGCTTGGAAGTAGGGTTTCAACCGCCGAGAAGTATGGACGAGGGCTAATATCAAATGCTCGAGAGGAGTATATCTGGTCTCGGGTCCTTGCAATGCCCTACTTACATAGTATATGGGATATTGCGATCCCTCCTTTTCCTTGACCAATACAGTGCTGATGGCTAGCTGGGATGCAGATATATATAAGTAAAAGAGTTTCTCCTTTATCTGGCTTTGACAATGTCAGAAGTTTCCTAAGATGGTTGGAAAGCTTCTCCGCATTCATGCGACCACTCGAACTGGTTTTCCTTCTTAAGGATATTAAAGAAGGGTAGATGTTTTTCCGCTCCTTTGGATCGGAAACGGCTAAGGGCTGCAAGGGATCCTGTCAGCTTCTGCACGTCCTTGACGGTTTTTGGAGGTTGCATATTTTGTAAAGCCTCTATCTTCTCGGGGTTTACTTCGATTCCTCGATTGGATACCATATACCCCAGGAATTTTCCCGCTCCCACGCCTATGGTACATTTAGCGGGGTTTAGCTTCAAGTTGGAGGCCCATAATGTGTCAAAAGTTTCCTTTAGATCTTCAAAGAAGGCATCGTAGCTGCGGTTCTTTACTACCATGTCGTCCACATAAATCTCGAGGTTGCGCCCTATCTGAGATTTGAATAATTTGTCTACCAGTCGCTGGTAAGTAGCTCCGGCATTTTTCAATCTAAAAGGCATCATCTTGTAGCAGAAAGTTCCTCGGTCAGTTATAAAAGAGGTCTTTTCTTTATCTTGCTCTGCCATCGGGATCTGATGATATCCTTTGAAGGCATCAAAGAAGGCTAGTACTTGGTATCCCGCAATCGCTTCAACTAATCGGTCGATCGAAGGTAAAGGGTAACTATCTTTAGGACAACAATCGTTCAAGTTGGTGAAGTCGATGCACATTCTCCACTTTCCATCTGGCTTCTTGACCATTACTGGGTTAGCTATCCATTATGGGTATTGCAGTTCTTCTATTATACAGGCTTTAAGTAACTTGTCTACCTCCTCCCCAATGGCTTCAACTCGATCTAGTACGAAGATGCGTCGTTTCTGCTTAATGGGTTTTTGCGAGGGATTGATATTCAGGTAATGTTCCTCCAAGTGAGGGGATACTCCCACCAAGTCGCTGGTGTCCCAGGAAAAGACATCTATGTACTGGTTGAGAAGATCTCGTAGTTTAGCCTTTATCTCGGGGGGTAGGAGAGTTCCAACCTCAACGGTTCCTGATTCTCCGAGTTGCATCGGTTCGGACTCGGAGTACTTGGCTGGTTTAAGATTCTCCTTTTCTAGTTCTCGGATAGCTTGAATTGTGCATATTCGAGCTAATTGTTGATCACCTCGGACTTTTGCAATCCCTTTGTTGGTGGGGAATTTCATCACCAAATGGTAAGGGGACCAGATTGCCTTTGCCTGGTACATCCAGGGCCTTCCAAGGATTATATTGTATGGCGTTCTGGAGTTGATGATCGTAAAGGTGCAATGTAAAGTTATACTCTGAGAACCGTCTCTCACTTGCACCGGTAAAATAATTTTTCCCAAAGGAATAAAAGGATTGCCAGTAAATCCTGAGATAGGGCTTGTGGGCGTGAGATTATTTTTGTCCAATCCCAGCTGTTCATAACAACTGAGGAACATGACTTCTACTTCGCTTCCTCCATCCACCAGAACTCTTCTGATCTTGTTATGGTTTATGTCAACCGCAATCACCAGAGGATCTGAATGAGGAATTTGATTAGAAACCGCATCTTTAGATGAAAAAGTAACAGTTCCGTCTAAGCGAGATCTTTTGATCTCCCACTCCCAGGGAGAGGCTTCTTGCGCCGATCGATGCACACCATTGATGCTCCTTCCTGCTCCCTGGTTGCTGGCGTGGCTTTTCTCATCGTTGTTGATACTTCTTACTCCTGTAGGGGCCGAGAAACGGATTCGTGTACTTCCACGAAGGTTTTCAGCCGGATCAGCCATGAGTTAGAAAGTTTTATAGATCAAGATTAGCCTGCGGGTCCCACCTGGCGTGCCAAATTGATGGATGTCTATGACCCACACTTGATCATGAACCCCACTCACTAACTGATCTGCAAAACAAAGGCCCCGGGTGTCCCGGGGATAGACACTCCAACGCTCAAGTCAGTATATTTTCTTAAGGCGTAAAGTATGTGATTAGATGGAGAGGTCTACCAAACCTTTAGGGTATATATATGGCTACAATCCGTTGATCACCAAGATATGTATTTATGGTATGAATACAACTCTTATGGGAATAGTAGTTGTATTACCATGTATAATAGAAGTATATTTCGGACATGGTTGTATTACAATGTTTAGGATGGCTGTATTACCATCTTTGAGAGGATGTATATTCCTTGCAGAACATTCATAATATACGCATTTCTTATAAGGATAATATTAATGGACCCGTGGATACACCCTCCGCGTATCTCGAGCCCACGACCCTTCTCGGGTCTTGGTCCGAGTATGAATGAGGGCCGAATACGAACCATGGACTTATCAGAAGTAACCACTAAGGGCAAGTCAAAGAAATTTGCTAAATTGTTTTGTAGAATAAAGAAAAAAAAAGGATAATCTCTATAATATTTTTCACTCAATCCAACAGATTTTATAGTTCAGCAATTCTACATACATGTAATCCTATTCATCCGCAACTTCTTCATATACATATTTTTTATAATAAAAAGATATTTATTTTGAGTTAGATTGACTGTTTATCCAATTTTAAAAGAATAACACAAAATGGCTCAAATTGTAGGTATTTCCAGGGGCGGAGCTAGGAATTTAGTATGCGGGGGGGGGGGGGGGGGGACTTAATAATTTGAATTAACTATTAAAATAATGTAAAATACGGCAATTCATTGAAATATGAAAAAATTGAATTAATACAATAAAGATAAACATTGCTAGATAAATTTAAAAATTTATGATTTTAACATCATATACGTGAATCACTATTGAAGTCGCACATTCCTCTTTGGGAATTAAGTACCTTTTGTTGATCTTCTTGTTTCTAAATTGAAGCTTTTGTGTTTTAAAATATAGGTTATAACATCTATTTATACTTTTTAGTTGATAAAATCCAACTCATAATCGGATCAATAATTTGATAAAATTCAAACTCGATTCACATTCTAATATAATATTACATTTTTAAATATATGCAACTACCTTATTTGTTTAAAAATAAAGTAAAATTTAATAAATAAATGAATCTATTCCAATATGGATTCGTACACTGATTACTTTTTTTTCTCAAAGAAAATATTGCTTATATAGTAATAAATTAGGATTTGAAACAAAGTTACATATAAAGAATCATATTTTTAGTGTGTTGTTTGATTGTGGTCCCATTCTTCTTATAATTAATCCTCTCCTTTTACGTGTACTAAAAACAAATCCTCCCTATTTTTAGTTAATAAAATCATGTGAGGGGCCACATAACCTAACACACCAAATAAAACACTAACTATAATACATATAATTAGGGATATTTTCCTCGTTGAGGGGGGCCGGGCCCCACCCGGTCCCCCCTTCCTCCGCCTTTGGGTATTTCGAAGCATAGTTATAGGATACCGTACTACTTTAGCAACTGCTAAGGTAGTTGTTGCACTTAAGTCGTTAAGTATTGTGTAAGCAGACTAAGACTAAGACAAAGTGATTCAAATTGTAGGTATTTCGTAGCATAGTAATAGGATACCGTAAATATTTAGCAAATGCTAAGGTAGTTTGGCACTTAAGTCGTTAGAAACATAGTATGCCTTACAGACTTCACTACTAATGCTTATTGTCGGATCATGATATACAATCATGAGTATCAGTTCATATGAACAAGTTTAAATTGAAAATTTGGTGTACAAAATGAAGAATTATTTCCTAAGAATGCAAGATTCAGTTCAACTCGATCAATTTTTTTGTATTCCGAGGCATAGTAATGTGACAGTACAAAGCTCTAAAAACCGATAAGGTTTATTGTAGTTAAAGGCCTGTTGAATAGGGTAGTCCTTAATGAAGCCTTGATAAGTCCACGGTTTGTATTTGGACCTCATTCAAACTCGGACCAAGGCCCGAGAAGGGTCATGGGCTCGAGATACGCGGAGGGTGGATCTACAGGTCCATCATTCCTAATCCTTATAAGGAATGCGTATATTATGAATGTTCTACAAGGAATATACATCCTCTTAAACATGGTAATACAACCATGTCCGAAATACACTCCTCTATACATGGTAATACAACTACTATTCCCATAAAAGTTGTATTACTACCATAAACACATATCTTGGTGACTACGGATTGTAGCCATATAAATACCCAAAGGTTTTGTAGGCCTCTCTATCGAATACTTCATAGAATCCCTCCAAAAGCAGAAATTTGGGGCTTCAGAAATTGATGAAGTGCTGATACGCCTTCTGAACTTGGAAGGAAGAAATTTTCGAATAAGAGAAGACAATGGGAATGATTTGGGAGATTTAATCCAAACCCAGAAAGCATTGAAGACGAGCAATTACCTCGATTATGTTTCCGATGCAAGTAATTGGAGGGACGGGGGAAAGACCGTCTCTACTTTCCAATAAAGGCACGCAACGTGTATCTACCATCTGGATTTCAAAAGAAGCTAATCTCAGCCGTCCATATATTTGATGGAATACGAAAGAACTTTAAACTAGATATTCAGAAGGGTAAACCCGAGAGGATAGTCCTAGAAGGACATCCCGAGATTAACACCCCGAGTTAGTCTCCCTCGAGTTATTGGTCTTCCCTCGAGAAGCAAGCCTCTCCTTCAACCTTCGAGATGGAGTACTCTATATTCTGAAGATCTGCCTTGGGGCTACTGATAAGTCCATGGTTCGTATTCGGACCTCATTCATACTCGAACCAGGGCCCGAGAAGGGTCATTGGCTCGAGGTACGCGGAAGGTGAATCCACGAGTCCATCAATCCTAATCCTTATAAAGAATGCGTATATTGTGAATGTTCTACATGGAATATACATCCTCTCAAAGATGGTAATACAGCCATCCTAAACATGGTAACACAACCATGTCCAAAATATACTTCTATTATACATGGTAATACAACTACTATTCCATAAGAGTTGTACTTGTACCATAAATACATATCTTGGTGATCTACGGATTGTAGCAATATAAATATCCTAAAGGTTTGGTAGACCTATCCATCTAATCTCATACTACATACTTTACGCTTTAAGCAAATATACTGACTTGAGCATCGGAGTGTCTACCCCTGGGACACCCGGGGCCTTTGTTTTGCAGATAAGTTCGTGAGCGTGGTTCGTCGCCGAAGTGTTAGTGTCCGGCATACATCACACTTCATCATCCGTCCAGAAGCATCCGGTTTCTAGAGGATTTGTCTAATCGGGTAGTTGGTTAAGAGGACTATCGTATGGGCTTGGATGTACGGCCGCAACCGTCGAGAGGCATGTACAAGGGCCAATATTAAGCACTCGAGAGGGGTGTATCTGGTCTCGGGACCATGTAGAGCCCTGCTTACACGATATATTGGGTGTTGTGATCCTTGTTTTTCCTTGACCAACACAACACTAATGGCTAGCTGAGACGCAGATATATATAAATAAAGAGTCTCCCATTTGTCTGGTTTTGATAGTGTCGGAAGTTGTCGGAGATGGTCTTTAAGTGCTTGGAAAGATTCCCCACATTCATGTGACCACTCAAATTGGTTTGCCTTCTTAAGGATGTTGAAAAAGGGCAGGTGCTTTTCTGCTCCTTTAGAGAGAAACCGGCTGAGGGCCGCAAGAGATCCTGTCAGCTTCTGTACATCTTTGACAGTCTTCGGAGGTTGAATATTTTGCAAGGCCTCTATCTTCTTGGGGTTTACTTCAATTCCCCGATTAGATACCATGTATCCTAGGAATTTTCCTGCTCCAACACCAATGGTAAACTTAGCAGGGTTCAGCTTTAGGTTGGATGCCCGTAATGTGTTGAAGGTTTCCTTTAAATCTCCAAAGAAGGCGTCATAACTACGGCTCTTCACTACCATGTCATCCACATAAATCTCGAGGTTGCGTCCTATCTGGGATTTGAATAATTTATCCACCAACCGCTGGTAATTAGCTCCGGCATTTTTCAATCCGAAAGACATCATCTTGTAGCAGAAGGTTCCCCTGTCGGTTATGAAGGAGGTTTTCTCCTTATCTTACACTGCCATAAGGATATGATGATATCTTTTAAAGGCATAAAAAATGCTAGTACTTGGTATCCAGCGATTGCTTAAACTAGTCGGTCGATCGAGGGCAAAGGATAACTGTCTTTAGGACAACAATCATTCAGGTTGGTGAAGTCGATGCACATTCTCCACTTCCCATATGGCTTCTTGACCATTACTGGGTTAGCTATCCATTCTGGGTACTGCACTTCTTCGATTATACGGGTTTTGAGTAGCTTATCTACTTCTTCTCCAATGGCTTCAACTCGATCTAGTGCAAAGATGCGTCGTTTCTGCTTTATGGACTTCTGTGAGGGATTGATATTCAAGTAATGTTCCGCTAAACGAGGGGATACTCCTACCAAGTCATTGGTATCCCAGGAAAAGACATCTATATATTGGTTGAGGAGATCTTGAAGTTTGGTCTTTATCTCGGGGGGTAGGAGAGTCCCAACCTCGACGGTTCCTGATTCTCCGAGTTGTATCAGCTTGGATTCGGAGTACTTGGCTGGTTCAAGATCCTCCTTTTCCGTTTCTTGGATAGCTTGAATTGTGCAGACTCGAGCTAATTGTTGATCACCTCGGACCGTTGCTATCCCTTGGTTCGTAGGGAATTTCATCGCCAAGTGGTATGGGGACCAGATGGCTTTTGCTTGGGACATCCAGGGTCGTCCGAGGATTATGTTGTATGACACTCTGGAGTCGATGATCGCAAAGGTGCAACGGAGGGTCATACTTCGAGGACCATCTTTCACTCGCACTGGTAAAATGATCTCTCCTAAAGGAGTTATAGGATCGCCTGCAAATCCCGAGATGGGTTTTGTGGGTATGAGATTTCTTTTGTCCAGTCCTAACTGTTCATAACAGCTGAGAAACATGACTTCTACTTCACTTCTCCCATCTACCAGAACTCTTTTGATCACATTATGGTTTATGTCGACTGTGATTACTAAGGGATCTGAACGAGAGAATTGATTAGGAACCGCATCTTGAGGTGAAAAGGTAGCGGTTCCGTCCAGGCGAGATCTTTTCCTCTCCCACTCCCAGGGAGAGGCTTCTTCAGGCGATCGGTGTACACTGTTGATGCTCCTTCCTACTCCCTGGTTGGTGGCATGGATTATCTCGTCGTTGTTGCAGTCGGCATCAGTGTTTCTTACTCCTGTTGGGGTCGGAAAACGAATTCGTGTACTCCCACGAAGGTTTTCGGTCAGATCAGCCATGAGTTTGAAGGTTGATTAGATCAAGAATAGCAAGCGGGTCCCACTGGGCGTGCCAAATTGATGGATGTCTACGACCCGCGCTTGATCACGAACCCGGCTCATGAACTGATCTTCAAAACAAAGCCTCGGGTGTCCCGAGGGTAGACACTCCGACGCTCAAGTTAGTATGATGCGTAAGGCGTTTTGTATGTAAGATAATAGATAGAGAGGTTTACCAAACCTTTGTTATTTATATGGTTACAATCCGTAGATCACCAAGATGTGTTTATGGTAGTAATACAACTCTTATGGGAATAGTAGTTGTATTACCATGTATAGGAGAAGTATATTTCGGTCATGGTTGTAATACCATATTTAGGAGGATGTATATTCCTTGTAGAACATTCACAATATACGCATTCCTTGTAAGGATTAGGATTGACGGACCCATGGATCCATCCTCCACGTACCTCGAGCCCTTGACCCTTCTCGGGCCCTGGTCCGAGCGTGAATGAGACCCGAATACGAATCATGGACTTATCACTCTCGAAATAAGGAATAAACAATGCTATATTCTAATTCTAACTCTAGGTTAAGAGCGAACAACTTTAGATTATTTTTCTTAACCGGTTAAACTTTATAAATCTATAAACAAGCATACTAAGTTAGATTATCATCCTAACATAACCTCGGTCAACCATAAATAGTTAAACCTTCTTCAAAAAATGCAGAGCCTGATTTTGTGATGTTAAATTTTTATGCATTAAAATTTATCATTCTATTATAAGGAAAACTATACATTGGACACAGTGATTTTGGTGTCAAAACCATCATCATTAGAGAAAGTTTCTGGAAATCCCAAACTTTCCTGACTTTTCATGAAAATTTTTATACGTTTTAACTTATAAAGTGTACCTTTTAATTTTAACTGTATATTTTGTTATTTCAAATTTTTTAATTTTTACATAAAATTTCTTAAATTTTTACACTAAAACATTTTTTACTATATATTTACTTTAAAATGATCAATATTTTAACACAAAATTATATCAGTTGAGTCTAAATATATGATGGTAGTTTCATAACACTTAAAAAAGTTGAACTTTTTAGAGATTTTGCCTCATTATTTAAGTGAAGCAAAACCATTTTAAAGAGTGTCAAGACCATTATTTTGACACTCTGATTCATTTTTTTCCCCCGTGAATACTGATATATTATAATGAATATTCTACTATCTTCAAAGTAACTGGAACTTTTGTGTAGGAATTTTTCAAAATACTGATATTTAAGAGTAACTGCAATTTAAAGCATGGTTCACTTCATTTACTGATGCTAGCTGTTGCAACTATTCAATAGAGTCGAATTTAATAGTAAATGCTGCTATAAATTAATATCAAGTCCTTATAAAATAAATGTGGCCCAGAGAATGTTCATATATTCTCCTGCAACGCTTTCCCAGTTTGATGAATGGAGCCTATATCTCTGAATTATAATAACACAGGCTCATCATTTGAAGAAATATATGCAGATTACTGGACATTTGAAGAGAACGAGATGTTCGAAAGAGCCCTAGCTAATTTACCTAGCCAGAATATCAGTCCGGTGGATTTGTTCGAGAAGATCGGTGAAATCAGCATCCCAGGAAAAACAACAGATGAAATTAGGGCACATCTGGAGCTGCTAATTCATGATGTTAATCTCATTGAATCATACGATGGTTCCGTCTCCTATCGGGAAACAGTAGATCAGGGAGTGATCGGCAAAAATACTGCTATAAAATGCCCTAGCACGTGTCCTAATGCTCAGAAAAAGAAAGGAATTGCTCGCTGGACCAAGGATGAGCATGAGTATGCTGCCTCTTTTTTACCCTTTATTTTGTGAATATTTGAGTAGTTAAATTAAAAGGTATGATACAATTTATAAAAAAAATAGAATAAATGTTCCAATCTATTAGTAATGATATCAAACTTTGAACCTAGCTAACACATTTCTGTAAGCGTTTGATTATCATCATATGCACAGACAAACACAGAAACATAAATATGCAATTAGTGAATTGTTTCTTCTGATTACAAAAATGAAAAATATTTTAGAGTTATATACAGTGACGGATCCATAAAATATTTTTAGTGCGGGCTGAGATGATAAATAATATGAATATAGTGCTAATTTTAAAAAATATATGATAAATTTAGTTAAAATATGAAATTATTTTAGCCCCGCTGACCCCCACTTCCCTCCACCCTTGGGTATATATACAAATATACAGTGACGGAATTAGGGGGTCGATCCCTCTCCCCAAAATCTGCCGGTGAAGTACTTGCTATTCATAATTTCTTTTAGCAGCCCATTTTGAGATTTGTGCATATCTAGAATTTTTTTATTATTATTATTATATATCATCTTCCATAAAATATATCTCTTGTTCCGTCAATGCATATAAATGGCAGGAAATTTCTACTTGGTTTAGCAAAATATGGGAGGAGAGACTGGAAGAGTATATCCAGGAACATTGTTACAACAAAATCACCAACTCAAGTAGCAAGTCATGCACAAAAGTACTTCATTCGCCAAGCCAAGCAATCTTCCTTGTCAAAAAACCAGACACCAGTTTCAAATAATTCAACATTTTATACTGTTTGTTCTCTAGTTGGAATCGAGATGAATGTTGCAATCTCTGAAATACATGAAAGATTTCAAAGTTAACTTTTATGTCTACATTGTCCAAATTTAATGATCCGGAAAGTCTAATATAATTTCTCACCATCTTCATGGTTGTTTTGGTTTATTTTATTTTTTTAAGAGTGCTGAAATTTTATAAGATCCTGGAATTTTTGTTGAATGTTTGTATGCAAAGCTCAGATTTTATTTCCCATAACTTAATTCATATGGTTTAAAAAATTAGTAATAATATTTATCCAATTATTCATAATATTTCCATTGATAAAAAATATTTTCTTTTTTTAAAAAGTAAAAAAGATAATTCTTACTCCTAGTGTTGGAGAACATCCAACATCGATTTAGCATGGAATCCAAATGACTCTCCCAGTGGAACACTTCACCCACTCTACCTTTTACTCTCTTTTCTTTTTCATTTTTTAAAATGAATCATCCAAAAATGACAGAAATTTTATTAGACTTCCTAATTTTCAAAAAATTAATAAGGTGGCAATGTTTTTACATCTCAATTACCATGCATTGCAAAGAGCTCATAAAATTCTCTCCTATTAGTTAATTGTTAATGCAAAATATAAGGCAACAATCCAATCAGAGAAAGATTGGTGGTGTGTAGAACAAGCTAAAGCTCTGATGAATACCTTGTCTAGTAGACGGAGGATGACACCTAACAGATCTGAAGACTCCTTTAGTCAGAATCAAAGTCGAGCAAATAGAGAAAGAGAGATAACTTTGGATCAGATCACACAGGGCGTAGTTGATCAAATGCTTCCTGAACCCTGCGTGCTCAGCTTTGATGGTTCCTTCAGAAGGATAGAACAGTTAGGAACGGGAGGGTGGAGAATTTGGAAACCAGGATGGCCAGTGGAGAATTGCTTACAAGGTACGGACTTCTTCACAGTGGTCACGCTACTACAAGCGGAGGTAGAAACGTGTTGGAGAGCATTGAAAGCATCGTTTGGACATAATTGTCATCGAGTAAATTTGGTCACAGATTCAACAATTCTCGCAAAATCCATTTCTCAACCGAGAATTACACATCATGAGATCTCTGGCATAATTTCTAGCATCGGGCAGTTGCAGAAATTGTTCTTAGATTTCAGAATTAATATCAAGATTAATAGAAAGTATCTTCGGAAGGAACATATACTATAAACTAGGTTAAGTAGAAATATTTGTAATCTGAACTTTTCTAATCTTTCGAAATATAAATATTACATCAAAAAACATTAATTAGAGAATTACTGTAGTAATTTTTTTTTTAAGTTTTACATAACTAGCCAAATGGTCACAATGTTTTGATCACTAGTAACCCAAAATTGATGCCAATATTGGTATCCCTTGCTTGCTTCAGCCCTTCTGTGAGATGTCCTCAAACCCTAGTGGTAAAGTTACACTATAAAACAGATGCATTCCATGCAAAGTTTTCGGAATTCCTATTTGCAGTTATTTTTTACTAATGCAGTCTGTATTTTGACTGGAACTGACGAAATTACCTTTAATAATTTCTCAATTTCAAACTTTCAGTCACTAGATTAATTTCAAATTACGTATTTGCAATCAAGTCCGTATTGATTATCTAATTTTTTTTCAAATCCCTCTCCCATTCCTCACCTCAAATTCCTCAAACCGTCTCTTGCAGTGCCAGATCAAAAAACCGTCCACGGTGCTATAACTTCAATCCCAATTCATTTTCATATCAAAAAATGAAAAAAAAAAACACATTAAAACGGACTACATATATTTAGACTAATGATGCCATCTCTGTTCATTCTGCAGATAAGGAGGTACTTTCTGGCACCGTGGGTAATCATCGCAGCGGTTTCCATAACACCGCTACTCGTTGAACCCACTAACTGACCGCCAAGTATCAATCACACGGGATGCAGCTCCGGCCTAGACTTCGATCAGTTTCGCCGGAAGTACCCAAAAAGAAGAAGAAACCATCTCCGAAGAAGGATTCTCCGCCGCCGGCTATCGTACGGCCGGAATATCCCGAGGACGCCCAGTCATCATCAGAAAGGATAGTCCTCCGGCCGAAGCAGAAATCCCCATTGCCGCCCCCACAGAAGCAGCTGGCTCCTGAATTCAAGTCATCTGGAGCGATGAAGCAGACTTCGCGGTGGGAATCAGCGACGGCCTGGATTATTCTTGGGAAAGGATGTTTGTGTGTAAAGTTTGCAATTTGCAGACTAAGTCCAGATATGAGAACAATTCGGACGATCTCCTCCTCATTAGATAATATAACGAGGGCATATTCGTTTTTTTCAAAAATAATACGGACTGCAAAAGTAAAATACGACTTGCAAATAGCATGGGTCAAAGATTTCTTAACGGAGTCGTTAATTCTATGAAATATATTTGTTAGTCTTTAATAACATATAGTTTATAAAACAGTTTAAACATGGGCTTTATTAATTTTAAAAGAAAATTATTGTGTATTGTTGCAATTAGAAAATAGGCTAGAAAATATATATGGTCGAAATAATAGTGTTTTAACATAAAGGTGTCATTTTAAATCTAAAAATGGACCTTCTTTTATTAGTAATTAATTTATAGTGGTCATTTTATTGTTTTTGCTTATCAAATCTCGCCAAAAATGCAATTTATATTAAGATTTATGCAGTATAGCAACGTGATGAAAACTTTACTACCATATATATATGTATTAACATTATATTTTTACATAATAATAATGACATCAATTACAAATTTAGAGTTATAAAATGCAAGATATATAACCGACCGCAATCAATTACCCAATTGATGCCAATTATAATGTTAAATTTAACACCGTCCAAAGTAAAACCATTTTGTGATATATATGACTTTGTTCTATTATTTATTAAGTAGTTGGAAGCTTAAGTGTACAGTAGTGTTGACTTGGTCGGTCACCATAATTCTAAGTGGTCGGTCTAACAATCTCATAAAAATTAAAGTAGGGGCATTATAAATTTAGAATGTAGAGGAGAGAATGTTCATCAGATGCATAAAAACTGAAATCTTAAGACGAAATTTATGGCGAACTTTTCAGACCCAAACAAAATTTATTTTGAGGAATACATTTCGTTTGATGATGTATTTGATGAAAGTACTTGTTCATGGACTTACGACGATAACAAAACTTTCGAGGTTGCCCTAGCAAATCTCAACTCATTGGATTTGCTTGGCAATGTTGGTGCGATCAATGTGCCTGGAAAATCTTCTGATCAGATCCGAGCACACCTCGAATTGTTGATCAAAGATGTAAATTTGATTGAATCCGACAATAATTCAATCATATACCCTGCACCAAATCCCGTTATAACTGATTCGGGAACTTTTACTGTTAACAAAAATGTTTGTGCGATCAACATGCCAGGTAATTCTCCTAATCGGATTCAAGAGTATTTCGAATTGCTCAATAAAGATGTAGATTCGATTGAATTTGACAACAATCCAATCAATTACCCGGAACTAAAGCCGGGGATATTTGATCCGGCGACTTCTAGTGCTGACAAAAATGTTGTCAGTAAAAAGAGATTTTGTTATTGGACAAATGAGGAGCACCAGTAAGTACTCACTAATCAATTTTTTTTTCAGTTTATTAACATTTGAGTTTAATTTTATTTCAATATTTCACCATGAAATTATTATGTTTATAACCTATATATGTTGCAGGAAGTTTCTGCTGGGTTTAGCCAAATATGGAAGAGGACATTGGAAGAAGATTTCCGATAACATCGTAGTAACCAAGACGCCAACACAGGTTGCAACACATGCCCAAGAGTATTTTCTGAACGAGGCCAAGCTTGCTCAGAAAAATCTATGCAACAAGTCTTAATCAAGGATATTTGGTCTTGATATTTCCATTTTCTACAAAGATGTGTAATCGTAATATGTCTGGAAAGAAAAAAAGACATTTTATATAAGCGTGACAATCTATTATGAAATTAAAAAATTGTGGCAATTTATGCCTACTTCAGCCTTTGTCTATTTGCACAATAGTGAGAAAACTTGATATATGGATATTTTCTTTGGTTAGCAATAAAACTAAACATATTTCTGATGAAATTAATAAAACATCATTTATATCTTTTAATTCAAGATGTATATGAACCGTGTTTAATGGCTAAGAGTTATGCATGTAAGACTTGATATCGCGTGCATAAGAAAATAAGTTGTAGCGAAAATGTTACAAAATATAAGTGGTCAAATAGTGATAACTCATCTAACTAATTAAGTTCGGCCCGAACCAATATTATTATTAAAATATCTCTACAAACCAATCAAGAGTATTCATACATTAGATGCATGCCCAATAAACATTCCTCATCTACCTCAAAAGTTACAAAAAGAGAAGACTTTTACAACTCCTCAACTAAAGATCCAGTTCATCTCAACTAAAATATACTGAAAACCCCTTGACTGAAAATTAGGAGATTTAGGATTATCTACAAATATAAACAATTTATTATGGGTGATAATACTATTTTTAGAAAAATGAATTGCAAAGTTATAAAAAAAATCATACAAAAAACCCTTAAATTTACATAAACAATTTGTTTTTGTTACAACCCCGCCACTGGTCTCAAAAACTTTATAAAAAGGGGTGGTGTTCATTGTGATGGTTGTAGTTGTTTGAAGCGTGACTTGTAAAGTTAAGAGAGGTAAGATAATGCAAATTAAGTATTTCAGTAAAGCTTGTAGAGACGCTCAAAACTTTATGATACATACCAAGAACTTAGGTGGAGGTGAAAAATCTAGAAGAGAACAATACTCTTCTACAGACGACGGAGTTGAATCTGTGGTGGGTGAATGCGCATGAATAGCTCGAATGACAAATTTTTTAGCCTTCATTCCTCTTGTCATTAGGAAATATAAAGTTATCGATGAGTATGTTACTATAGGTGAAGAAGAGGAAGTTAAGAGAAACATGTGAGTTTCTTTACCTTGGGATTAGGGTGAGGAACCTAATGATGTGCAAATAAATGGCACTGAAGAGTCTGAAACGCGAAATCCTAAAGTAATTGAATATATTTCAAGAAAACAATTGGGAATTGAGGTAATTGAACAAGAGGTTTACAGAAACTAGACGGGAGGGGTGAAAATGGATTCAAGTATTAAGGGACCAACCGTGAAAATGATTCCCACGGTAGCAAGGCAAAATGAGTCAGAAGAGGGGCTATAAAACGTTTGAAATTAGAGAGGGAGAATATGCTCAGAAGTAGAGAGAATTCAATAGTTATCATACACATAAGCATCATCTAAAATTATGGCATCATCAGTAGGTATCTACCTTTTGATTAGCATTACATTTGCATAGCCTCTTTCACTTCACTTGGCTTATACTAGGATTTTTATTGTTTTGTTGTTTTTGTGGTAGCAGCAGGTGGCTTTTCTCCCAATCGTGATGGTGGTTGAGGATGCGGAGTGAATAGGATGTTCGTCACCAAGCTCTTACAAACTTCAGTTTTCAACACCATCTCCTTTCCCTCTGGAGACGCAACTGCGGAATACCTGACTTGAAGAGAACTCTACTGCAACACCGCCACCGAAGATCGTCACTGAAGACACCCCAGATAATCAAGGGATATGAGTTGCTCCAGAAGGTGAAAGAGGTTAGGGGACGGGGTCATGAAGAGTATCCCGGTACATGCGACGTCATCCATATTTTTATTTGATTCTTGATTCCATTAAAGATGGCTTTATCCTTTATAAGAAAGTATTTATTAATGACCTGTTACCTATATTCTGAACAAGATTAACCCTTTCATTTTAAAAGCTCTGGAAGACGTTAAATCCCACCTTGACCATGTAGCCTACCAAGTCGATCAAGCCCGTTGAAAAAAACTACCATGTACAATAATCCACATCATATATATATATATATATATATATATATATATAGTGAATATATTTGTACATTCTCTAACAAAATCAATGAAAAAATTCAAAAATTAATACACTTACTCCATGGTGATGATGAATGTGCAAAGAAGAAGGGGATACTAGGTATGAAAAGGGAACAAATAAATTTAGCTATCCTGCCTTTTATTTAGTTCGTCTTAGAGAATGGAATTATGAATTTGATTTTCGTTTTATTGTAGTTCGCTCATCTCTTCAACTGGAGAAGTATGTTGTGAATGATATTGGTAAATCTGGGAAGTTAAAATATGGGAAGTTTAAACTGGTGGAGACATTGTGATTCTGGGAAGTTAAAATGTGGTGAATCTAACTCTTGCAAATGTGGGCTTATATAGGCACACAACTCTTGCAAATGTGGGTTTAGTAAAGCAGTAATAATCCAGTTATGAGTTGTTTTACCTCCTATCGAGAAAATGTTTAAATACCCTACCAACCCTGCATTTGTCTGATGCCTGCATTTACTGCTCAAATACATTCATTAGGAAACAGTTTGTAAGGACACCACCAAGTCATAAGCTAAAAACAAGTACAGTAAGTTAAAAATATCTAGCGTCAAGACAAAATTTACCAATAAACAGTCCGACAACCTTTATTTTAATGTGGTGATTTCACAGCCTAAAAGAAGGAACATTCAAAAGTTTCACATTCATTTTGGCCAACAAGTAACAAGAGTGCAAGTACAACATGAGTTATTACATGGTAAAAAATATTACAGCAAACAAGTAATACAACTTCACTTATCCACTTATATGATCAGATTTAGTTTCATTCCAAGATCCATTGAAGCACAGATTCTTTTGCAGAAGGCAAAGAAGAGCAGATACATTAGACAGCCAGTAAAGCATGTTTTCATCCTCATCTCTGACCTGCAACATTGGAAAAGAACATGTACATTCGCTTAAGACTTCATTTAACTTTTATTACAGAGATGTGAAGGATTATTTAGAGAACTAACCTTCAAGACATCATTAATTTCCTCGTGACTATATATTCACATACAGTCACTTTTCATCTTTTAGTTTCTCCTTATGCTGCTTATGCAGGACTGGTTGCAATTATTAAAATTTCAAGTGCCCTCCATGATATGTGTGTGTGTGTGAGGCACCGGGGAACGACATCCCACAACACACAATATTCGAACTTATAACATGCATCATTTGTTTTGGTGCCCAAGTGGACATTGTTCTACATATATTTTTTCTTCCAATGCAATCGTGTTAATATTTTTAGGATTTATCGACAAATATTAACAATTTATTATGGGTGAAGCACTATTTTTAGAAAAATGAGTTGCAAAATTATTTAAAAAATTATATAAAAAACCCTTAAATTTACATACTGTAAATAAATAAAATATTTGGTTACAGCCCCGTCAATGATCCCAACAACTTGATAAAAATGGGGGGTGTTCATTGTGATGGCTGTAGTGGTTTGAGGCATGACTTGTAAAATTAAGAGAGGAAATATGCAGATCAAGTATTCCATTAGAGCTTGTAGAAATGCTCAAAACTTTATGATACTATGGACTTAGGTGGAGGTAGATCTAGAAGAGAATAATACTCTTCTACGGATGAGAAAATTGAATCTGTGGCCGGTGAATGTGTATGGATAGCTCGAATGACAAAGTTTTTTGGCATCATTCCTCCTGTCACCCGGAAATATGAAGTTATCGATGAGTATGTTACTATATGTGAAGAAGAGGAAATTAAGAGAAAAATGTGAGTTTCTTTACCTTGGGATTATGGTGAGGAACCTAATGATGTGCAAAGAAATGGCACTGAAGAGTCTGAAATGAGAAATACTAAAGGAATAGAATGTATTTCAAGAAAAAAATTGGGAATTGAGGTGATTGAACAAGAGGTTTACAAAAGTTAGTAGGGAGGGGTGAAAACGGATTCAAGTATTAAGGCACCAACCGTGAAAATAATTCCCACGATAGCAAAAATGTTTCAGAAGAGGTGCTATCAAACGTTTGAAATCAGAGAGGGAGAATATGCTCAGAAGTAGAGAGAGATTCAATAGTATCATCAATATGCATCTATCTTTTGATTAGCATTACATTTACATAGCATCTCTCACTTCACTATGCTTATACTAGAATTTTTATTGTATGTTATTTTTGAGATAGCAGCAGGCGAGCAGGAGGTGGCTCTTCTTCCAATCGTGATGGGGTTGAGGATGACGGAGTGAACAAGATGCTCGTCACCTAACTTTACAAACTTCAGTCTTCAACACCATCTTCTTTCCCTTTAAAGACGCAACTGCAGAAAACTTGACTTGAAGAGAACTCTGCAGCAACACCGCCATCGTAGATCAAGGCGATCGTCATTGAAAATACCCCGGCCCCGAGAATCAAGAGATATGAGCTGCTCCAGAAGGTGAAAGAGGTTGGGGATGGGTCGTGAAGAGTATCCCGGTATATGCGACGTCATATATATTTTTATTTGATTCCTGATTCCATTTAAGATGGTTTTATTCCTTATAAGAAAGTATTTATTGATGACGTGTTGCCTATATTCTGAACAAGATTAACCCTTTCATTTTAGATGCTCTGGAAGACGTTAAATCCCACATTGACCATGTAGCAATGTAGCCTACCAAGTCGGTCAAGCCAACCAAGTGGGCTTGCCCACTTGGCCAAAGGCATCTTGTTAAGATCCTTGGCTGGAGAGAGGTCTAGGGTTCGAATCCCCCCTCCAACAAGCCCCCTGTAGCTTCCCAGTCTCCATAAAGTCTCCAATAGCGTGCTCAACTCAAAGCAGTTCAGAGTTACCGGAGCTACATCAACTGGCGCATGAAGTGCGAAGCGGCGAAGTGCATCAGACGGTGTAAGTGGGAGGTTCACCCCACTCAAAGTATCAAGTGAGGACCCCAGGCCACTCCGACGTACGGATCAATAGGATATGTTAGAGTAGGTTTAATTAGGATCCATGTACTCGATTAGGCTCTGTCGTAATGTAATGATCAAAAAAAAAAAGAGTCGGTCAAGCCCGTTGAAAAACTACCATGTACGCTAATCCACGTCATCAAATATATGTGTGCCTAATAAGTGATACTCTTTTTCCATTAAAATTTTAACGTTCGTTGTAATTTATTTGTTTTATGAAGATTGGGGGAGGTTACTTTTGAAGATTCTTGGGGTGTGTTTGGTTGGGCAAATTTTTGCAAAACTTGAACTATCCAAGTCCAGTTTTGTAAAATATTGTTTGGTTCACCAAGTTTCCCGAAATCTAGACTTCCAAAATTCTAAAAATCAATCAAAAATTTTGTTTCATACTCACAAAATCCAACCCAACCAAACAAGGATTTTGCAAAACCAGACTCTCAAAATCCCAAACAAAAACCCAAATCTCAAAATGTCAAAACAAAATCCAGACTCTCAAAAAATTATAATTTTAAGAGTCTAACAAAATAAAGAAATTAATTAATCTCATTAAAATATATAATAAAGAGCAGTTCAATTTTAAACTTACGATAATACCGTGCTAACTGAAACTCTCTCTTAATATTAATAGCACTGAAGTAAAATTAGGTTTCACGAAATTGTATTCCATCTAAATGAATTGACTTAAGCTGGGGGAAAATGTAATTTGAGGGGAAAAGTGCTCTTAAACTTTATCAAAAAGAGCCTGAGGAGATTTGATTAATAATTGTCAATGATTCAGTGAAGGTTGTCTTTTTCTTTTACTTATTTTAGTAAACGAACGAGGAAATACTAGAAATTAGAAAATATGGATATAAATGATGAAGAGACAAATGTGGAATTATTTAGATAACAAGATAAAAATGATGCACAGTCTCGTAAAAGATCAATTTTTCTAAATGTTATAAAAATATCAGTATATATTAAAATTCAAATAATATATTTTTGTGTTACAATATTGATTATTTTTGAGTAAATATTTATTAAAACATGTTTAAATATCATTAAAAATTTTACAAAATTATAGTTCAAATTAAAGGGATACTCTAAAGCGTATAAACACTTTTCTGAAAAAGATATGAAATTTAGGATTTCTTGAGACCTTCCCATGATAAGAAATACCACTAAATTTCATTCTTCAGCATCTCTAGATCTAGAATGTGTGACCAAAGATTAATTTAAAAATCTAAATAATTTTTGTGAAATTTAGTAATTGACAAAATTAATCTATATATTTAGACTCCTGCAATTTTAGAGAATCCAAAAAAGACTCTCACATCATTATGGAGAATATTATTATTCAGAAAAACCGTTTATTCAAGGAATTGATTCAACTTTCTCTCTCTAAATAAATGCTCCTCCTTCTCTCTTACTTACTATTCTAATATTACCGTTTTCAGTCACCAACGGCCATAAAACGGCCATTTTCATGGTGGCGCCGCCGCAGGACAGCGGTGGATCCACCGCAAACCGGAGTTTTGCACAAGCCCTAAATTCCAGACCCTCCCCGCTCTTCTCCTCTCTCCATTCCACACCCTCAATTAAGCCAACACCGAGCTATAAAGGAAAGGCCGCCTGCATCATCACGCCGGAACAGGTCGCGTTACTCTCTGAGCATTACGGCAATGCGTTGATCGGAAAATTCGCGAGAGTTAAACCTTCCATGTATTTCCTGAACGAAACTTTCAAATCCGTGGGGTTCAAAGGAAGATACCAACTGGGTTCGATCGATTACAAACATATACTGATCAGATTTGAAGAAACGGAGGATTACCAAAGATGCTGGATGAAAAATCAACTAGCATTCAAGGGGGTTGTAATGAAGGTATTCAAATGGACCCCTGATTTCTCCCCTAATACTGAAACTCCTATTATCCCTGTTTGGATTACACTGCATACAATATCTCTTTATTCTGGTATAACACTGCTATGTTAGAAGAAATAGGGAATAGCATAGGGAATTTTATCAAATTGGATGCTGCTACATCTATGTTAACTAGACCCTGAGCAGTCAAAATGTGCATTGAAGTTGATCTGAGGGATAAGTTGCATAATTTTGTTACTCTGACTAAATATCTGGCTGGGGGAGTTTCAGACTTTCCAGTTGAGTATGATTTCATCCCTTATTACTATGTGCACTGTAAGAGACTTGGGCGTGAGGCTCATGACTGCAGAATTCTCCACCCAGAACTCAAGACTATCTCTGTTAGACCCCAACCTCTGAAGCCTCTACCCAAACCTAAACTAAATGTTCCCTCTCAGCAACAAACCAAAACCAGTATTGCTAGTTCCTCTGGTACAACTGTCAAAGATAAGATAGCCACTCTCCATAAGCAAAAGCTCACATATATACCAATTCCCATCCAAGTCTCCAGAAGTGACACTGCTCTCACAGTAACTGAGAAATCCCCCAGTACTGAACCTAGCAATCAAGAAGCCCAAGCTACTTCACTATCTAATGATACTGATCTGATTGACTTGGAGCCTAGTGATCCACAGTCAGAAGACATCACCAGAGTTGCCACTGCACAAAACATATCTATTCTATCAGAGGCAGAATGGTCATCACCCAAAAAGCCAGCTAACTATGCAGCAGATGATATATTCATCATCCAGGTAAGATGCCAGTATCTCCTGATAATCCCTTTAATGCTAACAAGCCTTCTTTTTCCTCTCAAACAAGAACAAGCAATAGGTTCTTACCATTGATTGAAGAGGTTGATGAAGAACAGGAGACCACCAATTGCACTAAAAATCCTTCAGACAAGAATGACAGTCTCAATAATGAAGACACTACTCTGCAGGTAAATTCCAACTCAAGCCCTAATATTATCAGTACTTGTAATAACTCTATTGATAAAAATGAAGTATCTACTTATTTCACACAGATCAATAAAATTATTACAAGAACTGCAACTAAGAGCCTCAAACCCGGTAAATATGTGTAGTACAATCAACCATAAGATGATTGTCTGGAATGCTAGAGGCATAGAGTCTTCTATGACTAGACTGACCAAATTAGTTAATACACACAAACCTGATCTCATTTGTCTGATTGAACCCAAGCATGATAATTCCCAATGTGATGCATATAGGATCAGATTACACTTTTTACATTGCATGCCTGCTGCTAATTGCAATATATGGATTATGTGGAACTCTAATTTAGATATCATCCCTCATGTTGACCATAATCAGTTTCTTTCAATCAAACTCAAAAGCCAAATAATGAACACTACTACTGATGCTGTGTTTGTGTATGGTCTAAGAACTAGAATTGAAAGGGAAGAATTATGGAAAGACTTATCTGTCCTTAATCTGCAAAATGCTATGTATATTGGTGATTTTAATGCTATGGCTTCCATCTCAGAATATAAAGGCCCTTCCAGACCTAGTATTCGTAGTATTAATGATTTCAGCTCCTTTATTGATAAAATGGCTTTGCAAAATATTCACACTGTGGGCAATTCTTTTACATGGACTAATGGTAGACTTAGACATAACTGTGAGAGACTTACTGTTGAAAGGTTGGATAGAGGTCTTTGCTCTTTGTCATGGTTAAATAATTTTCCCCAATCCTCTATTCAAGTTCTAAACAAATACCCCTCAGATCACTGCCCATTGCTTCTTATCATGGCCAACAACACTCCCTCTGTGCCAAAACCATTTAGGTTCATTAATACCTGGTTTAAGAGAGAAGGTTTTCTTGATGTAATTAGGCTTAACTGGTGCACCCCTTCTTATGGTTCTGACATGCTTAAATTGTTTTTAAAACTAAACAACCTCAAAAAAGCTTTAAAAATATGGAATAAAGAGGTGTTTGGTAATATTAATGACAATGTCACTAAGGCAGAGGAAGAATTAAGAGTCCAGGAGATTGCTAAACAGTAACACTGATGAAATGATAAAGCTGAAAAAGGCTAAAACTGTTTTAGTTAAATCACTAAAAGAGCAAAACCACTTCTGGAAACATAAGGCTAAGGTCAAATGGCTTAGAGAGGGTGATGTGAATACTAAATTTTTTCATAAAACAGTTATGGAAAAAAGAGGTAGACTCATTATCACAAAAATCAAGAGTACAAATGGTCAGTGGCTAGATAATATCTCTGATATTGAGAATGAAGCCATTTCTTACTATCAGAGACTATTAACTGACAGCCCCCATCCTGATCAAGGTCTCTTTTATTCCCATTTTCTTTCTCAGATCCCAAAACTTGTAACTGAGGAGGAAAATGTGGGACTCTTAAAGCCAATTAGTTTAGAGGAACTTAAATTGGTTGTTTTACAACATAATAAAAACATGAGTCCAGGCCCTGATGGGTATACTGCTCAATTTTTTATTAAAACTTGGGATATCATCTGCCATGATTTATTAGAGGCATCAAATGAGTTTATGTCCAATACTGAAATTCCTAAGGGTATTTCCAGTACATGGATTACTGTCATCCCCAAAAAAGAAATTCCAAAAAGCTTTGATGACTATAGACCAATCAGTCTTTCCAATGTTTCAAATAATTTTTTTTCAAAACTTATAATGGAAAGAATGAAACCTTTGATGCCAAAATTAATTTCCCCCAATAAGTCAGCTTTCCTACAACATAGAGATATTTCTGATAATGTCATCTATCTGAAAGAAATGACTAGATTTTTAAACAGAATAGCCCCAGAACCTAATTGCATTATTAAGCTTGATCTTATGAAGGCATTTGATAAGGTTAGTTGGGCTTTTCTGAACAGTGTACTCCTTCAATTTGGATTTCATGGCAGATTTGTGCACACAATCATTAAAAATTTATCTTCTGCCTGGTTTTCTGTGCTTGTAAATGGTAGGCCTGTTGGCTTCTTCCCAGCAACAAGAGGGATTAAACAGGGAGACCCCCTGTCTCCTTTTTTGTTTAATCTGTTCTCTGAGGCCTTTACAAGGAGCCTTTCTTTTGTTTTCGACAAAGGAAAGCTACAATAATATAATCTGCCTAAGAATGCTATTCCTATATCACATCTAAGCTATGCTGATGATACTATTATCTTCATGCAAGCTTCAAAGATGAACTTAATTATTATGAAAGCATTCCTAGTCAAATTTGAAGAAACTACGGGCCAGGAGATAAATTTTGAGAAAAGTGAGTATCTTTTGAGTCATCATGCCTCTGGTATTAAGCATAGACAGATTCAGAATACTTTGGGTATGAAGTGTGGCACACTGCCTTTCAAATATCTCGGAGTGCAGATATATACAGGCAGGACTCTTAACATTCATTTTCAGCCTTTGCTGGAAATGATTGACAAAAGACTTAACAATTGGAGGAATGTTTGGCTCTCTTCTGGGGGTAAACTCACTCTTATCCAATCCTGTCTGTATTCACTTCCACAGTATATATGGGCTTTGATGGCACCTACCAAACAGGTGATCAAGAAAATTGAAAGGAAATTTTCAATTTTCTTTTGGGGACACTCTGAAAATGGTCCAAAAAGAAGCTGGAAAAAATGGAATGCCTTATGTTTTCCAACAGATCAAAATGGAATGGGCCTCAGATCCCTTTCTACCATAGTTACAACATTTTCATGCAAATTATGGTGGAAATATCAACAAGGCCAAGCTCCATGGACTCACTTTATTGCCTCCCTCCCCAAAACATCAAAAGCTTCACAAAATTGGAAAAGGATCTGCAATATCAATCAGTTTGCTGAATCCAATTCTGAAGTGATACATGGTGAAGGCTCATGTAACCTATGGACTTCAAACTGGACAGATTATGGCCCCTTAATTGATTTTTTTGAACCTCCAGAGACTTACTTGGTCCTCTCTATTGCAGATTTTATACAACATAAAGACCAGATCCTACTTATTCTGCAACAGCACATTCCTCCTCAAATATACTCCTTCTTGTCTCAAGCTTCCCTTTTCCCAAATAGAAAGGACCTACTTATATGGAAGCCAGATATTTTAGGGAGGTTCATAATTAAATCTGCCTATTCCATGCTCAGACCACCCATTAAGTCCTTCCCAGTTCTTAAGAGAATATGGGATCCCCACATTCAGAAAAAAATCTCCATTTTTATGTGGAGACTCCTAAATGCTCTATTGCCCTTTGATGATGTTCTCAGAAAATTTGGCTTCAATTTGCCCACAAAATGCATTTTTTGCAACCACACTGACTCTCTGCAGCATTTTTTAATGACTGTAAAATTGCCATTTTTGTCTGGGAACAGATGCATCTCATTTGTGGATCTGAATTTTTTCACTCTCCAACACTGTGGGATAGGTTAGCAACCAACTGGTCCTTTAGAGGGCTGTCAAAGATACATACAAAACTGTCCCATATTGCCCCCATCTTTGTCTGTTGGTCTCTGTGGAAACTGAGGAATTGGAAAGTATTTGATAATATTGAGCCTGTACCACATTTGATTGTTAAGGAAATTAGAGAAGCCATATACTATACCTTCATTGCATTTCCACACTATGTATCAAGGCATGTTGACCTTGAACTAGTCTCAGATGGTTTATTACCCCTAGTTACAAAACCTCCAAAACCTGTCATATCTACTGTCATATGGTCCAAACCCCTCACAGGTGTGAAAATAAATGTAGATGCTGCATGGTCCTCAAATATGGCTGGAATAGGGGTGATTATAAGGAATTCTGCTGGCCTATTGATAGAGGCTAGGGGTTACTGTGTTGCCTCTCACTCACCTCTTCATGCAGAACTCCTAGCCATAGATGCTGAAACTCAGTTAGGCCTGGCACTAGGATCTGAACCTTTCTCCATTGAATCTGATTGTCTATCTGCCATACATATGATTTTTGACCCCATGAAGAGACATTGGTCTCTTCTCTGTCTTGCAGATAAATTACATGGCCTACTGGGACACAAAGTACTCATGCACACTCTCAGAGAAGGGAATCAGGTAGCAGACTCTCTGGCAAAACATTCTCTGGCTATCAAAACTGGTTGCTCTTTTGTGTGGCATAACTTGCCTCCTCCAGTTAAGGGTGCACTATATATGGACAATCTACTCATTCCCTCCATCAGACTGACAGCTGCTGCAAGTTCTGAAGTCACTTATCCCTCACTGCTTATCTGAACAGAAGGCTCTCCCTCATGTATGTATGTCCATATACTCATCACCTCCTTTTTGTTAAGCTCTCCTTTTTTGAAACTTGGTAATATAGGCGGCAAATTTGTGTTTCGTTTAACGATTCGCTAAACAGCAACCTATTTTATCCATGTTTCTGGAGGATTGAACTGAGAGTATCTACTCTCCCCATTTTGGTGACCAACAGCACTTAGGTTGTGATGGTTCATAGCTAGTTCTCAAACTTATGAGCCTATGATTCCTTGTAATATTTTATTTTATTTTTAAGTTTTGGTTTGGGGTGCCTAATAAATTCCCCCACCTTTTGGTGGCTTAACCTTAAAAAAAAAGGAGAATATTATTATTTGAAAAGTAAAAGAACCCAAGCATCCTCAATTTTAGGGGTGGCAAAAAATCCCATTACCCATTGGGTCCCAATACAAAGATTAAATGGGATGGGAATTCATTGATAAAATGGTAATTTGGGATTAAGTTAATTGAGATTATTTGGGAATGGGAAATAATGGGATTGGGATTGAAATCCCATATTCCCATATTTCCCATTTAGGCCCTGTCAAGTTCAAATTCTGCACATTTCAGTTAAGTTAAGCAGACTTCAGCAGACTTCAGCGGACTTCAGCAGACTTCAGCGGACTTCAGCGGACTTCAGCGGGCTTCAGCGGACTTCAGCGGACTTCAGCAGATTTCAGCTACATTAAAAAAAATTCCCTATTTTCACTAAATTGTTTTAAAATAAAATTTTCTACAATTCAAAAAATGTCAATGAAATACTTTTGTTTTGATTTATAAAATGAAGTTAATTGAGAAAAAATGTTTCTTCAATGTATTTTGTTTTAATTTATCAAATAAAGTTATTTTTAATAGTTCTAGTTTTAGTACAACTTATCTGAATATTTTCAGTTCAGTTCATTATTTTTCATTTCAGTTCATTTTAGTTCTGTTCATTTCAGTTCAATAGTTTCAGTTCAGTACATTATACTTTAATTAAAATTAAAACAAAATACATGTTAATGATTCAGTCCAGTTCAATCCAATTCAGAGAACTTGTAATTTATTTCAATTCAGTTCCCCGAAAATATAATTTGACGATTTTAAGTTTATAATGAAAATTCAGTTCATTTTTGTTAAATGAAGTTCAATTCAGTTCATTTCAATTAAATGTAGTTCAATTTAGTTAAGTGTAGTTCAATTCAGTTTTATTTTCTGTTCTTGAATTTCTGTTTCTCTACCATTAGATAGAGATTTCCATTTGATTTGGTGCAATATTTAATCGATTCAGTTCAGTTCAGCTCAGTTCAGGCGTTTTAAACAGGCCCTGATTACGAATATGTCCATTAACAAACAAAATAATTATTGCGAAATATTTATTATTTGATCAAATAATTACTGCGAAACGAAGTATTTCAATTTTTGATTTGTATGATATGTGTCATTTTTGAAAAACCATTGTACAAATAAAATAATTACTTTAAAATCTTTATTATTTGATCAAATTTGATGTTGAATGTTTGAACTCAAATTAATAATAATAATAATAATATTATTATTATTATTATTTATTATTATGATTATTATTATTATTATTATTATAATAACATTTTGTAGTTAATTTCAACACACTTCAGCAAATTTCAGCAGACTTCAACGAACTTCAGCGAACTTCAGCGGACTTCAGCAGATTTCAGCGAATTTCAGCGAATTTCAGCAGACTTCAACGAACTTCAGCAGACTTCAGCGAACTTCAGCAAATTTCAGCAAACTTCAGTTAAGTGAATTTCAGTTCAGCTGAACTTGACAGGGCCTTAATGTAGAAATAATGGGAATGGGATTTGGGATCCCATAATTCCCATTATTTTTCTACTATGAACTTGTCTTATTTTATAAGTGATTTTTCAAAGTTGTACTTATGTTTATGTTATTCATGATAAAATATCGAGAAATTTTATCGAGCTTACGGATCGAGTTCGAACTCCAGTTTGACTCGAATTGATCGAGCATACGAACCGAGCTCGAAGTCGAATTTAATCGAGTTTACGAAACGAGCTCGAACTCGAGTTTGAATCGAATTTTCGACCGAGATTATCCGTTCAGACTCGAGTTTGACTCGAATTGATCGAGCTTACGAGCCGAGTTTGAAATTGAGTTCGAATCGAATTTGATCGAGCTTACGAGCCGAGTTCGAAATTGAGTTCGAATCGAATTTGATCGAGTTTACGAAACGAGGTCGAAGTCGAGTTCGAATCGAATTCGATCGAGCTTACGAAATGAGGTCGAAGTCGAGTTCGAATCGAATTCGATCGAGCTTACGAACCGAGGTCGAAGTCGAGTTTGAAACGAATTCGATCGAGTTTACGAACCGAGCTCGAACTCGAGTTCGTAACGAATTCGATCGAGCTTACGAACCGAGCTCGAACTCGAATTCGAATCGAATTCGATCGAGTTTACGAACCGAGCTCGAACTCGAGTTCGTAACGAATTCGATCGAGCTTACGTACCGAGCTCGAACTCGAGTTCGAATCGAATTCGATCGAGCTTACAAACTCGAATTTGACCGAGTTTGAGCTCAAAGTGAACTCCATTTTTTATCAGTTTACATTATTGCTATGCTAATAAGTAATGATTAGTTTGTATTAGGATTTAAATTTTGGTAATTTAATGGATTCCCAATGGGATAATTAATTTGGGACCCATTGGAAATTAAAATTTCCCAAATATAATTTAATCCCAATCCCACCCAATCCCAAATGTTAATGGGAAATTAATTTCCCAATCCCAAAATTTCCCATACCAAAACTTCTCATCCCAAAACTTCCCAATCCCTCCCAATTGCCGCCCCTATTCAATTTTAATACTTCACTGATTAAAAGTGGATCAATTGATGATGAAATGTGACACTTTCGAATAATTTGATGATTAAAACTGGACTTTACTCTACCATTTATAATATGTACTTCATTTTATTCCTCTAAATATATTCTTTGAGTTTAAAATTTATGTATAATTTTTTGGATTAATCAATATTTTTTTGCATTCAGTTTGACATTACTTCAACGCCCCAGTCCAGTTCGAAGCCACTAGGACTAGCTAGCATGATTTTTCTCGAATTAGAATTCTATCTAAACATAAAAATAGTATATTTTATCGAAAATATATGCGCATTGATTTCCTTTATGATTAAATGAATTATTAATAAAATCCATGGAACGTGATTTTACTTGAAGGTTGTTATAACAGAACCACCATTTCTGTGGCATTCCGGCCGTTTCACTTTCCGTCGTCAGATAAAATCATCACATTTTGTACTCTTTTTAAGCAGGGGAGTATCAGGTTCAACCGCTGGTTGGACTAACCGGGTAGGACTTGACAAGCAGTGGTTTATTCTTTCACAGTCAAATAATATAAATTTTAATTTATCACTATGTATTCAAGCCAAAGCAAGGACTTCAAGAGTGTGTTTGGTTGGACAATTTTTGCAAAACTTGAACTATCCAAGTTTAATTTTGTAAAATCTTGTTTGATTCACCAAGTTTTCCAAAATTCAGACTTGCAAAATCCTAAAATTCAATCAAAGATTTTGTTCTATACTCACAAACTCAACCCAACCAAACAAGGATTTTGCAAAACCAGACTCTCAAAATCCCAAACAAAAACCAAAACTCTCAAAAATCCAAAACAAAATCCAGACTCTCAAAAACCTTGCGAACCAAACACACCCTAAGTGCTTGTTTAGTACAATTTATTTAAATATTTTTTATTTTAGTACACTTCAGTATTTTTCACTTCAGTTAAGTAATATTTTTAAATTTTTTTAAATAAATTACATGTTAATAATTCAGTTCAAATCAATCCAATTCAAGGGAAATATAATTAATTTCAATTCAGTTTAACAAAAACATAATTTAATAATTTTAAGTTTATATTGAAAATTCAGTTCATTTCAGTTAAGTGTAGTTCAATTCATTTCACTTTATTTAAGTGTAGTTCAATTCAGTTAATTTCATTTAAAAAAGAGTAGTTCAGTTTAGTTCATTCCATTTAAGTATAGTTCAATTTAGTTCTATTTTCAGTTTCTCTACCATCAGGTAGATATTTCAAGTTCTTGTTGTTATATCCATTTGATTTTGTTGCAACATTCATTCGATTTCAAACAATGCATTGATTGTTAAGTTCAATTTAGTTTATGAAGTTCGGTTTTGATGAAATATGATTTGATAAATTACAGCTTCATTTAGTTATATCAATGCATTGATTGTTTTCTTCAGTTCAATTCAGTGTGATTCAGTATAATTCATTTTAACAAGTTAGGTCCAATTTGTTAAGTTTAGAATTGATGAACTATGATTTGATAAAATTTTGCTAATTTAATTGTACAAATGCATACTTTTGTAAAGTCAGCTTAATTAAGTTCAGTTATATTCAATTCAACATGCTTCAGTTCAATTATGTTATCGAGTTACGTTCTATTTATTAAGTTTAGTGCTGATAAAAACTGTAGATAACTATAATAAAACATATAGATGAAATTTACTGGACTAAAAAAATATAAAATATTAATCTGAATAGAACTGAAGTGAAAAATATAGAAAAACACTGAATTGAATTGAATTATTTTACAAAAAAGATTAATACAAGCAGGACATCAATTATACTATCACTATTTAATTATAATGATTGACATGTAATTCAAAAATTATTAATAAATATGTCTTTTAATTAGTTTTGAAATAGACTGTCTATATTTATACACCAATATAGACCGGACCTAATTACAAAGAAAACTAGGAAGGAGGGATGAAACTGTAAATGAGATTGGGAAGGAGGTCCTTATATTGCAATTTATGAAAACCTACTCCTATGAACCAGTTCACGCGCTGGCCGCGTTCTTCCTACAGAATAATTCTCCACCCATTCCCATATTTCCCTCAATGATGGCTTTCTCTTTAATAAATTCTCCACACAACGTAATAAATTCTCCACCTATTGCATTTACCCTCTCAGCCTCTCTCTTCACTCTCCGCCTGTCTCTCTCCACTGTCCTAATATTTATTTTTTATTTAAACTTTGTATAAAAACACAACATTATGAAAAACAGACATTTCATACTAGAAACTAGAGCAATATAAAAAACAAGCATTTTATTCTAAAAACTAGACAATTTAGTCAGTATGAAAAAAAGACATTTTATGCTAGAAACTAGAGCAATTTAAAAAACAAACATTTTATTTTAAAAACAAGACAATTTAGACAGCATGAAAAACAGACATTTTATGCTAGAAACTAGAGCAATTCAAAAAATAAGTATTTTATTCTAAAAACTAGACAATTTAGACAGTATGAAAAACAGACATTTTATGCTAGAAATTAGAGCAATATAAAAAACAAGCATTTTATTTTAAAAACTAGATAATTTAGATAGACAGTATGAAAAACAGGCATTTTATGCTAGAAATTAGAGCAATTTAAAAAATATACATTTTGTTCTAAAAGGCATATGAACAATAATCATGAATAGTGCGCGTGAACATGAATCGTGAACTGTGCGCGTGAACAAGAATCGTGAACAACACGTGTGAACAGTAATCATGAACAGTGCGCGTGAACAATACTTTTTCCAAACTTTGGAAATAAGGACCTCCTTCCTTCCATATTTTAGTGTAGTGCTTGGTCTATATTATAGCTATAATATAGACGTTCATTCCAGAGACCAACTCTATTTGTTTTAGGTTTGTTTATTATCAAGCCCATGTTTTCAGGCCATTTTGAACAATTTATACATTTACTTTATTACTTGTTCTTTTCCCATCTTAATTAAAATAAGTGAGTTGTATATGAACAATATAATGGTCAAAAATAAATCAAATTCATTAAAAATGGACATATGTGTACGGTTGGACAAACCGGTGGTTTGTTGTAGACTTTTTCGTTTTAAGCAAGAGCACACGGTTTTAATCAAACCCTGGGATCAGCTTTGTGGCGGAGGCAGACCTGGTGTTAAGGAAAGAAAATGTTTGTTTTCTATATAAATTAGTATTGTATATGAAATATAGGTTAGACTATCATTTTCCTTCTGTAATTATGATATTGTACATTAATCCCACATCGGTAGATTCGATAGCTAGGTAGACATATCCTCCCTATATAATGTAAACTTTCTGATGAATATACACACATGCGAATTTACCCGAATATCTTTGATACAATTTTTCAATTCTACATGGTATCACAGTCTTCGATCCTCTAAAGTCAATTTTTCTCCGATTGTTTTTCCTCCGCTACCACCAGGAGCCTTAACCGTTGCCGCCGTGAGCCTCCACCGTTGCCGCTGTCGAAATCGTCATTCATGCTCATTTGATTTCTGCTACCAACTTCAATTCTCCAAAAAAAAACCACTGAAAAAAAAGAAAACAAAATTTGCTGCACACGTACGTGTTTCCTTTTTGCTGGAAAATTTTGAAGAAATTTGTTGCAACCGTTTATTTTATTCCATGGATCCTCGCCGCGACAACGTTGCCGCTGCTGGACCACTTCTTCCTACCGTTCCTAAGATCGCTGCTGCCGCTCACGATGATGTCGTCGCCGCCGCTATTCCTCGTTCGTCTGTCTCGCCTGGAGTGCCGTTCGCCGGAGTTGTTCCTTCCCCGGGTGAACCCACCGCCGCCGTCGTCATCACCGACTTGGACAGACAGGTTTTTGGCCCCGTCTTATCTAAGAAGCAATGGGGTACAGTTAAGAATATACTTTCTAATATGAATTTTGACAATTCTGGTAAGGTCTCTACACCCTGGATACTTGACACGGGTGAATCTTATCACATGACTTGTACCAAGGAAATTCTTCACGATATTATACCTACTGATGTTGATGTTGTACTGCCTGATGGTTCGGTATCTACTGTTTTATTTCATGGCACTTTATATTTTGCCGATATTATGCTTCATCGCGTCTTATTTATTCCAGAATCACGTTGTAATTTGTTATCTTTTGCTAAGCTAACTACATCCTTAAAAGCTCTAATTTTGCTTACCGAAAATATAAGCATATTTCAGGACATCAGTACAAGGATGGTGATTGGTGTTGGTAGTCAGCAAGGAGGGGTTTATTGGTTGTGTAGTCTCGGGGCTCCACTTTCGTCTGTGCAATATCTCCATATGTCTGCTGCTTCTGTTTCTTCGTTTGATTTGTGGCATCGACGTTTTGGTCATCCTTCTCCATCGGTGCTGTCATCTATTCCAATATTAGGATTGCGTAGAAATAATACATCTATTCCTTACTCAACATGTCATCGAGCAAAACAGTCTATGAGTAGTTTTTCCTCGAATACCAAAACAACTAGTAGTTTATTTGATCTTGTTCAATGTGATGTATGGGGTCCTTATTGTAACCCCTCACTTAGTGGGGCAGTGTCATTTTTGACCATAGTTGATGATCACTCTAGAGCTGTTTGGGTTTATTTACTAGTTAGTAAGTCTGAAATGTCTTCCAAGATGAAGGAGTTCTTCGCGCTTGTCTATACTCAGTTTTGCCGCAATATCAAGTGTGTTCGTGCTGATAATGGTACTGAATTTCAGCCTCTTCGTCAGTATTTTTTGGAAAAAGGAGTCCGTTTCGAGACTTCGGCTGTTTACACGCCACAACAGAATGTTCGAGTTGAGTGCAAGCACCGTCATACTCTCAACGTTACTAGAGCTCTCATGTTTCAGGCTAATCTTCCAATCAAATTTTGGGGTGATAGTGTTCTTGTCGTTGCTTACATGATTAATCGAACTCTGTCGCCGCTATTGAAGGATCACTCCCCGTATCAGCTCCTCTTTGGCCGAGTTCCGGACTACGGAAATTTGAAGGTGTTCGAATGTTTGTGCTTCGCATCCCAACTCCCTAGACCGAGAGATGAATTTGCGTCCCAAAGCCGAAAGTGCGTGTTTTTGGGATACTTTACAGACAAGAAGGCATGAAGACTTTATAATCTAGACAATCGTATGATTTTTGCAAGTCGTGACGTTGTTTTCTACGAGGATTGCTTCCCGTTTGCTTCACCGGAGTGTTCCTCGTCGACCGAACATGTTTCTGGGCAATCTGGGCCTTTTTCTGACGTCGTGTATGGCCCAGAAGTATATGAACCCGTCCTGACCGATTTGGACGTGCATGGACTGAGTATGGTTGAACCGGGCATGCATGGGCCAGCCTTGCATGGCCATGACGTGGTTCCCGCGCGTGCTCACGCGCCTGGAGGGGGAGCCCCCACACGTGCTCATCACGTGCCTGGATGGGGAGCCCCCGCGCGTGCTCTTCACGCGCCTGGAGAGGGGACTCCCGCGCATGCTATTAACGCGCCTGGAGAAAGGATGTTCCCTGTTTTGCCGACTTTGTCTGCTCAGCTTTCGAAAGCCGATTCACCGTCAACTGAGTCTTCCGCTGCTACAAGCCTGTCGTTGTTGCATACCTCGCCTGAGCCTTCGACTTCCGTCTTGGTGTTTGACACTGATTCTCCGTCGTCCTCTTCTCCTTCGGACTCGGATTTGGAACTGATTATCACTGTTTTGCCGCCCAAACAACCGATCTCCAGGATTCGCCAACCTTCTGTTCGTCTTCGCGATTATGTCTGCGCCACCACTGCACCTTCAATAAACCCCCCTCAAGCTGCTCCCTCGTCCTCACCTTCCTCAGGTATTCGCTATCCTCTTGCTGATTATCTTTCCTGTAATAATTTTTCGGTTTCGCACTCTAGTTTTTTGGCTGCAGTTACGGCTGGCTCGGATCCAACAACGTTTTCTGAGGCTTCTCGCTCTGTTCAATGGCGTCTAGCAATGGTTGTTGAGATTGATGCTCTTGAACGCAATAAGACGTGGACTTTATCTGCTCTTCCTTCTGGCAAGCGAGCTATTGGTAGCAAATGGGTGTTTCGTACGAAATATAACTCGGATGGTTCTGTTGAACGCTACAAAGCTCGGTTGGTTGTGCTTGGGAATCGTCAGATAGAGGGGACTGACTTTACTGAGACATTTGCGCCTGTTGCTAAGATGTCTTCTGTTCGCTTGTTTTTGGGTGTTGCTGTCATTAAGGGATGGGAGCTCCATCAGATGGATGTGCATAATGCGTTTTTGCATGGTGATCTTGAGGATGAGGTTTATATGAAGCCTCCTCCAGGATATGTGTTACCTCGTCCCGGGCTTGTCTGCAAGCTTCGGAAATCACTCTATGGTCTTCGCCAAGCTCCTCGTAATTGGTTTGCTAAGTTAGCTGAGGCATTGCGCAGATATGGCTTTGTTCAAAGCAAAGCTGATTATTCCTTGTTCTCATATATCTGAAATGGTGTTACTCTCCATGTTTTGGTTTACGTGGATGATCTTGTAATTGTTGGTTCTTATGGAGATGCTTTGTCTTCCTTCAAGAAGTATTTAAGTTCTTGCTTTCACATGAAAGATCTTGGAGGATTGAAGTATTTTCTGGGCATTGAGATTGCACGTCGCCCTTATGGTATGTTTCTGTCTCAACGGAAATCTACTTTGGATATTTTGGCTGATACATGCTTATTGGTCAGCAAAGCATGCTACTTTTCCAATGGAGACACAACATAATCTTGCGAAAGATGAAGGTCCCATGCATGATAATCCTGCTCAGTATCGACGTCTCATTGGAAAACTTATCTATTTGACTATTACTCGTCCAGAATTGAGTTATTCGGTGAATACTTTAGCTCAGTTCATGGAGAAACCTCGAGTTGCGCATTGGCAAGCTGCAATTCGAGTCTTGCACTATCTCAAGGGCCATCCAGGTCGAGGATTGTTTCTTTCAACTCATAGTCCTCTGCAGCTTGTTGGTTTCTTTGACTCTGACTGGGCTGCTTGTCCTATTACTCGACGATCTTTGACTGACTACTTTTTGACCCTTGGTGATTCTCCAGTTTCGTGGAAGACAAATAAGCAACCAACTGTCTCCCGTTCTTCTGCAGAGGCTGAGTTTCGTGCTATTGCCTATGTTTGTTGTGAGCTTATTTGGTTGAAATCTCTTCTCAAGTCTTTAGGCATATCCCATTCTCAGCCGATACAGTTGTTTTGTGATAGTCAAGCGGCTTTCCATATTGCTGCTACTCCAGTCTTCCATGAGCGAACGAAGCATATTGAAGTTGATTGTCATTTTGTTTTTGATTTAATTCAGTCTCGTGAGATAGTTGCTCATCATATTCGTACTACTGCGCAACCTGCTGATCTTTTTACCAAGTCACCTGGACGCCGTACATTTCAGGATTTGATTGGCAAGATGGGCATTCGGGATCCTCATGCTCCATCTTGAGGAGGAGTGTTAAGGAAAGAAGATGTTTGTTTTCTATATAAATTAGTATTGTATATGGAATATAGGTTAGACTATCAGTTTCCTTCTGTAATTATGATATTGTACATTAATCCCACATCGGTAGATTCGATAGCTAGGTAGACATAGCCTCCCTATATAATTTAAACTTTCTAATGAATATACACACATACGAATTTACCCGAATATCTTTGATACAATTCTTCAATTCTACACTTGGGCATGGGTGGCATTTGCCACCCACTTTATTTTTATTTTTTATCTTTTTATTTTAATTTGTGCGCAAAATTTTTAAATTTATTATTTTGCTACCCACTTTTTTAAAAAATATTACTAATACCTATAACAATTTCTACATATATTATACTAAATTTGAGATTACAATTAAAATTCTAAAAATATCTCTCTCTGTATCATGTTTGGCGATCGTCTCCGAAACCGAACCATGGGAAAAATATTTTTGCCACCCACTTCATAAATCCTGGCTCCGCCTCTGGATCAGCTACCAATTTGGTTCCGTTTCTTCACCGAATTTAAATACATAACAATACAGCAAACCTCCCTTGATCATCATCATCAACAACAGCGAGAATGAGTGGCGCTCCAGCTCAACCTCCGGCCAAAACCACCACCTCGCCACCGCCCGATCAGGGTTCCGCCGCGACGACACCACTTCGTCATGGAAGCACTTGGAGCTTTGAGGAAAATAAGTTCTTCGAAAATGCACTGGCTCTGGTTAGCCCTAACTCGACCTCCTTTTTCGAGGACTTGGCTCGAATCATGCCATGGAAGATGCTGAATTAAGTACTAATTACATTAGTTATCCAAAAAATTCAATTTTATCATTGACAATTACTTTACCACATTATTTTTAATGTTATTGCATTTCCTTTTTTTTTAATTAAAACCATCAAGAGATGGGGGAATATTTATTGGATTCCCAAACCAAAAGAATAGGTGCGTTAAAGCAGCAAGTTTGTACAACCTACATAGGCACAAGGACAGAAGCCCATAGAAGCATAGTAATGCTTCTCAAAATTGATCTATAGGCCAATCTATTTTTTCCTCAAGTCTATTAGTGAATTGTCAAGACAAAACACAAGGCGACCTAAGGATCAAGAAAAGAAAGGCATGATACAAAAACTTTACAGAAAATAGAAATGTTGGTGACAGCAGAATGGGGATCAAAGCAAGTTCCATTAGTAATAGTCCCATCTGTGTTGAGCTTTTTGCTATATCATCCTAGAGAATCTTGAGTGAAGCTTTTGGGAGAGCAGCTCTTCCAACCTGCATAGGAGAAATAAATCAATTAGCAGTATCAGTTGAGAAAAGAGGAGATTCTTATTGTAGGAAATTTTGCAGCATCAAGCAAAATTTTGCTTTTAGCAATAGGAGGCAAGGAGTTCCAAGTATAGATCAGAGATAGTTGATTAGAGTAACAAAATTTAGCAAGGTAATCAGATGGCTAATTGGCCTCCCTAAAGATGTGACTAAACTTAAAGGCATGTATCTCCTCTGAGATAAGGTTTAGAATTCCATAAAATCTCCAGTGCCATAAAGTGGGATTATGGATCATGTCAATTGCTTGCTTACAATCTGATTCAATTTCCACAGGGGAAAGGTGTAAGGATTTAGCAAAATTGCTCCCTGCTAAAATAGCTTTGAGCTCAGCTTCTAAAGGTGAGAGAGCCTGACAGTAAATGCATTGGGCAAGAAGGAGATCCCCTTTACTGTCTCTAACAGTAAGTGCTAAGCCAGCCTGTCCAAACTTCCAGGCTGCATCTACACTAATCTTATATCCCCAATGGTTTGGCCCAGTAAATAGGGGAGATATTAGGTTTAGGAGGGATATAAAGTGGAGGAATACATGTTTGTGTGGCCAGCTCTCTATCTACCTCATTTAAAATTGGTAATGGATTTTTGATGAGTGAGAAGTAGATAAGACTATGTAGTCCCTGTGCTAAGACAGTAGGGTTTGGAGGACAGTCCTCAAAAAGCATTTTATTTCTGGCTTTCCATAAAATCCAACAGACTAGAATAGGGGCAATATGGTTGAGTCTGTTGTGCAATCTAGAAAGACCAGAAAAGGCCCAACAAGTAGCAAGTCTATCCCACAGATTTGTACATTTGAAAAAAACCGAACCACATATATGGTGCATCTGTCTGCACAGCAGTAGAGCAATATGACATTCATTATAAAAATGATGCAAAGAGTCAGAGCTATCACAAAAACAGCATTTGGATGCAAATTGGAAGCCAAACTGAGATAAAATATCATCAAATGGAACTAAACAGTTTAGCAACTTCCACATAAAAATGGAGATTGTTTTCTGAATAGATGCATTCCAAATCTTGGATAATACAGGGAGATTACCTGATAAAGGATTTAGCCTCTGGTAGGCAGATTTGATTGTAAATTTTCCCTGAGGTGTCAGCTTCCATATTAGCTTGTCCTGTCTTCCTGGATATATTTCAGATCCACTGATGGTGTCTATCACTACTTGAGGTAGGACTAGTGCCAAAGAAGGCAACAGAACAACTTTGTTTGCAACAAAATTTGCAACAGTGCACTGAATGTGCTCTAATTCCTGGGGTTCATAGAAATCTATAAGTGGACCATGGTCAGTCCAGTTAGAACTCCAAAAGTTGCACAAACCTTCACCATGAATCACTCTTGTATGTGCCTGTGCAAAACTATCAATTTTGCATATTCTTTTCCAGTTTTGTGATTTTCTGAGTGAAGAAGGCTGAGAGGCTAGGAAGAGTGTCCATGGAGCTATTCCTAACTGGTACTTCCACCAGAGTTTACAAGAAAAGGCTTTTATGGTGGTAGAGAGATCTCTTATTCCCAGTCCATTATTTGACACTGGTTTGCAAATAGAGCTCCATTTTTTCCAGGCTTTTTTAGGGCCTGTTTCTGATGAGCCCCAGAAGAAAATGGCTAGCCTTCTTTGGATCTTTTTAACTATGTGTTTTGTAGGCTCCATAACTGCCCATATGTGTTGAGGCAAATACTGAAGGCAAGATTGAATCAGAATCAATTTTCCTCCAGTAGAAAGCCATTTATTTTTCCAGTTAAGAGTCTTTCCATCAATTAATTCCACAATAGCTTGTGAGTGAATGTTTAAGGCTCTACCATTGAATATTTCTACTCCCAAATATTTAAATGGCAGATTACCTTGTTTCATGCCCAATATGTATTTTACCTGTCTAAGCTTGTTCTCAGTAGCCCTAGAACTCAGAACGAAATCACTCTTTTCATAATTTATTTTCTGGCCAGTGGTTTCTTCAAATTTCACTAAAAAAGCTTTCAATCTAATTAAGTTGTTTCTGGAAGCACTGAGAAGAACTACAGTGTCATCAGCATAACTTAAATGGGAAATAGGGATGGCATTTCTGGGAAGACAGAAGTATTGCAATTTACCAGTATGGAAAATGTAAGAAAGGCTTCTGGTAAAAGCTTCACTGAAAATATTGAAAAGGAAAGGAGACAGTGGGTCTCTCTGTTTGATCCCTCTAGTTGCTGGGAAATAGCCAACTGGTTTGCCATTTATTAAAATTGAGAACCAAGCATCGGACAGGTTTTTCATAATGCAATCAACAAATCTGTCACAAAAACCAAATTTAAGGAGATTATTTTTAAGGAATTGCCAGCTAACTCTATCAAAGGCTTTCATTAGATCCAATTTTAAGATACAGTTTGGATCCCTGGCTTTCCTATTTATAAATCTAAACATTTCTTTTAAATAGATGACATTATCAGAAATGTCTCTATTTTGAAGAAAAGCAGACTGGTTTGGAGATATCAGTTTAGGCATTAATGGTTTCAGTCTTTCCATTATGATTTTTGAAAAAACATTGTTTGTAACATTAGAAAGACTGATAGGTCTATAATCACTAAAAGAGATAGGTATTTCTTTCTTAGGGATGATAGTGATCCATGTACTGGAAATACCTCTATTAATGTGAGACCTAGTTAGAAAATCATTAGATGCCTCTAATAAATCTAAGCAAATTATGTTCCATGCCTTAATAAAAAATTGGGCAGTGTAGCCATCAGGCCCTGGACTGCTTGATTTATTAAGGCCAAAAACTATTTGCTTTAATTCAGGCAAAGAGACTGGCTTAACGAGTTCATCATTTTCTGCCTGTGAGATTAGTGAAGGTATCTGAGACAGAAAGTGTGTAGAAAAGAGATTCTGGTCAAGGTGTGGTGAGTGAGTTAGAAGATCTTGGTAAAAATCTACAGCTTCAGACTCAATTTCCTCATTACCATTCAACCACTGTCCCTGTGAACTCTTAATTTTAGTGATTCTAAGTCTACCTCTTTTCTCCATAACAGTGTTATGAAAATATTTGGTATTCTCATCACCCTCTTTAAGCCATTTTACTTTTGCCTTATGTTTCCAGAAATTATTTCTCTCTTTTAAAGATTTTTTTAGAAGAGCCTTTGCCTGTTTGAGTTTAATTAGTTCATCAGTTGTGCTATTCAACTCAAAACTAATTTCCCGGATCCTTAACTTTTCCTCAACTTTTATTACATTCTCATCTACATTACCAAAAATCTCCTTATTCCATTTTTTAAGGACAGACTTAAGGCTTTTAAGCTTGAGAAAGAATTTATACATTCCATTACCCTCTGAATGATCATTCCAATGAAGATTGATGACCTCCATGAAACTTTCTCTCTTGAACCAGGTATTTATGAACCTGAAGGGCTTTGGCACTGAGGGAATATTGCTACCTATTCTAAGTGATAAAGGACAATGATCTGAGGTGTCCTTGTTGAGCACTTGGATAGAGGACTGTGGAAATTTTAAACTCCAATCATGAGTAAACAGTCCCCTATCTAATCTCTCAATAGTTAGCCTCCTTCCTTGTTCCTTAATTCTACCATTAGACCAGGTGTAAAAATTACCTACTTTATGTACGGCAAATAGAGACATGTTATCAATGAAAGCACTAAATTCCCTAATACTCTTTAGGCTAGTTTTAGCATGTCCTTTATATTCAGAAATGGAAGCCATGGCATTAAAATCACCTATAAACATTGCTTCAGGAGATGATATAGCCTTAAGATCAGACCACAGTTCTACTCTTTCTTTCCTAGTTCTTAATCCATACACAAAGAAAATCTCAGTAGATGATTCCAGTGTATGTATTGAGAGCTGTACTTGAATAAATTGATTATGGTCTAAAATTAAAGAAATATCAGCCTTACAGTTCCACATAAGCCAAATATTACACAGACTTGAATGCATGCAATTTTGAAAGTGCAATTTGTTTTTATAAGAATCACATTCTGAATTATCATGGTGTGGTTCAATTAGGCATAGTACATCAGTTTTATGATTAAAAATTAGTCTAGATAGTCTAAGCATAGAAGTTTCCATGCCTCTGACATTCCAGACCAGTACATTTAAACCTAATGTTGTACTAATCATTTACGAGACTTAATGCTATTGGTGGATGTTCTAGTCACTATCTTATTAACCTGAGCAAAAAAAGTAGGGACTTTGTTCAACTCAGAATCATCAAGAGAGGTACTAGTAGTAGATGTCACAGCATCAGCATAAGATAGAGGGGTTACTTGTGGAGGAGAATTTAGAGGTTGGGATGGTTCCACATTTTTTCCAGCAGTTGTCAACTCCTCAGAGGTATCATCAGTACACAGGTCATCCTCCATAATCAAAGGGAGAAATCTGTTGTTACCCTGTCTAGGCTGAGAATAGAAACTGACTTTGTTGGTATCAGAAATGGATAGCTTGGTTGAGTGTAGGTTCATGTCATCCTTCGCATAATTTTTTGATTTTCTAGGAGTGCACCAAGGTTCCTCAGCTGAAATGACAGGGTTTTGAGGATTAGAGGAGGAGCTTGGCTCAGAAGGGATGTCATTATGGATATCAAGGGCCTGGGGGGTAATGGAGTGGATTGACTGAGCAGAAGGAGAAATCACTGATGCTGTATCTGTAGGCTCTTCTGCTGTACTCTCATCAAACTCTAATGGTTTGGCACCTCTGGTATGTTGGGAAATCTGTAGAGACTTATGTGAGAGGTTTGGAGTCTGTTCAGTGTCAGACAATACTACAATTGGAGAGTCATAGATCATTGGAGTGGTAAGGTAATTTGTGAGTTGGTGAGTGGTTGCAGAAGGAGTGGGGAGTGTATGGGGAGGTGATGGTAGAGAGAGAGGTACAAGTGATGGTGGTGTGGGGTCAGGAACTGGAGTGTGGACAACTTCTTTCCTTTTGTTCAAGTCCATTTGTTTCTTCTGAACATACACTAGATTCTGAGTGTTCTTTCCTTTCCAATAACCAGAGGGTCCAGCAACCTGCATTTGTTTAGTGTCATTGGGGTTTTTTGGGGATTTTAGCCTAAGGATGTTCCTTCTTTGCATTGGTTTTAACTCAGGGTTGAGGATTCTACACTCATTCAATTCATGGCCCAATTTCTTACAGTGCCTACAATATAGAGGGAGCTGCTCATACTCTATTTCAAAATCAGCAACCTCACCATCCATATTAACAGTCAAAGTGATTGTATTATGGAGCTTTGCAAGCAGATCAATCTCAACGCACAGCTTTACTGCTGAAGGTCTAGTAAGACTAGCTGTGGCCGCATCCATCTTAATGAATCTACCTATCCTGTTTCCTATAGCCTCTAGCATGGCTGTATTGTACCAGAAGATAGGTATGTTATGTAAGGTGATCCAGATAAGCATAATTGAGGTTTCTATGTCAGGGGTGAAACCAGGGGTCCATTTAAAGACCTTCATAAGAGATCCCTTGAAAGACCACACATTCTTCATCCAACATCTTTGTAGATCCTCAGGATCCTCAAACCTTATCAACACATGCCTATAATCAATAGAGCCAAGCTGATACCTGCCTATGAAGCCGACATATTTGAAGGATTCGTTCAGAAACTCCATCGAGGGTTTAAGCCTGGGAAATTTGCCGATCAAGGCGTTGCTGTAGTGTTCAGAAAAGACGGCGACCTCCTCCGGGGAGATGATGCAAGCAATCTTTCCTCGGTATTCCGGCACCGGGGAAATTGACGGATTGGAAGGTAGAGCAGAGGCAAGAGGGATGGGTTTTGCTGTGAGCGCTTGAAGGAAACTAAGTTGGGGGTGGCTCCGCCGCTGTTAGGCGGCGGTTCCGGCGATATAGTGGCCATTTTGTGACCGTTGTAGGTGGTTAATAGGCAGAAACAGTTGCTGTCGGGAAAAGGAATAAACTAAAAGTAGAGAGAAGGGAGAGCATTTGTGAATTAGAGAGAGAAAGTTTTTTGATGAAAGTTTTCCTGTTTTTGCATTTCCCCTCCATGCATGTACATGTCATGTCGAGTACAAAAAATATTCATTATATGATATGTGTGACCAGAGCGGGTATATTTTTACTGAATCAATAAATCAATGCAACAATTATATGATAGTATGACCGGAGCGGGTATATTTTACAATGGGATAAATAATTATTCTAAATCCTTAAATATAATATCTTACAATGACAAAAACATAATTTCTTAATTACACAAATAATGAGAAGCATGCGTTATCTTAAAATATGTGTAAAACATAATAGAAATTAGTTGTAATCATACCAACTTTATTTGGGGGAAGTAAAAAGGAAATAAGATGCAAAAGACAAGAGTTGAGAACTAGGAACCATTTGTATGTGGACCTTTGCCTCTACCACTACTACAACACCCATTTATCTAATTCTCTTTATTTTATATATAGATATAAGCAAAACAGACAGTGGGGTCACGTTACCCACCACCTTATACCCTAAATCCTAACCCTAAACCCATGCCAAATGGGTTTGGTGGGTCAAAGGGTCTCCGGAATATTTTACCGAAACCAGCCAAAAAGAGTCTAAAGCCACTGTGTATGGGTCGGTGCCAGAATCAGGTTCAGCTGAGTTTATCGACCTTGGAAAGGAAACATTAGTACTTACTTTGTATGATATCATCTCTTCTAAGTTAGTATACTGTTAAATAATCTCATCATTTCTTTGATCCTTACAGTTACGATTACGTTGCTTCTAAATACCAAATAAATGTTCGAGGGTTTTTAATCGACCTTATTAATCAATACTCTTTGGTTTTGGCGACAAACTAGTCACTCACACCCTGTTCACATAAACCGGTACTCATGATTATATCCCGAACTTGGGAGATAAGTATTAGTAGTGAGGTCAGTAACGTATGATGTGTTCTCAATGAGTTTGGTCCTACACTACCTTATCATTTGGTGAATTTATGCGTTTCTCTATTACTTTACTTCTATATACCATTCACTTGATCGACCGATTCTACATCGTGCTGTTTAGTCAATCATACCATGATCTGCCAAGAATAATTTCAATCACAACCTAACTACATGAACTAGCATTATGGGAAAGATGAATTAGTTGTGCTGTGATCATGGAATCATATCTTACAAAGAAGATTTGAGCTAAACAACCTCAGCATTTTATGAAGCTTTACATTTTTCGATTACTTAGCTTCTAATTACCAAATACTTGACCGGTTTGTTCTTGATCGGCCTTATTACTCAATAATACTTGGTTTAGGTGTCCGACTTTTCTGTAACACACTAATAAAATGAACAAATAGTCACGATTGTAGTATCACCTAAGGATATCAACATTAGTAGTGAGGTCAGTAACGAATCCTGGGTTCTGCAACCTAATGATCCACCAAATCATATCCGTTCACGTGTTTGTATATCAAATTATCGCTTTTCTACACGTGACTTATAATCCGAATTCGGTTAATATCTTTATTTATTTCTTGAAAATAACGCAGCACCACTATTTTCAATCACACATTTGTAACGAATTCTAACATACCATTACAATCATTGTCACGATGGACTGCTAATTACAATGTTATACTATTTTGTCGTATACAAATGCCAAACACCTCATCATTTTCTACCTTCACTATGTTTTTCTATATATCTGCTTTCGTACCCAATTCGATAAACACTATACCACTAGTAGACGCAATTGGGAAGCAGGGCGGGGAAAAGGGGGAAGCACGGCGGGGTTGTCCGCCCGTTACTTGTCCCCGCTGTGCTACTCTTTTCCGATTTCGTAAATGTCTAGCCTCATCCGGAAATAAACATTTCCGATTTCGGAAATGTCTAGCCTCATCCGGAATGGTTTTGATTTGTGATGTCCTTTCCGAAATCGTAAAGATGAATCACTGGCCGTGAGCTAAGAGATACGGTATCGGAAACGTTTTTGATAAAATTATTTACGGTGTCGGAAATGACTTTGAGCGGACAATTATCCGATATCGTAAATAGGGGCCGGAAATTACTTTCCGGTAATCTTTCCGGGATCATAAAGTTTAGTTTTAAATGTTCTCTTAATGAGTTTCCGATACCATAAATGGATGCCTGTATTGATGTTGTTTTCTAGTTTACGATGACGGAAATTGGTCTGGAAATACATTTCCGGACACACTTCCCGATATCGTAAAGATATTAAGCAGCTAATTTCCGAATTCGTAAATGTAGCTACTGGAGACCAATATGGTGGTCTGTTTACGAGCCGGACAATGTGCCGGGTTTACCACTGTTTTTTTATATAAAGAAAACCACACTGCTTCCGATTTCGGAAACCACCCAAAAGATCTTGTGGAATTTTGTTATGGTTTCCGAACTCGTAAATGAGTCTGGGCGTGCCAAAAAAAATTTCTATTTTAATCCAGTTCGTGCCAAAAAATTCCAATTTTGAATTTGCTTTACGCGATCGATGAGCGTCTAATCGAAATTAGATATAATAGCCATAATAAAGAACCTAATCCTTCAATATTTGCTTTAACGAGCCAAAAAATGCTTCATAGCAAAATGAATACACCTAGTAGTTGATTACACTATCTAGTGCACAATTGTAACTTACGCAGCTACGACGAGGATCACAATGATGTCGTTGTAGCCGGGTGCTCTATGCATGAAGCACACTCATCCAAAATGAAGCTTGCCAATGCACTCCTTGCTACCTTCAACTCTTGCAAGGTGTATGGGGTATAATCATCGTCGAAAACCTGCTATTTGAAAAAGTAGAGCATGTTGGTAACACATTACAAGGATTTACATTAAATCAAATAAGGAATGGAAGAATAAGCTCACACTATGAATGTTAAACTGTGAAAGCCGTGCACGTGCAACCACCCTCCATGCAAACATCATCGTGTAGTAACCGCATATCCAATCATTATCTTGGACCTTGTACTAATAGTGACAAAAGATACACAATTTAGGTCCTAATAAGGTACAAATTTGAGGAATAATAAGAATAGATTACCTTAATTTGGTAGAACCTAAATTTGGATGGTTTAGGATTTACAAAATTCAAGGCTTCGTTGATAATATCGTTAAATGAGTGGATTGGAGGACGGTTAAGTGGATCTATCCAACATGCTTCTTTGGAGTTTGTGTTTATCGTCACCAAACGCCAATGTTCGCTAATCTAGAAGAAAATTTGTACATGAGAGTATAATGTTAGGTAAACACAAAATAAATCATTGAAATATATATAACTTACTTACTTTTCAAGGTATGGACAAATGAAGAAGTATTTTGTTCGATCTCCTAAGGCAACCTTCAAATAAGCTACCCTTTCCTCTGTTGAGTGGGTCCCCACTTGTACGGAGTCGGGGCATATGAAGCCAACTTTGTGCCAAATGATGCATTTGTCTATGATAAATTGTAAAGAAAGTGTTACTACCTATTCGATTGTAGTTGGAATATAAAATAATTATATTTGGAAAATGAAGACTTACAGTTGAACGAGGCATATTATCGTGGAGAGTAGCCTTTGAGGTCGCCATATATCGTCAAAGTCTTGCTTGCATAGTACTACTAATTTTTCAACACCAAAAACCTCTTTTGGTGCGGGAAAGTTATATGTACTAAGAGATGGATGTTTTGACAACTTGTCAAAGAGTTGGCGGATTGACGATGAAGGTTGGCTATCTTCAAATGGATGTGAAGAAGATGGAATTGTGGTTGGCGCCTTTGATTTAGTATATGGAGTTACGGTTGGCACCTTGGATTTAGGAGATGGTATTTTGGTTGGCACCTTGGATTTAGGAGATGGAATTGTGGTTGGCACCTTGGATTTAGGAGATTGAATTGTGGTTGGCAGCTTAGATTTCTCATTTCTAGTTGGTGGGCAAGGATTTTGTGGTTCCTTATCGCCTTTACTAGATATTTGTACTTATCTCCTAGGCCATAAGAGAAGTTCTCCCCTTGATATGGAAACCAGTTTAGGTGGGCCTTTTTGAATCGAGACGTGGGCATCACCACATATCTCTTCTGTTATAGACACCTTAACCAAACCTATTGGAATCTTCTCCCCATGGTGTAATTTAATGGCCTCCTCATAATTTCCAATGGCTACTAATTTAGGGGGTTGGGTGGTACTCACATCGATGTACAAATTGCATGGACAAGCTACCTAGATATTGACATTGTAAGAGGAAATACCAATTAATTTTACCAATTCATTTTACACTAGATTATATGTCGGAGATTAAAATCATCTAATTATATAAAATTGGCAAAATAATAGCAAATAATTGGCACATAAGCACAAGAAGACTAACCTTTTTGGGAGTAGAAGTTTCGCCCCCACTTGCCGCGTCCAAGGGTGTTGTGACAAAGGGTGGACTAGGCACATTTAGTGGCTCGTCAATGTCATCTTGTAGAGGTTCGTTGCGCGACCCCGAAGAAGGGGGTTCCCAATCTTCACCTACATCCTAGAAATTGGCGGGTAAAATGATTCCATGTTTGCGAGCAAACCACTTAAAACCATTTTCCATTGTTGTTTTAATGGAATCAATTTCCTTCCGCACCTTCTTGTACTTGGCATCTTGCGCATTATTCGAGGCTAAAGGATGTTTACCAAACACATCCTTAGGTCGGACATGAGAACCATACCCCCTAACGGTTCCGGGATGATCGTCCCCCATCGCCTTGTTCAAAATGTCACACCTTTCCGTAGGGGTGAATTTTCCATCGGCTTCCTCTTGTTTAGCCAATGCCTAATTTGAAAGTGGTTGAAACCATGACAATAATTTGATTAGATAGATAAACAAAACATTTCTCTACTACATATCATACAAACATATTTTGTAATTGACTTACAATTTTTTGGCAACTTCAAGAGTTTCGTCAGCTTCATAAACGCCACTAGGATTTTGTCTCAATTTAAGGAACGACTCCCACCTCTCAATTTGGTCGGGATTCATCCTAGTAGTGGTCTCCCTTGCCTCCTCTTCTGACATACCCTTGTCAATTTTTTGTTTCACACCATCTTCATATTACTCCTCTATGAAGTCCTCTTCCGCTCCATAATATCCCGAGCGACTATAGTGACTAATCATTTTGTTTGATATCGCTAGTTCTACCATATTAAGATGAGTGCCCTATTTACCAGGGCAACCAACATACGTAGCAACATCGAACACTATAGTATAATTTGAATAGAAGAGAAAAAATCTTACATCGTCCAATAGCTCTTGTGCATGGATTTTGAAGATTTCCCAACACTCGGGTTGAATGTCCTTATACACCGTCCATGGCATGATGTTCTTCTTATTTCCATAGATGTACTCATTCCTTAGCATAGACCTATGTTGATGTGCACACTTCGAGATCTTTTGCAAAGTCACACGGTCTAACATCGCCATGTCGGGGGCGATAATAGTGAACGACTCCTAAAATAATGAAACACATTATTAGTTGTAGATAGTATGATCTATATTATAATGCCCTCACGATTGTAAAACATGTAGTAAAATGCCATTAAAAAAACCACATCATACCTTGCATTCTTCCAACAATTCTAATTTACGCTCCATCGGTACTTTGGTCCAATCGAACCATTTAATATCATGTCTTGTTCTTGCGATTTTACCAACCCAACTAGACCAATATTTACGCTCTACCCCTATGGCTATTCCTAACCTATTGAATTCCATTAGAGTGAAAATACCCGCGTCCCAACGCCTTTGTATTTCTCGACATAAATTTCTAGGAATTTTTGTATCTACATCCAATTGCTCTTTTGTGGATGACTTGACCTTCTTCTTCGTAGGAATTTTCTTTTAGTTTTGTTTACATGTAGGAGCCATGATTAACTACTTAATCACTAATAACAAGTACAAGCACTTGTCCACTAATTCACCTACAAATAAGAACAACTACAAAAATTCAATTTCACCGACAATAAAATAGTTAGGGTGCATCTAACAAAATAAGGAGATATTAGTATAAATATTTAGCTAACAAAGGAAAAGACAATAACATAAATGAACCCTAAAATAGATAATTAATGCATCAACTAGATTAGGGTTTGGATTTGATAATATTTGGTTACCCCATAACCCATATGTTTGTTTGCATCGCACGTGACAAAGCAATACAAATGGGTTAATAAAGGTAACCAATTGTACCTATAATTTGTAATGAAACACCCCCAAAATAGTCGAACTTGTAGAATAAATGTAGAATTTAAACTTTTTGTGAGGTTCTTTAGTTGGATTCTTGGATTTGGGTGGTGTGATATCGTACAATTGACAAGATATTGAGAGGGAAGATGAGGTGGAGGAGGAGCCGCTAAATGTGCCGGTAAAGCTCGGGCGGCGTGCACAGCGGCATGAGCGAGGTGGGGATGAGCGCCAAAGGAAAGGTCACAGCGATCGCTTTTACGATTCAGTGGCCGAGCAGAACTACTCAAGTGGATAAGGCGTGGCATGTGTGACTCAGAGGTGCTAAAATCCAACTCTATTGATGAATTAGGTTTTAATGAGTCGATTAATTATTTCCGTCCTAGTTATTTGCATAACCTAATCATGCTAGACGAGCCTACCTACAAAGATGAGGTTAGACAGTTTTATGCTAATCTAGGTAGATGCACAACCACTAGGATGTCGACTTTGGTTAATGGTGTGTTAGTGCCCGTTGATGAGTTTGCGATTAATGAGGTGCTAGAGTGCCCGTGGGTTGATTCTACTCATCTGAGGCCTCAAAATAAACAGGGGCCCTATAATGTTTTCACATTCAATAGATGGGCGACGAAGTGCAATAAACAGCCTTTAGACATGGCTGAAATGGGCCGTAAGTACTTCAAGCTAGATGAGTCGTTGGGCAAAGGGACTGCAGAGATTGACTATAAGATAGATGTGTTGACCCTAGAGCAGAGGTTGGTCTTTGAATGGGTTCGTTATAATGTTATGCCTACGGGAGGGCATGCCACCGAGCCCATCACTGGTCGCCTGCTTGTATTCTACTACCTGATGGAGGGCATCCCAATCAATCCTGGATATACCATCTACGAGTACATGAGAAAGTGTGCTCCCATGCTGGAGAAGAGGTTTCCGTACGGTGGGCTTATCACTGCGCTGTGTAGGAAAGCCAACGTGCCTCTCTTGGATCGGCCGGTTATGCAGTCCTACTATGATGACAGGTGGATCGACCTGAAGAATTGGGTGTTTGACAAGGATGCAGGCAGGTTCAAGGAAAAACCTATGAAACCTGGTGCACAGGCAAAGGTGGCGAGGAGAAAACAAGCTCGCGAGGAGGCTGCCGCTCTAAAAACTGCTGCGGGTGAGTTCCACTAAATTTAGTCTCTATATATAGTTGTTTATGAGCTTGATTTTCATTTTTTTCCCTAAGAAATTAAGTGGCTACGTTGTAGGTGAACGGAAGGGGCTTTTTATAAAGATCTCGAACTTGTTCTGTTGTTTTTCTAGCCAGCTAGAAACGACAAAGAAGAGACTGGATGCGATCAAAGCTGATCAAGAAGCGTACATCCAAGACAAGGTTCTCCAGATCGTGCTAAGTGAGGATGAGGAAGAAGTGTACTACGGCGACCTTGCGCAAGTGAGTGAGGATGAAGAGGCCACGCATAACGCCTTTACTTCTAATGCCGCGTCGAGCTCACAAGCCCCCTCAACTTCACAAGGCCCCTCACCTCCCCCTGGCCCCTCAACTTCACAAGACCACGACTTCACCCAGCAAGGTTTTTTTCCAGGATTTGATGGCTATGTTTAGAAGTTGTTAAAATACTGTTTTAAATTTCAGTTAAGACATTGTGTCCTTTGATGATTATTCCTATTTGACCATGTGTTACAAATTCTATGTATCAATCAAAATCTTTTTAAATAAATTTTCCCCTTCAATATTTGAGATTCAATTATCTTGTTCATCTTTATTAAATCTAGTTGATCTTGTTTTTTTTGGATTAGGCAACTAGTTTCCGATATCCGGAACTGGCCGGGAGAGCATTTCTTTTGGTTTACGAATTCGTAAATCTCTCGGGCCTAACCTCAGGAAAAGATGGAATTTTTCCAAAATGAAATAAGAGGCTTTTACGGTTTTGGAAACAATCCGGAAGATTAAAAGTTTACGAGCCGGAGAGGCATCCGGGTAATCCACTGTTCATAGATAAATAATATTTAAGGAAACATGATTTATTTACTAGATTACAAACTAATGAGGGTCATTTCCGATTTCGTAAACAGCCCGATGCACACATAATGAGTTACTATTAAATCATCATGAAACGTGACAGTGACGAGCTCGCTATGACCACGCACTATACAAAAAGTAAATGATTTTGCTGAAACGATATGGGCTTTAGGATGAAAAAATAAAATGTAAGGGACAAGATATCAAAACAAGAAAAGCTAATCAGTAATTAAATGTGCCAAAATGGCAAACACAAGTTCATTACAATCGAAACAAACTCGTGATACAAAAATACATAATGAAGAACAAACAAACCACTACCTGTAGAATCATCGTTCACCGAGGACATAAAGCAGTTCCTGATCGCAAGTGCATGCATCACAGGAGATGTCCGCTGGATCAAGGGGTACCCAGGGATCGTAACTCACCCTGTTATTGAGGCCAGCATGTGGATTGCAGCAGATCGGCCTAGGCCTGACTGACCTTTCTGAGAAGTACCCGAGGTAGTGTCTCCAACCCCAAGCGTATCTCAGACCTTTTTTGACGCGTTCCCGAGCTAGACGGAGGCCCTGCTTGTCGGTTCTCTTCATGGTTGTGATCACATTCATGCCTCTTTGAATGTCACCTTCGCAGATTGCAAAAACAGCCAACACATAGGTTGACGGTGTGTGACCTATTGCAGAAGCTTCGATGAGCCACTGTCGAGCCCACTCGGTCGCTCTTCCGCTCACGTTGCGACGAAGAACCCAGTTGAACATAGCACGAATAATGATTAGATTTATCATGTCATTTGGGAGGGCGTTGAATATAGACACATCCATGGGAAGCAGAAGGCAAACAATATGAGAATGGAGAAGGGAATGTGGGAATGAAGGCTCTAATGAGGTTCTAAAGGGAGAAAGGTTTGATATTTATAGGGTTGAGGTGCTCCATTTATCAAAAAGATTTTAGAGTTCCTAGTAAAATATTAAACGCATTCTCACCTTTTCAAAATCACCTCATGCGAACCCCAAAAAAAAATTAATTCCTTATGGAATTTGAAAGGTTTTACTTATGGAATAAGAATGTTGTGGATGCTTTAATGTGAATTCCGTCAAATGTTATTTCATCAAATCAAACTATACTAAATTGAAAGTATTGAATTTGAAATTTTTTATAAAAAAAACAAAATACCAAAAAAATGAGCATGTGGTAAATAATAATCTTGAGTTGATAAACTTCATCTCTACAATTTAAAATTATTTAATTTTCGACTAAACTAATGTTGATAAATGTGACCCATTTACGGCATCGGAAACTGCCCGGAGATCATCTCTTTTGGTTTATGATATCGTAAACATCTCGGACAAACGCAGGGATAATAAGGAATTTTTCCATAATAAATTAAAGGCTTTTACGGTATCGTAAATGATCCGAAATATAAAAAGTTTACGAGCCGGAACGGTGTCCGGGTAATCCACTGTTCATAGTTAAATAATATTTCATGAAATATGATATATTTACTAGATTAAAAACTAATGAGGGTCACGTCCGATCTCTTAAACAGCCCGATGCACACAAAATGAGGGTCATTTCCGATTTCGTAAACCGTCTGTGCGTACATTTTAGTTATACATATGAAATTCAAGACATGAATAAATTTGGAATTAATAAAGTAATTATGCTACTAGCATGCGATGTTTATAAAAGCTAATTAATAAAATTTAATAAACTTATATAAAATGTAAAAAAGGGACAAGGTATATATATATAAAAATATATTCAGTAATGAAATGTGCCAAAATGGCAAACAAAAGATTATTACAATCCTAACAAATTTGGGCTAAAAAAGAAAGAACAAAATCAAAAATAAAAAAACAACATTTAGCCTAAATAAGGTGTGATGGCATGAAGCACTTCCAGATCGCAGGTGCATGCATCACAGGAGATGTCCGCTGGATCAACCCTCTCCCAGCCATCGTACCTCACGAACCGATTGAGGGCAGCATGTTCCTCGCAGCAGATCGGCCTAGGCGCGACTACTCAATGTCTAGGGAACCTGAAGTAGTGCGTCCAACCCCAAGCATAATTCAAACCGGCTCTGACTCGTACACGAGCTTCCCGGAGGCCCTGCTTGTCGGTTCTCTTCATGGTTGTGATCACATTCATGCCTCTTTGAATGTCACCTTCGCAGATTGCAAAAACAGCCAACACATAGGTCGACGGTGTGTGACCTATTGCAGAAGCTTCGGTGAGCCACTGTCGAGCCCACTCGGTCGCTCTTCCGCTCACGTAGCGACGAAGAACCCAGTTGAACAAAGCACGAATAATGATTAGATTTATCATGTCATTTGGGAGGGCGTTGAATATAGACAAATACATGGGAAGCAGAAGGCAAACAATATGAGAATGGAGAAGGGAATGTGGGAATGAAGGCTCTAATGAGGTTCTAAAGGGAGAAGGGGTTGATATTTTTAGGATTTAGGTGCTCCATTTATCAAAAAGATTTTAGAGTTCCTAGTAAAAAATTAAAGGCATTCTCACCTTTTCAAGATCACCTCATGCAAACCCCAAAAAAAAAAATTAATTACTTATGGAATTTGAAAGGTTTTACTTATGGAATAAGAATGTTGTGGATGCTTTAATGTGAATTCCGTCAAATGTTATTTCATCAAATCAAACTATACTAAATTGAAAGTATTGAATTTGAAAAAAAATTTAAAGATAACAAAATACCAAAAAAAAGAGCACGTGGTAAATAATAATCTTGAGTTGATAAACTTCATCTCTATAATTTAAAATTATTTAATTTTCGACTAAACTAATGTTGATAAATGTGACCCATTTACGGCATCGGAAACTGCCCGGAGATCATCTCTTTTGGTTTACGATATCGTAAACATCTCGGACAAACGCAGGGATAATAAGGAATTTTTCCATAATAAATTAAAGGCTTTTACGGTATCGTAAATGATCCAAAAGATAAAATGTTTACGAGCCGGAACGGCGTCCGGGTAATCCACTGTTCATAGTTAAATAATATTTCAGGAAATATGATATATTTACTAGATTAAAAACTAATGAGGGTCATGTCCGATCTCGTAAACAGCGCGATTCACACAAAATGAGGGTCATTTCCGATTTTGTAAACCATCTGTGCGTACATTTTAGTTGTACATATGAAAGTCAAGACATGAATAAATTTGGAATTAATAAAGTAATTATGCTACTAGCTTGCGATGTTTATAAAAGCTAATTAATAAAAATTAATAAACTTATATAAAATGTAAAAAAGGGACAAGGTATATATATATAAAATAATATTCAGTAATGAAATGTGCCAAAATGGCAAACAAAAGGTTATTACAATCCTAATAAATCTGGGCTAAAAAAGAAAGAACAAAATCAAAAAAGAAAAAAACCACATTTAGCCTAAATAAGGTGTGATGGCATGAAGCACTTCCTGATCGCAGGTGCATGCATCACAGGAGATGTCCGCTGGATCAACCCTCTCCCAGCCATCGTACCTCACGAACCGATTGAGGGCAGCATGTTCCTCGCAGCAGATCGGCCTAGGCGCGACTACTCCATGTCTAAGGAACCTGAAGTAGTGCGTCCAACCCCAAGCGTAATTCAAACCGGCTCTGACGCGTACACGAGCTTCCCGGAGGCACTGCTTGTCGGTTCTCTTCATGGTTGTGATCACATTCATGCCTCTTTGAATGTCACCTTCGTAGATTGCAAAAACAGCCAACAAATAGGTCGACGGTTTGTGACCTATTGCAGAAGCTTCCGTGAGCCACTGTCGAGCCCACTCGGTCGCTCTTCCGCTCACGTAGTGACGAAGAACCCAGTTGAACATAGCACGAATCATGATTAGATTTATCATGTCATTTGGGGGTGCGTTGAATATAGACACATCCATGGGAAGCAGAAGGCAAACAATATGAGAATGGAGAAGGGAATGTGGGAATGAAGGCTCTAATGAGGTTCTAAAGGGAGAAGGGGTTGATATTTATAGGGTTGAGGTGCTCCATTTATCAAATAGATTTTAGAGATCCTAGTAAAAAAATAAAGGCATTCTCACCTCTTCAAGATCAGCTCATGCAAACCCCCCAAAAAAATTAATTCCTTATGGAATTTGAAAGGTTTTACTTATGGAATAAGAATGTTGTGGATGCTTTAATCTGAATTTCGTCAAATGTTATTTCATCAAATCAAACTATATACTAAATTGAAAGTATTGAATTTGAAATTTGTTTTTAAAAAACACAAAATACCAAAAAAAAAGAGCATGTGGTAAATAATAATCTTGAGTTGATAAACTTCATCTCTACAATTTAAAATTATTTAATTTTCGACTAAACTAATATTGATAAATGTGACCCATATACGGCATCGGAAATGTGACCCATTTACGGCATCGGAAACTGCCCGGAGATCATCTCTTTTGGTTTACGATATCGTAAACATCTCGGACAAACGCAGGGATAATAAGGAATTTTTCCATAATAAATTAAAGGCTTTTACGGTATCGTAAATGATCCGAAAGATAAAAAGTTTACGAGCCGGAACGGCGTCCGGGTAATCCACTGTTCATAGTTAAATAATATTTCAGGAAATATGATATATTTACTAGATTAAAAACTAATGAGGGTCATGTCCGATCTCGTAAACATCCCGATGCACACAAAATGAGGGTCATTTCCGATTTCGTAAACCACCTGTGCGTACATTTTAGTTGTACATATGAAAGTCAAGACATGAATAAATTTGGAATTAATAAAGTAATTATGCTACAAGTATGTGATGTTTATAAAAGCTAATTAATAACAATTAAGAAAAACTTATATAAAATGTAAAGGACAAGGTATCCAAAAAAAAAAAAAGCTATTAAATAATGAAATGTGCCAAAATGGCAAACAAAAGGTTATTACACTCATAACAAATTTGGGCAAAAAAAGAAAGAACATAATCAAACAACAAAAAAACTAGAACATTTAGCCTCAACGAGGACCGAGGACGTGAAGCAATTCCTGATCGCAGGTGCATGCATCACATGTGATGTCCGCTGGATCAAGCCTCTCCCGGCGATCGTACCTCACTCTGCGATTGAGGGCAGCATGTTCCACGCAGCAGATCGGCCTGGGCGTGACTACTCCATCTCTGAGGAACCTGTAGTAGTGCGCCCAACCCCAAGCGTTACCCAAACCGGCTCTGACGCGTACTCGAGCTTCCCGGAGGCCTTTCTTATCGGTTCTCTTCAGGGTGGTGATCACATTTATGCCTCTCTGAATATCACCCTCGCAGCATATTGCAAATATGGCCAAGACATAGGTCGAGTCTGTGTGACCTAGTGCAGATGCGTCGGTGAGCCACTGTCGATGCCATTCTGTCGCTGTTCCGGTCGCGTACCGACAAAGAACCGAGTCAAAGTAAACACGAATCATGATTAGATTTATCATGTCATTTGGGAGGGCGTTGAATAGAGACAAATCCATGGGAAGCAAATGGCAAACAATAGGAGAAGGGAGAAGGGAATGTGGGAATGAAGGATCTAGTGGGGTTCTAAAGGGAGAAGGGGTTGATATTTATAGGGTTGAGGTGCTCCATATTTCAAAAATATTTGAGAATTCCTAGTAAAAACTTAAAGCCATTCTCACCTTTTCAAGATCACCTCATGCAAACCTCAAAAAAAATTAAATTCCTTCTGGAATTTGAAAGGTTTTACTGAATTTTTTTGAATGTTATTTCATCAAATCAAACTAAACTAAATTGAAAGTATTGAATTTTTGTTTTTATTTTAAAAAAAGAATTCTTGAAAAAAAAGAGCATGTGCTAAATAATAATCATGAATTGATAAACTTTATCTCTACATTTTAAAATTATTTAATTTTCGACTAGATTAATGTTGATAAATATAGACCCATTTACAGCTTCAGAAATTAGCCGGATGATGTGTAATTTTATATTTCCGATTTCGTAAATAGTATTGGGGAAAAATTGGTCCAATTGCTAGTGATTTACGAAACCGGAAATAGGAATGGGGGTAAATGAACGTCTTGTCGTGTAGTTTCCGAAACCGTAAAGCGTTACAATATGATATGCGGATGGTTTACGAGTTTGGAAACGGGAGACATATAAAACAGAAAACAACTTATGTGCAGTCTTATGTCCCAAATCAGATAAAATCAAAACTCAATCTCCACCTTCAACGCCTATCTAGAGTCACCAATCAGCCGTCCAAATCCACCAAGCTCGGCTTTTTACCACATTACCAGTTCCGACATCGCAAACCCATGGCACCCAAGAAGTCAAAATCCAAGGCTCTACAAATCCAGGATGAAGAGGAGGTCGACTGCGATGATTCGATATTTTTCTCCAAGGCTCACGAAGAGAGGTATGAGTACATTCGTGATCACTGCAATATTCTTAAAAGTTCTTATGTTGATCGTGATGATGTGGAGGATTTGTTGCTTGGTAATGTCGTAGAAACCCTAGGTAAACACTACTTGACTGATTTAGTGTTTAATAGTAGTGAGACTTATACTGAGGATGTATGTCAGTTTTATGGAAATTTGCATGAGATAAAGGACAGTACTTGCATGACTGGGGTGAATGGTATGAGCATAGAGGTTAGTTGGAGTATGATAAACCAGGTTTTAGGCTGTCCTTACCGGAAACTAGAAGAATGCCACCCTCAGAAACAAGATGGCCCTTACAATGTCCATTACAAGGGGCATATGCCAAATAAGCCCGATGAGATGCACGGCCTGAACAAAGTATCTTTGGCTGAGAAGTACTTTGGGCGCCACAACTCCAACCCTGGAGCTGCAGCCAACAAGTTCAACACAAAGTTCATGACTTTAGAGGACCGTGTTTTGTATGAGATCGTGCACAAGTCCATAGTGCCAAGTGCAGGTTATTCCACAGAGCCAAACACCACAACTGCCATGGAGTTCTTCTATCTTGCAGAGAACAAATTGACAAACCCTGGGTACACCATCTTGGAGCATATGAAAATAGTGGTGAAGGGCAAAAATCCCCGGGATAATATACCCTATGGTAGTTTTATTACTTTTTTCTCACCGGAAGCTTTATGTTGTCGTACCAGAAACCTTTCCCATTTAGTTCTACGTCGGGTATTAGGTCGGAGAAGTTAGACCTAGAGTATTTTGACAGTAGCGGGATAGTGGTGTTTGATGGAGCTTGGATGAACAAGCCACCCAAAACAAAGAACAAGACGATGCAAAATGTTGAGGAGCAAGGTAATATTCTTTAACATTTGTTTGTTTTTCAGAATTTCTTGTTAGTTTTTACCATGTGTTATTAATATTCTTTAATATTTTTATGGCAGAAATCGACGAGAATGTGGGGTGGAAACAATTGTACAAGAAAATGAAGTAAAAAATCCCTGATTTCTTGTACGTGAGCAAGGAAGCGCGGTTGGCTGAAAAGTGGGAGCGCGCTATTCATAGAGCCGAGCGCGAGGCGATGATGCGGGGAACGGGTGGTGGTGAAGCGGGCGGCTCACAATCGAGGCCGGTTACGGGTGCCGAGGCAGATGAGGCACATGCAGACCAAGTTCCGGTTGATGAAGACAAACATGATGAAGACAAAGATGACAATAATGTGATGAAGCATATTGTCTTCTATGTAGTTCAATTGTTGTTAGTCTTGAAACATCTTTTCATTTGAAATTCGATGATACAATGTTATTACTTTCAATTAAGATCACTCTTTGTTATCTTATGGTTTTTAATTTGATCACTCTTTGTTATTTCAATTTTAAATGTATCTCATACAAGTTCCTGATTTTCAACTTTTTTTAAGAGTAAATGAGTGGTTTCCGAAACCGTAAATAATACGAAACACTTTTTAGGATACATTTCCGAAATCGGAAATAACACGACTTTAAAAACTTTACGAGCCGGCAGCATATCCGGGTAATCCACTGGATTTAAAAAAGGCACAAATTAAATTCCGGTTTAATCCATTCCGAGTTCGGAAATAAGCCGGGGTTGAATAGAATTTTTCCCGACAAAATAAAACCCCTTTACGATATCGGAAATGGGCCGGAAGAATAAAAGTTTACGAGCCGGAAGGGCATCCGGGTATTCCACTGGAGCTAGCTACGTAATATTTCAGGAAACGTGATTTATTTATTACATTACAAAACCATGTTCGATAGCGTAAATTGGCCGAAACAGTGATTTACGAGTTCGGAAATGTGACGGAAAATGTGTCACTTAAATGGGAACTCGCCAATTTATTGGGTTTTCACAGTTCTATTTACACAAGGAGTACCCCTACAAGGCTAAATAACATAAGAACACAAATTCGATTACAATATTAGACGTAATATACATTAAATGCACTAGAGCGATCTTTCTTACATTTACGAAACGCGCATCTTTTTGCTCTTCGACCCCTTTGCCTTAGGTGGTTGTTTTTTCTTTGGTATCCCCCGCTAATCAAACCACTGCCCTTCTTCATGATCCAACCTGCACTGGTAACGGCGGAGATTTGCTGCAGTTTCATGTAAGTTTATATTGTCTTCACCATCAAAGGCTATCTTAAAGGTATCCACATCGTTCAAGCATTCTTCTTGACTCTCTCCACCAAAAAATGCTCTCTTCCCGTTCAGTACAATCTCCTGGTGAACAGAAGCAGGGTCCTTCACGTGGAATACTTGGTCGTCCTGTGTCGCTAGAATGAAGGGATCCGACTTATAACCAACTTTTCTCCGGTCAACAATGGTTAGGCCTAATGGATCAGGAACAAATCCTGTGCCTGGATCAATCCAGTCACACTTGAATACAACCACCTTCAGTCTCACATAGTTCAACTCCCATATGTCTGTGATTGTTACACAAAACCGGTTGTCTTCATACACGCCCTGCCTTAACTCATCAGCAATCAAAGAAACACCACTGTTCTGCGATATGCGCTGCCCATCAACTGTCTTCGTACTAAATGTGTAGCCATTCACATCGTAGCCCCTGTATGACAAAACCGCACCCATCGGTAATCTAGACAACCACTTAACTTCCTCAGAATGATCTCCGACTTCCACCGTCTTCTTGAGCCACTCAGCAAATGTCCTTGTGTGCTCTTCATGGACATATTCAGATTCTAGAAGCGGCATCAATCTCCTTATTTCATCCATGTGAAGGCCAACATAGGGAACCATGGCCTTATGGTTACGAAGCACATATAGATGTGCAACCTTCAACTCAGCAGTAGTGGGCGTAACATATTTTCCACTACCAAATGCATGGCCTTCAATCCTATCTGCATGCCTGTTCTTCGGGACACCAACAGTCTCAACATCATTGAGGTACGCGGTGCAGAATTCTATTGACTCTTCAGTTACATAACTCTGAACTATACTGGCATCGGGCCTGTATCTGTTCTTCACAAAATGCTTGAAAATCTTCATGTAGCGCTCGAAAGGGTACATCCATCTCAAAAACACAGCACCACAACACTTGATCTCACGCACAAGATGAACTATAAGATGCACCAATATATCCAAAAATGAGGGCGGGAAGAACATCTCCATCCGACACAAAACTTCGAAAACCATTTCTTGTAGTTTATCTAGTCTCGCTCGGCTAATATTCTTTCTACAGATGGACTTGAAGAACATGCACAAGCGGCTTATGAAGCGTCTAACATGTAGAGGTAGGGACGTGCGCAGAGCAATGGCATTCAATTCTTGCATCAAAACGTGGCAGTCGTGTGATTTGAGTCCCGCGAGTTTCGCCTCATCAACATTCACACACCGACTAATGTTGGACGAGTAGGTACTATCTAGGTACTTTAATGTCCTTCAGACTTTGACAAAATTTCTTCTTCTCAGAATCAGACATGGTGTAAGAGGCCGGCGGCAAATATGTCTTGCCATTTTCCTTCACGGGGACCAAACCCGGTCTAACACCCATTTCCTCCAAATTCATCCTGGCTTTCAAGACATCCTTACTCTTCCCCGGGATGTCTAGTAATGTGCCAATCAGACTCTCGCAAACATTCTTTTCTATATGCATAACATCCAAACAATGTCTAACCTCCAAGTCTTTCCAGTAAGGCAACTCGAAAAAGATTGAAGATTTTTTCCATACACCATTCACTACCGGCTTCTTCGTATTCTTTCCAAAATCATTGGGAATGTCCTTCACTGATTCATACACATTCTCACCAGACACAGGCATCGGTGCATCCCTCTCATCAACCGCTCCATCAAACCACTTCTTGCACTTACGGAGGGCATGCTCATGATTTAGAAATATCCTGTATCCTAAATATATTGTTTTCCTCCCGTGCTTAAGTTGTACGTGACTAGTGTCCATCTCACAAACTGGGCAAGCAAAATGCCCTTTAACAGAGTAACCTGCCAAATTACCTAATGCAGGGTAATCATTAATGGTACAAAATAGCATAGCTCTCATGTCAAACCACTCTTCCCGGCATCCATCATAAGTCCAGTTCTCAAAATACCACAACTTCCTAAGATCTTCAATTAGGGGCGCAAGATAAACGTCAATGTCGTTACCTGGTTGTTTTGGACCTGAGATCATAAGTGATAGCAGAACGTACTTGCACTTCATAGTTAACCAAGGTGGTAAATTGTAAATCACAACCATCACGGGCCACGAACTATGGGTGCTGCTCAGATCTGCAAAGGGATTCATACCATCTGTCGACAAACCTAACCGCAAGTTACGCGGCTCATTACCAAATTCAGGGTACAACTCATCAATATGCTTCCACTGATCACCATCAGAGGTATGGCGAATCACATCGTTTAGGGCCGATTCCTATCTGCATGCCAAGTTAAATTTTTCGCATCTTCCTTATTAGCGAATAAACGCCTCAACCTAGGTATGATGGGGAGGTACCACACAACTTTAGCAGGACTCCTTTTCTTTGTTTTAGGCGCCGTCTCTGCACAAACACCTATTCACCTGGACCGTTTCGTATACCTAGACTCGTTGTAAACGCGACATGTATCCCTTTCAGCATTTTCGCCCCTGTATAACATACAATCATTAGGGCATTCGTGAATTTTTTCCAATTCCAATCCCATTGGACAAATAATTTTCTTCGCGGCATAGGAACTTTTTGGCAACAAATTATCTTTAGGAAGCAACTCCTTGAACAATTCCAACAATTCCGTCATTCCTTTCTCCGTCAAACCATGTTTCGCTTACAAATTCATCATCATCAGCGCAGAACTGAGAACAATGTGCCTAGCTCCCTCATACAGCAGAGTCTTTTTATCTTCATACATCGCCTCCAGCACCTCAGGTCTACCTTTGAAATGCATGGCCACATCTTCCGCCAAATCATCATATTCAAAATCACGATCCATATCACCATTAACACTCTCCTCTTCAATCAAAACTTGATTTTCTCCGACGACAGTACGAGCCTCGCCATGCAATGTCCACCTAGTATAACCTCTCGAAAATCCTCTCACAATCAAGTGTGACTTTAAATCACGCACACTCAAACGCACATCATTCTTACAATCTCTACAAGGGCATCGAATTAGCGACTCATTCTGTACTCTTGCATACTCAGTGGCAGCATTCACAAACTCTGTTACGAGATTCAAGTATTCACGCGATGTCCTAATATTCTCTTCTATAATTCTAGACCGTTCTGTTGTGCGGAATATGAGAAAACAGCAAACTAAACGTAAAAGGAAAAACAAGAACACAGAGATTTACGTGGTTCACCAATGATTGGCTACATCCACGGGAAGGAGACAGATTGTATTAGATAGGTAACCAGATTACAATGTTCCTATCGTCTAATACCCAGAAAACAGTACAAACTAGGTTGCGGCAAGTGAAAGAGTCTTATAGAGCCTCTTTCACTAAACCCTAGGTACTGGGCCCGAAAACACACTTTTGACCCCCGTGCTAACTCGCAGTAGCGGCTATTACGGCATTCAAGGCATATACCAACACGTTCCATTGCAACGTGCAAACTCTACAAACAAACTCCTAAATTGAAAAAAATACAAACTTAATCAACCATATCAATCACTAATTAATAAAGCTCATTCATTGAATTACAACATTTTCAACTTCACTCATACATCAAAGACATGCATGTCAATGTAAACTCCACATGCCATTATTAACAAAACAATCGAGAACATCGATTCCACAATTTAACAACGGAACATGTAAAGATGAGATGACATACCTTATCGATGCAAACTTCAATCAACGCACACAGCCAAGAATTTTCCCTTTTTGGAAATTTTCTAGAATACCTCCCTACATAAAAAAATGCAGAGGACAGACTTTAAAACGACATCTGACCGGCTTATTTCCGATTTCGTAAATACTCCTTACACATTTTGCGAGTGGTATCCGATATCGTAACAACTTCCACTATTTCTGAGTACACTCTCAGGTCTATTTACGATTTCGGAAAAAAGCCGAGTACATGTATTTAAAACCAGAAATAATGGCACGTGCTTAGCAAGTGCCATGGACAAGGTTCAGGACCGTTTCCGACCTCGTAAACGTTGCAAGTGCATTCCCAGTGTCGTTTTTCATCATGCACGGCGGGTTTTTGCTTCCCGCCGTCCTTCACGTCAGGCAGCGGCTGACCTGATTTTGACCTCCGATTTCGGATAGTTTCCGATTTCGTAAACCAGAAGCACGGCGGGACAAATAAGTCTTCTTTCCCAAGCCGTGCTTCTGCCAATTTCCACTAGTGTACCAAATAACTAAATTTGGTATGTTTGCATTCCATTAATCATGTCACTACAATTAAAATATATTTCATATATATATATATTACTATTTGTAACCATACTCATTATTTCATTTGTTATCACACTTATTCCGCAATATTAGAGGATCACAAAATTTATTTACTAAACAATTGTGGGTAATAATCACAATAATTCATCAAAACATAAGGTCACCTTTGTAATTCACTATGCAGTTGCAAGAGCTGATGGCGAGGGACGCTTGCAGACTGGTTTCAGGAGTTCCTTCGTGTTATTGGTTTTATTTTGAGTGAGAATGCAGTTTATACTTTATATATTCGTTGCTGTTAACATTATTGGATTCATTGTAGGGGTTTTTTTGAGTGGGGAAGGTGAATTTGAGCTGATAGGTTTTATATGCCAACGCGTAGCTATAAAAAACATCTGAACAAGCAATTGGCTCTGATGATTGACCAGGTCCAGAATATCATATGGTTCTAAATTTCCATCACTATTCTTCTCCTTTTTTAACAATCACATTGTATAGATTGAACTATTTAAGTCTAAATTGTAGCATCCAAGTTTTACTAGAGAGTGAAAAAGTTATATCCATGTTAAGTTGATTGTCATTGTGTTTAGAGCGGAAACACTATGCTTTATGTGTATCATTATTAGTGAGTTGTTAGCATGCTTTTTTGTGTTTTAGTTGGTTTGTTTGAGCTATTGTACTTACTAGATCTTATGAGTGTTTGATTTTCTCTGACTACATGCATGTTGTTTACAGTTGAAAAGACTATCTTCTTATAAGTTGATATTAATGTGTTTTTTCAAGATTTGATCGTATTTGATTAAAGGATATTTTCACAGAAATGCAAATACTAGCATAGTGTTGAATGCTTTAGGGTTGTGTTGATTTTTCTGTACAAACCTAGCTTAACCAAGAAGTAATATCATAATTATGTGAACATCTGTTGATCTTAAGAGGTTCCTATCGGCATAGTGTAGTAATATCTCTTGCTCCTGGTCATAATTAGCCTTTTATCCGTAATGCATAAATATATTTAAAATCTAAGTGTTTTTGCATCTTAGCTTCTTGTTCCTGATATTGTAATTTTCTTTCATTTCAGTGTTTGCTACCTCACTTTAGTAATTTGACTGCTCAGGTTTGGCATGGGGAGATTATGTTTGATGGAAGTTACCTAGATAATGTTTTGGCAGAAAAAAGCAACAGGAATAGCTGATAACACTCTTAATAATCTTTACTAGGCAATGGTGGATTCTTGCGACGATGATCGTAGTCCTGCTTCAGCCGATAGGAACCTCTTAAGATCAACAGATGTTCACATAATCACATAATCACATGTGGACTCAAGAAGGCCATTTATGGCCTTAAACAGGCTCCGCGTGCGTGGTTTCAAAAGCTCAGTCAAGCTTTATTGCGGCATGGATTCAGACAGTGTATCTCTGACACTTCTCTCTACATCAAGTCTCATGGCCGAGATGTAATCTATGTCTTGGTTTATGTTGACGACTTGATTATCACTGGCTCAAACTCCAAGTTTATCGATGAGTTCGTTCACTATCTGAACTCGGTCTTCTCCTTGAAGGATCTAGGCTGTCTGAATTTCTTCCTTGGCATCGAGGTTCAGCATCTTCCATCTGGTCTACTTCTCTGCCAGAAGAAATACATCTTGGATCTATTGGATCGCAGCGACATGGTTGGAGCCAAACCGATTTCTTCACCTGCTACTCCAGGGTCGCGGCTCACAGCTGTTGGTACTGATTTTCCGGATCAGCACCTGTACAGGAGCATCGTAGGTGCGCTGCAATATGCTACCATCACCAGACCTGACATCTCGTATGCTGTAAATCGGGTTTGTCAGTTTATGCATAGGCCAACCACTACTCACTGGCTCGCGGTCAAGCGCATTCTCCGCTATCTCAAGGGCAGCATTGCTGCTGGTCTATACTTTCGCCCGTCACAGGATACACGCCTTGTCTGCTACACCGACGCCGGCTGAATTTCTGATCCGGATGACTGCCGTTCCCAGCATGGTTTCTGCGTTTATTTTGGTGGCAATTTGATCAGCTGGTCGTCCAAGAAGCAAGGGGCTGTGGCTCGCTCCAGCACTGAAGCAGAATACAGGGCCATCGCTTTTGCTGCTGCTGAATTGATATGGCTCCAGCAACTGCTCAAAGAAATGAACATACCTCAGCCTGGTCCTCCCACCGTTTTATGTGACAACCTGAGTGCCACCTTTCTCACTGCTAATCCCGTTCTTCACCACCGCTCTAAGCACATCAAGCTGGATTTTCATTTCATTCGTGAGCAGGTTCAGGATGGCTCTCTTCTTGTTCGGCATGTTAGCTCTGCCAATCAAGTGGCTGACGTGTTTACTAAGGCTGTTGGTACTTCCCAGTTCAAAGACTTGCGCTCCAAGCTTCTTGTTCGTGCCCGAACATGAGCTTGTGGGACGTAAACTTCTTCCTTTACTGTCTCTGACTTAGTAAAGATATTTTCCGTTGTACAAAATCGTAGAATATTTTCAGAATATACGCAGTAATCCTGCTGTATCAAGTTAGAGATATTATAGGATTATAGTTAGACCATCCCTGTATTTATATACGTCAATAATCAATGAGAAGAGCAACCTTTGCAGTAAACCTATTCTGCACTACACTGTTTCGTACGTCCACCTTTTACGTACGTTACACACCAAACCAAATTTGTATATTTATATGTTCAAACTATAATAACGAAGAACCTTGAGCAAGAAGAGCGTGGCACCATCGAGGTGGAGTAAGGAGGTCATTTCATCCACAAGTTGTACACAGCGAACTGTGCTGTTGCTGATGCTGCGACCAGGTCATTTCATCCACAAGTTGTACACAGCGAACTGTGCTGTTGCTGATGCTGCGACCATTTGAGCTGTCATTTTAATTTGGTTTCAAGTTTCTCATATTCTCTTATATAGTTTGTACATATGTGATGTTTTATTTTATTTCGTCCCTTTCTTCTTGTTGGTTTATAAGTTGAATTGAAATGATTAAAACCTTAGCAATAGTTTAGTGAACATTCGATTATTTGTCATCTAAACAAATAATTATCATTATGAGACTCAACAGGTCTAGTCTGCAAACCTAGTCTATATATTATATGTTGCTGCCAAAAGCTTAGTAGAGCCATCAGGAAGAAAACCACAAACCAGCTCAGGCTTTTTGTACATTGTTTTTACCATTGTCTTTTGAATCAGTCAGATGACTTAAACCATTGTCAAATTCCATCCGGGAATTATCACCGGAATTCTGCATAACTTCCGACAGCTTCAACGAATCGAGGCCAAAATGAATCGGGCTCTCAGGCTTCTACGAATCTGCTTCATCACAACCCATTACCAGTTCACCACTGCCTCAACGAGTTGGCAAGCATAATCAATGATGGTTAAATTAAAAATATTTATGGTCGAATGCTCGCCATCACCATTTGACCCCCTCAGCCCATGAACAACTGATCTTCGCCGCAGCATCGCCCTCATCTTGAGAGTTCTGTACTCGGTCGAAACCACTATTCTCCACCAATCACCACCGCCATCCATTGGAACAACCGCACAGCCACTATCGACTGGATCAGCCGTACCTACAACCTCCGTCTCTAATTCCGACTGCGTCATGCAAAATCAAAATCGAAGCGCCTGCGAATTTTTCTCATCCACCAATTACAGCTCCAACTGGCGTCAAAACCAACTTCAGCTTCAAATCCAAATGGCAACCAGTACCTGATTGCAGCCGCCGGCACCGCCTGGACTCCATTCACGCGCTGAACGAGAAAATCCTCCGAGAGCACAGCAAGAGGGAGTCCAAGCCCCCGTCAACGAAGCCCTCCGAGACCCAGAAGTTTATCCTGCTTGTCAGAGAGCATAATTTGTAGCTCCTCTATGATGAATTACAGGTTTTGTAACTTTTATGATCTGGATGAATTAGGGATTTGAAGCTTTCTTTCTAGATTGGGGATTCGGCTATGTCTTTAAGGCAGTGTTTGGTTCACGTGGATTTTGGAGAATTGGGATTTTGCAAGTCCTGGATTTGAAATTCTTATTTGGTTGATGTAGTTTTTGTAAATCTCAAATTCACATCAAAAGTCCAGATTATATTACTATTCAAGTCCAGATTTTGTTACTATGCAAAATCATGACAAACCAAAAAAGAATTTTGTTTTGGACTCGCAAAATCCTGACGAATCAAACAAGATTTTAATGTCAAAACTTACAAAATCCTAACCCAACCAAACAAGGTTTTTTGATGACTAGACTCTCAGGGTGTGTTTGGTTGGACAAGTTTTTGCAAAACTTGGACTATCCAAGTCCAGTTTTGTAAAATCTTGTTTGGTTCACCAAGTTTTCCAAAATCCAGACTTGCAAAATCCTAAAAATCAATCAAAAATTTTGTTCTATACTCACAAACTCAACCCAACCAAACAAGGGTTTTGCAAAACCAGACTTTCAAAATCCCAAACAAAAACCCAAACTCTCAAAAACCCAAAACAAAATCCAAACTCTCAAAAATCTTGCGAACCAAACACACCCTCAAAATCCCAAACAAAATCCCAAACTCTCAAAATCTCAAAATCTCAAAACAAAATCCAGACTCTCAAAATTCTCCTCCACCAAACACACCCTTAGACATAATGACTCCATTTCTCAATGCATAAATTTTCACATTAGTTTGGCTCAGTTCAGTTTAATTCAGTTTACATGGTTTACAGATTTTCTAAAACATCCGTTTTATATATTATATGAATGTTACAACCTCTTTATAAACTATCATAGTTCCGCTTCCCTAATAGAAAACTTCCCAAAACAAATGTCACTAAATCAAAATATTCCCATGACTTACTTTTCCTTATTTAAACGTTCCTAAATTATTTGGCCTTGACTGTATTCTTTAATTTTTACAGACATTTTCCATTTAAACCTTACGGCCCATAATACAATGGGGTTTGGCATTTAGGTCCTGTTTGTTTGAACTTATTGCTCGCTGAATTGAATTGAAACGAAAATAACTTAAATATTGAATAAAACTGAGAAAACATAAATATACTGAACTAAATTGAATTAACTGAAATTCTTTAAATATATTGAATTGAAATGGAAAAAATTTAATATGTGTATTTGAACTGAACTGAAATGTTTTTAAAATATAGTGAAAAAATTCATTATTGACAAATAAAATGAACTAAATTGTACTGAATTAAATAGAAATGTAACGGAATAAAGTTTAATGTATTGAAATAATGATTGAATGCAACTATATTTCATCAAATCTTATTTACTTATAACTAATTGAATTGAATTAAACTGAAGTAAAGTTTAATATAGTGAATGCAATAACAATATGACTAAATTAAACTGAAACTGATCAATTTACATTTGTACATGATTGAAACAGACTTAATTTTAACTTTAATTGAATTGAACATGTTCAAAGTTATCCAGATATAAGATAGAACCACTAGCGTACGAAGATTGCTCCATTTTATCGTTTTGGCAAACAATGAACTTGTATTAATCTAGTAAAAACTAATTGAACCCGATTATAATTGAATGTATTGAACATAGTAATTATGCAACTGAATGAAACTGAAATTCATCAAAGGACATTTGTTCATAACCAACTTAAATGAACTGAATTGATCTGGATCAAATTACTAAACTGGAAAAATTGAACTAAACTGAATAGAAATGGAATGGGAATAAAGTGTAATGTATTGAAATAATGATCAAATGTAAATATATTTCATCAAATCATATTTATTTATAACTAAATTAAATTAAGCTGAAGTAAAGTTTAATGTATGGAAGACAATAACAATATGACTAAATTTATCTGAAAATGATCTTATTTGAACCAACTGAACTAATTTGATTTGATTTGAATTGAAATGTACATGTAAGAAAAAGAGTAATATTATTTCTGAAATTTCTCTTTCTTGAGATTAATAGAAAAATCAACTTGAAGACACTTTTTTCTCTCTCTAAAAACCAGGGAGTAGTTTTCTGTCCATTTTCAATCATATCATCTTTGATCTGATTGATTTTTGCTTCAGAGTTTAGGGTTTTGTCTTTTCAATCTGTCAGAAATAACTTGGTGGTCTTCGATTGCACATGCATACTGGTTTTCAAAGAGGGTTTTTCACGTGTTTGGGGTTTTCTGATATTTGGAGGTTTATGAATTAGAATATTCCCTGATTTCATTGGCCGGAGGTGGTTACAAGGATTGGCTAGATGGAAAAAATGCGTGTCGTTGCTGTCTGAAAAGCAGAGCTTCTGTGTGACAGTAAATTTACCGTCTTTCAAGATTTCAGAAGCACGAGGTTAGTGGCGTTTTAATTCTCTCATTAGCCTTTCAAATTCATTACATCTAGACGCATATATTGTTTCTGTAAACTGTAATCATGAGGGTTGGATTTCCCAACAAAAAGTTGAATTCAGTTGAATGTAGACGTCAAGAAGCTGAAAAGATGTTATGGAGGAAAGGATCTATAAATACGTTGAAAAGATAAATAGTCCTTTCCTCACAAATACATACCACCACCGTTAAGGCCTAAAAATCAAACCAGAGTCTTTCCTGCTACTTCGTCTTTCTCAAACAGTGTTCATCCCTACAAAATGTGCGATAGTCAGTCTCTAAATTCGGCTGAGCAAGCCCTTTCTCCAAGAGGATCTGATTACTCTGAGGAGAGGAGGGAACCAGCGTCGGCGGGAGTAGATTTTGATGCCTTTGCTAGACCAACGCGCAGAGGAGGTGTTTTATCGCTGACTAGGGCGGATATTGAGGAGTCGATCCAAGTAGAGAAGAATTGTTTACTCGCCTACTGGCTTGACAACAGACGCTTCACGGATGATGATCTAGACGCTTATTTCAGGATGTTCTGGTCCATTACTGCTCAAGTAATTCACAGTCATGGGAACTTCTTTGTTGTTTTTGATTCTAGAGAGGAGGCGTTAGCGGTTCTTCACCGTAGCCCCTATGCTATGGCGGGAGGTTTGTTGGCATTCAGAAGATGGGGCTCGGGTATCGTGTTGAGGAATGTCCAGGTCGAAAAAGTCAAGATCAGGGTGCAGCTGCATGGTCTTCCGCCGGAGACTTTTGCACCAATGGCGGCGATCAAGGTGGCCAACATGGCTGGGGACATCATCGACGTGGAGATTGAACCACCACCGGCAAGGAATGTCAACTACCTAAGGGCGACAATGTGGATAGTGCCAGGGGAACCTTTAGTCACAGGTTTCTACGTTGATTTGGAGTATGTTAATCTGCCACAAAATCGCAGAATCTGGATTACTATACAATATGAATGTTTGTTCAGATTCTGTAGAAGGTGTGGAGTGGTAGGTCACCCAATGAATATGTGTCCAATTGTAAGTGTTGAAGTTTTGGATGAATTTATTGAGCACAAGGTCAGAACCCACTTTGCACAAAGAGGGGTAGGTATAATTTATGATCCCAGTCGGTAGATGTATGCAGGGGATGTGAGGGCGTACAACCACAAGAGGCGCCACAGAAATACACACCAGCTGACTATATGGATTCAAGACGTCTCAGATATAGACACCTGCCTGACAGGGAAGTACAGGAAGGATTCTTGATATCTATGACAGTGGAGCCAGGCATCAACAGGAGATTGACTATAGGAGACCGACTTGAGGGCATTCCGTTTCAACCAAGGAATCAGCCTTTTGACCCATACTTTGGGGAACAAGTGGGAACTGTGAAACAGGCTCCTCAACAACCAAACTCTTCACCTTCAGATATGTTGGTGGATGAGGAAGAATACATCCCCCAAATGCAGAGTTCAGATCAGCAACAAAATTTGGGGAATGGGTAATAAATCAGGCAGGCCTGGAGGAATCAATGCCAATGGAAATGCAGCGAGTCACAGTGGATCTTAGAAATTTGGAGACGGTAGAAGAAGCCCTTACAGCGATTATAGGAAATGCGCTTTAAGCTAAGAGTGAATGTAAGTGGACTTTCTGCAATCCTAGGATGGGGTGGTTTGATTTCAGAGATTCCTCCCCCACCACAGCAGACAGAGTTTGAGGAATTTCAGCCTCAAGTGGGAGGTGAACAAGATTCAGAGGTCATTGTTATCTCTTCAGATGATAGTGACACAGATTCTTCAAGAGATAACCACACCTTGGAGGATAACGCAGACAAAAGAGGATCAGAACTGAACAGGAGAATGGAGAAGCCAGAGATAAGAAGAAAATGAAGATGACTGAGACCAGAAGGAGGAGAAGCATGTACACAAGATTTGTGATTAGAAGGAGAAGGCCAAACTTTGAGATAGGCCAGTCCTCAAGACAGGTTGAAGGTTCAGCTGGATTACAACAACATCAGGAGGGGAGAAGAGAGCCAGATACTAAGCAGGATCAGGAGATCTTAGCTGGACTTCAAGAACTTTCTCAGGTGGAGGCTGATGCAGTAGTGTGGATGTCACTTTCAACTGGAATGTGAGGGGAATTCATAGAGCTACTTCGGAGCCTATTACACAGCTCTCTTTGAAAAGTTCTAACAAGAGAGCTAGGTCAGCAGATGACAACAGCTCACAGAATAAGCATATTTCAGATTTGCACTCACCAAAAAGAAGAAAGACTATTCTCAGTCATGTCATAAGAGATGCAGGGAATCATGCAGTTGCTGAGCCTGAGGAAGACAAGGCGGAGAGAGAGGAGGATCAGACTAGTGCAGCACCTATCTTGAGTGGAAGCATAGTGGTACTGTCGTCCAACTCAACTGATTCACATGAAGATCAGGCCACTCAGTATGAGGAAATACAAGAGGAACAAGTGGAGGACATACTAGAACTGGTATAGGATGATGATGAAGAGTCTTCAACCAGCACTGGGGAGGAAGAGGTGTCTTCTAGAAGGCCACCAATGCTGCAGCGGGAGAGAGATGAGTCTCACAATGAAGTTTTTCCGGTGGTTGAGCCAAATTAACCACCCAACCAGCCATGAGGGGCATAGTGTGGAACTGTAGGGGCTGCAATATTAGCGCCTCTACGATGAAGTCGATCAATCAGCTGCTTAGTAAGTTTAGTCCTAGTTTGTTATGTTTGCTAGAAACAAAGACCAGTGAGGATTATTTTGTCCGCTGGCAAGAAAATTCTTATTTCAGTAGGTCTAGAATAATAAATGCAGCTGGTAGATCAGGGGGTTTAGCTTTGTTTTGGTCTAATCAGGTAGACTTGGTAGTAGAGCAAGTATCTAGTAACTATCTGGCTTGTATAGTATCAGCTGCAAATGGTCAAAAATGGTGTCTTTTGCTAGTATATGGGCCACCATCTATTGCAGCTAGGTCATCCTTTTGGAATGCATTGTCTGTTTTACCTTATTTTTCATTACTCCCTACAATTATGGTGGGAGATTACAATCAGGTGCTGAGTCAGCAGGATAAGAGATGAGGATCTCCAGTGCCTTCTGCTCTTAATACAGAACTGCATCATCTGCTGGAATCTCATAATATTAAGGAGGTGGAGTCAATTGGATTATGGTACACCTGGACAAACAATCAAAGTCCTCCAAATACAATAGTAGAGAGACTGGACAGAGCATTTGCAAATAAATCTTGGAAGCTGTTATGGCCAAATGCTAAGGTGAATAATTTACCTTTCTCTACATCTATTCATAATCCAAGTCTCCTTGATTTAAGGCCCCAACAGAAGAAGCCCAGAGGTGTGAGAAGATTTGAAGCAATGTGGGTAAACATGGAGCCTCCTCAACAGATACTTTCAAAAGTATGGAGTGCAAATTGGAATGGGGATACAAGTATTACAGATCCTGCTCATCAGCTGTCAGAAAGATTAAGAGTTTCTTTGCTGCATCTAAACAATTGACACAGGCAGTCATTTGGACAATTGGACAAAAAATTGGATCAGTTAACAAAGGAATTGGAGAGAGCTCAAAGTGGGACATGTCTTTTCAATAATCAGGTACAAATTCAAGCTCTTATATCTCAGAAGCAAGAATTAGAACAAAGACATGCTGAATACTTACAACAAAGAACAAAGCTAAACTGGATGAACTTTGGTGAAAGAAACACAAAATTTTTCACCATTGGGCAACCAGAAGGAAGCAAGCAAATAATATACAAGGAGTGATGGACATTAATGGGATATGGAGAGATGAACAAGCACAGATTATACAAATTCTGAATTAGGAGGTGTTTGTCTATCATCAAGAGGATGAATGGAATATCCCAGGCCAGTCATCAATAACTATTCAGGAGTTCTTGCAAGCAAATACTCAATTACTGTCAGTTGAGCAAATACAAGAATTGCAAGCCCCTTTCACCAAAGTACATGTGTGGAGACAGTGAATCAAATGAAGCCAGGGGGAGCTCCTGGTGAAGATGGAATTCCTGATGGTTTTTATAAGCATTACTGGAGTTTGGTTGGAGATTCACTATCCACTGCCATCTTACAGATTATACAAGGTAGCCCCTTCCCTGTTGAATGGAATACCACTCAGATTATTTTGATCCCTAAAGTAAAGCTTCCCAAAACAGCATCAGACTTTAGGCTTATTTCTTTGTACAATATTAAATATAAAGTCATTGCAAAGATGGTAGCCAACATATTGAAGAAAATATAGGCATACTAATATCTGATAATCAACATGGTTTTGTTCCTGGAAGGAATATTGCTGAGAGTGTCCTACTGGTTCATGAGGTAGTTGAGCATATCAGGAAATATAAAGGGGGAAAGACAGGACTTGCAGCTATTAAGATAGATATGAGTAAGGCCTATGATTGGGTGTCTTGGAATTTTCTGGAAAAGGCATTGATGCATATGAAAATTCCACAATCATTGGTGAATCTTATCATGTTGTGTGTTCAGACTGTGACATATCAAGTTAAAGTGAATGGTGAGTTTGGTCAGTCTTTCTCTCCAAACAAAGGACTTAGGCAAGGTTGTCTTTTATCACCATATTTATTTATCATCTGTCAACAGTACCTCACCTCATGGTTGGAACTAAAGCTTTTAGATAACAGAAGTTTAGGGATTCAGTTATCTAGGGGAGGGCCTGTAATTTCCACATAATGTATGCTGATGACTGTATATTATTCATTAAATGTTCAGAGGAAGCAGCCATGGATTTATCAGAGATTCTGCAGACATATGTTCATTTCTCTGGTCAGGAACTGAATAATGCCAAGAGCTCAATTAAATTTAGCCCCAATACACCATCTCAGATGCAACAGTTGGTAAGATCCAGGCTGAATATTCAAGGTGAAGGCATAGGAGGTAAATACCTGGGCACTATAATAATATTTGATCAGAGGAAGTCACAGGTCTTTCAGAATTTAATTCAGAAGGTAAAGCAGAAGTATGAGTCTTGGAAAGTGAAACTACTAAATTTCTTTGGAAGATTGACATTAGCAAAGCATGTGCTGCAATCCATAGCAGTATACCCTCTAGACATTTTCAGAATCCCTGTTCAAATTTTAAAAAGGTTGGATGCTATGATAGCAAAGTTTCTATGGGGAGGTTCATTGGATAAAAGACCTCTCTATTGGAAATCATGGAGTCATATTTCAAGATCCAAGTTGGAAGGTGGCATTGGACTTAGATCCACTGTGGCACTGAATAAGGCACTTTTAGCTAAGCATTCATGGAACTTGATCAAATGAGGCTCTTCCTTATTGTGCAAGGTTTATAAGGCCAAGTATCTCAGATATGAATCTATGAGGTCAGTAACAATCAAGGCAGGTGATAGATGGGGTTGGAAATCTGTGGTCTGGGCAGCTGATCTCATAAAGCAGAACTTACATTGGAGAATAGCAAATGGTAAGAAAGTCAAGATACATGATCATTGGATTCCTACAGTTGACAATCCTATACAGAACACTGCAGTTGTGTCCACTAATACAAATCTCAAGGTAGAACATTTGATCGATCACCACAACTGTGCTTGGAGGATATCATTACTGAGATGCATCTTCCCCTCTCAAATAATACCACATATCACTTCCATGCACATAAACCCAAAATCTGATGACACACCTTTATGGAGATGGTCAAGAACAGGGGAGTATTCTACCAAGACTGGCTATCACATTGCTGCTAACTCAACAGGGAAAGCTTCACAAATCCAAAGGCTGTCAGCACAGTTAAGGAAATTTTGGGCAAAACTCTGGAATATTAAAATTCCTTATAAAATGTCCACTTTCCTTTGGAAGGCAATCAATGGCTGCTTACCAACACAATTAAATTTGTCCAGGAGATAGTTAACAACTTCCATTCCGTGTAGCAGATATAACTCAGCAACTGAGGATGAATCCCACTTGTTTATCACATGCCCAGAGTCAGCAAATATCTGGTCAATGGCAGGGATGGCTCAACAACAACCAACTCTGGTTTTCAGTCACTGGATTTTCCTTTTGATTATGAATCCAGGAGAGGAAGATCGTATTGTCATATCTATAGCCATCCTATGAGAAATTTGGAAGCAGAGAAATCATAAGGTTTTTCATCAAGAACTCCTACAGACTCAATGGTGCGTGACATATGCGGAGTTTGAATACAGAATCATGCTTCATAGGGGTAAGCAAAAACTAGAGAGGAGCCAGATCTAATGTAGCCAAACAGACAGAAGCACGGGTAATAATGATAACATGGACTTGGAGCAATCAAGAAGGGGAACTGTCCCCAAATGCTTCAGGAGGCTTGTCTGCTGAGTTTTGATGGATCATTTAGGGAAACGGATGAGCACATGTTTATAGTCTAAAGATCCCAGCTGGAATTTTTAGTTGAAGCCCATAGCTTGTACAGCAGTCTGAATCATCGGCATCGGAGGCTTGGCTCTCTGAAATTTACCGATTAGTGCATTCTGGTAGTGATCGGCCAGGATTGGGATTTTTTCAGTGGGATACATGCAGGAAGGTTTGCCATTGAATGATGTAATTGGGCGTATTTCCGGGTTGGAAGGAAGGGTGAATGAAAGAGGAGGTGGTCTTGAGGTTAGAGCTTGAATAAAGGATTTTCCGGCGACTGGTTCGCCGGAAATTGGGGGTGGTTCCCCCATTGGAGAGCCGTTAATCTAGACGTTATTGGCAGTTTCAGTGTATAACGGTAAGAAAAGAAGCTTTTTGTTCCATAAGTGGGTGGCGCGTGTGGCTCAAATATGAACAAGTACAACTATTGATCGTGATGTACAAGAGCAAATTCTAAAAGAGAAGGAGCGAGGTGTTGAAAAGAATATTAGGACTTGTGAAAACACTTGCACAATGTAACATGGCATTCCGTGGAAGTAGTGAGAAGATAGATGAAGAAAATAATGGAAATTGTTTGAGTTTTATAATGGAAAATAATGGATTTCAGAATGGGATCCAATTATGTGGGAGCACCTACGTCGTATCCGTGAGAAAGCACTAACTTAGCCTCAAAATTCAAAATGAAATGTATCATTTGATGGCCGATGAGGTTAAAAGTGTGATTCTCAAGAAAATAAAGAAAGCTAAGTACTACTCAATTATTCTTGATTGTACTCCCGATCTAAGTCACCTAGAGCAAATGTCACTTGTGATACGGTGTGTCGAAGTCTCACCAACTTCGTCGAAGGTGGAGGAGTTTTTTATTGAGTTTATAAAGGTGGATGCTACTACGGGGGAAGGACTTTTTGAGAATCTTAAGAGTATTTTGGATAAGTTTGAACTAGATATTGATGATATAAGAGGCCAAGGATATGACAATGGTTCAAATATGAAGGGCAAAAATAAGGGTGTGCAAAGAAGATTGCCCGACATCAATCCTAGAGCCTTTTACACTCCTTGTGGTTGTCATTATCTTAACCTTTCCCTTTGTGATATGGCTCATTGTATCTCCCTTGCCATTTTTTTTGGAGTCATACAACGTATTTATACGTTATATCCATCTTCAACAAAGAGGCGGGCAATTTTTAAGAGCGTGGTTAAAACTTTTACCCTCAAACCATTGTCTTAAACTCGATGGGAAAGTCATCTTGAAAGTGTGAAAGCCATAAGATACCAATGTTCTAAAGTTAGAGATGCATTAATTTTCTTGGCCGATAGTTTTGATGATCCCAAGGCAAAAAGTGAAGCCGAATCTCTTGCGACCGAGCAAATGGAGAATTTTGAGTTCTTACTAGGATTGGTTATTCGGCACAACTTGTTGTCTCAAGTGAATAGGGTGAGCAAAATTTTGCAAACCGAGAATATGGATATCAAGGAGACATTGTTTCAATCGAAAGAACTTCTCTCATATCTTAAAAATTATAGAGAAAGTGGATATGAAGAAGCCTTGGTAGATGCTAAAGCTCTTGCCACGGAGATGGGTATTGAACCCAAATTTCCTAATAAGCGTCACCGTGTTAGAAAGAGGCAATTTGATGAGAGTAATAGCGAGGATGTGAACATGTCTCGTGAAGAGACTTTTAGAGTTTTTTACTTCAATGATGTGGTGGATAATGCTTTGATTTCATTTCAAAGTAGGTTTGAGCAATTTGATGTGTACCAAGAAAAATTTGGCTTCTTGTTTGATGTGTTAAAGTCAAGGGAATTGAGTGATGAATGCTTGAAGACCTCTTGTTATGCTTTGGAAAAGTATCTAACAAAAGGTACAATTTCGGAGATAGATGGAGAAGAATTGTTTTGAGAGTTGAAACAATTGAGAATTGTACGGTTGCCACGAGAAGATATGGTAGCCATTGAAATGGTGAATTTTTTGGAGGGTATGTGATAAGTCCATGGTTCGTATTCGGACCTCATTCATACTCGGACCAAGGCCCGAGAAGGGTCGTGGGCTCGAGATACGCGGAGGGTGGATCCACAGGTCCATCAATCCTAATCCTTATAAGGAATGCGTATATTATGAATGTTCTACAAGCAATATACATCTTAGATGGTAATATAGCTATCCTAAACATGGTAACACGACCATGTCTGAAATATACTTCTATTATACATGGTAATACAACCTCTATTCCCATAATAGTTGTATTCATACCATAAATACATATCTTGGTGATCTACGGATTGTAGCCATATAAATATCCTAAGAGGTTTGGTAGACCTCTCATCTAATCTCATACTTTATACTTTACGCCTTAAGCAAATATACTGACTTGAGCGTCGGAGTGTCTATCCCTGGGACACCCGGGGCCTTTGTCTTGCAGATCAGTTCGAGAGTCTGGTTCGTCGTTGAAGTGTTGATGTCCGGCATACATCAATTTGGCACGCCCAGTGAGATATCTCACACCCATTGACAATGTCGCCGAACCTTGTCTCTGATCTAGTCTAGGGCATCTGAAGAAGCAACTTCCCCTACAACATGTCTGAAGCCGAGCAACCCAGACGTAGCGCCCGAGTACTAGGGCAAAATCCAGAAGAAAATCCAGAAGCAGAGCTACCCCCCAAGGACGAGGACGAGGACGCGGTCGACCCGGAGGATCTCGCACACGCTCCGCCTCTGAACCACCGTCAAGCTCTACCGTGGGGGCAAGAAACTCCAACGTTCCAAACTCCTTTGGTCCGAATCCTGTCGTATCCGGAACACCCCTCTCAGGCCCAAACCCTGTTGCGTCAGGAGTGCCACCTTCTAGATCGAATACTGTTGCATCAGGAGTACCACCTTCTGGATCGAACCCTGTTAGATCTGAAGCACGGAACTCAGAACCAAGAGTATCGATCCAGACGGACATGAGCTACAGCCAACGCGTCAACAACTCAGAAGGCCTTGACCAAGAGAATAGGGTTGGATATGACAGACCTGATTCGATCTTTACCTCAGAAGAACAAGCACTAAGAGATCAACAAATCCTTATGGAAAAACAACAGGAGGAGGAAAGACAAAGACGTCTTAGGGAAACCTTGAGCCGGACTGTAGGACATAACCCTCCAGGTTCCGGGCCATCTTATATCAACCTTGACCCTCCGAGAACAATCCCTGAAGATGCCCGAACGCTACTGAGGAACTTGCATGCCCAATATCCTGACTTCCTCGCATCTTTGATAACCTCAAGTCAACAACTCAGTGCACAGATGCATGAAGCCCCCAACATAGTATCTGTTTAGGGAGCCCAAACTACACCACTTACTGATCCTACTCAAGAGCAAAGACTCCTCAACAACTTATCCAAGGATCTACCGCCTTATAATGCTCGAAGTAGTCTACCACCACCTCATAATGTATCTAATTATCAGGGCGAAGGCACAGGATTAAGTAGGGAGGAGTTGAGAAGAACATGCATCATCAACATAGAAGAAGACCTCAGATGCGAGAAGAGGGAGCGATCTCGAAGTGAATGGCAAAATAGCGCTGATCAGCCCTACTCGCAAGATGGAGCCTACCCTACCCAAGGTAAATACGAAGTTGATCAAGAAATCACACGTATCCTCGGACCCAGACGACAAGCTGCTCGTTCGCCCTTCTCGCGGCATATTGTGAATCTCCCCTTCGACAATCACAAGAAGGTCCCAGAACACTTACCCACATACGATGGCACTAGCGATCCCAGAGAATTTCTCTCTGTCTTTTTTAAGACCTTAGAAACCAGGAACTTCCATGAATTGGAAATATGCAAGATCGTCCCCAGTTACCTCCGAGGGAAAACACAGACATGGTTTACCCAGACGAAACCAGAAAGTTTATTTGATTACTGGGATTTCGCCGATTTTCTTCTCCATGCTTTCTTCCAGAAGAAGAAGTTCACAAAGTCCCTCGGAGATCTGGGGTATGTGGCCCGCCTCGAAGGAGAGACTGTGATAGAACACTATCATAGATACATGGATCTAGCTACTGAATGCTATGATCGAGATGAGCGCCTCCTGATAAATATGTACCGGATGAGCGTGGATGATGACATTCTAAGGATGAAGCTGGCAACAAAAAATCCAACAACCATTCAACACCTTAAAGCCATCATGGAAAAGTACTCTAGCAAATCAAATGTTGTGACGGGCAAAAGACCCCCAGAATTCCTTATAGACAGAAAAGCATCCAGGGCGAAGATACCGAAGGTCGAGAAGACTGATAACGCTCCAAAACCTACCTTCGAGTCCTACACTTCTCTACCTACGTTCGGCTGAAATTCTATCAATTCACAGGCACCTTTTGAAGGATCCGCCTGCCATGAAGGAATCAGCTGAACGTCAAAGGTCCCCGAAATACTGCCAATATCACCGAGATCGGGGGCATGACACGGAGGAGTGCTACCAGCTCAAAAATGAGATCGAGAAGCTAATTCGTCAAGGTATTGTGCAACAAATCGCACCTTCAATAGCCGACGATAACCAGGGGACCCAGAGGAGATATTGGGGAAAGCCCTGGTAGAAGAAGAATGATGGCTACCGCAATAATAACAACAATAACCAGGGCGGTGGAGGCAACAACCCACAAGATCCTCCTCCACCACCGCCAAACGGAGCCAACCGAGTCATCAACAGCATCAATTGTTATATAGGAGAAGCAATTTCCTTGACCAAGCTGAAAGATAGTGTGCGAGCTATACCCCACACTAAGCCAGTTAACAAGAGGCTCCGCCCCAAGGAAACCATTACCTTTTCGGATGCGGACGCGGTGCCAAATCAGATGCCTCACTCGGATCCTCTCATCATCTCAGCAACCATACAAGATACTCTGGTAAAAGAATTCTTCATAGACGATGGGGGCGGAGTGGAAGTAATATTCCAAGATTGCTTCCAGAAACTATGATTTACCAAAGATGATCTCAAACCTACGGGTCCGATCTCAGGGTTCAAAGGAAATCCAGTAATACCTCTCGGGGAAATCACACTCCCCGTCACAGTAGCAGAAGGATCCAAGAGCCTAACCTTGTGCTCCATATTTGTGGTAGTAGACACTGTCACACCCTTCAACATTATCCTTGGCAGACCTTGGATGTGCCAAGCTAAAGCCGTATGGTCTCTCTACCATCTGATACTGAAGTTTCCGACACTACAAGGAGTAGTTTCGATCAAAGGAGATCAAGGAGTGGCGCGTTCTTGCATGATCACGGCCAGCCGTGACGCTAGAAAAGTGAGCAACATCTCGGCTGTCAACACTATCCTAGAAGATCTGGTCCCCGATCCTGTTCTCGAACAACCTATGGTGTTCCATTTCGAAGAAGAGGCCTACAACGAGATGACTGCACTATGGCATAAACGCCGCCACCAAGCCTTCCAAGTGGGGGAACTGGTAATGCCAGTTGGCCCGTGGTGCACTAACAAGCTAGGAGGAGCGCTGGAGCCAAGGACCAAAGGACCATACAAAATCTCCGCAGCACAATCCGGTTGATTCTACCTCTTGCAAAAACGCGAAGGAGAGCACTTGGACCCTGTCATCATGGCGCCTTTCCTACGCAGGTACCTCAGAGCTAAAACCAAGTAGGCCTTCTCCATATAAGGAGAAACTACTTCAATAAGGCCTACGGACCAAACTCTTTTTCTTTTCATCTTTTTACATTTTTATACCCGAGCTCCCAAACTCGGGGTTGTCTTTTATAATTTTACCGAACTCTCAAGTTCGAAGAATGCAATTTCTTTTCGATATATACCTTTTATTTTATTTTGAAGCAGTCCATACTCTCTAAATACAAAGAGAAACTATGCCTCACAAAGCATAAGTAAAGATTGCTGTCTAAAGATCTATACGCTTATAAGTGTACAATTGATGCTTATCTAATATGAGCTATTTAGACTACGTGTCTGAACTACAATCATCTTAGGCCAAAATAAAATAATATACTCATAAAAAGTATATGGTCAAAGACCAACATGACACGGGTCATGCAAACTCACAAAGTTTGGAATACGACCCTCCATGTGATACTCCTATTAAGGTACACATCACAATTTATTAAGGCTATTCATAAGCCTAAAGAGTCAATCTTCTCAAGGATTGCAATATAAAGACCTTTATAAATGCAAAATCAAAAAGTGTTATTACACTACGAAGCTTCTTACACCTCGTGAAGGTCTTTAAATACAGGGGTACGACCCCGACCGCGAGAAGAAGTAGAGGCACGACCTCGAACACTCTGGAGGCCACGACCCCAATTACTTTCTTCTTCTACCCTCATCAACTGAGAGGGCATAGGGGACCCAATTCTATTTCCCACAGGTCGAGCAGGAGAGTCCATAGAGCCACGAGCTGTAGGAATAGGTGTCACCTCTATGCCCCTTCCACATGGGATCCCTCAAGATACACCCCTTTGGGCATGAGGCCTTATCAAAGGTCCTGAATATGGGACACCAGAAGGTCCACCTATCTCCCTCCTTGAAGATCCTGAAGGTATGGCAAACACACCTCGAGCCTCTAGTTCCTTTATTTGGAACCTGCAAGCGTTAAGCTCGGCCTGGCACATTCTCAACTCCTCTATCTTGGAGGAAATCTTGTGTTTCACAGTGATAGTCTCATCTCAGAGTTTAGAAATAAGAAGATCCTCTCGTGACTTTCACCCTTGACCTTCATTAAGTCACTCTTGACTTTCCTCCATTCTTGGTCATACTCTTTATTGGTGGACACGACCTTGTTGTGAGCATCTTCTAGATCTTTATATCTCTTCTGAAGATCACTCAGCTACTGATTCAGCTCAGCTCGTCGCTTCAAAGCCTCTTTGAGCCCACCGCGAAGACTCTCACATTCTTCCCGCACAATGCTGAAACAGCCTTTGGAGTCATCCAGATCTTCCTCCAGTTTCTTGTTCTTCTGAAGGACAGATTCATACTTGACCTGCAAATCAGCACATGCGGCAGAGCAACACTGGACATAAAGGAAGATAAAGACCAATTAATTCCAAAGACAAAGCACATGTTCAGAATACATGAAACGCCAAAATCTGGCGAAAAGAGAAAAATCTTGAAGTAAAGACAAGGCTCTAAGGAGTTACAGTCTTCTCTTGCCCATTAGAAGTCTTCGGGTCCTCAAGTGAAGTTTCAGTAGCCTGCTTCTCCACCAGGAATGTCAGCTCAGGATACAAACCAGACAGTCTGTCCTGGAACTCCTCCAGAGTTAAAACCTTCTTCAAAGACTCCAGACTAGACAGTAAACTAGTCTCAAATCCCCAAATCTGGCTAAACTTCGCCCGAAACTCCTTCAAATTCTTTGGTACTTCTGGCCAGGTGTAGGCAGGGGCAAGACATCCTTGAATCTCTTCATTGAGAAATACCTTAAGAGGAATCCACATCTTCGAGAGCTAAGATTTATGGTAGAATTCACCATACTCTTGGCGATGAGCCTCCATCTCTGGACAATTGAGGCAAAAGTCTATTATCAACCGAAATAGCCGCCTTTGGCTAACAGGATTAGCATACCGGTCTCTCTCAGCTTCTACCAAAGCCATGTTCCTTTTCAGTTCTAAGAAGGAACCATCAGACAGCCTTTTTGCCTTCTTTAGAGCTTGATTCTCCTCTTCCAAAGCCTTCATTTTGGCCTTACCCTGAGCCACCTAATTTTGGAGATGCTTCAGCATATTTGAAGGTTCCTTAGACCTTTTGGACATCTCCTCCTTCATCAGCTCGAGCTCGGACGCCTGCCCTTGAGAACGGTTGTAAAGTGTCCGAAGGGAGTTGTACATATGCTTCATCTAACTCACAGACCATAATAGAAGACAGAGAGAGTTAGCTAGTTACACAGCTAATCCTATTGAGAGCTAAACAGAATCATACCTGGCTAATCACGGGACAGTCTGGCACCACCCCGACCAGAACCTCGAAAGGAGGAGGTGACACATATTTCTCGAACTCCTCCAATGGTCCGAGTTCGAGCCTTGGCTTCTTAGGAGACTTGTCTGCAGAGCTCCCTGAAGCCTCGAGATCTCTCTTCTTCTCATTATTGTTCAACAGCCCCCTCAATTCAGCTATCTGAGACAACAAGTTTGCTGCCTTTTTCGCCTTAGAAGCACCCACTGCATATACAAGGAAGGAAGTTAGCGTAAGAAATAATGGAGAAATTGTGGACAGGAATATAACACAAGAAGTAATACCCTCTTGCAACGCATTCGACTCTACCACAGAAGTTATCATCATGACCTCATCGATATTTTCAGTCATGATGGGAGGGACACTAGAGGTCCGAGATATTTCCTTTCTTGGACCTCGGAATAGGGCAGAACCCTCATCCTCATCCTCATCTGATGGATCTAAAGCCACATGAACGAATAGGCAATCTGCCTCCCCAATCACTTTCAGCTGTGATTGAGTCCTCTTGGGTCCTTGAACCAACATTTGAACCGACGCCCACGTCGAGCATCTTCATCAGACCCGAGATTTCCTTATTTACCTCATTCTCGGATATTTCATCTCGGACAGCTCTCTTTTCTAATGCTCTATAGGCCTGCAACGCCTTAGCTGCACCACCTGGGTCCTGCTCCATAGACAGAAGGGCTTCATACCAATCCATCTCAACACCTTCTGACTGATCAAAATGTGACAACTTCAAGAAGCTGCAATTTTGAAGAGTACGGTCGGATAGTTGATTCAACCAGTCATACGTTTCTATAGGCCATTGCCAACCCATTTGATGATCTCCATATACAAACTTACCCTCTCTAAGTTTGATGTTATCATTACCAACTCCCTAGCTATATGCAGCAGTTGGCGGGAAGACTCCACTTCATGCCAGATCTCATTTTGGACCTCTTCATTCCAATCAGGATCTTCATACTTGGTCCGATAAAAGGTTAGTTTTACCTTATCTCACTTCCCGCAACTCACAGGAAGCACAAAAAGCTTACCTAAAGTGGTATCTCGAGAGGTCAAGGTCACATTTTGTTTAACAATGGAAACCTTATACCTGGTCCGCAACAAGGAGAGACTGGGACGATAACCTTTACGAGCACACCAAGTTATTAAGGCCATAATGATTACTATCACATTGGCATGTAACTGCCCTGGATACACCCTATAATGCTGAAGAAAATCATCCAATAGTGGGGGAAAAGGGAAAGCGAACCCATGCTGCAGAAATCTCCCATATATGACCCCTCGGGTCGGATTTACTAATTCAGCTGCAGACTTGTCTTCTCCAAAGTACATGAGGTCAGCATCAGAAGCAATTGAAAAGGGACAACCTTCTACGAAGATAGCAGCATCAGTGCGTGCTTTATCCTCCTTATTCGCCCTTTTTCTACTACCTTCACAATCCATAGATACTATACCTCTGGATGCATACATTACCATGGGGCTATTCCCCTCTATCCGAGTCCTCCGAGCCATTGCCCTCAACCTCTTCTCTTCCTCAGAAGCTTTCTTCTTCAAAACTACATGTTTTTTCCCACTAGCTACCTCAGCCCTATGAAGTTCAAGGGAGCTACTCTCCTCAGCCTGAGCTTCTACATACTCTCCCTCATCATGATGGGGGATGAAAATTGTTCTATTCTTATTACTCATGATTATAGAGAGTATGGGGTGAAATACACACACAGAGATAAAAGGAAAAAACAGACACAAGAGAATGAGCAAAGAAAGAAGATGGCACTTACTGATGATGGAAGCAGAAATTTGGGGCTTCAGAAATTGATGAAGTACTGATGCGTCTTCTGAACTTGGAAAGAAGAAATTTTCGAATAAAGAAGACAATGGGAATGATTTGGGAAATTTAATCCAAACCCAGACAGCATTGAAGACGAGCAATTACCTCGATTCTGTTTCCAATGCATGTAATTGGAGAGACGGGGGACAAACCGTCTCTGTTTGCTAATGAAGACAGGCCACGTGTACCCACCATCTGGATTTTAAAGAAAGCTAATCTCAGCCGTCCATATATTTGATGAAATACAAAAGAACTTGAAGCTAGATATTCAGAAGGGTAAGCCCGAGAAGAAAGTCCCCGAAGGACACCCCGAGCTTAACACCCCGAGTTATTCTCCCTCGAGTTATTGGTCTTCCCCCGAGAAGCAAACCTCTCCTTCAAACTTCGAGATGGAGTACTTTATATTCTGAAGATCTACCTTGGGGCTACTGATAAGTCCATGGTTCGTATTCGGACCTCATTCATACTCGAACCAAGACCCGAGAAGGGTCGTGGGCTCGAGATACGCGGAGGGTGGATCCACAGGTCCATCAATCCTAATCCTTATAAGGAATGCGTATTATGAATGTTCTACAAGAAATATACATCTTAGACGGTAATATATCTATCCTAAATATGGTAACACAACCATGTCCGAAATATACTTCTATTATACACTAGAGTAATACAACCTCTATTCCCATAAGAGTTGTATTTATATCATAAATACATATCTTGGTTATCTACGAATTGTAGCCATATAAATACCCTAAGAGGTTTGGTAGACCTCTCATCTAATCTCATACTTTATACTTTACGCCTTAAGCAAATATACTGACTTGAGCGTCAGAGTGTCTATCCCTGTGACACCCAAGGCCTTTGTCTATCCCCGGGTTTGTCAGTTCGAGAGTCTGGTTCATCGTCGAAGTGTTTGTCTCCGGCATACATCAGTATGGATGGTTGTTATCCAAACGCCTTGATTGCGTATAGAGTCTTACACACCATTCTTGTGACGATTGCTTCCGCGGAAAGAAATTTCTCCAAGTTGAAGTTGATTAAATCGTACCTTCGCTCTACTATGTCGCAAGATAGATTGAGTGGATTAGCTACACTCTCTATTGAGCGTGAATTAGTTAAAGAGTTTGATTATAGAAGTTTGATTAGTGAATTTGCTTCTAAGAAAGCAACTAGAGTTGAATTTAATTAGTGGAATATTGTAATTTATTTTGACTTTTAACATTATTTTGAATCTCGTTAAATAACGACGTTTTGAATTTATGTTAGGGCCTCTTTTTTTTGTTCGCTTCAGGCCTCCAAATGGTTAGGGCCGGCACTGCTCAGAAATTCTCTGAAAATAACTTTCTGGCATAATCTCACCTTACTTCTTTGATAATTGGACTTCATCGGCTTGGTCATCATTAGACTTATCAAGTAATGCTTTTATTGGCAGAATTCAATCTGAATTGGGATTATTGACTAATCTTCAGTATCTTGCTATGAACAATAACCAGCTTTCAGGTTATATCCCATCCAAAATTGGACTTTTGTCTAACCTCGAAACCTTTTTCATGTCCAATAACAAGTTATCAGGATACATCCCATCCGAAATTGGATTCTTGACAAACCTCACACTACTTAGCATCAGGACCCATTCCAACCCAAATTGGCCTTTTGACTAACCTCAAACGGCTTTATATGTCCCGTAACAGATTTTCAGGACATATTCCAGCTCAGATTGGAGACTTGCAAAGTTTGACATCATTAGACATTTCCCAAAATCAGTTTTCAAAATCAATTCCACTAGAGATTTGGAATCTGCAATTCTTAGAATACTTAGACCTTTCATACAACCATCTCACTGGTTCAATGCCTGTGACTATTGAAAACCTCTCTGATATAAAACGCTTTGTACTACGTTCCAATTTCCTAAATGAGTTTGAATTTTCCGCTGTATGTAATTTAATAAAATTAGAGGTTCTAGATCTTAGAGAAAATCATTTCACTGGTTCTATCTTGTAGCTCGTCCGATCGATATACAAAAACTACCGTATCAATGGCTGATTTAGTGGTTTTAAAATAAACTTCTTGTTTGATCCTAGCTAGCAGCTACTAGATGGATTATGATGTACAGATTCATCAAAGGTCACTCAAGAATGCACTTTTTTTTTGTTGCAGTAAGTTCGGATTTAAAGTTACTGATCAGATGTAATATGCATGTAATCTATATCGTTTTTTACTTTAATTGCATTCTGTGCAATGTGATTGAACAAACTCCTCGTTTACACATTAGCGCAAAATGTGTTCAAAGTTAAAATCTCTTTAGGTGAATATTCAATAAGTAATGAAATTTCTATCTATCTAATATCAATTTCTATGTTTAAATATTCGATGTTTAAATATTCTATCTAATATCTATTCGATGCTTAAATATGAAACCATGAATTTTAAACATGAATACGAGAAATTGATTACGCAGTTTGATGTTAAAAAATCTACATCTGCGAGGTCTTGCGCAGTAATATCAAATACAAAATTGTTTACTTTTACCTATCTATGATATTCTCGAAAGTGGACTTATGACCTATCTTCACTACCAGTCGGCCAAAATCCCCTTACCGTTGATGACCACCTCTCCCGAGTTATTAAGACTTGTGGACTTCGAACTTTATTGATGAACAAAGGTTGTTGATGTCGCTAAACTTGACCGCTTCATATATAAAGTAATTTTGAGTGCAGAATACTTGTTGTGTAATTTAGTGAATAATTTCGCATGTTTGAAATCACTATGATACATCCTCTTTATAGCTCTATGCCGTAATTGCTTCCATCTTACACGATTGAATATTCCTTAATTTCTATCCAAAAGATAACTACAGCTAAGAAATACTATGCATCTCTATCCAATTATATATAAGTTTATGCATAATCTAAATCTTCTTTATTTAAATTCAAAGGCAATATTTCCACGATCAATAAAATATTGGATAAGATGTTAGTTTTCATCGATTCATCCAACTTTGCATCGTACTGAAATACTAAAACTTTTCTGAGTGATGTCACTACCTTGCCTTGATGTTTAAACCTCGTATCTGTAAAATTGCCGACTAAACTTCTGGAATTTTCAAATAAGATAAAATAAAAAGACAAAAATCTCAATTATTAGCACAAAAAGACCAGTTCAAATTTTGTTGATATATAAACGAATATTAAATTGTTTATAAATAAGATTAATCAATTTGATTCAAAGTTTCTGGTTAAGACTGGACTTTTCTCTAATTAATTATCTCAGTAGCTAAATTTTGGACATGTGAAATGCATCTAATTAGACTTTTCATTTGCATTTGAAATTAATCTTTTCAGTCTGACACTATGATTAGTTAGTCTGAAATAAGTCTTGGAAAAATAACATTGATAGAAATTATTAGATGGTTTTGGTGTAGAACTTAGAATAAGTCATACGGCAACTTATTAATTGATAGCAAAAAGTTTTCTCTCCCAAAACGCTCTCTACTTTCCTCCCCTCTTTAGTGTGCCTAAAATTCACAAACATAGATTTCCCCACCTTACTTTCCCGTTCCCCCACCACAACGTATCTAAAACAGTCACAATAACGGCCATCCCCATGGCTACGCCACCGCAACCCAGCGGTGGCTACGCCGCCGGAAAATCCTTTCTCTCTGCTTTAACCAATAGACCTTCTCCGCTATCCACATCTCTGCCTTCTAACCCGGAAATCACCTCCATTAACCATTTTCGGGGTGAAATTGCGTGCATAGTTACTCGGAGTCAGGCTGAATCTCTGGCATCCCATTACTCAAATGCCCTCATCGGCAAATTTGCAAGAGGAAAACCATCGATGGAAAGACTTCACCAAGCTTTTCAGTCAGCGGGTTTCACTGGGAAGTTCCAAATCGGCTCCGTCGATTTCAGATACATCCTAATCAGATTTGAGGAAGCCGAGGACTATAGGAGATGCTGGATAAAAGGTTTATGGAGCTTCTGCGGGTCCCAAATGAAGGTCCTTAAATGGACGATCGATTTCTGTCCAGAAGAGGAATCCTCCATAGTTCTTGTATGGATTACAATACCTAAGGTACCTTTCTTTTTCCACAATGCCACAATGATTCAGTCTATCGGTAACCAGATTGGTACTTTTATAAAGATGGACGCTGCTACCTCCTCTTTTACCCGCCCTTCAGCCATCAAACTGTGTGTTAAGATCGATCTTAGGAAGAAATTACAATCTTCCATTAGGTTAGGCATTGATGAAGGTAATATAAAGAGATATCCTATAGAGTATGAGGACCTCCCTAAGTACTGCAATAAGTGTTGTATGCTTGGCCATGAGGATGCTAACTGCTTGGTATTCCATCCTGAGCTTAGGCAACTAATCAGGCCTCCCAACTTGAACAAGGTTTCAGTCCCTCTAAAGCCTGTCCCTGCAAAGGAGAAGATTACTAAGGACCAGATGGTAGTGGATCTCACTAAGGAAGACAAGGCTGATGCAGTAAACACCAACTCTTTGGACAGTTGTGAAGAGGTTCACAGTGAAAAGAACACCACTCATCTGTGGAAGATATTCCCTCTCTTGAGACAGATGCAGGCCCTTCTGGTCTCTCCCCACACACAAAGGATCTTGAAGCCCAGATCAAAATGGTTCCTGCTGCAAAAACCAAAACTTCCAAGAAAAAGAGAGTTCCACACCCTTTCCAAATCTCAGTCAACTTCCCATGTCCCCAAAAACCAGAATGATAGTCTCTCCCCCAGCCACTTACCAGTTCCAAACCACACACTCTCTCCCACCACAGTTGCACCATCCAAGCCTACTCACACCCCTCACGTGTCCCCCATCCCCACCCAATCTACACCTACCCTGAGCTCTGACCACCAGCTACTGTAGCAAGCTCTCATCTTACATCCTCTCAACACTGTCTATGCACAAAATGATATGAAAGTTGTTATAGGGAAGTCTACTGATCTTGTTAATTTCAATATTTTACCTAACAAAATGACTGCTCCTCTTAGCTCTTCAGGGAACAGATTTCTACCTTTAGTGGACATTGAGTTGGAAATTGAATCAGGCACACCAACTGCCTCTGAATCTTCAGAACATGACAATCTGATTGAACCTCCCCAAGTATCTTCTAATACTGTCACTGATTTGAGTCTAGAAGGATCTTTTGTAGAGTCAGTAGCCCCAGTGACTACTGACAAATAAAAAATCTCTACTTTCTTTACTCAAATTAACAAAAACTTCACTCCTATCAAGGCTGTCAAACCTCCATCCCCAAACCTAGTTCTTACTAGGTCAAAAAGCACTAAAACAATTTTAATGTCTGACACCATTAAAATTAAATTTTTAGTATGGAATGTGAGGGGCATGAGAACATCTATGCCAAGACTTCTTGACGTAGTTAGAGTACACAGGATTGAACTTTTATGTCTTATTGAATCATTGCACAAAAGTCATAAATGTGATAAATTTAGGAGAGAATTTCATTTCAATAATTTCCTTACATCACAAAGTGGTAAAATCTGGCTCATGTGGAATGAGTCTTTAAAAATCACTCTAAATTATGATCATTTACAGTTTCTGTCAGTGGATATCTTCTGTTATAGACTTAACTCCACTATGGAGGGTATTTTTGTTTATGGTTTAAGGACTGTTTCTGGCAGGGCTTTTCTTTGGGATGCACTGTCCCATAGAAATATGCAAACCTCTTTTCTAATTGGTGATTTTAATACAAATAAATCATCTGAAGAGTATAGAGGTCCCTCATAGCCTAGCTCTAGAAGTATGGCAGAATTTAATCAATTTATCTCTGCTAATGCTCTACTAGAATTAAACACAGTTGGTAACACTTTTACTTGGTCTAATAATTGGCTAAGGAATCCCACCACTGAAAAATTGGATAGAGGTCTGTGCTCTTAGGACAAGATGCAGAAGTATCCATCTTCTTCTATCCATATCCTAAATAGAGATACCTCAGACCACTCTCCAATGTTTTTTAATATAGGTAGCAACATTTCTGTTTCACCTAGCTCCTTTAGGTTCCTTAATGTCTGATTTAATAGAGAATATTGTATGTCAGTTATTGAAATTCACTGGAATCAACCTATTGACCATTCTGGCATGCATGGGTTTCATTTGAAACTACACAGACTTAAACTCAAAATCAAAGCCTGGAACAAACAGGTCTTTGGTTACATTGAGATTAATGTTACACAAGCTGCTGAAAATTTGAGATTGCAAGAGATTATATTTGATAATGACAACTCAATTAATGAATTGGTCAAAATCAAAGAATTAAAGGCTTTGCATCTCAGAGCCTTCAAAGAGCAACAGAAATTCTGGAAGCAACTACCATAATTAAGTGGCTCAAAGATGGAGATGAGAACACTAAGTTCTTCCATCATACTGTGAGGGACAAACATAGTTCACTTAGCATCACCAAAATAAAAGATTTTAATGGGGTCTGGCTTGATGATATGGAAGATATTCAATCAGAAGCACTAAGATATTACTCTGAATTGTTGTCTGAACCTCCATGTAATACACAAGGAGAATTTTATCAACATTTTACTAGCCAAATCCCTAAACTTATAGATGATGCTGATAATGCTCAATTGGTTGAACCAGTTGATATGGAAGAATTAAAGGCTGTTGTTTTTGACATGAATAAAAACAACAGCCCTGGACCAGATGGTTTCTCTTCTAAATTCTATGCAAAATCATGGGAAATAATTAAACATGACTTACTAAGTGCAGTGAACCACTTTCTAAGTGGTGTTAATATCCCTGTTGGCATAACTGCTACATGGATTACATTAATTCCCAAAAAAGAGGTGGAATCAACTTTTGATGATTTTAGGCCCATTAGTCTGTCTAATGTCATTAATAAGATCTTCTCTAAAATTATCATGGAGAGAATGAAACCATTGATGCCAAAAATTATTTCTCCCCAACAGTCTGCTTTTCTGGAAAATCAAGATATCTCTGATGGTGTTATTTATGTAAAGGAAATGATTAGATTTTTAGATAGAAAAACTAGGAATCCTAATTGTATTCTAAAACTTGATCTCAAAAAGACCTTTGATAGAGTTAACTGGGGTTTTCTGAACAAAATTTTGCTTCAGCTTGGTTTCAATGGTAAAACTGTTTTGTGCATTATGAAAAACCTTAGCAATGCTTATTTCTCTGTGCTAATAAATGGCAGACCTCATGGATCTTTTAGAGTTACAAGGGGCATTAAACAGGGTGATCCCTTGTCTCCCTTTCTCTTTAACATTTTTTCTGAGGCATTCACTAGAAGTCTTGCATATGTTTTTGCCATTGGAAAATTAGAGTATTTCAATATTCCCTCTGGTCCTTCACCAATCTCACACCATAGCTATGCTGATGATACTATTGTTTTTTTGAAAGCCTCTAAGTCTAACCTTGTAAGGATCAAGGCATTCTTGGTGATTTTTGAACAAACTACAGGTCAAAAAATTAGTTTTGAAAAGAGTGAATTCTTTCTAGGGAAACATGCCACAGTCTCTAAAATGCATCAGGTTAAGTCTATTCTTGGCATGAAAAATTGTACTTTTCCTTTAACCTATTTGGGGGTTCCCATTTTTACTGGGAGAACACTGACAGCCTATTTCCAGCCATTGATACAGAGAATCCAAAACAGACTGGCCAATTGGAAGAATAAATGGCTATCTGCAAAAGGGAAGATTACTTTGATCAAATCATGTATCTTCTCTATACCACAACATATCTGGAGTGTGATGGTGCCCCCAGTCTCAGTGATAAGAAAAATTCAGAAACTGTTATCACTATTTTATTGGGGTGAAACAGACTTGAAACCAAAAAAAGTTTGGAGAAAATGGGAGCAATTGTGTTATTCTATTGATCAAAATGGTATTGGACTGAGGTCAATACATACCATAGTAAAGGCCTGTTCCTTAAAACTATGGTGGAAGTTCCAGCAAGGCAATACACTATGGTCCCAATTCCATTGGGCATTACCAAAGTCATACAGAACTTCTCCTAATTGGAAAAGAATAATGTCTGTAGAATCTAAAGCTGAAAGCTTGGTTAGAGTGATACATGGGGAAGCAAAGTGTAGTTTTTGGAACTCTAACTGGACTGGGTTTGGTCCTATGTGTCTAGTTATTGCTCCAGAGACTACTACAATCCCACTCTCCTGCACTGTGTCCAACTTTATCCAGCTAAGGCACCATTTCCTCCCCCTCTCTCTCTCTCTGAGATCACTGATACTAATTTAATGATTATTTTGCAGGAAAGTGTTTGCCATGAGGGAAGAGCAGATAAGCTCATTTGGATACCTGATCCTAAAGGTAAATTTACTTTTAAATCATCTTATAATGTTTTGAAACACTCCAGAGCCTCAGCTGAGTCACTATACAAAGTGTGGAACCCTAGAATTCAGAAAAAAGTTAGCATTTTCATGTGGAAACTCATAAATGCTTTTTTCCTTTCTCTGATATACTCATGAAAATGGGTTTCAATTTGCCATCTAAATGCCCCTTTTGCAATGATAATGACTATATTGATCATTTTTTTAATAAATGTTATGTAGCTGGAGAGTTATGGTCTGATTTCCACTGTATGGTGGGAATCAGAAACCTAAATTTTCCTACACTGTGGAGCAGACTCTCTTTTTACTGGTTATACCAGGGGAATACAAAACTTCATTCTTCTCTTTTTCATATCATCCCTAGATTTGTATGTTGGTTCCTGTGGAAAGCTAGAAGTGCTAAAATTTTTGAGGACATCAATCCATGCCCGGCTACTTTGAAACTTGCAGTTAGAATTCACATTTTTCAAACCTTTTGTGCAAGGCCCTGCTATAGTACTTCTGCTTTTGATAAGGACTTATCTGGACTTGGTTTTTTACCTATACATGCCAGTACACCTAGCCCCATTATATTCCCAATCAAATGGTTACCCCCAGTACATGGCCTAAAAGTCAATGTTGATGCCTCCTGGCATCAACACATAAATGCTGGGATTGGCATTGTTATTAGGAATTGTGCTGTTTCTGTTGTCACTATATATGCAGGTCTTATTGATGCCTCTACCCCTTTAGAGGTAGAAATTCAAGCTGTAGCTAAAGGTATCCAGTTGGCTGAGGCACTGAATTCCCAATATATGATTGAGACTGACTGCTCTCAAGCAGTTAAGTCTATTCAAGATTCAAACAACTTCCCTTGGCTCATGTTTAATCTTGTATACCCTTTAATGCCAAAGGCTGCTTTAGTCTCTCATATTCTAAGGGAGGCAAATGCTCCAGCTGATGTCTTGGCTAGGATGGGCTACTCAGATCAGTCCTGAAGCCCATATTCATATCAGCAGCTGCCGCAGAGAATTAAAGGCCTTCTAAACCTTGATTCTCTGGGAACTCCAACCCTCAGAATTAGCTTGAATAGGTGCTACTGATAGTTTGCTTCCTGTGCAGGTTATCAAGGTCACATATCACTCTGGGATATCACCAAGCCACTCAGATATCTATTCACTCAGCTCAATCCTCTCAAGGCTACACCAAGTTATTTTAATTAGAATTAATATTTATCGCTACTCTTTTAGTTTTATTTCCATTTCCGGGGTCAAATTGGGTTTTGCATTGTCAATTCACTAACAGGTCCTGGAAAATGAGGGATTTTACTTTCGAGTTTAGCTTTTGGATTTCCAGTCCGTTTTTACTTGAATCCCAGTTTTGGAGCATCTTTTGCTTAGGAGGTCCCCTCCACTTTTGTAAGTCATCCAATGGATGCGAATTTTTATGCCTTTTCGGCTATTATATGGGTCAGGGATGCCCAATATATCTCCCACCACCTAAGGGTGGTAAATTTGACCCAAAAAAAAGAGTCATACGGCAACTTGGACCTGCTGACTCTCCAGTGTTGAATTAGAAAAGTAATTGCTAACCTGAGCCTCTCCTTGGAGGGTTAATTATAAGCTTCCTTATAAAATGTGGAATCTTCAAAATCTGAGAGTTCCAGGTTTAAGAATCTCAGTTTTCTAGACTTGTCCCATAATGCATTTACTGCCCTAATTCCTGATTCCATAGATCTTAGAGGTAATATGCTTGAAGGGTCATTGTCGTCAAACCTTACCAATCTCTCAAACCTGGAATATCTTTACTTAATTCAGTTCCTATATGGTACAACGGGTGTACGTACCCCCACCTCTATTAGGTGTGTATCCCATCTTAATATGTACTAACAATTGTCCATATACTATTTATAGCAATAAAAATTATAATGCACAATTGTTTTTATTTAAATGCACATATTCACATTTTAAAATGCACTTGGGGGTACGTACCCCCGTTGTATGTAATAATTTGCCTACTTAATTAGTAGGGAACAACATTTCTGGTAAGGAAGCCTGGCCATGAAATGTGTACTGTGTGTATATATACCTTCACATAGTGTACTCAACATAACAACAAGAAGAGCCAACAATATTAATTATTTAGTATCATTTTGGTGATCATATGAGGATGATGAAGTTGCATTGGGCTCTATTAATATCTCTGTCTTTTCATCTGCTTATAAACACAATCAGTTCATCAAATGAAGTGGAGGCCAGTCTCTTCTCTTCTTCTTCTTCTCCTCTTGATTCATGGGCTTCCCCAAATGCCAAATACTTGTGTCGTAATTGGACTGGTATTGTCTGTAGCAATTCTTCAACTGTTTCTCACATCAAACTTAAACTACTCCATCTCATTGTTCTTCAACTGTTTCTTACACAACCCTAATTGGTCCAAATTTCGCACCTTGCCTTCCTTGAGTCGCCTCTTTATTTCACTCAATACATTCAGTTTAGGATTTCCAGGAAAAACTTGCGGGAATCTTTCTTTTATGCGCATTTACTCTTCTAATTGGAGTGGCCCCATTCCTGATTCCATGTTTAATAAAATTTGGTTCATCTTGACACCCTGTATCTTCAATTCAATAATTTTCAAGGGCCATTGCCACCGAACCTTACCACTCTCAAAAATCTGAAAAGCCTTTCCCTGAGAAATAACAATTTCAGTGGCCCAGTTCCAAGTTTCCTTAGCAGGTTGACTCAACTTGAGACACTTGACTTTTCGTACAATTAAATCATTTGAAGGAAGTATCCCGCCGTCGTTTGAGCCTTATGACGAATCTGAAAAACTTTATCTAACTAACAATCACCTGAACTCCAATATTTCTTTTTTAAAAAAATTAAACCACCATAGGTGGGGGGAATTTATTTGGCACCCCAAATCATAATAAGACTTGCCTAAAGTTTGTTACAAACGTGAGCTTAGCTCACAGAAGCAAGTGAGCTTCTCAAAATTTACTATTTCTAAAAGCTCTGTAAATCAGGCTCTAGTGATTCAGACTCTAAAAGGGGAGTTTGTTAGTGATCGAGTAAACAAATACCGAAGCACAAATCAACCACCCTTTAATTCTGAAAACACGGAATGCCAACAGAAGCTTAAATATGTACAAAAGGCCCCAAAAAACCAGAAAAGGTTCAAAAAATGGCCAATTTTATCATTGTGAGTGCTAGTTCTTGATTTTGTGCCTCCTGGCCTGAGCAAAAATTTCACTATGCCAGAGCAAAAACTCCTTGCATGAGTTGATGGCTTGATCAGAAGTTCTTCATGCCTGAAAAAAGCCAGCCTGTGAGAGGATGTAATCCTTTTTTCAGTCTTTGTTTATCTGCACATTAACAAACTGTCAAAATATCCATTCAACTTAATAGGTTCTGATTGATAAGTCCATGGTTCGTATTCGGGCCTCATTCATACTCAGACCAGGGCCCGAGATACGCGGAAGGTGGATCCACAAGTCCATCAATCCTAATCCTTATAAGGAATGCGTATATTATGAATGTTCTGCAAGGAATATACATCTACTCAAAGATGGTAATACAGTTATCCTAAACATGGTAACACAACCGTGTCTGCAAGGTTCGTCGTTGAAATGTTGGTGTCCGGCATACATCAATTTGGCACGCCCGGTGGGACATCTCACACTCATTGACGACGTCACCGAACCTTATTTCCGATCTAGTCTAGCGTACTTGAAGAAGTAACTTCCCCGACAAACATGTCAGACACCGAGCAATCCAGACGAAGTGCCCGTGTGCTAGGGCAAAATTCAGAAGATAGTCCAGAAGCGGAGCAGCCCCCTCAGGGACATGAACATGGTCGAGGGCGTGGACCATCCAAAAGATCTCAGGCACACGTTGCCTCAGAGCCATCATCAAACTCTACCATGGATACCGTAAACTCCAATGTTCCGATATCCATCAACCCAGATCCTGTTGGGATAAAACCACCAATCCCTGGTCTAAATCCTGGTATATTCAGAGCACCTCCTGGATCGAATCCCATCGTATCCAGGATTCCAGGATCCGACTCCAATCCTGCTGCATCCAGAACCCCACCTCCTGAAGCAAACCCTGTTGTATCTGAAGTACCAAACTCAGGTCAAAGGGTTTTCACCCAAAACGAGGAGAATTACAGCGCGAACGTTAACAATTCAGATGGCCTGGATCAGGAAAATAGGTTAGGGCATAGTGGTCCCGATTTAATCTTTTCTCCAGAAGAACGAACACAAAGAGATCGCCAAATATTTGAATCCTCCGAGGGAATATAGGTTGGGGTATAATAGATCCAACTCGATCTTTTCTCCAGAAGCAAGAGCGCAAAGAGACAGACAAATTCTTGAAGATAGACAACAAGAAGGAAAATCTGTGATAGAACATTATCATAGATACATGAATCTCGCCACGAGACGTTATGATCAAGATGAAATCCTCTTAGTAAACCTGTACCGGATGATGGTAGGTAATAACACTCCGAAGAAGAAGAAGAAGAATGGCTCCCACAACAATAACAATCAGGGCGGTGGAAACAACAATCCTCAAGATCATCCCCCACCACCATCAAATGGAGCCAACCGAGTCATCAACAACATCAATGGCTATACTAGAGAAGCAATTCCCTTAACTAAGCTGAAGAATAGTGTGCGGGCCATACCACATACCGAGCCAGTTAACAAGAGGTTTTGCCCCAAGGAAATCATTACTTTCTCGGACGCGGATGCCGTGCCAAATCAGGTGCCTCACGCTGATCCTCTCATCATATCAACAACCATAAAAGATTCTTTGATAAAAAAGGTCTTCATAGACAATGGGAGTGGAGTAGAAGTAATGTTCCAAGGTTGTTTCCAGAAGTTAGGATTTACCAAGGAAGACCTCAAACCTACAGGTCCGATCTCGGGGTTCACCGGAAATCTCATAACACCTCTTGGAAAAATCACACTCCCTGTCACAATAGCAGATGGGACGAAGAGCCTAACCCTCTACTGCACATTTGTGGTAATCAACACCGTCACACCCTTCAATATTATCCTTGGCAGACCTTGGATGTACCAAGCTAAAGCTGTATGGTCTCCCAATCATCTGATGATAAAATTTCCGACACCGCAAGGAGTAGCTTCGATCAAAGGAGATCAAGAAGTGGCGCGTTCCTCTATAATCACGGCTATACATGACGCCAGAAAAGGTGACAGTTATATATCAAGAGATCCTCCAACTCAGGGGGAAATAGTGCTAAAAATTCTACTAACCAGCCCTGAGGAAAAGGACCATCGTTACATTTCTCATGTCGATTTCCAAGCCACCAACAATGAAGCAGAATGTGAAGCCATCATCACCGGGTTAAAATTGGCTAAAGACCTGGAAGTCAAAAACCTTGAGATCTTCAATGACTACAGATTGCGATTTAGCAGGTCAAAGGCGAATTCAAAAATTGGGAGTACAATCTCCAAAAATACCTCGAGATAGTTAAGCCTCTCATAAATCAGCTCCGATACTATGAGCTGAATCATATCCCTCGAGAAGAATTGCTAATGGAAACCCTAGCAAAGAGAAGTTGCAAAGAGGATAGCATCATGGCTAATGGCATCTCAGACACATGGATGAACTCCTACCTCCAAACAAGTACCCTTCCCGAGGACAAGCACCTGGCATGGAAGGTTCGAGTTAAAACTCCAAAATATGTCACCCACGACAACATCTTATACAAAGGATACCTCCAGCCTTTGCTCAAGTGTGTTGGGCATTCCGATGCTGAAAATTTAGTACAAGAAACACATGAAGAAGTCTACGGTGGTTATCAAGGTCCACGTACCGTTGCCCGAATGCTCCTACAGATGGGTTATTTTTGGCCTACGATGCTACAAGGCGCCAAAAGATATATCAATTCTTGCCACAAGTGCCAGAGATTTGCTAAGATGATCCACGTACCCCAGTAGAATACATTACTATCCAAGAATCCTGGCCATTTGTCCAATGGAGCATAGATCTTGTAGGACCTTTTCCTATGGCCCCTGGTGACTCCAAATACCTTATAGTGGCCATCGATTATTTTACAAAATGGGTAGAGGCTGAAGCCTTAATCAATATGACTAGCAAGACAGTTATCAACTTCTGCTGGAAAAATATAGTGTGTCGCTATGACATCCCGAGATACATAGTGACCAACAATGGAGCACAATTTGCTAATGGCCATGTAGAGGTTACGAACCATACCTTGGTAAGCGGTATCAAGAAGCGCCTCGAAGGAGCTAAAGGAAAATGGATCAAAGAATTACCAAGCGTGATCTGGACCCATAGAACCATATCAGCCACAACAACAAGAGAGACTCCTTATAGCTTAGTATATGGGTCCGAAGCGGTCATCCCCATGGAAATTGGGGTCGCCTCCGCCCGTACTTCTCAACCAGATGATGAAGAGGGCACAGTCAACGAAGAAAATCTTCGTCTCGACCTTGACTTCCTAGAGGGGAAGAGAACAAATGCTACTATCTACAAGGCCAATGTGAAGAAAATAGTCAAGCGCTACCATGATAGAAGAGCCTCGCCTGGCCACTTTTAATAAGGGAGACCTTGTCATAAGGTTAAACGAGAAAAGCAAGAAAGAAGTGGAAGGGAAGCTAGCCCCAAACTGGGAAGGTCCATATCGAGTCCTAGAATTCCATCCAGGGGGAAGCTACCTCTTGGAAACCATGAAGGGGGGAACCTATACCACGAACATGGAATGTGATTAACTTACGAAAGTATCACGGAAGATTAAAAACTCAAGGGAGAGCCTCACAAAGGTTCGAGAATATCAAGAACGTCTGAGAAGCCTCATCAAGGTCCGAGACAAGTACGCTCTAGCACAAACGGGTACTCAAACTAAAACCCACTATTTACTTTACTTCTATTCTTAAAGTTATAAACTTAGATTAAAGTTATAATATTTTTATACCTATCCTTATAATAAGCAATCTTAAAATTCCTTTTCTAAAAAGAGGATTGTTGTTTTTAGTATAAACTGATTGCTATTCAAAACAATATACTTTATAAATTATATGATTGGTCAACTTATAAGTTGTTTGGATCCAATATTCAAATACCAATCATTTTGAATAAAAGAGATAGGTTCGAGATAAAGTACTTCAAAAAGTGCTTGATTGAGGTCTATAGACCAAAAGAGCAGACGTGCTCGAGAATCAATCATCTCAACATAAAGAGGAGAAACCTCAAAAAAAATGTTGAAGTTCATATCAAAGGTGTTATTACATCAGAATATGTTACTTCTAAACAAGACCCTCAAAAGGGCACACATAGAGGAAAAACCTCGAACACAAATAGTTCATATCAAAGGTGTTATTACATCAGAATATGATACTTATAAACAAGACCCTCAAAAGGGCACATAAGAGGCTAAACCTCGAACCTAAAAAGGACATATCAAAGGTGATATTACATCAGAATATGGTACTTTTAAATATACCCAATAGTATTTCCTAGAACTTCACCAGAAGTGACACTTGAGAGATGGGCTATTGTCAACTTTTCTGCACGCTGTGACATTAAAGAACTTTTTTGGGGATGAGGGCCAGCCATGTGCTGGAAATGGCCTTTGGGAGGAATTTTCCACTCATGAATTCCTTTGCTGCATCCAGCAAGTCCCCTTTAATAATCTCCCAGCAGGCTGTGAATAAAATGCCAGAGAATCCATCTGCTCTTGGAGCTCCTTCTTTGTTAAGACCAAAATTGGCAGCCTTCAGCTCCTCCTGTTCCAGTTCCTTTAACAATTCCTTATTTTCCTCTTCTGAAATTAGGCTAGGTATGACTCCCTTGAAATGCTCAATGTATTGACCAGAAGTGTCTTGTTCATTATCATTAAGCAAAGTTTCATAGAATCTCACCCCTTCCTCTCTAATTAAGTCAGGTTCAGTAATCCAGATCCCTTCTGTTGTTTTGATCTTAGAAATCCTTCCTCTGCTTCTCTTTTCTTTAACTGAATTGTGAAAATAAGAGGAGTTGGCATCTCCCTCCTTTAACCATTTGAGGCTTGACTTCTGTCTCCAAAAGGATGTTGTTTCTTTCTCTGATCTGATTAGGAGAGCCCTACCTTCATTAAGCTTGACAAGATCTTCCTCACTCCCACTGTTTTGGTATGCTTCCTCCAGTGCACTGACTCTATTTTCAACCTCTATTAAATTATGATGTACATTTCCAAATGTGTTTTGGTTCCATGTCTTCAGCTTTATTTTCAGCCTCTTCATTTTATAGACCATGTTATACATCCCTCTGAAGCCAGTCTCTTGCTCCCAGTCCTCTTTAACCATCTGTTCAAAACCTGCCCTGTGTAGCCACATGCTTTGGAATCTAAAAGGTTTAGGTAGGCTTTCTGTTGCATCTTGAATAGATAATAGTAAAGGGTTGTGGTCTGATGTTGTCCTATTTAAAACTTGAATGGAAGAGTGTGGAAAAAGAGATCGCCAGTCACTGTTGCAAATTCCTCTATCCAGCCTCTGCAGTAACCTATCCTCCTTCATCCTATTATTTGTCCAAGTGAAATGGTTCCCTACTGACTGTATCTCCTGCAACTGCATGTTGTCCATAAATTCTCTGAAATCCCCCATGCTTCCAATTGGAGGTGAGTTCTTTCCTTTGTGTTCAGTGACTGAGGCAATTGTATTGAAATCTCCAGTGTATTCTGTTGCAGCTTTACTCAGTGCTTTCAGATCTCTCCATAGTTCTTTTCTTGGTGTTCTTGTGACCTGAGCATATATAAACACCTGTTCCCAAGTTGCACTAGACATTTTGTCAGTGATCATAGCTTGTATAAATTGGTTAGTTTGATATAAAATGTTAACAACAAAATTATCCCTATATAACAGCCATATTTTTGCATTTGTTGTAGCAATACTGTGTTGAAAACCTAGTTGATGCTGCAATGTTTGTATTTCATTTATATCATGCATAGGTTCAATTATGCAAAGAAAAGAAATGTGATACATGGTGATAAGTGACCTAAGTCGTTCCATTGATGTTCCATAACCTCTAATGTTCCAAACTAACATATTTGTTATTAGTTTGTGTGACATTAAAAACTATAGTTAATCTTTGGTTTTGGTCTTAGCACCCTACTTCCACTGTCAGATAAGGCACTAATATTGCTTTTATTTTTTTCTTTTTTGGTTTAGAAGACTTACCTGTGTCCTCCTTCTGTTCAGATTCACTTAGCTGAGCCAGTTGGTTACCTTCATCATGAATATTTTCATTTGGTGTAGCATCCATTGACTCATCTGAGCTGGAATTATTTGATTCTTCCTACAAAGTTGTAAATGTATTTGACAGTTCAACCCTATGATAAGGAATTATTGCTAATTCCTTACTTCTATGTGGTTGTGTGTGTGAGTGTGTTTTGTTTTTGAGCATGCATTTTTCAGTTGTCAAATCCAAATCATCAAGTGCAAAGGATACATTTTTCTTCTGTGCTTGCTTGAAGTCTGCAAGCTTAATGGTGGGGCTTTGGTAAGACATATTATAACTAGGCTGGTATGGAACCAACCTAGTTTCAGTGTTAGCTACCTCATGATTGACTTGATGAGATGCAAATGGAACCTTGGTCCATTTCTGAGGTTGGAAAGAGGTGTTACCCTGCTTCTTCTCAATTGGTGTCAGGCCTGAGGATCCAGCTTTGGCTTGGCTTTCTGGTTCAACATGATCCTTCTTTTTCCAGGTCTTCTTCAATTCAGGGTGATGCATCATGCAATTTGAATCTTGGTGGCCCAGCTTCCTGCAATGCCTGCAATACAAAGGGAGGTTATGGTATTCAACTTCACAATCTTTATAGTCTTCAGGACAACCAATCTTGATGGATTTGAGCAGATCTGAGGTCAAATCCACTTCAATGCAAATTTTTATTGATGAAGGCCTAGTGATTGCCGTTGTGGCTGCATCTACTTTGATGAATTTACCCAATTGGTTTCCTACATCTGCAAGCAAAGAATTGTTGTAATAGTAAACAGGGACGTCTCTCACAGTAGCCCATATGGGGACTACCGGAGATTCATATTCCGGTGAGAACTCCGGCGTCCATTTAAGGATTTTAATGGCAGCTCCGGCCACATTCCAGAAAGGCTTCAACCAGCAACGTCGATAATCTTCAATATCTTGAAATCTTATCAAAACGTGCTTGTAATCCAGTGAGCCTAAAAGGAATTTGCCGGCAAATCCAATTTTTTGGAAAGTTGCCTGAATGTTAGCCATAGCGGGCTTAGTTCGCTGGAATTTTCCAATCAAGGCATTTTGGTAATGGGATGATAATATCTGGACGGACTGCTTGTCATACATACACGTAGCATTTCCATTGAAGGTGGTGATGGGTTTAATTTCTGGGTTGGACAAAAGTTGGGATGATAGCGGTGGGGATCTGTCTGAAAGAGCCTGACTCTATGATTTCTGGGCAGTTGGGCTACCGGAGAGGGGCGGGGTTGCCCCCATTGATTGGTTGTAATCAGACCGTTGTGGTGGAGATTCGGCTAAAACGGTAATATAACGGCCAGATTTCTCATGGGATTCTGTGTCCGGTGGTGAAAGTTATAGAGAAGGGAGAGAAAAGAGGAAGAGAGAGAAAGCGTTTGTTTTTGAAAATTGATGAACTCCAGTATTCCTGGTCAACTTGGTCTGCTTACTAGTCTCATCATATTAGATTTGAGATCAAATTCACTCACTGGTCCCTTACCTTTGTCACACACAAATTTAGTCAACTTGGAAGAGCTATATATATTTGTCGGATAATTAATAGGCTTTCTGGTGAAATATCACCTTATTTCTTCAGTACGTAATTGGACTGAGTTGAGAGTATTAGACCTTTCACAAAAACATCTATCTGGTGCAATACCCCTAACAATTGGAAGCCTCTTAAGTATTATCTAGCTTCGATTACGTGCCAACAATATCACTAGTTTTGAATTTTCCGCTTTAGGTAATTTGACAGAATTATCGTTACTAGATCTTCGAGAAAATCAAATCTCTAGTCCTATCTGGTAGTTTGATCAAGCAATGTATTCCAGGTGATAAGATCACCTACCGACGTGTGTATTCAATAAATAAATTGATTTCAGCATAATATTTTTTTTTTGTTATCATGGGTGCTTACTTCGGTTTTATTTTGCGCCATAAATCTTCATCAATAATCATGACTCCTTAAGACGGGGGTTGAATAATAATAATACTAAATGGAGAGTGCTAGTGTGGGCGAATACACCTTCTAGTGTGTGTAACTTTTCTTCTCAGATCTACTACTGGTTTTGGTGTTTCCGGCCAGCTACTGCCACCCATGGGTAGTAAATCAGCAAGTAGAATCAAACAAGGGGAAAATCTAGTACTCGAAATTTAGATCGGGATTTCGCTGTGGCAAAAGCAACACCGAGTTTGAAGAACATGGTGACGGGATTGCAGGCTACGCCGGGCAAATCAAGCAAGTATGTGGTGCAACAGAGAGATATGGTAGCTGGGTGTGAACAGATCTGGCAAACTGAGGATGGTCCAGAGAGCGCAACAATGAGTGAGCTAACTGGAGCTAAGAAGGAGATAACTGGTTCAAGGAGGGAAATTGCTAGTGGCTACTGTTCTGATTCAGAGAGGGATGAGCTCACACCAACTAAGGTAGATCCTATTCCCTTTGATTCATACTCAGAGTATGATATAACTGCAGAGAAGCAACCAGAATGGGGGGCTCTTTTTGAGGATCCTCAAGACCGGGTGCACTACTATGAAATTGTTGAAATAGAAGGTATAGTAATGGGGGAAATCCCCAAGTCTGAGGTGGAAGACAACATCAAGGAGTGCAATAGCACTATGGTTTTGATGAGCTGTATTTTATATATCTAAATATGTGATTTTATAAGTCTCTTTTACCATTTTATGTGCACGAAAGTGTGTTTCTGTGAAGGTTTTATAAGATTAATGGTTTAATACAATCAAATGGAGGATTGCTGGAATTTATACTAAAAGAGATGAAATAGAAGACTTTTGGAGCTGATGGAGAGGAGCTATACACTACACTCTTTTTCCCAAAGGGTTTTTTAATGAGGTAGTGTGCTCCAACGGTTAATGAATCGTTAATATTCATTATACCGGCACTGCAGAGAAGAAGCTAAGGGAAGAGAGGAGCTAAAGTAGTATGCAATTCCTAATACTGGTTTTTTCTAACGGGCGGCTAAGCTGTGCTTCGCGGGTCGATCACTAATCAGTTATACGTTTTGAAGGAATTCAGTATTAGACTTAAAATATTGCATATTACTTGAATTAATTGAAGATAATAAGCTCGGAAGAATATTATGAGGAAATTGGGCTTAATTGGGCTACGTGAAAAAGAAGATGAAGAATTATATTTAAAGCCCAGTTTAGTTATTATAATAATTATTTAGTCCAATAAATATTTTCCTTATATTATTTAGATTAGGTTTTATTTTGTAATAAGGTATGTAAATACCAAAAATTTGATTAATTGTTTTTTGCAAGCACAAGTGTTCCGTTTCATTTATTCATGCTTATCAATTCGGTAGTTGCATATTGTTTTGATGTTTGGTTTTTATATTAATTGCTTATGTGTTTTCATGTTTAGTAGCTAGGTTAATTTTCGGCGAGAATAATGAAGCTCTAGTCATGAGAATTCTGTGAGATCTAATTGTGTCTAAATTGATTGCTATGAATTTTGGCTTGTTCTCTGTGCATACTGTGTTATCTGCCAATTAGTACCACCAATCCGTAATTGTTGGAAAGGGCTAATTAGTGGTAAAACTATCGTTTAGATAGTGAGAATATGCTGGTAGACAGGTTAATACTTGCGCTCTTGGTTGATTTGTCTAAACTGGGTTCCTTCATATCTTAATGCTATCAAAAAATTTAGAACCGGCGTTACTAATACGGCGTTAAAAATACGCATCAGTTACCAACTAGATTTGATTTGATAAGAGAAATAGTTAGTTTAAGCGTCTCTTGCTAGCTATCGATAAAGTAAGTAGGAATTGGGGTATGTCCGCTGCATTCACGGTATCTTATAACTAGTTGGTTCATTGTTTTTAATTATATCTTTGCATCAATGATCGAATACATGACTAGTGTGGATTTATTTGAGCCGTTTTGCATAATTAGTTGATACACTTGCATTTAGTTTAGTTAATCATTCTGTGTTTTCTTTTCATAGTTAATAGTTTCATTTTTTTTGTAGTTAATATAATCACTCTCAAGTAAAAATTTGCTAAATATAAACCAAATATGATCTTTAGAGAAGTTAAGTTAATAATCTGATCTTTAGGGAAGTTAAGTTAATAATCTGCTCCTTGTGGGATTCGACATTGCTTACTTGCTATACTAATCTATATTCTGAGCGTTGCAGGAATATTTTGGTGGTAAACGACGACCACCAAGTTTGTAAAGTCATAGGCTCATTCCCCCCTTTGGCTGTGATAGAAGGCTTTTTCATAAGGATATGGGGAGCACAGAAATTGCAGAGAGTTTGAATGGTAAAAACAGGAATAATTCTGGTCAGATTTATGTGTAAAACTGACAGGGATCAGGCAATTGAGAAAGGTATAGTCATGTTTGATAGCAAACCTGTATGTGATGCAGGCCTGGACAAAGAACTTAGATATTTCAATCCCTCATAGAGTGCCTGTTTGGTTGAAATTACCTAACTTAGATGTGATCTATTGGAAGCCCTGCATTATAAGTAGGATTTTCAGTCACATTGGGAAGCCTCTAAGGCTTGACACAGCCACTCTGGAGATGGAGAAGGTAAACTATGCCAGAATTTTGGTGGAGGTTGAGTTGGGAAAGGAGATTCCAGATTGGATACCTTGGATGGATGAAAATGAAGTCATTCAGCATCAGGAAATCCAGTGTGAGTGGGCTCCTGTTAGATATGAATACTGCAATTTGATGAGGTATGAAGAGCAGTAGTGTAAGAGGAAGTTGCAACCTAAAGCGCCAGCAAAACTGGTTTATAGGCCAAAACAAGTGCAAACTGCACACAGTCACAACCTGTCAACACAGTAGGAAAAATGCATGTGACAGTGAGACCTAAACCAAAACTTCCACTGACTGATGAGGATGGCTTTACTCTGGTCCCAACAAAAGCTACCTCACAGGCAATGGAGAGAGGGAAGGCCCTTGCAGTTGGCTCACCTAGCTCTAATTATGTAGAGAAAATAGCAGTTGCTCCTAGTGGATCAGGGAATCAGTTTCAACTTTTAACTGATCCCCCTGATGTCTAGTTGCATACTTTCTTGGAAATGTCAGGGGTTTGAATAAAGTGGAGAAACAGAAGTCAGTCAAAGATTTCTGTCTATCTCAGAAGGTAGGGTTTGCAGCTTTACTGGAAACAAGATTAAAAGTACAAAATGAACAAAACACTAATACGGAGTTCAATGGGGCTAAAAATTGGGATCTCATTACCAATGGCTCAGTGGTGGATACTGGGAGAATATGGATAGTATGGAGATCTGATTACTTTGCAGTTCAGACTTTCAACAAAGGAGAGCAGTGGATGGATTTGTTGGTACATCTCAAAGAGTACAACTTATACTGCTATGTCACAGTGGTGTGTGGTATGAACCAGATTGACACATGAAAACCTTTATGGGAGCACCTACTTGGATGCACTTATACTGATAAACCTAGGCTCATTATGGGAGCTCCGGAGATTTATCTGGAACTTTACATAAATGTTTGCTCATTTATTGTAAGTCAGGAAAGTTAGAGTTCTAGAGATTTTCTCTTGTTTTATTAGACTCTTAACATGATACTGTTAATTAACTCTTTTAACAAAAAAAATCATTTAAATATTATAAATATGTCTATATAGTTAGTTCAAGCGTTTCGGTAATTTGTTCAATTTTGTTGTACATTCCTACGTTTGCTAAGTTTCTAAGTTTATTCAAATATTATCGGTGAATTAAATGTGTTAGAACAAACCAACAAATGTTACAAAGACGAAAATTATCACATAATCATAAACATATGAGAACTCATAGGTCATACAATAAATTTATGATGAGACGGTTTCAACCAAAACATTGTATTTCTGTATTATTTACTATTGTTAAAGAAAAAATCATCTTTACGATCAATTCTGCATCGGATGCAATCAAAAATATCTTACAATAAATACGTTAACCAAAATAGATCATTTCTAAATACAAATTAATATTCAAAAATTGTTACTTTCTAAATTTGATATAGCACATGTCTGGTAAAATTGTCCAAGTTACGGACTTAATATTTTTACATTATTTCTATAAAAATCCCAACATAAAATCCTTGACCTTACAATATAGTGCCACATGCAAAGCCTATGAACCAATGTGCATTTATACACAGAGATGAAGACCGAGTTACAATTAGCGGCGGAACCACTCGCAGGTTTGGATAAGTTTTGACCTATTCTAAAATTCAAAACTCAGATTATATTACTATTCTCTTGTAAAAGGTGCTTTTCGATCTCCAGACGAGCCTATGTTGTTGTCGAACTTCATTTAACGTTTCTATAAAAATGTTATAAATTATTTGAGGCTACCCTAACATAAATTCTTGGTTCCGCAACTAGCATGACCAGACTTTGGCAATGATTAATACACTGGATATTATTTCCGCCGATGAAAGCAAGAACAGTTGGTACTTCAATGAAAATTTTCACTATAATTGCTCTATTTACTGCAATATAGTTTAGTCTTGAGGTTGATAAACAATTTTGAGACTGAAATATATGTATAACATGAACCTTGAAAAACAATACAATGATTTATGATCTCATTATTGAACAATTATTGATGAGATCTGTCTATTGTTGAATGACCCCTTCAGTTCCAGCCAAGATCATATACTTATCCTTCCTCCTAAGAGTAGTGCATTCAAACCCTAGTTCATGAGCCAGTGCCTTCTGTATATTATTAGCCACTTAATGGTTTGATCTCCCACCCCAACTGTCAACTCTCTGGGTAGCTTCTCAAGGACATCAACACTGTAGCAAATTCTAGGGTTCATAGCCAAGAAAAGCCCATCCAAGACCTGAAAATTCCAGAAGCCGACTCTCCGTAAAACATTCCAACTTCCAAATTCACAGCCACTGGGACTATATCATCAGTGCTGATCGAATCCTTTTCCATAAAAAAAATCACGCACTCCTTTAATTACCAACGGCTGAATGCTATTCCAATGATTTTGAAAGAAGCCTGGAGGGAAACTATCTAACCCTGGGGCTTCCCACACTCTCAGTGACTTGAATACTGCTAAAATTTCACCATTATCAACAGGTCTCTCCAACCTTATTTTCTAACCAATTGTCCATGTTCTGTTTATGGTTTCTAGGAGCTCATCCAAAGTACCATGTAGCCACTCCATGTATGGATACTGACATGTTGTGTATAAACTTGGCTTATGTGCTTCACCATCAAAATCATGAGCTTGCTCCTCAGTGTGACACCAATTCCCCTTTTCATCTTTAATATCCGTGATTGAACTCTTGAACTTTCTCCTTGATGCCCCCTTATGAAAGTACTTTGAATTTTGATCGCCCATCTTATCCCAATTCAGCCTAGACCTTTGTCGCCAATACTATGTTTGATACTCTTGCAGTCAAATCAGCTCTTTGCGTAGTTCTCATTCTTTATCTGTCCATGTGCTCAGCTGATTCCTTGCCTTAAAGGATTATAAAGTTTACAATTGATTTGAAAGTTCCTACAACTTTTTATAAATATTTCCAAACGATGTCCTATGCCAGTTGTTTAAGTGTCTCCTAGAGATCTCCAGCCCTTTGGTTACAAGTTATGCAGTATCTGTTCCCTTTTCTTGAACAGTAGATGACCAAACCTGATTCACAATCTGATGTGCCGGCTCCTCTTTCGCCCAAAATGCTTCATACTTCTTAAAATGAGACTTTTTGGAAGTCTGTAAACTTGTATCAAGCACTACTGGACCATGATAAGAGATCGAAATTGGAAGGTTCCTGACAATAGCACGAGGGAAAAATACCCTCCAATCATGTGATACTAAACCCCTATCCAACTTTGCTAAACAGTTTGATCTCCCTTCTAGTTGTTTGTCCAGGTAAACCAAGCTCCACTATTCTGCAGCTTTGCCATATTTAACTTGTGTAAAAGGGATTTGAACTCTTTTGCCAAATTCTGGTTAGCTAAACTCCCTCGCAGCTTGTCATTTTGTTCAGGAATTTGGTTTGTATCACCAATTATCATAGAAGGATAATCAAAGATGGCATGCACGTGATCCCACACTTCATTTCTTCTACATGCATTAGGCTCCCCATACGGAAAACAGGCACTCCACTCCTTTTTCAAATTATCAGAGATCCCTGCAATTATGAAATAATGACAAGACTGGATAACACGAATATTTAAATCTTGTACCCAAAATAAAGGCAATCCCCTGGAGGTACCAACTGAATCTACTGCAAAAGAACACTGAAAATATGTGAAATCTATCCACCCATTTATAACACTAGTGCTGACTTTAGTCTCCATATGAAACAGATTCCGAGGTGTATGTTAATTCACCAACTTTGAGCACTAATTTGATGCAGATGGATGGCCAAACCCCCTACAATTATAGCAAGCACCTATCATAGCGACCGTGATGGTTGTTTTTGACAACCATTGATAAACCCTATGCATTAGGAAAAACTAGAGTAGATTAGGACATTTCCTCATCACAGAGGATACACTCCGGAGACTTTTCAATTGTGTGAGTCAATCTTGTCTTTTTACTGCTAGATCCCCAACTATTCTCCTGAGATTCGGCCTCCGCATTTTTCCTCTTCAACTTTAAGCAACTCTCCTGAGCTAAGAGTTACACAAGAGACACTGATTCCATGGTCTTCGTCAATCCAAACCACTTTATAATTACCTTGCTCCATAGGTGTACACTGGTTCAGACCAATTCTGGTTTTCTTTCTCACTTTACCAATATTAGCTTCTGTTTCCCTTTCTAAATTTCTACCACTAGAAATTCTGGCCTATTACAAGATCCCGATGACATATGTTGGCCTTTCGGGACCATTAAAGTTTCCATTCTAGAGGTAGAAGTATCAGCTTTGCTCAACCTAACATATTTCAGGTGACTGCTTTGTGATTCAATTCTAGCATTATATATTTCTAGATTTATCCTAGATAAAGGCTGTGTTTTCTTTTCCCACACCTTCTTAATGAGATTAGAACTGGTACACTTACCGTCTTCAGCCCATGTCTATTTCGTGTGGACCCAAAGTTGAGTCTCTTGAAAGCTCGTTTCTTTGGGAGTTTGCGTCCGACGCGTCTTCCCCGATCTATGATTTTCCGATGACTGTCGGTTAATCTTCCTTTTTGAAGCGACATCACTGGACTAGTTAGAAATCCATGGTTCGATCTTGATCCTTGATCCTTGCTAATTGTGATTCCAATTTGGGAAACCTTAATCGATCTGTGTCGCTCACCTCTGCGTTCATTGTTGGGATTCAAACTTGTCGATGTGTACCATACCCTTGGATCTTCAATATCTCCGCAAAAATTACCTCTGTGTGTATCGCCGCTCCCATTCCTGCTATTTCCGCAGCCTGTCGCGATCAAAGGCATTTCCTTGCAATTTGGACATGATAATGAATTGAGTTGTTGAATTTGGATACGATAATCTGATAGATTTGATTAGATTTCCGATTTAGTGGTTTGAATTTATGTAGGTGCGAACGCAAAATGGGCATCTTCAAGAGGAAACTATGAACTTTTCCTCAAATTATAGAAATATGTGACTTGAGATTGGACAACACAAAAACTTGTCATCTCTTCGGTGGCTTTAATAAGAAACTATTTCTAACAATCATTTTCACCACAACTAATTTTGAGGAAAAAAATAACAATCTAGAAAATACGAAATTTTTAGGATGAGTTTCCGCGTGCCCGTCAAGAAGGAGGTTTCGGCAGCCAGATATATACTCCATTACCCATGTATATGGAGGAGGTGATACTTATAAAACACATGCCAGTTAAATGAAAATTTGGATATGCCTTACTTCATCTTCATGATCTTCTTCATCGTTTTCAATAATTTTTCCTTTAATTAATTAAATAAAACCAAGTGGTTCTTCATACTTATGATCAGTTAAGGCAAACAATTTTTGGGTGAGTTAAATTCTAAATTAAGATTAGTTAGACACATTCTGATGATATCATCTAAAAACGACACCACTAGTTTACTACACCATATTCAATAATCAATCCTTGAAAATCCAGAGTCCAGATTGCGCAGTCGAGCAAACCTAACCATTGTCGCTTTAATTGTGTAACAAATTAATTATTCTCTTTAAATTTTAAAAGGAAAATGAAATGGGACGAGTTTCTGTAAGAGAGGTACATCAAAGATGTTAAAATCTCTTGAAAGACCGACTTTCTTAAATATTATGAAACTATCACTATGTATTTTAAATTTAAATGATACATTTTTATGTTAAAATATCAATTATTTTAAAGTAAACATATAATAAAACATGTTTTAATACAAAAATGTGAGAAATTTCTAACAAAAACAATTTTAGGTAACAAAATATAGGTTCAAATTAAAAGATGCGCTGTATAAATTAAAACGTATAAATATTTTCATTGAAAAACAGGACTGTTAAGAGTTGAGGAGATCTTCTCGTCAAAGATTGACATTAATCTTAAATATCAAAATTTCTGGTAAAACTTGATTATATCCAATATTTGTAATCTTTTTTCATCTCCATCTTTACATATAACATAGCTCATTATGTAATATGGCCGGCCGCTTGGTATTTTGTAATGAATTATTTAGCATGTATAAACAAATTTTGCCAACCCTTTTCATTCCGTTAAAATTATATAGTCAAATGTTTTTAATGAAAATTTTTGTAACGTGATTAAATTAGGTGAATAAAATAGTCAACACCTAAAACTCACTAGCTACCAAACAAGACTATAAATTAATGTGGACGGTTTTTGAAAATGTTTTGATGAGTTTCGGAAAGATAACGTTTGATGAATATACCATTCCCTCTATTATCATAATCTATAATATTCTTCATGAAAAACATACATATTGAATATAATGTGCTATACATATTTAAATTTACACACAGAAAAAAGGGGAAAACGTGCTATAAATATTTATTTATTTACTTTAAATACAGGACATTAAAATAACTCTTGAGAAATGTTTAGTATAAAAATGAAAATTTACTTTCCATTTTGATCTTCTTTCTATGAGAAACAATTAGATAAGGCAGCCTTATGGTAAGGCAAAGGGACCTCATATGGTTCATACAAAATTTTTGGGGTCAAATCATAATTATTATATTTTAGTTATTTTCATATCAATTAATTATATCAACTAAAAATCATCTCCTTCATCATCAAATCATCATCGCTCATCATCAAATCATAGACATTCATTACCAAATCATTGACGTTCATCATCAAATCATCGTTGTTCATCAAATTATCACCGTTCATCATCAAATCGTCATCGTTCATCATCAAATCATCGTTGATCATCATCAAATCCTCGTTGTTCATCATCAAATCATCAGTCATTTATCATCAAATCATCGTCCTCATCATCACTATAAAATCATCAATCATCAAAACAATATAACTGACACGAATCATCAATCATCAATCATCAATATCAAATCATCAATCTATCATCAGATCCACGGTTATCATGAATAATGTCATAACCATCATCAATCATAAATATCAAATCATCAACTAAATTGTACACATAATCAAATCGTCAAATCGTGAAACTGAATTCTCATCGTCAAATCGTGAAACTAGATTGATGACGAGGATGACGAAAACGAGGTCTATTTTATGATCCGAGCCACGATTCTACGACTACCTAGTTTCCCGATTTGACGGTTTGATTATGTGTATATTTTAGTTGATGATTTGATGTTTATGATTGATGATTTTTTATTGATGATTCTACGAGAATCTAGTTTCCCGATTTGACAATTTTTGATTATGTGTGTATTTTAGTTGATAATTTTATGTTTCTGATTGATGATTATTGTTCGATGACAGAAAGGAGTTGACGATCAGATTGATGACGAGGATGAGTAATGTTGGTGACCATATATATATATACGAGGATGACGAAAACGAGGTCTATTTTATGATCCGAGCCACGATTCTACGACTACCTAGTTTCCCGATTTGACGGTTTCATTATGTGTATATTTTAGTTGATGATTTGATGTTTATGATTGATGATTTTTTATTGATGATTCTACGAGAATCTAGTTTCCCGATTTGACAATTTTTGATTATGTGTGTATTTTAGTTGATAATTTTATGTTTCTGATTGATGAATATTTTTCGATGATAGAAAGGAGTTGACGATCAGATTGATGACGAGGATGAGTGATGTTGGTGACCGAGATATATATACATATATATATATATATATACGAGGATGACAAAAACGAGGTCTATTTTATGATCCGAGCCACGATTCTACGACTACCTAGTTTCCCGATTTGACGGTATGATTATGTGTATATTTTAGTTGATGATTTGATGTTTATGATTGATGATTTTTTATTGATGATTCTACGAGAATCTAGTTTCCCGATTCGACAATTTTTGATTATGTGTGTATTTTAGTTGATAATTTTATGTTTCTGATTGATGATTATCTTTCAATGATAGAAAGGAGTTGACGATCAGATTGATGACGAGGATGGGTAATGTTGGTGACCGAGTATATATATATATATATATATATATATATATATATACGAGGATGACGAAAACGAGGTCTATTTTATGATTCGAGCCACGATTCTACGACTACCTAGTTTCCCGATTTGACGGTTTGATTATGTGTATATTTTAGTTGATGATTTGATGTTTATGATTGATGATTTTTTATTGATGATTCTACGAGAATCTAGTTTCCCGATTCGACAATTTTTGATCATGTGTGTATTTTAGTTGATGATTTTATGTTTCTGACTGATGATGGTTATGACATGATTGATGATGACGGTGGATCTGATGATTTATTGATTGATGATTTGATGATAAACGATGAAGATTTGAAGATAAACAATGAAGTATTGATAATGAACAACGATGATTTGACGATAAACGATGAAGATTTGACGATGAACGATAAACATTTGATGATTTGATGATTAACAACGAAGATTTGATGATGAACAATAACAATTTGATGATGAACGATAATAATTTGATGATTGATGATTTAATATTAATGATTGATGATGGTAACGGTTAATAGGGAGATAAATGTGGTATATATTCTTATTTCAAAATGGTCCCTGATTTATATTAATATTTACTGTATGGGCACCAAAAAATTAATATTTATATTACAGCCCCAAAAGTATTTTGCCCCTTAACCCTACACCCCTTGCCTTACCGTAAGGCTGCCTTACCAGAGAGTATCTCTATTTCTATAGTCATCTGACATCAAAGTCAAATCTATAACTAACACCTATATTTTTCTTTTATACCTTTAAATATAGCTCACTTCAAATAATCCATAAGTTGTAATATAATCTTGTTGAATTTTTGAAATAGTATAATTTTAAAATATCAATTTTTTATAACTTGTATATACAATTAATTAAAAATATTAATAATCTAACTTTTTTTAAATCAACTAGCAAAAATCAAAGTATGCAGATTTAACTGGATGTAACACTAACACATCAAAGCCAAAGTGTTGATTCATCTTGAAAATTAGGGTTACTATAACTATTTATCATGACATAAAAAATAAGATGAAACAATGTTAAAAGCACCACACAATATGTTATTCATCCAATTTAAAATAAAAAGTAACAGTTGATACAACTTTCTATAAAATAAGTTTGACATCCTTGCCCAAAATAGATTAAGGGCGTTCAACAAACATTTCACAATATACTGAATTACATCCACATATTCGGATCGGTTGAAAACATAGAGTTCACGAATTCAGTCTCAGGATCAGCTGTTGATGCAGGTTGAGGAGGGATAATCGGTGTAGATTCTGAAATCCATGGATTTGGATAGCTGGCAAATAAAGAATTCAAAAATTCAGTCTCATCATCAACTATCGATGCAGCTTGAGGAATGACCGGTGCAGATTCTGAAATCCACAGATTCTGATCACCTGGAAATGCAAAATTCGCAAACGCAGTGTTATCATCAACCATGGACGCAAGTTGAGGAGGGGTAACTGGTGCAGATTGTGCAAACATTGCCCTGAGACTCATAACCTGAAAATGTTCAACAAAAGTGATTGATAAATTAATCAATTAATTGCAAAAATCATTCAAAACCCTAAATCAAATCGTCGATATATACAAAATAAACCTGATCACTGGCTTCTGCCTTCATCTTCGGCTTCTGCACTTTTGCCCTAGCTCGCTTGTTGCAGAACCAGGTCTTCACCTGCTCTGGATGCAGCTCCAGAGCCTGAGCGACCTCGTTTCTCCTTTGCACAGTAGGCCTGCCTCCACATTCGATAAAGACACTCTCAAGTACCCACGAGTTGATCAATACTAAATTTCTTGTTTTTTCCTTTACTGCTACGGATGATTTTAGGATCCATCACCTGAAAACAAAATCAAAACAATAAAATTAAAAACAAATCAAACGTTATGGCACTTATAAAATACTTTTGGTTGATCACATCTACATGTTCCACAGAGTTATAACAGAAATCAATCAAAAATTCTATTGAAATCATGATAAAAAAATCTACGAAATCGGAGAAAAAAAACATGAGAATACACATATCAAATCCACCAAAAACAAACCTACTAATCTACCAAGTCAAAAGTTAAGTGCTAAATATTCTAATGAAACAATAAAATTTAAAAAACTATCAAAAAACATCTACTAAATCTATCAAATTTAAAGTAAGTTGCTAAAATATTTTTATAAAAATAAGCTATATGGGAAGAGTATAGGGGGTAAAATATAAATGACCTAAGGTTCTTTTGAAGTCTGGATCAAAAGATAGGGAAAATAGAAATGAACCTCGTTTTCTTTTATAGAATGAACTTTCGTATGTGATAAATGACTGTAATATTATAGGATGTAATCTTTATAGATTTTTGATATATACTTTTAAAAGTTATTTTTTGGAATTGTTATTTATGACTCTCCGGCCCTCCTAATCAAAGTTTCTCATTTGAAATTTCAAAGTCAAACATAATAGATTTTGATGCTTTAAAAATTTTATTTTTTGTAATTGTTATTTACGAGACACTCCGGCCGTCCTAATCAATATTTCTCATTTGAAATTTCAAAGTCAAACATAATAGGTTTTGACCATAAATATTTTTATTTGTACACGTTAAAGAATTTAAAGTAAAATAATAACTTGAAATTTATGATATAATGAATTTGAAAATGTGTACATTATATTGATAATAAATTCATATTACTATAAATTACAAGTAAAGTTGCATTTTGATTTTGAAAAGTCAACTAAAAAGATTTAGATGAGACAAATTAATCACTAAATGACGTAAGCCATGACGTTATATAAGGGGACTAGCCCGGCCCAGTAGGGAAGCAAGTTACTACCTTGCTTGAGGCCCCAAATTGGGCCAAAAAGATAGGGCCCAATTTTTAGTAGTGTTAGTATATAGGAATATATAAAAATTAATAAAAATAAACTTAAAATTAAATATTAATTCAGCGTGAGCCCATGGTTAAAAATAGCAAACTCATAATTAACTCTTCTTCTTCTATATTTGGACTAATCATTTCATATTTCCATGTAAAATTAAATTTTAAAAAAGAGGGATAACTCGTGGTTTTGAGTTTGATGCACTTTCTCTCTCTAGAAAGGAGATCTCTTCGTCTAGTCTGGACATCTTCAGAACCGACTACCTTTTTTTTTTCCTTTTCTGTCGTTTCGAGGCGGGCGCGAATCACCACGAGGCGGGGGTTCGGCTCCCTGAGTAGAATCGGAAGCTCTTCCCTGAGCAGGGTATCGGGCGCGGAATCTGGCGGCGACCGTCCGGAGCCTGGCCAAATGCCGCTCTAAAGCTTCTAAGTCTAGAAGTTGAGGGGCGTGCTCATAACGTTCATAGGCCAGATCAACGTCTTCGGGAGGAGGGATGTGCGATAAGGACTCGGGAAGGATTTTTGGACTCAGAATGTTCTTCCTCCAGTCCTTAGCCGCTTGGTAAGAAGCCGTCCAGTTGCCGGACGACCGTTCGGAACTTTCCATCCAGGCAATGAGATCATTGACTGCCCGAGAAACGTCGGTCAGTACAGGGATGTCGACCTCACCCTGGCGGAGGCCCAACAGATGATAAGAAAGGTGGACTATTACGAGCTGCTGCTGCAGAGTCCGATTCCTCGTGGCCAACCTCTCATTCTCGGTTTCCAGTGTGGTAACCTGCCTACGGAGCTCGGTCTGGTTCTGCATCCGCATGCACTTGTTATAGTATAGGATGACGTCATGCCATACCTCGTCCAGCTCCTTCTGGATCCGAACTTGAAAGTTTTGATGTTGGGCTTCCTGCTCTGTCATAATCTGGTCGAACTCTAGAACTCGGTCGATACTCTCGAAGGCCAACGTGTAACATTTCGGCAAAGACACGAAATCCTCCTGGATTTGGAGAAGGCAAGTGAGAAAGCAATCGGCATCAGGGAACTCCGATGTCAGGGGACCGATCCCTCCCTTAAATAACAATTCCAACAGCCCCGGACAGCCAGTTCTGGTTGGCCTCGGGGAAGGAGCCGGGAAAGAAGGGTTAAGAGGTAGCCCCTAATAATGATAAAATCAGAGTTAAGATGCAAACAGGGAAAGGGAGAAGAAAAAACAAAAAAAAGAAGATCAACTAAAAAGAGACGAATAACGAGTAGAAAAAGAAATTGTTCATTAATAAACCGGACAACCGGACAACGGAATACAAGAAAAGAAAAAAGAGAAAGGGGAATAGCCTAACGAACATTGTTGGAGCCTCCTTTCCCCCCGTCATCGTCGCTGTCGTTCGCCTCGTATTCATCTTCAGAACCGAACACCAGTTCTGGGGATGGGAGTGGTTCAGCACCGGCATTACCAGCAGCACCAGGATCGGGACATGGAGAGCCACCAGCTTCAACATCCTTCGGATCAAATAGGCCCCGGTAGAAGTCATACATTGTGCAATACGGGGTGAAATCATCGTCCTCTGGAAGGTCTGATCCGGAGGAAGGAGCAGGTGGTAGAGTCCTGGGCAGCCAAACTACGTCCGATGACCAGTTCCGGACGTCTTCGGTGGACATGTGATTCTTCTGCAGAGCATCCCAAAGCGCAGGAGAAAGGCCCCCCATCCCCCCCTTCTGAAGAACCTCCAGCAGGTGAAGTTGCTGAGCTTCAGAGTTGGGATTAAACCATTGCTTCTTGAAGGAAGCACAGATTGAAGGAGGGAACCAACCTCGGATCTCCATGTAGGTGTTGTGGCATTGGTGCGAGCTTGCAGCCAGATTGAGCTCGGTTAGGCGACGAGATAGGGTCCCGCTTGCCAGGACTTTGTCCACAACGGCCTCGACAAAGTTCAGCCGGTCTTGGTAACCCGACTCCCTGGCCTCGACCAGCTCCTCCTCCAAGCGACTTATCCTCTCCTGAAGTTTAGCCGACCCCTCCCTCTCGGCCCTGATTTCCTCATCCTTCCTCTCCAACTGATGAGAAAGGAAGGACGAGAGGGCAGTTTGAAACTCCGAGGAATTGGCGATCTCAGAGCTTAGCAGTTGGACCTGCGAGAGAAGATGGAAATATTTAATCAAAAAGAAACAAAGGATATGTATAAAAAAAAAGAGGGACAGGGAAAGGGAATAATAGCCTCCTATTAATTAGAAGAGGTGACAGGATGATCATTGGCAGCGGTCGCCGTCAGAGTCAGAGACCCGCTCTCTCGGGGCTTTTTAGCATCCTTGCTGGGGACCTCCCCAGACTTCCGCTTGTTCGAGTATGATGGAGGGATGGGGATGAAAGGAGCAGACAAGGTGGTATACTTGGCAGCAGGAGACCTTGTATCTGACGATGACGAGGTACGGAACACAAACCTTCCGCGACCAGAAGACCCAACATCGTTGTTCATATCCAGCGGTGCTCCCGAGTAGGGTACGGCAGGGTCGAGAATAGGCCGAGACCCGAGAGGATTCATTTGGGCACTCGAAAGAGCTAGATCGGAAGGGATAGTAGGAGTCACCTCGGGAATGTCCTCGTGGACCGGAGAGTCGACCTCCACTACTTCGGGGATCCGGTTGTCGAGTTCCTTATGGTCAGGCTGCAAAGGCTTGTCAGTTGGAGTAGGAGCAACAGAAGTATTTGGCGGAGTATTAACCACCGGAGTTTTTTTCCGACCGCCAGGCTTGCCGTTGGTTGATTCGGCCGTTTCAGTCCCGGCCTTCTTTGCTTTCTTCTTCTCTGGGACGGGGGCGGCAGGATCGTTGGCAATAGTAGGAGCTGAGAAAACAGAGATTAAGAAAAGAAAATCGCAATAGTAGAATAAACATAAAGGCAAGACAGGGTGCCGGATCCGAACCTTGCAAAGGCTAGGTCATGGCCCATCGGCTAACCCAAAAAACATCAGCTGGGTATATCTCAGTGGGGAAGAGGTAGATAGAGTTGTTAGCTAACCAGTACTGTTCCAAGTTCAGGGGCTGGGAGGACAGGAGGGTGTGGTTTGCCCGGTGCTTGTCCGGAAGGAAGGCCTCCCTGGCATCCGGGACTATCTGCTTGTTCCACCCGGGACCCGCATACAGCTCTGGATTCACCTTGGTATACCCTTTTTGCTTCCAGTTCTTGGTGGAATCCTTCTTCCCCACTATGAAGTCTTGAACACCAGGCCGAGCCTGGACAGAGCATATCTCCTCTTTGCCAGGGCACTTGATTAGTAGATAGAAGGACTTCCAGAGGTTTAAGCAGGGAACAATCTTGAACCTTGCACATTGAACAAGGAAACCCATCATTACCGCTACGGCGTTGGGATGGACCTGGGCAGGAGAAACCTTGTACACTTCCATAAATCTGGAGTACAGACGAGGGACAGGCAGGCTCAGACCCCACATGAAGTGGATCCGAGGGATGCATAGGTCGTCTTTGATTGACTCATCCGGAGAGACCGCCACGAGCTGAGCGTCGACTGGCAATGGAATACCCATGCCACCGAGGCACTTCATAGTCCAATCATCGGCCGAAAGGGAGTGCGCCCGGGCACTGTCCAAAACCCTCTGTTCTGCATTCTTGGACCTCCTGAACTTTGGTCCGGAAGGGTTCACGGACCGAGACAAGTACACGAGCCTGAGGGGAGAAGGTGGCCTCTGGCCTGCTGGAGGGGGGGGAGAGTTCTCGCGCGATGTGCTGGCGAGAGTATAGGAAATTGGAGACGGGGGCTGGGCACCGGTGTCGACATTAGCATTCGCGTCGGCAGAGGCCATAGTTGACTGTAGAAGGAAAATCTGAGAGGAAGATCTGAGATTTGAAAGCGAAAGGAATATCTGAGATTTGAAATCGAAAGGGGAGAAAAGGAAAGATTTGAAAGAAACACGAAAACGGAGCGGTTATTTATAGAAGAGAAGAAGAGAAAAAGGTGAATAAAAGCAATGATTACTGCCTTCTAGAAACGAGAAAGGAGCGCAGGCGTTAATAAATGGTGCTCGAAAATCGCGGCCACGTGCCACTTTTGTCGGGCAGGATAGAATTCAGAAAGCCACCCCTTCCGCCCTCGGACAAGTGAGGTTTCCTTCCTCGGCCGAAAGGACCGGCTTCCGGGGGGCTAGTGGTGATACCAGGCCCAGGCCCAACTACCCTGTAGTAGTTCGGGCTCGGCCCATGATGAGGTAAGCTAATATGGAGGCATCCGGGATAGTACAACTGGGATAAGGACATGAACACTAGATACCATAGAAAGCATGGACCACATTAGGAGCATGTATCACTGTATAAATAGTGCTCCTCAACACTATTCCAAGTAAGTATTCTCACATTATTCTAGTGATTACCCCTTTTCTCTCCCGGATCCATCTTTCATCATCACGCCGGAGGGTCTACCCTCGGGTACCTCCCGGGGCTCTGTCTTGCAGGGCTAGATCGTTGGATCGGGGATCAGGGTACTACTCGGACTGACCAGGCGGGCAGCATCAACTCCCATATGTAATAAACTAGCTATACAATCGTGCTTTTCGCTGTATGTGTGATTTTATTTATTGTTAGTATTTGGATCTCACGATGCCGGAATACGTGAATTGAATCACCAATTGAAGTTGTTGAGATCATCAATGACACTATCTACTTAATTCTTGTTTTCGTGTAATATGTTAAAGTCTCACAAGCGCATCGGTTAGCGCAGTCTATATTTCTGCAGTTCCACTGTGGACACTCTTGTAACTCCCATGTTTGATAATGAATTAAAAAAATGCGTTTGATGTAAAAAAGATGTAACTTTTAAAGGCAATCTAATATATCCGTACTCAATGAATTTACTATTTTGTTAGAAATATTTGGGTAGATTATATCAAAGCAAGATTCAAAAATAGATAAACGGGATTGGAAAATTGGGATATCAAGTAAAACACATTTAGTTGGCCCAAGAATTGAGATATTTATAGTTATTTCATTAATTGATTTACATGTGATGTTTCATTAAATTTTATTTAATTACTCTGTACGCTTGTTGGGAGCCTTATCTTTTTTCTTCTTTTTAATTTTTTTTTTGAAATCATCAATTGGTGAAAGCTTTGTTAACATCCACAAAATTAATTAAATGTATAAATTCATAAGGGTTCAACACCAATCTGTTATGGTTCATGGGTCTCAACGCAAAATTTAAGAAAATGAAAAGTCTTTGGGCAACTAATTAAGGCCATAACCATCAAACTTAAAAACGGGAGAGATGTCTTTGCCAATTGATCTGCCAAAATTCTCCGTAGATTAGTGAATTACCGTGGTTAGACTATCCTTTGTAGGAGGATCACCTTAATTGTGTATTTTTTGTTTTCTTCATTGTTAAGTAATTAATCATATTTTCTATTATTTTTTTAGTCATTGTCTCCAGCCAATCATTCTCCGTTGCAAATTTGGTACAAATGTGCTAACAACTACGGAGCTTCCTATTAGCAATCATCAACGTTCCAATTAACAAAACTGTAAAACTAAATTCAGAATTACGGAAGCTAAAATTCTCGTACCACACCTTTACAAACTTCAGTGAATCCCAAATTTTTTCAAGAACATCGAAGTTGATTAAAAGAATAAAGGAAAGGAGTATGAATCCAAACTTGGTGAGGGTTCTTCCAAAATCTCAGTCACTGGGCGCATTCAGAACCCTCATCTTGGATAGTTACTACGAAAACCACACAAAAGTAAACAATCAAATGTATTTTCATACATGCGTACACACAACGTCAAATGAAATTGTCCAAGTAAGGAAGTAGATACCCAAATTTAGTAAAGTAAATATATGTATGAGACCGCATGATATTTATAATCAATAGCATAAGCTTGCTACTTATAAGAAGTGAGTCCTAAAGAAAATGAGAAAATAAAGAGGCTTGCATCGGTTCAACATATATAGAGAGAAATAACACCATCAATGAAACTGCTAAGATAATCAACTAAAAGTCCCCTTGATGTGTAGCTAATATATAAGATCACATATATCTCTAAAAACAATCACTATATGACCACGAAACAAATCAATCTTAACCAAACTAAATCTCACATAACTAAAACATGATGTTTGTATAGGGAAGCTACTAGATCCCACATGACTAAAACATGACCGCAACTATTAATATAGTAATTAAGTGATGCAGCCCTCTATCAAGACAATTGTGCTCAGTCTAAAACTACAAAAGACAGCACATGGTAACACATCACTTAAGAAAACATAACCTTTTATAGCACAAAAAAAGCAAGAAGATCCATAAATACTAATGCTTGTTTTGGTTTCAAATACATACCAAAGCCTATGAAAAAGAGAGAAACTTTAATCCAATTTGACTAAAAAATTTACACAAGTGCTGAAACAAACAATTTTGACCTACAAGATGAAAAAGTTGTTTTTTACGCCAGTGCTGAAATAGGGAAGGAATTCATTTCAATGGACACAAAATTCATCATATCAACCAAGTTCAATTACTTATCTAATCCTTAACAAACTGAACTATAGTAAGAAGTACATAACCATTATTTCTACATCCATCCAGTATTATCACAATAGTGCAACAATAAATCGAAAACAAATAATATAAGCAATCCTTGCTTCACACTTTCTGAGGCTACTCTGGTGCAAAGCCCATAATCTTAACAAACAAAACAGAGATAAATGCTAATCCACTTACTTATACTCTGGAATGTTTTCCTTTTTGTTTAGCTAATCCCAATCTACGCCAATAGATATGAAACACACATAACACGTAATTCTCTTGAGTACCAACACTTAGCGGCATCAATTATATAACACTTCTTGAGCATCTCCATACCTCAATGCTAATGATCACAAAATTGTTGTTGAAATAAAAGCTCTGTCAAAAGGTTTCACCCTGACCCATCGATGGTGATCTTCCTCCCACCATTAAAGGTGAAGCCAAACTATTGAAAAGTAATATTAAGTATGGGAAAATTTTCTTTAGAGCAAAACTATTAGAAATTTCAAGGATTATATATACCAGATTCATTGAGGTGAGGTGCCGACAGAGATTCCAGAAATCCAGCAAGCCGTCAGATTGGGAAGCCATAATTTTGTCAGAGGTGGCAGAAAACGTGTGGGCTTTGACATGCAATCATGATATTTTTGAAAGTGGCGCGAGTGTGGAACTATTGCAGGCAATTCAAAGTGACGGCAAAACCGGTGCTATGAGGTGGACTGGGAAATGCAAAGTCTCTTGAAAGACTAATTTTCCTAAATGCTATGGAACTGCCACTGTGTATTTAAACACAAATGATACATGTTGGTGTTAAAACATTGATCATTTTAATGTAAACATATATTAAAACCTGTTTTAATGCAAAATTCAAGAAATTTTATAAAATAATTTAAAATATTGAAGTAATGAAAAATGTAGTTCAAATTAAAAGGTACACAGTATAAGTTAAAACATATAAAGATATTCATGGAAAGTCAGGAAAGTTAGGAGTTCGGGAGATTTTCTCACTAGGAAAATAGGGGAATAAGGAAAATTAAGAAATAAAATGAACGCAATTGTGTGATATGCTAAAAAAACCCCTCTAAGACTACATATTTACAAAAATGTCCATAATCAACCAGAAAAGAGGGTTAATTCACACATTTAGTGTAATTGTAGGTGCGATTTTTCCTATGTCTAAAATTGCACAATTGACTTTTCAGAGTAAATTTTAGTAAATGTTTTACTGTTAATTTAAAATAGTACATCAAATTATAAAATTATCCTGTTATATAAATTTAAATTCCTTGTAACCTGTATTTTTCAAAATGTAATATTTTTACATGATATAATTGTATATGATATTAATCAACAGTGAAATATGATAATCGAAATCTGTGAAAGGTGATCGTGCACACCCTGATGAGATGGAGAGAGTAATAATATTCAGAAAATCGTCTGTATTCATTCGAGATACGAACAACAGGCTGTACCCAACAAAATCCACTAATATAAAAATATTAGCTTAAAGTATTATTTCATATATAATTCAGGAAAAAGTATGATTTTTCAAATCAACTTTTATGCTTTGATAATTAATTTGAATTTAATTTACTCTAAAGCATTTTGACTATTAATTTTAATAAGTATTTACTTGATTAAATAGCTAGAGAACTCTATAAATATTACACACGTTTGATACTTTTATTCATCAAGCATGGAAGGAGGAGGAGCCTCAATTTTAAACACTTGCCACCAGGTTTTGATGTTTTTATTTCTCAGATATCATTATTCGTTCATTCATTTGTATATGTTGAATTAGAAGACTATTCATATATGTAGTTTTTCTCTATGATGCATATATCCTTTGCATGTAATTCCTTCAATGTTGTATTTTAAAACTGAGATAATTTGACTATAGCCAATAATTAATTGTGGTTACCATATCATATATACAGGATGAAATTAAGGCGATTGGAAGCATTTATGAGTGGCTTGATCCCCTTCTTAAAATGAAATTTTTTGGACCTTGCTTGCTTCATGATATGGACAAAAATGAGCTTATAAGGTACTGCATCTCTTGCAAGGCGAGTTTTTGCAAGTGCTGTGAAACTTTTAGTTTGCACAGAGATCATGAATACATCAAGATCCATCGTCATGTTTATCAAGATGTTGTTTCACTTGAACAGATGAAATCGTATATTGACTGTGCTCAAATCCAGGTAAATGGAATTATATTTTTATGATATTGGAATAGCAATAGAGTTTTTAAGTAAGTACAACTATATTTTTTCACAAATAAGATTTTTTTATGGAAATAATTCATTAACTTCATTTTGATGCAAACGGCCCCCTTAGTTTTAATTCTCTTAAAAACAAATCTCATCTATTTTGTTTTACACAAGTTATGAGAATTTCACATTGTGAAAAATGCGAAAAGATTATTCAATTTTAACTTTTTCTAAAATAATTAATAATTTGAAACTCTTACAAATAATTTCAAGTGCGTATATCTTATATTTATTTACATTTATGACATCTCTCATATTGTTTCATTTGTATTACTCTACAGCCTTTCAAGTGTAATAAAAAGTTAATCATATCCCTAAATCCCCTTCAACATTTGGGGTCTGGAGCTCGATCTTCTGTTGATGAATCGTGCCATATTTGCAAGAGAAAATTGCACGAGCCTAAACAATACAAGTTATGTTCTATCTCTTGCAAGGTTAGTGGTAAATTTTATTAAGTATTGTGATTCTAATCAAATCACTTTATTTTAATTCAATTGTAAGGATTTACATGCTCATGTGTTTTGTTTAGCGATGAACTCAAAATATTGGATATCCTTACATTAACTGATTAGGACAAACACGTGTCAGTTTCTAATACCCTATGATATACTTTTCAGGTTAATGCATATGCAACCAAATCACTCCCAGTTTCACTTCTGCCAGAAAAAGGATTAAAAAAGAATTTTGCAGTGGCTAAAAGTCCTCTTAAGCAGAAACACGGGAGAAAAGGAATTCCTTTTCGAGCACCATTTTTTTAGTCACTCAATTTCTTAATAAATGTTGATCACAACACATTATTTGTCTAAGAAATTACTGTAATTGCTTATGTAACCATAAAACTTGGATTAAAGATTGTTTATGCAATTTCTATGTTTAGAATTATATATGATCCTGTTATTTGATAAAGTTTTTATAATTGCAATACTCATTCACTTGTTTATTAGTTTAAACTTGGAGAGTTCCCAAGAATGCTTGTTGTGAATTGTGATCCGGTCATGTTTAGTTGGAAAATATTGTCTCTTTTCCAATACCATTGACCGGGTCGTTGATGGATATAATTCTTGCATGAATATGAGTTATGTTATTGTTACACATGCAAGTTGTATTGAGGTCATTTCAATTAAAACTTTTAAAACTTTTTAATGGATCATCCACCGCGAGCTGTCATTGTATTTGTTGGAGTCCACTGTTATCGTTTATGATGATATAGTCTACTTAAATATATTACATGTTCAAACAATTTTTTACTTAAATTATGCATTATATTTCCAAATTCAATAAGTACCTAGCTAGTACTCAAGGTTCTACATGTAGCATATCACATGTTTCTGAAAATAAATATATTCTCATCTTTTTATAAGAAAATAAATCACATTTCATCACCTTGATATAAGTTCCTGCATACTCACTAGAAAACATTGTTTTCTTGGGAAAGTGTAATTACATAATTAAATGAAAACTATAATAGAATTTTTCATTTGTGGTATACAGAATCATGATTAGTTAATGTGAACAACATGTTTTATTTTTATTTTTTATTAAACATAATTTTAGCACATGTCGTCATCATCATCATCGATGATGAAGAGAAATTGATAAATTAAAGTTAATCTACTTTTGCGATGCAAATATGAGTCATCCATTTCATTCTTTCAGTTTCAAGATTTTCTTCTTTATATAAAAAATTAAATAAGAAATTAAATAGAAATTTAAGAACTTAGATGAAAATGTTTCTAGTCAAAACCAAGAATAAATGGAAGATAAAGTTTTGCCTGTTTGACTTTTCAACATATCTTTTCATATATATATACTTGCTAAACAACCGTGCTTTGCGCGGTATGTGATTTTATTTATTTTTAGTATTTGGATCTCACCATGCTGGAATATGTGAATTAAATCACCAATTGAAGTTGTTGGGATCATCAATGACATTATCTCCTGAATTTCTTATTTTTGTGTAATATGTTAAAGTCTCAGAAGCGCATCAGTTAGCGCGGTCTATATTTCTACAGTTCCACTGTGGATACTCTTTGTGACTCCCATGTTTGATAATGAATTAAAAAGGTATTTGATGTAATAAAACGTAATTTTAAAGGTTATCTAGTTGATACGTACTTAATGAATTTACTATTTTGTTAGAAATACTTTAGTAGATTACATTAAAGTTGGATTTGTAAATAGATAAATGGGATTGAATAATTGGGATCTCCGGTAAAAAAAATATTTAGTTGGCTCAAGACTTGAGATATTTATAGTTTTTTTATTAATTGATATACATGTGATGTTCCCTTTATTCAAATTTAATTTAATTACTATGTTGGCATGTTGGGAGCCTTATCTTCTTTCTTATTTTTTTAAATTCTTTTGAAATCATCAATTGGTGAAGGGCTTTTTATAACTTCCCCAAACTTAATTAAATGTTGAAATTTACAAGGGTTTTACACCAACGTTTAATGGTTCAAAGGTCTCAATGCAAAAATTAAGAAAGTGGAAGGCCTTTGTGCAACAAGACTATATCATTCAAGTTTAAAATGGGAGAGATGTGTCTGCAAATTGAGCTGCAAAAATTCTTCTTAGATTAGTGAATTACAGTGGTTTGACTCCTCCTTTGGAGGAGGATCACCTTAATTGTATATTTCTTATTTTTTTCATTGTTAAGTAATTAATCACACATTCTCCGTTTCCAGCCAATCTCTCGCCAAGACCAAAAAGGGAAGCACAAAAGAGATGCCTATATGCTATATCCTAGTTCAGGAGCATCTATTAAGAACCATACCTAAATCATCTAGTCATCTTTGTCAATACATCCATTTCATAAAGCCAATCTAGAACACCAATATATTGAAAGTAAAATTCAATATATGCTTATTATAATTTTATAGATATAACTTCATTACTACAACGGAAATAAAAATAAACAAAGAATAATTGGTATACATAAGTCATAGCTTTTTTTGTACTAACCTTTTCGTTTTCTTTCCAAATACAATGAGTCGTGTACGTAGAATGTCTCTATTACATTAGGCTAAACGACCATTAATAACAACAAAATCTATCCAAGAAGAAAGACTCTACACTTGTTATGTTCAAAATTAACCAGAAAAAAATAATCCCCAAGCCTTCTCAAACTATACAGCCAAAATAGCAAAATTCAAATTTCAGTTATTTTAAATTCTAGCAGAGTAAGCTCTTAAGCTTGCAACCTTTTGAAAGATAATTTACAAAGTATAGAAAGAAAATATATCAAAATTCTCACAGATTTAATGAACTTTTGCATTTCAAACTGTTTCTTTCACCAACACTTTGAACACTTCTACCAGGTCTGCAAACTCGTCCTATAAGGTCATATAATTCTGTTTGAAAGATCTTCAAATTTCATCGCAATTCTAAACTCTGTGCTACTAATTTGAAAATCATGATGATGCAATATTTCAGCATCCATTCGTAGAAAGATAACACTTCTCCTTTGGTACAAGGTACAAGGAACAAGAACTAAAATGGAACTAAATTTAAGCACATTAGAAAACAAAACATATGACACTAAAAAAGAAAGAAGCACAAGGTTATTAAGAATAACACCTCATTAAATTGGTGTGCATGAGATATGGATGCATCCCCATAGAGTGTAAAGGGTCCTCTCCATGTTAGCTCTATGTGCAAGAGAGCAAACATCAATCATGCAACAAGAATTATAGTTGTAGAATTCTCTAGTGAAATTATAACATTTAGATGTAGTTGAAGCATTTTCAGTATTAACTAAGACTCTAATTAAGCAGAAAAGATACCATTCATTCTTTATATCATAAGGAAATTTCAAAAACACTTCTCAAATCAATCAGACCTTGCATTAAATTTCATAACGGTCTAAAGTCTCAAGTATGGATCTGTTCGCTAATCTAACTATATGCAAGGACAAAAGAAAAATCAACTACGTGTCTTCATTTAAGTTATAGCTATACCTGGAAGGGCAATTTTTTAAAAGAATATATTACAGTGATGTGAGCTGGAACACTTGTATATATGATTTCCATCTATAGCTCTAATCAATTAAATGTGACACAACTTAGCTCTATACCTTAAGGATAGATTTCTCACAAAAAAAGGCACATATGTTTATACGCTGGTCAGCCCAAGCTCTTTATATCTATAAACAAATCAAGCAAAACCAGTTAAAGGTATCTTGGATACAAATTTGGTACGGTTGTGTTAACAACCACAGAGCTTCCTATCAGCAATCATCAACGTTCCTATTAAGAAAACTATAAAATTACATTCAGAATTATGAAAGCTAAAATTCTCGTACCACACCTTTACAAACTTCGGTGAATCCCAATTTTTTCAAAAACTTCGAAGTTTAATAAAATAATAAAGGAAAGGACTATGAATCCAAACTTGGTGAGGGTTCTTCTAGAATCTCAGTCACTGGTAGCATTCAGAACCCTCATTTTGGATAGTTACTACAAAAACCACACGAAAGTAAACAATCAAATGTATTTCCATACATGCGTACACACAACGTCAAATGAAATTTTCCAAATAAGGAAGTAGATATTCAAATTTAGTAAAGTAAATATATGTAAGAGAGAGCATGATATTTGTAATCAATAGCATAAGCTTGCAACTTATAAGAAGTGAGTCCTAAAGAAAATGAGAAAATAAAGAGGCCTGCATTGGTTCAACATATATATACATAGAGAGAAATAACACTATCAATGAAACTGCTAAGATAATCAACTAAAAGTCCCCTTGACGTGTAGCTAATATATAAAATCATATATATCTCTAAATGAAGACAATGTCTATATGACCAAGAAACAAAAGAATCTTAACCAGACTAAATCTCACATGACTTAAACTGGACGTTTGTAAGGGAATGTGGCTATGAATCTAGTAACTAAGAGACGGAGCCCTCTATCAAGACAATTGTGCTCAGTCCGAAACCACAAAACATAGCACATGGTATAACAAAACACTTCAGAAAACATAAGCTTTTATAACACATAAAAGAAAAAAGATCCATAAATACTAATGCTTGTTTTGGTTTCAAATAAATACTAAAACCTATGAAACAGCGAGAATCTTGAACCAAATTAACTTAAAAATTTACACAAGTGCTGAAACAGACAATTTTGACCTACATCGGGAAAAAGTTATTTTTTACACCAGGTGTGCAGGGAAGGAATTCATTTCAATGGACACAAAGTCCATCATATCAACCAAGTTCAATTATTTATATAGTGCTTAACAAACTAAACTAAAGTAGGATATACATAACCATTATTTCTACATCCACCCAGTATTACCACAATAGTGAAGTATTCAATCTAAAACAAATGATATAAGCAATCCTTACTTCACTCCCTCTGAGGCTACTCTTGTGCAAAACCCAAAATTGATAAGTCCATGGTTCGTATTCAGAACTCATTCATACTCGGACCAGGGCCCGAGAAGGGTTGTGGGCTCGAGATATGCAGAAAGTGGATCCACAGGTCCATCAATCCTAATCCTTATAAGGAATGCGTATATTATGAATGTTCTACAAGGAATATACGTCCTCTTAATGATGGTAACACAGCCATACTAAACATGGTAACATAACCATGTCCGAAATACACTTCTTCTATACATGGTAATACAACTACTATTTCCATAAGTGTTGTATTCATACCATAAATACATATCTTAGTGATCTATGGATTTTAGCCATATAAATACCCTAAAGGTTTGGTAGACCTCTCCATCTAATCTCATACTTTACGCCTTAAGAAAATATACTAACTTGAGCGTCGGAGTGTCGATCCCCGTGACACCCGGGGCCTTTGTCTTGCAGATTAGTTCGAGAGCCTGGTTCATCGTCGAAGTGTTGGTGTCCGGCATACATCAATAATCTTATTCAGAATAATCTAATCAAACAAAATAGAGAGTTTCATATTTTTTAAAATGCTAATCCACTTACTTCTGAAACCTTTTCCTTTTGTATTTAGCTAATCTCAATCTACAATAATAGATATGAAACACACAGAACACGTATTGTTCTTGAGCACCAATACTTATCACCATCAATTATAGAACACTTCTTAAGCATCACCACACCTCATTGCTAATGATTCTATAATTGTTGCGGAAGTAAAAGCTCTGTATAAAGGTTTCCCATCGGCGGTGATCTTCCTCCCACAGTTAAAGGGGAAGCCAAACTATTGAAAAGTGATAAGTCTAGGGTTCGTGTTCAGACCTCATTCATACTCGGACCAGGGTCTGAGAAGGGTCGTGGGCTCGAGATACGCGGAGAATGGATCCACAGGTCCATCAATCCTAATCCTTATAAGGAGTGCGTATATTATGAATGTTCTACAAGGAATATACATCTTCTCAAATATGGTAATACAGCCATCTTAAGCATGGTAATACAACCATGACCGAAATACACTTCCTCTATACATGGTAATATAACTACTATTCCCATAAGACTTGTATTCATACCATAAATACATATCTTGGTGATCTACGAATCGTAGCCATATAAATACACACAAGGTTTGGTACACCTTTTCTATCTCATACTACATACAATACGCCTTACGCCTCATACTAACTTGAGCGCCGGAGTGTCTATCCTCGGGATACCCGAGGCTTTTTTTTGCAGGTTAGTTCGTGAGCAAGGTTCGTCGTCGAAGTGTCATACATCAATTTGGCACGCCCAGTGGAACCCACATCTGTTGACGACGTCGCCGAACTTTGTGTCTGATCTGATCTTGCGCACCTGTTCAAAAAATTTATCACACCATGTTTAAAGCCGAGAAACCTAGGCGAAGCGCCCATGTACCAGGGCAAAATCCGGAGGAGAATCCAGAAGCAGAAAAGCCCCCTCGAGGAAGCGGACGAGGTCGACCCAGAGGATCTCGAACGCGCTCCACCTCTGAACCACCACTAGGCTCTACCGTGGGGGTAGGAAACTCCAGCGTTCCGAACTCCCTCACTCCAAACCTCGTAGTATCTGGAGCACCATCCTCAAGTCCAAAACCTGCTGCATCCGAAGTGCTACCTTCTGAGTCGGACCTTGTGGAATCTGAAGTACCGAACTCGGGTCAGAGGATCTCGATATAGACCAACATGAATCACAGCGATCGCATCAACAATCTGAAGGACCTCGACCAAGAGGATGGGTTGGAAGAAAGAGCACATAGGGATCGACGAATCCTCGCAAAAAGGCAGCAGGAAGGAAAGTCTGTGATAGCACTATCACAGATATATGGATCTCGCCACGAGATGCTATGATCGAAATGAAATATTCTTGATAAACCTGTATCGAATGATTGTAGGTGATGACACTCTGAGGATGAAGTTGGCAACGAAAAATCCTACAACTATCCAACATCTCCAAGCACTACTAGAAATCTCTTCGGAGACGTCGCCGTTCAACGGCGGTTGGTCGTTTTTTCTCCTTTGCGCCACCTGTCCAGCTTTTCGAGTTCGAAAACTGGTGCCCAAAATATTAACGTCGGTTATGCTGTTGATTTACATATTTCGATTTCGAAATCCTATGATTTAATAGTTTCGTAATCGAAAGCCTATAGTTATGGTTCTCATAACAAGTGGGAATTCTGGTATAATCTCGGGTCGTTGAAGTTCGAATTTTGATTGTGACTCCAGTAAATATTTCGAATTCGAAATGTGGAATTTGACTGATAGTTCGAACTCGAAATTTTGGAGAACTGCTGGTTCGATCTCGGAAGGTTTGAAAACATGATTATTCTGTATCGAAAATTTTGAAAATATAATGTTCGAATTCGGGAAAGATTATGGTTTGAACTCGGAAGGTTTAGAAGCTAATGGTTGGACATCGAAGATTTTAAGTTATGTTGTTCCGGATTCGTAAAGAGAGTGTGAATTATTCGAAGGAAGTTAAAGGTGTGGCACATCGCCTTTCGAAGCTGAAACTTTGCGTCAGTAGTTTAGTCACCATCATATTTCGATAGCGTAAAGGTGTTAGCATGATTTTTACCACCTTTAATTCATTTACTACTTTGCTAATCATAAAAAATTAGTGCAGCAAATTGCTTGTAAATAGTAGAAATATTGCATGGAGAGTATAATATGACTTTACTTTGTAATTGAGAATATAAACTTTCTATGAGCACTTATAAACTAAAGTATAAATTATTCAAATTTCAAGACATATTTGACTTTTTCTACGCACTAAGAATACTGAGTACAACTAATCACATATGAAATGTTATTTGATATTTATAAACACGAATTAAAATGAATATAACTAATCAAAAGTCATACCAAATTTTTGTAAATAGTAACTAAATTGAATATAATGAATTGAAGGTTATTTGACCTTTAACAAAAACTGAGTATAATAATGAATCTAAGGCCACACCTTGATTACTTGTAAATATAATCAATTGAAATGAATCTAATAATGAATCAGCTAAATTGAGTATAATCAATCAAAAATCAAATCTTCATTACTTGTGATTTGTGAATACTAGATAAAATGAGTATAATCAATCAAAGATCAAACCTTGATTACTTTACCCTCGATAAACACTAACGAAACTGAGTGTAACGATAAATACTAACTAAACTAGTATACAACTAATCAAGGAATATAACATTGTCGGACTCTATAATAAACACCAAATAGTTGAATATATAACAGTAATCAAAGAAAATAACATGGCTTGATTACATAAACACTGATTAAACTGAGTCCATGTGTGTGTCTTGGCTTATAAGTAGAGCAGTTCACAGTTCAATTCAGTTCAGTTAAGTTCAATTCAATTCAACATTAGAATACTTTGATCAAATTTAGGTAAATTTAGACACATTGATTCTATTTTCAATACATTTAATTTTCACTTCAGTTCAGTTCATTAAGAAATAAGTTCCGGAAAACAAGCCATGAGTATATCTAAACAAAGAAGATAACATTGCTTGATTTTCTATCAACACTGACCAAACTGATACTAATCAAATAAGTTAACATGGCTTGAAATTCAGTAAATACTAAGAAAGTAGAGGAGTGTTACATATTATTGGTATAACGACTTGTAATAGGAGAGTTATACATTTTGATTTTACTGTGTAATCATGGAGAATATATATATAAACAACGAAAATGCATAGTGAGGTATGATTTTCCATATATTGATTTTATGTAAATTGAGCTTCATTTTATTTGATGAAGTAAATTGAGCTCTATTAAGTTTATGTGAATTGAGCTTTAATCAATGAAAATACCAAATCTAGTTTGAATTTATATTATAATATCTAAGGAAACTAAAATAAAATAATGTTTTCAGAGAAAGTAATGAAACTAATATACTAATAACTTCACAATAAGAAGGCCTTAGAAGGCCATCAATACTCGAATAACTATAATTACTGACTAAATTGAGTATAACTAATTAAAGAGAATAATATACTTTACTTTTTATGAATACTAACTGCAGTTGATCATATAAACATTATTTGACGTTCTATAAACGTTACTTGACTTTTCTGTACACTAGATAATTAACTTTATGTAAATTGAGCTTAGTTAATGAAAATACCAAGTTTGAATCTATGTAATAATATCTGACATTCCATATATACTAACTTGTATAACTAATCAAATAAGATGATATTACTTGAATTTGTATGAAGAGTAACTAGTAATCACAACCAAAGATAAAATCTTTACTGATTTTCTAAGGAAATTTAGAAAATCATAGATCAAACCTTAACTTTCTAGGAACATTAATAAGTATAACAAATGAAATGTCAATGTTATTTGGTTTTCTATAAACACAACAAAACTGAATTTAGTTATTTGACATTCGATAAACACTAATTAAGATAGATATAACTTGTTAAATGTCGTGTGGACAATGTGTAAACCGTTTCCATACGGAACATAATTGACCTTCTAAAAATCAAACTAAACTGAGTATAATCAATCAAAGATCGCACCTTGATTACTTGACTTTCAGTAAATACTAAGTGTATTGAGTGTAATTAAACAACGATCACACCTTGATCACTTGACTTTTTGGAAATACAAACTAAATTGAAAGTAACTAACCGAAGGTCAAAACTTATTTGAATTTTTATAACTACTAACTAGATTGAGTATAACTAATTAAAAAACACAAATGTTACTCGATTTTCTATAAATACTAACTACTATAGATCATATAACATTATTTCTAGTTGATTTTTCTATAAATACTATTTAATTATAAGTTTATGTAAATTGAGGTAAACTAATTAAAATAAAAAAACCTTATTTATTCTTTATTAAATAATATTGATAATATTTAATTTACCTTATCATTAAGATTAGTAGGATCCTAATTCTGTTTTTGGATATAGACCTTCGAGGTCGCAATTAGAATAGGACTTGAGTTCATAATTTGTGAATAAATAATGCTATACTCAAAAAAGGTTAATCGGATGTATTTATCTCAACCATTGACATTCTCTATCAAATAAATCACAACCACTTATACTTTTGTCTATATAGTCAAATGTGAAATCTTATCCGATGCACAACTCTCTTCCTGTGAACTCGCCCGATCTGTTGATGGGTTCTGGGTGACGACCGGGATGAAACGCGATGGTGAGCTAAGCGATGCCATCGGCGGCGATTTGAGCAACGTCGTAGCGAGCCAGCGATCTGGACGATTGTGACAAGGTGGGTCGAATTTGGGCGGCGATCGGAATGATTCCGACACCGTGAAGGGACTCAGGGTGAAGCTCGAGCTCTGAATCTATGGGGTTTCGATTGTAATATCCCTTACCTCGAGTGCGATCACTGCGTTGGAGATAAGTCCAGCCTAAAAGCTCGCCTCCCGATGCTTGCCGTGAAGCGGCAGAGCTAGGCTACATCGGGCCGCTTACAACCGTGGAATCAAGGGGTTGTGTCAGACTGTGATTGTTGTTCGATTCCACTCCATCGCTTATGTTATTAAGCTCGTTCCGGCGATCTGTAAATGGTATTCCGTTCACCACTTCCGGTCATATGAAGAGGTATATATGCGTTGAACTTGAGTATGATTGTATTTGTTTTTGGTGGTATAGCTTAACTTTCACAGGAAAGAGATTTAAACAACATTCTGAATCAAGGATTTGGTAGCAGAAGTAGGCCACCAAGAAAACCTTTGCAAGATTTGGTTGCAGGATTCTTCATAAGTCTTTGCAACATGTACTCATTGAGTTTGATAAAATTTGGTTATTTATTTGTTGCAGGATTCTGAAGCTGCTATGGGGCACCGGTAACAAATTTGGGGACAAGCCTGTAAGATCTACATCTTCTGCACCATCCCAGTTCAGCTTTTTATCTCGAATACTTCTTCTTCTTTTTCAACACCATCGATGAAGGGGCAGAGGTGCCACAACAAAGTTGCAAGAGTACCACCATGGTTCAGATCTCTCCCACCTTTGTAAAATTTCCTGCACCTTACCTACGAGTTCATCATCAGCCGTTGTTCCGAGCCAAAAACAAATCAAGGAGTAGACCGGAAGCATCTGGATGATTATTTTCCGGCCAGTGTGGCCGGATTTTTTTTGAAACCCAACAAACAAGTTTCGAACTCGTAAGGTGTAAAACTCTCTACTACAAAATAAGTTTTCGATTTCGGAATGAAATGATTGGTGCTAATGCGGCTGCTTTCCGATTCCGAAATTCATTGAATTGTGAATAGTAAACTTATAAACTTACGACTTCGAAATCTGTGTATGTTTTTGTTTCGATTCGTAAAGATTTTGTTTGTTTTGGGTAAGAATGACTTTGCAGAATCTTACCATTCGTAACTTATGATCTGACAGGGTTTCGAATTCGAAACCTTACTCGGCGGTTGCTTCCACCGTGTTAAACTGGAACGCCGTTGGACGGCGGTTCCAGTAACGTCGGTTCCACCCGACGTTGATACCCCATATTACCGACGTGTGCACTACACTTCTGCACTAGTGAAGTCATCATGGAGAAATATGCTAGCAAAGCGGATGCAGTGATGGGCAAAAGATCTCAAGACCTTGACAATAAGGTGAAGGAGCCTAAGATGAAGATACCGAAGGTCGAGAAAACTAAGGGCACTCCCAAACCAACCTTCGAGTTCTACACTCCTCTAGCTAGATCACGGGCTGAGATCTTGTCCATTCACAGGCACCTTTTAAAGGACCCACCCGCCATGAAGGATTCAGCTGAGCGTCAAAGATCCCCAAAATTATGCCAATATCACAGAGATCGGGGGCATGACACTGAGGAGTGCTACCAGCTCAAGAATGAGATCGAGAAATTGACCCGACAAGGAATCGTGCAACAGATTGCACATTCAATAGCTGGTGACAGTCGGGGCACACAGAGGAGATATGAGGGAAAGCCCTAGCAGAAGAAGAAGGATGGCTTCCGAAACAACAACAACAATAACAACCAAGGCGGTGGGGGCAATAATCCTCAAGATCCTTCACCACCGCAGCCAAATGGATCTAACTGAGTTATCAACGGCATCAACGACTACACGGGAGAAGCAATTTCCCTTACTAAGTTGAAGGATAGTGTGCGGGTCATACCTCACACCGAACCAGTCAACAAGAGGCTCCGCCCCGAGGAAACCATAACCTTCACGGACGCGGATGATGTACCAAACCAGATGCCTCATTCTGACCCACTAATCATCCCTGCAACAATACATGACTCCCTAGTGAAGAGAGTATTTGTCGAAAACGGGAGTGGAGTAGAAGTGATGTTCCAAGACTATGTCCAAAACCTAGGATTTACCAAGGATGACCTCAAGCCTACAGGCCCAATCTCGGGGTTCACCGGAAGTCCAGTCATACCCCTTGGAGAAATCACACTTTCAGTCACAGTAGCAGAAGGAGCGAAAAGCCTAACCCTTTACTGCACATTTGTGGTTGTCGACACCGTTACACCCTTTAACATTATTCTTGGCAGACGTTGGATGTGCCAAGCTAAGGATGGCATAAGAGAGTAATTGGGGTCGTGGCCTCCAAAGTGGTCGAGGTCGTGCCTCCACTTCTTCTCGCGGTCGGGGTCGTACCCCTATATTTAAAGACCTTCACGAGGTGTAAGAAGTTTCTTAGTGTAAAAACACTTTTTGATTTTGCCTTTATAAAGATCTTTATATTGAAATCCTTGAGAAGATTGACCCTTTAGGCTTATGAATAGCCTTGATAAATAGTGATGTATACCTTAATAGGAGTATCACAATGAGAGTCGAGTTCCAAACTTTGTAAGTTTGCATGACCCGTATCATGTTGGTCTTTGACCATATACTTTCTATAAGTATATTATTTTATTTTGGCCTAAGATGATTGTAGTTCAGGCACGTAGTCTAAACAGCTCATATTAGATAAGCATAAATCATACACTTAAACGTATGGATCTTTAGGCAGCAGTCTTTGCTTATGCTTTGTGAGGCATAGTTTCTCTTTGTATTTAGAGAGTATGGACTGCTTCAATATAAAATAGAAAATATATATCGAAAAGAAATTGCATTCTTCGAACTTGAGAGTTCGGTAAAATTATAAAAGACAACCCCGAGTTTGGGAGCTCGGGTATAAAAATGTAAAAAGATGAAAAGAAAAAGAGCTAGGCCCGTAGGCCTTATTGAAGTAGTTTCTCCTTATATGGAGAAGGTCTACTTTGTTTATTTCAATTAGATTTACTTTTGTTTATATGAAACATAATTCGATAAAATTTCAGTTAAATTTAGTCATACTATCACTATCTTCAATACCTTAATTTTAACTTCAGTATAGTTCAATATCTTTCTATTTGGTTTAGTTCCTTTCCGGTTAGGCAAATCAATTTGGGAGAACAAACCTAGGTAAGAGTTCTCCAAAATTTATTTGGCTATTTATAAGACATGACTCTTGGGCATTTGGCAAGGTGCAAGCCCAATAGGGAAGGGGTAAGTAACCCTTAAACCCTGACTCTATATAAAGGGTATCATGATGCATGGAAAAGGCAGATTCTATTCCCTTACTCTCACAACTCTTATTCTTTCTCTCTTATGGGAAGCTGACTTGGGCGTCGGAGAGGAAACACCAGGCTACAGCTGGGGGGCTCCACTTTTGCAGGTCATATCAACGCCAACAAGACCCCGATCCACGAGAGCCTTGTAGAAGGGAGCAAGGGGGTAGCATCAAATGGGAGTGAAGTAATTAACAATCAATGTATTTAAAATAGCAATATGTGACTTGAACTATATTTTGCTAAAAGTTAAACTTTATCCTTAGTTCACTTGAACTAAATTCAACCAAAAAATTTAAATGCATTAAATTAAACTAAAATCAATTGAACTGAATTGAATTAAACTAAATAAATTGAACTGAATTTAAAAATTTTCAAATTTGTTTGGTAGAATATGCCCCTCGATCTAGGGTTTTTAAGCATTTAGAATTTATTAATGTCATTTTCATCACATATAAGTATTAAAACAAGATAACCCTAATAATAAATATTAAACAATAATGCCTTTATAATAATGTTTATTCTTTACTGTGATTAGGGACATATATAAGAGCCACTGTAAAAGAATTCTCATGCAAGTTATGGTGGAAGATGCAGCAAAATACCACAATATGGACAACATTCCTATGAACTATCCCAGCCTCTTAAAGAACCTCTCACACTGGAGAAGAATATGCTCACTAACTGAATTTTCCAACCTACAGTCATAGGTGATCATTGGAAAGGGAACTGCTCCATTTTGGGACTCAAACTGGACTAAATATTGACCACTATACTACAAATGGCCTAAAGGGGAACTAGTGCCTTTCCCAAAGCTAAATGTGGCAAATTTATGTGCTAATCAAATTGCAAGTCAATTCTGCAATGGAGCCATTCATGGCTACTACAATTATTTCTGAATTGCAGGGAGCAAAAATCAGGCACAATCATGAGGACACACTTATTTGGAAGCCTGAGCAGAATGGTCAATTAACATGAAGTATGCATACAAACTGTTGAAACCACTATCCACATATTTGGAATAAACACATCCCAGTTCAAATATATATACTTATTTGGAGATTGGTTAATGGCACAATTCCATTTGATGACATACTTGTAAGGTTTGGTATCATTCTCTCATCAAAATGTCCCCTCTATTGCAATCTAGATACTATTGAACATTTCTTTCATGAGTGTGACCAGAACATGACCATTTTTGATTTTGTGCATGCAGTGTTTCAAATTCTGATGTATGCCGGACACCAACACTTCGACGAGGAACCAGGCTCTTGAACTGATCTGCAAGACAAAGGCCCCAGGTGTCCCGGGGATAGACACTTCGACGCTCAAGTCAGTATATTTTCTTAAGGCGTAAAGTATGAGATTAGATGGAGAGGTCTACCAAACCTTTAGGGTATTTATATGGCTACAATCCGTAGATCACCAAGATATATATTTATGGTATGAATACAACACTCATGGGAATAGTAGTTTTCTTACCATGTATAGAAGAAGAATATTTTGGACATGGTTATATTACTATGTTTAGGATGGTTGTGTTACCATCTTTAAGAGGACGCATATTCCTTGTAGAACATTCATAATATACGTAATCCTTATAAGGATTAGGAATGATGGACCTGTGGATCCATCCTCCGCGTATCTCGAGCCCACGACCCTTCTCGGGCCCTGGTCCAAGTATGAATGAGGTCCGAATACGAACCATGGATTTATCAGTAGCCCCAAGGTAGATCTTCAGAATAAAGTGCTCTGTCTCGAAGGTTATAGGAGAGGCTTACTTCTCGAGGGAAGACCAATAACTCGAGGAAGACTGACTCGGGGTGTCCATCTAGGACTATCCTCTTGAACTTACCCTTCTGAATATCTAGCTTAAAGTTCTTTCGTATTCCATCAAATATATAGACGGTTGAGATTAGCTTCCTTTGAAATCCAGATGGTAAATACACGTAGCGTGTCTTCATTGGAAAGCAGAGATGGTCTGTCCCCCGTCTCTCCAATTACTTGCCTTGGAAACAGAATCGAGGTAATTGCTCGTCTTCAATGCTTGTCTGAGTTTGGATTAAATTTCCCAAATCATTCTCATTGTCTTCTCTTATTCAAAAATTTCTTCTTTCCAAGTTCAGAAGACGCATCAATATTTCATCAATTTCTGAAGCCCCAAATTTCTGCTTTCTGCTTCCATCATCAGTAAGTACTATCTTCTTTCTCTGCACATTTGCTTGTGTCTGTTTTTTCCTTCAGAATATAGAGTACTCCACCTCGAAGGTTGAAGCAGAGGCTTGCTTCTCGAGGGAAGACCAATAACTCGAGGGAGAATAACTCGGGATGTTAAGCTCGGGGTATCCTTCTAGGACTATCCTCTCGAACTTAACCTTCTGAATATCTAGCTTAATGTTCTTTCGTATTCAATCAAATATATGAACGGCTGAGATTAGCTTCCTTTAAAGTCCAGATGGTGGATACACGTGGCGTGTCTTCATTGGCAAGCAGAGACGGTCTGTCCCCCGTCTCTCCAATTACATGCATTGGAAACAGAATCGAGGTAACTGCTCGTCTTCAATGCTGTCTGGGTTTGGATTAAATTTCCCAAATCATTCCCATTGTCTTCTCTTATTCAAAAATTTCTTCTTTCCAAGTTCAGAAGACGCGTCAGTACTTCATCAATTTCCGAAGCCCCAAATTTCTGCTTCCATTATCAGTAAGTGCTATCTTCTTTCTCTGCGCATTTACTTATGTCTGTTTTTACCTTTTATATCTGTGTGTGTATTTCCCCCATACTCTATGTAATCATGAGAAATGGTAGTAAAACAAATTCCGTCCCCCATCATGATGAGGGAGAGTATGTAGGAGCTCAGGCTGAAGAGAGTAGCTCCCATGACTGCCGCAGAGCTGAGGTAGCCAGTGGGAAAAAACCTGTAACTCTGAAGAAGAAAGCCTTTGAGGAAGAGAAGAGGGTGAGAGCAATGGCCAGGAGGGCTCAAGTAGAGGGGAGTAGTCCCATGGTGATGCATGCATCCGGAGGTATAGTATCCATGGATGGCGAAAGTAGTAGTAAAAGGTCGTCAATGGAGGATAAAGCACGCTCTAATGCTGCTATCTTTGCAGAAGGCTGTCCCTTTTCAATTCCTTCTGATGCTGATCTTATGTACTTTCACTACTAGAATATCAAGCCATCTAAGGCGGTTCATCCTTCATGTGTTAAGGCAGAAAACAATTGCCTTCCCTGGTTGTGACTTAAATGAGAAAAATCATCTAAGGCGGTTTCTTTTCCGCCTTAGATGTTTTTGGATTTAAGGCGTTTGTTTCCGCCTTAGATGAAGGCTTATCCGCCTTGCTCAGTACTTACGAACTCGCTAGCATGCACGTCTGGATGATATGAATTGACTCTTTGCGAGTTCGTAACTAGCCAACGCTAATACTAAACAAATGGTTGATTGTTTTGTTACGACAGAAGCCTACGGATCGCCAGATGAAATACTAACGATATCGCAACATTGGAAAGCCTAGACTGTTATGAATGTGTGCAAGATTGGTTGCGACTTTAACCTTCCGGATCGCTAACAGTAGTTACGACTCCGTAAGGTAGCCTATCTTGTCATATATTCGTCTGCTGACGAGACTAGTTACGAGAAACAGAGACGATTCGCTGGGTCTAAAGTAGTGAAATCGTTACAAGGCAAAGTAAACATTTAGGGTTAAACAACACGAGCCAGGTTACGACAGCAACGTGCTACTCGCTAGTAATACCGTAGCGACATCGCAACAGAAAAATTGTATATAATAAAAATTGAAAAAATATAAAATTTGTAAAAATTAAATTATAAAAATATAATTAAAATTGTTGGTTCGAGAGAGATAACGATGTCATAAGAAAATCGCTAAATGTGCATAGTTACGGACTCGCTACTAATCTCGCTTCATTTAAACGACGTCGTTTGAGCATTGGGTGAGCGAGAAAAACAGATGACGTTATGACTAAGCTAGATATTCGCCTGGTGTTGGCGTGAATAGTTACGAGCTCGACAGAGATCAGATTGGAGAGGCAGAGAAGAACGAGCGATTGGGTAGCGATGGCGCAAAAACTAAGCTCAGAAATTTAATTCTGGCGAGTGATGTAGCGATAGTACAAGATGGTCGCAACAATTTTAATGTAACTGGCGAGAGAAGTAACGATGTCGCAGCGAATTCGTAAGTGTCACAAAATTATAGGATTTGAGCCATTACCACCCATTTCCACTAAAATTGTGTTTCATTTTAATTGTCTAAGCTGTCAATTGCAAGATGCATGGTATGTAAGCACAAAACATGAACATGAAACACTATCAAGCCACACTTTATAAACTAATAGAAGTAATGGAACTCAAAAGTATATACATCCATTTGACATAAAAAGAAACTAGCTTTTATTGGGAATGTGAGGCCTAGAGATGTACCGAGATCTAATAAAGACCAAGTGTCTAGCCAATGCATCTCTACCATCCTCCAAGTCCTTCTTGGTGTATGGTGCATGATTTTCCTCGATAATCTAAGAATATGAAATGTTTTTTAATACTATTAAATGCAATGTAGATACTAATAGGTACAATAAGTTGGTTGTAAGATTTCTTACGCGGTGTAATTCCAAATTATCATCAACAAGGCCAGCGACGCACTCGGTGGCATACAACATCATATAGTAACCGCACTCCGAATTTGACAATTGCTTTCAGTGCTGAGAGTGAAGAAGTATAACAAATGATTTGAAATGAAATCATAGTAGAAATAAATGAGCATTGGATTTGTAATGTCACCTGAATCTATATAAGGTTGAAGGGAAGTAGTGTGTCTTCATGTGCACTATGCATAGCAACCTCTAATAAATCGGCAAATTTTGTAGATGTACCAAAGTGTAGCGGGTCCATCCAATACACTCGCTTCAACGATGGTATCATAGCTACAAAACTCCAATGGCCACTACATATTTTAAGAAATGAAAATGTAAGAACCCGTCTCGAAGATTTGAATGTTTACGAAGTGCAAATATCCAATTATAACAAAGAAAACTAACCTCTCTAGATATGGGCCTATGTAAATTGTCTTGGTCTTGTCACTAAGGATCTTAGAGAGATAAGCAAGTCGTGATTGATTACTTTCATTCATTTGTTGCAAGCATATTGGGTGCAAAAACCCAATGAAAGTCTTTGCGTTTAGAGCAAGGCATTGCATGTACCTAAATAAACAATAGATGGGATATGAATGTATAATAGTGCACAAGTACATGAAAAGTCGTAACTTGCAATACGATAGAAGAAATGAGATCAAGTAGCTTACATTTGATGTAGTATAAGGATTGTTTCGGGAAGGGTTTTATAGTGCCAGAAAAGGGCAAAGTCTTTCAATGGAACGGCTAATTCCCTCGCTTTGCCGAACACCTGTTTATTGGAATAGAAATACTAAACAGAATCCCGACTATGGTGGCCCACCAGATCATAAAACGTGCGAAGGTATCCCGGGAGTGATTTTATGAATCCAACTTCTCCCGCCGACATCGGCTTCTTAGCTACCCGGAAATCTAGTGGGTCTACGACGGGTGAAGGTGTGTTTCTATTAATTGGGATAGAATTAGAATTCACATCAACGACCAACCATTTGGGCCACAAAAAAAACGGCCCAAACCTTTACCCACTGTCGTGCACTCTTGATCCGCGACCGGTACCAACGCATCCTCCACTAACACATGTAGTATAGAAACCCTAACGAAACCAATAGGAACTTTGGCTTCATGATGTAGTGCCATGTCAGGATATGAATTTCCCATTGCAACTTGGCGGGGTTGAGAATTCATCCCACATTCAGCGTACAACTTGCAAGAAGGGGAGTTCTAATATACAAATAAGGCATGTTTAATTAGGTCGAATTAGACATATGTAGGAAGAGGATATTTATAAAATATCAATAATAATGAGTTGTGTAGAATTATTCATTTCATTGAGGTGAAAGAATTTAACGTACCTTTGGTTTGGGATCGGATGATTGTATGTGAACTTGCTCTTTGATAGGGGCCGAAGGTGTGCATATTTCCTTGTTGGTTTCAACAATAGGTTGGTCAAAAGTAGGTTGGTCAAAAATAGGTTGGTCAACCTCATGTTATGGTGGGGAAGGATGTGAACCTCTAGACGAGGGTCCATTGATTGGATCGGTGTCACAAAAATCGGATGGAAGAGGATACTTTATAAAAGAACATATATTGGCCAACATTGTTTTCAATTTCTTGACCTCTTGGTCGGATTTTTTGGCTTGGTTCAATACTATTTGGAGTTTGGATGGTTTAGGGTCTTTACTACTACGTTTGATACCAAACGCCTCTATTTGAGTAACATAACCACCAATTCCCTTAGCTCTTCCCGGATGCTCGGCCTTCCCAAGTGCCCTACATAGCACATCGTGTTTACCAACTGGGATGAACAAGCATTCTTCAACTTCACGCTCGACCTCGTCCTAAAAAGGTAGTATTGTAAAATAAAATTTATTATCGTCATCAATTGTTGTGTTTGCTTGTTTGATTGTAGTACTAAAATGGAACATGGTATGGCGTAGTAGGTAAAGCGTACCACTTGATTAACCACCCTTTTTGCCTCATCACTTGAGAAAGTCCCGTCTTTTTTAATTCTACCAAAGACTAATAATTGTTGTTTACTATATGTTGTAGGGTCTTCGGCAATGACTAGCTTGTTCGCCTCTTCCGCGTCCATGCCCCCATCCACAAGCTCTTTTACCTCGGTTTCCCTTTATTTTTTGAGGTCTTCCTACCCACACCCAAGTACCCCGCCCTACCCTCGGTGTAAGGCATAACATTATCAACAGTGGCTTTGTGCTTCGTATCCCCCAAACCCTTTTAAAAGGTCTATGTTATTTTAGGAATAAAGCACTAACGGAAACAAAAATATTTGGCTAATTGGCATGAAACTATTACTGCAAGATCTAGTAAGTAAACTAACCTTGCGTCATTTTCTAACCATCGCTTCTTGAATGCCTCCCAAGTAAGGGGTACAATGTGATTGTAACGCGTACTTGGATCTTGCCCGAACCTCGTGCCCTTTGGTTTGATATAATCCTTGGCAAGGGTATATTTGTGTTCTCGATGAGCCTTTGATGCGATTTGAAGAACCTTCTTCTTCACTTGATCATAAGATGTTGCCTCGATAATAAAGGGGCGCTACAAATGTGATCAAAACTTAGTCACATTCACAATTTTCAATTGTAATTAAAAATAACAAGTGTCACACTAACCTTGCATTCCTTCCACATATCCTTCTTTATGTCGATGCTTAGTAGCCCCCAATCCTTTGTGTCTAATGGTGTGCGTATCCTACCCGTCTTAGCACACCAACTCGACCATCGCGCGGCATCATCATCGGGCCAAATAGCAACACCAATGTCATTAAACTTGACATGTGTTAGTATTTTGTTATCGATCCTAATCTCTAATTCTCGACAATGTGTGAGGAGTTGAGCTTCTTTCGATGCGCGATTCAATTCTCGTTGTCTTTTAACCTCACTTGAACCGCCAACAACATTTCCCCCCCCCCCACTTGAGTCGGAATTAACGGAACTTTTTGGGCTATCCATTAAGCTTTCCCTTGCGTAGTGTAATTAGTTCATGCCTAATACAACGCTAATAAGTCAAAGTTGTACTTCTAAGTAATACCTTATGAAACATAATCCTAAAATTTAGGGCTAAACTTGCAAGTGACAACATTAAAATAAAATCTTGATTTTCGTTCGGGACATGCTTCTGACATGATATTTAGTAATAATATGATTAATGGAGGCACTATGTACAAGAAAATCAAAATTTTAGCAAATAAGAATGAAAACAATCGTACCTTTGGTATATGACAAAGTTGTGTCGGGAGAATTGATTATGTTTGTTGGGGATGGTCTACCTTGTTTGTCCCTCTCCTACCCACAACAAAGGATGTTACCAAATTGAAGAAGCACAACTAAAGATTGACATTAATTGCAAGAATATAGAGAAAAATGTGGTTGGGAATTCATTGCAAAACTTACCAATCTTTTGCATTCAATTAGTGGCTAGTTCTACTTTGTTTTGACACAATTGATGTTTTGAACATGTATGGGATGGGATATGGAGATTTGATGTGAATAAAGGTGAGGAGATTTGAGAAGATGTGTAAAAGTTTGATTTTTGGAGATGAAACCCGTAAGATGTGATGGATAAGATGCTAAAAGTGTTGTGTTTTTCTGTTCTTTAACGTGTTCATTTTATTGTAGCTTACCTTGTTACGAACTCGGAACTCTCTCGTTACAGCTGACTAGGGTTGTTACGATTTCGTGACATGCTCATGTGATAACTTTTTTATGGTGTACTTTATCTTTCTAGCGATATCGTAACTGAAAAGCCACAAATTTTTGTGACTTGTTAGTTACGATTTCGCTACCTATGATCGCCAGAGCTACATAACATAATCTGACTTTTTTTACAACACACTCATACATGCTTGGATCACGATATAAACAATATGATGTTATGGAATAAAACTCAAATTCTTCTATTGTAAAAATAATTTTTATTTGTTCCGTCATAAGCTGATGTATAACAGTATAGGGATTGGTTGACTTAATGTGCACTTACACTATATAAAGCGTTTCAGAATCTAAATCTGTAATCGTAAGACATTAAGAAACTCTACAAATCATGTGTACTCTTGTAAACGATGTCCGGCGATTACCTTTAAAGACAACATCATAATTGTTGTTCACACATGAACTACATATATGCGCAGTTCACTTGCTTTTGATTAGAGAAACTTGGTTTACTGTAGCTCATGTCTGTGATTACAAGTACAATTCATGAAGTAAACAAAGTATCCTGCACATACACTCACCAATTGTGATCACACATCATAATAACGATTATCGCTTCATAACATTGCATGTTGATGTACTAAGATGTGCTCTGATAGACATAATATTATGATCGATATCTTCCAAATTTAGTATTATACTGTCTATATAAAAAATGAAAATATTTAAGAATATGATTGTTCTTAACAAAATTGAAACTGAATTATCTTGGTTTTACATTGAGTTATGTTATATATCTTATGTACATTTGCATGCTGATGTACAAAGACTTACTCTACTTGAGGTAATCTCATGACCGATATTTTCCAAAAAATGGTATTATACTCTCTCTTTTAAAAATGTATATATTTCAGACTTTTAAAGTGCTTCAAAAAAAATAAAATTAATATTTTTGTAGTTATCTTCAAACTAGCTTGTTTACTTGCGAAATCGCTACTTTACAAGTTAACATAGTTAAACCCTGAACCCACAGACCCACAAACCCATGAAACCCCTAAATTCTTGTTGCGATATCGCTAGTCAATAAGTATATAAAAAAAGGGTTTTTGGGTTGGGGTTGGGCTGGGCTTGATACTAGGCTGTGTACTGATAGTATAATTATTGGGCTTCATGTAGTAGGCCATAGCATAGATGTTTCATGTTCAGTTTTGCGCGGGTCGGCGACTTATCGATCCATTCAATAATTTCAATCAATATATACTGAATAATGGCCATCTGATGAGCCGATGTGGGAAAATAGTAACGAGACTACTAGCGTTTTCGCTACAGGAATAATTTAATTTGATAAAATAATGAATAGAGCTGGTAGCGACATCGCTAATGACACGCTTGACTGGCGGGCATATTAAAGATCTCGTAACTGAAACTCTAGGTATGAGAGACTTACTTACGATATCGCTAGTAGGTTTAGGTAGCTACTAACGTGTGAGGTAGCGACATCGCTACACAACTGAGTAAAAAAAAATTAGTGATTGGGGCTAAAATTAATTAGCCCCAAATTGAAACCGAGAGAAAGCAGACGACACAGACAAAACCGGCCTAAATCCCAGCAATCTAGCCGACGTTATGCCGCCAAAAACCAGGGGTTCTGGCAGTGGAAGAGGTCGGTCGGGTTCTAGTAGTGGTAGGGGACGGGGAGCAGCCGGAAACAAGCGCCGCCGGACTGAGTATGATAATGAGGAGGTTCACCCGCCGGCAGCACAAGAAGTTCATGTTCAGCCACCCGCCGGAGATGCCGGAGCTGATGTTGATGACGCTGCCAACGATGCAACTGCCACTGAAGAGGCAGAGACTCCAGAATTCTTCAATGACGCCGCCAGAGCTAGGTATGCTCGCTGTTCTTCTCGGAAAATAGTCAATAACAATGTGTTTGACAGTTGTGTTGTGCCAACTTTGCAAATCTATTATGTGCTAGACCACTTTGGGGAACAGCATCTAGACTATTTACTACAATTCCCCAAGCCCATTTACCTAGAGGAGCTCTTACAATTTTATGCAAACCTAGGGTTAGAGGAGGGTTTGGATGATATCACTACTATTGTGAGAGGGGTGAAGTTTAAAGTAGATAAGTTTATGATAAACAGTGTGCTCAAATGTCCCTACAATTGTCGTGACGATCTCAGGCCTACCAAGAAAGATGGGCCGTACGAGGTTCATTATGAACAACGCTTTCCAGCTGTTAGCCCCAAACAGCCGTTGAAGGAGGGTGAGATGGGTATGAAGTGGTTTGGGAGAAAATCAAATAGGCATGGTACAGCTAGGAGATACCCGATCCACAGCCTAACCGAGGAGCAGCGATTAGTATTTGAACTAATCTGCGGGAATGTGTTGCCATCCCTTGGTCATACCTGCGAGCCAACAGTTTGCAGCCTCATGGTGTTCTACCACATCATAGAGAAGATTCCAATCAACCCCGGCTACACTATTCTGACATAGATGATGAAGATGGCGAAGCACAAGACCGCGGCGCTTCCATACGGCGGTTTGATTCCAGCCTTGATCAGGAAAGCGGGAATTTTCCCAAGAGGCCGTCCGATGCCGCTTGGCAAGTACGACAAGGAGTGGCTAAAACACAAGAGATTGGAGATGAAGGCTGATGGTAAGTACGGGAAAAAGAAAGAAGCTGAAGAGGCTTCTAGAAGGGCACGTGGTGGTGTATCAGGTATGATAATGCTCACATCTTTACATATTTTTTTGTTTTTGTATAAGGGAGTTGATAGTGCTCACAGGTATTATAATGCTCACATCACAAGTTTTGTATGTATTGTAGATGCTGTATTTGATGCCCGTGGTCGGCTAGTAGTGTCTCTGGGTCAATTGGTGAATGAGATTGAAATGGCCGAGAAGAGGTCCAATGCAAACAACGAGTATCTCAACAAGCTGGTGGCAAGTGGGTTGATAGACTGCGAGTTGAGCGATGACGAGGAGGTACCGGATTTTCTAACTACATTCCCCAAGAACACCGACTCTGCCGGGCCAAGTGTGCAACAGCCGAAAGAGAGCGCCAAGGACCCGTTACCTGCAAAGGGGGAGGCTGAAATTGGTGCTGACGAAGAGAAAGACGATAGTGATGGAGAAGCCGATGTGGATAGTGACGGGTCTGATGGGGAAGACGATGTGGAAAAGTATGAGATGAAGAGGAAGGAGAGATTGATTGGTGAACCCGAGTTCGCCGAGGAATCAAGTGAAGTCCATGCTCAGAAGACATGCCAAGAAACACAAGATGATACGACTCCAATTGGCCAAGAGAAGGAAGAAAATGACCAAGGCAAGCCACAAGATGACCAGGAGAAGGGTGTTCAAGACGCTCCAGTGGAGAAGCTAGATGGCGTCAAAGATAATTTGACCGATGATTTGCACGCCGTTTTAGTGGCAGGCCTGTGATGTACTTGACTTAATAGGGATGATTCAACATGTTTTGTTTGTTAAGTATTTCTATTTGCATTCAAGTTTAATAGAATTTTTAGTTTGTTTATGGTGATGCAAAGGTCATAATTCAGACTTGGAGCATTTCATGTTAACTGGAAACAAGGTTATAATTGTGAGAATGTACATTTTGCTACTGTGAACTAGGTTCTAGCGACAACGCAGGTAACTCGCCTACTACCAAAATAAAACTGAAATGAGTCTCGCGAGATCGTTACACGATCGCCTAACCTTCCGTGTGTCTTGCGAGCTCGCTAAGACCCGTAAAACTTCAACAGAGCCTAGCACGCAAGTCACTTACGAGATCGTCACCAAATCGCCTACCCTTCCGTGTCTCTTGCGAGCTCGCTAAGACCCGTAAAACTTCAACAGAGCCTAGCACGAGAGACAATTAAGTAGCAATTAATTGTAACCTAATTGAGTTAATCCTGTCCTTAATACTGATGACATGCTGTCGTTTTACATAGTAACGAGAGAGTTACGAACTCGCAAATACATAATTGTATCCCCAGCTATGCAGTTATGATTTCGCTACTTTCTGGTATATAGTTACAAAAATTGGGGATTTTTTGAATTGATACGCTGTCGTTTTATACCCTAACGAGTGAGTTGCGTTATCGTAAGCTATATTGTTATACCCCAAGCTAGGAAGTTACGAGCTCACTACTGTCTGTTATATAAATAAAAAAATTGGGGATCTTCAGAAATCAAAACGCGAGAAAATCAATTGAATCCAACCCAAACACAAAAACCCTCACGCTCAAATCTCCCAACAACAATGGCTAGGACTAAGCAGCTTGCACATAATCCGTTTGTACCTGCTCGGCGACCACCGGCACAGGCGGGTTCATCTCAGGCACCGGCAACCACGATTCAGGCTGCTGGTTCAAGCTCTACCAAATTTGACAAGGCCAAATTCGTAAGTTTTGATGCTTCCGAAGCCTATTTGAATTTCATGGAGCATAGTGACTTGCTAGAATGTTATGTGGTAAATTTCGATCAAATTAAAGACTTAGGGTTAGAAAAAGTGATGCAAATCTTTCAAAGCCACGACATGGGTGAGCTGTTAGGTTTGAATTACACGGCACATAAAGATGAAACGTGCCAGTTTTATGCTAATTTCCACCAACTTATCGAGGAAGAAAAGGAAACGGATAGGTTGTTTACCAGGGTAAATAAGAATGACTTTGAGATCGGGGAGGAAATGTTTAACAAGGTATTAAATGTGTCTTATGCTGTAGAGGAAGATTTCAGCGATCCTCCTACCCCTGGTTTTTATTGTAGGGAACAATGGCCCGACAATGCCATTCTCGACCTGGAGCAAGTGGCAGAATTTGCAGAGAAGTATTTTGGTAGGCAAAAGGACAATTTAGGGAAGCCTAGGGAGTATAAGCTTGATAAGCTTAGTTGTGAGGATAGGATAATATATGAGATGGTTGCTAGGTCTGTGGTTCCAAAGGGAGGATGGATCACCGAGATGAACTACACAACGGTAAGCATGTTTTAATGCGTAGTGGAGGGGATAAGGTTGAACCCGGGGCATCTGATATTCGAGCACATGCGACGCAGTGTTTTCGAAAATGGTAGAACAGTGAAGAAGCTACCATATGGTAATTTAATTACCATATTTTTGACCGACGAGCACCCGAAGATGAAACTGTCTCCTAATGCGGTAGAGTGTTGCTTCTACACAATGTCCTACTTTGAGAGGAAAAGGAAATGTAAGTTGGTTGACGGCAAGTGGGAGAAAACAGGGGCGGGATCCAAAAAACCACTTGAATTTGATCCAGAAGAAGTAAGAGAAACTGTCGAAGGTACGCCTCACTACATTTCTTGTTCATTGTTTTATCACATGTTATTTAGTACATAATTCTTCAATTTAATTTGCTTCTATGAACAGCTGTACCCTCGGTGGCGTACTACAAGGGGCTAGAAGACATTGTCGACCTTATGAGGCAGCGTGTGGCCAAAATAAATCAAAATTACTGGATAACGGAGAAGGTGATACATGGAATTGAGAGGGCGCATGCCAAGAAAAAGACAAAGATCGATCTACAAGCTCCAAAACAGACCCCGCCTCCTAGCAAGGATGATTAGATTAGCATTCTATGTTGGCTAGTACTTGTACTAAATTCTCGAATTTAGGGTTTCAAAATTTTTGTGTCTCAAACAAATTAGTATCGAATAATTCTTTCTTATATATGTTGAATAATATTTCTATTTTAATATATGTACTTATATTAGTAATAATATTGTGCTTTTTGTTTAATATTAATAATCTTTACAAATGAGTTAAATTTAAATTCTTCTGAAGTGACGACTTACTTGCGGTGTCGGAACAGTCAAGTTACCAAATAAAATCAATAAAAAAGGGACCTAGCGATATCGTAACCAATCAGAATGGAGAGACAGAAACTAATCTGCGATTTGAAGCCGGTTGTAGCGAGTTCGTAACAAACACACTCCAGTTACGAGTTGCTACTGAGCAAGTTCAATTACATTGGTATTGAGCGACGGGTGTTACGATATCGCTAATGCTAAAGCAGGGTTCTTTTTTGTTTGAATTACGTGAATTACTTGAATTATTATCCTAAATTCAATCACAAATGAACTTTAATTATAATTACCATGAATTAAAACAAACATTTGATAGAAACACAGTATTCAAAACCAATGATAATCAAATATGCTACTTGTGTTTTTTACTCTTTTTGTTCTTCTTCTTCTTTGGTTGCCGCCCCTTCCTCTTTGTAGTTTTCCCTGCAGGATTAATCCACATGCCTTCTTCATGATCCATTCTGCACGCCGACGCACAAACAATGTCATCATCTTCCTCTAGAGTTTCGTACACAGAGGGCGGAATGGTGTCTTTAGAAACAGTGCAGTCATCATCGAACAAGCCGTCACCATAGATGAATGTTTTCTTTCCATCAACAACGATCTCCCAAAGAGGATCAATTGGATCTTCCACATAGAATACCTGATGAGCTTCAGCCGCCATGATGAATGGATCTTCTCTAGACCCAAGAATTCCCCTATTGACTAGAGTCATGCCTAAATCCTCTAAGCGCACCCCTTCAGCTTGATCTACCCATTCACATTTAAACAGTGCGATTCGGACATGAACAAAGTCCATTTCCCATATATCAGTAATGGTACCAAAAAAACCATTATCGCCCTCTCCAGGTACTGATACGCCACTGTTTTGGGTTGCAGATCTATCATCACTCCACTTAGTACCAAACGTGTATCCATTGATGTCATACCCGCTAAACGACGTGACTGTGCCGATGGGTCTCTTTGCAACCCATTTTACAACATCAGGGTGTTCACTGCCATTCTACACATGTATTTTGAGCCAACTAGTAAAGTCACTACAATGAGTTTCAAGAATCCTAGGTTCCAACCAGCTCGGGTGTGTTGACCTAATCTCATTAAGGTGAACATCAACATAAGGACTCACTTCATGATGGTTGCGCAGAATGTAGAGATGTGCTATAGAGATTTCATTGGAAGAAGGGCTAAATTTAGACTTATGGCGTAGTCCGACACCATCCAATCTACCATCGTGTCTAGAGACCGGCAATCCTATAGTAGATACATCCTGTAAATAGTTGGTACAAAATTGTATTACCTCTTCTGCGACATATCGCTGCACTATACTGGCATCTGGTCGGTAACGATTCTTAACAAAATGCTTGAAAATGCTCATGTACTGCTCGAATGGATACATCCATCTCAAGTATACTGGTCCGCAAAGCTTCACCTCCCGAAACAAATGAACTATCAAATGAATCATTATGTCAAAAAAGGAAGGGGGAAAATACATCTCTAGCCTGCACAATACTTCAATTACCATATCCTGCAATTCATCCAACTTACGCCAACTCACTTTCTTGTGACATATCTGTTTAAAAAAATAACAGAACCTTGCAACCGCGTCTCCAACGTGAGAAGGCAAGCAACCTCTCAGAGCAATTACGTTCAAATCCTGCATCACATTGTGGCAATCGTGCGACTTCATTCCCACCAATTTCAGCTCAGCAGTAGATACACAACTACTAATATTAGAACCATATTTAGAAGGCACCTTCACTGATTTCAAAGTCTTAGAAAAACTCTCCTTCTCCTCAGATGACAAGGAATAACAAGCTGGTGGTAAGTATGTCGTGCCTACTTCTTCTTGCACAGGAGCAAGTGACGTCCTTATGCCAAGATTAACTAGATCCTTTCTAGTTTTCAATCCATCCTTACTCTTCCCTGGTGTATTCAAGAGCGTCCCAACCAAAGCTTCACATACATTCTTCTCTATATGCATGACATCTAGACAGTGATGCACATCCAAGTGCTCCCAATAACCAAGTTTGAAAAATATCGGACATTTCTTCCAAATCGTAGTTTGTGTGCTTTTCTTTTTTCCCTTTCCCAACACCTTATCCATACCCGATACTTTTGCAAATATTTCAAAACCTGATAATGGGGGGCAACGCCATGCTCTTCCTGACCGTTAAACCACTTCTTAGCACTCCTCCACGGATGACTCCTAGGTAGAAATCTTCTATGACCTAGATACACAGGCTTACCACCGTGCTTTAATTGACAATGGATGGTATTGCTCTCACATACTTGATATGCAAAATGACCTTTCACTGGCCATGAATAACAAATATTCATCATTGGTAGATTATAAATAACAAGCATCACTGGCCATGAACTGTGGATGCTGGACATGTTCCCGAAAGGGTTCATTCCGTCTGTAGATAGTCCTAAGCGCACGTGTCTAGGTTCGTCAGCAAATTCTGGGTACATAGCATCCATCTTCTTCCAATGATCACCATCAGAAGCGTGAGATATAATATCATCATCTTCCTCTCGAACCCTATCGGCATGCCATGTTAACAATTTTGCATCAACTGGATTTGCATACAAACGCGTCAATCTCGGTTTCAAGGGCATGTACCACATCACCTTAGCAGGACCTTGCTTTGTCGATGTTGTCACTGTTTCTCCACATACCTCGACCTTTCCCTCCTTCTTTTTCCATCTAGACTCACCGCATAACTTGCAATCATCCCTCAAAGAATCAACACTCCTCCTATACAACATACAATCATTCGAGCATGCGCGAATCTTAGTAAACTCCATGCCCATAAGACACAATATCTTCCGCGCAACATAAACCCTGTCAGGACATAAGTTGTCCTGAGGAAGTAACTCTTTAACCAACTCTAGCAATTCCGTCATTCCTTTATCAGAAATACCATGCCTTGCCTTTAAGTTCATTAACAACAATGTTGCTCCCAGTCTAGAATGGCTATCCCCAACATATAAGCTTGTCGTTTTATCGTCATACATTGCCTCCAGCATACTTTTCTTTCCAACAAACTCCATAACAATATTGTCGCACATGTCTGAAAGTTGTTCATTACACTGCAGGATTTCCTCGGCGCTACCCTCCTCCATCTCAACCTGGTCACTTCCATAATGGCCTTCCCCATGCCAAACCCATTCTGTGTAGGATTTGTCAAAACCTTTACAAATTAAATGTTCACGCACGACAGCAATATCTTCAAATATGGCGTTGTTTCTACACTTGTTGCATGGACATCTAACCCCTCCTATGCTATTCTGCCTAGAATGTCGCAACCCAACATCTAAGAAATTTTCCACCAAATCTACATACTCCTTCGATAATCTAGCATTCTCGTTCATTATTCTTTCGCGGTCCATAATTCACAAATCGGACTAATAACTCCACAATACTACTAACCCACTGACTTTAGATGATAAACACATAAACTACACAATGCATTAACATAAAAATGAAAAGAAATCAAAAATGCTTACAAAAATTATGCATCAAATAAACCAAATTCAAGAGAATGGCCAATAAAATGCGCAGATTCAACCTTACCTACTCCAACACGGGAAAAATGAGACCTCCAAGTAAACTTGAACTGATCACCCTTCAATATCCATCTGTTTAGACCCTTTTAAGTTTTTTGTTTTTGAAGTTAGAACGGCCAGTTCACATTAAATCTGTGACCCATACAGAGGCTCTTGCGAACTCGCTACTACCTCGCTCACATTTTTGAGTAGCCAGCGAACTCGTAACAACACAATCAACCTCACATGCACTGTACATGCACTTTACATTCTCAACTCTCAAATACGACCCATACAGTAGCGAAACCGCAAAATTACTCGCCACATCCTAGCGACCAAGTTTTGATAGGTTGCATATTCTCGTCTGCTTAAATTAGGGTTTAGGCAACCTTACGAGATCGCAACGGCCAAAGTACATACTAACGAGCTAAGCTACGATTTCGCTACATAGACGTTTAACTTACCACAAATGTTACGAGTTCGTAAAAACCCTCTCCATTTAAGGGGGATCCTTTTTTCCGCCTTAAATTTGTACATTTTTACGTCAGAACTGATTTCCGTCTTAAACAAAGTCTATCCGTCTTAAATTTCATTTTTTCCCCTAACCTGAGATACTAGCGAGTTCGCAACGTTCAAGCAAGGCGGACAAAAACGCGAATGCCTCAAACGCCTTAAATATGTGTCTTGCATCAACCCCTTTGTAGTAGTGTTTGGAAAAGATAAGACTGTAGTTAAATTAGTAACTCCGACCCGAGGGGTCATATATGGGAGATTTCTGCAGCATGGGCTAGCCTTCCCTTTTCCCCCATTGTTGAATGATTTTCTTCAGCATTATAAGGTGCATCTAGGGCAGTTACATGCCAATATGATAGTAATCATTATGGCCTTAATAACTTGGTGTGCTAGTAAAGGTTACCGTCCCAGTCTCTCTTTGTTGCGGACCATGTACAAGGTCTCCGTTGTCAAACAAAGTGTGACCTTGACCTCTCGAGATACCTCATTAGGTAAGCTTTTTGTGCTTCCTGTAAGCTGCGGGAAGTGGGATAAGGTAAAACTAACCTTCGATTGAACCAAGTATGAAGTTCCTAATTGGAACTAAGGGGTCACAAATGAGATATGGCATGAAGTGGAGTCTTCCCGTAAACTGCTAGATATAACTGGAGAGTTGGTGAGGAATCGATCAAACTTAGAGAGGGTACGTTTGTATCAGGAGATCATCAGATGGGTTGGCAGTGGCCTATTTAGACGTATGATTGGTTGAACCAATTGTCCAACCAGACTCTTCAAAATTGCAGCTTCTTGAAGTTGACACATTTTGATCAGCCAGAAGGTGTTGAGATGGATTGGTATGAAACTCTTATGTCTATGGAGCAGGATCCAGTTGGTGCAACCAAGGCATTGCAAGCCTCTAGGGTGTTAGAAGAGAGAACTTCCCAAGATGAGGTATCCGAGAAAGAAGTAGATAAGAAAATCTCAGGTCTGATGAAGGATGCTCGACATGGGCGTCGGTTCAAAATGCTGGTTCAAGGGCCCAAGAAGACTCAATCCCAGCTTAAGGTGATTGAGGAGGCAAATTTCCTATTTGTTCCTGTAGCTTTAGATCCATCGGATGAGGAAAAGGTTGAGGGTTCAGCCCTAGTTCGATGTCCGAGAAGGAGGTGTCTCGGACTTCTAGTGTCCTCCCAACCATGGTTGATAATTTTGATGAGGTCATGATGATAAATCCTATAGTAGATTCGGATGCGTTGCAAGACAGTATTTCTTCTTGTTTATTTTTTTCTCGTCCACAATGTGTTAAATATTTCTTACGCTGACTTAAGGTCTTACGCTTCCTCCCTTTTATATGCAGTGGGTACTTCTAAGGTGAACAAGACAAAAAATTTGTTGGCTCAGATAGCTGAATCAAGAGGATTGTCGTACAGTAATGAGAAGAAGAGGAATCTCGAGGTCTCAGGGAGTTCTGCAGGCGAGTCTTCCAAGAAGCCAAGGCTCGAACTCGGACCATTGGAGGAGTTCGAGAAATATGTGTCACCTCATCCTTCTGAGGCTCTGGTCGAAGTGGTACCAAGCTGTCCTGAGATTAGCCAGGTATGATTCGGCTTAGCTCTCAATAAAATTAGCTATGTAGTTAGCTAACTGTGTTTATCTTCTTTTACAGTTTGTGAGTTAAATGAAGTACATGTAAAACTCCATTCGGACACTATATAACCATTCTCAAAGGCAGGCATCTGAGCTTGAACTGATGAAGGAGGAGATATCCCAGAGGTCTAAGGAACCCTCTGATATGTTGAAGCACCTTCAGACTGAGGTGGCTCAGGATAAGGCCAAAATAAAGGCCTTGGAGGAGGAGAACCACGCTTTGAAGAAGGCCAAAAGGCTTTCTGATGGTTCCTTCTTAGATCTGAAAAGGAACGTGGCTTTGGTGGAGGCGGAGAGAGATCAGTATGCTAACCCAGTTAGCCAAAGGCGGCTAGTTCAGCTGATAATAGATTTCTGCCTCAACTGTCCAGAGATGGAGGCTCATCGCCAAGAGTATGGTGAATTATACCATAAGTCTGAGCTCTTGAAGATGTGGATTCCTCTGAAGCGATTTCTCAATGAAGATATTCAAGGATGTCTTGCCCCTGCTTACACTTGGCCGGAAGTACCAGAGAATTTGAAGGAGTTTTGGGAGAAGTTTAGCCAGATCAGGGGTTTTGAGACTAGTCTACTGACTAGCTTAGAATCCTTGAAGAAGGCATTGACTCTTGAAGAGTTCCAGGACAAGTTATGTAACTTGTATCCTGAGCTGTCATTCCTGGAGGGGAAGCCGGCTGTGGAGACTTCAATTGAGGACCCGGAGACTGTTGATGGGCAGGACAAGATTGTAACTCCTTAAAGCCTTGTCTTTTATTCAACATTTATCTCCTTTCGCCAGATCTTGGTGTTTCATGAATTCCGAACATATGTTCTATTTATGGAATTAATTGGTTTTTTACCTTCCTTTATGTTCAGTGTTGCTCTGCCGCATGTGCTGATTTGAAGGTCAAGTATGAAGTTGTCCTTCAGAAGAGCAAGAAAATGGAGGAAGATTTGGCTGACTCCAAGAGCTGTTTTAGCATCGTGCGAGAAGAATGTGAAAGTCTTCGTGGCGGGCTGAAGTTATCTTTGGAGCGGAGAGCTGAACTGAATCAGCAGTTGAGCGATCTTCAGAAGAGGTATAAGGATCTAGAAGATGCGCATAAAAAGGTCATGGCCACCAATAAAGAGTTTGACCAAGAATGGAGGAAAGTCAAGAGTGACTTAATGAAGGTCAAGGGTGAAAGTCACGAGAAGGATCTTCGTATTTCTACCCTCCGAGATGAAAATATAACTGTAAATCATAAGATTGCCTCTAGGATAGACGAGTTGAGGATGTGTCAGGCCGAGCTGAATGCTTGCAGGTTCCAAATAAAGGAACTAGAAGCCCAAGGTGTGTTTGTCATACCTTCAGGATCTTCAAGGAGGGAGATAGGTGGATCTTCTCATGTCCCATATTCAGGACCGTTGATAAGTTCTCATGTCCAAGAGGGTGTATCTTGAGAGATCCCTCGTGGAAGGGGCAGAGAGGTGATACCTGCTCCTAGAGCTCGTGGCTCAATTGACTCTCCTGCTCGATCTGTAGGAAATAGAAGTGGGTCCCCTACACCCAATCAGTTGATGAGGGTGGCAGAAGAGAGTAATTGGGGCCGTGGCCTCCAAAGTGGTCGAGGTTTTGCCTCCACTTCTTCTCGCGGTCGGGGTCGTACCCCTATATTTAAAGACCTTCACGAGGTGTAAGAATTTTCTTAGTGTAATAACACTTTTTGATATTGCCTTTATAAAGGTCTTTATATTGCAATCCTTGAGAAGATTGACCCTTTAGGCTTATGAATAGCCTTAATAAATAGTGATGTGTACCTTAATAGGAGTATCACATGGAGAGTCGTATTCCAAACTTTGTGAGTTTGCATGACCCGTATCATGTTGGTCTTTGACCATATACTTTTTATAAGTATATTATTTTATTTTGGCCTAAGATGATTGTAGTTCAGACACGTAATCTAAACAGCTCATATTAGATAAAGCATAAATCATACACTTATAAGCGTATGGATCTTTAGGCAGCATTCTTTACTTATGCTTTGTGAGGCGTAGTTTCTCTTTGTATTTAGAGAGTATGGACCGCTTCAAAATAAAATAGAAGATATATATCGAAAAGAAATTACATTCTTCGAACTTGAGAGTTCGGTAAAATTATAAAAGACAACCCCGAGTTTGGGAGCTCGGGTATAAAAATGTAAAAAGATGAAAAGAAAAAGAGCTAGGCCCGTAGGCCTTATTGAAGTAGTTTCTCCTTATATGGAGAAGGTCTACTTGGTTTTAGCTCCGAGGTACCTGCGTAGGAAGGCGCCATAATGACAGGGTCCAATTTCTCTCCTTCGCGTGTTTGCAAGAGGTAGAATCCACCGGATTGTGCAGCGGAGATTTTGTATGGTCCTTTGGTCCTTGGCTCCAGCGTTCCTGCTAGCTTCTTGGTGCACCACGGGCCAACTGACATTACCAGTTCCCCCACTAGGAAGGCTTGGTGGCGGCGGCATTTATGCCATAGTGTAGTCATCTCGTTGTAGGCCTCTTCTTCAAAATGGAACACCATGGGTTGTTTGAGATCAGGATCGGGGACTGGATCTCCTAGAATAGTGTTAACGGCCGAGATGTTGCTCACTTTTCTGGCGTCATGGATGACCGTGATCATGCAAGAACGCGCCACTCCTTGGTCTCCTTTGATTGAAGCTACTCCTTGTGGTGTCGGAAACTTCAACATCAGATGGTAAGGAGACCATACGGCTTTAGCTTGGCACATCCAGGGTCTGCCAAGGATAATGTTGAATGGTGTGACGGTGTCTACTACCACAAATGTGCAGTATAAGGTTAGGCTCTTGGCTCCTTCTGCTACTGTGATAGGGAGTGTGATTTCTCCGAGAGGTATTACTGGATTTCATGTGAACACCGAGATCGGACCCATAGGTTTGAGATCATCTTTGGTAAACCCTAGTTTCTGGAAGCAATCCTGGAACATTACTTCCACTCCACTCCCGTCGTCTATGAAGACTCTTTTTACTAGAGTATCTTGTACGGTTGCTGAGATGATGAGAGGATCAGAGTGAGGCATCTGATTTGGTACGGCATCCGCGTCCGAGAAAGTAATAGTTTCCTCGGGGCAAAGCCTCTTGTTAACTGGCTCGGTATGTGGTATGGCCCGCACACTATCCTTCAGCTTAGTCAAGGAAATTTCTTCTCCGGTATAGCCATTGATGCCGTTGATGACTCGGTTGGCTCCGTTTGGCGGTGGTGGATGAGGATCTTGAGGGTTGATGCCTCCGCCGCCCTGGTTGTTGTTGTTATTATTGCGGTAGCCATGCTTCTTATTCTGCCAGGGTTTTCCCCCAAATCTCTTCTGGGTACCCTGGTTATCGCCGGCTATCGAAGGTGTGATTTGTTGCACGATTCCTTGACGAATTAGCTTCTCGATCTCATTCTTAAGCTGGTAGCACTCCTCCGTGTCATGCCCCCGATCTCGGTGATATTGGCAGTATTTCGGGGACCTTTGACGTTCGGCTGATTCCTTCATGGCGGGCGGGTCCTTCAAAAGGTGCCTGTGAATGGATACAATTTCAGCCCGAGATCTCGCCAGAGGAGTGTATGTCTCGAAGGTAGGCTTTGGAGCGTTATCGGTCTTCTCGACCTTTGGTATCTTCGCCCTGGATTCTTTTATGTCCATAAGGAATTCTAGGGGTCTTTTGCCCGTCACGGCATTTGATTTGCTAGCATACTTTTCCATGATGGCTAGGAGATGTTGAATGGTTGTTGGATTTTTTTGTTGCCAGCTTCATCCTCAGAATGTCATCATCCACGCTCATCCGGTACATATTGATCAGAAGGCGTTCATCTCGATCGTAGCATTCGGTAGCTAGATCCATGTATCTGTGATAGTGCTCTATCACAATTTCTCCTTCAAGGCGAGCCACGTATCCCAGATCTCTGAGGGATTTGGTGAACTTCTTCTTCTAGAAGAAAGCGTGAAGAAGGAACTCAGCGAAATCCCAGTAATCGAATAGGCTTTTTGGTTTTGTCTGAGTAAACCATGTTTGTGCCTTCCCGCGGAGGTAGTTGGGAACAATTTTACATATTTCCAGCTCATGAAAATTCCTGGTTTCCAGAGTCTTGAAGAAGACCGAAAGAAATTCTCTAGGATCACTGGTTCCATCATATGTGGGTAGGTGCTCTGGGACCTTCTTGCTATTATCGAAGGGGAGGTTTATAATATGCCACGAAAAGGGGGAACGAGCAGTTTGTCCTCTAGGTCCGAGAATACGCGTGATCTCTTGATCTACCTCGTATTTCCCTCGAGTAGGGTAGGCTCCATCTTGGGTGAAAGGTCGATCGGCGCTATTTTGCCATTCGCTTCGAGTTCGCTCCCTCTTCTCGCGTCTGAGTTCTTCTTCGATGTTGGTGATGCGCATCCTTCTCACTTCCTCCCTACTTAATCATGTGCCTTCACCCTGATAATTAGATACATTAGGAGGTGGTGGCAGACTGCTCTACGCATTATAAGGTGGCAGATCTTTGGATAAATTATTGAGGAGTCTCCGTTGTTGAGTGGAATCAGCAAATGGTGTAGTTTGGGCTCCTGAGACAGATACTCGGTTGGTGGCTTCATGTGTCTGTGCATGGAGTTGTTGACTTGACTTTATCAAAGATGCGACGAAATCATGATATTGGGCCTGTAAGTTCCTCATCAACGTTCGGACACCTTCAGGGATCGTTTCCGGAGGAGTTTCTGAGTCAAGGTTGATATAAGGCGGCTCAGAACCCGGCGGGTTATTTAGTACAGTCTGGCTCAAGGTTTCCATAAGACGTCTTTGTCTTTCCTCCTCCTGTTGTTTTTCTGTGAGGATTTGTTGGTCTCTTAATTCTTGTTCTTCGGAGGTAAAGATCGAATCAGGTCCGTTATATCCAAACCCATTCTCTGGGTCAAGGCCGTCTCGATTGTTGACGTGTTCGCTGTAGTTCATGTCAGTCTGGATCGAAATTCTTGGTCCCGAGTTCGGTGCTTCAGATCCAACAGGATTCGATCCAGAAGGTGGCACTCCTGATGCAACATGATTCGATCCAGAAGGTGGCATTCCTGATGCAACAGGATTTGGACCGGAGAGGGGTGCTCCGGATACGACAGGATTCGGACCGAAGGAGTTTGGAACGTTGGAGTTTCCTGCCCCCACGGTAGAGCCTGACGGTGGTTCAGAAGTGGAGCGTGTACCAGATCCTCCGGGTCGACCGCGTCCTCGTCCTCGTCCTCGTAAGCTGATGAAAGACATAGCACAACACACCAACTATCCCCACATCGAGAGGTTAGGAGGTACACAACCACATCTTCCACCATCATCAAAGGGTTCTCAAGCATCACCTAAAATTGTGGAGGATGAAGGTGAGAATGCGGAAATGGACGAGGAACTAGTGCCTCCTACTCCACCTTCATCACCCATCAAGTTGAATGCGGCGCATTCCATTCAAGTTGATAAGGTTAGTACAAATTTTGCTAATTTAGAACATCGTTGATTTCTAAATCTCTTTCTAAAAATAGTTGGATGATGATTTGTCTTGTGCTTTCATTTATGATAGAACCCCCCTTGCAAGCTATATGTTTCGTAAGGTACCAAATCAAAACCACTCCATGTCGCCAATGGCACATGCGACCCAAGTGCGGTGAAACACAATCGTGTTGACATCCCCGCAGGATTTTTTAGTGTTCGCATTACCGATGTTTTGATAGAACAACAAATGCTACCTGTGAAGGATTCACCGATGGTGAGAGTTGGGGAGGCTAAAGGTTTCCTTGTTATGGCCAAAATGGTTGGTGCTTGATGAAAAATCCACCTCCATACCCCGTAGGAAACCACAAACTCCACAAAATCCACAAATACCCGTGCATGCCTTGCCTATAGCTAGACAAACATTAGACCCCATGCTCGTGGAGTTTATGAAAGCCCTTCCACCCTTCGTCCGAGTCTTTTATGATTTGATATCCTCGCACGACAAGAATGCATGCTATGCCTTTCTCGGAAATGAAAGGTGCTTTACCATGACAAAGGACATCCACGTACCATGGGGGGATTTTGAATATTTCTGGAATTTCAATGAACTTCCCGCCACCATTCTTTGCCTCAATCAAATGTAAGCCATTTGTATGTGTTTCATGAGAATAATCAATTATCAAACCATATATGATTACATCCTCGTCATGATTGTCTACTACATTCACAGGTTCTTGCATCACCATGCCTATCACCGGAGCAAGCATTTCATTGGATTTTTGCATCCAATGCATTTGCAAGCTAGTATGGAGAGCAATAGGCAAAGACTTGATTACTTGAATTCTACTCTCTCCGACAAATCAAAAAAAATATGGATCGGACCATATCTCGAGAGGTATACCTTACAATTTGCTCTATTACTCATGCTAAATATATTGTATTTGCTCTACTGCATTCTTTTTTTATGACCATTATGCTTTCATGTGATTTGTAGTGATCATTGGAGCTTTGTTGCAATAATACCCGCTTTAAAGCAAGTATATTGGATAGACCCACTCCACCGCCCTCCATCACGAACATTCGCTGATCTCCTTGATAATGCAATTCTTCAAGTGAACGACAAAACACTCCTCGAGTTCCACCTTATAAACATTCGGGTAAGATGTTGTGCTCATGCTATCACGTTCTTTCAAAAATCAACATTTGCGTTTAAAGTACCATAAGTATAGTAATGTTTTATGTTTTAAACACTTTTGTAGTCTAGGAAGCAATCATCGAACTATGAATGTGGCTATTACACAATGATCTTTGGTTTGATGGTGGTGGATGGTGTTCAAAAAGACATGCTAGATCTTCTAAAGGTACGCTACACGCGTCTAATCTCATTTATATTCGTCGAGATTTCCTAATAAGCGTTATTTTCAATCATAGGTATTCGTGGATGATATCACTCCTTTCTCCTTGCAAGAACTTAACGACGGAAGAGACCAAATGGCTAAATATCTGGTCCACAACCGTGTGTTTACCATTGCAAGGCCACAGGACCCTAACCTCCCCAAGCCATGAAAAAGTATTGTCTCTCTTTTTGGTAGGGGCTTGACATTGGTATCGCACTTGTGTGCTTAGGTTATGCATCTTTAGTATTAGTATAGGGGCGTTGGATTTGAATTTGACAGGTTTATGTTGAGTCGGGTATCCCGATTCATGTTTCGAAAGAAACGGATCAATTTTAACAAATAATTACACAATTCTGTCTTGCAAGCAAACGAATTCGCTTCCTTATTCGCTTCATGTCGAATCCAGAAGCTAGATCGCTACCTGGCACGCCTTCTACTACAATATAACAAGCGGTCATACACACGGCCTCGCCTATACATTCGCCCACAAAAGCGACGTCGCCTGGCTACTCGCTTGCTAGACTCTGTTGCCCCTGGCGTGCCTCAAACGATGTCGCCTCCAATATTCGCCTATACATTCGCCCACAAAAGCGACACCGCCTGGCTACTCGCTTGCTAGACTCTGTTGCCCCTGGCGTGGCCCAAACGATTTCGCCTCCAATATTCGCCTCCATAGACGAATTTAATAGGCGAATTCGCCAGCCACATTCCCTACAACAAATAAGTACACGATGTCGCCTAACAATCGCCTCTACTGGCGATCTCGTATCCCACCCGGCCTGTGTCCCTCTGGTCGACCAATATTTTCAGCTGGCGAGTTCGCTGTACATTTTCGCCACCCCAACAGAGCGATGTCGCTTTTCCTTTTCGACCACAAGCGACATAGTGCACGAGACCGTAACTCCATAGCCATTTTCACATTTAATATTCCCATTTCTTCCAGCGAATACGCCAGTGGTGTCGCCTCCCTCACCCAAGCGAGTATTGTTACGAGTTCGCGTCTTCATTATTAGACAGAGGCGACCGACAGAAGCAATTTCGCCTCAGGAGGCAAAAAGTGGAGGCGAGTTCGTAGCACTCACATTTAAAGACACAAGCGACCTGAGGTGGCGAACTCGTAACAATAATACAGGGCGTTTTTTAACAGCTGCACACGGCGTTTTAAATCGCCGTGCGCAGCGTTCGTTTTTAAGGCGTTTTTGAACCGCCGAGAAAAAGTTCCATTTTACGGCACAACCCGTTACGGCATTTCCAAAACGCCTTAAAGAGTACGACTGAACCGCCGAGAAGCGTAAGGCAGTCCACTAGTGGTAGCGCTGCTTCTGGATTCTCTTCTGGATTTTGCCCTAGCATTCGGGCACTTCATCTGGGTTGCTCGGCTTCAGACATGTTGTTGGGGAAGTTGCTTCTTTAGATGCACTAGACCAGATCAGAGACAAGGTTCGGCGACGTCGTCAATGAGTGCGAGACGTCCCACCGGGTGTGCCAAATTGATGTATGCCGGACACCAACACTTTGACGACGAACCAGGCTCTTGAACTGATCTGCAATACAAAGGCCCCGAATGTCCCGGGGATAGACACTCCGACGCTCAAGTCCGTATATTTGCTTAAGGCGTAAAGTATGAGATTAGATGGAGAAGTCTACCAAACCTTTAGGGTATTTATATGGCTACAATCCGTAGATCACCAAGATATGTATTTATGGTAGAAATGATTGCGGGAAAATTTATGTAATTGTGGGAAACTTTATTTTTAAAGCGTGAAAGATTTTCAAATTACTAGAAATGATTGCGTGATTATTTAATATTTATTATTAGTGCCATTTTAATTGTTTTAATGAATATATGTTTTTTTGTAAAAACCATCAATAATCCTAAATCACATTAATAGTTTAAAATCCTACATGAAGGGGCATATTTTTCCCAATATATCTAATATATTCCAGTTCAACTTATTATAATTCAATATGTTTAATTTATTTCAACTAGATTTACTTTGGTTTATATGAAATATAATTCGATAAAAATGCAGTTAAACTTAGTCATACTATCACTATCTTCAATACCTTAATTTTAACTTCAGTATAGTTCAATTTCTTTCTATTTGGTTTAGTTCCTTTCAAGTAGAGGCAAATCAATTTGGGAGAACAAACCTAGGTAAGAGTTCTCCAAAATTTATTTGGCTATTTATAAGACATGACTCTTGGGCATTTGGCAAGGTGCAAGCCCAATAGGGAAGGGGTAAGTAACCCTTAAACCCTAACTCTATATAAAGGGTATCATGATGCCTGGAAAAGGCAGATTCTATTCCCTTCACTCTCACTACTCTTATTCTTTCTCTCTTATGGGAAGCTGACTTGGGCGTCGGAGAGGAAACACCAGGCTACAGCTGGGGGGCTCCACTTTTGCAGGTCATATCAACGCCAACAAGACCCCGATCCACGAGAGCCTTGTAGAAGGGAGCAAGGGATAGCATCAAATGGGAGTGAAGTAATTAACAATCAATGTATTTAAAATAGCAATATGTGACTTGAACTATATTTTGCTAAAAGTTAAACTTTATCCATAGTTCACTTGAACTAAATTCAACCAAAAAATTTAAATGCATTAAATTAAACTAAAATCAATTGAACTGAATTGAATTAAACTAAAATCAATTGTACTGAATTGAATTAAACTAAATAAATTGTACTAAATTTAAAAATTTTCAAATTTGTTTGGGAGAATATGCCCCTCGATCTAGGGTTTTGAAGCATTTAGAATTTATTAATATCTTTTTCATCACATATAAGTATTAAAACAAGATACCCCTAATAATAAATATTAAACAATTATGCCTTTATAATAATGTTTATTCTTTACTGTGATAAGGGACATATATAAGAGCCACTGTAAAAGCATTCTCATGCAAGTTATGGTGGAAAATGCAGCAAAACACCACAATATGGACAACATTCCTATGAACTATCCCAGCCTCTTACAGAAACTCTCACACTTGGAGAAGAATATGCTCACTAACTGAATTTTCCAACCTACAGTCACAGGTGATCATTGGAAAGGTAACTGCTCCATTTTGGGACTCAAACTGGACTAAAAATGGACCACTATACTAAAAATGGCCTGAAGGGGAACTAGTGCCTTTCCCAAAGCTAAATGTGGCAAATTTATGTGCTAATCAAATTGCAAGTCAATTCTGCAATGGAGCCATTCATGGCTACTACAATTATTTCTGAATTGCAGGGAGCAAAAACCAGGTACAATCATGAGGACACACTTATTTGGAAGCCTGAGCAGAATAGTCAATTCACAGGAAGTATGCATACAAACGTTTGAAGCCATTATCTAGATATCTGTACTCCAAAGGTTTGGAATAAACACATCCTTGTTCAAATATCTATACTTATTTGGAGATTGGTTAATGGCACAATTCCATTTGATGACATACTTGTGAGGTTTGGTATCATTCTCTCATCAAAATGTCCCCTCTGTTGCAATCTAGATACTATTGAACATTTCTATAATGAGTGTGAGCAGAACATGACCATTTTTGATTTTGTGCATGCAGTGTTTCAGATTCTGATGTATGCCAGACACGAACACTTCGACGACGAACCAGACTCTTGAACTGATCTGCAAGACAAAGGCCCCGGGCGTCCCGGGGATAGACACTCTGACGCTCAAGTCAGTATATTTTCTTAAGGCGTAAAGTATGAGATTAGATGGAGAGGTCTACCAAACCTTTATGGTATTTATATGGCTACAATCCATAGATCACCAAGATATGTATTTATGGTATAAATACAACACTCATGGGAATAGTAGTTGTATTACCATGTATAGAAGAAGAATATTTCGGACATGTTTGTATTACCATGTTTAGGATGGCTGTGTTACCATCTTTAAGAGGACGTATATTCCTTGTAGAACATTCATAATATACGCATTCCTTATAAGGATTAGGAATGATGGACTCGTGGATCCATCCTCCGTGTATCTCGAGCCCACGACTCTTCTCGGGTCTTGGTCCGAGTATGAATGAGGTCCGAATACGAACCATGGACTTATCAGATTCTAGTGCCAATTTTCCTATCATGTAGGCACAAAATAACATGCTATTTGGGATATAGAGGCCTCTCAAAAGCACACACAACATTCATTATATCTATTTTGATCACAAGATACTGGTTCTTGTGGTGTAGAAGAAACCAAATCTTGCTTGAGGATGTTCATACTGCCACTTAGGGAATACTTTTGCAGGTGGCCAAAAAAGTATCACGCATCTTCAAAGCTTTTCCAGTGACAGGGAATGTTTTGAAGCATGGAGATTTACTTTTGACTGGCCTTTTTCCGTTTTTCAAGCATAAAAAAACAAAGATTTCAAGATCCATTAGATGGATGCCACCTGATTCAGGAGTAAAAATTAATGTTGATGCCTCTTATAGCTATAGTGGTGCAGTTAGAATTGGCCTTGTGGTTAAAGATAATATACAGGCAGTGTCATTAAAATGGAACTGAAGAACTCTACTGCTTCCTCACCAATACATGATGAATTATTAGCCATTGATTTTGAGAATCATATAGGCAGACTCACTCAAGCACATTTTGAACTTGAGAGTGATTGCATGCATGCTATTAGGTGCATCCAAAATCCCTACTTTGGCTAATTGGGAAATATTCAGTATATGTCATGACATCCATTAGGTCACAGGGTATCACTTTGCATCACATATATAGATAAGGAAATAATGTGGCGGATTTTCTTGCTAAATATAGTGTAAATCATATGATCTCTTCTACTCTGTCACTCAATGATGCTCCACCAACTCTCAAAAGTGCTATTTTTTTAGGCAAAATAGGATGTCAAACATAAGGACTGGCTAAATATCTTTCTGTTTGTCTTTTAAGCAGAAGCTACTGATAAACATTGGTGTAGGTACAGAAGACCTATTGATAGGTGATCAATGAGAGATCTAAAAGAAGCAACATTTCTAAGACAATGGTGAATTTTTTGGATGCTCATCATCAACACTTTTTACACCAAGTAGCACTCTACCAAATTTTTGACAGCTCTGCAACACTTCTCTCACCTCTTGGTGGTTTTGTGTTTTGTTTTTTAACAATTCACTAATATGATCGGAGTACTAGAGTGAAGTCTTTGCAATACATAGACGTTAATCCTAGATTACAGTCATTTATTAATTCTTTTGAGCCATTTGTATGGCTGAGCCTCAATTTGGTGCAAGGAACTAAGAAAAAAAAGCCTTTTTTTGTTGGTTAGAGGAGTCAAATATAATCCCCACCTAAAGTGGATTAATTGTTTTTAGAAAAAAGGAAATTCTCCCAATTTTCTTACCCCATGGTAATGTTAAATTTTCTTTTTTGAATATGTTGACGTCAATCACGTGAAACTTACACTTTAACCATTATTATTGTACTATGGTAGATGTAATTAAATTAGAACGGTCAAAAACAGTAAAGAAATAATGAATCCTTTAATCATGATTGGTTGATTTTAGAAAGTAAAGATTGAGGTGAAAATTAAGTGTATTTCTTATTCACCATAAGGGGTTTAATATTTACAAATAAAATATCAGTGTAAGTTTCTGATGTGGGTTAATCGTAATTACAATCAAAATAAAAAAAGGATATGTACAATTTTCTCTAATAGCTGAAAATATATATGAATGTAACATTCCAGGAACAAGCATCGTGGTTGGCCAAAAAAATGTTCAAAATTTGATGCAACTTCTGTGATATTTCAACCCAAGAAAAAACTCAAGTCAAAAAGATATGGACTACAAGTCTGCAGCCGAGACTGTTCATTTGTTGTTAGTCCTTATGTTGAATGGTTGTTGGACCGTGGCCGCCTCCTGCATGGCGACGAATCCTGGATATAGTGGCTGCATTTGGACCAAAATTAGATAAGAACAATCATTAATCTTTTACTGTTGTTATTAATAACGAGTCTTTCCAATTTATCTGCTCTTTGCTTTTCTGATCACTGAAAAATAAATTATGTTTATAGTATCCTGTATTTTTAGATTAAATAAAAAATGGTTGTGTAAATCGTGTGTATATTCGTCCAAATGTATTCAATAAATATATAGTGACATTACGTACGTCAATCTAAACTATACAAATTTGATGTAAAAATAATATAAATTAACGTAATTATTTAAGAAATAAATAATCTAATCCTTAATTACTTGCAAGCTAAAAACCCTAATCTCCTTAACACTTTTAATTCATCGAATGAAAATCATAAATGTTTTATTCACTTTCACCTATGGAGTGAAGAAAGTTGTTTTGTTAGTATATGAAGTAAAAAATGTATTAATGAAAGTGTTCTTGTGAGTAAAGCATTAAACATTAGAAAAGTAGACAAAATTAATAGATATACGGTGTTCCAAATGAATTATGTGGTCAATATCTATCAATTTTTAACATGTTTTTCTGGTCAAGTGGGTAGGATGTTTGTTCGGGGAAGGATTCATTAATCTTTTCAACAAGTCATGACCAAGGGATTCATTCTCAGGCGGTTCTCTACTGCTTTTTAAGAAAATATGACCGCGTTTGGTTCACGTGGATTTTGGAGAATTAGAATTTTGCAAGTTCAAAATTTGAAATTCTTATTTGGTTGACGCAGTTTTTGTAAATCCCAAATTCACCTCAAAATTCCAAATTTTATTACTCTTGACGTTGCGTGGTGTGGCGTATTTTACTATCAAACATGCCATCAGAATCAGTCACACCGAATCCTTATTCACAATTCCCAGACCCATGAGATTTGGTAAATTTTCACTTTATTATGCCCATCATTTCTGGTCCATAATTGAATAAAGAAAATAGAATAAATACAGATTTGTTTGTATTCTAATTTTTGGTATATTTTCACTTTGTTTTGTCCATCATTTCTAATCCATAATTGAATGAAGGAAATAGAATAAAGTTCGATTTGTTTAAATTCAGATTTTTTTTTCTAAGTTTGGCGCGGTGGGGAAAGATCTTGTCGGTAAGGATAGCTACGTTATCTACGTGACCGGAAATGGCGCCATGACGACCGGTGGAGAATCTAGAAAACTTATCAATGATGGCTGAATAGCACCAATAGCAGTGATAGTGGCAGATTAATAAGATGAAGTAAGTTAAAAATTATCAAAACTCAATAAATATTGGCTATTCTATGAATGTTTGGTATAGCTCCGTGATAAAATAATAAGGTGAAATAGCTAAAAAGTTCCACAATTCAATAATTATTGGCTACTCAGTCAATTTTAAAATTTTAAATACTACAAACAATGTGCCTTCTTTTACTACTAAGAGAGAACTACATAAGTTCAAATTTCCATGAGTTTTTACTTTAATTTGTATGGATTAAAGAATACATATCAATACCAAGTAGTACTTTTTAGGTGATGCAATTATCGTAAAGGGAACTAGAAGAATTATTGCTCCGGTCAATATTTAAATTAATAAAAAGATTAAAAAGTATTAAACTACGTAGTTTGATTAAACCACCACATAATCAAAATTGGCTAAGTTTGTTACATGTCTTCTCAAAAGGCAAAAAAGAATAGGTGAGAACACCCTCATCTCACAGAAAGGAAGCAAGAGTTTCATGAGGAATGATGTTAGCCAATGTCTAGGACAAAGAGCAAAGCTGACGCCTTACTTCCCTTACAGTCTCGAACCAGACTGATAAGATGGTACAAAAAATAGGAGCAGAAAATAATAAAAATTGGACCTCAGTAGAGCCTGAGGTGAGAGGAAGAGGGCCCTGGCCTTTAAACTGGATGAGGGGGACTGAGCAGAGTGAGCAGGTACATGTCAGTGGCCTCTGGGATGATCATACACATATTCAAAGTGATGGAGTATTGGAAGCATCCAGAAGGATCAAACCTTGAATGTTTGGTGGGAGCTCAGACCATGTAAAAATCTGTTGAATAAGTTGTTCTCTGCAGTACTTGGCCAACATGTCTGCAGGTTGGTTTGCCTCTCTGAGAGTGTGTATAAGTGAATGAGGCCCCAGCAACTGAGAGATAGAGTCCACCAGAGTAAAGAGAGTCCAGTGACTCTTATGTGGATGATTGATCATCTCCACTGCAAGCTTGCAATCAGACTCAATAGTAAAGGAACCATTCAGTTGAAGTGCAATTCTGATCCCAGCTTGAATAGCTATAATCTCTGCATGAAGAGGGGATGTAGAGTGAGTAAAGAAACCAGAAGCATATAAAAAGGATCCTGATGAGTTCCTGATGAGTATAGAGATCCCAGCATTGTTGAGCTTCCAAGAAGCATCAACATTGACCTTAACTCCCTGAGTAGGTTTGAGCCACAGGATTTTAGAAATTTTTGACTTGGGAGGTTTTTTGATGGGAGGGACATATCCAGATTCAGCTAGTTCAACATCTATTTCCCTAGAGATGTATAGAGGCCTGGTCAACAGAGATTCAAAAATGTGAGCTTTAAGGTTTTTGGAGAGTAAATCCAGGTTGGGGGGAATATTATCAAAGATGAAAGAGTTCCTGGCTCTCCAAAGCAGCCAACGCACAAAGATGGGGGCACACTGGTTTAAATATGTATGCAGAGTTGACAGTCCAGTAAAAGACCAGTTTGAAACTAATATATCCCAAAGGGACTCACTATCAATGTATGAAGAAGCACATATCAAGTGCATCTGTCTCCATAAACCAACTGAAATATAGCACTTAGAAAAGAAATGCTGAAGTGAGTTACCATTGTTACAGAAGCAACATTTAGATGGTAGGTTGAAGCCAAAATGGGTTAGCACATCATCAAAGGGTAAGATGGCATTGAGAAGTCTCAACATAAAGACAGATAATTTTTTTGGAATGTGTGGGGACCATATATGAGCTAGGACTGGAAAAGATTGTTTTGGTGCTCTCAGTGCCAAGTAGGCAGACTTGAAAGTGAAATTCCCTAACTTGTCTGCTTTCCAGATGAGTTTATCCTCTCTGTGAGGAAAAATAGCAGCATTGCTAGGATGTGGGTGAGATCAGGTGGCAATACTGAGTGGAGGAGAGAGAGGGCAGTGTCTTTGTGAGAGATGAAATAAGCAACTGTAAGGTTAAGGAATTGTTCAGGTACAGACTGAATCTTGTCAATTAAAGGACCCTGATCAGTCCAGTTTGCTAGCCAAAAATTGCACTTGCCATTTCCATGTATGACTCTGGAATTGGATTCTGCAAAACAATTTATATTGCAAATCCTTTTCCATGTCTAAGATTTTCTTTTTGAGACAGGCAAAGAGGCAATGAAATGTGTCCAAGGGGCACTTCCATTTTGGTATTTCCACCATAATTTACAAGCAAAAGCTTTAATTATGATGGATAGGGATCTCAAGCCTAAACCATTTTGGATTGTGGGATAACAAATTGAGTCCCACTTTCTCCATGATTTTTCGGGACCAGTTTCTGACACCCCCCAAAAGAAAATAGAGAATTTCCTCTCAATTTTCTTTATTATTTGTTTTGTTGGTGCCATCACTGCCCATATGTACTGTGGAAGAGAATATAGGCAAGATTGAATTAAAGTCAATTTTCCCCCAGTGGAGAGTCATATATTCTTCCAGTTATTAAGTCTCCTTTCAATTATTTCCAGAACTGGTTGGAAATATTTGTTTAGGATCCTACCTGAAAACATTTGTACTCCAACATATTTGAATGGTAGACTACCAAATTTCATGCCCATAATGATTTTAATCTGTCTTATTTTTGGCTCAGATGCATACCTACTGACATAAAAATCACTCTTTTCATAATTTATTTTTTTACCTGAAGTTTCCTCAAAGGTTGCTAGAAAGGCTTTGATTCTTATAAGGTTCTGTTTTGAGGCTCTCAAAAAAATGATAGTATCATCAGCATAGCTAAGGTGAGAGGTAGGAACAACAGAAGGGGGCAGTTTGTAAAAATGAATTTTTCCAAGACTGAAAACATAGGACAAGCTCCTTGTAAAGGCTTCTGAAAAGAGATTAAAAAGGAAGGGGGATAGTGGATCACCCTGTTTTATACCTCTAGATGCTGTGAAAAATCCTACAGGTTTGCCATTTATCAGTATTGGAAACCATACATCAGACTGATTTTTCATTATGCAATCAATGAATCTACCATGGAAACCAAATTTCTGGAGAATGCTTTTTAAAAAAGGCCAGCTAACTCTATCAAATTCTTTCATCAAATCAAGTTTAAAGATACAGTTTGGATCTCTACCCTTATGATGTAAGAATCTGAACGTTTCCTTTAAATAGATAACATTATCAGAAATGTCTCTATTTTGGAGGAAAGCTGACTGGTTTGGGGAAATCAATTTTGGCATCAAGTGTTTCAGTCTCTCCATTAAAATTTTGAGAAAATCTTGTTTGTAACATTGGAGAGACTGATTGGTCTATAATCATTAAAACTGACTTGAATTTCTTTCTTTGGAATTACAGTAATCCAAGTACTAGAAATACCTCTATGAATATGAGACCTTGACAGAAAGTCATTTGATGCCTCTAATAAATCAAAACAAATTGTATCCCATGCCTTAATAAAAAAATTTGCAGTGTAGCCATCAGGCCCTGGACTGCTATTTTTATTAAGTCCAAACATAATTTGTTTCAATTCTTCTAGTTCTACTGGCTTAATGAGCTGTTCATTATCTTCCTCAGATTTGAGAGTGGGAATCTGAGAAAGAAAATGAGAAGAAAAGAGATTCTGATCTGGGTGAGGGTCATCTTTAAGGAGAGACTGATAAAATTGGACAGCTTCATGTTCAATGTCAGAGCTCCTATCAAGCCAGACCCCAGAAGAACTCTTAATTTTAGTGATATTCAATCTACATCTTTTTTCCAGAACTGAGTTGTGAAAAAATTTTGTATTTTGATCACTCTCCTTAAGCCATTTAACCCTAGCCTTTTGTTTCCAGTAATGTTTTTGCTCAGTTAAAGTTTTCAGTAGCTGAGCCTTTGCTTCATTAAGTTTGATCAGTTCATTGATTGAACCATCAGGCTCAAAAATAATTTCCTGGATTCTAACTTTCTCCTCTGCATTTTTAACATTTTCATTTATGTCACCAAACACCTCCCTATTCCATTTTTTCAAAACAGGTTTGAGAGAGTTTAGTTTCTGAAAAATTTTATACATTCCATGCCAGTCAGAAGGGAGGGTCCATGGAGATGGATTAGCTCCAAAAGATCCTTCTGTTTAAACCAAGTGTTGATAAATCTAAATGGCTTGGGTACAGAAGGAGTTGCACTGCCAATTTTTAGGAATAAAGGGCAGTGATCTTAAGCTTACCTAACACCTGAATTGAGGAGTGGGGAAATTTTCGTAGCCAGTTATAAGAACTCAGCCCCCTATCTAATCTTTCCACAGTTAAGTATTTTCCCCCATCCCTATTCCTACCATTAGTCCATGTAAAGAAATTACCAACTGTATGTATCTCATATAATGCATTAGAGGTAATAAAACTACCGAAATCACTTATACTAGAGGGACTAGGATTAGCAGGCCCTCTGTACTCATTGATAGATGACATAGCATTAAAATCTCTAATTAAGAATGACTCAGGAAAATCTAGAACAACTTAATCAGACCATGATTCTCTTCTTTCATTCCTAGATCTCAGACCATACACAAAAATTGAATCAATTGACTCATTAAGTGCATGGCTTGTCATCTGTACTTGAAAGAAATGGTTATGGTCCAACGTAGGGTAAATATCAACAGTTTGGTTCCAAAATAGCCAGATGTTACAGTTGGAAGCATAAGCACATTGAGCAAAATTCAGTTTTCTTTTATAGACCTCACATTCAGACATGTCATGTTGTGGTTCAATGATACATAAAACATCAGGTTTATGGACTAGAATAAGCCTTTGCAGCCTTATCATAGAAGTTTCCATGCCCCTAATATTCCATACCAACACATTTGTTCCTATAGTTGTACTAATCATTGTTTACGAGCCTTGATACTTTTTGTGGTTGTTCTAGTGATCACTTTGTTAATCTGAGTAAAATAAGAAGTGGCCTTATTTTGTTCAGGTACAGTAATGCAAGGAACAGTGTCATTTAAAACAGGCATTTTGTCTAGAGGTATAGGATTGGAGTGGGAACTAACCAATGTAGGGGACTGATATTTCACACTATCCATTTCATTTTTATCCTCCTCTTCCTCATGTATAAGAGGAAGAAATCTATTGCCTGCTTTTCTTGGCTGAGAGTAAAAATAGAATATGTTAGAAGTAAAAGGATTATCAGGGGAAACAGGAAGCTTACCTGTGTGGACCTTAATGTCATCTTTTGCATGCTTTTGGCCTCACTGGAGTGGACCATTCATTTTCACATTGTGTCTGTGGGGGAGTTGGAACTGGCTTCATGATCTCCAGATCATTGACAAGAGCATCAGGTTCAGAATCAATGTCAATGATCATAACAGGGATGGGAGTAGTCACTGGGAGGTGGGAATTATGACTGATTACGGGACAAGGGTCTGAAAGGTCACTGGAGCTAGGAGGTAATGGTTCAGTTTCAGTACTTGATGAGGGTTCAAATATCACCTTTCTGACATATCTCATCTCCGGTTCCCTTACTATAGGAATTTCAGGGCCCTTGTTTTTGTTAAGCTGGGAATTCAGAACCTCTATTTTTTCCTGAGCAGATACACCTGAAGAGCCAACTAGATTCATAGTTGTTTTCTGCTTGTGGCTGGATTTTGAGAGAAATGATGGAGGGGTTGTATTTCTTGTAGAGTGGTTTGTAGGTCTAACAGGAAAAGGCTTGGGTTTTAGGTCAGGGTGAAGAATGATACATTCATTTATCTCATGCCCAAGCTTGTGACAGTGCTTGCAATATAGAGGTAAGCATTCATACTCAATTGGAAAATCAGCAATATCACCATTTAGGGATGTAGTTAGGGCTATGGATGAGTGGACTTTGGCTAAAAGATCAATCTCTATACAGAGTTTGACAGCAGAAGGTCTTGTGAGAGTAGAGGTAGCCAGGTCCATTTTGATGAATTTACCAATACTATTACCTATCATTTCAAGCATTGCTAAGTTATACCAAAAGAGGGGAATATCATGAATTGTTACCCAAATCGGGATAATCGATGTCTCATTTTCCGGAGTGAAGTTCGCCGTCCATTTGAACACCTTCATGATGGGACCTTTGAGAGCCCATTGCGTCTTCATCCAACAGCGTTGGTAGTCCTCTGCCTCTTCAAACCGGATTAACACATGTCTGTGATTGGCTAAAAGATCAATCTCTATCAGAGCTTGACAGCAGAAGGTCTTGTGAGAGTAGAGGTAGCCAGGTCCATTTTGATGAATTTACCAATACTATTACCTATCATTTCAAGCATTGCTGAGTTATACCAAAAGAGGGGAATATCATGAATTGTTACCCAAATCGGGATAATCGATGTCTCATTTTCCGGAGTGAAGTTCGCCGTCCATTTGAACACCTTCATGATGGGACCTTTGAGAGCCCATTGCGTCTTCATCCAACAGCGTTGGTAGTCCTCTGCCTCTTCAAACCGGATTAACACATGTCTGTGATCGATTGAGCCCAGTTGATAGCGGCCTATAAAACCAATCGAATTGAAGGCCTCATGGAGGTACTCCATCGACGCTTTAAGACGAGCAAACTTGCCGATGAGGGCATTCTTGTAGTGGTCGGAAAGTTTGGCGACTTCTGCAGGGGTTATAATGCAAGCTATTTTACCCTTGTACTCAGTGATTGGGTGAATTGAAGGATCAGATGTGAGTGAGGATGACAGAGGAGGGGGTTTGGAGGTAAGGGCTTGAAGAAAGCTGTGATTTTTGGCAGCTCCACCGCGCTCCGGTGGTGGCTCCACCATGGTTGAGCGGTGGTTCAACGGCTAGAGTAGCCGTTACTGACGGGAACAGTGATAATAAACGGTAATAAGGCTGAAACTTTTAGAGAGAAGTGAGAGGCGCATTAGTTCCACGACATATAATTTTTTTCAATATATTTTAACCATTCAATATGCTGAATAGTAATTATACCAAATTTAATTATATCAGTGTATAACAGCCATTCAATACCATTTATAATTTTTCATGAATATGCTGAATAGTAATTATACCAAATTTAATTTAAATGAATGGGCCAAAATTACATAATTAACCAATTCAATTGAAAATCAGGAAATAATGACTAAAACAGGTCTAATTTAATCTTAATGATACATATAGAATCAAACAAAATAGTAAATTAACATAACTAAAAATAATAGAATCATAAAATATGGTATGATTGGGAGAAAAATTCTAAATAAAAACAATTAAAATTAAAATTACAAAATTATCCACAAATTAAATGGCTAATAAAATTTTAATAAATACACTATGAAAACAAGTATTTTTATTAGGGTGTGATGAAGCAAGGGATAAGAGGCAAAAAGTTTTTAAAACTTGATTTGATCAAATTTCTATTCTTGTTGAGGGTAATCCGAATTGTTTGTTTATCTGTAAACCCTTTTGTTGATGCTGTAATAGTGGATTGTCTCTGCACCTTCCCTCCTTACAAAGGCGTGGGATTCACTCTCTGCGTCTTTTTCTTTATCTTCTCCGTTCTGAACTGAGCGGCTTTTTATCTGGTTATAATTTTGTTTTTTTTCCGGCACTGACTGCATTCATGAGTATTTGAACAGAAGAAAATTTGAAACTTGAATAATATTTTAATTGCAACAATTTTTATTAACTGGCGAGTGTCGGTACTGTCAAATTTACAACATGCGTACTCCATTAAAGCAAAGACATACAAAAGTAAGTCGTGTTTTACTGATATTCATGCTCTTATGAACACTCAGTCATTCATTTTCAACCTCAAATCCAGTTTTCAGGTTTAAACAAGGAATGTGTACTGTGCTGTCCAAAATTCTTGAACAAATATGTGCAGGATTTTTAGCAAATTCGCCCCATAATTAATTTAGCATCAGGTCGATTAAAGTGTTGAAACTAGATTCGGGCTTTTCGGGCTCCGGCTTGGGTTTGGGTTCTTTCCTGCGGAAAATGGAGTCGTCGGAGAAGGTGGAGGCGGCGGCTAGGCCGAGGGAGGAAGCCAGCGATGTGACGTCAAATTTGAGGGCATCTTCATCTTCGGAGTTCGATGGTTGGGGTTTGGTTTTCTTGCGTTTTTTGGTGGCCGCCATTGTTGCAGCTCAAAGCTTTGTGTCGAAAGAAACAAGGAATAAGGGGGTTTATGGTTAGGGTTTATGAAGTAGTGAAATTGAAATTAGAGAGAAAATGACAGTTTTGGTGCCCATGTTTTGAGGAAATGTTAAGTTTGGTTCCTACTTTTTGAAATGGTTCAAAAAAGGTTCCCAAGTTTTGATGAAATGTTCAAAATTGGTTCCCAAACTAGTTGATGACCGACCATCGACGGTTTCTCCCCCACCACTGCCTCCTCTGCACAGCCATCACCACCCCGAATATTCACTGCCATAGAGCCGCCTCACGCCCACCGACGGAAACCTTCCTCTTTTCACCTGTTGCCCACCACCGTCGGAGCTTCTCCACTGGTCAGCCCACTACCCAACGCGGGAGCTCATGACCACTTTGTTCTGACATTCATCCCTTAAAAACCATCCAAAAACCAATACACTAAACTCCAACCAGAAAATGACGGCGGCGGATGGTGGAGATGCAGGTGTCGGTGTCGGTGTCGTGTCGACGATGATGACTCTGTAGTGGTGCCCATCGTAGATCAGTCTCGGCTAGCGCCGTGATAGTGAGAGTCGATCATTCTCGCCCTAAGTGACTGAGCGTCACTTTGCTGCCGGCTTAGCCCATCACCGACTTCACCACCTCTTATATGTATAGTGGTTGCGCCTTTGCCGGCATTTTGGGTGGCCGGAATTTGGGGCTCAGCCTGTCACTCTGTTCCACATCATCACGATCCGCCGAAGTCCTCGGCGGCAATGCCCAACACATAGATCCCAAGGAGTAGAAATGGGTACTCCGACTGCTGGCTGTGCTAGTGGCGGCCGTACTGGGCGTGAGGGCAACTCTATGGTAGTGGGGTATACGGGGGGTGGTGATGACTGTGCAGAGAAGACAGTGGTGGGGGGAAACAGTCAATATCCAGTCATCAACCGATTTGGGAACCAAATTGAAACATTTAATCAAAATTTGGGAACCATTTCTGAACCATTTCAAAAAGTGGGAACTAAAGTTGACATTTCCTCATAAATTGGGCACCAAAACTGTCATTTTCTCGAAATTAGATACCAAATTAATTAGGACCTGAAATTTACTATCGATCAGTTTCAAATAGTTCTTAACTATTCTTTCTAAACTAACATGTATGTTTAAACATACTGCAGAGTTTAAACATAAAAAGAAAGAACACACAAATTGTTTACGCAGTTCGGTGATGAACACCTACATCTGCGGGGCCTTGCCCAGTCTGAAAATCATCCACTAGATAATCAAGATACGTTACAAAGTTTCACACAACAATTAACTATCTATGACTTATCTCTTGTATGGATTCGTGAGATCCCCTCACTGCCGGTCAGCAACTCCTCGTTGCTGTCTTGACCACTTCCCCTGAAATATTAAGGCTGTTGATTTCAGACTTCTGGCGATGGCAAAGACCTATTGAATTCCCTTCAATAAGCTGCTCCAACTGTAAAGCTATTCTGATCGGCAGAATACTTTCTTGTAAGATGGATAGTGTTGATGCAGCTTTCTTCTCTATTTATAGTTCGAGGTTGTGCTTCCGTGTTAGTCTTCTCGATCCTTCAATTACGGTAAGTTTGATCCTATCGTCCAGCACCTCACAGCAACACTTAGTCTTCTAGCTATATTCTACTTCTATAGCTCTAGGATAAGAAATATATTCTTTCCTTATTTAAGACTAATTCTAAATAAAATACAACTCACAAATATATTCTTTATCTAATTAAATCAGAACCGAATCATTCTTCAAGTATCATCTTGATTCTTTCGAATATCTTGTTTGATCGGATCTGAGTTGTACTTCTTATCAAAGACTGTTTCCCGGTTTCTGATCTTCACGAGCAAGTGTTTAAACATGAGAACATGTTTAAACATAATCAACTTCTACAAAATTGCCAACATATTAATATTGAGTCTTCTGGACTCTTCAATCTCCCCCTTTGGCATTTTTGTGAAACCATAACCTTTGTTTTGATGCATAACTCCCCCTTTTGTTTAGAAATCCAATCTTTATTCACATGAGCATCAAGTATCAGAAACAGCATGCAATATCAACTAAGCTCCCCCTACTCACCAGACGTAGCTAGAGACAATCATTCATGCTAACAGTCAAACTATGTTCCAAAACTAAATTGGACACATTAGACATATTAAAAACTTCCGTAATATCCAAAATAAATGGCCAATCCAAATATCATCAAAATATTCTCCTCCTTGGGAACATAAAAGTGCCAAAGTCGCACCACCAAAAAAATTCAAAGAAGAACAAACACCAAAAGCAATGTCACAAAATCCAACCAGATGAGCAGAGGACAAACAAGAGAGAGAGAAAAAAAACTTAAAAGCTCAGAACTAATGAGAACCAATGCTCTCATCACTACTGTCATCAGATTCAACCAGAGCCTTAAACTCCTCCTTCAGATCAATAATCTTGAGACGATGAGTTTTAAGCTGAGCCTTGATTTCTACAAGTCTGACCTTGAATAGTTATCTTCTTCAGGGGGCAGATCAGAATCTTCTTCAACTAGTTCAGTGAGATCATTTCTCTTAGCACCAACAGTCTTATTAACCTGAGCCATTGGACAAGGAAGAATCACATCATCTACAGTCTCAACCACCCCAGCATGCCTTAAAATTCCAGTAATGAGAGCAGGATAAACCAGATACTCGTCTGACTTCAGATTCTGGGCAATAAAATGAATCCTCTCATACAAGAACCAACCCAGATTGAAAGGCTTCCTGGTCCCAATGCAATAGATAAGCCCTGTCATTTCCTCAGTCACTCTGGAGACATTTTTGGACATTATCCACATATTTGCCACTACCCTGTACATGCAGAAATACTTTTGTGTAAGGTAAGATGCCAGAATGGATGGTGCGTCACCCCATTCAGCCAGACTGCCACCAGAAAGTTCTAAGGCCACCACATCATAGTTCAAGGTGAAACCTTCAGGATAAGCACTAGATGGACACCTCCTTTGATCAAATCCAAGGTACAGATTGATGGTAAATGGATCAAACCTGTATAATGTGCATCTGATATACACCTTGCGAAACCAGAAAGATTGAGGGTCACTATTCCCTTTCCTCAGATTGGAATAGAATTCAAACACCAGATCCCTGTTGGCACTAACATAAGAGTTTGCAGGTTTAAACATATGAATTCTTTTCATGAACTCCACAAAAGCTGGAAGTTTAAACTGTTCAGTCAGCTTCTTTTCCACATTCAAGCTCTTTTGTACCAAGTCAGCATGCTTTTGAACTGACTTCTGAGAGTAGAACTTCTCATTTAGAGCACTCAGCAGCAATGGATCAGCAACACCAAATCTGAGCTTAGACCTAATCCCACCTGTCTGCACCTTATCACAGCTCTTGGTAGAATCTGAGTGTGCAGAATCGGCTCCACTTTTCAAAACCTCATCAGTATACTGAATTGGCTCCTCCTTTTCTCTGTCAGTAACTTGCAGTTCTTCAGTAACTCCCTGCTGGACCACATCAGGAGCTGTTGACTTCTTCTTCTTCCTGAATTCTGCAGAAAACACAGGAATAACTGGTGGCAGATCATCCAAGTTTTTGTTCTTCCTTTTCTGCTGCTTTCTCTTAGTCCTCTTCTGTTTTCTCTTCTTAGACTTCAGTTCAGAAAACACCACATCATCCTCATTCTCTGACTGTTCCACAGCCTCCCAAGTCCAATTAAACACATAGATAATAATCCTCTCACTAGTGGATGGACTTAGGTTTCTAGGCGGTTCATTCGTACCATTCACGGTATTTTGGAAATGCCGTAATGGGTTGTGCCGTAAAATGGCACTTCTTCTGGGCGGTTAACAAAACGCCTTAAACATGCATGCTGCGCACGGCGGTTCAAAACGCCGTGTGCAGCGTTTAAAAAATGCCTTGTATACCTGTTACGAATTCGCCACCTCAGGTCGCCTGTGTCTGTAAATGTGAGTGATACGATATCGCCGCAAGTGATCGCCTGTTAAGGCGAACTCGCTTGTGTTGGTCGCTTGTTTCTAATAATACACAAGCGAACTCGTCACCAGACTCGCTAGGGTGAAGCAGGCGAGACCGCGGGCGTATTCGCCGGAATATATGGGAATATTAAATTTGAAAAAAGACTCAATGGTCATGGTGTTACGGTATCGTGTATCATCTCGCTTGTGGTCGAAAAAGAAAAGCGAGTTCGCCTTCTGGAGGTGGCGAAACTATAAAGCGAACTCGCCACCTGAAAATGTAGCCAGACCAGATGGGCACAAGCGGAGTGGGATACGACACCGCCAGAAGAGGCGAATATTAGGCGACGTCGTGCACATATTTGTTGTAGGGAATGTGGTTGGCGAATTCGCCTTTTGAATTCGTCTATGGAGGCGAATTTTGGAGGCGAAATCGTTTGAGGCACGCCAGGGGCAACAGAGTCTAGCAAGCGATTAGCCAGGCGACGTCGCTTTTGTGGGCGAATGTATAAGCGAAATCGTTTGAGGCACGCCAGGGGCAACAGAGTCTAGCAAGCGAGTAGCCAGGCGACGTCGCTTCTGTGGGCGAATGTATAGGCGAGGCCGTGTGTATGACCGCTTGTTATATTGTAGTAGAAGGCGTGCCAGGTAGCGATCTAGCTTCTGGATTCGACAAGAAGCGAATAAGGAAGCGAATTCGTTTGCGTGCAAGACAGAATTGTGTAATTATTTGTTAAAATTGACCCATTTCTTTCGAAACATGAATCGGGATACCCGACTCAACATAAACCTGTCAAATTCAAATCCAACGCCCCTATACTAATACTAAAGATGCATAACCTAAGCACTCAAGTGCGATACCAATGTCAAGCCCCTATCAAAAAGAGAGACAATACTTTTTCATGCCTTGGGGAGGTTAGGGACCTGTGGCCTTGCAATGGTAAACGCACGGTTGTGGACCAGATATTTAGCCATTTGGTCTCTTCCGTCGTTAAGTTCTTGCAAGGAGAAAGGAGTGATATCATCCTTGAATACCTATGATTGAAAATAACGCTTATTAGGAAATCTCGACGAATATAAATGAGATTAGACGCGTGTAGCGTACCTTTAGAAGATCTAGCATGTCTTTTTGAACACCATCCACCACCATCAAACCAAAGATCATTGTGTAATAGCCACATTCATAGTTCGATGATTGCTTCCTAGACTACAAAAGTGTTTAAAACATAAAACATTACTATACTTATGGTACTTTAAACGCAAATGTTAATTTTTGAAAGGACGTGATAGCATGAGCACAACATCTTACCCGAATGTTTATAAGGTGGAAGTCGAGGAGTGTTTTGTCGTTCACTTGAAGAATTGCATTATCAAGGAGATCGGCGAATGTTTGTGATGGAGGGCGGTGGAGTGGGTCTATCCAATATACTTGCTTTAAAGCGGGTATTATTGCAACAAAGCTCCAATGATCACTACAAATCACATGAAAGCATAATGGTCATAAAAAAAGAATGCAGTAGAGCAAATACAATATATTTAGCATGAGTAATAGAGCAAATTGTAAGGTATACCTCTCGAGTTATGGTCCGATCCATATTTTCTTTGATTTGTCGGAGAGAGTAGAATTCAAGTAATCAAGTCTTTGCCTATTTCTCTCCATACTAGCTTGCAAATGCATTGGATGCAAAAATCCAATGAAATGATTGCTCCTGTGATAGGCATGGTGATGCAAGAACCTGTGAATGTAGTAGACAATCATGACGAGGATGTAATCATATATGGTTTGATAATTGAGTATTCTCATGAAACACATACAAATGGCTTACATTTGATTGAGGCAAAGAATGGTGGCGGGAAGTTCATTGAAATTCCAGAAATATTCAAAATCCTCCCATGGTACGTGGATGTCCTTTGTCATGGTAAAGCACCTTTCATTTCCGAGAAAGGCATAGCATGCATTCTTGTCGTGCGAGGATATCAAATCATAAAAGACTCGGACGAAGGGTGGAAGGGCTTTCATAAACTCCACGAGCATGGGGTCTAATGTTTGTCTAGCTATAGGCAAGGCATGCACGGGTATTTGTGGATTTTGTGGACTTTGTGGTTTCCTACGGGGTATGGAGGTGGATTTTTCATCAAGCACCAACCATTTTGGCCATAGAACAAGGAAACCTTTAGCCTCCCCAACTCTCACCATCGGTGACTCCTTCACAGGTAGCATTTGTTGTTCTATCAAAACATCGGTAATGCGAACACTAAAAAATCCTGCGGGGATGTCAACACGATTGTGTTTCACCGCACTTGGGTCGCATGTGCCATTGGCGACATGGAGTGGTTTTGATTTGGTACCTTGCGAAATATATAGCTTGCAAGGGGGGTTCTATCATAAATGAAAGCACAAGAGAAATCATCATCCAACTATTTTTAAAAAGAGATTAGAAACCAACGATGTTCTAAATTAGCAAAATTTGTACTACCCTTATCAACTTGAATGGAATGCGCCGCATTCAACTTGATGGGTGATGAAGGTGGAGTAGGAGGCACTAGTTCCTCCTCCATTTCCATATTCTCACCTTCATCCTCCACAATTTGAGGTGATGCTTGAGAACCCTTTGATGATGGTGGAAGATGTGGTTGTGTACCTCCTAACCTCTCGATGTGGGGATAGTTGGTGTGTTGTGCTATGTCTTTCATCACCTCCCTCAAATCCTTCATTTCCGCCTTTGTCGCCGCCACCTCGCTCAAAGCTCGTTGTAGTTGTGATGGTTTAGGATTGCCCCAACCTTGCGTAATCCCAAAAACCTCTTCTTGTGTCGCGTAACCTCCAACACCTAATGCTCTTCCCGGGTGTTCCTTTTTCTTCCCAAGAGCAAAAGCCTCATTCAAGACATCCTTCTTCCCACACGGGATAAAGGTACCCTCCTCCTTTTGGCGCTCAAGAAGTTCCTATTATCAAATATGTTGTACTAGGTGAAAGTGGTTGTGAAGAATATTTGAAAGCAACAACAAAAATAAATAAGACTACAATAGATAGTAAGATAATGTAAGATAGATAGACTAACCACCCTCTTTGCACATTTTTCGGCATCCTCCAAAGTGAACTTACCATCCGAGTCTCTAATTCGACCCAACACGAAGAGTTTTTGTCTAGTATAATCCTCGGCGTCATTTTCCACTATGACATACCGAGCTTCCGCCTCGTCCATCCCCCCTAATACCAACTCCTTCACTAGTTCCTCCTTCTCCCTAAACCCCTCCTTCTCACCTACACCCAAATACCCCGACCTACCACCGGTGTACGGCATTGTTATTGATTTCGCCGATGTGACCTTCTTGTCCCATTTCCCCTTTGCACAAGAAGATACCGTATCACATGTCATCATTAATGTAATAGATAATAGGAGGTTATGCCCCGAAATTATAGTTTGTGACTCACCGAAGTCTTATTTTCAAGCGATGCTTGCTTGAAGGCCTCCCACGCATCGGTTGTAATATGATTGTATCGGTCCCTTGGATCTTGACCTAGCCTCTTTCCCTTCTCATACAAGTAGTCTTTTCTTAGAGCATGCTTGTGCTCGCGAAAAGTTTTGGAGACGATGTTGAATGCCTTCTTTCTCACCACTTCCATGTCATTAGATTCTATTTCAAAAGGTCGCTACGCCAAAATATGTAGCATGTATTATGTCTATATATTATGAAGATGTATAATATTGAGTAGATAGATCATTGAAAGGTTAAATGTTACTTACTTGGCATTCTACCCAAACTTCCTCCTTCTTTTTTGATGGGACGGTTCTCCAATTATCCTCCGTTATCTCAATAAACGTTCTTCCAACTCGGCCACACCAACTTGACCATTTTGAACGTTCTTTTTTTGGTCGGTTGCATACACCCTTAGCATTAAATCCTATGTGTGTTAGTTCTCCTCTTCTCATTCTTCTTTGTAGAACTCGACAATGTGAGCGGACTTGTAGGCCTTTCTTCGAGTTGCTACCTCGCTTCTTTGGTTGGGCACTTGAAGTGGTTGAAGTGGTCACCATTGCTATCTAAGGATGGATAGAAATAGAATCTTAACTAATTAGCACTATTATGACTAGGTAAAACAACAACAAAACCATGTTGAATGAGTTGTAGAAGTAAAATAACACAAGCATGACTAGTTAAAACAAGGAAAAAACGGATTTGTTGAATTGTATAACCAAAGTGAACCTAAGGTAGGCTAACATGTTAGAATGCCACATGAAAGTAACAAATAAAGGGAGCTATGGCTTCTAAATTTGATTTTAACATAGTCATGAAACACATATGTTATGGATAGGGACTAAGCATGGATAATGTCTACTCAAGCATGCCATTCAACCAATATATCTCAAAAAGTAACTAAATAAGATGTGCTTTGAATAATACTTCAAATTTGAGTCTCATACCTTAATTGTAGAAGAAGATATTAGTTGTTTGTTGCTCTTAGACACACAAAGTAGCGAGATTTGAAATATTCAACCAAAGTTGAAGGAGATTTTGGGGTTTTTGGTGGGTTACAAGCTTTATAGGGTTTAGTTCTTCACACAAAATATATGTGCTAGATTTGAGGGTGAGTTTGTGGTTGGTTTTGATGAGATTTCACCAAGAAATGAGGCAAGAATGGATTTGGAATGCAAGGATTTGAGATGGAAGTTGAGGGGGGGATAAGGTGAGAGAGAAGGAGGGGTAGATGGGAATGAATGGTGAAAATGGTGAAGAGGTTAGCAAAATCCGGGATAAAAGATATATATAGTATGGTAAAGTTGGACAAAACATGCCTGAATAGTATATTTGGTCGGTTACTGTTTAACCAGGTTACGATACCGCAACCTGCATCGGCTAGAGGCGAAAACCCCTTGCGGTATCGCTAGCTAGCAAGTTGATGAACCCATAATAATTATTTTCTGAATATTTGCTACTTTGTTATGCAATTAATATTAACATTGTGTGTTTCATGAGATGATGTATTAAAATTTAATATGAAAACTTATAAATGAAATCAGATTTTATCTGCACATAATATTACTTGAGTTGGTTGCAACGATGACGTCTGTTATGAAAGAGAATTGTTGTGACATGTTATATATAGTCCTATGAAGAGGTATCTGAAATTGTTAACTCTAATCCATATCCATGGTTATTGTAAAGCATTTGGCATAAACTGTTTAGATACGTATATGATGGGACTACGGGTTAATACCATTAGTTCGTTAACCAAATGTTACACTAGTGCAGACACGAGCAATAGGACTTTCTACATTAGCCACGTGTTGATCACCATCGAATATACATGTATTTGACAACTTCAGACTGAAAGTGTAGACATTTAGTTCTTCTGTAATGCATGTGGTATTACTCATAGTCTGGATGATGTTATACATACAGGCAACATCGGTAAGTATAATCAGTTGCAAGTTTATAATATTATTAGGTTATACTATATTAGTTCAATCATCTAATCTAGCTAGTTTTCTGTTACTACTCAATATTGAATAAACTAATTAATTGCATTGGTATTTACATTAATAATTTCTAAGGATGCTAATAATTTCAATATTGAACAGGTATTTAAACGCACATATATATAATTAGAAATTTTCATAGTATAGAAGTAGTAAAATTTTTATTTAAAAAGAGAAAAAAACAATTCGAGTTCGAACTCGCAAGTAGTGTCGATACTCGATAAATAATAACGAGTTCGAGTTGAGTATGGTATTATTAACTCGCTAGTTCTCGAGTCGACTCGAACATGGTTAATATAGTTCTCGAGTCTAGACGAGTTACGCACTACTCGCTTGATTGAAGGTTGTCATTCCCAATCTCAATGATAAATGGGTTTGGTTTTTATCGTGTGGGTTGCCGGGCATGGGTTCAGGGTTTAGGGTTAAGGGTTTGATGATTGTACAGAAGCGAAATCGCTACAACGTTCGCCTACAAACAAAATTGAGGCGAGTTCGCAAGTTGGTTGAAATTATAGGCGAACACACAGGCGAGTTCGTTTCATAGTGAAATCCACGCGCGACTTTCCTGACACGATTTCGTAACCAATTTCGCCTACAGGCGAATGGGAGAGGCGAGTTCGCCAGCGTATTTTAATTTTAAAAAAAATACAAAAACAAGTTTTGCGGGTGGCGATTTCAGAACCCCCCAATTTCCACCCGCAAAACCCTAAACCCCCAAATCGGAAAATCCCTGCAACACCATGGGCTGGAGCAAATCAGCCGGTAAAACCCTCACCCCACCAGCCCCCAAGCGCCGGAAGACCACCCCCACTGCTCAACCCGAAGCGGAGCCAGCCGGAATGCGTGAAGAGACCCTCGCCGACCTTCAACCTCGCCGGAGACGCGATCGCCCGGCCGGTGGATCTACAGGCGGCGGCGGCGGCGAACTCGCTTCTGGAACCTCCCATCACCGCCAACCCGCCACCAGTCCGTCGCCGCACCGCCGCACCGCCACCAGGAACCCGCCTGAAACTGGCGGCCATACTTCTGGAACCTCCCATCACCGCCAACCCGCCACCAGTCCGTCGCCGCACCGCCACACCGCCACCAGTCCGTCGCCGCACCGCCGCACCGCCACCAGGAACCCGCCTGAAACTGGTGGGCCAACCGAGAATCCGGCGGGTAACCCTGCGACTGAGGAGGATGAGGAGACGTCTCTGTTCGTCAGCACAAAGGCCGAGGCGAGGTACGAACAATTTTCTCGTCGCTTCTTGTTAAATGCTAGGGTTTTTGATGAAGATCGGATAGAGTCGTTAGGGTTTGGTAAAATTGTAGAATATTTTAAGGCGACGCATCTAGAAGGGATGTTGATGTCGAGAGAGCCGGTGCATAAGGATGAGTGTGTACAGTTTTATACACTATACATATACTATACAGTGATGAGCGATCAGAGTGTTGAGTGCATCTATCAGATCCCTGGCCCAAAGGCCTATATTTTTTAACAATGAAGCGAACTCGCCTTCCAGCTCGCCGGTAGGCGAGTTACAAGCGAATTCGGAACAAGATTGAATTGATATAATAACAAACAAGCGAACTCGCCTCTTAAATCGCCTGTAGGCGAGTGTTGAGCGAACTCGTAACGTTGACAAACATAAATAGTCAACTGCTGGGCCCTGTCGATCAAAACTCAGATCCCCAATTTTTCCCCCAAACTCACGCAAAATCGCTGCTTCCTCTGCTCACCCACCGCCGACCAGCCACCGTCAAGCCGGAAATTTGCTCCCCCACTGCCATATTCCATACATCTGGTAAGTTCCTGTCCCGTTTCATCTTACTCATTGATTTTCCATTTTCCATGTTTTCAAATTTTTAAGTTCATCAGTATTTTAGCTTTCTGTTGATTTTCTTTGTTGAAACTGGGGTTCAATCATAGGAATAGGATTGATGTTAGGTATTCTTGATAGGTACTTTGGTTAATTAGAAACATGGCTCCGAGGGGAAAGAAGAAGGTTGAACAATCGAGCGAGGTTATTGTTTTTGATAAAACTAAGTTTGTCAGTGAATCTGCTTACCTCAAGTATAGGAGTTTTGAGGATGCTAAGTCGCAGTTGAACACCTTACTTGTGGTGGATGAGAGTAAGGTTGAAGAGCTAGGCTTGAAAGAGGTGTGGGGCTTGCTACATTATTCGGGTGCGGACACATTGATGAAGGTGAAGGACCCGGGTTATCTAGAGGAGACAATGCAATTCTACGCTAACTTCCGACAGGTGGCTGATAAGTGGAAGACCAAGGTCAACAAAAAGGAGTTCGAAATCAGTCCTGAACTATTCAATGCAGCCCTCAAGAACACGTACGAGGACGAAGATGAACCACTGGACCTTTACATAAGGGGTGACTGGCCAAGTGAGTCGATCTTTCCAGACGCGAATTTGCAGAAATTGGGGTTGGAGCACTTCGGCCGCCAGTTAGGTCCGCTTGGAAGGCCAAAGGAGTACAAGCTTGGACAGCTTACACCCGAGCGAAGGATCTTGTATGAGATGGTGGCTACCAATATTGTGCCCAAAGGGGGTTACCTCCAAGAGCCAAACTTCACCACTTTGGTCACTTACTACTTGTTGGCCTCGGAAGTGATGATAAACCTCGGGTACACCATGTTTCAACACATGAAGGACAGCGTGGTTGAGAATAATACGGTGGCTAAGAAGTTGCCCTACGCAAACTTCATAACAATGTTCCTCCGGTCCAAGCATCCGAAGTTGAAATTCTCCAACACCGCCAAGCCGTGTGAGTACTACACCAAGGAGTACTTTGAGAATAAAAAGTGGTCATTGGTTGGGGGGACTTGGCAGCCAAACGGAGAGAAGGCCGTGGAGCCGGAACCTGAGCAAATCGGAGGTAAGGGGATACAAATTATATTTAAGTTCCATTATATTGTGTTCAATATCTAAATTTAACATTTTCAATGTTCTCCATTTACTAGTGAGTGCGGAAGCATATTATAAGGGGCTTGAGGAGTCGAACTTCGCGATGAGGACAGAGCTTGCTAATCTCCGCAAGACGGGGTGGAAGAACAGCCACTTGCTTCATGGTTTTCTAAGAGCATATGCCCGAAAAAATCCTTCGGCGGCCACTCCTGACAATGAAGACCAGGAAGGCGGAGACAACTCTTCCTAGACATGTGGATGTAGTCTAGGGACGTTTTTTCAAATTGTATTGCTACAATTTAACGATTTTTTCGTTTTGATTGCATTATTCAATAAAATTTGGTGCTTACAGTTCATATGCGCTTATTGTTTAAATTACATATAATTGTTCATGTGTTAAACCGGTGTCGATATAGTCTTTTATAGTGTTGCTAGTACTAAAATACTATTTATGTCAAGTCAGAAACGAATTCGCAACAAAATTCGCTTGTGGGTTATAACTGAAGCGAGTTCGCTTCTAATCTCGCCTATTTCAACAGAGTCTAACAGACGACTCAAGAAGCGAACTCGCCAGTAACAGGCGAGACGGCTTACGGAACCGCCAACACCTAAATGCCAAGGCATAAAGTAAAACTACAAAAACGACGTAGTTTCAAGGTTGGCGAATATGGATACGATTTCGCCTGTAGTAACGCTTACAGGCGATTTGTACAAGAGAAGTCGTCTTTATTCACGCCTATGCTATGAGTGAAACATGTTTCAAGCATACATGAATACTAATTCAGTCCATACCAAATGTATATGCTGAAAACTTAAGGTTTTTCCAATTACATACTAATGTTTACATATTCTTTGGTTGATTCCTCTTTCGCTTCGTTGGTTTTCCAGCATTGGTGATCCAAATGCCCTCCGTGTGATCGTTCCGCGCAAAATACCTTTTCAAACTCGCCTCGTCTTAAGTTAAGGTTTCGTTAGGCTCTAAACCCAGAAGGTCCCCGATATCTGTACCAAAGCTGCGATCCTCGTCATTGTCATTGTGAAGAAGCGCCTGCTTACCATTCACCGCAATCTCCCACCGGTTATCCTGTGGATCCGCCACATAAAACACTTGGTGCGCCTGAGACGCCATGATAAACGAATCACCTTCAGAGCCAAGAACACTGCGATTCACCAGGGTTGTGCCGTAATCCTCTTTCCGCACCCCGCCACATTCTTCCACCCACTCACACAAGGATGTCCCGTCGGAAGAAATCTTCTGTGCCCGAGATACACCGGCTTACCACCGTGTTTCAATTGACAATAACTAGTCTTGCTCTCACATATGGGACATGCAAAGTGACCTTTCACTGAATAACCCCCCAAGTTACCTAATGCAGGAAAGTCATTTATACTCCACAACAACATTCCTTGCAGTTTAAACTCCTCATCACCTCGACTGCCATCAGGTATCCGGACACCCACATCGAATAATTTCTGCAAATCTTCGATCAAAGGCGCTAGGTACACGTCAATATCGTTACCCGGTTGCTTAGGACCAGATATCATCATGGACAATAACACATACTTACGTTTCATCATCAACCACGATGGCAGATTGTAAATCACAACCATAACTGGCCAAGAACTATGGGTGCTAGACATGTTACCAAAGGGGTTCATGCCATCAGTGGATAAGCCTAGCCTCACATTCCTGGGCTCAGCAGCAAATTCAGGGTACCGCTCATCCATTTTCTTCCACTGATCTCCATCTGAGGCATGTGAAATAATGTCATCGTCCTCCCTAGCCCTATCTGCATGCCATGTTAGCAACTTTGCATCCTCAGGATTTGCAAACAACCTCTTCAGTCGAGGAATCAGCGGAAGGTAATACACTACTTTAGCCGGCGTTTTACATCTAGACGGCGTCACACTCTCGCCGCATACCTCTACGGTCCCCACCTTTGACTTGTACCGAGGTTCATTGTAGACTCGGCATGTATCTCTATCCTTGTCATCTTCCCTGTACAACAAACAATCGTTAGGGCATGCATGAATCTTCTGCATCTCCATTCCCATAGGACATAATATCTTCTTAGCAGCATATACTCGATCAGGACACAAGTTGTCAGTGGGTAGCAACTCTTTCACCAACTCTAACAATTCAGTCATCCCCTTGTCAGATATTCCATGGCGCGCCTTTAAATTCATCAACAACAACGTAGAACCAAGAACGGAATGTTTGCAACCCTTGTACAATGGTGTCTCTTTATCATTATACATCGCCGCTAACATGCTCGGCTTTCCTACCCAATCCATTGCCACGTCTTCCGCCATTTCATCAAGACAACCATCATAACGCAATCCATCTGCCCCAAGCTTAACATCAAACTCTGCATCATTATGACTTGCACCTTCTCCATGCCAAACCCATGTTGTATATGTAGGATCAAAACCTCTACAAACCAAATGTTCGCGAACAACGTCTACATCCTCATAAATCGCGTTGTTAAGGCAATCTATGCAAGGACATCTTAGCCCACCCATTCTCTTTTCTACACAATCCTTCCAACCAACATCAATAAACTCTTGAATCAAATCCGTATAACCTTGTGAGAGACGCTGATTCTCCAACATGATTTCACTACGACCCATGCTTAACAAGATACTATCAACAACGGTTTTGCTACAATCACTCAAACATTCCACAAATTTAGCACCCTAAGAACTCTACAAATTCATATAAACAAGCACATACACTAATCAAAAACAGTTTGCCCATTCCACAACCAATCAACAAAAAAATCAAAACCTCATACCTTTGTGTTCTTGGGCAAAATCAAGGCCTGAAAATGTGAGCAAAACTTGAGACAAAACAAAAGGAGAGTTCTTTTGTCTACTTCTTTTATTTTCATTCCCGCAAAAAATCAGCTTTTATACACCCAGCTACGACACTGTTACGAATTCGCCACCTAATTCGCCTGCTACATTTTAATACAAGCGAAATCGTAAACCGAAACGCCTCTGGTCATAACTATAGGCGAGCTCGCTTCTTCAGTAACGCCTGCTGGCGTCAATACAAGGCGATTTCGCAACTACAACGCGTGTTAGCATGTATGGGCGAACAACTATTCTTATTTCAGGCGGGTAATGCTGGCGAATTCGTCACTCTACTCGCCTATCAGCGAACACGGTTCAGAGTTCGCCTAGTATTGACATTTTTAATACACTTTGGAAAACGCCTTGTTTTAATTGTGAAACGCCGTGTTTATTTTTTTTGCCCTAGGCGAACGGCAGGTTACAAGTTCGTAACCCAGTTACTCGGCGGTTCCGCCAAAATTTGACCAAAACACCGTGAAATGTGTGCCGAGAAACCTATGCTTGTGCACTAGTGTCTTGACCGCAGATAGATGACATTCCTTGGGATCAGATTGAAATCTTGCACATAATCCAACACTCAAACAGATATCTGGCCTACTTGCAGTGAGATATAGTAAGCTTCCAATTATACTTCTATATAACTTGATATCTACCTTCACTCCATACTTGTCATAAGTCAGTTTCTCTGTGGATGCCATTGGTGTTCGCATACTCTTAGAATCATCCATCCCAAATCTTTTAACCAAGTTTAAGGTGTACTTGGTTTGATTGATGAATATGCCTTCCTTGTGTTGTTTGACTTGAAGCCCTAGAAAATATGTCAATTCACCAACCATGCTCATTTCAAACTCGCTCTTCATCATCTCTATAAAGCTATCAACCAACTTTTGAGATGTTGACCCAAAGACAATATCATCTACATATATTTGGGCAAGTAGAATATGTTTTGCATGTTTAAACACAAAGAGCGTTCGGTCTACTCCCCCTCGTTGATAGCCTTTCTGCAAAAGAAATTGGGTGAGACGTTCATACCAAGCCCTGGGAGCTTTCTTAAGACCATATAACGCCTTCTTCAGTCTGTAAACATGATCAGGAAGATACGGATATTCAAAGCCCTTGGGTTGTTAAACATATACTTCTTCCTTGACAATGCCATTCAGGAATGCACTCTTGACATCCATCTGAAACAGCTTAAACTTCATAATACATGACATAGCAAGCAAAAAACGAACAGATTCTAACCTTGCAACTGGAGCAAAGGTTGCATCAAAATCAACACCTTCAACTTGAGTATACCCTTGAGCTACCAGTCTAGCCTTGTTTCTGGTGATATTACCATCTCCATCAGACTTGTTCTTGAAAATCCACTTAGTGCCGATAACATTTACTCCTGGAGGTCGTGGAACAAGATACCATACATCACTCCTTGTGAATTGCTCCAGTTCCTCTTGCATAGCAGAAATCCAATACTCATCATTTAATGCTTCCTTATGATTCTTGGGTTCTATGGAGGAGAGAAAGCATTGCAACACATGCATTCCAGCATTCATTTTGGCGTAGTCTTTCCGTTCTGTTTGCCTCAAATTGTACATGTTGGTAGGAGGATTGACAGATGTAGCTGGATCAGATGTTGTAGCTTCAGATACTGTGTTACTTTCAGGAGCATCAGATGCTGTTGTAACATCAGGCAGTGTTATAACATCCGACAGTGTTGTAACATCGGATAGAGATGAATCAACATCTGAACTGATTGGCTGCTCAGGTTCATCTTCAAGTAGGATTCCGCTACTGATATCCTTCAGATCTTTAATGACCACATTGTTGGATTCTATCATGACATTTGTGCGATTATTGAAAACCCTGTATGCCCTGCTATTTGGAGAATAACCAAGGAAAATGCCAACATCAGCCCGTTTATCAAACTTACCGAGAGGTTCACGATCTCTTAGAATGTAGCATGCACTCCCAAATACATGGAAGTAGGAGACGTTTGGTTTCCTCCCTTTCCAGAGTTCATAGGCAGTTTTCTGAGTGAAGGGACGGAGATAAACTCTGTTTATTGTATGACATGCAGTGTGAACTGCCTCAGCCCACCATTTCTTTGGAGTATCATTTTCTACCATCATAGCCCTTGACATGTTGATGATAGTCCTGTTCTTGCGTTCAACAATACCATTTTGCTGTGGTGTGCTTGGAGCAGAAAACTCATGCTTGATTCCAAGTTTTGCACAGAAATCCATCATAGTAGAGTTTGCAAACTCCCTTCCATGGTCACTCCTTACTCGAACCACTTGAAGACCGTCATGTGATCTTTCAGTATTAACTTGTGTAATGAGCTCAATAATTATTCCCACAGCATCAGATCTTTCTTTCAAGAATTTTACCCAAGTAAACCTGGAAAAATCATCTACACATACAAAAATATATTTCTTTCCCGAAATATTAGTTGGACTGATTGGCCCCATCAAATCCATATGCAATAGTTCAAGACCATGGAAAGTAGTGATTTCATGAAGTTTAGAGTGCGGGGACCTAACATGTTTACCTTCATGACATGGTGGACAGTTCAACTCCTTTGTATAAGAGAGTAATGGTACTCCTCTTATTGCTTCAAGCTTTGTTACCTTAGCCAATGTTTTCAGGTTTACATGACCAAGCTTCTTGTGCCACAGAAGAGTATCATCCACACTTACTTTGAGACAACTAACTGACTCATCCAGAATATAGCAGTTATCTGATGATCTAGTGCCAATAAGAACACCCCGTTCATCCTTCCTGACTGTGCATACTTTATCATCACATAAAACTGTTAGATTGTTGTCACATAGATGACTAATGCTGAGCAAATTTGCCTTTAGTCCATCCACCAAAAGTACGTCTTGAAATACTGGAAAGTTTTTGACTTGTAACTCCCCCTTTCCAGTTATTCTACATTTATTCCCATCTCCAAATCAAACAGTTCCAGTCCATGGAACAATATTGCTCAACAACTCAGAAGTACCTGTCATATGTCTAGAACAACCACTATCGAAGTACCAGGAGTCTCTGGCATATGAGCTATAACATGTATGAACAGCAAAACAGTGATTGATCTTTGGAACCCATTAGAGTACGGAGACTTTTCTGATTGTACTATGGTGTAACCTGCTCCGGTGTTGTAACTTGCACCTGTGTTACAACCAGCTCCTGTGTTGTAACCTGCTCCATTTGTTGATTCTTGCATCAGATCTCGTAAAAGACGAAAGCAACGTCTTTTGTAGTGTCCTGGACGTCGACAATAATTGCACCTTGCCTCCCACCATGGTTGAAACATGTTTTGCTGACGATGATAGATAGGTTTATAACCTAAACCAAACTTTGGAACATTGGTAGAGTTGTTTGAAGCTCTAACAGGTTGCTCTCTCCTTACTTGACTTGAACTCGGTTGCATCACCTTCTTGTTCAACTTCCCTTTTGACTGATCATTCTTGTTAGCCACTTCTATTTCATCATACCCTAATCCATGTCGATTTCCAGCAACTTTTCCCATACCAAGAATTTCATCCAGAGCAGCTGTTCCTTTGTTCAGTTTGGTGATGGTTCCTTCTGCTACCTCTGCTCGAATGAGAGCTATCTTCAGTTCCTTTCTCATTGCCTCAATAGTTATCTCTTGTTGCTCAATTTCTTCATTCAAACTATGGTTGTCTTTCTGTAGTGCTTTATTCTGTTCAGTCACACTGATCCAGAGTTCATGGAGTTTGTCGTAAGATTCATGAACCCCCTCAGAGTCTATGTTTAAACTCTCATTCTCTGAAACAACAGCAGCACCAAACATAACATAGTTTTCTTCTTCACTTTCTTCATCGCTTTGAACAGTGATTGCTCCAAACGCTACATGATTGCTGACATGCTCTTCATCAGAATCTTCTGCATCACTAAATGTAGCATTGTAGGCTTTCCCCTTTTTGTTTGCTGATCCACTTGGACATTGTGATTGAATATGCCCGTACCCTTCGCATTCTCGACATTGAATTTTTCCAGCATGTTTAAATGCCGGCTTGGGTTCTGCTTCATCATTATTTGCTCTTCTACTCATACTTGAACTCTGCTCCCTTCCTTCATTTCTCCTATTTTGAGATTTTCTCAGAACTTTTGCAAAGCTCCTTGATATGTGAGCAAGCTCATCCTCGTCCATTTCTTCATTGCTATTTCTGGTAGAGTGTTTAGACATGGAATTATGTTTAGACACTGAGTTTTGTTCAGCTGTTTTATGTGCAACTGCAGTAAATGCCATATCGCTCTGCCTTACTGTTGCTAACTCCTTCATTTCAAAGGGTGAAAGTGCTCCCATGACTTCATCAACTGTCATCTCAGATGTATCATGTAATTCCTCCATTGCAATAGTTTTTCCTTTGAACCTTGGTGGAAGAGACCTCAATATCTTCTGAACAATATCATCTTCAACAAATGGTTTTCCCAACTGATATGCTGTGTTGACAAGATCCCTGATTTTTGCATTATAGTCAGTAATCGTCTCATTATCCTGCATAATCAAAGTATCAAATGTTGTCTTCACTGTATGCATTTTTTGTCGTTTCATTTTTGCATCTCCTTCATAGCTTGCTTTTAATTTCTCCCATGCATCCTTAGCAGTGCAGCAAGTTGAAATCAACTGAAACGCTTCTTGATCAACACACGAGTTGATGCAGTTGAGTGTTTTGCTGTTTAGTCGCTTATCCTTTCTCTCTTGAGTTGACAGCTCTTCTCTGTTTTTCAGAACATCTTCGACTGCCCCTGCTGTAGGTGGATGTCTGGCTGGTGACCACTCGTTCTCAACCCAATACCATGCTTCTTCATCTAGAGCATCAATGTAATGCTTCATCCTTGCCTTCCAATAACCGTAGTTATTTTTATCCAGCATGGGTGCACGCGTGTATATTGAACCATCCTTCTCTTGGTTCGCCATGATCGATAGGGATCTCCACTGGCCTTGTTAAAGGCACAACTCAGTGGACTAGCTCTGATACCAAATGAAATTTACTATCGATCAGTTTCAAATAGTTCTGAACTATTCTTTCTAAACTAACATTTATGTTTAAACATACTGCAGAGTTTAAACATAAAAAGAAAGAACACACAAATTTTTTACGCAGTTCGGTGATGAACACCTAAATAATCAAGATACGTTACAAAGTTTCACACAACAATTAACTATCTATGATTTATCTCTTGTATGGATTCGTGAGATCCCCTCACTGCCGTTCAGCAACTCCTCGTTGCTGTCTTGACCACTTCCCCTGAAGTATTAAGGCTGTTGATTTCAGACTGCTGGCGATGGCAAAAACCTATTGAACTCCCTTCAATAAGCTGCTCCAACTGTAAAGCTATTCTGATCGGCAGAATACTTTCTTGTAAGATGGATAGTGTTGATGCAGCTTTCTTCTCTATTTATAGTTCGAGGCTGTGCTTCCGTGTTAGTCTTCTCGATCCTTCAATCACGGTAAGTCTGATCCTATCGTCCAGCACCTCACAGCAACACTTAGTCTTCTAGCTATATTCTACTTCTATAGCTCTAGGATAAGAAATATATTCTTTCCTTATTTAAGACTAATTCTAAATAAAATACAACTCACAAATATATTCTTTATCTAATTAAATCAGAACCGAATCATTCTTCAAGTATCATCTTGATTCTTTCGAATATCTTGTTTGATCGCATCTGAGTTGTACTTCTTATCAAAGACTGTTTCCCGGTTTCTGATCTTCACGAGCAAGTGTTTAAACATAATCAACTCCTACAAAATTGCCAACATATTAATATTGAGTCTTCTGGACTCTTCAGGACCAATTTTGAAAGGTATTTTTATTTACTTTGTTGCTGAACTTGAAGGGGTTTAAAGGAAAGAGTTTTAAAAAATTCAAAGATGACTCTTCTAGCTACTATGCTATTGAATTGTGATTTTCGAGAAATGATATTTATGGAGTTGTTGATAGATATATATAGACTGTCTTATTTCATGTGGTTTAGTGTGCCGTCAACTTATTCTTTCGTATCTCTTACGCAAATAGATACGAGGTTTGTCCTATGAAAAAAAGGGGGGTTGCTGTACACGGTTTTTTAGTCTAAAATACGATAAGAACGTATAATAGCCCATTCTTTTCTAAAATACGAGTAACAAAGTAGAAAAATCGCACACTTTCTCGAATGATATGTCTAATCTCTTTACCTAATCATTCTAGACTTCATGATAATAACAATCAATCGTGACATGTTGAGAGTACAAACATCACAAGAAAGAATAGAGGGATATATCTTGGATTAAATTGGCCGGAAAAAACAGCAGATCATGAACATGCAATTCATGTTTTTATCCCTTCAATTGGACATGTATATATATATATATATATCAGTTTAATATATATCAGGATCATCCTGATATAGGTACTATCAGGCACCAATTAAATAGTGACACATCAATTTTAACTAATTTATGATTGGGTCACGTATTCAATCATTACTCAGACGGGTTTAGGCATTCTAGGTTAGGGTTTTAGAAATTTACTAAAAATATATTAACCAATTAAAACATTACAATTTTACATGTGTCATTATCTTATTGGTTCCTGATAAGGGCTATATCAGGATCATTCGGATGAATACATACATTTATATATATATATATATATATATATATATATATATATGTTTTGATATTCTCTTTTATGCATATAGTGTGATGATGGTGATTACGGGAATGAGGAGTATCGCATAAGCCAGCTCCTCAGTTGTGTTTTGAGTCACATATTTTCTTTTATGTCAATGAAAAATGCTGCTAGAACTCTCGCTCTCTCCAAAGATTGGAGGCGGCGTTGTTTATGTGTTGATGGGTTTTATTTTGAAATCGGCGAATTGTTTCAAGAAGAGGTTTTATGGCTCTATACATTTGATGAGTATGTTTATGGTCGAGTATGATCTCCCAAACACGGCCTTCAGATCATCGGCATGCCTTCACTAATACTCTCTAGCGTCGAATTCCATCCACAATGAGAGAGAAACCATAGCATCATTGTCAAAATTTTCTCCAGAAAACTAGTGAATCATATTATTTGGAACCGGTCACACTTACTCTCCATGTAAATTATGCAACAAATATGTTTTGCAACAATTTTTATTTATTTAATCATAAATTTAAATGTTGGATAACACTACATATATGAGCACACATCATTGAAACTAGATATACAAGTAACATTTTAAATAAATTGCAATGAGTTGAATTTACTCTTGTCCCTCGTTGACCAGCATCTTAATATTTTGATCAGCTGGCGAACTCACGCTCCTCCGTTATGTCTCAATATATTCTGTCTCCGGGGAAATTATCTTCGGCTCAGATTATATTTTAATAGAGATAACAATTTCTTGTAAACGTAGCATGAATTAGGCTACCATCAAAGTGAGACACTCATACGATTGCTCGAAAAGATACGCCTTGTAAAAGATGAGAGATGAGGGCAAAGATCTATACTGAATTTTGTTTATTTTCCCAGAATGGATTTGATCTTGTGATTTTTTCCCCTTTTACACTTGTATTTTACGCTGTTATTAATGGCTGGCAATTCACACTCATCTGAAATTCTGTATTTGAAACGAGTTCGGATCATCTACGCAATATTCTCTACGCAATTCGTACGCAACACCATTTACGACGTATACACCACGTTTGATAATATTTTTACGGTGAAAGTAAAAAAAATAACGTGTTAACAATATTATTTACTTATTTTTTATACGCTAAATTACATTATTAGTTTAAAATTATTTTTTGAAAAGAAGAAATCATTTATTAATAATATCTTATACACATATATTTAGATTCATATAATTTAAAATATATTATTCATAGTTTTGTAAATAAATAAAATTAAAATGTATATATTAGTTAAAAACAAATTTATTTTCGTAAAAATTATAATGCAATAGATATATTAAATCCAGCTATAAAATTAATCAATCTACATGTTGTAAATGATAAACATTTTTTCTCATATGAAATAATTAAATCATGCTCGAGATTTATTCTACAGATTTGTTTATAAAACATCTTGTTTGAACTAAAATTCAATAACAATCGTATGTTGCACATACTTTATTTCTGTTTTTTTTTAAAAATAATCATAACAAAATAAATTTAATGATGTAATTTATGTGGAAAATATAAAAAATACTAGGTAACATAGGAATGAAATTGTTACAAAAGTTACATTTAACCAGTAAAACATTAAGGCGTAGTATATGAATAACAACCTATGTTTAACACATAGTCAAAACTACGTCGTAAATGGTTTTTGCCTACATATTGTGTAGGGAGTTTTGCGTAGAGGATTCGGACTCATTTGAAACCTCTCTAGCATAAAACAAAACAAACAAAACCAAGTTATATATTTTCCAATGTTGCTTAATTTCTTGGGGGATCTGAGTCTTCGATGCCGCCAGAGAAGGTGGAAGCGGCGAGGCTGATGGAGGAAGTGAACGGTGTGACGTCAGATTTGTTATCTTGAGTTTTTTGGCGGTCGCCATTTCTGTAGACAGGAAAAGTGACAATTAAATCAAGGTTACCGATTCATCCGTATCCAAATTAGGACTAATTTTAAAATTAGGTTACCTAATTCATCTGTACTCAAATTAGGACCAATTTTGAAACTATGTTACCCGATTCATCCATACCCGAATTAGGACCAATTTTAGAGTCAAATTTTAAAATTTTGCAGAAGTCTCATAAAACTTAAAAAAATTGGTATGAAAATATTTCAAGTTAAATATTCAAGTTGCAAACTTCTAAATTTTAATATTGAAACTCTAAACTATTTGTTTAAGTTAAATAAATAAAAACCAGTTTCCATACTACTATAGCAAAGAATAGTGTTGATTATTTTTGATAATGTCTTAAGTCAACTGTATAACATCTTTATAATAACAAGCGTGCATCTAAATCACATGAATAATTGTGTGACAAAAATTAAATGATACACTAATCAGTTGGAATTGGTTTTTTTTCATAATCATTTTACATAATTTCATCTAATTCGACTTGAATACGAAACAATCATCAGTCAAATTAATTGACTTGGTCCAGAATTTTCTTGCACGAACTATTTAGATTTAAAAAAAAAAACCCTGATTATATAAAATGTATACTAGGGGAAATTACATGCAAATAGTTCTTGCTTCGCACGTATGTTGCACCGTGATTTAATTGAAATGATAATTTCTCAGTGCTGGATAAATTTTTATTCTTTAACGTGTAACAAGAACAAAAACCATCAAACAACAATTTCAAACAAATCAAACCGACCAGAAATACAATTTTAAACAAAAACCCTCGCCTTATGGATCATTCTGAAGCGGAAAATTTCTTCTAACATCCCAACACAGACTAACGTAATCATTCAGATCCAGACGTTTGTTCTTGAACAGGTTGTTGCAGACTAGTCATCTCAAAGTATGGCTGAGAAAATTTCTTCAGTGGCCTCTTCATCTTCTTACCATCATCTGCAACATCCTCCACAGTAACTGGAACCTTTTTTCCTGCTAAAACCTCGTTGACTTGATCATTGGACCAGTAGGGAAACACGTGCACAATAACTCCTTCCCTGGACAGTAAAAAAGTGTCCTTCATGGACTCGTTTAAGGTTAGGGTTTTCACAATCATTTAAGTGTTCGATGATTGCGAAAACTCCTGATCTATCTCTCGTATTTCCGTGAGATGTTTGGTCAGAACGAATGGGATTACTTGGCATTTGCATAATTTTATTCCTCAATTTGGATATATTTTGGTGATAGGCTGTCTCAAAACATCTAGTATCTAATCAAACTTGGGAATTGAAGATTCATCAACTTGTATAGTAAAACTACTAGAAAATATTCGCTCTTTCTCTCTTTATCTCTTATAGTAAAAACAATTAATCACAACACATTATTAAGAGTAGCCATTCTTATACACGGGGTTACATTTGAGTACATAAAACGTGCACTTCGCATATATTGAGCGTGCGTTATATTGTTAATATACGTGCACTTCGCATATATTGAGCGTGCGTTATATTATTAATATACGTACATTTAATAATTAATTCATTTTACATGAATGCACAATACTATAAATGAGAACACATGCATGATATAATTTTCCTTGAACCAAGTAATTTTGACAAAATTAATGAAAAATGAAACTATAAAAAAAAGTGGCAAGTAGTAACGAATAACAACCTGACACGTGGAGTATAGGGAATATGAAATGAACCCGGCGAGCTCACACACTACATATATATATATTCTTTCACTGAGCTTTTAAAGCTCTGAGATCTGTTATCATATTGTTTGTTTGATTGTTTTCAACTTAAAAATAGTTTGGATTGGATCAAACTATGGCAGATTTTGAAAAGAGAAAGGTTATAATCACATTCAAATTGTTCTAATATTGTGCATGCTTTTAAACCCATTAGGTTGGATTCAGTAGGTTTTAATTTGGTATCTAACTTATTAGATAGAAATAAGGGATTAGATTATGATTAATTGTTTATTATCTTTTATGCATGCAAATAGTGTTGTGGATGATGAGGAGGGTCAGATTATGATTAGTTGTTTATTATCTTTTATGCATGCAAATAGTGTTGTGGATGATGAGGAGGATAGTATTAGCCAGCTCCCGAGTTGTGTTCTTAGTCATATCTTATTTTTTCTATGCATATAAATTGCTACTAGAACTAGTCTTCTCTCGAAAGATTGGAGACTTTCGATGGTCATTAGTTGATGAGTTTTATTTTGATGTTCGCGAGTTATATAATAAGATTTGAGACATTCGATGGTGGTTAGTTGATGAGTTTTAAATATGAGATTTTGTGGCTTTATTCATCTTAGCCTACTTGTGATATGCCAACCCTGAAAACCTTCGCACCTACAACGAATAGCTATAATAGATTCTGAAAGGACTCGGATGAATGATTAGGAGTTAGCAAATTATTCTCTCATTTTGTTTATGTGATCAAATTATGTTATTTTGTCAATGCGTGAATATAGAACTAACCGCTTTAATTTTTGTTTCGAGGTTCAAATTTGATTGGGTTAAAAAGTTGTGTATCATGTTTTGAATTTTGTACTTGTAATTGTGTAGTTTGGGATTTGTGGAGAATGCCAAATAAAAAAAGCTTGTCAAGACATCCAGTAGGATTCAGTAGGCTAGGGCTGCTCTAGCCAAAATGCGACGAGAGGTTAGACTGTCTGGCTCTTCAAATGAGGTCATTGAAGAGGAGGCTGCTCCTGAAGTGGTCATTGAAGAGGAGGCCGTAGTTATGGGTCAATATATTGAATTGGTAACCAATGTATTGCGTGCTCATCATGAAGCCTTGTTTGAGGCTGATGGTGAAAAAAAGGCCTCGGTGATTAAGAAGGTTTGGATTAAAATGCCTTTAAGCAAAAAATTTCAAGAATATATAGATGAATGGATCATATGCATTTTGCAAGGAAGGTGAAAAGTTTGGAGTTAAGGTTAGCCATCCAATATGATTAGTATTGTTTCCATTCAAGATTTATTGAAGGCAACTTAGATATTCTCAGATCATTAAGTTTAGTATATGTAAACGTGACGAGGGAAGATGTTGAGGTTCTCTTTTTTTTTTTTGCAAAAGTTCAGGTTTCTCGAGTATTTGTAAATATGTCAACCAGAAACATTGCTCAGTGTTGAAGTTTGTGGTTCACATCTTGCCCTAAAACATCTTGAGATCCTTGACTGTTGAAATATACAGTATGCTATTGTGAGGAATGCATGCATGCCTCTCTGACAATCACTCGATTAAACAGTGTGGTGCTTGAAAACAACCCAAAGTTTGTGGCTTTACGCGCTATTGGTTAGTGCAGTTTTTCTTCCACTAAAAATTAACTCAAACAAATCTCTGGCTGCTTTTCCGGTTTGGAGACTCTTACCTTAGATGCAGATTCTTATGACGAAACAGAGGTCAGTATTTATCTCGTTTTGAACTTGAAGTAATACTCATTCATGTTAATGTAGAATGTAAAAGATTCTAATTTGTGAAATGTGGCTTATAATTAAGGTTTTTAATGAGGTTCCCCTTTTTTTATTTAAACAACCTAAAGTGGGGTGAAATTTATTTGGTTCACCACGTCATAAATAAACCTTCAAGAGGTAGTATTGTACAATGTGGGAGAAATTTACATAATAGTAAAAAAAAAAAACTATTAAGTAAAATATATTTGATTCTAAACTTGACTCTAGTATACACCCATGTCACATTCTCACGAGTATTTTAAGGTTCGCTAAGCAACACCCAACTCTGCCGATGAGAAGATTCATAACTCGCAAGCAATTTAGGGATCTTCGAAGCGAAACCCAACTCTGCCGATGAGTACGGGGTTCCCCTAGAATCAACAAAGAATCAATCAAAAAGTCCCAGGATCCTCAGCTTTGAACTCCTATTCCCATCTTGCTCCTTGCTCTCCTTGCTATGCTGCAGTCCAGTGAGTAAGAAAACTTATAGTTTCCTCTTCTCAGCTTAGCTTCCACTCTATCAGACAAGAAGCACCGAATAATCAACCTGTAAAATCACACTCTCTTAATATAAGGAGTGTGGTTTCTATCCAGTTTCTAGGCAAGGAATTATAAGAGTATTTGATTAAGCTTTCTGATGAACTAGCTATTTTGGACAATGTATCCGCTAAAGAGTTTGCTTCTCTATAAATATGATTAAATTGGATATTGATTTCACCTGATATAGACCAAATATTCCTTTTGTAATTATCAGCTTCCATGGAGGCTTGATCTGCTTCTGAACCATTCTGTAGGGTAGTTGTGAGTTCATTTCCACTTCTAAGTTGTCATAACCTTCATGATAAGCTGCTTGGAGTCCCACTGATAAGGCCAGTGCTTCTGCTTCCAAACTGCTAGTTTGCTTCCACCATTTGAGCTCTTGCCAATATAAAGCTTCCACTATTATCTCGTATAGCAATTCCTGCACCTGCTTTTCCATTGACCTGAAAGGAACCATCCACATTTAGTTTAAAAAACCTTGTGCATGTAATGTCCAATGCACCATTATGATTCGTCTTGGTGAAGCCCTGCTTCCAGTTGTAGCCCAGAACTTAGCATGAGCTGTGGATTCTCCTTTCTAGTGGGTCTTTTGATCTGTGGAAAAACATAACAAGCAGCAGCATCATTGTTGTAGAAAATAATTATCCAACTCTAACAGTACTCCAGTCTTGTCTAATGTAATTAAACCTCTCAAGTATGATGGAGCAATGCTGAAATGACATGTTTCCAGTAAGGGAATTCTGTTAACTAAGCTTGACAATGTAGTTTTCTACAGAATTCCCTTCTCTTAAAACATATTGTATGTGTATGCCAGCAACAGGCTGTTTTTAAGAGCTGCATAAATTATAACAATTCTAGTCCACTGAAGAAGGCACTTCTATTCCTCTTATAGCATTAAGACTATCAAATTCTATACTAAAGTTGTAATTCATTTGAATCCCAATCTGAAGTCCAAATTTGATAGCTAACAGTTCAGTTAAGAGTGGTGAGTTGGCTACAGCTCTCCTCATCTGCATGAGCAAGACCTTTCACCTTATATCTATTGACACGTGGCAATTCTTTCTATAATATTTTTCCTAATTTCTTTTCTCTTCTACTTAGTTAATGAAATTAATAATACTAACTACCATAACCGTTTTCATTATCACCTGTAAATATTTATTCCAATTCTTCCTCTTCCTATTCCCAATTCACTCTAATCAAAATCTCTACCGTTTCATATTGAACAAGATTAATGATTTTCCTGCTAATCCTCTTCTCCTCCGATTCGAATTGATTCAATCTCCGTTTCATTTGAGAAATTTCGTGATGAAGATTGAGGACATGTCTGGGAAGCATACTTTAATCCCAATTGGCTTATCATCTGCCGGCCATCTTGATTGGCTTGAATCCCCAAACGCCCACGTCTTCAAAATCAACGTTCCAGGTATACATAATTTAAACATTATTTATTTGTTCCTGAATTGGAGGTTTAGTTTTAATTACTCCTCTGTTTCTGTTATGACAAGGGTACGACAAGGATGAGATAAAGGTGCAAGTGAAAGAAGGGAATGTGTTGGTGATCAAGGCGGCGGAATGGAGGGAGGAGGGCGAAGGGCCAAGGGAAGGAGAAAGACGAAGTCGTTTGGCACGTGGCGGTGAGAGGTGGAGGAGCGGCGGCGAAGGTTGGATTTTACAGACAAATTGAGCTGCCGGAGAACGTGAATGTGGATAACATCAAGGCTAGCGTGGAGAACGGCGTTTTGACCGTGGTTGTTCCTAAGGATACAGCTCCCGAGCCAACAAAAGTCAAGAACATTCACATCACTAGCAGGATGTAATCCAATAGGCATTTCTGTTGTGTTTTAATGGGGCTGGGATTCAATAAGAGGAATGAGGTATTTGATTTCAATGTCACGCTTTCGGATCATGAGAAGTATGCTAAGAGAGCATGATAAGGATTTCACAACTGCCGGCGAGGGCGGTGATGATAATCATACTGATATTCACCAATCATAGGCTCAAGGTAATTACTGATCAATCTGTTCCTCTACTTATCAATCATAGGGTCGCACGTTTTATATTGTATTGTGTTCATTCTTCAGCATTTTTAATTTTGTTGGGTAAAAGCTGACGAATTTACAATTTTCATGTTTATTATGATCTGAAGAAGCAAAGTTTCATATTTATGTGCTGAAGAAATGAACTTGGACTTTTGTATTCCTGAAATTTAACATTTTGATATGTTACTGCAGTTTATATGTATTCTAATCATTTTTAAAAGAACAATTTGATGGATCTGCTTCGATTTTTAGGTTTTTGCATTTGTTTTGGTTTGATTTTCAAGAAGGATTAATGTGAAGAAAAAGCATGTTGGTGGAGCTGGTATGCTCTTCAAATTCAGAGTTGTCGAATCCAAATCCTGGAGCAGTCAAGCCTAAACCTTTGGGTTTTGCACCGCCCCTAGGTGGGGCGGTGAAGAAATTAGCCATCCGCAAGAAAATAAATTGCAATTTAACATTTGCTCTATATTAAATGTTAAAACTTTGTATAGCTTCTCTTTATTTGTGATATGATTGATATAGATAGACAGTATTTTTTAAATAAACTATTTCTCAATTCACCAAAAATTGACACATCCATCTTCCTCATTTCAATTCATTTATTTTTTGATTAATTTAAATTAGTTATATCCAAACGTTATGTAACATTTTCTTCATCAATTTATTAAATTTTCCAAATGTTACTTTCTAAATTTAAACACATTTCCTTACTTTCATTAATTTATTCAATTCTCAAACGTTACATAACCTTATTTTTCCTGACAGCAAATATAGTTTTATTATTTAGAAAATAGAGGTTAAAACATCATCTAAACATTACAAACATAGTTTCATTAATTAGAAAATAGAGGTTACAAACATTGTTACATAGCCTTCTCTTCTTTCCAAACGTTATATAACTTCTCTTCATCGGTTTATTTATTATTCAAAGCATTATTTTCCAGATTTAAACACCCTTCCTAACGTTCATCAATTTATTCAATTTTCAAACGTTACATAACCTTCTCTTCATCATATTTTATAACGTTATAATAGCCTTCTCTTCATATATTTATTCAACTTTTTAAAATGTTATCTATCAGATTTAAACACCCTTCCTAACGTTTATCAATTTATTCAATTTTCCAAACGTTAAATTCCAAACTAAAGTAAAATCTGTTGTATTGAAAATGGTAATAGTCTGATTAAATTAAAATGGATTAACATAAAAAAAATTAAATTCAGTTGAATCGAAAACCATTATGACGAGAAAAACCTCCAATTATTCAATATTATTTACATATATTTTCATCACTTATATATATATATATATATATATATATATATATATATATATATTCATGATATTTAGATTAATTCATACATGACATTTATATTTACTAATCTTTTACTTGCATTGTAAAATTCCAACTAATTTATGTTTAAATAAATACTCGTGCATCGGCACGGGAATGTATGAAATTATGAATCGTGTATGAAACTATTTTATATACTTTCATCTAAAAGCAAACAATCACCATCACAAATTCACAATCATCCCCTTTAAACATATGCCAACTTTGAATCCATATTTCTTCTTGAACAAGCTATCAATGTCTGTCTTTTCCACCGCATATATGTATATGATTGATATTGATTTATAACTATTTTGAGCAGTCAGACAACTATCAATGAAAATCACTGCATCCCAAAACCCATTTTCGCTTATGAACAACTATACATTGCTGTCTCTAGAGTTAAAAGTAGAAAGAGGTTGAAAATTTTGATTTGTGACAAGAATGATAAACCGATCCATTGTACCATTAATGTAGTTTATAAGGAAGTGCTTAAGAAATTAGGGTGATAAAGTTATGTAATTTTTTTATTTCTTAAATTCTTGAAAATGTAACAATGTTTTAGCGGTGAATTGTTTGTAAACCAAAAGGTTATTACATAATTTACATAACTTTCACATAATAATATGTGGTCAAAATTACTTAATTAATTTACATTATATTATTTTTTACTAAACTATAAAAATTTTAAATTAAATTTCCGTGCATCAGCACGGAATATTATACTAGTTAGTTTAAACTTTAAAAGCCAAAAAGGAATGGCAAGGAACTAAGGATGGATGGCTACTTCACAATCGATTCAATGGAAATAAGGTTATTCGATGTTTTCATATATCCACCGCCCAAAGAAAATGTCCTATTCAAACTTTCAATTTATTATAACAATTTCTTTGTTTTCATTATATTCCACACATTTTTTTTCTTCTAATAACTATATTCTTGTCAATTTTCACAGCGGCATTCATGTTTGCGACATCTTAGAGGTAGAGCAGTTCAGTTCAATTCAGTTCAGCAATATATAATTTGATCATATTCAGGTAAATTTAGACACACTGCTTCTATTTTTCAATACATTGATTTCACTTCAGATCAGTCCAATTCAGTTCAGTTCAGTGATAAATAAGTTCAGGCAAACAGACCCTAATAGGTATATAATTAGGTTATGTTCACTTGATTATTTACTTACCGAACTACATCAAAAATAGATGTAGCAGTATAACTAAATTAAACTAAATTAATCAAATTATATTAACTAGTGTTATATCCGCGCCGATGCACGGGTAAATTTTGTTTTAAATATGACGTATAGTTTTGCATTATAGTATTAGCTTGTTTGCACTATAATATTAGCTTGTTTGCACTATAGTATTAGTATAGTGAGACTATTTCTTACTTTCAAAATTTTGAACTTGTTTGCACATTTTTATTTGTTTGTAAATGAGACATATATGTGGTGGAAAAGGCAAACCTTAATAACTTGTTCAAGAAGAAATATGGATTCAAAGTTGGTGGATGCTTAAAGAGAATGATTATGATGGTGCCTATTTGCTTTTGAGTGAAAGTATATATAATAGTTTCCAAGACGATTCATAATTTCATATACTAATTGCAGGATATAAATGAAAAATGTTGCATGAATTATCATTATAAAAATAATAAAGAATCTTAAATATGTGACTCTTAAGTAGCGAATTGTAACCTAAACATGGTTAAAATAGATGATATTCATGAGTGAATAATCTATAAGTAATCTTAAATTCTTTGAAGAATTTTTTTATGAAATAGGAAAACTGTTCAAAACTAAAATAAATAAATATGCGTTATAAAAAAATAAAACAGAAAGAAGAGATAGTGCAAAACAAATTAATATAACCAAGGAAATAAACGATCAATAATTCATAATTTTTATTTATTTGGTTGCATGAATTAATTGTGGACTAATACAACATTAAATATTCATTGATACCGACCTTATGTAATATCAACCAAATAAAACGTTTTTTTACTCATCAATTTATTTACATTGATATGGCCATGATGCATAGGAAGCCACATAAAACGTTTTATATTAATGCACTAATCAATTAATTTACAACTGAATTCCAAACGTTTCTTTGAGTGGACATGAAATGACAATTAATGGCATTAGTTTTGAGTGAATTTAATGGGTTTTTTCTGAGAATTAGTTTCAACCGAGAATCATTAGCTTCAATTGGTTAAATACTAATAAAATATAGTTTTATTTTTTATTTGACTGTTATGAAACTTGTATAATTTAAATAAATGCATCAAAAATTTATCATTTAATCATTATATCATGCATACATTATCTGCGAATGAAAATATTTACAATTTTTATGGCACAATTTGTGAGATTGGATCAACACATAATAAAGAATTTGTGATAATGATAAGTCAAGTTTTTATTTAAGGGAACGTCACAATTCATGTTTTAAAATTAAGTTTTACCGTTACAAAATAAAAATCATTTGTGACGACCATTAAGTGGAGTTTTTATTTTAGGAACCGTTACGATAGAGGTTTTTAAATGAAGTTTGGATTATTTTTTCTGAAATAATTGCAGGCTATAAAGAAGAAATAGTACATGAATTATTTGAAAAAAAATAATAAAGAATCGGAGAGTATGATTTAGTAATATTTTTATTTCAAGTATCGTTACGAAGCAGGTTTTAACGTTACAAAAGAATGAATTAAGTACAGTATCTATTTCCTTGGACGTTACGTGCAAGGTAAGTTTTAACAATTTTTAATGAAATAATTGCATGATATAAGAAAATGAAGGGCGACTAAATGCACAAATCAAAACCAATAATCAAAAGCACTATAACCATGCTTTAAAATTGGGAAAATCTATACTTGTAAATGAAGATAATGCAACTACAAAATGAAGTGAAACAGACCAAATTACACAAATTGGTATAGATTTGGTGAACATAACTCACTTTGTAATCAATAACACATCAAGCATCAGTTTCAATGGCTCGCAACATCTAGTCTAAGAGCTAGACAAACTAAACAAAACCACGACTAAGGTATCATACCAGTTCAACACTTTCTTGGATTCCCCAAAGTCACCAAGTTTGATGCATCACTTATTGTCTACTAATATATTTTCTCCCTGAAAAGAGGCAAACATTTCAATGAAATGTTCGAGAAAATCCCACACTTTATGTTCAAATAGAAAATGGAGATTACATAATCACCTTCATGTCCCTGTGCATAATATTATTCTTGTGCAAGTACTCCAAACCTAATAACAGCTACTTTGTGTACATTTTAATATCCTGAAATGAATATGCAAGCAACGGAGAATAAATGAGTGAATGAATATGCAAGCAACGGAAAATTGAACTCCAGAAATGCGAAGCCAATGAATGAAGTCTATACACTGGACAACAACCACTTACGGATTCAGGGAAAGACAAAAATTTCCCAAGAGAGATGAGATTGAGCCACCAGGAACAAACTCCAAAAACATATTCAACACTGTGACAATAGAAAAAGAATCCGATTAGGGTTTTGTTTGTGTTTATTGTATTTATTGTATATTGCAGTTATGTCCTAAGGGTTTAGATAGTTTTGGTAATTATTATTACACCCATGTATGTATTATAAATACTTATGTAAATCCTAATGGAAATCAGTTTGAGAAATAGTCTTTACATGGTATTAGCCTTTTATCGATCCTCTCTTTTTTCTCTCTAGGGTTTTCGCCCACCTCTTCTTCCTCTAGCCGCCGCCGGCTGCTTTCTCCCTCCCTCCCCTCATCAAAATCTTTGCTTTTTGTATTTTTCCTGCTCTACGATGGCTTCTAATGGACGTCATGAGAAGTTGTCCATCAATACAATGATCCATATGCTTAATATCAAGCTTGATGTTACTACGTATCTACAGTGGAAGCAACATGTTCAGTATGTTCTTCGTCCCCAAGGTTTGTTTGGCCATCTTGATGGCTCCTCTCCCTGTCCTGAACTTCCGGTGCCTGTGCCACCGTCCTCCTCCACCGTTCCTCCCGATGATGCTGCTAAGTTGAAGGCCAAGGAGGCCTATGATGCTGCCAAGGTGGCGTATGATGCCTGGATGGATGATGATCAGGCGATTTGTGGTGTTTTGTACTCCTCGCTTACCCCAGAAGCGAAGAATGAAGCCTCTCAGTGTCACACTTCCAAGGTGATATGGGATGCCTTTATGAAGGCCTATCAACATGAATCTTTGGTTGCCAAGTTCAGCCTCCGCCGACAGGCTGCCTCACTCAAGAAATCGGGTACCGTTCATGAGCTACATCTTTCTTTTATGTAAATTTTTGAAAAGTTGAATGCTATGGGTGATCCGGTTGATAACCGGGAGAAGTTAATTTGGTTCTTGAATTCTCTGGGACTTGAATTTAGTTCCTTTGTGCCCTTATTGCCTCTAGAGATCATACCCCCTTGTATCAGCAGGTTGTTGATGAGGCACAAGCTCATGAAGCGTTTTTTGGCCAATTTGAGGGGTTCTGGTCCAAATCCAACCCCAGTAGCATTTTTGGCGAGCTCTCAACCTCAAGAAAAGACTGCCGCCGCCGCCGATTCTGGCCGGTCCGGTCAGCGGCTGCGGCAGGTCAGTCAGGGGCTTCTGGTCGTGGTCGTGGTGGTCCGATTCAGTGCTATACCTGCGAGGGTTATGGTCATGTGTCCAAACAGTGTCCGTCATCCACTCCTCGTCCGGCGTCTCAGAAGTCTCAGCCTTATGTTCAGCCCTATGTCCAGCCATATGCTCAGCCACAGTTTCTGCCTTTTGTAGCTCAGCCAGGTCAAATTCCGCGGACTCCTCAGGCTAATCTTGTTCAGATGCAGCCATATGCAGTTCCTCAGCATCCAGCGCCTCAGTATGTCATGTATGCTCCTCAGCAACCCCAACAATACCTGACGTATCCTACTCAGCCCTCATTTGCTGCTTCATCATCCACTACTCCACACTGGTACATGGACTTTGGAAGCACGAATCACATGAGTTTCTCTGCATCGAATTTGTCCAGCATCACACCTTATAACGGTAACACTCTTGTCTATGTTGGTAATGGCGCGGGTATTTCTATTACTGGTATTGGTGATGCTCGTGTTAGTCCTTCTTTGCATTTATCTGATGTGTTGGTTGTGCCTGCTATTACTAAGAACTTGTTGAGTATCAGTGAGCTCACTCGTGCACTTGGTGCTGTTATTGCATTCGATGATCAGTCTTTTCTTATTTAGCACAAGGCCACCAGGGCAATTCTGGGGCGGGGCAGATGTGAGGATGGTCTCTATGTTTTGGACCGTGGTGAGGAGCATTGTTGTTATTTGTGGTGAAGAATAAAAATAAAGCATCGTTTGAGATTTGGCATGCTCGTCTGGGACATGTGTCTCCTAGTGTTATTTCTCTTTTGAAATAAGACTGGTTGTTTGTCGCTTACTTCTCTGCTCCCTAAACCTGGTATTTGTGAGCCTTGTGCTATGGATAAGGGATAGAAATTATCTTTTGTTGAGAATTCTAAACGTGTTGATCACGTTCTTGATTTAATTCATTGTGATTTATGGGGACCTTCTCCGGTTTTATCTGGAAATGGCTTTGCTTATTATGCTGTGTTTGTGGATGATCACTCGCGTTTTTTCTGGTTTTATCCCTTACATTGGAAGTCAGATTTTGTTGATATATATCTCCAGTTTGAGGCACTGGTTGAGAATCAATTTTCATCCAGGATAAAAGTCTTTCAGAGCGATGGTGGAACTGAGTTTACCAACACTCGATTACAGACTCACTTTAGTACTCGAGGCATTCATCATCAGATGTCTTGTCCTTACACGCCAGAGCAGAATGGTAGGGCTGAACGGAAGCACAGACATATCACGGAGATGGGGCTCTCCATGCTGTTCCACTCACACTTACCTCTTTCCCACTGGGATGATGCTTTCAGCACTGCAGTGTTCAACATTAATCGTCTACCTACTCCTGTTCTAGGTGATGTATCTCCTTTTGAGGTTTTGTTTGGTCGCTCTCCAGAATACTCCAACTTTTATCCTTTTGGTTGTCGAGTATTTCCATATGTTCGCCCTACAGCAGCTTATAAGCTGGCTCCTCGTAGTCTTCCATGTGTTTTTTATAGGCTACAGTGCGCAGTACAAGGGGTTTATGTGCTTGGACACAACTACCGGTCGCGTTTATATGACTCGCCATGCCAAATTTGATGAGACTCATTTTCCTTTCTCGAGTGCTACTTCGGAGGCTCAGTTTTCTTCACTGGATGTCTCGTCGTTCTTGGATCCCACCACTCCAGACTTGGAAATACCTTCCGTTGGGTCTTCTCCAGCGGTGTCATCTGCTCCTTGCCTTGTGTGTCCTGAGCCTCTTGTTTCTTCTGAGCCAGCGCCACCTCCGGCTGTTTTGGATGATCCTATTACTGTTGATGAACCTGTTACTCCTCCTCGTTCGCCTACACCCTCGGTGTCATCGCCTGAGTCCTCGGCTCCTGCATCCTCGACTTCAGCTTCGACTCATCCTGCTCCTCGGGCTCATAGGATGGTCACTCGTCATCAGGATGGGACACGTGTGCCTCGTGATCTTGGCCCCGACTTTGTTGTCACTGGACTAGTTGCTGAGCTGGTTGCTCAAAAGGAACCTCGCACTTATCGTACTACTGCTAAGGACTCTCGATGGGTGGCTGTTATGGATGAGGAGATTACTGCACTTCGTCATCAGTACACGTGGGATCTGGTTCCGAGTCCTCCACAAGTTAACGTTGTTGGCTCCAAATGGGTCTATCGCCTCAAGTATCGACAGGATGGATCCATTGATCGCTACAAGACTTGTCTGTTTGCTGAGGGTTTTTCTCAGATTCCGGGTTTTGATTTCGATCACACCTTTAGTCCAGTAGTCAAGGCTGGCACTGTTCGCACTGTTCTTGCCATTGCAACCATGAGGAACTGGCCGCTCCATCAGTTGGATGTCAAGAACGCTTTTCTCAATGACATTCTTGATACTCCAGTTTATATGGCACAACCAGCGGGTTATCAGGATCCAGTTCGTTCTCATCATGTGTGTCTTCTTCGGAAGGCTATCTATGGACTGAAACAGGCTCACAGGGCATGGTTTGATAGGTTCAGTGCGTTTGTTCGGGATCTTGGCTTTGTTGGGAGTCTCTCGGATCCGTCTTTGTTTGTGTTCACTCGTGATGATGTTATTCTCTACCTTCTTGTCTACGTTGATGACATCATTCTCACAGGGAACAGCAGTACAGCTATTCGCCAATTCATTGCCCGAGCTGATCGTGAATTCTCGGTCAAGGATCTTGGCTCTCTTAGCTATTTTCTTGGTCTGGAAGTGACTCCCACCTCCACTGGTTTGTTTTTGGGGCAGGCCAAGTATGCCAGAGACATACTTCAGCGATCTGGGATGTTGGATGCTACACCTGTTTCTACCCCGTTTTTACCTTTGTCTCAGTTTCATAGAAGCAAGAGTGGTCCTTTTCATAATCCCAAGTTGTATCGTTCACTTGTTGGAGCTCTTCAGTATCTGACTATCACTCGTCCGGATTTGTCGTTTGCGGTTAACTCAGTGAGTCAGTTTCTTCAGGATCCTCGTGATGATCACTTCTCGGCAGTGACTCGGATACTTCGGTATGTTCTTGGTATGCAGCATTGTGGTTTGACCTTTTCTGCTGGTGGTGTTTCAGAGGTACTTGCTTACTCGGATGCGGACTGGGCTCGGTGCTTAGAGACTCGGCGTTCTACATATGGATATGGTATTTTTCTGGGTGGAAATCTAGTTTCTTGGAGTGCTAAGAAGCAACCTACTATCTCTAGATCGAGTTCGGAGTCGGAGTATCGTGCTCTGGCCAATACAGCTTCGGAAGTTGTCTAGCTTATGCATCTTCTTCGTGATCTGCGTTTTCCTCTACAGGGTTCTCCCTTACTTCTCTGTGACAATAACAGTGCTATCTTTTTGGTGGAGAATCCTGTTGCACATAAGAGGGCTAAACATATTGATATTGATTATCATTTTGTGCGGGAACTGGTTGCTGGAAGCAAACTTCGTGTTGGTCATGTTCCTACATCTCTGTAGGTGGCAGATATTTTTACCAAGGGTCTCAATCGTTCCTTGTTTGATTTTTTCCGGTCCAAGCTTTGCGTCTCCATCAATCCGACGCTTCGCTTAAGGGGGGGTGTGACAATAGAAGAAGAATCTGATTAAGGTTTTTTTTTTGTGTTTATTGTATTTATTTTATATTGCAGTTATGTCCTTAGGGTTTAGATAGTTTTGGTAATTATTACTACACCCATGTATGTAGTATAAATACTTATGTAAATCCTAATGGAAATCAGTTTGGGAAATAGTCTTTACAAATACATTCTGTTGTCTACTTAAAAACATATTCATACATATTCAAAGACTCCCAAAAAATATTCAAAAATATATTCCCAATGTACCTCTCCAAACAAAGCAAAAAACTCATAGTTAAAAAGAAAATTCAAAGTAGCATAAGAAAACTACAAAGGCAAACAAAATACACATTCTACTTACCACAATATTTAGATGTGAAAGATTCTTAAGCAGGTTCACCTCTTCTTAAAGCTTTCGAATATGCACCTATTGATTGAGACTGGTTATAAATCGCATAAACCAACACCAGTTTAGTATTAAAAATCACATCTTTATAGATGAAAAATTGAAAAATCAAACACAAATCTGACCTCTTTTACAACAATCAATCACGGGCTAGCATGGAATTGCTTCAAAAAAAATCCAAGAAAAGCACATATTTAGCTATGTTTTCCCCAAGAGATAGAAAATGTTGAAAGAGTTAAGAATAACATACATTCCCATGACTTTAGTAGAAACAATATCTCCAATTGGCAGGAAAGTTCCGTAAAGTTTCTTATCTCCATTGATCTCAAGAGGAACCATTTCCATATTGAAAGGACCTTTGACATTCTTCATTACTTGTAATGCTGAAAAACTCCAGTCTGTCTGGTAAACCGTGATCCCTCCATACCTGAACGGATCATTCACACTGATCATTTTCCTCAACACCTCCTTCCTGTTGATGTCTCTTAGCGAAAGGTCAGAATGAAACTTAGATACCTATAAGCACGTCCAAAGAGATACACATACATGACAAACATGAATCAGAACAAACTCAACACAATGGTTTTTGTAGTTTTTAAGGATGCTCACCTCTCCACTGTCATAATCAACAAAGCCACCCTCTTCCCCGACCTCAGCTTTTCCTTTCTCCTCCTCTGCCACCTTGCCGGATTCGGCCGGATTTTGATCAGAATTGTCCTGCTCGGATCGCCCTCCGCCGATGAAGCTCTGATCACCAGCTTCTTATCGGCGGCGCCATCAGGGATCGGAGAATCCTCTTCGGAGGGAGCTGGAGAAGAGTGGCTGAGCGAAGCGGAGTCGGAGAGCGGTGGGGGAGGCGGAATTTGGGGGGAGCGAACTCGGAAATGCCTGTGAATTGCATAAAACCACCACCAGTTTAGTATCAAAAATCACATCTTTATAGATGCTAAATGTAAAAATCAAACACAAATATGACCTCTTTTACAGCAAACTCCGCAGCCAATCAACTCCCCTTTCGCCACCGAATCGGCGGCTTATCAGCTTATCGGCGGCCACCGCATACATCTTAATCCGCTGCCATACCCGGACTCATTCGCCTGACCTAGATGCTGCTGCCGGTGAGAATCGCTCTGGATAAGACGCGGTGGAGGATGTTCTTCTAGGATGATTTAATCAAAATCAATGAATAAGTTCTGAAACGGAAGGAATCAATCATGGAGAGGATGAAGAAAAGGGCATAAATTCTCATAAATGCTTATTGGTAACGTGAGAGGAGAGGGGAAGAAACGGCAATTCAGAAAAGAAGAAAACAAAAAACAATTGTGGTGAGTTGGCTGACGTGTCAATTTGTGGTAATTTTAAAAATAATTCAAAATTCTAATAAAATTCTAAATCATCCTCTTTTAAAGTATACTATAGATATTAAGTTGAATTGAACTCCAAAACTTACACATTTAGGCTGCGTTTGGTTAGCATGGTTTTTGGAAATCCAGGATTTTAGAAGTCCTGAAATTGAAATTCACGTTTGGTTCGCTCAGATTTTGCAAATCTCAAATTCACCCCAACAGTTCTGAGTTTATTACTGTTGAAGTCCTGATTTCACCCAAAAACCAAATCCAAAATCCTGACTTTCTGGGTTCTCGTCCCCAAACTTTCCCAGATCCAGAACCCGTAGCTCCCGCCCATGGTCCGTCCCACCGCTGTCACGCCGCCGTCCCTCCGCCCCCGTGCTGACGTCAACCTGGCCATGTTCACGCTGGCGACGTCTCGCTGAACCCCGCCCGGCCAGGTCCTCAGTCAATGACATCTCGCAGGCGCCGTTGCTTGTTTGTCGCCGCTCGTCTGCACCCCTTCCCTCCCCCGTCGCATCCCTGGTCGCCGTCCCGACGCCTACCAGACCTTAGCAGAAAGTGGCACTTTCATGCCCGATCGCGTTGCAGTGTGAGTTCCATTTCCGATTTCAATGGTTTTGTGTGATTTTTGTTCCTGATTTCAATGGTTTAATGTTAGTTTCGTTGTTTAATGTGCAGCTGAAGTGAATACCAAGCTTTATTTTGGGAACTTGCCTTATAATGTTGATAGTTCATAGCTTGCTGGGATTGTTCAGGATATTGCTAGTCCAGACCTCATTGAGGTTGGTTTTTCTGAATGATTCTGAAGAGCTAAACTGTGGTTACTAATTTATCATCTTGTTATTGTGTTACTATATCTCAAGTCCGTTGTATGGATCATTCATATCTCACAATATGATCCCTCTTTTCGATTTTGTTTTATGTGTTTCAGTAGTTCTCTATTTTTTTGACATTGGTCGTGGTGTAAAAAGCTCGTTTTTTTTTTCTATTTCTTTCTTCATTTTGGAAATCTGATTAGAAAACTTGAAATAAATTGGAGTTTAGTGCAATATCACTATGAACTTGAAGAAAGTAAGGCCGTGTTCTTCTCACTTAGTTGTAGCTTGATAATTAAATAAAGTTCAAATTTTGATAGTGTACGGAGTTCAGATCAATTCATTAGAAAATAGTTCAGTCCATTTTTGGTCGAACAGAACATGGCCTAAGTCCTTCATTTCAATAGGGATTAAATAAGTAGTAACTAATTCATCAGCTTGTTTGTATGGATCAATCATATCTTACAACATAGTATCTCTTTCTTCGAAGTTTGTTTAGTTTTCTTTAGTACTCTGTACTTTCGACATCATACACATATAGTCTCGGTGTCAAAAGCTGTTTTTGATCTTTTTCTTTCTTCATTTAGGAAATATGATATGCATATAGTCTAGGAAAAAATGAAATGAATCAGAGTTTAGTGCAACATCACTCTGAATTTGAAGAACCATGGCCTTGTTCTCTCACGCTGGAATGTGGAAATAAAATTTACTACATAGTACGCCTCAAAACAAAAATCCAAAACAAAATCCAGACTCTCAAAAATTTTGCGAACCAAACACACCCTTAGTTCTTAAGGCTTTAGCAGTTTAACCTATAGTTTTTAAATTAAATGATCAACCAAAGAGAAGAGTGACCACTGACCACACAATTCAATTCAAATTATGTCTGTATTTATAGGTTAATGATGATGTCGAATTTGTCCAGAAATATTTTTATCCTATTTTTTCGTACTAGTTCCAAATTCGGTACCTAATTTTTGAAAGACTTCATTGACTAGTTCCGAATTCAGAACATGTTCATCAAAACAAACGTAGAAATGCCCAATGAATCCTGATGGTCGCAGGGTTAAATTTGACCGTTTGATACTTTTTCCTGTTAAACGACAACGTATCAAGCTATCTTTCTACGTGTGTTTCATCCGCAAAATTTTCTTCTTCCCTGCCTGTGTCCCTGCCCTCAACAGAAAATCTGCCCGCCTTTTCCATGCTTGAAAACTCCAATTATGGTCGTTTGTGGGGCTATTTCCGGGTTTTCACTGCCTTCTTTGGTCTAGAATTTCACCCGTAGATCTGATGGACAGTAGATTGATTTGGTCTCCACCCTGGTTTTAAATTTTTGGCCCCCAAATTAATACATCAGGTATGCCTCGCAGTCCATGCTAATTTATCATTTTTAGGTGTTTAGGTGTAGAGATTAATGTCTTTTTCCTTACGTTATTGTTTAATCTCAGTTCTGAACTTGGTGTTAATGTTATTTGATATTAGGTTTTGTGTTTGATTAGGCTTTGTGTTTGGCAGCTGAAAAAAGTTAGAAATATTCATCATCTCTCTAATCTCTGTTGTACATCTATACTTTGAATTATTGTATATATTTTTTTAGCTTCTGATTCTTTGGGTTTTCTTTGCATATGAGGTGTTTGACGAATTGCCTAAGCTAAAAAAATTTCTTTTACTTGATTTGTTGTATTGAGGTTGACAGTATGCTCGTATCTTGGAGTTCTAATCAGTGTTAGATTTGTTTTAGATTTAGTTGTTCTTGATGTTTTAATTTATGGATTGAAGTTCTATTACTTGCCTCATACATCAAATCCCGTGAATATTTTAGTTTTTTCTTGACTAATGCAGGTTTCTTTGAATCTTATCCTTCCTTTTGTTTAGTTGATATTAGTTTGTAATTAATTTCATTTGATGTTTTTAAGGTTTTGAGTTCTTGGAAGTTTGTACCCTTCATGTTCATATCTGGAGATTTATAGACGAAGTCTTATATTTCCGGAGGTTGGGCTTGCTTGTGTTGATAGAAAGTTTTATTTTTGAGGAAGAATAAAATGGTAATACACAAATTATAGTACATTAGTTTTATTTTGGGATTGGAGTTGCCTATAGGGACTGTTTCTTTATGTGTGGAGCTCCAGAACTATTGTGTATATGTATTAGATGAAATTTCTTCTGTGAATGTTCTCTCTCTTGATTGAACGAGTACTGGAATGCATTCTTCAAACTCTGCAATTTTACTGCTAACTTTTGGTTTTTTGGCATCTAAATTAGTTACTCTCCTTGGTTTTAAAACCTTCCCATGTAATGTCGTGGCCTTTGTTTTGCGGTTCGATGATTTCCCTTTTCAATGACTTGATCAAGATCATCACTATAACTTGAAGATTTTTGGTTAAAGTGTTTTTAATCAGGGTTCTTTTTGTTGACTGCTTGCTGATTTTTTTTCCATCAGTTGTTAGCATGTATGATTAAGTTCCAGGATATGCTTTTTAGTCTTTTCTATCTGAAGTCATATGTTTTAGCTGTTGCGGAGGCTTAATTTTCTATCGATATATACATTTTTTGGAGGATCGCTTCATTTCTTATGTGCTACTTAGAGTGAATGCCTCAATCACCCAACTTATCAATTTGTGTCTCATGGCACCCTTGAATTGTTGATAGCTACACACGCACATAGAGCTCCACAAAAAAAGGTTGGTGTTGTCTAGGAGAAGTTAACAACAAGTAGCAGTTGCATTGGCAGTGGCGGAACCAGCGATTAATTTTAGGGTAGGCTAAAATATTTTAATTGGCGGTTTAATCAAGCGGCGCTACGGCGGTGCGCCTAGATCGTCTAGGCACCGGAGAAGATTTATGCATTGGGAACAGTGATTCCCCGCTCTCCGGCCGCCGCGAGGGCAGGCGCGCGCCTGCCCACGCCTTAAGGTGCTTCCGCCCCTGTGCATTGGTAATTTGGCCTCAATATTCTCTAAGGAGTTCATCCATGCTCAATTAGGTGTATTTTGTATTTTGACTGTAGTTTTTCATAATGCACCATCATATGATATGATTCTTGTAAATGTACAATTTTGAATTCATGATTTAATAAATACTTGAAGTTGCAGATCATCATTTGAATAATAAAACATGCAATTCTGTTGATTATTGATCTTTATATATTAGCTACTTACATCTCCATCGAATCATTACTATTGAAGTAAAAGATATACAAGTGTGCTGGTTTCGTATGTGTGGATCGAATTGTAAGACTCTAACCATGTAAATTTGCTTCAAGTTAACAAATTTTCTAAAGATAAAAGTTGCAGCTTATGCATTTGCAAGCAAAGCATATTGTAACTCTTTAATCTCCCATGTTGCACATTTTATCGTAAATTGATCTCATATTCTGGGTTTTAGTATGGATGGATGTTGAATTTGGAACTGCAAGATGTTTATTTATGTCATAGTTTGTATAATTGCATGTGCTCACAGTTTGTACATCAGCTTTCTTTCTCCAAGGCTGGAGTATTGTATATGAATCATGCATATCTTTGGTACTGTTAAAATACCAAATAACCAATGTTGCTGACAAATCAATGCAGAATATATAGCAGCGCTCTTGCGTTTTAGCTGCTTTGAGAATGAAGAAATGAGACTGCTTCGTTTCGTGTTGCTTTTATGTTCTCCTTAGAGTTCCATAATTCGGGCATTGGATGAATTTAGCAAACATATAATTTGATGAATATTAAGTACATTTTGACAAACTGATTATATTTTTAATACATCAATTTTTGTACAATTTAATTCACATTAATTCAGTTCAGTTTAGTTCAATCCAATTCAATTCAAATCAACAAAACATAAGATCAAACACACTGGGCCTAAGAGAGGTGTAAATATGTCCAAATTAAATACATTACCGTAATTATTTTATACTCATGCTGATGTTGAAAATACGGCAAGCCTTAATGCAAATATAATATAATGTAAGCACTAATATTATATAGTTATGACCACCAACATTTTCACTACGTAGTATAATATATGTATTTTATCTATATATTTTATGGTTTAATAATTTTCAAATTACCGTCTATTTCTGGAGTTTTTTCTACGAATAATTTTTTCCAGTTTAATTTAGTATTTGTTAAGTTCACATAATATATTTAAATTTATTTCATTTCAATTTACTATGTTATATTTATTTACTAAATTTGTTATATTTATATCATACACAATTATATTAGTTCAGTTAAAGATACCTATATTTTTTCAATTCAGTTTGGTTTAGTTAAATATATTTATATTTTTCAGTTCGTTACAATTTAGTTTTTTATATATATAGATATATATATATATATATATATATATTAATTCTATTTAAATTTTTTCAGTTTATTTCAGTTTATCAAAAAATAATCATTAGAAAGCAGGGCCTTAGTTCAAATTTTATGAAATATGATGAAGCTCAACTTAATTTAGGTGTACTTTAATTATTTTTAATACAATCATTTTTCACTTTAATTTGTCCTATTTAAATTCATCAAAAATAAACAGTAAAGCCACACTATATGCTTCTTACAGTAAATTTTCTAACTACAAAAGATATCATATCTAAAATTAAAGTAGGGCGGTAGAAAACACTTTTGTATCAAATCAAAGAGTTGAGTAATTTCATGAAGACTTATGCTCGCAGGTTTCCGTATGTCCAGGAACCAGCGTTGGTCGAGTGTCCGGTTCTTGAAGAGACCCTTATGACGTCCGTGGAGCTACAACTTGACTCAATAAACATAGCGGGAGACGCGTTACAGGTTATTTACATGGTACAAGGTGAGATCGAATGTGCCATGAATTGTGAATCTGTTATAGCTAGAATAAGGAATTTGCTGGAGCATGACCCTAACACGGGACTCTAATGGGTACCTAGAAGCAATAATCATATATCTCATTCTCTAGAAAATTATGCTAAGACATGTCCCCTACTTTGTAACTCTTGGAACTCTCCTCCGAGTTTCTTGTCTTTCGTTTCTGGACGTTTTCCAGAACTCTGAATGAATGAAAGCAATTTTTTCCTTTAAAAAAAAAAGAATTGAGTAATTTCTATTTAATAACACACTTGATTTTTTTAAAATGTGAAAAATTAATGCTTTTAATTACAAAACTATTAGTGTACTTAAATACACAAATATCAACATCGCACATAGTGCGGTGTGCTTCACCTAGTACTCCGAATTAGACATTCATAGTAGTTCGGAGTTCGAAAGCTCAAAAATCGCACGGCGGTTTCGAGCTCAAACTTGTATGGCCATAGACGGCGGTTAAAATTTTCAAACAATCATCGTGAATCATGTATGACAGTGTGTATGAACATTAGATCATGCCATCATGGTTTCAGATTCTTATTATTTGAGTCTCTAATTCCGTATTTTCGATGTGTTTATAGTTTGGATAGTTACATTTTGTATTATTTCGCTTCTTATTATTTGACTGTATAATTTTTTATTTTCAATATTTACGATTTGAATAGTTTTGGTTTTCAATATTTTGAATTTTATGATTTTTAAAGACTCTCTGCGTTGTTGATTGCAACTTTTATTAGTCATGTATATTAACTGCTATGTCTCAATACTCGGCAAAATGATTGTCAAGTTACATATTTCTTAAAAGACCTAGTATTTGAACATTGAAAGTTAGAAATTTTTTAAGACCATTTACCGAGTGATTACCGATTTTACTAACCACATATTAACCGCCAAGTTTCAATACTCACAAATTGACTGTCGAGTCGGCTGCTTCTAAAATTTGCTTGCAAATCCTTGTATTCATGACATTTCCTTCTCATATTACATTAATAGAAAAATATTTAAAAATAACTAGTTAAATTAAATGTGAATCTCATTGTAATCGTTACTGGGCATTCTCAATACCATGAATAAATTCCAGCAACAAATAAAATTACTCCACGATTCAATAAAAAATTTCTCAATAAAACAACTGAAAGACTAAATAGAATCTAGTATATTACTCAATACTCCAGTCTAAAATATCATTAAAATTACAATATCATCCGCTGCATATTGGTAATTTCCCCATGAACAAAAACAATGTTAATTTCATAAATTAATATTGTGTTACAAATTATAAGGGTAAAATAAGGACTGCATATAGCAACACTCTATAACATAAGAGATGGAGTGCTATACATAGTCCAATATTTTACTATTAAAGTCGATATTTTCTTCTATAATTTCTTTAATAGCAGATATATATATATATATATATATATATATTTTATGCAAGGTTAAAATATAATGTTATCTTAAAATCCAGTCCGTACTACTAGATGAAAAAAGTTGTAACCTATAAAGAATATACTAACTTATTATGCGGAGTAGGGGTGTTCAAAAATACCCGGCCCGACCTACCCGCCTCATTGACCCGACGACCCGGCATAAAATAATCGGGTACTTTCTTATATTTTACGGACGGGTACCGGGCCCGTTAATTTCGTAAATTACTAGGTCCGGGTCTGGGTCACATAAATGTCATTTTCCGGATACCCGGAAACCCGGTATAATGTGTATTTATTTAATTAATTATAATTTTTATTATAATTTTACCTTTTAATATTGACATTTTACAAAATTAAATATCAATTCATCCTAACTAGACTCAACCTCTTAAGTTTCCAATCCACCTCTCCAACCAATTATCTTTTGCTTTGATATTGCTACTTTTTCTTCAACACAAGCGCACAACCGCATCTCACACTGTATTGGAGTACATCCACTAATTTGTCTCGAATGATAATATTCATAATTTTATTGATATTTTCATATTAAATAATATTTAATTAGTTTTGTACTTTTATACGGATAAAATATATTTATTATTAAATAATCAAATGTATTTTGTAGCACTTTTCATAAGTAATAAAATAAAATAGGGTACTCGGTTACCCGGCCCGCATAATTGGGGTACCCGGTTATACGGGTACCCGGTATATCCGGGACGGGTCACGGGCCGCATTTTCAACTACTCGCATGTACGGGTACCCGGTTGTATGGGTACCCGGAAGTACGGGTACCCGGTGTTTGAACACCCCTAATGCGGAGTATGTACTTCCGAAAAGAGTGACATATATATTACAAGTTCAAAAGAGTGTTGTTATACGTATTTCATTATTTGACTCTTATCAGATAAATCTACAATGTTTCAGCATGTCAATATTATAAAATCGATTGCTTGACGACAATTCTCTCTGACTTCTCTCCTCAATTGCCTACACGCGCCTCCACAAATGCAACTTTCTGTGCCACTTTTTCACCCAATAGAACCGTTGGGCACTGAAACCCACTGATAACGGCCATAAAACGGCCAGAAATGGGGGCGATCCCCCCCTTTTCCGTGGCCTACCCACCGGAAAATCCTACTCACAAGCTCTTTCAGGCTCAAATCCTGCACCCTCTCTCTCCCCCTTACCGACAAACCCAGATATCCGACCAATCACCTGTTTCAACGGCAAACCGGCGTGTCTGTACACGACGGAATCCATCCACATCTTGTCTAAGCACTACCACAATGCACTGATCCCAAGAGCGAAGCCATCAATGATGAGCATCCAAACAGCCTTTCAGAAAATGGGATTCTCCGGCCGGTTCCAACTCGGGTCGCTGGATTACAAGCACGTCCTCATCAGATTCTCGACGGAGGAAGACTACCAGCGTTGCTGGCTTAAAGCTTTCTGGCCGGTAGCAGGATCGTCGATGAAAGTCCTGAAATGGTCACCGGACTTTTCACCGGAATATGAGTCACCGGTGGTTCCAGTATGGGTCACAGTCAAAGATATCCCTCTGTACTATTACAACAATACACTGATCCAGGACGTCGGGAACCAGATAGGTAAGTTCATCAGGATGGATGCAGCCACTGCTCACATCACCAGGCCTTCATCCCTAAAAATCTGCGTCGAGCTTGATGTTACAAAAGAATTGATGCCCTCCATCCTAATTGGTTCTCCAGAAGGCCATAAGGAGTGCGAGCTGGAGTACCAGAGCCTCCCTCTCTACTGCCAACATTGCAGGAAGTTGGGCCATGAAAATGCCAACTGTAGGATACTCCACCCAGAGCTCAACAAAATCTGGCAAGAACAGCACCAGAAGGCTCATCCTAGAAGTGAAGCAAGGAAATCAAATGCACATGCTACATCTGATAAAGCTGGATCCTCAGGTCTGACTCCACAGCAGAAAGATCAGACATGGGTGAAAATTCCACAGAGAAATCAAGAATCTGATATGAGGATGGTCTTATACAAGCCAGCAGTGAGAAAGAATGTTTTTGTTGGCCTGAAAAAACCTCAACTTACCACCTTTTCTCTAGATGAACTAGACTTAGCTAGAAGGAAGAGCCTAGTTAAAATGCATCATCACACAGGCACAAGAGGTTCACACACTGCCTCTCAGCTTACTCCCTCCACAACACCAATCCTCTCTCACTACCTCAACATACAGCCATCCTTTTTTTCATCCCACCCCCCACACAGTCTAGCTATAACTCCATACCAAAATATAGAGCTATCCAATTCTTTTGATGTACTGCAGGGCAACACAGATAATGGTAGCTCAGAAGAGTCATGGGAAGATGAGCAAGAAGACACAGGGTGGCTTCACCCCAAGATTGCAGTGCAGCCCCTCAACAGTCAACCAGAGAAAAGCTCTTCTTCAGGAGAACTCACCAAAGATGTACAGAAAGACTGTCACCCAGACATACAATTGGTGGATCAAGACAGTCAACCCCTCAACTCAGAAAAAGAAAAAGATGAGGAGGACCAGCCACCTTCAGGTAAGCCCTTAATCCCCATACAATCACAACCTAAGTTTCCCACTGAAAGTACTAGTAGGAACCTTAGACCAAAACCAAAAATTGCTTATTTTAGATGAATGGATACAAAACTAGTATGTTAGTTTGGAACATAAGAGGGTATGGCACCTCTATGGACAGACTTAGGTCTCTACTCTTAATGCACCACATTTCAATTCTCTGCATAATTGAACCAATGCATGATAAAAATGAACTTAGAAACTTACAGCATGAAATAGGTTTCCAACACAGTATAGCTGCAGATACTGCTAAAATTTGGATTTTTCACAGATTTTTTCAATATAGAAATAATATCTGAAACTGATCAGTACATTCAGATTAAGTTCATTGATAAAAATTCTACAATTTCATGGCACTCTATTTTTGTATATGCTCATGTCACTAGGACCCCTAGATTACAATTATGGTCTGATCTGCATAGTATTTCTAGCCAGCCTGCAATGTTTGTTGGTGATTTCAATTCTGTGGCATCAGTTATGGAAATGAGAGGTAGAAGTAGGCCCCCTTTAGGTAGCATTAAGGAATTTAGTAGCTTTATAGATGGAAAGCAAGTCCAAGAAATACCAACAGTAGGGAGCCAATTCACATGGACCAACCATAGGCTGAAAGGAGACAGACTACTTCAAAAGCTAGATAGAGGTTTGTGTAGTTTAGACTGGATTAACAAATTCCCTCACTCATCTATACATGTGCTAAACAGAACCTCTTCTGACCACAACCCACTACTCATCACCATCCAAAATTCCATCCAACACACACCCAAGCCATTCAGATTTCAGAATATGTGGCTGAACAGAAAGGATTTTTTGGACCTTGTCAGTAATAGTTGGGAAATGCCTTCTCACTATGATGGAATGTTCAACATGGTCTTCAAATTAAAGAGATTAAAGATAGCATTGGCCTCATGGAACAGATCCAATTGTGGCAATGTTCATGAGAATCTTCTGAATGCTGAAAAGTTAGTCACTGAGCTGAAAGACAAATACCAAGAATCTGGTTCAGATAGGGACTTGCAGGCACTCAATGAAGGAAAGGAAAGGCTGCTAAGTGCAGAAAAAGAGAGCACTGAGTTTTGGAGACAGAAAGCTAATGTAAAATGGTGTAAAGAAGGTGATGCCAACTCCAAATTTTTCCACAACTCAGTGAAAGAGAGGAGATGCAAAGCTAAAATCACAAAGATCAGAAATAGGGAAGGCTCATGGATAACAGACACTGAGGAAATTCAGAAAGAGGCAGCATCTTTTTATGAAGATTTACTGAATGAGAAAATTGATGAGGTGGACCTCTCTGGGCAATACATGCAAAAATTTATGTCAGTAATCCCTAATTCCATCTCTGAGGAGGACAATGAACAGCTGTTAAGAAAATTAGACATGGAGGAGTTAAAGAGGGCAACATTTGACCTAAACAAAGATAGTGCAGCAGGGGCTGATGGCTTTACAGGGAATTTCTACACTAGCTTCTGGGAAATAATAAAGATGGACCTATTTAGTGCAGTTTCAGAATTTATGGAGGGAAACAGACTGCCAAGAGCCATATCCAGTACATTGTTGGCTTTGATACCCAAAAAACCTAACCCAAGCTGTTACGGGACTTCAGACCCATAAGCCTATCCAATTTCCTTAATAAAAATTTTTCCAAGGTGCTTATGGAAAGATTGAAGATTCTAATGCCTAAAATTATCTCAGAGGAACAGTCAGGGTTTATGCATGGAAAAGACATTTCAGACAATATTCTGCAAATGATGGAAATGGCTAGGCTCCTTCCAAAAAATCAGAAATTAGGCAACCTGATGGTCAAATTAGATATGCATAAAGCATTTGATAGGGTGTCCTGGAGTTTTCTGAACTCAGTAATGCTGCAGTTTGGGTTTCATGGTACTTTTGTCAAGCTAATTATGCAAAATATACAGTCTGTCTGGTTTTCAGTGATCATAAATGGAATTACCTCAGGCTTCTTCTCATCAAGCAGGGGAATTAAGCAAGGGGACCCAATTTCACCTTTCCTCTACAATATAGTCACTGAGACCTTTTCAAGAGGTATGAAAAAGTTGTTCTCTATACAGTACCTGCTCCCTTTCTCCATGCCAAGAAATGTCAGCTTTGTATCCCACCTGATGTATGCAGATGACACTGCAATTTTTGTCAACAGTAGCAACAGAAATTTGAAAAGACTCAGACACTTCCTCTTTGCATATGAATCTGTTTCAGGGCAAAAAATTAGTTACCAGAAGTCTGAATTTTATGTGCATCACTCCACCTCTCAAGCAAGACAGAAAATCATTAAAAGAGTGTTGGGGATGAAGATTGGTTCCATGCCATTCACTTACCTTGGAGCACCAATTTTCCAAGGCAGGAACCTAGTTAGGTACTATCAGAGTCTTCTAGAGAGGATGGAGAGGCCTCTGAATAACTGGAAAAATCAATGGCTGTCACCAGCTGGCAGACTTGTTCTAATTAATCATGTCCTTATGTCTATTCCCACACATATATTCTCAGTCCTTCAGCCTCCCAAAATGGTGATTCAGAGAATGGAAAAAATGGCATCAAAACTTTTTTGGGGCTTTTCAGAATATGGATAGAAAAGGAGTTGGTGCAGATGGTCAAAATTGGTCCTGCCAACTGATGAAAATGGAACTGGAATCAGGGACATCAGGGCAGTTATCAAGGCTTTTTCTTGTAAGCTATGGTGGAAATTACAGAAAAATGAGACACTGTGGACAAGTCATCTGTGGTCACTTCCTGATACTTACAAATCATCTCCAACATGGCAAAGAATATGTGGAGTAACAAGCATTGCCAACAGTCTCTCCCAAGTCATTAGTGGTATTGGAAAATGCTCTTTCTGGAATTCAAATTGGCTGGAAATTGGTGCATTATTTTACCACTGGACAGAAACCACTTTACCCTTCCCCAATCTTACAGTAGCCCAGTTTCTGACCAGTAAGGATTTTTACACTAACCAAATGGAGCAATTTTTTGCTACCAATATTCTTGTCTTATTGCAGAATGCTCAGCAGAAATCACTACATGCAGACAGATTGATCTGGAAGCCAGGTTGGGATGGAAACTTCTCAGTCAAGTCTGCCTATCAAGCTCTTAGAGAGCCAGGCACCAAAAATCCAGTCTTTAATCAGGTTTGGAGATCAAAAATTCCAAAAAAGATTGCCATTTTTCTCTGGAAGATGAAAAACAATTATTTGCCTTTTGATGACATTCTCATTAAAATAGGTTTCAAAATCTCTTCCAAATGCCTTTTTTGCAGCACCACCTCTGATTTTTTAAATCACTATTTTAATGAGTGTAGTAGTAGCTTGCAGATTTGGAATGAAATGCATGCTAAATTACTGATGCAAGTCCCTCAGTTCAGAAACAAAAAAGTAGATTGAGTTTTTACTTATCATATTGAGGCTCCTCTAAAATTCATACAGAGGTGATCTGAATTTCAATGATGGTCACTTTCTGGCACCTATGGATTAAAAGGAATAAGCTTCTATATGATGAGATAAAATTCTCTACTGCAGATCTGATTGGAAAAATCACAAAATTCACTTCCATTATCTTTACAGCTAAGCCTTTGTCTGGAAATAGGGAGGAAATTTTTTTTTGATCTGTGCCAGATTAATACCTTTTATCAAGCATAAGAGGCCTCGGAGAATTAAAATTATCAAATGGCACCCTCCAGACATTGGTTACAAAATAAATGTGGATGCATCTTTTAAAAATAGAGAATGTGGAATTGGCATTGTTGTTAGGGATCAGAGATGCTCTGTGCTAATTTTGAGAAAATTTCATACACAGAAAGTATCTCCACTGCACTCAGAACTGATTGCAATCAAAATTGGAATTTTAACAGCCCAGGATCTTAATATTAATCATTTTACAATTGAGTCTGATTGCAGACTGGCTATTAATGGATCACTTAACCCTCTGGCTTGTGCCTGGGAATTTTATTCACTATGTAATGAGATCACTGACTTACTACCTCCTCATGCACAAATTTCTCACACACACAGAGAGGCAAATAGGCCAGCTGATTTTTTAGCAAGATCATCTCTTTCTCAACAGCAGAACTCTACTATGGAGCTAAGAAATTCCCCTCATGAGTTGAGAGGGTTAATTGCACTGGATAGGATAGGGCTGGCTAACACTAGATCCTATTAAATATTTTGGAACAGACTCACTTTTTGGTGATACAGGTTTGGAGATTTTCTGCTCAAGCCATCAACTCAGGCAAGGACACTACTTTCTGCTCAGGCAAGGACTTTACCTTATGCTCAGTCTAGGTGTAACATCTCTGCTCAGGTCAGAAGGCACTTTCATCAAGACCTAGTTTCACTTTTAAAATACAACCATTTTTTGAACCTTTTCAGGTTTTTTTGAACCTTTTCAGGTTTTTTTGAACCTTTTCAGGTTTTTTTGGGCTTATTGTATATATCCAAGTCTCTGTTGGCACTCAGTTTTTTGGATTTGAAGGGTGGTTGATTTGTGCTTCGGTATTTGTTTACTCGATCACTAACAAACTCCCCTTTTTTGAGTCCAAATCACTTGAGCTTAAAACTACAGAACTTGCTAGAAAGTAGGCAATTTTGAGAAGTTTAAATGCTTCTGAGAGCTCAGCTCACTCTTGTAACAAACTCTATTCGGGTCCTAAAATGGTTAGGGGTGCCAAATAAATCCCCCCACTTAAGGTGGCTTAATTTTTTTTAAAAAAAGATAATCTACAATGTTTCAAATTTTTTTAAAAAAATTATTTGACTCTTATTATTTTAAATATAGAATGAATTTACAAAGATAATTTTAATTATTATTATATTTATCATAAAATTTAGCGATATAGAAGAGAAATGAGTAAGATGTACAGATAATGATAAAAGCGTACCAATGTGGTCGCCCTGCCTCTCATATATATACTCAATATTTACATGGAAAAGTCTATACTAGCCTTTACCCTAATACACCCCCTCAATCTTTACGGGGTGCAATTATGGATAGATTGGATCTATGTTTACAAAACAAATCACTAGAAAGACCCTTAGTAAATATATCAGCAACCTGCAACTGTGTCGGAATCGAATGAATTCGGAGACCACCATGGGCAACCATTTCTCGAACAAAATGATAATCAACATCAATATGTTTGCTACGATCATGCTGAACCGGATTGGCCACAAGATATGTCGCAGAAACTGTTAGAGGGTAGTATTGGGCCTTGAGCCCAACTTGTGTTAGTTAGGGTTTATCTAGGGTTTGTACTGTTTATATATTCATGAATAATACACCACCTCAATTGTCCAGGTTTCCCCTCTATCATGGTATCAGCCTTTCTACGATCCTAAACCCTAATAGTATATATATATTTAGTATTTTTTCCGGCCACCATCGCGCCACCACCGCGCCACCGCTGCGCCACCGTCGCGCCACTGCCGCTCAACCACACCTGTTTCTCTCTGCCTCGCATCATTGAGACTGCTCGTCATCGCCATCACAACGCCGTCGTCATCAACATCGACCACCGTCTCTGCCCCGGAGATCAGATCACGTCTCTGTTGTCCTCTTCACAGCCACCGTCTGCTCGTTGACTGATCGGCCCGTCACCGGTCCCTGCCGCCGGATCCCGTCGTAGCCATCATCAGCGGAGTCTTCGTTTTGCTTCGGGTCTGCTATCGGTCTGCTGTACAAATCTCAGGAAACCAAATTGACGTTCAGTTGCGCGACGCGCGGTCTCTGTCAAACGTGCTACGCGCGGTCAGTCTGCCATCGCGCAACGCGCGGACTGCCTGTCATCGCGCCACAGGCGGTCTCTCTGCCATCGCGCCACACGCGGTCTCTCTGCCATCGCGCATTGCACGGACATTCACAGCAGAGATGCTATCTCGCGAAAATCGTTTAACCAGTTGGATTGCTGATAAATCATTGTTGCAAGTTCGGCAACATCCCCATAATCAGTGGATTGTTGATTCCGGGGCCACATCTCATATGACCGCCAATCCCAATCATCTTGATAAGGTACAACCTTACCGTGGCTCTACTTCTGTTAGTGTTGGTAATGGTGAATTGTTGCCTATTTCTCATATCGGTCAGTGTCATCTTTCGGGATTTTCTATATATGGTGTTTTGGTGGTTCCTAATATTACTAGGAGTTTATTGTCCATTAGTAAGCTTACTGGTGATTTACCCGTTAGAGTTATATTTGATGATGATATTTTTTCGGTCGAGCATAAACCTACGGGAAAAATAATTGGCAAAGGGCGTCACATTGAGGGTCTTTACTATCTAGAAAATGGTGATTCTTGTTTTTTGGGTGAATTACGTGCTGGAAAGCTCCTAGCTCCATTTGACTTATGCCACTCTCGACTTGGACATGTCTCACATGATACTGTTCAGTTCCTGCATCAGTTGGGTCATATTTCTGTTTCCTCTGCCAAGCCTGCGCCTGTTAGTTGCTCGTCTTGTCAGATGGCCAAGAGCAGTCGTCTACCATTCTCTGTTAGTGAAACAAGGGCAACTGGTTTGTTGGATAAGGTGCACTGTGATTTGTGGGGACAGGCACCAGTTTTGTCTGCAGGAGGCTTTTCATATTATGCAGTTTTTATTGATGATTTCTCCCGCTCCACTTGGTGGTTTCCGTTGTGACATAAGTCATATTTCTATGACATTTTCCTCCAATTTCAGAAGTTTGTTGAAACCCAGTTTTCTCAAAAGTGAAGATCTTTCAGACAGATGGAGGCACAGAATTTACAAATAACCATCTGCAGGCTCATCTTGCATCCTGTGGAATTCACCATCAAATGTCTTCACCTTATACTCCTGCTCAGAATGGCCGAGCTGAGCGGAAGCATCGCCACATCCTTGAGACTGGTCTTGCGAGGTTGTTTCAATCCTTGGTACCGAAAGTCTACTAGGTCGAACCTTTTTCCTCAGCAGTCTACATAATTAATCGGTTACCTAACTCAGTTATCGGTGATAAATCGCCTTTCGAGGTAGTTTTTGGTACAGTTCCTGACTATAGCCTTTCTCATCCTTTTGGTTGTCGCGCATATCCCTGCTTACGTGCTACTGCTGTTAACAAGTTTGCTGCTCGCTCAATCACATGTGTCTTCATTGGCTACAGCTCTCGTTATAAGGGATTTCAGTGTCTTGACCCAACATCTGGACGTATTTATGTCTCGCGCCATGTTCGTTTTGATGAATCTTTGTTTCCATATGCCGCACCTTCGCTGGATGGTAGACCTACTTCAGATCTGGAACTCTCTTCCTTTTTTGAGCCTGCGGCCACATCATCGACAATTTCTTCATCACACAACCCATCATCTGTATCAACTCCTTGTATGGTTTGTGACTCCGACGACGTGGTTCGTACTCCAGTCGCACAGACAGTATCTCCTCCAGTTTCATTAGTCTCATCCGGTCTGACATCACCATCGATTACTCCGCCGTCATCTCCTCCACAAGTGTCACCCACTCCATCGTCTGGATCCTCTCCGAGTCCTGAATCACCTCCTCGACGTGCTCATCGGATGATTACTCGGAATCAGGATGGTACTCGGCGTTTAAAGACGCATCCCGATTTTATTCCAACGGGTCTTGTTGCTCAGGTTATGAAGCATTCCGAGCCTAGAGACTATCGTATAGCTCTTAAGGATTCAAAGTGGGTTCGAGCTATGGATGAGGAGATGGATGCCCTTCGTCATCAGAATACCTGGGAGTTGGTTCCTCGTCCTTCAGATTCCAACATTGTAGGGTCGAAGTGGGTCTTTCGCTTAAAGTATCGACCAGATGGTAGCATTGAGCGCTACAAGGCTCGTTTGGTTGCTCAGGGATACTCTCAGATTCCTGGTTTTGACTTTGATCACACTTTCAGCCCGGTTGTCAAGGCAGCTACTGTTCATACAGTTCTTGCCATCGCCACTCTCAAGCATTGGCCGCTACATCAGCTTGATGTTAAGAACGCCTTTCTTAATGGTGTTCTTGATTCTCCAGTCTACATGGCTCAACCAGTGGGATATAAGGATCCGGCTCATCCTGACTATGTTTGTTGTCTCAAGAAAGCGATATATGGACTCAAACAAGCTCCCCGAGATTGGTTTGATCGCTTTAGCTCTTACCTTCGGCAGCTTGGTTTTCGGTGTAGCACTTCAGACACATTCCTCTTTGTGTTCTCTCGGGGTACCACCTTGCTCTATCTCTTCGTTTATGTGGATGACATCATTCTGACCGGAAATGATGCTGGTGCCATCAGGCAGTTCATCACCAGAACTGATCAGGAGTTTTCAATCAAAGACTTAGGCTCCCTTAACTATTTCCTTGGTCTTGAGGTGTCTGCTACTCCATCTGGCCATTTTCTTGGATAGGCCAAGTATGCCAGAGATATACTTAATCGAGCCGGCATGAATGATACTTCTCCGGTGACAACTCCATTTGTACCACTCTCACAGCTTCATAGTAGCACTAGTGCACCGTTCGGCAACCCAACCCTCTATCGGTCTTTGATTTGACTATCACTCGTCCTGATCTAGCATTTGCGGTAAATTCGGTTAGTCAGTACCTACAGGACCCTCGTGAAGATCACTTTGCTGCTGTTACCCGAATCCTTTGTTATGTTGCTGGCACACCTCATCATGGTCTCACATTTCGCTCAGGAGGTTCTTCAACCATATCTGCTGATGTTTGTGCTTATTCGGATGCTGATTGGGCTCGATGTTTAGAGACTCGACGATCGACTTATGGCTATACAGTGTTTCTAGGCGGTAACTTGGTTTCATGGAGTGCCAAGAAACAACCTACAGTATCTCGCTCAAGTTCGGAGTCCGAGTATCGTGCCCTTGCCAATACAGCTGTAGAAGTTGTCTGGCTCTGCCATCTTCTCCGAGATTTGCATTTTCCTCTGGATGGTTCCCCATTGTTGTTAAGCGGGCCAAGCACATCGACATCGACTACCACTTTGTTCGTGAGTTGGTTGCCTCAGCTAAACTCCGTGTTAGTCATGTTCCTACTTCGTTTTTCACCAAGGGTCTTCCTAAGCCCTTATTTGAGTTTTTTAGATCCAAGCTTTGCGTCTCAGTCAATCCGACGCTTAGCTTGAGGGGGGATGTTAGAGAGTAGTATTGGGCCTTGAGCCCAACTTGTGTTAGTTATGGTTTATCTAGGGTTTGTACTGCTTATATATTCATGAATAATACACCACCTCAATTGTCGAGATTTCCCCTCTATCAGAAACATTGTCACAATAGAGAGTGATCGGATGACGAAGATAGTACCCAAAATCTGCAAGCAATTGACGAAGCCAAATAGTCTCCGTCGCAGTGTAAGCAACAACACGATATCCTGCCTCCGTAGAGGACTTCGACACAGTAGGTTGTTTCTTTGAGCGCCAGGAAATCAAATTCTTCCCCAGGAACACAGCATAGCCTGTGGTGGAGCGACGAGTGTCCGGACAACCAGCCCAATCAGCATCGGAATAAGCAATCACCATCTCCGGAGAATTTGCGGCATGGAGAAAAAGACCAAACTCCATAGTGCCCTGCAAATACCTGAAAATCCTCTTCACAGCATGAAGGTGAGTAGTACGGGGAGCATGTATAAACTGAGAAACCATATTAACAGCATAAGCAATATCTGGACGAGTCATAGTTAAATATTGCAATGCACCAACCATACTACGATATTCAGTGGGATCAGCAAGAAGGTCACCATCAACAGATGACAATGTAACTCTAGAAACACTAGGGGTCCATACAGGTTTAACTGTGTGAAGATGAAACTTGCGCAACAAATCAGACACATATTTATGCTGAGACAAAAATAAACCCTTAGGAGTACGAGACACCTGTAAACCTAGAAAATAATGAAGATCCCCTAAATCCTTCATATCAAACTCAGAAGACAGAACAGAGATGAATTTGTGAACCAAGTCATTACTACTATCGGTTAGGACTATATCATCCACATAGAGAAGTAAGATAAGCATGTGACCTTTATATTTAAGAACAAACATAGAAGAATCACAACTGCTACATTTAAAACCAATGGATAATAAGAAATTGCTAAATCTGGAGAACTAAGCTCGAGGAGCTTGTCGTAACCCATAAATGGACTTACGTAACCGACAGATGTGATGAGGACGAGAAGGATCAGCAAAACCTGGTGGTTGACGCATAAAAACTTCTTCATTCAAAAAACCATGCAAAAAATGCATTTTTAACATCAAGTTGACGGACATTCCAATTAAGAAAAATAGCAAGAGTGAGAACCAATCGCACAGTAGTAGGTTTAACAACAGGACTGAATGTTTCAAAATAATCAATACCTGTCTGCTGGTGATTTCCGAAAACAACAAGTCTGGCCTTAAACCGCTCCAATGACCCATCAGAATTGTATTTAATTTTATACACCTATTTACATCCAAGCACATTGTGATTGAAGTCACGAGGTACCAACTCCCAAGTATTATTTTTAAGTAATGCATTATACTCATCAAGCATAGCCTGTCGCCAACGAGAATCTTTGGACGCTTGTTTGAAATTAGAAGGCTCTAATTCTACAATATCTGATTTTAAATTCATTAACCGACGAGGCTTGGAAATACCAGCTTTAAGACGAGTAACCATGGGATGAGCATTGGAAACCAACGACTGTGAGGAAGGGGCAATGGAAGGCAAAATAGGAGAGGAAACACTCGGATGGATGACCGACTGGGAAGGTACACTAGACGGTGACAGAGAGGAACTAGAGTCAGCAGATCGAAGCTCAGGAGACGCAGATACAACCGGACTATGAACCGGGCTAGACGCAGGAGATCGATAGACAAGAGAGACTGACTCAGTAACCGGGCTAGACAATGAACTCGATCTATCCACAATTTCTGGCAACACAGGATCCATCGTAACTGGAGGTGAGCTAGGAGGCAACGCGGAAGAGGGCGAGATAGGATGTGACTCAACAGAACGTACTAGAGACGTGATAGGAGGAGGAGACACTGGAGAAGGAGATGACGATAATGACGGGAATGTTGACTGAGTAGACGAACTAGATCCCGTAGACACCACAGTAGGCGACCAACCCTCAGAAAGATCAAGCAGTGAGGAAAAAGGTAAGCTCGACTGAGAAGGAAGGAGACTACGATAGGGAAATTGTTTTTCATGGAAAAGAACATGACGACTAACATAAACTCGACCAGTGAGAGGATCAAGACACCTATAACCCTTATAATCAGATGCATAACCAATGAAAACACAATGTTTTGATTTAGATTGTAATTTGTTGATTTTAGGATCCATTAGAAGAGGAAAACAAGCACAACCAAAGACTTTAAAAAAATCAGAAGATGGAGAATGATGAAACAATTTTTCAAATGGAGACACACCACCTAAGTTCAAGCTTGGTAAACGATTAACAGTAAAAATAGCTTGAAACACGGCGTCAACCCAGAATTGAGCAGGAAGATCTGACTGAACAAGCATTGTGCGCGTCATTTCAATGAGATGGCGGTGTTTGCGTTCAGCAACTCCATCCTGAGCTTCTGTGCCGGGACATGATTTACGAAAAATTATTCCACATTCAGTAAAATGTTGGAGAAGAGAAGAATTATCAAATTCACGACCTCCATCACTTTGGAAAATCTTAATTTTGCAATTAAACAGATTCTCAACCATCTTTTGAAATTTTTGAAATTGTGAGTAAATCTCGGATTTTCTACGTAAAGAATAAACCCATGAAAACCGTGAGAAATCATCAACAAACACAACATAATATCGAAAAGACTGATTTGATAATACATGATATTTGGCGACTCTGTATTCGGCAAAAACATGAAACCATATTCATCATTCACCACTATCGTGCCTTTGATGCTCGGAAATCTCGAATCCATCACAGGCTTCCCGCTCATCATAGCTTCCATGAGCGTAAGAGGGTGGGAGACTTTACGGGCTAGATAGAAAGGAAGTGCCACTCTTTCTAAATGAATCTCGTGTCCTCTATGAGCTAGAGCTGTGTGCAGTGTGTGAGCATGCTAGTCGGCCATTTTTGGTGAAGACAACGATTTTGAGGATGGCAGGTGGTGGATTGTCAGGGCTGAATGTCAAGCGATTCCAGGCAAATTCAGCAGGGCGGAGATCTCCAGACCACAACTTGTGTGCTGTTGAATTTGATCCGATGGGACTTGTAGGGGTGTGGAGGAGAAGCAGAGCTGGGATGGTGACTCTGTTGTGAGTGTTTTGGAGATGACGGGGATCAGTTTGGGAAATGGCGGGGCAGCGGCCGTATGAGTTATCAAAAACGAGCTGGTTTCTTACGATGCTTCTCTGTGGGGTTTCTAGAACTAGTGTATTGTATGTATGTGGGGTTTTGATGGTTGAGTTGGTTGCAAGATGAAGTCTGTGTTCATGTGCAGATGAATCATCAGTTGTAATGAATGCTGCCATGAACTGGAGCTTGATGATCAGGAGGAGATGCTTGGGCGCCTTGATTTCTGCGCGACACTGAAGCAATTCACTGATTTGGAGCTGTTGGTGCATTTGTTAAGAAATCCACAAACAGGTATGTATGAATTTATTAATTTCTATGTGTTAATTGGAGTAATTACTCTAATATGTGAATAAAATAGGGCTAACGTCGTAAATTTAACTAATAAAATTTATGTTCTTTTATCCACACCTGATGGGCCTTCCCGTTAAACAATAAGAAATAGAGGACTATTGGCAAATTGGAAAGAGTAGCTTGGTAAATAAGTGCAAGTGTAAGGGGTAGTTTGGTCTTTCACTTATGGATAAGCACAAAGATTAGACCTGACCGTTATTACAACGGTTCCGGCGTAACATCCACGCGGTGACAACCTGGCAGAGGTCGAAATGACAGAAATGCCCTTGAATATTTCCCCCAAATCGCGAGTATAAATAACCGCCGCCCCACCGTCATTCTCATTCATCCCGCTCTCAGTCTCTTCTTCTCCGATCCCCAATTTCCCTAATCCCAAACCCTAGTTTCTCCCAATTTCATCTCCCATAATTTCCTCAATCCCTCAAAACCCTAGTTTCTCCCAGTTTCCCCAATCCCTCGAAACCCTAGTTTCTCCAAATTTCATCCCCAATCGTCTATTCGTCTCTCTCCCCGTCTTCGTCTCTCTCCCGCCTTCTTAATCCGTGTGGGAATGGGTCCGATCGCCAAGGCCAGGGCGAAATGGAGAGCCTCCCTTCCAAAGTCAAAGCCGGCCCCAGTGGGTCCCCGGAAAGTGGTCGGCGGCGATGCAGCGGCGGTCAGCCGAAAGAGGAAAAGGACGGTGTTGTTCGATGACGATGGTGAGGAAAACGGATTGGAAATCAAGAAAATCAGGGAAGATGATGGGTTAACAGCGAGGGTTCCTGATACTCCTTCCAGTCTTCCTCCTTCCTCCTCCTCCAAGTCAGCGCCTGATATTGATATCGTCAAGGAAGCCCTCGTTGTTGCAAGAGCTGCGAGGGCACGGATACAGGACATGAAAAGGAAGGAGCAGGACAAGGAAATTAAGGAGCAGGAAGATCTGTTCTACGTTGCACGGGATACCTGGAGAATTAAGGAAAGGGTGGATTTGGAATCTATTCAGAGATTTGAGGTCCACTGGCCTGAAGACAATTCCAAGGCAATGAGGGATTTTGAACTGATCACTGGCAGACCTTTGCCTCTACGGCTTTTTAATTAGTTTTTGGTTTTGTAGCATAGTTTGTTAGAGTAGTGTTAATTAGAGCCATTGAAGGCCGATTTTGGGAATTATCTTAATGTGTACAAAGAATTCTTGGTAATGTTCTGTTTATATGGAATGGAAAGTCACTGGCTTTTTTATATGAAATTTTCCTGCAGTTAATGTTATTTTATGATTTTGTTGCTTGTTTTGAGATGCTTTACAACTGCAGATTACAGTATTTATTATAGTTGTAGTTTTTTGTTTTGTTGCTTTACAGCTGCAGATGCTTTGAGTTAATAGGAACTGTGAAACCATTTCTTGTGGTGGATTTGCAGATTTAGCTGTCTGTGCAAGAATATGACCACACTGAGCTTCTGTTTTGACAGGTTCATATCGGTCCGAGAGTGGAAATGGAGCTCCTTTGAGCATGAAAAGTGGAGATTCTCTGTCTGGTGGAAATGAGTAACGGTTTTTGGTGCTAACGTACTAACCAGGCGCAAGAAAAGGGTCCAAATGAAGATGGTATCTATCGAGTCTGTTACTGAGACATTACTGACTACTCAGCCCTTGGAAAATGCTGCAGCAGCTATATCAAGGGAGCCATCATCAAGTTATTACAAAGATACCCTTTGTGTGTTATATTTGGTAAGATAGATGTTTTAGTAGAAATACTCTGTTTGATTTCCTCAATGTGCATCTGAATAGTATAGCTGAATTGAGCTGATACTTTTGGTGATCATAAAACATGGCCATGCAGGTTCTGTAAAAGATTCTGTAGTCGGTGAAGAGCAAACTACTCAGTACTTGATGCAGTTAACTCGAGGCACTCCAGACAGAAACTAAGGATGTACAGTTGGATGCCAGCACCAATCAACATACGATCTCAAAGATATTCTCTTAAAGAAGATTGAGAAGAAGAAACAGAACAGATTTGATTCACAATGGACACTGAGGTAATGTATGATATTTTTACTTGAGCTTTTCCTTGAAATCCAATATTTTTATCAGCTGCTTCTGTTTGGCCTTGAAATCCATTTCTACCAATCTGCTTCTGAATCAACAGCCGTTTGCATGTAGCAGAAATGTAACTTTAGTGTAGGAGCTCTTGGAGGGCATGACTATGTTTCCACCTGAGGCGTGTGAACCTGTTTTTGACAGCTTGCAGAGGCTTGCAGATATATTGGATGTGCAGAGCCGCTCTTCTGATCTTTATTATTGGATCATCTCTTGGTTGGATGCTTGTTAAGATCACCAGATGTCCTCAAACTTTACATGGCCTAATTATATCTTGCTGTCAGCCGGTTACAGTCCTTACATTACCTTAAAATTGCTTTACACGCTTTATTGAGTAATGCATGAACCTCACTTTGGCAGCAAGAATGTTCCCTGTCCAAGCACAGAAAAATGGTAGTTTGGAACTTATTTTTGCAGAAATGCACATTTGATGATCAAATGCTGTTCCATGGTCTTAATCTTTTTCAGTTGGATTCGCTTTCATGTGGATTTATTCTTTCAGATTGGGGCAGAAGCAGTGAAAAAGACAGGGATATAGAAGTTTGGAGGAAGGATCGCTACATAAGGAAAATTGTTACAAAATGGTGGGATGCATGGTGCTGAAGCTGCACCAATTCTTATGGACAGCATTGAGGATATAAATCGGGTAATGATCCATGACATCAGTTGAATACTCTTCTCATTTTCATCAGATATACTATGCAGTTTCTGATTTTAGAGAAAATTAAGCAGAAATTGGAGCTGGCCACTTGGTTCAGATATGTCTGGGTTTGTTTTTAATCAAGCCGCCCACATGGTTCAGGTTTTTGAGGCTAATACCGCTACATCAGATCAGCCTGGAAACATTACATTTCACAAGGTAGTTTGGACTTCAAAATTGGGTGTTTCTTGCTTGTTAGGTTCATTGATTTGCTTATATTAGGCTCTGTTATATGTTTGAGTTTGGATTTGTTGGGTCTTATGATTACCATGGATGCATTTGTGAGTTTAGATTTGTCCCTCTAAATGAAGGATATGTGAAATCATTTGCTTATTAGGCTCTGTCACACTTGCTTGAATTTTATTGAGTTAGTTTTGTTTTGCTCAGTTTAGCTGGTATAAGGTTCCTTCGAAGGTTGATCTTGTTCATAGCATTCTTTGAGTAAGGCCAGAAAGCTTTTTTATTCCCGTGTGTGTATGCGTATGAAATGTTTGTAATAACCTGTGAAATACTATTGAGTTATATGCTGGTTGTTGTAACTTCATGTCATTCACGTCCATGTTTTTATTTCTTTTTTATTGAAAATTCCACTGGCTGTGATTTAAGTTAATTCCTTATGTTTTTTTCCAAGGGAAGTGGTGCCTTAAAATAGATTGTATACTCCTTGTGAACATGAATGTGGTTCCTGGAAACCTTCATCGTAATGCACTTGTGATGTGTAATAATTTATTACGTGATTTGATTATCGAGGCAGGCTGTGTTTTTAAACAGAATCGCCAGAACTTTGTGTCTTTGCAGACGATGAAGTGCTGATACGGGATGGTTTTGACTTTTGAGGTGGGCTGGAGCCATCCCATGGAATTGTCAAGGTGTTTTGATCCGGGCATACATGAGACATTTTATGAAAGTTCAAGTTCTTCGACAGTGAAGAAAAGTTCGGTTCTGAAGACCTTCTGTCAGCTGAATTGCCCTTTTCGACAACCCAGATGTATTACCTATTACAGTCTGATGGTGTGTGGTACTGCAGAACATAGTACACTCTCCGGTATTCTGGCAAACATTTCTAGAGTTCTGGGATCGATTAATGTTCCTGGAATTGTTGGAGATAATTTCGAGAAGAGTGAATTTATTTGCTGCTGTAGTAAGGAAGTTACATTGTTGATTGAAGCCATTGGAGCTATCGTGTTGATTGTAGATGGTATGTCTTTTAGTGTTAGTGATGGAGTGGCTAATATAGTTAATGGTGATATTCGAGACTCAGAAGCTGATTTGAATCCAGTGCATAATTCTAAGACTGGAGGTTACAAATATCTGGTGCAATTTTCTGGTGCAATTGTCTAAAAAGAAACGTGATTCATCCCTAAGATATGGATGCTAGAATTAATTGGCTAAAAAACTTTGGGAATGAAGGTGTTAAAAAACAGGAAAGTAATTTTGGGATGAAGTTAATTAAAATTAATTGGCTAAAAATAGATTTAATTATGACCACTAGATTAAATCTAATCCAAAGGCTAGCATTTGGAGTGAAAATTGGAGTAAAAATAAGAGTGTCTCTTGATCCGTCCCCTGTATATATATATATATATGTATGTATAGCTTGGGGTCGACCAAAATTCAAGGGGAAGGGAATTGTATGCTAGAAGGATTCAGTGTTTCTGTTGGTAAGGGGTCTTATGCTGTGAATCATTCTGAAAAATATGGTGATAATTCGGGAACCATATACTCAGTTTTGCACCAGTTTTTAGTTGAAGCCTTTCAGTATTTTGAATTTTGATCCTGGAATTTTGGAGTACTTCTTCAGAACTTTCAAAAATTTTGAATGTGGTTTTTGTGTGGGATGGTTGAAAGTTAACAGCAACACGGCTGGGCAGGTCGTCGTGGGATGGTTTTGTAAAGAATCACAGGAGTCATTTTCTTTGACAGGGGGGCAAGTGCATCAAGCAGCTATGAACAGTCATTTTCTGATGAGGCGATGGCCAGTAATTGGGAAAAAGAATTAGACATGAGAATTCAAATATGCAGATTTCTTTGTGTAAGAATCACATGTAAATGGGTTATCGCTTGGTTGCTTGCATATGTGTGTCATGCATGGTGTTATGATAGTTCAGCTTGCAAGATGCTTTTTATTGCAGTTATCTGTTAGCAGCTTAGGACAACCAGGAAAGATTGGAACCATGCATTTGCTGCTGCATTTTCTTTGAGTTTCAATCTTATTCCAATCTCAATATGTGATATAATTTTCTTATTCAGTATCATTGAATGTGAGAGCGAACGAATTCAGTATTACTGAATTTTCTCATTCAGTATGTTTGTTCTTCTTGTATTTAGTGAAATATTTGTAAAAATTTAATTGCTAACTTCATATATATCTTGCTTAGATCACGAGGGATCAATCACTGCAGGAAGGAAGAAATAGTGATGTAGAAGGAGTTCTTATCATAGGAAGAAGGAATGAGAATGTTACTCGCACAAACGGTGATAGTAGTGGTGGTGGTAGTAATGGTGCAAGTTGACGGCACCACTAGTAATTCACCGTTTGCGTGAGTAGCACTCTCATTCCTTCTTCTAATAATAAGAACTCTTTCTACATTATTATTCCTTCCTATAGTGATTGATCCCTCATGATTTAAGCAAGATATACATAAAATTTGAGCAACTTATTCTTACAAATATTTAACTAAATACAAAAAAGAACAAAAACACTGAATGATAAAATTCAGTAATACTGAATTTGTTCCCTCTCACATTCTATGATACTGAATGAGAAAATTAAGATATCACTTATTGGAGACATAAGTAAATCACTTCCATGACATACCATAGCTGAATTTGGCGTAACGAATTTGCAGATTTTCTTCAGTGAACGAAGAAACTTCTTGAGCCCCATAGCAAAAAGTAGAATCTGATTTTTTTTTATGGAATAAAAGTTTAATTATGATTGTATAAAAGTATTGAGTGAATATTGTAGAAAAAGTGAAGGCAAGGTGTCTTATTTATAGTAATTGAAGAGGTGCGTTGATTAGACTGAAGGGGTGCGTTGATCTGAACGGTTTTTTTTGCACGGTTTTTATTTTGGTTTTTTTGCACGGTTTATTTTTTTTTGGTTTTATTTTCCCCATATCACTCAACCGCATAATATAATCCAAGAATGTTTTTAAAAAATAATGGAAGGTCAGTTGTTATCGCAGATTACACTCTCTATAATGTTGCTGCCGTTTGATGGCTGAACATAGGCTATTAGGGATGATCATGGGTATCGGACCCGCTCCAAATTCTGCGGATTTACACCCTGTGGGTCGGATTTGGATCCAAAATATTTTAGACCCATCGGATATGGATCAGGTCTGGATCTAGATTTCAATAAACGGGTATGGATACGGATATAAGATATTAAGATCCAGACCCGGATCCATATCCATATCCAGACCCATTAACCTATTATAATGTATATTTAATAATATATTATTATTATGTGATAAATATATATGTAATATCTAATACTATTCATCTTATTCTCTCTAATAATAATTATTATTATTCCAAATTCCCGATACCGATACAATATAGAAAAAGGCAAAAACCTTTTATATATTCTCAAACTCTATTCTGAAACACCTTATTGCACAAACTCTAGTTCCATACTTCCGTGCGCTCTACTTTTCTGCGTTCTGGCCAGTTAACTTCTTAGAACATAGAAGATATCGTTTTTTGCTGCACCTATTACATTCTTGTACTAAGTTACGATTTTGATCTTAATAAATTGATGTATTTTGATGTTTATTGTGATTGATAATTCATATATATATATGCTAACATTCGTGCTTATGGTAATAAAAATAAATAAATTTGGGCATATTTGTATTTACTATGAAAATCTCAAACATCTACTTAAAGAATTTGTCGATTTCTTAGTAGACCCATTTATGACCCATTTAAGACCCTTAGACCCCGTAAGACCCTGCGGATATGGATACGGATTTTGAAATTTTAGACCCTGTGGATATGGGTCGGATTTGGATCTGATATTGTTTTTACGGATCGGGGCCGGATATAGTTAAATTAGATCCAAACCCGCCCCATGATCATCCCTACAGGCTATAGAATCACATTTCCCATGGTTTCTAGCTTTACGTTCAACAATATTTTCTCCATTTTTCATTCCCTGAAATTGATTGAAATTTAATACTACATATCTATTCAATTGTGTTCTACTTTTTTAAAATCACATATTGAATAAGTCCAAATAATAATGTACAAACAAATAATGAACTTATAATACACGTTACAATAACATTTCATATTTAAAATTACTTACTCCATAATATAAAATGATAAAAATACATTTTAAAAAATAACACATTACGAATTACAATATTATTATTTTTGTAATGTATTATGAATAATTATACTCATCTCTTTTCAATTATTTGTTACAAGTTATTCTTTTCAACCATTAGAAATAAAATGTTTGCTATAAAAAGATTTAGCTTAGACGTTATTAGTTATAAACAAACGTCAAAATAATTATATTTACTGCCTTAAAATTTAGTGAATTTTTTTTATTATTATTTTGAACCACACGAAGTGGGGTGAAATTTATTAGGTTCACCAAACCCATAAAAAACCCCTTAGGGAAAAAGTCTGAAACAACATTGTTACAAATTAATGTATCAAATGAGATATGTGAAATAAATTATCTATACCCATGTCTACTCCCACAAGCAAGTTAGAGATCGCTATGCGAAACTCAATTCTGCTGATGGGAGGACTCACTACTTGCAAGCGTGTTAGGGATCGCTATGCGAAGCCCAAATTTGCTGACAAGCACGGGGATCAATAATTTATTTATCTATGCTATTGAGCTTATATAATCATACAATAAGCATGTTAAGTATTAACAGCTATTCTGTTTCATAACAGTCTTTCTGGTACAACTGCTTATGTTCTTTGTTCTCTCTGCCTTCTTTGTTGGATCTTTCAGCTTGTCATGGTCAGGCCTGGCGCCTGCAATAAGCACAAAGAAAATATCAGTAGATACTGAAATCATACCCTTATGTAAGGCACCTCTCTACTGTCCAAATTGACTAGACCCTTAATATTATTTGGTAAATTTTCATTTGAAAAAACTGAATTCATTCTCTCTTTACTTGCTAAATTTGCCAATGCATCTGCAACTGAATTAGCTTCTCTGTATATGTGTGATAAAGATAAAGAAGAGAACTCATTTGTTAAGGAAAATATGGCTCTGATGTAAGGTTCAATTCTCCAAAGAATTCTGAACTCTCTTCTGATAATCTTCAGTAATATCAGAGAGTCAACCTCCACCTGTAAGTGTTCCATTCCTTCAAGATATGCCATCTGAATCCCTTCTAGTAGGGCCAGGGTTTCTGCTTCTAGGCTGGATTTGTGTTGCAAATAAATTGATTGTGCTTTGATTACTTGCCCTGTCACTGATCTGATCACCATTCCAGCTCCAGCATGACCAGGGTTCCCTAGTGATGATCCATCAGTATTCAGTTTGTAATGAGTTGAAGGGAGCCTCCATTTCACTAACTGTAACTGTTTACACACCATAGGAGCCACTGGTGCTAGCTGGAGTAGTTCATAATGTAAATTGCTTGCTTCTGATCTGACTCATCTCAGCTTGTTGATTCTGATGATACTTTGTAACAGATAAAGAGCCTTCTGTTTCATTTTCTGTGCACTTGGAACTATATTGTCAAAATAATATGCTGTTCTACTGCACCATATCACCCTCGTTAAAACAAAAGGCAAAGTCCTAACAATTACATTGTGAAGCTCATATTTCATGTTTATGGTCCAGTAATACAGGCACCTATCCCATAGATTATTGAAATTTTCTGGAACTAGGTCTAGCATGTTATGAAAGTGTATATATAAACCTTGTATAATAGGGCAGTCATGAAACACATGGTCTAATTCATCAGATGCATTTTTACAAAAACAACACATAGATATTACACATATATGTTGCTCCTGTAATATGTCAGAAATTGGCAGCAATCTATTGAGTAATTTCCAGTTGAAAACCGATATTTTTTTAGGCACATACTTTCACCACATATATTTGTAAGAATTGATAATCAATCTTTTTGGTCTGAGTAGTTCATATGCAGAAGAAATAGTGAATTCACCATCAGTTTCAAGTTTCCACATTATTTTATCCTTATAATCTTCATATATAACAAAATCTTTTGCTAAAAGGTCAATAATGTGTTGGGGGAAATCATAAACCATATCAGTAATCAATTGTTTTTGACTGAAGAAAAAATCTTTTACAGTCAATTCTGGATGAACAAGTTCAAGATTATCATTCCAGAATGTTATAAGCCTACCAACCTGTAGCCAGTTGGCTTCCCAAAAAGATATATCACCTGCACCAATCTGAATGATAGTATTTTCCTGTGCAATCTCATCAATCTGTTTGTATCTTTGCCATGTTTTAGATTTCATTTTACTCTCTGGTAGAGACCACATAAAGGAAGACCATAAAGATCCTCCTTTTTGTAGTTTCCACCAGATTTTCAGTGAGAAAGCATCAACTAGAACATGCAAATTTCTAAGACCAAGTCCATTTTCTAATACTGGGTAACACATATTTATCCATGACCTCCATATTTTATTTTGACCATTCTCAGAACTTCCCCAAAATATTTTTGCAAATAATACATGTAGCCTGTCCAAAACCCCATTGGTTGGTTTTATAACAGTAAGCACATGCAATGGAATAGCAGATAGAACATGTTTTGCTAATATAAGTCTCCCAGCTTGATTCAACCATTTATTTTGCCAAGAAAATAATTTAGATAAAATAGTGTCAAAAATTGGCTTAAAATAGGAGTGTTTCTTTCTTCCTGTATAAATTGGACACCCTAGGTATTTAAAGGGAAAACACCTATAGGTATGCCAGTAGTATCAGAAACAATTCTATGATAGGCCTGTGGAGCTTTATTGGACATAAAATATGAGGATTTTTCAATATTTATCTTCTTTCCAGACACTTTTTCATATTTATTTAAGAATTCAATTAGGTTTTCTAGACTGTGCTTATTAGCTTTCAGGAAAACCATGGTATCATCAGCAAAGCTCAAACTTGTTATTTTCTTAGCTAAATGTGGCAGTTTATAGTAATCAATTTTAGCACATTGAAACAGAAACCCCAGTGATCTTGTAAAAGCTTCTGTTAAGATAATAAACAGATATGGAGACAATGGGTCTCCCTGTTTTATCCCTCTAGATGCCTTAAAAAAACCATAGGGTTTTTCATTAACTAAAACTGAGAATGTTGCTGCTTTTATGTTGCCCATAATATTTGATACTAAGTGTGTGTTGAAGCCCAGTTTTAGAAGTAATTTAGTCAAAAAACTCCACGAGACTCTATCAAATGCTTTCAACATGTCAAGTTTCAAGAATATATTAAATCCCCCTGTTTTATTATGTAGATAATCAGTTAATTCATGCACGAGGAGTATATTATCAGCCAATTCTCTTCCCTGCACAAATGCAGATTGTTCAGGGGAGATCAATAATGGCATTATGGGCTTCATTTTATCGTATAGACTCTAGAAAATATTTTGTTGAGGAAGTTACACAGACTGATAGGTCGAAAATCAGAAAATGTGGTGTTGGCTTGTCTTTTTGGTATAAGTGTAATGAAAGTAGCAGTTATAGCTCTAGGGATTGGTACACCTATCAAGAACTCATTTACTACATTAATTAGGTCACTTTCAATTATCTCCCAGCAGTGTTTATAGAAAATACCTGAAAATCCATCAGGTCCTGGAGCTGAATTTCCATCCATAGAGAACACTATTTTTTTGAGCTCCTGTGTATCCACCTGCTTCATTATGTCCTTATTCATCTCCTCGGTTATCAGTTCTGGTATGTGCTGCAGTAGCTCATCTGCAATATTCTCATCAGCACTTAAAATGTCATTAGTCAAAAGACCTTGGTAAAAATAAACAGCTTTTGATCCAATAGTTTCTGGATTAGTAATCCATTCATCATTTGAATTTTTAATCAGATCTATTTTCTGTCTAGCATGTTTGACCTTAACAGTAGAATGAAAATATTTTGTATTTAAATCTCCCTCAGCTAACCATTTTAATCTAGACTTTTGTTTCCAAAAGGTCTCTTCTCTTAATAGTGCAATGGTCAATTCAGCCTGGGCTTGGTGTAATTCAGTTCTACTGGTTCCTGAATTAACTATTTGATGATTCAGTTCTTTCTGTATGACTTTATCCTCAGCAATTTTCACATTATCTTGGATTTTTCCAAAAACCTCTTTGTTCCAAATTCTGAGTTTATTTTTTAGCCTTCTAAGCTTAACAGAAAGCCTTCTAAGCTTAACAGAAAAGTTCATCATTCCATATAATCCTGTATCCTCTCTCCAATTACTCTTTACCACATCTAAAAAATTATCATGAGATATCCAACAGTTTTGGAATTTAAAAGACTTGGGGATATTTTGTATGCCATGATTTTCTAGTCTGAGTATTAGAGGAGAGTGATCTGAGTTCAGTCTGGACTTGACTCCAACACTGCTATTTGGAAAAAGATTTTGAAAAGATTGTGAAATTAGCCCTCTATCTAATCTTTCCCAAACAGTACATATATTCCCTGATCTCATTCTTCTATTTCCAGTCCAAGTAAACAAATTGCACGATGTTGGAATTTCAGTTAAATTATTTTCATTTATAAACTCATTAAATTTCAACATTGAATCTAGGTTTGGTGTAGACTGACCTATATATTCATTAGCAAACCTCACAGTATTAAAGTCCCCTACAAATACAGTTGGAAGATTACTATACACTTGCAATTCAGCCCATAATTCTCTCCTGATAACTGAATTATGCCTAGCATAAATAAAACATGCATGCCACATAGTATCTAAGGATGTATGTCTTATGTCTGTTTTTATATATTGATCATGAGTATCAGTAATTGTAATATTGTACTCATCATTCCATAAAATCCAGATTTTATTTCTAGGATGAGCATGATAATTATTATAACCTAGAGTGAATGCAACAGATGAGATATGAGTACTATCCGGAAAAAGGTTCTAATATTACAAATAATCCAATTTTATTTTTCCTTTTTATACTTAGTACTCTAGCTTGTGTTCTAAAGTTCCTAATTCCTCTAGCATTCCAAACACATAAATTAATACTTGACATAATTAAACTAATGTATTAGGGTCAATTTGAGATCTAGTGGTAACTGTCTTTTGTGAACACCAATGTAATCCTTTTTAACTCGTTTTTTCTTGACAGTTTGGTCAGGCTGGTTGTTCATATCAGATAGAGTAGATGAAAGCAATTTATCAAATCTGTTTTTATCTTGATATAATGGTTCTAACAAGAAATCACCTTTTGTGTCTTTAGCTCTTTTTTCTTGTGACCATTACAAGTTAGGTAAAGCAGGCATACTATTTATCATAGCTAATTCCTCAGTAGATAGAGTTGTGTTCATACCTGTACTTACCATCAGATTTTTTTTCTTAGCATCAATTCTTTGCTTCACCAAGTTTGAGTCTTGGTTTTCTATTATCTGGTTGACATCTGAGTGACTGTTTTCAGTTGTAAAGTTGATATTCTGCTTTTCTTCAGATTTTTTTGCTTCAGTATTTCCTTGGCTTTGCCGTGTGTCAGAAATCTCTGTAGTTGGTTCTTCACCTGAGGTAAGATCAATTGGATTATTAAATTCTAAGGAGCCAGTGTTTGAATCACTGGCATCCTTCTCTAACGAATTGTTATCATCTGTTTTATAATCATGTACAACAACTGTAAGAGCTTGTTCTGTCATTACCTTGTGGTGTTCAATCTGATCAATTTTGGGAATTGCTGTCACCTGTTTCCCTTTCTTTTCAACTCTCTGTTGGTTTTCTAAAGTAGTTGGATTTTTTTTTCTCTCCAAACCAGTATACCTGTACCTGCATCCACAAAACCTCTCTTTTCCAAGGAGATATTCTTAACCGAAGCTTCATTAATGAGATCAATTGGTGTTTCATTTTTTTCCTTGTTGGCTAATCCAGAAGATGAAGCATTTGTTTCATAATTCTCAATCAAAGTAGGCTTCCATGGATTATTAACCCTAGGCCTATTTTCAGATTGGCATATATCACTGTGATGACCTCACTTTAAACATTTTTGGCAATAATAAGGAAGGCTTTCATATTCAATCTTTTGCCAATAACCCATATTTCGAAAGCTAAGCCAAATTCTGTCAATTAAAGGTTTTGTTACATCCAGTTCTACACAGACTTTAGCTACATGTGGTCGGGTTTTATTCAAAGTAGCTTGATCTATTTTAACTGGCAAACCTATCAGATTCCCAATAGACATAATAGCATGTTCATCAAAAAACTGTCTTTTTAATCCATATAAAGCTATCCATACCAGTACAATTGGGGAATCAGCATTCGGGTCAAAGTCGGGGCTCCATTTCATAATCTGGATTGAATACGATCTAAAGCTCCAAACCTTATGCATCCAGCACCTGTAGTAATCCTCTGCAAGATCGAAATGTATTAGTACCTGCTTATTGTCTAGTAAATAGATCTTCGATTTACCCACGAAGCCAGCCGTCTGGAAATCCTTCCGGAGCTTTTCCAATCTGGGTCTGGCCCGTAGAAAGCTCCCAACTAGGGTATGTTTCAGAGGCTCTTCCAAACGATCACATTACTCGTCGGAAAAGTGAAGGCCCGGTTCCCCGAGATGGTCAACTCTCGGTTTTGGATTGAAGGCGGCTCTGATCGGAATCGAGTTTCTATTCACTGTAACAGTGTTATTTGCCACCGCCTGTGCATAGGACACCACAGGCGGGGCTGGGTTCATGGTTGATGGCTCCGCCATAGAGGCGGCGCCGGAGAATGAGAGTAAGATTTGGGGATTAGGTCGGAATCGTTTCTATCGCCAGAGCCGAAATTTTTTAATTAAAACGTACTACCTCTGATTTAGTGAATTTATATTCGAAAATGGATTATATTTGATTATTAAATATCAATATATATGTACATGTAAAAATAGTCATATGAGATCTTATTACAATCGTTTTTATGCATACTTATGGAATATGTATTTTTATTAAATTTTATTGTAACTATTTTAAGATATTATTATTTAAAATTATTGAAGAGAAATAATTCATGAATGAAATAATCAAAACTTTCCAAGTAGCATTAAATGTTGGTTTTTCAAAAAAAAAAAAACACTTTCTCCAAATTTGGGGAAGCAAATCTTCTATCTCTTCAAATTTTCTATTATGGAGAATGTGAGAAACTGTTGGAATTCAAAAAAGTTTCAAATTTCCCCATATTCAAGCAAAATTTCTCCATTATAGCAAAACTATTGGACTTGTTCTTGCTATTACTTTTGATTGGAAATAGTTCATAATCAAATGCTGAGAGTGGCTTTAATTACAGGGTAATGCTATTTAAGGTTAAAACGAGGATTATTGAAGCCTACTCAACCCATAATACAATTTGAAATGCCCGTAGAGTAGTACAATATGATCCCCGTAGGCTATTCCAGTCCTAAAACCAGAAGCAACATGATGCCCGAAAGCTTATTCCAGTCATAAACCAGAAGCAAAAACTAAAAAAGACCAGTAGTGGCCTATGTAGTCCTGAACTAAAAAAAGAGCAAAAAGGGATATATAAGCGTAGTGGTTGTATAAACAACAGCATTCTCAGCTAATCCGAGTCTGACTAGCCAAGCACAAATCGATTATCAATATTGGACCTGCTCCCTAAACCTGCAATTTCATCCAGTACTAACTAAAACCTCTCAAGCAACAGAAAGGCAGTCCCAATAATAACTCCTAACCCCCCTAGTAAGAGAAATTCAGGTTATATGCTAACTTATTACCCACTAAAGTAACAGAATTCCATGACAATTTCACAAATTCAGGGCATGTGAAAGTCAGTCCAAACGCACCAAAACTGAAATAAAATCCAGTTTGTACGATCTACAGATCTGATTCAGAAAGAGTCGCCATCAGGTAAGTAATCAAACTATCTTGACTCGGATTTCTCCTGTCCAACTAAATCAGATCGGAAGCCAACAAGGGTTTAACCGAGCAATAGATTCATCGGAAAAAATCAAGAATTGACAAACTGACAGACTCGACCAAACCATACCAAAAGCAACCCAGTTTTTACTTAATCCCTTGAAAACTAAAAAACAAATTCCTAAAGCTACCTAAAAGAAAAGAAAAATAGAAGCAAACCCATCTCAGTCGACGAATGTCAGAGTCCAGGGAGGCCTCCAGCGCGGCGGCGCGTGGGCCGCATGCGCGGACGCCGCTGCTGCGCTTGGCGGCGTGTGAGCAAGGCGTTTGAGAACGCGCCCGTCAGAGATGTATGTCGCCTACGCGCTTTAATCTCTGCCTGTGGCGCATGACGGTTCAGGCGGCGCGGCTGACGCCATCCCGTCACTCTGGTGAGCCCCGATCAAAGTTTCCTCCTAACTTTTTCGGCGAGTCTCCGACAGAGCCTGATTGGTGTTTCACGGCAGCGTCAAAGCCGGATCTGTTGATTGGGCTTACCCAAGCTCGGCGGCGGCATGGACGCTCCAGATCGGCGCCAGATTTGGTCGCCGGCCGGCCTAGGGAAAGAAAGAAGACCGTTGTTTGGCGGAGGGGAGTATGGGTCAGGTTGTTTGGGGTTGGGAGTGGGCGGATAGAAACTAATCTAGGGGTCTGAGGGGGGAGGTCACCTCCGGCCGGCGAGAGGCGCCGGCCGGAGCCTCCCCGGCGAGATGAGTTTTGGGCGAAAGAGTTTTTGCAGAGAGCGTTTTTGGGGCGAGTGAACACCTTTCTACATCTACAGGGTAATGCTATTTGCAGGTTGTATTTTACTTTTGCAATCGGTATTTCCAGAAAAGACAAATACGCCCTCAATGAAGTGGTTAAAGTTTGAACAAGATAAATTAATAAAGAAAATATTGTCAATTCCAATAAAAATACAGGTTGCATTAGCAAAAAAAAACCTGCTAATAGGAATTCCGTAATTATAAAGGTGCGAATTGCGGAGCGAAGACATTGGACAATATGTTAATCAACGTATAATAAAGAAAACATAAACAGATGGAACGAAATGGTTTCGTGGTGTAGTTGGTTATCACGTCAGTCTAACACACTGAAGGTCTCCGGTTCGAACCCGGGCGAAGCCATTTTATTATTTTGTTTTTAAATAAACAAATCCTTAAGGGTGTGTTTGGTTGGACAAGTTTTTGCAAAATTTAGACTATTCAAGTTCAGTTTTATAAAATCTTGTTTGGTTCACCAAGTTTTTCAAAATTCGGACTTGCAAAATCCTAAAATGAATCAAAGATTTTGTTCTATACTCACAAACTCAACCCAACCAAACAAGGATTTTGCAAAACCATACTCTCAAAATTCCAAACAAAAACTCAAACTCTCAAAAATTCAAACAAAATCCAGACTCTCATAAATTTTGCGAACCAAACACACCCAAAATTTCTTTTTTGCAGGCTGAATTTGACCCCTCTTCCGACTTCATTTTTTGCAGGCTTCATAAAGACAAAGCAAAAAAAATATAATTGTGGAATCCTCAACTTTCAAGATGCCAAAGATAAGGTATTAAAAAAACAATATTATTATAATATTTAAAAAGTATGCGTATTTATTATTATTATATCTTAGTTTCTATCTATAAATATATTTAAAATAGAATGATACTTACTTGTGTGTATATTTCTTCTGATTTTAAAATATATTTTCGTTTTACCACAAAATGACACGTCTTCTTCTTTATGTATTTTTTCAATTTAAATAATTGATTAAATTATTTAATTAAAATTCGGTGATTAAAAATCTCCATAGTTAAAAAAATAATATTATGTAATTGAAATTCCTTAATTAAACCTTCCTTAATATTATAATGTTTAAGAAATTTTAGCCAATAATTATTTATTACACCTTAATTAAAATTCTGAAATTAAAAATCATCGTGATTAAAAACATGATATCATTTAATTAAAATTCCTTAATTAAATCTTCCAATAAGGAAATTGGTTCCATGACATTTAAGGAAAACAAAGAAACACGTTCCTTTAGAAAATAGGAAATTGAGTATCAGTTTTATAGTCTCATCTTGAAATATTTGTGTAAGGCAGGAACGAATGAGAGTTATAAAAGAACATCCTATGCAGCGTTAAACCTCATACCTTTTTCGGCCTTTTGGCTAAGATTAAGTATAGTATCTGTTATTATCACTTTAATATCTGATATGTGGCTCAATGAGCCATACGATATTAATTCTACTTTTTAGAGGGGAGGGGTCATCACGATAGTTTGCTATTCGGTCTCTCGAGCTCGCCTTGATATTGCACTGTTGTCTTGGGCCGGCGTACCCCTCCAAATCTTCAGTTGAAAATTATATTTTAAAATAAATAGATATTTTAGTTATGCTGCAAAGTTTGATTAATTGTTAAATTTTTTTATTTTGAAACCTTTAAAGCTTTTTTAAAGTTTAATTAAGAGTAAACTCGAATTATACTCAAAAGTTTTGCATGTAGTTTTTTTTATGGCAGCACATATTGATTCTAACTCGTCCAAATTTTTGAAAGTAAATAAACTATGTTAATTTTGTTGTATTTGCAGTTTATGTAGAACACATGTTTTCCTTATATTTACTTAACACATATTTTGTATTATGTATATGATATTTGTATATTTTAACTTCACACCGTTCATATTTATTTATTATATAATCTATTTACTTTTATTACTCGTCTCATAGTGTTCATTTGTTTTGTTCTGAATTTAGTTATTCTTGAGTTTTGATGGTTTAAGTTTTGGCTTGATTTAATTTTTGATTTTTGATGAGCTGATTTTTTTTACGGTGACAGGCACGAGTCACACACCTAATTTTCCCAAGAGAACTTTCGACACGAACACTCGGATTCATGGTATAATTTAAACTTCAAGACTATCAACGAGTAAGAACCCGCCGAATGGTTTCTGTTCTACAGTTTGAGAAGTTTGAATTATACCATGAACTATTGTTTTTTTCGGACGTGTCCGATGATAGCCCACACAACTGTTCTGAAATTGTGTTCTCAGTTAGTTTTGGGATCCAAAATGTAATACATTTACATGTTTACTTTTTATGGGTTGCTATTGATTTTAAAATAACTATAAGATTCATATTAAATACCATGAATATTGGAAATTTAAGATCTTATATTATATATTTTAAAATAAAAGGTTTAATCTATATAACAAATATTTTAAATAAATCATCAAAATATTAAAATTCTGTGAAATTGGTAAATGTTGATAAATAAAATGTTATTTTTATTAAATTATAATAATTTTTAAATTCATATTCGTGCATCAAAACGGGATTGTACTAGTTATTTTTTATTTAGAAATCTCGTTTATTTATAAAATTTCAAATTCGTTTTTTTTGGTTAAATATGAACAATTAAAACTCCAATTAAAGATGTTTCGACTTCTTTCGACATGTCGGATATTTATTCGTATCAATATCAAAAGTTTGTAGACTTTGTAGCATAAAAGAACTTGGATTGTATAGAATAGGATCAGCTTTGAAATGAATGAACGGCTACATTCAAAAGTTTATAAAATTGCTAAGATTTAGAATCAAAATGGAAGCAACTTTATACCATATGGTTACTTGGAACAAAACGTGAGCTGAGAATCAGCCTTTGTACTCTCTCTGTTTTAGTTTAAATAATGTAAACGATTTATTGTTTGGTTATGGATTAGTTTAATTATAAATACTATTAAATTTTATAAATCTAAGTATGTAGACAATATATTACAGAATAGACCTGTATGAATTCATGATCATATGCAATAGATTTTTTGTCAAAAATTTCGGTGCCATCCATACTAAAAAAGGGTGAGAGTATTCAGTTTGCACACGTTTTAAAAAAGATTGAACCTAGAATCTAATAATTTACCGAACGCCAAAATACGAAAATGTCAGCGTATGGGTATGGCACCTCCAAAGTCCAACTATATTCTCTCGGTCCTTTACTCCTTTATTAATGATATTTTAAATTAAATTTTTTATCAATAAATAAAATTTTAACTTTGAATAGTATGTATTGCGATAATTCTAATAATATTAAATATTATAATATATGTGATCATATAAATAATATTTAACTATTTGGTCAAAATTCTATAAATAAATAGTATTAAACAGTAAGTGTAAAAGAGTTGGGTGAAATGGATGGTGTATAGCTTTAAAGTAGGAAAAATAAATCATTTCCCTACATGAAACTAATAATTCAGAAGTATTACGCACAGTTCGACATTTTAATCGCGTCAGGCCCGACCCTTACCATACGCAAGTTACATGGTTACGTGAGATCCCATTTTTCCTTTAAAAATTGGAGCCTTAATTTTAGGAATGTTAAAGGGTAAAAATATGGATATTTTATATTTATACTATTCTTATTAATATTAATTCCAATTTTAAATATTTGAATTAGAAAATATAATATATTAACATACTTTTTGATTTTCAAACAAATAAATTACATAAATAAATATGATAATATTTAAGAAAATTATAATAATATTTGTATTAAAATTTTAAGGGACTCAATTTTTAAATTTTGCTTAAACCCCTATATTCGTAGGACCGGCATTGCTCGGTGTAGAATAAAATAGCAAATGATATTATAATACTATTAAATAAATAACAGTATTTTTATAAATTCATATCCTATTTAAATTATAAAAATATAAAATTGGCTTGGATACATGATAATTTGATAAATAATGTACGGACTAAATCCAATGAGGCTGGCAGGCAAGAAGATCCCTTGGCAAGTTATTCGTCTCTGATGGATCCAAAATTTATTGTCTTCTTCCGAATCATCCTATGCATCAATACTATGCGATCCTCTGGGCGGTTTTTCATTAAAATGTTCTTCATAAACAAAGCGTTTAAATGACGAGACTGTTGCTTCGTGTCCTCTTTTAAACTATCTTATACTTTTGAATAAGTATGTTATTAAGATTTTTTAAAATGAACCGATGACCCTAAGTTAAAATAACTCTGATAAAAAAAAGTTAAAATAACATAATATAACTAGAGGAAGTTAAATAATGTACAATTTTCCAATTTATATGACAAAGAACTGATCTGGGATAAGATTTATGTAATTGATAGGTGCAGTCCAACATTATTTTTGCAGTCCGTATTTGTATTTAAAGTACACGATATGCCATTGTTTATAAAAACTACATTTATTTTTAAATAAACACTGATCATATTAATGTCACTTCATGAATAAATACAGACTGCATAAGTAAATATTGGACTGCATATAACAATGTCCGATTTAGTAAAGTTATAACTAAGGTTCGATTTGAAAATTTTAAAAATACAAAATTTACATGGAATCTGAAATGAAAATAAGTGTTTGATAAAATTTAATTGATGGATTGTAGTCTAAACATAATCAAGTTTATGCTATTACCCTTTAGACTAATTTGTGTATACTTTTCTAATAAAGTTTAAATATGGATAGTGATTAAAATAACACTTTTATACATTTAGGGGGAGTAAATTAAGACACAAATTGTCGTGTAAAATATATATATATATATATATATATATATATATATTTGGATTTTAGATGGAATGAATTGAAGCGAAATGCTAATGTGAAAAACCATTCTCGCTTTTTATATATTTTTTAATGAAAATGATTAACGCTATAAATCCATATATATCTTCTTCTCATAATAATTCCGTTCTATTCCACATCCTCTCTGGACGCAGAACAACAACAAAAATGCTGTTCAGTGACCCACAGTTCGCGGTCCTCCTCTCTTACGCTCTCGGCGGGCTCGCCGTAATATGGTTCCTCACAGTCACTTTCATCAGAAGCTCGAAAAAGGGCCCGCCACTTCCCCCGGGCCCCCGGCCCATGCCCCTGGTCGGGAACCTCCTTTCTCTCGATCCCGAGCTCCACACATACTTCACGGGCCTCTCAAAGTCGTATGGCCCGATCCTAACCCTGTGGCTCGGAAAGAAAGTTGGGATCGTGATCAGCTCGCCGGAGGTAGCCAGGGAGGTTCTGAAGGACCACGACGTCACCTTCGCCAACCGCGACGTCCCCGCGGCGGGGCTCGAGGCGGCGTACGGCGGCGCCGACATCGTGTGGACCCCGTACGGAGCGGAGTGGAGGATGCTCAGGAAAGTCTGCGTTCGCGAGATGCTAAGGTATTATTTTATGCACAGAATCGATCCAAATCTTGTTTGAAATTAGAGTATTTGATTATGTGCTAATGTACTCCGGAATATAATGCTCAGCGGTGCCAGCCTTGACTCCGTTTATGAGCTGCGGCGGCGGGAGCTCCGGGAGACGGTTGCGTTTCTCCGTAGCCGCAGCGGCACTCCGGTGAACGTCGGCGAGCAGATGTTTCTGACGGTTATGAACGTGATCACGAATATGCTGTGGGGCGGGACGGTGAAGGGGGAGGAGCGGGCGGGGCTGGGCGCCGAGTTCAGGCAGGTTGTGAACGAAATGACTCAGTGCCTGGGGACTCCGAACGTGTCGGATTTCTATCCGGGTCTGGCCCGGTTTGATCTCCAGGGGGTTCAGAAGAAGACGAGGGTTTTGGCGGGAAAGTTCGACGCGATTTTCGAGAAGCTGATCGATCAGAGAATCAGGGAAGTTGGCGGCGGCGGTGGTGGTAAGGGTGAGAGCAAGGATTTCTTGCAGTTCTTGCTGAAGCTCAAGGATCAAGGTGATGGCAATCCTCCGTTGACCATGACTCACCTCAAGGCCTTGCTCATGGTAATTAATTTACTCTAATCTTCTCTCATCTTCTAATTTATTCTTAAGTTTTTTTTTTCCCGTAAAAACTATTCATAAGTTTTAAACCGGTACCACGGTCTATGGCCACGTGAGATCAATGTTATAAGTAATTAGCATGATGAAATTGAAAAATAAGCTAAATTCTGATCAATGATCTATGGAAATGAAATATATTAGGGACCGTTTATTGCAACTAATCTGAATTTTTTAGTTTATTTTAGTATTTTTTAGTTTAATTCAGTATTTTCAGTTCAATTTAATTTGGCTCAATTCAATATTTTTCATTTCATTTTAGTTTGGTGCATTATACATTTTAACTTAAAAACAAATTATAATTTAATAAATGCAGTATTCATTTCTATCCAATTTGTTCTACAAAAATCTAATTGAGTTTTGTTCAATTTGTTTCTTCAATTTAGTTTGTTCAGTTAAGTTTAATTTAATTTATTTCAATGGCTTGTTTTTTAATTAAAATTTTGAATATAAACATATTTTTATCAAAATAAAATTGAATTTTAATCAATTCAGTTCAATTCAATATTTTTCAGTTCAATTCAATTCAATTTATATCAGTTCAATTTAGGCTTATTGAACGGTCCCTTAGTTGATCTATTTGCACGCGTATATATCAGTTTGAATTCATGTACTCCATCGGAATTTGTTGTTTTCAGTTCTCACCAAATATCTAACTATTGAGGTAAAAGATGACTTTTGTATGGCCAAAAAGAAAACCCTCGACTATGTATAGAAGACAAAATGAAAATGATAGCAGCCTAAATTGAGTTTATTACTTGACGTTGACGAAACCCTTGAAAGATATGAGTCACATGATTCACATCCAATATGTCTAAAGTTTGGCCAAAAGGTTGAATGTCATAAATCCTCATAGTAACGCTACAAACTATTCACGTACCATTTAAATTTCAACATTTGTCACATAAAATAATACACAAATAATAATTATGTTTATGTAACTCACACCAAATTTATACATTCAAAATATATACGAAAAATAAAACACTGTCTCATATGATTAAGTCGTTATCACTAGAATTAGATTTAGGAGCAGAATTATTTTTCATCTTGGATTGTTATTATGGCGGACGCTTGCGTTGATCAATCTCCTCTTTCATCTTTGACACCAGCTGCCTTACATCATATAAATAGGAATATGCTAGATTCAAGTCATATTTTGTTTATTTACAGTTTAAAATAAAACGTTTTCGATATATATGGTATGGTCCATCATTATGTATCTGACATATACATTATATAGATTATTTTTATTGTATATACAATTGCATATCAAAATTATTGTAAACATAATTGTATAACAAATATACGGACGGCAAATAAGCAAAATGTAGACTGTAGCCAGTAGGTAACAATATAAATAATGTCTTCAAATATTTGGAAAAGAGTGAGCTTTTTTTATGCTAATATAATATAAATAATAATTACCTAAATTAAGTATTGTGCTTTATGATGTGGTCAGGATATGGTGGTCGGAGGAACAGACACATCTTCAAACACGGTGGAATTCGCGCTAGCCGAGATGATGAACAAGCCGCAAGTCCTAACCAAGGTTCAGCAGGAGCTCGAGACCGTCGTAGGCAAAGATAGAACCGTAGAAGAATCAGACATCCCCAAACTCCCCTACCTAAACGCCGTCATGAAAGAAGCGCTAAGACTCCACCCAGCTCTCCCGCTCCTCGTCCCGCACTGCCCCAGCGACACCACCATTGTCGCCGGCTACACCATCCCAAAAGGCGCTCGTGTTTTCATCAACGTTTGGGCGGTTCAGAGGGACCCCGCAGTTTGGGAAAACGCTTCGGAGTTCGTTCCGGAGAGGTTTATCGATGCGAAGCTAGATTTCAGCGGGAATAATTTCAGCTATTTTCCGTTTGGGTCTGGTCGGAGAATCTGCGCCGGGATAGCTATGGCTGAGAGGATGTTTATGTTTTCGTTAGCTACTCTGGTTCATTCCTTTGATTGGAAGTTACCTGAAGGGGAGAGTTTGGATTTGGAAGAGAAGTTTGGTATTGTGTTGAAGAAGAAGAAGCCTTTGGTTGCTATACCAACTCCAAGATTGTTGGATGCATCCTTGTATGACTGAAGTTTTATTACACAACTATCACTCCTTTTTATTTATTTATAATAAATACTATTATTAATTAATGCAAATTACCGATCCTTCTTTCTACACTGATGGACACATTATCTTGCTCCGTCAAAACATTCATACTAACTTTTACAACCAAAAATTGAGTGTCGGCATCAAATTGAAGGATTTTATGAGCATACAGACTTGTCGAGTAGGTGCTCTAGTCGTTGCTTTGATTACTCTCCAATGAGTTAAGGATTCTTCATGGAAATGTTTAGTACATATGAAAAGTCCGAACCATTGTTTGGCACACATTTCCGTTTGTTTGCTTGACAATGGACTATGCTGCACTTCCTATGTTGCATTTTGTTGTGGAAGGATCCATCAAATCTGACTTCTGGTTACTGCATACGGAATAATGTTTATGGGATCCCATCGATTTATATCAGAGTTGTTCCAAGATTGATGAACAATTCCTATCCAACTTTCTTCTGTTTTTCCTTGAATTTCTGATTTAATATGTACTTTTGTGCTTTCAGACTTTTTCAAATATATATATAACTAGCATCATTCAAACAAATCTGATTCAGTCTGATCTGATACTAGTTAAATATATCCGAAAAAATTTCTCACATACAAATCTAAATTTCATTAATCATCATAATAAAACTCCTTTTACTATGTGAATTTCAATAAAAAATATATTTTGACACATGCCCTGTTTGCAAATATCATTTCTATATTTAAAGATTTCATATTCTATAATTTACTAAAAATTGATAAACATACTTTTTTTAACACAAAATTGATAAATATACTTACTTAACCTTAGACCCCAAAGTTAAGAATTTTTAAATTCAAGCATGTAAAATATAATATAAAATGTATGTAGCCTTTCAGACTAAATTGTAAACTGTATTTGATTGACTGAATAGTATAAGGCAATACATCATCTATTTATAGTACATAAAAGGGCCTAAAACTAATTAACAACAAGCTATCTAAACCCTAGGAACATAAGTGCGATATACAAAAGGCTAATCATAATTAATAAATTAGTCCTCCAATTCTTCTATTGTCACACCCCCCTTCAAGCGAAGCATCAGATTGATCGAGACGCGAAGTTTGGACCGAAAGAAGTCAAACAACGCACGATTGAGCCCCTTAGTGAAGATGTCTACAACCTGTAATGAGGTCGGTACATGACCAACGCGAATCTTGCCAAAACTTACAAGTTCCCTTACAAAGTGGTAGTCGATGTCGATGTGCTTAGCTCTCTTGTGAGAAACAGGGTTCTCAACAAGAAAGATAGCACTATTATTGTCACAAAGGAGCATTGGAGATTCCTGAAGTGGAAAGCGAAGATCCTGAAGAATGTGTAACAGCCAAACTACCTCCGAAACTGTATTCACAAGAGCTCTGTACTCCAATTCAGAGCTCGAGCGAGATACTGTAGGTTGCTTCTTGGTACTCCACGAGACCAAGTTCCCGCCGAGAAAAACATCATATCCATATGTAGAGCGACGTGTCTCCAAGCATCGTGCCCAGTCTGCATCAGAGTACGCTAGTACCTCTGAAACACCATCAGCAGCAAAGGTCAATCCATAGTGTAGCGCGCTACGAACATATCCGAGTATTCGAGTAACTGCAGCAAAGTGATCATCCCGAGGATCTTGGAGATATTGACTCACAGAGTAGACAGCAAAAGACAGGTCAGGACCAGTGATGGTAAGGTACTGAAGGGCACCAACAAGAGACCGATACAATTTCGGATTGTGAAAAGGTCCACTAGTGCTGCTGTGAAGCTGGGATAATGGGAGAAAATGTGTGGAGACCGGTGTAGCATCCGACATTCCAGCCCTCTGAAGAATGTCTCTAGCATACTTAGCTTGACCCAAGAACAACCCTGTAGAAGTAGGTGTAACCTCCAAGCCAAGAAAAAACAGCTGAGATGTCCAAGATCCTTGACAGAGAACTCCCGATCAGAACGAGCTATGAAACTGCGAATAGCAACCTTATCATTCCCAGTGAGAATGATATCATCAACGTAGATGAGAAGGTATAGGATGACCGAACCGCGGGTGAACACAAACAAGGAGAGATCCGAAAAACTGCCAACAAAGCCCAGTCCTTTAATAAAGGCACTGAAGCGATCAAACCATGGCCTAGGAGCTTGCTTAAGACCATAGATGGCTTTCCGCAGAAGACAGACATGATCAGGACGTGCAGGATCCTGATACCCAGCTGGTAGCGCCATGTAAACTGGGCTATCAATGACGCCATTCAGAAAGGCATTCTTGGCGTCTAGCTGATGGAGTGACCACCTCTTCATAGTGGCAATGGCAATCACCGTTCGGACAGTAGTAACCTTGATAACTGGACTGAAGGTATGGTCAAAATCAAAACCCGAGACCTGTGAGAAACCCTGAGCCACCAGACGTTCTTTATATCTCTCAATATAGCCATTTTGTTTGTACTTCAATCGATAGACCCACTTTGAACCCACCACATTAACATGTGGAGGACAAGGAACCAACTGCCACGTTTGTTGTCGCTGGAGTGCATCAATCTCCTCATCCATAGCAGTAACCCAACGCGAGTCCTTTGCCGCAGCTTTGAAGTTGCAAGGTTCCTTCTGAGCCAACAACTCAGCAACCAATCCTGCAGCCACAAAGTCAGGTCCAAGGCTGCGAGCAACTCTTGTCCCATCTTGATGACGAGTGACCATCTGATGAGCGCGAGGAGCAGGTGGTGCTGTCAGAGCCTGTTGAGTCATGGAAACAGGAGGAGTGAGAGAACCACTCCCATATGATACTGAATTGCCGTGCGAATCAGATGAGCTCGAGGTTCCTGGAGAAGGTACTGGAGTGGCCGGATCAGGTTCATCAGTGATCACTACTGGTGCAGTCGAAGGAGACTCATGGCACACCGTGCAAGGCTGCTGCGGTGGTATGATCTCAACAGAGACAGACTCTAAATCTGGATCAGTGGGGTCAACAAAGGAGGAAACATCTAGTGAAGAGAACTGAGCGTTTGATGATGCTTTCGAGAACGGAAAGTGATTCTCATCAAAGCGAGCATGGCGAGTCATATGGATGCATCCAGAAGCAGGATCCAAGCACTTAAACCCTTTGTAGTGCGCACTATAGCCCAAAAAGACACAGGGCAGACTGCGAGGGGCTAGTTTATGCTCAGCTGTGGGCCGAAGATAGGGAAAAAATCTACACCCAAATGGATGAAAGTTCGAGTAGTCCGGAGAACACCCAAAAAGTAACTCAAAGGGAGATTTATTGTCAATAACCGGAGTTGGCAGCCGATTGATAGTGAAGACAGCAGCACTGAATGGCATCATTTCAGTGAGATAGCGGCATGTGTGAATGAAAAAGCATGGAGAGACCCATCTCCGTGATGTGTCTGTGCTTACGTTCTGCTCTACCATTTTGCTCAGGTGTATAAGGACATGAGACTTGATGGTGGATGCCGCGAGTTCCAAAGTGAGACTGCAACCTGTTGTTGATGAATTCAGTCCCTCCATCGCTCTTAAAAACCTTGATGCGAGAAGAGAATTGGTTCTCTACGAATGCTTCAAACTGGAAATAGACATCGGCAAAGTCCGAATTACGGCGTAAAGGATAGAACCATGAAAACCGTGAATAATTATCCACAAACAAAGAATAATAAGAAAACCATTGCCAGAAATAACCGGAGATGGCCCCCACAAATTACAATGAATCAAATCCAGAACATGATTAGCACGCCTCACAAATCCAAACCTTTAGCCATTGCACACGGCTCACAAATACCAAGTTTCGGAAGTACAAAAGTAAGGGATAAAAACCCATTTTTGTTCAACAATGAAACAATACTAGAGGACACATGTCCTAAACGAGCATGCCACACTTCAAAAGATGCTCTATTATTATTCTTCTTCACCACTGAAAGGAGTGCTGCCTCACCACGGTCCAGCACATACAGTCCATGCTCACTGTGCCCCTGCCCCAGGATTGCCCTGCTGAGGTTGTGCTGAATAATAAAAGACTTGTCATCAAAGGCAATAATAGCACAAAGCTCCTTGGTAAGTTTACCTATTGACAAAAGGTTCTTAGCAATAGCAGGCTTAACCAAGACATCAGATAAATGTATAGACGGGCTAACTCTAACATCACCAACAACAGTAATAGGAAGAGAAGCACCATTACCAACAGAAACAAGTGTATTACCATTATATGGAGCAAGAACAGATAAGGTCGCAGCAGATGCACTCATATGGTTGATAGCTCCTGAATCAAGATACCAGTCTGAAGCCATAGGAGCAAGAGAGGGTTGAGCCTGAGGAGCCTGGTAGGGAACATACTGAGGTGCATACATCAGTGGCTGAGGAGCAACCGGAGCAGCATATGTCTGAGCAACAAGAGCCTGAGGAGCTGGTGGAAGCTGTGCCGGCTGAGCAACAAAGGTCTGGTACTGTTGCTGGCCATAGGACTGTGGCAGTGGAGTCACATAACGCGGCGCAGAGGAGGGACAAAACCGAGAGATATGCCCGAAGCCTCCACACGTGTAACATTGAACCTGAGAGCCCGAGACACCAGATCTGGCCCCACCATAACCTCCAGGAGCTGACCAGGGACGATGACCACCATGAAGGTCGCCAAACCGACCACCGGCCGGCCGCATGTGAGCCCCACGCGCCGCCCTCTGCTGGCCGGGTGGTCGGGGCAGTCTGATTGGTACCGTGCCTGTCGGAGCTAGTACCTACACATTCGTCTGCTCCAAATTGGCCAAAAAGGCCTCATAACCTTTCGCTTGATCAACAACGGTAATATATGGAGGCAGGGGATCACGAAAAACAATAGGATCACTAAATTTTTTATAATCATGGCCAAGAGCAGTAAGAAACCACATAAGTTTATCACGATTCTCAGTAGGTTGACCCATAATACTTAACTGATCAATTATTTTCATCAAGTTCAGATGCAAATCATGAATCGTACCCGTTTTTCAGAGGAGGTTAGCCTGCTGACGGAGGTTAAAAACAACAATCGAGGTGCTGTGTTGGTAAGCACTAGCAAACTTATCCCACATCTCCAAAGCAGTAACACACTGCGAGATCTCATTCTTCGCTTCAGCAGTGAGAGAGGAAAGAAGCACGTTGCACAACCTCTGATCATCCACGATCCAAGAGTTGTAGGCAGCCAAGGCAGAGTTGTAGGCTTCCTGTTCCTTCTGGAGAGCAGCAGGGTCCGGCGGTGAGGAAGAGGAGGAGGCGGCCGTCGGCGGCACGGGAGCAAGGGGACGAGGGGAGGAGCCATCCAGGTGACCAAACAAACCCTGAGGTTTGAACACATACTCAACCTGCTACTTCCACTGCAGGTACGTGGAAGCCTCAAGCTTGGTGTTAAGGAGGTGGATCATCGTGTTGATCGAGAGCATATCATCATGCTTGCGTTCAGCCATCACCTAGTAATGAACCAAAAAGGCAGATAAAATAAAATTTGAAGAAGAAAGAGGGAGGGAGACGGCGCCGTATGTGTGCGTAAAAGAAAAAGATATGCGGCAGTGGAAAAAGAAAGAAAGGGTTTAAGAACCCCAGGTTTTTGGTAAGCGGATCGTTAGGCGACTGATACCATGTAAACTGTACTTGATTGAGTGAATAGTATAAGACAGTACATCACCTATTTATAGTACATACAAGGGCATAAAGCTAATTAGCAACAAGTTATCTAAAACCTATGCACATAAGTGCAATGTACAAAAGGCTAATTATAATTAATAAATCAGTCCTGCAATTCTTCTATTGTCACATAAACCCTCGTTCGCTCATCGATCTGAGCATACATGGATTATAAATTTTTGAGATTAGGCAAGAGGTTGGCGAATAAATAGTTCCTCTTCACAAATAATATCAGAGCAATGACTCAATCCCTCAAATATCTTCATGTTATAAAGCTTCTAGTCAATCGGTTTATGTTTTCTTTCTTTTTTTAATAATTATTTTTCTATATTTTCTGCTTTTATAGAATTTATTTTAAAGTTATTATTGAATAAAAAGAGTGAGAAAAATTGTGGCCAATGAGAGATGATGCGTAAGGAAACAATTGTTGATATTGAATTTGAAGGAGTACTAAAGCAACAGCCTTTGGCAGCAGCATTTTGCATTTTTTTATCAAAAAAGGATATTGACTACTGGTTAAAAATGATAAAGGAGAAACCTCAATGAAGAGGTGTCTGTGTATTCCCAAAAATATATAAACTGCAAGAGAATAAAGGGAATGAGTAAAACCCTAACTAAACCCAGCTAATACAGATTGGGCTGAAGGTCCAGAACTATTGTCTAACACCCCCTAAAGCTAAGCATCGGGTTAACTGAGACGCAAAGTTTGGATCTAAAAATCTCAAATAAAGGCTTCGTAAGGCCCTTAGTGAAATGTTCGCCAACTGCAACGAATTAGGAACACGACTTACACGGAATTTAGCTTAAACAACCAACTGCATAACAAATGATAGTCGATGTGCTTGGCACGCTTATGGACCACTGAGTTCTCAACTAAGAAAATAGCATTGTTGTTGTCACTTAACAACAACGACGGACCTTCAAGAGGAAACTGTAAGTCGCGAAGAAGATGAAAGAGCAAGACAATCTCCGTTGCTGTATAGGCAAGGGCACGGTACTCAGCTCCGAACTCGAGCTATTTCTCCGCAGTACAAGATACTAAATTACCGCCTAGAAACACCTCATAGCCGTAAGTTGATCGCCAAGTCTCCAAATAGTGGGCCCAATCAACGTCTTAGTATACACAAATATCAGCACAAAGAGTAGACAAAGAACCTCCTGAGCGTAATGTGAGACCATGATGAGGTGTGCTAGCCACATAACGAAGAATTCGAGTAACGCAGCAAAGGGATCCTCGCGAGGGCCTGGAGATATTGACTAACTGAATTCACCGCAAATTAAATGACAGATTAGGGTGAGTAATGGTCAATTACTTTAGTGCACCAACCAGAAACCGATAGAGAGTCGGATTGCTGAACGGTGCCTTGGTGATATTGTGAAGCTGTGAAAGTGGTATAAATGGATTGGTCACCGGAGAAGTATGGTCATAACCGCTCGACTAAGCATATCCCTAACATACTTGGCTTATCAAAGAAAGAGGCCATATGGTGTAGCAGACACATCAAGACTAAGAAATTAATTCAAGTATCCCAAATCTTTAATAGAAAATTCTTGATGAGTCCGTGCGATAAATTGGCGAATTGCTCCAGCATCATTACCAGTAAGAATGATATCATCCGTGTAAACCAACAAGTATAATAGAGTTGAACATCGTGAGAAGATAAACAACGATGTGTCAGAAGAACTACACCGAAAACCAAGTTGCCGGAGATAAGAGCTGAACCCATCATATCAAGCATGAGAGACTTGTTTGAGTCCACAAATGACCTTCTAAAAACAACAAACATAGTCAAGCCGGGTCGGATCCTTATAACCAACATGTTGAGCCACATAACTGAAGTGTCAAAAAATCCATTGAGAAAAGTATTTCTGACATCAAGCTGATGTAGAGGCCACCGTCTCAAAGTAGCAATCACAATCACTGTTCGCACGTTGCAGCTTTGACCACTGGACTGAAAGTGTGATCACAGTCAAAACCTAGAATCTGAGATTATCGATTCCTGAGAAACTAGCCGAGCCTTGTAGTGATCAATGCTACCATCTACTCGATACTTCAGCCGAAATACCCATTTAGAGCCCACTATGTTGGTATGCGAAAGTTGAGGCACCAACTCCCATGTCTCCTGATGTCAGAGTGCATCCATTTCCTCATCCATATCACGAACCCATTTCGGATGTTTGAGAGATGCACGATAATCCTAAGACTCAGAATGGTCCATAACCTGAGCTAGAAGACCGGTAGTAACAAAATATGGGCGAGATATCACACAGCGAGTACCGTCTTGGTTCCTGGTAACCATCTGATGTTTGCGGTGAGGAGGAGAATATGATTCAGTGGTAGAGTCTGAATCAGAACTAGAAGAAGTTGGAGAGCCTGACGGTGGGATGGCGGAGATGGTGGTGGTGATAAAGTAACAGAAAACACCGGTGAAGGAGCATCTCGAGTAGCTAGAGATGGGGAATGATCATTTGACGAGCAGACGGAGCAAGGCCGAGAAGACGATGGTGAAGCACAAGAAGGCTCAACAGGTGCGGGCGATAAAGGCTTAGTTGGTGCACCTGTAATGTGGTATGAATTTTACCTGCAGAAGTTGGAGCAGCCGAAGAGTTTTCGCAAATTCTGATGATTGATGTTTGTTGTTGCTGTCTCAGAATTTGACAAACAAGTACTGTTTTTTGATTGGAAATGTCATTCTAATAAGAACTCATGTCGTACTGCATTGGATCGTTACGATCCAATTTCATCGGGTATGGATCCGAGGTTTTTAGAAAACTCCATGATATTTGAAAAGCCTTGAGATTGGGAAGGTCGGAGATGTACGCTGGAACCACGTCATGGAAACGGTGGTGAAATAGGTGGATTATTAAAACTAAATTTAGAAAAAAAATAAAAATGAGTAAATTTGTCTTTGAATTAACTGAATGCCTTTAGTAGGAATATTAAATATTTTACGTCTTAACTAAGAATTTCAACTCTTATTAAGCCCTTTGTGGAAATTTTCCCAATAGTTATTCTCCCAGAAAAATATTGTGTCATATGTTTGTAAGTCCCCGTTTGGTAGCTAGAGTTTTCAAGAGGTTTAAAGAGAGTTTTCGTTTTTTTGCCAAAGATAGATTTTTGACTAGTTAAACAACTTCTTATGCTGTTTGGTGAAAAAAACTTTCATCTAGATATATGATCCAAACCTCTCAAAATGAAAACGCTCGAAAAAATTACGTTTCCAACTTATTAATCTAATTAATATTACAATGTTTCTTTTTAATCCCTCATTACCCTTTTTGCACGCAGAATAAATCTTGCGCGCAACAAAGGACTCTCTTCTTTGAAAATCTTAAAAATGTTTTTGGGCACTTCGATGGATTGAACCAGGTCAGTTTTTTTTAAAATCTCTATGATACATCAATGTGTAGAACTAATTGGTCTCGGTGTTAATATAAGTTTGTATTTTTTATGATTTTTTTGACCTGAAAATCTTATATCCACAAGGTGTTTGACAGTATGTTTCACTCAAATTACTCATACAATTTTCTTGAGTTGTATCGATTCTGTCAAGTATTATGGAATATAGCAACAAAGATAAAATTATTATAGAAAATTCTTGCATAATTTAATGTATATATTAGCCTAACATTAGCTAACGTGTGTGTATGTTAATACCCAGGAAAAAGCTATAAGAGGTTTGTGTAATTGTTCATGCAACATAAAATATTTCTGCCTCATTATATGGCTAGCCTTTTGCTCTCACTACATGGCATCAGGTGTTGCAGATATTTTTAGGGATGAATGTAGCAACTAAGTAAATACTAGTACTAGGTCTCCGTCTGTCCTTTAATTGATAGCTATTCGTGCACTTAGTTACTTATCACTTGTTCCTTGCCTCAAATTCATATATTTATCATGATTATTATTCTTGCATTTTGTTGTAGAAATTTTGTTATCATCGGGCATTACCTTCGTATATCCAAATATATTCTGACCCTGATGTTTTGATTTCCTGTCCATTAACTTTAATTAGTCCACCGGTAGAATTTGGTTGTATTAGTAAGGTTTTTCAATCATGTTTTGGTTGAAACTAGGCTTAATAGATTTTATGATTATTTCAAAGTGAAAAGTAAACAAAAATTTTGAACTTATAAAATGTCACTTTATCTTACTATTTTGATTTTGATTTGCTGATTTGTTAAATATCACTAAAAGATATTACTATATACTTGCATTCTCATTCTCATTTCATGTGTATTTTTTTGCAGCTGGTCCACTCTGTTGGAGACGCTTCCTCTTTCATATGTAAGTATAATCATTTACATAACTTCTTGATTGATCCAAGGATATCTACATAACCGCTGTGTGATATCATTCTTGCTTTGAATGATACAGATTAAGTGGATTTGCTCTTCTGCTCCGCAGCGACCAATCTCCTTGTTTGGTGGTTTTCCTTCAAGTGCTTGTAAGTGCTACTGGTTTTTCTTCTTGTTCGTTGATTGTGATGGCTTTTAATTTTATGTATGTATAAGCCTTACATAAGTTAAAGTCTGTTTTTTTATCAAGTACCTATCCAGATTGATTAAATATCTAAGTAATAATAGGTGATTGTGGTAGCGTTTATAACGTAATGATGTTCTTTTCAAATTGATTTTTCCTTCACCGGGGGTATGTTACTCAAGGTGTTAAGAAGTTACAAATTTTAAGCTAGATTTTTGAATGTTTTATGAAAGTTTGGTCTTGTACTATTGACATTTTCCCCACTTAGATGGCCTCAACTAAAAAAAGGTAAGGTTCAAGAAGGTGAAGGTGGAGGAAGTCAGGCTAATTGGAAGAGGGTCTTGAGAAATATTTAACCGGGCTCATTCATCTTTGAGGAGTTGTATTGAGAGAGCATTTGGAATTCTAAAGGCACGTTGGAAGATACTGAAACGGTATCTAAATATTCGCCAGAAAATCAAAATAGAATTATTTGTGCAGCATTTACATTGCATAACTACATTAGATTGAGCAACTTTGAGGATCAGGGTTTTTCCATCATCGATAGAGATGAAAATTTTATTCCTCCGAAAGCACCAGGGATGAACACTAATGGCACCACTTCAATACGAAAAGCTGATGGTTCGACTTCTTAAGTTATGTATAGAGTTCGTAATGAAATATCCACAAGTTTGATGGCAGCCAGACGACCAAGACAAAGAAATCACGTGTAATAACAACTAGATCTCTTGCAATTTAGTACATGAAGTTTGATTGAAAATTCTATAAAATTTGGAATTTTAAATAATTATTTTAAAATTTCAGCGTATATTATTTTCATGATGAACTTGAAGTATTACTTAAAATCTAAAATCAAGATGGTTGGGTGATAGCAAATGTCTAATGCACTCAAGCATAATTAAAAATATATAAATTATTATATATGTTAATGAATAACATCTCAGTAAATAAAAGACAAGCATTAGAAATATTTTTACATGCTTTATAATAAGAAATCAAAGACTTAATTATATTAGTGCCCTTTTCAGTCATGTAATATAACAAACAGCAATCATCTAGTCATTATCTACCAAACACTCATTTACAAACATTAGGTCAAAACAGCTAGTCAACAACTATTACGATCCGCTAAGTAACAACTAGTACAATCTGCTAACAGGTAACATTTAGTTTCCAAACGGGGCCTTAATCTTTTTATCCCCTCGTCCTTTTTTGAGTTTAATTTGATTTCGATTATTCAATCTCTTCCCTGGTATTTATTCTTGGTTGAATTTGTTTTTATTTAAATTTTATTTCTCCACAAAAGAAAATGTGCGCAATGTTTTGGAAATTCAGTATGACACTGTATATGTTATTGTTTAATTCATAACACTAGTTTTAAATGAATTTTTTATCAAATAATTCGCGCATCGCCTGAATTAATCTTTCTAGTAAAATAATTTGAATTTATAAGATTTTGTACATTTGAGTTTTGACCTTTATCGGTAGATTAGTTCAATTCCACTCAGTTAAATTCAATAAAAATATAATTTAATTACTCATGTTGGTTCTGTTTTTTAATACATTAATTTTCAATTCAGTCCAGTTAAATTTAATTTACTTTTCAATTTAGGCCATGTTTGCTAGAGTATATTTGTCGCTGAACTGAACTGAAAATAATAAAAATGATACTGAATTGAACTGAAAAATATTTAAAAATACTGAACTGAACTGAAAAAAATAAAAAAATACTGAACTAAACTGAAAAATATTTAAAAATACTGAACTGAACTGAAAAAAATAAAAAATACTGAATTGAACTGAAAAAATAAAAAAATACTGAACTGAACTGAAAAGAAAACAAAAAATACTGAACTGAAAAAAAATTATAGTAAAAAAGTTCATTATTGACAAATGAAATGGACTGAATCGTACTGAATTGAATAGAAATGGAACGGGATAAAGTATAATATATTGAAATAATGACTAAACCCAACATATTTCATCAAATCACATTTGTTCATAACCAGATTAAATGAACTGAATTAAAATGGATTAAATAAAAGTGGACTGAACTGAACTGAATATAAATGAATTGGACTGACTGAAATGATTTAAACTAGACTAAACCAAATTAAATTCAACTAAAGTAATATTTAATAATTCAGGTTTAAAATAATAATATTCTCTCATGATGTTGATTACAACTGAAATTGATGAACTTATTATAATGGAATGTATTAAAAATAATAATAATATATGAGTGAATTAAATTGAAATATTTCATAACTATATGCGAATGGAAAAGTTTGGAATACCTGTTGTAGAGTGGTATATATACAAGCCTAAATCCAACTGAATAGAGTGGGTTAGGCCCAACTGATCATAATTATATTAGAACAGTCCAGGCCCAACTGAACTCTCATATTGTAGAACAGTTACAAGTGTTCATCCAACTGAATAGAGTGGGTTAGGCCCAACTGATCGTAATTATATTAGAACAGCCCAGGCCCAACTGAACACTCATATTGTAGAACAGTTACAAGTGTTCAGTTGTCACTTGTAATGCAAAGCAGTTAAACCCAACTGAGTACGTGGTCTAGTGGAGCAAGGCATGACGTCACGAATTCAGGGCTCCACGACCCAAGAATGTCGGACACGACCTCAACACTCTACCTCTATAAATAGAGGAGAGGGAAGAAGAAAGAGGGAGGCTCTCTAGTCGGAAAATATACAGTACACTCATAATCTCTACTGACTTGATCGCCGGAGTTTCTATCCCCGGAAACTTCCGGGGACTTTTCTTGTAGGAAGCGTTCAACATCGGAACCTGGAAGACATCCGTAGTCAAGGAGAAGGGAGGTCCCACTTCATAGAGTATGACGATAATGTGGATACCTATTGTAGAGTATGACGATAATGTTCAAGGAATAGCGGATAAGGAATTGCTCAGCCCTCAAAGGAAGAAAGAAATGAATTAAGTTCGACTGAATATAGCAACAAGAATATCGCAGTCGATGCCCTCATGATGAAAATACTGAAGTGAACTAAATGTCGTTATTTTGAATTGATTTGACGTGGTTTGAAACTGAGTTGATTTAAATTAAAATTAAATGTATGACAAAAAAGTAATATTACTTATGAATTACTTTGATCAAATAAAGTTTATTAATTTAGACATACTTACGTACTAATAGTACACCTAAATTAGGTTGAATAACATCAACAAATTTTTTTAAAAAACTGATTTGAATTGCTATGAAATGAACAAAAAGTAAACATAAGGAAAATAGAATGACTAAATTAATTCATATTTTGAAAAAAATCAATTTTCTGATCTAATCTGAATTCAACTGAATATAAACTGAACTGAATCGAAAAAACAGTAGAGAGGTATAAAATATATATATGAAATGAAAAGAATATAAAAATATTTATCTGAATTGAACTGAAAAAATAAAAAAATATTTAACTGAATTGAACTGAACTGAAAAAAATAAAAAATACAGAACTGAACTGAAAAAATAAAAAAATATTTAACTGAACTGAAAAAAAATAAAAAATACTGAAATGAACTGAAAAAAATAAAAAATACTGAACTAAACTGAAAAAAATAAAAAAATACTGAACTGAACAGAAAATATTTAATAATACTGAACTGAAAAAGATAAAAAAATACTGAACTGAACTGAACTGTTTTGCAGAAAAATTCTGGCAAACAAGCCCTTAGTAAGAAATAAATTTAGAAGAACATACGCTAAATATCCCAATACAACGAAGACGATTTAGTTTTTCAGATTGTGTTGTTACGTTTTATTTTTATTAATTTTAGAAACTGATTTAGTAGGGTTCCTTGTGCTGTTAGTTATTTGTTGTTGATTTTTCATTTGTTTAAAGTGTTGTCATGTGTTGTAATTTGTTTTAATTTTTAATTAAAATGTCATGTATTCAAAACTGATGGGATTATGTGCGTGTCTTCACACACTTTGTGTGTGATTTTATATCCTTAGCGGAGGTTTTTTTTTAGATTAATGCGTTAGTTTTTAATGGTTGAGACTCTCCTCTAACATTTTTGTCATTCGTTTTTGAATTATTTTCAAGACTCTTAAAATTTTTTATTTTTTGAAAAAATATATATTAGTTCATTTCAACAAAATAAGTAGTAAATAGATTTTGAGTGAGGAGCTTCTCCAAGTGTAATTAATAATTATAGCTATTTTTTTGAAAGTAATAATTATTTATAATATTAGTCTTGTAATAGACCGTCTATATTATTACTATAATATAGACGGTCTATTTCTGCAATTAAAATAGGAAGCGGCCCCCATCCTGCAACTTACTTTTGGGCAGGTCCTTTTTATGCAATTTCCGAAACCTAATAAATATATATACACGTTAACGGTGCCTTTTTCCCCAAATTCTGAAACGAGTCTTTTCCCCTTTCCCCCAAATTCTCCAGAGCTCTGCCTTTCTGCCTGTGAAATCCTTTTCTTCTGCTGTTTCCCAACAATATATCCCCATTCTTTCGAATTGATGTTGAGATGGAGTCCTTACAGAGGCACTTCTATTAGAAGATGAGGCAGAACCAGAACCTCGGCGCTTCAACTTGGCGTTTTCCGATTGTTTCAGCTCGTCTTCCGATCGGCGTTCAACTCGTATTCCGATCGGCTCCGGCTCCGGCTCCTGGTAACTTCTCGTGTCTGATTTGTTGTGGTTTCGATTTGCTGTAGTTTCGACTGTTGTGATGATTTGTATTCCGATTTATACTCTGATTGCTCTGATAATGTTAGGATCTGCTGTTTTGCTGTTGATCTGTTCTGTGATGTCTATATATGCTCTGATTGCTGTGATTTCGATTGTTGTGTTATTTTTATGCTCTGATTGCTGTGATTATGTTAGGATCTGCTGTTTTAGCTGTTGATTTGCTGTTGTGATCTTTATGTGTGTTGTTGGTTGCTAATATATGTGTATGTGCAGTTGTTTGATGCAAAATATATGTGTTGTGTGGTTTCTGATTATGCAGTTTCCGTGAGACATCTATATGTGCTGTGTTGGGGTGTTTATATATGTGTGTGCAGTTATTTTATGTGTTGTGTTGTTTGATGCAAATACAGTTGTTTGATGCAAATATTGTGTTGTTGATGCAGTTGTTCGGTGTTTAGCTAGCTTGCTTTTTTATGGATTCTGTCTTGTTATGAAATTTTATGTGTTTAGTTTGAAAACTAGACTGTTTAATGTGGTTTCTGTCTGCATATGAAATTTTGTGTGTTTAACTTGAAAATTAGGCTTCTTGATTTGTGTTGAAACTTGATTATTTATTGTCAAAACTGTGGTGTTTGTAAAACTTGATTTTTTAATGTGAAAACTGTGATTGTGAAAACTTGGTTATTAAGGCTGAAAACTACAGTGACTGTAGAAACTATATTTTTTAGGCTGAAAATTATGGTGGTTGTAAAACTTGATTGTTTAGATTGAAAACTGTTTTTATTGTGAAAACTTGATTGTTTAGGTTGAAAACTTTGGTGTTTGCGAAACTTGATTATTTATCGTGAACACTTTGAAGGTTGTGAAAATTTAATTATTTAGGCTGAAAAGTAGAGTGATTGTAGAAACTTGATTTTTTAGGCTGAAAACTGTGGTTTTTGTGAAACTTGATTGTTTAAGTTGAGAACTGTGATGATTGTGAACTGAATTTTTAGGCTGAATACTTTGGTGAAACTTGACTATACTTAACACAACATTATTTAACCTAAACACACTAGTTTTTATGTACCTAAAATCTGATGTTTATAATATGGAAACTTGTCTTTCTAACCTGAATTCTTTTGTGTTTACAATTTTTGAAATCCAGAAATTATATTTGCTGATTTAAGTACATATTCTTTGCGTGAACAATGCCTTGAATAGTGCCTTGAATAGTGCCGTGAACAGTGCGAGTGAACAGTGCCGTGAATAGTGCGAGTGAACAGTGCCGTGAATAGTAATTTTCCAAAATTTTGCAAATAAGGACCTCTTTCCTTCCATATTATAATATAGTCCTTGGTCTATTTTATAGTTATAATATAGACAGTCACTCTAGAGACCAACTCTTATTTATATAGCTACTTTTAAATATGCACATTTTATTCAAATATAGGCAGAGGCCCAAGGACCAAAGATTGACGAAAACAAAGTAAACCGAAAAAAGGATGGAAATAAACATAACTAAATGTATTGTATATCAAAACCCTAGCTAGGCTGATCCGCTACCAAGGAGAGAGTACCAAGCCGCTTTCCTGTATAACAGATGTGATGATAAATATGCATATTTTTATCTGGTTTTATTAGAAACTTTTTTTTTTTTAATAACCATCCAAAGGATGGGGGGAATATATTTGGCTCCCCAAACCGAATAAATAAAATCAAAAATTGGATTTTGGTTGTAGTTTTCTCACTCCCACTACATGAAGTGGAGAGGCAAAAGAATAAAGACCTAACGGCTCAACACATAGCCATGAAGCTAGGAAGCTTCCAAAAATGTGGAACCTATACAAATACTAACTAGGAAAATTGACTACTAGAACCAAAAATTCTCAGAGCCTATTAGTGAATTGAAAATTCAAAACACAAGGCGGCACCAAGAAGAAGTTCTTTGAGTCATGAAATATAGAAGTAAAAGCAGGTCAGTGAGGCCAAGGGATGTAATAACTGGTATAATAGTGGTGAAGCTTGTAGCTGGTTATCTGCTCTGAATCTGGTTGAGATCTGCAAAGAGACAAGATAACAAAGAGTGAGCGTAGCAGCTGTATCTAGGGGGGATGAATCCTAACAGAAGCTAATTCCATCTTGTCTAAGTTTAATAAGCCTCTTGCTTCAACAGGTAACTGAGATAGATGTCTGAAAATAGAACTAGTTTTTGAGTTACAAGCATATTTGGCAAGTGAATCAGAGACTTGATTTGTTTCCCTAGGGGAGAATGATAAAACAGAATCATGCAAAGATTGATGTGCCTCATCAATGAGATTAAAAATTTTCCAGTGAGCCAGGTGAGGATCCAAAATCATTTTAACTGCCTCTGCACAATCTGAAACAATAAAAGCTTTTTGACTACTGTACTGAGAAGCAACTGAGATGCCTAGGCCAATAGCCAAAATTTCTGCATGCAATGGTGACTGTGATATTGTGTAAATGCATTGAGCAAATACTAAATTACCAACTTCATTTCTAACCACTACACTCAGACCAGTATTGCCCAGAGGGATTTCCATGAAGCATCAACATTATATTTAAATCCCCCCACAGGCTTTGACCATTTAAGCACAGAGATTATAGGTTTAGGAGGTCTAAGATGCTTAGGGAAGAATCCATTTGAAGCCAGTTCAATGTCAAATGGGGATGAAATAAAGAAAGGCCTGGCAGCAAAGGAGAGGAAAACAAGAGACTTAATCTCAGTTATAATGTGACTAGTGTTTGGTGCAATTTCTTCATGAATAAATCTATTTCTGGCCTTCCAGATGCACCAACATGTGAAAAGTACAACATTATGGATTAGTATAGAGTGTATCTTTGTAAAACCAGGTCTGCTAAGGTAATGACTAATTCTGCTCCAAATAGTGTTAAAAGATGGAGTGACTATATTGACAAATGCATTTACACCAGACCAGACCTCTAAGGCAATATGACACTCATTAAAACTGTGATCCAAAGTGTCAGACTGATTACAGAAACAGCACTTGGACACTATATTGAAACCATAGTAACAGAGAACATTATCAAAAGGTAAGATGGAGTTCATTACCTTCCACATGAAGACTGAGATTTTTTTTGGAACTCTCTGGTTCCAAATTTTTTCCAAGGACATAGAAGTGCCTCTTTTAGGTCTGAGCAGGTTATAGGTAGCTTTGAAAGAAAAGCTTCCTTTATTGTCAGGCATCCATATGATTTTGTCTTCCCTGTGAGATTTTAGAGAGGATTCCTGTAGATAAGATAAAAGAGGGGTATCAATAAAAAGTGAGATCTGATTCAGATATTCTTGCTTATTATGAATAAAAGAGGCTACAGTGCAGTCTGATGGGATTTCTGTGTTCAGGGGATCAATGATATCACGTAGAGGACCTGAACCTGTCCAATTAGCATTCCAAAAGTTACATGCACCATTACCATGTATTACTCTAGTGTGACTCTCAGCAAAAGAATTTATTTTACAAATACGCTTCCAACAGTGAGAGTTTTTGAAAGTCACAGGAAGAGAAGCTAAAAAAGAGGTCCAGGGAGCAGCTGCATTCTGAAATTTCCACCATAATTTGACTGAAAAAGTCTTTACTATAGTGGAAATATTTCTGAAATTAAGGCCATTTTCAGATATAGGAAAGCATAAATCATTCCATTTTTTCCAAGTTTTTTTTGGCCTATTATCAATTGAACCCCAAAAAAAGACAGAAATCCTTCTTCTGATTAATTTAATGATATGCACTGTAGGCTCCATCACAGCCCATATATGTTGAGGCAAAGAATATAAACAAGACTGAATCAATATCATTTTACCACCCTTTGACAACCACCTATTTTTCCAATTATTCAATCTTTTATCAATCATTTCTAGTACAGGCTGGAAGTAAACATTTTTGATTCTGCCTTTAAAAATAGGCACACCCAGATATCTGAATGGAAACAGTCCTTTTCTCATGCCTAAAATATCCTTTATTTCTGTGATTTTTGACTGAGTTGCATGCTTACTAATATAAAACTCACTTTTATCATAATTTATCTTCTGTCCAGAGACAGATTCAAATACAGATAAAAATGCTTTCATCTTTATTAAATTAGGTTTACTAGCAAGCATAAAAATGATAGTGTCATCAGCATATGTAAGATGGGATATTTTCTCAGCTGCATTTGGCAAATTATAGTACTGGAGATTACCAATCTCATAAATATAGGCCAGGCTTCTAGTAAAAGGCTCAGAGAAAATATTAAAGAGAAAGGGAGAGAGGGGATCACCTTGTTTGATACCTCTGGATGCATTAAAAAATCCTACAGGTGCACCATTTAACAAAACAGAAAACCATGCTTGAGACAAGTTTTTAATAACACAGTAAATAAATTTACCATGAAATCCAAATTTTATAAGCACACTGGATAAGAATTTCCAGCAAACCCTGTCAAAAGCTTTTCTTAAATCAAGTTTCAAGATGCAATTAGGATGCCTACTCTTTCTATCTATAAATCTAAGCATTTCCTTAACATATAACACATTGTCAGCTATGTCTCTATTTTTAAGGAAAGCAGTTTGGTGAGGGGAAATTATTTTTTGCATAAAAGGCTTAAGTCTCTCCATCAATATTTTTGAAAATTTTTGTTAACTACATTGGAGAGACTAATTGGCCTGAAATCACTAAAAGATGAGGGAGTATCAATTTTAGGAATTAAAGCAATCCATGTACTGCTAATACCCTTAGGAATTATAGAGCTGGAAAGAAAATCATTTGCAGCATAAAGCAAGTCTAGGTGAATTATGTCCCATGCCTTCATATAAAAATTAGTAGTAAAGCCATCTGGACCAGGGCTGCTTTGTTTGTTCAGAGAAAAGACAATCTGTTTAAGCTCAATTAATGACACTGGTTTTATTAACTCTAAATTATCTTCATATGAAATTAATTTAGGGATTTGAGACAGAAAATGAGAGTAGAAATCAGGGTCTGGTTCAGATGAGAGAAGGTTGGAGAAAAAGGACACAACCTCTGACTCCAATTCAGACTCCTCATCAATCCACTCACCAGCAGAGTTCAAAATTTTCGTAATAGACATTCTGCTCTTTTTTTCCCTCACAGAGTTATGAAAATATTTAGAGTTATCATCACCATCTTTAAACCATTTAATTTTTGCCTTGTATTTGAAAAAATGTTTTTGTTCCTTAATAACCCTAGAAAGATCTGATTTAGCCTGTCTGAGTCTAATCAGTTCTATTTCACTCTGACCAGAATCATAGGCAATTTCTTGCAGTCTAAGATTTTCTTCTGCATGAATAACATTTTGATGAACATTTCCAAAAACATCTCTGTTCCATTTTTTCAAAACCTTTTTAAGTCTGAGCAATTTTAGGTAAAATTTAAGCATGACAGACTCTTGAATGTTTGCAGACCAACAATTTTGAATAACCTAAAGGAAAGTGTCCCTTTTAAACCAGGTGTTGATAAATCTAAAAGGTCTTGGTGATGACTTTAATTTGCTACCTATACAAAAAAGCATGGGACAGTGATATATAGAAGAGTCAGGGAATTTTAATTTCCATAATGGAGAGCATAAACCTCTATCTAACCTTTGAATAGTTGGTGTTTTGGTCCTACCATTCTGGCTAAGGTCAAATTGATTTTTATACCTCCCATTAGTCCAAGTAAAGAGATTCCCAACAGTGTTTATATGTTCAAGTGGCATGCTATCAATAAAAAATGAAAACTCTCTAATACTCCTCAGATTGGGAGTGGATCTCCCTTTATATTCTGAAATTGAGGCTATAGCATTAAAATCCCCAACAAATATTGTCTCAGGGTAATTTATTTTTGCTAGATCAGACCACAGAGTTTCCCTTTCTTTTCTAGTTCTAAGGCCATACACAAACACAGACTCCATCTTATCATTTAGTTTGGTGTTGAAAATAGAGACATGTAGAAATTGAACATTGTCCTGAACAAGATTGATTTTAAGACTATCAATCGCCGTATGTCTCCATCACCCAGACATCGACACACTCTCTCTCCTCCTCCTCCACCTCATCGTCATCCTCATTAGCACCAATATCACAAATCAATGCAAGGCATCCTTCAACAACCTTAATTTCACGTGCATATCTTCCATTGATACTTAAGGTGTACATTAGATCTTCCACAAATTCCTCTCTAACCAAATCAAAGCAAACCAAAGTTGCATACTCACCATCAGAACTCAACCAATGCATGCGATCATTTAGATACACACCAGGAGCAATGTCATCTAAATAATATGCACCATCTACCTTGTAAGGCGAATTTATAGTTCTCTTCCAACATTTGGTTTTGAAACTATATATGTCCACCAAAACCTCACTTCTATCACATCCGTGGTGTGACAAACAGACGATCTTGTAATCCTTTGCTCTAGAATCATATCCGAACCCATAAGTACCCCTATTAACCTTAATAAGGTGATTGCGAGTAACTTCCACAATCTTTGAAGTCCCTGGATTGAATAAGATCATATCACAGTTCATGAGACTAAACATTACAACCCCGTTTGCACGAACCCACCACGACAGGTTCCAATTCCATGTACACCTTTCCTGCAATACCGTTGACGGGGGCGGCTGCACCGGTGGTGGTAGCGTTATGAGTAACAACATAAGGAGCAAAATCAGTTGAGGAGGATGTGAGTATGAGATATTCAGGATCGTGTATGTGGAGTTCGAAATGGTCTTTGGCGAATGCATGTTTTGAGAGTAAAGATCGCCACGGTTTTGAAACACATTTAGATCGACAGATCGATTTGACAGGAAGACGCAAAAGGATATCATTCTGAATATCAACGGTGAGTTCGTTGAAGTAATCACGATCAATACATATTGTTTTGGCCATGTCTCGGTGAAGATGAGGTGTCTCGGATTCAGCAATGTATAATCTAGCATCAAAGGACACGGAAGATGAAAAACTTAACAAAGAGATAAATATAATAAAATTTCCCTCGTAAATTTTGGAATTCCTTTATAAAAGTTTTATTGTAAAGATTGGATAAATAATAGAAACTTTTAGCAAACAGAAGCAACCTTAATCTACTAAGAAACTGAATATTGCAACTCACTATTTCCTAATTACTGCATATATACTGCATATCATATACTTTATCATCATTCATCACAATAGTATCCTAATTACTTATCTATTAAATATTTAACCTTATGTAGTTAGTGTTTAGCAAATACAAATACAACAGTATCCTAAAAATATCATTAAACAAAACAATAGATCGATGAAATGACGTTTCGACAGAAACATACCTTGAATGACGCTTCGACGACAACAACAGCGGAAGAACACCCAGAAACAATCTCCCCAGAATATCTAAGAATCCTTGCAAAAACAGAAAAACAAAACAAAAACCGTGAGATATATACATATCGGAGAAATCAATGAAATCACGGCGCTTCAACAGAAAATCCAACATACCTTGACTGACGTCTCGACGACAATAACAACTTCTCCTCAAGCAACCAAAATATTTTAAGATATCAGAATCCTAGCAATACAAAAAACTAAAAACCGTCAGGTGTATATATATATATGACTGAGAATCTAAAATTACCAAACGAAATAATAGCATACCGATCGGTTGTGTTTGTTCGTTAAGCTGATGAATAAGCGACTGCGCCGTATGCCTTTTTATATCCAGTATTCCGGATAAACCCTAAAGCCTCAGTTAATGGTTTCACGCACAAATTGAATATGGATTTCAGTGATTGATATACTGATTATATATACGGAGAAGATTAGCAACTAATTCCTGATTCTTATCGTAAATTACGTCTGCATAACTGAAAAAAGATTCCGTTTAAGTGGACATGATCACAAACAGAAAATTAATTAGAGACTTATATAAACACGTACTTATTAAGTTAATAGATAAAAAATATATTCAATTTTATCAGAATAAAATATTTTACAGTTCAATTCAAACAAAAATAAAAAGGCAAAGGTAAACTAACTTGAACAAACCAAATGAATGAAATGGATTAATTTGATAAAAAATTTGAAAAAGCTTAAAATTGAATTTCATCGATTTAATTAGGTTATTTAATTAATTAAGGTTAATATTTGGTTTCAAAAGACATAGTACAACACGATGGTATCTGATCTGACGCGGTCTAAGTGATTTTCTGTTATAACGAAGAAAGATTTGTGCGTAATCATTTCCGAAAAGAGAAAGTCTCCTGAAAGTCCAACTTTCCTAACTTTTCATAAAAGTCTTTATACGTTTTAACTTATACAATGTACCTTTTAATTTGAACTGTAAAATTTATTATTTGAATATTATAAATGTTTTAATGTAAATTCATGAATTTTTGCATTAAAACATGTTTTACTATATGTTCACTTTGATACTATCAATGTTTTAACACAAAATAGTATCACTTGACCTTAAATATATAGTGGTAGTTTCATAACACTTAGGAAAATCGGACTTTCTAAACACTTTGCATTCCGAAAATGTAAACGTGATTTCCGAATTCTTTCCTATAACTAAATATCATTTATCTTAGGAATTAGTTGTTAGAATCCCTATAAATAATTATGGTATCAATCTGATTCAAATCAACCTTCGATTCCATGCATATTCAACTCTACTTTCTTTCTATACATATAGTCCGATCGAGAGTAGTAATTTTGCACGTGTGCAATTTCAGTTCAATTTTAAATAGAGTTTAGTTCAATCTAATTTAATATTTAAGTTTATTTAAATTCAATTTAGTTACTTATTTAAGGTATCATTGGCACAGAGATCGTATTTGTCTAAACTAGAACTAGAGGTCTAGAGACTCTAGACGACCTTCACGAACTTTAGATCACACCAAGCGCTCATCCTAGTACAGTAATTGTTTTTTTTTTAAAAAGGTCAGTTTTCGCCCACTAACCGTTCCGAAATTCAAAACCTTTCATTTAGATCAAATCTAACAGCTATTCTAAAATAAAAATAATCTCTATAATAAAGTATCAAACTCCAAAAACTTCATAATTATTTAGACCCTGTACAGTTCAACTTATTTGATGCTAGCTGTGCTGTGCTGATGAGTGTTGAGCTGTGCTGATCAATGTTGTGTTGTGCTAATCTTGTGCTAAATAGTGGTGAAAGTATTGAATTGTGTTCATTTGAGTTGAACTAAAAGCACAATGTTTATTACTTACGAACTAAAATGTTTACTTAAATGATATTATTTTTATAAAACATAAAAATAGTGCTTATTTAGAGCTTAAATGCGTTGAGCTGAAAAGTGTTGTGCTGATGAGTTTGTGCTGTGCTGATTAGTGATGTGTTGTGCTGACCAGTGATGTGATGTGCTGAAATGTGCTGCAATAAATTGAACTGGACAGGGCCTTAGCCTTCATCCAACAGTTGCTCTATTTTACCATTCCATGAATTTATTGCCATAAATAATAATAGATATACTTAATTCTATTGTAGAATCCCAATAGCACACAATTAGGGCATGTTTGTTTGAGCTTATTTCTTACTAATATGAACTGTATTGAAGTGAAATTTATGTATTGAAAAATAGAATATGAATGTCTAATTTACTTGAATTTGATCAAACTATATTTTACTGACTGAACTAAATTGAAGTGAAATTTATGTATTGAAAAATAGAACCGGAATGTCTAAATTTACTTGAATTGATCAAATTATATTTTACTAAATTGAACTGAATTGAATTAGATTGAACAGCTCAATTTATAAGATCCAACAAACAGGGCCTTAATTTTATTTCCAAGTTTATGATTTTAATATTTTTATGTGTATGAATATGTGAATGATTTAGAAAATATAGGATAAAAAAGTAAGGAAAAAGTAAGAATCAATGATAGCATGAAATTTTGGAGTATGAAAGAAGAGTAGCCCATATGTCTTTTCATTCTTCCAATTTTACCATATCTCTATTTTAGATGGGATAGAGTATCTGTTGGAAGCAATAATATAGTCAAAAAGGGCAAATCTAGCTAAAAAATCTATTATAGAGTAACGGTTGGGTATACTCTTACAAGTTAGATGAATGTATGCCCGCTTTAAAAAAATTGTTTTAAACTTTGCAACAGTATGTGTGAAAACATATAACGTATATAGTAAAATATTTAAAAGCAAGAAAGTAAAAAATTATTCAAACAACAGAACAATGTACTATCACACAGAAACAGTAAATCAACTAGGTTGCTGACTCTTTAGCTACTCATGCTATGCAATTTAAAGATTCATATGTTTATCACCAATATGTGGATTTACCTGCAACTGCAAATGGCTTATATATTCTTGACAAGTGTGGATATCCATCTCTTAAGCTGCACCCTCCATAAACAGATACTACTCTCATTTTCTTTCTATGATTTGCTTTACAGAAAAGGCTCATGGAAGGAAGGACAATGCAGACACAACCTGAATCTCACTAACTCCGAATCACAGCTCTGGACATGTCAAGCCTGTGACTCACTACATCTGGATGTTGATCTATAGATCAAACAGAACTAGTTGCCTCTTCATGACTGCTTAGTCTCATTTTTAATGCTGCATTGAGTTTTGCATAGCAATTCTCTAACAGGCTTTAAATAGAGGACTGAGATTAGTCGTTTTTGCATAGAGCTTGTATAGACTTCTATCATTTTTGAAAATCATTACTATGCTTTTGTAACTCATGCTCCCACAAACTATGCCTCTTATTCCTGACATTGATTGTATGTTTTTGTTCGATTTTTATAGGTTTGGGAAATTGAATAACATTTCCCCCACTAAGGTGGTTTAATCTTTAAAAAAAAAATGTAAATCAAGTAGTAAGCAACAGGTAGACCAACGTCGCTGTCACACAAAAGTTTTCTCTTCTGGTGATGAAAACTGACAAAACCCTAAAGTAGTCTAACCGATTGATCAAGCCCAACGAATAAAGTACGTACTATATGTTTTGAAAATAAAGTTGTTGGTTTGTAAAGTAAATAGTTATTAATTATCATGCAACAAGTCTTTCAATTTACTTTTAAATCTGTATAGTCAATATGATTATGCATATAATTAATAGTTCAATATATGATGAAACTAAAGTCATCTAAGGATTAATCTTAGTCCCTGTCAAATTTAGCTTATTTTTGCATTTTACTGTTAAATTAAGCTAAATTTATCTAATTTCACATACCTGCAGTGTACTTCAACAAATATCAGCTAGTTTCAACTTTTAACTAATTGCAGCGTGCTTCAACTAATTTAAGCCAACTTTAATTTTTATAAATCATATTTTTGAAATAAAGTTACTTTTTATAAAATCCCAATAATATACTTTTGTTTCGATTTATGAAATAAAGTTACATTTTGATATGTTTAGTTTAGTAATCGAGAATAGATCAAATTAATCTATACTCGAAAGTAACAATTTGAGCAACTATTCCTAAAAAACATATCGGTTGCATCCAATACTAATCGCTATCATCTGATGGTTCAATTTTACTAGTATCACCACCTAACGAATTTCAAATCTGTTCAGTTATACCTTCACGCACTTCTACCATAACCATTTTTCGATGTTCATCAAACATAGTGAAATCGCTAGTTCATTGTGTATGCTCGTGATCTAAAATAAGAAATGTCAATCTCTTGCCTACGAATGAAGTAATGAAGCGTAAAACATACATCAATAAATAACATTTGATGACAATCTTCAATTTGAGACATTTTTTCACTCTCCAAGTACTTTTCAACTGTCCAAATGCACCTTCGATTTTAATTCTAAATGAAAATTTTCGTTTGTTAAAATGCTCTGCCTTACCTGGTGGTGCATGTCTTCTTGCTCTTGTACCGGAAAATGGAGCCATTTACGAAATAGTGTTTGAGTACCCGGAATCAACCAAATAATATTTCCCCACATGAATTGAACAATACAAACGACAGTGTGTATTTGGAAGAGGAAATATAAAATAAATTAAAATGAGTGGTTGTTAGAGAATAAATTATATTGGGTGCTGGATACATGGGATCTTAAGATGATTCGGATTAATTTTATAAAAGAGAGGAAAGTAGATAAGTTTTGAGATTTAAAAAGTAGAAGATAAAGAATATTTAGTGCATTTAAAAAAAGAGGAAGGAGGAAAATTTGAAAAGTAAATACTGATGCTACCAGCTTCCAGTCCCGGTCCGGATGATGCTGAGTCTCCGGCCCGGATGAGGTTTTGTCCGTGCTCCGCGCGCTCTCACCTAAAGACCTGCAAAACAACGCCCCGGAGTATCCCGAGGATAGCTACTCCGGCGTGATGATGAAAGAGGGGCCTTTGAATAGGAGAGAGAATAAGGATATATTGAGAGAGTTTTTATCTGATAGAACATACCTTTCTCCACAAGTCCAAAACTGTATTTATAGGTGTGAGTGGTCAGCCTCCAGCCTAGAGGTAGTGGTCATGTCCTTTTATCCTTACCCGGAGACAGGTCATATTCATGTCCCCTTGTCCCCGGATAACGCCATTCTAGCTGACGTCATATGGACCGGGCTACACTCTGGGCCGGAGCCTAGATATGGGCCAGAGCCCATATCACCACCAGCCCCCCGAGACATGGGATTCGTCCGGAAGTGCAATCCGGAGAAGGGATCCCGTGTCTCATCACAAACGCTTTTCTTATCCTCGTCGGATCCGCCCGGAGGCGTGTAATCCGTTCCGGGAGCACAATACCTACCCAGGTGCGTCTGGGTACGCGCTCGCCGTTTGTACTTCTCGTGCGCGTGCTTTGTGGCGCATTTAATGAGGCGTGCTGCTGCACCATAAATGCGCTGTCAATTCAAAAAAAAGTTCTGTTTTCCTTTTCCAAATAAATTCCTTTTCCTTTTTTCCAGAGAGCAATCATGTCGCCTCGGGACTCGCTCCCTTTTTTTATCAGTTTTATGTCTATAAATAGTGAACTCTTTCCACCACTTTCGTTTTTCACTTTCTTCGTCTCTTGTTTTTCTTTGCTATTCCTGCTTATCCTTCTGTTTTTCCTTCTTCAGAACACTTCTCCTCTTTCATTCTTTCTCTTCCTTTAATCATAATGTCTGCTGAAGGTGTTGATGTTACGATTGGGATTAACCATGAGCCAGAAATCGATGATCCGAAGGCCGGAGAGATTGTCAACATCGATTCATCTGTCAAAGAGCTAGTTCGAGCTATGGTGGTTCCTCTTTCCGTCGACTCCCGTTTGACGCCGTTCACCGGGGACCATACCGCGGTTGCGGCCATTCCCCGAAGTCACTTTTTCTATGGGATCACTTTCCCCCTTCCCCAACTGTTTCTAGACATCTTTGAGCATTATCAGATTTCCCCTGCTCAGCTTCAGCCCAATTGCATCGCCGTCGTCCGGGCCTTTCTGCTAAACTGCTACCGGTGCGACATAACCCCGTCTCTCGACTTATTCCGGTCCTTTTATCATTTGGATGCCACAAAGGACGAAAAGGTCTTCACTTTTCAGAAACGGAAAGGAGTGAGGGATTGCAGCAAGGGTCGCCATGACTACTATGCGAACTGGCAGAAGAACTACTTCATCTTTAACCTGGATAAGTATCCGTGCCCCGTATGGAATGGCAGGAGGGATAAGGAAGACAAGGAGGTATTCCGTCCGGACGGCGTTGACGTAGCGGACATCAACAAACTGAGCCACAACCAAATCAATCTGAACAAGTTTTGGATCAACGGGAAGATTGATGGCGTATGAGGAGGCCGTTTATACCCGGTGCCGCTACTACTTCCCCCGGGACACATCTTGTAAGTCTCTTTTCTTTTATTCCTTGCTTTATGTTTCTTGTCTCTTATCTCCTTCTGTTTGTCTGCAGTGTATCCTGAGATCGAGGCGGGTGTAGACCCTCAGTCCGGATCCATCAAGAACAAGAACACTGGCGGAAATCCTCCGCCCGGGACTACAAAAGCTGCAGACAAGGAGAAGCCAACAGCCGGTTCGGGGACCGGCATGAAATCCCCAACTACTGAAGAGGCAGAGAAGGACAAGGAGAAGAACCGGAAGCGCCAGTTAGCGCTGCTCGCGGAAGAGAAGGCCAAGGTGGAGGCCTTGAAGAAAATCGCGGCTGCGTCCGCGAAACAGTCCTCCGTTTCGGGCAGCGGGGCTGGCATCAAACAGTCCTCAGTTTCGGGCAGCGGGGCTGGCAACCGGGCCGCTGCCATCGCCCTTGAGGACCCTCCGTCCACCGATGAAGATGACGACGTTCCGTTGTCAAAGAAGCCGAGGAAGAAAATTCCGTCCTACCCCCATCGGACTGAAACGGGCCAGCATTCGTCCGCGAACCCGATTGTCCAGCAGGTGGAGATTCCGAACCTCTCCGCAAACAAGGACACTCCGGACAGTAGTTATACTTCTGGCCGGGTCAGCCAGGTAAGACCTCGTTTGTTGTTTATCTTTTGTATATTAGTAGATGGTTGTCTAATTTAACTCCTTGTAGGACTTTGCGGCTTATCTTATTGCTGCTTCGGGTGTTTCTACTGCTATCAACAAGGCTTATCACGCAATGCATACTCAGCTATCCCAGAAGATAAGTGGGTTGCAGCGGATAAGGGGGAACCTGACCCGTGAGCTAGCTGCTGCAGAGTCCCGAACGGCCGAGGCTGAGGCCCGGGCGGCCAGAGCCGAGGCCCGGGTCCAGGAGCTGGAGGACCTTTCTTCTCCGGGTGCCCAGCGTGATCTGTGTGGTTCCTTTACGGATAAGGTACTCCGGAGCGAAGCGTTCGAGAAGAACCTGCAGGGTCTATGTCTCGAATCCAACAAGCTCGCAGCCCATCAGGTCTATAGGAAGATGCGAGGCTGGGTTCCGGAGGTCCGGAGGGAGGCGTTCACCAAGTTCTACTATCATCCGGACGCTCAGGCCAAATACAACTATGATCTGGACCAGTTTTACCGCGGAGGGGTCGAGAAGATGCAACCCTCCGTGTTAACGGTGTTCGACACTAATCCGGAGGAAGGCTCGGCCTCAGTCTCAGCCGAATCAGTCCGGGCCTTCAACGAGGGCCTGGTTAATCTGCAGGTTGAGGTGCCTCCCGTCCCGGAGAAGACCCATCCGGAGAGGACCGATCCGGAGTCTCCTGTCAAGCCCAAGTACTTGGAAGTGCTCCAGCTGTATGGATCTCCGGATGCCAATGAGGATGATGGTGGCGATGCCCGGTTCGGGGACGACGAGAAAGGAGATGGCGGTCATGATGACAACAACCGCAGCGAGGACTCTGATGTAGAGCGCACTCCTTAGCTTTTAATTTCTGTGTAATAGCTTTTAATCCGGATAGGTCTGATCTTCTATTGTTTAGTGTAGGAAGGACAATAGCGAGGACTCGGATGGGGATGACAACCCTCCGGATGATGTAACCCTTCTTCTTTCTTTTAAAAAAAAAGTTTTTTCCTTCTTCCAACACTTGTGCTTATTTTCTTATTCGATCTCGTATCTTTACTTGTCTACAGCCCAGGGGTCCGAATCCGGTTCTCCGGACCGGTAACTCGCGTGACCATCGCTCACCAGCTAGCTCCCACTCTACAAGTCCTCCGTGCCCTAGGTGCGCGGAGTTGGAGGCGGAGCTTTCCGGATGGACGATGGGTGGGGAACGGACTCGTGAGCTTTTTATCCGCTCCGGGATGGAGCCTCTAATGGAAGAGTTCCAGGACATTCCATCTTTGGCCGCTTGCACGGAGGAGTTTGGGACCCTGTCCCAGTGCCAGGGTTTTGCCCGTGAACGGATCAATGCGACCAATGATGCGGACGAGACGATCTCCATGCTGCAAGCGGAGCATGAAGACTATAAGGCCAAACTGAAAACCGAGTTGGATTTAGTTTGGACCCTGCTCCCCTTCTATTCCGAGAAGTTGAAGTGGCTGGCCAGCCGGACGGATTTCCAGCGGGATTACTTGAAGCTGGAGGAAGAAAACCAAATGCTTGCCGGCCGGGTGATGGTTCTCCGGGAGAATCTGATGACCCTGCAACTTTCATACCATCTGACCGGACTGCGCCTCGGACTCGTCACTTCGACTATATACCGTAACTTTCCTCGCGATGTAAGTGCTCTGATCGTCCGGATGTTCAAGCTGGGGTGGAACGACCGGGAGTCCGAATATCGTCCTGCATTCGAGGAGGCTGTTGAATGGAGGAAACGGATGCATGCCGGCAGTACTCTCCCTCCTTCGCTGACCCTCATTCCGAGTCAGGTGGCGATAGACTTCACCTTCGAGAGGTATACTGGCATTCAGGTTTCCGTCGATCCGGAAGAATCTGCCCGTCGCGTGGAACGGCTCCGTCAAGATGCCTCCATCATCCGTCCCTTTATCATTAGGGAGTTAGCCGAATTGGCAAGGCGACGTCAGGCTCGTCTCCGGGGACGCGGTCACGGCCGGGGGAGGAAGGGGGTCGGAAGGGAGCTCAAGAATGCCCGCATCGGGAACAGCCGGAGCCTCAACTGCGCCCTTAACAGGATGGCACGGGGGAGGGGTGTTCAGCAGGTGACATCCTCAATAAGGGGAAGGGGGAGGGGTAGAGGAAGAAGTACTCAGCCAGCGCGTCGTCCCCAAGTCCCCGTTCGGATTCGCTCTCCTTCGCGATATCCGAGCCAAAATCCCTTCCGTCCGTCTAGGGCTGGTCCTCCGGTTAAGGGCAAAGGGAAGGCCAAAGTCACGAAGGAGACCATGTAGTCCTCCGACTCTGATTCTGACGGAATCTTTGGCTCCGATCCGGATGGAGCCGGTCCATCGGAGCTTCCGCCCATTCCTCCCTTTCCGTATCGAGGACCAGTAGTGGGTCAAAGCAGTGGGAATGAGGTCCATAATCTTGAAGACGACACTCCGGAGCGGACTCCTTCTACCCTGAATCAGGGAAGGGCTCAAGACCCAAGGCCTCCGTCTCTAGAGAACGGTGCTATGCTTCCTCCTACTCCGGAGCCTCCTACTCCGGAACCCACCTCTCCTCCTGTCGATTGGGACATACCTTGGCCCAAATAGATAGGTTTTTATTTTCCTTGTATCTGCGTCCGTCCGGACGTATTTCATTGTACAATTGTACCTTATTGTATTTGTATGTTAATCCGTTCGGATATAATTTCTTTTGGTGCATCATTTATCCAAATATGCTTTCTTTTCTTGTTGTTTGATCAAACCGTTTTGCCCTTTTATTTTGCTTACCTCCGTTAGTTTATTCAAACAATTCAGAGGGTTTTATTTGTTCGTCTTTGCTCACTCCGTCCGTTTGTTCAAACGATCCGGAGGATCCTAATCATGCAGAATTGAAAAATAGTACATAGCAAAATTGAACAAGTGTAAAATTTGACAATTCCTCATTCAAACAAGCGGACCCCGGCTAGACATACCCTTTGTCTAAATGCGGCCAGAGCCAAGTACATAGTAAATAGGACGGAACGGAATCCTAGGCTCAGCCCTAGCCAGAGGACCCGGAACTACATACTTGTTGAAAAAAGACAGCTAGAGAAAGAACTCTATCGGAAAGCATACCTACTCAGGATGCTCCGTAAAACCTTCACAGGTTGGTGATGTTCCACCTTCTGGGGATTGCACGTCCGGACTGATCCGCCAGCTCATAGCTCCCACCCGGGTATGAAGCTGTGACTTGGTACGGGCCCTCCCAGTTCGGTGCCAACTTGCCAGTGGCTTCTTTCAAACTTTTATCATTCCTCCTCATCACCCAATCTCCGGGGACGAATGATTCTTTCCTGACACGTTTGTCGTGATAGCGCTTCATCCGCTCCTTCACCTTGGCCTCATGCAGCGCTGCTTGCTCTCGTTTTTCTTCCAAAAGGTCCAAGTCCAGCAGCCTGCTTGATCCGAGCGGAGAGCTCCGTCCGGCTTGGTTCTCGTCCCAAGTGAGGGTCCGGAGACTGGGGACTCCCACTTCAGCTAGTATGACTGCCTCCGCTCCGTACACCAAACTGTATGGTGACTGGCCCGTAGCGGATCCTTCGGTTGTCCTGTATGCCCAAAGAACACTTGGCAGCTCGTCGACCCAGTTTCCTCGTGCCCCCTGCAAACGAGTCTTCACTCCGTTCACCACTGTCCGGTTAGTAACTTCCACTTGACCGTTGGCCTGCGGGTGGTAAACAGATGTGAGCCGCTGCGTAATTCCGTACTCCTTACACCAAGATCGAAACGGGTCATTTTCAAACTGAGCTCCGTTATCCGTGACGATGTACTTAGGGATTCCGTAGCGGCAGATGATGTTCTTCCAACAAAACTTGACGCAAGTGCTACCACGGATGTTTGTGAGGGGTTCGGCCTCCACCCATTTGCTGAAGTAGTCGATTGCTACTATCAGGTACTTGAATCCTCCCGGAGCGGAGGGGAAGGGTCCGACGAGATCGATGCCCCATCTATCAAAAGGCCACGAGCCGGTGATCCCGACCCTTTCTTCTTGCGGAACATGAATGAGCGGAGCAAACCTTTGGCACTGTACACAGGAGCGGACGTACTTCTGCGCCTCTTCGAACAGGGTCGGCCAGTAGTAGCCCGTGCACATTATCTTTCTCGCTATGGTCCGGGCTCCCTGGTGACTGCCGTTCGGTCCTTCGTGCATCTCTTTCACAATCCGAGCTGCCTCGTCCGAGTCCACGCATCTTAACCACGGTTGGAGATATCCTTGTCTGAGCAGGGTTCCGTCCACTATGGTGTAGTGCGGTGCTTTCTGTCGGATTTTCCGTGCCAATGCTTTATCCTCCGGGAGCTTTCCGTGCTGCAAATAGTCGAAGAAAGGCGCCATCCATGACTCCTTTTGAACCTCCACTGCTGCCACAATGGGACGTCGTAACTCCGAGCGGATAGGGTCTCCATCATCAAGTTGCTCTCCGCGTCCGGCTTGATCTCAGAAGAGGCAAGTTTGCTCAAGGCGTCCGCCTTACCGTTGTCCTCGCGAGGGATCTGTGTTACGGTAATTCCACGGAACTTGGCTAATAACGGCTTAACCGCCTCAAGGTACTTCTGCAAGCTCCGTTCCTTCGCCTCATATTCTCCATTCACCTGCTGAACCACTATCTGAGAATCACTGTATACTTCAACGTCCGTGACTCCTATCTCCAATGCCAGCCGGAGTCCGGCTAGGAGCGCTTCATACTCTGCCTCATTGTTTGTTGCTCGGAAACCGAACTGGATAGCATACCTGTACTCCGTTCCTTGTGGGCTGGTCAGCAGGACTCCTGCCCCGCCCCCATTAGCATGAGAGGACCCGTCCACATGCAACTTCCATCTTTCAGAGGGTGGTTCCGATCCGGACGGATCTCCTGAAGGTTCGGTCATTTCTACCAAAAAGTCCGCCAGGGCTTGCCCCTTGATCGCCTTCCGGGGATGATACTTGATCTCGTGCTCTCCAAGCTCAACTGCCCACTTCATCATCCGACCCGAGACTTCCGGCTTCAGCATGATCTGTCTCAACGGATGATTCGTTAAAACCGTGATCGGATGACCTTGGAAATATGGTCGGAGGCGTCGGGAAGCATGGACCAATGCCAGTATCAGCCTTTCCAAAGCAGTGTATCTCGTTTCCGGACCTTGGAGTGCCCTGCTCACAAATTAAACCGGACGCTATACCTTACCATCTTCCCGGACCAGAGCAGATCTTATAGCATGTTCTGTCGCCGCTATGTATAGAAAAAGCTCTTCTCCGGGCAATGGCTTGGACAGGGTGGGGAGGCTTGCTAGGTGAGCTTTGAGATCCGTGAACGCCTGGTCACACGCCTCCGTCCACTCGAACGGTTTAGCCCTGCGGAGTATGTTGAAAAACGGGAGCTGCTTCTCAGCAGCCCGAGCGAGAAATCGGCTCAGAGCGGCCAGCGATCCGGTCAATTTTTGCACGTCCTTCACCCCCTTCGGAGGAGGCATCTCCATAAGGGCCGATATCTTTTCCGGATTGACGTCGATTCCTCGAGCTGACACCATATAGCCAAGGAACTTCCCTGCTCCTACTCCGATGGTGCTCTTTCCGGGGCTGAGCTTGAGGTTCACCGTCCGGAGCACGTCGAACATCTCCCGGAGGTCGGACAAAAAAGACTCGTACGTCCAGCTCTTGACCACCATATCATCAACATAGACCTCCAGGTTCCGCCCCATCTGGTTCCGGAAAAGCTTGTCCGCCATCCTTTGGTACGTCGCACCTGCGTTTTTCAATCCGAAAGGCATTTTCCTGTAACAAAAAGTACCAAAGTCAGTGATAAAAGATGTTTTAGGACGGTCATCCTTGGCCATCGTAATCTGGTGATACCCTCGGTGCGCATCAAAGAATGCCAACACCTGGTAACCAGTAATAGCCTCGACCAACTGATCGATGGAGGGGAGCGGATAGCTATCTTTCGGACAGCATTTGTTTAGGTCTGTGAAGTCAATACACATTCTCCAAGAGCCATCGTGCTTCTTCACCAGAACTGGGTTTGCTATCCACTCCGGGTAGGATATCTCCTCCACGATTCCGGCACTCAACAATCTACCCACCTCCGCCCGGATCTCCTCCACGCGTTCCGGGGCGAGGGGCCTCTTCTTCTGCCTGATCGATTTCAGCTCCGGAAAGACATTGAGCTTGTGGATTGCGATCTCTTCCGGAATGCCAGTCAAGTCCTCCGTCTCCCAAGAAAACACATCCTCGTACTCTGCCAACAGGCTTCGTAACTCCTTCTTAACGTCATCCGGCATGTTTTTCCCCACACTGACTACCCCCTTCCGCCCGACCATCATATCCTCCACTTCGTAAGACGGTGCTTCTCCATGGATGGCTCCTACCAAGTCTGCTTTGGCTTTTCCCTTGTCTGAGGCGGACAGCTTGGGTTGGCCCTCCCCGGAACGGGCATCCTTGATGGCGGTCAGCATGCAACTCCGGGCGGTTTGTTGATGTCCCCGGACGGATGCGATACCGTTTTCTGTAGGGAACTTCATAATCAAGTGGAAAGGCGAACATATGGCCTGCGCCTGTGACAGCCACGGTCTTCCAATGATCATGTTGTAAGGGGAAACAGCATCAATGACGGTGAAATTACACTCCACCGTGGCCCGCTTTGTTGGGTCCTGGAAATCCGTCAGGGTTACTTTCAGAGGGATGACTCCGAGCGGATGGACGGTCCGTCCGGTGAACCCTGAAAGGGGGGTCTGACACGGTTTTAAATTTTGTCGCCCAATTCCGAGCTGATCAAAGCATCCCGCGAACATAATCTCCACACTGCTACCGTTATCTACGAACACTCGTTTGATCAGTACTCCTTCGACATCTGCTATCACCACCATCGGATCCGAATGGGGAACCTGTGGGGGTACCGGATCCTCATCCGAAAAGGTGATAGTCTCACTTGGCTAGAACCTCTTTTCTTGTATCTCTCTCGGAGGCACGTATCTGCTTTTGGCCTTGATCGCCGTCATAGAACAGAGTCCGTCGCCGACGATTCCGTTTATCACATTGATCATCCGGGGCTGAGTCGGGGGCTGTGCTGGTGCGGCTTGTCTTGGTGCCGGGTTTGCCGGGTTAGCTTGGTTTCCCCCCCGAGGGCGATTGTTCCTCCAATTTCTTTTTCGACCCTGTCCGGCTGCAGCTGCCGGGGCTTGGGCCGGGCGTCCGAGTCCTTCTCCCGCCACGCAATCTCTTAACTGGCCTGCTCCGATCAACCTTTCAATATCCGAACGAAGCGCCCTACATCCCTCTGTGGCGTGTCCGTGTGACTTGTGGAACTCACACCACTTGTCCGCATTTGCTGGTGCCGGTACGCCAACAATCGGTTGCGGATCCGTAAACAGACCTCGGTGAACCGTGAGGATCTCCGTACGGGTCTTTGAGAGAGGGGTGTAGGTCGGACGAGCAACGGCTGCCGCTGCTGGTGCTACCGCTGCCGGGGCTGGTACTCGTCTGGCCTGATCTGTCCGGACGGGAGTCCGTGCAGCAGTGGTCTGGGTCCCCGTCACTGTGAGAGACCTTTGCTCGAAAAAGCCCACCGTTGTCATCCGAGCCTGGTTGGCGTCGTGCACCGTACAATGCATCTCCACCACCAACTGGAGGTGATAGTATGATGTAGGCATATTCTTCATGAGCTTGATGTAGAAGGTGTTGTCCCTCAGTCCGTTGACGAATTTGTGGATAATGGCCTTCTCCTGCAAGTACCGGTCCACCACCTTCATCGTCGCAGCTATGTACCGGGTGTAGAATTCCCAGGTAGTCTCCGTCTCCAGCTGCCTCATTGCCAGGACCGTGGCAAGGTTCACAAATGTGTGTTTCATAGCGGAATAGCGCCGGACCAGAGCGATGGCGAAATCCCAAAAATGTCGGAGCGTACCGTTCGGCAGACCCTTGAACCATGTCAAGCAGTTGCCTCGCAGGTATGAAGGCACCATCTTACACTGCAACTCTTCCGGAATGTCTCTAGCAATCATGATACTTGCATAAGTATGAACAAACTCTTCCGGATCTCCTTCTCCGTTGTAGGTTGGAAGTCCGTCCGAAGCCTTGGTTCCGGCTGGCCATTTGAAACTCAACACCTCCGGAACCCAAGGTGACTGTGGTCCGATCCCATTCCGTCCGATGAGGCGATTAAGACGGTCTTCAATGGAATCCGGACAGAAAGGTGTTTGAAAACCAAAACCTCCGGGAAATCCTCCCCCGGCAGGCGGCATTCCAAACGTCATCTGCTTCTGACCTCCGGGTCCTCCGGCAGGTTGCATCCCAAACATCATTTGCTGTTGACCTCCAGGTGCACCCATTCCGTAACCTTGCTGGGTACCGTATCCCTGCTGGGTTTGTGCTCCCCAGTAAGGTGGTGCGTTCGGATTCAAACCAGCGGTCTGCTGTTGATGTCCGCCCGGAAATGGGTTTAGGTTTGGCGCTCTTGGTTGATCCGGAGGCGGCTTGTCCGCTTCAACTCGTTGAGCCGCCTTCCACTCTTGGAACTACTGGTACTCCGTCATGTTTGTCCTCAGGATGTTGCCTCCAAGCCCGGAATCATGACGCTTACGCTCCTCCCTTCCGGCCTTTCGCCCAACTTGAGGTCTGGCTGACCGGCTCTGAGCATCGTCTTCCGTGCTATACCCTTCAGGAGACTCAGGTTCATAATCTTCGGCTTCATCCGAGTCGGATCCCTCAGGATGACCCGGATCCGGCGTTTCTTCCAGGTTGTCATCCTCTTCTGACAACTCCTGATCACCAAACTGATTCTGGTTCCGTGCCTCGCGTGCCGCCTGCAGTCGCTCCCTAGCCTCACGCTGTATATCTGCCAGAGTCCGTTCGGGAACCTGCTTCTTCCCTTTCGCCTTTTCCGTTGCCAAGCGCTGTCACCGACGCTCCTCAGCTGCGGCCCTCTTCTCTGCTGCCGCCTGTTTGGCCTGGAGAATCCGTTCCTTCTCGGCTGCTATCTCCTAAGCTCTAACTGTAGCGGCTTTTCTGGTTTTTGGCCCTCCTCCCGCTTCCTCCTCTGCCGGGAGAGGGTTCTTTCTCGGTCGACCGCGCGACATGAACGCAACTTATAACTGGAAATATTTTTTGGATCCCATTGGGCGTGCCAACTGATGCTACCAGCTTCCAGTCCCGGTCCGGATGATGCTGAGTCTCCGGCCCGGATGAGGTTTTGTCCGTGCTCCGCGCGCTCTCACCTAAAGACCTGCAAAACAACGCCCCGGAGTATCCCGAGGATAGCTACTCCGGCGTGATGATGAAAGAGGGGCCTTTGAATAGGAGAGAGAATAAGGATATATTGAGAGAGTTTTTATCTGATAGAACATACCTTTCTCCACAAGTCCAAAGCTGTATTTATAGGTGTGAGTGGTCAGCCTCCAACCTAGAGGTAGTGGTCCTGCCCTTTTGTCCTTACCCGGAGACAGGTCATATTCATGTCCCCTTGTCCCCGGATAACGCCATTCTAGCTGACGTCATATGGACCGGGCTACACTCTGGGCCGGAGCCTAGATATGGGCCAGAGCCCATATCACCAAATAAACTTTTATTTATGTGCTAAAAGTTAATTGTAAGATTTAAAATAAAATATTTTTTAGCTAATTTCAGTTAACTGCAGCGCTTCAGTTAACTGCAACGTGCTTCACCTATTTGCAGCTTGTTTCAGCTTACTTCAACTAATTTCATCTAAATTCCGCGCAGTTAAGATTAATATAAGCTGAACTTGATAGAGATTTAGTTGAATTCAGTCTATATAGCTTCAATACAAATATATAGAAGTTTGACATTTAATTGTATAAATTTATTTATTTATTCTATATATGCACATATAATTTATTAGTGTTAAAATAATCAATTGAGGGTTGACTTTAAAATAGTTACTTCGCTATCTTACATTAGACCTCGTTTGGCAGCAAGAGGTTACAAGACGTTTGAAGGAGAGTTTTGGTTTTTTTGCTAAAAATAGATTTTTGACAGGTCAGCTACTTATGGTGTTTGGTGAGATAATGATTCATCTAACTGTTTGATCCAAACCTCTCAATTTGAAAACGGTTGAAAAAGTTGCGTTTCCAACTTAACTCAACAATTAATATTACAATTTTTCTTTTTATCCTTTACTATCAGGTTTCATGCGTACGAATCCTTTCAAACATTTTTTCTAGTAACTGAAAAAAATATTTTTATTCCTTATTATCCTTTTAAAAATTGCCAGTTTTTTTTTTATCCTTGTAAGAATATAAACTAAAAACATATAAAAATCTTATATATGTTAATCAAAATACCTCAAATTGAATAAAAATACAACAATTATTAGACAAGTTTTTCCATACTTTTAAAATAATAGATCACACACTAATCAAACTAAAAAAAACCTTATAATAAATTTTAATTATTTTTATTTTCCAAAATGATAAATTTTAATTATCTCTAATAAATATAAAATATAAGTATTTAAAATATTTTCCATACTTCAAAATAAGATCACACTAAATTTATAAAACTAATGATATATTTTATTTATTTGTGTCCATTTTTGTCATTTAGCATAACAAACAGCTATCCGCTATTTATTTTTTACCAAACACTCATTTTACCAACAGTTAGTCAAAACAGGTAATACAATCTGCTAACAGCTAACAACTAGTACAATCCGCTAACAGTTAACAGCTGGCTCCCAAACGGGGCCTACCACTACTAGATGCATATATACCCCAATCATGGCGGTCTACCCCATATCAAGGCATTTCTCATTACCGTTGGTAACTGCGTTGTTTCATAAAAATCAGTGTTTATAAGTTTCGATATCAAAACCTGGTATATATACATGACTTGGACAATAAGTCCAACTGATTTTAATTATGGTAGAATAGTTTAAACCCAACTAATCATAATTATAGCAAAACAGTTCAGGTAGGGCTGTGCATTTGGTATTACCCGCCCCGTCCCATTATCAAATTATCCGCGGGTTAGGGCAAATTATTCGCGGGGCGGGACGGGACAAATTATCCATGAGGCGCGGATAATTGATGGATCGATCCAATTTGGTAACATTTTTTTCAGTTAATTTTTTTTATAAAACCTAAATAATACAAATCAGTATAATCAAACATTGTAAATGATTTTTTAACATATGTAATCGTGCTTATTTAAAAAAATTAAAATATATGAAAGAAAAAATATATTTTCTTAATGATAAATAAGGTATGTTTAATTATTAGTACAACTTATTTGCCAATTCAATTAAGTTTAATTTAGTCCATACTCCTATTGTGATAGAATTGTTTGAGAAATCAGAGTTCGAAATTGATTACAAGAAGTTGAAGGACTAAGCCCAACTCTATACAACTCCATTAGTTTTCCGATTCCAATCATAACTAGGCTGTCATTTAATTAGCTTGATTGAAAACCCATATGAATTCAACTTCATTCAACTTACCTAAATTTTATTAAACTTAAATTTATTTGACAGAACTAAATAGATGTAAATATAATTGACTCAGCTACTTTATTTTTCAAACAATACAGTTGTGAAGCACCTGATCAATTAAGGCTTTATTATATACTTACTTTATTTTGGCTTATATATTTTAACGGAACGATAAACAATAAAGAAACTTCAATGACATTTCGGTCAATATTTCAAAATTAATGACATTTCCGTCATTAATATTTTAAGAAAACCAAGTGGGACAAGGTTAGACAGTATATATATATGAGGTGTTTGGGAATTAGCTGTTAACTGATTGCATTATTTGGTTTGACTAGCTGATTGTATTAGCTAATTTGACTGGCTGATTTGACTAGCTGGTTGTATAAATGTATTTGGTAAAATTAGCTGATAGATATAGTTGTTTATGGACAAAATGACATTTATGGACATGAATATATTTTACTACTTATTCACCTATTAAATGTACATAAGTTCCTATTAATTGTATATTTTACGACTTGCATGTTAAAAAACTCAAGTCTGAAATTAAAAATAGATTTTTCTCAAAAAATATGGAAATTGTGCCTTACTCCTCACCCATGGAGATATCCAATAAGTTTTCTGTTTTGCAGGAGGACTCTTTGGATGATGATACCAATCCAGAAGACATGTGATTATACTCCAGAGATAAAGGAGGTACATCCTTTCACTGCACTGAAATTTTAAATGATGATGTTGTAGAGCCTGCAATTGAACCTGAAATGCATGTTAACGAAAATGCAAGGGCCTCTGATTCATTGTTATCTGATGATATTCTAGCTATGCATAATACTGAACAGATCTCAGCTCATGAATTACTTACTCCTACACAAGACACTAGCACAAATATAGAAGCACCTAGTTCCTCTTCTGTTAAGAAAAAAGGAAAAAAATCTACTGAGTTAGAGAGTGCTGTTAGGTCTCTAAGACCTAAATAAAAACTAAAATACCTTGTTTAATGATAGAACACACTAAAATAGCTAATATCTTGGTGTGGAACATCAGGGGCATCAATACTTCTATAGATAGAATCATTTCACTCACTGTATTACACAAAATAGATATTCTATGTTTAATCGAACCAATGCATGATGACAGTGTCTGTGCAACAGTTCAACATATTTTACACTTTGAAAATTCCTTCTATGTTGAGCATGCTAAAATCTGGCTTTTTTGGAATCAAAATTTCCATACTAATATTCTATCACAGACTGATCAACTTGTATATACATCTGTTACTGATACCATAGGTTCTGGCCCATGGAATGCAACTTTTGTTTATGCAAAAGTTTTTAGAAACCTTAGAAGGACACTATGGAGTGACCTTCTATCCCTCCCTCAGTCTCCCACAATATATGTGGGAGACTTTAACACTGTTAGAAATGTAAGTGAACGTAGAGGTAGAACACCACCCCCCCTAGCTAGTATAAGAGAGTTTAGTGCTTGGATAGATGGTCTGGCCTTACAGGAAATATCCACAGTTAGAAGCCTTTTTACATGGTCAAATAACAGAAAAATGAGACTTGCTTCTTCAGAGACTTGATAGAGGCTTGTGTAATTTGGACAGGCAAGCAAGATTTTCACATAGCTCAATTCAGATCCTAAATAGATCCACTTCTGACCATAACCCTCTATTCCTAACCATTTAGGATGCATCTGAACACTGCCCTAAACCTTTTAGATTTCAATCAATGTGGCTGGGCAGAGAGGGATTCAAAGACATAGTCACTAATTGCTGGCAAGAGCCCAGTCAATTCCATGGAATGTACAACATGGTTTTTAAACTAAAAAGGCTCAAAACAATTCTGAAAATATGGAACAAGGCCCATTTTGGAGATGTCCATAAGAATCTGTTAGAGGAATGGGCTAAAGTAGCCAACCTAGAGGAGCAATATCAGTCTTCAGGCACAGAGTCTGACCTGATAGCCCTTAATGAGAGAGCCAAATTTTACTGAGTAGAGCCACCACTGAGCAAGTTACCTTCTGGAAACAAAAAGCTAACATAAAGTGGTTGACTGAGGGTGATGCTAGTACAAAATACTTTCATAACTCAGTCAAGGAAAGACATGGAAGACCAAGGATTAGTAAGATTAAAGATTCTCATGGACACTGGATCTCTGATCCAGACACCATAAAGAGTCATGCAATCCAGTACTATGAAAACTTGCTAAATGAGCCATACTGTGAAGACTCAGGTAAATATCTCAGACACTTTCTATCAGTAATCCCAAAACTAGTTACTGATGAGGAAAACCAGAAGTTGATGATGCCAGTTGACCTTGAGGAGCTCAGAACTGTAGTATTTGACATCAGTTCAGATAGTGCACCTGGTTCTGATGGCTACTATGGTGCTTTTTATACTCACTTCTGGGAATTGATAAAGTTGGATTTGCTTGCAGCAGTATGTGAATTCATGGCAGGTTCAGCCATACCAAAGGCCATTGCTAGCACTTGGCTGACTCTCATCCCAAAGAAACCAATACCATCTACCTTCTCAGATTACAGGCCAATTAGCCTTTCAAACTGCCTTAACAAAATCTTCACCAAGCTTCTCACAGAGAGAATCAAGCCCCTAATGCCAAAACTCACTTCCCAAGAACAATATGCCTTCTTGAAAGGCAGGCACATCTTTGACAACACTCTTCAGATGTTGGAAATGACAAGACTGTTAGGAAGGAAGAATAGGCACCAAAACCTTATTGTTAAGCTTGATATGCAAAAGGCATTTGACAGGGTATCATGGGGTATTTTAAACTCCATATTACTGCACTTTGGATTCCATGGCTCCATAGTTAAAATAATAATGCAAAATATTCAAGCTGCCTGGTTCTCTGTAATAGTTAATGGCAATGCTTCAGGATTTTTCCATTCAACCAGAGGGATCAAACAAGGTGACCCCCTATCACCATTCCTCTATAATCTGGTCACATAATCCTTCTCTAGGGGCATTAGGAAATTAGTGAAGATACAGTATCTCAAGCCTTTTAGTATGCCTAGAGGAGTTGATTGCTTAACCCATCTCATGTATGCAGATGACACTGCTATTTTCACTAACTCAAACAAGAGAAACATGAAAAGACTCAAGGCATTTCTAATGGCCTATGAGGCGACATCTGGCCAGAAGGTGAATTACTCCAAATCTGAGTTCTTCACCCACCAGAATACTCCTCTGAACAGACTGAGGCTCATTAAGAGAACACTGAGTATGGTTGATGGAAAAATGCCCTTTAAATATTTAGGGGTTCCATTTTTTAGAGGAAGAAACAAAGTCTCATACTATGAGCCCTTATTAGAAAGAATGCAGAGTGCTACTTCCAACTGGAAGAACATGGTTGTCACCAGCTGGGAAGATGATAATGATAAGACATGTTCTTATGGCCATTCCAATTCATGTCATTGCTGTTCATAAACCTTCTAAACAGGTTATTAAACAAATGGAGAGAATAGCTTCTAGATTTTTTTGGGGAGAGACAACCTAAGGACAGAAGAAAATATGGAGGAAATGGTCAAGAACTACCATACCTCATATTGAGAATGGTTTAGGTTTTAAGGACATTAGAGCCATGGTTGAGGCTTTCTCCTGCAAACTATGGTGGAAGTTGCAGAAGAATGACACCATATGGACAAACCACCTTGGAACTTACCTGGTACTTATAAAACCTCACTGACCTGGAAGAGGATTTGCTCAGTTACAGAGAAGTGCAATGAACACAGTTGTGTAATTTATGGTAAAGGTACTTGCTCCTTTTGGGACTCTAATTGGACAGGACTAGGTGCTTTGTGTTACCATTGGCCACAGGACAGGGAAATCCCTTTCCCCACTCTTACTGTGTCTCAATTCTTGCTAAATAAGCATGTTTATCTTACCCCTATTGATCATTTTTTGGCTACAAATCTTTTACACATCTTGCAGATTTCACAGATGGAGCATGAGCATGATGATACACTTATCTGGAAGCCTTCCCTCAATGGCCAGTTTACAATAAAATCTGCATATGATGCTCTCAGGGTTTCTGCACCAAAAATCAACATTTATGAACAGGTATGGTCTAAACCTGCCACTGTTAAAATGTCTGTTCTAATCTGGAGACTTAGAAATAGACTGCTCCCCTTTGATGATGTCCTAGTTAAATTTGGTTATCACATGCCATCAAAATGCCCTTTCTGTAATAATGAGGATACTATTGAGCATTATTTCAATACATGTGATAGTTTTTTGCAGATCTGGACTGATATTTTTACTAAACTAGCTCTTACCACTCCTAGGTTTAGTAGTGTCTCACACAGGATTAATTTCTGCCTCTCATATTCTTTATCCTCTAAAGTCCATAATAAGGTAATTAGAGTAGCCACAATGGTGGTACTCTAGGCCTTGTGGACCAGGAGGAATAAATATGGGGTAAAAATGGTGATGGGGCAAAAATGGTGATGGGGTAACAATGGTGATGGGGTAAAAATTTCATGCCTTTCAGTCACAAAAGACATCATCAGACAAATCTCCCACATTTTTACAGCCTTTTCCCTCACTGGAAACCTACAGAGGCACCAATTTATGATTTTTAATGGTCTGGTTCCATTCATGAACAGAAGAAGACCGAAACCAGTTAAGATCATTAAGTGGAAACCCCCAGATACTAATTACAAAATAAATGTTGATGCATGCTATTCTCAAGATGGTACTACTGGAATAGGTATAATTATTAGGAACAAATCTGGGTAGCCTATTAGACTCTCAACTTCATTCACCAAATGCTCCTCAGCACTTCATGCTGAGCTAACTGCAATTCAAAATGCTTATAGCATTGGTACATCAATGAACCTTAATTTGAGTGAACATCAATGAAAGTCTGATTGCTTGCTAGCTGTTCATAGCATTAAGGATCCTCACAAGGCCCCATGGAAACTATATTCCTTATGCTACACACTTCATGCTCACAAAATACCTACCTATCATGTTCTGAGAGAGGGTAATCAAGCTGCAGACTTTCTGGCTAATCTCTGTATTACTTCCAAGCATTCCAGTGAGCTTAACCCTAGCGTCATTCCTAGAAAGCTTAAAGGAATTATAGAACTTGATAGAATATCTATGCCTAGTCTTAGATTTCAGTTCTTATAGCTTTATACATAAGATTGGATTACTGCTGCTTTTCTTTCTATATGCAGATACCAGAAGGATCTGACAAAAGATAGAGCTGTATTGGTGAAATTCCAACCTTGGAAAGGCCAGTTTGAACAAGGACTTCCAACTCAGCAAGGGCTAAAATGAAGCACAATCTCTCTCAAATATATATGTACATTTTTGTCTAGATTAGCATTCTTTTGGCAATCTAGTCTGGTGCTATGGATTCCCTTTCTTCAAATCATTATTTAGGTGGCAAATTTGTGCTTTGACCTTTGCTGGCTCAATCACTAACATGCTCCCTAAAGTTTTTTGATTCAAGAAAGGTCACTCATTTCCATAGCACTAGAATTTTGGAATAACCAACTTAGGTTATTCTTTTTGTAAAGCTTAGAGATTTGGAGCTTAGGCTCAATCTGTAAAACCTTTTATATGCCAGAAATGGCTCTTTTGGTTTGGGGTGCCAATAAATTCCCCCCACCAATGGTGGTTTTTAATTTTTTTAAAAATGTACATAATTTATCGATTGTTATATTTTATTACAAATGAAACATAAGAATTATAATAAATTAAATTAAATTATTATATAATTCACATTTTCATGAAATTCTTTTAAAACTATACATTATAAATTTGTTTTAGAGAATTTTCAAACTTTTCTCTTGTTTCATGTTGATGGATGTAAGGAAAAAAATTGTTTCCGAGTAATTCTGATGAAATGTTATTGATATTATAGTGGTAAAAAATGAGAAAAACCAACCAATAACATTATAATGAAATGTAATGAACATAAACATCCATAATATAATCATAATAATGCAGCCCAAAATACTAATTTAACAATTAGAATGATGCATAATTATTTTGACACTTGAATTTCCTACAAAAAACCAAATTCAACAATATGTGTATTCTATCTTTTTGCATAATTAGTATAGAGGAGAAAGGGAAAAAAAGTATTTAATTGAGCATTTGAGTAGAAAAAACTACTTTTTTTAGCCTTTTGAAAATTAGACTATTGAGTCCAAATAACACTTTTTCAAACTCATTCACCAAACACTTAAAAGTGCTGTTTGACGGTCAAATCAGCATTTTTTGATCAAATCAGCTAATTTTAGCTCAAAATGCACTTTACCGAACACCCCCTATATATGAGTAAAATTAAGCAGTTTGCAATACCAGCGGTCTGAATTTGCTCATTACTAGTATTCTATTTATTTATGGGAATTCAATCTTACCATGGGGCATGGATATTTTATTGGATAGAATCCTGATTTTTGTCCCGTCCCGCGCCGCCCCACGGATAATGTTATCCGCCCCGCCCCATGGATATTTTAAAGCGGGGCGGGGCGGGTACCTGGATCGACCCACGGATACCCTAATATCTGCAGTTCTGCACACCCCTAAGTGCAGGCCCAACTGAACACTTTTAGTGTAGAACAGTTACAACTGAACACTTGTAATGTAGAGCAGTTAGATCCAACCCAGTACGTGGTCTAGTGGAGTAAGGCATATGCCACAAATTCAAGACTCCACGACTCGGGCATGTCTAATACGATCTCAACACTCTGCCTCTATAAATAGAGGAGATGGAAGAAGAAACAGGTAAGCTCTAGTTTGAAAAATAGACAGAACATTCATAATCTCTACTGACTTGATCATCGGAGTTTCTATCCCCGGAAATCTCTGGGGACTTTTCTTGTAGGAAGCGTTCAACGTCTGAATCTTGGAGACATCCGTAATCAAGGAGGAGGGAGGTTCCGCTTCAAATCCTAATTAGATTAGGTGATTCCGATGTCGGAACCAGTTAAGAATTCAACTAAAAAATATGGGCTTTCTGAATGAAGATGAACACGAAGAACAAAATCAGATGTACACGAATAACACGAAAAACATCATGCACAGATCCATCCTAACAATACGAAGAACAGATTCATCCTTACATCAAGAAATTGACCGACAAAATACACTAACAACTCCATACACAAAAACAAATTCATCGAAAATAGATTCATCAACAAAAACAAGTTCATTCTCAAATCAATCACAAAAAACTTATCTTTATGTAAATTCATCAACAACAAATTTATTCAGATCCATCACTAAGATTATATTCTAACACTTAAACAACCACAAATTCATTGATAGATACATAAATTTGAAACGGGGTTCCGTATCAATCAAAAATTAGAAACTAAAATTCACAAAAATATCAATGTAAATTACAAATGACCTCTTTATGATCGAATCTCCATGGAAGAGAGTTAAGAGATTAAGGAAAAATGGTTAACATTTAGAGAAGAGAGTGGCTGGGGTTGAGATTTTGAGTAGAATCAAAGATAGAAATATATTTGGGAGAATTAAGTTAGAGGAATTGGGAATGAATGTGAGAAGATGAGATTATAGCTAGGTAGAAAGATAGTATCTATATTCGCTGACTGTGAATATATATCATATCGTGTTTCTCAACCCGAATCATATCATGTTCAACATCAGGAACATTTATAATCAAATTACCTCCCAACAATATAAATATAATGCTTTCTGAAGTGGGAATCTTGAATGCTAGGATTCAATTTCATCTTCTGAATTCGGAAGACATATAACACGGCGTTTCAGGTCAACCGTCGTCTTCTCTGCGCCTTTACATGTTTATGCCGTTAATGCTATACAAATAACACGGCGTTTAGGTACCAAACGCCGATAGATAAAATTTTTGTCTGATGAGCGCGATATCGGAACTTTCAAATAGCGGCGTTTTAAAAAAACCCGCTGTTAACAGACGCTGTGATATGCATGCATTTCACTAGTGTACGAAAGCTTAATGATTACATCTTAATTTAGGTCATGTCTAGTTCAATTTATTTGGTGCTGCATGTGCTGTGCTGATGAGTGTTGTGCTGTGCTGATGAGTGCTGAGCTGTGCTGATCAGTTCTATGTTGTGTTGATCTTATGCTGAATAGTGGTGAAAGTTTTGAATAGTATTCATTTAAGTCGAAGAAAAAATACAATGTTTATTACTTATGAAGTAAAAAGTGTACTTAATTAATATTATTTATACATAACATAAAAATAGTGTCCATTTAGATCTTAAATGCATTGAGCTGAAAAGTGTTGTGCTGATGAGTGCTGGCTGTGCTGATGAGTGTTGTGTTGTGTTGAAATGCACTGCAATAAGTTGAACTGGACATGACCTTAGTTACTTTTCAATTTAACCTGCGAACATATAAAATCAAATAAGATTTGGCAAATTAGGTAGAGTATCCAAAACTCATGCGATTTTTTTATGGTCATAACTCATAAGTACAAGAATGTGTCTATAATTTATTCTTACATTTAAACCCAATCAATTTATTCAATATGCAAGTTTGATATATTGGGAATGAAAATATGATGACTACATAGATTAAATTGAAAGTAAATGTCACTCACATTAAAAAAAAGTATATATATATATATATGATAATTTAAATAAAAACACGGACTACAAAATAAAGTTGCACTAACACCTATCAAATCCCAGCATTCATGTAGAAATTTATAAATTGACTGTTTGGGCAACGAGGAGCCAAAAGTTTCAATCGGAACGAGACGCTATTTCGCGCATTAGGTAGCATCTTAATAAAGTATTCATGATACCTAAAATGGGAGGAATAATCCTTGTTATGATTCCATCTAACATAAAACCAAGACATAATAATGAAATAGAAACTATTATTCCATGCATCCCTTTGCAGGAATCTCTCGTGCCCTGGCGTTTCTGTCTTCTTCTCCAACTCATCTCTGCTACTTCACCTCTTAAATACCAATCTCTTCGCTCCCTTTCTGATCACCAAAAATTTCTTAATATACATATTTGTAAAGTTTCTGCAATATTTTGAATTAAAAAATATTATTTATTAGCTCGCCATCTAAAGAAACTCCGTTCTGGCCATGTCTGCCACCGCCGCGCTTCTCCGCATTACCACCGCCTCCAGCCGCTGTTCTCCCGTCACAGTTCCGGACGGTCACCGGCTATTTTATATCTCTACACGGCAAGGTATGCCCGATGTTTTCTTCTTTAGAGAGACAAAACCAATTGAACCTTATCATGTAAATCTATGGACAATAACAATTATAAATGTTACTTGGAATCATTATTATGATAGGATAAAATCATCATTAAGGAGTATAGAATTAATTAATCTCCACTAGTAATACTAGTTTAATTGGATTATAAATTTAATATAGTCTACTGAAGGGCCTTTACTTAATTGTAGATTTTACCTATATTTAATTCGTTGAATATTTGTAGCAGGTACATGGTCATCCGGACGAAGAAGGCCTGAGTTCAGTTTTCGGCTTCAGTGTACCACCACTTCGCTAACAAACGGTCTCTCTTCATTTAAATCATAATTATACAAAAAATCAATTTATAAAACGATGAAACTACTAGATGCAGATCGTATTTTGCTTATTTGTAGTCTTTATTTTTGTTATATAATAATAAATACAATAATTTTGATATATAATTGATTTGCAATTATATGCAATAGAAGTATTATATATAATGCATATGTTTGATATTTATAATTATGGACCGCATCATATATCAAAAACATATATTTTTTTATAAATAAACAGAATACGGCGTACAGCTAGCATACATCTCCACTATTGTCTAAATACATCTGTTTTTATCTTGATGTAGAATCAACACATCATCAGCTGTCACAAGATGGAAGATAACTCAGCAGTTGATCGTGAAACTGAAAGCAATGATTTTCAGGAGAAGATAGAGTTGATCCGGTCCATGCTGCAATCCATGGAGGACGGGGAAATAAATGCCTCGCCTTATGACACCGCGTGGGTGGCGCTCGTGGAAGCCGTTGACGGGAACGGCGGACCTCAGTTCCCCGCCGCGCTCGACTGGATCTCCGAGAACCAGCTACCCGACGGCTCGTGGGGTGATGGGAAGCTTTTTGAGGTTCATGATCGGATTCTCAACACCTTAGGATGCATGGTTGCTCTAAAGTCATGGGACATGCGCCTTGATATGGTCGACAAAGGTAGATCCTGACAATTTTTTGTTTGTTGTTTTGGTGAAATATATCTTGACATAAACTTTGCCCTAAATCCAATTAATTATGTAAGAAAAATTCAAAGTAGGAGGCTGACAGCTTGTTTTTCAAAGCTTATCTAAATTGGTTTTATATATAAGTTAATTAAGTTTAGGGTGGTAATATTGGCAGAGCAGTTTTTAGCATCCAGTGCAAAATTATTTGTTTTTATCCAAATTGCCCATCTTCAGTCAAACCCTATTTACCACTTTTTTTTCTTTTTTTTTACTGAGCCTAGCTAAAAAATCAATTAAAAAAAAAATACTAACCATGGATTAACATGCTGTATCTGAAACAACCAAAAATGTCTGCAGTTTTATGTCAATTTACATAACCGTGGAATCAGAAAACAACCAATCATAAGTACGAAGAGGTAAACACTATGTTTCATGTTTGGTGCATGTTTTGTATATGAACAACTTGTAACCTCAACTAATCGGTATCATAACCGAGGTCTGCAACTCTAGTTGTCCAAATTGCTTATATAAATGTGAAGTATGTAATGCAGGTCTGTTGAAAGGAGGTGCCTTTTTTCAAGTACAAAAAAAGGTTCTTTCACTCACATATCTGATTCAGTACATTTTTTTGCTGCAATCCAAAGACTCACTAGAAAAACGCAACCTAAAAAACTGAGCATAAACAAACTGCATCTGAGTACAAGCAAAAATTCATACAGCAAATTTAATTAGCAGACCAAAAATACAGCATGAAACCCTAAACTCGACATAAAAAAAAGTCCAGCAACATAAAATGTAAAACAACTTCATTCTAAAGGCATCACCTGAGTGGAACAACAAAGAAAAGGGCGGAGGCGATGTGAAACATTTGATAGTCGTCCGAGAACTTCAACGTGAAGTTGCACCTGGAAGGATAAAAAACGTCTCATAATAAACGCAAACTAGAATATTAGCATATCATAAGAAAGCTATCGACATACTGTAACACATCAGACCAAATCAAACTTAATATCCAACTTAATATCAGGCTCGAACAGTTACTATACAAATCAAAAACGGATCTTTTGCTAAGCTAGGCCTAAAATTTATGTTATTTATGGAACAATTTTAGTGTGAATGCTGAACTTGTACGAGTTTATAAAGTATGAGTTTATAAAATTTCGGCTGAACTAGATGTTAAAATCAACCTCTCTGGCAATTTTCTAGTTTCATAGTACTCGAATAGAAAAAAGATGAAGTAACTTTTCATTGGGGCATTACATCGATAACTTTAAGACCATAGAAAAATCTGAAATTGAATTTCTTTAAGAACATCTTCAAACTATCATGTCGCTACCATAATCATTAGGACCATCCCTAATCTAATAACAAGGATAAAAAAACTTACTTGATTAAGATGATGATCAATAGACAATGAATGAAATTTTTTATAAACTTTCAGAGAACCTTGCAAAATATACCACCGTTTCTTGGGAACGGGAGTCGCACAAAAACGATGAAACTGAAACTCCATTTACTATGTTTAAAAGCGGGAGATTTTAGAGGGAGAAGAGTTTTTTGGCGGAAGATCGGAACTGGCTGATTGCTTCCGAAAATAGTTAGGCTCAGTAAAAAAAAAAGAAAAAAAAAGTGGTAAATAGGGTTTGACTGAAGAAGGGCAATTTGAGTAAAAGAAATTAATTTTGTTCTGAATGTTAAAAACTGCTCTGGCAATATCACCACCCTTAAGTTTAATTTAATTTATTTTAGTCATGATAAAATATGATTTAGTCCCTATATTATTTTGAGTTTATGAGTAGATAGGTTAGTTTTGTTCAATTTAATTGGATGACATCCATAGCATTGGAGATGCTCTAATTGTGCGTTTCTTTTCATTTCATACATTAACATTTTTGAATTCCATGAAATATAGGATTATTGTTCATCAGAGAAAACATTGTCAAGTTGGGAGAGAAAAATGCTGCCGGACATATGGCCATCGGTTTTGAGGTCGCATTTCCTTCACTTCTTGAGATAGCTAGAAACTTAAACATTGAAATTCCCTACGAATCTCCCATCATTCAAAACATTTATAAACTGAGGGATCTGAAGCTCACCAGGTAACTGACTTTGAGTCCAGTGCACGTTCAAATATCAATAGCACGTGTTGTAATAATCTCATTGATTAACACATGTGTAAATGAATTATGCACGTGCAGGATTCCTATGGATAAGTTGCACTCAGTACCAACAACATTGTTATTTAGTTTGGAAGGAATGCCTGGACTTGACTGGCAAAAATTACTGCCACTCAAGTGTGAGAATGGTTCTTTTCTGTTCTCTCCTTCCTCAACTGCATATGCTTGTATGCAAACAAAGGACAAACACTGCCTCAAATACTTAACTGACGTAGTTAACAAGTTCCAGGGAGGAGGTATATATTTATCATTAAATTTATTGAATTCATATAATAATGAGTGATTAAAAAGTATGATATCGTATCCTTGTCCCATCTTAGTTCCAAATGCGTATCCAGTCGACTTGTTCGAGCACACCTGGGCAGTGGATCGTCTTCAAAGATTGGGAATTTCTCGATACTTCAGGCTGAAATCGAAAACTCTGTGAATTATATTTATAGGTATTCATCTTTTTCCCAAATGTATATCCTCCCACATGTTTCTTATATAATTACATTGTTATAACTCATTTGGTTTCTAGGTTTTGGACTAATGATGGTATATGTTGGGCACGGAATAGTAGAGTTCATGATATAGATGACACATCTATGGCCTTCAGAATATTAAGATTGTACGGGATTGATGTTTCTGCAGGTTAGCAGTGTACACATGATTGAATTAACTACTGACATTTGAAATTTTGTATGATATTATAATTTTATAGTGATTTTTGTAGACGTATTCAAGAATTTTAAAAGCGGCAAAGAGTTCTTTTGTTTTGCGGATCAATTAAACCAGGGTCTGACTGGAATGTTGGATCTCTACAAAGCTTCTGAAGTGATGTTTTCAGATGAGGAGATATTGGCAGATGCCAAGAAGTTTTCATCCCAATACCTGCATGAAAAACGTGATAGGAATGAAATTATAGATAAATGGATTATTACTAAAGATTTGTCCGGAGAGGTATGCACATCTAAACTCTGTTTTTGTAAGTCTTACAACTAAACACATTAATCACTCAGACAAAATTCATACAGGTGAGTTATGTGCTGGATATACCATGGTACGCTAGCTTACCTCGCCTTGAAACCAGGATGTTCCTAGAGCAGTATGGTGGACAAGATGACGTGTGGATAGGGAAAACCTTATACAGGTAATTGTTACCGGGGGTGTTTGGTAAAGTGCCTTATGGGTTAAAAAATGCTGATTTGACCAAAAAATGCTGATTTGACCGTCAAACAGCACTTTGAAGTGTTTGGTGAATGAGTTTGAAAAAGTGCTTTTTGGACTCAATAGGCTAATTTTCAAAAGGTTAAAAAAAGTAGCATTTTCTACTCAAATGCTCAATTAAATACTTTTTTGCCCTTTCTCCTCTATACTAATTATGCAAAAAAAATAGAATATATATTGTTGAATTTGATTTTTTGTAGGAAAATTCAAGTGTTCAAAATAATTATGCATCATTCTAATTGTTCCATTAATATTTTGGGTAGCATTATTATAATTATATTATGGATGTTTATGTTCTTTAGATTTTATTATAATGTTATTGGTTGGTTTTTCTCATTTTTCCACTATAATATCAATAATATTTCATCAAAATTACTCGAAAATAATTTTTTTCCTTACATACATCAACATGAAACAAGAGAAAAGTTTGAAAAAGTCTCTAAAACAAACTTATAATGTATAGTTTTAAAAGAAATTCATGAAAATGTGGATTATATAATAATTCAATTTAATTTATTATAATTCTTATGTTTCATTTGCAATAAAAATAGCAATTGATAAATTATGTACATTTAATAAGTGAATAAGTAGTAAAATATATTCATGTCCATAAATGTCATTTTGTCCATAAACAGCTGTATCTATCAGCTAATTTTACCAAACACATTTATACAATCACCTAGTCAAATCAGCCAGTCAAATCAACTAATACAATCAGTTAGTCAAACCAGTTAATGCAATCAGCTAACAACTAGCAGCTAATTCCCAAACACCCCCAGTGTACATTGCAATTCTTATCTGAATAAAATATCATTTCGATTACCAATTTTTGTTATGGTTTGATCTCATAGGATGTCAACCGTGAACAATAACACATACCTGGAGGTTGGAAAACTAGATTACAATATCTGTCAAGCAATGCATCTGAGGGAGTGGAGTACCATTCAAAAGTAAGTGTACTTACGATGTAGAACATCAATCATATAGATCGAGATGTGTATTTTAATATAGAACATCGATCATATACTTAACCACGGGTGACAATCAGGTGGTATTGGGATTCTGGTATTCACGAATTTGGATTGAAGGAGAAGGATGTTATGTTGGCATATTATCTCGCATCAGCCAGTATTTTTGAACCGGATCGATACAGGGAAAGGATTGCATGGACGAAAACTAATGTTCTCATCAAAACAGTTCAAGCGTGTTTCAGTAACCATCAACACCAGATTCAAGAAATAATATTACACTGGGTTGAGGAAGGGTTTCACAAATACAATGATACAAATGGTAAAAGGTAATTATACAGCATGTACTGATGTACATTTTCAATTTTGAATTTCATCACAAAAATTTTGAGCTTGATTGAGTACATTCCAAATTTTGAAACTATGCAATTATTTTGAATGGATTGAAATTAGTGTAGAAAAATGACAGGGGGTAGGTAATGACTAGGTAAAAACCTAAACAATTATCTCACATTAATGTTTCAATTTTTGTAATTATAATATAGTATATGTACTCTCTCAATCTCAGCCAATTCCCTTTATTCATAATATTTTTGGATCATGCTTTCTGAAAAGGTTGACTAAAAAAGTACGGATTAAAATGATTTAACATTAATGTAACGCTTTTAATTAATAATATTTTTTTATAACTATGCGGACTGGATTCATGCAGTAACTGATATTTTGTTCTATTTTATGGAATACAGATCTAATCAAACAAATACTCTGTTGAGCATCCTACATAGCACGCTGTATATATGATGTTGCACTTGATACTGTCTCATCCGATGGACGAGATCTCTATCGACGTTTACATGATGCGATGAGTTAATATGATTTTGAGTTATTATTAGATCTTCCTGCATTAATTTAAATTTACCAACGCATTTAAATTATCTTCCAAATGTGTATAGTGGAAAAAATGGTGGCTGTATTCATTCAAACATAACGAGAGCGTGGGTGGAGGAGCAGCAGAGCTGCTGGTGCGGACAATAAATTTGTGCTCTGCTCGAAAAGAAGCGCCGACTTGTGATGTCAGATACAAGAAACTAATGAAAATTTCTAATAGAGTTTGTGATCAAATCCAACTCCATATTAAGCAGGTAAAAGCCATTTTATTTCTCTTCTGAATTTTGATCTTTTTAAGGCTAAATTAGTTTTGGGCAACTTACCGCATTCATCCAAAGTGACGCATTTATACTAATATTTTTAGCAAGCAAGAACAAATTTTAACCATTTTTTCACAACAAAACACATTTTAACATCTTTAGTTTGATTGTTATAAAATTTCCATTGCATTATTCCTCTTTATTAAACAATCAATATTTATATCAAAACTATGTTAATCTGAAAGTAATTAATACGTCAATATGATTCAAATATACATACATATATATATATATGTTCTTTAATTACATGCAAGTACATTTAATTAGTGACCTTTATGTCTTTTATTGTTGGTATTTTATCTAAAAGACATTTCATAGCTTGTCTAAAAAGGCATGATGTACTAACGAATTCGCATTGAAGGATATTAAAAACATTACTATTTAATAATCATTTCAAAAAATAAGCGTCATTCAAAATATATAATGAATTGAACAAAATTAAATTGAACTTAACAGACATCCGAAACTCCCTTAAATGATTCCATAAATGAAATGATAAGGCTTCATACCGTGCTCCCGCTCCTCGTCCCACATTACCCAGCAACACCACCGATATCCGCTGTCTGGAAAAAATTGCGTCGATCGGAGTTTGTTCTTTGCCTTATTCCCCAAACCTGAGGGCATACGTACATTGAGAATGGCTCAGTGACACAACTGATGTTTGCTTGATGCTCTTTTCATAAACGGTGCTCTCTTAGAATGAACTTCTAATTGAATGGGAGATAGACTCAAGAGCTAGTCTACACTGATCAAGAAATCTAGAAGAAAACAATGTAGTTTCAATTCAGAAATTGTAGATTGTAAGAAAGAATAAAGTGGAGCATGAGATATTCAGATCCATTCTGAACATCACGTAATTAATATTCTTTGCTGCATATAAACATATTCTTTTGTATTGATCTTAGTTATGGTCGTCCAAACCAGTTTTACACGCGGATGTTTTGTTTCAATCGCTATTCATGTTGTTCAATTAGAAGGTCATGGATCTGATGTCTAATGCTTTCTATGCATAACATCAGACGGCACAAAATTTATGGTTACAGGTCACGAGGATGCCAAGATTAGATTGTGGGATGTTAGCGGGGAGGTTTTTAGAGCTACCGGTGAGGGTCACACAAAGGCTATCCAAGCCGTTGCATCTTCAAAGGGAGGAAAAATCATTGTTAGCTATAGTGACGGTGAGTTGAGGATGTGGACTGCTTATTCGTAGTTGCAAAACTCTGGACACTCAGGAGCTGAGTCAGCAAATTATATAGTTGGGATAAATTTGCTTGTGATCAATCCGTCTAAAAAGCTAATCGCATAGTGTGCGTGGTGGACAGTTGAATTTAGGTGGACGTGAATACAGTAGAAACTTATAAAGCTGCAGTGGCACATCCTTTGATTCTATCAACGAAGAAAAAAGTATCCCGTTTACCCATTGCACTAGAGATGACTTAGAACTTGTGTCGGGAACACACAGCGTATGCGATGACCGTTGTAAGGAGATACGCACTTTAACAGCTGCAGATGAAACACTTGCAATGATAGGAGGTGATCGGATCACAACTTGGCAGGATTAGCTAACCATTTGGCGGCGGGAGAAGGAGCAGGCCATAAATGACTTTGTTGGAGCATACTTGAAAAGATATCCAAATCGGACCTATCATGCGCCTCTCTTTCATATGCATGGGATGATATGGATGGGTAGGCATAACGGAAGTGGACTTGGTTCAGAGAAGTGGTGGTTTCATGGTGTATGGGTCCAAAGAAATTCCGTTATCAACTCTGTTGATCGTGTGGGATATATAGCCGGGAGAGCTGCATATTCTTTGCCTTTACCTAGCTTGGGTGGAGTAATATTTAATAACGTTGGCGATACTCACGAACAACATGAGTTCCATGAACATGGTGAACCAAATGATTTCACACGGGAAGAATACACTTAGTGTACATAGGCTAGTTTTTTAGATCCTAACTGATGACCACGTACCGTGTTCCACATTTCATTGCCGATGACATATCCCGAGTTAATCAAAACCTCATCTATAATGCTAACAAACAATACCATGGCATTGTACGTGGTTTTAATTGGATTCTCCGCTGCAATTAAATTCTTACAAATAAGTTCATAAATCATTTGATTGGCACCTTTCAAATCCTTCACATGATAAGACTGAACCTTAGATCTTCATTGAGTGGGAGGATTTCCAAAGAAATGACAATCTCTCTCCATCACATCTTAGATGTGAAATCATCTCTTTAGTAAATTTTAGCAACATTAGGTGTGTTATCAGTGAATGGACATCCAATGAACTTGTTAATAGAATTGCCGGTCACGATAAACTATTTCTTATTAACCATAGTATTAAAACCACCACTATGAATCTTCTTCAAATTTGCATAGAATTCACGAATCTTATTCTCGTGGGAAAGGAGGTTCATGCACAAGAAGTTGTGGGTTTAAAGGGATCTAGGAATACCTTAATTTACGCCTCATTAATTTTGTTTTGACAACAAATTGGGCAAGAACATTTAATTTACGTATGATGAATTAATTAGGGTTAGTGACGAAAAATAAATTAGTTAAATGGTTTTTTTAAATAATTAAGTGAAAATGAATATTAGAAGTCAACATTTTGGGGTCCGTGTTTGAAAGTCAAAGTTGGCATGGGTTGGGTTAGAACTTAGAATAATGGAGTAGACAAAAACAGTAAAAAATAGTAAAAATGCAGGGTGAAATGATGCCGCTTGTGCAGACATGTTTACCCGTGCACTGTTCTACTTTGTGCAGTACATATTTTCGAGCCACAGGGTACCTGGACATTATTAATTAAATTACAATGCAGGTACGGCAATACTAGGTGGGAAAATAAAAAGCGGAAAAGTTAGTTCATGAACATAGCCAACCTAAAATGTTTATGCAACCCACCAACACGATCAATAAAATACTCTGGGGTCCAAAGAGCTTTTAGCTCTGGGTTCCAACGAGCAATAGCCTGACTCTCATCTAATGTCCGGTTGTATACAACATCTGCTTTGGTTTCGTCCTTGAAATCCAACAACGGGTCAATCACTCTATTATACTTGGGTCGGAGCAAGTCTTTCTCAAGCTGGGTTATTGACCCACGTATGTCTCTCTTCACACTATTTGGCATTCTGATTCGCATACAATGGTGAAAGGAGAAATTCTGAAAGAGTCCATACTCATCAAATTCTTCAACGTGCAATTCATGGTATCCAATTGTCATCATTACATTCGTTCCTGCAACAAATGCAAATAAACACAAACTGTTAAAAACAGAAAGTTTTACATCAAATCTTGTGGATTTTGGCAGCCTGGAAGGATATCGCTTATACCACAATGAGAAATAACACTGAAATCTCAACAAAAAGAAATGAAACCACCGACAGACATGATTTTGGGGGTTGCCGGCGTGGTGGCTGTGATAGTCAGCCTCGATAACAAGGTCATTGGATGGGGTGCCAATGGAGAAAAAAGGTATACCTATGATGGTCTTGAATATTTTCTTGTATACGGATCTTTGATTTATGTATAAGGTCGTTGTGTGGGTACCATCAAGATAGTGCACAACCGTGTAACTACTGAATCTTTTCATCTGGTACGTGTAATATACCCGTCTCATTTTTCTTATGAGATCAGATGATTTAATATATGGTGAACTTGTGAAAGAAAGTTCAAAAATACATCTAAAGGTTACTGAAGGACTCCAATGATACATTGGTGCTACAAGCATGACATTCTTTCTTGAACATCGATTTCTTGTTGTTGCTGTTTTCACAAGTGGTTATCAAGTTCGGGTGATTGATTTGGAATCATCAATGTCTTGTGTCCATGTTGTTCCATTCGAAGGTCATGGATCTGATGTCTAATGCTTTCATATATGCATGATATCAGACGGCACAAAACTTACGGTTACAGGTCACGAGGATGCCAAGATTAGATTTTGGGATGTTAGCGGGGAGGTTTTTCAGAGCTACCGGTGAGGGTCACGCAAAGGCTGTCCGAGCCATTGCATCTTCAAAGGGAGGAAAAATCATTGTTAGTTGTAGTGACGGTTAGTTGAAGATGTGGTCTGCTTATCCGCAGTTGCAAAACTATGGTTACTCTAGAGCTGAGTCAGCAAATTATATAGTTGGGATCAATTTGCTTGTGATCGATCCGTCTGAAAAATTTATCGGCAGTGGTTCTATGCGTAGTGTTTGCGTGTGGAAATGGGATGGTGATCACTTAGTCTACGTGGTACTGTCTATGATGGTGTATCACTTAGTCTACGTGGTACTGTCTATGGACGCGACAAAGATGGTGGTATTGCATCTATTGAATTTTCTTTAGCAGGCAACCTCGTTATTGCTTCTACTAACCGCACTTTCAGAATATGGGATACTACAGCGAGGCAATGCCAATATAGTGTGCGTAGTGGACAGTTGAATTTAGGTGGACCTAAATTCATTAGAAACTTGTACAGCTGCAGTGGCACATCCTTTGTTTCTATCAACAACGAAGAAAAAAGTATCCCCATTGCACTACAGATGACTTGGAACTTGTGTCAGAAATATACAGCGAACACGGAATGCGGGAAGAAAGGTTCTAAGGATGCCATTGATCAAGGTAATTGTCTAATATAAAATAATAATGTGTCTTTCATTTTTAAATCTTATTTATGGAGTTTGTTTTTATATTTTTCTACAGGGTCCATAATTGATGGCCTCATCGAAACGTCTGCATCTACACAACGTGAACTTGCCTCTACATAGCGTGAACTTGCCCGAAACATTAACTACCTCAGGATGATCATGGATAATTTAGACATAGACTATCAGGAAAAGGAATGAGAAGGATATATGTTGGAAGTTTGAATGGATAAGTACTAATTGTGATGATGATGATAGTGGATGCTAATGAGGCTGTTAGTAAGGATGTAGACAACAAGGAGTAACATCTATCCTCCTCGTGCTTTTGGTTGTCAATGAGGATTAACACTCATCCTCCTCATATAACTTCTATTGGTTTATTTTCATCCTTAATTTGTATACTTCAAATCTCAGCTTCATTTGTATCTAGACTTCATGTTTTGGATTATGTAAACTTATGGATTCCTCTCTAGTAATGAAATTTTGAGTTGATGCGCTCTCTAAAAATGTGTATTCGAGATTTGTAATAAATATGTATATTGACCATCTTAACACAAGGGCAAGTCAATGAAAATATGAAATAATGCAGAAGGCATCCTTCACAACTCAAAGTCTACTGGTGCCAACATTACCCAATGCTAATATATATATTTGAAGTACTAACTAAGGAGGGGAATAGGATAGCTTAGTCATCAATTCTATTGGCCATTGGCCATATGCTTGTAGAACATGACAAATGAACAAAATAATTTTGCTTGGTTTTGCAGTTAAGTCTATGGTTAGACTAGCTGTCTTGATGCCCAGTCACGTGATGAGATGATGGTGAAGTTATGGTTAAGCCATTTTTGATAATCACACATTGTATCAAATGTGACCTGTTTCACTTGATCAAAGGACCAAAACTCCCTTGATTTGATAGGGATATATGGGGATGACAAATGACATAGTTAAACATCAAATCATTTGATGATCATGCTTATAATTTAAATCAATATTTTTATGTTTGAATCCATTGACCTATTTTGAAAGAAAACAATGTGAATAACCGAGGTTTGATGATGTAGATTTTTATTTAATGCACATTTATGTATTCATCTCTTGCTGTTTGACTTTCATATTTAGACCAACATAAAAGGACTACAAGGTTACAACCCCTGAGATCATAACAACTAGGTTGTATTGAGAAATTTGTGACTGAATAGAATCATTGGAACTTGGTGTATTTGGATTTGAAGCCGACACCGGCTTGAAGTAGATTCGATACCGTTTGAAGACAGATAAAAAAGTGAATCCAACCCTCGACATCGGCTTTGTATAGGTTCGGTTGGGGCTTGAGACAGATAATTAGAACCAACTTCAGCTTGGTATAAATTTGAGTTCGGTTTCGGAAAAATTAAAAAAGTGAATCCGGTAAACAGAAATAAATGAAAACAATAATAATTATGGTACCTTAGGTTTAGTATTTTAGTTAAATTTATTTATTATAATAATATATGAAGACAACAATGTAAAAAATTTGAAATTATTTATGCATGCAACAATACCAATAAATATAAATGAAAATCTATATATAACGAAGAGATACCAAAATTGAATTAACAAAATAACCTAATAAACATCAAAGCAAAGATTATGACATGATTAGGAAAAACAATTATAAATCAATTAAATTTGGACCAAAACCACAAACATTTCTACAATTAATATACACTACTAAACAAAAGTATAACTATTATGGAGTGATGATAAGTGATACATTATTATGCAATAGCCGATCAATAATAAAATAAACAAATCTTAGTTTTAGATGCAGGGACCAGTTATTTTTGTAGGCCACAATTTATAGTGAATTGCCTAAAATACCCCGGTTAGTTTTTGGGTGAAGTCCAAAAAAGTTGATTGCTGTCATTGCTAATTGAGCCTCGAAAGAAACAGAATTTCATGTGAGGCATTGCAGTGTTAATAAATTTTGTCTACCCCCTAACACCAAAGAATATAATGAGAATCCATATTTGTATGTTCTCATATAAAAGTTTAAGGCTTTAGGGCGGTGATAGAGCGGCTTGTAGTGTTTGGAGGTAAGGTCAAGTTGCAGTTGGGATAGGAATAGTAGATACGAATCTGGGAGGAATAGCTGGCAGAGGAAAAGATGAGGCCGCGGCGTTTTGGGTCCGTCCCTGAGCTGGTATGGTGGGGGTGTCTTGGCCGGAATTAAGTGGGTGGTGGGGAGGAAGGTCTTTGAGTTGTTGATGTATATTGGTGGTGGGATTTTTGGATTTGGGAGGTTGTATAGGTTAGAATAGAGGAGGAGATAAAGAGGCGGTTGGCGGATAGGGTGGTTGCGTTCGGTGGCTGGAGAGGGGGTTGGATGTGGTTTTTGGCTGGGAATATTTTGTTGGTGGTGGTGGGAGGCAAAGCTCATAGAAACAATGGATGTGGGTGGCTGTATCTGGATCGGTATGGCATTGACATGTGCAGAGGGAGGGATAAAGGTTGTCGATGGTTGACGGCCTTTTGTATCGGTCGCCGGAGCGAGTTCGTTGAGGGTTTTTGGACGGATTTTTTGGGTGGTTGTGGGAGGTAAATATTTTAAAAATGATAATATGGATGGATGTAACTGTGGATTTGGGATCTCCGATACCTCACAACTCTTCGTGAAATAGTTTGGAGATGTGATGAGAGATAGAAAATGTTTCCCTCTGGCCTTAATTTTGATTAGTTCCTTTATTGTCGTTGATTGATGTCATGGGTGAAGTTTGGAAAAAATGTTTGGTGGATTTTGGTTAGTAGTGACTGGAAACATTTTCCGGTGAGTATAATATGACCAAAATATGGGTGCAGAATAGTAAGTCCAGGGATACTTAGTCCATCACTTTGGTTGGCCCTTGAGTTTGTGAGCATGAGCATAAACAAATGAGTGAATGAATTGGGCCGTAAATATATACCAAATCAGAAAAAATATGGAATTAATCTTTTGGGCTAGGGCTTTTTCATGAAATCTAAATGAGTTTTATAATGGATGTATAATGAATTGTGTCGTAAATATCACAAAGCAAAAAATAAGAAATTAATATTTTAGGCCAGGGCTTTTTCATGCAATTCAAATGAGTTATATAATGGGTGTATAATTAGGTTATGAAGGATGGTGTAACATTCATATGTAGTGAGAGATTTGTGTGCAATACATTCTAAGGAAAACAGAAATACATTACTATATGAAATGGGTGTCTCAACGACACAATTTGTAGTACAAGCATGAAAGATCAAGGACCAGACCAAGATAGTGTTACTACAAAAGTAGGGGTAATACAAAGCAAAACAACAACATGAAAACCCCATTGAATTTCATGGCATATTAATTAAAATCGTCATCATCGGAGTAGGGCTGCTCCTCATCAGCAAAGGGGTCATCGACATCGGAAGCTAATTCATCAACAAGAGCAAATGGCTTATGTATGTGGGCGGTGGAGGTGTCGATGGTGGTGATGTCGACGTATTGGATGTCGTCGTCTATAAGCACTCATTTCATGTTGTTGTCCAGTTCTGGTTCAGGCTCCGCCGTGATTTGTGTCAAGAGAACGGTGGTGTTGGTTGCGTTATCCTCCTCCTCCAATGAATCTGGCACATCGATAATCAATGGAATTTACTCATCATCCTCTAGCATGGAAGGGAGGGATGGCTTGTACTTCATGGTCCTCTTGCCCTTAGCGAACCTGTTATTCCCACCAAACATTTTTGCTTGCTTGAAATTACCACAGTAATGACATATCTTAGGTGAGAGAGGTTTCTTTTGTATGGATGTTTTGGTGAGGGGGATCGGCTTCTTGTTGATGCAAGTCTTGGAGATGGTAGTGTTTTTGAGGGATCCAATCTTCCGGGTGGGTTTGGGGATATAACAGAAAAGATTGGCTGTTTTGGAACTCATGGTTGTAAACTGTCGTGAAGTGCATTTATTGAAAAGGAGGTGTAAATGGTTGTGGTTTTGGTGGTGAAAAGAATGGAGGGAAATGCATGTATTTGCACTGGAAAGTTTCCCTCAGAAAACACATTAGGAGTGAGAGAACTAGTCTCTAACAAAAGTCTCTGCTTTGTTAATGAGAAATTATACATGCAGGTCCAAGTTTATTAAATGCATGTCTGAAAAACACAATATTTGGCCCTGAATTGTGCTAGTGCATCCAAAATATTATATTTTGGACCTGCATTAGTAAACATGGACCTGCAAGTATCACCACTCTTGTTAATCAATATTTCAATTGATGTGGGATGAGAATTATTTAATCGTATTAGAGGTTGTTATACGGAAAGTAAGTTAGTAGTTTTAAAAAATACCCGAATTGTGGTTCATGAAAAACAAAAATTAAAATTGTTTATAAGTTTGCGTAGCCCTTTTTCTCCTTTCTGTCTTGTATGATTTTATAGTTGAGTAGAATTATTTAGAAAACATGTTTGACCATTAAAAACCTTATTTAAATACATAAAATTTTGATAATGTATTTCATTTTATTGTATGAATTATACACATTCTTTACCACGTCAATATGCATAATGAATAGGTTCCATGTTCACAGATAGTATGAAAATTTTTGATGGCAAACACAAACTCAATGAAAGCAACGTAAGGAGTAATTACAAAAATAGTTGATTGAGTTTATTAATAATTTGGCATTCATCATGTAGTAGCTTATAAAATGTATATAGTCAGATAATAAGTATTAACAATAACAATGGTAAAGCAATCAATTTGGTATAGAATTTATTGATTTTGAAACAAAAAAGAGTGGATGTTTACTAATGAAGGGTTATACTATTCTGTTGTGCATATTTATGTAAAGTGCTTTCTCTCTCTGAAAAGGAACCCTAGGGTTTAAGAGGAGATCGATCAAGAAACCAAATTCTTAGCAAGTAATTGGAGATTGTAGTTCGGAGATCATGGATGATATCTCAGACGCAGCGAGTTTGTATGGTAAACTAAGGCTGACGGCTGAGGAGGATGAAGCATTGGATATCGGCGGTGACAAGACGGCATTGGAAGATTTCGATCGGTTTCTGGTTGGCAAGCTCATCGTCCCAAGGAGGATCGCACACGGGGCAACACAAACCATGTTTTGAGGGGTTTGGAATTTGTTTCAATCACTATAGGTAAGGACTTTGGATGATAATGTCAATCTGTTTGAGTTTCCGAATATTGGCGAAAAGGAGAGGGTTTTCAACCTTCAGCCATGGCTTATGGATCAGAATTTGCTGGTGTTGAAGATGCCGTTTGAAGGGATGATCGCATCGAAACTGGTCTTCGATAAAGCGAACTTCTTCGATTATGATTTTTGCTATTTATTTTATGGTAATTGTATTTTAGTGATGTGTTGCGAATTATTTAGTTGAAAATACGCCGTATGGGAATTATAGTTTGTGAATATAAAATAGAATAATGAAATGTAGTTGTACATTGATGTGTTTGAGGTGGGAAAATCTATTTGTGGGGAATATTATTCAGAACGATATGGTTCCCTTGTGTTCGGTAAAGAAACGGAAGCATTATGTGCACTTGTGGGTATAAAAAGTTTCAAATTACGATTATTGTAAGTTAAGTGTACCATTGATATAATTAGTAATTGTAATAGAAATGATCTAGAACGATTAAAAGACAATCAAGTAGGGGGAAAAGTATGTGTGGGAACAACGACCAATTTGTTTTGCATGTTTTTTATTCGTATGATAAGCATAATTCAATGACTGAAATGATTGTGCTTGAATTCAATGAAATCGATCTGTCAAATGTTGCTGAGAGTCATGAAACCATAATGCACATGTTATAAACTACAATGAGTGAGTGCGAATTAGTTCGGTAAACAAAGTATTCATTGTTTGTAGCATGACTAGTGTAATGATACGTAACGCAATGTGCTTACTAGCATTGACTAAGTTTTGGTGGTTAGTGAAAGTGGTAAGAGTGGGTGTGTTTGGTTGGGTAAGTTTTTGCAAAACTTGGACTATCCAAGTCCAGTTTTGTAAAATCTTGTTTGGTTCACCAAGTTTCCCAAAATCTAGACTTGCAAAATTCTAAAAACCAATCAAAGATTTTGTTTCATACTCACAAAATCCAACCTAACCAAAAAAGGATTTTGCAAAACCAGACTCTCAAAATTCCAAACAAAAACCCAAACTCCCAAAATCCCAAAACAAAATCTAGACTCTCAAAAACCTTGCGAACCAAACACACCCTTTGAATCGTCGTAGTCATGTATTGTTAATCAAGATGTTTTTCGAGCGAGCCAATCTGTAGTGGTGGGTAATTGGTCTCGATTTGAGAATTGGATACACATTTATCGACTACATTATTAGACTGTCTATGTATTATTACCATGATGACTTTGTAGTCGTTATTAGTTATCGATTATTGATTAAATTTGAGTCTAGAATTATATAAGCCTAGCGCAGGTCATTCATGTACTAGGAGTTGTACTAGGAATTATATACTCAACTTGGAGTCGTTATTACTTATTGATAATCGACTTTACTCGTGAGCTGGTGATTGTTTTTGAATTTCATGTTTTTAATTGTTTAATATATTTGTTTATAAAAGAAGTTACTACCCAGTTAGAGAAAAATATGAAAGAAGTTGTTCTTTATATGTGACATTTATGTTGTATAATTGTATAATTGTACTACAATACAGGTATATAAAATTAATTCAGTAAATAATCTCAATATGCAATTAAAGGAACCAGTCGAAAAAGTTTGGGGTCACTACATAAAATTGGGGTTTGCTAGAATTTAAAATAATACTACACATTTCTCCCGAACTACAGTGATATAGCTTATAATATAAACTTTGGATTTTGGGGGTTGCCGGCACTGCCCCATGCAATCCATAGTTCCACCACTGATCAGTTTTGATGATATTGATACGCATATGCTATTTCAAATTTACAGGAACAAAAACCAGTGAAAGTAATATCGTAAATCTTTAGGAGTATTACCCTTAGCGTAGAACCTTTTCGTTGGTAAAATGGATCCGAATCCTCTGGTAGAACTATAAAATACTAATGAAATAACAGGAAAACCTTTCAACTTTCAATATGTAGTGTTTAAAAATGCACTATATATATGATGAAACCCCTGTTTGCTAGAGTTTATTTCTTGTTGAACTGAACTCAACTCAAATGAAAAAAAATAAAAATATATAGAACTGAACTGAAAAATACTTAAAAATACTGAACTAAACTGAAAAAATAAAAAAATACTGAACTGAACTGAAAAAATTTAAAAATACTGAACTGGACTGAAAAAATAAAAAAATATAGAACTGAACTGAAAAAATATAAAATACTGAACTGAACTGAAAAATTTAAAGATACTGAATTATGTTGAATTGAACTGAAAATATAAATATACTGAACCGAATTGAAAAACAAATTAAATATAGTTAAAAAATCCATTATTGACTAATAAAATGTGCTGAATTGTACATAGTTGAATATATATTGAACAGAATAAAATGTAATGTATTGAAATAATGATTTAATGCAACTAATTTGATCAAATCACATTTACTTACAACTAAATTGAATTAAACTGAATTAAAGTTTAATGTATTCAAGACAAAAATAGTGTGACTAAATTAAACTGAAATTGATCAATATACACTTGTACATGATTGAAATAGACTATATTTTAACGTTAATTGAATTGAACTAGACCTGTTCAAAAATTATTAAGAATATGATAGAACCACAAGCGTACAAAGATTGCTCCATTTTGTCATATTCACAAACAATGAACTTGTATTCATCTAGTAAACACTAATTGAACCAAATATAATTGAAGGTATTGAAAATAATAATTATACGACTGAATGAAACAGAAATTCATCAAATTCACATTTGTTCATAACCAAATTAAATGAACTGAATTGAACTCGGTCAAATTAAACTGAATATAAACTGAACTGAACTGAAAAAACTGTAGAGATATATGATAAAAAATATATAGAAAAAATTTACTGAAATAAAAAAATATAAAATATTTATCTGAATAGAACTGGACTGAAAAAATAAAATAATATTTTTTCGAACTGAACTAAATTGAAAAAATAAAAAAACACTGAACTAAACTGAAATTTTTTTTAAAAAAATAATGATTTGAACTGAAAGATATTTACAAATATTGAACTGAACTGAAAAAAATACTAAACTGAATTGAAAAATATTTAAAAATACTGAATTGAAGTGAAAAAATAAAAAAAATACTGAACTACTTTATAGAAAAACTCTGGCAAACAGGCTCGAAATACGAGGCTGTAAACTCCTCATTAAACTTCACAGCCATTTTGGATAATTCCAAGTTTGCAATATGATTTTTTAGTACTTTATTACAATTTAGTAAGTAGAATTAGAAGAAAAAAATCACTTCAGATACAATTTAAGTAGAATGACACATCAACATATCAGCCTCAAATATCAACACATCAGCCTCAAATTTCAGCAGCCAAAAAGTTCATGCCAGCATCAAAACAACTCCAAGTTGGCTTTAAAACATGTGCAAAAATATCTTCAATCACTAGTGGAAAGGGTGTCTTTCACGGCTGCAGATAACGGCGTTTCTTCGTAAACGCCGTATTTTTTAACGTTCCGATATCGGAACGTTGGTGACGTTATTGGCCAAACAGAATTTACGGCGTATGCCTCATAAACGCCGCACACAGTGCCGGCCCAAGCATTTCGGAGGCTTGAAGCAAAAATAAAAAAAAGTCCTATATTTTAATTTGATTGTAAAAATTGGGCCTTTTTTAATTATTTTTAAATCATTATATATAATTATTATTTTTAATAGTAAAAATACATACTAAATACACTTAAAATTTATAAAAATTGGGCCTTTTTTCGGCCCAAAATTGGGGGTCTGAAGCACTGATGTCAGTCCATGCACTTGTTGGGCCGGGCCTGGCCGCACAGTTTACGGCGTTAACATGTTAACAGCGCTTGATTGACGGCGTTTGTTCAAGAACGCCGTGTCGTTTGTAGGTTCCGTAATCGGAACTAACCAGAAACTAGTTTTGCATCGAACGGGTCCCACTTGTGAAGTCATAACATTTATGTTGGAACAAGAAAACCCGTGTGATATGGTTAAACATAGTGTGGTTCCGGTTGAGAAACACGACATGATATATAATCATGACCAGCGGATAAAGATGCTATATTTCTACCCACAATTTTATCTTCTCACATTCATCCCCAATTCTCCCAACTTTCTCCCAAATTTATTTCTATATTTGATTCTACTCAAAATTTCAATCCCAACCACTCTCTTCTCTAAATGATAAATATTTTTCCTTGATTTCTTAACTCTCGTCCATGGAGATTCAACCATAAAGAGGTAATTTGTAATTTTCATTGATGTTTTTGTGAATTTTAGTTTCTTGTTTTTGATTGGATCGGAACCCATTTCAAATTTATGTATTTAATTGATGAATTTGTTGTTGTTGAAGTGTTAGAATATAATGTTGGTGATGGATCTCTTTAAATTTGTTGTTGTTGATAAATTTGCATAAAGATTAGTTTTTTGTGATTGATTTGAGGATGAACTTTAATTTTGGTGATGAATCTATTATTGATGAATGTGTTTTTGAGTATGAAGTTGTTAGTGTGATTTGTAGGTAAATTTCTTGATGTTAGGATGAATACGTTCTTCTTGTTGTTAGGATTGATAGATCTGTTCTTGATATTCTTTGTCTTCTTCATGTTCATCGTGATTTTTTTGGTGTTCATCTGGGTTTGTTCTTCGTGTTCATCGTGTTCTTCGTGTTCATCTGGGTTTTCCGATTCAATCGGAAAGCCCAGATTTTTTTATTAAATTCTGAACTAGGTTCCGATATCGGAACCTATAAACGGCGATTTCATGAAACGCCGCTAACGGGTGACCCCCTACCACGTCGCAGCCACCAACGGCGGTCAGAAACGCCGTCGTAGGGGTGGGTCTTGCGCCGTGATTGCCATATGAGTCCAGTAGTGAATTTCAGTCTTATAATAACTCTACTCTGTTGAATTGTAGCTTCAACATCATTCATCAACGTACACTGGAATTAGACTATAGCACTAGTGCACAGCCATAGGTTTCTAGGCGGTTGCATTGTACCAAAGAAGGCATTTTCAAAACGCCTTAACTGGACGTGCCGTAAATTTTTTAAGGCGGTTATATAAAAACGCCGTAAAACAGTTGCGAACTCGTAACTGGTTCGCCTCCAGGAGAATCAGGTAGAGAACTCGTAAGTGCTTTCGCCTCCATGAGAATCAGGTAGAGAACTCGTAAGTGCTTTCGCCTCCAGGAGAGACGGGTAGAGAACTCGTAAGTGTGCTCCGCTTGTGTAAAAAATGGATCGGAGAGCTTTATAAACAATTAATTTCACTTGACAAGAACATCATAATTAGTAGTTTGATAAGAACATCACTATGAACATCACTATATGATAAGAACATCATATAAGCAATTAATTCTTGTAATTGCAGACCTGAGAAGTTGCATTCGGAGGAAAATGCAAAAATATTGCATGCATCACCTGCACTTTTAAAGCATTATAAGTTCACATACCATCACAGTCGAAATTTCCCAGTCCAGAGACACAATGCAATAATAACTGTTCAATCTACCACAAGGAATTTCAACTGACAAAAATGTACCTGCAGGATGTTCAGTGCTCAATCCTCCATCAACTCTCCGCTGTTGTTTGTGCGGAATTATTTGAATAGAAGAGTTAGAGGTCCTAGACTGGCCATGATCTGCAGTCTCCTGAACATCTAAAGAGTAAAGACTGTAAAGGAACACACTTCAAAGAAAAGAAAATTAAATCAAAATACATAAAGAGCAAAGAAACAAGGATACTCCCGTATGCCAAGAACACTATTATTATTCTCCATTTTGTACATAAACTTGCTTTGACAGCTCCACGGAAAGGTCTCCCCCACTAGCTTCAACGCTGCTGTTGCGCCTGAAGTGAATATAAGGCTATACTCCCCAGGAGATGCATTGAAATATCTAAGTACCTTTCAAATGAATGAAACCAAATGAATGAGAATAACAAATGCATTGAAATATCACAACAGACCAAATGAAAGAATAACAAAACAACAAATATACACTTGTACACAATATGAAAGACAAAGTGTTTCACCTCTCTTCGAGCTTCCGCAACCATGTCAGTGGTTACAGAACTGCAGTCACTCTGGCTATCTACATTCCAACCCAAAATTGCAAGATTTCAATCAAAATTCAATTCATTTAAGCTGAAAACAAGAGGGAAAAACGAAACATACGCGGATTTCCATGGAGTGTGGAGCTGAGGTCTTTGAAAACAGCCTCCAACTATTTCAGGAACAGCAGCGTCTACATAACATTACATAAGTTTTATTTCAAGATACCAATTCATGAATATAAGAAGACAATGTGTGCATGCACCACTAACCTGTCTACATTGCGGCATTGCAGAACTTTCTGAGATTTCCACTGGTTCAAGGGCTGGCTCTTCTGTATTGCTGGCCTTTGTTTTCTTATTGTACTTCCGGGGAGCTTTGTGAACTTGTTAAGAACCATCACCGCCCATTGCTTTTCTTATTATCTGATTTCTTGCTATCTCTGCCTCAACATCATTTACATGTTGAGCCTGCAGTGTAAATATATCTTGCCTCATGTAGTGAGTACAGTGAAAACATGGAAATTAGATAAACAAATATCTTGTCTTTTTGAAACCAACTTGATCTGATTCAGTAAATTGAGGAATACCTGCAAAAAGAACAGACATGGAGCCTGCAGTGTAAATATATCTTGCCTCATGTAGTGAGTACAGTGAAAACATGGAAATTTATTAAACAAATATCCTGTCTTTTTGAAACCAACTTGATCTGATTCAGTAAATTGAGGAATACCTGCAGAAAGAACAGACATGAATATACAACAGTCCTCAAAAACAAAATGCTTCATGAAAGGATGCAATGAACTCAAATCTTTAAAAAAGCAGGAATTTTCACTTACATGATATGTTAGCTCCACTGTCAGCACTTTAAGATTATGCATTTCAATAAATAGAAACAGAACACATACAATCAGAAACTCGAAACTGCATATCCTTCACCCCCAACACAATAAAGAACACTCAAACTCAAAATTTGACAGCTAGAATCGCCCTGACACGGGACTTATCAATCATTCCCTAAGAAACTACACAGGATTCATACACACTTATAGTCTCCTAAAACGTAAAGAACATAAATTAAAATAGATATGAAGGGGTAGAAAAAGCATACCTGAGCATAGTGACAGTTCAAATTGCCCATGAGTGGAGCTTCCTTAGGCGTAGCCACACCCATCTTTTGGGCGAAAGTCACCTCGCTCTTATACACCCTATCAAAAACGCCGGTGTAGACCTTGTAAAACCACTTCCAGGAGTCCGAGTCGCCGTTGAAAACCGTATTTGAGAAAAACGGGAACAAGTCCGGCACAATCACAGAAGACTTGGAGGATTTCGACGACGACAGTTTCGAATCCGCGAACAGAATCTGCGACCGTAAGTCGAATCCGATGGGTAATTGAGAGATGTCTGAGAACAGGGTTCGGGAGTTATCTGAGAAAGGGGATTTGATTTGGGAGAGTTAGAAAAAGATAGAGAGGTATTAGAATTAAAGGGATAAAGGAAATCTGATTCTATAGCCGAGTGAAGTTACGAAATCGTAACTGACGTTGATTTACGGCAGTTTTATTAAAACGACCTATACAAATTCCAAAACGCCGAAAAAATAATTCTTCAACGAGCGAATCATTGGTTACGGTATCGTAATTATATTTTAAGGCGGTTCCGTCCAACACATTCCAAAACGCCTTAAATTTGATGCCGAGTAACTATAATCTTTCCACTAGTGTAGTCAAGTTAACGGAAATTATAAAACATATATAGTTTTCGACGTTCACCATTAAACAAAATGGACGGTAAAAAGAAGCAGCTGTGATGATGAGTATATATCAGAAAAGTATATATCAGTTATTATAGCTGATTTGTAAAAATTACAGACGGAAAAAATATGGAGTAGAGCAAGTTGACAACTACGGCAAAAAAAAAGTGCAATCAATAAATAAAGAGAAAATCTCCTAGTCTCCCAGCTTTACCGACTTTTTATGAAAGTGTTTATACGTTTTAACTTATGAAGTGCACTTTTTAATTTGAACTGTATATTAAGTTACTTAAATGTTTTTCCTTTTATATGAAATTTCTGAAATTTTTGCATTGAAATATGATTTAGATATGTTTAATTTAAAATAATCAATGTATTAAAAATAAATGTAAAGTTTGAGTTAAATAAATAGTGGTAGTTCCTTAGCATTTAAGAAAGTTGGTCTTTTAAGAAAATTATTCAATAAATGAATAAAAACACAAAATCAGTAGTTCAGTATACATACCGAATTTACCTTAACTTGTGAATTTTCATAACTATAAACCAATTTATAACTATCCCTACTTTCTCCATTCTAAATCAATGCCGTAATATATTCTTTTACCATTTCATAAAATTAATTCAACAGTAGAATCAAAAAATTAAAGGAAAAATTTCTAGAAAGAACGTAATAAGAATTGAAATTCTCACTAAATGCATAAAATTTTAGATATTCCTATTTAGGGCATTGAATTAGTTTTAAGACAATTTTACCCTTTACTTATTATTTTTTCTATATGCCAAATTCTTGAACTACATTCTCCGTCGCGGTTGATTTCCTAGGCTAAGACCTTAACCCAATTCAAGAGATTTCGGTACGTCTGTATGTGCGTTCTACTCTATGTTATCTGAAAACTCGATTTTTATAAATTTAAGTTCTGAAATTACATTGTACGTGTGGTCTGGAAGCAGATCATGATCACCTTCGTGTGAAATTTCATCATCCTTTTAGCCTACAACATTGTCCGTGTTCACAAGTCCATTGATGATCCTCAAAAGGTTTATGAGTTTGATTTGTCACTTTAGAAGCATGACGGGCTTGGTTGAACTTAGGATGAATTTTTCTGATTTCTTAGCATTCCTAAAAATGATCTGGCTCTGATTTTTTTAATGTAAGTTTTTGATGTCTTTGCATTGCTAAAAAATGTTTTTTGACTCAATAATATTCTTCATTTGGCTTTGCACCAAAACTATGGTTTCGTTCAAAGCTTGTCATGGTTTCCAGGCACTCAGATCGGCACCAAATCCACGACTTTGCTGCTAATGTAATGACCTGACACTCATTGATTAAAACTTAGTTGTAAAATCATTTCTCAAAACATTATTCAAAGCATGTTTTGGAGACTAAATAAAGTTTAAAAGTTTAAAAATAAAATAAAATTAAAAATAATAAATAAGGGTAAAATTGTCTTGAAACTAATCCAATACTCTAAGTAAGAATATCTAAATTTTTATGGGTTTAGTGGGAATTTCTATTCGTATTACGCCCTTTATGGGAATTTTCCCAATCGTATTATGCCCTTTATGGGAATTTTCCCAAACTTAAATGCTTCCACGAGAAATGGCAAGGCTTCATCTCGTACTCCCACTCCTCGTCCCACACCGCCCAGCAACACCACCGTTTTCTACGACTACATGTACGATGTCCGCCGTCTGAAAAAATTGCGCCGGAGTTTGTTCTTTACCTTATTCCCAAAATTAAGGTTATGTCACTAATCTCTCAATTATTACTTTTCACTGTACATGTTATAAATGATTTAATCCTAATATAAGAAAAGATAAGTAGCCAAAATGAATGTCCATCGAAAATAAATAATGTTTTTTCCTATATATTAATGATTTTTTATCACATCGAAAATATCCATCGACTTACTACAAGCAAGAAATGAATGAAAACGATTTCAAGTGTTCTCAATTAGTTACGAAAAATCTAAATTGGACCATTTATTTAGAGAATTCGATAATATCTCATGTATATAGTTCTGATAAGCAGATTTTTCCAAAAAATAACAAAAACAAAAACAAAAGCATGGGTGTATTATTTCCTCCTTCCGAAATCAAAGCATAATCAGCTAAACAAACATTTGATTAATATTTACCACTAATTAAATTAAACCATCCACACACATGATTTTTTTTTTTTAATTCTGGCGATTTGCAATGTAGTAAGCCAGGTGATAGAGCGGCGCAGTCTTAGCCGCATCAAAATAGCTCAGCTCCTCCACCGCCATTTCCAACAGCTTAGCCGCGAACCTCCTGGCACCGTCGAGCCCCATCAGCTTGGGGTAAGTAGCCTTGTCCGTCACCAGATCTTTTCCGGCGGTTTTACCGAGCATCTGTGACGACTGAGTGACGTCAAGTATGTCGTCCACCACCTGGAACAGCAGCCCAATGCACCGAGAGTAGTTCCTCATCCTCTCCACGTCGCCGGCGCTTCCACCTCCGACGATCGCCCCGCAAACAACCGCCGCCTCCAGGAGCTTCGCCGTCTTGTGGATATGAATATACTCAAGCTCGTTCAAATTCACCTGATATATAATTATAAATTATAAGGAATATTGTGTGAATATCAGCTGCTTCTTAATTAAGCTACTCCCTTAAAATAATGGGAAGTGTGATTTCTATAGAATATAAATTATTAAAATACCTCTAAACTAATTGATGTAATGGAGGAAATTAATCAAGTTCTATAAATTAGGTGTTTATGGATATAAGCTACTAGAATTTTAACACTTTAAATGTTGTATTCAGAAATTGGGTATTTTGACCGATGTGTTTGGTCTATTTTTTAGACTTTAGTCAATTTTTCCATTGTAACTTGAATATGTCCATATAACTTTTTGTTTCCGCTTATTTGCATTTTTTTAATTTAGTTCCGTTCAATTTAAATCAGTTCTAATAAAATGTGCTTAAATGAAATTTAGATTAATCATGTTGTTACTAATTTTCAATGTATTAATATTTAGTTCATGATTGTTTTTACCAAATAACCTTTCCAAGAAAATGTACATGTCAATTCAATTATATTCAGTTTTTTCAAATAAGTTATGAATAGACACGATTGCATTTATACGTTACCTGTTTTCCCTCGCTCGCAATGTCGACGATTTGGCCGGCGATCAATCCAGTGGACCCCACCGAGGATCCCAGCTCGGCGATGGCTCCGATCACCCTGTCCGGAGCTACGCCCTTGGTCTTGGTGGCGAAGTGCTCGAAGGCGAGGGAGAGAAGGGCGTCGCCGGTGAGCACGGCGGTGTCCTCGCCGTAGACCTTGTGGTTGGTGGGCTTTCCACGGCGGAGATCGTCGTTGTCCATGCAAGGAAGGTCGTCGTGGACGAGCGACATGGTGTGGATCATCTCGATGGCGCAGGCCATCGGCATGGCACGTGACTCGTCGCCGCCGACGAGCTCGCAGGCGGCGATGCACAGAACCGGCCGGATCCTCTTCCCGCCGGCGAGGAGTGAGTACCGCATTGCCTCGTGGATCTTCACCGGGTCCCGCATCGGTACCGCCTCGTCGAGCGCTGAGTTGACACTTATCGCCTTTGTCTTCATGTACTCCTCGAAGGGGAACTTGGGCATCAGGATATCGAGCGGGGATAGAGTGGTCTTTTCCACCTCTGCAACTCCGTCGAGGGGGGAGGATTTCGCCACGTGGGATGCATGCTGGTAATTCTTCACCGGGGCTGTGTGTTTAGCGGTGAGGATATGTGGGATGTTGACGGAGGTTTTCACCATGTTGGTTGGGAGGAATATTGAGGTTCCATAGGTTGAGATGTATGAAATGGCTGCCATTTTTTTCTTTTTCTTGAGGAAAATTGATGCTTTAGAAATACTAATGTGCTTTTGTGGAGGTGAAGAACATGTTATATATAGGGCTCTTTTGTCTTGTATATATTTCAATTATTTGATATGATTTTTGTTTTGACTGGATAATTATTTACTGAATTTTGATGATTTTATCTGATTCGTTATGCATTCATAACTTAGCTGATTCGTTTGACTAATTATTTTAAATTTTCATTTTAGTAAACTTTATCTTTGAAAATAGAGGCTATACTTATCAATTGGTTTTGCTAATTATTAATAAGGTGTAATTTTTGATCGTGGTAGTTAATTGTAAAGGTGGTTTATTAGCTATTTCATTTAGGTAGTTTTATTTTGGTACTATATAAATTATATAAAATATTTTATTAAAAAAACAGATTAAAAATTCAATACTAGAAAATCAGAGAAAAGTTGAGTGTCAACCACCCTTTTTCTTTATCTCTACTTTCTCTCTCCCTTCTCTCTACTTTTCCGACCTACTTTTCAGCCATTACAGTGACATTAACGGATATAAACGGCTAACTGGATGGTGGATCCGCCACCACACCACGGCGGCGACGCCGTGGGGAGGTCGTATTCACAAGTTCTGGCCCCAAAAAGCCAACCCCTCTTTCACTCACTTCCTACTAACCCTGAAATTAAGCCTATAGCCACCAGATTCGAAGGCAAACTAGCCTGTATCTACTCAGAGGAGGCAGTCCAAACCTTCTCCGCCCACTACCAGAATGCCCTTATTGGGAAGTTTACCAATGCTAAACCAACGATGGAGACTATCAACGGGGCTTTCCAGTTGATGGGTTTCGCCGGAAAGTATCAGATCGGGTCACTGGACCACAAGCATATTCTGATACGGCTCGAATCAAAGGACGACTACCAGAGGATTTGGATGAGGTCAATTTGTCAGATAAACGGTAGCACCATGCGAGTTCTCAAATGGACCCCTGACTTCTCTACCAAAAAGGAGTCTTCCATTGTACCAGTTTGGGCCACCATCCTCAACCCACCGGTCCAGTTCTACAACCTCTCTGCAATTGAAGATCTGGGCAATCAAATCGGGGCTTACCTCAAAATGGATCTGGCAACAAGCACCCTATCTAGGCCGTCGGCGATCAAGGTATGTATTGAGATTGACCTCCTACAAGAAATGCAATCCTCAATTGTGATTGGAACGGCTAGTAAAAATATAGAGTGTGTGATTGAATATGATGACATCCCACATTTCTGCACACACTGTCATAAGATTGGGCATGTGGAGCTGGACTGTATGATCCTTCATCCAGAGTTGAGAAAGAAAGGGATGCAGTATCAAGCTCCTGCTCACAGAAGGCCTAGAAATCAAAAGTTTGAGCAGCATTGGAGGAAGGTTTCACCCAGTGGAGGAGCCTCATCTGGTCTCACCCCTTCCCAGAAGCAGATGGACACTCAAAATCAGAAGGTCTCACTCCCTGCAGCACCAATCCATGCCATCTCAGAAAAGGCCTCCTCTGTGGAGCCTATTCAGTATCCTTCTGCAACAATAGAAAGCCAGTCTGCACTAACCTCAGTTGACAATCCTACTTTGATTTCAACTGAGGTGACTGAGCCAATAAACTTATTTAAGGGCTTAACTAAACCTGCTCATGTGCCATTTTACTCATTTGATGATCTCCAAATCAGCAACCTAAAGGAATGAAAACTTAAGCAAAGATTGATGCAAAATCAATTAATTGTTCCTTACCAACCAATCCAGACATCCAATTCACTTCAGGTACTTCAGGAGCACCAAGATGACTGTTCAGAATATGAAGAGGCTCAGAGTGAACCTGACTGGAGGTCTAATGACCAGGAGCTAGAAGAATCTCCAGGTACACCTCTCAGCATTTCCCCACTTAGCATTATTGAAAATGTCATGTCTGGTGATAAACCAGAATTAGTGGTAGAAGGAAAAAACACACATTTACAGGGGGTATCACACTTGACAAGTGGTTGAGAACCTTACTAAAAACTAAAAAAAAACTAATGATTTATAAAGTCATTGGAAACATTTTAGTCTGGAATGTTAGAGGTTATTCAAAAACTATGGATAGACTCAAAACCCTTATCATCACACATAAAATTGATATAGTTTGTTTGATTGAGCCCTGGCATGATAAATCTGATATTGTCAACTTACAATTTCAACTAAACTTTCAAAATGCTATATGTGCTTCACATGCTAAGATCTGGCTTCTATGGAATTCAAATCTTAATGTAAATATCACATCTCAGTCTGATCAATATGTTTTAATTTCAGTCTCTGATTGCATCTCTAATGTTTCATGGAACTGTGTCTTTATCTATGCTAAAACTACAAAAATTCTTAGAAGAGACTTATGGGCTGACCTACAGGCCTTAGCAAAATCCTCTACAGTGTACATAGGTGATTTTAACACTGTCACTTCAGTATCTGAGAGAAGAGGGAACAAGAAACCTCCTGTGGGTAGTATTAGGGAGTTTAATTCCTTTATCAATAACTTAGGATTGATGGAAATTCCAACAGTTGGAAATCACTTTACTTGGACTAACAACAGGAGGAAGGAGGATCTGGTTCTTCAAAGACTAGATAGAGGCCTCTGTGATGCAGACTGGCATGAACTATTCCCCCATAGCTCAATCCAAATACCTAGCAGATTAGGTTCAGATCACAACCCTCTAGTCCTATCCATCCAAAGCTGTGAAATACAAGTGCCAAAACCTTTTAGGTTTCAACAAATGTGCACTCAGAGGGATGACTTTATGTCACTGGTTCAGGAGAGCTGGGAGATCCAGTGTGAGGAGAGGGGTATGTCTAGAATGGTCTCTAAACTCAAAAGATTGAAATTTGTCCTGAGACAATGGAACAAAGAGAAGTTTGGAGATGTACATAAAAATCTCAAGGAGGCTGAGCAAAAGGTGGCTCAGCTGGAGATTGCCTATCAGAACATAGGAGAAGATAGGGATCTGATAGAGCTAAACTTGCACAGGGCACTCCTCACTAGATCTCAAAAGGAGCAAACTGGTTTCTGGAAACAGAAAGCAAAATTGAGATGGCTTAAGGATGGAGATGCCAATACCAAATACTTCCACCACTCAGTTAAGGAAAGAAGATGCAGAAATCAGATAAATAAGATCAAATATAGCCAAAGTGTTTGGATCTCTGAACCAGACAAGATTCAGGAGGAAAGTGTTAACTTCTTTCAGAATCTGCTATACTCAAAGGAATCTGACATTACTGGCCAGTACTTGGACCATTTCAAGAAATGCATACCTAGGCTAGTTACAGAAGAAGACAATGTCTCTCTACTCAGACCCCTAGAGCTTGAAGAGCTCAGATTTGCAGTGTTTGACCTAAACAAGGAGGCTGCACCAGGTGCAGATGGCTATTCTGGTGTGTTTTTCACTCACTGCTGGGACATTATTCAATGTGACTTAATGGAAGCTGCTCAGGAATTCCTTGAAGGGAATCCACAGCCTAGAGCCATCATAAGCACATGGTTGGCTCTCATCCCTAAAGTCCTTACCCCTAGTCATTTCAGACAGCTTAGACCAATCAGCCTATCTAATTTCCTCAACAAGGTCTTCTCCAAGATTATCATGGAGAAGATTAAACCCCTGATGCCAAGACTCTTATCTCTGGAGCAAACAGCTTTTCAAAGTGGTAGGGACATAGTGGATAACACTGTCCAGATGCAGGAAATGATCAGGTTGTTGAACAGAAACCCTCAGCATCATAATGTAACTGTCAAGCTTGACATGGAAAAGGCATTTGATAGGGTATCTTGGTCATTCCTTAACACTGTATTGCTGGAATTTGGTTTCCATGGCAAAGTTGTTAAGTTGATTAATCAGAATATATCATCTGCCTAGTTCTCAGTGCTAATAAATGGTATTGCTACTGGTCTTTTCGGATCAAACAGGGGGCTTAAGCAAGGTGACCCCTTGTCTCCATTTCTGTATAACTTGGTTACAGAAGATTTTTCCAGAAGCATTAAACAATTGATGGAAGTTCAGTTCCTTCAGGGCTTTAGAATGCCAAGAGGTGTGAGCCAGGTCTCACACCTCATGTATGCAGATGACACTGCCATCTTTCTACATGCTGGGAAGAAGAATCTTAAAAGAACTGTTAGATTTCTCAAAGCCTATGAGGCAGTTTCTGGGCAGAAAGTGAACTTCAATAAGTCAGAGTACTATGTTCACTCCCAGGCCAGCACAACTTTTAAAAGAAAGATCAGGGCAGTAATTGGTATGAAAAATGACTCATTGCCCTTTAAATACCTAGGAGTGCCAGTGTTCACTGGAAGGAACAAAATAGTCTATTACCAGCCAATGCTGGAGAGGATGGACAAACTCATAAACAACTGGAAGAACAGGTGGTTATAAATGGCTGGGAAGATAGTTTTGATCAATCATGTTCTCCTGGCAATTCCAACCCTAATCATATCAGTAATGGAACCACCAAAGGCTGTGCTCAGGAGAATTGAGACCATGGCAGCAAAATTCTTTTGGGGAGAATCTGACTTTGGTCAGAGGAGGATTTGGAGAAGTTGGACTAAGATGGCCTTGCCTACCAATGAGAATGGGGTGGGCTTCAGGGATATAAGAGCCATTGTAAAGGCCTTTTCCTGCAAATTGTGGTGGAAATTGCAGAAGAATGATACCATATGGTCTGCTTTTTTGTGGTCTCTTACAAAAACATATCAAACCTCCCATACCTGGAATAGGATATGTTCAATCACTGAACTAGCTAACAGCAAATCTCAGGTCATTATAGGAAAATGAAGCTCCCCATTTTGGAATGCTAACTGGACAGGACTGGGGCCTTTATTTTATATGATTGATCCTTCTACTGAAATTCCTTTCCCTAACATTTCTGTTTCTGAATTTTGTGAAAATAAAACTCAGTTTCTAACCCTCTTGGAGCCCCTATTAGCTACCAGTATCTTGGAATTTTTGCAGGGTTTCACTTTACAATACACTCATGAAGATACACTGGTATGGAAGCCTTCAAAGTCTGGCCAGTTCACAGTCAAAACTGCTTACATGGCATTCAGGAGATCCAACTCCCAAGATCCAGTCATCCACAAGGTATGGCAAAAAACTCCACCAAAGATATCTGTTTATATATGGAGACTGTGCAACTGCCTTCTGCCTTTTGATGATGTCTTGAGCAAAATGGGCTTTAACCTCCCTTCAAAATGTGTCCACTGTGACCACTCATACTCACTGGACCACTTTTTTAATCAGTGCCCTTTCAATGTATATCTTCTAGATTTCTTGCACCATAAGCTCAACATTCCTGTTCCTACCTTTCAGTCAGCAAAACATAGAATCTCCTTTTATCTAGAGTACAAAGGAAGGTCAAAAACTCACACAAAAGTGCTTTCAATTACCTTATGTACCATGTTATGGAATATGTGGCTCTGTAGAAACAGGATACTTTTTGACAATTCAATCACAGATGGGGCAGCTCTTGTTCAGAACTGCTTAAAACAAACCTTCATATACTTTTCAGCTTTTCCACCAGTTGGTTCAACTGAAAAGCATAGAGACCTACTTAACATTGGCCTAATTCCCTATCTGAAAAGAAAGAGACCTAAGCTAGTGAAAGTAGTCAGTTGGTTGCCCCCTACAGCTGGCCTCAAAATTAACACTGATGCTTCTTTTGCTAATGGCCTTGCTGGATTAGGTGTAGTTGTGAGGGATGAAAATAGTGTGGTCATATCTATGCACTTGAAATGTGTACAGGCATCATCCCCTTTACATGCTGAACTTATTGTTATCCAATTTGGATACTCAGTAGGAACTTCCCTGTCAAGGCCTTTTGAGTTGGAATCTGACTGCCTTAATGCAGTCAGAGGGATTCAAAACCCCTCCCAGTCTCAATGGGAACTCCCGAGTCTCTTCCTTGAGCTGAATGCTTTAGGTATCACTCATGCATCCACCATGTTTTTAGGGAGTGTAACTTTGTTGCAGACTTTCTATCAAAAAGAGCCCTCTCTCTCTATTACTCTGGCATATTTATGTTATCTGATGCTCCTCCAGTTCTTGTGGAACTCCTTGCTACTGATGCATTGAGAATCCCAAATTTGAGGAACATTTGAACTGCTTACTACTTCCTATATTTTCTTTCAGGTACAGAAGACCCATAGCTTTTGCTATGGAGGTACCTGCTCATGCTCAGCAGCAAGATTGGATAATCTCCAGGCCTCTTCCTTGTGAAACATCAACAGAGGATGTATTATGCTACTATTTCAGAACTATGTAATCTTAAATGCAATTGACATTTCTTTTGTAAGTGATGCCTGATACAAAGTCTTGACCATCTCACTCCAATTGGCTAAAATGTGTTTCGTTTAACGATTCGCTAAATTGTTCATTGGTTTTTTGAGTGGTCAAGACTTTCTTTTTTGGTATCAAGCATCACAACCTAGCTATTTCCTTTCATGCTTTTCCAAAACAAACTGTAAATCAACTATGACTTTTTCGGTCCATTCCCGGTGTGGTGAGCCCAATAAAATCACTCCACCATGGTGTGGCTTAATTAAAAAAAAAAACACCCTTTTTCTTCGTGACGATTTCAATTAAAAAAATAACACCTCTTTTCCAATTAAATGAAAATTTTTAAGCCAATATTGCATGCCAGCTCTAAATAGGCAATATTTTGGAGAGGGGGTGATAGGTGCAGGTTCAAATGAATTATGAATGTTTAAAAAATATGGTTAAATGATCCAATTGCTTTCAGAAATTATTTTTTATTTATTTTAATCATAAATTTGTAGGGATTTTTTCAGGCATTTATCTACATGTTTTACCTGTATAATCCGTTTGGACCTGAATCTAAAATTCTTGTATTATTGATGATCTTCTTACTCTTAAAGCTTTATTTCTGCACTTTATTTTAATTTATAAGGTTTAGGGTAAAAATTCCCTTTAAATTTTCTTAAAGGTGGATTTTTTCTAAATAATAACAAAAGATATGTGTATGGCGTTAAAATGCAAGTAATTTTATACTACAAAAATATATTTGTAAATTACCTTATTTCTGTTAAAATGTACGTAAAAACACTTTTCATAAGATTTAGAAAAGTTGAGTTTTCAAGAGATGGAGTCGTGATATATTAATTGAAAATCCCATCTCAAACCACAATTCCAAAAAACTTGATGCGCAGCTTTCTAATTGAAAATTAATGAAGATGATTTTCTGGCTTCAAAATTCATCAACATATTTTTTTTAAGATTTTCATTTAACAGGATGAATAGATCATTCAATATGAATAAAAATTAAAAGAAATATTTTCTCGTAATTAACCCTGTCGTATTCATGCCGGAGAGAATGATTGTGCTAACATCAGTAACATGTACTTCAAAAGGTATCTTTACAGGAAACATGATACTTATAAGATATCACTACTTTTTATTCAGGAACAAATAAATTGTAGGTAAACACACTACGGTCCATGATGCTGTACAATTGCATCGCGCATGCCATCAAATGTCCCATTCGGCAATGGCCGGGCTAAACTAAGCTGAATAGCAGTTCAATACTTATACCAGTAACAACAGTTGAATTGATATGAAGTAAAATATATAAACACTACAACAACAGTGCCTTTGAAGAAAATGGAGGAAAATTTAGGGCACCGATCTCAGACTGTAAGAGAATGAAAGGGCATGAGGCTGAGGAGGGCCAAGCAAGGGGCTGTGCTGGAGAGAAGGCGGAGCAAATCTCATTAACACTGACTTCTCTAGCGCATGATCAAAGCAGCTGCTCCAACAAATTCCGGCCGACCCATATTAGAGAATATTTAGATTGATCATTATTGGTTATTATTAATTGTATATGAGTTGTAGTATATTTTGTTTTAATCATAGAATATTTGATTTCCCTGTATTATGGGAATTCCTTTTGTATTAATATTAGGACATCCTCATGGCTGATGGCGGAACCACCACCACCATCCAGCTTCCCACTCTTTCCCATTCGCCTAGACCACAGTAATTACTCTCTGTGGAAAGGCACTGTGCGCTCGGCTCTTGAAGCCTTCGAGCTTGATGATCACCTTCTCTCCGACCAGACTCCAGCCAAAACCATTGCACCGACTGGAGACTCGGAGTCAACCACGCCGACCCCTAATCCGGCATACAAACCTTGGAAATGAAACGACAATTTCGTTCTCCTTTGGCTGCGTACCACTCTCACCATTCCGATACTTGGTCATGTTGCTCGTGCCACCTCTGCCGCTGATGTCTGGACCATGCTTTCCCAGATGTTTCAGTCTCAAACGCGAGCACGCCAGAATCACCTCAAACAACAGCTGCAGCCTCTCCCCAAAGGCTCCATGTCCATCATGGAGTATGTCGAGAAGAAACGGGGCATCTCCGATTCACTGGCGGAATGCCTCTCAGCCGTCTCTGATGATGACTTTGTATCATACGTCCTCTTCGGTCTGGGTGCTGAGTACGCCGCTTTCAAGACGGCGATCAGCATGCGTGATTCAGTCACCTCCAATGAACTCTCGGCCTTCTTCTCCAAGAGGAACAACGAATCCTAGATTCGTGTGCTTCCGTGGCTCCCTCGGCGCTCGTTGCTCACCGTGGTGCCTCTACTGTCTCTGCTCAGCCGTCAGAAGGGGCAGCCGCCGGAAGTGATCCACCTCGCACTGTCTGTCAAATCTGCGACAAGCCCTATCACTCTGCTAAGAACTGCCACAACCGCTTCAACGATGTGGACTATCCACCTACAAATCGCCGATCAGCGGGACGTCAGAAGCAGCGTAATCCAGCTCGCAAGCAGGCTCATGTGGCGTACACCAGTCCATCGGCTCTCACTGATCCTTGGGTGATGGATTCTGGAGCCTCTCACCATGTTACAGCGGATCTCGATGCTCTCAATCTTCAATCTCCCTACACTGGCACTGACAACTTAGTTGTTGGCAATGGTAAGTCCCTTCCCATTACTCATATCGGTACTCGTAATCTTTCTTCGTTGCATGTTGCCAATAAACCTCTTTCTCTTAATGAAGTTTTAGTTGTACCCAAGGTTTCAAAAAATCTCATCAGTGTTTCAAAATTATGTAGAGATAATAATGTATCTGTTGAATTAACTGCGGATCATTTTTTTGTTAAGGATCCTCGGGGTCAAAAACTTCTCAAGGGAATCGTTGAGAATGGTCTGTATTGTCTGAATTCCCCATCATCTCCCAGCCCTAGAGTTTTTGTTGGTGAACGTGCTTCTGTTGCTTGTTGGCACCATCAGTTTGCTCATCCTCACGAGTTTGTTATGCGTCGTCAGTTGTCTGCTTTTAATCTACCAGTTTCTGCGAATAAAACTTTACCTCTTTGTAGTGCTTGTCAATTAGGCAAGAGTCATAGATTGCATTTACATTCTTCTCATGTGTCATCAAGTAAACCTTTTGATTTAATATATTCAGATGTTTGGGGTCCTGCCTATGTTCCTTCGTTAAATGGTAATCGCTACTTTGTTTTATTCATTGATGATTGCACTAAATTTGTGTGGATTTATTTTCTCCAAACTAAATCTCAGGTTTTCTCTACCTTTCAACTTTTCAAAATTATGGTCGAAACTCAGTTTTCTGCGAAAATTAAGGCTTTTCAATCTGACTGGGGTGGTGAGTATCGTAATGTATCAACTTTTCTTCAAACTCAAGGAATTTTACATCGAATTTCTTCCCCTCACACACCTAAACAAAATGGTGCTTCTGAAAGGAGGAACCGTATTGTTGTGGAAAAGGGTTTGGCACTGTTAGCTCATTCCCATCTTCCTATAGAATTTTGGGAACAAACTTTTCACACTGCCATCTATTTAAATAACAGAACCATCACTCCTATTTTAGATTATAAATCTCCCTACTCCTGTCTTTATAAACGGGAACCTGATTATCAATTTTTAAAATCTTTTGGATGCTTATGTTTTCCCAACTTAAGGCCATATAATAACAACAAACTTGAGTTTCGTTCCGTTGCTTGTATTTTCTTGGGCTATAGTGTAAAGCACAAAGGTTATCTTTGTTTTCATGCTCCATCTTCTAGGACCTATATTGCCCGCCATGTTGTATTTGATGAGTCAAAATTCCCATACCCTGATCACGTGGCCCAATCTCCCTCCTCAACTTCTCCAACTTCTGATGTTTCCTTGTTGGACTCTGTCCAGTTTTCGGCCCAAACTCGGCCCAGTCAACACCAAACTCGGCCCAGTCAGCCTGTAGACGTGTCTCCCCCCCCTCTCGTCTCTGTCACCTCGTTCGGTGCTCCGTCGACGTCCTCCAGTCCTCAGTCATCGTCCGCCGGTCGCCAGTCATCGACGTCGTCCGATCCCAGCGAATCTTCCGACGGTCGGCAGTCCTCGTCAGCCTCTCCTCTGTCGTTGTCCGTCGTGTCTCCGCCCTCATCCGCCGGCCTTCTGTCGGCGTCCGGTTCAGTCTCTCGGTCGGCGTCCTCGCCTGGATCTGCGTCACCGCCGGACAGCCCTCCGTTGTCGGCCGAGTCTACCGGCTTCCTGGAATCTCGCGCGTCCTAGTCGCTCGGCTCTACCGATTTATCACCATCTGAATCTTCTGCCGGAGACCCGTCCGCCGGAGATCCGACGCCTGTAGCCTCTTCTGCCAGAGGTCCGTCACCGTCGGGGTCCTCGTTCGCTGGAGTTTCGTCACCATCGGAATCCTTGTCCGCCGGAGGTCAGTCGTCATCGGAATCCTCGCCTTCGGGCTCACTGACCGCCGATCTTGCTGCGTCCTCGGCTGAGTCTCGTCCAACAGAGCTATCGGGGTCCTCTTCAGCTGACTTTGACCAGTCAACAGCCTTTGACCAGTCAACTTATGAGTCCTCTTCCTCTTTGACCATTATTCCTTCCCCACGTGTCCCTTCTTACTTCAGACAATCAGACACTTCTCAACATCCCATGACCACTTGTGCAGCCACCAATTCTCTTAAACCTAAAGCTCTAATTATAACCAAATATCCTGTTAATCGTGACTCTTCTCACCCTGAACCGAAAACTTTTAAACAAGTTGTCAAACATCCTCATTGGCAACAGGCAATGCAGTTAGAGTATGATGCTTTAATGACTAATGGGACTTGGGATTTAGTTCCAAAGCCCTATACTTCTAATGTTGTTGGTTGTAAGTGGATTTTCAGGGTTAAAACGAAGGCTGATGGCACTGTGGAACGTTACAAAGCACGGTTGGTCGCTAAGGGATTCAACCAAGAGGAAGGTGTAGACTACTTTGATACATTTAGTCCTGTTATCAAACCTACTACTATTCGTCTTGTACTCAGTATTGCTTTCACTCGGCGCTGGACTCTTCGTCAGGTGGACATCAACAATGCTTTTCTGAATGAGGATCTTTCCGAGACTGTGTTCATGCAACAACCACCAGGGTTTGTTTCTTCTTCGCATCCGAACTATGTGTGCAGGTTGAAGAAGTCTCTGTATGGTCTCAAACAGGCTCCCCGAGCTTGGTTTCAGAAGCTCAGTCATGCTCTGCTCCAACACGGCTTCAAGCAGTGTGTTTCAGATACTTCCCTCTACATCAAGTCTCATGATGGTCATGTCATTTATGTGTTGGTTTATGTTGATGACCTGATTATCACTGGTTCTCATTCCAAGTTCATTGATGAGTTCGTTCTCTACCTGAACTCAGTTTTCTCTCTGAAGGATCTTGGTCGCCTTAATTTTTTCCTTGGCATTGAAGTGCACCATCTTTCCTCAGGCTTACTTCTGTCTCAAAGGAAGTACATTTTGGATCTCTTGGATCGTAGCAATATGACTGGTGCTAAGCCAATTTCTTCTCCAGCTACTCCTGGCTCGCGGCTTCAGACTTCAGGTGATCCTTATCCAGATCAGCATCTTTATCGCAACATTGTTGGAGCTCTTCAGTATGCTACCATCACTCGCCCTGAAATCTCTTATGCTGTGAACCGTGTCTATCAGTTCATGCACAAACCAACAACTGAACACTGGCTTGCTGTCAAACGCATTCTTCGCTATCTCAAAGCCACTATCAATGCTGGACTTTATTTCCGCCCGGCTTCGGATTCTCGCCTTGTTTGCTATACTGATGCTGGATGGATTTCAGATCCAGATGATTGTCGTTCTCAGCATGGGTTTTGCTTGTATTGCGGTGGCAACTTGGTGAGTTGGGCATCCAAGAAACAAGGTACTGTTGCTCGCTCCAGTACTGAAGCCGAATATCGTGCCATTGTGTTTGCTGCTGCTGAATTAATCTGGTTGCAACAGCTTCTCAAGGAAATGAATATTGCTCTTTCTGGCCCTCCGACAGTTCTTTGTGATAATCTGAGCGCAACTTTTCTCACAGCTAATCCTGTTCTTCATCACCGTTCGAAGCACATCAAACTAGATTTTCACTTTTTTCGTGAACAAGTCTATGATGGTTCCCTTGTGGTTCGACATGTTAGCTCAGTTGATCAAGTTGCTGATGTGTTTACTAAAGTCGTTGGGACGTCTAGATTCAAAGACTTGCATTCCAAACTTCTTGTTCGTGCCCGAACATGAGCTTGCGGGAGGGTATTAGAGAATATTTAGATTGATCATTATTGGTTATTATTAATTGTATATGAGTTGTAGTATATTTTGTTTTAATCATAGAATATTTGATTTCCCTGTATTATGGGAATTCCTTTTGTATTAATATTAGGACATCCTTGTATATAAATAGGAGTCTTGAGTTAATGAAAAATCAACTTTTGCAGTAATTTCTTCTCTGCAATATTTATAACCCATGAGCTCGATTTCTCACCAAGTCCTAACCATGAAAAAAGCTAAAAAAGATAACTAACAAAATAACACCACATGTACTGCAATAAAGTATAAAAATCAGACAATGGCAATAATCCCAAATTAAATTGAGTCTTATTTTGGCATACATATTATGGGATGGATATTAATTGCTAGCCAAGAAAGTGGCTTTTAGCCTTCACACCAAGAGGGGATTAAGAAGCTGACAGCCTATGTATATATTAATTGTCGTGACTGCATTTACAAGCAGAAGCATGCTTGTCACGATGATGTTTGTTGCAAAGCAAAAAAGCGAGGAAGATAATATTCGCATCACTAAAAATTCCATCATCAAGAAAATATTTACTACTTCTATTTACCAAATGACAAGTAAAAAGTAATAATTTTAGACCAGCTGACTATTACAATCACACAGTGTGTGTGCATGACACTAGTGGACATGCATAGGATGCAAGGCGGTTGCATCATACCAAGCAAGGCGGATCCAAAACGCTTGCTAGGTTGTGCCTTAAAAGTGACTTTTTTCTCGGCGGTTCTGAAAACGCCGTGAAACAGGCGAATTCTGCTTACGAACTCACCACCAGGTGCCGCCTAGTGTCAGTCATATCATGCTGGACGGTATCGCTAGCATCATTTCTCCGCAGAATCGGTATCGCTCATTTCAGTTGCCTATGAAGTGGTTACGATACCGCCACTTCATTCGCTTGAATTTTGGACAATTATTGAATGGCGGGAATTTTTAAAAACCGCAATGGTTACGACATCTCCTCAAATACAGCTTGTAGGTGAATAAAGTAGGCGAAATCGCCTCTTGAAATAGGCGAATATCTGTGCGAATTCGCCTCCTGAAACGGTCGTGCCAACAGAGACTCACTAGCGAGTGGCGTGGTGAGATCGCTTGTGTAGGCAAATTTGTAGGCGACACCGTTTTGTGTCCGGTTGTAGATTGTGGAGCGTGAAAATTGTGGTGGCGAAAACGCTTGTTTATTCGCCTGTAAGCGAATCTGTTGTTACGATATCGTCTACAATCACTGCAAAATTGGCTAATATTTGAAAAATGTGACCTGTTTCTTTCGAAACATGAATCGGTATTCCGATACAACATAAACCTGCTAATTTCACCACCCTATACTAAAGAGGCACAACCTCATATTTCAAGTGCACACAAGGGCATCATCAATGTCAATTCTTAATTAAAAAAATGCAATGGACCAACACCTTGTCACGTGGTAGGTAGCTTCCGGAATTGTGGCCTTGTAATGGTAAAAGTACGGTCGTGGACTAGGTGGCGTGCCAATCGGTCTCTTCCATTGTTAAGTTCTTCCAAGGAGAAAGGCATGGTATCATCCACGAATACGTATGCATGAAATAAATGTGCATTAGGAAGTTGTCATGAAGAGTAATAGAATTAGATTGCAGAAGGTACCTTTAGGTTACCTTTAGAAGATCATGCATGTTATTTTGAACACCATCTACCACCATCAAACCAAACAACATCGTGTAATAGCCACATTCCCAGTCCGAGGATTGCTTCCTAGACTACAATATATATACTCCATGGTTATAGCAATGGTGTCGGCTAAAAAAATTGAATTGAAATTAAGTGATAGCATAAGCATAACAAGTTACCCTAATGAAATGCATTGTCAAGGAGATCGTCGAATGTCCGGGGTGGAGGGCGGTGGAGGGGGTCTATACAATATACTTGCTTCAAATCGGGTATTATTGCAACAAAGCTCCAATGATCACTACAAATCACATGAAAGAATCCAAATAGTCATATCAGTTTGGAGAAACATACAATCTAGAAAAGCTAAAAGAATAGAGAAAATTGCAATGTTTACCTCTCGAGATATGGTCCAATGAATATTTTATTAGATTTTTAAGAGAAAGTGTTAACCAATCCTAGTTTGTGTAAACATATGAGATCGTAGAGGTGGACTTACACAACATTTGCCAAACTAATTCTTACTTGTAGATTCACTACTACATCATTCTTGCTTGCACATAGTAAAAACACACAATAGGGCCTAACAAGTGATAAACTTTACTCTACCATGTCCTTCATGTAATAAATGTCAACAAAAAAGGAAACTAAATGCCCATTCAACATAGACATAAAATTTAGGGTGGTTCTATATGCAGATCCACTTTACTTCTGCAGGTCTAAACTAAATATGAAATGACAATAATATCCCTCTTAAATATGTATTATAATTCACGAAAAAATATTTTATAATTTGAACACGTGTTTAATCATTACATAGACGGGTTTATGCATTCAAATTTAGGTTTTTAGAAATATATTTGTAAAAACTAATAAACGAACGAAGGGTAATTATGGTATTTTCCACTTCTATTGGACCTGTAGAAGTAAATTGGACCTGCATATAGTAAACACCAAAATTTAAGACACATACCTTACTTGTAGAAGAAACTCTTAGCTTGTACTTGTGTCTACTTCACAAAGTTGCAAGCTTTGTTGGTTTTACCCAAATTTGAAGGAAGGTTGATCTAGATTGGTGGGTTTTTAGGTTCCTAGGGTTAAGCTCATGGCAAGAGAACAAGGTTTGAGATATGAAAATGAGATTGTGCTTAGGATTGAAGTGATTTTTCGGATTGGAATGGTATGAGAATGGATTTGGATTGAATTGATTTGTGCTTGAGGTTGAGGAGGGGATAAGGTGAGAGAGAATGGAGGGTAGATGGATAGGAATGGTGAAAATGAGGTTGAGAGTAGGAAAATCCGGGTAAAATGATATATATATATATATATATATATATCATGGTTTAGGTGGACAAAACATGCCTGAATAGTAGTTTTGGTCGGTTACTGTTTTACTTATTTGCGAGTTCGCATGTACTATCGGTTACAGGCGAGTACTGGTGGCGATATCGCTCCTTCTTTGTTCAGGCTTCCATATATAATGAGTTTGTAAAAATAACATGTTTAATTAAACCTTATGATTTCTGACTTTCTAGAAAACTAAAGCAAATGAGAAATGAAAAGCAAAGGACCACCTTCATTTTGGAAGCTGTTGATGGAAGATGATTTCAACCATGGAATTGTAAGTTAATTAATTCATCCAATTATTATCATTTTTTTAAATATAGTTTCAATTCATATATCCTCACTAAACTTTTATATATATTTGTTTGGTTTAGCGAATTCCCCATAGTTTTTCAAATGAACTGGAGGGGAGTAAATCTCCTTGTTCACTCATCACTGGAGATAATGGAAGGTCATCAAATCGTTTATGGAAAGCAAAGCTTGTTAAGAGAGGCCATTACTACTACATCTGCAAGAAATCATGGCCACTATCTGTTGAAAAGGTTAAGAAAGTTCCGCGTATTATGAGATTGTTTTTTGTGATTGATAACAAAAATCCATATAAAAAATGCTAGTTACTGATCAGTATTGAGAAAGTATGTAATTGTCGGGTTGTCATCTGCAGAACAGCACATTACAGGAACACACTATGACTCGTGTAACATCGGTTATCTTAAAGTACACATGGATGTTTTCAAAATTTGTATATTAGTGCCGAGATGAGTCGAGGAACTAATACTACAGTGTTGGCTTGTAAAACATTTGGAACTAGTAGTGTGTATTTGTTCACCGACAATGACCCGCTTATAAATATGTGCTACGATTAGTTGTGCTGATTTGGTCAGAATCGTATCAAGAATCTCAGATCAGATCGGTTTTCGTGTAAATTCAACGCTAAACCTGTTACAATTATTAATAGAGTATAATATGATTGATCAATCCATTTTAGAATGGGTATGGTATACATAGGGTTTATGGGTGTGGGTATGCAGGTGTGGGTTTAGGGTTTAGGGTGAAGGGTTTAGGGTTTAGGTTTAAGGGTGCATCCAAGCGATGTCGCTACTAATTTCGCTTAGAGGCGTAATTGGAGGCGAACTCGCCCATTGAAAATGGTTACTGGCGAGAGTGGTGGCGAGTTCGTAAATGGGTAAATTAAACAAAAAAGTACTTAAACTATATTCGCGTTTTAGGGATATCAGAATCCCCAAAACTTCCACGACTCTCAAAACCTAACTCCTAAAATTGCCGTCGACCAGTTGCAGAGCCACCATGGGCCGGAGCAAATAAGTCGGAAAAAGCCTCACCCCACCCGCTCCCAAGCGTCAGAGAACCGCCCCGACCACAGGTGCCGCCGCGAACCACGAGGAGGAGGAGGAAGAACTCACCCTCGAGCAGATCAGTCGCCGGGGGAGAAGGGAGGCGCAAACCGCTGGAGCTCCGACCTGTAACAGGGGTAGAAACACTTTCCACGCTGCTGGGAGTTCATCACAGCCACCACCCGATGCCGCCACCACTCAACAGTCTCGGCCAACCTCCACCACCGCTGCCCAGCCTAGTCCCGCCGCCGATGGTGCATCCCGGTCTGCTGCGAACGACATGGGAAACAATGACAAGGACGAGGAGCAGTCCCTTTTTATCAGCCTTAAAGCGGAGATGAGGTACGAGCGATATACTCGTCATATTATTTTAAATGTTAACGTCATTTACCCGTTTAAAATAACTAGCTTGGGTCTAGGTAATATAGTTGAGTATTTTAGAGCCACTCATCAAGATGGTATGTTGACTTTGACTGAGCCGGTGCATATATAAGGAAGAGTGTCTTCAATTTTATGCAAATCTTAAGTTTGAGAAGGATGTCGAAGAGGCGACTGCGATGGTTTGGGGTGTGACATTTAAGGTAGATAAGTTATTGGTTAATGAGGTTATAAGATGCCCTTATTTGTCTAGTGATCAAATAAGGCCGTTGGATCCAAATGGCCCTTATGATATATACCACACCCAAAATTTCCCAACCTCGTTGAATGAGAGCATTTTAGACCCTGTGGCCATGCGTAGGAAGTTCTTTAGGATGAGTAGTAAGGTTGCCGGTACTGCAAAGAAGTATAAGATTGCAAGCCTTACTCAAGATGAGCGGTTGGTGTTCGAGGATGTGAGCCAACGATCGCCAACTTGATGGTTTTCTACCACCTAATGGAGAAGGTGAAGATCAATCCCGAGTACACCATCATGAAGCACATGTTGAAGCGTGTGAAGGACAAGACCGATCAGACGATCCATTATGGGCAGCTCATAACCGCCATGATGAAGAAGAAGGGTGTGAGACCTGTTAGCATGGTCGAGCCAGTGAAATACTACGACTCGACTTGGCTACGCAACAAGGGGTTGAAAATCAGTGCGGATGGGGTGGTGACGAAGAAGGCCATGGGTGCTTCGAGTTCTCGCAGCCGTTCTGAAATGAGTGATGGTAAGTAATTGTTAAATACTAAGATTTTCATATAATGATAACTGTTTGCACCAATTCAGTTTATTAATTGTTTTGTTCCCGTTTGCAGCTCGCGATCTTGCTTGGCATGAACGGTTGGTCCTCTATGTTGGACAGCTTGTAAGTAAGCTAGAAGAGTTGAAGCTAGAGCAAGCAAACGAGAGGGAAGACGTACTGGCATTTGGTAGAATGCTGAATTTGAATGTGGATCTGAGCGATGATGAAGAAAAGCCATATTTTTCGGTTCAACGATTGCCTCCCATGAATGACATTCCTGATTACATTCCTGAAGATCAAGTGAGGCCTGAAAACGAGGCAGACGATCAAGACCTCACCGATGGTGAGGGAGGAGAAGATACGGAGCCCGATGAACAGCAACCTGAGAATGATATCATGGATGCAGAACCACAGAGAGATGAAGACATTGTCGATGGAGACAACAATGTATTTGAAGTGGTTCGCCGAACCGAGAACATCCAATCATCTTCAGCTGCGGAGTCGTCTGAAGAAGATGATGAAGATGATGAAGATGAAGATATTGAGAGGACTGATGAAGAAGTTGATGGAGAGAAGAATGGAAGCAAAGATGATGAAGATGATGACGACGATGAATGATCGCTTCACTTTATCTTATTGTGTATTCTAGCTTTATTTTGTTTCAACACTAAACAATGGTTCATGAATGGTTGTTTTTGGTATTGAATTGGTTTAGTATGGTATTTTAATAATAAAATTACATTTCATGTATTTCTTCAATGTTAACCATACACAAAAGCACCTAGATTTACATGTAAACAAAATTTATTCAAAGAGTAGGCGAGACAGAAGACGATATCACTACCTGAAAACATGAGAGTTGAATTGACGAGGCGAGATCGTAAATAAAAACGTCTATGAACTTATCTTAAAAGCGAAATCTTTTCCAGGCTTGCCACAGGCGACAGAGTCTACCAGGCGATTGGAGAGGCGACATCGCTAGTTGAATAAATAAGAGGCGAATCACTGAGGCGAACTCGTAAGTTGAACAGTCTATGAATGTATCTTCAAGGCGAAATCTCTTCCTGGCTCGCCACAGGCGACAGAGTCTACCAGGCGGTTGAAGAGGCGAAATCATAACCAGTAGGTGAATAAGCTTACGGTTTCGCCCGTTTGTTTGATTTTTTTTTAAATGCACAAGTATAGAACACAAAATAACGACGCCGTTTCATACATAAACGAAATAAGAGGCGATATCGCTTCTAAGTATCAATTAGGGTTTAGCATTCTTGTAATTAAAAAAAGGGAGCGAGTTCGCTCAGATCTTCGCCTGTACACGTAAGCTGTAGCGATGTCGCTTCCTTGTGTTTTCAAGAATCCCACATCGGTGGATTGAAATCCAATTGATCAGTATATATGTGCTGGAAAAATAGAAGGGTTCGATAAGTCGCCGACACATTTGAATGCACATGAATGCACTATACACATACTCTGTACACTATACATGCATGTCCCATATGAGTACTACCAGTGTATCAGGACCCCTGGACAAGAGGCCTTTTTATTTTACACGCCGGCGAACTCGCCAACACATGCCTGAAAGTTATCATGAAAATATTTCAAAGTTAACAACATATGACCATCTTTTTTGCCATATAGTCCAAATACACGGTGTTGAAAAGTCATCCATTTTGGCGACGACTAGTCGTCCTGGTGCTCTGCAGGTTCCGCCATGACAGGTTGACTCGACGGAAAGTTAATTTGGCGTGAACGGCGGAAGACTAGGCGTCCATAACCCGCCGAATGGACTCCATACTCCGCCAGCAATTGACGCCAAACTCCGCCTAACTCAAACCCAAATACTTATAAAAAATAAAAAAATGTTATTTTAATAAAATAAGAATTCATTAAAAATCAAATTAGGCAACTACCGCATTGGGAACGGGATTTATAACCCAGCGGAATAGAAAAGAATTTTGTGAACTGAAGTTGTGAATATTTATTATATAAAACTCATATTTTGAAGTTCTTTATAATTGTCCAGTCCTTTATTATAATTTCTACAAAATACAAATGATCAAAAGAAAAAAATATTTAGTGTCATTATTACCAAAATAAAAAGGGATCTAGTATTACATACAAGCGGAATCACCTTTTCCATCGCCTGCAGGCGTCGTATGAGGCGAATTCGCCTCTTGGAAGTGCCATTATTCCCACATCGGTGGATTGAAAGCCAATTGATCAGTATATATGTGTTGCCAAAATAGAAGGGTTCGATAAGTCGCCGACCTGTGCAAATTACCAATGAAACAACACTTGAAAGCAATATACATAAACAATACATACATGGCCCATACCCAATCTGGCCCATATCATTGTTCCTAGGCCCAAAGGCCAACATTTTTTTTATTTAGAAGCGAATTCGCCTGGGAAATTGCCTGTAAGCGACGGAATTGGCGAACTCGTAAACAGCAGGCCTATAAATAGTCAACTGAAACCTCCAGACGCGTTCAAAATCATATCCCCAAATTTGTAACCCTCACATTCATCAGAAACCTCCCCAAACTCCGATCCGCCGCCGCCCACCCGTCAATTCCACCGGCAAATCACCGATCTCACGGCCCAATCTCCCCCAATTTGTAAGTTCTACTCATCTTTAACTATTTTTCATCATTATTTTGGTTTTTCTCGTTTATTTTTTCCAATCGTTGTGAGAAAGCCTAGCTTTCAATCTAGGTGTGATGTTGAATGTTATTGTTTATGGGTTCAATCATAGATTAAGGTTGGGTTGTGTTTGTTAGGTACTTGATGCGATCTCAAACATGCCTCCAAAGGGTAAAGGTAAAAAGGCCGCCGCCGAATCGACACAGCCTATCAAGTACGATAAGGCTAAGTTTGTTTGTGAACAAGCTTATCTAAAGTATCATAGTTTTGAAAATGCCAAGGCTGTCTTGAACGAGTTGATGGTGGTGGATGAGAGTCAAGTGGGCGACATAGTATTGAAAGAGGTTTGGGAACTTCTTGAATATCAAGAAGCTCACAAGTTGATGAAGGTGAACGACCCGGGCTATCTAGAGGAGACTATGCAGTTCTACGCAAATTTCCGACAGAGTGGTGACGTGTGGAAGACGAAGGTGAACAAGGAGTACGAACAAAGTCCCAAGCTATTCAATGATGCCCTCGGTGTTGTGTTCGAGGATGAGGATCAACCGGTGGAACTATACGCAAGGGGAGAATGGCCTAGTGAGTTGCTCATTTCCCACGCGAAGCTGAAGGAGTATGGATTGACACACTTTGGTCGAGATGAGCCAGAACTTGGAACGCCGAAGGAGTACAAGCTATACAAGCTCACCCCTGAGAGGAGGATATTGTATGAGATGGTTGCTACAAATCTTGTGCCTAAAGGCGGATGGTTGGCCGAACCAAACTACACGACTTTGATCGAGTACTACATGGTGGCGGAGGAAGTCATGCTTAACATTGTATATACCATTTTCCAACACATGAAGAAGAGCGTGGTAGAAAACAACATGGTTGTGAAGAAATTTCCCTATGCAAACTTCATAACAAAATTCCTCCGCATAAAGCATCCAAAGATGAAGTTCTCCCGCACCGGGAAACCGTGTGAGTACTACACGAGGAGTACTACCAGAAGAAGAAGTGGGAGTTGGTAGGGTCGACTCGGAAAGAGAAGGGGGACAAGGACGTGCCGGCGGAGCCAGAACCAAATGGAGGTAAATAGTTTTTATTCATGATTTTTGTACTTGTGATGTTAGTTTACTTTAGAACAAAACTTGACATTTTCAATGTCTATCATTTACTAGCGCCAAGAGAAGCCTATTACCAAGGTCTTGTGAGGACTCTGTGTTCTCGATGATGACCGAGATGTCAAACGTCCTAGAAAATGGGTGGGAGACTCGCCGCATTATTCTGAGTTTTTGTAAAGACTATCTCCGCCAGCATCCACACCAAGCCACACCAGAGGACCAGGACGGTGCAACCAATGACAACTCTACCTAGAATGTTGAATTATACTAGGAATTGTATTTCAACTGTAATGCTACATTTTTACAAATTCTAATCTTTACCTACTTGTGACAATCTTATTATTAATTTGATTAATGTTTTTTTCTTTGAATCAAATTGTGTTACACTCATATTGGAGTATATGGTTCATGTGTAAAAATGAAAAAGAGAATGAAATTAGTTTTGTAGTTTATAGTTTAACTAGTCCTGGAAGCGAAATCGGAACAATGTCGCCTGTAAATGTGAATATGGTTACGATACCGCCGGAAAGTAATCTAGCTCTCATGATAGAAATATGATACAGGCAAGTGAGCATGCGAGTTCGCCTCTTGAGCCGCCTGTAGACTTACTAACAGGCGATATCTCTAGCCATATGTCGCCTACAGGCGTTCAAAACTGGCGAACTCGCTAGTAGAAAACCATCCAACAACTATTGGTGAACAACTTTTCCAAACTCTACTGGGTCTTATAGGCGGTTTCGCTTCTCTCATCGCTCATTAGCGATTAGGGTTACGATATCGCCTGTCGTTCAACATTTTAAGCCATTTTCAAAAACGTCTTCTATTCAACTGTAAAACACTTTTTTTATTTTTCTGCCCTAGGCGAGCGAACAGAGGAGAACTCGTAACCCCCCTACTCGGCGGTTCTGCAAAAATTTGGCCAAAACGCCTTAAATGTGGTGCCGAGAAAGGTATGCTTGTACACTAGTGTGAGGAGCTTTTGTTGAAATTGATAGAAAAACAAGCAATTTGAAGCTATGAATTTGCAGAAAAGCTTTAGAAAGTTAATTACCAACAAAGCTATAAAGCTTGAAGCAAGTTTATATAATCTTACAAGCAAAACTATGGTCTAATTTATACATAGATTTGGAGTGCAAATTGCAGTAAACAAATTGGTAAATTGGCAAGTTGAATCAAGGGCCTAATTCTGGACTGACACATGCAGGGACACGTGTTCAAATTCGGCGCCCTTTCTGCTTGGTGAAGAAGCGTCGTCAAATGGCGCCGTTTTGCACACTGCTCACTAGCGCCCAAATTTGATTCAAATTTGGCGGAGCTTTTGGCGCCAGTTTCCAGCTGCCACGTTCAACTGATAAATGAGAGAATTTTTTCACCCCCCTTCAAGCTCAGCATCATGGCTGAGACAGAAGCTGAGCTTGGAAAATTTGAGCCAGAAAAGATTAGGAGGCAAGGACTTGGTGAGAAGATCTGCCAGCTGCAATCTTGAACTAACAAAGGATGGAACTAGAAATCCCTCCAAGTAGTAATCCCTTACAAGATAGCAGTCAATTTCAAGATGTTTTGTACATTCATGGAAGACTGGGTTTGCTGTAATATGAATGGCTGCCTAATTGTCACAAAAATAAAGGAATTGGAAACCTGAGTGGGAGCTGCAGATCTTTTGCTATGAAGCTAATCCATCTCAACTCACAAGCACTGGACTTGGAGACTGTTGTTTGTTTCTTGGACTTCCAGGAAATGAGGGTTGAACCAAGGAAAACAGTGTAGCCTGTGACAGAACTTCTAGTCACCTTGCAAGAGGCCCAGTCAGCATCACAGTAAGCATGAAGGTTTAGGTCATTTTTAGATTAATAGAATAGCCCATGATCAGTGTGGTGGTTAAGATATCTGAGGATATGCAGGGCTCCAGATAGGTGGTGTTGTGTAGGATTTAACATATTGACTCAATCAATGAACTGCAAAGGTGATGTCAGCTCTGGTGTAATTTAGGTAAAGTAATCTTCCAAAGAACCTTCTGAAAGTTGATGGATCCTGCAAAAGTGGAGATTCTGAGTCATGCACTATCCAGGTAGGTGGAAGGGGAGTTGAAGATGGCTTGCAAATGGTTATTCCACAGTTTGAAAGATGTCTCTTGTGTACTTAGTCTGGTGCAGATGGATGCCAGTTTCTGATCTGGTGAGTTCCAAACCCATAAAATAATGAGCTGGTCCCAAATCCTTTATTGTGAATTTTCTGTGCAGTGATTGCTTGACTTGAGTAATGGCCTCCATATTTTTCCCCATGACCAGTACATCATCTACATACACAATTAGTGCTAAAGTGTATGTAGAAGTGAACTTAAGGAACATACAGTGATCATGATGAGACTGATTGAATCCCATGTCCAGTAGATGTTTAGTAAACTCTTTGTTCCATTGTCTTGAGGCCTGCTTCAATCCATATAAGCTCTTGGTCAGTTTACAAACCAAGGATGGATCATCAATTTTATAACCATTGGGAAGCTTCATGTATACCTCTTCATCTAACTAGCCATGCAATAATGCATTATTGATGTCCAGTTCATGAATGTGCCAATGCTTAGCTGAACTGATTGGTATCAGCATCCTTATTGTGACTGACTTTGCTACTGGTGAAAACACTTCATGGAAATCTAACCCTTCAATCTGAGTAAATCTCTTTGCTACTAGCCTAGCTTTATACTTTGCCAAAGTTCCATCTGCATTATACTTTATTCTGTAAATCCATTTAGATCCAATGGCTTTCTTTCCAGGAGGCAACTTGACTATATCCCATGTGTGGTTTTGTTCTAGTACTCTGTAAGTTTTGCCTTCATTGCATCTATCCATTCCTACCTATATTTTTCTTGATGGAAAGTGGAAGGTTGATAGATAGTGCCTGTGATAGACACATGCAGGTACATTTGACTGAGGTTTATGAACTAGTAAAAGATAGTCTTGGGACCAGACTGGTGGTTTAACAATTCTGGTGCTATGTCTGACAGAAGTTGAAGGTGTGGGAATTTGTGATTGTGAGTGTGTAGGGATGGATGAGTGTGTGACAGTGGTGGGAGTAGGAGTGTGTTGAATTTCTTCCTCAATGAAAGGCAATGGGAAATGCAGTCTGTCAGAAGTTGAATATGGGAAAATTCCTTCATGGAATATTACATCTCTTGAAACAATAGTTCTGTGATTTTTAAGATAAAAAATATTTTGTATCCTTTCCGTCCATTTGGGTAGCCAATAAGTATGCAGGGAAATGCTCTTTCAGTGAACTTTGTTTTGTGAGGGAATGTGTTTGTGGAAAATTCCAGGCAACCAAAACTTCTGAGGTGTTGAAGGCATGGTTCTTTTGGTGTAAAAGCTCATAAGGTGTTTTCCAATGTAATGTGGGAGTTGGCAGTTTGTTTATGAGGTATGTGGCAGTTAAAATGGCTTCTCCCCAAAACTGTTTTGGAAGATTGGCTTGAAATAGCAAGGCTCTAGCAACTTGCAGTAAATGTTGATGTTTTATTTCTACCAATCCATTTTGTTGAGGGGTGTATGGACAAGATTTTTGATGTAATATTCCATTTTCTGGAAAAAATATTTATGACATTCTGAGCTAATGAACTCATCCATTATCTGATCTGATAGTTTTGATAGAAGTGTCAAACTGATTTCTTATCATGAGGAAGAAATTCTTAAGTGTGTGAGGAACTTGATCTTTGGTTTTGATCAAAAAGGTCCATGTGCTTCTGGTGCAATCATCAACTATAGTTAGGAAGTACTTTGAGTTTGACAGAGATGGCATTTTGTATGGTGCCCATAAATCAATGTGAATTAAGAGGAAAGGATGACTAGACACAATATCTTTTGTAGAAAATGGCAATCTATGTTTCTTAGCCAATGGGCAAAATTCACAAAATTCATCATAAATTGTGGCAAGACCAGTTACATTGGTATGTTTCAATACATACAAAGATGGATGCAAAGATGGATGTCCTAGCCTAAATGCCAAGATCTAACAGAAACTGCATTGAGATTGACTGATGAAGGAATGTTAGACACAAAACTTGAAATTCTTGATTGCAATCTTTCTTTGATTACTGCTGGTTCAAAATAATCTTTGTTCAAGATATGCAGTTTATTGGCTTCTTTGATTGCTGCTAGGATTTTGACTAAATTTCAAAAAATGGACCTAACATTGGTTGAAATGTCAATTTTAGGACCCAACATTCAAAAGTGTCAATATTAGGTGCCCAACATTCTGAAAATGTCAATTTTAGGACCCAACATTCAAAATGGTCAATATTTGGTACCCAACATTCTGAAAATGTACAATTTTTGGACTTTCGTTAAATTCACCTGTTAAATCTATTAATTTCAAGGGCATTTCGGTGATTTTCATAATATAAAAAGATTAAAATTTATGAATCCACCAAAATCACCCATCTCATCTTCCCCAAAAATCCCAATTGACATTTTCGGCTAACTCAATTTGTAACTCCACCGCTAGCCATGTGTCTGCATTACCTCGTCACTACCGGAGGCTAGTAATAGTACCATTTTTACCCACATCTTTATCCTATCCATCAAGACGAAAATGAAACGTTTGCAATAAATTCAAATCTATGTATTCAGGTCTCCTCTGACTATAAGATGCGCCAATGGTGGTGTACATTTTGGACATTGATATACTCCTGTATATTCTGTAGAGGAAAATTACCAAAATGCCCTTGAAATTAATAGATCTAATAGTGAATTTTATGAAAGTCCAAAAATTGTACATTTTCAGAATGTTGGGTACCAAATATTGACCATTTTGAATGTTGGGTCCTAAAATTGACATTTTCAGAATGTTGGGTACCTAATATTGACACTTTTGAATGTTGGGTCCTAAAATTGACATTTCTACCAATGTTAGGGTCATTTTTTGGAATTTAGTCTAGGATTTTCTCGGTCTTGAGGTCCTGCAGCAAACAAAGATTATGTGAGAAGCTGGGGTGAATGGGCACTGAACTAGTTAACTTGCTTACATATAGAACATTATATTTGAAATCAGGAATGTGCAAGAAGTCAAGTAAAACCAGTTTATGATGCAGATTTATTGTTCATGTTGCTTTGACATATTTTGTGGTGTTATCAGGCATATAGACTGGAGTGGATTTATGGATTGAGGTTGTGGAGGAGAAACTATAAATGGTTTTGCACATGCGACTAGAAGCACCACTATCAACAATCCATTCATCATCTTGCAAAGTAAAGACAGAAAATGAAATGTTTGCAAGAAGACTACCTGAGAAGTCATGAAGGTGTGCATAGCTTACTCCTTCAGAATGCATAGGCTCCTTTCCTTTGTCCTTCTTCTCCAGCTCTGCTATCACCATTTTTTCCACCAGTGCATGGAGTTCAGTGGCTTGTGATGAGTCTGTCAGAGGGGTGTCTTCCAGTTCCTCAACAATTGCACATCTTGGCACTCGTCATGCACCATTTTCTGTCTTTCTATCCTGGCAATCATGGAGCAGGCCTTTCCCACATTTGGTGCTGGTTCCATCAGTAAAATTTGATAACCGATGTCTCCATACTCATCATAAGTCCCATTAGAAAGTGACTTAATTTGTCTGCTTCATCTTCAGCAGTGAGGGTGGCATAGTTCACACAGTGTGGAGAGCAATTCCTTCTAGGTTTGAGACAATCAAACTCATCCCACAAGCTCTTCAGTTTAGTATAGTAAACAACTACAGAATGAGTCCCTTGTTTGAGATTAAATATTTGATATCTAATCTTATGCAACAGTGGACTAGTACTTTCCCCAAACCTATCTTTGATCTCATTCCATAAGGTAAAAGTATCATCAAAGAACACAAATCCCTTAGCCAGAGATGGGCTAATGGAATTTAGTATCCATGATGTCACGGTAGAGTTTACCCCTTCAGACCTTTCATAGTCTGGATCTGCAATATCTGGTGCCCTGAGCTCACCAGTGATGAACTTGAGTTTGCCCCTTGACTTTAACCCCCTGATCATTGCAGTACTCCATGTGATGTAGTTGTTCTATTCCAATGGATCTGTAACAAGGACTAGTGTGGCAAGGTCACTACTTTTGAGATTGTAGGGATTCTTTTCTGGCTTGGAGAATGGATTTCTTGCACATGTTGAGGCTGATCTATCATCACCTAATCCGTGGATGAAAGATCCAGTCTCATCATCATCAGGATCCATTATGTTAGGGTTTTATCAAGGTGAAAGAAGGCTGGAAAACTTCAAAGATTTTGCTGTGAATGGATCTGTGATTATGGCTCTGGTACCATGTTGAAATTGAAAGCAAAACAAGCAATTTGAAGCTTTGAATTTTCATAAAATCTTTAGAAAGTTTATTACCAACAAAGCTATAAAGCTTGAAGCAAGTTTATATAATCTTACAAGCAAAACTATGGCCTAATTTATACACAGATTTGGAGTGCAAATTGCAGTAAACAAAAATTGGCAAACTGGCAAGTTGAAGCAAGGGCCTAATTCTGGGTTGACACGTGCAGGGACACGTGTTCAAATTTAGCGCCCTTTCTGCTTGGTGAAGAAACGTCGTCAAACGGCACCGTTTTGCACAATGCTCACCGGTGCCCAAATTTGATTCAAATTTGGAAGAGCTTTTGGCGCCAGTTCCAGTTGCCACATTCAACTGGGAAATGAGAGAATTTCTTCAACTTTATAAGATTGTAGCAGCCCATGTCCATGGGAAGGAATGAATGCACATAAACCAAGTACAATTAAAAAAGTACATCACTTTTCACGATCCCAGATTCCCACATATACTGAAAGTAAAAAGAACCTCTTTTGATACCAATAAATATTCAATTCTTTCTGTTTCAACACTAAATTTTGAGAATATGGTGACTAACTATAGCAGCACCTCACCCCTCCATCCCCACGTTGACTAAATCAGTAGGGGTAAAAACGCCGGGACTAAAACAAACAAACTCTGGTGACTAAAACGCCTGATCGGGAATAGAGCAGAAATATGCCGAATCGATGAAGATGAGGGGAAAAGAATAAAAAGAATTTTTAAAAAACGAAACGATATCATTTTTCTTGTAGGGAGAAAAAAATAAAACCTGCATTGAAACAACATCGTTTTAATTTTAGGGATAGAAAAGTACAAAAATAACCTTAAAAGTGACAAAAAGTTACCAAAAAAACAAAGAATTCTCATTAGTTTTGATTTCATTAGTTTTGATTCCATTATTGCATGCATCATTGCCTGCATTGCCTGCATCAACTCGCCGGAGGAAGTCGCCGCACTTTCAGCCCACTACAGCAATGCCCTTGTTGGGAAGTTTGCAAGAATCAAGCCATCCATGGAGTTTCTGCAAGAGTCTTTCAAATCAGTCGGCTTCAACGGCAAATACCAACTCGGATCAATTGACCACAAGCATATTTTGATTCGATTCGAAGATCAGGAGGATTTCAGACGCTGTTGGATGAAATCACAGTGGGCTTTCAAAGGAGCTATCATGAAAGTCTTCAAATGGACTCCCAACTTCTTACCGGAAATGGAGACCTCTATAATCCCGGCATGGATCACAATTCATGAAATTCTCATTTTCTGGTATAACATTGCTATGCTTGAGTCAATTGATAACTAGATTGGGAAATTTATAAAAATGGACGCTGCTACTGCCACCCTATCCAGGCCTCTGCGGTTAAGTTTGGTGTTGAGATAGATTTATTAGCCCAACTTCACAACTCAGTCACACTCACCATTAATCTTGAAGGAGAGGTAGCAGATTTCCCAATCGAATATGAATACCTCCCTCTCTACTGTAAGCATTACAGAAGGCTTGGCCATGAGATTCAGGAATGCAGAATTTTGCATCCTGAACTTAGACCAATTCCTTATAGACCTGAACCAATTAGACCACATCCCACTAATAGGCCTACCAATGTTGCAGCCAGAGTCCCTAACAGACAGATTGGTACCTCTGGAACTTCCCTTAAAGACAAAGCCCAGTCTCTGAAAGCACAGCAGAATCTTACCTATGTTCAAAAGACACTACCTGTCCAACGGAGTCAACCTGATATCTCAGCAGCAGAAAAAGGCAAGGGCAAGCTCACTGAGCCCCCCTCTGATCCCCTCACTATCCATCCTCTCCAGACAGTTCCCCCTCTCCCCCAGTCACAGCCTATAGAAGACAACATTGTCACCATTGATGATGCTAACACTAAGATGAACACTCAGATTGATACCCAACAACCAACTGACACAATGATAGACAATCCCACTCTACCTAAGTCTGCAAATGACCAACTTTAGCCAACTAAAAACCAGGAGGTCCCTTTTCAAGCTCCAATGAATACAGCTCCAACACATATCAGTTATGACAATGGAGAGCACTCAAATACCACATCTATAGACTCACCCTTGGAAATGGTGCTGGAGCTGGAATGGAGTACTCCGAAAAAAATTACTAGTTTTGCAGCAGATGACATTATGGTGCATCCAGGTAAGTTCCAGTTCTCACCTGAAAATCCCCTTAATATTGACAAGTTTGTTTTTCACTCCCAACCTAGACAAGTCTCCAACAGATTTTTGTCATTAATACAAGAAGGAGAGGAGCAGGAATCTTCATCAGATGAGGAGTTTACAGATGCCTTGATGGAAAAACAAAAGGACTCCCAAAATGACACACTCACCGAAACTACAAAAAATAGCACTCCAAAATCTGAGCAAAACCAAGGTACTGTTTCTACCTATTTTACTCAGGTCAATAAGGTCATTACCAGGACTGCTACAAAAAGTATCCAACCCCGTAAATATGATAAATAAAACTGATAAGTCCAGGGTTCGTATTCGGACCGCATTCATACTCGGACCAGGGCCCGAGAAAGGTCGTGGGCTCGAGATACGCGGAAGATGGATCCACAGGTCCATCAATCCTAATCCTTATAAGGAATGCGTATATTATGAATGTTCTACAATGAATATATATCCTCCTAAACATGTTATTACAACCATGACCGAAATAAACTTCTTCTATACATGGGAATACAATTACTATTCCCATAAGAGCTGTATTCCTACAATAAATACATATCTTGGTGATCTATGGATTATGGCCGTATAAATACCAAAGGTCTGGTAAACCTCTCTATCTCATACTACATACAATACGCATCATACTAACTTGAGCGTCGGAGTGTCTACCCTCGGGACACCCGAGGCTTTGTTTTGCAGATCAGTTCGTGAGCAAGGTTCATCGTGGAAGTGTTGATGTCAGGCATACATCAATTTGGCACGCCCGGTGGGACGCCACATCTATTGACGACGTCGTCGAACTTTGTGTCTGATCTGATCTTGCGCACTTGTTCAATAAGTTTCTCACGCCATGTCCTAAACCGAGCAACCCAGGCAAAGCGCCCGTGTGCAAGGGCAAAATCCGGAGGAGAATCCAGAAGCAGAGCAGCCCCCTCAAGGACGCGGACGAGGTCGACCCATAGGATCTCGAGTACGCTCTACCTCGGAGCCACCACCAAGCTCTACAGTGGGGGCCAGAAACTTCAGCGTTCCGAACTCCTCTGGTCCAAATCCTGCTACATCCAGAGAACCACTTTCTGGAACAAACCCTGTTGGAAACTTCAGCGTTCCAAACTCCTCTGGTCCAAATCCTGCTGTATCCAGAGTACCACCTTCTGGATCGAACCCTGCCGGACCTGAAGTACCAAACTCAGGTCAGAGGATCTCGATCCAGACTGACATGAACTACAGCGAACGCGTCAACAACTCAGACGGCCTCGACCGAGAGAATGATTTTGGGTACAGCGGATCTGATTCGATCTTTTCCGTGGAAGAACAATCACAAAGGGATCGACAAATTCTCGCAGAGAGACAGCGGGAGGAGGAAAGACAAAGACGTCTCAGGGAAACCTTAAACCAAACTATACGGCATAACCCGCCGGACTCTGAGCCGCCCTATGTCAACCTTATCTCGGACACCCCTCCAAGAACGATCCCTGATGATGTCCGAGCACTGATGAGGGACTTACATTCCCAATATCCTGACTTCGTTGCATCTCTGATAAACTCAAGTCAACCACTACGTGCCCAGACACATGAGGCCCCAAATCGAGTCTCTATTCAGGACATCGGACAGCACCACCTTCTAGTCATAACCAACAGCAAAGATTCTTAGATGATTTATCCCGAAATCTACCTCCCTACAACCATCACAGAAATCTACCACCACCTCCTGATCTAGCCAATCATCATAATGAGGGCTTAGGGCTGAGCAGGGAAGAAGTGAGAAGGATGCGCATCAACAACATCCAGGAAGAACTCAGGCGCGAGAAGAGGGAGCGAACCCAGAATGAAGGGCAGACCAGTGCTGACCGGCCTTTCACCCAGGACGGAACCTATCCTACTAGAGGAAAATACGAGGTCGATCAGGAGATCAAGCATATTCTCGGGCCTCGAGGACAATCTGCTCGCTTCCCCTTCTCCCGACATATCGTTAACCTCCCCTTCGATTCCAACAAGAAGGTCCCAGAGCATCTGCCCACATATGATGGCACCAGCGACCCTAGGGAATTCCTCTTGGTCTTCTTCAAGACCTTGGAAACCAGAAACTTCCATGAGTTGGAGATATGCAAGATTGTTCCTAGCTATCTCCGAGGGAAAGCCCAGACATGGTTTACTCAGACAAAACCAGAAAGCTTATTTCACTATTGGGATTTCGCTGAATTACTCTTACTTGCTTTCTTCCAAAAGAAGAAATTCACTAAGTCTCTTGGAGATCTGGGATATGTGGCTCGCCTTGAAGGAGAGACTGTGATAGAACACTATCACAGATACATGGACCTAGCAACGGAGTGCTGCGATCGAGATGAGATCCTCTTGATAAACATGTATCGCATGAGTGTGGATGATGACACTCTGAGGATGAAGCTGGCAACGAAGAATCCCACCACCATTCAACACCTCCAGGCCATCATGCAGACGGGCAAAAGACCCCGGGACCTCGACAATAAGGGAAAGGAACCCAAGATGAAGATACTGAAGGTCGAGAAAACTGAGGGCACTCCCAAACCAACCTTCAAGTCCTACACTCCTCTAGCTAGATCTCGGGCTGAGATCTGGTCCATTCACAGGCACCTTTTAAAGGATCCACCCGCCATGAAGGATTCAACCGAGCGTCAAAGGTCCCCGAAATTCTGCCAATATCACCGAGATCGGGGGCATGACACTGAGGAGTGATATCAGCTCAAAAACGAGATCGAGAAACTGATCTGACAAGGTATTGTGCAACAAATTGCACCTTCAATAGCTGGTGACAACCAACGCACCCAGAAGAGGTATGGGGCAAAGCCCTGGCAGAAGAAGAAAGATGGCTCCCGAAACAACAACAACAACAACAACAATAACCAAGGCAGTGGGGGCAACAATCCTCAAGACCCTCCAACGCCACCGCCAAATGGAGCTAACTGAGTTATCAACGGCATCAATGGCTACATGGGAGAAGCAATTTCCCCTACCGAACTGAAGGATAGTGTGCGGGCCATACCCCACACCGAGCCAGTCAACAAGAGGCTCCGCCCCGAGGAAACCATCACCTTCTCGGATACGGATGCCGTGCCAAACCAGATGCCCCATTCTGACCCACTTATCATCTCTACAACAATACAGGATTCCCTGGTAAAGAGAGTCTTTATCGATGACGGGAGTGGAGTAGAAGAGATGTTCCAAGACTGCTTCCAAAAGTTAGGATTTACCAAGGACGACCTCAAGTCTACGGCCCAATCTCGGGGTTCACCGGAAATCCAGTCATACCCCTTGGAGAAATCACACTTCCAGTCATAGTGGCAGAAGGAGCGAAAATCCTAACCCTTTATTGCACATTTGTGGTGGTCGACACTGTTACACCTTTTAACATTATTCTTGGCAGACCTTGGATGTGTCAAGTTAAGGCTGTATGGTCTCCTTACCATCTGATGTTAAAGTTCCCAACACCACAAGGAGTAGCTTCCATCAAAGGAGATCAAGGAGTGGCGCGTTCTTGCATGATCACGGCCATCCGTGACGCCAGAAAAGTTAGCAACATCTCGGCCATCAACACTATCCTAGGAGATCTGGTTCCCGATCCTGATCTCGAACAACCCCTGGTGTTTCACTTCGAGGAAGAGGCCTACAAAGAGATGACTACACTATGTGATGCAGCGTGAAGCGTAGCAAAAGGTTCAACCTATTGATTCTTAGAATATCTAGGTATGATCCTCTTCTAAATCCTATTGATTCTGAGAATACCTAGGGTTTAGGCTCAAACATTCTCTCTTGTAAGAGACAAGTTCGGAATAGAGTAAAAACTCTCAAAATATTATTTCATCAAAAACTAAACTGTCTGAATACATGAAACAAACTAAAATATATAGAGTGAGAAATCTAATCCTACCAGAAATAAAATACTTATAATAGGAAAAAATATAAAAGATATCAAAATCAAATCAAATCTCATCATCATATTGATATCAAATCATCCACCATTATGATTTCACGTCACTGCCTCGTCATCCTCATCATTCTCTCCTTGGAAGAGAAAATTCGTCCACGAATTTGATTTGTGAAATATGTCCATGTTCTTCATCTTCACCCTCTTCTTTTGAAGCAAAGTAATTTGTAAAATGAGCCGACTTGATGCTATTGCTTTAGTGCCTTTACCATCACCACTATCACCATATTTAGTAATAACAAAATCATATTCTAATTGGACTTCCAAAAATATTTGAGTTGTACATCCATGGTGTGGTTTCTTAAACTCAAAATTTGAGCAGAGAAAAGTTTCTTGAAACTTTTCAGCATGTTCATCAATCTTCACCACATCACCAACTTTCACATGACACATAGTTTCCTCTTGACTTGCTGGATGATTTCACCTTCAATTATCACATCTTTAACTTCATCCTCAGGGTTGACATCGTCATATACTGGAACTTCATATATTGGAGCAGCAAAATTGCCATCTTCAAAATCATCGTATTCTAAATAGGCGTCATACACTGGTTCTGGATAGTCGTCATACACTGGAACATCAAACACTGGAGCAGCAAAGTCGTCATCATCACCCTCATCATCAGTGATTTCACTGAATTTAACATGTGGTTTTCTTTGACTGACAAGAGCATCCAGTCGCTGGGTCAACAATTTGAGTTGTTGTCGCATAGCAACAGCTTCATCTTTTCTCAGCATCACACCCATGATCCGTTGCGAGTTCCTCGTCGGGGAAGGCGGCAAAACTTAGGATCGATTTGGAATCTGATACCAACTGATGCAGCGTGAAGTTTAGCAAAAAGGTTTAACCTATTGATTCTTAGAATACCTAGGTATGATCCTTTTCTAAATCCTATTGATTCTGAGAATACTAGGGTTTAGGCTCAAACATTCTCTCTCGCAAGAGACAAGTTCGGAATAGAGTAAAAACTCTCAAAATATTATTTCATCAAAAAAACTAAACTGTCTGAATACATGACAAACTAAAATATATAGAGTGAGAAATCTAATCCTACCAGAAATAAAATACTTATAATAGGAAAAAATATAAAAGATATCAAAATCAAATCAAATCTCATCATCATATTGATATCAAATCATCCACCATTATGATTTCACGTCACTGCCTCGTCATCCTCATCACTATGGCACAAAAGACACCACCAAACCTTCCAGGTTGGAGACCTGGTAATGCCAGTTGGCCCGTGGTGCACTAAAAAGCTGGGAGGAGCGATTCTACCTCTTACAAACACGCGAAGGAGAGCACTTAGACCCTGTCATCATGGCGTCCTTCCTATGCAGGCACCTCGGAGCTAAAACCAAGTAGACATTCTCCAGATAAGGAAAAACTACTTCAATAAGTCCTACGGGCCAAGCTTCCTTTCTTTTCATCTTTTTATTTTTTCATACCTGAGCTCCCAAGCTCGGGGTTGTCTTTTATAATTTTACCGAACTCTCAAGTTCGAAGAATACAATTTCTTTTCAATATATATCTTCTATTTTATTTTGAAGCAGTCAACACCCTCTAATACAAAGAGACAATATGCCTTACAAAGCATAAGTAAAGACTGTTGCCTAAGATTTATACGCTTATAAGCGTGTGATTGATGCTTATCTAACATGGGCTGTTTGGACTATGTGTCCGAACTACAATCACCTTAGGCCAAAATAAAATAATATACTTGTAAAAAGTATATGGTCAAAGACTAACAATATACGAGTCACACAAACTCACAAAGTCTGGAACTCGACTCTCAGTATGGTACACCTATTAAGGTACATACCACTATTTATTCGGGCTATTCATAAGCCTGGGAATCAATCTTCTCAAGGATTGCAATATAAAGACCTTTATAAAGGCAAAAATCAAAAAATGTTATTACACTAAAAACTTCTTACATCTTGTGAAGGTCTTTGAAAACAGGGATACGTCCCCGACCGCGAGAAGAAGTAGAGACACGAACTCAACTACTATGAAGGCCACGGCCCCAGTTATTTTCTTCTGCTACCCTCATTAATTGAGAAGGTGTAGGAGATCCTTCCCTATTTCCTGTAATTGCAGGTCGAGAAGAAGAGCATGATAAGTTATGAGCCCCAGGAGTAGGTGGTGCCCCTCGTCCTCTTCTATACGAAGTTCCTTCTGAAGGGTTCACCATCCCCCAAGATGTACCACCTCGGTCACAAGGCCTCACTAACGTACCTGAATTTGGGGTTGAAGAGGGCCCACCTATCTCTCTCCTTGAAGGTACCGAAGGCGTGACAAACACACCTTGAGCTTCTAGTTCCTTTATATGGAATCTGCAAGCATTCAACTCGGCCTGGCATTTCCTCAAATCATCTATGGCAGTGACAATCTTATGGTTCGCGTCGATGTTTTCATTCCGAAGGGTAGAAATACGAAGATCTTTCTCATGACCTTCACCCTTAATCTTCGCCAAGTCACTCCTGACTTTTCTCCATTCACGGTCATAGTCCTTATTGGCGGCGAAGACTTTGCTGTGTTCTTCTTCTAGACTCTTATACCTTGCCTGAAGATCACTCAACTGCTTGTTCAGTTTAGCTCTCCGCTCCAGAGCTATCTTGAGCCCACCACGAAGACTATCACACTCTTCTTGCACGAGGCTAAAACAGCCCTTGGAATCACCTAAATCTTCCTCCGGCTTTTTGCTCTTCTGAAGGACAGCTTCATACTTAACCTGCAATTCAGCACAGGCGGGAATGCAACACTGGAGATAAAAGAAGATGAAAGACTGATTAATTTCATAAAAAAGGCATGATATTTAGAATACATTAGCGCCAAAGTTGGGCACCAAGAAGAAAATCCTAAATAAGAGTGAAGGCTCTAAGGACTTACAGTTCTTGGCTCTTCATTGGGGTTTTCATCGTCCTTAGTTGAAGTCTCTACAGCCGACTTCTCCACCAGGAATGATAGCTCAGGATATAGACTGCACAGCTTCTCCTGAAACTCTTCCAAAGTCAAAGCCTTCTTCAAAGATTCCAGACTAGTTAATAAACTAGTCTCGAACCCCCCAATCCGGTGAAACTTCACCCGGAACTCCTCCAGGTTTTCTGACACCTCTAGCCAAGTATAAGCAGGAGCCAACAATCCCTGACCTTCCTCACTAAGAACTTCTTGAAGATAGACCCACATTTTCGGAAGCTCAGATTTATGATAGAACTCACCATACTCTTGGCGATGGGCCTCCATTTCAGAGCAGTTCAAGCAGAAGTCCATTATCAACCAAACCAGCTGCCTCTGGAGATCAGGATCAGTATATCGGTTCTTCTCTGCCTCCACTGCGGCCATCTTCCTCTTCAGTTCTTGAAAGGATTTATCCGTCAGCCTTTTCTCCTTCTTCAAGGACATAAATTCCGCTTCAAAGGCCTCTCTCCTCGCCTTCTCTTGGGCCATCACATCTTGGAGATGCTTCATCATTTCAGAAGGCCCACTAGCTTTTATGGCCATCTGCTCCTTCAACAGCTCCAACTCAGCCTCCCGCTCTTGACAACGACAGTACAACGCTTTAGCAAAACCATACAAGTGTTTCATATGATTCAGAGACTGTGGAGAAGAGCAAGACAATTAGACAATGTCATATGTTATCAAGTTATGATCTAAGTTAAGCAAACCTGGTTTACTTCAGGACATTCCGTAGTAATCTCGGTCCTGGCTTCTGAAGGAGGAGGCATAACGTACTTCTCGAACCCCCCCCCCCCAAACGGTTCGAGCTCAATCCTAGCCCTTTTGGGAGATTTGGTGGAAGCATCTGTGGAATTCCCGGAGGCTTCACTGTCCCTCTTCTTGACGATACGATCTTTCTGCTTCCTCGGCTCGACCATCTGAGCCAGCTTATCCAACGCCTTCTCGGTCTTGGAAACACCCACTACACATACAAGGAATGGAGTTAGCATCAAAATATATGATATAATATGAAAGAAAATGTCATACACAACATAGAAGAGATACCCTCAGGCAGTGTATCAGAGACTACTACAGAAGTTAAAGATTCTTCATTCTCAGTCCTACTAGGCATGGTGAACAAAGATACAGAAGTCCGAGATATCTCCCTTCTCGGAAACCTTACTAGGGCTAAACTCTGATCCTCCTCTTCATCTGATGGATCTCGGGAAACTTGTACGAGTGGACACTCTGTCTCATGCTGACTCTCAGTTTCTACTTGAGTATTCCTAGGTCCTTGGACCAATCTTTTAAACCGACGACGAGCATCGGACATAAATCCAGAAATTTCCCTATCCACATCTCTCTCGGACATCTCTTCCCGAGCAGTCCTCTCTTCTATTGCTCTAGAGGCATGGAGCGCCCTAGCTGAACCAATGAGATCTTGCTCCATAGAAATAATGGCTTCATACCACTCAATTTCAACACCTTTTGGAGAATCGAAGCATGCCAACTTCAAATAAATGCCATTTTGAAGAGTTCGGCCAGGCATTTGATATAGCCACTGATACGTCTCAACAGGCCACTGCCAACCCATCTGGGGATCTCCTGACACAAACTTGCCATTCCTAAGTTTGATCATCTCCCTTATTAAATCATCAGCTATATCCATCAACATGTCCGAGGTCATAACATCTTCCCAGTTTTCATTTTGGAGGTCATCTTTCCAAAGAGGTACTTCATACTTGGTTTGGTCAAAGGTTAGTTTCACCTTGTTCCATCCCACATTCTGTCGAGGAAGAACGAAAGCCCGAGCCATGGTCTTATCTCGGACAGATAAGGTTACAAGTTGTTTAACAATAGACACCTTATATAGGGTCCGCAACAGAGCAAGCTTGGGCTTATAACCCTTACGAGCACACCAGGTTATCAGTGCCATTATGATTATTATTGCATCAACATGAATTTTCCCTGGATGCACCTTATACCACTGAAGAAATCTACTCAACAGTGGGGGAAACGGAAATGCTAGCCCATGCTGCAAAAATCTCTCATATATAACCCCTCGGGTTGGAGTTACTAACTCTGCTGTAGACTTATCCCCTCTGAAATACATGAGATCAGCATCAAAGGAAATCGAAAAGGGACAACCTTCAACATAGATAGCAGCATCAGCATGAGCTTTATCCTCCTTCATCGACCTATTGCTACTACCTTCACCATTCATGGATAGTCTACCTACGACCGCATGCATTACCATGGGGCTATTCCCCTCTATCTGAGCCCTCCTGGCCATAGCTATTAATCTCTTCTCTTCTTCAGAGGCTTTCTTCTTCAAAACTACAGCCTTTTTTCCCACTCGCTACCTCGGCTCTATGGCGGACACGGGAGCTACTCTCCTCGGCCTGAGTACTTACATACTCTCCCTCATCATGATGGGGGACGGAAATCGTTTCACTACTATTACTCATGATCACAGAGTATGGGGGGAAATACACACACGGAGGAAAAGGAAAAAAAAACAGACAAACAAACGAAGAAAGAAGATAGCACTTACTGATGATTGAGAAAGCAGAGATTGGGGCTTCAGAGATTTGATGAAATACTGATGCGTTTTCTGAACTTGGAAAGAAGAAATTTTGAATAAAGAAGACAATGGGAATAATTTGGGAGATTTAACCCAAACCCAGACAACATTTATGACGAGTAATTATCTCGATTCTGGTTCCGATGCAAGCAATTGGAGAGACGGGGGACAGACCGCCTCTACTTACCAATGATTGCACGCCACGTGTATCTCACATCTGGATTTCAGAGGAAGCTAATCTCAGCCGTCCGTATATTTGGATGGAAGACAAAAGAACTTGAACCTAGATATTCAGAAGGTTAAGCCCGAAAGGATAGTCCTTGAAGGACGCCCCGAGCTTAACACCCCAAGACATCCTCCCTCGAGTTATTGGTTTTCCCTCGAGAACAGGTCCTCTCTTTCAACCTTCGAGATGGAGCACTCTAAGTTCTGAAGATCTACCTTGGGGCTACCGATAAGACCAGGGTTTGTATTCGGACCGCATTCATACTCGGACCGGGGCCCGAGAAGGGTCGTGGGCTCGAGATAGGCGGAAGATGGATCCACAGGTCCATCAATCCTAATCCTTATAAGGAATGCGTATATTATGAATGTTCTACAAGGAATATACATCCTCTAAACATGGTATTACAACCATGACCGAAATACACTTCTTCTATACATGGGAATACAACTACTATTCCCATAAGAGTTGTATTCCTACCATAAATACATATCTTGGTGATCTACGGATTATAGCCATATAAATACCAAAGGTCTGGTAAACCTCTCTATCTCATACTACATACAATACGCCTTACGCCTCATACTAACTTGAGCCTCGGAGTGTCTACCCTCGGGACATCCGAGGCTTTATTTTGCAGATCAGTTCGTGAGCAAGGTTCGTCGTGGAAGTGTTGGTGTCCGGCATACATCAAAAACCTTAGGTATTAACTTGGTATGAAATGTTAGGGGTATGGAGACTTCAAGTTTGAGGATTTGAGAAACTTATAAGAATTCATAAATTGGATCTTATCTGCTTTATTGAACCTCAACACAAAAATCATGAAATTTTTTACTATTGTAAAAAATTTCATTTCACTCACTGCATGCACTCATCTTTATGTGGTATTTGGATTATGTGGAATGATCAGTTAGAAATAAATTTAAGGCTTGACCATAATCAATTCTTACTAGTACAGATTAAAAACATGTACTAAACCAGTCAATGGATACTGTTTTTGTGCATGGTTTAAGGTCGAGGAAAGGAAGAAAAGAATTATGGTCAGACCTAATTAGTTTAAACCTGGTGAGTGTTTATATATAGGTGATTTCAATGCCATGACTACAATTTCTGAGTATAAAGGTCCTACTTCTCCTAAATTAGGTAGTATACAGGATTTTAATGATTTCATTAACACTATGGCACTTCACACACTGAACACGGTAGGGAATCTTTTCACATGGACAAATGGCAGAACTAAGGAGGGTGGAAAAAATTTAATTATTGAAAGACTGGATAGAGCATTGTGCTCCCTCCAATGGCTATCAAAATTTCCACAAACCTCTGTCCTAGTCCTAAATAAACTATCTTCTGATCACTGTCCTCTTCTCTGTAGAATTGGATCTGATATTCCTTCTACTCCAAGACCATTTAGATTTGTTAACACCTGGTTTAAAAAGAGAACATTTCATGGATTTGATTAAATCTCACTGGAATGAACCTCTGGAGAGTAGAGGAATGTTTAAACTATTTATCAAGTTAAATAATCTCAAAGTCCATTTGAAAAATGGAACAGAAGCACTTTTGGCAACATCACTGATAATGTAGTTAAAGCAGAAGAACATTTGAGACTCCAGGAAGTGGCATTTGATTTTAATAGCTCAACTGATGAGTTAATTAAATTAAATAAAGCCATAGCCCTTTTAGTTAGGTCACTAAAAGAGGAGAAACATTTCTGGAAATATAAGGCAAAGGTAAAATGGCTTAAAGATGGTGATGAAAAGACAAAATTTTCCATCAGTCAGTGAAGGAAAAGAGATGTAGACTTCAAATCACCAAAATTAAAAGTGGCTCTGGGAGGTGGCTTGATGACAGTTCTGAGATAGAAAATGAAGCAATCCTTTTCTTCCAAGACTTGTTATCTGATGAACCTCATCCTGAGCATGAACTTTTTGCTTCACATTTTCTCTCCAAAATCCCTAATTTAATGACTAAGGAAGAAAATGATGACCTAATTAAGCCAGTTACTTTAGAGGAACTAAGGCAAATTGTTTTCAGCCTTAATAAATCAAGCAATCCAGGGCCAGATGGTTACACTGCTCAGTTTTATATTAAGGCCTGGAACATCATTAGCCAAGATTTACTTGTGGCATCAAATGAAATTCTGTCTAGATCACATATACATATGAGCATTTCCAGCACTTGGATCACTCTCATTCCTTAAAAAGAGACCCCTATTTATTTTAGTGATTACAGACCTATAAGTCTTTCCAATGTTTCCAACAAGATTTTTTCAAAAATTCTAATGGAAAGACTAAAAACTCTGATGCCTAAATTAATTTCCCCACAGCAATCTGCTTTCCTTCATAATAGGGACATTTCTGATAATGTCACCTATCTGAAAGAATTGTTCAGATTTCTGGATATAAAAGTCAAAGATCCTAATTGCATTCTTAAACTAGATTTAATGAAAGCTTTTGACATGGTCAGCTGGTCTTTTTTTAAAATAATACTCCAAAAATTTGGTTTCAATGACAAGTTTATTCACTGTATACTCAAGAATCTATCTGATGCATGGTTCTCTATTTTGATAAATGGTAGGCCAGTAGGGTTTTTTAAAGCCACTAGGGGCATTAAACAGGATGAGCCCCTCTCCCCATTTCTGTTCAACCTTTTTTCTGAGGCCTTCACCAGGAGCTTAGCTTTTATTTTTGTAAACTGAGTTAATACAACCTTCCACCCCATGCCATTAGCACCTCACACTTATCCTATGCTGATGACACTGTGATTTTCTTAAAAGCTTCCAGGCTCAAAAAATAAATTTTGAGAAGAGTGAGGTTTTTTTGGGGAAACATGCCATAGAAAACAAATAGAGACAGGTCTTGAGTATACTTGGTATGAAAACAGGTAGCTTTCCATTCAAATATTTAGGAGTACAAATTTTTTCTGGCACAACACTCAATATCCATTTTCAGACTTTTCTGGAGTGTATTGATAGCAGAGTGAAAAACTGGAAAAATATTTTGTTGTCTGCTGGTGGTAAAATGACTCTAATCAAATCATGCTTACAGTCTTTACCACAGCATATATGGTCAGTGATGGAGCCAACTAAGCAAATCATAAAAAAGATTGAGAGTAAATTCTCAATATTTTTTTGGAGCTCTACTGGAAAGGGACAAAAAAAAACCTGGAGAAAGTGGGATGCTCTATGTTATCCTACTTCTCAGAAAGGTTTAGGTTTCGGGGCTCTTTCCACCACGATTACAGCTTTCTCATGTAATTTGTGGTGGAAATACCAATTAGGGAGTGCACCATGGACACATTTTTTGGCCTCCCTGCCAGATACACACAGGAAGTCACAGAACTGGAAAAGAATCTATAAGGTTAACAATTTTGTAGAAGCTAACTCAAAGGTCATTATTGGCTCAGGCTCCTGTAATTTTTGGAGCTCAAATTGGACTGATTCTGGTCCAATTATTGATTACTATGAACCCCCTTCAGAAGGTCTTCTTCAAGCCACTGTTGCAGATTTCATCCAGAATAAAAATGCCTTTTTACCTTCTCTGCAACAGCATCTGCCCAACCATATCTCCCAATTTCTTCAAAATACCACTACCTCAGCCCATAGAGAAGACTAACTGGTTTGGAAACCTGATGTGATAGGTTCCTTCTCAGTAAAATCTACATACCTTAAACTGAGACCTCCACTACCTCATAGGCATGTGCTTAAAATTATTTGGTCTCCATAATTGCAAAAAAATATTTCAATCTTTATGTGGAGACTACTTAATGCCCTTCTACCCTTTGATGATATACTTACTTTCTCAGGATTCCAGTTTGCCTCTAAATGTTACTTTTGCGACAGCCAAGACTCACTACACCACTTTTATGACACTTGCCCCATTTCTGTTGACCTATGGAAAGTAATGCATTCTATATGTTTTTCCAGGTATCTTTACTGTGATAATCTGTGGGATAGGCTTGCCACACTTTGGGCTTTTCAGGGGCTATCACCTATTCACACAAGAATGAACTACATTGCACCTGCTATGGTCTGTTGATTGCTATGGAAAGTAAGAAATAAGATGCTTTTTAAGGATATTCTACCATCTCTGCAACAACTTTCTAAAGACCTGAAACAGGAACTTTACTGGGCTTTCATCAGACACCATATGCCCCTCACTAGACAGGTGGACTCTGAACTGGCACTGGTTGGGAATATTCCAACTCCATACATCCCTCCTAAACCCAACATAATCCCTGTTAGATGGAGCAATGATTTCCAAGGCGTCAAAATCAATGTAGATGCCTCCTGGCAACATAGAAAGGCTGGAATTGGTTTGGTTTGCAGGAACAATTCAGGGAGTCTCATCCAAGCAAAGACTGTGTTTTTAGAGGCTACTGATCCTCTACACTCAGAATTACTAGCTATCAAAGCTGGAATAGAGCTAGGGAGGCTTTCTGGCTATACTGACATCACAGTGGAATCAGATTGTCTGCAGGCTGTAACAATGATTCTCAATCCAAATAAAAGGCATTGGAAGCTAGCTACTTTACTAAACTCTATCTCTACTGCTCTCCACCCCTTCCACCTTGTTCATACCCTTAGAGAAGGCAATCAACCAGCAGACTCTCTGGCAAGGTAGGCTGCAAAATCAAAATCTGCAGAAGTGTTTTCTGAAGCAAGCCTCCCCCCTCTACAAAAGGACTTCTGGCTCTTGATGTCTCTCTTGTTCCTACTTTAAGGATCCATAGAGGTCCTCTGACAGATCCAGGTTAAATGGCATTTCCTAACAGTTCTTATATAGTTTTCTGATCATTAAGGAAGAGCTTCTTCATTTTGTGTGCAATCATCTCAGTTTAGTCGGGGATTGCTTTGTGTTTTGCTTGTAATTCGCTAATAAATCACCAATTAAATACTGAGGTTTTGGTTTTAGTGCACTGAGGTCTCCTGCCCTCAATTAGAAGCTTAGGCTAGATATTTTTAGCTACTCATTTCCATCTGGCTTGTAATTTTCTTTTCAGATGTACTTTGCCACTTTGGTGGTTTTTTATTACTTAGGGAGCCTTATATAATCCCTCCATCTTTTGATGGTTTACCAAAAACAAAAAAAGTTTTGATTCCATTAGTTTGTGTATTTCAATGAGTAGTTGAAATAACAGTGTGGATATGATTAGACCACCAACCAGTATGGAATAATGAATATTTCATCTATTTTTTTAATAGGAAGATCACCCAGAGATGGGTGAGGGGGATTTATTGGGCACCCCATACCCATATAAAAGCCAAAATTTGGCAAAGTTTGTTACATGCCGATCTTCGGCCAAAAATATAGGTGTGTCAAACACCCTTATTTCAATGAAAATAATTAAAGCTACATACAGGAATCATCTTAGCCACGTCTAGGATGAAAAGTAACTCTGACGCCCCGAGAGCCTTAAAACTGATCAAGTGAGATGGTATTTACAAAAGAATAGGAGCAGAAAATATAACTTTTTTAACTAAAAGGCCTATATCACTGGCCAGTAGGCTTGATGTAGAGAAACCAAGCAAGGAGAGTTATGGCATGGTTATACTCTAGCATGGACTCAATCAGAAATTCTGAGAGATGGAGTATTAGAGGCATCAAGAAGGATCAAACCTTGTATGTTAAGTGGTACGTAGCTCAGTCCATGCAAAATTCGGTTGAATAAGGTGCTCTCTGCAGTGTTTAGCTAACATATCTGCAGGTTTATTTGCCTCTCTGAGAGTGTGTGTTATAGCATGTTTTCCCTAGTAGCTGTGATGTTGAGTCCACCTGGTTGATCATTGTCCAATGGCTCCTGTTAGGATCTTTGATCATCTCCACAACAAGCTTGCAATCAAACTCCACTGTGATGTATGGCATGGTTATACTCTAGCATGGACTCAATCAGAAATTCTGAGAGATGGAGTATTAGAGGCATCAAGAAGGATCAAACCTTGTATGTTAAGTGGTACGTAGCTCAGTCCAGGCAAAATTCGGTTGAATAAGGTGCTCTCTGCAGTGTTTAGCTAACATATCTGCAGGTTTATTTGCCTCTCTGAGAGTGTGTGTTATAGCATGTTTTCCCTAGTAGCTGTGATGTTGAGTCCACCTGGTTGATCATTGTCCAATGGCTCCTGTTAGGATCTTTGATCATCTCCACAACAAGCTTGCAATCAGACTCCACTGTGAAGGACAGTTTTGATTGAAGAGCTCTTCTGATCCCAGTTTCTATAGCTGTGATCTCTGCCTGGAGAAGGGAGGGAGAATTAGTGAAGAAACATGAGGCCACCAAGAAGGTCCCTGATGTGTTCCTGATCAGTATAGAGATTCCAGCTTTGTCAGACTTCCAAGAGCATCAACATTGACATTTATTCCCTGCAAAGGTTTCAGCCAAAATACTTTTGAGATTAGTGGCTTGGGAAATTTCCTGATGGGGGGACATAACAGTGGCTGCAAGTTCATATCTTCCTAGAGATGTATAGAGGCTTAACTAAAAGAGATTCAAACATATGGTCTTTGAGGCCCTTTGTCAAAACATCAAGGTTGTGTGTGATATTGTCAAAAATCACCCTGTTTCTAGCCTTCCACAATAGCCAGCATACAAAAATAGGAGCAGAGTGGTTTAGATGTGTATGCAATTTAGACAAGCTTGAAAAAGACCAATTTGATGCCAATCTATCCCACAAGGTCACACTATCAATGTAAGAAGTAGCACAAATGCTATGCATCTGTCTCCATAAGCCAATAACAATGTAACAATCATTAAAGAAATGTTGTAGTGAGTTGACCCTGGTTGCAAAAACAACATTTAGATGGTAGATTGAAACTAAATTGGGTTAACACATCATCAAAAGGGAGCATTGCATTTAAAAGTCTCCACATAAAAACATATAGCTTTCCAATCGGTCTGCTTTCCATATTAATTTATCATTTCCGAGAGGAAAATGGAAGCATTTAGCATAAATTGGGTGAGATCTAGTGCAAGAGTGGGCTGGAGGAAGGGGAGGGCTATGTCTTTGTTAGCAATGAAATCTACTACTATAAGATCAAGGTACTGTTCAGGTACAGTATCAAATTTTTCAATTAAAAGCCCTTGATCTGTCCAGTTTGCTAACCAGAAATTACACTTGCCATTACCATGTATGACTTTAGAATTAAATTCTGCAAATATATTAATGTTGCGTATCTTTTTCCATGTCTGAGATTTTCTTTTTGAGACATGCAATGAAGCAATGAAATGTGTCCATGGGGCACTTTCATTTTGATATTTCCACCATTACTTACAAGCAAAAGCTTTGATTATGGTGGATAGAGATCTCAGGCCTAAACCATTTTGGATAGTAGGATAACAAATTGAATCCCACTTTCTCCATGATTTTTTGGGACCAGTTTCAGACAGTACCCCCCAAAAGAAAATAGAGAATTTCCTCTCAATTTTCTTTATCATCTATTTTGTTGGTGCCATAACTGCCCAGATGTGTTGTGTAAGAGAATATAGGCATGATTGAATTAAAGTCAACTTTCCCCCAGTGGAGAGCCATATATTCTTCCAGTTTTTCAGTCTCATATGAATAGCTTTCAAAACTGGTTGGAAGTATGAATTTAGGATTCTGCCTGAAAACATTTGTACTCCAAGATATTTAAATGGTAGACTACCAACTTTCATGCCCATAATGATTTGGATCTGTCTTATTTTTGGCTCAGATGCATGCCTACTCACATATAAATCACTTTTGTCATAGTTTATCTTTTAGCCTGAAGTAACCTCAAAAGTTGATAGAAAGGCTTTAATTCTAATAAGGTTCAGTTTCGAAGCTCTCAAAACAATGATTGTATCATCAGCATAATTTTGATGGGAGATGGGAGCAACAGATGGAGGAAGTCTGAAGAAATTAATTTGTCCAGTACTAAAAACATATGGCAGACTCCTTGTAAAAGATTCAGAAAAGAGATTAAAAAGGAATGGAGATAGTGGATCACCCTGTTTTATACCCCTAGTTGCTATGAAGAAGCCTACGGGTTTAAAATTAATAAGGATTGAGAACCATGCATGAGACAGATTTTTCATTATGCAATCAATAAATCTACCATAAAAACCAAATTTTTGGAGAATGCTTTTTAAAAAGGCCAGCTTACTCTATTAAAAGTTCATCAAGTCACGTTTAAAGATACAATTTGGATCTCTACCCTTGTGATGTAAGAATCTGAACATTTCCTTCAAATAGATGACATTATCAGAAATGTCTCTATTTTGAAGGAAGGCTGACTGATTTGGGGAGATTAATTTTTGCATCAAGGGTTTCAGTCTCTTTATCAAAAATTTTGAGAGACTGATTGGTCTATAGTCATTAAAACTGATAGGGATTTCTTTCTTTCGAATTACTGTGATCCAAGTACTAGAAATGACTCTATGAATATGAGACCTTGTCATAAAATCATTTGATGCCTCTAACAAATCAAAACAAATTGTATTCCATGCCTTAATAAAGAATTTTGCAGTATAGCCATCTGGCCCTGGACTGTTTTTTTATTAAGTCCAAATACAATTGTTTTAATTCTTGTAGTTCTACTAGCTTAATGAGCTGTTCATTTTCTTCCACAGATAAAAGTGTGGGGATCTGATAAAGAAAATGTGAAGCAAAGAGATTCTGATCTGGATGAGGGTCATCAGTTAGGAGAGACTGATAAAATTGGACAGTTTCCTGTTCAATATCAGTACTCCTATCTAGCCAGACACCCGTAGAACTTTTAATTTTAGTGATATTCAATTTACATCTTCTTTCCGGAACAGAATTATGGAATTTTTTTGTATTTTGATCACCCTCCTTAAACCATTTAACCCTAACTTTTTGTTTCCAGAAATGTTTTTGCTCAGATAAGGTTTTAAGTAATTGAGCCTTAGCTTCATTAATTTTGATTAGTTCATTGGTTGAACCATCAAGCTCAAATATTATTTCCTGGATTCTTACTTTCTCCTCTGCATTTTTAACATTTTCATTTATGTCTCCGAATATCTCTCTGTTCCATTTTTTCAAAACAGTTTGAGAGAATTCAGTTTCTGAAAAAATTTGTACATTCCATTCCATTCAGTAGGTTTGTATGTATTAACTCCAGCATATCATTCCTTTTAAAGCAAGTATTTATAAATATGAATGGTTTTGGTACAAAAGGAGTTGCACTACCTATTTTGAGGAGTAAATGACAGTTAGCTTACCTGGCACCTGAATAGAAGAGCGGGGGGATTTTTGCAGCCAGTTATAAGTACACAGGGCTCTATCTAATCTTTCCACAGTCAAGTATTTTTCTCCCTCATTATTTCTACCATTAGTTCATGTAAAAATATTTCCAACAGTATAAATCTCATATAATGCATTTGAAAAATGAAACCATTGAAATCACTAATACTGGAAGCACTAGGGTATGAAGGCCCTTTGTACTCATTTATAGACGTCATGGCATTGAAATCTCCAATCAAAATTGACTCATAAAGTTGCAGAGCTACTAGGTCAGACCATAATTCTCTTCTTCTTTTTTCAGGCAGTACACAAAAATTGAGTCAAAAATATTTCATCTAAACTCTAGAGATAAGACTACCTACCCAAAACAGGTAAAGATTCGAAAATTTCTATAAAAAAACCTTAGAATACATAATACCAAAAATCAGACCATCAACTCCATTGATGATAAATGCATTAAAACAGTGATACCAAATTCATGATCGATCTCATATATCATTATATAGAACTAGCCGGCCGCCTTTAGTTCTGATGTATATTTGTCCAAAGTTCTGTAAATTGATACCTACTGTGCCAGGACACAATTGTACTATCTAACGTTATTCTTATTGCTTACGATATAAAACAATGATGCCCTTGATTGTAAAATTATGTAAAGAATATTTTTTCTTAATAAACGAGGAAATGATTAGGAAAAGCCGTCCGAACACCACAAATTAATCTGCTCGTAGGTACGTACGTACCAGACAAATTTGCACAAGTAGAATCAATTCTTCTGTGGAAAACAAGAAGATCCTCGTTTCCTTTCTCAGACAGCCAAATTGTACGTGCGGAAATGAATTTTGTTTTCATCATAATTTATTTTTTCTCCAAAAATTGGGTAATAAATCAATGAAACTCCGACAAAATCTCACCATTTTCTCCAACGCTGAAAATTGAAACTAAATTTTTTTTTCAATAAATCACTAGTGTCATTCTCACCTCCATTACTAGTGTTTTCATCAGAACTCATTACTTTATATATTCTAAAAAATATATTTTTGACATTATGTGTGGCTTCCCAAGTAATTGTCCGCATGCACGAGTTCTAGCTAGTTTTTAATCTTAAAAGAATCACTGACGCTGTTATATATTAAAATCATGATCTAAATAAATGAATTTTTTTTCATCAAAACCTTTTATTTTATTATTAAAAATTTGAATAATAATTTAAGTGAGACTCCAACAAAATTGAGTGGTGTTACAAGCAGGCATGTTTACTAATGCATGTCTAAAATATAATATTTTAAATGCACTAGGACAATTCAGGAACACATATTGTGTTTTTCAGACCTGCATTTAGTAAACATGGACAATTGGACATGCATTATAATTTCACCATTTTTCTCTGACTAAGAGTTGAACTCATGATTTTTGGATAAATACCAGTGTCTTATCACTACATTCCTTCTCAACTTTCTGTTTTCATCAGAACTCATTAATCTATTTATTCTAAAATTATTATTTTTTTGAAATTATGTGTGGCTTCCCTAATAATTATCCGCACGATCAGTACTAGCTAGTTTCTAATATATTATATAGTACCAAAACAATCACTGACGCTGTTACGTATATTAAAATCAAGTTTATGGTCCCCTTGATCACTCTCATTTTAACTAATTTTGACTTGTTAAAATTAATGCTTACTTATCTCTAATATAAAAAATAATTTATGTCGATGTCATCATTTGTTTAAAACATCATACTTTGACTTCATTCATTTGTTCACAACGATGTTTAAATCTACAACCAACTAATTGCATATATATATATATATACTCCCTCTCTTAAGCATTGTTTAGAACTACTACCAGCTAATTCATTTCCCAGTTCCAGAATCTAATTCCACACTGGCACAATTCAATGTCTGTTTATAATGATCTTAACTATGAAATTCATCATCTTCTTGCTTTTATCTTCACATCATGGCTAGCCTGGAAGCTCGTACTCCGAGTAGTTCGGAGACCGCTTCCACCGGGGCCGTGGGGTCTGCCTCTGATTGGAAGCCTCCCGTTTCTCGATCCTGAACTCCACTCCTACTTTGCAGCCCTAGCTCAGACCCATGGTCCGATCCTCTCGCTCAGGCTCGGGGGAAAGGTCAGCGTCGTCATTTCGTCACCCGACATAGCTCGCATGGTGCTCAAAGATCAGGACACGACTTTCGCGAACCGAGATCCTCCCGTGGTTATCACGGCCATGTCCTACGGTGGCCGCGACATAGTCTTTACGCCTTATGGCGCAGAGTGGCGGATGCTGAGGAAGGTTTGCGTTAAGGACATGCTTGGCCATGCCAACCTTGATTCTGTATACTCTTACAGGAGACAGGTATAACATATATATCTACGAATCAGTCAGTTCAGCTTAGTTCTAGACATACATGGTCTTACTACTGTTTGAAAATTGACAGGAAATGAGGGAAACGGTGAAGTATCTGTATAATAAGAAGGGATGTCCCGTGAACGTGGGAGAACAAATGTTCTTGACTGTTCTCAACGTGATCACAAGCATGCTGTGGGGTGGTACGATTGAAGGGAAAGAAAGGGCCGATATCGGAGCCGAGTTCAGGGAGATCGTTGGAGAAGTGACGAAGTTGCTGGGGAAGCCTAATGTGTCTGATTTCTTCCCATGGTTAGCCTGGCTGGATATTCAAGGTGTGAAGAAGGAGATGAAAGTGGTCATCTCCAAACTGGAACAGATTTTTGAGAGGATTATTGACCAGAGGACACAAACTGATGGGGAAGTGAAGAGAGGAGGGAATGAGGGAAAGGATTTTGTGCAGGTTCTTTTGAAGCTCAAAGATGGAGGAGATGCCAAGACTCCACTCACTATGGACCATGTCAAAGCTTTGCTTGTGGTACGTTTTCTTGTTGCCTAGATCTAGTCAATGATCTACATTTTAGTTTTATATGTTTGTCAAATTTTGCAACGTATGTTTGGATATAATAATTCGTGTTACACCACCATCTGTCCCACTTGAATCTGTTTTTTTTATCAACTTTTTCAGACCTATTGATAATTTTATTTACATGCATCAACACCGTTTAAAAATTTAGTATTTTGAATCTAATAATATATTACATGATAATAGTATTACTATGTACTTATTGAAATTTATGATCAAATATGATTCGAAACATTTGTGAAAAGAAATGTGCGGAGTCAAGTGAAACAGAGGAAGTACGTGTATCTAGACTTTTAGAACGTAAAAATATCAATTCTTAAGAACATAATTCTTTTAATTTAACGATTTTACCTTATAATGTTGTTATTAATTACTTATATACTAATGGATTTTTATATCAAGCAACCTAGCTTGAAAAATTACAAAAAGAAAAAGTGTCAAATTTAATCCAAATTTGGTGTTATGTATAAAAAAAACCCCAAAACAGGGAGTATAACAATAAACCTACTTAAGAGATTATTATGCTGAAATAAACATATACAAATATTTAATTAAGTTGAATTTAATTAAATTAAATAATTGATTTGAGCTGATTTCATCTAAACTAGATCTTGGATTTGCCGGGTTAGGTAGTAATATCTCGTATGTGAGTTAATGCATGCATGTATTTTTCCGAAGAGTAAAATAAAAGGAACTTTACAATGGCTTTTATGCATTCATGTTTTCTTTACAAAAAAAAAAACAGGATATGGTGGTGGGCGGGACAGAGACAACATCAAGCACGGTGGAATTCGCGATGGCAGAGATGATGAACGAACCAGAGACCTTCAAAAAGGCGCAGCAAGAACTCGACGCCGCGGTCGGACAAAACGGCGTCGTAGAAGAATCCCACATCCCGAAGCTCCCATACCTCCAAGCCGTGATGAAAGAAGTCCTCCGCCTTCACCCGGCCCTCCCGCTGATGGTGAACCACAGCCCCAGCAAAACCGCCACCGTCTCCAACTACAGGGTCCCCAAAAACGCGCAGGTTTTCGTCAACGTATGGGCCATCCACAGGGACCCCGCCGTCTGGGCCGAGCCGCTGGCGTTTCGGCCGGAGCGGTTTTTGTCGGATGATGTGAAGGTGGGGGATTACAGTGGGAATGATTTCGGGTACTTGCCGTTCGGGTCAGGTCGGAGGATATGTGCTGGGGTGGCTATGGCGGAGCGGATGGTTATGTTTTCACTGGCTTCGCTTTTGCATTCTTTTGACTGGGAGCTCCCTGCTGGGGACAAACTTGAGGTTTCTGAGAGGTTTGGGATTGTTTTGAAGAAGAGGACGCCCTTGGTCGCGGTTCCTTCTCCACGGTTGCCTCTCGGTTCGGCATCTTACGAGTAGGACAATACGAATATATATCTATCATTGTTTTGTGTTCATTGATACCTGAATGTATGACATAGTAAATTTGAATAATGTCGAAGTATATATCAAACTTGGATGCTATATATCTTTTTGGGTTGGTGGTCATTTTTGTCCAATTTTGCTTGATTTGATATTTTTTCCTTATTAAGCATACAACTTTAATTTAGGCATTTATGGCTTGATACCAATTTTCATAATTTTGATCGAATTTCTCTTTGTGCAATATTAGTATAACTTCGTCTAACTTTTGCTAATGCGTTCTCTATTACTATTTATATTCATTGGTCAACTTTTAGCACACCACATATACTGCTAAGCTAAACTTGTTTCTAGTAAATAATTATATAATTATCTTTTAATATGTTGTGCGAAAAGTTGACATTGTCATTTTTAACTTCTAATCAACATTAAATTAGTTCCTCCAATTCCTGAAATGTACAAATTTTATATCAATGCTAATATTAATAGAGTGTTTCATGAAAAGGAAGTTGGGGTAAATGGCAGTTTTAGATAGTTAAAAATAATCTTTATTTGTACTCATTGATCATGCTGAAGAAATGTGCTAATTTACTCTATGGACACTTATGAATTTCAGATTTGTAGTCAGTAATTAATGCTGGATTTCTTTTATATACTCGGCATGTTTCTATGAAATTGTACGGATCCAGAGCCTTTATATTTGTATAGTGGTACTTGGGTTTTGGCTGAAATTAACCGTTTCTTTAGATATTATCTCTTTGTTTATATTTTAAGGTGGTATTTGTAAATGGACAAAAAACTAAGATGGCAGTAAAAAGAATGCTGAGAAGCTCTAGGCTGCCAGCAAAGGTTTTGTTCTTTTCAAAATAAAGAGATATAAATTAACCACACTTTGAGAAATAAAAATCGTTCAAGGTACGGCCTGAGGAACTAGATCATTTACTAATAAAAATAATAACCTTATGTAATTATAAAAGATGAGTATTGACTTCACCAACTTAAATGATTGTTGTCCCAAAAACAGCTATCCATTGTCTTCTATCGATCGATTGGTTAAAGCGATCGCCAGCTATCATGTGTTGGCCTTCGTTGATGCACATCGAAGGTATCACCAAATTCCAATGGAGGAGAAGGATAAGGAGAAAACCTCCTTTATCACGGGCAAATGGACGTTTTGCTACAAGAAATTGCCCTTTGGACTGAAGAACGTTGAAGCCACCTACCAGTAGTTGGTTGACAAGCTATTTAAGTCCCAAATCGGACGAAATATGGAGATATATGTCGATGACATGGCGGTGAAGAGCCGCAGCCATGTCGTATTCCTCGACGACTTGAAAGAAACTTTTCATACGCTTAGATCAGCCATTTGAAGTTAAATCTGACTAAGAGCATCATAGGTGTCGAGGTAGGAAAATTCCAAGGATACATGATGTCCAATCGAGGAATTGAGGTTAACTCCAAGAAGATAAAAGCACAGCAAAATATACAACCCCCAATGATTGTGAAAGATTTGTAGAATTAGACAGGGTCCCTTGCGACCCTAAGTCGTTTCCTTTCAAAAGGGGCTGAGAAGCATTTACGTTTCTTCAACAAGTTTGAGTGGTCCCACGAATATGAAGGGATTTTTCAAGATTTAAAGGCCACCTCAAGCGCCTACCTACGTTATTGAAACCCAATAAGGGGAAAGTTCTATACTTAGACATATTTGTCTCATAATTAGCCATCAGCGTTGTGTTAGAAAATGAGAAAGAGGGTTCTCAACGCCCGATATATTATGTAAGTAGGGCCTTACAGGGGCCCGATATAAAATATACCCCCTGGAGAGACTAATCCTAGCTCTAGTACATGCCTCGAGACGTTTACGTCCCTATTTTCAGGCCATACTATAGTGATTTTAACTAATTACCCGATTAGGTAGATCTTGCAAAAGCCTGATGTCTCGGGATGGATGATGAAGTGGGCGATCGAGTTGGGAGAACACGATATCCAACACAAGTCGCGAATAGCCATTAAGGGCCAGGCCCTTGCAGATTTCATAATGGAGTTAGTGGAGCCAGTGGAACTCAACCAACCAGCACCTGCAATGACCACGGGAAAGTGGCGCTTATATATAGATGGATCCTCCAACTCCGGGGGGAGGGGGCAGTGGCGCCAGTGCTTTACTAACTAGCCCCGGGGGAAAGGACCATATGTATGTCCTTCATTTCAACTTTAGAATAACAAACAATGAAGGTGAGTATGAAGCCCTGATCACATGATAATGTCTGGCGACAGTTCTTCCAGAACTTAGATATTATCATGTCCAGCAGACGCAGAGTTCAAAAAACTACAAACAAGGAAGTCCAAATTTATTATGGCTGATCAGAATACTATGGAATTAAGGTCAATATTCAGCCGAGTTCAATCTAGATTCTATGTATTGTTTTAGTTTGTTAGATTAAAACATGCAAGGAAAGAGATCTAATTAAATATGGTCTTAGTTAGAATTAGATCAGAACATTATTTTTCCTTTTCTATACTATAGAATATATAGCAATTAGACTCAGAGAGGAAAATAAGACTATTGGATCCGACAGATCATGGATCCATCAGCTCTATAAAAGGAGGACCTCATGGCATTATTCTTCATCGATTCAGGAGCATTAAAGCAGAAGCATAAGCCGGGAGTTTGAGGTTTTGCACTGAAAAATCGACGCAGAAGTTGAGCCAATTGTTGAGCTTCACATCTACAACGACATCGATCATGTTGAAGGGAGCTCGTATTTGGGACAACTTGAAGAGTTGCAGCCTTAACTCACACTGGGATTAGGGTTTAGTAGCAAAAGGGAACGTGATCTCGTATTTGGGACAACTTGAAGAGTTGCAGCCTTAACTCACACTAGGATTAGGGTTTAGTAGCAAAAGGGATTTTTGTACTGTTACCGGGCATTCTAGTAAACCTTTTCAAGTTGGCAGAGCTGCCCCACAGATGTAGGTGTGTTGCACCGAACTGCATTATCAATTGTTGTGTTCTTTAAATTCCGCATTTTAGACACTATAATATCCAACTTCCTACAAGACATTATAATGTCCAGAACACAGTGACTGACTTTTAGATCTAAGATAAATTGATCAAATTTAGGTAGACTCACGATTTCAAGTTGCTCGGAGGCAGTTGTTCGTGGTTTCCAGATAATTGGATGACAGTTGTTAAGCAATTTTCATATTCCATAATCAATTTATATTTATTCCACCGCGACAACAAATTTTAAGAGAACTTATGTGTCACAAACTATACTTAAACATTTTACTGGGAGGATATTACATTATTCTGTGAGCTGAAAATGTACATTAGTTCTTCTGGTTATTCACTGTGGTTTGCTGATGGACCGGTAAAGAAAGCTACGGGTTCTTGGTTCTCATTCAAGGTTTGGAGAGCTTCAGGAACCGGAGGTACATTCACATCCAAAACTTGTTCAAGAATCTTAACCACCTGACCCATGGATGGCCTATGAGTCTCAGCATCCTGAATACACCAGCAGGCCACTTTGCACAGTCTCGACACCTCTTCCACATCACCCTGCCCATCCAATCTTGGGTCTAACAAGCTCATCATATCGCCCTCGCTGATCATCAATTCTGCAGCTCAGTAACCCTTCCTCAGAACACTCTGAAACCATCCAGTTTCTCTTCCCTGATATAAGCTCAAAAGCCATCATTCCAAAGCTGTAAACATCAGCTTTGGGTGTAATCGCTACACCTGATAGCCACTCGGGTGCCAGATAGCCCCGTGTCCCTCTCACGGTTGTCAGCACACGGCTAAAATTGCGTCCCATGAGCTTTGCAAGGCCAAAATCAGCAACTTTAGGGCAGAAATCAGCATCCAGGAGAATGTTCTCAGGCTTGATTTCACAATGAATGATAATATCCCTACAACTCTCATGGAGATAAACCAAGCCCCTAGCAGTTCCTAGAGCAATTTGGTATCTGCTTTTCCAGTTCAAGATGGTACTACCATCCTTACTGAAAAGATAGCAATCCAGGGACTTGTTTTCCAGGTATTCATACACCAGCAATTTGTTAGCACCTTGAGAACAAAATCCCCGAAGCCTGACAAGATTAATGTGTTGCTTTGTCCCAATTGTGCTAACTTCGGCGCGAAACTGCTTTTCTCCCTGGCCTAAACTTTGAAGCTTCTTTACAGCTATGACACTTGAATCGGGCAGGATTCCTTTATATACTGAACCAAAAACTCCAGCTCCCAACTTGTGTGAAAAGTTGTTGGTAGCATTTTGCAAATCTCTGTAGCTAAATACTGCAAGAGATGAACCTTCTTCAGCTCCTACCACTCTCATTCTCATACTACGTCGCCAAAATACAAATAAAATAACAACCAAGAAAAAGAAGACAACAAGAATGCATCCCACAATATGTTCCCTCTTGTTCTTCCAGCTGCTACTTGAAAATTCTAAGGCAGCAAGCCTAACATCAAGTGTTTTATCCCCATCACTAAATGTAGAAAACTGTTGTAAGTCTAACAAACTCCCATTCAAGATATAGCATGTAGTAGATATGCCGACATCATAAGCATAAGCAATACAAGAATAGCTACTCAGACAACTAGATTCAGAATCTACAATACTCTCAACATTCACATACCAAGCATTTCCTAGTCCGCGAAATCTACTCATATTTTGGTACATCTTGAAGTTGGATTTCCTATCACTTCCATCAGCACAGTGCAAGTCTGTTTACCTCTTACAGCCACCGTAAAATTGATTCAGATTCCAATCTTCATCCGACATAGACTCGAAACCTTCCAAACAATTGCATTTGGTGGTGGCATTCTCGTTACACACACTGTATTCCCCACAGTAATAAGGAACATTGCACTTATCTGTAGGACTACTAAGATTGTTTGCCTTTAGTAGTCCGGACACATCCATAACTAATCTGCAGGGAGTTTTTGGATTTATGAGGTCGTAACTTATGTAAGTCTCATTCTGGTTATTTAACCTGCTAAAATTTAAGTTGCCAGAGCATATAAAATTTATTTCATCCAAATCCACCGATGCATATTGATTCCAATGCGGACTATGCGATGCCATAACAAAGTGAGAGTTAGAATCATTATAAAATGATGTAGGAAGTTCAAATGAGAAAATCCCTGGGGCTGGTTCCTCGGAATTTTTCCAAGAAGTCAAATATTGACCTTCCCATCTGACTCTGCTAAAAGTAAGCTTGGCACCTGGCAACCATGTATCAGTAGGGTGATTGAAACTTTCCCAGACTGATGAATTCGACGACTCTTCAATCAAAACAAAATTACCATCGTCGTGAAGAATGGCCACAAAAGGACTTGAGCTAACGAAATCAACATTAGTGGACCATATAGGATCCTGGGACTCATTGAAAAGCACCAAATTTGCATCTTGGATTCTAAGGAACGAGGAATATTTATCTTTTACAGGCGTTTCCCTGTTTGCGACCCAAACTATGGTCTGTTCTCTAGCCTGCTGTACCATATTCCTACGTAGAAGTTGGAGGACTTACCAGGTTTGAAGAATCCAAGTTCGAATTTGCCCTGTTTTGAGATGAGAGTCTCATCTCCTGAAAGATACTGATCACCGGAAATGGAATCTGCTCCATAACACATGCAGTAGTTTAAAGAGAGCATGGATAAGAAGAACAATATTTTGGTTTTCATGTTTACTTGCTTGTTTGATCTCTCAAAGCATGGTTTTGTTTAGTAAGAGTAGTAGGCACACTGCTCTGTCTAGTCTACTCGCTAGTCAACAACGGCCCTCTCCACATCGATTGGCTTGGACTTTTTCTTCTTATAAATAAATGCTTTGAAGAGAAGGTTCAAAGCATCCATCCGCGTAACAATATTTAGTGTGTCTTGTCTCGCGTTAAAATTATGCCCTACCCTTTGAAACATAGGCCTTATTAAAACTTGAAACGTTTGTTATGCTCTAGAATTATCTACCATGTAATTGTCCAATTGAATTACTAGTATTCGATATGAATTTGTAATTCAGGATGATTTTCATTAATGCGAAAGTATACAATTTATTATAATACAAGAGTGTTAGTTTAAAAACCTAATACTCAATTTCTTATTTTGTAAAGAAATAAAATGGAAAAAAGTAGACTACAAAAAATTAAATTTAATCAATTATTTAAATTACAACATTTTCAAAATAGTAAAAGATGACGTGTCATTTTATAATGAAACGAAAACAAAATATAAAATTCTAAGAAAATTGGCATCACTCTATTTTAAATATAAACATATATAATGCAATTGCACCACAGTTTTTTGCATATTGAACATTTTTTGCTTTATTAAAAAGAGCTGTTGGTTTGGACTTTTTAAAAGTTGCCCGTGATTGGGTGTAAATATAGGCCATATGTGTTCGATTTATCTCATATTTAAATAAGAATTTTAGTTGTCCATTTGTATTTCCATCAATTTATATATAAAAGATGCACCATTTAGTAATTTTGCAACTGCTTTATTACTGTACCTCCTAGCCTTGATTCCGCGTTTCTGCCCATGCTACTGCTAAGCTAAACATATTTCCAAGACATTATTACATAATTATATTTTAATATGATGTGCGACAAATTGACATTGTCATTTTTAACTTTTGAGTAAGATTAAAGTTGTATTTCTTCCAGATCAAGTTTTACTTCAATGCTAATAATGCCTAATATTGATATACAAGTTAAAAACACTCTTAAAGTATTTCTTTCAGAAATATACAAGTTTTACATTAATGCTAATGCTAATATTAATAGAGTGTTTCGTGTATCTCTACGGAGCAATATTATTCTAAAAAGGAAGGCAATTTCAGATAGTGAAAAATAGTCTTACTTTTTCTTATTGGCCATGCAGAAGAAATGTGCTTATCCAGGACATTTATGAATTTCAAATTTTGTTGTCAGTTGTATGTTGGATTTCTTTTATATACTTGGCATGTGCCTAAGAAAATGTATGGATTAAAATGCTTTGTGGTGGTACTTGGATTTTGGTTGAAATTAACCGTTTCTTTGGATTTTTAGCTCCTTGTTTATGTTTTAAGGTGATATTTGCTTATGGACAAAAAACTAAGATGGCAGTATAAAGAATGTCGAGAAGCTCTAGGCTGCCAACAAAGGTTTGTTCTTTTCAAAATAAAGAGATATAAATTAACCACACTTTGATAAATAAAAATCGTTTAAAGTACGGCCTGAGGAACTAGATCATTCACTAATAAAAATAATAACCTTATGTAATTATAAAAGATGTGAATTGATATATATTTTAATGTTGCGGATGTGGAATTAGGCATCAACTTGATTACAGATAGTTTGAGAGGGAGGCTTTTTAATTAGTCTTTTATGAATTTATCTTTCTCTTAACATGAATATGAGCATCCAAGTACTAAGGCATTTGATGTTTGGAAATATGGGTAAGTGTGTTCCATGATCTAATCTATGTGCCTTGTACTGAGTATGGAGCGATTGACCATTTGAGATTCTCTGTTGGTGGGCTTGGAATGATAAATTAGTGTGTCGTAGTGAGAAAACATTGTATGGATTGTTGTTTGTGTTCATATCTCTGAAATTTAGATGTAATTCCCATTTGGTTATCAGAAAGCTCTGATGAGAAAGTGTATTCTTTCTTAACTTCTTAGTTTGTTCTTAATCATTGATTAAATTGATTTTTATGACTCTAACAAATATCAATAAGACAACTTTTAATCCCAACATATTAATTCATTATTTATAGCCTCAACAAAAACATTTGATCAGTTTATAGCGTCGAAGCCATTATCAATAAATTTTTATATTAATATTACGCTATTTAAATTAAAACATTTATAAAGAACTATTACCGGCAAAACTAATGTCTCTAATGTTTCACTCTCTAACTAAGTCTCGGCAGATCTAAACACGTTTGGGAAGAGAAGATCTCTTCTTCAAACCATAAGATAAGACTAAATTTCCCTTCTTTATCAAACCTAAACCTAGTTTGAAACTAATCCAATCGCATAATCCATATGCTACCTCATTATCATTTTTTATTCTTATGATCATAGATATTCTTGACCCGTGATTACGAGTATGGACAACACGTGGTTAGAAAGATTCGAAAATACATATTCTCAACCCCGCACTCTTAATGAGTCTATTGATAAAAGGAAAATAAAAGAATATAGGGAAATAAAATTATTAGTAAACTTAGATTTGAATTTATAATTTAAATCTCCCTGCATAGTGCGATTACCGAGTAATAAGGGAATTACTCAAACTCTCGTCTCTCCATTGACAGTGAACATTCATCATTGTTCAAGCATAATCGGATCATCCACAAGGTTAGAGAATTGATGAGGGGTGGAGTGTGATCAGGTTAAAGTGCGCAGTTTTGCTATAGGGAGCTTTCTTTCTCTAGATTGTTTTGCTACTTTCTCATTGTTCATAAACAAATTTCTCTCATGTATATTTGCAATGACTAATGTAATATTTTGTGATGCTGCTAGTGAATAAAGAATTGAAACTGCCAAGAATTTGTAGTTGAAACATATGTTAAGAGACGGGCGGCAACAATGTTGAATGAAATTTCACGGCCAACGGGTGAATGTCGTGAAACATGAAAAACAATTTAACTCTTGGGTTAAATTTTAATAGTGATCATCTCCTTCCACCTATGACCAGATCGAATACATCAAACTCACAAATCCATGCCTCGAGACGTTGAGTCGAAATCTTGTGGACATCGGGGAAGTGGGCTAGTTTGCCTTCCTCATTTGTCAGATCCCACCACCCTTGAAGGATCTCTCTGCAGGTCATGCAACCATATGACTATCTGAGAGTCATACAACCCGATGTTACCGAGGATCACCTAGTTAGAGTGATGTTGTCCAATCTTAAATACATACATGTTCCCCCTCAGTTTTTATCATCTGGCAAATAGATGTTTTGCAATCTGTTCAAGGATGTTCGTATAGGTTTGCACGGACCTTCTAAGATCATCCTTCCACAAGTGATTATTCCTTAGAGTGTTCCAGTTCCTCAGAGTGTTCCGGGGGATCTGAGCTATCTAATTCTCCCCAAGTGATTTGTTGTCTTTGTTACTGAAAAGACCCGATTTGTTATTTGTTAGTTTTTTTTAATTATACATCATATCTATCTATGTAAAAGAAGGGATGTTCACTATTTTAGTGTTACTTTTTATGCCAATAACAAGTGATATGTTTTTTTGGTGTTTTGAATTTGTTCTTGCTAATTATGTTTTAAATTTGGAATGGACTAAATTTTTATTATTATCATGGTTTAGATGCAAGAATAGATTTGTAATTTAGTGTTAAAACTTAAATAAAAGAGCATATTATCATTCTTGATGATCAATTTGTTCTGGGATGTTATGTTGTATTATATATGACATGTCATGTGTGTGTGTGTGTCTGTGTCTGATAGTCCATGTGTTGCTTGATGAAATTATGAGCATTCAGTGGCAGAACAAAATTACTCAAGAGATTTTGAAACTAGTTTTTGGTTGCGAACATTGCTCAGCTTTAAAAATTGAAATTTAAATGTCACATGATAACCGCTACTTAAAGCCAAGTTAATTTTGATGAATGTAGGTAGAGAAGATAATGATATATTGTACTTTGTTTCTTACATGATGAAGATTTATGCATATGTGAACTAAGATTAATATTCCTTAGATGGTGACGTACTCCATACCTCTGCTAAAAAGAATGAGATTATGAGCTTGACACATAACACTCTAACATTGATGAGATATTGACTCCTGGAAGAGGTGTTTGATTTTCATGGCCTGATTTCTTATAAAATATGATGCTCATATTTTTGTTGTTTTAGAATTTCTATATTGCTCGGACATGAGATCCACGTCATGTCAGATCTCCATATTTGACACGGGGAAACACACTTCCTAAATTTTGTAAATATATGTGAATATGATCAACGACGTATCTTGACTAAGTACTCACACAACTATGCCATATATGAACTAATATCAAAAGCAACATAATTGTAAGTTGCCTTAAACAACATCACAACATTATATCTACGAAGAAGAATATTGTATATGAAGCATTAATATAATTATATATAATAATAAACCACCTCATTTATTCATCAACACATATATTGTTTTTGATAACACATGCTAACTTATTCCAAATAAAAATAATAAATAGATATATAATTATTTATCATTAAATAACTATTTTAATTACTGCTATTTATCATTAAATTATAGGTATATAGTTAACACATGCTAACTTATTATGTTTTATTTTATTTCACTAATAAAATTAATTCAGTCATGTCTAATAAAGACATCAACAGATAAGCATTTTAATTAAATGAATTTCATGGAATTTAGTCAAATTAAACTAAATTAAATTCTTTTAATGTGAACTAAATTAAAATTCAAAAAATATTAAAAGTATTACACATGACTGGATTTATTTTAATCAAGTTTAAATTCCACAAAATTGAACTAAATTATAATAAAATTTAGACTACAAAATAGGGATATAAATGTCTTTAATTTAAGCTATAAATTACATGAATATAGACTAATTGTTTACGGTCTTTTTTAAAAAATTATGTAAAAGTCACATCCAACTTTCAAATCATGAAATTTGTCCCGCCCTTAATTATAATTTTTCCTATTGGATTTGGGATTTTTATATATGGAGAAAATTTTATAAAATACCACTACAAATAACATCACTAATCATTATAAATAGAAAATAACATCACTACACTTTTGAAAAGGTTCCAAACAACATCACTTGCATGAACCCAATCGATAGCTTTCCATTCTGTTAGTTTTAAACGGGTAAAGATGTCATTTTCAATTTTCATATCTTCTTCCTTCTCCAAATCTCACCATCTCACGTGTCGGATTGTCTGTTGTCATGCGTCAACTTTCTAAGAAGAGGTAAAATAGTCTGTTACTTAGAAACGGAGCTTAGCATGAAATAAGTGAGCATTGAGCAGAAGTGGAAGCTAAAGTAAAGCATTACAGCATAAGTGGATCACTTAGATCCCGTCAATTTCAGTTTATTTTCAACTTAACTGCGCGGAAGCTGGAAGTTAGCTTAAATAAGCTACAGTTAGCTGAACCACGCTGCATTTAACTGAAGCACGTTGCAGATAGTTTAAGCAAGTTGCAATTAGCTGAAACACGCTGCAGTTCGCTAAAATAAGCTAAAAAATATTTTATTTTAAATCTTATAACTTTTTTAGAACATAACTAAAAGTTTATTAACTTCTTAATCTTCTACATTCCTTTATTTAAATGCACTAAATATATTTTTTAACATTTTGATCTTCCTCTTCCACTTTGTAAATCTCAAAACTTATTTATTTTCCCTTTGATAAGATTTATCTGAATCATCTTAAGATCACATGTATCTGGCACCCAATGTAAATGCACTTCATTTATTTTAAGTTACTCTTTCAAATCCACAATGCCGTTTGTATTGATCAACTTATGTAGGGAAACATTGTTTGGTTGATTATGGGTATCCATACACTCTTGGATAAATGGCTCCATTATCCGGTACAAAAGTAAGAAAACATGTACCCGAATTTAGACATGAACCACCTAGAGGTAAGGCAGAGCATTTTAACAAACGATATTCTTAATTGAGAATGAAAATCAAATGTGCATTTGAACAATTGAAATGTACTATGAGAGTGCTAAAATGTATTGGGAATAAGGAAAGAGATAAAGAAGAATAAATATATATATAGAGTTATATAGTTATATTAGGAATATACTTTGTATGCATTTATCCCACATCGGAAGATGCGAGCTTAGAGGTTCATGTGTTACCCTATAAATATAGTGTGGATCTCTTGTAATATTTGTCTTTGATAATATATTTGAAGTGCCTATTATATATATTTTTATTTATTTTACATGGTATCAGTCGCCTGACGATCCTGGACTCTTAAACCCTTTCTCTCTCCTTTTTATTTCCTCTGGCCGCCCCCGGCCGCCTCCTTCTTCTTCTTAAAAATCCGCCGCCTCCCTCCTTCATCAAAAATTTTATTTTCTCTTTTTTGGTTACCCCAGGGTTTGTTTGGTCACCTGGATGGCTCCTTCCCTCGTCCCCTTGCTCCCGTGCCGCCGACGGCCTCCTCCTCCTCCTCCTCACCGCCGGATCCTGCTGTTCTCCAGAAGGTACATGAAGACTGCCTACAACTCCGTTGTTGCCGTAGATACCGCTATTGTTGCCGTCATAGAGGCTGCCACCGTCGTAGATGCTGCTTTGCTGTGACTTGCGTTACTACCTTGGATGTTATTACCCTAGTTTATTTATGAATCTTACTTGTGCTGCTGGTAATGTTGCTTCTTCTTCCACTGATGATGTTGTTTACAAGATTCAAGACTCTAGAGCTATGAAGTGGAGCTGCACTATACTCTTTTTCCCACTGGGTTTTTTAATGAGGTAGTGTAGTGTTTCTGATTTCATGATCTTTTTCGCAAGTCGGACATGCTTCATTACCATGTTACGACTTGAGGGAGGGTATTGGGAATAAGATAAGAGATAAAGAAGAATAAATATATATATATATATATATATATATATATATAGAGTTATATTAGAAATATACTTTGTATGCAATTATCCCACATCGGAAGATGCGAGCTTAGAGGTTCATGTGTTACCCTATAAATATAGTGTAGGATCTCTTGTAATATTTGCCTTTGATAATATATTTGAAGTGCCTATTATATATTTTTTATTTATTTTACAAAATGAATGCCTCAAATTAAAGATTGCCATCAAATTTCAATTATTGTTGCATGTTTACGCTTCATAACTTCATTTGAATGCAAGAAATTGACATTTCTATTTTAGATCACTGCCTACACAAAAATTAGTGATTTCACTTTGTTTGATGAACATCGAAAAAAAGGGTTATGGTAGAAGTGTGTGGAGGTATATCTGAACATATTTGAAATTTGGGAGGTGGATACTATTGAAATTGAACCATCAGATGATAATGATTAGTATTGGATGCAACCGATATGCATTTTTGGGAATAGTTGCTCAAATTGTTACTTTCGAGTATAAATTAATTTAATTCATTCTCGATTACTAAACCAAACACATTAAAAAGTAACTTTAATTGGTAAATCAAAACCAAAATATATCATTGGCATTTGATAAAAAGTAACTGTATTTCAAAAAAACAATTGAAAAAAAAATGAATCCGGCTGAAATTAGTTGAAACACGCTGCAATTAGGTGAAACCAACTCCATTTAGTTGAAATTAGCTGCAGTTAGGTGAAGCACGCTGTAGGTAGGTGAAACACGTTGCAGTTAGTTGAAGCCAGCTGCAGTTTGTTGAAATTAAATGAAGCTAGATTAAGTTAACTGCAGCGTGCAAAAAATTAGATGAACTTGACACGTTCTAAATAGATGTGCCTCAGATAGAGAATGTTTCTGAGAAGTTAGGCTATGTCAAGTTAGAATGTCTCCACATTTCAGTTAAGTTAAGCTGATTTCAGTGGATTTCAACAGATTTCAGCTGACTTCAACTAATTGTTTTTTTTTAAAATCCTAATTTTCACTAAAATTTTAAAAAAATTTTTCCTACAAATTTAAAATGTCAATGAAATACTTTTATTTTGATTTATCAAATGAAGTTACTTGTGAACAAATGCTTCTTCAATATATTTTGTTTTAATTTATCAAATAAATTACTTTTAATGGTTCTAATTTATACTCATATTAACAAATTCAACAACAATCACAAATATGTTCATATAATCCCAAAATGTATATCGATTACATCCACTACTAATTGATATCATCTTATAATTCAATTTCACTAGTATAACCACCTGCCGGATTCTAAATATGTTCGGTTATACCTTCACGAATTTCTAACATATCCATTTTCCGATATTTATCAAACATAATGAAATCACTAGTTTCTTGTGTAGACTCGTGATCTACAACAGGAATGCCAATCAAGTTCTTCTAAATCAAGTTTGGCCATCTCCTGCAGTGACATGTGCAATTCTTCTAACACCGTTAAAAGTGCAAACTGGAGAAGTGGATCATCCATCCTGCATAAGAATGAGAAAATAGTGAATTTAACAGATTAACATCAGACTATTAGGCCCTGTTTGTTGGAGCTTATATATAGAGCAGTTCAATTCAGTTCAGTTCAATTTAATTCAATTCAGTTCAGTTCATTTCATTTCAGCAAAATATAATTTGATCAAATTCAGGTACATTTAGACATACTGATTTTATTTTAAATACTTTAATTTTCACTTCACTTAAGTTCAAGTCATTAATAAATAAATTCAGACAAACCGGCCCTAAGTTCATAAAAAATATACCAATGCAACCAATAATGAATCAATTACAAGCGTCAATCCAAACATAAATTTTAACACAAAAGTAACATATTAATTATTTCAAAATCTTTATTATTTGATCAAATTTGAAGTTGAATGTTTGAAATCAAATTAATAATAATAATATTATTATAACATTTTAAGTTAATTCATCTAATTTTAGCTAATTTCAACTAATTTCAGCTAAATTCAGCAAATTCATCTGATTTTAGCGGAATTCAGCGAATTTCAGCTAATTTCAACTAATTTCAGCGAAATTTAATGAAATTCAGTTAAGTTAATTTTAGTTCAGCTGAACTTGACAGGGGCTTAATCGTCAAATCAAGCTAAGTCAAATCAAGGAAGCCAAAAGAGTTTGAGAAGTCAACCGTCAAATAAAGTCAATCATTAAACACCGTCGCCGTGGTGGCGATCTCCATTAAACCCTAATCCCCAAATTGGCTCATCACTACCACCCGCGAACCCGCCGCCGCAACTCCCCTACTGTTCCCATACAGGTATCTATCTGCTTTTTAACACGCACAGATTTTGGTGTCGTATTTCGTGTCGGAGCTTTTGGGTTTTTCCTACTGTTAGCTTATCTTTCTTCAAATGTCTGTTCTCAGTGTGGACGTAGTTTTCTGACGCATGCAGTAGGACTTTTCTTGCATTTTTCTCGTATCTTCTGACAGCCTAGGAATAAGATTGTAGTAAACTAGATGAAAGACTATATTCTTGATGTTGCGTGACAGTTAGCAGAGGTCGTTATTTTTTACTACAATTTGGTTGTGATTATTCAGTCTATAATGAAAATTTTGTGCAGTATGGAGACCGAACATCGTGATTCCAATGCAATCATGTTGCCGGGAAGAAGACTAAGCAAGAAAGAAAAGAAAAAGCAGGTAGCTGTAAAGAGTTTTTTTTGTTTTTTTGTTTGATTGTTGTTTTTTGCCAGAATTTTACAGATTTGATTTTTTTTAGATTTCTGACAAGGTTAATGTGGCATCGAAGGCAAAAATAAGCAAGTCGCAGCAGCGAAAGTTGAAGAGAATTGAGGTGTGTGTTCTTGCAACTTTTGGTTTACAAAGGTCTTGCTCAATTCACTTAGTTTGAGCTGAACTGAACTATCTGGAATTTATTACTAATAGCAACTGAATTGTTTGCAGTTAAATTGTAACATTTGTAACATTTGTTTCCCCTGACTCGTAGGAGGAGAAAGAAGAGGCTTCCCGTTTGTCTCAAAGCATTGATACACTAGAGTAAGATATCAACTCTTGCTTTTCATGGGTAGAGGTTACTTTGTTATCCATCATCTGATTGAATATTTGGGTCCTTAGGAAGTGCAAATTAAATGACAAGGTGTATTCACTTATGTTATCTTCAAGAACCTGGGACAGGTCGAAACTGTTCGGGAGAAACGTCAGAGAGAAGTCGAGTTCTCTAAAGCTGGTATAAAATGCCTGTACAGTTATCGACCTGCGAAAAAGAGGGCCACTGAACATTCTGATCATGATTTCAAGCATTTTTTTGAGAGAGCTGGAGTCAAGAGCAACGAATTGACAGAAGAAAAAAGACAGATACCAAATAACAGTTATGTCCACTCTCAATCATCTGAAGATGCAAATGTTAGAGATGATGTTGGTAGTCCTGGACTAAAAATTTCCTCAACTGAACTAGATGCAGGTGAAAACATGCAAATTGCAAGGCCAGAATACTTGCACAAGTTTCCATCTCCCTGCTGTGGCAAGGGGAATTTGAAGGTGTGTTTTTGTATATGCTTCTTTATACTTTTACTGTTTTAGTTTTCCTTTTACAATTTGCATGAGGTAATCTAAGGCTGCTAATTGTTAAGTAAAGTTGGAATTTTATCGATTATGCGGCAGGGTAACGTTGACGAGGATGAAAAAGTTGATTGTAGGAGTAAAAGAAACGCGGCTAGCTCATTTCCAAGCAAAACTCTTGGTTCCTCAAGCCTGAAAGAGAACGAAATAGTTGAAAGGTGCTCGGATAGTTCAAGACTTCATGCTATCTCTAACTCTGTGCAAGATAGGACTTTGGTGGCTCTCACAGTGGTGCATGTACGCAGACCTAAAGAAGTAGAAAGCCAAAGGAAAGATCTTCCTATTGTTATGATGGAGCAGGAGATAATGGAAGCTATAAACGAGAACTCAAGTGTGATCATATGTGGCGAGACTGGTTGTGGTAAGACCACCCAGGTTCCTCAGGTAAGTCGGTCAGTTACTTTGTTGTTTGATAGTAATTGATTTGGACTAGCACTGAGACGCGTTGCTTTTCTTTGAATTTATAGTTTCTCTTTGAGGCTGGATATGGTTCAAAGCACTCAAGTTCTCGACATGGATTAATTGGCGTGACACAACCACGGCGGGTAGCTGTACTTGCAACCGCTAGACGTGTAGCGTTTGAACTTGGCGTTCGTCTTGGAAAGGAAGTTGGATTTCAAGTTAGGCATGATAAAAACATTGGAGGCAATAGTTGTATTAAGTTTATGACGGATGGAATATTACTTCGGGAAATACAGGTTTTTCTCTTCTTCTTTTTAAAAAAATGATAAATTCTATATTGATGTCGTTGACTGTTTTCATGTGGAACAATATGCTTCTCTGAGGTTGGCAAGAAGGCTATTTCTTTTGTTTTGTCTTAACCATTATCTAATGTGGTGTGATAAGCACATTAAGAGTCTGTTGCATAGCTTCATTGTTTTGGGTGATTGATGTCATTGCATCTTTTTATTGCAGTTCAGTCCAATCTTCTAATCCGGTAATTTTTTGTGATAATGTTGATGTAATTCTCACCAGGGATGATTGTGCTAAATTTGAAATTGATTTTTATACACCAAATTGTGCTTTTGTCATTCAATCTTACTCTGGACATCATTCTCACCTGTGTTTTGGATTGTGTTTTTAAGGTATTCCTTTTGTTGTTTTACTTTCCATGCTAGGGGTTGAATCCTGAAGCCATTTGTAATAAATAATGCCTTTGAATTGCAGACTGATTTCTTATTGAAGCGCTATTCAGTCATTATATTGGACGAGGCTCATGAGAGAAGCTTGAACACCGATATCCTCATAGGAATGCTATCTCGAGTAATACCAGAGCGACAAGTAAGTTTAGAATAATCTTAGATACGGTTATATGTCTCTCGTATTACTTCGAAGATTTTGTTCCTTCACTCACATGATTGTGTTCTTTGTTAGAAACAATGTGAGGAGCAACAGAAGAGGCTAGTTTTGGGAGAACAGATAAATCCTGAAAACAGGATATTTCCGTTGAAGCTAGTTTTGATGAGTGCTACACTGAGAGTAGAGGACTTTGTTTCCGGTAGGAAGATCTTTAATAACCCCCCACCTGTAATAGATGTCCCGACAAGGCAATATCCAGTTACTGTACACTTCGCAAAGAGAACAGACATACTGGACTACGTTGGCCAAGCTTATAAAAAGGTGGTGTCAATTCACAAGAAGCTGCCACCTGGTGGCAGACTTGTATTTGTGACTGGACAGAGAGAAGTGAAATACCTATCTCAGAAGTTTCGTAATGCTTCAATTATGATAACTCAGAAACGTGCCTCTTTAAATAATCAGTCACCTTCAGTGTCTGAAGATAATCCTACTGTGTTAAACGACATGGAGGATATTAGTGAGGCATTTGACAGTCAAGGGAGCTCTAACACTGAGATAACAGACCGGGTTGGCTCTTTTGATGGGGATCATGATGATTTCTCTGAAAATGATTCTGAATCCTCCTATGATTCGGAGGATGAAAGTGATCTGGAGTTCTTCAACCCGGATGAGGTATCATTAAATCAGAAACCCCTAGAGTCTGATGACCATGTGGAAAATATACTAGAACAGGATGCAAGTCTTTCTTCCCTTAAGGCTGCTTTTGAAGCTTTAGCAGGAAATAAAAGTCCAGATCCTGTTTCTGAAGGAAAAGCAATAGGCTCCATTGATCCACAAGGAGGCTCTAATATGGTATCACGAGAGACACAGAAAGTAACAAATGATCCCGGTGTTGGTCCATTGCGTGTTCTGCCTCTGTATGCCATGCTTCCTGCATCTGAGCAGCTTCGTGTTTTTGAAGATATTAAGGAAGGAGAACGTCTTGTTGTGGTTGCGACCAATGTGGCTGAAACCTCTTTGACTATCCCAGGTATAAAGTATGTAGTTGACACTGGAAGAGAGAAAGTGAAGAAGTATAACACTTCCAATGGTATGGAAGAATATGAAATACAATGGATTAGTCAGGCTTCTGCTGCTCAGCGTGCTGGAAGGTCGGGCAGAACAGGACCTGGGCATTGCTACCGACTTTATTCTTCTGCTGTCTTTAGTAACATATTTCTCGAGTTTTCAAGTGCCGAGATTTTAAAAGTGCCTGTTGATGGGGTTGTACTCCTTATGAAATCGATGCATATTGGCAAGGTAAATTTCATACAAATGTCAAATTGATGTAATGTTTTTGCAATAGATACTTTTGCATTGAGATGGATATTAGCATGATAGGTTTATAACTGATCCTATAAGTGAACTTTTGGTGTGCCTCCCGAGCTATTGCTGTTTGTTTTTCTCTTACATGCTTTTTCAGGATGTAGTAACTTTATGAAAATTTTAGAGTAATTTTAAGCATACATGACTTTTGCCTACTAGAAATGGAACTTCTATGGTTTATGATTCTCTGCAACATCAATGTTAACTGTCCACTCATCACCCTTTACTGGAAAATTTTCAGGTTTCCAATTTTCCCTTTCCAACTCCTCCTGAAGCAACAGCCATAGCAGAAGCTGAGCGTTGCCTGAAGATTCTTGGGGCTCTTGATAGCACGGGACGACTGACCACATTGGGGAAGGCCATGGCACGGTATCCCATGAGCCCTCGCCATTCACGGATGCTCCTGACAGTTATATTGGTAATGCAAAGGGTGCATAAAAATGTCACAGCAAATTTAGTATTGGGTTATGCTGTTGCTGCAGCTGCTGCTTTGAGCATGTCAAACCCTTTTACCATTTTATCCGAATCAAACCACAAAGAAAAGGATGACAACTCTGGTACTACAGAAAATGAGGAGGCGGTACGGAGAGAGGAAAAATTGAGGAAAAAGGAACATAAAGACTTGGCTAAAGTTTATCGAGCAAAATTTTGTAACCCTGTCAGTGATGTTTTAACCACGGCTTTTGCTCTGCAATGTTTTGAATTGTCAACAAGTCCAGCGAAGTTCTGCAGCAATAACGCCTTACACCTGAAGACAATGGAGGAAATGTCCAAGCTGAGGAAGCAGCTTCTTCAATTAATATTTAGCTTGAAAATTTCTGATCTACAGTCAGAATTTGAATGGACTTTTGGTGGAACTGATGATATCGAGCTTGCTTGGAGATATCCATCTGAAAAAAATCCACTGTCAGGGAAAGAGGAGGAGATCATACGCCAAGCCATCTGTGCTGGCTGGGCTGATAGGGTTGCTAAGCGTATGATAGGTACTTCAGGATTGTCTGATGGAGACACAAACGTTAACGCAGTTCGGTATCTAGCATGCTCAGTAGATGAGGCAGTTTTCCTCCATCGATGGTCATCTCTTTCAAGAACCGCTCCCAAGTTTTTGGTGTACAGTGAGATTCTGCGTACGAAAAGGCCATATATCCATGGAGCTACTTCAGTTAAAGAAGAATGGGTTGCGGACTATGCTCCCTCAATGTGCACTTTTTCTTCAGCTAATTCAGATCGAGAACCTGATTATGATCGCATAACCGACCAGGTTTTCTGCTGGGTTACTCCAACTTATGGTCCTCATTTATGGCAGCTTAGTGATCAAAGGTTCCCTATTGAAGATGATTTGAAGCGAGTAGCTGTCTTTGCTCGGGCTTTGCTTGATGGCCAAGTGCTGAAATGTATGAAGTCAAAGCGTGAGTTCTTGGCAGAAAAGCCAAATACCATTTTAAGGCCAGAGGCCTCAGGTGTGAAAAGAGTTGGAAATCTCTTGAGTAAATTAAAGTGCAAGAACAGAGTAACTGACAGTTGTGCTAAGCTAAGACAACTATGGGAAGATGATCCAAGAGAATTATTCCAGGAAATACGGGACTGGTTTCAGAAAAAATTCCATGGAGAATTTGAAGAGCTCTGGGTTGACATGCACCGTGAATGCAAACTCTTCAAGGCTCCAAAAGGTTCTGTCAAACTATGCAAGGCAGATTGACATTTTTGTCTTGCTGGAGTTGTAAGGTAAATATGTTTACTAAATTATTCTTATTCTCAATACTCTTTAAGTTAACAGTGTTATTTCTCTTTTCCCATAAATTATTCTGTGACAAGATTATGCATTTTACTGTCCATAGATACATAAAAGAACATTGTTTTGCATGTATCATCCTTTCTTTTGGTGTTCTTTTATGTCAGGCTTAGCTGTAGGCGCGTCCTTTATAAACAAAGGATGAACTTGTCGTTTCTGTATACATGCATATAATATGTACTATAAAAACTCCATTATACAGTTTAAGACAATTTTAAAAGTGTTTGCCAGATCCTATTTTGGCTTAACATAATTTCTATCTACCTTATAGGCTGCTACCTGTGTATCTGTCTGAAAGGAGATACTTATAAAAGGTATAGACTAGGCAGTTTGATGACCAAGATCCAATTTTTGCAGGCTTACAGTTTCTTCCATGGCACTCTGCTCTATTCTTCTTGTGCTGCTGCTGCCGCTGCTGTGTGACTCTGATATAACTGATGAATCAAAGATTAAACAGATTGGAATCTAGCTGTTTTAAAGTTTGTAATCAAGGTTTAGGTTGAGGTATAGACGGGCATTCTGCCTAAATGTGTAAAGTATAATGAACTCAAAAGTGTGGAATGAGTACTGTATTGCCTGAAATTTTGTCCTATACAGAATTAGAAAAAACGGAGTATCTGTCTAATTACTTATCTAAATGTAATTTAAAATTTTGATTAAAAGTAGGGTTTATGGAGGGGGAAAGGGTCAGATTTTATTGGGCTTATTGGAGTTATTATCCAATATTATCTTTTATATATTATTTATTTATTTATTTAAAATATAAAATTGCGCTTTCCATGATACAAATAAAATACCGGTTCGATCTCAAAATTTATGAGTGAAGAACTCCCTCTTTGCTAGTTAAATCATTTTATTTGACTTTTTAAGGCTCAGCAGAGACATCATTAACTATTAATTTATATTACTTAATAAAAAATTTATTAAGTAATATGTTGTTAGATAACATAGGTTTTTATTTATTAATTTTTTCTATATATTTTAACTAGTAAAAATAAAGAAATCATTAGTTGAAATTGTCTGTTTCGGTTTAACTTTGAAAAGTTAAAATAATAAGATTTATTTGGGACGAATGGGAGTGTTTTTCTACAATGCGAATATGGTTAAAATTGATATGCGGTTCTTGAATCATTGTAAATATGAATGAGAAGTTCCATTGTCAGCGTTGAATGGGGGTATGGGGATAAGGTTACTCTTTGACTGGATGAATCATCCTTCACGATCCATCGTATAGTATATTGGTGAAAGTGTGCTAATGACCGGTAAAATAAGAGACTTCCTAGATTATATATTATGGTGGAACATGGATGAATCATCTTACACGATCCATCGTATAGTATGTTGGTGAAAATATGCTGGTGACTAGTAAAATAAGTAACTTCCTAGATTATATATTATGGTGGAACATGTTAGATTGATCAGTTAAAACACACTTCTTGAAACATTTTAGATATAATCCATCCGTCCTAGTGAAAGTTGCAGAAAGAGAAAGGGAACGTTGAATTAAAAATTATAAAATTAATAGTGGAGATTGAATTTGAGAAGAAAATGAGTGAATTGAGTGGAGAAAAATGAAAAAAAATTACCATAAAAAGAAAATGTGCAACTTAAATTGGGACACACAAAAAAAATTGCAATTTCAATTAGAACGGAGGGAGTAATCGATAAAGAGTTACTTGTACAATGTGAAGTTAATACCTAAAAACATCTTATATATAATTGAGAAAGATTTACCATTCAACCTAAGGAATTGTACCATCAAACATGTACAACGTAAATTTAATATATACCCAAAACATCTTATATATAACGATTAACTTTTTAGATGGTGATAATAGTGAAATCCACTTGTAACTTTTTTGAGTCTTGTATCATGCAACCACATACAAATCAATTATAATTGCAAACGATTCGCAAATCATTCGCAAAACAAAAATGTATTGATGTCATACAGGTGGTTGACAAATAATAAATAAATAAATAACAGATTATATAATCCACATATTTAGATAAGGTTGTAATTTCTAGGTACAATTGACTAAGATCAGTAAGATGATAAATTTTTGAAAAAAGTGCTGTTGTACCCCCAACTATTTAAAAAAGTGCTGATGTACCCCTAAATTTTTCAAAAGTGCTACTATACCCTCAAATGTATAATTTGGGCAGAATTTTCTTTTGCCAAGTGTAAAATGACAAGAATACCCTCACTATTATTTAATGGTAAAAAAGAAAAAAAATTATGATGAAAATGCCCCAACCAAATCAATGAATAATCCTTCTCTACCTAATTATTCATCTAATTCTCGCTTCCCTTTTTACATTCACACCCAGTTAAGAAAGGAAATCCAAATCCATACCACCAGTCACCGTTATTTTACCGGATGAAAGCGTTTGAAATCGAGGGGACCAAAACCACCGTGCCCAGAAATTAGTGTGAGCCGGGGGACCGAAACCGCCACACCCACTAATAATTAGCGTGATTAGCTCAAAGTGGCGAGATTATGGTAACTTCACCAATGTTTTCAGTTTGTTGAGTTTTTGGATAAAAATGTTAATTTTTTTCAATACGGGTCTGCTAGATTTAGTCTGTTTTTTACTTATTTGCAGTCCGTATTTTTGTTATATAATCATATATACAATAATTATGATATATAACTGATTTGCAAGTGTATGCAATAGAAGTAATATATATATATATATATGATGCATATGTCTGATATACTTAATTATTGATAATATCATATATATCAAAGACGTATTTTTTTGGACTATAAAATAAGCAAAATATGGACTGCATCTAGAATTGCCGCTTTCAATAATATTGTGCATTTATTTTGTAATTCAGTGATATTGATTTCTTGAATATTTTTTTTCGTGCCAATGAGCATTTGGGTCAAGGGAAAAAAAATCCAACAAGTGAGGGTAAATTTGTCTTTTAATTCAAAAAGGTGTTGAAAATGGGCTTTAGATGTACACTTCTTTATTCAATATAATAATAGGGGTACATCAGCACTTTTGAATTACTCGGGGTACATTGGCACTTTCTTATAAATTTGGGGGTACATAAGCTTTTAACCCTAAATTTTTACACTAAAGTGCAAAAACTAGACCAAACATTGGTCAAAATACCCAATTTCTAGACCCAACATTCAAAGTGTTCAATTTCTAGTACTCTACATTCTAAAAACACCCAATTTCTAGACCTTGGTTAATTTCCTCCGTTAGTTCAGTTAGTTTGAGGGGTATTTTAGTAATTTATATTCTAAAAAATCATACTTCCCATTTTTTCTTCCTATCTCCCGCACGAAAATCACCAGGTTGACCGGGGAAAAATCGAGTTTGACCCAAATCGACTCGGAACCGAAAAGTCAAATCCGAAAAGTGAAAAAAGTGTTGTCCGGGATTCGGCCCGTAATACTAAAAATCTGAGTTTCGGGTGAAAAAATCCGGGCCGGGCCGGATCAATTTCCGGGTTGGTACACCCCTTAGTCGAGCGCTAGTGAGTTGCAGAACAAAAGAGAATTGGGGATTTTCGTGCGGGAGATACGAAGAAAAAATGGGAAGTATGATTTTTTAGAATATAAATTACTAAAATACCCCTCAAACTAATTGAACTAACAGAGAAAATTAACCAAGGTCTAGAAATTGAGTATTTTTAGAATGTAGGGTACTAGAAATTGAACACTTTAAATGTTGGGTCTAGAAATTGGGTATTTTGACCAATGTTTGGTCTAGTTTTTGCAGTTTAGTCAAATTTTTATATGGTGTACACCAGTGAAATCTACGAGTGTGTGTAATTTATTTTTGAGAACTGTGTCAGACAACTGCACGCAAATCAATTGAAATAACGAAGGACTTCGCATGACATGCGCAAAATGAAAAAGTAACATATGTTAAATAAATAACAGTTAATATAATTCAAGTATTTAAATAAGGATGTAATTTCAACGTACAAGATACCATCGATGATTGACTTAACTTTCTCAAATCAATCACACGCTAATAAATTTTCTAGATGGTGTATAATAGTGAAATCCACGTATTAACAGTTACACTAAGATATTAAACGTTTTGGATGATATATAATCGTGAAATCACGTGATAGTGGAGCTTATTAACACTAAGGTGATAAACGTTTTGGATGATCGAGAAATAACGTGTCAGTGGAGCTTATTTGAGTATTGTGTCGTTCAACTGAGTGCAAATCAATTGAACTTTTAGGAAGACTCGCATGATATTGATGTGGTAAAAGTAGCTACAAGATAATAAATAACAGTTATATAAAAATTGTAATCGTAAAATTTCATATATTTATATAAGATTATAATTTTAAGGTAAAAGATACCACTGAATGATGGACTTTCTCGACGTTATAAGAGTGGAATACACGTGTTATGACTTATCAATACGAGGTTCAACATGTCAATTGAGATTTAAGGTGTAACCAAAAAAAAATCAACAATACCATTGAAGGAGGATGTAATTCATTAGATTAGGAATAGATTCAAACTTAGGGAAAGCCTAATTTTGGAAACCAAAGGAGAAGAAATTTGTACATGAAATTCTCCAATGAAACTGGTTACGATCTAATTCTACAGTACAAGAACGAACCACTATGAAAACGAAAGGTTCCATAAACACTCATTCACCTCACACACGGTCCAGACCATCAATCACGGTGGTTGCAGCAATCCTCATCTTCACGTCCTCGAACTCCGATTTTGAACACGGAATCTGGATCCCGCCTGGATAGTCGAAGCCATACACATTCTCGGCTTGCATGAGTAACTCTGAAAACAGTGGGTGATTGAAATAAACCACCGGAATGATGATCCTGGATGTGGATTCATCTCCTCCTCCTACGTACACGGCCAAATGTCCATTCGGCACATCTGGCGGTCCGACCTCCGATTCTGGACCGACCTGGGTATGCTTACCCAACCTGCACATCGTTTTGATCCTTTCTTTCAACAACTGTAAAACCGCTGAAACAGCTCCGACCTGGTCACATCCCCATCGGAAGATCTGACCCGTCCGGCGACCAAGCTTCAATCCTCTGCAACCTGCCATATCTGCATGCAGATGAGTTTTGAGGAAGAAGGGAGAGAGATTGTGTTGTTGGGTAGGTCAAGAAGAATGATAGAGATCAAAGGAATCCATGGAAATGATGGAGTATTTATAACTAAAAAAAACACACCAGAACCGAGAGTGGTGTGGGGGAAGGTAGAACTGTGTGAGAAAAAGGTGGGCAGAATTATAAACGGTGAGTGCCTCAGAGATTATAAATACAGGAACTTGAAGGTCAGCTTTCCAGAAAATGAGAGACTGTGAGCGAGAAAATGCGTTTTATTTGTGTGCACTGATATTTTAGTATTTGTACGAATTGGATGTGTTGACTACTGATTATACTTATACCATAAACTACAATTATTACAATGTACTTTCGTTTAATTGTTGAATTTTTCAATTGAAGTTTAATAAAAATATATAATTCTACATATAAATATGAAATTTTTAATGCTTTTAAATTAAAAATTATACAATTTATATTCATAGACAAGAAGACTTTAAAACTTTCAATAAACATAATCTATCTAAAAACTCTACCAAATATTTGATAGTTTGATAATTAGCATATGCGTTGATTTTTGAATACATATTAATTAATTTTAAGAATCCGAGTCTTGGATAATGTGGGTTAATTCGTAATTCAAAGTCTTTTCTACTGACTGCTAAAATGGTTTTAATTGAAATATTTTGAATAATCATTATTACGTGATAAAGTGGAAAAGTAATTGAAAAATAGAAATGATATTAAATTAATTAAACTTTTGTTACTACGACTACTGATCAGTGTGCTTTAGACTATAACAATTTCATTTTAAATTACATTAACAAATGTAATAATTCATGTTGATATCATTTTTTATGTGAATATACAATTTTATAGTACAAACATATATATATATATATATATATTCTTTCTCTAACTATCCCAAAAATTATTTTTAAACTTTTAAAATATCTCCAACTAGTTAATTGTTTTATAATTATGAAATTTTAGTTGTAGTTTATTTTTAATCAAATACAAAAACTAAATTCCCTATCAAACTACACGGTTTTTTTTTTCAAGGTTTTACAAATTCATATTTTTACCCATGGGAAATAAAAGAAATTGTATGAACTATTTCTTTAAAAAGAGTGAATGCTGTGTTTTTTTGATTTTTTTCTTCTTCAAACATTCTATCTCTCGGAGTCAGTTAAATTGGGATTATAATTAATAATTTAAAATGGGTCTCTTAGCTGATAATGACTTATTGGAAGATTAATATATACTAAGTTTATAATTTTAAGTATATCCTGTGACCGGTAAAAAAATTGTATTAACTATTTCTTTTAAAAGAGTGGATGCTGTTTTTTTATCTCTTTCTTCTTCAAACATTTTATCTCTCGGAGTCAGTTAAATTGGGATTATAATTTATAATTTAAAATGGGTCTCTTAGCTGATAATCACTTATTGGAAGATTAATATATACTGGGTTTGTAATTTAAAGTATATTTTGTGACCGGTAATGATTTCATAACTAGAAGAATGTTGAATGTTATTATTGTGCTAAAATATTCAAAAATTCATTATTCAAAATAATATAAAACTAATCGAAGTGGTGCCCAAATATATATTTTTTCATTTAAATTAAATAAATAACCCTGAAAGTATATTTGGAATTGGGTTAAAATGGTGGGTTGGACGGTGGTTGGTAACGTACAGGCTCAGTCTATTTTAACACAATTAAAAAAGTGAGCATGTAACAGAAGTAGATGAAACGCATTAACTTTTCGTCATCGTTAACATGCGAGTCTGTCATCGTCATAAATATGAATGACATTGCAGTTCCAATGCAGGAAGGGTTGCTATCCAACTCAAAGACACGTGTAATTCATTTACATACTATAACATGCATATTATTATATTATTTCAAACCCTTGTTTTTATCGAGTTGATGATTGTGGTACGAGGTTGAAGTAATTTTTACTCACTCAAATAAAATACGCCATTCAATTATTTAATTACTGATCCAAATTTTACTCACTCAAATAAAATACGCCATTCAATTATTTAATTACTGATCCATTCATGATGTAGGATGAATATTGAATTGTACAAACCTTATTTAGATATTAAATATAAATGGGTGGGAAATAATTATAATTGAAGGTTGAAAAATATTAAAATTTTGGACTTCACACCATTATAATGATTCTTATTCAATTACAGGGAATTATGAGATACACCTTTACCTTTCTCGTAGTCACAAATTCCCAACATAAATCACCAATATATGATAAGTTTATGTCTATATTCTTGATATTTCATATGTTTATACTATCTTATAATTATTCAAATCTCAATCAAAATTAAATTATAAATCAAATCCGAGTGACATAAGTATGGCTTATTTTTAAAATTTTATAGGATTAAGAAAATATATCTAATACGATATCTTATAAAGATTAAAATTTTTAAAAACAAAGACAAAATACTAATAAAATACTAACAAAATGCGCGTGTTCTCTAATGATGGTCCACTACTTCTATTAAAACTCTAATTTTAGTAATTTTGGGAATTGATAGGTGTAGTCTGTATTTGTATTTAAAGTACCTGATATACCTTTATTTATGGGAATCACATTTACTTTTGAATAAATACTGAGGGTACTAATGTCACTTCATGAATAAATACGAACCGCATAAGAAAATAATGGACTGCATATAACAATGCCCTAAAATTTTCTACCATTCTTACGTGATACGTTGATTTCTTTTCAAAAGGGGGTCACCAATTCACTTCTTTTACAAAATATTGTTTAATGAAGAGAGAATATAGTATATAAGTACTTCTGTGCAAAATCATGGGGTGGGCCGGGCCTCTCTTGGCCCACCCGTGAATACGCCCCTAGGATATGATACGTTTTTGGCCGAGGATTGCTAGGTAAAATTAGATCAACGGGACCTGAAATTTTGATTAGGATGCAAACAATTTTGGGTATAATAATTTGGATGCTGCTCCACTGAGCTCTTACACCAGTTATAAGACAAATTGAGCTGGCTGACTCTAACTACCAATCATTGACTTGTGGCTAATTACAGACAAAACCTTACGAGTATTAGAATTCACAATAATTCCTCCCGCTTAGATGAAGCTTGTATTCAAGCTCCAGCCTTCAAACTTTAAAACCTGGAAATTGGTTCTTGATGAATTCTGCAACTTCCCACGAAACTTCATCAACACTCAAATTCTGCCGCAGTATGAGCCACTAGACCACTTCTTTGCCCTCCTTGATGATGAACCTTCGTTCAAAATATTGTGAGGATAAAGGGACTCCAGATTATCTAGACTGATATTAGGATAAATGTTGGATGTGGAGGTGGGATGTCCTACAAACATTTTGAGTATTGAAACATGAAACACAGGGTGAACCTTGCATTCCTCCAGCATTTTTAGCATAAGAAACTTCCCAACCTTCTTCCCTACTTGAAAAGGACCATGGTATTTTACTGATAGCATTGATCTAGAAACTTCTTGGATAGATTGCTGCTTGTACTTATTCGCCTTCAAAAGTACCCAGTCTCCAACTGCAAACTTCCTCTCAGTTCTCCTAGCATAAGTGTATTGCTTTACTTTTAAACTGAGCCCGTTTGAGGTGTTCTTATAGCCTATGATGAACCTCAGCTCTCTGTTGCAGTAATTCTTGTGCAGTTGGAAAGATAGAGTATGTCATCAACCTTAGAGGAAGGCTTAAGGGTTTCACACCATAAATTGCTTTGAATGAAGTCATCTATAATGCAGAGTAGTAACTGGTGTTGTACCACCATTCTGCCGCAGCTAACCAAGTTTTCCAGCCACTAGAGAATTCACCATAAGAACATCTCAAAAAAATTTCAATCACTTGGTTAACTCTTTCGGTCTGGCCATCGGTTTCCGGATGAAAGACAGTGTTGTACTTAAGTTTCACACCTAATTTTCCAAACAATTCATTCCAAAACTGGCTTGTGAAGATTTTATCCCTATCTGAGATGATTGAATCAGGAATACCATGGAGTCTATGAATTTCATCTAGAAAGAGCTGAGCCACTTGCTTAGCTGAAAAAGGATTATTTATGGCTAGAATATGGTTGTACTTTGAGTACCTATTAACCACCACCAAGATTGTGTCAAAATCATTGGAGATTGGTAATTTTTCTATGAAATCCATGGCGAGGTGTTTCCAGCGTGTTGGGAATGGGGAGTGGTTGAAGCAGTCTCGGGGGAAGATAATGCTCACTTTTGTTCTTCTGGCAAGGCACGTGTGCTTTAATGAATTCAATGACATCGTTTCTCAACCAATCGAGACTAGGTGAAAGTACTCATGATTCTTTTAACAGTGGTACTCTGCCCTGAGTGCCCTCCAATAGCAAATGACACTCCTTTTAATGCGTGCATTGCAGACAATATCTCCTTCCTAATTCCACCTGTTTCGCCCACATATACCTTCTGACCCTTCTTGAGTATCCCATTGTTGTAAGAGTACTCCCCATTTTCTTGTTTGTTGAGCACAACTGTTGCAGTCAGCTTTTGCGCTTCTTCATCCCCCACATAACTATCCTCCAACCGAGTCATCCAATCTGACACTAAAGTTGAAGAATTCATCACTCTACAGCCCTCCCCTTCTCTAGCAGTTAGCTGTTCTCAAAAATTAGATATTTATCGTAAAAATTAATAAATGTCAAATCTATATAACAGGGAAGTTGTTGGAATTAATGTAAAAAAATCGGAATGTAAATTTCATTTTCTATCATGTAGAAAGATTTGGAGAAGCCGGAGAACATGTTGGACTTAATCTAAGTAAATTTGAGTGGCAATTTAAAATTAATCCCCCGATTTTATTAATCTCAATTCTTTCTCCCTCCAATACTATGAGTGGGCGTCGGATCGGGTTGTTCGATTTACGGATTATTCGGTTTGGGTTGATCTCTAAAAATGTCAAACCAAACCCGATCCAAATTGACTAGAAACCCGAATTATGAATTCGGATTCGGATAATTCGGATTTCAGTTTGAACCCAAATAACCCGAAAAACTCGAATTATAAATTCATTTTTTGAGAATTATTTTGAAGTATGAATTTAAGTTGCGATATAATCCAAGATATCTCTAAATTAACCTATCTATATAAGTTTATGATGTATATGAAAATAATTAAGTATTCAACAATATAAATGCAAATCAAATTCAATTTTGGTTTACATCATTATCAAATTTTGGTGATTCAAGAGATGAAATTAAGATGTTAGATAATTTAAGAATGATTTTTTAAAAAAAATTAAAAACCACCCTGGGGTGGTGGAGAATATATATATAAGACTCTCCAAACCTACAAAAAAGCCATACAAATGGCTTTAGAATACATCCCATAATTGGTTTGAGGTGGAGTAAATCCCACAAGCATAAGAATGCTTCAAAAAATTGGCTAATGTAACTATGAAACATCTAGCCTTTGTACAAACTCTATGAGGGGATTTAGAGGTTCTTTGAAGTCTATTAGCGAATCGTCTAAACGAAACACAAAGCGACACCAAATACCTTAAATCCCTACTCCAAAAATGAGCTTGAAACTGAGTTGTTATGGTCTTGTCTATCCAGTCCCTTGGTATGTTGATGCATCTGGGCTTGCTGTTGCAACATTCCTTAGTCTCTGCATAAAGACAATTATCAGTAGTATCTATTCCCATTAATTCTAAGAGAGGGGGTACCTGAAGCATCCATGCATATATTGTCTCTTGTCTGTTGAGGGAGAGAGTTAATATTTCAGTTTCTGCTCAGTTTTTCAGAGTAAGCAAGCTTAGCCATTGAATCAGCAGCCAAGTTTTCTTCTCTGAGAACATGAATAATAGTGGACTGATGAGCAATCTGAATGCTAGAGGCCAGGTTAAAAACAAGCCAGGGTCCAGCCTTTGGGTTCTTAATGGTTGTAACTGCCATTAGACAGTCACTTTCTATGGTCTGATCAGATATAGAGTCTGCCAATAGACATCCCTATTGTATTGCAAGCAGCTCTGCCTCTAAAGGAGAGCAGGCTTTGACATACACAGTTACACATTTTAAAACCTCCCCTAAATGGTTTCAGAGTATAATCCCCAGACCTGCCATAAGTGTGTGGTGCCAAGAGGCATCAACATTGATTTTTAGTCCATTGACTGGGGCAGACCATCTAATTGGTAAGATACTAATTTTTGGGGGTCTAGCATGCCATGGAAGATAACCTAGTTCTACCATCTCTCTCTATCTGTATCACTCACTGGATAGATTGGTCTAGCAGTATATATATTAAAATTTTCATCTTTCAATTGTCTGATTAAGTTCTCAGGGGTTGTGCACACATTTTCATGTATAAACATATTTCTTACTTTCCACAACAACCAACATATGAGACTAGGTATGACAATATAGAGAGAAGCCTGTATCTTAGATGTACAAGGAACTGACCAATAAAATGACAATCTATCCCAGAGATAAGAAAATTGCATGTTTGCTGTGCCAATCATTGTGTGAAAGTGTGACCATAAAGCTATAGCTAGATAGCATGTATTAAAGCAATGTTCAATCAGATCAACACTGTTGCAAAAAAGGGCATTTAGATGGCAAACAAAAACCCATTTTCATAAGGACTTTCGGGAAAGGCAGAAATGCATTAACCAGTTTCCATACAAAAATACTAATTTTCTTTTGTATCCTAGGATTCCAAAGTTTAGAGAGGGATACAGCAGTACCTCTGACCTGTTTTAGAGCCTGATATGCAGTTTTAAAGCTGAAATCACCATTTAAACTTGGCTGCCATATCAATCTGTCATTTCTTAGAGGTTCCAGAGAGGAGGCCTGTAGAAAACTCATAATATCATCAGTAAAAATGGGCAGAAACTGAGAAAGAATAGAGTTCTTATCCTGTACAAAGTCATGCACAGTTAAGTCCACTGGAAGATCAGTAAGTTCAGGATTGTACAGACTATCTAGTGATCCATATCCTGTCCAATTGGAACTCCAAAAATTACAATCTCCTCTCCCATGAATCACTCTGGATAGACTCTTTTCCCGAGGGGAATTTTTTTTGATTCTTTTCCAGTTAGGGGATGTTTTATAAGATTGTGGTAATTTCCAAAGAAATTGTGACCACGGAGTATTGCCCTCTTGGAATTTCCACCACAATTTGATAGAACAAGTTCTAACAATTGTGTGAATTGATCTCAATCTCAGGCCATTCTCCTGAAAACTAAAGCACAAATCACCCCATTTTTTCCAAACTTTTTTAGCTCTAAGCTCTGTTTCCCCCAAAAAATAAGGACAAAAGTTTTTCTATTTTTTTTATCACACTAACTGGTGGTTTCATCACAATCCAAATATGTTGGGGTATTGAAAAGATGCATGAATTTATCAAAGTGATTTTCCCACCAGTTGACAACCACTTGTTTTTCCAGTTGGTAAGTCTATTTTCTATTATTTGAACAAGTGGTTGGAAGTACTGAACCAAGGTTCTCCCTATAAAGATTGGGACTCCTAGATATGTAAAAGGGAAATAACAATTTTTCATGCCCAGAATCTCTTTAGCTTGGGAGATTTTTGCAGCAGATGCATGAGAATTAAGAAAAAATCTCACTTTTTTCAAAACTTATTTTTTGCCCTGTTGTTTGTTCCAAAATAACCAAAAAGACTTTAATAACTGTGAGACTTTTCTTAGATGCTTTAAGAAAAATGATTGTGTCATCTTCATAGCTAAGGTGAGATATAGGGCTAGGACCTACTGGAATTTGAAAGTAATCTAGTTTTCCTACTGCAAATACATATGCTAGACTCCTTGAAAAGGATTCAGAAAAGATGTTGAAAAGGAAAGGAGAGATGGTCTCCCTGTTTGATTCCCCTAGTGGATTTGAAAAATCCATTAGGTTTTCCATTTATAAGTACTGTGAAATAAGTTTGACTCAAGTTTTTCATGATGCAGTAGACAAATTTTCCATGTAAACCAAATTTAAGCAGAATACTATTTAAAAAAAATCCCAGTTAACTCTATGAAAAGCTTTTTAAGGTCAAGTTTAAGCATGCAGTTGGGATTTCTACATTTTCTGTCAATAAATCTGGTTAGTTCTTTAAGGTATATGACATTATCAGATATGTCTTTCCCTTTAAGAAAAGCAGACTGCTGTGGGGAGATGATTTTAGGCATAAGTGGTTTAAACCTCTCCATGAGAAGTTTTGAAAAAATCTTATTGATAAAATTGGAGAGCTTATGGGCCTAAAATCATCAAAGGAAGTAATCACATCCTTTTTTGGGATTAGTGTAATCCAAGTGGCTGTGATGCCAGCAGGAATTATAGAATTACTCATGAAATCATTGACTGCTTCCAGGAGGTCATCTTTAATTATATCCCAAGACTTAGTGTAAAATTTTGAAGAATAGCCATCTGGGTCTGGGCTGCTGTTCTTGTTAAGGCTAAAGACATCAAACCTCAGTTCTTCCATGTTCACTGGTCTGATGAGTTCATCATTCTCAGACTCAGAGATTACTTTAGGTATTTGGCTTAAGAAATGGTGATAAAAATCACCCTGGCCTTCTGGTTATTGGGAGGTTCAGAGAGTAAATTTGAATAATACTGAACTGCCTATCCCTCAATGTCCTGCATGTTTTCTAGCCAAATACCATTTGTATCCTTAATTTTTGTGATGCTTAAACCACATCTTTTCTCCCTCACTGAGTGGTGGAAGAATTTAGAGTTTAGAATGTTGGAATTTTAAATTAATTTCACTATGATGGTTCATTTTTAGTTTTTTATTTCATGGATACTTTTTATATGTATAAATATATATTAATTTTTGAATTCGGTTTTCGGGTCGGATTTTGGGTTGAGCTTCAATACTCAAACCCGAACCGAAACCCGTTTATAATTCGGATTTTTTTTAAATTCGGACACCCGAAACCCAAATATTAAAATCGGTTCGGATTTTTCGGATTCGAACCATTCAGTTTCGATTTAGTTTCGATTTATCGGTTTTTTTGCCCACCCTATGACCTACGGAGGGTTATATAATTGTAAAATAAATTCTTATATCAGTGGGAATGGTTTCATTGGGGAAAAAAATCTGAGTACGAAGGAAAATAAAATTTGAAAATATTCAACTTCGATCGGTTTAGAAATTGTAGAAAATGTCTTATAATCACTAGAATCCAAAATCCTAGCCGTTTAAACATCTACCATTCTTATACAGTAATTATACAAACAGATCTATGTTTTTTTTTATTATTATTAAAACCACACAAGGTGGAGTGAAATTTATTTGGCTCACCACACCATAAAAAAACCTTGTAACAAGGTAAAAAAGTACATACAATGTGATTATTTTGAATTTACAAGATAGTAAAAATAACTATTATAAATTTGTGATCCTATAATTGATTCTAGTATACACTCATGTCGACATTCTCACAAGCACTTTAGGGTTCGCTAAGCGACGCCCAACTTCGCCGATGAGAAGACTCATAACCCGCAAGAAATTTAGGGATCACAAGTGCGAAGCCCAACTCTGCCGACGGGTACGGGGTTCCCCTAGAATCAAAATAGGATCACCACTAGATGGTACTAGGTCCTGCCCTTTGTTCAACTTTTTGCTGTCCAGCTTTGCTCCTCCATTGTTGTTGATCTTGTACTTCACAGCTTGTAGCTTCCATCTGCAATAGCCAGAAAATCAACAGTAGTGAACCATTCTAATTGAATCTGAAATTAGGTAATTCCAGCTTATCCAAAGCAACTATGCCTGAAACAAGTCTAGGCAATGAATTCTGAAAATAGATCATGCTAATGTTTGAATCACTTGCTATTTTAGCTAAAGCATCTGCTGCACAATTAGCTTCTCTAAAAATATGTGAGATATGAAAATCGAAATCACCTGAAAAAGACCAGATATTCCTGAGAATGCTTATCAATTTCCATGGAGTCTGATGCTGATTTGTTGCTATCTTCCATAGTACTTGTGAATCTGTCTCCACCTGCACATGTTGACAATCACAGTGAAAAGCCATCTGCAAGCCTAAAGACAAGGCTATAGCTTCAGCTTCCAAGCAAGATTCTGCACAGATAGATATTGCCTTAGCTTGAATAACCCTGCCAGTAGAATCCCTAAGTATCATACCAGCACCAGATTTCCCATTACTCAAAAGAGAACCATCTATATTCAGCTTAAAGTAACCAGCATTTGGCAGATTCCAGTTTACCAATCTTGCAATTGGTGCCCTTATAGTGTGTGTAATACCATATCTTACTGGTGGTTTCAGTTTACTCCAAAACTGAATATGAGACTTCAGAATAGTAATGATCATCTCCTGAATATTCTTTATCATACTAATCATATTTGGTGAAATATTATCAAAGTAATAAGCACATCTGGCACACCAAATATGCCATACTATAATCACAGGCAATATTCTTGCTAAGGCCATTTTAAAACCAGAAGGATCAATGTAATTCCAGTAATAATAGAGAAGATCCCATAGGGTATCTCTATTTATATATTGCACATCAAAATGCTGATTGACTTTGCTCCAGATCTGTCTCACAAAGAAACAACTGTTAAAACAATGGTGAAGATCATCTGTATGAGCTTTACAAAAGCAACATATTGAAGGCTGATGAATAGATAGGTCCTCAAGGACATCAGCTGTTGGAATCAGCCTATTCACAAGCCTCCAGCAGAAACATGACATTTTCTTTGGCAATACTGAAGACCACATATATTTATAGGATTGAACTTTCATCTTCCTAGGTCTCAATAATTCATAAGCTGAGGCAAAAGTAAATTTTCCACTAGGATTTGGTTTCCATATCATAATATCCTCATAATCATCAAAAATTGGGAATTCTTTACAGATCAACTGATTATAACGATCATCAAAGCCATGCTTCATTAAAGTACTAAACAGCTGTTGTTGAGAACAAAACTCATTTACAGTTAGTTCAGGTACTGGCAATTCAAATGACTCATTCCAGACATCTATCAATGCCTCATCACCTAACCAGTGTGAGTTCCAGAATGAAATTTCACCTTTTCCCACATGTATAACTGTATTTTGACTAGCAAGTTCATCCACATCTTTAATTCTTTGCCAAGTTCTGGACTTTTTAAGATGATCAGGTAGAGACCACATGAATGTTGACCATAGATTATTACTAGTCTGTATTTTCCACCACAACTTCAAGGAGAAACTTTTTACAATAACATGCAAATTTTTCACCCCTAGACCATTTTCTATAGTGGGATAGCATATTTTAGCCCAGGCCTTCCATGTCTGTACATGCTCATTTGATCCCCATAAAAATTTTGAGAATAAAACATGTAATTTCTCAACTACTCCCCTTGTAGGATTTGACACAGCTAAAATATGTAAGGGTATAGCAGATAGTACATGCTTAATCAAAATTAATCTCCCAGCTTGATTCAAAATTTTGTTCTTCCAGCTTGTTAATTTAGAAGCCATCTTATCAAAAATTGACTGGAAGTAAGAATGCTTTGTTCTACCCACATAGATAGGACATCCCAAATAGATAAAAGGAAAAGAACCTTCCCTTATACCTGAAACCTGATTTACCATATTTCGAATAGCTCCTGTAGCATGCTTTGACATGTAGTATGCCGATTTGTCAAAATTAACCTTCTGTCCTGTAGCATTCTCAAAGGAGATCAAGAAATTTCTCAGATTCTGTAAACTAGTCTTATTAGCCTTCAGGAAAACAACTGTATCATCTGCAAAATTCAGATGAGTTATTTTCCTAGTTATATGTGGCAACATATAGAAGTCTATTCTAGATTCTGAGTGCAGTCTACTAAGATTCCTTGAAAATACCTCTGTTAGTAGGATGAATAAAAATGGGGACAATGGGTCCCCTTGTTTCAATCCTCTAGAAGTACTAAAGAAACCCTTAGGTTGACCATTAATCAGAACAGAACATCTAGTTGCAGCAATGTTACCCATAATGTTATTAACAAAGTGATTATGAAAACCCAGTTTAAGTAAAAATCTTCTCATAAATGACCATGAAACCCTATCAAAGGCCTTAACCATGTCCAGTTTAAAAATGATATTATTACCACCAGTTTTATTGTTCAGAATTCTAGTCATTTCTTGCATTAAAAGCACATTTTCTGCTAGTTCTCTCCTCTGAACAAAAGCTGACTGTTCAGGAGATATTATACTAGGCATTATGGGTTTAAGCCTTTCAGTATACAGTTTGGTGAAGATTTTATTCAAGAAATTTGAAAGGCTGATGGGTCTAAAATCCGTAAATTGGTTTACCACTGGCTTTTTAGGGATCAATGTTATATATGAAGCTGCAATTGCTCTGGGTACTGGTACACCTGCAAGAAATTCATTAACTGCCATTACCAGGTCCTCACAAATAATGTCCCATCGGGTCCTGATGCCGATTCTCCATCCATACCAAACACCAAACTCTTAAGTTCCTGCACATCAGTACTTCTCAACAGAGAATTGTTAGTCTCATCAGAAATCATTGAAGGTATATTCTCAAGCAATAATTCAGAGTCCAAATCATTATTATCCCTATTTTCCTCAGTTAACAGGTGAGAAAAAAAATTAATTGCTTCTTCTCCTATTAACTTTGGATCAGTTAGGATAATATTCTGAGAGTTCCTTATTTCTAAAATTTGTTGCCTTGCATTTCTGGACTTAACTGATGCATGAAAAAACTTAGTATTGGAATCACCCTCTTTTAACCATTTAACCCTTGATTTGTGTTTCCAAAAAACTTCCTGTTTTGCTAGGGCTAAAGTGAGCTCAGCTTGTGCTTTACTGAGTTCAGTCCTATTAGCAGTTGAACTAAGATTTTGAAAATCTAATTCCTTCTGTTCAACATTAGTTTCTGCCAATAGAACCTGATCATGAATATTACCAAAACACTCCTTATTCCACTGTTTCAAAATTAATTTCAGCCTCCTCAATTTCAAAGAAAATCTGATCATACCATAATAAGCACAGGGAGCATTCCAACTATCAGAAACCGCCATTTTAAAATTATCATGCAACAACCAACAGTTCTGAAATTTGAAAGGTTTAGGACCAGTTGGAAAATTATTATTTTCAAAAGTCATCAACAAAGGAGAATGGTCTGAAGGGGCTCTAGACTTGACTCTTACCCTACTGTGAGGAAAAATATTAAGAAACTGATTATTAGATAATACCCTATCTAATCTCTGCCAGACATTCCCCCTACGCCTTACACCATACCAAGTAAACAAATTCCCCATCGTTGGTAATTCTAACAGTTCATTAGAATCAATAAAATTATTAAAATCAAGCATACTACTATGGCTAGGTGAGGACTGACCCAAATACTCATTTGACTCTCTTATAATATTAAAGTCTCTAGCAATTACAGTTGCATCATTTATTAATGCACCCAATTCATGCCAAAGGGACTCCCTATCAGACTTAGTATGTCTGCCATATACAAATACAGCAGACCAACTAGAAGATAATGAAATATGCTTTAACTCAGTTAAGACAAATTGGTCATGAATATTTTTAACTGACACTGTATAATTATCATCCCAAAATATCCATATTTTATCCCTAGGATCAGAGAAAAAATTTGGATATCCCAGTGAAAATGCAATGGAACTAATATGTGATGACTGCAACATAGGTTCTATGATTACAAAAAGGCCTATTTTATTTTTCCTTTTCACATTTTTAACTCTCCTTTGAGCTCTACTGCTCCTAATGCCCCTAACATTCCATACACATAAGTTGAGACTAATCATATTAAATAATTTTTGTAGTGACAATTTTGGTCCTGGTAGAAACAGTTTTAGGTACTTGGGAATAGTCCTTTTTAGTATATGGCCTCTTAACTTTAGGCTCCACAGTTAAAGGATCAGATGTGTTCATAGAAGACTCAGAAATCAATCTGTTGAACCTATTTTGAGATTGACTAAATGGTTCAAAAATCAAATCTCCATTTCTATCTCCTCTCTCAGTTGACCATTTATCTTTAGGACTTGTGGGAACACTATATGCCTTATCCCTAGTTATAGGATTAGAAATCATACCTACAGGACTGGAGTATCCAGTCCTGTTGTCATCTGTGTCTTGCTGGATATCCTCAGAAGGGAGTACATCATTTGAATGACTTGTTTCTCCATCTTGAATTGGTGAGATAACCTTTTGTATTTCCTGATTCTGTCTATCTCCATCTGTACCTGTCATAGCCTCAGTAAAAGAATTAGTAGATAAAGGCTTACCAGGATTGGTATCCTTGGCATGCCCTACAGAATTATTAAAATCAGAAGCATCAATATTAACCACCTCATTAACCTCTTGCTCATCCTCCCTTAAAGCATTAAAACTGTTGTGAGTTTTAATTGGAGCTGCTTCTGGCTGCACAACAGGCTGAGAGGTTAGTCTCTGGTCTGAACCAGCTTCTTGGCTATTCTGCATCTTAGCTTTCCCTTTTGCTTTCCAAGTGAGTCTGGTACCTGCATCAAAACCATTCTTTTCCAAGGTGGTATCCTGAACCAATTGATTAGTAATAACCATTGATTTCTGAGTTTTAACTATGTTATTTTTTGGCCTCCAGAAATCTTGCTTATGTCTATCATTTTGCTCAGTTTTACATATTGATGACATATGACCTAGATTTGAACAATTTGAACAGAAGTCTGGGACATTATCATACTCTAGATATTTCCAGAATCCAGATGACCTATAACCTATCCAAATTCGTTCAAGTAAAGGTTTTGACACATCTAACTCAACACAGACCTTTGCTACATGGGGTCTAGATCGATTTAGGGTAGCCTGATCCACTTTAACTGGGTGACCCCCTAAATTCCCAATTGACAATAAAGCATGTTCATCAAAAAATTGTTGTGGAAGGCCAAAGAGGCTTACCCATAACGGAACCACTGGAGATTCAGCATTAGGATTAAAAGATGGGCTCCACTTGGTGATTTTCAGGGAATAGAAACCAAAGTCCCACGTTTTATGCATCCAGCATCGATAATAATCATCTGCAAGTTGAAAGTGAATGAAAATATGACGGGTATCCACTAAATAGATACCAAATTGACCAGCAAAACCAGTTGTGTGAAAATCTCACCGGAGACGCTCAAGTTGAGGTCTGGCACGATCAAAACTTCCGACCAAAGTAAATCTGAGCGGGGCTTCCAGTTTGTCGCACTCCTCATCCGAGAAGTGAACCCCTGGTTCCCCCAAATGCTCAATACTTGGTTTTGGATCGAAGGGAGGTCTTTTTTCCGATCTGGCTGCATGAACAACCCGATCTGCTTTTTGGCCGGTTAATATTTGGGCGTATGATGTCGGTGGTGAAGAGGATAGCAGTTTGTGATCTGGGTCGCCCGTTGATGGCACCGCCGACATGGCGGCGTCGATCAAAACGACGGCGAAGACAGATGGAGGATAGGGTTTAAGTCGTCAAAATCGCCAGAGCCCCTTTTTCTTTTTTTGTTCTCTCACAACAGAAACAGATCTATGTTTATTAATGCACGTCTGAAAAACACAATATGTGACCCCTGAATTGTGCTAGTACACCTTAAATATTATATTTTTCAGACCTGTATTAATAAACATGGACCTGCATGTATCACCACTCTTCTTACACCATCAAATATATGTATACAATAGCAATAAAATGGAAAATGTCAACGTAAAGTAAATATTTTGCCAAATAATAATAATAGTTCCTTAGGGTTAAAAAGTATCTTGTTTTCAAGAAATTCTAGGATGTGTTTGGTTGGGAAAATTTTTGTAAAACTTGAACTATCCAAATTCAGTTTTGCAAGTTTTTGTTTGGTTCGTTTTTTTGGAAAGTCTAAATTTTGCCTTACAAAATCCAGATTTTGCAAAAAGTTAAACAAGATTTTAGTTATAAACTTACAAAATTCACTCCAACCAAACAAAATTTTTGTTTCAAACTTACAAAATCCCAAACCAACCAAATAAGGTTTTAGCAAATCCAGACTTACAAAATCTCAAACAAAATCTCCAGACTCTCCAAATCCCAAATCAAACTCCATACTCTCAAAATCCACTCCAACCAAACACACCCTAGTATCTGTATGACTATATAAATGAAATTAACATAGAATTATAAATATACTTTTTTCTTGAAGAGATGATCAAAATTTTAAAAAGAGAACATTAATTTTGAGGTGGGAGATATGATATTAGGAAATGAATATTGGGTAGATATATACGGATAAAAATGAAATTATGGAATTAAGAAGGGTAAGAAGGGTGGGTGATTAGTGAAAACATAGGTGTAAACGTTGGACAGAATTGAATAGTAAATACCGCGTTATGGACTGGGGATACGTATAATTTGCGTGGTAAAAATATGCAAAATCTTTTGAAAAATCAACATTCCAAAATGTTATGGAATTACTATTGTACTTAAACTTGAACGATACATTTATATGTTAAAATATTGATCATTTCAAAATTAAACGTAAATATTTAAGATTTTTTTAAAAAAGAATTATATTATGTGAGCAACAAAATACACTGTTCAAATTAAATGATACATATTGTATACGGTGAAACGTATAAAAACTTTCCTAAAAGGTTAGAAAGTAGGGAGTTTCAGATGTCTTCTCGTAATAATATAACAATGTCGTTTTTTAGGAAATTGATCACACGTGCAGTCAAAAATTATTTTTGTAATTCATATTTGTATATAAAATATCTGATATATCCTTATTTATGGTAACCATATTTACTTTTAAATAAATACTAATGATATTAAAGGCAACTCATGAATAAATATGAACTTTATAAGAGCATCTCCAATGTGATTGTCAATTTAATAAATTTTGATTGACACGTCATTATGATAGACTTTCTATACAAAATCATGTCTCCAATGCAATCCTCATTTAATATAGTCAATCCTATGTGTTAAAATTTTCAAGAGACAATGTCAATGAGAACTTCTAGTTCATGACATTCAACTTGACATTGTCTTATATTAAATTTGACATTAATTATCAAAAACTTTCCTTTTCTTATGAATTCATCCAAATATAAATTATTCAAAAACCTAATATACTTTATCTCATAAAACATGGTTAGTATAAATTTCACTTTTTATGTTTATGCTACTTGAATATAATTGTCAATTTATTCTAAATAAAATTATAGTAACGACTTCTATATTATAGTAATGACTTCTAAACATATTCTAGTTATATTTTGCTTATAAAATTTTGAATTTAGTTGAAATTGGATTTCAAATGCTAAATTTTAAAATTACTTGGATGTTAATAGTATGTTATAAATTATTTTGTAATAACTGTTAATTAACATTATAAACAAATATCACTACTTTCAATTTTATTTGAAATGAGTGTTTTGAATAAATATAAGTTAATGGTTAAAATATTAATTAACATATCCAAAGAGAAGTTTGCATTGGAGATCAAAAAATTTAGAATGTCAACATTCAAAAATTATGTGCTTGTGTCACTTTAAAGTTCTATAATATCATGACATTTGTCACCTAAAAACATGGATGACATCCATAGCATTGGAGATGCTCTAAGTAAACATGAGACTACACGTAACAATGTCGATTTTTTAAAGTAAATATTGATATGCCTATTTCAACTCTAAACGATAACTATTATAATCACAGATTGAATAGGTACCACTACACCAAATCGGGTCTTCGCTGACAAGCCAAAATCGTCACCAAAGCCTCAATTTTCGTCACTAAATGCTTTAGCGACGAAAATAAGTGTCGTCAACTTCGCGTTGCAAAAACATCGGAGCGAAAGGGTGGGGCGACGATTTTGCTGTTCATCTGTCACAAAAGTGTGTCATTGGCGATGATTATTTTTTCGTCACCAGTCTAGTGACGCACGTATTTGTCACTGATTACCCGTCACTAAAGGGAGCCGATCCGTCACCAATGGGTAACCTTTAGTGACAAAGAAATAGCGACCAGATTTAATGGTCACTAAATTAATCCTTTGGTGACAATACTTGAGCGTCACAAATAAGAGACGGTCAACGTTTATCTAACAGTCAAACTCTTTAGTGACGCAGTTTAGTGACGAAATTGGACTGTCAATATAATTATAATAAAATAATACAAAAATAAATTAAATTGCAGAAAAAAATAAATATTGCAGAAAAATATTATATAAATAATAATAATATTCATACACTAATCTTCCTACATCCAAAGCACCCTACCTAAGTATCTACTTCTATTTCTACTTCTACTTCTAAAAGAGTATATGAAACTAAATTTATACTAGATTAACCACCTCTCAGATCCTCAAGATTGTTTTGGCAGGCTTCTTTCACCATCATCACTTCATGCTTATATCGCCAAGTAGAACCTGAAAGTTTTCAAAAATAAAAAAGTAGTATCAAAATATTAATGGAGGCTGAAACTGAAGGATAAAAAATGTGAGCATATCCTTATGTAACTGTGTCTGAATCAAGGAATTGCGAGGACATATTCTAAGCAGTAAAAGACAAACAGACCAATTTGTTTTATGTTATGTCAAAACATCACATTCAACAGAATGTCTCCAAAGCTTTTATTTCCAGTACTTACTAAAAAAGTGAAAACCAAGTGAAAAAGCACGACGACACAAGTAGAGCTTCATTACTCATTCAATTTAAAAACACCGTGTAACTAAACCATACAAATACTACCCCCTAACTCCCTGTCCAGAGAAAAGATGGCACTTTGTAATACTAAAGACAGTATTAAAATGGATAATTCATGGCAAGGAATGTGGTACTAACACGAAAGCAAGTGGCTCAGTAATCCAACGATAACCTTGCTAGGAAACTTCAACATTTAATTATAAGCCCAACAAGTACTGACAGAAAATTTTGTGTGGAATGATCAATATAATTCTTTTCCAATTATAATTTTCTCAATTGCACAGCTAAACTTTGTCAGGACTCCTAGCGAACAAATATGTTTAGTCCCATAACCTTTTATGCAATATTCATAAATAAATATCAATGGAACATTAGAAATGATAGTGACTTGAACACAATGAGCATCCCATCAGAGTAAAACATGAAAATAGAGGGACGGAAATAACGACCTGAACTTGCAGTTGAAGTTGTTTGAGGTACTCAATGGCTTCATCCAACATTGATGCCTTGTCTGTCTATACAGCAAAAAAAGGCAAAAATTTCAAGCTGGGATATACTTAACTTCTCACTTTATTATAATCAAATAGGAAGAAATGAAATGGAACAGATTCTCACTTTGTTAGAATTAGGAATCAGATTCGGCAACTGCAGTCATTGAGAAAGAAACCACAAACAGCACATAAACATAGAGTTCCACCACCAGAATGTATTAACATTCACAAGTTAGATACACTCTTCATCAAACAAAAAGACATGCACATCAAAAACTTAGCGTATCTAACTTTTTGAATCCACATGACATCAATACCTTGACTGTTTTAATATGCTTGCCCTTCACCTCCTCCATCATTCACTCAACCTAGCTTTCATAATCAACAGTTTCATCAGTATCAACATAAACAAATCTTAAAAAAAAACAGCAATCCAATAAGAACAGAGATATTGCTTACATCCAAAGCTACAGAATCACCGAGTACATAAAATTCAAAACCCTAGAGCACAAATTAATACTAAAATCCAGTGAAATCATAAGCTTATGCAAAACTAAACCAAGGCATACAATCAGTTCCATTCAATCAAATAAGCAAAATAATCGAGAATCAAAGGGGGCTTACTCGGAGGCGGTGAGCACGTTCAGCATCCCCTGCGCGGCGGGCTCCACCAGCTCCTTCTGCGGGTCGACCGGGTCCTCCAGCGTGCACGGCGACGCCAGGTGGAACACGCCGCAACTGGCGCAGCCCTCCACGGCGGCGGCGGCGAGGAGGCTGGCCTCGTGGGTGATTACTTTGGCGGCGGCGCATGGGAGGGAGAAGAGGTGGGAGGCGTCGGAGCCGGGGAAGATGGAGGCGTGGATGGTGGTGTGCCGCTGAGCCGACAGAGAATCGGAGCGAGGCTATCGGTGATGGGTGGTACAAAATCAAGTTGTCGGCTGTGGGGTGGATTAGTAGAAACGCCGGTCGACAGCGTCGGGGCGAATCGAAATCGGGAAGGCTCGGAGGCGGTGCCCGTGGTGGTAGCCTCCTCCTGATCCAGAGATTGATCGTGGTGGAAAATAGAAGGATAAGGTGAGGTGTTAGAGATGGGCCTGAGGCGTTCATGGCTTAGATCAACAGAAGAAATAAATTGACGGTTCAGATTAAAAAGAAATAAATATATTTAAAACCTTCCAAAATTAATAAATATATTATTATACTTAAAAATTAATTTTAACATTTCAGAAACAAATAGATTATTGTACTCAAAAGAAATTTTTTTACTTATTATTATAATCACATTTAAAATACAACTTTTATGATAAAGTTAATTAGTACGAGAGATTCATTTGATATGAGTACAAGAATTTCATTTAAAATATATCTCTTATAAGATTTGACAGTTGGTTAGATATACAAGTTTAGATAGAGTTATATAAAGTTAAATTAGATTTTATCTTTAATTAGTTATATTTAGTTTAGTTAGAGTTTATAGAAACTCAAGTAAGAATACTAGACAGTTAGTAAGTTATATTTAGTTTCGTTAGAGTTTAAATAAAGTCAATTAAGAATTAACATTTGATTAGTTACATTCAGTGTGGTTAGAGTTTAAGGAAAGTCAAGTAATATTTGATCTCTAACTAGTTATAGTTAGTATTCTTAATGAGTTTCACTTTTGATTAGTTACACAGATCAGTTTAGTTAGTGTTTATAAAGAGTCAAATAAGATAAGTCAAGTAAGATTTTACATATTGTTAGTTATTTTCGGTTTAGTAAGAGTTTATAGAAAGTCAAATAAGATTTGATGTTTGGTTAGTTACAGTTAGTGTTTATACCCAGTTTCACTTTTGATCACTTATACTCCGTTTAGTTAGTGTTTATATAAAGTCAACTAAGATTTTACATTTGGTTAGTTATATTCAGTTTAGCCAGAGTTTACAGAAAGTCAAGTAAGATTTGAGATTTTGTTAGTTATATTCAGTTTTGTTAGAGTTTACAGAAAGTCAATATAGATTCGATCTTTGGTCAATTATAGTCGGTGTTTGTACTGAGGTTCACTTTTGATTAGTTATACTCAATTTAGTTAGTGTTTATAGAAAGTCCAGTAAGATTTTACATTCGGTTAGTTATATTCAATTTAGCTGGAAAGTCAAATAAGATATGATCTTTGAGTAGTATAATATTGAACTTAGTAAGTATTTATAAAAAGTCAAGTAAGATTTGAGATTTGGTTGGTTATATTAATTTTAGTCAGAGTGTATAGAATGTCAAGTAAGATCTTTCATTAGTTACAAATAGTTGTTTACAATAAATCAACTATGACGTTTGATTAGTTATTATACTAATCTAGTAGTGTTAGTATAAAGTTAAGTAAAATCTGACAGATTATTAGTTAAACTCAGTTTAGCCAAGTAATATGCACTTGGTAGAGCAAGTTGGCTTTTCGATCTGATGTTGTATATGACAAGATAAATCCAAGTCGGTTTATAGTATTTCTACTTACTTTCCGGAGTTTCATTTAGATCAGATTTGTAGACACGAGGGATTTCATCATTTGATTATCGAGTCTGGTTCGCGTTAGGCACCATACGGATGCCCTAATTCTCTAGAAGCAACCAAGAAGGTCTCCTACTGGCATGAGGGGGTATCATCAATGTTTAAAGAGCCTGAGGTTGGAGTGACTAGGGTTTTAGGGGATCGTCCGATATCACCATCAGTCTGCAGTCAGCCAGTTTGACCCGGTTTGGTCGAAAGAGCCGCTGATGGCGACTATTATCACAATTATAATATGGTTGGCGAGAAAATGGTTGTGCTCCAGCCCTTTTTTTAGTGGGAGTATATATTTTATTATGAACTACTACTACCAGGGCTTTGTCTTGCAGATCGGTTCGTGAGTTGGGTTCGTGATCAAGCGTGTGTTTCAGACATCCATAAAAAATTCTCTTAATTTGTACTATTATCTATAATGTATTATTTTTTATTTTAGTTCAATTCCATTCAGTTTTTTATAAATAAGGTTGAAAAATAAATTATATTAAGGATGTGCTTCATATTACCTAAGTTTTTTGAAAGTCCGACTTTCTATAGCGCTGTGGATTTCCATTACACATATAAGCTCAAACACTATATTTTTTATCAAAACATTATTCACTTTAAGGTAAATATATGATAAAATATATTTAATGTTAACGCAAGATATTTTATAAAAAATAATAGTTTCAAAGTTACAAAACTATACCGTTCAAATTTATTATTCAAGTTTATTGATACATCATTTAAGTTGAAATGCATAAACGATTCCTTGAAAGATTTTGGAGACCAACTCTAATGTAATATATATTATAATTAAAAATCAATTTAAGAAAGATAAAAGTTATTAAACCTATTAAAAAATAAAGCTTGGATTAATACAAAAAGAGGGAAAATGGTCATGTATTTGGCGGGAATATATTTACTTGGAAAGAATATGGTTGGCGGGAATATCAATAAAGGGCGGGAGCACAATGGCGGGAATAATTTGGATAAAATTATTTTGACATAACTTCTAACATTATATTATTTTAAATATCCAAACACACGTTTTTCAGATTTTGTTCCAATATTTTATCAATTGTCAATTACATTTTTGCTAAATTTTGGCCCAGGCTAGCCTCCTAGACGCAGTCCGAATTTTGCTTCTTTGCGATCGGTATTCTTATTATATAATTATATATAATAATTTGGATATACAATTGATTTGTAATTATATGTAATAAAAGTAATATATATTATGCATATGTCTGATATAAATAAATATGCATCATGACATATACATTAAAGACATAGTATTTATTTTGAACGGTAAATACAGACTGCATCTGTCATCCTTTATTTTAAAGTCTCAATGACTCATTTTTGTTCCTTTATATTTTTTCGTCGCCGTAGCTTTTAATGATGAAAGCATTTCCGTCACTGATTATTTAGTAACAATACCATTTTCGTCACTAAAGAAACAGTAACGAAAATATTCTCGTCGGTAAATTTTTGTCACAAAATTTCGTCACTTTCAATTTTTTCGTCACTAAAGTCGTCACTAAATGGCAAAAATTTGACGGGAAATGATTTTCGTCACTAGTATCGTCACTAAATGGGTTATTAGCGACGAGATGGATTTTCGTCACCATGCATTACACAGTTGACGAAAATCTGGTGACGATATGCTATTGTCGTTACAAATGACCCTCATTAGTGACGACCCTTTGTGAAGTTTGTCGCTGAATGCCAGTTTTGGTGTAGTGTACGTCAGGAAGTTGAGTTCGTCACCAACACCCATTGATAACAAAATATTTATCCAATCGTTTGAATTTGAAGTTGTTTATTGTTGTGATCATGATTGAGAATCTTTCCTCTCTCAACTCTATATAACCAGCCATGAAGTTCCATTAAACTCACGAAGTTATACTGAAGACAAACAAGAACAAAAAACTCACAGGAAGTTGAGGTATGCCACCACTAAAAAAAAGCAAGTCCTCCCATCGGAGAGGGAAAGATGGCGGCGGAGCCACCGCAAAGTCCACCCAATTCGTCAGAATCGTGTTTGCTCCGGTGAGCCAAGGCCTCCGGATCCCCACATGTTTCATGCAAGATTTTTGCCATTCTCTTAAACCCAACACCACTGTAACCCTCAAGGTTCCAACCGGTGATTCGTGGCCGGTAACACTCCGGCAAACCAACACCGGACTTTGGTTCGGCCGAGGCTGGGGAGAATTCTCCTCATATTACCAGGTCAAGCCCAAAGATGTTCTGGAGTTTAAATATGACGGCAGATCCGGATTCAGCGTCTTCATCATGGATCCCTGTGGATTAGAGATAGAATATCCAGATCGTGAAAAATCTGAGATGAAAGTGAAATCCGAGGATAAATCTCCAGCGGACGACGTTGATGAAAACGATGAAGCTGAAGATGAGGTAGCAGATAATTTCAATGCAAACCCTTTGAATCTTTGCGCTGCGGTTCGCGCGACGCAAGGAAAGGAACGATTTCAATCCTATCGAGAAGCTGAGGGTTTTAGATCTGAAAACCCTTACTTTCTGACATTCATGCAACCGACATATGTGACGGACAGATATATGGTTGGTCTGAATCTAGGCTGTGCGAAAGATTTCTTGCCCAAGGATGGCAGTAAATGTGTTATTCCGGTTGGTGTTCCGGGAGGGAACAGAGTTTGGCCTCTGAGCTGTCACGTGTACAACGGTGGCCGGAAAAGCGCAGTGATGAAGGGGTGGAAGGAGTTCGCGGTGGATAACAAGCTTCGCGTGGCCGACGTCTGCGCCTTCGAACTGGTGAACCCGCAGGCTCTGCATTTCATCATCACCATTTTCAGGAACCCTTGAAGGCTTTAATTAGTTCCCATTTGCATTCTTCTTAATTTGCTAGGATAGTTGAAGTTTATAGTACACCTCCTTTTTGTTTAGCTAGGTCAATAATTTGGATTATTTTCAAATCTGTGCAATATTACTTGTACAATATTTTGCCTTTTTGGTGGATTGGCATTTGTTTTTTGGGATTCCACATGACTGTAAAAGTGTGAATTAGGGTTTAAGGGTTCTGAATCGGCATCTCTTAAACTTGTTCGGAGCACGCATAGCAATACATCTATTCGATCAACAACATTAGATTAAATTTATTTAGGCATGTTTTTTTGGCTTATCTGAATTTTTAAAATCACAGTACGAATTATTTCATTTCAGTTATATAAAATCACTTCAATTTAATATATTTCATTTCAGTTATATAAAACTAAGCTGGGAGAACAAGTTTTAAATGTATGTTCAAATCTTTATTTCCTTATTATCATGCATTGGTAAAATTACTGTAATTCATAATGTATTTTTTGTAATGTAATCATGTAACTCTGTAAATTTATTTACTGAACCTTGATGCAGTACATTTGGTTTGAATGTGAACATGTTTGATCAGCAAACCAAGTTGAGAATTCGACAGAATATCGGATCATAATTCTGTACATGATGACAAATTAAGACTATAGGGAACACAAGTCCCACAAGTCACTCTAAGCTCAACTGAAATATAAGGGCACTAATTTGGATCTCTCCTTGTTTTATACATGTGGCTATAATTTCCCCTTCACCCTACCGACTGTGAGAAAGAATAACACGATCCACATATTTTCACTCAAAATGATTTGTGATGTTTAAGCATGTGTGTTTATATATGTTGCCATCTGCATGGCCAAACTACACATCCAAATATGGACACTCCAGCTCAAATAATCCTCACCATCATCACTCTGGTCATTACCATCACCATAGCACTCATTTTCAAGAACTCAAGAGACAGAAATAGGCCGCTGCTGCCTCCTGGGCCTCGAGGCTTTCCAGTCATCGGCTACCTGCCTTTTCTCGGCACCGAGTTGCAGATTCAGTTCGCTGAAATGGCTAACAAATACGGCCCGATCTTCAAGCTCAAGCTCGGGACAAAGCTCTGCGTTGTCCTGAGCTCACCTTCACTAGTTAAACAAGTGACTCGTGAACTAGACACCGTGTTTGCCAACCGGGACCCGCCTTTAGCTGCTCAGATCATCAGCCATGGCGGGTTCGACATAGCATGGGCTGCTTACGGCTCCTACTGGCGAAACATGAGAAAACTATTCGTCAGGGAAATGCTGAGCGGAACAAACCTCGAGGCTAGCTATGTTTTAAGGAAAAATGAGGTGGCAAAGGCTGTTAAGCACGTCGGTAATAGGGTCGGCACGCCTGTCAAGATCGGGGAGCTCACTTTCCTGACAGAGATCAACGTGGTTATGACGATGCTATGGGGCAGCACGTTGGAGGAAAACCAGCAAAGCAGCTTCGGAGCTGATTTCAGAGTGGTGTTTGGGAGACTCTTAGACCTATTAGGTAAGCCTAACTTGTCTGATTTCTTCCCAATTCTGCGCAGATTTGATATCCAGGGAATTGAGAGAGAAGCCAGGGATCTTATAAAACTAGTTGATAAGATTCTTGATGAAGTATTGGATGAAAGAGCGAAAATGGACGGAGAAAATGGCATGAAAAATGCAGGAAGAGGAAAGGACTTCGTCCAAATCCTTCATGAGATTAAGAATCTAGACACAGGAGAAGAGGTTACCAATGAGCAGAAGAAAGGCATCCTGTTGGTTAGTCATTTTAGCTTTCCTCATTTCAGACTGCACTAAACTGAATTGAACTGAATTTTCATCAAATTATATGTGTTGAACTGAATGATATGCAGATAAGCTCAAGAGAATGTAGCATAACCATGAGTATGTTGTCTTGTGTTTTAGGACATTGTCATCGGAGGGTCAGACACTACAGCAACGATGACCGAGTGGGCGATGACAGAACTTCTTCACCACAGGGAGGCAATGGAGAAGGTCAGAGAAGAGCTAGAGAGCGTTGTTGGGATTGACAACGTTGTTGAAGAGTTTCATATCGAAGAACTCCACTACCTTAAAGCAGTGGTGAAGGAGGCTTTCCGGCTGCATCCTGCAGTGCCTTTCCTCGTCCCAAGGCGCCCAACCAAAACGAGCAAAGTAGGAGGATACTGCATTCCTGAGGGCACTAGGATTTTCATAAATGCCTGGGCTATACACAGAGATCCACAACTCTGGAAAGATCCAATGGAGTTTAAGCCAGAAAGGTTTCTCGGGGAAACCAAGAAGTGGGACTTCCACGGCAACAATTTTCAGTACATTCCGTTCGGTTCAGGCAGGAGAGTTTGTCCAGGGATAACCTTGGCTGAAAAGATGCTCATGTATCTGCTGGCTTCACTCATTCATTCGTTTGATTGGAAACCGACCAAGGCCAAAGAGGAAGACCTTACTGAGAAATGTGGGATTGTTCTGAAGAAATCTACACCGCTAGTAGCTATTCCTACCAAGAGAACACAGCATCTAGCCTAGCCCGATTTATCTCATAGAGAGAGTTTTATTACAGGCTTGTGAAACCAAGTTCAGCAAGCATGTATGCAAAGATAATAATGCACAATTAAGTCCATTTCTTCCACTCCCTAAACTGTTCTGCCAACACAAGCTCCACTTCTCCTACTTCATAGACTGTTTTGCCAAAATAAAGTCCACTTATTCCACTTCCAAAAGAAGTGGATGGATGTGATCATTTAGGGTGTGTTTGGTGGAATTGTGTTTTTTTTAAACTGGGTGCTTTTGGCTTCTGTTGTGGCGAAAAGTAGAAGTTGATCATATCAGTTTCTGCTTTTGGGCTAAAATTACTTCTGCTTAAGAAATAAGTAGTTTTTTGACAGTTTATCAAACGCTAAAACTACTTTGCTTTCAAGCACACCAGATGAAAAGTTCTACCAAACACACAAGCCACAGAAGAGACATCAAAGAAAAATCTTCAACCCCACAATTTGGACTTTACAAGTTTCCGAACACATACGTTATTGATCATTTTTATATTCAAGATGCCTGATAATGCATGCACACACAATTATCACCACATAATGAGTTCTAGCAGGATTAATTTTTGATAATGCTGTTCAGACATCTGTTAGAAACCAACAGCGGAAAAAATACTGATTCATATCAAACATGGAAAATCTTATTCAAGCCTTTCTTACCATCTCAATATTAGTAATCATAGCATTCATATTCAAGAACACAAAGAACATAAAAGCCTCATCACCACCAGGGCCCTGGGGTTTGCCTGTCATTGGATACCTTCCATTCCTAGGCCCTAATCTGCAGATTCAGTACACAGAATTGGCTAGCAAATACGGCCAGATCTTCAAGCTACAGCTCGGGACCAAGCTCTACATCGTCCTGAGCTCGCCATCACTAGTTAAAGAAGTAACTCGAGACCAAGATGCTGTCTTTGCACACCGTGATCCTCCTGTAGCTAGAGTCTTTCAGCTTTGGAGGATCCGACATCATTTGGGGAAATGGGCTATACTGGCGAAACATGCGAAAGCTTTTCGTTAGGGAGGTGCTGAGTGGAAGCAACCTCAACGCCACCTATGACTTGAGGAAAGACGAGGTTCTGAAAGCAGTTAAACATGTTTCTGTTAGGATAGGAAAGCCGGTGGACATTGGGGAACTGACATTCTTGACTGAGATTAACCTGATCATGAGGATGCTATGGGGAAGGACAGTGGAAGAACACCAGTAAGTAAGATAGGAGCTGATTTCAGGGTATTGTTTCGTAAAATCATTGAAAATGCATCCAAGCCAAACTTATCTGATTTCTTCCCTATTCTGCGAAGGTTTGATATACAGGGAATCGAGAAAGAAGCCAAGGGCTCTTGTACACGAGGTTGAGGAAATTCTGGACTTGGTGATGAGTGAAAGAGTGAAGATGGATACAAAAGGTAGAAAAAAGACTTCATCCAAATACTGACTGAGCTTAAGAAGGTAGAAGATACAGGGGAAGAGATCACCATGATCCAGAAAAAGGGCATCTTGATGGTAAACACATAATACTTTTCACAATCTCTAAAAATCATGTTTAACATCTTCATATCTATAACTAACTATGTTTTTTTTCATGTTGAAGGACATGGTTGTTGGAGGGACAGACACTACAGTGACTATGATCGAGTGGGTGATGGCACAAGTTATCCATCACAGAGAGGTAATGGAAAAGGTACACGAAGAACTCGACAATGTTGTTGGTTTGGACAACGTTGTCGAAGAGTTCCATCTCTCAAAACTGCATTACCTAGAAGCAGTAGTGAAAGAAACCTTTCGATTACACCCTGTAGTACCCTTGCTCCTCCCAAGGAGCCCTACCAAATCTAGTATTGTAGGAGGGTACTACATTCCCAAGGGCACTAGTGTGTTCATCAATGCCTGGGCTATACAAAGAGATCCTCAACTCTGGGAGGATTCTTTGGAGTTTAAACCAGAAAGGTTTCTCAAAGAACCTAAGAAATGGGATTTCAGTGGTAACAATTTACAGTTTATACCATTTGGATCAGGGAGAAGGGCATCCAGGCATTCCCTTGGCAGAGAGAATGCTCAAGCACTTGGTGGCTTCCCTCTTGCATTCATTTGATTGGAAACCAACCCTAAGCAAAGAGGTAGACCTTTCAGAGAAGTTTGGAATTGTGCTGACGAAAACAACACCGTTAGTAGCTATTCCGACCAAGCGAACACAGTCCTTATAAATGTAATCCCTGGCTTATGTACTAATAAGTAAGTAGATCAAATGTTGGTGCTTTTTAATTACATGTGCAACACATTAAGTTTTTCATCTGGCTAACATCTGTTAACTTATTTTCATAAAGATAAAGTGATAGGTTCATATTCATGTACAGACACTTTGAAACAAGAAGAAAAACGTACTGTTAATAATTAAGCCGAGGCAGCAGCATTGCAAACGGGTAGATCCTTCTCGAAATTTGGAGGGATGTCGAGAATTGGATTGCTCTCGAAAAAGTTGACTGGCTTTAGATCGAAGCTGGAAGACACGGTTGGCATGATAGGGAAGTCTTCTTGGCATGGAACGTGATGGAACCCTAATGTGTACCACAGCACTATGTCCTTGTTTTCGATAGGCCTGTCCCTGAAAAAACGAAACCAGGAACAACCATTTCATCTCAATTAAGATTTCAAAACCATCTAAAATGATAATGGTGGGAGTTTACCTGTCTGACCATACTGCAAGAGTATCTTCACCTTTACTCTGATAAACGAACAAACCACCAGCCCATTGTTCAGTCTTGTTATAGGGAGTGACCCAAATCTGGTTATTTGTAAAAGCTCCTCTCTTTTGAGGAGGATCGTCTAAATCGAGCAAACTTGCGGCTGTGCCAGCAGGGACCACCTTGTATCCGACAGGGTTCCCAACCCTCGTACGTTTGGACGGGTTGACAACATGGAACTCTGATGGATTGTAGAGTTTGAGCTTAATCTGAGCATCTTTCTCTGTCTTTGCAACATTTTTCACAGCTTTCAAGTAGCTCCTCCTTGGTGACACATCGGGAGAATTATACGCCCTCTGGATATTAACGTTCACGAAGGAATTGTTGGAGCCGTCGACATCCATGTCCAGGTAGAATGTAATGTAGTGATCATGGATCACGCCAATAACATTTTCAGAGAGCAAAGTGCCATACAGATTCTCCTTCTGGTTCACTTGGTTCATATTTACAAAGGATGTCCCTTTTACCATCAGTATACCACTCAATCCAACCTGTGAAAATAAATAAGCACGTAAAAATTCCACCATTACCAAACATCCAAGCTTTACGGTGCCAATATGTAAAGTAAGTTATATAAATTATGTCTCGCCATCATAGTCAAACATATTATCATAAACTTCTAAAATCTAATTATGCCGTTCAATATGTTTTATTACTTTTCTAATTATTTTACATCTTACTGGAGCGTAGGGGTTATCACGTAACATGTCCAGCCTAATAGCATCCTCTCATCCTTCTTTCATTCGTTGGGGCAGTCCTTACATTCTCTCGTTGTTTCTAATAGCTCTTCTAATTACTATCTAAGTTAGCATGTCTAGTGAGTATTCTATACATCCATTTCTACATTCTCTTTCACAGTACTCTATTTTTAGTATAAAATCTCTACAGCCAGCACTTTAAATTATAAACATTGTCAGCCTTAGATCTATTTCTATCAAAATGTCCAACAAATTTCTAATCAAAACTTTACAGTTTTAATGAATGAACTAGACAACATGTCTAAATCAGCAGAGTGGGACAAAAAATATAGTAAACAAACCTTGATTCTGATGAGTCCATCTGTTTGGAACTCCCAGTCCACAATGTAATCATAGTTAGCCACCGACGCGGCCATTCTCGCCACTAATGTCACCTTCGGCCTTACCTCCCTAATCTGCAAAACACCATACATCAAAATACAAGCCTGATTGCAACCATTCAAAACCAATCAAAAAAGGAAAAAATACAAATTTCTTACTCCATCAACATTTTAACCTACTCATAAATAAAAATTCAATAAAAAATTCCCACATTGTTAACCATCAACATCTTTAACAACTCATAAAATAAATAATCATTATTATAGTTCAACTGAAGGAAAAACAAAAAAAGGGTGAGCATTGATTGCGTTACCTCCAAACCGGTGATCGGGCTCTCGGAATGGCGCCAGCCAATGTCGCCGGAGTAGCTCTCGAACACGCAGACCATATTTGACCGGACGTAGGGCGTGCCGTCGGCCGCCGGGAAGACGCCGTCCATATAGTACGCATTCCGGGGACAGTCGTTAAGCGGGTCGAGCGGCATGGCCTGGAGCCCGAACCCGTATTCGCCGGCGTCCATGTACGTCTTGAAGTACCATGCATCGGTGGGGTCCATGTACGGAACGAAGAGCTCCGACGAGAAGCCCTTGTACATCACATCTCGCATCGACCCGCTCAACGGATCCCTGACCCGCGCGCGGGAAATGATGACCCCGGCTCTCGGGTCGGGTTTCAGGTGGAACTCCCAGTTCGCCCATTTCACCTGGTGGTTGTCCTTGACGGTGAAGCTTGGGCCCTTGGGCTGCTCGATGGAGATTGGGTTTAGCAGATTTTGGTGGGAGTTTTGGGCCGAAAAACGATAGTCTGTGTTAGCGGCCTTGGGTATGGGTATGTGTGGGCCCTTGTCGATGATTTCTACCACTTGTTTTGTGTCCAGATCCAGGAGTACAGTTAGGCCCTCAATTGGCCTCATGTAGAAGTTGGCGGTACCTTTCATAGAGTAGCATTGCACCTTGATCAACCTTCTGTTCTCTTCAACCTTGCCTACAAACAATGGGAAAACAAAATGATGCATCATACGTATAAGATCGGCGATCAATTAGACTCGTTGTCGGATCTAGAAATTTATATTAGAGTAGGCGACAGTGTAAATAGTGATATTTAGCCAGAAATTATCATTCACAATCTTGTTCGATGGATTTAGGGCTGCCGTCTGCCCATACCAGTGAATAAATCCACCCCTGATTAGACTATCAGTTGTTATCTGATACTATTAATATCAGATAACGACATAATTTACAAGGTTGATTGATTTGAATGCACATGAGATGAACGATCAAGTGGACTATCAAATAAATTCACATATTCTACATAGTTTATAAAGTTGATTAATTTCGATCAAGCTTAATTACTCAAAAACTTCATCTTAAAAATATAGTTTGATAAGAATGATATCAACGTAGTTTTCTATAATCTGTGTGGTAGAAAAATAAGATTTAAAAATCATCCAACATTTCTAAACCAACCATATAAAGTTGTGGTGTAAAGTTAGAGGGACAACATGCATGAAAACGAATAGAGAAAATATGAGTGCTAAAGTCGATGATTGTATAGGAGATAAAGATTTTTGTCTAACAAATTATATCTCTACCCAATAAGAATAGATTAAGGTGCGCATACATTCAACTTCCATAAGTTTCTATCAGCTCGATTTCATTAATAATTTTTTCATTTATTGAAATACGCAATTCCCTATTTTTTAATTTTTTTTAATTTCAATATGAATTTATAAAATGTTCACTTATTAGTTTCATCATTAAATTTAACAATATTCAATAACGACCTTATGATTTTAAGGATATTTTAAACTACATGATACAATAATGTTATTTTAAAACGCTTACTAAAATACCTTTTAAATTAAACTGACTAAGCTTACTAAAATACCTTTTAAATTAAACTGAATAAAATATCAGACATAGAAGCTAACGAAATAAACCGTTTGATCAATAACATCTTTTATCCACCTTAATTCAATTTTGCAAGTATCCATTTAACTAGTCATTACCACACTTATAAATCTTTTATCCGTGCCCTAATTCAATATTTGCATGTATCCATTCTGTCAAAAAAATTTCTCTTGATTTTATATGTCAATTTAGTTCACTAGTTTCGTAAAAATTTAAACAAAAATCAACCTAATTTTGTTATATTTTACTATGTTCATTTTGATTTTTAGGTCAAATAAAAGATGAACCTAACAGAATATATATGACTAGAAATACTCCAAAATATCTTCTCTCAATTAATAGAAAACAAAAGAAATGTTCAAAAAATTTTTGCCTACTATGTCCTTATCCAAGCAAAAAGATTGATCACATAGCAACTAAATATAATAATTTATTTTCCAGAAAAATATGAAATGTACACGTACGTACCGAACCATCCAAGAGATATCGGCAAGCATGCAAGGTCAGCTAAATCAACCCCGCGGTTAATAACAGTGCGGTTAAACTCAGCATTTCCCAGCGGGGCCCACGTCGCCGACGTCATGTCTTCCATCGTCATCGTCGGGTAACCCGAGTGCCGACCCGTCTCCTCCACCGTCACGGCGCCGTCACCCAAGTCCACCGTCAGAACATGCGGGACTCCGGCGGCGCGTGCAATCACAGACGCCTTCCTCGGCGGCAGCGGGTCGCCCTTCTTCCACTTCAAAACTGCCTCCTTCTCCGGCTCCTCTAGAACCACCGCGTGGAGGGCGTAGTCGGAGCCCTTGAAGAGGCGGCGCGTCTGCGACTGGAGCACCGATTTGACCTTATTGAACTCGGAGACGGTGAGCGGGTCCAGCGGGTGGTGGGGAACGGCAGAGGTGTGGCGGCGCGTATCGGGGGTTTTGGGTTTGGATTGGAGGCGATTCTTGGTGGAGCCGTCGCCGGAGATGTTTGACGGCGTGTAAGGGAGGTTCAGGGCGGTGAAAAGGAGGAGGAGGATGATGGCGAAGGGGAAGAAGAGGCGGCGGAGGAAGTAATAGGTTCCTTCCATGTTTTCTCCAGAGCTTTTGGTAGCGATGAACTGATGATGATCACTGTGTGACTGTGTGTCGATATTTAGGACTAGGATTGGATTTTAATAAGGACGACTCGTGCGGAGCCAAGATTTCGTGTTGGCAGGCTAATAACTAAACAAAATTTTCATAAAAGCAAAGTTAACAAGTTAATATAATACAAAAATTATTCAAACCAAATTCTAATATATAAATCATGTGATTCAAGTGATCGTGGCATTAACTTAATATCACTTTACAACTAAACTAACAATCGAAAGTTATCATTAAAATATTAAACTTACAAGTTAGTAAGTTACTACAAGTTATATAAACATCTATTATCTATAGTTAGTTGAATTTATAGAATGAATTAAAATGCTAACCTGATAAAACTCTGTACAAAGTTTTCACTAATATACAGTCACTTGCAGTTGAATGCGAGTAAACAATTAGCCGACAAAACTTATGGAAAATGAAAACTTAATATTGTTGGATAGGAACACAAAACAAATAACATCATATACAAGAGAATTATATTAAAAAGAAAATCATTACCAACTCAAAACCGCCGATGCACATGAGATTGAGGGGTTTTGGAACGCAAACACACGAACTTAGATATTGTTACATTAATTGATACTCTGTACGCCAGATTCATTGATACTCTGCGTACGGCGTACGAGGTGGGGAAATTTGGGTTTCTGGGACGTGGAAGACAACACAAAAACTCTTAGGTATTGTTATATTAACTGTCACTAATACTGTGTACGGCGTATACGTATAGGAAATTTGAGGTTTTGGTAAACAACACACATAAAATCTAGCTCGAATATATATATATATATAATATATTCCTCCGCGATCTCTGGCGGGGCTGAGCAAAATTTTAACGGAACTAAACTTTAAATAAAAGATTATACCTTTACGTAATCAGCGATTCTGAACACTTTGGTGGGGGGTTTGAGTCCCCGCCAAACCCGGTCTCCTTCTCAGGACGAGTGATCTATATAAGTGGAGTCTGTTATTTGTTTACCAGTAGAATCTTCTTTTATTTAATCGTTTCCATCAGAATCATTTCGTAGATTCTTTAACTGTAGTAAGGTCCTGTCAAGTTCAACTTATTGCAACACATTTCAGCACAGCACATCACATCACTCATCAGCACAGCACAGAACTCATCAGCACAACACTTTTCAGCTCAACGCATTTAAACTCTAAATGGACACTCTTTTTAAGTTTTGTAAAAATAATATTAATTAAGTAACTTTTTAGTTCGTAAGTAATAAACATTATGTTTTTTCTTCAACTCAAATGAACACTATTCAACACTTTCACCACTATTCAGCACAAGATCAGCACATCACATCACTGATCAGCACAGCTCAGCACTCATCAGCACAGCACAGCACCAATAAGTTGAACTGGACAGAGCCTAAGTGGATTCTTTCGTAAATCATGATTTTCTAATTCATGATCAGCTAGCAGATAGTATTTTTAAAAACTAAACTTGCAGAGGAATTAGTTTTGGAGGTCGTTTGGTTGGAGGTAAAAGATGTGGGAATTTGAAAATCTCATGAATTAAAATCCTACATATTGTTCGGTTGACAAAAAACGTGGGAGTTTTAATTTCTTAGAACTCCAAATTCCCACACATGGTGGAATTTTCTTATCTAGTTCCCTCTAGATAGTTAGAAATTTCCATGATTTTTCTTCTCTCACATCCCAACCAAACAATATTTTTAAATTCATGAGAATTTAAAATGATCTAGAAATTTCATTTTTCTACAAAATTAATCTCCCACATACAACCAAACGACCTCTTGGTATTTGTGTTTGATAGATACCTCTTGGTATTTGTGTTTGATAGATATATAGGTATACAAGTTTATAATGTGTGTATCCTAAAAGCCACTGTGTTGTATTTGTTACTTACATGTACAGAACTAGGGCAACACCGCTAACTTCAAAATTTATAGTATAATAAATATTACTGTAATTCGAAATAAATGTGTAGTGTAATTTTAAATTCCGACAATGTTCATATTTATTTAGCAACTCTAAACTTTTTTATCTGATTCCATCCTATTTACATGGAGTAGCAATTCGTTTTGAATCAATTCGATAATTTAAACTTGAAGTAGTACATAACTTTTACGGTTTTACCGAGTGTTTAATTAGCATCAATTCTACCTCATCTTTTCCAGTGCTCGGTAGTCGGTAGTGAGATACGTACGCCAAGATTCCACAGCATCTCCCTATGAACAAATCAGATTCCAACCAAGTGGCCTAACATATTTGGCCAAACGCCTTCCCATAAAGTCTTGGATGGAGAGAGGTCCAAGTGGGAGCTTCACCCCACTCTAAGCAGTAAAGTGAGAACCTCGGTCACTCGACATACTGGATCAAGTAGAATAAGATAGCATAGGATTAGACTAAGATAGTTGTATGATCCATGTTATCGGATTAGCTCGTTGTAATGTATCTTTCAAAAATAAAACTCAGATTCCAGTATCTTATCTATTTGTTTAATTTTGCTTTGTTGAGATTCCTAAGGGATACCGATCGATATACGTTCCACATCCATGTTGCGGACCAGCACAGCTACCAATATCTTAAAATACACTTTGTTTTGGGAGTTCCTTTAAAAATAATATAAAAATAAAATCATAATCAACACTAACTTTTTATAAAATCATGCAAAAGAATATGGCGATTATTTGTAGCTTTATTAAAGCTAAAAGACTTCTATACGAAAGAATGATAAGAATTTTAGAATCCATATACAAAATGACCTATACAGAACTCATCTAATTGAATGAAAAAATATGCAGACTCCTAATTTATATTTTTGGCTTAAATTGAAATTTTAAAACTCAATTTTGTTAATGAAAACCCAAATTAGAGCTAGCATATCCATCAGGATGTTTCCATGCCCACAGGCACACATGCGAAATCGCCTCTCTATTCACTGCTGGAAGCGAACTCGTCTACAAATTCGCAGGTCAAGCTCTGTTGCCCCGTGCGTTAATAGCGGTAACACCGCCTCCAACTTCGTCGGTACAAACGATTGTATATACCGGTCAAATTCATCGTTCATAAGCGAATTACTGAACGAGTTCGCCTTCCATTCGCTCCAACAGGCGAATGTACCGAGCCTCATTGCATACTCGGCACATATCCCTGTACTTGTCATCTCCCTGTACAACATGCAATTGTTACGGCATGCATGAATCTTCTACATAATATCTTCTTTGCAGCATATACTCGATCAAGGCACACGTTGCCAGTGGGTAGCAACTCTTTCACCAACTCTAACAATTCAGTCATCCCCTTGTCAGATATTCCATGTCGAGCCTTTAAATTCATCAACAACAACGTAGAACCAAGAACTGAATGTTTACAACACTTGTACAATAGTGTCTCTTTATCATTAAACATCGCCGCTAACATGCTCGTCTTTCCTACCCAATCCATAGCCACGTCTTCCACCATTTCATCAAGACAACCATCATAACGTAATTCTTCCGAGTCAAGCCTAACATCAAACTCCGGAATCATTATGACTTGCACCCACTCCATGCCAAATCCATTTTGTATATGTAGGATCAAAACCTCTACAAATTAAATTTTCTCGCACTACCGCTACATCCTCATAGATATCGCATTGTTAAAGAAATCTTTGCAAGGACATCTTAACCCGCCCATATTTTTTTCTACACAATCCCTCCAACCAAAATCAATAAATTCTTTGATCAACTCCATATAACCTTTTGAAAGACGCTTATTCTCCAACATGATTTCACTACGACCCATGCTTAACCGATACTATCAACAACCGTTTTGCTAGAATCACTCAAAAAATCCCCAAATTTAGCACCCTAACAAACTCTACAAAATCATACAAACAAGCACACACACACATGTCACAAAAAAGTTTGCCCATTCCAAAAACAATCAATAAGAATTCACGACCACATAACTTTGAAATGATGGGCAAAATCCCGGCATGAATATGAGCTATATTGGAGAAAAACCACAAGTAGAATCCTCTTATCTTGTTTTATTTCCTTCCCGCAAAAAAACTGCTTATATATACCCAATAAAAACATGCTTACGAATTCGCTACCCAATTCGCCTGTACATACGAACCTAATTCGATTTCGTAACAAGAGCCGCCTGTAGACTTACTTAGAGGCGATATCTCTAGTAAAATTTCGCCTGCAGGCGTTCATAACAGGCAAATTTGCTAGCAGACAAGCTGCCAAAAACTACTGGCGAACAACTTTTCCAACCTCTACCGGGTCCTATAGGCAATATCGCTTCCTTGGTCGCTTATTAGCGAATTTGGATACGATATCGCCTGCCCTTCAACATTTTAAGGCATTTTTAAAAACACCTTCTATTCAACTGTAAAAAGGCTTTTTTATTTTTCTGCCCTAGGCAAGCGGACGGAGGCGAACTCGTAACCCCACTGCTCGGCGGTTCCGTGCAAATTTGGCCAAAACGCCTTGATTGTGGTGCCGAGAAAAGTATGCTTGTGTACTAGTGATCTTTAAATTAAGGATAATTGGGGTACTAGGGAATTTGGATTGGAGATCATGTAGAACTGTCTTCTGGCCAATGATCGTTGAGGTGGAGCGAAAATCTCCTATAGACGTTGTGAAAAAAAAATGGAAAACTAAGAGGTGAAGCAATGTGGTGGGTTAGAGATTCGGTCGGTTTCGATTCAGCTGAATCGGTTTCGGATTAAAACGGTTTGGTTGAATCGGTAAAGTTTTCCTTTGTCGATTAATATCGGTTGGATCGGGTTACGATCGATTCAAGTTTATTAGGATCTATTTGGGTTCGAATCATTTCGGGTTCAATCATATATATATGTTGATCGATTCGATTCGGATTCGGGTTCAAAACTGAGTTGGATGATATTAATTTTTGATTTTTTTTTTGGGTGTTAAATTTGCATACACACTAATTAAATTGAGTTTAACTAATTAAATGATCAAATTTACTTAACTTTCTAGGAGTGCTAACTAAATTGGACTCAAAAATGATCTCTTATATGACTTTTTTTTAGACATAAACTAAATTGAGTTTAACTAATCAAAATTCAATCACAATTGATTTCTATGTATTAAGGATTTTGATTTGGTTTCGGTTAATTTTTGGTCGGTTCAAATCAAATTTGGTGCGAGCGAATTCGGCTATCAATCGGGTTCGGTTCTAGATTCTCGGAGATTATATCTATTTCCAAGTTGAGTTCAGTATGGTCGGTTTCGGTGTCAAGTTGAATTCGTGTCGATTCGGTATCATTCAATTCGGTCAGTTTATTTGGTTAGAATCAAAACTGACAGCATTAGTTAGAGAGAAGCGAGAGAAATCTATTAAAGTCTAGAAAACGAAAAATAGTTCATACATAATTCATTCAAAGTAAAAAAAAGGTGCACCAAGTTTGCTGCCTGATTTGAATATTGGTACAAAAGAAAATATATTGATACCACTATTCCCATTCTAAACAAATTTTTCAGAGCAATGATCATCCAAAATCCACGGGTAGAAATTAGGCCGACTTGGAGGCGGAGCAGAAGGGCAGTTCTTGTGGAAAATTAGGTTTAGCTCTGAGAATGGGATTCCTGTCAAAGAAATTAACTGGTTTTAGATCGAAGCTGGACATCACCGTTGGCATTACAGGGAAATCCTCCTGGCATGGAATGTGATGAAATCCCAGTGTGTACCATAACACCACATCCTTCTCCACTATCGAACGATTCCTGCGCACCAAAAAACACCCACGGAAATATTAAACAATTAATATCAAATATCGTATAAAGATAAGAATTTTTTTATAATTATCATGGTTTTCAATAAATAATCATCTACTTTGTACCAAAATACTCCATTCCGAACTGACTGAAGAACCTGACTAAGGTTCATATTAATACTCTCTTTCCTCGAGTTAGATGAGGAACCCTAGGCTTAACCTAGGTATGTATAATAGAAAGATATTTCATAAAATATTTCATGAATTGTGTTGGACCATATTTCTAAAGATGATCTGTAAACTAGTTTCGTTCAGTTCAGCAAAATATTAACTTAATTCATTTATACTTTTCTTTTAATAAAGCAATTTTCATTTAAATTCAGTTCGGTTCATTTCAATTTCGTGTCGAACCATGCATAAAGCAGTGCAAAGGTCAAGAATAGGGTAGTGAAAGATGTATAGTCTCACCGGTTAGACCAGACAGCAAGCGTGTCATCTCCATGGCTCTGATAAGCTAGCAGTCCACCAGCCCATTGTTCAGATCGATTATACGGCGTCACCCAAATCTATGATACATCAAATATCACAAACATAACTCCCAAATTGAGATGACATCATATAATATTATATAAATTCACTCAAATTAACATGAGCTGAATAAAATGCAGACCTGGTTGTTAGTGAAAGCTGCTCTGCGCTGAGGAGGATCATCGTGATCAAGCAAGCTCGCCGCGTTGGCGCCCGGAATGACTCGATAACCGCTCGGGTTCCCCAGCCTCGAAACCCTAGAAGGATTGATGAAGTGAAACTCAGAAGGCTTGTAAATGCTCAGCTTGATTCTTGCATCTTCCTCGGTTTCTGCAACCCGTCTCACGGCTTTTAATATGCTCTTCCTCGGAGACTTCACCGGGGAAGTGGAGTTCAGTTCCTTGACGAGATTGACGTTGACGAACGAGTTTTTGGCGCCGTCGACGTCCATGTCGATTCGAAACGTTATGAAATGGTCGTGGATTACTCCGATGACGTTTTCTGATACCAGCGGGTCAGTACTTGACGGCGGTGCTTGGTTTATGTTTTCGTATTGGGTTCCTTTCACCATCAGCATTCCTGATAGACTCACCTGCAGTTTTGATGCCGGCCGGAAGTGTAAGAATGTAAGATTTGGACGGAAATGAAGAAGAAAAATAGAGGAATTAGGCAAATTAAGTTCTATTGAGCTTATCAGTAGATTAGTTAGGTCAAGTTCAATTTAATTCAGTTCTGGTTTTTTTCCTTAAAAATTTAGACTTGCAATTTTTGATTTAGACTCACAACTTTTGTTTCAGATTTGCAAAATCCTAACAAATCAAATACGGTTTTCGTTTCAAACTTGCAAAATCTCAACCCAACCAAACAAGGTTTTTGCAAAAGCAGACTCTCATATTCTCAAACAAAAACCCAAAACAAAAACCGGACTGTCAAAAACTTGACGAATCAAATGCACAATTACTTTAGTAATACTATATCTACTTTTCAATACATTTTTACTCTTGAAGATTCAGTTTAGTTCAGCAAGAATAAAGCCGGTAATGAATGCTAATGGTGAAATTTTGAAATCAGAGGAATTAGGCGAAGTTTTATTGAAGCTTATCGATCAATAGATTAGTTAAGTTACTCAGTTCAACTCATGATCAATTCCATTCAGTAAAATTTAACTTACCTTAATAATACTGTATCTGAAATAAGCTTAAAAGATATGGTACCTTAACCCGGATCAAGCCATCGGTTTGGAATTCCCAGTCGAATATGTAATCGTAGTTTCCAGTGGATGCTGCCATGCGAACTACGAGGGTTACCTTTGGCCTTACCTCTCTGGTCTGCGCAAAAGTCAAATCAACCAATTATATTACGTAACATTAATAGAACTAAATTTAGGTAAAGCTCTTTTTTGAAATATCAAAATCAAATGAACTAATAGAATTTATAATAGATGTACTAGATTTAGGTAAAGCTCTTTTCAAATTTAATAAAATTAGTAATGATAATATAGAACCCTTAGTTAACTACCATCAATTACCAGCATGATTTGACACACCTGTTTTGGCACTGTCCTTTTCTGTCCCCGTGATATTTATAGAGTATATGAATTTGTTAAGAAACAAAAAATTAATATATTACTTACTAAAATAACAGTATATGACTTGAGGTGAATATTTAACTAGCTTTATATTGACACTTCTATATTATTAACAAATAGATCCGGCATGTATCTGCCTAAACTACATATATAATCATTATTTATTTAATCAAAACTAATAAATGTCCATATTTAAAATGAACTAATACTATTCATTAAATATTATCATATAATATATTTGTTGAATTGACTGTGAAATATATTTTATAAAATTAAAACTTTATTATAAATAATTATGCATAAAATATATTTCCAATCAATCTAAAAAATAAAAATAAAAATTCATCTCTGGCAAATACAGGAAGTAATACGTAAGAGCAAGTCCAACAGTTTTGTTATAATAGCAAATTTGCTCAAATATGGAGAATTTTAGCCTTTTTTAAACTCCAACAGATTCTCCATCTCATTCTCCATAATAGGAAAATTGAAGAGAGAAGGTTTGCTTCTCCAAATTTAGAGAATGAGGGAGAAGATTTGGAGAACCAAAATTTAATGCTATCTGCATTGTTTTTTGTTATTTCACTCATTAATTGTTTCTCTTCAATAATTTTAAATGATAATATTTTAAAATAATTACAATAAAATTTTATCAAAAATACATATTCTAAAAATATGCATAAAGACGATCGTAACAAGATCTCATATGACTATTTTTACATGTACATATCTATTGATATTTAATAATCAAATATAATCTATTTTTCAATATAAATTTACTAAATTTTAAGGTCATAAATATATTTATTTTGACTTTTTATATAAGTCATAACATTTAAATTAAATTTTTTTACTAAACATTTTATTTCTTATGGTTGAAAATAATAATTTGTAACAAAAAATTGAAAAGAGATGAGTCTAATTATTCATAATACATTACAAAAATAGTTATATTGTAATTCAGGATGTGTTATTTTTATAAAATGTAATTTTATCATTTTATAAGTTAGAGTAAGTAATTTCAAATATGAAATATTATTGTAATATGTATTTTAAGTTAATTATTTATTTGGACTTATTGAATATATGATAAAAAAATAGAAAATAATAGGATAAATGTATAGTAATAAATGTCAATAAATTATAGGGAATGAAAAATGGAGAAACTGTTGGAGTTGAGGTAAAAAAATATGAGAAATATGAGATTTGCTTCCTTATTTTATGGAAAATGTGAGTAGATAATCTATTGGACTTGCTCTTTGAGAATTGATTTATCAAACCTCTACACGTTGATTTTTCAATGAGAAAAAACTATATACTCAATGATTATTAATGGCTTATTATAAGCATTTACATAGACAATTTGTCATTATTATATTAAAAATAAGAAAAGAAAAGTATGTTCGAGATGGAAGAATATTAATGACATGCATAGTTACGAACCTGAGGACCAAACATGGGAAGCTCGGAATGACGCCACGCAACATCTCCACCGTAGCTCTCGAATATACAGATCAGATTCTCCTGAACATACGGCCGCCCATCGGCGGCGGTAAATACTCCGCCCATATAGTACGAATTCCGGGGACAGTCGTTGAGAGGCACCAGCGACAGCGCCGTCATGCCCATCCCGAACTCGCCGGCGTCCATATACGACTTAAAGTACCAGCTCTCACTGAAATCCATGTACGGAACAAAAAGCTCCGACGCAAAACCCTGATACATCACGCTCCGAAACTCTCCGGTCTCGGAATCCTGAACCATGGCTCGCGAGATCACCATCCCGGCCCGCGGGTCGGGCTTCACGTGGAAGACCCAGTTAGCCCACCGGACTGTGTGCCCGTCTTCGACTTGGAAGCTCGGCCCGCGGGCCTGCTCCATGGAAATGGGGTTCAACTGGTTCATCCTCGGAGGCTCGTTTTCCGGGCTGTATCTGTAGTCGGTGTGGTCCGGCCTCGGGATCGGGATTCCCTTTCCGGAATCAGAGAGCTTTATGATTTTCCGGTTGTCGATATCTATGCTGGCGACTAAGCCTTCGATTGGCCTCATGTAGAAATTAGGCGTGCCTTTGTTCGAGAAGCAAACTAGCTTTATGATACGACGGTTTTCCTCATCGCTGCCGAACCATCCCGGCGACGGCGTCATGCAGGTGACTTCTCCGACCTCGAGCCCGCGGGCTTGGATTGAGTTCTTGAACCCTTCGCTTGATGCAAGGATTTGTTGAGCCAGAGCAACGTCGCTCTCGGTTTGGCCCGGGTACCCAGCTCCCTGGTGTCGGGCATGGCTGTCTACCCGGCCCAAATCCAGATTCACGATCAGTAAATGGACTTCTCCGTTCAGCATTCCGATGACCGATGCTTTTCTCGCCGGGATCGGGTCTCCTTTCTTCCATTCCAAAACCAGGGATTTTTCGGGTTCGTCAAGGGACAAGGAATGGATAGACGGAAATGAGGATGAAAAGGGCTCATAAGAAGAGAGAATCGATCTGACTCGGCTGATTTCTTGGACGGTTAAGGGGTCCAGCGGGTGGAAGGGGGTGGCGGTGGACAAGTTTCCGGCAGCTTTAGGAAATGAGGCCTTTTTCCGGCGTGAAAATTCAGGCTTGGTGTAGTACCATGAAGTTGCTAGTAGCATGGAGAAGAAGAGGATGGAGAATTTGTTCATGGTTGCGCATCGACTTAATTAATGGAGTCTTGTTTTTTGAGATTGTTTATATAAATGCAGCCACCGGAAAACTAACTCAGATAGTAATTAATTTTGTCTTATATCTTTCGTTGGCAGATTTGTCATCAGTGGAAATCACCAGTACTTTTGACTTATCTTTTTGATTATGTAATTTGTAAATTGTAATGGTTATCAACTGTTTGGGCGGTTTGACTTGTCTTTTTGGCATGTTTTACTGTAGCGGCCGGTTAAGCTTTGATGCAGAAATTAATACATTTTGATACTATATTCACAAAATACAGGGACGATTTGGTAAAAGTAACACATAACGCATTATTAAGTTATCTCCGCCATTATCATCAATTATTAATTAAAATGTATTCAAATTAATATTAGTATTGGAAAAGACCGTTTATATTATACATATAATATAGACGGCTTATATTTGCAATTAAAATAGGAAGCGGCTCCTCTTTAGCAAATAGTTTTTATGCGGGTCCTTTTTAGCAATTTAAGGAAATTGCATCACAGACCCTCCTCCATATATATATATACCATACTTTTTTTTCCCATCCAGAAATCGCTGTTCCCAATTTCCCATCCCCAAACCCTCTTTCAATCGTCGTTCCCAATCTGAGCAATCCAATCGGCACAATGCAATCGGCACAATCCAATCTGCATGGCTCCCCGCATCGAGAATGCCGCCTGGTCGTAAACCAGCGCCGCCTCCCCCGCCGTGTCGAACGTCCCCAGCCAGACTCGGATTCCTTTCCGGATCGAATCCCGAATCTCGGCGGCGTACTTCCCCCACGGCCGTCTCCGAACTCCCCGGAAACTCCTCTGCTTCTTCAGCTCCTTCTTCACCGTCTCCGAACCGGAGATCACCTCCTCCTCCTTCACGCCACCGTGCCAAAATCAGAGATTTAGGTATTAATCCAACTATTTTAGCTTAATGTTTTTCATGATTTTGTTGTTTTGTGCTGTTCTTCATAAACTGCTTTGCGTTCTGCAGATCTGAAAAAATTGAAGATGTCTAAATTCAGAGGAGGTGGTTAATAAGCGAGGTGATACTTTCTGTTCGCTGTGGTTTCCCACTTTTTTGTTGTTTTTTTGTACTTTGTGACTGCTCTGCAAATTTCTTCCATGAAATTTATGTGTTTTACTATGAAAACTAGATTGTTTAATGTGATGTCTTTCAGTTTATAAAGTTTTATGTCTTTATCTTGGAAACTGGACTTTTTAATGTGAATTTTGTCTTGTTATGAAATTTATGTGTTTAGCTTGAAAACTAAACTGATTAATGTGGTTTTTGTCTGCATATGAAATTTTATGTGTTTAACTTGAAAACTAGACTTCTTGATTTGTGTTGAAACTTGATTATTTATTGTGAAAACTGTGTGTTTGTAAAACTTGATTTTTTTAATGTGAAAACTGTGATTGTGAAAACTTGGTTATTAAGGCTGAAAACTACCGTGATTGTAGAAACTATATTTTTTAGGCTGAAAACTGTGGTGGTTGTAAAACTTGATTGTTTGGGTTGAAAACTGTTTTTATTGTGAAAAAAATGATTGTTTAGGTTGAAAACTTTGGTGTTTGCGAAGGTTTATTGTGAAAACTGTGAAGATTGTGAAAACTTAATTATTTAGGCTGAAAACTAGAGTGATTGTAGAAACTTGATTTTTTAGGCTGAAAACTGTGGAATTTGTGAAACTTGATTGTTTAAATTGAAAACTGTGATGATTGTGAAAAATTGAATTTTTAGGCTGAATATTTTGGTGAAACTTGACTATACTTAACACAACATTATTTAACCTAAACACCCTAATTTTGATGTACCTAAAATCTGATGTTTATAATATGGAAACTTGTCTTTCTAACCTGAATTCTTTTGTGTTTACAAGTGTTTAAAATACAGAAATTATATTAGTTGATTTGAGTGAACAGTGCCGTGAATAGTGCGCGTGAACAGTGCCGTGAATAGTACTTTTCTCAAATTTTGCAAATAAGGACATCTTTCCTTCCAAATTGTAATGTAGTTCTTGGTCTATATTATAGATATAATATAGGCGGTCACTCCAGAGACCAACTCTTCAAATTATCATAAATTCATCTATCATTAATAAAAATAGAATAACCGACAGTAATTATGAATGAAAAATAGAAAAATGCATAAATAAATATATTTGATATAGTTGTGTTCCCGTGGCATAAAATGAAGTAAACATGTTGAATTTTGGTTACATAATCCAATCGCCATTTGTATCGAAAAATTTACTGAATGTGTTAGTGGGCTCTGTTCATAATCCTCTATCAAAATTAGTTAATAATAACCGGCATCTTTAATGGAACTTTTTAAAACAATTTTTCTTAATAAGGAGTGCTATTTATTTATTTTTTACCATTGTTGATTTTTAAGGATCACTCCTTATTAGGTAGTCATTCTTTACTTAAGGAGTGTTACCTAATTTAATGTGGCATATTTTGAAGATTTAATTTTGTTGTTACTAATTAATGATGTGTAAAATTTAAGATTCCTACCATTTTGTAATTGCTCCTTAATTAGGTTTTATCAAAAGTGATGATGTGAAATTTAAAAAACACTCTTTATTTTCATACCATTGGAGATGCTCTAACTTATTATCACGATCGATGAGTGTTCTGAGTAAAGGGGCTTAGTGAGGAGGGTTACATTAAAAAGTTCAGTTAAATACATTATACTTAAAACATCTCTAATGGAGCTTCTTAAACCAATTTTTCTTAATAAGGAGTGCTCCTTATTAATTTTTTACCATTGTTGATTTTTAAGGAGCACTCCTTATCAGGTAGCTACTCCTTACTTAAGTAGCACTACTTAATTTAATGTGCAACATTTTAAAGGCTTATTTTTGATATTATTGATTAATGATGTGTAGAATTTAAGAATCATACCATTGTTAAATTTGCTCTTTACTTAGATTCTGTCAAAAGTGATGATGTGGCATATAAAAAGCACTTCTTACTTTCTTACTATTGGAGATGCTCTTATAAATTTTTTAAAACAAATTATATATTAATAGTTTAATTTAATTTAATTTATAGAAAATATAATTTAAATTAATTCGCTTTAATTCAAAAATTTATTAAGCCTGATGAAGTATAATTTGATAAAATTTAGCTAATATAGTTATATCAATCTAATGATTTATTTCTTCAATTCAGTTTTGTTCAGTTTAGTTTAATTCAATATACTTCAATGACTTGTTTTGTAATCAAAATTTTGAATGGAAATATTATTTATAAAAAAATTAAAAGAATTTAGTTAATTTCAGTTCAGTATTTATAAATTTAGTCCAGTCGTATTAAACATGCCAAATAGATTATCTTCAAAATCATTTAATCATGATTTGAATAGGGGTGTTCAACTGGGTGGATCCAGCTAAACCCGGAACCGGAATCTCCAAATTTCTTGGACTGGGAACGGGACCGGTTAGCATATATCTTGGACTGGGACCGGTTCAAAATTATTCCGGGTTCATCCCTGTCTGGACCGGTTTACCCGATTACAAGATTTACTGAATTTGTTTTTCCTAAAAAGTGGCAAGACATGTAAAACTCAAGAGTTGGCCTTGGGTCTAAATCTTAGCAGGTACAACATGATACATGTCTATCACTTTATTCCTAAGTATATTATAACTTTTTTTTGATGTTAAACCATTCGAAAGTGGGGGAATTTTTATTTGAATTCCCAAACATAGACAATAGAACATTGCAAACTCTCTAGAAAGTCCAACTTTCCTAAGTGTTATGGAACTACATGGTATATTTAGACTCAAGTGATATAATTTTGTGTTAAAACATTAATTATTTTAAAATAAACATATAATAAAACATGTTTTAACGTAAAAAAATTAAAAATTTTATGTAAAAATTGAAAAATTTGAAATAACAAAATATACAGTTCAAATTAAAAGGTACACTTTATAAGTTAAAACGTATAAACACTTTCATGGAAAGTCAGGAAAGTTGGGAGTTTCGGAGACTTTCTCATAGAACATTACAAGCAATGCCATAATAAACAGGCAAAACTTGTTGGAACATAAATTCCAAAAGCATAGTGATACTTTTCAAAAGACTAAAGCTAAATTGTAGAGCTCTACACAAAATATGCCAAAATTAGACATGTAAAAAAGATTCAAAACCTATTAGAGAATTGCATAGTAAAACTCAATGTGGCCTTAAGTAATTTACATGCTAAAAAACAGCTAGTGTAATAAAAGGACAACTTCAATGTTTGTGATATTGATGAGATTTAAGGCCTGTCCTGGATGTTTCTGAACTTTAAGTAGGTAACATCCTGAATTGGAGAACTGTCTTGTATAATCCATCTGAATTAGTATAAAACCATCATTCATGATGTTACTACTCAGTTTCCATGTATCAGACATAGAAAAAAACAACAAAATTAAGGGTAATATCCGTCTAAGGAGGATGCAGTCTGATGGTAGGTGTACAGTACTCTTATCTAGCAAGTCCTTTGGACTGAGCATACATTTGCACAACAGTGTAAGAATCATATGAACATTTAATTTTGGAAAACATGCTTAGCAGGAGAGAGTCAGCAACAAAGTTTGCTTCTCTAAAAATATGGCAAATCTCAGTATTTATCAGTTCCATATGCAATTCATCCACTAGACAGTATAATTTCCAGGTAGCCAGATCAGTATGTTTGATGATATTAATTGCTTGCTTACAATCTGACTCGATGAAAAAGTTAACCCCCATCTGTCTAACAATCATCAAACCAAAGCATGTGGCTAATAGTTCAGCATATACAGGAGACATACCATGAGTTATAGACATTTGACGCTGACAAAACTTCCTGTACTATCTCTTATGATCATTCCAATACCATTTTGAAGGTCTATAGATTTCCAGGAAGTATCAATGTTAGCTTTGAGACCTTGTGAGGGGCAGGACCAGATAATCCTATATGTATTACGCTTTGGAGGTTTAAACCATGTAGGGAACTAGCCATTTGATGCAAGTTCAATGTCACAAGCTCTATGAATGTAAAAGGGATTTGCTGCAAATGTATCAAAAATCACACTCTTAATTTCATGTAGCATTCTTGTATGATTAGGTGGAATATTCTCAAAGATATATTCATTTGTAGCCTTCTACAGATTCCAACATAAGAAAATGAGTATTTTTTGAATCATTAGAGTATGAATTGCAGACATGCCAGGTCTAGAAAGGTAATGAGATACACTGACCCATGTGGAAGTAAATAATTGGAGTACTTATACCTATGAACCTATTCACTTCATTCCATATGCTAGATGCCAGATAACAGTTATTGAAAAATAATCCAAGTCATCAGTATTGTTACAGAAACAAGACTTTGACACAATATTAAAATCATAGCAAGTTAAACCATTATCAAATGGCTGTAGGGAGTTTAGAATTTTCCACATGAAAACTGATACTTTTTTTTGGGATCCTTGCATTCCACAATTTTGAGAGGGATAGAGTTACCTCTTCTCTGTCTGAGCTGGTTGTAGGTAGATTTAAAAGTGAATTTTCCCGTTTGCTCAGACTTCTAGATAAGCTTATCTGCCCTATACTCCGTGATTGAACCTTCCTCCAATAGACATAAAATGATATTTTCATAGTGTGCAGTAAGCATAGATAAAAAATACTATTTATTCTATACAAATGTTGCCATTGTGTAGTCTAGCTGAATGTCCATATTTTGATGGTTAAGCTGTCAATGAGTAGTCTTTTTTCTGTCCTGTTGGAGTACCAAAAACTACACAGTCCCATCCCATGTAGTACTCTAGAGTGTTGCTCACAAAAGGCAGTGACATCACAAATTCTCTTCCAAGTTTATGATGTCTGAGCTGATTTAGGTAAGGATACCAGAAAAGTGGTCCAATGAGCTTGTGAATTTTGGTATTTCCACCAAAGTTTGACTGAGAATGATCTAATTATAGTAGGTAGGTTTTTGAACCCTAGACTATTCTCATATATGAGGAAGCAAAGGTCATTCCAATTTTCCATTGCTTTTTTGGTCTATCATTAACATTCCCCCAAACAAATATAGACATTTTCCTCCTAGTTTGTTTATGACATGCACAATAGGTTTCATGACAACACAATAATGTTGTGGCAGGGAATATAGACAAGAACTAATCAGAGTCATTTTGGCACCTGTAGATAACCATCTATTCTTTCAATTATGCACCCTTTGATATATCATTTCTAGTAGAGGCCAATATATTTGAAAGGAAAAACCTTTTTTTTTCATTCCCAGAATTGTATTTATTTCCCAGAGTCATGATGGATGTTAGTAATGTTGCCAACAATATATGTTGAGAAATTTAATATTGTTAGCTGTTAAAATCGTGGTAAGAATGCAGATCAGATAAGGAAGGCTTGAACAATTGTGTGTGCACAAACGATGATGTAATGTAATGGTTGATTATGCTTGATCTTCATCATCAGGATTTGTGGGTCTTGATGCTTTATTGTTCCTTAATGATCAATTCGGATAGTAAAACCATGAATTAGTTGTTGGTAGATTAACATCCTCTGAAGAAATTTGCTTCGGCTTAATTTTTATTTTTCCTATCTGAATTGGATTTTTAGCTTGTGTGTTTGATTGCATTTTGTGATCATGTATTAATTCATTTATGCACAAAACTAGGCTAATGTTTTAGGCCTTGGTACTATTCTTTGGTTTCTCAATTGGGTCATAATACTAAGAGTGTTGATAATAACTTATTCTATCTGGTCCTTAAAGTCTAAAGAGAAGGAGACTTGGGAGTGATTGTGCAAAATAATTGTGGATAGACCACACCAAAATGAAGTTATTGCCAATAAAATCTTTACAAGTGTGACAAAAATGAGAATACAATCAGCTACATAACATTGATACCATGAGCGATAAAGAAATTTATATGCCATCAATTTGATTTATCTGCTACTATGCTGTCAGACTACTATGCCGTCAATACGGGTTTTCTAATATTTATCTGCTATGCCGTCAATTTTTGATATGGCTCCAGACATATCAATCTAGTATGTAGATCCGCCAATGCTACTGATCTTGTCTACTGATCATGTTATTCATGTGTAGCCAAGAATTATTGGCAACCAAAAGAAATCAAATTCTTGTGTATCATGATTATCTCATATAGATGTTAATTTTCATTCCCAGAGTCATTTTTGATATTTAAATATTGTCATGTAATGCTCACATTTAGAATTAGCAATGCATAGCCTCAATTAGACAAATAAGGTCAAAGGAATGAGTAGTTATCAGTTCCCATAATCTTTCTAATGATGTTTTCATCCTCCTAATATTTCAAATTAGGAATTTTAATTATAGGGATGTAATAATCATTTAGAATTCCTTTTAGGGCTGATTGTTGCTGCACCAGGCATAATCTGGTTAAGTTGAGTAAAGTAGGAGTGAAGTTTAATCCCTGGAGTGTGCTTGGCTAACAGTCTAGTAGATTTTCTAACTTGTGTTGTGTTCACCTGATCAGGCTCCTTGTTCGTTGGAGGAACTTTGTCTGAGTCTGAGTTCAACTACTCAATCTCTGTATCCGTGTCTGCCTTATCAATAATCCTTCTTAATTCCTAAAGATGCTCATCTTCTAGCAGTGGGAGGAACCCGTTATGCATGTTTTTGTCCTGAGAAAAATAGGGAGCAATATTAGAAGTTAATATGCTTTTTTTCAGCAGTGGAGATTGTACTCGTGGTTAGAATTGAATCATCATTTGCATAGAACTTTGGTCTATGATTCTTCTCTAACCAGTCTGTCTCTTTAGGCTTGAGAGTAGGAAAAGTAGTGAGTGGAGACCGAACCGTCTAAGATTGCAGCAAGGCTCTGTGTTGATGGGGAGTGGATGTATATTGTTTCTCTAAATTGTTGACATGACATTTGTTTGGGTGGACTATCAACTGAGGGGATTTGGAGTACCTGACTTGCCGTCCTAAGTTGCCATTTTTTCTTTGCCCTTATCCATACTTCTAGGCTATGCAACTGAGAATTTCTGAGAGGGAATTGAATCCTTCTTCACATATACCATCTGAGACTGATATCTGACCAGTCTATCTTTTTCTTTGGTTGTTATTCTTGAGCCTCCCTCATTGTGATCTTTTTGTGGTGGTTTTTGGTTAGGATGAGAGACAGTCTGTTTGGGTGGTAGCAAAATGGACTGTATGTAGGGTTATGTTGAGTAGGCTGTTTAATTTTGCGAGGTTGTTTGTGTTGGGGGTTAGCAGAAACACAACAGTCTACATTATGTCCTAATTGACTTCATGCAATGGGTGCAATACGAAAGCATCTGCTCATAGATGATTTCGAAATCAGTAACGTGACCAGTCACTCCCATAGTGATCTCAGTATGCAGTATTTTTTTAAGATCAACGTCTATATACAACTTTACTGTAGATGGCCTAGTTAAAGAAGCTGTTGTTGCATCTATCTCAATGAAAAAACCAATTCTATTTTCTATAAACTCTAGCATAGAAGTACTATAGAAAAAGATTGGGACATTAGGGATTGTTACCTATTTTAGAACAATAGAGGATTCACAGCTCGGGTTGAAATCAGTTGTCCATTTCAAAATCTTCATTAGGACACACCTTTGAAACTCCACAACCCTTCGAGCCATCATCTTTGGTAATCCTCTGGATTTTGGAACCTAATGAGGATCTATCGGTAATTGATTGTTCCCAGTTGAAAGTTGGATGTGAAGCCTATGGATTGTAACGCCTTATTCAGTGCCTCCATCAACGGCTTTGCTTTCTCGAATTTGCCGATTAAAGTGTTCTGGTAGTGTGTAGCTAGTTGAGCCGCCTGATCTGAAGAAACAATACAAGCTATTTTCCCTTTGTGCTCTCCAAATAGACTGGATATATGAATATGTGGGTAGAGACGACGATAGAGGAGGGAGTTTGGATGATAAAGCATGTGCAAAAGTTCGAAAAAGTTGGTTGCCACTGCGGAGTTGCGGTGGCTCCGCCATGGATGTTACCCTTTCAGAAAATAAATGGTAGAGTCATTGATAAAATAAAGGGGATTATGTCGGAAATAGTGTAAATTGGGAAAAGACAGGAGGAGAGAGGTGTGATCGTTTTTTTAGAGAGAGAAAGTGTTGTCTTCAATATTTCATATACGTATATTATAACTAAGATAACTATATTAAGATCTAAATAAAAAATCTAATTCTCATAAATATATTAACATAAATAACTTGTGATTACCATAGATATATATTAAACATATGTATAATTCCCAAAATATTATCATTAATATTCAATATATGATTATTATACATAAAACTAGTAAATGAATTAAGTTACAATACATATAACATAATAGAACTATTATTTATTATTATAATAATATATGGTAATGGATCATTCGGGTTTGATCCAGATCAGGCCGAAATCTGGAATCGAAAGAAAGGTGACTCGAGATCCGGCCCGAAATTATAAATACCCTCGACCGGGTCACCGAATCCAGGCCGGGCCAACCATTTTTCCAGATCAACACCCCTAATTTTGAACTCCTTCATTTTCAATTTTTAGTAAAAGAAAATCTCCCAGATCTTAAACTTCCATACTCCTAATTCAGTTTTAATTAATTATCATGGATTTTGAACTAGGGAGACATTTCACTGGAAATTTCAAAAGACATGAACGTATGACATAATTTTTGTCATTATTTTCACGATGATTTTTGAGTTAATACATAATAAATTTGTTACCATTTGTAACATACTGCTAAAATTACGTGTATTTTGAAATTCAAATTCCATACCAGTTGCCATAAAAAAGGGCATTTCTGCCGAGAAGAATGAGTTAGTTGGGCGATTAATTTGGTGACTGTTATAGTCTCGATTTCTACTAAACCATTTTCTGAGAACAACTTCTTCCGTCCAACCAGAGTCCGGCCACAGAATTTCCTCGAGTTAGTGTAAGCATTGTGCTATTCGGCAATTATATTAAGTGCATCTTTTGTTGTTTCTAAACGTAGTTGTGTTGTTAAATGTATAGGACTTGAATTGCTCTGATTGAATGATTTTTAATCAATAAAAATTGGATCTTGCAGAGTAAAATGGAGAGGATGTTGGCGCGCAATTGGTCGGATCTTAACCACGAACATTTGGTAGATATAGCAAGACGACTGGATGCAATCGAGGATTTCACAGTCCTGAGAGGGGTCTGTACTTGTGGAGAAAGGAGGTGACAAAGGACAAGTTTGCGCCGCTCGTCAATCAGGTTCCCCTACTCCTGCTTGCTAAAGAAAGGGAGTGCCATCTCTACAGCTACCGCAAGAAGAAGATATTTACCAGCATGGCGATGCCGGAACTGCAAGCCGAGGGCAACCAGTGCGTAGGTGTTGGATTCGGATGGATTCTGACGACTGCAGATGATGGGGGTCAGATCAATTTGATTAAGCCCATGAATTCATCCAAAAAAATCCAGCTCCCTGACCTGACGACTTTCCCTTGCCCAGTTGGAAAAAGTATGTCTTTATGCTGCAGGCTAGCCTCTCAGCTGATCCATCAAAAAATTCAGACTTTGTGTTGGTTTGTAGCTTTATGGAGGAAGGGAGATAACCACTAGACCGACACAGAGACTAGATTTCGGCCTTCTGGTAATATCTGCTACTATAAACAGAAAATGTATGTGGTTAGTTACACGGAAGTTTGGGTGTGGGATCCTTATAATCTTGATCAAACAGCCGAGGTCATACTGAAACTGCCTGAGGACGGTCACATCGATAAGGTGACATATTTGGTTGAATCAAGGAAGGGTGAGTTACTGGCAGTTACGGGGAGGCCTCGTAGTCCTGAACCCGATTTTGTTATCGCCAAGATAGATACTGTGAACAAGGACTGTACTGAGATTAACAGTTTGGGTCAGGATGCAATTTTTATTGGCCACAATTGTGGTGTCGTTTGTGCTGATGATTTTCCAGGCGTAGTTGAGGCCAACTTTGTCTATTTCACCGGCGAATGCTGTGGAGGCGAATCCATGGGATTTTACAATGTAGGGAACAAAAATTGGAAGGTTCAGCAACCAATCTATGTGGATGTTTCCTTCAATGTGAAACATAGAGATGGTTGCAGCATCAGTGGTGGATGGTTGAATTCGAGAAAAGAAAATGCACTTGTTTTGATATATCAGTTTGTTTTCCTCTTGTTCTGATTTACATTCAGACAACATTTCCAGTTTTGTGATCTTTTTTATTCTAAAGCAGCCTTTCTTGCTGTGAAATAATCACAAGTTTTCCATTCTTCAGGTAGAAATGCAAACTATTGAACCATATCTTCTGGTTATGGCTTTTCGTAATGACAGTATCTGCAGAGAAGAGGTCAGGTATCCTCAAATGTATATCCTGGACATGAATCTGAACAATATTGGGAACTGCATTAAGTGTGCAAAGTTTCCAGTTTATACATGGACACCGGATTGTCCTTAATTCCGATGAAATTTAGACAGTTTTATTGTGCTCAGCCACAGGTATCAAATATATTCATCTGTTCTCATCAGCAGCATCAAGCTTTGAGTTGAACTAGGCTTCTGTGTGTTCTTCCCCTGAGCATATCTATAGCTTGAAGAATACAGGTTCCATAAACTTAAATTTGCAGTTAAATCTACAGTAAAATTTGCAGGAGAAATAAACCACCAGTCTAGTAGCTAAAATAAATATTTAAAATGTAAACAATCCAGGTTATGCATATCTAGTCAATTTTACAAGCCTCTTCCTAAGTATTCTCTGTTACCAGTAGCAGGGAATTGGCAAAAGAAGAATTTCCACAGAAACAATGAGGAAAGATGATATATGTTGTACAAAGTGTAACCTCCGGAATTGAATTTTACCAGGTGAAGTAAAAATATTGGTTGTTCCTAAAATATGAGGGCTCATTTAATATTTTAAGTTCAGTTTTGAAATTTTTTGTTGAGAGAATTTCTGAAACTCCCAACTTTCCTGAATTTTCATGAAAATCTTTATACGTTTTAACTTATACTGTGCACCTTTTAAGTTGAATTGTAAATTTTGTAACTTAATATATTTTAATTTTTTTTTGAAATTTCTTGAATTTTTACATTAAAACATGTTTGAACATATATTTACTTTAAAATGATCAATGTTTTAACACCAAAATTTATCATTCGAGTTTAAATATATATAGTGGTAGTTCCACAACATTTAGAAAAGTTAGACTTTCAAGAGAGTTTTGTATGGTTGGTATAGTTTTAGAAAGTACAGATTTTTCCACTTTCAAGTCTGGTTTTTGTACTTCCAAGTCCAGACTTACAATTTTTGTTTCAGACTTGAAAAATCCTAACCCAACTAAACAAGATTTTTTGCAAAACCAAACTCTCAAAATTCCAAATAAAAACCAAACTCTTAAAATTCCAAAACAAAATACAGACTCTCAAAATCTTATCCAACCAAACACACTCTGAGAGTTGGAGTAACATGATGGAGAATAATTGTTTGCTCGATGTGTGGTAGATCCAGTTTATGTGTAGCTCTTTTTTTCTTTTTCAAAATAGTATGAGACTTCGCTAGTTGCCTTTCTCTCTCTTAAATCAAAACCTCTCCCTTCTCTCTACGATAATTGCTCTTTCCCAACTTTTCCAAGCCGATTATATCTGTTGCACGGTAACTGACACTGTCAGTCCATCGTGAACGACTCTTACGCCACCACAGCTCCGCCGTAATGGCAGAGCCTTCCTCTTCCAGTGGGCAGAAAACTTTCCTAAACGCCCTAAAATCCAAATCCCCTCCCCTCTCGGCCTCCCTCCCGTCAAACCCAGAGATCAAGACAACGTCTGAATTCAAAGGGGAGCTAGTGTGCATATTTACTCCAGAACAGATCGAGGTTCTAAGTCGGCCTTACCTTAATGCCCTTATCGGCAAATTCAGCAAAGGACGACCATCGATGCCAGCCATTGAGGGAGCCTTCAAGGCAGTGGACTTCACCGGCAGCTACCAGTTAGGAGCAATTGACCACCACCATGTGCTGATTCGCTTTGCAGACAAGCTAGATTTCCAGAGGCGCTGGATGAAGGAAAATTGGTCAATTGATGGCTTTCCTATGAGGGTCTTGAGGTGGACTCTAGATTTCTCCACTGAGTCAGAATTTTCAATTGTTCCTGTTTGGGTAACACTATTCAAACCCCCAGTGTACCATTTATAATGAGGCTATTTTAGAGCAATTAGGCAATACTACAGGCACCTTCATCAAGATAGATACAACCACACAGCTAATCACAAGACCTTCTGCCATAGATCTCCAACAGCTTATTCCCACTGATATAAGACTTGGTTCTACTATAAACTGTCAGAAAGCTAAACTAGAATATGAAAATCTACCTAGATACTGCTCACATTGTAGGAGGGAATTGCACCCTGATCTGAACTATAGAAACAAGCCCACAGCCAGCTTTAGCCACTAAACAAACACTCACCATACCTGAACCTACTAAGCCTACTCCCACTTATCACCCTACTACCACTTCAAATACGGCCCCTAGTCCCCTCCCTTATCAAGTTCCACAGCCCCTTCTGATAGATAGTGCAGTAACTGAGTCACATCATCTCTCTTTTGGAATGAGGAAGCTTCATAGAGTGGTGAAGAAGAAACCATCAAGGTGAAGAACCAAAAGTCTAGACAAGCAGCCCTCAGATCACATACTATTCCCACTGCTGAGGTCCTAAGTCTCAAGGCTACTACTAGTGCAGCAAACTGCCATTCTCTATACAATGTTGTGGATATGGAGGATCTTATACAGGCTCCCTCTCCATCACCTACACTGGCACTGCCTCCCAGCAACCCTGTTCGCTTATCTACTACTGCACCACAAGCCTCCACTTCTCACAAACTGCCTATCACAGTCCCTAGACCTACTGCCTCAAGTAGCTCATCCTCCACTCATACACTACCTCAGACAGCAAATATACACAGCCACTCTATGAGGAGAGCCACATTCTCCAAGAAACAGCCACCATCAACTAAGGAGGATCCTTTCATCCTAGTTTCCTCAAAGCCAAAACTCAGGAAGAAATATGCAAAGGATGACAATGCCATTGCATCAGGACAGCATAACATTTCCCCTCCAAATTTTAAAGCTAGTCTCCTCTTTTTATCACAAGACAAGAATAGAAATATATTCTCTCCTCTTTTGGACCAAGCTAAGGAGGATGGAGAAGCCTACTTGTATGATACTGCTTCAGGACACTCAAATAGGGAACATGTAACCAACACTAAGCTGCCAAAACTTTCATCTTCATCAAAAATCTAAACTGAAGTCATTTTTTACTCATTTTAACAAAACTATATCATTTTCAAAGTCCTTATCAATAAATTTGTATAATCAGTTTTTATGATTATACACAACCATAAAATTAATGTTTAAGTGTGGAATCTTCAAGGAATGGAAACTGCACTTTGATATACTGGTTTTGCTTACTAATGATAACCATATTGAATTGTTGTGTTTAATTGAACCTAAACACCTTAATTCTAAATGTGATCATTACAAAAATATTCCTCATTTTCCAAATTGCACGTTTTCTAGTACTGGAAATATATGCATGTTCAAATTCATAAAACTGCCATCAATGTGTCAATATTTGGAGTCTTTGTATATGGTCTAAGGTCAAGAAAATGTAGAAAGACTCTGTGGTCTGATCTCAAAACTTTACATGATCCTGCTACATTTTACATTGGTGACTTTAAAATGCAATGTTATCACTCTCTGATTACAAAGGTCCCTCATCTCCATCACTTGGGAGTATGAGGGATTTTCAGAAAACTATTGATGATATGGCATTAATTCACATTCACACAGTAGGAAATGAGTTTACATGGACTAAAAAAAGGCTAAAGCCTACACTAGAAAGGTAAAAAAGGGGAATATGTAACCATTTATGGAATGCACAGTTTCCAAATTCCTCAGTGTTGGTCCTTAATAGAGAAAACTCTGACCACTCCCCTCTTTTTCTTAGAATAGACACACATGTGTAAACAGTGCCCAAATCATTAAGGTTCATTTCTACATGGTATAAAAGAACTGAGTTCCAGTCCTTCATCCAGTCTAACTAGACCCTCCTTATCTCAGAATCTGGCATGCTTAAGTTTTTTCTTAAGCTTCAAAGATTGAAAAGGGAGTTGAAGGTCTGGAATAAGAAAGTTTTTAGAAATGTACATAGAAATGTAGAGTTGGCTGAAGAGACTCTTAGAGTTCAGGAGATTATCTTTGATCATAATCAGTGTGATCAGGAGCTAATCACCCTTAAACTTAAGAAATCCTTACTGAAAAAAGCCATTAAGGAGCAAAGACATTTATGGAAATACAAAACTCGGGTAAAGTTAAGGAGGGTGACATCAACACAAAACATTTTCACAACTCCTTGAAAGAAAAAGATCCAAACTGAGTATATCAAAAATTAGAAGTGGCGCGGGGATCTGGTTAGAGGAAGTGGCTGATGTTGAAAGGGAAGCCATTCAGTATTGTTCCACATTACTCACCGGTGAGCAAACTGAAGAGGATGTCCACTTTGCTCCTCATTTTGTTTCACAAATCCCATCCTTGATTTCTGAGGAACAAAATAGGGATTTTTTGAAGCCTGTCAGTCTTGATGAACTGAAAAAAATTGTTTTTTCACTCAATAAAAGTAGCACTCCAGGACTTGATGGTTACAGACTTACAGTGCCTATTTTTATATGAAGTCCTGGGATGCCATTTCTTTGGATTTGATGGAGGTTGTGAATGATTTCATGACTGGTGCAAACTTATAAAGGGGTATTGCTGCAACATGGATTACCACTATACCTAAAAAGGACACACTAGTTTCTTTTGATGACTACATGCCTATAAGCCTTTCAAATGTCATCAATAAAATCTGTTCTAAGGTTATAATGTTCAGGATGAGTCCAGTCATGAATGAGATCATTTCTCCTAACCAGCCAGCCTTTATCAAAGGAAGGGACATTGCTGACAAGCAAGAGAGTCTTAAGGAGATGGTCATTAAAATAGAAAAGCAAGAGAGCCTAATTGCATTCTGAAATTAGACTTGAGGAAAGCTTTTGATAGGGTTAGCTGGCCCTTCCTTAGAATGATTCTGAACAAGTTTGGTTTTCATGAAAGCCTAGTGACTTGTATCATGAACAACCTCTCACGGGCATGGTTCTATGTGCTAATCAATGGCAAACCTGTGAGGTTTTCAAGTCCTCTAGAGGTATTAAACAAGGGGACCCTTTATCCCCCTTTCTGTTTAATATCTTCACAGAGTCATTCTCAAGGAGATTGGCCTACATTTTCACAAATGGGAACGAACTACTACAATCTGCCAAGAAATGTGGCTTCAGTCTCTCATCTTTCCTATGCTGATGATACTATTCTCTTTATCTCAGTTAACAGGAAAACACTGATCAACTTGAAACCTTTTCTAGATATTTTTGAAAAAGTCACTGGCCAAATAATCAATTATGAAAAGAGTGACTTTTTCCTAAATAAGCATGCTACAATGGCTAAAAGAAAAATGATCATAGATATACTTGGGATGAAACAGGGTTCATTTCCATTCATATATTTGGGATGCTGGATTTATGAGGGAAAATTATTGAACTGCTACTTCAAACCATTGCTGCGGCAAATTGGCAAGAAGCTCAACTTCCGGAGAAATAAGTAGTTTTCCACTGGTGGAAAAATAACCATTATACAGTCAATATTGTATGCTATACCACAACATATTTTCACGGTCATATCCCCAACACTACACATCATTGAAACCGTTGAAAAAATGTTCTCAACCTTTTTGTGGGGATCAACTGCAGTAAAGGCAAAGAAGACATGGAGAAAATGGTCCAAGCTTTGCTTCCCAGTGTAGCAAAATGGCTTGGGTTTCAGATCTTTACCTTACACTGTATTGACCTGTTCAGTTAAACTATGGTGGAAAATCAAAGAATGGAGAGTGCTAGTTAGGGATGATCATGGGGCGGGTCTGGGTCTAATTTAGCTATATCCGGCCCCGATCCGTAAAATAAATGTCGGATCCAAATCCGACCCATATCCGCAGGGTCTAAAATTCCAAAATCCGTATCCATATCCGCAGGGTCTAAGGGTCTAAAACGGGTCATAAATGGGTCTAATAAGAAATCGACAAATTCTTTAAATATATGTTTGAGATTTTCAAATTGAATACAAATACGCCCAAATATGTTTATTTTTATTGCCATAAGCACAAATGTTAGCATATATATGAATTATCAATCCACAATACACATCAAAATGCATCAATTTATTAAGATCGAAATTGTAATTTAGTACAAGAATGTAGTAGGTACAACAAAAAACGATATCTTCAATGGTGTAAGAGGTTAACTGGCCAGAAAGCAGAAGAGTAGAGCGCACGGAAATATGGAACTAGAAATTGTGCGATAAGGTGTTTCAGAATAGGGTTTGAGAATAAATAAAAGGTTTTTGCCTTTTTCTATATTGTATCGGTTTCGGGAATTTGGAATAATAATAATTATTATTAGAGAAATTAAATATTATATTTATCACATAGTAATAATATATTATAATAGGTTAATGGGTCTGGATATGGATATGGATCAGGGTCTGGATCTTAATACCATATATCCGTATCCATACCCGTTTATTAAAACTTAGATCCAGACCCGATCCATATCCGATGGGTCTAATAAAATTGGATACAAACCCGACCCGCAGGGTCTAAATCCGCAGGATCTGGGGCGGGTCTGAGACCCGTGATCATCTCTAGTGCTAGTGTGGGCGAATACACTTTCTAGTGTGTGTAACCTTTCTTCTCAAATCTACTATTGATTTTAGTGTTTCCGGCCAATCCGACTTGTTACTGCCACCCATGGGTAGTAAATCAGCAAGTAGAATCAAGCAAGGGAGGAAATCTGGTACTCGAAATTTAGATCGAGATTTTACTGTGACGAAAGCAACACCGAGCTTGAAGAGTATGATGTCAGGACTGCAATCGACTCCGAGCAACACATATGTGGTTCAGAAACAGGATTTGGCAGCTGGGAAGACCCGGATTCAGAAAAGGGGGGGGGGAGATTCTGTGAGTTCAGAAGGGGATGAGCTAACTGGAGCTAAGAAGGATCTAGTGGGATCGAAGAAAGTAGTGACTGGAGGAGTTTCTTCTGATTCAGAGAGTGATGGAGTGACTCCAGTTCAGGTAATTCCTAACACCACTAATTCAAATTCTGAGCATGAATTAGGGGTAGAGAAGCAACCAGATTGGGGGGCTCTTTTTGAGGATCCGCAAGCTGGGGTGCAATACTATGAAACTGTTGAAATTGATGGAATGATAATGGGGAAAATCCCCAAATCCGAGGTAGAAGATAGTATAAAGGAATGGAACAACACTGTGGTCTGTAAAGTTATTGGATCTTTCCCTCCATTGGCTGTGATGGAAGGATTCTTTAGAAGGATATGGGGAAATCAGAAAATACAGAGAGTATGGATGGTAAAATCAGGGATTTTTCTGGTAAGGTTTGTTAACAAAACAGACAGAGATATGGCTGTTGAGAAAGGAATTGTCCTATTTGATAGCAAACCTGTAGTTGTTCAGGCTTGGACACAGAATTTAGACATTTCAATACCACATAAGGTGCTTGTGTGGTTGAAATTGCCTAATTTAGATATGGTCTACTGGAAGCCTAGTATTCTCAGTAGGATAGTCAGTCCAATTGGAAAGCTACTAAGACTTGACAATGCCACATTAGAGGTAGAAAAGATAAACTATGCAAGAATATTGGTGGAGGTTGAGCTGGGAAGGAGAATTCCAGATAAGATACCTTGGATGGATGAAAATGAAATTATTCAACACCAAGAAGTTCAGTGTGAATGGGCTCCTATTAGATGTGAATTTTGCAATCTGATGGGGCATGAAGAGGAACAATGTAAAAGGAAAATGTAGCCAAGAACTCCAGCAAAGATGGTATATAGGCCAAAACTGCAAACACAGGCAAAACCTAATTCAGCAAGTGTGATAGTTGAAGTAGGTAAAATGCATGTAACTGTGAGGCCTAAGCAAAAATTTCCTCTGACTGATGAAGAGGGATTTACTGTGGTCCCAGTTAAGATAAGCTCACAGGCAATTGAAAGAGGGAAAAGTATTGAAGTTGGATCATCTAGTGCTATATATGCAAGAAAAATGGATGCTGCTCCTAGAGGATCAGGGAATCAGTTTCAACTTTTAACTGATCCCCCTGATGTCTAGTTGCATAGTATCTTGGAATATCAGAGGTTTGAATAAAGCAGAGAAACAGAAGTTTGTGAAGGATTTTTGTCTATTTCAGAAGGTGGGGTTTGCAGCTTTGCTGGAAACAAGGGTTAAAAAACAAAATGAACAAAAAATTTGGAAAGCTATGGGGCTAAACTGGGAGCTCATTACTAATAGTTCAGTGGTGGATACTGGGAGAATATGGGTTGCATGGAGGACTGATTATTTTGCCGTGCAGATTATTAGTCAAGGTGATCAGTGGATGGATTTGTTGGTGCAGTTTAAAGATTACAATGTATGTTATGTCACAGTGATGTATGGTAAGAACAAAATTGACACAAGAAAACCATTATGGGAGCATCTACTTAGCTGCACTTATAATGATAAACCTTGGATCATTTTGGGAGATTACAATGCTCCACTGACACTGGAAGATAGAATTGGAGGGGACCTTGTTGAACCAGTGGAAATTGAGGATTTTCAGCACTGTGTAGATATCCAGGAACTACAGGTACTGAAGACAGTAGGGCCTTTCTTCACTTGGTCCAACAGAAGGAGGGCTGAAGATAGAGTTTTCAGTAAAATTGACAGAGATGTGGTAAATGAGTTGTGGGTAGAGAATTTTCTGGATTCAGTATGTAAGGTGGTGATAGATGGTACTTCAGACCATTATCCACTGGTAGTGCAAATTCAGAAAACACAGCCTCAACAGCATAAGGGGTTTAAATTCTTTAACATGTGGACACTGTCTAGTAATTTTTTGCCCATAGTGCAAAAACACTAGAAGCAGAAGTCAGTCAGAACTTTGGCAGACCTTTTTCACCAGTTAAAATTGCTAGAGAGACCTTTATCTGTACTAAACAAGAAAGAATTCTCAGACATAGAGTCCAGGACTAGAGCTGCACTGGTGAACTGGGAAAGGAGGAGCTTGGCACTAGCACTGGATCCTAAAAACCATTTGTTGCAAGAAGAGGAATCAAAAGCAACGAAGGAGGCAGATATGTTAAAGGAGGCTGAGTTTAAATATCTGAAGCAGAAGGCAAAAATTAATTGGTTAAAGGAGGGTGATAGGCCTACTGCTATGTTTTATGCCTCTCTAAAAACAAGGAAGTACAGTAATCACATTGTCAGTTTGCAGAAGGATGGCAAGACTATACAGGGAAGACAAGAAATTGCAAAACACTTAATACAAGTGTTCCAGAAGCACCTGGGGAGGGATTATGACACTTTTGCTACTATTGATCAGAAATTGTGGCAAGAGGGGGAGTACTCAATGTCCAGCAACAATGTCAGCTCATAAAACCTATTTCTACAGATGAAATCCTCTTAGCACTAAAGAGGATTAAATCAAGCAAAAGCCCTGGTCAGGATGGATACACTAGTTAGTTTTTAAAAAAAACATGGGGTTGGATAGGAGATGATTTCAATGAAGCTGTGAGAAGTTTCTTTACTGGAAATGGGGAATTACCAGAAGAATGCAGCAAGGCAGTGTTAACCTTATTGCCAAAGGTAGCTCAACCACAAGTTGCCACAGATTACAGACCCATTGCTTGCTGTTCAGTGGTCTACAAAGTGATAACAAAGATCTTATGTAAGAGGCTTGGTGTTGTCCTTCCTTCACTGATTGGTAACAATCAAAGTGCCTTTGTCCAAGGTAGGAATATAGGCCATAACATTTTGTTAACCAAGGAACTCCTGCACAAGTATAAGCTTCCAGGTATGATACCTAGTGGTTTTATTAAAGTTGATATTTCAAAGGCATTTGATAGTATTAACTGGGGATTCTTGTTTAAGTGGTTAGCTTGCTTGAAGTTGTCAGGGCTGTTTATTCATTGGATCAAACAATGTATCACTCAGTCCACATTTTGTATTTCTCTGAATGGAAGTTTAACTGAATCATTCCAGGGTAAAAGAGGGGTAAGACAGGGAGATCCCCTCTCACCATTGTTATTTGTCCTTAGCATGGAATATCTAAGCAGAATTTTAGACTGGCAATACAGAAATGGAGTTATAGAATATCATCAGAGATGCAGGAAGGTGGGGATTCACAGTTTATTGTTTGCAGATGATCTACTGATTTTTTGCAAAGCTTCTGTAAAGTCTATGGAAGGAGTGAGAAAGAGTTTAGAAATATTTCAAGATACAACAGGGCTTGCAGTTAATGAGTTGAAGTCTCAAGTGTATTTCTCCAAAATGCTGATCAAAGTTTGTTGGCATAGGCACTTCATATGACCAGAGGCACATTCCCAATCCATTATCTTGGATTGCCTCTGAGCCCTTGTAGATGGGAACAAGGAGCAAGTGAACAATTGCTAGAAAAGATGACTGGGAAGCTCAGAACATGGCAGTCCATGAACTTAACTTATGCAGGTAGAGTCCAGCTTGTCAATACAGTGTTGCTTAGCATCACTAGTTATTGGACTAGTGTTTTTAAATTGCCTGAAAATTTGCTGCACAAAATAGTGGTGTTGTGTAGAAATTACATTTGGGACAGGAAAATTGGAGAAAGAGGATTCACTCCTGTTGGCTGGGAATTAATGTGTTTTGATAAGAAAACAGGAGGTTGGGGTGTAAGGGATCCTTCTCTGTGGAATGCAGCTTCAATCACTACATTATTGTGGGACATTTGTACTAAAAAATAAGTGCTTTGGGTGCAATGGATGCATGCCTACTATCTAAGAGGTAGAGCTATCAGTAACTGTAAAGCTATTGCAAGTCATAGCTGGGGCTGGAAATCTCTGATGTTGGAGAAAAACCAGATGCTGCATAAGCTTCATGACTGTGTCTCAGCAACAGGTAAGTTTAGCATCAGAAGAGCCTATAACTTGAAAAAAGGAAGGGTGGAAACTGACCACATGGCACAGCTTGTTTGGCACTCACAGGTGTTACCAAAACATAGGATTTTCTTATGGATATTACTCCATGCTAGACTGGCTACTGTTGATAGACTTCAGCAGTTCAAGGTGCTGGGACCTCAGCCACCATGTTGCTTATGCCAGTCAATACCAGAAAAAGCTTCCCATTTATTTTGTAAGTGTGACTACATCAAAACAGTGCTGGAAATCTTACAGCTTCCTGGTGCTGGAAACTTAAGGCTGTTGAAGAAGCATTTGCTGCAGTTAATGAAAAGGAAAAATTACAGGAGGTTGGCCCTTTATATCACAGTGCTGTATGGTATTTGGATGGAAAGGAATCAGAGAATTTTTCAGAAAGTGTCTCAATCTGGAATTACAGTGGCAACTTTGATGTTAGCTGAGATTAATGGTAGATTTTGATTTTGAATGTTTGTTTTCTTGGTTGTACAGTGCCAGAGTAAAAGCTTCTCCCTTGATTTTGTAATTTCTTACATATCTAGCCATTTAGAGATTTCACCAAAAATGGGATCTCACAAACGATGGCATATAGATTGTAAGGTTAAATTGAGGGACAACTTGATCTCTGGTTCATTAGACTAGGCTGTTTTCAATTGTTGGTTAAACACTAGTTAGTTTGACTGGGAGAGAAGGTCAATATTTTGTACTTGTTTTGGATGATTAATGAAAAAATGGTTCATCAAAAAAAAAAAAACTATGGTGGAAGTTCCAAAATGGTTCAGCCCTATGGACTCACTTCTTACAGTCCTTTCCACCTTCATCTAGAACCTCACAAACCTGGTTGAGAATGTGTCAAGTGAACCAAATCTGTGAAAAACATTCAATGGTCATTCATGTGAGGGTTTCTTGTACTTTTTGGTCATCAAATTGGCCTGGATTTGGTCCCATTATTGATTATTTCCCCCCTGATCAGACATCTATACCCTTAGAGTGCATTGTGGCTCGCTTCATCACTCAAAGGGACCTTCTCTTGCAACAACTGCTTGGTGCAGTTCCTCCACCTCTCTTTAGCCATTTACAAAACCCTTTGCTTTATCCACATAGAGAAGATAGACTTATCTGGAAACCATCAAACAATGGATCCTTCTCTTTTAAGTCACCCTATCAAGTCATCCATGATCACAGACCATCATCACCTTCTCTAGCTAAGCTCTAGAGCATTAAAGTCCGTAAAAAGATCACTTTCTTTGTTTGGAGGCTTTTCAACTCCATTCTACCGTTTGATGAGGTACTATGTCACTATGGTTTCCAGATGGCCTCAAAGTGCCCTTTTTGCTCACATTGTTGATTCCATTGATCATTTTTTCAATACATGTTCCCTTTTTTGTGGAAATCTGGCAGAGAATGCTTGCTTTTATTGGTATCAAGGATATCCAATTTAGGGCCATCTGGGACATACTGTCCTATTATCTGACATATACTGGAGTATCACGCTTTCAAGCAAAGCTGATAAGACTCTTATGTTGTATAATAGTTTAGTCTCTATGGAAGGCTAGATGTAGATTTTTTTTAAGACATCAGACCAAACAGATTGGTCATACTCAAGGATGTCAAACATACACTTCACCTATCTCTGGCTGTCTCCCCATTAGTCATATCCCAAGAAGTTGATATTCAGCTTGTTGATGCTGCTTTTATCCCATACACTCAAAAACCTCCAAGGCCTAGGTTAAGAATTGTGAAGTGGACTAAGACTGACCTAGGTTTCAAACTCAATGTAGATGATGCATTAATGGGATCAGAACGTGGCTTGGGATATATCCTTAAAGATTCATCTGTTAATTTCATTGTAGCTGGTATTTTCTATGGACATGATTTTTCTGTATTGTGTCTGACTCACTCACAGGTATTTCCATGATCAAAATCTAGTCATGGCACATTGGAAGCTATTCCAACTGCGTCTCATGCAAATAGGCTCATTCACGCACCAACGCAACATGCTCTCAGACAAAGCAACCTCGTGGCAGATGGACTTGCCAAGCTAGCTCTTGTCAACAAGTTTCATCTGATGTTCACCTGGGAATTGTTGCCCTTCTGATATGAAGGCCACAATTCTGATGGATCATACTCAGATGCCTTCAATCAGATGCTAAATACTGGTGCATGCTCTCCATATTGCCCCTGGTGCTGCATTAGGGTAAAGGCTTATGGTTGTTTTCAAAGATTAGGGTTTAGTAGTTTATGTAACTTTTGTATGGAGTTAGCTCTATTCTTTTGAAAACACATGTGTGATTTTTAGGACTTCTATCCTTGTAACAAAACTATGATCAGTTAAGGCATTGTTGGTATGAGAAGTCTAATACTAATATTACCCCACTCCGTGAGTGAATTATCTTCCTAAAGGAAACTAGAAGAGTTATTGCTCCGGTAAACATAAATTAATAAAAATCATTAAACTACGTCGTTTTGATTAAACACCACCATACAACCACCATGATACCACCACAAGTTACCAATTTTTCTTTTTTTTCCCTTTCCTCCGGCGCCCACACTGTCATTTCATGTTATGTATCTGCATAAATTGTTTTTCCTCTTTTATCTCCGCTTTATTTTGATCACGTCTCCTTTCGTTTTTTGTTTTTGTTTTTTTCGTTTCAGTCGTGGTTTACAATTGCTATACATTTTTGTTTTTGCTTATCTTTCACCAAGTCTGTTGTTTATGTTTATATTTATGTATATTTTATGTATCTATATTATGATATTCGCATATTTATTTTCCATGATTTGCATATTTATTTTCCATACAGGATATCGTAATATTTTATGTATCTGTATTATAGTATTTACATATTTATTTTCCATACTTTGCATATTTATTTTTCATACGGGACGTTGTCTTACATCACTATATAAACTTTGTAGAATTTTTATCACTACAATAGCTTTGCATCCAATAATATGGCCTGAATAGTAAAACTAAGGAAAATTGCAAAATCAAGTTTGAAAACATCAAGTTCGTAAAAGTGATCCCTTATTTCCGGCGGTCCGATATTCAGAAGAAGACCTCGACTTGCATCACTTCGTAGCTTAGGTTTGGCAGGTAGGGGTATTTTTCTTCATGATCTAACGCGAATATTACCATATCACCGTTAACTTTGAATGATTTATTATATAGAGGCTTAGATATGTCACTGCCGGCGTCCATCTTTCATCTTTAAAGCGATAAATTATCGGGATACGAGAATGATCCGACCAAAGTAGAACTGTCCAATCAAAGGAGTTATTTCATCGGTGATCTGTCCAATCTGGTTGAATCCGATGAAAAAATTGGTCGGTGGTGGGCCTGGTGGATAGATTAACAATGAGTTGTTTACAAATTACAATTGCAATCCTATAGCATTATTGTTGAACTCATGATTAGCATTACACATTGCATTTTTTTTAAGTATTACCTTACAATGAAATAAAACGGAAAAGTAAAATTGAATCAAGTAATAATAACTGGATTTTGATACATTTCATAATATTATTTTTTACATTAATTCAATATAATTTAGATTACAATATTATTTGATATGTAAGTGTGAAGTTTTTTTTTGCTGATGAAAATTAAATATTTGCATCCAATTTTAAACTTTATTAAATATTTTATTATATATTTAAGATACTCAACACATGCCAATCACCAATCTTTAAAAAATATTACATTATTTTGTAATTTAAATGAGTATGTAAATTTCATCATTTTTCATTTATATGATTCTTAATTACATAATAATATACAATAAAATATATCAAAAGACTGTATAATATATATATACCACAATATGTGATTAGAAACCGATAATTATAATAAGCAAATAATTTTGGCATAGCATTTACCATAATATGTTTCTTTTTTTGAGAATAAAATATGGGTGGTTCTAAATGCAGGTCCACTTTGCTTATGCAGGTCCAAATTAAATCTAAAATGACAATAATGTCCCTCTAAAATATGTATTATTATTCACAAAAAAGTAATATATAATTTGGAAACGTGTTCAATCATTACATAGACGGGTTTATGCATTCAAGATTAGGGTTTTAGAAATATATTTGTAAAAACTAATAAACGAATGAAGGGTAATTATGGTATTTTCCCACTTTCATTGGACCTGCAGAAGCAAATTGGACCTGCATAGAGTAAACACCTAAAATATATATATATCATAACCATTTTTTTGAGAAGTTAAACTACAACCATTTTTATGTCCAATATATTACCAACCTCCCAGAGCATAAGCTAATAATGTCAATTTAAGATCATTCTGATGAAACTTTTCAATGTAAATGGTATTGAGAGATTTCTTATATATGTGTAACAATTTCATATTTACTATGTTAGCTTACATTCTCTAATTGTCACATGATGGCAACACAATATTGCAACTTAGTAATTCAAAATAATTCAACGACCTTTGCTAATTAATTTTAAACTTTTGTATTATTGTAAGAAATCTCATATTAACAAATTACTATTTTAAATTTAATATGCCTGTTCTTCCGAAAATTATTTTGTTTAATTGGTTATATGATAACTAGATTAAATTTTATGTAATTATATATTTTTATAATGAACTAAACGAAACTAAATTTAATATTTTAGATAGAGAAACTCTCTGGTAAGGCAGCCTTACCTTAAGGCAAGGACTATATATACCCCATTTCTACTAGTTTTGGGCCAGAATCATTAATATTATGAATTCGGCGCCATTGTGAAAAATTCAAGAAATATTAGGGACTAATGGGCAAATATCATACAACTTTCCCCAATTACACCCAATTATCCCCAATTCACACGATTCATCAACCCCCAATTCCCCAATTCATCAGATCACGATTGACACCAAAATTCATCACAACAATATCATCAAATTGAATTCATCAGACATCATGGAAGATATGGATACGCCGGATTCGAGTTTGACTGATCTAATCGTCCACGAAGAACAAAGTGAGTTCATCAACTGGAATTCATCAAAACCCACGCCGGAGTCAATTCCGGATCTGCAAATCATCAACGAAGCATCGAAAGAGAATCCTGAGAGTTCAATGGAACAGCCAGAAGCATCAGTTGATATTTCGGCCGAATCACAAGTCAAGAACACACATTTGATGAGGGTGAAAGGTAAAACAACGACGATCTTGTGTTTTTTTAAACTTTTATGGTTAGACTAAGAAGATGATGTGCAGTGAATGATGAATTATATGTTTTAATTCACTTTCGGTTCAAATAAATTGGTAATTAATGATCAGCGTATCTGGATTGATGTTGTATGTATAATGAGTTGATAATTGCTAGCTTCTGTTCTGATGTGCAGTAGTTGATGAAATCTCTGTTTAGAATGGATTGCTGATGAAATCAAGAAATAATTGATGATCAGTGTATATGGATTGATGTTGTGTAATTTTGGAATGATTTGTGTTCAAAGTCAGAAAACCTGATCTTTTGTGTTGGTTCTAATAAGATGATAACCAGGATGTAAAGTACTTGATGATCTTCCTCTTTTAATTGATTTATGTTAGAAATAAGTTGAAGTGGTGAAGTGCTTGATGATAAGCATCTGTTATTTTTAATTGATGTGATTATCTGTAAATTTTAATTGATGATATGTCGTTTCTGTTGATCAACAGGTGAAAAAGACGAAATACAAGAAATGAACGTGTACGAGAGCTTAACTGGTGTCAAAGCCAAAACTACAGAGGAATTGCGAGCAGTGTACGTTCGTCATGCAAATGTTACTGGTTTTAATGTGCGAAGTTTCACGGCACGAGTGAAAGATAAAGTCCTGAAGGAGAAGATCTTCACATGCTCATGTGAAGGAAAGAAGGCAGAAAGGGAGACTCCGCCTATTCCTCCAAAGTCGAACAGGAAAAGAAAAGAATGCCCTGTGACAAGAAGACAGTGTAGAGAAAGATTGTGGATAAAGCTGGATCAAGACGGGTTGTATAGAGTGCATGAGCACAGGACAGCACAATCATCAACTAAACAGGCCGGAGTGGCAGTATTTGCAACTAAATGAGCGAAAAATCGATCCTGATGTGGCGTCACAAATCATTCAAATGGAAAAATCGGGACTGAAACCAACAGATGGGTATAGATACTTGTTAAATGATGTCGGACGGGAAGACGATGTTGGCCACCTTATGGGTGACCACTTGAACTTTGTGACCAGGTACATTGATGATCTATTGTTTTTCGTTGATGTATCGTCCACACTAAGAAATGCTTGATGATCTGTTGACTGTAGTTGATATTTGTGTATGTACTGAGCAATACTTGATGATCTATTGATACTTATTGATGTTAATTTATTTTGCAAACAGGTATAGAAATAGGGAAGTGGACATTGGAGATGCTCAAAAGTTGGTAGAAATGCTCAGAGAACAGGAGAAAACTGAATAAGGGTTTTTTATAGGGTGCTGCTGGATAAAGATGGCAAGTTGATGGCTGTTTATTGGAGGGATTCGATGATGCTTGAAGATTTCAAGATTTATGGAGATGTGCTGGTGTTCGACACAACGTACCGAACAAACAAGTATGGATTGATTTGTGCTCCATTTGTCGGACTGAACAATCACAGGCTGAACATTATATTCGCTTGTGCCTTCATCTCTGAAGAAACGGTAGAGACGTTTACATGGTTATTGTCGACATTCAAAGAATCGATGGAACAAAAAGATCCAATTAGTATCTTCACAGATCAAGATGCTGCTATGGAAAAAGCTATAGATAAGGTATGATGATCAGTCATTTTCTGGTGATGATTACTTGTTCTGTGTTGATGATCAGTGATTCTGTGTTGATGATCAGTGCTTCTGTGTAGATGGGCAGTTACTTTCTGGTGATGATAACTTGTTTAGTTTTGATGATCAGTGCTTCTGTGTTGATGATCAGTCATTTTCTGGTGATGATCAATTACTTTCTGGTGAAGATAACTTGTTTTGTATTGATGATCAGGTGTTCCCAAACTCAAGGCATAGACTTTGCATATGACATCTGAAGCAGAATGCCATGAGCCATTATGGCAACATGAGAAGTGACTCAGAGTTTCGCAAGGCTTTTGACAAGTGCTTGATGTTCTGCACGGATGAAGAGGAGTTTGAGGAGGAATGGGAAGAAATGCTAGAGAAGTATGGATTGATAGACCATCCGTGGTTCAAGAGAATCTACTCACTCAAGGATAAGTGGTCTACAACATACAACAAGGACTACTTCTCTGCGAGGATGCTGTCTTCACAGCGCAACGAGAGCACGAATGCAGCACTTGGTTGGAATACAACGAAGACGACTAACCTAGTTAGGTTTTATGCCATCTTCAATGCTACATTATGGGCCTGGAGAAGCAAAGAAATCACCAAAGAGTTCTACTGCATCAAAGCAAAGCAAAAGGAAGTACAAGACGAGCCCGGTCTACTGAAGCATGCTGCAACAATATACACGCATAAAATATTCAAAGACTTCAAGCTGCAATGGGATCAGGGCATGGCAGCAAAGGCATATTTCCAGCATTTTGACCCAACCTCAAGTTCAGTTTTCTACAGAGTGGAGCACGACAAAGGTGCAACAGATTACACGGTAATGTTCACGAAGACAACAGATCATAAAGCAGAGGTGGTTTGCTCTTATAACCACTTCGAAGAAGTAGGGTTCCTTTGTGGCCATGCTATCCATGTAATGCACTTGATGAATGAAACAAAGATCCCAGATGAGTACATCAAGACAAGATGGACAAAAGTAGCAAAGCTGAAACTAAGGGCCAAAATGGAAATAAATGAGGGCAACGCTTCTGAGGTAAGTTGATAATGATCAGTCCATTTCTGTTGATTATCTGTGAAATTTGGTTGATGATGATCAGTCCATTTCTGGTGATTATCTGTGAAAATTGGTTGATGATGATATGTCAGTTTTGTTGAAGTTCAATCAAATTTCTGTTGATTATATGTGAAAATTGGTAGATGATTAGTCCATTCTTGTTTTGTTATCTGTGAAAATTGGTTGATGATGATCAGTCAGTTTATGTTTGATGATCAGTTCATTCCTGTTGATTGTCTGCGAAAATTGGTTGATGATGGTTAACGAATTGTGAAAATTGAACCTGTTTTGTTTTTTATTTACAGGAAATGCTGTTGAGGGACAAACTGCCATGGCGCATGCACATGGGAAGACAGTAGTACTCTTTAGTCACAATGTGCGAGGCGAGCATGGAAGCAAGAAAGATTATGGAAGAAGCATTTGACAATGTTTCAAAAACAGTAAATGCTATGTTGCAGACGATGGAGGATGCTGCACATTCAATTGAAAGTTCACCACCACCAACTGTGCTAAATCTAGACAAGGCAATTACCAAGGGTAGAAGTAAAAGAGCGAAATCTGGAATCGAGAGAAAGGGAGCTGCAAATGAGTTTGGATCCCAAGCACCAAACCCGCACTTGTTCTGACTTTTTTGTTAGTTGCATTTTGATGAATTATTGTAATAAAGTTCTGGTACTTGTTCTAACTTGATGATCTGTCACTTGTTCTAACTTGTTTTGTGTTGATGATCAGTGATTTTGTGTTGATGATCAATTATTTTGTGTAGATGATCAATCATTTTCTGGTGATGATCAGTTATTTTATGGTGATGATAACTTGTTTAGTGCTGATGATCAATGATTTTGTGCTGATGATCAGTGATTTTATGCTGATGATCAGTTATTTTGTGTTGATCAATTAAACAAAAAAACCTGCTCATGTTTTCAATTCAAAAGTTGAACTTGAACAATTGTTAGTTAGAAAGATCTCAAAAAAATTAATTTAAAAGCACAAAACATGTAAATGAATCTGCAAGTACTTCAAACATCAATTAAACCCATTAAAAAAAAATCAATTCAGGGACAAAACATGTAAACATCCAGTCAAATCCCTAGAACATCAATCCAAAAAGACCTAAAGATGCAAGTGCTTCAGACATCCATATCGTAAACCCTGAAACATCAAATCAGGGACCAAAAACAACTTAACACATCTACAGAGTCTGAAGCACTTCAAAAAAATCCAGTCAAATACTACAAATATCCAGTCACATACTACTAACAACAATTCATCTATTTGTTGCACTGCTTCTTATCATTCTTCTTCGAAAGGTCTTCTGTTGGCTGAGATAATGGATCCAAATCATCAAGGCCAAGATCAAAACTTGGAAGAGCACCGATAGTTGAAATGGACTTCGTCGTTGCCTTTCTAACTATTTCATCAATCTCTTGGATCAAATCGTCATTGAAGAACGAATCATCAAAGGCAAGAGAAGACGTAACAGCGGTTGGCGAAGTTGCAGGCCCAGAAGCAGGAGGAGTATCACTGTCACCTTCAGCAGTAGTGGTTTTAGGAGGAGTTGTAGACCGCTCAGAACTGTAAACCGCTCGGAGGTTGGCCCGAACAACAACATTGACATTCCTGCGCAGTATAGCACTATGCCTGCTAATAACCTACAAAAAAAGATCAAACACAACATCAAACATTAAAGTCAGATAATCAAGTCATAGGATGTTGGGGAAAAAACTGAAAAATACTCACATTATCCTCCATTGAAAATATCTGAGAATCTGATGGCAGATCTTCAGGTATTTCAAAGAAGAGCACCCTGTCTGAGGAAGATCTGCCACATGCACCACCGAGAAGTCCAGAGCGAGTCAGAGGAAAACCCTTGTTTTCCATGATGCAGTTTTCAATCCCACCACCAATGATTTCTTCACAAGTCTCGACTAACCGCTCTGTATCCCAGTTGCGAATCAAAGGGAGGCAACGAGGAACATCCTCACCTCTTACAGGGAACCTGCCATCAAATCAGAAGAATATCATCAAAACTCAAGTATATAACACTGGACATCAACAAGTAGACCTAGATCATCAAAAAACAAAAATAGCACTGGACATCCATACATGTGATTGGATCATCAATACATATAGGAACGGACATCAGCAAGTAGACCAACATCATCAATCAACTCAACTCAGAACTGGAGAAAATATGAACTTCAGGACTGGAGCATCAAAACTCAACTATATAGCAATGGACATCTACAACTTGACATAGATCATCAAAAACAAGTAATTCATAAACAAGTAAAACACAAAAAAATAGCACTGGATCATCAAAAACTCAACACATATAGCAACAGACATCAACGGGATATTCATCAAAACACAAATAATAACACTGGACATCAACATATAGGACTAGATAATCAACAACAACAGATAAATCATCAAGACATTTAGGCTAGATTAATTACCTGTGCAGAAAGCACATCAGCAGCACCACAACACAGGCATTGACACAAGTAAAACTTATGGACTTGTAGCTAGCAATGGCTTCAGAAAGCTGGAACAGTATGTACTCGCACCAATCAAACTCCTTGATCTTTTCAACATCTTCCAGAATACTAATAAGCTTGAAATCCACCTGGGAGCGTACAGTGGGAGTAAAGAAATTCGACATAACATACATGACAAACTGCTGCCTGAAAAGAGCACCACTGCCACTACTCAAACCCTTCATCACAGCCGTACATGGAATCTCCACAGCTTCCTGACAGTCGTAGTCCGACTTCCATTTCTCTTTTAGCTCCAAGTCACGCTCTAGACCATAAGAATATACGATGAAGTCCTGGACTGACAAACCATTGATCAGCAACCCGAATACATCGAAGATGTCATCTTTACGGATCTAATACTTGTAGGAGCCAACACACTGGACTCGATTCTGAGGGATGAACTTCTTCACCAACTCGTGAGTAAGGGCCACTGGCAAGACATCAAAGCGCAGCTTCAAAATCCCTCCAAAACCGATCTCCTCCACAGCTAGTCTATGTGCATCAGTCAAGCTACTAACCAGCTTGAATACCTAATATCAAACAGAAGATGGATCAAAAACACAAAAATAGCACTAGACATGAAAAAATTGACCCAGATCATTAAAACTCAACACATATAGCACCGAACATCAACAAGTAGACATATGTTTTTATTTTTTTTAAACTAAAACCACCAATGGTGGGGGGATTTATCAGACACCCCATACCCAAAAAATAGACCAAAGGCCATTGTTATTGATTACATGAGATTTCTCCCTCAGAAGCATCTAAGCTTCTCAAAAAATACTAGCTAGATAGCTAACTCTTGATTTTTGTTTTCCTATGTTTAAAGTCATGAAAGGGGAGTAGTTTAGTGATCGAGTAAACAAATACCGAAGCACAATTTAACCACCCTTCCCTTTAAATCACAGAAAGATCAAGAGATATTTACAGAAGCCAAAATAACCATAGCTATGGTTCAAAAATTCTAGCTAAATGTTGTGATCATTATTGCTTCACAGTTAACTGTAAGAAGCCCCATGTATCATCTCCATTGTCAGTTCCCTGATTCTTCATTAAGGTGCCTGCAAATTGAATCCATCAGAGTTTCCTCCCTTAGTGAAGCTCCCTTCTTCCTGAAATTAATAAAAAACTTCAGCAGTACCAACATTCTTTGAAGTTTAATGCAAGTTAAACCTAATGTTTGGAGTTCCAATTTTTTCTAACTGGATTATGGCTCTAAACTTGGAAGGAGATATACTCAGTGTCAACTGTTGGGATAACTGCAGCTCAATACACAAATTAGCTATAAAGTCAGCTGCATGGTTGGACTCTCTAAATATATGAGTAAGCTTATTGTTAACTGCCAACTTATTAAGTTCATAGCATTGAGAGTAAAACTCCCAATCAATGGAGTCTGGATTGTTAATACCTCTTACAGCTATCAAACAATCTGACTCCACCTGAAAAACAGTTAGGTTCATAGAAGCTGCCTGGCAGTATCCATGTTTAATAGCAGTGATCTCAGCATGAGTTGAGGATAAGCACAGAGTATGCACCATAGATATATGTATTACAGAGCCAACATTATTCCTGATAACAATGCTTATTCCTGTCCTACCATCATTTTTATAGCATGCATCCACATTAATTTTAAATCCATAGTCAGGTGGCTCCCACTTAATAATTTTGACTGGTTTAGGCCTTTTCCTTATTAAGAAAGGGGCCAGACCAATTTCAATTATAAAATGGTTCCTCTGTGGATTACCAAATAATGGAAATGCTGTAAATATCAATGAGACCTGTCTAATGATTTCCTGACATAGTGCCAGAGAGGAGATATTTTTATTATCATATAACAGCCTATTTCTTCTAGTCCACATACCCCAGACTGCTACCATTGTAGTTATCTGTATGGTTTTTGAATGTACCTTAGAGAGGCCAGCATATGTGAAATAAAATTTCATTCTCTGGTTAAAAGTTCTGAAGTCACTGACTCTGATGGCAAGCAATGAATGAACTGAGTTCCAGACTTCCAAATTAATTGGGCACTTATTAAAAAAATGCTCTATATTATCTGGATTACAACATAGTGAGCATTTTGAAGGCCTAATGAAACCAAACCTAATTAAGTTATCATCAAAAGGTAGGAGATTATTTCTAATCCTCCACAACAAGATAGAGATTTTTGAGGGAATTGGTTTATTCCATACCTTTTTGAGGATGGGGATCTGTTCATTGCTCCTCCTTAAACTGTGATAGGCACTTTTGACTGTGAAAGTTCCATTTTTTGCTGGTGTCCATATCAACTTGTCTGGATGATCAGATGTAATTTGTACCTCCTGCAAAAGAGAAAGAGTGTCATTTGAGAGATAGGCTGAGAGGAGTAACATATTGGCATTTTTATCTTGTATAAACTGAGCCAGTGTAATCTGAGGGAATGGTTTATTTATGTCTTCAGGCCACTGGTAGCATAGAGCTCCTTTCCCTGACCAATTAGCATCCCAAAATGAGCAACTCCCTCTACCATGGCAGACCCTGGAATTATCATTACAATGCTGTGTGATGGAGCAAATTCTTTGCCAAGTCTGAGAGGTCCTATAGGATTCTGGGAGATTCCAAATATATGCAGACTAGACCGTGCTATTTAGCTGGAGCTTCCACCAGATCTTGCAGGAGAAAGCATCAACAAAGGCTTGAAAATCTCTGAAACCCAAACCATTCTCCACTTTTGGCAGTGCTATACCCTGCCAATTTCTCCAAACTTTCCTCTTTCCCCATTTAGTTTCACCCCAATAGAATCTACTGGCAATCCTTTCCATATTTTTGATCACACATTTGGGAGGTTTCAGAACTGAGAAGTAATGAACAGGGATGGCTAGGAGTACATGCTATATCAGTATCATTCTGCCTGCTGCTGTAAGCCAGACATTTTTCCAATTTACTGTAGCCTTTTCCATCCTTTCAATCAATGGTTGATAATACTTGATCTTATTCCTCCCACTAAAAATTGGAATTCCCAGGTATTGGAATGGCAGTCTACCCCTTGACATTCCCAGACTCCTTTTTATTATTCTGATTCTCTGTCTAGTAGTTCCAGTGGGGGTATAGAATTCAGAATTTGTAAAATTGACCTTTTGTCCAGATGAATTCTCATAAGCCTGTAGAAATTCCTTAACTCTTCTCAGATTTTTCTGTTTAGAGTTTACAAACAAGGCTGTATCATCAGCAAACATAAGGTGAGTGACCAAATCAACTCCCCTAGGCATTATGAAGCCTTCTATGTACTGTGAGCTTACTAGTGTCTTAAGTGCCCTTGTAAATGCCTCAGTCACTAGTATGTATAAAAATGGTGAAGCTGGATCACCTTGTTTAATCCCCCTGGTGGAGAGAAAAAAACCCGAAGCTACTCAATTTATTAGCACTGAGAAGTAAGCTGCTGAGATGTTTTGCATAATTATTTTTACAAAGTAACCATGGAATCCAAAATGCAAAAGAATTGAATTCAGAAAGCCCCAAGACACTCTGTCAAAGGCCTTCTGCATATCCAATTTCACTATCAAATTCTGATCTTTTTATTTCTACTCAGCAATCTAGTCATCTCTTGCATTTGTATAATATTGTCAGTAATATCCCTTCCTTTAACAAATGCAGACTGCTCTGGAGAGATCAACTTTGTCAATAAAGGCTTCATTCTTTCTGCCACTATCTTGGAGAAAACTTTATTCAAAAAGTTGGACAGACTAATTGGTCTGAACTCAGAAAAGGAAGTTGGATTTGGCTTTTTTGGGATCAATGTAAGCTATGTGCTAGAGATTGCCTTTGGGATCAGTGCACCATTCATAAATTCCTTTGCTGAAATCAGAAGGTCTTCTTTGATTATATCCCAAGAGTTTATGAAAAATGCACCTGAAAATCCATCAGAGCCAGGAGAGCTATCTTGGCTCATTCCAAACACTACCTCTTGTTGTTCTTCCTCTGTAACCTCCCTCAAAAGTCTAATATTAACCTCATCAGTTACCAATTTTGGTATTTGAGAGGTAAAGTGCTTAAGAAAGATTCCAGTCTCAGAGTAATCATCTGGTTCATTAAGCAGTGTAGTAAAAAATTGATTCCTTCCTCCTTAATCCTCACTGGATCAGTCACCCACTGATTATTCCTGTCCTTTATTTTGCAAATTCTAGCTTTCCCATGTCTTTCCTTAACTGTGTTATGGAAAAATTTGGTACTAGCATCTCCCTATTGGAGCCACTTAATACTGGATTTCTGTTTCCAGAAAATGGTCTGCTCTTTGGTTGCTCTTTCCATCACTGCCTGAGCCTTATTTAATTCTGTGAGGTCCTCCATCCTACCACTAATTTGGTATTGTTCCTCAAGTGCTGCTACCTCATTCTCAGCCTTTATGAAGTTGCTATGAACGTTGCCAAAACATTCTTTGTTCCACACTTTCAGAGCTGCTTTTACCCTCTTCATCTTATATACCATATTTTGCATACCAGAGTAAGGACTAGGCTCTATCCAGCTCTCATCCACTAGGGTTTTATAGTCCTCCCTATTCAGCCGCATTTGCTGAAATCTAAAGGGTTTTGGTGTCTGCTCAGAGGAATCTTGAATGGATAATAGCAGGGGATTGTGATCAGAGGTACTTCTATTTAATACCTGGATGGAGCTGTGGGGAAAGTTTGTGTTCCATTCAAGATTGCTAAGGCCTCTATCCAATTTCTGCAATAATAAATCTCTCCCAGCTCTCTTGTTGGACCATGTAAACTGATTTCCCACTGAACTGACCTCCTGAAGTGCCAAACTACCTATGAGTTGGTTAAACTCAGCTATACTTTCCAGGGGTGGTTTTGTCCTACCTCTTCTCTCTTCTAAAGATGTGGCAGTGTTAAAATCTCCTATGTAGAGAGTAGGAGCCTGAGGTAGAGCTAGTAGGTCACTCCACAATTTTCTCCTTAGTCTCTTAAGAACTTTAGCATAGACAAACACAGTATTCCAAGAGTATAAATTAGACATATCAGAAATTGTTGTCAAAACAAATTGATCAGATTGTGTAATGACTTCAAGTTTGAAATTGTTATTCCACAGTAACCATATTTTAGCATGCTCAGCTGGGAATGAATTGTGAAAGTGCAGAACATGTTGTAATGCAGTTATCATTTCTTTATCATGCATTGGTTCAATAACACACAAAATAGAGATGTTATATATAATGATCAAAGTTTGTAATCTGTCTAATGAGGCGCCTAAACCTCTTATGTTCCAGATAAGCATATTTCCTATTATTTTGTGACTGATCATTTAAACAACATATTTTATTTTTTGTTTTGGCCTCAAAAGCCTACTTACACTGTCAGTAGTGTTAGTTTTTTTGTTTCTTTTTTTATGATCATGAATCACAATATCTTTGGAAATGATACTATCTGAAATATGCATATCCATATCAATTAAAGTGTCAACATGCATGTCTGGTTCACTGGTTATCATTTTAATAGGTCCACTAGAATTATTGGCACTAGAATTAATGTCACTAGTCCTAGTATCACTGCTAAAATTTTTTATCATGCATCTCTAATGTCTGGACACTTGATTCATTGGCATGTATCCCCATATGTTCAGAGCTCTTACCTGACCTACCTGTCAGCTCACCTATAATTTCTTCCTGATAGTCTGATTTCATCTCATCATCACTCAGAGATTCTTCACCTGAGCTATCTCCTTTAGATTCCTGCAAGAGTGAGAAGGAATTGGAGACCTGCAATGGTGAGTGGTAAGGCTATATCACCAATCCTGTGTGTTCTTTCTGAGTTTTAAGACATTTTTTAAGGTTTGAAACATTAATGTCATCAAATGAATAAAAGGATACAGTTTGACTCCATTTCCTTTGGTTCTGATCAGAGAGGAAGATAAAGGTGGATTGAGAAGGGGCTTCATTGAATACCACCAAGTCTTTCCCAGCAGTCAGTGATTCCTCAGCTTGCTTTTTTGAGCACATTTCCTTCTCAGAGGTTGTTAATCCAGATGAGCCAGCCTCAGGAGCCATTTCTTTTCTCTTCCATGTCCTTTTTAGCTCTGGATGCAGGTGGATACACTTGGACTCCTCATGTCCTATTTTCTTACAGGCCTTGCAATAGTTTGGAAGATGGTGATATTCTATAGCACATTCTTTGTAGCTGTCTGTTCTGCCAATAAGGATTGAACTGATCCTCTCTTCTGTCAGGTCCAGCTCCACACACATTTTGATCACTGAGGGCCTTGTGAGACTGTTCGTAGCTGCATCCACCTTGATGAACTTCCCAATCTGGGCTGCTACATCCTGAATCATTGATTGGTTGTAGTAGTATATTGGGATATCCTTCACTGAGACCCAAACTGGAATGATCGCAGACTCTAGATCGGGGTTGAAGTCATGCGTCCATTTCAAGACCTTCATCATAGTGTTGGCGATGCTCCAGTACGGTTGCAGCCAGAGTTTCTGGTAATCCTCTTGCGATTTGAACCTTATGAGGAAATGGCGATAGTCCAGGAGGCCAACCTGATATTGGTCTTTGAAACCAATTTTCTTGAATGCTGCGTGGATACTGTCCATCGGTGGCTTACCCCGGCTGAATTTTCCAATCAGAGAGGTTTCGTAGTGGGCCGCCAAGACGTTGAATGAATATGGGTCGTACAGGAAAGCTGGACGACCACTCAGGTGAGTGATTGCGGGCTTGATTTCAGGATTATTGGGGAGTGTGTTGAAGAGTGGGGGAGTTCTGTGTGAGAGAGCTTGAAGAAAGGTTTTTCCGGCGGCTGTGCCGCCGTGGTTCGGCGGCGTCGCCGCCATTAAAGGGCTGTTTGTATCCGTTATCAGTGTGGCAGGTTAACGTTATGTGGGGTTTTGATCGGTAAAGTGCATTTCCTAGGTTTTCTTTTTGGGGATTTTTTAGAGAGAAGTGGGAGAGAAAGTTTTAGAGAGAGAGAGCAAGAAACTCAACTGGAGATCATACATAGATCATCAACAACTCAAATCAGATCATACTGGAGATTAAACTCAACTAATATAGGGCTAGACATCAACAACTAGACCTGAATCATCAAAAACTCAACTAATATAGCACTAATCATCAAAACTCAACTAATATAGCACTGGACTTCAACAACTAGACCTTGATCATCAAAAAAAAACTATCAGGGAGAGAATACTGTTTATCAAAACAGTAGGCTGTACAGTAAATGCAGAGTTATAATTACCTTTCCAGGGCAGTAAGCTGTAGTAGAAAATCCTTTATCAGGAGCAACGCTGTTAAGAAAAACAAAAACAGTCATTCAGAATTGGACATCATCAACTCAAAATGAACATTCATCCAACAAACAAACTACAAAAAATCAAGCAATTAAAATCATCAACTGTATCTTCATAAAAATCAAACAAAATGTATAGATCGTCAAGCATGTCATCAACTCAGTTCCACAAAAAAAAACATAATTAAACCCTATACACTTAAAACCTAAAGTGACAAAAAATCATCAATGAAATGCACATCATCAACTAAAAAATGGATAGATGATCAACATTATTCATCATCAACTTGTTTTAGCAAAAAATCAAAACAAAGTGACACATAATCATCAAGTAAAGTGTACAGTTCATAAAATCATATTTTACCCGGTGGTTACAACCTGCTTTGTAACCCTCTTTCTAACAGGTTTCTTCAACTTCTTCTCTTCAACAATCATCTTCTCGCTCTCCACCTCTTTGCTCAGAGCAACTTTGTTGTTGGTCATCAAATTCTCCTCACTAGGATCCACACCAGCCTTGTGAGTAACTTTAACAGTCCGTATAAGTACTGCATTAAGGGCATCCGGATTTCCAGTTCCATCTTCCTTATTCTTTTCAACATCAAAATCATTATCACTATCAGTATCAGTTTTACCATCAGCGCCAACTTTCTCTTTTGACTGAGTCGGAGGAAGCTGAGTTGAGTAGTACAGAAGATATCTATCAAAATAAAATTTTCAGATTATTAGAAACAACGCTTAAAAATAGTGAAGAAAAAACACTCTGAAACAACTGTACCTTCCGGCGTGTCAAGTTGGAGATTATGAATACCAAGACCATCAAGATTACTGAGAGGAGGTTTTTTCTTGTTAGGGTTCCGCTTTGGTTTTTTATTTTGATCTGCTGTCAAAAATAAAAATACACTCAATGGATATACATAAATAATCATGCATATACATAAAATTCAGAAACAATACAAACCTAAATTCACTTCATCAGCTGATCCACCATGCAGCCTCTTTGATTGTCGAACAACAGGACTCCCATCACCATCACCTCCAAAAATAAAAACAAAAAAATATCATCAAAACGCAAACAAAAAATAGCACTGGACATCAATAACTAGACATCAAAAACTCAACTGTGAAAAGAACTGCACATCAACACACATGACTAGATAATCAAAGCTCAGAAGAAAAGCAATTCAAAATAAAACTATACATCAACAGATAGAACCAGATCATCAAGAACTAGACATGCATCATCAAAACAACAAATAATTATCAAAAAACGACAAATAAACAACAAAACTGTACATCAACAGATAAGACCAGATCATCAAAGAACTAGACATGCATCATCAAAACAACAAATAATTATTAAAAATCAACAAATAAACATTATAAACCTTTGGCCGAAGCTTTAGTCGGACCTTTGGCCGGACCCTTGGCAGGAGATTTTGTAGGAGCTTTGGTCTCAGCATTGGCCAATCCGCCAGCAGTTTCGGCAGGAGCTTTGGTCGGACCTTTGGTCGGACCTGCACATCAACCAATAGGATAAGATAATCAAAGATCAAATAATATCAACTCAAAAAAACACTATACATCAACAGATAGGACCAGATCATCAAAGAGCTAAACATGCATCATCAAAAAAATTATCAAAAATCGACAAATAGGACCAGATCATCAAAAACTAGACATGCATCATAATTTTGGATTTACAATGAACCTTTAGCCGGAGCTTTGGTCGGACCTTTGGCCAGAGCTTTGGCAGGAGCTTTGGCAGGAGGTTCAAGAGGAGTTTCGGTCTCAGCGTTGGCCGATCCGCCAGCAGTTTCAACCGGAGCTTTAGTCGGATCTTTGGTCGGACCTGCACATCAACCAATAAGATAAGATAATCAAAGATCAAATAATACCAACTCAAAAAAACACTATACATCAACAGATAGGACCAGATCATCAAAGAGCTAAACATGCATCATCAAAAAAATTATCAAAAATCGATAAATAGGACCAGATCATCAAAAACTAGACATGCATCATAATTTTGGATTTACAATGAACCTTTAGCCGGAGCTTTGGTCGGACCTTTGGCCAGAGCTTTGGCAGGAGGTTCAGGAGGAGGTTCGGTCTCAGTGTTGGCCGATCCGCCAGCAGTTTTGACCGGAGTTTTAGTCGGATCTTTGGCCGGAGATTTGTTCTGAGCTTCGGCCTCACCGTTGACCGATCCGCCGCCGGTTTCGGTCTTATCTTTCATTTTCCTTCGCTTTTTCGCATCTACCTTCACCATTCTGATGAACAAACACAGAAACTAGATCAATCAATCATATACGAGTACAGATCGGGTAAATCGTCAATCAAAATCAAGTGCAAATACCTGTATTTCGCCGGATCCGCAGTCGCCGATTCAAAACCCTAAATCACAGTCGCTGTTCTGATGAACAAACACAGAAACCAGATCAATCAATCATATACAAGTACAGATCGGGTAAATCGCCAACCGAAATCAAGTTCGATTACCTGTATTTCGCCGAATCCGCAGTCGCCGATTCAAAAACCCTAAATCGCAGTCTCCACCAGAGAGAAGAACGTAGAAAGAATGAAGAGAGAGAATGTGACGAAAGGGTATATAAACATGTTATTTTATTGCAAAAAAGGGCCCCTGTTTTTTAGAAAAATTTTATGAACCCCGTCCCCTATTTTATTGCAAAAAAGGACCCCTATTTTGTAGAAAATTTATTATGAACCCCGTTCCCTATTATGAAGGATGCCTTATGGTAAGGCAGCCTTACCTAATTGTTATTCTTTTAGATAAGAAGAGGGATATGTTCCCTTAATCAGCTAATGACAAAATAACCATAAACGGTTAACGTTTCATTATAATTGGTAAAAATATATAACCCACGTCAAATCATTTTGATAAAATTTAACCATCACTAGAAAATGAAACAATTTTGAAAAATAATTTCAATTACAACTCCCATCAATCATTTATTTGGTTCCGCGCACTATAAAAGGGCTCATGTAGAAAGAAATCAAGTAAAAAGTTGGGAAAAATCTAGGTATATTTAGTACAATACCTTCCCTATAACTGAAATGAGATAAGAGAAATTTGTAAGATTAAAGTGAAATTTGTACAAATATATCTATATACTAATGACTATAACACCAAAATAAGTTGTCAGTAACACGATATCATGACTTCGTAGTGGTAACACAATGGACACAATGGAAGCAACTTTGGAGTGTTTATTCTTTTGATTAATCTTATGAAAAAAATAAAAAATTTTAAAAAAAAGCTATGAATTTTACATAATTAGAACTTTATAACGTTATTTCTCTGCATTTTTTTATGTTGATCATCCAATTTTATTGGCTATAATGTACAATAATATTCAACTTCGGTTATGTTTGAATAAAAATAGTAGCAATTCTAGAATTAACCCCGACTAAATACTATTTAAAAGTGCTTGAAAAATATCACGCAACAAAAAATACTATTTAACATTGATTTTATAGTTTTCATACTAAACTGAACTGAATTGAAAAATTAAAAATCAGTTGGAACTTAACTGAATTAAACTAAACTACATTATTTGAGTACGCAGCAATTCTTATATTGATATACCTAAAATATTGATATGCTACGTTTTTCTACTCCTCCATAATAAACACCTATTTTACTATTTTAAATATATCTAATTAAAAATCAAATATTATAATATACCTATATTATACCTATAATATAGACGGTCTATAACTAGGGTATTTAGGTCAAATATTATAACTATACCTATATTATACCTATAATATTATAATATACCTATATTATACCGATAATATACCTCTGGAGTGACCGTCTATATAATAGCTATAATATAGACCAAGAACTACATTACATTATGGAAGGAAGGAGGTCCTTATTTGCAAAATTTAGGAAAAATACTGTTCACGACACTGCTCGCTGCACTGTTTACGACACTATTCACGGCACTGTTCACGCGTTCTGTTCACAACACTGTTCACGCAAAGAATATGTACTGAAATCAGCTAATATAATTTTTTTATTTTAAACACTTGTAAACACAAAAGAATTCAGGTTATAAAGACAAGTTTCCATATTATAAATATCAGATTTTAGGTACATAAACACTAGGGTATTTAGGTTAAATAATGTTGTGTTAAGTATAGTCAAGTTTCACCAAAGTTTTCAGCCTAAAAATTCATTTTTTTCACAATCATCACAGTTTTCAACCTAAACAATCAAGTTTCACAAAAACCACAGTTTCAGCCTAAAAAAGCAAGTTTCTACAATCACTCTAGTTTTCAGCCTAAATAATAAATTTTTCACAATATTCACAGTTTTCACCAATAGATAATCAAGTTTTGCAAACACCAAAGTTTTCAACCTAAACAATCAAGTTTTCACAATTAAAACAGTTTTTAACCTAAACAATCTACAAACACCACAGTTTTCAGCCTAAAAAATATTGTTTCTACAATCATTGTAGCTTTCAACCTTAATAACCAAGTTTTCACAATCACAGTTTTCACATTAAAAAATCGAGTTATACAAACACCACAATTTTCACAATAATTAATCAAGTTTCAACAAAAATCAGAAGTTTAGTTTTCAAGTTAAACACATAAAATTTCATGTGCAGACAGAAACCACATTAAACAGTCTAGTTTTCAAGCTAAACACATAAAATTTCATAACAAGACAAACGCCAACCACCAGCCATTAACCAAGCTAGTGTAAACAACCACATCAGGCTGGAAACAATCTTTCAAACAGTCAAAGAAGGCCCGTGCTTCCAAAAGTATGCACAGCCTGTTTCTAGCTCTTTCATAATGGCTAATCAACACAGAAAAGATCTTAATCGGAATTTCGACATTATTCACCTTCATTGAGTTGATCAAATGCCAGGCGACGTCAAATTGGCGCACCTTCCCCGCAAGGTCGATCACTTCGCCGTAGAGAGCTGGGGAATCACAGTGAGAAGAGGCCGCCCAATTGAAGAAGGCCGGCGTTTGGGGGAAACAGAGCAGATCGAAAATGCCGATTGGATTGCGCCGATTGGATTGCACCGATTGGATTGCGCCGATTGGATTGCTCAGATTGGATTGGGATCGACGATTGAAAGAGGTTTGTGGAATTGGGAACGACTTAGAAGGGATGGGAAAAATAAAATATAAAAATATGGTATATATATTTATGAAGGAGAGTCTGTGATGCAATTTCCTAAATTGCTAAAAAGGACCCGCGTAAAACATATTTGCTAAAAAGGAGCCGCGTCCTATTTTAATTGCAAAAATAGGCCGTCTATATTACACCTATAATATAGACGGTCTATTACAAGACTAATATATGTTTATTTTAATTTTAAAATTTCTTCAAACAAATCAATAATTTTTTGTCATTCACTTCATCAGTTTCAAGACATTGCCTTGAATTTAGGTATTAAACTACTCATCCCCTTTAAGAGTAATACATTATTTATTAATAAGTTGGTATTCTTTGAACTAAAATATAGTATTAATAACACATCTAATAAAATTGAAGCACCGGTGTTAGTGGTGTACAATGGACTTATGGTAAGTCATAATCTAATTTTTTTAGTTTTGAGCCCAAACTAATTTCAACTAATTTCTGTGCAGTTCTGTCCAGCTCTGCGCAACTGAAAATAATCTAAACTTGACAGAGTCTAATACTATTTGAATCGATGTTCATCCAATTCAATTTGATATTCAAATTCACTATTTATTAATTAACAGTTGTGTTTACACTTTTACCTAATTAAATAGCAGTTGAAAAATATTTAAACTCACCGCACAACGTGCGGTCCACCTACGCTAGTTTATTTTTTAAAAAAGTGTAACTCTTTTCGATAGTTACATATTGGTAGTACGAATTTGATTTAAATTTCAGAAAATTGTAAATTGGTAATAAAACAAAATTAGTAGATTTTCAAAGAAAAAATGGTTAACACCCACTTCATTAAAAATCCAAATCAAATGTTACTATTTTTAACAAAAAGCTTAAAGCCGATTATTATTTTAATTCTATTCAAAGCCGACTATAATCATCCCATTACTTTTCTATGATTTGATTCCCTATTTTTCATATGAAAATATTTGTCAAAGTCTTCCATTTCTTCCTTAAAAGCTGTACTAATCCATTGTGCGACTGAATCAACAACAAATGGCGGAGGCCCGAGGATATCCTGTACTTTGTTGGACTTGGTAGTTGGTACAAAACCAAATCAAGAAAAAGTCACCATTTTGCTCAGTTTCTATCCTCTTCTTCTCCGAATCTCCACCAACAATGAGTCAGATAACCCAACTCAAGCCAATCCTCTTCCATCTCGACGTCGACGCCGTTCCTTCAACTCCGGGCAAATTCAAGCCGGACAAAGCGTCGCCGTTTTCCTCCGCCGTCAACCGCCTCCGCTTCCGGCCAAGGCTCACTCTCTGGTCACTAATCTCCCTCGCCTGCATCCTCCTCTTCCTCTTCTGGTCTCCCCCCACTGACTCCACCGCTACCGCTCCGAAAGTTAAGCGCCGCAACCTCCAGAACTCGGTGGGCCCGAGTTGGGAGAATCGCGTCCTGGATTCGGCTCGGCCCGGTACCAGAACCGGGCTCTCCGTCCTGGTCACCGGCGCCGTCGGATTCGTAGGGACCCACGTCTCATTAGCCCTGAAGAGCCGCGGCGATGGCGTCGTTGGGCTCGACAATTTCAACACTTACTACGATACCGGGCTCAAACGGGCCCGCAACGGGCTGCTGCAGAAATCCGGGATCTTCGTCGTGGAAGGAGACATAAACGACGCCGTTTTGCTGCAGAAGCTTTTCCGCACCGTGAAATTCACCCACGTGATGCATCTCGCCGCCCAGGCCGGAGTCCGGTATGCCATGAAAAACCCCATGTCTTACATTCACTCCAATGTCGATGGATTTGTTAATCTCCTCGAAGCCTGCAAGATGACAAATCCCCAGCCGATTGTAGTCTGGGCTTCTTCAAGCTCTGTTTACGGGCTAAATTCGAAGGTGCCCTTCTCTGAAAAAGACAGAACCGACCACCCGGCGAGCTTATATGCCGCCACGAAGAAGGCCGGCGAGGAAATCGCCCATTCCTATAACCACATCTACGGGCTCTCCATAACCGGGCTGCGATTCTTCACCGTCTACGGGCCCTGGGGAAGGCCCGACATGGCGTACTACTTCTTCACCAAAGACATACTCCGAGGCAAGGAGATCAAAATCTACGAAGCAGTCAATCATGTAACGGTTGCGAGAGATTTCACCTACATCGACGATGTTGTCAAGGGCTGCCTGGCTGCAATCGACACTGCAAAGAAGAGCACGGGGAGTGGCGGGAAGAAGAAGGGCGCGGCGCAGTTCAGGATATACAATCTGGGGAATACTACCCCTGTCCCTGTTGGGAAGCTCGTGAGCATCCTTGAGAAGCTGCTGATGATGAAGGCGAAGAAGAAGGTTCTGGCAATGCCGAGAAATGGCGATGTGCCTTTTACACATGCTAATATCAGTTTGGCTCAGAGGGAGCTTGGGTATCACCCTAGCACTGATCTGGAAACCGGGTTGAAGAAGTTTGTGAAATGGTATGTTGGATACCATGGTTCAAAGAAGAAGAGATCTTCTTCATCTTCTCCTTGGTGAAGTGAAATGCTCTCTACTTATGTTTCCTTTTAGTTTCTGATTTAGTTTATGACCGTGGTGGTGATTAGGAATGATGAATAACCCTCCTTGTATTAGTATGATTATGATGGTGATTAGTTGCCACATTAATCTATGTTTTGGGCATACTAGTACTAGGATTGTACATTGTTTAATAAAAAGGTTTTAGAGAAGTGTTTTCTTATTTAATCTTCTTGTACCAGACCAGCTTGTTGTATACCGCTCGTTACGCTATTTTCTAGTTAAACATTAATCAATAGAGTTGTATAATAGCGAGTTAAGAATAAATTTATTCATAAGAAATAAAAAAAGAAAGCTCTTGGACATGACTAGGATAGTTTTTTTTTACTTAACAATTTTATTAGATTAGTTAGTGTGTTTGTTTCATAATCTTATTAATCATTCATTTTAATGAAAAATAATTTAAATGTAGTAAATATGTCTACATAGTTAGTTAATGTGTTTGAGTGATTAATTGTATTTTATTGTATTTTCATTCTTTTACCAATTTTATTTGATTTAATATAGTAAATAAATTAGTTGAATTAGAAAGACAAATTAAAGTTACAAGCGCACAATTTATCCTGAAAATATATGAAAAATCAATCGTCTGATACCATAAACTTATGGTAGGACGGTCTTAACCAAAACTTTATAATAAAAATTACCACCAATTATTATGTATCCAATAATGCAAATTCTCTTGAAAGACCAATTTTTTTTTATATAAATAAAATCACTCAAAGAGTGAGGGATCTTATATTAGGCTTTCCAAACTCCATTTGAAAGCCAAAAAATTGGCATAAGATTACAACATATATTTTGTCGAAGAACAAGCCCTATAAAGCATATAGATGCTTTCAAAAGAATAACTAGAGCTAAAGTAATGGTACAAAAATATACATATAATAACTATCATCTCAATGTTTATAGAACCTATTAGTGAATTGGTAAACCAAAACACAATGCGATACCATGATTAAAAATGAGGCAATCGTATGACATGAGCTTACAAAAAGGACCCAAAATAAGCTTGTAAACCGGCTCCTTTAGAGGTCAAGTGATGATAAACTGGCCATCAAAAGAGAGGGCAAGTTATCATGGAAAGATCTTGAGCAGCCACAAAATAAAGGGATACAAAATTTGTACAGTGCCTGGACTAAGGGATCACTGATCTAGTCTTCATCATCTTATGCAGGGGATTTGTGCTTTATCTAGAAGCAGAACAACTTTTGCTTATAAGGGCAGATGGAACCAGTCAAATGTTGAAGCTGATTTTGTTTGAAGAGCAAGCTTAACAAGATAGTCTGCAGCTAGATTTCCCTCTCTTAATGTGTGTGTCAAACAAACCCTAAAATTTCTATTATCCTCATCATAAAGTCAAAAAAGTTTTCAATGGACAGTAATAGGATTTAGCATCATAGAGATGTCATTCAGTAAGTCAGATTCAATCATGAAGTTGTACGGACCATAGTGAAAGCCAAAATCAAATCCTGCCCTAATAGATTTGATCTCAGCTTCCAGTGGAGAATCTGCAGTAGTGTAAGTTGTCTTTGCTGCAACTGTATCACCTTGTTCATCCCTCAAAACCATGCATATTCCACATTCTGAGCCATTCCAGGAAGCATCCACATTTAGTTTGAAACCAAACTCAGACTTTTTCCATACAATAGCTGTGACACAGAGGTTTAAGAAGGTTGGAAATAAATGGGATGAAGGGTGCAGAAGAAATCTCCTAAACACCACTATGTGTTTAAATTTGAATAAGACGGTTTTGAGTTAAGACATTGATCATTTTGAAGTAAACATATAGTAAACCATATTTTAATGCAAAATACAAGAAATTTCATATATTTTTTTGAAAATTTTAAGTAACAAAATATGCAGTTCAAATTAAAAAGTATGGATATATAAACTAAAATGTATAAAGACATTATTGAAAAGTTAGGAATATTGGGAGTTCTAGAGATTTTCTCATTCAATAAATAAAACATTCATATAAGTACAATACATATAATGTATATAAATCATCTCAAATATTAAATAAAATGAAACTATTGAATTGAAATAATCTAGTAAAAATTAAGCATGCAGTTTGATTAAATTTGATTAAGTCTAACAAACTAATTAATATTCAATTGTATAAATAAATTTCAATTAAATTTGAATAAGTCTAACAAACTAATTAGTATTCTTGTTTAGATTGACACTCAATAATTGAATACTAATTAGTATTCAAAATGACACTCAAAATATATAATGGTTTCAAATTCTACGAGGCTCTCCATTTAAAAAAATCTTTTATGTGCTAGTTACTAGTTGTCCTGTTAATTATGATAATATTGGTCGGGATATATATCTCCTAAATATGATGATGTAAAAATTCATATTCATCTCTTTTACCACAACATCAGATGAAATAATTAGTGGTAAATCCCAAAAACCCTTTACTAAAGAAGCCTACAATTGCAAAGAAGCCCTATATCGACACATATTGTAGAAATTAAAGAGAAAGACAAACAATTAGTAAAAGAGTATACATCAACATACACCTCTATAGACACAAAAACAAAATAAGGCATATTTATATTAAATTATATAACATCACTGAAAACACACTAAAAATTTATGGTTGATCTATTTGAAGTCCAACTTTCCTAAATTTTCACGAAAGTCGTTATACGTTTTAACTTAAATGTTTGTACCTTTAAATTTGATATGTCGTTGTACCTTTAAAGTTGATGAGAAGGTCTCCTGAACTCCAACTTTCTTAACCTTCCAGATTTGTATTATCTTATATGATGTACCTTTTAATTTGAACTGTATCATGTTCAAAATTTTAAATTTCTCATGCGAAATTTCTTGAATTTTTGCACTAAAACATGTTTTACTATATGTTTCTTTAACATTAATAATGTTTAAACATTAAAATGTATCATTTGAGTTTAAATACATAGTGTAGTTCGACATCGTATTAAAAAGTTAGTCTTTCAAAAGACTTTACAAAAGTTGATATGTCGCTCTCGAAAGTTGTAAAAATGGTTTAGCGTAACTAGTATGCAGGTAACAGGGCGGAACCACACCCAGACTCGGGTAGGCCTGAGCCTACATTAAAATTCGAATCCAGCTTATAAAACTGTTCATCGGTCAAATTTGGACCTTTCCGATCTCCGACGAGAACGGCAGTTCTGAACTTACGATGCCCTCTGTTTTTTTAGTCATTTGAACCTACCCTAAAAAATTCCTAATTACGCCACTGACTGATAATTCACTTTGAATATATAATTGGTACGGTTTTGTGGCAAAGAAAGGTTTGAATTAGGGGTTTAAATGAACTAAATCGTTTGCTAAAATTTCGTGAACAGTTCACTATCAGAAAGTTGAGGCGATTTTTCACCGCTATTATTGAATTTCGCTGAAAAAAGGGCATAAAAGCGTTGAAGGGAACGAGTTTCAGCGCTAAAAACTATGCTGGTCAATGAATTTTGGATGTTGACTGAGTGGATTTCACCGCTATTATTATAGAGCGCTGAAATAGCCAGACGAGGGGACCAGTGTTTCAACGCCTTTAAAAATTTCGCTGAAATAATTGGTGACATGGCATTTTGACTATAGTCCGCGTTAAATTTTGTGATAGAACCCACAAACGTTTCACCGTTTTATTCATGTAGCGTTGAAATGTTTGCTGACTGTACCTAGGCTAAATTTTGAGCCCATTAATTCTGGGTTGTTGGCATGTTATTGGGTTGGCCTCTTTGTATTGGTCTGACTATTTTAAAGTCCATTGATCTGGTGGCCAAAATAGCAGCCGCGAGTTGTTGCTTTCGACCTGAATGATAATAAATAAAATTTTGAATTTGTGACGTTGTGGGACCTGAATAATTTTACTTCTCTGTTGCAACGAAACAATAATAAAAGCGCTGCTACATCTGCATTGAATGCACTCACCTACCACAGAGTGTAAAAAAAAAAACAAAAAAGGAGTATGCATATATATACCTCGATCGAACAGAGAGAGGTTTTCAGCAGCATTGAAGCCAGAGAAGGGGGGTAGCTGAGATTGGTGGTTTTACAATGAATGAAGGTAATCATTCTAATTTCTTCCAATCATTTTTCTTCCCTTAGTATGCCCATGCAACCCCATGTTGATTTAGTATATTATTTTGCTTGTGTCATGAAATATAGAATTTTGAATTCCTAATTAAGATTCATGAATTTATTCATTTTTGATTGTAGGTTGTGAAAGTGTTAATAAAGATTTAGAGTATCGACGTCAGGTTGTTAGGGAGTCTAGTCTTTCGACCGATAAGCAAGTTGCATTTGTAGACAATTTTATTGGCTATGCTTTTGGTAGGGAGGAAAATGTGCTATTTCCTTGTAGACGTTGTTTGAATCGAGAGAGGTTTAGAAGTAAGGAAGTGTTAAGATTGCATTTGATTATGAATGGTTTCGATCCCTCGTATGATGTGTGGATATTTCATGGTGAATTTCGGCCTAATTCTAGCAATGTAGGAGAAGTAGTTAAAGAGGAGGAGGAGAAGGAGAAATGTGGTTTCTATAATTATTTCGATAAGATGAGAAGTGATTTTGCCGAGGAACCGGAAATTCTTGCTAAGATGTTGGGTGAACTAGAGATACCTTTGTATGAGGGTTGCAAGGAAGGAGATACGGTTATGTCTTGCTTAATGGAGGTGTTTAACATGAAGGCGGCTAGTGGTTGGAGCGATCTAAGTGTTAATCGATTGTTGGGATTTTTACACAATAAGTTGCCCGTAGGTAATTCCTTGCCTAGTAACCTCTATCATGCCAAAAAAATATTGTGTCCATATGAAATGGAATATGAAAAAATACATGTTTGTCCTAACGGTTGCATCTTGTATAGAGGTAAGTACGAGAAGGAAACATCATGCCATGTTTTTAAGGCTAATAGGTACAAGAAAGCTAAAAATAGGAAAGGCGAAGAGATAGATGGTGGTGAAGATGACTTCAAAGTTCCTGCAAAATGCATTTGGTACCTACCAATTGTACCGCGGTTTCAAAGATTGTTTGGGAATGTGAAAGATGCAAAGAACATGACTTGGCATTGTGATAGGGAAAGACCACTTGATGATATGATTCGTCACCCTTCTGATGGGGATCAATGGAAGAAAATTGATAGGTTATATCCAGATTTTGGAAAAGGAGATAGGAATCTGAGGCTTGCATTAAGTACTGATGGAATGAGTCCATTTTCAACTATGTCGTCGAAGCACAGTACTTGGCCGGTAATGTTAGTCATTTACAATTTGCCTTCCTATTTATGCATGAAACGGAAGTATGTTATGATGCCTTTGCTTATTTCTGGGCCTAGACAACCAGGGAACGACATAGATGTTTTTTTGGCACCCTTGACTGAAGATTTAAGAAAACTATGGATTCATGGAGTTGAGATGAAAGATGCCTATAGGGGGGATGTTTTTAATATGAAGGCCGTGTTATTGTGGAGTATTAGTGATTTTCCCGCATTAGCTATTCTGGGTGGTTATGTTGCTAGAGGTCACAAGGCATGCCCTGTTTGTGAGGAGGAGACTGAGTACAAACAGTTAAAATTTGGCAAGAAGCAGTTTATATGGGGCATAGAAGGTTTTTGAAACACAACCACCCTTACCGGGAAAATGTGGATGGCTTGTTTGGAGGCAAAGAAGTTCGTGATCCACCAAGTATACTGACTGGGAGGATGATACACTTGAAAATGAAAAAGTTGATTGTAGTTTTTGGGAAGAAAGTGAAGAAGCCATCCAAGAATGAGAAGTCTCCTTGGAAGAAAAGATCGATTTTTTTGAACTATTGCCGTACTGGGAGGTTCATGAAGTTCGCCATTGTTTAGATGTAATGCACATAGAGAAAAATGTGTGCGACAGTCTAGTTGGTACATTATTGAATATTGCATCAAAGACAAAGGACAACTTGAATGCTAGGAAGGATTTGGTGGATTTAGGGTTAAGGTTAGAGTTAGCTCCAGAAGAAAAGGGAAACAGGACATACTTGCCTCCTGGACCGTGAAATCTGTCTAAGGCCGAAAAACAGTCTGTTTGTGATAGTTTGATGTCGATGAAAGTTCCAATTGGCTATTCGTCCAACATTAGTAGATGTGTAAAGGCAGATTTGAAACTTTCTGGATTAAAGTCACACGACTGTCAAGTTTTGATGCAACAATTACTGCCAGTTGCAATTCGTGGTGTTTTGGATGTTCAGGTTAGAATTTGCATCACTAGATTGTGATTTTTTTTCCATACAATATGTCGTAAGTCTGTTAGTAGGCGGTTGTTGGAATTGATTGAAGTGGAAGCCTTTGAGATTTTGGCTACACTAGAGTTGTATTTCCCACCAAATTTCTTTGACATAATGGTGCATTTGATTGGTCATTTGGTGAGAGAAATAAGAATATGTGGTCCAGTGGAATGCATTGGATGTATCCCTTTGACGTCAGATGGGTGGATTGAAGGGTTATAACAAATACAGTAGTCGGCCAGACGCTAGTATAGTGGAGAGCTATGTGACTGAGAAAGTTATTGAGTATTGTACTAGTTTCTTGGAAAAGGGGATGGAGTTTGGTGTTCCTCAAAACAGACATGTTGGGAGGAAAATGGGAAGTCCTCGAGGGCCAGGCCGATGCAAGCGACCTACAAATAGTGAATTGGAACGTGCTCACCATTACATTCTTAGGAACTCTAGTGAAACTGTGTCCTATGTTGATGAGCACTTGAATTATCTGGCTACTTTGTATCCTGGAAGGGGTGGCACTTACATTCAAGCTAGGCATACAGAGACATTTGTAGAATGGTTTGAAGGCCGGTGTAATGTCGATGGAATTGATGAAAATCTACGTTCCTTTGCTAGGAAACCGAATTCTGTTGTTAGGTCCTATTCAGGATATGACATTAACGGATACTCTTATACCACTGAACGTAGGGATAGTAGAACTACGACACAAAGTAGTGGTGTGTACAATGAGTCAGAGCAGATTACCAAGAAAGGTCCTAGTATTGAATCATTTTATGGGGTGATTGATCAAATTTGGGAACTTGACTATAGTGCCTTCAAGTGTGTTGTGTTCAAATATAAGTGGGTTTCAAACAAGGGCGGCGTTGACTTGGATGACCCCATGGGTTTTACACGTGTCGATCTGAAAAATGAAGGCAATCAGGATGATTGTTTCATTTTAGCGGCTCAAGCGCGACAAGTATTCTATGTGGAGGATCCTAGTGATAAGAAGTGGTCGATTGTGTTACAAGGGAAAAGTACTTCTTTGAGAAAGAGATTGATTGCGAAGTTGTGAACGACAAGTTAGAATTTCCAACTGCATTTCCAGGTCACTGTAAGAAGACGGAAATGAGTAGAATCAAAAGAGGGCACGATGATGGATTGTGGGTTGATGCCAATGGGAATTTGATTGAAGATAATTTCCCTTGAAAAAAGAATAAGTCCTAGATTGTATTTCTCCTTTACAGTTTGCGTTCATTAGCGCATTTTATTTGTAATTTGAAGTTGGTTTTTTTTATTACACTGAATTATTCATTAGCATTCATACTAGTTGTTTTGTTGACAGTATTAGAGCAACAACGGGCTGCTGCTCCGTAATAGCCGTTGCATTTGAAAACAGGGGGCGCTGCAACGCGAAGCTGCCTACAGTTATAGAGCAGCCACTAACTGCTGCTCTGGGCTAATCACCCAAAAATCAACTTCCAGTAACCGCAACAACGCACTGCTGCTATTCAGAAACTTTTAGAAAATTTAAAAGCTGAGAAAAAAAGAATTCTGGAAGACTAATCATACTTTTCATTCAAAACAGAAACTAGAAACATCATTTTCATACAAAAAAGATCAATCCAAGAAACAACAAAAGCCAATATCTCATAAACTGAAGATCAAACTAATTCATAAGCATTACAATGAACAAAAGGCTGGTCTAAACCTCTCAGGCATGCTGTTCTTCAGGTGAATTTGGAGCAGTTGCAGTGAATACTTCATTCTCCTCGTGGACTGGATACGGTCCTACAGCAAGCACACTGTCAGGGAATGCATGTGTGAGTAACTTTGTTGTGTGTTCACTCATTAGCATTAAGTAGTGAATTTCTTTCTCCATCTTGTCGACCCGATGAGCTAAGTCTGAATCAGTTGATGTTGTTGCTTGACCCGCTGGCCTCCTGTGGAAATGCTGCACCTTGTTAACTGCCATGGGTGGCTTCCATTAGTCGTCCATCCTATCCTCACAACCTTCCTTGTGACATATACTAGTAACAAGAGAATGGAACCTCAAGCAACCGCCCGAGGCTGTCATGGCGTTGTAAATAAGCTGTCCAACATTTATAGCAATGTTATTCTTCAACGCATACAGTATCCTAATACGTTCCCAATTGACCTCCGAGTTGACAGTCACCGGGCTAATACGTGAAGCGACAAAACTATACCACATATTCATATCCATAGTCAAGTGCTTCTTCTCGATACTACCCCATTTTTCATATGGCAATATATCATCCATTGATATCTCATGTCTAGTTATATCTCTAACTTCCTCTTTCCACTTCCCAACTAATGTCCTTGTTTCTCCATCAACCGTAGTCTGACTCTCTAGCTCATCATATTCTCCATACATTTTAGCATCAGTGTTCAAATGAAAGTAGGCATTTATTACTTTTGGAGAAATGCTTACTTGCTTTCCCCGGCAGAGGACAGGTCCCTTTTCCCTCATACACCCAAGGTTTGCAAGGAACTCATTGGCCATGGTGATATTTGCATCTTGGGGTGACTCATAGAAAGCCTCCCACCCGTGGTTTCGTATGTATTCGCGGAAAGGCGGCTCATTTTCGATTCCCCTCTCTTTTAATATCGTCTTCCGTTGGAGAACCCCGTAGCGACTCCTGGCTTCGTTCGATATGAAATCGAGGGAGTCAGTGTTTATGGTTCCAGCATTGGGACTGGTGGCTATGGTTCCAGCCGTCGAGGTCGACATGGTGGCAGCTTTGCCAGCTTAGGCAGAGGATGCAGGCACCTTTGTTTTCTTCGATGTTTTATTTTTTTTAGGAGGACCCATCCTGTTCAAAAACAATGTGTGAGTAACATCCATATAAGCCTCAAAGCAATAAACATCAATCACATTGCTTACATCACTTTTATTCTATCAGATTCATCCATCAAATTGTTTCCATCCACTATAACTATGATCTATAACTATGAGTCAACAACATAGTATATATAGCTATGGTTTCTATCCACTATTACTATGAATCAGCAAAACAGAATCCATTCCTAATGTTTCCATTCACAATAACTATGAATCAACAGCACATGAACCAATATGAATGCATTATATCCAAAAACAAAGAATAGACAAACCACAACTATCAAAAATCAAAGAAAACATATAATTGACAAACCCTAAATTGGATTACCTGCGTAGTTGAATCACGTAATCCGCTTCACCTTCAATACAGTTTGGCTATGGCTAAATCACCGTCCAACAGGTTGATATCATATCACGGTTTTGGTGGTTTGATTTCACCTTCAGTACGGTTTGGTGGTTTGATTTCACCTTCAGTACGGTTTGGTGGTGTGGGGATTTCTGTCGGGTAAAAATTGGGGAGAAAAAGTTTGGGGATGAGATTGGGTGCCTGATTGCAATAGACTATTTTTTTATTTGTTGTGGACCTTGTGGTCTAATGATGAATGGACTGATATGTTATTTGGTATGGGCTGAAAACATAAGCCCACTGGACTGATGCAGTCTTGTTAACCTTATACGCGTGTCACACAAAGAATTAGACACGTCGCAGGGGTAAAATAGTCAAATTTAAATCTTAACCCTAATTATGCTAGCTATTAGTATCAAAAAATAATTTTTATTACAATATATTGAGTTCCATAATTTTCCTCATGCAATTCATCAAGAATTAGTTATTTTGGGTAGATTAATTAGGTACGTGTAGTACAAATCGATAGAGTTCGAGATACATTCACTACAAGTTCTATTCATACTTATACTTACTTCCATGGACTTAGGTGTGAGATTTATTGGAAAGTCATGACTAAAATTTTCAAAAGTCATATAATGTACGTTACATATGTACTCCACAATACGTGTCACCCGTGCATTGTGATTGACGTGAGCGGTAACTAAAAATGCATCAGTTATGATAGTAGTCAATGTAAAACCGTCGCAGTGACCTCGTTGTGTTACCAATTGACTATAAGTTAAGGACATTTCATATGAAATGTCCACATTCATAATGATCTACATCGAACACAAAACAATGTAATCCCGATACGATTAATACCGTCCAGTTACAAAACGTTTGGGGCAAATTCATAAATTAGTAAAATTTCAACTTCACTCATCACAAGCACTTTTTAATTTTGCTTGAAGTGCATATTATGTATTAATATATATTTTAATTACAGATTATGAAAAAAAGTTGTCAACTTTTTAAAAAAGTTTTTTTTAAAAAAATTAATGGCCTGCCACAATAATACTTACAAAATGTTATGGTTTAATTGTAAAAATTGGAAATTGCAAAAATAGGCCCACATTTTTCAGAGGCGGGAAAAATCTGTGGGCGCGAAGTTTCAAGTTTTCACGTTGCAGTGCTAATTGACATAGCGCTGTAATGTACTTAGCCAATATTTCCTAAATTTGGGTCAAATACTGGGTTGACTACTAGGCGCGCAAAAAAGCAGCAGCTGACTGCTGCGCTGATACACTAAAACACACCGTTTTGTTCTAAACTTTTTTTATTCAATTTGCTCATTTTATATTTATATTTTTTTAATTCATTTAATTACCCATGTATAAATAACGATGCCCCAACCCATATTTGTTTCTATCTCACCACATTAAACCCCGACCCATACCTTGTCTGAACCAATTTTCCCCCAAACCCAGAAAACCCTCGTCTCCAAATCTGTGATTTTCCGACCGAAATACTCAACCCACTGCGACCCATCCCACTGTGACCCACGACACTGCGTCTGCCCGACAGTCAGTGCCTCATTACACCGGTTGAACAGGTAAAATCCTAGATCTACAATTTATCGATAGTATATTTCTTGATTTGCATGTGCATGATTTAGCCAAGATTTGTTTGTAGTCGAGCTGTAACCCTAGCTGCCATCTTCATGCACTAAACCCTGATTGCTTAAAAAAAATCAATAACAACTCAGATCTGTACTTGATTTGCAAGGGTATGTTTTTGAATTTTAATGTTCCCCCTTTAGTGCCATGCTTGCAAAATCACTACTTTATGTTTGATTTGCCCTGTGTCACTTGATATGTTGTCACAGTGTGGGGGGATTAGTGTTTTTCCTCTGTTAAATTGTTCATGTTGACTGTGTTGGACCACTTCATTGATGCGTATCTTGTTAATGCCTGTCAACAGAAAGTCCTCATCACAATGGACAACTAACCATGGTGCTGAAGGGACTGATTCTGAGAACTTAGGTGCTGAAAGCAAGACTGAGAGTTCGAGGAAACAGAAGAAGCCAGGTACACCGATATCTATTGAGAAGCTGATAGGAGTAGCTGACCCACGTAACCCTCACCCGGGAGACATTGACCAACCAGAGGAACACAACTTCAAGAGGGAGACTTTAGGGGAGGCCAGGGAAGGAGAGAACTTCGACAAGTTCGAAATAGCATCTTCATTTAGAAAACGCGGCTCAGCCACCTGCAAATCAGTACTTCTTGCAAAGCACAGTAAATCACTACCGATGTGGTTCGATCGGTTCCTTTGCCCTCGAGTCATGGTAGGGAAGTGGTGTGGGTACGTTGCATATGCTTTCAGGAGAAGAATCAAGTTTGGCACTTGGAAGAAGTGGCTAGATGTTCCACAGTCTGTGAAAGATGAAGCTTGGGAGGATATAATGGTAAGAGTTGTATTTTTTTTTTTGCCTGGTACTAACAGTTATACATATGAATGTGCTACATATTCAGTTATCCACTCTAATTCTTTTTATCTGCTTTTTTAGGAGAGTTGGGACTTCAGGACCGTACTTAATGAGGAAGACCAGGCCAAGCTGAAGAAGCAATGGACGACCTATGCAGCCTGCAGGATGCGTTGTTGGAGGACCAAGGTGTGGAATAAGTACGTGGCCAAGATTGATCCAAAAAGCCACTTGGTAATCCATGCACCTTGTACAGGTGGATGGATCCTAAAGAGTGGGAGCTGTTTGTGGAATACAGGTCGACAGACCCCGATTTCATAGTAAGATGCACAACAACTCAGTATTTTATTCATGTTATATGTCATTGCACGACTTCAGTTCAAAAAACACTAACAACTACTTTTTTTTGCTAAACAGAAAATGAGTGCAAAAAATTATGCAAATGGATTGCTGAAGAGGTTCATCCACCACCGTGGGAGCGGAGGATACAGAAAGGTGTACATAGAGAAGGCTAAGGAGATGCGGAGGGAAGCAATTAAGGAGAAGATTGCAGCGGGGATGAGTCAAGAAGAAGCCGAGGAGGCTGTCAGGCACATGGTCTTTATTGTCGACCGCTCCATTGTGTTCCTAGAGGCAAACAAAAAGGATGGTCGGTATTCTCAGGACTTCGTAAGAGATGCTGCTGAAGAGATAGTAAGTCCCTCTCTCTCATTCATTTTATATGTACATATTCATGTTATATGTAAATAACATACAAAATTCAAATTTTATAAACCTTTTAATTTAAATGTAGCCGAGGCTCAACCGAGAGAAGGAACAGGGTAGACTGATTATCAAAGGCAGGGATGACATCCTGTATTTGGCTACGAAAATCAGGGACACTCCAGGATGACATCTTGCCTGCCCAACCACAGCAAATCTGGATTTTGCTCATCCCGGGCTAACCAAAGATGGCCGGAAGAGGATGCGAGCTCCAAAGACGAAGAAGGATAAGTCTGAGGCTGAGGCAAAGCAGATAGCCGATGCGTTGCGCGAGTACACTGACTTCATCACTGACAAGCTTGGCATAGATCTGACGGCAGACATCACCCCAGAGAATTTCATGAAGGCACAAATGGAGAAGAAGATACAAGCTGCTAAGGACCTGGTTTCTGAGTTTCCCAAACCAGCGGCAAGTGCAACGTCTGAATCGGTCGGCGAGGTAAAATCAGTTCCCCTAGTTTCGACTTTAACATTGGCTTCTTATTATATACAATTCCAGTCATTGAGTTCTTTACATTGTTCATGTTTATTCATGTCAGACAAAAATTCGCAACCCACCAGCCTCTGTTCACCAGGCAACCGGGCAAAAATCAACCACTTTCAAAACATACAGTGAAAGTCTGAACACAGAGGTTCGCCTGCTTTCATTTTTTCTCACACTTACACCAACAAATAAATTTTACACTAGAATTCCTGACATTAATCAATCCTTATTTGCAGCTGCGGTCATCGATACCTTGCTATTTGCAGGTTCGAACTGCGACTGGGAGGGTGGTAACAGCTGCGGCTGGTGTTGTACTACCATTCCTGGGTGACCTTGGCTGTGAGACCGTGCAAGTCAAAGCTCCAACATTTCGACCTGACGAGGACCTGCCTATTCTCAACCAAGATTTTTCAACAGTTGGATTTGCTGCAGGTGGGATGCCGGTCTTGTGTCCAGAAGAACTCATTGACTATACCATGGCAGACGAAGTTCAGGCAATTCTTCTCACACATGTTGTCATTTTTCTGTTTATTTGCATTTTATTAATTTGTAATGCTAACCTATTTCATTTTAGGAATCTGCTCGAAAGCTTGAAGCAGTCAATGTGTCAAATTCACCATCCCACCTTCCACCTGTTTCAGAAGATGTCCAAATTCTGGGTGCTGGCAATGAGGAACCTAGCCAACCGGAGGTACCAAAAGCTCCTACCCAACTCGATGACAACATGGAGTTGGACGAACAAGAAAAATCTCCCAGTGGAGCTGATACATTCAACAACCCTTCCCCACCACCAGCATCTCCACTACCTGTCAAACTAGAGGCGGATGAGGACAACGAAACAGCCAAGCCAGCGGAACAGGTACCAACTCTTCTTCTGACATGGATAAATCATCTTTCCTGCACACCTGTACCTTTTTTACTACTTTTTCAGTACATGGATGAAAGTAATGTTTTTATTTTACTAATGGTCATGCCTTCATTTTGATTTCGTAGGTTTTTGCGCATCACATGAGGGACCCCAAAGTCAGGCACAGTCTCACTAAAGCCCTAGCTGATTTGGCAGCCCATCCAAACGCAAAGGAATGGTACATCATGCCATTGGAGCTTGATGTTTTTGGCCCAGGTTTCAACCATATGCACATGACCTTGCCAACTGCCACCACTTGGATAAAAAATGTGAGCAGGTTTAAGAAGGAGTGGAAATGTTTTGGCATGAATTACTCGTGATCTTGCGTTAATACATTTTGAATGCTAAGTATGTCGTGCGCGATTCATTAGATGTACTCGTTGGCTTTCATGCATTATCAGCTTTCTGGCCTACTGGCCTTTTGAAAGAAACCGCAAATAGTGCGGTGGCGGTGCAATTTCCAGTGCGTTTTTTTTCCGCCGACAATTTTTATTTCACCGATACCGCCCATTGTACCGCTGAAATGAAATAACAAACCCTATCAGCGCTTTCACTAATATTGGCGGGAACTGAAAATTCAAATGAGCAATTACGTGGGAAATTCAAATTTCAAATTACCCCCTAGAAGATGGATATCAACGCTGTTTTATAACCGCTGCAAACCATGTTGACCACCAGTCAACCATCAAACAGGCCTGGTCAACAGGTAACCTGTTAGGGTCGGGCATCTCACCATCCCGCATGGTTCATCCCGAACCCCCATCCTACATGACGATCGGGCCAGACCCGACCGCAGGTGGCAGCTTTACCTAACCTGACAGGAGAATCTTCCCAGACCGCCTAACGGCGCGGTCTGATCAGGTCAGGTCAAACTGTCTGCACCATATATATATATCCCTTTCTCACAAGAGAAAGGTAAGTTTACTAAACACAATCAATCACATCCCAACTCTCCGATCAGTCTTCTGACTTTAGCATCGGAGCGGGAACGGCAATAAGCCGCCCTGCCCTGATTGAGAGTTCCTTGATTCTTAGCAGGTACTCCTCATCGTGCCATCGCGACGGATCATCAAGGACGCACATCGCGACTGTAACATTGGCGCCGTCTGTGGGGATATCATCAAGTATCTTCATAGCCCACGCACTGCAAATGAGCAGAGAAGGACAAGACCACGCGGTCCTCATTGACGAGGTAGTGGTCACAGATCTGGGCGACGAAGGGGCTGGAGTCCCGTTCACCCCTTCAAACCCAGCAGCCACTCCGATCTCGGCGACGCCTGAGCAGGCTCGGCACCCAGGCGCGTCCCCATCTTTCACAACGGAGGATGGTGATGTTCTCCGCCAGATACTGGAGTCACAGGCTACCATCAACAAGCAGCTGCAGGAGCTGCGAAGTACGCCGCCGAAAGCGCGGCGTCTTGAAGGTTTGGCGAAGACGGTCACACCGACAAAGCTCTTCGCCGAGCCCGCACGAGCTAAGCGAAAAGCCCCCATCCTCACAGAGCTGGATGATGACGGGAATGAGATCCTGGAAGATTCAGACGAGGAGTGGGGAGATCCGGGCGAGAAAGAGGCCAACCCTAGGTCTCATCCTGGGGAATGGGCCATGACGTATGTTCACAAGCCAAGTGTCAAGCCGAGGGTGCCGGCGAAGCAGAGGCTGTCGGTGTTTTATGAGGCCCCGGATTGCCAGAAAAGAGGGAGCCCGTTTTCAGAGGCAATAACGGAGTTTGTTGCCAACCCTCGTCTCGGATCCCACCAAATCTAGGTACGTACGATGGCTTGTCGGACCCAGCAGATCATTTGCACACGTTCACAACTAATATGTCAACGTACGCCACGCCCGAGCCCGTGTGGTGCAAAGTCTTTGCCACCACGCTCAAGGAGGCAGCAAGGGTATGGTTCGCCAACCTGGACAATGGAAGCATATCCAGTTTCGCGCAGCTCGAGGAACTTTTTCTCATCAGGTTCATGCAGAAGAGGAAGTTCACCAACACGACGCAGGACCTGATGAAGATACGCCACAAGGCATCATCTGGCGAGAGCCTGATGGAGTATTATGAGCGCTTCATCGAGGAAAGCAACAGGGTGGTGCACCGTGGCGAGCCGCGGTGGTTGATCGAAATCTTCATGCAAGGCCTGGATCACGAGGCTCTGGATTCGGAGCTCACCCTTCGCGCGGTACACACGCTGGACGAGTTGCATATGGTGGTGGAGATGTTTCACCGAGCCGATGAGAATGCCAAGAAGAAGAAGTTGGCAATACAGAAAGAAGCTCGACCTTACTGGTCAAAACAGAAGCCCATCCAGGATGGGCAACCGGCTAAAGCAGAGAAAGCGTCATCGGTGAAGGACAGGCTAGGACCTCGAGTTGCTCAAGAAAGAGTCTTCACCCCGTTGACAAAGACGCCCAGAGAAGTCTTCTTGGCAAACCGCGACGTCATCCCACCCCCGCGTGCCATGAAGATGCCTCCCAACAAACGAAACTTGAACAAGTTTTGCGAGTACCATGACGACCACGGCCACGACACAGAGGATTGCATCCACCTGAAGAAGGCCATCGAGTCATGCCTGCGCAAAGGGCAGTTAAAACAATTTGCTGCCACCGCCAAAGCTCACAACAAGGCGACATATGCCAACAAGAACGGCGGCCAGGATCAAGGGGCCAACAGGGGGCGTGGTAAAGGAAAGGAGGTGGCGCGGGCCGAGCAACCAGATGTAAAGAGAGCAAAGTATGAGGAGGAGTCATCACCAGAACGAGAACCAGCAAGGCGCGCGAGCAATGATATACTCACTATCATAGGCGGGAATGCCGGAGGGAGCTCGGATTCACAAAGAAAGGCTAGATGCATGATAGCCCCAGAACACACCCCGACGAGCAGGAAGCTGGGTAGAGATGAATTGATCACGTTCGGCGCCGACGACCCCATCCCCGATCGTCCAGCCGGATGCGATGCGGTCATCATCACGGTTCAAATAATGGATAAGATGGTCCATCGAGCATACGTGGATGGTGGCAGTTCAGCAGAAATAATGTATTGGCATTGCTTCGAAAAGCTGGACGACAACACAAAGGCCAAGTTGATCCCAACAAGCACACCGTTGGTGGATTTCGCGGACAGAACGGTGTGGCCAGAAGGAACAATCACACTTCCAGTTGGGGTCGGGGAGAGGCCGTCCAGGAAAGAGGTGGACATGGAGTTCATCGTCATCAAAGCTCATAGCCCGTACAACCTAATACTGGGGAGACCAACGCTAGCCCAACTCAAAGGTATCGTCTCAACCCTCCACCTGCTTTTGAAGTTTCCAACCAAAGGAGGGATAGCGACCGTTCGGGGTGATCAGCAAAAGGCGAGAGAGTGCCACAGAATTGCACTGAGAAAGCGGAAGCGTCCGGATGACGAATCACCACCACGACGTCCGGTCCACATGGTCCGGTCAGGGATTCCGGACCCCAAAACCTTGTCAGCATCTTGCATGCCCATGTTCCTTGACCAAGACGGATGCCGAGGAGTCCAAGTGGGATCCGACTTGCCCGACGCAAGTCGTCAGGAGGTTCTAGGGGTCTTGATCAAGCATCAAAAGGTCTTTGCATGGAAGGCGACAGACATGACGGGAGTATCACCTGAACTCGGTCAACACGCCCTCAGAGTGGATCCTTCACATCCACCAGTCATGCAGAAAAGACGGCCGCTATGCCCAGAAAGGAATGACGCGGTGAACAAACAGGTAACCGAGTTGGTGAATGCAGGTATCCTACGGGAAGTGCCATACCCCACGTGGTTAGCCAACCCGGTCCTGGTCAAAAAGTCAGATGGGAGTTGGCGAATGTGCGTCGATTACAAAGCGCTGAACAGGGCATGCCCCAAGGATTGCTACCCGACACCCATCATCGATCAGAAGGTGGACGCGTTGGCCCCTTTCCCGATCAAATGCTTTCTAGACGCATACAAAGGGTACCACCAAATCACGATGAAGGAGGACGACATCGACAAAACTGCCTTCATCACGGAGAGGGGAGCCTTCGCGTACCGGATGATGCCGTTTGGCTTACGCAACGCCGGTGCCACTTACCAGAGGGTGGTGGACAAGATTTTCAAAGCGCAGATCGGCCACAACATGGAAATCTACGTCGATGACATGGTCATCAAGAGTGTGTCGTATGAAGGTCTAGTGAAGGATCTAGATGAGACTTTGGGAACCTTGAACGCGGCAGGTATGATGCTCAACCCGGCCAAGTGCCAGTTCGGAGTGGGGGCCGGGAAGTTCTTGGGCCTCATGGTGTCCAACAACGGTTTGGAGGTCAATCCGAAAAAGTCCAAGCCGTTTTGGAAATGAAGCCTCCCAGGAACGTTAAAGACGTACAGAGCCTGAATGGAAAGCTGGCGGCTATGAACAGGTTCTTGTCACGAGCCGCAGAGAGGTCACTCCCGTTCTTGAGGATCCTCAAGGGCAGCGTCGGGCCAAAAGGAGCAATCCAATGGGGCCAGGTCGAGGAGGAAGCGTTCCTCAAGTTGAAGGATCATTTGAAAGACCTACCAGCCATGTCCCCTCCCGAGCAAGGTGAGACGTTGTATTTATACCTTGCCGCTGGGATGGAAGTCGTGAGTGGCGCGTTGGTTAGGGAAGTGAACTAAATCCAGCGTCCAGTCTATTATGTCAGCCGAACGCTGCAGGGGGCCGAGTTGAGATACAGCGCTCAGGAGAAGCTGGCCATGGCATTGGTCCATGCGGCGAGACGCCTCAGGTCATACTTTCAAGCACACCCCATCGTGGTTCTCACAAACGAGCCGCTCAAGGCAATTTTAACCAGACCGGAGATGTCAGGAAGGTTGGCCAAGTGGGCAATAGAGCTAGGCGAACATGCCATTGAGTTCGCCCCAAGGAAAGCCATCAAAGGGCAAGTAATGGCTGATTTCCTGGCAGAATTGCCATCCGGGATCGAGGAAAAGGATGAAGTGACCATCGACGCACCAAGCGAGCCAGCCGACAAAAAGCAACGACGCGTTGACAGGACAGGATGGTGGAAGCTACATGTGGATGGCGCATCCGGCGTGGAAGGATCAGGAGCAGGTCTGATCGTGACTGACCCCGATGGCATGGAGACGACGTATGCGTTGAGGTTCCAGTTCCCAGCCACGAACAATGAAGCATTAATTGCAGGCATGGAGTTAGCAAAGGCGTTGGGCGCAACCAAGTTGGATGCATACGGCGACTCGGCTTTGGTTGCAAACCAGTTCAATGGGTCATACGCAGCCAAGGAGCCATCAATGCAAAAATACCTGGCCAAGGTTAAGAGTCTAGCTACGCAGTTTGAAGGATTTGAGGTGACCCGAGTCCCCAGATCCGAGAATACAAGGGCAGATGCCCTCAGCAAGCTGGCCTCCACGGCAAGTAGCCATCTGTCCAAAGGAGTTCTAGTGGAAACACTGCCGACAAGATCAACTGACGGCATGACGGTCGCGGCTATTGAGGCCGAGCCACCATGTTGGCTGATACCAATGCGGGACTACTTGCTCAGTGGAGCATTACCACCCGATCAGAAGGAGGCGAAAGCCCTAGAGAGGAAGGCGCTGAATTTTGCGCTCAGGAACGGGGTGGTATACAAGAGAGGATACTTGCAGCCGTGGTTGCGATGCTTGACGCCCAGACAAGCAGAACGAATCCTGAAGGAGCTCCACGAAGGAAGCGGCGGCAGCCATCAGGGGGCCCGGACACTGGCGTTGAGGGCATCCCGAGCAGGTTATTACTGGCCCAACATAAGGGTCGACGCTGACCATGTGGTTAAAGCTTGTCATCAGTGCCAGATACATGACCGGGTGTCATCTCAACCCGGCCAACCCATGAAGAGCATCACAGGCCCATGGCCATTTGCAAAATGGGGCATCGACATTGTCGGTCCTTTCCCCCAAGCGACCGGCAAGAGAAGATTCCTGGTGGTGGCCGTTGATTACTTCACCAAGTGGGTTGAGGTGGAGGCACTGGCAACCATCACGGGCAAGAGGATGACAAGTTTCGTGTGGAGGAACATTGTTTGCAGATTCGGCCTGCCCAAGACGATCATAAGCGATAACGGATGCCAGTTTGAAGGAGGAGTCTTCAGAGACTGGTGTAACCAGATGGGCATCCAACAGAGCTTCACATCAGTAGCCCATCCACAGGCCAATGGTCTCACCGAGCGAACCAATGGAACGATTGTGCAAGGGTTAAAGAGAAGGTTGGACGGCGCGAAAGGGAACTGGGTAGATGAGCTCCCATCGGTGTTGTGGGCATACAGGACGACGCCCCGAACGGCCACAGGTGAATCACCTTATTTTCTGTGTTTCGGCAGTGAGGCCATCATCCCGCCTGAGCTCATCATCCCATCAACGCGATCCGCCATCCCGGATGCCGAGGAGGACAACAACCAGCGTCTGAGGGAGAGCCTGGAGGAATTGGAGAGAGCCAGAGAACAGGCCACAATCAAAGAGGCGGCCTACAAGTCATATGTGGAACAACGCTACAATGCCAGAGTCCGCATAAGGAATCTTAAGCAAGGCGAGTTGGCCCTCCGAAAGAATGAAGCTAGCCGAGTTGAGGGCTTGAAGAAGTTAGATGTCACGTGGGAAGGACCATACGTGGTCGCAGAAGTGCTGAGAAACGGCGCATACAGGCTGCAGACCATGGCCGGCGAAGCGGTACCGAGGACGTGGAACATGGAGAACCTCCGCCGTTATTACGGTTGAGCAGCATCAGACCCATGAGAAAGGTACCAATTAGTTTGTATATAATGGGGAAATGCTTTTGGGAGAACGGATTCCTGATAGGATCGCGACTTTTGCCCTCATGAGGGATGTGATCTTGAGGAAATCCAGTTCTCCCGTGCAAAATTGTATCTTTTGTACTCCCCCTTTTGTGTTTTAATGAATTCCAAGTGTCAAGTTCAAGAACACATCATCTCTTTTTTCTGTCTCATTTATGCCTCTTTTTCGAAAGTCGAATGACATGATCGGAATCGGTGATAATGGACATTAAAAGAGGCAGTTCAGGCCATCGCTCCGGTTACCCGGACAAAGCATTAGAACACTCGACACATCCCTCACTTAGGCTGTGAAGCATGAAAGGCACATCTTTGCCGAGCATCTCGGACATATGTCCGGGATGGCAAAGATGCGTTCAAAAGTGTACTTACACCAATGGGCAAGTCGGATGACACGATCACGATCGTGACCGCCAGGCCGAGACTGAGGCTTAGCCGCCCCGTTTTGAGTACTGAACGTAGGCGTGGTTTTTTGTTCAAATGCGGATGGGCAAACAGAACAAACCATATCCTCTCCAAACCCGGATAGCTACCGGTTTGGAGAAAAGGTGAGATCTTTTCTTTAAGAAAAACCCATGTCGGGCACGGACCGATTAACAAGGACCATAGCTTAGCAGCTTTGGCTTTGAAGAGAAAAACCAAGGAAAGGTCTAGGACCATATACCTTGGTGGCTTGATCAGGGTTTAGCGACCTCAAAGTTGACAAGAAATTCAAGCCACATCATTGTTCACCCCGGTTAGTTCATCCTGCTGACTCATCCCTCTTCATATAGAAGGATGATGAGTCGCCACCATGAACATGGGTGAGCAGAATGGCAAGGTATCGACCAAACATTAAGGCAATAGTCAGTGAGGCAAATGCACAAACAAGAGTTTCATCAAGTAATAAAACAGCCAAACCACTAAGGCAATAATATATGCTGTCAAAGCAAGAATTCAATAGCAATGTAAAGCAAATGTAGCCCTTATAGGTCATTACAAACCAAAAGGAAATTATTCAGAGGAGTTTAGGAGGAATCCAAAAGAAAGAAAGGAAACGAAAGAAGCAGAACTAATGGTTTTGGGCAGAAACTTGGACATTGCTCCCAGCATCCTCCAAGTCCTTCACCAGCCCTTCTTCGGCGACAACTTCACCATCGACCATAACAGGTGGAACTGCAACATCTGGCTCCCATGCGGCAAGCTCGGCCGGAGTCATCTCACCGGTCAATGTAGAAAAGTACTCAGGAAAGCCATAGCCAACAAAGGCATCGGTGAGCTCAGAAAGAGCAGTGGCATAGGCAGTAGAGTCTTCATACACGTTGTCCAGCGCATAAGCCCGTCGAAGGAAAGCAGAAGTGCGCGCGACGGCGCGTTCTGATCGAGCCACCTTGGCAAACACCTCACGCACGCCGGCGGTCAGCACAGACTGATAGTCAATGGCGAGGCTGGCCTTATCCTCCAGCGCCTTCTTCAGTTGACTTTCGGACTCGGCAAAGCGAGCTTGAAGAGTGGCCAGTTCGCCAGATATCTTGTCCATCTGATCAGCTTTCCCAACAGCTTCATCTAGGCGTTTTTGCAGCTCGGTGGAAGATATCTGGGCATCTAGTAAAGCAGCGTCGCTGGTCTCCTTGGCTATTTTCAGTTCCTCACCGTCCGAGATGGCAGACGCCAGTTGAGCATTGACAGCGTCCAACTGATTCTTCAGTGCCTGCTCGGATTCCATCCAATCATCAGGTGACCACTGGGCATCAGCATCTGTTTTGGCCTTGGCCTCCTCTTGAAGCTGGACTATCTCGGCATCGGCGATGGCCAACTGCCTCTTCACGTCTCCAAGCTCGATGAGGGTGGCATGATGCACTTTCTTGTCAGCCTCATGCGCCAAGCACAAGGTGCTGAAGTCGGAGATGACGGCGAGGGATGAGCAAGCGCCCTAACAATACAACAGTTAGGAGGACAGAGTCAGGAGAGGAAGTTAAGCACGAAAGGAGAGACAAGAAGATGAAGCTTACATCGAAAACAGACGAAATCAGATTGTCCGTGGCAGTCCTGACCCCATGAAGGTTTAACGCCGGATTCTTCACCCAAGCCCTGAAATGGTCAAGGGGCATCACCTCCTTGAGATATTCTAAATGACCGGCGGGCGAGTTGAGGAAGACGGTGGAGGAGTTGGTTTTACCCTTGTCAGTTTGAAAGCCACCAGCGTGCGGAGGGGCCCTCTCACCATGCTGCGGACCAGTTGGTTCAGTGCCGCCCTTCAGCTTCTCGGGCACTTGGGGTCGGGACGAGACATTCTCGCGACCGCCGACCCCCATCTGGAACAGCTGGTCAGGCTTCAGCAAACCCCTTGACGACCCCGTGTCCTGATAGGGAAGCGAGGAACCTTCAGCGTTGCCGTCTTGTCCGGTTTGAAAGGATTGACCATGCGACTGAGTGGACTGGTTCGGTCCAGTACTGTCCTCCAACCTTCTGCGCTGCGAGGGACGGACGAACTTTGTCACGTCAATGGTTGGTCGGCGGCGAGCCACATCTGTTGGAAAACATACAACATGAAGAAAATACAGTTGAGGCAAGAGCGAAAGGTCATGACAATGCCCAAAAAGGATGAAAGAGAGGGCCAAATGGGATCTGACATACCTTTATCAGGGCGACCAATCGGAGCGAGTGCCAGAGCAGCAGGAGGGCTGAAGAGATCAACATTTGGGGGGCCGTTGCCCTCATCCTGGACGGGCTTATCAGCATCTGGGATGACAACAGGCTCATCCTGGATGGCAGGGAGCACGCGACGGTGAGGCAGGCCGGAATCCCGCAACCTCTCATCCAACTTCAAGACGTCCCACCTCTTCGGTTTCTCCTTTAGAGCCTTGATGGAGGCGGCCAAGCGATTCTGGGAAACGCCATCTGGGGCGCGGCCGCGCGTATCAGGATCGCCAACAGATTGCCTTGGGCGAGAGGCGGCAGACCCATACACGACATCTTCATCGACAAACATGAACTTTACCTTCCAGTTGGTCGTTTTGGGCATGCCGGTCAAGATGTGCAGGTCGGCTTTGGGGCGAACCTTGATGTGGCCCCAACCGTCCTCGTCGCCACCACCGCCGGTGTAGAAGAACACCCGGAACAGGGTGACGGAGGGAACAACCCCGCGAGCACCGCACATGGCCTCGAAGCCAATGATATTGCGCACAGCGTTGGGCGTCATCAAGCCCAGAGTCATGTCAAAGTAGGAAAGAATGGATTGGCAGAAAGGAGTAAGAGGGAACCTGACGCTGCAGCGAGCCAGATGCTCATAGTAAACAGGAACTTTGCCCGCCGGGGCAGCGTTGATGGTGTCGCTGGGCTTGGGGCGAACGATTGACTTGGCCAGATCTGCGATCTGGAGGCCCTCGGTGTCGCGGCAGATCTGAACAAACTCAGCCGCCTCTTCATCCGTAATCTGGCAGTACGCGCCGGAGACAGGGATGTCAGCCATGATCAGAACAGGCAAGACGCTACAGAGGCGGAAGAACACGAGAAATCAAAATGAAGCAGGTATACAGGCGTGTGCGGAATATCTAAAGTTGTGAGCAATGAATTCGAGAATGAAATGAAGAAGGCAGAAATGAGGAGCAGTTTCGTATTTGAATGAAGAAAGGGGGGGAGTTATGCGAGCAGTTAAAGTGATAATTGCAGTTGCAAAAGTTGCACAGTTACAAAGACTGAATTTACACGCATCCCTTCGAAAAAGTGATGACACGTGACAGACATGCAGTTATTACTGACGGCTCACTGTCGCACGGATCACAGAAACCCAGATACAGTCCATCACGCGAACCGTTGCTCCGCGCTCGGACTTGGGGGGACTTGTTAGGGTCGGGCATCTCACCATCCCGCATGGTTCATCCCGAACCCCCATCTTACATGACGATCGGGCCAGACCCGACCGCAGGTGGCAGCTTTACCTAACCTGACAGGAGAATCTTCCCAGACCGCCTAACGGCGCGGTCTGATCAGGTCAGGTCAAACTGTCTGCACCATATATATATCCCTTTCTCACAAGAGAAAGATAAGTTTACTAAACACAATCAATCACATCCCAACTCTCCGATCAGTCTTCTGACTTTAGCATCGGAGCGGGAACGGCAATAAGCCTCCCCGCCCTGATTGAGAGTTCCTTGATTCTTAGCAGGTACTCCTCATCGTGCCATCGCGACGGATCATCAAGGACGCACATCGCGACTGTAACATAACCCACAATCACAAACGGGCTCAAACCCATCATCAGGCCTTTTAGCATATACAAAACGCATGTTGGGCCTAATGGGTATCAGTGACCAAATGCTACATAAAAAGTGGAATGTCCAGTCAGAAAGCCTTACGTGTTCAGGCGGGTCCCTTCATTGGTGTTTCAGCGTCTCTTATCATAAGTTTTCACCACCCACTTAGAGGGCGCTACCTTATCATAAGAAAGCGCTGAAAATATGCATAAAATAGTTGAAAGGAGAGGTCAACTTTCTGATAGTGGTTCAAGAAAAAATTGGTTTCGAGCTTATCTTAGACAAATAAGTTTGAGAGCAAGTTGATTTTTTTTAATGTCTGAACGAGCTGAAACATTCCATATTTTCAAATTTGAAAGATCAAAACTCGGCTCGGCTATATGTGAAAAATTGAGATTCTGGCCAGTTAAAATCGGACGAAGTAACGGGATTACTGAAAAGTGGCGGTTAAAGTGCAGAACTATTTAGTTCAAACCTTTATTCGTCATTCGGGTTGGATAATCAAGTGTTACGGTTTTAGATGATATTGCCTTCTTTCTGAATACAAAGATTATCATGGCGTTTTTCGCAGCTCTTTCAAAAGCATAGGAAATGCTGTTCGTATGAGTAAACTACAGGAGTAAGATTTTTTTTTGCATGCTATAGACATGAAAGCAAGGTGGTTTGATCATAACTCATATAACCATAAAGAAGTTTCTTGTGTGGTGTACTCTTTGATTAAACCATGGTATATGTTTTAATGAACACACCAGGCACAACATTAAGTCGGAAATGCCACACCACACTACATTTTAAGTCATCAGCCCATCACTCTTTATTTAGTCATTGTCCTTTTTGAAATAAGCTCAAAAAATTATTAAGCGGTGAACGGCACATTATAGAGGCCGTTTGGTTCATGTGGGAGTTAAATTTCTACAGGAATTCTTATTTCCCGTGATTTTGTTTACTCCGTTAAAATACCAAGATTTTTACAAAACTTGTTTGGTTAGCGATGTGGGAAGTTAGAATTACTAGGATTTATTTTACGTGATATTGTTTGGTTGAAAGTATCTAATTCCTGAGAATTTCATTGTATAACTAATTTTTAAAAATAACTTACCGTATAACATTAACAAAATAAATCATATAAGAATTAACTATACTGCACAAGAAATTAACCAATAAACAAATAAAACAACTCGAATAAATTAACCTCGACTCCATTTTAATTAAATAACTAATAAGTATTCACACAAATCATACTCCAAAGCAAACGATATATAATGAAAAACATAATTTCATTTTCTTGTAAACATACTTTATAAATTATTCATTCTTAATCAAAATCGTCATATTTAATAATAATAACAAAAATCTATAACAAACCTCAATATTTTGCACCAATATTGATAGATCTGCAACGGAGCTAGTAGAAGGAAGTGAAAACATTGTGCGCATTATTGATGGAGGAAAATAAAAATTCGCCTCATATATGGGATAAATTGGTAATTACACGAATAAAAAAATGATGGAATTGTAAACTACCTAGGTGCGACTCGGTAAGAAAAATCCCGCGTTCTGTGGGAAGTGGAAATTCCGCGTATTTCTATATTCCTCCACATCTATCAAATTACGCAGACCAAACAAGCCGAAGTCATCTAAAATCATGGGATTTTGAAATTCCACCGTTTTGTAACTCCAACCAAACGACCTTCTATAGTTGTGCTATGTATCTGATAAGTCAATGGTTCGCTTTTTTAGGCTTCGTTCATTGGACCTAGGTCCGAGAGGATCCGGTCTTGGGATATGCAAGAGATGGGCTTACGGGTACATCGACCTAATCCAAACATGGATTGCGTATATTCTGAATTGTTTACAAGTAATACACTTCCTCTGATTATGGGAATACAACTATTATTACCTTAAGAGTTCTAATTATACTCTAAATACAAACCCTTCAAATCTACGGATTGACAGGATATAAATACAAAGATTTAGGACGCCTCTCTATCTATTTAACACATACTACGCTTTTATGCTTATACCTTCTCAAGATTGTCTACTGACTTAAGTATCGGAGTGTCTACCCCCGGTCACCCCGGAGTTTGTTTTGCAGATCAGTTCATGAGCTCGGTTCGAGATCAACCGCGGGTTCCAGCCATCCATCAATTTGGCACGCCCAGTGAGACTTGCGTGTTCATTTTGATCAAATCGACCTCGAGCTCAAATCTGATCCATACGATGACCTTTCTGGAGCAATGAAATCATGTATGATCCCAAGAATGACGTTCACTGAAGTGATTGTGTTCGGGGAAGAGCTCCAGCTACAAGCAGAGGCGCTGGTGCGGGCCGAACCTCCCGAGGCCGGGGAAGACCACATGCTACTTCCGAGCCTCCTGGAACTTCCACCATAAATCTTGGGAACTCCATCGTCGCAGGAACCACTGGTTCGGGACATGTCATTCTGGGATCTTCGGGCCCCGTTACGACAAGGATCCTTACCTCGGACGCCGTTACGAGAGGCCTTCCATCGGTAATCCTGAATCGCGGATCCCACTCCAGAGCGATTTCGATTACTTTGAAGAAATCAATTCTCAAGATGACTTCTTCACTGATCCCGAGGAAGAGAAGGAAGAAGAACTGTTGGGTGACCAACCTCCACTCAGCTCGGAGGACATAATGAGAGTCGGTGAAGCTTATGCACGAGAGCTCGGCAGAGACCTCGAGAGGATGAGACAATCAGAGGGGAATGTAAACCCTACACCCTGCGGCGCAAGAACACAAGCTCCTTCTCGACCCTTCACGACGGGCCAACACCCATCTCGACCCCTTTCAGCAGACCCGAGTTCCACTCAACAACCGGTGACTGAGGTTGCTCCAGTCCTGCCAGTAGCCGCGATCGCCCAAACAACGTTAAGTTAGATGTAGGCCTTCTAAACTCATTTTCCCAAGTTGATGGAAAACTTACAGGCTGATCCTCTGCCTAGATCTCGTGTTCCGACACTCGAGTCCTCAGCTCGGATGAGTATCCCAGATCTACTCTCTTATGATCCCTCGATCCCGGCATATCTACGAGTAGCCTACACTGTTCCGGGAACAGTTCAAGGAATAAATCTTGGCAGCACTAACCCGAGGACACATCAAACCGCTCACCTCTCACTTAGGGTTAGGAAGTATGCCACTTCCAGTACCGCCCTCCACCCTCTAAGGGAACGGTATACCACAGAGTCAGCAATTCCTAGATGGGTTGCCCCACTCACAACAACTACCACTACCTCTGCATCCACCAGGAGCTCAAGGCGACCACCCGGGGCATATGAGCGTCGGGGAGCGTCACAGATTGCTAATCAAATGCAACCAATATCTAGTGCGTCAACAACAGCGGAATCAGGAGCAAGCCAGCAGACGGTAAAATCCCGACACATACCAGCCGACAAATCATCAGATGGCATACCAAACAAGGGACCAGGACAAGACAAACAGGGAGTTAGACCGTCTTCTCGGACCGCAAAGGCCAAACAGCTCGATCTCCTTTCTCGTAGCATATCATGAATCTCTCTCATGATAGCTTGAAGAAGGAACCAACCCACGTACGGTGGAACCAGTGACCCCCGAGAATTTCTCTCAGATTTTCTCAAGACTATGCTATCTCGAGATTTCCTCGAGCTCGTGATTTGCAAGATAGTCCCGAGCTATCTTCGGGGGAAGGCGCGGGACTAATTCAGCAAGACTCCATTTGAGAGCTTGTTCTCGTACCGATGTTTTGGCAAGTTCCTATTGTCTGCATTCTTCCCACAAGAAGAAATTCACTCGATCAATGAGTGATATTGTGCAACGTCATTCACAAGGAGGGCGAGACTCATGAAGAATTTTACCACAGGTTATTGACCTGGCAATGGAATGTCACGATCAGACCGACTTTCTTATCATACGCCAGTTCATAATGAACCTCAACGATGATGGTTTGGTGAGAACGTTGACGTTAAAAAACCCTACAACCCTATAATAGCTCCAGGGAATCATGGAGAAATACGATGATTGCAAGAATGGGGTGAAGAGGAAGCACGATCTTGACCGACATCGAGAAAGCAAAAATTAGGAGCCAAATCTAAGGGTGCCTATGGCAAAAATTTTAAAGCGCTTCTAAACCTATCTTTGAATCATACACACCTCTCACAAGGTTGAGAACCAAAATACTATCCATTCATCGACCCCTTTTCAAGGATCCACCCCCAATGAAAGAATCAACTGATAGGAAAAGATCCTCAAAGTTTTGTACGTACCACAGAGATCGAGGGCATGATACAGAAGACTGTTGTCATTTTAATAACGAGATCAAGAAATTTATCCGCCAAGGAGTTGTCAAAGATGGGGCTCTAACAGCCGCCCCCGTAGTTGCCTCGAACCAAGCGGCCCCAAAGAGGAACAGGGGAAGACCCTGGTAGAAGAAGAATGATGGCCCGCAAGCAAACCACGATGATCACAATCAGGGGAAAGAGGGAAGAGATAACCCCTGAGATCCTCCTCCGTCACCGCCTAATGAAGCTAATAGAGTCATCAACGACGTACATGGCATCACCCGACGAAGAATCTTCCCTCACTAAATTAAAGGCCGGTGTTAGGGATATTCCCCAACTAGAGGTTTCGCCCGGAGGAGACGATTACCTTTTCTGATGAAGATGCGGTCCCGAATCAAGTCCCTCATTATGATCCTCTCGTGATCTCGGCAGTCATCCACAACACTCTAGTTAGAAGAGTCTTCATTGATGACAGAAGTGGAGTCGGGGTTATTCTATGACTGCTTCGAGAAGCTGGGATTTAGCAAAACTGACCTCAAACCAACGGGTTTGATCTCAGGTTTCACAGGGAATCCAGTGGTACTACTAGGCAAGATAACGTTGCCCGTCCAAGTGATTGATGGACCTCGAAGCCTTACTCTCTATTGCACCTTCGTGGTGGTTGACTCGGTCACTCCCTTCAACATCATACTCGGCCGACCTTGGATGTGCCAAGCTAAGGCCGTCTGGTCTTTCTATCATCTCGTTTTGAAATTTCCTACAAGCCAAGGAGTAGCAGCTATAAGAGGAGATCCGGGGTTGGCGCGACCGTGCTTGATCAAAGCAATTGGAGATATCATGCGAGACCATAACGTTTCCACCATTAACGCAGACCCAATAATGGCCCATCATGAGCCTTGAATCTCGGACGCTCGAGTTCTCCACTTTGATGCTGAAGACACGGCTTGGGTAATGGGGGTCTCAAGAAGGCGCCAACACACTTTTAAAGAAGGTGACCTAGTAATGCCAATATGCCCGAGACAGGAAAAATTGGAAGGGAGCCTGAGTCGAAGCCCAAATGACCTTATCAGATCTCAAGATCCCTTCTAGGGGCAGGGTCGTCCCTGTAATATTCGGGGCCTAGAGCAAAAGTTTTTTGTGTGGCCCTTTATTTTTCTTCCGTTCAACTATTCTCCAATTTTCTTTAATTTATCCAAATCATTTCTAATTATATTTTCAAGCTTAACAAAATATATACATAATAAAATTTTTAGAGCCCTCAAATGTTCTCTAGTTCAAATTCTTTCTAGATTTTTTTTAAATTTCTACAAATCTCTCTAATTATACTTCATCTATAACGAATATATATAGAGTTGGTCTCTGGAGTGACCGTCTATATTATAACATAATATAGACCAAGGACTAAATTACAATATGGAAGGAAGGAGGTCCTTATATGCAAAATTTGGGAAAAGAACTATTCACGGCACTGTTCACGGCACTGTTCACGGCACTGTTCACGCCAAGAATATGTACACAAATCAGTTAATCTAATTTCTGGATTTTAAACACTTGTAAACACAAAAGAATTCAGGTTAGAAAGACAAGTTTCCATATTATAAACATCAGATTTTAGGTACATAAAAACTAGGGTGTTTAGGTTAAATAATGTTGTGTCAAGTATAGTCAAGTTTCACCAAAGTTTCAGCCTAAAAATTCACAATCATCACAGTTTTCAACTTAAACAATCAAGTTTCACAAAAATCACTGTTTTCACAATACACAATCAAGTTTCGCAAACACCAAAGTTTTCAACCTAAACAATCGAGTTTTCACAATAAAAACAGTTTTCAACTAAACAATCAATTTTTACAAACACCACAGTTTTCAGCCTAAAAATATAGTTTCTACAATCACTGTAGTTTTCAACCTTAATAACCAAGTTTTCACAATCACAGTTTTCACATTAAAAAATCAAGTTTTACAAACACCACAGTTTTCACAATAAATAATCAAGTTTCAACACAAATCAAGAAGCCTAGTTTTCAAGTTAAACACATGAAATTTCATATGCAGACAAAAACCACATTAAGCAGTCTAGTTTTCAAGCTAAACACATAACTTTCATAACAAGACAGAATCCACATTAAAAAGTCCAGTTTCCAAGATAAACACATAAAATTTTAAAAGCAGAAACACATCACATTAAACAGTCTCGTTTTCATAGTAAAACACATAAATTTCATTGAAGAAATTTGCAGAACATTCATAAAGTACAAAAAAACAACAAAAAATTACTATCACCTCGCTTATTAACCACCTCCTATGGATTTAGACATATTCATTGTTTTCAGATCTGCAGAATACAAAGCAGTACATGAAAAACAGCACAAAACAACAGAATCATGAAAACATTAAGCTAAAAATAGTTGGATTAATACCTGAATCTCTGATTTTGGCACGACGGCGTGAAGGAGGAGGAGGTGAGCCCCGGTTCGGAGACGGTGAAGAAGGAGCTGAAGAAGCAGAGGAGATTCCGGGGAGTTCGAAGAGGGCCGTGGGGGAAGTACGCCACCGAGCTTCGGGATTCGACCGGGAATGGAATCCGGGTCTAATTGGGGACGTTCGACACGGCGGAGGAGGCGGCGCTGGCTTACGACCAGGCGGCATTTTCGATGCGGGGAGCCATGCCGATTTGATTGCAGATTGGGAACGACGATTGAAAGAGGGTTTGGGGATGGGAAATTGGGAACGGCGAATGATTTCAGAAGCTTTTGTAAAATAAAAATAGATATAAGGTATATATATTTATGGAGGAGGGTGTGTGATGCAATTTCCCTATATTGCTAAAAAGGACCTGCGTAAAAATTATTTGCTAAAGAGGAGCCGCTTCCTATTTTAATTGCAGAAATAGGCTGTCTATATTATTGCTATAATATAGACGGTCTATTCCAAGACTAATATATATATATATATAATATGAAATTATTTTGGGCCCCTTAAATTTGGGGGCCCGGTGCAATCGAACAGATCGCACCTATCAAAGAACGGCACTGTCCAAGGAGACTCTACTTCCTAAAGACTTGTAATATTCCCACAATGGTAATGACGACCTAGCTTCACAGGTATCTTGGATTTCAAAATAAACAAGTCTGCTCTTTTTTCATAGGAAAGACAACTTCAATAAAGCCCCACGGCTAAGTTTATTTTCACCCAAGCACTAAGCTTGAGGATATACAATGTTTTTATTTTTTACCGAGCCACGAACTTGAAATATCATTTTCTTATTCTACAACATTCTTCTTTTATTTTTGAGTAGTCGATATGAATCAAACAAAAGAGATATAATGCATGATAAAGTATAAATACGATTGCTACCTAAGACACACTACTAGAATATCAAGCCATCTAAGGCAGTTCATCCTTCATTGGTTAAGGCAGAAAACAAATGCCTTCCCTGATAGTGACTTGAATGAGAAAAATCATCTAAGGCGGTTCCTCTTCCGCCTTAGATGTTTTTGAGTTTAAGGCGTTTGTTTCCGCCTTGGATGTAGGCTTATACGCCTTGCTAAAAGCTTACGAACTCGCTACCGTGAAAGTCTGTATGATATGAATTGGCTCGTTGCGATACCGTAACTAGCAAACGCTAGTCCCAAACAAATGGTTGATTGTTATGTTACGACAGCAGCTTACAGATCGCCAGATGAAATACTAACGAGTTCACTACATTGAAAAGCCTAGACTGTTATGAATGTGTACGAGACAGGTTACGACTTCCACCGTGCGGATCGCTAATAGTAGTTACGATCTCGTAAGTGAACCTAGTTTGTCATATATTTATCTGCTGACGAGACTGGTTACGACAAATAGAGGCGAATCGCTCGGTCATAGGTAGCAAACTCGTTACAAGCCAAGTTAAACAAAACGAGCCAGGTTACGACAGCCACTAGCTACTCGCTAATAACACCGTAGCGAGGTCGCAACCGAACAATTGTTTTTCATAAAAATTGTAAAAATATAAAAATTGTGAAAATGATATTATAAAAATATAATAAAAGTTGTTGGTTTGAGAGAGTTAACGATATCGTAAGAAAATCGCTTATGTGTGTAGTAACGAATTCGCTACTAATCTCGCTAACGTTAAACGACGTCGTTTTAGCTCTGGGTGAGCGAGAAAAAAAATTGACGTTACGAGTAAGCTAGACATTCGCTTGGCTTTGGCGTGTATGGTTACGAGCTCGACAGAGATCAGATTGGAGAGGCAGAGAAGAACGAGCGATTGGGTAGCGAGGGCGCAAAAACTAAGCTCAGAACCATTAAACGATGACGTTTTAGCACCGGGTGAGCGAGAAAAAAAATGACGTTACGAGTAAGCTAGACATTCGCCTGGTTTTGGCGTGTATTGTTACGACCTCGACAGAGATCAGATTGGAGAGGCAGAGAAGAACGAGCGATTGGGTAGCGAGTGCGCAAAAACTAAGCTCAGAAATATAATTCGGGCGATTGAAGTAGCGATAGTACAAGATGATCGCAACTATTTTAATGTTACGGGCGAGAGAAGTAACGATCTCGCAGGGAATTCGTAAGTGTCACAAAATTATAGGATTTGAGCCATTTCCACCCATTTCCACTAAAATTGGGTTTCATTTTAATTGTCTAAGCTGTCAATTGCAAGATGCATGGTATCTAAGCACAAAACATGAACATGAAACACTATCAAGCCACACTTTATAAACTAATGCAAGTAATGGAACTCAAAAGTATATGCATCCATTTGACAAAAAAAGAAACTAGTTTTTATTGGGAATGTGAGGCCTAGAGATGTACCGAGATCTAATAAGGACCAAGTGTCTAGCCAATGCATCTCTACCATCCTCCAACTCCTTCTTGGTGTACGGTGCATGATTTTCCTCGATAATCTAAGAATATGAAATGTGTTTTTAATACTATTGAATGCAACGTAGATAGTAATAGGTACAATAAGTAGGTTATAAGAATGCTTACGCGATGTAATTCCAAATTATCTTGAACAAGGCCAGCTACACACTCGCTTGCGTACAACATCATATAGTAACCGCACTCCCAATTTGACAATTGCTTTCGGTGCTGAAAGTGAAGAAGTATAACAAATGATTTGAAATGAAATCATAGTGGAAATAAATGAGCATTGGATTTGTACTGTCACCTGAATCTGTATAAGGTTGAAGGGAAGTAGTGTGTCGTCATGTGCACTATGCATAGCAACCTCTAATAAATCTGCAAATTTTGTAGATGGACCTAAGTGTAGCGGGTCCATCCAATACACTCGCTTCAACGATGGTATCATAGCTACAAAACTCCAATGGGCGCTACATATTTTAAGAAATGAAAATGTAAGAACCCGTCTCGAAGATTATAATGTTTACGAAGTGCAAATATCCAATTGTAACAAAGAAAACTAACCCCTCTAGATATGGGCCTATGTAAATTGTCTTGGTCTTGTCACTAAGGATCTTAGAGAGATAAGCAAGTCGTGATTGATTACTTTCATTCATTTCTTGCAAGCATATTGGGTGCAAAAACCCAATGAAAGTCTTTGCATTTAGAGCAAGGCATTGCATGTACCTAAATAAACAATAGATGGGATATGAACGTATAATAGTGCACAAGTACATGAAAATTCGTAACTTGCAATACGATAGAAGAGATGAGATCAAGTAGCTTACATTTGATGTAGTATAAGGATTGTTTCGGGAAGGGTTTTATAGTGCCAGAAAAGGGCAAAGTATTCCCATGGAACGACTAATTCCCTCGCTTCGCCGAACACCTGTTTATTGGAGTAGAAATAGTAAACAGAATCCGACTATGGTGGCCCACCAGATCATAAAACGTGCGAAGGAATCCCGGGAGTGATTTTATGAATCCAACTTCTCCCACCGACATCTGTTTCTTAGCTACCGGAAAATCTAGCGGGTCTACGACGGGTGAAGGTGTGTTTTTATTAATTGGGATAGAATTAGAATTCACATCAACGACCAACCATTTGGGCCACACAAAAAAACGGCCCAAACCTTTACCCACTGTCGTGCACTCTTGATCCGCGACCGGTACCAACGCATCCTCGACTAACACATGTAGTATAGAAACCCTAACGAAACCAATGAGGTACTTTGGCTTCATGATGTAGTGCCATGTCAGGATATGAATTTCCCATTGCAACGTGGCGGGGTTGAGAATTCATCCCACGTTCAGCGTACAACTTGCAAGAAGGGGAGTTCTAATATACAAATAAGGCATGTTTAATTAGGTCGAATTAGACATATGTAGGATGAGTATATTTAAAAAATATCAATAATCATGAGTTGTGTAGAATTATTCATTTGATTGAGGTGCAAGTAATTAAACGTACCTTTGGTTTGGGATCGGATGGTTGTATGTGAACTTGCTCTTTGATAGGGGCCGGAGGTGTGCATATTTCCTTGTTGGGTTCAACAATAGGTTGGTCAAAAATAGGTTGGTCAAAAATAGGTTGGTCAACCTCATGTTGTGGTGGGGAAGGATGTGAACCTCTAGACGAGGGTCCATTTATTGGATCGGTGTCACAAAAATCGGATGGAAGAGGATACTTTATAAAAGAACATATATTGGCCAACATTGTTTTCAATTTCTTGACCTCTTGGTCGGATTTTTTGGCTTGGTTCAATGCTATTTGGAGTTTGGATGGTTTAGGGTCTTTGCTACTACGTTTGATACCAAACGCCTCTATTTGAGTAACATAACCACCAATTCCCTTAGCTCTTCCCGGATGCTCGGACTTCTCAAGTGCCCTACGTAGCACATCGTGTTTACCGACAGGGATGAACAAGCCTTCTTCAACTTCACGCTCGACCTCGTCCTAAAAAGGTAGTATAGTAAATGAAAAGTTATTATCGTAATCAATTGTTGTGTTTGATGGTGTGATTGTAGATACTAAAATGGAACATGGTATGGCGTAGTAGGTAAAGCGCACCACTCGATTAGCCACCCTTTTTGCCTCATCAATTGAGAAAGTTCCGTCTTTTTGAATTCTACCCAAGACGAATAATTGTTGTCTACTATATGTTGTAGGGTCTTCGGCAATGACTAGCTTGTTCGCCACTTCCGCGTCCATACCCCCATCCACAAGCTCTTTCACCTTGGTTTCATGTTTTTTTTTGAGGTCTTCTTCCCCACACCCAAGTACCCCGCCCTACCCCCGGTGTAAGGCATAACATTATCAGCACTGGCTTTGCGCTTCCTATCCCCCAAACCCTTTTAAAAATTCTATGTTATTTTAGGAATAAATCACTAACCGAAATAAAAATATTTGGCTAATTCGCATGACACTATTATTGCAAGATGTTGTAAGTAAACTAACCTTTGCGTCATTTTCTAACCATCGTTTCTTGAATGCCTCCCAAGTAAGGGTTACAATGTGATTGTAACGCGTACTTGGATCTTCCCCAAACCTCGTGCCCTTCGGTTTGATATAATCCTTGGCAAGGGTATATTTGTGTTCTCGATGAGCTTTTGATGCGATTTGAAGAGCCTTCTTCTTCACTTGATCATAGGATGTTTCCTCGATAATAAAGGGGCGCTACAAATGTGATCATAAAAATAGTCACACTCACAATTTTCAATTGAAATTAAAAATAACAAGTACCACACTAACCTTGCATTCCTTCCATATATCCTTTTTAATGTCGATGCTTAGTAGCCTCCAATCCATTGTGTCTAAAGGTTTGCGTATCCTACCCGTCTTAGCACACCAACTCGACCATCGCGCGGCATCATCGTCGGGTGAAATACCAACACCAATGTCATTAAACTTGACATGTGTTAGTATTTTGTTATCGATCCTAATCTCTAATTCGCGACAATGTGTGAGGAGTTGAGCTTCTTTCGATGCGCGAGTTACTTCTCGTTGTCTTCTAACCTCACTTGAACCGCCAACAACATTTCCCCCCCCACTTGAGTCGGAGTTAACGGAACTTGAAGGGCTCTCCATTAAGCTTCCTTTGTATATTGAAATTTGTTAATGACTAACACAATACTAATAAATCAAAAATGTACTTTGTAGTAAAAACATTATATTTCATAATCCTAAAATTTAGGGCTAAGCAAGCTATGGAGAATTTTAAAAGAAAATCTTGATTTTCGTTCAGGACATGCTTCTGACATGATATTTAGTAATAACATGATAAATGGAGGCACCATGTACAAGAAAATCAAATTTTTAGCAAATAAGAATGAAAAAAATCATACCTTTGGTATATGACAAAGTTGTGTCGGTAGAATTGATTATTTTGGTTGGGGATGGTCTACCTTGTTTGTCCCTCTCCTACCCATAACAAAGGATGTTACCAAATTGAACAAGAACAAATAAATATTGACATTAATTGAAAAAACCAAACCCTAAAAATGTGGTTGAGAATTTATTGCAAAACTTACCAATCTTTTGCATGCAATTAGTGGCTAGTTCCACTTTGTTTTGACACAATTGATGTGAGAAGATGTATGGGATGGGTAATGGAGATTTGATGTGAAGAAAGTTGAGGAGATTTGAGAAGATGTGCAAAAGTTTGGACTTTTGGAAATGAAACCCGTAAGAAGTGAGGATAAGATGCCAAAAGTGTAGTGTTTTTCTGTTCTATAACGTGTTTACTTTATTCTAGCTTACCTTGTTGCGAAATCGGAACTCTCTCGCTACGCCTGACGTGGCTATTTACGAAGTCGTTACGTGCTCATGTGATTGCCTTTTATGCTCTACTTTATCCTTCTAGCGACATCGTAACTGAAAAGCTGACATAAAGTATGTTACTAGGATGTTGCGATGTCGCTACGAATGCTCGCTAGAACCCTACTTAAGATTTTTTTTTGTTTTTTAAATGCACTCATACATTTTTAAATCACGATTTAAACGAAATGATGGTATAAGACACTAATCATTCTATTTTAAGAATAATTTTCATTTGTTCCGTCGTATGCTCATGTAGAACGGGATAGGGATTTGGTCACTTAATCTGCAATTACATAATTTGAAAGAGTTTTAAGAAACTTAGTCTTTAATTGTAAGACAATAAGAAACTCTACACATCATGTGTACGCTTGAAAACGCTATCCATCGCTTACCTTTAGAGACAACAGCATAGTAGAGCTTCACACATGAACTACATATATATATATATATATATATATATATATATGCGCAGTTCAAGTGCATTTCATTAGAGATACTTAGTTTATTACAACTCATTTATGTGATTACAAGCACGATTCTTGAATTAAACAAAGTATCATGCACACGTTCACTCACCAACTGTCATCACTCATCATACTACCGAGTATCGCTTAATAACATTGCATGCTGATGTACTAAGATGTACTCTGCTTGACATAATGTGATGCTCGATATATTCCAAATTGAGTATTATACTGTTTAGATATAAAATGTACATATTTAAGAATATGATATTGCGTTTAAAAATTTAAACCGAATTATTGATGTTTTACATAGAGTTATGTCATACTGCTTATGTACAAAGATGTACTCTACCTGAGTGAATATCATGATGGATATTTAAAAAAATAGAGTATTGTACTGCATCTATATAAAATATATATATGTTAGAATGTGAAAATTGCTAATAAAAAATTAAAAACTTTTATTTTTTAGTTACAATCTAATTAGCTTGTGTAGTAGCGAAATCGCTAGTATGCACGTTACCACAGTTAAACCCTAAACCTTAAACCCACAAACCCGCAAACCCACAAACCCACATAACCCAGAAAACCAGTTGGCGACGGGGTTGCGATAGCGCTAGTTAGTAGTTCAAATAAAAAAAAAGGCTTTTTGGGTTACGACCTCGCTACTAATTAGAATGATTCTTCTGTAGCGAGTTCGCTACTCGAACGCTTGCCTGGCGAGGCTTTTTAAGACTCGCTACTAGATACTCAGGCTTGAGCGAGATATTAACGACTTCGCAACATACAGATGCGTGTGAACTAGTGATCTCGCAACATATAGAAGCGTATCATCTAGCGATATCGCAAGTACTATTACTATAAAAAAAAGGGGATCGGGCTAAAATTAATTAGCCCCAAATTGAAAACCCTTCTGTCATTATCACCGGCGACGACCCTGTAACTTCTCCGACAAAATGCGGCCAAAGACCAGAGGAGCGGTGCGAGGACGGGGTGGTAGAGGCTCAGACAGTGGACGGGGAAGTGGTCCGGCGACGGGAAAGAAACAGCGTCGGACCGAGGATCCTGAGGTTCAGGCAGAGGTTCCAGTCGCCCCGCCGCCGCCGGAAGTTCCAGTCGTCCCTGCCGCCGTCGCTGCTGCCAGAAATGATGGTGGGGAAGGGCCCAGCAGTTCCAGTGAGGAGGAGGACACTCCTGAGTTCTTCAACGACGCCGCCATGGCTAGGTATGAGCGTTGTTCCTCTCGAAAACTTGTAAATAATAATGTGTTTGATAGTAGTGTGGTGCCTTCGCTGCAACTAGATTACGTGCTAGACCATTTTAGGGCACAACATCTAGATACATTGCTTATGTTGCCTGAGCCTGTTTACCATGAAGAGGTTCTCCAATTTTATGCGAACCTAGGTTTAGAGGAAGGGGTGGAGGAAATAACTATAATGGTGCGGGGTGTTAAGTTTACAGTCGATAAGTTTAGCATCAATGAAGTTCTGAAATGTCCTTATTTGTCTCGTACCGACCTGAGGCCTACCAAAAAGGATGGTCCGTACGAGGTACATTACGAGCAGAGATTTCCTTCTGTTAGCCCCAAGCAACCATTGAAGGCCGGTGAGATGGGTCAGAAGTGGTTTAAAAGGACTTCTGATAGGCCGGGTACAGCTAGGTTTTACCCGATCCACAGGCTTACCGAGGAGCAGAGATTAGTTTTTGAGCTAATCTGCGGTAATGTGGTCCCGTCTCTAGGGCATGCATGTGAGCCCACAGTTTGCAGTCTCATGGTGTTCTACTATATCATGGAGAAGCTTCCAATCAACCTCGGCTTCACAATTCTGACTCAAATGATGAAGATGGCCAGACACAAGAACGCCGCGCTTCCGTATGGCAATTTGATTGTAGCTCCGATCAGGAAAGCGGGTATTTTTCCAAGAGGCCGTCCCATGCCGCTCGATAAATACGACAAGGAGTGGCTCAAGCACAAGAGGTTAGAGGTTAAGGCCGATGGGAAGTACGCGAGAAAGAAAGAAGCTGAAGAGGCAGCCAGAAGGGCAAGGGGTAGGATGGGAGTATCAGGTATGATTCTAGCTTGTTATTAACTGTAGTTGGTTCTAGTTGTTTAATTTGTTAATGATTGGTTCTTATCAACCTTGATTTGTTTGTGTAGATGCTGTTTTTGATGCCCGTGATAGGCTTGTGGTGTCTGTGGGCCAGTTATTGAATGAGATTGAAATGGCCGAGAAAAGGGCATGTGCTAACAACGAACAGCTCGGCGAACTGATATCCAGCGGGGTAGTGGAGTGCGATGAGGAGGAAGTACCTGATTTCCGCATTTCCCAAGCAAAAAGACACCGCGGGTCCTAGTGAAGATTTGGCTACAGCCAGCGGGAAGGAGCCATCCGATGGGAAGCTTGTTGCTGATCATGTAAGGGATGCAGATGCGGATAGTGATGATGGTGATGATGGTGATCATCATGACAGCGACTCTGATGCAGAAGATGAGCCGGCAAGGTATGAGATGATTAGGAAAGAGAGGCTGATCGCAGAACCCGACGAGGATGTTGAACCGGGCCAAGGCAAAGAAGAGAACATCTGCATCGAGACTGAAGCTCAACCAGCAGGCCAGAACGAGCTAGACAAGCAAAACGATGGAGGCAATTCGGGGGAGAAGGCCGAAGGCAGCGACAAGATGTGTGTTGATGACTTGCATGATATGTTAGTCGCAGGCCTGTGATTTCGTAGTTTAGTTTGGTTTGAACATTTACTTTTTTGAATATTAACTAGTTTTTGGATTATGATCACTTGGGTACGCGTCACCAAAGATGCCGTTTTGGTTACATGAATGTGGTCAATAACTTCAACAATTTTTAGATGTATGCTGTTCAATTATTTTTAGAGTTGTTACTTCAGTTCAGAAAAATCAAGTACTTTTGGTATAGTGCGTGCTCCTAGCGAAATCGCTTGGTCCTCGCTCCTGTTTACGTGACACGTGCGAGGTCGCTACGTGTCGTATTCAGTCAACAGAGCCAAGTTGGCGACTCACTAGCGAACTCGCTAACTGTGTAACTGAAAAGTAGCAAGCTCGCAACAAGTCGTATTCAGTCAACAGAGCCAAGTTGGCGCCTCACTAGCGAACTCGCTACCTATGTAACTTATGGTAGCGATATCGCTAAGTAGCCTCTATGGTAGCGATATCGCTAGTGTGCACGTTACCACAGTTAAACCCTAACCCTAAACCCACAAACCCACAAACGAATTCAATACTTTCAATTTAGTTTAGTTTGATTTGATGAAATAACATTCAAAAAAATTCAGTATAACCTTTCAAATTCCATAAGGAATTAACTTTTTTTTAGGGTTTGCATGAGGATATCTTGAAAAGGTAAAAATGCCTTTACTTTTTTACTAGGAACTCTACAATCTTTTTCATAAATGGAGCACCTCAACCCTATAAATTTCCTTCATTCCAACATTTCCTTCTCCCTTCTCCTATTGTTTGCCTTTTGCTTCCCATGGATTTGTCTATATTCAAAGCCCTCCCAAATGACATGATAAATCTAATCATGATTCGTGTTTACTTCGACTCGGTTCTTCGTGCGTACGCGACCGGAAGAGCGACAGAATGGCATCAACAGTGGCTCACCGACGCTTCTGCACTAGGTCACACAGACTCGACCTATGTCTTGGCCATATTTGCAACATGTTGCGAGAGTGACATTCAGAGAGGCATGAATGTGATCGCCACCCTGAAGAGAACCGATAAGAAAGGCCTCCGGGAAGCTCGAGTACGCGTCAGAGCCGGTTTGGGTAACGCTTGGGGTTGGGTGCACTACTACAGGTTCCTCAGAGATGGAGTAGTCACGCCCAGGCCGATCTGCTGCGTGGAACATGCTGCCCTCAATCGCAGAGTGAGGTACGATCGCTGGGAGAGGCTTGATCCAGCGGACATCTCATGTGATGCATGCACCTGCGATCAGGAATTGCTTCACGTCCTCGGTCCTCGTTTAGGCTAGTTCTAGTTTTTTTGTTGTTTGATTATGTTCTTTCTTTTTTTGCCCAAATTTGTTTGTTTGCCATTTTGGCACATTTCATTATTTAATAAGTTTTTTTTTTGTGATACCTTGTCCTTTACATTTTATATAAGTTTATTAATTGTTATTAATTAGCGATCTCGTCACTGTCACGTTTCATGATGATTTATTAGTAACAGAACACCAAGCGAAATCGCAACTAACTAGCGCCTGTTTACGAGGTCTTAACGACATCGCAACATGTCGTATTCAGTCAACAGAGCCTGGCTAGAGATTCTGTAGCGACCTCGCAGTGTGCTTGCTTTACCCTTGCGAACTTGTAACAACAAAGATTGACACAATAAAATAACTCAACATTGACGTGGCTTGAAGCGAGTTCGTTACATGATAAGAACCCATCAAAAAAGAGTTTTTGGGTTTGGGTTTATATTGGGCGTATAAGTGTTGGGCATTAGCCTGTGTAAGTATTGGGCCTTAGCCTATGTAAGTATTGGGCCTCAGCCTTGGTGTTTCATGTTCAGTTTGCGCTGGTCGGCGACTTATCGAACCCTTGTAAAATGTAAGTGTATTTAAACTGAAAAATCACCTTCTAATCAGCCGATGTGGGACAAATGTTGGCGATCTTTCTTACGAGTTCGCTACTGCACATGATCACATAGAACAACAAAACTTATGAATGGCATAGTAGCGACCTCGCTAGGTTAATATGTCGTAACTTAAGTTGGCGCCTCCCTAGCGAAGTCGCTACCTGTGTAACTTATAGTAGCGACCTCGCAACAAGTCGTACTCAGTCGACAGAGCTTAGCTTGAGATTCTCTAGCGAGTTCGTAACAACAACGCTTGACACACCTGGCAAACAATTGTTAGGCTTGATGAGTAGCGATATCGCGACAGTATACGGATCCATCAGGAAAAACCTTTGAAATTCCATCAGTAATTATTTTGTTTGGGGGTGTGAATGTGGTCAATGAAAAGGTGTGAATGCCTTTACATTTTTCTTCTTTTAATACAACAATTACTAATTTTAGTCTCGGAACTCTCACATGATTTTGACCAATGTAGAACCTCACCCCTATAAAAGTCAGCCCCTTCTCCCTTTAGAGCCCCATCAGAGCCTTCATTCCCATATTCCCTTCAAACTTCTCCTATTCTTTGCCTTCTTATTCCCATGGCTTTGACACTTTTCAGCGCCCTCCCAGATGACATGATTCATCTTATAATGATTCGTGTTACATTCAGACACGTTCTTCGTCGGTATGTGAGCTTCCAAGCGACCGATTGGGCTCGACAGTGGCTCACCGAAGCTTCTGCAATAGGTCACAGAGAGTCGGCCTATACCTTGGCTATATTTGCAATCTGCGAAGGTGATGCTCAGAGAGGCATGGATGTCATCACCGAGATGAAGAAAACCGACAAGAAAGGCCTCAAGGAAGTTCGGGATCGCGTCACCCTCGAATTGGCTTACGCCTGGGGCAATGCGCACTACTTGGGGTACCTCGATGTAGTAGTGCCTAGGCCTAGATGCTGCCAGGAACATGCTGACCTCAATGACGGCTTCAGGTACCGGCGCTACACGAGGGTTGATCCAGCGGACATCGAATGTGATGCATGCACTTGCGAGCAGGAAGTGCTTCACGTCCTTCTAACCCCTCCGCCACTTTGGATGTTGTAGTTTCTTTCTTATTTTATTCTGTTGTTTTTTATGTAAAATTTGTTAGGATTGTAATAAGTTTATGTCTGCCATTTTGGCACATTAATTTAATTATTGAATAGCTTTTCTTGTTTTGAAACCTTGTCCCTTATATTTTACTTTTTCATCGTAACGGTTATTTTTTTCAGCAAAATCGCTCGCTAAATCACTAGCTTCATCGTAAATGTTACTTTTTATGCAAAATCATTTACTGTTGCTATTGTGCGTGTTCCTAGCGATATCGTCAGTGTCACGTTTATTAGTAGAATCAACACAAGCGAACTCGTCACATACTCGCTTATATGTTACGTGGTCCTAACGACATCGCAACAGCTCGTATTCAGTCACAGAGCCTAGCTGGCGATTCTCTAGCGATATCGCAACAAGATAAGGGCTTTTGGTAGTATATTGGGCTGTAGTAGTAGTGATAATATAAGTATTGGGCTTTGTCTGACCTGTGACATCAGTAAAAACCTTTGAAATTCCATCTGTAATTAATTTTCTTTGGGGGTTTGCATGGGATGCCCATGAAAAGGTGAGAATGCCTTTACATTTTCCTTCCATCAATACCATAATGACTAATTTTTGTCTAGGAACTCTGACATATTTTTGAATAGTAGAGCACCTCAGCCCTTTAAATATCAACCCCTTCTCCATTTAGAACCTCATTAGACCCTTCATTCCCACATTCCCTTCTGCTTTCTCATATTCCTAGCCTTCTGCTTCCCATGGATGTGTCTCTATTCAACGCCCTCCCAGATGACATGATAAATATGGTAATGATTCGTGCTGAGTTCGACTGGGTTCTTCGTTGCTACGTGAGCGGAAGAGCGACCGAGTGGGCTCGACAGTGGCTCACCGAAGCTTCTGCAATAGGTCACACACCGTCGACCTATGTGTTGGCTGTTTTTGCAATCTGCGAAGGTGACATTCAAAGAGGCATGAATGTCATCACAACCATGAAGAGAACCGACAAACAGGGCCTCCGTCTAGCTTGGAAACGCGTCAAAAGAGGTCTGAGATACGCTTGGGGTTGGAGACACTACCTCAGGTACTTCTCAGAAGCAGCAGTTAGACCTATGCCGATCTGCTGCATTCCGCATGCTGGCCTTAATAAGTTTGTGAGGTACGATCCCTGGCTACCCCTTGATCTGGCGGACATCACCTATGATGCATGCACTTGCAATCAGGAACTGCTTCATGTCCTCGGTGAACGAACGATCTACTAGTATTAGTTGTTTGTTCTTCACTATGTATTTTTGTATCACCAGTTTGTTTCGATTGTAATGAACTTGTGTTTTCCATTTTGGCACATTTACAATTTATTTTTTCTTGTTTTGATATATTGTCCCTTACATTTTATTTTTTCATCCTAAGAGCCCATATCGTATCAGCAAAATCATTTACTTTTTGTATAGCGATATCGTCACTGTCACGTTTCATGATGATTTATTATGAATAGAACACCAAGCGACATCGCAACTAACTAGCGCCTGTTTACGAGGTCCTCACGATATCGCAACAAGCCGTATTCAGTCAACAGAGCCTGGCTAGAGAATCTGTAGCGATCTCGCAGCGTACTTTCTCTATCCTTGCGAATTCGTAACAACAAAGATTGACACATAGAACGGTTTAAACATTGACTGGAATAGTAGCGAACTCGCTAAGTTAATATAAATACATTTAGTTGCGAGTTCGCTAGTAGTACTGCTGAGAATTAATATAATATGAATTTAATTAGTTACGATATCGCTAGTATTACTGTTGAGAATTAAACCCTAGCAGCATGTTACACGGCGTCGTTTACTTGTGTGTGTGGAAACTTACGAGATCGCAACCAACTTGAATATAAGCTGTCTTGGTAGTTACGATATCGCAAGACGCAAACCTTTAAATATCAAATTTGGGGATCTTCTAATTTCAAACATCGATCGAACGTCTCAGAGCTTAAAAAAAATAAACCAACCAAAATCTCACATACCCATCCGACAAGAGCAATGGCAAGGACGAAGAATTTGGCACCCAATCCGTTTGTGCAGGCCGCCCGACGTGATGAAGCTCAGGCTTCGAGATCTCAGCCACGGGCGACGGCGGGGACAAGTTCAACCAAATATGATAAGCAAAAATTTGCAAGTTTGGATGCATCCGAGGCCTATTCTAATTACATGGAGCATAGTCAATTACTAGATTGTTATGTTGTTGATTTTAATCAGATAGAAGAACTAGGTTTGGGGAATGTGTTAAAGATATTTCAATTTCATGAGTTGGGTGAGTTGTTAGGTTTGAATTATCCGGCCCATAAGGAAGAGACGTGCCAATTCTATACTAATTTTCACCAGTTGATTGAGGAAGAAAAGGAGACGGGTAGGTGGTTCACCAGGTTTAATAAGAAGGACTACGAGATTGGGGAGGAATTTTTTAACAAGGCATTGAACGTGTCCTATGCTGTTAACGAGGACTATAGCAACCAACCCCCTCCGGGGTTTTACATTAGAGAACAATGGCCTGAGTATGGGGTTTTGGATCGAGCCCAGGTTGTAGAGTGTGCTAAGAAGTACTTTGATAGAGATGCTGACGATTTAGGGGTGCCTAGATCTTATAAGTTGGATAAACTTAGTGGTGAGGAGAGGAATGTTTATGAGATGGTCGCTAGGAGTGTCGTGCCTAAGGGTGGTTGGATCACCGAGATGAACTATACTACTGTGAGCATATTTTACTGCGTCATGGAGGAGATACAGTTGAACCCTGGCCATGTCATTTTCGAGCACGTGAGACAAAGTGTGGTCGAAAATAATAGGACAGTCAAGAAGCTCCCTTACGGTAATTTCATAACCATGTTTCTTACCTCAGTGCATCCCAAGATAAAATTATCTCCAATAGCCCAGGAGTGTTGCTTCTATACGATGTCATATTTTGAGAGGAAATGTAAGTTTGAGTTGATTGATGGTGTGTGGCAGAAATAGCGGATGGACCCAAGAAACCGCTACAGTTTAATCCTGAAGAAGTCAGAGAGAACGTCGAAGGTTAGCCATACTAAATCCCTACATTTTAATTTCTGTTTTATACAATTTATTTGCTATACTCACCCTTTTTTTGTTTAACTTACATGAACAGGTGTACCCTCAGAGGCATACTACAAGAGTGTAGAAGACACGGTCGACCTTTTCAGGGATAAAGTGGCCAAAATCAATCACGCAAACTGGTTAACGGAGAAGGTGATACGTGGCATTGAAAGGGCTAGTGCGAGGAAAAAATCGAAAGGGGATCCACCAGCACCATCACAGACACCACCTCCTAGCAATGATGATTAGATTTGCATTCGTTCATGTTGGCTAGTAGTTGTACTCAAATCCAAACAATTTAATTTTCAATTTGTTTTTATCAGTTTCTCTAACAACATTGCAAAGAATATTTGAATTTGAATGTCATCTATTTTATTATGTATATTTGATTGTTTAAACTTCCATTATTTATTTAGTGTGGCTAAATTTTCAAAATATAACACCACTTTACTAAGGAGTTAAATATAATTTTTTGGTATGTGGCTTTATACTAGCGAGCTCGCCAGTATCAAGTTACTCACCTGGCGAGCTACTACCGATTTCGCTGGTTTCAAGTTAATCAAATTTATAAAAATTTGTTCCCATCAAGCGAGATCGTAACCTGTCAGACTCAAGAGACAGAAGCTCATCTGCGAATTTCAGCTTTTTGTTGCGAAATCGTAACAGGATCGCCAATGTTACGAACTCGCAACGCAACAAGTTAACATGCATTGGTTTCTAGCGTGTTTCGTTACGGTATCGCCACGTGTACAGCAGTGTACAAATTTTTTAGAATTAGAAGATTTAGTGTATTAAAATTAATTAAATCAAAATTTAACTACATGAAGCATGAAATACAGCATAATATTCAAAAACAATGGTTATCAAATAGCTACTTTTGTTTTTTACTCTTTTTAGTCTTCTTCTTCTTTGGTTGCCTCCCCTTCCTCTTTGTAGTTTTCCCCGCAGGATTAATCCACATGCCTTCCTCATGATCCATTCTGCACACCGACGCACAAACAATGTCATCATCCTCCTCCAGAGTTTCGTACACCGAGGGCGGAATGGTGTCGGTAGAAACAGTGGAGTCATCGTCGAACAAGCCGTCACCATAGATGAATGTTTTCTTACCATCAACAACGATCTCCCATCGAGCATCAGTTGGATCTTCCACATAGAATACCTGATGAGCTTGAGCCGCCATGATGAATGGATCATCCCTAGACCCGAGAATTCCTCTATTAACTAGAGTCATGCCTAAATCCTCTGTGCGCACCCCTTCACCTTGATCTACCCATTCACATTTAAACAATGCGATTCGGACATGAACAAAGTCCATTTCCCATATATCAGTAATGGTACCAAAAAAACCATTATCACCCTCTCCAGGTACTGATACCCCACTATTTTGGGTTGCAGACCTATCATCACTCCACTTAGTACCAAACGTGTATCCATTGATGTCATACCCGCTAAACGACGTAATTGTGCCTAGGGGTCTCTTGGCAACCCATTTTACAACGTCGGGGTGTTCACCGCCATTCTGCACATGTATTTTGAGCCAACTAGTAAAGTCTCTGCAATGAGCTTCTAGAACTCTAGGTTCCGACCAGCTCGGGTGTGCTGACCTAATATCATTAAGGTGAACATCAACATAAGGACTCACTGAATGATGGTTGCGCGGAATGTACAGATGTGTTCTAGATATTTCATCGGAAGAAGGGCTAAATTTAGACTTATGGCGTAGTCCGACACCATCCAATCTACCATCGTGTCTGGAGACTGGCAGTCCTATAGTAGGTACATCCTGTAAATAGTTGGTACAGAATTCTATTACCTCTTCCGCGACATATCACTGCACTATACTGGCATCTGGTCGATAACGATTCTTAACAAAATGCTTGAAAATGCTCATGTACCTCTCAAATGGGTACATCCATCTCAAGTACACCGGTCCACACAGCTTCACCTCTCGCACCAAATGAACTATCAAATGAATCATTATGTCAAAAAATGAAGGGGGAAAATACATCTCTAGCCTGCACAGTACTTCAACTACCATATCCTGCAATTCATCCAACTTACGATGGCTTACTCTCTTGCGGCATATTTGTTTAAAAAAATAACAAAGCCTTGCAACTGCATCTCCAACGTGAGAAGGCAAGCAACCTCTCAAAGCAATGACATTCAAATCCTGCATCAGGTTGTGGCAATCGTGCGACTTCATTCCCACTAATTTCAACTCGGCGGTAGATACACAACTACTAATGTTCGAACCCTATTTAGAAGGCACCTTTACTGATTTTAGAGTTCTACAAAAACTCTCCTTCTCCTCAGATGACAAGGAATAACAAGCAGGTGGTAAGTATGTCGTACCTGCTTCTTCTTGAACGGGAGCAAGTGACGTCCTTATGCCAAGATTGACTAAATCCTTTCTACTTTTCAATCCATCCTTACTCTTGCCCGGTGTATTCAATAGCGTCCCAACCAAAGCTTCGCATACATTCTTCTCTATGTGCATGACATCTAGACAGTGGCGCACATCCAAGTGCTCCCAATAATCGAGCTTGAAAAAAATCGAACATTTCTTCCAAATCGTAGTTTGAGCGCTTTTCTTTTTTCCCTTTCCCAACACAAACTCCATGCCCGCTACCTTTTCCAATATTTCAGTACCTGATAGTGGGACTGGGGCTAAACCATGCTCTTCCTGACCGTTAAACCACTTCTTTGCACTCCTCCACGGATGACTTCTAGGTAGAAATCGTCTATGACCTAGATAAACAGGCTTACCACCGTGCTTTAATTGACAATGACTAGTATGGCTCTCACAAACGGGACATGCAAAATGCTCTTTCACAGAACACCCTCCAAGGTTACCCAAAGCAGGGAAATCATTGATGCTCCACATCAACATGGCTTTAAGTTGGAATTCCGCGTCCCCTCGACTTCCGTCAGGAATATGAATCCCATGCTTAAACAAGGATTCCAACTCCTCAACAAGAGGTACTAGATATACATCAATGTCATTGCCAGGTTGCTTAGGCCCCGAGATCATAGTGTTCAAAAGCACATACTTAGTTTCATCATCAACCATGAAGGTAGATTATAAATAACAAGCATCACTGGCCATGAACTGTGGGTGCTGGACATGTTCCCGAAAGGGTTCATTCCGTCAGTAGATAGTCTTAAGCGCACGTGTCTAGGTTCGTCAGCAAATTCTGGGTACATAGCATCCATCTTCTTCCACTGATCACCATCAGAAGCGTGAGATATAATATCATCATCTTCCTCTCGAACCCTATCGGCATGCCATGTTAACAATTTTGCATCAACTGGATTGGCATACAAACGCGTCAATCTCGGTTTCAAGGGCATGTACCACATCACCTTAGCAGGACCTTGCTTTGTCGATGTTGTCACTGTTTCTCCACATACCTCGACCTTTCCCTCCTTCTTTTTCCATCTAGACTCACCACATACCTTGCAATCATCCCTCAAGGAATCAACAATCCCCCTATACAACATACAATCATTCGGGCATGCGTTAATCTTAGTAAATTCCATGCCCATAGGACACAATATCTTCCGCGCAGCATAAACCCTGTCAGGACATAAGTTGTCCTGAGGAAGTAACTCTTTAACCAACTCTAGCAATTCCGTCATTCCTTTATCAGAAATACCATGCCTTTCCTTTAGGTTCATTAACAACAATGTTGCTCCCAGTCTAGAATGCTTAGCCCCAACATATAAGCTTGTCTTTTTATCGTCATACATTGCCTCCAGCATACTTTTCTTCCCAACAAACTCCATAACAACATCGTCGCACATGTCTGAAAGCTGTTCATTATACTGCAGGATTTCCTCGGCGCTTCCCTCCTCCATCTCCACCTGGTCACTTCCATAATGGCCTTTCCCATGCCAAACCCATTCTGTGTAGGATTTGTCAAAACCTTTACAAATTAAATGTTCACGCACGACAGCAATATCTTCAAATATGGCGTTGTTTCTACACTTGTTGCATGGACATCTAACCCCTCCTATGTTGTTCTGTCTACAATGTCGCAACCCAACATCTAAGAACTGTTCAACCAAATCTAAGTACTCCTTCGATAATCGAGCATTCTCCTTCATTATTCGTTCGCGGTCCATAATTCACAAATCAGACAAACAGCTACACAATACTTCTAACCCACTGACTTTAGATGATCAACACATAAACTACACACTGCATTAACAAAACAACCAAGATAAACCAAAATGCAACCAAAAATTATGCATAAAATCAACCAAAATCAAGAGACAGGCCAGTACATTACACAAGTTAAACCTTACCTACACCAACACGGGAACAATGAGACCTCCGAGAACACTTCAACTGATCACCCTTCAATACCCACCTGTTTAGACCCTTTTAAAGTTTTTGTTTTTGGAGTTAGAACGGCCAGTTCAGCTTAAATCTGTGACCCATACAGACGCGCTTGCGATATCGCTAACACGTCGCTAACACCTTTGGATAGCCAGCGAACTCGTAACATTTCAATCACCCTCACATGCACTGTACATTGAACAATGACAAATTTGACGTGCACAGAAGCGATACCGTAACATCAAACGCAATATACTACCGTCCCAGTTACGACATCTCCCACATCCTCGCCTGCTAAAATTAGGGTTTAGCAAACTTACGAGATCGCAACGCACAAACCTACAACTAACGAGCTAACCTACGAAATCGCTACGGACACGTTTATATTACTACAAAGGTTACGAGATCGCAACAACCAATTCAATTTAAGGCGGATACATTTTTTCCGCCTTGGTCAAGTATTTTTTAACGTCAAAACCCATTTCCGCCTTTAAATGCTTCTTTCCGTCTTGAAAGTAATTTTTTTTTGCTAGCTTGAGATGGTAGCGAGCTCGCTACGTTCAATCAAGGCGTAAAGAAACGCGCCAGGCTTAAACGCCTTAAATATGTGTCTTGCATCTACCCCTTTGTAGTAGTGACAATATGCTTGAAAAAAGTATATGATTGATACTTATCTAAAATAAGTTAATTACTTTGACGACACGTTCGAATATCAATCGTTTTAGGGAAAAATAAAACAGCTCGAGATGATATACTTGAAAAAGTATATGATTGATGCCTATACAAAGTAGGCTATTCGGGTGGGTCCGGGGTCTGTGAATGAGGATTCGGCTGGACTTATTAAGGCCTATTTGATTAGGATGGCCGCCGATGCGGGAAGATGGGATGCGAATTAACAACAGTGACCAATTGATGGATTTCAATGATGTCGACACCGATGGTATCGAGAGCTTTAAGCAGCTAATGCCTCACTATAATTGGGTTTCGGACCAACATTTTGAATCCGGCGAGTCTTAAAATTGTTCAGAAATACCGTGTTTGGGTCTAAAAATAGTGCTTGGAAGGTATATCTTTAGCCGTCTCAGAGAGATTTTAAGTCCTCTCAATTAACGCACAGTCAGATTGCAGATTGCGTGGGTACCAAATAAAATGATTTGGATTGTAAAATGTAACGTGTTTGTTGAAAAACCTGAAAGAGATAACTCTCCTCTTAATTTTATACATTCAAATTGGGTGTTTTAGAAATGAATATTATGCATGAAAGGTGTTTGTTGAAATGTTTATGAAAGATAATTGAAATTATAAAATAAAATTGACTAAATGTTTCGGAATTTTGAATATAGATCATCACCTTTCGTGCAACTTAAACTATGATACAAATCAAGTCTCATATTATTCTAAAACCCATATTATATTTAACGATGGGGATGACTTCTGTGATCCCTTCGACATCGCCAACACAAAGACCGCCTCCGTCGAGTAACTCAAACGTAGCGGGTACGTACGTTCATGATTATTTTGAATCTTAGAATGAAAAAATGAATCTTTTATGTATCCTTAAATTTGTACATATTGATGTTACATTTGATTATGTATCCTTAAAGTGTTGAATTTGCATGCATTTGTGTTGATGGATTTGAATTGGCAGTAAGCGGCTCTGGTGCTGAACGCTTCTCGGAGATTCCGATATACATTGGATTTCAAGAAGGGGGAGGAGGATGATCAGAGCCCATGCCCAAGTCATTAGAGTATGCACTATTTTTCTATAAATTCAACAAAATGATTTAGTTGTATTTGGTTTTGATCATCATTCATTGTTTGAATTTGCAGGCTGCTTTGCTCTTCAAATTGGCAGGCCAGAGAGCCATAGGTATGCAAACTGGTTTACTGATTTGCTGTATTTGTTGTTTTCTTTTCTGGTCTAACATTTGATGAGTTTTGGTTGGGAACTTTCGACCTAGTTTTAGGCACCAACAACAATGTTGCTCCTCCGAGCTCGAATGGTGACTACAGTGTTGGACTTGAGCAGCTGGTTTCTATGACAAGGGATAACAATATGTCTGCTCTCCAACAGTATGGAGAGGCAAGCCCTTCTTCTTCTTCTTCTTCTTCTTCTTCCTCTTCTGCTTCAGTCACCGTGGATTCATTTTACAAATTCTACTGATTTTCGCGATATATATATATATATATATAGATGCATTCATCAGGTGAAAGGGCGGTCCAAGCTGCTCAACACAAGCCTGGACACAGGAGTTAATGGCGGCGATGAGGACATATTAAGCCGGAAACAGGCCTTTGGATCAAATACTTATCCAGTGAAAAAGGGGAGGAGTTAGCAGAAGGCTGGTATGATGGTGGAAGTATCATGTTTGCTGTTATTCTTGTCATTGTCGTTACAGGTACGAGGTCTTATAATATCTACTGTTCTTCCTTGTAAATCAAAAACTCTTTATTAATCGCTTCATGTTCATTTTAGCTGACTAGTGATTACTGACAGTCCCTCCAGTTTCAATGCTTAAATGAGGAGAGAGGAACATAAAATTAGAGGTATCAATTGTTAGTTCAAGTGTTTTTGATCATGTTTTATACTCGGAAAATGTTTCATTATTACTGACCTTATTGCAGGTTATTAGGGGTGGTATAAGAGAACAGATATCAATCTACGACATTGTTGTACCTCTCAAGATAGGTGATCAGGTATACACATATATAAAGGTCTTCATATGACGTCATATGAAACATTCCAGGCTGAATGATTTACTGATGAAAATGTTGTCACCTGCACATATGACAGTAGTTGAAGCATATGTCAGGAAATCGAAGATGGATCAAGCCTTCCTGAAGATGTTTCTTCTCTTATAGATGAAGGCATTTCCCAGAATAGAGCAGGCAGTGTCTTTACAAACAAGGTTCTTTTTCCATCTCTCTCTCCTTCGGAGTTTGAGTTTCAGCTTCGATGTATAGGATGGAAATGTGGAGGTGTCTGGCTCTCCTACAGAAAAGGCTATTCTTTCATGGGCTGTCAAGGTAACAAAAATCAGAGTCCATTGTTCTCCATTCAATTCCACCAAGAAGAGAGGAGGCGTTGCAGTGCGAGGGAAGGTAATGAATCCTCAATATCTACTGCAATGGAGCATATCAATCAAACCTTAAAATGATCAGTAGTTTTGCTTCTTTCAGAAGTCAGAACTCTTCTCATGTTCACTTGCACTGGAAGGGAGCAGCAGAGATCATCGTTGATTTGTGCTCATCATACCTCGATTCAAACGGTAACCTGCAGTCCATTGCTGGCACCAAGGTCAGTTCATTCATTTGTCTGAATTTTTCAGGAAGTATAGTTTTCGATTTAAATGCAAATAATTAATTAAAAAACACTTTTGATCATCCTAGGAATACTTCAAGGATGCAACAGAAGCCCTTGAGATGTGTTGCAATAGCATACACAACACTCGAAGCGCAACAAGTGCCTACTGATGGAGAAGATATCTCAATTGTGGGGATTAAGGATCCTTGTCGCCCGGGTGTGAAAGATGCTGTGGAACTCTGCACAGCTGCTGGCGTTAAGGTTCGCATGGTGACAGGAGATAATCTTCAGACAGCAAAGGCTATTGCACTCCAGTGTGGAATTCTTACCTCGGAGTCAGAAGCTGTTGAGCCTAATATCATCCAAGGAAAACATTTCAGGGAGATGTCAGATGCTGAGAGGGAACAGATAGTGAAGAAGATCTCAGTAAGATTTGAATGTTTTTCATACAAAAACTTCAAAAAGATGCTATCTTTTTAGAGTGGAGATTGATTAATAGTCCATCATCCTGTTAGGTGATGGGACGGTCATCCAGTTTTTCTCATTTTATTGGCAAGCTGGGATTTTCTTCTTTGCCAATTCCATCTTGAAGGGGGAGTGTTAAATTCTAACTAGCATAATTCAGTTAGTCTAGTTAGCATAGATCAGTTAGCATAGTTCAGTCAGTTAGCTGTTCTTAGCTTAATCTTAGTTAGTTAGTCAAACTTTGACTTAACTGTTTTACTTTTATTGTTAGGTAGTTAGCTAGCAGTTAGCTACTTAGCTTAGCAGTTGACTAACTGAGATGATTTCTGTGATATCTCTTTTCTGTTAGTTTTCAGTTTGGAATTGTGCTCTATATAAAGCACCATAATCCCTGTAAATATTTAGAGCTTGTATAATCAATATACAGTAATACTTTTCCCCCTTTTCTGGCCTGCAACTTTTTCTTCTGATTCATCTCATCTGGCAGCTGAGATTCATCAGAAATGCTGTTCTTATGAGTAAACTATAGGAGTAATATTTTTTTGCATGCTATGGACATGAAAGCAAGGTGGTTTGATCATAACTAATATAACCATAAAGAAGTTTCTCGTGTGGCGTACTCTTTGATTATTAGAAATAGTGTTAGTTAGGAAAAAATTCCAAAGTTAATTAAACAAAACATATATGAAAGAAGAAAGACCAAAGATTATTAACAGCAAAAACTATGCCAACCTCAGACCTCATAAAAATCCAAAATTTGACGAATCTTCACCATCACTGCATCAATGTACCATTGATGCATCAAGTGTTCCGTATGAGATAATATATACCATCACTGCATCAATGAACCATTGTAGGATAAGTGTCACATATATAGTACAAGCTCTCATCAACTTTGTTCAGAGAATATTACATCTAAAAAGCAGGTATATTAGTCTTAATATAACCTATGCATATGCCATATATGCTAATGAAAGAAAATCAATAAAAGGTGCATGTACATTTTGGGGTGCCATGCAGCAGGAGGTAGAATATGTATCAAGCACACAAAATCACAGGAATCAAAGAAGACGTACCTCTAAATAACTATCCACGTAATCAAAGAGCTCTTGCGAGAGTTTATCATCAAAGAGCTCTTGCAAGACTTTGTCGATATCATCAAAGAGAGAAACCCCGTCGTACTCATATTCTTGAAAACGAGGCAGAATAAATGGAGAATGCATGAGACCGTCTTTCCCAAATGCAATGAGTTCAGCTCCTTCCATACCTCCATGGAACATATAATAAATTCGCTGGTGCTGAATTTGTGCAGCAGAGTGAGGAAGAGCCAGCCATGGCATCACAGGAGCAGTTGCAGGAGCCTCATCACCAAGTGGAACAAATACGACTTGAGAATTAGGATCATGCTCTTTCATTTTTTTGTAAAATTGAAGCATCAACTTGTAAACACCATGTCTCTTGGAGATATTACGATAAAAGTCTACGTAAAGCAGCACATTCCGGCCCTTGAGCTCCGACACAGGCACTAGTCTTCTTGTCGGTTCAGGATCAGATGAGATGAGGTCCACGCGGAGCAACGAGTCTAGCGTGATTGACCTAAGATAGCAAAACATTTTATCAAACATGCTCTTTCTCGTGTAGGGATAGCTGAAAGTGCTCTCGACATCTTCAAGGAACTCAAATTCCTGCTCTATTCTCACAGAATCGCCACTATCTGCCACAATGATTGCCTTATCGCCTAGATAGTCTCTATTGCTAGAGATCCGCCAAAGCCTACAGGCTGCTTCTACATTATCACAAAAGGAAAACCGCAACCAATTTTTTAGGCCAAAACGCGAATAATTCAAGTCCATGGTGGCACTACAGAAGGGCATAGGTATCCACACTACTTCAAACTCGAGGTTGTTTCGTAAGCAACTGTCATCAAATTGAATCAACTGATGCAAGAATCCTCCACTATTGTAGATATACAATACCACACACTTCTTCTTGCTGAGGTCTGAAACAGAAATCTTATCACCACCAAATCTCGAGAGAAAAACATCAGAGCCGCCCAAGAGCTCCACCAGAGACACAGGCCTTGGACTTTTGATTAGCTGCCCCCCAACTACCTCAAAGTCAAATAACATGTGCTTCATTTCATCGTCTTCTCTAGCAAGGGCAGCCAGCCGATCATCAGTGTAGGGGAACCCGGATGCTCCATAGTCTAAAAAACAGTCACCAGCTGCCGTCTGCAAAACCATATGATCGGGATCCACAACAATAGCAGCGCAGTGTTCTTCATCATTGATAAGGCCGAGAGACTTACAGACAAACTCACGAGACTCGGTATCCCAAAAGGGAATCGCGGGGCAAGGAAAGCCGGAAAAGAAGTGGTTGAAAACGGCCTCATCATCATCATCACCACCAGCCCTTACCATCTTGGCAACCATAACCATCTCGAAATTATTATGCTTCTCGAGTAGATGAGAGTATGCTGCTATCATGCTTCTGCAAGTTCTGGAGGCAACGCACATAGTATATAGAGGGACCTTGAAACAGCAGATGAGCAGATATTTTCCGGTGATGCTCTCTACTGCAACTTTTTCACCATTGTTTCGGACAAGGTAGTCCCTCTTCCCACCGTTGGACAACAAGGATACAACATCTAATCGCTTGCCTTTCACAATCTCTACACAATTCTTCATTCCCAAGGGGTAAGTAGGACTGATCTTTGCCAATGCTGTTTGACAATTGAATGAGATGCCATCAGTAGGGAAGTCAACATTATCGTCTGTAAATTTAACCTTCTCTAGATCCAACAAACTCACATTCTTATACATCAACCTCTCATTCTTGTGCATCAAAATCTCAATCTTATTCTTCAATGGCTTCGACCTCTCATTCCTAGTCAAATCCATAGGTGCCATAGTCCGAAGACCCTTATATATCTTCCAAGACAACTCAACTGTCTGAAAACCTTTATATTTCTTCTGGCACAACCCAACAGCCTGATAAACCTTCCACATTCTGAAACTGGTGACCTGAATACCAGTAAACCATATTAAATAAATTAACTGACACAAACCAAGATAAATATTTATAACTTAAACTACTGAATGTTGCCCTAGCGATTAAAATTTAGAACTATAATAACATTGTTGATTCCCTTTAAAACAACGACTAATACAGAAGGTTGATTATAAAAGCGAAACTCCTAATTATTACCTGAGGAGAGAAAGAGGTATTTGCGCAGCTGGTGGCCAAACCCTAGGGCGGATTTTTTTTGTTTTGTTTTTTGCTGTTGATGCTTTTCCGGCAGGTTCTGCACGCGCATGTGAAGGGGAAAAAAAAGTTGGCTCGGTTTGTTGGAGCTTACTTCAAGCTGAACTAAACTGAATTGAACTGAAAAAAATGAAAATAAAATATTCATCTGAACTTTAAAAAATAAAAAAAATACTGAACTAAATTGAAAATATAAAAAGCACTGAACTGAACTGAAAAAATATAAAATACTGAACTGAACTAAAAATATATAAAAATACTGAACTGAATTGAAAAATATAAATATACTGAACTGAAAAAACTTAAAATATGTTGAACTGATAAACCTAAATATATCTATTTGAGGTGAACTGAAAAACAAATTAAATATAGGAAAAAAAATTCATTATTGACAAATAAAATGGACTGAATCGTACTGAATTGAATAAAAATGGAACGGAAAAAAGTGTAATGTATTGAAATAACTAGGCTAACCGGACCGCGTTGCGCGGTTTTTTGATATAATTTTGAAATAAATGTTGTATTATAGAAATGCAGGAAATATCTCAATAAAAATAATTAAATTACATTAATTAAGGTAAAATGTTGCATTCAATTTCCTACTTTTTAGTTCTTGTTACTTCAGTATTTTCTTGTATTTGAGTCAGGCAGAGACACCACTGTTCAAGAATGCAACATACAAACATAAGGTAAAGTTTGTAAAATTTGGTTAAACTAAATTTGGCAACATACAAACATAATTAAAGGGAAATATTTTATTAAGGTCGGTATACATTTTTAATTTGAAGATTTGTTGTAACTTTTATATTATTTCTAAAAAATGTGGTAAGTTTATTAGTCTGTATTGATGTAATATAATTGTTGTATTAAAGACATTTATACCCCTATTTTGTAGTTTTTATATAGTTCAGTTTTATTTAATTCAATTCAATTTAGTTTGGTTTGAACTCACTAATTTATACTAATTCAATTAAGATTTTAGTTTAGCTCCGTCAAAATGTTTAGGATTTTATTAAATCCAGTTTAGTTTAATTAAATTTAATAAACTTGAAATAAATAAATTTAACTTTTTAAAAAAACTTTTGTTCGTTTAGTTTCATTAAGTTTTCTCAAATTCAATTCACAAAAATCAATTCAAGATGAGATTAATTGAATTCAACATATATTAAAAATATTAGTCGAGGTTGAATTCATTTTGAATCAAATTTAAAGTATACTACACTGAACTAAATATGTAAATCAAAATTATTGCTATAAAATAAGGTGGTTGCTATATGCAGGTCCAGTTTACTTCTGCAGGTTCAATAAAAGTGAGGAAATACCATAATTATCCTTCATTCGTTTATTAGTTTTTACAAATATATTTCTAAAACCCCTAACCTTGAATGCATAAACCCGTCTATGCAATGATTGAACACGTCTCCAAATTATAAATTACTTTTTCGTGAATTATAATATATATTTAAGAGGGACATTATTGTCATTTCGAATTTAATTTGGACCCGCATAAGTAAAGTGGATCTGCATATAGAACCACCCTAAAATAGGGTACACATGTCTTTATCTCAGCAAATATATTACAAAAGTATAAGTTTATTATTTATCATTCATTTTAGAAATTATGTAACTTGTGTAGACTAAATCTGTTAAAACCCATATATTATTTTGTAGACTTGTAGTATATAAACCATATGCAATGTGGTTTATGTATATTCCATGGTAATAATATGCCTTGTGGCCATGCGAGCAAGATAGAAAGATGTGAAGAAATATTTAAAGTTTCTTACTGTTAGAAGATGGGGATGAAGAAGGGCTCGTGGACTCACGAGGAAGATCACATCTTGGCCTCTCATCCACCAATACGCCCATAAAAATTGGAGTGCTCTCTAAACTTGCAGGTTTGTATGATGAAAAATTATCAGAACACTCACATAAAGAAAATAAGATCAGTTCAAGATCGTGATCTCCAAGAAAATTCAACCTCATCTGATCATCAATTAAAATTTAGACTATCGTATTTTCTATCCCACCAATAATTCTGTGGTTGTTTTGAATTCCGGTAGACATCAAAAGTCTCAATTCAATATTGATAATAATATTAATAATATTGGAGACTCGTCAAGTAGCAATGACATGGTTTGTTGGTATAATATTTTTATCAATTCAGGAACATCCATCAATCTAGAACATGATTATTACACATCGTTCATTGATTTCTTCCTCTCTTGTGAATACCCATCTGAATCTCATCTCTTTTGTAAAGCTCAATCACAACGCCAACCGGAATCACCAAACACAATGTCGCCTGTCTCAAACCTCCGTCGATAATTACAAAAACCTCGATTGCCGGAATATTTCCTTCCACAATCTTAAAACTTTTAATATATAAGGTGAGATTTATTAATATAAAAGGAAGAGAATAACATTCACCCGGATGATCCTGATATAGGCCTTATCAGGCACCAATAAGATAATGACACGTGTACAATTGTAATGTTTTAATTGGTTAAGATATTTTTAGTAAAGTTCTAAAACCCTAATTTAGAATGCCTAAACTCGTGGCACAATCATGAATTAGTTAAAGATGATGTGTCGTTATTTAATTGGTGCCTGATATTGCCAATATCAGGATGATCCTGATATATATTAAACTGTAAAAGAAATGATTTGATTTGGTAAATTACTATATTTGATTTGATTTAATTTGATATTTTTTTGGTAAACTAATTTAATCAAAAGTAAGTATAGCGGATTTGGTAAACTATTATATTTTTTTTGATTTGATTTGATTTGATTTTGAATTTGACAATAAATTCAACCGCAATTAATTGAACCGCCTGGCTTAATCTTGGTAACTATGCGTGTGATTGAATATTTTGTTAACATGGTAAACCATATTACCATATATATACATAATCCTCTTAAAGAATTTTCTTTGTTTTCTACCATATTTTCCCGTCTCCATGCATGCGCTTATAATTATGGTAAACGTATTGTGCAGCCACCATATTTTCTGTCTCCATGCGTGTATAATTATGGTAAGCCGTAATTGCCAATTAAGCAGCCGCTTTAATTTAATTTAACAATCCAATAAATATATATATGCATGGCGGTGTTTGGTGAGGAATGCAACATTGATTGTCGTTTCATGTATTTTCATCGCGATTCCGGGACCGTTTCGGTGGTGGTGCTTTATTATATCTATTTTTATGCCGCCACTGCTTTTTAATATATACTTAGTAAAAAGATGACTAAATCCAACCATATTTCATCAAATCACATTTATTTATATCTAAATTGAATTAAAATGAAGATAATAATAGTATGACTAAATTAAACTGATATTGATCAATTTACATATGTACATGATTGAAATAGACTTAATATTAATTTTAATTCAATTAAAATGAACTGTTTAAAAATATTCAGATGTATGATAACCACTAGCGTAAGAAAATTGCTCTATTTTGTCGTATTCACAAATAATGAGCTTGTATTAATCTAGTAAACACTAATCAAACCGAATTATAATTAAAGGTATCGAACATTAATCGAACATATTAATTATACGACTGAATGAAACTGAAAATCATCAAATCACATTTGTTCATAACCAGATTAAATGAACTGAATTGAACTTGATCAAATAAAAGTGAACTGAACTAAACAGAAATGTATTGGACTAACTAAAATGATTTAAACTAGACTAAATTGAATTAAATTAAATTCAACTAAATTAATATTTAATAATTCAGGTTAAAATAATAATATTCTCTCATGGTGTTGATTACAACTGAAATTGATTACCTAATTATAATGGAATGTATTAAAAATAGTAATAATGAATGACTGAATTAAGCTGAAATATTTCTTCATAAAATTAGCCTAACTTGGACAATTCTAAAGACCACATTGTGCAAAGAATTTGCTATAAGCATGCATGTTGAATATCTTAAGGGCAATGTTATTTACAAGTTGGTATTTTACTTTTGCAGTCCGTATAATTTATGAAAAAGACAAATATGCCCTAGTACATCATCCGTATTGTTCTCTTGAATCTCATCTGCAAATTGGTAAAAAACTTAACACACATAAAAACCTTTCCCCATGAATTTTAAGTCGTTCAAGATTGGTGGTCCTCAAATGCACTTTTCCGGCCACCGCAACCGCCAAAAAACTCCTCCCCAGCCTAGCTTCAACACCTTCGAAGCATTAATAGAAACCCAAATGAATTAGCTTTACCATGCGAAACCCAAGTATGATTATCTCTTCTGGAGCTCTTCGTTATACGGTCACCTAAGTCCTCAAAAGGTAAGGGACTGGCTAACTTATTTCTAGTTATTTGGCGAAAAACGTTAATCTCGAGTTATAGGGGTGCTCCGACGATGCTGCGGGACATAAGGGAGCAGAAGAAATTGATGGGTACACCCCATACCCCTATCTCTCTATTTCTTTCAATCCTAATTACCAATTTACCATAAGAACGCTCCTCCTCTTCAAATCCAACCCTGAGGAATCATCCGACAAGACCTAGGCAGTGTGGCCTCTCCGTCCGAAGCCCCCTACCAATTTATTCATTTTTTTTCTCTTCCTCATTTTTGGCCCAATCGGTCAGAGCCGCCACAGTCGCTCCAGAGAACCCGATGGAGAAGTCGTCGGTGAAGTCAAGAATGTTGATGGGGGCTCCAAGAGCTAACCGGTGAACCCTTCATTAAGAAAGCGGCTAGCGGGATGATGACCAGGGAATTTGAATTGTGATGCACACCAGGGAATTTTTGAAGAACGGGAGAGGGACCTTGGAAAAACGAAGCAAACAATTGATACGATGTGATTGAAAATAAGCAATTCAAAAATGGTTCACTAGCTGAAGTTTAAAGTTGATAAATTATAAGGGCAATAACGTCAGTTTCAATTAAAATACGGACTGCATTAGCAAAACTCAACCTGCAAATAGGAATTCAGTATCTTAATCATATGTAAACATGTGATTTTATACCATAAACATGATATGCTCTCTCGTACGTTTATAATTGTAACATAACAGTACACTATGTTGTCCGAATATAAAAAGGGAAAATTTCTATTAATGGCGTGGAAATATTCAAAATTATCATAAATGGAATAATTATTTAATATTTATTATGTAGGGCATTCTAATCCTAAAGGGAACTAGAAGAGTTATTGCTCCGGTCAATAAATAAATTAATAAAAAGCATTAAAAAGGATGAAACTACGTAGTTTTTACTAAAACCACCAAATAACCACCACAAGTTCACCATATTCCGGCGCCTACCATTTTTATATATTCCTAACATCACACATAAATATCTTTCCTTTTAAATTTACTTGTTTTCAGCGCAAAAAAATATTGATTTGATTTCGCCAAATATTGTTTGCAATATTGTCTGCGTTTCATTTCCTTAGCCATTGCCATTAATATATATTGCGTTGATAGCTGTCCGGATCCCACCATATTTAGACATTATTAGCACTAATATATATTAGGGAACCTGATTGACGGCTCTTCATTATTAACAATACCGATGATGGAAATTAATTGAACTAATCATCACCATTGGGTTATCTAATAATTTTATAATTAAGCAAGCCGATGTTGCACTATAATATGAAATATATTTCGAAATATTTTGACATATGTAATTTTTTAACAAATTTATAATGATAAAAAATTATAATTAAATTCATCATGTCTACATTTTTCTGAAAATTATATTTTATTTTTGAAGAATGTGATAATTTTTATATCTAATTGTGTAAAGAGTAATGATAAGTCCATGGTTCGTATTCGGAGCTCATTCATACTCGAACCAGGGCCCAAGAAGGGTCGTGGGCTTGAGATGCGCGAAGGGTGGATCCACGGGTCCATTAATCCTAATCCTTATAAGGAATGCGTATATTATGAATGTTCTACAAGGAATATACATCTTCTTAAAGATGGTAATACAGCTATCCTAAACATGGTAACACAACCATGTCCGAAATACACTTCTATTATACATGGTAATACAACCTCTATTCCCATAAGAGTCGTATTCATACCATAAATACATATCTTGGTGATCTACGGATTGTAGCCATATAAATACCCTAAGAGGTTTGGTAGACCTCTCATCTAATCTCATACTTTATACTTTACGCCTTAAGCAAATACACTGACTTGAGCGTCGGAGTGTCTATCCCCGGGACACCCGGGGCCTTTGTCTTGCAGATCAGTTCAAGAGCCTGGTTCGTCGTCGAAGTGTTGGTGTCCGGCATACATCAATTTGGCACGCCCAGTGGGACATCTCACACTCATTGACGACGTCGCTGAACCTTGTCTCTGATCTGGTCTAGTGCATCTGAAGAACCAACTTCCCCGACAACATGTCTGACGCTGACAATCCAGACGAAGCGCCCGTATGCTAGGGCAAAATCCGAAAGAGAATCCAGAAGCGGAGCAATCCCCTCAAGGACATGGACGCAGTCGAAGACGCGGACAACCCAGAAGATCTCGGGCACACTTTGCCTTACAACCAGCACCAGATTCTACCATGGGTACCGGAAACTCCAACGTTCCGATATCCATCAACCCAATTCCTGCAGGGATAACACCACCAATCTCTGGTCCAAATCCTGATATATTCAGAGCTCCTCCTAGATTGAATCCCATCGCATCTAGGATTCCAGCATCCGACTCCAATCCTGCTGCATTCAGAACCCAATCTCTTGAAACAAATTCTGTTGGATCTGAAGTACCAAATTCAGGTCAAAGGGTTTTCATCCAAAACAAGGAGAGTTACAGCACGAACGTTAACAGTTCAGATGGCCTGGATCGGGAAAATAGGTTGGGATATAATGGTCCCGATTTGATCTTCTCTCCAGAAGAACGAACACAAAGGGATCAACAAATCTTTGCAGAAGGACAGCAGGAGGACGTTAGGCAGAGCCATCTCAGGGAAGCCTTAAACCAAAACATACAACACAGCCAGCGGGGCTCAGATCCGCTCCAAATTGACCTTTCCTCGGACACTCCCCCGAGGGAAAATAGTAGGTCCAACTCGATCTTCTCTCCGGAAGGAAGAGCACGAAGAGATCAACAAATTCTTGAAGATAGACAACAAGAAGGAGAATCTATGATAGAACACTATTATAGATACATGAATCGCACCACGAGACGCTATGATCAAGATGAAATCCTCTTAGTAAACTTGTACCGGATGATGGTAGGTAATAACACTTCGAGGAAGAAAAAGAAGAAGAAGGATAGCTCCCACAACAATAATAACCAAGGTGGTGGCGGGAACAACAACCCTCAAGATCCTCCCCCACCACCATCAAATGGAGCCGACCGAGTCATCAACAGCATTAATGGCTATACTGGAAAAGCAACTTCCCTAACTAAGCTGAAGGATAGTGTATGGACCCTACCACATACTAAACTGGTCAACAAGAATCTCCATCCCAAAGAAGCTATTACTTTCTCAGACAAGGATGACGTACCAAATTAGATACTTCATTCTGATCCTCTCATCATCTCGGCAACCATACAAGATTCTTTGGTAAAAGGAGTCTTCATAGACAGTGGGAGTGGGGTAGAAATATTGTTCCAGGACTGCATCCAAAAGTTAGGATTTACTAAAGATAACATTAAACCTACGGGTCCGATCTCGGGGTTCACGGGAAATCCAGTAATACCTCTCAGGGAAATCACACTCCCCGTCACAGTAGCAGAAGGAGCCAAGAGCCTAACCTTATACTACACATTTGTGGTAGTAGACACTGTCACACCCTTCAACATTATCCTTGGCAGATTTTGGATGGGCCAAGCTAAAGCTGTAAGGTCTCCTTACCATCTGATGATGAAGTTCATAACACCACAAGGAGTAGTTTCAATCAAAGGAGACCAAGGAGTGGCGCATTCTTGCATAATCACGGCTGCCCGTGACCCCAGAAAAGAAGATGACGGTTATATGTCAAAGCATCCTCCAACTCGGGGGAAAGCGATACTAAAAGTTTTACTAACCAACACCGAGAAAAATGACCATCTTTGGATTTCTCACTTCAATCTCCAAGTCACCAGTAATGAAGTTGAGTATGAAACTCTCAGTACCAGACTAAAACTAGCTAAAGACCTGGAAGCAGAAGACCTTGAGGTCGAGGACCTCGAAATCTTCAGTGACTCACAAATCTTGGTTCAACAGGTTAAAGGCGAATACGAAACTCGAGAGTACAGTCTCCAGATATACCTCGGGATAGTTAAGCCTCTCTTGAATCAATTCCAACATTATGAGTTGAAACTTATCCCCGAGAAGGTAACCACAAGGCTAATGCACTTAGCAAGCTTGCCTCCTTGGACCTCAACATAAGATCTTCTCAAGAATGGCTAATGGAAACCCTGGTGAAGAGAAGTTACGAGAAGAGCAGCATCATGGCTATTGACATCTCAGACACATGGAGGAACCCCTACATCGAATACCTCCAAACGGGTACCCTTCTCAAGGATAAGCACCTGGCATGAAAGGTCCGAGGAACACATGAAGGAGTCTACGGTAGCTATCAAGATCCACGTACCATTATTCAAAAGCTCCTACAGAAGAGTTATTTTTGGCCTATGATGCTACAAGGCGCCAAAAGATATATTGATTCTTGCCAACAGTGCCAGAGATTTTCTAAGATGATCCACATGTCACAGGAGAATATGATTACCATCCAAGAATCCTAGCCATTTGTCCGATGGGGCATAAATTTTGTAGGACCTTTTCCTACGGTCCCTGTTATCAACTTCTGCTGGAAAAATATTGGGGGTCGCTATGGCATCCCGAGATACATAGTGACCGATAATGGAGCACAATTTGCTAATCATCCCTTCAAGAAAAGATACAAGGAGTATAGAATACACCAGCAGCTCGCCTCAGTATATAATCCAAAAGCTAGCGGCCAAGCAGAAGCTACGAGCCGAGCCTTGGTATGCGGCATCAAAAAGCGCCTCGAAGGAGCTAAAGGAAACTGGATCAAAGAATCACCAAATATGATCTAGACCCATAGAACCACACCAGCTACAACAACAGGAAAGACTCCTTATAGCTTAGACTATGGGTCTGAAGCGATCATCCCCAGGGAGATTGGGGTCCCCTCTGTCCGTACCTCTCAGCCAAATGATGAAAATGGCAAGGCCAACGAAGAAAACCTTTGTCTCGACCTTGACCTCCTAGAAGAGAAGAGAGAAAATGCTACTATCTACAAGGCCAAGATGAAGAAAAGATTCAAGCGCTACCATGATAGAAGAGTCTGGTTGGCCACTTTTGTTAAAGGAGACCTTGTCATCAGGCTAAACGAGAAAAGTAAGAGAAAAGTGGAAGGGAAGTTGGCCCCGAACTGGGAAGGTCCATATCGAGTCCTAGAATCCCATCCAGGGGGAAGCTACCTCTTGGAAACCACGAAGGGGGAACCTATACCACAAAGATGGAATGTGATTAACTTACGAAAGTATCACAGAAGATTCAAAACTCAAGGAAGAGCCTCACAATGGTTCGAGACTATCAAGAGCGTCCGAGAAATCTCATCAAGGTCTGAGACAAGTATACTCTAGCACAAACGGGTACTCAAACTCAAAACTCACTATTTACTTTACTTCTATTCTTAAAGTTATAAACTTAGATTGAAGTCATGATATTTTTATACCTATCCTTATAATAAGAAATCTTTAAATTACTTTTCTAAAAAGAGGATTGTTGTCTTAAGTATAATATTGATTGTTGTTCAAAATAATATACTTTATAAAGTATATGATTCGTCAACTTATAAGTTGTTTGGATCCAATATTCAAATACCAATCGTTTTGGATAAAAGAGATAGGTTCGAGATAAAGTACTTCAAAAAAGTGCTTGATTGAGGTCTATAGACCAAAAGGGCAGACGTGCTCGAAAATCAATCATCTCAACATAAAGAGGAGAAACCTCAAAAAACAAAAGTTGAAGTTCATATCAAAGGTGTTATTACATCAGAATATGATACTTCTAAAAAAGACCCTCAAAAGGGCACACATAGAGGAAAAACCTCGAACCTAAGAAGTTCATATCAAAGGTGTTATTACATCAGAATATGATACTTCTAAAAAAGACCCTCAAAAGGGCACACATAGAGGAAAAACCTCGAACCTAAGAAGTTCATATCAAAGGTGTTATTACATCAGAATATGATACTTCTAAAAAAGACCCTCAAAAGGGCACACATAGAGGAAAAACCTCGAACCTAAGAAGTTCATATCAAAGGTGTTATTACATCAAAATATGATACTTCTAAAAAAGACCCTCAAAAGGGCACACATAGAGGAAAAACCTGGAACCTAAGAAGTTCATATCAAAGGTGTTATTACATCAGAATATGATACTTCTAAAAAAGACCCTCAAAAGGGCACACATAGAGGAAAAATCTCGAACCTAAATAGTTCATATCAAAGGTGTTATTACATCAGAATATGATACTTCTAAAAAAGACCCTCAAAAGGGCACACATAGAGGAAAAACCTCGAACCTAAGAAGTTCATATCAAAGGTGTTATTACATCAGAATATGATACTTCTAAAAAAGACCCTCAAAAGGGCACACATAGAGGAAAAACCTCGAACCTAAATAGTTCATATCAAAGGTGTTATTACATCAGAATATGATACTTCTAAACAAGACCCTCAAAAGGGCACATAAGAGGCTAAACCTCGAACCTAAACAGGACATATCAAAGGTGTTATTACATCAGAATATGGTACTTTCAAATATACCCAATAGGGTTTCCTAGGACTTCACCAGAAGTGACACTAGAGAGATGGGCTATTGTCAACTTTTCTGCACGCTGTGACATTAAAGACCTTGTCAAAGGACACCCAAGGAAGAAGCCCAACAATATTAAGCCCGCAGAGTATTCATCATGGATAATTGCGAGAACTTAACAACTAAGGCTAGTGCTCCTTTCCAGTAAATCATGAAGACCGAGGATGACTGAAAGATGCCAGCAAGTAAGGTAGCAAACCTGCTGGAACTACTCAGTTGAAGGATTAAGCCCCTCTTCAAGAGAAGGTAAATCAGGATACTTGGCTCCAATAAGCCTCAATAAATCTCCTGATGTTACTACTTTCTCGGAGGAACCCAATGCATTCAAGAACTCGGCCCCAGGAATTCAGCATTTAGCAGTCAGAGCAGAGAGCTTATCAGCAGCATCTGGATGAGAAAATATTTCCTCCATCAACTTTGTCTCCTTCTCGGATTGGCATAGTTGCAAGACGCCACCCAAAATCTCATGCAGTTCAGAGGAATGGAATAAATCCCCATACTCCTCCCTATGGCTCTGAAACTCGGGGCTACAAGCAATGAATGCACTCCAAAGTTTTAGGAGTCATTTGGTCTCCTCTGGGTCCTTCTCCGCAGCTTGATTTCGCGCTAGCTCCTCTGCAATATCCCGATAAGTCTCCAGCTCTTTATCCTGGAATTTCTTTGCCAACAGCGTGTCCTTTTTCTCGGCTTCCAGCTGTTTTACCATGGCTTCCAGTCGAGACACCTCTGATGGAGCCTGAATAGGAGGAGTAGGTACTGCAGACTCGGTCGTCAGAGCCGAAAGGGCGACCTCCATCTCCTCCTTCTTTGCCCTGAAGGCCCGGCACTTGACATGTAATTCCATTGCAGAATTAAACAAATGCCGGATAACATCATTAGCTCTAGGACCCACCGTGGACAGGTCCGCCATCAACTGTAAAAGAGGAGGACACATGAAAACCCGATATCTGAGGAATTCGTATAGCAGAATGGGAAAGATAATTACCCTAGCAACGAAGGGATACTTCTTGGAAGACCTTCGAGAAGCCTGACCATCCTCTTCCTTGGGGCAATCCAGATAATACTTCAGTTTCTTCAGAGGAGTATCTTTGGATATCACCAGTTCAAGGTCAGATTCATCATTATCTGAAGACTCCCTAGCCTCAGATTCCACCTCATCTGCCTCTTCATCTATGACCTGGAGATTGGCCTTCCCTTTTTTGCTCTTTTTCTTTGGAGGAGAGGCTATATACAGAAGGAAGAGCGTGAATACGCTAGATAAAAGAAATATATCAAACAACTGCGATGATTTGAAACAGAAATTACCCGAAGAAGATTGACTGGAAGAAGATTCACCCTGACCTCGGGGTGATTTCCTAGAAGCCCGTTTCTTGCACTTCTTCTTTCCCCCCTGGATTTTATCAGGGAGGGTCCAGTCTCGATCCTTTTTTAGAAAACTAGACGTGGACTTGGACCGTGGAACATCTAGCAGATAAGAATAGGTGATATCAGGCCACTGCCACACCGAGCCATGAGCCCCCCGCACAAAACCTCCTTCCTGGAAGACAATCTTCTCCTTCAAGAGCTCCTCCACGATGCCATTCAGATGAACAGACATCTCAAAGACATCAAGAGGCACAGCGTCCTTCGGCTTCGGATTCCAATCAGGAACCTCATATTTTGTCGATCAAAGGTTAGCTGAATGTCCTCCCACTTGCCGCTATTGTCGGGAAAAGGGAAGACCTTGCCCTTTCGTGGAGTAAGAGTAATGTGCTCGCGATCCTTGAAGCAGAACAACTTGAACAAGCTCCTAAATAGATCCAGGCTTGGCTCATAGTCCTTCCGGGAGCACCAGGAGATGAAAGCCACCATTGTCACCACCACATTGGAATGAACCTGACAAGGGTGAAGCCGGTGATGCTGAAGGAACTGGGAAAACACAGGGGGAAAGGGAAAACTCAAGCCCTGCTGCAAGAACCGGCCATATACAACCCCTCGAGTGGGGCTCACAAGATCCTTGACCGGAGTGGTCTTGTCCTCGAGCCTCAAACCAGCCTCGATGGGTACGACAACCTGCATGACTTCAAAAATTGCAAGGTATTTTCGTCGACCACCTTGGTGACATCATTCACACATTCGGTGGCTGGAACCCGTTTATCAACATGGGGCTCCACGTTAGGGTCTACATCTGACCCGGAGACACCGTCGTTTGCCACTACAGCTACCGCCTGTAGCGGCGTAGCAATGGTAACCTCCATCAGTTCCCCAGACTCAACCTCCAGGAATAATGTGCGTAAGTCACGAGCCACGGGGACATTCTCTCCATTGCCAGAGGGGACACTAGAATTTGCTGACGACATGGCAATACAGAGAATGAGAGGAAAAAGGTTATGAGAAGAAGATGATGAAGAAAGACAAGAGTTTGGGTGAAAATTTTTGCAGACATGAAAACGCAAAATATTTGGATGTAGATTGATGATAAACACAAGGAAAATTACTTGGTTATATAACTAGTAATTAACACACATTTAAGTGGAATAACTACCTCGGCTCACAAAAATATGAAGGCAATTGGAAGGTTGGTCCTCCTCACCGCCAGAAGATACAATGAATCAAGACCACGTGTCAATCCCCCAGAATTCAAGAAGGCAAATTCAGATCCAACCGTCCACGTGTCATGATGGAATATGAAAGGAATTGAAGCTAGATATTCAGAAGGGTAAGCCCGAGAAGAGAATCCCTAAAGGACATCCCGAGCTTAACACCCCGAGTCAATCTCCCTAGAGTTATTGGTCTTCCCTCGAGAAGCAGACCTCTCCTTCAACCTTCGAGATGGAGTACTCTATATTCTGAAGATCTACCTTGGGGCTACTGATAAGTCCATGGTTTGTATTCGGACCTCATTCATACTCGAACCAGGGCCCGAGAAGGGTTGTGGGCTCGAGATGCGCGAAGGGTGGATCCACGGGTCCATTAATCCTAATCCTTATAAGGAATGCGTATATTATGAATTTTCTACAATGAATATACATCTTCTTAAAGATGGTAATACAGCTATCCTAAACATGGTAACACAACCATGTCCGAAATACACTTCTATTATACATGGTAATACAACCTCTATTCCCATAAGAGTTGTATTCATACCATAAATACATATCTTGGTGATCTACGGATTGTAGCCATATAAATACCCTAAGAGGTTTGGTAGACCTCTCATCTAATCTCACTTTATACTTTACGCCTTAAGCAAATTTACTGACTTGAGCGTCGGAGTGTCTATCCCCGGGACACCCGGGGCCTTTGTCTTGCAGATCAGTTCAAGAGCCTGGTTCGTCGTCGAAGTGTTGGTGTCCGGCATACATCAAGTAACATTAAAAAATAATTGTTTAAAGAATCAATATCTACGAAAAAATGAGATACACTTGTGTGAGGCGGTCTAATGATAAGGCAGTGGCCTTATATTTCATATTTTGGAGATTTCAGTTTTCTACATAGAAATTCTATACCAAATCATTTTTTTTTAGTAAAGTACAAATTTTCAATATAATTTAAAGGATCAAGTGTTAATCATAAAAAAATCAAAATTATAAAGAAATATTTTAAGTCTCTGAAAAGGCAGCCTTATTGTAAGGCAGGGGGTATTAGGTTCAGGGGAAAAATACTTTTGGGGCTGGAATATAATTATTTCTTTTTCGTTGCCAATACTTAAAATGTTAATAAAATCCAGGGACCATTTTGCAATAAGAATATATAACTCATTTAATCTCCTTATTCATCATTACTATCATCAATCATCAATATTAAATCATCAAATTATCGTCGCTCATCATCAATTCATCGACGTTCATTACCAAATCATCGACATTAATCATCAAATAATCGTTGTTTTCATCAAATTATTATCGTTTATCATCAAATTTTCATCGTTCATCATCAAATCATCGTCGTTCATCATCAAATATTCGTTGTTCATCATCAAATCATCAAATATTCGTCGTTCATCATCAAATCATCGTTGTTAATTGTCAAATCTTCGTCGTTTATCGTCAAATCACCGTCATTCATCATCAAATCATCGTGGTTTATCATCAAATCATTAAATCCGTTCGTTCATCGATAAAAAATCATCAATCACCAAATTGTTCGATAATCCGTGCAAAACTAAATAATCCAGTTTCAGTTCAAATGTATACAACACTAAAACTTAAGATTCATAAATGGAGTCTCATAAACAATGAGATCATGCAGTTAATAAGCAAGCGGTTTCGTCGCCATAGATGACTTTATTGGAAGGAACAAATTAAGTTTTACACACCATCCCACCCTAGTAGTTCCAAGTTTTAATCTTGTAGGTCTCGGCCTTGAGATCAAACATCAGCTTCTCCCTCACGGCTGCGATCCCACCGCCGTTCTCCGGCGAAATCCCGGTACTTCTGATATCGGATCAGCGGGAATTGAAATTCTCCGGCGAGTCCCTCTCCTTGCGCTTTCCGATCAGTGGCGGAGCATTGGGAATCCCATTGGCGCGGTCGACGTTCATACAGCGGAGAAATCTCTGGCTCCCCCAGCACAGGCCCTGCAGGTCGAAATTGTGCAGCGGGTGGGATGAAGTCGAAATTGTGCATAGGAAGAACAGAATTTGGGGGGTTTTATGTCCTGATTTTTGAAATTTTCAATATAGTCCTTGTTGTTCTGCACCACTTACATTTAGACACCGAAAATGAAATAATTAATTTTGTGCCCCAACGCATATTAAAATAGAGTTTCCCAACCCTTTTGCCTTATGATAAGGCAGCCTTATCTAATTATTTTTCTTTTTAAATATTATCATGATAAAATTATAAATTTTAATTTATTTTTTATTAATTATCGTCAATATTTTATCTTAAACTTAGTTCACTCAAATCTTCATAAAGTGGTTTAATAAGTGATCAAATATATCGTGCAACACACGGTGACATTACGCTAGTTGTTTTAATGACTATTTACTTGAAACAACATTTATAACCTTTATTTTTAAAATGATTAAATAACTTTAAAAAATTCAAAACCTTAAATTAAAGGTCCATTCTCCCGGTTTATACGAAATTTTGATCAGTTTAGTTCTATTTAATTGATTTAAAATAAATTCGATACCGTTTTGATGGAATATGATTTGATAAAATTCATTTTAATTTTGTCAATGCTTCAAATTTTTTACTTTGATTCGATACATTTTGTTCAGTTCAGTTCAATTGTAATCAATTAAGTTCGTATCTTTTTAATTTAGTCGAAATATATAGGATCTGATAAAGTTCATCTTAATTTAGTCATACTATTACTATACATTGATTTTGAACCAGTGTAGTTTAATATATATTATTTCAGTCAGTCATCACCAAATAAGATGTGTGTTAAAACTAGATTAAATCCTAGGAGGATGATATATAAAATCTAAATTTTAAAAAATGATAGTTAAGAAATAAAGGTTACAGATGTCATTTCCATATAAATAATCATTATAACAATCAGAATGCCCTTCATAATAAATATTAAATAGTTACGCCCTTTCTGATAATTTTGAATCTTCCCACACCCTCAATAAAAAATATTCCAAATAAAAATAGAATTTGGTGAGAAAGAGGTGGGAGTAAGAAAGGTTTTGGTGGGAAATGGTTGACCGAATCACTAGCCAGATCAATTTTGTTCAGGTGTAATTTTAGTGACACTAAAATTCCGCAGAATCTCTTTGTTATAAATACACAAGCCTAACCCGTCATTACAACAGAAGTTTGATCCAATCAAAAGGCATGTGTATATTTTATACATGCAATTTTAAAATATGGGTGCGCGTCATTTTTAGAGATTAACATTACTGATTTTTAATGTGCAGAACTATTACAGCTTGAGGATTCGTCAAACGTGCATACAGAAAGGTAATTGAATCAAAAATACTATTAAATTATTTATTTTTGAAATAAATGATTTTATCTTATTTGAGTCTTCATATAATATTCGTACTTTTGTTTGTAAAATAATGTTTTCGTGTACATTATTGATTAAATTTAAGGTTGTTTAAACCATTAAATGCTCTTGTATGTCCAACAATTTTGTTGTATAGACCAGATTTTGATTGAGATGGTGCTATTTCCTACATGATTATATTAATGTTCGGTATGTTTATATAATATTAATTATTGTTTATGCATACCTTATAGGACGACGGGAAGGTCATTATGGACTAATGCTTTGACGAAAATGCTACTGGAAATTTGTAATGAGCTGCATGTAGTAGGTAATGCCAAATTTATTTGGTCAAAAATTGCAACCACCACTAACCTTCGGGCGGCAATGAACTTGGACGGTAAGCAAGTTTTAAATCATTTTAATATTCTCAAAATGTTGTACAAGGCATGGTATGAGCTATCAAAAATGAAAAGTGGCATTGATTTTGACCCCTCCATTGGAAAGGTTCAAATGAAAGAGGAGCATACTGTGATATCAGTCATATCTACAGGTGAAAGTGTCATTATATTAACAATTTTAACATCCGCTTTCAACTTACCTATTGTAATTATATTTACTAATATAAGCATTCATGTTCCTTTGCAGAAACATAAGAAACATGGTATGAAGTTGGTGAATGAGGGGCTTCCGAATTTGGATGAGATGGAGGCATTTGGAGGAAAAACTTCTACATGAGATAGAGCATTTTCTACTGTCATGGCACGATCAAGTTCATTCTTGCCCAAGAAGGCCAAGGAGTTGGTAGCAGGCCTTGCAGAATCTCTACCATCACAATGAACGGTGGAAATGAAATTGAATCTGCATCCACTTTTGGGGGGCTTGACGAAGTTTTTGATAGTACTCCAGAAGGTATGGGAACTTACATACACGTCGATAATACTTCACCACCAAGTATCAATGAGCTTTCCAAGCGTAAGGCTGAAGGAAGCCAAGATGGCAAGGATGATATAAAGAGGATGACAACTCTTGACAAAGTCCTTTCAATACAATTGACACATGCTGAACCTTCATCAGAGCCTACAAAATTTGAGAAGATTAAGACAATTATTACGGAGATGGGCATATCAAAGATCGGCATTAGTAAGAAACAAGGAAATCAATTCTATGTCTAGGCTATGGGTTATCTTAGTGAAGGAGTAAGGGGTGATGTGTTTATCAACCTCGGGAACGATGAACATCGATGGGTTTATCTAAGTGAAGGTTTGGGATCACCATTTTCTCTCTAGATGCCTGTTATTCTATCAGATAATGAGGAGTGATGCTTGGACTACTTCACGCCATGATTGGGCTTTTGCGTTTTGGTATGATTTTCATGCTTCGGATTTGGACTTTTTCCACTTGTTTGGTTTCGTTTTGCATTTTTAGTACTTTGTTTGGTGCTTTGTTTGGATTTTTAGCACGTTGTTTGGTGCTTTGTTTGGATTTTAGAAGTGGTGCTTTTGAACTATTCAATTTGTTAATAATAAATATTTCGTTATTATTTTACATATGTGTTTCGTTTCAATGCTTGGTGATTATAGATACAATATCAACTCTAATGTGTATCGATCCTTGTCATGTTTGTATAAAAGTATTATGCAAACAAAACCCCAAAAATGGTGTTTGCTACTCTGCAGAGATTAGGCTCTCAATCTCAAAATCCCCTTCCTCCTTGGTGGAATCAATTTTCAATATTATTCTTTGTTCACACTTAGATTACACTTCTATCAATATATGTGGTGTGAAGAACAATGCATGCTTGCTACGTGTATCGTAAGAGGTTTCAATTCACAACTACTTAGCACATGTCTCAACCTTCTATATCGGTCCAACCGTCTCAACTTTTCAAACCAAAACCACCGTTTTCTAAGAGCACTTCCACCCGTCACATTGGCTTCCTCAAACTCACACCCCTTTTTCCACTTTAAAAAATATTTCTCTCTCTTCCAAATCATTCTCACACCACTAACCTCTACAGCTATACTATTCATTCTCCATTCATCACACACCACTTTTTTACTATTCATATACCCCACTTGATTTTCTCTATCCTACTCATCAATTCTATTATTAATCATTTGATTTAAAGATAAATGATGTGAAAATAATTGTTTTGAAAATGATATTAATTTATTTGCTTAAAATGTTCAATTTATTTCGCTCAATTAAAAAATGTAATTATATATATAAAACATTTCATTGATTGATTATACAACAGATGACAAATATTGATCTTGTCTGATCAATTATTAAAATTTTGACCGTTGGACACGTGGCCCAATCTAAGCTTCCACATGTCCATTCAGATTTTCAAAAAAAAATAATAAAAGCCAAACTATCTGTTGGGCCTGCAAAAAAAAGGAAAGTATGTTTGAAAAAATAAAAAAGTCAACAAATCCGTTTGGCTAGGTCTGAAAATATTGAATGGTTCATGATAATTTAGCTCAAGTGGGTTGAAAAGACTTCGGAAAAAAAAATGAGGAGAACATGATGTATGGTCCGCCATATCAGTCCAACAGTGGTGTCTATAGCTCCACACCCTTCTTCTCTTTTTTCTGACCCATCCCCTCACTGAGATCGTCAACTCGCGAGTAATTTGAGACCGACTCGGTCAAAACTTGGTCAATACTCGACTCGATCTAACTCGACTCGAGATCGACTCGAAAGATTAGTGAGTCGAGTTTGAGCAAACCCTAACTCGACTCGAAGAACTCGCGAGTAACTCGATAATTTTAATCATTTATAGTTTTATACTATTATGAGGTTGTGCTATAATTCAGTTAGTTGAACTATCTAATCTAGTTAGTTTTCGTTCACTACTCAATATCTAACTAACTAATTAATTGCATTGATATTTAAAATAATAATTTCATTATGTATATGTAAAGCTACATATACATAATTAGAGAATTTCATACTAAAGACATGTTTAAATAGGTAATGTGATTATGTGTTCTACTTTTTTGTATATTTCTATGATAGTATTTGCATTTATTTAATATGATTGTAAAATATTAATGTCAAATATAAGGAATAAATTATTTTATCTTTTTAATTAAATGATTAAAATGGGTAGTAAAATATTTTTTATTAATGGGGAATATTTATGACTAATTTAGAATAAACTATTAACTTGTAGAATAATTAGTTGATTTTTTATTTAAAATAGAAAAAATAAATCGAGTTCGAACTCGCGAGTCGAGTCGATAATCAATAAATAATAACGTATTCGAATTGAGTATGATATTATTAAACTCGCGAGTTCTTGAGTCGAGTCTAATATAGTTTATGTACTTCTCGAGTCGAGTCGAGTTACGCACTACTCGCGATCGACTCGCTCGATAAGCATCCATATGCACTACTGGTTTAATGGCCACAAAGGCAGTGAAAAAGTATGACATGGATATCACACTGCAACCCATTAGCAAAATCACATCATGTGATGTTTATTTATTTGTAACTCGTGCATTTAACTTTTGACGCTTTAATTTAGAATATATATTCAACATTCATAGAGTAGAATGAAACTTACAATGGCTTGACTTCTCTTTGTCAGGCTCTGAAGTGGGAAGGCTTATATTATACTACTCTTCGAGTAGTTGAGGATATTCACTTGTCATGAGCCAGACTAATTTTCCAATTTATGCTACTCGTGAATGGCGAGAAAGAACAAGAATGCTGATGAAAATATTGAGTTTTGTGCAAGGGATGTATCCGCTAAAGAGAGAAACACGTGTGGACGTAGAGAGGGAAGAGAACAATATGTTTATGCCTTTTAATTTGGGATATCTACTTGGGAACGTTAATTCATGTTTAGTGAGTGGAGTATTTACGGTTATCAAAGTATAGAAGTTGTGTAGAAACAAAAGGATTACAAGGACATACAATGCTTTCATTCGAGAATGTGCTAATTGAGATCGTCAACTCGCTCACTGGATTCTGCTCCACTGGAATCCTTGGCCTCAAGTAGTACTATCACTATCCCTATCCAGGTCAGTCAACAAAGCCCCTCACCATTGCCTGCTGAATCTGTTCCCATTTTTTATTCAGAAAAAGCAAACACATTTTTTATTCAAATAAGGTTGTTACTAGAACAGCTACAAAAAGCATAAAAATTCGTAAAAAATGATTAATAAGACCTTAGGCATAAATGTGTTAGTTTGGAATGTTAGGGGAAGGGAAACATCAATGCTGAGATTAGAGAAATTGATCAGAATCCACAAGTTGGACATGGTCTATTTTATTGAACCTGAACACCATTTTTCTGAATGTGCCATTTACTGTGATAAACTCAAATTTAAAAATTACTTATACTCTTCTCTGTGTAATATTTGGATAATGTGGAACACACAGTTAGATATAGTTTTAAAATCTGAAAATAGTCAATTCTTCTCAGTACAGATCACAAGTCATATTCTGAATGAAATCTTTGATTTTGTGGCAGTTTATGTCTTGAGATCTAGGAAAGGAAGGAGAGAACTATGGTCAGATCTTAAAACTCTAAATCTTTCTGATGCTCTCTATATAGGTGATTTTAATGATATGATCTCCATAAATGAATATCAGGGTCACTCCCCCCCCCCCCCCCCCCCCCCCCCCCCCACCCCCACCCCCCATTAGGTAGAATGCAAGATTTTAATGAATTTATTGATGCCATGGCACTGCAAAATGTTAATACTGTAGGTAACTTCTTTACTTGGTCTAATGGTAGAGTCCGGAATAGTGGGGAGAAACTTACAATGGAGAGACTGGATAGGGCTCTTAGCAGTCTCCAATGGCAAGCTAAATTCCCACTTTCCTCAGTACAAGTCCTAAATAGGTTATCCTCAGACCATAGCCCTCTACTACTTAGAATTTCTAGTAACACCCCCTCAGTCCCAAGACCTTTCAGATTGATCAACACTTGGTTTAAAAGAAATGAATTCATGGATCTCATTAGATCTCACTGGAATCATTCACAGGAAGGTCAGGGTATGCTAAAACTTTTCCTAAAACTAAATTACCTCAAAAAATTCTTGAAACAGTGGAATAGAGAGGTATTTGGTAACATTAGTGAAAATGTTGTAAGGGCTGAGGAAAATTTAAGAATCCAGGAATTAGCATTTGAATATGACAGTTCAACTGATGAACTTATCAGATTAAACAAAGCTAAAGCTCTTTTACATAAAGCATTAAAAGAGGAAAAAAATTTCTGGAAACATAAACTAAAGTAAAATGGCTAAAAGAGGGTGATGAAAATACCAAATTTTTCCATCAATCAGTTTTGGAGAAAAGAGGTAGCTTACAGATCACAAAAGTAAAAAGTTCCACTAGATCTTGGCTTGCTGAAAAATCTGATATAGAAAATGAAGCAATCTCTTTCTATAAAGATTTACTAACTGATCAGCCTCATCCTCATCAGGAAGTTTTTACCTCTCACTTTCTGTCCAATATCCCACGGATAATAACTGTTGAGGATAATGACAGATTGATACAGCCAGTTACTTTGACAGAACTTAAGCAAATAGTCTTTGGCATTAATAAATCGAGCAGTCCAGGGCCTGATGGCTACACGGCTCAATTTTTTATTAAAGCTTGGGATATAATATGCTTAGATTTACTGGAGGCATCAAATGATTTTCTATCAAGATCTCATATTCATCGGGGTATTTCCAGTACTTGGATTGCCATTATTCCTAAGAAAGAGACTCCAATCACTTTTAGTGATTATAGGCCTATTAGTCTTTCCAATGTTACAAACAATTTTTTTTTCAAAAATTCTAATGGAGAGACTTAAGCCTTTGATGCCAAAAATCATTTCCCCACAACAAACAGCTTTCTTGAAAAATAGGGACATATCAGATAATGTCATCTATCTCAAGGAAATGTTTAGATTTTTAAACAGAAAGGACAGGAACCCTAACTGCATTTTAAAGCTTGATCTAATGAAAGCCTTTGATAGGGTAATGGTGAGCGTCGTTTAACTCACACAAATAATTCCTGCAAAACGCTAAGAATATATAATAAACTAGCACAATGGTAAGCAGGGTCGAATCCCACAGAGAACGGAGTAATCAAATTCAATTTCTTAAAGATCAAATTTGGTGTAGTCACCATACTTTATATTTTTTGAAGATTGATTTTCTAACAACTAAGAAACAAATAAACTATACTAAATACTAAAATAGAATGAAATAAAATACTAAATTAACTACTAAAATAAAATAGCAAATAACCACACGAAAGACATTCGGTTTCGAATAATTCCTCACTAGTTATTATGATCGATCATTGATTCAGAAATAAATTAACACCCATGAATCTATCAGTTATAGAACAACAAGTATTTGCTAAACCATCCCAATCCTTCCTTACATTCTCGATAGCAGGCAAGTATTTGTTGAACCCACTATTTCTCTTATTAAGATGTCCCCAGAAAGTATTCGCTAAACTAGATACACATCTCAATAGCATGAAGCACTAAAAGGACCTAATATAAACAATCACCCAAGTATTCACAAGTAATGACTTGTTCACTTAATTGTTCCACATCTCTGTTATTATATAGTCTGTATCAGTTATCTATTGTATAGACAGGAATTCCGCTACTTTAATTAGCTTTAACCTAATAATATTCAAGTTGATCAAACTCAAAACATCGGGTATAAATTCATACAAAAACAATCAAGAATCCATGGATATCATTATAAACACATTTAGATCTCACAAATCATAAAACTAGTAATTCATTATTCTACGCCGAACAAACAATTACCTAAGCATAATAATAAAATAAAACATAAAAGAAACCAAACCGGATTCCATTGCTCGAAACGATCTTCAAATTAATCCCAGGTACAGCCGTCAGTTCCAATGAAAGAACGAAAACCCTAATCTAATTTATTATCCTAACTAAAACCTAATAACCTCATTCTTTTCAGCCGAACCAGGGATATATACTCCCAGGCCGTATAGAACATATAATCCTACTATAATTATTGTTTGGTGTTCACACTTGGCTACGTAATAAACCAAAATAATCACACGCATACACTAGTTACATGGCTCATTATGGCCTTATTTAGTTTTAAATAAAATAATATAATAAAAAATGGCAAGCAATATTTCAGCCCAAATAAATTGAGCTAAAATTCTTTAACGTCTTCACTTTAATTCTTCAATATTGCCAACTTATTATTGCTCCTCTTTGAGTATATTGGATCACTACCTCGTTAAAAACCCGGTGGGAAAAAAGAGTATAACGAATCCACTTCTTTTAGGCTCTAAAGTCCTCTATCAGTTTTACCTCAGTCTGGGTCTACTTCATCGAGCAATTTAGTGATCGTTACACGAAGCACAACTCTGCCAAATGAAGGATTCCAGAGTAAGGATTAACTGGATTTGCATCATTTCACCTTCCAAATTGCTCCAAAATCGTCAAAACTGCATCCTTTGTGCATTTAGCTCCAATCTCTTCCATCAATCGAATCTACATAGTAAACACACCTAAAGTGCACATTAATCTCGTAAAAGCACAATATAAACCCTTCAATAAACAACATATGATCATCACATCAGGTAAGCTGGAATTTCTTTAAAAAATTTCTCCAAAAATTTGGTTTTCACAGTAAGTTCATTCATTGCATTATAAAAAATTTGTCTGATGTTTGGTTTTCTGTTCTTATAAATGGCTCACCTGTAGGTTATTTTAAGGCCACCAGAGGAATAAAACAGGGTGACCCCCTTTCTCCTTTCCTTTTCAACATCTTCTCTGAACCTTTTTCCAGAAGCCTATCCTTTGTTTTTGAAACTGGAAAAATGGATTATTTTTCCCTCCCCGGAAACTCTATCCAAACTTCACACCTGAGCTATGCTGATGATACAGTAATTTTCTCAAAAGCTTCCAGATCTAATTTGATCAAAATGAAAGCTTTTTTAGTTAAATTTGAAGAAACCTCTGGACAAAAAATTAATTTTGAAAAAAGTGAGTTTTATGTCAAGAACACCATTTCTGCTCCCAAGCTCAGACTGATAAAATCTATAATGTGCATGAAACATGGTAGCTTACCTTTCAAATACCTTGGAGTACAAATCTTTACTGGGAGGACCCTAAACATTCATTTTCGATCTATATTGGAAATGAGATAAAAGGGTCAAAATTTGGAAAAATGTGAGGCTATCAAGTGGGGGAAGATTGACTCTAATTCAGTCTTGCCTTTATTCACTGCCACATCATATATGGGCTGCCATGCTCCCCGCTAAGCAGATCATAAAAAAGATAGAAAGGAAACTATCTATCTTTTTCTGGGGTAGCACTGTCTCAGACCCAAAAAAACCTGGAGAAAGTGGGATTCATTGTGTTATCCCACTTCTCAAAATGGTTTAGGATTCAGGTCTTTATCCACCACTATACATGCCTTTTCTTGTAAACTTTGGTGGAAATACCAATTGGGAATTACTCCATGGACAGGGTTTCTAGCATCCCTCCCTGAAACATCAAAAAAGTCACATACTTGGAAAAGGATCTGCAAGGTTAATCTATTTGCTGAATCTTGTACCAAAGTGATACATGGAGCTGGAGATTGTAACATGTGGTCTTTCAACTGGACAGACCTTTGTCCATTAATTGACATATATGATCCACCAGATGACTCCATCCTAAATCTGTCAGTTGCTGAATTTGTCTCAGACAGAAATAACCTAAATCCTACACTGTCTCAGCAATTGCCCCCTGACATTATATCCATTCTCTCCTCCACACTTATAGTCCCAGATAGGCCAGATAAATTGATTTGGAAACCAGACCTGGTTGGAAATTTCACTTTTAGAACTGCCTATTCTAAGCTCAGAACTCCAAAGCAACACCTTTCTGTTATGAGTAAAATATGTACCCCTGAACTTCAAAAGAAAATTTCAATCTTTATGTGGAGATTGTTGAATGCATTGCTTCCTTTTGATGACATCATTAGGCATTTGGCTTCCATCTTCCATCCAAATGTTATTTCTGCAACAGCTGTGATTCTATCCATCATTTTTACACCCAATGCCATGTAGCATGTGATCTGTGGAGAAAATGCATGCCTTCTGTTTTTCTGAATACTTTACATGCTCTAACTTATGGGACAAGTTGGCTACATGTTGGACCTTTTCAGGACTATCCAAGGCTCACTTCAAGATCAACCACATTGCTCCCTCCCTTGTATGCTGGATTCTCTGGAAAGCAAGAAACAGGAAGTTATATGATGATATCACTCCTACTTCAGATGCTCTGGCAAATGAACTCAAGGATGCTCTCTTCATGGCTTTTACAAGAAAGGCCCCCAAATTTACCAGAGAGGTTGACAAGGAATTAGTACTTATTGATGCTTTCCTACAGCCATATATCCCTCCAAAACCAAACTTCATCCCAATCAAGTGGAATAAGCCTCCTTTTGGGTACAAAGTGGATGTTGATGCTGCCTGGTCAAATGGGAAGGCTGGGCTTGGAATCATCATTAGGAACACTCAGGATGCTGTGGTATATGCCAGAACAGGTTACATTACTGCCTCCACCCCTCTCCAGGCTGAAATACTAGCCACTGAAATGGGAGTACACTCATCCAGGTCCCTCAACTATCCTCACATGTGCTATGAAACAGATTGTTTTCAAGCTCTTCAGATGATACAAAACAAAAATAGCAGACATTGGAGGCTCTTCCATCTTCTAGACTCAGTCCAATCCCTGCTTGAAAATGACATGCTTTCTCACATCACAAGGGAAGGTAACTCTGCTGCTGATTCTCTAGCTAAGACGGCCCTTCAAAACTGTGAAAATATCATATACTCCTGGCACTCCCTTCCCTCATCAATTAAAGGTATCATCATCATGGATGTTGAACAAGTCTCTGCTATCAGGATCTCTCATCAAACTTAGCAATTCTCTGCTCAGTACTGACAGTGTTTTAGAACTAGGTAATTTTTGTCCCCTCTCCACATTTTTTATCACTTATGATAGCACTTGGGGCCGAGTTGCTCTTCGTTTCGATGTGGGCTAAGAGGCTACTTGTGCTTGAAATAAGCTTTTGAATCATCTATGTGAGGATGACTATCTTTTCAGTCATCTAGTTGTGGAGTTTTGTGTATACCTAGTCCCTACTCCTTAGTGCAGTTCAGTTTATTTTTAGTTTGTACAAACTCAGCCTTAACGACTTCTTAATTTTTCTGTTTTTATCTTTATGTCTTGGGGTGCCTATAAACTCCCCTCACCTTCTTAAGGTGGTATTTAAAAAAAAAAAAAAAAGAGAGATCGTCAACTCGCGAGTAATTCGAGATCGATTCGATAAAAAATCGGTCAATACTCGACTCGAAAGATTAACGAGTCGAGTTTGAGCAAACCCTAACTCGACTCGAAAAACTCGCGAGTAACTCGATAATTTTAATCATTTATAGTTTTATACTATTATGAGGTTGTGCTATAATAAGTTAGTTTAACTATCTAAACTAGTTAGTTTTCGTTCACTACGCAATATCGAACTCACCAATTAATTGCATTGATATTTAAATTAATAATTTCATTAACTATATGTAAAGCTACATATATATAATTAGAGATTTTCGTACTAAAGACATGTTTAAATAGGTAATGTGATTATGTGTTCTACTTTTTTGTATATTTCTATGATAGTATTTGCATTTATTTACGTGGATTTTAAGTGCAGGGACATTTTCATTTTGCAGGTCTGATATTGACTTGAAATACCCCTGGTTTGCTGATGCAGGTTAGGTAATAGTGTAAAAATGAGGGTAATTTTGTCTTTTTCAGACCTGCAAAATCAAATTGTCCCTGCACCTTGCACTGGTCATTATTTAATATGATTATAAAATATTTATGTCAAATATAAGGAATAAAGTATTTTATCTTTTTAATTAAATGATTAAAAAGGGTAGTAAAATATTTTTTATTAATGGTTTGGATGAATATTTAGAGAAATTATACATGCATGTCCATGTTTACTAAAAGCAGGTCCGAAAAACACAATATGTGGCCTTGAATTGTGCTAGTGCATCCAAAATATTATATTTTGGACCTGCATTAGTAAACATGGACCTACATGTATCACCACTCAATATTTATGACTAATTTAGAATAAACTATTAACTTGTGGAATAATTAGTTGATTTTTTATTTAAAAAAGAAAAAATAAATCGAGTTCGAACTCGAGAGTCGAGTCGATAATCGATAAATAATAACGCGTTCGAGTTGAGTATGATATTATTAAACTCGTGAATTCTTGAGTCGAGTCGAATATAGCTTATGTACTTCTCGAGTCGAGTCGAGTTACGCACTACTCGCGATCGACTCGCTCGATAAGCATCCCTAGAGAAGTCAATAAAGACAAACATAGATTAGCTTACTACGAACAACCAAATATAAATGAAGGTATGCAAGGATTACTAGTTTTAACTTGTAAGTAATTTTTTATAACCAAAGCAAACTCATAAGCAAAGGTAAACCCGAAACCTTCACAAATAACCCAAAAGAAAGTATAATAAGTATTAAAACAAAAATACGAATTAAACTTCCAAGCATTTCAATATGGCTCTATTGGTAAGACAAAAATATGAATATGCAACATCGTCGGAATATTTTTACACATAAGCACCGCAGCGTTTCAAGCAACGATGGAATTGAGAAGTTTATCAAAATGAAAACAACAATAGCCACATAGATTATAAAATTGCACATAAACACACTTCCAAGCAAAACTATGTAATTCTAGTCATGTGCTTGTTTGAGGAAAATTATAACTGGAAAATGAAACAACAAAAAGGAGGAGGGATTAACCTTCAACCGACGATCATCTCCTGCACATGATATGAATAAGTTCTCCAAACATTTCAAAAGCACCGGGAAGAGATTCATTTCCTTCTCAAGCCGTGCAGTCAGAGTAGGCACCGTGAAAATTTGCACACAGAACTTCATTAGTAGGGAATAGTTGAATACTATTCGAGCACCGTTCCAGTCAATGACTTTAGCAATGTCTGTTGGATAATAACCTAAGAATGTATTTGCAAACTCATCCTTGAAGTTAGCATTACCTAACAATTTCAACATTAACATATCCAACTTTCCAACTACATGGCTCCCATTCAACGTAAGATCGATCAGAACATCCATCAAGCCGTGCATCTTTTGCTCAAAAACAAACAAAAGAACGCCTTCACTTTGCCCAAAGAATTCTAAAAGTTGATTACTTGATATTTAGTTTGATCAAAGTATAGAAGTTGTGTAGAAACAAAAAGATTACAAGGACGTGCAATGCTTTAATTTGAGAAGGTGCTAATTGAGATCGTCAACTCGCGAGTAATTCGAGATTGACTCGGTCAAAACTCGGTCAATACTCGACTCGAAAGATTAACGAGTCGAGTTTGAGCAAACCCTAACTCGACTCGAAAAACTCGCGAGTAACTCAATAATTTTAATCATTTATAGTTTTATACTATTATGGGATTGTGCTATAATTCAGTTAGTTTAACTATCTAATCTAGTTAGTTTTCATTTACTACGCAATATCGAACTAACTAATTAATTGCATTGATATTTAAAATAATAATTTCATCAAGTATATGTAAAACTACATATATATAATTAGAGATCTTCATACTAAAGACATGTTTAAATATGTAATGTGATTATGTGTTCTCCTTTTTTGTATATTTCTATGATAGTATTTGCATTTATTTAATATGATTATAAAATATTAATGTTAAATATAAGGAATAAATTATTTTATCTTTTAATTAAATGATTAAAATTGGTAGTAAAATATTTTTTATTAATGGTTTGGATGAATATTTATGACTAATTTAGAATAAATTATTAACTTGTGGAATAATTAGTTGATGTTTTTTTTAAAAAAAAAGAAAAATTAAATCGAGTTCGAACTCGCGAGTCGAATCGATAATCAATAAATAATAACGCGTTCGAATTGATTATGATATTATTAAACTCGCGAGTTTTTGAGTCGAATATAGTTTATGTACTTCTTGAGTCGAGTCGAGTTACGCACTACTCGCGATCGACTCGCTCGATAAGCATCCCTACCCCTCACCACACTCTCTCTCCCTCCCCACTGGTCACAAAATCCTGACACATACCCTCTCCACCCCATTTTCCCTCCTCATTCTCATTGCTCTTACTCAAACTATGATTTTCTACAAACTAAATCATAGTTTATGCCTCCACGATTTCTTAACTTAACCCACAATTTTCTTACAAACCTTAGTCTTATTTATGACACCACCCATGAGTCTTGCACCCATGCTACCTATATATGTCCATAAAATCACGCACACGAAAACAAATTTACATAATGCTTAAAAGGAGTATTAGGACCAACCACTTGTTGGTGCACCCGGCACGGGATCCGCGTATTTGTGGGACCGGACAAGTAATTTCTAATTTATCATTATGTATTTTCGGATCTATAATACTATTTCAGCCTATTTAGTATGTATAATTATCAAAAGCAAGGATTTTAAGATTCTGTTTATTACAACTTATCTGAATATTTTTCACTTTAGTTCAGTCCAATATTTTTCAGTTCAGTTAATTGCATTATAATTTTTAAAAAGTTTAAACAAATTATATGTTAATAATTTAGTTTAATTCAATCCGATTCAGGGAAAATAATATAATTTAATGATTTTAGTTTAGTTCATTTCACTTCATTTAAGTGTAGTTGAATTCAGTTCTATTTCATTTAAGTGTGGTTCAATTCAGTTCATTTCAGCTAAGTGTAGTTTAATTCAGTTCTATTTTCTATTCTCGAGTTTCAATTTCTCTACCATTAGGTAGAGAGGATTCCAAGTTCTTGTTATTATATCCATTTGATTTGTTTGCAATATCCATTCGATTTCAAACAATGCATTGATTTGTTTTTTAATTTCTTTTTGTTCAATATACTTCAGTTCAATTTAGTTTATTAAATTCGGTTTTAATGAAGTATGATTTGATAAATTACAGTTTCATTAAGTTACATATCAATACATTGATTGTTTTCTTCAGTATGATTCAATTTAATTCGTTTTAATAAGTTATATCCAACTTTTTAAGTTTCGAATTGATAAACTTCAAAAAATCACTGTTACCAAGCCCATCCAAATCAAAACAATGGTTCAGTCAAACCTGAACAATATTTACATTTTTTTTATTACCTATTCTTGTCCCATTCAAATCAAAAGCACCCTAGATGCAGTCCGTATTTTACTTATTTTACAGTCCAACATAAAAATATCATGGTCAATAATTATACACATCAAACATATGCATCATATACATTAATTCTATTACATACACTTGCAAATCAGTTATATATTATAATGATTATATATATGATTATATAACAAAATTACGGATTGCAAATAAACAAATTACGGATGCATGCCAGAATCAAAACAAGTGGGCTGAACAAAATAATATAGTGGCCAGAATAAATCAATTTTTTAGAAAATTGACACGTGTGTCTACGGTTTGTCCAACCACCGGTTGACCGTAGACTTTTCGCATTCGGGATACTTCATTTTAGGGATTTTATTTGAAATTTCAATAAATCATATGGTGTACTTGTGCTTCCTTTGTTGAAAGCTTATTTATAATTAACACTATCCATGTGGGAAAATCTCTGATGCAATATATCCCTGATTCTAACTAGAACTTTCCAGGAATAGACCGAGTTAAGAGTTTGAGATACACGACCTGAGACTGAGACTCTGCTAATAACCGCAGATGTGGATCTGAGACTACCTTCCAGAAGGAGGATGAATAATATATCAGGACAAGGCGTGATAAAACTTCAATGACTCCTCCAGATAACAATACTTCCTTGACAGTCAGGAGCTGTTTATGTCTTCTGTATCAGGTTCTAGTGTCCACCAGGGACCCGACTTTTTTTCCTGCACAGAACCATTATCATCACCGGAGAAAAAATCTTCCGCATCAGAATTGTCACTTTTGCTATCTGGACAACGCACTTTTTTCTCGGTTTCAGGATCATACGTCCATTCCAGTCTCGTCAAAATGTCTCGGTCCTTCCAGCGCTCGACAACTGATACAGCTTCTGTCTTGGCTTTTCCTTTCATAATATCCCTCCATGAAAAGGCAGCATCGGCAGTTCTTTTGAGAACACCATCATTAATATCACCCACAACAACCGTCTTCAAACACCTCAATCTAGCCTCCTTCAGAACCCCCAGAAAGTCCGAATCATCTGACACTAGCACCAAACAATCGACTAGTTTCTTATCCATCATATCCACCATGTGATTTCTCAAAGCAATATCTGCAGCTTGAGGCTTATCAGATACAGTCCTAACCCAGTATCCCGCCCTTTTCAACTCATCTGCCAGACCATAACCTACTTTTGGCGTCAAAATATCTTTTGCAGCATTCCTATATTTTTCCATCTTCAAGGAGTACTTGCCAACCAAGTTCACCCTCTTCTTTCCCCTAGCAGACTCGATCATATTCAACCTTTTCCTCTGTTCACTCTCGTGAAGTTGTTTAAAATGATTAATAAGCTTCTCATTTGTATAAAACTTCCTACCACAAACTCTACAAATGTAAGGCTCCTTGGGCTTAACAATACCCTTTCTTTCCAATAGATTCATTTCTTTTCTCTCTTTCCTTTGAGCCATCACTTCTGGTGGCACATATCTAAAGGCGTGGTGATTAGCATAAGCTATCAAATACCTTACATACCCAAATTCAGTCATGGCCTTTTTAAGCCTAACTGCAGCATCATAAGGGGACACTGATTTTGGTGGCTTATTATCCAAATCCCAGAAAATCCCAATATTCTTAGAGACCCTTTTCCTAGGATTGGATAGTAGATCGGAGTACATCATAAATTGGCAGTATCTACAGAAACTAATCATTGGACTTAGGCTTCTTAGTCCTCTACTTGACCCAATTGCAAAGGAACCCAAGCTGATTTGGATAAAGTTCACCATGACCATGGTAACTTGAGATTTATAAGCACAAATTGATCAATTAGCTTGATGGCATGAAGTTGAACTTCAAGAGGTATATCGGGCACCATACCATTTGGCTTCTTCAGCATAATCTAAAAGCATCCCTACACAGAAGCAAATAAAGGCAATAACATTACACTTGTCCAGACCAATTATTAAATAAAAAAAAACAAGATCAATTTAACACGCCAAAACCACAAAAAAAGGGCCCAAAACCTGTGGGATACAAGATTTCTCAATGCCCTCCCAATGGTCACTGCAGTTTAATTTAAGAATTGAATCTAAAATTAATTCAATTTCTAATCACCCTCTGCTCATAAAAGTCCCTCTTTTTTTTTTGTGGAACAAAATCACACATAAAATTTTGGGAATTTAAATAAAAACTAGAATTATATCTTTGTGGTTGGTCTAGATACATGCTTCACATATAATTAAATATAGCATATCATCATAAGAAATCTATACTAAAATTTCACAGGTAAGGTATCTCATTTATACATTCTGCACAACTAAATACACATTAAACTCGACTAATTAGCGCGGCATTGTCACAAACACATTTGAAGCAGAACAACACTTTTTACAGATTTCAACAGAAATGAGATAAATTCCTTACAACATAGATTATTGTTTCCCCTTTTAACATAAAAGATGTAGACAAATTATTGGAGGAGTCAAAAGACATTACTCGATTTGTTCTAATTTTAAACTGCAAAGTGATTTGCCCAAAAGTATTGTTTAACTGAAAAAAAAAAAAAAAAAAAAGCAAGCGGACTTGCTTTATCATAATATAAAAACTCTACAAAAGAACTTGATCTCAGAGTCAAAGTAAGAGACTGATACGCATAGGGGTGACTGAAACATGAAAATCACTTTGTAAATGGTGATGCTACAAATCAATATTCAAAAGTAGCTTGCAATTAGGTGAACCTCAAGCTTAGTAACAAGTAACAACAGAACTAGCTTGTGAGCGCAGGAGCAGGTGAGCAACATTATATTCTTTGTATACCATATCTAGGTAGGAGAGAGAAAACCTTTGTTTCCTACTAGAAATGAGAAGAAGGAAGTAGTGGTGCTGATGGTGAGCAGCATCAAACAGAGCGATAAGAGAGACCAGGCAGGTGTTGTGAAATTAATAAATTTCTGATAATATATAAAGAAATAAATAATATTATTACGCTGTACTGCAATAATTTTTACAACAGAAAGGGGACTGATGTTGGATACAGTAACAGGTATGATAGAAGGGGATTGGATGCGGTAACAGATAAGAGAGCGGTACAGGAAGACTCGGACACACTTGGAAACTGGAAATAACACTCCTTTTCAATCCCCGGTACAAATTTCCACTATTAGTGGAGTAGGTATTATGGAGTGTGATTTGTGCAGGTTCCAGACCGGATTATATATAACCATCATGGAAATACTGGAAATCAACCTACTATTATTCTTCAGCACTTTTTCAGTTGCATGCTCAATTCACAAGCGAATAAGCTTGACACAACCTATTTAGAATCATGACTTATATTACCAGCACACATGACATGTTGTAAGGTGCTTTTAGAAAGAAGCAACTACTTGAGAAGATGATAAATGTTGTAAGGTACTTATTAGAAAGAAGCGTACAAATACTTCATCTCGATTTTGTAATACTGATTCAATAAATTGTCGATGCCAGAAGGCAAAAGGTAACATATCAATATAATGGAATCACTCTCAAACAGAATGAAAACGCACTAAGTGTCATAAGAAATTATTAATTCTGAGAACAGACAAAAAAAATGCTTGTTTTCTGAATGATTAAACCAACCTGAGATAAGCAAAAACAGTGATGAACAGCTTCAAATCCCAGGCAGCATGAACTAGCACCATGTGTTAGTTTAGACAAAATATCCAACACCTGGAATGCATCAACAATAAATCAGTGTTATTTTACCTTCAAAACAAACCAAACAATAGGCAATACCAATAGAAATATACAACTAAAGAAAAACGAACAACAAATGAATTGCAGGCACTGACATTTACTTTCCTGGATCCTTTAAAGCATGCTATCTTAAACATGTAAATGACATAACATGTGAGCTCAGATAAATTTGGGGATTCAGCAAAAAATTTGGATCTATCCCTATAATAGGCTTCTATTTGACTTTAGAAGATAGACATGATTAGAATTCAACTAAATGATATTAAACATGTTTTAATTTTGAAACTAGTATAGATAATAAGGACAGTTTTCGAAATATATGCAGTCACACAAGTTTGTTAGCTGCATAAGGGTTTGCTAAACGAAATCTACCCCTTTCTGATTGTAAAATATATGCAAGGCTCCATTGCCCAGTTACTAATCTATAATATACATATGAAGGTCAAGTTCACATTTAGAATGATTAAATATAAATACGGATTTATATATTACATAGGCAATAGTTATGGAGATAAAAATTTGAATGTAGACATAAAATCATGATAATAGTTTTCAATAAAAATTAATAATTTTCTATACTCTTAACAAAGAAAATAACTATTAACCAAAGTCTATCCCAAATGGTTTTTATTTATTTATTTTTACCATTATAATTATCTTATGGTAACTACTTTTAAGTGATTAAGGGAGCCTAAATACGATCTATCCATCATATGCTGGTTTTATCTTAAAAAGAAAATACCGTAACTGTCATTTCCTATACTTAAAATCAAAATAAATATATATGGAGCAGCGACCAAGAATTAAAAATGCCTAAATTGTTTTACAATTTCAAAATATTTAATACATTATGAATTCAGTAACGACATATTGTCCATTCAAATTTGAATATATATATACATGAACTGATGGTTAATGATAAATATACACGAGCAAAATCACTTTAATAATTTATCAGGAAACCATAGAAGTCAGTAGAATCGATGGTTGATGATATTTTGAGTCATTAGGTAGCCAGCTAATAAAGCATACTTTGAAGAGTCAGGTCCATTGTTTCTGTGTTTATTCTCTGCAGTATGGTAAAGGGAAATAGACAAAAGGAACTGCCATATATTATATCATTTAAAATTACCCATTATCTAATTAAGTGATAAATAGGTGTTAAATTTGACTGCTGCAATAATTAGTGACTGCAGCATTCATAGATATAAATTATCCATCCACATACATCCCCAGAGCATAAATTTCATACTTCTGTTTCTGAAATTCTTAGTGTGAACTCAAATGTTCGGAACATCACTTCCATCCACAGAAGTACAATGTAGATCACTCAAGCATTGCAACAGGATCTTAAAAAAAAACCCACCGGGGGGAAAAGTAGTTAATTTTTTGAAATTGTTGTAGTCAATAGATTGAAACTAAAGCAAAGATTCCATTTTAGGCCCTGCTGTAAAGATTTGTTTTTTATTGATGCAAAATACATGAATAAAAATAAGATTTCCTGGGAAATGGAAACTATAATCATGTTGGAAATAATACTTGTCTTTTTCTATGCTCAACGTTGCTTTTGTATACGATCTGTCATATTGTCCATAAATAGGATTTTAACAACTTTAGTTTTTAAAATCTTCTTATGATGCAATGGTCAAAAGTCCAGTTAGATAAATTACATGAGCAATTAATATATATTAAAGCATAGTACCCAACACTTTTACAAATTTTAATACAACAGAAAAATAAGACTATCCTATTTCATATGCAAATCAGGCCATGAAATTCAAATGCCTTGTCCAAAGGCAAGTATCTCATCAATGTTAAAATATCATTTGTCAAGCTCATAATCTCATTCTCTTTTATTTTAGCAGAGATGTGGAGTATATCATCATCTAAGGGACATTAACATGCATAAATCTTCACCATGTAAGAAACAAAATAAATCATCTTCTCAACAAAATTAACTTTTCTGCCATAAGTAGGGTTAAGTGATACCAAGTAACATTTACACTTCAATTTTCAAGGTTAAGCAGAACCAAAATCTAGTTTCAACAACTCTAAAGTAACTTCTGCTGAAAGCTCATAATCTCATTCAAGCAACACATGGACACACACATGTGAGTTCACACAATATAACATTCCACAACGAACAGATCATCAAGAATATATATGCTTCAGATTCTAAGTTCTAGCACCAAACTCGTGTATAAAAAATACATTCTTGCAACTCAGACACGATTAAAGGATCAAACTGAAAATATTAGTGAGTAAGGATTAATTCAAAACACCAAAAGAGCATATACCTTAATCAGTAGCATATATACAGCACCTCAATCCTGCTTATATTATTTCCAGAACAAAAGTATTTGTCTTTACATATAGCAATACGCATCTCAAGTTCCAAGTTAAACAAAGTTAAGAATAACAACTTTCTGATTTTCCAATCCAAGCTGAATCCAACCAATTAAACAAATCCAAACAAACATTCAGGTACATATCAATCCATTTAAAATGATAATTAAGACAAAATATTCGAGAAAAAAAAAAGAGAAGAAACATCAAAACTGAAAACTGAGGGTTCAACTGAACAAATTTTAGCCAAAGCAATAACCGTGCAGGATTTTGATTTGAATAGATAAAGAAATGCAGTGTTGATTGGCATAGAAGAGTTGATACATATTGAGTAAGAAAAGTGTGTTCACTATTCTTGAGTTCAGTTCATGAATAGTGCAGAGCAAAATATCAGTAACTGGGAGCAGGAAAAGTAAAAGGCTAAGATAATGAGAGGATAGTGATTTCAGCCATTGGCAGCGGTGGCAGCAGCGGCTAAAGACACAAAACTTTCCAATAATTAAAACCACAAATACAAGACTGATTTAACATGCGGAAACCACAAAAAAGGGCAAAAACTGTGGATAACAAGATTTCTCTATGCCCTCCCAATACTCACCAAACCAAGTTTAATTCAATTTTTTAACAACCTGTGCATAAAAGTCCCTCTCTATTTGTAGACCTAAGGCTATATCACTTGAAGAACAAAATACACATAAAGATTTAAAAATTTAGACAAAATCACTCGACTGTAAGAATTATATGTTTGTGTTTGGCCGAGATACATAGCTTCACATATAATTAAATATAAGTATATCAACATCTGCACTAAAAGTTCACGGGTAAGGTATCATATATATACATCCTGCACAACTAACACGCATTAAACTCGACTAATTAGTGCAGCATTGTCACAAATACATTTCAGGCTTCACAACGTTTTACTTAGTTCAACAGAAACTTTGAAGCCTAAAAACAGGACTAGACATTAATCACAACTATACCTTGATGCTTCAATCATCAGCTTTTTCTGCTCCTCCTCAGGGTATGCTTGATGAAGGGTCCCACAACTATTAGAACAGAATGATCAAATGGGAGACCTATATAAAAGGATACAACGTAAGAAACAGAAACTAAGAAATCTCTTGTGAAAAAGAAAAGTGGAATGATTTGAAAAGAAAGAAACTTTCTTTGGTGGGTTATGCAGAACAACCCAGTTATATTCCACATGCGTTATATGTTACTAGTAAAGTAGCTTTCAGCCAGGCATTTCATCGAACACTTTGGAAACGAGTGATCAAACTCTCATATTCTGAAACTAAGTTGATTTATTGAGAAGAGAAAGTATCAAGTGTACCTCACGAGTAAGGTCGTCTACGGCTTAGAATGTTCGGAGATTGCTTAGAGAACGTTTCCGGCGAAGGCGCGAAAGCTCAAAAGCACGGCAAGTTTGTGTCTTTTTGACTGAAATCGGAATAGCACAGCAAGTTAATCAATTTTATTATTTTTTCTTTTATTTTTTTCCATTATGTAAAAACACAGAAGAAGAAACAGTGCGAGTATGGCCCCTCCACGTGGCGTTGAAAGCTCTTGAATTTTCACTTTCTCCACCTCGAGAATTCCAATATTCCAATTTTCGCACCCAAAAAAACAGAGCAATTTTAACCTTAACACTGCTGTCAGTAGTTCTTACCATTATTCCAACCATCAATGATAGAGTGAGATGGTGGGATTAGTATTAATTAATGGGGTTACGCTGCAGTAGGAGCAGGAGTTGTTGTCTGAATCAGCCATGAAAGGTGGCTTCTCGTCGCCCGGTGATTACACCTATTTCAAGTCTCAGGTCCCTCTTCATAAGATCCCAGTATGTTCCTCTTCTTTCAATCTTTAATCCTCAAGATTCGATGTCTATCTATGTTAATATTTAGTTCTGGGCTCTTGAGTTGACCTTTGATTCTTTGACTGGACTGAATTTTGGAGGTACATATTGCGTGAGTGCTTTGAGTTTGTGTGATCATTGGAAAGGGCTCTCTTTTTTTTTTCTGGCTCAGAGATACAATCTTTGGATTTTACAGCTTTTCTCTGCTGATTTGTTTTGCAAACTGCTGTCTTGGTTATTTATGTGGCACCTTTGGTTAGTCAAATTTGATTGGAATTTAGGACAGAAGTCATAAATGAGCAAGTCATTCCCTTAACTGCATCCTTATGGTTCATGTTGGCCGTTATCTCTTAGTTACGGGATTAAGACTGATACAGGTGAAATCAGATTGTTGGAATTCTTGAGCCTGCCTTAATGTGGATGTTATACTAGTTTGAACGTAGCAATCAGTCAGTCATATGCACTTAATCATGCTATTTTTGTTTTTTGCCAAATTAATTAAGAGGAAAATTCATTGATCTGGGGCTAGTTGAGTGCTATTGTACTTCAAATGAAAATTAATGTGTTTATTCATGTCTATGATAGATTGGGTCAAAGCATTGGCGATACTATGACTTTGGGCCGAAAGTAGTGCCTCCACTTATATGCATTCCTGGTATAGCTGGAACTGCAGATGTGTACTACAAACAGATAATGTCATTGTCCATGAAGGTACTTTTATAATTGTTCACCCTGATGATATTCCTTAACCACTCTACATTTACGAGGGATTTCATGCTCTCAAACAATGGTTAAATAATATCTGGAACTTTTGTCCATTTATCCTTTTGAATTTTTTCACGATTTATCTTTTCACCAGAATCTGTAAAGAAGAATCACATAAGCTGCATTTATCTTGATGCAGACTTGACATGTGTTGTGACTGTTAGAGTAGTGTTTGTTTATTTTTGAACTTTTCCTGCAAACAATACAGTGGAGGATTCAAGGATATATTTATTATTCTGAATTAATAATTGTACCTTTCAGGGTTATCGGGTTATTTCAATTGATATTCCACGTGTATGGAATCATCACGAGTGGATCCAAGCATTTGAAAAGTTTCTTGATGCTATTGATGTTCATCATGTAAGATCTCAATCTTATTCTAGGTTTAACTTATCAATCTAACTTCATTTTCAATTTATTTAAGCCATTATTCCCATATTCTAGAGCATACATGATAATCTGTCTTTTTGATGTTCATCGGAAAGTGAAAACTTTTCATATTGCTTGTGATCAATAACTATAGTATATGCAAAGTATCCTTTTCTATTTTCAGGAATAGTGAACAAAACTTTTCTAAAGAAACCAGTTGACGATGTTTGATGTTTTACTTTTTTTTCTGTTTCTGCTTAGGACCATTTATCTTATTCTGCTTGTTGAGAAAGGATATTTTGATTTGTTGGTTGCAAATAGTTGTAGACCCTGTCCAGATTATCTTCAAATTTTGTACAGTGGCCTGACTTGATTCCTAAAACTTAGTCAATTTGATAGGCATGTATGTATTTACACAGGTTCATCTCTATGGCACTTCACTGGGTGGCTTCTTGGCTCAAATTTTTGCTGTGCATCGTCCTCGACGAGTTCGGTCATTGGTGCTCTCAAATACGTATTTGGAAACCAGCAGTTTTAAAGCAGTCATGCCATGGGCTCCAGTGTATGTTATATCTGATCATTACTTTTACTGTTGGACAGTATTAGAATATTTTGAAATTATTCACTATGGTTGAGTTGAGACTTCTCTTTTTACTCTTGTTAATAAGTCGTCCATCTTGAAATTTATGAGTCTGTTATTTGTTAGATTGGTTTTAATCAATTTGACATGTATGAGGTAGTATGCTTGGGCATATGAAAGGAAACAATTCTAAGAGCATGTTTATCACATTTACCTCAGTTGAAAGGTTCACATGGCTGTTTTGGCTGAAGTCTACATAGACTTGTCCAACATGTTTTTGAAGTAAAACATAAATTACTTATCATGCAACTATTGTCTTTATATTGTACTTGTGGTTTTAATCTTGAGAGTCAACTATTACTGCATCCCTGTTTCTATCTTGTTCCCTACTTGTTTTTCATATTTGTTTACTTTGTGTGTTCTTATTTTAAAGTGTTCAAATGTTAGGACTTTAAAAGTCCGCGACTGATTTTGAATTTTTTAATTTGACAGTGTTGCCTGGACACCTAGTTTTCTATTGAAACGATATGTCTTAACGGGAATTCGTGATGGACCACATGAACCATTTATTGCAGACTCTGTGGACTTCGTAGTCTCCCAGGTAACAATTTGGTTCTTTGTTTTGAGGCTATCTTCTTTATAACCTCTCTTTGATCAATGGAAGTTTAACTTTTTCTAAGGCTTGATTAGATGGTGTGTATATTATTGTCTATAACTTTATTCTTGAGAGCACTAGCTATTTTACAACAATTGATACAGAGATTAGCTTTATTACATACCCATGGTATTAATTTCCTTATTTTGTTTTTGGTATCCTAAGGAGCAATATGTTTAATCTGTCACAGGTTGAAACTCTCTCGAAAGATGACCTTGCTTCCAGATTGACTTTGACAACTGATATTGGTTCAGTGGAGACACTTATGCTTTCAGATTCATTTATCACTATAATGGATGTAAGTTCTTTATTATACTTGAAAAGTGAAATTTCGTTCATACTCTTCAGTCTGACAGTTCTTTGCATCTTTCAATTCCTTCAGTGCAATTAGACACCCACCTGATTCTAATTTTAGCAATTGGTTTGGTTGTTTTCTATTAAGTTCATAGTTTACTTCTTGCGATCAAGAAACAAACGGTTTATGACAAATAGGGTAAATCTACCCACTAAATCTTTTAACGCTAAAATTTTCAGAACTTGGAGAATATCTACTATAGTTTGATTAATTGGGTGATTCCTTTGCACAAAATGCTTGTGAGTCCTTTTTCTATTGAGGGGAAGGTTAAGCTCTCCACTATTATTTGGTCCATCTCATACTTATTCTCCAGGAAGCACCACATAGTAGCATATTCACCCTCTCCCTCCTTCTTTCTGTCCTATCGCATATGTAGATTCCCAGGTTTCACGGCTATTTCACCAAAGCTAGCGATCATCGCTGCTGCACGTCTTCTAGGTTTTAATTCCATTACTGTCCTAGAATTTGCTAGTTGCTTCAGAGTTTATTGTGATTATCATAAGGATATGCCTGGCTAGTCAGTTATGGATTGTTCTATAATTTCCAAGTCTATTCTCTTTATAAGGCATCTAGATGCCAAGTTTCTCCAGCTCTTGAGCTGGTATCCTCATTTCTACATTAAAAAATATTTGCCTTGGATCAAAAAAGAAAATGTTGCCTCTGACATTTCTTCTTTCACTCCTGTGTAAATGCTGCTGCCTGAAGACAAGTGATTACTGTGCGATATCTCAGCAGCTTAAAGACCAAGTGAGTGTGAAATATCCTGGTGCTAGGAGAGCTTATATGAAGTCTGGTGGTGACTTTCCATTTCTTTCGCGTCCAGATGAAGTAAATCTTCATCTTCAGGTAGAAAAATTTATGTATTTGACCATTCGTTGTTTTGAGTGCTCTTTAATAATCACTCAAAGAATATTATTTGTTTTTGGATGCAACTATAATCAGCCTGTTAGGTTGTTGCTATACAGCCCCATTTCCCTCTACTGTACTAGTTTAACATTCATAGGACTGCAAATGTCTTCCCATTGTGTCTATAAGCCTTGCAACTGATGTGTATCACCTCTACCTAACAGTTACACCTGCGAAGAGTGGGTGTTGAACCAAGAATGGATTTAGTTCAGGGTCTGCCAAAGGGTGGTGATGGTGAGAGTTCTCGTGAGCAAGACGATGAAAACAAAGATGATTCAGACCACAACACTGATGACAAGAAGACAGATTCAACTAGTGATAACCCGTTGGCTGATAGTGGACCTCCATTGCTTCCGGAAAGCACAAGCGCCAATACAGATTGCATGGATAACTTGACCTTACACCATGCCCGTGGAGGAATTCAAACGCCTCTTCCCTTCAGAGAGAAAGACATTCTGGTATCCCAAGCTTTCCTACTTAATATGGTTTGTCAGCATCTTGCCCTTCTCGATTGCATACTTTATTCCAGCCCAGGACAGTGTACATTAGTTGGACATAGTACTGGATATATAGGAGCGACTTGTAGTTGAAAGTTTTGTATTATATCCCTGGTTAAAAATGAAACTTGGAAACAATGTAAAAATTTGTTTTTTCCGTTTCGAAAAACTCTATTCTTTACTGTGGCCATTGAGTACATTCTTTGTAATTTTTTCAGCTGGTAGTAACTATCAGCTTTGTAAGCCTTGAATGAATGTGAGTGTGAGTTCATGATCATCATCCTTTTGATCATTTACCAGTCCCTTTGTTAAAAAAAAAATGTAGTTGGGTGCTTATCTGCTGCTTGTCATCATTTCTAAGGTGGGAACCCCATTGATCTAGTTGTACTTATCTCCAGCTATGAAATCATTGAGAGATGGCATCATCGGACAATTCCTGCATCAATTCCTGCATCTCTGTCCATTGGTGAACCGAATTAAAGTAAAAATTGATGTATTAAAAATTAAATCAGTATGACTAATTCAATGAATCATAAACTACTAAACTGAACTGTATTTCAATGAATAATATATTTGCTGAACTGATCCGATCTATTTCTAGGCACTCCATTTCAAATTTGGAAACCGTATGTGTATTTTGTGACAGAGCAACAACTTAGTGTAAAATATAAAGTTTGGCTGAAAAGGTTAAAAAAATCAAAGGAGGGTGTTTACTCTTCCACTAACCCGAAAGTACTAAATGAGGGACAAATCTAATTTGATGGAAGCAATTACTAGTAACTTTTTTTATCAGGAAAATGGGATCTTAGAGCATCTTCACCGGTAAGCAACAATACATGGTATCTTACATTTATTCAAGCTAATTTGCTAGCAAGTTACAAAATTCTCCAATGGTTAGCAATAATATAGATTAGCTTGTATGACCCCACATATTTCTAATACACATCCAAATACATTGAATTATTGATGTAGGGTCTACCAAATGAGACTCAAGCTAGTTGCTTGCCAAGGCTAGTTGCTTGACAAACCTAGTGCTTGTGGAGGGTAAAACAATGGTAAGCTAGTGCTTAATATTTTATAAAAATTGCCAAGCAAGTCCAAAATGCAACCATTGGAGATGCTCTTAGTACGCTCCCAAAAGAAATTATAAAGCTAAACTTTTTGGATTTGATTTTAGGAGTTTCAGGAAGTCAAGAATAACAGTAGTACACTTTCTAGAGAGCATCTATTTCATGTATATATAAATATATTCTTTATCATATTCTTGCATGACCATGAATATATATTTTTTAGATTGCTCCAGATTAGTTTTATGTCATTTTAATTTGTCTTTTATATACTTAGGATTGTATAGTAAAAGATTATGACTGTTACAAAATTTCACATGTTATTTGTCACGTATTAATCCTTTTTTTTACAGAAAATATCACATTTAACATAATTTAAATGATTATATATAAACAACGATTTTAAGTAATTGAAATTATAATTTAATATTTGAATATTATAATCATCTCATCCTAATTTTCCTATACATAAGTAACATCACACACGATGAAAGAAAGATGACAATTTACCAACTACTCTACATATCTAATCTTCTAATATATGTCTTCAAAAAAAAAATTCTTCTAATATATAGGAAAAGAAAAAATGAGAAGATTTGTCAACAATTTAAGGTTGCATTTGTCATTACACCATATTTCAAAATTGGTGAAAGTGAGGTGACCGATGACTCCACTTAAACTCAAATCATGTCGTGAATGGTGCAAAACGAAAACCTTTGATTATCCTTATAAAGTTCATTTTCTTTTATTATATCAATTCTCAATATTAATTTCATTAATTTTTTCCTATATTAATACTAAAAAATTATTCTCACTTTTTTTTTGGTACAAGATTTTGGTACTCTATTTTTTCTCCTATTTTTTTGGGCAAATGTTTAGCATTTTTTTATAGAAACTTAATTCCTAATCGATTTTAAACTTGATTCCTAATATATTTTAAATATATTTCTTCTTCCCCCTCCTTCTCCTCCTCCTTTATAAAAGTTTTTCATCCTCCATAATAAATAATTATTCTCACTTTTTTTTTACAAATTTTAGTTTTTCTTTCGTCCTAAGTTTCCTCCCCTATTTTTTCTCCTTATTTTCTTGGATAAATTTTTACCTTTTTCTCCTTATTTTCTTGGATAAATTATATTCTTCATGAACGCGCCACGGGATGCCAACAACAGATCCCCTTGTCGGTATGTTTTCCAACCCAACTACCAACAATAATATAGGTTGGTTTACAACATTTATAACTGAATTGTGGTGCACTGCTGTTTGATCTTTTTTTATTTACAAGTAATTTGTAGTTTATCCATTTTTTATACTTTAGGGGCCGTTGATCAGTTTTTACCCTAATTAATGTTATTGTTAATTTAGAATTAATAAAACTTAGTATATAGTTTTGTGTTTTTAATTTGAAACTTTATATTGATGCAGGGGGCCAAGTTGATAAAAATGCAAAGAGGAGAAAAGTTTATACTAAAAATAAACAGAAAAGAACACTTCAAGAAAGAGAAGCTAACCCAACTACCAACAATAATACAAGTTTGTTTTAATATACAACGTTTAACACTATAAATATTAGTAAATATATATTTTATTGTTTTCCTGATGCTTGGTATATAGTTTTGAAACTCAAGTACAATATATTATTATATTTTATCTTTATGATTTTAAACTTCATATTGATGCAGTGGGCGAAGTTGAAAAAAATGCAAAGAGGAGAAAATATTACGCTGAAAAGAAACAAAAACAGCGACTTCAAGACAGCGAAGGTAACCCGACTATCGATAACAATACAGGTTTGTTTCAATATACAACATGTATTAATATTTGAGTATAATGATTTGAATATGTTATATTGTTTAAATTACATACTACCCTCTTATAAATATCTGAGTTTGAAAGAAATAATTTTTATTTAGGACAATTACAGAAAATGAGAAAGAAAAAATGTTGGGTTGTTGGAGAGTGTTCCAAATTGTTGTAGAATTCTTAAAACTCTTCCTGATTGAAAATACTGCAAGGCTAAACTATTTAAATGAGAGTCATCTGTGTTTTGTTGTTGCAAAGCTGAAACATATATAACTGAATTGCGGCGCACTGTTGTTTGATCTTTTTTTATTTACAAGTAATTTTTAGTTTATCAGCAATTTTTATGCTTTAGGGGCCGTTTATAAGTTATTGCCCTAATTAATGTTATTGTTAATTTAGAATTAATAATGCTTAGTATATAATTTTGTGTTTTTAATTTGAAACTTTATATTGATGCAGGGGACTAAGTTGATAAAAATGTGAAGAGGAGAAAAGTTTATGCTAAAAATAAACAAAAAAGAACACTTCAAGAAAGAGAAGCTAACCCAACTACCAACAATAATACAGGTTTGTTTAAATATACAACGTTTAACACTATAAATTGTAGTAACGATATTTTTATTGTTTTCCTAGTATATAGTTTTGAAACTCAAGTACAATGTATTATTCTATTTTAACTTTATGATTTTAAACTTCATATTGATGCAGTGGGTGAAATTGAAAAAAATGCAAAGAGGAGAAAAAATTACGCTGAACAGAAACAATAAAAAACGACTTCAAGAGAGCGAAACTAACCGACTATCGATAACAATACAGGTTTGTTTCAATACACAACATGTATTAATATTTGAGTATGATGATTTGAATATGTTATATTGTTTAAATTACATATTACCCTCTTATAAATATCTGAGTTTGAAATAAATAATTTTTATTTAGGTCAGTTACAGAAAAGGAGAGAGAAAAATGTTGGGTTGTTGGAGAGTTTTCCAAATTGTTGTAGATTCCTTAAAACTCTTCCTGATTTTAAATACTACAAGGCTAAGTTGTTTAAAGGAGGGTCATCTGTGTTTTGTTGTTGCAAGAGTGAAACTGAATTTGATGGGTATGAGTTACCCGAGAAGTTGCGTTTATTATTAGTTGGAGAAGCAGAGCAATCTATACATTTTAGGAATAATATTAGGTCATACAATAACAACCTTTAATTCACCAGTTTTGGCGCATCGTATGACAAAACACTTACTGCAAATACAAATGGAATATATACTTTCCGAATGCAAGGTCAAGTATATCTTTTTTATCTGAATCCATTGGAGAAAAATAAGAGAGGCAAATATGATGGATTAGTACGACTGGAGTTCAGCTCTACTTTTTCGACAGTTGATGTTGAATTAAAAGAAAGGATGGAGGTGGGCAATTGGTATGACAACAAAAGGTTTGACAAGCAAACTATGGAGATTTTAATGAAAACTCTTGAAGAGAATCCATATCGTATTTTTTTCAGAGGACTCAAGAGTGAGCCAGATCTTCCTACCAAAAAAATAATTTTCAACTTGAATCTCAATTTAGATCAGAGAAGATACAACCCCCAGTGTTGGTCACGTTGGAGGAATCTATGTAGATAATGGAAAAGATGATGGAGAAAGAACCGTTAGAGTTCAAGTAACTGGTAAAAATGAAAATTCGTATACTATCAAGCAATACTACAGTTGCTATGATCCAATTCAATACCCCTTTATGTTTCCTAGCGGTAAGCCTGTATGGGATCGTAACGTTATGAAAAAGGACAAAGGAGGAGGAGGGGAAACAACAATACAATTTGATTCTCCCGAGTGCCTCTTTGATGAAGAAATGAGAGGTATTCCAATTAATTTAATTTTCTTAAAAATACATGCACTTTTTTATTCTAAGAAAATACTCGATTTACATAGTTGTGACCTAGAAATTGCAACATTTTAAATGATGAGCTCTTCTTTTTTCCCCAATCAGTTGTGAGAGATGGGAGGAAAAAAAAAACAAATATGTTGTTACTACCAGAGAATAGTATGCTTACAAGTTTCAGATGAGAGGGGATGATAAGACAATGCTAATACACTTTGGTAGATTATTTCAACAATATATCGTTGATATGTATATCAAAATTGAGACCAGTAGATTGGAATTTTTGAGAGAGAAACAAGCCGAATTCAGAACTGAGATGGTTCACGTATTACTGATGGTGTAGAGGTATGGTTGGAAATTGGTAATGAGGTTGGTACACGTAATTTTTTACCCGCCACATTTATCGGTGGTCCTAGAGATGTGCGACAACGTTACCTTGATGCAATGGCCATCGTACAAAAAATTGGTAAGCCTGAAGTGTTTTAGACAATGACTAGCAACCCATCTTGGCCAGAAATTGAAAGAAATTTGAGATATGGAGAATCTGCCAATGATAGACCTGCTCTGTGTGCTAGAGTTTTTAAAGGCAGAGTTGAGGATTTGAAAAAAGATTTAGCAACTAGAGAAATTTTTTGTTCATGTGGATGTCCTTATATATGCCATTGAATATCAGAAAAGAGGATTACCACATGTTCATATGATGGTGATTTTAAAACCTGGTAATAAGCCCTTGGGACCAGATTGATATGATCGAATTGTTTGTGCCGAGATACCAGATCTTGACAAAGAACCCCACTCATTTGAGCTGGTTAAAAAAAATGATGCACGGTTCATGTGGAGAGTATAATCCAAATTGTCCATGTACGATTAAGACTGGGAAGGGTAAATTTGGATTTCCTAAACCATTTCAGGAAACAACATGTCATCCTGAAGATGGATATCCATTGTACAGAAGAAGAGACAACGGAAGAACTGTTAGGATACGAAATCTTGAGATGGATAATAACTGGGTAACATGGTATAATCGATATGTACTTGCAACCTATGGATGTCACATCAATGTTGAGATATGTTCTACCATTAAAATCATCAAATATATCCACAAGTACATCTTCAAAGGGAGCGACAAAATTAGATTTGCACTTGGAACTGGTAAGGATAATGGTAAGAGTAATGGCAAGGATAATGAAGCAGTTGATGAGATTAGAAATTTTTAAGATGCTCGCTGGATTAGTCCATCAGAAGCAGCCAGGAATCTTTACTTTTAAACTAAATTATATGAACCTTACGGTGTATACCTTGCAAGTCCATCTACCAGGACAACAATTTATAACTTTTAGAAAAGATTGTGCCCTTAAAACAGTTGTACCAAATGAATTTTCCAAGAGAATGAGACTAACAAAATTCTTCCTGATGAATAAATTTAATGCTGATGGCAAAACCTTAAATTTACTATACAAGGAGTTTCCGGAGCACTTTGTATGGATACCCTCAGACGGGTGTTGGACAAAGAGAAGAAATAAAACAGTCATTGGACGATTAGTAGCTGTTAGCCCAAGGGAAGGGGAAAGATACTATTTATGACTTATACTTAATCACGTGAGAGGTCCAGAAAATCTCTTGAACTCCCAACTTTCCTGACTTTCCATAAAAGTCTTTATACGTTTTAACTTATATAGTGTACCTTTCAATTTGAACTGTATATATATCACTTAAATTTTTATAATTTTAAAAAAAATTCCTTAAATTTACGCATTAAAACATGTTTTACTATATGTTTATTTTAACATGATCAATGTTTTAACACGAAATTGTATCACTTGAGTTTAAACATATAATGGTAGTTCCATAGCATTAAGGAAAGTTGGACTTTCTAGAGACTTTACTACAAACACTTTATATTTAAACGATTTATTCAATATTAGTGTCTCATATAATAATATCATGCAGGGGCAAAAAAAACACTTACAAACCAAATTGAGATTGTAAGTGATGATCAAAAACTAATGGCGGTGAAGATGAGGATGAAGGGAGCGACGACCATGAGCCTAGGAGTCATGTCATGAGAGTGAAGATGAGGATAATCAATCGTACTGATATTCGGCCGAGACTAGAGATTTCTCTACTATTAAATAGAGATTTTCATTGGATATGGTTGCAATATCCATTCTATTTCAAACAATACATTGATTTGTTTTAAAATTTCTTTTGGTTCAATTAACTCAGTTCAATTAAGTTCTCCGCATTATTAATCAAATCAATTCAGTCTACAACTCTTACATTGACAATGGTGTATCCAAATTTATTTGAAATAATGTCACCACCGTATGGTTGTATCACCAAAAATTCAACCCCGTTTAATCAAGGTTTTTGCCTTCTCCAATATATCTAGCCAAAATTCACCGCGCATCGCGCGGTGCCACCTCGCTAGTTTCTTTCAAAAACAATTATATAATAATCGAAGTCCATCCTTCATATGTCCTACTTAACTCAAAAGTTTTAGACAATGCCCCAACCTTTTTTGATAGAGTTTTTATATAAAATCAGAATGTTGGAAAAAAAAATTCAGTATCGTTAAAAGATAAATGATCGATGAGTATACCAAATTATGTCTACCAACCTCGATTAATGACTATAATGTTATCAATTCTTCATGAATTTTTGTTCACTTGTTTTATATACATTTAATTTAAAAATTATGTGTCCAAAGTATGCATGATGTAACTAGACAAAAGAGGGAGAGTTTGTTTATTTTCCACTCTTGATTGGAATCAGTAGACATCTCACTTTCTTCCTTGTTTTTTTTTTTTGATAAATAACACTTCATTAATAATTAAAAATACTGGTTTACATGAACTTGGCCTAGAGCCATATTACAATCATAAAACATATAAAGTAGAAGTTCGCTCTTAATGAACTCTTTTACCATAGGCTTAGAGAATGAGTTATGCAGAAAACATGAGATGTCTCCTACGATGCTCGGTATCTCTCTTGACGCCACCATTAAACCGGACAAAGCCGTGAGCAAGCAAATCATTTGGGTTTCAACCCTGATCGTTGCTTTGATAATTCTCCTACAGGTCTCCATTAGGACCTGCAATAGAGTGATGCAAGTTGATGGATGTAGTCCAACTTGCCATACCCCACCGCTCAACAACGGTGAGACCCCAGCTATTTCTTCAATCTCTAGCTCCCAAATGAAAACAAACTTGTATGGGACCTTGAAATTCCAGATTTTGTTCCACACCTTCCGCCTCCAAGGATCTGCATAACCAAACACATAACCAAATCCAAAGGGCATTTTGTGTTCGGTTCCAACAAAGAGTATCTCGATCTCACCAGGGCTCCATAGCAACTCAGTTGATCCCGCTAGGTTGGATGAGAGGCTGATGAGTAGTACCACATGCAGTAATGCTAATGGTACATAATCGGAGTCCAATGATAAACCCTTTGGTTGTTTGCGGAAGTCTTTAGTTGACATACCGTCCTTAACCATTTTGGGGAAATTGGATTCTGGATGATCACCAGTATCTGGCAGAACCTTAGTGCATTGAAGCTTCGCGTATGGCAAGCCAACTTGTGAGACTACTTTGTCAATAACGCACCCTGACTGTTGTACTCCTGCTGAAAGTAAAGCCTGAAACACCTGTGAATCCTCTTGGAGTAGATTAAGAACTGGGAACACTTCAACATGAACTGGTATTATCTTGCCCGGATATATTGTTTCATTCTCGCAGCTCTGTTTCCCAGTTGAAAGCAAATTCTCCTCCGTGTTCCCCTCATGCTTTCTTGCTTTCTTCCATGGTTGTGTAAAGTCAAGTATTGTGTGCTCCCTTGTCCTTTTACCCAAAGGCTCCAGCTTGCTTAAGCACTTCTTCAAGTTATGTACCTTCGTGCCATGAATGATATCATCCAACAGCTTATGTGATTTCTTCCTCGAGGTCATTATTAGCTCTTCTGCCTTCCTCTTCAGACCAATAATGTAACCCGACTTCCTCTGATGGTGAAAAGGATGGCACTCCCGCCTTCTTTTCGACCTCCTTTCATGTACTCCAAATTGCAGAAGCACTGCCTCTTCCAGTTGAATAAACTTTCTCTTTGAGATTCTTTGTTCAAGTACATAGGTGCTTCTGTCTGGTTGCCTTCCATATGTCTGATTTATCACTTGCTGCTCATCAGTGCCTTCAATTTCCGTGGACAACAGACTCGTCTCATTCTGAACCCAAGTACTCCGCAGAGCATTCCAAGACCATAATACATTGGATTCTTGTTTCTCCATCATCCAGCTCTTATTAAGTTCATGCTCCTTACACTGTTGCTCAGCCCGATCACAACTTCTCAACGTGTGCCCTATCCTTCCACAAGCAAAACAAACTGCCGGCAAGTGTTCATACTTGATCAATCTCTCCATCAAGACCCCACTTGCACCTGCAAAATTAATTGACCTCGGAAGTGGCATCATAATATTGACAGCAATTCTGAATCGGAAGAACTTCTCTTTTGTCATCAAAGTCTCTCTCAACTGCATATGTGTGTAGACACCCAAACTTGTGGCAATCTTAAAAGCAACGTCTCTATGATATGCTTCATCAGGCACATCCAAAACATTAAGCCAAAAGTAATCCAAACTGAAATCTTGCATGTCTAACTTATAATTGGGTTTCCATGGCTTCATAACAAGCATATTATTCTCAACATTCCATGGACCTCTTCTCAAGACATACCTTAGATCCGCTTGATTCGAAAAGACAAATTGGAAAACGTTGGATTGATGTTCAGTCACCTTAAAAGTTATTCCTTTCCAAACTTGCTGCAGTATATGTCTTATTGCATGAATCTTTATCTGCTTTCTTGATACTACCATTCCAACACAACTTCTCCCGCCGAATAGACTTGCATGCGGTAGATCCGGCTTGATTTGATCCTTACCCATATCGAAATCAGCTAGCTTCAACAATAAGGAAGCAAGAAACTTAGTCTCCTTGATTTTGTTAAAGAAGACTGAGAAAGATCCTTTCTTTCAATCTAAAAACTAAAGAAAAACCCCCCTTTTTAACGAAAAAACAGAGAAAAGAACAAATCTATCAAAATTAGACCATAAAGACTCGATTTTGAACAGAAAGAAAGAACTTTTTTTTTTTTTGAAGTACACACAAGATTTCCCCTTTTCCCCCTTTTAGAACCCAGACTAGGGTTCGGAATCTAATGAACCTCAAACTCAAACATGATTACAGCTTACAACGATTGATAACTAAATCAAATACAATAAAGAAGGAAAGGATGAAGATTATAGAGTAAAATAAGAATGAATTGTGTTGAAGAAGGAAAGAGAATTTGAAAGAAAAGAGAGGAAACTCCTCTCTACTTTATAGAGAGAGAAAGGGTCCCGAACCCACAACATGCTGGGATTACTTTCTTCCTTGTCTTTCTTAACCGAAATGTTGAAACAGGTTATCACGAGCCTACTATTGGTGTTTGTGATAGATAATCGACCATGTCCATTTTACTTTCATTTCTTTCAAAAAAAATAATAATTTCATCGCTACTTAACATTTGATTATATTTGTAGCGTTCACCCATTTCATGAAACGTGCATCGTACTATTTATGTGCTCCTATCATTTGTTCTTGAAAGTTTTTTTAATATATGAAAACAAATGGTCATGTTTAGTTCATCTTTATTACAATGGTTTTAATAGATAACTGCTTCAAACTGTTTAAGTCGTATCAAGTAATTTAAAAAGGTCCAAACAGGTCAAACAAATTTAATACTTAACTTTAATAATTTTAGCAGATGACATCGTCTGACTTGTTTTTTAGAAAAATAAAATATTTTGAAATTCAAGTATTAAAAAAATTATTTAAATTATTATCAATAAAATATTATTATTTTTATAATTATATGCAAATTTTCAAATTAAGCAAGTATTTCGAATATCTTCAAGTAGGTCTAAATCTAGCAGCTGAACAGGAGCATTTCAAATATCTTCAGGCATGTCTAAATCTAGAGACCTGCTGAACTGGACATGACCTATATACGAACACTTTTGTTTAATGGTTCGTTCTTCTGTGCTTGTTCATTTACCCTCAATAATTCATTTTTTTCAACAACAGTACCCTTCAATTATTTCGACTTGTTCATTATTTGAATTTCAAACATGAAATTTGAAGAACTCGACATTTCCAGCCCTTCACTGACTCCAATGCTTCTCGGATTTTTGAACATTTAAACGTGCATGCTACGCAAACTATCGTACGAGACAAAATTAGTTTTTTCAAAGAGTTCGACTTACAGTTGAAAACCCCAAGGATGAGCTTTTCAAAAAGATAAAAGAATATAACAGATGAGAATGGAGCAGCCTCTCCGGTTCAAATTTTGGTGTACGTAAGTAGCGCAGAATAAAACCTGAAGTGGTATACGGTGTATGCATTCTGATATTTTATTTAGTATAAAGCAACACACCATTAATATTATAAAACTGTCTTCTGATACTACTAAATTTTTTAATATTATAAAAATAAAATGCTGCACTTCATGTAGCAACTTTCAATCTAAACAAATGGAAATGCCAGGGAATAAGAATCGTATAAATTTGAAAAAAATAAATGCCAGATAAACTTTTAATGCTTGGGAAGCAATTTAACTCACCAGGCCATCCTGACCATCCATGTTTAGCTGTTTGATATTTTTTTGAATATGAACGCATGCATAGATCGAAAATGCAAAGCTAACATATTCCCAAAGAGAAATCTTGAAATAATGCATCCTTGTGTGCAACGAAATGAAATGATTAACGGTGTTTAAATGTTTTCACTGATTAGTTTTGTAGTTTTTTTTTTTTCATATTCAATGGTCATGTTCAATTCAACGTCATCTCGGTTTGGTGATACCGTTAGTTACAACTTTTTATATTTAACTCATTTTAAAATTATCAATAACTTTGACTGATTACGGCTTCTTACAATTAGTGACCTCTTATTATTATTAATCTCAATTATTACAATATTGCAACTAAACAAGACACACTTATGTGCACTTTTACACTCATCAAATCGAGAATTTAGGATTTTCTTATCACAAAAAAAAGGAGATTCGCTTGCTTTGAGCGTCCCATCCACCCAGACACCACAAGTTTCGATGGAGAGATAAATCACAGTAACTCAGAGTTAGAATTCATTGAACGTCTTTTGTTTCGGTGCGCACAAAAAACCTTACAAACAAGAAATTCCCAAACTGCCACGGTTGAAATTCGAACATTTGACCTATTAGAATGAACTCAATGTCTCAACCGATAAGTTACACTCGTGGGTGTAACTTAGGATTTTCTTCATTAATAAAGTTATATAGCTTGAATCCTAATAAACTAATAGTTAGTAGAAATTTGTTCATTAAAACTTTCACATAATTTTTAACCGTACGTAATTTCATCAATGTAACGTGGTGCTATAATAATATTCAAAGTAAATAATTCAAATATATACCTACCTGGTCAGTCGAGTCGGCCCTCAAAAGTTGCAGGTCCATATGATAAAAATGGACCATTATAATTGAATGCCATGGGTTTTTTCCAGATCCTGCATGATGATGATGATGGGTAGCTTTACACCCAAGTATTAAATTAAAGTTTTCATTCCAATATGCACAACATTTAAAGCTTATCTTTTGATGAACAGCCGCAAACCCTATAACTCGTATTCATACCATTCCAATATACAGGTAATAATATCATTTCTGTAACGAAATAAAAAATCCTGAAAAAGCATTTTTCGAAGATATTATTTTGCTGTTTTTGTTACACAAAAGTCAAATGTGTGCTCATCGTTAATCAAAGGATCAACCGTGCAAATAGCAAGACTCCAAGAATCATTTATCTTGGTTGGGACAGTTTCATAATCGCCCAACTTCTCAACTACACTTTTTTGATGATCATTTCAGGTCATAATGAAGTAGTATCGGTTTTATTTATTTATATATAAAATAATAAGGCACAACCACCTATTAAAAATGCACATGAAATCAATTTTTATTATTTATTTTATGTGAGAATTATTTTGATAGAGAAATAAAAAAATAAAAAAATTTAATTAGGTTGTTTTAGTATTTACGTAGTGTCGCAAGGTCAATCTGGTGGACTAACTCTATTATGATGTAAAAACTTGAATGTTGATTTGAAAAAATAATTGACCCGCTATATTTATGTCGTGGATTTGTCTATGAGATTTCAATGAGGTCATTTCACAAGTGCAGATGAGATGGTCATCTTCAGAGATGCTCATAATAACTGTGGTATGTTTGACATGGTATTCACAGGTCTGAAATTCACCTGGAACAGATGAGCGAAGATGCCAGATACAAAAAGAAGTAGACTTGACAGAACCACTTGGAATTAGGAATTACATAATCTCTACTAATGGTCGGAGGTAACTACTACACTCATGGTTTACTATGATAACATGTATATTCACATTCAGCTCAGAATTCGCGACCCTACGGCTGGAAGACATAAGGGCTTTCGGTTCGAAACTAAATGGGTTAAATCAGTTGAGTGTGAGAAGATGATAGAGGAAAAATGGGATTTGCAGGAAGCTTTATTACACTTCAACACGGAGCATTGTGCGATTGAGCTGATGAGATGGAGCAAACATGCATTTCCAGTCATTTCTAAACGGGTGAAAGAAGTTCAGAAGGAACTGCATGTGGTGCAGAGTGGCGACATTGATGATGCGGCACAGAATGGAATAAAGGAACTGAAGAGGGAGCACGAATTTCTCCAAGAAGCAGATGCGATACATTGAAAGCAACGAGCGAAACAACACATGCACAAGGAGGGTGACAGAAATACTTAGTTCTTTCATAGATGGGCCACCAAATGGAGGCACACAAACCAAATTGTAGGTCGCCGAGATGCCAATCAGGAGTTAAAGGAGGATGTGGAGAGTATCGAGAGATACTGGACTATTTTGGAGGGCTTTTCATGGCCTCAAACCCGTCAGAAGAGAACATGGATTATATGTTAGGAAGATTGAGGAGCAGAATCACACTGGAGATGACAAGCATGATTAACAGGTCATATACGGTAGTAGAGATCGAGCGGACAGTGAAGAGAATGCACTCCTTCAAATCACCGAGACCAGATGGAATGAGCCCAGTATTTTTCTAGAAGTTCTGGACGATAGTGAAGTATAATGTAGTAAAATTTGTATTGGGGTTTCTAAACGAGGGAGTTTTTAATCCGAAAATGAACTATACCCATATAGTCCTGCTGCCGAAAATAGAGAAGTCGGAATTGATTACACAGTTTAGGCCTATAAGCTTGTCTAATGCTGCATGCATGATCGCTTCAAAAGCAATGGCAAACAGAATGAGGCCAATCATTCTAAAGATTATCTCAAAATCACAATCATCTTTCATTCCAGTGAGGCTCATCACAGATCGTGTATTATTCGATGAAAGGAAGGATAAGTGGGAAACTCGGGCACATGAGTATTAAGCTTGACATGAGGTGCATCATTTTGAACGAATCGCTAAAAGTAACTTGTTTTAACTAATTTAACTTGGATTTCTCTTTTTACAACATATACACCAGATCATGAAAGGTATAATTAAGTATTTTTCTAATGAAAACCACTTTTTAACAAAGTGGATGGAAGCTTATAGACTTCCCTAAACCATAGAAAACCCAAAAAATTGGCAAAAGTATACAAGCACTCATATGAGTGTTCACATATGAAGAGCTTATAACTCTTGAATTATGATAATGCTTCCAAAACAATGAACTAATATGGAGGTAAAGACCTTCCACTATACAAAAGAATATGCAAATTCTAAAACACCATTTTAGAATCTTATTATTGAATTGCATAGTAAAACAGAGCAGTATCCAGAATGTGTTGAAGAGGTTGGAGAGTTCATTACAAAAAAATTCATCCCACGGTTGCAGCAGTTGAACTTCAAGAACCGGGGCATAGATACGGTAGAAAATCTGGCAGAAACTTGAGGACAGCGATCTAGTAACTAAGGTACAATTAAGTAAATATGGAGGTGTCATACAGTTTAGAATTGTCAGAAAACTGTCTAATATTTCATCAAATATTGACTTATTTATAACGACTAGCCACAATCACTGCAAATTAAAAAGTGAAACTATAGAAAGAAAAAGAAAATCCCTAAGCATTGACCTAGCTACCTATCAGAACTACTTAGATCTGGCCTGAATTTTGACCGGCTCGATGATACATTTGGTTGGATGAATTTTTGAAAAACTGGATTTTGACAGTCCAGTTTTTCAAAAACTTGTTTGGTTTACTGAATTTTACAAAATCTTATTTTTGACCCCAAAATTCAGACTTGCGAAATCCTAAAAATCAATCAAAAATTTTGTTTAAAACTTACAAAATCCCAACCCAACCAAACAAGATTTTTGCAAAATCAAACTCTCAAAATCTCAAACAAAAACTCAAACTCTCAAAATTTCAAAATAAAATTTAGACTCTCAAAATTATCTCCAACCAAATACACCTTATTGACGACGCATCCGACCTCCATCATAATGATGATTATAACTTACCGTAAAATAAGTTAAGTCGAAAACACCAATAATATATAAAATTTATATATTATTAAATTTTATTTTTCTAAAACTGCCATATTTTTTGCTATATAATAAAAAGTGAATGATTTCATTATCAGCCTATTACTAGATTTTATTTATATTCATAAGATTCAATCCAAATAATAAGTGACAGTCCACAGGGAGTATTTAATACTATTGAACTATAGTTGAGGTAAATAATTCAAAAATTCAAACCGACGGAGACCAAAAATGAGGTCGCCATTGCATCAGCATCATGCATGTGTTTCTCCGCTTAAAAAAAAGTCATTTTTCTGACATCCTTTTTCCACTGACAAACATCCATCTCTCCCTCCTCCTCCGCATTAGATACTCATTCTAATTAAACAAACATTTGATTCCACACCGTTTCAAAACCAGGAAACTTCACATGCCTTTGTTGAAATCCTGCAGAAAACACACACACACACACACACACACACACACACACACACACACTGACTTGATTTGATCACACTCAAGAAATATTTGCATCTTTTGATTCCTTCAGGCCAAGCCCGGAAATGGGCACCTCAGGTTTCCTCCCATTTCTCTTTATTTTCCTCGCAGCTTTTGTTTCTGTTAGTGGAAATGCAGAGCTCAGAGCTCTGATGAATATAAAGACCGCCTTAGACCCTGAGAACAAGATCCTCTTCTCATGGACCAGCGACGGCGATCCCTGTGAAGGCGGTTTTGTTGGTGTTGCGTGCAATGAGCACCTGAAAGTGGCTAATTTAACTTTGCAGGGTAAAGGGCTCGCCGGAAAAGTTCCGCCGGAGCTGGCTGAGCTCCGGTGCCTGTCCGGGTTGTACTTGCATTACAATTCTCTCTCTGGTCAAATTCCAAAGGAGATTGCTAATCTCACAGAGCTCCTCGATCTTTATTTGAATGTCAATAAGCTTTCTGGAAGCTTGCCTCCTGAGCTTGGAAGCATGGCCAGTCTCCAAGGTTGGTGGTGAATGGAACTGAGTGAGTTTGTGTGTGTGTGTGTTTGTGTTTTTATGTTTGATGAATTTCATGAAATTTCTGACTATGTTGATTTGTTGTTCTTTCAGTTTTGCAGTTGTCTAGCAACCAATTGACAGGGATCATACCTTCTGAAATAGGATCCTTGAAAAAACTGAGTGTTGTTGGATTGGAGCATAATAACTTCACAGGGCCAATCCCTCAAACTTTGGGGAGTTTGGGGATGCTAAGAAGGGTTTATCTAGGATTCAATAAGTTATTAGGTTCAATCCCAGCTCAATTTGGTAGAGCTTCCGAACTCGAAGTTCTCGATGTGCAAAACAATACCCTTTCTGGAGTTGTTCCTCCTGGTAAGTTCAGTCACTAGTCTGATATCAAGATTCAAGAACTCAGCTTTTTGAATTTTAGTGCTGATATAAATTTTCTTGGATTTTTTATTTTGAAGGTTTAAATAGACTGAACCAAGGTTTTGTTTGTGGTCATAATCCTGGTTTATGTGGTGTTGGATTTTCTTCTCTGAGAGCTTGTACTGCCTTGGACAATATGAACATCAATCAGCTTCCACCATTGATCCCTACCTTCAACAAAACTAATGCTTCTTTGCTACCAAAATCAGCTGATGTTCATCTTCATTGCAACCAGACACATTGCTCACATTCACCATCCAAGGCTCCCAGAATCGCGATTGCTGCCGGGGCAACGTCTGTCCTAATGGCATTCATCTTTGCTGCATTGCTCATAGTTTTTCGCAATCGTCGCCAAAAGCAAAGGATTGGTGCCACATCCGAAGTTTCTGCTGATGATCGAAGCAGCATTGCCCCGGTGAAGGATTCTTACAGGAGTCCTTCTCCACTGCCTTCTATCAGGATGGCTGATCAGAGCTGCCATGGATTCTGCTCCACTGAACTCTTACCTGGCCTCAAGTTTAACCTAGAAGATATTGAATCGGCCACGCAGCATTTCTCAGACATGAGCTTTCTGGGGAAAAGCAAGGTTTGTTCTGTCTACAAAGGCATTCTGAAAGATGGTTCTTTAGTTGCTGTGAAGAGCATCAATGTGACAAGCTGCAAGTCTGAAGAAGCTGAGTTTATGAAAGGGCTGGACTTGCTGACCTCTCTTAAGCATGATAATCTTGTTGGACTGAGGGGATTCTGCTGCTCAAAAGGCAGAGGTGAATGCTTTCTTATATACGATTACGCTTCAAAGGGTAATCTCTCGCAGTATCTAGATGGTCACGAAGCTGAAAACCGCACCATTCTTGATTGGCCTACCAGATTTTCAGTTATCAAAGGCATTGCAAGAGGTACATTTTCTTCCCAACACCTGTTTTTTGTTCTCAACTTCTGTGAAAAATTTGAAACCCGATTTGCTCTTTCTCATTTACATGGTATTGAAGTTTCAAAATGGCAACTATTGTGGATACAGGATTAGGTTATCTGCACGGCGATGAAACAAGCAAGCCTCCGATGGTGCACCAGAACATATCAGTAGAGAAAGTCCTTCTCGATGACAAGTTCACTCCATTAATATCTGACTGTGGCCTTCTCCAGCTCCTAGCAGACGACGTTGTTTACTCTGCCCTCAAGGTTAGTGCAGCACTGGGGTACATGGCGCCCGAGTACATCACCACAGGCCGATTCACTCAGAAGAGTGATGTGTATGCATTTGGTGTCATCATCCTTCAGATGCTCTCTGGTAAAAGGAAGCTCACCAATTCCATCTTGCTGGAAGCTGAATCCTGCAGATTTGAAGATTTTATCGATCCTCATCTCAATGGAGAGTATTCTCATACTGAGGCGAGCATGCTGACTAAAATTGCACTGGACTGCACCCATGAAGACCCGGAGAGCAGACCGAGTATTGATTCAGTGATTGAGGAGCTAAGCAAGTCAAGAGACGATGCCTAGTTGGTAGCCTTCCTTCTGTTCACTTTCTTCAACATTTTTGTATCAAGACCATGTACAGGAATCTTATTGTTTAGAGTCAGGATTAGATAAGTATGACAGATTTCGCGCTCTCACTCTCCTACCATGTTAAGACTGCAGATTAGAATAACTAATGCGATAAACATGGAAGTAGAGGTGAGAGTTGGCTCCTAATTTGCTTTTACTAAAGATGTTAGTTTCTGAAATTAGGCACTGATGTTAGAGAAAGCATTCAAAATCTGAATTCAGTGAATAACCTGCACAAAAGCGATAAATCTGATATTTTTTTGACAGTTTTTACATGAGTGAGTTTACAAGAAAAGAGTTAAGCGAGAAGAGCAACAGCAAAGAAATCTGAAGTATAGAAGTTGAACGCCATAATAGGCTTGTGATTTTACACTATACATCAGCTCAGTTTAGACGGATAAGCCATCCTAAGTCCTAATGGCTGTACACCATAAATCTAAACTATCAGTACAGAACAACAAGGATAATCAGCAACACTCATTTGTAAACGAAAACTACAAACAGTGGTCCTTAATAGAAAAACAAGATTTCACCACAGAAATGAGGACATAAATAGACGAAAAAACGATATTCATTTAGATCAAGCAGTAAAGAAACGAGTGTGTGAGCAAACGCAATTAACTACAATTAATATTAGTTAACACAAACTACAGTTGTGCCAAAGGCAAGTCACTCTCCTTTATTCAGTTACTACATCTAGTACTCCATCACCAAGTAGTGAAACAGGATAATGTTTTATTTTTTGCACAAAGAAAAAGAAAGAAACTAATCTCCCAAACATAATCGGCAAAGTTACCTTTGAGAGATTAGGATCTAAACAGCCTAAGCTACTGCACTTAACTTTGTTAATAATCTGCAAACCACTCAGTTGGCCACCAATCGGGTCTACGGGCCTTGACCTTCACATTTTCCTGGCCTTGGATGACCAAAGATTCCTGCTCCTTAAAGGCCTCTTCCAACCGCAGAAGTCCAAGACCGTTGGCTCCAAGTGCGGTAGTGATAGTTCCCACCTTCTTTCCAGATGTTTCAGAAATCACTTCAGTCTTAGGAGCTACTTTGCTTTCCACCTCTGGAATATAAAAAGCTTAGCATAAATGTTAGAAAAATGAGATGAAACAACCAAAGGCAAAACTTAACCTACCTTTCCCACTGTCATCCAGAAACTGTAAGGGGAGTAAGCGTTTACGAATGACCCCACGATGATGTGTACGTGCAATGAGCTCTTGCCCTACGTAACATCCTTTGTCAAAGCTTATAGCCTTTAAACCAGCCAGGTTGTATTCTAGTGGCATTGCCTCGCCTATGTAACCAACCCAAACTCAGTATAATTAGACATGAAGATTTAAATGACGCATCTTAATCTGAGAGCTAAAAATGAAGGACAAAATTTCTTCATTCAAATCCTACACGTTCTTAAACACAAAACAATAAAAACATGTGAAAACATTATGACAACAATGAAGGTGTACCTTTTGGAATTTCTGAAGGGCCCTCGGCCACTCCCTTCTCCAATCTCCATAGAAGATAATGCCTTTCATCAGCTTCTTTATCTGCTTCAACTAGAGGGGCTGCACAATGAATCGAAACATTTGATAAAAATTAAAAAATCACAAATTCAAGAAGGCAAATGGGCTGGCTAGTCTAGGTCAATGCAAATTCCCTAACCAGGTAAGACAGCTTATAGCTCCAACTAACAAGATGGAAATAAGAAGAAACTTACGCGTCTCTTGGGATGGAAATATGCCCCTCAGTCCCAGGGAATCGCATCTGGGATCCTGGTACCATTTCCACCCACCTTCAGTTCCTTGTGAAGATGTAGAACCGGACTGATCAATGCCAGCACCCGTGCCAACTGAATCTGCTTCTGGTTCTTGTGTAGGCGATGACTCTTGACTAACTTCTGGACCAAACCTTTGCCAGCAGGAAAATTCTTCAGCAACACTTTCAATTTCAACCTTGGACCTTAACCGGTATCTGCAGAAAGCATCTTCATCAATCTAAAGAACAGCAATTACATTGAAAGAAAAGCCACAGTATCAGCTCAACATGTTAAATAACTGAAACAGCTAAAAGAGCATATCTTCATTGATCTTATGTTAGACATACAACATTGCATAACCCCTTCTTCTTTTCTGTAAGGCAGTTTTACTCAACTATACATTCTCAAATAAATGATCATTCATATTCACAGGGATTATTCGGATTCAAATTAGCTCATTCAAATATCAAGCTTCATTTGATACAGGAAATCTTATGATTACACTTTAATGATACGAAAATAAACACACTTTAAAGGATCATAGTGAATTGAAAGAGAGAGGAAAAGCTCACTTTTTCAGTGTCTCCAAGAGTTCGTCCAGAGAGGCCCCGTCGACGTCAGCAAGGAGCTCGAGCTCGCCGTGACCCGACCCAGGACCGGACCCGGTCCTATCAAGCTTCTCATCTGGCTGGATTGGCCTGTACAGAAACATGTCGAACAGAAACTTGCCCTGAGGCGTCAAAATGGCGGCGTAAATCGGAGGCGCCACAGCCGCCGGCAGATTCGGCTTGGCCTGGCCGGCGGTGCTGTTGTGTGGCTCGCCGAGCCCCCGGACATCGTTGGTGACGAGGCCCTGCAGGAACTTGATGGTGTCGGGTCCTCGGATCCGGATCACGGAGCGGGTCTTGACGGGGCAGGCGAGCGGGCCGGAGTCTGCGAAACTGGTGGTCGTGGAAAAGAGTCGGGGCTTCGGGAAAGTGTTGGAAACGGATACGGGTACGGGTCTCCGAATTTGGAGGGAGAGTTTAAACCAGCGATGCATGGTTTTGTTGATTGTGGAGCGTTTTCCCGGGTCTACCTGGTTTTAATAGAACCGTGGTTTCTGACACGTGGACTTGGCAATGCCGTGGCTTTTGTAACTGCTGACACCTGGCGCCTAAATTCTTCCATCTTGAAGCATGTGTAAACAAATCCAGCATTTAGTATTTCAGTGGCGATGAAAATGCATGCCAAGCTCTTGATGAAAACGCAGACTTGGCCACTTTCTAATACTGGGCGGAAAAATACTTTAGAAATTCGAGGGTCGATCCACGGGATGATAACTGGAGAGAAATAAAATAAAGTATCGAAGAATATTGATCACTGTATTGTTTAAGTTGCAATTACAATTCATATAAATTTGAAATAATTACAAAACATTGGAAACTGGAAACCTGCAGAATAGATATTTGAGAATCAAATATAATTTTTTTACATAATAATTTTTTTTCAACTATGTAGTATACGAAACTTTTCTATGCATACAAACATCGGATCTCTAGAATTGGGTTATCGGATCTCCTATTAAGATATGTAGTGTTGGGTGTGTGATGGATGATGCAGGCAAACAGATTTTTTGCTTTTAAACATTGTCTGCGAGAGTTGGCAAGGGACTAATAATAATATTACTAACTTAAATATATTGTAAGGGAGAAAATAAAATTGTTCCTTACTAAATATATATATATCAAATTTACACCTCCCAAAAGCCGAATGTGTAGTCCAAATCAAATTGTTACAAATCCTGCAATTGCTAGTCATAGTGTGACAATAGAGAATCATGTTGGCCACAAGAGAGCCAAATATATTGACATTGACTATCATTTTGTGCGGAAATTGATGGCTATGGCAAACTTTGTATTGGTCATGTCTCCACTTCACTATAATTTACGGATATTTTCGCTAAGATGATCGTGCTTTGTTTGATTTATTCAAATTTAAACTTCGCTTTTCAGTTAATCTTAAACTTCTCATTGGGGGGTGGGGGGGGGGGGGGAGGGGGATTGAAGATACTCAATGTGTTCTTAGTCTCGCAACCGACTGCAACAAGTTCAACATGTTGAACTCTATCCATATAATTCCATGAAAACCTCATCATCTCTCCAGGAACCTACCACCAACCTCTTCATCTCTCAAGCAAAAAAAGCTTTATTCCCTCTCCACACACATCTCCACACTATGTCACACTCACACATAACTATCCACACATATATGTCCATACATACACATATATGTCCATGCATTAATATGGCTCTAGCCCATTAGGAATCGGAATGTCTATCTTTACAATGTTTTCAAGATTCTGTAGGGAAAAAGCCGGTTTGGAAGCCGGGCTGGAGAAGGTTGTAAGAACCAATGCTTTGACAACCTTATTTTATCAAATATTCACACAATGGAATACCACGAGGTCATTCTGTAATAACAGGCCTTCAAGTAATGCAGAAATGATCCTAATGATGTCAATTGGATACCATGAAAACCGCATTTTAAAATTTGATATTTATGAATGATTCTTGAAGTCATTCTACCGACACAATTTAAAGCGAACAAAAATTCCGACTAGTGTGAAGAAAAGACTACGTGGTAAGCCAGTGGAGAAGGATATTAAAGACAAGCTCCGAGGAAAATATGATAAAAAGGTTGGCCCTTTGTTGGATTTGAAGTAGGAATTGGATGCAAGTGAGCAGGACAATAAATGAGAGTCGGTATATTGTTCTTTGGACCCCAGATCATTTTGTTGACTGTATTGATGGGTTATATGAACATTTTAGAGTTGGTTTCTTTATGACCTATCTGCAATGGATAGGTATCGTAAAATCAGGGAGGGTGAGTGAGATTCTCACAGAATTCAAGGCATGCGAGGGTGTGGGGTGGTCGTGTGAGTATTGATACGAAGGGCTTCTCTCTTCCCTGTGGATGGGGAGGGAGCGGTTATGTGATACATGACTTTCAGATTACTTTTCGTATTGATGGTAGCGTGTGGCATCCCCCTGTTCCTAGGGTACGTACAAACAACTCTGCTAAAAATTGTCCATGATTGGGAATCTGATGAATCTTGATGCTACCAGCTTCCAATCCCGGTCCGGATACAAGGATAGTTTCCATTCCGGATGAGGCTTTGTCCGTGCTCCGCGCGCTCTCACCTAATAGGCCTGCAAAACAATGCCCCGGAGTATCCCGAGGATAGCTACTCCGGCGTGATGATGAAAGAGGGGCCTTTGAATAGGAGAGAGAATAAGGATATATTGAGAGAGTTTAATCTGATAGAACATACCTTTCTCCACAAGTCCAAAGCTGTATTTATAGGTGTGAGTGGTCAGCCTCCAGCCCAAAGGCAGTGGTCCTGCCCTTTTGTCCTTACCCGGGGACAAGTCATATTCATGTCATCTCTGTCCCCGGATAACGCCATTCTAGCTGACGTCACATGGACCGGACTATTCTCTGGGCCGGAGCCCAGATATGGGCCAGAGCCCATATCACCACTAGCCCCCTGAGACCCGGGATCCGTCCGGAGAGTATCCCATTGATCAGCTATCCGCTCCCCTCCATTGATCAGCTGGTCGAGGCCATTACTGGTTACCAAGTGTTGGAATTCTTCGATGCGCACCGAGGGTATCACCAGATCACGATGGCCAAGGATGAACGCCCCAAAACATCTTTTATTACTGACTTTGGTACTTTCTGTTACAGAAAAATGTCATTCGGACTGAAAAATGCAGGTGCAACATACCAAAGGATGGCGGACAAGCTTTTCCGGAACCAGATGGGATGAAACCTAGAGGTGTATGTAGACGACATGGTGGTTAAGAGCAGGACTTATGAGTCGTTCTTGTCGGATCTCCGGGAGATGTTCGACATGCTCCGGATGGCGAACCTCAAGCTCAGTCCCGGAAAGAGTACCATTGAAGTCGGAGCGGGGAAGTTCCCCGGTTTCATGGTGTCAGCTCGTGGAATCGACGTAAATCCGGAAGAGATATCGGCACTCATGGAGATGCCACCTCCGAGGGGGGTGAAGGATGTGCAGAAGTTAACCGGATCGCTGGCCGCTCTGAGCCGATTCCTCGCTCGGGGGGCGGAGAAGCAGCTCCCCTTTTTCAACATACTCCGTAGGGCCAAACCATTTGAGTGGACGGAGGCGTGTGATCAGGCATTCAAGTACAGATCTAAAGGCCCACTTAGCAAACCTCCCTACCCTGTACAAACCACTGCCCGGAGAGGAGCTCTTTTTATACATAGTGGCAACGGAGCATGCTATCAGTTCTGCCTTGGTCCGAGAGGACGGTAAGGTTCAACGTCCGGTTTACTTTGAAAGAAGGGCGCTCCAAGGTCTGGAAACGAGGTACACTGCTCTGAAGAGGTTGATATTGGCACTGGTTCATGCCTCCCGGCGCCTCCGGCCGTATTTCCAAGGACATCCGATCACCCGTTGAGGCAGATCATGCTGAAGCTAGAAGCCTCGGGTAGAATGATGAAATGGGCAGTGGAGCTTGGAGAGCACGAGATTAAGTATCAACCCCTGAAGGCCATCAAAGGACAAGCCCTGGCGGATTTCTTGGTAGAAATGACTGAGCCCTCGGGAGATCCGTCCGGATCAGAACCACCCTCCGACAGGTGGAAGCTGCATGTGGATGGATCGTCTCATGAAAATGGAGGTGGGGCAGAGGTGTTGCTCACCTGTCCACTAGGAACAGAACACAGATATGTCATTCAGTTCAGCTTCCGAGCGACAAACAACGAGGCGGAGTATGAAGCGCTCCTAGCCGGACTCCGACTGGCGTTGGAGGTAGGGGTCACAGACGTTGAAGTATACAACGATTCTCAGATAGTGGTTCAGCAAGTGAACGGAGAATACGAGGCGAAGGAGCGGAGCTTGCAGAGGTACTTCGAGGCGGTCAAACCATTATTGGCCAAGTTCCGTAGCATTACCGTAACGCAGATCTCTCGAGAAGATAACGGCAAGGCGGACGCCCTGAGCAAGCTTGCTTCCTCGGAAATCAGGCCAGATTCGGAGAACAACTTGATGATGGAGACCCTGTCCGCTCATAGCTACGACGCCCCTCAGGTTGCAGCAGTAGAAGTGTCGAAAGAATCATTGATGATGCCCCTGTTTGATTACTTGCAACACGGAAAGCTCCCGGAGGATAAGGCACTGGCACGGAGAATCCGACAGAAGGCACCACGATACACCATTTTGGACGGATCCTTGTTCAGACGGGGATACCTCCAACCATGGTTAAGATGCGTGGACTCAGACGAGGAAGATCGGATTGTAAGGGAGATGAATGAGGGACCAAACGGTAGTCACCAGGGTGCACAGACCATCGCGAGGAAGATAATGTGTACGGGTTATTACCGGCCGACCCTGTTTGAAGATGCACAGAATTATGTCCGCTCCTGTGTGCAGTGCCAAAGGTTTGCTCCACTCATCCACGTACCTCAGGAGGAAAGGGTCAGGATCACCGGTTCTTGGCCCTTCGACTGATGGGGCATTGATTTGGTGGGACCCTTCCCCTCCGCTCCGGGAGGATTCAAGTACTTGATAGTGGCGATCGATTACTTCAGCAAATGGGTGGATGCGGAACCCCTCACAAACATCTGTGGCAACACTTGCATCAAGTTTTGTTGGAAGAACATTATCTGCCGTTAAGGAATTCCCAAGTATATTGTCACGGAAAACGGAGCTCAATTTGAAAACGACCCGTTTCGGTCCTGGTACAAGGAGTATGGAATTACGCAGCGGCTCACCTCCGTCTACCATCCGCAGGCCAACGGTCAAGTTGAAGTTACAAACCAGACAGTGGTGAACGGATTAAAGACCCGTCAGCAGGGGGCGCGAGGGAATTGGGTGAATGAACTGCCAAGTGTCCTTTGGGCATACAGGACGACTGAAGGATCCGCCACGGGCGAATCACCCTATAGCTTGGTATACGGAGCAGAGGCAGTCATACCAGCCGAAGTGGGAGTTCCCAGTCTCCGAACCCTCACTTGGGATGAAGATCAAGCCGGACAGAGCTCTCCACTCGGATCGAGCAGGCTGTTGGACTTGGATCTTTAGAGGAAAATCGAGAGCAAGCAGCGCTGCATGAGGCCAAGGTGAAGGAATGAGTGAAGCGTTATCACGACAAATGCGTCAGGAAGGAGTCATTCGTCCCCGGAGATTGGGTGATGCGGAGGAACGACAAAAGTTTGCAAGAGGCTACCGACAAGCTGGCACCAAACTGGGAAAGGCCATACCGAGTCACAGCTTCATTTCCGGGCGGGAGATATGAGTTGGCAGACCAGTCCGGACGGGCTATCCCCGGAAGGTGGAACATCACCAACCTTCGGAGGGTTTACGGAGCATCCTGAGTAGGTATGCTTTCCGATAGAGTTTCTTTTAGCTTGCTTTTCGGTAGAGTATGTAGCTCCGGGTCCTCTGGCTAGGGTTGAGCCTAGGTCCCCGTTTTGTTTTATTCACCATGTATTTGACTTCGGCCCCCAGAGGCAAAGGGTATGTCTGGCCGAAGTCCAGTTGGTTCAATGAATGAAGAGCTTGCAGATTTTTATACTTGTTTATTTCCAAATTCCGCACGATTATATTCCTCTGTATTGTTTGAATAAACTGACGAGGGTGAGCAAAGATAAAAACAAGCAAAATCCTCCGTATCGTTTGAATAAACTAATTGAGGTAAACAAAGTAAAAACGAAACAGTTTGATCAAACAACAAGGTGAAGCGCTTGAACAAGCTAAATATTAAAAGGAAAGAGAATACATTTGAATAGATGAAATACGCAACGGTCCGGACGGACTAAGTGTACAAACTAGGTCCGAACGGACCAGTATACAGATACAGCAAATACAATGGTACAATCTATTAAGTCCAGACGGCTTAAGATACAAAAAAAAAACCTATTAATACTTGGGCCAATCTATGTCCCAATTAATAGGAGAAGACGTAGGCTCCGGAGTAGGAGGCTCTGTAGAGGGTATCATGGCACCATTCTCCGGAGAAGGAGGTTTCGAATCTTGAGGGCCTGCGTCCTGATTTTCGGTGATAGGAGTCCGTTCCTGAGTGTCATGATCAAGATCTCGGACCACAGCACCGCTGATCTGACCCACCTGGCCCAGGTACGGAAATGGAGGGATTGGCGAAAGCTCTGATGGACCCGCTGCATCCAGATCGGATCCGAATATACCATCAGAGTCCGAGTCAGAGGATTGCACCGTTTCCTTTGTGAATTTAGCCTTTCCTTTGCCTCTAACCGAGGTCCCGGCCCTCGACTGGTGGAATGGGTTCCGGCTCGGATACCGCGACGGAGAACGGATCCGGACGGGAACCTGGGGACGGCGCGCTTGTTGAGTACCTCTTCCTCTCGCCATTCTATTAAGAAGACAGTTGAGGTTCCGACTATTCCCGCAACGGGCACCTTGAAGATCCCCTTGGATTCCCCTCCTCCCTCTGCCAAGACCACGACCCCGGATACGATCCTGATGCCGTCTCGCCAATTCGGCTAATTCCCTAATGATAAAGGGACGGATGATAGAAGCATCTCGCGAAGCCGCTCCACGCGACGAGAAAACTCCTCCGGATCAACAGATACTTGTACACCAGTATATCTCTCAAAAGTGAAGTCCAGTGCCACTTGACTCGGAATGAGTACAAGTGAAGGAGAGAGAGGACTGCCGGCATGCATCCGTTTCCACCATTCGACAGCTTCCTTGAACACTGGACAGTATCGGTATTCCTGGTCGTTCCATCCCAACTTGAACATCCGGATGATCAACGCACTCACATCGCGAGGAAAGTTGCGGTATATGGTCGGAGCAACAAGTCCGAGCCGTAATCTGGTTAAATGGTATGACAGCTGCAAAGTCATCAGAGTATCCCTTAGAGCCATTACCCGGCCGGCCAGCTCGCGATTCTCCTCCTCCAACCTTAGATAGTCTCGCTGGAAGTCCGTCCGACTAGCCAACCACTTCAACTTCTCGCTATAGAAGGGCAGCACAGACCACACCAGATCCAACTTGGTTTTCAGCTTGGCCTTAAAATCTTCATGTTCAGCTTGCAACATGGAGATCGTCTCATCCGCATCAAGGGTCGCACTGATCCGTTCGCGAGCGAACTCTTAACACTGAGACAAGGTACCGAACTCTTCAGATACCTCCCTGAGACAGGCGGCCAAGGACGGAATATCAGGGAACTCTTCCATAAGAAGCTCCATTCTGGAACGGACGAAAAGCTCGTGAGTCCGTTCCCCTTCCATTGTCCACCCGGACAGCTCAGTCTCCAGCTCCACACATCTAGGGCACGGAGGGCTCGTCGAATGAGAACTAGCAGGTGAAGGACACTCACCTGCACCTCCGGTTCGGAGCACAGGACCCTGACCTTTGGGCTGTGGACATAAAAACAGATGAATAAAAAGAAAAACACGAGATGGAAGTAGAAAAAAAGTCCGTTTTATAAGAAGGAGAGAAGAAGATTACATTATCCGGAGGGTTATCATCCCCATCCGAGTCGTCGCTACCGTCCTTCCTACACTAAACAAAACAAGATCAGATCTAGCGGGACGGAAGCAACTACAAAAACTGCAAATAAAAGCTAAGGAGTAATTCTACATCTGTCTCCTCGCTGTCTGTGCCGACATCCTGATTGGCATTCCCATCCCTGCCACCATTGTCCTCGTATGTTCCTTCTTGATGATCTTCATTGGCGTCCGGAGGGGGAAACATCCTCAACACGTCCAGATACTTGGCCTTGACGGGTGATTCAGGGGTAGTACCCTTCTTTGGCAGGGGCACTTCAACACTCAGGTTCACCAGTCCCTCGTTGAAAGCACGGATAGCTTCGGCTGACACCAGCTTCAGACTCTCCTCAGGATCCTCCTCGAACACCTCAAGCACGGAGGGCTTCATCCTCTCAACGCCGCCTCGGTAGAACTGGTCCACATCATAGTTATACTAATCAGCAGCTTTCGGATTATAGTAGCACTTGGTGAACGGACCCCTATTACGCTCCGGGACCCAACACCTCATTTCTGATATACTTGGTGGGCGGAGATCTGGTTTGAGGAGCGCAGAAGTCCTGTCAGGTTATCCTCAAAAGCATTGCTCCGAAGCACTTTATCGGTGAAGGCAACACATAGCTCCCGCTGAGCGGATGGAGAGACCAGATTCTCCAGCTCCTTGATCCGGGCATCCGCCTCGGTGGCTCGGATCTTCGCCGCTGCAAGTTCGCGGGTGAGGTTCCTGTTGCTCCTCTCAAGCGAGCTCATCTTCTGAGAGATTCTCGTATTCCGGACGTGGTAGGTCTGGTTGATGGCCTCGGATACTCCAGAAGAGGCGATTAGATAAGCAGCAAAGTCCTAAGCAAGAAAAGGAAAGTTTTAAGAAAAATATGAAAAGCACCATCTATCAAATCCGTACCGGAAAGAGAAGTACAACTTACCCTGCCAGATTGGCTCCGACTGCTGCTATGAGTGGTCTCCTTGCCCGCTTCACTGGTCATTTTGACCACCTGCCTGTCCGTAGCACTCTTCCCCTCTCCGCGAGGATCACCCGCGCGAGAATGCTCACTGTTATCCGGCTTCCGAGGCATCTGGGGTATCTTGAGTCTTATGCGCTTGTGGAGACGAGTAGATTCCCCTTCATCCTTGGAGGATGAAGGACCCGGAACAGTAAGGGCAGCTGCCCTATTTCCGGCCGAATCCGTGGCCGCATCCATCTTCTCCTTGCCCGCAGCAGTACCAGCCTTGATTGCGGCCTCATCCGCCATCTTGGTCGCAGCCTCATCCGCCTTCTTGGCCGCGACCTCCTTCGCCTTCCTAACCGCGGCCTCCTTCTCTTTTTTGGCTTTCTCCTCATTTGAAGCAAGCACACGCTTCCTCTTCTTCTCAGCTTCTGCTGCTTTCTCTTGTGGTGTTTTCATGCCGGTCACCGAATCGGTTGGTGGCTTATCCGTCTTGTTTGTCTTGGTCTGTCCGATCTGTCCGGCCGGAGGATCGGCGCCGTCTTCTACCACAAGATACACTGCAGTCATCCGAAACGGATAAGACACATATACAAGCCAGAAAAAGAGGAAAAGGGAAGGAAAAAGAGGAAGAGAAGCACAGAATGACTTACGAGACGGATCCCTGCTGACATAGGAGCGACACTTGGTGAACACTTCCGGCTCGTACGCCCTCAAAGGGAAGACATACTTCCTTTCCAAAAGCTATTTAAGTCGAGCGGATTGAAGCTCAGCTTCGCGATGTTCTCTTCTTGTCCCTCCGGACTGAACATCGTCTTATCCTCTTTCTTGGCATCATGACTCCAGCTAGGGCACCGATACTTATTGGTGTTAAAGGTGAAGTAGCACTTCTGCCAGTTGGAGTAGTTGTCGCGCCGACCCCTGCAGCAGTCCTTTACTCCCTTCCGCCTCTGAAAGGTAAAAATCCCTTCATCCTTAGTGCCATCCAAGTGATAGAAGGCCCGGAAGAGATATAAAGACGGCGTCACCCCGCAGCGATAACAGTTAAGTAGGAACGCCCGGACCACGGAGACTCCGTTAGGCTGCAACTAAGCCGGAGAAATGTTGAAGTGGTCAAAAATGTAGGTGAAGAAAGGAGAGAGAGGGAAAGTGATCCCATAAAGGAAGTGGCTTCGAGGGATAGCTGCCACTGTAGTATGATCCCCCTCGTATAAGCTCAACCCGGAATCAATGGCGAGCGGAACTACCATCACCTGAACTAGCTCTCTCACGGCCGGACTGATGTCCACGTCATCACCCTCGACTGGATCGTCATCTTCCAGCTCCGGGTTTACACCCACTGCACTTCCCCGCCGGATAAACCGGCGACAAACTCATTCTCGTTAGCCATGTTATGAATGATGAAGATATGAAGAGAAATATGATGAGGAAAGAGAATATGAAGATGTAAACACTGGAAAACGAGAGAAGAAAACAATGGAATGAAAAGTGAACGTGATTGGAATGGCTCACTATTTATAGAAGCAAAGTTAGTAGAAAAAGAGGGCTGAGTCCCGAGGCGACATGATTGCTATCTTGAAAAGATAAACAGAATTTCTCGAATAGACAGCTCATTTATGACGAAGCAGCACGCTTCATAAATGCGCTTGCAAACACGCGCACAGGAAAACCAAGCGCCAAGCGCGTGCTCATACGCACTCAAAACACATATCCCAGAAACAAGGCTCCGGGTCGGATTGCATGCCTCCGGGTGGATCCTATCAACAAACCTACACGTGATGAGACACGGGATCCCTCCTCCGGATCGGTCACCTCCGTACGGATCCCATGTCTCGGGGGTCTAGTGGTGATATGGGCTCCGGCCCAGAGAGTAGTCCGGTTCATGTGACGTCAGCTAGAATGGCGCTATCCGGGGACAGAGAGGACAAGAATATGACTTGTCCCCGGGTAAGGACAAAAGGGCAGGACCATTGCCTTTGGGCTGGAGGCTGACCACTCACACCTACAATATACAGCTTTGGACTTGTGGAGAAAGGTATGTTCTATCAGATTAAACTCTCTCAATATATCCTTATTCTCTCTCTTATTCAAAGGCCCCTCTTTCATCATCACGCCGGAGTAGCTATCCTCGGGATACTCCGGGGCGTTGTTTTGCAGGCCTATTAGGTGAGAGCGCGCGGAGTACGGATAAAGCCTCATCCGGACCGGAAACCATCCCTGTATCCGGACCTGGACTGGAAGTTGGTAGCATCAAATCTAAGGTGAGATAATTTTTTTAACAAGGTTTAAATTAGTTTTAAATTGTTGTGTTTATATTTATTTGTATTGTTGTCATCTTCCAGAAATTGGTTTGCGCAGAAGATGAATATAAACGAATATTCATCTACAAGGATGATATAATCAAAAATATATATCCATATAAAATAACAGTTTAACCAATTCAAAAATATGCCAACTGAGATTATCCTTATGAGTACAAAAATTGAAGAGAGATTAGACAGAGTAGACACTGACAATAGAGGGATAAACAATGAATATTCCACTAACCAGCATCATTAAAATAATCAGAACTACCACTGTCACGTCTCTCCTCGGAATCGGCTCAGAGTAGTACACTTATACGTCGACATAAGTCGTTTCCATAACCCAATACCGCTTATAATCAGCATGAATAGGTGCGATACAACCTCTGAGTAAACGATCCCAAATACATAGTTGCAAACCGCACCAATGAATTGATGAGGAATGAACTCTCCTCGAATCAGATTCTGGCAATATATATGTGGCGCTAAACCAGCTATTCCGTTGTTCATTTTTTATGAGTAATATTTTTAGTGATTGTAGGATTTATGAACTCGTATTTAGTTCATTTGATGCATTTTGTTCATTTGATCATCTGAGCCGTCTATTTACTGGTGGTTGTATTTATGAACTCATATCCAGTCAATTTTTATGTTTGTAAGTAGGTGTTCTTGCTGTCAATATCTCTTGCATAGTTTGTAATCTAAACTTGTTGATTAAATACATATGTATTTGTTTGATTGATCAATTGTCGCTTCACGGGTCAATGTCATGACATTTTTAAATTGACTACCCACCATTTCACGTATTTATCTATTCCTTATTCCTGATATTCATATTTATTTTCGCATCAATTGAATTTCAGAGGCTGTGCAAATATGTCGATGACAAATTCACAATCCCATGAATGTCAGAGATGTGTTCGAAGATACACCCACAAAAACATACCACCCCTTTACTTGATCAGGAAGAATGTACATTTTTTTAATTTCGTCTTACCAGCGAATGAGAACATAAATTTTGTTATAATACTCGTGATATACACAACCAAACGCCAAAATGTAGGTGTAATAAATACATGTACTGTGATTTAGATGCGCATAAAAATAGATTGAAATGCACCAAACATAGTCAATATTCAATCGGTAATGCATACACTACCATAATTTAGAAAGCACATACAATCATATTGGAATGCACCTGGCTTTATGTTAATTAAGACGCACACTATTTTTCAACACCACATCCAGCAAGATGGATGGAAGGGGAACTCAATCAGCAAGCGATGCACAGTTCGCTACCATGTAATGCATATACAGTGGATTTGAAATGCACAACTATGAATTTGAAACTAGTTTAAATGCACGACAATGACCATCACTCTGCAACTCCACCGCTGAACCTAGCATAAATTACCCATCACCGGTGAAACGCAGTCCATTCCATCCCAGGCACATGCAGAGGCAGTTAGGCGCATGCGGTAACAAGTGTTATCGCAGGATAAATTTTTTTACCTAGTATTAGTATGTATAATACCCATATAAAAATATTACCCTTCTTTGATAGAAAAAATAGTAAAAATAGATTGAAAAATATCAATTTAACCAAAACAAAAACAGGTCACAGGAGTAAAAAAAATATTACCCCCTTCTATTAATAGAAAAGAAGAGTTAATTAATTTAACAAAAATAAATTATTACTAATAACAAGATATGCATAAATAAAAATAAAACTCAAAACACAAACAAAAATCGATGATGAAACTATCCTTATATAACCAAACAATAAAGGCATTTTTTTGTCCCCCTCTCCCCCCGTTGACCCGTTCCCTCTCTAGCCCAAAAAACCCCCGCTCAGATCTGCAGGGGAGGCCGTCTCCGTCCACTCCGGCGACCTCCCCACCACCCCATCACCACCTCTCCGCCTTTTACCAGGTCCAAGACCCGTCAGACATCTATCTTTACGCCTCCCCGGAACTCAGTGAGTAGGCTTCTCCGCCGCAAGACCGCGGTTCCACCGTGATCGGAAATTTTGCCGCCACTCTACCGCTGCCCCATAGCCTCCCCGGCTCCTTTCTCTAAATCTCAGCGGCCATATTGCCGCCGCTCTACCGCTGTCCCATAGCCTCCCCGGCTCCGATCCCTGAATCTCAGCGGCCAATTCAGATCTAAACGGAGCGGTTCCCTAGAAGACCCAACTTGTGATCCAGCGGCGTTATGATAGATTCTAGCATCTCTCTCCAATACTCAACGAATCACCGGCGCCCGACGTTTTCCGGCGAGTGGAGTTGACCTCAGCAGCTGGGCCACGTCTGACACGGTTTATTACTGGTGTTTTTTTTTATTTTGTTAATTTCTTCTCTGGTTTTTATTGTTTCATAGGCTTAATAAATCCGAAGGGTGATGGGTTTCTTGCCGGATTGTTTTATAGTTGTTAGCTAGTTAGGGGTAGGTGTGGTTTTGTCAATTATGGGTTATCGCTTTGAAGAAATGGAGAAATCCGGCTACAACCTCCTAAAAGTTCCAATGGAACTGTGGAGTTGTGGCACCCCAAGGTTGATAACCCTTACATAGTATCAGACCACAGTAGGGTCCGAACCCGTATCTCCATCGGGATATAGGCCATGTTCCAACCGATACTTGGAGAAATCCGGCGACAACCTCCAGATGCGTTCTCAAGGAGAACATTGGAGTTGTTGCAATCCGGTGGAAATGGTTTATTGAATAAAGGCGGACTGAATAAAGATGGAGGCCACGCAGTATCGTGCTGCACAAACAAAACGGCGATGCAGTTTCGTGCTGCTTCAACAAAACGGCGACACAGTACCGGTGCTGTTACAAAATAAAACGGAGACGCAATACCGGGTTGCTTTAAAACAAAACGGAAAGGTTCGCACTTGACACTTCTCCATCGACACACGACATCCATCAGCGGACTCACAACAGCGAGACGTGCAGCGGGTGTAGCAGTCCGGAGGCGACACAACACCATTTTGTTCCAAGATGGGTCGAGTAGCAGGGTGTCATATGGCATGTGACCGTCAATCCACAACCCGGAGCGATTGGATCATGGACAGACTTAATTGTTGTGTATGAGTCTACTTGAATAGTGGGAGGCTCACCCCCTTGTGTGAGCCTAGTAGCGAGTCTTATTAGTTAGGTAGTATATTAACTAGGTTTCTTCTTAATAGTCCATCGAGACTACCCGTTATGCGGTCAGATCCTAGGTATTGATGTACTGCCCTTATTTTATTAATGAGATGAGTCCCACTGCTTTTCAAAAAAAAACAATAAAGGCCATTTGACATCAAATTAACAAAATATTGAGTTGTCTAGGTAGCATGCAAACTCACATGAGATCGCACCCATAAATTGCTAAAATTTAATTTAATTCGAACAAGCAGAATGTCATTACCTTATAGTTTAATAATATTAATCACATCTATATATTCCTCTATACAGTTGAACAAATTAAGTTTGCATAATTCAAGGCCATTCTTCTTCAGATTCTTTAACCTGACTTATTTGGTAGAATTAAGCGAAGATCAAATTGGTGTAAAATGGAGATCGTTTCAATATATCTATAATATAAACATAATTCAATTACACTTGTTCATTTCAAAAAATAAATAAATTTACACTTGTTTCCTTAAACAATTTCATCACATTTTTAATCATGGCATGATCATCAGTTGAAGGGAACGATAAACAGACGAAGACGCACTATGAATGCATGCACAATGCATGCACGTACAAACATAAGCATATATACATAAGCATAAGCTTCCAAATGATGTTTCTGTAATAAAAGTGATTCTATACATCATTTTTATAATGACTGTCATGTTGCTCAACTTCTATGGAAACAAATGCATTATATATGTGGCTCAGTCTTTTTTAATTGCTCCAATCTATGGGATAGACTTGCTACTTGCTGGGCATTTTCTGGTCTATCCAAATTACACAACAGACTAAACCATATTGCTCCTACTCTTGTCTGTTGGATATTGTGGAAAGGTAGGAATAAATTCCTCTTTGATGACTGCCCCCAGACTCAGGCCAATTATTACAGGAACTTCATAGTTTGATATACCTCTCTCTCATCAGAAGCCCATTACCTATAATTTAAGAGGTTGACAGAGAGCTGGTCACACAAACCTGTATTCCCCCACTCTATATCCCACCTAAACCAAACTTCCATCCTATATACTGGTCCAAACCAACAGTGGGATATAAGATTAGTGTTGATGCATCCTGGAAACTAGGTCAGACTGGTTTGGCACTCACAATTAGAGACAGTCAGGGAGACTTCCACTTTGCTCATTGCATTTATAGTCAGGCAATTTCTCCTCTAGAAGCTGAACTAAAAGCAATTTTAGCAGGGATTCATTGTGCTAAATCTTTACATTTTTCCCCTGTTGAAATTGAATCTGACTGTAAGCAGGCAATAGATATGATACATAATTCTTCTAACTGGCACTGGAAATTTTCTGGCATTCTGAACCTTATTGCAGATGAGATACATGCTTATAAGTTCTGTCATATTTTTAGAGAGGCAAATCAGCCAACTGATTTTCTTTCTAAATTATGTTTCACTAATAAATCATTTGAACTGTACACTTGGAATTCCTTGCCTCCAATAGTTAGAAGCATGATCTTGATGGATGCTGCTGAATTCCCTACCATAAGAAGTTCTCCCCTACTCAACTGATACTGCTAATGGTCTTTACTTATCCGGTGCAGGTTGGAACAGTCTGCTCAGGCTCCCAGTGGAATGCAGCAGCTCTGCTTCAACTCTCAAATATCTTCACAACATACACATCAGCAGGCCTAACACAGATGGACTTCAACTGATGAAATATCTTGCTCCCCATTCTGTTGTCACCAATTTCCCCTCTCTTGTATATTATTATAGTAGCATGCCTTTCCTTTTTGAGCCTTCGGTCGCCTTGTAACTTTTGTCTCGACAATTCACTAATAGACTTGAGGTCAAATTTGGATTGGATTTAGATCAATTTTGAGAAGCATTACTATGCTTCTAAGGGCTTTTGTCCTAGTGCCATAGAGATTTGTACAAACTTGCTGATTAAGGCACCTTTCTTTTGGTTCGGGATTCCACTAAATAATCCCCCATCCCTTGATGATTTTAAATTTTAAAAAAAATTATTTTCAATTTTCAATTTAGTTTTTGTTACTTATACATTTATTAGACAGATCTAAAATATTAGACAGTAAAATAAATAAACAGACAATAATTATTAGACATATTTTTCCATACTTTTAAATAATAGATCACCCACTAACTAAATTTTTTTTAAAAACTTATAATAAATTTTAATTATTTTTATTTTCTATAACAATAAATTTTAATCATTACCTAATAAATATAAAATATAAGTATTAAAAATATTTTCCATGTTTCAAAATAAGATCACACTAAATTTATAAAACTAATGATAAGCTTTATTTATTGGTGTCCATTTTTGTAATTTCGCATAACAAACAGTTATCCGCTATTTATTTTTTTACCAAACACCTATCTACAAACAGGTAGTCAAAACAGTTAATACAATTCGCTAACAGTTTGTATAATTCGCCAATAGCTAACAAGTAACCGCTAATCGTTTTTATAAGTTAACAGCCAGTTAATAATTTCCAAACGTTTAGATCGTGTTCGTTTGGAGTTAGGTTGTTGACCTTCCGATTTATACGTTCTTAAAAATTTTGCATTGGATTTATATGGGAATGGTGTTGTCCTAATTATTCATGGTCTGGTAGGGCTTCACAGAGAAAATATTTTCGCAGTTCTGTTATATCTGTGGGTTAACCACGCAGACTTACCCCTGGTTTATTAGTTTTTTTTATTTGGGTCGACAATTGAAAAAATAATAATCACTATTATCCATGCGAATTTTCTAGGATAGTATTTAATTCCAAATCTAACTAGATGCGTAGGTTATTACTTCTCCAATATACTTGCACGATCATTCTCTATATAAATTTTATCATTTAGAGAGGTAAATTCATTAAAGAATCAATCTGTATCTTTAAATACATTTTCTCCTTAAAACTAACAATAACTTAGTCATTTTCTCAAAAAGTTGTTTACTTATACATTGTAATAAAATAGAATCACTGTAATTGCATATCTGATCATTTTATTAAGGTGTGGGGAGCCTCATAAATTTTCATCTACCTATAAGACAGTTTCAATAAAAATAATAAAAACCAATAAAATTGAAAAATAATAAATTAGTAGACTTAATTTTACTTTTTTTTTAAGGGTGTTGAGAATTAAGACTTGAATTAGGCAGCTTCTTCCACATAGACTTTTAAAACTAGCTAAAATACAAAGATATGTATAGCAGAAAAGGTCAAATAACTGGACTTTCTCATGTGGATCATATTATATTATCAAAATAGCCTCCATGACCTATGCATACAGAAATAGTGTTAAGGGAATAAAAACAAAGAAAAAATTCAATTCAGTCCATAGAATTGGCTCGCAAGAAAGATTAATCAAGCATGCACGCGTAGCTCGTGATGCAATACACTTGTAATACTCATTCGCTCCAATTTGGGTGTCTTTGACAAATTTTTTAACAGTTGTACAAGTAAAGTATTTTTTAGTGTTTAGTAAACTGTCGAAAACTCCTTATTTCATAAATAACAGGCATTTTTATCCCAAAAGTGGTTCAAAAGCATCCAACTTTTTTTAAAAGTACAGTTCCACCAAATACAACTTAAAATATACATTTATATATTTAACTTTTTAAATCATATTTAGTCATTAATGATTTTATCTTAACACATTGAGAACGTCTTCAAATTTGACATTTCATTCGAATTTATCAAATCTGATTTGATGTTATTATTACATATATTAATTGAAATTTGCGGTGAAATATATATTTTTGAAAAATTGGAAAAAAAATATGTTCAGTTTCATCCGAGATCAGGTGTGTGATAGCTACAATTCCAAGTCAGCCACGATCATTCTTTACATGTATTTCCATCGCCGAGTGACTTGTATTTGATATTAAGTACTAGAATAATGTAGAACATACACACGTTAAATATTAATACTCTTATCCCACAATCTTTGAAATACTTATTTCTTAGAATATTTGGGGAAATAAATATATGTGATATGTTTAGTAATCCAACTGTACTGCACACGTTAGATTTGACAAAGAACCCCAAAAGCTGCAAATGTCAACGGGCCGTGTACGATTTGATCATATCCAAATCGACCTCTTCTAACCATCTATATAAAAACCCCATCATAACCACCTTCATTAATTTCTTTATTTTCTTTCCCTCATCTTTCTTCTCTATCAGATCTTTAATCTTTCGCATCAGGAAAAGCAAACTGATAAACCCACAACATCTTATCGGTTCGACGGTTCCAGAACATTAAAATTCAAAACCATTTACAGAAGATATGAAGCTGGTTTGGTCTCCAGAAGCTGCCACAGAAGCCTACCATGACACTGTCAAAACAGTGAGTCTTCTGATTTCTTCATCCCTAAACCCTGTTCTATTCGGTGCAGTTCAGTTTCAGAACAACTGAACAAGATTCAGTTTTGAGTTACTACCGTAAAACCTTGAATCTTGTTTCAAAAATCTGAATTTTTTGTTTTGTTTTGCAGTGTCAGCTCTTTAATGAATCAGGAGTGGCTGAGATGATATCAGCCATGGCCGCGGGGTGGAACGCGAAGCTGATAGTAGAAACATGGTCGAAAGGCGGGCCCATGAAAACAAGCATCGGGCTCGCCATCGCCAGCCGTTACACGGGAGGGAGACACGTGTGCATCGTCCCGGACGAGACTTCCAGGTTACAGTACACGGAGGCAATCAAGTTAGCCGGGAAAATCCCGCCGGAAGTCATTGTCGCTGGCGGTGACGCGGCGGAGAAAGTGGTAGCGGGTTTGGAAGGGGTGGATTTCATGGTGGTGGATTCTAAGCAGAGTGGGTGTGAGAATATCTTCAGGGCGGCTAAGTTAGGGGTAAGGGGAGCGGTTTTGATCTGCAAGAATGCGTTTTCGAAGGATCATTCTGGTTTCCGATGGGACGACGGTGTTTTCTTGTTCGGCGGTGAAGAGAGATTCATTGCCCGGTCGGTTTTCTTGCCGGTCGGAAACGGACTGGATGTGGTTCATGTCGGTTCGACCGGTTCGGTTGGGAGGAGTAAGGGGTCAAGCAGGTGGCTCAAGCATATTGATGCAAGAAGTGGAGAGGAGGTGATCGTCAGAATTGTCATGCAAGATAGGAAAACATAGAACCTCTAATAAGGTATAAACCTTATTGATTTGCTGTAATTATAAATGAAATGTAAGCTTTTAGTTAGGTTTATCATGTTATATACTTATATCTAATTACTTAGAAAAATGTTGAAACATTTGATAATTTATTTAGTCTTGACTCATGACAGTGATGTTGAATTGGCGTGTCTGTATTTATGGATCTAAACCTTTGATTAACACAATATGCATTTTTATGCAAGAAGTACACGCACAAATCGAGAAATGGATTAACACAATATGCAAACACATGTTTAATCTTTATTCTACTCAAATGATATGTGAAAAATCAACTGAAAAAAAACATGATTATAACTTTTTTTAAAAGGTAAAATTAACCACCCTAACATGGTGGATAGTTTATTAACCTCTCTAGACTTGAATAAGAAGCCTTAAAAAGGCATAGTTTGAAAACTGAATACAAAATAGACTATGCTAAAAGCTATATCTAACTTCACAAAAGAATGCCTAGTCTAAGTAAAAAACAGAAGCTAAGGGATGACAACATTGTTTGGTTGTAGTCATGACTTGTTAGGGAATTGTTAGACAGAACCCAAAGCGACCACAACTAAGTATCAAAACCAGCCTACAACCATACATCAACTGAACAAAAATGCATCAGTAGTTAAATTCTGATGGAAGCCATCTGTAAACTGTCAAGCAATACAATTGCCTTTATATCTGGAGGCAAGCTATCGCAAGAGTACATAGAGGAGGCTCTGTTTACAAGAGCCAATTTTGCCAATGCATCAGCTGCAAAGTTTCCTTTCTTGAGAGTGTGTTGGAGCCTGACTGAAGTAATCCTGTTGATTTCATCACATAGAGAGAAAAGTTTCCAGTGAGCTGTGATAGGATTTAGCACTTGGAGAGCATTTAGTGAGTCTGATTTAATAATGAATGAATGGTGTCTATAGCAGTAGCCAAAATCAGTATCAGCTCTGATTGCTTTGAGCTCAGCTTCTAGGGCAGAAGTAGCATCTGTAAAAATGCATCTTGCTTTCAAAACTGAGCCAGCTGAGTTCCTTAAAATGAGACCTAGTCCACAACCACCCGAGATCCATGCAGTATCAACATTTAACTTATATCCCATTTCAGCCTTCTTCCAGTAAACCAACCTAAGGGTGGGTTTAGGAGGTTTTAGGGCATATGGTATGAAAACAGCTGAGGCAGTTTCTAAATCAAACTGTTAGGATATGGCAATAGGCTTTGTAGCAAGGGCCAAGTACAGTGTTTGCTTAATTTCAGTGTTGGTGAAAGCAGCATTAAAGGGAACACTGTCTAAAAGGAGTCTATTTCTAGAATTCCACAAGGCCCAACATATTATACAACACAACATTCTGATTAATTTAGCTTGAAATCTTGTTAATCCAGTCTGTGTCAAATAATAAGAGAGACTGTCCCAAATGGAGCTAAATTGCAGATCAGAGACTTCTATGGTGGACTATATATGATCTTCTTTGCAAAGCTGCAACTATTGAAAAAATTATCTATAGAATCAGCAGATTCACAATGAAGACATTTCGAGGCAAGTTGGAAGCCATAATAATTTAGAACCTCATCAAATGGAAGCAAGCAGTTAAACAATCTCCAAACAAAGCATAGAATCTTTTTTGGAACTCTTACTTTCCACAGCTTACCAAGGGAGAGGATGGAATTTGATCAGTTACAGTTCTGTAAGCTGACTTAAAAGTGAAGAAACCTGTGATGTCTGGTTTCCAAATCAGTCTATCATCTCTATGGGCCAGGATCTAAGCATTTTGCAAGAAAAGAAGGAGATCTGATGGTATAGCATTTAAGAGTTGAGGGAGATAGATAGATTTAAGGGAAACAAATTGAGCTATTGAACAATTCAAAGGGATAGCAGTAAGTTCAGGAGAGAAATGGTCCATCAAGGGACCAAAGGATGTCCAGTTTGATGACCAAAAATTACAATCTCTCCTCCCATTTATAACCACAATATATTGTTCATCAATACAATTGACTTGGCATATTCTTTCCAAGTCTGGGATTTTCTAGCTGGGACGGTAAGAGAGTGAATGAAGTGAGTCCACGGGGCTTTACCCTGCTGAAATTTCCACCATAATTTAAGTGAATAAGTATGCACTATATGAGGCAGAGATATGAACTTAGCCCATTTTGATGCACAGGGAAGCATAGTTTGGACCATTTTTTCCAGTGTTTATTGGCTTTAACCACAATAGCTCCCCATAAAAAAATTAAAAACATTTTTTAGGATTTCTATGGTATGGACTGTAGAAACCATTACTGTGAAGATATGTTGTGGAATGGCATTAAGAACTGACTGAATCAAGGTGATTTTACCATCAGATGAGAGCCATTTATGCCTCCAAAAGCTCAATTTCTTGCTTATCTATTCAATGGGTGGTAGAAAATGGTAGTTCTTAATTTTTCCTTCAAAATAGGACAACCTAAATATTTGAAAGGAAAAGAACTCTCTTTTCTTGCTAAATTGACATGTTTACTTATGAAAATATCACTCTTGTCATAATTAATTTTTTGACCAGCGACATTCTCAAAAGTAGCCAAGAAAGCTCTCAGATTGATCAGTGAAGATCTATCTGCTGATAGGAAAAGAACTGTATCATCAACATAAGATAGATGAGAAATAGGGAAAGCATTTCTTGGAAGATTATAGTATGATAATTTTCCATTAGAGAATATATATGCTAAGCTCCATGAAAATGATTCTGAAAAAATGTTGAACAAAAAAGGAGACAGAGGATCTCCTGTTGATTCCTCTAGTTGCACTAAAAAATCTCACAGGTTTGCCATTTATTAAAATGGAGAACCAAGCCTGAGATAGATTTTTCATAATGCAACTGATGAGATTCTGATGGAATCCAATTTTTTCCAGAATTTTTCTAAAAAATGGCCAACTGAACTATCAAATGCTTTCCTTAAATCTAATTTGATGATACACTTAGGATCTCTCCCTTTTCTGTGTATGTGAGTCATCATTGTTTTCCGGTTGAGGACATTATCAGAAATGTCTCTACCTTGAAGAAAGTCTGTCTGATGAGGAGAAATTAAACCATCCATGAGGGGCTTCATTTTGTACATTAAGATTTCTGAGAAAATTTTATTAATGACATTTGAGAGGCTGATTGGTCTAAAGTCATCAAAAGACAGCGGAGTATCCTTTTTAGGGATCACAGTAATCCAAATTACTGCAATTACCCTAGGAATATCAGTACCCTTTATAAAATCATTTATTGCTTCAAGTAAGTCATCACTTATGAGATCCCATGACTTAATGTTGAAAAAGGAATAAAATCGCTCAGGGTCAGGGTATTGTGCTTATTTAGTGAGAGCACAACTGCCTTTATTTCTTCCTTATCTACTGGCTGGATCAACTTAGTGTTCTGATCAGCAGTAATGAGTGAAGGGATTTGTGACAAAAAGTGAGAGCTAAACTGGTCATCTGATGGAATTTGCTCACTAGATGGAAGGTTAGTATAGTAAAGAGTAGTTTCAGCTTCAATCTCTTCTATACTGTCTATCCAGATCCCTGATGAATTCCTTATCTTTGTGATGCTCAATTTAGATCTTTTCTCTTTGAGTGAGTTGTGAAAAAACTTAGAGTTAACATCACTCTCCTTCATCCATCTGAGTTTAGCTTTATATTTCCAGAAGTACTTCTGTTCCTTCAAACCTTTTTTTTAAACTCATCCCTTCTTTTTTTAAGGCAAATAAGTTCTGAATCACATTGATTGTGATAAAAAAAAATCATGTAACATGAGTGCTTCCCCAACAAATTCAACATTCTTGTGTACATTGCCAAAAATTTCCTTATTCCAGATTTTTAATCCCTTCTTCAACCTCTGGAGTTTCAAGAATAATCTTAAAAGTCCAAAATCATAGAGAGGGAGAGACCAGTTTGAATGGATAAAATCTTGGAATTCTGTCCCTTTGTACCAAGTATTGATAAATCTGAAAGATTTTGGACAAGATTGGATTTGAGTATCATTTTTCAGAAGGAGAGGACTGTGGTCAGATTTTTCTCTATTTAAGACTAAGATTGAAGAGTTTGGGAACAATGCATTCCAAGAATGGGTGCAAAGTCCCCTATCTAGCCTTTCTAGGGTAGGCCTCAATTTTTTGTTAGTCCAGGTAAACTCATTTCCTACTGTATTGATGTGAGGTAACCCTAGTTTATCTATAAATTTCTGAAAGTCCCTCATACCACCAATTTTAGGTGTAGAAGGACCCTTGTATTCGGTTATAGACAGTATAGAGTTAAAGTCACCAATAAATAGAGTGTTAGTTCTTGGAATGGCTAGCAGATCAGACCACAAGCCTTTTCATTCAGAACTGGTTCGGGCACTATATATAAACACACCATTAAATGAAATGTTGATGCTATGTTTACAAATGGACACACTCAGAAATTGGTCATTATCCAGGATTAATGATAGTGAAATGTTATGTTTCCAGAAAAGCCAGATGTTGCCATTATTAAAGTGTAAAAATGAGTTAAAATGTAATAGGTTACAATAGTATATACTTTTTGAGTTGTTATGCCATGGTTCAATGATGCAAAGTAATTCAACATGATTATCCAAAACAAGCTTAGTTAGTCTATCCAAAACTGTTTCCATACCTTGAATATTCCAAACTAGACAATTTATTTTTTGGATTTGACTAATCATGAAAAATATTTTTAAAACTTTTTAATGAGGTCCTTGACATAGACATGGTTTTTTTTAATTGAGTGAAAAAACTTTTCAATTTAACTTATTGAGATCAAGGTTTGTTAACCTTTTCAGAAGATGCCTATTTAGGAGGGCTAGTATCTGAGTCAGTGACATAAATATGCTCATCATCCTGCTGCATTATATTAGCCAACGGAGTAAACCTATTCCTGTTTCTGTCTTGAAAATGGAAAAGAAGTTTGTTAGCAGTAAAAAGAAGGAGGAGAGATATTATTCAAACCTGAAGGAATGCATGAATCATCTTTCACAAATCTAGGCCTAAAATTTGGCTTATGAGTGACCACTGAAAAGGCATCTTCCTTTGTTGAGTTAGTCTGATGGTGAGCAGATTCACTGAGGAGCTTTTTTTCCTGTGAGCCACAGCTGTAGGGAGTACAGTATCCAGGAGTGAGGCATGAGGGATAATATGGAGAGGGTTGTTTGGTACATGTGACTGGGGGACAGTGGAATGTGTAGGTGAAGAAGGAGCAGTAGCAATATAATCACGTGGTTCTTCAAAAGACTCATCAGAGCTCACTGAAAGATGATCATATGCCTCAGGATTGCTACTGACATTGGTAACAACAGAGATGCTAGCAGTAATGAGAGCTTTAGGCTGTAAAGTTTTGCTGTTTGGTTTAGTAACAAAGTGGACTTTTTTTGGCAGATATTTCTTCTTCTTAGATGACTTGGACTTTTTGATTGTTGGAGACTATGGTAGACACTTGGTTAGAGGGGGTGGATGACCTTGAGTAGCAACCACAGTAGGTTTCTGATTAGAGGTGGAGGGCTTATCAGCATGAACTATGGTTTGGGTGGGAGTGGAGTTGGTAGCAGCAAGAGGAGGGTTAATATGTTGGGAGGCGGAGATGATAGGCTTTGAAGATTCATGAGCCAATTCACTGCATATACATACATTGTGATCATGCCCAACCTTCCTAGACTTTCTACAATATCTAGGGAGATTGTCATATTCTAGCTTTACTTTATGACAGTGTAGAGTAGAGCCAAACCTAATTTCAGTTGGTATAGGTTGCATCAAATCAATCTCAACGTAAATGTTAATGGCTGAAGGCCTGGTAATCAACTGAGTAGCAGAATCAACTATGATAAAAATCTCAATGTGATTACCTAATTGTTCCAACACAACATCATTGTAGTAGTAAACAAGAGGCTTACTGAAACTAGTGAACTAGTGACCCATACTGAAACTATTGAAGATTTCGTTTCTGTTGAGAACTCAGGTGTCCAGCGCAGGACCCTCATCGGAAAGCCTTCCAGCGATCAGGTCCCTTTCATCCAACAGCGCTGAAAATCAGCTTTGTCCGCAAATCTAATGAGGATATGCCTGTGATCGATCGCTCCGAGCTGATAATTATCGGAGAAGTCCGCCGCTTTGAAGGCTAATTCAATGACAGGCATGGGTGGGCGGCCCTTACGGAACTTCCCTATGAGAGCATTGCGGTAGGGTTGGGAAAGAACCTCTATTTGCTCCGGCGTAAAGATACAGACGAGATCGCCTTTGTAATCGGAAGTAGTTTTAATCTCAAGATTGGTCGGTAGTGCTAGGAATAAAGACGGGGATTTGGATTGGAGGGCAGAAAGGAAGGATTTTTTTACCATAAATTGGCGTCGGCCCCGCCATTATGGCGGAGCACGGGCGGCGTAAGAGCCGTACAGGGTGGTGTTGCGCGGGTTAGATCCGTTGTAACAGTAAGAAAGGACGAAAATGATGGGATACGCATAAAAGTTAGAGAAAAGGAGGAGCGATGATTTTGAGAGAGAATTGAATGCTCGTATTTCTTCTGACATGATTATAACAAATAAACACAGTTTGCAGTAACATATTTTTTTTAAAAAATTCAATTATTTAAACAGGATAAATAATTTAAACCTCTGACTTTTTGTTTCATTCAATTTGACCATTAACCTATTTTATGTTTTCTATTGGTTTTAAAATGATTAATTTACGCTCTATCTGTGTTGAATTTTGAAGTCGTGTTGATATTTATCAACCTCACGTTTAGTTAAAAATTACCATTTCAAAATTTTGAAAAATGTAAATGTTGCAAATCATGATGAAATAATTATTCTCGAAAATCATATATTTAATTCGAATATTTCCATTCTATCCTATTGACACGATTATATTTCACGCAAGGAGCAAATGTACATTTTTCTTTGTTGCAAAGTCTGCAACGACTGATGGTTTCTGTGTCTAGATTTCATCCTTTTGATGTTCCCTAGACAACAAGACAGAGAAGCAAAGGTACAGGTTTGACTTTGTGACAATTAACGCCGCAATCAGATCATGTGAAAGTATCCTAGAAGTGTCATCATTGAGATCTTGACTACATTCAATTCGTTCTTCGTGGCTTCTGAATTCATACAAATCACATATCAGCATTCAGCACGCAACTAATCTCACTATGAAAACTAAACTACGGCTAAATGTCCTCCACTGGTACAATACAAGCTTGAATTAAACATGTGCCCGTATAAAGAGTCCAACGTAACAAATGGCCGGTGCTGATCACACCTATAATGGCCGGTTGGAATGACGATTCCCACAGCCACAGGCGATCCCATCATTTAAACAAAAAATAGCATTAAGATTTGACTAATGTATTTCTTTTATTGAGATGATTATGATAAAAAGTCCCTTATATCTAGTAATGTCCATCAGGACCATCACCAGTTTGTAACAATGGAGGTATTATAGTGAACATAAACCCGATAATGAAATTATACTAGTGCAAATTTCTTCCTACATCTGGATCTAGACTTCAATTCGAAGCAAAATATAGACGCGGCATTTTCTTCTAAACTACAAATTGACAGGCAAAGATCATCCCGGAGATCCTTTCCACAGTCAACTATGTGTTGAAGCAATGAGCTGCAACATAAAGTTGTGATAAACATCAGTAACGAATTATTTCCATGATATTGAGACAATTGACTACAAGATAACGAAGATTGAGGATGCAAGTGACATACCATAACCACCACAAACTACAGCTTAGTCAGTCCATACTCGTAGTTCAATCCCAACTGTCTCTGCTTCTTCTAAGAGCCTTCTTCTGAGACTGTTCTTTCTTCTTGGAAAGACGCTTCTGCTCTCCAATGGCAGCCCTAAATCACAGTGGGAACAGTTGAGTTTAATTCATTAGAATATGCACATCATACAAGGAATTTTAATAATTCAAAAAACATGATGCGCTTAAGTGGTGAATAAATTATGGGGTTCCTCAGTTCAGTAGCAAATATGCACTCAAAGAAAGATAGGAGAACATAATATAGACAGGCAATCAAGAAATGCATGAATACTGACTACAGACAAATACGTCTTGCTGAAACATCAGTAAGAAAGGGGATAAGAGAGAGATGCTGTAATATACAAAAAAACATGTAATGTAAACATTTCATAGTGCATCTGTACCCAAGTATCTACGTCTGAAATATCAGCATCCAGCGTGCGCTATTTGTAAATCGCTATTATCACAAGTATTTTTCCCAACCAGTAGAGTTAGTGGGAAAGCTAGGGCAAGCAAGTTTGTAATACTAACTAGAAACAAATTCATGAAAGTTGTCCACATACTGCACACAAATAATGAAAAAACAATTCCAACATCAAAACTATCCTCAGAACTACGGGAAAGAAAGGGCAAGCATGTGTGCACTGCTATATGAAATAAATAAACACGATTTAGAAAAACTCTTACAACTTATTAATTTTCTTTATTGTCTCTTCAGACGGAGGTGGTGGAACATAACATGCTTCATCAATAATAGCCTGTATCAACAAGTAATAGGTAAGAAAGTAATTGTACCCACTGAAAAATCACTTGATATTTATAAAAGACTTCAAGCACCAACTGCATGAGAGCTCTTTTATCAATTTTTTTTTTTTTTTTGTGGCGCGAGGACAAGCATGCAGTACCTGAAATTTCTTTAATTGTCTTGTGAATACCTGTAATTTAGCCAATGCATCTTCAATGTTGCCCCTGCACAATGTAGATTTCTGTTAACAATTGCTTTGGGTATAGTACAAGGGAAATGATAAGAAATAGGAATGAGTTAACTTTTGAGTGCGAGTCTTCGTCGAAGAAATTACTAGTTCCCCATCCTTGTTGATTCGATTTTTCTCCTGAGGAAAAAATTAATAAGTTAGATCCAATAAAAATATATAAGCACAACATGGGTGCTATTAGTGAGGTCAAATACGAATTAAAACCCTGAAGAAAGAGAAATACTCCCAGAGATTAAAAAATAACCTACAACCATCACTACTAGATAGAGAGATCAGCACCAATTATAAAAAAGTATTTGATCATCAATACCCTGATGACATCACTAAACATTCACTGCGAGTAAGGAAATCAAACAAAGCAATCGAGTCATTCCATTTAAATCCAATAGCTAGAGCACACATTCATTCTAGATCTAGACCAATTTTAAAAATATGTAAAAACAAAAAACCCAAACCCAGGAGACATCAACAAAGAAAAGAGAACTCAGGTAGGCATAGATTCTTTGCAGAGATGATAAGTGCTGTATGATTGATATCAAGCCAATAACAACAAAATGAATACCTTGCGTTAGGAAAGGAGCACTAAATCACTACAAGAAGAGTATGACTAACCATCATCAATATCCTCTCCTTAACCCGATCATTAAGCCAGCCTGCTTGTTTAACATTGAAGCGCATATCTACCTTGGTATTCACTGTAAAATAAAGGTAAACGAAAAATAGTATGTTACATATATACATGTGAAGTAAGTTCAGGTGACTTGATCACAATCAAACAACCCATTCTGACCTTTGTTGACATTTTGACCTCCAGGTCCACCACTTCTTGCAAAACTCACAGTAACATGGTCTGAAAGAGAGTAAGACTGTATGTTGGAACCCGTTCAAATATTTTGTCCAAAATTTATAGAGAAAGACATGCCATGTTAATGTAATACAGCATCACATGCATATAGTATTATACATGAAGTTACTGAGAATTGCAAGGGAGGAGTAAAGCACTTTTGGGGATCCAAACGTGATAACTTAAACATTTAATTATTATAGTGTATCTTTTACATGAACAAGAAGGATTCAAAGGAACAGCTGATTTTAAGCTGTATCTGTAATAATACTCCATTAACCAAAAGAAGCAGACACTAGACTATGTTATCTGTGCGCCAACAACTACTTACTAAATAATCTAAACTCTCTATTTCTCATTCCAGCTGCTTTTATATTTTACAGAAGAGAAGATCTGAGTTCAATAAATCCAACAATTTTGTCAATGAAAACTGAAAAATGTATGCACTGAATCCCTAACAAGCCAGAGGAACACATATCCCATTGGATTTCCCACCTAAAACTATACAGAACAACACCTAGAATTTGTTAATTTTGGCCTTTCACTACAAAAGACAGTCAATCTTCCAGTATTAGAAGAGGGCCAAAAGTTCTTCCATTTATGCAATAATATACTGAGGAACTATAATCTGGATAGTTTAAAGTTGATACACTTAAGATCCCAGACAAATTGACCAATATTTAATCAAAATCTCAGCTTATAATCTACAAAATCTAAGTTTGAAAGTAACTGCAAAATTAGCCCAACTTCAACAAAATACAAACACATCTACCAATTCCATAACCTACAAAACAACTCACAAAGGCTTCCCCCCTGGATCAGTAGAGAACTTCCATTTCCAAAAGTATACTTTTAGATTAAAAAGCAAACCCAAATAATCCCTTCAATATCATCAGTTTATCAATATCTTCACAAACAAAAGCATAAATCACACAAGCAATTTATCAAACACAAGGTGAATTACCGAGAGTGACTTTAGGCACAGGTTCATCGCCAGCGGCCTTCGCGCGCTCGTTGGCCACGACTAAAAATTCCTGCACCTGCGCTAGCCTCGCAGAAGGCGCTTTCTTCCCTCCGCTGGCGGGCTGGTTGGCAGCGGCGCATCGAATCGGCGTGCTGCTTATGCCCCGGGACACGAACTGAAGATTGAGCCGATTGAAGGCGGAACAGGAAGACGCCGGCGCCGGCGGCAAGCGGAACAGGCACCGGACCGTCTCCGGGAAGAGAGACGGACGGAAGATTTCTCTGGCCGTGATCCTCATAAAAGTCATTTCAGATTAGACACAAAACCCTATCGGCAGAGCTGAAGCGGAGAAGTGATAGTTTGGGGGGGCGCGTCGACTGTGCTCTTGGGTGTTATTGATTATTGAAAAAAGTGCTCTTGTACCCCTAAGTAGGGCGCGTCGACTGTGCCCTATGTTTTTTAAAAGTGCCACTATACCCTCAAATATATAATTTGAGCAGAATTTTCTTTTGCCAAATGTAAAATGTCAAGAATACCATCACTATTATTTTATGGTAAAAAGGTAAAATTATAGGACGAAAATGCACCAACCAAATCAATGAATAATCCTCCCCTATCTATTCATCTAATTCCTGCTTCCCTTTTAAATTCACGTCCAGTTAAGCAAGCCAATCTGAATCCATATTACCAGTCACCGTTAATTCATCAGATGAACGCTTTTGTAGTCGAGGGGACCAAAATTACCGTGCCCAAAAATTAGTGTGAGTCGATGGGCCGAAACCGCCACGCCCAGTAATAATTAGCGTGACTAACTCAAATTACCAAAGGAGAGAATAGAGTTAGCGAGATTATGTTAAGTTCACTAATGTTTTCAATTTGCTGAGTATTCGGATGTAAAGATTAAAAATTTTCAATATATTGTGCATTTATTCTGTAATTTAGTGATATTGATTTTATAAAAAAATTTTGGTGCCCGGGGACATTTGGGTCAGGGAAAAAAATAGCCCAATAAATAAGGGTAAATTTGTCTTTTAATTCATAATGCAGCTGGAAAATTGGATTCATGGGTACACTTCTTTGTTCAATGTAATTATAGGGGTATATTAGCACTTTTGGATTACTCGGGGGTACATTAGCACTTTCATATAAATTTGGGAGTATATCTGCTTTTAATCCTTCATTATTATTTTTGTGGTCGGAAATATTAAAATCGAACAATGTATGTGGCTGAATAGGTAAATAAGCCATATTCTTTCGAGTATATTAATAAATCAGTTTATTTTAGTTCACTTTAATTTGAGCAAAACTATTTTGATAAAATTTAGATAGATATAGCCAATTGTATCTTTTCGATGCATAATTGTTTTACTTTAATTCAGGTTAGAATGAAGTAAGAATCAAATTTTCGATAATGATTTGTTTTGCTTCTCTTCAATTACTGTACAACTACAAATTTTTTCACAGATGATACAATGATTATTTTCCCAAGAATATCTCCTTTACTATAATCTTTTAATTAATTAGTCTTGAAATAAACCGTCTATATTTATAAACAATATAGACCGGGGAGTTAATCATAAATACTGATATGCACGGCTCTTTGATATGCAAATTATGAAGACAATAAATGTCACGCGCGCGTGTGCGTTATATCTTTCTTTTCTCCACCCGCGCAACCAATATCACCCCCACTTCCCAATCCCCTTCCTCTCTTTCCCGGTTTTTAGTCCACTTTCCACATGTTTCACCCTAACTTCCCGATCTCATCTTTAATTATTCTTTTATCAGACAATAAGTGGGGTCACCTCATGAAATGAAATTTAGACAGTATGAAAAACATACATTTTATACTAAAAATTAGAGCAATATAAACAACAAGCATTTTATTCTAAAAACTAAACGATTTAGACAAAATTAAAAACATACATTTTATGCTAGAAACTAAAGCAATATAAAAAACAAGCATTTTATTCTAAAAACTAGACAATTTAGACGATATGAAAAACAGACATTTTATGTTGGAAACTAGAGCAATATAAAAATCAAGCATTTTATTCTAAAAACTAGACAATTTAGGCAGTATAAAAAACAGAGATTTTATGCTAGAAACCAGAGCAATATAAAAAGCAAGCATTTTATTCTAAAAACTAGACAATTTAGACAGTATGAAAAACATACATTTTATGCTAGAAACTAGAGCAATATAAAAAATAAATATTTTATTCTAAACATTAGACAATATGAACAGTATGCGTGAACGGTAGCCATGAACAGTGTGCGTGAACAATACCTTTTTTTAAAATTTACAAATAAGGACCTCATTCATTCCATATTCTAGTGTAGTCCTTGGTCTATATTATACATAATATAGACGGTCATTCCAGAGACCAACTCTTTTTTAATTGGTTTATATAGTTAAGATCAATAATTTTATTTTAAATAATACTGTTATTTTCTAATTCAAATTTTTTTTATGAATGTGGTAAATTAATTTATTTTACTAAGTGCGGTGACAATTGATAACTCATTCTGGTTCATGCAGTTGGCATTTTTTTCCACAACAAAATGAGACTTGGGCTGAATCACCTAAGCCTGTCTAGGAATTAGCTTTTATGCAAAGGAAAGGAAAAAACAAAAACAAAAAAAAACAAAAAAAAACAAAAAACGGTGATGCAAAATCAGGAAGAGAGTATGAATGCCAGCAGCCAATACATATTATCTGGTAGTCTCAATCCCTTCATATAGGGAAACCTTGAGATTATACTTTGAATCCCATTCAGTAGTCTTGTACCCTCTTCTTCACAAGGATTAAACAGATAATCGAGAATCATATGTTATCACTGGCTAAAGCTCATTCCCATGATGCTAAGGGATTCCCTAGTGCTTCTTGGCACGATTCCTAGATCTAACAGAACCACCAGACTTGCCACCAACGCCAGCCTTTGCCTTCTCAACAGGTTGAGAACAAGAAGAGCCCCCTGCAGGTTCCATTTCTGGCATGCTGTTCTGTGGTTGAGGTGATTTTTCCACACAAGGAAGTGCAAGTACTCCCCGAGTTGGCGCATTCATAAGAACATGTCCAGAACCTGAGACATCAGCGCAAACACAAGCAAGCAGTAAATATTTAAAACCGCCACTGCAAATGAGTGCTATGTCCAACTAATACTGACATTGCAGTACACAAAATCCACAACACGAAATGGAACTCGAAAGGTGATGAAATATAAAATCTGTTTGGGTGGTGAACTTGAACACGTGAAAGGCATCGTCCAAGACAAGGAACTTCAGGGCAGGAAAACAAGTGTTGAGAAGCCATTTCAACACCAGGTTTTATAAGGAATCATTAAAAGCAAATGGAGACCCAAACATGTGTGTGAAGTCAGGAAATTCATTTCTTTAGAAAATATTTTTTTTTGTTGACAGGAAGAAAATAATAATAATTCCAACACGAAAGCTCAATACAATATATCCTAGTAACCTGAATCCTGATAAGTAATTACACTACCCCAGCTAACTGGATGACCTATATCTGTAGGTTTATGGTTTAATTTACTAAAGCTAAACTCACCCGACCAAGAAGTTCACACAAAGATAGATTCATACAACAACATGAAACTCTAAAATCTTCAAAAATGCATTTTAAGATGAATGATTATTCTGAATAAATCCAAAAAACACTCACCGCCTAATTCAGGCATGTTAAGACCCTCATTCCAGCCAGGTAGATGTCTGGGTGCTTTTCCTCTCCATTTCTTTTCAAATTCAGCAACGTCATCTTCCAATAAGAAGAATGAAACCAATCAGAGAATGGAAATAATTTACATAAGCAAGATATTGTCTTTATAACCAATTAATAAAAATCCACTGCAGAGAAATACCTTCTTCAATGTTGTGCAGGGTCTGCAGTGTATCCACCCTACCATCAGAGTTCAACTTTCTAGTGACAGAATGGCCCTATACATAGAAATTCAATTATCACTTACAAACCTGTACAAAATGAGGTAAACTATAATGACAAGAATTGAATAAGCATATACCTTGTCATGAATTCCCCTTAAGACCCTATGTGCAGCTTGACGAGTAACTGAATTAGCCTCTTTGCTTTCCTCAAAAGTTAACTGCAAACCATGCAAAGTTACTAAAGCAGAGAAGACAGAAACATGTATAAAATTTCACACTACTCATCCGTGCAGACCACTTACTCCATCACTTCCAGTTCTCCTTGTAGTAGATGAAGTATAATATGCACCACCTCCACCACCATAAGTGACAATGGAACTCTGGAAACTAAAGCCATGGCTTGCGCGACGTGGGTGTGCAACATCAGTAGCTGTATTCTCATTCACAATCTGAAGCTGCTTACTTCGTTTCCCTGCAACAAACATTTTATCACTCCAGTTCCTCAAGTAGCTCATTAAAAAGAGCAGACATCAAAAGGGAAGTTAGGAAATTCACCTTCAGGCTCTTCAGCAACATCATCTGGATATTCGACCAAAGGATCTTTGCTTGACCTAGCATGCTTCCTTATGTTTGAATCTTCCTTTTCATCATCTTCCTCATCAGAATTCAATTCCTCAATAACTGGACCCCTAGATCTAGGAGCTTGAGGGAACTGGTTTTGTGAAAAGCCATGCTGTGGTAAACCAACAAACGGATTTCCATGGGTGCCAAAAAAGTTAGACTCAAACACACCCCCAAATGGACGGGTGAAGAAAGGGTCAGAAAATGGATTCTCGCTTCCAAATAGGCTAGACACTATATCTGGATGCCCACCAAATCCGCTGAAGTTCGTAAACGGGTTACCAGTACCAAAAGGATCACCAAAACCAAAGAAAGGATTCCTTCCACTCATTTTGTTGTCCTCTAAAGCAAAATCCACGTTGCTGCATCATCAAAGAAGTTGAGTAATAAGGACACAAAATTAAGTAGTAGAAGTGGAATAAAAAATGCTATCATACCTAGTCAGAACAAACAGTCTACCAAACCATGCCAGAAAACAGCAAAATCAATCGAGCATATACAATCGAGCATAGACACCGGTTTTTCAAACACAACCCAATCAATGCATCCTCCAATAGGAAAATCTAATGTCAAAGTGTACTCGAAATAGTTACAAAGTGACCAAGAATTTAAGATTGAATATTGTACTCAAAATGCTCCACAGGCGAACACAAACTACTCTTCTAGCATCATATTACTATAAACTCCAAAAAGAATTCCTAAAATCCAAATCAAAACTTTAGGAGTTGAATACATAGTCACCTAAATTGGAAAATTACTAAACCCTATTTCAACCTCAAAACTGATAAATCACAAATTAACTATATAGCAGCTTTATATCCGTAACACAACAATTAGAGGCAACGATTAGCGGCAGACTAAAACAAGCAAAGGCGAAAATTCGTTACGATATCTATCACAATCTAAAGAACACCAGAATTTCGATATCAAAAAAAATCAAAGGAAGCTAGAATCGTCAACAAGAATATAATCAGCCATTCAATTACCTGAATACAACACGAATCGAGAAAATGAAGAACACGGGACGAACAAATTAGGGATTACAGAAGAAACCCCGATAGGAATTAAACACAAGTTTGAGCTATGCGAAGCGATTCTGATTTTATGGCGACGCTTCCGATATTGACACGTGCCCTCTTTCGGAGTACTACGTGGAAATTTAACTGGAATATATACGTAGTTTCTATCTTTTTCAATAATATCCTTAATAATATAGATAAACATGCATTTTACAAATTTACAATATTATTTTTCTAAGAACACTTTAATTTACAAACGAAAGAAAACATATTGATTTAAAATATAAAAGTATGAATTATAATGAGTAAAATAGTCTACTGTACACAAAAACATTCTTTTAAATTGTTAGAATTTGTGTCCACCTAGTGGAAACTCCAATCAAAAAAAGTTTTGATTGATAAATAAGGGCGGATTTACATGAGTTTGAAAGGGGTCGGGCCCACCTTATGTTTTGCTAAAAAAAATAGCCTATATATACCATTCTTTTCTAATTAAATAGTATTTTATAAAAAAGTTTAAATAGTGGTCATCTTTTTTTTATAAAGCAACGTGTATTTATGTAAGGAAAATGAAAATTTTTACTAAACGAGTGTTTGTAAACTATACATCTCTATTTTATACTAGCTAAACGTGCGATATGTTAGATGATTTGATATACGTATTTTTTAATTTGTTAGGAAACTTATTTAATTGAGTAGATATAGGAATAAAAAATAAATATATTTTTAAAAATTCCCTACCCTTACACCATGTGAAAGCTATAAACTTAAGTTTGAAAAACTAATTAAATTATGATTGTATCATAAAAGTAAACTAATTGAAAGATATTGTATCAAGTTAACTAAGTTAAAGATATAGTATTAAGTTACATTTTAATTTAACTTATAGATTATTATATTTTTTTTTTTAAACGTGTTTTATTTATGAATAATACAATTCATAAATACAATTTTTAGGACCATAATGATTAGACCATAAATACAATTGTTCATAAATACAATTCGTGTTTTTTTTGAATATTAATGAATAATGCTTAATCTCAAAATACAATTTTTGAGGTTTATAATGTGTAGTGATAGTTTCGTAACCAGGAAAATAGAACTTTCAGGAGAATTTATACTTTTAAAATGCACTAAATTCTCATTTAAAAATAGTTTTCTTTCATTTGATGTGTTGTCATCTATTTTAAGGAATAAATCTAATATTACATGTCTATAGAAAATTATATTCAAACAATATTTTCTTAAATAAAAATAAGTAATTGAATGATGAATAATAGGTATCAAATAAAATTTTGCATGTTTTGATCGAATTTTTTTGAAGTGATAATATATTTGAATATGTTTTTGTTGACCATAATAATATTAATTTTTCACACATATATGACAATATTTTCTCAAATCTCTTATAAAATAAATGATACATGTTGAAGGTAAGAGAATATTGATATAAAAGCACCTGTTTTATAACATATAATTTGCTCCAAAAAGTCTAAATAAAGAAAAATTACCAAATTAATTATTACCTAAATGGTTAAATAACCAAACTCGTAATCTGTTCTAAATAAAACTACATCAATTATTACCAAGGAAAATTGATAGAAAGTAAGTAAGACGTTCACAATCAACACAATAGAAATTTCAGTCATGCACTATGCAAATAACTTTTGTAATAGATACAATACTTTTTTTTTTCTTGAAGAAAAGACTTATATATATTAACTTTGAAAGTTTACATTACAAAGCCTTCTGAGTAAATCATGTGCTATGTTATGTTCCAACTGAAGAAAATTTCTACTAATTTTGATGATTTTAAAATCTACTAATGACTTTATACTATTACAAATGCATGATACCACAGACTTGATTTCTAACGGTGATTTGGTCGGATCTGATATTGATTCGGCTAGAATTACCGAGTCAGTCACCATGTTGATCCTTCGACATCCTTGCCTTATAGAAGCTTTTATTGCGCGCCATCATGTTTCAGCTTCGGCCTGTAATGGGGAGACTGCCGGAAAAAAATCCGAACCTTGACTGCTTATTCAATGAGGCCACCCTGGCTTCCAGATTCTCCATCCTCCCGTTCCCAGCCAACACGATTTCCTAAATGAACCATCAAAACTTACTACACAAGCTTCTTGCAAAAGTTGGGGAGAATTACCTCTTTTTATATCATCCAGTGTGAGTTCCTGAATATTAGGTTCCTGGTGTTGAGATCCTGGAGCATTTCTCCTATTCCAGCTTGATTCCACCGTTCCTCTCTCGATCATTATTCTGGATTCAGATTTTGCATTTTCCACACACCATTGGGGTGATAGCAACTCTTGATTAAATGCCATGTGATTCCTTTGCTTCCAGATTTCCCACAAAATGGCCATGCACTGTACTATCTTATTTTCATCCTCTGCATTGGTGATCAAACAGAAAACCCAAGCATTGAAAACTAGATGCTGCTGCTGTCTTATGAATCCAGCCTCTGACCAAATCCTTACTGATTCTGCACAATTGAGGAACAAGTGAGATTCATCCTCCACTACATTGTTACATCTGCCGCATGTGTTAGCATCTGTGAGACCTCTCCTCTGTCTATTTAACTGTGTTGGTAAGCATCTTGACAGCGCTTTCCAGAGGAAGGTAATCTGCTTATAAGGAATCTTTAAACTCCAAAGTTTATCCCAAAATTTCCTTGCTTGTACTGATAGTCTTCCATTCTGAGTTCTTGGCATGATAGAGTTCATGGCAATATGATACCCTGACTTTGTGTTATATTCCCCAGTTTTGGTCCATTTCCAAAAGGGGGTATCTTGTTCTGCAGCATTCGGATGAATAGACAGAATGTGTGGGATGACTTGTGAAGGGAAGATGCACCTGAGTAGTGAATGTCTCCATGCATTGCTCTGCTGATCAATTAGATGCTCCACTCTCATATTGGTATGTGTTGAAATAGCATCTGAGTTCTGAACTGGATTTTGTATAGTTAGGATCCAATGGTCATGGATTCTGACCTGTTTCCCGTTGGCAACTTTCCAATGAAGATTACCTCTGATCAGTTCAGAAGCCCATACTACTGATCTCCAGCCCCAACTGTCTCCTGGTTTGGCTGTAACTGTTCTCATAGATTCTCTGTTCAGATATTTGGCTTTGTATACCCTACTAAGTAGAGATGAGCCATCTCTGATTAGATTCCAGGAGTGCTTGGCTAATAGAGCTTTATTTAAGGCCACCGTTGATCTAAGCCCTAGTCCTCCTTCTAGCTTAGATCTAGAAATGTTACTCCAGGACTTCCAGTAAACCGGCCTCGATTGATCTGCTCCCCCCCATATAAATTTAGCGGTCATTGCATCGACTTTCTTTAGAACAGACAGGGGAATTCTGAAGATACCTAAAGGATATACTGCTAAATATTGGAGAACATGCTTAGCTAAGGTTAATCTTCCAGAAAAATTAAGTAAGCCCACTTTCCAAGACTCAAACTTTTGCTTCACCTTCTGAATCAGGGTCTGAAATATCGGTGTTTTTCTCTGATAAAAAATAATAGTAGATCCCAGATATTTGCCTCCTATTCCCACTCCTTGTATCCTCAATCTAGACCGAACATAATTGATCATCTGCTCTGAGGTATTGGGGCTGAACTTAATGGAGCACTTTGCATGGTTTAGGTCTGCCCTGAAAAACTTGTGTAAGTTTCCAGCACCTTTTCCAACTCCAATATGGCCTCCTGTGTACATTTAGTAAAAAGTATGCAGTCATCTGCATACATGATGTGAGAAACCACAGGTCCTTGTCTTGAAACTCTGACCCCTAAATTCCTGTTCCCTTGCAGCCTACTCTCTAGCCATGTGGACACATATTGTTGACATATGATGAAAAGGTAAGGTGATAGTGGGCAGCCTTGCCTGAGGCCTTTGTTTGGACAAAAAGTCTGACCTATCTCACCATAAACCTTTATCTGATATGTGACTGTTTGAACACACATCATGATAAGATTCACCTGTGCTTGAGGGACTCTCAGGTGACATAGAGCTTCCTCTAGAAACTTCCAAGAAACTCTATCATAAGCCTTACTCATGTCCAATTTTATAGCTGCCAATCCAACTCTGCCTCCTCTATGCCTTCTTATATATTCCACTACTTCATGAGCCAGGAGAACACTCTCTGATATATTCCTTCCAGGTACGAAACCATGTTGGCTTTCAGATATCAGAGAGCTCATATGTGCTTTTAATTTATTAGCAATCATTTTTGCAATGATCTTGTATTTCACATTGCATAATGAAATTGGTCTAAAGTCTGAGGGTGTCTTTGGTATTTTCACCTTGGGAATAAGTATAATCTGGGTACAGTTCCACTCAATAGGAAAAGTGTTACCTTGCATAACATTGAGAATTGCTGCAGACAGTGAGTCTCCAACTATGCCCCAATAATGTCTGTAAAATCCAGCTGGGATTCCATCTTCACTAGGAGCTCCCCAAGGCTTCATCTGTTTCACTGCTTCCCAAACCTGCTGTTTGGTGAAAGGGTCTTGTAGCCTTTGGATTTGCTCACTTGAAAGTATCTGGTGGTTAATTTGTAAGAAATCCTCAAATGAACAACTATGTATGTTATTTCCATCCACACCATTAGCATCAGAAAGGCCATGCTCAGGGTCAGGTTCAGGTTCAGAAGGGGCAGAGACTTCAGAAAGGCTAGAGGGTTCAAAAGGTCCAGAAGGTCCAAAAGATTGTCTTTGAATTCCATCCACTCTATCCCCCAGATTTTGCTGGTAGACATATATATCTGTTTGATGTGTTGGTTGAGAATCTGTATCACCTGACACTGATCATCTACCCACACTCCACTTGAATCCATAATGCCTTGGATGTAATTTGCTTGCTTCCTTCTGGTGGCCCATTTGTGGAAGAACTTTGTATTTCTTTCCCCAAAATTCATCCAGTTTATCTTGGTCCTTTGTTACCAATATTCTGCCTGTCTCTGTTCTAACTCTTGCTTCTGCCGTATGAGACTTTGAATTTTGGATTGATTCAGGAAAAGACCTGCTCCTGCTTGTGCTAATTCCAACTCCTGAGATACCTTCTTTATTTTCCTATCCATGTTCCCAAAGGACTGTTTATGCCAATTGCTCAAGTGTAGCATAGAAATTTTAAGCTTCTGGGACAACTCCTGTATTGGATCTGACCCATACTGGTTTCCAGGGAGCATTGTACCCCAAACTCTGTTGATTATCTGTTGAGGGGGGTCCATATTTGTCCAAAATGCTTCAAATTTCCTTATGCCTTTGTTTCTCTTCCTTTGAGAATTGAGATCTAATACAATTGGGCTATGGTCTGATGCAGAGAAAGGTAGATTATTTACCTTGGCAACTGGCCATAACTTCCTCCATTCCTTATTGGCAAAAGCTCTATCCAATCTTTCCACAACCGTATGGGGATGAGGTTGATTATTTGACCAAGTATACCATAGACCTTCTGAGGCAACCTCCTCCAACTGATGTAAGTTCAGCAATTGGTGCAACTCTGAGTTGAGGTTGGAAGACACTGATACTCCTCCTCTCTTATCTTGTTGGCTTAAAATCTGATTAAAATCACCAGCCATGACCAGAGCTGGTAGAAGTCTCTTCCTCCTCATCCTTCAGCACCTCTAGAATCTCTTCAACTTGTTCCTCCTGGTCTGAAGCTTCCTGTGCATTTCCTCCTTCTGAGAATTCAGATTCACTTGAGTTGATGACGATAACCTCTTTCCCCACTGTAGACGCAGTACTCTGCTGATCCTCCTTGTCTTGTTCCGAAACTTGTTTGACCACATGGTTTAAGATGATCTTTCTTCTCTTCGGGGAGAGCATGTCTGTTGGCGAAGCATCTTCAGATTCCTTTTCCTCTGCTGAGCGGGATCTCTTCACCTGTCTACTTAAAGCTGATTGAACGATCGGCTCTGAAGCAGCTCTATTGAGATACAATACTTTTCGTTCTTGTTGTAAATTCTCAATTTAGAAAAATGATTATAATTTCTACCCCATGTGAAATACTAAACCAAAAGGTGAGCAAAAACATTCAACACCACAGTAAAATACATAACTGATACCATAAACTGGATCTTTCGAACCTCATCACGTGCCATTTTTCACATAATTGATAGCACCAAATTGTTTGAGAAAACATGCAATACAATACACATTCAATCAACAAAAATATAGGAATCATGTTTTGCCTCATGCTCAGAAAATTCATGAGGAATTCTCCTATGCATGTACAACATATAAGCTTTATTACCTACCATCATTCAAAAACAATAAATCAAAACATACCAAGAAATTATCAGCTTCATCTTTAGAGAGAGCCACAACTAATGCAGTTGAAACCGGCTTCACTCTCTTATCTAGATCAATGTCATCGTTTGCCGATCGAATTCCAATCAACGAATAAGCCGTGAGCAATCCAAATGAACCACCAAATATAGAAATATATTCACCCATTTACACAAAAGCTTAATCGGATCACTTGCGAAATGCGAATAGCCAAGAATTCAGTAACGTTGTGATACTCAGCGTCTCCATCACTGCGTCTGAATTCACGGAAGTCCTAAAACATGTTGGCGGCGAGCTTTTTCACTGAAATTATTTATTTCTTCCAGTTGATCTTGTTCCCCGGTATTATAATCATCATCATCGTCATTGATTTCCTCTGCTTTATTCATCAGCTTCAATTAGAGTGTAAACATGCTTCAATTAGAGTATAAACATGTTTCGAATTATTTTCCTCTCCATTTGCGTGCTGATGATCTCTGAATGAAGGTGTGTTATTCTAGCTCTCTGTCAAATCAGGGTCTTCGGTGCTTTCAAGATTATCGTGGTGTATACCAATAGTTTTATAAATTTTATAGGCGGAAGTAATGGGAGATATTATAAATTTTTTTATATGGTAGATAAGATATTACAAGAGTTGGAATGAGTTGTATATGTGTGTAATGATATTATAAGATATTTCGTGTTAATAATAATATAGAAGGCGGAAATTTTATAGAAGGCGGAAACCTTCAGCAAAAAGAATGAAATTTAAAGAATATATATAAAAATGGTAGTCGCCGGAATATGGTGAACTTGCGGCGGTTATGTGGCGGTTTTAGGCAAAAACTACGTAGTTTCATGCTTTTTAATTTTTTTAATTAATCTATTTATTGATCGGAGCAATAACTCTTCTAGTTCACTTTAGGATTAATGAAATGCTTGAATTATAAAAAAACGAAGTCATTTACACATCTTCTGCACTAAATACTACCCATCAAGTTTGTTCTGAATACTTATTGATATACGTGAATAATAATTACCCAACACAATTGTTTATGAAATTAATTTACCTAACATAAATATCTGATCTCAAAAAGAAAAGAAAATACACAATATTTATGAAATTTGTAAGTTGTTAAAGAGGTTCCAGCTTCATTAACAGGGGCAGATTCAGGATTTCACAAATAAGGGGGTCGGACTAATTAAAAAAATTTGAGTTCGAAAGAACTAATAAAATTATAAAAATAACGGTATAACAAAGTAATTTATTTATAGATATGTTATAGGATTAAAATAATATTACCAATATTCTTTCAAACAAATTACTAGTATGATATCTTATAAGAATTATAAATAAAAAAATAAAAACAAATTACTAATGTAAAACTAACATATTGTATGGTCCCTACTGACGATCCTTTTGCTCAATTAAACTTTGATTAACTTCTGATCTGGTTTGTACAGTTAGGAGAAATCCGAGTCTTGAATACTTACTTTTGGCGATACTGTTATTATATTTGTAGAGCGGTCGAGTTTCAGCTCATATCGTATTAGATTGCATTCGTATGTCCAATATTTGGCCACCAACTAATTAGACCAGAATTGGTTGGGATTGCTCTAGTAGTACTGATAATTTACATATATCCGCTTTTTAGTGGAATATGATTTGGATTGGTTTTTTTTGCAAAACTATTATGACTAATTTTTGGAGTATCCTTGCCTATTTGTTTGCCATGTCCCTCCTAACCCGTGTACTTGGCTGGAGGGAAGACCGTTTGGATTTCGATTTATGCATGTTCCGTGCATAAACTTTGTAGACTTTGAGTATTTATACTGCGAGTTAAGGATATTATACAAGTCAGACAGTTGGATACCTTCGGGTATTAGATCTAAATTTCCTTCCGATGTATTCCCTTCTTTTAGTAGTACATGTAGTCACTCCAAGGCGGAGTAGTAGTAAGGCTTTGTTGGAATTACTATGCACACTCAAATTGCCACAGAAATCCCAAAGGGCTTTATGTGTATTATTGGGACAATCCAAACTCAATCATATATTTTTATTACTTTTATTAATAGTTGATGAGCTGTGAATAATTCTCCCGTCCACTTGGATGATTTTGAATTTAAAAAAGAAAATATTTTTGTCATTACACAATTTTACACAATACCAAATAAAGATTGCATAGTCAAAATTTACTGATATTGATTTTTTTGCCTAATTTCAATCTTGGAATTTAGTTAATATTCCACAATTTGACAAATTAATTTTTGGTGAAAGTATTACTAAATAAAAATTTATTTAGCAATTTAAGAAATTTTAATCAAATAAATTTCACAATTTCTTTTAAGTTATACTAGCGTGATATTACCGTGCACTGCACGGTATATTGGATCATCACTTATTAATATAATATTTTCATTAAATAGCTCAATGAAGATGAGATGAACTAAGTTTAGGGTAAAATCTTGAAGATAATTTTTAAAAAAATCAATCTTATTATAATAAAATAAAAACATTTCATAATAAAAAAATAATTAGAAAGTCTCGAAAAAAATTAAAAAATTTCAAGGAATACTTTTTAGTACACAAACTTCATCTCCCCCGAACCTCCATCCACTTTTTCAGCCCATCGCCGGGGAAGCTCCGGCCGGCCCCCTCACCGGTCGGAGGTGACCTCCCCACCCCATAACCCAATAAAAAACCTTTCCACCCCTTCTCTACCCCCTAAACCTGACCCTTTTTCAATCTCCGACAAACTACGAGTTTTTCCGGCCACCCTTTCACCGCCTTTGGCGACACCGACCGGCGTGTACAGGCCCAGATCGACACCGCTGGCCCAGATCTCCGATCTGCAGCCCACCACTGACGAGTGATGATGAAGACTGATCTACACCGCCACCATCGACGCCGGCGAGCTTGGAGTTTCAGGGTTTTTCGACGGAATAAAACCGTCACAGCTAGGAGAGGAGTCAGACGGAACAACGGGAGCGGCAGAGGGGAGTAAGACGCGACGCCACGCGCCTCATCCTCCATCACGCGCCGCCGGTAGAGATTGTGCGATGGCGACGCACTGCTCTGTCGGTGGGCGCGTGCTCACGCGCCGACGCGCCCACGCGTGATGGCCACACGCCGCCTTCGCAGATTCGCCCGCGCGTGCAACCCATGCGCCGCCGAGCCGGAGCCTCCTGCTCTCCGACTGAATCCGACAGAAATCGGGTTATTTCTGTTTTCCTTTTTTCTCTTATTTCCTGTATTTTAGATTTCATTTAGGGATTTGTGCTTGAATGAGTGTTTTTGATAGAGTATAGGGGGTTTTTTGTTGTTTACCAACTTGGAGTTTAGCTGATTAGTTTTTTTTTTGGCTAAACCCTTTTGGTTTCTGATCTGATTCATATGACGGTTAGGAGAAATCCAAGTCGAGGTAGTTTTAATACTTACTCTCTGGCGTTGTTGTTTGAATTAGATTAGTAGACTGTACAGGCAGGTGTTTTCATTTGATTCATCGGTCTGGTACTAGTTAAATAGCTTAAAGACACTTTGGACTGTGTGGAATCATCTTTAGATATTCTTTAGAGGGCAATAGGCCATTCGAGGTCGATTCATTTAGTGATTAATACTGGGAACTAGATATTCTTAGGGGCCATGGGAGGGCCACAGGCCACACAGGAGGTTACTGGAGGCTTCCGGACACAGGAGGCACCGGACACAGGAGGCATTGGACACATGAGGCATGGGGCTTCCGGACTCAAGAGCTTCCTGACACAGAAGCTTCTGGACCCAGGAGGCCACCGGATGGTACAGACTTTTTGGAGGCCGTTTAAGTTGAGAGTGTTAGGGTCATGGTAGGTATCTTACAGGCCGAGGAGAGGCCATGGGCAATGAGGGCCTACAGTTATTGAGAGAGACAGAATAAGATGAGACTACTGGTTTAGCTTGTCCTCCGTAGTGTAGTTAGTATGTAGTTGGCTAGTTAGACCTGGACTAGTCAGAAGTACTATTAGCTGCTACCATTTCTTATATCTCTAGTAGATGTAGTTGATCGATATGCTGCTCCGGCATCAGATATAGGGAAGATATTGTACTTTCCCTGTACTCTTCACTTTGACTCCTCCATGGAGATATTGTTATGTACTACTCGGCTCCATTTGGAGGCATGATTATGGGTTTGGGGAACCTAATAAATATCCCTCTGCTGAAATTTTCAGCAGTTTAACTTAAAAAAATAGAAATTCTCGAAAGAGACCGTCCAGATTATAGACGGGACTGAAAAAAAGGGTAAAAATACACAGGGCTATATTGAAAATAAAGTTTATGCGCGAGGGTCTGTTTGCAATTAGCCTAAAGTACAATTAATATAAATCTGAAATTTCCATTCATAAACACCCCCCTTTTCTATTTTTCCAGAACCTCCCAAATCGTCGCTCCCAATTCCTACCCCAAAATCCAAAACCTAATCGTCTTTCCCAATCGTTGGTTTTCTGATTCATGCATCGAGCGCATAGCAAAGGCAGTTCCACCGTGCAATTCCACCGTGTGCAATAGCAAGTAAGCTTCCCGATTTATTTGTTTTCATATTTATAATCGATTTGTTGCGGATTTGTGTTTGTTTTTTATTTTTTCTGTTCTGTGCTGTAGATCGGAGTATAATGGTGATGACAAGAGTAAATCAAAGCGTTCCAGGTTCTACTGATGGCAAAAACCAATAAAGTCGTTTGATTGTCTTGATTTTTAGCTTTTATTGATTGATAATGTGATTTTGATTGGCTGCTATGTGCTCCTGTGATTGGGCATTGTTTTGCATGTGTTTTGCATCCGATTTGCATCTGATGGGCATTGTCTGGTTTGGTTTGATTTTACTGTTGAAGGTTTGATTTTTTTATTTGTGTAAACATCCATGTTTTACATGCCATGGTTGGTATTTTAGTGTTGAACGTTATGATTTAATTTGTATTCTTAAACATCTTTGTTTTGACATGCTATTATCCAAGGTTTTGATTTTGGTTATATGTGTAAACATCCATGTTGTACATGCTATGGTTGTTTATTTAAAGTTGAAGGTTTTGAATTAATTTGTATATGTTTACATACGGTGTGTGAAAATTTTCTAGGGTAGCATGTTTAGATGTTCATGTTTCTGCCTATAATGTGGACCTTATGAGTTAAAACCCCAATATTCTGGTCTATTTGAGGCCTGAATGACCAGATGTGAGGTTTGGTGTATGAAAATTGGCTAGGGTAGCATGTTTAGATGTTCATGTTCATGTTTCTGCTGCCTATAATGTGGATCTTATGTGCTTAAAACCCAATGTTATGGTCTGCTTGAGGTATGAATGACCAGATGTGAGGTTTGATGTGTGAAAATTGGCTAAGGTAGCATGTTTAGATGTTCATGTTCATGTTTCTGCCTATAATGTAGACCTTATATGTTAAAATCACAATGTTCTGGGATGTTTGAGGCATGAATGACAAGATTTGAGGTTTGATGTGTGAAAATTGGCTAGGGTAGCATGTTTAGATGTTCATGTTCATGTTTGGGACTATAATGTGGACCTTATGTGCTTAAAACCCCATGTTCTGGTCTGTTTGAGGCATGAATGGCCAAATGTGAGGTTTGGTGTGTGAAAATTTGCTATGGTAGCATGTTTAGATGTTTGTGTTCATGTTTATGCCTATAATGCGGGCCTTATGTGCTTAAATCCCCATGTTCAGGTCTATTTAAGGCATGAATGGCCTTATGTAAGGTTTGGTGTGTGAAAAGTTGCTATGGTAGCATGTTTAGATGTTTGTGTTCATGTTTATGCCTATAATGTGGACCTTATGTGCTTAAACCCCCATATTCTGGGCTGTTTGAGGTATGAATGGTGAGATGTGAGGTTTGATGTGTGAAAATTGGCTAGGGTGGCATTTTTAGATGTTTGTGTTCATGTTTCTACCTATCATGTTGACCTTATGTGTTAAAATCCCAATGTTCTGGGCTCTTTGAGGCATGAATGACCGAATGTGAGGTTTGATGTGTGAAAATTGGTTAGGGTAGCATGTTTAGATGTTTATGTTCATGTTTCTACCTATAATGTGGACCTTATGTGCTAAGATCCTAATTTTCTGGTATGTTTGAGGTATGAATGGCCAGATGTGAGGTTTGGTGTGTGAAAATTGGTTAGGGTGGTGTGTTTAGATGTTTGTGTTCATGTTTGGGACTATAATGTGGACCTTATGTGCTTAAAACCCCATGTTCTGGGCTATTTGAGGTATGACTGGCCAGATGTGAGGGTTGGTGTGTGAAAATTGGTTAGGGTAGCATGTTTAGATGTTCATGTTCATGTTTCTGCATATAATATAGACCTTATGTGTTAAAATCTCAATGTTCTGGTCTGTTTGAGACTTGAATGGCCTGATGTGAGGTTTGGTGTGTGAAAATTGGTCAGGGTAGTGTGTTTAGATGTTCGTGTTCATATTTGTGACCATAATGTGGACCTTATGTGCTTAAAACCCAATGTTCTGGTCTGTAAATAGTTATGGACCGTGAATAATGCGTGCGTGAATAGTACCGGGCATGAATAGTGCACATGTGCATAGTATTGGGCTATGAAAAGTGCGCGTGTGAATAGTAATTTTAAAAAATTGCAATTAAGGACCTCCTTGTTTTTATTCAACCATATATTTACTATTTAGTCCCAGATTTATAATATAGACGGCCTCTCACAAGACTACCTCATAAATAATTTTTCATTCTTTAATAATAAAATAACATATTTTATAATAATTTTAGCATATGAATCAGTTTTGCGGACGGCGCCATGAAAAATAGCTTGAAATATAAGGTGCGTTTCTTTTCTTTCTTAATGTAATTAAAAACTTCAGTGAAAACTGTGGACAATTCGGGGAACTTTTTAGAAAGGAGGATACGATTAAACAAGTATATAATGAAAGAGCATTTTTATGCTATTTAGCTATTTTTATGAGAATTTTTATGATATCTGACTTATTTCATGCATCCGACACACTGCATGACGGTCCAAGCCCATAACAAACAAATGAAAACGACAGATAGGGAGTAGAGATATTTTGGCCATGTTCGTTTCGTCAGTCAAATAACATAAACTTGGATTTTGCAAGCATGGTCGGTCCAACGTATTTTGAAACCCAGTTCGATAATGATCTACTATATATGTATAATTTTGTAACTATATAATTTCAAATGAGAAATGACCCTTCAGAAAATTAAAAGATCCAAAATCAAAGTAAAAAAAAAGCATTTTAGAAAATAAATCCAATTACTACCTTTATAAAAACTAATAAATACGTATATATAACATATACAAAATCAATTTAGGCCCCTCAATTTTTGGCCCCGTGCGAGATACAAGCCACACTGCACTAGGTCCGGCCCGGTTTGCAAGTCCAGTTTTGAAAGTTTTTGTTTAGTTCGAATTGTTTTTGAAAATCCAAGTTTTATGAACAAAATTTAGTCTTTAGTCCATTCTCAGTCCATCAAAGTCTAGTGAAATCCATCATTTTTGACAACTGTGCGATCCAGATTTTTATTCTTATTTCTTTTTTAATTTCAAACCCCCCACATCCAAACAATACAATCTCCCAGAATCAAAGCCTTATCATTCCGTTTTGGTAAATCCACTGCAGCTTGACTCAGATCCACCGTTGCACGTTCCGCCTGAAAATCTAATCGTAAACGATCTGCGCCGACAAGGTATTTCAATTTAGCCCTCTAATGTTGTCCATTTAAACATGTGATTTTTATTTACAAAAAAGTAGATTAATTGGGTACCCGCACCTTCGATTAGTAAAATATGTGATCCGTCATCCCCCAGTCCCACTACTGCTTGGTTCAGATCCGCCGTTGCACATCCCGCTTGACCATCCTACGTTGACAAGATACTTCAATTTAACCCTCCAATTGATCATTCCGCCTAGTTCAAATCCGTTGCCGCCCGTCCTGATGTCGCCCGTCCTACTGCAACCTGGCTCAGATCCACCGTTGCACGTCCCGCCTGCCCATCTAATGGCAAACGATCTACTCCACCCGAGGAATGGAATGGAAAATGCGAGGCACCTATCAGATGCAATATCAAGTTGATTGGTGCCAGATCTCTGATCATTGATGAATCACCAAAAGATGTGATGTATGCCGGACACCAACACTTCGACGACGAACCAGGCTCTCGAACTGATCTGTAAGACAAAGGCCCCGGGTGTCCCGGGGATAGACACTCCGACGCTCAAGTCAGTATATTTGCTTAAGGCGTAAAGTATGAGATTAGATGGAGAGGTCTACCAAACCTTTAGGGTATTTATATGGCTACAATCCGTAGATCACCAAGATATGTATTTATGGTATGAATACAACACTTATGGGAATAGTAGTTGTATTACCATGTATAGAGGAAGTATATTTCGGTCATGGTTGTATTACCATGTTAAGGAAGATGTATATTCCGTGTAGAACATTCATAATATACGCATTCCTTATAAGGATTAGGATTGATGGACCTGTGGATCCACCCTCCGCGTATCTCGAGCCCACGACCCTTCTCGGGCCTTGGTCCGAGTATGAATGAGGTCTGAATACGAACCATGGAATTATCAGTAGCCCCAAGGTAGATCTTCATAATATAGAGTGCTCCATCTCGAAGGTTGGAGGAGAGACCTGCTTCTCTAGGGAAGACTAATAACTCGAGGGAGAATAACTCGGGGTATTAAGCTCGTGGTATCCTTCTAGGACTGTCCTTTCAGGCTTACCCTTCTGAATATCTAGTTTCAAGTTCTTTCGTATTCCATCAGGACACGTGGACGGTTGGATCTGAATCTGCCTTCTTGAATTTTGGGGGATTGACACGTGGTCTTGATTCATTGTATCTTCTGGCGGTGAGGAGGATCAACCTTCCAATTGCCTGTATCGTTTCGCGAGTCGAGGTAATTACTCCACTTAAATGCATGCTAATTACTGGTTATATAACCAAGTAATTTTCTTTGTATTTATCATCAATCTTCATCCAAGTATTTTGCATTTCCATCTTTGCAAAAATTCTCAACTAAACTCTTGTCTTTCTTCATCATTTTCTTCTCACAACCTTTTTCCCCCCATTCTCTGTATTGCCATGTCGTCTGCAAACTCTAGCATTCCTTCTGGCAATGGAGAGAATGTTGTTGAAATTAGAGCCCCAGCTAATCGTGATTTGAGCACCTTGTTCCTGGAAGTCGAGTCTGGGGAGCTGATGGAAGTTACCATTGATACACCACTGCAGGCAGTAGCTGTAGTGGTAGATGATTGTGTCTCCGGGTCAGATTTAGACCCTAATGCGGAGCCCCAAGTTGATAAACATGTTCCGACTGCCGATGGTGTGAATGATGTCACTAAAGTGGTTGACGAAAGGACGGTAAAGTATCTGCGGTCCTGCAAGCTGTCATATCCTCTTGAGGCTGGCTTGAAACTCGAGGATGGAGAAGTTCCCATTGGAAATCTGGTGAGACCCACTCGAGGGGTACTTTATGGGAGGTTTTTGCAGCAGGGGATAAGTTTTCTCTTTCCCCCTTTATTTAATGAATTCCTGCAGCATCATCAACTGCATCCGAGCCAAATACATTCCAATGTGGTAGTGTTGATCATGGCGGTGATTTCCTGGTGTGCTCGGAAGAACTACGATCCAAGCCTGGATTTATTCAGGAGTCTGTATACATTATTCTCTTTTGAGACTTATGAATACATTACCCTCACTCCAAGGAAGAGAAAACCCATCACGTTTCCTGATAACAGTGGTGCGTGGGAGGCATACTGTTTCACTTTCGACCGAATCAAGTACGAGGTCCCTGATTTACATCTCCATCCGAAGGATGCTATAGCTCGTGACAGAGGTTTCATCATTACTAATCACTTAAAGGGCATCATCGGGGAGCTCTTGAAGGAGGACATTACCCTTCAAAGAAAGGATTTTGTTCTGGGCGCGCATGGCTCTGTATGGCAGTGGCCCAGTATCACTTACTCGTACTTGTTGGATGTTCCTCGGTCGAAATCTACCTCCAGCTTTTTGAAACCCGATCGGAATTGGACCCTTCCTGATAAAATCCAGGAAAGACAAAAGAAAACCAGGAAAGGAGGTCCGAGAAAATCTCCTCGGAATCAGAGTGAATCTTTTTCCAGTCGGTCTTCTTCAGGTAAATTTCTTCACTTCCTATGCTTTAATGGTGTAGCATACTTTCCCGTGTAACATATTGATGGTCATCCTTATATATATATATATATATAGCATCTTCTCCAAAGAAAAAGATCAAGAAGGGGAAAGCCGCTCTCCAGGCCATAGATGAGGAAGCAGAGGAGTCTGAGGAAGTATAGTCTGAGGAGATGGAACCGGTGGTGAAGGAGTCCTCCGAAGATGATAAATCTGACCTTGAGTTGGTGGACTCTGAAGATGCTTCTCTGAAGAAGTTAAAGTACTATCTGAGCTGCCCAAAGGAAGAGGATGGTCAGGCTTCTCGGAAGTCTTCTAAGAAGTATCCCTTCGTTTCTGAGGTATTTATCTTTCTTATCATAATGCATAGATGTCTTGAATGCCAGGTTTTTAATATGCCTTTTATTTCGCAGCTGATGCGGATCTGTCCACGGTAGGGCCTTGAGCTAATGATGTGATCCGTCACTTGTTTGATTCTGTGATGGAATTACATGTCAAGTGCCGGTCTTTCAAGGGAAAGAAGGTGAAAATGGAGGCTGCCCTCTTGTTTGTGACTGCTAAGTCTGTTGCGCTAGCTTTCCCTGTTCAGACTCCATTGGATGTGACTCAACTGGAAGCTAGGGTGAAGCAGTTGGAGGCCGAGAATATGGATCTGATGTCGGCAAAGAAGTCTCAAGAGAAAGAGCTAGGGACTTATCGAGATATTGTCAAGGAGCTGTCACAAAATCAACCCGAGGAGAAGGATTCAGAGGAGCCTAAACGACTTCTAAAGCTTTGGAGTGCTTTCCTTGCTTGTAGTCCCGAGTTTCAGAGCCATAGGGAGAAGTATGGAGATTTGTTCCATTCCTCTGAACTGCATGAGATCTCTGGTAGTGTCTTGCGACTATGCCAATCTGAGAATGAGGTGAAGATGATGGAGGAAATATTTTCTCATCCAGATGCTGCTGATAAGCTCTCTGCTTTGATTGCAAAACGCTGGATCCCTGGGGCCGAGTTTTTGGATGCATTGGATCCCTCCGAGAAGATAATAACATCAGGAGATTTACTGAGGCTTATTAGAGCTAAGTATCCTGAATTACCTTCTCTTGAAGAGGTGATCTCTAGTTATTCCATTAATAAGGTGGATTAGTCTCGGCATCTCCTCATCAGCTTCAAAGCCTGAAATCCTTTGCACATGAACCTCGGTCTCATGATTTACTGGAAAGGAGCTCATGCCAAGCTGAGATACTCCGGGATCAGGTCTTCGCAGTTGTCCATGATGAACACTCTGCATGCTTGATGTTGTTGGGTTTCTTCCTCGGGCATATTTTGTCAAGTCCTTTAATGTCACAGCGTGCAGAAAAGTTGACAATAGCCCACCTCTCAAGTGTCACTTCTGGTGAAGTCCTAGGAAACCTTATTAGGTATATTTAAAAGTGTCATATTCTGATGTAATAACACCTTTGGTATGTCCTTTTTAGGTTCAAGGTTTAGTCTCTTATGTGCCCTTTTGAGGGTCTTGTTTAGAAGTATCATATTCTGATGTAATAATACCTTTGATATGAACTATTTATGTTCGAGATTTTTCCTCTATGTGTGCGCTTTTGAGGGACTTTTTTAGAAGTATCATATTCTGATGTAATAACACCTTTGATATGAACTATTTGTGTTCGAGGTTTTTCCTCTATGTGTGCCCTTTTGAGGGACTTTTTTAGAAGTATCATATTCTGATGTAATAACACCTTTGATATGAACCTCAACCTTTGTTTTTGAGGTTTCTCCTCTTTATGTTGAGATGATTGATTCTCGAGCACGTCTGCCCTTTTGGTCTATAGACCTCAATCGAGCACTTTTTTGAAGTACTTTATCTCGAACCTATCTCTTTTATTCAAAACGATTGGTATTTGAATATTGGATACAAACAACTTATAAGTTGACCAATCATATACTTTATAAAGTATATTGTTTTGAATAGCAATCAATGTTATACTTAAGACAACAATCCTCTTTTTAGAAAAGGAGTTTAAAGATTGCTTGTTATAAGGATAGATATAAAAATATCATGACTTCACTCTAAGTTTATAACTTTAAGTATAGAAGTAAAGTAAATAGTGGGTTTGAGTTTGAGTACCCGTTTGTGCTAGAGCGTACTTGTCTCAGACCTTGATGAGACTTCTCGGACGTTCTTGATATTCTCGAACCTTTGTGAGGCTCTCCCTTGAGTTTTTAATATTCCGTGATACTTTCGTAAGTTAATCACATTCCATCTTCGTGGTATAGGTTCTCCCTTCATGGTTTCCAAGAGGTAGCTTCCCCCTGGATGAGATTCTAGGACTCGATATGGACCTTCCCAGTTCAGGGCTAGCTTCCCTTCCACTTCTTTCTTGCTTTTCTCGTTTAACCTTATGGCAAGGTCTCCCGTAACAAAAGTGGCCAGGCGGGCTCTTCTATCATGGTAACGCTTGACTCTTTTCTTCACTTTGGCCTTGTAGATAGTAGCATTTGCTCTCTTCTCCTCTAGGAAGTCAAGGTCGAGACGAAGGTTTTCTTCGTTGACTGTGCCCTCTTCATCATCTGGTTGAGAAGTACGGGCGGAGGGGACCCCAATTTCCATGGGGATGACCGCTTCTGACCCATATACTAAGCTATAAGGAGTCTCTCCTGTTGCTGTGGCTGATATGGTTCTATGGGTCCAGATCACGCTTAGTAATTCTTTGATCCAGTTTCCTTTAGCTCCTTTGAGGCGCTTCTTGATACCGCTTACCAAGGTACGGTTCGTAACCTCTACTTGGCCATTAGCTTCTGGATGGTATACCGAGGTGAGCTTCTGGTGTATGCCGTACCCCGTATACCATTTCTTGAAGGGGTCATTAGCAAATTGTGCTCCATTGTGGGTCACTATGTATCTCGGGATGCCATAGCGACACACGATATTTTTCCAGCAGAAGTTGATAACTGTCTTGCCTGTTATATTGGTTAAGGCTTCGGCCTCTACCCATTTTGAAAAATAATCGATGGCCACTATAAGGTACTTGGAGTTACCAGGGGCCGTAGGAAAAGGTCCTACAAGATCTATGCCCCATTGGACAAATGGCCATGATTCTTGGATGGTAATCATATTCTCCTGTGGTACGTGGATCATCTTAGCAAATCTCTGGCACTGGTGGCAAGAATTGATATATCTCTTGACGCCTTGTAGCATCGTAGGCCAAAAATAAACCATCTGTAGGAGCTGTCGGGCAACGGTACGTGGATATTGATAACCACCGTAGACTCCATCATGTGTTTCTTGTACTAAGTTTTCATCATCGGAAGGCCCAACACACTTGAGCAAAGGCTGGAGGTATCGTTTCTTGTATAAGATGTTGTCATGGGTGACATATTTCGGAGTTTTAACTCGAACCTTCCGTGCCAGGTGCTTGTCCTCGGGAAGGGTACTTGTTTGGAAGCACTCAACATAGGAGTTCATCCATGTGTCTGAGATGCCATTAGCCATGATGCTATCCTCTTTGCAACTTCTCTTTGCTAGGGTTTCCATTAGCAATTCTTCTCGAGGGATATGATTCAGCTCATAGTATCGGAGCTGATTTATGAGAGGCTTAACTATTTCGAGGTATTTCTGGAGATTGTACTCCCGATTTTTGAATTCGCCTTTGACCTGTTGAATTGCAATCTGTGAGTCATTGAAGATCTCAAAGTTTTTGACTTCCAGGTCTTTAGCCAATTTTAACCCGGTGATGATGGCTTCACATTCTGCTTCATTGTTGGTGGCTTGGAAATCGACATGAGAAACGTAAGGATGGTTCTTTTCCTCAGGGTTGGTTAGTAAAATTTTTAGCACTACTTCCCCCTGAGTTGGAGGGTCTCTTGACATATAACTGTCACCTTTTCTGGCGTCATGTATAGCCGTGATCATACAGGAACGCGCCACTTCTTGATCTCCTTCGATCGAAACTACTCCTTGCGGTGTCGGAAATTTATCATCAGATGATAGGGAGACCATACCGGTTTAGCTTGGTACATCCAAGGTCTGCCAAGGATAATTTTGAAGGGTGTGATGGTGTTGATTACCACAAATGTGCAGTAGAGGGTTAGGCTCTTCGTCCCATCTGCTACTGTGACCGGGAGTGTGATTTTTCCAAGAGGTGTTACGAGATTTCCGGTGAACCCTAAGATCGGAACTATAGGTTTGAGGTCTTCCTTGGTAAATCCTAACTCCTGGAAGCAACCTTGGAACATTACTTCTACCCCACTCCCATTGTCTATGGAGACCCTTTTTACCAAAGAATCTTTTATGGTTGCTGAGATGATGAGAGGATCATCGTGAGGCACCTGATTTGGTTCGGCATCCGCGTCCGAGAAAGTAATGGTTTCCTCGGGGCGAAACCTCTTGTTAACTGGCTCGGTATGTGGTATGGCCCGCACACTATTCTTCAGCTTAGTTAAGGGAATTGCATCTCCGGTATAACCATTGATGCTGTTGATGACTCGGTTGGCTCCATTTGATGGTGGTGGGGGATGATCTTGAGGATTGTTGTTTCCGCCGCCCTGATTGTTATTGTTGTGGGAGCCATCCTTGTTCTTCTTCTTCTTCTTCTTCGGAGTATTATTAACTACCATCATCCGGTACAGGTTTACTAAGAGGATTTCATCTTGATCATAACCTCTCGTGGCGAGATTCATGTATCTATGATAATATTCTATCACTGATTCTCCTTCTTGTTGTCTATCTTCAAGAATTTGTCTATCTCTTTGCGCTCTTCCTTCTGGAGAAAAGATCGAGTTGGGTCTATTGTACCCCAACCTATTTTCCCTCGGAGGAGTATCCGAGAAAAGGTTGATTTGGAGTGGATCAGAGTCCCGCGGGTTATGTTGTATGGTTTGGTTCAGGGTTTCCTTGAGACGTCTCTGTCTAACATCCTCCTGCTGTCTTTCTGCAAAGATTTGGCGATCCCTTTGTGTTCGTTCTTCTGGAGAGAAGATCAAATCGGGACCACTATACCCCAACCTATTTTCCTGATCCAGGCCATCTGAATTGTTAACGTTCACGCTGTAATTCACCTCGTTTTGGGTGAAAACCCTTTGACCTGAGTTTGGTACTTCAGATCCAACAGGGTTTGTTTCAGGAGGTGGGGTTCTGGATGCAGCAGGATTGGAGTCGGATGCTGGAATCCTGGATACGATGGGATTCGATCTAGGAGGTGCTCTGAATATACCAGGATTTGGACCAGGGATTGGTGGTGTTATCCCAACAGGATTTGGGTTGATGGATATCGGAACGTTGTAGTTTCCGGTATCTCATGGTAGAGTTTGATGATGGCTCTGAGGCAACGTGTGCCCGAGATCTTTTGGATGGTCCGCGCCCTCGACCGTGTTCCTGTCCCTGAGGGGGCTGCTCCGCTTCTGGACTGTCTTCTGGATTTTGCCCTAGCACACGGGCGCTTCGTCTGGGTTGCTCGGCGTCAGACATGTTGTCGGGGAAGTTGCTTCTTCAAGTACGCTAGACCAGATCGGAAACAAGGTTCGGCGACGTCGTCAATGAGTGTGAGAGGTCCCACTAGGCGTGCCAAATTGATGTATGCCGGACACAAACACTTCGACGACGAACCAGGCTCTCAAACTGATCTACAAGACAAAGGCCCCGGGTGTCCCGGGGATAGACACTCCGACGCTCAAGTCAGTATATTTGCTTAAGGCGTAAAGTATGAGATTAGATGGAGAGGTCTACCAAACCTTTAGGGTATTTATATGGCTACAATCCGTAGATCACCAAGATATGTATTTATGGTATGAATACAACACTTATGGGAATAGTAGTTGTATTACCATGTATAGAGGAAGTATATTTCGGTCATGGTTGTATTACCATGTTAAGGAAGATGTATATTCCGTGTAGAACATTCATAATGTACGCATTCCTTATAAGGATTAGGATTGATAGACCTGTGGATCCACCCTCCGCATATCTTGAGCCCACGACCCTTCTCGGGCCTTGGTCCGAGTATTAATGAAGTCTGAATATGAACCATGGACTTATCAAGATGAATGGGATCACGGTTCTCATGTAGCTGGTATTGTAGTAGGAAACATGGTGAGAGATGTAAATGTATGCGGGGAAGGTTCTGGAGTAGCTTCCGGAGTTGAACCCGATTCTCAGTTGGCCGTCTACAAAGTCTGCAAGTCAGATGGCAGTTGCCTGGGTTATGCTATGTTAGCTGGTTTTGATGCTGCAATTGAGGATGGCGTTGATGTTATTTCTGTTTCATTAGGTCCTTCAAGTGGTGCACCACCCGTACCCACGGACAACAAAGCCATCGGGTCTTTCGCAGCCATAAAAAGAGGCATTTTTGTTGCTGTCGCAGCTGGAAACGAAGGACCATCACCCTCTACCATTGGCAACGAGGTAGCTTGGTATCTCACCGTTGGTTCCAGTAACACTGATAGAGAAATTAATTTCAAGGGTATTCGATCCGTTTTGGAACCAGAATACGGTGTAGGAAGATTGAATCGTGCTCCCACGCGTGGATCCTCTAGAGGCCCCACCAAAGTCTTTAAAGGTATCATAAAGCCGGATATAATCGGTCCTGGAGTTGATATCATTTCAGCCAGCCACGAAGGGGTGGAGACATTTGTCATCAAGTCAGGAACATCGATGGCATGTCCTCACACTAGTAGAATCAAGCCGGAACACGGCGCCTAAAGACGGCGGTTCCGTGTGAAAATAAGGGAACCGCCGTGTAAGGCATCCGGCTAAGTTTCCGAGTTCGGAAACTTAGCCGGAACTTAATAAACGGCGGTTCTGTGTGATTTTTTAACAAACCGCCGTTTATTGAGTTCCGCCTAAGATTTCCGAACTCGGAAACTTAGCCGGATGGTTGTTTTCAAACACGATCTCTCCTTCTTATGCAAGTTCTCTCCTTCTCCTTCTACATCTTCTTCCTCTCCCTCTTCTTCTCTATCTCCTTCTCCCTCTTCTTCTCTATCTCCTTCTCCCTCTCCTCTCCTTCTTCTCTCTCTTCTTCTTCTTCTTCTTCTTCTCTATCTCCTTCTCCCTCTCCTCTCCTTCTTCTCTCTCTTCTTCTTCTTCTTTTTCTTCTTCTCCCTCTCCTTCTTCTCACTCTCCTTCTTCTTCTTCTCCTCCCTCTCCTTCTCCCCCTCCCCCTCCCCCCTCCTTCTCATTCTCCTTCTTCTAACAAAAGGTTGACTTTTTAAATCTATGTGTGTTTTTCATATGATTTAGTCCAAAAATCAATAGATTAGGATGATAGTTTGTGTTTTTGGGATTTCGTGGTACGATCTAATCGATCCACAAGTACCCATGATTTGGGGTGAGACTTTTTTATACTGATTTTGATTTCGCCGGCCAAATTGGCCTGCGTTTTTTTTGTTCTATCCGGGTAACTTTTCCGAACTCGTAAACTTAGTCGGATATAGACTTCCGGATAGATTTCCGAACTCGGAAACGTTACTCGGCGGTTTCAACCGCCGTGTAACGGTGGCGCCAATTACACGGCGCCACCATGGACGACGGTCAAAACCGCCGTCCAATAGGGACGGAACCGCCGTGTTCCGTCCCTTATTCCACTAGTGTCATCTTAGTGGGGCGGCCGGGCTCATCAAGAAATTGCATCCCGATTGGTCTCCGGCTGCTATCAAATTAGCCCTAATGACCACCGCTAGTCAATACGACCTCTCCAAACATCCCATTCAAGACAGATCAACCAAAGAACCTGCAACTCCTTACGACATGGGCGCGGGCCACGTCGACGTTGTCAGAGCAACTGATCCAGGACTTGTCTTTGATATCCAGCCTGATGATTACATTCCTTATTTATGCACTGACTTGGGCTTAACGAGCCAACAAGTCGGTGCAATAGTTTCTAATACTGTGGATTGTGCAACAGCTGAGGTAACATCTGGTTCATCACTTAATCTCCCATCGATTTGGATCGATTTACAAGAAGAAGAATATGTGACGGTACCCAGAATATTTACGAACGTTGGTTCTCGTGCTGATGAAGTATACAAAGTGGAGATTGAATACAATATGTACCCGACAAATTTCTTATCACCGTTGATCCTCAAGAGCTACAGTTTACAGACTTGAACAGTAACAAAAAATTTCAACTCACTTTTACTCGTAAAGCGAGTCAGAGTGGGATGGAACAGTTGCAGCTTCCATGGTGTGGCGTTCGGACAAGCATGTTGTTAGGAGTCCGATAATGGTCGCTTTGTTAGAAAACAAATGCATGTTTCTCCCCGCATCATAATTAAGTATTGCCTCCCGATCGAAAGCAAATTTGTAAAGTTCATATGTATAATTGACAAGTTTGGTGGAAAAAAACTCTAGTATTCCATGTACCATACTTCAGAATTTCAGATTGACAAGAATTGCGTACCATTTTATGAATAAGCCATGTAGGTCTAAAATTATTTCTAATTTGGTTATATTTTATGCCGGCATTAGTAATTGTAATTAAGGTAAAGTCTAATATATAAAGAAAATTACCTTAAAAAGAATTAGATTAAGATCAAAATAATTCCTTTTCTAGGCGATCCTTTTTAAAATGCATTCATGTTACTCGATACGCCTACTAGCTATATAAACATCCAATTTAACAAGTTTATTAGTATAAGAACTAGGTTACATATCAATCAGATTGATACAGTCTGTACCATCACATATCTAGAGATCCAATCCAACAAAATTGTAATACCAACCCCGGGGATGTTAACTTGTGATGGGACTGAATCATACTAGTTTTTAAACTTGTATTTGGGTAGGATTCGGTACATCTAATAAGAATTGTTTTGGCTTTGTTATCCAGAGAGTGGTTCTAGTGGTCGTTTCCACTACTTTTGCCTTCGAATTGATTTTAGGTTCCATCAACGGTTTTCTTGCCATTTATACACGACGAGAGGACGTCAAGAAAAAGAAGAAGCTCCAAGATAACACAATGAATGGAGAAGAAAATCATGTTCGAGCCAAGAAGCGAAGAAAGAAGCCAAGAGGAACAAAATGAGAGCGGCGCGCGGCTGACCGCAAAATCAATCGCATTCGTGAGATAGTTTGTTGGGACCCTAGACTAGAAATTTATCATGCTCCTTATTGTGTTGTATGCTTAGATTGACAAGCCAAGTTGAGATGTGATAAATAATCATCCCAGGGCAATTATAATTGGGTCTTGGTGTATGAACTAGTTCATAGGTTGAATATTACATGCTACCATGAACGCTCCCATAGGTTGGGTAGTCTAGTCTAGTTAATCTTCCGTTCCCATCAATTATAATCCTAAACCTATATTGATTGTCTAGGTGTTTAGGTGGCTTGCATGATCGGTTTGACAACCCGGGTCGGAATGCATCGTATATCCATACTAGAGCAAGGCACCTCTGTGCTTAGTTCATGAATTGAAACTCTAGGATGAACGGTGTTTGTAGATGTGTTTTTATGGATATCCGGCAATGAGAGCGTTGTGATTTCCGTTTCCCTCCAACACTACATTAGCGGGGATAGAGAATCGAGGGCTCAAAAGGTTTGTCGATGTTCCCAATAGCTAGTGGATAACAACTATGTAGAATTTTAGTCTCAATGATTCATAAGAAGCATAAGGTGAAGGTCAATCAATCCCAAGGTATCGTAGTTTATGTTTTGATGGATGCCTGGAACCCGCACTTGATCACGATCCTGGCTCACGAACTAATCTGCAAGACAAAGCCCCGGGTGTCCCGAGGGTAGACACTCAAGTTAGTATGTGCGTAAAGTGTATTGTATGTAAGATAATCGATCTCTAAGGTCTACCAAACCTTAAGTATTTATATGGCTACAATCCGTAAATCATCAAGATATGTAATTATGGTATAAATACAACTCTTATGAAGATAACAGTTGTATTACCATGTATAGAAGAAGTGTATTTTGGTATTGGTTGTATTACCATGTTTAGAGGAAGTGTATTCCTTGTAGAACATTCATAATATACGCATTCCTTATAAGGATTTGGATTAATGGACTCGTGGATCCATTCTCTGCGTATCTCGAGCCCACGACCCTTCTCGGGCCCTGTTCCGAGACTGAATGAAGTCCAGAATACAAATCATGGACTTATCAGTAGCCCCAAGGTAGATATTCAGAATTTCGAGGGCTCCATCTCGAAGGCTGAATGGGAGACTTGCTTCTTGAGGGAGAGTAACTCGAAGGAGAGTACCTCGGGGTATTAAGCTCGGAGGTATCCATGTAGAGTTGGTCTCTCGGGCTGACCCTTTTGAATATATAGCTTCAAGTTGTTTCGTATTCCATCAAGACACGTGGACGGCTTGGTTTGAATCCATCCTTTTAATCCTGAGGTAATTGACACGTGGCATCTACTCATTGTATCTTCTGGCGGTGAGAAAGACCAACCTTCCAATTGCCTGCATCGTTTCACGAGTCGAGGTAATTCCTTCGCTTAAATGCGTGCTAATTACTGGTTATATAATCAAGTAACTTTCCCTTGTGTTTATCACCAATCTTCACCCAAGTAATTTCGTGTTTTCAATCTCAGAAAACTCTTCTCTTCTCAAAAGTTCTTCAAAAAATTATCTTCTTCACACACTCTCTTCCCCCCATTCTCTATATTGCCATGTCGTCAACAAACTCCAGCATTCCCCCTGGTAATACAGAGAATGTTTCACCGACCGTTGAAGAAACGATGGTGATAGATGTTGAAGAAGAAGCTCCGGCCGCCGATGATCTGAGGACGCTGTTCTTGGAGGCGGATTCTGGGGAGCTGATGGAGGTGACTATCGCTACGCCGCTGTAAGTTGTAACTGAGGTGGCCGGTGAAGGTGCGCCTGGGTCGGGTTTGGACCCAAATATGGAGCCCCAAGTTGATAAACGGGCTCTAGTTGCTGGTGATGTAAGTGGCGTCACTAAGGTGGTCGACCAGAAGACCTTGCAGTTTCTGAAGTCATGCAGGTTGTCGTACCCCATCGAGGTAGATCTGAGGCTCGAGGATGAGACTACCTCAGTCCAAGATCTGGTGAGCCCCACTCGAGGGGTAATTTACGAAGATTTCTGCAGCAGGGGTTAAGTTTTCCCTTCCCTCATCTATTTAGGGAGTTTTTGCAGCATCATCAGCTGCATCAGTGCCAGATTCACTCCAATGTGGTGGTGTCGATTATGGCGCTGATATCTTGGTGTGCTCGAAAGGGGCATGAGCCAAGCCTGGACTTATCAGGAGCTTGTTCAAGCTATTCTCTTTTGGAAAGCGCGAGCACATCACCATCACGCCTTGAAGACGTAAGGCCTATACCTTTCCTGATAACAGCGGTATGTGGAAGAATATCCGGCTGACGTTTGACCGGAGCAGGTACGAGGTTCCTGACTAGAATTCGGAGCCGAAGGATGCCGTACATCTCGACAAGGTCTTCAAAATTCCTGACCATCTGGATGGTGTCGTTAAAGTGCTCTTGGATGAGGGGATCGTCTTCCAGGAGGGAGAATTTGTGCGGGGAAATCATGGCTCTGTGTGGCAATGACCTTCCATCACCTACTCTTACTTGCTGAATGTTGCTCGGTCGAAATCTCCTTCTAGCTTCTTGAAGCCAGAGATGGATTGGACCCTCCCTGATAAAATCCAGGGGGACAAGAAGGAGACCAGGAAACGGGGCCCGAGGAAATATCCAAGGGGTCAAGACGAATCCTCTTCAAGTCGGTCCTCTTCAGGTAATTTCTTTAATGCCATATTGTAGCGCACTAAGTATTTCAAATTGTTCCTATGCTGACAATCTTTGTCGTTTAAGAAGGCTCTCCTCCGAGAAAGAAATCCAGGAAGGGAAAGGCCATCCTCGAGACGATATAGGAGAAGGCGGATGAGTCTGGGGGGCTGCATTCTGAAGAGGTGGAGTCCGAGGAGGTGGGATCCGAGGCTGTGGGGTCCTTGGATGATGACTCCGAGTTTGAACATGTGACCCCTGATCATGCTTCTTTGAAGGAGTTGGGGTGTTACCTGGGTCGACCCGGAGAAGAGGCTGTGCAGGCTTCTCGGAAGGCCTTCAAGAAATATCCCTTTGCTTACAAGGTAATAATCTTTGTGACGCGAGTTCTCGATGTCTTAAGTATCAAGCTCTTACATGAATTCTATTTTACAGCTGCTGACAAGTCTGTCCAAGCTAGGAGATCGGGCCACCGCCAAGATTAAGCGTCTGTACCACTCCGTTAGTGAGCTGCATGCTAGGTGTCAGGCTTTTGAGGCCGGTAATGAGGAGATGGAGGGTAAGATTAGGGCCTTGAAGGCTGAATCGGACGTGCCTCCTCCACCTGTCCTAGTATCGGTAGATGTGACTCAGTTGGAGGACAGGGTGAAGCACCTTGAGGATGAGAATAAGGTCCTACTGCAAGAGAGGGGGTTCCATAAGGATGAGCTGAAGGTTTACCAGGACTCCGTGGATGAGTTGACTCGGAAGCGGTCTTCAGAGAGAGATCCCAAGGAACAACAACGACTTCTTAAGCTCTGGGGTGCATTCATTGCTTGTGGCCCCGAGTTAAAGAGCCACTGGGAGGAGTTTGTGGATTTATTCTTGGACTCCGAGCTGCACAAGAGCTTTGATAACGTCCTGTTTTTATGTCGGTCCGATGAGGAAAAAAGTTTATTGAATTCCCTCTTTTCTTGTCCGGATGCTTCTGATAAGCTCGCGGCCTTGACCGCTACTTGCTGGATTTCTGGGACCAAGTTTTTGGATGCATTGGGTCCCTCCGAGGAGATAATGACATCATGAGATTTATTGAGGCTCATTGAAGCCAAATATCCTGAGTTATCCTTCCACCAGCAAGGCAGATTAGCTTCAGCCGGTTTGCTACCTTACTTGCTGGCATCTCCTCATCGGCTGTGGGGTTTAGATTCACTCCTTTGAACATGGACCTTGGTCGCGTGGTTTACTGGAAAGGAGCTCCTGCCTCTTTGACGAAGCTGAGATACTCCGGGATCAGGTCTTCACAGTTGTCCATGATGAAGGCTCTGCGAATATACAATTTAATGTTGTTGGGCTTCTTCCTTGGGTTTGGTTTGCCGCAACAATGAGGTCTTGCCTCTGATAAGGCCTTTTATGTCACAGCGTGCAGAAAAGTTGACAATAGCCCATCTCTCAGTCTTACGAGGGTCACCTTTGGTGAAGTCCCTGATAACCCTATCGGGTATATCTAGAAGTATCATATTTTGATGTAGTATCACCTTTTACATGATCTTTATATCGAGTTCGAGGTTTTTCCTCTATGTATCCCCTCAGGATTTTTTAGAAGTATCATATTTTGATGTAATGGCATCTTTGATATGACCTCTTGGGTTTGAGGTTTTTCCTCTATGTATCCCCTCGGGATTTTTTAGAAGTATCATATTCTGATGTAATAACACTTTTGATATGAAATTTAACTTTTTTTGAGGTTTTTCCTCTTTGTATTTCGAGATGATTGGTATTCAAGCACGTCTGTCTGTTTAGTCCGTAGACTTCAATCAAATACTTTTTAAAGTACTTTATCTCGAGCCTATCTTTTTTAGTTAAAATGATTGGGGGTTGAATTTTGGATTCAAACAGCTTATTTTAGATAAGCTGGCCAATCATATACTCGTTAAAGTATATTGTTTTGAGTAGCAATCAGCGTCATACTTAGGATAACATTCCTTTTGTTAGAAAAGGAATTTGTGATTGCCTAAAATAAAGATAGGCGTAATTGTAAATAACATAAGTTCAATCTAAGTTCATGACTTTAAGAACAAAAATAAAGGAAGTAGTGGTTTGAGTTTAGTACCCGTTTGCGCTAGAGCATAGTTGTCTCAGACCTTTGTGAGGTTCTTTCTCGAGCTTTATATTCCGTGATACTTTTGTAAGTTAATCACGTTCCATCTTTGTGGTATGGGTTCGCCCTTCATGGTTTCCAAGAGGTAGTATTCCCCACAATTCCGATCCAAAGTATGCTCCTATTCACTGATTAAATAAATAACTATCACGAACAAGATAATCTTTTTTTTTGTTAAAGTTTAAGCCCTTTTATGAGTTATGAAGAAAGGAGAATAGGAACAGACTAAAAAAGAAAAAAGAAAAAAGTGCTGTTGTACCCCCAATTATTTAAAAAAGTGCTGATGTACCCCTAAGTTTTTCAAAAGTGCTACTATACCCTCAAATGTATAATTTGGGCAGAATTTTCTTTTGCCAAGTGTAAAATGACAAGAATACCCTCACTATTATTTAATGGTAAAAAAGAAAAAAATTATGATGAAAATGCCCCAACCAAATCAATGAATAATCCCTCTCTACCTAATTATTCATCTAATTCTCGCTTCCCTTTTTACATTCACACCCAGTTAAGAAAGGAAATCCAAATCCATACCACCAGTCACCGTTATTTTATCGGATGAAAGCGTTTGAAATCGAGGGGACCAAAACCACCGTGCCCAGAAATTAGAGTGAACCGGGGGACCGAAACCGCCACACCCAGTAATAATTAGCGTGATTAGCTCAAAGTGGCGAGATTATGGTAACTTCACCAATGTTTTCAGTTTGTTGAGTTTTTGGATAAAAATGTTAATTTTTTTCAATACGGGTCTGCTAGATTTAGTCCGTTTTTTACTTATTTGCAGTCCGTATTTTTGTTATATAATCATATATACAATAATTATGATATATAACTGATTTGCAAGTGTATGCAATAGAAGTAATATATATATATATATATATATATATATATGATGCATATGTCTGATATACTTAATTATTGGTAATATCATATATATCAAAGACGTATTTTTTTGGACTATAAAATAAGCAAAATATGGACTGCATCTAGAATTGCCGCTTTCAATAATATTGTGCATTTATTTTGTAATTCAGTGATATTGATTTCATGAATATTTTTTTCGTGCCAATGAGCATTTGGGTCAAGGGAAAAAAAATCCAACAAGTGAGGGTAAATTTGTCTTTTAATTCAAAAAGGTGTTGAAAATGGGTTTTAGAGGTACACTTCTTTATTCAATATAATAATAGGGGTACATCAGCACTTTTGAATTACTCGGGGGTACATTGGCACTTTCTTATAAACTTGGGGGTACATGAGCTTTTAACCCAAGAAAAAAAATAGGTTGAAAAATACAAGCACTTTTGATATAAAAATATTTTAAACAGCCTTTTATTGAAGGATTGGATTATTTATCAACAAAAAATTATATATTTTTGATTCAAAAAAGATAAGATCAGTTCAAAAGCGTTTTTGAAATATATATTATTTAAAATATATTTTTTAAGTATAGAAAACAGAATTTCGTTGGTGTAATTTGTAACTTTAAGAAGAATTTCTTCCAGAAAAAGATAAAAAATAGCGAGATACCGTTACCTTAAATTTATTTGGGACCTCTGAGGAGCCGTATGAGGTAAAAATCTCATGTACGGTTCTGTAATAGCGATGTGAACATTGGTGTTATCATCGACTATGATTATCTAACAGTCCAAGTACAGTTGATATAGTTGAAGCCCAATCAAAATATGGTTTTTGGGGGTGGAATATTTGGCGTCAACCCATAGGATTTAGCATTTTTCTAAGTTCATCTCTAGTGAGTGTGAGAGATTGCCTTTTGATTTACCAGAAGAAGAAGAATTAGTGGCGGGTTATCAAACAGAATATTCGGGTATCAAATTTGGTATATTTTACATTGCTTCGTATCTAAATCTACTAGTTTCTTCATTATTTATAACATTCTTTACTTAGGAGGTTGGAATATTTCTATTACATACGAATTCATTCCTAAGTTTTTTGACATCACTAAAACCGGTAAAGTGTTTGGAACACTAATCGGCATACTTATTACATTAGCTAAAACTTTTTTGTTCTTGTTTATTTCTATTGAAACAAGATGGACTTTACCAAGGCTGCCAATGGACCAACTTTTAAGTTTTGGATGGAAATTTCTTTTACCAATTTCTCTAGGTAATCTGTTGTTAACAACTTCGTTCTAACTTTTTTCGTTGTAGAATAATATTCAGTATTCATCACTTGTCTCAAACAAGAGAAAGAAACAAGCATACAAACTTTTTTTATTTATTTATATTCACGACATGTTTTCTATGGTAACCGAGTTCATAAATTATGGTCAACAAACAGTACGAGCTACTAGATATATTGGTCAAGGTTTCATGATTGCTTTAGCTCATGCGAGTCGTTTACCTATAACTATTCAATATCCCTATGAAAAGCTGATTACACCTGAGCGTTTCAGAGGCCGAATCCACTTCGAATTTGATAAATGTATTGCTTGTGAAGTATGTGTTCGTGTATGCCCTATAGATATCTACCTGTTGTTGATTGGAAATTGGAAACTAATATTCGAAAGAAACGATTGTTTAATTACAGTATTGATTTCGGAATCTGTATTTTTTGTGGTAATTGTGTTGAGTACTGTCCAACAAATTGTTTATCGATGACTGAAGAATATGAACTTTCTACTTATGATCGTCATGAGTTGAATTACAATCAAATTTCGTTGGGTCGATTACCGATATCAGTAAGTGACGATTACACAATTCGAACAATTTCAAATTTACCTAAAATATAAAATCTATAAAACTTTCAATTTAATTTAGTGATTCAAAAAACTAAAAAAGAAATTTAAGGTCTTAATTTGCATCTTAATATGAATCTAAAAGAATCCTTTCTTTCATCAATTTTAACTTTTAAACAACTTATTAATTTATTAATAGAATATCTGTTTCTTTTCTATAGTAATTAAATTCAAATTTGATTAGATTAGAATTAGAGTAATTAGTTTCACAATAGATAAAAGTATTCTTTGGGATAATTAAACGATAAAGTACTTTAAATAATACTATCTACAACAACCCACATTGCATTTAATTAAAAATTAAAAGAAGTTTTATAAAAAAAGGGGGGTCGCTTCTTTTTTCCTGCTACGGTCAATAAAGTCATGAAATATTTCAATTTATATATTTTTTTTGTAAATGAATTTATCTAGACAAATACATGATTTTCTTTTAGTCTTTCTAGGACCGGGTCTAATTTTAGGAGGTCAGGGAGTTGTATTACTTTCCAACCCAATTTATTCAGCTTTTTCGCTGGGATTCGTTCTTGTTTGTATATCATTATTCTATCTTCTATTGAACTCTTATTTTGTAGCTGCTGCGCAGTTACTCATTTATGTAGGGGCTATAAATGTTTTAATCATTTTTGCTGTGATGTTCATGAACGGTTAAGAATATTCAAAAGAGGAAAATCTTTGGAATATTGGCGATGCAATTACTTCTATAGTTTGTACAACTCTTTATTTCACTAATTTTACAACTCTTCTATAGCTTCCCCATAGATGGGATTCTAGGACTCGATACGAACCTTCCCAGTTCGGGGCTAGCTTCCCTTCCACTTCCTTCTTACTCTTTTCGTTTAACCTCATGACAAGGTCTCCTTTGACGAAGGTAGCCAAGCGAACCCTTATGTCGTGATAGCGCTTGACTCTTTCCTTCACCCTGGCCTCGTGGATGGTAGCACTGGCTCTTTTTTCTTCCAGGAGGTCGAGGTCGAGACAAAAGTTTTCTTCATTGGTAGTGCCATGTTATCTTCTGGCTGAGAGGTACGGGCAGACGGGACTCCAATCTCCATGGGGATGACCGCCTCGGACCCATAGATTAAACTGTAAGGAGTTTCGCCGGTTTCCGTACCTGGTGTCGTTCTATGGGCCTAGATCACACTCGGAAGTTCTCGGATCCAATTCCCTTTGGCTCCTTCTAGGCGCTTTTTGATGCCGTTTATCAAGGTTCGATATGTAACTTCTACTTGACCATTGGCTTCTGGATGATACACCGAGGTGAGTTTTTGATGTATGCCGTATTCCTCGCACCATTTGTTGAAAGGGTTATTAGCAATTGTGAACCATTGTCGGTCACTATATATCTCGGGATGCCATAGCGACACACAATTTTTTCCAGCAGAAATTTATGGTTGTTTTGCTTGTTATATTTGTCAGGGCTTCAGCTTCCACCCACTTTGAGAAATAATTAATGGCCACAATGAGGTACTTGAAGTTTCCAGGGGCCGTAGGAAAGGGTCCGACACGGTCAATACCCCAACGGAGATCGGCTAAGATTCTTAGATTGTAATCATGTTTTCTTGGGGTACATTAATCATCTTGGAAAATCTTTGACATTGGTGACAGGAATCAATATATTTTTTGGAGTCTTCTAGCATGGTAGGCCAGAAATAACCCATTTGTAGGAGTTTGCGGGTAACAGTGCGTGGACCTTGATGACTACCACAAACGCCTTCATGTGCTTCCTGTAGCAAGTGCCCTGCGTCGGAGGGCCCGACACATATAAGTAAGGGCTGGAGATTTTATTTCTTGTATAAGATGCCTTCGTGTATGATGTACTTAGGGGCTTTAACTCGGACCTTACGCGCCACATGTTTATCCTCCGGGAGGGTTCCCGTTTGTAGGTATTCGATGTAGGGGCTCATCCATGTATCCGAGATGTCTACAGCCATGATGCTGCTTTCTTCATAACTCCTCTTTGTTAGGGTTTCCATCTGCAATTCCTGAGAGGAGCGTATGTTGAGGTCCGAGGAAGCAAGTTTCCTTAGTGCATCAGCTTTGTGGTTGCCTTCTCGGGGGATGTGATTCAATTCATAGTGTCGAAACTGATTTAGGAGAGGCCTAACTATCTCGAGGTACATTTGGAGACTGTATTCTCGGGTCTCGTATTCACCTTTGACCTGTTGTACCACGATCTATGAATCACTGAAGATCTCGAGGTCTTTAACTTCGAGGTCCTTAGCCAGTTTTAGCCCTGTAATGAGGCTTCATACTCAGCTTCATTGTTGGTGGCTCGGAAGTTAAAGTGAAGAACATAGGAATGGTCCTATCCTTCTGGGTTGGTGAGAAAGACTCCGGCACCACTTCCCCCTGAGTTGGAGGATCCATCCACATATAAACGCCACTTTCCAATGTCAGGAATTGGATCTTGCTGGTTGACCTCCACCAGTTCGACTGACTCAATTATGAAATCAGATGAAGCTTGTCCTTTGATGGCCGTCCGAGGTTTATACTGTATGTCATGCTCTTCCAGCTCGATGGCCCACTTCATCATCCGTCCTGAGGCGTCAGGTTTCTGAAGGATCAGTCTGATTGGATAGTTGGTTAGAAGCACTATTGTATGTGCTTGAAAGTACGGCCGCAGCCGTTGAGAGGCATGGACGAGAGCCAATATCAGGTGTTCGAGAGGAGTATATCTGGTCTCGGGCCCTTGCAGGGCTCTACTAACATAGTACATGGGGTGCTGTGACCCTTCCTTTCTTTAACCAATAAAACGCTGATGGCTAGCTGGGAGGCAGATATGTATAAGTAGAGAGTCTCCCCCTATCTGGTTTTGAAAGCGCCGGCAGGTGTTGGAGGTGATCTTTGAGTGCTTGGAAGCACTAGTGCACATGCATACCTTTCTAGGCACCACATTCAAGGCGTTTTTGCCAAAATTCGCCGGAACCGCCGAGAAGTGAAGTTACGAGTTCGCCTAGGTCCTCTCGCCTAGGGCAGAAAAATAAAAAAAAGGCGTTTTACAGTTGAATAGAAGGCGTTTTTGAAAATGACTTAAAATGTTGAAGGGTAGGCGATATCGTATCCAAAATCACTACTAAGCGAGCAAAGAAGCGGCATCGCCTATAGGACCCAGTAGAGGTTGGAAAAGTTGTTCGCCAGTAGTTGTTGGAATCTTGTCTAGTAGCGAGTTCGCCAGTTATGAACGCCTATGAAATTTACTATCGATCAGTTTCACAAAGTTCTTAACTAATCGTTCTATTCTAGCATGAATGTTTAAACATGAGACAGAGTTTAAAAACTGAAAGAAAGAACACAAGAATTGGTTACGCAGTTCGGTGCTAAAACACCTACGTCTGCGGGGCCTTGCCCAGTCTGAAAATCATCCACTAAAATAACTCAGATCAGTTACAATGTTCTCCAAACAATTAACTATCTAAGACTTATCTTATTTGTGTGATCCCCTCACTGCCGGTCAGCAACTCCTCGTTGCTGTCTTGACCACTTCTCCTGAAGTATTAAGGCTTGTTGATTCCAGACTGCTGGCGATGGCGAAGGCCTATTGAACTCTCTTCAATAAGCTGCTCCAACTTTAAAGATATTCTGATCGGCAGAATACTTTCTCGTAAGATGGATGAATGTTGTCGCAGCTTTCTTCTCTATTTATAGTTCGAGGCTGTGCTTCAATGTTTGATCTTCTCAGTCCTTCAATCACGGCAAGGCTGATCCTATCGTCCAGCTTGTCACAGCTACACTTAGTCTTCTAGCTATATTCTACTTCTATAGCTATAGGATAAGAAATATATTCTTTACTTAATTAAGACTAATTCTAAATAGACTACAACTCACAAATATATTCTTTATATAATTAGATCAGGACTGAATCATTCTTCAAATATCATCTTGATTCGTCAGAATATCTTGTTTGATCGCATCCGAGTTGTACTTCACTTCAAAGACTTATTGCTCGATTTCTGATCTTCTTGAGCAAGTGTTTAAACATATGAGCATGTTTAAACATAGTCAACTTCTACAAAATCGCCAACAAATTAATTCTGAGTCTACTGGACTCTTCAGCCTACAGGCGAAATAGAGCTGGTGATATCGCTTCTAAGTAAGCATACAAGCGGGTCATGTTACAAAATCGATTGATGTTCGTTTGTACCGGCGAATTGGGTAACGAACTCGTAAGAATGTTTTTACTGGGTATATAAAAGCAGTTTTTTTGCGGGAAGAAAAATAAAAGAACAAGATAAGAGGACTCTCCTTGTGGTTTTTCTCCAAGATAGCTCACATTTTCATGCCGGGATTTAGCCCATCATTGCAAAGGTATGTGGTTGTGAATTCTTATTGATTGTTTTTGGAATGGGAAAATTTGTTTGTGACATGTGTGTGTGCTTGTTTGTATGGTTTTGTAGAGTTTGTTAGGGTGCTAAGTTTGGGGATTTTTTGAGTGATTCTAGCAAAACGGTTGTTGATAGTATCGTGTTAAGCATGGGTCGTAGTTAAATCATGTTGGAGAATAAGCGCCTTTCAAAAGATTATATGGAGTTGATCAAAGAATTTATTGATTTTGGTTGGAGGGATTGTGTAGAAAAGAAGATGGGAGGGCTAAGATGTCCTTGCAAAGATTGCCTTAACAACGCAATCTATGAGGATGTAGCGGTAGTGCGAGAACATTTGATTTGTAGAGGTTTTGATCCTACATATACAAAATGGGTTTGGCATGGAGAGGGTGCAAGTCATAACGATGCGGAGTTTGATGTTAGGCTTGACTCGGAAGAATTACGTTATGATGGTTGTCTTGATGAAATGGCGGACAACGTGGCTATGGATTGGGTAGGAAAGCCGAGCATGTTAGGGCGATGTTTAATGATAAAGAGACACCATTATACAAGGGTTGTAAACATTCAGTTCTTGGTTCTACGTTGTTGTTAATGAATTTAAAGGCTCGACATGGAATATCTGACAAGGGGATGACTGAATTGTTAAAGTTGGTGAAAGAGTTGCTGCCCACTGACAACTTGTGCCCTGATCGAGTATATGCTGCAAAGAAGATATTATGCCCTATGTGAATGGAGATGCAGAAGATTCATGCATGCCCTAATGATTGTATATTGTACAGGGGAGATGATAAGAAGAGGGATACCTGCCGAGTATGCAATGAGCCTCGGTACAAGTCAAAGGTGGGGACCGTAGAGGTAGGTGGCGAGAGTGTGACACCGTCCAGATGCAAAACACCGGCTAAAGTAGTTTATTACCTTCCACTGATTTCTCGACTGAAGAGGTTGTTTGCAAATCCCGAGGATGCAAAGTTGCTAACATGGCATGCGGATAGGGCTAGGGAGGACGATGACATTATTTCACATGCCTTAGATGGAGATCAGTGGAAGAAAATGGATGAGCGGTACCCTGAATGTGCTGCTGAGCCCAGGAATGTGAGGTTAGGCTTATCCACCGATGGCATGAACCCCTTTGGTAACATGTCTAGCACCCATAGTTCTTGGCCAGTTATAGTTGTGATATACAATCTGCCATCGTGGTTGATGATGAAACGTAAGTATGTGTTATTGTCAATGATGATATCTGGTCCCAAGCAACCGGGCAACGATATTGACGTGTACCTAGCGCCTTTGATCGAAGATTTACAGAAGTTATTCGATGTCGGTGTCTGGATACCTGATGGCAGTCGATGTGATGAGAAGTTTGAACTGAAAGGAATGTTGATGTGGAGTATAAATGACTTTCCAGCATTAGGTAACTTGGGCGGTTATTCAGTGAAAGGTCACTTTGCATGTCCCATATGTGAGAGCAAGACTAGTTATTGTCAATTGAAACACGGTGGTAAGCCAGTGTATCTCGGGCACAGAAGATTTCTTCCGACCGGACATCGTTGGAGACGAGTGAAGAATTGGTTCAACGGGAGAGAAGAGCATGATCCCGCCCCAATCCCTTTAACTGGAGAGGAGGTTCTAGAAAAGGTTAATGGGATGGATCATGAATTTGGTAAGGGAAAGAAGAAGAAGGCATCGAATAGTAGTTGGAAGAAGTGTTCGATCTTCTTCAAACTAGATTACTGGAAGCATTTGGACATACTTCACTGTTTCGATGTGATGCATACTGAGAAGAACGTATGTGAAGCACTTGTAGGTACGCTGATGAATACCCCTGGAAAGAAAAAGGATGGCCTGAAAGCGCGGAAAGATCTTGTACAGCTCAGAATTCGTTCATCTCTTGCCCCCATAGAGGAAGAAGGTAAATCCTATATACCACCGGTTTGTTACACCATGTCAACGGAGGAGAAGAAGCGTTACTGTAATGCTCTGAAGTCTGTTAAGGTTCCAACAGGTTACTCTTCGAACATTCGTAGATGTGTGAATACTAAAGAATTGAAGCTGGCAGGAATGAAGTCGCACGACTGTCATAATCTTATGCAGGAGCTTAATGTAATTGCTTTAAGAGGATCGTTGCATCGGCGCGTGAGGAAAGCAATGTCGAAGCTATGTTACTTTTTTAAGTGCATATGTCGTAAGAAAGTGAGCAGGCGGAAGTTGGATGAGTTGCAGGAAATGGTTGTGGAAGTTCTTTGTAAGATGGATATGTACTTCCCCCCCCCCCTTCATTCTTCGACATCATGATCCATGTGATAGTCCATTTGGTGAGGGAGGTAAAAGTAGGTGGCCCCGTTTACTTGAGATGGATGTATCCATTTGAGCGGTACATGGCGATATTTAAGCATTTTGTGAAGAATAGATATAGGCCTGATGCTAGTATTGTTCAGAGGTATGTTGCAGAAGAGTTTATTGAGTTCTGTACTAACTATATGAAAGATGTTGCCACAGTGGGGATACCAAATGCTAGGCACGATGGGAGATTGGAAGGGCACGGTCTTAAGCATCATAGTTTGTTCAGTCCTATTGCAAAAGACATAGACGCAGTACATTTGTATATCCTCAGGAACCATGCGTCAGTGACCCCTTATGTTGACGTACACATGGAGGAGATTAGAGTCTCAAATGCATGGCCTGTCGGTGACTCTAGGATCCTAGAGAAGCATTGTGCCGATTTCATTAGGTGGCTGCAAGCTCATGTTCGGACAGGGGACCATCCTGATATTGTCAAGGTGTTACGCAGAAGGCCGCTGGGAACTGTTTCCTCGTTTGGCGGGTACGACATAAACAGTTACACTTTTGGTACTAAATATTCGGATGAGAAGTCGACTAACCAGAACAGCGGTGTGGTAGTACCGGGCGAGGCCAATGTTCATGGATGCGATGCATACTACGGGACCATCACCGACATATAGGAGATTGACTTCATTAGTGCCACAATTCCAGTGTTCAAGTGTGAATGGGTGAAGGAAAGTGGCAGGGTGCGGACAGAGGATTACGACACAACCCTGGTGAATCGCAGTATTCTTGGATCTGAAGGTAATTCGTTTATCATGGCGTCACAAGCGCACCAAGTATTTTATGTGAAGGATCCACAGGATAATAGGTGGGAGGTTGTGGTGAATGGTAAGCAGGCGCTTCTTCACAACGGCAACGACGAGGATTACAGCTTTGGTACATATATTGGGGACCTTCCGGGTTTAGAGCCAAACGAAACCTTAACTGAAGACGAGGCGAGTTTGAAAAGGTATTTTGCACGGAACGATCACACGGAGGGCATTTGGATCACCGATGCCGGGAAGCCAACGAAGCGGAAGAGGAATCACCTAAGAATTTATGACAACTTTGTGCACACTTTGTGTTTTTTAATAAGAGGGACTGATTGTTCATGTTTGAATTTAAACGACAATTTGAAACCTTAGACTAGGCGAATCCAGAAGAATTTTCGCTTCTTATATTTGCCATGAAGAATTGGTGGCAGCGAATTCGCTTGAGGAATCGCCTGTACAAAAACTACGTCGTTTTGTAGCATATTTCTATCATAGGATCTAGATATCTTTCTGGCGATATCTCAACCATATTCGCCTAATGGTGGCGAGTTCGCTTGGAGGTACACCTGTTACTCTCTGTCCATCAAGTCGAGGCAAGAGGCGACATCGCATGCTAACTCGCCTGTATCATATTTCTGTCATAAGAGTTATATTACTTACTGGCGACATCTTAACTAAAAAAGCCTATATGTGGCGAGTTCGCCTAGTTGCACACATGTTGCTCTCTGTCCATCCAGTCGAGTTAATAGGCAAATTCGCTTATTGTGATGTCTACAAGCGAACTTGCTTTCGGTTTCGCTACCTGGGCGAGTCAAACTCAGTCAACAGTAAAAACCTCTTGAAATTCCATCAGAATTTACTTTTTTTGGGGGTTTGCATGGGATGATCATGAAGAGGTGAGAACGCCTTTACCTTTTCCTTCAATTAATACAAAAATTAATTATTTTTGTCTAGGAACTCTCACATTGTTTTGACAAATGGAGCACCTCAGCCCTATATATATCAGCCCCTTCTCCCTTCAAAGCCAAATCAGAGCCTTCATTCACATTCCCTTCTCCCTTCTCCCACTGTTTGCCTTTTTCTTCCCATGGATTTGTCTAGTTTCAACGCCCTCCCATCAGACATGTTACATGAAATCTTTATACGTGTTTTCTTCAACTCTGTCCTTCGTCGGCATGTGAGCGGTAGAGCGACCGAATGGGCTCGCCAGTGGCTCACCGAAGCTTCTGCAATTGGTCACATAGAGTCGACCTATGTGTTGGCTATTTTTGCAATCTGCGAAGGTGATATTCAAAGAGGCATGAATGTGATCACCACCATGAAGAGAACCGACAAGAAGGGTCTCCGGCGAGCTCGGGAACGCGTCAAAAGAGGTCTGAGATACGCTTGGGGTTGGACACACTACTACAGGTTCATCACAGAGGGAGCAGTCAGGCCTAGGCCGAGCTGCTGCAATCTGCATGCTGGCCTCAATGACAGCGTGAGGTACGATCGCTGGGAAAGGCTTGATCCAGCGGACATCTCCTGTGATGCATGCACTTGCGATCAGGAACTGCTTCATGTCCTCGGTTCACGAACAGCCTACATGTAGTAGTTTGTTTGTTCTTCATTATGTATTTTTGTATCACAACTTTGTTTCGATCGAAATGAACTTGTGTTTGCCATTTTGGCATTTTTAATTATTGAATATCATTTCTTGTTTTGATCCCTTGTCCCTATACATTTATGTTTTCATTTTAAAATCACATATCATATCTAAAATTTCCAAATGATTCATCACATTTTATTATTTAATCACCTCAGCCAGACTACTTTCAGGCGATATCTTAACCATATTCGCCTGTTGTGTAGCGATTGCTTTAAGGCACGCCTGTTGCTCTCTGTCCATCCAGGCGATTTAAGAGGCGAACTCGCTTCCTGTGACGCTTGTCAATAAATAAATTGCAGGGCTTAAGGCCATAGGAACTATGATATGGGCCAGATCGGGCATGGGCCATGTATGTATAGTGTATTTATATTGCATTCAAGTGGCGTTTCATGGGTAATTTGCGCCGGTCGGCGACTTATCGATTCCTTATATTTTGGCAGCAGATATATACTGATCATTTAGCTTTCAATCCATCGATGTGGGAATAATGACACTTCCAGGAGGCGAGTTCGCCTTCTATTACACCTCTAAGCGAATCGTGCAGCGAACTCGCTTGAATGCAGCCTTAAACCTAAACCCTAAACCCACAACCCACTTACACCCACACCCATAAACCCTATATATACCATATCCATTCTAACATGGATTGATCAATCATTTTATACTCTATTGATAATTGTAACATGTTTAGCGTTGAATTTACACGAAAATAGATCTAATCCGAGATTCTTGATACGATTCCGACCGAATCAGCACAACTAATCGTAGCACATATGTATAAGCGGGTCATTGTCGGTGAACAATTATACACTACTAGTTCCAATGGTTTTACAAGCCAACACTGTAGTATTAGTTCATCGACACATCTCGGCACTAGTATACACATCTTTTATAAATCTCATTTGTACTTTAGATAACCTATGTTACTCGAGTCATATTGTGTTCCTGTAAAGTGCTCTTCTGCAGATGACAATCCAACAATGACTTACTCATCCAATACCGATCAGTTACTAGCATTTTTAATATATATTTTTTGATATCATTTCGAAAAAACATTCACATAATCTCAGAAGCTTGTGTTAACCATTTCATAATATACGATGTCATATGTGCAGTCCGATGCTGATACATATAATATTCATGAACGGGTTTGAAACTGCGAAAAAATAGTTCTTGTAGATTTATGACTAATGAGTTCTCCTATACAAATAATGTAACACATTTCATTAACCGAGTCCTTACACGAACTGATTACACAAGGAATCATGAACGAGGAGGCGATATCGCCTGTTCTATTCGCATGTAGGCGATGGTTTAGGTGAACTCGTAAGTAGGTAAAACAGTACCCGACCAGAAGTACTATTCAGGCATGGTTTGTCCACCTAAACCATGCTATATATATATATATCATTTTACCCGAATTTTCCAGATTTCAACCTCATTTTCACCATTCCTATCCATCTACCCTCCATTCTCTCTCACCTTATCCCCTCATCAACCTCAAGCACAAATCTTTCAATCCAAACCCATTCTCATCCGAAAATCCCTCCAATCCTAAGCACAATCTCATTCTCAAAGCTCAAACCTTGTTCTTGTGCCATGAGCTTAACCCTAGGAACCTAAAAACCCACCAATCTATATCAACCCCCCTTCAAATTTGGGCAAAACCAACAAATCTTGCAACTTTGTGAAGTAGACATCAAGTACAAGCTAAGAACTTCTTCTAAAAGTAAGTTATGGGTCTAAAATTTCATGTCTATGTTGAATGGGCATTTAGTTTCCATTTTTGCTGACATTTATTACATGAAGGAAATGGTAGAGTAAAGCTTATCACTTCTTAGGCCATCACAAATAACTATTGTGTGTTTTTACTATGTGCAAGCAAGAATTAGTCATGGTAAATGTGTCGAAAGGGGTGTCAATAAGTGCAAAACGTGTTAGTAACAAGAAGAATGTACAACTAGTTCGTTCCCATTGTAGGGTGCTACAAAAAAGAATGAGGAGAGGTAAACTAACGCACGTTGGATTCAATGCCAAGGGAGTATGCAACCGACCAAAAGATGAGCGTGCAAAATGGTCAAGTTGGTGTGGCCGTGTTGGAAGAACATTTATAGAAATCACGGTCGAGAATTGGAGACATGTACCACAAGAGAAGAAAGAGGAAGTGTGGGTGGAATGCCAAGTGAGTTCTTCTTTACCATTGAATGAAGTATCTATCTATCAAGTACATATTAAATGTCTTGATAACATGTATATATAATATTTTCTTCTATGACTTGTTGTAGCGACCTTTTGAAATAGAAGCTCAAGACATAGAAGTGGTAAGGGTGAAGGCGTTCAACATTGTCTAAAAGGCTTTTCGTGAGCACAAGTATAGTCTAAGAAAAGACTACTTGTATGAGAAGGGAAAGTGGCTAGGTCGTGATCCAAGGGACCGATACAACCACATCACAACCGATACGTGGGAGGAGTTCAAGCAAGCATCCCTTGAGAATAAGTCCAAGGTGATTAACAAATATCAAATTCATTAATATTAACCTAGTCTTCTTCAAACAAGTATATTTTGTGTTCGCCATGTGATACCCTAACTACTTGTGCTAACTACTTGTGCATAGGAGAAATGGGACAAAAAGGTCATATCCGCGAAAATTCACAAACAATGCTTTACACCGGGGGTAGGTCGGGGTATTTGGGTATTGGTGAGAAGGAGGGTTATAGGGAGAAGGAGGAATTGGTGAAGGAGTTGGTATTAGGGGGGATGGACGAGGAGGAGGCTCGGTACGTCGTCGTGCAAAAGGATGCCGAAGATTGCACTAGAGAACGACTCTTCGTGTTGGGTCGAATTAGGGAAGAGGATGGTAAATTCACAACAGATGAGGCCGAAAAATGTGCAAAGAGGGTGGTAAGTATTTCTTACTTACCACAATACATGTTGTAGTCACTTACATTTTTACTTGTCTTCTTTTATATAATAGGAAGTTCTAGAGCGCCAAAAAGAAGAGGGTACATTTGTCCCTTGTGGGAAGAAAGATGTGTTGAGTGAGGCTTTAGCTCTTGAAAATAAGAAGGAATACCCGGGAAGAGCATTAGGTGTTGGGGGTTACGCGACTCAAGTTGAGTTTTTTGGGATTAGGCGAAGTTGCGGCGAGCCTAAACCATCAAAACTTAAACAAGCTTTGAGCGAGTTGGCGGCGACCAAGGCGCAAATGAACGACTTGAGGGAAGTCGTGAGAGATATAGCACAACACACGCACTATCCCCATATCGAGAGGTTAGGGGAAGGTCATCTTCCACCCTCTTCTAAGGCTTCTCAAGCCTCGCCTCGTGGAGGATGAGGGTGAGAATGTGGAAATGGAGGAGGAACTAGTGCCTCCATCTATGCCTTCATCTTTCATCAAGTTGAATGTGTCTCCCTCACGACAAGTCCAAAAGGTGCCCCAATCCCCGCCTTCATCTCCCATCAAGTTGAATGTGGCTCCCTCACGACAAGTCGAAAAGGTTAGTATCAATTTTATAATTTACAACTACATTTAGTTTAACGTCTTTATTAGAAAAGTAAGATGTTTATCTTTCTTGTGTCGCATGGTCCCAATTCAACCCCACTCCATGTCGCCAATGGCACATGTGACACTAATGCGGTGAAACACAATCGTAGTGACATCCCCACCGGATTTTATAGCGTTCGCATTACCCAAGTTTTGCTAGAACTAGAAATGCTTCCCGTGAAGGAGAGCGTGATGGTAAGAGTTGGGGAGGGTAAACGTTTCCATGTTCTATGGCCAAAATGGTTGGTGCTTGATGAAAAATCCACCTCCATACCCCATAGGAAAACACAACCTCGACAAACTCCTCAAATTCCCGTCCCCACCATCCCTATTGCTAGACAAACATATGACCCGACCCTCGTGGAGTTTCTCAAATCCCTCCGATCCTTAGTTCGAGTATTGTATGATTTGATATCTCGGACGACAAGGATGTAAGTTATGCCTTTCTCGGAAATGAAAGGTGCTTTGGAATGACAAGTAACATCATCGTACCATGGGGTGATTTCGAATATTTCTGGAATTGCACTGAACTACCCGCCACCATTCTTTGCCTCAATCAAATGTAAGCAATTATTATGTTTTTTTCCATGAAATACCCCATTATCAAACAATATGGTTACTCGCTCGACATTCTTGTCTACTACATTCACCATGCCTATCATCGGGGGAAGCATTTCATTGGGTTTTTGCATCCAATGCATATGCAAGCGAGTATGGAGAGCAATAGGGAAAGACTGGATTACTTGACTTCCACTCTCTCGGACAAATCCAAGAAAATATTCATTGGACCATATATCGAGGGGTAAACCTTGAAATTTTGTCTATTCTTTTTGATTTCCTACAATTTTATGTTTCTACAAACGAATATGACCATTTGGATTCTTTCTCATGGTATTTGTAGTGATCATTAGAGCTTTGTTGCATTAATACCCGCTATCAAGAAAGTGTATTGGATAGACCCACTCCACCGCCCTCCATCCCAAACATTCGCCGATCTCCTCAACAATGCATTTCATCAAGTCAACGACAAAACACTCCTCGACTTTCACCTGATGAACATTAGGGTAACTATTTATGATTATGCTATCACGTAATTTCAATTGCGTTTTTTTAGCCTAAACCATTGCTATAACAATGGCATATATTGTAGTCTAGGAAGCAATCATCGGACTAGGAATGCGGCTATTACACGATGCTGTTTGGTTTGATGGTGGTAGATGGTGTTCAAATCAACATGCCGCTGGATCTTCTAAAGGTAACATTCTACAATTTAATTCTGTTTCTCTTAATCACAACATTCTTATGCACATTTCTTTCATGCATAGGTATTCGTGGATGATACAACGCCTTTCTCCTTGGAAGAACTTAACAATGGAAGAGACCGATTGGCAGGCCACCTAGTCCACAACCGTGCTTATACCATTGCAAGGCCACAACTCCCGAAACTACCTACCAAGTGACAAGGTGTTGGTCCATTTCATTAGCATGTTTTTATTAGGAATTGCCATCGGTAATGTACTTATGTGCACTTGAATTATGAGGTTGTGCCTCTTTAGTATAGGGTGGTGATTGGAATTTGGCAGGTTTTCATGTTTCGAAAGAAACGGGGCAATTTTTTCAAATAATAGCCAATTTTACAGTACTTGTGGGCGATATCGTAACCACAAAATCGCTCAGAGGCGAATTCACAATTGTATTCGCCACCACATTTTTCACGCTCTACATTCTACAACCGTGCACAAATACGGTATCGTCTTTAAATTAGCCTAATCAAGCAAATCCACCACGCCATTCGCCAGTGACTCTCTGTTGGCACGACCGTGTCAATTTCAGAATTCGCCCCCATCATCGCCTACACATGCGAATCTAACTTCCGGTATCGCCTCTTGGTAACTTAAGGAGGCGAGTGTGAAACCGATATCGCCTCACATTCGCTCCCTGGTGGTGGTATCGTATATAATCTTGCCTAGATCTCTCTGGTCTGTCTACCGTTTCTGGAAGCGAGGTCGCACGGAGCTTCGCCTGTTACATGAGGCGACATCACCGCCAGGTTCGCCAATAGGCTGTTTTTTTAGGCGATATCGTAACCATTGAGATTTTTGAAATTCCGACCATTCAATAATTGTCCAAAATGCAAGCGAGTGAAGCGGGGGTCTCGTAACCACTTTATAGGCGAGAGATACGAGCGATTTCGCTACGTCAGGCGAAATGAAGCTGGCGATACCGCCCAACATGATATCACTGACACCAGGCAGCACCAGGTGGCGAATTTGTAAGAAGAATTCGCCTGGTTCACGGCATTTTCAGAAACGCTGAGAAAAAGGCACTTTTAAGGCACAACCGAATAAAGCGTTTTGGAAACGCCTTGCTTGGTATGATGCAACCGCCTTGCATCCTATGCATGTCCACTAGTGATGGCTTCTCCGCACTCATGTGACCATTCAAACTGGTTGGCCTTCTTAAGGATTTTGAAGAAAGGTAAGTGTTTTTCGGCTCCTTTGGAGAGAAATCGGTTACGGGCCGCAAGGGATCCTACTAGCTTTTGTATGTCTTTGACGGATTTCGGAGGTTGCATATTTTGTAGGGCTTCTATCTTCTTGGGGTTAACCTCGATTCCCCGATTAGATACTATGTATCCTAAGAATTTGCGTGCTACAACACCAATGGTACATTTAGCGAGGTTCAACTTTAGGTTGGATGCCCGCAACGTATCAAGGGTTTCCTTTAAGTCTTCGAAGAAGGCATCGTAACTGCGGCTTTTCACCACCATGTTATCGACGTAGATCTCTAGGTTGCGTCCTATTTGAGATTTAAACAACTTTTCCACCAGTCGCTTGTAAGTGGCTCCAACTTGTTTTAATCCAAAGGGCATCCATCATATTGTAGTAAAAAGTCCCTCTGTCAGTTGTGAAGGAGGTCTTATCCTTATCTTGCTCTGCCATGAGAATCTGGTGATATCCCTTGAAGGCGTCGAAGAAGGCTAGCACCTGATATCCAGCGATCACCTCAACTAAGCGATCGATCGAGGGTAAAAGGTAGCTATATTTGGGTCAGCAATCGTTTAGGTTAGTGAAGTCGATGCACGTTCTTCACTTCCCGTCTGGCTTCTTGACCATTACTGGGTTAACTATCCACTCGGGGGTACTGCACTTCTTCGATTATGTGGGCTTTGAGTAGATTATCTACTTCCTCTCTGATGGCTTCAACTCAATCCAATGCAAAGATGCGTCGCTTCTACTTTATAGGCTTCTGCGCTGGGTTGATGTTTAGATAATGTTCCGCCAAGCGAGTGGATACTCCTACCAAGTCATTGGCATCCCACGAGAAGACATCTATATATTGGTTGAGGAGATCTCGAAGTCTAGTCTTTATCTCAAAGGGTAGGAGAGTTCCAACTTCGACGGTTCCTGAATCTCCGAGTTGCATCGGCTTGGACTCGGAGTACTTAGCTGGTTCAAGATCCTCCATTTCCGATTCTTTGATAGCTTGAATGGTGCAAACTCGAGCTAACTGTTGGTCGCCTCGGACCGTGGCTATTCCTTGATTTGTGGGGAATTCATTGTCGAGTGGTATGGTGACCAGATGGCTTTTGTTTGGCACATCCATGGCCGTCCGAGGAGGATGTTGTACGGCACCCTGGAGTCAATTACTGCAAAGACACAGCGGAGGGTTATACTCCGAGGACCGTACTCAACTCGTACTGGCAAGGTAATCTCTCCTAAAGGGGTAACAGGATTGCCAGCAAATCCCGAGATTGGATTTGTAGGCACGAGTTTATTTCTGTCTAATCCCAACTGCTCATAACAGCTGAGAAACATAATCTCTACCTCACTTTCCCCATCCACTAGAACTCTTTTAATCACGTTGTGATTTATGGCGACTGTGATTACTAGAGGATCTGAATGGGGGAATTGATTAGGAATTGCATCCTTTGACGAAAAAACAATGGTTCCATCCAGGCGAGATCTTTTGCTCTCCCCTCCCCAGGGAGAGGCTTTCTTTGGCGATCGGTGTACACCGTTGGCGGTGCTGCTTATGTCATCATGGTTATGGAGGTGGTTGGTATTGGTACTTCTTACTTCTGTCGGGGCTTGAAATCAGATTCACCTGCTCCCGCAAAAGTTTTTAGCTGGATCATCCATGAGTTCGAAGTTCGTTTAGATCAAGATTGACAAGCGATCCCACTGGGCGTGCCAAATTGATGGATGTCTGGAACCCGCACTTGATCACGAACCTGGCTCACGAACTGATCTGCAAGACAAAGCCTTGGGTGTCCCGATGGTAACACTCTGACGCTCAAGTTCGTACGTGCGTAAGGTGTATTGTATGTAGATAATCGATCTATAAGATTTACCAAATCTTAGGTAATTATATGGATACAATCCATAGATCACCAAGATATGTAATTATGGTATAAATACAACTCTTATGGAGATAACAGTTGTATTACCATGTATAGAAGAAGTGTATTTCGGTACTGGTTGTATTACCATGTTTAGAGAAATGTATTACTTGTAGAACATTCAAAATATACGCATTCCTTATAAGGATTTGGATTGATGGACCCATGGATCCATCATCCACGTATCTCGAGCTCACGACCCTTCTCGGGCCCTGGTCCGAGACTGAATGAAGTCAAGAATACGAACCACGGACTTATCAGGTTTACTTGCTTTTCTAGGTTAGTTAAACGTAGATCATTTAGATGCATGGTTTTCAAAACCTCCCATTTTCATTTAGTTGAAGGCTTGATCTATGTTGGGTGTTGAGTGAGTCCATTCTCTCTTGGATTCAACCCCTTACTTACTGCTTTACTACTCTATAGTGTAAAGTGCAATGTGAGGATATTATATAATTTATTTGACCACGGTTTTTCATTTCAAGATGCCGTTTTCGGGGAGAAGGCTTTACTTGTTTGATGCTTAGCATATGTGTTGCATTTTTTACGTTTCATTTTTGTTTCATTGCATTTTACAAGCGAATTTTGGGTGGACATCAAATTTCTCAAACCTTTTCCAAATATCCTCATATATCATATATATACCCCAACTTTACTCATACATCCCTATACACCACCAAAATACTCTCATCCTACACCCATCAATAGTCACAAAGCAACCCAACAACTTCCAACGTTTCCAAAGGCAGCTAATGACCATATGGAGGAGCATCGCCTCACACATTTGGTAACATTTCACTCTTTTACTCTCAAGAGTTGAAATAAGTGATTTTTAAATAGATGATAGTTTGTATGCTTCAATATATTTGATTATAAATGCATAGAGTGACTTTGTACTTAATGCTACGTTGATAAATTGGTGTACCACAGGGTTGAGTGATGCTTGAAATTAATTAGAGTGTGATTTTAAATGACGTGTTGTGAGTTGATCGGGTTAACCGGTTAAGGGTAGTGAACATGTTAGATGATGAAAAGGAAAGGCTAGTCCATAGTGAGTTTTTAACACATTCGTAATTATGACGGGGAAGTGTCATGATATACCTTGAAAAAAGTGATCGGGATGCTTGCCCCTGAGGTCCAAGCAGCATGTCTAGCTCCCTATTTATCTCTTCCGGGTCCCTTGTTGTGGATATCCAGGCTAGTGAATAGGTTTGTAAGCCTCGGGGTTTGTTGTCTTCGAGTTTGCTCGTGCATCATCTGTTGCTACATCAAAAAGTTATGATTGTTTTGGATGAGATGCCTTTGATGATCCCCACGCATTCATCTGCCAATGATTTTATCGACAAAAATTCCACCCTTGTTGTTGTTGTTAATTTGGGATTGTCCTGAAATCCTAGAATAGCTGATTTGGGGGTATGGTCTTGAGATAGGTCGTAGGCTAGATGTTTCCTTGAGGTTGGTGGCCTATGGCCGTTCCTATCTAAGGTCCGCCATATGGGGTCATAAAATTTCCAGGATTCATATTACTTGGGTTCATTCCATAAGTGGGGGAAACTCCGTGAGGTTGGTTAGAAGGCTGATTAATTCTCCCAGTAGGTAGGTTTCCCCGTATATGAGCGGGAATCATCTAATATATGTATTGGTGTCAATTCGGTCGGTTCGGTCAATTTCGGTTCGGCTGAATCGGTTTCGGATCGAAATGGTTCGGTTGAGTCGGTAAAATTTTCTTTTGTCGGTTACTATCGGTTCGGGTCGGATTACTATCGGCTTAAGTTTAATCAGGTCAATTCGGGTTCTGATCATTTCGGTTTCAGTCATATGTTGATCGGTTCTATTCGGGTTCGGGTTAAAAATGAGGTGGATGGTATTAATTTTGAACTTTGGTAGTTTAAATACGCATATAGACTAACTAAGTTGAGTTTAACTAATCAAATGATCAATCTCACTTAACTTTCTACAAGTACTAGCACTTATATGACTTTTTATAGACATCAACTAAAATGAGTTTTATCTAATCAAAGATCAATCCTTATTTGACTTACCTTAAGGATTTTGGTTTGGTTTCGATTGTTTTGGGTCGGTGCAAATCCGGTTCGGTGCAAGTAAATTCGGTTATCGGTTGGGTTCAGATCAAGATTTTCGGATCAGATAGGTTTACGGGTTAATTCGGTTCGGGTCGGTTTCGGTCTCTGATAACTTTTTCTCAGGTTGAATTCGGTTCGGATCGGTTCGGTATCATTCGGTACAGTCAGTTGATTCGGTTCGGATAGAACTGACATCACTAAATATACCTCTTATACATGCCTGTCTTTATTGACTTCTCTTTGTCAGGCTGTGAAGTGGGAAGGCTTATATAATATTGCTGTTCGAGTTGCTAAGGATATTCAATTTGTTATGAGCCAGGCTGTTGTGCCCATTTTTGCTACTTGTGAATGGCAAAAAATAACAAGAATGTGGATGAGAATCTTGTTTTGTGCAAGGGATGGATCCTCTAAAGAGAGAAACAAGTAGGGACATAGAGAGGAAAGAGAAAAATGTGGTAATGCTTTTTACTTTGGGATATGTACTTGGCAAACTCTCTTGAAGTCCAACTTTCCTATATGTTGTGGAACTACCACTGTATATTTAAACTCGAATGATACATTTTTGTGTTAAAAAATAGATCATTTTAAAGTAAATATATGTTAAAACATGTTTTAATGCAAAAATTCAAGAAAGTTCATATTAAAATTAAAATGTTTTAAGTTATAAAATTTACAGTTCAATTTAAAAGGTGTACGGTATAAGTTAAAACGTATAAAGACTTTAATGGAAAGTCAGGAAAGTTGGGAGTTCTAGAGACTTTCTCTATGTACTTGGGAACGTTCATTAATGTTTAGTGGGTGGAGCATTTAGGGATATCAGTTTTGAGGAGGTCGAGAATGACTACACCACTTTTAGGAGTAGTCTGACTAGGAGGAACTTGAAAGAGCATACGTCCAACATTGTTGAGACTAAAGTGTGAGAGATGCTTATCGAGCGAGTCGATCGCGAGTAGTGGGTAACTCGACTCCGAGTCCGAATGAAGTCCTAGAGTGCGAACCATGGACTTATCAGTAGCCCCAAGGTACGTAGATGTTCAGAATATTGAGGTCTCCTCTCGAGGGCATTGCGCGGGGCTTGTTACTAGGGGGTAAGGCCAATAACTCGAGGGAGATATCTCGAAGCATTAAATTGGGGCATCTTCTCTAGACCGCTCGGGCTGACTCTTATGAATATCTATCTTCAAATTGTTTCGCATTCCATCTGGACACGTGGATGGCTGAGTTTAATTCCTTTTCATATCCAAAAGTAGAATACATGTGCCGTGTATTTATTCGTTTGCGCTGGCGGTTTGTTCCCCCACCTCTCCACTTGCTTGCATCGGAACACGGATCAAGGTAACTACCCGCTTAAATACTGTTTAATTTTGGGTTATATCTCCAAAGTATTTGTATTCCTCACTTCAATCTTTTCATCCAAGTGTAGAGGATGCTTCTCATCTAATTTTTCCAAAGCCCCAATTTCTTATTCAGCTTTAATCAGTAAGTCTTCAAAATCTTTTTTCAATCGTTGTCTGCATTTTTTCGTTCCTTTCATCCACTGTATTTCCCCCTACCCTCTATAATCATGTCAGATAGTAGTGAAATGATTTCCACCCCCTACATGATAATAAAGTGGTGATAGTGGTGCGACCGAGGAGATTAGTTTCGATGACAGCTTAGAAAATTCCCTTGTTTAGCAAGTTTCTGGACCATTATCGAGTGCATCCAGACCAGCTACATTCCAATGTAGTGGTGGCGATTATGGCGCTAATCACTTGGTGTGTCGGAGAGGGCATAGAACCAAGCTTTGATATATTTTGAAACTTGTATAAGGTGGTGGTCACCAAGGTTTAATAACCTTAATGCCTCGGATAAAAGGCCCTTTGAGCTTCCTTCCAAAAGTGAGGACTAGAAGAAGGTTCGGTTAACCTTTGATCGGACCAAATACCCCGTGCCTCACTGGAACTCAGATGTCAGGAGCGAGTCGACGAAAGATTTCAGGGTTCCAACTCGTCTGAACCGTGTTGAGTCGAACCTCCTTGGAGAAGGCATAAAGCTCGAAGGTGATAAGTGGGTGTCGGGGAATCATCGGGCATGTTGGATGTGGCCGATCGAAATCTCTAGGTGGTTGGATATGATCCCCGGTTGAACCCTTGATAATGGCAACTATTTGAAGGTTGAATACTTCGACCAACCAAAGGACGGGTTTAAGATCGCGTGGTATGAGTCGACCCTGATGGATAGGGAAGATCTTGAAGCGGCTCGCAAGGCCTCTCGGGCTTTGAAGGTCGCGGAGGAGCGAGAGGCTCGAGATAAGGACCGATCACCCTCCAAGGGGTCCTTGGAGGCCTCGAATGGGAAAGGGCCTGTATTTGTGGCGGATTCTCAACATGCCTTCCCGAGGTTACGACGAGGTCTAAGAGAGCATGCTCCCGTCATTGAGCCAATAGCCCAAGATCATTCCGAACGAAGAGGAGAAGGAGGAAGCTTTAGTCAGGGCTTTGATAAGGAGGAAGGATATACTTACTTCTCCATGTCTAGATTCCACAGAGGAGTATTTTGCTGTGACGTTTGGGGAAGAAGATGAAACCCTTGTCATTTCTTCTCCCGATGAAGATATCCTGACTGAGGGTAGCTTTTCTTATATGCATATATCCATGACTTGGTTTTATAGTTTCCTTACTGCTTCTGACCTATTAATCTCTTTGCTTTGCAGTGACTTCCTCCAACATACAAAAGAGTGACTGTTGCTGAGATAACACGGATGCAGGAGAAGAGGAAAAGACAGGAGGAGGAGGCCAGAAAGCAGCAACAACTTCAAGCTTCTAGGGCTCCAAGAAGCAAAAGGTTCGGCTCGAGCCCCTGGGTAGGTTCGAGGAGTATGTCTCGCAGCCCGCGGGGACCGATCTGATGTGTCCATGGTCCGAGAAATTTCAAGAGTTCTCTGAAGTTACTCAAGTGTATAAATCCTCCCTTAGTTAATCATTTCTCCATGTAGCCATAGTCTGGTTTTAATAAGTTGTGGTTGATATAAGTGCTAGCGGATTCCACTGGTGGAGTCGTGACAGTAGCATGCCGACTGATGCGTATGTACAAATCAGTCAAGGTACTTCATGCCCGATGCCAACCTCTCGAAGGCATTGCCGCCGAGAGGGATTCCTGTATTTTTTTTGTAGGAGGACTTATTTGGTTATCAGAATGGTGATGTCATCCCCTTCATTAGTGTGCCAGTAGTTGATTTCCAATTAAGCTACTTACTAGGGGAGTTCATAATCGGGTATCCGAACTTTCTGGTTCCACACTTTTGGGAACCATAAAAGTTTTGATCTGGTACTCTTGAACATGTTTACTAAATTATTATATTTATATTTTGCACATATATAAACAAAGCCTAAAAATTCAACATCTATAATAAATTTAGTTATAAAATTTTAATTATTATAAAAATAGTGTGTTTTCGTTAACGATGCTTAAATGAAGCAAATATAAGCCAAAGTTATTCATTACATCTATTTCCTATGCAAGATGTACATGAAATGTGTTATTAAAAAAATATAAAAAATGTTTTTAATAATAATATTTAATCGGATATTTCAGATATCCGATCCGAGAACCAATTTTTCTCATCTGGACCCGAAACCAATTATAAACATAATTATCTGGTCGGTTACTCGAAAGACTTATACTTCTAATTATCTGAACAATAGCATTCGGGTATTTCGCCTCTCGGACCGGGTAATTTTGAACACCCACTTACTACATAATATGAGTGATAAAGTGCAATATTCATTTTTAAAAACCCAGATCTACTTTCTGGTGGGGTTACCGCCGGGCTCCCCCGTTAAGGTGGTCACCCCTCCCACCCCTCTACCCATATAGCTTTCCAAACCACCCATACTAACCCCTCAATCAGAAACCCCCTTTTTTAGTCGGCAAACAACAGTCCCGAGTTACCTCTGCTTTTTCCGGCTACTTTCCACCCGACCAATAACTTCAAGCTATTGGAGCCAGGCTTCTTCGTTGCCGAAATCAATTTTCCGGAGCAGGTCGCTACCGCAAATCACCGAGAAGAAGCGGATGTGGGCAGCCGAGATATGCTTTTCCTTTTTGCAGATAGGAAACAGCCGCCGCTCGGAGCACTGCTGATCACCTGCGGAGGGCTCACACTGCCTAGACAGAGAGGATTTGAGGGCCGGTTTTGATTGGCCCGGTCAGCTCGGGTTGGGTAGGTCTGCCCGATCTATTGGGTCGGGTCGGTCAGCCTGGTTTGGACAGGTCTCTATTGGAGCTGCCTCAATTAGACAGAGAAGTTGGTTTTTGCTTCTTTTTTGTTTTTTTTTAAATTTTTATTTTTGGTCTCTTTTAGGATATATCATATATGTGTATTGATGTTCGGTACTAAAATATTGGAATGAATGTGATATGATAATCTTAGTTTTCTGATGGGTACTTTTGCTCAGTTAAATTTTGATTAGTTTCCAATCTGGTTTGTACAGTTGGGAGAAATCCGAGTCAAAATAGTTTGAATTCTTACTATTGGCGATACTGTAACTAGATTTGTAGACCTGTTGAGTTTCAACTCATATCGTGTTAGATTGTATTCGTCTCTCCAATATTTGGCGACCAACTAATTAGACCATAATTGATTGGGATTGCTCTAGTACTGATATTAATTTACATACAACCATTTTTAGTGGGATATGATTTGGATTGGCTCTTTTTGCAAAACGGTTTTGACTAATTTATGGAGTATTCTTGCCTATTTGTTTGTCATGTCCTTCCTAACCCGTGTACTTGGCGGGAGGGAAGACCCTTTGGGTTTCGGTCTATGCATGTTCCGTGTATAAACTCTGTACACTTTAAGTATTTATACTGCGAGTTAAGAATATTATACTTGTTAGGCAGTTAGATACTTTCGGGTATTAGACCTAAGTTTTCTTATGATATATCCCTCTTTTTAGTAGTCACCCCGAGGCGGAGTAGTCAGTGCCGACCCTATGAATTTTAGGGTCTGAGGCGATAAAAAAAGAGCTTCCAATATTAAAAAACATAACTATTTTTTCCCTCTTTTTTTGAAAATTCAGAAGGATCTTATATTTACCATTTGGAAGAGCCATTTTTTATCAAAAAAATTGATTAAATGAATATATAAGTCCGACAAATATATAGAGCATAAGTATTCAAAATTAGTCAAAGTATATAGGTTTAATTTGATATTCTAATAGCATATATCTCCTAATGTCTTTATTCTTTAAGACTTCGTGCATACTAATGCCAATGTATATATTAAAATATCAAAGCACAAATTTTACACATCAAATGACACATGTACACTGCACACGCATAACACAACCATTTACATGTATAATATTTATGGCCAAGTTCAATACCTACTAAAAGTATTCAGTCAAGATAATAATAAAAAATTAAGCAGAAAAATGAGACTTTAAAAGGCTGTTTTAATTTTAAAATGGGCCCAAAAAGATTTGGATTTTAAATTAAAAAAGAGCTCAAAATACTGAAATATTATATATAATTAGTTATAATATTTTAAAATTTTGGGCCCCTAAAATTATTTGAATTTTTGGGCCTGAGTCGAGTGCAACGTTGGCCTCAAGATAGGGCCGCCCCTGGAATTAGTAGTACGACTTTGCTGGAATTACTCTGCACCTCACTCAAGTTGCCACAATAACTCCAAAATGGTTTGATGTATATTTTTGGGTTTATCCAAACCCAAGCATGTATTTTTATTGCTTTTATTAATGGTTGAGTAGTCTTGAATTATCTTCCCGTCCACTTGGATGATTTTGACTTTTAAAAAAAGAAAAGAAAATATTTTTGTCATAACAATTTACACAATACCAAATAAAGATTGCATAGTCAAATTTACTGATATTGATATTTTGCCAAATTTCAATCTTGGAATTTAGTTAATATTCCACAATTTGACAAATTAATTTTTGATTAAACTATTATTAAATGAAATTTTATTTAACAATGATACAAATTTGATAAAATAAATTTCACAATTTATAATAAATTATACTAGCGTGGTATTACCGTGCACTGCTCGGTATATTCGATAATCACTTATTAATATATAGTTTCATTAAGCAACTCAATGAAGATGGGATGAACTGAGTTTAGGGTACAATCTAGAAAAATAATTTAAAAAATAAATTTTATTATAATAAAATAAAAACATTTCATTATAAATAAATAATTTTCCATTCTATAATAATAAAATAAAATATTTCATAACAATTTTAACATAAGAATCAGTTTTGCGGACGGCATCATGAAAAATAGCTTGAAGTATAAGGTGCATTATCTTTCTTTCTTATTGTAATTAATAACTTCAATGAAAACTAGAAACTTCAATGAAAACTAGAAACAATTCGGGGAACTTTTCAAAAAGGAGGCTGCAATAGAAAAAGTATATAATGAAAGTGCATTTTTATGCTATTTAGCTATTTTTATGAGAACTTTTATGATATCTGACTTATTTCATGCATCTGACACACTGCATGACGGTCCATTTTTTATTTTTTTGAATGTCACCTATGAAGGTGAGGGGAATTTATAGGCACCCCAAGTCAAAAAGAAAGACAAAAATAAAAGGAGCAAAGCAGCTCATTTGTTACAGACAAAGCCTAGAGTACTAGGCCATCAAAAAATCTACCTTTAGATGACAGGAAAAGTGTCATCCTCACTCTCTCAATTTGAACTTGCAATCTAGTAGTAGAAGCTTTTTAGCCAACGTTAAACAAAGAGCAATTCAACCGCCACCACAGTTACAAGGAATTAGGAGAATGGAAAGGGAACAAAATTGCCTAGACTGCATTAAGTAATTAATCTAATCAAGGTGCATGGAAAAGAGTATATCCTCCCTTCTTCAAGAAATGACCCTAATAGTAGGGACCTGAACAGCATCAAGGATCACTAAACCTTTCACAGTAGGGGGCAAGGAGTTCCAGTGGTATATCTCCTTTTTTATTTGCAAGTGCAGACTTTGCCAAGGCATCAGCAGGCTGGTTGCCCTCTCTGAGAGTATGGGTGATGGTAGAGTTCCCCAGCAAGCTGTGAACTGTTTAAAGAATTTGTATGAGTCTCCATTGTCTGGCTTCTGGATTAAGGATCATCTGAAGAGCATGCTTACAGTCTGATTCCAGTGAGAAATGAGTAGCACACTACTACAAAGGGGTTGGTGCAAGACACATATTTAAGGCTTTTGAGGCGTTCACATTTTTTTTCCGCCTTGCTTGAACGTTGCGAACTCGCTAGTATCGTAGGTTAGGGGAAAAAATGAAATTTAAGACGGATAGACGTTGTTGAAGGCGGAAATCAGTTTTGACGTAGAAATGTTCAAATTTAAGGCGGAAAGAAAGGATCCGCCTTAAATGGAGAGGATTGTTACGAACTCGTAACATTTGTGGTAAGTTAAACGTCTATGTAGCAAAATCGTAGCTTAGCTCGTTAGTATGTACTTTGGCCGTTGCGATCTCGTAAGGTTGCCTAAACCCTAATTTAAGCAGGCGAGAATATGCAACTTATCGTAACTTGGTCGCTAGGATGTGGCGAGTAATGTTGCGGTTTCGCTACTGTATAGGTCGTATATGAGAGTTGAGAATGTACAGTGCATGTGAGGTTGATTGAGTTCGCTGGCTACTCAAAAGTAAATGATTTCGCCGTGAAACATGCTGTTAGGGTTTAATTCTCAGCAGTAATACTAGCGATATCGCAACTAATTAAATTCATATTAAATTATTTCTCAACAGTACTACTAGCGAGATCGCAACTAATTTTATTCATATTAACCTAGCGAGGTCGCTGCTATGCCATTCATAAGTTTTGTTGTTCTATGTGATCATGTGCAGTAGCGAACACGTAATAAAGCTCGCCAACATTTGTCCCACATCGGCTGATTAGAAGGTGATTTTTCAGTTTATATACGGTTACATTTTACAAGGGTCCGATAAGTCGCCGACCAGCGCAAACTGAACATGAAACACCAAGGCTGAGGCCCAATACTTACATAGGCTAAGGCCCGATACTTACACAGGCTAATGCCCAACATTTATACGCCCAATATAGACCCAAACCCAAAAACCATTTTTTGATCGGTTCTTATCATGTAGCGAACTCGCATCAAGCTACGTCAATGTTGTGTTTTTTTATTGTGTCAATCTTTGTTGTTACGAATTCGCAAGGGTAGAGAAAGTACGCTGCGAGATCGCTACAGATTCTCTAGCTAGGCTCTATTGACTGAATACGACATGTTGCGATATCGTTAGGACCTCGTAAACAGGCGCTAGTTAGTTGCGATTTCGCTTGGTGTTCGGTTACTAATAAATCATCATGAAACGTGACAGTGACGAGATCGCTATGACCACGCACTATACAAAAAGTAAATGATTTTGCTGATACGATATGGGCTCTTAGGATGAAAAAATAAAATGTAAGGGACAAGATATCAAAACAAGAAAAGCTATTCAGTAATAAATGTGCCTAAATGGCAAACACAAGTTCATTAGAATCGAAACAAACTTGTGATACAAAAATACATAATGAAGAACAAACAACTAATACTAGTAGATCGTTCGTTCACCGAGGACATGAAGCAGTTCCTGATCGCAAGTGCATGCATCACAGGTGATGTCCGCCGGATCAAGGGGTGCCCAGGGATCGTACCTCACCCTGTTATTGAGGCCAGCATGCAGATTGCAGCAGATCGGCCTAGGCCTGACTGCTCCTTCTGAGAAGTACCTGAGGTAGTGTCTCCAACCCCAAGCGTATCTCAGACCTCTTTTGACGCGTTCCCGAGCTTGACGGAGGCCCTGCTTGTCGGTTCTCTTCATGGTTGTGATCACATTCATGCCTCTTTGAATGTCACCTTCGCAAATTGCAAAAACAGCCATGATATAGTAGAACACCATGAGACTGCATACTGTGGGCTCACATGCATGCCCTAGGGACGGGACTACATTACCGCAGATTAGCTCAAAAACTAATCTCTGCTCCTCGGTAAGCCTGTGGATCGGGTAATTCCTAACTGTACCCGGCCTATCAGAAGTCCTTTTAAACCACTTCTGACCCATCTCACCGGCCTTCAACGGTTGCTTGGGGCTAACAGAAGGAAACCTCTGCTCGTAATGTACCTCGTACGGACCATCCTTTTTGGTAGGCCTCAGGTCGTTACGAGACAGATAGGGACATTTCAGAACTTCATTGATGCTAAACTTATCGACCGTAAACTTAACACCCCGCACCATTGTAGTTATTTTCCTCCACCCCTTCCTCTAAACCTAGGTTCGCATAAACTTGGAGAACCTCCTCATGGTAAACAGGCTCAGGAAACATAAGCAATTTATCTAGATGTTGTGCCCTAAAATGGTCTAGCACGTAATCTAGTTGCAGCGAAGGCACCACACTACTATGAAACACATTATTATTTACAAGTTTCCGAGAGGAACAACGCTCATACCTAGATATGGCGGTGTCGTTTGTGGGTTTGTGGGTTTAGGGTTTAGGGTTTAACCGTGGTAACGTGTACACTAGCGATTTCGCTACCACAAAATCTAATTAGATTGTAACTAAAAAATAAAACTTTTTAATTTTCTTTTAGCAATTTCACATTCTAGCATATATATATTTTATATAGATGCAGTATAATACTCTATTTGTTAAATATCCATCATGATATTAACTCAGGTAGAGTACATCTTTGTCCATAACCAGTATGAAATAACTCTATGTAAAACATCAATAATTCGGTTTAAATTTTTAAACGCACTATCATATTCTAAAATATGTACATTTTATATATAAACAGTATAATACTCAATTTGGAAAATATCGATCATCACATTATGTCAAGCAGAGTACATCTTAGTACATCAGCATGCAATGTTATTAAGCGATACTCGGTAGTATGATGAGTGATGACAGTTGGTGAGTGAAAGTGTGCATGATACTTTGTTTAATTCAAGATCCGTGCTTGTATTCACATAAATGAGTTGTAATAAACTAAGTATCTCTAATCAAATGCACGTGAACTGCGCATATATATATGTATATATGTAGTTCATGTGTGAAGCTCTACTATGCTGTTGTCTCTAAAGGTAAGCGATGGATAGCGTTTTCAAGCGTACACATGATGTGTAGAGTTTCTTATTGTCTTACAATTAAAGACTAAGTTTCTTAAAACTCTTTCAAATAGTGTAATTGCAGATTAAGTCAACAAATCCCTATCCCGTTATACATCAGCATACGACGGAACAAATGAAAATTATTCTTACAATAGAATGATTAGTGTCTTATTCCATACCATCATTTCGTTTAAATCGTTTAAATCGTGATTTAAAATTGTTTGAGTGCATTTTTTTTTAAAAAATGATTATCTTAAGTAGGGTTCTGGCGAGCATGAGTAGCGAAATCGCAACAACCTAGTAACGTACTTTATGTCAGCTTTTCAGTTACGATATCGCTAGAAGGATAAAGTAGACCATAAAAGGCAATCACATGAGCACGCAATGATATCGTAAATAGCCACGTCAGGTGTAACGAGAGAGTTCCGATATCGCAAGAAGGAAATCTAGAATAAAGTAAACACGTTATAGATCAGAAAAACACAACACTTTTGGCATCTTATCCATCACTTCTTACGGGTTTCATCTCCAAAAGTTCAAACTTTTGCAAATCTTCTCAAATCTCCTCACCTTTCTTCACATCAAATCTCCATATCCCATCCCATACATGTTCGAAACATCAATTGTGTCAAAACAAAGTGGAAATAGCCACTAATTGCATGCAAAAGATTGGTAAGTTTTGCAATGAATTCCCAACCACATTTTTCACTATATTATTGTAATTAATGTCAATATTCAGTTGTGCTTGTTCAATTTGCCAAGTTCTGTTGTTGTGGGTAGGAGAGGGACAAACAAGGTAGACCATCCCCAACCAAAATAATCAATTCTACCGACACAACTTTGTCATATACCAAAGGTACGATTTTTTTCATTCTTATTTGCTAAAAATTTGATTTTCTTGTACATAGTGCCTCCATTTATCATGTTATTACTAAATATCATGTCAGAAGCATGTCCTGAACGAAAATCAAGATTTTCTTTTAATGTGAATTTGGAGAACTTTACTTCCTCGTCGGGTGATGAGGGGCAGAAGTTTCGGGTCCTGCTCTTCCGAGTGTGAGGATAAGCCCAAGAGATGGAACCGACGCCAGACTCGGAAAAAATCCCCTGCTAGCTAGTCATCAGGAGTATGTGTTGTTCCCAACTTACTTATCTAGTTATGCCTGCTAGCTTTTGGTGTATTGATATGCATCTGTGAAATGATGTAGGTCCTTCGCCTAGGAAGAAGAGGACCGAAAAAGTGGTGCCTTTTGTGTCCGAGCTCGAGGACGACACTGATGAGGATATCTCCTATTTCGAGCAACCAAGCACAGAGAAAGGTCCTTTGATGGACTGAACTACTACTTGAAAGATCCCGAGGAGGAGTATATGGCTTAACACTTAGGCCTTATGAGGAGTATCCACTGATGTCCGAGGTAACCATTCTCTCATATTCAAAGCCTTTTATTATGTGTAGTAGTGTGTATTGCTTAAAGAATACATATATGCAGTTGTTGACAGGTCTGACTAAAGTGAATGGCCAAACTATAGCCAGGTCGTTGCGCTTATATGACTCCACCTCCAAGCTGCATGCTCGATGTAGGGCTCTCAAAGGTGTGGCCGAGGATAGGGACGCTCTCTAGGCCCAAGTCGATGCCTTCAATGTTAAAAAGAAGGAGACACCCGTACCTTCCGCTGCTTCTGTGGAGGTCAATAGCTTGGAGATCGAGGTGAAGCAGCTAAAAGGGGATGTGGAGGCTATTAAGCAGGACAAGGACTCAGCTTAGTCTAGACTGGCATCTGTAGAGGCCACTATCAAAAGGCAGGCCCTTCAAGTCAAAGAGCTTACCCAAGAGTGAACCTTGCTGGGTGATCCTTTGGAACAACGGCGACTGCTCAACTTTTGAGTGATTTCAACGCCTGCTGCCCCAAGAAGATGAGTCACAAGGATAAGTATGGATGGTTGTTCCATCTCTCCGAGTTAGATAAGCTGCACGGCGGTGTTGACCAGCTGTGCGAGACTTCCTCGGAAAGGGATGGTGTGTCAGCTACTTTTAGTCATCTTGCCGCCTTTAAAGAGCTGAGAGCTTTCTTATCTGATCCTCGTCAGCATGGAGTTCACGGGTTAGAGCTCTTGGCTCAGTTGGGTTCCACTGAGAAAATAATGACATCCAAAGATTTACTAGGTATGATTGTAGCCAAGTATTTAGACTTTTTTGTTCTCGGTGACTCGTGCGAGGGAGAATCCTCATCCTCGGTTCCTGTTATTGAAGACAAGAAAAAGGACACCGAGTCCCCAAGCAAGTTGGCCATCGAAAGAGAATGATCTACTCCCCCCGCTGAAGACTCTTAAGTTCTAATGATTCTACTGCACAAGAAGCTCTGCGTCGTGCAAAGTTCAAGTTCCCTGGCAGGCAAAAGACCATTGTCAGCAGGAAAGAGGGCTTCACAAAGTTCAGCCGCTCTGACTACGTCAAGTGGAAGAAAGAGAACCGTATCATGGTCAGCTGGAAGTGGGGCTTCACCAAGTTCAGCCACTCTGACTACGTCAAGTGGAAGGCAGAGAACCGTATCATTTTATCGGCCAAGACATTTTTTCGTTTAGATAGGGTTTCTCACTGTCAAGTTATTGCCTTGGCAAGTAACAACTTATCATTTTTGAGAGTAGGTTTATCTTATGTATTCAAGGTCTTTCCTCAGGAGTCGACTCGGGACATCCTTCCAGTCAGTCCTTTTTTGTCGATTTAGTATAGACATATTTGATGTAATATTACACCTTTGATATGACTAAGTTGGAATAGTACCCTCTCGGACAAATGTCGGAGTATCATATTTTGATGCAATGACACCTTTGATATGATCCCCTAGCTTATAGTAGGCTTTTCCTAATTGTTTTGCTTCGAGATGATTGATGTTTAAACATGTTTGTTCAAATTATTTGGCCCGTAGACCTCAATAAAATATTTTTCTCAAGTATTTTATCTCGAATTCTGATCTTTCTTTATTTTACTCAAAGTGATTGACATTTGAATTCTTCATTCAAACAGCCTATTTTATATAAGCAGCAATCATATACTTTTCTCAAGTATACTTATGAGTAGTAATCAAAGTTATATTTATGATATCATTCCTCTTATTAGAAAACTAGCAAAGGGAGACCGCGTGTTGCGCGGCATGAGTCGGACACTTTTAAATTATATTCATAATTGAGGTAATTCTAGAGTTCGTTAATTTTATTCAAATTCAATATGGTACTTTAACACTAATAGTTTTAAATGTTTTTTAACGTGTTTTCAAATGTTTCATAATAATGAATCATGCAATTATCTTTTTATGTTAGTGGATCCACATTGCAATAAAGTACTTTAGATGTTTCACGATTTGTGCTATATTTCATATACTTTCAGTTAAATAAAAAATATTGAGAATAATTTTATTTAGTTTAATATTTGTTACTGAATTATTTGGAAAGATGATATTTTTTATTAAATATATATGAAAGCTAATTTCTTACATATTTATTGGTGCTATGATTGTAAATATAATTTCAAACAATTGCATAATTGCATTGTCATTCTCTTCATGTAATTCAAAATATGTAAAATAATATTTTTAAACATCAAGCAAATCAAAGCCGCCTCATATTATAATAATGAAGAATATATACCATTCCTAGACAAAATGGGCTATTCATAATTACATAACCTATCACCTCCAAAATCATCTTCGATCCCCATTAATCAACGATTATATAACAATTTAACCAACAATTCACACATAGTTAAATTGCATAAAATTTTAAAAAAAGAATTATATATCTCTAATAAAGGAAGTGTCTAAGAAAATCATGGATTAGCATTCAATGATGAGGTCGAGGATGTTAATATTGCCTTATCCACAAGAAATTATAAATTTTCAAAACATTAGATTAGAAGATGAAGTTCAAAGTACCTCCAAAGTTCAGTGTTGCTAGCATCTAATTAAATCATGATCTCCATAAGCGGCGCAAAATCCCTGCAAACATATATAGTTTTTATTTTGTAAGAATACCAAACAAAGAACTATGTATATCCGGTGGTGTAGTTAGAAGAATAACATGTTTCAATATTAAAACTTACCGTTGATTCTGCGGCAGCGACATGTATCTCTGGTGGTGGTTAATAAGAATTGACGATAGAATTGAAGGTCCGACATATCATCTTGCCAAACATCAGGGACCACAAAACCTAAAAATCCTCCAAAAACATCAACCCTGAAATCTGCAAATCCTACAAATCAACACAAAAAAACGTAAGGATATGTATACACACACATTCAGTGAGAAGTTGAAATCGATACAAATCAAAATAAGGTTGTGAAGAATAAGAATGAGAAATTGTGAGACTATATATAATCAGTATAACCACTTCGTTTTGACATTGAAGTAAAATATATTAATACCATATATATATTCTATAATGTACGGTGTAAAGGAAATTGTGTGCTGATTCCAACTAAGTGCCATGAAGGAAATATGAAAAACACAAATATGTATAAAATAAATTACGGAAAATAAGTGGCAATCATGCATAAGTAAAAATGGTTGATGTTTGCCAAAATGAAATGCATAAGATAAAAAAAGAAAAAAGATATGTATAAGATTATAAAAAAGGAAAAAATTGGAAACACATACAATTATTATGTACAACAAATATGTACACGGGGAAGGAAAATAATAACAAAAAGGGAAAAAGGAAAGAGAAAAGGATACTAATAAAATTTTAAAAAGGAAAAAATTGTCAACACATAAATATGTACAACAAATATGATAAAAGTAAAAATGGTTAATTATCTAAGTTAAAGGGCAGACGTTGGTGGTGGTATGGTGGTTATATGGCGCTATTTAATTAAAACTACGTAGTTTAATATTATTTATTAATTTATATTTACCGGAAAAATAACTCTTCTAATTCCCTTTAGGAAGAATTTTGACTGCTAATAATAAAGATAAAGACCGTTTAACGATCCCTATGTTGCTTGCGAGTTATAAGTCTTCTCATCGGCAGAGTTGGGTGTCGCTTACCGAACCCTAAAATGCTTGTGAGAATGTCGACATGGGTATATACTAGAATCAAGCTTAGAATCAGGGATATTTATCTAAATAGTTTTTATTTTTTACTATCAGGTGAATAATCCAATATTGTTCAACATAGCCTTTTTTTTCAAAGGGTTTTTATGGCGTGGTGAACCAAATAAAATTCACCCCACTAACTAGTGGTTTAATTTTTTTAAAAAAAGATAGAAGCAAATAGAATATATTTATTCAAGCTCATGGCTTAAAGTAAAATAAGTTAGGGTGTATTTGGTTGGAGAGAATTTTGAGAGTTTGGATTTTGTTTTGAAATTTTGAAAGTTTAGATTTTTGTTTGGGATTTTGAGAGTCTGATTTTGCAAAATCTTTATTTGGTTGGGTTGTAAGTGTGAAACAAAATTATTGATTGATTTGTAGGATTTTGCAAGTCTGGGATCAAAAATAGAATTTATAAAACGGTGAACCAAACACTAATTTAAAATCCTGAACTTGCAGAATCCCACCTTTCCAAAATCTACCTGAACCTAACGCAGCCTTATACACCCGAACTTAAGAAGTTGCATTTTATTTCCAAAATACTGTGGCTTATAGAAGTTTGATACCGTAATTCTTTAATATATATACATAGTATAAGACGTAAAAATTTCATTCGTTGTAGAGGCCATTAAATACTCTTTGTGGATGAAAAATGATTATTTTCAAAATGCAGGACATAAACTCATTATTTATATCTTAAGAAAACAACAATATTTATATCCGAAGAAACTAACAATATATATTTATGTATTAACACACAACAATACAATTCAGTGGAAACTTTTTCAACAAACAACAAACTATTTATTAATCTTAAATATATTGGAGGAGGCGATAACAAACAACCAACTCTAAATATTGCATCTGCCTCTCTCATCTAAAATCAATCTCTATGTATCTTTATATAGATACTACATCACACCTAATTCATAATGGAATACAATTTCGTAATCCTTAAATGATACAATAAGATACGCAATATTAAAATATCTGAACTCTTAATTAAATTTGGTTTAATGTATGGTGATATGGGCTTTGGCCCATGTCTGGACTCCGGCCCGGGTAGTGGTCCGGTCCATGAGTGACGTCAGCTAGAGTGGCGTTACCCGGGGACACAAAAGGCATGAATATGATCTGTCCCCGGATAAGGACAAACAGAGGTAGGACCACTGCATCTGGGTTGGACTCTCACCACCACACACTTATAAATACAGTTTTGGACTTGTGGAGAAAGTTATGTTTAATCAAACTAAAACTCTCTCAATATATCCTTATTCTCTCTCCTATTCAAAGGCTCCTCTTTCATCATCACGCTGGAGTACGCAGCTATGCTCGGAATATTCCAGGACGTTGTTTTGCAGGCTTATTAGGTGAGAGCGCGCGGACGACGGACGTGATTTTCTCTGGACCGGTGGCACCTGCTGTATTCCGAACGGGGATTGGAAGCTGGTAACATCAATATCCAACAAAAAATAAAAATTAAATACCTTATTGATCGAGTAGATTGGTGAAAATCCCAGTTATAATCTTTCCTAATTAATAATTAAGTATTTTATGGAGGGGGACATAAAAGAAAGTGATAGCCTCATCCATGAAAATGATTTTACGCTAAAAGTAATATATATATAACAAAAAAATATTTTTGAAATTATTAGTTTCTTATCAAGAGATTGTTTATAAAAATTCCCAATAATATTTCCTCGGATACGGACTGTAATTGATATTGGTGGCCATATAAGAAAATGACAGTCTCGTGCATGAAAATGATTTCTCATTCTCTAAATTATATTTAAAACATTAAAATACCTGTACTTTTAGGTTTGTTCTTTCAGTATTTCAAAAATTAAAAAGTTTGTTCTTTCAATCTACATTTAATTTTAATTTTTTAATCCAATTCAATTTAAGTAATAAAGTTGGAGATGCTCTTGTAATTAGAAGGCTCTCATTAATTATTCAAGAACTCACCACACTGTTTACCCAAACTCCAAAGGAATGTAAAATCATCAAGTTATCATATATATTAAATTTCCCATGTATGTATGTTTGTCCTCGGATACTGGATAAATTCGGATTAGATTTGAAAGAGGTGGTCATATAATTAGAAAATGAAAGCCTCGTTGATGAAAATGGAGGTATGTGAAATTAGATCCGCATGGTAGGAGTATAAATACGGCTATGCATGGAACCTGTCATGCACACCCTCTCAAACATTTAATTGATCATGGCATCTTTCTGCATGGTTTTTCTCGTTGCCATATTAGCTTTTTTTCAGCCTTCAAAAGCCAGAATCGCAACTGATGTTTCCAGTCAGTTGCAAACCTATATCGTTCAGCTAAGAGCTCCTGATCACATCGCTCATCTTTTGAATGATAAGCAGAAGAGAGAGAGCTGGTATGCATCACTTTTATCCCAAATAGTAAGTGATGACAAGTCGTCGTCCCGACTGATTCGCTCCTATCATCATGTTTTTCATGGATTTGCTGCCAGTCTAACACTCGATGAATTCGAAGCCCTGAAACATCTGGAAGGGGTTGTGTCAGCATGGTCTGATACAATAGAATATCTGCACACAACATATTCCCCTCAGTTCATGGGCTTGAACACGAGTGTTGGGGGGATTTGGGACAAGTCACTGTATGGATCAGGAATAATCATTGCAGTGTTGGATACCGGCATAAATGCTGATCACCTGTCGTTTCATGGCGACGGGCCTCCACCCGAGGAATGGAATGGAAAATGCGAGGCACCTATCAGATGTAATAACAAGCTGATTGGTGCCAAATCTCTTATGGTTGATGGTACACCAGAAGATGATGAGGGCCACGGTTCTCATGTAGCGGGCATTGCAGCTGGAGCCATGGTGAGAGATGCAAACGTAAACGGGGAAGGTTCTGGTACAGCTTCCGGAGTTGGACCCGATGTTCAATTGGCCGTTTATAGAGTATGCTCAAAAAGGGAGTGTCCGGGTTATGCCATGCTAGCTGGTTTTGATGCGGCTATTGAGGATGATGTAGATGTCATTTCTGTTTCAATAGGTCCTTCAAGCGGTGCACGGCCCGTACCAACGGACAACAAAGCCATTGGGTCATTTGCAGCCATAAAAAGAGGCATTTTTGTTGCTGTCTCAGCTGGAAACAAAGGACCATCACCCTCTACTATTAGCAACGAGGTAGCTTGGTATCTCACCGTTGGTTCCAGTAACACTGACAGAGACATTACTTTCAATGGCATTCGATCCATTTTGGAACCAGAATACGGTGTAGGAAGATTGAATGGGACTTCATACGGCCATCGTGCTCCCAGGGTTGCGCGTGGATCCTCCAGAGGCCCCACCAAAGTCTTTAAAGGTATCATAAAGCCGGATATAATCGGTCCTGGAGTTGATATAATTTCAGCCAGCCACGAAGGGGTGGATACATTTGTCATCAAGTCAGGAACATCAATGGCATGTCCTCATCTTAGTGGGGCGGCTGGGCTCATCAAGAAATTGCATCCCGATTGGTCTCCGGCTGCTATTAAATCAGCCTTAATGACCACCGCTAATCAATACGACATCTCCAAACGTCCCATTCAAGACAGATCAACCAGACAACCTGCAACTCCTTACGACATGGGCGCGGGCCACGTCGACGTTGTCAGAGCAACTGATCCAGGACTTGTCTTTGATATCCAGCCTGATGATTACATTCCTTATTTATGCACTGACTTGGGCTTAACGAGCCAACAAGTCGGTGCAATAGTTTCTAGTAATGTGGATTGTGCAACAGCGGAGGTAACATCTGGATCATCACTTAATCTCCCATCGATTTGGATCGATTTACAAGAAGAAGAATCTGTGACGGTTCCCAGAATATTTACGAATGTTGGTTCTCGTGCTGATGAAGTATACAAAGTGGAGATTGAATACAATGTACCCGACAAATTTCTGATCACCGTTGATCCTCAAGAGCTACAGTTTACAGATTTGAACAGTAACAAAAACTTTCAACTCACTTTTACTCGTAAAGCGAGTCAGGAGTGGGATGGAACAGTTGCAGCTTCCATGGTGTGGCGTTCGGACAAGCATGTTGTTAGGAGTCCGATAATGGTCGCTTTGTGATTCCATGTTAGCTAGGAGAAAACAAATGCATGTTTCTCCACGCATCATAATTAAGTATTGCTACCCAATCAAAAGCAAATTTGTAAAGTTTGTATGTATAATTGACAAGTTTAATGGAAAGAAGACACTCTAATATTCCATGTACGATACTTCGGAATTTCAGATTACAGAATCCAAGATAGACAAGATTGCGCATCATTTATGAAGAAGCCATATTTTGCAACCAACCTAGGTCTAGGATTATTTCTTATTTGGTTACATATTATGCCGGCATTAGGAATTGTAATTAAGGTAAAGTCTAATATTCCTTAAATTCTGATCAAGATTATTCCTTTTTATAGGCGATCCTTTTCAAAATTCATTCATGATACTCGGATACGCCTACTTGCTATAAAAATTCAATTTAACTAGTTTATTAACTAAAGAATTAAGTTACATATCAATCAGACTGATACCGTCTGTACCATCACATATCTAGAGATCCAATCCAAGAAAACCGTAATACCAACCCCAGGGATGTTAACTTGTGATGGGACTGAATTATACTAACTTTTTAACTTGTATTTGGGTAGGATTTGGTACATGCATTGTGGCCTTGTTATCCAAATAGCATTTCTAGTGGTCGTTTCCACTACTTTTACCTTCTTCTTTTTTTAATTATTATGGAGATTTATTGGCATCCCTGAACCATTGTCTGCCAAAATTGGCTGAAAGCTTACAATAAAAGGTACTTGAAATGAAATGAGAAAAGTACTTAGTGCTTCTCTAATGTTACAATTGTTACGGTTGTGAATTGTGTTTTAGGTTTATTTTACATTCCTCATTTTCTTCTCCCAAGCATATTAGTGAATGAGTAAACAAATACACAAACACAAGTCTGCGCTCAGGGAGGTGAGGAGTTGAAATAACCTAAACACTTCACAAAATGCTTTGTTGAGTGTGAGTCCTCCTTGTTACATACTTCCAACTTTTGCATAATTCCTCTGTGTCTCCTTTTGATTCATCCTTGGTGCTGGTTCTTCCCATTGGAGCTTCCTCTCCAATGGGTCTTCTGTCCTATGTAAAATTAGAGCAGCAGAATCAATCCAGAACATTATTCCTACTAGCTCTAACATTAGAGACTCCAATTCCGTCTAGTGATATTAACCCTCTTAGTATAATATGAGCATGTGCTATGTTTATGACTTGTGAGCTGAGTAGCAATGAACTTCTGTTAGCAAGAAAGTCAGCTACTGTGTTGCCCTTTCTACAGATATGAGTAATACATATGCCTATGGATGACTCTCTCAACTCAGTGCATAAAGTAAAGCATTTCAGTCAATGGAAGAAGGTGATAGAATCCCTTTTATAGCAATCATACAATCATATTCAATGCAGAATGGCAGACCAGTTTGCCTACCAATCTGCAAACCTAATTTTATGGCTAACAGTTCAGAGTGTAAGGGATGTATTGTTTTAACAGTACTCATTTCCATGTTGCATACTCTACTAATAACATATCTTACCACTACACCCAGTCCCACTGTATTAGTGTTGACAAAGGATGCATCTATATTTACCTTAAGACCTATATCAGGTGGCTGCCATTTGATTGATTTTATAGTCCTAGGTATTTTCCTTCTGAGGAAAGGAACAAGCCCTAAAGATATTAAATGATTATGCTTTTGTGTTCCAGTCATGGGAAAGGCTGTAAAAAGCTTTTTCACTCTGCTTGTTATAGTTTCCACCACTTGCTGTATTGTGGATTTGGTGCCTTTGTGTATGAATGAATTCCTAGTGCACCACAGAATCCAGAAAGCTACAACCATGGCAGTATATATAACTTCAGTATGGTTTTTGGATGAGCCTTTGAAGGTAAAGTAATATCTTATCATGTGCTTTGCACTATAAAAATGTGGTACCGGGATTCCTTACAAGCAGTGCAAATATTCTAAGACATGAGTAGTGGTGCTACACTCATTAAAGAAGTGGTCTAATGAATCAAAATTGCAGAAAAAAATACATTTTGATGGTAAATGAATGCCAAACTGAGTCAAGATATCATCAAAAGAAAGTATGATGCTTACTGCTCTCCATAAGAAAATTGAGTACTGGATAGATATTTGTCTGAGCCATACCTTACTAATGCTGTTCTGATCATTTCCACTTGCCCATTTATGCTACTCATGAATGGCAAGAAATAACAATAATGTGGATGTGAATCTTGAGTTTTGTGCAAGGGATGTATCCTCTAAAGAGAGAAACGAATAAGGACATAGAGAGGGAAGAGAAAAATGTGCTAATGCCTTTTACTTTGGGATATGTACTTGGGAACGTTCATTCATGTTTAATGGGTGGAGCATTTAGGGATATCAATTCTGATGAGGTCAAGAATGAATGCACCACTTTTAAGAGCAGTCTGATTGGGAGGAACTTGAAAGAGCATGCGTCCAACATTGCCGAGACTAAGTGTGACTATGTATCTATCCCGCTTTATGTTTCTTGGTTGACTTTTGAGTGCTTAAAGACCATTGATAGCTAGTTGGTACTCGATGACAGTTTAAGCCAATTTAGCTCCTTATCGTCTACATCTACAAGGACCATGTTGCAGTTAAAATCATGTCCTGATGAATTTTCCTCAGACACTAGTAGCACTGATCTTGTGTCCCTAAAAGGCTTAGGTACATTTGAATGGCCTGATATCGTATATGATGTTAGTTCACGGAATATTTATCTCCACATCCCTTTACATCGAGTACTATCCATGATTTTGGAGAGATCATTGAGAAAATGCTTTGATGAATCTACAATTCTAGTCTGGGCTGCCCCTTCTGGGGAGTCAGAATGTTTCTTTTCCAACATTTTAGGGGGTTGTCATCCTCATAGGTCTATGCCTTCTTTATGGAGCATCCTCTGTGAATCAGGTTGTTTGTTGCACAGGTTCGAGCTGACTTGCAGCGTAGAAATGGAAAAGTTGCCACACTTGTTTTTGTGTGTATATGGTATCACTCACCTTTCTGGTATGATAAACTTCCACACCCCTCCGTCATGTTTCATTTAATCAAGTATTTGTTTCGTAACAATTTTGCTCATGGAAAATATTCTTTTTTTATGGCATTCTTAATGCAGGTCTGAGAAGAGTTTAGAGTATTATTTGTTTCTCATGCAAATTTGTGCCGCACTAGTTCCACCCAAACTTTACGTGAAGAGCATATTGGAGCACTTTGACATGTCTAATTATCTAGATTTGAAGCTCGAACTGTCTAGCGAGTATGTGCATTTCCTTCCTCTTCTTGACATTTTTGTTCTTCTATCTGTTTCTGGTTGGATTCACATGCTTTGTTCTTCTGTATGTGTTTGGTTTGACTTTTGTCTTTGTCAAGGGTTTCAGGCTGCCTTTACTATGCTTTGATTTGTGGCTTTTGAGGGTTAACAACATGTAAGGCAGTGATCTGAAGGACTTGAGAAAAATAGTTTTGATGGAACTTTTAGTTATACTAAGCGAATTGACTTCGTTTCTTTCTGTGCAACTGTCCTTTTACTTTTTTGTTCTTGATATGGGTAATCTTCCCCCCATCGTTTAATTCATTATTTTTTAAAAAAATTCTGACCATCAGTGTGTCCAATTATGTTTGACTAAAAGTTACTTCTCTACTTCCATCAACAGAAGAAATAAAGAGAACGTGAAATAACAAAGCGGGAACCACAATCTAATGTTACAACAATCTAACAAGATTTGACAAAATCATGTTATTTTTAGTTAATTAATTTTGATGTACCAAATTAGCTAAATTTAGCCAAATCAATTGTAAAAGGGGACCTTAATTCGGGACGGAGGGAGTAATGTTTGTTGAATAAAATCTGTACAATAGTGATTACTTGTCCTCGCTTCTCAGCACTATATAAGTTACTTTGGGAACAGTTCATTTGTAACCAATTGAACATAGGTTTAAAAGTTCTTGAGGAGACTATCTTTGATTTTGTTCCCTACGGCTTTAACCCCACTCACTCTCTTAATTAACCATAGAAAAAAGATAAGAGCATGAGTAGGTGTGTTTTAGCCATATGTTCATATATATATATATATATATATAAAGAAGTTTTTCCACTGCATCTGGCACTCGGATGGATGGTTGTTTGTAATGCTTCACACCTTTATTATGACATTGAGAAATTAAATTGATTATGACAAGTTCAATAGCATAGCATGCAAGGTTGGTTGTATTGGAGCGCCTTTGATTGTGACATAACTCATTGCCATTGAAGAAAGTTGTTTACAATTGAATATACTTTGGTGAATGAGAATCCTCGTTTACTTTCTTTTTTATTATATCATCCTTCTTGCCCCATCCTAGGTATGAATCAGTTCTAGTTCAGGATATGCTCAAGTTCTTAATTTAGATTGTGAAAGAAAGGAGGTTTTGTGGACAAACAAGTGCTGAATGTATACGAAGAGAATTTATATATAGGCTTTCTATTGGAGATGCTACTCATAGTCAATTGGAAGAATTTATTCCTTCATATTTATTGTAAAATGGCAATTTCCAACATATATTTGCAGTACATTCCAACGGCGCTACCTTGAAATAATCATGTATCACTATGTATATTTTGATCTGTCTTTAAATGTTAATAAAATATACATTTAGCGTGCAAATTATTTATGTCTATTATTCATACGTCGGATTGATGAATTCAATTCTAAACTGCTAAAGTATAATATCAAAATGTACAAATTATATATATTTTCATAGTATTAACAATAATTATATATGAACTCACTAATTTTCATTATTTTAATAGCTAATTCAAATTCTTAAGTTCCGGCTCTTTCTGGTATGATAAACTTCCACACCCCTCCATCATGTTCCACTTAATCAAGTATTTGTTTTGTAACCAATTTGCTCATGGAAAAACATTCTTTTTTATGGCATTCTTAATGTAGGTCTGAGAAGAGTTTAGAGTATGATTTGTTTATCATGCAAATTTGTGCCGCACTAGCTCCACCCGAACTTTACGTGAAGAGAAAGCGCTTTGGCATGTCTAATTATCAAGATTTGAAGCTCGAACTGTTTAGCGAGTATGTACATTTCCTTCCTCTTATTGACATTTTCGTTCCTCTTATTGGATTTACATACTTTGTTCTTCTGTTTGTGTTTGGTTTGACTTTTTTCTTAATCAAATTGAATCACAATGGGAGCAAATATTAATTTGATATGACCGAAACTAATGTATTACAATGTAAACTACTAATTACCCGATCAAATAATTATGTATCCCTATGTATATTTTGATTTGTCTTTATATGTTAAAATTTTTTACAGTTGGCGTGCAAATTATTTATGTCTATTTTTTATACGTTGGGTTGATGAATTCAATTCTAAACTGGTAAAGTATCATATCGAAATGTATAACATATTTTCACAGTATTAACTTTAATTATATATGAACCACTATCATCACAAATCTTATAATTTCTTTGTATATATTGATCAACTTGTTTGCCAATGCATGTATCCCACATCTGAAAAACCAGCCAAAAAAATGAAAAATCATAAAAAAATTAATCATAATAGCTTGAAACTAATGAAAGTGTATAGAAAATAGATACCAAAAAGAACAGTTACCTTGGTTGCACCATTATAATCAGATGATGCCAAGTAGTTGTGCATATACTTGTTCAACATGGGCGGATCTATACCCGATCGTGGCTTCAACCACATTAAAAATGACGGACGAGTTTAGAATTATTAAACTATGGAATTTTTTAAATTATTATAACTTATTTGTCCGCCACTACTATCGGCCTATCAATGTTATTCACCCATACCTAAATAATTTTTCTAGATCAGTCAACTTATTAGTTCGAGATCGTCAAACATCCATACGCTGCCACAACTTGCATGCCTTGTTGATGCCGCGAGTCACGAGGTCGAGTGAAGAAGAAAGTTATGAGTTTAGTATCACTGTGATAGTTTTACGTGACCAAATTGTTAAGGCAAGTACAGGCTTAAATGGTTTATCTAGCAATTACAGAGTGACGTATGCAAAGTGGTGCATGACTAAGTTAACTTGTTATTGTACACTAAACACTTTACATTTTCATTTACGATCATCAGTAATGGGTGATGCCGATCAAATTCGAGATAGTCATCGAGAAGAGACGCAAAAACTCAACTATTTTGATCTTTTTCTGGTCTCGGTCTCATGGACATAATCACTGGCGGATCCAGAAAATCATTTAAGGTATGGTTGAACAGCAGTAAAAGCGGTATTAGTGATAGATGAATAAATTGAAATAGATTAAACAAATTTGCAGTTTATGGGCTACTCCGTCAATTTTTATTATGGCTTGCGTAACGAATTAATAAATTAAATAGATTTTTTAAAAAATCCATAATTCGATAATTATTAGATACTGCGTCAATTTTTAGTAGAGACATACCATATAATTTATAAAAATAAAAAATAAAAATGGTGTATACGTGTGTTTAGTTATTTTAAATTGTTTATACTTAAAATAACTTAATTTAAATATTGTTTATAAATGTTTTTAAAGTTATAATTGACTATATGAATGTTGTTATAATAACTTATCATGATCGAGTTCTTAAAGTTGGTATAATTGACTACAACACATGAGCAGTCATAGCATGGCATTATTCCTGGGAAGGGATTATTGACACATAAAGTGAATCAAAAAATGAGCACTAGAGCATCCAAGGGAGCTGATACAAAAAAAAGTACATGTTCTTATTAGGTACACATTTACGTGATCTGCAAAAAATAAAACATCTCTTTACTAGGATACAAACTGCGACGTGCTAGCTTATACATTTACCCAAGATTATTTCATTCATCTTTGGCTAATGTGTTTCTTGGTCTTGACGATGAATAGGTATTTGAGACTTCTGTGATTTCTTATTGAGAAAAACAAAGATGGTTTGATTATCAACTGATTTCTAATTTTCGGATTTGGAAGATTTGGCAGATTTGTCAATTTAGGGATTCTGTGTGTGACATACTGATACTCAGTTGGGCAATCTGGATGGCATGAGGAACTTGTTGTTGCTACTTTTAGATTGTTATAGAATTGTTTTTTAAAATGATTATGTAGGCAGTGTTTGGTAAGCTCTTTGTTGAAAATTTGAAAAAGAATGAGAATATCACGAAGAAGCTGGCAATACTAAATTCTACTCAAAGAAAACCACACACAATTAAAAAAAATGCAATCTTTGATTGTTGAATGAATGTCAATATATACCTCCAGCAGTTCAGTCTTAACGATAGCTAGCTGTTTCGAGGTTGTTGCCATCCTCTCATCTTGATCCAAAAATTCTGTAGTTTCTTTAGGCCTAATATTTGCGTTAGGTTTGTACATAGATTTTGGCTGTTTTAATGCAGAAGTGTAATAAATTGTGTTATATTTGTACATAAATTTTGTTGTATTTTTGAATATGAACTCCACAATATAGTTTTTTTTAGATGAAAATTATTTATTCATGTTTACGGAGCTCTCCCATCCCTTTTGGATAGGAGAGCTCAATTTTATACAGAACATAATCAGTTTGAGACTTCGCAAGCTGCTCCATTTCTCTATGAAATATACTTATGAATTCGCAAGCGTTTTACGCTTCTGAGTGATTTATTTGATAGAATCAAATAGCTTGCGAGTTAGCAAGCTATGTGCAAGGCGGAAAAAAAACAAAGCAAGGCAGAAATGGTTTAACAAGGAAGAGGAAGAACCGTCTTAGTAATTTTTATAATTTTAAGACACATCCAAGCAAGGCGGAAAACATCCACCTGACTACCTTCAGGATAAACCGCCTTAAACGGCATTCCTTTGTAGTAGTGTGTTAAGGAATATGCTAGATATATTTAATTATGGACATTAGGTCCTTTCTTGTGTAGAAATTAATTCTTTTTGCTGTTGTACCGCCTAGAGCCTGCTGTGTAGAATTATAAATATTGTAATCATCCTCTTGTAATAATTGTCTTTGATAATATATTTGAAGTGCCTATTATACATATTATTATTTATTTTACATGGTATCAAATGCCTGGTTCAATCCCGGAACCCTGATCAACTTCTTCTCGGACCCTGATCGACATCGTCCTTGTTACTGGAACGCTGATCGACTTCTCCCGGAACCCGGATCGCCTTCTCTCCGGAACATCGACTTCCTCCTTGTTGCTGCCATCCGCTTCTAACTTCCTTCACGTCATAACTATGGATTCATGTTCTCGCCGTTGCCTTCTACTTCAAGTTGTTGCCACTATAAATTCTTGACGTCTACATTTATTTCTCACCGAACTCTTCCGGCTTCGACCGAAATCCGGTCTTTGACTCCATCATTAATTTTTCTGCCGAACTCTTCCGGCCTTCTCAGTGTGACCAACTCCTGGTTTTTGACTCTATATTTTTTTCGCCGAACTCTTCTGGGTCTGACCAAACTCCTGGTCCTTGACTCTATCATAATTTTTTTCTGCCGAACTCTTCTGACCTACTTTGTCCAAGTGCAATGTGCATACAGCCAGTACCTTGCACGTGCGTGAGCGAGATGGATTGCGATGATTGCTGCTCGTTCACTTGGACCACCGACTCTCTCTGATGGGTTGAACTATACTAATTATTATTCATGTGTTGCTGATATTATTTCGATTTCTACTCTTGGAGTTTATGAAGGGGAGCTACACAATACTCTTTTTCTCATTGAGTTTTTTAATGAGATTGTGTGCTCTTTCTGACAGATACTTCATGATGTTCTTCGCAAGTTGGCATTCTTGATCATCATGCTCCAACTTGAGTGGGGGTGTTAAGGAATATGCTAGATATATTTAATTATGGACATTAGGTCCTTTCTTGTGTAGAAATTAATTCTTTTTCCTGTTGTACCGCCTAGAGGCTGTTGTCTAGAATTATAAATATTGTAATCATTCTCTTGTAATAATTGCCTTTGATAATATATTTGAAGTGCCTATTATACATATTATTATTTATTTTACATAGTGTTAGGATAGGTTAGTGGTTTTCCAAATTCCATGTATATTGAGGCCAAATCTTTCGGCTCATGAAAAAAATCTGAATGAACCTGGCGGACACGAGTCATGGACTAATCTCAACACACACCCACTGATTGTATACAGCATATGTAGCAGTTTGAGGACATGCCGAAGCATATGGTCACAACTCACATGCAATTTTGCGATAAATATGCACTAAATTAATAAGAATGTGACCACTGGTTATCAGTAGAGCAGTTGAGCATTAGATATTCAATCGTCAAGAGACCCTATCTAGTGATGTATCAACGTAATGGCGGGAAAGATAAGATTCGAAGATATATATATATATATATATATATATATATATATATATATATATATATATATATATATATATGGTCGATGGAATGCAATCAATAATTCAATCTTGAAAAACCCTATTTATCCAGCTACCAGGAGTAAATGAAAGATATGAAAATATCCACAGAGTTATGTACTGGTATGATTGGATGGAGAATTTTGCTTTTAAATACTGGGATGAATGCAGCAAATCATTCACAAGACTATCTAAACAATTAATCATGCCACCTTTCTTCATCATATGTTTCTTTTTTTTCATACAATTCAGTAGTTTTCAGCTATCCCAAGCCATAAATGTAACTGATGGATTACAAACCTATATCATTCAACTTAGAGCTCCTGACCATATTGCTCACCTTTTGAATGATACGCGGGAGAGGGAGGGGTGGTATGCATCACTCATATCCGAAATAGCAGGTGATGATGATGTTGATCACAAGTCATCATCACGGCAAGTTCACAGCTATCATCATGTTTTCACTGGGTTTGCAGCCAGGTTTACAACAGGCGAAGTCGAAGCACTCAAGCAAATCGAGGTGGTTTTGTCGGCATGGCCTGAGAAAATCAGGCATCCTATGAAAACCTACTCCCCAAAGTTCATGGGGTTGACCCCAGGTGCTGGTGGATTCTAGCACAAGTCAAACTATGTATCGGGAATAATCATCGGAGTGTTTGATTATGGCATAAATGTTGATGGTCACCTATCATTTTCTTCTGATAAGCCTCCACCTGGTGAATGGAAGGGAAAATGCGAGGCACCGATCAAATGCAACGATAAGCTGGTTGGTGCCAGATCTTTTACTGGTGGCACATCCGCAGATGAGACAGGCCATGGTTCTCATGTTGCTGGCATTGCAGCTGGAAAAATGGTGGAACATGCAAATGTAGAGGGTGAAGGTTCTGGCGTAGCATCTGGAGTTGGACCCAGTTCCCAGTTGGCCGTTGTAAAGTCAAGAATTATTGAGTTGGCAATTTTTATGAACGGTGAAGACTTTGACATGAATTCATGTCAGGCGCCAAGTTCTTCAGGAACTTCGACATGAAGTAATGTCAAGAAGACGCAGATTCAGAAAAACAACAAACAAGGAAGTCCAAGATTAATTATGGCTGATCGAGCAAACATGGAAAGATGATATTCAGCCGAATCCAATCTAGATTCTATTTTGTGTTTTATTTGGTAAGATTAAAACATATTTGGAATAGAACCAAATTAATATGGTTTATTCCTAATTAGGTCTAGATTAGAACATTCTTTTCCCTTATATAATAGAATAGCAAATATGGAAATCACAATTCATACAGGGAAAAGAAGAGTGATGAATCTGATTGAACCTGGGATTCAATGCTTTATAAATACAGAGCCCCATGGCTATATTCAGCATCGATTCAGAAGCTTCAACGTATAAGCATAAACTGGGAGTTTGAGGTTTTTGCTAAAGAAGAATCGACGTAGAAGTTAGAGACGTGTTTGAGGTTCACTCACAGAGATCGACAATCGACAACGACAACAAGAGATCGGGAGATCAACATAGAAGGAGCTTGTGTTTGGGACAGCTTGAAGAAGTGCAGCCTTGACTCGCGCTAGATATAGAGTTAAGTAGCAAAGAGATTTTGTACTGTAACTGAGCTTTCTAGTGAAATTCTTCAAGTTGGGCAGAAGCTGCCTCGCAGAGTAGGTTGTAAACCGAACTGCGTTATCAATTGCTGTGTTATTTAAAATTCCACATATTTGACATTATAATGTCCCGTACACAGTAATAGATAAACCGATCTAAGTTAATTAATCGATCAGATTTAGGTAGACTCACACTTCAATTGGTATCATAGCTGGTGCTTAAACAGCCCTTGATTGCAAGGAGAGCAGATCCGGACAGAGTTCTACCTATGGCGAGCAGAGAAGGAGGATCTACCACTAAGCCACCTTTGCTTGAAGGAGAGGCAAATTATGCATTCTGGAAGACAAGAATGAGGGTCTTTATTGATGCTGTTGATGATTATGCATGGGATGCAGTTATGACAAGTTGGTCTCCACCAGTTGTACCTGAGAATGAAGAAGAATGAGCTATAGAAGTACTAAAGCCTAAACTTTCATATACTCCTGCAGAACTAAAAGCATGCCAAGCAAACTTCAAAGCTTCGAATGCTATCTTCACTGCAGTTGATTCAGAGCAGTTTAAATTCATCTCTAACTGCACTACAGCCAATGAAGCATGGGATATACTAGAATCAGTACATGAAGGAGATGCAAAGGCTAGGGAGAGCAAACTGAGTGTGCTAACTGGACAATATGAACTCTTGATGATGAATGATGATAAAACCATAGCCCAGTTTAATAGCAGATTCAGAGATCTAATGAATAAAATGGTTGCTCTTGGCAAGAAACACAAACAACCGAAGCTGATCATGAAGTTCCTTAGATGTCTACCAAAGGACAAATTTGGAAATAAAGTGGAAGCCATAAAAGAAGCCAGAGATCTAACCAAGATGACACTGAATGAGCTGGTTGGGACATTACAAGCCTATGAGATAGAATATCATCGTGACTCTGAAAAGAAGACCAAGAAGAACTTAGCTTTCAGAACCACTGAAAATAGGGAAGTTGAATGTCCAAGCAACGATGAACGCAATGAAGAGATAGCCTTATTGACCAGAAATTTCTCCAAAATTCTGAATAAAGTCTCAAACCTGAATTCTCAAGATAGACCAAGTAATTGGAAACTCAGAACTCAAGATGCAAGAAACTTCAAGTCTTCAAGACAGCAGCAGCAAAATTCCAGAATAAACTTAACTGGAAGCAAAGATAAAAGATGCAGAAATTGTGGAGGTTTAGGGCATTTTCAAAATGTTTGTCCTAGTGCCAAAATAAGTGATCAAGCTATGATTTCAAGTTGGAGTGACGAAGATGAAGATACTGAAGGCTTAACAAGAAATTGTGTTGCTTTTGGAGCTAAGGTTACTGAAATAACAGATGCAGGAATAAGACATTCGAATGTCCAAATTGATAATACTGATTCTGATAAAGATGTTCGCATTTCTTACATTGACCTACACAAATCTTGGGAGAAAATTGTTAAGATCAACCAAAAACTTACAAAAGATAAAGCAGAATTGAAGAAGAAGAATGATGAGCTTACAAAAGATAAGGCAGAATTGGAGATGAAGAATGATGAACTACTAGAGAAGCTGACTAGTGTAACTGAAAGAGCAGAAGATGCAGAAAGTACAACTCATAGACTCAATACTGGAAGAGCCAAACTTGACGAGTTATTGACAATGGGGCAACATACTAGACATGGTATTGGATATGAAAACAGGCCGTCACAAATTAGGAGCAAGTACAAGGAGGCTAAAGTAATAGTTGAAAAAGATGAGCTGCCTAAATTACAGAAAAAGAAACGAGCTCGAAAATGTAGCTATTGCAAAATGACTGGACACTCTAAGAACAGGTGTTTTGTTCTTTTTCGAGACATGGACAACTTAAAGCGAGATGCAAGACATTTAACTATCCAGAAGAAGCATACAGTGCCAGTACAACGAAGCAGACAGTATAATGTCCATAGTGTTCTACTACCAGTCTGCAAGAAAGTATGGCGACCAAAATCCACCATTCTATGCTACTCAAGTTATGTGTGTCATCATGCTGAATCTCAAGATGCGTGGTATTTTGATAGTGCCTGTTCAAGACACATGACTGGATCACCAGATCTACTGCAACATCTAAAACCATGTTTTGCTGGATCTGTGAAGTTTGGAGATGGAAAAAGAAGCAAGATTATTGGAAAAGGGGATCTGGTGATTGAAGGATTTCCAATGTTCACAAACGTATTCTTAGTTCAAGATCTAAAAGCAAATCTATTGAGCATTAGTCAGCTGTGTGATAGTGACATGTCTGTAAATTTTGACAAACAAAAATGCACAGTCAAGTATGATGGAGGGATGTTTACTGGCTCAAGGTCATCTGATAACTGCTATCTTCTGGATGAGAAACTACAATGCAATAGTGCAAGTCTGAATAATGAGAAGTTATGGCACAGAAAGTTGGGACATATGAACTACAAATCTCTGGTTAAAGCATCAAAGAGTGGAGCTTTAAGAGGATTGCCCAAGCTAAAAGAGAAATCTGGAGAAGTTTGTGGATCTTGTTAACTGGGAAAACAGACAAAGAAGAAACACAAGGCAGTCCATGAGATTACTACATCTCAAGTCCTAGAGTTATTAAACATGGATTTGATGGGGCCTATGAGGAATTCAAGTGTTGGAGGAAAGAAATATATCTTTGTCTGTGTTGATGACTATTCAAGATATACTTGGGTAAGTTTTCTCAAAGAAAAATCTGATGCTATTCATGTATTTACAAAACTGGTCAACAGATTACATACAGAGAAAGTTGCTTCAGGAGCAAGGATTGTTAGACTCATAAGTGATCATGGAAGAGAATTTGAGAATACACAATTCTCCCAATTATGTGAATCTCTGGGAATCCATCATGAGTATTCAGCTCCTTATACTCCCCAAATGAATGGAATTGCTGAGAGAAAGAACTGGACTCTAACAGAATTGGCTAGAACTATGATTGTTGCAAAGAATGTTGGTCTAAAGTGGTGGGCAGAAGCATTTGACACTGCATGTTATGTTATTAACAGAGTATACTTGAGACCTTTGACTGAAAAGACACCCTATGAGATCTGGAAAGGAAGAAAGCCTGATGTTTCATACTTTCATGTGTTTGGAAGCAAGTGTTGTATTCTTCAAGAAAAAACACTACTTGGAAAGTTTGAAGAGAAAAGTTCAGAAGGGATGTTTCTTGGTTATTCTACCACTAGCAAAGCTTACAGAGTTTTACACTTGAAGGATAATATTGTTATGGAATCACACAATGTTGTAGTGGATGATACTGAGGAGTCTGATCAGACAGAAGAAGAGATTCTAGCTTCTAATGATAAGAATGAACAGTCTGCTCCAGACATTTTAATGTCCAGCGACCAAAATGATTCATCAGATATTGTACTACCAAACTCTGAAAATTCTGATACTTCTGTTTCTGAACTCATAGCAGCTGATGATGATAATATTCCTGAAACTGTAGTAACTGAAATGGAGCCAATCAGAAGACATAGAATGCAACTTCGACAAACTGAGCCTATTAATTACAGACAGTTAGCCGGTTATTCTTGTTTTATATCTACCTTGGCGGGATATTCTTGTTTCATCTCTATGATCGAGCCTAAGAACGTGAAAGAAGCACTAGAGGATGAGTACTGGATAGCGGCTATGCAAGAAGAGTTAGAACAGTTTACAAGGAATGATGTATGGGTTCTGACCCCAAGACCTACACATTCGAATGTCATTGGCACCAAGTGGATTTTTAAGAATAAATCAGATGCTGATGGACTAGTTGTTTGAAACAAGGCCATATTAGTTGCTCAAGGATATACACAAGTAGAAGGTGTTGATTATGATGAAACTTTTGCACCGGTGGCAAGACTTGAGGCTATCAGATTGCTACTTGTTGTTGCTTGTGTTATGAACTTCAAAGTATACCAGATGGATGTGAAGACAGCTTTTCTAAATGGGATTGTTAAGGAGGAAGTTTATGTAGAACAACCCAAAGGATTTGAAGATCCATTCTTACCAGACCATGTATACAAACTGAAGAAGGCACTGTATGGATTGAAGCAGGCTCCAAGAGCATGGTATGAAAGATTAACACAATTTCTGATTAAAAAGGGCTACAACCGAGAGGGAGTGGACAAAACTTTGTTTGTGTATCAACAAGATGGACATAAACTTATTGTTCAAATCTATATTGATGATATTGTGTTTGGATCTACATCACTAGCACTGGTAGAAAGATTTGTGAAGTTGATGAAATCTGAATTTGAGATGAGCATGGTTGGAGAGCTTACTTATTTTTTGGGATTACAAGTTAAGCAAGAAAAGGATGGGATATTCATTAATCAACAGAAGTATGCTCTAAATCTAGTAAAAAGATTTGGTTTGACTAGTGCCAGTACTTCCAGAACACCTATGTCAGCAACTGCAAAACTCACAGAAGATAAGTTTGGAGAAGCAGTTGATCAGAAACTATACAGAAGCATGATTGGATGTTTACTTTACTTAACTGCAAGTAGACCAGATATCTGCTTAAGTGTTGGCATATGTGCTCAATTTCAAGCAAACCCAAAGAAGTCTCACCTTACTGCTGTGAAAAGAATAATCAAGTATGTTAGTGGAACTTCAGATTTTGGTGTATGGTACTCTAGAGATCAAGGTTCGCAGTTGATAGGATTCAGTGACTCAGACTGGGCTGGCAATGCTAATGACAGGAAAAGTACAACAGGAGGTTGTTTTTATGTTGGAGATAATTTGGTTTCTTGGTACAGTAAGAAACAAAATTCTATTTCCCTGTCCACTGCTGAACCTGAATATCTTGCTGCTGGAAGCTGTTATGCCCAAATGCTCTGGATGAGACAGATGATGAAAGACCATGGATTCAAGGATGTAACACTCACTGTATTGTGTGACAATCAAAGTGCTATTGACATTGCAAAGAATCCAGTTCAACACAACAGGACCAAGCATATTGACATTAGACATCACTTCATCCGAGATCTTGTGGAGAAGAAGGAGATCACATTAATACATGTCCCCACCGAGCAACAATATTCTGATATTTTCACCAAGCCTCTAGATGGTGAAAAATTTGAAGATCTCAGGCAACACTTAGGTGTTTGCAGGATGTGAGGTAATTTTGTAGTTTTTATTTTAAAAAAAAAATATATATATATATATATATATATATATATTAGCAGTAGTTTTTCTTTTATGTACTTTATTTTGTACTTTCACGGCGAGCTGAGGAGAAGTTGGTAGTTAAGACATTCGACTGTTTTTACAACCAAGAAGAGTGACTGGAGACTGGTGAGACATTCGACTGTCTACAGGGTTCAAACTGGAGAGGGAGGTGCCTGAGCAGCTGATCTTACTGATAATGATGCTACTACTGCTAGTACTACTGAAGGCCTGGGAGCTTCAGTACATCGTGAACATTCACAGTCCAGTGAAGATGATAATGATGACTCTTCTGCTGAGAAGGAGTCAAGCTCTACAGGATCAAGTTCAGAATCAAGTGAAGGAACTGATGGATCAAGTGAAGACACTGAGACTGATGAAGACGTTGTTACTCTCAAGAAGTGAACTTTGGGGATTGCAAGCACTTGCTGAGTACTGCACCAGCTACATGAAGACAAGCAAGGTGGCTTTGGCATTTTAATGACCCCAGGGGGAGAGTAGTTTGATATTCTTGGACTTCTTAAACTTTTTAGTTTAATTCCATGTAATATGTTTTTCTGATGTTCTGGACATTCGACTGTCCTCTGCGTGACCTGTAACTTTTGATGATCAACAAGCTGTTCAAGGATTCATGGGGAGTTACAACAATACTTGTGCTATGAGGAGATGTTTAAAAGTCAAGAAGTGTTGGATTCACAAAAATACCAAAGGGGGAGATTGTAAAGTCTAGAATTATTGAGTTGGCAATTTTTATGAACGGTGAAGACTTTGACATGAATTCATGTCAAGCGCCAAGTTCTTCAGGAACTTCGACATGAAGTAATGTCAAGAAGACGCGGATTCAGAAAAACAACAAACAAGGAAGTCCAAGATTAATTATGCCTGATCGAGCAAACATGGAAAGATGATATTCAGCCGAATCCAATCTAGATTCTATTTGGTGTTTTATTTGGTAAGATTAAAACATATTTGGAATAGAACCAAATTAATATGGTTTATTCCTAATTAGATCTAGATTAGAACATTCTTTTCCCTTATATAATAGAATAACAAATATGGAAATCACAATTCATACAGGGAAAAGAAGAGTGATGAATCCGATTGATCATGTGATTCAATGCTCTATAAATACAGAGCCCCATGGCTATATTCAGCATCGATTCAGAAGCTTCAACGTATAAGCATAAACTGGGAGTTTGAGGTTTTTGCTAAAGAAGAATCGACGCAGAAGTTAGAGCCGTGTTTGAGGTTCACTCACAGAGATCGACAATCGACAACGACAACAAGAGATCGGGAGATCTACATAGAAGGAGGTTGTGTTTGGGACAGCTTGAAGAAGTGCAGCCTTGCCTCGCGCTAGATATAGAGTTAAGTAGCAAAGGGATTTTGTACTGTAATTGGGCTTTCTAGTGAAATTCTTCAAATTGGGCAGAAGCTGCCTCGCAGAGTAGGTTGTAAGCTGAACTGCGTTATCAATTGCTGTGTTATTTAAAATTCCGCATATTTGACATTATAATGTCTCCTACACAGTAATAGATAAACCGATCTAAGTTAATTAATCGATCAGATTTAGGTAGACTCACACTTCAACCGTCTACAAAGTTTGTAACATTACCGGTTGCTATGATGGTGCTACATTAGCCGCATGCTGCAATTGTAGACGGTGTTCATGTAATCTCATGCTCATTTAAATGGTACAATGGCTCGGATCCCTTTGACATAGATGGCTTAGCCATTGGGGCATTTTCAGCCATTAAAAGAGGCATTTTCGTAAGTGTTTCAGCTGGAAACAGCGGACCTTCACCCTCCACCGTAAGCAACGAGGCGCCCTGGTATCTCACCGTCGGTGCAAGTACCACTGACAGAGAAATATTCTTTAGCGGCATTCGTTCTGTTTTGGAATCAGAAGACGGTACAGAAAGATTGAATAGGACTAGATTCGGGAACCTCAATGCTCCAAGTGTGTGGGAATCATCTTCCAGAGGTCCAACCACAGTGGCTGAAGGTATCATAAAGTCGGATATCATCGGTCCCGGGGTTGATATAATCTCAGCATATAAGACATGGGTAAGTGAATTTGAAATCCTGTCAGGAACATCGATGGCATGTCCTCATCTTAGTGGCGCGGCTGGACTCATCAGAAGTTTGCATCCCAGTTGGTCCCCAGCCGCTAGCAAATCCGTTCTCATGACCACCGCTTATCAAGAAAACCTCTCGAAGGAATCCATTCAAGATGAGGCAACCAATAAAGATGCCACTGCTAACGACCTGGGCGTAGGACACGTCGACGCTGTTCAAGCAAATGATCCTGGACTTGTCTTCGATATGGCGCCTGGTGATTACATTCCTTATTTATGCTGTTTGGGTTACTCCAGCAAGAGGGTCGAGGCAATAGTGTCCAGTAAAGTGGATTGTGCATCCGTCGAGGTCAGATCCGGATCATATCTAAATCTTCCATCAATTTCAATTGAATTAAGAGCGATCTTCCTTCTGGCTGATATACCAAGAACCTTAACCAATGTTGGTTCTGATCCAAGTGAAGTATACAAAGTGGAGATTAATTACGCCGTGCCTGATATGTTTGGTATCTCTGTTGTACCTCAACAGTTACAGTTCTCCAGCTTGAACATGAAGAAAACATATCTTGTCTCTTTTATCCGTTTAGTCACTACACGCCATACTGGCACGTTTGAAGCTTTCATGGTGTGGCGTTCTAGCAAGCATGTTATTGGTATTCCGATAATGGTAGATCTATAATGTTAGCTTGCTTGTTTCTCCAGCCTTCATTCAATAAAATATTTTAAATTCCCGTTTAAATTTATCATCCTTCAATCCCCTCTCCACGTTTTTCATATCTTGTTATTCTATAATACAATGAAAAATAAATGTCGAGTATGTAGTGATACTGAATAATTATGCAATTGCAAGCGTCTTTGGTGCATCACTCCTTAGTAGTTAATACAGATGAGAGATTGAGAGAGAGAATACATGTACAAAACATAGGTAGGAAAAAAGATGAAATATATGGTACTGCCACACTGATCAACAGAACCACCGGCTAATTAAGAAAGCAATCTGAAATTCTACAGAAATTGCTATGAAGACTCTGCCTCTGTCTGTGAGAAAGTATTACACCTACAGGCTGGAGACGCTGCCACAAGATCAGATCGACAGTGAGCAGGCAGTTTTGTATGGCCAGTACGTGTATACTGTAGTACCCTGTGGTGATTCAGGTACCAGATGTAATATGTTATATATATAGTGACCAAAATCTGTAATTACTAAATCTCAAAAAAAAATAGTGACCTAATTGGTGACAATAATTCATGTGTTATATTAAATAGTTAGGGGTTGTTTAGTACAATTTATCTAAATATTTTTCAGTTCAGTTCTGTATTTTTCAGTTCATTTCTATTTATCAAGCTACATAGGTTCGATTTATTAAATTTGGTGCTGATAAAATTTGGTTTGATAAAATATAGCATAATTTAATTATATCAATTCAGTTCAATAAAGTCCAGTTCAGTATACTTCAGTTCAATTATGTTTAACTTCTAGGATCATTTTATCAAGTTTGGTTTTGATGAAGTATAATTTGATAATATTTAGCTAATTTGGTTAGATCAATGCAATGATTTGTTTCTTCAATTCAGTTTTGTTCAGCTAAGTCCAATTCAATATATTTCAATGGATTTTTTTGTAATAAAAATTTTGAATATAAATATATTTTATATTAAAAATTAAATTAATTTAATTAGTTAAGTCCAGTTCAGTATTTTATAGTTCAGTTCAGATTAGTTCAGTTCAGACGTATTAAACATGCCCTTATTCTCTTTTCTTTGGTTCAATGTTTGAAACTTTTAAACTTTTTTTCCTCCACTTTTAGGGTTTAATTTGGGTCTACTTCTCTCCTCCTATTTTGATTATAATTTGGTTTCTTCTGAAAGTCTGTTTTTGTTTTTTTTGAAGACAGATTTCTTCTGAAAGTCGTAATCGAACTAAACTCAAATATGAGTATGACTTAATAATTGATGAGAAATCGGGAACCGTGTATAGATTCGTATAATCATTTAGTTTCTTTGATGTTTTGGGGCAAATTAAATATTTTGCTACTTTGACCTCGGTGTTGACACAAACTCGGTAAAATTTTAAATTTTCGAGGTAAAAATTTGGTTGATAGCATCAGTTTAAGTGGTTTAACGCCTATAATCATTTCAAACTTATAATTTAAAAGTTGAGATCTATTGAGTTACACAAAATTATTGCCTCGAAAAATCGAGTAGAACCCCACGTGATGCCATGCTAGTACAAACCTCTAAATTTGAAATTGCGCATTCTCAATATTGATATATAGGTTGTATGTTAGTTGTTTTGTATAACATAACGAATGTTAAGAGATCAAATGTTCATTACGAGAGGTCTGGCACTTCAGTGTCTTGCCCTCAACTTGCGGAGGGCTGCAGCACTCATCAAAGCATCGCATCCTGATCGGTTCCGTGGTACGGTTGTAGCTTCCAAGGACTGGTATTCTGACAAGCATTTAGCTCAGAGTCCCATAATGGTCTACATATCATGTTAAAAGTAAATATTTGCTTGCTTTTTTAGCATACTTCATTAAAAAAGAAAATCAAATTCTGAATTAATTAAATTTAGATCCATGTATATGTACAACTAAGTGTCACCCTACCTAGGTCTAATTAAGCTCTCAATAACTTTGTTTAACTGAAATACAAAGAAAATACGATCGTTGTTTAGCATGCTCATTAAATTCGGAGCAAATAAGCAAATAATCAGGCCCAATTTGCTCGTATATAGACCCACTAGTTCTGACTTCTGAGCAATAAGTTCATAATCAGATTAGATTTTTTCCGATTTCATTATTTTTAAAAGTTTGAGCTCGTCAGTGATTAATCACAAGAGGTCCGGCAAATAGCTGTGCTAACAATATGTCTATTATGGAAGATGATAACTTTCTTGAAAGATTGGAGAAAATCACGACTGGAATTCACGACTTCAACTGGTAAAAGTGGACATCCACAATCATAAAGTAGTGACACATTCAAATGACATTAAAATTTTAATTCTAACAACTGGTATTAAACAAAACCATTTCCAATTTGAGGCAGATACATCAAAACCTGTCTTTCCTTTTACCTGTTACACTTGTTGATTTCAAACCACTATCTTCATTGCCATTAGTTTTTTGATGTAGTACCTCCAAATGGTTTGTATTGCACTGCTCGCTGACACAATTCTGTTGGCAGTCTTCAGAAGCTTCCACACTAGCAGCCTTCTTAGCCATGCTTCCCGATCTTGTAGCGCAAAGCCAAGTTCTCGGAGTTTCATCACTAACGTCACCAGCTACAGGCACATGCCATGATCCAGTTCCTGATTCCTGAAATGTGAAGCACCATAAAAATTGCACTAAACTTAATAATAAGAAGACAATACAGCAATCATATTGGCAACTGACATGTATAAAAATTAGGGCACGACAAGGTAAGTTTCAATTGCACTAAACTATAAGAAGCAAAACTATTTTTTTTTAAAAAGAAAATATCACGGTAATAGCCTGGTTGGCTCAATAACTTTTACAATTAGTCCTTAATAAAGTAAAGAGGCTAACTAAGAAAAAATTAGATGAATGATCTGTAATTCAGATATGGAGTCTGGAAATAGAGCTTAAAAACTATCAAAAATGTTATGATTTTGGCTAAATTTTCATTTCCTACTCATCCTCCACTCATTTAACTTGCTCTTTCTTTTCATTCTCTCTTCTACTTATCCACCACATACTTCATTTCTTAATAATTGTCTATCCGTGAACCTTAGATAGGGTAGAGGAGTGTCTAGTTTAATCCTAATATCCTTTGCACGGCTCTAAGGGCTCATATGATCATACTTGCAAACATAAATTATTACTAAAATGGACATTATAAAGCGTCAAACCCCACACCCATCCCCTCTTTACACAGTAACGAAAAAACGAGGGGAAACTCATTCAAACACTATGCGGCCAAGAACAAACACAACAAACAAGAAAAAGGAATATCGTGTGAGAGAATTTGCCAGACCAGCCTAGTAGCTGGTGTGGAGTTTTAGATTACCTGGATAACAAGCGTATATGGAGGTGGCATCAGAAGTTTCAGGTTTCCTTTTTTAAATGTATATTTCACCTGCAAGTGAAATAGCGAAACACATCAACTTATAGAAAGAGGGGCATTTTTATTCAATACTTTAGCATTCAAGACTTTCTGAAGATTGAATAACTCTGCAACCCAATCATCAAAATTTGGAAAATAAGAGGTCAACAAGAAATTTCCAGTCCCAGACTACTCTCGGCCAAGTAATACATATCTATACTAATGAAGCGGGACTTCTTTAGGTAAGCCCAGACCTGTCATTCTATAAGCCAAATAAACATATTTGAGTCTTCACTTTGGCATGTGTTGGTCATTCTGCTAAAGTCAGAACATCTTTTGTTCAGAAATATGTTCTTTTGTTCTAACGGAAACAGCAGAAACCATTCATTTTTCTTTATTAAGCTAAAGTCAAAATGTTTACCTTTGTAAGGTAAATTATGACAGGTAAAAAGTAAACAAATATTTCGCTCAAAAAAAATAAATTAATTCTTGCTTAGGCCTGTTCTCTTGTTCTCTTGAGTTTGATTCAGTTAAGTCCAGTGGGAAACAAGCTCAAGAGAACAGGGCCTTAGGCTATCATTCTTCTTAACTGACCCAAAGACAGACTTTTCTAATTAGGCTGAGAATTAAAAAAGGGAACTTCCTTATTCAATATCAGAAAGTTGGAAATGGCAACTTCTTGCACACCAGAAACTTTACACACATAACCTAAAAAATAAAATTATAAAGTATTGGTAAAGTAAGGATATCCTAGTTCAACACTCAAGATGTTGGCTTTCTCTGTGGCTATTACTAAACAAATACATACATTCCATGTGATTTTTAATGCTGTAGATGCAGAAAGCCGTGCTCAAAATAAATAAAACTGTAAAGGACAAGTTTGATGTTGATGGTGAGTAAGAATTTTATGCAATATGTGTAAAAATCATTAACAAGAGAGTGAATATGCAAGGTAAGCTTTCTGAGAAGTTTTTTTTTATAAAAAAGGCAAGCTTTCTGAGATGATTTAATGACTGCATTACCTAAGAATTCACCACATCTGAGTTGGGTATAAATGTGCATAAGACGGAATCTTAAACTTTTACTAGATAAATGATAGAAGTACATAATAAATCCAAGCATGAATCTAACTCATAACAATATTGAAATAGGTGGATAGAGAGGGTAAACATGATATGCGTACCTGGTGCCTTTCTTTCCATTGTACAAAAAGGCTTGCCCCTAAAAGCTCGAATATATGATCTCTCATTTCATCATTCGTCACAAGCATACACCCTAGCTTCACAGATGCATAAAGCCAATACCTACAATTCCAAAAGCAATGGCAGTCAATCAAGAGTCACTAATAAACATCAACAGGTAACGATTGAACAGTTTACTCCACAAAATTAATTTGCGACCATATGCTACTACAGTTCTTGGTCAAGATATTAATAGCTTCTCCTATTACACCATTCAATACTGATAACTATTTCGATCTTCCCCTTTGCTTTAAAACATAAGTTTGTGCAATTCTGTTGCTAATAGAAATGAATTACATAGAGAAATTATGTATGAATTCCATGTAAACAGGTTCAAAAGAAAAAACAAAAAACAGATACAGATCACATACCAATCATCATTTGATCCGTATGGAGTTCCATAGACAATTCCTTGATTGATCCACTTTTGAATTATGTCTCTACAGAGCGGATTCTGTAATAGTGCATTCAGGCGCTTTTTGTGCAATATAATCAGAGGCCATTTCTGGTTCATGCTATGGAGTTCCCTCACGACAGCATCAAGCTGCTCTACGGCAATTTCGCAAAGACAAAGTTAGAAAAGCAATTTAGGCACAAAACTGTCAGGGAAAAGGAGAAAAAATAACTTCAAGGTTAACAACCTGGGATACACTGAATCCACCATCTGCGAAATTTTGTTCAAAGAGGGCCACATTTGCTCCATCTATGATAGCCTCATATTCATCACAATCTTCTATCCATGCCTTATGATTTCAGTTTTTTTTTAAAATTAGTCAGCAAAATGCGAATGATAATTATGCAGAGGCTAAGTAGAATCATAAGCAAATGGCTTAAACATAAGCAATAGTTCACCTTAAATTCTTCGAAATGCAATTGAACTTCCCTTTCCAAAGCCAACGAAGCAATTGATTCCGCAAAGCGATCAGTCTCTGATCTTTCAATATCAACACAGTTTAACTGGTCTCTGCATGCACAACAAATTCCATCTGAGGTAACAGTAGATCTCTGCAGACCCCATTTCCCCTTACCAAGCCATCCAAGTCCGTGCCACCCACCACCGTTCCTTAACCTGGCTTCATTAACTAGATCCATGTCCACAAACTCCAAACCCATTTCAGACGCAAAATCTGCAGTGAACCAACTTTCTATAACATCTGCTGTTGACAAAGACACTTCCCTGACAGCTGCTCTCAGCTTGTGCATGTACTCATAAACCTTGTCTCCCTTCTGCTTCTCCACATGTACCTTCAGGGACAGACAATAATATGTAAGAACAGTTAACACTTCTATCTTTGACTTCACATTAGCAACCATAGAGAATAAGATTATCTACGGTAAACAGCCCAAAATCAGACCCCCAAAATGTCTATTGATCGGCTAAAATTACTTCCGTCAAAGAAATTGACAGATATGCCATCATTTTCTATCCTTATTAAGTTTTGATCGTCAAAGAATTAGCATAGCTAAGGTATTAGTCTTCATGGTTTTATTTGTCAACATTGACAAACTGAGAGTATTGTCACAATAAATAATACTCCCTTTGTTCTGATAGCTACAAAATTAAAGTTAAGAAACATGGGACAGTAGTTCACATATGATGTTCCACATTCACATTATCTGTTTCTAAGAATCAAGACTCCTCAGGAGAACATTTGAGCTATTTTAGACCATTCAAATAATTAAACAAAATCTTATATATTTTATATCAAATTCTATTATGTTCATCAATACTTCTCAAGAAACAAATGTAGAAGGTTTGAAATCACTCAACCTTCAACAATGCAGCGAGCTCAGATTCCTCTAATCTCAACCCGAGAGACAACATGTGCTCTTCAACCTGAATAGCCTTTTCCTCCATTCCATTTCTACAATAGCAAAGCAACGCAGGATTATATGTTCTCAGCCTCCCTTGATTCCCAGCACTCTTTGCAAGCTCAAATGCAGCATCTCCATCGTCCTTAGCAGCGGCAAGCCGTGCAACCGCAGTGAGGGTTGCCTCGCTGGGGTTAATATCGTTGGAGAGCATGTAATCATAAACCCTGAATCCGAATTCGATGGCAGAGCGCTGTTGATCCGGGTCTCCGGAGCTGACTGCCTGGGAGCATAAGTAGAGGATGGAATTGATGTGCTGATTGTTGAGATGGATTTTTGGGTCGCCGGTTATGGCGGAGGTGAAAAGAGTAATGGCGGTGGTGAGGTCTTTGGTTTTCGAGCACCGCTCTAGGTTTAACCGGAACTGAACTTCTGGACTTGGTTTCCTCCGACTCGTCGCACCCGCCGCCTGGGTAGAGTTGTTTGTTTTCATGGTGACGGCTGGGATGAATTTAAACGGGCGAGTGCCGGAAAACTTAAGTCTCGGAATTGAGAGTGGGATTTCGGAGGGGGTTTTGAGTTTTGCCTCGTGTATGCAAATCAAATTTGCAAGGTCACCCACCTAATAGCAGTAATTGCAACAAGATCCTAACAATAAAGGGAAATTCAATACAATAGTATGTGCTTTCCTTTTTTTTGTTTTTTTTTTTTTGTTTAATAGCTAGTAAGTTTTATAATAAACTATGAAATCAAACGATTACAAAGTGCACGGTCTAAAGTAATGGTCATATCAATGTTCATTACATAATACATTTTTACTAACTTTATTAATGCTAAAAAAGGAGAAAGAGCTTCTCAGAAGTGCCACAATATTTTCAGCGATACTCTTAATCTCCCATGACGCTAACTCTACATCTTTGAGTATTGCCACCAATTCCAACGATTCTGTAAAGCAAACACAAACCCTGAGAGTGTCCTCTAGTTGCTGCTTTGATAGCCCTACGGCAAGCCTCGGCTTCAGCTTGTAAAGGGGATGCAGAGATAAAGAAGTCTGAGCCCTGATATCGATTTGATCCTGTAGCAATTGTCCAACCTGTAGTTCCAAGATTACATAATTTTTGGAAAGAGCCATCCACTTTAATCAGGGTACGTCCATATTTAATCTCATGGTCTTGGTTATGCCTATAATCCTCAGTGAACCATGGCATTTCATATTGGTCTGATGAAGTTGGAGGTTGCTCTACCAGGTTTTGCTTCTTGAAAAGCAGAAACTTAGCAATAGCTAAGTTGGCACATGTTCTAGCATCTCTATCCAAGTCTTCCATGCCCTTTTGTTTCTTTGAATCCAAATCTCCCACAAGGAAAAGACTAACACCCTTGTGTCATCCTCCAAGCTTCCAGAGACTAGCCACTAGGTTAGAGGATTGTTGACTAAGATCGGATACTTTTTGGCCAATGGGTGAATGAAACCAGAACTCTTTACTCTCTCTGCATTCAACAAACAGATGAAACTCATCTTCTTTATGCAGATTGCACCTTGAACAGATTACTTGATCAGATATCTTCCTTTTCCTACGATTTATCAGAGTGGGGAGTGATGTTGATAAGATTCTCCACAGGAAAATGTTTAACTTATATGGAACCTTGAGGATCCACACCTTATCTCATAGGTTTTTCCTCCTGAGGTCCACACAACCCTGCTCAGCCATTGCAATGTGGTATCCCTTTTTAACTGAGTATCTTCCATCCCTATTGTGAATCCACAAAGGTACATCATCAACCTCTGGATTTGCGCTTAATCTTAAAGTCAATATATGTGGGATGATATCTCTAGGGAAAATGGCCCGCAACAAGGGATCTCTCCAATAGTTTTGCTCTTGAATCAAATGTTCCACTCTCAGTTCTGTGTGCAAGGCTGTAACACTATGAGGTTGCAAAGGATTTCTTACAGTTGGAATCCACTGTTCTTCCACTCTAACCTTCTTGCCATTGTTGATCTTCCAGGCCAAATTCTTTGTGACAATATCTTTCGCCCATAATATGGACTTCCAGCCCCAAGAATCTCTAGACTTCTGTCTGCAATATCGAAAATTTATGTTTCTCAAATACTTGGCTTTGAGAACCCTTATCAGAAGTGAGTCTTTATTCTTAAGCACATTCCAGGCATGCTTTGCTATGAGAGCCTTATTCATTCCAATTGCAGATCTAAGTCCTAGTCCTCCCTCGCTTTTGATTTTGTCAAGCACTTCCATGATCTCCAACGAGTAGTTCTGGTGAGCGTCGTTTGACTCACACAAATAATTCCTGCAATACGCTAAGAATATATAATAAACTAGCACGGTGGTAAGCAGGGTCGAATCGCACAGAAAACGGAGTAATAAAAAGATCAATTTCCTAAGATCAAAACTGGTGTTGTCACCACACTTTATATTTCAAGATTGATTTTCTAACAACTAAGAAATAAAATAAACTATATTAACTACCAAATAGAATGAAATAAAATACTAAATTAACTACTAAAATAAAATAACAAATAACCACACGAAAGACATTCGGTTTCGAATAATTCCTCACTAGTTATTATGATCGATCATCGATTCAGAAATAAATTAACACCCATGAATCTATTAGTTATAGGTACAGCAAGTATTTGCTAAACCATCCCAATCCTTCCTTACATTCTCGATAGCAGGCAAGTATTTGCTGAACCCACTATTTCTCTTATTAAGATGTCCCTAGAAAGTATTTGCTAAACTAGATACACATCCCAATAGCATATAACAGGAAAAGGACCCAATATAAACAATCACCCGAGTATTCACAAGTAATGCCTTGTTCACTTAATTGTTGCACATCCCTGTTATATATAGTCTTTATCAGTTATTTATTGTATAGACAGGAATTCCACTACTTTAATTAGCTTTAACCTAATAATATTCAAGTTGATCAAACTCAAAACATCAGGTATAAATTCATACAAGAACAACCCTAAACCCTAAACCCTAAACCCTAAACCCTAAACCCTAAACGATCTTCAAATTAATCCAAGTCCGGCCGTCGGTGTAGCCACGGCCGTCTCTCCCCAGAAGGGTGAAAACTCTAAACTAATAATTTTTTAAACTACCTAAAACCTCATTGTCTAATAATCACGGCTGGAGAGGTATACATACCTCAGCCGTATAAAACAAAATCTAACCCTAACATAATTATACTACAAGCCCAATCACGTTCACACTAGGCCCAATTTTGGGCTTTCATTATTTAATAATAAAACTAATAATAATATTAATAATAACTAGTAATAATTCAGCTCAAATGAATGAGTTGAAATTCTTCAATGTCTTCACTCTAATTCTTCAATATTACCAGCTTATTATTTCTCCTCTTTGAGTATATTGGATCGCTACCTCGTTAAAAACCCTGTGGGAAAAAAGAGTATAACGAATCCACTTCTTTAGGCTCTAAATCCTCTATCAGTTTCACCTCAGTCCGGGTCGACTTCACCGAGCAATTTAGTGATCGTTACACGAAGCACAACTCTGCTAAATGAAGGATTCCGGAATAAGGGCCAACTGGATTAGCATCCCTTTCAGCTTCCAAATTGCTCCAAAAATCGTCAAAACCGCATCCTTTGTGCATTTAGCTCCAATCTCTTCCATCAACCAAATCTGCATAGAAAACACACCTAAAGAGTACATTAATCTCGTAAAAGCACATTATAAAACCCTGATTAAACAACATATAATCATCACATCAAATATCCTCACACTTGAGTCATGCTTGCCCTCAAGTATGATATGAACAAATTAAAAAGCACAGTTATTTATTCAAGTTCCCATCCTCTCAACTGACTCAATAGAAAATAAACAAAAGAAATTAAACAAACTAAATCAAAATACGAAACTAAGACTCTACTACCCGGACTTTGGTCAAAAATTTCAGCATTTCAAACTTTCTCTTCCTCGGCTAATCAACAAACTCCCCAAGCATGATATCAAGTCTCCTTTCATAAACAAAGCTGGTATCATCCCCCCTTGAACCCTCCAATCAATCCCCGCTACATCAACAATCACTTGCATATCAATGGTCAAAATAGACGAGAAGAACTCCTCACGGTTTTCACTCTAAGCACTCAGTAAAGTGGGACAATCACTCATATAATATTAATGTGGCAGTATCAAATAACACATGAAAATCAGAAAGGACTTTTCAGGTAGGCTATGACTATAGGGTATGATCCTAGGGGCTCTATGGTTTTTATTAATCGACAAATATGCACACATGCTCAAGATATAAATTGGACATTGAACTTCCAGAAAACAGTCCAAACAGATAAAATTCACAGCAAATTCTGGACTGTCTAAAGCTCAAATTCTGGACTGTCATAATATTTTTCATTTTTTTTACTCTTTTTTTTTCTTTTCATTTTTTTTCTGAGCACAATTTTTATTTTCCAGAATCCAGAATCATATAAACAAAATCAACTCTATCATACTGTTCATCTTAGTCAGTACCTTGAAAACTTTATAGGCTCAAGAAACCTATTTTTCAATGCAAACACAAGGTATCATATAGAATGAAAATCATGAACAGTAGATATACATTAGAACGTGAGAAATTTATGTTTACTTCAGTCCAATCAAGAGCATGCATACATGGGTCAAGGTAGATGTATAGGCTAAAACATAGGCTTTATATGAGGCTCACTAGGGGTCATAAACAGGTAGGCTATATACGATGTGTGGGTAAACCTATTTTGCCTTTCATCATTTTAACATACATTAACTTCAACTACCACAACACTCAGAAAAAAAGATTGATGTAGAGAGTGCTCTACTCTAGGCTCAGACCTCACTATATACTTGTTTTTGTTCTTAACAGGCCTTTTCGTCATCCAAATATCATTTAAACAAGTGAAGATGGTTTCAAGGGTTTTTCTTTTCAGAATCTTAGGGAGATATCAAACAACTAAGGTTACTAATCATATTCTCTCAACATGCAAAGTTCATCCATGTCAAAACCAAATTCCATTACTCATTATCATGCTGAAAATTTGACCGACTCGATTCAAGAAACAAAATATTTTTGTATTTTCAGATTTTTTTTTGATAAAAAATGGATTCAAATAACACAAATCTCCTCACACTTAACCTTGCTTGCCCTCAAGCAAGCTTAGCAAAAATATAAGGAGGACACAAAACAAGTAGCAACTAAAAAAAATAAAACAAGGGAGGGAGGGACTTATCGAGAGTAATCCTGGATCATATATGTCCAGGATATGCAGAATAGCTATCAGTTGAGCACGAGGATGTACCGATCTGCTGTCAGGATGCTTAATGATCTGCTGCCAGGATGCCTCCGTTTGGCCAAATGGAGGCTGTGCAGGTCCGCCACTCCTTCCGAGTGGGTGTTATTAAGTACAATTACCTGTAATATCAAGGAATAAACCATAAGAAAATGAAACAAAATTAAGCAACGTTTTTTGTTTTTTTTTTTTGGTTTTACAAAATTTGTTTTTTTTAATAATAAAAATTAAGAGAAAAGGGAAAAACTGGGTTGCCTCCCAAGTAGCGCTTTTCTTTATAGTTTTTGGCTAGACTTTCTGGTGCGATCATTGGAGACCTTGAGGAAATTGCTTTCCTCTATCTTTATACCAAGTGATGATATCGGGAACATCCACCCGATCATCTTCAAAACAAAACTTCTTCTCCTCACACTTGTATGAAGAAATATCCTTCACTACTGCAATCTGATCTGCACCATAATATGGCCTGGGATGATGACGGTGAGGAAGGAATGCTTGCTCAAAATCTGTGCTTTTGATCTCGGAAGTTCCATTTGGCCAAACAGAGGCCACCTCAGATGAACCAGTCCATTCAGACTCGAGCTTTCCAAGCCTTAACCAATAACTAGATATAAAGAGCAACACTTTCTGATCCACTCTGAACTCCTTGGACCTCAGATTCTTTTTATGCCACGTTTTCGTTTGCTCTTTGTACCAAAAATCTTGATCAAAAGCTTCCAAGTGAAATTTCTTCAATTCTTGAAGTTGAAACTTCCCAACCTCCTCACACTTGGCTGATTCCATCCTGACACCATATTTTCTCTAAACCAACAAGTTGCATCCTTCAAATTGAAAGGCAAATGATAAAATTTCCAATGCACAACTCCAAGAGAAGAATAGCCAAGTAGCTCTCCAATGGCATTACCAGCATCAATAAAGCACAATACAACCTTGTATCCCACCACTTTTTCGAAGGGGTCACAATAATTTGATGCCACGGGTTATGAAGCTTGAAGAATTTAGGCATGATGAATTCACATGTAGGATGAGTGAGAGTTATATCAAGCTGGCCTTGGCTGAACACTTCCATTGGAGGCTCTATACTGGAGATTTTCACTATCGAATGAAAATTTAGAGCGTCTTCTTTGGTTTCCTCTTTGATCATCCCCACTCTATCAAAATCCCCAAAATCACTTTCTGCATCCAACTCCATCTCCATGTATTCTTGACCCGACTCAGCCTTTCTGTGCTCTAAGGCAACCAAATCAGTCACATCATTCTCTTCATCCTCAGAAAAATCATCAAACTCAAGAGCATAGTCCAACTCTGTATAGATTGGTTCAGGAGTAGGGCTCTGTTGCACCAGACTTCAAGTTCTGCTCATCCACTATAATGCCACGTTCAACCAAACAGACTTCCTCAGGTCTGATGCTACTGTGATGAGCTGGTGATCCCAAACTATCTTCATAATTTTCGATCTCTTCAACAGGTGCATAGAATAGAGACTATAGCGGATCCAACAACTCATTTTGTTCTTCTTGCCTTTGAGTACCTTCTTGGCTCCTCTCGTTCATGCTTTCCAGTAAATCAAGCATCTCATGCAATGAATTCTCATCTTGCATTGGTTGATGTTGAGAATGTTGGTAAAACTCTGCCTCCTGGAAATCTTGGTCATATGATGCTCCTCGATTATCCTCGTAACCACGAAAGTAATTTGGATCTTCCCACTGTAAATATGGTGTAGTGGGGTATTGAGGAGAATAATTACATTCATAGCTCCAATGCCCATAGTAACGACAAGTATTGCAGAACCTTCGAGATGGAGGTGTTCCATTACATTCCCAATAGCTCGCCATAACAACTTGATCAAGTGAGACTTCCTCAAAATATTCTGCCCGACGACAGGCTCGATTTGGGAAAACTGAGGGTCTGCAGAATCTGTTCACACAAAAACAAAGGTAACCGAGATTAATAGGAAAAAGAAATTTAAACTAACAACCGTTCCCCGGCAACGACGCCAATTTGGTGAGCATCGTTTGACTCACACAAATAATTCCTGCAATACGCTAAGAATATATAATAAACTAGCACAGTGGTAGCAGGGTCGAATCCCACAGAGAACGGAGTAATAAAAAGATCAATTTCCTAAGATCAAAACTAGTGTTGTCACCACACTTTATATTTCAAGATTGATTTTCTAACAACTAAGAAATAAAATAAACTATATTAACTACCAAATAGAATGAAATAAAATACTAAATTAACTACTAAAATAAAATAGCAAATAACCACACGAAAGACATTCGGCTTCGAATAATTCCTCACTAGTTATTATGATCGATCATTGATTCAGAAATAAATTAACACCCATGAATCTATTAGTTATAGGACAGCAAGTATTTGCTAAACCATCCCAATCCTTCCTTACATTCTCGATAGCAGGCAAGTATTTGCTGAACCCACTATTTCTCTTATTAAGATGTCCCCAGAAAGTATTCGCTAAACTAGATACACATCCCAATAGCATGAAACACGAAAAGGACCCAATATAAACAATCACCCAAGTATTCGCAAGTAATGCCTTGTTCACTTAATTGTTCCACATCCCTGTTATTATATAGTCTGTATCAGTTATCTATTGTATAGACAGGAATTCCGCTACTTTAATTAGCTTTAACCTAATAATATTCAAGTTGATCAAACTCAAAACATCAGGTATAAATTCATACAAGAACAATCAAGAATCCATGGATATCATTATAAACACATTTAAATCTCACAAATCATAAAATTAGTAATTCATTATTCTACGCCGAACAAACAATTACCTAAGCATAATAATAAAATAAAATAGAAAAGAAATCAAACCGATTTGCATTGCTCGAAACGATCTTCAAATTAATCCAAGTCCGGCCGTCGGTGTAGCCACGGCCGTCTCTCCCCAAAAGGGTGAAAACTCTAAACTAATAATTTTTTAAACTACCTAAAACCTCATTGTCTAATAATCACGGCTGGAGAGGTATATATACCTCAGCCGTATAAAACAAAATCTAACCCTAACATAATTATACTACAAGCCCAATCACGTTCACACTAGGCCCAATTTTGGGCTTTCATTATTTAATAATAAAACTAATAATAATATTAATAATAACTAGTAATAATTCAGCTCAAATAAACTGAGCTGAAATTCTTCAATGTCTTCACTCTAATTCTTCAATATTGCCAGCTTATTATTTCTCCTCTTTGAGTATATTGGATCGCTACCTCGTTAAAAACCCTGTGGGAAAAAAGAGTATAACGAATCCACTTCTTTTAGGCTCTAAATCCTCCATCGGTTTCACCTCAGTCCGAGTCGACTTCACCGAGCAATTTAGTGATCGTTACACGAAGCACAACTCTGCCAAATGAAGGATTCCGGAATAAGGGTCAACTGGATTAGCATCCCTTTCAGCTTCCAAATTGCTCCAAAAATCGTCAAAACGGTATCCTTTGTGCATTTAGCTCCGATCTCTTCCATCAACCAAATCTGCATAGAAAACACACCTAAAGTGCACATTAATCTCATAAAAGCACATTATAAAACCCTGAATAAACAACATATAATCATCACATCAAGTTCTACCTTCAATTTCTCCCTTCCATATAAAACAAACAGTCATCTTGTCCAGTTTCCGAATATGCACTTAGGGATCTTGAATATGCTTAGTGGGTAAATAGAAAGGGCACTTAGGACATGTTTAGCTAAGGTCACCCTGCCAGCAAGGTTTAGCAATTTACTCTTCCAAGAGCCATACTTTTCCTTAGCTTTTTTTATCAGATTCTGATATATCTCTTGATAAGTCTAGGGTTCGTATTCGGACATCATTCATACTCGGACCAGGGCCCGAGAAGGGTTGTGGGCTCGAGATACGCGGAGGGTGGATCCATAGGTCCATCAATCCTAATCCTTACAAGGAATGCGTATATTATGAATGTTCTACAAGGAATATACATCCTCTCAAAGATGGTAATACAGTCATCCTAAACACGGTATTACAACCATGACCGAAATACACTTCTTCTATACATGGTAATACAACTACTATTCCCATAAGAGTTGTATTCCTACCATAAATACATATCTTGGTGATCTACAGATTGTAGCCATATAAATACCGAAGGTCTGGTAAACCTCTCTATCTCATACTACATACAATATGCCTTACGCTTCATACTAACTTGAGCGTCAGAGTGTCTACCCTTGGGACACCCGAGGCTTTGTTTTGCAGATCAGTTCGTCGAAGTGTTGGTGTCCGGCATACATCAATTTGGCACGCCTAGTGGGACGCCACATCCATTGACGACGTCGCCAAACTTTGTGTCTGATCTGATGTTGCACACCTGTTCAACAATTTTCTCACGCCATGTCTGAAGGCGAGCAACTCAGGCGAAGCGCCCGTGTACTAGGGAAAAATCCGGAGAAGAATCCAGAAGCAGAGCAACCTCCCTAAGGACGAGGACGCGGTCGACCCGGAGGATCTCGTACGCGTTCTACCTCTGAGCCTCCACCAAGCTCTACCGTGGGGGCAGGAAACTCCAGCGTTCCGAGGTCCAAACCTCGTCCTATCCGGAGCACCCTTCTCCGGTCCAAATCCTGCTGCATCCAGAGTGCCACCTTCTGGAACAAACCATGTTGGAAACTTCAGCGTTCCAAACTCCTGTTGTCCAAATCCTGTTGTATCCAGAGTACCACCTTCCGGATCGAACCCTGCCGGACCTGAAGTACCAAACTCAGGTCAGAGGATCTCGATCCAGACTGACATGAACTATAGTGAGCACGTCAACAATTCAGATGGCCTCGACCGAGAAAACGGTTTGGGATATAGTGGATCTGATTCGATCTTTTCCGTGGAAGAACAAGCACAAAGGGATCGACAAATCCTCCCAGAAAGACGGCAGGAGGAGGAAAGACAAAGACGTCTTAGGGAAACCTTAAACCAAACTGTACGACATAACCCGCCGAGCTCTGAGCCACCTTATGTCAACCTTGTCCCGGACACCCCTCCGGCACTCCCAAACCAACCTTCGAGTCCTACACTCCTCTAGCTAGATCTCGGGCTGAGATCTTGTCCATTCACATGCACCTTTTAAAGGACCCACCCGCCATGAAGGATTCAGCCGAGCGTCAAAGATCCCCGAAGTTCTGCCAATATCACCGAGATTGGGGGCATGACACTGAGGAGTGCTACCAACTCAAGAATGAGATCGAGAAATTGATCCGACAAGGAATCGCGCAACAGATTGCACCTTCAATAGCCGGTGATAACCAGGGCACCCAGAAGAGATATGGGGGAAAGCCCTGGCAGAAGAAGAAGGATGGCTCCCGAAACAACAACAACAATAACAACCAAGGCGGTGGGGGTAACAATCCTCAAGATCCTCCACCACCACCGCCAAATGGAGCTAACCGAGTTATCAAAGGCGTCAACGGCTACACGGGAGAAGCAATTTCCCTTACCATGTTGAAGGATATCGTGCGGGCCATACCCCACACCGAGCCAGTCAACAAGAGGCTCCGCCCCAAGGAAACCATCACCTTCTCGGATGCGGATGCCGTGCCAAACCAGATACCCCATTCTGACCCACTTATCATCTCTGCAACAATACAGGATTCCCTGGTAAAGAGAGTCTTTGTCGATGACGGGAGTGGAGTAGAAGTGATGTTCCAAGACTGCTTCCAAAAGTTAGGATTTACCAAGGACGACCTCAAACCTACAGGACCGATCTCGGGGTTCACCGGAAATCCAGTTATACCCCTTGGAGAAATCACACTTCCAGTCACAGTGGCAGAAGGAGCGAAAAGCCTAACCCTTTACTGCACATTTGTGGTGGTCGACACTGTTACACCCTTTAACATTATTCTTGGCAGACCTTGGATGTGCCAAGCTAAGGCTGTATGGTCTCTTTACCATCTGATGCTAAAGTTCCCAACACCACAAGGAGTAGCTTCCATAAAGGAGACCAAGGAGTGGCGCGTTCTTGCATGATCACGGCTATACGTGACGCCAGAAAAGTGAGCAACATCTCGGCCATCAACACTATCCTAGGAGATCTAGTCCCCGATCCTGATCTCGAACAACCCCTGGTGTTTCACTTCGAGGAAGAGGCCTACAACGAGATGACTGCACTATGGTACAAAAGACGCCACCAATCCTTCCAAGTGGGAGAACTGGTAATGCCAGTTGGCCCGTGGTTCACTAACAAGCTAGAAGGAACGCTGGAGCCGAGGACTAAAGGACCATACAAAGTCTCCACAACACAATCCGGTGGATTCTACCTCTTGCAAACACGCGAAGGAGAGCACTTGGACCCTGTCATCATGGCGCCCTTCCTAAGCAGGTACCTCGGAGCTAAAACCAAGTAGACCTTCTCCAGATAAGGAGAAACTACTTCAATAAGGCCTACGGGCAAAGCTTCTTTTCTTTTTATCTTTTTATTTTTTCATACCCGAGCTCCCAAACTCGGGGTTGTCTTTTATAATTTTGCCGAACTCTCAAGTTCGAAGAATACAATTTCTTTTCAATATATACCTTCTATTTTATTTTGAAGCAGTCAATACTCTCTAATACAAAGAGACACTATGCCTTATAAGGCATAAGTAAAGGCTGCTGCCTAAGATTTATACGCTTATAAGCGTGTGTGATTGATGCTTATCTAACATGGGCTTTTTAGACTATGTGTCCGAACTACAATCACCTTAGGCCAAAATAAAATAATATACTTATAAAAAGTATATGGTCAAAGACTAACATGATATGAGTCACACAAACTCACAAAGTTTGGAACTCGACTCTCAATGTGGTACACCTACTAAGGTATATGCCACTATTTATTCAGGCTATTCATAAGCCTGAGAATCAATCTTCTCAAGGATTGCAATCTAAATACCTTTATAAAGGCAAAATCAAAAAGTGTTATTACACTAAAAACTTCTTACACCTCGTTAAGGTCTTTGAAAACAGGGATACGTCCCCGACCGCGAGAAGAAGTAGAGACACAACCTCGACTACTATGAAGGCCACAGCCCCAATTACTTTCTTCTGCCACCCTCATTAATTGAGAAGGAGATCCTTCCCTATTTCCTTCCCTATTTCCTATAATTACAGGTCGAGAAGGAGAGCCTGATAAGCTACCAGCCCCAGGAGTAGGTGGTACCCCTCGTCCTCTTCTAAATAAAGTTCCTTCTGGAGGGTTTACCATCCCCCGAGATGTACCACCTCGGACACAAGGCCTCACCAACGGACCTGAATTCGGGATTAAAGAGGGCCCACCTATCTCTCTCCTTGAAGATACTGAAGGCGTGACAAACACACCTTGAGCTTCCAGTTCCTTTATTTGGAATCTGCAAGCACTCAACTCGGCCTGACATATCCTCAAATCATCTATGACAGTGACAATATTATGATTCACGTTGATGTTTTCATTCTGAAGGGTAGAAATACAAAGATCTTTCTCATGACCTTCACCCTTAATCTTTGTCAAGTCACTCCTGGTTTTTCTCCATTCATGGTCGTAGTCTTTATTGACGGCCAAGACTTTACTGTGTTCTTCTTCTAGATTCTTATACCTTGCCTGAAGATCCCTCAACAGCTCGTTCAGTTCAGCTCTCCGCTCCAAAGCTATCTAGAGCCCACCACGAAGACTATCACACTCTTCCTGCACGAGGCTAAAACGGCCCTTGTAATTATCTAAATCTTCCTCCAGATTCTTGCTCTTCTGAAGGACAGCTTCATACTTAACCCGCAATTCAGCATAGGCGGCAATGCAATACTGGAGATAAAAAGAAGATGAAAGACTGATTAACTTCATAAAAAGGCATGATATTCAGAATACATTAGCGCAAAAGTTTGGCAGCAAAAAGAAAATCCTAAATAAGAGTGAATGATCTAAGGAATTACAGTTCTTGGCTCTTCATTGGGGTTTTTATCGTCCTTAGTTGAAGCCTCTGCAGCCGACTACTCCACCAAGAATGACAGCTCAGCATATAAACTGCACAGCTTCTCCTGAAACTCTTCCAAGGTCAAAGACTTCTCCAAGGATTCCAGACTAGTTAATAAACTAGTCTCGAACCCCTCAATCCGGCGAAACTTTGCCCTAAACTCCTCCAGTTTTTCTGGTACCTCTGGCCAAGTATAAGAGGGAGCTAACAATCCCTGACCTTCTTCACTAAGAACTTCTTGAAGATATACCCACATTTTCGGAAGCTCAGATTTATGATAAAACTTGCCATACTCTTGGCGACGGGCCTTCATTTCAGAGCAGTTCAAGCAGAAGTCCATTATCAACCGAACCAGCTGCCTCTGGCAATCGGGATTAATATATCGGTTCTTCTCTGCCTCCACTGCGGCCATCTTCCTCTTCAGTTCTTGAAAGGAGTCATCCGTCAACCTTTTCTCCTTCTTCAGGGACATAACTTCCGCTTCAAAGGCCTCTCTCCTCGCCTTCTATTGGGCAATCTCACCTTGGAGACGCTTCATCATTTCGGAAGGCCCGCTAGTTTTTCTGGCCATCTGCTCCTTCAACAGCTCCAACTCAGCCTCCCTCTCTTGACAACGACAGTACAACTCTTTAACCGAACCATACAAGTGTTTCATATGATTCAGAGATTGTGAAGAAGAGCAAGATAATTAGATAATAATATATGCTATCAAGTTATGATCTAAATTAAAGCATACCCGGTTTACTTCAGGACACTCCGGAGTAATCTCGGTCCTGGCTTCGGGAGGAGGAGGCATCACATACTTCTCGAACCCTTCAACAGTTCGAGCTCAACCCTAGCCCTTTTAGGAGATTTGGTGGATGCGCCTGTGGAATTCCCTGAGGCTTCAGCGTCCCTCTTCTTGTCATGTTGACTTTTCTGCTTCCTCGACTTGACCATCTGAGCCAACATATCCAATGCCTTGTCGGTTTGAGAAACACCCACTGTATGTAAAAGGAACAGGTTTAGCATCAAGAAATATGATATAATATGAAAGAAAATGTCATACACAACATAGAAGATATACCCTCAGGCAGTGTATCAGAGACTACTAGAGAAGTTAAAGATTCTTCATTCTCAGTCCTACTAGACATGGTGAGCGAAGATACAGAAGTCCGAGATATCTCCCTTCTCGGACACCTTACTAGAGCTGAACTCTTATCCTCCTCTTCATCTGATGTATCCCGGGCAACATGTACGAATGGACACTCTGTCTCATGTCGACCCTCAGCTTCTACTGGAGTATTCTTAGGTCCTTGGACCAATCTCTTAAACCGACGACGAGCATCAGACATAAATCCAGAAATTTCCCTATCCACATCTCTCTCGGACATCTCTTCTGGAGCAGTCCTCTCTTCTATTGCTCTAAGCACGAAGCGCCCTAGCTGAACCAATGGGATCTTGCTCTATAGATAGAATGATTTCATACCATTCAATATCTACTCCATCTGGCTGGTCGAAATGAGACAACCTCAAGTAGCTTCCATTTTGAAGAGTTCGGCCAGGCATTTGATATAGCCACTGATACGTCTCAACAGGCCACTGCCAACCCATTTGGGGATCTCCTGACACAAACTTGCCATTCCTAAGTTTGATCCTCTCCCTTATTAACTCCTCAGCTATATCCATCAACCTGTCCGAGGTTATAATATCTTCCCAGTCTTCATTTTGGAGATCATCGTTCCATTGGGGTACCTCATACTTGGTTTGGTCAAATGTTAGTTTCACCTTGTCCCATCCCACATTCTGTCGAGGAAGAACAAAGGCCTTACCCATAGTCTTATCTTAAACAGTTAAAGTTACAAGCTGTTTGACAATAGACACCTTATATAGGGTCCGCAACAGAGCAAGCCTGGGCTTATGACCCTTATGAGCACACCAGGTTATCAGTGCCATTATGATTATTATTGCATCAACATGCAGTTGCCTTGGATGCACCCTATACCATTGAAGAAATCTACTCAACAGTGGGGGAAACGGAAATGCTAGCCCATGCTGCAAAAATCTCCCATATATAACCCCTCGGGCTGCAGACTTATCCCCTCTGAAATAAATGAGATCAGCATCAGAGGGAATTGAAAAGGGACAACCTTCAGCAAAGATAGCAGCATCAACATGAGCTTTATCCTTCTTGAGATAAGCATCAGCTTTATCCAATTATATTAAGATGAACTTGATTTAGCTAGCCAGAAAAAGATGTTGAAGCTTCACAGACACACACACACACCAAAAACTCACAATCCTTTCTCCACACTCCCTCCCCTACTCAGAAATCCCACCAGAAAAATGCACTCAGCATAGTACCATATAATCCAATAGAGCTGTCAAATTCTTTTGATATTTTGCAGGAACAATCCAGTGATGATAGCTCAGAAGATTCATTTGATGATGCTCAGGAACACACTGGATGGATTTCAGACTCACAACTCAGCCTTATTGACAAGCAAACCTCCTCACACTCTAGAGAGGATCTACAATTACAAGTATCTGAGGACAACTCAGATTCAGGTAACATTCACTGCACTTCTGCAACAAAGAATCTCACTGATAGCTTCAGTAGAATTCTTAGACCAAAACAAAAAATTAACTATTTTAAATGAATAGTTTTAAAGCTAATTTGCTAGTCTGGAACATTAGGGGTTATGACACCTCTATTGATAGACTAAGAACACTTATATTGTTGCATAATATATCAATTGTTTGCATTATAGAGCCAATGCATGATAGAAATGAAAATTTTAATTTACAGCATGATATAGGTTTTCAGCAATGCATTGCAGCTAACTCAGCAAAAATTTGGCTTTTTTATAGAGACCATTTCCACATTGATGTTCTTTCTGAATCTGATCACTATATACAGGTTAAGATCATAGATAAGAACTCAATGTTGAACTGGTGCTCCACCTTTATTTATGCACAAGTCACTAGAGTAGCTATGTTATAGTTATGGTCTGATTTGCTTAGTCTGCCTAGACTACCAACAATATATGTTGGGGACTTCAATACAGTGGCATCTGTTTTGGAGAGAAAGGAAGACATAGACCACCTTTAAAGAGTATCAGAGAGTTTAGGGCCTTCATAGATGCATTACAGCTTCAGGATGTCCCAACTGTTGGGAATGAATATACTTGGACCAATAACAGAATCAGAGGTGATAGGCTACTCCAGAAGCTAGATAGAGGTTTGTGTTCCTTTGACTGGTCAGCAACTTTCCCCCACTCATCCATCCAAGTGCTTAACAGAACCACCTCTGACCACAACCCCCTCCTAATCACCATACAAAACTCCATCCAGTATGCTCCAAAACCCTTTAGATTTCAGGAAATGTGGCTAAACAGAAGTGAATTTATAGATCTGGTTAGAACTAACTGGGAAGAGCCAAGCCAATATAGAGGGATGTACAACATGGTTCATAAAATGAAAAAGTTGAAATCTGCCTTAATACCCTTGAACAAGAATATATTTGGAAATGTGCACCAGAATCTCCAGATTGCAGAAGAAAGGGTCTCAGTGCTAGAAGAAATTTATCAGCAGTCATGCTCAGATCAAGACCTCCTGGAACTTAATGAATCTAGAGCTACACTTATTAATGCAGAAAAGGAGCATACAGCCTTTTGGAGACAAAAGGCAAAAATAAAATGGATGCAGGATGGAGATGCAAACTTAAAGTTCTTCCACAACACAGTAAAGGAAAAAAGGTGCAGAGCTAAGATAACAAAATTAAAAACCTCTCAAGGCATATGGACCTCTGATACAGCAGAAATTCAAGAGGAAGCAGTCACATTCTATAAACAGCTGCTGAATGAGGATATGGGAGAGGCAGATCTTTCTAGGCAGTACATGAAATACTTCCTATCAGTTATCCCCAGAATTATTACAGATAGTGACAATGTAGACCTACTGAAAGATATAAGCATGTAAGAACTCAAATCAGCCACTTTTGGTCTAAATAAAGACAGTGCAGCTGGTTCAGATGGATATTCTGGACTATTTTTTACAAGTTGTTGGGGTGTTCAAAAATATCGGGCCCGGCCTACCCGCCCCGTTGACCCGGCGACCCGACATAAAATAACCGGGTACTTTCTTATATTTTACGGATGGGTACCCGGCCCGTTAATTTCGTAAATTACCGGGTCCGGGTCACATAAATATCATTTTCCGGGTACCCGGAAACCCGGTATAATATATATTTATTTAATTAATTATAATTATAATTATAATTTTACCTTTTAATATTGACATTTTTAAAAATTAAATACCAATTCATTCTAACTAGATTCAACCTCTTAAATTTCCAATCCACCTCTCCAACCATTTAGTCTTTTGCTTTGATATTGCTACTTTTTATTCAACACAAGCGCACAACCGCATCCCACACTGCATTGGAGTACGTCCACTAATTTGTCTCGAATGATAATTATCCATAATGTTATTGATATTTTCATATTAAGTAATATTTAATTAGTTTTGGACTTTTATACTGATAAAGTATATTTATTAAATAATTAAATGTATTTTGTAACACTTTTTATAAGTAATAAAATAAGATAGGGTACCCGGTTGTACGGGTACCCGGTATTTCCGGGACGGGTCACGGGCCGCATTTTCAACTACCCGCATGTACGGGTACCCGCTTGTACGGGTACCCGGTGTTTGAACACCCCCTAGCTGTTGGGAGATAATTAATAGTGATCTGTTGGAAGCAGCACGACAATTCATGTCAGGGGAAAGGATTCCAAGGGCAATTTCAAGTACATGGTTAGCATTGATCCCTAAAAAACCTAACCCTAGTTCCTTTGGAGAGTATAGGACAATCAGTCTCTCTAATTTTCTGAACAAGATTTTCTCAAAGATATTGATGGAGAGACTGAAAAAGCACATGCCAACCATAATTTCAGAAGAGCAGACAGGCTTTATGGAAGGGAAAGATATCTCAGATAATATTCTCCAGATGATGGAAATGGCAAGATTGCTTCCCAGAAATCAGAAACATGGCAACATGATAGTCAAGTTGGACATGCAAAAAGCCTTTGATAGAGTTTCATGGGCTTTTCTCAACTCAGTCATGGTCCACTTTGGATTTCATGGTTCTTTTGTTAGACTAATTATGCAGAATATTGAGAGTGCTTGGTTCTCAGTCATTGTAAATGGGATTGCAACAGGTTTTTTTCCCTCAAATAGAGGGATTAAACAAGGGGACCCCATCTCACCCTTCCTTTATAATATTGTCACAGAAGCCTTCTCAAGGGGTATAAAAAAGCTCTTCTCAGTTCATTATTTAGACCACTTCATCATGCCAAGAAATGTCCCTATTGTCTCCCATTTGATGTATGTTGATGATACAGCCATATTTTTGAATGGAAACAACAAAAATATGAGAAAGCTGAAATACTTATTATTTGCTTATGAGGCTGTATCAGGTCAGAAAATAAGCTATGAAAAATGTGAGTTTTATGTGCACCCACACACAGTCCAAGCCAGAAGGAATATTAAGAAGAGTATTTTAGGAATGAAAAATGGATCTATGCCTTTTTTATACCTGGGAGCCCCTATTTTCTATGGAAGAAATCTGGTGCGATATTATCATGGATTATTGGAAAGAATGGAGAAGCCTCTCTCAAATTGGAAAAACCAATGGTTATCACAGGCAGGAAGGCTGGTGCTTATCAACCATGTTCTGATGGCTATTCCAACCCACATTTCTCAGTACTAAATCCCCCTAAATTTATACTGAAAAGGATGGAAAGGTTGGCTTCAAATTTCTTCTGGGGATCTACTGAAGTGGGGCAGAAGAAGATCTGGAGGAGATGGTCAAATCTGGCATTACCTACTGAAGAAAATGGTGTGGGGCAGAGGGATATAAGAGCTGTGGTGAATGCATTTTCATGCAAGTTATGGTGGAAATTGCAGAACAATAGTACACTGTGGACCAGACACCTTTGGGCACTGCCTGATTCTTACAAAAATTCACCTACATGGCAAAGGATCTGTGCAATTATTGAACATGCAAATTCTCAGTCTCAAGTAATCTGTGGAATGGGTGGAAGCTCATTTTGGAATGCTAACTGGCTGGGAGTAGGAGCATTATATTATCACTGGAATCATGACACAATCCCCTTTCCTAACCTCACAGTTACACAATTTCTAACTAGTAAAAACTTCTATATTAACCATCTGGAGCAATTTTTTGCTACCAACATATACTCCCTGTTGCAGGACTCGGGAGTTACCTCAAATCATCCAGATAGGTTGATATGGAAGCCAGGCTGGGATGGGAATTTTTCAATATCCTCAGCATACAAATCACTGAGAAATTCAGGAGCAGCCAATCAAAACTTCCAACAGGTTTGGAAGTCAAAAATACCTGGGAAGATTGCTATATTTTTATGGAGGATGAAAAATAAGCTTTTACCATTTGATGATATCCTCACAAAATTTGGTTTTAATTTTCCCACAAAATGTCTGTTTTGTGACAATTGTGATACTCTGAATCATTTTTTTAATGAATGTCCAAGCAGCTTGCAGGTCTGGGAGACAATGCACACAAAATTGCTATTGCAGGTACCTAATTTTAGGGGTATCAAAGTAGATTGAGTTTTTATTTATCATGTGATGGTTTTTCCAAAATCCATACTGAGGTGATCAGAATCACCATGATGGTCACTTTCTTGAATTTATGGATTAGAAGAAATAAACTATTATATGATGAGCAAAAACTCTCTACTGGAGACACATGCATTTTGATCACCACTCAGAATGCCCTGATATTTACTGCTACCTCTAAAAGGAAACAGGGACAGAAACCTTTTTTTGATCAGTGCTAGACTAATTCCATTCATTAGGATCAAGAGGCCTAAATTGATTAAAGTCACTAAATGGTACCCCCTGAGGTTGGCTTTAAAATTAATACAGATGCATCTTTCAAAAATGGAAATTGTGGCATTGGTGTGATCATAAGAAATTTTAGAGGTTCAGTCATCTGCATTAAAATGTTTTACACCTCTGCAGTTTCAGCCCTTCACTCAGAAATTCTTGCTATTAAATTTGGTATAGCAGTAGCAATGGAATTAGACCTTCAAGATGTTACAGTTGAATCAGACTGCAGCCAGGCAGTTATAGGATCAAATAATCCCCACAGATGTGAGTGGAAATTTTTTTCACTATGCACATAAGTCAAGGATTCTGTAACCAATTCCTTCCAGATTAATCACATATATAGAGAGGCTAATAAGCCTGCAGATTATCTGGCAAAGTTTTGTCCGGCAGAGAATAGAAATGCTACATTTGTTCTAAATAATGCACCAGCTACTCTAAGAAGTTTAATTACCCTTGATAGGATAGGGGTTGCAAATATTAGAACCAATGCTTAAACAGTCATGATGGAGCAGGTACACTTGATGTTTTTCATGTCTTTACAGATCACGGGCTGCAACAACTCAAGCCATGCAAGGTGCAACTGCTCAGGCCTGGAACAGATGGTTCTGCTCAGGCCATAAAGTCAGGGAATTCAGATGGTTCTGCTCAGGCTATCAGATGTTCTGCTCAGGCCAAAAGGCAAACTAAGTTAACTATATAATAGATCTAGGCATATCTGATTTTTCTGCTCAGATCAGATCAAAACTGCCCCAACTTGGCCATTTTTTGAACCATTTCTATGGTTTTTTTGGGCCTGTAAATATACTAGCTTGGACTTTTCTATGTTCTTCAAATCTAAGTGTGGCTAAATTGTGCTTCGGTATTTGCTTACTCGATCACTAAATTGCTCCTCTTTTTTGATTTGGAACATCAGAAAATCATTGCCAGCTGGTCACTAGGGTTATCTTTATTTTTGAGAAGCTTAGTTGCTTCTAAGGGTTATTCCCTTTCTTTGTAACAAACTTTAGGCAAGGCCTAATTTTGGTTTGGGGTGCCAAATATATCCCCCCACCAATGGTGGTTAATTTTAAAAAAATAACTTTATTCGAATGCAAGAGATTGACATTCCTACTTTAGATCACGAGTCTACACAGAGAACTAGTGATTTCACTACATGTTTGATGAATATCGAAAAAAGGGCCATGACACAAGTACGTGAAGATATAACTGAACATATTTGGAATTTGGTAGATGGTGATACTAGTGAAATTGAACCATCAGATGATAGCGATTAGTATTGGATGCAACCGATATGCATTTTGGGAATAGTTGCTCAAATTGTTACTTTCGAGTATAAATTAATTGAGTAAAGTTCATAATTGATCATCGAACTTTGCTAAAATTCCACTTTTGATCACTCAACTATTTTTTACCTACTTTTGATCATCAAACTTTACAAAATGTTGCAAATTTGATCACTGCCATTAAGTTGGGTGTTAAGTGTCCAACGGTGTAACTATTCACAAGGGTACATTAGTCTTTTTATCAAAAAACTAAGGTTTTCTAATAAATTCAATTGAAAATTTTCATGGGTATTAGGTTGTAGAGTTTTCATTTAAAAACAAATGCTAGGAGTTGATATATATTTCATATCATACATAATTTTAAAAATATTTTGCATATGTAATATAGATCTTATTATGAAAAGACCAATTTACCCCTGTGAACAGTAACACCGTCAGACACTTAACACCCAACTTAACGGCAGTGATCAAATTTGGAACATTTGTAAAGTTTGATGATCAAAATTGGGTAAAAAATATATAGTTGAGTGATCAAAAGTGGAATTTTAGCAAAGTTTGATAATCAATTATAGACTTTACTCAAATTAATTTGATATATTCTAGAAGACTAAACTAAACATATTAAAAAGTAACTTTATTTGATAAATCAAAACAAAAATATATCATTGACATTTGATAAAAATTAACTTTATTTCAAAAACATTATTGAAAAATAATAATTTAAAGCTAACTGAAATTAGCTGAAACACGTTGCAGTTAGCTGAAACCAGTTGAAATTTGCTGAAGCAAGCTGCAGCTAGCTGAAGCACACTGCAAGTAGTTAAAGCACGCTGCAGTTCGCTGAAGGTAGCTGCAAGTATTTGAAATTAATTAGATGAAGTTAGCTTAACTTAACTGCAAGGTGCAAAAAATAAGCTAAACTTGACAGGGCCTATTTCTTCTTTTTTGGTGAGAGCCTTGGACTTTCAACATTACTCAAAAATTATTTTTGTTTTGGTGGAAATGAAGTTTCAGACCAGCTCTCCTTATCTTTTGCTTTCTCCTTATCTTTTGCTTTTCCCTTATCTGTTGCTTTATCCTGCTTCGGCTATGTATTCGGAGCCTGTCCAAAGAAGATTCCAATTCTAACCTTTCATACTCTTTTGTGTTGATTATCTCTACTTTCTATTGTTGAAATGCAGACCCTCTCCTCTACACCATAATTTCGCCTCTTTAAAATTTCTGCAATAACTGCCATATGTACTGCTGTCCCAAGAGCGGTCACCTCCACTCTTCTATTCACCTTCAGATGCCCCCTTGCCAGATTAACATAGAAGTTGATAGGATTTTTAGAGTTTGAGACATGAATTTGCAAAGACTGGGTGCTTGACTTCGCCTTTGAAGATGTATCTGACTCCATTGTCTCACTTTACTAGTGCTTTGAGCACATACTAATATGACTTAACGCCTCAAAAACTGTATGTGACCACTGCATCAATCCCAAACTAGTCAATCAATTTGATCCGAACGAAGGCGCCCTTCCAAATAGCCAGCCGATAATACTCAAGAAGATTAAAGATACACCGATACTAAAGCAAATCAAACCCAAAGCAGAAATCCACAGGACCATGGCTAATTTATCTAACGGGTTCACCACATAGGAACTCAGAACTCCTTAGAACTGTAAATCAGTACCAATACATACCTCTGTGCATCAGAGAACCCATCCCAATATATGACGATCCACCCGCAGACAATCACTGGAATTTAAACCGGCTGAAGAGATACATAGAATATCCTAGTTTAATTACCGAGAATGTCAACAGACGACCCGAGTCGCCGGTGTTGACTTAGTCCAGAAAGTTGGTCTCGGTCCCTTTTCCTCTTCGCCCAGAAAGCTCCTACCATGAAGTTGATGGAGTGATGATTTAATTTTGGGTTACCACCTACCAGCTGTGCAAGTGAAGAAAGCGACTGTCCGGGTTGCGAAGAATATTCTTTGCCTGTAAATAACAAAACAAAGCAACTGTGCAACAAAGATACAATCCCTAACATAGACAGTGATCAAGTCCCTAATCCTTAATCATATTCAGCTCAAAGAAAGAAGGTTGATGCACAACAAACACATAAGAACTTTAACCATAGGGAAAAAATCGTACACCTTGTGTGCGTGATTGTCATAGGCCGAATAGAAGGGGAAAAGAGAGCACATAAACCACACGCTGAACAAATTGCACAAAGGGCAGACCTTGGGGGAGAAGGTAATCAACTCGAAGAGAAGAGGGGATTGTCAAGGAGATGAGGAAGCAAAACCTTCTAACCCCAGATCAAATACATCAAGTGGGCAGCTGCTGGGGATGAGTCATCGGCTGGAGAAGACAGGAGAACGACACGTTGTCTGTGGGAAGAGAAGATCGATGGGCTGTCGACACGATGCGTGGTCATCAAAGAGAAATCGATGGGCTGTCGACACGTTGCGTGGTCATGGAAATCGGCGACTCCGGCGACCTCCGCATGCGGTGAAGAAAACGACGGGTGACGATACAAAAGAGGCAGTGGAATAAAATATTGGGGGAAAAAATGTGAAAGAGAAACCGAGAACCGGACGTGAACTTAGCGTTTTTTGCTCATTTACGCTTTCAATATAGTATAGATTTAGCGTTTTTATTATTATCATATTATTATATAGGAATAGTTTTGTTTGGAATTTGATATATCTTTGAATGAGATTGAAAAGGAAGCGGTGCATGAATTGAAATTTGATGAGACTTTCTGAAAATTTGTAGTGCTAATTGTTTTATGTTTAAATAGAGTATTGTAGCATACATTATGTTTTTTAAAAACTAGAAAACAAAATTCTAAACTATTTGAAATATGTCCATCATCGTCATTTTAAAAGTTCAAAGCACTTTTATTTAAAATTTACAAAAATAATCTGTTTTTCGGTAAAGTTTTAGGTGAGACTATCCCACCATAATTTTATGATATGATTAATGAATTCTCATATTTTTATGGTGATCATTTGTGTCTATTAATATCTGTTGGGTATGATTAATGAATTCTCATATTTTTATGGTGATAATTTGTGTCTATTAATTTTTGTTGGTATTTCTAACACAATTAATTCACTGTTTTAATATTTAAATCAATTACTAAAAACTTAGTAATGAAGAATGAGAAGCTATATTTTCCAAAACTATTCATGAAAAGTGAATCTTAATTTGGAAAGGTTATATTTGTTTTTTCCTTTTAGTTTTAGAATAGAATTAGGACATGTATTATTTTCTTATTTGGGTTTATTTTCGTAGCTGATAAGTCTATGGTTCGTATTCGGGCCTCATTCATACTCGGACCAAGGCCCGAGGAGGGTCGTGGGTTCGAGATTACGCGGAGGGTGGATCCACAGGTCCATCAGTCCTAATCTTTATAAGGAATACGTATATTATGAATGTTCTACAAGGAATATACATCCTCCTAAACATGGTAATACAACCATGACCGAAATACACTTCCTCTATACATGGTAATACGACTACTATTCCCATAAAGTTGTATTCCTACCATAAATACATATATTGGTGATCTACGGATTGTAGCCATATAAATACCGAAGGTTTGGTAAACCTCTCTATCTATTATCTTACATAGAAGCCTTACGCATCATACTAACTTGAGCGTCGGAGTGTTTACCCTCGGGACACCAGAGGCTTTATTTTGCAGATCAGTTCGTGAGTTGGGTTCGTGATAAAGTGCGGGTCGTAGACATCCATCAATTTGGCACGCTCGGTGGGACCCGCTTGTCAATCTTGATCTATACGACCTTCAAACTCATGGCTGATCCGGCTAAAAACCTTTGTGGGAGTACAAGAATCCGCTTTTTGGCCACGACAGGAGTAAGAAGCATCAATGCCAACCATGACGACGACGAGATGAGGCACACCACCAACCAGGGAGCAGGAAGGAGCATTAATGGTGTACACCGGTCGCCCGAAGAAGCCTCTCCCTGGGAGTGGGAGAGCAAAAGATCTCGCTTGGATGGAACCGTCACTTTTTCACCTCAAGATTCGGTTCCTAACCAATTCTCTCATTCAGATCCCTTAGTAATCACAGTCGACATAAACCATAATGTGATCAAAAGTGTTCTGGTAGATGGGGGAATTGAGGTAGAAGTCATGTTTTTCAGTTCTTATAAACAGTTGGGGTTGAACAAAACCAATCTCGTGCCCACAAACCCCATCTCGGGATTTGCTGGCGATCCTATAGCTCCTTTAGGAGAGATCACTTTACCAGTGCAAGTGAAGGATGGTCCTCGGAGTATAACCCTTCGTTGCACCTTCGCGGTCATCGACTCCAGAGCGCCATACAACATAATCCTCGGACGACCTTGGATGTGCCAAGCAAAAGCCGTCTGGTCTCCATACCATTTGGCGATGAAGTTCCCTACGAACCAAGGGATAACAACAGTCCGAGGTGATCAACAATTAGCTCGAGTCTGCACAATCCAAGCTTTCCAAGAACCGAAGAAGGAGGATCTGGAACCAGCCAAGTACTCTGAATCCGAGCCAATGCAACTCGGAGAATTAGGAACCGTTGAGGTTGGAACTCTCCTACTCCCCGAGATAAAGACCAAGCTTCGAGATATCCTCAACCAATATATAGATGTCTTTTTCTGGGATACCAATGACCTGGTAGGAGTATCCCCTAGTCTGGCGGAACATTACCTGAATATCAATCCCTCACAGAAACCCATAAAGCAGAAACGACGCATCTTTGCACTAGATCGAGTTGAAGCCATTGGAGAAGAAGTAGACAAGCTACTCAAAACCCGCATAATCGAAGAAGTGCAGTACCTAGAATGGATAGCTAACCCAGTAATGGTCAAGAAGCCAGACAGGAAGTGGAGAATGTGCATCGACTTCACCAACCTGAACGATTGTTGTCCTAAAGACAGCTATCCTTTGCCCTCGATCGACCGTTTAGTTGAGACGATTGCTGGATACCAAGTATTAGCCTTTTTTGATGCCTTCAAGGGATATCATCAGATCCCCATGGCAGAGCAAGATAAGGAGAAAAACTCCTTCATAACCGACAAGGGGACCTTCTGCTATAAAATGATGTTTCAGATTGAAGAATGTCGGAGCCACTTACCAGCAACTGGTGGACAAATTATTCAAATCCTAGATAGGACGCAACCTCGAGATTTATAGGGATGACATGGTAGTGAAGAGCCGCAGTTACAAAGTCTTCTTTGAAGATTTAAAGGAAACCTTCGACACATTACGTGCATCCAACCTAAATCTGAACCCTGCTAAGTGTACTATTGGTGTCGGAGCAGGAAAATTCCTAGGATACATGGTATCTAATCGGGGAATTGAGGTAAACCCCGAGAAGATAGAGGTTTTGCAAAATATGCAACCTCCGAAAACTACCAAAGACGTACAGAAGTTGACAGGATCCCTCGCGGCCCTTAGCCGATTTCTCTCTAAAGGAACAGAAAAGCATTTGCCCTTTTTTAACATCCTTAAGAAGGCAAACCAATTTGAGTGGTCCCATGAATGCGGAGAAGCCGTCCAAGCACTTAAAGACCACCTCCGACAACTTCCGACACTGTAAAACCAGACAAAGGGGAGACTCTCTACTTATATATATCTGCATCTCAGCTAGCCATTAGTGCTGTGTTGGTCAAGGAAAAAGAAGGATCACAACACCCAATATATTATGTAAGCTGAGCTCTACAGGGGCCCGAGACTAGATACACACCTCTCGAGCGCTTAAATATTGGCCCTTGTGCATGCCTCTCGACGGTTGCGACCATACTTCCAAGCACATACAATAGTCCTCTTAACCAACTACCCAATTAGGCAAATCATCCAGAAATCGGATGCCTCGGGACGAATGATGAAGCGGGCCATTGAGTTGGGGGAACATGACATACAGTATAAGCCTCGAACAGCCATCAAGGGCCAAGCCTTATCTGATTTCATAATGGAATCTGTTGAACCAGTGGAGATAAACCAACAAGACCCAGTTCCCGACACAGAAAAAGGGCGATTATATGTAGATGGATCCTCCAACTTAGGGGGAAGTGGTGCTGAGAGTCTTACTCATCAGCCCCGAGGGAAAGGACCATCCTTACGTACTTCATTTTGATTTTTGAGCTACTAATAATGAAGCGGAATATGAAGCCCTCATCACAGGGTTAAAGTTGGCAAAGGACCTCGATGTTAGGGACCTCGAGATCTATAGTGACTCACAGATCATGGTGCAGCCGGTCAAAGGTGAATACGAGACCCGAGAGTACAGTATCCAAAAGTACCTCGAGATAGTTAACCCTCTCCTAAATCAATTCTGACATTATGAGCTGCATCATATCCCCCGAGAAGGTAACCATAAAGCTGATGCGCTGAGCAAGCTTGCCTCCTCGGACTTAAACAGTAGATCTTCTCAAGAATTGCTAATGGAAATCCTGGCGAAGAGAAGTTAAGAAGAAAGCAGCATCCTGGTTGTTGACATCTCAAACACATGGATGAACCCCTATATTGAGTACCTTCAAACGGGAACCCTCCCCGAGGACAAGCATCTGGCACGGAAGATTCGAGTTAAAGCTCCCAAATATGTCATTCATGAAGGCACCCTATACAAGAAGGGATATCTCCAGCCTTTACTCAAATGTGTTGGACCTTCCGACGCTGAACACTTAGTACAAGAAGCACACGAAGGAGTTTGTGGTAGTCACCAAGGTCCACGCACTGTTACCCGAAAACTCCTACAAATGGGTTATTTCTGGCCTACAATGTTAGAAGACTCTAAAAGATATATTGATTCTTGTCACCAGTGTCAGACATTTGCCAAGATGATTCATGTGACTCAAGAAAATATGATCACTATCCAAGAATCCTGGCCATTCGTCCGATGGGGTATAGATCTTGTCGGACTTTTTCCTACAGCCCCTGGTAATTTCAAATACCTTATTGTGGCCATTGACTACTTCTCAAAGTGGGTGGAAGTTGAAGCCTTGACCAACATAACTGGAAAGACAGTTATCAACTTCTGTTGGAAGAACATTGTGTGTCGTTATGGCATCCTGAGATACATAGTGACCGATAATGGAGTGCAATTTGCCAACAACCCCTTCAAGAAATGGTGAGAGGATTACGGCATACATCAGAAGCTCACCTAGGTATATCATCCAGAAGCTAATGGCCAAGTAGAGGTTACGAATCGAACCCTGGTAAATGCCATCAAGAAGCGCCTAGAAGGAGCTAAAGGAAACTGGATCAAAGAACTACCGAGCCTGATCTGGACCCATAGGACTACACCAGCTACTGCAACCGGAGAAACTCCATAGAGCTTAGTCTACGGGTCCGAGGCGGTCATCCCCATGGAAATTGGAGTCCCCTCTGCCCGTACCTCTCAACCAGACGATGATGATGGCACTGCCAATGAAGAAAACCTCCATCTCGACCTTGACCTTATGGAAGAGAAAAGAGCCAATGCTACAGTCCATGAGGCCAAGGTGAAGGAAAGAGTTAAGCGCTTCCATGACAGAAGGGTTCGCTTAGCTGCATTCGTCAAATGAGACCTTGTAATAAGGTTAAACGAGAAAAGCAAGAAAGAAGTGGAAGGGAAGTTAGCCCCGAACTGGGAAGGTCCATATCGAGTCCTAGAATCTCATCCAGGGGGAAGTTACCTCTTGGTAACCATGAAGGGCAAACCCATACCACAAAGATGGAATGTGATTAACTTACGAAAATATCACGGAAGATAAAAATCGAGGAAGAGCCTCACAAAGGTTCGAGAATATCAAACTTGTCTGAGAGCCTCATCAAGGACCGAGACAATTCTGCTCTAGCACAAACGGGTACTCAAACTCAAACTCACAATTTATTTTACTTCTATTCCTAAAGTTATTAACTTAGATTGAAGTTATTTTATTTTTACACCTATCTTCTAATGAGTAATCTTGAATTCCTTTTATAAAAAGAGGACTGTTATTCTGAAGTATGACATGGATTGCTATTTAATCAGCTGGCCTTATTCTCAAAAAACTCTCTCTAGAAAGCAAACACTCTGCCTTCTCTCTACCTTTTTAGTAATTTAGCCGTTAGTTATAGCCGTTTACGGCAGTAACGGCCATATCCGAGGTGGCGCTATGGCGGATCCACCGCTGGACCGCGCCGGACTCCCCAAACCCATGTCCTTTCTCCATGCTCTCACCACCAAACCTCCACCCCTTTCACCATCTCTACCCTCCACACAAATCCAGCCAATTACAGAGTTTAAAGGTAAGATTGCGTGCATTATTACGCCGGAGGAAGTTACCCAACTGTCATCACACTACAGTAATGCTCTGGTCGGAAAATTTCCGAAGCTGAAACCATCGATGGAATATCTATATGAAGCATTCAAATCAGTTGGCTTCAACGGCAAATATCAACTCGGCTCTCTGGATTTCCGACACGTTCTGATCCATTTTGAAGATCCCGACGACTACCGGAGATGCTGGATGAAGCAAGCATGGTCTTTCAAAGGTCCTGTTATGAAAGTCTTCAAGTGGACTCCAGATTTCACACCGGAGTCAGAAACCTCTATCATTCCAATCTAGGTAACGCTTCACAATATCCCTCTATTTTGGTACAATACTGCGATGCTGGAAACTATTGGTAATAGCATAGGCAAATTCATCAAAATGTATTTAGCCACTTCAACTCTGTCTAGGCCCTCAGCAGTTGAAATGTGTGTTGAGATAGACTTATTGGCCAAAATCCACAATACAGTGACTCTAACTACTAGTATAAGTGGTGATGTTGCAGACTTTGAAATTGAATATGAGCAGATACCATTATACTGTAGGCAATGTAAGAAACTAGGCCATGAAGCTATAGATTGCAGAATTCTGCACCCTGATCTAAAGCCAGCTCCATATAACCCCAGATTCAACAATCACCTTGGCTCCAAAGCTAACCCCCCACCTCAAAGAAAACCACACACTCTTTACCAAAAACAAACTCCCACTCCTCAGACAGCCTCCTCTTCTGGCACTACCCATGCAGATAAGCAGAAAACCTTGAAAAACCAAGCCCCTCTGATGGAAAGATCCCAACCCCAACCAAAGGAAACTGAACTGAGATATGTACATAAGGTGCCTCCACCTCCACCCCCCATACAAATAGATGATGACCAGCCAAAATCCCCTCAAAAGCTTAAAGGAAAAATGAATGACATCCTTGATACTACTTTAACTCCACTGGAAGCTAATCAGGACTGTTACATCACCTCTACATCTGGAGACAAAGTGGCAATTGAAGAAACCCTCACTAAAAATGTTCATCCACCTTCCCAACCTATTGAGTCCCCTACTTGCACTCAGACAGAAACTTTGTCAGACTCACATACTACCCTCACAGTTACTCCAGAATCTGATCATCCACCCCACTCAAATCTATTCCTTGTCCAACCACCAACAGCATAATGGTCTACTCCAAACAAACCAAGGAATTTTGCAGCTGATGATATTCACATCCATTCAGGTACATCTCTTTCACCTGGTAACCCCTTTAATGCTGATAAATCTCTTTTCCACTCTCAGCCAAGAATAGGGAATACAGATTTCTTCCACTTATACAAGAGGATGATGAGCAAGAAAATGTGGAAGAAAATAGGGAAGACAATCCTATCAGAGAGGTGAATCAGATCTCCAACAGATTCTTACCCTTACTGCATGAAGGAGAGGAACAGGAACATACATCTGATGAAGAGTTCACAGATGCTCTGATGGACAAACAACAGGAAACTCAAGATGATACACTCACTGCACCTACAATAACTAACACCTCAGAATATATCTGAGCAAACTCAAGGTTTTGTCTCTACTTACTTTACTCAGGTAAATAAAGTCCTTACCAGGACTGCAACAAAAAGTATCCAACCCCGTAAATATGATAAATAAAACCTTAGGTATCAATATCTTGGTTTGGAATGTTAGGGGTATGGAGACTTCAATATTGAGGATTGAGAAACTAATAAGAATTCATAAATTGGACCTTATCTGTTTCATTGAGCCTCAGCACAAAAATCATGAAATTTTTGACTACTGTAAAATATTTCATTTCACTCATTGCATGCACTCATCTCTATGTGGTATTTGGATCATGTGGTATGATAATTTAGTAATAAATCTAAGGCTTGATCATAACCAATTCTTACTAGTACATATCAACAACCAAATACTTAACCAGTCAATGAAGGCTGTTTTTGTGCATGGTTTAAGATCAAGGAAAGGAAGAAAAGATTTATGGTCAGACCTTGTTAGTTTACAGCTAACTGAGTGTTTATATATAGGTGATTTCAATGCCATGATTACCATCTCTGAATATAAAGGTCCTACTTCTCCCAAATTAGGTAGTATACAGGACTTTAATGATTTTATTAATACCATGGCACTTCACACACTGAACACAGTAGGGAATTTCTTCATATGGACAAATGGTAGAACCAAGGAAGGTGGAAAAAATTTAATTATTGAAAGACTGGATAGAGCATTGTGCTCCCTCCAATGGCTATCAAAATTTCCACAAACCTCTGTCCTAGTCCTAAATAAATTATCTTCTGATCACTGTCATCTTCTCTGTAGAATTGGATCTGATATTCCTTCTACTCCAAGACCATTTAGATTTGTCAACACCTGGTTCAAAAGAGAGGATTTCAGGGATTTGATTAAATCTCACTGGAATGAACCTCTGGAGGGTAGATGATGCAGGTTGGATTAATAAAATATATGTTGTTTGATCAAGGATTCATACAAGGTCGAATTCGAGGACGAATTATGTCAAACCCCGTGAGAATGATGCAGATGAGATTGGGCTTAATAATATGAAGCATTGGAATTGCAAGAAATAAGGCCCATTATCAATTTATTGGCAAATTGGAAAAGTTTAACTCGTTTCCATATGGATTCTGGTTAATTTCCATATTTATAATTAGTATTCTAAATAGGATTAAGAAAATATTTACATGTTTTGTAATAGAATAGAATTTGTGAGTTTTTATAAATAGGGCATCAAACCATTGTAATAGATAGTTTTTCTGATTTGATATAAAAGTGTGTTGAGAGTTTTCTCTTTCGAGAGATGAGTTTTAAACCTAAATTCTAGATATTCTTTGAGTATATAGATTTGGAAGGCGTTTTCGACCTAGGTATTCAAAGAATTAAATAGGTTGAATTCATTGGGTTACTATTGGTTACTTTGGTTACGTTCGTTATAAGCTTCCGCTACATCAGTTGGTATCAGAGCTTGGTTTGTTTTTGGGGAATCATACCACCAGGAACACGACCTATGGGGATGATTATTCAAAGGGATTATGCAAAGGAGGACTATCCAGGTGATGATGATTGGTTAAGAAGTAATATATTCCAATCAACGTGTACCATCAAAGGATTCGTGTGCAAATTTTTCATTGATGCGGGTAGTTGCGACAACATTGTGTCAGAAGAAGCTGTAAAGAGATTGGGGTTCATAGTAGAAAAACATCCAAGACCTTATACGTTGGGTTGGATTGACAAAGAAAAACATATTGAGGTACATCAACGAGCACTTGTTCCCTTCTCAATTGGATCGAAATACAAGGATCAGGTTTGGTGTGATGTTGTTCCCATGGATAATTGTCAATTGCTACTTGGAAGACCATGGCAATTTGATCGAGAAGTAGTGCATGAAGGAAGATCCAACATTTATAGTTTTAGGTTTGAAGATGTCACGATTGTTTTAAGACCCCAGAAACCTTAGAAACACATTTGTTCTTCCAGTAAGGAAACTACGACCACAACCGTACAATCTCCTGTTGATGATGATGATGATGATGATGATGATGATGATGATGATGACAATATTGATGATGATGATGACGATGTTGATGGTGACGATACCTCTGAAGATGATACATATTCAGCTCCTCCAATATTTGATACTTATGAAGATGAAGAATATTCAAACCCGCCAGTATTTGATATTAATGTTAATCATGTCATTGATGTCAAGATTGGTGAAATTGAAAATGAGGAACATCTTCAGATTCCTGTGTTTGATATTCATCACAAGCAGCATGAAGTCATAGCAGACCAATTGATTGATTCTTACGTTACACCTGAGGAAATTGTTGAGTACCAACAATCATATTCTAAACATTCTTGGAATGATCAATTGCTGAAGAAAGATGAATTAATCTATGGAGCTAAATCATCTGCAAGTTCTGCATGTTTTCGACATACTAAGAAAAGGTATGTATTTCTTGACGAGGGAGGACTACGAGGTCGAATTCGTGGACGAATTCTGTCAAACCCCGGGAGAATGATGCAGGTTGGATTAATAAAATATATGTTGTTTGATCAAGGATTCATACAAGGTCGAATTCGAGGACGAATTCTGTCAAACCCCGTGAGAATGATGCAGATGAGATTGGGCTTAATAATATGGAGCATTGGAATTGCAAGAAGTAAGGCCCATTATCAATTTATTGGCAAATTGGAAAAGTTTAACTCGTTTCCATATGGATTCTGGTTAATTTCCATATTTATAATTAGTATTCTAAATAGGATTAAGAAAATATTTACATGTTTTGTAATAGAATAGAATTTGTGAGTTTTTATAAATAGGGCATCAAACCATTGTAATAGATAGTTTTTCTGATTTGATATAAAAGTTTGTTGAGAGTTTTCTCTTTCGAGAGATGAGTTTTAAACCTAAATTCTAGATATTCTTTGAGTATATAGATTTGGAAGGCATTTTCGACCTAGGTATTCAATGAATTAAATAGGTTGAATTCATTGGGTTACTTTGGTTACTTTGGTTACGTTCGTTATAAGCTTCCGCTACATCAGTAGAGGAATGTTTAAACTATTTATCAAGCTAAATAACCTCAAAGTACATTTTAAAAAATGGAACAGAGATATTTTTGGCAACATTACTGATAATGTAGTTAAAGCAGAAGAACAATTGAGACTCCAGGAATGTGCTTTTGATGTTAATAGCTCAACTGATGAGCTAATTAAATTAAATAAAGCAAGAGCCATTTTAGTTAGATCACTAAAAGAGGAGAAACATTTCTGGAAAAATAAGGCTAAGGTAAAATGGCTTAAAGATGGTGATGGAAATACAAAATTTTTCCATCAATCTGTGAAGGAAAAAAGATGTAGACTTTCAATCACTAAAATCAAAAGTGCTTCTGGGAGGTGGCTTGATGACAGTACTGAGATAGAAAATGAAGCCATCATGTTCTTCCAACACCTGTTATTTGATGAGCCTCATCCTGAGCATGAACTTTTTGCTTCACATTTTCTCTCCAAAATCCCTAATTTGGTGACTGAGGAAGATAATGAGGAACTTTTTGTTTTCAGTCTTAATAAATCAAGCAGTCCAGGACCAGATGATTACACTGCTCAATTTTATATTAAGGCCTGGGACATTATTAGCCAAGATTTACTAGAGGCATCAAATGATTTTCTGTCTAGATCACATATACACAGGGGCATTTCCAGTACCCGGATCACTCTGATTCCTTAAAAAAAACCCCTATTTTCTTTAGTGACTACAGACCAATAAGTCTTTCCAATAAGATTTTTTCAAAAATACTGATGGAAAGACTTAAATTTTTTATGCCTAAATTAATTTCCCTACAACAATCTGCTTTCCTTCAGAATAGGGACATTGCTGATAATGTCATCTATCTGAAAGAATTGTTCAGATTTCTGGATAAAAAAGCCAGAGATCCCAATTGCATTCTTAAACTAGATTTAATGAAAGCTTTTGACAGGGTCAGCTGGTCTTTTTTTAAAAAAATACTCCAAAAATTTGGTTTCAATGGCAAGTTTATTCATTGTATACCCAAGAATCTATCCGATGCATGGTTCTCAGTCTTGATAAATGGTAGGCCAGTAGGGTTCTTTAAAGCCACTAGGGGCATTAAACAGGGTGACCCCCTCTCCCCCTTTCTGTTCAATCTTTTTTCTGAGGCATTTACCAGAAGCTTAGCTTTTATCTTTGAAACTGGTAAACTCAGCTACTACAGCCTACCACCCCATGCCATCAATACTTCCCATTTATCCTATGCTGATGACACTGTGATTTTTTTAAAAGCCTCCAGACTCAACTTAATTAGAATTAAGGCTATTCTTGTCAAATTGAGGACACCACAGGTCAGAAAATAAATTTTGAAAAAGTGAGGTCTTTTTGGGGAAACATGCCACAGAAAATAAACAGAGACAGGTCTTGAGTATACTTGGTATGAAAAAAGGTAGCTTGCCATTCAAATATTTAGGAGTACAAATTTTTTCTGGTAGAACACTCAATATCCATTTTCAGACCATTCTGGAATGCATAGATAATAGAGTTAAAAACTGGAAAAATATTTGGTTATCTACTGGTGGTAAGCTGACTCTAATCAAATCATGCTTACAGTCTTTACCACATCACATATGGTCAGTGATGGAGCCAACAAAACAAATCTCAAAAAAGATTGAGAAGAAATTCTCAATATTTTTTTGGGGCTCTACTGAAAAAGGACCAAAGAAGACTTGGAGAAAATGGGATGCACTGTGCTATCCTATTTCTCAGAAAGGTTTAGGTTTCAGGGCTCTTTCCACCACAATTACAGCTTTCTCATGTAAATTGTGGTGGAAATACCAATTAGGGAATGCACCATGGTCCCAATTTTTGGCATCCCTACCTGATACACACAGAAAGTCACAGAACTGGAAAAGAATATGTAAAGTTAACAGCTTTGCAGAAAACAATTCAAGGGTCATTATTGGCTCAGGCTCCTGCAATTTTTGGAGTTCAAATTGGACAGGTTTTGGTCCAATCATTGACCACTGTGAACCTCCCTCAGCTGGATTTCTTCAAGTCACTGTTGCAGATTTTATCCAAAATAAAAATACACTTTTGCCTTCTCTGCAACAGCACTTTCCCAACCATATCTCCCAGTTCCTCCAAAATGCTACCATCTCACCCCATAAAGAAGACCAATTGATCTGGAAGCCAAATGTCACAGGAGCCTTCACTGTTAAATCCACATACCTTAAACTGAGACATGTCCTTCCACATAGGCCTGTTTTTAAAATTATCTGGTCCCCACAGCTACAAAAAAAGATTTCAATTTTTATGTGGAGACTACTAAATGCCCTCCTGCCCTTTGATGATATCCTTTCTTTCTCAGGTTTCCAGTTTGCTTCAAAATGCTGTTTCTGCAACAACCAAGACTCACTACACCATTTTTACAACACTTGCCCTGTCACTGTTGAAATGTGGAAGTGATGCACTCTATATGTTTCTCCAAATATTTCTACTGTGATAATCTTTGGGACAGGCTTGCCACACTTTGGGCTTTTCAGGGACTATCACCTATCCACACCAGGCTGAACCACATTGCTCTTGCAATGGTGTGCTGAGCAAGAAACAAAAGACTTTTTGAAGACACCTCTCCATCTCTGCAACAGCTATCCAAAGATCTAAAACAGGAACTGTATTGGGCATTTGTCAGGCACCCCATGTCCTTCACTAGACAGGTGGATTCTGAACTGGCACTGGCTGGGATTATTCCAACCCCACCCATCCCTCCTAAACCTAATATAATCCCTGTCAGATGGAGCACTGATTTCCAAGGCCTCAAAATTAATATTGATGCGTCCTGGCAACATGGCAAGACTGGCATTGGTATGGTTTGCAGAAACAACTTAGGGACACTTATCTAAGCAAAGACTGACTTTTTAGAAGCCACTGATCCCCTTCACTCAGAACTGCTAGCTATCAGAGCTGGAATGGAGCTAGGAAGACTTTCTGGATATTCTGAAATTACAGAGGAATCTGACTGCCTGCAGGCTGTGACTATGATACTCAATCCACTCAAGAGGCACTGGAAGTTGGCTACTTTACTGGATTCCATCTCAACCACTCTCAGCTCCTGCCACTTTGTTCATACTCTCAGGGAAGGTAATCAACCAGCAGACTCTTTGGCAAGGTGGGCTGCAAATGCAAAATCAGCAGAGCATTTTAATGAAACAATACTCCCTCCAACTACAAAGGGATTGCTGATTCTTGATGCAGCTCTTTCCCTACTATAAGGATTCATAGAGGTCCTCTATTTGATCCAGGTTGACTGCTTCTTAACAACACTTAGATAGTTCAGGAATTTTAAGGAAGAGCTTCTTCTTTTGTGTGCACTAATCTCAGTTTTCAGTTGGTGGTTGCCTTGTGTTTTGCTTGCAATTCACTAATAAATCACTTACTGAATTCTGAGGTTTTGGTTAGTGTGCAGAGGTTTTTACACCCTCATTTAGGAGCTTAGGCTAGATTTTTAGCTACTCATTGCCATCTGGTTTGTAACTCTGACATTCAGATGTAATTTTACCACTTTGGTGGTTTTTCATGGCTTAGGGAGCCTTATATAATCCCTCCATCTTTTGATGGTTTAACAAAAAAAAAAAGATTGCTATTTAAAACAATATGCTTTATAAAGTGTATGATTGGTCAGCTTATATAAAATAAGTTATTTGAATCCAAAATTCACAATAACAATCGTTTTGAATGAAAGAGATAGGTTCGAGATAAAAGTACTTCACAGAAGTGCTTGATTGAGGTCTATAGACCAAAAGGGCAGACGTGCTCGAAAATCAATCATCTCAAAATAAAGAGGCAAAACCTCGAACTCAAAGTTCATATCAAAGATGTTATTACATCAGAATATGATACTTCTAAAAAATCCCAAGTGGATATCCAAAGAGGCAAAATCTCAAACTCAAAGTTCATATTAAAGGTGTCATTACATCAGAATATGATACTTCTAAATTCCCAAAGGGATACATAGAGGAACAACCTCGAAATTTGATACAAAGGTCATGAAGATGATGTTATTACATCAGAATATGAAACTTCTAAATATGCCCAATAGGGTCTTCTAGAACTTCACCAGAAGTGGCACTTGAGAGATGGGCTATTGTCAACTTTTCTGCACGCTGTGACATTAAAGGCCTTGTCAGAAAAGGACCAAGGAGGAAATCCGCAAGACTTTCAACATCAATATGTTTGCAGAGTCTTCATCATGGACAACTGCGAAGACCTTATCCCTGAGTACCTCAGCTTTGTCAATAGAGCAAAAGCACATTTCCAATAAATCATGAGACCGAGATTCATGTGCAAAGGAGCAAATGCCAAGCCCTGAAGTTGACGAGGAGATGCCAATAAACCAGCTGAAGCTAACCTGACTTATTACCTGAAGGAATGGAGAACCTCTCACCGAGAAAGGACAAGTCAGGATATCTTGCTACAATGAGCTTTAATAAGTCTCCTGATGTCGTTATCTTCTCGGAGGGGCCCAATGCATCCAAGAACTTGGCTCCAGGAACCCAGTCACTAGCAGTCAAGGCAGAGAGGTCATTAGCAGCGTCAGGATGAGAGAAGATGGACGTCATAACCTCTATCTCCTCGTCATATTGACACAACCCCAAGATTTTATCCAAAATCTTGTGTTGCTCGGAATCATGGAATAAGTCTCCATACTCCTCCCGGTGATCCTTAAACTCGAGACTACAAGAAATAAAGGCGCCCCAAAGCTTAAGAAGCCGTTTCAGCTCCTCTGAGTATTCATCCGAAGCCAAGGTCTGCGTCAGCTCATCCACAGTGTCCTGATACATTTTCAGCTCCTTTTTCTCTGACTCTCTTGCCAGCAGTAAAGCCTTATTCTCAGCCTCGAGCTGCTTCACCCTATCCACCAAATGAGTCAAATCCAATGGAGCAGGGACAGATGGAGGAGGCACCACTGACTCAGTCGATAAAGAGTCAATAATAGCTTTCATCTCCTCCTTATCGTCCTTGAGAGCCGGGCACCTGGAATGTAACTCCTCCATAGAGTTATACAGGTGTTTGATCTCACCTTTGGTCTAACGTCTCAGCATGGATGTATCTACCATCAGCTGTAAAATAGAAGATATATAAAAACCTGATATGTGACACTTAAAAGTTCACATAATATGACAAGGAGAATCACTACCTTAGAGGCAAATGGATAATTCTTGAAAGACTTCACAGAAGCCTGACCATCCTCTTCCTCAGGGCAACTCAGATAATGCTTCAACTTCTTCAGAGGCCCATCCTTAGGAATCACCAGCTCAAGGTCAAATTCATTGTCATCTGAGGACTCCCCAACCTCTGGTTCCACCTCCTCGGACTCCTCTACTTCCTCCTCTACAACCTCGAGGACTGCTTTCCCCTTCTTGATCTTTTTCTTTGGAGGAGACGCTGCATACATAAGAAGAAATTTTAAATATAGAAGAAAGCATTACTACAGTATGCGAATCAAGAAATTACCTGAAGGAGACCGACTGGAAGAAGATTCATCCTAAATTCGGGGTGATTTCCTGGCAGCCCGCTTCTTGACTTCCTTCTTATCCCCCTGGATTTTGTCAGGGAGGGTCCAATCTCGATCCTTCTTCAGGTAGCTGGATGTAGATTTTGACCGAGGAACTTCTAGCAGATATGAATAAGTGACAAGAGGCCACTGCCACACCGAGCCATGAGCCCCTCGCACAAATCCGCCCTCCTGGAAGACAATATTTTCCTTCAAGAGCTCTTCAACGATGCCCTTTAAATGAGCAGGAATTTCAAAGACATCAAGAGGCACAGCGTCTTTCGGCTTCGGGTTCCAGTAAGGAACCTCATATCTGGTCCGATCAAAGGTTAGCCGAATGTCTTTCTAGCCGTTGCTGTTATCAGGAAAAGTGAAGACCTTGCCCTTTCGAGGAGTAAAGGTAATATGCTCACGCTTTACTCCTCGAAAGAAAATAGCTTGAACAAGCTCCTAAATAGACCTAGGCTCGGCTCATAGTCCTTCCGAGAGCACCAGGAAATAAAAGCCACCATTGTCACCACCACATTGGAGTGAATTTGGCAGGGATGTAGCCGATGATGTTGTAGAAACTCGGAAAACACAGGAGGAAAGGGAAAACTCAGTCCCTGTTGCAAGAATCTACCATATACTACCCCTCGAGTGGGGCTCATGGGATCCTTGACCAGAGTGGTCTTATCCTCGAGCCTCAAATCAGCCTCAACGGGGTACGACAACCTGCATGACTTCAAAAATTACAGGGTCTTTTCGTCGACCACCTTAGTGACATCACTTATGCCACCGGCCACTGGAACCCGTTTATTAACTTGGGGCTCCGCATTCGGGTCTGTATTTGACCCAAAGGCACCACATCCGCCACCACAGCTACAGCCTGCAACGGTGTAGTAATGGTCACCTCCATCAGCTCCCCAGACTCAACCTCCAAGAACAAGGTACTCAAGTCGCGAGTAGCTGGAGCTCTTTCTTCAACAACATTCTCCACATTGCTAGGAGGAATACTGGAGTTTGCAGAAGACATGGCAATACATAGAATGGGGGGAAGAGAATATATGAAGAAAAGAAGACAAGATTGAAGAAATTTTTCTGTGAATTGGAAACGCAAAATACTTGGATGAAGATTGATGATAAACACAAGGAAAATTACTTGGTTATATAACCAGTAATTAACAAGCATTTACGTGGAGTAATTACCTCAACTCGCGAAACGATGCAGGCAATTGGAAGGTTGGTCTTTTCCACCGTCAGAAGATACAATGAATCAAGACCACGTGTCAGTCCCCTCAGAATTCAAGAAGACAGATTCAGATCCAACCGTCCAGGTGTCCTGATGGAGTACGAAAGAACTTTAAGCTAGATATTCAGAAGGTTTAGCCCGAGAGGTTAGTCTCACGCTGATACCCCCGAGCTTAACACCCGAGTTCTTCTCCCTCGAGTTATTGGTGTTCCTCGAGAAGCAAGCCTCTCCTTCAACCTTCGAGGTGGAGTACTCTAAATTCTAAAGATCTACCTTGGGGCTACTGATAAGTCCATGGTTCGTATTCGGACCTCATTCATACTCGGACCAAGGCCTTAGGAGGGTCGTGGGTTCGAGATTACGCGGAGGGTGGATCCACGGGTCCATCAGTCCTAATCCTTATAAGGAGTGCGTATATTATGAATGTTCTACAAGGAATATACATCCTTCTAAATATGGTAATACAACCATGACCGAAATACACTTCATCTATACGTGGTACTACAACTACTATTCCCATAAGAGTTGTATTCCTACCATAAATACATATCTTGGTGATCTACGGATTGTAGCCATATAAATACCGAAGGTTTGGTAAACCTCTCTATCTATTATCTTACATAAAATACGCCTTACGCATCATACTAACTTGAGCGTCGGAGTGTTTACCCTCGGGACACCCGAGGCTTTGTTTTGCAGATCAGTTCGTGAGCTGGGTTTGTGATCAAGTGCGGGTCATAGACATCCATCAGTAGCTATATATTGTAACCATTGTATAGAAAAGAGTAGAAGAGATTTTGAGATTAATAAAAATTCAGATTACGAGTTTTAACTCATTTTTCCCGGAGGTGTGATTGCCAAAGGATATTTTTATATATTTTTCTAGGTGTGATTGCCGAGCAATATTATATATTTGTTACGAGTTTTTTTTCCAACAACCTATTCATCAACGCACGAGTCCTGCATCATTTTGGTATCAAGAGCAAGGTCGAACATGGTGAACTCATAGTGACTACAAGGTCATGATCCTCTGAATTTTGATGGTAAATTTGCCCCTCGAGTATTTGAAGATGAGTCTTTATTAAATCTTAGCAGAAGGATTTTTAGTGCCTGACAACAATTTCAGACTACAGTGAATTGTGGGAGAGAGTACATAAAACTCACCATTGATGAAAGTAGCAATATTAACGTGGTTTCAAAAAGTACAATTGAGAGACTTGAACTACAAACTATACCACATCCCAAACCATACAAGGTTGCTTGGATAGATAATACTGCTATTCTGATAAACAGAAGATGTTTGGTACGCCTGAAGAAGGGTAGGTACTCAATTTCTCTTTGGTGTGATGTTGTGCCTACGAGGGTTACTCATATTCTCTTAGGTCGTCTTTGGATAAATGATTGGAATGTTTTGAATAATGGTCATGCCAACACTTAGTCTTTCCACTTCAACAATGAGCATATTGTTTTCAAATCCTTGAGTTCGGAAGTTATGAAGAAGCTAACGAAACCAACCAGCGCTGCGGGGATAAGGATCGAGAAGGTTGAAGAAGTGAAGGAGGATACAGAGAGCATACAACATTTAGAGCGTGCTGAACATGATGAGCAGTGTAGTCAAACCTCTGAGCATAAAGTAGCTGAAAACGTTGAAGATGACAAGAAGTGCAATACAGAAGAAATTGTGGTTTACAAGACGGATACCGTAACTGAGTGGCAAGATCATGTTCTTACTTCACTACATGGCGTTCTAAATTCTCGTGTATCTGAAGAATTCTACAAGCGATTCATGAAGGAGTTTAGTTTGGAGCCATTTGTAGAAGTAAACTAGACTACTAACACTAGTGTATTTATGTTGATACATCTTTTTAAGATGCCTAAGGTAGTGTCTACAGGTTCGCAGAGCAAAGTTAGCAAAGTTTGGAAAATATAGCTTCCCATTCTTCATCATTCTCCCCCTCTTGAAAAAAACTCGACTCCGACGAGTTATAAATATAGATATACACTGTGTAGACAGTGGGGTCATGTGACCCTGATGATCCCACCCTAAATCTACCCTTGAGTATATAAAAGGCTGGCCTACAAATAAATTATACTGTCACTGCTAATTTAAATGTTGATACTTTTACATTATTCTTATCCTTTCATCATTTTAAAACACCATTTAGTTTGGTTCATCCGTCTATCCTGTCACAATTCAATATTGGAACGGCTTTCAGTCCAACATGGTTCAGTTTCAACCGTTCTTAAATTCATATACAATACTGATGGTGGTTTTTGTAAACTCTACCATAACAAATTTAGTCTAAGATTCCACTTTAGTTGCAACACTTTCTAAAATGTTGCACATTTAATAGGAGAGCGACACTTTTTGAAAAGTATTGCACTTGCAAAGATTTATATAACATTTTTGAAAAGTGTTGCACTTGGAGATGCTAATGTAACACTTTTAAAAGTGTTGTCTATTTTGTAAGATATTGCAACATTTTTGGAAGTGTTACTTTTTTTTGGGACCACTAGATGTAAGTTCAATTTATTTCTGCATGTTCAACGGAAGTAGGTAAATATCATATTACCTTTAATTAGTTCATTAGTTTTTACAAAAAAATTTCTAAAACCCTAACCTTGAATGGCTAAACCCGTCTATGTAATGATTTAACACGTGTCCAAATTATAAATTACTATTTTATGAATTATAACACATTTTTAAAATAAAAATAATTAAACTGATCCTACATATAGAATTATTTTTTAAAACTTGCACAAATCAAGTAACCAATAGGATACAACTAGTTCTCAACAATTCAGTTCAACTAAGTTTCACTTTCCAAATTCCGACCTAGATTTTACATAAAATAGCAAAAACAAAGTTTCATAGGCATAGTTTAGCATTAGAAGTGACCCCAGATTCTTTCTTCTTGCTCTCCAGGTACTTTCCAGCCACGGAATCGAACAGTAGTCCAGCTCCAATGCCAACGGCCAAGTCAATGGTGTAGTGGCCTCTTGTGATCAGCAGCCTCACCACTTGCAAGAAATTAAGGGTATCGAATGCCCACGACCATTCCCACCTCTGCATTCTCTTCATGTCCAGCGATGCTATAACTGACGCCGCCACATGGCCGGAATAGAAGAAGAAAAATGATACATTCCCGACCGGGAAGTCTACTCCCGAGCCCAAAAAATCCGGAGGCAGAGGCAGCTGTGTAGCATATCCTAGCAATCCTCTGCAGGTGAACATGAACACCGCCGCAATCGTAGCTCTGGCTCGGCCTTCCAGAAGAAATGTTCCGACAATGTACGCCGTTTGCATCGCCACAAACACCGTATTGAGGCCGGCGAGGAGGTTGTTGAGCTTAGGCCTGGCGGCGAGGAGGCGGTTGAGGTGATCGGTGACGACGAACCCCAAATCGAACGGCGGAGATGAGGCAGGAATCATCCGGAGCGTGTACTCCACGCCCATGAGGAACAGAACGCAGGCCGCGAAGAAACAGGGAACCGGGTGGTACCGCGCCACACCGGATAAATCCTCCATCCTCCATCTTATGAACGACGCCTTCGCCAGCCACGACGTCGCCGTATCATCCTTGGAATATTCCGGCGACGACGTCTTCATCTCGTTGAGGCCGTTACTGCGTTTTCTGAGCGTTTGAGTGTGTGTTTTAGAGGGTTGCGGAGGAGGGGCTCCGTTCATGGCTGGCGGTGGAAGCTGGCATTACAAAAAGATTATAAGGATTTGTACTGTGTGATCGATTATTGAGTTTGCATGAATTAGACAAGGCATGAATGAGTGGTGACCTAATTTGCAGTACAGTAAATGATAAGCATGTATTGTCTGCACAAATAAGGAAAAATATGGACGATCAAACATAATAATCAACTGGGATCATATACATTTACTAGTACTGTCTAATCAAATGTCTATCTTCTCTGAATATATTTATCTTCAGCCAGCGTCGACGTCCTGTTTTTTTGTCACATATTTTTCGAAGATTTCACTTTCTAACACGCCATGCATCAAAGAAGAGACGTTTCCACAATTTTAACTCAATTCGTTAACGCAACTTAGTGAAAAATAAATACGGAGCTTTCGCTACTAGAAAGTTGTGGAGTTGTTTCACCGTTATTATGTAAAATCGATGAAAAAATTAATAAAAATGTTGAATTGAACGGAACAATACTGAACTGAACTGAACTAATTAAATTCAATTGATTTTTTATATAAAATATATTTATATTCTAAAATTTTATTACAAAACAAGCCCTTGAATTGAACTTAGCTGAACAAAACTGAATTTAAGAAACAAATCACTGTATTGATATAACTAAATTAGGTTAATTTTATCATATTATACTTCATCAGAACCGAACTTGATAAAATGGTCCTAGAAGTTAAATAGAATTGAACTGAAGTATACTGAACTGAACTCTAGTAAACTGAATTAATATGACAAAATTGTGCTATATTTTATCAAAACAAATTTTATCAGCACCAAAATTAATGAATCAAACCTAGCTTGATGAACAGAATTGAACTGAAACATAATGAATTGAACTAAACCGAACTTAATTATATAAGCTGAACTTAGAAAAGTATGCATTAATATAATTAAATTGGCAAACTTTTATGAAATCATACTTCATGAATTCTAAACTACAAATTGGACCTAACTTATTAAACTGAATTAAATCGACTGAACTGAACTATTAATTGAAGAAAACGATCAATAGATTGAAATAACTAAACGGAACTGTATTTTATCAAATCATAACTCATCAAAACTGAACTTAATAAACTTAATTGAAGTGAAATATATTGAACTGATTTAATTGAACAAAAAGAAATTGAAGAACATATCGATGTATTGTTTGAAATCAAATGGATATTGCAACCAAATCAAATAGAAATCTCTACCTAATGGTAGAGAAACTGAAGCATAGGAAACAGAGCTGAATTGAACTACACTTAACTGAATTGAACTGAATTAAACTACACTTAACTGAAATGAATTGAATTGAACAACATTTAACTGAACGAACTGAATTTTATATATAAACTTAAAATCATCAAATTATATTATCGGAGAACTAAATTAAAATAAATTACATTTTCTCTAAATTAGATTAAACTGGACTGAATTATTAACATATTGTTTAAAATATTTTAAGTATAATGCACTGAACTGAACTGAATTGAACTTAACTGATAATACTGAACTGAAAAATATTCAGATAAGTTGTACTAAACAGGCCCGTAGAGACTTTCACCGATATAATGAAACATCGGTAAAAGAGCGAGACGAGTGGTCCAGTGTTTCAACGCTTGTAATATCTCTGTTGCAACAAGTGGTGACATGGCAAGTTGACTAAAATCCGCGTTGAATATGTTAGTAGACCGCACATGCTTCTTCGCTTTTGTCAAGATACGCTAAAACAATTGCTGATTGTACATAGACCCTCTTTTGAGTCCACTAAACATGGGTTCGATTGTTCATTGTAGGTTGTGTTTGGGGGTGTAATAGTTACCGTTGAGGGATAATTTTTTTCGTGAAAAAAAAGCAGCCACTAATTGCTGCGTTAATTCAATTAAAATATATGACAAATTAATATGAAGGCCTAAATTTATGTTTCAGCGCTCTCTTTTTCAACGATTCTGGTATGATATAAATTGGTGGCAAAAAAGCAATAGTTAACTGCTGCTCTTGGTGTGATTAAAATATCACATGAATTGAAAATTTGACTTGATGGGATCCTGATGTATGTCTGGAACCCGCGCTTGATCACGAACCCAGCTCACGAACTGACCTGCAAGACAAAGCTCTGGGGTGACCAGTGGTAGACACTCTGATGCTTAAGTCAGTGACAACTTTGACAAGGTTATAAGCGTAAGGCGTAGTGTGTGTAAGATAATGAATATAGAGGTCTACCAAACCTTTGTATTTATAGGGCTCTAATCCACAAATCGGTAAGATATGTAATTATAGTAGGGGTACAACTCTGCTGGAGATAATAATTGTATTCCCATGTTTAGAGGAAATGTATTCCTTGTAGGACGTTCCTTATAAGGATTTGGGCCGATGGACCAGTGAGTCCATCTACCGTCTATCTCGAGCCCCTGACCCTTCTCGGGCCATGGTCCGAGTCTGAACAAAACCCAAAGTGTGAACCTTGGACATATCAGTAGTTCCAAGGTAGATCTTCAGAATTTCGAGGTCTCCTCTTAAAGGCATGATGCGAGACTTGTTACTCGAGGGTAAGGCTAGTAACTCGAGGGAGATATCTCGAAGCATTAGCACGGGGCATCCTCTCGGATTGACCACTCGGGCTGACTCTTCTGAATATCTATTTTCAAGTTGTTTCGTATACCATCTGAACACGTGGACGGTTGAGTTCAAATCCTCTCCTTTAATCTGAGGTAGATGACACGCGTCATTTGCTCATTGAGTGATCCTGGCGGTGCAGAACCACACTTCCAATTGCCTGCATCGTTTCGTGAGTCGATGTACTTACCCGTTTAAATGTGTTTTAATTATGGGTTATATATCTCAGATAATCTCCTTTTGTGCTTATCATTCCAATTTTCAATTGCTTTACGAATTCCCATATTGTTGTTCTTTTTCTTCTTCAAACTTCATCATATACTATCATATTTCCCCCATTCTCCCTGCAGCCATGTCTAATCCAAGTTTCAATGCTCCCCATGGCGGCAGGGATAATGCTCCGCTGGTGCGTGCCCAAGGTTGAGATAGTTGGGGAACAAGCCCCCATCAGTGATGGTGTGCTGACGGGGAGACTACAAGTCACTAATGATCTGAAAATCCTATTCTTGACATCTGATTCCGGGGATTTCACTGAGGTGACTGTTGCTGCTACCCTGCAAGCTATTCCGGTGCAACAAGGTGAAGGTTTGTCCAAGTCGGGTGCGGACCCAAATTCGAAGCCTCTAGTTGATAAACGGGTTCCTGGTGCTGGTGACTCGAGTGGGGTCACCAAAGTGGTTGATGAAAGGACTCTGGAGTTCCTGAGTCCTTTCCGGTTGTCCTACCCCATTGAAGCGGATTTGAAAGTTGAAGACGACTCGGTTACCATTGAAAAACTGGTGACCCCTACGTGAGGGGTGATGTATGGGAGGTTTTTGTAGCAAGGTCTTAGCTTCCCTTTCCCTCTGTTATTCTCCGTATTCTTGAAGCTACACAACCTTTATCCATGTCAGATACATTCTAACATTGTGGTGTCTATCATGGCTGTCATATTTTGGTGTACCATGAATGGGCATGAGCCGAGTTTGGATTTATTCCAAAGTTTGTATCGGCTATTATAGCGGTGAAGGATCAGGACCATAAATCACTGAATCATCGGGGTTCGAAACCGTTTGAGTTTCCTTCCAATAGTGGCTCATGAGATGTCATCCGTCAGACCTTTGATCGGACCAGCCAATTGGTACCCTAAACCGAAGGAGGAGGTGGGAAATAAATTCAAGGTCCTGGATCATCTGAAGAACATTTAGGTGTTTGCTATATGCAGGTCCTGTTTGCTACTGCAGGTCCAATGAAAGTGGGAAAATACCATAATTATCCTTCATTCGTTTATTAATTTTTATAAATCTATTTCTAAAACTCTAACCTTGAATGCATAAACCCGTCTATGTAATGATTGAACACGTGTCCAAATTATAAATTATTTTTCGTGAATTATAATAAAAAATTAAGAGAGACATTATTGTCATTTCTGATTTAATTTGGACCTGCATAAGTAAAGTGGACCTGCATTTAGAACCACCCAACATTTACAAGGAGATCCTGGGAGCCATTCCAGGAGGGGAAGTGGATAGAAGGAGCTCACGACTCGATGTGGTGGTGGCCAGCTGTCACGTACTCGTACCTGAAGAAACTCCCGAACAAGTCGCTCTCTAATTGCAGCTACTTGAAGTCGGGGCACTCATGGACTTCTCCGGATGAGCTAGAAGCTTCTAACTTGATCGCAGACGAGAATAAGGAGAAGTTCAAGAAGCGGAGCAGGAAACGGGCTCGAGATAAATCTCCCTCAAATCAGTGCTCCAAAGGTGTGTATGTTTATTTTTTCAGGTTTGGTGCATGACATGCTAGCTTGTAGATGTTGACATGCATTTTTGTAACGGTATAGGGTCGCCCAAGAAGAAGCGGGCCAAGAAGGAGGTTTTTCCCGAGACTGTGGAGGAGGAATCCGAGGAGGATTATTCCAGCTCCGAGCAGGCTGTCTTTGAGGAGGGTTCTTTGAAGAAACTTGAATATTATCTGATAGAGCCCAAGGAGAAGGAGATGGCACAGACGGCTCTTAAGCCTTATAATAAGAGACATACTTTGATGTATAAGGTAATCCCTCTATTCTGCTGTAGAATCGTTGTGTCATGTTTCAGTAGTATAGATTACTTAAAGAGTGTTGGTATGCAGCTGCTGATAGGTTTGACCAAGATAGGTGGCCAAACCACGGTCAGGTTGCTGCATTTGTATGACTCCAGTTGCGAGCTATATGCCCGATGCAAGTCTCTTGAAGGTGTGGTTGTGGAGAGGGACGCTCTCCAGGATTAAGTCAAAACCCTTCGGGCTCAACTAGAGGCTTCGCATGTACCTACTGCTGATTTTGTGGAGGTTAGCTGATTAGGGACCGAGGTTAGGCAGCTCCAAGAAGAGGTGAAGGCCATTAGGCAGGAAAAGGAGCTAGGGGAGAAGAAGCTGGAGTCTTCGGAGAGTCTTGGAAAGGAGCAAGCCCTTCAAATCGAAAAAGCTGACTCGAGAGCGGACCTTGTCAAACGACCCCTCGGAGCAGTGGCGGTTGCTTAAACTTTGGAGTGAGTTCAGCGCTTGTAGCCCCGAGATGAGGACTCGGAGAGAGGAGTATATGGAAGGTTACTCCATCACTCCGAGTTGGATAAGTTGTTGGATCATATCCTTAAACTTTGCGACACAAGTGAAGAGAAAGAAGATATGACTGCTATCTTCGGTCATCCTGACGCGTCTAAGAAATAAGAAGCCTTCTCCAATCCTCTTCAACGCTGCATTCCTGGAGCAGAGCTCTTGGCCCAGCTGGATACCACTGAAAAGGTATTGACATCAAAGGATTTATTGGGTCTTATTAAGGCCAAATATCCTAATTTGTCTTTTCTTGGTGGGGAGTCCTCGTCCTCGGCTACTACTAAAGAAGGTGAGTCTTGACCAGTTCTGGCTTCTCACCAGTTGGTGCCTCACGTTTTGCCTTCCTAAGGTTCGGGCTTACTAGTGCCTTGCGTTTCGCCTCCCTTAGGTTCTTTAGGGTTCCATTTCTCACTCGCCTCATAGACGGGGAATGGTTTACTGGAAAGAAGTTTCGCCTATATATATTCAACCTATTATAGGCTAGCCATGAGTTAGGTTTCACCAAGTTCAGCTAGATGTATTTTGTGTTTACATAGGGCTACCCCTTTGAGTGTTATTGCCTTGGCAATTAGCACTGCGTTATTTTTTGGAAGAGTTTATTTCTCTATGTATTCGAGGTTTTTCTTTTATGTTCGACTCAGAGCATCATTTTAGACGTTTTCTCTAGCCGATTTAGTATAGTCATGTTAGATGTAGTGACATCCTTGACTAAAATTGTTTGAGGTTTTAACTCGGGGTGCGTTTTCGGGCTTGTTTAAAAAGTAACATATTCTGATGTAATACCACCTTTGATATGACTTGATTGTGTATTTCCTGCTCTGAATTTTTTTTAAATCGCTTCTAAGATCAACAACGGGAGATTATGTATTTCATTCTCTGAATATTTTTTTTAAGTGCTTTAACATTAATGTAGTTATAAAAATGGTAAAATAGAGTGTTACTACAGGGTCCTAAATAAAATGAGTAAAATTGATCTTAACTAAGGAGATAGATATGTGGAGAAATTGAGTACAAAGAACAATCATATGGTTGAAAAGTTAATCAGTAATAATAAATATATTAATTCTTAAGTGTAAATATAATTAAACACGGTTTTAGTATTGCTTCCCACGAGTATTTCCTCCTCTCTGATCTCCACGAGATGATGGTCCAGTACTCTCTCTTTTAAACTCAACGTAGACTCTCCGTCCATCCTTCGTGATCATTGGAGCAGCGTTGACGGCATTTTGTGCACTCTCAGCGTTCTCAAAATCCACAAATCCAAAACAGAATGTATTGTTTGAGTCAGTTTTCACAAAAACCCCGTCTTTCTTGATTTTTCCAAAACTCTTGAACTTTTCCAAGACATCACTTTTAGATGTACCTGGGGGTAAGTTCTTGACGAAAACCGATGCAACCTTTTGTTCCTGTGGAGCCGCCGCGGATCTTGATTTTTGAACAGGCGGCTTTGATGGTTTAACAGTAGTTGCTGCTGTTGGACTTTCCTTCGGTGCTAACGCAGCAGCTGCTGCTGCTATAGATAGATAAGAAAGCTTTTCAACAGGCTTCTCCACAACAGATGATGATGAAACCTCCTCTTTCACAGTTTCTGGCTCATCAGCATGAGGAGATTTTAGAACATTGGCAGATGAAGATGAAACATCTTTCACAGTTTCAGGCTCATCAGCTTGAGCGGAGTTTAGAACATTGGCAGATGAAGATGAAACCTCATCTTTCACTGCTGGTTCGGTTTGAGCTGATTTAAAAACATCAACAGATGATGACGAAACCTCATCCTTTACTAAAGGATTCTTGGGTTCATTATCGATGGCCTTCTCTTCGAGGTATCGAACCATGTCGGTCATGACAAAGTAGGTTTTGCCAACGAGACCTAGGGTTAAAGTCTGCATGAACTTCTTTCTAACGTCTACGGGAAATCCCTCAGAATCAACTCTTTTTGTGTCCACCCAAGCAGAGAGTTGAACCATGAAACCACCGTCCGACCCATCTGCGCAATTAATTGTCTCAATCACAACCTTTCCGTACTTCATTGACAGTAAGATGTCGTTGATTGACTTCAGCGTTGTAGCCGTTTTGGTGGAATCTCCATCGGATCGGACAACGTAACTTCCCTCTATGTAAAAATTATGAGCGGACTCAGGCTTCTTCAGAAGAGTTTCATAGTAGTTTTTAACGAAGGCACACCCTTTAAGCGAATCAAAACGAGCCATAATTCCTTCGCCTCTCTAAAAAAAATTGCTATGAGATATTGTAAGGCACCTTATGTCCTTTTATAGGAAAATTTTAGTACCCTGATTATACAAATCCTAATATGAAAGGGTAACTATAATTACAAATTCAAATCTTAAAGGGAAAACAACATTAATTAATAAACAAAAATCCCAATCCATGCATTAAAGGGAAAATATAATAAACTCTGACTTAAGACTTGAGAGTCGATCTTTATTTTGTTACTAATTTTTATGGCATATGCATGTTCTCCCTAATTTTTAGGGAACTGAACTCAATAGAATGAAAAGATATTGAACTAATTTAAAATAAAAATTAATGTATTGAAAATATCAATGATATATATGGATAAATTAATCTGAAATTTTATTAAATTATATTTCATCAAATTGAAAATTAAAAATTCTACCAACCTAGTTTATCAAACTCTATTCAATAATCTCGTGTTTTAGTCTAACTGTAAAGAGCAGTTTTAATAAACATGAGTGTAGAGATGTTTAAACATAAATACGTATATTGTAAAAGTAAAGTACATGAGAATTATTTACGCAATTAAGTGTTAAAACACCTGCATTTGCGAGACCCTACCCACTCTAGAAACCATTCACTAGATAATCGATATAGGGTACAAAGTTCCTCACTTTTACCTATATATGACTTATCTTATGTAGTGAACTAGTAAGAACCTCACTTCCCGGTCAACGTCAAACTCCTCATTGACAAGGTCGAGCTCCTCACCCAACTTTCTGATGATTAACTCTCTCGAGATATTAAGGTTGTGGCTTATGAACGACACACCAAGTTGATGATTAATTCTGGCCGTGGTTCAGATTTTGCTGTCTCCGAGAAGCTAAACAATGAATGCAATATTACTGTCTTGCAAAATAGCCAAGTTTCTTGAGAGCCGAATGTCCCTTTTATAACTTTTTGTTGTACTTCTATCACAAACCACTTAATCTATCCTTTTTATAAGCTAAAGATCACTATAGCTAATTACAGAATAAAAATGAATATACTATATCTTTTTCCAATTCATAAACCATGTGTTAGAGGGATAAACCTCGATACTGAGGTGTGTTTCATATTCACAATTATATAGACAGTACATGGGTAGAAACCCTAGTTAAACCCTAGGCTGATACCCATTGGGCTCTAGGCCCATAATACTATCTAACACCCCCCCTCAAACTAAGCTTCGGGTTAACCGAGACGCAAAACTTGGATCTAAAGAACTCAAACAAAGACTTTGGAAGACCCTTAGTAAATATGTCCGCTAACTGCAATGAAGTGGGAACATGACTAACACGGACCTTAGTTGAAGCAACTAACTCCCGAACAAAGTGATAGTCGATGTCGATGTGCTTGGCCCGCTTATGAGCCACTGGATTCTCAGCTAAGAAAATGGCGTTGTTATTGTCACATAACAACAATGGCGGCCCTTCAAGAGGAAACTGTAAGTCTTGAAGAAGATGACAGAGCCAGACAATCTCAGCCGCTGTGTTGGCAAGTGCACGGTACTCGGACTCTGAACTCGAACGAGATACTGTAGGCTGTTTCTTGGCACTCCAAGATACCAGATTACCGCCTAAAAACACCGCATAGCCGTAGGTCGATCGTCGAGTTTCCAAACAACGATCCCAATCAGCGTCTGAGTAAGCACAAATATTAGCACAAAGAGTAGACGAACCTCCGGAGCGAAATGTGAGACCATGATGAGGCGTGCCAGCCACGTAACATAGAATCCTGGTAACTGCAGCAAAGTGATCCTCGCGAGGGTCATGGAGATATTGACTAACAGAATTCACCGCAAATGACAGATCAGGATGAGTAATGGTCAAATACTGAAGTGCACCAACCAAAGACCGGTAGAGAGTCGGATTGCTGAACGGTGCACTAGTGCTACTGTGAAGCTGCGAAAGTGGTACGAATGGAGTGGTTACCGAAGAAGCATCTGTCATACCCGCCCGACTAAGAATATCTCTGGCATACTTGGCCTGTCCAAGAAACAGGCCAGATGGTGTAGAAGAGACCTCAAGGCCAAGAAAGTAATTCAAGTACCCCAAATTCTTGATCGAAAACTCTCGATCAGTCCGTGCGATGAACTGACGAATGGCTCCAGCATCGTTACCAGTAAGAATGATATCATCCACGTACACCAACAAGTATAGTAAAGTAGAACCTCGTGAGAAGACAAACAATGACGTGTCAGAAGAACTACACCGAAATCCAAGTTGTCGGAGATAAGAGCTGAACCGGTCAAACCAGGCACGAGGAGCTTGTTTGAGTCCATAAATGGCCTTCTAGAGTCGACAAACATAGTCAGGCCGAGATGGATCCTTATAGCCAACAGGCTGAGCCATATAAACCGGAGTGTCAAGAACACCATTGAGAAAAGCATTCTTGACATCAAGCTGGTGTAGAGGCCACTGTCTCAAAGTAGCAATGGCAATCACTGTACGCACCGTTGCAGCTTTGACCACTGGACTGAAAGTGTGGTCAAAGTCAAAACCAGGAATCTGAGAATATCTCTGAGCAACCAGTCGAGCCTTGTAGCGTTCAATGCTACCATCAGCTCGATACTTCAGCCGAAATACCCATTTGGAGCCAACTATGTTTGCATGCGTTGGTCGAGGCACCAACTCCCAAGTTTTCTGATGTCGAAGAGCATCCATTTCTTCATCCATAGCACGAACCCATTTCGGGTCTCTAAGGGCTGCACGATAATCCCGAGGCTCAGAATGGTCCATAACCTGAGCAAGAAAAACGGTAGTAACAAAGTCTGGGCGAGATATCACACGACGAGTACCATCCTGGTTCCTGGTAACCATATGATGTCTGTGGTGAGATGAAGAATCTGAATCAGTGGTAGAGTCGGAATCAGATCCAGAAGAAGTCCGAGAGCCTGATGGAGATGGCGGAGATGGTGGAGATGGAGGAGATGGTGGTGGTGATAAAGTAGCGGGCATCCTCGGTGAAGGAGCAGTCAGAACAGCTGGAGATGAGGAATGATCATCTGAAGGACAGATAGAGCAAGACCTGGAAGACGACGGTGCGGGCGACGGCATCTCAACTGGTGTAGCCAACACAGGATCAACTGGTACAGTTGGCGAACGTTCGACTGGTGCACCTGCTGGTTCAAAAAATGATGAGACTTCCAAATCTGAAACAGGTCTTTCCCTAGAAGATGAGACATAGGGAAAACATGTTTCGTCAAACTGGACATGGCGAGAGAAATAGACACGACCGCTGGTACAGTCGAGGCACTGATAACCCTTGTAACTGGGTTATAACCAATAAACACACATGGTATAGATAGAGGTGCAAACTTATTCTCAGCAACCGCACGCAAACACGGGTACACTCGACAACCAAAAGGATGAAAGACTGTGTAGTCCGGAGTAGTCCCATAGACAGTCTCAAAGGGTGATCTACCACCAAGAACTGAGCTGGGGAGACGATTAATTATGTAAACAGCCGAAGAGAATGCTTCCACCCAGTAAGAATGTGGCACATGTGAGTGATATAACATTGCAAGACTAGTCTCTGTAATTTGACGGTGTTTACGCTCAGCTCGACCATTCTGAGCAGGTGTATATGGACATGACGATGAATGCCACAAGAAACAAAGTGAGCCTGCAAACGATGATTAGTGAACTCCGTATCACCATCAGTCTGAAAAACCTTGACCTTCGCAGAAAATTGGGTCTCAACAAATTTTTGAAAGCGAAAAAAGGTGTCGTAAAAATCCGACTTATGCCGTAATGGATAAAACCATGTGAATCTTGAAAAATCATCAATGAATACAGCATAATATGAAAAACCATGTGCGGATGCAGCATATGCTGGAGCTTGTCCCCATAAGTCACAATGCACCTTCTCTAACAAAACTGTTGCCCTCTTATCACTAACAGAAAATGGTAACCGACTGCTCTTGACCATCTGACAAGGAGAGCAACTAACAGGTGCAGGTAAAGGTGAAGTGGCAGAAATGTGACCCTTCTTATTCAGCAACTGAACAATGTCATAGGACACGTGCCCAAGACGAGAATGCCATAGCTCAAACGGGGCCCGGAGCTTTCCAGAGTGCAGCTCACTCAAAAAACAAGAATCACCAGTATCCAAATAATAAAGGCCCGCAATATGACGGCCTTTACCAACTATCTGTCCTGTCTGTTTATGCTGGATAGAAAAGACATCGTCAACAAATGTAATACTCACTGGCAAGTCAAGAGTGAGTTTACTAACAGACAACAAGCTCTTAGTAATCTGAGGAACCACAAGTACATCGCGAATGAATAAACCAGAGATATTACACTCCCCAATGTGAGATGCCGGTATAGGCTGACCATTACCAACATAAACAGGTGGACAAAAGTAAGGAATTACATTCCCAAGACAACGAGAACTATCAGTCATATGAGTTGTAGCACCAGAATCAACAATCCATTGGCTCGAAAAATGACTACGATCAAAATTATTCAAATAATTCGCCTTATCTGCGATCCAGCTATTAGAGCGATCCGCCCGTGATAATAAAGCCAAATTCACCATCATAAAATCCGAAATAATCTCAACACAGTAAATGTGACGCAAGTGCTTAAACACAATACTCCGTCTCCAAAATTGTCCAATCCCTTGACACAAATACTAACAATGCCCCAAACACCAATTATAAAATACACCAAAACTGATCAAACTGAAGACTAAAGAAAATCACACGTGCATATACGAAGATATAAAAAGTTCAGAAAAAGAACCCAAAAGTCTGTTGATGCCAGGGAGGTTCTCAATCTGGAGGCCTATGATAGGATGTTCCCCAGGCCTAACTGCAGCACCGCTCGCTTGAACAATCCCAACTCCAGGATTGAGTCCTCCAGGGATTCTACTGTTGTCATCATGAACAGCTTGGCCTTGGTTGCCAATTTCATGGATGCGAATAAGTGGGTGGAGCTATTCCCTTTTGTGCCACCAAGGCAGCTCTACTTCCTTCGCTTATGTCAGCAAATCAATCCGACTTCTTGGGCGATAGTAGATGTCTCATTCGAAATCCCTCAGGAGAACAGCAAACGGCCGATGATGGATCCCACTTTCGACGGCGGTGGAGGATCAGCGAACAACCAACAAATTCTGATAGCAGCGGCCGATCGGAGATACCTGCAGAGTCGGCTCCCGGAGAATTGAGACGCAACAGGCCGGTAAATAAATTTAAAAAAAAAAGAATTTAGGTCGGAAGGATCGTAAAAGCGACTGATACCATGTTAGAGGGATAAACCTCAATACTGAGGTGTGTTTCATATTCACAATTATATAGACAGTACATGGGTAGAAACCCTAGTTAAACCCTAGGCTGATACACATTGGGCTCTAGGCCCATAATACTATCTAACACCATGCATAATCTATTTTCCATGATTAAATACATAGGCAGTATTTGGCATTCAATTTCTGAAGTGGACGAGAGTGACCATGACCTGTGATCTACACCATGCATTCTTAATTTTTTAAAAATAAATTAATCTTTCATTGGTTTTAGACTTCGGCACACCGGCAGTGCTCTTTAACTTAACTGCAACCATCTTCACTTGGTTGTCCTCGGGAATTTCCATATCCTCGAAAAATCGATCCATTTCAATCTTCTAGTTAAGCAACTCCTCCACTCCCATGGATCTGTAAAACAAGGCATATCAGCCTTAACCCAATAATTAGGGTTTGTCTACTCGATTACCACGGTTCATCTGTCTCCCAGTCGGCCTGTCCCTCATCAGAAATTGCACTACAACAAAAGTTTCCAGTAGTGACGCAAAATTTGCTAGTTAGTCACACTTAAAACCGTCGTTAAAACTGTTAGCGACGTTTCAAGCAAGTGTCTGTATTCAGCGTGTCGCTAAAATTATTTGACACAAGTAAGCGTCACTTCTGTGTTTGCGTCGTGTAAAAATGCCGTAATATTTTGTGACGCTTCAACACGCCGTCAAAGTTAGCGACGCTATAAAACGTCCAAACTAGTTCGCCACCTGAACACGTCGCAAAGCCTCTACTACGGCTGGAAGCGTCGCAATATACAGAAATAATTAAAAAAAATAAAAATTTGCAATTATCCAGGCCCCCAATCGTTTCACTAATTGCAATTCAGCTTGTTAATATTAAATATTTACAATACAGTATTCTCATTTCACCAATTTACAATACAGTACACGTATTTCTCCAATTTACAATACAGTACACGTATTTCTCCAATTTACAATACAGTACACTTATTTATAATAACTAATCAACCCACAATTTCTATTCTATTCACTAGACTAGAATAAACCCATAAAAGAATACTGTCAAACCCCACTGATACATGTATTGATCAACATCAATACCTCGCCAAACATAAAGACAGATAAGCCATTCTCATACTAAAAAGATCAAGATACAATTTCATCATATCAACACACTTCCAATCACACAGTAACAACAAACATCGTTACATAACCAACAACAGAAAAATAAAGATCATAGAGGAGATGTTCACCTGTATGACGTTGAGATCAAAATTATCTGCAACAGAGATCAATGTCTAGGGCCTGTAGTGCGGGCATCTGCCTGTCAACTGATGCGTATTCTCTCCCTCGCATCATCAACCTTGCAAAAACATCCCCGATATAGTGCAAAATCAGTCAACTTGATCGTCTCTTCTGCAAACATTAAACATCATATCAGTCAATGCTTCATTATAATAGGAAGTTTCATTAAAAATAACAATAGTAAGTACAGCAGACAAAATCAATCGCAATTGACAAACACGTTGAATTTAAGAGTTCCTTCAAACTTACCTGAAAGGTTCTTAGTCCAAGGTACCTACTGCTAATCTGAAACTTCAGCAATCCTCCCACGAGCTTCCTTTCTTCGTGGACACCTCCAACTGAAGAAAAAAACATGAACACATGATTGTTGGACCCTTGGTGACAAGGTGAACATACCTTTTCATAAAAGGCGACAAAAGGTGACAAGGATCATAAAACCCATATAAAATCTGCGTAGAGAAGTAATATTAGAATCTGAGCATATCTCATACACTTTCACATTGGTATCAGGCTATCAGCATCCCAGTTATCATTTCATATAAACAACATAAACATGTTGATAACAAGTTAGGAATTTAACATAAATTTCATCATTCCCACCATAACTCCATAATTCATAATCACAACAAATCAAATGGATCCTAGAATCAAATCTAGACAATATGGATTTGATTATGGATTTTTTTTCAACTTGTCTCGATCTAGACAAGTTGAAAAAAAATCCATAATCAAATCTAACTCAAATGGATCCTCCAAGCATGAATTTTAAACATTAGGTTACCTAACAATATAGAAATCAATCACAACAAATCGAGGTGGCAATTAGAAATTGAGAAATCGAGACTGACCTCGTCATTGAGCATGTGCAGAAGCGTGGTTTTGCCGGCGTTGTCGAGGCCGAGGAAGCGTGGTTTTCCCGAAAAGCATGGTTTTCACGTCTTCACCCGCCACGCCGGATTCAAGTGTGTACTTCTCCGCTGTGACGCCGTCACCACTCCGCCGTCCTCCGCCTTCGCCACGGACTTGGAAGCTAAGACCTGGGCGAAATCGCGGGATTTTAGGAGCTTCTCGAGGCGGAGATCGGACCTCGCCGCCTGCTCGCGGGGGTTTCTTCATCGCGCTTGACTTTCTCACCTCTGTCGAAGTTGTAGACGTTCCACCACTTCTGGGGAAGGATTTTCAGACCTCCGTGACCTCCAATGGCTTCGGAATTGATTCAATGGAATCGAGAGGATAATGAATTTGGGGGAAATCGATGAACCCTAGATGAATGTTGAGAAAGACGGTGGATCAAGACAGTTTAGTTGAGAATTTATCAACTAATTTGGTAATATTTGGATTTTGGAGGGAGCCTGTAAAATTTCTTCAAAACAGAGAAGAAGAGAAGAGAATAACTGAATAAGAATAAAAGAATCAACTAATAATAAAACTTGAGATTATAAAAAATTAATAATAAATATATAAAATAAAAATAGAACTCAAGATAAAAATTACAAAGACAGGTTACGTTTTGTGGGCTAACGCTCAGATTTTGCGACACTTTTTAGCCATCGCAAATCTCTTTGACAACCCAGCACGTCGCTATAATAATCATACTTTCAAGCGTCACAAAAATTTATGACCTGACTAGGTGTCGCCTTTTCGTTAGTGACATGTGCACGGGTCAGTAACATTTAGTGACGCACGAAATAGTAGCAAATTTAGCGACGGGTTCTCATCCGTCACTAATATTGCGTCGCTACTGGAGTCCTTTTTTGTAGTGTTGATGAGTAATTGACCACACTTTTACCCCCTCGAACTCTTAACCGGGCTGTTCAAACCATTACTCAAACTTTCTACACGTATTTCCAACGCATCCATTCGCCCAACGATCCACATCTGAATCGGCCTTGGTGATAGTTTGATTTCCCATCGTGGATCAGCTAACAAGGACAGAAAAAGGCATGCTCTGGTATCAATTGACTCAGGACGGGATATCGATAAGAATCACCTACACGAATCTTGAAGAATGATAAAGGGCAGCTGGTACAAACCCTAGTTAATCGTAACCAAGAGAAAAGATTCTCAAAATATTATCCTCCAAGAAAAAACCCAAAAACATAAAAAGGTTTTTTGAGGGTCTAAACAGCCTCGAATGGGAAAACTAAATGGCATCAGTGGATATAGCTCGTCACCATAGTTCCGATGCCAGCTAAATCATCTCATTGCGATACCGGGCATAAAATTATGGATAATCTGTTTTGGACCTCATTTGCGCCTAACCAGTACGTCTTTAATTTTCATCGCCATTAGTTGTGCATCATGTATTTGCCATCAAATATAAAAGAGCTTTTTCTATAATCAATGAATTTGAATAAGATTTGAGATTCTGAAAATTGTACTTTAATATTACTAACACCTCAACATATATATTATGAAGTTAGAATATCTAAACAAACAAATGAAATGTTTCAATTTTAATTTAGTTTAATCACGTTAATGATATTATATTATTATTATACTTAACTCACGATAGAAACGAGTCAGTTCCAAACTCAATCCATATAAATAAATTAAAACCACGGTCCATATATGCATAGCTCTTAAATTGTAGAATTAATTCGAATTGCCAGCTACTTTATGTAACACTTGATGAGAATTAATCATTAGTTAGATCCACAAAAATCTGTATGAATCAAAATCAAAAGCACGTATGTTGGCTTTATAGCCACAAAAGCTAACTACTCTAGAAACAATGGCATGATTCACGCGTACGAGGAGGCGTATTAATATAGATGTACCATATAATTAATAATGTCCGGAAAAAAAACAGCTCACTGAAACTGAGAAAGTCAGAGAATCGTATTTCTTCCCTTGTATAACCTCTTTGTAAGCGAAGGAAGGCGAAAGCATGTTAGAGTACCATCAAGATTTATACTCAACTGAACTCATTTACTGAGTTTGCAGTTTTAAATATTAGTCGGGTACTCCTACATGATGTACACGACATAATTTATAAGTTCGGACGCACTATTTGTATGAAGTTTTTATCTTTTTAGTAATAAAATATCTATTCCTTTTTATAACTACCAAAAATTTTATTCTTATTATTAAGATTTGAGGAAGGGATAAATACATGAATTCTAGGAATTAGCTTCAGAAGCTTGTCATCAACCTCACCTAACTGTCTACACAAAGTAATGAAGAGAGAATTTGGATCTTATAAATACGGGCATGCATGGATCCTATAATGCACACATCCTCATCCACATCTATTAACCATGTCATCTTTCTTCATGATTAGTTTCCTCACCATACTAGCTAGTTTTCATCCTTCAGAAGCCAAAAACGCAACTGATGCGTCCATTCTGTTGCAAACCTATATCGTTCAGCTTAGTGTTCCAGATCACACTCCTCACCTTTTGAGTGACGAACAGGCGAGGGAGAGCTGGTATGCATCACTTTTATCACAAGTAGTGAGCGACGCCGACGCCGAGTCGTCCCGACTAGTTCACTCCTACCATCATGTTTTTCCTGGATTCTCCGCTAGGCTAACACAGGATGAATTTGAAGCAATGCAACAAATGGAAGGGGTTTTGTCAGCCTGGCCTGATGTAATCGAACATCTTCACACGACCCATTCCCCTCAGTTCATGGGGCTGAACGTGAGCGAAGGGGGATTATGGAACAAGTCAGGTTATGGATCAGGAATAACCATCGGAGTCTTGGATAGCGGCATAACGGCTGCTGATCACGTGTCGTTCAAGAGCAACGGGCCTCCGCCTAGTGAATGGAATGGAAAATGCCAGGCGCCTACCAAATGCAATAAAAAGCTAGTCGGTGCCAAAGCTGTCGATGGTAGTTCTTCACCAACAGATGAAAGTGGCCATGGTTCTCATGTAGCCGGCATCGCAGCTGGATACATGGTGGCAAACGTAGATGTTGGCGGTGAAGGTTCCGGCACAGCTTCTGGAATCGGAGCCGGTTCACAGTTGGCCATCTACAGAGTCTGCAACCCCAAAGGTTGCTCGGGAGCCGCTATATTAGCGGGTTTTGATGCGGCTATTGCAGATAAGGTTGATGTAATTTCGGTTTCGATTGGTCCAAAAAGAGCACAGCCCATGTACCAGGACACCAAAGCTATCGGGGCATTCGCAGCCATGAAAAGAGGCATTTTCGTCAGTCTCAGCTGGAAATGAAGGACCCTCACCACGCACAATCAGCAACGAGCACTACAAGAAAAATGGTCATTAGTGACAGACTGATTTTCGTCACAAAATCACGAATTTCGTCACTAAAGACTTTGGGTGACCAAAATTATTTGGTCACCAGTTGGTCACTGAAGCTCGGTCATCAAAAGTCCGAGTGACGAAAATTTGATGTTGGTCAAGAGAGTTACATTTAATGACCCAAATATTTTAGTGACGAAATAGTTTCGTCAATGATTTAGTCACTAATGATAATGAACCGGTCACTAATTTTTAAATTAATGACCAGATTATTTTGGTCAGTCTCATTGTTTGTGACGGAAACACTTTCGTCTCCGTTAAATTTTTTACGACCAATATTTCTAGTCACTTAAAATATTTGGTGACTAAATACCAGGAGTCACTCCTATATTTATGGACCAAAAACCAGAGTCACTAAGATAATTATGACCAAATTTTCTGGTCACTACAATATTGATGACGAACTAGATTTCGTCTCTGAAATATTTAGTGACGAACATATTTCGTCACAGTAATTTTAAATAATGACCAAAAAAAAGGTCACCGGCAATTCGCCAGTGACCAAACTTCATCTTCAATTTCTAGTCACAGAATCCACACTAACGTCTGCACAGTAGCATGCTGTCTTCAATCCTTAAATCCTTCGAGACGGAGTATCTACATGACAGAAGAATACAATGTTACTTTACGACAAATTTCTAAATACACAAAGCCAATAGAAATATTGACAAACATGATTTGAAGAATAACAAGCAGTTACCTCATGGTTGTTGGAATGCAAGGTAGACAAGGAGTACACAACATGCTTCAACGTACCTCACACCAAATTCCTCAACTGTATCATAAATTAAAGTTAAAGTTAACTCTAACAACAATAAGATTTGGACCCATTGATTAAGATTTATTGATACATACCAAACAATCAGTTGCGACTGTCAAGTATCCATGAGCGGCTGTCAAGTATTCATGAGCGATTACCTTGAAATACAGCGTTGCTGATTTCACACACCTGACATTTTTCCTCTTTTCAGTACTTTTCAGTCCTGACAGAAGAAGAAACAGATATACCATCATGAACACATAGAGCTCTTAAGATATAGAAGGAAAAACACATTGAGAAAAATATAATATGCAAGATAAAAAAAACCATTTACCTTCTCTACTGCCTGCGTTCACTTAATTCGTATATCAGTCTAATCTAGTCTGATGGATTCATATGCTATACAATCCCCTGGATGTCCTTTCCTCTCATAACTTGAGCAGCAGATGTTCTGCAATAAACCAATGAAGACTAAATTTCTAGTTTAAACAAAAATCTTGAATTTGCATATCTTTTGATTCACAACTAAATCACAAGGGCAAATGTACAAATAGGCATCTTATTTTCAGATTAGCTATTATATATGCAAGCTATCGAGCATGCTGCAATGTACCCAAAGCTACATATATTAATTTATGTACTCTAGCCTTAACTATAGAAAAGAAACAATTTGGCAAAGTGGGATATCACATTTATAGGTTGAAAACTTCTGCAATTAAAAGTTTGAAGCAAAGAATAATTATCAAGATCTTACTCAAAAAAAAACACACACAAACACAGGAGCATACAAGCATATGTGAAATCAAATTCGCAGTTGATATTAAAGTTACCATGCAATGTGTTAGATTCAGCAGTATCTCTTTGAGTTGATTCCACTGATCTAAGAATACTCTCGATTGCATAGTCACCATCATCAAGTAATCTAAATGAAGCATTAGCACTCCTTTCACTGTCTAATCCAAACTTGCAACCCTGCACATCTTCCACTACTACAGATTGCATCAAGAACATGCAGAGGTTAAGTATTCAAAATAAACTCTTCTGTAAATGAAGAACATAAACTTATGGGAAACAAAGGTAAAAGTAGGCAATGCGCCCACCTTGTCCAATTAATCACTCTCCGCATCCAATTTGCCCATGCCAAGAAACCAAAGAGCTCTGAGGAAGAAGGTAGGATGAACGCGTTGATCGGATAAGACCCGATGGAGTCATCGAAGACATGGCCGAGACTCGGATGGCGGCGACTCGGATTCCGGCGAGGACCCGGAGCTGGTCGGGCTACTAGACGCCGAAGATGCCGTGCGCAAACTCGCCGGCGTCGCCTTTCTTGCAGACCGTACCAGTGACGTCCATGGATACAACAGTCAACGGGCACTCTTTCAGATTTGGGATTTGGCAACTCGCCTGGCTGGATCGGATTTGGGATTTGGGAGGTGCGAAAAAGAGATGCAGAAGAAAAGGGAGGCGATGGGAGATGGAAAAGGAAGGGATTGTATATTTATGTAAGGTTAAGGTTAAATAAACGGCTGTGATTAGTTGATGAAAATATGACGGTGTAGATTAAGTAATAATAAAATATATTTATATTACATAAAAACAAGTAAGGCCCTGTCCAGTTCAACTTATTGCAGCACATTTCAGCACAGCACAGCACTGATCAGCACAGCACAACACTCATCAGCACAGCACAGCACTGGTCAGCACAGCACCTATTCAGCTCAACACATTTAAGCTCTAAATGGACACTATTTTTATGTTTTGTAAAAATAATATTAATTAAGTGAACTTTTTAGTTCTTAAGTAATAAACATTGTATTTTTTCTTCAACTCAAATGAACACTATTCAACATTTTCAATACTATTCAGCACAAGATCAGCACAGCACAACACTGATCAGCACAGCTCAGCACTCATCAGCACAGCACAGCACTCATCAGCACAGCACAGCACCAAATAAGTTGAACTGGACAGGGCTTAAAGCTTATAATTATTATTAATTTTCCTTTTTATGAAAAATTGCTGGTTAAATTTGTTTCTTCTAATAAATTTCTTTAAATAGAGTATAATCTAAGATTTTGTTTTTATAAAAGAAATTTGATTCCAAAAAATATTATTAACTTCCGAAGAAATATATTTTAAGTTTTTTGTAATAAATAATTTTAGACAACGTTGGTTTTCTAATGTAACTAGGTTTTCTAACATTTGTACCAAAAGCAAGTAAAACTTTAACATTCCATTGGATTAAATTGTACAAAATATCTATTATAGGAGCTGACTTTCGATTAAGTGAGATCAATTTAGTAATAATAATTTAAAGTGTTTATAAAAAAATTAAATCTTACTTAGTTTTTAATGTTAAATTTAATTCAAAAACTATTTTAAAAACATATTTAATTCAGTTATTAGTGTGTAGAATGTTAAGTTAAGGTTCACTTTTGACTAGTTAAACTCATGCTTTAGATAGTCTATTGAAATTAAGTAATAACTAAAATTTATTTAGCTTGAGTATATTATAATTGGTGTTTTTATATGAGTAGGCCTTTGTTCTCTTGAGCTTATTAGTAGATCCGTTAAATTTAATTTAGTTCAGTTAAGTTAAATAAAATAAAATTAAAATTTTGATTAAATTCAGGTAACTTTTGTCATACTAATTCTATTTTTCAAATGAATTTAGTTCTGTAAGAAAACAATCTCACGATAACAAAGGGCAAGTATAATTTGAGTTTTGATTGCTTTAATTCAATTTAGTAGTCAGTTGTATAGAGAAGTAAGAGTTGACTTTTTATTATCACTTAAGTGAGAACAAAAATTGTGTTGGATTAATTATAATTTGAACTGTGATTATTCGTACATTAAGGCATGTCTAGTTCTGTTTATTGTCAAGGTTATGCACTTTCAGTTCAGTAAGAAACAATCTCACAAGAACAAGTCGTGAGTAAGAGCTGACTTTTGATTAGCGAATTCGATTTAGATATAAGTTTTATAGAGAAGTAAAAGTTGACTATTGACTATCGGTGTGATGACGAAGTTATGCTTGGCTGGTTATAACTCGAATCGTGATCATTCGTACATTAAATTAATGTCTACCTAATTCAACTTAATCTTGAATCTCATTATTTTCAGTTCATCTCAACTAGACATTGTCTAAATGTTTGAACAATAAATTATATTTTAAAATTATAATTTCTATATATAATTTTTCCCATACATTAGATTTTGTTCTTTTGAATATCAGTGTGGTTCGATTCAATTCGATGAAATTCGGTATTAGTTAGGGTATGTTTTTTTATAACTTACTTTTACTACTAAACTCAATTATAAGATATTGAACTGCATTGAAATAAAATAAAAATCAATCTATTGAAAATAACAAGAATATGGCTAAAGTAACTAAATTTATCAAACCATATTTCACCAAATCAAAATTAAACTAAACTAAAAGTACTTAATTGATTTGAACTAAACTGAATCGAAATATTTTATAATAAGAATAGACCATTACTCTGATGGACATGGAGATGCCTAAAACTAAGGGTGCATTTGGTTGGAAGAGTTTTTGGAAAATTGGACTTTCAAAATCTACTTTTCCAAAAACTTGTTTGGTTCATGAAATTTTTCAAAATCTTGTTTTTGCCCCCAAGTCAAGACTTGCAAAATTCTAAAAATCAATCAAAAATTTTGTTTCCGACTTACAAAATTCCAACCCAACCAAACAAGGTTTTTGCAAAATCAAACTCTCAAAATCTCAAACAAAAACCCAATCTCTCAAAATTCCTAACAAAAACTAGACTGTCAAAAATTTGTTCAACCAAACACACCATGAATGTATTACCTAGTTCATAATTTACGTTTTCACAAGGAGGGAATTTTCCCTCCAAAAGCAAAATGTAGTTTTTGGGGTAATATGTTTTGGGCGGGAGTACTTTTACTTTTTCTTTTCAGTCAAAATTTATTACTCCTTATCTTTCTCTATAGAGTTATTATTATTAATCTAAGAAGAGAAAATATAATTTTATATATATTTATCGAGTTTTTACTACAATTATTTTTATTTTCTATTTTCATATATTTATAATATATAATATTTATCTCATCCAAGACTTATAGTTTGACAAATATAAATTGGTTTTATTGTTTGATGGCTAATTTTATGAGTTAATATGGAAGAGGTTAGTCTTACAGCCTATTCTTCCTAAATTATTCAATTCGGTCTGGTTCTACCGAAAAATAATAATTAAATAAGACGGTCTTATGTTGAGAGGCATGATTTGCTTTGTATTTTAAAATTGGTCTATTTATTAATTTGAGGCCAAAACATAAATAATTAGTCTATTGTCTTACCATAACACTGCCTTACACAAGTATTTTTCTATAATGAAACATAATTTAACAAATTTAATTTAATTTAGTTAGTATAATATTCAATACTTTAAATTTTAATTCAGAGAAATTTTTTTATGTAAAAGATGTTTAAATGTATGTGGAAAATGATTTTACCATTATAACTAAAATACATTCTATTTTAATCAGAGTTGTATTTAGATCCTTTAGTAATAACTATGAACTGAATATAGTACATTATAGTTGCAAGTGCATGTGAGTGCCTAAAGTTCATTCTTCCCAACTTACATGAGTATATGACTTATTGAACTAAACTTAATTAAATTAAATTAAACTAAACTGAAATAGAATCCATATGACTAGATTTAGCTTAATTGTGTTAAATTATATTTTTATTGAACTAAATTGAAGTAAATAATTTTAAATTGAGTTGCATGATAACTTAACTTTAATCGTACCGAATTTTAATATGGGCTGCATGTTGCACGTGAACAATAATAGCATGTTCATTGATTAATTTGACCTAATCTCCATGCCATTAAAAGCCAATTATTTATGGGCTAATTAAACTTTTGTACATCAATGTGAGATTACTAGTTTTTCTCCCAGGACCATGTTCTTTTGACCTGATTAGTAGATCATTTCAGTTTATTTCAACTTAATTATATGCAATTTAGTTTAGTTTAACTTGTTTATATGCAGTTAAGTTTAGTACAATTCAAATTAAAATTCATATAAATTTATTATACAACAGTATAAACTTAACAAATACAACAGTATAAATAAAAATTGAAAGAATTGTACTCAACATGAAACAATAGTATTATTAAGTAAATCTTATATTATATATAAGGGAAATTTTAAAGTAAGAAAAATGGAACATTTGAAATTTATAGGTGGGAAATGTAATTATATCATTATAGAAATTATGTGAAAATTAAATCCCATTTTTAGATTTCAAAATTCCATTGGCATTAACCAAAAATTTCCATTTAGGTAACAAAAATCAAGGTTTATGTATGATTTTAGGAGGACATAATCGTGATTTTCATTGAAATGAAAGTTCCGGGACATATTCAATGCACAACCATATTATTTCACGCCAAAATTGGGTGACCATAAATTATAGTTACCAGTTTTAAGAAATTTGGTGACCAGCGCTTTGGTCACTAATATTGATATAGTGACCAATAAAATTTGGTCAACAGGATTTGGTCACCATAAGTCATCAAATGGGCTGATTCCTTAGCCAAATAAGAATCCGTGACCAATTTTATGACGAAAATTTATACTTGGTCACCAAAATAAAAATTAGTGACCAAAATTTAATGACGAAAAATATTAGTCACTAAAAGTACTAATAGTGACCAAATAATTTTTGGTCACTGGAATTTGGTCACTAATGACCATTTTTCTTGTAGTGGAGGCACCTTGGTATCTCACTGTTGGTGCCAGCACCACTGACAGAGACATTAAGGTGGGCATTCGGTCCGTTTCGGAACCAGAAGGTGGGAGATTAAAGGGGACTTCATACGGGAACACTCATGCTCCGGCGGTTGCAAGGTTTTCATCTAGAGGCCCCACTATAGTCGCTAAGGATATCCTAAAGCCCGATATAATCGGTCCTGGAGTTAAAATAATTTCAGCCAGCAACAAAGGGGAGAAGAAATTTGCAATCTTGTCTGGAACTTCAATGGCATGTCCTCATCTTAGCGGGGCTGCTGGACTCATCAAAAAAATGCATCCCAATTGGTCTCCATCTGCTATCAAATCCGCCCTAATGACCACCGCTTACCAAACCAACCTCTCCAACCGTACCATTGAAGTTGCCGAAAAGAATAGGCGGTCTGCAACTCCTTCCGACATGGGCGCAGGCCACGTCGACATTGTTAAAGCAATCGATCCAGGACTTGTTTTCGAGATCCAGCCTAATGACTACATTCCTTATCTATGCGGCTTGTACTTGAATCAGCGGTTTAGTACGATGATTTCCGGTAAAGCAGATTGTAGCCGGAGATCATCTGGATCATCGCTTAATCTTCCATCCATTTGGGTAGATTTGTCAGGGCAGAATTTTGAGGATGTACGTAGAACATTTACCAACGTCGGTTCTAGTGCAGATGAAGTATACAAAGTGGAGTTAAAATTCAATGCAACTGGTAAATTTCTCATCTCCGTTGATCCACAAGAGCTACAGTTCTCCGGCTTGAACAGTAAGAAAAAATTTACAGTCTATTTTACTCGTAAAGTTGGTTGGGAGCAGAGTGGTGCCTTCGCAGTTTTCATGGTGTGGCGTTCGGACAAGCATGTTGTTACCAGTCCGATAATGGTCAAACTGTGATTCCAACAAATTAATGCATCTTTCTCCTGGCGTTAATTAATTAAATAAAACATTCCTGTTTGGTTAAGCATGTATGTATTGCCACCCTAAACCAAGGTCCAAGGTTTGTATTATTATTATTATTATCATTATTATTATTATTGTTATTATTATTAATAATCTGAAGTTGTCATCGTGGCTTTGTTGTAATATCATCATCAATATGTTGTTTCATTAATTGGAGAAGTTTTCTAGTACTTCTCTGTATACTTATATTCTGCATGTGTTTTTTTTGGTTTTTTGTCCTTTTCTTTTTCTGTCATGTAGCATCAATACGTACGTACTGTTGAATCGTTACAAAGAGCTTTTCAATTTAGGTTTTCATTGATGGCACGTTTAGGAAATTATTATACATATACATACATATTTTAACGGTCATGGTAAAAAGAAAAACAAATTTAAATAAACAACGCAGACCAATCCCATGCTGTTGCAATCCTTCCTTTTTTCTCCTCCAAACCATAGCTTTTGTGTTGTGTTAATTAAATGGCGTTAATTAAAATTCTTCCTGATGATTTCAATAATACTTATTAAATCAGCTAACTTTGGAGGCTTTGAAACAACCGTTCTTCATTTAGGGTGATTTAGAAAAATATATTCTTCGGGCTTTTATGGTTTTACCTTGCTCAGTTTGTAGCAGCATATAAATATATTCCTTAAAAAGTTTTTATTATTTCAATTTTAAACCAATAGATCGTAAGTCATCAGGAGATGCTCAAATGAGTTAGAGTACATGAACTTATCTATATATTCTAAAAGGGAGAATGGGCGAACTGTTCATGGATGAACAATGTTAGTGGGCAAAATTGTCATTTCACTGTGAGTGAGTCCACATAGCCTCGCAACTCCACCACCACAGCGAAGCTCACCCTCAATCTAGGGGCGTTCAAAATTACCCGACCCGAGTTACCCGACCCGATACCCTAAATACCCGAATACTAATGTCCGGGTAATTACTATATTCTAAAAGGGGGAATGGGCGAACTGTTCATGGATGAACAATATTATCTATATATTCTAAAAGGGAGAATGGGCGAACTGTTCATGGATGAACAGTGTTAGTGGGCAAAATTGTCATTTCACTGTGAGTGAGTCCACATGGCCTCGCAACTCCACCACCACAGCGAAGCTCACCCTCAATCTAGGGGTGTTCAAAATTACCCGACCCCGAGTTACCCGACCAGATACCCTAAATACCCGAATACTAATGTCCGGGTAATTACTATATTCTAAAAGGGGGAATGGGCGAACTGTTCATGGATGAACAATGTTATCTATATATTCTAAAAGGGAGAATGAGCGAACTGTTCATGGATGAACAGTGTTAGTGGGCAAAATTATCATTTCACTATGAGTGAGTCCACATGGCCTCGCAACTCCGCCACCACAGCGAAGCTCACCCTCAATCTAGGGGTGTTCAAAATTACCCGACCCGAATTACCCGACCCGATACCCTAAATACCCGAATACTAATGTCCGGGTAATTACTATATTCTAAAAGGAGGAATGGGCGAACTGTTCATGGATGAACAATGTTATCTATATATTCTAAAAGGGAGAATGAGCGAACTGTTCATGGATGAACAGTGTTAGTGGGCAAAATTATCATTTCACTATGAGTGAGTCCACATGGCCTCGCAACTCCGCCACCACAGCGAAGCTCACCCTCAATCTAGGGGTGTTCAAAATTACCCGACCCGAATTACCCGACCCGATACCCTAAATACCCGAATACTAATGTCCGGGTAATTACTATATTCTAAAAGGGGGAATTGGCGAACTGTTCATGGATGAACAATGTTATCCATATATTCTAAAAGGGAGAATGGGCGAACTGTTCATGAATGAACATTGTTAGTGGGCAAAATTGTCATTTCACTGTGAGTGAGTCCACATGGCCTCGCAACTCCACCACCACAGCGAAGCTCACCCTCAATCTAGGGGTGTTCAAAATTACCCGACCCGAGTTACCCGACCCGATACCCTAAATACCCGAATACTAATGTCCGGGTAATTACTATATTCTAAAAGGGGGAATTGGCGAACTGTTCATGGATGAACAATGTTATCCATATATTCTAAAAGGGAGAATGAGCGAACTGTTCATGAATGAACATTGTTAGTGGGCAAAATTGTCATTTCACTGTGAGTGAGTCCACGTGGCCTCACAACTCCACCACCACAGCGAAGCTCACCCTCAATCTAGGGGTGTTCAAAATTACCCGACCCGAGTTACCCGACCCGATACCCTAAATACCCGAATACTAATGTCCGGGTAATTACTATATTCTAAAAGGGGGAATGGGCGAACTGTTCATGGATGAACAATGTTATCTATATATTCTAAAAGGGAGAACGAGCGAACTGTTCATGGATGAACAGTGTTAGTGGGCAAAATTATCATTTCACTATGAGTGAGTCCACATGGCCTCGCAACTCCGCCACCACAGCGAAGCTCACCCTCAATCTAGGGGTGTTTAAAATTACCCGACCCGAGTTACTTGACCCGATACCCTAAATACCCGAATGCTAATGTCCGGGTAATTAATATATTTTAAAAGGGGGAATGGGCGAACTGTTCATGGATGAACAATGTTAGGGGGAAAATTTTTTATTTCACCGTGAGTGAGTCCACATGGCCTCGCAATTCCACCACCACAGCAAAGCTCACCCTCAATCTAGGGGTGTTCAAAATTACCCTGCCCGATACCCGAAATACCCGAATACTAATGTCCGGGTAATTATAAATATAAGGGGGCCGGGTAGCCGGGCCGATAATTATGTTTATAATAGGGTTCGGGTCCGGGTCACAAAAATTGAATTTTTGGATACCCGAAATACCCGATTAAATATTTATATTACAAATAAGAAGATGATAACGAATATGTTTGTTATGTTGAGTACTCGTAAAAAATGTTAATGTATATTCTCTAATTTAGTACTTTACATATTTTCGATAACACATTTTTTTCATGTACATATTACATAGGAAAGAGATGTAATGAATAATTTTGGTTTATGTTTGCATCATTTATGCATTTTGGAAAAAAGACACTATTTGTTGTAGTTATAAAAAACTTATGACTTAATTTAATGTCGTGATTGAATTTTTAGATTTTATTTATACTTACATATGTGCAAAATATAAATATACTAATTTAGTAAAAGGGTTAAAGGGTACCAGGCCCGAACTTTTCGGGTACCTGAAAGTGCAGGTACCCGCATTTCCGAAATAGAGTACGGGTCACTAATTTTACTACCCGAAGGTGTGGGTACCCGAAAGTGCGGGTACCCGAAAGTGCGGGTACCCGAAAGTGCGGGTACCCGGTTATGAACACCCCTGCGGCTCAATCCCATCCTCTCCTCCACCGCGAGGCCACCACCACACGCGAAGCTCACCCTCAATCCCATCTGAAATGACTATCGATCAGAATATGTGTGATCTTGTACGATCTATCTACTTTAACAAGTATGTTTAAACATGCAACGGAGTCTAAACAGTAAAGTAAAGAACACCCGATATGTTTACGCAGTTCGGTGTAACCACACCTACATCTGCCGGGCCTTGGCCAGTCTGAAACTCATCCACTAAATAATCAAATATAGTTACACAGTTCACAATTAAACTACAAATTATCTATTGACTTATCTTTCCACGTGAATCCGTGAGCTCCCCTCACCGCCAGTCAGCAACTCCTCGCTCCTATCTCGACCACCTATCCCGAGGTATTAAGGCGTTGTGGTTTCAGACTCTGGTGAAGACAATGGCCAGTTGAATTCCTCAACTCAACGCTGCTCCAAAACGTAAAGCTATTCTGTAGTGCATAATACTTTCACTCAAGATGGATGCTTCTTTTCGCAGCTTGCGTCTCTATTTATAGTTCCATGTTGTGCTGCCGTGTTGATCTTCTCGGTCCTTCAATCACGGTATTGCTGAACTTCTCATCTAGCTAATCACAGCTGTAATTAGTCTCCATGCTATACTCTACTTCTATAGCTAAACTATAGAAAATATAATCTTTCCTTATTTGAGACTAATCCTAACTAAAATACAACTCTATAATATATTACCAAACTAATCAGATCGACACCTGAATATCTTTGAATATCTTTTTTGCATCTGGAAATATCTTCTTTGATCGCACACGAGTTGTACTTCAATACAATGACTGTTGCTCGGTTTCTGCATCTGCTGGAGCAAGTGTTTAAACATCAATATGTTTAAACATCAGTATGTTTAAACATAGCGACTTCTAAAAAATAGCCAACTATATCGTCCTGAAACTTCTGGACTCTTCAATCTCCCCCTTTGGCATTTTGTGGAACCATGACAACTATTTTGATGCACAGAAAAATACACAGCTCCCCCTTTCATTTAGAAATCCAAACTCCATTCATATACACATCAATCTAGATCAGAAACAGCATGCATATTCAATAAGTTCCCCCTACTCACCAGATGTAGATAGACAGTCATATATGCCCATGACCATAAGCCATGACAATGTTCCAAACTAAATAGACACATTAATAAGAACACAAACATCCAAAATAAATGGCCATGATACACCATCAAAATATTCTCCCCCTTGGGAACATAAAATGTGCCAAGTTGCACAAAAAAATATCCCAAAAAGAAACAAAAACTCCCAGAAATGTCAGAAATTCAACAGAAAAATAGAGTTCATAGGAGAGAGTAAGTAAAAATAGGCTACTCAAAAATTTTGGGAACCACTGGTTTCATCATTAGTCTCAGCAATGGCATCCAACTCAGCTTCAAGATCCGTCAGCTTCATTCTGTGGTATCTAATCTGGCCCTGAGCTCTCTCTTCCTCATTGTGGCAAAGTCCTCCTGTGCTGGTTGCTCATCAGACTCATCCTCTTCCTCTTCAGCTATAGCAGGCAAATCATTCCTCTTCTGAAAGATAGTCTTGTTGACTTGTACATCATCACAGAATACAATCTCATCATCAACATCATCCACCAGACCAACATGATACAGCAGGCCTGTGATGAGGGCAGGATAGGTGATGTACCCATCAGACTTCTGGTGCTGGGCAATTAGAAGAATCCCGTCATAGATGAACCATCCTAGATTGAAGGGTCTCCTGGTGCCAATGCAGTACATGAGGCAAGCCATTTCTTCAGTGATCAGTGACACATCTTGGACATAGCCCAGAGATTCTCCACCACTCTGTACAGACAAAAGTACTTCTGAGTGAGGTATGAGGCTTTCATGGAAGGAAGTACCCCATTCTCCAAGACTTCCTCCAGACAGCTCCAATGCAATCACATTATAGTCCAATGTGAACCCTTCTGGATAAGCCCCATCTGGGCAAGTGCTATGATCAGTTCCCAGAACCAGATTGATCCACTACTACAAAGGGGTGGATGCAAGGCACATATTTAAGGCGTTTGATGGGGCGCGTTTTTTTACGCCTTGATTGACAGTAGCGAGTTCGCTACCTCTTCAAGCTAGCAAAAAAAAATTACATTCAAGACGGAAAGAGGCAGTTAAAGGCGGAACTGGGATTTGACGTTAAAAGATACTTGACCAAGGCGGAAAAAATGTATCCGCCTTAAATTGAATTGGTTGTTGCGATCTCGTAACCTTTGTAGTAAGATAAACGTGTCTGTAGCGATTTCGTAGCTTAGCTCGGTAGTCGTAGGTTTGTTCGTTGCGATGTCGTAAGCTTTGCTAAACCCTAATTTTAGCAGGCGAGCATATGGGAGATGTCGTAACTGGGACGGTAGTATATTGCGTTTGCTGTTACGGAATCGCTTCTTAAAAGGTCAAATTTGTCATTGCTCAATGTACAGTGCATGTGAGGGTGATTGAAATGTTACGAGATCGCTGGCTACTCAAATGTGTGAGCAAGGTCGTAGCGAGTTCGCAACAGACTGTGTATGGGTCACAGATTTAAGTTGAACTGGCCGTTCTAACTCCAAAAACAAAAACTTTAAAAGGGTCTAAATAGGTGGGTATTGAAGGGTGATCAGTTGAAGTGTTCTCGGAGGTCTCATTGTTCCCGTGTTGGTGTAGGTAAGGTTTAACTTGCGTAATGTACTGGCTTGTCTCTTGATTTTGGTTGATTGTATGCATAATTTTTGGTTGCATTTTGGTTTATCTTGGTTGTTTTGTTAATGAAGTGTGTAGTTTATGTGTTGATCATCTAAAGTCAGTGGTTAGTAGTATTGTGTAGCTGTTTGTCTGATTTGTGAATTATGGACCGCGAACGAATAATGAAGGAGAATGTTCGATTATCGAAGGAGTACTTAGATTTGGTTGAACAGTTCTTAGATGTTGGGTTGCGACATTGTAGACAGAACATCATAGGAGAGGTTAGATGTCCATGCAACAAGTGTAGAAACAACGCCATATTTGAAGATATTGCTGTCGTGCGTGAACATTTAATCTGTAAAGGTTTTGACAAATCCTACACAGAATGGGTTTGGTATGGGAAAGGCCATTATGGAAGTGACCAGGTGGAGATGGAGGAGGGAAGCCCCGAGGAAATCCTGCAGTATAATGAACAGCTTTCAGACATGTGCGACGATGTTGTTATGGAGTTTGTTGGGAAGAAAAGTATGCTGGAGGCAATGTATGACGATAAAAAGACAAGCTTATATGTTGGGGCTAAGCATTCTAGACTGGGAGCAACATTGTTGTTAATGAACCTAAAGGCAAGGCATGGTCTTTCTGATAAAGGAATGACGGAATTGTTAGAGTTGGTTAAAGAGTTACTTCCTCAGGACAACTTATGTCCTGACAGGGTTTATGCAGCGCGGAAGATATTGTGTCCTATGGGCATGGAGTTTACCAAGATTCACGCATGCCCGAATGATTGTATGTTGTATAGGAGGGTTGTTGATTCCTTGAGGGATGATTGCAAGGTATGCGGTGAGTCTAGATGGAAAAAGAAGGAGGGAAAGGTCGAGGTATGTGGAGAAACAGTGACAACATCGACAAAGCAAGGTCCTGCTAAGGTGATGTGGTACATGCCCTTGAAACCGAGATTGACGCGTTTGTATGCCAATCCAGTTGATGCAAAATTGTTAACATGGCATGCCGATAGGGTTCGAGAGGAAGATGATGATATTATATCTCACGCTTCTGATGGTGATCAGTGGAAGAAGATGGATGCTATGTACCCAGAATTTGCTGACGAACCTAGACACGTGCGCTTAGGACTATCTACTGACGGAATGAACCCTTTCGGGAACATGTCCAGCACCCACAGTTCATGGCCAGTGATGCTTGTTATTTATAATCTACCTTCATGGTTGATGATGAAACGAAAGTATGTGCTTTTGAACACTATGATCTCGGGGCCTAGGCAACCTGGCAATGACATTGATGTATATCTAGCACCTCTCGTTGAGGAGTTGGAATCCTTGTTTAAGCATGGGATTCATATTCCTGACGGAAGTCGAGGGGACGCGACATTCCAACTTAAAGCCATGTTGATGTGGAGCATCAATGATTTCCCTGCTTTGGGTAACCTTGGAGGGTGTTCTGTGAAAGGGCATTTTGCATGTCCCGTTTGTGAGAGCCATACTAGTCATTGTCAATTAAAGCACGGTGGTAAGCCTGTTTATCTAGGTCATAGATGATTTCTACCTAGAAGCCATCCGTGGAGGAGTGCAAAGAAGTGGTTTAACGGTCAGGAAGAGCATGGTTTTGCCCCAGTCCCACTATCAGGTACTGAAATATTGGAAAAGGTAGCGGGCATGGAGTTTGTGTTGGGAAAGGGAAAAAAGAAAAGCGCTCAAACTACGATTTGGAAGAAATGTTCGATTTTTTTCAAGCTCGAATATTGGGAGCACTTGGATGTGCGCCACTGTCTAGATGTCATGCACATAGAGAAGAATGTATGCGAAGCTTTGGTTGGGACGCTATTGAATACACCGGGCAAGAGTAAGGATGGATTGAAAAGTAGAAAGGATTTAGTCAATCTTGGCATAAGGACGTCACTTGCTCCCGTTCAAGAAGAAGCAGGTACGACATACTTACCACCTGCTTGTTATTCCTTGTCATCTGAGGAGAAGGAGAGTTTTTGTAGAACTCTAAAATCAGTAAAGGTGCCTTCTAAATATGGTTCGAACATTAGTAGTTGTGTATCTACCGCCGAGTTGAAATTAGTGGGAATGAAGTCGCACGATTGCCACAACCTGATGCAGGATTTGAATGTCATTGCTCTGAGAGGTTGCTTGCCTTCTCACGTTGGAGACGCAGTTGCAAGGCTTTGTTATTTTTTTAAACAAATATGCCGTAAGAGAGTAAGCCGTCGTAAGTTGGATGAATTGCAGGATATGGTAGTTGAAGTACTGTGCAGGCTAGAGATGTATTTTCCCCCTTCATTTTTTGAAATAATGATTCATTTGATAGTTCATTTGGTGCGGGAGGTGAAGCTGTGTGGACCGGTGTACTTGAGATGGATGTACCCATTTGAGAGGTACATGAGCATTTTCAAGCATTTTGTTAAGAATCGTTATCGACCGGATGCCAGTATAGTGCAGCGATATGTCGCGGAAGAGGTAATAGAATTCTATACCAACTATTTACAGGATGTACCTACTATAAGACTGCCAGTCTCCAGACACGATGGTAGATTGGATGGTGTCGGACTACGCCATAAGTCTAAATTTAGTCCTTCTTCCGATGAAATATCTACAGCACATCTGTACATTCTGCGCAACCATCATTCAGTGAGTCTTTATGTTGATGTTCACCTTAATGATATTAGGTCAGCACACCCGAGCTGGTCGGAACCTAGAGTTCTAGAAGCTCATTGCAGAGACTTTACTAGTTGGCTGAAAATACATGTGCAGAATGGCGGTCAACACCCCGACGTTGTAAAATGGGTTGCCAAGAGACCCCTAGGCACAGTTACGTCGTTTAGCGGGTATGACATTAATGGATACACGTTTGGTACTAAGTGGAGTGATGATAGGTCTGCAACCCAAAATAGTGGGGTATCAGTACCTGGAGAGGGTGATAATGGTTTTTTTGGTACCATTACTGATATATGGGAAATGGACTTTGTTCATGTCCGAATCGCATTATTTAAATGTGAATGGGTAGATCAAGGTGAAGGGGTGCGCACAGAGGATTTAGGCATGACTCTAGTTAATAGAGGAATTCTCGGGTCTAGGGATGATCCATTCATCATGGCGGCTTAAGCTCATCAGGTATTCTATGTGGAAGATCCAACTGATGCTCGATGGGAGATCGTTTTTGATGGTAAGAAAACATTCATCTATGGTGACGGCTTGTTCGACGATGACTCCATTGTTTCTACCGACACCATTCCGCCCTCGGTGTACGAAACTCTGGAGGAGGATGATGACATTGTTTGCGCGTCGGTGTGTAGAATGGATCATGAGGAAGGCATGTGGATTAATCCTGCGGGGAAAACTACAAAGAGGAAGGGGAGGCAACCAAAGAAGAAGAAGAGTAAAAAGAGTAAAAAACAAAAATAGCTATTTGATAAACATTGTTTTTGAATATTATGCTGTATTTCATGGTTCATGTAGTTAAATTTTGATTTAATTAATGTTAGTACACTAAATCTTCTAATTCTTAAAAAAAATTGTACACTGCTGTAGACGTGGCGATACCGTAACGAAACACGCTAGAAACCAATGCATGTTAACTTGTTGCGTTGCGAGTTCGCAAGATTGGCGAACCGGTTACGATTTCGCAACAAAAAGCTGCAATTCGCAGATAAGCTTCTGTCTCTTGAGTCTGACAGGTTACGATCTCGCTTGATTTAATTAATTTTGTATAAATTTGATTAACTAGAAACTAGCGAATTCGCTAGTAGCTCGCCAGGTGAGAAACTTGATACTGGCGAGATCGCTAGTATAAAGCCACATACCAAAAAATTAGATTTAACTCCTTAGTAAAGTGGTGTTATATTTTGAAAATTTAGCCACACTAAATAAATAATGGAAGTTTAAATAATCAAATATACATAATAGAATAGATGACATTCAAATTCAAATATTCTTTGCAATGTTGTTAGAGAAACTGATAAAAACAAATTGAAAATGAAATTGTTTGGATTTGAGTACAAGTACTAGCCAACATTAACAAATGAAAATCTAATCATCATTGCTAGGAGGTGGTGTCTGTGATGGTGCTGGTGGATCCCCCTTCGATTTTTTCCTCGCACTAGCCCTTTCAATGCCACGTATCACCTTCTCCGTTAACCAGTTTTCGTGATTGATTTTGGCCACTTTGTCCCTGAAAAGGTCGATTGTCTCTTCTAAACCCTTGTAGTATACCTCTGAGGGTACACCTGTTCATGTAAGTGAAACAAAAAAAGGGTGAGTATAGCAAATAAATTGTATAAAACAGAAAATAAACTGTAGGGGTTTAGTTTGGCTAACCTTCGACGTTCTCTCTGACTTCTTCAGGATTAAACTGTAGCGGTTTCTTGGGTCCATCCGCTACTTTCTGCCACACACCATCAATCAACTCAAACTTACCTTTCCTCTCAAAATATGACATCGTATAGAAGCAACACTCCTGGGCTATTGGAGATAATTTTATCTTGGGATGCACTGAGGTAAGAAACATGGTTATGAAATTACCGTAAGGGAGCTTCTTGACTGTCCTATTATTTTCGACCACACTTTGTCTCATGTGCTCGAAAATGACATGGCCCGGGTTCAACTGTATCTCCTCCATGACGCAGTAAAATATGCTCACAGTAGTATAGTTCATCTCGGTGATCCAACCACCCTTAGGCACGACACTCCTAGCGACCATCTCATAAACATTCATCTCCTCACCACTAAGTTTATCCAACTTATAAGATCTAGGCACCCCTAAATCGTCAGCATCTCTATCAAAGTACTTCTTAGCATACTCTACAACTTGGGCTCGATCCAAAACCCCACACACAGGCCATTGTTCTCTAATGTAAAACCCCGGAGGGGGTTGGTTGCTAAAGTCCTCATCGTCCTCATTAACAGCATAGGACACGTTCAATGCCTTGTTAAAAAACTCCTCCCCAATCTCGTAGTCCTTCTTATTAACCCTGGTGAACCACCTACCCGTCTCCTTTTCTTCCTCAATCAATTGGTGAAAATTAGCATAAAATTGGCACGTCTCATCCTTATGTGCCGGATAATTCAAACCTAACAAGTCAACCAACTCATGAAATTGAAATATCTTTAACACATTCCCCAAACCTAGTTCTTCTATCTGATCAAAATCAACAACATAACAATCTAGAAATTGACTATGCTCCATGTAATTAGAATAGGCTTGGGATGCATCAAAACTTACAAATCTTTGCTTATCATACTTGGTTGAACTTGTTCCCGCCGTCGCCCGGGGCTGAGATCCCGTCGCCCGTGGCTGAGATCCCGAAGCCCGACCTTCATCACGTCGGGCACCATGCACAAACGGATTGGGTGCCAAATTCTTTGTCCTTGCCATTGCTCTTGTCGGATGGGTATGTGAGATTTTGGTTTGTTTATTTTTTCTAAGCTCTGAGACGTTCGATCGATGTTTGAAATCAGAAGATCCCCAAATTTGATATTTAAAGCTTCGCGTCTTGCGATATCGTCACTGCCAAGACAGCTTATATTCAGGTTGGTTACGATTTCGTAACAGATTTACGCACAAAACTAAACGACGCCGTGTAACATGCTATTTAAGTTTTGTTGTTCGTAGTGTCAATCTTTGTTGTTACGAACTCGCAAGGGTAGACAACGTACGCTGCGATATCGCTACAGAGTCTCTAACTAGGCTCTGTTGACTGAATACGGCTTGTTGCGATGTCGGAAGTTCCTCGTAAACGTGTGCTAGTTGCGCTATCACTGGGTGTTCTGTTCATAATAAATCATCATGAAACGTGACAGTGACGATCTCGCTAGGACCACGCACTATACAAAAAGTGAATGATTTTTCTGATACCATATTGTCTCTTAGGATGAATAAATAAAATGTAAGGGACAATATATCAAAACAAGAAAAAAATACATGTACATGTGCCAAAATGTAAAACACAAGTTCATTACAATAGAAACAAACTGGTGATACAAAAATACATAGTGAAGAACAAACAACTAATACTAGTAGATCGTTCGTTCACCGAGGACATGAAGCAGTTCCTGATCGCAAGTGCATGCATCACAGGTGATGTCCGCCGGATCAAGGGGTGCCCAAGGATCGTACCTCTCAAACTTATTGAGGCCAGCATGCGGAATGCAGCAGATCGGTCTAGGCCTAACTGCTACTTCTGAGAAGTACCTGACGTAGTGTCTCCAACCCCAAGCGTATCTCAGACCTCTTTTGACGCGTTTCCGAGCTAGACGGAGGCCCTGTTTGTCGGTTCTCTTCATGGTTGTGATGACATTCATGCCTCTTTGAATGTCACCTTCGCAGATTGCAAAAACAGCCAACACATAGGTCGACGGTGTGTGACCTACTGCATAAGCTTCGGTGAGCCACTGTCAAGCCCACTTAGTCGCTCTTCCGCTCACGTAGCGACGAAGAACCCAATCGAACTCAGCACGAATCAATACCAGATTTATCATGTCATCTGGTAGGGCGCTGAATCGAGACACATCCATTGGAAGCAGAAGGCAAGGAATATGAGAAGGCAGAAGAGAATGTGTGAATGAAGGGTCTAATGAGGTTCTAAATAGAGAAGGAGTTGATATTTAAAGGGTTGAGGTGCTCCATTATTCAAAAATATGTCAGAGTTCCTAGACAAAAAGCAATCACTATGGTGTTAATGGAAGGAAAATGTAAAGGCATTCTCACCTTTCCATGGACACCCCATGCAAACCCCCAAAATAAATTAATTACTGATGGAATTTAGAAGGTTTTTACTGATGTCACAGGTCAGACAAAGCCCAATACTTACAGCCCAATATACAACCAAAAGCCCTTATCTCGTTGCGATTTCGCTAGCGAATCGCCAGCTAGGCTCTGTTGACTGAATACGAGCTGTTGCGATATCGTTAGTACCACGTAACATATAAGCGAGTACGTGACAAGTTCGCTTGTGTTGATTCATCTAATAAACGTGCTACTTACGATATCGCTAGGAACACGCACAATAGCAACAGTAACTGATTTTGCGATGAAGCTAGTGATTTAGCGAGCGATTTAGCTGAAAAAATAACCGTTACGATGAAAAAGTAAAATGTAAGGGACAAGGTTTCAAAACAAGAAAAGCTTTTCAATAATTAAATTAATGTGCCAATACGGCAGACATAAACTTATTATAAGAAAGAAACTACACTACAACATCCAAAGTGGCGGAGGGGTTAGAAGGATGTGAAGCACTTCCTGCTCGCAAGTGCATGCATCACATTCGATGTCCGCTGGATCAACCCTCGTGTAGCGTCGGTACCTGAAGCCGTCATTGAGGTGAGCATGTTCCTGGCAGCATCTAGGCTGATCGACTACTACGCCAAAGAGGTACCCCATGTAGTGCGCATTGCCCCAGGCCCATGCCAATTCGAGTTGCACGCGATCCCGAACTTCCTTGAGGCCTTTCTTGTCGGTTCTCTTCATCTCGGTGATGACATCCATGCCTCTTTGAGCATCATGACCTTCGCAGATTGCAAATATAGCCAAGGCATAGGCCGACTCTCTGTAGCCTATTACAGAAGCCTCGGTGAGCCATTGTCGAGCCCAATCGGTCGCTTGGAAGCTCACATACCGACGAAGAACGTGTTTGAACGTAACACGAATCATTATAAGATGAATCATGTCATCTGGGAGGGCGCTAAAAAGTGTCAAATCCATGGGAATAAGATGGCAAAGAATAGGAGAAGATTGAAGGGAATGTGAGAATGAAGGCTCTGATGGGGCTCTAAAGGGAGAAGGGGCTGAGTTTTATAGGGGTGAGGTTCTACATTGGTCAAAAACATGTGAGAGTTCCTAGACTGAAATTAGTAATTGCTGTATTAAAAGAAGAAAAATGTAAAGGCAGTCACACCTTTTCATTGACCACATTCACACCCCCCAACAAAATAATTACTGATGGAATTTCAAAGGTTTTTACTGATGGGTCCGTGGACTGTAGCGATATCGCTAATCTTCAAGCCTAACAATTGTGTGAATCTTTTGTTGTTACGAAATCGCTAGAGTATCTCACAACAGGCTCTGTCGACTGAGTACGACTTGTTGCGAGGTCGCTACTATAAGTTACACAGGTAGCGATCTCGTAAGAAAGATCGCCAACATTTGTCCCACATCGGCTGATTAGAAGGTGATTTTTCAGTTTATATACACTTACATTTTACAAGGGTTCGATAAGTCGCCGACCAGCGCAAACTGAACATGAAACACCAAGGCTGAGGCCCAATACTTACATAGGCTATGGCCCAATACTTACACAAGCTAATGCCCAACACTTATACGCCCAATATAGACCCAAACCCAAAAACCATTTTTTGATGGGTTCTTATCATGTAGCGAACTCGCTACGGAAGAATCATTCAAATTAGTAGCGAGTTCGTAACCCAAAAAGCCTTTTTTTAATTGAACTACTAACTAGCACTATCGCAACCCCGTCGCCAACTGGTTTTCTGGGTTATGTGGGTTTGTGGGTTTAGGGCTTAGGGTTTAACTGTGGTAACATGTATACTAGCGATATCGCTACTACACAAGCTAATTAGATTGTAACTAAAAAATCAAACTTTTTAATTTTTTATTAGCAATTTTCACATTCTAACATATATATATTTTATATAGATGCAGTACAATACTCTATTTGTTAAATATCCATCATGATATTCACTCAGGTAGAGTACATCTTTGTACATAAGCAGTATGACATAACTCTATGTAAAACATCAATAATTCGGTTTAAATTTTTAAACGCAATATCATATTCTTAAATATGTACATTTTATATCTAAACAGTATAATACTCAATATGGAAAATATCGAACATCACATTATGTCAAGCAGAGTACATCTTAGTACATCAGCATGCAATGTTATTAAGCGATACTCGGTAGTATGATGAGTGATGACAGTTGGTGAGTGAACGTGTGCATGATACTTTGTTTAATTCAATAATCGTGCTTGTAATCACATAAATGAGTTGTAATAAACTAAGTATCTCTAATGAAATGCACTTGAACTGCGCATATATATATATATATATATATATATATATATATATATATATATGTAGTTCATGTGTGAAGCTCTACTATGCTGTTGTCTCTAAAGGTAAGCGATGGATAGCGTTTTCAAGCGTACACATGATGTGTAGAGTTTCTTATTGTCTTACAATTAAAGACTAAGTTTCTTAAAACTCTTTCAAATTATGTAATTGCAGATTAAGTGACCAAATCCCTATCCCGTTCTACATGAGCATACGGCGGAACAAATGAAAATTATTCTTAAAATAGAATGATTAGTGTCTTATATCATCATTTCGTTTAAATCGTTATTTAAAAATGTATGAGTGCATTAAAAAAACAAAGAAAAATCTTAAGTAGGGTTCTAGCGAGCATTTGTAGCGAACTCGCAACATCCTAGTTACGATGCTTTATGTCAGCTTCTCAGTTACGATGTCGCTAGAAGGATAAAGTAGAGCATAAAAGGCAATCACATGAGCACGTAACGACTTCGTAAATAGCCACGTCAGGCGTAACGAGAGAGTTCCGAGTTCACAACGAGGTAAGCTAGAATAAAGTAAACACGTTATAGAACAGAAAAACCCTACACTTTTGGCATCTTATCCATCACTTCTTACGGGTTTCATCTCCAAAAGTTCAAACTTTTGCACATCTTCTCAAATCTCCTCAACTTTCTTCACATCAAATGTCCATTACCCATCCCATACATGTTGGACACATCAATTGTGTCAAAGCAAAGTGGAACTAGCCACTAATTGCATCCAAAAGATTGGTTAGTTTTGCAATAAATTCTCAACCACATTTTTGCCTATAGTTTTTGCAATTAATGTCAATCTTTATTTTTTCTTGTTCAATTTGGTAACATCCTTTGTTATGGGTAGGAGAGGGACAAACAAGGTAGACCATCCCCAACCAAAATAATCAATTCCACCGACACAACTTTGTCATATACCAAAGGTACGATTTTTTTCATTCTTATATGCTAAAAATTTGATTTTCTTGTACATAGTGCCTCCATTTATCATGTTATTACTAAATATCATGTCAGAAGCATGTCCTGAACAAAAATCAAGATTTTCGTTTAAAATTATCCGTAGCTAGCTTAGCCCTAAATTTTAGGATTATGAAATATAATGTTTTTACTACAAAGTACAACTTTGATTTATTAGTATTGTGTTAGTCATTAACTAAATTCAATATACAAAGGAAAGCTTAATGGAGAGCCCTTCAAGTTCCGTTAACTCCGACTCAAGTGGGGGGGAAAATGTTGTTGGCGGTTCAAGTGAGGTTAGAAGACAACGAGAAGTGACTCGCGCATCGAAAGAAGCTCAACTCCTCACACATTGTCGCGAATTAGAGATTAGGATCGATAACAAAATACTAACACATGTCAAGTTTAATGACATTGGTGTTGCTATTTCACCCGTAGATGATGCCGCGCGATGGTCGAGTTGGTGTGCTAAGACGGGTAGGATACGCACACCATTAGACACAACGGATTGGAGTCTACTAAGCATCGACATCAAAAAGGATATATGGAAGGAATGCAAGGTTAGTGTGGTACTTGTTATTTTTAATTTCAATTGAAAATTGTGAGTGTGACTATTTTTATGATCACATTTGTAGCGCCCCTTTATTATCGAGGCAACATCCTATGATCAAGTGAAAAAGAAGGCTCTTCAAAGTGAAAAAGAAGGCAACATCCTATGACCAAGACAATTTACATAGGCCCATATCTAGAGGGGTTAGTTTTCTTTGTTACAATTGGATATTTGCACTTCGTAAACATTATAATCTTCGAGACGGGTTCTTACATTTTCATTTCTTAAAATATGTAGCGGCCATTGGAGTTTTGTAGCTATGATACCATCGTTGAAGCGAGTGTATTGGATGGACCCGCTACACTTAGGTCCATCTACAAAATTTGCAGATTTATTAGAGGTTGCTATGCATAGTGCACATGACGATACACTACTTCCCTTCAACCTTATACAGATTCAGGTGACAGTACAAATCCAATGCTCATTTATTTCCACTATGATTTCATTTCAAATCATTTGTTATACTTCTTCACTTTCAGCACCGAAAGCAATTGTCAAATTGGGAGTGCGGTTACTATATGATGTTGTACCCAAGCGAGTGTGTAGCTGGCCTTGTTCAAGATAATCTGGAATTACATCGCGTAAGCATTCTTATAACCTACTTATTGTACCTATTACTACCTACGTTGCATTCAATAGTATTAAAAACACATTTCATATTCTTAGATTATCGAGGAAAATCATGCACCGTACACCAAGAAGGAGTTGGAGGATGGTAGAGATGCATTGGCTAGACACTTGGTCCTTATTAGATCTCGGTACATCTCTAGGCCTCACATTCCCAATAAAAGCTAGTTTCTTTTTATGTCAAATGGATGCATATACTTTTGAGTTCCATTACTTGCATTAGTTTATAAATTGTGGCTTGATAGTGTTTCATGTTCATGTTTTGTGCTTAGATACCATGCATCTTGCAATTGACAGCTTAGACAATTAAAATGAAACCCAATTTTAGTGGAAATGGGTGGAAATGGCTCAAATCCTATAATTTTGTGACACTTACGAATTACCTGCGAGTTCGTAACATCTCTCGCCCGTAACATTAAAATATTTGCGATCATCTTGTACTATCGCTACTTTAATCGCCAGGATTATATTTCTGATCTTAGTTTTTGCGCCATCGCTACCGAATCGCTCGTTCTTCTCTACCTCTCCAATCGAATCTCTGTCGAGCTCGTAACCATACACGCCAAAGCCAGGCGAATGTCTAGCTTACTCGTAACGTCATTTTTTTTCTCGCTCACCCAGTGCTAAAACGACGTCGTTTAATATTAGCGAGATTTGTAGCGAATTCGTTACTATACACATAAACGATTTTCTTACGACATCGTTATCTCTCTCGAACCAACAATTTTTATTATATTTTTATAATATCATTTTTACAATTTTTATATTTTTACAATTTTTATTAAATACAATTGTTCGGTTGCGACCTCGCTACGGTGTTACTAGCGAGTAGATAGTGGCTGTCGTAACCTGGCTCGTTTTGATTAACCCGGAATGTTTAATTTGGCTTGTAACGAGTTCGCTACTTATGACCGAGCGAATCGCCTCTATTTGTCGTAACCAGTCTCGTCAGCAGATAAATATATGACAAGCTAAGCTCTCTTACGAGATCGTAACTAGTATTAGGGATCCGCACGGTAGAAGTCGTAACCAGTCTCGTAAACATTCATAACAGTCTAGGCTTTTCAATGTAGCGAACTCGTTAGTATTCCATCTGGCGATACGTAAGCTGCTGTCGTAACATAACAATCAACCATTTGTTTGGGACTAGCGTTTGCTAGTTACGGTATCGCAACGAGCCAATTCATATCATACAGACGTTCACTCTAGCGAGTTCGTAAGCGTTTAGCAAGGCATATAAGCCTACATCCAAGGCGGAAACAAACGCCTTAAACCCAAAAACATCTAAGGCTGAAGAGGAACCGCCTTAGATGATTTTTCTCATTCAAGTCACTACCAGGGAAGGCATTTGTTTTCTGCCTTAACACATGAAGGAAGAACTGCCTTAGATGGCTTGATATTCTAGTAGTGATCAGAGAAGGATCAAATCTGTAAAGCTTGCCTCAATGAAGATCTTCTTGTACCAAGGAGAGGCAGGATCATTGTTGGTTCCCCCCAGATTTGAGTAAAACTCCAGTACCAGGGGCTGATTGAACTTCACACAGAAATTTGCAGGACCATACATCTGAATCCTTTTCATATAGGTCACAAAGCGAGGATGTTTAAACTTCTCCGTCAGTCTCTTTTCCACATGCATCTTCCTCTTGTACAGCTCTTCAAACACCTTTAGAGCCTTCCTGGAATAGAACCTCTCATCAAAAACCTTCTCCAACAGAGGATCATCACCAGCAAACACTGTCATTGCTCTCAGTATCATCAGATTCTGAACTGCTCTCCTCAGATTCTGCAGTGGGTTCCTCCTCTTGGCTGTCTGGAGCCATCCATCCTCATATACCTCATTTAGGTCAGGGATCTCCTTCCTCTTTCTCTTTCCAGTCACTGGTGGAAACACCTGAATAACAGGTGGTAGTGTCTTCTTCAGCTGCTCCTGCTTCTGCTTCTGCAACTTCTTGAACCTGGAGCTGAGAGGTTCATCATCAACACTGTCCTGGTCTTCCTCTCTTGGCTTATCAACTTCAAGTTGCTCAACTTCTTTGGGCTTCTCCTTCTCAATAGTGGGCTGGGCCTTATCAACATTTCTGAACACACCAAGTCCAGTAGGCACTTTTCCATCTCCCTGAGTTCTTCTAGTTCTCTTCTGGTAATACTTTGGAACCACGGTAACTGGTTCAACCCTCTCTAACTCCAAGGTCTCCTCAGAATCATCAGACTCAGTATCTGAAGCATGCAATTGCTTCTCCTGGCCCACACCCTCAAATTCTACATTCACCATCACTGTAGAATTGAGAACAGTCTCTAAATCCAGGGCTAATGGTTCCCTATTATTAGGAGCCACAGATTCTGGTGTGGCTCTAATGGGGTTGGGGTTATCTTGTAAGCCCACAAACAAATCTTCCCTAGGCAGAGCAGTGGGGATTGGGTTGGCAGGGGATTGGGTTGGCAGGGGATTCAGATAGAGGGTTTCCCATGGTTGTTTAAACACAGTTACTAGCTTAAACACCAAACTGGACTATCAACAGACCCCAAATACTCACAGATTTCACAAACCCTAGGTGCGGCAAGCACTCTAACTGCTAGAATAGCAAGAAAAACACGATCTTGATGCAGGAGTTAGCCAAATACCTCTTGCATGCGCAGTTTGAAGCTTGAACACTGGTCAGACAAAGCTCGAAGCTTTACTGCTGTAGAGGTTCCGATCGGGCAATGTGACGCTTGAGTTGATCATTCGGACTACCGGAGGTTGACTCGATGGAGAAATCCGGCAGAACGGTTGAGAAAGTTTTTCGGAAATGGGAACGTCACAGATGAATGTTTTTGAGCGCCTAAATTCTGCAGGTTGTAGTTTGGAAAATAGAAACTCACAAATTTTCTATTTATAATTACATCTTCTCATAATTTTGGTTTCACCCCAACCACATTGCATCTCAGTCCTTCTTGTTTCTGAAAGTCTTAGATTTCCTCTCATAAAATAAGTATGAGTCCAAGTCTGATCAGCCCAGAATAATTCGGCGCAAAAAAAAATCCTTCAGCCAAATAACCAAGATTTGACTAGTCTGGTCCAATAGCCTCTCTTCTTCATTTTCAGTCTAACTCTTATGTGTTTAAACACACTGATTCTCAGTGTTTAAACATCCTCTATCACACGGCTAACTTCTTTTTGTATTTTGCCCCTTTTTTTAATAAAAAATAAAGTAGTAAACTAACTTACAACAGTAAGAGGTGAGCAGAGATACCTCAAATTCGACAAACACCTAAGTGTTGTCTCAGTGTCTCAAAGGTTGCAGAATCCAGTAGTTTGGTGAAGATTTCTGCAAACTGTTCAGCACTATGAACAAATTCAATAGTTAGTTCCTTCTTTTCCACCAAGTCTCTGATGAAGTGGTGTTTGATGTCTATGTGCTTGGTCTTTTTGTGATCAACTGGATCATGAGAGAGATCAATAGCTCCTTTGTTATCACACTTGATAAGTAGAACCTCTTGCTTGTAGCCATACTCCCTCAACATCCCCTTCATCCATAGTAGTTGCTGACAACAACTTCCAGCTGCTAAGTACTCAGATTCAGTGGTAGACAGTGAGATGGAATTCTACTTTTTGCTGTACCATGACACCAGATTTTCTCCTACATAGAAGCATCCACCTGTGGTACTCTTCCTTTCTTCAGAATTCCCAGCCCAATCAGAGTTACTGTACCCAACAATTTCTTCTTGACTTCCTCTATAATACCAGAGTTCCATGTACATATCTGATAATTCTCTTGACTGCAGAGAGATGACACTCCTTAGGATCAGATTAAAATATTGCACATAGCCCAACACTGAGACAGATAAGTGGTCTGCTTGTAGTAAGATACAGTAAACACCCAATCATAATTCTACAGAGCTTGATGTCCACCTTCACACCATACTTGACATAAGTCAGTTTCTCTGTTGAGGCCATCGGAGTTCGCACACTCTTAGAATCATCCATTCCAAATCTCTTAACCAAGTTTAAAGTGTACTTGGTTTGATTAATAATGATCCCTTCCTTGTGCTGTTTGACTTGAAGCCCTAGAAAATAAGACAGTTCACCAACCATACTCATTTCAAACTCGCTCTTCATCATATCTATAAAGTTATCAACCAACTTCTGAGATGTTGATCCAAATACAATGTCATCTACATAAATTTGGTCAAGTGGAAGATGTTTATCATGTTTAAACACAAACAACGTTCGGTCTACTCCCCCTCGTCGATATCCTTTCTCCAGAAGAAATTGGGTAAGACGCTCATACCAAGCCCTGGGTGCTTGCTTAAGACCAGCGCGTTTTTGAGCCTATGAACATGATCTGGTAGATGGGGATCTTCAAAACCTTTAGGCTTCTCGACATAGACTTCCTCATTGATGATGCCATTTAAAAATGAACTCTTGACATCCATCTGATAAAAGGTAAACTTCATAATACAGGACATAGCGAGTAAGAAATGAACATATTTTAACCTTGCAACCGGAGAAAACGTTGCATCAAAGTCAACACCTTCAACTTGAGTATACCCTTTAGCTACAAGTCTGGCCTTGTTTATGGTACCATCTTCATCAGACTTGTTCTTAAAAATCCACTTAGTACCTATGACATTTACTCCTGGAGGTCTTGGAACAAGGTACCATACATCGCTTCCAGTGAACTGTTCCAGCTCCTCTTGTATAGCTGAAATCCAGTATTCATCATTCAATGCCTCCTTGTAATTCTTGGGCTCAATTGATGAAAGAAAGTATTGTAGGATGTGTAGTCCAGCATTCATCTTAGCATAGTCCTTCCGCTCTTTGGGCTTGAGGTTGTATACATGGTTGGGGGAGTATCATTTGTAGGTGCCGGTGCAGACGTATCAGATGTTGAAACATCAGAGACAGTTGTAATATCCGAGACTGTTGTAACATCTGGTAGAGATGGACTAGTATCTGGACTGGGTGGTAGATCAGGTCCATCATCAACCTGTATTCCACTACTGATATCCTTCAGATCTTTAACTACCCTAAATCCTAAATCTACTCAAGCCCTGCAACATATTGCTAAGCCTTGATCATGAATATTATCACCCATCTCCCACGATGATTTGTGGAATATGTTCTTATGAAGTTGAAGCACACAACGTGGTAGCATTTTCGATGTCTTTCATGGATACTAAACTCTATTTACATTGCACTACACTCTGATTATGTTTGATACAGTTCTGAATTGAGCATCTGGAAACAACTACTGAACTGGTCTGAAAATCTTCCATTAGTCTACTCTCCCATGGCTTGTTTGCCATCCAGCCCTCGATTTACAGACCCAACCGCCTGGGGAAGAGACTGTCGGAGCGGGCGATAAAGGATTTTGCAGAGAACAAGAAATATAAAAGGACCCAAATTAATTGCTATAACCCGGTTTTGACCTGAAATAAACCCGCGAGATTTTGTCCATGCCTTAGATTGGTGTTTGAAAACTGTGCTTCATCAAAAGAATTGAATCCATGGAATTCAAGGCTTGATAATTTTGGAAAACCAATTCTATGTCAAAATTATTGTCAACCAAACAGCAGAATTTACCCAATGCCATAAAATTTGAATATTATGCTACAATTCTATGCAAAACAAGCACACCTTAAAATTTTAGTGTTTGATTTTCCGGGTGAGTGTTAGATTTATCTAATTTAAAACGAGGATTTTTCTTCACTCTGAATCCATTCTGATTTATTAGATAAGATATGAGGCAATAACAAGAAGGTAATCTCGTCTATCCAGATTGAATTAATCCGACAAAATATTTGATTTCCCCACTTTATTTTTACAAAGTAAACTAAAATGGACTAAGCTAAACTGAATAAAAATATAACGAATTGGAGTAAAAGTTTATATATTTAAAAATAATATTAGTATGTTTAAAAAAGTTGATTCATACATTTCATCAAAATTTTGGAGCGAGCTGAAAAACAATTCTAACATTTTAACGACGGGAGCAGAGGCGGCCCAATAACGAGGCATGTAAATTGTGTCGGAATTGGGCTCGATGGCAAAGACATTTTACCCACGTGGGCTTAGTATGATAAATCGACGGACCGCATACATAGGCTAAAAAGAGAGATGAGAGATTATGATTGTATTAAACACCAAAATGTGCATTAGCACGCATAATTCATGAAATTTAAAATCTTTAAATGCTTCAAACATACTGTGCAAACACATCGTGCAATGCACGATGAAGTCATGATATATATTATAGTAATTTTGAGCCCCTTAGTCCCAATTACGAAGATCACTTTAAACTCTAGTTGAGCCGGTCTTGCCCAGAAAAAGCATTTACAATGATCTATACATCAAATAACGATAAATGAAAACAACAAATATTTTGAAGATTAAAAATCAAGTGTAGAGAAAACTCATATCAAGAAATTCAGATCAATAAACGTCAAGAACCGGAAAAATATTCACAAGGAGTCCTATTATTAGCCACATATTCTTGTGAATATTATGAAATCTCACTGGACTTATATGGACTTATATATCCGTTTATATAGCCACATTCTCCCAGTCTTATTCATAATGGCTGAAGTCATGGGCAGGAGAAATATGGGAGCCTGGTCGTAATTATTCTGAAGATAGCTAGGGTTTTGAGCAGGGAAAGAGTTGATGAGAAATGGTGGGGCTGAAGTGATGGTCTTGGGGAAAGTGGGGGTTGGCATGAAATTATAGTTGGTGGGCATCTGGGGTAGTACGGGGTTTTGGAGAATTGGAGGGGTTCTATCCGTAATTATTTTTTTCCTAATGCTCGAGTTCCAGAAGTTTTTAATATCATGGTATTTTAACCTTATAGCATGGTATTATAACTGATGAGCAACATTGCTCTCATTATTTTCACTACTCAACTTATTTTATGTGCTTGTATTTTCACATGATAGTGTGTGCTTGTGTTTGGCTTATCACAATATGGTATTAATTCTGTCCATACTTTTTGTGTTTAATTTGATTAAAATGTATAGTAGTATATTTGTAAGAATCTTCTAATTTGGATTTTCTGACTGTCCAGCTAAGCGCACGTCAATAGTTGCACGAGTGAATTTAAAATCGTGCATGCCCGCCCGATTTTAATCGCCACTAGGGAAAACCTTATATCATCGAACTTTTGACTTTAATTTAACACTGATGTTAATAAAGTTTTTTACAGTAGTAATTCAATAGTTACCTTAATTTCCTCTCCCCTTTTCAACATGATCTCAAATGTTGATGTCTAGCAGCTGGTCGTCATCCTGAAAATCAAAAAGGATATTTTAAATTCAGACCGAAAATAAGGGGTATATAGGGGAACCAAGGGTATGTATTTCATATATGGGTTCATGTAGGATAAGTCGGCCTGCTTATATGGGTTAGAGAGATGTGTGAAAATATATGGGTCTGGCTTAGGAGCCAGAATCACTAAAGTAATGAGACAATGCTCAATATTGTAAACTAGCAATTCCTTCTGTAAGTTTTCGACATGGGATAGATAGTGCCTCTTCACAATTACATCACCTGTGAATGTCGCCATTTTTTAAAGTAAAAAACAAAAAGACACAAATTCCAACCTGAGTGAATCCTGAATATTTCACTGATGCAATATTCATGCTATAGATTCCCAAATAAACAAATATTTTAGTTAAGTTTTTTCTTACAAATCCCATCACGAAGAAACAAATATTTTTAACGAAAAAGAATGTTTCAAAATAATAGATATATTATGATATATTCAAAAACAGTAGATAAATTAACATGGCTTGCACTGGCATCATACATAAACTAGAAATTAAATTGTATGATTGTATTAAACATCTATACATTTAATGTGTATAATTGAAATACATTCAAAAATATATCATATATAAGACATCCCGCGCGTAGCGCGGGAAAGATGATACTAGTATTGATAAATGAACTAATAGGGAAGTAAGTTAACCTCGCTATAGTAAGTTAACTTTTATAATATTGTCTGAAATTAGTAGCTATTAAAAATATCTTTATAAGGTTTATAAATTGACCATCATTTCGGGACAACGTAGGTAGTCTGAGCGATGGCGGCCATCGATGGGCCCGAGACAATTCCTACCGCGGGATGGATCGAGCTCGGACCCGCATAGGGAGATGCAATTTGACCCGCCGCAGCGGATCGAGAAAGAACTTGTGTTCTCTTTCCCCTTAAGTTGTTACCTCATTTCCAATTCTCTGGCAAGCCGTCAGACATGGGATGCTTCGGCCCTTATCCCGTATTTCTTGTAGGTGAGGAACAAGTCGCCGGCTTCTTCTTCTTTGTCGTCCACTCAATGAAGGTTCCATCTCGGGGATCGACTTCTCCATGGTATCCTAAATCAGCCTGAAGTTGGATCCGCGGTTCAGGACGACTAACGGTCGGACCCGCTTGGGAAGGACCAGGGTCCAAGGTGAATATACCCGTTGCAGCGAGGCCAGTAGATCTTAGAGTGGTGAGTCTTTCACTGGTACCTCCTGGAACGTCGGAGTTTCCAGGGTCTACGGTAGAGGTTCGTGGAGACTCAGAAGTGGAACGTCACAGTCTTCCTCGGGGTCGGATACTCGGCCTGCGCCAGCATCCCCGCCTGCCTCCGGAGTTCTCCCCTGGATGCGACTGCTTCGGCGACCGTCATTGTTGGGATTCGACATGGTTTCGTCGCTCCGGAAAGGCTGTCGTGAGGATCAAAACTGGCTTAGAATTGGTTTGATCAAGATGAACACGCGAGTCCCACCAGGCGTGCCAAATTGATGGATGTCTGGGAGTCCCCCCGTTTTGAAATTAAGTAAAGCTAAATTTAGAAAAAGAATACAAGGGGTAAATTTGTCTTAAAAGTAATTGACTGCCCTTAGTAGGAATATTAAAAGTTTTACGTCCTAAGTAGGATTTTCAACTCTTATTACGCCCTTTGTGGGAATTTTCCCAATGAACATTATTTTTTTGTATAGTCACTAATATTAATAAAAATGCTAATATTATATTATTTAATTTTAATATTGTGAACATTTTCCATAGACATTTCGTATCATATCATGTCAAAACGGCTTTATATGCTATTTAAAACTAGTTTGGGGCAGAAAATCTGACCAAACTCATTTTCACTCGGAATTCACAAAATAAGGGTCAACAATTTTGAATTAAATATACATTCTATATTATTTATGTCTTAAACAAAATGATCAATTTTAACATGATTTGACAGTCAAATTTTTCTGTCGGTATTGGTATCATTTTTTTAACTATATTTTATTTTATTGTAGAAATGTTACATTAAGTGTAGTCAAATAATTTCAATTGATCCTATTCCTAGGCAAGTATGGTCGAAACTTTCAATCCAACAAAATGCAAAATTTAATATTCAATTTAAATTATATAATTTTAAAAAATAAATGAATCACTTTTAGGTAGAACATTTATATGTGTGGATCTAACATTTTAGTCTTGTATTAATTTATCATATTTTACTAAAAAATTATTTATTAAAATATATAAAAACAATTTAAAAAGTCAAAACTAGTTCAAAACTTGATTTTGGGTTTGATCAAAATCAAATTCTGACCAAAACCAAAATCAAATATAACATGCAAGTTCTAAGTTTGGGATGAAATCCAAATCCCAAAACGATCAAAACTGACGTTGCCACACATTGTTAGTTGTTTGGTTAGTGTTTGGCTACTGATTCATCACCGTGATCGTTTGTGCCAGTTTCGTTATAAAATTATACATTATTCAATCCAAACCTTCAATTTCAAGAAGCTCTTGCTCTAGAAGAAGCGTTAATTTTGGACAATAATTTTGGTAGTTATCACTGGTGGAACCCCACCTCCGGCAACCCCCAAATTTTAGAATTTAAGGTTAATTTATTGTAATTCAGGCGGTAGTACGGTGAAATTGTGAAAGAAAACAATCTCCGATGCATCAAAAAATAGCTATTTAACAATCCTGAATTTTGGTATGATTATCCAGATATTTGAAAAGTAATGAAATCTTTCTTTCAAAAAGAATTTTAGGTGTCGTCCCTAAATTTGCTCGGCTCACCCCTGCACTGAACCTGTGATTCTCGTCTTAGCAATTTGTTTAGATGAAACTTCGGTACATCGATTGAATAATGAACACTTTATTCATTGTGCTTCCTTACACGCATGGAAGCCGCCGGATTTATCAAGATGGTGTCCCATACTAACTATGTGGACGAAACACAAAATTGTTAACTGTACTTAAATTGTATGTCCTTGGTTTAAAAACAAAGAGTACTCCGTTTTGGATAGCCTGGTTTTATTATAATCTTATGATAGTAACGCTTTTTATTTTATATTTTTATGAAATTTATTTATGTGCTTATTTTATTAGATATTTAAAATAATGTTTTTAATTATTTATTTTAAATCAAAAATTATGTAAATATAGTAAATGTGATTGTGAAATTCAGAATGATCGTATTGATCTGAGAGTGTACAATATATAATACAAGAGTCCTAAACTAGGTAACTCTAAACTAAGAATGAATATATTCTACAACAATACAAGAAAATCTTTAAATTAAATTAAGATATTCTATTATCCCCTCAAGCGAAGCGTCGGATTCGAGGAGACGCAAAGTTTGGAACGAAACAACTCAAAAAGCGGACGAGATAGACCTTTGGTGAAGACATCAGCCACTTGAAGAGCAGACGGGACATGACTAACACGAAACTTTTTAGATGAAACAAGCTCACGAACAAAGTGATAGTCAATGTCAATATGTTTGGCTCTTTTATGAGCAATCGGATTTTGAGCCAAGAAGATCGCGCTACTGTTATCACAAAGCAGAAGCGGAGTGGAGGACCGAGGAACCCGAAATTCACGGAGAAGCTGACACAGCCAAGCAACTTCAGCAGCAGTGTTCGCCATAACACGATATTCAGACTCACAGCTGGAACGAGATACAGTAGGCTGTTTCTTAGCACTCCAGGAAACAAGATTGCCACCAAGGAAAATAGCATAGCCATAGGTGGAGCGGCGAGTCTCAAGACATCGAGCCCAATCAGCATCGGAGTAGCCAAGAACAGGAAGACTAACAGGCGAAGGACGAAACATCAGACCATAATGAAGTATCCTACGAACATAGCGCAAAATGCGAGTAACCGCCTGAAAGTGATCATCAGTTGGAGACTGCAGAAACTGACTGACCGAGTTAACCGCATAAGACAAATCAGGACGGGTAATCGTCAAGTACTGCAGTGCACCAACGAGAGATCGATAGAGCTTTGGATTGGAAAACACAGGACTAGAAGAGCTGACAAGTTGCGAACCCGGAATAAACGGGGTAGAGACAGAAACAGCATCAGTCATTCCAGCTCGTTGAAGGACCTCCATAGCATACTTAGCCTGTCCCAAAAACAATCCGGCCGAAGAGCGAGCAACCTCAATACCCAGAAAGTAGTGAAAAGAACCAAGATCCTTTACAGCAAACTCAGCATCAACACGAGCAACAAACTTGCGGATAAGAGCAGAATCATTGCCTGTAAGGATGATGTCGTCAACATAAACCAACAGATAGAGTACAGTCGATCCACGAGAGAACACAAACAAGGAAGTGTCCGTTAAGCAGCACTTGAACCCCAAAAGCACAAGAAAGGAGCTAAACCGCTGAAACCAAGCCCGAGGGGCTTGCTTGAGTCCATAAATGGCTTTCCGAACACGACAGACAGAATCCGGATGAACAGGATCAGAGTAACCAGCCGGCTGTTCCATGTAGATCGGTTCATCCAGAACTCCATTTAGAAACGCGTTTTTAACATCTAGCTGATGAAGCGGCCACGAAAACGTCACAGCCAGAGCAAGGATGATGCGAACAATGGAAGCTTTGACAACAGGATTAAAAGTATGAGTGAAGTCAAAACCAGGAAGCTGAGTAAACCCTTGAGCCACCAGACGAGCCTTGTATCTATCAACAGAACCATCAGGACGATGCTTGATCCTATAAACCCACTTGGAACCGACAACATTAGCATCAGCAGGACGCGGAACAAGATCCCAAGTGTGCTGTTGGCGAAAAGCATGCATTTCCTCATCCATGGCAGAAGTCCAGCGAGGGTCCTTCATAGCCGAGCGAAATCCACGGCTAGCAAAGCAGCAAGAAGACCAGTCATCTCATAATCACCAAACCTACGATTTGTTGTAAGACTACTAGTTTGCAAACGAGTAGTCATGCGTCGCGGAGGAGCAGGCGACGGATTCGGAGAAATCATTGGAGGAGGAGGCGAAGGAGAAACCGGTGGAGACAAGGGCGGTGAAGCAGAAACTGGTGAGGAACTGGCTGAGGAAGCAGGCGACGAAACTGGAGGTGCGGTGGGTGAAGGCGTGTCTACCAAGGGAGATGGAGTAGAGACTGTACCCGAGACAGAATCATCCAAATCCACAAAAACCGAAACATCCAAGGTGTTAGGAGCAACATCAGCAGCAGGAGTCAAATCTGTAGCAGATGGAAAAGAGGTCTCATCAAATCGAGCATGACGAGTGAGATAGACCTTCTTGGAGGACAGATCAAGACGACGGAAACCCTTATACTGAGCACTATATCCAATAAAGATGCAAGGTACGCTTCTTGGAGTAAGTTTATGAGGGGCAAAAGGTCGGGTATAAGGATAAACTCTACATCCGAAAGGGTGGAAATTAGAGTAATCAGGATGACGACCATAAACCAGAAAGTGGGGCGAGACGTTTTGAAGCACCGGTGTAGGAAGACGATTGATGGTGTAGACTGCAGTAGCAAACGCAACATCCCAGTATGATGATGGTAGCTGAGAGTGCATGAGCATCGAAAGTCCCATCTCCGTAATGTGCCTGTGTTTGTGTTCGGCTCTACAATTTTGTTCAGGTGTAGCAGGACAAGAAATCTGATGAAAAATTCCTTTGTCTGAAAAATGAGCCCGCAGACGCGAATTTGTGAATTCAGTGCCTCCATCACTTTGAAATATTTTTGTAGAGCAGGAAAATTGATTCTCAACCAAATTCTGAAACCGCACAAATGTCTCAAAAAATATGACTTCCGCTTCAACGGATAAAACCAAGTAAAGCGAGAGAAATCATCAACAAAGATAGCATAGTATGAAAAACCACTTTCTGATAAAACTGGTGCAGGACCCCACAAATCACAGTGTACCAAAGCAAGTAAAGAGTCAGCCCGTCTGGGATTATCCATAAAAGAAAGCCGTTTACTCTTAGCTCGTTCACATGAAGAGCATAAAGAGGGTTTAGGCGAAAAAGAAACAACCTTAACCAGGTTCAACTTATTTAATAATGAAATAACAGTTAGGGAAGTATGGCCCAGCCTAGCATGCCATATGTCGAAAGACGCCCTATGTTAATTCGCTTGAACATAAGCAACAAAAGCAGCACCGCCCTGCTCCAACACATACAGACCATTCTCACAGCGACCTCGGCCCACGATTTCCTTTGTGACCTTTGTCTGAATAACAAACATATTCTCATCAAAAGAGATCACAGATTTCAAATCCCTGGTCAGTTTACTAATGGAGAGAAGGTTTTTTGTAATATCCGGAACTACCAGCACATCAGATACATAAAAATTACGAGAAAACCGACGATGACCAACATGAGTAATATTAACATGTCTACCATTAGCAAGAGCAATAGAACGATTACCGTTATAGGGAGCACTGTCGTCCAGACTAGAAGATGTGGTTGCACCAGAGTCTAGGTACCAGTCCGAAGAGTCGTCAAGAGACAAATTGGACTGAAACGCATCAGCAAGATTGGACTCGGGCTGGGGATTCGTGCATGTTTTGGCAATGTGACCAAATTCTTCACAGAACTGGCATTTGGGATTCCACTTCTTGCGACCACGACGGTTTCGGCCACCTGAAGACTGACCACCAGACCTGCCACCAGAAGAGTTGCCACCAGACCGGCTGCGCGTGGCAGTCGACGCGCTAGAGGGCGGCGCGTGCGAGCCACGTGCCTGGTTAGGGTTTGAAAAGGTGCGCTGGGCTGAAACGGCGAAAGCTACGGGGGACGATTCAGACGCCGGAGCTGCACCATTGACATCAAGATTTCATGACTCCGAGCCCTAGCGACGATCTCGGCATAGAGCGGGAGAGGAGACGAGGCAAATTGGATGGTGACGAACGTGTCGAAACCAGCGCCGAGACCTCGAAGAAAGTGGAGAACTTTATCCCTGTTGGCCACCGGAGTTCCGATGGCAGCAAGACCATCGGTGATAAGCTTGAACCGGCGGTGATATTCCATGACAGTGGAGGAGCCGCGGCGGGCCGAGTGAAGCTCATCGTGAAGTTGGATTTCACGAGCATCGGAAACGCTGTCATACGCCGCTAGGAGAGCTTCCCACATGGCGGCGGCGGGGGAGCAGCCGATGGTCTCCATGATGGAGTCATCGGTGAGAGAGGCTCGGAGGAGAACCTGAACCAGCTTGTCTTGAGCGATCCACGATTCCGGCGTGAGGCCCGAGTCCGACGACGCGACCGGATCGGCGGGGGACTTCAAGGCCGCGGCAGACAAGTCGGTGGAGGAGCTTGACTCGGCCGGAGCAGCGACGGGCGGTTTGACGAGGGATCCATCAAGATAACCAAAAAGTCCCGTCGACTCGAAGAGCGTTTGATCCTGTGACCACCAAGCCATGAAGTTGCCGGATCCAAGTTTGATCGGCAACATATGGATCATGGTGGCGTAGGAGAGGGTCTTACCGGATTCCATGAGTTGATCGGAGAAACGGGAAGAGCAACGGAAGAGTGACTAGGGTTTGAGGAGTGCACCTAGAACGGCCGAGAATCCAAGGATTTGTTGTGGCGGCACCTGGACACGGCGGGAAGCTAGGGTTTTGATCGGAGAAGAAGCACCTAGCTGTCGGCGGCGGCTAGGGTTTAGTAATGCACCTAGAGCTTTGAGGGCTAGGGTTTAGTAGGTTAGGGTTTAGTGCACCTAACACTATTTTGGGTAATAATTTTGGAGATCGATAACCAAAACTGATATCATGTGATTGTGAAATTCAGAATGATTGTATTGATCTGAGAGTGTACAATATATAATACAAGAGTCCTAAACTAGGTAACTCTAAACTAGGAATGAATATATTCTACAACAATACAAGAATATATATCTTTAAATTAATTTAAGATATTCTATTAGTAAATACGTCTATATGATTATATTAAGTTTTTTGTCATTAGTTCAATTTTATTGTATTTTTTTCTGTTTGATATAGTTTTCATTGACTTAAATATTGTAAATGAACTAGTTGAGTTAAAACGACAAACAAAGATTAAACACAAATTGTCCAAATAAATATTTGAGAAATTATCCATTTAGGACCGTCCCTGTAATTTTCGGGGTTTAGTACGAAAAATAAATTGATGATCTTTCAATCTTTTCAAATTCAATTTCTTTCTAAATTTTAAAAAAAATTTGTAAATTATTTGTAATTATACCTCAGTCGTAACGAAACATATGCATATACAAAATTTTGTGCCCTTCAATTTTTGTTCGATTCCTGTACATGTATGGTAAGCGATCTCATTCAAAACATTGTAAAAGGATAATAATCAAACACTAGTAAGCGATGATGATTGATGAATGATGCCTGCTAGTGAAATTAATAGGGTAGTTGGAGATCTCAGAAATTAGAATGGACATATTAAATTAGACATTAGACGACCTTATAAAATAAATGCAGCATCGCCATCTCCACCTGCAACTTGTACTGCCAGCATTCAATCCTCCCATTCACCGCTGAAAATGACCTAACTTCCAAATCTCATATAATTCAGTGAATTAAATTAGGTCCATTTTCACACAATTTTTTCAAACCTTTCAATTCCCTCCCAATCAAACATTTATTGGCGGGATCTCATGATTCTTTTTGGTTAATATTTCTTGTAAACTTTATTGCGTATTCTGACTGCAATTCATTCATTTTGAGTCCAAATTGGGAGTTTACTATGTTAGAATTATTGCATTGATTCATGGAGAGGATGAGGAATTCAATATTTTATTTTAGTTAGGTGCTGTCTGATGGCTGCCTCATGATTATATTTTGTGAGGGATTTACCTAATATTTTTAATTATATTCGTATTTGTTGAACTAATTTGGTTATATTCCATTCAATAATATTATTTTGTACCAATTACTATGATTCGGTCAAATCACTAGCTTGCTGGCTACCAATCAAAAATAATTTAATCATGTGAGTTTGTACTCTACTTTTTTAAAGTTAATCATAATAAAAATTTAAATGTGTTTCGTTGGAGAGAATTTGAGAGTTTACATTTTATTTTTAAATTTTGAGAGTTTGAGATTTTGTAAGTATGATTTTACAAAAATCTTATTTGATTGGTTTGAAATTTTGTAAGTCTGAAACAAAATATTTGTTTGGTTCGTCACAATTTTGCAAATCTAAAACAAAAATCATGTTTGGTTTGACTGAGATTTTGTAAGTATAAAATCAAAAACTTGTTTGGACTAAAATCTGGATTTGGAAGAACAAAAACCAGACTAGGGAGGGACAAAATCCGAACTTTCTAAAACTACACGAACCCAACACTTGTTTAGGGGATTGTTAGATGCAGTCCAATATTTACTTATGCGATCCGTATTTTATTTGAACCGACAGAAATACCCTTATATTAATAAGGTACAAATCTTCAATCGATTCCCGTATTTGTGGTTCTTATATTATTTTCGAGAGGGAAGGCAAATACATCAAGAAACTAAACACATTGAATCATGCACCACTTTAGTATAGGCATATTAGTTAGTTTAGATACAAATACAGACTGCATAAGTAATGTTGGATTGCATCTAACAATTTCCATTGTTTATGACATTAAACAATTAGTTTAAAAATCGTCCCATATAATTAATTATATGTAAATAAGAATATTAATAAATCAAAAATATTTTTGATCCATCAATAAAGTACAGGATATATTTTGAGGAGACAAAGGGAGTATCCATACCTTCTACAACTACTAGGTAGGGGGTTACACTTTGTGTAACTCAACCCGGATTCAATGTGCACATTTATAAACTTGAAAGAATAAAATTCTATTTTAATCAAACTGAATTAAAATGAACCAAATGAAATTATATAATTTCTCTGAATTAAATTGAATCGAACTGGATTTTTGAAAAAAATAGTTAGTCACATATTCTTTCATCATGATACTAACACGTGTACGAGTTCTTACATCGAAGAAGACTATACTGCAATTATCATATCTGTCACTTTTATCAATCCCATCAAACCTCTGAGGGAACTGAACATAGCACACATCCCTTCCAACCTAAGGGTCCATCAGAAAGCACATCGCCTCACGAACAGCCTGGCTGTTGTTCAAGGACAAGTATTGATCACAATCGAGATTCAGAATGTATGGTGCATCTGCAAGATCTGCAGACACTCGCACCTATGAAACAAAGAAATATGTTTTATTGTCAAATAACATAAACTGAAATTCATCACGGCATAAATCTGTATGAAATCATATGCATATAATATACCAGAGCATTCTCAGCACCAGCTTTTTATGATGCTGGTAGCCATGTCTCTTCTCTCTTGAAACATAAACCAGCCTTGGAAGTTCGTTTCCATCCATGTCAAGGGCACCTGTATGGCCTAAGAAGACTTGATATACACAGACATATTGAATAAAAGGTATAAGTTAAAAAATTCATGTTTTTTCTTGAAAAAGTAGACCATATCATTAAGATAGGGCTACTTATCGATTAATCTGACCTGAATCATGCCGGGATGATCACGTGTGTTGTTTCCCGGCCAAGGTGTTCCATCAGCCATTGTCCAGCCATCATCAGGATTTTTTTGAACTTTTGCAACCAATGCATATACCCTAACTCTATACTCTTCATATTCTCTCTGTGATAATGGTCCAGAGAAGAGAGGTTAGTGTTTTAGAGTCAAGAAGCAATAATCTGAGCTAAAATTCTTACTTTCATTGCCCAGCGTTCCTTGACAAAAGAAGGATGCACTTTGTCCTTCAAGTAATCAAAACTTCTGAGAGAAATAAAACTCTGGCGCTCGTGGCTCAATCGAATACTTGTTGCAGAATGGGACCCATCTTCTGGCAAACTCTGAGGTCTCAACAAGAGACTCAAATGAAAGCATTGCAGCACCATCATCAGAGACATAGAAGGAGACCTTATCAACAGGGTAGGCCACAGCAAGAATCGAAAGAACCGTATGTGCAGTGATCAAAGGCTCTTTTAAAGGATCAACTGTACTCACAAAGAAGTCCACTGTAGCAAGCTGAGATGGTTCCCCTTCTCTTTTATATCTGTTCAAAAGTGCAATGAAATCATGATTTATGCCACAAGTCTAAAACAACAGGACTGATAATCATGCTAAATGAAATCATTGTTTCATCTTCAGTTAGGATAATATAAAATCGAGACACCCTCATAATCGGTGTGGTTATAAAATAAGCCAAATCTAATACCATAACAGACGATGAAGATTATACTAATGAAAAGAATAACTAAAGAAATTACCAGGAGGTTGTTTGCAGCCAGTTGATTTCCTAGGAGTTGCAGCACCAATTCGCATGGCCCTGCTTCAACAGAGAACGCCATTCATTTCATCACTTGTTGAAACTAAACTCGAGTTTGTTCCTAGCCTTCGACTACATGCAAAGTATCACAATGTGCGTTGTACACGCAAGCTCATGGCAACTTAATGTAGAATAAGGCATACATTTCATCTTATTACTCTGGATAAAGTTCATTAGCCACCAACTGTGTACAATCAGAAGATTAACACACAAAGATGCTCCTTTTATATATACAGACGCTAACCAGAAACACACAAAGATGCATCCATGGAGCACAAAGGTTTTAAAACTAACAGAAACATGGTATCTTCTGTAATCAGTGAACAAAGACATGAGACACATATCAATCGATAACCCCTGAAGCCAAGATCGAAATCTAAAAACATACAACATGCTCTAAACAACCATCAAGAACCAAAAGGGTTATGAAACTAACAGAATAACAATATCTTCTGTAATCAGTAAAGAAGATAGTGAAATAATTTGATAAGGCATCCAACAGCTCAAATCAAAGCTAACTCGAGGTTTTAAAATCAACAACCAAGTAAATAACATGTATGATGAGGGAAACCGGTCATTGAATCCGGGCAACATTTGGTCTCAGCTGTTATCTCCAAAAACAACAAACAAAGCTTGACGCGATATAAAACCCCATCAAACGCTACATCACAGACATGAATAGAGTAGAAAACAGGTATTAAAACACCATACAGACAAAAGTAATTAAAGAAAATGATAGAGCTACCAGTTGATTCATAGAGAACATCAGTTCCAAGGATGACTATATAAAATTGAGCGAAACTAATTATAAACAATAAAAAGGGTAGATATTCATATTTACACCAAGGAGGTATTAGTTTAGGAATTTAATCGAACATGTCGTGTGCATGAACTTCAATCTGGTGATCACATATATGTTATATTATTGCTTTACATTGTACCTAATACAAATACAGATACCATCCCTTGGCTAATTTATTTGAGCCTAGCATTCAAATCTCTTTTTAGAAAATACTGTAATTAAAGTGGAATTCTAAAACAATGATGGATTTTGTGAAAAGGCCGTTAAATACCTTTGTGATTCAGTGGACATGGAATGGCAGTTTAAGAAAATCATCAAGTAATAAATCATTAAAATTGCAAGCACGACTATGTCTTAAGCGAATCAAAGTATATGTTGCCACCGTCTTTACTAAAGAGAAGTAACAATGCACTGTAACTCAAAGATGGGCTAATGAAATCAAAGAAACAAGAAATCCAACGATAAAAATGCAAACAGTGAAGCACATGAAGGATAATGATGAGAACCCAATGATGATATATTTACTCTTATTTACTCATACTGTATGCTTGGAACATAACACTGACATGAGGCTGGAACAGCTGAGCTGATAGAACTGCCGACCTATATATAGTGAGCGGAGAATTTACATTAGTAACTACACGTGTATTAACAAATAAGTAAAAATAAACATAGGACAAATTATATGCATACGCATCATACAAAATCATACTAAATAATATGTAGTACAGTTTCTTAATTATGTTTCAAACAGATGTGAAAACTCCTGAAAAGCAACATGATTCAGAGAAAATAACGAATCCAAAATCTTGTAAACTACATTTATGAAAGACCAAAGTGATTTACTTCATAAAGAAGTTAATATTGGCAAATTGACTACCATAAGGCTAACTGTATAACATAATAAAGTTTTGGAATATGAAGACCTCGAGCTTCATCATCAGTGCATAAAAGAATGCCATTTGATAGAGAGGTATGCAGCTAAACTCATTGCAACACAGAATCTAATCTTTTCAATAGGGACAAAGACTCACCTGTTTCATCTTTCCATGAAGGAGGATTGTAGAGAGACCTTTTGAATGGGCAAATTGCGGAAGAGCAACTCCCCATAATCTACCCATGCACATGTCATGTAGTAACTGAAACATCACAAAGATCAACATCGGGATTGTCTTTTTCCAGTAATCTCTTTTCTTAAATGATGAAGTTTTGACATTCAAAAAATCATTAAACTGAAAGCTTACAGTAAGAATCGCATGGACTTGTTTAATTAAGATTTCAACAAGCTAGGAGGGCTTCTTTTCTGCCTTGCACTCAAGATACTACGAAAAATAAGCAAATTGTCAAAAACATAACTATCGTATTTAAAGAAGCCAAGATAAGAAAAGAATTCGGTAAAACCTCACTGTGAATGGCCGACGATATTCTTGATGGAAGGAGTTGCTAAGAGGATGTGGAGTCATCATGAAATTAGCTCTCAACTCAAACCTTAGTCTTGCTTTTGCAAGCTCTTTAATGGACTCGGTTTGAGTACCCGATAAGAGACCAGCTCTATGAAGCCTAGGTAACCAAAATATGATAGCATCAATCAACTTCTGGAATCCCATCTAGAAGTCTGTTGGCCTCATCTAAAATCAGAACCTGGAGAGTGAAATATATTGGCTAATTGAACATCGCAGCTATACAAAATGGAACATAACTTCAAGCAATCACAATAATAACCCCAAAATTAGAAGAACATGTTGGAAGAGCGGAATGCTAAAGGCATGTCCTACCTTAAAAATGGTTGATTACTGTTATAATCACTTATCATTCAACATGCAAGGTTGGAACTATTTTGGTCTAAAACACCCCATAATAACTTACAGTTCTATACAATATCGAAACATATATGCAATATAATCTTGAAAAATCACACCATAAATTTTCTATTGAATATAAAATTGAGACTTCAAAAAAATGAGAATAAGAGAAATGAAAGGTCTATAATCAGAATCATAGCAAACCTCGGAATGATCCCAAGAATCTTAACGACGCCGGAATAAACATTATCTCGACACCAACCATGGTTGTGAACACAGTAAAAATCGCGCTGAAATCGACGTGTCACAGTCCGTTGCTTCATCACCACCAGCTTAAGCCTCCGGGAAAAGAGGAGCACTCGTTCCGGCAGCCTCAATCTTCCCAGATTTCATTTGTGTGACTCGGAAATGAAGCAAAGAACCCTCAAACCAATTTATAAAACCTTATTCCACCATAACCGTAGGCCACGTGTTAGCAGATGCTGCGTCTAACAAATTACCGGTGCTTGGCAATTTCAGATACTTGTAGATACAGAACACCCGTAACCCACCTAAAAATTGGATTTTCAATAGAAGGGGAGGCTAGAAGTGAAGCAAGCAGAAAGCAATCACTGGGAAGAAGACACCTCATGAAATTGGGCATGAAACAGGCGGGTGGATCAGCACTATAAACCGGAGAAGAAGCAACTTTTGTGGTCTTGGTCCTGGAAATCGGCTTGACTGGATACCGATTCTGTGTGGAGCCCAGGCCAATTCGATGACTCAGGCAGGTGCGTGTCACCGTGCTGAGGAGAGGAATCAAAAACAGGGCACGTGGCGGTCTTCGTCTCTAAAAACGACGGAACCGCGTACATGTTCTGTACCAAAGAAGCCGGTTTTCCTAGGCGAAGGAAGCAGACACGGCAAGCAGGCTGGAGACGGAAACTGAACCTGGGAAAACTGATAATCAATGTTGAACTTAGCGTTTTTTGCTCATTTACGCTTTCAATATACTATAGATTTAGATATTCTAGATTAATTTTAATAACTACATAAATGATAAAGTCCATTACCATTTTATATATGCATGTGCACGTAGCATGCATAATTGCATCTACTCGTGGCTCCTTGCATATCATTTGCTCTAACGTTGGATGTTGTTACCCTGTCAACATCAACTTATTTCATAATAATTTCAGGTTGAAATAATCTCAGTTCAGTTAAAATAATTTTAGTTCAGTTAGAATAATCTCAATTTAGTTAGAATAATTTTGATTTACCTAGAATAATTTTAGTTCAGGTGACATAATCTCAATTTAGTTAACTTCAGCCCAAGTTAACAGGAGATGTCACGGTAGGTGCTACAACAATTTCATATCATTTTCGATCTCAAAGAAAATAAATAAATGCGGATACGAGTGTCTTTTTTTTTAAAAAAAAACTAATCCATGTTCTATTAAATTTAATGTATTTTTTAACTTTCAAAATTCCAAATTCATCATCTTCTTTGGCTATCATCATTGACTTATATAAATTGTAGAAATATAAGATTGTAGCCGTTCAAATTCTTTGTACGTATTTTTAATTAATTACTATGAACATCATAAGTTTTATGCAAACAATTTTGAATCAAAAACGGTAGAATTGAATGATACATATGTGACCCCGATCCATACTGGGAGTATCTTTTTTCACAAAAAAAAACGGGGAGTGACTACCCGTTAATTCAATAATACAAACGAGAGATAAAGCTAAGCTAAACTAATCACATTTCCATTTAATAGAAGTAATTATATTTCATCAAAATGGAATAAACTAAATTAAAGAAATACTGAATTAAATTGATTTTTCAAAAGTAACCTAGTAAGAACGGACTCTAATACATTTTTTGATAAAGAAACCAGAGTTTTTTACTGATGTTTAGTTCAGTGAACATTATACAAATCCAGCTCAATTTTTATATATTTCAATTTAATTTAGTCTTGTCCAAATTTCACTTACTTAACATGGAAAAAACATCCTCTGCGAGTCCAAAGAGCATTTATTGTGAGAATTTGTCCATTCGAGTGTAACAAATATCCGCCCATTTGACATATCACCAGAAACAAATGAACGGGTAGCGTGTGCACTACGTACTCCTAGTCCGGAGAGACACCGCAAAATGATGGTATTGAAAATCATGGGAAACATATAAATCCAAATATACAGAATTTATCGATCCAAATATATTCATGTCTCTTCTAGAAACTCATCCCGGCCGTGTCTATGAGTGACAGAGACTATGACTCCGTTGTCGGCATTTTAAGCTATAATACAATAACACAGTACGTAACACAAATGTTACCAGCTCGTTGGAGAATCTCCATGGCATTGCTTGCCCCAAAAACAGCTCAGAGGAAGAGCGAGCTACCTCAATTCTCAAAAAATAATGAAGAGAACCAGGATCCTAAACTCGAACAATAAACCGGCGAATGAGGTCAGAATTATTCTCGGTAGCAATAATGTCATCATCATACACCAACAAGTATAACACAATCGATTCTCGGGAAAACAAAAATAGCGAAGTGTCAGTCAAACAGCACTTGAACACTAACTTGACAAGAAAGAGCTGAAGTGTAGGAACCAAACCCGAGGAGCATGCTTAAGCCCATAAATGGCTTTCCGAAAGCGACAGACAAATCCGGATGAACAGGATCAGAGAAACCTTCTGGCTGTTCCATGTAGATCGGAGAATCGAGAGCGCCATCAACGCATTTTTGACATCAAGTTGAGGAAGAGGCCATGAAAACGTAACAGCAAGGACAATGTAGGCTTTAACAATAGGACTGAAAGTATGAGTGAAGTCAAACCCAGGCAACTGAGTAAAGTCTTGAGCAACAAGGCGGGTCTTGTACCTACCAACAGAATCACCGGGATGGTGCTTGATCTGATAAATCCGTTTGGAACGAACAACGCTTGCATCAGTAGGTCACAGAACAAGATCCCAAGTGCGTTGCTGGCGAAGAGCATGCATCTCCTCATCCATGGCATAAGTCCAACGGGGATCCTTCATTGTAAAGCGAAATTCTCGCGGCTCAGTTTCGGCTAGTAAGGTAGCAAGAAGTACGGTAATCTCATAGTCATTAAACCGATGATTTGCTGTAAGACTGTCAATCTGCAAGCAAGTAGTCATGCGAGGAACCAATCGCGGTGGTGAAGCGACAGAGTTGGAGAAATCGCAGGAGTGGGACGAGCTGGAGATGTCGGTGAGGAAGATACTGGTGCTAAACCAGCCCACTGTACTGGGGTCAAGGTGGCTGACTGTGCTGGAGTCGAGATAGATGACTATGCTAGGGTCGAGTCAGTTGATTGTGGCGGAGTCGTGTTGACAATGGGTATTGGATTCGGAATTGATCATCCAAATCTATGAAGACCGAAACATCCAAGGTTATTGGAGCAACAGAAGTTGATTATGTAGTTGCTGGAAAAGAGGCATCATCAAATTGAGCATGGCGAGTGAGGTAGACATTTTTGGATGTTGGGTCAAGGCAGCACAAACCCGCATTGTACCCAATAAATATGCATGGAACACTTCCTGGAGCGAGATTGTAGGGTGCAAATGGTCGAATATAAGGATAAACTCAATACCCAAAAGGATGAAAGTTAGAGTAATCAGGATGGCGGCCATGTATCAGAAAGTAGGGGGAGATATTGCGAAGAACAGGCGTCTGGAGACAATTGATGGTATAAACAGTAGTGGCGAAAGCAACATCCCAGTAATATGGTGGTAGCTGAGAGTGCATAAGTATCGAAACTCCCGTTTCCGCAATGTGTCTGTGTTCAGATCTATCATTTTGTTCGAGTGTAGTTGGGCAAGAAATCTGGTGAATGATTTCTTTAGCCGAAAAATTAGCACGTAGACACGAATTGGTAAACTTAGTGCCACAATCTCTTTGAAATATTTTAATGGAGCAGGAAGACTGATTTTCAACCAAATTATGAAACTGAACGAATGTCTGATAGAAGTCCGATTACTACTTCAATGGATAAAACCAATTAAAATGCGAAAAATCGTCTACAAAGATTGCATAGTATGAAATGCAAATATATGATAAAACAGGAGCAGCACCCCACAAATCACAGTGTACCAAAGCAAGTAAAGAATCAGCCCGCGTTTTCCCTTTGTTCATTCACATGAAGAACAAAAAGAGGATTCAGGCGAAAAAGAAATGACCTTTACTAGGTTCAACTTATTTAATAAGGACAGAACTGATAAGGAAGTATGGCCTAGTCTAGCAGGCCATGTGTCGAACGACGCTCTATGTTTATTCGCTTGAATGTAAGCAACAAAAGCAGTACCACCTTGTTCCAGCACATATAGACCATTCTCACACCGTCCTCGGCCCATGATTTCCCTTGTGGACTTTGTTTGAATAATACATATTTTCATCAAAAGATATCACAGATTTCAAGTTCATTGTCAGTTTACTAAAGGAGAGAAGGTTTTTCGTAATAACCAGAACCACCAGCACATCAGATAAATAAAAATTACGAGTAAACTGACGCAGGTCAATATGAGTAATGTTAACAGATCTACCATTAGCAAGAGCGACAGAACGGTTACCGTTATAGGGAGCGATATTGTCAAGACCAGACGATGTGGTTGTCACGTGGTTGGTTGCAACAGAGTCTAGATACCAGTCAAAAGCATTGTCGAGGGACAAAGAGGACTGAAAAGCATCAGCAAGATTCGACTCCGGATTAGGGTTGGTGCATGTTTTGGCTGTGTGACCAAACTCATTGTAGAGTTGGCATTTGGAATTTTACTTCTTGCAACCACGACGATTGCGACCACCAGAAAACTATCCACCACCACCATTTTTACCAGAACCAGGAGAAGAGCCAGACGTGCCGGCTTGGCCGTGCGTGGTGACCACGTGCCTGTGCTTGGTTACCAAAACCATGTTGGGCGGACACAGCAAACGCGACAGGGACTGGAATAGAGCCAGCACCTGCACCATAGCCGCCAATAGATACAAGGATCTCATGACTACGCGCTTAAGCAACAATCTCAGTGTACGACGGGATCGGAGTTTGCGAGAATTGCATCGTGACGATGGTATCGTAGCCGGAGCCGAGACCACGGAGAAAGAGCATGACTTTGTCCCTTCTCGCGACAGGTGAGCCAAGCGTAGCGAAACCATCCGTGATGAGTTTGAAGAGACGGTGATATTCCATCACCGTGAAGGAGCCACGGTGGACAGTGTGCAGTTCGTCGTGGAGCTGCATCTCATGAGCATCTGAGGAGTTGTCGTAAGCAGCGATCAGAGCCTCCCGCATGGCTTGAGCCGTCGAGCAACCGATCATTTCCCGCATGGTTGAGAGAGCAGCACACCGGTGGCAGGATTTTGAGGAAAGCTTGAACATGACCTAGGGTAGGTAGGGTTTGGGATGTGATTCGCCTAGGCGACTGGGGTTTAAGGGAAGCACCTGGTGTAGGCTTAGGTTTTGGAAAGTTAGGGTTTTACTGCACCTAACTAGAAAAGATGGAAAAGACTTTGATATTGAGAAGCAAAATTAATAGCATGTGAATGTGTGATTCAAAATGATTTCATTAATACTGAATTATACAGTTTATAATATAAGAGAGATAATCTACACTGCTCTAAATAAGAAGAAACATATATAAAAATATATACAAAAATATTTTAAATATTTGTCTAGATCAATCAAAATATTCTATTAAGTTGAATCTCTCCGATTGTCAATCAAGAGAAGAACAATAATTCATTAACTTAATTAACATGGCCGTGCGCAGGAATGAACTCACAATATCTCAATATCTTCTTCTAATATATTGGATATTTGATGATTACTAGCATTAATAAATACATGAATTCGAGGATTTGTACACTTTGTAATTGGGTGAGTTAGGTCATATCTATCGGTTTGGTTCCAACTCCCACCTAAGAAAATATTCAACAGCAAAAAAAGAGAGATAAAACGATGAAAATTGATTTGCAAGCCACACTCCCACCTCTGCTTGAATCTCAAACAATCATACCACAATTATTTGAACTTGAATTCGTGCCGTTGATGATTTCAATGATGATAGCTTACGTTGTTTGTAAGGGAACGCCATTTACACAAGTAATTTAATTTGCCCCTTGCTATTTTCTCCTACAATAGCTATTTTAGTTTACTATTTGTCAGAAACGTGTTCTCTAATTTATTCAAGTATTTTTCAGTTTAATATAATTTTATTAAAATCAATTAAATTTATATTATATAATTTTTAATATATTATACATTACTTCACTTCATTTAATTTAATTTAATATTTAATTTAATTAAAGTCGATTTTATCTATGTAAGTTGGGACAACGCTCATTCTATCAGATCATGGACCATACCCAGACCGTGCTACTTAACATTTTTGGTATACATTCTACTTTTCATCATGTTTAGAGTTTATCTAAATAGAAAGAAACTGAGTATTATTATCTCTTTTTACTTTTTTTTTTCTTTTTAAATTTTTTTTCAGGTTTTTTAAGGGTGTATGTTTATTGATGTTTGTACTAAAAAACTGAATTGAATGTGATCTACTAATATTAATTTTCTGACGGGTCCTTTTGTTCAACAAAACTTTAATTAGATTCCGATCAAGTTAATACAGTCAGGAGAAATCCGAGTCAACGTAGTTTGAATATTACTGTTGGCGATACTGCTACTAGATTTGTAAACCGTTTAGGCTTTAAGCTTATATCGTGTTAGATTGCATTTGCTCTATCCAGTATTTTGGCCACCAGTCAATCAGAGACCGTGATTGGTTGAGATTGCTCTAGTACCGATATTAATTTACATATATCTATTTTTAGATTTTTGTTGGTTTCTTCTTAATGTTGCGTTGTAGTATATCACCTTATAAGAGAAATCTTATAGCAATCTCTAATTAGATTCTTGATGAAGCTTTCATATTAGTATCATGGCCAGATAGAATAATTTGGCATGCTTTACATACTACTCTACTGTCCAACCTTGTAAATACTTGCTATCGGGCTCAATAGGTGATGCAGGCTCGAGTTAGAAGATGCAGATCGAGTTCTGGATTCATTGGAATGTTTCAGGAATGGAGGTTGAATGTTGGAAAGCTGGAAGAATTCCAAAAGGAATAGGGATTTCAGTTAATTAAGGAATAATACATATTATTCCCTTATTCTAAATAGATATTGGTTTTATTTTAAAGCATTCTAATTTGGTTTAGGTATTATTTACGTTTAGAGTTTTGCTATAATAATAGCATTCTATAATTGTAATAGATAGTTTTTGAGTTTTTTCTGATTTGATATAAAAGTGTGTTGAGAGTTTTCTCTTTCGAGAGATGAATTTTAAACCTAAATTCTAGATATTCTTTGAGTATATAGATTTGGAAGGCGTTTTCGACCTAGGCATTCGCATAATTAAATAGGCTTCCGCTACATCAGTTGGTATCAGAGCTTGGTTTGTTTTGTGGGAATCATACCACCAAGAACACGACCTATGGGGATGATTATTCAAAGGGATTATGCAATGGAAGACTATCCAGGTGATGATGATTGGTTAAGAAGTAATATATTCCAATCAACGTGTACCATCAAAGGATTCGTGTGCAAATTTGTCATTGATGCGGGTAGTTGCGACAACATTGTGTCAGAAGAAGCTGTAAAGAGATTGGGGTTCATAGTAGAAAAACATCCAAGACCTTATAAGTTGGGTTGGATTGAAAACATAAAACATATTGAGGTACTTCAACGAGCCCTTGTTCCCTTCTCGATTGGATCGAAGTACAAGGACCAGGTTTGGTGTGATGTTGTCCCCATGGATTCTTGTCAATTGATACTTGGGAGACCATGGCAATTTGATCGAGAAGTGGTGCATGAAGGAAGATCCAATATTTATAGGTTTAGGTTTGAAGATGTCATGATTGTTTTAAGACCCCAGAAACCTCAGAAACACATTTGTTCTTCCAGTAAGGAAACTGCGACCACGGCCGTACAATCTCCTGTTGATGATGATGATGATGATGACAATGTTGATGATGATGATGACAATATTGATGATGATAATGACGATGTTGATGATGATGATGACGAAGTTGATGATGATGATGATGATGATGCTGATGAGGATGATATATATATTCAGCTCCTCCAATATTTGATACTTATGATGATGAAGAACCATCAATATTTGATATTAATGTTAATAATATCATTGATGTCAAGATTGGTGAAATTGATTATGAGGAACATCTTCAGGTTCCTGTGTATGATATCCATCACGAGCAGCATGAAGTCATGGCAGACCAATTGATTGATTCTTACATTACACCTGAGGAATTGTTGGGTACCAACAGTCATATTCTAAATATTCGTGGAATGATCAGTTGCTAAAGAAAGATGAATTAATCTATAGAGCTAAATCATCTGCAAGTATTGCATGTTTTCGACATGTTAAGATAAGATATGTATTTCTTGATGAAGGAGGACTGCGAGGTCGAATTCGAGGGCGAATTCTGTCCAACACAGGGAGAATGGTGCAGGATGAGTCAACGAGAAATATATTATTTGATGAAGGATCATTACGAGGTCGAATTCGAGGGCGAATTCTGTCCAACCCAGGGAGAATGATGCAGGCTCGAGTTAGAAGATGCATATCGAGTTCTGGATTCATTGGAATGTTTCAGGGATGGAGGTTGAATGTTGGAAAGTTGGAAGATTTCTCAAAAGGAATAGGGATTTCAGTTAATTAAGGAATAATACATATTATTCCCTTATTCTAAATAGATATTGGTTTTATTTTAAAGCATTCTAATTTGGTTTAGGTATTATTTACGTTTAGAGTTTTGCTATAAAAATAGCATTCTATAATTGTAAAAGATAGTTTTTGAGTTTTTTCTGATTTGATATAAAAGTGTGTTGAGAGTTTTCTCTTTCGAGAGAGATGAATTTTAAACCTAAATTCTAGATATTCTTTGAGTATATAGATTTGGAAGGCGTTTTCGACCTAGGTATTCGCAGAATTAAATAGATTGATTTCATTGGGTTACTTTGGTTACGTTTGTTATAAGCTTCCGCTACATCAATAGGTGGGGTCGGTTGAGGTTCAGGCAGAGAGTATTTATTATAATAGAACTGAGTTTTCTGTTTAGGTTGTGAGAAAGTGGGATGGTGAATTCTTATGAGATCTAACATGCTATACTTGGTTATGTCTATACGCAAGAGGAGGGAAGTCTGATTTTAATTATGCTGTTACCGACATTGATACAGAGATGATTTAGTTATTGTAGTATTTTCAAACACTTCTCTAATATCTCAATTTGCTTCCGTTATTAGATTGGACAGAATCCCCAAAAAGGTTTCATGTATATCATTGAATTTACCCAAATCTCAAACATGTAATTCTATTACTTTTATGTAGGGTTGGGAAGTCGTGAATAATCTTCCCGTCCAATTGAATGATTTTGACTTAAAAAAAGAATATTATTATCTCTTCCTCACGTACCCTAATAAAAATATAATATTTCATAATATATTTAGTTAGCAGTTAATTAGTGATTAATTTTGTAATTTAATTTAGTTAGAATATTTTTTTCCAATCATACCATAATTTGTTCTTTGCTATTTTTAGTTATGATATTTTACAATTTTAAATTAAGAGTCTAAGAGGTTTTTTTATTTAATAATAATTAAAAAAGAGGTATGTTTTATTGAATTTATTTTTTACTGAACTAAATTCAATTGATCTATATTAAATTTAGTTATACTGAACAGAACTGTAAAAAATATAAATATATTTAACTGTACTGAAAATTTTAAGTATATCATTTAAATTGAAATGAATTGGACAAGCTTTACATATACTGAACTAAATTAAAATTAAAATAATCTTTTAATTGAACTACACAGAATCATGTAAACATTATTATGCATAAAAAATGATAATTTTATACAAAAATAAATTAATCAAATCATCATGAAAAATTAAGATAAGATACGCTCGATTTGATTCCAAAAAATGCCCCTTCTATTTTCTCTATATAACTTCATTTTACCTTATTTTACCTCCTAAATTAGATTAACAGACAAAAAGAAATTAATGCTCACTTTGACTTTAAATGCCTCTATAATTTTATTGATACTACTTCTAAACATTCCCTAATTTATTTATCTCTAAAAATGGAATCTCACAATGATATCTAATATAATCCAATAATCACAATTATTAGAGAAACGGCACATTTCATTTAAATTTCCCATATTTACCTGTTCGCAATAATCCCCGTCTCACGTGAGCGAGTGCACCTCACGACCCAATCACCACCCCCCGATGCGGTGAGCTGACGTTGACCGCACACTGCGCATCTCCCCCAGAGAGTTGACCGGTAGCTCCCCGGCGCGTGGGATAAATACAAAAACTGCCATTGTGATTATTCTACTGTATCAGTCTCGTGTTTTGTCTCCATGTTATAAATGCATGGTTGATGGACAGATACAGATTACAGAGAGCCATAATTGCTCTGCCAAATTCACGCCATCATTACAATTCACATCCCCACGAAATTCACAAAATTATCAAACATCCAGAAAACAAAAACCAGAGTACTTATGAGATCATCGTGAAGAAAAACCAGGGAATTCCGGTTTCCATGGCGGCCATTTCATCCTCTAGACCTCCCATCTCTCCTCACTTCACTCCGGTGAGTCCTGATTCCACTGTGTGTGTGTGTTTTGATTCATCCACTGTGTGTTTCTGTTTCCAGGAATTGATTTGTTTTTATAATGGATTGTAGATTGAAGAGGGGAATGAGGATGAGGAGATGTCTCGGAGCAGCTTCAGATCGACGGCGACTCCGAGCGGCGATGGGTCCCACGCGGCGACGCCGCTGCATCACGGCGGCGGCGTGGGGTCGAGAAAGAAGGCGCGGGAGAGCGGGAAGGACGGGAAAGGGGTGTCGTGCAACAAGTGCCGGCCGACCTCGCGCGTGGTGGACAACCACGGCTGCGCCCACCGGCAGAGCCCCAACGTGCTCATCAAGTCCATCTTCTCCAACCTGGTGAAGAAGAGCCCCCGCTCGCCGGCGGCGTCGGAGGCTCCCTCGGAGGCGCAGTGGAAGGCCGCCGCGGCGGAGCTCTCGCATAAACTCATCCAGGCCACCAGAAAGAGAGACGAGGCCATTCTGGAAGCATCGAAATTGAAGTACGCCATGGCCGAGCTCGAGAGCAAGCTCAACCGCCTCGAAGTTTACTGCCACGGCTTAAAATCCGGCCTCGAGGATTGCAATAAGGGAAGCAAAATCAATTCGAACCCGAATCCGAATCCGAATCCGATACCGAATCAGAACTACCAGTTCATGAGAGCAGGGCATGATTCTGGGAAGGTGATTGAGCATTTCCTGGTAGCAGTTTCTGAAGCGAGATCGTCAGTGAGGCTTTTAGCAAGAGCCTTAACGCTGCAGTTAGGGCAGATGGGAGGGAAGATCAACGATCGGATCTCGGTTCTTCTGCAACCATACGATATCAAGGTCTCCTTATCCAAAAATCCTCGGGGCTTGGTTCTCTACCTCGAGGCCTTCATAAACAAGGCGTTTTACGAAGACTTTGAGTCGATCGGGTTTCAGAAAGGCTCGTCAAGCTCGATTCTGAACCCGATCGAACGGTGCGAGGCGAATTTCGCGTCGTTTGGGAAGCTCAAGGGTCTGGTTTGGGACGAGGTGTTGAACAAGGGGACGAAGCATTTCAGCGAGGAGTTCAGCAAGTTCTGTGACCGGAAAATGAGCGAGATTGTGGCGGTGCTGGGGTGGAACCGCGCGTGGCCGGAGCAGCTGCTGCAGAGCTTTTTCTCGGCGTCCAAGGCGGTGTGGCTGGTGCATCTCTTGGCTCACTCGGTTCACCCGAGCTTGCCGGTTTTCAGAGTGGACAAAGGGGCGAGCTTCGACTCGGTTTACATGGAGGATATGGGGGACAAGGTTCAGAAGCTGGTCCCTGCCATTGTTAGGATCATGGTCACACCGGGTTTCTACGTTTATGACAACGTTGTCAAGTGCAAGGTTCTTTCTCGGTACTACAACAATTCCACCACCACCACCACTTTTGGGAAAGGATTAGTCCCTTCTTCTACACCTTCGTAGTAGAATATGTCGTGTTTCAGCGGTTGACATTTGATCATTCTCGATTCCTAATAGATCGAAGCGGGACTTAAACGAGGAGGTGATTTTGAAGATTTTGAAGTTATAATTCCAAATTTTAAGTTTCATAATCAACTCAAACACCATTTGGTGATTGGTTTGATTTGTCTCCTCATCATTTTAAGTTTTCATTTTGGAATTGAAGATGATGGATGATTAATGTATCAGTCATGGAATGTGGGAATTGGCAAGTTCTTGTTGTTTTTCTTCACTGTGTTGTTGGTCAAGTCATGATGGACTTTTGTGATTTGGTAGTTTGTGAATCTATCAATTTAGACAAAACTTTGGTACTATGTTATCTGTTACAAAGTTTGAGCATCCATGTATACATTTTTTGAATTTATCTACTTTTTGTGGCTTCTTTTTGTGAAAGATTCTTAAGGTCAATGTGCTATCTTGTCAATATAGTGGGTTTTCTGGATATTGGCTTTGTAAAGTTGGAAATGAATGGAAACTATTGCCTCTTGTCCATGCAATACTGGAGCAGAGGAAAGGCACTCTGTCTGTTTCTATTTAGGGCCCCAAACAGAAGACCAACTAGTTAAGGCAGGAAGTGTGGCAAAGGCAATGTGTTTTTCTCATTTCTTACTTCTGATCTCCAAAGCAGGGATGATCATGAATCGGGTCTGGGTAAAATCAAGCTAGATTCATACACGATTCATGAATATATAGTCAAAAAAATTGAATCCATGCCTGATCCAATGAGTCTATATTTAGTTGGTCTGGATTGGATCGCCGATCTATGATCATCTCTTGTCCTGAGTCGATACTAATAATTCACAATGTAAGTATAGATGACTTATTTTGGAAGTGTAACGAAATAATATTCAGTCTTGATCTTAAAAGTGTTTTATGAATGAATCAGTGCAAAATATTGCGACCAGCTGCACCCGTAAGATATAAACGGAGATGAAACTGAAGTAAACATGGTCTATCTTAACCTTTTGGCACAAGATATTGCATGGGTGTGAATGCTTCAAGAGGGACATAACAAACTGGACTATGAAAATATGAAATTTCCTTTTCATCCAAATGTACTCACTATTCAGTAGTTCATAATGTAGTGCCCGACTGGCGCACTTGCTTGGAATGAATAAAGAAGAGGCCGAGAGTTGAGACTAGAGAATTATTGATGAGAGTTAGGCTTGTTGATCGAGCAAAGCATCCTAGTAATGTAATTTGAGTTTGTGGCTCTAATTACAAATGTATGAAGTTTTATAGATGTAATGCTAATTAAATTTTAGTCTGACTGTCCTTGCAATTTATAATTTAACTCCAGCAGTATTTATATATATTGAATTGAACTTCATATTAGAGTGCTCTAATCTATAGAAATGGAAGAAGTAATATGTTATTTATATCATGAGAAGGATTCAACCTATCAAATATCAGATAATTGGAAGCAAATATTGAACGTGCTTTGTAATTTCACCTCATGGTAATTGCAAAAATGACTTAAATAAATTAAATCACTAATTGTAATTAATTTGAAATGGGCCGTGAATCTTTCTTTAAAAAGTTTCGAAAAAAGAAGCCCGTACGTGAATCTTTGACTTGATCTGTTATTAAAGAAAAATGAAACCGTGTATATGTTGTGTTTTGGACTGAGCAATATGCACTTGGATCCTTTACCTTGAGGAATTTAATTAATTTAAACACCTTTCAGTTTGACTAATTTGTGATTCGCAAGAAATTCGAGACCTTTGATCCTTGCGACTTTGACCTTCCTATATGGACTATCTGTTGTCTAGGTTTAATTTGCTTGGCAACGAGAAACTTTTGTTCTTTCGTGTTTTGAACTATTGAACCAGATGCTATGACAATAAAGGCTAGTCTAGTGTAATTAGTATACTAATAATACACTTGGATTGTAGCTGTCTGGAAGAAATCTGTGATGCAGGACAAGTGTTTGCTTTTAAAATCGTGCATTACACTTTTTATACTTAAGTGATATGTGCAACCTGATATTTTACTAATCATGATTCAAAATATTATTTAAACTATAATATCGTTTCCTGAATATTGATAAGTTTCTCGATGAACATAATAAATGAGGTATTTTCATAAATTTATACAGTCTTTTTTAGGTTATAAGGATAAAATACATGAATGTGTATAGTAACACCATATAAACTCCGTCTTAACACACGATCATAAGTAACTGAGTCATGACTCTTATTTTAATAGTTAAAATCTATATGAAAATGGACCGTGCAGTGGAAGAGATAAAACTCAAAAACACCACAACAAAGACACGGCAAAACAACCAACCAATATTCTAAACGCAATCACAAAAGTTACCAGCGATGAAGATATATAAAACCAGCCAACGGAAAAATAAAGACAAAGAACACAACGATTTATACGTGGAAAACCTCTTCGGTGTGAAGAGTAAAAACCACGGGACTGGAGGCGTCCACCTATTCTCTCTTATTATGATAAAATGAGGGAAACAAACCCCCAATCAGTCTACAAAGGGTTACAACCCACCACAAGCATCATCAATAAGAACAAGAGGATAAAAGGTGCAAGATATCACCAAATAATTGTTGGTATTTTGTTTAAATACCGGTTTAATTTAAGTATAATTGGATTCGAGATAGTGAACTCGAGATGTTATAACAAGGTTGGTGGTGCGGAGTGCACACTTGTAAAAACAATCTACGAGGTTACGGTTCTAAGATAAATATTTATTTATTTATCTATGTGGTTTATATTAAATTGAAGTGTTGCATCGATTCAGAATTAATTCTAAGAATAATATACGTGTATCAATTAACACAGTAATATTGGGTACAGTTGTGTGTATATAGTTACCAGACTGTTTTGTTATGGATTGGTACGTACACGCAGTTGGTTTTATGCGGTTACCTGATTTGGTACGTATGTATTGCCCTGGAGTTACCGATTGGTATGAATGCACAGTTGCATGTGGTTACCCGATACGTATGGAGTTACCACACGGTTGTCTGAACCGGTGTGGTACGGTATATTGTTTATACCTATAAATACATGTGAAACACTGCTGAAATGGGTGGCAATGAATGGATGATGCATGTTTACACTGAACTATTCAATCATCTATGAATGGTGGATGTATCAAAGAACGATACGTGATGCCTGATGTAGGTTACACTGAAATATATAAACGACAACGAGAAATACAGATTTTCTGATATACAATCCAGAAACACTAATACTCAAAGGTATGTTCTTGATTCCAGCCTGAATCAAGAATGCAGCGATAGTTTTATCCTGCGAGGAATTTTGTGTAACCCAGGCTGATAGGGTTGAAATATTCTCAAAGGAAAGCGAGAGTGTTACGTGACTCTATCGTTATCCAGCTATTATCCCAATCACCCTATTGTCCCCATTGTTTATACCCAACAATCTTTGAGAATATTTTCGTTGTTGATTGTGATAATGGAATCGTACTTGTAACAAACTAATGATGTTTGTAGTATGATGAATTTGGGTTGGATTGATACGAGGTAGAGTAGTATTGTTTTGTAATAATAATATATGGTTGTATGTGGTGTATATCTGGCAGAAGAATACATTTTGATGATGAAACATTGGTCAACGATCAGCGAAGGATGCAAAGATAAGTTATTTGCAAATTTTATTTAGTTATGTTTTCTGGAGTCGATGGTTAAATTTCATCTGCATGATTTCTTAAAATTAAATAAATCATGTGGTTGAAGCAACGTTTTAATTTGTATGCATCACTTATATTTGATTCCATGAACACAAATGAGATGGTATATATTCGAGTGATAATTAAATTGCGTTGTAAATTATCTGACTATGGTTGAATGGTTGAATGATACATGTGTGTGAATTTTTGAAAAAGATTTATACTGAAAATGTTTGGTACGTATGAAATTATGTTTCATAACTTGATGTGAAAGACAGTTGTAATATATACTCGGATAAATATGGGAGTACGTGACTTTTAACGTGTTGCATGCATATAGTTGCATCTCGTATGGCATGTATAACTCACGGTTTGATATTATTATGTTAAATATACCTAAAGATGGGAGTATGTGACAGTTAATTTGTATATTACTTTGATACGTATGTCTGATGCATCGTAGTTACATTTTGGATACGTATGTGTGATACATGCATACAGTTAGTCATGTAATGTCTGATTCATGAAACCAATATTGTGACGTTTAATGTATCGCTGCATACAGTTACGTTCGATGTATAACACTTTGATGTTAAATTGTTAAATATGCATACATAGTATGTGGAATTTTACAGAATTTATGTAGGGGAAGATAACATGAACAAGATTGTTTCGAAAGGAAAATGTTTTGTTAGTATGTAATTTGATAATACAAGATGTTATACTTGTGCAGATTATCAAAGGATTGAATTGCTCTTTGTGTATTTATTAGAGCAATTTGTATGACACTGACTAAATGAGAAATTCATGAATTTAGTACGGTGTTGAGTGTATTCGATGATCTTCTACATAGAAGGATTGGATAAAATATCTATGCATGATTCACATGATGGAGTAATATTATTATAATTAAATGATGCATGGTGTATAGTTTGAAATTATGTGAATCTGTATATATGTTGGCTTGATTAAATTGCTGAATTAATTGGTGGTTTATGTACATTGCTTTGTACATTGCTGAATTAATTAGTGGTTTATGTACATTGATTTGTCCATGCCAAATAAATATAAAATAAAATAAATCAGGGATTACTTGATCTTTGGTAAGTTTATTTATTTAAAGGTTAGACATTGAGTTTCATTGAAATGATATGTGAATTACTCATCTTGCTTTGAATGAATGGACATGCATGAAAATTATTATTTGTACTAAATAATTATTTTCAATGGTAAAGTTGCATGTGGATTGATCAATTAAATTTGAGGATATGTGATTATAGCCCATATGATTTCAAATGTACTTATACATATTTGTGTATGAGTGAGTACAATATTTATTATATGATTCGTGAGTCATGAATTCACAGAAAAGAAAATGATGGTCTTGGTTCATTTTGTGGTCAGTAATTATGATATTTACATATTGTAAATTGCATGATTATGTGAAAAGGTTGTTTTTTGAGCAGTTGTGTTTGAATTGATGTGATCAAACTCTTGTAAAAGTACGGATCATGTTATTGATTTAGGCATAATTAAAATGCCGAGAATTCATTTTTATTAAATGAATTGGTTGGTTGATCCGGGAAACTGTCAGACTTGATCACTTATAATTAAGTTAATATTATAAGTAACTTGGTCTGTGAAACTGCTTGTCGAATCTTTTTATTTCATGTAATAATGCATGATATTTATGCATGAAAGAAAATGAAATTTTCTTGATCAAATTGAATATGTTTGATGATATCTTGAATGGATATTAATTTTCGAAATATGTTGAAACAAACATAGAGCACGAGATATGTGTTGTTGGCAATCTTGGATTGCAAGATCAAGCACAAATGTGTTGGTCACATTTTTTGGTTATAGCATATTGTAACCTGGATACATGTGAAAATTAATATGTTTACAAGCATGATATGTATGTTGCATTTTGTAAACCAAATTGTGTCTTTTTGGTTGGCCGGCTAATCAATTAAGTAGCTTTGTTATTAATAAAGGATGACTTAAATTAGCATTGCATGATATATAAATTAAATAATTTAGTATATTGCTGGTGCTCGATATGAATTAATTCTTGGTATTGAAATTGTATGCAATGTGATCAGAATGCACGAGTAATATAATTCGATTATATGGTGATGCATGCTTAATATAAGTTAAGTGAATTTCACTAAAATTGCATGTGTGAAATTAATCAAAATTAAGGGAAAAAGAAATGATTTTGTCAACTTATATTGACTGGCATTTGTATATTTTCCATGGAGGATGACTAATTAAATTAATTTGTCAAGTGCATGGTTCATGGTGTTTATTTGTACTAGTTTTTATAAGTGACGGTACATCATGATTTATTATGTATGGAATACATGTGCATGAAAATTATGAAAATGTTTACATATCATTTCTAATTTGTGCATGCATGAAATTTTACCGGATTAAAGCAAACAAGAAATTGTGGTGGGTAAAATGAATTAATTCGTTTGCCAGTTATATTTGGAGCAATTTTATTCATAAATAATGATTTATGAAAGGGAAATGTTTTGAATTGGTAAATTGATTCCATGATATTTTGGCTTGAGTTCATCATGTACATGGTAAATGTGTTGATGTTAGTGTCATTATTATGTGATGATAAATATGTGGAAATTTCTTATTAAGGGATGACACGCTATTTGACCATAATAGTTTGTGCAAGTAAAATACTTGTGATTATTAATCTATATCCTGGAAATAAGAAATAGTTGATTCGGAAAAGAATCATGATTTGAAGAATATATGGAAATTCTTGGGAACAAAATTATGATTTGGAGGGAAAATCTAAATTTTTGTTGAGATGTAAAAGGTTTAAATAGCCTTTGATCTTGTGAATTGTTTTGTGGTTCGAGACAATTTGGAAATGGATAGATTTCTTTGTCGTTGATTTTATTCAACAAGGTTCCATTTTTATGGAAGGATTTCAAGTTCATCTTGAAAATAAAAGAAACTATGTCTCTTGTAGAAGACGGAAACCATTTGTGATTTGCGCATAGCAAATGGTAAGTCTAAAGATAAGACGGAAGTCATTTGTGATTTGCACGTAGAGGTAAATATCTAAAGGTGCAAGAATGGCAAGTCTAAGGTTAAGTTAAGAGACTTGGATTGTTATAAAAGTTGATACAGTTTAGCAGACCACTTGACGAAATGGGGACTATACTTAAATGGGGGAGGATTGTTGGTATTTTGTTTAAATACCGGTTTAATTTAAGTATAATTGGATTCGAGATAGTGAACTCGAGATGTTATAACAAGGTTGGTGGTGCGGAGTGCACACTTGTAAAAACAATCTACGAGGTTACGGTTCTAAGATAAATATTTATTTATTTATCTATGTGGTTTATATTAAATTGAAGTGTTGCATCGATTCAGAATTAATTCTGAGAATAATATACGTGTATCAATTAACACAGTAATATTGGGTACAGTTGTGTGTATATAGTTACCAGACTGTTTTGTTATGGATTGGTACGTACACGCAGTTGGTTTTATGCGGTTACCTGATTTGGTACGTATGTATTGCCCTGGAGTTACCGATTGGTATGAATGCACAGTTGCATGTGGTTACCCGATACGTATGGAGTTACCACACGGTTGTCTGAACCGGTGTGGTACGGTATATTGTTTATACCTATAAATACATGTGAAACACTGCTGAAATGGGTGGCAATGAATGGATGATGCATGTTTACACTGAACTATTCAATCATCTATGAATGGTGGATGTATCAAAGAACGATACGTGATGCCTGATGCAGGTTACACTGAAATATATAAACGACAACGAGAAATACAGATTTTCTGATATACAATCCAGAAACACTAATACTCAAAGGTATGTTCTTGATTCCAGCCTGAATCAAGAATGCAGCGATAGTTTTATCCTGCGAGGAATTTCGTGTAACCCAGGCTGATAGGGTCGAAATATTCTCAAAGGAAAGCGAGAGTGTTACGTGACTCTATCGTTATCCAGCTATTATCCCAATCACCCTATTGTCCCCATTGTTTATACCCAACAATAATAAGGCTGTACTTCGAGCTGCTATAACTCCCAAACCAGAGCACAAACTGACGATCCAACCGTTCAGAACGAAGCCTCAAGAGTCACAAACGCGCTGACAAAATTTCAGCAAAATCGGACTACGTTTGCCCCTCGATCAGATCTCCAAAACAGAACTGCTCACCAAAAACGGGATTTTTCCAACTCCTCTAAAACCCTTATTTTTCCTCTCTCTGTATTCTTGTATTTTGTCTCACGTATACACAAGAAAACACTAAACCTTTTTATATACTTTTCTTTATTCTTTTCCAAGTATATAAAGGAGATAATTCATTTTCCATAAAGTATACGGATTTGGGCTGGACTAACATTCTCCCAACAATCTCCCCCTCCAGCCCAACATGGGGAAGATACAAGTGCAATGACAATCACTTGAACCTTATCCCGGCGAGCTTACCACAAAGCTTAACCTTAACTCCAGGGATTGCCTTCGTCAACATATCAGCAACATTCTTATCTGTGTGGATTTTCTTCAGCTTCATAAGTTTCTCCTCAATAACATCTCGTAACCAATGATATCTCACGTCAATATGTTTGGTACGAGCATGATACATGGAATTCTTACTCGAATCAATAGCACTTTGACTATCACAAAGCACAACATAATTCTCTTGCTTCAAACCCAACTCTTGAAGGAATCTCTTCAACCATAACATTTCTTTACCTGCTTCCACAGCTGCGATGTACTCTGCCTCAGTTGTTGATAACGCTACACATTTTTGTAGCTTGGACTGCCATGAGATGGCTCCCCCCGAAAAAGTAAACAAATAACCTGAGGTAGATTTTCTTCCATCCATATCTCCAGCCATATCGGAATCAGTATAACCTTCAAGAACAGCATTGCCACTTCCAAAACATAAGCTCAACTTGGAAGTACCACGCAAATATCTAAGAATCCACTTCTCTGCATTCCAGTGAACCTTACCCGGATTGGATAAGTATCTACTAACCACACCAACAGAATGTGCAATGTCTGGCCTAGAACAAACCATAGCATACATCAAAGAACCAACAACAGATGAATAAGGAATAGAAGACATACTTTCTTTCTCCTTCTCTGTCTTAGGACAGCCTTTCTTACTCAATCTGAAATGACATGCCAAAGGTGCACTAACAGGCTTAGAATTCTTCATATTGAACCTTTCAAGCACACGTTCAATATACTTCTCCTGTGATAACCACAGCTTTCCAGCTTTTCTATCGCGAACAATCTCCATGCCTAAGATTTGCTTTGCTGGACCCAAATCTTTCATATCAAACGACTTGGACAACGCTTTCTTCAAATCATTAATCATCCTGCTATCTTGACCAACAATCAACATGTCATCAACATATAAAAGCAGAATAATGAAGTTACCTTAGGGGAACTTTCTGAAATAGACACAAGGATCAGCTTGAGTTCGTTTGTAGCCAGTGCTCTTCATAACGAATCAAATTTCAGATACCACTGCCTAGGTGCTTGCTTCAGCCCATAAAGACTCTTCTTCATCTTGCAAACATGATTCTCCTTCCCCTTAACTTCAAAACCTTCAGGCTGCATCATATAAATTTCCTCTTGCAAATCACCATGCAAGAACGCAGTTTTCACATCAAGTTGCTCCAGTTCCAGGTTAAGTCTAGCAGCCAAACCCAGCACAATACGAATCGAAGTCATCTTGACGACCGGTGAGAAGATCTCGCCATAATCGACGCCTTTCTTCTGGTTGCATCCTTTGACCACCAACCTGGCCTTGTACTTCACAACCTTATCACCATCTTTCTTGAGTTTAAAAACCCATCGGTTTCTCAAGACTTTCTTTCCTTTAGGAGCTTTCACAAGATCATAAGTATCATTCTTCTTCAAGGAATCCATTTTATCTTTCATTGCCTCAACCCACAATTTCTTGTCTTTATGAGACACAACATCATGAAAATTCTCAGGCTCCTCATCCGCGGTAACAAGAATATACTGATCATGCAAATATTTCGTATTCGGAATACGTCCTCTACTAGACCTTCAAAGCTGCACTTGCGGTACTTCAGGGGTAGGTTGCTCCCCCTGCTCATGAATCCCTTCATCCTCATTCTGAGGAACTTCGTCACCACCTTCAGGTGCATCAGCCTCATGTTGAACGTCTTCAACATCCTCAGTCGGTGGCTGATTAACAGGACTAGAAGTAGCAGAAACATCAGTGTAATCAAAAGACAAATCTGAGTTAGAGTTGTACCTGGTACTCAGAAGATCAGCACCAATTTCGTGCTCAAAAAACACCAAATCTCTACTTCGTACAACTGTCTTCTTCTTGGGATCATAGACTCTAAAACCGTACTCTTCATCACCGATTCACCATATCCAACAAACACACAAGGATTGGTCTTCGAATCAAGCTTCGATCTTTGCTCCTTAGGCACATGTGCATATGCCTTGCATCCAAACACTCTAAGATGCTTATAAGAAGGATCACGCCCCTTCCAAGCTCTCTCGGGAATATCATAACCCAAAGGAATCGATGGAGATCGATTAATCAAATAAACAGCACATTGAACCGCCTCAGCCCAAAATGACTTAGGAAGATTAGACATTTTCAGCATGTATCTAACCTTCTCAACAATGGTCCTATTCATTCTTTCAGCAGTACCATTGTGTTGCGGAGTTCCAGGCACCATCTTCTCATGCCTAATACCGTGCTCCATACAATAACTTCTAAACTCATTAGAAGTGTACTCTCCACCATTATCGGAACGAAGACATTTAAGCTTTTTCTCTGTCTCCCTTTCAACCATGGCATGAAATTTTATAAAAATTCCAAAAACTTCTCCTTTGGTTTTCATCATATACACCCAAGTCTTCCGAGTAGCATCATCAATAAAAGTCACAAAATAACGATTTCCACCAAGTGACTCAACATCAAAAGGACCACATACGTCAGAGTGAATCAACTCCAACTTTTCTTCTCTCTTAGTAGATTTACTAGAGAAAGAAACTCTATGCTGTTTTCCAGCTAAACAGTGATCACAAGGGTTAAGAGAAACACTAGAATCCACAGGAATATAAGATTTACCTGCTAGAAGTTTCAACCCTTTATCACTCATGTGTCCCAACCTTCGATGCCATAAGTTTGGAGAACTCTTATCTTCAATGACATTCAGCTCATCATGACAAACAGTCAAATAAGTCTTGTAGAGACTACAACATAAATCACCCCGAGCAGTAATGATTGAGCCCTTAGACAACCTCCACTTACTATCTCCAAAGAAGTGATGGTATCCTTCACGATCAAGTGTACTAGCTGATAACAGGTTAAGGCGCAAATCAGGTACATGGCGCACGTTCTTCAAAATCAGCTGACAACCAACACTTGTCCTCACATGAATGTCGCATTTACCAATAACACCTGCAGTGCTTAGGGGTGCTTATCGAGCGAGTCGGTTCGAGTATCGCTCGAATTCAACTCGCTATCACTAATTTTTATCGAGTTCGAGTCGAGTTACGAGTTATTTCGATTAAGTTTTTTTCAAGCAAAGTCATAAATAATTGATAACATGATAAATTTTTAAAAAGTAATTTTTGCATGAAAATATGAATTTACTGGTATAAATTATGTAAAAACATACAAAATTATTGTATTATAAACATGTTAATGAATTAAATATCAATTTTAACAACCATATTTGTGTTATCGAGTTACTCGCGAGTCTATCGAGTCGAGTACCTCCTTTGATCATCTCGCGTTTCAAGCGAGTCGAGTTTCGAGTACTCGCGAATTGACGATCTCAGTTAGCACCCCCACAGTGCTTTTGTTTCCCATTTTCACACTACCAAAACTTCCAGCTTGGTAGTTCATAAAGTACTCCTCTTTGAATACACAGTGAAAAGAAGTTCCTGAATCGATTAACCATTCAGTATCTGAACCATCGACATGATGACACTCTCCAGCAGAAAAAACCAGAGATGTACCTTCATCATCATCATCAGAAACAACCGCTGCAGTAGACTTATCACCTCTATCATTAGATGAAGCGTTCTTCTTCCCTTGCTCTTTCTTCCTCCTGTAGCAATACTTTGCAATGTGACCAGGCTTGCTGCAATAGTGACAAATAAATGGCTCTTTCCCATCTCGGGACTTAGACCTGTTCTTCGACTTGCCACATCCTTTCGGACCTCTACTCTTGCTTCTTCCACGACCATGAGTTTCAACAACAAGTGCTTGCGATTGATCAACTCCCATCTCCCTTCTACGTAGTTCTTCATTAAACATGCTATCCTTGATAACATCCACAGAAAGAACACCATCCGGAGTAGAGTTACTAAGCGTCACCACCAAAGTCTACCAGCTATCAGGCAAAGAGCTCAACAAAAATAAAGCTTGCACTTCAGCATCAAGATTTATCTTCATAGTAATTAGCTTGTTAATAATATCCTGGAAGTCACTCAAATGCTCAAACACAGACTTACCAGCTTTCAACTTCATATTAACAAGTTTTTTGATCAAAGAAGACTTATTATGAGCGGTCTTCCTTTCATAAAGACCTTTCAGTTTCTTCCACAAAACATATGGGCCAGACTCTTGAGAGACATGATTGAATATGCTGATATGAATCCACTGTCTGATAGTACCCAAAGTTTTCCCCTTTAGTTTAACCCAATCAGGATCGGCCATTTTTTCCAGTTTAGTAGGCTTGGATGAACTACTGCTGTTCTCAGTAACAGTCACTGCAATCAGATTATACAAGTCCTTGCAATACAACAAATCTTCCATCATAGGTCTCCAAATAGAATAGTTGGTTGATGTCAACTTAATCATATAACCACTTCCACTAGAATCCATGATTATGCCAAAGTGAACCAAAGCTATGATACCAATTGTTGGGGCGCAGCGGAAGAGATAAAACTCAAAAAAACCACAACAAGGACACGGCAAAACAACCAACCAATATTCTAAACGCAATCACAAAAGTTACTAGCGATGAAAATATATAAAACCAGCCAACGGAAAAATAAAGACAAAGAACACAACGATTTATACGTGGAAAACCTCTTCGGTGTGAAGAGTAAAAATCACGGGACTGGAGGCGTCCACCTATTCTCTCTTATTATGATAAAATGAGGGAAACAAACCCCAATCAGTCTACAAAGGGTTACAACCCACCACAAGCATCATCAATAAGAACAAGAGGATAAAAGGTGCAAGATATCACCAAATAATAAGGCTGTACTTCGAGCTGCTATAACTCAAACCAGAGCACACACTGACGACCCAACTGTTCAGAATGAAGCCTCAAGAGTCACGAACGTGCTGACAAAATTTCAGCAAAATCGGACTACGTTTGCCCCTCGATCAGATCTCCAAAACAGAACTGCTCACCAAAAACGGGATTTTTCCAACTCCTCTAAAACCCTTATTTTTCCTCTCTCTGTATTCTTGTATTTTGTCTCACGTATACACAAGAAAACCCTAAGGGTGTATTTGGTTCGTAAGGTTTTTGAGAGTCTGGATTTTGTTTTGTGTTTTTGAGAGTTTGGGTTTTTGTTTGGGATTTTGAGAGTCTGGTTTTGCAAAATCTTTGTTTGGTTGGGTTGAGTTTGTGAGTATGAAACAAAATCTTTGATTGGTTTTTAGGGTTTGATTGGTTTTTAGGATTTTGCAAGTCTAGATTTTGCAAAACTTGGTGAAGCAAACAAGATTTTACAAAACTGGACTTGGATAGTCCAAGTTTTGCAAAAACTTGTCCAACCAAACACACCCTAAACCTCTTTATATACTTTCTTTATTCTTTTCCAAGTATATAAAGGAGATAATTCCTTTTCCATAAAGTATACGGATTTGGGCTGGACTAACATTCTCCCAACACCAACACCCTATAAACTCCGTCTTAACATAGGATATTAAGCAACAGTTGAGCTAAAAATAGGACACTATGACAATCAACTTATATCAATACTAAGCAACAAATCATGCATATCCGGGGTTTAATCCTTAGAGTTGATTAGTAAAGTTCGTATATAATCCCATTTCACAAACACAAAGGACACAAGGTTTAATACATTGGGAATGGTTAATCTAGCTTCAACAAAGGGATATGAATCGGAGGTTGCATGATTCATAGCTGAGCGACAACAATGGGGCTCCGTACTTCCACTGGTACAAGATATGGAAGATAAGTACTAGATCATTGATGTATCAACTATCATGTGCAGTCATCTTGCTACTTAGTGGAATGTTTCCGACTGGACGAGCCACCAAAAATGTTAATCATCAAATCGCATGAACATTCATGTTTCTTTACTTTACATATTACAACAATTTAAAGCGTACATAGGATAACAAAGCATAAATTGTTAAAGCTTGAAAGTCTAAAACCCGTCTAGTTGAGTTTATTTTAGCACATCATGATACTGTTGATCACATCACAGCATAACATAACACGGTTTATCACATCACAATACAACACTTTCATGTGGATCTGGCAAGCGTGATTCAGGTGGGCTGGTTGCGGTGGAGCCCATGCTCATAGCGACGGAGAGCCCTGACCGGAGGGACCTTTTAGCCAGCCCAGTCAGGTCGGGTCAACAGACTGCGTCGAATCGGAGGTCGGGTCGACGGAACGTGTCAGATCGACGGTCGGGTCAACGGAATGTGTTAGATCGGCGGTCGGGTCGACGAATAGGGCCGGGTCGACGAACTGGGTCGAGTCGGAGGTCGGGTCGGGTCGACGTACCGGATCGGATCGGTCAGGTTCAGACATGATTGGAGCTGGCACCATTAGTTTGAGGAGGAGGCTTTACTTCTTTTTTTATAAAATTTATTTTCAGTTTTAAGGTGTATGTTTATTGATGTTCGTACTAAAATGTTGGACTAAATGTGATCTACTAATCTTAGTTTTCTGACGGGTTCTTTTGCTCGATAAAACTTTGATTAACTTCCGATCCGGTTAGTACAGTTAGGAGAATCCGAGTCAAAATAGTTTGAATACTTACTCTTGGCGATACTGCTTCTAGATTTGTGGACCGGTTAAGCTTTATGCTTACATCGAGTTAGATTGCATTTGCTCTGTCCAATATTTGGCTACCAGCCAGTTAGACCAGAAATCTCTAGTTAGACTCTTGACGAAGCTTTCTCACTAGTATCATGGCTAGATAGAATAACTCGGTATGCTTTACATACTACTCTACTGTCCAACCTTGTAAAGACTTGCTATCTTCGGGTGATCAAGAGGCCACCAGACTCAATTGGTTGCTGGTTGAGGTTCATGTCATGAGTATTTATTATAATAGAATCGAGTTTTCTGTCTATGCTTTGAGAAAGTGGGACGGTGAATTCTTGGGAGCACTAGAATGATGTAATTGGTGATGTCTATACACAAGAGAAAGAGGGAAATCTTCATCTAGATATGCTATTATCGGCATCGATACAGAGAAGACTTAGTATTATTATATCATCGGATACTTCTCTGATATCTCACTTTGCTTCTGATTTAGATTGAAATGTAGCCTTCGGGCAACAGATGTAAGCCTACGGACAGTATAGTACTTGTTGTTTCAGATACAGAGAAGGTTTAGAAATGTTATAACTTTAGAAACATCTCTGTAATCTCACAAATTGCCTCCCTAGAGGAGATCACTGTACTTTATTTTATGTCTATTTTCTGGTTTGGAGATGCCTAATAAAAGATCCCCCCACCAATGATGGTTTAATCAAAATTTTTTTATGAAAATTAGTATTTAATATTAAATAAAATACTCACAAGTTATAAAATTGATTATATTTTAAATTGTAGTTATAATTAATATTGTTTAAGGATTTTTAAGAACACATCACCCATACTTTTGAGCGTATAGCTCCATTGGCCACTTTATGGGAATGAAAGTGGGCCTCAACACCACAATCAAATACATGCCTCTATAATGAAACTCATTCCCCACCCCTTACCCAACCAACCATGCTGTAAATTGTATGATTTATGAGCTTTCATGACTGACTGTTAACTCACGAGCCGTTGTGTGTCGAATAGTTACAATTTCACTTAGAAATTTCGCCACCCATTATAATTTACTATTTTATTATTTAATTTTTAAAGACCACCATTATCTCGCATGTACCTTCGCATGCCGCACCACCGATAGATGGATACCGACAATCATCTCATTCGTCTTGATCTAAAAGAATGGCGTTTATCCTATTTGAACTCACAAACTTCGCCTCATCGGGTTTATAAGCGTGTAAATGTGGCAATCATACGTTAATGGTAATTTATGAGTCTGTCATAAGAACAAATGATAGCAGTATAAGTTTATTTCGTGTAAGTTTTGATGCTACAAAAGCATAATATAATAGTGATAAAACCTAGGCGTAAATTCATCCATATATGTAGTCAAATATGTGAGTTGAGATCCAGAGTTCCAAAGTCTAAATTGAAACAAAACTGAAAAATATAAATAATTTAACTTCATTACACAACCTACTAGCCAAACAAGTAATGTGTGGTTGTTGGATTCGTCAGCCCACCAGCCGTCCACATTCACACATCTTTTTCATCTTCACTCTTCTTGTTGACGAACACACACAATCACGCAGATTCATATGGGCTAGGCCTCTGTATAGCTAACATGATCCCAAAACAAGAACTCAACGCATAATACATCGCTGATTAACCAGACCCTGATTGGGACCGAATCTCCGGTGGTGGTCGCTGGAGCGGCAGCATTGACTTCAGCGCGTAAACTGTAGTTCAATCGATAATGGACAAACATGCAATTTATACTTTACGGGGCACAAACCATGCACTTTTGATTTAGGGTGCATGAACAATACTTTTGAAATTTTAAGGGCCATATGGAACCATTTGTTCCCCAAAATAACACTAAAATTTGATTGAATTTGCCATTTTAATGAACTTATTATTTTCCCAAAATGAACTCAATTTGTGCCATCCTCCTCTTTAACTTTACATCCAAATATAAAAATAAAAAGTGTAAACACATTTCAAAATTTTAATCCGCTGCAGCGTATCCCGTGAAGGGAGGTGGAGTTGGGATAATAAAAGTCTATCATATTCGCTAATTTTCTTCAAAAATCAACCAATTCTAACTCTTAAGTTTATGTAATAAGTAACGTAAATTTAAAAACAAATATGCCTATATGTTAGATATATCACCAAATATCATTAAACATATGGTTGCAAATGAAGGTGGAAATTCGTCAAAAACGACATCTGAAGAGTGAAGAGTGAGGGTCATTGTGGTTTATAAAGAGAGAAACCATACTTCTAGCTTTGGTTTTGATTTGTGTTTGGATTAAATCTTTCCGGATCTGGATTTAGATACATGAAATGGAAAGAGGCAACTAAATATAATAGTCCAATATCATCATTTTCATCTTCATTTTCATCTCTTCCTGAATTTGCTTAGGAAATAACAACTGATCAATTATACACCTTAAAGATAAAATCAAAGCAGATAATATATAAGTAAATTGTTAAGAAACAAGTCATAAAAAGGAGAACATCAACATGGATCAACTTCCATATGATATGATTCATAGTGAACATTTTTTTAGCATGTCACAAATTTTCGAAAAAAAAAGTGTGAATATAGATGAAGAACATGTTATGAGAAGGATGGAGGCACCATACATTTGCTCTCTCTCTCTCTCACTCACTCTCTCTCTCTCTCTCTCTCTCTCTCTCTCTCTCTCTCTCCCTCCCTAAATAGTAAAAACTTTAGATCTCCTTTTGGCGAGGTGGCTTCCGGCGACATCACCGCTGAGCGGGCCACCCCTCCACCTATAATACATTTCTACACAACCCAAATACCACCTCTCTTACTCGAAAACTCCTCTTTTGTCGAAAATTTACAGCCTTTTTGAGCTTGAAGACCAGATCGGAATCCAGCGTTAGGTGGGTCCCCATCGCATTTCCGCCATTTTCCACCGCCACGATCGATGGATCCAGCTGCTCCGGCGAAGGATGGATATCTGAGCTTCTATGGTAGCCATGCGGCTGGGTTGCGAGCCGTTCTTTGCAGGTCGGAACGTCGGTGATCCGGCTCAGCCGTGATGCAGAATAGAAGGGAGACCGGATCCGGCACCGCAAGCTCCACCGACGAGGCCCTCATGGGAGCAAGCACAATTACACTAAGAATGAGGTTTTACTTCTTTTTTCTTTCTAAAATATGTTTGTATTTTTAGGGTATATGTATATTGATGTTTGTACTAAAATATTGGGTTAAATGTGATATGTTAATCTCAATTTTTCTTATGGGTCTTTTTGTTCAGTTAAACTTTGATTAGCTTCTTATCTAGTTTGTACAGTTAGGAGAAATCCGAGTAAATTTAGTTTGAATACTTATTGTTGGCGTACTATTACCAGATTTGTAGACTGCTTATGCTTTAAGTTTATATCGAGTTAGATTGCATTTTTTTGCCCAATATTTAGCCACCAGCCAATCAGACCATGATTGGTTGGAATTGCTATGATATTAATATTAATTTGCAGTGGGTGTTTTGCAAAATTGTCTTGACTAATATATGGTGTATACTTAGCAAGCGGGCATGGAGAATCCTCACAAACCCGGGGTCTCTAATAGCGAGGATATTGATGTATGCCGGACACCAACACTTCGACGATGAACTAGGCTCTCGAACTGATCTGCAAAACAAAGGCCCCGGGTGTCCCGGGGGTAGACACTCCGACGCTCAAGTCAGTATATTTGCTTAAGGCGTAAAGTATGTAGTATGAGATTAGACAGAGAGGTCTACAAAACCTTTAGGGTATTTATATGGTTACAATCCGTAGATCACCAAGATATGTATTTATGGTTTGAGTACAACTCTTATGGAATAGTAGTTGTATTACCATGTATAATAGAAGTATATTTCAGACATGGTTGTGTTACCATGTTTAGGATGACTGTATTACCATCTTTGAGAAGATGTATATTCCTTGTAGAACATTCATAATATACGCATTCCTTATAAGGATTAGGATTGATGGACCTGTGGATCCATCCTCCGCGTATCTCGAGCCCACGACCCTTCTCGGGCCCTGGTCCAAGTATGAATGAGGCCTTAATACGAACCATAAACTTATCAGTAGCCCCAAGGTAGATCTTCAGAATATAGAGTACTCCATCTCGAAGGTTGAAGAAGAGGCTTGCTTCTCGAGGGAAGACCAATAACTCGAGGGAGACTAACTCGGGGTGTTAAGCTCGGGATGTCCTTCGGGGATTCTCCTCTCGGGCTTACCCTTCTGAATATCTAGCTTCAAGTTCTTTCGGATTCCATCAGGACACGTGGACGGTTGGATCTGAATCTGCCTTCTTGAATTCTGAAGGGACTGACACGTGGTCTTGATTCATTGTATCTTCTAGCGGTGAGGAGGAGCAACCTTCCAATTCCCTGTATCGTTTCGCGAGTCGAGGTAATTACTCCACTTAAATGCATACTAATTACTGGTTATATAACCAAGTAATTTTCCTTGTGTTTATCATCAATCTTCATCCAAATATTCTGCGTTTCCGCCTTCAAAAAGAGTTCTTAAAATTTGTCTTCCTTTCTTCATATATATTCACTTCCCCCATTATCTACATTGCCATGTCTTCTGCAAATTCCAGTGTTCCCTCTGGCCATGTAGATAATGTTGTTGAAGAAGGAGCCCCAGTTACTCGTGACTTGAGTAGCTTGTTCTAGAGGTTGAATCTGGGGATTTGGTGGAAGTTACCATTGCTACACCACTGCAGGCGGTAGCTGTAGTGGCAGATGATGGTGTCTCTGGGTCAGGTATGGACCTAAGTGCGGAGCCCCAAGTTGATAAACAGGTTCCGATCGCCGGTGGCGTGAATGATGTCACCAAGGTGGTTGATGAAAAGACGCTAAAGTATCTGCGGTCCTGCAGGCTATCATATCCTCTTGACGCTGTTGAAGTTCGAAGATGAAGAAATCCCAACGAAAAATCTGGTGAGCCCCACTCGAGGGGTACTTTATGGGAGATTTTTGCAACAGGGGATTAGTTTTCCTTTTCCCCCATTATTTCATGAGTTTCTGCAACATCATCGACTGCATCCGAGCCAAATTCACTACAATGTGGTAGTGTTAATCATGGTTGTGATATCCTGGTGTGCTCGGAGGAACTATGAACCAAGCCTGGACCTATTCAGGAGTCTGTACAAGTTATTCTCTTTTGAGGATTATGAGTAAATTACCCTCACCCCGAGGAAGAAGAAACCCATCACGTATCCTGAAAACAGTGGTGTGTGGGAGGCCGACCTTTTCACTTTCGACCAAAGCAAGTACGAGGTCCCTGACTTACATCCCAAGCCCAAGGATGCTATAGCTCGTGACCGGGTTTTCATCATTCCTGATCACTTAAAGGGCATCGTCGGGGAGCTCCTAAAGGAGGACATTACCCTTCAAAGAGGGGATTTTGTTCTGGGCGCACATGGCTCTGTCTGGCAATGGCCCAGTATCACTTACTCGTACCTGTTGGATGTTCCTCGGTCGAAATCTACCTCCAGCTTTTTGAAGCCTGGTCGGAATTGGGCCCTCCTTGATAAAATCCAGGGAAGAAAAAAGAAGGCCAGGAAAGGTGGTCCGAGAAAATCTCCTCGGAATCAGGGTGAATCCTCTTCTAGTCGGTCTTCTTCAGGTAGCTCTTCAAGTCATATATTGTTGTCATTTAATATGTTTTTCATGTGTCATATAATGAGGTTTATCTTTATATATATATAGCGTCTCCCCCAATAAAAATGGTCAAGAAGGGGAAGGCCGCTCTCCAGGTCATAGATGAGGAAGCAGAGGAGTCTGAGGAGAAGGAACCGGAGGTTAGGAGATCCTCAGATGATGATGAATCTGACCTTGAGTTGGTGATCTCTAAAGATGCTTCTTTGAAGAAACTGAAGTACTATCTGAGCTGCCCAAAGGAAGAGGATGGTCAGGCTTCTCGGAGGTCTTCTAAGAAGTATCTCTTCGTCGCTGAGGTAATTATCTTTCATGTTATACTATATAGACTCCTCAGATGCCAGGTTTTAATATGTCTTCGATCTTACAGCTGATGGCGGATCTATCCACACTGGGGTGTCGAGCTAATGATGTGATTCGACACCTGTCTGATTCTGTGATGGAATTACATGTCAAGTGCCGGTCGTTCAGGGCAAAGAAAGAGGAGATGGAGGCTGCCCTTTTGACTATGACAACTGAGTCTGTCGCTTCTACTCCTCCCATTCAGGCTCAATTGGATGTGACTCAGAAGCCAGGGTGAAGCAGCTGGAGGCCAAGAATGAGGACCTGCTGTTGGCGAAGAAGTCTCAGGAGAAAGAGCTGGAGGCTTATCGGGATATTGCAGAGAAGGACTCGGAGGAGCCTAAACGACTCCTTAAGCTTTGGAGTGCCTTTATTACTAGTAGGCCCGAGTTTAATAGTCATAGAGAGGAGTGTGGGGATTTGTTCCATTCCTCTGAGCAGCATGAGATCTTGGATCAAGTTCTGCAACTATGTCAATCTGAGAAGGAGGTGGAAGTGATGATGGAAATCTTCTCTCATCCAAATGCTGCTGATAAGCTCTCTGCTCTGACTGCTAAACGCTGGGTCCCTGGGACCGAGTTTTTGGATGCCTTGGATCCCTCCGAGAAGATAACTACTGCAGGAGATTTACTGGGGCTTATTAAAGCTAAGTATCCTGAGTTATCTTCTCTCGATGAGGTGATTTCTAGTTCTTCCATTAATAAGGTGGATTAGTCTTGGCATCTCCTCGTCAGCTTCAAGGCCTGAAGTCCCTTGCACATGAACCTCGGTCTCATGATTTACTGGAAAGGAGCTCTTGTCAAGCTGAGATACTCCGGGATCAGGTATTCGCAGTTGTCCATGATGAACACTCTGCGTGCTTTATGTAGTTGGGCTTCTTCTTCGGGCATCTTTCGTCAAGTCCTTTAATGTCATAGCGTGCAGAAAAGTTGACAATAGCCATCTTTCAAGTGCCACTCCTGGTGGAGTTCTAGGAAACCCTATTGGATATATTTTAGAAGTATCATATTCTGATGTAATGTATCAAAATTCTAGGTTTTTCCTCTATGTGCCCTTTTGAGGGACTTTTAGAAGTATCATATTCTGATGTAATAACACCTTTGATATGAACTATTTTGTATTCGAAGTTTAGCCTCTTGTGTGCCCTTTTGAGGGTCTTTTTTAGAAGTATCATATTCTGATGTAATAACACCTTTGATATGAACTATTTGTGTTCGAGGTTTAGCCTCTTGTGTGCCCTTTTGAGGGTCTTTTTTAGAAGTATCATATTCTGATGTAATAACACCTTTGATATGAACTTTAACTTCTGTTTTTGAGGTTTCTCCTCTTTATGTTGAGATGATTGATTTTCGAGCACGTCTGCCCTTTTGGTCTATAGACCTCAATCAAGCACTTTTTTGAAGTACTTTATCTCGAACCTATCTCTTTTATTCAAAACGATTGGTATTTAAATATTGGATCCAAACAACTTATAAGTTGACCAATCATATGCTTTATAAAGTATATTGTTTTGAATAGGAATCAGTGTTATACTTAAGACAACAATCCTCTTTTTAGAAAAAGGAATTTAAGATTGCTTGTTATAAGGATAGGTATAAAAATATCATGACTTCGATCTAAGTTTATAACTTTAAGAATAGAAGTAAAGTAAATAGTGGGTTTGAGTTTGAGTACCCGTTTGTGCTAGAGTTTGAGCATATCAAAGGCCCCGGGTGTCCCGGGGGTAGACACTCCGACGCTCAAGTCAGTATGTTTTCTTAAGGCGTAAAGTATGTAGTATGAGATTAGATGGAGAGGTCTACCAAACCTTTAGGGTATTTATATGGCTACAATCCGTAAATCACCAAGATATGTATTTATTGTTTGAGTACAACTCTTATGGAATAGTAGTTGTATTACCATGGATAATAGAAGTATATTTCGGACATGGTTGTGTTACCATGTTTAGGATGGCTGTATTACCATCTTTGAGAAGATGTATATTCCTTGTAGAACATTCATAATATACGCATTCTTATAAGGATTAGGATTGATGGACCTGTGGATCCATCCTCCGCGTATCTCGAGCCCACGACCCTTCTCGGGCCCTGGTCCGAGTATGAATGAGGCCCAAATACGAACCATGGACTTATCAGATATTCAAAGACCGTTATTTCTCACACATCTCTATCTTAGTGGCGGCTCCAGGTAACAGGCCATCGAATGCATGTAGAGGAATATTGAAGGGGGCTAAGTTGCTTGAACTGGGCATTCAAAAACATGTGAAGAGTGGCGCAACCATAAGCATAACACATGACCCACAGTTGCCGACGGCGGAGAACTTCAAGATCAGAGAGCCCAACGTGTGCCAGGAACCCAAACCAGGGTCTCAGACCTAAGTTATCCTGACACTGGAACCTAGAAGGCTGATATAATCAATCAGAGCTTCGGCTGGGAGGACGCGCGGGACATATTGGCGATCCAACTAAACGGCCAAAGAGGCAGTGACATATGGGCATGGCATAACGGACCAAATGGTAAGTTAATCGTCAAATCTATGTACCACACACTGAAAGAAATTGATAGGTCCGAGTTCTATCACAATCAGCAAGGTGGAGCAATTGTAGATGATGGCTTCTGGCCGAAACTCTTGAAGCTCTGTATACTTGCACGGGCAAAGCATTGCATTTAGATACTGTGCATGGATTCTCCACCGACTTCAGAGAACTTAAGGAGAAGGACAATTCAGGTGCCTCTCAAGTACCAACTCCGTGATGTTGAGGATGGAACTACAAGACATCCCTTCTTTGACTGTAACAATAGTAGCCGAGTTTAGAGATTTTTGGGTCTTCCTCATAAAGTCATGGAGAGTGAACGAGTCAGAGGAGACGCGTGGTTTAGACAGCTATTGATCGACAACGATGAAAATAATCAGAGAGCTAATGGCTTTGGTTTGTGATGGAGTTTGGTTCTAGAGAAACACGAATCTTTTTCAAGATAATAATATATCGGTGACCCTGCTGGTTGTATCTATTCTTACCACCCTGATTTCATTCGCGGAAGCAAACAGATGGCCGGGGTGAATTTTAGAGGTTCTGGAGGTTGGAAATTTATTGAGACCAATGCAGGAGAATCATGTTTGATGCATGCCTGAGTAATGGAGGACTAGGATCGGAGCCGTAGCATTAGAAGAAGACGACACATTTGTTAGAGCCGTGGCTAAAGGAGTGGAAGACATTCGGGATCCCTTGTTTGCAAAAGCCCTAGCATTGAAGGAAACACTACTCATGGCAGAGAAATTGGAGTGGATCACAGACGACTCGCTCAGTTTGGTACAGATTATTCATGGCGAAGTAGAGTCTCCAGAGTTATGCAGAGACCTTGTGGCAGGCATAAAATCGGAATTCATGAGACTAGAGATAAAATAGCCTTGCTGGTTACCAAGGAACGATAACACGAATGCGCATTTGGTAGCTAGTTTTGCAAAACATAGTGATTTTGATTTTATAGAGTGGGAATCCACACCAAAATTCTTTTTGTCAAACGTTGTTGGACGTTTCTATAGTACTTTGAGATGATATAAACTTTCTTTTTTCAAAATAATAATATATATGGTGTATCCTTGCATATTTGTTTGTCATGTCACTCCTAAACCGTGTATTTGGCGGGAGGGAAGACCCTTTGGGTTTCGGTCTATGCATGCTCGTCCATAGACTTTGTAGATTATGAGTATATATATTGTGAGTTAAGGATATTATACTAGTCAGATAGTTTAGATACTTTCGAGTATTAGAATTAGGTTTTTTTTACAATGTATTCCCTTTTTAGTAGTACATGCAGCACGCTAAGGCGGAGTACTAGTACGACTATATTGGAATTACTCTGCACCTCACTCAAATTGCCATGAAAACCCCAAAAGAATTTTATGTGTATTATTGGGTTACCTAAACCCGATTCAATGACCATCAACAAATCACAGATGGGCCGACAAGTAAAAAACAATTTCGCTAATGACATGCCTATACCAGGGTGAGCAGATTCAGGGGCATCGGGAACGTGGAAATGCGCATACCGGAGGCTTTCTGTCGTTCGTCAATCTTGAGGAAGTCCCATTTCGATGGCCGTTCTTTCAGGGTTCGAATAAAAGATCCAAGGTGATTCGCTTGGTTGGACACCGTTAGGCCTCTGACCACAGGTCTCGGGATCACCCACGATCTTCGGTGGGAGGGTAGCGATGGACCATAGTCAACATCCTCATCCACGAACATGAACCGAACATTTCACTCACGGGGTTAGGGCATCCCGGTCAAGATGCCGAGATCAAATTTCAGACAAAATTTCATGTGGCCCCAACTGTTATCACCATCACAGCCAGAATGAAGGAACATCTAGAACAGAGTGACAGAGGCATCCAGAACATTCAGGGATCAACTTTATTTGCGCTGCAGAGCGTCTCGAAGTCGATCACATTTCGAACGGCGTTTGGGGACATGGTACTCAGGGTCATGTCAAAGAATGAGAAGACAGCTTGGCAAATGGGGGTTTTAAGGGAACCTAATGCCGCATCGAACTAAATACTCGTAGTAGGGGGCGACCTTCTCGGCCAGAATAGAGAAGATCGTGTCAGTGAGCTCCGGCTTGATGATCGACTTCTCTAGTTCCGACAACTGCAGGCCTACCGTATCTCGACAAATTAGCACGAACTCCTTCGCCTATTCATTGGAGATCACACTGTACGCATTAGCTGGTTTCAAATCGTGACCCATCGCGCTCCAAATCCTACAATCTGACCGGTATGACAAGCAAAGAAAAGAGATTAAAAGGCGGGCTAAAAATACCTGGAATCAGAGCGGCAAAGGACTCGGTGTATGAGATGGAAAAGATGAAGAGCCATACATATTTAAAGGTTTGAATTTGAATTAAAGGAGGGGGAAGTTATTCTGGATAGCGTCAGGTGGTTAATAAATGTGGTTGTCAGCCGATCCATTTAACAAGGCAAACTGCCCATTTTCCCGATAAAGGCGGAAACACACGGTAGACATGTAGTTAAGACGTGACCCCCACCTTTCAACACGTTCCAATGACCCATGCACACTCGAACCGTCAGTTCAAGTTGGGACTTAGGGGGACTTGTCAGGGCTGAACATCCACTGACCTCGTCAACCGATAAGACAATTCATTAGATAAGACCGTTCTTTACTTCATATTTTTATAATATTAGTTTATTTTTTATAAGATTCTTATTATGATACTTTTAATCATTTATCTATTGTAAATGGGTCTATATACTTTAGGTGTTTGATGATTCATAGTTATGTTTTGTTATATATTCACACGTTTATTTTTTTCCCTGTAAATGAAGTAGTTGACACTACTAGGAAAAATTGTCGTTGCACCACACCATAACATCGTTTCTAAAATTAACCGGTGTAAAATATCAAGTTTGACCAAGTCCAACCCGATGTAATGTGTGTTACACCACATTTATCACTATAACACCGCACAGACCCACAATATAACACCGACTTGCCATCATAACACCGCAATGACATTTTTTGTTGACTTTTGGATGACAATGGGAGCCGCAATGTAACATCGAGTAGGCGATGTTATATATCTCGGACCCAAATCATTGTCATCTAGTGGAGCCTAATTTTCGGTGGGTTCAAATAAGTTTTATTTAATTAAAAGTAGGGTCGGCTGAAAATTGCAATATATGAAATATTTTGTTATACCCAATAGCTACACCGGTGAAACAAATTTTTTTGGCCCAAATGGTCCATGTCGGGCATTGCTAACGTGGACATGTGAATTTTGTTTCATCGGCCATAGTCAATTGGTTTAACATAAATTTAACTACAGAATCGTAAATTTGATGAAAAAAATTATGTTTATGACATTGTTAATTCAGAAATGGTTAAAGGGTACTAATGCCATTCAATAATATGAATATAAGTATATTCCAACTGAATAACGCAAGCAAAGTATGTATGGATCATGATCACTAATACATTATGATCACAACGCATTTTCAATGAATCTAATTCAGTGATACCCAACTTAATTAGTACTAGTATGTTATTGATGTTACACATAATCTTACACAAATTGAAGCCAATACCCAGTATATGTTATGTAGGAGATTTAATTATAATGAAATTTAAGAAAAAAGCAAATTAGGACAACACTTATATTATTATTCAAATATTTTAGATAGTTGTTTTATTTTGACATGTTATATAACTAATAATAAAAGGAAAAATCTTATTTGAATTTCTATAAACAATATCTAATAAGAGTGAAACTGATTGAGGAAATGAATTTGTTTTGGTATCCGCCTCTACCTCTCTCCAGACTCCAGATGGGTTGAAAACCTGCTGGAGTTTTGATTCTTTATTCCCATATTTCATTTTTACATTTCATTCCCACCAACCACCATGTAAAAGTTTGCTGGATCAATTCTCAAGGGATTGGGTAGGATGATAATGGGAAGAGGACCGGAATTGCGAGGAGGAGTAAGCGGATTGGAGAACTTAGGGTTTTTTCGTTGGTGATTGAGGATTTGGAAAAGAAGGCTCCTAGAGAATTCAAGAGGAGGCCGAACATGCCATTTGGAACGAGCTATGTGAAAGAGCAAATGAAACGGAACATGCACCCTAACCTTTTTGTGGGGTTACCTAAGAAGCGCAAGCGCGACAACGAGTTGTCAATGTGGAGAATCATAAAGGATATGGACTTGTACAACTTGAAGTTTGAGGCGTCACCGGAGATGAAAAAAAAGAGTGCTTCGATCATCTTTCATCCTCACTTCAAGCCTTCGAAGACAAAGGTGTAAAAGGTGAATGAAGAAGCTCACAAAGAGTGGGGGCAAGCGAGGAGGGAGTCGTGGAAGAATGCTATCTCGGCCATGGTGATCTTCTTGAGTTTGTTTGAGGAATTGTCCAACTTGCATCCTATGCGAGTCATATGTACACGAAGAGAGTTGAGAATGACAAAGGAGCACAAATTGCTATAAGTGACTTTTATTTTGAGTTTAATGGATTGCAAAAGAAGAAGACGATGGAAAAAGTTCTAGATTCAAGGTCCAAGCTTGAAGAAATCAACAAGAAAATCCTTGTAGACTGAGTGTGATTAAGATGGAACAATGGGCAATGATGATGTTGATGGCTCCAAGATGGAGGAGGTTGATTAAGCTTCTGGCTTCATTCTGATCTGAACTGATAGATTTCATTTTTGTTTTTTTCGAGTTCTTTTTTCTTTCTTGAGACATTCTAAACCTCCTATCAGAGGATTGTTTTCTTATTAATTTAGAAGGATTCTACTTTGCGGTTAAAAAAAAGAATTTGTTTGACGTTTTATAAGCACTACTTAATATTTAGGTATAACTAATCAAAGATAAATCTCGCTTGACTTTCTAGAAGAACCAACCAATCTAAGTAATCACAAATAATGTCTATTATAAATTTGTAAGCTAAAATAACTTTTCTTCTAAAATTAATTCAATACTAAATAAAATTTGATTTTTGGTATAATAATAATAATAATAATAGTACAATGTTTTTGAAAAGGAAACATGTAAATTATAGTAATTTCCTTTTAATCTGAACCATTACTACTCTTTCTGATTTGATCTTAGCCGTGAATGCTCCTTCCCATATACCTTCCATCTGTATATCTTCTAACCTTATCCCTCAACCCCGAACGAATCAGAATACCAATCCTCTATCGACATCATCGGTAGCTGACCATCTGATCACCACAACCGCAACGTTATCGTTTGCCTGACCCAGTTTGTTGATGAGGGCCATGTTTGTAATTATAGCGGTGTCGATGTTACTCCGGCAAGCTACATCACTACACCAATCAAAGATTCTGTTTCATCGATCGTGGCTCCTTCTCTGATTTCCATTTTCTAGTCGATTCCCACATGAGGAAAATTCTAGGTTTTCTCCGTTGTTGCTGGTGTCATTTACCCAATTGAGGTATTGTTTAACTTAGATTTTTGTGATTTCACTTAATTTTACCAAGTTTTTAATCCCAAAGTCATGATCCCCGGTTGCAATTACCCAAGTGTATGCCCAACAAATTACATCGATACTTAATTTTCTATTGGTTTCACTAATTGTTTGATGTTATTTTTTCCATTTGTGATTATGTTATAGGCATGTGATTCCAATATTCTGCTACTGATTTTGTTATCTGCAATTAAATTATTCTTAAGATTTTAAGATAAAAGACTTTAGACTCTTTAACAAGGTCCTTTTAGGCCAATGGTTTACTTTTAGTGAATTTGTGTATATAGAGTTTGTTTTTTGAATCATGAAAGGCTGGTGACATAGTTTTTGTAGCCTTTAAGTTGTAGATCATAGAGTTCTTTACATTTATATTGTCCGCAAGATCCTCTTACTTCCTTTAGCTATGGAATTGGTAGGCTGTTAGATGTCATACACAAATATAAATTTATGCATGATTATAATAATCTCTGGCAAGCGGTGTAGTGCCGGTGGCAGCTAGGGTTTGCAGTGGGTGATGGGAGACTTTGAAGAAGGTTTGATGCACAGCCTAAGAATTAAGGTTTAGGGTTCCGGCGCAGGCTCAAATTGGAACATAGCAAGGTCTGGGTAAAATTGGAAATCGTATTTGGCTGTGTAAGTTTTGGATTTTATGTCACTATATTCCTTAGTTTTGGCAATGCTTATTTGATTTAAGAGTGAATTGAATAAGGAGTATTATAATATAGATTTTATAATGTTGATTTTGGAGTGATATGGTCCCCGCTTGTGTTGTTTCGTGCCCAAATCTGTAATACTTGGAGATCCTTACATCAGATAGATCAATCAATCAGATTATAAGGTAACTAGTCCAAATTCTAAAAAAAAATTGATAGTACAAATTTGTGTTTTGGTTTGACTGGAATTTGCATGGTTGAATCCTTTGCTTTGTTTTTTACATCAAGGAAAGTAAAGTGCTAAATGTGGATGGGGTGTGATCATCGAGCATCCATTGCTAGTTAAAGATGTGGTTAGCTTTTCTCCCTTTGTTGTCTATATGATTTGCATCTGACTATCTTTCAATCCTTCCATGTTCTTTTCTTATTTATATACATGGTATATATGTGTGTTCTTTTTGCGGATTAGATTGATTGATGAATGTCTGTTTAGTTTCTATGACACAAATATTTTACTTAGTGCATAAGATACTTTAGGATATTTGAGTAAATTATGGTTGATATGCAATATAAAATTTGGCTATAACAATTTGGTTATGGAGGTGATTTTGTACATTTTTACATATTTATGACTTTGAATGTATCTTTTTGCATTTTCTGCATTACTTTTTCATATTGCATCGGTGCAACTAGTTGCACCATAAATGTGAAAAAAGGAATAAGCTGCATATTGAATATGATGGGCTTTACATTACTTAGGTTACTTTGTTACACCAGCCTAATTTTAAATTGGGCTTTATCTGCTCGGCCCACAACTGATGCAACATTTAAATAGTATATTTGACCAATTAACATATCCAGTCAGCATGTCCACATAGACTTGTGGGACCCAAACAGGTGCAACGAATCACGTTTCACCACCCCTATACAAACCGACTGGTTTGTGATTCCACCCGGTCACTGATTTATTATGTGTTAAAATGTAGTTTTCCTAGTAGTGTGTGTTAGAAACACAAACAAATGTTACAAATATACAAATTGTGATGTTAAACATATTATAAATCCTTCGTCCTACCATAAGGATGGTCTCAATCAAAATTTTGTATTTATTAAATGTTGTGCATGCCTTAAAATTTGAATTTCAAACATGCATGTAAGATTTAATTAATTAATTAATTAAACGTGCATGCATGTACAATGCACATGTAATATTTTTGAGTGCTTTTATGATAAGTTAGCTGAAAGGTTTTGGTTCATATACTAGGAAAATGTAAAAGAATTAAAAATGAAAAGATAAAGAATAATGTTCTATTGAATTTAGTTCAATTTAGTTACGAAATCAATCAAATTTCTCCCTCAAGCAACCTCCATGGACTCCGGTAGCCGGAAAGTCAATTAAGCAGTTTGCAAAGTTACCAATATTATGAAAATTTTTGTAATATATATGCATTGATTGAATTGAAGAAATAGTAATCACCACAAACTCATTCCAATATGTTTTCACAATTATGAACTTTTATTTATATTGTTGTAAATATTTTAGGTGGCCATGCACTCGACGGCTGCGGCGACTTCATGCCCTTATCTGCCGATAACTTGCGCCGCCTGTGGCTATTATCGAAGCTTTCATCACCGTCGTGAAGTGATGGAGCACCGCTATCCCAAGTACATCAGCTTTCGTCACCCCACCAGAAAACCCTCATCATCACCCACTTCACTACAGCACCACCACTATCTCTCTATTGTGGAGTCGGAGTTGACTCCAGCGACCAGTAATTCAACCAAGAGGTTCCAGACAACCTTTACAAATGTGCAAAAGGAGAGAATGCGGTGCTTAACTGAGACTTTGGGGGATTTCATGAAAACGAGAGTGATCTATGAAATTCAACAGATTTTTGGAATCAATTTAAAATAATAAGTTAAAATGAATTTGTCAACTAAAATTTATTCAAGTTATTAAATAAAAACCATTTTATTATAAAGTCATGCAGTGTGCACGCATTGTGAAATAAAATTGCACGAAGTAAGCACGTCGTCGGATTGATTAATAATTAACTTGATAAGAAGGAATTATTATCTTTGATTAAATAATAAGCAGTTATATATAAAATTAGGTTTTTCAAATGGGCGGGTTTGGCCGGAATTTGACTGAGTTAAATTGGGTTGGGCCTAAACTAACAAATACACATTTGTACTCATTAAGTGAATGGGCTTAAGTGAGTTGGATTTAAATGTGTAGAGTATAAATGGGCATGGTATCTATTGGGTACCATTATGCCCCAGAACTAAAAATCTAATATTAATTTTATATTTAAGGCCTTTTAACTTTGGGAGATTTGATAAAGGCCTTGAATATCTATATCAAAGAAAAAGAACCGGCATTAGGATGCATAGTTTAGCTAACATTGCACTATTTGTTCAAAGAATAGCTCATGACTTTCTGCTAGAACTCCAAACATCCTGGATTTAACACCTTAAAATATAGATTGATAGAGCTTCCATTAGAAATTTTAAGATCTAAGTTCCATCAATATTTGACCCTTCAACTAATCACTGAAACATTAAAGCTGATAGAAACTGAAACTGGGCTATTCATTCTATGACTAAAATGACCATAACTTATCACACATAACTAGAAAACATTTGAAATATACACCACGCAAAAATAGACAGTTATATCTTTCATTTGACATGCTAAACTAAAATTTCCATGACTTATTTCTACTTCAAAGAACTGGAGTTGCAGAGATTTATGGGGAAATATGCCTTACTTCCAAGAGAGGACTACCAAGTAGTAATTGCTCAGATCAGACACATGAATAGACATTCCCTCTTTCTCAGCCATGCAACTCAAGTACAAAATCCTGACACACAAAAGGAAACACATCTCCAATAACAGCTCCCCAGAAGATTAATAAAACCCAACATTTAATCCGATTGGTGACCTGAGGTCTTTGTAGGTTTGGCCGATAAGGCGGGTGCTTTCTGGTAAAATTCTGACAGTTGTGCAAACAGAGCTCATGCAGAGCCGGTAAAACCACAAAGCTAAGCGATAAATCATCTAGCCGCATGCAATCAAGCTGCAAGCTCGTCAGAAACAAATTAGCCGAAATCAAAAGCGGCCTTAACATGTCGCGGGAGAGCCCTACTTCCTTTTCAAACAATTAGATCAAGCATCCGAAAATTTGATCGAAAAAATTAAGTTGAAATAGTAATTTGAAGATTCATTTTAAAAATCCAAACTTTGATCGAAAAAATTGAATTGAATTAGGGTTGCGCAGCTTACGAGGAGATGGAATTGGGGGTGAAGGAGCGGACATGGAAGGCGCGGTAGTTGAGAACGCAACAGGTTTAGGTGGCGGTCAACGGAGCGGAGGGAGGCGACACCATCTTGGTCATAATGGTGACGTTTCTGCCGGAGTTCAAAGTGGGTCGATGCGGGAAGGCTCAGTTGATGGGCATCTCGCTAGTAACAGTGATTGGACTATGGCCGGTTCGATGAGGGCGTCCACTGTGATTCTCTTGGATTTGCTATCGTGAATCTGTCGAGTCCACCAAGAAATGAAAGGAACCACATCCACCAAATAGATCTAGCAGGTGGAGAAGGGTTTTTTGTAACAAAAAATTGTCGGAGAATATCTTCTCTAATTAGGTGGGGGAAGATGGGTTATAAAGATTAAAACAAAAGGGGGTGGAAGCCATCATTCAATGGTGGCACCAATGACATCAATTTAGCATAATAACAATGCTAGATCTAGTTTTTGGTGTGTAAAGGGGAGCATTTTACAATAAAAGTTTCTCTAAAATGAGGAAACTCTATGCCCTCTTTTCATTTAAAACTCTTCCATTATCATTATTTGTTATATAATTTCATCGTTAATATTTGTTCTAATGACTAAGAGCATGTTCTCCCCAATTTAGTTGGTAAGAACTGAATTAAATTCAGCTAAACTTAAATATAATGAATTGAATTGAATTGGAGTAAAAAAATTTATCAAATAACATAATGGTGTGATTAAATTAAGCCTACTTTTTATCACATCATGTTTCTTTAGAAATGATGGAATAAACGATATTGAAATAGATTTTAATAAAGTGAATAGAATATATGCCCTAAACTGGTTTTTTCCACTTTGACCATTGTATAAGGGGACATTTTGCCTGGGTCATTTAGCCGGAACAGAACTCAATTAAATTAAATTAAATTAAAATATATTAAAATAAAATAAAATCTTTTGAAAGTCTTCTTTCCTATTTTTTTAATGATAAACCACCATGGAGGTGGAGAGCTTATATTGGATGCTCAATACCCGAAAGAAAAATAGTATTTTGTTACAGCAGGGAAACCAAAATGGTGAGAAGAAACTAAGCTAAAACCTAAGCACTGTAACAGATACAACCCTTAAAAAAATAGAGGTGATCATCACCCTCACTGGCAGTGATTTGTTTTACCAAGTTAAAACAAGGAATCCTGTTAGCCAACGTAAAAAACGAAGATCAAATTGGACGCCTTGATTACTTGGATATGCAAAACCTGGTAGTGGTATATACAAAAGAATTATAAAAAATAGAAATTTAGGGGGAAAAGTAGATAGCTGGTAACAGATGTGGTTGACTATGGAAGCCACCATGAGGTTGATTTTGTGAGGGTGTCCATTTCCATATAAGAGCAAAGTTCAGGCAGCATCTTCAATTCTGAGAGAGGGAGTGGTAAGAGAGTCCAGCATCATCTGACCTCTGACTTTCTGTGGGAGAGAGTTCCAGGTGAAGATATTATCCTGTTTGGTAGACTTGATGTATTTAGCAAGCTCATCAGCTGGTTGGTTTGCTTGCGTAAGTACATGGACAGTGTTTGCTCTCCCAACATGTTAGATATGTGTTCTACCTGTGTGAGGTACTTCCAGTGTCTCTTTTCTGGGAGGTTTATCATCTGAACAGCAACTTGGCAGTCAGATTCCAAAGAAAAATTGGTGTTAGTTGAAATACCTTTTATAGCCCCAGCCTGAATGACATGTATTTCTGCAGCAAGAGGAGTGTCTGCTAATATGTAAGATCCTTCAGCTGCAATGAACATTCCCTTGGGATCTCTGATAATTGTTGCAATGCCAACCTTTCCATTCTCCCATGCTGCATCAAAATTGACCTTAAAACCCTGTAAAGGACAAATCCATCACTACTACAATCACCTTCATTTAAGGCACACGTTTAAGGCGTTTGGGGCGGGTTCAAAATCTTCCGCCTTACTACTTACTTGCGAGTTCGCAAGCCACACTCGCTTGCTTTTAAAAACACGTTTAAAGGTGGAAATGACCGTTTAAAAGGCGGTAGTCGTATGTGACGTTAAAAATGAAGAATTAAGGCGGAAAGTTCATTTCCGCCTTAAAAACCTGTTTGTTGTTGCGAGTTCGCAACAAGTAAGTTAGGTCTGTCGTAATAGTTACGATCTCGCATGTAATGAACGCTTAGGGTAATTTTATCAAGCTAGGATCTAGCGAACTCGTAGATGAGAAAGTAAATAAACTCATTTTGGTCACGAGCTCGCATGCATGCTCGCTGATGTTGTTGCGAACTCGCCACTAATATCATTGAAAAATTTGTTTATGAAACGAGTTCGCCACCCATAAGTTAAGTGTGACATATGTGTAGCGAATTCGCTAGTAAAATGAGTAGGTATGCGTGAATACTTGCGAGTTCGCAAGACCGAAGACTATATAATAAAACAGCAGCTCCTAGCGGATTTGTAAACAACAAATTAGACATTTGAAAGGTTGTATGTATCATTTTTCCCTTGGCTTACCATAAGATTGATTAGGTAACCTCTTTTTTTGGAATTCCGATCGTTTGCAAGGTGGTGGGTAAGCTATTTTCCGCCTTACCATGTGGTTGTTTGTTTGTTAATGTTGTTGTGTTCTTAAAAAGTTGTTGTTTTTGTGATGATTTTGTGATAGTTTCATGTTGATTGTAGGTTTGTGAGTGATATACCACTGTGGGCTAGCTTTTTTGTTCAACGATTTCTAAGTTGATTAGAGTTTGCGCCGTGTCGTGCATTATGGATCGTGAATCCATCATGAATAAGAATGCTCGGTTGTCGAAAGAATATCTAGATTTGGTTGAAGAATTCTTAAGAGTTGGGTTGCGACATTGTAAGCTGAGGAGCATAGGTGGTGTTAGATGTCCATGTAGGGATTGTAGGAATAACGCTATATATGAAGATATTCTTGTTGTGCGTGAACATTTAATCTGTAGAGGATTTGACAAATCGTACACTGAATGGGTATGGCATGGTGAGGGCAATTATGGGAGTGAGAACATGGAGGTGAATGAGGGAAACGAGGAGGAAATGCTAAAGTATAACGATCAATTGTCGGATATGTGCGACGATGTTGTTATGGAATTTGTGGGAAAAAAAAGTATGCTAGAGGCTATGTATGCTGATAAAGCGACAAAGTTATATGTTGGCTCAAGCCATTCAAGGTTGGGTGCAACATTGTTGTTGATGAACCTTAAGGCTAGGCATGGGATTTCAGATAAAGGAATGACTGAGTTGTTGGAGTTAGTTAGAGAGTTGCTTCCTCAGGACAATTTGTGTCCAGATCGGGTTTATACTGCTAGGAAAATCTTATGCCCCATGGGAATGGAGTTTACCAAGATCCATGCTTGCCCGAATGATTGTATGTTGTATAGAGGGGAAGATGATTCTTTGAGGGATAATTGCAAGGTGTGCGGTGAGTCAAGGTGGAAAAAAAAGGAAGGTAGAGTTGAGGTTTGTGGGGAAACAGTGACAACATCGACAAAGCAAAGTCCTGCTAAGGTAATGTGGTACATGCCTCTTAGACCACGATTGGCGCGCTTGTTTGCAAATGCAATTGATGTGAAACTATTAACATGGCATGTCGATCGAGTTCGAGAGGGAGATGATATTATTTCTCACGCTTCAGATGGTGATCAGTGGAAGAAGATGGATGCTAGGTACCCTGAGTTTGCTAATGAACCTAGACATGTAAGACTCGGACTATCCACGGATGGCATGAACCCTTTTGGTAACATGTCTAGTACCCATAGTTCATGGCCTGTTATGCTTGTTATTTATAATCTCCCTTCTTGGTTGATGATGAAGCGAAAATATGTGTTTTTAAACACTATGATCTCAGGCCCTAAGCAACCTGGCAACGACATTGATGTTTATCTAGCACCTCTTGTTGAAGAGTTATCATCTTTATTTGAGATAGGTATGGTGATTCCTGATGGTAGTCGTGGGGATGCTGAGTTCGAACTTAAAGCAATGCTTATGTGGAGCATTAATGATTTTCCGGCGCTTGGAAATCTCGGAGGGTGCTCGGTGAAAGGACATTTTGCATGCCCACTATGTGAGAGTAATACTAGTCATTGTCAGTTAAAGCATGAAGGAAAGCCTGTTTATTTGGGTCATCGACGTTTTTTGCCTGCTAGTCATCCATGGAGGTGTGCTAAGAAGTGGTTTAACGGTGAGGAAGAAAACGGTGCAGCCCCTGTCCCACTCTCGGGTTCAGAAATTTTTGGCAAGGTGTCTGAGATAGAATATGTTTTAGGCAAGGATCATAAGAAGAGTAAACAACCTTCCATTTGGAAAAAGTGCTCTATATTCTTCAAACTTCCTTACTGGGAGCATTTGGATGTACGACACTGTCTGGATGTGATGCATATAGAGAAGAATGTATGTGAGGCTTTGGTGGGGACGTTGTTGAATACTCCCGGGAAAAGTAAGGATGGATTGAATCAAGGAAAGATTTAGTGAATCTTGGCATTAGGACATCCCTTGCCCCCGTGCAAGAAGAAGTAGGTAAAACGTACCTACCACCTGCTTGTTATTCATTATCATCTGAAGAGAAGGAAAGTTTTTGTGCAACTCTGAAGTCAGTGAAAGTTCCTTCTAATTACGGTTCAAACATCAGTAGTTGTGTATCGACTGCTGAATTGAAATTGGTTGGAATGAAATCACACGACTGTCACAATTTGATGCAGGATTTGAATGTCATCGCTCTCCGTGGATGCTTGCCTACACACGTTCGGAAGGCGGTTGCAAGGCTATGCTTTTTTTTTAAGCAGATATGTCGCAAGAAGGTTAGTCGGTGTAAATTGGATGAGTTGCAAACGATGGTGGTAGAAGTGTTGTGCAGGCTTGAGATGTATTTCCCACCCTCATTTTTTGACATAATGATTCATGTGATAGTCCATCTTGTAAGGGAGGTCAAGTTGTGTGGTCCCGTGTACCTAAGATGGATGTATCCATTTGAGAGGTACATGAGTATTTTCAAACATTTTGTCAAGAATCGATATCGTCCAGATGCAAGTATTGTACAGCGGTACGTGGCCGAAGAGGTGATCGAATTCTGCACCAACTACTTACAGGATGTACCAACAATAGGGCTACCAATTGCTAGGCACGATGGGAGAGCTGATGGTGTTGGACTACGGCATAGGTCAAAGTTCAGCCCTTCCTCAGATGAGATATCTAAAGCCCATCTGTATATCCTACGCAACCATTCTGCTGTGAGTCCTTATGTCGAAGTTCACCTAGCAGAGATTATGGCCGCGCATCCCGGTTTGTTAGGACCCCGGGCTTTTGAATTACATTGTAAAGATTTCACTAGTTGGTTGAAAATTCATGTGCAAAATGGGGATGAGCATCCAAAAGTCATAAAATGGTTGGCTAAGAGACCACTGGGCACAGTTACATCGTTTAGTAGGTATGATATGAATGGTTACACATTGGTACAAAGTGGAGCGATGATAGATCGGCGACACAAAATAGTGGTGTATCAGTACCCGGAGAGGGTGGTTTGCATGGGGAAAATGCTTTTTTTGGTACAATCACTGACATCTGGGAAATGGATTTTGTCCACGTAAAAATAGCACTGTTTAAATGCCAGTGGGTTGATCAAGCAGAAGGCACGCGTCTGGAGGAGTTGGGGATGATTCTAGTGAACAGAGACATGCAAGGCTCAACTGAAGATCCTTTCATAATGGCCGCACAAGCTCATCAAGTGTTTTATGTTAAAGATCCAGTAGATGGTTGCTGGGAGGTCGTGGTAGATGGAAAGAAAACGTTTGTTTATGGTGATGGTTTGTTTGACGATGACTGCAACATTTCTAGTGAGAACATTCCATTGTCGATTTATGAGACATTGGAAGACGATGATGACATAGTTGCCCGAATTATATGTTGGATGGACCACGATGAAGGAACGTGGATTAACCCCGCAGGAAAAACTACTAAAAGGAAGAGGAAGCAATCAAAGAAGCATAAGAAGGCGACTATGAAGAAGAAGAATAAGAAGAAGAAGAATAAGAAGTTAGTAACTGACGAAGAAGAAGAAGATGAAGAAGAGGATGAGGAAGAAGATGAGGAGGTCTAATAAGCGTATACAATACATTTGTAGTGTTTCTATTTTGTATGGTGTGTAAAATAAAATTAATTGATTGGATATATGGTACGTTTTGGCTAATATAAATTGTTTGTAAATTACCATAAATTTACCATAATTGATTTGATTGGATTCACATGATCACCATAAATTTAGGTAACTGTGCAGGCGTGTTGCGACATCGCACATGTGCACGCAGATGCAGACGAGTAAGGTTACGAAATCGCAAGGTAGCCTTACACGCAGCGATATCGTGAGAAGAGATTCATATTTCGCCTGCTAAGCTCTGTCACTCTGTTCTAGCTACCTGCGAGCTCGCCAGCACCTAGCTAGGGTCTTGAGAGATCGCCAGTTTCCTTCATTGAATTTTAAAAAATATAGTATTGACATGACTTTTGAAGCTTGCGATTTCGTTACCTGACTCGCTTGGTTCTTGCGAGTTCGTTAACTAACTCGCTTAGTGTCATTTTGCAATATTCAGCTTCAAATTTCATAATTATTGGTTACAGTGGACAACAAAGTAATGTTAAAATACTGTTGAATATATGAGGGAGATGTATAGAGTAATTTTTGAATACAATAAATTCGATTTAAATCCAACAAAAACTTCAAAAGAAGGAAACAAATTGTAGCGCACAACGTACAAGTGAACTTATCATCCAATGTGATATAAAAAAAAACAGAAAACACTAATCTATCCTTCAGTAGGTGGTGTTGGAGACGGAACAGTCTTCTTGGCCTTCTTACTCGCTTGTGCCCTTTCAATTCCACGTATCACCTTTTCGGTACACCAGCATTCCTGATTAATATGCGCGATTTGTTCTCTCATAACGTTGACTGATTCCTCTAGGCCTTTGTAGTATGCTTCCGGTTGGAGCTCTGAACAAACATTGGAAGCAAATGTTACTTACATACAAGATCTTACAATACAATAGCATATTGGAAGACATATTTAGAATGCATAATGACTAAATTAGTGTACCTTCAACTCAATTTCTGACCTCTCCCTCGTCGAGCACCAACGGCTTATTGGTTGAATCTTCCACCGCCTGCCAAGAGCCATCCACCAGCTCACATTTACCTTTCCTCTGAAAGTATTCCATAGTGTAAAACATACACTCTTGAGCCTTTGCGGACAATTTCATCTTCGGGAAAGTGGTTGTGAGATACATGGTAATGAAGTTACCATATGGAAGCTTAGTCACAGGGCGTCGATTCTCAACTACACTTTGCCTCATATGCTCAAATATGACATAGCCAGGGTTCAAACTTAGCTCCTCCATCACACAATAAAACATGACAATTGTTGTGTAGTTAAGCTCGGTTATCCACCCGCCTTTCGGCACAACTGATCTAGCTATCATTTCGTACAAGATCCTTTGGTGACAAGTCAACTTCTCAAGTTTGTATTCCCTCGGCTTACCGAGAGGACCCTTAGGCCGGCCAAAGTAGTTGAAACCTAAGTTTTGAAGGTAAGCTTCGTCAAATCCACCACTTTCAGGCCACTTTTCTCTACAATAAAAACCTTCCGGGGGAGGGTTACTGAAATCCTCTTCTACAGCATACGACACGCCTAAAGCCTTGTTAAAAAACTCTTCTCCTATCTCAATATCATTCTTGTTTACCCTAGTAAACCAACGCCCCGTTTCCTTCTCCTCCTCAACAAGCTGATGGAAATTGGCATAAAACTGACAGGTTTCTTCCTTATGGGAGGGGTAGTTCAGTCCTAATAAATCATGCAAGTCATGGTCTCTAAAGGTTTCTACTACATTAGTCAACCCTAGTTGCTTAATCTGATCGAAATCTAACACATAGCAATCTAGCAGCGTAGCATGCTTCATTAGATCAGAATAAGCATCAGAAGCAAGTAAACTTACAAACTTTTTCTTGTCATAAGCAGTTGAGGAAGCCGGTGGTTGATTGGTGGAAGACGATGCTACCTCTCTGCGACTGGCACCAAATGGATTTGGGGCTTGGTGCTTTGTTCTTGCCATGGCTGATAGGAATCACTGGGAAATTTGGGCTTGGTTAGATTTGGGGGTTTTTCCTTGATTTGAAATTGGGGATCGCGTTTGGAATAGAAATTGGGGATCGCGTTTTTACTTTTATACTTAAACATGCTTGCGAGATCGCCACCCTGCTCGTCTACTGTCAAAACGTTGTCGTTTTAATCTAATTTTTCAATTAAATTCTGTGGTAAATGTTTACGATATCGCCACTATAATCTCAAGAGCTAGCGAGTTCGCTAGTTACACGTCAACTCAGCTCTGTTGGTTGAATATTAACCGTAGCGAGCTCGCCACTTATATCTCAGACTTTAAGCAAGCTCGCAAATTACACGCAAACTCAGCTCTGGTGGTTTAATATTAAATGTAGCGAGCTCGCCACTTGTATGTCAAACTTCAAGCGAGCTCGCTAGGTGCACGTCAACCTAAGCTCTGTTGGATAAATATTAACTGTAGCGAGATTCTCTACTTGCGAACTCGCAATCCTGCTCGCTTACAATTTTCCCACATCGCCAAAGCAAGAGTCATTTTTTCACTATATATTGGTCAAGTTTTCTGAATGGTTCGATAAGTCGCCGACCCGCGCAAACTGAACATGAAACACACATTGATATGCAGGCCAAGTAGGCCCAATCTATACTATATACAGCACTATACTACCACCTACAGCCCATCAATGACCAAGGCCCAACCCCCAAATTTTTTTGGTGGTTATACACACTAGCGAACTCGCCACTTGCTCGCACATGGAGGATCAGCTCTGGTGGTTATAATAGTAACTTCCTGCGAACTCGCTAGTTACACGTCAACCTAAGATCTCTTGGCTTGTTACTTTCGAGATCGTGGGTATTTAGAGCCTCTTCGTCAGCTTACTAGCGAGCTCGCAAGTGAGACTCTTCTTAGGCTCTGTTGAATATTTCAAGTTCCTTACGAGATCGTCAGCTGCTAGACGAGATAGTAGCGATATCGCTAGTATAACTCATATTTGGCAAATTTGAATATTGCGAGTTAGTTACGGACTCGCTGGAGGTTAGTTACGAACTCATATATGTTTGTAAAATCATTTCATCTTATATCACAGGTGCGATTTAATAGCCAAAGTTACGTTCAAAAGTTGTCGAACTTGTTATGTTTTTACTTTAATTTTTGACTTCATTTGAACTAATCAGTCATTACTGTACATTTATTACATCCAACACTAATAGTACTTTGTTCTAGATTACATGTACGAGACGACTACTGGTTATGAACACTTACGCAGTATTTATCAACAACAATGTTAATGAGGATGATCTAATTCTTTTTTTACATTACATGATTCGATGGTTACCATAATATATTCCCACTGATTATCAAGTTCATCAACCTAATTACATTAATGTTGTCACAACCAGCTAGTACTTGGCAAGCTATTGCATAACAACTTTTGAATGTACGATGAACATTTGGGACTTTAGAGTACGATATGCTTTTCAATAGTCATACATATATACACTTGCAATTAATCGAATGATTACTCCATGACATAGTCGCAAGTAAATACCTTATTCCACACTTATATTCACATTAATGTTGTCACAACCAGCTAGTACCTGGCCAGCTATTTCATAACAACTTTTGAATAAACGATGAACATCTGGGAGTTCAGAGTACGATATGCTTTTCAATAGTCATACATATATACACCTGCAAATAATAGATTGATAACTGCATGCCATGTATAGTCGCTGTTCACTAAATACCTTATGTCACACTTATTTATAATGAAACTAATTTATTAACCTCCACTTCAATATTACGCTAAAGTCACCAACTTTATACCTTCTTACACGTGGTAATTAACTAGTGTAGTATCAAACATACTCGCAACGCCGAAATATATTTGATGCCTCCAAAGTTGCGAGTTCGCAAGGGTCCAAATTTATGAACTGGACTTCTTGCGAAATCGCAAGTCACAATGGTGAAGGTATTGAATGCATGAGTTTCATTACTAGCGCTATCGCATGGTGCTCGAAACCCAAAGCTTATAACTAGCGAATTCGCAACCTGGCCCGCCTCTGGTCGTCAACAGCATAATTCCAAGCCAAGAAGACCACAAACTTGGCATCTTATCACTTTTCATGGTCGAATCTTTCTTCCAAATCTCTTCTCTTTTCACATATTCTCTACTCTTTCCACATCAATCTTCCATCAAATCTACACAAACCCTTCAATAAATTCAACTACATCTCAAGTGGGTCAATCCAAAGTGTAAGCAATTTGCTAAGCTTTTCAATTACTTCTCCACTATTTGTTTCTCTACCCATATGCTTGTCTTTATGATTTTGTACTTGTTGTTTTGGAATTTAGTAGCACAATTTATGTGGGTAGGAGAAAGACAAACAAGGTAGACCCATCCTTAACACTACAATCAATTCTACATCTACCTATTTGATAATTGCAAAGGTATGGGTTTTTAGTTGATTACACTTATTTTGTGAGTTGTAAGGGGTCATTAGGGTTTATATATTCGTTGGAGTGTTAAACTTATGATTCATCATTAATTAATCACCACTAGGTCCATCAAAATTGTTACATTTTATTTGTTTTAGGTACTTGTGTCTAGGTAAACAAAATTATACTTAACTTGTGTGTAAATGCATATTCATGACCATGTTTGTAGGCATTCATTAATTGGGGAAAGTGGACTATATAAATGTTTTGTCATTTCCACTAACAAATTGGTCTCTAAACGTAGGAAAGGACAATGAGTGAACCAACAAACTCGACTTCTTCCAACACATCTAGTGGTGGAGAAAATGTTGTTCTAGATTCGCGACGACGTAAAACAAGGAAGCTTAGTCGCGCTTCAAAAGAAGAACAAATGAGGACCCATTGTCGCGAGATAGAGACACGAATCGACAATAAAATTCTAACACATGTCAAATTTAATGACATCGGTGTAGCTATTGCGCCCTATGATGATGCCCAAAGGTGGTCTAGTTGGTGTGGGAAAATAGGTAGGACTCATGTGCCGCTAGACACTACGGATTGGAGGCTTCTAGACCCCGCTATTAAAAGGGGTGTGTGGAAGGAATGCAAGGTGAAGTTCACTTTTTTATTTTTTTCCATTTAGTAATACCTTGTTAATAGGACTTACCATCTATACTATATCAATGTTAGCGACCCTTTGTGATCGAAGCCAAATCGTACGATCAAGTGAAGAAGAAGGCATTACAAATTGCATCAAAGTCGCATCGCGAGCATAAATATACTCTTGCCAAGGAGTACATAAACCCCAAGGGCATAAGGTTTGGTCAACATCCTAAGGATCGTTACAACCACATTGTCCCACTTACTTGGGAGATATTCAAGGCACGATGGCTAGAAAATGATTTAAAGGTTAGTACTAACATTCAATTTGCTTAATTTATTATTTTTCCTATACACCTTTAATTGTTCCCTAAATTAGTTTATCCTTACTAACCAATAAAATTCATAAAGGGTGTGGGTGATGATAAGTGTAAAGCAGCTGCTGCTAATAATATGCCCTACACCGGTGGACGGTGTGGATATTTGGGTGTGGGGAAGAAGACATCTAAAAACAAATACGATAAAGAGGTTAAAGAACTAGTAGATGGTGACACCCCCCTAGAAGAGGCAAAAAACCAAGTCGCGGCCGAAGACCCAACAAAATATACTCGAGAACAGTTATTCGTGCTTGGTAGAATTAAGGCTGACGGAAAATTCTCAAGCGAAGAGGCAAAGAGAATTGCCGGACGAGTGGTACGTGTTATATATAAGTTTACATACTTCTCAAAACTATTAATGTTACTAAAATTAAAATAGAACGTCATAGTGTATTTAAAATACGAACAACCAATTTGTTTGATTATTATTGTGAGTAGGATGAGGTAGGGCTTGAAGTTGAACAAGGTTTATTCATCCCGGTGGGAAAACATGATGTCTTGCATAGAGCACTAGGTAAGGATGAACATCCTGGAAGAGCAAAGGGGATAGGTGGATATGCGACCAAAATTGAAGCTTTTGGGATCAAACGTAGTAGTAAAAATCCTAAACCCTCTAAACTCCAAGTAGCCTTAAGCCAAGCTAAAAAATCCGAGCAAGATGTCAAGAATTTGAAAGCCATCTTAGCCAATGTTTGTGCTTTTGTGAATTATCCTATTCCCGATGATTTGTGTCTAACAAATCAAGGTAATGGACCATCATCCAGAGGCTCCCATCCATCCCCGCCCCAAGTTGAGGTTGACCAACCAAATCCTCCATTCGACCACATCGACATATGCACGCCATTGGCTCCTAGCCAACCTCAAGTTGATGTACAACTTCCGCAAGTTGATATACAAATTCCCAAAGCAACCACAAAGGTTAGGTTATCACCCTAGTCTAAGCCTTACATTCAAATTAATTACGCTTAATCATCTACTCCTTTTTGAAAATACTATGATAACAAACTAATTTTTTTTTCTTTAATGTAGATTTCCCATTCTTGCAAGTTGTACGTTGTTAGAGGTAATAATTCTCAACCAATACACGTTGCTAATGGGAATTCCTATCCTCATATGACTTTGCATCACAAATCAAAAGTCCCTAAGGGTTTCGTAAGGGTATCCATAGTTGAGGTGTATGTAGAAGATGCCTTGTTGCCGGTGACTGAGGATGATGAATGCACAACAGTTGGTCAAGGTTTGGGATTTTTTTCCGTATGGCCCGCGTGGTTGGTTGTAGATGCTAATTCAACATGCATCCCCAAGAACACAAAGCAACCAACAGAGATTGCCGACCTTAATTTCCCAATCCCTAAGATTCCTCTCTCTAATGAGTGTGTGGGCTTCATGAAAGCTCTCCCGGGTTTTGTTCGCACACTATTTGACATGCTAGGTCATCATAGCCGTGAATCTGTGTACTATTTTGTAGCCAATTCCAAGGTTTTTGGCGAGGCAAAGGAAGTGGTTGTTCCTTGGGAAGATTTTGCCCTATTTTGGCACAAACAAACCCTTCCCGATACTATACTAATCCTACATCAAATGTAAGTGTTATTGTTTAACCTAGTGGTATTTATGTGTTACTTTATTGTGTCCGTATTTATATACCTCTTCCGATACTTTATGCTCTAAGATTGTTGTAGGTTCATGCAATACGTCTCTTTGAGCGTGACCAAGACATTCATCGGTTTTTTGCACCCGACTTGCTTGCAACAAGCCCAACAAGGTAATAATGTGAGGCTTGCTTACCTTACAAAGTTCCTAAACGACAAGAGCAAAACCATTTTCATTGGGCCATACCTAGAGGGGTATGTATTTACTAATTGTTTGATTAGTAGATATTAGTTTCAACTGCACAAAATCTACATAATCTATGTTATAGTCTGAGGTGCATGTTGTTTAATATATAGTGGTCATTGGAGTTTTGTTGCAATGATTCCATCATTGAAGCGTGTCTATTGGATTGATCCACTACATTTCGCTCCATCTACAAAATTCGCCGATCTATTGGAGATTGCTATGCATGCTGTGAATGACGACACACTCCTTAACTTTGAACTTATTCAAATTCAGGTTAAAATATCGACTCCTTTATTACGTATTTGCAGCTAAATACATTTACATACCATATGTTAAACTACTTCAATTTCAGCACCGCAAGCAATTGTCCAACTGGGAGTGTGGATACTACATGATGTTGTATGCCTACGAGTGCATTGAGACCCTTACAAGTGACAATTTGGAACTACATCGCGTGAGTACTCTTACAATATGAAAGTTTCTATTTATTACCTACAAATTACCTTAGTTTGTATTAATAAATGTATCTCATTCGTAGATACTCGAGGAAAATCAATCGGCATACACTAAAAAAGAGCTAGAGTTGGGGAGAGATAGATTTGCAAAGCACTTGGTCATCGTTAGAGCTCGATTCATATCTAGACCACACGTACCACGTAAGGATGCATGTAAAACCTAAGTCGTATTTCTACATTTGTTATACATGCAAACGATTATAATTTATGAGTTCTTTGTGTTTGCCATTTAGTGGACTACATATATCTTGCAATTGACAGGTTTAGATATGCCAATTATACTATTTGTGCGGGATATTTACCAAAAATAAAAAATTAATGTACTAGGCTTTTTTCCTGGCGAGCTCGTTACCTTTCTCGTTAGGCACCAAATCGCTTATGCGAGTTACATGCGTAATCGCAAGTAGTCAAGCTCGGGTGGCAGTTTCGCCACATAGCTCGCTAGGTTGAACTCTGTCTCACCAATATTATGTCTAACGCTATCGCAACCTGACTCGTCAAGACTAGCGAAATATACAAGCGATCTCGCCACAATTCATCAGAAATCAACCCCAATCACAGTTTACTAGCGTATTCGCAACTCTGTCGCTCGTTAGCCACTGCCTCTCCAGTCTCAAACCCTGCGATTTCGCCAGACTACTCGTCAAACCTGCCGAGCAAGTTAGCGAGCTCGCCAATAAACTACTAAAATCGCCTAATCTCAGAAAATATGACGTCGTTTAATCATGCCTGAGAGTACACTTACGAACTCGCTACAAAATAATACGAGATGGCGTAGCGAGCTCGCTAGGACAGTTTTAGGCGAGCCACGAACGAGATCGCTAGTACCCTCGTTCACTATCTAAGATCTTGACCAGGCAAACTAGCGGACTCGCAAGAATATTACTTGCGATCGCTTGTTGGTGTCGCAACTAATGAAGTGACGCCCTAAACCCTAGACCATAATCATGCCTGATAGTACACTTACGAACTCGCTACAAAATAATAAGAGATGGCGTAGCGAGATCGCAAGGACAGTTTTAGGCGAGCCACAAACGAGATCGCTAGTACCCTCGTTCACTATCTAAGATCTTGACCAGGCAAACTAGCGGACTCGCAAGAATATTTCTTGCGATCGCTTGTTGGTGTCGCAACTACTCAAGTGACGCCCTAAACCCTAGACCATAAACCCTGTCTAATATGAAGTGTAGCGAACTCGCTACATAAATGTTTAGCGAATCGCCAACAGCCATCGTAACTAGTCAGACTCACACATAATTTCAGCCTTGCGTTTAAGCTAGCGAACTCGCCACTTGGTAAGTTAGGTTTTGATTTGAGTAGTTGTTGCGAGCTCGCAACACGTCATAAAGGCGGAAATGACATACTTCTAAGGCGGATGATACGCCTTAAAACAGAAAAATTTTAAGGCGGAAGAGGAACCGCCTTAAAGCTTTTTCAGGTTTTAAGGCAATACCAGAGAAGGCATTTGTCTTCTGCCTTGAAACGTGAAGGACCAACCGCCTTAAATGCTGCAAAATTGTAGTAGTGCATGTAACTTTAATGATAACTGGCTTAGGGGTTTTGATTATAGGAGGGACATAGCCACTATCAGCAAGTTCAAAATCAACTGGTCTGGATATATGGATTGGGTGAGCCAGTAGGGAGAGGTAGATCATGCCTTTTAGGGATTTGGCTAAAATATTCTGACATGGATCTATGTCTTCATAAAGCTTCTTATTTCTGGCATTCCAAAGTAGCCAGCAAACAAAAATTGGAGCATTGTGGTTTTAAGTTGGTATGTAGGCTAGAAAATCCTTTAAAATCGCAACATGTGGCAAGTCTATCCCATAGACTATTAAATTGGTAAAAAAGGGATGCACAGATTTTGTGCATTTCTTTCCAGAGCATAACATAAATGTTGCCGCTGTTGAAAAAATGTTGAAGGTATGTTCATTGGAGCAGAAGCAACATTTTGATGGGAGGTGAAAGCCATATTGAGCAAGAACATCATCAAAGGGTAATATAGCATTCAGAAGCCTCCACATGAAAACTGAAAGTTTTTTCTGCACCATTTTGGACCAGATCCTTTGGGGTTCTGAGCTTGGTGTAGGCTGATTTAAAAGTAAAGTTTCCAAGCTTTTCTGGTATCCATATCAATAAGTCTGGCCTTTGTGGGTGCAAAGTAGCTTGCTGGAGAAAAGGGATAATGTGTGTGGGAAGGATCAGTTTAAGCAGGGGGATGAACTCAGATTTCCTTTTATGAACTGAGCAACTGTAAATTTCACTTGGTTGCTCTGGATAGGTTGGTAAAAATCAATTAAAGGACCATACCCTGTCCAGTTTGACTCCCAGAAATTGCATAACCCTTGACCATGTATGACCTTGGAATTGGCTTCTGCAAATAAATTTATTTTGCAGATCCTTTTCTATATCAGTGAATTTTTCTTTGAGTCAGGTAAGGAGGCCATGAATCCAGTCCATGGTGCCTTGCCTATCTGATATTTTCACCATAATTTGCATGTAAAAGCATCAATTATGGTGGAAAGGGATCTTAGAGCTAATCCATTTTGGGTAGTAGGATAACAGATTGAATCCCATTTCCTCCAAGATTTTTTAGGTCCAGATTTTGTCATGCCTCAAAAGAAGACAGAGAATTTCCTCTCTATCTTTTTAATTACCTGTTTGGTTGGAGCCGTGATAGCCCATATATGCTGAATACAAGGAAGATTGGATCAGTGTTAGTTTACCACCACCAGTAGAAAGCCAAACATTTTTCCAATTTTGAAGTTTCCTTTCTATCATTTCCATAATAGGTTGGAAATGGATATTAAGGGTTCTCCCAATGAAAATTTGTACTCCTAGGTATTTAAAAGGTAGATTACCCTGTTTCATCCCCATGATTGATTTGATCTGTCTGACCTTGTTTGCTGTAGCAAATCTACTTACAAAAAAATCGCTTTTTTCAAAGTTAATATTTTGGCCAGTAGTGGACTCAAAAATAACAAGGAAGGCTTTTATTCTGATGAGGTTGATCCTAGAAGCCTTAAGAAAGATAACAGTATCATCAGCATAGCTGAGGTGGGAAATATTGATAGAGTTTGGTGGCAGGCTGTAATATTGTAGTTTCCCAGTTCGAAAAATATAGGCAAGGCTTCTGGTGAAGGATTGAGAGAAAAGGTTGAAGAGAAAGGGGGATAATGGATCCCCTTGTTTGATCCCTCTAGATGCTGTGAAAAAGCCTACAGATTTGCCATTTATGAGTATTGAAAATCAAGCATCAGACAGATTCTTGAGGATACAGTCAACAAATCTACTTTCAAAACCCATTTTAAGGAGGATTTTTTGTAGAAAGGACCAACTGACTCTATCAAATGCTTTCATCAAGTCAAGCTTGAAAATGCAGTTTGGCTATCTTTCCTTATTGTTTAGAAATCTTAACATTTCCTTTAGATAGATAACATTATCAGAAATGTCTCTATGTTGGAGGAAAGCTGTCTGGTGAGGGGAGACTAATTTTGGCATCAATGGTTTTAACCTTTCCATTAAGAGTTTTGAAAATATTTTATTTGAAACATTGGAAAGGCTAATAGGTCTATAGTCATTAAAACTAGTAGGAACTTCTTTCTTTGGGATAATTGTAATCCAAGTACTTGAAATTCCCCTATGTATGTGAGACCTAGTGAGAAAGTCATTAGATGCCTCTAGTAAGTCTTAACAGATGATATGCCATGCTTTAATAAAAAAGGCAGCAGTGTAGCCATCTGGCCCTGGACTACTGGTTTTATTAAGGCCATAGACAATATGTTTTAGTTCCTCTAGTGTGACTGGTTTGAGGAGGGACTCATTATCTTCCACAGATACCATAGAGGGAATCTGGGAGAGGAAATGGTCAGTAAATTGATCATTTTTTATTCTGAGGCTGATGGGATAGAAGGTTTTGATAATATGAAACAGCTTCCTGTTCAATATCATCAGCCTTGTCCAACCACACACCCTCAGAATTTTGATCTTTGTGATGTTTAGTCTACATCTTTTCTCCATCACAGAATGATGGAAAATTTTGTATTTTCATCACCCTCCTTTAGCCACTTTACCCCTGCTTTTTGTTTCCAGAAATGCTTTTGCTCAGTTAAATATTTTGTTAAAAGAGCCTTAGCTTCATTCAGCTTCACAAGTTTATCAGTTGAACCATGAAGCTCAAGTGCAATTTCCTGGAGTCTCACTTTTTCTTTTGCTTTAAAAACATTTTCATTTATATCCCCAATAACCTCTTTGTTCCATTTTTTCAGTTCTTTTTTGAGGTTATTGAGTTTATGAAAAATTTTATACATGCCCCTTCCATCAAAAGGACTGTTCCAGTGGAGGTTTATCAGCTCCAACAGATCAAGCCTTTTGAACCATGTGTTTATAAACCTAAAGGGCCTAGGGGCAGAAACTATGTTGCTACCTACTCTAAGGAGAAGGGGGCAGTGATCAGAAGATAGTTTACTAAGAACCTGTATGGATGACTGTGGGAATTTAGCTAGCTAGTTTGAGGAACAGATCCCTCTGTCTAGTCTTTCAACAGTTAAATGTTTCCCTCCCTCTTTATTTCTCCCATTAGTCCAAGTAAAAAAATTCCCAACAGTGTGGATGTCATATAAGGCCATACTGCTAATGAAAGAATTAAAATCACTAATGCTACCTAAGCAAGGACCAGCTCTACCTTTATATTCAGTGGCACTAATCATGGCATTGAAATCCCCTATGTAAAAGGCAGAGTCTAAACATGGCATTTTAAGATCAGACCATAAGCCTTTTCTTTCATTCCTAGTTCTAAATCCATGTACAAAGAAGGAGTCAAAAGACTCATCCATTGACTGAATATAGATCTGTACTAGAAAGAATTGGTTATGATCTAATAGTGGAGAAATAGAAATATTTGAATTCCAGAATAACCAAATTTTACAGTTACTTGCAGGCAAACAGTGTTGAAAATGGAGCTTTCTCCTATATATGTCACACTCAGAATTGTCATGTTGTGGTTCAATTATACAGAGAATATCTAGTTTATGGATTCTAATAAGATTTTCTAGTCTAAGCATAGAAGTTTCCATTCCCCATATATTGCATACCATAACATTTAATCATAGATTTTTTCTATCATTTTTTACGGGGTTTTATGCTTTTTGTGGCAGTTCTTGTGATGACCCTATTAATCTGAGTAAAATAGGAAGAAACCTTATTCTACTCAGATTCCAGAGAACTAGAACTACTTTCATCAACATGGACAGATTGTGAAATTTCAGGATTCCATGGAGGTACCTGGTTCAGATCTTTGGCAAGTCTGTCATCTACATTTTCTTCCACTTCCAAATTTTTCATCCTCTTCTTGTATATGTGGCAGAAATATGTTATTTCCTGTTCTTGGCTGAGAATAGAAAGAGAACTCTTTAGCATTAAAAGGATTGCCAGGGGAGATTTATGGGATACCTGAGTGAATGTGTATATCATCAGCTGCAAAGGTTCTTGGTTTCTTTGGGGTGGACCATTGTGCCAGTTGTGATTGCAGAGGGGGAGGGGGGAGTTGTGGGGGGAGAATGTTCTGGCTCAGGTAGTAGTGTGGGAGCTTGAAGCTTGTCAGGTTGATTGGCAGTCAGTTGGCAGGGAGGAGACTCCATAGGTCCGGGAAATGGGGGTTCCATTGGAGAGAGAGAAGCTTCTGATACTGTAACAAATTGATCTCCAGTTTCAGATGCGGTGTAACAATCTTGGTTGACTTCCAGTGGATCATTTTGAGTAGTATCAAGGGTGGCAGTCATTTTTCCTTTGAGCTTCTGAAGAGAGTTGGAATGGTCCTCCTCTATTTTGATAGGTGGTGGAGCCTCTTTTTGGACATATCTCATTTTAGGCCCTCTTGGCTTGGGAAGTGCTCTATCTATTAGAGGAGCTTGATTCTTCAAAGCTTTCTGTTTGTCAGCATGAGTGGTACCAGATGAGGTAGCAGTCTGAGGATTGGAGGTTTGTTTTTGGTGCTGAGGGTGGGTGTTTCTGTGGGGTGGAGGATTAGTTTTGGGGCCTATGTGATTGTGATATCTGGGATTATATGGAGCTGGTCTTAGGTCAGGGTGCGTGATTCTGAATTCTATGGACTCATGGCCTAATTTCTTACAGTGCCTACAGTATAATGGGATTTGCTCATATTCAATTTCAAATCTGCAACATCACCATTAATACTAGTAGTAAGGGTTACTGTATTATGGATTTTGGCAAGTAAGTCTATCTCCACACACATTTTTACTGCTGAGGGTCTAGATAGAGTTGCAGTTGCTAAATCCATTTTGATAAATTTTCCAATGCTATACCCTATGGTTTCCAACATCGCAGTATTATACCAAAATAAAGAAATGTTATGGATTGTTACCCAGATTGGAATGATTGAAGTTTCTGAGTCTGGTGTAAAGTCTAGAGTCCACTTGAACACTTTCATCACAGGGCCTTTGAAAGACCATGTCTGCTTCATCCAGCATCTCTGGTAATCCTCAGGGTCTTCAAAGCGAATCAGTATGTGCCTGAAGTCGATCGAGCCGAGTTGATATCTCCCGTTGAAGCCTACTGATTTGAAAGCTTCATGTAGGTATTCCATAGATGGTTTCAGCCTCGGAAATTTGCCAACAAGGGCATTGCTGTAGTGGGATGATAGTTGGGCGACTTTCTCCGGCGTAATTATGCACGCAACCTTTCCCTTGAACTCTGTAATTATTTGGATTAGTGGGTCAGAAGGTAAAGAGGTTGATGGGGGAGGAGGTTTGGTGGTGAGAGCATAGAGAAAGGACATGGGTTTGGGTATTCGCCACGATCCGACGGTGGATCCGCCATAGCGCCACCGCGGATATGACCGTTATTGTTGTTAACGGTTAGAAATAACGGCTAAAAGTCTGAAAACTTAGAGAGAAGGCAGAGAGTTTGCTTTCTAGGAAATATTTTAAAATTTCATTGTAGTCTTCTTTCCTAAGTGGTATGGAACTACTATACCACTATGTATTTAATTTAAAACAGTATATTATTATTATTAACATGTTATTCATTTTAGATAAAATAATTATGGTGAAACCTGTTTCAATTTAAAAATGCAAAAAATTTTATACAAAAATTTCCAAATTTCACGTTAAAAATATGTAGTTCAAGTTAACAGGTATAACGTTTAATGAAAATTTATTGAAACTTTTATAAAAGATCATAAAAGTTGAATGTTCAAAAGACGAACTCTTTAACTAAAGTAAATTAACTAAAAATAATAATCATATAAGTTGCGGGATAAAATGCCATGAGTCTCTCCATTAGTGCCGACCCTAATTATTTTAGGGGTTGAGGTGATAAGAAAAAAGGGCTCCCAATATTCAAAAGAATAACTAATATTTTCCTCTTTTTTGAAACTCTGAAATGACTCTTATACTTACCACTTGGTGGAACCATTTTTAATCATTCAAAATTGACCATAATTAAATAAATAAGTCTAACAAACATATATAGCTATAAGTATTCAAAATTAGTCCAAGCATATAAGTTTAATTTGATATTCTAATAGCACATATCTCCTAATATCTTTGTTCTTTAGTTTCTAAAATAAGACATCGTGTATACTAATGCAAAATGTATATATTAAAGTAATAAAGCACAAATTTTGCACATCAAATCACACATGTATATCGCACACGCATAACACAACCATTTACATGTATAATATATACTAGTATAATGTCCCGTGCCGATGCATGGGTATTTATTTAAAATTAATATCATATATAAATTAATTTAGTAAAAACTTACTTTTATTCATATGATATGAAAAATAATTGCAGTTTAATCATACATATGCAAGCAAAATATTAAATAAAAATTAAGAGTATCATTTAACCAATTAAATATGATATAATTTGCTCTATTCCTTTATTAATTGTTAAAGTGATTCTGAGAAAAGTGTGTAATTTTTATACGAAGTGAAAGTATATATAATATACGATCCATAATCTCATATATTCATTGCAGGATATAAAGAAGATATGGTGCGTGAATAATCATTACACAAAATTATAAATAATCTTAAGTATGTGACTCTTAAGCATGAGAATACTATGGAAATGAGTTTATAGATAGTAAATTTAACCTAAAAATAGTTAAAAATAGCTGATTTGATGAGTGAATAAATTATAAGTAATCTTAAATGGACCGAAATTTTTCTTTTATGAAACACGAAAACTGTTCAAAACTAAAAAAATAAATGCGTTATAAAAAAACAAAACAGGAAGAAGGCATAGTGAAGAACAAATTAATATGACTATAGAAATAAACGACTCATTAATTCCCAATTTTAATCTCTTTAAGGAATAGGTTGCATGAATTAATTGTGGATTAACACACTAAATTAAATATCTATTTAAGCGGAATTAATATCCATTCAAGAGTAATTTATAATTAAATTAGCTAATACACCGGTAATTTTATAATTCAATACACAATAAATTTTAACAATCCAAATTGAAGGAAAATGAATTGTACTCATTAATCCGTAAATAGGAGCAATGAGTTACAATTCTATAATGTTCAAAATGTTTCATAACCATAAAAATGTTTTTAACATTCAATCGTATTATGAAATTGATGACTAATCATTAATTCCCTTCGATATCAAAAAATAAAATATTTTCGTGATTTTTTCTCAATATTTTACAAAGCTTAGTCTAAATATTATTAATTTAGTTATGAATTCAGGAAATTTAACTATGATTTCGAATACATTCATTTTTATTTTTATTCAACATAATTTATTTATTATTTTTCAAATTAGTTCAGCAAAAATAAGCCAATCGATGGAGCTCCCCGATCGATAAAAACATGCATGAATTACTGCTACGAAAATAACAAATAATTTGTGAGGATGATTAAGTGCAGTTTTATTTAAGGGGACGTTACGATGCAGGATTTAAAATTAAGTTTACCGTTACAAAAGTAACAAATAATTTGTGACGATCATTAAGTGCAAGTTTTATTTCATGAAACGTTACGATTCAAGTTTTAAAATTAAGTTTGAATAATTTTTAATGAAATAATTGCAGGGTATAAAGAAGAAACGGTGCATGAATTACCGTTACAACTACCTATACTATACTTTAAAAGAGGATGAATTAGAATTTTCTCAGAATTTTGAATTATTTTTATGATCAACCACAAATTGACACGTGTCACTCTTTCTGTTATTCTTTTTTTTTTTTCTGAACTTCTATATTTCTACTCCTTCTTGAAATTCCTCCACTGATAACGGGAAAACCTCACACATTAATTTTCTTAAAATAAACTGCTCCTTCAAATCTGCTCTAAATACTCCAATTACTGCTTAAGAAATATGGTTCTGAAAGAAGCCCCCACCTTCAACCTTGGCTTCTGACTGGGCAAAGCTTACCTGCAACAGGAAGAAAATTGTTTGTGTAATAATTAATTTGTAAGAGATGCATAGAGAAACAGATAGTACTTGTGATAAACCAAAACTTACCACACAGAATATTCTGCACGGTAAGAAGCTTGCCTGATATACAGCGCCTGCAAGTATTGTACCACAATAAACGAATTACATCAGCGAAAAATCCTGCAGAGCATGTAGGACCAGCCAGGGGAGGGTGGCTAAGCACGAGTAAACATGATTATGAAGTTCAAGATTCTATGCACCAGACTGCAAAGTGCAAATCAATAATATAAGAGTTTCAGTGACAATGTGAAATGCAAGGATTTTGATTATTGTTACCTCGACACATACCCAATCAGTAGTGCTGGAGATCCCTAGACCAATAAATGCTGGAAGACACATTTCTTGTGTGATCATCCTGCAAACAGAAACATGGAAAAAAACACTCATTTTCTATAAGAGATGCATGGCGATACCTGCGAAAAAAAAGAGTAGAGTAGCCCAAAAATCAGCAAAAAAACAGCGTAGAGTAGCCCAAAAATCATTGAAAAAATACCCGGTGAAATCAGGGATGATAAGAGCAAGAGCGGCTCAGAAACTGATGTTCGCAGTGAGTGACGGAAAAACAGCGCCCAAATCTCCGATCCATAAGTGATCAAATTCTGATGCTGTTTTGATAAAACATCCTGCTCTCCTCCGGCCGATTCATCTAACGAAGACATTACATCAATTTCTAACTCCCAGAAACAAATAAAGATTCAAATTACAAAAACAGTCACATTTCACAGGAAATCGCGTACATGAATCCACCAAGAACCCCAATCAGCCCCCCAGTCACCATCGAAGACCCCCTAATCCCAGGCTTAATCCCTAAACCAATAACACAAAAAAACACAAAGATTCAAACTTTATCCACAGAATCAAAACGGGTCTTTCGGGTACAGAAAGAAGAGGGAAAAGGGTCGTCGGAATTACCGGAGAGGTAGCCGATGGTGACTGAAACGCCGGTGATGGTGGTGAGGCGAAGGTAGTCGAGGACGTTGACTCCGCTCCGCCACTCTTCTCCAGCTCCCTCCAGAGAGGATTCTCCAATCCCTGATGGCGCCGCCGATAAAAAGCCGGTGATCGGAGCTCCATCAGCGGAACGTGATTGGAAGTCCCAAACTTAATCCCTAAAACAAAAACACAAAAGAAAACACAAAGATTCAAACTTTATCCACAGAATCGAAACGGGTCTTTCGGGTACAGAAAGAAGAGGGAAAAGGGTAGTCGGAATTACCGGAGAGGTAGCCGACGGTGACTGAAATGCCGGTGATGGTGGTGAGGCGAAGGTAGTCGAGGACGTTGACTCCGCTCCGCCACTCTTCTCCAGCTCCCTCCGGAGAGGATTCTCCGATCCCTGATGGCGCCGCCGATAAAAAGCCGGTGATCGGAGCTCCATCGGCGGAACGTGATTGGAAGTCGGCAGCCTCGGTGGCGGTGGATGGGGTTTACTCACAAATCTTATTCGTTTCCAGTCAGACGAAGGAATTTATGGGGATAAAATGGAAGAACAACAAACCGACAGAGTTTATGAAGAAACGTATATTGAATTGATCCGAATTGAAGGAGGTAAGGGGAGAGGAAAAGGGCGGAAGAAAAACGCTGCAGAACGCACGTTTCAGAAAGGATAAAAACAAAAACCTTAAAATAAACCATGCTGATGTGTCAATTTGTGGTTATTTTAAAATTAATTCAAAATTATGAGAAAATTCTAAATCATTTTCTTTTAAAGTATAGTATAGATGATCAAGTTCAATACCAATTAAAAGGATTAAAGTGCAAAAACTAGACCAAACATTGGTCAAAATACCCAATTTCTAGACCCAACATTCAAAGTGCTCAAATTCTAGTATCTTGCATTCAAAAAAATGGCCAATTTCTAGAATTTAGTTAATTTCCTCCGTCAGTTCAATTATTTTGAGGGGTATTTTAATAATTTATATTACAAAAATCCTATTTCTCATCCTTTCTCTGTATCTCCACACGAAAATCACCCATTACTCTTTTGCTCTACAACTCACCGTCGCCCGATTCTACAAACACTGATCAGTTCAAATGTCCCTAAACCAAAAACACAGATACACACTGAATTATACATTACTATTAGGTCATCTTCTCCACTCTCTACAACTACAAATCAATCAACCTGCAAACAAACTCGATTTGAGGGCACTCAGTTTGAGAGCATTGAAAATTTTCGGAGAGCGGTTGGGGTTAACGGAGAAGAAAGTGAAGTGATTTATCTACGAGAGCACCAGTTTTAGCCGTCGGGCGCCAGTGAGTTGCAGAGCAAAAGAGAAAATGGGGATTTTCGTGTGGAGATCGAAGAAAGAATGAGAAGTATGATTTTTTTATAATATAAATTACTAAATTACCCCTCAAACTAACTGAACTAACGGAGGAAATTAACCAAGGTCTAGAAATTGAGTTACTTTATTAGAATGTAGGGTACTAGAAATTGAGCACTTTGAATGTTGGGTCTAGAAATTGAGTATTTTGACCAATGTTTGGTCTAGTTTTTGCACTTTAGTCAATTAAAAGTATGCAAAGTCTCTTGAAGGACCAATTTTTCTAAATGTTATGTAAATACCGCTATGTATTTAAACTCAAATGATACATTTTTGTGTTAAAACAAGATCATTATAAAGTAAACACAGAGTAAATCATGTTTTAATGCAAAAATATAATAAATTTCATTTAAAAATTAAATTTTTTGAAGTAATAAAATTTGCCGTTCAAATTAAATGGTAAACTGTCTAAATTAGAACGTATACTAAAGACTTTCATGAAAAGATAGGAAAGTTGCAAGTTTCAGATACTTCTTCAAAAATGAAAATGCAACTTGTCAAAAAAGTTTTATAGATGATTGAATTTTATCATATTTTCAATACTACATCCAATTTTCATATTTAATGTTGGATGGACACGAACATGTGAATGAAAATTGACTCTTTAAGGGCATATGTTCTTTACAATATGAATCTTTACAAAATTGAGCTAAATTAGTAAGTATTCCATCAAAATATTTCAATTCTAATTTATAAAATTGATTTTCGTACCAAAATTGTAGTACATGATACAAGGAATCTTTGGATTTTAATAGCCAATATTTTTTCTAAACAAAAAAAAATATCGATCCTTAACCTTAACTTGTACTCGAACCAATTATTGAATTGGCCTAGCCGCGTCTTCTAGTGATATATCGGAAACTTCAACGTAGAATCAGCTGCCCCGACCCGTTTTGACCACGGCGCCGCCCGGAGAAGTATATAAACACTTCCGTTCCGATTCACAAGTCCAGAGACCGTTGGGAGAAGATACACGGGTCGCGTCACATTCAACAACCGGGCTTGAATAGTCAACCAACCCCCAACTTCCCCCTTTCTTCTTTCTTCATCATTTGCCTTCCCAATACGCCACCGATCACCGCAACCGCAACCGCCATCTCCGATCGATCGTTTCTCCGAAAGAAGGATTTCAGATGTCGGATTCCGATTCGTCGTCGCAAGGCGGCGCGGATTACAAAAATTTCCGCCAGATTACCCGTGAAAGTAAGTGATTCAACTTCAACTTTCGGTTTAGTTCTAGTTTCCTTTCAGCAACTGTAGTTTATCGATTTCAGTCCGTGTTCGCGTACGAGTTTGCGTAGTAGGAGTATAGCTAATTAATTTTCTCCGGTGACCGGAGTTGTTGTTTAATTTATTAGCGGTTATGCATAGGCTAGTTGAGTTGATGAGGAATTTTTTCATGTGCCAGTAGCTGGTTATGTTTTAGGAAATGTGCTGTGAAAGTAATATATACGTTTCATTGATGTTGTCTTTCTCTAATTGTACTCCAGGATTGTTATATGAAATGCTTCGGTCGACAAAGAAGGGAGATTCTAAATCAACTTGGAAGGTAGGGGTGGTCTTCTGTTCGTGACGTTTTATTTCTCTATCTGTATTAGCTACCATTCTGATTTTCAGCATTATGTAGGGAGTTCTGATAATGGATTTCTATGTTAGTGATTTTGATGTTTACATGTGTAATCGAGGAACATTTTTAGGCTGTATGTAGATGCATATTAAGCTTGACTTAATTTTTATGCATAAACCGTGAGGGCAAATGTCTGGAACTCTAACAGATGATAAATTGAATATAACATTCTTCAGAGCTTTAGGCATATGCATAGTGGGTATTTAGACAGAACAGAGGTTTAGGCATATGCATAAATGTTGCCGACCTTGAATTTTAATTGAGTTAGACAAATAGTTCGGGGGAACTCTAACAGATGATAAATTAAATACAACGTATAGGGGATGTTTAGATACCACTTCCACTCGTCTGTAATAAAGATCTATTATTTAAATTCTTGAAATAAGAGGAGATGATACACTTCCCCGCTACTGTTTTTACTTGCTTCTTAGTATCCTTACATTTTGTGGTGATCCTCCTAGCATTCTCCTACTTTCTCTATCTGAATGTGTTCATAACTTAGTTTAGTTTCTTATTGTATGATATGAATTCTGTTGGTACCTGTGTTTTAATCTAGTTTATGCTCTTCTCTGATTTTAGTCACCACATCTCTTTTGACCTCCTTTCCCAGGTGCTAGTCATGGACAGAATGACTACTAAGATAATGTCATATTCATGCAAGATGGGAGATATTACAGATGAAGGAGTTTCATGTAAGACTAGAAGGCCAGTCTCCAGAGAAATTCTTAACTTATGTCTTAATTATACCAATGACTGGAATAGGATGAGATAGCCTTTTGAACTGATAATGACATGCTCTTTTTCAGTGGTGGAAGATATACACAGACGGAGGCAACCTTTACCTACTATGGAGGCTATATATTTTGTTCAGCCAACCAAAGAAAAGTAATCACCTCTTTCTTCTCAGAAGTTCACTGTAACATTTTTAGCCTAAATTGTCTAATCTTTTTGATATTGATGGATTCTGAACAATCATTTAACCCTAGCATGTGCAGTCTATGCATAACACAGCTTCTTTGTTTGCTTGCTAAAAACATTCTCCATCACTGGAACCATGTCCCCATTGCCATGCATATTCCTGAACTAGTGGTTTTATGTCCAACCTTTGGCCTATAATATGATAATCAATAAATAAATAAATTAGAAATTGGATATACGAGTGCCGCTCCTCTGTTCAATTATCAAGTTTTACTCAGCAATATTATTCTGATATAATTTTTTTATTTTATTTGGTTTTCTTGGACACACAGTGTAGAATTCTTCCTCTCTGACATGTCTGGGAGATCACCTCTGTACAAAAAGTAAGTTTTTGTAATCTGCTTTGCACGCATCAGGGAGGTGAAGTTCATTTCTGAACTAATATATCTCTCTTTGTCTTTCTCTCTCTCTTTCTGGCATATTTAGGGCATTTGTATTCTTCAGTTCAGCTGTACCTAGGGAGTTGGTGAACCAGATAAAAAAGGAGACAGCTGTGTTATCTCGTATTGGTGCCTTGAGTGAGGTTACATAATCATTGTTGAGTATGAGATTCCATTGATAGTTTTTGAGAAAGAAATGAATTTATGACTATTCTCATATGGTTTAAACTTGCAGATGAACTTAGAATACTTTGCCATAGATAGCCAGGTATGTTTGGTTTTCTTATACGTTACCAATACCTTAAAGATTAAAAATTGTTCTCTGTTTATTTGCACACAATAGTTTTGCTGGTTTTTCTTTGCTTTTACAACGCATTATGATTTGAAGAACTTTACCTCCCTTTGAGAGATAAATGGGAACCTAGAAGATATTTTAAAGTTAACTGTGTGATGAAATTGGCACTTAGCTGAATTTAGTCGGTTAATAAACTATCGAGCCACTGGCTTTTCTTTTCTGATACCAATTTAACATTTATATTTTAGGGTTTTGTTACTGATAATGAGAGGGCTTTAGAGGAACTCTTTGGGGATGAAGAAGTTTCTCACAAAGGCACAGAATGTTTGAATTCAATGGCAACAAGGATTGCTACTGTTTTTGCATCAATGAGAGTATGTGCTCAAAATTCATCAATTTTGATTGGCTCTTTATTCTTTATTGGGAATATAACTAGTCGGTGATGATCTCCAGGAGTTTCCTCTAGTGCGGTACCGTGCTGCCAAATCACTTGATCATAACACAATGATAACATTCCGTGATTTAATTCCAACAAAGCTTGCTGCTGCTGTTTGGAACCACCTTGTAAAATACAAAGCTAACTTACCAAATTTTCCTCAAACAGAAACATGCGAATTGCTTATCCTTGATAGATCAATTGACCAGGTACCTTCATGCTAACTGTAACTATGCTGTTCTCTAGGTTTATGAAAGTATACCCTATAATCATTTGCACTTAACATCATTTAAATGAATGCCTAGATTGCTCCCATTATACATGAATGGACATATGACGCAATGTGCCATGATCTACTATATATGGATGGAAATAAATATGTCCATGAGGTTAGTCTCTATTTTAATTTATGGTGGCTTGTATACATATGATGTTTATGATGCTGTACTTAATCATTATTGTGCGTAGGTTCCAAGTAAAACCGGTGCTCCTGAAAAAAAGGAGGTCCTTTTGGAGGATCACGACCCTATTTGGGTAGAGCTTCGGCATGTCCACATAGCAGATGTATGGAAAGTGAATAATAATACTTAAAATAAATTTTCTACATATTTGGGGTTCATTTTGATCAATTAATAATTTTTAGGCACTTGAGCGGTTGCATGACAAGATGAGCAATTTCGTTAGAAAGAATAAAGCTGCACAAATACACCAGGGTGGAAGGTTGATTTACTTTCATCAGTTGTGGCATTCTGTTGATTAACTCTTTATTATGAAACACTATTACTCAACCATCATCTTCTCCTTTTCTTTACATCCCGGTGCTATTAGTTTCTGACATAGCTCTTGATGTTCAAGTACAATAAAAGGTTCAGAATAGTTTCTAATCTGAAATGAACTTTATTGTGTATATTATTTGTTTATTATATTATTTACTTTTGTAGCTTTGTGTTAATTAAATTCATGTGATTTTCAAAATGTTTGGAACAATGATAAAAAAAAAATGTTTGGAACATCTTCGGTAACTATTAAAAAAACCCTTTTCATACAGAGAGAACTATGCTGTACTATGATTTTGGGACATGCTATAAGAAAACGTATAAGATTTTGTGATTCATATTAGTAGGCAGTAAAGATTATATTCATTCTGCTGTTTGATACTAGCGGTAGTTCAAATTAAAATTGTTAACATTGTTATTTCTCTTTTTATACTTTATGTTCTCCGAATGTTGTGGTGGTTTGATGATTTGGGGATTTCCTCTCTAATCATTTGTGATAAATGATAATGCATGACTATATTGGTTTTGATTTTGCAACATCATTTGATTTTATTTTGCAGAGATGGCAGTGAATTATCTACTCGTGAGTTGCAGAAGATGGTACAAGCTCTGCCTCAATATAGTGAGCAGATAGAGAAGCTCTCTCTCCATGTTGATGTAGGTATCATGTAAATGACCAAGATTAGTTCATGGAATTTTGGGTTTACATTCACACTTAATCTCGTACGAACACACATGCAAATTTATATGCCAATGGCAAAGAAAAGAAAAACGAAAAGGTTCTTAAGACTATTGAACTTATAATCAAACCATATTATAATTCTTAATATCAGTTAAAGATATTGGGCTGTTAGTGGATTCTTCCTTGTTACTATCTGGTGAAATGTTTCTAGTATGCACATAGATGTCCTTATCCCCAGAATATCTTCTGAATGTTCATCTACCTTTCATTTCAGATTGCTACGAAAATAAACGAGATTATGAGGGAATTAAGCCTAAGAGAGCTAGGGGAGTTGGAGCAGGGCCTTGTTTTTGGAGATGCTGGAACAAAAGAAGTAATTACCTTTCTAAGAACAAAACAGGTTAGTATATGTATATTAGTTATTAGTTATGCGATATGATTGCTGCCTTTGTAATTGGCAATATGCAATATGATTCTGTAGCTGAATTTATATCCCCCCTTATGTAGGATCTTACTCGGGAGAATAAGTTGCGGTTACTTATGATTTATGCAGCCGTTCATCCTGAGAAGTTTGAGAGTGACAAACTTGCAAAATTAATGGAGGTTAGACATCCACATCCTCTCTTTTTTCTTTTTTTTTCAAGGCCAAAGGCTGTGAAACCAATTCAGGAATAGTTGCTGGTGAAATCTCCTTGTAGAGTCTTTCTGTTAAATGTCATTATTTGTGCTAGTCATTTGTTTGAATACTTAAATTTTTGGGAAGCTGAATCTGATATATGATAGTGGTTCTAAAGTTCAAATAGCATTATAAGATTGTAGTTTGTTTTGCATATTGTTTCTGCTGAAACATTTTGGTTTATTCTTTAGAACTTATTTTTGCTCTTGCTACTGATATGTGTACGTAAGGGGCAAAAAGGTAAAATGAGAAGATAGTTAGAAAAAAGAGAGAAGAAGATAGAGAGTGAAAGTGTAAGGTAGAAAGAGAAGATAGTTAGAAAAAAGAGAGAAGAAGATAGAGAGTGAAACTGTAATCTGTTTATTAGCTCACATATACTTGAGTTAGTGGAAATGTTTTCTATTTTTTACCAGGACTTCATTTATATACTTATTTATTCTCATCATTACTTGGCTGTAGCTCGCTAGATTGCCACAGGAAGACATGAATGCGGTTTATAACATGAGATTGCTCGAGGGAGCAACAGAGAGCAAAAAAAGCTCCATTGTACCATTTTCCTTGAAATTTGATGCTAAGGTATTGTAAGGTTGCAGTGGAACTTTAGTTAATCATATTGATTGTTCCTATTATTTATGTATTTTTTCGTCATTTATTTAATTTCAGAAGAAACGTGCTACTAGAAAGGATCGCTCTGGTGGAGAAGAGCAGTGGGTGTTATCACGGTTTTACCCCATGATAGAGGTATGTAAGATTTGGATTTTTGTTGCAAAGACTGTCCTTGGGAGAACATGTAAACTTGAGTGGTGTCCATTCATTGTCATGTTCCTTGTCCTAAGACACTGCCAGATATTCAGAAGCTCTATAGCTCTAGGACCCTGCCAAATTAGCTAAATAAAATTCTTGAGTGCCTTGCTGACTATACTTGTGATTCATTCTGTTTGAACATGGAAAGTAAATTAGAACAAGTTTAGTAGTTGTGATATTTAAAGTTCTGGTCATTTGTAGGAGCTTGTGGAAAAATTGAGTAAAGGAGATCTTTCAAAGAATGACTATCCTTGTATGAATGACCCTAGTCCAACATTTCATGGAACATCTCGTAGTGGAATGTCCCAATCAGGTGAACTTCATAGTGCACAATCTGTGAGATCAAGAAGGACAGCAACTTGGGCCCGTCCTCGAAATTCTGATGATGGCTATTCAAGGTTAGACTGGCTTAATGATTGCTTGTAGTTTCTGTAGCAGCAATTTTTATTATTAAAAAAACTATCCGTGATATGCATTTCAAAAGTAGTAGTCTTATTTAATATTCTTTTGGCTTTGTTGATGACTGTTTGCATCATCTCATTGCAAATTTTTAGGAATGCTTTTTACTGCAGTAAGCGGTAAATTTTAATTCTCGCGTTAATCTTGAATTTTGCAGTGATTCAATTCTGAGGCATGCATCGAGTGATTTCAAGAAGATGGGAAAACGAATATTTGTGTTCATAGTTGGTGGGGCTACAAGATCAGAGGTAAAATGGTGTTACATACGACTTTTATGTTGTGTTTATTGCTACCTATACCGCATGGTCTTAGTTAATGTGCCACTTCCTCCTTCCTACTAGTTGTACTAAGTTTCTTCTTGTTTTTATTAATGCAAATTCAGATGCGAGTGTCTCATAAATTAAGTGCAAAGCTCCAGAGGGAAATCATTCTTGGTTCATCTAGTCTTGATGATCCTCCACAATTTATTACAGTATGTGTCTTTATCCTAATCATTATTATGCTTCTCACTTCTCTTTATGAAAGGGAAGATATCCATTTTATGCATTAGATAATTAATTTATGGCACTAACCTGAACTATATTCATTTTGTGTATTTTGCAGAAACTGAAGATGATGACTTCACCTGAACTATCTTTGGATGATCTTGAGATATAGGGATACATTTTGTGAACTTGGATTTGCTTAATAGGTCATTATGTGTTGTGTACTATTATTTGGGAGGTGACTCTTCGGTTCTTTTTCGGATCGTGATGTAACTTGTGAGTGGTGATTTGGAGCCCTCCACATGTATAAATTACTACCATTCTTTCACAATGCAGAAGTGTTCATTCTTCTTTGTTCCAAGCTGTCCATGATTACATGTATATAGATGATCTTTATTTGATTTTGTATGTATTCAAATATTGGGTTAGCATTCTTGGGAACTACACTTTATGTTATTCAACTTTAGTATAAATTGATCAAAGTGGTCGCCTATCAACTGGAATTACAGCATATCATTTTCTTTTTTAATCTGTCATCAAGATTGAGGTCATCCTTGTAACTTTCTATGTTGAAGCAACTCTCCTCTTGTTGAATGATTGTTCCAAGTATACTACCTTCTAATTTTAAAATTAGTATAGCTGTCGAAAAAAGGGGTTGGTCTTGGTGTATAAAATCCATTATATTATGAAATGTATTATCCCTATGTTGAGTAAAAGAGTACAAATAGTGTAAAAATAGTTAATCGTAAATAAACTATGTTGATTTTAGTGTACACTCATGTTGACTCGCACAAGCAATTTAACGAACGAAAGCGAAGCCCGATTCAATCAATGAGAGGACCCAGTACTCCCAAGCAATTTAGAGATTGCAAAGATGAAATCTAACTTTCCCGACAAGCATGGGGTTCCACTTAACTACAACTCAAGTAGATCATGATTCTGCATTGTATTTCCGTTCAACTCAACTTCAATTTTGACCAGTTCCATACTCCTCTCGTATGGCTGTTTGGTAGTCAACAACAACAGTTTCAAGCGGAAGACTATTTTGATTCAAACTCCAATCTCGATGACTTCTTGACTGATCACGAGATAGCTGGTGTTGGTTGATCAGGCTTAATTTGTTCTTACCTTTGCTACTTGTTTAAGCTAATTCTTTTTATTTTCATGGACAGTTATCAGATGGCTTCTGCTTCTCTTTGAATACTTCGGTGGTGTTGATGGAAATTCTGTCAGTGATTCGGGCATCGTTGCACTGCTGAATGTCAATCAAGGTGATTGAGTTACTGTTCTTGCACTGCTTATGCCTATGATAGCAGTAGATGCTCAATCTGGGATGGAAACCTCTTCAACATTCAACAGCTTTTAGCAACTGATAATGTGGGAAGTACGATTTACATTAGGCTTGATGGCTCGGGCAAGATTGAGACGTCAACTGTGATAGGTGCTGTTTTGGGGTCACTTGCTGCTGCACTTGTCATCTTGGGTGTTTTTGCTCTTGTTTTGGTAACCTAGGAGGAGAATGGTAATGGTTGGATATGGGAAGGTAGTAGAAGGTTCACTTGTGGCATTTAGTTATAGAGATTTGAAGAAAATATTATGTGAAAGTGAACATAGCTCTCAAGTATTCTTAGCACCTCTCTGAAGAACTTGTCAGAAAGAATGTTAATGCGCAACATACATGGCAAGTTTGAGCTCTAAGTATTCTTGGCAACTTAACCGAAAATTCTTTGCCAAATTGAAGCTCTACAAGAGGACAAAAGCTAATAACCCTAATAACTAAACGGTGTTCCAGCCCTACTACATCACCAAAGCCAAACGCCAGGAAAAAAGAAGCCTTACTTGCTGACTTTCTTCGACACTTGATTGAGCTCATCCACAACTTTTCTTTTCTTACTTTCACTTGTCATTTTCTTCACATATGCTACATATCCTTCCACATCAAACTTCCTCTTGCAGCCAGCGTAGTTCATGTACCGAATTTTTCCAAACACTGGCCTCTCTCGCCATCCCTATGACAGAAACATTCAATAATGTGTTACTGATTGCTTTACTAGAGAGAAAGGGGCTATACTCCTCTCAAGATTTGAAATTTCTAACAAAACAATTCAAATGATTGCCAACCAACCTGGTCATGGATGCCACATATGGACCACATGCAACCTACATAGCCGCTTGGATCTCTCCCATCTATGTGGTACTGTGGAAAATAACAGAGCGTAAATTTATGATGAAAACCCTTGAAAGCAGTCTGGAAAGTTTATGATGTAATACTACCTTGTCATTTAAATCAATTGCTATGGCCAAAGCTTCTTCAGGTCCATTTGTCCACTCCAGAATCTTTTTAGCCCAATACATCCTACACAAGTGAAAATGTTGAAACAACCAAATGTAAACAGCTTTCAGATATCAGGCCACCATGGAAAAAACTCAAAAAGACTCAAACCATGATTAAAAATAAAATAAACGGCGCATCGAATTTCAACTTTCCAGGCAAGAAGTGAAATTTTTTACTTGCCTCATAAAACCATGCATCTTGCCGTAATGAACCATCTCTAATTGAGCGGCATTCCAAAGCTGCAAATGCACAAAGATAAAGAGCTGAACCACTTGGGAAAACTCTTGCATGATTTAAAATGACTTTAAACCGACTTTAAATCTGCCACATTTTCTCAAACCTATGCCTAATCCAATGATAGAAAAAACAGGAGAAACATGATTGGAGGACAAAAGCATCACTTCATAAAAAGAATCATATGCAATCTTCTAAAGACAAATTATATACAAAAAATAGAAGCTTACAGGATCAGCAGTTTGTGCCTTCTCCAGTTGTTGCTTCCTGCAAACACCACAATGATTCAAACTTTCAGATAAAAAGGGTAAAATTAAGAAAACATAAAGCAGGGATTTCAATGATAAAAGAGCAGCTCCACTGACGTGTAAATGTGCTCACGCTTGTCAGAGGCATGGCTTGTTAATGTAATTTTTGCCCAATCCCAAGCCCCCTGAAGGGAATCATAATGTGGCTGATAGAAGCAGAAGTTATCAGCAAGTTCTCTGCGTACAATCAGTTCCTCTAAGAAAGTATCAACTGCCTGCATTCAGAGAAGCAGACCAGAAATGAACATCTGATCATCGATAAAAGAGAAGCAAAAGATATGGAGAAAAAGAAAAGACTAAGCAACATGCAGTTCAACAAGCAAGCATACTCATACATAGAAACTACCAGCACTCTGAGTCAAAGAAAAGACACAACCATACTCAAAAAATAAAAATCATTACGAGCACAATGAACTAATTATCATCATCAGCGAGAGGATGAATATAATATAAGAGAGTAAAAAACTATTGAGATGCTGAGAGGGCAAGGAAAGAACCTGTGGGTAAAGCTTTCGAACTTTCTGTGCCTCTAAGGCACATCGTTGAGCTGCTATCTGTCCAAAATGCAGATATGGAGACAGGGCGGATAGTGATTTTGGTTTCAATGGATTATTGCGATCCGTGGAATAGGTCTTAAATCTCTTCTTTAGAAACCCATTTTCCTGCCCCATTAGTACTTCCATGGCAGCATCTTCACCTGGTTCACACCATTCAATTTCAGGTACTTCTGCTCCTTTCCTGATAATTTAGTCAGATAAACAGAATATCCTTCCCTCAAACTAGACCACAAAGTCAATTCAGTTAAATTTTCTAAGTGTCTAACCTTACAACATCTGCAATGAGATTCCCCCAATCTATGGATCGTTCAGGTGCAGGCCACTCAATTTTGGATGGCATCAATGTTGGAAAATCAATTAGATAAGTGGGCAGCAACTTATTAATCTTACTCCTTATTGTCCTAGCACCATACTCCAACTTTTCAGATGCCACCCAAGTAGGTACCACATTATGTGCATCGACTTCATGAACTGACACGGAATCATCCACCTTCTTGATAATAATCTCTTTCCAACTCCTGACTTCCCTTAACGGCGAAAAGTCTGTTACCAAAAGCGAAGCCCCACATTCTGTCAGGAAATCTGGAATTGTGTTCACAGCTTCACCCTAGTAGACCATATTAAAAAAAAATACTTTAATGTCACGACTCATAGAATTTGCATCTCATTTTCAGATTACGCTTACTTCCTAGTGTCAATGCAATTGCAAAGCAAACATTTTGATTCACATCACATGGTTGACTAAGAAACCGTTTAACTATTACAATCTCACTACAGATAAACTATAGGTTAAGGATAGCTGATATCTTGAACAAAGCTATATCTAAAAGATTTGACACTTTAATATGCTTAAGTTATGAAATTTAAGTTAACAGATCTGACTAGCCTAGTCTGGCAAGGAGGCAGTTCAAAATAGAGATTTGAAGAACATGAAATTAAATAAAGCAATCAAATTGTTACAGTTTTCAAGAACACAGTCATACACGCTACTTAATACGTTCATAGAAAATGAACACTGTTATACCTGGAACAGGAAAAAGGGTACATTCAGAGGCTCTTGGTGGAGACGATGGTGGAGCTTTTGGAGACCTCTGAGCATAAACCCCAATTGTCTAGCCTTGGCACTCAGAAACGAATCGAACAAATTGAATGCTATGGCGACGGGGACATTTGCCTTGTTGGCCTCGTCAATGGCGTGGAACAACGCCCAATTATCTCTCACCCGCTGATCCCTGAACATCCAGTAAACCACCGGCCCGGTGAGTTTCTTCTGATCAATGGGTAGCCCCGACGTTTTCTTCAAAACCCGGATCCTTCCCGGTTGAACGGAGGCCATTGGTGCGGTTTTCGTTAACGGGGCTCTCGGTGGAGCGGAGGCGGGGAAATGGAGGGAAAAATAAACGGCGAGGTTGTGGTTTAAATGCGGACACGTCGCTTCTCTTCTCCATAAATTTATAAACTACTAAATAGACCTTGAGATTTAGTCTATTATCATAACCGACCATGAATACCTGAGCAATTGAACCTGCAATAGATAAAATTGGGCAAAGGTCTAATCTTCCAATTTAGTCCACTCCGGTTTGATTTAATTTAGACGAAATATGATCAGTCAACTCATTATTACTTTTAAATTAATGCATTAAGAGTTGGTATCTGGAATAATCGTCTATATTATGTATAATATATACTAAGAACTACACTAGAATATGGAAGGAATGAGGTCTTTATTTGTAAATTTTAAAGAAAGGTATTGTTCACGCACACTGTTCATGGCTACTGTTCACGCGTACTTTTTATATTATCTACATGTAGCATAGATGTAGAGACACTCAATAGTTGTTGGGTGCCTAGAGATCTGAGTGTATTCGCTTGCTAGTATTGTTAAATATAGTGAGATTGATATCGTCAAGTATAGATTATAACACCATTAATTATTTTGTCAAACAATTCTAAACGTTGTTGAGAACCTTGTTCCAGATTATTCCTCCAAAAAAAAAAAAAAAAAAACTTGTTCCATGTTATGTATAACTTTGCAATGAAAGTCACCATTTATTATGCCCTTTGCAATTCTAGATCTAGTAGTTTATGTAAGCCGGTCGAGCCAATGAATAGCCACAAAAGCATTTTCAGTAATTTGATTTTAGTATCTATATCTTAATTTTTAACAAAACTAGATTGAATTAAATTAGACTACATATAGTAAAAACAATTAATTTATGAGTTGGTCTCTGAAGAGACCGTCTATATTACAACTATAATATAAACCAAGGACTACATTAAAATATGGAAGAAATGAGATCCTTATTTGTAAAGTTTGGAAAAGTACTGTTCATGCGCACTGTTCACCGGCACTGTTCACACACTATTCACCAGCACTGTTCACGCAAAGAATATGTACTCAAATCAGCTAATATTTCACAATAAAAGCTACAGTTTTCAACCTAAACAATCAAGTTTCACAAACACCACAATTTTCAGCCTAAAAATCAAGTTTCTACAATCAATGTAGTTCTCAGCCTAAATAACCAAATTTTCAGGCTAAATAACCTAAACAAACAATGACAACAGTTTTCAGACTAAATAATTAAATTTTCACAATCATCACAGTATTCACGATAAATAATCAAGTTTCACAAACACCAAAGTTTTCAGCCTAAACAATCAAGTTTTCACAATCATCACAGTTTTCAACCTAAACTATCAAGTTTCACAAACACCACAATTTTCAGCCTAAAAAATCAAGTTTCTAGAATCAGTGTAGTTTTCAGGCTAAATAACCAAGTTTTCAGGCAAAAAGCCTAACAAACAATCACAACAGTTTTCAGGCTAAATAAGTAAGTTTTCACAATCATCACAGTAATTTTGACAATAAATAATCAAGTTTCACAAACACCAAAGTTTTCACCCTAAACAATCAAGTTTTCATCCTAAACAATCAAGTTTCCACAATCACAGCAGTTCCGAAAATTAAACACACAGTTCCAGCATCACGAGTTAAAAAGTATCGAAGATTAACGAAGAAAGGATCGACAGTTCAATATTCATCAGGTTGAACACATACAAATACACACAGAGTTCCAGCATCACTACATAAAAATTCAACAAAATTTTGAATCATGACATGAAATTACAGCAATCAGAGCATACATAGAGATCACATAATCGATCAACAGCTAAAAACAGCAGATCCTAACATTCGAAGCATCGATGATCTGATCATTGAATCGAGAAATTACCAGGTGCGGGAGCCGATCAATCAAAACGCCGATCTGAACAAAACGCCGGGAGAGCGACGGGAGAACGCCAGGAGATCGACGGGAGATCGCCAGGAGATCGATGGGAGAACTTCGGGAGAGCATGGAAAATTTGGGGAAAATTCGGAGCCCCGATCAGAATGGAATTGGGAATGTGATTCAACTGTATTTATATATTTATGAATTGGGAAATTGCAGAAAAAGGACTTGCCCAAAAATAATTTGCAAAATGGGGGCCGTGCATAATTTATATTGCAGAAAGGTGATCGTGCATAATTTATATTGCAAAAAGAGACCGTCTATATTTTATAGACGGTCTATTCCAAAACTAATATATTATTACTTTCAAATAGGTAGGGATGTATGGATTTGGCACAATGTTCCGAATGAGAAGTTTACTGCGAAGTCAATATACCACACACTCAAGGAGGATCCAAGATCGGAGTACTTCCATAACCAAAAAACCATCATGCCGGTTATTAGTGATGAATTTTGGCCAAAGCTATGAAGCTAAGAATTCCGGCGCGAGCAAAGCACTGTTTCTACCGCTTATGTATGGATTCTCTGCCCACTTCATAAAATCTTAGAAAACGAACGATACAGGTGGCCCTTAAATGTCAGCCATGTAACATGGAGGATGGAACAACTAGGCATCTTTTCTTTGATTGCGACTACGCAAAGCGTGTCTGGAGCACTCTCAGATTGCAACAGAAAATAATAGAAAGTGAGAGAGCGAGGGGTGGTGTATGGTTCAGGCAGCTTATGACTGATAATGTAGAGCATATGAGGGAGATCATGGTTATGGTTTGCGCCGGTGTCTGGTTCCAACGAAATAAAAATTCTTCCAGTACTCCAACATATCAGCAAGCTTGCTAGCCACATCCATTCAGACGTCCCTCGTATCTTTTGCAGAAGCAAACGCGTAGCCAGAAAGAGTGGCTGAAGCGCTGGATATTGGAAACTTATTGAGACCTCCAGACTATAACCGATCGATTAGATTTGACACCGGTCCGGGGAATAGACGAGTAGGCGTTGGAGTTGTTGAAATGGAAATGGACGGAACTTTTGTTAAAGCACAAGCAAACCGACTGGATGGGGTGCATGACCCTTTGTATGCGGAAGCTGCGGCGATGAAAGAAGTGCTTAAAATGGCAGATGAATTATAGTGGCCATATGTTGCTACTATATATAGGAGACACACTCAATCTAGTGCAAATCATTCACGGCGAGATGTAAGCACCGGAACTGTACCTCGGCTTAATAAAAGTAATACATTCGAAATTCATAAGAATGAGAATTAAATTGCCACGTTGGTGAGAATAGTGATTCCAATGAAGTAGAATGAAAGTTCCACTCCGGAATTTCCAACGTTTTGAGATGACATAAAACCTGTTGTTTCAAAAGAAAATTCTAATTATAATTAAATAATTATATAAAATATTTGAAATATTTAATAGTCAAATAATTTTGAAATATTAATCAGTCATAATTTAAAAAATTAAAAAAATATTTGCATAGGGGGCAATTTAAAATTTACATACCTATCAAACTTATCAATTAAGTTTTGCAAAGTTGAAGGATTATAAATCAGTTTGATGAATATGAATACTTTTATACACGTATGGTTAAAAGTAATAAAAATTTGATATTTGAAAATTTCACTAAATCAGATAAATAGAACAAGCTTTTGCATTATATCGTATAATTCAATGAAATTTTATGAAAATGATATAAATTTTTGCTTGAAAAAGTTGTAAGGAGAAGTTCAAAAGGGGGAGATTAAATATTACATTTTTAGGTAGTTATATATTCAGGTAGTTCTAAAGTCTATTGTGTATTTTCTTTCAAAACAAAGTCTATTGTGTATTTAATTAATTGTGCAAATTATATCTAGTATTTAAATAAATATTAAGTTAATACGGCACATTAAAATTTTGTTTTGTGATACTTGTGTTTGAATTCTTATTTTGATTTTAATAATATATTACCCTAGAAAAAAAAAACTAACGTAAACAATTTCTTTATCACGAAGGTTGAATCATAACAAAACACAAACACTAGAATGAATCAGAATCTTCTCCGTAACAAATGCGGTTGTTAATTAAAATCGAGATTTCCGGCTAGAATCATGAAACAGAAATATTATATTTAAACTACACCCGATATTCCCATGTATAAAAGATCTCTTCCAGCCTCACTATTTTAACCAAAACCCTAGCCTGCCCAGTGCCCAGCCCCATGTAAGTTCTCGTCTTCTAGTCCTTCTTTCCCAGCCTCTCTGGTTCAACCAAAACCCTGCCTTTTTTTCCTTTGTACTCATCATTTCGATCCATTTTTCTTCAACATATATATATGTATAGATGCCATTGTAGATCCGTACAGAACTCAATTTATAATCTGGAAGTTGCGCACGAACCGGTTCCAGGCCTGTTCTACTGCGCGTGAGTATTTTTTTCAGACCCTGTGATTTGTATACAAGTTTATGAATCAGTAATTCTTTGCTTAAATAGTTGTACTGATTTGTGAAGAAAAATATGTTGCAGAGGGATCCTTTGGAAGAAAGGATTCAGTTCGTTGATCCTCACGTTTGTGCTGTGTTTAATTATAGGTAATTCTTTTATTTAAATTATTTTTACTGATTCAGATTTTGTGTTTGAATTCTCATTTTGGAATGTTTATGATGCAGGGACTTTTCTCTCTGGCTGCACTAGTTTATATCTGGGAAATTCACGACAGATCTATCATCCCTCTAAGGTCAATGTTCTTGCTGTTTTTAACCTTTTATTTTCACACATTATTAAAAAGAAATACAATTCTAAACCAATTTTTGTGTTTTCTTCCTTCAGTTTTGGAAAAGAGATTCTAGAGTTAAAGATACAATATTATGAGCAGCGGAGATCTGAAGCATGAAGGATCGGGTGTTCTTTCCTATCAAAAACAAAATATGATTGAGTAACTGATTTAGCCCTTAATTTCTTGATGCTCTCAGAGTTTCGATCCAACTGCTTGTTATTTTGAAGATCAAATTAGTGTCATGCATGCAGAATCGTGAAGTCTGAGGATGTGAAGATCGTTTGGATGATTTTAAAATCATCGTTGATGGTCTGAAAATTAACTCTGACATACATTCACCTATCATCATCAAATATTATGACCTATGCACCTTGCGTGAAGAATATCAATCACAAACGAACAAAACTGAAACATCATATGAGGAATGATCTTGCAGTATTGTTTGTTTTTGATTGAAATATATATGTTAATATATGTAATCTTCGCCATCCCCGATGATTTTAAAATCCTCCTAAGCGATCTTTAGATCCTTAGAGTTTATGATTATGCCTGAGATTTGATCTTCTAACATGCTTGAAGAACCTAGCATCAAGAGAGGGCCAACATAGATACTCATATCTACAATATATATACACTAGTGTTTAATTATACACATTCACTGCATAAAGTAATATGTACATGTTCATCTCAGTATTGTGCATATTTGTGATTGAAATAAATTAATGTATATGCTCTTCGTATCAGCATCATTCATATATATACTGTCTTCATCGTTATATTGGGGAACTTTTTATGTCTATTCCTAAGGTCAAGGTGGTCACCTATCAACTTTTTATGAACTCCTAAAGCACAAATAAGTGCTTTCAAGGCCAATAAAGGCTGAGTTTTACAAGAACCAAAAAGAATTCATGAACTCCCAAAGCACAAATAAGTGCTTTCAAAATATCGATGAATAGGAGGACGAAGTCACATATCCCATCAATCTAAAGAGCTTAAATACTCGAACGTATTTTGGTTAAGGGAAGCAGGTAAGTGATTGTAAGACGGAGCACAGCTTAACAATCCCGAAAAGCAAAGGAGTATAAGCTGTTAAGTCAAAGGATTGTATAGCTAAAACTGATAGCAGAGCATTGTAGTATAGATCCAGTAACACAATGAGTCAAAAAAACACGATGAGCATTGGAGAAAAAAACTGGCTTGTTGCTTCAACCTGTTATAAGAATAATATTACCTTCAACCTTTTTAATAAATTAAAGGTGCAATTTTGCCCTTAATTTTTTTTAATCTCAAAATTATCCTTCAATTATATTCAAAATTAATGAATAGGTTGAATTGAACTGAAACGAAATTTAATATATTGCAATTAGAATCCGTATGAGTAAATAAAACTGATTTAATTAAATTATATATTCGATAAACCAAACTAAACTATCACGAAATAGATCAGAAATTTAATGTATTGAAAATAGAATTTGTAAGACTAATTTCTTAACTAACTGATTTTTCTTTTTTCCACTCAAAGAGTGGAGGGATTTTAATAGGCTCAACACACCGATCAAAATAACCTCAAAAAGACTAGAGTATAGTGTAGATGATAAAAAAGCTAGCTAAAATAGTTAAGTCTGTGTATTAGCTCAATTCTACACCCATGTCAAACTCCAGCAAGCATATTAGGGATCGCTAAGCGAGCCCAAATCTGCCGACTGGAGGATTCACTACTCGAAAGTATCTTAGGGATCTCTAAACGAGTCCCAACTCTGCCGACGAGCATGTGGTTCAAATGAGCTATTTCACATATAGGATAATTTATTGTTATAGCCAACAGGTCATGCTCCTCAAACAGTATTATTATAGAGTGTGCATTCACAAGTCCCAACCACCATAGCTGTTGTTCCATCCTCCACCCTTCCATCTCAGCTTGTAGCTTCTTTTCCTGCATATAGAAAAGAAAAACCAGCATACAATAAAGCCATAAATAGGTTAGGTTCTGACTCTCAGGTAGGGTAATTCCCTACGGTCAAGTGCAGCAAGGTCCTGAATCTTTCTAGGCAAATTCTGTTGAGTGAAGGTATGTATAGCTTCAGATTTGCTAGCTAACTTTGATAAGGAATCAGCAACTGCATTTGCCTCTCTAAAAATATGAGTAAAGTTTAAATAAAGCTCAATATGCAAAGACCAGATAGATATAATTAGAGATGTAAGATTCCAAGGCACATTAAACTCTCTTTTTTATGATTTTCAGCAAAACCAAAGAATCCACTACAATGTGTATGATATGGTAATCCCCAAAATATGCAGCCTCTAATCCCATGCTAATGCCTTAGACTCAGCTTCAAGACTATCTTGGGTCTGTACTGGTTGTGCCTTAGCTAGTATTGTTCTACTATTGTTGTCTCTGATAATGTAACCTGCACATGCAATGCCATTTCTCAAAAAGGAACCATCATTATTTAACTCATAGTATTAACGTGTGGTAATTTCTATGAGATCAAAATATCTGATCTCACTCTCCTGTTGTGATGCTAGGTGAAGGAGCACTCAAATAGGTAGGTAGAGATACATTTTTCCATGCAAAAGCATGTACTTCGATGATCAAATGTAACATATTCTGGATATCTTCAGTAATAACCCTAGTAGTATATCTAGTTTAATGTGATCATAGAGAAAGGAATTCCTGGCACATCATAAAAACCTGACTGCAGTGAAGGTATTATTCTGGCAATATTCTTCTAGAAATTTGGGGCATCGGTGATGTTCCAGTAAAAGATACATCTATCCCATAAATTCCCAAAAGAGTGATGCCTAATATCAAAGAAAGTAGCTACGTTTCTCCAAACAGTTTCAGTGAATGCACACGTGTTAAAACAATGGTGCAATTCATCCAATGCAGAATAACAAAAGCCACATATAGAGGGCTTGTGTATATTAAAATCTTCCGGCACATATGCAGTTGGAACTAGCATCTTCATCAGTCTCTAGCAGAAAAAGGACACTTTCCTTGGTAATAGAATAGACCATAAGTGCTTAAAGGAAGAAACTTCCATCCTTTTAGTTATAAAATTATAAGTCGATGCCAAAGAGAAAATTTCACTAGGTTCAGGTTTCCAAACCATAGTGTCCTCAGCTGCAAGCAAAGGCAAATCCTATGATAGAATGGATTAATAATAATCAGATAAAACATGTTGCAATTATAGGGCATAAGATTCTTGCTAATATATAAATTCAGTGACAGTTAAATCAGGAAAAGGAATGCTTTGTTCTTCTTGTATAGATAGGGCATCCAATATATATGAAAGAAAATCTCCCTTCACTAATCCCAGATACTTGATGCACTAACGCTTTAATTGCAACATAAGCATTCCTAGTTAAATATTAAGCAGAATTTTCTAGGTTGATCCTCTGACCAGTAGCTCTATTATAATATATCAAGAATTATTTTTTTCAGATTTTCAACACTGGATGTATTGGACTTTAAAAAAGACCACGTGTCACTTTCAAAATTTAAGTGAGTAATTTTCGTAACAGAATGTGGCAACTTGTAATAATCAATCAACTTGTTAGAACATAGCAAACCAATGTTTCTAGAAAAGACTTCTCAACAGTATGAACATAAAAGTAGATAATGAATCTCCCTGTTTAATACCTCGAGAAGCATTAAAAAATCATGTGGTTTGCCATTAACAAATAACAAGTACTGAAAATCTTTCTGCAACAATGTTTCCCATAATACTGTTTACAAAAAGACCGTGGAATCCAATTTTTGTCAAAAACTTTCTCAAGAAATTGCAAGATACTCTATCAAAAGTTTATATCATCCTGAACAAAAGCCAACTATTCTGAAAAAGTTTGAGAATTATGGGCTTTAACCTTTCAGCAGAGAGCTTAGTGAATATTTTATTTATAAAATTTGACTAGCCAATAGGTCTATAATTTGAAAAGTAAGACACTATTGGTTTCTTTAGTACAAGTGTGATGTATGATGCATATATAGCTCTAGGAATATGGACACCACATCAAAACTCATTAACAGCAGATAGTAGGTCTTTACATATAATGTCCCAACAGAATGTATAAAAACATCCCTGTAAACCCATCCGGTTCTGGTGCAGCCTCACCATCCATATTAGTTACAATACTTTTCAATTCCACTAAATCAATAGTTGTAATTAAAGACAGATTGGTATTTTTAGTGATAATATTTGGGATGTTTTCAAGAAGCAAATCAGTATAAGTTTGGCTCTCATCTTGGATCTCTTCAGTTAATGAGGAGCTAAAAGATGAACTGCCTCATTATCCATCATTTCAGGATCTGTAACCAAATATCATCTTAATATCTAATGGCTAAAAGTGATTGTCTTGCATGCTTAGCCTAGACTGAGGCATGAAGAATTTACCATTTTGATCACCACATTTCAGCCGTTTCATTCTAAACTTTTGATGCCAAAAGGTTTCTCGTCTAGCCATAGCTAATGTAAGCTCAGCTTGAGATCTATGAAGCTCTGATTTATTTATATATGAGCTATCATTTTGAAAAATTATCTCTTTTGGCATAACACCTTCTTCTGCATTTAGAACTAGGTCATGCACATTCCAAAAGATAACTCATGCCACTCTTTTAAGTTTTCCTTTCAGCCTTCTCAGCTTCAAGGAAAACCTAAGCATCCGATATGACTCACATGCTTGGTTCTTATAAAAACCACAGATTTAAAATCACAATGTGTCAACGAACATGTTGAAATTTGAAAGGTTTTTGACTAGCATTTGAGGCATTATTTTCTAAAGTAATGAGCAGAGGAGCATGATCAGAAGGAGTTCTAGGCAAGACCCTAACTCTACTGGGAACTGGGTGAGAAAAAGGTTATTTACTAGAAATCGATCCAAACATTGTCATACATGACCCTACGTCGAATATCATATCAAGTAAAAAAATTGCCATTAGTTGGTAGTTCTATCAAATCACTATCATCAATGAAAGTATTAAAATCATGCATACTACTATGACTTGGAGATGACTGACCCAAATATTCATTGACTTCTCTAATCACATTAAAATCCCCAATCATTAGTGCATTATGGGAAAATGCACCCAGTTCCTACAAAAGAGGTTCCCTATCCAAGCTGGAATGCCTATCATAAACAAATGCAGCATGCCATGTAGCAGATAAAAACATATGTTTAAGCTCAATTAAAATAAATTGATCTTGCGTATGCAACTGACACAGTAAAGTTTTCATCCCGAAAAAGTCATATTCCCCCCCTATCATCAGCATAGAAATGAGTATACCCTAAGTTAAAGGCAATATTTGCAAGTTGATCGGATTGAATCATAGGCTCAATTATCACAAACAATGAAATCCTATTTTTCCTTTTAATACTCCTAACCCTTCTACATGCTCTCTTATTTTTAATGCCTCTAACATTCCAAACACATATATTAAAACCAACCATATCAAACTAAGGGAGTTTAGACCATGTGAGATCTAGTGAAAACTGTTTTAGTGACACTAGTATAATCCTTCATGTTATATTTTATTTTTTGTGTACCACGGCCTAGATTTTCAAATTGGCTATCCTCTCTAGTCCCAGAAAGCACTTCATCAAATCTCTTTTGAGACTGCTGTAGAGGTTCTAGTACAATATCACCACCTCTGTTACTAGCCAACTTCTCATTTGACCCATTGCTCTGTAGGGTTAGTAGCTAGGCATGTTATCCAATAGCTCTTGGTCAGTTGGATTTAGAGACTTACCTTGAGGTTTGAGGTCTTCTTCATCGCTAGACTCCTGTCGGAATTCCGTTTCATTGCTAATGTCTTGCTCCTGCAATCCTCTTGGATCCAACTATGTAGCTCCAGTATAGTATTTTGAGCCATTAAAGCTTCCTGAGATGATTGCTCATCCTCAACATCTGACCCTGCCTCAACTTTATTGAAACATTAGTAGGCAAGAGCAAACCAGTGCTAATTGCATGGTCTTCTTATTTAAAATATTCTGGTCAAAAATCTCAACATCAGTATCATTAATCTCATCATATTCCATCAATAGATGAAACCTATTCATAGTTACAACTAGAGCAGATAGATTGGCACTGTTAACCTATTGAATAGCAACAACTGGTTGTGAATCAGAGTGATGACCATCAGATCTCATCTGATCCTTGGATCTATACCTTTACCTTTCCATTTTTGTGTTGTACCTGCAAACTGGCCATTCTTCTCAAAGGTGGCATTCTCAGAAGAGAAATTAGTGTTATCTCTTTCTTTCTTTAATCCTAAAAAAGCGGCCTTTTGTTCAGTTTTAGGTTGTGCGTGGATTATGGTACAGTTGATATCATCACGGGAATTTTGCTTGTTTATTTTTGTAGGGATCTACGTTGATTAGGTAATCCCAATATTTGTCCCAAATTTTTTGTTAATGGATTTTTGCAGGATTTTAGGGTTTTCGTGGTTTAAGATACAATTGATATCATCATGGGTTTATTGTTAGTTGATTTTGTAGGGATTTACGTTGATTAAGGTAAACCTGAAATTGTTCACAGTTTTCCCGTTTATGAATTTTTATTTGGCGTGTATTAAGGTATAGTTGATATCATCACAAGTTTGCATGGATACTTGATATTATAAATATATTACTTATTATATTTCATGCTCAATGTTTCATATATTTTAAATGAAATTTGGTTATTGTTCAACTCAAAATGAAAATTTTTGAGGGAAAGCCACTCAAAAATATTTTTTATAGGGTTCCAAAACATTAATGGAATTATCGCTATATATTTAAATTCGAATCATTTATTTTTTATTAAAAATAATCATGTTATGTAAACATGTTGTAAACGATACAAATACAAGAATTTTTATAGAAAAATTCATACTTTTTAATTACAAAATAAGCAGTTCAAATCTAAAAACACATTGTTTAATTAACGTAAAATACTATCAGTTAGGAAAGTTGGATGTTCAAAATCCCAAAATTTATAATTAATTATTTTAATGACATTATTCTTTAAAGTTTACATTAATAAATGTTTCAATAAATTGTGCTATATTTTTCCCGTTTGCCAAATTCAAAACATTTTAAAAGTACTCAAAATACACCAGTCAACACCCGATCCATTTTGTCTAGTTTATTTTAAATTAAGATTTTGAAAGGTCATATTTAATTTAAACACATCCACTCATTTTAACTCAAATTGAATTTAATACATTAAATTCAGCACCAAATCAAATAATAATCATGGTAATACGCAGCTCTGCGTATAACATAATTTAATATGGTGAGGGCAAGAACGAAGATATATAGCTCTAGGTGAGGGCAATTCAAGAATTTCATGGGATGGCTATAGCTGCGATGATAAAAGGTGTCCTCGGGAGGAATTATTGGCTCGATATTGGTGGTGTTACGTGTATAATTATACACCTATGGTAGATGTTAGACAAAAATAATCAAAACCAAAGCTGTGACTGATTGACCCCAGAAAAAGTGAAGGAGTTAACTAATGGCCTCTCCATCAAATTATGTTCATTTGAGAATCTACTACAGGGAAAAGCAAATCCAGTTTTGTCAACCTACATCATTACAAACCAAACATCCAGCAGCGGAACCAGAAATTTATGTCATAGGTTGAAATGATTAAAAATACTTTTAATAGAAAGGTAGATAAATGAAGTTCGGCAGCGTAAGCTCACCCAAAATTTAGAAAACTCCAAATTTGACCGGAAAAAGTAATATAACCCGAATTTTGAATTTTAAAATAGGTCAAGACCTATTCCGAAATAGGAGTAGTTCCGCCGCTGCATGCATCACACATAGTATAACACCTACTACGAATCGTGTTTTTATTCAATTAAGCAGATGTTATATTGTGGAGCAATTCAAAATAAAGTGTACAAGTCATCGTGATTATTGTTGTAAATAACTCGGGAGTCAATACAGTACCATTTTCGGGTGTGGTGTTGACGTAATAATTGGGGTGTGGTGGATGATGCTAGCTAGTTAACATGGTGCCATAACATCGTTGCCGCTAGTTTCATCGGAACAGCAACAATAAGACCGACATGGATGAGATATCATTGGTGATATGTGGTGGCGGTAGAGATGAGACCGTGCTGGTTGATGGTGTTGAAAGATACATGACCTCATCTAGAGGTGGAGTCGGGATTTTTAAAATGGGTGGCAAATTTTTTTTTTAAGTAGAACTAGTAGCAGACATGAGATGAAAGAGAAATTTTGAGAATTTTTTTTATTTTAAACTCATGAATTGTTCTCGGTATTAGTAATATTTTAAAAAACGGGTGGTAAAATAATAAATTCTTAAATTTTGTACAGAAATTTTTTTAAAAAAATATTATTTTCAAAAAAGTGGGTGGCAACTTGCACTAAGGTGGCTGGCGTCATCAGATGTAATTTTGGAGGTCTGGTGCAAATAAAAAAAAGTGACCTCTTGAATTCTATTAATAATTACAATGAAAATCATACAATTAGTTAATGACCTAATGTAAACTAGCAAAACATTTCAAATGCAACTTTTACTCGAAATTCATATATTGACAGAGTTGAGACGCCGCACCATTACATACCGAACATAGGAATTAATAAATTAATGCCGCAAAGAAAAAACTTGATCGCCGGTCGGGATTTTTTGAATTTTGACGAAAATTAGGATTATGTTTATGAATGATGGAAACTTGGACTAGTTAGTCTATTATCTTTATTGAAAATTATGATATAAATACACAAAAATATTATTTTTTACTATAAATAATTATGATCCCAAACCCGATTCTATTAAAAATATTATATATTATGCACTTTATCATGATTAATTATAAATTTGCATTTTATTACAGAAAAATAATTTTTTATATAAAATACATAATATTAAAAAAAATATTAAAATTGGATCTGGTGCGATGGCACTTATGGCACCTGTCAAAGGACGTCATTAGATGTCATCGTGATGACATGTATACGATAGAAATGAATCTCTTAGAATAAATTAATGTATGGATTATGTTTTAGGTAAATTTTTTTTTGACAAGTCCAGAATCGTTTGCCATTAGAAATTGTGATAAATTATGTTATAACTGTATCCACTACTTTAAATTTTGCATACGTACCTATAGAATGTGCATGGATGTTATTATCTGTCTGGTGATATGGGCCTCAGCCCATATCCTGGTCCAGCAGATATACTGGTAAAGGAGAAGAAAGGGTTAAGCCCAACAGTAGTCCTCCCATGACATCAGCTATCTTGGACGCACCCGGGGTTGCGGCAAGAGGAGGACCACTTAGCCTAAGCCCTCTCTGATCCTCACCATTATAAATAGAGGAGTGACCAACAGTAATAGGTATGTTTTATCAGACTTAAATACTCTCTGTATTTCTTCATATTCTCTCTCCTCTGCAAAAAGCCCTATCTTCATCATAACGCCGGAGCGTCTACCCTCGGGTGACCCCGGGGGGTTTGTTTTGCAGGACTTAGGTGAGAGATTGGCCGCGGGCTAGGATTCCAGCTCTCCCCGAATCACCCTGTACCGGAGCTGGTATCCCGGAGCTTACTGGTAGCATCAGTTGGCACGCCCAGTGGGACCTTGCTTCGTCATGCCCCGCGGCAGACCTAAAAAGAGAGGGGAAGAACCCCCTTCCAAAGCTAATCAGGCAGAAGGTGGTCCTAAGACCAAAAGGGCCGCGGCTGCCCAGGCGGCGCGGAAAGCGGCCGAGGAGAAGGAGCGGGCGCGCAAGGAGACTGCCCGCATGGTCGCTGAGAAGCGCCAAGGAAAGAAGAAGGTGCCGGAACGTACCCTCAGGGAGATGCAGAGGGAAAAGGCCCGGCAAGAAAAGGAGAGACAGGACCAGGAGGCGTTCGGAGAAGGTGGTGAATCCGAACCGGAGTATTTCGATTCCGGGGAAGAGGACCCGGAGCGCAGAGATCCAGAAACAATTCATACCAACGCAGAGGAATTCGGAGAATTTCGAGCATGGAAAGCAGCTAAGGCAGCAGCCCCTAACAAGGTACCCGAAGTAGTGGACTTGGAAAAGGATGGGAGAGGGGGTCCTGGATATCAGCAGATGCCCCCGGGTCAGCAGATGCCTCCAGGTCAGCAGATGCCTCTCGGTCAGCAGATTTTTCCGGGACAGCAGCAGTACCCGGATCAGCAATTTCCTGGAGGTTTAAACCCGCAAGCTCAACCATTTTATGGTGGATACAACACCCCGTTTAACAACGGGTCCATTGAAGATCGTCTGACCAGGCTTATTGGTAGGCGGGGGATGGTTCCTCATTCCCCGTGGGTTCCAGAGGTGCTAAACTACAAATGGCCGGTAGGCACCAAAGCGCCTGATGGAGTTCCGACATACAATGGGGACGGGGACCCAGAGGAGTTTGTTCACACCTACCTCAGTGTCATGGGTGCCCGGGACATTGATGAGCCGTTGCAGTGCAAGTTGTTGCCTTCTTATCTCCGGGGCAACTGCTTGAGTTGGTTCAAAAGTCTTCCACAAGGCTCCCTGAAGACTTTCTGGGATTTTGCTACGGTCCTGGACCACAGATATGCAGCAATGAAGACCAACTTTGTAAACCTAGCCACGGTTTTGGCTATGCGGCAGTTGGAGACGGAGTCCACTTGGCAATATTATGTCCGGTATATTGCTGAGTCTATGAAGGTCCAGGATAGGCACCTGCATGAGAAGGCCCTGATCGGCAACTTTGTGAATGGGTTGAGAGACGAGATGTTCTACATCGAATTGATGAAGAATATGCCAGGAACTTTCTACCACCTCCAGTTGACAGTCGAAATGCATTGCACTGTGCATGAAGCTAACCATACCCGGATGAACACGGTCGGTTTCTTTGAGCAGCGGGTGATTACAGCCACAGCAACCCAAACAACCACACTCCGGGCTACTCCACACCAGGGGGCCCGCCCGGAGGCAGCAAGACGCCCCCCGGCCCAGGGAGCGGCACCCGCACCGGGGGGTAGACGTTGGTGGTCAGACCGACATATACTCCACTCTCCAAGACAAAAACAGAGATTTTGGCCATTCACCGGGGTCTCTTCACGGACCCCCCTGTTATACAGGGGTCCCGGCCCCGGCCAATGCCCAAAAATGGTGTGAGTTTCACAAGTCCTATGGTCACACTACAGAAGGCTGCCGTGTCTTGCGCACGGATATTCAGAAGTTGGTGGAGCAGGGTCAGCTCCGGGACTGTGTGGCGGGGGATGCACACCCGGCGACTGCTCCGGCAGGACAGGGGAGGAAACGGAACTGGAGAAACAACCGAGGTCAAGGCGGCAATCGCCCGGCGGAAACCAACGTTGCTCCTAACCCCGCCCCGCAAGCACCTAGACAGGGAGTTCCGGGACCCGGAGCACCCCGGATGATAAACGTGATCAATGGGATAGTGGTAGATGGAGCGCAGACACTGTCAGCGGTGAAGGCCAAGAGTAGGTATGTTCCCCCGGGGGAGATCCAGGGAAAGAGGGTTAAACATGACGAGACGATCACCTTTTCAGAGAAGGATGCAGTTCCGGCCCAAGTGCCTCACTCTGACCCGATGGTGATTTCTGCTGAGGTAGAAGGTGTGGTGATAAAGCGAGTTTTTGTGGATGATGGGAGCAGCGTAGAGATTATGTTTGCTGACTGTTTCGATCAATTGAACATTGGTCGACAGAATTTGAAGCCATGCCTGTCCCCGTTATCAGGCTTTACGGGTCGGACAGTCCACCCGCTAGGTGTTATAGCGCTACGGGTGACCCTTGTTGATCATCTGGATATTAACAAGAGGTGCACTGTCCTGTGTAACTTTGCGGTCATAAATGCTTCTTCCCCATACAACATGATCATAGGTCGTCCCTGGTTGACGCAAGCTCGGGCGATATGCTCACCCTACCATTTAACCATGAAGTTCCCGACGGATCAAGGAATTGCTTCGGTCATTGGCAATCAAACGACCGCCCGCAGCTGCATGCTCACCGCGATAAAGGAGGCCAAGAATGGAGGTTCAGAAAGAACAAACGCATCGGAGCGCCGGGGAGTGTTCCGGGAAGAATAGCACAGTGGGAGCCGTGCATGGCGACCCGGCCTCTTTTGAAGTGGAGGATATGGAGGTAGGATCTCGGGGGAAGGTGAGTGTTGGGAAGCACCTCCCGGTGAATGTGAAGGATGAGCTCCGGAAATTGTTGAAGGAGTATGAAGACGTATTCTCATGGGGAACGGAAGACTTGACGGGGATACCAGAAGAGTTCGCCATACACCGGTTGAATGTCTACCCGGATTTGAAGCCTATAAGGCAAAAGAAAAGAGCCTTGGCAGCGGATCGGGTAGAATTCGTCCGGGCGGAGGTGAGGAGGATGTTGGACGCGGGAATGGTAGAGGAGATCACTTACCCGGAGTGGATTGCCAACCCGATCCTGGTAAAAAAGCATGACGGATCCTGGAGGATGTGTACCGATTTTACAGATTTAAACAAGTGCTGCCCTAAAGACAGTTACCCGTTGCCCTCCATTGATCAGCTGGTGGAAGCTATAACGGGCTACCAGCTTCTAGCCTTTTTCGACGCACACCGGGGATACCACCAGATCGTCATGGCTCCGGAGGATCGGCCAAAAACCTCTTTTATCACTGACTTTGGTACTTTTTGTTACAGGAAAATGCCATTCGGTCTCAAAAATGCAGGAGCAACATACCAGCGCATGGTGGACCGGGTGTTCGAGAACCAGCTGGGAAGAATCATGGAGGTATATGTGGATGATATGGTGATCAAAAGCAGGACACATGATGCCTTTCTGGATGATCTCCGGGAGCTTTTCGTCGTGTTAAGAGAGGTAAACTTGAAGCTGAGCCCGGAGAAGAGCACCATCGGAGTTGCGGCAGGCAAGTTTTTGGGGTATATGGTGTCAAACCGGGGTATCGATGTGAACCCGGAAAAGGTTGAAGCAATCCTGAGCATGCCTTCCCCGAGTAAGGTGAAAGATGTACATCGTTTAACCGGGTCCCTGGCGGCGTTGAGCAGGTTCCTGTCACGGGGAGCGGAGAAGCAGCTGCCCTTTTTCAACATTCTGAGGCGAGCAAAGAAGTTTGAGTGGACTCCCGAGTGTGAGCAAGCTTTCAAGGAGTTGAAGGAGCACCTGGGAAAACTCCCAACCCTGTCCAATCCAGTCCCGGGGGAGGAGTTGTTCTTGTATCTGGCAGCCACAGATCAGGCAATAAGTGCGGCTTTGGTTCGAGGGTCCGGGAGAGCGCAGAGCCCGGTGTATTTTGTAAGTAGGGCTCTCCAAGGACCGGAGACGCGTTATTCTTCACTAGAACGTTTGCTGCTGGCACTAGTGCATGCGTCCTGCAGACTTCGCCCATACTTTCAAGGTCACCCTATCACAGTTCTTACAAATCACCCACTTCGGCAAGTCATGATGAAACCAGAAGCATCTGGCCGGATGATGAAGTGGGCGATTGAGTTGGGAGAGCACGAGATCACTTATCAGGCGAGGAAATCTATCAAAGGGCAGGCTTTGGCTGATTTTCTAGTTGAGATGGCTGACAATGTCGTTAAAGACCCGGGTGAAGGCGAGCCGGAGTGGAAGTTGCACGTGGATGGCTCCTCCCATGCCGGGGGGAGCGGGGCCGGGGTCGTGCTGGTCAGTCCCGGTGGCAAGGAATATCGGTATGCTTTGCAGTTTGAGTTTAAAACCACCAACAATGAAGCCGAGTATGAGGCCCTACTTGCCGGGTTACGCCTGGCCCGGGAGACGGGTGCCAAAGTTGTACAAGCTTACAGCGACTCGGCCATCGTGGTTCAACAAGTTAACGGGGAGTACGAGGCCAAGGAAAAGAGCTTGCAGAAATATCTGGAGGCAGTAAAACTAATGATGCAAGGTTTCCTCCGGGTGACGTTAACACAGATACCCCGGGAGGAAAATTGCAAGGCGGACGCGCTGAGTAAGTTGGTTTCGTCAAAACTCAAGCCGGATGAAGACCGGAACCTTTACATGGAGATGATAACCACCCGGGGACATGAGCAACCCAGCCATGTTGCAGCGGTGCGAGAGGCCGAATCTTGGATCACCCCTCTCCTGGAGTATTTGGAGAATGGAACGCTGCCAGATGATAAGGTAAAAGCCCGGAAAATCCGGGTCAAGGCACCCCGGTATGCCGTTTTGGACGGGGAGTTAATCCGAAAAGGATATCTTCAACTTTAGCTGAAGTGTGTAGATGGAGAGGAAGCGCGCCACCTATTGAAAGAGGTGCACGAGGGTCTTAACGGAAGTCATCAAGGGGCCTGGACTGTGGCTCGGAAGATCATGTGCACGGGGTATTACTGGCCAACGCTGTTCGAGGATGCCCAAAAAGCAGTCCGTTCCTGTGAGCAGTGCCAGAAATTTGCACCCCTGATCCATGTGCCGCAGGGGGAGATGATCGGGATATCTGGAACTTGGCCTTTCATCCGTTGGGGTTTGGACCTGGTAGGCCCCTTTCCGACCGCTCCCGGAGGCTTCAAGTATTTGATAGTAGCAGTTGACTATTTCAGCAAATGGGTAGAAACTGCTCCCCTGACAAACATTAGGGGAAGTACTTGCGTAAAATTCTGCTGGAAGAACATAATTTGTCGCTACGGAATTCCCCGGTTCATAGTGACAGATAACGGGGCACAGTTCGAGAATGATCCTTTCAAATCCTGGTGCAAGGAGTACGGGATTGAACAGAAGTTGACGTCGGTCTACCACCCACAGGCTAATGGGCAAGTTGAAGTGACCAACAGGACCCTCGTCAACGGGATCAAGACACGGCTTCAAGGGGCAAGAGGAAACTGGGTTGAAGAACTCCCAAGTGTATTATGGGCAAGCAGAACGACGGAGAGCTCTGCCACGGGTGAGTCCCCCTACAGCTTGGTTTATGGGGCGGAGGCGGTCATCCCGGCTGAAGTGGGAGTTCCCAGTCTCCGATCGAAGTCCCCGGACGAACAGGCAAACCAGAACGGCCGACTCCTGGATTTAGACTTACTGGAGGAGAAGCGAGAGAAAGCAGCCCTGCATGAGGCCCGGGTGAAGGAACGGGTCAAGAAATACCACGACAGAAGGGTGCGCAAGGAACAGTTTATCCCGGGGGAGTGGGTGATGCGCCGGAACGATAAAAGCCAGTAGGTTGCAAGCGGGAAGTTAGCTCCCAACTGGGAAGGGCCTTACAAGGTGATAGCAGCCCACCCCAGTGGAAGTTATGAATTGCAAGACAAGGCCGGGAAGAAGGTCCCGAGGCACTGGAACATTGCAAACTTACGTAGGTACTATGCCTAGATTACTTTATGTATTCACCCCTCTGGCATGGATTATGCCTAGGATGGTAGCATGAAAGCGGCACGGGAACCTCTGGCCAGGATTGAGCATAGGTTGTCCCGTGGCCCGCAGTTGCATTTTCTTATTTTGCTTATGGAGATTATTTTTTGAGTTAACATTTTCTCATAATTATAGTCGATCCGGGGCCGCTTGAACAAGCGCCCGGGGGGCTAGGGCAAGTCGATCCGGGGCCGCTTGAACAAGCGCCCGGGGGGTTAGGGCAAGAATATACGGGAAGCTTGAACAAGCACCCGGAAGACAACCTGGGCACGCTTGAATAAGCGATCCGGGGGAACAGTTGGAATAAATATTTGAACAAGTATAAAGAAAAAATATAACACACATATCATTATCTTATGATTGGTAATTACAAAATTTACAACTTCGAAACTTGCATAACTTAAACTAAACTAACAAAGGGAAGGAGGACCATCCCAGCTAATAGGGGAGTCCGGGTCATCTTGAGTGCCAGGGTGACTCGGTTGATTGTTAGCAACAGGAGGGCTCGGTGGGTTGGCAGTATCTCCCGGGACGTTGGACTCCGCAGCCGGACGGGAACCAGACGGACCAGCCCCTGAGGGACCAGCCCCCGAGGGACCAGTTTCGGCGTATGGATCAAAGTCGTCGTCTGAGGATGAAACCTCAGGAGATGGTGTCCGACAGGGAGCTCCGATAATAACGGGTCCTTGAACACGGGGAGACTTCTTCCTCTTCGTGGCAACGACTTTACTTTTCCCTTTGCCTCTTTCCCGGGCCAAACGCCTTTCTTCTTTAGCGGCGTCTTTGGCAGCAATAAAAGCCCGGATTCGGGCAGCATCTTCGCGGAGTCTAGACACTCTCCGGGCAGATTCCTCCGGATCAACCGAAACACGGAATCCGAGATACCTTTCAACGGTGAATTCAAGGGAAATCCGACTTGGAAGGAGGACCAAGGACGGGGGGAGATATTGCCCCTCTCTTTGACGCTGCCACCAAGCGGCGGTTTCCTCGAAAGCAGGCCGATATCGAGACTCGGGGTCATTCCAGCCCATGCGGAACATACGTACTAATAATGCCCCGACCTCACGAGGAAAGTTAGTGTAGAGGGGGGGAGACCCGACCCAGGCGCAACCCGGTCAAGTGATACGTGAGTTGCAGGGTGACCAAGTTCTCCCGAAAGGTGAGGTTCCGGGCCGCCAGCTCCCGGTTCTCTCTTTCCAGCATTAGGTTCCTCCTAAGGGGATCGCCCCTTCTCTCCAACCATTTGAGCTTGTCACAATAGAACGAAAGTTCGGACCACACCAAGTCAAACTCCTCCTTGAGACGGGACTTAAAGGCGTCGTGTTAGGCTTGCAGCATAGAGATGGTCTTGTCTGCGTCCAAAACGGCGTCCACCCGGTCTCGAGCCAGGGACTAACACCGGGAAAGAGATCCAAATTGATTTGATATTTCCCTAAGTTTTGTTACTAAAGAAGTGACATCCGGGAACTCATCAATCACTGACCCTATCCCGGAGTGAACAAGAAGATATCGTGTCTGAATGCCGTCTAATTGCCAGCGACTCAATTGTTCTTCTAACTCCCCACACCGGGGGCACGGCTTTTCGTTATCCGAGGCTGCCCCGGAGGGAATTGCACCCGGAGGATCATCCCGGGGCTACGCGAGTAAAACAAGATACAAAAATGTTAGACTTAGAATTAAAACAAGGTCGGTGAAAGCCCGGAGGATCATCCCGAGGCTACATGAGTAAAAAGATAGAAATTTGAAATTAAAAGGTCGAGATTTCAAAGTTTAAGCAAGGTATAAAACAAAACAAGTCATGACAACACAATAAACCCGGAACAAATGTTATGATTACAAATGTTATGAATTACAAAGGAAAAGAGAGAGACTCTTACATCGTTAGAGTCGTCGCTGTCGTCCCCGGAGCTATTGTCTCCTCCCTGAATTACAAAAGGGAAGGGTTCAGGGAAGGAGCCCGGGGGAGATTAAGATTTAAAACATAATTAAAAGGTAAAGACAGAATGAGAGGACTAAGTATCTATGTTTACTTCATGATCAGCGTCCTCGTCATCTTCATTCCGGGGAGACTGCTCTTCTTCATGAGCTTTTCCTTTCTCCGGGGTCAGCTCCTCCTCCTCCTCGTTCGCCTGCACCGACTCGAACTCCTGCTCCTGGATGGGGGACTTAGCATTCTCCTCATCAGAATTCCCCTCCTCTTCCGAGGTCACCGGGGTTTCGATGGTGGCAAGATTGGCCAGGTCGTCTGGTTCAGGGTCTGCTCTATCCTCAGCGAGTTTGGCGGCATCGCCGGCGTAAGCAACGATATCCTGGGGATCGACACTTCGCGCCCCCTCAAAGACTTCCAGCACCCCGGGAACTATCCCGTCGATACCCTCCTTCATCAGCCGGTCCGCCGCATAGTTGAAACGATCATTCGCTTTCGGGCGGTACCAGGCTTCTCTGAATGCCTCCCTGTTCTCCCGGGGGATATACTCCCGGATAGCTGAGTATGCGGCATGCAGGGCGGCTTCGTTGGAGACGTCGCAGAGGGACATCATCTTTACCTCAAAGGAGCGGCTCTTGAAAACCCGGTCGGTGAAAGCCCGGCAAAGAGCCTCTTGCGCCGGGGCCATGCCGCGCTTGCTGTCTTTCTTCACCCGGGACAGCTCCCTGTGAGCTTCGGATAGCTCATTGTTAAGAGAGGCATTTTGTGACCTCAACTGGTCAACCTCCCGGGAAAGATCTTCGGACAGGGAGTCGCATGCTTGGTTGACCAGTTCTCGAAGTCCGGAGAAGTCTAGTAGTTTGGAGGCATGGTCCTACACAAGAATAAACACTTAGAATAAAAATACAATACGAAGAATTAAAATGTCAAGGATAGGAGACACATACCTGGGAGCCGTCCAGCAAAATGCGCTGGGAAGAGGAGTCACCCTGGATTTCTTTGATAGGCTGAAGGCTGCTATCAGCCGTAGACTCCTTCTCCTTCTGAGGGATGCGGGATGAACCCTCGGAGTGAGGCGCAGTTTTCTTCTTCTTATGAGGAGGTCCCCCGGACACAGGAATAGCAAACGCTAGTCGTCGATTCCCTACCGGAGGGACCCCCGTAGACCCAATGGAATCCCCGGTACCTTTCTCCCGGGATCTCCCCTCCCCGGATTTCCTTTTCTTTATCTCCTTGACCGCTCTCTCGGTCTCGGATTGGCTTTTCTTGGACTTCCCGGAAGTCCCCTTACCCTCTCCCTCGCCGGACTTCGACCCTACTGGGACTATCGCTGGCCGGGGAGATATGGCTAATACAGGAAAACAAACGAAATTAGCTAAAAGCAGTTAGAAGAAACAACACAGTTAATAAAATTAACAAAGAAAATGAATACAGTTAAGGAAATTACCAAGGCTCCGTGTGGCATACAAACGGCGGCAAGTGAACACCTCCGCTGGATACGCCTCCCGGGGGAATACGTAGCCCCCCGCCCTCTGGTAATCCTTCAAGTTAACAAATTTCTTGGCAATTAAATCGTAACTATCGGATACCTGCCGGAATTGGGCCGGGGGAAGTGCCGCCTTAGTTTCAGCAACCCTCTGCTGATTCCACGACGGGACTGGATACTTCTCCTCATTGAAAGTAAAGTAGCTGTTCATCCAGTCGCTCGTCTTTACAGACTCGAGCCTCCCGGAGCAGATCGCCGCCGTCTTGTTCCGGCGCAGGGCATTGAACACACCAGGGACGGAGGTTGCGGCCAGGTAGTAAAAACTCCGGAATATATCCACAGTCCCGGTAACCCCGGCCCGGTTGCAGGATAAGAGGAAGGCGATCATGACACTGACGGCGTTCGGGTGCAATTGCGCCGGAGAGATGTTGTAATACTTCAAGTAGGCGGAGTATAGTGGAGGGAGAGGAAAGGTGAGCCCGTGCAGGAGGTGATACCGGGGGATGCACACCCGGGTCTGCATGTCGCCGGAGTATGGCTCCAGTCCCGCGTCATATGATAGCGGCACATACATCTTGTTTACCAACTCCTCCACCGCTTCGTTTACCGGGGTCATCCAGGGATCTTTCGGGTCGGCAGGTTCCGGGGCACCATAGCCACCTTGGCTTTGGTCGTCATTAGACCTTTGCCGCCTGAGGGAGGAGGAAGAGGAAGGTCGTCAATATCTAAGGAGTGATCTTCCACCGGGGTAGGATTTTTGCTGCTCATATCAGAAAGACAAAGGAAAAGAAAGGATGGTAAACGAGAGCAGAAAAGGACGAAAAGAGAAAGTGACAGCGCTCAGTTGATGAAAAGTGAGAGTGAAATTTTTTGATGAGGTATTTATAGGGAAGGATACAAGGAATTTCTCGAAGTTGGGAAAAGTAAGCCCAGCATTCGAGAAGAAGCAATAATGAGCATTTATTAGTGCGCGAATGGCAAGGAGGCGCGCATGGTGAAAGCACACGCTTAGCGCGTGATGACACGGCCCCGTGCAAGCTGTGACCCGCTGGTTTCCTTTTAGAGACCCAGCCTACCGGGCCAAACCCCGGAAGCCAGGGTCTCAGGGGGCTAGTGGTGATATGGGCCTCAGCCCATATCCTGGTCCAGCAAATATACTGGTAAAGGAGAAGAAAGGGTTAAGCCCAGCAGTGGTCCTCCCATGACATCAGCTATCTTGGACGCACCCGGGGTTGCGGCAAGAGGAGGACCACTTAGCCTAAGCCCTCTCTGATCCTCACCATTATAAATAGAGGAGTGACCAACAGTAATAGGTATGTTTTATCAGACTTAAATACTCTCTGTATTTCTTCATATTCTCTCTCCTCTGCAAAAAGCCCTATCTTCATCATCACGCCGGAGCGTCTACCCTCGGGTGACCCCGGGGGGTTTGTTTTGCAGGACTTAGGTGAGAGATTGGCCGCGGGTTAGGATTCCAACTCTCCCCGGATCACCCTGTACCGGAGCTGGTATCCCGGAGTTTACTGGTAGCATCACTGTCGACTCCCAATAGGACATATGCATATTGTTTTCATTCAGCTGTGCTCGGATCTCCTCCACCAAATTCGCACACAACACGAACGACTATTGTTCATCTCTGATCATCCGCACTAGGCTAAGACAATCTCTAAAAAATAGCATTTTCGATATGTATCTGTTCAACCAAATCCACATCTGCCGTGAAAGCCTTGTTTAAACTTAAATTGGATCAGCTAAATTGTTTTATTCTCTCTATGATCGACTCCGCGCCGGTGCATTTTTACATGTGCATATTTACACTACTAAGGTAGAAAATCCGTAATGAATTTGCAAAGTGTGTAACTCTCTACAGTTAATTACTATGAATTGGGTGACGTTAACTATGTTAGAATTCATACAGTGCAAACTTTTGTATAAGGAAGGAGGACTTTCTCTTGTATTATCAGATGTTGAAATTAATATATATTTACTCTTCAAAATATAAAAATTAAATAAATTTATCAGATCTCATAACATTTTGCCGTCAAGGTGCTTAGAGGCCGAGATCTTGGCGATGGAGCTAGGAGACATGTCGGGAAATCAAACCTAGTACAGCAAGGTAAAACCCTAATTTTGGCTTTTGGAGGAGAGAGAACTTCCGTAAAATATTAGTATAATATTGGTAGGTTGTTCAAAATAAGATTTTTTTATAATCAGGTAATAACTTAAGTAAAACACAATAAAATCTCATTTTCAAATATGTTACAGTGCATTTTTTAAAGGGGCATGCTTGGTTCATCCCGTATTTTGCTTATTTATAGCCCATAATAAAAAAAATATTTTCGATATATATGATATTATCCATAATTATATATATCAGAAATATGCATCATATACATTAACTCTATTGCATATAATTACAAATCGATCGGTTATATATCAAAATGATTGTATAAATAAATATATAGCAAAAATAAAGACATCACATAAACAAAATCGGACTGTATCTAGCAGACCAGTATTTAAATTACGATGCATATAGATTTGAAGAAAGGTTAGGAAAAATTACAGTTTTGAGTAGATCAGCTCTTATAATCAAAACATAGAGATAGGGATTTGTCAAAAGGACGGTGAGCATTATAATGATTTTGTTCGTTGTTATGAAAGGCAAGTTTAAACTAATTTGTGCAAACTACAATTAATTTTTATGCGAAAGAGAAATCACGGGCCATGAGTATATATGCTAGATGTCTTCACGTGCTAATCTTAATTGATTAATCTGTTGGGCATTACTAAAAGTGTGAAATTAGTGAATTATGATACTCGATTTCTTTTGAAGAAAAAAAACTCAGCATTCCATATTTAGAGAAACACAGAATTGACCATTTTTTCACACATGAAAATGGTACCTCGAATAAATTGAATAATTAGGTGGTCCTGTGTAATGTTGAAATTGCTCCTTTCTAATTAACCTTCTAATATTTGGAGCATATATATGAGGAAATTTTCCTCTGAATTTTGTATTGGGATGATTTGTTTTATGATAAAGTTTTCAGCATAAATGTGTACTAGAATAAATGAAAGATTTGTATAGTAACGTATAAATTAAAATGAAACACGGGTCTGACTTGATTCACTTATTAGACCAGATCTGACTAGAAGTTCTCAGGGCACCTTAAGGTTCAACCCGGCCTATAATGAAAGATGTTTTAGGTTATTTTTCACTAACAAATGAGAGCTATGTGAGATAAGTATGTAAAAGTGAGTAGGGTTCAAATGCATGGTCTATTACCTGGGGTATTTTGCACTGAAAAACTATCAATAATTTCACATTATTAGATGGTTTATTTTTTCTGAAAAATATACAGCACCATGTAAAAATGCAGCAAGGAATCTGCCCCTCGCATCCTCTTATATTTTCTCCCCAAAGAAAGCATCTACCATATTCGACCATTAACTATTATTAAATCTTTTATTTTTCTTCCACTCACACTGACATTTCTGAACTGTACGGACTATTTATTTTAGGACCACTCCTAATAATCCCTTGTCCTGACTCCGCATATTAGTGACCAATTAGTCAGTATGGTGACGTCTCTATGGAGAGTGGCCCTGGTGCAGTTTGGTGCACTAATACTCAATCTCGCACCAGTACGCTTTCTGAGATCACTTGTTACAGAGATGCGTACTTAACCTCGATTCTCCTCTATGTTTGTCCATAATCATCTTCACTACTAGTACCGCGAATTTCCTACGTACCGGCATTCATATCAAAATTACATTTACACCAAACATGTATTGTACTCAACATGAATGTAGTAGTTAACATGTGTCTCTTTCACTCTGATCATTATTTTTTAACTCCATTACATTACGTATAGATATCACTTATGTTGTTACCGGTATTGGGTGAAAAAATATTTATTTTCGACATTTTTTTATAAACTTCTCTGTTAGATACAGAGAAGGTCTAATTTTAGAAATTCCTCTATAACCTCACAAATCACATTCACTCAATCGATAGTATTGTACTTTACTTTTCTATTTTACAATTTGAAATGTCTAAGGAATATCTCTCAGACTGAGTGCAGTTTAATTTCTGAAATACTATACACACTCCAATATTTTACTCATTTTAGTAAAAATAAAAAACTAATTAAATTCTACTACCGCCCTCTGTATATTGCTGAGTTTCCATCAGCATAATAGTTCAGGATTTCGTAAATTCATGATGCATTTCGGACGATCAAAGTAAAGTACCGGGTTATGTATGGCAAGACTTTTTTAATTTTACAAAAATATACCCCGTTACATTCGTGAACGAGCAAAGTATATGCTCTTAAATTTTTTTTATTCTAATCGATAGTGGGACTTATTCTAACTTTTAAGAGATCTAGTGTGAATTACAAAAATTTTATAAACATATTCTAACTTATTTTTATAATTTTGAATGAGTTTTTGTTGACATCTGTATTGTAATTTAAAATCGGAGTTTTCGTGTCGGATTTATAAACATACGAAGAGAATTGCAAATATAACTATTCTTGGATTATGAAGAGAAAAATAAGGGTACAAAAATAAGGGAATACTCTGACTGCGGAATGATTCGAGTGATTAATATTCATGGACTTTTCCTAGTTGATTTCACTGTGCTTTAGATGATTTATTTATTTTGGTTCACTAATACAAACACGTAACATTGAAGGTGGTTGGTCGTGAAAGTTTTTTCGCGGAAGTTTTCCGCTTTGTATGGTTGTGCCTTAAAATTAAAAAAGTTTTAAGATAATTCCTCTTCCACCTTAAAAGATACGGAACAACTTACGAAATCGTAAGTCCATTCTATTGTATAAAAAAAATGAACCAACGGAACAACTTGCGAAGTCATAAGTCAATTCTTTTCCAGTAAAAAAATGCGCTCTCCGGTTCGAGAGCTCCATGCAACTATGTAAATAATTCCGGTCAAAATCTTCCAGCATCAGATTGATGGATATGTACAAAAATTCAAAAAAATCATTGAACATCAACCCAATTCGATCAACAACCATCTCTAACAATAAACATAACCAAATCTGTAAAACAAAGAGAAAAACCCATTAAATCTCAACATGATTCATTAAAAAATATCATCCAATATAGACAAATTATACAACTCCGAATTCGAAATACCCATTACCTTTAGAATCGAAACATATCATCACCATGACTGCTTTCACCATAGCCGGTAAAAAAAATTGCAGATCTGGAATTTTGGGGATTAAGAGATTGATTAGAGTGGAAGAGATATTTGTAAAGAAGAAGAAGAGATAGGGAAGAATCAAATTGGGAGAATTGATAAGGATGGCTCTATTGGTTGGGAATGGATATGTGAATCTTAGAAGGAAGAAGAAGAGATAAGAGGAAGAAGAAGAGATAAGAGGAGGAAGAAGAGATAAGAGGTAAGATAAGAAAAAGAATTATAGATAAGATCAGTTATGGGGAGAATCATATGAACTTGCGATTCTAGTTACGATATCGTAAGTTAATCATATATCGTATACCACCTTGCAATTCCAGTTATGAATTCGTAAGGTATATATTTTTCATAGCCAAAAATTATGATAAAGATTAACCAGTTAGGCGGACTACATTGCGATATCGTACAATAACATACATTATTAAAAAATGTCTCATGAATCATGTTACGATATCGTACAAACATTCGATACATATAATACTGGAAACAATTGGGTTGCTATCTCGTAACTTCATATTATTTCTTGTCGATTATGCAAGCGATATCGCAACAGAAATATTTTTTCAAGGCGGAAACTTTTTAAACGCCTTGAACGTTAAATTTGAAAGGCACATAATTTTCCGCCCTAAATTTTGTATTTTCCACCTTTCATAATTTTTTATCAATACATGCGGTATAGGTTACGATATCGTAACCCGACGGGGAGGCGGAAAAATTCGATCGGGCACAAACGCCTTTGTTTCGTGCCTTCAATGGCCGTGTTTGTGGTAATGGTTGAATTCTCAACGATGTTGATTTTCTGGTGATGATAGATGAATGAGAATAATTATGGATTGGAAGGGAAAAGGAATAAGATAATTATGAAATTTTTTAATTTTAATTATAACATGAGTGTAAAAAGGAAGAGATGAAAAAAAGGGAGAACCATTAGATTAGACCGGATAGATGGTTAGGATTTTGAGTAAATATTTGAATAAAAATAAGCGCGCAATTTATATCGTACATCGGGTGTACGTAACCCGAAACCCGTATTTATAAATAAAAATAAGTATTTGGTAAACTTTCGCTCATTTTTAACCAAGATTAAATAACGTTGAATATTAACCGCACTCCCACATTAATTTCATGTTGAATATCAAACGACCCATGTTCATTTCTGATATTTTACATCTGGTAAATTAAACACTCTACTGCGATCACAAATTCACACCCATCAATATATGAAATGCGTTTGTGACTCACCCGCCAGAACATACCACTCTTATCTGTTAATATTCTGATGCGTCGATGACTCATTACAACAACATAATACCCCTTCATCTGGTAATATTCTGGTAGAAGATACGTATTTGTTTTAATTGATCTTATTTGCCGAGTGTTTTACTTTATTTCACCGCCGATCTGATCATAATCGTTTAGAGATGAAATACTTATTCATGCTATTTTGGTAGAAATAATTGCATTTGTTGAAGGGGAAAGAATGTGCATGTTAGATAATTTCATATTTTGGAAGAGGTAGGTTCCTTATCAAGTATTAGCATGGCTAATTTTTACATTGCGCATCGTCAAGTTATAAGCAAATTATTGCAATCTACCAATGCACATTATCACGTTGAAATGCTCCCACTTTATTCTAGGATGCACCATATTTTTCAATACAATATATGTCCCCACCTTATTCTAGTATACACCATGTTTTTCAATACAATATCTGGCCAGGGAGGGATGGAGTTGTGTACTTAGATACCTATGCACATTCCATCAACGTATGATACACAAACATTATTTGGAATGCACAATCATACATTCTTAATAAGCGTATCGTTCTTCAAAAAAAAATACTACAATCAAAAACAAAATTTGCATCTTATTTTCATTCAAACTACACTAAACATAATTAATATTCAATCAACATAGTTCACGGCTGTGATTTAGAATGCACATGATATTATACAGGAATGCGCCCCAATTAAGATTAGGATACATACTATTTTTCAATAAAACATACAACGCACATTCCATCAACATAAAGTAGATTTTGAACACACAATCATACATTTTTATATGCATATCGTTCTTCAAATAAAAAATCACTACAATCAAAATCAGAATTTGCATCTTATGTTCATTCAAACTACAATGGACATAATTAATATTCTATTTTTTTTCATCAACACTAAAAACACTTCGATACACATAAACTTCTGGTACAAACATTCAACAAGGCTATTCTTGAAACACAAAAAAAGTACTACTAGTCTACTACATTTCCATTAACCAAACCTTGACACAAGAAACAGTACTAATAGTCCACTACATCTCCATTAACCAAACCTTGACACTACAGATACCACCACTACAAGGCAAACTAAAACAACAGGAATTCAAGGGAAATATGGAATAGTACCAGGAATGTAGAGGTCAATGGGCAATTTTGCAGAAGAAGTAGTGTGAGTCGTGTGAGAAATCGGAGATGAAGGCGGAGGAGTGGAGGAAGGCGGAGCAGAAGGCGATGGAGATGGAGCAGAAGGGGGCAACGAGGCGGCGGAGGAAAAACCCCCTTTCTCCATAGTTTTCTTCTTTTTCTTTAAAGGGACACCGGGAAGCTGCTTGAAGACCCCTTTGCAATTCATTGGGACTTCCTAATCACTCAATAATCACAAACGCCCAAGATATTGTGGGCTGAAACACAATAACACTCAATAATTACTCGTAAAGAACACCCAAGATATCCTCGTCCCTGTATAGAAGGAACTCCTTTTCACCGAGTTTCACTTGGGTACCACCATACTCCGGAGAAGAATATTGTCACCTTCCTTCACAGCGACCGGAATAGTGTTGCCCGGCACTCCTCCTGGAGTTGTCTGGTCGGGATTGATTACGCCGTGAGGTTTAGGGAGGGTTTTGGGGAAGGGAGAGCAGGTGGAGATGTGGGGTGGATATCCCCGACTTCTTAGTTCAAAATTATTTAAGTAATATTCTATCAACATAGTTCATGGACGTGATTTATAATGCACATAATAGTATAATGGAATGCGCCACTTAAGATTAGAATGCACACCATTTTTCAATAAAATATACAGCACACAGTATCGGTGGGTACTTAAATAGCTATGCACATTCTATCAACATATAATGCACATACAGTAGATTTGGAATGCACATCACATGTTTTTTCAATTATACATACAGAAAACTGCAAGAGATGGTAATTAATTAATAATGCACATACAGTAGATTTGGACTGCACAACCATATATTTTTTTAATGCACATGTCTTACAATTGTATACTCATCTACCCATATCCAACAACCAAACGTTACAACACCATCCGCAACCTACTAAAATCACAAAATTGTCAACAACGCCAAAAACTATATTACTTACGCCGCCGGAATGACTACACGTGAATCAACAAAATTCTCGTCCTCCATCACTAAACTTGGTATACCTATTAACAATTTAACCTGCAATCAATATAAACAAAAGATTTACCATTAAATAATACATAATGTTTTTAGTTTTGAATTAACATCGATATCTAATCCTTAACCACAATAACATATCATCTGGTTTCATAACCCTCTTGGTATATCACCCAATTCAAAACCATCACGTTTTTGTATATATAGTCTGGTTGATACATCACCCAATTTAGTAACAGTGCGTGCATGTGGGTTTAGATTGGTACGGTGGGATGTGCAGTTCAAATGATATTATCAGCAAATGATGCGACGATTACGATTTAATGAGGGAAGTGGAACTCGCACGTAACGTATATTTATTATTTATAAAAAGGTCCACTTATTGCAAATAGGGGCTCCGGAGTATGTACACCCATGATACCATTTACTTACTGAAATAAGTGAGTTAATGGAACCCCTCCCTTATTTATAAGAGCATCTTCAATGGTAAGAAGATAAGGAGTGCTTCTGAAACTCCACATCATCACTTTTGATAGAATCTAATTAAGGAGAAAACTCAACGATGGTATCATTCTTAAGTTTTACACCTCATTAATTAATAATAACAAAAATAAACTTTCGAAATGTTCCACATTTAATTAGTCAATGGTAAAATTCAACATTTAATTCCACATTTAGATTACCAAAATTCAACAATGGTAAAAAAATGAATAAAGAGCACTCCTTATTAAGAAAATGTGAATTAAGGAGCTACATTAGAGATGCCCTAAAAAATAAAAGATATCTTTATTGAACAAAAAATATATATATACACGTGTAGAGGAGTAACATGATCTCGCCTGCAACTTGTGAATTGATCCAGAGATAATTTGAAATAACAAAATAACTCCAAATTAAAATACTTTTTATAAGAGGGTTGTCCATGACTCCTCTAATTGAAAATGACTAAAAGATACATCATGAAACGTAATACTCTTAATTAGGAGACAATATGTAAAACTACGGGAAATTTTAAGGCTATTGTGTTACAATATATTTTCCTGCATCAATAACACACGTAGCGGGCTTAATTAAATTGTGGGACATAAAAGATAGAGGGCAAAAACCACAGACAATCTGGCAAATATTGGTCTCAAAAGCGCTAGTTTTGCAATCACTTCCCACGTCATCTCTTTAAACATTATTTGTTACTCCTCTCGGAGGTCGTACAGATTTAACAGGATACTTATGCATAATCAAAGCATTATAAAAGTTTACCTAACACGCCACAAGCTAACTAATCAATGACTAGTCTGTGAACACATCCCAATCCATCTCAATAGACGTTATTTGCATCTCCCCTTAAAGGCAATAAGAGATTTTCCAAATTATTTTCACAGATAACCCGTGATTAACAGCCCGCTCGGTCTAAAAATCTAATGTATGAACTCGTCAAAAGTTAGTATTCAACTACTTTGGCTCGGATATTTCCTTGCCGCACAGGCACAGTGATAAGTCCATGGTTCGTATCCTGGGCCTCATTCAATCTCGGACCATGGCCCGAGAAGGGTCATGGGCTCGAGGTACGCGGAGGATGGATCCACGGGTCCATCAATCCTAATCCTTACAAGGAATGCGTATATTATGAATGTTCTACAAGGAATATACATCCTCATAAACATGGTAATACAGCCATGACCGAAATACACTTCTTATATACATGGTAATACAATTATTATTCCCATAAGAGTTGTATTCCTACCATATTTACATATCTTGGTGATCTACGGATTGTAGCCATATAAATACTCCAAAGGTTTGGTACACCTTTTCTATCTCAGACTACATACAATACGCCTTACGCATCATACTAACTTGAGCGTCGGAGTGTCTACCCTCGGGACACCCGAGGCTTTGTTTTGCAGGTCAGTTCGTGAGTTGAGTTCGACGTCAACTGTGGTGTCTGCCATACATCAATTGGCACGCCCGGTGGGACATCGTGTCTATTGACGACGTCGCCGAACTTTGTCTCTGATATGATTTTGTGCACCTGTTCAACAAGTTTTCAACCCCATGTCTGAAGCTGAGCAACCCAAATGAAGCGCCCGAAACCAAGGGCAAAACCCAGAAGAAAATCCCGAAGGAGAGCAACTTCCCCGAGGAAGTGGACGCGGCCGACCCAGAGGATACCGAGCTCAATCCACGTCTAAACCACCACCGAGCTCTACCGCAGGTGCCGGAAACTCCAGCGTTTCGAACTCCTCCGGTCCCAATCCTGTCGCGTTCGGAGTACCACCTTCTGGATCGAATCCTGTTATATCTTAAGTACCGAACTCAGGCACAAGGATCTCGATCCAGACTTACATGAACTATAGCGAGCGCATCAACAATTCAGAAGGCCTCGACCGAGAGAATGGGTTGGGATATAGCGGATTCGACTCAATCTTTTTTGTGGAAGAAAGAGCGCAAAGGGATCGACAAATCCTCGCCAGAAAAACAGCATAAAGAGGAGAGACAGAGACGCCTAAGGGCATCCCTGAACCAACCTCTCAAACATACAGCTCCTCCTCCTCCGAGCTCTGAACAGCCCTATGTCAACCTTGTCTCGGATACTCCCTCGAGAGAAATTGCTCAGGATGTCCGAGCATTGATGAGAGACCTACATTCTCAATACCCTGATTTTGTAGCTTCCCTGATAAATCCAAGCCAACAATTTCAGGCCCAGATGCACGAAGCCCCGAATTGAGTATCTATTCCAGGAGCTCGAACAACACCGCCCTCCGATTCTAATCAGCAGCAAAGATTCCTGAATGACTTGTCCCGGAGTCTACCTCCATACAACACTCAGAGAAACCTGCCGCCGCCTTCCGATCCAGCCAACTACCATAATGAAGGCCTAGGGCTAAGTAGGGAAGAAGTGCAAAGAATGCACATTAATAGCATTCAGGAAGAACTCAGACGGGAGAAGAGGGAACAGACTCAGAGCGAGTGGCAGACCAGTGCTGATCGGCTTTTTACTCAGGACGGATCCTATCCTACTCGGGGGAAGTATGAGGTCGACCAGGAAATCAAGCGCATCCTCGGAACCAGAGGACAGTCCGCTCACTCCCCTTTTTCACGACACATCGTGAACCTCCCCTTTGATGGCAACAAGAAGGTCCCGGAGCACTTGACTACCTATGATGGTACCAGTAACCCTAGAGAATTTCTCTCAGTCTTCTTCAAAACCTTGGAGACTAGGAACATTCATGGGCTAGAGATATGTAAGATTGTCCCCAGTTATCTCCGAGGGAAGGCCCAAACCTGGTTTACTGAAACGAAACCAGAGAGCTTATTTGACTATTGGGATTTCGCTGAATTTCTCCTCCTCGCTTCTTCCAGAAGAAGAAATTCACTAAATCCCTCGGAGATTTAGGGTACGTGCCCCGCCTCGAAGGAGACACTATGATAGAGTATTATCACAGATATATGGATCTGGCCACAGAATGCTACGATCGAAATGAGATCCTCTTGATAAATATGTATCGCATGAGTGTGGACGATAACACCTTGAGGATGAAGCTGGCAACCAAGATCCTACTACCATCCAACATCTCCAAGCAATCATGGAGAAGTATGCCAGCAAAGCAGACGCGGTAACGGGCAAGAGACCGCGAGAATCCTATACTGATAATAAAGGAAAGGAACCTAAGATGAAGGTACCTAAGGTCGAGAAGACAGAAGGCCCCTCCAAACCAACATTCAAGTCCCACACTCCTCTGGCTAGATCTCGGGCTGAGATTTTATCCATTCACAGGCACCTTTTGAAAGACCCTCCTGCCATGAAGGAATCAGTCGAGCGTCAAAGGTCCCCGAAATTCTGCCAATATCACCGAGATCGGGGCATGACACTGAGGAGTGCGATCAGCTTAAGAACGAGATCGAAAAGCTAATTCGACAAGGAATTGTGCAACAGATTGCACCTTCAATAGCCGGTGACAGCCACGGTACTCAGAAGAGGTATGGGGGAAAACCCTGGCAGAAAAAGAAGTATGGCTCCTGAAACAAAAACAACAACAATAACAACCAAGGGAGTGGAGGCAACAATCCTCAAGATCCTCCTCCGCCACCGCCAAATGGAGCCAACCGAGTCATCAACGGCATTAATGGCTACACTGGAGAAGCAATCTCCCTCACAAAGCTGAAGGATAGTGTGCGGGCCATACCTCACACGGAGCCAATCAACAAGAGGCTCCGCCCCGAGGATACAATCACCTTCTCGGACGCGGACGCCGTACCAAACCTGATGCCTCACTCCGAGAGAGTCACTACTAGAATATCAAGCCATCTAAGGCAGTTCATCCTTCATGTGTTAAGGCAGAAAACAATTGCCTTCCCTAGTAGTGACTTGAATGAGAAAAATCATCTAAGGCGGTTCCACTTCCGCCTTAGATGTTTTTGGGTTTAAGGCGTTTGTTTCCGCCTTGGATGAAGGCTTATACGCCTTGCTAAAAGCTTACGAACTCGCTAGCGTGAAAGTCTGTATGATATGAATTGGCTCGTTGCGATACCGTAACTAGCAAACGCTAGTCCCAAACAAATGGTTGATTGTTATGTTACGACAGAAGCTTACGGATCGCCAGATGAAATAATAACGTGTTCGCTACATTGAAAAGCCTAGACTGTTATGAATATGTACGAGACTGGTTACGACTTCTACCGTGCGGATCGCTAATACTAGTTACGATGTCGTAAGAGAGCCTAGGTTGTCATATATTTATCTGCTGACGAGACTGGTTACGACAAATAGAGGCGATTCGCTCGGTCACAAGTTGCGAGCTCGTTACAAACCAAATTAAACATTTCTGGTTAATCAAAACGAGTCGGGTTACGACAGCCACTAGCTACTCGCTAGTAACAATGTAGCGAGATTGCAACCGAACAATTGTATTTAATAAGAATTGTAAAAATATAAAAATTGAAAAAATCATATTATAAAAATATAATAAAAATTGTTGGTTCGAGAGATGTAACGATGTCGTAAGGAAATCGCTTATGTGTATAGTACTGAATTCGCTACTGATCTCGCTAAGATGTAACGACGTCGTTTTAGCACAGGGTGAGCGAGGAAAAAAAATGACGTTACGAGTAAGCTAGACATTCGCCTGGCTTTGGCGTGTATGGTTACGAGCTCGACAGAGATCAGATTGGAGAGGCAGAGAAGAACGAGCGATTGGGTAGCGAGGGCGCAAAAACTAAGCTCAGAAATATGATTCAGGCGAGAGAAGTAGCGATAGTACAAGATGATCGCAACTATTTTAATGTTACGGGCGAGAGAAGTAACGATCTCGCAGGGAATTCTTAAGTCTCACAAAATTATAGGATTTGAACCATTTCCACCAATTTCCACTAAAATTGGGTTTCATTTTAATTGTCTAAGCTGTGAATTGCAAGATGCATGGTATCTAAGCACAAAACATGAACATGAAACACTATCAAGCCACACTTTATAAACTAATGGAAGTAATGGAACTCAAAAGTATATGCATCCATTTGACAAAAAAAAGAAACTAGCTTTTATTGGGAATGTGAGGCCTAGAGATGTATCGAGATCTAATAAGGACAAAGTGTCTAGCCAATGCATCTCTACCATCCTCCAACTCCTTCTTGGTGTACGGTGCATGATTTTCCTCGATAATCTAAGAATATGAAATGTTTTTTTAATACTATTAAATGCAACGTAGATAGTAATAGGTACAATAAGTAGGTTATAAGAAGGCTTACGCGATGTAATTCCAAATTATCTTGAACAAGGTCAGCGAGGCCCTCGCTTGCGTACAACATCATATAGTAACCGCATTCCCAATTTGACAATTGCTTTCGGTGCTGAAAGTGAAGAAGTATAACAAATGATTTGAAATGAAATCATAGTGGAAATAAATGAGCATTGGATTTGTAATGTCACCTGAATCTGTATAAGGTTGAAGGGAAGTAGTGTGTCGTCATGTGCACTATGCATAGCAACCTCTAATAAATCTGCAAATTTTGTAGATGGACCAAAGTGTAGCGGGTCCATCCAATACACTCGCTTCAACGATGGTATCATAGCTACAAAACTCCAATGGCCACTACATATTTTAAGAAATGAAAATGTAAGAACCCAGCTCGAAGATTAGAATGTTTACGAAATGCAAATATCTAATTGTAAAAAAGAAAACTAACCCCTCTAGATATGGGCCTATGTAAATTGTCTTGGTCTTGTCACTAAGGATCTTAGAGAGATAAGCAAGTCGTGATTGATTACTTTCATTCATTTCTTGCAAGCATATTGGGTGCAAAAAACCAATGAAAGTCTTTGCGTTTAGAGCAAGGCATTGCATGTACCTAAATAAACAATAGATGGGATATGAACGTATAATAGTGCACAAGTATATGATAATTTGTAAATTGCAATACGATAGAAGAGATGAGATCAAGTAGCTTACATTTGATGTAGTATAAGGATTGTTTCGGGAAGGGTTTTATAGTGCCAGAAAAGGGCAAAGTCTTCCCATGGAACGACTAATTCCCTCGCTTCGCCGAACACCTGTTTATTGGAGTAGAAATAGTAAACAGAATCCCGACTATGGTGGCCCATCAGATCATAAAACGTGCGAAGGAATCCTGGGAGTGATTTTATGAATCCAACTTCTCCCACCGACATCGGTTTCTTAGCTACCGGAAAATGTAGCGGGTCTACGACGGGTGAAGGTGTGTTTCTATTAATTGGGATAGAATTAGAATTCACATCAACGACCAACCATTTGGGCCACACAAAAAAACGGCCCAAACCTTTACCCACTGTCGTGCACTCTTGATCCGCGATCGGTACCAACGCATCCTCGACTAACACATGTAGTATAGAAACCCTAACGAAACCAATAGGGACTTTGGCTTCATGATGTAGTGCCATGTCAGGATATGAATTTCCCATTGCAACGTGGCGGGGTTGAGAATTCATCCCACATTCATCGTACAACTTGCAAGAAGGAGAGTTCTAATATACAAATAAGGCATGTTTAATTAGGTCGAATTAGACATATGTAGGAAGAGTATATTTAAAAAATATCAATAATCATGAGTTGTGTAGAATTATTCATTTGATTGAGGTGCAAGTAATTAAACGTACCTTTGGTTTGGGATCGGATGGTTGTATGTGAACTTGCTCTTTGATAGGGGCCGAAGGTGTGCATATTTCCTTGTTGGGTTCAACAATAGGTTCGTCAAAAATAGGTTGGTCAAAAATAGGTTGGTCAACCTCATGTTGTGGTGGGGAAGGATGTGAACCTCTAGACGATGGTCCATTGATTGGATCAGTGTCACAAAAATCGGATGGGAAGAGGATACTTTATAAAAGAACATATATTGGCCAACATTGTTTTTCAGTTTCTTGACCTCTTGGTCGGATTTTTTGGCTTGGTTCAATGCTATTTGGAGTTTGGATGGTATAGGGTTTTTGCTACTACGTTTGATACCAAACGCCACTATTTGAGTAACATAACCACCAATTCCCTTAGCTCTTCCCGGATGCTCGGCCTTCCCAAGTGCCCTACGTAGCACATCGTGTTTATGAACAAGCCTTCTTCAACTTCACGCTCGACCTCGTCCTAAAAAGGTAGTATAGTAAATGAAAAGTTATTATCGTCATCAATTGTTGTGTTTGATGGTGTGATTGTAGATACTAAAATGGAACATGGTATGGCGTAGTAGGTAAAGCGTACCACTCGATTAGCCACCCTTTTTGCCTCATCATTTGAGAAAGTCCCGTCTTTTTTAATTCTATCCAAGACGAATAATTGTTGTCTACTATATGTTGTAGGGTCTTCGGCAATGACTAGCTTATTCACCTCTTCCGCGTCCATGCCCCCATCCACAAGCTCTTTCACCTCGGTTTCATGTTTTTTTTTGAGGTCTTCTTCCCCACACCCAAGTACCCCGCCCTACCCCCGGTGTAAGGCATAACATTATCAGCAGTGGTTTTGCGCTTCCTATCCCCCAAACCCTTTCAAAAATTCTATGTTATTTTAGGAATAAAGCACTAACCGAAACAAAAATATTTGGCTAATTCGCATGACACTATTATTGCAAGATGTAGTAAGTAAACTAACCTTTGTGTCATTTTCTAACCATCGTTTCTTGAATGCCTCCCAAGTAAGGGTTACAATGTGATTGTAACGCGTACTTGGATCTAGCCCAAATCTCGTGCCCTTCGGTTTGATATAATCCTTGGCAAGGGTATATTTGTGTTCTCGATGAGCTTTTGATGCGATTTGAAGAGCCTTCTTCTTCACTTGATCATAGGATGTTGCCTCGATAATAAAGGGGCGCTACAAATGTGATCATAAAAATAGTCACACTCACAATTTTTAATTGAAATTAAAAATAACAAGTACCACACTAACCTTGCATTCCTTCCATATATCCTTTTTGATGTCGATGCTTGGTAGCCTCCAATCCGTTGTGTCTAATGGCGTGTGTATCCTACCCGTCATACCACACCAACTCGACCATCGCGCGGCATCATCGTCGGGTGAAATAGCAACACCAATGTCATTAAACTTGACATGTGTTAGTATTTTGTTATCGATCCTAATCTCTAATTCGCGACAATGTGTGAGGAGTTGAGCTTCTTTCGATGCGCGAGTCACTTCTCGTTGTCTTCTAACCTCACTTGAACCGCCAACAACATTTTCCCCCCCACTTGAGTCGGAGTTAACGGAACTTGAAGGGCTCTCCATTAAGCTTCCTTTGTATATTGAAATTAGTTAATGACTAACACAATACTAATAAATCAAAGTTGTACTTTGTAGTAAAAACATTATATTTTATAATCCTAAAATTTAGGGCTAAGCAAGCTATGGAGAATTTTAAAAGAAAATCTTGATTTTCGTTCAGGACATGCTTCTGACATTATATTTAGTAATAACATGATAAATGGAGGCACTATGTACAAGAAAATCAATTTTTTAGCAAATAAGAATGAAAAAAATCGTACCTTTGGTATATGACAAAGTTGTGTCGGTAGAATTGATTATTTTGGTCTGGGATGGTCTACATTGTTTGTCCCTCTCTACCCATAACAAAGGATGTTACCAAATTGAACAAGAACAAATAAACATTGACATTAATTGCAAAAACTATAGGCAAAAATGTGGTTGAGAATTTATGGCAAAACTTACCAATCTTTTGCATGCAATTAGTGGCTAGTTCCACTTTGTTTTGACACAATTGATGTGTCCAACATGTATGGGATGGTTAATGGAGATTTGATGTGAAGAAAGTTGAGGAGATTTGAGAAGATGTGCAAAAGTTTGAACTTTTGGAGATGAAACCCGTAAGAAGTGATGGATAAGATGCCAAAAGTGTAGTGTTTTTCTGTTTAATAACGTGTTTACTTTATTCTAGCTTACCTTGTTGCGAAATCGGAACTCTCTCGTTACACCTGACGTGGCTATTTACGAAGTCGTTACGTGCTCATGTGATTGCCTTTTATGCTCTACTTTATCCTTCTAGCGACATCGTAACTGAAAAGCTGACATAAAGTATGTTACTAGGATGTTGCGATTTCGCTACGGATGCTCGCTAGAACCCTACTTAAGATATTTTTTTTAAATGCACTCATACATTTTTAAATCACGATTCAAACGATTTAAACGAAATGATGGTATAAGACACTAATCATTCTATTTTAAGAATAATTTTCATTTGTTCTGTCGTATGCTCATGTAGAACGGGATAGGGATTTGGTCACTTAATCTGCAATTACATAATTTGAAAGAGTTTTAAGAAACTTAGTCTTTAATTGTAAGACAATAAGAAACTCTACACATCATGTGTACGCTTGAAAACGCTATCCATCGCTTACCTTTAGAGATAACAGCATAGTAGAGCTTCACACATGAACTACATATATATATGCGTAGTTCACGTGCATTTCATTAGAGATACTTAGTTTATTACAACTCATTTATGTGATTACAAGCACGATTCTTGAATTAAACAAAGTATCACGCACACGTTCACTCACCAACTGTCATCACTCATCATACTACCGAGTATCGCTTAATAACATTGCATGCTGATGTACTAAGATGTACTCTGCTTGACATAATGTGATGTTCGATATTTTCCAAATTGAGTATTATATTGTTTATATAAAAAATGTACATATTTAAGAATACGATAGTGCGTTATAAAATTTAAACCGAATTATTGATGTTTTACATTGAGTTATGTCATACTGCTTATGTACAAAGATGTACTCTACCTGAGTTAATATCATGATGGATATTTAACAAATAGAGTATTATACTGCATCTATATAAAATATATATATGTTAGAATGTGAAAATTGCTAATAAAAAATTAAAAAGTTTTATTTTTTAGTTACAATCTAATTAGCTTGTGTAGTAGTGAAATCGCTAGTATACACGTTACCACAGTTAAACCCTAAACCCTAAACCCACAAACCCGCAAACCCACAAACCCACATAACCCAGAAAACCAGTATGAAGGAGTTGTGATAGCGCTAGTTAGTAGTTCAAATAAAAAAAAGGCTTTTTGGGTTACGACCTCGCTACTAATTAGAATGATTCTTCTTTAGCGAGTTCGCTACTCGAACGCTTGCCTGGCGAGACTTTTTAAGACTCGCTACTAGAAACTCAGGCTTGAGCGAGATATTAACGACTTTGCAACATACAGATGCGTGTGTGCTAGCGAGCTCGCAACATGTATAAGCGTGTCCTCTAGCGATATCGCAAGTAACATTACTATAAATAACAAAAGGGGATCGGACTAAAATTAATTAGCCCCAAATTGAAAACCCTACTGAAATTAAAAACCGGCGACGACGCTGTAACTTCTCCGACAAAATGCAGCCAAAGACCAGAGGAGCGGTGCGGGGATGCGGTGGTAGAAGCTCAGACAGTGGAAGGGGACGTGGTCCGGCGGTGGGAAATAAACGGCCTCGGACTGAGGAGCCTGCGGTTCAGGCAGAGGTTCTAGTCGCCCCGCAAGTTCCAGTCGTCCCTGCCGCCGCCGCTGCTGCCGAAAATGATGGTGGGGAAGGGCCCAACAGTTCCAGTGAGGAGAAGGACACTCCTGAGTTCTTCAACAACGCCGCCATAGCTAGGTATGAGCGTTGTTCCTCTCGGAAACTTGTAAATAATAATGTGTTTGATAGTAGTGTGGTGCCTTCGCTGCAACTAGATTACGTGCTAGACCATTTTAGGGCACAACATCTAGATAAATTGCTTATGTTGCCTGAGCCTGTTTACCATGAAGAGGTTCTCCAATTTTATGCGAACCTAGGTTTAGAGGAAGGGGTGGAGGAAATAACTACAATGGTGCGGGGTTTTTAGTTTACGGTCGATAAGTTTAGCATCAATGAAGTTCTGAAATGTCCTTATCTGTCTCGTAACGAACTGAGGCCTACCAAAAAGGATGGTCCGTACGAGGTACATTACGAGCGGAGGTTTCCTTCTGTTAGCCCCAAGCAACCGTTGAAGGCCGGTGAGATGGGTCAGAAGTGGTTTAAAAGGACTTCTGATAGGCCGGGTACAGCTAGGAATTACCCGATCCACAGGCTCACAGAGGAGCAGAGATTAGTTTTCGAGCTAATCTGCGGTAATGTGGTCCCGTCCCTAGGGCATGCATGTGAGCCCACAGTTTGCAGTCTCATGGTGTTCTACTATATCATGGAGAAGTTTCCAATCAACCCTGGCTTCACAATTCTGACTCAAATGATGAAGATGGCCAGACACAAGAACGCCGCGCTTCCGTATGGCAATTTGATTGTAGCTCTGATCAGGAAAGCGGGTATTTTTCCAAGAGGCCGTCCCATGCCTCTCGGCAATACGACAAGGAGTGGCTCAAGCATAAGAGGTTAGAGTTGAAGGCCGATGGGAAGTACGCGAGAAAGAAAGAAGCAGAAGAGGCAGCCAGAAGGGCAAGGGGTAGGCTGGTAGTATCAGGTATGATTCTAGCTTGTTATTAACTGTAGCTGGTTCAAGTTGTTTCATTTGTTATGTTTTTGTTCTTATCAACCTTGATGTGTTTGTGTAGATGCTGTTTTTGATACCCGTGGTAGGCTTGTGGTGTCTATGGGCCAGTTATTGAATGAGATTGAAATGACCGAGAAAAGGGCATGTGCTAACAACGAACGGCTCGGCGAACTGATATCCAGCGGGGTAGTGGAGTGCGATATGAGCGATGAGGAGGAGATACCTGATTTCCGCACCACATTTCCCAAGCAAAAAGACACCGCAGGTCCTAGCCAAGATTTGCCTACAGCCAGCGAGAAGGAGCCAGCCGATGGGAAGCTTGTTGCTGATCATGTAAGGGATGCAGATGCGGAAAGTGATGATGGTGATGATGGTGATCATCATGACAGCGACTCTGATGCAGAAGATGAGCCGGCGAGGTATGAGATGATTAGGAAAGAGAGGCTGATCGGAGAACCCGACGAGGATGTTGAACCGGGACAAGGCAAAGAAGAGAACACCTGCATCGAGACTGAAGCTCAACCAGCAGGCCAGAACGAGCAAGACAAGCAAAACAATGAAAGCAATTTGGGGGAGAAGGCCGAAGGCAGCGACAAGATGTGTGTTGATGACTTGCATGATATTTTAGTCTCCGGACTGTGATTTCGTAGTTTAGTTTGATTTAAACATTTACTTTTTTGAATATTAACTAGTTTTTGGATTATGATCACTTGTGTACGCGTCACCAAAGATGCCATTTTGGTTACAAGAATGTGGTCAATAAATTTTACAATTTTTAGATGTAGACAGTTAAATTTTTTATAGAGTTGTTGTTACTTCAGTTCAGCAAAATCAAGTACTTTTGGTATAGTGCGTGCTCCTAGCGAGCTCGCTTTGTCCTGCTCCCGTTTACGTGTAACTAGCGAGATCGCTACTTGTCGTACTCAGTCAACAGAGCCAAGTTGGCGCCTCACTAGCGAACTCGCTACCTGTGTAACTGATAGTAACGACCTCGCAACAAGTCGTATTCAGTCAACAGAGCCAAGTTGGCGCCTCACTAGCGAAGGTAACTTATAGTAGCGACCTCGCAACAAGTCGTATTCAGTAACCAGAGCCTAGCTTGAGATTGTCTAGCGAGTTCGTAACAACAAAGCTTGACACACCTGACAAACAATTGTTAGGCTTGGAGATTAGCGATATCGCTACAGTCTAGGAACCCATCAGTAAAGACCTTTGAAAATTCAGTAATTTCAATTTAGTTTAGTTTGATTTGATGAAATAACATTCAAAAAAATTCAGTAAAACCTTTCAAATTCCAGAAGGAATTTAATTATTTTTGGGGTTTGCATGAGGTGATCTTGAAAAGGTGAGAATGGCTTTAAGTTTTTACTAGGAACTATCAGATATTTTTGAAATATGGAGCACCTCAAACCTATAAATATAGACCCCTTCTCCCTTTAGAACCCCACTAGATCCTTCATTCCCACATTCCCTTCTCCCTTCTCCTATTGTTTGCCTTTTGCTTCCCATGGATTTGTCTATATTCAACGCCCTCCCAAATGACATGATAGATCTAATCATGATTCGTGTTTACTTCGACTCGGTTCTTCGTCGGTACGCGACCGGAAGAGCGACAGAACGGCATCGACAGTGGCTCACCGACCCTTCTGCACTAGGTCACACAGACTCGACCTATGTCTTGGCCATATTTGCAATATGCTGCGAGGGTGATATTCAGAGAGGCATGAATGTGATCACCACCCTGAAGAGAACCGATAAGAAAGGCCTCCGGGAAGCTCGAGTACGCGTCAGAGCCGGTTTGGGTAACGCTTGGGGTTGGGCGCACTACTACAGGTTCCTCAGAGATGGAGTAGTCACGCCCAGGCCGATCTGCTGCGTGGAACATGCTGCCCTCAATCGCAGAGTGAGGTACGATCGCTAGGAGAGGCTTGATCCAGCGGACATCTCATGTGATGCATGCACCTGCGATCAGGAATTGCTTCACGTCCTCGGTCCTCGTTGAGGCTAAATGTTTTAGTTTTTTTGCCCAAAGTTGTTATGAGTGTAATAACCTTTTGTTTGCCATTTTGGCACATTTCATTATTTAATAGCTTTTTTTTTTTGATACCTTGTCCTTTACATTTTATATAAGTTTATTAATTGTTATTAATTAACTTTTATAAACATCGCATACTTGTAGCATAAGTTGGCGCCTCACTAGCGAACTCGCTACCTGTGTAACTTATGGTAGCGACCTCGCAACAAGTCGTATTCAGTCAACAGAGCCTAGCTTGAGATTCTCTAGCGACTTCATAACAACAAAGCTTGACACACCTGACAAACAATTGTTAGGCTTGGAGAGTAGTGATGTCGCTACAGTCTAGGAACCCATCAGTAAAAACCTGTGAAATTCCATCAGTAATTAATTTGTTTGGGGGTGTGAATGTGGTCAATGAAAAGGTGTGAATGCCTTTACATTTTTCTTCTTTTAATACAGCAATTACTAATTTTAGTCTCGGAACTCTCACATTTTTTTGACAAATGTAGAACCTCACCCCTATAAATATCAGCGCCTTCATTCCCATATTCCCTTCTCCCTTCTCCTATTCTTTGCCTTCTTCTTCCCATGGATTTGACATTTTTCTGCGCCCTCCTAGATGACATGATTCATCTCATAATGATTCGTGTTATGTTCAAACACGTTCTTCGTCGCTACGTGAGCGGAAGAGCGACCGATTGGGCTCGACAGTGGCTCACCGAGGCTTCTGCAATAGGTCACAGAGAGTCGGCCTATTCCTTGGCTATATTTGCAATCTGCGAAGGTGATGCTCATAGAGACATGGATGTCATCACCACCATGAAGAGAACCGACAAGAAAGGCCTCAAGGAAGTTCGGGTACGCGTCATAGCCGAATTGGCGGCTGCCTGGGGCAATGCGCACTACTTCGGGTACCTCGATGTAGTAGTGCCTAGGCCTAGATGCTGCCAGGAACATGCTGACCTCAATCACGGCTTGAGGTACCGTCGCTACACGAGGGTTGATCCAGCGGATATCGAATGTGATGCATGCACTTGCGAGCAGGAAGTGCTTTACGTCCTCCTCGGTTCTCCTTGAGTTGAAATGTTGTAGTTTCTTTCTTATTTTATTCTGTTGTTTTTTATGTAAAATTTGTTAGGATTGTAATAAGTTTTTGTCTGCCATTTTGGCACATTTAATTATTGAATAGCTTTTCTTGTTTTGATACCTTGTCCCTTACATTTTACTTTTTCATCGTAACAGTTATTTTTTCAGCAAAATCGCTAGCTAAATCACTAGCTTCATCGTAAGAATTACTTTTTCTGCAAAATCATTTACTGTTGGTATAGTGCGTGTTCCTAGCGATATCGTCAGTGTCACGTTTATTAGTAGCATCAGCACAAGCGAACTCGTCACATACTCGCTTATATGTTACGTGGTCGTAACGATATCGCAACATGTCGTATTCAGTCAACAGAGCCTAGTTGGCGATTCTCTAGCAACATCGCAACGAGATGACGGCTTTTGGTAGTATATTGGGCTGTAGTAGTAGTGATAGTATAAGTATTGGGCTTTGTCTGAGCTGTGACATCAGTAAAAACCTTTGAAATTCCATCAGTAATAAATTTATTTTGGGGGTTTGCATGGGGTGTCCATGGAAAGGTGAGAATGCCTTTACATTTTCCTTCCATTAATACCATAATGACTGATTTTTGTCTAGGAACTCTGACATATTTTTGAATAATGGAGCACCTCAGCCCTTTAAATATCAACCCCTTCTCCATTTAGAACCTCATTAGTGCCTTCATTCCCACATTCCCTTCTGCCTTCTCATATTCTTTGCCTTCTGCTCCCCATGGATGTGTCTCTATTCAACGCCCTCCCAGATGACATGATAAATCTGGTAATGATTCGTGTTATGTTCGACTGGGTTCTTCGTTGCTACGTGAGCGGAAGAGCGACCGAGTGGGCTCGACAGTGGCTCACCGAAGCTTCTGCAATAGGTCACACACCGTCGACCTATGTGTTGGCTGTTTTTGCAATCTGCGAAAGTGACATTCAAAGAGGCATGAATGTGATCACAACCATGAAGAGAACCGACAAGCAGGGCCTCCGTCTAGCTCGGGAACGCGTCAAAAGAGGTCTGAGATACGCTTGGGGTTGGAGACACTACCTCAGGTACTTCTCAGAAGCAGCAGTTAGGCCTAGGCCGATCTGCTGCAATCCAAATGTTGGCCTCAATAAATGGGTGAGGTACGATCCCTGGGCACCCCTTAATCCGGCGGACATCACCTGTGATGCATGCACTTGCGATCAGGAACTGCTTCATGTCCTCGGTGAACGAACGATCTACTAGTATTAGTTGTTTGTTCTTCACTATGTATTTTTGTATCACCAGTTTGTTTCGATTCTAATGAACTTGTGTTTTCCATTTTGGCACATTTAATTACTGAATAGCTTTTCTTGTTTTGATATCTTGTCCCTTACATTTTATTTTTTCATCCTAAGAGCCCATATCGCATCAGCAAAATCATTTACTTTTTGTATAGTGCGTGGTCATAGCCATCTCGTCACTGTCACGTTTCATGATGATTTATTAGTAACAGCACACCAAGCGAACTCGCAACTAACTAGCGCCTGTTTACGAGGTCCTAACGATATCGCAACATGCCGTATTCAGTCCACAGAGCCTAACTAGAGAATCTGTAGCGATCTCGCAGCGTACTTTCTCTACCCTTGCGAATTTGTAACAACAAAGATTGACACATAGAACAACAAAACTTATGACTGGCATAGTAGCGACCTCGCTCGGTTAATATGAATAAAATTAGTTGCGAGTTCGCTAGTAGTACTGCTGAGAATTAATTTAACATGAATTAAATTAGTTACGATATCGCTAGTATTACTGCTGAGAATTAAACCCTAGCAGCATGTTACACGGCGTCGTTTACTTTTTGTGCTTGGAAACTTACGATATCGCAACCAACTTGAATATAAGCTGTCTTGGTAGTTACGATATCACAAGATGCTAACCTATAAATATCAAATTTGGGGATCTTCTGATTTCAAACACCGATCATACGTCTCAGGGCTTAGAAAAAAAACCCAACCAAAATCTCACATACTCATCCGACAAGAGTAATGGCAAGGACAAAGAATTTGCACCCAATCTGTTTGTGCAGGGTGCCCGACGTGATGAAGGTCAGGCTTCGGGATCTCAGCCACGGGCGACAGCGTGAACAAGTTCAACCAAATACGATAAGCAAAAATTTGTAAGTTTGGATGCATCCCAGGCCTATTCTAATTACATGCAGCATAGTCAATTGCTAGATTGTTATGTTGCTGATTTTAATCAGATAGAAGAACTAGGTTTGGGGAATGTGTTAAAGATATTTCAATTTCATGAGTTGGGTGACTTGTTAGGTTTGAATTATCTGGCACATAAGGATGAGACGTGCCAATTTTATGCTAATTTTCATCAATTGATTGAGGAACAAAAGGAGACGGGTGGGTGGTTCACTAGGGTTAATAAGAAGGACTACGAGATTGGGGAGGAGCTTTTTAACAAGGCATTGAACGTGTCCTATGCTGTTAACGAGGACTATAGCAACCAACCCCCTCCGGGGTTTTACATTAGAGAACAATGGCCTGAGTGTGGGGTTTTGGATCGAGCCCAAGTTGTAGAGTATGCTAAGAAGTACTTTGATAGAGATGCTGACGATTTAGGGGTGCCTATATCTTATAAGTTGGATAAACTTAGTGGTGAGGAGAGGAATGTTTATGAGATGGTCGCTAGGAGTGTTGTGCCTAAGGGTGGTTGGATCACCGAGACGAACTATACTACTGTGAGCATATTTTACTGGGTCATGGAGGAGATAGAGTTGAACCCGGGCCATGTCATTTTCGAGCACATGAGACAAAGTGTGGTCGAAAATAATAGGACAGTCAAGAAGCTCCCTTACGGTAATTTCATAACCATGTTTCTTACCTCACAAAATCTCAAGATAAAATTATCTCCAATAGCCCAGGAGTGTTGCTTCTATACGATGTCATATTTTGAGAGGAAAGGTAAGTTTGAGTTTGTTGATGGTGTGTGGCAGAAAGTAGCGGATGGACCCAAGAAACCGCTACAGTTTAATCCTGAAGAAGTCAGAGAGAACGTCGAAGGTTAGCCACACTAAACCCTTACAGTTTAATTTCTGTTTTATACAATTTATTTGCTATACTCACCCTTTTTTGTTTCACTTACATGAACAGGTGTACCCTCAGAGGCATACTACAAGGGTGTAGAAGACACGGTCGACCTTTTCAGGGATAAGATGGCCAAAATCAATCACGCAAACTGGTTAACGGAGAAGGTGATACGTGGCAATGAAAGGGCTAGTGCGAGGAAAACAATCGAAGGGGAATCAACCAGCACCATCACAGACACCACCTCCTAGCAATGATGATTAGATTTGCATTCGTTCATGTTGGCTAGTAGTTGTACTCAAATCCAAACAATTTCATTTTCAATTTGTTTTTGTCAGTTTCTCAAACAACATTGCAAAGAATATTTGAATTTGAATGTCATCTATTTTGTTATGTATATTTGATTATTTAAACTTCCATTATTTATTTAGTGTGGCTAAATTTTCAAAATATAACACCACTTTACTAAGGAGTTAAAATTAAATTTTTAGTATGTGGCTTTATACTAGCAAGCTCGCTAGTATCAAGTTACTCACCTGGCGAGCTACTACCGAGTTCGCTAGTATCAAGTTAATCAAATTCATACAAATTTATACACATCAAGCGAGATCGTAACTCGTCAGACTCAAGAGACAGAAGCTCATCTGCGAATTTTAGCCTTTTGTTGCGAAATCGTAACCGGTTCGCCAATGTTACGAACTCGCTACGTAACAAATTTATATGCATTGGTTTCTAGCGTGTTTAGTTACGGTATCGCCACATCTACAGCAGTGTTCAAATTTTTTAGAATTAGAAGATTTAGTGTACTAAAATTAATTAAATCAAAATTTAACTACATGAACCATGAAATACAACATAATATTCAAAAACAATGGTTATCAAATAGCTACTTTTGTTTTTTACTCTTTTTAGTCTTCTTCTTCTTTGGCTGCCTCCCCTTCCTCTTTGTAGTTTTCCCCGCAGGATTAATCCACATGCCTTCCTCATGATCCATTCTGCACACCGACGCACAAACAATGTCATCATCCTCCTCCAGAGTTTCGTACATCGAGGGCGGAATGGTGTCGGTAGAAACAGTGGAGTCATCGTCGAACAAGCCGTCACCATAGATGAATGTTTTCTTTCCATCAACAACGATCTCCCAAAGAGGATCAATTGGATCTTCCACATAGAATACCTGATGAGCTTGAGCCGCCATGATGAATGGATCTTCTCTAGACCCAAGAATTCCCCTATTGACTAGAGTCATGCCTAAATCCTCTAAGCGCACCCCTTCAGCTTGATCTATCCATTCACATTTAAACAGTGCGATTCAGACATGAACAAAGTCCATTTCCCATATATCAGTAATGGTACCAAAAAAACCATTATCGCCCTCTCCAGGTACTGATACGCCACTATTTTGGGTTGCAGATCTATCATCACTCCACTTAGTACCAAACGTGTATCCATTGATGTCATACCCGCTAAACGACGTGACTGTGCCGAGGGGTCTCTTTGCAACCCATTTTACAACATCAGGGTGTTCACCGCCATTCTGCACATGTATTTTGAGCCAACTAGTAAAGTCGCTGCAATGAGTTTCAAGAATCCTAGGTTCCAACCAGCTCGGGTGTGTTGACCTAAGCTCATTAAGGTGAACATCAACATAAGGACTCACTTCATGATGGTTGCGCAGAATGTAGAGATGGGCTATAGAGATGTCATTGGAAGAAGGGCTAAATTTAGACTTATGGCGTAGTCCGACACCATCCAATCTACCATCGTGTCTAGAGACCGGCAATCCTATAGTAGGTACATCCTGTAAATAGTTGGTACAAAATTCTATTACCTCTTCCGCGACATATCGCTGCACTATACTGGCATCTGGTCGGTAACGATTCTTAACAAAATGCTTGAAAATGCTCATGTACCGCTCGAATGGATACATCCATCTCAAGTATACCGGTCCGCACAGCTTCACCTCCCGCACCAAATGAACTATCAAATGAATCATTATGTCAAAAAATGAAGGGGGGAAATACATCTCTAGCCTGCACAATACTTCAATTACCATATCCTGCAATTCATCCAACTTACGCCGACTCACTTTCTTGCGACATATCTGTTTAAAAAAATAACAGAGCCTTGCAACCGCGTCTCCAACGTAAGAAGGCAAGCAACCTCTCAGAGCAATTACGTTCAAATCCTGCATCAGATTGTGGCAATCGTGCGACTTCATTCCCACCAATTTCAGCCCAGCAGTAGATACACAACTACTAATATGCATGACATCTAGACAGTGGCTCACATCCAAGTGCTCCCAATAACCGAGTTTGAAAAATATCGAACATTTCTTCCAAATCGTAGTTTGAGTGCTTTTTTTTCCCTTTCCCAGCATGTTCTCCATAACCGATACTTTTGCAAATATTTCAGAACCTGATAATGGGACAGGAACAACACCATGCTCTTCCTGACCGTTAAACCACTTCTTAGCACTCCTCCACGGATGACCTTTAGGCAGGAATCGTCTATGACCTAGATACACAGGTTTACCACCGTGCTTTAATTGACAATGGCTGGTATTGCTCTCACATACAGGACATGCAAAATGACCTTTCACAGAACACCCTCCAAGGTTACCCAGCGCAAGGAAATCATTGATGCTCCACATCAGCATGGCTTTACGTTTGAATTTCGCGTCCCCTCGACTTCCGTCAGGAATATTAATCCCATGCTTAAATAAGGATTCCAACTCCTCAACAAGAGGCGCTAGATATACATCAATGTCATTACCAGGCTGCTTAGGCCCCGAGATCATAGTGTTCAAAAGCACATACTTTCGTTTCATCATCAACCATGAAGGTAGATTATAAATAACAAGCATCACTGGCCATGAACTATGGGTGCTGGACATGTTCCCGAAAGGGTTCATTCCGTCAGTAGATAGTCCTAAGCGCACGTGTTTAGGTTCGTTAGCAAATTCAGGGTACATAGCATCCATCTTCTTCCACTGATCACCATCATAAGCGTGAGATATAATATCATCATCTTCCTCTCGAACCCTATCGGCATGCCATGTTAACAATTTTGCATCAACTGGATTGGCATACAAACGCGTCAATCTCGGTTTCAAGGGCATGTACCACATCACCTTAGCAGGACCTTGCTTTGTCGATGTTGTCACTGTTTCTCCACATACCTCGACCTTTCCCTCCTTCTTTTTCCATCTAGACTCACCGCATACCTTGCAATCATCCCTCAAAGAATCAACAATCCCCCTATACAACATACAATCATTCGGGCATGCGTGAATCTTAGTAAACTCCATGCCCATAGGACACAATATCTTCCGCGCAGCATAAACCCTGTCAGGACATAAGTTGTCCTGAGGAAGTAACTCTTTAACCAACTCTAGCAATTCCGTCATTCCTTTATCAGAAATACCATGCCTTGCCTTTAGGTTCATTAACAAAAATGTTGCTCCCAGTCTAGAATGCCTAGCCCCAATATATAAGCTTGTCTTTTTATCGTCATACATTGCCTCCTGCATACTTTTCTTCCCAACAAACTCCATAACACCATCGTCACACATATCTGAAAGCTGTTCATTATACTGCAGGATTTCCTCGGCGCTTCCCTCCTCCATCTCCACCTGGTCACTTCCATAATGGCCTTCCCCATGCCAAACCCATTCTGTGTAGGATTTGTCAAAACCTTTACAAATTAAATGTTCAAGCACTACATCAATATCTTCAAATATGGCGTTGTTTCTACACTTGTTTCATGGACATCTAACCCCTCCTATGTTGTTCTGTCTACAATGTCGCAACCCAACATCTAAGAAATGTTCAACCAAATCTAAGTACTCCTTCGATAATCGAGCATTCTCCTTCATTATTCTTTCGCGGTCCATAATTTACAAATCAGACAAACAGCTACACAATACTACTAACCCACTGACTTTAGATGATCAACACATAAACTACACACTGCATTAACAAAACAACCAAGATAAACCAAAATGCAACCAAAAATTATGCATAAAATCAACCAAAATCAAGAGACAAGCCAGTACATTACGCAAGTTAAACCTTACCTACACCAACACGGGAACAATGAGACCTCCGAGAACACTTCAACTGATCACCCTTCAATACCCACCTGTTTAGACCCTTTTAAAGTTTTTGTTTTTGGAGTTAGAACGGCCAGTTCAGCTTGAGTCTGTGACCCATACAGACTCTCTTGCGAAGTCGCTAATACGTCGCTAACACCTTTGAATAGCCAGCAAACTCGTAACATTTCAATCACCCTCACATGCACTGTACATTGAACAATGACAAATTTTACGTGCATAGAAGCGATACCGTAACATCAAACGCAATATATTAGCGTCCCAGTTACGACATCTCCCATATTCTCGCCTGCTAAAATTAGGGTTTAGCAAAGCTTACGAGATCGCAACGCACAAACCTACGACTAATGAGCTAACCTACGAAATCGTTACAGACACGTTTATTATACTACAACGGTTACGAGATCGCAACAAGCAATTCAATTTAAGTCGGATACATTTTTTCCGCCTTGGTCAAGTATTTTTTAACGTCAAAACCCATTTCCGCCTTTAACTGCTTCTTTCCGTCTTGAATGTATTTTTTTTTGCTAGCTAGACATTGTAGCGAGCTCGCTACTTTCAATTAAGGCGTAAAAAATCGCGCCAGGCTTAAACGCCTTAAATATGTGTCTTGCATCTACCCCTTTGTAGTAGTGAGTCTTTGTGGACGATGAGAGCAGAGTAGAAGTGATGTTCCAAGACTGTTTCCAAAAGTTAGGATTTACCAAAGACGACCTCAAGCCTACGGGCTCGATCTCGGGGTTTACCGGAAATTCAGTCATACCTCTTGGAGAAATCACACCCCCAGTTACAGTAGCAGATGGAGCGAAAAGCCTAACCCTTTACTGCACCTTCGTGGTGGTCGACACCGTCACACCCTTCAATATCATCCTCGGCAGACCTTGGATGTGCCAAGCTAAGGCCGTATGGTCCCCTTACCATTTGATGCTAAAATTCCCAACACCGCAAGGAGTAGCCTCCATCAAGGGAGACCAAGGAGTAGCACATTTCTGTATGATCACGGCCATCCGTGATGCTAGAAAGGTGAGCAACATCTCGACTGTCAACACCATCCTAGGGGATTTGATACCCGACCCAGATCTCGAACAACCTTTGGTATTCCAATTCGAGGACGAGGCTTGCGACGAGATGACTACAATGTGGCACAAGCGACGCCATCAGACATTCCAAATAGGAGAACTGTTAATGCCAGTAGGCCCGTGGTGCACCGAAAGGACCCTACAAAGTCTCCACAGCCTAATCCGGTTGATTCTACCTTCTACAAACTCACGAAGGAGAACACTTGGATCCTGCCATAATGGCGCCCTTCCTACGCAAGTACGTCGGAGCTAAAACCAAGTAGACCTTCTCCAAGTAAGGAGAAACTACTTCAATAAGGCCTATAGGCCAAGCTTCTTTTCCCTTTTATCATTCATTTTATTTTTCATATCCGAGCTCCCAAACTCGGGGTTGTCCTTTCAATTTTACCGAACCTACGGGTTCGAAGATTACAAAAAAAAATTCAATATATACCTTCTATTTTATTTTAAACAGTCAATATCCCTCTAAAACAAAGAGGCACTATGCCTTATAAAGCATAAGTAAAGACTGCTGCCTGAGACTTATACACTTATAAGTGTGTGATTGATGCTTATCTAATACAAGCTGTTTGAACTACGTGTTCGGAATACAATCACCTTAGGCTAAAATAAAATAATATACTTATAAAAAGTATATGGTCAAAACTAACATAATATGAGTCGCACAAACTCACAAAGTTTGAAATTCGACCTCCCTTATGGTACGCCTATTAAGGTACACACCAATCTTTATTTAGACTATTAATAAGCCTGATAATCAATCTTCTCAAAGAGTAAAGACCTTTATAAAGGCAAAAAACTAAAATGTGTTATTACATTATGATACTTCCTACACCTCGTAAAGGTCTTTATAAACAGGGGTACGTCCTCGACCACGAGTAGAAGTAGAGGCATGACCTCGGTTTCCCTGGAGGCCTCGACCCAGTTACTCTCTTCTTCTATCCTCATTAATTGAGATGATGTAGCGGATCCCCCCCCCAACCTTCTACGGAAGCAGGTTGAGAAGGAGAACCAATTATACCGGGAATTCCAGGAGTAGATGACGCTCCTCTTCCCCTTCAAGGTGAAGAACCTACTGGATGATTAATCATCCCTTGAGACATACCACCTCGGGCAGGAGGCCTTATTCCTCGCCCCGAATTCAAGCCTGAAGAAGGCCCACCTATCTCTCTCCTTGAAGGAACTAAAGGCGTAACAAACATGCCCCGAGCCGCTAATTCCTGTATTTGGATCCTAGAAGCATTTAGCTCAGCCTCGCATGTCCTTAGGTCTTCAGTAACAGAGACGATCTTGTGATTCACGTCAATATTTTCATGCTGAAGAGCAGAAATACGACAGTCTTTACTATGACCATCACTCTTGATTTCCATCAACTCCCTCCTGGCTTCTCTCCATTCTCGATCATAATATTTATTGGCAGCCAGAGCCTTGCCATGAACATCTTCGAGAGCTTTAAACTTTTGCTGAAGTTCCTTCAGATGGTTATTCAACTCAGCTCTCCGCTCCAGAATTATCGCTTACTGACGGCGGAGACTATCACAATCTTCTCGGACTAGGTTACAAAAGCCCCTTGAGTCATCCAACTCTTCCTTCAATTTCTCATTTTTCTGAAGAGCAGCCTCATACTTAACCTGCAATTCAGCACAGGCAACTACACAACACTGGACATAAAGGAATACACAGAATTGTTAATTTTATGAAAGAGATATATTATTCTGAGTACATGAATGCCAAAAGTTGGGCAAAAGGAGAAAATTCCTAAATAAAGAATGCAGACTCTAAAGAGTTACAATCTTTTGCTGCCCATCTGAAATTTCTTGACCCCCAGTTGAAGCTTCCACAGCCGGCTTCTCGACCAAGAATGATAGCTCGGGGCACAGGCTGCATAGCTTCTCCTGAAATTCCTCCAGGGTTAAAGCCTTCTCCAAGGACTCCAAACTAGCTAGCAAGCTGGTTTTGAACCCTCATATCTGGCGAAACTTCACCCTGAACTTCTCCAGATCTCCTGCCACCTCCAGCCAATTATAACTGGAAGCCAACCATTCTTGGTCATCTTCACTGATGATCCCCTGAAGCAACACCCACATTTGTGGAAGCTCGGATTATGATAGAGTTCACCATGCTCTTGGCGATGGGCCTCCATCTCGGGGCAGTTGATGCAAAAATCCATTATTAACCGAACCAGCCGCCTCTGGCAATCAGGGTCAGCATATCGGTTCCTCTCTGCCTCCACTGTAGCCATTTTCCTCTGCAGCTCTTGGAAGGAATTATCCCTCAATATTTTCTCCTCCTTCAAGGTCCTAACCTCCTTATCTAGGGCCTCTCTTTTAGCCTTCTCCCACGCCATCTCATCTTGGAGACGCTTCACCAGCTCAGATGGCTCGCTGGATTTCTTGGCCACCTGCACTCCCCCGCCACTTCCTCCACAAAATGGCATCAACCGTGCAGCGTCTTGATGGAACCATACAAGTGCTTCATCTGATTCAGAGGCTGTGGAAGAAAATAAACCAGTCTGACAATCGAATTTTCAATTAAGCTTAGAAACTAAGTTAGATATACCTGGCTTATCTCAGGACACTCTGAAGTCATCTCGGCCCCTGTCTCCGAGATTTCGTGGGTAGGTAGCACCACATATTTCTCGAACTGTCCCAGTGGTTCGAGATCAAGCCTGCCCTTCTTGGGAGACCTGCCGGAGATATGAGAGGAGTTTTTAGAGGTCTCCAACCCCCTCTTATTTCCTTGGCCCTTCAGCTCTCTTTCCTTGAATAGTTGAGCCAACTTGCTTGTTGTCTTCTCGGTCTTTGAAGCACCCACTGCAGACAAAAGGAATGGAGTTAGCAACATAAAAAATTATATTGTAGACGAGAATGTCATACATAACAAGAAGAAGTACCCTCATGCAACATATCAGAGACTACTACAGAACTTACAGACTCATCATTCTCGGGCCTGCCGAACATGGTTTGGGAAGAACAAGAGATCTGAGCCACCACCTTTCTCGAACATCGGACTAGGGCTAAACCCTTATCCTCCTCCTCATCTGATGGATCTCGGGAAACAGGTACGAATAAACACTCTGTCTCATTAAGGACCTTAGCCTTCGATCGAGTCTTCTTGGGTCCCCGGACCAATCTTTTGAAACGATGCCGAGCATCAGGCATCAATCCCAAAACTTCCCTATCCAAAGGAGCTTGATTTTCAGACACCTCATCTCGAACTGCCCTCTCTTCTATTGCCCTAGAGGCCCGAAGCGCCCTAGATGAACCAACGGGATCCTGCTCCATGGATAGAACGGCTTCATACCATTCAATTTCTACATCCTCTGGCTGATCGAAACAAGACAACTTCAAATAGCTGCCATTTTGATGAGTTCAGCCAGGCATTTGGTATAACCACCAATATGTCTCGACAGGCCACTGCCAACCCATCTGGTGATCTCCTGACACAAACTTGCCATCTCTAAGTTTGAACTTCTCCCTCACCAGCTCCTCAGCTATACTCAACAATTTATGGGAGGACTCAATATCATCACGGGCATCATTCCTGAGCTTCTTATTCCAATGGGGTACTTCATACTTTGCCCGGTCAAAGGTTAGCTTCACCTTATCCCATTCCCCACATTTCAAAGGAAGCACAAAGGCCCGACGCATGGAAGTGTCTCGAACAGATAAAACCACAGATTGTTTAACAACAGACACCTTATACAAGGTCTGCAACAGAGCAAGACTAGGGTTATAACCCTACGGACACACCAAGTTATCAAGGCCATTATGATTACTATCACATTGGCATGCAGTTACCCTGGATGCACCTTATACCATTGGAGAAAATCACTTAACAGTGGGGGAAAGGGGAAGGCTAGCCTATGCTGTAAAAATCTCCCATATATGACCCCCCGGGTTGGAATTATTAACTCTGACGCGCAGACTTCTCTTCCCCAAAATACATGAGATCAGCATCATGGGGAATCGAAAAGGGACAACCTTCAATGAAGATACATGAGATCAGCACACGCTTTATCTTCCTTCACCGACCTCTTGCTACTACCTTCACCATTCACGGGTAGTCTACCTCCGGATGCATGCACTACCATGGGGCTATTCCCCTCTATCTGAGCCCTCCTTGCCATGGCCATTAATCTCTTCTCTTCTTCAGAAAATTTCTTCTTCAGAACTAAAGGCTTTTTCCCACTCGCTACTTTGGCTCTGCGGCGGTCACGGGAGCTATTCTCCTCAGCCTGAACATATACATACTCTCTCTCATCATGATAGGGGACGGAAATTGTTTTGCTACTACCACTCATGATCACAAAGAGTATGGGGGGAAATACATACACAGAGGAAAAGAAAAAAGCAGACACAATAAAACAACGAAGAAAGAAGATAGCACTTACTGATGATTATGAAAGCAGAGATTGGGGCTTCAAAAATTTGATAAAGCATTGATACGTCTCCTGAACTCAGAAAAAATAAATTTTGAATAAGGAAGACAACTAGAACGATTTGGGATTTTTTTTGGCTCATTCTTTCTTTTTCGGCTTTTTTCTCTCTCCCCTGCGCTCCCCCTCCTTTTTCCAAAAAACACAGATCTAATCGGGGAGGAGCCGCCGGCCATCATCGCCGCGCTGGCTCCTCCCCCAAATACCTTAGACTAGTTCAATCTCCCTCCTTCCCTCTCAACCTGGTAACCTTTTTTCAACATCGCCAAACTACGATCTGAAGTGGGTCACCGATTTGATCCAAGAGAACCTCCGGCAGCTCAGAGGTGAGGTCGCGACATCACCACCAGCCGACCGTCAATATCCAAGACCCGGGAAGAATGTTGGCCACTTTCCTCCCTGCAGTTACAAAGGAACGGATCTACTTCACCCACCTTCGATCGGAACAATTAGATGTGCAGGTAAGCCTCTTGTTTTGCTCGGCCAGGAGTCCACCGCTCGGCTGCTCTCAAGTGCTCACGCCACCGCGCGTACTATGCACGCTCCGCCACTCTCCGCGTTCTCACGCCCTTGCACTCAAGGGCGTGAGCGCCACGCGCCAATTCCCAGCGCGGCTGCAGCAATAGCCGGTGTCTTTGGTCCGCCCCACATGAGATTTCTCTGCTGAACTGGGTTATCCTTCTTTTTCTTTATTTTATTTCAGCTTTTAGATCTAGGAATCAGGTCAAATATTTGAACTAGAGTATTATCTGTCAAGCTTAGTTTACCGACGGGTATGTTTATTGATCGGTTTAAACTTTGTTTGCCTTCTAGTCTTTTTTATACGAGTGGGCAGGAGAAATCCAAGTCAAATTAGTATTGATACATACTTTTGGCGATCCCATCTCAGTATAGACTAGACTCGTAGATCGTGGAAGTTAGCTTCAGCAGCTTTTCACGTGTTAGATAATATTTATATGCACTTAACACAGTTTTAATAGGCCTTGAAATTTACAATAAGGAAATCCCTTTTACCGTGGGATGACCGCAATGTATTTGAGGGGTTTGTGACAGATTTTGTTTGAGCTTGATAGTGTAGTCGCAATCAAGTCATCCCCTTTTACTCAGGGATGACTGCAACGTGATGAAATATCTGAGCATATGTTCAAATATTATATATTATTCGGAAGATGCTAGCCAGTTAGTTCTGGATTGGTTAGTACCTGACATTAGTATGACCTCATTATAAGGAATATAATTTGGATTTGGTCTTTTTGCAAAATCATTTTGACCAACTTGGGGAGTTTCCTTGCCCATTTGTTTGTTATATCTCTCTTTAACCGTTAGTTGGCGAGAGGGAAAATCCCATGGGTTTCTAATCTACTACAGACTTCTGTGTTTAGATTGGTAGACTTCGATTGGCTCGCTGATTCGAGTTAAGGAACTAAGCTTGTCAGGTGATTTGATACTCTTGGGTATTAGACCGTAGGATTTTATGATGTATCTCTTATTTTTGTTACAAATGCCATTAGGCATTCTAGTATGGTGTTACCGCCATGAGTATGGAGAAGGTTTAGATTGTTATATGTTTAGAAACCTCTCATAATCTCAACACATTGTAAGCCTTTTAAAGGAAACTCTTGATCATAATGGAAAAAGGGAGAACACCCTCAAAACCCCGTCTATGACGGTTTAAATTTTTTTAAAAAAAAAAAAGAGAATGATTTGGGAGATTTAACCCAAACTCAGACGACATTAAGAGGAGTAATTACCTCGATTCTTGTTCTGATGCAAGCAAATTGAGAGACGGGGGACAGACCGCCTCTACCTTCCAATGAATATACGACACGTGTATTCTCCATCTGGATTTCAAAAAGAGTTGATCTCAGCCGTCCATATGTCCTGATGGAATATGAAAGAACTTAAAGATAGATATTCATAAGGGTTAGCCTGAGAGGATGGTCCTAGAAGGACACCCCGAGCTTAAATGACCCGAGTTATTCTCCCTCGAGTTATTGGTCTTCCCTCGAGAAGCAAGCCCCTCTTTCAACTTTCGAGCGGAAGCATTCCAGATTCTAAAGATCTACCTTGGGGCTACTAATAAGTCCATGGTTCGTATTCTGGGCCTCATTCAATCTCGGACCATGGCCCGAGAAGGGTCATGGGCTCGAGGTACACGGAGGATGGATCCACGGGTCCATCAATCCTAATCCTTACAAGGAATGCGTATATTAAGAATGTTCTACAGGGAATATACATCCTCCTAAACATGGTAATACAGGCATGACCGAAATACACTTATTCTATATATGATAATAAACCTATTATTCCCGTAAGAGTTGTATTCCTACATATTTACATATCTTGGTGATCTACGGATTGTAGCCATATAAATACTCCAAAGGTTTGGTACACCTTTTCTATCTCATACTACATACCATATGCCTTACGCATCATACTAACTTGAGCGTCGGAGTGTCTACTCTCGGGACACCCGAGGCTTTGTTTTGCAGGTCAGTTCGTGAGCTGAGTTCGTCGTCAAGCGTGGTGTCCACCGTACATCACACGGGGTACGGAATCGCCAAAAGTAAGTTTTTAAACTATTTAACTCAGATTTCTCCTTCAACGATAGCACTAAGAATCAGATTTGAAGCAAAACACATTTTAATAAAAATCCAATGTGGGCAGATAAAAATTCTGAAAAATATTTAATCAAACCCCAGTTCAGCACATTACACACTATTTTGTTCAACAATGATATATAATCACCGACCGTCTATCTGGACCGATTATCTTTGATAGCACCTTCCTTGCCAACTTGGTCCAAAGCCCAAAAACAGGTGTAAAGCCTACAGTTTGGAGTAGCAACGCTGGCTTCAAGATTCCGGCATAGGCTGCTTTTCAGGTCATCTCTCGATCGGCATTAAATTGGGGATCTCCGTTCGGGACCCTGCTGATCACACTAGATGAATATGACCCAGAAGACGGCGGTTCCGTCCGCGTTAGATGGCGGTTCCGTCCGCGTTAGACGGCGGTTCCGTCCGCGTTAGACGGCGGTTTTGACCGCAGTCCATGGTGGCGCCGTGCGTCGGGCGCCGTGCAATTGGCGCCACCGATGCAAGGCGGTCATAACCGCTGTGTATTGATCAGGCTAAGTATCCGAGTTCGGAAATCTATCTGGAAGTCTATATCCGGCTAAGTTTAAGAGTACGGAAAGTTAGCCGGATAGAAAAAAAAACGCCGGCCAATTTGGCCGGTGAAATCAAAACCAGTATAAAAAAGTCTCACCCCCAAGTCATGGGTACTTGTGGATCGAATAGATCGCCCGAAATCCCAAAAAAACACAAACTATCATCCTAATCTATTGATTTTTGGTCTAAATCATATGAAGAAGACATACAATTTAAAGTCAACCTTTTGTTAGAAGAAGGAGAATAAGAAGGAGAAGGAGGGGGAGAGGGAGAGGGAGAAGAGGGAGAGAGGAAAGAAGGAGAGGGAGATGGAGAAGAAGGAGAGGGAGAAGGAGAAGAAGAATGAGAGGGAGAGGGAGAGGGAGAAGGAGAAGGAGAGGGAGAAGAAGGAGAAGGAGAAGGAGAAGAAGAAAGAGAGGGAGAGGGAGAAGGAGAAGAAGAAGAAGAAGGACAGGGAGAAGGAAAAGAAGGAGAGGGAGAAGAAAAGATTGAGAGTGATAGGGAGAATGAGTGGGAGAAGGAGCAGAAGAAGATTGAGAAGGAGAGGGATAGGCATCCGGATATGTTTCCGAGTTCGGAAACTTAGCCGGATGCCTTCCACGGCGGTTCCCTTCAATTCACGCAGAACCGCCGTGTTCCGGCCTGATTCTACTAGTGTCATAAAAAAGTTTCAGATGGGGACAGACCCGACCCCAACGAATATTTTGGCGATTTCGGCTCCTTCGTTATGGCGGAAATACTACATAGCGGATCATCCTTCGAGTGGTATCTCAACTTTGGTAGCAATTTGATGGCGAGATTCTGTCTCTTTTCGACTGTCATTTGATCGGTGATATCATAAAAATCGTAATATTTGTCAATGGCGAAACGAATGTTTTGGGTGAGAAATGAAGAGGGAGTGGTATAGATCTAATCAAAGGGTTAGATATGGAAGACCGCCGGTCGTTAGATGCACCACCGGCCTCTGTTGAGTGGAGATGTAGGTTGTGCTCCGCTAGGGTTTAAGTTTACCTCTAATAACTCTAGAAATACATGATCTCAATTGATCTGAAATTGGAAAAATAGATGGATAGAAAGTATAGAGCATTTATAGTTTCACCATCATATCATCAAACTAGGGCGGTAGGAGATTATTTATCGGCGGAAAGAATGAGATTAGTCAGTCCCCTGGCAGAATTTCTCCATAGTTTGATACGGTTGGTCCTTTGTTTCTTTGTAAGACCCAAGAAGATCGACCCTCCTCCCAATGGACAGAAGATCGAGCTCAACTAACTCTATTAATAACTACTGCAGTTACTAGTATCTTTAGCATAAAATGGAAATCCAATCCTACATCTCTTGGGTGGAAAAATTGTGATTCGACCCTAAAATGCTCCTTAGAATGAATACATAATTAGATTGTCTTAGAAGTTCATGTTAGTGGTAATAATCAAGAAAAACTACCTTTCGAAATTGAATTATTCTTTCATTCTTGTGAAATCAATGACGCTTCAATTGGCATCACCCGTGATTAATCTTGTACAAACTTAGATTTATAATCGTTTGGTTTTATTAGGGTTTGTGAGGTCAATAAAATTCTCTCCATCTAGTGTGGTTTAATTTATTTTAAATAGTGATACATGCAAGTTCATATTTACTAATGCAGGTCCAAAATATAATAGAAAAATGGTGTGTACATGCATAGTATAGGTAGCAAGTAGTCAGTGCTTCCTCCATTTCATCCTAAACAACACACGTGTCTATTAATATAGTCAAAATTGAATATCATCCACGTTCAAATTAAAGTAATATTAGATATTGTTGGATCCGATAAAATGTTGATTTTTATAATATTAAAAATTATAATAATATTATTGATGGTCAAAATTATTTCTAATCAAGGGTAAAATTAATTTGTTAAGTTTGATGTGAAATGGACGGAGTACTATCCTAAAAAAAATGGATGGAGTACTAATTAACCTAATTATAATATATAAAAGTTTGTTTGCTCCCTGTTACGAAGATCTGCCGACAAGAATTTAATGTCTTTTCCACTAAATAAATGGGTATAATTATTACACTAATAGTTGTTCTCTACTATCTTCCAAATATCATCCTACTCCCCCACTTACTACTAATTTTTCAGTGTTAAATTTGTTCTACTTAATTTGGGAGAAAATGAATGCAAGAAATTATATAGATTATTCTATGATGTTTTGAATGTTTTATGATTTATGAAATGACGATGATTTTTTAATATATATTAATTGTAACTTTGTATTTTTAATTTCACGTGCTCTACAAAATTGAAAAACTACCGAGTTAGTAACGTATCGTGGCCCAAAATTTTATGCTACTTTCAAAATATTAAATTAAAAAAATGTAAAAAAAGATTGTATTGTCACACATTTCACCATTTAGGTCATTTCCCAATATAGATTAAATATTCCTCCAGGAGTACTGTACCACTCAGAGTTTGAATCATCCGTGTCAAGGATATCACCAGCATGATGTCATTCTTGGACTGGAATGTGAATGAAATACGAAGTAGCATATTTCCATTAATAGGAAAATTGTGAAGGCCCCGATCCGTCACAATTATGAGCAATGAGCATTTAATTTAATAGCTCGGTTGGTAAGTGTTGCATCATTTTTAGTTCAATTGTTGACTATACTGTACACTTTTTCAAAAAGTATATTGTTATAATTCCCACATGTAGAGTTAGCAATAAGCATACTTTTATATGGTTGTGACTTATTGGTCCTTTAGTACTTGGATCAAGGAAATGAGGGTATTCATGTAGGTGGGATTTTCACTGTACTCTAATTAATATAATTTGAAATGCCACAGATTCATCAGTTTTTATTTGAATCTAATTTGAATATACTAAAATTATGGGTGTAATATTATTTGTATATTAGTCCAATTTTTTTATAATTTATGATATAGCCCCATCATATATATAGAAGTATTACTTTTGGAGTTAGTTTTGAAAGAGTGTTATTTTGGGATTTACTTTCAGAAATAAAGTTATTTGGGCAAAAAATTCATGAGTTTTACATATTTCGGAGAAAGTTCAAAAAACCTAATTTACATCTAAGCATTGATATATATTATACTAAACCCTGAAAGTGCGACTAAATAGATCTGAACATCCTAAATTTCTAATGATTGAGAGTATCTAACTATCTGGAAGGTAAAGTATCAATAACTTGCATCGACTAGAACCGCAAGATTCCAGCTAGCCAAATCTACTAGTCTAATTTCATCCAATAAATCGCAAGTAGTAAATCGTCTAAACCACACTGATTTGGATATATCATGTACTGTAACTTGGAAAGAGAATAGGAACCTAAGAATTTTTCATCTGTCCATCTAGTCCAGTTACAAGGGAAAACATCAACTAGGCAATGCTCGATAAACTAGTCCAGAACAGTTAAAGAAAAAGACCAAGTTGCGGGAGCATATTTCATCTAACAAAAATAAAAAAGAATAGAAATTAACTCCCACTATTCAGGTTGGGGACCAGGAATGACATTCTGCCTCTATCATAGTGTCGCGTGGCAAGTACGTTCCGCCCTTGGCGCATTGACCGACTGGTGGAGCGTGTATCACACCAGCGAAGCGCCAATGATGTGATGGAACATTAGCTTGTTCATTGACCCTGCAGTGCGTGGAAACGCATAGGTCGTTTCCGAGGTCGCTTCCTGTCAGATTTGATCGATTCCGCCCTGTTCAAGCACTCATAGATATTCCGATAAGTTGTTAAACATTGTCACTTGTCGATTGTAGTTGCCTGGGATCAGGGCGAGGTGGAGCTCCAACTCCGGTCAGATCCAAATTGGTGGAGCTCGATTGTCGGAGTCGGAGTCTTCCCATCCATCGACCAAAAAAACTAGAACTCATACCTTATTGGTTGCAGATCGGCGGCGTGTGTATGCGACTGAACAGAAAACAACAAAATTGTAACTGGTCGGAGTGAGATGAGAGAGTTTCAGGTGGGAGAAGGATATAGGAGTGGTTCGAGAAAAAGAAAATAAAAGTGTGGAGTGGAGAGGGAGGTCGGTCGGTGGTGAGAAGCGCTGCAACAACTCGACCACCCCTCCGGTGAGAGTAGATCTAGTTGGTTTCGAGAGAGTTTATTCGAAGAGAGAAAAAGTTTTGGTGGTGTAATAAATTATAGCTTGAATTCTGACTAAACCAATATTAAAATTGAACGAAGCTAACATGACAAAAATTAAGAAAATACTAAAATTTAATGAAAATGCCATATTAGTTAAGGAATTAAGGAGTGAAATATATGTTTGAACAGATAAATAACTTTCATTTCAGTGTTCTGCAAGTCGTTCAAAAGCAAATGACAAAAGGTTAGGGAGTTTATGTCATTCATTAACTGGTAAATATTCGACACGCATAATTTGTTAAGGAGTGATTACATAATTATGATCACGAGAACTTAAAACGGGACAATATATTACTATTTTCTAATTCCAATTTTACTCGGCCGATCACTTATTTCAAATTATATTATATTTAGGAGTGAAAGATTTTTAACAATTTAGAAAAGTACTAGCCAATTAGAAAACCATAATTAACAATAATTAACATAATTAACAATCAAAAATCAATTATAAGTTCGGGGTCATATTGTTATAACAATCCTTACATTAAAAGTCAAGGCATATGAGATGAAAGGATATAATTTACAACTCTATCTCATAAAAGACATAAGTGTCAACACAAGAACACAAGGTATATGATGTGACGAGAAGTTAGGGTATCAAATATTTTATTCCATTATATGTTGCCAACATAAATTATTTTGTCACATAAACTAATAACATAGATATATGTTGCATCACTCTTCTTATCGCACTTTGTTATCGTAAAATTATCAATCAGGCTAATGCATACCCTTCTCACTATACTAAGTTATCGTAAAATTCTTCCTCAAAAAAAAAAGAAAGTTGTCGTAAAATTCTTATTTTTATTATGTAGAAATGTACATACTGATCAAATAAAACTACCAATATGATCTGATAAATTGTAATTGACATCCCTAAACATTGTTGGACCAGTGGATACTAGCGTGTTTTATTTAAATTTTTGGGTTAAAAGCTCATGTACCCCCAAGTTTATAAGAAAGTGCCAATGTACCCCTGAGTAATTTAAAAGTGCTGATGTACCCCTATTATTATATTGAATAAAGAAGTGTACCTCTAAAGCCCATTTTCAACACCATTTTAAATTAAAAGACAAATTTACCCTCACTTGTTGGATTTATTTTCCCTTGACCCAAATGCTCATGGGCACGATAAAAAATTCAAGAAATTAATACCACTGAATTACAAAATAAATGCACAATATTATTGAAATGGGCAATTCTAGACGCAGTCCATATTTTGCTTATTTTATAGTCCAAAAAAATACGTCTTTGATATATATGATATGATGAATAATTAAAAATGTCAGACACATGCATCATATATATATATATATATATTACTTCTATTGCATACACTTGCAAATCAGTTATATATCATAATTATTGTATATATGATTATATAACAAAAATACGGACTGCAAATAAGCAAAAATCGGACTAAATCTAGCAGGCCAGTATTAAAAAAAATTATCATTTTTATCCAAAAATTCAACAAACTGACAACATTGGTGAAATTACCATAATCTCGCCACCTTGAGTTAGTCACGCTAATTATTACTGAGTGTGGCGGTTTCGGTCCCCCGGCTCACACTAATTTCTGGTTACAGTGGTTTTGGTCCCCTCGACTTCAAACGCTTTCATCCGATAAAGTAACGGTGACTGGTGGTAAGGATTTAGATTGCCTTTCTTAACTGGGTTGAATGTAAAAAGGGAAGCGAGAATTAGATAAATAATTAGGTAGGGGAGGATTATTCATTGATTTGGTTGGGGCATATTCGATCATAAATTTTTTCTTTTTTACCATTAAATAATAGTGAGGGTATTCTTGTCATTTTACATTTGGCAAAAGAAAAATCTGCCCAAATTATACATTTGAGGGTATATTGGCACTTTTGAAAAACTTAGGGGTACATTAACACTTTTTTGAATACTTGGGGGTACAACAGCACTTTTTTCTAAATTTTTTATTGATGGGAATGCTTCTTAAAGAAACTCCGTCTAAATCAAAATAATTATTGATCGGTCACAAAAAAAGCAAATTTATGATTTCGTTTATACTGCTGGCCCCGTGACAAGCTGCAACAAGAGTTGGGATACTAAGACAAAATGCAGATAATCCAAGCATGGGGCACTTCATCTCCGGCAAAAGCAGAGTCTTCTTCTAAAATGCTATACGAATTTCGGTATTTTATTCATATTGGTGTAAAATATCATTGAATATAATATCGTGTGTTTCTGAAAATTATTAAATTTTCCAATAAATATAATAAGTGAGAATATTTCTTAAATTCATATTATATTTTGAACTACAATGCTAAAATACCGGACAGCAACACACTTATTTTTCGATTATATATAGTTGTAGAAATATAATTTTTACTGTTTAAATGTATAGCAAGAGTATTGTTAAAAATATAATTAATTTTATTACTTTGCATTGTCCTTTATTTTCTGTTATAAGAGTTAGTAATGATGCCATGACTGATGGGTATAAATTGGCCATCAATCTTTGAAGAATAATGTGTAATTTACATAATTAATAATAGTGCTTATTATCAAAAAAAAAAAAACTATACAATATTTATCCAAAGAAAATAGTATTTTGTATTGCAGCATGAATATTATGAGTGTGAGAAAGAATTAGGTGAAATATGCGGAGGGAAAAAAAATCGATGGATAGAATAAAAATGGCAATTGATGGAATGATTATTAAAGAATAAACAGTTTTTGATGGGTAAATTTTTTACTGCCGAGATGATTCCACCGTCAGATGTTTTCACATGTTTATCTAGGGCTTGGGGTCTATCGGATCTGAGACCAAAACCCTGGTGCATAATGTTTTTCAGTTTACTTTTCCAAACCATGGTTCGAGGGACCGGGGTTTGGCAACCCACGTGTGGGTATTAGGTTCACACCTATTAGTCTTAAAGGAATCAAAAGGTGACATGGTTGGAGCAGAGATAGTGTTTGATCGGGTTTCATGTTGGATCATCGCACACAAGCCTATGCTTAATCAGATGAATGAGTATACCGTGAAGGAGGTGGGTGACTGCATCGGAACCTTTTTGGATGTTGAAAAAGATGTTGATGGAGAGATGGTTGGTCAATTTCTTTGTATTCGCTGCTAAATAGATATCACGAAACCATTGAAGAGAATAGTTATCCCTCCTGGAGCTACAATCCAGCTCTCTCTTCAATACGAGAATTTTATGTGGCATAATTGTCCATGTACGAAAGGATTGCATGACATGCTGGGAAGCACCACTTTAACATAGGAAGCACATCAATTACCCAACTGGAATGGGCATCAGACCATTCCGTAACCCGTTTCCGAGAGGTAGGAATCAAGGGAATCGTCCTCAAGAGAAGAAAGGCAGCACTGAACCTCTAGGAAACTGGGAACCAGACCCAAGACCAAAAAATCCGTGGTGGTGGAGGAATGTGAACATGGGGTGATGAAAATTTATACATGCCCTATTGTTGATGAAGCTTTGAAATCGGATATTCATGAAATAAGCGGAGAATGTGCAAGGATCCTCCAGTAGATAGCAGACAAGTAGAACCATTCGTTTAATGAGCAGTTTAGAATGGAGCAATTTCGCAAACAGAAAGAGAAGAAGACGCTCATTATCCAAGAGGTGCGAGTGCGGGATATCATTGTTCGCATTAGGAGGGACTTGGAACTACTTTTCCAACGGTGGTGAAACAAACCAAAACGAGCAACTAATGCTGAAAAGCTCGGATGATGTAACCAACTAGGGAGACACATGGATAGAAGACATTATGCTTCATTAAAATGAGCGAGACAAAGAGCTTGACCGCTATACCTCTTTAGGTGCAGCACGTTCAGAACAGGTTGAGATGGAGATCATGAGAGAAAAGTAAGAAGACCACCCGCAGTTGACTAAACCGTACGGATATGTGATGTCTGATGCATTAGAAGAGAGTGACGAAAATCTGGAAAATGCTATACGGGAAAAAGAACGTCGTATACATGCAGCCGTGTCGGTGGAGCAGGCCCTAGTTACACGGCCACTACCATCTAGTCCAGTGATGAAAGAAGTGAGCATTCATTATGATACTCCAAGCAAGAAACAAGCAGCGTTGATGGCTAAGTATAAGAAAAAGACTTCCCCAAAGAAGAGAGCTTGACCAGTGGCTAGAGACCTAGCTTGTCAACTGGAAGCAGTCGTCTGGGATAGTAGGGTGATGGAGGAATCGTTGATGCTGGCAAGGATAATTAAGAGAAGAATTGATAAAAACAAGAACAAACAGAATGTTGTAGCAAGATCTGTTGGAATGAAGTGTAGGCTTTTCCCTACGGATATAGAGGACAGTGAGCAAGAAGGGGATCCTAAGAGATCAAAGAAGAATGAGAAGAAAACAGATACAACAACTCCTACCTTGGCAAGTTCGAGCGGTGATGAGGTAGAGGCAGAAACTCCGCCCTGCTAGGGCCAATGATTATCCTCAGTTGGAATTGTTGCGCACTTGGGAAAGTTCGGGTAGTTCGAGAACTGCGCAAATTTCCGCGCCTTAATAATCCAGACATAGTTTTTCTTCGTGAGACTAAGCGTTCTTCAGTAAAAGTAGAAGAGTTAAGTTTGTAGTTTGAATTTCTTTTGTTCTGAGTCGCAAGGTCGTGTGAGAAACTCTAGTGGCCTAGCTTTGCAATTCAATAAAAATATAGAAGTGGAGTTGAAGTATGTTACTAGTTCTTATATTGAATATCTTTGTAGTACTTAAAGGAAGTCGTTTCCGACTTACAGGCGTCTGCAGGCAGCCTGATGAAGGTGGGGAAGCTTAAAAGGATCGGTGCTACAACATATGGCCCGAAATTATCACATCTCTTCTTTGCAGATGACACAATGTTGTTTAGAGAGGCATCAGAGGTGGAAGCAGAACACATGCAGTGGGCAATCTCATTATATGAGAGTATCTCGGGTCAAAAAAGAAACACGGAAAAATAAAGTCTTTTATTCAGCCTAATACTAATACGGATGTTCGGCGTAGAATCTGTGGGTTGCTAAAGGTCCCTGAGGTTGACTCGCATGGCATGTACTTGGGACTTCCATCTGAAATCGGCAGAAACAAGACGGGAATTTTTCAGTTGTTGAAAGACAAGGTCAGACAGATATTTGATGGATGGACAGAGCAGAATCTATCAAAAGCAGGGAAAGAGTTTTTAATCAAATTCGTGGTTCAAGCTATCCCTTACTACATCATGACATGCTTCGAAATTACAGGACAAGTTCTTGATGATATATGAGTTACATTGGGCGGCATCGGCATGGCCGAAGATGACGAGAGCCTCACATGCTTCACCTATTGGACAACTACAAGTCTTCTAACCCAAGTGAGGAGTGCACGATGAAGCACGGTTGCACTATGGTTCAAAGCAATCCTACCTCTGTTCGCCGAAGCACAAGCTTTGATTCTAGCACTAGACTTGGCCGAAGAACTGAAGACGGAGTAGATGGCGATGATGGGAGTTTGCCTCACTCTAATTACAATTATTCGAGACCTCAAGCAATCTAATGAGTTATACCGAGACCCAATCTCTAGAGTAGAGAGTAGCATTAATGCATTGAACTGTGGTTCCCGTTGTAGAGGTAATAATTTTCTAGCTCATTCGTCGTTTGTGAAGGAGAACTTAGAGACTAGATTAGCTTAGGACTCTCCTCTTTGTTTCTTTTTGTCAAACAATTACGATCTCTTTTTCCAGAAGAAAAAATAATAATTTAGACAACTAAATTAAAAAAATTTAGTTCAATCTGGGACAGAGGTAGTATGAAAAGCAAATCTAAAAAATATATGCATACAGTTAGGGTTTGTTCTTCATAGTTAATCTATAAAAAAAAATTGTTCAGTTTTAATGAAATAAAACTTGAAAAATCATAACTGTATGAAGTTTAACTATCTCAAGTTTAACAGCATTTGTGAAATCATAAAAAGGTAGAAGACAAGGTTACAGTAGAGAATAGATGGAGCAAAATTAGCTAATTTGTTGCGAAATCACTATCAAGCATCTTTCGTATAGGTTCATGCCGACAGGTTTGGGTCCTCTCTCACAACCTTTTGAGCAATCATGGGGAGCATCATCCAATCCAATGACTCTGCATGAACCATCACATAATTCTTTCTCTCTTTCAAATGTTTAAAACACAAGTTAACCAAAAACAAAAGATGATTCAATTCTCACCTCATCACAAGGGCCCCTGTTTCTTCTTTTTCCTCCCTCCCTTTTCCCCTCTCTCTTCCATAACAACCAAATTTTGGAAATAGACTTCCACTTCCTCTGTGTTTTCATGGTGGGGTGCCACTCAAAGTTCTTCTTTTCCTGTTTGCATGAATCTTGCTCCTCCCTCTGCCCTTCTGGTTTCAGCCCCTCCTGCTTCTTCCCTTTTTGAGCCGAGGAATCCGAGGGATGACAACCTGCCGATGCTCCCCTGTCATCATGCGAATAATCGTTTAAAATGATTAAAGGGGACTGCTTTTTGAGTTGGAATTAGTACACCTTTGCTGTTTCAAAATGACCTACAGAGGTTATACTCAGTAATGTAAACAACAAGAAGAGTTAATTGGTAGATGGAGCTAATACAGCAAGGACAAAAACCAGTACCATGATAGAACTTAACTCACCTGATTTTAGCACCACATACTTGGATGGTTGCCAGTGTTCTTTAAGGTAGTGTGAGTTCCACCATCCTAAATTTGTGCAACATGCTGTAGTGGGAAACATGGTTCATGGCTAAATACCTAGTACTAGTACACCTTAGGCAGATGATAGGTTAGGGCTAAAAATTGACAGAAACTCCACATTAACATGATATTGTCCGCTCTTGACTAATCCTGCTATGAGTTTATTCCGTTTTTCCGGGTAATATCTCATTTAGTAACAAACCTACTAATGGAGATGTGGTATGTCAGGCCAAATCATATCACAACAAAAGAATGCCTGATGGATCATGGGACTCAGACAGAGACAGAGAGTTCAATCATGTTGAAGATATTTAAAAAGATAATAAAAAGGAACCTGGCTGCTGAACTTATTTCATACAAAATTAATCAAGGAACAAAAAAAGTTATTCTATCAAAGGGATTCTGATAAAGGACTAATCTTTATAAACAATAACTTACTGGTCCTCATCATCATAAAATGAATACTTATATTATCCTCTCTTTCTTGAACCAAATGCCTCATAAGTAGAAGAGCTACTACTACTAGTACCACTAAGACTACTGGAATGAACTAAGAAAATTGTGGAAGGAAAAGAGAAAGAAAGCCAAAGAATGTCACACAACAGGTTGAATTCATTCAAGTATCAATAAAAACATCATTGAGCACATCATCCTCACCATTAGCCAAAGAAAAGAGATCTGCCTCTCTATCTTCCTCGTTCGAACCATCCCTCCTCTCAAGCTTTGAATGAGCTGCAATGAAGATCATCTTCTGAGCTCTGTCCATCCCCGCCCTCGAGTGGGAATGAGCACTCATCCACTTAAGCAAAGACATATTGCATTTAAATCCACGTGAAGTTGCACGAAGAAAGATCAGCCTAACCGCCACTTTCCCTAAGGATGAAAACTCCTTGAGATTGGTTTCCCAAACAAGCCTGCTACTTTGTGGATGAGCCATTCTCATCTTCCCTGAACTTGGATCCCTCTGCTTCAACTGCACGGCCTGAGCATAAACAGGATCAAGCCCTTCAGTTCTCCATTTCATGAGCTCCATTAATGCAATGTGAGCTTCCTCACGAGACACAAGCCGAGTGATTAGCTTATCGACATCCTTTTCTTGATCAGACGACAAGCATTTGAAAGGCGGTAGATATTTTCCGCTCGTGTCCCTAATCAGATACAAAGGATCAAGAATAAATGCAGCAGCCCAAGCGGGGTGGTAGTTTTTTCTAAACCTCCTCTCAACCACCTTCTCAACAGAAACCTCGGCTATTTGAAACTTTGAGCACCAATCCTTCACCTTCATCCTCAGCTCATCCCAGAGAGGAAGGCATTGCCCGACTCGAGGCTTCTCAGTCTCGATATCCTGAGCCATGGCTTTGATCAGCTTCACCAGAGAATGAACAGCTTCGAGCTCGTTCCAAAAATGAGGATTCCTCAGCATTTCTTCAACCTCATTCACAAACTGTTCCTCCATGGAGACCCTCTTATAAGACTCATCATGAATCACGAGCTGAAGTGCTCTGGCCGAGCTTAAAATGTCCTCAACCATGGTAAAAACCGGCTCGAAATCCAACCCCTGGAGAGGCACTCTCAGCAGACCAGAGTGGCCGTACTCCTGAAGCTGATATTTATGGAAAGTATTCCTAATCTGTGACCTGCCATTGATGAAATTTGCAAGCTTTATGCAATTATCAGACACATTCTTGAATAAAGGCAGCTCCTTGCTGAAATCCTTGATCAGACTGCAAAAACCCTGATACTGACAAGAGAGATTCACCATCCACTGATGCTGATTCTCCAAACTCCTCAAAGCCTTGGACTTGAACTTATCGGAGACAATGCCGGCACACTGTGAAACATTATTCCGGCAGGTTTCAGAAATGGTGTCCCACAAAACCTCCTCTGCATACTTGGACGGAACATAGCCGGCGGTGAAAACCGCTCGCCGGAAAACGCTAGTCCCGTTAGGGAGATTCACGCCCAAATTCACCAGATTCTCCTCCCTGATATAACCGCTTCTTGATTTCCACCCATCAGCTGCAATCTGGAAGAACATTGCGTCCCTAATCTTGGCATCACACTCTGCTCTGGCTTCCTCGTACTTCCCGTCTAGCCTGGACCCTGAAAAATCCCTTCTTGACACCGTCGGCATGCCCACCTGGTTGAGAAACGCTTTGAATTTGGGATGCTCCAGAGCAGAAAACGACACCGTTCCACAGCACTCGTACACCCAGTCGGCAAGGTGGTCGAGCGCGGAATCCACCTGGCTCTTGCTGAGAGACGGCGGCGCGTGTGACGTCGACTTGGGGCTCTTTATCTTCTTCACGCTGTCTTCCAGCATTGCCAACGCGCCGATATCCTCCTTCCCACCTGAAAGCATCAAATGCTGGCTCTGCTGATGCTGATGCTGATGAACAACAACGGTGCTAGTAGGGATGGGAGTAGCAACAGGAGGATAAGCTAACTCAACGGAGAATCTTGTCGGATCAACGATTGTGAGTGGCGGCGCGTGAGCTTGGGTCGCCGGAGATGCGCGTGGGCCGGCGCTGCGCTTGCGGGGGTTGTGGCCGGAAGAGGAGGAGGAAGACGGCGGCATTAAGTTCACCGTCGTCGGAGAAGTCGGCTGAGGCTGCGTCGGAGCCACGGCGGAGATGGGCTTCGCCACGGTGTTGAAGTTCGGGCAGGTACCTCGTTTGAGGTGCTCCGACGCGGTTCGCGAAGGATTCGATGCGGAGAAAACTGCCTCGCAGAGCGTGCACCGGAGCTTCACGGCTTTGGGCATGCCGGTGTCGGGATTGTGTACGAGGATTGGCTCGAGGTGAGTCCAGTACCATGCTCCTTTCCCCTTCACAGCTTTTGTCCGTACCATGATTAGCCCCTCGAATCTCTTGTGCACCGCCTTCGCCGTGAGCTCGTCGGCGGAAAGGGCCTGGGAGGATTCCACCGCGTTGGTGGTTGCAGAGCTAGCAGCAGCCATTTTTTTAGAGTGAGAAAAGCAATGTCAGTTTCTTCTAATAAATGTATGGCTCTGTTTTTCAATTGGGTAGTTTGAGGGTTTGGTCGGCGGCCATGGAGGAGGGGGAATTTTCCGGCGATGGTCAAAAGGGGGGAGTTTTCTAGAGAAGTGGTGGAGAGAGTAGTGTGTGAGTGTGTGTGGGGTTCAGAGGGGGGGTGTGTAGATACTACTGTGAAAGAATCTGAATGAATGAGTTGAGAATACAAATGAGAGGAAACAATTCCTATGAACACGCGCCCTTTAGGGTGGTGCTGATGAACTGTGGAAGCTTCTAAATCCTTCACTCTACTACTAAAGTGGTGTCATATATATTCACAGTTTAATTTTATTTCTACTAAGAAGATTATAAATAATTGTATTATGATTGGTTTGGTTCAATTTAGATTAACTAAATTTTATTGAAACTTATATATGCAAACTAATTACATCGGGTTGTGCATAGTGTTTGAATATGCTATCAACGATTTATGTTAAGTGGAGTCCTCTGCTATATAATATTTGGAATTCTTTGATAAGTTTTTTGTTATTCATCTCTGAACCTTGAAATTGAATAAAAATATTTATTTTTCAAGGAAAAAAAGTTGCACTTATATATTATAATGATATTTGAAAGATTAGTTAGTATATCCAAATTAACTGTGAATAAATTCCAAACAACCCCAACCTTATAGAAATTTCACTCCCTAACAACAATAAGAAGAAAAGGAGGGCGGGGGGAGATTCATGGTTGAAGATGAAGTCGATTTGGTGTTGAAAGGAGAGAAAGCTTGACGTCCTCTTTCTTTTTCTCTCTCTCCACGATAAACCGCCGCCCCCTTTTTCGACCCAAACCCAGATCTCCCCGGAGGGGTGGCCAAGGCTGCTGTCGGCGATCTCCTCGCCGCCGCCTGACCTCCCCCTCCACCCTATACCTTTTTTTCCGTTCTCAGCCACTCCTATATCTCCCCCAAACCTGAAGCCATAAACACCGCCCGCCAGTTACGACAGAATCGCAGCGCCCTCGCCGATCGGCGCCGACATCGATAAGGAGTGAAAGCCCGTAACAGATCTATGCCCTTTTAGGTCGCCGGAAAGACAGCTTCGCCGTAGTCGCCGGTCAAAGGATCTTCGTCAACGGGCTGTCCGGATCCGCAACGCACGACGCCGGAAAAGCAAGGGGTCGACCAGATTGTGTTCATCCAGGATAGATTTGGCCGGAAAAGAGTAGTAGGCGCCACACGCGCTGGACAGACGCCCGTAACGCGCCGTCGGGCGTGAACTAGCGGGAGTCTCATCGGGATCTTTCCCTTCGCCTGTCACACGCGCCCATTCCGACGCAACGCGCCGGCGCCTACAGTTCACGCGCCATTGCTTCTGCCGCCACCTTCCACCTTCAAACATTGTATCCCGGTCGATGGTTTTATGATTTATATTTTTTTATTTACTTATGTCAGATGGAATATGTGCTTGATTTTGGTCTTTTTGTATAATTATCTGGACTAGTTTATCGAGTATTCTTTGCCTAGTTGATGTTTTCCCCTGTAACTGGATTAGCTGGACAGATGGAAAATCCCTCGGCTTTTAGTCTCTATTCCATAAATAGACAGGAGAAATCTAAGTTAGAGTAGTTTAGTTAAACTAACACTTGGCGTTTCTGTGAATGAATCTAGACTAGTAAACTTAGTTAATTTGGACTTTACGGTTCGGGTTGATGCAAGTTATAGATGCTTTACCTGCTAGATAATTTAGATGCTTTTGGCATTAGACTTTAGGATGTTTCAGACGTATTCCATCGCACTTTTTAGTTTAGATGCAGCGTGTATCCGCACTTTAGATACAGTTTAAGTTTTTCAACTTATTCTGTAACCTCTCAAATTGCCTCCCTTTGAGGAGATTAGCTACAAAGGATTGGGGAACCTAATAAATATTCCTCCACCTATGGTGGCTTATCATTAAAAATAAAAGGTGTTGAAAGGAGAGAATAAAGGATTAATATGGGTGTTGAATGAGAGAGAGGTAAGTAAGGAGATACAGAAATTTTGGAGAATTGTAAGTATATCAAGAAGAAGGAGAGTACTAAAGTAGAGTCATGAAAATGTTTTTTGAATTCGTAAATGATTTAATTTCTATATCAGATAGAAGTTGAGAAGGTTCTACATAGTTTATGAATTCTTGAACTTAGTATGGACTCAATGAACGGCATTTTTTTCAAAAGTAAACACGCAGAACCGCCCTACATAGTTTACGAGTTCAATAACATAGCAGGACTTTCCATAAAAACACGCAAAACCTACTAGTGTCACAACCAGCCCCATTTTTTAGACCGCATGTATGTCGAGACTGAAAGAATATATGTTGGTTCGCTTAAGACGATAACGAGTGCAGGATACAAAGAGAGAATTCTAATCCAAACAAGCAATTAAGGAGAAACACGGTTTCTTTGGAGCAATATGTATGATGATTTGTAATATGGCTTCAACGGAATAGACTAATATTTGAATATAAACATCTTCCTGCTTGAGTGATGTCTTGCAACTGTGACGGATAGTCTTAGAAAGTTTAAACATGGGCTGAATAGAGAGGTATATGTGTCTAATAGACTTGCGAATGAAATAAAATTGAATTTACATTTCAATTTTAAACAAAATAATTAAATTTCAAAATATATTGATGAAAATACATTTCAATTAATATATATATATATATATATATATATATCATTCATTTATTCAAACAATACATAAAACTCCTTCAATCATCAATTATAATTTTCAATGAAACAGGAACAAACCAAATTTAGTTTTCACATTTTTAGATTTAGATTTTAAGACATCTAAAGAGCACAATAGAAGATATAACAAATGGTTTTCTTCACTGACGGTAAATTTTCTTGAACATTTAACCCGTCCATTGTCCATATTTTGATTAATATCTAAATTTACATTTACTATATATGTGGTGGATTCTATTTTAGTCAACAAACTCAAATAAAGTTCAGTTTTTGGTCACCACACTCTAAATCTGATATTTTGAGTTACCAAATGAATAAAAATGAGTAGTTTGGAATCGTCTTTGGGGTTTCCATAGACCAGAAAAAAAAACTCATATCTGAGTGCAACTATGTACGCAGGGTCGGGGCTAGGTATTTGGAGGTCTGAAACGAATCTTAAAAGAAAAATATTTGATAGAGAAGTCGGTGAAGTTGGGTTTGCCAGTGATGGTGAAGTTCGATTTGCGAGAGAAAATTTAATATGCAAAGAAGAAGAAAAATTAAGATAAATTAAAATGATGATTTTTTTCAAAATATGAGGTCCTTATTTTGGCCCATATTTTAAATAAATAAAGATTTAAGAGAAAATTAATTTTTTGAAACATATAAAATCTGATTTTTTTAAAAGGCCCTATTTTAACCTATTTTTTGGAGGTCTGACCCGAATGGTTTACTTTAATCGGGGTTGGGCTAGGCCCGTATGCACGAGAAGTGTGGACTACTTATGGTCTGCACCAACCTGTTCAAGAATCTAGGGAGGTGTCATGATTATGGGGACAATTCATAAAGTAGCAGAAGTACAAGGACTAATTTGCAATTAACGAGCTAAGAGGGAGCTAGCAGGTGGTCAACAGTGGTTACGGGCTAACCGCCGGCCAGTTAGACTAGAGGGTGATATATACCCCATTTCTGTTAGTCAGTTAGTCATCCAATGTGTAGGATCACATTGTAAGCTCTATGAGCACTCATATTCTCTCTCCTCCCCCTTCTTGAATATTGAATACAGTTCATCCCTCTTCTTTCCATTTTCTATTTGTTTTCTGTTTCCGATCAAATCGATTCAGGACAAGTGGTATCAGAGCAGTCTCTATCGTCGCTGATGGCTCCTCCGAAGTACTGGGAAGCGATCATGGAGCGCGCAGTGGAGGCGCATTTGGATGCAAAGCTGTTGGAACTAACACAGGACATGAAAGTAATGGTGGATGACAACCGCGTGAAATTGGATAAGCTACAGGCTGATAGAGCTGCGGAGCGTGAAGTTGACGGGATTCAGGCTCAGCAATTCAGAGAGACTGATGCGCTTCAAGCTCAGCAACGTTTTGAGAGCTTGTTCGCCCTTCAGAACCGTACGCCTTCACCATCGCCGGAAATGCCAATCAATTCCAGTCAATCTGCACCGACTTCTGTGCTAGGTAGGCCTGCAAATCCTTCTGTGCATGTTGAAGTTCCTATGAGAGGCAATATCTTGATTAATCCGAAGGTTGTTAATCTTGAGTCTTTGAAGTCTACTGTGAATGATGTTGGTTCTTTAGGCATTAGGAATGTGTGTGGTCAGAATTCCAAGAATGTGCCTAATTTGCATGATCAACATTTGAACCCTAAGGTTACTTTCAATAAGTATGGTTATGAAGATATGCCAGAGGACAGTCTTCATAATTCTTTGCCTTGTTATGATGATTGGAGAGTTAAATTGGGGAAAGGAGTGGACCTGCAACAAGCTAGAATTGAATTGAGTAGTTCTAATGGTGAGGGAGTTATAGAATGGCTTAGAAACTGTAAAAACCTTTTTCAACTACTATCAGATTCCTGATTTCCAAAGAGTTCAAGCAGTAGAAATATATATGACAGGAAATGCTAGGGTTGGGTACCAACTAACTTTTGAGGGTAAAGAAATGATTGGATGGAATGATTTTTGCTCCCCTTTACTCCAAAGATTTACACCTTTAACACTCAGAGATGAACTGGATGAATTCAATAAGTTACAGCAAAAGACTTCAGTAAGGGCCTATCAAGAGGAGTTTGATGAACTCATATGCTTGTTGACTGCTATGCATTTGCAACCTACTGAGGAGTATTATATATCCAGTTTTGTTAGTGGTTTGAAGGAAGAACTGCAGCCAGGAGTGATGATGTTGAGCCCTGTTACATTGCATAGGGCAGTGGAACTAGCTCTGTGGCAAGAAAGGAGGCTGGAAGTGGCTAATAAGAAAATGACTTCTTCCTTTACATCACATCAACCACATGTTTACAAACCCAATACAGATAAGCTACCTTGGAAGAGTGTTAGCAAGGACAGTGGTAGCTGGAAAAGGAAAGGCAAGGACACTGCTATGAAAGACAGTAAGAGCTCCACTTCACCAAGATTTCACCTCAGCTGTTATAATTTAGGAGAGAAAATGGCATCTGCTTCAAGTATGGGGAAAAGTTTGGTGCTGGACATCAGTGCAAGCTAACTCAGGTGCATTATATTGGTAGTGAAGAACAAGTTGAGCCTGGAACTATTATGGCGGCTGAGGCAGATAAAGAGTTATTGGGATTGTTGGATAGTTCTGATGAGGAAGAAATTATTTCTCTTAACTCTGTGGGGATGCCTTTGGCTGAGAGGCAACCTAATACAATGGTCTTTCATGGAACTGTGTATGGGGAAATTGTTAGCATTCTGCTTGACATTGGAGCATCTTGTAGTTTCATTGACCCTAGTCATTGAAAGGTGTGATTTGGGAACTATGGAAGTATCTACTTATGGCAAATGGTACTATTGTTAATGGGGCCAGACTGTGTCCAAGAGTAATTTGGGAGCTGCAACAACATCAATTTGTATTTGACTTGAAGGTAATGAACTTGGGAGGCACCGATTTGATCATGGGAGTTGATTGGTTGTCAAGGTTTGATCCAGTTATATTCAATTGGAGAAAACAACAAGTGTCTATTTACAGTCAATGTTCCATTTGGAATTTAAGGGGAAGAACTGATGGACTGGGATACAAGGTTGGAAATGGATTGATGTTGACTGAAGGGAAAAAGAAGGCTCAGTTAATGGAGTTAGAAGAATCTGTGGAAGTGGTTAATGGTGTGCCAGTGGCTGTAGGAAAAAGGAAAGCTAGTTTGCTGGAATCTAGTGAAGAGAGTACCATAGTCAAGTGAAAAGCATAAGTGGTGGAAGAAATTAACAAAGTCAAGGCTTATGTTCCAATCAAACAGGTGTTGTGTGATTTTTATGAAGTTTTCTCTATCCCCATCACTCTTCCTCCAGCAAGAAATATTGACCACAATATTTCCTAAAACTTGATGAAACCTTACAGGTACCCCCACTGTCATAAGGATGAAATTGAAAAGTAAGTGGCTGGAATGTTGCAGAGTGGAGTTATCTATCCAAGCAACGGTCCCTTTGCTTCACCAGTAATTTTAGTGAAAAAGAAAGATTCTTCTTGGAGGATGTGTGTAGACTACCATAAGTTAAATGCTGCAAGAATAAAGGACAAGTTTCCAATCACTGTCATTGATGAGCTGTTAGATGAATTGGGTGGAGCTTCTTATTTTTCAAAGTTAGACCTCAGGAGTGGCTACCACCAGATTAGAGTTAGCAGTGTAATATTCCAAAAACTGCATTTCAGACTCATAGTGGTCACTATGAATTGTTAGTAATGCCTTTTGGGCTCACTAATGCACCTGCAACTTTTCAAGGGTTAATGAATGATATCTTTGCAAAACAGTTAAGAAAGTGTGTAGGTTTTTTTTGATGATATATTGGTTTACAGTACTTCTGAAGAGCGTGTGGAGCATTTACAGTATGTGTTGGTTATATTAATAGAGCATCAACTATATGCTAAACTTTCTAAATGTTCATTTACTGAGACATCAGTAGATTATTTGGGACACATCATTTCTAGGAGTGGGGTGTCTGTTGATAAACAGAAAATTGAATGTATTCTAAAATGGCCTATTCCCAAAACTGGAAGGAACTAAGGGGATTTCTAGGTTTAACTGGCTACTACATGAGGTTTATAGCTAACTATGGAGTAGTTTGCAAGCCACTACACAATCTGCTCAGGAAAAATTCATTTTTCTGGACTGATGAAGCAACTGTGGCATTCAAAAAGCTGAAAAATGTTATGACCACTGCTCTTGTTCTCAAGATGCTTGAATTTGACAAGGTGTTTGTCATAGAAACAGATGCTTCAGATATAGGGATGGGGGCTGTTCTTATGCAAGATCAGAAACCAATTGCTTTCTTTAGTAAATCATTTTGTAGCCGAAACAAAGGCCTGTCTACCTATGAGAAAGAATGATTGGCTCTTGTGATGGCAGTGGATAAATGGAAGCATTATCTGATTGGCCATCATTTCATTATCAAAACAGATCATCAAAGCCTCAAGTATCTCATTGAACAGAAATTAACCAATGTCTTGCAACATAAATGGATCACCAAGTTATTGGGACTGAGTTTTGAAATTCAGTATAAAACTGGAAGGACTAATACTGTTGATGATGCTCTCTCTAGGCAGGCCTTACATTACTCAGCAGATAAAATCATGGAGGTATACTGTGGATGTGTGGGAATAGACAACTCAGAAGAAGACACAGCTATGGACCAGAAGGAAGTTGAAACTTTGGACAAGAGGGACCTTGATGTTTACAGCTGTAGTAAGATTCACACTAGCACCTCAGTGGTCCCTATGTGGAAGCTGCAAATAGAGGCTAGTTATGAAGGGGATCAACACTGCCAAGAATTAATTACCAGCCTCATTATGAATACTGATGCAACTACAGCTTCTATTGAGTACAACTATGCTCAAGGTTTGCTCAGAAAAGGAGACAAAATTGTGGTAGGAAAAACTGGAGTTGCGAGGAGCCAAATTTTGAATGCAATGCATTTTATCTGCAGTGGGAGGGTATTCTGGATAGACAGCAACTATTAAAAGAGCAATTTCTCTTTTTTGTTTGCCTCGGATGAAAGAACAGATCATTGAGTTCATCAGAAACTGTGAAGTTTTCCAAAGAAATAAAGTGGAGCATTGTAGCAGTCCTGATCTTCTACAATCTTTACCAATCCCCTCTCATGCATGGAAGCAAATTACCATATATTTTGTTGAAAAATTGCCTAAGTATGGGAATTTCGACACCATTTTGGTAGTTGTTGATAGGCTAACTAAGTACATCCATTTCTTAGCAATGAGTCATCCCTTTACTGCTATGGATGTGGCTAAATTGTTCATGAAGAAAATATGCAGATTGCATGGAATTCCCACTACCATTACATCTGATAGGGATAAAATGTTTACCATTAACTTTTGGAGGGAATTAATGTCTCGGTTGCATGTTCAGCTCCAATTAAGCACAGATTATCATCCACAGACAGATGGGCAGACTGAAAGAGTTAATCAAGTGTTGGAGCAATATCTCAAGTGCTTCTGTGGGGACAAACCTGACATGTGGAGTGAATGGATTGCATCTGCAGAATGGTGGTATAATACTTCACATCACTCCAGCATCAACATGAGTCCTTATGAAGCTCTTTATGGAATTAAGCCAATCTCATTACCATTAGATACTCTCACTGATTTCCTGATCCCTGCTACTCAGAATTTGTTATAACAACAGTAACAAGTGAAGCAACTCTTTCAGAAATACCTCAAGGTAGTATAGGAGAGGATGAAACAATTTTCTGACTTGAAAAGGACCGAGAGATCCTTAACTGAAAGTGATTGGGTGTATTTGAAACTTCAAAAATACAGACAATCTTCACTGGTGCAAAGAGATAACATGAAGTTGTCTCCAAAATTCTATGGTCCATATTTAGTGGTCAAGAAAGTTAGCGAAGTTGCATACAAATTGGAGAAAGTTGGTCCCCCTCCCAAGAACCAGCAGATGGTGACTTTACCTCCTGCTGAAACTCAAGACTTGCTTGTGCTAAGTCCTTACAAGGTGCTGCAAAGGAGGCTTGTTCATAGGCAAAATAAAACTGTTCTGCAATGGCGGTCAAGTTGATTCACGACAGGAGGTGATTCTCCACGCACCTCCTGTTGTGAATCAACTTGATCACAAACTCCCTATCTTTCCAAGAGGAATCCTCCCTAGCAGCAGCATCCTTCCACCATATTGCAGAACAGTTTTATTTTGCCTATGAACATATTCTCCACGCAAATTCTGTCGTGAATCAACTAGATCAATATGGTGGAAGGATGCTGCTGCTAGGGAGGATTCCTTTTGGGAAGATAAGGAGTTTGTGATGAACCAGTTTCCTACATTTGTAGCTTGAGATCAAGCTCTATATAAGGAGAAGGGAATGTCATGATTATGGGCCCAGTTCATAAAGTAGCAGAAGTACAAGGACTGATCTGCAATTAACGAGCTAAGAGGGAGATAGCAGGTGGTCAACGGCGGTAATGGCTTACCGCCGGCCAGTTAGACTAGAGGGTGATATATACCCCATTTCTGTTAGTCAGTTAGTCATCCAATGTGTAAGATCGGATTGTAAGCTCTATGAGCACTCATATTCTCTCTCCCCCCCCCCCCTTCTTGAATATTGAATACAGTTCATCCTTCTTCTTTCCGTTTTCTGTTTGTTTTATGTTTCCGATCAAGTTGATTCACGACAGGAGGTGCGTAGAGAATGTGTATTCGAAGATTAATGAAAGAAAAATATGAAGCATTGTGTGCGATTTTCATTACGGTGTGTGAATGAGTGTGGTTCCAACACAAAGAGAGCGCGGACGCAGCAATCCTAAAGAGATGACAGCATTGGTGATTGCAAATCCGGATAGATTTAGATAAGTTTAAGGCTGAACATACAAGGATACGCTTTGATGTTGAAATTACCAAAGGAGTTGCGGGACTTTGAGGGGTCTGTTGTATTGGAGTCAAGATGGTACTTTCTCAAGAATTTTATTTGAAAGAATCACTCATCTTTGCAAAGGGGTGGACTTGCAGAAAATTTGTATTGTGAGAGATGTCTTACATGTGATAAACATGTTTAAATATTGTGCAGAACATTCATCCAACTTTTTAATCAGTGTATGGTTGTCTCCTACTATCTTTTCGTCAATTAATTCTAGATGTATTGCAAGACCACGAAAAGTGATCAATTTTTCTTTCAAAAAAATATTTACTATGTTAACTTTTGCAGCCGAATGTTTAATGTCCAACTATTTGGCAGTTTTGAAGGACATCACATTTCACCCAATTTCTTATTTTTAACTATTCTTTTCCTCGTATATTTTCCAATTTATTTTTGTTTGTCTTTCAATATTATATATTCAAAATTATGGTGACAAAGTCTTCGTTCTCACGAGATCCTTTCTCTCTAAACTAAATGGAACTAAAATGAACTGAAATGGAGTAAAAGCTAAAATTAAAATTACTATACTCATCAAATCCTATTACTGAAAAATTTAGTTGTGGAAAACTTTAACTAGATATAATTAATTTGATCCTTTTGTTTAATTTCATTTTTAAATTTCCTTTTTGAGAGAGTTTTGGATAGAACATTCAGCGATAAAATGTAATTTCAAAGTCTTACAACTATTTTTAAATCAGTCCAAGGCCCGGGCAGGATTCAAGTTCGGATGCTTATTGGAAACCATCAAAGCTCGATCCTAGGACTAGGACCGTTGGTAGTAGAAAAGTGGAGTTTTGAATTTCAAGTTCTCAAACTTTTATTTAAAAATGCATAATTTCAAAAGGTTAGTAGAAATGTTGTAACTGAAACCCATATATTAATAAAATAATCATGTACACTGTTCAAATTAAGTGATAAAAATACTTCTGATTGAAAAAATCGATAATATTAATCACAAATTTAAAATAAAAACGACGGCTGCTACCAATAATAATAATTAATATATAACAGAGGTTTTATTTTCTTATGTATATTCCCTATAAAGAATCATGCAGACAGATTTTGTACTTTTGCCTGGTGACATGAACACATGAGGGAGTGGTGCTTCAACTGTTTAAATTTGAGTGTTTTACATCAACACACGAGGCATGATAATTATGTCATTCCCAAATTATTTCTTTTATCGTGATATTAAATAATAATTGATTTTTTTATCAAACACCTGAGGACTGGCTCATGAGGCTCCACACGATTGTAAATATATTCTCTTTCCGTAAAAATTACATACTTTTTCATAAATTTTGAATCATATTTGATCATAAATGCATTAAGTACATAAGTAATAATGTTATTATGCGAGATAGTGTTGACTTTATTTTTATAATATTAATTTAAATATTATTAATTTATTAAGTAATATTATACAAAAATTGTCCATTAAGAGTATCATTTATGATAAATCCTCAATTTCAACTTCTCCCCCAAAAATCTCTTTAAAAATCATCCAAAAAATCATTCTCTACTATCATAAAAACTCCCACATACTTTACACATCATCTCATCCATGTCTCACCTCAAATTCTCTCTCATCCAACAAATCATTCTTTTTCTTTTAAATTATCGTTATTATTGTATCTATATAAAACTAACACAATACTAAAACAAGATTTCAAAATGATAATTACATAACACTTAAAGTTATATATAGAATAATATGAACTTAAATAATGCGAACTTACTTCAAAGTACAGTGTAAAAAAGATGAATGTATTTTTATGTTTTAAAGAATAATAATTTTGCATGTGAATAAATTATTTTTAAAATTAGACATGTGCATACATTATGTTATCTGTACGTATTAGAATTATATTTTGCTTGTGTATAAAACAAGAACAATTTAGTTTAGGAGTCAGCTGTTACATAATTAATTCACTAGTGGAATAATAGGCGGAATACGGCGGTTCCCCGGAGGTTGGACGGCGGTTTTGACCGCCGTCCATGGTGGCGCCGTTTGTATTGTTCCGGCTAAGTTTCCGAATTTGGAAATCTATCCGGATGTTTATAAATCCGGCTAAATTTACGAATTCGGAAAGTTAGCCAGATAGAACAAAAAAAAACGCCGGCCGAATTGGCCGGCGAAATCAAAACCAACATAAAAACAGTTTCATCCCCAAACCATGGGTACTTGTGGATCGAATAGATCGTACCCGGAAATCCCAAAAACACAAACTATCATACTAATCTATTGATTTTCAGACTAAATCATATGAAAAACACATAATTTAAAGTCAATTTTTTGTTAGAAGAAGGAGAATGAGGGAGAGAGGGAGAGAGGGAGAGGGAGAGGGAGAGGGAAAAGAAGGAGAGGGAGAAGGAGTAGGAGAAGAAGGAGAGGGAGAGGGAGAGGGAGATGGAGAGGGAGATGGAGAAGGAGAAGGAGAAGAAGGAGAGGGAGAGGGAGAAAGAGAATAAGGAGAAGAAGAAGAGGGAGAGGTGGAGAATGAGTGGGAGAAGGAGAGGAAGGAGAGTGAGAGGGAGAAGAGAGGGAGAGGGAGAGGGAGAGGGAGAGGGAGATGGAGAAGGAGAAGAAGGAGAGGGAGAAAGAGAATAAGGAGAAGAAGAAGAGGGAGAGGTGGAGAATGAGTGGGAGAAGGAGAAGAAGGAGAGAGGAAGAAGATGGAGAGGGAGAAGGAGATTCTAACTTGCAAGGGGAGATCTGTTTGATAACAACCATCCGGCTAAGTTTCCGAGTTCGGAAACTTAGCGGGATGGTTGTAAAACGGCGGTTTCTTAAAAAGTCACGCGGAACCGCCGTGTAAACCATCCGGCTAAGTTTCCGAACTCGGAAACTTAGCCGGATGGTTTACACGGCGGTTCCCTTAAATTCACGCGGAACCGCCGTCTAACGGCGCCGTGTTCCGGCCTGATTCTACTAGTGATTAGGTCGATTTTCATGAGCTTATTTCTTACTAATGGAACTGAAATGAATTGAACTAAAATATTCTGAATAAAATTGAATTAAATTGAATTGAAATAAATTGAACTAAACTAAATTAAAATTAAAAATATAATCAATATATTTAAATGTATTTGAATTTCATCAAATTATATTTTTTCAAATTAAATCCATATACACGTTCAAAGCAAAGACCTACCATTCATCTTTGTAACTAAATTTCCTAACAAAGATTTCTATTAAATTTTTTGATGTTGTGTTTGTAAAAATTATTTTAAGGTGTAATTGAGTGCCATATTAATTTATATATATATTGGACTAGGGAATTGCTATTTTTGCATGAAAACAAAAGAAAACATGCCATCCACGTGAGGTGTAGGGTAGGAATATGATGAGGTGGCTGTTTTTGAGCGAATGCGGATGAGTAGCCTCAAGCAGAAATTCTGCCCGTAATTCAAGGGATAGTTTGTTGAGAATCTGCCATAGTGAGAGAGAATCACTTTTCTCATTGATTCTGGCTATAAAAACCCATTAAAATCCAACGATAGCAGATGCTCTTACAGTTTTATCTGGAATGGAATCTGTATACTACATGTTGCTTCATAGTTGCATCATCCATAGCAACAACAAAGTTCAGTCAATATATTCATTATAGTACAATAATTTTTGCTAGAATGTTATTAATTTAAACCAATCTATACTTAATATTATTTCTTTAATGACCTTCTTTAAAAAATGGAACATCTAATAAAATTGATAAATTGCATACAAGTATAACCCACAGTGTATCATACTTAACTTTTTTTTTAGATTACTTGATAATATGATGCGGTTGAAAATATTCTAATATGAATATTTATCATACTATCAATCCACATAAACATGAAATACATATCTCACGTAGTTTCAAAAGACTTTCTCTAATTAAATATTACTTCTACCACTTTAACATGAAAAGGTTTTTTTCTACAAAAACTTTATTAACAATAACTCTAAAGATTTCATAATATTTATCAAATAAAACTCTAAATATATAACATATTTTATTACATATAGTTCATCTAAAATTAAAATTTGACAATTTTTTAAGACTAAATTTCACTTGCTATTTAACATTTTAAAACATTGATGTATCATAAATTTAAATTATGAATAGTATTTTAAATTATTTATAAATTATATATTAAATAATATTTTAATAAATTCAATATAACTAGATTGATTTAATATTTTTGAATTCTAATTACATGTTTAAATTTCAGTTTCAAATTTCAGTTTACATTTTATTTCAAATTAAAAAGTAGACTATTTTTCTTTTACGCTACTAAATTTTTTTAAAACCACCAATAGGTGGAGGGTTTTTATAACTTCCCCAAACTTTATTAAAAGAAAAAAAAGAGTAAAAGTCTTACAAGCATGAATGTTGAACTGTTTTATAGTGACTGGAAACACTAGACTAGTAGAGATAACAACTCTACATTTGGAAATGAAAAATTCCAAGAGTTTCACACTATCCTTAGTGCCTCCTATCCCCGGGGCACCTACAACCCTATAGTGTGAAAGATCTAGGCCATCATGTATTCATATAACAATCTCTCGCTGCTAAAAATTGAAGGGAAAGATCTCTTATTAGAAGTTAGTTTGCTCTTGGATATAAACCCAAGTGATCAATTTGGGCAGGGTCTCCCTACACCTAATCAGGTTTGTTCAAGGAGAGAAAGAGTTATCACTAGTGCACAAGCATAGGTTTCTCGGCACCCTTTTCACGGCGTTTTGGCCAGATTTTGGCGGAACCTCCGAGTAACGAGGTTACGAAATCGTAACCTGGCGTTCGCCTTGGGCAAAATAAAAAACTACGGCGTTTCACAATTAAAACAAGACGTTTTCCAAAGTGTATTAAAAATGTCAAGGTCAGGCGATATCGTAACCTCGGACGGTGACAGGCGTGTTAGTTAACGATATCGCCAGCAGTACCCGCCTTAAATTAGAAAAGTTGTTCGCCCATACATGGTTAGACGCGTAGAGGTTACGAAATCACCTTTTGTACACGCAAGTAGGCGTTACTGAAGAAGCGAGTTCGCTTCTAGTTACGACCAGAGGCGTTTCATGTTACGAAGTCGTGGCTATTTTGATGTAGTTGAAGGCGGTACCGTAACAGATTTCGCCTGTCAGTGGCGAGTTCGCTGATGGACACGACAGTTGCTCTCTGTCCAACCAGGCGATGGTAGAAGCGAGATCGCTTTTGGTTAAAGTCAGCTGGCGAATATATTGGCGAATTCACCTGTGCATTTAGTTATTAGCAACCACGGCATACTTGTCCTTCTTTGGTTTAACACATGAAGAATAATAAGTATCGTACGATGATTGATGAAAAACTAAGGACTCTGAAATTGAAGAATAATAATATGGAATTGAAATTAGAAATTGAAAAGTAACCGCATCAAGTTTAGAATTACGAAATCAAAATGAAAATTTGAAATTGTCGCATTACAATATGAATAAACCCTAGACTACGTCTACATGTCTAGGAGTTGTCACTGCCTAGTGGATCCTGGATTTCTGGAGTGGATGCCGGAGGATTTGTACGGGCATATGCTCTTAGAAAACCACGAATAAGGTGGCAGTTCTTCCAGCTAGTTTTGCGGAGATTTCCAAGTTCTGTCCTCATCGCGTAGTTGGACTCCTCAATCCCCTTATAATAGGCTGCCGCACTCACTAGTAAATGGCAGACATAGAAAATGTTAAATTTAGATAGAACGTACAATAGAATTGAACATAACAAAATTGGGACAAGAAGTTACCTCCACTTTGCTCCGGTTCCGTCTCCACGTCCCTGTCTCCATTTGGTTGCCAAGTCCCCCAACCAATTTCCACTTTTTCTTCTCAAGGTATTCCATGGTATAGTACTCACACGGCTTCCCGGTGTCGGAGAATTTGAACTTTGGATGCTTCAGGCGAATGAACTTTGTTATGAAGTTCCGCAGGGCAACTTCTTAGCCACCACATTGTTCTCAACCACGCTATCCTTCATGTGTTGAAACATGGAGTACCCGAGGTTTATCATCACTTCCGAGGCCAACAAGTAGTCAGTCACCAAAGTGGTGAAGTTTGGTTCTTGGAGGTAACCCCCTTTAGGCACAATATTGGTAGCCACCATCTCATAAAGTATCCTGCGCTCGGGTGTAAGTTGTCCCAGCTTGTACTCCTTCGTCCTTCCAAGCGGACCTAATTTGCGCACAAAGTGCTCCAACCCCAACTTCTGCAAATTCTCGGCTGGAAAGATGGACTCACTAGGCCAGTTTCCCCTTGTATAAAGGTCCACTGGTTCGTCATCATCCTCGAATGTAACTCTGAGGGCTTCATTGAAAAGGGCAGGACTAACCTCAAACTCTTTCTTGTTCACCTTGGTCTTCCAACCATCACGAACCTGTCGGAAATTTGCATAGAATTGCATCGTCTCCTCCGGATATCCCGGGTCATTCACCGCCATCAATTTGTCACCACCTGAATATTCTAGACAGTCCCACACCCATTTCAAGCCAAGCTCTTGCACCTTACTCTTGTCCACCACTAGTAAGGTGTTCAGCTGCGACTTTGCGTCCTCAAAACTCCTATACTTGAGGTAACCTTGCTCACTCACAAACTTACTTTTGTCGAACTAAATAACCTCGTTTGATTGTTCAACAACCTTTTTTCCACGAGGAGCCATGCTACTGATTATCCAAATCACCTATCAACAATAAATAACATCAATCCTAGTATCTAAAACAAATCCAAAACAGTAGCTAAAACAACAATCCAACATACAAAAATCCAAAACAGTCGCAAATACATGAATCCCACACACAAAACTCCAACACAATAGCTAAAACATGGATCCCACATGGTCGACAATCCAAAAAACTAGCTAACACATCAATCCCACATGACAAAACACAAAACAGAAGCTAAAACTCCTTTGAACCTAGAAATTAAGCACATGCCTTTGGAATTAACTATGAATAACATGAGTGAAAGAGGTGAACTTACAAAATAAATGGGATTTGGGCGTTTGGGGGAACAAATAACACAGTGGAAGGCGGTTCCTCGGCGGTGGATTTGTCGGGAGAGCTCTGTTCTTGATTCTGATTGAAAACAAATTGGGGATCTGGACTTGAACGCGTCTGGCCCCAAAGTTGACTACTTATACTGGACAAGGTTACAAACTCGCTTGTTAATCGCCTAGGAGCTATAGTAACTGGCGAAATCGCTTAGCATCCGCCTACGGGCGACATTTGTTGGCGAGTTCGCCTATGGGTAAACTATATAATTTCACATATGATGACCATGTAATAAATAAAAAAATTGATCAATATATTTTGTCTTTCAGAAAATCTCGAAAAAGTTGGTAAAAACTGGATCTCGATCTCGGATTGACCAAACTAGATCTTGAGTTCGAGTTGACCAAACTCGATCTCGGGCTCAAACTCGTTCGAATTAGGGGTGTAAATGAGTCGAGTCAAGACCGAATAGGGGTATGCTCAAACTCGACTCATTCTGATGACTCGACTCATTAACTTTTTGTGAGCTCAAGTCCGACTCGACTATATTAAATATATACCTAATTACATATATATTTGCTCAATAAGCTCGTCGAGTTTATCGAAATAAAATTTAAAAGCTCAAACTCGACTAGTTACATATTCAAACGAGTTCGAGCTCGAGATCGAGTTTGGTCAACCCGAACTTGAGATCGAGTTTTGACCGACCTTCTCGAGATTTTCTTAATTTTATTTCGATAACCTCGGTGAGCTTATAGAGAAACTATATATGTAATTAGATATGTAATTAATATATATGTTTCTTTGAATTTCTTTTAAAAAATATACAATCTAAATTAAGTTTTGGATGTTTATTAAAGAAAAATGAATACATGTCATCTTGTTATGGATTTTTTAAATGGTTGTAATGTATGTTTATTTAAATTTTACGTAGTAGCTATATTACTTAAATTGGGTTAGTTCCAACAGGCGGAACATGTTACGAGTTCGCCTCCACGTAAAAAAATTGGGCCAGGATAGACACTCACTCATCACTCTGATACAGCCCATGTATGTGTATAGTATATGTGTATAGTATATGTATATTGAATGCCAGGTGTTTCATGGGTAGTTTGCGCGGGTCGGCGACTTATCGAACCCTACATTTTTGCTCCTATATTTATACTGATCAAATGGATGCTAATCCACCAATGTGGGAAACATGATATGACGTAGCGGTGAACTCGCCTCTGCCCTTCGCCTGGAAGTGAATCAAGAAACGAATCCGCCTCCTAGTTTATCTCAACCTTCACTACTTAAACCCGAAACCCTAGATGGTACTTAGAAACGATACCTCTTCTCTGATCGCCCGTGGGTCACACGACATCGTTTATATGGATTTTGTACTTGTGTGTTTTTAGAAAATCTTCTTCTGCAGAGGCGACCTCGCTAGATGATTCGCTTGTCAGTTGCGAGTTCGCCTAGATGCACGCTTGCTAGCTTCTGTTCCACACGGCGGATTTGGTGGCGAATTCTTAAACTCTAAATGTTTGTAGCTGGTGTAGGAGGCGAGTTCTCTTCATGTCAACGCCTGCTCTAAATATTGGAAGCAATATCGCCAGATGATTCGCCTAAAAGTTACGAGTTTGCCTGGAGGCACTCTTGCTAGCTTCTGTTCCACAAGGCGGATTAGGTGGCGAATTCTTAAACGCTAAAAGTTTGTAGCTGGTGTAGGAGGCGAGTTCGATTCTTGTCATCGCCCGCTCTAAATATTGGAAGTGAGTTCGCCTCCATCTCCGCTTCCTATTATTGTACAAATTGTTATCATATTTTTAGTAGCAAGTTTTTTCAAAATTTAAGCAACATTAATACAGAGTTCAATATATTGCACACATTGAAAATGAAGTACATAAATATGCAGCTTAAACATGTCGCGAGTTTAAAATGAAAATTAAAACAACGAAGTTTATCATAACAAAAGCTATCATTCCTCCTCACTATCTTCTTCGTCACTACCACCGTCAGGTGTAGGAACCTCTCCAGTTTCTTCATCTTCATCATCTTCTTCTTCGCTGGACGACTCTTCAACCTCCGCATCTGGTCTCCGTTCGTTTCTGAAGACAACCTTGAAGACAGCGTCGTCTCCTTTTTCCTCGCCAACCTCGTCAATGAGTTGCTCAGGACTGAACAGGCCACCATCTCCACCATCCTGCTGACCATCATCCTCGGGATTTTGATCTTCTTGATCACCAATCAGGTCTTCATTTTCCTATTCTGGTTCCTGGTCATCACGCATCTGGTCTTCATCTTCTTGTGGTTCCTCTTCATGTTCCTCGTCATCTAGCTCCTCGTTCATAGGTGGCAGAGGTTGCACGGAGAAGTCTGGCATCCCTTCCTCGTCGCTGAGCTCAGGTTCCAAACTCTAATATCAACTCCGTCTCCTTAGCGATGTCCAACTTCACCTGTTCTAGTTCCGATGAGAGCTGTCCCGTAAGCACAACCATTTGCTCTCGCCACTGAAGTTCCTGGCCTGCCAAACAATATCAAATAAATTAGATCAAATACATGGTCACCAACAAATAATCATAATAAAATATCATTCTTCATAAACTGAGACTTATCAGGACTCAAACGGTTGCGCGAACTAGAAGCACCGTCGCTCTTCTTCTTTAGCACACCATCGGCGCCTAGCTCCAAGCCCTTGCTGTGTAGACATTTCTTGGTGTAATGCAGTACCGGCTCCGGCTTCATGACTGGTCTAATACCCTTCTTCTTCAATATCGCCGTTATAAGCTGGCCATAAGGGATCGTCACATTGCTTTTGTCCTTGGCACGCTTCAACATGTACTTGACAATAGTGTAGCCTGGATTTATCTTCAATCCCTCCATGATGTAGTAGAAAAACATCAAATTGGCAATAGTCGGCTCACAAGGGTGTCCACCCGATGGCATCACATTCGAGCATATCAACTCGAAAACCAACCTTTGCTCTAGTGTGAGGGCGCTAATATTGTGCTTCTTTGGAGTACCTACCACCTTGCTACGCGTCTTAAAGAACTTTCTATGCATGCGCACGGGTTCAAGGGGGTTCAAATTTGACAAGGATGGGAAGTTCTGTGTGTGGTAACACTCATAAGGACCGTTTGGGTCTAACGGCCTTAATTGGTCACTCGACACATACGGGCAACCTATCACCTCATTTATCAAGTACATATCAACCTTAAATATAACGCCCCTAACTATTGTCTCCCCCTTTTTGGCGTCTTTCTCAAAAGTAAGATTAGCATAAAATTGCAAACACTCGTCCTTATACACCGGCTCTTTCAACATCAACATCCCTTCTAGGTGCGTCGCTCTAAAATAATCTACAATTTTAGAGAAACCTGACGCAGCTACCTTGTCCTCATCAAACACCCTTGCATTCAACATGAAAAGGCGAGAAAAGCTTTCATACCTTGTCTCGGCCTTAGTACTTACGAAGAGGGATTGCTCATCTTCGTCGGTCACGTTCTCAGCCACATTTGGATTACCGGTGGGGTTTGGATTCTGCGAAGAACTGGCGGCGATGTGGCGGGCCTGTGGCGGTGTACTGGCGGTAGGTGTACTGGTGGTAGGTTTCCGCCCCTGCGACGAAGATCCAGAGCCCTGCATTGCTGCTTCACTGGTCGCCTGAACTTCCTTTCTCCAACGACTTTGCATCTCTCCGATGGTCTCTTCCGCCGTGCTCCGGCCGCCGCACCGTGTTCCTCCACGGCGGTTGTCTTTTGGCGCTTCGGGGCGGGTGGGGTCAGTGTTTTCCCGGCAGATTTGCTCCGGCCCATGGCGATTGATGGTGTTCTGGTGGTGGTGATTTTTGGTGGTGGGTCGACTGCGGGTAGAAGTTGGGGGATTTTGATCCCACCCACCCGAAAAAATGATTTATGTATTTTTTTTGGATTAAATCTCAGGAGGCGAAATCGCTTGTCCAATTCGCTCATAACTTTTTCAAAGTTGCGAAATCGCTTACATAATTCATGTAGGCGAATAAAGAAGCAATTTCGCTTCTGAGTATTCTTAAAACCCTACACCCTCAACCCATGGCAGCAACCCACGTGATTAAACCCTAACCCATTTTCATTGAACATTCTACAATGTAACTTAGTTTGTATTTGGTTCTAATCTATAACTGGATACTTGTCCTTAATTTTTCCCCGAGAAGTGTTATCGAATAGTAGGATGTTTAACGTGTCAGCTAAGTTGCCTATTGCTATAACATCTTACAAACTGTGAGTGATACAACAGGCAATACTGGAGAACAATTATGCAATTCTACAAAAGTTGTAAAATATATGTACATTCGTTGGTGATCTGCACATGCCCGGTGTTGACCGTAGAAATTGGTAGTATCGACATCCATGTAACATTTGGTTAACGAACGAATTGTAATAATCTGTAGTCCTCTCATCAACCTATGACAACACAATGTATGCATTATAAGTAAAAATGAACAGGGAGATGGATTACAGTTAACAAATTCACATAAATCTTCATAGGACTCTGTGTAACATGTCAGAACAATTTTCATTGATAACATACAACATCTATACAACCGACTCAACTAATATTCTGTTCAGCTTTAATCTCATTCACATTTTATGATTTAATGTTCAATTATAATATACATTATTACCCATTGTCTCACATGATTATTCATTTCATAAGAACATCATTTATTATAAACTATTTATAATGGGTTCATGATGCAAGCGATACCGCAAGAATGGGTTCATACATGCTAGTATTTTTCATATGGATTATTGTTCGCAATTACAACACACATTCAATATAATACGTATAACAGTTCATAACCATGGAAACAGTTACAACGACACATTTGCAATCCGATTCCGGTTCATACATATTATTGAGTGACATATTTCATATTATTATATGTTAGTAATTGTATATTTGTGATAAATGCTTTCGAAAATACACATACTGTAACACATTTCATTAACCGAGCACTTATACAAATTGATTAAATATGGAAGCCTGAGCTGAAAGGCAATGTCGCCAGATTATTCGCCTATAAACGAATGTTAGGCGAATTCGTAACTTGGTGACATAGTAACCGACCAAATGTATTATTCAGGCATGTTTTGTCTACCTAAACCATGATATATATATCTTTTGCACCCGGATTTTCATACTAGCAACCCCATTTTCACCATCCCTACCTATCTACCTTCCATTCTATCTCACCTTATCCCCTCCTCAACCTCATTCACAAATCAATTCAATCCATATCCATTCTCAAACTATTCCAATCCTAGAATCACTCCAATCCCAAGCACAATCTCATTCTCTTCACCTCAAACCTTGTTCTTGGCCATGAGCTTAACCCTAGGAAGCTAAAAACCCACCAATCTAGATCAACCATCCTTCAAATTTGGGTAAAACCAACAAAGCTTGCTACTTTGTGTAGTAGACATCAACTACAAACTAAGAGCTTCTTGTACAATCAAGGTATGTGTCTAAAATTTCATGTCAATGTTGAATGGGCATTTAATTTCTTTGTTTTTGAGATTTATTACATCAAGGTCATGATAGAGTAAAGTTTATCACTTGTTAGGCTCTCACTAATAACTATTGTGTGTTTTTACTTTTGCAAGCAAGAATGATGTTGTAGTGAATCCACAAGCAAGAATTAGTTTGACAAATGTTGTGTTAGTCCACCTCTACGATCTCATATGTATACACAAACTAGCATTGGCTAACACATTCTCTTACAAATCCAATAAAATATTCATTGGACCATATCTCGAGAGGTAAACCTTGTAATTTTCTCTATTCTTTTAGCTTTTCTAGATTGTATGTTTCTCCAAACAAATATGACCATTTGGATTCTTTCATGTGATTTGTAATGATCATTGGAGCTTTGTTGCTATAATACCCGATTTGAAGCAAGTATGTTGGATAGACCCCCTCCACCGCTCTCCATCCCGGACATTCGCCGATCTCCTCGAAAATGCATTTCATTAGGGTAACTTGTTATGCTTATGCTATCACTTAATTTCAATTAAATTTTTTTAGCCTACACCATTGCTATAACCATGAAGTATATATATTGTAGTCTAGGAAGCAATCCTCGAACTGGGAATGTGGCTATTACACGATGCTGTTTGGTTTGATGGTGGTAGATGGTGTTAAAAACAACATGCAGGATCTTCTAAAGGTAACTTTCTACAATCTAATTCCATTGCTCTTTATGACAACTTCCTAATGCACATTTTTTCATGCATAGGTATTCGTGAATGGTACCGCGCCTTTCTCCTTGGAAGAACTTAACAATGGAAGAGACCGACTGGCACGCCACCTAGTCCACGACCGGGCTTTTACCATTGCAAGGCCATAATTCCGGAAGCTACCTACCACGTGACAAGGTGTTGGTCCATTGCATTTAGTTTTTTTTATTAGGAATTGACATTGGTAATGCACTTGTGTACACTAGAAATATGAGGTTGTGCCTCTTTAGTATAGGGTGGATATTGGAAATTGGCAAGTTTTTGTTGTATCGGAATAACGATTAATGTTTCGAAAGAAACGGGTCACATTTTTCAAATATTAGCCAATTTTGCAGTGCTTGTAGAAGATATCGTAATAAGAAATTCTCTTACAGGCGAATAAAGAAGCGTGTTCGCCACCACATTTTTCACACTCCACAATCTACAACCCCACACAAAAACGGTATCGCCTACACATTCGCCTATTCAAGCAATTTCGCCTCGCCACTCGCTTGTGAGTCTCTGTTGGCACGATCGTTTCAAGCGGCGAACTCGCACACAACTTTGCCTATTTCAGTAGGCGAGTTTGCCTATTTCAGTAGGCGAGTTCGCCTTATTGATTCGCTCGTAGGCTGTATTAGAGGCGATATCGTAACCTTCACGTTTATTTACAATTCCCGCCAATCAATAATTGTCCAAAATATAAGCGAATCCAGTGGCGGTTTCGTAACCACTTCATAGGCGAACCTGGATCCGACATCGTGGGGTTCAAATTCATTATGCTGGCGACTGAAATGAGCGATATCGCTTCTGCAGGCGAGATGATGCTGGCGATACCGTCCATTCAGATATCACTGACACCAGGCGGTGTCCTCCGGCGAGTTCGTAAGCTACATTCGCCTAATTACACGGCGGTTCCGAAAACACCGAGAAAAAGTCACGTTTAAGGCACAACGGAGCAATCCTTGCTTGGTATGATGCAACCGCCTTGCATCCTATGCATGTCCACTAGTGTATGTACCTTCATGTTTTAAAATGGTAAGCCAATCTAAACAACCAAGTCGTGGTTTTAAAATGGGTATTGTAGATACCAAAACCACTCGAATATCTACTTCTCATTTCCATTGCTAAGTTTTCTTCCAACCATACCTCAGTGAGACGACGATAATATGGATTAGATGTAAGTCCTTCCTTCATCATCATGACTACAAGCCTACAAATCGTTCCGCTAGTCTTTCATCCGTGGTGACAAGTGCAAAAAAAATCGAAAGTAACTGATATGATTCAAAGGTATTTCAAATACGTTGTACTCTTCCCAAATCTAATCAATGGTGTTTTTATCTTTAGTCATACCCGAAATTTTGAGTAGTAAATCCAAACTTTTTCTAGATGGTACCCTTCCAAAATCTTGTTGAATGAACACAAGAAGTTTCTTTCCAAAGAGCGAACACGAGATCACACTAAAGAACTCGCCATACGTTGTATTGTTGATCCTTTCCGGAAACCCGCTTCTCTAGACTTTGCATTAGCTCAATGTCTAGAATGTTTTCCTGGCACAGAAAGTCAATTACCTTGTACCCCATTACCTTTAACATGCAATTGATTAAGTAGATTCTTCATGAACTGTAATCTATGTGATGGTTTCTTATTGAGTAAGGGCCCGATGCTAAGCCTACAAATGATCTCATACACAACTAATCTGTCAATCACCTTAAAATAGTACATATCCTGATCAGGTCTAATTTTATGTCACCCACTATTAGGGCCAATTGTACTGCATATCGGAATATCATATGCATTTTTGGAGGAAGGGGAATTCTTTCTTACTTGTGTTGGTGAAGAATGGACACCAAAGATGAATAAAGGGACCCATGTGAAACACAATTGTCTACTAGTTCACGAGCAAACTTTTCATGTTTTTCAAATTGTATGCAGCTTTGATGAAGTCGAGAATGGCTACAAGAAGAGAAATTGCAGTTTCCAATTTCGTTGGAAAGGTAGTAATCCAAAATTTTACTCTGGTAAGGTTTTCCTTCGGAGAAATAGTGATTAGACAAAGTTTGCATGAGAGGGTCTAAATACTTCACGGAGAAAGCCTCCTACATTTTTTAATATCCTATACATGGTTAAGGACCTGCTCTTGACATAATTCTGAGAAATGGAATTTAGAGAGAGATCGAGTGATTAATAATTCTAGGCACACTCTCTAAGTAATATTATCTATAGTGATATTGAAACGGCTAAGTTGTTCATGACGCCGACTTTATCATATCAAATGATTCTGGACATTTTACAAAACCTTTCAATGATAGATCCTTTCCCTTAAAAACCCATTTATTTTTTATATATGGTAGGTTGATAAAGAAATGTCTGAATATGATACGAAGAGTGTATTTAATATTTTCAAAACGTCATATATGCCACATCATGTTGAGTCCCTAAGACATACAAGAATAAAATAATTGGCATCAAAATGCTCTCAAATTATTGCTCTCTAGTTTCTCTTTTTCCTCACTTCCCCCACTTTCACGACACAAACTTCCACCAGAACCACCCTCTTTTCTACCCGTTCTGACAATTTATTACTAATAACGGTTACAACCAACGGCTATAACGGCGACGCCAATGGCGGAGCCACCGCGTCATAGCGGTGGTTCAGCGCCGGTGAAGAGCTTTCTTCAAGCCCTGTCAAACAGACCACTCCCTCTCACCCCAACCTTCTAGATAACCCGGAAATCACTCTGATTACCCAATTTTGCGGCGAAATCGCCTGTATTGTTACCAGAACCCAAGCTGAAACCTTGGCCACCCACTATAATAATGCCTTAATTGGTAAGTTCCCACGAGGTAAACCGTCGATGGAACGACTCAACGATACTTTCAAGACGATGGGTTTCACGGGCAAATACCAAATCGGAGCTATAAACTTCAAGCATATCCTTATCCGATTCCAAGAGCAGGATGACTATCAACGTTGCTGGATGAGAGGCCACTGGTTTCTCTGTGGAGCGGAGATGAAGGTCCTTAAATGGACTCTGGGCTTCTCGCCTGAGGCTGAATCCTCAATAGTGCCAATTTGGGTCTCAATCAAGAAGGTACCATGCTATTTTTTATAACTCTACACTCATACAATCCATGGGAAATCAGATTGGGGCCTTTATTAAAATGGATGCAGCAACTGTAGCACTCACTAGGCCCTCAGTGATCAAATTATGTGTAGAAGTTGATTTTAGAAAGAAATTAAGCAGCACTATTAGGCTTGGTATTGAACGTGAAGAAATTTTGAGATATCCTGTGGAATATGAGGACCATCCTAAGTATTGTAGTCATTGCTCAATGCTTGGACATGACGATGGAAACTTTAGCATCCTCCATCTTGAGCTAAGACAGAAACTGAAGCCTGTTGCTGAAGCTAGGAACCAGTCAGCTCAAGTAAAAGCCAATCTTGCTGAAAACCATCTAAATATGGCTCAGGCCATGAACAAATGAAAAGGCCCTGCTATCCCTGAAGTTTTTGAAGATTGCACCATCATCAATCTTCCAGTAACTACCACACTCATCCCTGAAGCACCTATAGACCTCTCATCCTCCTAAAATCCCCCTCTCCCTCTCACTCTACCTTCTGGGCACACTCAATTCTGAAGTTCCCATTGATACTCCATCTTTCTCCAACCCTCCCATGCCCTCTCATTTTACCATCTTCCCTACCCCCTAAAATCTGGACCAAATCCAAAAAGAGACAGTCACCATTGGTCATCCAGAGCCACCCCATCAATCTCACCCCTACCCCTTCTATCTCTCCCTCTCACCCCTCTCCTCAAAAGGAGTCTTTCCAAAGGACTCTGAATATCTGCTACTTCAACAAGCTCTCATCCCTAACACCAAATATGCTAAGGATGATCTTATGCTCAGTAAGCCCTTTGTCCTTTGATAACAGTTCCTTAACTACTGACAAAGTTGTTTTCCTGTCTCAGATGCAAAATCAAAACAGGTTCTCTTTGTTAATGGATGAATCAGACCATGAAGAAGAAGAAGCACTCCCCCCCAGAAAAGGAAATAGAAGCTGAATCATCAAAGGATGATAACCTGATTGAGCCTGAACTGGTATTGTCTACGACTTGCTCTATTGCTTTGAATGCAGAAATCAACCAATCTGATATTCCTTTACTGGAAAAATCTAGCATGGTTAATTTCTTCACTCAAATCAATAAGAAGTGTACTCCACGAAAAATGCAAAAAATCTCATCACCTAATATTGTTTTTACTAGGTCAAAAAGCTCCAAAAATGATTTTTAATGGTTAATACAACCTTAAAGATTAAGTACTTAGTTTGGAACATTAGAGGAATGAGGACTTCTATGGTTAGACTCACTGACATTATTAGAGAACATAGAATAGAATTGCTATGTTTAATTGAACCTCAACATAAGAAACATAAAGCTGACAGATTTAGGAGGATACTAGGCTTTTAGAACCCTATATGTGCACAAAGTGGCAAGATCTGGTTGTTATGGAATGACCAGCTGCAGATTACTTTGAAAACTGACCACCTCCAATATTTATCAGTTACTATTTTCAGTCATAGGATGAGCATTTCAATGGAAGGAGTGTTTATCCATGCTTTGAGGACTGTACCTGGTAGAGAATTTCTATGGAGTGCTTTGTCAAATGCACAGTTGCAGGACTCATTCTTAATTTGAGATTTTAACACAATAAGATCTCCAGATGAGTACAGAGGCCCTTCCCAGCCTAGTATTAGGGGCATGTCTGCATTAAATCATTTTATTTCTAGTAATGCACTCTTTGGGATTAATACAGTTGGAAACAATTTAACATGGTCTAACAACTGGCTTAGAAACCCTACCACACAAACACTAGATAGAGGACTGGCAACTCTGAGCTGGATAGCAAAGTTCCCCCACTTCATCTATCCAGATTCTTAACAGAAACACTTCAGATCATGCACCTATGTTTCTTACAATAGGCAGTACAATACCATCCTCTCTTTCATCATTTAGGTTCATTAATGCATGGTTTAATAGGGATGATTACATGAATGTGTTTTCAAATGATTTGAATTTCCCTATAAACACAACAGGTATGCTTGTCTTTTATCTGAAACTTATCAGACTGAAGCTAACAACTAAGACCTGGAACATAAATATTGTTGGCAACATTGATAACAATGTTATTAATGCTGCTGAAAATTTTAGATTGCAGGAAATAGTCTATGATAATAATAACTCAATCAATGAGCTTATTAAACTCAAAGAACTAAAAGCCTTGCATCTTAGAGCCCTCACGGAACAACAAAAATTTTGGAAACAAAAGTACAGAGTTAAGTGGTTAAAAGAGGGAGATGATAACACAAAATTCTTTCACCACACAGTGAAGGAAAAAGAGATATTTACTTAGTATTACTAAGATAAAAGATTACTCTGGGAATTGGCTTGAAAATGCCCCAGATATAATTTAGAAGCAGTTTCATACTATTCTGAGTTACTATCTGAGCCTGAAAATGTTGAGAATGGTCTTTACTATGATCATTTCTTAAGTCAAATCCCTAAACTAATTACTGAGTCTGACAATGATATATTACTAATACCAGTGAACATTGAAGAGCTAAAGGCCACTGTTTTTAACCTTAATAAAAACAGTAGCCCTGACCCTGATGGGTTCTCTTCAAAAAATTTTACTAAATCTTGGGACATAATAAAATTAGATTTACTGAGTGATGTCCAAGATTTCATGACTGCATCCCCCATCCCAGTTGGAATTTCTGCCACCTGGATCACTTTAATTCCTAAAAAAGATGTAGTTACCTCTTTTGATGATTATAGGCCTATCGGCCTCTCCAATTTTATTAACAATTTTTTTTCTAAACTGATTATGGAGAGGCTGAAACCATTTATGGCCAAAATTATCTCTCCACAACAATCTACATTTTTAAAAAATAAGGACATCTCTGATAATATCATATATTTGAAGGAGATGATCAGATTTCTTGATAAAAAGTGCAGAAACCCCAATTTGATCATTAAACTGGACCTTAAAAAAGCTTTTGATAGAGTTAACTGGAGCTTTTTAAATTTTATACTCTTGCAATTTGGCATACATGGTAGATTAGTTCACTGTATTATGAAAAATCTTAGTAGTGCATCTTTTTCTATTTTAATGAACGGTAGACCTCAGGACCTTTTTAAATCATCAAGGGGGGTTAAACAGGGAGATCCTCTCTCACCCTTTCTTTTTAACATCTTTTCTGAAGCCTTTTCTAGAGGTATCTCATACATGTTTAATTCAGGATTGCTTCAGTACTATGATATCCCATCAGGTCCTTCACCAATATCCCATTTGAGCTATGCAGATGATACTATAATTTTTCTTAGAGCATCTAAAAATAATCTCTCCAGATTTAAGGATTTCCTAGTGACTTTTGAAATAACCACAGGTCAAAAAATCAACTTTGATAAGAGTGATTATTATTTAGGGAGACATGCATCTGCTACAAAAATACAACATGTCAGAAATATTTTAGGCATGAAACAGGGACAGTTCCCATTTACCTACCTATAGGAGCCCCCATTTTTAAGAGTAGAGTCCTCACTGCATAATTCACTGCACTTATCCAAAGATTGGAAAATAAAATTTCCAATTGGAAGAACAAGTGGCTATCAACAGGTGGTAAAATCACTTTGATACAATCTTGCATGTACTCCATTCCCCAGCACATTTGGACAGTAATGAAACCTTCCATTTCTGTCATTAAAAAAATTGAAAAGCTGATGTCTAGATTTTTTGGGGAGAAACTGAACTCAAACCAAAAAAAGTCTGGAGGAGATGGAGTGAACTTTCATATCCAGTCAACCAAAATGGCATTGGAATTAGATCTATCCATGCCATAATAAAAGATTTCTCTCTAAAGTTTTGGTGGAAGTTCTAAACTGGTGATACACTGTGGTCTCAATTTCTTTGGAATCTTCCACCATCATACAGAACTTCCCCTGTATGGAAAAGAATAATCTCAGTTACTCAACTTGCTGAGAGTCTTACTAGAGTAATACATGGAAATGGTCTGTGTAACTTCTGGCAGTCAAATTGGACTTCTTTTGGTCTAATTTCCTTAATTTGCAATATTACAGATACATGCATGTATACCTCCTGATTGCACAGGTGTGTCTTTCTGTGAGAACAAGCATGTCTATTTACCTGATATTACACCATATTTGCCCCCTTCTATTGCTCTATTTTTACAGATGGTGCAATGTACACAGACAAGACAAGACAGGCTTATCAGAATTCCAGATCAGAAAGGAAATTTTTCTTTCAAAACAGCTTATAGAGCAGTTGCACCTACAAGGAATGACTCTTTTACACTTAAACAACTGTGGAACCCAAGGCTACAAAAGAAGATTAGTATTTTCATGTGGAAACTGGTAAATTTATTTATCCCTTTCCCTGATGTGCTTATGAAAATGGGTTTTAACCTTTTATCAAAATGTTGTGTCTGTGATAATTCTGATCATTTAGACCATTACTTTAACAGTTGCCTATGGCTATCTCTCTGTGGTCTGATTTCCATGCTATGATTGGTACCTCCCCTATGATTTTTGATAATATCTGGGACAGACTATCATACTATATGTCATTTCAGGGCACCACTAAACAGCATACTACACTTTCAAAAATTGCTCCATGCATTATTTGTTGGTTTATGTGGAAGGCCAGATGCTTATACATCTTTGAAAATTCCAGTCCTAAGGTTGTGATCATTAAAAAAGCTATCAAAGACCACATTTTCCTTACTTTCTGTGCTAAACCTATGGCCTCTAATACCCCTCTGGATATTGAACTGTCTAACCTAGGTTTCCTTCTACTCCATGCCAGACCCCTCAACCAGTTATAAGGGCAATCAAATGGTTTCCCCCTAATACTGGTGTTTTAAAAATTAATGCTGATGCCTCTTGGCTTCAGAACAAAAAGGCAGATCTGGCTGTGGTGGTTAGGAACTTTGAGGGTAACCTTATATGTGCTCTTAGCAGCTTTGTAATGGCTTATTCAACCCTCCATGCTGAACTTCTTGCTTTGAAAGAAGCAATACAATGGGCAGCTGCCTCTTTGGTACCATGCACCATAGAGTCAGATTGTCTTACTGCAGTCAAGTCCATCAGTGATCCATTTCAAGCCCCCTGGCTGATGTATGAGCTAGCCTCTACAGGTTCTCTTTCTGTGACCTGCCCTATCACACATATAATGAGATAGGGAAATCTAGTGGCTAACTCCATTTCAAAATCTGCCCTCAAAGAAAAAACAACTTCTCAGCTGACTGCACACATACTTTCACAAGAAGCAAGAGGCCTGCTCTCATTGGACAGGTTAGGTTTCCCATCACTTAGACTCTCAACTGTTGCAGATGCTATGTAACATGTGTGCTTTTGTTTCAGATAATATAATGACAATGGGGATCCTTTCCTACTCATCAAAACTGAAACTTCCATCAGCTCAGGCTTGTGGACTACAATCACAGTTTTTAGCAAAGTTTTTGTATCTTGGTTTTTTGTATGTTTGGGTGCCGCTTAGTGTTTTGTTATTACAATTCACTTCTAGGTTTCCTCATGCAAATGCTAGGTTTTTGCTAGAATTTCTAATTATAGACTTATTCTTTTAGATTTAGTCTATTCTTTTGGAAGTATTGCTATGATGTAAGTACTTTGACCTTAATTGGTCATTTTATAGGTTTGGGGAACCTAATAAAAATTTCCCCCACCTAATGGTGGTTTACCTAAATTTTTTTTTATTGAGTCCCTAAGAACATCAACTATTGCGAAGTGATCATCAAAAATAGGTTTCAATTATCTAGTTTTTATTGGGTGTCAATGTGATGTAAGATTGATAGTTTTCATTCTGAAATTTGGTTCTCCAATGCAAACATCAATTAACAGTTAAATATGTTTAAATTAATCATCGCTTTATATGGAAAATTAAATGATTAAAGTAGTTCTAAAGATTAAATATTTCCAGTTGGCTAAATGATGGCTTCAATACGAGACACAATATATAAGGGTTATTTGAGGTATTCAATTTATGTCACATAACACATGAAATTGACTCCTACATTTGAACTAATGTTGAGAACGTAATAGCATTGATGGTCATGACTATCTTGTTTTAAAAAGAAGCCTTACATCAATCTTCGTGGCTTATCATGCATGCAGTCTCAAAAGGTGCCACCCTCTGTCTGGTGAAAGAGATGATCAACCAATCATAGTTGTTGACAACACCTCCTCCACCACCAGAGTTGTTTATCAAATTAATATGTCAATCATTGATTTTGATTGAGAATTTTACAGTGGAGATACTCTCGGTCAAATAAATGCAACCGAATAAACCTATAATCGAGATAAAGAAAAATCAAGTAGATACCAACTATGCTAAAAATAGAGTATCAAATTAAAAAAGGTGTCAATTTTTCTTGTGTATTATAACACTATGTAGAACATGTGTATTGTAATTAAAATCAAGTTATTTCCTCAAAAAAAAATCAAGTTATTGATGCAAAGAAGATAAAAATCATAATATTATACAATTTTAAAATGAGGTATGCATTTTTCTTAAAACTTTTAACATTTTAGAAATTTTGATTTTCAATGCAAACTTCTCCTTGTCCATATTAATTAAAAATTTTAAACATTTAACTTGTATTTATTATTTAAAGAGTTCATTTTAAGTCCTATTGTTGGTCCAGGTGAATGGGTTACCTACTGTTGAAATCTCTAGAAGCTCCATCTCATTAATCATCTCATTAAATTCTCTGATACTTCTAGCTGATGGGGGGAGTCTGCCTTTCCTTTCACTCACAGAAGAAATAGTGTTAAAATCACCAATAAAAATTGAGGGGACCTTTGGTAGATTTTTTAGGACTCTCCAAAGATCTTCTCTCAATTTTCTTGTGACCTTTGCATAAATAAAGCAGCAATTCCAAGGTAAGTCCACTGAGTTAATATTTACAGAAACACATATATATTGATCAGTTTGATGCTGTACAGAGATACTGACATGATTTTTCCAAAATAACCAAATTTTAGCATGAGAGGCACGCAAAGCATTGGGAAATTTCAGATCAAATTGTAATTGAGAAATATTGGAGCTAATATGCATGGGTTCTATAATACAAGCTACATCAATGTTATGTGATTTCAGAAGATGTTGAAGCCTAGTTACAGACTTTTTATATCCTCTAATGTTCCATACCAGAGTATTACCTATAATATTGTGACTAATCATTGACTAGGATTTTTTGATTTTAGTGAAGATCTGAGCCACTGCTCAACTGTTTTACCTTCAGGCATGCCCCTTTTAGCCTTTTTTTTAATTTCATGCATTTGTGATTCAGAGAGCTTACCTTCTTGCTTACCACTGTCTTCTATAGCTTCAGAACCATCTTTGAGTCCAAATCACTGTGAGCCTCCTCAAAAGTATCTGAGTTACTCTCATCATCAAGGTCTTGTAGTACCTGAAATGTGTTAGTGACAGAAGCCTCTCTAGGCTGTTGATATGGTACCAGAGCTAGCTCAGTAATTCTGGGATCCTTGGCTGCTTTACTAGTATGGTGTGAAATGTGTAAATCATCAAAGGAGTAAAAAGTTGGTTTTTTTGGGTTTTTGAGGACTTTTAGAATATCAGGGGGGGGGGGGGGGGGCAGAGATCAAAACTAGTATTGGTAATTGGATTTTGGGTGGCTTCTAAAGATGTAGAGCTATGTTGATGCACCACAATTTCACTGTCATCAGTTACATTGACAGGGAGCCTATCATTTTGGGATTTTTGCAGTTCAAGAACCTTGTTTTTCTGGACCCTAGACAAACCAGACCCCTGAGCAACCTCTACAGGTTTCCATTCATTTTTCTGGGTTTTCCTAACAACATCTTTTCTATTTTCCTCAGTTCAGGGTGTAGGAAACCACAGTTCAAATCATCATGCCCTATTCTTTTAAAGTGGGTGCAATAATAAGACACATTTTCATACTCTATCTCACACTCAACATATTTATTTGGGGCACCTATAATGATAGAAGGAGGGAGAGGGTGTAAGAGATCTACCTCCACACAAATTTTGATTGCAGAGGGGCGTGTCAGTGCAGCGGTGGCCCCATCCATCTTCACAAACACACCAATCTGATTACCAATATCTTGGATTGCTGTAGTGTTATAGTACAGAATTGGAGGCTTGTGAATGGTAGCCCAGACAGGTACAATTGAGGATTCTGTGTCTGTTGAGAAGTCTGGCTCCCACTTGAGGATCTTCATCGGTTTTCCATTGATGCTGCAAACAGCTCTCAGCCAGAATTTATGGTAGTCTTGCTTGTCCTCCATCCTAATAAGGATGTGCCTGTAATCCAGCGAGCCAATTTGATATTTCCCGGCAATCCCCATCGCTTGAAAGGCCTTGTGAATGAACTCCATGGCCGGCTTTCCGCTGGTGAACTTTCCGATTAAAGCATTTGAATAGTGATTTGCAAACGTCTCGATTGCTTCTGGTGCATAAATGCAGGCAATCTTACCGTTAACTCTATGAGAAATTGGTCGAATTTCGGGATTAGAAGGAAGTGTGGTCTAAAGAGGCTGGCTTTTTGGTATAAGTGCATCTCTGAAGGTTTTTCCGGCGAGTTCGTCGCCGTTCCCCGGCGGAGGAGCCGCCATGGGGTGACCGTTAATTAGCCGTTATTTTGGCAGATGACCAATAACGTCTATAATTAACACTGTTTAGGAGAGGGGTGAGTGGCGCGTGAAGCTACAACTAGGAGAGAAGGGAGAGCATTTACACTAGAGAGAGAAAGTGTTGGGGCACGATTTTTTAGTAGTGATTAGGGGTTGGCTAAGAAAGAAAACTGAAAATGGAAGCCCTCAAATCACCACTCTAACAAAGATCTTACGCAAAATTCACTGGTAAATGTTAGTAAAATCTTCCAGTAGACCCCCTCAGTGTAAACTCAAGGTCTCTTGTGAATAATAATAATAATAATAATAATAAAAATTAAAATAAAAAAAAAGGTAATTCATCGTTGAAGTTGACGAAGCCCATTGATGATGTCAAAGGAGATAAATAAAGAGGTTGGAAAAAATCTAGAAAATGTAGGTGTAGCATGAGGTAGGTGTGTAAGCACTTTTGAGAGGATAGTTTTCTTTGAGACTTGTTACAAGCAGATTCAATTTAGTTCAACATATTTAATGAAAGTAATAAATGATTATAATTATCTTTCATTAATTTTTACAAATTAACATAGATGTCATTTTAAAACATCATTTCTTATCGAAAAAAATATGTATCAGGATGATCCTCCTGATATACTCCTTATAAGTCATTAATAAAAATATGACACGTGTATATTCATGATGTTTTAATTGATTAAAATATTTTTAATATATTTCTAAAATCCTAACCTGAAATGTCTAAACCCGTCTATGTAACGATTGAATACGTGTCAAAATCATAAATTACTTTAATATGACGTGTCGTTATCTGATCGGTGTCTGATGATCCTGATTAATCTTAAATAGTTTCGTGAATTATAATACATATTTAACAGGGAAATCATTATCGATTCAAGTTTAATTTGAACCAGCTGAAATAGACTGATACTACATATAGAACCACCCTACTTTTTTGATCAGCTAAACGATTTTAGTAATGTTGACCACACGCCTTAAATGGTGTTCTACTATTCTTATGGTTCGGGAAAGAACATAATAACTAAGGGTGTGTTTGGTTGGGCAAGATTTTGCAAAACTTGGACTATCCAAATCCAGTTTTGCAAGTTTTTGTTAGGTTCATTTTTTTGGAAAGTCCAAGTTTTGCCTTACAAAATTCAGGTTTTGCAAAAGTCAAAATCCAAACAAAATTTTAGTTATAAACTTACAAAATTCACTCCAACCAAACAAGATTTTTGTTTCAGACTTACAAAATTCCAAACCAACCAAACGATCATAACTGTTAGAAACAGAATCTCTTTGCATATCCCTTTATTTAACAGAAACGATCATTTAGTATGGATGCCAGAGAATTCAGGTAAATTCTCTATCTCCTCTGCTTTCTCTATACTATGTGACCAAAGACAAGAATTGCGATTCATGGATAAGGTCTGGAATAAACTTTTGCCTCCCAAAATATGCATATTTACATGGAAACTGATCAATTACCTATTTACCATATTCCATTTGATGAGATACTGAGAAGGTGGAAGATAAATGTTGTATCAAAATGTCCCTTCTGTGAATCAGAGGATTCACTATCTCACTATTTTCTGAAATGCATACATGCACAGGTTCTGTGGAAAGAAATTTGTCAAACTCTAGAGATAGGTTTTATGCATTTTAATCACATCTTTGATGCCCTCTCTTGGTTCTGGTCAATCACTATCTTTTCAAAAACCAAAAATAATGTGTGCCATGTTCTGCCAAGTATTTTGATTTGGGTGCTATGGAAACAAAGATGCAATTTTCTTTATGATAATACACCCCTGAATGTGAAGGGAATGATATTGCAGATTCATAAAATGGCAACCTTTGTTTTCTCTATACACACACAGAGAGTAAGTCAAGATTGTTCAGCTCTACAAGCCAAAGGATATTTTCAAGTCCCAAAAATCCCAAAAACTAAAATAATTAGATGTATCAAGTGGAACCCCCTTGATATTGGATACAAAATGAATTCTGATGCTGCTTCATCACCTTTAGTCCATTCAGTTGGAGGATTTGTGGTGAAAAACCATCAGGGGATAGTTCAGATAATGGGAAATGAAAAATATGATGGATTTGATAATCCAATCACAACTGAACTTAAGTCTTGTCTTACTGGTCTTCAAGTGTGCATAGAAAATTCATATCTTCCACTGATTATTGAATTGGACTGTTTGCAGGGGATCCAGATGTTGAACAAAACTAGAACCACGCCATGGAGACTGGAAACAATCATCTGGAAAATCTGGGATCTTTCACATGGAAAAGATATCACATTCACTCATATATTCAGAGAGCAGAATCAAACTGCTCATTTCCTGGCAGAAATGGCCAAAGATGAGCTGCACTCACCACAGAGCCAAATCATGGACATCAGATTTATCTCACTGAAGGTCAAGCAAGCTATCATGGCTGACAGAACTCAACCATCAAATCTAAGAGTTCAGGATCCAAACACATAGCACTTGCTCTAATTCTCAACTGGTTTGTCTTTGAAACTGAAAACCTGACCTAGAAGCTTTCTTTACTGGGATGTAGGTGCACCACGGGGTAGGTTGCACTAGGGGTGAAGAAAGTTTCTTGGATCGTTTTCAAAATCACAGACAATGCCAACTGAGCTTTACATGTTTTATTTTATAGCTTTTGATACTCTTCTTTTCTTGGTCTGTACTTGGATATATTACTTTCTAATAATGCTTGGGGAAGCAATAAACACCCTCTACCATTTAATAATGGTGGTTTTAAATTAAAAAAAAAACCAAACAAGGTTTTAGCAAATCCAAACTTACAAAATCTCAAACAAAATCTCAGACTCTCCAAATCCCAAATCAAAGTCCAGACTTTCAAAATCCACTCCAACCAAACACACCCTAAACAACCCTCACTTATAAGTCAGTTTATAATTTAATTATTTTGAATTATAGACATTGAATAACTATTAATTGATATATTTTTTAAAATTATTGATAAAAGTGATAGCACTTTAAGTAATGGCATGCGAAAACACAAGCTCACATATCTGATTTTTTTTTTTCCGGGGGGTTTCGATTCAAAAATCTTTATATAAATCTTAAGTTAACGTTCGTCAAAACATTTTAAGCAAGGGTGCATGCGAACGGTGAGGTCTAAAGCAAAATTTTAAAAATTAAACCCCTTAAATTTTAAATATGTAATAGCATGTATTATTTTAAAATATTATTACATTTATTTGTGTATATTATTAGTTTATAAGCTAAAAAACATGTTAATATATTATATTTTCAAATTTAAATATTTAAATTCGGAATTAATATCAATAAAAATAATATAAATACAAAATATTTATATTTTTGCACTATAACATCTCGAAAAAAGAAACCTCAATTTTTAAATAAAAAATAGGGTTTCACGCAAGCAGGTAACCTGATTGCGTGCAAGGCCGGATCTCTATTCATCCTGCTTTTAATTCCAATGGTTAATAGTCTAGTTGCTTATGTACTGGAAAAGGAATGCAGCAATGAATATCTGTATTTAACTCTCTAAGTTTCAAAATTTTGTTTCATGCAACGGCGGAATTAGGAGAAAAAAGTTGGGAGTTATTAAATAAGATTGAAAATTGTCATAATTTAAAACTATATTACATAATTATTTTGAGCTACGGTTATATAACATATAATATAAGTTTTGGGGTGTCGGTGTCACCCCGTGCAACCCCAATTCCGCCACTCATTTTATTAATGTGTATATTCTAGTAACCATTGGCTTCTTCTTTTTATAGTCTCTTTTTCTGTCTAGATATTTTAGTACAAAATATACGTAGAATATTTTCAGGATATAAGTAGAAATCTTGCTGTATCAAGTTAGAGATAATATAGGATTACGGTTAGGAAATTCTTATATTTATAAAACTCAGTTTTCAATGAAAAAAAACAACTTTTACCATAAACCTATCATGCATTACCCTGTTTTCGTATATACACCTTATTGTATGCGCACAAATCCAAATTTGTATATGACCAATGATAAGTAGAATATACACGTTAATAGATTTCATAAATCCGATCGATCTCCATGTACTGACTAAATTTCAGAATGATCAGATGATTTAAAGATTACATTTTAAGAACATGAAGTGCAATGCAGCATCATAACATATATACTACTACGATCTAAGAATGAAAGGTCATATCATGTAATTTGTCCTATGACTCTGCGGATCTGCAATCCTTCTGTAATTTTTCTACTGTAGGACTTGTTAGTAACATTTGGGAGGCCCCAACGAGTACAATGTGTTTTATATGTTGTATAAAAATGGTTAAAAAATGGAAAAAAAAAAAAAAAAAAACCCACAATGCACAGCCAGAAGCCTGATATGGGATGCAGTTTCCCAGACAAAAACCAACAAAAGAACAGCACTAGAATTTGAATGCTTTACTGAGGGGAACATAACATTCTTTCACCCCAAACATTGAAAACAACAAACGTGGTTTATTTTGGATCAAACCGAAAGCAGGAAAAGGGTAATTACATTTAAAAGAGGGAAAATATGGATATGAGTCTGTGATTCATTGCTTGCTCTATTTTGGTTCATCGTTAGGTGTGGTTTGCTTTAGATTCATTCATGTTTGCTTCATAACTTACAAAAAATACTTGCATTAGCCTTAAAGGTGTCAATTCAAATTGAATCATATTTGAGACATGCAATTTTATACACAATACTTAAATATCATTTAAACATTTTAGAAATGTCGGGTTATATTAAATCAGGTCGGTCAGTTTAAGTCATTTTTTCTCTTAAAATAATAATGTTATCTCGCTTGATGTAGAAAATTCCAATTTTAAAATTCCGTCCGAGATCATTTGCAATGGTGCTAATATTGTATTTGCTTGCAACATTTATAGAGTTGTAGCAGTATTGTTGACCATTGCACGATGTTACGTACGCTCCTATTGTCTGACAACATTGCCTTCCAAAGCAGGCATGCTGTCATAAATATGTATATGGCGTTTACTTAATATTACAAATTCCTTTCAATCCAGATTGAAATCATTTGCATATATGATATTTATTTGATATCATATGTATGACCCATGAAAATAAATGGTTGTAACTTGTCATTATACGAGATTGTAACTTAACAAATAATTTGTTTAAAATATGATATGGCAACTTAATTATACATCTCTATATCTAACTGTTGTGAATGTTCAGATCATCTTTCCTAAGTTCATTCCCATTCCCTAATATCTCACTTTAATTAGCAAAAAGCTTGACCAAAAATCCCTTAAAAAAAGTGGTGGATTTTATTTCCCCCAAGACATTCATTAGTGTATCTCAGCTTACAACAATAAACATAGACTTGGTTTGTTTAGTGAAATGTTGGAGTGGGTAGTACTCACCATAATAAAAAAGGGCCTTAATTAGTTATAGTGGTGTGGTTTATTTAATTTCTCCATTACACCAAAAACCTTTAAGGGAAGATACTGCCAAGAACCGAAAATAAGGTTGAAGAAAAGTTAGAAAGTGGATGGAAAGACATGTGTAATGTGTTCTTCTCCTCCACCCTTCAGCTTTTGAAAAGCTCTCATCAAAAGAAGTCAAATGGTACAAATTTAAGAAAAGCCACTTTGAAGTAACCTTATTTTGAACCCTTGCTAATTGCTACTAGTATGTACTTCATTTAATCAATATACTCAGTCCGTTTCAACTTAAAATGCACACTTCATTTTTATAATTTCTGATATATATATATATATATATATATATATTTATACGTTAATATTTTTTAATTAAGTATGTGAATGACATACAAAATTGATACTATAATGAATTTAAGAATGTTATACACGATAACTTATGATAAAATTTAGTCAGATTTTAACATTCTTTATTGATGTATTTAATCCAAGTTAAGCTGAACAAGGACGGGATATACTAGAAATTAGATCTAACAAACCTATTACACTTTATATAATGTAATACCAATAACTATCAAATTGTGGAAGCATCAAAACTTTTAATAGAAAGTGACTAAAGAAAAGAATACCATTGTAGACTCCTAGATTGAATTCCAAGCCTTTTTGAAGTTCATGCAAAGAATATTGTAAAGTTTTGTTGTTTCAACCACACATATTCTCCATGTCAACCTATTTTGTAATTCATGTAACAACACAACATTCTTCCTGCATACTAGTAATATGCTTCAAGAAAAGCATTTCTAGCATTAAACAATGTTTTACTTCTAGCAGTAATAATTTTCTCAGTAAATCTGCAGCTTTTAACAAGGAGTAGTGAGCAGAGAAGCAGCATCCTGGCATCCTGTGGTCCAGTCAAAAACATTATGGAGCACTGATGAGTTTCTGAGCTGAATGGAATTTTTGGAACCTGTGCTTCAGACATATTTAAAAACAAAATTAGAAGCAAAGCTAAAGTTTTGATCAAGGACAAATTAGAACTATACTACTAAAACATGAACAGCCATACTTGTACCTAACAGTACTGCTCCATCTTGGTTTCCTGTTTTGGCTCTGTTCTGTCTTGAGTTTTCGTTAGTGGGATTCTGGTAAACACCTTTTGTGTTAAGATTTTCCATTATTAACGATTTAAATCTCAGTATTTCTTCACTGAAGGTTTTACCAGGGATTAAGGCCCGTATTCATGAGGGCATTTCAAGGTTTCATAAGATAGGAACAATCAGAAACGAATAATTTGGAACTTATAGAAGGTTTCATGTATCTGCTTGATTTTTGTTAAAATATTTTTTTGCAAGATTACATGAAACATAAGACTGATCAATGCCAGATATGAAGAATGAACCCTTGCAAAATGGGTTATTGACCACAAGCATAGGGGACTCTTCTGATGGACTTAAGGCCCGAAAGATCATAGAACTTGACCAAAGCCATTTCCTACTTAATTATGAGGAATGTGTGCAAGCCCAACATTGAGATTCAGATACATAAGAAAGTAGAAATATATATCAGTACTGCATGATAGCCAAGTTCAGACCCTAAGGCTATCACTACACTTTAAGCTACTCGGAAACCGCAAAAGATGGTGCATGAAAAGGCTAAAGATAGCAATACTAGAACATTCAACTTCTGCCTCAGCAGAGACACTATATACTATTCTGATAACATATATTAGTGCTGTGAAAACATCACACGAAGCATCTCCCAGTCCCCAGATGGAGTGGTTTCAAGGCACTGGCATGATAACTACTCGGCTTTAAGGTTCTCTGAAGCGGGAATGGGAATTCCCTTAAGGTTTTCATCAGACTTCAGCCCCTCTTGCAGCTGTGCATCAATGAATACAGATTGTTAGCTCAAAAGTATAAGATTCATCGTTTTGTATTCTTACAACAAAATAATCACTCCCTGATTGTCGATAAAGGAGTAAATTTTCTGCCTTTTGTTCACATTCACATACTATATATATGACACATTAAACTACTTATATATGGACTGAGTAAACAAGAGCCACCAGCATTGTTAAAGGATAAGGTTCATTGCTTTGTATCGTTCTAATGAAATATCCACTCTCAATATAGTTAGTATAGTTCCTGCCATTTTTGCAAAGCTCACAGAATATCTTTGACAAGATGCCGCATTATCAATTTAACAAATTACATATGTACTGAGACAAATGGATCCTAGTTACCAAGTGAGTTTTATGAAATTCATACTTAGATAGTTGACATATTACCTGTTGGAGGACCTTCTTCTGATAGCGGTAGCCCTGAAAAGTGAAGAAAACATACCACTGCATCAGTAAACATACCTTGACACAGTTGAAATGTTAATACTGATACAACTCTAATCACCTTGTCGGTTCCATAAATGTAGTCGCAGTATGTGAAAACTGAAGCAAAATTACTCTGGCTTAGGCCACCCACATAATGATGGTAGTCGTGGTAATCTGATCCACCGTAGAAAGGAATGTATTTTGTAGGAGTCCAAGGTAGGTCATACCTGCAATATAAGTAACAATAAAAAAGAGTTATAATGCATGGTACAGAGATAAAATCAAAGAAGGTAGATAATCAATGTCCATCTTAAAACTCGCTCCAAAGGAGACTACGTATAAATGCAAAGACATATAAATCTGACCAGGCACTTTTATCTCTCTTGCATGATATATGTGTGCATGTGGCAGGGTGTACTCTGACAATCGTAATTCATCAGGAATTTATTCTACAATTACATGTTTTATTTATCTCAAATGTATAAATTGCTCACATTACATCATAGAAATTAGCATTAGCTCCTCTCTCCAACTACAATATCCAGCATCACACTATCTCTTGGTAGCAAAAGTGGTGCATATAATCTTAACTAAGCAGGTACTCATGTATATGGTTGTAGAAAGCAATATTGATGAACCCCTGATCCTCAAGAGGAAACATGTAGGACAGATCAGATGGAAAGAGCGCTTCAACAATCAATGAAGACAAAACTTGGCAAATAATGAGATGATTGTAAATGATATTATACTTTGTAAAGCCACAAATCTAAGACATTAACTAAACAGGCCCAAAAATCTATTCAACCAAAAACAGGTTGGTTAGTAAAAAGCCCTGCTCTAAGTGGCCAAAAGAAACATCTGCAGAAAAACACTCAACATACACTCTCATAGCAGCTTAGAAAAAGAAAAAGAAAAAAAGCCTTAAAACCATTAGTCTGTCTAAGATATTAACTCTTGTTGACATCATGGCAAACATTGGAAAAAGGAGAAGAAGCAATATATAAGTGGGATAGTCCATCATGAAACCAGGAAAACATGGTCAGTGTAATGCTCAAGTGTACTATTCCACCATGCAACATCAACAACCAACTATCCATTCCACTATGTAAGGTTGTCATATGGATTATATATTGTGTTACATTAAGACACATAATATCGTTATAATACAGAACACCCGTTTATTCTTAGTCCCATTTCAAATGATTTCAGACACCTTCTCAATTTTATTCTTATTTAAAATAAGAAACAGAAAAGGTAATTAATTAAGAAGGGGAGGTGAACTGATCTGAAATTAGGGGGGTAAAGCAAAAGGTGCTACAAGCTACAATTGTGAAAAGATGTAACAGAGCTTAAAAAAAGAAGCACAGCCTAAAAGTACAATCCAATGTCAATGATCCCACCAATTGACAGTTAGCTTTACATGGATAACCAGGAATCCCAAAAAAAACAAATAGTGAAAACTTAAAGCAACATGTGCACGCTATTAACACATCATTAGGTCAAATTAACCTTTAATCAAGACTAATGACAAGAATATGAAGAAAAGGCATGCGTGGATTACCCGCTGTGAGTCTCAATAGCCTCAATCTGTCTCAATCCAATCCACATCCAGAATGTGATCATATGGCCAGGGACCATAGCGGGGCCTAGGAAAGACGGGATCCCGAGGATCAAAATCTCGGCCCAGTGAGCGTATGGTGCTGCGTATGCAATGGGAGCAGTGTACTCATGATGGACCTTGTGGATTTTCTCATACCCCCATTTGCAGTGCAAGAACCTGTGAACCCAGTAGTTCAAGTAGTCCTCCACCAAGAAATACACCGCCAGCTGAGCCACCACTTCCCATATTGATGGCAATGGCAAGCTAGTCCTAACCCCAATCATCTAATCAAACCCAACAGAAACAACATAACTTAATAAAAATCAGCAAAATGATTGGCAAACCATAAAAAACTAATGCTGCTACTCTAAAATCCAGTACAATGAAAATACAGATTGAAACTTTGCATGCTAAAAACCAATCAACACCAAAACGGAAGAGAACCCATTTCACATAACCTTGCAAATCAACACACATTGTTGAAATCAATCAGAAAAGGGATTGACCTGAATAGAGGGGTAGGAGACGAGCTGGAGCGGGCCGACGATGAAAATGAAGCTGCGCATGACGGCCTTGTAGCAATTGAAGGTATCGGAGAGGGAGAGGGAGACCTTGGGCTGGATTTTGTATGCGATGATGTTGTTCCTGAAGAGAATCTCCAGGGTGATGTAATAGAGAGGGACAATGGAGAAGATGAGGAAGAGGAAGAGGATGTTGTGGCAGTAGAGGAAGTAATCGGATTTGGTGGCGGAGTAATTGAACCAGAGGGTCTCCGCCGCCGACAGGGACCGGCCGAGGGAGGCCTCCGCCGCCTCGATGGTGTCGTACGGCAGCATGGCGAATATTTCTAGTAAGTTGTACAGCAGGTGCTGGAGAATAGGGGGAGAGTGTGGACTTGTCGTACTGGAAATAGGGGAATGCTATATATGGCCAAAAGGTGCTGAGTTGTGTACACGAGATGTGGGGTAAGGGGTTGCCTTACTCTGTTAAAATATGCGGGAAAGATCGGAACAGTTGAAGTTATTCAAAACCAAACAAACCAATGTGTGCAGACTGCAGAGCATAGTGTAGGAAAACACACATCTTGCTAGGATTCCCCTGGAGGTTTCTGAAGAGCTTTTCTTTGAATTTTTACTATTGAAGTCGAAGTAAATCAACTGCTAATTTCATGGAAAAAATATGCAGACATCATCTTCTACTATGTATATATTGAATAGCAGACTATGACGTATGACGCTAGAAATTAATATTTATCTTAATCTTGTCGGAAAAATACTTATCATAATTTTATTTAACAAAGAAAACGATAAGAAATCGGGCGTTTGGTCATCCACTGCCGCCACATCATATGGTATCTCCGCCGTATGTATCTATGTATATTTATTTTCCATACATAGGCTTTTCCATACATAGGCATAGGTTGATATACTAAATTTAAGACAATTATTATAATTATTAGAAATACCCACAACCCCGTTGAGCCGGTCAACAATTATTTCCATCTGTATTCCAATTTTTCTTTACCTATAATGTGTTTTTTCTTTTTCATCTTCTACTATTTATATATTTTTTATTGAATAGCATACTATGAGGGTAGAAATTAATATTTATTTTAATCTCACCGGAAAAATACTTATCATAATTTTACTTAACCAAGGAAACGACAAGAAATCTTGCGTTTGGTCATCCACCGCCGCCACATCATATGATATCTCCGCAAGTTTCCGTCTATCTGTCTCTCTCTCTATATATATATATATATTTACTTTCCATACATAGGCTGATATACTAAGTTTAAGACAATTATTATAATTATTAGAAATACACACAGCCCTCGTGGAGCCGTCAACAATTATTTTCATCCGTGTTCCAATTTCCCTTTACATATTATGTGTTTCTTTTTCCTTTTCATCTTCTAATATGAATATTTCTAAAGGGGAACTAGAAGAGCTATTACTTCGGTCAATATATAAATTAATAAAAATAATTAAAAAGTATAAAACTACGTAGTTTTGATTAAAACCACCACACAACCACCACAAGATCACTATATTTCGGCGGTTACAATTTTTATATATTCCTTATTTGTTAAAAATGTATACATATATAGAACAAAATTATTTTTGGTCAATAATAACACTCAAATATATCACATCCTAATATTTCTCATCATAAATATTCCATTATCAAAAATTAACCGACATTTAGTATATGTAATAATCTTCAAAAATATTCACAGCATATATTAATGCATCTAAATAACAACACATGCATTCTCATAGTATAAATATTAATAGTTTCATTAACACTTTCACATATATATCAAATCACAATAAACCACAAATCTATTATTCCCACAGCATACATATTTTATACCTTTCTGCATATTTTGTTTCTGCAATGAGAGGAAGATCCATGATTTATCCAATGCAAACAGACACTAGGTTCGAACAATAACAGTGAAGGAGAAATACGCATACACCTATTTCCAGCAAAATCAATCCATCTTAAATAACACAGAAATACATCTTTGAAAATGAAGAGGTACATCATCAAACTATATTTAATATAAATTGTCATGTTTTATTAATATTGCAAAATAATTATAATTTATTTATAACTCGACTTATTATTTAAATTTCAGGAAATCTCGATAAGGTTGATTTTCAGAAGAACTAGAGGGGTCTAAAACCGTCGCAATCTGGCATGACGCTGCTATTGAGGATGAGTTTCTGATTATCCTCACCTAAATAATCCTGAGTGCATCTGCCAAAAATATTAAGAACCGTCAAGGTTCGTGTCGGGTTATTTCATGACAATAAATTTTATAATCTTATGTTACCAAAAATGGCACTTCTGTCTTGAAATTTCAGGTATTTAAACTATTATCCCCATTCATTTTACATATATTAAGGATTGTGCTTAGATTTTTAAGTAGGGTTTGTATTTAATTACATTCAGATATACCGCACAACGTGCGGTCCAACCAAACTAGTTATATTGAATAGCGGATTATGGCGGTAGAAATTAATATTTATCTTAATTTCGCCGGAAAAATACTTATCATAATTTTAATTAACAAAGGAAACGACAAGAAATCTTGCGTTTGGTCATCCACCGCCGCCACATCATATGTTATCTCCGCAAGTTTCCGTCTATATATTTACTTTCTATACATAGGTTTTTCCATACATAGGCATAGGCTGATATACTAAGTTTAAGACAATTATCGTAATTATTAGAAATACCCACAGCCCCCGTTGAACCGTCAACAATTATTTCTAGCCGTGGTCAATTTTCCTTTACATAATATGTGTTTTTTTCCGTTCAGGATATGGAATAAAAATAATATACATTAGGTATTAAATCATATGTGATGTCATACATTCTGCGTTGTATAAATGGAAAGAGGAAAAAATATAAAATTTTTACTCGAGAAATTGTAGGGTTTTATAAATGGAAAGAGAAAAATTGTCCATATTTACAAATATAGTTAGATATTATGAGTTTTATTAATTAAGTCAAATTTTAGGTTTATGTTTCTAAAAAAGAAAGATGAGCAATCATCCATATTTTGTAAATAGTTTTTTTTTTATAGCCATAGTAATACCTAATACTACCCGAAGAACTCATTCAGAAACCATGCAGGAATCGTACACTATATTTCTAGCTCAAATTCTAAAACCCCTTCTATGAATCCTCGAAGATCTTTGCTTTCATCCGTTAAAATTGTTCTATTTGAATCCATGCGTTGTTAGGCACAAAAATTTTTCATAAACTGATTATGGAATTGAGTTCAGATTCAGCCTAAGGTTTGGTCCCAAAGATATTCAATTTCGACGATTTTATGATCCCAAAGATATTCGATCTTAAATGAAAATCTGAAGAAAATTGTGTTTTTCATTGTTGCAGGAGACGGCATCGAGAAACCGTTTCTCTATAGATGAACTCAGATACCTAACGAAACAACTCACGAAGGTTCAAATCGTTAACGGCGCCGTTAACAAAGACTTAATCAACTAGGCATTGCGATCGATTTCGGAGATCATAACGTACGTCAATCAGCATACGATCCAGGTTATTTCGATTTCTTTAAGGAGAAGAACATTATGGGAGAATTCTTGCGTATGTTGAAGGTTTTCCAATGTAAGGTTTCAGTTAGGGTTTCTGCCAGGTACCGTAGAGCATGAGCATTATTCTCCAAAACCTAAAAAAATGAGGATTCTGTACATTGAATGCCGAGCAATCAGCATATGGAAAACTTCATTACATATTCCTATGAATTCCACAATGAGGAGTTGTGTTCTTACTACGTATGGTTTCTAAGAGTTACTGATAAGTCCAGGGTTTGCATTATGGGGTTTCGTTATGTCTCGAATCAGGGCCCGAGAAGGGTCATGGGCTCGAGATGCGCGGGAGATGGACTTATGGGTCCATCGGCCCAAATCCTTATGAAAAACGTTAGTATATATATTCTGAATGTCCTACAAGGAATACACTTCCTTTAAACATGGTATTACAACTACTATCTCCATAAGAGTTTTATTCTTACCATAATTACATCTCTTACCAATCTACGGATTTGAGCCCTATAAATACCAAAGGGTTGGTGGACCTCTCTATCTATGATCTTACATACTCCCTCCGTCACAGTCGAAACTGCACACTTTCCTTATTTGGCTGTCCCAATGCAAGGTGCACAATTTCCATTTTTGATCTTTTTTATTAATGAAAAGACCTTTACACCCTCATATCCTATCTCTTCCATGTGAAACCCAACAACCATCCATCCTTCTTCTCTGGGAGCCATACTCTCTTTTCCCCTTTAGTGCCTGTAGATTTACAGATTAATCACCATTTCTTCCATCTCTTTCCGTTGACCTTCTCCATTTATATATCTTTCCCATCCCAGATCGCGACACCAAACACCTCTATTTCTATCTTCCATGAGCTCCTCATCTTTCTCCCATGTCATCAAAATGCCTAATTAGCAATTACCCACAAACCAAAACTCCCAAAATCAAATTTTCCAGCTCCAAAACCATAAAGAAATAACCTGAGCTGGAAATGAGCAGGTGGTGGCGCCTTGGTGGAAGTGGGTTTGCCGAAAGGTGAGGGAGAGGTGTGGTGGATGAGGGAGGAGGATGAGGGAGTAATAATCAGATTTTTGTAAGGGTATTATGGTCATTTTACATGCTCCAAAATATAACTTTGTCTTTCTCCCTCTGCAGCTTTGTCTCGGACAGAGGAGTAATGCGCCTTACACTTATAAACTTCTCTAAACTGTCACTTAATTAAGCATCAGAGTGTCTACCCCTGGGCCACCCCAGGGCTTTATCTTGCAGGTCAGTTCGTGAACTGGGTTCGTGATCAAGTGCAGGTTCTAGACATCCATCAGTTTGGCACGCTTAGTGGGACCCGCATGTTAATCTTGATCTAAACGACCTTCAACTCATGACTGATCTGACTAAGAACCCTTGTGGGAGTATGCAAGTCAGTTCTCTAGCCCCGACGGGAGAGGAAAGCATCGACGCCGGCCACCTCAACATCAATGACGATGTGCGCGCTACAACCAACCAGGGGATCCAGAAGGAGCATCAACAACGTGCACCGATCACCCGAAGAAGCCTCTCCTTTGGAATGGGAAAGTAAAAGATCTCGCCTAGATATGGGACCGTCGCCTTTTCATCAGAGGATGCAGTCCCTAACCAATTCCCCCACTCAGATCATTTGGTAATAACCGTTACCATAAATCACAACACGGTTAGAAGGGTCCTTGTGGATGGGAGAAGCAAGGCGGAAGTAATATTTCTCAGCTGTTACGAACAGTTGGGATTAAACAAAAGTGATATCGATCCTACGAACCTAATCTCGGGGTTCATAGGCGATCCCACACACCTTTGGGAGAAATCAGTTTACCGGTGCGAGTGGCAGATAGTCTTCAAAGTACAACACTCCGCTGTACCTTCACGATAATTGACTCCATCCACAACTCACACTCAGATCACTTAATTCTCTTGCATCCACAACTCACACTCAGATCACGGCTCAGGTCAGTCATACACTCAGATATGAAAACCTGTCAGCTGATGCATCGGCCAAATATGCTTACTCTATGCAAGTTAACTGTCATGTACCATATTCAGAGTTGCCTGCTCATATTAAGGGTCTTGTTACCCTTGATAAATCAGGAACTCTAACTCTTAGACTCTTACCGAATATATGCTGTTGAAGTTTTCTCCTTATCTTGCAGGTGTTGTGGCTATTGCAATTTTGCTCAAGATCCAGCATATCACAATCACACAGTTTGCCAAATCTCACGTAGTATTAGGGAATCTGTTTTGATCAATATATATATACTTGAAACCTATATGTCAAAGAGAAAAGAAAAATTATAATCTTAGTTGTTGATACCTACACGACCTTTTTTTTTGATGATACTGATGGAAGAACTTCAGCCCAAGAGAACAACCACTCAAAAAGATGGAGGTTTGAATTTTGACATTTTTTTGACAACTCTGACAGCAACTATATGGCATGTTTAAGCCTAATTTGAACCACATGTACTCATACATTTAGTTGCATATTTGAAATCTTGTACCAACATCTCTCTTGATTGAATAAATTGTGATTTGTTTTACGATCACTATCCATGGCATAGATCAGATATTTCGCATACCATTACTGATGATAGGATTTGGAGTTCAAAATCGTCATCCTTTCATAACTGAGAGGAGGATCCCAGTTGAAGCGGCAAGCTGGCCATACTTTCTCTACGAGAACGTGGCTTATACTCCAAAGGGCGTGTGGCAGACGATATCAAGCTTGCTCTCTGCAATTGTTCCAGAATTTGTGGATTCAAAATTCTTCAGTGCAGCCTGTAAGAAAAGGGATACGTCCACAACCTTCCTATCAATGGTAGGTTCCAAACTTTGCCAATATCTCCTACAACCATACACGAGCCACTTCCACATACAAAAGAGCGTTGGCCATCATGGGATAAATGACACAACTGAAATGCATCCTATCATGTACTGCAACGGCTCCAATGACAGAGAATGTTAAAACCAGAGTTAGTAAACCAGGTTGACCTTCAGCAGCTGATAAAGCTCATCATATCATATATTTTAAAAGATCAAGCTCGACGATCAGGAGAAGCAAAACAAACGTAAATGTCCAAACAAACGTAATGACTTAGACGGATGGATAGTATATTACATAAAATCTAATCATATATGTATCACAATTCTAGACGGACGGAGTATATGTATCACAATTTTACACATCATTTATTAGTACAATAATCATCTTGATTTATTAAATATATAATAATTCATTTTAACCTCTCTAACATACAATTTGTGCATGCAAATTAAACATGTTTATACTTAAATATATGTATATATATACTTGTACTGAAAACAAGCATTAAAATTCACAATGACGAGAATCATCAACTATCATATATATTATTCTTCATATGCTCCTACACTTCTTTCATATGTTTTTTTCTCTCTTTTCCTCTCAACACATCTCCAACACTCCGTTGTGAATTTTTTTTCTCTACTCCTAGCCCACAACCCATAACCTCCTTTATATCTAGTCAGCCTTGTAGATAACCCTCACGTCCCAACCTCCCATCTAGATCTGAAGAATTCTCCATATAATTCGCTTGATTTCTTCAAATTTTAAGTAGAATTATAATTGTTGTACTGCGTAACTAAAATATGTGTTCATTGTGTTGTGAAATATATAGATATGTCATTCGTTAACGGACACTATGTCACGTGTAATGAAGATAAGATTGAGGTTGCTCAATATTTTGTGAACTTCAAGAATGATATGGAGGGCTTTGCCGAGGCTATTAGAACTAGCGGAATGAGGCACTTTGTGTTCGCTCGAGATGTGGTACGACTGTTTTCTTTGATTAATTTAGTAGTCAGAGTGGTATGGTTAATTTTGTTGTTTATTAAAATTGCAGGTGCACTTGTATGTTAAGGCTGTTTTGTTTGATTAATGCAGTTTACTAGTTAGAGTAGTTAGTGGATTCAAGGGCGACAACATGACTGAGATGTCTCCGAAACTCATCTGGTACGAGGGACCAAGTTTCCTAGAGACCCTGGACATGATGCAACAGCCTCATAGGATGCATTGTCAACACAAGCCCCCTAGGTTTCCACTATGGGATGCGTGCCATGCTGATGTTGTTGATATTGCTGATGGTCACGTTGTAAGTTGCATCATGAAGCCCGGTATGGGATGACCTTTGCCCCAACTGGTCTGACACGCAGGTTAATTCTCTGATGATGGGTAAAAAGTCAATGATGGAAGCTTTTTCTGGAGACGAAGTAAGATCATTGTTGAGAATGTTGGATTGAAGGATCTCAAACGAGGGTACATTGCATCCGACCCCAACAATTATTCTGCTAGGGGAGCTTCCAGCTTCATTGCTAACGTTGAAGCCAAGCATACACTCTATATGTTCCAAAAAGGTCAGATTGGAGTCCTACATTGCCACACCTCCTAAGTTATCATTGAGATCAATAAGGTCTTGTCCAAGACCAGCAGTTGGGATAACAACTCTAATGTTATAGAGAAGGTGATGTTCCTTGTCAGGGGTGTTTCAGGTAGAGATAAGATCATCCCCACCCGTCTTGTGGTGGTGGTGGAGAAAATATGGGAGCACTCTTCCATGTGTTACTTTACCATTGATCATAAAGGCTACACCCTAGTTAATGAAGAAATTGTGGACGTTGGTACCTGATTGAAGATACCTAGCAAAATCCAGCATCTGTTTGTGGATATGGTTTGTGCGATGGTAGTCCCACAAGTATGTTGGTTTATGCTATGACACCTAATCCAGCAAGTATTTGATTTGTGCTATGACACCTAATCCAGCAAGTATTTGGTTTGTGCTATGATTTGGTAGGGTTTGGTATTAATTAATTAACAGATACACCATAAACATATTACCCTAATCGTAGTACTGATGCAGTAAACATGGAAAGAAATATATTTGTGGAAAAATATACGTAATCAGCTACCATATAATTCTGTGCTGATACATATGCACGGCTACCATAAAGTTTAGATTACGAAGATTCAAATCTATAAAATATATTTTACATATATTACAATTCACTTTAAAATATAATGAACATACACTTTCACCTTCTAGATTCTTTTTACTATATTTAATAGATAATTAAATTAAGTTTCAGCATATATAAGTTTTGGGTACTACTATGTAGTATGCATAATTTAGGCATTGATAGATTACAAAAAAAACCTATTATTTGGGCGACATGCATAAATAGATGTGATGTTATTTGGAAAAATAATATATATATATATATATATATAACTATACATTTTTTAAAAATTGGTAATAATTTTTTATATTTTACTTCAACCGACACAAGTGCATGTATATATTTTAGAACACTTGAGTTCTACATCAAATCTATGAACACCGCCAATATGGCCATGCTTGCAATTTGGCTAATCTGGCCCTATCCAATTCAATTTCTTGCAAACAGTTTTACCCGCTAGCAGCTCAAGAAGGTCCAAGCAACTCAAGTAGTTTTAGCAGTTTTAGCAGGTTACTTCAAATGACTTAGATTTTTTTTTGAAAAAAAAATAAAATGTTTTGAAATTTAGGTACTAAAAAGGTTATTTTAATTGTTGTCAAAGAAATATTATTTATTTTAACTTGTCTAATTACATTTAAACCACATACAAATATTCATCCATAAATAATTAAATAATCCAAACAATTTCAAGCAGTTCAAGCAGTTCCAAGCAGTTCAAGCAGCTCAACTGGACAGGGTCTCTGCCTTCTTTTACTGCTTGAAAGTTTCGCCAATGTATGTGTACATATAATGATAAAAGCGTACCAATGTGGTAACCCTGGCTCTCATATATATACTCAATATTTACATGGAAAAGTCTATCCTAGCCTTTACCCTAATACACCCCCTCAATCTTTACGGGGTGCAATTACGGATATATTGGATCTATGTTTACAAAATAAATCACTAGAAAGATCCTTAGTAAATATATCAGCAACCTGCAACTGTGTCGGAATCGAATGAACTCGGAGACCACCATGGGCAACCATTTCTCGAACAAAATGATAATCAACATCAATATGTTTGCTACGATCATGCTGAACCGGATTGGCAACAAGATATGTCGCAGAAACATTGTCACAATAGAGAGTGACCGGATGACGAAGATAGTACCCAAAGTCTGCAAGCAATTGACGAAGCCAAATAGTCTCCGCCACAGTGTAAGACACATCACGATATTCTGCCTCCGTAGAGGACTTCGACACAGTAGGTTGTTTCTTAGAGCGCCAAGAAATCAAATTCTTACCCAGAAACACAACATAGCCTATGGTGGAGCGACGAGTGTCCGGAAAACCAGCCCAATCAGCATCGGAATAAGCAGTCACCATCTCCGGAGAATGTTTGGCATGGAGAAAAAGACCAAAGTCCATAGTGCCCTGCAAATACCTGAAAATCTTCTTCACAGCATGAAGGTGAGTAGTACGGGGAGCATGCATAAACTGAGAAACCATATTAACAGCATAAGCAATATCTGGACGAGTCATAGTTAAATATTGCAATGAACCAACCATACTATGATATTTAGTGGGATTAGCAAGAAGGTCACCATCTACAGATGACAATGTAACTCTAGAAACACTAGGGGTCCGTACAGGTTTAACTGTGTGAAGGTGAAACTTGCGCAACAAATCAGACACATATTTTTGCTGAGACAAAAATAAACCTAAACCATTAGGAGTACGAGACACCTGTAAACCTAGAAAATAATGAAGATCCCCTAAATCCTTCATATCAAATTCAGAAGACAAAACAGAGATGAATTTGTGAACCAAGTCATTACTACTACCAGTTAGGACTATATCATCCACATAGAGAAGTAAGATAAGCATGTGACCTTTATATTTAAGAACAAACATAGAAGAATCACAACTGCTACATTTAAAACCAACAGATAATAAGAAATTGCTAAATCTAGAGAACCAAGCTCGAGGAGCTTGTCGTAACCCATAAATGGACTTACGTAACCGACAGATGTGATGAGGACGAGAAGGATCAGCAAAACCTGGTGGTTGACGCATAAAAACTTCTTCATTCAAAAAACCATGCAAAAATGCATTTTTAACATCAAGTTGATGGACAGTCCAATTAAGAGAAATAGCAAGAGTGAGAACCAATCGCACAGTAGTAGGCTTAACAACAGGACTGAAAGTTTCAAAATAATCAATACCTGCATGCTGGTGATTTCCGAAAACAACAAGTCTGGCCTTAAACTGCTCCAATGACCCATCAGAATTTTATTTAATTTTATACACCCATTTACATCCAAGCACATTGCGATTGAAGTCGCGAGGTACCAACTCCCAAGTATTATTTTTAATTAATGCATTATACTCATCAAGCATAGCCTGTCACCAACGAGAATCTTTGGACGCTTGTTTGAAATTAGAAGGCTCTAATTCTACAATATCTGATTTTAAATTCATTAACCGACGAGGCTTGGAAATACCAGCTTTAAGACGAGTAATCATGGGATGAGCATTTGAAACCAACGACTGTGAGGAAGAGGCAATGGAAGGCAAAAATAGGAGAGGAAACACTCGGATGGATGACCGACTGGGAAGGTACACTAGACGGTGACGGAGAGGGACTGGAGTCAGCAGATCGAAACTCAAGAGACGCAAATACAACCACACTATGAACCGGGCTAGACGCGGGAGACCGATAGACAGGAGAGACTGACTCAGTAACCGGGCTAGACAATGAACTCGACCTATCCACAATTTATGGAAAAACAGGATTCATCGTAACTGGAGGTGAGCTAAGAGGTGACGCGGAAGAGGGCGAGATAGGATGTGACTCAATAGAACGTACTAGAGACGTGCTAGGAGGAGGAGACACTGGAGAAAGAGATGACAATAATGACGGGAATGTTGACTGAGTAGACGAACTAGATCCCGTAGACACCACAGTAGGCGACCAACCCTCAGAAAGATCAAGCGGTGAGGAAAAAAGTATGCTCGACTGAGAAGGAAGGAGACTACGATTGGGAAATTGTTTTTCATGGAAAAGAACATGACGACTAACATAAACTCGACCAGTGAGAGGATCAAGACACCTATAACCATTATAATCATATGCATAACCAATGAAAACACAATGTTTTGGTTTAGGTTGTAATTTGTTGATTTTAGGATCCATTAGAAGAGGAAAACAAGCACAACCAAAGACTTTAAAAAAAAATCATAAGATGGAGAATGATGAAACAATTTTTCAAATGGAGACACACCACCTAAGTTCAAACTTGGTAAATGATTAACAGTAAAAAAAGTTTGAAACACAGCATCAACCCAGAATTGAGCGGGAAGATCTGACTGAACAAGCATTGTACGCGCCATTTCAATGAGATGGCGGTGTTTGCGTTCAGTAACTCCATTCTGAGCTTGTGTGCCGGGACATGATTTCTGAAAAATTATTCCACATTCAGCAAAATGTTGGAGGAGAAGAATTATCAAATTCCCGACCTCCATCACTTTGGAAAATATTAATTTTGCAATGAAACAGATTCAACCATCTTTTGAAATTTTTGAAATTGTGAGTAAACCTCGGATTTTCTACGTAAAGGATAAACCCATGAATAACGTGAGAAATCATCAACAAACACAACATAATATCGAAAAGACTGATTTGATAATACAGGAGATTGCCAAACATCACTATGAATCATATATGAGGGATATGGAGCAGAATGTTGAACTGGTTCAAAAGGCAAACGATGAATTTTTCCCAATTTTCAACAAACACAATCGTCATGAAATTTCGAAGTACATGAAATTTTATTACTTGAAATCAAATTCCTTATAACTCTAGAAGATGTATGACCCAAACGAGCATGCCAAATGTCACCAGACTCCTTTGTGGCAAGAAAAGCAGGTACGGATGACTGAGGACTCACAAACGCTGGTTGGATTGGATAGACACCATTCTTACTGGCCCCCTCTAGAAGCACCTCCCCCGTTTCCTTGTCCTTAACCCAAACAGAAGAATCATCAAAACTCATAATACATGCATTTTCTTTACACAACTTATTGACAGAGAGGAGATTATGTTTAAGACCATGGACATGACAAACAGAGGATAAGCTAAGTGGGCGTGAGGGTGTTTGAATTTCCATTTTATCAACATGTTTAATTGGGAGAGTGGTACCATCGCCAACAACAACAGAACCTGAACCATGATATGGGGCTGTAAAAGAGAGTTTACCTTCTTGATGAGTCATGTGCGAAGCAGCCCCGGAATCCGGATACCAGACAGAGTCATTTGCTTCACCACCAACTGACAGGGCAGCGAAGGCTCTAGTAACACTATCTTGACCAGGGGGCACAAAATTTGGATTATATCTGTGAGGTCAGAACTGTGCGACATGACCTGGAGTAAGACAGAAACAACAAGAACCGGGAGAGAGAGTAGAGCCAAAATTGCCATTGGATGAATTACTTCCTGCTGAGCACGCATTATTTGTAACACAGTTGGTGAAAGGCAATAATGAACATGACAAATCAGAAATAGTACTCATACCATTGTTACGATTTCTGTTGTTATTTGCAGCTCCACTGCCTACCGTTGATCCTTCTGAGCGAGTTGAATTTCCACGATTATTGTTACCACTACCTCCTCTGTTGCGATTGTTTTTATTCTTATTCTTGCCACCCCCTGAACTCTGGGATCCAGTAGACGAGGAACCAGATGACTGTAGTGCCACGAGTGCATGGGAAGAAGTCTCAGCAAGATCCTTTGAATGTTTCAGACGTTGCTCATGAAGTAACAACTTGGGACGTATATCATCGAAACTCAGCTCCAATGGATAATGAATCAAAGTAGTAACCAAATGAGCATAATCAGGGTCTCCCTCCACACCAAAGAGTGTAGACTGAACCAAGTCATGATTGGAGAGAGGACACTTGATAGCAGCAAGAGAATCCGCTAACATTTTAACGTCACGCAAATATTCATCCATAGATTGAGAATCAGCCTTTCTTAGTCTAGTTAGTCTACCCTTCAACTCCATAGATTTAGCCGTACTAGCTTGCATAAAATGTGACTGTAAACGAACCCAAATATCACGAGAAATATGCAGCTCATGAACATCAACAAACACATTCCGAGATATCGTGGCAAATATCCAAGTTTTAACTTGTTGATCAACACGTAAGTATTCAGAATATTGTGAATTTTGAATCATGCTCCCATTTGCATCACAAATAAAAGGAGTGGGGGGAAACATAGTACCGTCAACAAAGCCGAGTAGCTAATGTGCTACCAAAAGACAAGTAATCTGAGTCTTTCAAAGCAAGCAATCTTCTAGAGATGATAGTTGAACCGTGACTAAATTGGATAGATTTGGAGCAGAAAAATGTGGAAGGGAGAAACCTTGATGTCTAGTAGAAGATCCCAAAAAACCTTGATTGTTCATGGCGGTGGAAATTGTTGATACGGAGCAGATACAAACTGATTATGCTGAACCGGAGTTGCTGCGAACTGTTGATGTTGAAACGGAGCAGATGTAACGGACTGATTCGGCTGAAACGGAGCAGTAGTGGAGATGGTATGCTGAAACGGAGCAAAATAAGGGTTCTGCTGGCAAGGGGCCACGATGGCGCGTGTACCCCACGCGCTAGTGAGAGGAGGCGCGTCTGGGGCTTGGGCGCGTGTGATCCACACGCCTGACACGTGGGCCGCGTCTGGGGCGCATGTGATCCACGTGCATGACGCGTTCGACTCGGCTGGAACTTGGGCGCGTGTGATCCACGCGCCTGGGGAGTTTTGTTTGGTTGGTGCTTGGGCGCGTGTGATCCACGCGCCTGACGCGTCGGCCGCGTTTGGGGCGCGTGTGATCCACGCGCCTGACGCGTCGCCCGCGTTTGGGGCGCGTGTGATCCATGCGCCCGTGTCTCTTGGAGCCTCTGTCGGTGGCGCTGCTGTTCTCGGGACCTCTGGAGGTCGTTGTGGGACACCTGGACGCTGATCAGGAACGATGGCGGGAGGCATGATCCCCGACGAAGCTGCAGCGTGGGACGGGCAATCGAGCCGGGTTGGATGTCGATTTGAGCGTCGAAGAAGCCGAGAATTCCAGAGATGGCGACGCAGCGGTAGCGGAAAGTGACCCAGCTTGAAGAAGAGGGCCATCGGCGGGCAGAGTTGCCGGTGACAGGCTCAAATCCTCTCTTGTCGGAAAATTCGACATCGGATCGGAGAGGAGAAGAGAGTTTTTTTTTCTTCAAAAATAAAACCTAAACTCTTGATACCATGTACATATAATGATAAAAGCGTAGCAATGTGGTAGCCCTAACTCTCATATATATACTCAATATTTACATGGAAAAGTCTATATGAGCCTTTAGTCTAATAATATGTGTTTTTATATGTTTAAGTTTTATTTGTTTTTGTTATGGCATAGTGAAAATGCTCCTTTGTGCATTCATACATATTTTAAACTATTTTGTAGTTTTAAAATTGCAATTGTAATATACAAGATATCAATTGCAAAATCTTGCTCTTCTTATCTTCCTTGATACACTTTTTTCTATTTATAGTTTCGTTCTCTTTTTCTTTTTGCCTTGAGAAACTATATGGACAATCTGTCTAATTTTTATCTAATAATGCATTGATATTGCTACAGAATAGTCTTGAATCTCATTATAGAATTGCATAAATCGATCGAATTTATGAAGCATTATAAATTTTGTAATTTTTTCTATGTAGTTTGCTTACGGTGATTGTAGTATTAATCTATTCAATGCTTATGGTGACTGCACATCCACAAAGCTTAATGCAAGTGAGGGTTTCTCATGAAGTTATTTTTAGCTTTGTTTTTAGGAATTTACATTTAATTTTTATGTGATTATTATTATTATTTCTAACTACATATAGTATTTGTATAGCAATGTTGATGTAATATTTTAACATTTTCGCTTAGGACTTGCGTGTATGGATCACGGATGGATCAGTGGCGGAACCAGAAATTTATATTAGGGTAGACTTAAATGACTGAAAAACAGAGGACGAAAATGCAGGTTTAAAATTAAACTACCGTCTCGGCGGAGGCCGGAAATGCCCAAATTTAACTGGTGAAAAGTAATATAGGCCGTGTTTTAAAACCTACCCGGATTTGAGTATAGTTCCGTCTCTGTCACTAATGTTCGTATTTTCACAGAAACATAAGCTTGGTTTTGTCGACAAGATCTACAGCACCCCGGGTCGAAGATGGTGAATGCTGATCGTGCTAGGATCATCAACTCCGGTCCGACGAGGTTCGGTCCGATCAACAAGGAGACGGTTCAAGCGTCGTTGGAGAAAAATCCCAAGACTATGAAGAGGATGGTTGTGCTGGCTGAGGCCAAGAAGGAGAGGCTCGCGAAGATATTTAATTAGGTTAGATTTGATTATTTTACTTATACACTTCAAAAATATCATTAAGGGTCAGCAAATATTCTCCACATATAACCAAGGCTCTGTTCGAGCTTTTTTCAACTGAATTTATTATTAATTTACTGAATTAAATTTTAAAATATAAATATATTTAACTGAAATGAAAAAATATGGATCTAACGAACTGAACTGAAATAATTTTAAAATATTTTATAATATGCCACATTAACAAAAGCATAAAAAAAATCATTGTATATGGTAGAAACATAAAAAAATCTAGCGTAATAATTCACTGAACTGTAGTAGTGAACTGAACTAAATTAAAATATAAAAATATAGCATGAAAATAGTTCTCCAGCTATAACTAACCATACAGATTATTACATTATAACTCTGTTTTTTGAAAAAATTATTACATTATAATTTATATTTGTCAATTTTATCAATTTTTCCCTTTTCTATGATACTTATTTGCCTAATAATATATGATACTATTATTTATATGGAGAAATGTTTTCATTAACAACAAATTTTCTTTCAACTCAGGTAAGTTTGAAATTATTCTCCATTGTATGAGTTAATAAGAAACTTTTATTTCGAAGTAAGTTTGAAATCATTCATGCGTGTGATTGATCTAACCATTTTTGTTGTCCAATTATGGGAAATATAAATTTTACAATATGTAACTTTCGTTAATGTCATAATGTATGTTCATTTTGCTATTTTGTTAATTTGTTGTTCATTAACATTTGTTTGAACCATTTTGCTCATTATTTGTTGTTCATCTGATTTGTGGTTCCATACAACTAATTAATTCCAAACAATTAATTTTATTCCAAACAACTCTCTACCGAACATCTCTCCCTATATATCACAAATAAAAAAGTGATTCCGTGGCCCTCGCCCTAAGCGTCCCATCCGCCCGACACCACAAATCTTGGTGGATAGAAAAGTCACGGTAACCCAATGCGCACAAGAGATCTTGCAAGTAAGAAATCCCCATACCGTCGCTCCCAAGACTCGAACTTTAAACCATATCACAAATAAGTCAATGTCCCAACCGGTGGGTTACACCCGTGAGTGTAAAATGTCTCCATATATGTTTTAGAAACTAATGGTGAATATAATACTAAAATGATATCGAGTTTCTTTATGTTTAACAAACTAATGTGGGAAAAAATGAAAGAATATTATTCCTCCTGAGTACAATGGAGCTGATCATTAAAGTGCTTGAGGAATGCCTGCATGCTACAAGCAATGATCGCAGCAAAGGCTATCACCTCGATCACAAATCAATCAAGCAATAAAATGACATATATCTTTAACATACGAAAAAGCACAATGAGAAAAATGTCAAAATGGGAAAAATAAAAGTTTAAAAGAAGTGATGAGCAATAAAAGGGATGATGATTACTAATTACCAGAGCAGCTTTTTTTTGACTCCAAGAACATGCTCAATCATAGTAAGCCTTTGGATATGGAGAATTATGAGCCAGAATGCTTATGCATGAGCCAGAATGCTTATGCGTGCTGCATAATCATATATATTTGCTATTTTGCCAGTCTCAATTATATAATTTAAAAAATTTGCATTATTTAAATATTTATTTAATCCACAGTTACTTACTAGTACAGTTAAACCTTGATAAATGAATACGCTTGGGACCATCATTAAAATACTCATTTAGCGAGATTATTCATTTATCGATAAATAAATAAATTATTCATTTAGACGGTATTGAAGAAATTATATTAGTATTACATGAATTGTATGCATATGTGGAATCAACACAAAAATGTACATATGTACATTATATCTAAAAACTACTAAAAAGATACATGGTATGCATTGTATGGAATATTTAGAGTCTTAGAAAATGTATGTAACCTACATTACAAACTAAGGTATGTATATGGACTAAGTACATATCAGCAATGATCACCTTACAAAACTACTTTCTACAATCTGAGCAGAATACTCACGAAATTTTGTTTGCGCTAGGAAAATTCAAGGATGAGATGAAATTTGGTGGGAAAAAAGAGCCAAAAACTATGGATACCTTTTTTGTAAGAGAATGATTTATTGTATGAACATCATTTATTGAAAAAATATATTTTTAATATAAATATAACTTATGAAATGTGGTGATTATTCATTTATATTTACATAGGGTCTTTAAAGATTTTAAAAAAATTATTCATTAATGCATTTAACGAGATTATTCATTTAACCCCTTAGCCCAAGTCGGGACCAGGAAAAATTATTCATTTAGCGAGGTTATTCATTTATCGAATATTCATTTATCGAGATTTAACTGTACCTGTAATTATTATAATAAATTTAAATATTTTTCATGGCTTAATTCAAAATAATTTAAACAAGGCCAATATTAACTATGAATACTAATGAAGGCCAATTTGTCCGTACAAGTATTTACAAAATAAGTGATATGATTAATAATCATGAAAGAATGTGAATTCACCATATCTGATGTCTCTATATTATGTAAAATATATAGAGTTACAATAGTACAAGTACAATGAATCTAAACTAATCTAAATAAGGTATACAATATATACAAATCAATCACAATAATATAAATATTATTGTGATATTCTATCACCCCCTCAACCGAAGCGTCGAATGAGAAGCCACGCAAAGCTTGGAACGAAACATAGTGAAGAGAGGGCAAGGCAATCCCTTGGTGAAAATATCAGCAATTTGCAATGCAGAAGGGACATGACTAACACGAAATCCACCGGAAGCCACCAACTCGCGAACAAAGTGATAGTCAATATCAATATGCTTGGCCCGTTTGTGAGCAATAGGATTTTGAGCCAAGAAAATGGCACTGCTGTTGTCACAAAACAATAAGGGCGAGGAGGACAAAGGAACACGAAGCTCCTTAAGCATATTGCACTGCCAAACAAGCTCAGCCGCAGTGTTGGCCATAGCACGATACTCAGATTCGCAGCTAGATCGGGAAACAGTAGACTGTTTCTTAGCACTCCAAGAGACAAGATTACCACCAAGATAAATGGCATAATCATAGGTGGAACGTCGAGTTTCAATACAGCGAGCCCAATCAGCATCTGAGTACCCTATAACAGAAAGGGAGCCCAAAGAGGGACGGAAGAAAAGACCATGATGAAGAGTACCCCGAACATAGCGGAGAATACGTGTAACCGCTTGATAGTGATCCTCCCGAGGTGACTGCAGGAACTGGCTAACAGAATTAATCGCATAGGAAAGATCAGGCCTGGTTATGGTCAAATACTGCAAAGCACCAACGAGCGAACGATACAACTTGGGATTTGAAAACTCTGGGCTAGAGGAGCTGAGGAGCTGAGGAGTTGCGAATCGGGAACAAAAGATGTGGAAACAGGTGCCGTGTCAGTCATACCTGCACGCTGAAGAATGTCTATAGCATACTTCGCCTGCCCGATAAACAACCCTGAAGAGGAGCGAGAAACCTCCAATCCCGGAAAGTAGTGAAGAGAGCCAAGGTCTTTAACAACAAACTCATGATCAGTGCGAGCGACAAACTTCTGAATAAGAAGAGCATCATTTCCGGTGAGAATGATGTCATCCACATAAAACAAAAGATACAACACCTTTGATCCACGGATGAAAATGAACAGCGAAGTGTCGGACGAACAGCACCGAAAGCCCAAGTGAGTTAGATAGGAACTGAACCGCTGAAACCAGGCACGAGGAGCCTGTTTGAGACCATAAATAGCCTTGCGTAGACAACAAACGTAATCAGGATGACGTGGATCAGTGTATCCTGATGGTTGTTCCATGTAAAACGGGGAGTCGAGTTGACCATTAAGAAAAGTATTCTTAACGTCGAGCTGATGAAGGAGCCAACGAAAAATGCTGGCAAGAGACAGAATAACCCGAACAGTGGAAGCTTTGACGAACGGAATAAACGTGTGTGTGAAGTCGAAGCCAGGAAGTTGGGAGTATCCTTGAGCAACCAAGCGAGGCTTATAACAATCAATAGTCCCATCCGGCCGATGTTTGAGCCGATAAACCCATTTGGAACCAACAACATTAACTCCGGAAGGACGGGGGACAAGATCTCAAGTACGCTGTTGACGTAGCGCATGCATCTCTTCATCCATAGTAGCCACCCAACGAGGATCCTTGAGAGCAGAACGAAAATCTCGAGGCTCAGTTTCAGCCAACAGGGCCGCAAGAAAGCCAGTGACAACATAATCAGAGTAATCCTTGGCATTGAGACTCCCTGTCTGAGAATGAGTTGTCATACGATGAGGAGGCGGCGGTGGCGGTGGAGGTGGCGATGGCGTATGACCAGGAGTTGGTTCTGGAGGAGGACTAAGAGATGACGAGGCTCCAAAAGCAGATGAACCGGAGACAGGAGATGATGGAGACGCCTCTATGGTATGGACTGGTGAGGGCGGATCAGGTACTATCATAGCCGGAGTGTCTTCATAATCCGAGTCAATGAATGTAGAGACATCCAGTGATTCAGGAACTGTGGAGGATTGACGGTCCAATGAAGGAAATGAGTTCTCATCAAAGCGAGCATGGCGTGTAAGGTACACTTTCTTGGTAACTTGATCCAAGCACCGGAAACCTTTGTACTGAGAGTTGTACCCGAGAAAGATGCAGGGTGTGCTGCGAGGAGCCAGCTTGTGTTGAGAGAATGGTCCAATGTAAGGATACACTAAACAACAAAAGGGATGAAAGTTGGAGTAGTCCGGATGACGACCATAAACCAGATAATATGGAGAGACATTGTTTAGAACAGGCGTTGGAAGCCTATTGATGGTGTATGTGGCAGTAGCAAAAGCGGCATCCCACGAGGAAGGTGGCAGCTGGGAGTGATGAAGCATTGAGAGACCGATCTCAGTTATATGACGATGCTTACGTTCGACTCTACCATTCTGCTCTGGAGTAGACGGACATGAGATCTGATGAAAAATACCTTTGTCAGCAAAGTGGGAGCGCAAGCGAGAGTTTGTAAACTCGATGCCACCATCGCTTTGGAAAACCTTAATAGTACAAGAAAACTGATTCTCCACCAACTTTTGAAACTGAATGAATGTCTCGAAAAAATCCGATTTCCGCTTTAAAGGATAATACCAAGTAAAACGGGAGTAGTCGTCAACAAAAATTGCATAATATGAATAACCACTTGCAGATAAGACAGGGGCAGGTCCCCATAAATCACAATGAATTAAAGCAAGTAAAGAGCTAGCACGCTTAGGATTATCCATAGAAGAAAGTCTTTTTCCCTTCGCCTTTTCAAAGTACGAACAAAGAGTGGGTCTAGGCAACAAAGAGATGACCTTAACAAGGTTCAACTTATTCAATAGAGAAATAATGGAAACTGAGGCATGTCCTAATCTAGCATGCCAGATCTCAAACGAAGCAGTACGATTATTTGATGCAACATAAGCAGTAAAAGCAGCGGCACTCTTGTCCAACATATAGAGACCTCCATGACATCACCCTCTACCTACGATTTCCCTTGTTGCCCTTTTCTGAATAACAAATGAATTTTCATCAAAGGCAACCAAAGCATTTAAATCTTTCGTGACCTTGCTAATAGATAACAGGTTTTTCGTAATATGAGGAACAATAAGCACACCAGATAATAATAAATCACGAGAAAACCGACGATTCCCAGTATGTGAAATAGAGATATCTCGACCATTAGCAAGAGTTACAGAACGGTTACCATTGTAAGAAGCGATATCGTCAATGCCAGAGGAGGAAGACGCCATATGATTTATTGCTCCAGAATCTAGGTACCAATCAGAGTCCTCGCGTGTAGCAGCGGACTGAAACGCATCAGCGAGATTGGATTGAGGGTTGCGGCTTGTTTTCGCGATGTGACCAAACCATCACAAAGTTGACACTTCGGAGTTCATTTCTTCTTGCGCGAACGGCCACCACCTGAACGTCCAGAATTCTTGGAGCCTGAAGTTCCCCCGCCACCAGACAAGCCACCAGACAGGCCGCCAGATAGGTCAGAGCTGTCGGCGCGTGGCTGCCACGCACCCAGCCTGCCTCGCGCGTGGGGGGCTGCCTCTGCCTCACACGCCAGTGCGTGTGAGGCACGCGCCTGGGCTGTTGTACCACCGCGACCTGCAGAACCACCGGAAAATGCAGAGAACGCCATGGGACCGTCGACGGCTGATCCAGAGACCGAATCACGCGTGGCATGGAACATTTCGTGACTCCTTGCGCGAGCTACAACATCGGCATAAGACGGGAGTGGGATTCGGGAGATTTTCACCGATTGGAACTCACTGAAGCCTGCACCTAGTCCTCGGAGAAAAATCATTACTTTATCCCTGGGATCGACAGGTCGACCGATGGAGGCGAGATCGTCGATGATGATTTTGAAGCGCCGATGATACTCTTGCACCGTCGAATCACCGCGACGGATTTGGAGCAGCTCGTCCCGGAGTTGGAGATCCCGAGCAGCTGAAGAGTTATCAAATGCGGCGGAGAGAGCCTCCCATATCTCATGGACGGTTTTGCACCCAATAGTTTCAATCATAGCTTCCTCTGTGAGACACGAACGCAATAGTGCCTGGAGACGTTTATCTGAGTTGTCCATGAGGTAGGAGTGTACGTACCTTCAACAGATTTTCCAGTTGAAGATTCTGCAGCGGTTGGAGCAGACATTGAGCCATCGAGGAAGCCAAAGAGATCTTCCGATTCCAAAAGTACTTGAACTTGAGTTTTCCATACCATAAAGTTGTCGGAGTGGAGTTTGATGGGCAACATATGGATTAGGGTTTGATAGCTCAAAGGTTTTGTTGCTTCGGCCATGATGGAAAAGGTTCCAACAATTTTAGAGGATTACAAGAATGTGGGAGAAAACTCCAAGAATGTGGGAACAAGATGTAGCCGATTAGGGTTTGAGGTGTGCACCCAATCAAAGCTAAGGAAGCTTATTGTGTGGGAAGTAAGGTCTGGGATTGGCTAGCCGATCAGGGTTTCAAGAGGCACCTAATCAAGGCTAATTTAGGGTTAGGGTTTACAATATGTCACTTAAACCAACGTGATGAATTCTTGGTGGAAAGAGCAGGTTTTGGATTCACCCGACTAATACCATGAAAGAATGTGAATTCACCATATCTGGTGTCTCTGTATTATGTAAAATATATAGAGTTGCAATAGTACAAGTACAATGAATCTAGACTTGTCTAAATAAGGTATACAATATCAGTTTACCATATATCAGGACCATCCTGATATTGGCAATATTAGGCACCAATTAAATAACGACACATCATCTTTAACTAGTTTATGATTGGGCCACGTGTTCAATCATTACCCAGACGGGTTTATCCATTCTAAATTAGGGTTTTAGAACTTTACTAAAAATATCTTAACCAATTAAAACATTACAATTGTACACGTGTCATTATCTTATTGGTGCCTGATAAGGCCTATATCAGGATCATCCGGATGAATGTTATTCTCATACAATGGCCCCGTTTGGGAACTAGCTGTTAGCTGTTAGCTGTTAGCGGATTGTAATAGCTGTTAGCTGTTAGCGGTTTGTATTAGCTGTTTTGACTAGCTGTTTTGACTAGCGGTTTTTAGATTGTTGTTTGGTAGATGATAAATGGATGTTAGCTGTTTGTTAGGTTAAATGACAGAAATGGACATCAACATAATTTAAATTATAAATTTTATTTGTGTGACTTTTATTTTGAAGAATAGAAAAATATTTCTAGTACTTGTATCTATATTTATTTGTATTTTTTTTGGAATGATATCATTAACATATATAAGACTTTATATTTAATTGTTAAATTGTACTCTAAAAATTTAAAATAATTATTTAAAAATAAAAGTGATAGAAATAAAAATTAGTACAAATCAAAATAATTAATTATGTACAAGCAAAAATGTTAGATATTACGTAATACCTTCAAACAAAAATTTCAAAAATAAAGTTACATACAAAGGGAAGGATAAAAAAATATTATTTAAGATAAAAGAAAGGGTAAAAAGGAAAATTTGTAATATTTATACAATTAATAACAAGAGGTTTCATCCAAAAAGCTTCCTTTTCGAGCGTTTTGAAAACAAGAGTTTTCATCCAAAAAGCTCAATGGAAAACGCTTCTCACCAAACAAGTAAAAGAGTTGTTTGGCCAGTCAAAATCTATTTTTAGCAAAAAAAAACAAAACTCTCCTCCAAAACGCTGTTGCCAAACGGGGCCAATATATACAAATCAATCACAATAATATAAATATTATTGTGATATTCTATCAAATCAATAATAATGTTTTACCATATTCTCATTGTAGCTACACTTTTGATATGCATTATACATGTGTATTTCATTAAGATCACACTACTAGAAAAAAAGGACGTTTCAGCGGTTATTTCGTGTCCTTTAAGCGGTTATTCGAAATCAAAAAACCGCTGTCTATGCTCCCGGTGAAACGTGATAGTCGTATCAGCGGTTTACCGACACTGGGACCCGTCAGTGTCATGTAGCAATGCTGAGTTGGATTGGGCCTAATTGAAGCCCATTACATTTCAACGATTAATAAAAACAGCTGAAACGTTTAAATATTAAAAATAAAAAATAATTGAAATATTTGAATTTCCAAAATTCTCAATATTCTAAATTGAATAAAATATTACAAAAATGAAAATACAAAAAATCAAAATTATATTAAAAATCAAGAATGTCAATCAAATGTCATAATACTAATTCATATCATTCTATACACTATAATACATATTGTTCTATACACTAGTACACATGAATGGCAGTATAAAGAAGCACCTGGTTTCTCCATTGTGTTCGAGATCTCGACATACAAATCTCTTTCTCAATGCTCTTCTCAGTCCACAGGTAGATGGGGGTAGCTGATGAACTCTTCACAAGGTCCTTGATCTTCCTTTCTTCTAGATACTCCATCTGAAAATTCAGAAAAAAACCAGATACAAAACTAGTTCAGTACTTTATCCATACAACAGAACAATCTGAACTGTCATAAAAATCAGAGCGAAAATGAAGAACATAGATTACCTGATCTTCTTTGAGGTATAGAGTAATCTTTGTTCCCCTGCCAAGGGGCTCACCCTCAGTGTCACGAGTGACAGTAAAGAAACCACCAGCTTGAGACTCCCACACATATTGTTCATCATGATTATGCCTTTGTGGTGACGATGAGGTCTGATGGGAGGTGCTACCATGGGAGGTGCAGTGAGGTCTTTCAGTGCCTTGAGATCAGGAGTGCTGCTTCCAGAAGTTGCAGCTGCCCTAACTTGCTCGTAGAAGAGAACCTGAACCACCACGCGTAAAGGAAGCCTCTCATCTTGGACAGCATGCATACAAGCTTCAACAGACAGCTTCTTACAGTCCATGAGCTTGCAAATCTTCTTCCTTTCGCTCTTACTAATGCTACGATGCAACTGTTTATCATAAACAAAATATCATGAGTATCATATTGCAAACAGGAGAGCTTAATTACACTAAAAGTATGCAGGATGATATGTTGAAAACTGATTCACATTAATGCAATGATGGTTGCATTCATAGAAATTATGATACATGATAAGTTAAAATGATATTCACATAGGTATGGGAGGGACATCTTACTTTCATGTACATGTCGAAAAGCCTGAAATCATCTCAGCAAGGTTGACAAAAGCTGACAGAAGTAGATGACGATCCTTGGCTCAGCAAGGTACAAATCAATCAGCTTTGCAACCATCAGCTTTGAGGCTCCAGACAGGATCCCGGGGCGCCTAATTTCCTTAATCTCTTCACCATTATGGTCCAATCCCGACGCATCATTCTGGTCCCTTGTCAAAAACTCCTGCAGAATCTCACGAACAACCTGGACATCATACATGGATGTGTCCTTATCCTGGGATGGGATCAGGAGATCACTCACATAAGCCTCTTCTTATAAAAACATCTATGCAATTCTACGTAAAAAAATGTCAAACCAACTAATCAATATCACAAAAAAGGCACAAAAAAGTAGCACAAAAAGGGCTTTTTACACTTGGTAGAAGTTAAAGCACAAAAAACCTCCCAAGTCCTACACAGCCACCCATCCTTGATTTTTTATACTACACACAACTACCATCAGACAAAACAATTAATATTACTACCAAAACACCAGTTAGGTAAAAAATCAGCAAGAAACCATACAATCAGGAAAAGCCAAGAACGAACTTACCACCATACAAAAATTCAGTGCCAGGTCTCCATGACGCTTTTGACCTTCGGAGCATAGAGGGAATACACTAAACTTGGAGCTGAATTCATTTTTCATCTTGGAGCATTTTTCATCATTTTTCTGTAATAATGAGCAAAGAGATTTCAATCAAAATGCATTATAGCTTAGAGCAAAAACATGTACTAAGAGCACATCACAAATCACAGAAATGAACTTCAGTTGTTTTTATACCTGCTTATTAACATCAGGGTGGAACTTGAGGGCGAGTTTTCTGTAAGCCCTTTTGATTTCATCCGGAGTTGCAGACGGGGAAACCCCCAACACCTCGTACAGAGACTCTCTCGTGCTCGCCTTCACTACCACGCTTCTCCTCCTTCCTAGTCCCTTCTTAATCTCTTCGAACCGGTAGCAATTTCTGCAGCTCAAACTCTGCGAAAATCCCAATGTTTTTCTCCACTCGATTATCTTCAGATTCGGGAGAAACCCACTCCCAAATCTGCAGACTGGAACCAAAAACAGGGTCTGAATCTGCAGTCACGAGCCAGGCGCTGTTCGGCCTCAAGAGCGGCAAGTCCAGCGGCGGGAGGATCAGCTGCATCCGCAAGGTGAAGCTCGTCACTCCAGAAGGCGAGATCGAGTACATCTGCCCGCCGGATGTTTACATCCTCGACCATTTGGAGGAGCAGGGGCATGATTAACCTTACTCCTGCCGCGCCCGATCTTGCTCGTCCTGCGCCGGAAAGGTCATCTCCAGCATCGTCGACCAGAGCTTCTTGGACGACGAGCTTCCGCAAACCCAAACCCGAACCCGTTTCTCAGAAGGCGGTGGTTAAGGAGCAGATGAGCAAGCGGTTCTCCTGCAGCAGCAGCAGCGAGGAGGAAGTTCCGATCGGGTCGTTGATAGACAACAGCCTGAGGACGAAGATGCAGCGGGAGAGCGATTTCTCCGGCAAAGAACAGCCGGTGAGAGCGCTGCCGAAGTATCTCAAGCTCATCAAGCCGCAGATCGAGGAGAGGTGTGGATCAGCATCGAGAAAGATGTGGGATGAAAGATGATTTAAGATTTAGAGGATAAGGTTCAATATATAATTATAGCGTGAACGGTTCAGATTAAATTAGATAAAATTAGTTGACGGATCAGATCTATGGATACTATTTAAGAAAATGCTACAAGCAATTCAGAATTAATATTTCATTCTAATTATATTCATGAAAAAAACTATGCAGCCTTTACATGTTCTTTTTGAAAACATACAAATTTTAATAACTGCGTATTAACCATCAATTTTAGTATAATTTTAATAATATATTAAATATTTTGTAAAAAATACAATTTCAATACTAATTATTGGTTTTTAACATTGATACCAATTGTAAATTTTGAATAATACAATTCTTTCAGAAAATAGTGAAAACACGGGTAAAGAAAGCTCTTAGTTGAAACTTTTATAAATTTTAAATTCACCCTGTAAAAAATTTAATTCATTTTAAGATGATATCGTGCACATTACACGCTTTATGAACAATGATTAGTACAAATACTTTATTTTAGTGCATTATAAATGGAATATTAGCAGGGAAAAATATAAAATGTAACTTTTACACTTGATAAAACTTTTACACTTGATAATGAATTTTCGAACATTCTTATCAATGTTATTTCATGAACTTTCTGTTATAATATCTCAACATCAGTCAAATTTACATAATTCATTTACTAATTGAAATAATTGATCACCACATGATGGAAATATGACTCCAAAGTATATCTACTAACTACAAGTTATAGTCTTAGTAAAACTTCTCAGATTCTTGCTACTAAAGTTGTCACTACACTTACTTTTCATCGAGTCAATACCAAAGCAGATTCACATCAAAATTATATTATACATTATAAAATTAACATAATCATAAAAATTTCATTATTAAAAGTAAAACATTTGATGTTTTGTGACATTTTCAAATTGTTACTCAATTGAACATTTGTATCAGTGATATTTCATGGACTTTATGTTGTAAGGCATAAAAACACTCAAATATACTTAATTTCATTTAGTATTTGAAACAATTAGATCACAACTATGGGTGAAATATGACTGCAAAGTATATATACTTAACTAAGTTGTAATCCCAGTAGTACTTCTTAGGTTCTTGCTTCTAAAGTTCTCACTAAACGTACCGAAAATCGAGTCAATACCAAAGAAAATTTACATTAAAGGTGTCTTATACATTCTAAATTACCTTAATCATTAAAAATTAATCAAGTTTAAAAGTCAAAATTTGATATTTTATGACATTTTTCAATTTTATATACCAAGAGCAGCAATTACTTGTTGCTATGCATATGTGGAGCAGCCATTATTTGTTGCTATACCTACCTAGAGCAACAGTTAATTGTTTCTATGTATACCCAGAGCATAATTTTTACATGAATTTGGTCCACCAAGTCAATATTTCAAATTCATTTGTCGTTAATCACGCCAAGAAACTACCGTGTACATAATAAAATTATCATAGTTATAAAAGAACTAGTTTAAAAGACAATATTTGATGTTTTATGACAATTTTATGACAAGATTTGATGTTTTATGACTAGTTTTCATTATACATATCATTTATTGAACTAATAGCAACGTAAATATACATTAAACGTGTCATATGCATAATAAAATTAACAAAATTATCAAAATATTTAGGTATATAAGTTAAAATTTGTTTGTTTTTGACATTTTTTCAAATTTTTATTCAACCCGACAGTCTATCAATGCTATTTCATGGACTTTATGTAATAATGTCTAAAAAACACTCAAATATACTTAATTTCATTTAGTATTTGAAACAATTTGATCACAACTATAGGTAAAATATGACTGCAAAGTATATATACTTAACTAAGTTGTAATCCTAGTAGTACTTCTTAGGTTCTTGCTTTTAAAGTTCCCACTAAACGTACCAAAAAATCGAGTCAATACCAAAGAAAATTTACATTAAAAGTGTCTTATACATTTTAAATTACCTTAATCATTAAAAAAATTCAAGTTTAAAAGTCAAAATTTGATATTTTATGACATTTTTCAATTTTATATACCAAGAGCAGTAGTTACTTGTTGCTATGCATACGTGGAGCAGCCATTAGTTGTTGCTATACATACCTAGAGCAACAGTTAATTGTTGCTATGTATACCCAGAGCATAATTTTTACATGAATTTGGTCCACCAAATCAATATTTCAAATTCATTGGTCGTTAATCACGCCAAGAAACTATCGTATACATAATAAAATTATCATAGTTATAAAAGAACTAGTTTAAAAGACAATATTTGATGTTTTATGACAATATTTGATGTTTTATGACTAGTTTTCATTACACATATCATTTATCGAACTAATAGCAACGTAAATATGCATTTAAAAGTGTCATATGCATAATAAAATTAACAAAATTATCAAAACTTTTAGGCATATAAGTAAAAAATTAGTTTTTTTTGACATTTTTTCAAATTTTTATTCAACGTGACAGTCTATCAATGCTATTTCATGGACTTTATGTAATAATGTCTAAAAAATACTAAAATTTACTTAATTTCATTTAGTAATGGAAATAAATTGGTCAACTATGGTGGAAATATGACTCCAAATTATATATTTAAGTACCAAGTAGTAGTCTTAGTATTGTTTCTCAAGTCTTGATACTAAAGTTTTCACTATGCGTACCTTTCAATGAGTTAATATCAAAGCAAATTTACACGAAAAGTGTCTCATACATACTAAAAGTATAATAATCATTAAAAAATTTGGTTTAGAAGTAATAAATTGATACTAAGTGATTTGTTTTCAAATTTTCATACATTTCAACGCTTTGAAACAAGCGTTGAATCAAGAGAGACGTGGCTCCTCTCCTTCATGACACGTGTACACATTTTGCAATTGGGCTATGAGTGAAGTCGTATAGTGTTGGATATGGGTTATGGGAGAATTCGTATAATGTTGGATATGGCCCAAGAGTAGGCTTTTTTTTTTAATTTGCCATCAATTGTTTCAACGTTTGGTGGTAATACTTAAACCGCTGAAATAACACTTGACTTTATAAATCAGGATCCATTTAATATATTTGTGAAATAGGCCCAACATAAGCCCAATAATTTGGATTGCAAACTAAGCCCAATTGTCGAGTCAGCATTCGTTACAGCGCTACCCTCACCTAGCGCTGAAATAACGCGGGGTCCAATCAGAAATTCAACGCAAGCACTCGGTCAATTCGTCCAGCAAGCATTCGTTACAGCGCTTCCCTTACGTAGCGCTGAAATATGTCGGGGTCCATCAACAAATTCAACGACCAGGTTCTGGTCAATGCGTCTAGTCAGCTTCCCGTTCAGCGGAATGCCTGGCAACGCTGAAAGCAGATTGAGCCATATCTCATTGTTTCAGCGACATTTGAGGAAACCGCTGAAAGCTGAAAGTCAACACTTAAATTCTTGGTCAGATTCGGGGCCCAAAATAGAAATAACCGCTGAAATGATTGTTTCAGCTGTTATTTTACACGTTATATCAGCTGCAAACACCGCTGAAACGGCTTCGTGTTTTTCTAGTAGTATCATGTTACATTCACTTAATTTTAAGACAAAAAATTACAGTAGACAGCAACATAATGTTTCTTGTTCCAATTTTTTTAAAAAATTTTAACTTTTAACACTGATCATTATTATATTTTAGTTGCATGTAACCATCAATACTATTATTATATCTGATATCGTTATATTTATTTAATCAGTATAAATCTTATACAGGTATCAAAATTTTATTAATGCCTATGATCAAACTTGTGTGTTACAGGAGTATGTAAAATAGATTATGTAAAGAATAAATTGGAACCGAAAGAGTGTGTAAAATGCACATATATATTTAAAAAATGAACAAAAACTGATAATGATTTTCCATCAAATATATTTTCTAATTAAAAGAAGAGGTGGGACGCAAGAGCAGTCATTTCTCCATTTGTGGTTATCCACACCATAATTACCCGCAGGGAAATGATGCAGAGACATCAAAAGGAATATCCCGCTTTCAATTTTTCTTTTGATAGTTCTAACTCCTAATAAACTTTACGACATTTTACATATATACCAATGTGAAATTTTCAACACAGATTATAGGGCGGATAAAACCAGTAGTGGAATCAAGAGTTGCTGAAGGTGGCAATCTCAAATTTTTTATTAAAGGTTAAATTACTTTAATTTGGACGGTAATACGATGGAGTTATAATGGAGAGGGCAACATTTCATGTCACCGATATATCATCATATCAGCTCATGAATTCCAGTCTGATTCCGCCGCCGGATTAAACCATGCCGACTTCCAATTGTGCAGAAAAAGAAAACCCTAGTCATGGTTTCACTTGGTGATGAAGACGTGACGGATGAAGGGCACTCAATCGGAATTAGTCCAATGATATTGTGGCCCTTTTCCTGATATGGTGAGAAAAGTGAAAAGGTAACTGTTACCAATAATATGGATTTCGTGGGATGAAAAAGCCTAAAAGCTACCGGAAACATCTTCATTCATCTTTTGAAGTTAGCTCTACACACTGATAAATACAACAACAAAAAATGTTAAATGATGATACTATATATTGTTTTACAAACTATGTAGTTCTTACTTAATTTAATTACATAGGAGTGCTTCTATCTTTAAGCTATGAATCAACTATTCACTGACCATATTATGCTTTGTATGCTAGTATAGGAAGAGAAGATGACTCAATTTAATCCTCTATGGAGATGGGAAGTTTGTATGCTTCTTTTCTCTTCGGAACGTGTGTTTCCCCCTGAATTCACCTCAAATTTATAGATCATTGCATGAAACAAAACTTTCCCATTTCATTGTTGTTATACTACATGAATAAAACGTTATGGTATGTAGGATTTGATATTATTACCAAACATTAATTGAGGTGAAAAGGTTTGACAATAGAAAATTTTCAAACATTATTTCTTAACTCTTGTAAAAGAGTTGAATGACTATCATTGGATCACTGTCCTAAACTGATTAAGCTTAAAAATATTGGACTGGATGCAAAATTCTTCAAGTTTCCACACTGTTGGATTACACATACTGATTTTCTAGAGCTTAAAGAATACATGGATAGCATAGAGGAGTGTATGGAATGCTAAATATTTTTGTTTTAAACTCAAGAGACTAAATAAATGTCGTAGAAATGTCTTTGAAATTGTTGGGAGAATGTTAAATTAGGGCTGAATTTGTTGAAGACCTTCAGGATATCTTGAAGATACCAGTGGAAACAAACAGTGTTGTGAAAGTCAAATTCAGCCAATTGCCTCAACCTCTGCTTCTTGGTTATGCAGGGAAGAGAATTAAACTTGACCTTGAGTTAGGCCTTGGGGGACTCAGAGAGACACTGCTTCATCGACCATTACATAATCTAGTCTTTGCAGGGAAAAGTGTTGAAAACTCTCATCTTTGTAAATTTTGGTCATTTCATTTCAAACCAAACATTACAATTTTACAGCGTTCACTCCAGTTACCTAACATAAAACTCTCTGCTAGCTCTATGTGTCAACACAGACCTACAACTAATACAACTGATTAAAACCTCCACCATCAACAGATTACCAAAACTCCACCTTTCCTTCCTCACGGTAATCTATATATAAGACCATGGTATCGAGACCGTCAATTTTTATGATAGTTTCTATCTGATGATTTGTTAGATTTGGATAACAGTTTTGCAGACTTGCACGTGAGATAGGTCAAAATATTCCAACAATAGTGGATGAAGAAACAAATCTGAAACTGAAGAAACAAGTGGAGGATGAGGAGTTGATAGATATTCTTTGAAATTCATGGTGAATCATCTCATACACGAGATGGATACGCATGTGGCTTTAATGTGCAATTCAAACTGGATATGATCAAAACTTTTAATACGATATCTCAAGTTTCATTTCCTCCCGTCGTTTGATTCAATTTAATATAGTTCAATTAAGCAAAAATACGGTTTGATGAAATTCAGGCAAATTTAGTCATTTTGATTATATTTTTAATGTAGGATTAATTTTCACTTTAGTTCAACAAGATACACAACCTCATGAGAACGAGACCTAATTAATTTCCATATGAACCAAATGTCTCCTAAAAATAACGGATTGTATATAGCGTTCCAGTAAAAAAAACGTGTTTTCTGTGGGTTTGTGAGGGTCTGTTCAGTACATGTTGTCCAATCATTTTTCAATTCAATTAAATTTTCATAAAATATGAATTTATAAATTCAACTTATTTTATATATACTATTATTATTTTCAACATGTTGATTTTTATTTAACTTTATTTCAAATTCAATTCAATATTTTTCAGTTGAGTTCAGTTAAAATGAGTCGTACTAAACATGGTTAAGTCGAAATTCAACTTAAGATTTGTGAGTCAAATTCAACTTTAGATCCATTTTTCACTTCAGCTCCTTCCTTTCTCCTCTTTCTCACTTTAGCTCCTTATACTTTTCTCTATTTCTTTTTTTCCTTTTTGTACCCTCCTTCCGTAGGCCATGTCAAGTTCAGCTGAACTGAAATTCACTTAACTGAAATTCGCTGAAATTTGCTGAAGTCTGCTGAAATTCGCTGAAGTCCGCTGAAGTCCGCTGAAGTCTGCTGAAGTCTGCTGAAATCCGCAAAAGTTCGCTGAAGTTTGCTGAAATCCGCTGAAGTTCGCTGAAATTTGCTGAAGTGTGTTGAAATTAACTATAAAATATAATAATAATAATAATAATATTAATTTGAATTCAAACATTCAACTTCAAATTTGATCAAATAAAAAAAAATTTAAAGTAATTATTTTATTTGTACAATGGTTTTTCAAATATGACACATATCATACCAATCAAAAAATGAAATACTTTGTTTCGGAATAATTATTTGATCAAATAATAAATATTTCGAAATAATTTTTTTTTTTTGTTAATGGACATATTCGTAATCAGGGCATGTTTAATACGCCTGAACTGAATCGAATAAATATTGCACCAAATCAAATGAAAATCTCTATCTAATGGTAGAGAAAGAGAGATTCAAGAACGGAAAATAGAATTGAATTGAACTACACTTAACTGAATTGAACTACATTTAATTGAAATGAACTGAATTGAACTTCATTTAACAAAAATGAACTGAATTTTCAATATAAATTTAAAATCGTCAAATTATATTTTCGGGGAACTGAATTGAAATAAATTACATTTTCTCTGAATTGGATTGAACTGGACTGAATCATTAACATATATTTTGTTTTAATTTTAATTAAAATATAATGTACTGAACTGAACTGAAACTACTGAACTGAATTGAACAGAACTAAAATGAAATGAACTGAAAAATAATGAACTGAACTGAAAATATTCAGATAAGTTGTACTAAACAGACCCTTATTGTTGAATTTGTTAATTTTGAGTATAAATTAGAACGATTAAAAATAAGTTTATTTGATAAATTAAAACAAAATACATTGAAGAAACATTTGTTATCAATTAACTTCATTTGATAAATCAAAACAAAAGTATTTCAGTGACATTTTTGAATTGTAGAAAATATTATTTTAAAACAATTTAGTGAAAATAGGGAATTTTTTAAAATTTAGCTGAAACCCGCTGAAACCCGCTGAAGTCCGCTAAAACCCGCTGAAGTGTTCTGAAATCCACTGAAATCCGCTGAAATCTGCTTAACTTAACTGAAATGTGCAGAATTCAAACTGAACTTGACAGGGCCATAAGCCCGTCAGTTTATATAATCCTCTCCTTACCATTGTGATTTGTGAATTCCTTCTTCCTAAGGCGAGTCTCGACGGGTTCTCCATTCTCTCCGTTGTCGATCACCCCTTTCAACAAACACAGGCCCTGTCAAGTTCAGCTGAACTGAAATTCACTTAACTGAAGTTCGCTGAAATCTGCTGAAGTTCGATGAAGTCTGCTGAAGTTCGCTGAAGTTTGCTGAAGTCCGCTGAAGTTCGCTGAAATCTGCTGAAGTTCGATGAAGTTCGCTGAAGTCTGCTGAAATCTGCTGAAATTTGCTAAAGTGTGTTGAAATTAACTACAAAATTTAATAATAATAATAATAATAATAAATAATAATAATAATAATATCATTATTATTAATTTGAGTTCAAACATTCAACTTCAAATTTGATCAAATAATAAAGATTTTAAAGTAATTATTTTATTTGTCCAATGGGTTTTCAAAAATGACACATATCATACAAATCAAAAAATGAAATACTTTGTTTCGCGGTAATTATTTGATCAAATAATAAATATTTCGCAATAATTATTTTGTTTGTTAATGGACATATTCATAATCAGGGCCTGTTTAATACGCCTGAACTGAGCTGAACTGAACTGAATCGAATAAATATTGCACCAAATCAAATGGAAATCTCTCTCTAATGGTAGAGAAACAGCAATTCAAGAACATAAAATAGAACTGAGTTGAACTACACTTAACTGAACTGAACTACATTTAACTGAAATGAACTGAATTGAACTTCATTTAACAAAAATGAACTAAATTTTCAATGTAAACTTAAAATCGTCAAATTATATTTTCGGGGAACTGAATTGAAATAAATTACAATTTCTCTGAATTGGATTGAACTGGACTGAATCATTAACATATATTTTGTTTTAGTTTTAATTGAAGTATAATGTACTGAACTGAACTGAAACTACTAAACTGAAATGAACAGAACTAAAATGAACTGAACTGAAAAATAATGAACTGAACTGAAAGTATTCAGATAAGTTGTACTAAACAGGCCCTTATTGTTGAATTTGTTAATTTTGAGTATAAATTAGAACTAATAAAAATAAATTTATTTGATAAATTAAACAAAATACATTGAAGAAACATTTGTTCTCAATTAACTTCATTTGATAAATCAAAACAAAAGTATTTCATTGACATTTTTGAATTGTAGGAAATTTTATTTTAAAACAATTTAGTGAAAATAGGGATTTTTTTTTTAATTTAGCTGAAATCCGCTGAAATCTGCTGAAGTTCGCTGAAGCCAGCTGAAATCTGCTGAAATCCGCTGAAGTCTGCTGAAATCCGCTGAAGTCCGCTGAAGTCTGCTGAAGTCCGCTGAAGTCTGCTGAAATCCGCTGAAATCCGCTGAACTCTGCTTAACTTAACTGAAATGTGCAGAATTTAAACTGAACTTGACAGGATCAGAAACACCGTGAATTCGGTGAGTCTAATTGATTCAATGTAATCACCAATTTAGAGCTTCTTATCTTTTTTTGAAGAACAAAATTCTTAGTGAAGGGTTTAATTTGATATTTGAATTCGATAAAGATGTACATTTACATTGAATCTCTTACTATGGACTCCAGAAACTAATCATCTGTGTGTTGTGTTTAATACTCCCTCTGTTCGGTTAAATATGTTTTATCGCACTATTCATTGTAACATGTTTGACCATCAATTTAGAGTATTACATTAATACAAATATAATTATGTGATATAGTTTTGGATTCTCCGTAACATGTATATTCAAAATAAATTTTTTTTACCGTCATCTAATACATGTAATTAAAATTATCAACGGTCAAACAAAATTTTAAAACGATCAACTAAGACAATCTTATCCGAACGGAGGGAGTAATTGATTACCACACCTTAAATTAATTTGGGCGCTTTTGTTTGTCTACATTACTTATGTTCGTTGGGATCATCTTAAATTAATCTAGATTGATTAGTAAGATGATGATCATATGAAAATATGAATGTTGAGATAAATTATAAAGGTACGATTGGTTTGGACTTAAAATAATCGAGTGAAAAGATATTTCTGAACTAAATTATAAATAGATTTTTTATTAATAATAAATAAAATAAAAGGAAATATGTTAAAATTTAAATTTTGATGATAATATCCGAAAAAAAACTAATACGTGCGGTCTAAAGAAAGTTGCGAGGGTGAGTGGGTGAGTTGTAAAATTAAATAATAATAAAAAGAGGGAGATATATGTTGGGAGAATAGGACTTAATAATATAAATTGATATGCTAAAGAAAGGGCTAGACAGAAGAAAACTCGGAAGGAACGAAACAGGGAATAAGGTTTCAGGAACTCGGAACAGAGAGTAACGATTTTGGGAACTCGGGAAGAAACGTAACAGAGAGTCAAGAGGTATGTTTGAGTTTTAAGATTCACAGGTATTGTTAGTAAATATATTATCTCCTCAGTCTTCGAATTGATCAACCGAAGCAATAAAGCTTGGATTATGTAGGTTCTCCCCAATAAAAATGAATACTTAGGCTACTGTGAGTTATATGAACTGTAAACATCCATGCAATAACATATCTAGTGTAGGAGAACTCAATAAAGGGGTGTGGTATTTTTGATCATGAAGGTGTTTGATGAAATTACTAAGAGAGTATTTATTTATTTTCAACAGATTACATACCATATGATCAGTTTGAAAACAAATTTTATGACTGAATTTTATTCCTTGTCCTTTTCAGGATCATGAAAATGATTGTTTAAGTAAACGGTTTTCAGTTCAGAAATTAAAAACAAATGACTTGGTTTTCGTATTTCTTAAACAAAATTCTCTAGTTTTCTACAGCTAATTTTTGCATCATGAAACTTAGCTAGGACTGTAGGCAGAATTAGCATTATGTATAGCATAATTATCGTTAAAAAAAAAAAACCAAAACAAAACACATGTAAAGAATCGAGTGAGCTGAGTTGTAGAGATAATGATCGAAGGAAATGATATAAGCAATTAAGGTGGATTGTTCCTACCGAATCTACTTGTTATCACTATATAATCATGTAAGGTGCATAGGTTGATAATTCCCAGTGTATTGCCAGTGGTAACCAGTAAGTATGTTATCGGAATAAAAATAAGGAGTGTTAACCAGTAAGTATGTTATCGGAAAAAATAAGGAGTGTTAACCAGTAATTATGTTATCGGAATAAAAATAAGGAGCGGTATAACAGCAAAGACTGGTGAAGTTTATTCCGACAAACAATTTGACTTATAATTAATTTAGCTCATCGTGTTAGGAATCTAGTTTTTTTTTAGTTTCATTATTTTTATTTTAAAATTTTCAGACCCTAGAAGAATAATTAAGTAACGAGTAGATATATTTATGGTGCAGATTTCAGCAAGCAGGACCTTACAAGGCCTACGGACTGAAGTGAGTATTCTCACTTTTCTAAAAATATATGTACATTTCGAAAACTGCCATGCTTATATGTTTTATAACGAGTCTTTTACTCTAAAATTTGATTTATAAATATATACATATCAGTTGTGATATTCTTTATAATAGATAATTAAAACATTCTTTAAAATCAGAATATGTTTCTGTGCTGTGTTCTGAGGTTAAATTGAAAAGAGTCATGACCAGTCAAATTGCAAGGGTGTTTCTGATTTTTTTTACTGGAATGTGTGTGCTATTTGTGATTCTTGGGTGTGTTTGAATTATAACTTGCGGCCAATTGTCCATAAGAGGTTTATGATGTAGAAAAAAAGGAAGGGACCTAAGTGCTACGTACGTACAGGAAGCCACCTCTAGAATCCTAACTTGACATGACTTGTTTGCTTGACGTGAGCTGGTTGTTTGATATGTCTGTATGTGATGTGCAATATCTCAGTGTTTCTGAAATATAATGTGCTAATTACCTCAGTGTTTCTGATATATAATGTAGTAATCATTAAAATATATTTTTTTCTCTGTTTTAAAAATCCAATTCTATTGTGCATGTTTTTGTCATAAAATGGTCTCTGGAAAATTATTTAATTAGATGAGTCAACCTGGTTGAGAGTGCATTAAAAGAAACGAAATAAGATAGAAATAAATAAATAAAACGATAATACTTGTCATATGATATTATGAAGTACTGTACGATTTGTGTGCACAGACGTGAATATGTTACTGATTTTTACTAAGTTAGATTGGGAAAATATGTCTTCCTGTGATTAATTTTGATGTGAGGTTAAACTAAGTAAGTCTAAAGGGTTAAGTCCATGTTTCGTTGATCGGTACATTACGGTGACAGAGAATGATTTGAAACTGAAAATATAGAATGAAGAAATCTGGGTTTACTGTGTTTGTGTGTCATTTTTGCTATTTAGGGTGAAACCTTTGGTAGTTAAACTTGCTGTGAATTAAAAATATGACAACTCATTTCAGAATTAGTTTGTTCAGAAACGTTTACTTGAGGTCTTGGTTTTTGTTGGTATTAATGGGCATGCGTATTTTCTGAGTTTCTTTTCGGAGAATATCACTGGGCGTAAAAGCTCATTATGTGTTTCTGTGGCATGGCAGATCTATGTTGAGGACATTTTGGTTAGGAATGCTTGCTGAACCTATTCTATTAAACTCAAGTGCTATTAGCTTAGTCATGGCGTGTGTGCCTATCTAAAATAAGTATTTTGGTTCCTGTAAAATTATCATCCACTACGAAAGACTCATGTACTTCTATTTAACTAGGAGCAAGTGTGATTTCTTTTGTCATGTAAATAAGATCCAGAGTTATTGTAAAAAGGCATCTCTTGTACTCTGAAGCTACAACTATATCTGCTACAACTATATCTGCTGTTGAGTTCTGGAGAAATCCAGGTTGACGTCACGGTTATATTAAGCTTAACTGGGAGAATAAATGTTAGACTTTATATGTTGTGTCATATCCTGGTCCTTTTTGTGTTTTAGCTATATACTGCTCCATATATGCTGAATTTAAGCAAAACCCTGCTCTAATTCAGTAAAAATGAATCAATTTTAGTTACTTCAATTTTTTTTACCATGAAGGTGCTATTTCTTTTGCTTCTCATATGGGCTGCTCTGCTTAGCCTTTTGTTTGTGTGGATATGTTTAACTGTTATCACTTTTTACTTGAAATGCAGAAATTACTCATAATGTTTTACTTTTCTGTTTATGTGACCTCGTATTACTGATCACTTTCTTCAAGTTTTAGGCCAAGTGAACACTCATCAAAACTATAAAGGAATTATAAGAAACTCTATACATTTTAAAAAGAATGATCTTAGATATCTCATATCTGTAAATAATTTATTCTGCTCTATTGACACATGGGAAAACAGAATGATTGGCTTCTTGAAGAATGAGTATGTGAATTTGAGAATACTTTATTCTTTTACCTTTTCTTACTTCTTAGGACTTTGGCTGTAAAATATTCTAGCTGATTTTCTGAATAAAAGGTGTCTAGATCTGTCTTAATGTTTAAAATTTGCTCACAGTTGTCTGTTTAATTAGTACATAAATTTGCAGTCAAAACATAAACTGAGTTCATGGTCTTAAGAGAATTCATATTGGCTTGGTACTGTTGTTTTGCAGCTTGTGTTTGTCTTTATGCTTCACAAGGTTGATATCAAGAACAACTTTAGGCGGTTATAATCAAACTAATTATCCTTATGGCTGCATATGTAAGGATAATTAGTTTGATTAGAACCGCCTAAAGTTGTTCTTGAAGCATATATAACTATCACCAGTAGAATAGTTTCTTTGGGATTGTGGTTGAATCTTGGCTCAATAAATCTAAACTACTTACAGACTTGGCATAGGCTGGAAACATGAGTAAATGAAACCAAGGTAAAGAAAACCTTGGAGAAATATAGGATGGAAGACTTTCCAAATAATAACTTAAATATAGGATGAACATATTTTCTGAAGATTAAACTTCCTGCTTGTATTTATAGATGTTACATTCGATGAAAAACCATTCTTTCGAATCCGTTTGAAAATTCTGCATTGATGTTCAAATTCACTTTGTTTTTATGGCATAGATTAAAAGCATGACTTATAATCTTGTGCGGGTGTAAAGTGAGCACCTAATATCTGTATAAATTCCTTTATGAAATTGCACAAGTGAAATCAGTAAGTTGGTAATTTTCCTCATAGTGTTCTTGGTTGGTAATTTTCCTCGATTTTGCCTTTGGTTACAGGTTATTAGCCCAGCATGGTGAATGCCATTAAGGGACTGTTGATTTCATGGTAAAGCAATTTATTTGACTTTGTCCTCATCCGTGTGTCTCTAAAGTCACTTCTTTATGATTAGATAACATGAATGATGTTAGATGCTATAGATCGGCCATCTTATTTTCTCTTAATATGCATCTGAAGCTTCCTAAGAACAGTTTTAAATTTTGAATTTTTTTACCATGAGCTATTTCCATTTCATTAGATATCAATTCCACTCTGCATCTTGTTTTTTAACTTGTTTCTGACCACATTTTTGTTTTATTTTCATGCAGTGATATCCCTATGGCCGTGTTTATTGTTAACATGAACAATGCTTTACCTCAATCACAGAAGTTCATCATACACGTTTTGGACAACACACACATATTTGTGCGCCCTGATGTAGCTGGAATGATAAGATCCGCCATTGCAGATTTCAGGGATGCAAATACTTATGAGAAGCCCGGGGCTTAAATAAGCACATTAATAATTTGTTGCATTATCTGTAGTACCGATATACCATTAACCTGATGTTATGGTTGACTGATTGTGTGAATTAGTTGTAGTTTGCTATCCATGTCATTTATCAGCTGCCTTGTGAGTAACTTTTAGGATCTGTCTATGCATTTTCCGGTCGTATATTTAGCAGTTCAAATAAAATTCTGGCTACAGAATGAACTGCTTAATGTGTTTATACATTTTTCTTCTAATAGAGCTTGTTCTGAGAAATGACTTCCACACATCTTTGGAACTGGTATGTGAAGCTTTTGGCTTGTCCGTAGAACCAAGCTGTGAAGCTTGGAACCATTAATGTCCTGGAAAATGTCAGGATACAAGTGAAATGCATGTCTACTGAACTCTGCAAATATAAATATGGTCCCTAATCATCTGCCATTGTCGCAAAAAAAAGGTTTTTATACTCATTCACCAGCTGAGAAGTTCTGAATTTGAATTTAGCAAAAATGCATGAACAATCAGAAAAGATCCCTCTTCTTATCAAGAAATGGGATGACAAGAAACCATCTTTGTTTATAACCCTAACTAAATGGATGATCAGAGCTGCCATTTACATCCTTTTCATGACCTGGATTACCATCATTGTTCTGTTTCCGCTGTGAGAAGTGATCCCGGTGTCTGATGAACTGCAAAGCTTTACTTATCGCTCGGTTTATGGAGTTCCAGGTCTGTTCTTCACTAGTACACAATGTTTAAATCACTTTCGCGCCATGAATATACGTATGTAACAACGTAAGTACCATTTATTAGATTCCGCTAAAGAATTTTTTCGAATTTTAGATTTGCTTATTACGAATTCCACTTATCATGGTTTAGGACTTTTATAGAATTTTAGATTCCGACATTTATTTTATTGTAATTTCTTTTTGAATTTTTATAATATGATATTGATTTATTAAATTATTTTAGTTTAATTTATTTACTTATTAATTTGTTTTGTACTTATGCAAGCTTGTATCATAGGTTAGTTTTTTTAACCGTCAATTACTTATAAACAATTTAATTAATTCATTGGTTAAAAACTTTCAAGGCGTGAGGATGCAAGGAGTTCAAGCCGGAGCTTGGATTTATGTAAATTAAATGAATAAATTAAGTTCGTAATTAGAGTTGGTCTCTGGAGTGACCGTCTATATTATAGCTATAATATAGACCAAGGACTACATTACAATATGGAAGGAAGGAGGTCCTTATTTGCAAAATTTTGAAAAAGTACTATTCACGGCACTGTTCACGCTTACTGTTCACGGCACTGTTCACGCAAAGAATACTTGTAAACACAAAATAATTCAGGTTAGAAAGACAAGTTTCCATATTGTAAACATCAGATTTTAGGTACATAAAAACTAGGGTGTTTAGGTTAAATAATGTTGTGTTAATTATAGTCAAGTTTCACCAAAGTATTCAGCCTAAAAATTCAATTTTTCACAATCATCACAGTTTTCAACTTAAACAATCAAGTTTCACAAAAATCACAGTTTTCAGCCTAAAAAATCAAGTTTTTACAATCACTCTAATTTTCAGCCTAAATAATTAAGTTTTCACAATCTTCACAGTGTTCACAATAAATAATCAAGTTTCGCAAACACCAAAGTTTTCAACCAAAACAATCAAGTTTTCACAATAAAAACAGTTTTCAACCTAAACAATCAAGTTTTACAACCACCACAGTTTTCAGGCTAAAAAAATATAGTTTCTACAATCACTGTAATTTTCAACCTAAATAACCAAGTTTTCACAATCACAGTTTTCACATTAAAAAATCAAGTTTTACAAACACCACAGTTTTCACAATAAATAATCAAGTTTCAACACAAATCAAGAAGCCTAGTTTTCAAGTTAAACACATAAAATTTCATATGCAGACAGAAACCACATTAAACAGTCTAGTTTTCAAGCTAAACACATAAAATTTCATAACAAGACAGAATCCACATTAAAAAGTTCAGTATCCAAGATAAACACATAAAATTTTATAAGCAGAAAGACATCACATTAAACAGTATAGTTTTCATAGTAAAACACATAACTTTTCAAACTAAATAATCAATTTTCCACAATCTTCACACTTTTCAGAGTAGATAATCAAGTTACACCACAGTTTTCAACACAAATCACAGAAATCACAGCAATCGGAACTAAATATAAAGGTTTAAAAGCTCATGTACCCCCAAGTTTATAAGAAAGTGCCAATGTACCCCCGAGTAATTCAAAAGTGTTGATGTACCCCTATTATTATATTGAATAAAGATGTGTACCTCTAAAGCCCATTTTCAACACCATTTTGAATTAAAAGACAAATTTACCCTCACTTGTTGGATTTTTTTTCCCTTGACCCAAATGCTCATGAGCACGAAAAAAATTCAAGAAATCAATATCACTGAATTACAAAATAAATGCACAATATTATTGAAAGGGGCAATTCTAGATGCAGTCCATATTTTGCTTATTTTATAGTCCAAAAAAATACGTTTTTGATATATATGATATGATCAATAATTAAGTATATCAGACATATGCATCATATATATATATATATATATATTACTTCTATTGCATACACTTGCAAATCAGTTATATATCATAATTATTGTATATATGATTATATAACAAAAATACGGACTGCAAATAAGCAAAAAACAGACTAAATCTAATAGGCCAGTATTGAAAAAAGTTAACATTTTTATCCAAAAACTCAACAAACTGAAAACATTGGTGAAGTTACCATAATCTCGCCGCCTTGAGCTACTCACGCTAATTATTACTGGGTGTGGCGGTTTCGGTCCCCCGGCTCACACTAATTTCTGGGCACGGTGGTTTTGGTCCCCTCGACTTCAAACGCTTTCATCCGATAAAGTAACGGTGACTGGTGGTATGGATTTGGATTGCCTTTTTTAACTGGGTGTGAATATAAAAAGGGAAGCGAGAATTAGATGAATAATTAGGTAGGGGAGGATTATTCATTGATTTGGTTGGTGCATTTTCGTCATAAATTTTTTCTTTTTTACCATTAAATAATAATGAGGGTATTCTTGTCATTTTACACTTGGCAAAAGAAAATTCTGCCCAAATTATATATTTGAGGGTATAGTAACACTTTTGAAAAACTCAGGGGTACATTAGCACTTTATTAAATACTTGGGGGTACAACAGCACTTTTTTCAAATATAAAACATACATATTCAAATGATTTATGTGAGAGCACAAATCTGATGAATCATGACATAAATCACAGCAATCAGAGCATACATAGACATCACAGAACAGATCAACAGCGAAACAGCAGATCCTGACATTATCAGAGCAATCAGAGCATAAATCGGAATACAAATCATCACAACAATCGAAACCACAACAAATCGAAACCACAGCAGATCAGACACGAGAAGTTACCAGGAGTCGGAGCCGATCGGAATACGAGTTGAACGCCTAACGGAAGACGAGTTGAAACGATCGGAAAACGCCGAGTTGAAACGCCGATCAGAGCTCTGGAGAATTTGGGGGAATGGAGAAAAGACGCGTTTTCGAATTTGGGGGAAAAGGGCAAATCACTATTCACGTGTATATATATTTATTAGGTTTCGGAAATTGCATAAAAAAGACATGCCCAAAAGTAATTTGCAAGATGGGGGCCGCGTCCATTTATAATTGCAAAAACAGACCATCTATATTATAGTTATAATATAGACGGTATATTTCAAGACTAATTTTCGTAATTAATCATATTTAGTCAGAAAAATTCAAATAAATACCGCGCATCGCGCGGTACAACCAAATTAGTGTATTCAATTTGCTATCTGTAGGGTGCCTATTCTTTTTACTAGGTGCTCCTGTCCTTCTCATCGCGATTCTGGCCGTTGCTTATCTCATTATAAGTGACGGAGATAATATAGACTGGTAGGCACTGAAATATAAAAATTATAAACTTAGCATGAGTTGTTATTATGCCATTTTAAACTTAATTAGGTTTTTGTTTTGTAGGAAGAAGAAGAAATTGAAGTATCCACGTGTCAGCATGTGGACGTTTCCTGTGCTTGTGGAAGGTCCATTTGGAGTTGTATCAGCTGCAGAACTGATTGGAATCATCTTGTTTACAATACACCTCATTTGGGCTCTTACCATTTACACCATAAGGAACCTTGATTTGTTGCCTGCCTTAAGCAAACCTTCGTGGGAACAAAGGTATATAGTACTCGAGTTCATTCAGCCTCAAACTCAAAGAAATATTTCATTAACTCGTCTTATATATGTTTGATGCAGTGCATATATGCTAGAGAAGACAGGGTTGCGCTTTGGGTCGATTGGACTAATCTGCATCGTGTTTTTATTCCTTCCTGTTTCCAGGGGATCAGTACTCCTAAGATATGTACAGATTCCATTCGAGCACGCTGTTAGGTACCATGTTTGGTTAGGCCATCTTACCAAATGCTCTATTTACTCTTCATGGTGTCTTTTTCGTGATAGCCTAAGCGATGGAGGGGCGCCTCATAGAACAAGTGAGTCATAAAACAGTTCTGAGATATTTGCAGTTAGTTGCAATTATTTTGTTTTGTGACAAGTATTTTGAGATATTTGAGGTTACTCAGATATTTGCAAATTTAAATCTCATTGCAGTTAATAGCCTGGAAACTTGATGATGTTGCAAACCTGGCTGGAGTTATCACCCTTCTAGCTGGCCTGCTGATGTGGGCGACATCGCTTCCAGGAGTGAGGAAAATATATTTTGAGCTATTCTTCTACAATCATCAGCTTTACAATCATCAAGGCGTGAGGATGCAAGGAGTTCAAGCCGGAGCTTGGATTTATGTAAATTAAATGAATAAATTAAGTTCGTAATTAGAGTTGGTCTCTGGAGTGACCGTCTATATTATAGCTATAATATAGACCAAGGACTACATTACAATATGGAAGGAAGGAGGTCCTTATTTGCAAAATTTTGGAAAAGTACTATTCACGGCACTGTTCACGCGTACTGTTCACGGCACTGTTCACGCAAAGAATACTTATAATCACAAAAGAATTCAGGTTAGAAAGACAAGTTTCCATATTGTAAACATCATATTTTAGGTACATAAAAACTAGAGTGTTTAGGTTAAATAATGTTGTGTTAAATATAGTCAAGTTTCACCAAATTATTCAGCCTAAAAATTCAATTTATCACAATCATCACAGTTTTCAACTTAAACAATCAAGTTTCACAAAAACAACAATTTTCAGCCTAAAAAATCAAGTTTCTACAATCACTCTAGTTTTCAGCCTAAATAATTAAGTTTTCACAATTTTCACAGTGTTCACAATAAATAATCAAGTTTCGCAAACACCAAAGTTTTCAACCAAAACAATCAAGTTTTCACAATAAAAACAGTTTTCAACCTAAACAATCAAGTTTTACAACCACCACAGTTTTCAGCCTAAAAAATATAGTTTCTACAATCACTGTAGTTTTCAGCCTTAATAACCAAGTTTTCACAATCACAGTTTTCACATTAAAAAATCAAGTTTTACAAGCACCACAGTTTACACAATACATAATCAAGTTTCAACACAAATCAAGAAGCCTAGTTTTCAAGTTAAACGCATAAAATTTCATATGCAGACATAAACCACATTAAACTGCCTAGTTTTCAAGCTAAACACATAAAATTTCATAACAAGACAGAATCCACATAAAAAAGTTCAGTATCCAAGATAAACACATAAAATTTTATAAGCAGAAAGACATCACATTAAACAGTCTAGTTTTCATAGTAAAACGCATAAATTTTCAAACTAAATAATCAAGTTTCCACAATCTTCACACTTTTCAGATTAGATAATCAAGTTACACCACAGTTTTCAACACAAATCACATAAATCACAGCAATCAGAACTAAATATAAAACATCATATTCAAATGATGTATGTGAGAGCACAAATCTGATGAATCATGACATAAATCACATCAATCAGAGCATACACAGACATCACAGAACAGATCAACAGCTAAACAACAGATCCTAATATTATCAGAGCAATCAGAGCATAAATCGGAATACAAATCATCACATCAATCGAAACCACAACAAATCAAAACCACAGCAGATCAGACACGAGAAGTTACCAGGAACCGGAGCTGATCGGAATACGAGTTGAACGCCGACCGGAAGACGAGTTGAAACGATCGGAAAACGCCGAGTTGAAGCGCCGATCAGAGCTCTGGAGAATTTGGGGGAAAGGGGAAAAGATGCATTTCAGAATTTGGGGGAAAAGGGCAAATCACTATTCACGTGTATATATATTTATTAGGTTTCAGAATTTGCGTAAAAAGGACCTGCCAAAAATAATTTGCAAGATGGGGGCCGCGTCCATTTATAATTGCAAAAACAGACCGTCTATATTATAGTTATAATATAGACGGTCTATTTCAAGACTAATCTTCATAATTAATCATATTTAATCAGAAACATTCAAATAAATATCGCGTATCGCGCGGTACAACCAATCTAGTATATTCAAAAATGCTATTTGCAGGGTGCCTATTCTTTTTACTAGGTGCTCCTGTCCTTCTCATCGCGATTCTGGCCGTTGCTTATCTCATTAAGTGACAGAGATAATATAGACTGGTAGGCACCAAAAAATAAAAATTATAAACTTAGCATGAGTTGTTATAATGCCATTTTAAACTTAATTAGGTTTTTGTTTTGTAGGAAGAAGAAGAAATCGAAGTATCCACGTGTCAGCATGTGGACATTTCCTGTGCTTGTGGAAGGTCCATTTGGAGTTGTATCAGCTGCAGAACTGATTGGAATCATCTTGTTTACAATACACCTCATTTGGGCTCTTACCATTTACACCATAAGGAACCTTGATTTGTTGCCTGCCTTAAGCAAACCTTCGTGGGAACAAAGCTATATAGTACTCGAGTTCATTCAGCCTCAAACTCAAAGAAATATTTCATTAACTCGTCTTATATATGTTTGATGCAGTGCATATATGCTAGAGAAGACAGGGTTGCGCTTTGGGTCGATTGGACTAATCTGAATCGTGTTTTTATTCCTTCCTGTTTCCAGGGGATCAGTACTCCTAAGATATGTACAGATTCCATTCGAGCACGCTGTTAGATGTTGGTGTTTTATGAAACACAATCATTTAAGCATAATTGGATTTGAGTATTAGTGAGTTCGGGACGTTATAACAAGGTTGGTGATGCGGAGTGCACACTTGTATAAACCCATCCACGAGCTCACAATTCTAGAATAATCATTTTGATATGACTACTCCGGAATGAAGTGTTACATGGATACGTGCAGAAATGTATATGTAATATGAAATCGAATTTTGTTATGTGATTTTGATTTCCAAATTGGTGGTACGTACGTACGTACGTACACAGTATTGGATTTGGATAGAGATGCATGCATACAGTTGTCTCGGTTACTCATCGGTTATGGATTGGAGCGGTATACTGTACAGTTGCCTAGTATGTTCTGTGGTTATCTGCAGTTGCATCTTGGCATGTCTGTGGTTGCATGCAGTTGCTCTATCCTTATCTGTACGGGTGTGGTTTGAAACTGACGTTTTTCCCTTATAAATACACATGCCTTGGTGCATGTAAAGTCACAGAATCACAGAACAGTAATTACAGTCCTTAAACAAAATGTTCAAAGGCATTTTCTTGTTTCAGGCCTAGAAGCAAGAAGGTTCGATAGTTGGGTCGAATTATTCTCAAAGGAAAGCGAGCCTACGTGACTCTATCGAAATCCAGATACATCACAAATACCCTTTCTCTTTACCCAACAATCTTTGAGAATAATTTGTTGTCATTGTGATGATGGATTCTGTACGTGACATGACTTCTAAGTTTATGAAGTTAGAGAAGTTTGTAGGTGTGGACTTTCACAGGTGGCAGAAAAAGATGCACTTCCTCCTAACCACTCTCAAGGTGGTGTACGTCTTGTCTACTCCGATCACCGAACCAGCAGAGGATGAACCATTGGAGGAGACACGCAAGAGAAACAAGTGGGAGAATGATGACTACATATGTCGCGATCACATCTTGAATGGTATGTCTGATTCACTGTTTGATATATACCAACATGTTGAATCTGCAAGGGAGTTGTGGAATTCTTTGGAGGCAGAAGGCAAATTTAAAATGTATTTCTGAAAGAGATGCCAACACCACTTATTTTCATAATGTGGTAAAAGAAAAAAGGATCAAGGCTCAGATTAACAAGATCAAAGACAGGAATGGAAATTGGATATCAGATCCAGTTAAAATACAAGAGGATGGTGTGCATAATTTTGAGAATCTGTTGCAGGTGGATGCTCCAGATAGAGCTGGAAGATACTTCAAATATTTTGTGGACCAAGTCCCAAAAATAATTGAAGAGGTGGATGATGACAGACTGCTACAGCCAATCAGTATGGAAGAGTTAAGGGGAGGTTGTGTTTTCTTTAAGCAAGGAAAGTGCTTCAAGCTCTGATGGTTTTACAGGTGTTTTTTTACACATTGTTGGGAGATAAATAAACAAGATTTGTTACAGGAAGCAATTGAGTTCTTGAAGGGGACAAAGCTACCTAGAGCTATAACCAATACATGGTTGACTCTCATCCCTAAGAAAAGCAATCCAAGCAAGTTTTCTGAATGTAGGCCCATAAGCCTATCTAATTCAGTTAACAAAATTTTCTCCAAGCTTCTGATGGATAGAATTCAACCACCTATGTCTAAATTGATAAGCATGGAACAATCTGCTTTCATTAAGGGGAGGGAGATCACTGACAACATCCTGCAGATGCAGGAAATGATGAGGTTATTAAGCAAGAATCCCAACCATGCTAATCTGATAGTGAAATTGGACATGGAAAAGGCTTTTGACAGGGTGTCATGGTGCTTTATAAACTCTGTACTAATAGCCTTTGGATTTCATGGAGCACTGATCAAAGTCACAATGCAAAACATCCAAGAAGCTTGGTTCTCCATTCTAATGGAGTAACCACTGGTTTTTTTAAACCAGCAAGAGGGATAAAGCAAGGAGACCCTCTATCTCCATTTTTATACAATATAGTCACTAAAGCATTCTCCAGGGGACTGAAAAAACTAATGGAGATTGACTATCTCAAGCCCTTCTCTATGCCAAGGGGAGTAGCACCAGTTCATCACCTAATGTATGCAGCTGACACTGCACTTTTCACTACTGCTACCAAAAAAAACCTCAAAAGGCTGATGCATTTTCTCAAAGCCTATGAAGTAAGCTCAACTCAAAAGGTGAATTTTGAAAAATCAGAGTTTTATAAATGTGCAAAAATGTGATACTTGCAAGTTGACTAAAATTGTCAAACAACCTATGAAAAGTATTGAAAGGACATCAAGTTTGCTTGAACTCATTCATAGTGATTTATGTGATTTGCATGCAACATCTTTGGGAAATAAAAAATATTTGGTAACATTTATAGATGATTATTCTAGATTTTGTTATTTGTTACATTCTAAAGATGAGGCAATTGCTAAATTTAAGATTTTCAAAAATGAAGTTGAATTGCAGCAATCTGTTTTGATTAAAAAGTTGCGCACTGATAGAGGAGGTGAATATTATGATCCTGTGTTTTTTGAATCTTGTGGCATAATTCATGAAGTTACCGCTCCTTATACACCACAATCAAATGGTGTGGCTGAAAGGAAAAACAAGGTTCTCAAGGAAATGGTAAATTCCATGATATCCTACTCGGGCTTGAGTGACGGATTTTGGGGTGAAGCCATGTTAACGGCTTGCTATTTATTGAATAGGGTTCCAAATAAAAGGAACAAGAAAACTCCATATGAACTTTGGTGCAAAAAGAAACCAAACTTGATTTATCTTCGAGTTTGGGGTTGTCGGGCGGTCGTGAGACTTCCTGATCCCAAAAGGAAAACATTGGGGGAACGAGCAATTGATTGCATCTTTATTGGATATGTCATGCATTCCAAGGCTTATAGGTTCTATGTTATTGAACCTAATGATTTCATTTCGGTTCACACTGTAATTGAATCGGTAGATGCTATTTTTGATGAAACTCGATTCTCCTCAATGGCAAGACCAAAGGATATAGTTCCATCTTCAATAAGAACTATAGAGGGAGATGAAATTTCACCTGATAAGTCACTTGAACTTCGAAGAAGCAAGAGAGGAAGGATTGAAAAGTCTTTTGGTCATGATTTCCAAATGTATTTGGTTGAGGGATCAAGAGATGAGATTGATAATGAATATTCTTATTGTTATCATGTTGATGAGGATCCTAAAACATTTAGTGAGGCAATGAAATCACGAGATGTTGCTTTCTGGAAAGAAGCGATAAATGATGAGATGGATTCCATCATGGGTAATAATACGTGGATTCTCTCTGATCTACCACGTGGTTGCAAACCATTAGGTTGTAAATGGATCTTCAAAAGAAAGATGAAAGTCGATGGTTCTATTGACAAGTTTAAAGTTAGATTGGTTATCCAATGCTTTAGGCAAAGGGAAGGTGTTGATTACTTTGATACATATGCCCCAGTTGCCAGGATCTCCACTATTAGGTTGTTGATTGCCTTGGCTGCTATCAACAACTTAGTGATCCATCAAATGGATGTCAAAACAACATTTTTAAATGGAGATCTAGAAGAGGAGATTTACATGAAACAACCAGAAGGGTTTGTTATGCCAGGAAATGAGCATAAGGTTTGTAAACTGGTTAAATCATTGTATGGGTTAAAACAAGCTCCTAAGCAATGGCATCAAAAGTTTGATGAGGTGGTTTTGTCAAATGGTTATCAATTAAACCAATCTGACAAATGTGTATATAGCAAATTTAATAATTCTGGAAATGGAGTTATTATTTGTCTATATGTGGATGACATGTTGATTTTTTGGTACAAACCAAAATCAGGTTGACCTTACAAAAACTTTTTTGTCTTCAAGGTTTGACATGAAAGACATGGGGGAGGCGGATGTTATTCTTGGCATTAAGATCAAACGAGAGAATAATGAAATCTCTCTGACACAATCTCACTATATTGAAAAAATACTCAAAAAGTTTAATTGTGAGAATTGTTCCCCAGTAGTACTCCAATTGATACAAGTGTGAACCTTGTACCTAATAAGGGTAAAACAGTATCACAACTCGAGTACTCTCGAGTAATTGGTTGCTTGATGTATGCCATGACAAGCACAAGGCCAGACATCGCTTTTGCGGTTGGCAAGTTGAGTAGATACACGAGTAATCCTAGCACCTTTCATTGGCAAGCTGTTAGGCGTGTGCTCAAGTATTTAAAGAAAACTAAGGATTATAGTTTGTGCTATGTGAGATTTCCTTCAGTGTTGGAAGGTTATTCGGATGCTAGTTGGAATAATAGCGGAGATGCTAATTCTTCTACTAGCGGTTGGGCATTTTTGCTTGGTGGAGGAGCCATTTCATGGTCTTCAAAGAAGCAAACTTGTCTTGCTGACTCGACATTGGAAGCTGAATTTATTGCTTTAGCCGCAGCCGGTAAAGAGGCGGAATGGTTGCATAATCTGATCTATGAAATTCCATTGTGGCCTAAGCCAATTTTGCCTTTCTCAATTCATTGTGATAGTCTAAATACTTTTTCTAATGCTTATAAGGAAGTGTACAATGGAAAATCCAGACACTTGGGCATCAGGCATAGTGCGGTTCGTGAGTTATTAACTCATGTGATTTCAGTTGATTTTGTAAGAACACGGAAAAATCTAGCAGACCACTTGACGAAGGGGTTAGCTAGGGACTTGGTATTTAAGTCGGTGATCGGGATGGGTTTAAAGCCTATTTAAATCTTTGATGGTGGTATACCCAATTTCGCTCTAGTACGACGCTAGAGTCAAATTCAATGTGGAAGGCCCATTATTTAAGATTGAAACATATAATTTTATATCCCGAATGGTATATGTTTGGATATGCATGAAGACCAGAGGATGAAGTTTAAACTTCTTAATGGATCTTTTGAAAAAGTACATATGCATGTGTATGATTAAAAAGATTCACCTATATGAAGAGCGAAGTGTAACCGCTTCAAGAAGTTAAGGCTTGGCTTTGTATGCACCTCATGAATGGATTGGGACACATGGCTTGAATAGTGTCAGTTTAGCTTTTGAGTTGTATTTGAATTTGTGTGTGTATTATCTTCAAGTGTTCAAATGGGTTGAAGGGTTCAATCTTTTAGACACCCCGATTCTCGAGCATTTGGAATGTGTAATTCACTAAGATGAAAATTCAATCTATAAGACATTTTCATTTATGCACTTGTTTGATTTTGATGGATTTTTATTTTTCCAAATCAAGGATTATACTTAAATGGGGGAGGATTGTTGGTGTTTTATGAAACACAATCATTTAAGCATAATTGGATTTGAGTATTAGTGAGTTCGGGACGTTATAACAAGGTTGGTGGTGTGGAGTGCACACTTGTATAAACCCATCCACGAGCTCACAATTCTGGAATAATCATTTTGGTATGACTACTCTGGAATGAAGTGTTACATGGATACATGCAGAAATGTATATGTAATATAAAATCGAATTTTGTTATGTGATTTTGATTTCCAAATTGGTGGTACGTACGTACGTACGTACACAGTTATTGGATTTGGATAGAGATGCATGCATACAGTTGTCTCGGTTACTCATCGGTTATGGATTGGAGCGGTGTACTGTACAGTTGCCTAGTATGTTCAGTTGCATCTTGGCATGTCTGTGATTGCATGCAGTTGCTCTATCCTTATCTGTACGGGTGTGGTTTGAAACTGACGTTTTTCCCCTATAAATACACATGCCTTGGTGCATGTAAAGTCACAGAATCACAGAACAGTAATTACAGTCCTTAAACAAAATGTTCAAAGGTATTTTCTTGTTTCAGGCCTAGAAGCAAGAAGGTTCGATAGTTTTATCCTGCGAGGGAATTCGTGAAACCCATGCTATAAGGGTCGAATTATTCTCAAAGGAAAGCGAGCCTACGTGACTCTATCGAAATCCAGATACATCACAAATACCCTTTCTCTTTACCCAACATTAGATACCATGTTTGGTTAGGCCATCTTACCATATGCTCTATTTACTCTTCATGGTGTCTTTTTCGTGATAGCCTAGGCGATGGAGGGGCGCCTCATAGAACAAGTGAGTCATAAAACAGTTCTGAGATATTTGCAGTTAGTTGCAATTATTTTGTTTTGTGACAAGTATTTTGAGATATTTGAGGTTACTCAGATATTAGCAAATTAAAATCTCATTGCAGTTAATAGCCTGGAAACTTGATGATGTTGCAAACCTGGCTGGAGTTATCACCCTTCTAGCTGGCCTGCTGATGTGGGCGACATCGCTTCCAGGAGTGAGGAAAATATATTTTGAGCTATTTTTCTACACTCATAAGCTTTATGTTGTGTTTGTCGTGTTCTTGGCGTTGCACGTTGGTGATTTCATCTTCTGCGAGGCAGCTGCGGGGATCTTCATCTTCATGCTCGATCGTTTCCTCAGATTCTGTCAGTCAAGAACTACAATTGACATCATTTCAGCAAAATCCTTCCCATGTGGAACACTTGAATTAGTCCTATCCAAACCTCCAAGTAAGTTTGGTTTTGATTATCATGTAAGTGCCAAAACTTGTGGTTTTTAAACTATTTTTTCTTCGTGTTTGATGTAGATTTGAGATATAATGCACTTGGTTGGGTGTTTCTTCAAGTTCGAGAAATCTCCCGAGTCCCATGGATGGTAAAAATCAGCTTTCCATACTTGTAAAAGTTCTTGGAGGCTGGACTGGAAAACTCAAGGACCAAATCCTCAGATCACCACTGTCGAATATATCTGCTTCTGTAGAAGGTCCATACGGGCATCAATCGCCTTATCATCTTAAGTAAGTAATTTCTTTAATTTTAGTGTGTTTTTTTTGGATTGAAGTGTGCATTTCTAAACAAGGGCTTGAATTGTGTTCATTTAGCTGGTGCCTGGTGGCATTGGGATATCGCCTTTTTTAGCCATCTTAAGCGACATTTTGCATCGTGTAAAGGATGGAAAGCCTTGTCGGCCTGAGAAGATTCTGATAGTTTGGGCAGTGAAGACAGCAGATGAGCTTCCACTTCTTGAGACAGTGGAAATGGACTCAATCTGCCCCTTATTCTCTCAAGCACTCAGTCTTGCAATTCAAACCTATGTTACTAGACAATCAGAACCTGAATTGGTATAATACAAAATAAAACTCCACTTCTATTAGAAATCTTGTATTGTTATAATGAATGTCTTGGTTTCATTTCAGGAGAGGAAGGAAAAAAGGTTAATGATCTTCCAGCTCCAAGCATTTGCATCTTCCAAGATTCTGGGAAGCGCGGGGCAATGTCGGGGCTGGTTGGCACCGGAAACATGGTATGGTCGGGGATATACGTCGTGGGATCTACAATCGGCTTGGTGGTTGTCGTCGGTTTAGTGGACATGCTGTATATAAATGCATACAACATAACTGCTTGGTGGATCAAGGCACTTCTGCTCATTGCCTGTATGATTTCAAGTGTCCTCATTTTTGGAGGTTTCACAGTTGGTTTATTTTTGGGAAAGGAGAGAAAAGATAGTGCAAACAAATACAAATGCAAGTACAAATACACTGCCTTATAGCCATGGTAAAAATCTTCAGGCCAGAAACATTATATCAAATCCGTTCGATATGGTGAAAGACCTGATTTGGGAGGTAAATCATGTTTAGTATATTTCTGCAACATTCCATGCAATGTTTTAAAGTTTACCTGAATCTAACAAAAGCGTTTTCTCGCGCAGAAATTTTCCGGGAGAAAGCAGACAGATGGGAAGGTGTGGACATTGGTGTAATGGTGTGTGGACCTTCGAGTTTGGAAGCAAGTGTTGCTAGAGAATGCAGAACAAACAACTTCAAGAGAAGCCATCTGAATCAGCCTGTTTTCCATTTTCACACTCACAGCTTTGATCTCTGAAAAACTATGCACCCTACTCTATATGATGCATATATACACATAGGCTCTAAAAATTAGAAAATAGAGACAAATATATAAACTATAGCTTAAAATATGAAGCAATAACAATATTACTTCATCAATGATCTTCAAATTGTTCAGATCATTAATTATTCTGATTCATTAATACAACAGTAGATAAACTATAAACGCGTTTTTCTAATTCTTCTCCGCGATCAAACTGCAATCAGTTCCCAATTCAAATGTGGATCTCCAAAAATATCTGCATTTCCACAATCCGGAAACAGTTAATTCTCAATCCAGGATCAAATGCCAGCAAAAATATTTAAGTTTGATTAAAGGAGGCTTGTTGACATGGCGGTGTTGATCGAAAGGATAATTGAATTATTTGAGGATCCTGGATTATTTTTCAATGAATATGATATCAATCGTTGATATCCATAAGACTGACCAAGTCAACCATTGAATATGTTGACTGGGCTCAAAATATTTTGTGGGTTTTGAATAACATGTTTTTTTTTTCAATGGACATGTCCCAACGTATATTTCAATGTTCTTTAACGTTGAAACGAGTTTTGGCAAAATGACAGCAGTAAAACAACTACGATTGATCAATCAAATTTTGAGATTTGTTTGACTTTGTGGGTTCCATTGACCCACAAATAATATTGTTTAATTGATCCAGGTTATAATTTGTTAATACAATAGTTTGGACTTTTGAACATGTTGACCAATTTCATTTTGAAACCATTAATTTTGGATTCTCAAGTGGGTACGTAACGCAGGATTGTACAACCGGGTTGACCCGGCCCGGCTCATCCCGGATCTGGTCTGACCCGGATCTGGAATGTCCAAAAATCATGGACCGAGACAGGAATTATTCCGGGTGTGGCCCGGTACGGCTCGGTTTATCTAGATACAAAATTAATTTAAATAAAATTAATAATGTAACGTAAAATAAAAATATCAAAAAAAATGAAATCAAATGATTAATTCAAGTTTACAACTTTAAAATTTATTTCAACTCATGGCACACACAAATATAAGCACACATAAGATTCCGGACTAGTCGGGTTAGCCCAAAAAATTCCGGGTTCGACCCGGATCGGTCCAGAACCTGGAATGGGCAAAAAAGGTGATGCGGGACCCGGCCCATAATCCTAAAAATCTGAATCCGGGTCACCAATTTCGGTCCCGGGCCAGGCCATTTTTCCGAGTTGACCTGGCTCATTTTTCAAAAATCTTGTGTTTTAAAAGCTCAATTTCAAATTTAAACACTTGTCAGGTTGAGGAAGTGTCACGTCGCTCTTGTTTCAACAATTTTATTAACGTTAAAATGTATAAATATTACGAAAATTACAATAAAATATCAAATTTTTACTTTTAAAACTGAAGGGATCTTGGAGGTGACCTTGGCAAGGCGAAGGAGATGTTTGATAAGGCTGATGCCAACATTGCTAGGATTCGCGAGCTGGCCATGGAAAAGGATCTGGCTCTTGCCCAACTTCAGTCTGATAAAGAGAAACTGCTTGAGACCAAGCTGGGTCTGAATGAGGAGGTGGTTCGTCATGCTGACAAGAACAAAGAGACAAACGAGAAGCTGAACATGGCAATGATGGCTAACCAGGATCTGGCGGTCAAGATCAAATCTCTGGATGCAGACTTGGAATCGGAGCGTGGAGTGAGTGCTTCTCTGCGTAATCAGCTGGACCAGCGTGATTCTGTCATTGGAGAGCATCTTAGGACAAGGGTTTGGCTCAGAGATGAAGGTTTTAGCAAGATTAGGGCCAGTGTGGATCAGAGCCCGGTGTCCAGGCGTCTTCTAGATGAGGCCCTAACTGAAGCTGACCACATCATAGCGAATGTGCCAGATGATGCCGAGATGAAGATTCAACTTGGTCGTGTGCACGCCCCCTTCCAGCAGTATGACTTCCAGAAATATTTCTCCACCCTTGGTCTTGACTTGGTCTTGAAGGATCTGATGAAGTGGCAGCCAGAACAGCCAGCTCCCTCCGCTTCTGATAACAAGTAGAAGAAAAGGTGGTGAAGGTGTTTTACTTTTCTTTTGCTTCGTTCTGGACTTGTTGATGAGCTTGCATGCTCTTTGTTATGGTGCTTGTGCCATCCTTTTATTTCCCTTTGAATATTTTAAATTCGTATTTCTGGGATATATTTTTTAATCAGCACAAGCATTTATAACTTGTTTGTTTATCTTGCTTTAATAAGCTTTATTTGTTGCAAATTTATGGGCATGATGGACGTCTCCATCATGTATCCCTTTGCACCATGTGACAAGTTGAATTTAGTCTTCAACTTGTTTTCTATGGTTAAGGCATCATAAGCCCTTTTTAGATGCAAGTTTCTTTTCTGAAACTGTTTGCATTTATTTTGGGTTCTTTTTGTTTTTTTGAACTCCATCTTCTTGTACTTCTTCTTTTTAGCCTTTCAAACAAGATTTGCCCTTGTTGTCTCTGTGATATTCATGGAAGAGAAACAAGAAGAGAGACATCTACCAGTTGACTGGTTCGTGTCAGTGCATAATGAAAGAAAGAACAAGAAAAGAGACATCTACCAGTTGACTGGTTCGTGCCTGGATGAGATATACTTAAAAACACTTCTCATTACATTCATCTTGTAAATTCTGGAACTACAAAGGCCACCCTCAAGATCATCCTGCAAACCTTATCAGGCTGCCTGACCTCTGTTGGGGGCATTTTCATTTCATGAGGCTTCCCTCAAGATCATCTTGCAAACTCTAGTGAGTTGCCTGACCTCTGTGGGATCCTCCACTGCATCAAAAAGAAAAAGATGAAAACGAAGGAAAAAACACAAGTAAGGCGAGGAGAGGAGATCCATGTTGCGCCTTACATGTAATACTTGCGGAGGTTGTTCATGTGCCAGGTTCTTGGAACTGGTCTCCCATCCAAGTGCTCCAGCTTGTACGCTCCTTTTCCCAGTGCCTCAACAACACGGTAGGGACCTTCCCAGTTGGCATCCAACTGTAGTTGTCCTTCCACTCTTGATGCTTCATTCTTTCTCAAGGCCAAGTCACCAACCTTCAGGCTGCGAGGTCGCAGCTTGTTGTTGTATCTTTGCTCCATCCAGGACTTGTAGGTTGCCTCTTTGAGCGACGCTTTCTCCCGCTCATACTCTAACTCCTCCAGGTTCTGCCTCAACCCTTCGTCGTTTCTTGCAACTGACAGAGGATCTTCCACACGTAGGGTAGGTACAAGCATCTCAGGTGGTATGATGGCTTCAGTGCCAAAACACAGTCTGCAGGGAGACTCTCCTGTGCTGGTTCTGGGAGTCACCCTGTAAGACCACAGCACGCTGTGTAGCTCCTCTGTCCATGCTCCCTTGCGCTGCTCGAGTTTCTTCTTGAGTCCTTGCATGATGGTTCGGTTTGTGACTTCCACCTGCCCATTGGCTTGTGGGTGAGCCACTGATGTGAACTTCTGCTTGATGCCCATGTTGCTACACCAGTCCTTGAACACTTCTCCTTGAAACTGAGTGCCATTATCACTGACCAGTACTTGTGGGATTCCGAAGCGGCAGACCACATTCTTCCACACAAAACTTGTCATCCTTCGCCCTGTTATGGTTGCCAGTGCCTCGGCTTCAACCCATTTTGTGAAATAATCAACTGCCACGACAAGAAAACGGCATCTTCCTGTTGCAGTTGGAAAAGGGCCGAAAATGTCAATTCCTCACATTGCAAAGGGCCACGGAAACTGTATGGGCGTCAGCTTCTCACTCTGCAGCCTTGGTACATTTGCATGTGTTTGACATTTCTTGCAGCTCTTGGTCATCTGGTTGTTATCTTCCTTCATGCGAGGCCAATAGTAACCCGCTCTGGTGATCCGCAACGCGAGTGCTTTGCCGCCTTGATTACTTCCGCAACATCCTGCATGCACCTCTCGAACCACTCGCATTGCTTCTGACTGGGTGAGACATCTCAACCAGGGTTCTAAAAAACCCCGTCTGTACAGAACTCCATCTTTCAGCGCGTAGTTAGGAGCGTTGAGTTTCAGCTTTCTGGCTTCCTTACTGCATTCGGGGACCACTCCGTTGGCAAGGAAATCCATCATTGGTTTCGTCCAGCTTGTTCCCTCAACAACGTCGATAGCTCCCACCGTCTTATTGTCAGTTGACCTGTGTGTGAGGGTTTCACCATCACTGCCTTGTTCAAGTGTGCCCGTGTTGAGGATGCTAACTTGCTCAAGGCGTCAGCTCTAGTGTTTTTTGACCTTGGCACGTTGATGATGTCGAATTCCTCGAATTCTGACGCCAACAATCTCACCTTGTCCCTATACTTCATCATGCCAAGGTCCTTAGCTAGGTAGGCTCCTTCATATTGTTTCGCTACGAGCATTGAGTTGCTATGTGCCATCAATTTCATCGCTCCAAGCTTCTTTGCTGTCTCCATTCCCACAATCAGGGCCTCGTACTCAGCTTCATTGTTTGATGCAGGGAATTCGAATCGCAATGCATAAGTGACTTCAACTCCACTTGGGTCGGTAAGAACTAAACCCGCGTTGGCACCTTCTACACCAGATGCACCATCTACATGTAGATGCCACTCGTCACTTGGAGATCGCTTCCTTTTTTCTCAAGCTGCGCTGGTTTCGGGTGAGGATGTTGCTTTCTTCACTTCTGGGGGCATTTCTGCTAGGAAATAAGCGACAACTTGACCCTTGACGGCCTTTCTTGGTGAGTATTCGATGGAGTGCTCGCCAAGCTCCACCGCCCATTTAGCCAACCAGCCTGATGCTTCTGGTCTGGTGAGGATGGCCTTCATGGGGTGGTTAGTCAACACCACCACGGGATGTGCCTGGAAATAGTGTCTGAGCCGTCGAGCTGCGTGTACCATAGCCAGAGCCAGTTTTTCTTCTCCTGTGTACCTTGTTTCTGCTCCCTGCAAAGCTCTACTTACAAAGTATATGGGTTTCTGTACCTTGCTTTATTCTCGTACGAGGGTTGCACTGACGGTCTCTACTCTAGCCGAAACGTACATGTAGAGGGTTTCACCCTGTTGAGGCGATGTCAACAAGGGCATGCTATGATGTGGAGGTGACGTACAGGTGCTTCTTCAAGTCGTTGAAAGCTTCATCTTGCTCAGGTCCCCAGCTGACATCTCCCTTCTTGTTGACACTGTTCTTAAGCGCCTTGAAGAAAGGGAGTGCGCGCTCAGCTGCTCTTGACAGGAAACGGTTCAATGCCGCCAACTTGCCGTTCAGACTTTGCACTTCCTTCACTGTCCTTGGTGGTTTCATGTCCAGCACCGCCTTGACCTTGTCTGGATTTGCTCGTACCCCTTCGTTTGTAACCATGTGGCCCAAGAATCGACCTTCTTGGACCCCAAACTGGCACTTGAGAGGGTTGAGTTTTAGACCTGTGCTTCGAAAGCGCTCCAGGGTTTCCTTCACGTCTTCAGTCAGCGTGTTGAAGTCCTTGCTCTTGATAACCATGTCGTCGACGTAGACCTCCAAGTTGCGCCCTATCTGCTCCTTGAATATTTTGTCGACCACACGTTGGTATGTTGCTCCAGCATTTCTGAGTCCGAATGGCATCATCCGGTATCCAAATTCTCCTCTCTCCGTAATAAAGGCTGTCTTCTCCATATCCTCCTTCTTTATGGGGATTTAGTGATAACCTTTATACGCATCAAGGAAACACTTTACCTTGTACCCCGTCAGTGCATCCACCTTTTGATCAATCATCGGCAGCGGGTAACAATCTTCAAGACAGGCCTTGTTGAGGCTGGTGTAGTCAATACACATCCTCCATGATCCGTTTGGTTTCTTAACCAAGACGGGGTTCGCTAGCCAGGTGGGGTACTTCATCAACTCGACCAGGATACCCGACTTGATCAACTAGTCCACTTCCTTGTTGACTTCCTCGTTCCTGTCCTTGAAGAGTGCTCGCTTCTTCTGGACGACAGGCTTGTATTCCGGTGAGATCTTGAGGGCGTGACACCCAATCTCCTCCGACACCCCTGTCATGTCGCTGGACTCCCATGCGAACATGCCTGCGTAATCCCTTAGCACTGCGGCTAATATCTCTTTCACGTCTTCCAGTAGAGACACTCCAACTTGTACGACCTGGTTTCCCTTGCGCCCCAGTTCGACAGGTGCAGACTCGTCTACCGGGTCTTCTTACTCGCGTAGTGTTGCGGTCGTCACCATGGCCACAGCACGTCGGCGGTAACCTGGACCTGCTTCTTCACCCGTGCCAACCACATTCCTCTTTTTGTTGCTAAGAGCAATACGGTGAAACTCCCTTGCTTTCTGCTGGTCTCCTTTAACCGTAGCGATGCCTGCCTTGGTTGGAAACTGAGTAACAGGTGCAAGGTCGACACTATCCCCTTCATGAGCGCTAGTGCAGAACGTCCAAGTATAATGTTGTAGTGACTGCTGGCTTTCACCACGATGAACTCCACCTCGATGGTTTTGCTATATGGGTGCTCACCAATAGTTATGGGGATATAAATTGTACCTTCTGGCCATACCTCCCTGTCCGCGAAGTCCACGAGCGGGGTGGCAGTAGGCTTCAGCTTCTTCTTCATGTCCTCGCCAAGTTGCGTGAAACAATGCCAGTACATCACCTCGGCTGAGCTGCCCCCATCCACATACACCCTATGAATGAGCTTGTCTGCGATCTTGATTTGGATTACCACCGCATCACCTCCAGCAAGACAATCCGGGATTGGGTCCTTTGAGCTGAACGTGATGACTTCATCCTCCACCAACTTCCTTTCTCTCGGTGGTTGTTCTGGTCTTGCCACCTGCACTTCCACCTATGATGGTGTAAATGTTGGTAATGGCTGACTTCCTTCTGCTGTCATCCGGGGTGTCTTCCCGTTCTGCACGCTGGCGCTTCTCATAATGCTCGTCCTCGTCCTCCGATTACCTCCCTACTCGTGCCACCTCCTTCCCCTTGAAGCTGGGACGAGAGTGTTCTTGAGTTCAAGCTCTTCCTCTTGTATCCCTTCGAAAATCCGTCCATCCAGATGCTTCGGACGACCAGGTGGCCTTGTTATGGGCTCTGGCCTCCTTGGCAAGGTGAGTGAGTTGTCCGGATCTTATACACTTTTCAATTGCAGCACGCAAGTGGTAGCAATCGTTGGTGTCGTGTCCATGGTCGTTGTGGTATTCACAGTAGTACGCCTTGTTCCTCATGTTGGCTGGCTTCTTCATCCTGCTCGGAGCATCCAACATGTTCTTGCCAGCTACCAGGCTGAGGATCTCACATGGTGACTGTGTCAGCGGGGTGAAAGAGGTGTCCTTCATCTTGTTGAACTTCTCACCTCCACCCTTCTTTGACGGTTGCGTGTTGGAACCGGTGTTCTTCTTGTTCTTGTTACGTGGGATATAACCGCCATCATCCCTTTCCATCTCGTCAACACGTGAAAAGCTTTCAATGCGTTCCATCAACTCCTCCAGGGTCTTCACCTTGCGAAGATAGCACTCCTGCTTCATCTCCTTGTGAATCAACCCCTTCAGAAAAGAGTCGATCATCGGCTTCTCTGTGAGGTTCTTCACCTGGTTGGCCAGACTCGAGGCCCGTTCCCAATACTCGAACAAACTTTCTCCTCTCTTCTGGCGAATCGACATGATGTCGGTGCACTCCTTAGTGAACTGCTTCCTCTGCATGAACCTGCGCATGAACTTCTCCTCCAACATCTTGAAGCTAGCGATGCTGCCATCAGGTAAAGCCTTGAACCACAGACGTGCTGCCCCAGTAAGAGTGGTAGCAAACGACTTGCACCAAATCACCTGCGGGATGGCGTACGTCGACATGTTGGTGATGAACGTGTGCATGTGATCCTCAGGATCGACAGCACCGCTGTACGTGCCCAAGTTCTAGGGGATCTTGGTCTTGGGATCGGCCACAGCGAGCCGGATCTTCTTCACCCATGGTGACCCTTTTCTCGATCTCCGGAAGGTGATCTTCATACTCCCCACGCCTCCTGTCCTCCGCGTGAACTTTTCCGGCGTTGGAGTAAACATACCCCGACTTCCAGTCGTTGAGATCTGGATCATAGCCTTTCCCTCCGTGCTGGCAGGATCCGTGCCCATCCGATCTGGCTGCATCGTTGTTGCTGCCTCTCTTCTGGGTCTGTTTCTTCGCCAGGAGGTGCGACGCCACTTCTTGCTCCTCGCCGTCGAAATTCAACTTTGTCGGCGCGATCTTCTGTCCAAGCTGTCGGGCTTCCTCCTTCTCTTCCAAGGACTTCAGTTTTGATAGCACCTTCTCCTGGGATGCTAATAACGGAGGCATCATGACCTGAAACATCTCCGGAGTCATGGGCTCTTGGTCGGTGTGCCGCACGGGTGGATTTGCCGGCGGCGTGACATCAAGGATGGTCCCCTCTGCAACTGGGGTCTGCTCCATCAAATTTTAGTCAGTGAATCAAGCTGCGTGAGCGAGATAGATCAGCGCTCCCCACAGACAGCGCCAATGATATGGTTCTGGATTTCCGGTGTGGATTGGACTTCCAGCAAGGTGATGACCTTCTTCTCGTGCCTGCACAAAGAGGAACGTGAGCTCAGGCGGGCGGCGTTCGGCCGTCGCCCGCTCCGACGCCCAAGTAAGATTTGGGGTGTTTTAGAGAGAGGAAATCCAAGTAACAGGACGAGAGAATCTGAGGAAAGAGAGAGGAAGCTCTTCTTCCTTTATACCTGTTGGGAGCCTCATCCAGTGTGAGCATCTCCATGAATTCTGTTGTGTTCCTCCATGCGTTCTGCACGTGTTGAGCACGGGGTCTCACGTGTGCGTACTTTGTGTGAGCTGTCAAGCAAGGTGGGGGTCCTCATCTCGTGTGGTCTGATTGACCTTGTATGGGCTTTATGGCCCATACCCTATCAGGAGGTATCCCTTGGCTTCTTCTGTTTTACTTTGTTTTGTTCTCTCTGTGTTCGTGTTTCTTACTTCTTTCTTTCTTGTTGCACAGGGTTTGTGTGATGTTGTTGCTATTCAGGCCTGGGAGAGGGATCTTGGAGGTGACCTTGGCAAGGCGAAAGAGATGTTTGACAAGGCTGATGCCAACATTGTTAGGATTCGCGAGCTGGCCAGGGAGAAGGATCTGGCTCTTGCCCAACTTCAATCTGATAAGGAGAAACTGCTCGAGACCAAGCTGGGTCTGAATGAGGAGGTGGTTCGGCTCGCTGACAAGAATAAAGAGACGAATGAGAAGTTGAACATGGCAATGACGGCCAACCAAGATCTGGTGACCAAGATCAAATCTCTGGGTTCAGATTTGGAGTTGGAGCGTGGGGTGAGTGCTTCTCTGCGTAATCTGTTGAACTAGCGTGACTCTGTCATTGGGGAGCATCTCAGGACAAGGGTTTGGCTCAGAGATGAGGGTTTCAGCAAGATTAGGGTGAGTGTGGATCAGAGCCCGGTGGCCAGGCGCTTTCTGGATGAGGCCCTAACTGAAGCTGACCACATCATGGCCAATGTGCCAGATGATGTTGAGATGAAGGTTCAACTTGGTCGTGTGCATGCTCCCTTTCAGCAGTATGACTTCCAGGAATACTTCTCCATCCTTGGTCCTGATTTGGTCTTGGAGGACCTGATGAAGTGGCAGCCAGACCAGCCAACTCCCTCTGCCCTTGATAACAAGTAGAAGAAAAAATGGTGAAGGCGTTTGACTTTTCTTTTGCTTTTTTCTGGACTTGCTGATGAGCTTGTATGCTCTTTTCTTATGGCGCTTGTGCCATCTTTCATTTCCCTTTGAATATTTGAATTCGTATTTCTAGGATGTTTTTAATCAGCATAAGCATTTGTTATTTGCTTGTTTATTTTTTCGCTTTAATAAGCTTTATTTGTTGCAAATTTATGGGCATGATGGACGTCTCCATCATGTAGCCCTTTGCACCATGTGACAAGTTGAATTAAGTCTTCAACTTGTTTTTTATGGCTAAGGCATCATAGGCCCTTTTTAGATGCAAGTTTCTATTCTGAAACTGTTTGCATTTATTCTGGGTTCTTTTTGTTTTTTGAACTCCATTTTCTTGTACTTCTCTTTTTAGACTTTCAAGCAATATTAGCTCTTGAAGTCGCTGCATTTTTATGAAAGAAAAACAAGTAGGATGACATCTACCAGTTGACTGGTTTGTGTTAGTGCATAATGAAAGAAAAATAAGAAAAGAGACATCTACCAGTTGACTGGTTCGTGCCTTGGTGAGATATACTTAAAAACACTTCTCATTGCATTCATCTTGTAAGTTCTGGAACTACAAAGGCCACCCTCAAGATCATCTTGCAAGCCCTATCAGGCTGCCTGACCTCTGTTGGGGGCTTTTTCATTTCGTTAGGCTTCCCTCAAGATCATCTTGCAAACTCTAGTGAGTTGCCTGACCTCTGTTGGGATCCTCCACTGCATCAAACAGAAAAAGAAGAAAACGAAGGAAAAAATCACAAGTAAGGTGAGGAGACGAGACCCATGTTGCGCCTTACATGTAATACTTGCGGAAGTTGTTCATGTGCCAAGTTCTTGGAACTGGTTTCCCATCCAAGTGCTCCAGCTTGTACGCTCCTTTTCCCAATACCTCAACAACACGGTAAGGACCTTCCCAGTTGGCATCCAACTTGAGTTGTCCTTCCACTCTTGATGCTTCATTCTTTCTCAAGGCCAGGTCGCCAACCTTCAGACTGTGAGGTCGCAGCTTGTTGTTGTATCTTTGTTCCATCCAGGACTTGTAGGTTGCCTCTTTGAGCGACGCTTTTTCCCGCTCGTATTCTAACTCCTCCAGGTTCTGCCTCAAACCTTCATCATTTTTTGCAACTGGTAGAGGATCTTCTACTCGTAGAGTAGGTACAAGTATCTCAGGTGGTATAATGACTTCAGTGCCAAAACACAGTCTGTAGGGAGACTCCCCTGTGCTGGTTCTGGGGGTCACCCTGTAAGACCACAACACGTTGTGCAACTCCTCAGTCCATGCTCCTTTGCGTTGCTCGAGTTTCTTCTTGAGTCCTTGCACGATGGTTCGGTTTGTGACTTCCACCTGCCCATTGGCTTGTGGGTGAGCCATTGATGTGAACTTCTGCTTGATGCCTAAGTTGTTGCACCAATCTTTGAAGACTTCTCCTTCAAACTGAGTGTCGTTATCACTGACCAGCACTTGCGGGTTCCGAAGCGGCAGACCATATTCTTCCACACAAAACTCGTCATCCTTCGCCCTGTTATGGTTGCCAGTGCATCGGCTTCAACCCACTTGGTGAAATAATCAACTGCTACGACAAGAAAATGGTGTCTTCCTGTTGTAGCTGGAAAAGGGCCGACAATGTCAATTCCCCACATTGCAAAGGGCCACGGAGACTGTATGGGCGTCAGCTTCTCACTCTGCAGCCTTGGTCCATTTGCATGTGTTTGACATTTCTTGCAGCTCTTGGCAATCTGGTTGATATCTTCCTTCATGCGAGACCAATAGTAACCTGCTCTGGTGATCCGTAATGCAAGTGCTTTGCCACCTTGATGACTTCCGCAACATCCTGCATGCACCTCTCGAACCACTCGCATTGCTTCTGGCTGGGTGAGGCATTTCAACCAGGGTTCTAAGAAACCCGGTCTGTACAGAATTCCATCTTTCAGTGCATAGTTAGGAGCGTTGAGTTTTAGCTTTCTGGCTTCCTTACTGCATTCAGGAACCACTCCGTTTGCAAGGAAATCCATCATTGGTTTCATCCAGCTTGTTCCCTTTATAACATCGACAGCTCCCATCGTCTTGTTGTCAGTTGACCTGTGTGTGAGGGTTTCCACCATCACTGCCTTGTTCAAAATTGCCCGTGTTGAGGATGCTAACTTGCTCAAGGCGTCAGCTCTGGTGTTTTTTGACCTTGGCACGTTGATGATGTCGAATTCCGACGCCAACAATCTCACCTTGTCCCTGTACTTCATCATGCCAGGGTCCTTAGCTAGGTAAGCTCCTTCATATTGTTTCGCCACAAGCATCGAGTCGCTATGTGCCATCAACTTTCTCGCTCCAAGATTCTTTGCTATCTCCATTCCCGCAATCAGAGCCTCGTACTCAGCTTCATTGTTTTATGCAGGGAATTCGAATCGCAATGAATAAGTGACTTCAACTCCACTTGGGTCGGTCAGAACCAAACCCGCGCCGGCACCTTCTACACCATCATGCTCCATCTACATGATGCATGTACTACGGCCAGGGCCAGCTTTTCTTCTCCCGTGTATCTTGTTTCTGCTCCCTGCAAAGCTCTACTTACAAAGTATATGGGTTTCTGTACCTTGTTTTCTTCTCGTACAAGAGCTGCACTGACGGTCTCCACTCCAGCCGACACGTACATGTAGAGGGTTTCACCTTGTTGAGGGATGTCAACAAAGGCAAGCTATGCAAGTGCTTCTTCAAGTCGTTGAAAGATTCATCTTGTTCGGATCCCCAGCTGACATCTCCCTTCTTGTTGACACTGGTCTTCAGCGCCTTGAAGAAAGGGAGTGCGCGCTCAGTTGCTCTTGACAGGAAACGGTTCAACGCCGCCAACTTACCGTTCAGGCTTTGCACTTCCTTCACTGTCCTTGGTGGTTTCATGTCTAGTACCACCTTGACCTTGTCTGGATTTGCTCGTACCCCCTCGTTTGTAACCATGTGACCCAAGAATCGACCTTCATGGACCCTAAACTGGCACTTGAGAGGGTTGAGTTTAGACCTGTGCTTCGAAAGCGTTCCAGGGTTTCCTTCACATCTTCAGTCAGCGTGTTGAAGTCCTTGCTCTTGATCACCATGTCGTCGACGTAGACCTCCAAGTTTCGCCCTATCTTCTCCTTGAAGATTTTGTCAACCACACGTTGGTATGTTGCTCCAGCATTCCTGAGTCCGAACGGTATCATCCGATATCCAAATGCTCCTCTCTCCGTAATAAAGGCTGTCTTCTCTACATCCTCCTTCTTCATTGGGATTTGGTGATAACCTTTCTACGCATCAAGAAAACATTTCACCTTGTACCCTGCCAGTGCATCCACCTTTTGATCAATCATTGGCAGCGGGTAACAATATTTAGGACAAGCCTTGTTGAGGCTGGTGTAGTCAATACACATCCTCCATGATCCGTTTGGTTTCTTAACCAAGACGGGTTCGCTAGCCAGGTGGGATACTTCACCTCGACCAAGATACCCGACTTGATCAACTCGTCCACTTCCTTGTTGACTACCTCGTTCCTGTCCTTGAAGAGTGCTCGCTTCTTCTGGACGACAGGCTTGTAATCTGGTGAGATCTTGAGGGTGTGGCACCCAAACTCCTCTGACACCCCTGTCATGTCGTTGGACTCCCACGCGAACACGTCTGCATAATCCCTTAGCACTGCGGCTAATCTCTCTTTCACATCTTCCGGTAGAGATACTCCAACCTGTACGACCTGGTTCCCCTTGTGCCCCAGTTCGACAGGTGCAGTCTCGCCTACCGGGTCTTCTTCCTCGCGTAGTGCTGCGGTCGTCACCATGGCCACAGCACGTCAGTAGTAACTTGGACCTGCTTCTTCACCCGTGCCGTCCACATTCCTCTTCTTGTTGCTAAGAACAATGCGGTGACACTCCATTGCTTTCTGTTGGTCTTCTTTAACCGTAGTGTTGCCCGCCTTGGTTGGAAACTTGAGTAACATGTGCAAGGTCGACACTATCCCCTTCATGAGCGCAAGTGCAGGACGCCCAAGCATCATGTTGTAGGGACTGCTGGCTTTCACCACAATGAACTCCACCTCGATGGTTTTGCTATATGGGTGTTCACCAACAGTTATGGGGATGTAAATTGTACCTTCCAGCCACACCTCCCTGTCCGCAAAGTCCACGAACGGGATGGCAGTAGGCTTCAAGTTCTTCTTCATGTCCTCGTCCAGTTGCATGAAGCAGTGCCAGTACATCACCTCAGCCGAACTGCCACCATCCACATACACCCCGTGAATGAGCTTGTCTGCAATCTGGATTTGGATTACCACCGCATCACCTCCAGCAGATCGATCCGGGATTGGGTCCTTTGAGCTGAACGTGATGACTTCATCTTCTGCCAACTTCCTTTCTCTCGGTGTTGGTTCTGGTACCTTCCTACACCGAGCCTTCCTCTGGGATTCTGTCTTGCCACCTGCACTTCCACCTAAGATGGTGTAAATGTTGGTAATGGCTGACTTCCTTCTACTGTCGTCCGGGGTGTCTTCCCGGTCTGTACGATGTCGCTTCTCATAGTGCTCATCCTCATCCTCCGAATACCTCCCTACTCGCGCCACCTCCTTCCCCTTGAAGCTGGGACGAGAGGGTTCTGGAGTCCGAGCTCTTCCTCTTGTATCCCTTCGAAAATCCGTCCGTCCAGATGTTTCGGTAGACCAGGTGGCCTTGTTATGGGCTCTGGCCTTCTTGGCAAGGTGGGCGAGTTGACCGGATCTCACACACTTCTCAATTGCAGCACGCAAGTGGTAGCAATCGTTGGTGTCATGTCCATGGTCATTGTGGTACTCACAGTAGTACGCCTTGTTCCTCATGTTGGCTGGCTTCTTCATCCTGCTCGGAGCATCCAGTAGGTTCTTGCCAACTACCAGACTGAGGATCTCAATGGTGATTGTGTCAGCGGGGTGAAGAAAGTGTCCTTCAACTTGTTGAACTTCTCACCTCCACCCTTCTTTGACGGTTGCGTGTTGGAACCGGTGTTTTTCTTGTTCTTCCTATGTGCAACATAACCGCCATCATCCCCTTCCAGGTTCATCTCGTCCACACGTGAAAAGCTTTCAATACGTTCCATCAACTCCTCCAGGGTCTTCACCTTGCGGAGGTAGCACTCCTGCTTCATCTCCTTGTGAATCAACCCCTTCACAAAAGAATTAATCATCAGCTTCTCACTGAGGTTCTTCACCTGGTTGGCCAGGCTCGAGGCCCGTTCCCAATACTCGAACAAGCTTTCTCCTCTCTTCTGGCGAATCGACATGATGTCGGTGCACTCCTTAGTGAACTGCTTCCTCTGCATGAACCTGCGCAGGAACTTCTCCTCCAACATCTTGAAGCTGGCGATGCTGCCGTCTGGTAGAGCCTTGAACCACAGATGTGCTGCTCCAGTGAGGGTGGTAGCAAACGCCTTGCACCAGATCACCTGCGGGATGGCGTACGTCGACATGTTGGTGATGAACGTGTGCATGTGGTCCTCAGGATCGACAGAACCGCTGTACGTGCCCAGGTTCTGGGGAATCTTGGTTTTGGGATCGGCCACAGCGAGCCGGATCTTCTTCACCCACGGTGACCTTTTCTCGATCTCCGGAAGGTGATCTTCATACTCCCCACGCCTCCTGTCCTCCATGTGAACTTCTCCGGCGTTGGAGTAAACATACCCTGATTTCCAGTCGTTGAGATCTGGATCGTGGCCTCTCCCTCCATGCTGACAGGATCCGCGCCCATCCAATTTGGCAGCTTCGTTGTTGCTGCCTTTCTTCTGGATCTGCTTCTTCGCCGGGAGGTGCGACGCCACTTCTTGCTCCTCACCATTGAAATTTAGCTTCGTCGGTGCGATCTTCTGACCAAGCTGTCGGGCTTCCCCTCCTTCTCTTCCAAGGACTTTAGTTTTGACAGCACCTGCTCCTGGGATGCTAAGAACGGAGCCATCATGACCTGAAACATCTCCGGGGTCATGGGCTCTTGGTCGGTGTGCCGCACGGGTGGGTTTGCCGGCGGCGTGACATCAAGGATGGTCCCCTCTGCAACTGGGGTCTGCTCCATCGAATTTCAGTCAGTGAATCGAGCTGCGCGAGCGAGTTAGAACAACGCTCCCCACAGACGGCGCCAATGATATGGTTCTGGATTTCCGGTGTGGATTGGACTTCCAGCAAGGTGATGACCTTCTTCTTAAACCTGCACAACGAGCAACGTGAGTTCAGGCGGGCGGCGTTCGGCCGTCGCCCGCTCCGACGCCCAAGTAAGATTTGTGATGTTTTAGAGAGAGGAAATCTGAGTGACAGGTTCAGAGAATCAGAGGAAAGAGAGATGAAGCTCTCCTTCCTTTATACCTGTTGGGAGCCTCATCCGGTGTGAGCGTCTCCATTGATTCTGTTGTGTTCCTTCATGCGTTATGCACGTGTTGAGCACGGGGTCTCACGTGTGCGTATTTTGTGTGAGCTGTCAATCAAGGCGGGGGTCCTCATCTTGTGTGGACTACTTGACCCTGTATGGGGCGGGTTTTATGGCCCGTACCTTATCAATATGGATACACTGCTTTCATGTTCTATTCAAACTAAGTATGATGAAAACTTTTCAAATGATTTCTCAAGTTTTGTTCCCACCATTAATTAAAACTTACTTTAATGGTTGTGTTGATGAACTTAATGATATTATTATTTATATAATATTCCAATCAAGGGCGTAACTACACCCAGGTTCAGGTAGGACTAGTACTATCTTAAGATTTGAAACTCAGTCTATATTACTGTTCACTGGTCAAATTTGGAGCTTTCCGCCCTCCAGCTAGACAGCTGTTATGAACCTGTGTTTCTATTCTTTGTTTTTATAGTAATTGGAGCTTACCCTACAATAAATTCCTAATTTCGCCACTGATTTCAAACTTAATCGTTGTGAATTGTTCTAAATAAATAAAATCTTACGGAATATGCAAGTTTTTTCTTGATTTAAATAATCTTATTATTCGATCCATGTCACATTAAACTCTACAAATGATTCAGTTAAGTTTAATTATATATACCATTTAAAGTAAACTAATATTATTAATTAAATATGATCTTAGAAGATCATTTGGTCCATTTTAATGTTTAGTTAAACAAAGAAATTGGACAATTATTAAACAGTATTCCATTCGTTTCAATCAAACTGCATAATATGCTATTTATTTATTTAAAATTGGTTACTTTCAACATTCAAATTACTAGCAACATAGATCAAATATAATCATATTAAATATTTTTAGATTAATTGTAACACATATTTTCATAATATTAAAACTTATTCCATATCATTATACATAAATAAAAATATGAATGATCAAATATATTTTTGCTCAATTTGAAATTTTCAGATTCGTGCTTACTGAATTGTGACAATTTGATTTATTGATTGGCAAAGAATTTGGTCGGCATAGACGGTTTACGCAACCAACATTTGTTTCTTCATTTCATATTCACCGCCCAAAACTACGCTTTCCATAGTCGATCATTTTCATTGTCCAATTTCCACGCATCATCGCCGTGAAATCCCCATCGGTACATGTCGGACACTGATTTCCAGCAGAGGAACGGTGAATCAGTGAACCTGAGATCAGTTAAAGGGACGACGGAAACTCGCCGGAGAAGCCGTCCCAAACTCAAGCACCGAATTTCCAGACCATCAACTAAACCCCTCGAGGTTTTTTCGAGATGCGGATCCATGCCAGCTCTGCTCGGAGACGAAGAAGGGACTGGTCAACTGTGGTTGACCGCCCCTAATGCTGATCAGGAAGTGCTTTTCCGGCCACAGACTTCATGTACCGATATCTTCTCTACTTCCGACCATAGCTCTGTTCGTCGGCCCCCCCGAAACTCTCTTGAGGTATTTCTGATCACGTGGCTTAGTTAAATTTATTATTCTGATTAATCTATGGCTATAATTGGTATACTCAATTGGTTATTGAGCATTTGAGTTTGTCAGTTTTAAATAGTACTAATTTCTATTAAGAGCAAATAGTGTATTGAGAAAATTTTCCCGGTATTTGCAGTTAGATTAATTGACTAATTTTGGTGGAAAAACTGGTAATTTTGACATTAATTTGGGACTGGTTTCTTATGAACATTTGCAAGAGACTTTGCAATATAGGGACTTTGATCAGAGCTTAAATGTGCAGGGTTACAAGAAGGATGCTAAGGTGGTGATCAATGTGACCGTTGAGGGAAGTCCAGGACCCGTTCGAGCTATGGTGAAGCTGGGATCGACCGTGGAGGAGACCATTAAGCTTGTTGTTGACCGGTATACTGAAGAGGGTCGAACTCCTCGCCTTGTTAAAGATGATATTCCTGCATTTGAGTTGCATCACTCCTATTTCAGCCTTGAATGTGAGCCAACTTATTTTCTCTTGTTTTCCTTTTTTTTTTTAAGTCCTTTTACGCTTTATATTTCAAATGAAAGGTAAGTTTAATTTAAGTTCAATACACACTTAACACAAGTAGATAGCTTTTGTAGCTCTGGTTATTAAGCATTTGAGTTTCTTTTAGGCATATGTATCCAAAATACACATTGCTTTTTAGACTGTTTAGGTAATGAGAAAAAAAAGAGTTTGCTAATATAGTGCCCTTTCATTTCTCTACCTGTGTTTTTGTTATCTGTGTTTTTGCTTGTAATAGTTGAGCCGTTTTATATGACAATTGACATGGTACTCTAAAATAGCTGACAAGCAATCTGATAGACCCGTACTTTCTGCTAGCATGTGTATTTTAGATGAGAAACTCGAGTTTTTTTCTTCAATTTGCAAGGTGGGATAGACTGTCTGATGTCATGGATTAGACTTATTGGGAGATAAACTCGAGTTCTTTTACTATTGGTGTCATGATTAGACTTTCTGGTGTTGCTATAGGCTTGGATAGAGGCGACACGATTGGAGATGCAGGTAGCAGAAGCTTCTACCTGCGAAAGACCGGGTGTTTTCCTAGTAGTAACTCATGTCCAGATGATATTCTTTCTGATCAGCAGTACTCCTGTTTGCCGATCATCTCATTTCAGGGCTATGTATGGAAGAATATTAGCAAGATCATTCGAAGAACGCATAAGCTATGGAAGCTGTTAGGGTGTGTTCAATAAGTTTGGTCATTATGGTCAGTCCTCTGCTAGAGCAACATTATATTAGATGTGTTTGCTCTATATATTCATAATTGCATGAACAGAGGGACAGATGTTCATGTTCTTTACCTTGACTTGTACATATGTGTATTCTTCTCCTTAGTCCTTAGGTGTTGCTATATGCAGGTCATGTTTGGTTCTGCAGGTCCAATGGAAGTGGGAAAATATCATAATTACCCTTCATTCATTTATTAATTTTTATAAATATATTTTTAAAACCCTAACCTTGAATGCATAAACCCGTCTATGTAATGATTGAATACGTGTCCAAATTATAAATTACTTTTCGTGAATTATAATAAAAAATTAAGAGGGACATTATTGTCATTTCTGATTTAATTTGGACTTGCATAAGTAAAGTAGATCTGTATTTAGAACCATTCTAGTCGTTAATGTGCCTAAGTTTACTTTTACCTTATACGGTTTTATTCGACACCAAGTGTACAACAAAAGTTACTTCAGGCTAGTAAAAGAGAATATCATTGTATAGAGCTTAATCTCATATACTACTGCATCCCTATTATGTAGTATAAAATTGCACATTTGAAATTTCTTCATATTTGACTGTTTGTTGTTGTTGATATATATTTATTTACATAACACTATGCATCGGGGAGCATTACATATAACCACCGGTTGTCCCAACCGGTGGTGTGGGTCACAGTGTATAGTTTTTTTTTTTTTTTACTTTCTTACCAAATAACCTATGCATGTTAGTCTAATTCAATATATTTGTATTTTTAGTTCAGTTTTTTATACTTATATTTTTTCAATTCAATATAATATTTTTATATTTTTTTCAGTTCAATTCACTATATTTACATTTTTTCAATGCAGTTCAGTATTTTTTTTCCAGTTTAATTTTTTTGAGGAGTTTTTTCTAGTTTGGTTAAGGTAAATATTATATTTTCAGTTCAGTTCAGTTCTAATAAATATTTTCAAATTTTTTCAATTTAGTACATTTCCTCTATATTTAATTACAACTCTCTACAATTTTTTCAGTTCAGTTCAATCTAGATATATCCACTTCTATTCAAATCAGATCAGTCAATTAAAAAATTAATGTGATTTGTCGCAATCCAAAAAAAATTCAGTTATACTATTTTCAGTTTAAATACTTTTTGTTCAATCTTAGCAGTTCAAATCAGTTTTTTTAATCTTTGATGCTATACGACCTAATGTAGTTGTACTATTATTACATTTCAGTTCAGTTCAGTATTTTTTTATTTTTCTAGTTCAGTTTAGCGAGAAATAAACTCTAGCAAACTTGGCCGAAGATGGTGACGCTGGAAACGGGTAAAAGATATATTAAAATTGTTTAACCTGCGGGTTAGACCCGTGCACTTTTACCCATTTGAGTCCATTGACCCAACCCGTTTTAACCCGTCTTTTTAAATTACTAATTTATGCACATATCCGTTTTACCCGTATCCATATTTTACCCGTATTCATCATATGAATAAAAAATAAATCCCGTTTTACCTGCAGATAACGGGTAAAAATTGACAGGTCTAATTAATTGTTGGATTAGGAACTTTTAAAATGCCCAAATTTTTCGGTCCAAAAATAAAAATTTAAATTGTGTAAATTACTGTTGATAATTATCATGTAAAAATTTTACTTAGTTTTTACATAAATAATTTAATAGTCAATTTAAATTAAATTGTAGAGAATTTTACACGTACCGGTGGTTGGACAAACCACCGGTTATACGTACACTTTCCCCTATGCATCCTATCATTATACCGTCCTTGTATATGTGTAGCAACTGAAATCTGTAGTTAAACTTATTCAATATCATTAACAAATAATGCAATTGCATGCAATTAAACATAAACTACAAAATACAAAAATACACATGCTAGCAGAAAAATCGTTTGCTAGATCCGTGTTAGATCAGATTGGAGAAATTGATCCAACACGGATTATGAAAATGTAAAATTACTATATAAAAATCGCAAAAATAAAGTAGAATTCTGTTGAGATTAAATGGTGTTGTGCTTTGTTGATGAGTGTTGTGTTTTGTTGATTGGTGTTGTGCTGAGCTGAAAAGTGTTGGTTTTGTTCTGAATAGCATAAAATAGTTATATGAGTTGAAAATTGATGAAATGACTTTTTTTTTTTTTAAGGAAAAATTGATGAGATGACTTGAAATACTATGATATAAACTCAACTACACTTAAAGTGAATTCAACTATATTAATTAGATGGATTTTTTTGTTAAAAATTACTCAATTGTAGTTTATTTTACATAATCTTCATTGAAATAATGTTCAATTTAATCATTAATTCAAATATAATGCTAAAATCACTATAAAAACAATATTTTTTATATGTATTTTTTATTTTGTCCCAAAACATAACTAATTGCTTATTGGAGCTAAAACGTACCGAAAAGTGTTGTGCTAAAAGGTAAAGGTGTTGTGTTGATCAGTGTTATAATATGCTGAAACGTAATAAAATAAGTTGAACTAGACATGACATGATCATGAGCAGGAATTTATCATCAATCAATACCATAGCAAAAACGAAAAAGTTGGTTCCCGGTGCAAGCAACGTACTAATTACATCAGCGAAACGGTTTACAAGACAGTGCCATACCAAAAACAAGAGAGATTGAAAAGTTCAAGTCACATAAAGACAAGTTTAGAGGTCAAAAGTGTCGAACAATGGTACCACATAGGCTATGAGAATCAATCATGCTAATAGACGAAAATCTCGAATACTCCCAAAATTAGATCCAAACCAACAGCATCCTATTTCTTGTAATCTTGTTTAAACACAAACACAGACAAACAATTTCCAGGAATCTTCCCATCTGTCATTTCATGAACACCAGGCTATAAAGTACGTACGAATCATCATTCTAGCCTAGCCCAAACAACCATGATGTACTTCATTGTTTTCTTTTTCACCAACAGAATGGAGAGCTTCCGATCATCGTTCGAGCACCGGAACGCCGCTGCGGGTGGAGGAGGAGAGGGGAAGAAGCCGGAGCTGGGGCGGGGTCGGCAGGAGGTTCGAGGAGGTTCGTGGTGGTTCACGGCGGCGGAGAGGAAGAAGGCGACAGCGGCGGGGAAGTTGCTGGTGAATGTGAAGCTGGGGGGTTGCATGGGGACGGTTCAGGTGGTTATGTCGTCGGAAAACACTGTGCATGAGCTGAAGAAGGCGGTGGTGGAGATATATGTCAAGGAGAAGAGGCGCCCGTTTTTGGACTGTTGCGATCCTCATGGTTATGTGCTTCATTACTCCCAGTTTAGCTTGGAAGGTATTTTTTTATCAGTCTTTATATTGCATGCAATTTCAAAATTTCACATTATTATTGTCTACAGTATAATAATAAAAAACACTACGTACGTATAATTTTGGCAGGATTACATGCAGAGGAGAAGCTGAAGAACTTGGGATCACGCCACTTCTTTATGCGTCAAAAAGAGGAGGACGATATTGACTCCGTCACCGATTTTAGTCATGTCGTGGCCAAAACTCCATTTTCCTTCGTGGAGCTCATGAATTTCGTATTGTAATTCATGAAATTTATATTCACCAAAAACTTAATGAAGTACTTTCATATTATTGTTAAAATCTTTGCAATATCAGTGACTCAAAATTAAGGAGTACCTCCATATATACGTACTCTATAATTGGTGGTTAACAATTTGTTTAAATTACTTATCGATCGAGTGGATCGCAAGCATGCATTACTCAAACTTGTGCTCACTAATTTAATCAGACACGAGTTGATTTTTCTTGAGTATAACGAGTATCCATGTTGATTAAGGAAAGAAATTCACATGATTGCAAATTGATGTGAGAATTCAGACCTTGTTCTCTTGAGTTTATCAGTCGATCAGTTTAGTTTATTTTAGTTTAGCTCCGTTTGATTTAGTTTATTTTAGTTTAGCTCCGTTTGATTTAATTTAATATAGTTTAACTAAGCAAAAATCACTACACCAAAACTGGCCTTTCTCAACGAAGCGTCACTAGAGTCCGTCACTAAAGACTACTCTTTTGCTACGGCACACTATTTTCGTCACAAGATTTCGTCAATCCCAGAAAGCTAGCGACGAGAATATTTTTGTCACTGAAGCTATGCTTTAGTAACGAAATTAGTGACGAGATTTGGGATTCGTCAAAACAATTATCATTAGTGACGGAACTTGTGACTGAAAAAGTAACTTGACGAGATCTGGTGACGAAAATATACTGACGAGAACTCTGTTCGTCACTATACTCTTCAGTGACGAAATACACCCCGTCACTAGATAATTGGTCACGAAGTTATGGTGTCACTAAAGAGTGACGGAGACGAAAATTTAAGGTGAACCTTGAGCTGAAAACTGAACAAAAATGGACCGAAATGGCCTTGAAGATTTTAATTTAATTAGTTTTGAATTGAACTTATATCTTTATCAAAGTTGAACAAAGATTACTTAAAATTATCAATAATGTTATGTAAGAGGTGGTTTTTATTATTTTGAAATTCAGCCTCAAATATAAAAAGTCATCTTTAAAAAATATACATATAAATTAATTTATTATAAATCAATTCTTTTAAAGAGCTTTTTAGTTTAATTCTATAAATTTAGTTCAGTTTTACTAATCAAATATCAACTTTACTTAATAATCAATAAACTAGTAAATTCTATTCCTATTTTTTACACCCACGAGTGTAACCCAACAGTTAGGACATTGAGTTCATTGTTCTATGGTTCAAGGTTTGAGTCTCGGCAGCGGCATTGTGTGGATTTCTTGCTTACAGGATCTCTTGTACGCACTAAGAAAAAGAACGCTCAATGGGTCCTGGATATGGGATAACGTAACTTATCTCTCCACCAAAGCCGGCGATGTCTGGGATTGAAGGTTAATTATTATTAAGAGATCAATCCTCACTATAGATACAAATAAACTAACTTTATGTCATTCTTGCTTGACTTTCTGTAATAACCAATGACATTGATTATACGTAATTATTAGTCGATCCTTACTTAACTTTCAATAAACACTAATAACTAAATTGATCTTTACTTTCTATAGACACTAACTGAACTGAAAATGTCATGCATGGCTTTTTGTAAACATCAACGATTAATTGACTTAGGCCTTATTCTTATGTCATATATTGATGAACTGAATTGAATTAAAAATCAATGTATTGAAAAAATGAAATCAGCATGAGCAATCCTGATTATATGATAATATTCACATACTTATTGAATCAATATGAATTGAATGGAATTGATCTACTGATAAGTTTAAGATAGTATCGCCTTAATATAAGCAATCCTTACTTAACTTTAGAAAGTTCGATCTGTTTATAAACATCAAGAACTAAGAATAATTAGTTGTCAATCCTTAACAAACTTTTAATATACATTAATATATAAGTAGATTTTAACTTATAAATGATCAATATACTTAATTATTTAACTAAATTGATTTTAACTAATCACACGTACTCATTACTTAATTGTCTACATATCAAACAATAAAGTTTAACAATACTATAAGTACATGTATAAATACAAATAACTAAAGGAAATTAACATTTATTTATACAATCTTATCATTATTTTATTTTATTTTACATGTTAATCTTCTTTATATATGTATATACTATATTTATTTATGAGAGTACCGATAAAAGACGACAAAATTGTAAATTTGTAATTAATCATAAAATGTATAATTTAAATTAATATGTAAATAAATATAGTGGTACAGGATTTCTTTTGTAATTGATCCGGATCTTTAGATATGTATATACTATAATTTGAAATACCGAAATGGAAAATAAATATAGTGGTACAGGATTTCTTTTGTAATTGATCTGGATCATCAATTGATTCTGAAAACTTAATCGTAACCGTTAATAATTACTGCTATATAAGCGCACTCCAAACTTTATCCACGAATATTTACTTCTCAGTTCTCACCTTATCTTTTTTTCTGGCTCCGTCTTCTTCGTTTTCTCAGCCCATCTGCGACTCCGCGGTCCTTCTGATCTAGCTCATCTCCGTTCAGAAAATTTCCTGTGCGCCAGAGCCCAGAGGCACAGCCTTCCTCACCAGGCTGGAGAAAAGGCGTCGGGGCCCTGGCTGGAGAGGGAGGTGTCGACGGGAAACCTCGATGGGCGGACGTGCACCAGGCGGAGGCCGCGGTTGCGCGAGAGATTCAGATTCTTCTGCAGGGAGCCTAAGCTCCGTAGAGGGAGACTGGCGTCGAGATCTAAAACGGCGTCGTTTTGTGGGTCCTATAAGCTCTGGTGGACACGAAGAAGAGCTTGCGGGTGACAATATGGCGGCGGTGGTGTACTGGGCGTTGGAGGTAAAAGCAAAAAACCAGTCGTTGCCTTTTCTAATTAATTTGACTATAAATCACTATTCTTTTGCAGAAGCTTCTCGATTTGTGCGGCTTCATCATCCGAGTAAGCCCCCTTTGATTCTCGATTATTTTTCTTATTATGTGATTTGATTAAATGGAACTGATTGTATGCCTTTGGTTTAGTTTTGCATAAGCTTATGACTTCGCTGGATTTTAGTATTAATTTGTGCTCTAGGGTTTTGAATTTTATGTACTCGGTGATTCTGTAGCTTTGGATGTATGCAATATCTCTGTTCTTATTGGATTCCTGTTGCTTTTATAGTTTTGTTTCTGATTATATCGATGATTAACTGTTGATTGTGAAGGCTAGGTTGAGTGAATGATGGAGGAGGTGAAAGGCAAGCATATTAAAACAGTCAGGGTATTGATGTCATGTGGATTAAAAAAGTTAGATACGCTATGTTTTTGATGAAACACCCCGGCCGATTCGTCCCTCACCTCTCGCTGCGATCTCCTTCAGAAGTACTTCCGAGCTCTACGCTGTGGAGTCTCTGTTCTCAATCTCCCCTGACAAAGACCACATCAACACGCTTTCGTTCGTCTGGTTTGATGCTTTCAAGAACAAGCTCAAGGCCTCCCAGCAGAACATCCATTTAGGTATCTTATTCATGTCGGTCATTTGAAAATTTGTGCAAATTTGGTTGATAAAGAGTTGATCAAAAGTGTTTCTACAATTACGGTTTAATTTCTACAGAATCGGAAAAAGATAATACTGAAAACAATAGTTTTTGTGCAAGTTTAGTTGATCGGGGATGTGAAGAGTTGCTCTACATGTGTTGCTATATACTTGTCAGATTAATTATGGTTTAATTTCTAGGGATTCAAAAAAATGTTGAAACAGTTTTCATTTCTCAGGGATAATGTGGCTATGAAGGCTTCCATGGGTAGCTCGACGACTGTGGATGTTTCTGTGGAGTGTGCTGGAATGCTGGAGAGGTTGATGTTGGCGCAGGCACAGGAGTGTTTTTTCGAGGATACCATTGCCAAGGGGAATACTCCTGGGGTTTGTTCAAAGATCTCTAGGCAGGTATGGTATACCACAAGTCTCAATTGATATTTTAGTGAGCTCTTAAAGAGAAGAAGATGGGAATAGGTGCAGTTTTACATTTTTGGTTTGAGTTTGGATGAGATAAGGTAATTATTTTTAGAGCAGGTATGATGGAGCAACTCAGAGGGCCTGAGTTACTGACAAGGTGTAGCTTTATTGTTTGAGATTTTTATTTGACATAGTTCTATTAATTTTAAGCGGCGTGCTTTATGGTACATTTTGTTTTGAGTAATGTTTATACTGAACTTGTGTGTCCATGTATATGTTATTCTGATCCATATATGTATATGTTAACCATGTATATGTTAACTTGATCCATGTATATGTAATGTTAATCTGAACTAGCTTCTGCCTATAAGGCTTCTAGTTTTCTACTCCTTTTACTTCTGAACTAGCTTCTGCCTATAAGGCTTCTAGTTTTCTACTCCTTTTACTTCTGAACTTGCTTCTAAATTCCATTTGTTGTGTGTGATAGAATTGCATGAGTCTGAATATATCTAGAGAAGTAATTTCATGTTCTTGACTTTGTTGCTTTACTTGTGTAGGTTGGTGGAGATTACCTTGGCGATATAAGCATGAAGTGATGATGGTGAAAGAAGCCTGCTGCCAAAACAATCTTGAGGGTCTTGGGAGGTTGTTAATCTAGTATAAATTTAGTTTTATATAATCTTTTAGAAGTAGAAGTAGAAGAAGTAGATACTTAGGTAGGGTGCTTTGGATGTAGGAAGATTAGTGAATGAATATTTATTATTATTATTCATATAATATTTTTTCTGCAATATTTATTTTTTTCTGCAATTTAATTTATTTTTGTATTATTTTATTATAAATATATTGACAGTCCAATTCCGTCACTAAAAGGCGTCACTAAAGAGTTTGACCGTTAGTGAAACGTTGACCGGCTCTTATTTGTGACGTTCAAGTATTGGCATCAAAGGATTAATGTAGTGACAATTATATATGGTCGCTATTTCTTTGTCACTAAAGGTTACCCATTGGTGACAGATTGGCTCCCTTTAGTGACGGGTTATCAGTGACAAATACGTGCGTCACTAGACTGGTGACGAAAAAACAGTCGTCGCCAATGACACACTTTCGTGACCGATGAACAGCAAAACCGTCGCCCCACCCTTGAGCTCCGATGTTTTTGCAATGCGAATTTGACGACACTCATTTTCGTCGCTAAAGCATTTAGTGACGAAAATTGAGTCTTTGGTGACGCTTTTGGCTTGTCAGCGAAGACCCGATTTGGTGTAGTGAATACAACATGATTAAATTCAGGTAAATTTAGTCATTTAATTTGATTCTGTTTTCAATGTAGTATTAATTTTCACTTTAGTTCACCAAGATACAACCTCATGATAACGAGACCTAAATCTCCATATGAATCAAACGTCTCCTAAAATAACGGATTGTATATAGTGTTGCAGTAAAAAAACATATTTTCTGCGGGTTTGTGAGGGTCTATTCAGTACAGGTTGTCTAATTATTTTCAATTCAGTTAAGTTTTCATAAAATATGAATTTATGATATTCAGCTTATTTTATATATTATTTTCAATATGTTGATTTTTATTTTACTTTATTTCAAATTCAATTCAACACTTTTCAATTCAGTTCAGTAAAAATAAGTCGTAGTAATTAAACATGGCTAAGTCGAATTAAACTTTAGATCCATTTTTCACTTTAGCTCCTTCCTTTCTCCTCTTTCTCACTTTAACTCCTTCTATTTCTCTCTATTCCTTTTTCCCATTCTGTACTCTCCTTCTGTAAGCCAGTCCGTTGAAATAATCCTCACCTTACCATTGTGATTTGTAAATTCCTTCTTCCCGAGGCGAGTAATGTTTGATTTTTTTTAATTAAACCTCTTTTTTTTTTTTTTTTAAGAACTTATACATATTAACTTTGAAAGTTTACATTATAAAGCCTTCTGAGTAAATCATGTGCTATGTTATGCTATAACTGAAGAAAAGATCTGCTAATTCTGATAATTTTAAAATCTACTAATGACTTTATACTATTACAAATGCATGATACCACAGACTTGATTTCTAACGGTGTTTTGGTCGGATCAGATATTGATTCTGCTAGGATTACCGAGTCAGTCACCATGTTGATCCTTCGACATCCTTGCCTTATAGAAGCTTTTAACGCGCGCCAACATGTTTCAACTTCTGCCTGCAATGGGGAGACTGCCGGAAAAAAGTCCGAACCTTGACTGCTTATGCACTGAGGCCACCCTGGCTTCCAGATTCTCCATCCTCCCGTTCCCAACCAACGCGATTTCCTAAATGAACCATCAAAACTTACGTCACAAGCTTCTTGCAAAAGTTGGGGACAATTACCTCTTTTTATCTCCTCCAGTGTGAGTTCCTGTGAATATTAGGTTCCTGGTGTTGAGACCCTGGAGCATTTCTCCTACTCAAGTTTGATTCTACCATTCCTCTCTCCATCATTATTCTGGATTCAGATTTTGCATTTTCCACACATGACCATTGGGGCGATAACAACTCTTGATTAAATGCCATGTGATTCCTTTGCTTCCAGATTTCCCACAAAATGGCCATACATTGTACTATCTTATTTTCATCCTCTGCATTGGTGATCAAACAGAAAACCCAAGCATTGAAAACTAGGTGTTGCTGCTGTCTTATGAATCCAGCCTCTAACCAAATCCTTACTGATTCTGCACAATTGAGGAACAAGTGAGATTCATCCTCCACTGCATTGTTACATCTGCCGCATGTGTTAGCATCTGTGAGACCTCTCCTCTTTCTATTTAACTGTGTTGGTAAGCATCCTGACAGCGCTTTCCAGAGGAAGGTAATCTGCTTATAAGGAATCTTTAAACTCCAAAGTTTAGCCCAAAATTTCCTTCCATGCACTGATAGTCTTCCATTCTGAGTTCTTGGCTTGATAGAGTTCATGGCTATATGATACCCAGACTTTGTGTTATATTCCCCAGTTTTGGTCCATTTCCAAAAGGGGGTATCTTGTTCTGCAGCATTCTGATGAATAGACAGAATGTGTGGGATGACTTGTGGTGGGAAAATGCACCTGAGTAGTGAATGTCTCCATGTATTGCTCTGCTGATCAATTAGATGCTCCACTCTTATATTGGTATGTGTTGAAATAGCATCTGAGTTCTTAACTGGATTTTGTATAGTTGGGATCCAATGGTCATGGATTCTGACCTGTTTCCCGTTGGCAATTTTCCAATGAAGATTACCTCTGATCAGTTCAGAAGCCCATACTACTGATCTCCAACCCCAACTGTCTCCTGGTTTGACTGTAACTGTTCTCATAGATTCTTTGTTCAGATACTTGGCTTTGTATACCCTACTAAGTAGAGATGATCCATCTCTGATTAGATTCCAGGAGTGTTTGGCTAATAGAGCTTTATTTAAGGCCACCGTTGATCTAAGCCCTAGCCCTCCTTCTAGCTTAGATCTAGAAATGTAACTCCAGGACTTCCAGTAAACCGGCCTCGATTGATCTGCTCCCCCCCATATAAATTTAGCAGTCATTGCATCGACTTTCTTTAGAACAGACAGGGGAATTCTGAAGATACCTAAAGGATATACTGCTAAAGATTGGAGAACATGCTTAGCTAAGGTTAATCTTCCAGAAAAATTAAGTAAGCCCACTTTCCAGGACTCAAACTTTTGCTTCACCTTCTGAATCAGGGTCTGAAATATCTGTGTCTTCCTCTGATCAAATATAATAGTAGATCCCAGATATTTGCCTCCTATTCCCACTCCTTGTATCCTCAATCTAGACCGAACATAATTGATCATCTGCTCTGAGGTATTGGGGCTGAACTTTATGGAGCACTTTGCATGGTTTAGGATCTGCCCTGAAAAACTTGTGTAAGTTTCCAGCACCTTTTCCAACTCCAATATGGCTTCCTGTGTACATTTAGTAAATAGTATGCAGTCATCTGCATATATAATGTGAGAAACCACAGATCCTTGTCTTGAAACTTTGACCCCTAAATTCCTGTTACCTTGCAGCCTACTCTCTAGCCATGTGGATAAATATTGTTGGCATATGATGAAAAGGTAAGGTGATAGAGAGCAGTCTTGCCTGAGGCCTTTGTTTAGACAAAAAGTCTGACCTATCTCCCCATTAACCTTTATCTGATATGTGACTGTTTGGACACACATCATGATAAGATTTACCAGTGCTTGAGGAACTCGCAGGTGACATAGAGCTTCCTCTAGAAACTTCCAAGAAACTCTATCATAAGCCTTACTCATGTCCAATTTTATAGCTGCCAATCCAACTCTACCTCCTCTATGCCTTCTTATATATTCCACTACTTCATGAGTCAGGAGAACACTCTCTGATATATTCCTCCCAAGTACAAACCCATGTTGGCTTTCAGATATCAGTGAGCTCATATGTGCTTTTAATCTATTAGCAATCATTTTTGCAATGATCTTGTATTTCACATTGCATAATGAAATTGTTTTGAAGTCTGAGGGTGTCTTTGGTATTTTCACCTTGGGAGTAAGTATAATCTGGGTACAGTTCCACTCAATAGGAAAAGTGTTACCTTGCATAACATTGAGAATTGCTGCAGACAGTGAGTCTCCAACTATGCCCCAATAATGTCTGTAAAATCCAGCTGGGATTCCATCTTCACCAGGAGCTCCCCAAGGCTTCATCTGTTTCACTGCTTCCCAAACCTGCTATTTGGTGAAAGGGTCTTGTAACCTTTGAATTTGCTCACTTGAAAGTATCTGGTGGTTAATTTGTAAGAAATCCTCCAAAGAACAACTATGTATGTTATTTCCACCCACACCATTAGCAGCAGAAAGGCCATGTTCAGGGTCAGGATCAGGTTCAGAAGGGGCAGAGACTTCAGAAAGGCTAGAGGGTTCAAAAGGTCCAGAAGGTCTAGAAGATTGTCTCTGAATTCCATCCACTCTATCCACCAGATTTTGCTGGTAGACATATATCTGTTTGATGTGTTCGTTGAGAACCTGTATCACCTGGCACTGATCATCTACCCACACTCCACTTGAGTCCATAATGCCTTGGATGTAGTTTGCCTGCTTCCTTCTGGTGGCCCATTTGTGGAAGAACTTTGTATTTCTTTCCCCAAAGTTCATCCAGTTTATCTTGGTTCTTTGTTGCCAATATTCTGTCTATCTCTGTTCTAACTCTTGCTTCTGCCGTATGAGACCTTGAATTTTGGATTGATTCAGGAAAAGACCTGTTCCTGCTTGTGCTAGTTCCAACTTCTGAGATACCTTCTTTATTTTCCTATCCATGTTCCCAAAGGACTGTTTATGCCAATTGCTCAAGTGTAGCATAGAAACTTTAAGCTTCTGGTACAACTCCTGTATTGGATCTGCCCCATACTGGTTTCCAGGGAGCATTATACCCCAAACTCTGTTGATTATCTGCTGAGGGGGGTCCATATTTTTCCAAAATGCTTCAAATTTCCTTATGCCTTTGTTTCTTTTCCTTTGAGGATTGAGATCTAATACAATTGGGATATGGTCTGATGCAGAGAAAGGTAGATTATTTACCTTGGCAACTGGCCATAACCTCCTCCATTCCTTATTGGCAAAAGCTCTATCCAATCTTTCCACAACCGTATGGGGATGAGCTTGATTATTTGACCAAGTATACCATAGGCCTTCTGAGGCAACCTTCTCCAACTGATGTAAGTTCAGCAATTGGTGCAGCTCTGAGTTGAGGTTGGAAGGCACCGATACTCCTCCTCTCTTATCTTGTTGGTTTAAAATCTGATTAAAGTCACCAGCCATGACTGTGGGGAATCTATGAAAATACTACAAAGATGAAATGGAATTCCAGAAAGAAGGCCTTGCTGACACAGAAGGTGGCCCATAAACGAGCATAAGGCATCATTTCTGATCAGCTGCCGTCGACAAAACACAAGCTACATGGTTACTACTAAACTGATCTACCACTAGATCTACTTGATCAGACCAGAAAAGAGCTATTCCCCCTGACCTACCAGCTGCATCTATTATTCTAGAGTTACTAAAATAGGTATTCTGTTGCCAACGAGCAAAATGACTCTCCCTAGTTTTTGTTTCTAGCAAACATAAAAGACTAGTCCTATACCTATTTAGCAGCTGGTTGATTGCTGTCATTGTAGGAGAATTATTGCAGCCCCTACAATTCCACACAACACCCCTCGTGGCTGATTGGGTGGTTGATTTGGTTCAACCACCGGAAAACCTTGGAGACGGGCTCCTTCATCCGCCCGTTGCAGCACCGACAATCTTCTGGATGACACCTCATCATCACCAGAGCTGGTAGAATTCTCTTCCTCCTCATCCTTCAGCACCTCTAGAATCTCTTCAACTTGTTCCACCTGGTCTGAAGCTTCCTGTGCAGTTCCTCCTTCTGAAAATTCAGATTCACTTGAGTTGATGATGATAACCTCCTTCCCCACTGTAGACGCAGTACTCTGCTGATCCTCCTTGTCTTGTTCCGAAACTTGTTTGACCACATGGTTTAAGATGATCTTTCTTCTCTTCGGGGAGTGCATGTCTGTTGGCAAAGCATCTTCAGATTCCTGTTCCTCTGCAGAGCGGGATCTCTTCGCCTGTCTGCTTAAAGCTGATTGAACGATCGGCTCAGAAGCAGCTCTATTGACTCCCCTTATATTCCAGTTATAAGATCTATCAACTACTTCCGTAGCTCTTTGTGCTTGTGGAATATCATTCATCTCACCCAGCAATTCTTGTTTGTCCTCTACTTCCACCTGGACTTCTAGCTCTGCTTCCTGGTCTGCTTGTGCACTTAGCTGGGACTCATTTGCCAATACTTCTGCCTGGCCTGGTTGAGGGGATTCCGGCTCCGCATAAACAATAGGATTGATGGAAAGGTCAGGCTGTCTTGAAGACTGGCCGACCTTAAAATTTGGACGCCTCTTTCTCAACACAAACTAGGTCCTCCTATTTCCCCTCTTCTTTTTGCCTTGGCGTTGATCCACCCTCATCTTCTTCTTGCCCCTACTATCTTCTTCCTCCTGATTCACTCTGCTTCTTTTTGGCCTGCGTTGCCTTCCTATAACAATTGTTGGCCCCCTGCTTTGTCTTGATGATTCCAATTCGGACTCTTCAGTAGTCGCGTCAGAATCACTATCGTCTGAGGAGATGACCACCACCTCATGCTCCAACTCTGTGCTTTGTTCACCCCTTGATTGTTGAGGCCTGACCTGTTGTATCGGTGGGATATCAGAGATCGCACCTCCCCATCCTGGTACAGCTGAAGCCCCCTGCACTGTTATTCTCAATTGCATCATATCCGGGTTTTCCTGAAGCGCAGATGCCATAAGCGCAGTGAAAGTGTCTTCCACAGCTTCTATCGCACGAAGGTCAACCGTTACTCTCTCCATTTCCACTCCGAGTTGATCCTGCGTCTCCTGTATCTCTCCTTGTGGCTGATGTCCGTGACCATTGGCTTGCTGAACTCGGGTTGTGGACCAATCATTGGTTGATCAATTAACATATCCGTTGGTGGGGAAGGGAGTTTATGCGCAAAGGGGCTTGAATAACAACTTCAACTCCAAAATAAGGATCAAAAGTCTGACTCCTTTGTTGAAATGGATTACCTTGGATTCTATCACCAATAGTGAGGCTCCGTCCATTACCTGGTTCAACCCTCATAGAAATCAGAAAGCCCTCCTGTATGTCTCTGTCACGCATAAACCTATGTACTGAACTGAACTGAAACTACTAAACTGAAATGAACAGAACTAAAATGAACTGAACTGAAAAATAATGAACTGAACTGAAAGTATTCAGATAAGTTGTACTAAACAGGCCCTTATTGTTGAATTTGTTAATTTTGAGTATAAATTAGAACTAATAAAAATAAATTTATTTGATAAATTAAACAAAATACATTGAAGAAACATTTGTTCTCAATTAACTTCATTTGATAAATCAAAACAAAAGTATTTCATTCACATTTTTGAATTGTAGGAAATTTTATTTTAAAACAATTTAGTGAAAATAGGGATTTTTTTTTTAATTTAGCTGAAATCCGCTGAAGTCTGCTGAAGTTCGCTGAAGCCAGCTGAAGTCTGCTGAAATCCGCTGAAGTCTGCTGAAATCCGCTGAAGTCCGCTGAAGTCTGCTGAAGTCCGCTGAAGTCTGCTGAAATCCGCTGAAATCCGCTGAACTCTGCTTAACTTAACTGAAATGTGCAGAATTTAAACTGAACTTGACAGGATCAGAAACACCGTGAATTCGGTGAGTCTAATTGATTCAATGTAATCACCAATTTAGAGCTTCTTATCTTTTTTTGAAGAACAAAATTCTTAGTGAAGGGTTTAATTTGATATTTGAATTCGATAAAGATGTACATTTATATTGAATCTCTTACTATGGACTCCAGAAACTAATCATCTGTGTGTTGTGTTTAATACTCCCTCTGTTCGGTTAAGTATGTTTTATCGCACTATTCATTGTAACATGTTTGACCATCAATTTAGAGTATTACATTAATACAAATATAATTATGTGATATAGTTTTGGATTCTCCGTAACATGTATATTCAAAATAATTTTTTTTTACCGTCATCTAATACATGTAATTAAAATTATCAACGGTCAAACAAAATTTTAAAACGATCAACTAAGACAATCTTATCCGAACGGAGGGAGTAATTGATTACCACACCTTAAATTAATTTGGGCGCTTTTGTTTGTCTACATTACTTATGTTCGTTGGGATCATCTTAAATTAATCTAGATTGATTAGTAAGATGATGATCATATGAAAATATGAATGTTGAGATAAATTATAAAGGTACGATTGGTTTGGACTTAAAATAATCGAGTGAAAAGATATTTCTGAACTAAATTATAAATAGATTTTTTATTAATAATAAATAAAATAAAAGGAAATATGTTAAAATTTAAATTTTGATGATAATATCCGAAAAAAAACTAATACGTGCGGTCTAAAGAAAGTTGCGAGGGTGAGTGGGTGAGTTGTAAAATTAAATAATAATAAAAAGAGGGAGATATATGTTGGGAGAATAGGACTTAATAATATAAATTGATATGCTAAAGAAAGGGCTAGACAGAAGAAAACTCGGAAGGAACGAAACAGGGAATAAGGTTTCAGGAACTCGGAACAGAGAGTAACGATTTTGGGAACTCGGGAAGAAACGTAACAGAGAGTCAAGAGGTATGTTTGAGTTTTAAGATTCACAGGTATTGTTAGTAAATATATTATCTCCTCAGTCTTCGAATTGATCAACCGAAGCAATAAAGCTTGGATTATGTAGGTTCTCCCCAATAAAAATGAATACTTAGGCTACTGTGAGTTATATGAACTGTAAACATCCATGCAATAACATATCTAGTGTAGGAGAACTCAATAAAGGGGTGTGGTATTTTTGATCATGAAGGTGTTTGATGAAATTACTAAGAGAGTATTTATTTATTTTCAACAGATTACATACCATATGATCAGTTTGAAAACAAATTTTATGACTGAATTTTATTCCTTGTCCTTTTCAGGATCATGAAAATGATTGTTTAAGTAAACGGTTTTCAGTTCAGAAATTAAAAACAAATGACTTGGTTTTCGTATTTCTTAAACAAAATTCTCTAGTTTTCTACAGCTAATTTTTGCATCATGAAACTTAGCTAGGACTGTAGGCAGAATTAGCATTATGTATAGCATAATTATCGTTAAAAAAAAAAACCAAAACAAAACACATGTAAAGAATCGAGTGAGCTGAGTTGTAGAGATAATGATCGAAGGAAATGATATAAGCAATTAAGGTGGATTGTTCCTACCGAATCTACTTGTTATCACTATATAATCATGTAAGGTGCATAGGTTGATAATTCCCAGTGTATTGCCAGTGGTAACCAGTAAGTATGTTATCGGAATAAAAATAAGGAGTGTTAACCAGTAAGTATGTTATCGGAAAAAATAAGGAGTGTTAACCAGTAATTATGTTATCGGAATAAAAATAAGGAGCGGTATAACAGCAAAGACTGGTGAAGTTTATTCCGACAAACAATTTGACTTATAATTAATTTAGCTCATCGTGTTAGGAATCTAGTTTTTTTTTAGTTTCATTATTTTTATTTTAAAATTTTCAGACCCTAGAAGAATAATTAAGTAACGAGTAGATATATTTATGGTGCAGATTTCAGCGAGCAGGACCTTACAAGGCCTACGGACTGAAGTGAGTATTCTCACTTTTCTAAAAATATATGTACATTTCGAAAACTGCCATGCTTATATGTTTTATAACGAGTCTTTTACTCTAAAATTTGATTTATAAATATATACATATCAGTTGTGATATTCTTTATAATAGATAATTAAAACATTCTTTAAAATCAGAATATGTTTCTGTGCTGTGTTCTGAGGTTAAATTGAAAAGAGTCATGACCAGTCAAATTGCAAGGGTGTTTCTGATTTTTTTTACTGGAATGTGTGTGCTATTTGTGATTCTTGGGTGTGTTTGAATTATAACTTGCGGCCAATTGTCCATAAGAGGTTTATGATATAGAAAAAAAGGAAGGGACCTAAGTGCTACGTACGTACAGGAAGCCACCTCTAGAATCCTAACTTGACATGACTTGTTTGCTTGACGTGAGCTGGTTGTTTGATATGTCTGTATGTGATGTGCAATATCTCAGTGTTTCTGAAATATAATGTGCTAATTACCTCAGTGTTTCTGATATATAATGTAGTAATCATTAAAATATATTTTTTTCTCTGTTTTAAAAATCCAATTCTATTGTGCATGTTTTTGTCATAAAATGGTCTCTGGAAAATTATTTAATTAGATGAGTCAACCTGGTTGAGAGTGCATTAAAAGAAACGAAATAAGATAGAAATAAATAAATAAAACGATAATACTTGTCATATGATATTATGAAGTACTGTACGATTTGTGTGCACAGACGTGAATATGTTACTGATTTTTACTAAGTTAGATTGGGAAAATATGTCTTCCTGTGATTAATTTTGATGTGAGGTTAAACTAAGTAAGTCTAAAGGGTTAAGTCCATGTTTCGTTGATCGGTACATTACGGTGACAGAGAATGATTTGAAACTGAAATATAGAATGAAGAAATCTGGGTTTACTGTGTTTGTGTGTCATTTTTGCTATTTAGGGTGAAACCTTTGGTAGTTAAACTTGCTGTGAATTAAAAATATGACAACTCATTTCAGAATTAGTTTGTTCAGAAACGTTTACTTGAGGTCTTGGTTTTTGTTGGTATTAATGGGCATGCGTATTTTCTGAGTTTCTTTTCGGAGAATATCACTGGGCGTAAAAGCTCATTATGTGTTTCTGTGGCATGGCAGATCTATGTTGAGGACATTTTGGTTAGGAATGCTTGCTGAACCTATTCTATTAAACTCAAGTGCTATTAGCTTAGTCATGGCGTGTGTGCCTATCTAAAATAAGTATTTTGGTTCCTGTAAAATTATCATCCACTACGAAAGACTCATGTACTTCTATTTAACTAGGAGCAAGTGTGATTTCTTTTGTCATGTAAATAAGATCCAGAGTTATTGTAAAAAGGCATCTCTTGTACTCTGAAGCTACAACTATATCTGCTACAACTATATCTGCTGTTGAGTTCTGGAGAAATCCAGGTTGACGTCACGGTTATATTAAGCTTAACTGGGAGAATAAATGTTAGACTTTATATGTTGTGTCATATCCTGGTCCTTTTTGTGTTTTAGCTATATACTGCTCCATATATGCTGAATTTAAGCAAAACCCTGCTCTAATTCAGTAAAAATGAATCAATTTTAGTTACTTCAATTTTTTTTACCATGAAGGTGCTATTTCTTTTGCTTCTCATATGGGCTGCTCTGCTTAGCCTTTTTTGTTTGTGTGGATATGTTTAACTGTTATCACTTTTTACTTGAAATGCAGAAATTACTCATAATGTTTTACTTTTCTGTTTATGTGACCTCGTATTACTGATCACTTTCTTCAAGTTTTAGGCCAAGTGAACACTCATCAAAACTATAAAGGAATTATAAGAAACTCTATACATTTTAAAAAGAATGATCTTAGATATCTCATATCTGTAAATAATTTATTCTGCTCTATTGACACATGGGAAAACAGAATGATTGGCTTCTTGAAGAATGAGTATGTGAATTTGAGAATACTTTATTCTTTTACCTTTTCTTACTTCTTAGGACTTTGGCTGTAAAATATTCTAGCTGATTTTCTGAATAAAAGGTGTCTAGATCTGTCTTAATGTTTAAAATTTGCTCACAGTTGTCTGTTTAATTAGTACATAAATTTGCAGTCAAAACATAAACTGAGTTCATGGTCTTAAGAGAATTCATATTGGCTTGGTACTGTTGTTTTGCAGCTTGTGTTTGTCTTTATGCTTCACAAGGTTGATATCAAGAACAACTTTAGGCGGTTATAATCAAACTAATTATCCTTATGGCTGCATATGTAAGGATAATTAGTTTGATTAGAACCGCCTAAAGTTGTTCTTGAAGCATATATAACTATCACCAGTAGAATAGTTTCTTTGGGATTGTGGTTGAATCTTGGCTCAATAAATCTAAACTACTTACAGACTTGGCATAGGCTGGAAACATGAGTAAATGAAACCAAGGTAAAGAAAACCTTGGAGAAATATAGGATGGAAGACTTTCCAAATAATAACTTAAATATAGGATGAACATATTTTCTGAAGATTAAACTTCCTGCTTGTATTTATAGATGTTACATTCGATGAAAAACCATTCTTTCGAATCCGTTTGAAAATTCTGCATTGATGTTCAAATTCACTTTGTTTTTATGGCATAGATTAAAAGCATGACTTATAATCTTGTGCGGGTGTAAAGTGAGCACCTAATATCTGTATAAATTCCTTTATGAAATTGCACAAGTGAAATCAGTAAGTTGGTAATTTTCCTCATAGTGTTCTTGGTTGGTAATTTTCCTCGATTTTGCCTTTGGTTACAGGTTATTAGCCCAGCATGGTGAATGCCATTAAGGGACTGTTGATTTCATGGTAAAGCAATTTATTTGACTTTGTCCTCATCCGTGTGTCTCTAAAGTCACTTCTTTATGATTAGATAACATGAATGATGTTAGATGCTATAGATCGGCCATCTTATTTTCTCTTAATATGCATCTGAAGCTTCCTAAGAACAGTTTTAAATTTTGAATTTTTTTACCATGAGCTATTTCCATTTCATTAGATATCAATTCCACTCTGCATCTTGTTTTTTAACTTGTTTCTGACCACATTTTTGTTTTATTTTCATGCAGTGATATCCCTATGGCCGTGTTTATTGTTAACATGAACAATGCTTTACCTCAATCACAGAAGTTCATCATACACGTTTTGGACAACACACACATATTTGTGCGCCCTGATGTAGCTGGAATGATAAGATCCGCCATTGCAGATTTCAGGGATGCAAATACTTATGAGAAGCCCGGGGCTTAAATAAGCACATTAATAATTTGTTGCATTATCTGTAGTACCGATATACCATTAACCTGATGTTATGGTTGACTGATTGTGTGAATTAGTTGTAGTTTGCTATCCATGTCATTTATCAGCTGCCTTGTGAGTAACTTTTAGGATCTGTCTATGCATTTTCCGGTCGTATATTTAGCAGTTCAAATAAAATTCTGGCTACAGAATGAACTGCTTAATGTGTTTATACATTTTTCTTCTAATAGAGCTTGTTCTGAGAAATGACTTCCACACATCTTTGGAACTGGTATGTGAAGCTTTTGGCTTGTCCGTAGAACCAAGCTGTGAAGCTTGGAACCATTAATGTCCTGGAAAATGTCAGGATACAAGTGAAATGCATGTCTACTGAACTCTGCAAATATAAATATGGTCCCTAATCATCTGCCATTGTCGCAAAAAAAAGGTTTTTATACTCATTCACCAGCTGAGAAGTTCTGAATTTGAATTTAGCAAAAATGCATGAACAATCAGAAAAGATCCCTCTTCTTATCAAGAAATGGGATGACAAGAAACCATCTTTGTTTATAACCCTAACTAAATGGATGATCAGAGCTGCCATTTACATCCTTTTCATGACCTGGATTACCATCATTGTTCTGTTTCCGCTGTGAGAAGTGATCCCGGTGTCTGATGAACTGCAAAGCTTTACTTATCGCTCGGTTTATGGAGTTCCAGGTCTGTTCTTCACTAGTACACAATGTTTAAATCACTTTCGCGCCATGAATATACGTATGTAACAACGTAAGTACCATTTATTAGATTCCGCTAAAGAATTTTTTCGAATTTTAGATTTGCTTATTACGAATTCCACTTATCATGGTTTAGGACTTTTATAGAATTTTAGATTCCGACATTTATTTTATTGTAATTTCTTTTTGAATTTTTATAATATGATATTGATTTATTAAGTTATTTTAGTTTAATTTATTTACTTATTAATTTGTTTTGTACTTATGCAAGCTTGTATCATAGGTTAGTTTTTTTAACCGTCAATTACTTATAAACAATTTAATTAATTCATTGGTTAAAAACTTTCAAGGCGTGAGGATGCAAGGAGTTCAAGCCGGAGCTTGGATTTATGTAAATTAAATGAATAAATTAAGTTCGTAATTAGAGTTGGTCTCTGGAGTGACCGTCTATATTATAGCTATAATATAGACCAAGGACTACATTACAATATGGAAGGAAGGAGGTCCTTATTTGCAAAATTTTGAAAAAGTACTATTCACGGCACTGTTCACGCTTACTGTTCACGGCACTGTTCACGCAAAGAATACTTGTAAACACAAAATAATTCAGGTTAGAAAGACAAGTTTCCATATTGTAAACATCAGATTTTAGGTACATAAAAACTAGGGTGTTTAGGTTAAATAATGTTGTGTTAATTATAGTCAAGTTTCACCAAAGTATTCAGCCTAAAAATTCAATTTTTCACAATCATCACAGTTTTCAACTTAAACAATCAAGTTTCACAAAAATCACAGTTTTCAGCCTAAAAAATCAAGTTTTTACAATCACTCTAATTTTCAGCCTAAATAATTAAGTTATCACAATCTTCACAGTGTTCACAATAAATAATCAAGTTTCGCAAACACCAAAGTTTTCAACCAAAACAATCAAGTTTTCACAATAAAAACAGTTTTCAACCTAAACAATCAAGTTTTACAACCACCACAGTTTTCAGGCTAAAAAAATATAGTTTCTACAATCACTGTAATTTTCAACCTAAATAACCAAGTTTTCACAATCACAGTTTTCACATTAAAAAATCAAGTTTTACAAACACCACAGTTTTCACAATAAATAATCAAGTTTCAACACAAATCAAGAAGCCTAGTTTTCAAGTTAAACACATAAAATTTCATATGCAGACAGAAACCACATTAAACAGTCTAGTTTTCAAGCTAAACACATAAAATTTCATAACAAGACAGAATCCACATTAAAAAGTTCAGTATCCAAGATAAACACATAAAATTTTATAAGCAGAAAGACATCACATTAAACAGTATAGTTTTCATAGTAAAACACATAACTTTTCAAACTAAATAATCAATTTTCCACAATCTTCACACTTTTCAGAGTAGATAATCAAGTTACACCACAGTTTTCAACACAAATCACAGAAATCACAGCAATCGGAACTAAATATAAAGGTTTAAAAGCTCATGTACCCCCAAGTTTATAAGAAAGTGCCAATGTACCCCCGAGTAATTCAAAAGTGTTGATGTACCCCTATTATTATATTGAATAAAGATGTGTACCTCTAAAGCCCATTTTCAACACCATTTTGAATTAAAAGACAAATTTACCCTCACTTGTTGGATTTTTTTTCCCTTGACCCAAATGCTCATGAGCACGAAAAAAATTCAAGAAATCAATATCACTGAATTACAAAATAAATGCACAATATTATTGAAAGGGGCAATTCTAGATGCAGTCCATATTTTGCTTATTTTATAGTCCAAAAAAATACGTTTTTGATATATATGATATGATCAATAATTAAGTATATCAGACATATGCATCATATATATATATATATATATATATATATATTACTTCTATTGCATACACTTGCAAATCAGTTATATATCATAATTATTGTATATATGATTATATAACAAAAATACGGACTGCAAATAAGCAAAAAACAGACTAAATCTAATAGGCCAGTATTGAAAAAAGTTAACATTTTTATCCAAAAACTCAACAAACTGAAAACATTGGTGAAGTTACCATAATCTCGCCGCCTTGAGCTACTCACGCTAATTATTACTGGGTGTGGCGGTTTCGGTCCCCCGGCTCACACTAATTTCTGGGCACGGTGGTTTTGGTCCCCTCGACTTCAAACGCTTTCATCCGATAAAGTAACGGTGACTGGTGGTATGGATTTGGATTGCCTTTTTTAACTGGGTGTGAATATAAAAAGGGAAGCGAGAATTAGATGAATAATTAGGTAGGGGAGGATTATTCATTGATTTGGTTGGTGCATTTTCGTCATAAATTTTTTCTTTTTTACCATTAAATAATAATGAGGGTATTCTTGTCATTTTACACTTGGCAAAAGAAAATTCTGCCCAAATTATATATTTGAGGGTATAGTAACACTTTTGAAAAACTCAGGGGTACATTAGCACTTTATTAAATACTTGGGGGTACAACAGCACTTTTTTCAAATATAAAACATACATATTCAAATGATTTATGTGAGAGCACAAATCTGATGAATCATGACATAAATCACAGCAATCAGAGCATACATAGACATCACAGAACAGATCAACAGCGAAACAGCAGATCCTGACATTATCAGAGCAATCAGAGCATAAATCGGAATACAAATCATCACAACAATCGAAACCACAACAAATCGAAACCACAGCAGATCAGACACGAGAAGTTACCAGGAGTCGGAGCCGATCGGAATACGAGTTGAACGCCTAACGGAAGACGAGTTGAAACGATCGGAAAACGCCGAGTTGAAACGCCGATCAGAGCTCTGGAGAATTTGGGGGAATGGAGAAAAGACGCGTTTTCGAATTTGGGGGAAAAGGGCAAATCACTATTCACGTGTATATATATTTATTAGGTTTCGGAAATTGCATAAAAAAGACATGCCCAAAAGTAATTTGCAAGATGGGGGCCGCGTCCATTTATAATTGCAAAAACAGACCATCTATATTATAGTTATAATATAGACGGTATATTTCAAGACTAATTTTCGTAATTAATCATATTTAGTCAGAAAAATTCAAATAAATACCGCGCATCGCGCGGTACAACCAAATTAGTGTATTCAATTTGCTATCTGTAGGGTGCCTATTCTTTTTACTAGGTGCTCCTGTCCTTCTCATCGCGATTCTGGCCGTTGCTTATCTCATTATAAGTGACGGAGATAATATAGACTGGTAGGCACTGAAATATAAAAATTATAAACTTAGCATGAGTTGTTATTATGCCATTTTAAACTTAATTAGGTTTTTGTTTTGTAGGAAGAAGAAGAAATTGAAGTATCCACGTGTCAGCATGTGGACGTTTCCTGTGCTTGTGGAAGGTCCATTTGGAGTTGTATCAGCTGCAGAACTGATTGGAATCATCTTGTTTACAATACACCTCATTTGGGCTCTTACCATTTACACCATAAGGAACCTTGATTTGTTGCCTGCCTTAAGCAAACCTTCGTGGGAACAAAGGTATATAGTACTCGAGTTCATTCAGCCTCAAACTCAAAGAAATATTTCATTAACTCGTCTTATATATGTTTGATGCAGTGCATATATGCTAGAGAAGACAGGGTTGCGCTTTGGGTCGATTGGACTAATCTGCATCGTGTTTTTATTCCTTCCTGTTTCCAGGGGATCAGTACTCCTAAGATATGTACAGATTCCATTCGAGCACGCTGTTAGGTACCATGTTTGGTTAGGCCATCTTACCAAATGCTCTATTTACTCTTCATGGTGTCTTTTTCGTGATAGCCTAAGCGATGGAGGGGCGCCTCATAGAACAAGTGAGTCATAAAACAGTTCTGAGATATTTGCAGTTAGTTGCAATTATTTTGTTTTGTGACAAGTATTTTGAGATATTTGAGGTTACTCAGATATTTGCAAATTTAAATCTCACTGCAGTTAATAGCCTGGAAACTTGATGATGTTGCAAACCTGGCTGGAGTTATCACCCTTCTAGCTGGCCTGCTGATGTGGGCGACATCGCTTCCAGGAGTGAGGAAAATATATTTTGAGCTATTCTTCTACAATCATCAGCTTTACAATCATCAAGGCGTGAGGATGCAAGGAGTTCAAGCCGGAGCTTGGATTTATGTAAATTAAATGAATAAATTAAGTTCGTAATTAGAGTTGGTCTCTGGAGTGACCGTCTATATTATAGCTATAATATAGACCAAGGACTACATTACAATATGGAAGGAAGGAGGTCCTTATTTGCAAAATTTTGGAAAAGTACTATTCACGGCACTGTTCACGCTTACTGTTCACGGCACTGTTCACGCAAAGAATACTTATAATCACAAAAGAATTCAAGTTAGAAAGACAAGTTTCCATATTGTAAACATCATATTTTAGGTACATAAAAACTAGAGTGTTTAGGTTAAATAATGTTGTGTTAAATATAGTCAAGTTTCACCAAATTATTCAGCCTAAAAATTCAATTTATCACAATCATCACAGTTTTCAACTTAAACAATCAAGTTTCACAAAAACAACAATTTTCAGCCTAAAAAATCAAGTTTCTACAATCACTCTAGTTTTCAGCCTAAATAATTAAGTTTTCACAATTTTCACAGTGTTCATAATAAATAATCAAGTTTCGCAAACACCAAAGTTTTCAACCAAAACAATCAAGTTTTCACAATAAAAACAGTTTTCAACCTAAACAATCAAGTTTTACAACCACCACAGTTTTCAGCCTAAAAAATATAGTTTCTACAATCACTGTAGTTTTCAGCCTTAATAACCAAGTTTTCACAATCACAGTTTTCACATTAAAAAATCAAGTTTTACAAGCACCACAGTTTACACAATACATAATCAAGTTTCAACACAAATCAAGAAGCCTAGTTTTCAAGTTAAACACATAAAATTTCATATGCAGACATAAACCACATTAAACTGCCTAGTTTTCAAGCTAAACACATAAAATTTCATAACAAGACAGAATCCACATAAAAAAGTTCAGTATCCAAGATAAACACATAAAATTTTATAAGCAGAAAGACATCACATTAAACAGTCTAGTTTTCATAGTAAAACGCATAAATTTTCAAACTAAATAATCAAGTTTCCACAATCTTCACACTTTTCAGATTAGATAATCAAGTTACACCACAGTTTTCAACACAAATCACATAAATCACAGCAATCAGAACTAAATATAAAACATCATATTCAAATGATGTATGTGAGAGCACAAATCTGATGAATCATGACATAAATCACATCAATCAGAGCATACACAGACATCACAGAACAGATCAACAGCTAAACAACAGATCCTAATATTATCAGAGCAATCAGAGCATAAATCGGAATACAAATCATCACATCAATCGAAACCACAACAAATCAAAACCACAGCAGATCAGACACGAGAAGTTACCAGGAACCGGAGCTGATCGGAATACGAGTTGAACGCCGACCGGAAGACGAGTTGAAACGATCGGAAAACGCCGAGTTGAAGCGCCGATCAGAGCTCTGGAGAATTTGGGGGAAAGGGGAAAAGATGCGTTTCAGAATTTGGGGGAAAAGGGCAAATCACTATTCACGTGTATATATATTTATTAGGTTTCAGAATTTGCGTAAAAAGGACCTGCCAAAAATAATTTGCAAGATGGGGGCCGCGTCCATTTATAATTGCAAAAACAGACCGTCTATATTATAGTTATAATATAGACGGTCTATTTCAAGACTAATCTTCATAATTAATCATATTTAATCAGAAACATTCAAATAAATATCGCGTATCGCGCGGTACAACCAATCTAGTATATTCAAAAATGCTATTTGCAGGGTGCCTATTCTTTTTACTAGGTGCTCCTGTCCTTCTCATCGCGATTCTGGCCGTTGCTTATCTCATTAAGTGACAGAGATAATATAGACTGGTAGGCACCAAAAAATAAAAATTATAAACTTAGCATGAGTTGTTATAATGCCATTTTAAACTTAATTAGGTTTTTGTTTTGTAGGAAGAAGAAGAAATCGAAGTATCCACGTGTCAGCATGTGGACATTTCCTGTGCTTGTGGAAGGTCCATTTGGAGTTGTATCAGCTGCAGAACTGATTGGAATCATCTTGTTTACAATACACCTCATTTGGGCTCTTACCATTTACACCATAAGGAACCTTGATTTGTTGCCTGCCTTAAGCAAACCTTCGTGGGAACAAAGCTATATAGTACTCGAGTTCATTCAGCCTCAAACTCAAAGAAATATTTCATTAACTCGTCTTATATATGTTTGATGCAGTGCATATATGCTAGAGAAGACAGGGTTGCGCTTTGGGTCGATTGGACTAATCTGAATCGTGTTTTTATTCCTTCCTGTTTCCAGGGGATCAGTACTCCTAAGATATGTACAGATTCCATTCGAGCACGCTGTTAGATGTTGGTGTTTTATGAAACACAATCATTTAAGCATAATTGGATTTGAGTATTAGTGAGTTCGGGACGTTATAACAAGGTTGGTGATGCGGAGTGCACACTTGTATAAACCCATCCACGAGCTCACAATTCTAGAATAATCATTTTGATATGACTACTCCGGAATGAAGTGTTACATGGATACGTGCAGAAATGTATATGTAATATGAAATCGAATTTTGTTATGTGATTTTGATTTCCAAATTGGTGGTACGTACGTACGTACGTACACAGTATTGGATTTGGATAGAGATGCATGCATACAGTTGTCTCGGTTACTCATCGGTTATGGATTGGAGCGGTATACTGTACAGTTGCCTAGTATGTTCTGTGGTTATCTGCAGTTGCATCTTGGCATGTCTGTGGTTGCATGCAGTTGCTCTATCCTTATCTGTACGGGTGTGGTTTGAAACTGACGTTTTTCCCTTATAAATACACATGCCTTGGTGCATGTAAAGTCACAGAATCACAGAACAGTAATTACAGTCCTTAAACAAAATGTTCAAAGGCATTTTCTTGTTTCAGGCCTAGAAGCAAGAAGGTTCGATAGTTGGGTCGAATTATTCTCAAAGGAAAGCGAGCCTACGTGACTCTATCGAAATCCAGATACATCACAAATACCCTTTCTCTTTACCCAACAATCTTTGAGAATAATTTGTTGTCATTGTGATGATGGATTCTGTACGTGACATGACTTCTAAGTTTATGAAGTTAGAGAAGTTTGTAGGTGTGGACTTTCACAGGTGGCAGAAAAAGATGCACTTCCTCCTAACCACTCTCAAGGTGGTGTACGTCTTGTCTACTCCGATCACCGAACCAGCAGAGGATGAACCATTGGAGGAGACACGCAAGAGAAACAAGTGGGAGAATGATGACTACATATGTCGCGATCACATCTTGAATGGTATGTCTGATTCACTGTTTGATATATACCAACATGTTGAATCTGCAAGGGAGTTGTGGAATTCTTTGGAGGCAGAAGGCAAATTTAAAATGTATTTCTGAAAGAGATGCCAACACCACTTATTTTCATAATGTGGTAAAAGAAAAAAGGATCAAGGCTCAGATTAACAAGATCAAAGACAGGAATGGAAATTGGATATCAGATCCAGTTAAAATACAAGAGGATGGTGTGCATAATTTTGAGAATCTGTTGCAGGTGGATGCTCCAGATAGAGCTGGAAGATACTTCAAATATTTTGTGGACCAAGTCCCAAAAATAATTGAAGAGGTGGATGATGACAGACTGCTACAGCCAATCAGTATGGAAGAGTTAAGGGGAGGTTGTGTTTTCTTTAAGCAAGGAAAGTGCTTCAAGCTCTGATGGTTTTACAGGTGTTTTTTTACACATTGTTGGGAGATAAATAAACAAGATTTGTTACAGGAAGCAATTGAGTTCTTGAAGGGGACAAAGCTACCTAGAGCTATAACCAATACATGGTTCACTCTCATCCCTAAGAAAAGCAATCCAAGCAAGTTTTCTGAATGTAGGCCCATAAGCCTATCTAATTCAGTTAACAAAATTTTCTCCAAGCTTCTGATGGATAGAATTCAACCACCTATGTCTAAATTGATAAGCATGGAACAATCTGCTTTCATTAAGGGGAGGGAGATCACTGACAACATCCTGCAGATGCAGGAAATGATGAGGTTATTAAGCAAGAATCCCAACCATGCTAATCTGATAGTGAAATTGGACATGGAAAAGGCTTTTGACAGGGTGTCATGGTGCTTTATAAACTCTGTACTAATAGCCTTTGGATTTCATGGAGCACTGATCAAAGTCACAATGCAAAACATCCAAGAAGCTTGGTTCTCCATTCTAATGGAGTAACCACTGGTTTTTTTAAACCAGCAAGAGGGATAAAGCAAGGAGACCCTCTATCTCCATTTTTATACAATATAGTCACTAAAGCATTCTCCAGGGGACTGAAAAAACTAATGGAGATTGACTATCTCAAGCCCTTCTCTATGCCAAGGGGAGTAGCACCAGTTCATCACCTAATGTATGCAGCTGACACTGCACTTTTCACTACTGCTACCAAAAAAAACCTCAAAAGGCTGATGCATTTTCTCAAAGCCTATGAAGTAAGCTCAACTCAAAAGGTGAATTTTGAAAAATCAGAGTTTTATACTCGCAAGGATACACCCTCTCAAAAACTCAGGATGATAGATACGAAGACTGGTATGAGGGTTGGAAGTCTGCCATTTAAGTATTTGGAGATTCCTATTTTAACAGGAAGAAACAAGGTCGCACTGTACCAGCCATTAATGGACAGAATGGAGCAAGCTATCAATAACTGAAAGAACAAAATGGCTCAGCTATGGAGGGAGGTTCATTCTTCTAAACCATGTACTAATGTCAATCCCTATTCATGCCTTTTCATTACTGAGTCCCCCTAAGACAGTGATTAAGAGGATGGAAGTGCTTGCAGCAAAGTTTTTTTGGGGTGAGTCTGAGTTTGGGCAAAGGAAAACTTGGAGAAAATGGTCAAAGTTAGCAATCCCAAGAGATGAGAAGGACATAGGCCTGAGAAGTATCACCTCCACTATTCAAGCATTCTCATGTAAATTATGGTGGAAACTTCAAAGAAATGAGTCAGTCTGGACTTCATTCATGTGGTCTCTGCCAAAATCTTACAAAAATTCCCCAGTTTAGAATAGAATATGTCTGATAACACCATATGCAAACAGCAAATCCAGAGTTTTGATAGGGAATGGAGAAACATCATTCTGGAACTCAAATTGGATTGGAACTGGTGCACTCTTTTACAACTGGCCTAAAGAAACTGATCTGCCATTTCCTGACATCACAGTGCAACAGTTCAGTGCCAACAAAAGCCAATACTTACCCACTTTGGAGTCAGAATTGGCTACCAACACTTTATCTATATTGCAAGCATTACAGGTTAATCAATCTCACCAAGATGTCCTGATTTGGGAGCCAAGCATACAAGGAAAATTCACAGCCAAATCAGCATACCAGTCCCTGAAGCCCGGAGGAAATGATTTACACAGCATTAATAAGGTATGGCTCAAACAAATCCCTATACAGTGCTCAATTTTCTTATGGAGAGCTGTGAATAATTTATTACCATTTGATGATATATTTACTCAGTTTGGCATCCATCTTCCATCAAAATGTATTTACTGTTGTAACTCCGATAATCTTGAACATTTTTTTAATGAGTGCATCACCACTACACATGTACTTGAATATTTGCACTGTCTGATAGGAATCCCAGTACCACATTTTTATAATGCAAAGCACAGGATTAGATACTACTTCACCTTCAAAGGCTCATCCAAAAACCATACTAAAGTTACACATACTACCATAGTTGTAGCATTCTGGATTTTGTGGTGCAATAATGAACTCATTCATAAAGGCTCCAAATCCACATTTCAGCTTGTGGTGGAAAATATAACTAGTAGAGTCAAAAAGATTTTCACAGCCTTCCCTTTGACTGGAATACAAAAGCACGCACACTTGATATCATTAGGGATTGTTCCTTTCCTTAGAAGGAAAATACCTAGGACCCTGAGATCAATTAAATGGCAACCACCAGATACAGGGCTAAAGGTAAATGTAGATGCATCATTTGTAAACACTAAACATGTGGGATTGGGTGTAGTGGTGAGAAATGTTAATGGTAGAGTACTACACATGGAAATGAGTACTGTTAAGGCAATACATTCCCTGCACTCAGAATTGCTAGCCATAAAAGGGATTCTTACACCTTCAACCATACATTGGAAATGTTTTTCTCTATGTGCTGAGTTAAAATTTTCATCAAATGGCATAGGGTTTGAGCATATCTGTAGAGAAGGAAACACAGTAGCAGACTTTCTTGCTAAGAGAAGTGCACTTTTATTGAGTTCACAAGTTTTAGTTATGGCGTAGGCTCCTAATATACTGAGAGGAATAATAGCATTAGACAGATTGAGAGTCTCTAAAGTGAGAGTCAGGAGGATGCATATTCATGATTGATTCTGGTGCTCTTACTCTGTACAGGTCGAAAGACCCATTGGAGAGGAGGCTCCAATGGGAACAACCAGCAGTAAGGAGGATTCAATGGTGGATACAAAAGGCAGAAGAAATACATGCACATTAAGCAAGAACAAAGAGGACTCAAGCTCAGAAAAGTTCTTTTGTGAAGTGTTTTGGTCTTTATTTCAATTCCTCACCTACCTGAGCAGAATTGTGTTTGTGTATTTGTTTACTCATTCACTAACATGCTTGGGTAACAGAAATGAGGAATTTGAAATAAATCCAAAATGTAACTCACACTAGCTACAAATGTAATACTAAAGACAAGTTTCTAGTTTTTTTATAGCTTTCTGCCATTTTTGGCAAATAATGGTTCAGGGATGCCAATAAATCTCCCTAGTAAGTATTTTAAAAAAAAGGTACTTGAAATTTCCCGGGGCCCTGGGGAAAGGCCCGACAATATCTATGCCTCATCGGACAAATGGCCAAGACTCTTGAATTGTAATTATGTTCTCTTCAGGTACATGAATCATTTTGGCATATCTTTGGCACTGGTGGCAAGTATCGATGTACTTCTTGGAATTTTCTAGCATGGTGGGCCAGTAATACCCCATTTATAGGAATTTGTGGGAGATGGTGCACGGACCTTGATGACTGCCGTAAACACCTTCATGTGCTTCATGTACCAAGTGCTCAGCGTCGGACGGTCTGACACACTTGAGTAATGGTTGAAGGTATCCTTTCTTGTATAAGCCGCCTTCATGTATGACATACTTTGGGGCTTTAACTCGGACCTTGCGTGCCAAGTCGTTTTCCTCCGTGAGGATTCCCGTTTACAAGTCCTCTATGTAGGGGCGCATCCAAGTGTCTGAGGTGTCTACAGCCATGATGCTGTTTTCTTCATAACTCCTCTTTGCTAGGGTTTCCATCAGCAACTCTTGAGAGGAACAGAGGTTGAGGTCCGAGGAGGCAAGCTTTCTTAATGCATCAGCTTTATGGTTTCCTTCTCGGGGAATGTGGTTCAGCTCGTAGTGTTAGAATTGGCTCAGTAGGGGCCTGACTATCTCGAGGTACTTCTGGATACTATACTCTCGGTTCTCGTAGTCACCTTTAACTTGATGTACCACTATTTACGAGTCATTGAAGATCTCGAGGTCCTTAACTTTAAGGTCTTTTGCTACCTTCAGCCTTATTATGAGGGCTTCATATTCAGCTTCGTTGTTGGTGGCTCGGAAGTCAAAGTGGAGAACATATGGATGTTCCTTTCCCCCAGAGCTAGTTAGTAGGACTCTGGTGCCTCTTCCCCCCAAGTTGGAGGATCCATCTACGTGAAGACACAATTTTCATGTTTCTGTAGCTAGCTCAGGTTGGTTGATCTCCACTGGTTCTACTGATTCCATTATGAAATCAGGCAGAGCTTGGCATGTGATGGCCGTCAGAGGCTTATATTTTATGTCGTGCTCTCCCAACTCGATGGCCCATTTCCTCATCTGGCCCGAGACATTGGATTTTTGTAGGATTTACTGATCGGGTAGTTGGTTAAGAGGACTATGGTATGTACCTGAAAATAGGGTCGCAGCCGCCGAGATGCATGCACCAGTGCTAGTATCAAACGCTCAAGGGGGTGTATCTTGTCTCAGGCCCTTGTAGGGCTCTACTTACATAATATGCGGGGTGTTGTGAACCCTCTTTTTCCTTTCCCAGTACTGCGCTAATGGCTAGTTAGATGCGGATATATACAAGTAGAGAACTTCCACCTTTGTCAGGTTTCAACAACGTGAGTAGATGCAGTAGGTGGTGTTTGAAGACTTGAAAAGCTTCTCCACATTCGTGCGACCACTCGAACTGGTTGGCCTTCTTGAGTATGTTGAAGAAGGGTAGATGTTTCTCGGCTCCCTTAGAGAGGAAACGGCTAAGGGCTGCCATGGATCCTGCCAGCTTTTGCACCTCTTTGACAGTCTTCGGAGGCTGCATGTTTTGTTGGGCTTCTATCTTCTCGGGGTTAACTTCAATTCCCCGATTGGCTTGTATCCTAAGAATTTTCCCTCTCCCACACCAATAGTACACTTGACCGGGTTTAACTTTAGGTTGGCTGTCCGTAGTGTATCAAAGGTTTCTTTCAGGTCTTCGAGGAATGCGTCATGGCTGTGGCTCTTCACCACCATGTTGTCGACATTATCTCCATGTTGCGCCCTATTTGAGATTTGAATAATTTGTCGACCATGCACTGGTAGGTGGCTCTAGCGTTCTTCAATCCAAAGGGTATTTTCTTGTAGCAAAAAGTCTCTTTGTCTGTTATGAAGGAGGTCTTCTATTTGTCCTTCTCCGCCATTGGAATTTGATGATATCCACGGTGGGCATCGAAGAAGTCTAGTACTTGATTTCCGGGATTGCCTCCACTAAGCGATCTACGGATGGTAGGGGATAACTGTCTTTGGGGCAGCAATCATTCATGTTGGTGAAGTCGATGCACATTCTCCACTTCCCGTCAGGTTTCTTGACCAATACTGGGTTAGCTATCCATTCGGGATATTGCACCTCTTCAATTACATCAGCTTCAAGTAATTTGTCTACTTCTTCTCTGATGGCTTCATATCGATCCAAGGCGAAGATACGGCGTTTTTGCTTTACAGGCTTCCATACCGTATCGATGTTCAGATAATGTGCTGCCAGGCGAGCGGGTACTCCTACCATGTCATGGTGTCCCAGGATAAGACTTTTATATACTGGTTGAGAAGATCTCAAAGTTTCATCTTTATCTCGGGGGGTATGAGAGTGCCAACCTTGACGGCTCCAGATTTTCCGAGTTGCATCGGTTTGGACTCGGAGTACTTGATTAGTTCGGGAGCTTCCTTTTCAGGTTCTCCGTTGGCTTGAATGGTACATACTCGAGCCAATTGTTGGTCGCCTCGCACCGTGGCTATCCCTTGATTCGTGGGAAACTTCATGGCCAAATGATATGGGGACCAAATGGCTCTTGCTTGACACATCCATGGTCAACCAAGTATAATGTTGTATGGCACCACAGAGTCAAGAAGGTACAACGGAGTGTTGTACTTCGAAGATCGTCCTCTACTCGTACCGGCAAGGTGATTTCTCCCAAAGGCGTGATGGGATTACCTATAAACCCCGAGATTAGATTTGTGGGTACAAGATTGCTTTTGTTTAATCCCAATTGTTCGTAACAGCTGAGAAACATGACTTCCACCTCGCTTCCCCTATCCACGAGGACCCTTCTAACCATTTTGCGGTTTATGGTAATAGTGATCACCAAAGGATCTGAGTGGGGGAAATGTTTAGGAACTGCATCTTCTGGCGAAAAGGCGATGATTTCATCCAAGCGAGATCGTTTGCTCTCCCGCTCCCAAGGAGAGGCTTCTTCGGGCGATCGGTGTACGGCGTTGATGCTCCTTTTTGCTCCAGGGTTGGTTGTGGTGTTCATCTCGTCATTCTCGTGGAGGTGGCCGGCGTCGGTGCTTCTTACTCCGATCGGGCCTGGAGAACGGATTCGCACGCTCCTACGAGGGTTCTCAGCCGGATCAGTCATGAGTTGAAGGTCGTTTAGATCAATAGTAACACGCGGGTCTCACCGGGTGTTCCAAATTGATGGATGTCTGGAACTCGCGCTTGATCACGAACCCGGCTCACGAACTGATTTGCAGGACAAAGCTCCGGGTGTCCCGGAGGTAGACACTCCGACACTCAAGTTAGCAAACAGCTTAGAGTAGGTTTAAGTTCGTAAGGCGTATTGTATGTAAGATAATAGATAGAGAGTTCTACCAAACCTTTGGTATTTATAGGGCACCAATCCATAGATCGGCAAGACATGTAATTATGGTATGAATGCAACTATTATGGAGATAACAGTTGTATAACCATGTTTAAGAGGAGTTTATGGTATGAATACTACTCTTATGGAGATAATAGTTGTATTACCATATTTAGTAGATATTTAATCCTTGTAAGACATTCAGAATATACTCATTTCTTATAAGGATTTGGGCCGATGGACTCGTGGACCCATCTCCCGTGTAACTCGAGCCCATGACCCTTCTCGGGCCCTCGTCCAAGACTGAACGAGGTCTTAAAATATGAACCATAGACTTTTTTTTTAATTAAGACCACTATAGGTGGGGGGATTTTATTAGCACCCCAAACCTTAGAAATGAAAGCCATAACTGGCATATAGGTTTTACAAAAAGAGGAGCATGAGCTCAGAAAGCCTATGACTTTCTCAAAAGGAATGACCTACATTGGCTATTCTTAGGCTCTAATGTTATGGAATAGTGTATCATTCTCTAACCAACATACATTACGGAGCATATACGTGATTGATCCATCAAAGGTCAAAGCACAAATGTGCCACCAAAAGAGTGATATAGAGAATGGTTATCCATAAATTAGACTAGATTGCCAAAAAAAATTGCTAATCTAGTTTGTCAAAATAATATTTACATATGTCATTTATGACTTGACTTGATTCTTTCTTGCATATGATCCCATTTTCCCTTCACTTGCTGCTCATGCATAATAAAAAATATCAACAGTACCACAGTTCTTGCAAGAGTCAATATAAGTTAAATCTTAGGTTTGGAATTCCAAGTTTGTCAAGTTGCAGAATAGCCCTAAGTTTATTGGGTACTGAACTAGCTGAGAGAATTTGATTTTGTTTCATTTCTGCTCCCATATTAGCTAAATAATCTGCAACTGTATTAGCTACTCTAAGAGTGTGGATCAATGAGAAATCACACATTTTGTTCAGTTCAAAGCACAATGAGAAATGTTTCCAGTCAATGACATGTGGATTTTTAATACCATTTACAGCCACCATGCAGTCAGATTCAACCTTACAATTACTCAAATTAAGGTTTGTCCCTATTTGAAATCCCATTTTTATTGCAATAAGTTCAGCCTGTGTGGGAGAACTACAAGTAATGTAAGATATCTGCAAGTGTGTCACATCACCATTACTGTTTCTAACAACAATTCCAAAGCATGTATCCCCATCTGTTCTATAGCTTGCATCCACATTAATTTTAAATCCACTGTCAGGGGGTTCCCATTTAATTATTTTAACTGGTTTAGGCATCCTTCTATTAATAAAATGTGTCATCCCAATTTCAATAATAAAGTGATTTCTGACAAGATTACCAATTAATGGAAATGCAGTGACGATTAGTGATACTTTCCTGATTATCTGTTGACATAAAATCTGAGAACTGATATTCTGATTGTCATAAATGAGCCTGTTTCTCCTAGACCACAGTGTCCAAACTACCACCAGAGAGGCAGTCCTAATGACCTTTGTGTGAGTTTTAGTTAAGCACAGATATGTCAAATAGAACATCATTCTCTGGTTAAATGTCCTAAATTCAGAGACTCTTATGACTAGTGTATTATGAAAGAAATCCCATATTTCCAGATTAGGGGCACATGCATTGAAAAAAATTTCAGCATTATCTGCACTACAGCATAGTGGATATTTGGAAGGCATGTTAAACCCAAATTTTATTAAATTATCCTCAAATGGGAGTAAATTATTTCTAATCCTCCACATCAGAGTTGATATTTTTGGAGGAATGGGTTTTTGCCATACCTATTTGAGAATGCTGATTTCATATCCCCTTCTTCTCAGAGTCTGGTATGCTGATTTCACTGTGAATTCTCCATTCTTGGATGGTTTCCAAATTAGTTTGTCCTTATGGGAGTATTTGATCTTAGATTCCTGCAAAGAAGAGACAATGTTAATCGGCAAATGAGTGTCAATTTATGGCAATTATTGATTCGGAAATGGCATTTCTCTATCCTCTGGCCATTTGTAGAATTATGCACCAGACCCAAGCCAATTAGCACTCCAGAAAGAGCAAGTCCCCAATCTATAGCACACCATTGAGTTTGAGTTTGAGTGCTCAGTCACATCACATATTCTCTTCCATGTGTGTGATATTCTATAAGTAGCTGGGAGGGACCCTGTGTACTTTGTCCATAGAGTCTCATTTTTTTGCAATTTCCACCACATCTTGCAAGAGAAAGCTCTATTAAAGGCTGTTAGATCTCTACAGTCAATCCCATTTTCAATCTTTGGTAGAGCAACGTTTTGCCATTTTCTCCAGATCCTTCTTTGTCCATAGCTAGACTCTCCCCAATAAAATCTGATTGCCAACCTTTCCATACTCTTTATGACTGTCTTTGGTGGCTGCAAAACAGAGAAAGTGCACTGGTATAGAAAGCAACACATGATTAATTAAAATCATTTTACCTGCACCAGTCAACCATACATTTTTCCAGTTTTGTGTAACTCTTTCCATTCTTTCCATTAATGGCTGATAGTATTTAACCTTATTTCTGCCACTAAAAATTGGGATTCCAAGGTATTGAAAAGGCATCTTTCCTCTAACCATTCCCAAAGTTCTCTTGATGCTTCTCAATTTATGTCTAGTGGTATCTGGATGACAATAAAATTCAGATTTTGTAAAGTTGAATTTTTGCCCAGATGAACTCTCATATGCCTCCAAAAATGCTTTAATCCTTCTCATGTTCCTTACTTTTGAATTGAAAAATAGAGTTGTATCATCAGCATACATCAAGTGTGTTATCTGATCAACTCCCATTGGCATGCTGAAACCTTGAATATACTGTAAACTAACTAGCTTTTTCAATGCTCTTGAGAATGCTTCATTTACCAGTATATATAAAAATGGAGAAACTTGGTCCCCTTGCTTTATACCTCTAGTAGATGGGAAAATCCTGAAGCCACCCCATTTATTAGGACTGAGAATTTTGCAGCTGATATGTTCTGCATCAAGATCTTGACAAATGATCCATGGAATCCAAAATGAAGTAAAATTGTATTTAGAAAGCTCCAGGATACCCTGTCAAATGCTTTCTACATATCCAATTTAATGATCAAATTTTGGCTATTTCCATTCTTACACAACAGTCTTGCCATTTCTTGCATTTGTAATATATTATCTGTTTTATCCCTTCCTTTGAGGAATGCTGACTGTTCTTATGAGATCAGTTTAGTCATCAATGGCTTTATTCTTTCTGCAAGTATTTTTGAGTGCACCTTGTTTAAGAAATTAGATAAACTGATAGGTTGTACTCAGAAAATGATACTGGATTTGGCTTTTTTGGTATAAGGGTCAGTCATGTACTGGATATGGCATTGGGTATCAGTGCACCCCTCATGAATTCCTGTATTGATTCATGGAGGTCCTCTTTGATTGTATCCCATGCTCCTCTATAGAAAGCTCCTGAAAATCCATCAGAGCCAGGTGCACTGTCCTGACCAAGGTAAAATACAACCTGTTGAAGCTCTTCCATTGAAACTTCCCTCAGAAGTGTTACATTTTCCTCCTCAGTTACCAGTCTTGGAATTTGGGAGGTAAAATCCTTCAGGTATGTTCATTATCCTCTGTAGCTTCCTCATTTAATAATCTGTGATAGAATTGTATCCCTTCCTCCTTTATAGCAACTGGATCTGAACTGATGCTAGACTTTTGTTTCCAATATGTAACTTCCTCATTTATTGCCCTATTTAGCAAAGCCTGAGCACTATTCAATCTTTCCAGATCATCCTCAGATCCACTAATCTGGTGTTGTTCTTCCAATCTAGCCACCTCCTTTTCTGCTTCTGCTAGGTTCCTATGCACATTTCCAAACTGCTCCCTATTCTAATCTTTCAGTGCTGCCTTCAACCTCTTGAGTTTATAAACCATGTTTTGCATTCCCTGGAATTCAGATGGCTGGAACCAATTCCTATCAACTAATGGTTTGTAATCTTCTCTGTTCATCCACATCTGCTGGAATCTAAAGGGTCTATGAGTTTGTTCATTAGCATCCTGAATGGTTATTAAAAGAGGGTTGTGATCTGATGAGGTTCTATTTAAAACTTGTATGGAGCTGTGTGGAAATAGAGAGTTCTAGGCTAGGTTACTAAGTCCTCTATCAAGTTTCTGAACCAACAAATCTCCTCCTGCCCTTCTATAGGTCCATGTATATCTGTTTCCCACTGTATTAATCTCATGGAGTTCTAAAGCATCTATCAGGTTACTAAACTTCCTAATACTATCCACGGGGGGCCTAGTTCTACCTCTTCTCTCAGTAGATGAAGCTACTGTATTAAAATCACCCGCATAAATTGTGGGCCCCTGTGGCAAGTTTAGTAAATCAGACCAGAGATGTTTTCTCAGTCTTCTGAGCACTTTGGCATAAATGAAAACAACATTCCAGGTAATAGATGTAGATGTGTCAGTTACTGAGGACAAAATATTTAATGTAAAATTATTTTTCCACAGAATCCATATTTTGGCATGCTCAGCAGGATATGCATTATTGAAATTAAGGACATGTTGAAGAGTAGTTATCATATTGTCATCATACATTGGTTCTATGACACATAGAATTGATATGTTATGTATAACAACTAAGGTTTGAAGTCTATCAATTGATGTACCTAAACCTCTCAAGTTTCATACAAGCATATTTCCTATTATTTTGTAACCGATCATGTTAAACAGGATATTTGACTTTTTGTTTTGGCTTTAATAGCCTACTTACACTATCAGAAGTGGAAGTCTTTTTGTTTTTCTTTTTTGGATCATGACTTACAATGTCTTTAGCTAACATGTTGTTTGAAATATGCATATCAACATCTAGAAATGTGTTAACATGCATGTCAGGCTCTGAATGAGTAATGGCATGTATTTCAGACTCAGTTTGAGTTAGCACATTAGTCTCAGAATTATTCTCAGCATGATATTCTAACTCAACATGGTCATCAACCTCAGTATCTATTTCAGTCAATTTAATATGAAGATTTCTTGTAATCCCATGGATGATCTTACCTGTCTTACCTGTGGCCTTGGTCTTTTTATTACCATGTGCATTTTCTGATTGTACAAGTTCTGTTGTCATTGGCTCTTCCTCCTCTTCATCAGAGCTCAATTCTTCTGAAACCTGTAAAACAAAAAAAGCATTGGAGGTCTCCAATGGTGAGTGGTAAGGTATCATATCAAGATTGGAATTTCCTTTCATCTTTTTCATTCTTTGCTTTAAATTGTTGACATTGATGTCATCAAGGGAGCAAAAGGATACTGTTGCTGATTTCATTTGTCTCTCTGAATTCCTGGATAAGAGGACCAGTGTAGGGCTTTGCTATTGAGGTGTGATGTCGCTGTCCTTGTTGAAGACCACCATTTCTCTGACATTTGAGGGCTCATCAACTTGCTTTTTGGATCCCAATTCCTTCTCAGCCACACTCAAGCCAGATGGTCCAGCTCAGATGCAGGGACAGGAACATTGGGTTATTTCCTCTTCCATGTCCTCTTCCATTCAGGATGCAAATGAATGCAGTGAACCTCATCATGACCTATCTTCTTGCAACCTTTACAATAACTGGGTAACTGATGATACTCTATAGCACATTCCTTATAATTGTCAGTTCTCCCTATAGGAATTGATGTAATCCTTTCCTCTTTCAGATCAAGTTCAACACACATTTTAATAACAGAAGGTCTGGTGACACCACTAGTGGCAGAATCCATTTTTATGAATTTACCGATCTGTGATGCCACATCTTGAATCAAGGACTGATTATTATAGTAAATAGGCACATCCTTAACTGAGACCCATACTGGCACTATGGATGACTCCAGTTCTGGATTGAAATCTTGGGTCCATTTGAGAACCTTCATCGTTGCTCCGGCAATGGTCCAGTAAGGCTGCAACCAAAACCTCTGATAATCTTCTGGATCCTTGAATCTTATGAGAATGTGTCGATAGTCTAGCAATCCAACTTGGTACTGGGATTTGAACTCTATCTTCTTGAAGGCTGCGTGTATGAGCTCCACCGGAGGTTTCCCCCGGCTGAATTTTCCGACCAGCGCCGTCTCATAGTGTGCTGCTAGTACATTAACTGCTTCAGGGTCGTACAGGCAGGCCGGCCTGCCGTTGCGGTGAGTAATGGCCGGCTTGATTTCTAAGTTGGATGGTAGTTCAGTGAATAGAGGTGGAGTTTTGGTTGATAATGCTTGAAGAAAAGTTTTTCCGGCGGATTTGCCGCCGTGGTTAGGCGGTGTCGCCGCCATGAATGAGCCGTTTATGGCCGTTATCAGCGTGGAATATAGACGTTAATGGTGTCTGACCGGAAAAAGGGCATAGTTTAGGGGCGCGTGTATTTAATTTCTAGAGAGAAGGAGGAGAGTTTTGGTTTTAGAGAGAGCAAAAAGGAGGAGCAACAACAAACCATAGACTTAACAGAGCGAGTTCAATTTAATGTGATTCCATTCAAATATACAGAATACTTTTGATCTTGAGTGATATGGAAGTGAAGATTACAAAGATGGTTACTGATCTAATTAAACATGCTCAAAATGAAAAACTAAAAATGTTAAGCTTTTCTTTCCCAACAGATTATTTCAATTCAATAAATCACATGTGTAAATTAACACACGCAATTCAGATTATTTTTTTGAACACACATAATTAACTAACTACATTTTCTAAGCACTTAGCCATTTGGAGGTAGATTTTAAAACTTGCAAGAAATTTGTAAATTATTTTACACATGTTATAACCAATTTTAAGACTTATAATTTAAACAACAAATGATTTATAGATTATCACACACGATAGCTAATGCATAAAAAACCTATAAATACTCAACAAATTGTACCTTTCAACATTCATCTAAATACTTCTAAATCCCTACTCACTTCTAAATTCTTCTAATTAAATTCCCAGAAACATAATTTCAATTGCTCCAACATCAGCAGCTAGCTACTATGATTTACAAATCATTGCCGGAGTTCTTGGTAAGATTTATTTTTACAAAATTTGCTTTCTACTTAATGCCTTTCTATATTCTACTTAATTACTGTTTTTTATTTTTATTTTTATTTTTTTACAGGTAACATCATATCCATAATTGTGTATTTGGCACCTGTTCCAACTTTCACTAAAATATTCAAGGCAAAATCAAGTGTTGGATGTTCCATAATACCTTTTTCAGTTTCTTTATTCAGTGCATCAATGTACATATTTTATGCAATTATCAAAAAGAATATGGTGATGCTAATAACAATAAATGTCTTTGGAGTAATTGCACAAGTGTGTTACGTAGGAGTAGGGGTGAGAACGATCACGAGCGTTCGTTAAAAAAATCGAGATCGGATCGATTAAACATCGGATTGAGATCGTTCATTTAATAATTGAACCGATCATGATCAAAATAATATGATCGTTAATTAAATGAACGATCAACGATCATGAACATAAAAGCTCGATCATGATCGTGAACAGATCGATAAGATGATCGATCGATAAGGTGATCGACATCGATCGGTAATATAATTATATACGTTAATAATATTGGGAAAATATTTTAATTTTAATCTGCATGTTTAAAGTTTGTTGTGTATTTTTATTAATGTGATCATTTATGTATTTTTAATTTTTTTAAAAAATTAACTTTTAAGTTGATCGAATGATCGATCGCGATCGATCGTTATCGATCATTGATCATTTGATTGGTTATCTATAACGAGCCGATCACGATCATTGTGATTCTTAAACGAGCCGATCACGATCATGAATTATTTTGATCGCTTCGATCGTGATCACCTTAAATTTTAAACGATCCAATCATAAACATAGTGATGATCGTGATCAGATCGGCTCGTTATCACCCCTATATAGGAGTGTTTACCTTTTATGCAGCAAAAAAACGGTAAATTTTTCTAAACAATTGTTTTGATTATAAATTGTTGAAAAATGACTAATGTTTACTCTTTTTTTTTACCTCGTTTGTAGGTTTTTGCAGCAAAATTACTGGCAAGTAATAAAGCCATAGCTTATGCAATAATTATATCATCAACAATGGTATTTGCAAATCATCAAACAAGGGTTATTGTGGTGTGATGGATACGTACTGTGTCATACGAAATTTCAGATCAAAATTCAAACGAGAGACACGCTCTCTCCCCTTCCCCCAAACAGTACCCTCCTTTTCCAGATCCAATCTGGCGGGGTGGCCGCCGGCGACTCGCCGCCGACCTTGACCACCCCTCCCACCCCTTATTATATGTATTTCATCCCAACCCCCAACCCCCAATTCAAAACCCCACCTCAATCGACCAACTACACCTCTTTTTGAAAATCACCGGCCAGTCTTCCATCGACGGAGTAGCCACTGCTCGCACCGACGAGATCTACTCCGTCGCTCCGTCGCCCATCGTTGCGCGACCATGGATCCGGTGAATGATGAGCGGACCGCTGCTCAATCGACGCTGCACGTGATCCGGCCAGGGACTCGGCGCTGCGCGAGGATCCGGCCAGGGACGAAGTTGCGCGCGGATCCGGCCAGGGAGCTGCAAGAACTAGATGCTGCGTGGGTTTCCGAACAGATCGAGATGCTGAGCGGCTCACGGCCAGGCCAGTCGGTCTGGGATAGATCCAGAGCAGTGGACGAGGCCTCCGATGTTGCAGACGACCGCGGGAGAAGGTTGGCTCGACTGGGCCTGGCTGGTCTGGCTCGGCTGGACTTGTTTACTGGGCCTGGGTCGGCTGGGCCTTTTTGGGCACTGTTTCTGACTCGGGTCTGCCGGGTCGGCCCGGTTATGACAGGTTTTGGTTTCAACTGGAGATGGCCCAATTAGGTTGAGATGACAGGTTTTGGTCCGATCAGGTTTCCTTGAGTTCAGCCGGATTTTCAAGCGGGTGTCACCGGTACTCCAAGCGCCGCCGCTAGGCATACCAGTGTGTCCGTCACCGGTTGCCCCACACGGATATGTGCCACGCAGGTTTATTCAGTGATATCTCTTTATCGATACTTTTATATTGGACAGGATTGTGGGTTGATTCTTTTTTCTGCTTTCTTAGAGTTTTTAGATTTAAGAGAAGGGTGATTAGAACTTCGACTTTTTGCAAATTGCTTTGGCTAATTTATTGAGTATCCCTGCCCATTTGTTTGTCGCCTCCCTCTTTCTTTTGGGAAGACCCCTTGGGTTTCGGTGTATGCAGTTGCAGTAGAGGAGAAATCCAAATCGTAGTATTTTCTTTAAAATTACTATCGGCGTCTCTGTGCATACACTTGTACATTTGAGCATTTAGTGCAGACTTTATGTTTCAAATTAGGGATATTACACCTGTCAAAGTAGTTTGACGCTTTTGTGTCGGTCGTTTAGAAATCTTTTGACTCATCTCTTTTTTTAGGTACCAATATCGAAGTAGTGAATTAGTATGGCTGTATCTAGCTACTAAGGCTTTAGTTCCTGTTTCAGATACAGAGAAGGTTTAGAATAGTTATATCTTTAGAAATTTCTCTGTAATCTTACAAATTGCCTCTCATAGAGGAGATCAGTGTATTTCATTTTTATGTCAATTAAATGGTTTGGAGATGGCAAATATAATATATTATAAATGGTGGTTTGCCAAAAAAAAAAAAAAAGATACGTACTGTGTTTTCGATTTGTGTTTTTGCATCACCATTAGCTATTATTGTAAGTCAATTTTTTTTTAACATTTTTGTATTTAATTAACAAATGCACATCTGTTTAATATAATTAACATTATTTTATTTCAGGTCGTTAGAACTAAGAATGTGTTGAGTTCATGCCCTTTCAATTGTCTACTTGCCTGACTTTAAGTGCAATTTCGTGGTTTGCGTATGGTTTTCTGATTAATGACTTCTACACTGCGGTAAGGATTTTTTTATCTTTTAATTTTTTTATATACTTGGCTTAGTTTGTATGTTATGATTTTAATCTTTTTCTTCTTCTTTTCTTCAGGCTCCAAATACACTAGGGTTTGTTCTTGGCTTGACACAAATGATAGTGTATTGCATTTTCAAGGGAAGGAAAAATGAGGAGACTGAGGATATTGAAATATAGATAGGTGTTCTTTTTTTTTTTCCTTTTTTTTTAGGAACTACTTAGCCTTAGGACTTATGTAATATTTATTTTTATTAATAAAATATGAGGTTTTATTCAAAAAAAATGTTTCTTTTATGTACTTATTGATAAGTCCATGGTTCGCATTTTAAGATCTCGTTCAGTCTCGGACCAGAGACCGAGAAGGGTCATGGGCTCGAGTTACGCGGGAGATGGATCCACGGGTCTATCGGCCCAAATCCTTATAAGGAACGCTTATATTCTTAATGTCTTACAAGGAATACACTTCCTCTAAACATGGTAATATGACTGTTATCTCCATAAGAGTTGTATTCATACTATAATTACATATCTTACCAATATACGGATTGTAGCTCTATAAATACTAAAGGTTTGGTGGACCTCTCTATCACTAGTGGACGCCGACCAATAGGACAGCGGGGTTTTGGGGTTAGCACGGCGGGGTTGTCCCGCCGTTAGTTGGGCCGCTGTGCTTCGCTACGGCGAAGCACGGCGGATTTTTCCCCCCTGTGCTTTTAATTTCCGATTTCGGAAATCTTCCGGAAGAGAAATTTCAGATGTCGTAAATCATTCTGGAAAAATAATTTCAGAACCATTTCCTCAATCGTAAATCCTCCGAAAAGAATCATTTCCTCAATCATAAATCCTCCGGAAGGAACCATTTCCTCAATCGGAAATCCTTCCGAAAAAGTCATTTCAGAACCATTTCCTCAATCGTAAATTGTATGGGATTGATTAAAAAAACCGGCCAAATCGGCCGGCCAAATCAAAATGAGAACAGAATCAGATTCAAGCAAAATCATCATCCAATAAAGTAGATCATTGAATTGATACACTAAAGTTGAAGCAAAATATGCGACTTTACAAAATTGAAGCACTAGTCCTTTAAACCTAACTACCGTCTATACATCTATAACTGTCTATACCATCTATTCAAGTGTTTAATATAATCCATCTAAATCAACTAATGTAAACATATTCAACAAAATTCACCAACACCTTGGATGCAGGAACGTTGTGCTCCATCAAATATGAGCTAATGACACTGCACAGAAGATAATATGTTGATAAATTGAGGGTTCAGCGGCCAATAGCTTTATACCAATAGCTCTATACCTTCCATGTGAACCAAAACGCCACCTATCTCGTCCAGAAGCCATAGTTCCATTCCTATCATACAAAATCAATCAAAAACATGAATCAAAACTCATATTAAACTGGTAAATAAGCATAAAGTGTTAAGAAAGAAGCAAATTTTGGAATTTCATGAATGAAGAAGAAGATAAAGCAATGTATATGTAATGTAATGTTCCTAAAACCAATGAACTTAGCCAACAACGAATCAACGAATCAATGATGCATAACGAAACAACGATGCAAAAGAAGAGTAGCAGTCCTTACCATACCCCAAGAAAGGCCTTTCCAAGCCTCATCCACTAGTTTGTGTTATTATACTAACCAATAACACACAGTTAAGTTTGAGGAAAGACATTCAAACAAAGTAGACAATTAAGTACTGAATAATGCTAAAGTGTAAAAGGTTGCATTTGTAACATGGACATCAGTTTTAACATCGCAGCACTCTACTTAAATTGCATGCTTTATATCTACAAGTACAAGATCATCTTCAGTTTTTCATTGTACTTCAAACTTTTGTTGCATATCAGACAACGGCATAATAAAGCATCAGAACAATTAGCACATGTAAGTAATCAGTATGACTGAAAGGGAGCCGAGGGCTCAAAGTCGACCATAGTACTCACCAATTACCAAGAAACGTCTGGCGACTAGCCGTGCTGATCATTATTCTCAACAGGTGATGAAGAGTCTGTTGCCTTAAGTTATCAGCCTATTCAACCAAACATAAAACTTGTTAGTGTTGGTACTTACAACTTTATTAATACTAAAAGATTGAAAAATACTACAATCCACCACTCAATATTCTTATAACCAATCCCACCTCTTTACTTCATTATTAAACTCTATTATGATGGTAGGAAAAGCACTAGTTTTTCTTCTTCCTATATCTCAGCACACTACATAAAGAATTAATTGCATGCTTTACATTAACAAATACAAGATCATCTTCAGTTTTTCACTGTTCTTCAAACTTTTGCTTGCAAGTTATATTCATTGAATCTATACACAAACTATACTATAAAGTATAGAAACCAACTCAGTTATTCACCTGATCACCTCTACATCGTATGATAATAGATGGTCTGTCAGATTTCCTCACTCTTCTCCTCATTCTCAGAAGATCCCATAAAACCTATCAAAACCTCCCAAATTAAATATCAGTCCCAACACAGAACATGACAAAACAAAACAGTACATCTCTAATCAAAGGGCAAATTGGGGGAACACAAATTTACAATTGTTCCAATTAATGAGCTAATTGCGCGAAAACCCACTCCAATCAAATAAAAGAGAAACCAATGTCACAAAAAAAACAGCTTTGATCCCCAAATACACATAAAAGAACATCATTAAGAATTGATTGAAGAGAGACAAATTGCACTCACAAAGCTCGGATAAGCAACCGATGGTGGGATGTACGGCGACGTTTCAGTGGTAAGAGGCTGTCGATTGAGGATTTTGAGGCGGTGGTAGGATCGTCGACCAATTTTCTAGCCCGTCGATGGAGGTCTTTGATTTCTCTGGATTGTGGGGAGATAGGATTATAAGGGATAATTGGTTGTTATATAGTGAGGGGTATTCATGGTTGAGATCAAATCTTAAAATAAATTAACGGTTCAGATTAAATATGAAGTAAAAAGAAAGTAATCAATATTTGTATATTTCCTTTTTCAGAAACATGTATTCTTATTAAAACATACCAAATATAATATCTTTGTTAATATTGATTACTCCTCTTTTTTTTTTTGAAGAGATTTTATTTTACAAATTTAACGATAGCATATATATTATTTTATCTTCAAAACAAGTTAAAAATTTCTATAGAAAATATTAATTTTAAAAAAGTTAAATAAGAGTTGATAACTAATTAAAGTTGATTTACATATAGTATTAAATAGTGTTTACAAAATCTCAATTAAAGTTTTCTATAAGATAGATTTTATGGAAAATTTAATAAAAATCATTATATAGGAAGAAAGTATATAGAAAGTAAAGTAATATTTGATTAGTTAATCTTTTTATATATATATAGGAATTTGATTAGTTAATTTGAATTGTGTTAATGTTCATAGAGAAACAAGTAAGTTTGACTTTTAGTAGTGAAATTGAATACAGTTAGTGTCTAAGATCAATTAAGTTTCGATATTTGATTAGCTAAACTACATTTCATTCCAATTGTTAGTAACCTATATAAAAAGTAAGTAATTTTTGATTAGTTAATAAGAATTTAGTTACTGTTCACAAAGAAACAAGTAAGTTTGATATTAGATTCCAGTGTGATGGTAACGTATATAGAAAGTATACTAGTTTTGATTAAGTAATCCGAATTTAGTTACCGTTCACATAAAATAAGTGAAATTTGACTTTGATTGGTTAAATTGAATACAATTAGTTTCTAAAGTCAAGTAAGTTCTGATATTTGATTAGTTAGACTCAATTTAGTTTCCTTAGAAAGTTGTATATATAGAGATATTCGATTACAAATTGTTACTAATAAGTATATATACGAAGAAAGAGAACACGAGTTAATGGAGAAAAAGAATAATTATATATACGGATATTTATTAGGTAATAATTAAGATATCATGTATTATTAATTTTTAATATTCTTGTTCCTGCCAGTTACCTCCATCGTAAATCATCCGGAAATCATTTTCCGGATCAGTTTTCTCCATCGTAAATCATCATAAATATTTACTAAATCATCCAATGAATAAACTGTTGGACTTGCTCCATCGTAAATCATCCGGAAATCATTTTCCGGATCAATTTCCTCCATCGTAAATCATCCGGAAAATCATAAATATTAGCGGCTGGTTTCCTCGATCGGAAATCATTTGGAAATTTCTTTTCCGAGTAGTTTCCGAAATCGGAAATCATTTCCGATTTTGTAAATTTTCTCAATACACGGCGGTGTTTAAAACCCCGCGTGCTTATCGTTCCAAGGTATTTATATGTTGGGTTCCATTACATTTCCGATTTCGTAAACCAAAAGGACGACGGGGAATGGAAATTTTGATTTCCCCACCGTGCTTCTATGCCTTATATTGCATGGTTTCCACTAGTGTATCTATTATCTTACATACACTACGTCTTGCACTTATAAGCTTCTCTAAGCTGTCACTGACTTAAGCATCGGAGTGTCTACCCCTGGGCCACCCCAGGGCTTTGTCTTGCAGATCGGTTCGTGACCTGGATTCGTGATCAAGTGCGGGTTCCAGACATCCATCAAATTGGCACGCCCGGTGGGAATCCGTGTGTTAATCTTGATCTGAACAACCTTCAACTCATGGCTGATCCGGCCAAAAACCCTTGTGGGAGTACGCAAGTCCGTTTTCCGGCCCAAGCAGGAGTAAGAAGTGCCGACGTCGACCGCCTCAACGTCAACGACGATGCGCACACCCCGAAAAACTACGGAGCAAGGAGGAGCATCAACGGTGTGCACCGATCGCCCGAATAAGCCTCTCCTTGGGAGTGGGAGAGCAAGAGATCTCGCCTAGATGGAACCGTCGCCTTCTCTCTAGAAGATGCAGTTCCTAACCAGTTCCCCCACTCAGATCCTTTGGTGATTAATGTTACCATAAACCACAACATGGTATAAGGGCCCTCGTGGATGGGGAAGCAAGGTAGAGGTCATATTTCTCAACTGTTGCGAACAGTTGGGATTAAGAAAAACCAATCTTATACCCACAAACCTAATCTCGGGGTTTGTAGGTGACCCTGTCACGCCTCTAGGAGAAATCATCTTGCCGGTACGAGTAGCAGACGGTCCTCGGAGTATAACACTCCATTGTGCCTTTACGATAATTGACTCCATGGTGCCATACAACATTATACTTGGTCGACCATGGATGTGTCAAGCAAAAGTCATTTGGTCCCTCTACCATCTGGCCATGAAGTTTCCCACGAATCAAGGGATAGTCACGGTTAGAGGTGACCAGCAATTGGCTCGAGTTTGTACCATCAAGCTATCAGAGAACCTGAGAAGGAAGACCCTGAACCAGTCAAGTATTCCAAGTCCGAGCCGATGCAACTCGCAGAATCCGGAACCATCGAGGTTGGCACGCTCCTACCCCCCGAGATAAAGGAAAAACTTCGAGATCTTCTCAATCAGTATATAGACATCTTCTCATGGGATACCAATGACTTGATAGGAGTACCTGCTCACCTAGCAGAACATTATTTGAACATCAACCCAGCGCAAAAGCTTGTAAAGCAGAAGCGCCGCATCTTTGCATTGGGTCAAGTTGAAGCCATCAGAGAAGAAGTAGACAAGCCACTTGAATCTGATGTAATAGAAGAGGTGCAATACCCTGAATGGATAGCTAACCCAGTAGTGGTCAAGAAATCTGACAAGAAGTGGAGAATGTTCATCGACTTCACCAACTTGAATGATTGTTACCCCAAAGATAGCCATCCTCTACCTTTTATAGATCGCTCGGTCGAGGCGATCGCCGGATACCAGGTGTTAGCCTTCTTTGACACCTTCAAAGGATATCATCAAATTCCTATGGGGGAGAAAGATAAGGAGAAAACCTCATTTATAACCGATAGAGGGACCTTTTGCTACAAGAAAATACCCTTCGGACTGAAGAACGCTGGAGCCACATATCAGCGGTTGGTTGATAAATTATTCAAGTCCCAAATAGGGCGCAATGTGGAGATATAATTCGATGATATGGTGGTGAAAAGCTGCAGCTACGATGCATTCTTCGAAAACCTGAAAGAGACCTTTGATACCTTACGGGCAGCCAACTTAAAGTTGAATCCGGCCAAGTGTACAATTGGTGTAGGAGTGGGTAAATTCTTAAGATACATGGTATCCAATCGGGGAATTGAAGTCAACCTCGAGAAGATAGAAACTCTACAAAACATGAAACCCCTGAAGAATGTCAAGGATGTACAAAAACTAACGGGATCCCTCACGGCCCTTAGCCGTTTCCTCTCTAAAGGAGCAGAAAAATATCTACCCGCTCTCGCGGCCCTTAGTCGGGGAATTGAAGTCAACCTCTCTAAAGGAGCAGAAAAACATCTACCCTTCTTTAACATCATCAAGGAAGCAAACCAGTTCGAATGGTCGCATGAATGTGGAGAAACTTTCCAAGTGCTCAAAGACCACCTCCGACATCTGCCCACGCTGTTGAAGCCCGACGGGGGGAAGTCCTTTACTTGTACATATCTGCCTCCCAACTAGCCATTAGTGCAGAGTTGGTAAAGGAAAAAGAGGGTTCACAGCACCCCATATACTATGTAAGTAGAGCTCTACAGGGGCCCGAGACAAGATACACCCCCCTCGAGCGTTTGATACTAGCGTTCGTACATGCATCCCGGCGGCTGCGACCCTACTTTACATACTATAGTGCTCTTGACCAACTACCCGACCAGGCAGATCCTACAAAAACCCAACGCCTAGGGCCGAATGATGAAGTAGCCATCGATTTGGGAGAGCATGACATACAATACAAGCCCTGGACGGCCATCAAGGGCCAAGTTTTTTCTAATTTCATAATGGAATTAGTTGAACCAGTGGAGATCGACCAACCCGAGCCAACTACAGAGACGAGGAAATGGCGTCTCTATGTGGATGGATCCTCCAACTCGGGGGGAAGTGGCACCGGAGTCCTACTAACCAGCCCCGAGAGAAAGGATCGTCCATATATTTTCCCCTTTGACTTCCGGGCCAAAAACAATGAAGCTGAATATGAAACCCTCATAACATGGCTAAAGCTAGAAAAAGACCTTGAAGTTAAGGACCTCAAGATCTTCAGTGACTCGCAAATAGTGGTACAACAAGTTAAAGGTGACTATGAGACCCGAGAGTATAGCTTCCAGAAGTACTTCGAGATACTCAGACCCCTACAGAGCCAATTCCAACACTATGAGCTGAACCACATCCCCCGAGAAGGCAACCATAAAGCTGATGCATTAAGCAAGCTTGCCTCCTCGAACCTCAATATTCGTTCCTCTCAAGAATTGCTGATGGAAACCCTAGTAAATAGAAGTTATGAAGAAAAAAGCATCATGGTTGTAGGCGCCTCGGACACTTGGATGAGCCCCTACATAGAGTATATGCAGACGGGAACCCTCCCCGAAGAGCCCCGAAGAGAAAGACTTGGTGCGCAAGGTCCGAGTAAAGGCCCCGAAATACGTCATACATGAAGGTAACCTGTACAAGAAGGGATACCTCCAGCCGTTACTCAAATGCGTCAGGCCCCTCCGACGCGGAGCACTTGATACAGGAAGCACATGAAGGCATTTGTGACAGTCATCAAGGTCCGTGCACCGTCTCCCGCAAACTCTTACAGATGGGATATTACTGATCCGCTATGTTAGAAGACTCCAGAAAGTATGTATCTCGAGATATGCCACCAGTGCCAGAGATATGCCAAAATGATTCATTTACCTCAAGAGAACATGATAACAATTCAATAGTCTTGGAAATTTTGTCCGATGGGGCATAGATCTTGTCAGACCTTTCCCCACGGCCCCCGAAAATTTCAAGTACCTCATTGTGGCCATTGACTATTTCTCAAAGTGAGTGGAAGCTGAAGCCTTGACAAACATAACTGGTAAAATAGTTATCAACTTCTGCTGGATGAACATTGTATGTCGCTATGGAATCTCGAGATACATAGTCACAGACAATGGATCACAGTTCGCCAACAATCGCTTCAAGAAATGGTGTGAGGATTACAACATACAACAAAAACTCACCTCGGTGTATCATCCGGAAGCCAATGGCCAAGTAGAAGTCACAAATCGAATCCTGCTAATGGCATCAAGAAGTGCCTACAAGGAGCTAAGGGAAATTGGGTTCATGAACTACCTAGTGTGATATGTGCCCATAGAACAACACCAGCTACTGCAACTAAGGAAACCCTATATAGCTTGGTATACGGGTCTGAGGCGGTCATTTAATGGGAATTGGAATCCCCTCTACTCGTACCTCTCAACCAGAAGATGAAGATGGCATTGCCAATGAAGAAAACTTTCGTCTCGACCTTGACCTTCTCGTCCATGAGGCCAAGGTCAAAGAAAGATTCAAACGCTACCATGAGAGAAGGGTTCGCTTGGCTACATTTGCTAAGGGAGATCTTGTCATGAGACTAAACGAGAAAAGCAAGAAAGAAGTGGAAGGAAAACTAGCCCCGAATTAGGAAGGCCCTTATCTAGTCCTAGAGTCCCATCCAGAGGGAAGTTACCTCTTAGAAACCATGAAGGGTGAGACCATACCACAAAGATGGAACGTAGTTAACTTACGAAAGTATCACGGAAGATGAAGCCCGAGAAAAAACCCCATGAGGGTCTGAGGCAACCATATTGTAGCAGTATGGGTACAAAACTCGAACTGTTACTTTCTTTACTTTATTCTTAAAGCCACGAGTTTAAATTGAATGTATTCCATTTGCGTCTATCTTTATCTTTGTTTTAGCAGTCATAATTCCTTTTCTAATAAGAAGAGGAATGTTATCCTAAGTATAACTCTGATTGCTACTCAAAATAATATGCTTCAAAAAGTATACGATTGGCACACTTATCCAAAATAAGTTGTTTGAATGAAGAGTTCAAATGCCAATCGTTTTGAGTAAAATAAAGGGGATTAGACTCGAGATAAAATACTTGAAAAAGTATTTCAATTGAGGTCTACGGACTAATAAATCAACAAACGTGCTTGAATATCAATCATCTCGAAGCATAAAAAGGCAACGCCTAAAATAAAATCAGGAGGCATATCTTACATCAGAATATGATACTTCTAAACGAGCCCGAGAGGGTACATAGAGGAAAAACCTCGAGCTAAAAATCATATCAAAGGTGTTACTACACCAGAGTATGATACTTCTAAACAAACCCGAAAGGGTGACCAGGGGAGAAACCCTAAATACATAAGAGAAGATACTCTTTACTAAACTTAGCGCTAATTGCTACATCAATAAAGTTTGAGGGGAAGCCCCCCATAACAGAACAAATATCCAACTGAACTTGGTGAAGCCAATTTATGGCTAGCCTATAACAATTGTATAGAGGTTGGGCCTCTTTCCAGTAAACCATGAGGTGAAGGAGTGAACCCAGAAACACAAAGTTCATGTTCAAGGGCGTGGATCTCGATTCTCTGCTTGACATGTCCACTATGACAGTTGAATAGATGTTGGGTCTCCTGCCCGAGTCCATGTTCAAGGGAGTGGATCTCGATTCCCTGCTTGACATGTCCACCGATGAGCTCGTCAAGTTGTTCCCTGCTCGCACACGTAGAAGGTTCCGGAGAGGCATGAAGATGAAGCACCAAAGCTTGTCAAGACTCACCCGCCTTGTTAGGAGATGAAGTTGGGAAATCATCAACCACAACTCATGATATTTGGCTTTAATAAGCCTTAATAAATCCCCTGACGTTAGTACTTTCCTAGTGGGATCCAATACACCCAAGAGCTCGACCCCAGGAGTCCAGAGTTGATGAGGATCGGTTAGAGCTAACGATTTTTATGAGGCGTCGGGGTGAGAAAAGAAGGTAGTCATTAGCTCCTTGTCTTCATCAAACCTGCATAGCTCCAGGACAGCATCCAAGATCTTGTGCAGCTCGGAGCTGAGGAATAGTTTCCCATGCTCCTCCCTACTACTGCGAGGAATGAGATTATGTCACACTCTTAGCTATTACTGGCAATGGGGAATAACGATGCATGAGACAGACTTGTACATGCATAGATAGGACGACATTATATAGCGAGGTATGCGACTTTCTATGGAATGATCATGTTGTTAGGGATGTCGAATCAGTGATGTAGCTAGTAATTATTACGATATTTTGTTTTTTATATTTACAATTTATGTATATTAATTCAGGCGATTCTTATTAGGGTTTATCATTGTGATAGATTATTTGTAGATTTTTGTTTGTTTATGTATATTTAGTGATCAAAGTTTTATTATCTTTCTTGATCTTAGGTGTTAGGAAGTGTAGCAGAAGTTGATTGAAACAGATTATCCATCTGGGCTCTTCTCGCCGAAATAATTTTAATTTGTCATTATTGTTACAATTTGGAATCAAGCTATGATGGAGAATCCTATCAATTCTAATTGAATCCAGTGAAACTAGACTCTGTGATCATTAAGATCAATACATTTAATTGAGTCAGTATATATAATAAGGTGATAAAATTTCTTTGCTAATTATAGCTCCTGATTGTTAATCACTAGATTGTGGATTGAAATGTTTTTGTGTAGATCAAACGTGAGATTGGACTTAGTGAAATCGATAGGTTTGCTCGGATCTGAATCTACAAATACCTTTGAATCACTGCCGAGATTACGAATGCCAAGAAGCGAATGAGAAGTGATATTTCGTTTAAATTAATTTCGGACGTTCGCTATCAATAGGTAGGGATTAGGCTGCCTTTATGGTATTCTTTTAGCTGCAATCTGTTGTATAATCTTTTGTACAAGGCAATCAACTTATAACGATTTAAAAGTTCTTTAATTTAGAGGTATCGATTTATAAACTATAGCAATTGCATGCATTACGTCGATCATACAAATATAACCGTTATTCTTGCATATGTTAAAGAGCTGTTTTTTTTTTCTTGAAGTTTGATGCTTAATGGTGATTTATATAGTGAGTGTTGTATGTGTAGAAATCTGTATAAACATCACCACAGTTGCTATGCCTAAAGAGAAAGTCTCCTGAAAGTCCAACTTTCCTGACTTTCCATAAGAGTCTTTATACGTTTTAACTTATACAGTGTACCTTTTAATTTGAACTGCAAAATTTATTATTTGAATTTTATTGTTTTAATGTAAATTCATGAATTTTTGCATTAAAACATATTTTACTATATGTTCACTTTGATACTATCAATGTTTTAACACAAAATAGTATCACTTGACCTTAAATATATAGTGGTAGTTCCATAACACTTAGGAAAGTCGGACTTTCTAGAGACTTTGCAATGCCTAAATTGTTTGGCTTAAATTCTTCAATTTCATTCTCCCTAGGATATGTGCTTAGGTCATTGAATTATTGATATTTTTTTATGTATGTTTTAGTTATTCGACATTGTGGAAGAAACCTCCGATAACCGAATATAATACATATAATACAATACAAGTTCAAACAAAATATTATTTATTAAAATATTATTCATTTTGATGTAAACATACAACAAAACTACAAGAATCTTTTTTTTTTAGTTTTTTAAAAATTTTAAAATTACAAAGTATGTATAAAGACTTTATTGAGAAAATTAATGACATTAAATGTTAAAATTATACATTACAATAAATTTCACATTTATCTAATAAAAATATTTCAAAAGTACTCAAATTAAACCGAACAAGCCCCGATCTGGTTAACCTAGTAAGGAGCAATTGAAGATAATATGGTCAAGATACACTTTCCTACATAGATATTGTTCAAAAACCTTACTCAAATCTCACTAAAGTTTACACAGCCCCCATAAAATAACAGTACCCAAGTTAGTTCCAAAAAAAGTAGCTCTGCAAAACTTCAGCTCATTTTACAAGCTCACATATTAGGCGTAGGTTACTCCTTCGCCACTTACAACCTCGCCAATGCAATAGCACTCGCTCCCGTCTTCCAATATCCTATTTGCAGCCGCCTTTCAACAACTAGAACCATTCCGATCCCCATATTAAATGTTCGAAGCATCTCAGCCTCCTCTATTCTTCCAGCCTGTAAGTGAAAATGAGAACATAACTACTGTGAACCAAGAAACGGTGCAACAAAGAGTGATGAATGTCATAACAGAGTCTCTTACATCTTGTATCCATCTGAATACCGGAGGAACTGCCCAAGAGTCGCTCTGAATTGCAGCCCCGAGGCCTTTTGGGAAGACTCTTGGTATATTGTCTGTAAATCCACCGCCTGTGATATGGGCTATACCCTTAACTCCTCCCTTGCTAACAATATCGAGCACCTTATTGAGATAGTTTACGGTTTGTTAGTGGCTTCCTCGATGACAAGTGAACAACAAGAAGAGAAAAATGCAAGTGTATGTATGCTATAGGCTTTACCTGCTTAACATATATCACTGTGGGTGCCATTAAAGCTTCGCCTGATGACACGGATCCTCCAGGGAGCTGGTCGTTTAGTGATAGGCCACTTCTATTGAGAACCCTGTGTGGATATGATGAAAAAAAAAACTGTTTAGTTATTTGATGATTCATTTAGAACAGACAAGAAAGATAACTTTTGCTTAATCTGTCCAAGTATCATACCTTCGAACGAGAGAAAATCCATTTGAGTGAACTCCACTTGATGGAAGACCAATGAGCATATCTCCGACTGTGATGTTTTTCCCATCAATTACTGAGTCCTTTTTAACAACGCCAACTGCAAAACCACTCAGATCGTACTCTCCATGAGCATAGAAGTCTGGCATCTCTGCAGTCTGTGTGAACCATAGAATTGAATCTGTCAGTTTCACAGCAAAAGCAAAACTTCCTAGAGTACTGCTTCAACTTGTGTTTTCCTCAAACATCATCACAAACCTGATTCCCTCATATTGAATTCAACTAGTGCACCATTCAGACCAATTGAATTGAAGATTCCAAGTTGAAACATTTATTTAATGGTCACTGTATGGAGTAACAAACCAAAATGAAGCACTCTTATCACTCTTAGCGGGATAACGTTTCAGAGCAATTCTACCAAAATTACAACAAGAATAGACACTATATTTGGCAGAAGTTCTTCAATCTTTTTTGCTAAGTAGAGCACAAGTAGAATAGACAAGACTTCATCAACAGAAGAAAGTCACTGAAGATATACCTCTCCTCCTAGTAAGGCGCAGTCAGACTGCTGGCAACCATCAACATACCTATTATTACCTGCATACTAGTACCAAACAAGCTTTACCTCTATGTTACCAAATCATAAAACTCGTGAGACAAAAATGAATAAGGGATTTAAAAGGGTCATACTTTCTCAGCAAGATCAACAACAAGATGGCTGGTGGAGAAGTAATCAAGGAAAAATAATGGCTTTGCACCAGAAGTGATAATGTCGTTCACACTCATTCAACCTGATTAGAAGGTGATTATCAATTTCAGCAATGTACGGTGCACACAAATAAAAATGAAAAACTAAATAAGTAGTTATTTACTAGATCAATCCCAAAATTGTCATGAATTCCCGTTTTAAAAGCCAGCTTGAGCTTTGTTCCCCCGCCATCAGTACCAGCCACAAGATAAGAATCACCTGCATGGCAAAAGAAGTCAAAAAACAAAAGAAAAAGTGCTATGTTCTAACACTCAGAAATAGAAGCTGAGCAAGGGATATGAGAAACAATAGCGTAGCTACACGATGACATAAACAAGTTGAAACTTATCAACATAACTAAAATAGAAGAGTCCAAGCAATCAAGAGGTCTGTGATCCTGAATACTAACATTGGCAACATTTAAGTTACTCTAAAACTCACATTGCTTAACTTTTTAGAGATTCATCCAACCAGTAACGTGCATCTTAAAACATTCATCAGCAAAAGCTGACCAAAACTATACTATTGTATGTAGAAAAAAACAGAAACATGTGAGCTTCATGTTCAAGTACACTCAAGAAACCTCCTAGCAGATGCCTAAATCCAACCATATAAAACAAAATTAAGTGCTGAAATGTACCTAGAGGAAATAACCTTCCAAAACCACCAATTCCTGGTGCCATCTTGGCAATTCGCTTCACAAGCTCTGATCCTGCGTCGATGTCAACCCCAGAATCTTTATACATGAGTCTGTCAGTATCAACTTCAGCACTTTCAGCACGTATACTAGATGCCATTGGAAGAACACCCCTGCTCTTCTTCTTAAAAGCTCCAATTGGAACTAAAGATTTTCGTGAGAGGTAACCAGACTTCATCATTGACACGGTTGAGCAGTTAATATGCAACTCCGAGCGAGGAGCAATAGCTATGCTTGCAATGGATTGCAATAATTCCATACTTGCTCCAGCTGGTGTCAACATTCCGATTTCACAGAGTTTCTGCAGGAACAAACAAGTGTAAGTTTCAGATGAATCGTTAAATTCACTGTCAAACACAGGGAAATAAACACCCTTTCTAGACTGAAGGGAAACAAAAACAAACTGAGATTTAGATATTGTTTCAATCAAGTTGCAATTGAACATATCACAAGTGACTCTTGAATTAGATAGCATATAATTGAACACCTTAATGACCTAATAAACCACATTTTAATTCAAAAACAAATCTTTAAAAATGTATCTCATCTTGTTCTGGACAACACGAACTTTCCTACTAAGATATGAACCCGTGGAGATCATCAACATCAAAACAAGACAGAAAAATGAACTTAACCAAAGATGAATCAGTCCAACCATGAATTGAACAAGACAAAACCGAAGTCTAAGAAAACTACCCCCAAAGTGATCTCAACCAAACACTTAAAAACCAACATCCCAACAAAAACCCAGAATAAAAATCCAATTTTTATCACAAAAAATCAAACTTCAACGATCCCACTCTCACATCATAGTCTAGAAATGAAGTGAATAACCAGGTCATTAGAAAATGGTAATTGAGCAAAGGGGAAAAAACTAAAGTGGCAGCAGGTGGCACCTAGTCGCCGGAGGTGGTACTTAAGTTACTGAGAGGCGGCGGCGCTGAGACTGCGCAGGAACACGTAGATGAAGAAAGTTGTTCAGAACCATTAAACCTTCCCCGAGACCAACCCATGACGCCTAGAACCACACTAGATTAACTTCAAAAACGAATTTTTAGAGCACCTAGAACCCTCAACAAGTTCACTTGGCTAAGGAAAACAGCACAGATAAAACCAGAAACAAGGCACCAAGCAAACCCAGTGGTGTGCCAAAACAGTGCAGATAAACGTTAAAACCAAGCAAGAACAAACAAAACCGTTTCCTATCCAGATTGGGTTAACGAAAGATGAGCAAACTTAAAGAACACAAAGAAGAGCAAGGAGACAAGTAAGTACTTATTCAGCAAATCCTCCGGCGAGATGACGGCAGAAACTTCAGAGTGGCGGAAACCAAGCAAAATGAAGCCAACCGTGGGAAGGGCCGAGGGGGGGGAGGGAAAAGGGTTTCTGTTATTGTAGTGAAGTCCTTTAGAATAAATAAATAACAAAGATTGCGTTTGACCGATTTATTCCTTATTACATTTTCTTTTAGAATAAAGGGTTTTTTATGGCCCTTAATTTGTCTAATGTATAATTCATGACCTCTTTTAAAAATATGTCTATATCATGGTTCCTTAAAATTTTAAAAATGTAAAATTCATGGCCTTTGGCCATTCCACATTTTTACATAATCAATCCTCACCCACGTAACTTTCACAAGGTTCAGTTTACTTAATCACTAGGGAAATTTTAGTCTTTTATATCTCTTCTACCTCTATTGTGCCAAAATAGTCCATTTCAACGCTAACTGAGTTGCAGGTGGAGATGTACTCGTGCGTGTTTAACATGTGCTACAAAACGGTTCGCCGGAGACTGAAATTTTGCACAAAGGGTTGAAAATCGACAGCGACGTTGGCGGCTAGCTCAGGAAACGTTGATTGGAGGAGGCTCCGCTGCCGGCGTCGGGAATTGTCCTTCCCAAACTTGTCAGCATTGGGAATCACCGGCGTCGAGAATCCCAAAAGTCGACATCGGCGGGTTCCATTGATGGCGTCGGGAATCAGCGATGGCGCCTCGGGAATCGTTACGGATCGCCGGGAATCGTTGCGGATCACCGGGAATCGCCGGGAATCGTCGGGAATCGCCACCTCTCGTCGATGGCACTGGGAATCATCGATGGCGCTGTCGGGATTTGTCGCGGATCGCCGGAAATCATCGGTAATCGCCGGGAATCGTCGGTAATCGCCGGGAACCATCGGTAATCGCTGGGAATCGTCGGGAATCGCCACCTCTCGTCGATGGCACTGGGAATCGTCGATGTCGCTGTCGGGAATTGTCGCGGATCGCCGGGATTAGCCGCCTCTCGTCACAGGTGTCCGGAATCTGAAAATCACTGTTGCCACCAAGAGCTGATCGGGTTTGTTGAGTTTAGCGTAAGGGTAAATCAGAATTGTATTTTAACGTGGTTTAGAGTCAATGATCATCAAAAAGACTAAAATACCCTTCGCGATTAAGTAAAAAATGAAGCCCGTGCAAGTCACATGAGAAAGGATTAACTGTGTAAAAATGTATAATGGTCAAAGGCCATGAATTTTACATTTTGAATTTTAAGGGGCCATGATATGGACATATTTTTAAAAGGGACCATGAATTATACATTTAGAAAATTAAGGGGTCATAAAAAAACCCTTTACTTTCTTTTAAGTCATATTAAGGGGTCTTTTCAGCTCATTTTTTATTGATTTGAATTAAAGTAGATATAATTAAATTGAATTGAACTAACTGAATCAAACTAAACCGAAAATTATTATATTGAAAAATAGAATTAGCATGTTTAAATTTATTTAAATTTGATCGAATTATTTTTTACTGAACTAAACTAAATTTAGTTGAACTAAAATGAACTTAACTGAATTAAAATAAACTAATATAAACTACTCTACTTATAACTTATAAGTTCAGGCAAACATACCATTAATCTTTTCTTCAATAAACGTGACTATTTATCATTTTTCAAAATCATGTTGGATCATATATTTGAATTGTTATATATAATTTTTTTGGATTATAACGTTTATTCTACGAAAACTAAAATTTTACTATTAGTTAAAATATACAACTCAACTTATGATTATCATGTAATTATGGTATAAAATAAATCTTTAGGGAAATTAATAATATAATAATGTTAATTTTGGTTGGTTGTTCCTGGGTCACGTTTTGTCCAATTAATATATGTTTTGGAATTGAGACACATTAATTTGAATGGTATCGTATTTTTGTTTACCGTGTGGTCAATTTTAATGTAGTGATGCATAAAGAAATTCTTTGTGAGGAACTCCACACTCAAAACAAAATATATAAATGTCTTTTAAGACATTTCCAATGGAACTCCTTAAGGAATGCTCCTATCTCCAATAGATCTCCTCTAATAATAAAATACTATTAAATATTGTATAGAATTAAAATTATTGATAATTAAATATGACAAAAAAAATAATTGATCAAATGATGTCAAAAATAGTGAATCCGATGAAATAATTACAAGAATACTCCCTCTAATCACTGTTAGTGACTCATCTCTTTTTGAACTTATTTTATGAAAGCAAAGATTGAATGATTGAGATTGTGTTAGAATTTGAAGAAGAAAAAATTGTATGATTAATATTATTCTAATAAATGCCACATAAAGAAAGAGACATTGTTAGAGGACATCTCCAAATAATAAGTAGGCCATTAGGCCATTATTGAATACTCTGAGGGAGTATGTGTATACTAAGGCCCGCTTAAATGTAAATTTTCTTGCTCACTTGTTAGCATAAACCGTTGGAAAATTGATTTTTGAGTTGGATTTTACTCGACTTTTGGGCCTCGATTTTGAGAGGCTTTCAATATGATTTGGATTTGGTTCTTGGTGGTTTTGGATTCTCCTCTGTGAGTACTACAAAATCGACTATTTAAACACTCAAATCGGATCAACGGTGAATGAGATATCGATGCTCAAAGTTGATCTCTTAGGCTGAAAATAATGGACGAATTGGGCCGAAATTTGAGTCTACTTTTCAGAAAATGAATTCAATTATTTTCCATAGTTGGTCCTAATATTAAATTCGAATTTTCACCTGATAAATACAAGCTGTTGAGATAAATTCGAGTTTTGTTCAGATAATAGAATATCAATTCGAATATTTTCTGATTATCTAAGAACATTCCAACATATTTACTTACAAGTAATAGTAAATTAATTATGGGAGATAATTATCTCAACATATTTACTTATCGGTAATAGTAAATTAATTATGCGAAGATAATTATCTCATAATCATCAGACTTATCACTTTCTGATTTTGATAGGGTGTCTAGTGCCTATAAATAAAACTCTCTAGTTTCAGTTGATAAAGCTGAGAAGAATTTAGCTTTCAAGAGTATAGTACCACGTTCATCCAGAGCTCGTTTTCAGAATTCCAGAGATAATGGAGGACAAAGAGTAGATCAAAGTCAACAACAGCAAAATTTTAAGAATCAAGCTGGACATGTCAAGAATTTGGATAAAATTCAATGTAGAGAATGTGAAAGATATGGTCACATTCAGTCAAATGTCCAACAGCTAAGAGAAGGCAAGAAAAAGCTCATGTCTCTACATGGAGTGATGATAATGATGAGGATGACAATGAGGAATTCACCAGCAATTTCGTAGCATTTGGAGCTAGAGTTGAAGAGTCGTCTGGATGTTTAAACATTCCACGATGTTACAACATGAAGGAGAGAGTTGCAGAATATTCCTCAAGTGGTGATGAAGGAAGTGTTAGTGAAAATAATATTCGGGTGACTTATGCTGAGATGAATGAGAAATGGCTAGAAGTTGCAGAAGCTAATAGAAGGTTGGCGAAGGAGAATAATCTTTTATTAGCCAAAGAAAAAGATACAAGTTCAACATTGGAGAAATCTAAGCAAGAAAATGAGGTGTTGAATCTTAAGTTGAAGGAAATGACTGAGAGAGCTGAACGTTCTGAAGCTGCAATTCACCGCTTGAATACTGGGAAAGCCAAGTTGGATGAGATTCTAGCCATGGGACAGATTTCATATCACGGCTTAGGTTATGAGAGCCCTTCAAGGTTTTCAAGTACGTCCACGGATGTTCACTATGAAACTAATAGTGTTTCATCATATGTTAAGTCTAGAAAGAAAAGAGTACAGAAGTGCAGCCATTGCAAGGTATACGGGCATGTCAAGAACAGATGTTTCAAGCTTCTCAGAGATACAATGAAGGGAAAACACACTGCTCCATGTTTAAACACTGCTCCATGTTTAAACATCGTCCAGGAAAGACAACCTGCTCCATGTTTTAACATCTCTCAGGTTCCTCAATCAAGAACAGTCAGAAAGGTATGGGTGCCTAAATCAAAACATCTCATAACACCGCTCCCAAAGTCAGCACATCCCATATTTTGTGATCTTCACTTCGAAGGATTGAAGGATGAAGAAGAGCATAGAGAGACACATACATCTGTCACTTTGTCAACTGCCAAAGTTAAAGTTGTTGATGGTGTAGTGGTCGAGTCCTTAAGGCAACACTTAGGTGTGTGTCGTGGATGAGGTATTTCTTTTGCTTTATTTTAGCATTTTTCGTTTTTGTTTTTTTAGTAAGAAAAAAAAAAGAAAAAAAGAGAGGTAGGATGTAGGAAGTCTGTGATGTTTAAACATCAGAAAATGTGATGACTGTTTTTCTGATGACTTGTGTGTATTGGACTGGAGAGTTAATTGGCTAAGCTGGAAGTGTTTAGGCCTGGGCTGAAAAGGGAGTTTATTAAAACTTGTATTGATGATGAGATCGAAGACAGGGGGAGCCAATGGTTGATACTCCAGTACTGTGATGACTTTACAGTTTTGGAGTCTCTCGATTTGATTACTTTGGCATGTTTATGGCCCTAGGGGGAGAAATTTGGACTTCTTTGATAGTTCAAAATCGTTGTCATGTGCTCTGGACTTCAGGGGGAGTTTATGACATCGAATATGCTGCTGCAACTTATATATGAAGTCCTAAAAGTTGGTTTGGTTCCACAAAATGCCAAAGGGGGAGATTGAAGAGTCCAGAAGTTTCAGGATGATATTGTTGGCTATTTTGTAGAAGTCACTATGTTTAAACATACTGATGTTGTATGTTTAAACACTTGCTCCAGCAGAAACAGAAACTGAGTGATTGTGATGAAGTACAACTTGTGTGCGATCAAAGAAGATATTCGAGCGAATCAAAGATGATATTTGAAGAGATATTCAGCTCCGATCTGATTAGATATATGATAGAGTTGTATTTTAGTTAGGATTAGTCTTAAATAAGGAAAGATTATATTTCCTACAGTATAGCTATAGAAGTAGAATATAGCTAGGAGACTAATTGCAGCTGTGATTAGCTAGATGAGAAGATCAGCAATATCGTGATTGAAGGACAGAGAATATCAACACGGAAGCACAGCATGGAGCTATAAATAGAGACGCAAGCTGCGAGAAAAAGTATCGAACTCAAGAGAAAGTATTCTGCATCCAGAATAGCTTTGTTGGAGCAGTGCTGAGTCGATCGCGTCAACAGGTCATTGATGTTGAAACCACGATATTCTGAACTTGAAACCACAATCAATGACCTGTTGACGTGATCGACTCAGCACTGCTCCAACAAAGCTATTCTGGATGCAGAATACTTTCTCTTGAGTTCGATACTTTTTCTCGCAGCTTGCATCTCTATTTATAGCTCCATGCTGTGCTTCCGTGTTGATATTCTCTGTCCTTCAATCACGATATTGCTGATCTTCTCATCTAGCTAATCACAGCTGCAATTAGTCTCCTAGCTATATTCTACTTCTATAGCTATACTGTAGGAAATATAATCTTTCCTTATTTAAGACTAATCCTAACTAAAATACAACTCTATCATATATCTAATCAGATCGGAGCTGAATATCTCTTCAAATATCATCTTTGATTCGCTCGAATATCTTCTTTGATCGCACACAAGTTGTACTTCATCACAATCACTCAGTTTTTGTTTCTGCTGGAGCAAGTGTTTAAACATACAACATCAGTATGTTTAAACATAGTGACTTCTACAAAATAGCCAACAATATCGTCCTGAAACTTCTGGACTCTTCAATCTCCCCCTTTGGCATTTTGTGGAACCAAACCAACTTTTAGGACTTCATATATAAGTTGCAGCAGCATATTCGATGTCATAAACTCCCCCTGAAGTCCAGAGCACATGACAACGATTTTGAACTATCAAAGAAGTCCAAATTTCTCCCCCTGGGGCCATAAACATGCCAAAGTAATCAAATCGAGAGACTCCAAAACTGTAAAGTCATCACAGTACTGGAGTATCAACCATTGGCTCCCCCTGTCTTCGATCTCATCATCAATACAAGTTTTAATAAACTCCCTTTTCAGCCCAGGCCTAAACACTTCCAGCTTAGCCAATTAACTCTCCAGTCCAGTACACACAAGTCATCAGAAAAACAGTCATCACATTTTCTGATGTTTAAACATCACAGACTTCCTACATCCTACCTCTCTTTTTTTCCTTTTTTTTTTCTTACTAAAAAAACAAAAACGAAAAATGCTAAAATAAAGCAAAAGAAATACCTCATCCACGACACACACCTAAGTGTTGCCTGAAGGACTCGACCACTACACCATCAACAACTTTAACTTTGGCAGTTGACAAAGTGACAGATGTATGTGTCTCTCTATGCTCTTCTTCATCCTTCAATCCTTCGAAGTGAAGATCACAAAATATGGGATGTGCTGACTTTGGGAGCGGTGTTATGAGATGTTTTGATTTAGGCACCCATACCTTTCTGACTGTTCTTGATTGAGGAACCTGAGAGATGTTAAAACATGGAGCAGGTTGTCTTTCCTGGACGATGTTTAAACATGGAGCAGTGTTTAAACATGGAGCAGTGTGTTTTCCCTTCATTGTATCTCTGAGAAGCTTGAAACATATGTTCTTGACATGCCCGTATACCTTGCAATGGCTGCACTTCCGTACTCTTTTCTTTCTAGACTTAACATATGATGAAACACTATTAGTTTCATAGTGAACATCCGTGGACGTACTTGAAAACCTTGAAGGGCTCTCATAACCTAAGCCGTGATATGAAATCTGTCCCATGGCTAGAATCTCATCCAACTTGGCTTTCCCAGTATTCAAGCGGTGAATTGCAGCTTCAGAACGTTCAGCTCTCTCAGTCATTTCCTTCAACTTAAGATTCAACACCTCATTTTCTTGCTTAGATTTCTCCAATGTTGAACTTGTATCTTTTTCTTTGGCTAATAAAAGATTATTCTCCTTCGCCAACCTTCTATTAGCTTCTGCAACTTCTAGCCATTTCTCATTCATCTCAGCATAAGTCACCCGAATATTATTTTCACTAACACTTCCTTCATCACCACTTGAGGAATATTCTGCAACTCTCTCCTTCATGTTGTAACATCGTGGAATGTTTAAACATCCAGACGACTCTTCAACTCTAGCTCCAAATGCTACGAAATTGCTGGTGAATTCCTCATTGTCATCCTCATCATTATCATCACTCCATGTAGAGACATGAGCTTTTTCTTGCCTTCTCTTAGCTGTTGGACATTCTGACTGAATGTGACCATATCCTTCACATTCTCTACATTGAATTCTATCCAAATTCTTGACATGTCCAGCTTGATTCTTGAAATTTTGCTGTTGTTGACTTTGATCTACTCTTTGTCCTCCATTATCTCTGGAATTCTGAAAACGAGCTCTGGATGAACGTGGTACTATACTCTTGAAAGCTAAATTCCTCTCAGCTTTATCAACTGAATCTAGCCCCATCTCATATGTTTGCAAAGATCCCATCAATTGATCCAACGTCATAGTATTCAAATCTTGAGCTTCATCAATTGCTGTAACTTTGTTAGCAAATTTTTTAGACACTGACCTCATAACTTTCTTCACCAACTTAGATTCCTTATACTTCTTCCCCAACTGAAAAGCCCTGTTTGCAATATCCTTGATCTTACTAATGAATTCAGCAATTGTTTCATCCTCTCTCATCATTATGTGTTCAAACTGTGAGGTTAACTGCTGGAGTTTTGATTCACGAACTTTTGTTGTTCCTTCGTGTACAGTTTGTAGAGCATCCCATGCTTCCTTAGCTGTCTCAAACATAGAGATCAATTTGAACTGATCATCATTCACAGCAGTAAAGATGGCATTAACAGCTTTTGAATGTGCCAGACAAGCTTTCTTTTCGTCTGGAGAATATGAGGATTCTGCCTTAAGCTCCGGTTCCTTTGTACTTGATGCTTCAACTGCCACTTCCGGTGCTTCCCACTTGTTCTCAACATAGTACCATGCCTGCTCATCCAGTGACTTGATGAACGCCTTCATGCGTGTCTTCCAGTAAGTGTAGTTTGATCCTTCCAGCATTGGTGGTCGCGTGATCGATGCCCAGTCTCTTGTCGCCATTTGTAAACCCAGTCTGATCTCACTCTCCTCGTTAAAGGGAACAGCAAGTGCCTTGCTCTGATACCAATTGAAATTTCTACCGATCAGTTTCACAAAGTTCTTAACTAATCTTTCTATTCTAGTACGTATGTTTAAACATGAGACAGAGTTTAAACACTGAAAGAAAGAACACCAGAAATGATTACGCAGTTCGGTGAAACACACCTACTCTGCGGGGCGTTAACCCAGTTCAGAATTAATTCACTAGTACGAAAGATTACGGTACAAGATGTTTAAACTTCAATACTTATCTTTCTACTCTCCTTGTGAATTTGCAAGCTCCCCTTGCTACCGATTCGCCTTGATCGAACTCCCTCCGATCTCAACCTCGTTGACGCTGAATCTCTTCCTCCCGAAGAATTAAGGTGTATGATTCTGAACTTGAAACCACGATCAATGACCTGTTGACGCGATCGACTCAGCACTGCTCCAACAAAGCTATTCTGGATGCAGAATACTTTCTCTTGAGTTCGATACTTTTTCTCGCAGCTTGCGTCTCTATTTATAGCTCCATGGTGTGCTTCCGTTTTGATATTCTCTGTCTTTCAATCACGATATTGCTGATCTTCTCATCTAGCTAATCACAGCTGCAATTAGTCTCCTAGCTATATTCTACTTCTATAGCTATACTGTAGGAAATATAATCTTTCCTTATTTAAGACTAATCCTAACTAAAATACAACTCTATCATATATCTAATCAGATCGGAGCTGAATATCTCTTCAAATATCATCTTTGATTCGCTCGAATATCTTCTTTGATCGCACACAAGTTGTACTTCATCACAATCACTCAGTTTCTGTTTCTGCTGGAGCAAGTGTTCAAACATACAACATCAGTATGTTTAAACATAGTGACTTCTACAAAATAGCCAACAATATCGTCCTGAAACTTCTGGACTCTTCATCTGCAAATCAAAATTAACGTTTTTGCTGCAATATTATTACTCTCTCAACACATCTGGATCTAGAACTCCTTGTAGGCATATTCATCATTGGAGGACTCATCGATTTGTTAATCAGCGACAGAGATTGGGTTGTTGTTTGTTAATTTGTGAATAATAAATTAGCAGAATTTGAATCGAATTAATACACTCATTGAGTTGGTCAGACTTGCCAGCGATTAGCTATGAAGGTTTACGCAAGATTCACAATCATAGAAGAAAAGGTTTCCATGAAAGAAAGAAAGAAATCAAAAACTATACATGTGAATTAATTTATTATAAAGCATATTCCATAAAAATAGAGAATTTGTTGGATGTGATAAGGTAGATTGAGATAGTGTAGGAAATGTGGACTTCAATCCCTATAATGGGAGAGTATTTAGGCAATTTGTTGGATTACCCTTAACTACGAAAATACTCTCGATTACCAATGTTCGTGTCATGGTTCTGAAATGAATTGACTTAATTGAGAATTGAACCAATGAATTTGGTTTATATTACCAAAGCCATCAAACATTGAATTTGATGATATTGAATTGAACTAGAAAGAAAATTAATTGAATTGAATTAATATGAATTTAAATGCAACGATTTGAGTTGAGATGAAGCTAATTAAAATTTTTGATGATGCTCTTGCGACTTTCCTCTCCCAAATTTTCTTCTATGTCTTCTCACCGGGGAGGCTCCGGCCAGTGCCTCTCGCCGGTCTGGTGGTGACCTTCCCACCCATACCTTATTAAAATTCTATTCCACCTTTTACTATACTTAAAAATTGTGACCAAATCTCGCTTCCGCCTTCCTACCACTTCCCCTTCATCCCTTGCCGCCAGTGGACCAGATCAGCGGCGGGCGTCCAACCCCCGACAAGCTTTGGTGGAGCCCGATCGACAGATCTGATTCGACGCCGCCGATGCAGGCCCAACTGGTTTCAACTGAGGAGAAGCAGTCAAACTTAGGAGTAAAGAAGGATTGGGGCTAATCGGAGTGATGGGAGGGGAGTAAGCCGCGCTGCCACACGACGCCGGATAGAGCGTGAACACATTGGCGACGCGCGACTCTGCCTGGGTTCGTTTCTCGCACGCTCTGCGCCTCACACGTTGAAACACCGCTCCAGTGTCCGCGAGTGCAGACACGCGTCGCCGTGCCGAAATTCTCCCATGTGCTTTGCCACTCGCCATCTAAGATGGATTCCTTCTATTTTTCCGTTTTCTTATTTTCATTCATGTTTTTTTGTTATTAATAATGGGGTAGGTGTTATGGACTGAGTTTTTTGATTGAGTAGGGTTGGTCTGTTATATGTCAGTGTATTTTTTTCTAACTGGTCCTTTTGTTTGGAAAAAAGTATGCTGATTTCTTATCTGAATCAATAGATAGGCATGAGAAATTCAAGTCAAGAGAAGTATGGACTCTCCTTTGGCGACTTTATCTGAATCAGATCATTAGTCTGTATAGGTAGTTGTGTCTTAACATTTCTGCTTGATACGGGTGGACAGCTCACTTGGCGTCCTTGATACAGTGTGAACAAATTAGAAAGTCTATTGCTTTCATAGAAAACCACACTGCGAGAAATGAGATTATGTCATACTCTTAGCTATTACTGGGAATGGGGAATAACGATGCATGAGACAGACTTGTACATGCATAGATAGGACGACATCATATAGCGAGGAATGAGGCTTTCTATGGAGTGATCATGTTGTTAGGGATGTCGAGTCAGTGATGTAGATATTATGCAATCGATTAGTCAAACTGGAATTTTCTGGCAGCGCTGCTGGTGACAACCATGATTTTGTTAGACCCCTACGTTTCTAGTATTAGGTTAGATAGGCCATTACCGACAAGTTAGGTATGGTGTTACTGCCATTGATTCAGAAAATGTCTAGTGTTTACATGTTCATTAAATTCTTTGTAATCACTCACTTAGGGTATGGAGGAGGTTTATTGATGGACATAGGTATAGATACTCCTCATAACCCCACAAATTGCCTCCTTTTTGGAGAATATCTATAATTTCGGGTTTCTTTTCAAGGTGTGATGAACCCATATATTTCACTCCACTATGGTGTGGTTTAATTTTTTTCAAAATAATTAGATGATGAACCCATGTGAACTCATATATAAAAGATATTTTAACAAGTTTGATAGTAAACAAGGTTTGTATACATCATTTTTGGATCTATTTTTAAAAGATTAAATTTAACAATCATTGGTAGGGGGTTTTTGTTTGGCACCCCGACCATAAAAGAGCCCTAATTGGGACTTAATAGTTAATGCAGAGTAGAGTCAAGGCTCATGAAGCTTAAAATTTAAGTTGATCATGGGATTGGCCTCATGAGTGTAGTAGTTCCCCCGTGATAAAAGGCTCATGGATTGTGCCTGCTTCATGTTGATGTTGATGGTGATTTGTTAATCATCTGCACAAAAAGAAATGCTAGTAGTATCTGTCTTTAATAGACTAATATATGTCTTCATAAATTCTAATAGAAACTATTCCAATTTTATCAAGCATTATAATCCTCGTGAGGAGATTTGGTGCCTGATAGAATTGGATTGTATCAATTATATTATTTTCTAGACAATGCTTGATTAGAAGATCTGAGGGTCTATTTCCTTCTCTAATGATATGAACAATGTCATTTGCAAGATGAAGAAGCTTCTAATCACAACACAAATAGTAGTGCCTCCAATTGCAACTTACGAGATTATAGATGCCAATAACAGCAATTTTGTAATCATACTCTATCATATAGCTCAGCAGATTAATTTCAGAATCAGCTAGACATCCTTGCTTGATAGCAAGGATTTTTGAGTGGAGTGGGGATATACATGGCATAACAATCATTTTAAGTAACATAGTATCCCTAAGCATGTCCCTAATCATGATGCCTATGCCACAAATTCCTTGTTTAAAAGATATTAACCTTAAATCTTGAGTCAGGAGGATGTCATTTTATGATTGTAATCTTTCTAGGCTTCTTCTGTTTAAAGAAGGGCACTATTCTAGTTGAGATTAAAAAAAATGATATCTCTCTAGATTACCTGATTGTGGGTGAGCTGTTAAAATTAAAATTGTTTGCCTTATAATATCCTCACAGATGGAAGTATTAGAAATGACAAGTCCTAAGGTTGGGATGCCAAAAGTGGCCAAGTCAACCGGCTAGCAGAAGGAAAATGAGTTAGAGCATCACACGCGCCGCGAGCCGCGCAAAACATGAAGACCACGAGCCGTATAGCCAAACTATTTGCACAGTTCCAACATGCCTAGTCTGACTTTTCCTGCTATAAGTAATCTAGACCGTACATTACCACCAATAATTGTAGAGTAGACGGGATTGAAGTCAGCAGCATCCTTTCTCTCCTCTTCTTTCTTTGCTTCCCTTTTTCTTGGTATAGATTCCATGTTCTTAATCACACACTTTAAGATTATATTTAGTAACTAAACTAAAACCCTTTTGGGCGAAAAATTATTCTCAAAACTAGGGATTATGGTTTGAACATTATAATTTGTGCAATTTCAATTCGTTGTTCATGTGTAATTTGTTCATCTTCATGTTCTTGAATATAGATTAATGGTTCCCTTATTTTATGTAATTTATCTGTAATTTATTTTAATTCAATTTAATTCAGCTAGATTCAATTCAGAAAATATAATAAAATATATTTTAGATAAATTTATTATTAATCATCTATTTCAATTTTCACACACACGTATATGTATATATTTACATATATATGCATGTATATATGTATGAATGTAGGTGTATAATATATATATATATATATATGTGTGTATATATATATTAAATTGGAGGAGTATTGTGTTAAACATAAATAAATAGAGTGATGATAATGTGAATAAAAAAGAAATGATTATATCAGTGAGAGAGAAATTCAGGCGGTTCATACAAAAAATAACGTAAATATGCTTGAGGAAATATGATGATAGTGGAAAAAGGATTTTGAATGGGTTTTGGAGAAAATCTTTCGAAAGAAGTTGGAGTATGAGATTTTGAAGTTAGACCATGTACAATGCAGAGTTTTTAAGGGATCCTTTTGTGCTGTTAATCTATGGAAGTGAGAATTCTCTCTCAAAATGGTTGGTTCTCTTCTGACTTTTCCTAAAAAGTCATGACCAGAATTCAAGTTGTGCCTTCAATTCTGTATAAGAGGAGAAACACCAGGTTAAGAGGGGAGGTGGGTTTGGCTACGGATTCGAGATCAAAGTAACTTTGTATTTACACATGCCCTGATTCTGTTCTGGGAGTTCTGACCTTCTTGCACGAGATGGTGCTTAATCTTACGAGACAAGCACTAGAAGAAGACAATCGTTTTATTTTTCGGGATATGTTTTAGGCCGTCATATGTAAATTGTACGCCATGTTTTCTTGTGCCTGTCAACATAGCCTCAATCGAGAAATGGTAAAGCTTTATCACCATATATGTGGTAATAAAATTTCTCATACTTTAACGATAATAGATTTATTAGGTTACGATATTGCAGTAAAATGTAGGGAGGGGCTTCCATATTGCAGACTAGGGTTGAATTTAGTTTCATATAAATAAATTGAATGATTTTTTTGTATGTCGGTTTCATCATTCTGCCATCTACTTTACTTTACAAGTATTTATTGTAAAATGGACTTTTTTGTAGTCAAGAGTGGATTTTTATTAACAAATTTGTGAATTAAATTTTTGTGTTTCGTGACAAAGTCTTTATGCATAGTGGAGCTAGCCAAGCACACACATTTGTGTTTTGTAGGTTTGCTGACTCGATGCTTCAAATTCATAGCTTTTTTTAATTTAGCCAAGTCGTGAGGTTTGTTTATCGTCTTGTATTTTTGTTTTGCTTAAGTTATATCATTTCTAATGTGCATAAATTATGTATATATAAATCAAGTTTCCATTTGATCGATTTCTTATGAAATCATTGAAATTTGAATGTGCCTATTTGTTTCTCGGTGAAGATAATTTTTTAAACACAGCTATATTTGTAACAATGAATTTTTTCAATTATCGCAAATTTATTCAACTTTTTGAGTGTCATACGATCCGGTGCTTGAAGCATGTAATAACATTAGCTAATTTGAAATGAAACTTTGCAAGTATAAAAGTATAACTGTATAAGTCCAGTTAGTCAAAATAAATCTAGATCCAACCAACGAAATTTATAAGACACGCTTTATAAAGAGAGAGTAAATTTTCTCCTTACACTATTTTACAATACTGTCATAATTAGATCTCTGATTGTTTTGATAATAAAAGTTTGTTTTTTATGTGTAGAGGTGATAAGACGAATATACTAAAGTAGGTAAATATCGAAAGTATGAAATTAGAGTCAAAATAAAATAGTTTAAACATTGTGTCTAAAACATCAACATTTCTAATCACATCAAATCTAATCACTAGAACCCAACTATGTCATATATTCTCATACTAGTATAATACCTGTATTACACACGGAATTTCAAATATTTGAATATAATTATAGTAATAGAAAATAAAAAAGTATAAAATTATTTAAAAAATAGTGTAAACAGTGTGCCTAAAACAACACCATTTCTATATCACATCAAATCTAATCACTAGAATTCAACTATGTCATATATTCTCATATTGGTGTGGAGTGTTAGTGTGGTGTCCATCTCGATTTTTGATTGAACAATTTGTGTATGTTTATTGATAGTGCGGTTATTTGACAGGTGATATCCGTACGATCGAAACGAGATTTAAATTTAAGCGGTCTAAAATATATTATTATTATATATATTTTGTTATAAATGAGTTATAATTAGAGAAAATTTGTAAAAAAAATTAAAAAAAATTTAGAAAGAAATTGAACTGAGAACAATTGAGGGTCCAAATTTTTTATATTATATATATTTTTTGTTATGCCTGAAAATATAACCAGAAAAGGTTTAGATAAATTTTACAAAATCGAGAAAAAGTTAAACAAAAAAAAAAGTCACATAATTTTGTTTGCACTAAACTCCGAATATTAGAGAGGCCGACCCTACGATGCCAACATATTTTTCAATATTATTTCTCTATATCGATAAAGTTATCTTTCTAAACATGAACAAATTTAAGATTCATTAACGACGGGTATTGCTATATACATGCAGAATCTGTTTACTGCACTATTGAGTTACTTATCGTAAGTCTTTTCCTCCCTTATCAACTGCATATTTGAATTTTATGTTTTTTGGTAGTTAAGTACTAGGTACCTGCTGGGTTTATTGAATTCGAGTTCATGATTGTATGCATATGAGTAGTATCCCAATTCGTATTTGATAATCACTCACACATTGCTTCATATATCTCTGGGCTCAAAGATCAGTCCACGCATTTAACTTGTTTGATTATGTGATAAATGATTGCTTCTTTAGAGATTTTGATTTTGCGCAGTTGTTGATGGTGGCGATTATTCTGTTTCATCATCCGTTGGCTGCGTTTGAGACAAGTCTGCTTCAAAGGTGTTCCTGAGGGTTCATGTTTAGTCCTTTCTATTAGGGAATATTTAGATTGATCATTATTGGTTACTATTAATTGTATATGAGTTGTAGTATATTTTGTTTTAGTCATAGAATATTTGATTTGGGAATTCCTTTCATTAACTCAAGACTCCTATTTATATACAAGGATGTCCAAATAGTAATACAAAAGGAATTCCCATAATACAGGGAAATCAAATATTATATGAATAAAACAAAATATACTACAACTCATATACAATTAATAGTAACCAATAATGATCAATCTAAATATCTCGAATACTTTCCGAGCTAAATTTGTCGCACTCAGAAAGCCAGGGAAGCTTCCAGGTAATCTGTTAATTTTTCACTGGGAAAGTTTCCATTTTGATATTCTTTTTGGAAAAGGATTAAATGTTTGTATCGAATAATGAAAATGTTTGTTTTTTCAAACTTTATGTGATTAGTCTGTAGAGATATTGATTATTGACATGTAGAATGTGTAGGGTAGGTTACTGCTCAGAAGTATCCACTAGAATATGGGAATGGCTACTTACAGATGCATGTTGGGCCGATTGAGATGATCTGGTGCTCATCGGACGAACCCTCTTGATCTGATTTTGCTAGAGTGTGTCTGTGAGTTCCGGCGGAGTTGTTAAGATTCTGGTTGGGTCTTTTTCGGAGTTTCAGGTGCAGGAGAATCAGAGACTATAGTATGCCAGGTAATTTCTGATATTGAGTTTAAAGATATTAAAGTTTTGATTTTGAAGAAGGGTTTGTATAAAATAGTTGCTTTTCTGTCCTGCTGAGGTTCCTGCTTCTTTGTAGCCAAGGTTGCACCCATGGTTGTGTATTTGTCAGACAATTTTAGGTGTCGAGAGATGGCGGATATTCTAAAATAGCAAGACAATTTTGGAGTGAGTGTTTTTAATACACATTTTATGTTTTGTTTTATCTAATTCCAACGGAATATTTGGGATTGGATTCTGAGATGATTATGGTCTAAAAAAACAATCTTGAACTTGATTTGTGTGTATGTGCGCTTTACCTTGTAGGCTCTGACAAGGGAGCATAAAGTTCAATAACCTTGGAAGCATGATGCTATTACCACCTCTTTAATGACACCGAAGGTACTTCATTTTAACTATATTCTATTGAGATTGAATCCTTCAAAACAAACATGGTTCTTATGCTCTAGGGAAATGAATTGATCACCATGAATGACTATGCCAATTATGGAACATGTTTAAATTGAAGTATGTATATCGCCAATTGAATAAGGTTCGTCCCAATTTTCTGTTTTGTTTCTTGGTCATTTTTTGGAGATGAACATGCAGTTTACTGTTTGCTTAGTTGTTAGATGATGAGGGATGATCTGGGTTACAGGGAAAGAGCAAAACTATTTCTCACGGAGAAAGTAAGGCCTTTATTGATTCTGGCCTTATGTGTGCCGTTTTTTTAACCGCTCTTCTTAATTTTGTATTCGACAACCCCTTTTGTGCCTTTTTAAGGATTACTTGGTTCACATTATGTAATATTCTTGGTTTAGTAACATTACAACTAAAGGTTTTGCAATGTGTTACTGGTTTTGATTTTATATGTCATAAATGATGACTAATTTTAATGCCCGCCGTGCTATGCACGGCAAATTTAATATAATAGAATAAGAAGTATGTTGTATCTGATAAGATATAGTTACAAACTTTCAAAATGAAGAAGAAAATGCAATCTCCTTATTAAGTTTAACCGTTGAACAACACCATCTTTGAAAAGCTGAAATTTCACTTTCCAACAACTAAATTCATCTCTAATGGAAGTAGAAAACCTGATGAAACCAATGTAGAGAAGAGAAGAAGAGAAGAAGAGAAGTACATGTAAGTAGTAGAGACATAAAACTAATTTCGCAATCTTGTAACTATTTGCCATCAAAAAAGAGTAAAGTATCCCACTTTAGCAACATATTATATTGAGATACAATCAGCCGAAACATACGAGTAATAATAACTGACTGCAACGGAATTATAAAAAAATCACCAAGTTTCTCAGACTGAATCACTCCAGCGCTCTCCTCTTCGTGTTTTTTTGCAGCATCTGCTCTTTGTTGCCTTAGGCCAAACGCTCTGCAAGATTAATAAAGGTAATCATCTTAACAGTTTCAGAATAATAATATCACCAAAGACGTGGATTTTGTGCTTTAAGACCAAATTTCAGTTCAAGAAGAGTTTGGTTTGCAATACTAAAAAAGTACAAAAATGGGAATCTGCAGCTGGAATGGAGACAATAGTTAACAAAATATGGTGCAAAAACACACAAAAGTTGTAATTGAACTTTGGTAAGCTTGCAGGAATTGGCACATAAACTAAGGAAAAAGACATAAACCAAAAGAGAAAAGGAAACCAAACAACAACATATACACAGAACTGCAACTCATCCGCAACAACCAGCAACATACACAGAACATTCACAAAAGAGACCATTAAGGAAAAAATAAGTTATTTACCACCTAAGAAATATAACAGCAGCACAAAAAATTTAAAAGTTAAAACATAGCCACCAACTATGAGATTAAAACATGATAAAATTTATCTGACTGTTGCAGCAAACACGATCATTTAAAGCATAATGAAACTAATCAGCAAATGAGGCATATTCAAAAGAAGAGATGCAGAACAAGGCGAGCACTATTCCTTTCCGGTGCCTATCGGGGTGCCATATGGGTAACTATTCCCTTTTTTTTCATATCCTGCAACAATACGTACCAGCATTCATATAAATTAGAAACACACTTGATAACTTTAGCTGGTATACTTCGCCAATTGCTTGCTCATCAGCCACCTCCTTCTGGTGGTTGAACTTCACCACTATGCGAGTTATGTTGTCGGCACTCCCCCGAGTAAAGGCTGTCTCGGTCAGCTTCCTAGCGGCAACCTCCGGCTCATCTTCTGCAGCGGCAAGTGAAGCAGCGTCCTGACACGATACAAATATAAATTTTCTACATGCATTCAATGTGCAAAAACATATTTTTATTCGCATTTTACGTGCATAGAAACATAATTTCATTTAGTCTCAGAACAACAATATGCAATACTAAACTCATTGGGGAAAACATCCCATATCCCATCACTTCCAACTACAATCAGACCAACTTCTTCATCAATCTCCACATCCTGAAAAAAGAAGCAAATTAATGCAGACTCTTATGCTAAAATATTTCTAAGTGCATCCTATGTGCATTCATATAATTAACTCATGTGCATTATTTGTGCATTCTATGTGCAAAGGCACCTATATTTTAGGTGCATTCTATCATGCAAGGAGAACTATAAAAACGTGAATGTTTCCCCTTGTCTGGAAGTTACACAAATTCATCAACAGTGACAAATAAAGCAGGATTCAACACCTGAATCTCAGGTTCAGCCACCACAAACTGCTTAAGCACGTGATTACCAAAAGCACAGAACATTGCTAGCACTCCTCCAACCCTCCAAGAAATTAAGTTACAATCCAAGACATGTAAGTATGATTACCAAAAAAAAAAAAAAAACTTGCAAAATTTTCCTGCAACACAAAAGAATGTAAATTTCTGAATTTAGTGGCACTAAACCCATCACATACAGAAAGCACTTTCTACTATATAATGTAGGCAATGACATCAAGCTAGGAAGCATTTAACCAGCACAGACTTTAGATGACTCCCCAACAATAAGATATATCAATTACCTGCCCACATTACTAACCCTCCAGCACTTTCAATTCTCTTCTGCTTATCACTTCTATTAGGCTTATAATCACTTTTTCCGCCAAAGTGGAAAACACATGTTCCCCTTCAATTTTACAGCAATAGTTCTCTGGAAAGACATCTCGGTCCAATGCAATTTGCATAGTCCTCCACAACCATCACTGCACCAAAACAACTAATCTCTTCCAGGAAAAAAGATCAATAAAACAATTTGATTACACTTGATAAATCAGTGAAACGATGAATAAAAAAATCACATCTCTCAAATCAATTAATTCTAAAACTGATAAATGGTGATAAAATTTGTGGAAAGTTATGATTTTTACATGATTATGGAAACAATGATTTCACAATTAGTGTATCAAAAGTTTGCAGTTTTCAACCATAAGATGCTATGACAAACTAATTCCTTTATCATAACAAAACACAAAAAATTTACAGTGAGAACAAACGCCTCAATCTCAGGCAAGCCTAAAAGTACAATATGTATCTAAGATTGAAGCTACTGAAACAATCAGGAAAACAATGCCTCAAAAACCCATAAGAAACTTGAAATATCAAACACGAAGCCATAAATTATTACCGAAGTTAAATGCATTCGCATGACACCTTCCTCTAAGCTAATCATCAAAATTAATTAGTGCCTGACATGACCACAACCACACAAGAATCATTTAAATTGAAACCTGCAAAACCAAGACCATTAATTAACCCCACCTTCTGAAAGGGATTCAAAATAGACTCTGAAAATTGATCACTCGTTCACTCTGCATGTATATGAAAACCAATGGAAGCTTTACTTTGCATCCGGAAAGCAGCGAAGAATGTAGCCTGATGGGAATTATAAGAATGAGCCCAGAAAGTGGAGCCGCGAGCAGAGAAAGATGGAGGGAAATTATAAGCAGAAGAATCAAAACCGAAGAAAAAACTGAAAATCGTGGCCCCGTGGGTGGTTCAACTGAAAACAAAACATCGGAGGGAGGGAAGTTATCTATCGTGGGAGAATTGCTGGAAAACAGATGATAGAGATCGAAATCGGAGATAGTGTGCACTACAGAGACGGAGACGGAGACGGATACAGACGGTTAGGGAGGGTAAATTGATGCCGATCAAAATTTACAGCAGGAATTACGATTAAAATAATATTTACTGGAGGAGTTTACTGAAAAGGGATGGGCTAAAAATAGAAAATGTGAAAATAAAAAATGGAATTATAATTTGTGGGGTGAAATATTCTGTAAAAAATCACAGCCGCTGGATCTAATCCAACGGTTGATATTGATTTCACTGACACTTGCTAAGGGGCTTAATATAGTAAGTTAGACAAGAAAGTGCAAAGGGTTTAATCAGTTATTTTCATTCCCGTTGTTTTGGCAGGTGCAACTTCTTTCTTATACACAGAGTACCAATATGTTGGTGTTTTCATGATTGCTTTTGCAATCCTTATCTTCGTCTTCCTTGGTTCTGTTGAAGACTTCGGTTTAAAGGGCAAGCCTTGCACATTCAGCCTTGACCAATTGTGCAAGCCAGCTCTTGCTACTGCTGTTTTCAGCACCATATCGTTCTTGCTCGGTGCTATTCACATCAGTAGTTTTTGGTTTCCTTGGCATGAAAATCGCCACCTATGCCAATGCTATGACAACAATGGAAGCTAGAAAAGGTGTCGGAAAAGCTTTTATCGTTGCATTCCGATCTGGTGCAGTTATGGGATTCCTCCTTGCCGCTAATGGTCTCCTGGTTCTTTACATTACCATCAACCTCTTCAAGATTTATCATGGAGATGATTAGGAGGGTCTGTTTGAGTCCATTACTGGATATGGTCTTGGTGGATCATCCATGGCTCACTTTGGTAGAGTCGGTGAAGGGATATACACCAAAGCTGCTGATCTCGTAGGAAAAGTTGAGAGGAATATTCCAGAAGATGACCATAGGAATCCTGCTGTAAGTTCATATCCTCGAACTGAATGTGTTAGTAATCTTAAAGCAATTTAATAAACCTTGATTCTGTTGCACAGGTGATTGCTGATAAAGTTGGTAACAATGATGGTGGTATTGCTGGTATGGGATCTGATTTGTTCGGTTCATATGCTGAGTCATCGTGTGCTGCCCTTGTTGTGGCTTCTATTTTTTCGTTTGGCATCAATCGTGATTTCACTGCAATGCTTTTTCCTCTGCTGATTAGCTCTATTGGAATCATCGTGTGCTTGCTCACAACGCTGTTTGCAACTGACTTCTTTGAGGTCAAAGCTGTCGAAGAAATTGAACCAGCATTGAAGAGCAATTGATCATCTCCACTGCACTCATGACAGCTGAAGTTGCAATTGTTTCCTGGACTTGCTTGCATTCTTCATTTACAATCTTTGACTTCGGTTTTCAGAAGGAGGTTAGGAGTTGGTAAGTGCATCACTTCATTATATGTGTATATTTAGCTAATCAAACGACTCACAAAATGTGATTCTGCATTCTAGATCAAGTTCTTTTGAGAACATGTAAATGTTTCATTTGTGGCTGAATGATTTACGTGTTTCATGTTTCTTAACAGGCAACTATTCTTATGTGTCTGTGTCGCTCTCTGGGCTGGGCTCATTATTGGTTTTGTCACAGAGTACTACATCAGCAATGCATACAGGTTGAGACAATTAACATGAAGAATTTTTCTTACTAAAAATTATGCAACTTTAACTGATTTTCTATTCCCAACTTTGGTTTGCACCCCTGTGAAAGATGTTGCTGATTCATGCCGCACTGGTGCTGCAATAAACGTTATTTTCGGTCTGGCTTTGGGATACAAGGCGGTTATCATCCCGATCTTCGCAATCGCAGTTTGCATATATGTGAGTTTCTCCTTCGCAGCAATGTATGGTATTGCATTGGCTGCCTTGGGAATGCTGAGCACGATTGCCACTGGTCTTGCCAATGATGCTTATAGGCCCATCAATGACAATGTTGGAGGCATCGCTGAGATGGCTGGGATGAGCCACGGGATTCGGGAAAGAACTGATGCTCTCGACGCAGCTAGGAACACCACTGCAACCATTGGGTAGGTACCAAAACCGTCTCTTTTGAATTTTTAGCATTCTTTCGTCTTCTTCTCCTATATAAATGTTCTGAGAGGTAGTAACTTGTACTAAATTAAGTGATTTCCATCAAATCATGGTAGATAAGTTCCTTTTAGCGATATGTTGTGGTTACTTGTGTTGGTTAAACATGTGACATATTGACGGGCAAAAGAAGCTGAAAGCTCATTCACACACGTCAACAAGCAATAATTTTTTCGCTCAAATGATGAAAAGACTTCCGTCAAATAATTTGCTGGCTTACGCGTTGCATGAAGAGCCAAAGCTCATAATCGATTATACCGGTTTAGATGACCCAGAAGTGAAGAATGATCATACATAAGACTAATGAAAGATACTCCCAAATTCTCATCCAGTGTTTTGTGTAATAAACATAGAGTGTCAGGAAAATAAGAACATTTAGTGTTAATATTGTGTAATGTTTTTCATTGTCCGTTGTTTATTTACATATACCGTAAGTAACGTGTTTTAAACTTTTCAATATTGTAATATCATCATATGTACAAATTTTCCATTATATAAATATATATATTAAATACATTCATTTAATGTTGTCGTTTTGGTAATAAGAATAATCTTTTTTTATTCACCATAATGCTTAACTGTTTTTGTAATAAGAATAATCTTTTTTTATTCACCATAATGATTAACTAATGTTCAAGTCATACATAAATTAATTCACATAAATTCGGGTCCGGGTTGCACAAAGTGCAAACCCACCACACCAAGTAGAGGTGAAAAGCTCAATAATATCGTTTGTCGGTGGAGTCTTTTTTTAATGAGCAGTCATTACCAATAATGATGCTACATGGACCGCTGGGTGCCAGTGTCAGCCTAAATGCCAGTGTCAGCCTAGTTGCTGTATTTAGTATTTGCCCGATTCGATCTCTTCAGGATAAAGTATAATTTGCTGTGATCCATTTTATTTTACCTTATAGAGAAATGCCCATATGTTCAAAGGTCCGTGTTCTTTACTGCATTCCCCAAAGATTTGAAGGCTCCAAATAAAGTGGCAAAACTATTTGTAGGATTTAATTAAACTATCTGGCTGGCTATCTGATAATTGAAGGGATTTAAATTCTGCTACATTTTATTAGACGACATTTTAATATTGTTTTATACGGTCAGAAAAAATTGATACGAGTCTAAATATTTTGACTCTGTTCAGTTGAATTTATATATTATTGTTATGTTCTGATCATTGATGTGAGGTGATGATTAAGGTTGTGATGTGTTGAAAAGTGTTGGATAAAATAAAATGCTTATATGAGTTGACAATTGATGAGATGAGTTGAAATATATGATAAAATCCACTCAACCGTATCTAAAATCAGCACTAGATTAGATGGATTTTTTTGTTAAAAATGTACTCAATTTTAGTTGATTTTACATATTCATTTAAATAATGTTTAATTTAATCATTTAATAGAATAATACTAATTTACTGTGAAAATAACAAATATTTTCAATATATATTTATTTTATTTTGAAACTTAACTAAATTAAAAAGTGCTTGCTAGAGCTGAAATATGTTGAAATATGTTGAAAAGTGTTGTGATAAAAAGTGTTGTATTGATTAGTGATGATCAGTGTTGTGTTTGTTGATCGATGCTTATTGTGCTGATCAAAGCTATATTATACTAAAATTTGATGAAATAAGTTAAACTAAACCCGTACATGATGAATGAATGAATAGTGAATGACAAACGGTTGCTAATCAAGTGACATGTGTTTTATTAAAAATTTTACCTTTAAATATGTCAGTTTTTATTAAAGATTTTTGGCCGGTAAAATTTAATTTGATTTCTTTGAATTTCATAAAAAAAATTTGGTCTCCTTTATGTCTTATAAAAAATAATTTTGATCATATTTAGAAAATGAAAAAGTGAATAAAGAAAATCCAGGAAGTATATTAAGATTTCACTTTATGTTATGCCCAAAAAGTAGTGTGCTACTTCATACTAGTACTCTGATGAAATGGCATTTGTGATTTGTAGTATAAAAAAATCCAAAAAGATGGCCGTCGAGAAAGTCCAAAAAGGTGGCCGTGGGTGATTGACGGATCGGGGCAGAATGTTGCCGCCCGTTGACTTAATATTTTCCCCACAAAATAGGCCAGTGAATTTTGTACGGAGAGAATCACATAGTATATTTATATGATGAAATTTAGGTCACAGTGGTAAATTCTTTGAAGTTTCTTCCTTGAATTAGGGGAGAATTGGGGTGGTGGTTACAAAATGTCAACATTAGAATGTGAAAGACTGGACGCATTGAAATCCTTTTTCCCTCAAGAGTACTTTCATATTTTTGTATCACAAAAAATATGGTGAACAATTTAGCTTCAAATCACTAATTTAAATTTTAGAAAATTACTTATATAACTCCCACTTCTAATAATAGTGTAAATATGACCCTCATTTATGGTTTAGTGTAATTATAACCTTGTATTTTAATTAAATTGATTTTCTCATAATTATTGACTGAATATTTATAAAAAGACAAAAATGATCTCATTTAAAAATCTGATTCAAATGTAACAAAAATAACCTCGTTTTGAAAAGATTTAATAACATCGTATTATTTCAAATATTTTCTTTCATTTTTCATGGATTTGTTGGGCACCTACTCTACGTCGCCGACGTTGATATTCTGCCTACATGACCCGTCGGCGGCACTCAATTTTCCAATCATCTTTGATGGACCACGTAGTCACACTTCAAGATTTATGTGGGAGGCGATATACGCACTGGTGACTGGTGAGGTGAGGTCGGGGAGTTGGTCAGCACCAAACACCTATCTCCGAGACCTATCTCTGAGTAAGTTGGTCAATCGGTAGTAGTGGTTAATTTGAATTTTTTTTTAGTAGAAATCAAAGGGTATTTGTGACATTTTATATGAATTGTTAACCGAAATTTAATTATTAAGTATGTTCATAGTTATATGTGCAAATGTTTGCCCAATCGAAAATTATAATCACACTAAATAAGAACTGAGAGTTATAAATGAACTATTACCAGAACTGATGGTCATATAAGCCGTTTACCCTTTAAATTAAATATATTGAAATTATACAAATTTTTGTATTTCCATATATTTCTAAAATTCCCCCTAAATTGGGCATACATTTCATATTGGGCATGCCCCATTTTATATTGGGCATGCATTTCAAATTTATGACTAGCTATTTTGCAAATCAATGTAGTCCAACTATTTTTGTTAATGGTTATTTTGACTAATTTCTAATATTTCTTAAAGCGTTGAATGTGTTATTTTGCCAAGGGTTGCATCTATGGTATATCAGCAGCTTTATATATTGGAATTAGCTCTTTGAAAGTGAATTCGGACTCTCAGATTCTAGTTCATCTTTTGGCTCAACATAATCTTACTCCATCATGGGATAGACCTTCTTTGGTGAATGATGTTAGGGTACCGTTAAAGTAATTTTCCTGTAATTAAAGTAGTTAAGGTAAACATGCATGTACTGGATCATGAGCACATGTGTGCGAATGGTTTCGTTGTAATGTTGTGTTATGTAACTTTATTCATTAATAAAAGTATTTCTTATCAAAAATAAAATAAAATAAAATCAGAGCCCACGATGTATCTCATCTTAATGAGCATACTGAGAGTATATTAAGATATGATTAATGAATATTAAGATTTTCCGATACATCAGTAGTAGGTATAATTCTGTTGACCAATCTCAAATCGAACACTAGCATTTTCGTTGATATTAATCTAAATGAGTTCACTTCAAATTTATTGGATATAATAACCTCATAAGCTGTTGTAATTGACAATTTAGTCTCAACTCTCGTGTAGGGATGATCATGGGCTGGGTCTAGGCAGGGTACAGCTACATCCATACATGTCCCATGAAAATATAGTTAGCACCCAAACCCGACTCATACCCGATGGGTCGAAAAAATTGAGACCTAAATCATACCCGATGGGTCTATTGGGACCCAGTGTCTTAAATAGGTCCTAAATACAATTAACTTGTTCGCTAATAAATGTAATATTACAGTAAAATTTTCGAAATGAAAGTCAAATGTTTCATCACCGATCCTTAACAAACATCAATATGGAACAAAAGTTTTTGTTTAAACTTATAAATAGTCTAAAGAACTACATATTTTATTTTTAATTCATAATGCATCTCCAAGAAAAACACAATTTATTGGGAAATAACTTATAACATTATAAATGCATAATAATTAATATTATTGGCATGGGTCCAGGTTGACCCATGGGTCAGGTCTGTGATTTAATTTATGAGACCCATGCCCTAATGCATATAATTAAATGAAAACACATACCCGACTCATATCCACTGGGTCCAAAAAAATTGAACCCATAACCATGGGGTCGGGCCTGGGTCTTAATTTATGAGACCCATGGTCATTATGCCCATATAATTAAATGAAGACCCATACTCGACCCATATCTATTGGGTCCAAAAATAATTGAACTCATACCCGACCCAATGGGTCTATACCCACTGGGTAAGGGTCGGGTCCCCGGCCCATATCCATTGGGTCCAAAAATAATTGAACCCATACCCGACCCAATGAGACTATACCCACTGGGTCTGGGTTGGGTCCCCGACCCAAATTGCGGGTCCAAAAATAATTGGACTCATATCCGACCCAATGAGTCTATACCCACTGGGGTTGGGTCAGGTCCCCGACCCATATCCAATGGGTCCAAAAATAATTGAACCCATACCCGACCCAATGAGACTATACCCACTGAGTCTGGGTCGGGTCCCCGACCCAAATTGTGGATCCAAAAATGATTGAACCCATACCCGACCTAATGGGTCTATACCCACTGGGTTTGGGTCAGATCCCCAACCCATATCCATTAAATCCAAAAATAATTAAACTCATATCCGATCCAATAATTCTGGATCGAATCCCCGACCCATGATCATCCCTAGTCCCATGCCATTGTAATTAATATAAAAGACATTTCTTTTAAATCAGTTTAATATTATTATTATAAACTCCATGTTTCAAAGCGTCACATATTATTCTTGTTCAAAGCAACATTTTAGTTATAGTTATCTGGAACATGAACCTTCAAATTCACAATATCGAAGTATCAAGATCTCACTTTACTTTTCACTTCAGATCAATTTAATAATTTTCTCAGTGAATTTTAGTTTAATTCAGAATCATTGAGTCCAATAATTTAGTATTAGTTAAATTGAATAGGATTGTAGCATATTAGCATGTTTCCCGTATTAATCCGATTATTTTCAATCTAATTCAGTATTTTCCCATTAAATTCAGTATTTTTCTGTTTAATTTGATGATAAAATATAATTCGACAAACTTCAGCTTAAAATGAATATCAATGTATTCATTCGACCACCCTAAGCGGTGTACAAAATGCTTGCATATACATCGTTATCAATATAAATATAGATATATATAAAAAAGAAACGGTCCTTGTATTTATATCATTCACGGGATCACGGACACTGAATTATTGATATATAGATGAGATAGGCACCTTCCACATACGGGCAAATCATTAAGGGTGCGTTTGGTTGGATAATTTTTGCAAAACTTGGACTATCCAAGTCCAGTTTTGTATAATCTTGTTTGGTTCACCAAGTTTTTCAAAATCCAGACTTACAAAATTCTAAAAATCAATCAAAGATTTTGTACTATACTCACAAACTCAACCCTACCAAATAAGGATTTTGCAAAAACAGACTCTCAAAATCCCAAACAAAAACTCAAACTCTCAAAAAACCAAAACAAAATCCAGACTCTCAAAAATCTTGCGAACCAAACACACACTAAATGACAACAATGAAATTGGTTTGATTAGATTATTCTGCTCACAACCATCACCTAGGAATCTTCTCAGTAACGATGAGCAAAAGTCTGGAAACACTTTCCACTAATGTAATATAATCATACGGAGTTTAATAAAGGAATGCAAAATTTTTAGAAAGTCCGACTTTCCTAAGTGTTATGAAACTACCACTATATATTTAAGGTCAAGTGATATTATTTTGTGTTAAAACATTGATAGTATCAAAGTGAACATATAGTAAAACATGTTTTAATGCAAAAATTCATGAATTTACATTAAAACATTAATAAAATTCAAATAACAAATTTTACAGTTCAAATTAAAAGGTACACTGTATAAGTTAAAACGTATAAATACTCTTATGGAAAGTCAGGAAAGTTGGACTTTCAGGAGACTTTCTCATAAGTAAAGCTCAAACATTCGCTTAATAAATTAAAAATGACAAAATCGTATGGATACATTAGATTGAGCTGATTTGAACTTAAGAAACTAATCTTTTCATAACCGAGCAATAAAAAGGAGAAAACAAAGGCCTATACTACTCTTGTGTCCAGGACCTCCAGGTTGTTGTTGTGTAAATTCTGTTCACCTCTGACTTATTCTTTTGCTGTTTTTTTTATCATTTATGATATTTTCTGTTAGAATATTTAGACAGTGAAAGATATAGTCAATGATAAATATAATTCATGTTAACAGTTTTTCACCGTAGTCCGCGTAGTGTTATATTTAAATGAAAATTTTAGGTCAATACAGAGGAAATTCATAAGTATATTGCTCATGCTAGGCCATGATGAGTAAATAAAGTTGGTGGAATTAAAAGAAAAGTGATTGGAACACGAATATCTTTCATCTTCTTTAACCCCAATCTTTGCTTTGCTTTTACCGCCTTTTTCCAGAATGAAGCAAGCCCTACAAAGTGACCACTTTGGTTTCAGTGGGTGGGTTCCGCCACCAAAAATTTAGGTTAGATGTAAGTTGAATGCATGTCACTTTATATCTCACTTTTATGAAAATTAAATTAATTTGATTGATATTTTAAAAGTAAATTATGTATTGCTCAAAACATGGTATATGTTCTTTGAGAGATGTCAGATGTCTATGTACTTAATTTTTCTCATCTCATCTATAACAATAATAAGTTGAATAGAATTAATAAATTAAATTAATCGAATCTCTTCGAAACTAACTAGTCAAAGCATGTAAAGAAAACTCCCCAACTTTTCATGATGAAATTAGAAGCACCGTCCAAAATTTTCTTAAATTTATAAGTGCAAAATTTAAAAAAGTTATACACTAACCATATATTTTTCATGGTGGAGTATGTATCTATGTTGTTTGCTCTCTACAATCATATATATTCCTCTCCATTTAAAAATCAGAGAATGTGTAAGTATCACTGTTAATTTGTGTTGATTTGTTTTTTTAAAAAATTAATAGAGAATGTCACTTACTTTAGTTCAACCAAAGTAAATAAAAAAATCTACCAAATATAACTTAAACAGTGACGAGAGATGCAAAACTCTAGTAAATTTTATGCCTTGCCTTTTTTCATAAACTAATTACAGTTTGATTGCTTGACCTTTGAAGATTTAAAACCGACACAATATTATTTTTATCTGTAAAAACTGAAATTAATATTCATGCGTACAGAGCAGTGCCTTGGCCACCACAGAACTCATCAGTCACTACACAGGGACCAAGAAGTGTACACCCAACATTTACATGAGTCTGCACATGAAGATGGAGCACTCATTTATTGTTATGTCTGGGCCAAACATTTTCATTGTTCTGATAGAAAGCAAAAAACAAAAGCATTTGCTTGAAGATAGAGCAGATGGTTTCCTGTGTTTCTCACTTCGAAGAGTTTTACAGTAAAAGGAAAAGAAATTCATCTTTCGTTACCCTCATCTTTCATGAACTTCTATTATATCTTTTCATCCTAAATAAATAAATAAAACCATTATTAGCTTATATATATATATATATATATATATATATATATATATATATATATCCAACACAATTTGATTATTTGTCAGATTATCTTGGATTCTAAGATAAATAAGGCTAAACGAGTGAGAATTACATTTAGTACTATTCTATAAACTTAAAAGTTTATTTACGGGGCACAGTTAGATTTGTTAGTTGTAATATTCATGTGTATAAAGTCGCCCTGCGACCTAACTTATTTACGCTGGGGACAAATATTTGAATGTGTTCATGCACGTACGGAGACGGAGCTAAACATTGTGCTCTGGCTAAATATTTGAATGCTCTGACTTATAATTCTGTCTAGTCACTAGTGTCAAATATTGTGCTAAACATTTGCATTGTTCTTATAAAAAAGAAATAAAAAACATACACATTGTTTTATCACTTCTTATATAAGATGAAGATGAAGGTGAAGATGTTAAGCAAAATGTTTTCTTCTAGGCTTTGTTGTAAAAAATAAATAAATTAACCACCTCTCATTAAAAACATCAAAATAAAAACCCAGATTTCATTATGTTGATTTTTATGTACTCCTTTTTTTCACAATAAACAATTCATACATTCAAAATTGGGGATGGGATCCTCTACGCAAGTTATAATACGCAATTAGTGCGCAACTTATCAAATGACGCCGTTAGTTATGTACACGTGAAATTAAGTATTTTATTTCTTAACTCGAGATTCATACATGTTTTTTATTTAAGAATTTATATTTAAACATATCATATTAGTTTTTAAAAAAAATTATGAGATACAACTTTGTGAATTTTACTATTTACATATTTTAATATGATTCAAGAGTATCTATATTTTTATATTATTTGTTTTAAAGATATATTAAATACGAGTAAATACCGTTTCTAATTGAAATTTATTACTTTAATAATGATAAAATAAATTAAATTATTTAAATAGAGTCTCTGAAAATGGAAGTTTTTATTCTGTTTACTATTACTTATGATGAATTCTACTTTTTTTTCTCTAATATAATTGATGAAATTAACATAATAGTTATTTTTTAAAAATGTTTAATTTAGATATTAACTTATAATATAGATGCTAATTTTGAAAAATAAATGATATGAATCTTGGTAGTGAAAAATGTATTCCATATGTACTAAATCTTAAAAATTAAATAATAGATGATTGTTTTTCTGGAGAAAAACAAGTATGGTTAATGATAAATCTGAAGTGAGTAATAAAATAATTAATTTCATGTGTAAATAACGACATTGTATGGTAATTTGCGTAACAGTTGCACATTATAATTTGCGTAGAGGATCTTATCCCTCAAAATTGTATCAGGTTCTTAAATACTTTGATGATGTAATTGAAAGTAAATATTATTAATTAAAGATGGAATCATGAGATTGAGCGATGAATTTGTTCTAAAATTGAAACTCTAAAACTTGCAACGTAGTCCGCACAACACCTTACGCATGGACCAACTAATTAATATTCATGTAGCCAACATTTGCTTGCAGATCTCTAAGAGATCGTTTGGTTGTATGTGGGAGATTAATTCGGTAGGAAAATGAAATTCCTTTATCATTTTAAATTCCCATGAATTTGAAAATATTGTTTGGTTGGGATGTGGGAGAAGAAAAATCATTGGAATTTCTAACTATTTAGGGAAATTAGGTAAGAAAATTCCACAATTTGGAGTTTCTAGGAAATTAAAACTCCCACGTTTTTTGTCAATCAAACAATATGTAGAATTTTAATTAATGGAATTTTCAAATTCCCACATCTTTCACCTCCACCTCTAAAATAGAAGAAAAACACAAGTATCGTTTCTGTCACAAAATAAAAATGGAGGATAAAGTTTTATTCACATGTCACTTCAAACCTGGTTATGTTTAATTAGTATAGTTTTATCCTAAAAAATGAAATTAATCCTTCTTTAGCTATATATAAATTCCATTCTGCCGATCTTTAATTCTTTATGCACTCCAATTATATATATATTTTTGTGTTGTAAACAATTTAAAATTTTAGCTGGCCAGGTAAGCCGACTGTTCATTTGAGTTAATCAGATTATTTTAGGTGTAAAATAAGTTTAGATGAAACTGAGAATGAAGATGAAATCAGTTAGAATTGAAATGAAAGGTGACAGTAAATAAGTATTGGCGGACTTATAAAAACAAAATATTAATCATATGATCAGTCAATTACTACTTTTTAATAAATGAATTTACTTCAAACGGTGTAATTTGATTTAAATCAATTGATATTGGGTCATACAACACTGTTACAAACGTGTCATTTAAATAAATAAATGAAATGATACATTTATAACCATACTCCGTGACTTATTTAAGCGTGTGTATGTAAATTCATCTAAACAAAACTAAAGAGTAATATATCTTTTATTTAAATCAAACAAACGTACCACATTTAAATTGAAATATTTGCCATTTATTTTTATCACGCGACATCACCTTACCTAAAATTTTCGTTGTTAAATAATTCGAATAGGATAGACTCCATCTCCATATTGGAGTATGTATGTGGCACTAAAATATAAAAGAGATGATGCTCCAACCTTATCTCCTTATCTTCATCTCTCAATCACCCAAAGATTTGTAGGAGTCTTGAAAATTAAGTATTGGGCAGCAGCAAATTATACATGTCTTCAAATAGCGCACGTCTCTCAAAAGTCATTGTTCATATATTATTTCTACATATAAAATATATAATAAACTCTGTTCTTTTTGTAATTAATCAACATCGTCGTCCAATGTCACACAGAAAACTGTTCATTGCTACTCTGGTGTTATTATTATTATTAGTATAGTAAAACACGAAATGCTTAAATTTGTTAGTGGAATCTTTGTGCAAAAAATAATATCCGAGACTGAAATTAATTTTAATTATTAAGTTTGACCATATCCCTCGTAACGGAAAAAAGTTCGATTCTCAAAAGAAAAACAACTTTGACCGAGACCACGATAATAGTGCTAACGTTAATTAATTTATAGAACCAATAGAAAGATAAACAGGTCCCTTAATTACGGGGAGCAGTAATCACGTTCTAATTCAGTGCTTTGACGGAGTAAACTTTGACATATTCAAATTAGAAGAATCAGCTTTCAATTCTAATTATTCACCGAATCAATTCCCATATCTCATTCAAATTGATCGATGTTAAAAAAAGGAGAATTGATTAACCATTCAAATCCTTAAGTTTAGGAAAAACTTTCATATTCAAAGTATTTTAATTGAAATTACTAAACCGAGACAGCATATGAAAAATGATAAATAAAAATAAAAAAATTTGATCGAACTAATAATGAAATAATTTTATTTTATATTCAAAAGATAGAGCAATGTGCTCAAAAAGCTTTTGATATTACACTTACATGTTGAAAAAATACAATAAAAATTTCAAAATTAGTATGTCATGCAAATTGTAAAATCCTGCACCTTCCATATATATTATAATCTTCTCGATTTAATAATATATTTTATTTTTGGTATTTATTTATCATGTATGGAAAATACAAAATCGGGAACAAATTTCTCTAATTTTAATGGATGCATCTAATCTAAATTACGTGTTGGTTCATTCACCTAACATTAATTTGATTAAATATCAAGGGAGCTGTAAGTGGAATTGACATAAATAAATATTAATTGAGACAGCTCATCCCACCTCTAGCCTACCTTGACATTGTATTATAAATACCAAGGGATTTCAACTTCTACACTATTCTATGAAAACCTCATCATCTCTCCAGATATCTCCCATCCTTCATCTCTCAAGCAAAGAAGTCTTATTCTCTCTCCACACACATCTCTACACTGTATCATCACCCATAACTCTCCACACATATCTGACCATACATTGATATGGCTCTAACCCAACAAGAATATGATTCTAGCCAACAAAGACATGATTCTACTATTTCTTGTGCCTGGGAATATGATATTCAATTTGCGTTTAGATGGGGTAAGTTTTCCTTTAATTATTTCTTATAATGGTTATGATTTATGTCTTTCAGAACCTTATCGCTAACGTTTTTTGTGAATTATCAAAACTTATCGCGGATGCAACCAAAGTCTAATGAATCAAAACGGATCGTAGGTACTCTGAACCAACCAAAGTCCAACGAATCAAAACATGCATAGATCAAAATTTATGGTATGTTTCTATTCTTTTTACAGCACTGGTCTAATTTAATTTTAGTTTTAACAAAATTTCTAAATTTTAGTTTTAATAAAATTTCTTCATTTGCAGGAATTTTGTTGGTGCTGCTTTCCTGGACTGTTTTCCAGGCCCATTACAAGAACTGTCTGTCAAATATTTCGTTCAGATGCTTCTGCCTTAGGCTCTTATGAACCCTACAGTGAGTCGCATTCCCAAGTCGCCGCCCCACCCACTCAACTCCAGCGCCGCCTTGTAAAACCACCCTCTGTCCCTTCGCACATCCACCTCTCCGACGAAAACCACCACCTTCCGGCAGCCGACCCGGGCGAGATCCGGTTCCCGATCCGGGTTCAAACGCGGGTCATCCAGCCTGACCGAACCCGGGTTCACAAATGGCCAGAGACAATCGAGAAACTTATTTTCACCACTGTAAACGAATCAGATTGCCAAATAGTATGAAGAGAGACTTGCGTGGGTCAGTACCTCAGCTTGAGAAAGACTTGCTCCGACCCAAGTATAATAGGGTGATTGGCCCCTTGTTGGATTTGAAGGACAAAACCAAAGCAAATGATGTATACAATCGGACATTGGATCAGAGTACGGCTATAGCTCTTTGGAATCCAGAGCTAGAAGCTCTTTGGACCCCAGGTTATTTTATTGATCGTGTTGGGGCTTTGTATACACATTTTAGGCTGGATATGTTTATGAATTATCTGCAGTGGGTAAGTACCTTCAGATCAGCTGAGACGGTAGACTTCCTCACTAAATTCAAGGCCTGTGATTTGCATCAAGCCACGAAGAGTTATTTCATGTTATGGGGTGATCGTGTCAAAATAGATTTGAGTGGCTTCAAACAGGATGTGGGATACAATGATTGGGTGATGAACAACTTTCATGTTGAGTTCAATACCGATGGTGGTGTGTATGTTCCCCATGTTCCTGCGCCTCAAAAAACTATGCCAAAAAATGTCCATGATTGGGGTTTGGATTCTCTTGAATATAAGCTTGTGATGCTGCCAGTACTAGTGAGTAAATTTTATTTTACAATGTTTAAATTGATTTTAAATTTTATTTTACCAGGTTGAAATTGATATTAATTGTTGTGTTTGTATTAATGTGTGTTGTTGTCATCTTTCAGAAATTGGTTTGCGTGGAAGATCAGTATAAAAGAATATACATATTCAAGGAAGGCGTAGTTACTCTAGCAGACATTGAATTTAAGATTATCTCAGAATTTGGCATTCTTCCTGATTTTCGGTGTTTAAAGTTTGCTTTTAAGAGGGTCAGTCCTAAGGTTATGGAATTATTCCATGTTCAAGAAAACAATTGTTTATGGCTAATTCTTGTCAATCCTGTGGATCTTGTTCCTGGCAGCAGGTTTGTGTTGTCATTTTGGATTAAAGCAGACTTTTGTTATTTGCTCAATTAATTTGATTTGTTTTTTTGTTCTTAGAGCTGAGAATTTTAAAGTCTTGGAAGGTATCTTGAAAGTCCCTGTTCCTTCTTCTGAGGTTATCAAGAACATCTTGAGCTCCGGTACTCGATTTCTTTGCAACGTTTTGTTCATTTAAATCTTCTTGAAATGGACTGTTTTAAATATGCTTTTTTGTTTCTTCATTTGTAGAAGCAAAGTCTAGTGGTGGCAGGGCAGCAGCTCATGTTTAAAATTTAAAATTTTAGCTGGCCAGGTAAGCCGACTGTTCATTTGAGTTAATCAGATTATTTTAGGTGTAAAATAATTTTAGATGAAACTGAGAATGAAGATGAAATCAGTTAGAATTGAAATGAAAGGTGACAGTAAATAAGTATTGGCGGACTTATAAAAACAAAATATTAATCATATGATCAGTCAATTACTACTTTTTAATAAATGAATTTACTTCAAACGGTGTAATTTGATTTAAATCAATTGATATTGGGTCATACAACACTGTTACAAACGTTTCATTTAAATAAATAAATGAAATGATACATTTATAACCATACTCCGTGACTTATTTAAGCGTGTGTATGTAAATTCATCTAAACAAAACTAAAGAGTAATATATCTTTTATTTAAATCAAACAAACGTACCACATTTAAATTGAAATATTTGCCATTTATTTTTATCACGCGACATCACCTTACCTAAAATTTTCGTTGTTAAATAATTCGAATAGGATAGACTCCATCTCCATATTGGAGTATGTATGTGGCACTAAAATATAAAAGAGATGATGCTCCAACCTTATCTCCTTATCTTCATCTCTCAATCACCCAAAGATTTGTAGGAGTCTTGAAAATTAAGTATTGGGCAGCAGCAAATTATACATGTCTTCAAATAGCGCACGTCTCTCAAAAGTCATTGTTCATATATTATTTCTACATATAAAATATATAATAAACTCTGTTCTTTTTGTAATTAATCAACATCGTCGTCCAATGTCACACAGAAAACTGTTCATTGCTACTCTGGTGTTATTATTATTATTAGTATAGTAAAACACGAAATGCTTAAATTTGTTAGTGGAATCTTTGTGCAAAAAATAATATCCGAGACTGAAATTAATTTTAATTATTAAGTTTGACCATATCCCTCGTAACGGAAAAAAGTTCGATTCTCAAAAGAAAAACAACTTTGACCGAGACCACGATAATAGTGCTAACGTTAATTAATTTATAGAACCAATAGAAAGATAAACAGGTCCCTTAATTACGGGGAGCAGTAATCACGTTCTAATTCAGTGCTTTGACGGAGTAAACTTTGACATATTCAAATTAGAAGAATCAGCTTTCAATTCTAATTATTCACCGAATCAATTCCCATATCTCATTCAAATTGATCGATGTTAAAAAAAGGAGAATTGATTAACCATTCAAATCCTTAAGTTTAGGAAAAACTTTCATATTCAAAGTATTTTAATTGAAATTACTAAACCGAGACAGCATATGAAAAATGATAAATAAAAATAAAAAAATTTGATCGAACTAATAATGAAATAATTTTATTTTATATTCAAAAGATAGAGCAATGTGCTCAAAAAGCTTTTGATATTACACTTACATGTTGAAAAAATACAATAAAAATTTCAAAATTAGTATGTCATGCAAATTGTAAAATCCTGCACCTTCCATATATATTATAATCTTCTCGATTTAATAATATATTTTATTTTTGGTATTTATTTATCATGTATGGAAAATACAAAATCGGGAACAAATTTCTCTAATTTTAATGGATGCATCTAATCTAAATTACGTGTTGGTTCATTCACCTAACATTAATTTGATTAAATATCAAGGGAGCTGTAAGTGGAATTGACATAAATAAATATTAATTGAGACAGCTCATCCCACCTCTAGCCTACCTTGACATTGTATTATAAATACCAAGGGATTTCAACTTCTACACTATTCTATGAAAACCTCATCATCTCTCCAGATATCTCCCATCCTTCATCTCTCAAGCAAAGAAGTCTTATTCTCTCTCCACACACATCTCTACACTGTATCATCACCCATAACTCTCCACACATATCTGACCATACATTGATATGGCTCTAACCCAACAAGAATATGATTCTAGCCAACAAAGACATGATTCTACTATTTCTTGTGCCTGGGAATATGATATTCAATTTGCGTTTAGATGGGGTAAGTTTTCCTTTAATTATTTCTTATAATGGTTATGATTTATGTCTTTCAGAACCTTATCGCTAACGTTTTTTGTGAATTATCAAAACTTATCGCGGATGCAACCAAAGTCTAATGAATCAAAACGGATCGTAGGTACTCTGAACCAACCAAAGTCCAACGAATCAAAACATGCATAGATCAAAATTTATGGTATGTTTCTATTCTTTTTACAGCACTGGTCTAATTTAATTTTAGTTTTAACAAAATTTCTAAATTTTAGTTTTAATAAAATTTCTTCATTTGCAGGAATTTTGTTGGTGCTGCTTTCCTGGACTGTTTTCCAGGCCCATTACAAGAACTGTCTGTCAAATATTTCGTTCAGATGCTTCTGCCTTAGGCTCTTATGAACCCTACAGTGAGTCGCATTCCCAAGTCGCCGCCCCACCCACTCAACTCCAGCGCCGCCTTGTAAAACCACCCTCTGTCCCTTCGCACATCCACCTCTCCGACGAAAACCACCACCTTCCGGCAGCCGACCCGGGCGAGATCCGGTTCCCGATCCGGGTTCAAACGCGGGTCATCCAGCCTGACTGAACCCGGGTTCACAAATGGCCAGAGACAATCGAGAAACTTATTTTCACCACTGTAAACGAATCAGATTGCCAAATAGTATGAAGAGAGACTTGCGTGGGTCAGTACCTCAGCTTGAGAAAGACTTGCTCCGACCCAAGTATAATAGGGTGATTGGCCCCTTGTTGGATTTGAAGGACAAAACCAAAGCAAATGATGTATACAATCGGACATTGGATCAGAGTACGGCTATAGCTCTTTGGAATCCAGAGCTAGAAGCTCTTTGGACCCCAGGTTATTTTATTGATCGTGTTGGGGCTTTGTATACACATATTAGGCTGGATATGTTTATGAATTATCTGCAGTGGGTAAGTACCTTCAGATCAGCTGAGACGGTAGACTTCCTCACTAAATTCAAGGCCTGTGATTTGCATCAAGCCACGAAGAGTTATTTCATGTTATGGGGTGATCGTGTCAAAATAGATTTGAGTGGCTTCAAACAGGATGTGGGATACAATGATTGGGTGATGAACAACTTTCATGTTGAGTTCAATACCGATGGTGGTGTGTATGTTCCCCATGTTCCTGCGCCTCAAAAAACTATGCCAAAAAATGTCCATGATTGGGGTTTGGATTCTCTTGAATATAAGCTTGTGATGCTGCCAGTACTGGTGAGTAAATTTTATTTTACAATGTTTAAATTGATTTTAAATTTTATTTTACCAGGTTGAAATTGATATTAATTGTTGTGTTTGTATTAATGTGTGTTGTTGTCATCTTTCAGAAATTGGTTTGCGTGGAAGATCAGTATAAAAGAATATACATATTCAAGGAAGGCGTAGTTACTCTAGCAGACATTGAATTTAAGATTATCTCAGAATTTGGCATTCTTCCTGATTTTCAGTGTTTAAAGTTTGCTTTTAAGAGGGTCAGTCCTAAGGTTATGGAATTATTCCATGTTCAAGAAAACAATTGTTTATGGCTAATTCTTGTCAATCCTGTGGATCTTGTTCCTGGCAGCAGGTTTGTGTTGTCATTTTGGATTAAAGCAGACTTTTGTTATTTGCTCAATTAATTTGATTTGTTTTTTTGTTCTTAGAGCTGAGAATTTTAAAGTCTTGGAAGGTATCTTGAAAGTCCCTGTTCCTTCTTCTGAGGTTATCAAGAACATCTTGAGCTCCGGTACTCGATTTCTTTGCAACGTTTTGTTCATTTAAATCTTCTTGAAATGGACTGTTTTAAATATGTTTTTTTGTTTCTTCATTTGTAGAAGCAAAGTCTAGTGGTGGCAGGGCAGCAGCTCATGTTTAAAATTTAAAATTTTAGCTGGCCAGGTAAGCCGACTGTTCATTTGAGTTAATCAGATTATTTTAGGTGTAAAATAAGTTTAGATGAAACTGAGAATGAAGATGAAATCAGTTAGAATTGAAATGAAAGGTGACAGTAAATAAGTATTGGCGGACTTATAAAAACAAAATATTAATCATATGATCAGTCAATTACTACTTTTTAATAAATGAATTTACTTCAAACGGTGTAATTTGATTTAAATCAATTGATATTGGGTCATACAACACTGTTACAAACGTGTCATTTAAATAAATAAATGAAATGATACATTTATAACCATACTCCGTGACTTATTTAAGCGTGTGTATGTAAATTCATCTAAACAAAACTAAAGAGTAATATATCTTTTATTTAAATCAAACAAACGTACCACATTTAAATTGAAATATTTGCCATTTATTTTTATCACGCGACATCACCTTACCTAAAATTTTCGTTGTTAAATAATTCGAATAGGATAGACTCCATCTCCATATTGGAGTATGTATGTGGCACTAAAATATAAAAGAGATGATGCTCCAACCTTATCTCCTTATCTTCATCTCTCAATCACCCAAAGATTTGTAGGAGTCTTGAAAATTAAGTATTGGGCAGCAGCAAATTATACATGTCTTCAAATAGCGCACGTCTCTCAAAAGTCATTGTTCATATATTATTTCTACATATAAAATATATAATAAACTCTGTTCTTTTTGTAATTAATCAACATCGTCGTCCAATGTCACACAGAAAACTGTTCATTGCTACTCTGGTGTTATTATTATTATTAGTATAGTAAAACACGAAATGCTTAAATTTGTTAGTGGAATCTTTGTGCAAAAAATAATATCCGAGACTGAAATTAATTTTAATTATTAAGTTTGACCATATCCCTCGTAACGGAAAAAAGTTCGATTCTCAAAAGAAAAATAACTTTGACCGAGACCACGATAATAGTGCTAACATTAATTAATTTATAGAACCAATAGAAAGATAAACAGGTCCCTTAATTACGGGGAGCAGTAATCACGTTCTAATTCAGTGCTTTGACGGAGTAAACTTTGACATATTCAAATTAGAAGAATCAGCTTTCAATTCTAATTATTCACCGAATCAATTCCCATATCTCATTCAAATTGATCGATGTTAAAAAAAGGAGAATTGATTAACCATTCAGATCCTTAAGTTTAGGAAAAACTTTCATATTCAAAGTATTTTAATTGAAATTACTAAACCGAGACAGCATATGAAAAATGATAAATAAAAATAAAAAAATTTGATCGAACTAATAATGAAATAATTTTATTTTATATTCAAAAGATAGAGCAATGTGCTCAAAAAGCTTTTGATATTACACTTACATGTTGAAAAAATACAATAAAAATTTCAAAATTAGTATGTCATGCAAATTGTAAAATCCTGCACCTTCCATATATATTATAATCTTCTCGATTTAATAATATATTTTATTTTTGGTATTTATTTATCATGTATGGAAAATACAAAATCGGGAACAAATTTCTCTAATTTTAATGGATGCATCTAATCTAAATTACGTGTTGGTTCATTCACCTAACATTAATTTGATTAAATATCAAGGGAGCTGTAAGTGGAATTGACATAAATAAATATTAATTGAGACAGCTTATCCCACCTCTAGCCTACCTTGACATTGTATTATAAATACCAAGGGATTTCAACTTCTACACTATTCTATGAAAACCTCATCATCTCTCCAGATATCTCCCATCCTTCATCTCTCAAGCAAAGAAGTCTTATTCTCTCTCCACACACATCTCTACACTGTATCATCACCCATAACTCTCCACACATATCTGACCATACATTGATATGGCTCTAACCCAACAAGAATATGATTCTAGCCAACAAAGACATGATTCTACTATTTCTTGTGCCTGGGAATATGATATTCAATTTGCGTTTAGATGGGGTAAATTTTCCTTTAATTATTTCTTATAATGGTTATGATTTATGTCTTTCAGAACCTTATCACTAACGTTTTTTGTGAATTTTCAAAACTTATCGCAGATGCAACCAAAGTCTAATGAATCAAAACGGATCGTAGGTACTCTGAACCAACCAAAGTCCAACGAATCAAAACATGCATAGATCAAAATTTATGGTATGTTTCTATTCTTTTTACAGCACTGGTCTAATTTAATTTTAGTTTTAACAAAATTTCTAAATTTTAGTTTTAATAAAATTTCTTCATTTGCAGGAATTTTGTTGGTGCTGCTTTCCTGGACTGTTTTCCAGGCCCATTACAAGAACTGTCTGTCAAATATTTCGTTCAGATGCTTCTGCCTTAGGCTCTTATGAACCCTACAGTGAGTCGCATTCCCAAGTCGCCGCCCCACCCACTCAACTCCAGCGCCGCCTTGTAAAACCACCCTCTGTCCCTTCGCACATCCACCTCTCCGACGAAAACCACCACCTTCCGGCAGCCGACCCGGGCGAGATCCGGTTCCCGATCCGGGTTCAAACGCGGGTCATCCAGCCTGAAATTAAAAGACTAATTTAATTTGGGGCTATTAATATCAGGTCGTTAATGAGATTAGGAGGAAGTATGAGGTGGAGAAGCTTGAAAATGTAAGCCTCGACAAAGAAAAGGTTTGCAAATTGTAATTCTTATATGCTTATATCATGTGAGGGGACAGTGATTTTTCACAATGAAATGATTGTATGATTGTGCATAATTGTTTTGAGGAATGCGAAGATAGTTTCATTGTGCAATTAGGGTGGCTAATTTCACTATTTAACCATGACTGAGCTAAGCATGGTTGAGAAAATTTTAAATCATTTAAACAGTTCTCCCTGATTCTGGTTGAGCTCTTTTTGTATATAATGAAGTCAGATTATGTTTGTTAAAAATTACACATCATAAGCTTCTTGACAAGTTCTTTACTTAAATAAACTGTGGACAGAACTTGGTTAACTTTGTCGTATGTTTGTCACAGACTTGTAAAATCCGACAAGATCGTGACACAAAAGAAGTACTCACTGCATCTGCTCATGCAGAGGAGATCAAGTGTCTGCAGTTTCAAGCTGATAATGAATTGAAAGAGGTATATGCTTAAATCATGTAATGGGACAGTTATTATTCGCAAAGAAAAGATTTTCATGATGTTTTTTTTTTCTTTACCATTTATGTTTGATACAGACTGAGGAGTCGTTGTATGATGCTGTTTCTGAAGCTACAAAGGAGTATGATCTGATGCTAGAAAGTAAACTGTTGGATTTATCTAGAAACGCCAAGGAAATATCGCAGAAAAAAGATCAGGTACCTGCCTGCAGCTCCTCTCCTGATGAGATTGCTGGAAAAAGTTCCTTCTCTTAGTTTTTTCGTAATGGCTAATTTACTAACATTTTAAATTACTGAGATTAGGTCATTAATGAGATTAGGAGGAAGTATGAGTTGGACAAGCTGGAAAGTGCAAGCCTCGAGAAAGAAAAGGTTTGCAACTTCCTTTGAAAAATTCAATTTAATTCCAGTTCTCACCTTTAAGAAATTCTAGGCTGACAAGACTGTCAGAGAAATGGAAACAAAATGTGACAGAAGCTTGAGGAATGCAAAGATAGTTTCATTGTGCAATTAGGGTGGTTAATTTCACTACTTAACCATGACTGAGCTAAGCACGGTTGAGAAAATTTTAAATCATTTAAACAGTTCTCCCTGACTCTGGTTGAGCTCTTTTTTGTATATAATGAAGTCAGATTATGTTTGTTAAAAATTACACATCATAAGCTTCTTGATAAGTTCTTTACTTAAATAAACTGTGGACAGAACTTGGTTAACTTTGTCGCATGTTTGTCACAGACTTGTAAAATACGACAAGATCGTGACACAAAAGAAGTACTCACTGCATCTGCTCATGCAGAGGAGATCAAGTGTCTGCAGTTTCAAGCTGATAATGAATTGAAAGAGGTATATGCTTAAATCATGTAATGGGACAGTTATTTTTCGCAAAGAAAAGATTGTCATCTATCTTCTTCATTTTGATGCAGTGATTTTTCACATTGAAATGATTGTGCATAATTGTTTTTATAACTTCAGTTATATAAGAGTTATATGCTTAAATCATGTAATGGGACAGTTATTTTTCGCAAAGAAAAGATTGTCATCTATCTTCTTCATTTTGATGCAGTGATTTTTCACATTGAAATGATTGTGCATAATTGTTTTTATAACTTCAGAAAACATCGCTGCATCAAAATGAACATGAGGCTGAGTTAAGAGCTGTGCACGGTGAGCATGTTGATGACTTCCTCAGATTACGAGAGGAGGAATCATTTCACGTAAGTCTTTCATTGTATGATTGTATGATGTGCAAGTGATTTTTCGCATTGAAATGATTGTGCTCATTGTTTATTTTTTAAGATGGTGAGTTTTGCTTAACCACTCTCTGGCTTGATTTATTAGGCTTTATTAATGCTAACTCAGCTTCTACTTAAATGCAGCAGGATGTGTTGTTGAAACTTTCTGAACTGGAAATTGAGAAAAATGATAGTATTCAGAATCTACAAGAAGTTTTAATCAAGAAGATAGATGAAATTGAAGTTTTGAAGAAGGAAATAGAAGGACTTGAGAAACAAGTTGATTTTTCGGTGAATAGTGTTTCTGAGATTAATCTTGTTTTGGAGGAGAAGGATGTACTCGTTGGAGAACTCAAGATCAAAGAAAAGCAGTTGGAAGATCACAAAGCAAAGGTTTTTCACTGGAAATTTGCAAACCTTATGTTAGATCTTGTTTATTTTCACTGTCTATGCTTAATTGTTTCTTTACCATTTATGTTTGATACAGATTGAGGAGTCGTTGTATGATGCTGTTTCTGAAGCTACAAAGGAGTATGATCTGATGCTAGATAGTAAACTGTTGGAATTATCTAGACACGCCAAGGAAATATCGCAGAAAAAAGATCAGGTACCTGCCTGTAGCTCCTCTCCTGATGAGATTGCTGGAAAAAGTTCTTCTCTTAGTTTTTTCGTAATGGCTAATTTACTAACATTTTAAATTACTGAGATTAGGTCATTAATGAGATTAGGAGGAAGTATGAGTTGGACAAGCTGGAAAGTGCAAGCCTCGAGAAAGAAAAGGTTTGCAACTTCCTTTGAAAAATTCAATTTAATTCCAGTTCTCACCTTTAAGAAATTCTAGGCAGACAAGACTGTCAGAGAAATGGAACACAAAATGTGAACAGAAGCTTGAGGAATGCAAAGATAGTTTTATTGTGCAATTAGGGTGGCTAATTTCACTATTTAACCATGACTGAGCTAAGCACGGTTGAGAAAATTTTAAATCATTTAAACAGTTCTCCCTGACTCTGGTTGAGCTCTTTTTGTAAATAATGAAGTCAGATTATGTTTGTTAAAAATTACACATCATAAGCTTCTTGATAAGTTCTTTACTTAAATAAACTGTGGACAGAACTTGGTTAACTTTGTCGTATGTTTGTCACAGACTTGTAAAATCCGACAAGATCGTGACACAAAAGAAGTACTCACTGCATCTGCTCATGCAGAGGAGATCAAGTGTCTGCAGTTTCAAGCTGATAATGAATTGAAAGAGGTATATGCTTAAATCATGTAATGGGACAGTTATTTTTCGCAAAGAAAAGATTGTCATGTTTTTTTTAATCTTCAGAAAACAGCATTGATTCAAAGTGAACATGATCTGAGTTAATTGCTTTTGCAGGGTGATCATGATGATAAGTGCCTTAAATGACGTAAGTTTTTCATCTTGTTAATGAGTCTTTCATCTTGTTAAATCATATGGTGTGTTAAATCATATGGCGTAAGTGTTTGTCATCCGTTCTTGAAATCTTGCATACTTGCAGTTAGCTTAGTTGTTGCATGTTAATAGAATTGTCCTATGGCCTTGACTCATAATTGTGTCAAGGACTTTGAAATTGGATATTTTCTTCCATTTTGAGTCGTTTTTATGTTTGTTATTTGTTGCAGGATATGGGATTCAGCTGTGATTTGTTGGAGGAAGATGTCTGATATCTCTTCATGTTTTGTCGTTTGAAGAGATAGCTTTGTAATTTTTGAAGCTTTGAACAGCTGATCTCTGTATTATCCTAGACTTTCTAGATGAATTTGATTTGATGGATTACTGTGTTAGCTAGTTCTCCTGCCACTGTAGTAATCGGAAAATAGTTAGAAAATGCTACCCTTGCTTCAGTTCAGTGATGATGAACAAGTATCTTCTTGTCAAGTCACTGCCGGTTTTATAGCTGTTTTGTGATCTGCTTATTCTGACACTTTTATCATATGCCTAAGCTATCTTTCTGAAAAGATGTGTATATAATATGTGATCAAGAAATGAATGTCTAAAGTTTGAAATGTAGCTAAATTTAGCTGTGTTGCTTGATTTTTGAATAGAGGGAAATTTGTACTTTGGCTCTTCTGACAGGTAGAGATAAAATTGTTATTGTGGCTTTACACACTGGTCAAGTATGCCTTTTTACCAATTTGTTGATATTTACCGTTTGTGGACGTATCAGTTTGCACGTGTTAAATTATTTCAGGTTCAGATAATGAATTTTTCCTATTCTTCAACTGATATGGATCTTGATATGAAAAATAAGGATGCTGATCTACAGGGTTTGAGGGATCCGAAGGAATTAAATAGTGAAAAGGACAATATACTGTCCGTTAAAAGAGAGCTTTATGCATAGAGCTAGAGAAAGCCACGTAGAGATAAAATATTAACAGAAAGCTTGTTGTTATGATTGCTCAAAGTTGATATTCTCTGTGAAGCTTGTTGATATGTATTCTTTGTTTGAGTCTTGTGTTTTCGATCCTCAAAGATGAAACCTTTTGGAAATTTTTTTGCACTGCAAAGAAGTTTGGTAAGTTGCAAGATCAGTATACACGAGTCGCATCTGAGAAAGATGATCTACAAAAGGTGAATCAGGGACTTAAACATAAACGCACAGAACTCCAGAAGGAGCAGGAATTTGCTGTTGTAAAGCATGTAGAAGAATGTTGTTTTGCAGAAGAAAAAATTCAGATAAATATAATCTGATGTGGAAACTCACTTCTCTCAGAAGAGCGTAGTGGAAGTGCTTGTTACCAAATTGCAAGAGAATATGAGAACAATATTAGAGAACTCAAGTGTATCTGGGAGCAAGATGGTGAGTTCTCTGCTAAACAACTTTTTGGCATGATTTATTATTATTAATGGTAACTCAGCTTCTACTTGAATGCCGCAAGATGTGCTGTTGAAACTTTCTGAACTGGAAATCGAGAAAAATGATAGTATTGGGAATCTACAAGAAGTTTTAACCAAGAAGGTAGATGAAATTGATGTTTTGAAGAAGGAAATAGTTTTGATTTACTGGAGAAGCAAGTTTGCGAGATTAATTTTGTTCTAGAGGAGAAGGATATACTCAATGGAGAACTTAGGTTCAGAGAAAAGCGGCTGGAAGATCACAAAGCAAAGGTTCTCGTCAGTTTTCTATGCTTGTTTATTTTTTTCTTTACCATGTATAATGTGTTTGTTGCAGATTGAGGAGTCGTTGTCTGATGCTGAGACTAAGCGAAGCTACGAACGAGTATGATCAGCTAGAAAGTAAACTGTTAGAACTATCTGGACACTTGAAGGAAACATCGCATTAAGTATGAGGTGTAGAAGCTGGAAAGTGCAAACAAGATAAGGTTTGCAAATTGTAATTCCTTTGAAAAATTCTATTTAATTCCAGTTCTCACCTTTAAGAAATTCTAGGCTGACAAGACTGTCAGAGAAATGAAAATGAAATGTGGCGGTGGTGGTTGTTGTAGAAGCAGAGTCTAGTGGTGGAAAAGTTATGAGTGCCTCAGATTAATCATTTCAAGTAAGTCTTTCATCATGTTAATTATATGACGTAAGTGATTTTTCATGAAATGATTGTGCTTAATGTTTATTTTTTTTATCTTAAGAAAACAGCATTGCTTCAAAGTGAACATGAAGCTGAGTTAAGAGCTTTGTAGGGTGAGCATGATGAGTGCCTCAGATCACGAGAGGAGTTGGACGTTCAAATGTATAAAATATGCTCCATGTGAATCATAATTATCTTTCTGCTTGCCTGATGATTCTGCTCGATTCATTCATTACGTGGTTGTGGCATGTTGCACGAAGAGAGGCAAAGAGCTCTACTATTAGTGATAACCCTCAAGATGAGCAAGAAATTAACTCAAAAAAGGTGTGTATGTTTTAGTAAATACATTTCATTCTGTTCATAACATATCCCATTGTCTTTCAACTCTCAGGCTTTGCAAGTTTCATATATAAGCCAGTTTGCATAAATGGATAACGATCATAAAATTCTGAAAAAAAAAGCCCAACATCTGAGCTCTTGTATCATTGAAGATAAAATGCCCAATGATTGTTTTATGTGAACTATAATTATACATCAGGCATAACTCGGCTTTTAATTCAGCCTTGTTTGAACCTTTTTACATTTTGTTCAAGAAAACTTTAAATATCACAGAAGTAACTGCATGGTTTTTGACATGTTATGTAGCTCCATCCTCTTTGTACTCATTTGATTGTTACATTATAGTCTAGTACTATGAGTGCATCACAATCATTGCAGGTGTACTCCATATCATCGGGTAAAGTGAAAAATTCTGGAAGTGAAAAAAGAGTACATCATGCTGTGGATAGAAGAGAAGCAAAGAATAGGGTGAGACAGAAATTGGAACAATGTTGTTAATGATTGTCTCTGGATCCTTCAGGGTTTATAATAGACGTATAAATAAATCTAAATGTTTCTGAAAGATTCACTTCAAGCTACAGAAACACCTGTCTCCAAAAATCTTAGAAAAGTGGACATGGGAAATGCAGAAGATGTCACGTGTCTTCCAAAGGAAGGAGGAAGGTCAGTGTAGAAACTTTTTAAATTAGTATCTGAGAACAACATTGAATGTTCTCTGTCCCGTTTTGTTCATTGTAACACTAATCAATTTTTGTTTCCGCAATGTCATTGCAGGTAACTCGGCATGAATACGTGGTTGAGACGACAAATGGCTGAACAGTTACAAAAAAGAGAACTAAAAGTAAGTACCACACATAAATGACCTACTGACCGTCCTGGTAAATGTAGCTGATGTCAAAATGTTAAAAATAAAGGCTGAGAATTTGGTAGTCACTGTTGTGCTCAGTAAACCCTCTGATCTGAATTAATTGCTCTATACATTACTATTGAATTGCGGAGTTAACTGCGTTAGAGTGAGCTGAAAAAGTAGCCATTTTGTTGCAGGTGACCAAGCGATACACAAACTCATCCAATATCGGGGACTTGTTTTCAGAAGGATCATTGAATCCATAAGCAGATGATCCATATGCATTTCCATTACTTTTCTAGCTGTACTATCAGGTTAAATTTATTAGCTCACACTGCTGATTCTTTGCTGTATGAATGTAAAACTAAATTTGAATATCTTGCTTGAGTGGTATCTGTTTTCTCCTGTAAATGCTTAATCTTTGACTATAGGACAATGATTAACATGAGATAACATCAAAAGTGGATGGAGCTTTGAATGGGGATCTGCATTACATTTTGACTAGTTGTGTAAAATTATAAGAATGGGGATCTGCATTGACTGCTTGTTGTAAAGTTCTGATCATTTTGTTAGAACGGGGATCTGCATGGAATTGCACAGTAACAGATACTAGAGCTTCCACATGTAATTCATACAGAAACCAGATCCATCAGTGAAATGTTTCCCTAGTTAATTTACAGTGTTCACAATAACTACCTCCTAATGAAAACCTAAACGCTGCTCCTAAGTGTAAACTAGAATAGAAAATCTTTTTAACAATTTGTCTGGATAAATTTTTGTTAATATTTCGACAAGGTATATTTCGTCAAATTTTCGCCTTATCACTATATTTATTATATAAGCCATTCTACGTTTTCAATCTCGCATAATGTTTGTTTAAAAAATCCCCATTCGAAAAGATAACCTGATAAAGGTTTACTATATTACTAGGATAACCGGACCGCGCGTTAGCGCGGTTTTTATGATATAATTGTTAAATAATAATAATAATGAGTATGTAAATACAAAGAAAATCTTTGATACAAATAGTATTTTTAAATAATTAATCATGTAAAATGAATAATGTTTGTATAATAGACATGTTGAAAAGTAAAATAATTGAAAAGAACTAAAGTATAATAATAAGGTAAATTGCATTCAGCTCCCTATTTTTGACATGTTGTTTATTTCGGACCTAATTGTTTCCTCTTGTATTTGAGTATGAGCAGTCATTGTGTTTTTATTCGTTTGTAATTTTATTATTGGAATGTCGTATTCATCTTGCTGAGGGAAGGGTGGCATTGTATTCACCTCTTGAAAATATACTACTAAAGTATCTCGTATGGATTTTTGCATTTTTAGATTTTGGAGCTTGGAGAAACACATTGTACTCTTTACTTTCGAGTGCAAGCCACTCCAGGAACCCGCCGCCGTCGTCAAAATGGTTTTCAAGCGTTATGTAGAGATTGGAAGGGTCGCTCTCATCAACTACGGCGAGGACTACGGCAAGCTCGTCGTCATCGTCGATGTGCTTGACCAAAACTGGGCTCTAGTTGATTCCCCAGACATGGTTCGTGGTAAGATGAATTTCAAGAGACTCTCGCTGACTGACATCAAGATCGACATTAAGAGAGCCCCTAAGAAGAAGGAGCTGCTTGCTGCTATGGAAGCTGCTGATGTCAAAAACAAGTGGGAGAACAGCTCTTGGGGCAGGAAGCTGATTGTCCAGAAGAGAAGGGCCTCACTCACCGACTTCGAGAGGTTCAAGCTCATGTTGGCCAAGATCAAGAAGGCTGGAGTTGTCAGGCAGGAGCTGAATAAGCTTCAGAAGGAGGTCTCAGCTTAAGATGTCGAGCATATTATCTTTCTTTGTTGGAACTCTGTACTGTTAACTCTTTTTAGTTGAATTTTGGATTGATATCGTCTTATGGAACACATTAAGCTACTGATATCGATTGTGCTACAATTTTTGTACGAGTTGAAGGTTTCTTTTGCTTGTGATTGAAAAAAAAAAGTACTCTTTACTTTCAACAACATTCTTTCTTTCTTGTAGGAAATTCTATTTTTAAAATATAAAATAGTGTAAGGCTATATGAAATTAAAGTAAGTAGATTTATAGTTAAATTGGTTTTTTTGAATACATGTGTTACTCCTCCATTACTTCCTCCGAATTTGAACCCTAGTATAGTTCAGCTTGTGTGCCCAGAAAGGTAGCTTGTATTGTTTCATTATCTTCAGTTAAATTTGCGTAGAGTATGGACCTGAATATTTGAGAAATCATTATAAATTCAAGATTTTTTTTTAAAAATGATTTACATAAAACATGTGCATATCAAAAACCACACATTACCTTGGTGCTGCAATTTGTTGATGCTCGCAATTGTTGCACATGAATTCAAAACCATAATATGCAGTTGTTGATGATTTGCATGATTCACATGCCATGTTATACCAATTTTGAGGAATATCTGTAAAAGATATTTAGACCTTTGAAACTACAGTTTCGTCTAGTAAAATATTTATAATATTTTGTAAGTACAGTATTTTGAGCCTACACATTTGATTATTATATGATAATATATACATATCTCATGTAAGGTAGCTTGCGTAATATCTGATAATTGTCTGTAGTCAATATGTTTTTCGTTAATTGTCGCAATATTTTCTTCTTTGAAAGATGATTTGTTTTGAAAAAGTGTAGAAATTGTGGTATTGTTATTATCTAAACACAACTCCTACTAAAATAATCAATTCGAATTGAGATTAAATTATTAATCTTATATTATATTTTACTTTATTTTGATCCTTCTATATATTTATTTTAATTATTTATGTATAAATTAGTTGTATACTTTTATGTTGATACCAAGTAATATAAAAGGAGAATTTGCAAACACCCTTGATTATGCTTAAGTTTTTCACATCCAAATGGAATAGTGATACATAAAAGTTAACAATGAGTAAGGTAGGGGTTAAGGTATTAAGAAATAATATATTATATTTATGGTGTTTTCATGTATTTGTAACGTGACTTTTAAACTAATAAATAGAATATGATTACTCAATTGTTAGTAATTATATTATACGAGTTCAAATATATATATATATATTATGGTAGGTTACCTATTTTAATTAGGATTGTGTGCACACCAATCAATTGATATAATCTACTTCTAATATAGTAATTAATAATAAAAAATCTTGTTAGAGATGATTAAAAATATTGAATCAAATTATGCTGAAAAACATAAATTTATAGAATTCAAGAAATAGTTAATAACTAATCAACCTTCTCCATGCCAATTATGAATTACCCAAAAGAACTAATAAGCACAAAACACCACCAGTAGCATATGCTAATTTTAATCCAATTTTAATGAAAATGGCGCATGGTTGTAAACCTTTGCAAAAACAAAGGCAAAACAATCAAATTCATCTTCCTCTAGCTATTAAATCAAGAGTTATTTATTATACTATATAGTAACATAGCAAATCTTTTTCTTCAATCATGCATGAATTTCTCTCAAATTTCTAAGTAGAACTCACCTGATATCTCGAAGACCAAAAATATACAATTAGAACACTTAATTAACATATCAAAATAACATGACACAACGACATATATAGAGTTAGTATCACTCTGTTGAGTCAAATCTGATAAGCAGAATTTTTTCTACCTTCAAATTACTATGTGTTATGAAGTCCAATAGAAACATATACAATTTATATAAAAATGAAGGAAAAGGTACATGGATCCTTCGTTCTTGGACTCGGTAGCCTAAAATCCCAAAAGAGTTGTTTTTTCCAAACAATTTTTCACCATTCTTTCTAATCAAGTCCAAGTGATCCTTATTTAGAATTTGGTTTAAAAGATGTAAGGATCACTGGAGTTGCTTCAAATTTTCTTTTCTTTCCTACAAAACATTACTGGCGGCACGCAAGCAACTTCACCGCCATGATGACTTCGGTGGAGAGTTTTGCATGTTGAACACCATCCCGAACCCTCCGTACCGACTCTGAAGAGAAATTAACCGTAGCTCTCATAAGCTCCTCCATGGAGACCTTACTTAGAGATGTGTCAAACGTGGCGCTTTCGACGACTGGGATAGAATCAACCAGGGATTCTTGGTGATTCAAAACATGCAACATGTGATCAATATGTGATCGGATCCCTGGAGATTCTTGGTGGTGTGTACAACATGTGATCAGATTATGACCGTACTGCTCGAGCGCATACTAAAATCCGTCGTCCGCCATTGGAAAAAGAGATGTGCTGCCATTATGTGGAAGTCACACTATCATATTTGGCCAATTTAAGAGCATTAGGGATCTCCGGCGATTCAAAACTCGGTCCATCATTGAGAATAGCCGCTCCAACTACACTTGAAAACCCACATATATTCCATCATATTATGAAATTAAGAACGTGAAACTATCTTATCGTGAACCGAAATCAAAGTAGACATTGGTGGCGGCGCCTTATACCTTAGAAGAGATGCATCAAAATCATAATCATTGTATCTACTTAGTGGTACCCGCTTCTTCGTCTGAAACAAAACCTCTCAAGCCAATAGTCTTCAAGTGTCGCATTCTTGCTCATTGAAGCTCTTTCTACTCATAATCCTTGACTTCTACGGCAGATTCAAGGTTATTGAGCCAAAAAAGCAAACCTATTGTAAACTTCATCATATACAACAAAAAAAATCATAATCACAAAATCTGGAACATTCGAGCATTGTTCAATAAAGTAGAGATCTCAACTCCATTTTTTCACGGTCCTCCCCTTCAGCACAAAATCCTTCAAAATCCTGACGTAAAAATACATCTTTGTGAAAAAAGAAACATAAAATCAAAACTAAACATTCAAGCTAAAGTTATCGAAATAGGAATCAAAACCATTACAACATCAATCAATTAAAAGAATATTGTGCGGATACCATACAAATTATTCTTTATATATGTTTTGATAATTACAGCGGAATATTTAAAATTAGAAAAGTTAGGTTGTTAAACTTGGTAACTATAGGCGTTGTATTGAAAAAGAATGGTTATTAAAAGAATGAGTATTAATATATAACCAATGATTCAGTTTCCATATTTATTCCGAAGGTGGCGTACATGTTGTTTATAATTTTGGGCGGCTTGGTAAGTATATAAATAAGGAAGCTTACATAGCAAATGACTTCTTTGCCATATTAATTCCAACGGTGGCCATGTGTTCATAATTCCGGGCCGGTTAATTAATTAAACGCAAAACTGACTGTCGTTTAACGTGTTATTCGTAACATTCCGGGGCGGCATTTTATTTAATATTTATTTTTATGCCGCCACTTTCTCCTTTTTAATATATACCTAGTAAAAAGATAATTAGGCCAACTAGATCGAGCGTTGTTTAATTTATCTTAAGTATTTTGAAATATTTTTAATCTAAATAATACTATTTTATTGTAAATATATGGCAAATTAGATGTATTTCGTAGACATACACTAAATGGAGTAGAAGAGTTAATCTCCAGTTATACGGTTATGGCGCTAGATATCCATCATATATAAAACAAAACGACAATCATTTTTAAGAAAACCTTCATCTTTATCTGACACGTGGCATGTCATCTGTCACCTCATTTCCACAACAACCTCTTGGCCCAACTCAATTATTTCTAAACCTCTTATCTACGAATTTTTTTTGTTGAAAATGATTTTTCTAATTAATCAGCGATCTAATGTCATATCATTAATCAGATTCTTTTCTTCAGTTCCTTTTCACCTACCTCCCTATCTGACATGTGAGATGACATATCACCTGCCACCTCAACCTCTTGGCCCAATCCAATTATTTTGATCTCTCATCTACCAAAACAATCTTTTAGTTGAAACTCCTCTTCATCTTTAATAAAAACTTCTCTAGTTAATCAGTATTCTAATTTCATATTATTAATCAGATTTTCTTCTTCCTCTTCTTCAGTTTCTTTTCCTTTCTTGCCATTTAATTCTTTCTCCTTTCAGTCATCAAGTTGCATTGGGTTGCACAATCTGCGTAAGTATGACCAATCTTTATATTCAAGACACTGAGTTTGTTGAAAATAGCAACATCTTTTCTACTTATCTTAAACCCTTTCAATTTTCTAACTACTTCACTCACCTTCTCGGCTCCCTTCTCTTCTATCTTCTTCTATTCAATAAATGTCATTATTAATTCTTTTAATTTTCAAGCTGGATAATACTCATCCGACTTCTTCCAGTTTCATATAAGTTACTATTAAAATCTTACTGCAATTGGTCATTTACTGCCTAAAATACTGACATGTGGCCTGAAAACTCATCTTACGTACATTATTTACATCTCAGCATTTTATTCAAACTCATTAACTCCTATAATTTATTTGTGTCAAAGACCATTTCATTTTCTAAACTGACGAAAATAAGCATACAAAACACCTCCGTATCCCTTCTTCTTCTACTACTTTCACTTTCCTTTGCTTCATTATTAATCCCAGTATTTCTCCCATCATTATTCTTATATTTACTTCTTCAATTTCGATGGTTCTTCTTCTGTTTTTTTAGTTTATTAATCTCCGTATCTGACATGTGGTATGAAATATCCTTTGCCACCTCATCTCCACCTCAATCTCTTGGCCCAACCCAATTATTTCTAGACTTCTCATCTATCAAATTTTTTTTTAGTTGAAACTTCTCATCTTCATCTTCAATAAAAACCTCTCTAATTAATCATTTTTCTAATTTCATATTATTAATTAGACTTTCTTCTTCCTCTTCTTCAGTTTATTTTCCTTTCTTGCCATTTAATTCTTTCTCCTTTCAGTCATCAAGTTGCACTGGGCTGCACAATCTGAGTGAGTATGACCAATCTTTGTGTTCACGACAATGAGTTTGTTGTAAATAGCAGCATCTTTTCTAATTTCCGTGTGTATTTTCTAATATACTATCTTTATTTTTTTATCTGAGACCCTTTCAATTTTCTAAATGCATCACCCACCTCCTCGGCTCCCTCCTCTTCTATCTTCTTCTATTCAATAAATATCATTATTAATGCTTTTGATTACCAAGCTGGATAGTACTCCTTTGGTTTCTTTCTGTTTCATATCATTTACCTCTCTATCTGACATGTGGTATGACATATCATCTGCCACCTCATCTCCACCTCAACCTCTTGGCCCAACCCAATTATTTCTAGACCTCTCATCTACCAAGAAAATCTTTTAGTTGAAACTCCTCATCTTAATCTTTAATAAAAATCTCTCTAATTAATCAGTGATCTAATTTCATATCATTATCAGATTTTCTTCTTCCTCTTATTCAGTTTCTTTTCACCTACCTCTCTATCTGACATGTGGCATGACATATCACCTGCCATCTCATCTCCACCTCAACCTCTTGGCCCAACCCAATTATTTCTAGACCCATCATCTACCAAAACAATCTTTTAGTTGAAACTCCTCATCTTCATCTTTAATAAAAACCTCTCTAATTAATTAGTTTTCTAATTTCATATTATTAATCAGATTTTTTTCTTCCCCTTCTTCAGTTTATTTTCCTTTCTTGCCATTTAATTCTTTCTCCATTCAGTCATCAAGTTGCACTGGGTTGCACAATCTGCGTAAGTATGACCAATCTTTATATTCAAGAACTGAGTTTGTTGTTAATAGCAACATTTTTTCTACTTATCTTAAACCCTTTCAATTTTCTGACTACTTCACTCACCTCCTCGGCTCCCTCCTCTTCTATCTTCTTCTATTCAATAAATGTCATTATTAATCCTTTTGATTTCCAAGCTGGATAATACTCCTCTGCCTTCTTCCAGTTTCATATAAGTTACTATTAAAAATCTTACAGCAATTGGTCATTTACTGCCTAAAATACTGACATGTGGCCTGACAACTCATCTTACGTACATAATTTACATCTCAGCATTTTATTCCACAGTTTAATATATATCAGGATCATCCTAATATAGGCAATATCAGGCACCAATTAAATAGCGACACATAATCTTTAACTAATTTATGATTGGGTCATGTATTCAATCATGTGTGTGTGCGCGCGCGCGTGTGAGTGTGCGCGTGTGCGTGTGTGTGTGTGTGTTCACCACAAGTGGTTTAATATATATAGGTTTACAAAGAGAATATCGGTGTAAGTTTCTGATGTGGGATAAACGTAATTACAATCCAAATAACAAAAGGATATATATAATACTCCTACTCAAGTTGGAGCGTGAAGATCGAGAATGCCCAACTTGCTAAGCAACACTTGAAATTGAGCACGTCCCAGAGCCTTGGTGAAAAGATCAGCAGGTTGTTCCTTCGTAGGAATATAAGAATTAAAAATAACTCCTGACTGAATGAGGTCACGAACAAAATGACAAACAACTTCAATATGCTTTATTCGCTCATGAAAACAGGATTGGCAGCAATATGAAGAGCAGCTTGATTGTCACAAAATAGTCGCATGGGAGTTGAGTGAATGATCCCTAAAGAGCGAAGAAAAACTTTAACCCATATAAGTTGAACGGTATTCAGCCTCATCAGAGGATCGTGATTCATTAGCTTGCTTCTTCGTCTTTCAAGAAACAGGCGAGCGACCAAGCATAAGAAAGTAACCGGACAAAGAACGTTGAGTAATGGGACAAGATGCCCAATCAGAGTCACAATAAGTAGTCAATTGAAGGGAACTGCGAGCGGACAAGAACAAATCCTGACCAGGATGACTCTTCAAGTAGTGTAAAATGCGCAAGGCAGCCTGCCAATGAGGAGTACATGGTGACTGCATAAACTGCGCAAAAGTATGAACTGTATAACACAATTCAAGACGAGTAATAGTCAGATAAATCAAACGTCCAACAAGGCAACGATAGCACTCCGAATCCTCAAACAGTGGTTCCTCCACACGTGCAAGATCATGTTGTGGCTCCATGGGAAAATCAATTGGGTTACCAGCCAACAAACCAATATCTGAAAAAATATCAAGGGCGTATTTTCGTTGACACAAAAACATCCCATCGGGTCTCCTAGCAACCTCAATACCAAGAAAATACTTCAAGGGACCGAGATCTTTCATATGAAAACAAGAACCCAAATATTACTCAAGGTTGGCTCGCAATGATTTGGAGCTTAAGGCAATAACCAAGTCATCAACGTAAAGGAGCACGTGCAGAGAAGCAGAACCACGAATGTAAGTGAAATGGGAGTACTTACTCTGAGTGAAACCAAAAGCCAAAAGGGCGGTAGAAAGCTTCGCAAACCAGTTTCGTGGAGCCTTTCGTAGTCCACATGAAGACTTCTGAAGCTTACAAACCAGTCCTGGAGTGGACTCATAACCAGGAGGCGGACGCATATAAACATCTTCATGAAAATCTCCATGCGAAAATGCGTTATGAACATCCATTTGATGAAGCTCCCAACCATGAATGATGGCTGATAGGGTATGGGCCATAAAGCCCATACAAGGTCAAGCAAACCACACGAGATGAGGACCCCCACCTTGCTTGACAGCTCACACAAAGTACACGCACGTGAGACCCCGTGCTCAACATGTGCGCACCGCATGGAGGAACACAACAGAATCCATGGAGACGCTCACACCGGATGAGACTCCCAACAGGTATAAAGGAAGGAGAGCTTCCTCTCTCTTTCCTCAGATTCTCTCGTCCTGTTACTTGGATTTTCTCTTTCTAAAACACCCCAAATCTTACTTGGGCGTCGGAGCGGGCGACGGCCGAACGCCGCCCGCCTGAGCTCACGTTGCTCTTTGTGCAGGAACGAGAAGAAGGTCATCACCTTGCTGGAAGTCCAATCCACACCGGAAATCCAGAACCATATCATTGGCGCCGTCTATGGGGATTGCTGATCTATCTCGCTCACGCAGCTCGATTCACTAATTGAAGTCCGATGGAACAGACCCCAATTGCAGAGGGGACCATCCTTGATGTCACGCTGCCGGCAAGCCCACCCGTGCGGCACACCGATCAAGAGCCCATGACCCCGGAGATGTTTCAGGTCATGATGGCTTCGTTCTTAGCATCCCAGGAGAAGGTGCTGTCAAAACTGAAGTCCTTGGAGGAGAAGGAAGAAGCCCGACAGCATGGCCAGAAGATCGCGCCGACAAAGCTGAATTTCGATGGCGATGAGAAAGAAGCGGCGTCGCACCTCCCGGCGAAGAAGCAAACCCAGAAGAAAGGCAGTAACAACGAAGCAGCCAAATCGGATGGGTGCGGATCCTGTCAGCACGGAGGGAGAGACCAAGATCCAGATCTCAACGACTGGAAGTTAGGCTATGTTTATTCCAACACCGGAGAAGTTCACGTGGATAACAGGAGGTGTGGAGATTATGAAGATCACCTTTCGGAGATCGAGAAAGGGTCGCCGTGGGTGAAGAAGATCCGGCTTGCTGTGACCGACCCCCAGACCAAGATCCCCCAGAACCTGGGCACGTACAGCAGTGCTGTCGATCCTGAAGACCACATGCACACGTTCATCACCAACATGTCGACGTACGCCATCCCGCAGGCAATCTGGTGCAAGGCGTTTGCTACCACCCTCACTGGAGCAGCTCGTCTGTGGTTCAAGGCTCTACTAGATGGAAGCATCTCCAGCTTCAAGATGTTGGAAGAGAAGTTCCTGCGCAGGTTCATGCAGAGGAAGCAGTTCACTAAGGAGTGCACCGAAATCATGTCGATTCGCCAGAAGAGAGGAGAAAGTTTGTTCGAGTATTGGGAACGGGCCTCGAGTCTGGCCAACCAGGTGAAGAACCTCACCAGAAGCTGATGATCGACTCTTTTGTGAAGGGGTTGATTCACAAGGAGATGAAGCAGGAGTGCTATCTCCGCAAGGTGAAGACCCTGGAGGAGTTGATGGAACGCATTGAAAGCTTTTCACGTGTTGACGAGATAAACCTGGAAGGGGATGATAGTGGTTATGTCGCACGTAGCAAGAACAAGAAGAACACCGGTTCCAACACGCAACCGTCAAAGAAGGGTGGAGGTGAGAAGTTCAACAAGATGAAGGACCCCTCCTTCACCCCGCTGACACAGTCACCACGTGAGATCCTCAGCCTGGTAGCTGGCAAGAACATGTTGGATGAGCAGGCTCGGCACCCAGGCGCGTCACCATCCTTCACGACTGAGGATGGTGATGTGCTCCGCCAGATCCTGGAGTCACGGGCTACCATCAATAAGCAGCTGCAGGAGCTGCGAAGTACGCCGCCGAAAACACGGCGCCTCGAAGGTTTGGCAAAAACAGTCACACCGACTAAGTTTTTTGACGAGCCTACCCGAGGTAAACGCAAAGCTCCCATCCTCACAGAGCTGGATGATGACGGGAACGAGATCCCGGATGATTCAGACGAGGAATGGGAAGATCTAAACGCGAAAGAGGCCAACCCTAGGCCCCAGCCTGGCGAATGGGCCATGACGTATGTTCACAAGCCTAGTGTCAAGCCAAGAGTACCGGCCAAGCAGAGGCTGTCGGTGTTTTACGAGGCCCCAGATTGCCAAAAAGAGGAAGCCCATTTTCAGAGGCGGTCACGGAGTTCGTCGCCAACCCCCGCCTCCGGATCCCACCAAATCTAGGCACATATGATGGTTTGTCAGATCCAATTGATCATCTGCACACATTCACAATTAACATGTCGACGTACGCCACGCCCGAGTCCGTGTGGTGCAAAGTATTCGCCACCACGCTCAAGGAGGCAGCAAGGGTGTGGTTCGCCAACCTGGACACTGGGAGCATATCCAGCTTCGCGCAGCTCGAGGAACTTTTCCTCACCAGGTTCATGCAGAAAAGGAAGTTCACCAACACGACGCAGGACCTGATGAAGATACGCCACATGGCATCATCCGGCGAGAGTTTGATGGAGTATTATGAGCGATTCATCAAGGAAAGCAACAGGGTGGTGCACCGTGGCGAGCCACGGTGGTTGATTGAAATTTTCATGCAAGGTCTGGATCACGAGGCATTGGACTCAGAACTCACCCTCCGAGCGGTATACACGTTGGATGAGTTGCATATGGTGGTGGAGATGTTTCACCGAGCAGACGAAAATGCCAAGAAGAAGATGGCGACGCAGAAGGAGGCCCGACCCTATTGGCCAAAACAGAAGCTCATCCAGGATGGTCAACCGGCCAAAGCAGAAAAGACGTCATCGGTGAAGGACATGTTGGGCCCCAGAGTGGTACAAGAAAGGATTTTCACTCCTTTGACGAAGACACCTAGAGAAGTTTTCTTGGCAAGCCGTGATATCATCCCACCCCCTCGCGCCATGAAGATGCTCCCCAACAAGCGATACTTGAACAAGTTTTGTGAGTACCATGACGACCATGGCCATGACACAGAGGATTGTATCCACTTGAAGAAGGCCATCGAGTCATGCCTGCGCAAAGGGCAATTGAAGCAATTCGCTGCCACGGCCAAGGCCCACAACCAGGTGACATATGCCAACAGGAATGGCGGCCAGGATCAAGGAGGCAACAGGTCACGTGGCAAAGGAAAGGAGGTAGCTCGTGCTGAGCGACCAGATGAAAAAAGAGCCAAGTACGAAGATGAGTCGTCACCGGAACGAGAACCAGCAAGGCGCGCGAGCAATGATATACTTACTATCATAGGCGGGAATGCCGGAGGGAGCTCGGATTTTCAGAGAAAAGCTAGGTGCAGGATAGCCCCAGAACACACTCCAACGAATATGAGACTGGGTAAGGGTGAGTTGATCACATTCGGCGCTGACGATCCCATCCCGGATCGCCCGGCTGGATGCGACGCGGTCATCATCACGGTCCAAGTCATGGATAAAATGGTTCATCGGGCATACGTGGATGGTGGCAGCTCAGCAGAAATAATGTATTGGCATTCTTTCGAGAAGTTGGATGATAATACCAAGGCCAAGTTGGTCCCGACAAGCACGCCGCTTGTGGATTTCGCTGACAGGACGAAATGGCCAGAAGGAACAATCACACTTCCAGTTGGTGTCGGAGAGAGGCCGACCAGGAAAGAAGTAGACATTGAGTTCATTGTGATCAAGGCTCATAGCCCGTACAACCTAATATTGGGAAGGCCAGCGCTAGCCCAGCTCAAAGGTATTGTCTCAACCCTTCATCTTCTGTTGAAGTTCCCAACCAAAGGAGGGATAGCAACCGTCCGAGGTGATCATCAAAAGGTGAGGGAGTGCCACCGAATCGCGCTGAAGAAGCGTAAGCGTTCGGATGACGAATCGCCACCCCGGCGCCCGGTCCACATGGTTCGGTCAGGGTGCCCAGATCCCAAATCCTTATCAGCATCCTGCATGACCATGTTCCTTGACCATGGAGGATGCAGAGGAGTCCAAGTGGGATCAGACCTGCCCAAGGCAAGTCGACAGGAGGTTCTGGAGGTCCTGATCAAGCATCAGAAGGTCTTTGCATGGAAGGCGACAAATATGACGGGAGTGTCACCCGAACTTGGTCAACACGCCCTTAGAGTGGATCCTTCACACCCACCGGTCATGCAAAAGAGGCGACCACTGTGCCCAGAAAGGAATGAAGCGGTCAATAAACAGGTAATCGAGTTGGTGAACGCAGGAATCCTACGGGAAGTGCCATATCCTACATGGTTAGCCAACCAAGTCCTGGTCAAAAAGTCAGATGGGAGCTGGCGAATGTGCATCGATTACAAGGCGTTGAACAGGGCTTGCCCCAAGGATTGCTACCCGACGCCCATCATCGACCAGAAGGTGGACGCGTTGGCGCCTTTTCCGATCAAATGTTTCCTGGATGCATACAAGGGGTACCACCAAATCCCAATGAAGGATGACGACGTCGACAAAACTGCTTTCATCACGGAGCGAGGAGCTTTCGCATACCGGATGATGCCTTTTGGCCTGCGTAATGCTGGTGCCACTTACCAAAGGGTGGTGGACCAGATTTTCAAAGCACAGATCGGCCGCAACATGGAAATTTACATCGACGACATGGTCATCAAGAGCGTATCATACAAAGGGTTGGTGAAAGATATGGATGAGACTTTGAGAACTCTGAACGCGGCAGGCATGATACTCAACCCGGCCAAATGCCAATTTGGAGTGGGAGCCGGGAAGTTCTTGGGCCTCATGGTGTCTAACAACGGTTTGGAGGTCAACCCAAAGAAAGTCCAGGCCGTTTTGGAAATGAAGCCACCTCGGAACGTCAAGGAGGTGCAGAGCCTGAATGGGAAACTGGCGGCCATGAACAGATTCCTGTCTCGAGCTGCAGAAAAGTCACTCCCGTTCTTCAGGATCCTCAAAGGCAGCATCGGGCCGAAAGGAGCAATCCAATGGGGCCAAGCCGAGGATGAAGCGTTTCTCAAGTTGAAGAATCACTTAAAGGACCTCCCAGCCATGTCCCCGCCCGAGCAAGGTGAGACGCTATACTTGTACCTTACTGCCGGGATGGAAGTTGTCAGTAGAGCACTGGTCAGGGAAGTGAACAAGATCCAACGCCCGGTCTATTATGTCAGCCGAACGCTGCAGGGGGCCGAGTTGAGATATAATGCCCAGGAGAAGTTAGCCATGGCACTAGTCCATGCGGCGAGACGCCTCAGGTCATACTTCCAAGCACACCCCATCGTGGTTCTAACAAATGAGCCACTCAAAGCGATCCTGACAAGGCCAGAAATGTCGGGAAGGTTGGCCATGTGGGCAGTAGAGCTAGGCGAGCACGCCATCGAGTTCGCTCCGAGAAAAGCCATCAAAGGGAAAATAATGGCCGATTTCCTGGCAGAGTTGCCATCCAGGATCGAGGCAGGAGATGAAGTCACCATCGATGCACCAAGCGAGCCAGCCGACAAAAAGCCATGACGCGTCGACAGGAAAGGATGGTGGAAGTTGCATGTGGACGGCGCATCCGGTGTGGAAGGATCGGGAGCCAGGTTGATAGTGACGGACCCCTATGACATGGAGACGACGTACGCGTTGAGATTCCAGTTCCCAACCACGAACAATGAAGCTGAATATGAAGCATTGATTGCAGGCATGGAGATAGCAAAAGCGTTGGGGGCGACCAAACTGGATGCATATGGAGACTCAGCCTTGGTGGCAAACCAGTTCAACGGGTCATACGCAGCCAAGGAGCCATCCATGCAGAAGTACTTGGCAATAGTGAAGAGTTTTGCCATGCAGTTCGAAGGATTTGAGGAGACCCGAGTCCCCAGATCCGAGAACACAAGGGCAGATGCCCTCAGTAAACTGGCTTCCACAGCAAGTAGCCATTTGTCCAAGGGTGTTCTGGTGGAAACACTGCCGACCAGATCAACCGACGGCATGACGGTCGTCGTCATTGAGGCTGAACCGCCATGTTTGTTGACACCAATGCGGGATTATTTGCTCAGTGGAGCATTACCACCCGACCAGAAGGAGGCGAGAGCTTTAGAGAGAAGGGCGCTGAATTTTGCGCTCAAGAATGGGGTGGTATACAAGAGAGGATACTTACAACCGTGGTTCTGCTGTTTAACACCCAAGCAAGCGGAAAGGATCTTGAGAGAACACCACGAGGGAAGCGGCGGCAGCCATCAAGGAGCCCGAATACTTGCACTGAGGGCGACGCGAGCAGGTTATTACTGGCCCAACATGAGGATCGATGCCGACCATGTGGTCAAGACGTGCCATCAGTGCCAAGTACATGATCGTGTGTCATCCCAACCCGGTCAGCCCATGAAGAGTATCACAGGCCCATGGCCGTTCGCGAAATGGGGCATCGACATAGTTGGCCCTTTCCCCTAAGCGAGTGGCAAAAGAAGGTTCTTGGTGGTGGCCGTCGACTACTTCACCAAGTGGGTCGAGGTGGAGCCGTTGGCAACCATCACGGGCAAGAGGATGACCAGTTTCGTGTGGAGGAACATATTCTGCAGATTCGGCCTGCCCAAGACAATCATCAGTGACAACGGGCGCCAGTTTGAGGGAGGAGTTTTCAAAGACTGGTGCAACCAGATGGGCATCGAGCAAAGTTTCACGTCAGTAGCCCATCCGCAAGCCAACGGTCTTACTGAGCGGACCAACAGAACGATTGTGCAAGGGCTAAAAAGAAGGCTAGACGGCGCAAAAGGGAACTGGGTGGACGAGCTTCCATCGGTGCTCTGGGCATACATGACAACGCCGCGAACTGCCACAGGTGAATCACCCTACTTTCTCTGTTTCGGCAGTGAGGCCATCATCCCGACGCCTCGATCTGCCATCCCGGATGCCGAGGTAGACAATGAGCAGCGTTTGAGGGAAAGCCTGGAGGACCTAGAGAGAGCCAGAGAGCAGGCCACAATCAAGGAGGCAGCCTATAAGTCATATGTGGAACAACGCTACAACGCCAAGGTCCGCATAAGGAACCTCAAGCAAGGTGAATTGACCCTCCGAAAGAATGAAGCCAACCGGGTTGAAGGCTTAAGGAAGCTGGATGTCACGTGGGAAGGGCCGTATGTGGTCGCAGAAGTGCTGGGGAACGGCGCATACAGGCTGCAGACCATGTCAGGCGAAGCGGTACCAAGGACGTGGAACATGGAGAACCTCCGCCGTTACTACGGTTGAGCAGCATCAGACCCACGAGAAAGGTACCAATTAGTTTGTGTATAATGGGGAAATGCTTTTGGAAAACAGATTCCTGATCAGATCACGAATTTTGCCCTCATGAGGAATGCGATCTTGAGGAAATCCGGTTTTCCCGCGCAAAATTGTATCTTTTGTACTCCCCCTCTTTCAATGTATTTCAAGTGTCAAGTTCAAGAACACATCATCTCTTGTTTGTTCATTTATACCTTTTTCCGAAAGTCGAACGTCGTCATCGAAATTTGTGATAATGGACATTAAGAGTGGAAGTTCAGGCCACCGTTCCGGTCAACCAGACAAGGCATTAGAACACTCGACGCGACCCATACTTAGGTTGTGCAGCATCAGAGATGCATCTTTGCCAAATGTGCCAGAAATATCTCTGGAGAGGCAAAGATGCAATCAAGTGCACCCACACACCAACGGGCAAACCGGATGACTCGATCACGATCGTAACCACCAGACCAAGACTGAGGCTTAGCCGCCCTTCTTGGGTACTGAACGTAGGCGTGGTTTTGCTCAAATGCGGACAGGCAAACAGAGCAAACCACATCCTCTCCAAATTCGGATAGCTACCGAGTTGGAGAAAAGGTGGGATTTTTTCTTCAATGAAAACCCATGTCGGGCACAGACCGATTAACAAAATCCATGGCTTAGCAGTTTTGGCTTTGAAGAAAGAAAACCAAGGATGGGGCGACGCCCCCATATCTTGGTGGCTTGGATAAGGTTCAGCGACCCCCAAGTTGACACATGGCATCAAACCATGCACGGTTAATTCATCATGTCACCTTAATAGTTCATCACAGAACCTCATCCCTCTTGATGAAGATGGACGATGAGTCCTCAGCATGAACAATGGCAGACAAAATGATGAAGTACAACAAAGGCATAAGCCAAACAGGTAAAACATTAAGGCAGTAATTCATGATGCAAATGCAGAAGTTTCATGGAAGTACAGAATAAAGAAACTAAATTTGTCCCTTATGGGTTATTACAAACCAAAAGGAAATTATCCAGAAAGAAAACAAAGGAAATTGTCCAGAAAGAAAACAAACAGGAAAGAAGGGAAGGAGGGCCGAATTAATGGTTCTGGGCGGAAACTTGAACATTGTTGCCCGCATCCTCCAGGTCCTTCACAAGTCCTTCATCTGCCACAACTTCACCGTCCACGACGACAGGCGAGACTGCAACATCCGATTCCTAGGCAGTGAGCTCAGCGGGAGTCATTTCACCAGACAAGGTAGAGAAGTACTCAGGGAAGCCATAACCAACGAAGGCATCTGTGAGCTCAGAAAGAGCAGTGGCATAGGCAGCAGAGTCTTCATACACGCTGTCCAGCGCATACGCCCGTCGAAGGAAGGCAGAAGAGTGCGCAACAGCACGCTCGGAGCGAGCCACCTTGGCAAACACTTCACGCATGCCGGAGGTCAGCACAGTCTGATAGTTGATGGCAAGATTTGCTTTATCCTCCAGCGCTTTCTTCAGTTGGCCCTCAGACTCGGCGTAGCGAGCTTGCAGAGCAGCCAAGTCATCAGACACCTTCCTCATCTGATCAGCCTTCTCAACAGCCTCATCTAGGCGTTTCCGCAGCTCGGTGGCAGACTTTTGAGCATCCAGCAGGGCAGCATCGCTGGTCTCCTTTGCCGCTTTCAACGCCTCGCTGTCCGAAATGGCAGACGCCAGTTGGGCGTTGACGGCATCCAGTTGTTTCTTCAGCGCTTGCTCGGATTCCATCCAGTCGTCGGGCGACCACTCGGCATCAGCATCCACCTTGGCGTCAGCCTGGAGCTTCATTATCTCAGCGTCGGCGATAGCCAGCTGTCTTTTCACATCCCCGAGTTCAATGAGGGTGGCATGATGCACTTTCTGATCAGCCTCATATGCCAAGCACAAAGCGCTGAAGTCAGAGATGATAGCGAGGGATGAGCAAGCACCCTGACATTACGACAGCTAAGATAAGAAAGTTGAAGAAAGAAAACAGAACACCAAAGAGTGACAGCCAGACGAAACTTACATCAAAGACGGATGAGATCAGATTATCCGTGGCAGTTCTGACCCCATGAAGATTCAACGCCGGATTTTTCACCCAGTCCCTGAAATGATCAATGGGCATCACCTCCTTGAGATATTCCAGCCGACCGGCAGGCGAGTTGAGGAAGACGGTGGAAGAGTTGGTTTTACCCTTATCGGTCTTGAAACCACCAGCATGCGGAGGGGCTCTCCCACCATGCTGTTGGCCAGTCACGCCAGGGCCACCTTTCGACTGCTCGGACACTTGGGGTCGAGTTAAGGCATTCTCACCACCCCCAAGCGCATCGCGACCACCGATCCCTATCTGGAATAGCTGGTTAGGCTGCAGCAGCCCCCTGGACGATCCAGTATCCTGATACAGGAATGAGGAACCATCAGCATTGCCATCCTGGCCAGTCTGGAAAGACTGGCCACGCGACTGGGTAGACTGGTTGGGCCGGTGCTGTCATCCAACTTCCTACGTTGAGAAGGGCGGTTGAACTTGGACACATCAATGGTCGGACGACGGTGAGCCATGGCTGCAGTAGACATGCGTCAAGAGACAAGTACAGTTGATGCAAAAATAAAAGATCATGATGCATATGAAAGATGAACAAAGAGGGTCAAGCCTAACTACATGCCTTTGTCGGGTTGACCAAGTTTCACGATGGCCAGCTCAGGGGGCGGGCTGAAGTTCTCAACTCCTTGACGGACGGGTTCGGCACCCCAGACGACATTACCACCATCTGGGTCGACGACAGTATCATCCTGGATGGCGGGGAGGACACGACGATGAGGCATGCCAGAATCCTGCAACCTCTCATCCAGCTTCAAGACACCTCATCTCTCCGGTTTCTCTTTCAGGGCCCTGATGGAGGCAGCCAAGCGGTTCTGAGAAATGCCATCTGGAGCGCAGCCGCGTGTGTCAGGATCACCCACGGCTTGATTTGGGCGAGAGGCGGCAGGACCATACACCACATCTTCATCGATAAACATGAATTTCACCTTCCAGTCCTTCGGCTTGGGCATGCCGGTCAGAATATGCAGGTCAACTTTGGGGCGAATTTTGATGTGACCCCAACCATCCTCGTTGTCACCACCACCAGTGTAAAAGAACACTCTGAAAAGGGTGACAGAAGGGACAACCCCACGAGCGCCACACAGGGTCTCAAAGCCAATCATATTCCGCACAACATTCGGCGTCATCAAGCCTAGGGTCATGTTAAAGTAACACATAACAGATTGACAAAAGGGAGTAAGAGGGAACCTGAAGCTGCAACGGGTCAAGTGCTCATAATAAATGGGAACTTTGCCCGCCGGAGCAGCGTTGATGGTGTCGGTAGGTTTAGGCCGGACAATGGACTTATCCAAATCAGCAATCTGAAGGCCTTCAGTATCCCGGCAGATCTGAACGAACTCAGCAACTTCTTCGTCGGTGATCTGGCAGAACGCGCCGGAAACAGGAACATCCGCCATGTCCGAAATCGGAGAAACGCGACAAAGGCACTAGCGGTAAAGCACAAAATGAAGAGACTAAATGATAAGCACAGAATACCTGAGGGTGGAGAGAGAAAGTGTATGGCGGAAGGAAGAAGATAAAGTGGAGAGCAGTTTAAATTTGAAATGAAAAGGGGGGAGTTATGCGAGCGGTTAAAGCAATAATGGCGGTTGCCAAAAAGTTGCACAGTTACTAAAGGCAAACCATTCGCACCCCCGAGGAAAAGTGTCGACACGTGGCAGACATGCAGTTAAAACAGAAGGCCCATTATCGCACAGATTTCAAAAGCCCAGTTACAGCCCCATGCTTGAACCGTCGCCCCGAGCTCGGACTTGGGGGGACTCGTTAGGGTCGGGCATCTCACCATCCAGGATGGTTCATCCCGACCCCCCATCCTGCATGACGATCGGGCTAGACCCGAGTGCAGACGGCAGACGACAGCTTTACCGACCCTGGCAAGAGAATCTCCCCAGATCACCTAACGGCGTGGTCTGATGTGACCAGGGTCAGCTTTTCAGCACTATATGTATCTCTCTATCACACTAGAGAGAGGTAAGTTGACTAAACACAACCAAACACATTTCCACTCTCCGAACAGTCTACTGACTTTAGCATCGGAGCGGGAACGGTAATTAGCCACCCCGCCCTGACTGAGAGTTCTTGATTCTTAGCAGGTTCATCCCATCTCATCATCAGGACGGATCATCAGGACGCACATCGCGATAGTAACACTCCGAGCAGGATGAAGAAGCCAGCCAACATGAGGAACAAGGCGTACTATTGTGAATACCATAACGACCATGGACACGACACCAACGATTGCTACCACTTGTGTGCTGCAATTGAAAAGTGTGTTAGATCCGGACAAGTCGCTCATCTTGCCAAGGAGGCCAGAGCCCACAACAAGGCCACCTGGTCGTCTGAAGCATCTGGACGGACGGATTTTCGAAGGGATACAAGAGGAAGAGCTTGAACTCCAGAACCCTCTCGTCCCAGCTTTCAGGGGAAGGAGGTGGCACGAGTAGGGAGGTATTCGGAGAACGAGGACGAGCATTATGAGAAGCGCCAGCGTGCAGAACGGGAAGACACCCCGGATGACAGTAGAAGGAAGTCAGCCATTACCAACATTTACACCATCATAGGTGGAAATGCAGGTTGCAAGACAGAATCCCAGAGGAAGGCTCGGTGTAGGAAGGTACCAGAACCAACACCGAGAGAAAGGAAGTTGGCGGAGGATGAAGTCATCACGTTCAGCTCAAAGGACCCAATCCTGGATCGTCCTGCTGGAGGTGATGCGGTGGTAATCCAAATCCAGATTGCAGACAAACTCATTCACAGGGTGTATGTAGATGGGGGCAGCTCGGCCGAGGTGATGTACTGGCATTGTTTCACGCAACTGGGCGAGGACATGAAGAAGAAGCAGAAGCCTACTGCCACCCCGCTCGTGGACTTCGCGGACAGGAAGGTATGGCCAGAAGGTACAATCTATATCCCCATAACTGTTGGTGAGCACCCATATAGCAAAACCATCGAGGTGGAGTTCATCGTGGTGAAAGCCAGCAGTCCCTACAACATGATACTTGGGCGTCCTGCACTAGCGCTCATGAAGGGGATAGCGTCGACCTTGCACCTGTTACTCAAGTTTCTAACCAAGGCAGGCATCGGTACGGTTAAAGGAGACCAGCAGAAAGCAATGGAGTGTCACCGCATTGCTCTTAGCAACAAAAAGAGGAATGTGGATGGCACGGGTAAGAAGCAGGTCTAGGTTACCGCCGACGTGCTGTGGCCATGGTGACGACCGCAGCACTACGCGAGGAAGAAGACCCAGTAGGCGAGACTGCACCTGTCGAACTGGGGCGCAAGGGGAACCAGGTCGTACAGGTTGGAGTGTCTCTACCGGAAGACGTGAAAGAGAGATTAGCCGCAGTGTTAAGGGATTACACAGACGTGTTCGCATTGGAGTCCAGCGACATGACAGGGGTGTCGGAGGAGATTGGGTGCCACACCCTCAAGATCTCACCGGACTACAAGCCTGTCGTCCAGAAGAAGTGAGCACTCTGCAAGGACAGGAACGAGGCGGTCAACATGGAAGTGGGCGAGTTGATCAAGTCGGGTATCCTGGTCGAGGTGAAGTACCCCACCTGGCTAGCTAACCCCGTCTTGGTTAAGAAGCCAAACGGATCATGGAGAACGTGTATTGACTACACCAGCCTCAACAAGGCCTGTCCTAAAGATTGTTACCCGCTGCCGATGATTGATCAGAAGGTGGATGCACTGGCAGGGTACAAGGTGAAGTGTTTCCTTGATGCGTATAAAGGTTATCACCAAATCCCCATGAAGAAGGAGGATGTGGAGAAGACAGCCTTTATTACGGAGAGATGAGCATTTGGATACCGGATGATGCCATTTGGACTCAGAAATGCTGGAGCAACATACCAACGTGTGGTCGACAAAATATTCAAGGAGCAGATAGGACGCAACTTGGAGGTCTACGTCGACTACATGGTAATCAAGAGCAAAGACTTCAACACGCTGACTGAAGACGCGAAGGAAACCCTAGAGCGCTTTCGAAGCACATGTTTAAAACTCAACCCTCTCAAGTGCCAGTTTGGGGTCCAAGAAGGACGATTCTTGGGCCACATAGTTACAAACGAAGGGGTACGAGCAAATCCAGACAAGGTCAAGGCGGTGCTGGACATGAAACCACCAAGGACAGTGAAGGAAGTGCAAAGTCTGAAAGGCAAGTTAGCGGCATTGAACCGTTTCCTGTCAAGAGCAGCTGAGCGCGCACTCCCTTTCTTCAAGGCGCTGAAGAACAGTGTCAACAAGAAGGGAGATATCAGCTGGGGACCTGAGCAAGATGAAGCTTTCAACGACTTGAAGAAGCACCTGCATAGCTTGCCCTTGTTGACATCGCCTCAACAGGGTGAAACCCTCTACCTGTACGTGTCGGCCGGAGTAGAGACCGTCAGTGCAGCCCTTGTACGAGAAGAAAGAAAGGTACAGAAACCCATATCTTTGTAAGTAGAGCTTTGCAGGGAGCTGAAACAAGGTACACGGGAGAAGACAAGCTGGCCCTGGCTGTGGTACATGCAACTCGACGGCTCAGACACTACTTCCAGGCGCATCCCGTGGTGGTGTTGACTAACCACCCCATGAAGGCCATCCTCACCAGACCAGAAGCATCAGGCCGGTTGGCTAAATGGGCGGTGGAGCTTGGCGAGCACTCCATCGAATACTCACCAAGAAAGGCCGTCAAGGGTCAAGTTGTCGCTGATTTCCTAGCATAAATGCCCCCGGAAGTGAAGAAAGCAACATCCTCACCCGAAACCAGCGCAGCAGGAGAAAAGAGGAAGCGAGCTCCAAGTGACGAGTGGCAGCTACATGTAGATGGAGCATCTGGTGTAGAAGGTGCCGGCGCGTGTTTGGTTCTGACCGACCCAAGTGGAGTTGAAGTCACTTATGCATTGCGATTTGAATTCCCCGCATCAAACAATGAAGCTGAGTACGAGGCCCTGATTATGGGAATGGAGATAGCAAAGAAGTTTGGAGCGAGGAAGTTGATGGCACATAACGACTCAATGCTTGTAGCAAAACAATATGAAGGAACCTACCTAGCTAAGGACCCTGTCATGATGAAGTATAGGGACAAAGTGAGATTGTTGGCATCGGAATTCAAGGAATTCGACATGATCAACGTGCCAAGGTCAAAAAACACCAGAGCTGACGCCTTGAGCAAGTTAGCATCCTCAACACGGGCACACTTGAACAAGGCAATGATGGGGGAAACCCTCACACACAGATCAACTGACAACAAGACGGTGGGAGCTGTCGATGTTGTTGAGGGAACAAGCTGGATGAAACCAATGATGGATTTCCTTGCCAACGGAGTAGTCCCCGAATGCAGTAAGGAAGCCAGAAAGCTGAAACTCAACGCTCCTAACTACGCGCTGAAAGATGGAGTTCTGTACAGACGGGGTTTTCTAGAACCCTGGTTGAGATGTCTCAACCAGTCAGAAGCAATGCGAGTGGTTCGAGAGGTGCATGCAGGATGTTGCGGAAGTCATCAAGGCGGCAAAGCACTCGCATTGCGGATCACTAGAGCGGGTTACTATTGGCCTCGCATGAAGGAAGATATCAACCAGATGACCAAGAGTTGCAAGAAATGTCAAACACATGCAAATGTACCAAGGCTGCAGAGTGAGAAGCTGACGCCCATACAGTCTCCGTGGCCCTTTGCAATGTGGGGAATTGACATTGTCGGCCCTTTCCCAACTGCAACAGGAAGACGCCGTTTCCTTGTCGTGGCAGTTGATTATTTCACAAAATGGGTTGAAGCCGAGGCACTGACAACCATAACAGGGAGAAGGATGACGAGCTTTGTGTGGAAGAATGTGGTCTGCCGCTTCGGAATCCCACAAGTACTGGTCAGTGATAATGGCACTCAGTTTGAAGAAGAAGTGTTCAAGGACTGGTGCAGCAACATGGGCATCATGCAGAATTTTCACATCAGTTGCTCACCCACAAGCCAATGGGAAGGTGGAAGTCATAAACCGAACCATCGTGCAAGGACTCAAGAAGAAACTCGATCAGCGCAAGGGAGCATGGACAGAGGAGCTGCACAGCGTGTTGTGGTCTTACATGGTGACTCTCAGAACCAGCACAGGAGAGTCCCCCTACAGACTGTGTTTTGGCACTGAAGCCATCATACCACCTGAGATGCTTGTACCTACCCTACGAGTGGAAGATCCTCTGCCAGTTGCAAGAAACGACGAAGGGTTGAGGCGGAACCTGGAGGAGTTAGAGTATGAGCGGGAGAAAGCGTCGCTCGAAGAGGCAACCTACAAGTCTTGGATGGAGCAAAGATACAACAACAAGCTGCGACCTCGTAGTCTAAAGGTTGGTGACTTGGCCTTGAGAAAGAATGAAGCATCAAGAGTGGAAGTGATAAGTCCATGGTTCGTATTCGGACCTCGTTCATACCCGAGAAGGGTCATGGGCTCGAGATACGCGGAGGATGGGTCAACGGGTCCATCAATCCTAATCCTTATAAGGAATGCGTATATTATGAATGTTCTACAAGGAATATACATCTTCTCAAAGATGGTAATTCAGCTATCCTAAACATGGTAACACAACCATGTCCGAATTACACTTCTATTATACATGGTAATACAACCTCTATTCCCATAAGAGTTTTATTCATACACATATCTTGGTGATCTACGGATTGTAACCATATAAATACCCTAAGAGGTTTGGTAGACCTCTCATCTAATCTCATACTTTATACTTTACGCCTTAAGAAAATATATTGACTTGAGCGTCAGAGTGTCTATCCCCGGGACACCCGGGGCCTTTGTCTTGCAGATCAGTTCGAGAGCCTGGTTCGTCGTCTAAGTGTTGGTGTCCGGCATACATCAATTTGGCACGCCTAGTGGGATATCCCACACCCATTGACGATGTCGCCGAACCTTGTTTCCGATCTGGTCTAACGCATCCGAAGAAGCAACTTCTCCAACAACATGTCTGAAGCCGAGCAACCCAGGCGAAGCGCCCGTGTGTTAGGGAAAAATCCGGAGGAGAATCCAGGAGCAGAACAACCCCCCAAGGACGAGGACGAGGACGAGGACGCGGTCGACCCGGAGGATCTCGCACACGCTCCACCTCTGAACCACCGTCAGGCTTTACCATGGGGGCAGGGAACTCCAACGTTCCAAACTCATTCGGTCCGAATCCTGTCGTATCCGGAACACCCCTCTCCGGTCCAATCCTGTTGTGTCAGGAGTACCACCTTCTAGATCAAATCCTGTTGTGTCAGGAGTGCCACCTTCTGGATCAAATCCTGTTACGTCAGGAGTACCACCTTCTGGATCGAATCCTGTTGGATCTGAAGCACCGAACTCGGGACTAAGAATTTCGATCCAGACTGACATGAACTACAGCGAACACGTCAACAATCAAGACGGCCTCGACCCAGAGAATGAGCTTGGATATGACGGACCTGATTCGATCTTTACCTCAGAAGAACAAGCACTAAGAGATCAACAAATCCTCACGGAAAAACAACAGGAGGAGGAAAGACAAAGACGTCTTAGGGGAACCTTGAGCCGGACTGTGGGACATAACCCTCCAGGTTCCGGGCCCACTTATATCAACCTTGACCCTTCGAGAACGATCCCTGAAGATGTCCGAACGCTGATGAGGAACTTACAAGCCCAATATCCTGATTTTGTCGCATCTTTGATAAACTCAGGTCAACAAGTCAGTGCCCAGATGCATGAAGCTCCCAACCGAGTATCTGTCTCAGGAGCCCAAACTACACCACCTGCTGATCCTACTTAGGAGCGAAGACTGCTCAATAATTTATCCAAGGATCTGCCACCTTATAATGCTCAGAGTAGCCTGCCACCACCTCCTAATGTATCCAATTATTAGGGTGAAGGCACATGATTAAGTAGGGAAGAGGTGAGAGGATGCGCATCCTCAACATAGAAGAAGAGCTCAGACGCGAAAAGAGGGAGCGATCTCGAAGCGAATGGCAAAATAGCGCTGATCGGTCCTACTCACAAGATGGAGCCTACCCTACCCTAGGCAAATATGAGGTTGACCAAGAAATCAAACGTATCCTCGGACCCAGAGGACAAGCTGCTTCTTCACCCTTCTCACGACATATTGTGAATCTCCCCCTCGATAACCACAAGAAGGTCTCAAAGGACCCTGTAGGCATAACAAACACACCTTGGGCCTCTAGTTCCTTTATTTGGAACTTACAAGCGTTAAGCTCGGCCTGGCACATTCTCAATTTATTTATTTTGGAGGCAATCTTGTGATTAACAGTGATGGTCTCATCTCGGAGTCTAGAAATAAGAAGATCCTTCTCATGACTTTCACCCTTGACCTTCATTAAGTCACTCTTGACTTTTCTCCATTCTTGGTCATACTTTTTATTGGTGGCCACGACCTTGTTGTGAGCATCTTCCAAATCTCTATATCTCTGCTGAAGATCACTCAGCTCCTGATTCAGCTCAGCTCTTCGCTTCAAAGCCTCTTTGAGCCCCCCTCGAAGACTCTCACATTCTTCCCGCACAATGCTGAAACAGCCTTTGGAGTCATCAAGATCTTCCTCCAGTTCCTTGTTCTTCTGAAAAACAGCTTCATACTTGACCTGCAAATCAGCACATGCGGCAGAGCAACACTGGACATAAAGGAAGGTAAAGACCAATTAATTCCAAAGACAAAGCAAGTGTTCAGAATACATGAAACGCCAAAATTTGGCGAAAAGAGAAAAATCTTGAAGTAAAAGACAAGGCTCTAAGGAGTTACAGTCTTCTCCGACACATCGGTAGTCTTTGGGTCCTCAAGTGAAGTCTCAGCAGCCTGTTTCTCCATCAGGAACGTTAGCTCAGGATACAAACCAGACAGTCTGTCCTTAACCTCCTCAAGAGTTAAATCCTTCTTCAAAGACTCCAGGTTAGAAAGTAGACTGGTCTCAAACCCCCCAATCTGGCTAAACTTCGCCCGAAATTCCTTCAAATTCTCTGGTACTTCAGGCCAAGTGTAGGCAGGGGCAAGACATCCTTGAAGCTCTTCACTAAGAAACCCCTTCAGAGGAATCCACATCTTCGAGAGCTCAGATTTATGGTAGAATTCACCATACTCTTGACGATGTGCTTCCATCTCTAGACAGTTGAGGCAGAAGTCTATTATCAACCGAACTAGCCGCCACTGGCTAACAGGATCAGCATACCGGTCTCTCTCAGCTTCCACCAAAGTCATGTTCCTTTTCAACTCTAAGAAGGAACCATCAGACAACGTTTTTGCCTTTTCCAAAGCTCGATTCTCCTCTTCTAAGGCTCTTATTTTATCCTTAGCCTGAGTCAGCTCATTCTGGAGATGCTTCAGCATATCTGAAGGTTCCTTAGACCTCTTGGACATCTCCTCCTCCATCAACTCGAGCTCGAACTCCTGTCCCCGAGAACGGTCATACAAGGTCCGAAGAGAATTGTACATATACCTCACCAGACTCGCAGACTGTAAAAGAAGGCAAAGAGAATTAAATAACTACACAGCTAATCCTATCAGAAAGCATGACGAATCATACCTGGTTAATTTTAGGACAGCCCGGTACCACCTCGACCAGAACCTCAGAAGGAGAAGGCGATACATACTTCTCAAACCCTTCCAATGGTCCGAGTTTGAGCCTTGGCTTCTTTGGAGACTTATCTGCAGAAATCCCTGAAGCCTCGAGATCCCTCTTCTTCTCATTGCTACTCAATAGCCCCCTTGATTCAGCTATCTGAGACAACAGACTGGCTGCCCTGTTCGTCCTAGAAGCACCCACTGCACATACAAGGAATAAAGTTAGCGTAAGAAGCAATGGATACATTGTGGATGAGAATATAACACAAGAAGAAATACCCTCTTGTAACGCAATTGATTCTACCACAGAAGTTATCATCACGACCTCATCGACATTTTCGGTCGTGATGGGAAGGACACTAGGGGTCCGAGACATTTCCTTTCTCGGACACCGAACCAAGGCGGAACCCTCATCCTCTTCCTCATCTGATGGATCTAAAGCCACAGGAACAGATAGAAAATATGCCTCCCCAATCACTTTCAGATGTGATTGAGTCTTCTTGGGTCCTTGAACCAACCTTTTAAACCGACGCCCACGTCGAGCATCTTTCATCAGACCCGAGATTTCCTTATTTACCTCTTTCTCGGATATCTCATCTTGGGCAGCTCTCTCTCTTCTAATGCTCTATAGGCCTGCAATGCCTTAGCTGCACCACCTGGATCCTGCTCCATAGACAGGAGGGCTTCATACCAGTCCATCTCAACACCTTCTGGTTGATCAAAATGTGACAACTTCAAGAAGCTACAATTTTGAAGAGTACGGCCGGATAGTTGGTTCAACCAATCATACGTTTCTACAGGCCATTGCCAATCCATTTGATGATCTCCAGATACAAACCTACCCTCTCTAAGTTTGATCTTATCATTCACCAACTCCCAGCAGATGGCGGGACGACTCCACTTCATGCCAGATCTCATTTTGGACATCTTCATTCCAGTCAGGAACTTCATACTTGGTTCGATCGAAGGTTAATTTTACCTTATCCCACTTACCGCAGTTCACAGGAAGCACAAAAAGTTTACCTAAAGTGGTGTCACGAGAGGTCAAGGTAACACTTTGTTTAACAATGGAAACCTTATACATGGTCCGCAACAAGGAGAGACTGGGGCGATAACCTTTACGAGCACACCAATTTATTAAGGCCATAATGATTACTATCACATTGGCATGTAACTGACCTGGATGAACCTTATAATGCTGAAGAAAATCATCCAACAGTGGGGGAAAAGGGAAGGCTAACCCATGCTGTAGAAACCTTCCATATATGACCCCTTGGGTCGGAGTTACTAAGTCAACTGCAGATTTGTATTCTCCAAAGTACATGAGGTCAGCATCAGAAGGAATGGAAAAGGGACAACCTTCTGCGAAGATAGCAGCATCAGCGCGTGCTTTATCCTCCTTCAAAGACTTTCTACTACTACCTTCGCCATCCATGGACACTATACCTTTGGATGAATGCATTACCATAGGGCTATTCCCCTCTATCTGAGCCCTTCTGGCCATAGCCCTCAACCTCTTTTCTTCCTCAGAGGCTTTCTTCTTCAAAATTACATGTTTTTTCCCACTCGCTACCTCAGCTCTGCGGCGGTCATGGGAGCTACTCTCCTCAGCCGGAGCTTCTACATACTCTCCCTCATCATGATAGGGGATGGAAATTGTTCTATTATTATTGCTCATGATTATAGAGAGTATGGGGGGAAATACACACACAAGAGATAAAAGGAAAAAACACACACAAGCAAATGTGCAGAGAAAGAAGATGACACTTACTGGTGATGGAAGCAGAAATATGGGGCTTCAAAAATTGATGAAGTATTGATGCGCCTTCTGAACTTGGAAAGAGAAAATTTACGAATAAGAGAAGACAATGGGAATGATTTGGGAAATTTAATCCAAACCCAGACAGCATTGAAGATGAGCAATTACCTCGATTCTGTTTCCAAGGCAAGTAATTGGAGAGACGGGGGACAGACCGTCTCTGCTTGCCAATGAAGACACGCCACATGTATCTACCATCTAGATTTCAAAAGAAGCTAATCTCAGCCGTCCATATATTTGATGGAATACGAAAGGATTTGAAGCTAGATATTCAGAAGGGTAAGCCCAAAAGGACACCCCGAGTTATTCTCCCTCGAGTTATTGGTCTTCCCTCGAGAAGCAAGCCTCTCCTTCAACCTTCGAGATGGAACACTCTATATTCTGAAGATCTACCTTGGGGCTACTGATAAGTCCATGGTTCGTATCCGGACCTCGTTCATACTCGGACCAGGGCCCGAGAAGGCTCATGGGCTCGAGATACGCGGAGGATGGATCCACGGGTCCATCAATCCTAATCCTTATAAGGAATGCGTATATTATGAATGTTCTACAAGGAATATACATCTTCTCAAAGATGGTAATTCAGCTATCCTAAACATGGTAACACAACCATGTCCGAAATACACTTCTATTATACATGGTAATACAACCTCTATACCCATAAGAGTTGTATTCATACCATAAACACATATCTTGGTGATCTACGGATTGTAGCCATATAAATACCCTAAGAGGTTTGGTAGACCTCTCATCTAATCTCATACTTTATACTTTACGCCTTAAGCAAATATATTGACTTGAGCGTCGGAGTGTCTATCCCAGGGACACCCGGGGCCTTTGTCTTGCAGATCAGTTCGAGAGCCTGGTTCGTCGTCGAAGTGTTGGTGTCCGGCATACATCAGGAAGGACAACTCAAGTTGGATGCTAACTGGGAAGGCCCCTACCGTGTTGTTGAGGCACTGGGAAAAGGAGCGTACAAGATGGAACACTTGGATGGGAGACCAATTCCAAGAACCTGGCACATGAACAACCTCCACAAGTATTACATGTAAGGCGCAACATGGATCTCGTCTCCTCGCCTTACTTGTGAATTTTTCCTTCGTTTTCTTCTTTTTCTTTTTGATGCAGTGGAGGATCCCAACAGAGGTCAGGCAACTCATTAAGAGTTTGCAAGATGATCTTGAGGGAAGCCTCATGAAATGAAAAAAGCCCCCAACAGAGGTCAGGCAGCCTGATAAGGTGTGCAAGATGATCTTGAGGGTGGCCTTTGTAGTCCCAGAACTTATAAGATGAAAGCAATGAGAAGTGTTTTTAAGTATATCTCACCAAGGCACGAACCAGTCATCTGGTAGATGTCTCTTTTCTCGTTTTTCCCTTTGAATTATGCACTGACACGAACCAGTCAACTGGTATAGGTCATTCTACTTGCTTTCTTTTTTGTATAAAAATGCAGTGACAACAAGAGCAAATATTTCTTGAAAGAGAAGTGCAAGAAAATGGAGTTCAAAAAACAAAAGAACCTAAAATAAATGCAAAGAGTTTCAGAAAAGAAACTTGCATCTAAAAAAGGGCCTATGATGCCTTAGCCATAGAAAACAAGTTGAAGACTGAATTCAACTTATTACATGGTGCAAAGGGCTACATGATGGAGACGTCCATCATGCCCATAAATTTGCAACAAGTAAAGCTTATTAAAGCAAGAAAAAACAAACCAGTAATAAACGCTTGTGCTAATTAAAAATATATCCCAGAAATACGAATTCAAAATATTCAAAGGGAAATAAAAAGATGGCACAAGCGCCATGAGAAAAGAGCATGCAAGTCTCATCAACAAGTTCAGAATAAAGCAAAAGAAAAGTAAAACACCATCACCACCTTTTCTTCTACTTGTTATCAGAGGAGGAGGAAGCTGGCTGGTCTGGCTGCCACTTCATTAGATCCTCCAAAGTCAAGTCAGGACCAAGGGCGGAGAAGTATTCCTGGAAGTCATACTGCTGGAAGTGGGCGTGCACACGACCAAGTTGGATCTTCATCTCAACATCATCTGGCACATTGGCCATGATATGATCAGCTTCAGTTAGGGCCTCATCTAGAAGACGTCTGGCCACCGGGCTCTGATCCACACTGGCCCTGATCTTGCTGAAACCTTCATCTCTGAGCCAAACCCTTGTCCTGAGGTGCTCCCCAATGATAGAATCACGCTGGTCCAGTTGACCACGCAGAGAAGCACTCACCCCACGCTCTAACTCCAAGTCTGCATCCAGAGATTTGATCTTGATTGCCAGATCCTGGTTAGCTGTCATTGCCATGTTCAGCTTCTCGTTTGTCTCTTTGTTCTTGTCAGCAAGACGAGCTACCTCCTCATTCAGACCCAGCTTGGTCTCAAGCAGTTTCTCTTTATCAGACTGAATTTGGGCAAGAGTCAAATCCTTCTCCATGGCTAGCTCACGAATCCTAGCAATGTTGGCATCAGCCTTGTCGAACATCTTCTTCGCCTTGCCAAGGTCACCTCCAAAATCCCTCTCCCAGGCTTGGATAGCAACAGCAGCACACAGACCCTGTGCAACAAGCAAGAAGGAAGTAAAAAACAAGAACACAGAGAAAACAAAACAAAGAAAAACAAAAGAAGCCAGGGGATACCTCCATATCTGTAGCAGCCATCCTATCTCCTATACTGCTCACCCCTGACAGGTTGATGAGTGGGTTGGCACGCCAAGATTGCATTGGTCATCAGGGATGGATTGCAACAGGAGCTGACGAAGGGAGGCCGTAGGACAAACCTGGGTCTCGGGGGCAGGATCCAAAGGCTCCTCCCCCGACACACGCCCAAGTCCTCCTAACAGAGAGGCTACACATTCCTCTAGATGAGGATCCTTAGCAAGGTGACGCTGCTCACCTTGATCCACCTCTGTCACATCCTATGACTTGGTTGCTTCCAGCATGTTCGGCACCTTGTGCTCCTCCAACATCTTCTTTGTCTTGGCACGAGCCTGCTTGCCACCAGTATCTGATGAAGATGAGGGCCTCTTCTTGGAATGAGATGGTATGTCGCTAGTCAAGTCAATCACTCCAACAGACAACCCCTCTACTGCTCATCTGCCCAGGCCCCGACTCAGACGAGACGGCTGACGTCTGACGTCTGATTCCCGCAGAGGCAGGAGGTTCAACTTGAGTAGGGGAAACTACATTACAAAAAGAAGGAACAAGATAAAAATTCAGTAACCGCACAATGACATTAACAACATAAAGGTGAGATACTTACACACAATGAGAGGCTCCGTCACTGTTTCGCAAGCCATGGGAAGGAAGGACATCCCAGATCCCTGCAAAAGAGCATCATAGCACAAGTAGTAAGCAGGAGTGGGATTCTTCCTCAGCAAGTCGACGGAAGAGCGCAAAGGGACCATTTTTCCCTCATCAGGAGACTTAGTGCGGCTGCGGAGGGGCCCTGGCGGATAGATGCCTGGGTTTTCACCAAAAACCAAGGATTTCTTCACAAATGCAAACTTGCGAGTCCAATCAACCCGAGTCGGCAACTCGGTCACCACCCTGGAACCCTCCCAATTCTTCAAGAAGAACCAACTTGGTGGCTCCTTGCATGGATGGTAGAAGGCGCGAAACAGCTGGTAGGTTAGCTCAACCTTGTGGAACCTGCATAGAACCTCGAAACCCACCAAGATGCGGGCTGAGTTTGGGGTTAGGAGTGAAAAGTTCAGATCGTAAAACCCTAGGACCGACTGGAAAAAAGGGGAAAGCGGGAAATGCAGACCACAATGGTCAAAGCATTCCAAGTAAATCACACAGAACCCATCCTTAACTTGGTCAGCCGACACATCAGCCGCCGGCAAGGCAAAACAGTCAGCAAGATCCAGCTGAACAGGATCTGCTTCCTTAGGAAGAAGGGCATTGGCCTGCATAGAGGCCACAGTTTCACAGCGACAACGAAGAAGTGACAACTCCGCCTCGGTAGTAGTACAGAAAAGGGTTTCAATGGTGCTCTTCATCATGGAGGGAGAGAAAGAAACAAAGGAAAATTTTTGGAGAAAAAACAGAAGTAAGAAGAAAGGAATAAAAAGCTGAAAAAGGCAGCTTAAATAGGTTGAAAAGAGGCGTGCTTTTTCATTACGAAAAGACGCGTCACATCAATGACAGATTGATGGGAAAACAGGCTAATAAATGATGCCTTTTCTCGAAAAAAGACATGCCCTTTCTCCAAGACACGTCAAAACTACATGACCGTTCAGAAAAGATGAACCGCCAAAAAAGAAGCAAAGGAAATCGCCATCAAGATGAAGCATGTCAACATGTCTCACTACTCCAACATGTTCAGAAGCTTCATCTCGAGTTCCGCAAAGCCATAATCAGACCGACGCCCATGAACAACACAGCAAATAGTCCTGGACCATGAGAACCATGGACAGGACTAGGGGGACTTGATAGGGTATGGGCCATAAAGCCCGTACAAGGTCAAGTAAACCACACAAGATGAGGACCCCCACCTTGCTTGACAGCTCACACAAAGTACACACACGTGAGACCCCGTGCTCAACATGTACGCAACGCATGGAGGAACACAACAGAATCCATGGAGACGCTCACACCGGATGAGGCTCCCAACAGGTATAAAGGAAAGAGAGCTTCCTCTCTCTTTCCTCAGATTCTCTCGTACTGTTACTTGGATTTTCTCTCTCTAAAACACCCCAAATCTTACTTGGGCGTCGGAGCGGGCGACGGCCGAACGCCTCCCGCCTGAGCTCACGTTGCTCTTTGTGCAGGAACGAGAAGAAGGTTATCACCTTGCTGGAAGTCCAATCCACACCGGAAATCCAGAACCATATCAACGGCAACAACAAGAAACAAACGAACAGATGCCATCATGGCAACTGGAGCAAAAGTTTTCGCGTAATCGGTACCTTCAATTTGACGATTACCAAGGATAACCAAACGTTCAATGGAGCCATCAGATTTGTACTTGGTACGGAACACCCACTTACTGCCAATTGCCTTCTTGCCATAACCCATGTGCCATTCCGCTCGAGAGTATTGAGTTCAACAACAGATACAATAACTCTCCAATGAGCATGCTTAGAAGCCTCCATATAAGTAGTAGAATCTGCACTAGAGGTTATCGCATACAAAAATCTAGAATGCGAAGGTAAAAATTTATCATAATTTACAAAATCATAAATAGGGTATTGAATACCTGAAAACAGCGAGGGTAAAGCAGATGAAGCAGTATGGGAGGGGGGGTTTATAAGCAGCACAGACGTAGTCATTCAAGTAGGCAGGACGAGTCTTGATGCGAGTGCTAGGAACGCGAACCGGAACTGTTGCAGAAGGTTGAACGGGTACTTTAGGAGTCGGAGAAGGTAGATGATCAGTGTGAATTGTCTGTGTAGGAGGAAGGTTAGGGCTGGAAGGTTCAGTATGAATTATTGGACCTGTCTGGACCGTTCGAACTAGAAAGGGCTGCTGAACTGGTTGGTCCGTGTGAACTGTCGGACCCAGCAAAAGAACTGGACCATCTGAACTATTCGAAACAATTAGTGGGCTTGACGAAAACTGTGGCAAAAATACAACATCGTCACAAGTAGCCGGAGCTGGAGATGTAGAAACATGTTTAGGAACATGAGTCTTCTCAGCGAATGGAAAATTGTCTTCATAAAACGCAACATCACGATTGTCAAGAAAGGATTCAGAATCCAAGTCATAAAGATGAAACGCTTTCTTGCCAAGTGTATAGCCCAAAAACACACAGTATCGACTCCTTGATGTAAACTTGTCACGAGGTCTAGAACGGAAGCGAAACATGGCACTCTTCAATTCTTGGCGCCACCGACGTTGATATCTCACTCCACTGTAAGGTCTCTGAATTTCGGGAGAATAAAGAACAGTGGAAGGGTATGGGAGAACCACCAAGAGAATGACGATACGGGGAAGGAGAAATTTACCGTTAACTCATAAACAACCGTCGGTGCCGGAAGTTTAATAGGACCGGATCAGAGAATGACGGTTTTGATATCCCAAATTTTGATGGGGTGAAAAAGAAGAAAAAGCAAGAGAATTACTTTTTGGAATGAAGTTAATTAGTATTAATTGGCTAAAAATAGATTTAATGATGACCACTAGATTATATCTAATCCAAAGGCTAGGATTTGGAGTGAAATTTGGAGTAAAAATAAGGGAGTCTCCTGATCCATTCCCTATATATATATTATATATGAAGGGATCAAGACACTCCATTATTCACACTCAATTTTCACTCCAAATCTCAGCCTTTAATTCCATCTAATCTAGGCCATTAATTTACTATTTTTTTATTACTTAAAATAGAAAATCCTTCTAATTAACATTTGGTCCCTTGTAATCAAAATTAAATCCCTGTAAACTTTTTTCTTCTTGACCTCATCGACCAGTCAACTCTCAACCCTTCCTATTTATACATATTCATGTACTCTAAATTCCATATTCATCTCAAGAATCTCTCAAACCAAAACTTCCAGTACTAGCTATAAAGATTTCAAGTTAAAAATTAAGTAAAATAAATTATGCTCTCTGCTTCTAAAATCTTGGTCGGCTTTGCTTGTTTGGTTTGTTTCATAGTTCCGGTGGCCGTGGAAACGCGGAAACCAGAGTCTGGCATCATAAATGGGATGTCAAGTACAGTCACCGGACTGCTACAAGAAGCTGGTTATCACCCGGCCAGAAATCTCGGGCCCATCATCTTTGCGCAGCAGGGTGATACGGTTACCGTTGATCTAAGGAATAACTTGCTGACGGACGCCGGCGTCGCCGTTCATTTGGCACGGCATTAGACAGGTTTGTATGTATATAATGCGTATATATACAAAGGAAAAACGAAAATGATAGTTTCTGGTTTTTTTTTTAATTTGGAACTTTAATTCTTGGTTCGATATTCGATTGTTTCGATACAAGTTTGTTGTAAATAGAGTAAGATCATATTCTCTTTAGTTAATTTATAGATGAAACAGACTATAATTCTAAATACGCTGCTTCACTCCAAGCTATAATTCCAATCTTAGTTGTTGTCTTTCTCATTATCGCTTAACTAGAAAACCTTCTGGTATAACAGAGCTTGGAAGTCGATTGGAAGTCGATTGTTATTATCAGTTCTACTTCTTGCCATGGTCATTTCAGCTTTAGTTGAAATGAAACGCCTTGCAACTGCTCCAGAACACAGTCTGGTTGATAAACCAAAAGTAACAGTCCCTTTGAGTTTTGTATAGTTAATCCCCCAGTATGTGGTGATTGGAATATCTGAATATATAGTTTGTTATGGTTGGTTTGCAAGAGTTTTTCTATGATCAGGTGCCTTATGATTTGAAAAGTACATGCATTGCTCTTAACCTTGGCATATATTCGGTATAGGAGGTTATTTTAGCAACTTCCTCGTCTCTGTGATTGAAAAAGCCACGGGTGGAGATTGTCAGAATAGCATTTACATGGATTTAATATTGATTACAAGGGACCAAAAGGTAATTAGAAGGATTTTCTATTTTAAGTAAAGAAAAAATTAGTAAATCAATGGCCCAGATTAGATGGAATTAAAGGCTGAAATTTGGAGTGAAAATGGAGTATAAATAAGGAAGTGTCTTGATCAAAACATATATGGGAGGGGTTCAATTCACTCACTTAATTTTACTCAAGATCTTACTCATATTTTTAGCCATTGGATCAAAACATAATCTCCCTCTTCAATTAATTCCTTAGATTTTATTTTCATTTTTTACTAGGTATATATATAAAAGCAGGAAGTGGCGGCGTAAATAATAATAAAAAAAACACCGCCGCCGGCCGCCAAAAAAAATTATAATTAATATATGAAATTACATCAAAATTTGAGTTTTGATATCTCCGGTCTGTTTAAACCGTCACCGTTGCAGCTTTCCTTTTAAATTTTTTTTTCCATTACCATGTATACTTACCAAAAATTGAATAGCTAATTGTAGGAATGACTATAGCAAATAATACTATGGAATATATTGCATGCCATATATCCATTGTCGGATCTTATGTACCATATTATTCCCTCTATCTCCTTTAATATCCTTTCTTCTTGCGATTTACCATATATATTATTAGTTAAGTAATATTTTTTGGTTTTAAAAGAGAGTATATTATTTTGATTTAGTAATCAAATATTCATCAAATATGTTATTTTGACAGTTATTATAGTAATTTTACAGGAAATATAGTTGCTGTACCATATATATGGAAATATAAGAGTTATGTCATATATGACAATATATGGTAATGTTATTTTATTATACATTACGATGCGTTTATATATAAATAATATCACTCTCATAGGTTTTTTTCTTTTTAGGTTTTTTTTTCGCTTATGTTTGTGACTTTATGAATTGGGGACATTCTCGCTTTGAGTTCATGTGATATTTTCATATGATGCATGAACAAAATTCCATATAAATGCACCTTCATTTGATTTATTGAATAAACTAAAATTCACTCTGTATTCCTTTCTATATATTTAAGGTGATTCTTAGAATGGAAGGAAGTAATTCCATATTTCTAAAACCTATAATACACACGGACACGGTGAAAATTATGGAATAAACCACCCCAATTATAACTCATTATATGGAATATGTATATTATTTACAGTATAAAACTTACCAAAGTTGACAAAAACTATTTAATATTATAAATGCTGTCTTCGTTAAGATTCCGCCTATAATAATATATTCAAGAAACACAAAACACTAAACGACCTCCAAGTCCGCGTTTTACGTGGGAACACTACCTCCGGTGACCTCTACAATTAACGTACATATATAGTATGCGTATAATTTTGGAAGGTTGTGTCGTTTTAATTAGGTAGCCACCTTTTTACCATATTTGTATATACTTTAGTAATATAATATAAAAAGTTAAATAATTCATGTACTGATTTAATCTCCATTAATTCCATACATCCCATCTAATTAGTTCATTTTATGGTATTAAGATTTAAGATAAGGCTTCTCTCAATGTTCTGAATTAATTCATGGTATTAAGCGTTGAGTTCAAAATATTTTATGGTATTAGTATATTTTCGATTTTTTACGTATTATTATATAAATAAGGTCTCCTAATCTCATCATATTTTTGTCACCATGGCACACTTCTAGGTTCTAATAAAGCTCCACGCCGATGAATATAGTAAAAAATTCATAGTTCTTTCTTAATAAGACTGAAGAATTATGAAAATTCACAGTGGAGTTTAGTCGACAATCACATAACCATTTCCCCCTTTTCGGTCGAGCTTGAACATGGAGTTTGATCTATGAATAATCTTATTATTATGATTTGAAGGGATTCACAAGATCGTTACAAGATTGAGGTCTCTACTTTTATGTGGATGCACTATATTTATGGTACGACAGGTGAAAAAGGCAAATCGTTCTTTTGAGAAGAAGAGCTCCAATATATATGTTTCTAGCAAGTTCAAGCTCCTAAAGGTCGCCATCTTCTTCAAAATGCTGATGGCATCGTGAACCTATCGACAGAGCCACCGGCACAAGTTTGAGGTATATATATTGGTTGTATATATTCTAGAATGTCTGTGGCTATTGATGACCAAATTAGATAGATCGGTTAATAATTCGATGCACAATCGCTGAATCGAAGGATGTGGAGTGACCGATTCACGAATACACTTTCTTTTGAAGTAACCAAACATTTTAAACGACTGGTAAGGCCCTTAGCCGTTTTTTTGTTGATTTTTATCAGTCACATAAAAATTTTCTGAAAACATTCCTATAAATAATAATAATAATAAAACGTGATAAAGATATACCAAAACATCATATTTTATAAATGTGAAAAGAAATCGATTACTATAGTAAGCAAATATTTATGAAATTATCTACTATGTCATTAATTATAAGTGTGAACATGTACTTTAAATAGTAAATTTTATATAAGTTTAATAGACTATAACTATTTTTTTATTTCCGTTGATTATGAATTATTATCGTACATAAAAATATACACAATGAAATATATAGTTAAATACTCAAAAATAAAAGCTATAAGTCAATATTAAATAAGATTCTCCTCCAACCGATATTAAGCTATAAGTCAGGCATCAAACATAACAATTATGTATGTTAATAATTAAAACAATATATTGCTCCTTTACATTTTGATTTAAGTTTAATTTCATGTTATATAATTAGAAAAGTAAATGAGAAAATTTTATATTACATAATTAAATACAATAAATCATTACTATACAAACACTAATGCAAGAATTGTTTTTTTATCAACTAATGCAAGAATTGGAAAACAAAGATACTTCCTTTTCAAAGTGAATGAAACTGAACTGAACTAAACTGGACTGAATTGAATTGAAAAATTAATTGAACTGCTATATTATTAGATTCACAAATAGGGAACTGAACTGAAAATGAATAAATAAATTTAACGAACTAATAATTTTAATTTTTAAATATATCATTGTATGTGGTTGAAATATAAAATAGTAACAAATATAACTACTGAATTAAATCGAAATAAATTTAAATATATTCATTTAAACTGAACTGAATTAAAAAATGAAAAAACTTAAACTGAACTGAAATAAAGAAAATCTCCGTGTAACATGGCCCAAGTCTGGTTAGATAAAGGTAGTAAGAATTAGAATAAACCTTGCACATTTTTATGTGGTGTATTTTTTGGAAAGATGAGTGATACATTACATGTCCATGTTTACTATTTTGGGTGCACTAACACAATTCAGGGACCACATATTGTATTTTTCAGACCTCCAATAGTAAACTGGACATGCATGTATAATTATTGTTTGGAAATTTAGCTACTAAACTTTGAAGCAATGTGGTAATTTACCTTATGGTTATGTACAAAATAACATTCACAATGGTTGCAGCTTAAAAAACACTTTTCCTAACAATGGTCACTCCTTAATTAAGAATGATCGCTACTATTTAATAAAGACTACTCATTACTTAAGAAGTCGATACGTTTTTATATATAATTAAAAGAGAGAATTATCCATGATTCATTTAACCAACAAAATTTAAAAGGTATATTATGAAAGGTCAAATCTCCTATTAAGAAGACAATTATTTTTGAACAACAGACACAATCTGTAAAAATAGATGAAATTTTATATTATTATGACATTACAATATATTCCCCTGCATCAATATATATAATTAATAAGGAATTGTTATATTTTCATTTGTGCATGAGCAACCAATCAATAATTTTATATTTTTAAAATAAATCATATAGTAAATATAAGAAATGCTCCTTCAAATTTTATTTTATTTCATTGTTAGTAATTTTTTTTTACTTAATTTTATCAAATTTTAAATTATGGCACACAAAGAGTGCTCCACAAATCCACTACTGTTGCGGATGCCCAATCTCATTGCTATTTTGGATACTCAAACTTGATTTTTATCTTCTCATTATCAAAAACAGTTTAATATATATCAGGATCATCCTTATATTGGCAATATCAGGCACCAATTAAATAACGACACGTCATCTTTAACTAATTTATGATTGGGCCACGTGTTCAATCATTACCCAGACGGGTTTAGGCATTCTAAATTAGGGTTTTAGAACTTTACTAAAAATATATTAACCAATTAAAACATTACAATTGTACACGTGTCATTATCTTATTGGTGCCTGATAAGGCTTATATCAGGATCATCCGGATGAATGTTATTCTCTATCAAAAAATAAAATCATTTCAAAAGTACTTAAAATATATCGGGCAACGATCAATCCGGTTAGCCTTTTTAAAAACACAAAACCCGTGTTATTATTACTATTTTATTAAATCCATTCTATTTTTAGTTAATTCGTACATTCCCAGTTTCCCATCTCTTGGCCTTTATTTGTGTATCAGCGAAGCCAAATCTCCTTGTTTGTTAGACATTCATAGGCTCCCAGTTTCATCCACATCTACTGGAGATCAACTCATCAAAGAATGGAAATTATACAAATTACACATGAATATCCAATGCCCTGGTCAGCCTCCTCGACAATCGCCACCGCAACGCCGCACTGTCGGAGCTTCTCGTCGGAATCGCCGCCGCAGCGCTGCTCGGTGATGACGTTACCGTGACGGACCTGCCCCATGTACTACTCCCTAATCTCCGGGCAAACATCGAGGCCACGCTGAGATTGTCAGTGTCAATGGAGGCGGCACGGTCAACACGGCGGCGCTATCGTGGAGAGAGGCGGGGGATATGGAGGCGATAGGGAAAGAAGATTGGAAAAGAGGGATTCTATTTTTCCAGATGAATAAATTTTAGACGGAGAAGAAAGGAATATAATAAAGGAAAAAATGGAATAAATAAATAAGAGAAAAATAAAAAAAATAAAAAAGGGAAAATAAATGAACAAAACATCTTAGAAGAAATAAATCAGTGCATTGATATAACTATATTAGCTAAAGGTTATCAAATTATAATTCATCAGAACTTAATTAAATGATCCTAGATATTTAACAAAATTGAGCTGAAGTATGCTGAACTGGACTTTATTGAACTGAATTGATGGGAAAAAAAATTAATGTATTGATATAACCAAATTATGCTATATTTTATCAAGTAATATTTTATCAGCACCAAACTTTATAAATTGAACCTAGATTGATAAACTGAAAATAACTGAAGCATACTGAATTGAACTAAAACGAACCTAAATAAGCTGAACTTACAAAAGTATGCATTGTTGTAATAAAATTAACAAAATTTTATCAAATCATATTTCATCAATGATGAACTTAACAAATTCGACCTAGCTTATTAAACTGAAATCACACTGAACTGAACTTAATTGAACAAAAGAAACTGAAGAAACAAATAAATGCATTGATTGAAATCGAATGAATATTGCAACCAAATCAAATGGATATAGCAACAAGAATTTGGCAATCTCTACCTAATGGTAGAGAAATAGATAGAAAATAGAACTGAACTTTTTTTTTTTAAAAGTAAACCACTGAAAGTGGGGGATATTATATTGGGCATCCCGAACCTCAAAAAAGTAACATACAACTATGATACACTTTAAAGCCCCGGGAACAGACCAAAGTGTACGGAGATACACTCCCAAAGCATTGGTGAATGCTTTGCAAAAAAGAATAGACATCTAGGCCTATTACAAAAATTGTGAGGCATGAGATTTATAGGACCTATTAGAGAATTGCTAAGCAAAACTCAAGGCGATCCCAATAAAATCATACTCCACTAAACTAGGTAAAACCTTCCAAAAATGTACATCTTCCCTAAAACAGATGTGGCAAGCTATTATAATATTGGGAAGAAAGATTGCAGCGTGGATCCTTGGATGAAAGAAGGGACAGGCCAGTAGGCTGGATGCTTTCAGTCTCTGAGTAATAATGTCCTGTGAGTAGACCAGAAATGGAGCAAAGTGTAGTTCCTCCTTGGATAAAAGCTGCTCTTTTGTGTATTATATTATACCTGAGAGACAGCACAAAAATTATGAGCGTAGCAAGCATTCTAAGGAGGGTGTAGTCTGAGAGAAGGCATTCCATCTTTATCTAGTAAATACAATCCTTTTGAATGAGAGGGCAACTGTGAAATACTGTCAAAGTCAGATGATGATTTATTCTGTGCACATAATTTAACCAGAGAGTCTGCAACAGTGTTACCCTCTCTAGGAGTGTGCTGAATGATTAAAGTTTTTGCAGCCATATGTATCTCAAAAACCAGATTATATAAAGTCCAAGGGGCAAGTCCAATGAAAATAGAACTGAACTGAACTACAGTTAATTGAAATAAGCTGAATTTAACTACACTTAACTAAAATGAACTGAATTTTCAGTATAAACTTAAAATCATTAAATTATATTTTTAGTGGACTGAATTAAATAATATTATATTTTCTCTGAATTGTGTTGAATTGAACTGAAGTGAAAAATATTCAGATAAGTTGTACTTAGTGTATTTGATTCTTTAATCTTCGTATGATTTGTATTAGACTAAATTTCTAAAAATGACCCTATCATTGGTAGAAATGTCAATTTTAGGACCCAACATTCAAAAGTGTCAATATTAGGTACCCAACATTCTGAAAATATCAATTTTAGGACCCAACATTCAAAATGGTCAATATTTGGTACCCAACATTCTGAAAATGTACAATTTTTGGACTTTCATAAAATTCACTGTTAGATCTATTAATTTAAAGGGCATTTTGGTAATTTTCCTCTACAGGATATACATGATTATATCAATGTCCAAAATACACACCACCATTAGCGCATCTTATAGTCAGACGAGACCTGGATACATAAATTTGAATTTATAGCAAACGTTTCATTTTCGTCTTGATGGATAGAATAAAGATGTGGGTAAAAATGGTACTGTTACTAGGCTCCGGTAGTGACGAGGTAATGCTGGCACATGGCTAGCGGTGGAGTTACAAAGAGAGTTAGCCGAAAATGTCAATTGAGATTTTTGGGGAAGATGAGATAGGTGATTTTGGTGGATTTATAAATTTTAATCTTTTATTTATTATGAAAATTACCAAAATGCCCTTGAAATTAATAGATTTAACAGGTGAATTTAACGAAAGTTCAAAAATTGTACTTTTTCAAAATGTTGGGTACCAAATATTGACCATTTTAAATGTTGGGTCCTAAAATTGATATTTTCAGAATATTGGGTACCAAATATTGACACTTATGAATGTTAGGTCCTAAAATTGACATTTCAAGCAATGTTAGGTCCATTTTTTGAAATTTAGTCTTTGTATTATCGGTTTTTCTAACGAGTGCCCATGTTAACAACATTTGATTCCTTTGTATTTCGTGCAATTTCTAGGTCATTTAATTAGACAAAGTAAATGCACATCTTTGTCAACCAAGTCATCATCGAATAAACACATCATTTACTATCATCATCAATTCGTACGCATAAGTAAATGCGTCGTCGATAGTGTTTCCTAATTTACCCCTACTGGTCATATACGCCCACCATTCCCTCCAAAACTCTTATGCATTTTCCCTCCATTGTATGACGTTTATGTGTGCAGCTGCTGTGGATGATACACATGAAATGAAATGAAATGGCGCCATTTCCTTCCAAATTTTGTATATTTTTCCTATATCCACTATTTAATATTTTTCCTCACAATTTAAAATGATTTATAAAATTCCAAACAAGTAGAATTACAAAATTCATAAACATCAATAAAACCGTCTAAAATATATTATAAAAATTTGAAAACTTTATCTAAAATTTAAGATGAAATACTGGATTCAAATTTTCTACCATATTATCATTCGCCCTCTTGGCTGGCTGAGGTTGACTACCATTTTCAAGCATTCTTCTTTGTGGACAAGTAGTATAATAATGGCCTGGTATCCTGCAAAATCTACAAGTTTTCACTTGTTTGGTATTCAACTCTTTTCCACCTCTTTGGCGTTTCTTCTTTGGACGGCCTTTTGTTTTTGATTTTGGTGGGCATCCAATTTCGATTGTACCAATATCCTCCATACCTTTAGACATATCTTGTTGAAATGATGATGAACCGATGTCTTCCATTGCATTACGTATTCCTTCTTGAGATGAAGATGAGATAGGCTCGGGAATCCCTTCTTGAGATGAAGATGAGATGGGTTCAGGAATTGTTTAACACCACCTAATGGAAAAATAGGCGGGAGGGATGGTGAATATATCTTTGTGTAGAAAAACACTTAAGATGTGACGGCAAAGAATCCCCAAAAATTCGAAATGCTTGCACGAGCAACATCCATTCTCTTTATCCCAATAAACTATGTGCTCTTGAGCTGTACCTTCCTTGTAATATTTCACCTTATACTCCACAACTGCCTGTTGGCACACAGAATATTTGGTAGCCCTTCCAAACTCCTCTTGAAATATTTTAAATGCATATGCAGTTAAAATATCTTGTGCTTGTTTTTCAATTGGAGAAAAAGTACGTAGTGAAGATCCACGATATTTTTCTAGCATTTTAACCTGCAACTGTTTCTGCGTGACATCTTCAATCGCAGGATCAATCTACATTAAATATTAATATCATTAGTAACAATAATTATTTCCATGTATTAATTTAATTTAAACAAAAATATAGTTAGCATAGTATAATGCGTTATTTACCTGTTTCATGAGTTGGGTTAAACACAAATTGGGACTAGTAAACCGTTTCACGAAAGCATTAATACTTTCAGATCGGCCTGTTGTTGACATCCCACCAAAAAAAGATCCACGTAGATACGAAGGCAACCAAGATGTTCTTATAGCATACAAGGCTAACACATGTTTGTTAGTTTGTAAATTATATTTTGCGACAACTCCAGGCCATCGGCGTTCAAACTCCTCGTGATCATCAAGTCTGTATAGATCATAAAAATCAGAACTCCAATTAAAATATTAACGGCGTAGGATCGCTGTAAACCAACCACTGAATTTGGAAGTGATATGCCATATGCAAAATGCATGTCGGGTTGATGGCATTTCCTGTGAAATAGCCTTAGTCATCCATGGATCTTGATCAGTTAGAATTGATTTTGGTGAGCTCTTCATCAAATGCACAAATACCTGGAATAAAAATTGTACTCAAATATTTAAAAACCGTATTTAAAACACATATTGCACACAAAATAATATAATCAAGACAACTTACCCTCATCAACCAAGAAAATGTACTTAAAGTCTCATTTCGAAGAAGAGCACATCCAAACAAAATTGTTCTTCCATTATTATCAATTCCAACAAAAATTGCAAATGGCATGTCGTAAGCATTTATCTTGTAGGTAGTATCCAAGACCACAACATCACCAAATTTTTGATACCATTCAAAACGATGAGCGGGTGACCAAAAAATATGCTCTAACCGGCCTTCATCATCTCGTGTGAAATCGTATTGAAAGTTTTGATTTTCACATTTCGCAAGTTTACACCGCTCTAAGAGGTCGGCGGCATCATTCTTCATATGGTTACTTCGAATCCTACTAAACAAATTATGAACATCTTTGGAGGTAAAAGGGAGATATCCATATTTCAATTCCTTTGCAACTCCATAATGCGCAATATTTGTTTCACATTCAACCCACCCTCTCTCAATAAAAGTATTTGTTCTTCATCTTCTTTTGTCATTGTGGGATAAGATGAAAGAAAACGTACCTCTTCGTTTGATAGCAAGTCATGATTATGCTCCCCTACATATTCAGTAACATGCCATTCTTCAAGAAAGTTATCAAAACTTTTTTTCAATGTAATCCTCATGTGTGCTCTACATCCACATTTTGTTGACACTCGATTCCTTTGATTCTTTGATGGATCAAGAACCTTCTGAGGTGGATGTCCGGCACGATGGCATAAGATATCCCGCCTCTTGATTTTTCCTGTACTTGTCTTATCAAATCGAGCTTTTCGAACTGAGAATCCATGTTGTTTTGCATACTTTTCGAAATACATATATGCCTCTTCTTCATTTAAAAAACACTGACCAACAAAAAGGTTCGACTAATAATTTATCCATATGGTCATCTCCTTCTTCGTATGGTAAATTTAAAACAATTCCATGTTGTCAACCTTGTTGTAAAAAAACAAAACATTACATCGGCAAGTATATTATACAATAATAATTGGACAAGATAGAAATAAAAAAAATGAATGATTGAATATACATATAGAGAGAAATTAAAATCCATACCTCGATTGTTTTCCAAGTCGAATATTATAATTTGAAGATGGAACTCAACCACACATCAGTGAGTAATCTTTGCAAATAAATTGTGATTAAAAAGAAAATTAACAGATTTCTAAAGTTGCTTATTGTATATGAATCGTCAACTCAATATATAAGGATAGAATTAGAAACATTTGGAGGGAAAATGCAAGCAATGTACGCAGATCACGCGCCATGGAGATAGGAAAAAAATATACAAAATTTGGAAGGAAATGGCGCAATTTCATTTCATGTGTATCATCCACAGCAGCTGCACACATAAACGTCATACAATGGAGGGAAAATGCATAAGAGTTTTGGAGGGAATGGTTGGCGTATATGATTAGTAGGGATAAATTAGGAAACACTATCGACGACGCATTTACTTATGCGTACGAATTGATTATGACAGTAAATGATGTGTTTATTCGATGATGACTGGGTTGACAAAGATGTGCATTTACTTTGTCTAATTAAATGACCTAGAAATTGCACGAAATACAAAGGAATCAAATGTTGTTAACGAGTGCCCATGGGAAAAACCGTTAGGGTGTGTTTGTTTTGCATAGAATTGGACCATAATATTCAAATTCTATGGTATTGCATCAATTCTACTGTTTGGTTGCACAATAATTTTAGCATGGAATTGGTTTTCGAAAATTATGATGCCTTGAATTCCATGGGTTGAATTCTTTTGATGGGGCAAAGTTTTCCAACTCCAGTGCCATGAAATTGGCAGATGTTCACGGATCTATTTTGGGTCAAAAACGGGTTATAACAATTAATTCGGGTCATTATATGTTCTCCTCTTCTCTGCGAAAACCTTTATCCCCGCTCCGACAGTCGCTTCCCCAGACCACAAAGAACAACTAGTTCACCACTTCCGGCCATCAAGCACCACCGCCTCCGCCAATAACGCTGCCGTATCTGCAACCAGTGACGATATGGGTCAGTGATATTTTCAATGTATTTGCTATTTGTCTTCACCAATTTCAAATCTTTACTACGGTTCTTCTGGGTTTGTAGTTCATTACTTAATGGTGTAAATTTCTGGGTTTGTGTCATTTGTGTGCTTAGGATCGATTCCGGAATCGGGATGGCGTCAGATTGTTGCTTGCATTAGTTTTTGTGATTGATTTGATTGGTTTGGACTTGCTGTTGCTGCTGAAAGAAGGGCTACTGTAAGTTTCGTTTTGTTCTTGATTTTTGTTTGTTTTTGTGTTTAATGCTTGATTTTGATGCATAAGGGAAGGGTTGGTCTGATATTTTAAACGAATTATGATACTCTTGTGATGTTTTTGATGGTTTTTGAGTCTTCCTTTCATGATCTGCTTTGTTTCTGTGATGCTAAATTGTGGAAATTGAACGTGGCATTTAAATTGTAAGCTTTCAAATAAAAAGCTATGGAAGTCTAGTTTTTAAGGTACAAGTCTCAAAATTTTCTGAACATTGTGTGAAAAGTTGTGGTTGTTTCGGTAGTGAGTGGTCGGCATTGTTTTATTTATGTTTCAATCAGCAGTCACGTTTGTGAGATCAGTTCAAGGGGCAAACGTTCATGGAATTCAAAGTGTAAGCAATCAAATGAAAGATAAGGAAGACTAGTTTTTAACGGCGTAAGTTTCAAAATTTTCTAAACTGTTTGTAAAATGTTGTGGTCGTTGCAGTAGTGAGTGGTCAGCAGCGAACTGTTTGATTTCAGTTTCAATGATGTTTGGATTATCAGTTCAAGGGGCAAAGGTTTTTCAAATTTAAAAAGTAAGCTACCTAATGAAATATATGGAAGTCTAGATTTTAGTGGCGTGAGTTTCAAAAATTTTGGAGTTATGTGTGAAGGGTTATGGTTATTTTATTAACAAGTGGTCAGCTGCAAATTGTTCGATTCTTTAGTCATGTTGGATTGATTTATTGAACAGTCTACAAGTGATGAAATTTTGAGTGCACTGCAACCTCTCTGATGAAAGCTCTTTCGGTCTAGTTTTCAATGGTGTTATTTTATGAGTTTTAGAATTCCATGCATTATGTTATGATAATTAGTTTTCAATGGTGTTATGTCTGAACTGTGTACATTATTTAGCCGCTGTCTAGGAATTTTGAAACTTAGCATCTGTCTTGGTTCTCATCTCTAAAGTGTTTACATTGTTTATCAGTATATGTATTCAAGGTTTCATTGATTTGCGTGTTCCTTGTGTGTTTTTCTGCTAAATTTTTTTCAGGAACCCGATGACGAGGAGCCAGAATTCTTGAATAGCCAGGAAAATTTTAGGCTCTTCATTACTGTTTTGAATACTTCGATGAGTGAATGGCTACAAGAGTTGATAATATGCCCCATAAAAGTGCGGGAGAAGATCCAAATTATCCAACAACTCATGTGGCACCATTTTGAAATTCTGATGATCTCCAATTGTCTCAGACATTACATGCAAACCTGAGCTTGGGTGGGGAGTCTCTATCTCCACGCAATCCTGAGGTCCAGCATTTGGACAATCTACTCGACTGCCCGAGCTCTTCATCGTCTCAGTCAAGTAGTCGGTCTATGCATGCTGCCCTAAGGACAAGTTCTCAGGATCAATGTGTGTCGTCAGAATCTGGTAAGGATGTCTTAGAATCCTAGATGTTTGTTTTGTCCTTTATGTAACCAAAATCTTCATTGTTCTGCTGGATGAAAAAATAATCAGTTCATCCTCACACATTGAACTGCGTAGCTGATATGAAATAATGCCTTTCTGGTTTTAGTCTTTAAAAAAAAATCATGTTCTGTGATTATAATAGAGAAATAACATTTTTGACATTAAGTTATGATTTTTCAGAACAAATTGAAAGCTACTGGAATGTAGGCAAGCAAGTAAAATCTCCTTTCCTTATGACTAATCTGGAATTGTCGATGCACCCCAACCAGCATCCACAACCTTCACAGTTTGAAGCAATCCAGCCAGCAGTAAGTTGCTGCGAGTACTTTTTTTCTTGTAAAAGCTTTGAGTACAATGTTTTCTTTTCTTGTTTAACTTATCTTTGCCTTTCATACTAGGGTCATTTTCCTTATGGTTACGCTAATCCATACCTCGGTTTGTACTCAGCTTATGCCCCTCAAACTCTGGTAAGTTGTTATTTTGACAGCATTTGGTTTGATGTGAAAGTATTTTGTATACGCGATCTAAGATTTATAGTAGTAACATTATTGTTTGTCAAATACGACCAGATTCAGCCTCAAATGATGAGTTTAGTACCAGGACGTGTGCCTTCTGTTTGACTTTAATCAAGACGGTCCAGTTTACGTGAATGCAAAATAGTACAATGGGATCATGAGGCGGAGAAAGAAGCGGGCCAAGCTTGATGCTGAGAACAAGCTTCTGAAAAATCGAAAAGTAAGCACCCTTGAGCACTTCATTCAAATTTAAATCCTCCCTGGTCAAAATGCTCTAAATCGTGATGCATTAATGCAGCCATATCTTCACGAGTCGAGACACAAACATTCCTCAGCACAAAGAAATCGAACCAGTCTAAGCCAGGCTCAGGTCATCCCCATCAAGACATTAGGACCAACATGCATGATGCTTTGTCAGGATACTTGCAGACTGATATGAACTTCCAGCAGCAAGGTTCTCAAATGGCTTCTTCAATGTCATCTGGTGGAGATTTTATGCGTCTCGGAGGTCCGACTGGTCGGTGAAACTTGGCAACTCATCCTTGGCTTTGTTACCTTCAACTCTTCAAGTTTCATCTAGTTTTTAGGTCAGTTTACTTGTTATCATAGACATAGGGTCCAAATGAACAACATTATTTAGCCACCCGTGGAGGAGCTAAAGCTGAAGTTTTTGTTGTAACAATGGTGAAATTAGGACATATTGCTAAGCCTAGGTCAGAAGTTATTATTAATTGCTTGAAATTTTGTCATTATGCAATTACACACAAGTGAGATGGATTGTTTTCTTTTATTTATACTCTTTTAAGTTACCATTAAAAAATAAATGAGAGTTTCTTTTTAGTGTCATACATAGAGCACACTTGTTATCAAATTAATAAACATGAATTTTTTAATATTTGCAAATGATGAAAATATTGTTGCAAAATAAATAAAGAATAGAAAGTAAAATTAAATAAATATATCAATTCTAATTCAATTCCATGTCAATATTTTAGTTATCCAAACACAAGAATTAGAATTAAAATCTCAATTCTTAAATAATTCTAGTTTTATCCAAACACTAGAATTTATAAAATATTTAAATATTAATTCAATTTCATGGTATTAGAATATCAATTCCAATTCCAATTCCAATTCTATCAACCAAACACAACCTTATATTATACAAGATTTCAGCCACCGTCTTTTTTCAGCAAGATTTCAACAAGTTTCTGCTACTCCCTATTGATCGATCGCCACCGTCTTTTTTCAGCAAGATTTCAACAAGTTTCTGCTACTCCCTATTGATCGATCGCCACAATACCAAGCTTTGATAATCTGATCGACGACACTGAAGCTCTCAATTTTCTCGACGGACCAGGCGGGCGACCTCTTCCCGGCCAGCACGGTTCCGGTGTGAAGGATTTACCTTCTCGATTCAATTTCCCCTCTTTTCTGCCTGCGATTTCTCTGTTTTCGTTTTGTTTAACCTCCGTTGATCCGGTTTTTTTCTTCTTCTTTTCCAGTGCTTTTCTGACTTCAATTGTGAAGAAAAAGGACATCAATTCGCTCGATGCTTTAATTAGGGAGTTTACGCTCTCGATCAAAAGCTCTGGCCAAATTCTCATCGCAAGGTTTGATTTAATTTAATTTTTCAGTTGCCTAAGGTTTGATTATATGTTTTTTTGTGTTGTGTGTCTTTTCTTCCTGACGTTCTATTCTAGAGGCTATGGTTTGATTTCTGGCTTTTGTACATGATGTATAGTATATGAGAACTAGACTTTGATGATGTTGGTTTTCCTGTTGTTGTTCCCTTACAGATGCCCATGCTTTGATTACGTGCCTTTTGTAGTTGATGTTCTGTATGCAAGACCTGGACTTTGAGGATCTTGCCTTTCTTGTTGATGCTCTGATCAAGAGATTAGGCTTTGATATTCTGGCTTTTGTACATGATGTTCTGTATATGATACCTAGACTGCACTGAGTTGATGTTTTGTTTCAGAAGGCTATGCTTTGATTAAATGCCTTTCATATTTTATTTTCTGTTTTAGAGGCTAGGATTTGATTTTCAGGCTTTTGGTACATGATGTTCTGTATACGAGTCGTACTTTTTGAATATCTTCCTCTTTTTGTTGATGTTCTGTTTCAAAAGCTTATGCTTTGATTATGTGCCTTTTACAGTTGATGTTTTGTCGACTTCATGACTGTTATATTTGAGCTCTTGGGTTTTATATTCTGATTTTTTTTGTTATCATGTTAAATAGAGGTTGGTTTGCTAATCTGCATTTTCTCTTTGATGTTTTTCAGGTATTGCTGGCGTGACTGGTAAACTAAAAGGCTGAATCAAATAGATTGCGTCCCTTTGATTATTTGGTTGCAAATGCTTGCAAATTGAACGGCGTGATGATAATTCGCAGGTACTAATATGCCTTAAGTTCAGCATTTGTCTCAGCTAACATCTTATTCTCAGAAATGTACTGACCACATTTACTCTCTGCCTCAGAAACTTTTCTTAGAAGATCCTTAATGGCATTTTGAGCTGAAGTTAACTGGAGGGAAGTCTGCTCCAACTCCTCCTTGAATGCAACAACACACTTCTCGTTCGAGTCAGCCAGCTGTTCTTTATACCTCTTTACTTGATCTTCAAGGAACGTCAATTTGTCGCTTAACGATTTCGACACCAAGTCTTTGCTGGCAAAGGCTTCTTGGAGTTTTGCTTCATGCAAGGATTAAATCTCTATGGTCCTTGCTGTTGCACTCTCCAGTAACTTCCCGTGACGATCCAGCTGCTCCTCGGGAAGACTTGAGCTTCTCCATGAATCTAGATTCCTTTAGTCCAGCAGCCCTGAGATCATTTTTGAGGCTCTCCAGGTTCTCCTGGGCAGTCTCACTCTGCAAGACTTGAACGAGCTCTTCTGATTTAGCTAAGCATCTGGATGTGGTTGACTTTTACTCTCAGAATACTGACAAGTAGATGAATTCTCCGGCTAATGATCCAACGGTTGCGTTACATTCGCTGCCAGTTTGAGGGAGACCTCTTCTTTTGATGCAGTTTGTGCCCAGCTCACTGTCAAGGTAATATTATGTAGCTACATTCTGAATTGATTGATCTCTTCATGTAGTTAAATATATCAGCATATACTTTTAAGTTTTCTGTATATTTTTGAATGTGAGGTTGAATGTTTGCAACCAGATTGAAACAGGCTTACTTTCATAACTAAGAAATTGTTGAGTCTGTTAGTAATATGTTGTCTTTTTGGCCTGAAAGAGTGCAGGATCGGTCCCAGTTAAAGGTGAAACTGTGGCCAAACTGAAGGTGGCGATAACGGATATGGTCGCATTGGCAAAAACTTCCTTAGAAACTTGAGGTGTGAGAGGGCTGCAACACTGAACATTGTTCCGACAAGCAAAGGTGCAGCAAAGGCAGTGTCCTTAGTGCTGCCTCAGCTGAATGGGATCGCTGGTGTCCCCACCCCTAACGTGTCGGTGGTTAATCTGGTGGTGAATGTCGAGAAGAAAGGATTGTCAATCTGAGGATGTGAATGATGCATTCAGGACAGAAGCAGAAGGGGCCACTGAAAGGTATACTTGATGTCTGTGATGCTCCTCCCGTGTCGGTTGACTTCAGATGCACCGATGTTTCCTTCACCATCGACTCCTCCTTAACCATGGTTATGGGAGATGACAGGGTTTAGGTGGTAGCCTGGCATGACAATGAGTGAGGATACTAGTAAATACTTGTACCTTAAACTTTCTCAACTGAATTCTGATCCTTAGTTTAAAGCACTGACATTTAATAGTTGGATTGACATTGCAGCCAGCGCCCTGGTGGATTTGTTGCATCTCGTAGCGAGAAAGTGGCCAGGGGTGGCGGTGGAAGGAAGCGGCGACCCATTGGAGGACTTTTGCTAGGACAACCCTACGGACGAGGAGCTTAAAATTTACGAATCTTAAGTTTCATTCATTTCATTACATATCAACCAAGAGAATGGCATTTTTTAGGATGATTAATTCATTTATTGATCATCTCCTGATTCTATTCTTGATGATTTTCTATCTGTAAAGAGAGGAAGGGTTATATATATGTACATGATCACCAGCTGATACATTACTTTGTAGCTGAGATTTTTCAAGTAATAATAATATTATTTGCTTGATATCATTTCTGATCCAATGAAATCAATTGAACTGATCTAGATGAAACAAATTAAAATAATTAGTTTGGCAGAGTTGGGATTACTCTCCCCACAATGGAAGTAAGGTACACGAATTTGACAATTTAGGCCGAGTGTTTCATCGGAGCCAGAGCTCTTCCGACGCTGTTGAACGCAGCTAGGAACGCAATGGAATCGATGATCAGTCTTCTTGGGATGAGATTGAAGAAAAGGCTGAGTTATAATCAACCTAAATTATTTACTGTCTCTCTTTCCCTTTCTCTATACTTGGTTGGTCATGCAGCGTGATGCGCGTCTTATTGAATTGTATCTATTTAACTAATAAGTGGATGAGTTGATATTGATTTCATTTTCCGCCCTCAATTATTTACTAGGATTAATTATTATTTGACATATAGAAGCTCTACTAAACTGCATACCAAAATAGTTAGAATCTCAGTGATGATAGCTTTTTGGAATTTGTGGATTAGGAGAAACAAACTCATATTTGATGATATTAGTTTTAGTGTAGAAGTGATTACAGGAAAAATCATAAAACAAGTTTCCCTAATTTGTTTAGCTCATCCTCAGTATGGTAATATAGACAAGAACCAATTTTTGATTTCAGCAGGTTTGGTTACTTTTTTTAAACAAAAGAGAGCTAGATTAGTAAAGATCATCACATGGTACCCCCGATCTAGGATTCAAAGTTAATGTTGATGCTGCTTACAAGGATGGAAAATGCGGGATTGGAATAATAGTCAGGGATCATAGTGGTATTCCACTTATTCTTAAAATGATTTTCATGACCAGTGACTCCCCACTCCACTCTGAGATCAATGCTATTAAACATGACTTTCTGACTGCATCACAAATGAATTTAACTCACTATAACATTGAGTCAGATTGCCTTATTGCAGTAAATGACATTCATAGACCTCTCTTTGTTAATTGGCATTACTACAGCCTATGCTCAGAACTTCAGTCTCTCCATAAAAGGCATAACGTCACTCATACATTTAGAGAAGGCAACATCCCAGCTGACTATCTGGCCAAAAGAAGTCTCAGCCTTCAGATATCAGGAAACGTTAATCTAGATGTCACACTTGATAACCTAGGGGGCATGCTAACTCTAGACCGATTAGGCACTCCCTCAGTTAGAACTAATTATTGAAATTATGTGCACCAGATACTGCTATTTTTTACTATCTATTGCAGGTGCCGCAACATGGGGATAGAGGAATGGACTCTTTGAAGTCAGAACAACTTTCACAAGGACAGTCAACATATCTCCTTGGAATGGACTTTTGCTGCTACAATGTAGTTGGGAGGCAATCCATATTTTTTTTTACTCATAGCTTAACTGCATATGCTAATCAGTGGAGTTTATTCTACCAACAAAACCTTCGGGTGGCTAAATTGTGCTTCGGTCTTTGTTGATTCGATCACTAAGTTGCTCCTCGATCGTGTTTTGTTGGTAGAATATTCCTTTTGCCCACTGGATGACGCATTTAGATAGGTTTTAACCTATTTTTTTGGAAGCTCATGCTTCTTGTGTAAATAAACTTCTAAGGTCCATTGGATTCATCAAGTGGTTTGGGGTGCCAAATAAATTCCCCCCACCAATGGTGGTTTAATTTGTTTTTAAAAAAGGTAGTCAATGTCAATGTGTTTAGCCCGTTTGTGAGCAACGGGGTTTTGAGCAAGGAAAATAGCACTACTGTTGTCACAAAACAGTAAGGGTGAAGACTTCAAAGGAACACGAAACTCCTTGAGCAGATTGCACAATCAAACAAGCTCGACCGCAGTGTTGGCCATAGCACGATACTCAGATTCGCAGCTGGATCGGGAAACAGTTGGCTGTTTCTTAGCACTCCAAGAGACAAGATTACTACCAAGGTAAATGGCATAACCATAGGTGGAACGTCGAGTTTCAACACAGCGAGCCCAATCAGCATCTAAGTACCCTAACACTGAAAGTGAGCTGGAAGACGGTCGAAAGAAAAGTCCATGATGTAGAGTACCACGAACATAGTGAAGAATACGAGTTACCGCCTGATAATGATCGTCACGAGGTGACTGAAGGAACTGGCTAACAGAATTGACTGCATAGGCTAGATCAGGCCTTGTAATGGTCAAATACTGAAAGGCTCCAACAAGCGAACGATATAGCTTGGGATTCGAAAACTCTAGACTAGAGGAAGTGAGGAGTTGTATACCAGGAACAAAAGGCGTAGAGACAGGCGCTGTGTCAGTCATGCCAGCACGCTGAAGAATCTCCATGGCATACTTAGCCTGGCCAAGAAACAATCCTGAAGAAGAGCGAGAGACCTCTAATTATAGAAAGTAATGAAGAGAGCCAAGATCCTTAATAGCAAACTCATGATCAGTGCAAGCGACAAACTTCCGAATAAGAATACGATCATTGCCAGTGAGAATGGTATAGACCAAAAGATACAACACCTTTGAGCCACGCGTAAAGATGAACATGGAAGTGTCAGACGAATAGCATTGAAAACCTAAACGAGTCAGATAAGAACTAAAACGTTGAAACCAGGCACGGGGAGCCTGTTTGAGGCCATAAATGGCCTTCCGGAGACAACATACATAATCTGGATGGTGAGGATCAGTGTATCCAGACGGTTGTTCAATGTAAACAGGGGAGTGAAGATGACCATTAAGAAAGGCATTCTTAACATCAAGCTGATGAATGGGCCAACCAAAAGTGGTGGCAAGAGACAGAATGATCCTAACAGTGGAAGCTTTGACGACGGGGCTAAATGTGTGAGTGAAGTCAAAGCCAGGAACTTGCGAGTATCCCTGAGCAACCAAGCGAGCCTTATAACGATCAATAGTGCCATCAGATCTATGCTTGAGCTGAAACCCATTTGGAACCAACAATATTAACTCCGGAAGGACGAGAGACAAGATCTCAAGTACGTTGCTGAAGTAGTGCATGCATCTCTTCATCCATAGCAGCCACCCAACGAGGATCTTATGGGCAGAACGAAAACCCCGAGGTTCAGTTTCAGCCATAAGCGTCACAAGAAAACCAGTGACAACATAATCAGAGTAATCCTTAGCAGTGAGACTGCCTGTCTGAGAACGAGTTGTCATGTGATGACGAAGCGGCGGTGGTGGCGGTGGCGATGAAGAATGGGCTGGAGTTGGCTCTGGAGAAGGGTTGGGGGACGATGACGCTCCAGAATCAGGCAAACGTGGTGATCCAGAGATCGGTGATGGTGGAGATGCCTCTATAGACTAATCTGGTGAAGGCTGATCAGGTGCTATCAAAGCCAGAGCATCATCATAATCTGAGTCAAGAAATGTAGAGACATCCAAAAATTCAGGGCCGTGGAGGATTGCCGTTCCAATGGTGGAAATGAAGTCTCATCGAAGTGAGCATGGCGTGTAAGATACACATTCTTAGTGACCGGGTCCAAGCACCAAAAACCCTTGTACTGAGAGTTGTAACCAACGCAAGGTGTATTGCAAGGAGCCAAGATGTGTTGAGAGAATAGCCGAATATTAGGATACACTGAACATCCAAATGGATGAAAATTTGAGTAGTCCGGATGACGTCCATAAGCTAGAAAATACGGCGAGACATTATTAAGAACAGGCGTAGAAAGCCTATTAATGGTGTATGTAGCAGTGGCAAATTCTGCATCCTAGTAAGAAGCTGGCATCTGAGAGTGATGAAGCATAAACAATCTCATTTCTGTCACATGACGATGCTTCCGTTCGGCTCTACCATTCTGTTCGGGAGTATACGGGCAGGAAATCTGATGAAAGATGCCCATAGCTGCGAAGTGAGAGCGCAACCGTGCATTTGTAAACTCAGTGCCACCATCGCTTTGAAACACCTTAACAGTGCGAGAAAACCGATTCTCCAAAAAGTTCTGAAACTACAGGAATGTCTCAACAAAATACGATTTTCCGCTTCAGTGGATAATACCAAGTAAATCGCGAATTGTCATCGATAAAAATGGCATAATAAGAACAGCCACTGGCAGATAAGACTGGTGCATGCCCCCACAAATCACAATGAACTAAATTAATTATAGACCGCACTCGCTTCAGATTGTCCATGAAAGAAAGCCTTTTTTCTTTTGCTTTTTCACACGCTGAGCAAAGAGAAGACTTGGGCGACAAAGAGTGACCTTAACATGATTCATTTTATTCAATAAAGAAAGGACGGAATGAGAAGTATGACCCAGTCTAGCATGCCCAATATCAAAAGAAGCTGTATTTTTATTTGATCGAACGTAAGCAACAAAGGCAGCACCACTCCGTTCAAGCCCATACAGACCATGATGACATCGACCCCGGCCTAAAATTTCCTTGTTTGACCGATTTTGAATCACAGACGAAGACTCATCAAAAGAAACTACAACTTTTAAATCCTTTGAGAGCTTGCTAATCGAGAGCAAGTTTTTCGTAACATCGGGAACCACCAAAACATCCGATAATAATAAATTATGAGAAAACTGATGACGACCAACATGTGTAATGGAAACATCACGACCATTAGCAAGAGAGACAAAACGGTTACCAGTATAAAGAGCAACACGATCAAGACCAGAAGATGCTGAGGTCATGTGGTTAGTAGCACCAGAAGCCATATACCAACTAGAAGTCTTGTCCTTCAAAGAAGCTGAAACTTGGAAAACATCAGCAACATTCGCCGACATAGGCAAACTGGAGCAAGTCCGAGCGGTATGGCCAAACTCATCACAAAATTGACACCTTGGGTTCCATTTGTTCCGGCGAGCAGAAAAAGTCGGTCGCGGCGGCGGCGGAGGCACACGCCAAAGAGGCAACTTTTGCAACCGGCGCGTGGAATCCACGAGCCAGGGAGCTGGAGGCTGCTGGGTTGGCGCGTGATGCACAAGCGCCCGGTCGGGCGAGTAAAGGTGGGAAGGCACGTGATCCACACGCGCTTGCTGGGACGGCGGCTGGACATCGGGCGCGTGTAACACAAGCGCCAAAGAAAAATCCAGCACGTGTTGTTCACTCGCTAGTAATGCCGGATGACCTGTTGTCGGCGTATGGTACACACGCGCTACGAGAGTGAGAGGACCAAGTGTCGGCGCGTGATTCATATGTGCCTGGGCTGAAGGCGGCGCGTGATTCACACGCGCCCTTGCTGATAGTGGCGTTTGTTCTCCACGCGCCTGGGCAGACGATGGGTGATTCATCATTTTTTAAAACCACTCGAGATATCTTGGATAACGGGAACGTCGACACACCAATTGAGCAACGGAAAAGGATGAAGGAACACCAAAATGAAAGTACCACAATCAAAAGTTCAAAGAGGGCACGAAATTGATTGGGATTTATCTGTCGAAATTGGACTTTTGATGGATTTACAGGTTATTGGATCGAATAGGCTGATACCATGAGAGAATGTAATTCACCGTAGTTGGTGTGTCTGTATTATCTCAAATATATAGGAATACAAGAGTACAAACACAATGTATCTAGACTAGTCTAAATATGGTACATGAATGTATACAAATCAATTGTGATATTATATCAACCACATCACTAAATATGTTTATAACCACTGTCACTATCAATTATGTTTATATTTAACCAAGAGCTTTATGTTAAATTCTGTAAGTAAATATGAATTCTTTCATCATAATCAGTTTTAGGTACATCATTAAGTTATATGATTTATACCATAGTTGTTCCTTATAATCTCTTCTTCATCGTCATAACATAATATGGTCGATTTTATTTACTCAATAGAATCACAGGTTGACATCACTTGAAATAGCTCATTTGCCTTAGTTGGTGTACTGTTGTTTAACAATAACTTGATAGGGTTTGCAGTCTGCACAAAATCCATTAGTTGGATTACTATAACTGTAACTACCACATATAATGACTCTTTTAAGCATGAGCAAGTTATCAGGTTTGTTTCATCAAATTTCTGTGCATATCAGGTTTTTGAAGATTTTGATCCAATCATGTTAAGAATAAAAGCATCAGCTGATTGAAGCATAGCAAAGGGAGAGGTTTTATATGCTAGAGAGCACGGATCTGTATGGTTCAAAGGAAACCGTTTTGATTCTAGAAGTAAAAAGGCTTGATATGAATTATGAAGGTGGAGGAGGCATTGTCAGGGTAATCTTGTTCATATTCTCAATATCACAGCTTTCAGCAATTCAACACATGAACTTAACATCAAACTCTGGTGTATGGATTGTTGAAAGCTGTGATATTGAGAATATGAACAAGATTACCCTGACAATGCCTCCTCCACCTTCATAATTCATATCAAGCCTTTTTACCTCTAGAATCAAAACGGTTTCCTTTGAACCATACAGATCCGTGCTCTCTAGCATATAAAACCTCTCCCTTTGCTATGCTTCAATCAGCTGATGCTTTTATTCTTAACATGATTGGATCAAAATCTTCAAAAACCTGATATGCACAGAAATTTGATGAAACAAACCTGATAACTTGCTCATGCTTAAAAGAGTCATTATATGTGGTAGTTACAGTTATAGTAATCCAACTAATGGATTTTGTGTAGACTGCAAACCCTATCAAGTTATTGTTAAACAACAGTACACCAACTAAGGCAAATGAGCTATTTCAAGTGATGTCAACCTGTGATTCTATTGAGTAAATAAAATCGACCATATTATGTTCTGACAATGAAGAAGAGATTATAAGGAACAACTATGGTATAAATCATATAACTTAATGATGTACCTAAAACTGATTATGATGAAAGAATTCATATTTACTTACAGAATTTAACATAAAGCTCTTGGTTAAATATAAACATAATTGATAGTGACAGTGGTTATAAACATATTTAGTGATGTGGTTGATATAATATCACAATTGATTTGTATACATTCATGTACCATATTTAGACTAGTCTAGATACATTGTGTTTGTACTCTTGTATTCCTATATATTTGAGATAATACAGACACACCAACTACGGTGAATTACATTCTCTCATGGTATCAGCATATTCGATCCAATAACCTGTAAATCCATCAAAAGTCCAATTTCGACAGATAAATCCCAATCAATTTCGTGCCCTCTTTGAACTTTTGATTGTGGTACTTTCATTTTGGTGTTCCTTCATCCTTTTCCGTTGCTCAATTGGTGTGTCGACGTTCCCGTTATCCAAGATATCTCGAGTGGTTTTAAAAAATGATGAATCACCCATCGTCTGCCCAGGCGCGTGGAGAACAAACGCCACTATCAGCAAGGGCGCGTGTGAATCACGCGCCGCCTTCAGCCCAGGCGCATGTGAATCACACGCCGACACTTGGTCCTCTCACTCTCGTAGCGCGTGTGTACCATACGCCGACAACAGGTCATCCGGCATTACTAGCGAGTGAACAACACGTGCTGGATTTTTCTTTTGCGCTTGTGTTACACGCGCCCGATGTCCAGCCGCCGTCCCAGCAAGCGCGTGTGGATCACGTGCCTTCCCACCTTTACTCGCCCGACCGGGCGCGTGTGCATCACGCGCCAACCCAGCAGCCTCCAGCTCCCTGGCTCGTGGATTCCACGCGCCGGTTGCAAAAGTTGCCTCTTTGGCGCGTGTGCCTCCGCCGCCGCCGCGACCGACTTTTTCTGCTCGCCGGAAAAAATGGAACCCAAGGTGTCAATTTTGTGATGAGTTTGGCCATACCGCTCAGACTTGCTCCAGTTTGCCTATGTCGGCGAATGTTGCTGATGTTTTCCAGGCTTCAGCTTCTTTGAAGGACAAGACTTCTAGTTGGTATATGGATTCTGGTGCTACTAACCACATGACCTCAGCATCTTCTGGTCTTGATCGTGTTGCTCTTTATACTGGTAACCGTTTTATCTCTCTTGCAAATGGTCGTGATGTTTCCATTACACATGTTGGTCGTCATCAGTTTTCTCATAATTTATTATTATCGGATGTTTTGGTGGTTCCCGATGTTACGAAAAACTTGCTCTCGATTAGCAAGCTCTCAAAGGATTTAAAAGTTGTAGTTTCTTTTGATGAGTCTTCGTCTGTGATTCAAAATCGGTCAAACAAGGAAATTTTAGGCCGGGGTCGATGTCATCATGGTCTGTATGTGCTTGAACGGAGTGGTGCTGCCTTTGTTGCTTACGTTCGATCAAATAAAAATACAACTTCTTTTGATATTGGGCATGCTAGACTGGGTCATACTTCTCATTCCGTCCTTTCTTTATTGAATAAAATGAATCATGTTAAGGTCACCTCTTTGTCACCCAAGTCTTCTCTTTGCTCAGCGTGTGAAAAAGCAAAAGGAAAAAGGCTTTCTTTCATGGACAATCCGAAGCGAGTGCAGTCTATAATTAATTTAGTTCATGTGTTTAAACATGGTGTACCCGAGGTTTATCATCACTTCCGAGGCAAACAAGTAGTAAGTCACCAAAGTGTTGAAGTTTGGCTCTTGGAGGTAACCCCCTTTGGGCACAATATTGGTAGCCACCATCTCATACAATATCCTTCGCTCGGTTGTAAGCTGTCCCAGCTTGTACCCCTTTGGCCTTCCAAGCGGACCTAACTGGCGCCCGAAGTGCTCCAACCCCAACTTCTGCAAATTCGCGGCTGGAAAGATCGACTCACTTGGCCAGTCACCCCTTGTGTAAAGCTCCACTGGTTCATCATCGTCCTCGTACTTGATTTTGAGGGCTGCATTGAACAGTTCAGGACTTACTTCGAACTCCTTCTTGTTGACCTTGGTCTTCCACTTATCAGCCACCTGTCGGAAATTAGCGTAGAACTGCACTGTCTCCTCTAGATAACCCGGGTCCTTCACCTTCATCAATGTGTCTGCACCCGAATAATCTAGCAAGCCCCACTCCCCTTTCGAGCCTAGCTCTTCAACCTTACTCTCATCCACCACAAGTAAGGTGTTCAACTGCGACTTAGCATCCTCAAAACTCTTATACTTGAGGTAAGCGGATTCACTGACAAACTTAGTTTTATCAAAAACTATAATCTCGCTCGATTGTTCAACCTTCTTCTTTCCCCTCGGAGCCATGTTTCTAATTATCCAAAGTACCTATCAAGAATACCTAACATCAATCCTATTCCTATGATTGAACCCCAGTTAAACAAAGCAAATCAACAGAAAGCTAAAATACTGATAAACTTAAAAATTTGAAAACATGGCATCCAGATTAACAATGAGTAAGATGAAACGGGTCAGAAACTTACCAGATGTATGGAATATGGCATTGGGGGAGAAAATTTCCGGCTTAACGGTGGCTGGTCGGCGGTGGGTGAGCAGAGGAAGCAGCGATTTTGCGTGAGTTTGGGGGAAAAATTGGGGATCTGCGTTTTGATCGACAGGGCCCAGTAGTTGACTATTTATGTTTACTCTGGTTACGAGTTCGCTGGTAACTCGCCTACAAGCGAGTTCGCTTGTTTGTTACTATTTCTATTTAATCTTGTTACGATATCGCTTGTAAATCGCCTACAGGCGAGCTGGCAGGCGAATTCGCTTCATTGTTAAAAAAGTATAGGCCTTTAGGCCAGGGAACTGATAGATGCACTCATCACTCTCATCACTCATCACTCTATAGTATATGTATAGTATATATATATATATATCAAGAATGGTGTTTCATGGGCAGTTTGCGCGGGTCAGCGACTTATCGAACCTTTCAGTTTTAGTCCCATATTTATACTGATCAATTGGACGCTACTCCACCGATGTGGGAAAAATGATATAACGCGGTGGCGAACTCGCCTCTGTTCAACGCATGTGTATCATACGGCGTCGTATAGACATGTTCTGTACTTGTGTTTTTTATAAATTCTTCTTTCCAGTGGCAAACTCACTTCTTTATTCGCCTCCATGCTTACGAGTTCGCCTATTGTCATGCTTGCTAGCTTCTGTTCCACACGGCGGAACTGCTAGCGAGTTCTTAAGATGTAAAAGTTTGTAGGCGTTTAGTTTGGCGATTTCGCTTCTTCATTCGCCCCACTTTACGAGTTCGCATGCTGGCACGCTTGTTAGCTTCTGTTCCACACGGCGGACTTGGTGGCGAAATCGTGAGATGGAAAGGTTTGTAGGCGATGCCCCACACGAAATCGCTTCCTCCTATCGCCTTGTGATTATATTGGAGGCGATTTCGCTTCCAGGTTCGCTTTGTAATATTATGCAACATTGTTATCATATGAATATCCATGTTTTATCAAGGTTAGTTGTAATATTTGTCAAGATTGAAGTTAATTAACTTGAAATATATTACATTGGCTAAAAATAAAGTTCAAAATAATGCAACTAAACCATGTTGCGAGTTTAAGTACAAAATCAACAAAAGCGTAGTTTATGATAACAAAGGCAAAAATATCCTAGGCGTCGTCACTGTCTTCCTCGTCACTATCACCGTCGTCCTGACCACCCTCTTCTTTGCCCCGTCTTCGTCATCTTCTTCTTCCGACGACTCTTGTAATTCCTCTTCCGACGACTGTTGTACTTCCTCTTCCGACGACTCTTGCGCATCCTCATTCTTTCTTTGTTCGTTTCTGAAGACAACCTTGAACATTTCGTCATTATCTTCGTCTGGAGAAAACGGGCCACCATCTCCACCAACGGGATCTTCTCCATCCTTAGCACCTTCGGGCTCGTCAACCTGTTCTGCTTCCTCCTCTTCTGGATCCTCCTCTTCTGGTTCCTCTTCACTTTCAGGGTCATCCGCCTCCACGTCCATTGGTGGCAAAGGCTGAACGGAAAAGTCTGGCATCCCTTTCTCGTCGCTAAGCTCAGGTTCCAAGTCTAGCATCCTGCCAAACTCCAATATCATCTCCGTCTCCTTGGCTTGTTCCAATTTCACCTGTTCTATTTCCGCTGAAAGCTGTCCCATCATCACGACCATTCGCTCACGCCACTGAAGTTCCCATCATGCCAAAACACATCAAATCCATTTGAATATTGTATAGGCGCAAACAAATAAATCTAATAAAATACCAAGTTTGCTAAGGTGCGACTTACCCGGACTCAAAACACCACGGTTACTTGAACTCGAAGCACCATCCTTCTTCTTCTTTATGACCCCATCGACGCCAAGTGCCAATCCCTTACTACGCAACAATTTCTCGGTGTAGTGCATAACTGGCTCTGGCCGACTAACCGGTCTAATACCCTTCTTCTTTATAATCGCCGTGATAAGCTGGCCATATGGGATCGTTTCATCAGATTTGTCCTTGGCACGCTTCAGCATGTACTTCACAATCGCGTACCCTGGATTGATCTTCAATCCCTCCATGATGTAATAGAACAACATCAAATTGGCAATAGTAGGCTCGCAAGGGTGACCACCCGATGGCATGACATTCGAGCATATCAACTCGAACACCAACCTCTGCTCCTGAGTGAGAACGCCAATGTTGTACTTCTTCGGAGTATCTTCCAACTTGCTACGCGACTTAAATTATTTTCTACGCATAGCAACGGGTTCTAGGGGGTTCAAACTAGACAAAGATGGGAAGTTTTGGGTGTGGTAACACTCGTAAGGACCGTTTGGATCTAACCGACACATACGGGCAACCTATCACCTCATTAATCAAATACTTATCAACCTTAAATCTTACTCCCCTAACCATTGTCTCCCCCTCTTTGGCGTCATTTGCAAAAGTCACATTTGCATAAAACTGTAAACACTCATCCTTATGCACCGGCTCTTTCGACATCAACATCCCTTCTAGATGCGTCGCCTTAAAATAGTCTACAATTTTAGCAAACCCTAACGACTCTATCTCATCTTCATCAAAAACCCTAGCATTCAACAAGAAGCGACGAGAAAATTGTTCGTACCTAGTCTCGGCCTTTGTACTGATGAACAGAGAGGTCTCCTCATCTTCCTCAGTTGCAGGGTTACCCGCCGGATTCTGGGGTGGCCCACCAGTTTCAGGCGTTTCAGGCGGATTCCTGGTGGCGGTGTGGTGATTTCTCGACGGACTGGTGGCGGGATGGCGTTGATGGGAGCTTCCTGAACTATGCCCGCCGCCTGTAGATCCACCGGCCGGCCGATCCTGTCTCCGGCGAGGTTGAAGCTCGGCGAGGGTCTGTTCACGCAATCCGGCCGCCTCCGCATCGGGTTCAGCAGTGGGGGTGGCCTTCTGGCGCTTGGGGGCTGGTGGGTTGAGGGTTTTACCGGCTGATTTGCTCCGGCCCATGGTGTTGCAGTTGATTTTCCGATTAGGGATTTAGGGTTTTGCGGGTGGAAGTTGGGGGGTTCTGAAATCGCCACCCGCAAAACTTGTTTTTTTTAAAAATTAATATACGCTGGCGAACTAGCCTCTTCCATTCGCCTGTAGGTGAAACGGGTTACGAAATCGTGTCATGAACGTCGCGCGTGGATTTCACTATGAAACGACATCGCCTGTTCATTCGCCCGTAATTTCAACCAACTGGCGAACTCGCCTCCATTTGGTTTGTAGGCGAAGGTACTAGCGATTTCGCTTCTGTACAATCATCAAACCCTAAACCCTAAACCCTGAACCCTAAACCTTGAACCCATGAACTGAACCCATGCCCTGCAACCCACACGATATAAACCAAACCCATTTATCATCGAGATTGGGAATGACAACCTTCAATTATATTTAGGGATGCTAATCAAGCGAGTAGTGCGTAACTCGTCTAGACTCGAGAACTTTATTAACCATGTTCGACTCGACTCGAGAACTAGCGAGTTAATAATACCATACTCAACTCGAACTCGTTATTATTTATCGAGTATCGACACTACTTACGAGTTCGAACTCGAATTGTTTTTTCCCTTTTTAAATAAAAATTTAACTAATTATTTCAAAAATTAATAGTTTAGGGTAAATTATTCCGAAAAGTAATCTTCATCCAATCCATTAATACAATATATTTTACCACTTCTATACTATGAAAATTTCTAATTATATATATGTGCCTTTACATATACATAATGAAATTATTATTTTAAATACCAATGCAATTAATTAGTTTATTCAATATTGAGTAGTAAAAGAAAACTAGCTAGATTAGATGATTGAACTAATATAGTATAACCTAATAATATTATAAACTTGCAACTGATTATACTTACCGAGTTACGCACGAGTTTTTCGAGTCGAGCTAGATCGAGTCGTGTTTTGTCCGAGTTTTGACCGAGTCGATCTCGAATTACTCGCGTGTTGACTGACTCAATTACCACCCCTATTCTCATCTAAAACTGGATACTTTTCATTCATTAGCGCCCGAGATGTGTGATCACGAAGTCGGCTCTTTAACGGGGTAACGACGTTGCCTGTATGTATAACATCATCCAAACTATGAGTAATACCACATGCATTACAGAAGAACTAAATTTCTACACTTTCAGTCAGAAGTTGACAAATACATGTATATTCGATGGTGATCAACACGTGGCTGATGTAGAAATTCACATTTGGTTAACGAACTAATGGTATTAACCCGTAGTCCCATCATATACGTATCTAAACAGTTTATGCCTAATGCGTTACAATAAACATGGATATGGATTAGAGTTAACAATTTCAGATACCTCTTCATAGGACTCTATATAACATGTCACAACAATTCTCTTTCATAACACACGTCATCGTTGCAACCAACTCAAGTAATATTATGTGCAGATAAAATCTGATTTCATTTATAACTTTTCATATTAAATTTTAATATACATAAGCTCATGAAACACACAATGATAATATTCATTGCATAACAAAGTAGCAAATATTCAGAAAATAATTATTATGGTTCATCAACTTGCTAGCTAGCGACACCGCAAGGGGTATTCGCCTCTAGCCGATGCAGGTTGCGGTATCGTAACTTGGTTAAACAGTAACCGACCAAATATACTATTCAGGCATGTTATGTCCAACTCTACCATACTATATGTATCTTTTATCCCGGATTTTGCTAACCTCTTCACCATTTTCACCATTCATTCCCATCTACCCCTCATTCTCTCTCACCTTATCCCCCCCTCAACTTCCATCTCAAATCCTTGCATTCCAAATCCATTCTTGCCTCATTTCTTGGTGAAATCTCATCAAAACCAACCACAAACTCACCCTCAAATCTAGCACATATATTGTTTGTGAAGAACTAAACCCTATAAAGCTTGTAACCCACCAAAAACCCCAATATCTCCTTCAACTTTGGTTGAATATTACAAATATTGCTACTTTGTGTGGCTAAGAGCAACAAACAACTAATATCTTCTTCTACAATTAAGGTATGAGACTCAAATTTGAAGTATTATTCAATGCCCATCTTATTTAGTTACTTTTTGAGATATATTGCTTGAATGGCATGCTTGAGTAGACATTATCCATGCTTAGTCCCTATCGATAACATATGTGTTTCATGACTAAGTTAAAATCAAATTTAGAAGGCATAACTCCCTTTATTTATTACTTTCATGTGGCATTCTAACATGTTAGCCTACCTTAGGTTCACTTTGGTTATACAATTCAATAAATCCGTTTTTTCATTGTTTTAACTAGTCATGCTTGTGTTATTTTACTTCTACAACTCATTCAACATGGTTTTGTTGTTGTTTTACCTAGTCATAATAGTGCTAATTAGTTAAGTTACAATTTCTATCCATCCTTAGATAGCAATGGTGACCACTTCAACCACTTCAAGTGCCCAACCAAAGAAGCGAGGTAGCAACTCGAAGAAAGGCCTACAAGTCCGCTCATATTATCGAGTTCTACAAAGAAGAATGAGAAGAGGAGAACTAACACACATAGGATTTAATGCTAAGGATGTATGCAACCGACCAAAAAAAGAACGTTCAAAATGGTCAAGTTGGTGTGGTCGAGTTGGAAGAACGTTTATTGAGATAACGGAGGATAATTGGAGAAACATCCCACCAAAAAATAAGGAGGAAGTTTGGGTAGAATGCCAAGTAAGTAAAATTTAACCTTTCAATGATCTATCTAGTGAATATTATACCTCTTCGTAATATGTAGACATAATACATCCTACATATTTTTGCGTAGCGACCTTTTGAAATAGAATCTAATGACATGGAAGTGGTGAGAAAGAAGGCATTCAACATCGTCTCCAAAGATTTTCGCGAGCACAAGCATGCTCTAAGAAAAGACTACTTGTATGAGAAGAGAAAGAGGCTAGGTCAAGATCCAAGGGACCGATACAATCATATTACAACCGATGCGTGGGAGGCCTTCAAGCAAGCATCGCTTGAAAATAAGACTTCGGTGAGTCACAAACTATAACTTCCATAACATAACCTCCTCTTATCTAATTACATTAATGATGACATGTGATACGGTATCTTCTTGTGCAAAGGGGAAATGGGACAAGAAGGTCACATCGGCGAAATCAATAACAATGCCATACACCGGTGGTAGGTCGGGGTATTTGGGTGTAGGTGAGAAGGAGGGGCTTAAGGAGAAGGAGGAACTAGTGAAGGAGTTGGTATTAGGGGGGATGGACGAGGCGGAAGTTCGGTATGTTGTAGTGGAAAAGGACGCTGAGGATTATACTAGACAAAAACTCGTGTTGGGTCGAATTAGAGACTCGGATGGTAAGTTCACTTCGGAGGATGCCGAAAAATGTGGAAAGAGGGTGGTTAGTCTATCTTACCTTATCTTACTATCTATTGTAGTCAAATTTATTTTTGTTCTTGCTTTCAAATATTTTTCACAACCACTTTCACCTAGTACAACATATTTGATAATAGGAACTTCTTGAGCGCCAAAAGGAAGAGGGTACCATTATCCCGTGTGGGAAGAAGGATGTCTTGAATGAGGCTTTTTCTCTTGGGAAGAAAAAGGAACACCCGGGAAGAGAATTAGGTGTTGGAAGTTACGCGACACAATAAGAGGTTTTTGGGATTAAGCAAGGTTGGGGCAATCCTAAACCATCACAACTACAACGAGCTTTGAGCGAGGTGGCGGCGACAAAGGCGGAAATGAAGGATTTGAGGGAGGTGATGAAAGACATAGCACAACACACCAACTATCCCCACATCGAGAGGTTAGTAGGTACACAACCACATCTTCCACCATCATCAAAGGGTTCTCAAGCATCACCTCAAATTGTGGAGGATGAAGGTGAGAATGTGGAAATGGACGAGGAACTAGTGCCTCCTACTCCACCTTCATCACCCATCAAGTTGAATGCGGCGCATTCCATTCAAGTCGATAAGGTTGGTATCAATTTTACTAATTTAGAACATCATTGGTTTGTAATCTCTTTCTAAAAATAGTTGGATGATGATTTGTCTTGTGCTTTCATTTATGATAGAACCCCCCTTGCAAGCTATATGTTTCGCAAGGTACCAAATCAAAACCACTCCATGTCGCCAATGGCACATGCGACCCAAGTGCGGTGAAACACAATCGTGTTGACATCCCCGCATGATTTTTTAGTGTTCGCATTACCGACGTTTTGATAGAACAACAATTGCTACCTGTGAAGTAGTCACCGATGATGAGAGTTGGGGAGGCTAAAGGTTTCCTTGTTCTATGGCCAAAATGGTTGGTGCTTGATGAAAAATCCACCTCCATACCCCGTAGGAAACCACAAACTCCACAAAATCCACAAATACCTGCGCATGCCTTGCCTATAGCTAGACAAACATTAGACCCCATGCTCGTGGAGTTTATGAAAGCCCTTCCACCCTTCGTCCGAGTCTTTTATGATTTGATATCCTCGTACGACAAGAATGCATGCTATGCCTTTCTCGGAAATGAAAGGTGCTTTACTATGACAAAGGACATCCACGTACCATGGGGGGATTTTTAATATTTCTGGAATTTCACTGAACTTCCCGCCACCATTCTTTGCCTCAATCAAATGTAAGCCATTTGTATGTGTTTCATGAAAATACTCAATTATCAAACCATATATGATTACATCCTCGTCATGATTGTCTACTACATTCACAGGTTCTTGCATCACCATGCCTATCACCGGAGCAAGCATTTCATTGGATTTTTGCATCCAATGCATTTGCAAGCTAGTATGGAGAGCAATAGGCAAAGACTTGATTACTTGAATTCTACTCTCTCCGAAAAATCAAAGAAAATATGGATCGGACCATATCTCGAGAGGTATACCTTAAAATTTGCTCTATTACTCATGCTAAATATATTGTATGATTCTACATTCATTTTTTATGACCATTATGCTTTCATGTGATTTGTAGTGATCATTGGAGCTTTGTTGCAATAATACCCACTTTAAAGCAAGTATATTGGATAGACCCACTCCACCGCCCTCCATCACGAACATTCGCCGATCTCCTTGACAATGCAATTCTTCAAGTGAACGACAAAACACTCCTCGACTTCCACCTTATAAACGTTCGGGTAAGATGTTGTACTCATGCTATCACGTCCTTTCAAAAATCAATATTTGCGTTTAAAGTACCATAAGTATAGTAATGTTTTATGTTTTAAACACTTTTGTAGTCTAGGAAGCAATCATCGAACTATGAATGTGGCTATTACACGATGATCTTTGGTTTGATGGTGGTGGATGGTGTTCAAAAACACATGCTAGATCTTCTAAAGGTACTCTACACGCGTCTAATCTCATTTATATTCGTCGAAATTTCCTAATAAGCATTATTTTCAACCATAGGTATTCGTGGATGATATCACTCCTTTCTCCTTGCAAGAACTTAACTACGGAAGAGACCAAATGGCTAAATATCTGGTCCACAACCGTGCGTTTACCATTGCAAGGGCACATGTCCCTAACCTCCCTAAGGCATGAATAAGTATTGTCTCTCTTTTTGGTAGGACTTGACATTGGTATCGCACTTGTGTGCTTAGGTTATGCATCTTTAGTATTAGTATAGGGGCGTTGGATTTGAATTTGACAGGTTTATGTTGAGTTGGGTATCCCGATTCATGTTTCGAAAGAAACGGGTCAATTTTTACAAATAATTACACAATTCTGTCTTGCAAGCAAACGATTTCGCTACCTTATTCGCTTCAGGTCGAATCCAGAAGCTATATCGCTACCTGGCACGCCTTCTACTACAATATAACAAGCGGCCATACACACAGCCTTGCCTATACATTCGCCCACAAAAGCGACATCGCCTGGCTACTCGCTTGCTAGACTCTGTTGCCCCTGGCGTGCCTCAAACAATTTCGCCTACAATATTCGCCTTCATAGACGAATTCAATAGGCGAATTCGCCAACCACATTCCCTACAACAAATATGTGCACGACGTCGCCTAACAATCGCCTCTTCTGGAGGTCTCGTATCCCACCCCACCTGTGTCCCTCTGGTCTGCCAACATTTTCAGCTGGCGAGTTCGCTATACATTTTCGCCACCCCAACAGAGTGATGTCGCTTTTTATTTTCGACCACAAGCGACATACTGCATGAGACCGTAAGTCCATAGCCATTTCCACATTTTTCAAATTTAATATTCCCATTTCTTCCAGCGAATACGCCAGTTGTGTCGCCTCCCTCACCCTAGCGAGTATTTTTACGAGTTCGCTTCTTCATTATTAGACACAGGCGACCGACAGAAGCGATTTCGCCTCTGGAGGCGAAAAGTGGAGGCGATTTCGTAGCACTCACATTTAAAGAAACAAGTGACCTGAGGTGGCGAAATCGTAACAATAATACAGGGCGTTTTTTAACAGCTGCACACGGCGTTTTAAACCGCCGTGCGCAGCGTTCGTTTTTAAGGCGTTTTTGAACCGCCGAGAAAAAGTACCATTTTACGGCACAACCCGTTACGGCATTTCCAAAATGCCGTGAAGTGAACGACTGAACCGCCGAGAAGCCTAGGGCAGTCCACTAGATCATATGAGAGAGAAAATCCAATAGAAAATTTGCATCTTCATGCATTAAAAATCATGCGTTGCTATTAAATATATAATAAAAATCATGAAAAGTCATAAGTTCCAAAATCATAGAAATCAGCAGCCTCTCACAGTTGTAAAAAAATATATCTCTCACACAGTTAGAATCCAGGAACAAAAATGGTGCCACCGATTAAGTAGGTAGACATGTATCTAAAAGCAAAATCAATATTACCATGTTGTATTCGAGTAAAAATCAAGATCCAACTGATGAGCAAGCACAAAACCGAATTAACCAACTTGGACTGGTATGATGCTCTAAGTTTCTAAAATATAGTGAACAAAAAACAAAAACTAATAACCATTCAGGTTCTTGATTTGGTGCATAAAATGAAAAATGAGTAATATATAATTATACTAATTATTATACCACGAAAAAATATAACTCCTGAATTCAGGTGTGTTTAACTATAGGCCTATTAGCTAATAAATTATTACTAAAGAGAAAATAGATAATTGCAACATAGTACATAATGGAAGTTACCTCAGAGGGTGAAAAAGGGATGAGCAAAAACGGAAGTTTTTACTCAATCTTCAATAGAGGCGATCTCATTCCTTATTGAGAATCTGTGATCCTATGATTGTGCGTTGGATTCATCTCTGAATTCCACACTTAACCATATATAAATCGCACGATTCCGACATCACATCATCAGATAGAGGGTTTTGAAATATTCTGCAGAAAGAGCACAATAAGCAGAGGCGATCTCACTCCTTGTTGAGAATCTGTGATCCTATGATAGTGCGTTGGATTCGTCTCTGAATTCCACACGCAACCATATAAACATCACACAAATCCGACATTGCATCAATGAGATAGAGGGGTTTGAAAATTTCTGCCGAAATAGGTCTTGTCGTATCTTCATTTTGGCTCTTTAAAATCGACTGGGCTTGATTGGAATGTGTTCGGCATCATCTAATTTCTAGGAATTGAGCATCAATTCACTGAATTTCATCGAGTTTTGGAGGTTTTGATTTGCGGAGATGAACTAGGGTTTAAGCCTCGATTTGGGGGTTTGATTTCTTCGGGATTGCTTGAATCGTGAATCGGACTCCATAGCTAATATTCGGAGGACGTGTGAGCAGATCTTTTCTCTTCCAAGTTCATTCACATCACTCTTAAACTCTTTGGAATTTACTTGTTATTTCTAGAACTTTTGGGGTTTGATATTTGAACTGTTCTTGAAATTTGGTGTTTGCTATTTATCCCAATAACTTGGTTGGGAGTGTATTTGTTGTTTTTCCTCTTTCTTTGTCTCCTCTTACAGCATGGTTGCATCGTCATCTCTTGTAGCAAAGAAATCGAGGAAACGAGGATCGAGAAACAATAAACAAAGAAGGATTAATAGGAGGGAGAAGAAAAGGGCTTTCAAGGACCATGCAAAGACTTTAAATCAGAGGTAACTGTTAGAGTAAATCCCACATCGGAAAAGAAGTGGGTGATTATTCAGTATATAAGTTTGGTGGGCTACTCCACATATTGTCAATTGATTTTATGTTGGAACCTCACTAGGTTTATGTGCTGGACCTGTTGGGCCTATGTGCCATGTCCACCTCCCAGTTTACAGACACAGTGTGGATCACGGTCTGGGTTTCTAATATGGTATCAAAGTCTGAGGTTTCTAATATGGGTTTCTAATATCGTCATGTTACAGACACAGTGTGGATCACTTCTGGAAGGATAGGGAGCTTGAGAATGCCCTACCCGAACAGATGATAGGTTGCACACTTTGCAAGCAGCTAGGTCATATGGCGCAGTCTTGCAAGGGGAAGGGAAAAGTTGCAGAGGGAAGTGGTACAGTGCAGGACAGAGGGTCTAGACAACAGCAGTAGATGCAGGCTAGGCACAAGGTTTGGGTCGAGAGGGACCCGATAAGGGATGGTTCAGCTCAGAGAATTGATGTACAGTTGGGGGAGCGACGGTTGAGTTCTGGATCAGGTAAATTAGCTGGAAAGGCAGTGCACGAGAGCGGTGGACCAGTGGAGAGGGAGCCGACCCTTCATGAGTTAGAACAGAGCCGAGTTGAGGCCGAAGACACCGCTGAAGCTCATGATCCATCAGAGCCGGTTCAGACAGTGGTATCGAAAGGGACAGAGAGAATGAAGATGAGGAAGGGTGGGAGGATACAGGCAGTGGAGAATGATGTACATGCACTTGTTGTTGATGAGGATACCCCTAACCAGGGCAAGGGAAATGTGACCACCCCCATTCCCTTTCCCATTGGGCAGGATGATGCTCCGCTCGAGGGTGCGGGTGATCTACCCGAAACTATGATGCACCCAGAAGTTCGCTATGCTGGCCTTAGGAGACGAGGCAGAAATAAGAGCACCCCCCTGTCCGTCCAGAGGGAGATATGGGGCTCACTAGGCATCACCGGAGCAAGAGTCGTACTAATATTCCCAAGGCCGGGGCAGCAAGGGCATGAAAATCTGATGGCGGCGGTCCGAAGTCAGAAGAGACCTCAGTTTCCTAATGAGTACAACATCAATGAATGTTAGGGGACTCTCGTCCCCTGCAAGGCGGAGGTTGGTCAAAGGGATCATCTCTGCGAATGACGTTGGGTTGTGCGGACTAGTGGAGACCAAGCTGAATGAAAAGGTTCTCCAGATCTTCCGTAGATCTATGAGAGGTTGGAGTTCTGTCAACAACTTTGACTTTTGTGCAAACTCCAAGATACTAGTCATCTGGGATCCAAGGAAGTATGATGTTGATGTATTGGATATATTTGAGCAGTGCATTCACCTGAAGACACGAAATTTGTCTACAGGAATGGATTTCTATTGTACTATGGTCTATGGTCATAGTACTAGTGTATCGGCACAGAGGCCGCTTTGGGCCGAACTTCGACAGTTTGGGAGTGCTCTGAATGCACCCTGGATGGTGTTGGGTGATTTTAGCCATCCTAAGTGTGCATGACTATTCAAGGCCCTCCGTGCCTAGCTAGTATCAGATTCGGGAATTTAGTGATGCATGCACTAGTTGTGGCTTGGTAGATGCTTCTTCTGATGGGGATCACTTTACTTGGTCTGAGGAGCCGAGGGCGGATGGTACTACGACTCAGAAGAAACTTGATAGGGTGTTGCTTAATCATGGTTGGGACAGTATGGCGTGCAGGACCACCTTCTTTCCGATCACTAAGCAGCTAGATCACTATCCGATGATTATTTCCATGGCACAAGAAATCGAAAGTAGAGGCAGACCTTTTAGGTTCCAGAACATGTGGTTACTACACCCTGACTGCGACGAGGTCGTCCGGCAGCATTGGGGCGCAGACTATTATGGGTGCAAGCAATACACGGTGACCCGCAAGCTCTCTGAATTGAAGGCTCCACTCAAGGAGTTGGGAAAGCGGGATTTTAACCACATATCTGAAAAGGTAAAAAGGGCTAGCAAGGAGTACATTGATGCTTTCCAGAGATTTGACCCACGTCATCCTACGGAATAGGAGGTGGAAGAGCCGAGGAGACTTAAGAAGCATGCATTATAGCTATACAATGCTGAGTCTTCATTCCTTTCCCAAAAGGGAAGGATAAATTATATCACCCTAGCAGATAAGGGCTCGTCCTACTTCCATCAGCAGGTAGGGAATCGCAAGGGAGGTGGTATCCCGGCCATACTTGATGCAGATGATAGAATAGTGACCTCTAATGAGAGGAAAGGGGAGCTCTTTACGGACTTTTATAAGGGGTTAATTGGTGCTGCGAGAGATAGAGTTCCAATAGACCAGGAGGTGATCTCTTCTGGGCCTTTGTTGGACAACCATGATAGAGGAGTATTGGGATAGACTGTGTCGCGGAATGAAGTCAAGTTGGCACTCTTTTCAATGGACGATGATAAAGCACTAGGACCAGACGGGTACTCGGCAGCCTTCTTCAAGAAGAAGTGGAATACGGTCGGTGGAGAGATTACAGATGCAGTTTTGAAATTCTTTAAGAGAGGGTAGCCTGCTTAAGAGGCTTAATCACACCACCATGGTACTAATCCCAAAGAAGAAAAATAACCTGATGGTGGGGGACTTCAGACCCATCTCGTGCTGTAATGTTCTCTACAAGATCGTTACTAAGATCATAGCCAATAGAGTTGAGTGCTATCTCCCTAGGCTTATTGATCCTTGTTAGGGTGCCTTTGTTAAAAGCAGGAATCTGATAGATAATGCGATGCTTGCACAGGAGTTTGTCAGAGGATATGGCAAGGCTCGTACTTCCCCCAGGTGTATGATCATGGTTGACCTGGCAAAGGCCCTTGACCCGGTCTCTTGGGAGTTTTTGCAGGAGGTTCTTCTTCGACTTGGCTTTCCAGACACCATGGTTAGTAGGATCATGACTTGTGTTTCTACCTCCTCGTTCTCCGTAGAAGTTAATGGAAGATTATGCGACCACTTCGATGGAAAGTGGGGTATTCGCCAGGGGGATCCTCTTTCTCCCTACTCTTTGTTATCTGCATTGAGTACTTCTCCAGGCTTCTGAAAATCCGAGCATCCTAACGTCACTCATCTATCACCCACGATGTAATGTGTTGAAGATCACCCACCTGGCCTTCGCGGATGATCTTATGATCTTTTCTACGGCGAATACCGATTTGGTGCATATAATCTTGACGGCTCTGAATGACTTTGCGAGGACACCTGGCCTCACTGTTAATGCTGCAAAGTCTAAGTTGTTTGGAGTTGGCATCAAGGAGGACTCAGCTTTACAGGCATTCCCTGGGCATCTTTCCCGGTTCGTTATCTTGGTGTACCTCTTGACTCCAGCAAGCTGAAAGTGGTGCAATTCGATGTGCTACTAGATAGAGTGGACTCTAAAGTTGCGAAACGGAAGGGACACACTCGATCATATGGAGGCAAGTTGGAACTGGTGAAATCCATTGTAGGAGGCATTGCGGGATTCTGGATCCAGAACTTCATCATCCCGGTGACAGTGATGGAGCGGTTGAAGAGCAAGTGCATTTCATTCCTCAAGGGGCCATCAGAGAAGAGCAAGGTAGCCTGGGAAAAGTTGTGTTCGTAGAGAGTTAACGGAGGACTAGGGATCAGGGATTTCCACACTTGGAACCAGGCAGCTATAGCACAGAAGTTGCGGGACCTCCACTCAAAGAAGGACAACCTTTGGGTGAAGTGGATGCATGCGTTTTACTTCCCGGCAGGATGGAGTCATGTGGATGCATCTGAGGATAACTAATAACAGATTGCAAGACAAATGCTCCACTCACATTGGGGACATCTGCACGCTGCAGAACACACTGAAAAGCATGTTTGGAGGGGATACAGGGCATATGATTGCCACCCTCCGGAGTTGGGCAGTCTCGGGGAAGTTTACATCCAATGCTTATGATTTCATACACAGAAAGACCTACCCACACGTTTACCATGAGCCGGACCAACCGCGGGAGACACTATTTAGGGGTCTCTGTAGGGTTTTGTACCAGCCCGATTCTCCTTCATATCATGGCTAGCTGCGCTTAGTAGACTGCATACGAAGGATAAACACAGGGAAGAGGATGATGAGGATCCCACAGATCGGATGTGCCATCTTTGTGACCTTGAGGTGGAGACTAATGCACATCTGTTCTTCTAGTGCGAGTTCTCACATGTTGTCCGGGATCGGGTCAGGAGTTGGATTGGCTTAAGGATACGTCCTCTGTCCATCGCTTGTGCTGAGAAATGGATCTGGAAGCAGGTTACCGGTTCAAAGCTGAGGAAGAAACAGGGTCCTCTAGCTCAGTTCACGACGGTGTACTATTTATGGAATGAGAGAAACAAGGTGCGGCATAGTGAGTTTTCTCCTAATTCGGCCTGGGTTTTCAGCCAAATCATCCAGAATTGCTGCATGGTACTCAATCGCCTGTTCCCGGGAGAGAACCTCTATTGAGTACTAAAGCATCCATGAGGCCCAAGGAAATACTATACCATGGTGTTTGGGAGTTTGATCTATGATTTGCTTCACCACAGGCTGAGATGGAAACTAGGACTTGCACCCTAGTGACTGTCTCACCTGAGTTGTTATTGTTTTTTTACGGCAGATCAGCTCCTTCAATTAGGGCTTGCTCTTTGTGGAGGAGTGTTTGTTTTGGTACATGATGTCTTCTGTAGCTACCTGGCTTGCCTGACCAAGGAATTGACGGTTATGCTATGGACTAGTGATTTATCCCTTAGCCAAGCAACACATGTTGGTCTCGGGACATGCTTGTGATTTGAGACTTGTCTCTTAGCCAAGCACTACATGTTGGTACATGATGTCTTCTGTAACTTGCTTGGCTCACTAGGCGGCTGCAAGCTAATGTGACTGAAAATTTGACGGATTGCTCCGGCCTAGTGTTTACCTCTTGGTCGGACAACATATGTTGGTCTGACGACATGCTTGAGACTTGAGACTCATCTCTTAACCAAGTATTACATGTTGGTACATAATGTCTCCTATAACTTGCCCAACTCGTTGGGCGGGTTGCAAGCTACTGTGACCAAGGACTTGACGGATATGCTCTGGATTTGGGATTTATCTCTTAGTCGAGCAATACAGGTTACCCAATCAGTGACATCCTAGTACATGATGACATCTGTAATTCGACTAGCTCGCTGGCCGTTTGCATGGTACATGGGTTAAAACCCTGTTGCCAGCTCTAAATTGTACACTATGTCAGTTACTACTTGTGTCTTCTTCCCGCGTTGCACGTTAGTGTTCACACTATGGTGCTAAAGGGGAGAAGGTTGTCCATTTGCCTATAATGGAGAGGGCGGTTATAGAACCGTCACGCACGGCGCACGCTACAAGAGCTCCCGATCTCATTCATCTTTCGAAAGGTTGCATCTCTTGGACACCAGATTGAGCCCTAGGCACCGCCTTACATCAGCTCAACACCACGAGACTTAGCCTCGGTTCTTCATCGGGATCGTCTGCATGCCAACATCACCATCATATCTCTTTTTTGTAGGTGCACATGGTAGGAGCTGCATTGTCAGGTCTGTCCTTGACTGATTGACGGCACCATCACTCTACTACTCACGATTGTGGCAGCCAGCATCATCAACATCATCACTGACAAATTCTACTTTGATGGAGCTCGCTGAGATACTTCATTAGGCCGGAGCATTGCCACGATCATGAGTCATGACTAGTCTACCAGGACCAGCACGCACATCCACATCATCTTTCACAGCTTCCAGCACAAGATCGGAGACCACTCTCGACTGCTCATAGCCCAATCCAAGAGGGAAGAAGAAGTCTTTTCTACGGAGACGATCTTGACCAAATAGGTAGCCAGTCCTGGGTCGATATTGAATCCTAAATCAATGGGATAACGGAACTCTTGGTGGGTGACATACTAGGATTGGATTTGCATTTAAGAATGGGCAAGTATGTACTGGTTGCACATATTGGTCCACCCACTTTGGACTTGCATCTCAGTGCCGCTACATCTCCGCGGCTAGCATCTTTGGAAGGCCTCACGTGTTGGAGGTAGAAGCAGATTGTTTTATGGGCTGGGGTAGTGAGTTTTTTCTCACCCCTAACCATACTCTCTTGACTTTAGCGTCACTTATTTTACTCGAGTATGTATTTTTTGGGTGGTATATTATTTCCCCTATGCGACCATTAGTTTGGGTCTTGGGGTAGAATTAGGATTTATTGTATTATACGGGGATTTAGCGTCAGCTCCTGTCCCCGTAGACTGTCCCACATGATCATTTCTTCTTTTTTTTTACCATATTTACTATTAGGAAGTTACCTCAAACTCGATTTCTTTCTAATGCTACTGTCCTGTAAAAGTAATTAATGTGTTTTCCTCGGATTCAGAAAATTCAAGCTTTATCCCCTGAAACATAAAGATTTAGTTGCAGATACGCAGATTGATACAAAATATTACAGCTAAAACAATCATAAAGGAAGCCTAAACCCTATGGTGAATGTCCATAGTTTATTTTAGACGATATATCGTTTATCATTTGCGTTTTGGTGGTCGGCAGCGATGCAAAGGTATATGAGACTCTCCAGCGCCGAGCAATCATGTCGATCTTGATCCTCTCCAGTAAGTTCAATCCTACTTTCGATCTACACAAAAGCATATTAATCCAAAATGCGGTGATTAACAATGAAGAGCCATAATTTGCAAAGAAAGAAAACATTGCAATTAAATCACCTTATTATATACTGACTCATTAAGCTACCGATTCATTAAGGTCCCAAGCACCTTCTTGGCATCATGATCGACAAATTACAGATACGAAAAACCTTGGGCTGCAACAATTTGCTGATCTTAATGATCACGTAGCCGTTTACTTTTCAATAAGAAGAATTAGAATCGATGGATTCTCTACCATAACCTGATTTCAAGCTGCAACCTCGATCACAAAAGTGATCCGGCGAGAAAAGGCCACTCCGGAACACCCAAGATCAAGAAAGATAATAAAATTGTTATCGCTAAACATACATAAACAAACAAAGATCTACAAAAAACTCACAGTAACGAAAAACCATATTAAAAATAGTCTGAATTAATATACATATACCCTAATAATGAAGAAACCAAAAACCATGACATTTACCTTAATCCACCTAAATTCCTGCAAAATTACAAACAACTGTGACAATAATTCACATAAACTCTTAAACCCCATAAATAAAAAAAAATGACAATGTTAGATTTACATTAATTTACGTAAGGTTGGTGATATTGCCATAGCAGTTTTTAGCATCCAGAGCAAAATTAATTGCTTTTACCCAAATTGCCCTTTTTCAGTCAGACCCTGTTTATTACTTTTTTTTCTTTTTCTTTTTATTTTACTGAACCTATCTACGGAAGAAATCCCGAGACGCCTACCAGGGAAGCAAATCGGGCGGTGCAAATCTGTGTGCAGGCCGTGGCAAAGAATCATCCGTTGCAGTCGATTTATGGAGACATATAGGGAACGCCCCCACGCGGTATGGTGCTTTACTGGTGGGAGAACATTTTCCGCGAGGATACAGATGATGGACCGATGGTACGCCGCTTCCATTCTTTCATTGCCCTCTCCGGCCGTTTCCCGAAGAGTTCACCCCCTCCGTGAAAGAGGCGGTGACAACACTACTAGGGCTACTGCGTCTCCCCGAGCTCATTCTCCGGCAAGAGCTAATTACATTGTCGAGGCAGTTGCAGACCTCAACTCTGGTAAAAAGATGTCGCGGTTCCAGTTGGAGATCAGTTCAATAAGTGTTACGACAATGTGGCATTTGGGAAGAAAGGGATTGGAGAAGACTGAGGTTGATGATGATGATATTATGCAGCCCAGTTTTAAGAAGTATGTGACTGTGAGTAGGGGCGGTGCAGATGACAAGAAGAAAAAGACTTCCTAGCTAGCTACTAGTCTGTGTTCTGACAAATTTATGCGCTTACTATGTTCATATAAATACATGATACAAAACTATCATCCTCGTTTCAGTGTTGAGTAAACCTGTGTCCAGCGAAGAAATATCAATGACGGTGCTTCCAGATAGCGTGGTAACAGAGTTCTTGAGCCGCCTGCCAGGGAAGCAAATTGGTTGCTCACCATGATTCTGAAGAAGCTGGGAAGGGATTGAGTGGGAAGAATGGTGGTAGGGGTCGAATTGGATAAAGAAGTGCTCTTGCTGCTTCAACATGAATCTTTCATTCAGGGGTCACTTGTAGTTAGAGAAACAGTCTTTCTTGTTGCAACCTTGCAACTTTTCTTCCTGTGTTCTTTGTTCATAAATCGACTGCTACGGATGATTCTTCATCACGGCCTGCACACAGATTTGCACCGCCTGATTTGCTTCCCTGGCAGGCGGCTCAGGATTTCTTCCGTATATAGGTTTAGTAAACTAAAAATAAAAAGAAAAAAAGTAATAAACAGGGTTTGACTGAAGAAGGGCAATTTGGGTAAAAACAATTAATTTTACTCTGGATGCTAAAAACTGCTCTGGCAATATCACCACCCATCAAATTTTATCAGCACCAAACTTAATAAATCAAACCTAACTAGATAAACAGAAGTGGAACGAAACATTATGAATTGAACTAAAACGAACTTAATTAAGTTGAACTTACAAAAGTATGCATTGATACAATTATTACCAAAATTTCATCAAATCATACTTCATCAATTCTAAACTTAACAATTTGGACCTAACTTATTAAACTGAATTGAATTGAATAATACTGAACTAAACTTAGTTGAACTTAACTGAACTGAATTGAAGAAAACGATCAATGGATTGATGTAACTTAATGAAAATGTATTTATCAAATTATTAATCATCAAAACTGGACTTAATAAACTTAATTGAACTGATATATATAGAACTGACTTAATCCTAAAGGGAACTAGAAGAGTTATTGCTCCGGTCAATAAATACATCAATAAAAAATATTAAAAAGGATGAAACTACGTAGTTTTGACTAAATCCGCCATATAACCACCGCAAGTTCACCATACTCCGGTGCCTACCATTTTTATATATTCCATTTTTTATTTCTTTTTTATTTTATTATTTCATTCTTCATCGATGATGATACAATAGCTCCCGCCTTCTATTTTTACAAGTACAACTCATTACACATATAAAATCCTAATTTACACGCTAATTTCAATCTATCATGCTATTTTTTTTATTTTTTTAAACCACACCATGGTGGAGTGAATTTATTGGGCTCACTAAACCGAAAAGAGGACCAAAGAGGTCATAGGGTTATTACACAATTGTTGCCTTACAGACATGGTAAGAAGAATGTGATATGAGGCTTGATACGAAAAGCAAAATCTTGACTACTTATGAACCAACGAGCATTTTAGCGAATCGTTAAACGAAACACAATTTAGCCAATTGGGATAAGGTGGTCAAGATTTTATATAAAGCTTCACTTCAAAAATAAAATGGTATTGTGACTAATAATACAACAAGTAGGAACAGTATTGTTGTAACTCCAAGTATTGCAGCTTCAGATCATGGGCCTGAGTGGGCATGCTTCCTTCGTTACACCATACAACAACATATTTCTTCATCAGGTTCCTCCATAGCTTAAAAAAGCTACGGGTCATCTATACCTGAATGTAATCAAGGGAGCAGTAAGTAGTTCAAGTGGACCTTAGATTGGGAATTCCCATTGCATCTGTTGCAGAAATCCCAACAGTATAGGAGGAGCATCTGATATTAAGAATTGGCCAGTAAAGAAAAGAGATGGCTTTTCTAGATAAGAAGTCAGCTACACCATTGCACTCTCTAACTACATGCTTAATACATAAGAGAGCACCTAAGGCATGTAAATCATGAAACTTGCTAAAGAGTTCCCATTGAGATTGGAAGGGTTTTTAATCCCTCTGACTGCACTAAGGCAGTCAGATTCCACTGCAAATCCTAGTTGAATAGCAATAAGTTCTGCATGTAATGGGGATGTAGCCTGTACACATTTCAGATGCATAGAAACAACAACACTGTTGACATCCCTAACTACTACCCATATTCCAGCAAGACCATCTACAAATGAGGCATCAATGTTTATTTTCAAACCTGTTGCTGAAGGCACCCATCTGACAACCTTAACATGCTTTGGTCTCTTTCTTTTTAGGTAGGGGATCAAACCAATGTTAAGGAGGTCTCTGTGTTTTTCAATTGATCCAAAAGGTGGGAAAACTGAAAAATATATAAATGTTTGTTTGAAGCAGTTCTGAACCAAGACAACACTTTTAGTTTTGATGTCATCAAAAATGATCCTATTTCTACAGGTCCACAAGTTCCATAGCATGGCACACAAAGCTATTGACTGAACTAGTGTATGTGTCTTAGACCTCCCTTTGTGGTCTAAATAGTATGATATCCTATGCTTAGCAGACTGGAAGGAAGGTACTGGGATGTGCAACTTATAGTGTAGAAAATCCAGCATAGACATATTGAAAGTGCACTCATTAAAAAAAATGATCCAGGATGTCTGAGTGGTTGCAGTGGATACATTTAGAAGGGAGGTTAAATCCCATGCCACTCTGAACATCATCAAAAGGCAACAAATTGTTGTAAAGCCTCCAAATAAAGACATAAATTTTTGGTGGAGTTTTCTGAGACCATACCTTATGAATTGTTGGATCTTGATTGTTTGATCTCCTCAGAGCCTTGTAGGCTGACTTTACAGTGAATAGGCCATCATGTGCAAGCTTCCATATTAGAGTGTCATCATGAGTGTGCTGAATTGTGAAGCCCTGCAAAAAATTCAGTACACTGGTAGCTAAGACACACTCCAAGAGTGTTAGATAGTGATTCTTGTTTTCACAAAAATCAGCCACAGTTATATCAGAGAAAGGCAAATCACCAGATGAGTCAATCATATAGAATAGAGCACCATGCTCTGTCCAATTAGCATTCCAGAAAGGGGAGTTCCCCTTACCTATAATAACCTGTGAAAACCTGTCAATCCATCATGCTAATTAACACGTCTACGAAAGGAAAACATGAACGTGTAATATATGGAATATGCATGGAAATATTATGTATTCCGGCGCATTTAATTTTCATATGTTACTTTTTGGTTTCTTTTTAGCATGAATACGTATGATCAATTTAGAAATTACACACATCAACATTATTTCCTTAAAATGTGTACTTATAAATATATTTATCTATCAACTTAATATTAAATAAATTTCTTACATTTTGATCTTAATATATATTATTTTATAATAATTACCTTTGATGAATAACCTGACAATTACGATATATATTGATAATTTCATAATCTTTTGAAATTTTCCAGTATAATTTTGTTAATTATCTTAAAGAGTTTTTCTTTAAACACACTTCATCCTCATCTTCATAAGTTTGTTCATAATATTCACGTAAAAAAGATAAAATATATCGTGCAACGCACGATGATATTTAGCTAGTTGAACTAAAAGAAATTAAAGAACAAATCAATGTATTGTTTGAAATCGAATGGATATTGCAACCAAATCAAATGGAAAATCACTACCTAATGGTAGAGAAAATGAAACTCAAGAATAGAAAATAGAACTGAATTGAACTGCACTTAACTGAATTGAATTACACTAAACTAAAATGAATTGAATTGAACTATACTAAACTGAAATGAACTGAATTTTCAATATAAACTTAAAATCATCATACTATATTTTTGAATAACTAAAGTGAAATAAATTACAGTTTCACTGAATTGGATTGAACTAGACTGAATTATTAACATGTAATTTGTTTGATTTTTTTTAAAGTATAGTGCACTGAACTGAACTGAACTGAAAAATACTGAACTGAACTGAAAAATACTGAACTGAACTGAAAAATACTGAACCGAACTGAAAGATACTGAACTGAACTGAAGAATACTGAACCGAACTGAAAAATACTAAACTGAACTGAAAAATACTTAACCGAACTGAAAAATACTGAACTGAACTGAAAAATATTCAGATAAGTTGTACTAAACAGACCCTTAATAGAAACATATTCTCATTTTTTAGGAACACATAATCTAATCTTAAAATATAGGTTATCTCGGCTCTGCATTCCCCTCTGCACTGTTTATTATGTCGCTAAACGTCTTTGTCACATATAGCAAACAAATTATTTTGAGGTCTTTTGAAATCGGGGACCCTGTGTGCGGCCGCACAGGGCGCACTCCCCAAGGCCGGTAATGAACGTACAAGATCCAATCATGTCGGAACTTTTGGTATACGAGGAGGCTTTGAGCATGAACGAAGAGCTCCATTTGTAGATGCTTGCATTATCGGAAATGCTCTCTCGGTCCTGCCAATAGCCAGAGCTGATGTGGACTGCCGACCAACTATGAATCAACACGTGTAATAATACTCATATGAAAACCTTGTAGACGAACTATATTGGGTCCGATGATATCAGAACTTTGTAACATGCTTTCACAAATTTTGCAAAGACAACTCATTTGTAGTTAATACTTGGGATCTTAATTACGAGTTTCTTTTCATTTGATTCTGCACTATTTTCGAAACACTGAAATGACTTTTTAAATGATTTATATGGTATGAACAAGTCCAACAACTTCTCAATTCATATTCTCCATAATAGCGAAGCAAATCTCATATTCCCCATATTTTCTTGCCTCAAATCCAATAGTTTCTCCATTTTTCGTTCTCTAAATTTTTTTACATTTAATACTACATATTTATCCTATTGTCTTCTATTTTTATTAACCATATTTTCAATAAGTCCAAATAATAATGAGCAAACAAATGATGGACTTATAATACACATTATAATAACATTTCATATTCGAAATTACTTACTCCATAATATAAAATGATAAAAAAATATTTTATAAAACTAACACATTACGCATTACAAAATTAATATTTTTGTAATGTATTATGTATAATTAGACTCATCTCTTTTCAATTTTTTGTTACAAGTTCAACCATTAGAATTAAAATGTTTTCTAAATAAAAGATTTATTTTAGACGTTAGAACTTATAAATAAATGTCAAAATAAATATATTCATGACCTTAAAGTTTAGAAAATTTATATTGGAAAATAGATTTTATTTGATTATTTTATATCAATAGATATGTATATGTAAACATATTCATATGAGATCTTATTACAATTGTTTTAATCATAATTTTAGAACATTTATTTTTGATAAATTTTTATTGTAATTATTTTAAGATACATCTATAATTTTCATTGAAGAAGAAACAATTGATGAATGAAATAAACAAAAACTTTTCAAGTAGCATAAAATAATTTTGGTTCTTCTATTTTTTTCTCTTTTCAAATTTCCTATTATGTGTATTATGAGATTAAAAAGGTAGTGGAGTTTTAAAAAAAAACTCAACATTCCCCGTATTCTAAGTAGAATCTCCATTATAACAAATCTGTTGGACTTGGTCTAGATAATTTTGGTTGGAGCGGGAAGTATTTTGTGGAATAAAATGCTCGCATACCCCTTAGTAGTTATCTATATGCTCTTGTACCCCTAAATTTTGAGAAAGTCACCGTGTACTCCTTGACTGAAGTTGACTACTTGATTCAAACCACCAAAAATTATCGGGTTCAATATTATTATGTTATTCGAATACCAGAAATATTCAACTGGATTTCGTTTAAAATTTTTAAAATTATGAAGTCAAATTTCAGTCAAATAATACAGAAATACTTTCTCACATCTCAGAGGTACATGAGCATATAATTAATTAGTCAGGGATTCACGATATTTTAACACTATTTTATATCACCAGTTCTAATGCCCGCCATATGATGTACGACAATATTCTAATTTAAATATTTATTAAATAATCATACGGCAATATTCTAATTTAAATATTTATTAAATTAGTAGTAATGAAAGAATTTATTGTCTAAGACAATACATCATACCACTCAAATTTAAAATGAAGTGATCTTCATTTACTAATTTAAACATCATTAACTTTAAATTTACATTTTATAAGTCAAAAATATACATCACATTATGAAAGTAGTATAGAATTAGAAAACAAGCATTCCTATTCAAATTATTTTTCATAAGAATATAGAGTTAACTCCTATTCAAATTACATATGCGGAAGAAAACAGAGTTAACTCCGTCGCTTAAAACTCCTCAAATTCATTTAGAAAATATAAAGATGTCTACATCATCACAGTACCCACAAATTTTGCCAAACCTGCAAGAAAACAGAGAAAAAATAATTTTTTTGATTCTTAAAAAAGTAAATAGCAAGAATCAAGTACAGGAGAATAGATCACAGATGCAAACATAGATAAACGCATGGACAGTTAATATACATTCCAAAATTGAGCAATCACAAATTATTAAATATTCTCTAATATATAAATTAAAATATGTATACATCAAAGACGATAATCACTTGAAGATCAATTACAAAGCAAGAAAAAATCAAGCTCATCAAATGAAAATAAAAATAGTGATAACAACACGAAAAAGATTACATAACATTAAACTATTATACTTAAGCAAGCCATAAACTTAGTTAGCTTACATAATGATCTTTATGCAATCTTCGCAACATTCGTTTACTTGCATTATAACTCAAAGAAGAAGAAGAAAACATAAGAGTCATACTTTAAAAGGAAAAGAGTCCGTACCTTAAAATTTTACCCAAGCAAACATATAAAGCAGGAAACCAAAAACCAAAACTAAATTTGAAAGTAGTCGCATACTACTTACATACTTTTAGCATTGATGTTTCCTGAAGGATTTATGCACCGGTATGGTCTTTTTGAGGTGATCTTTTGTAGACAATCAACCATAAAACAAAGCAAAAATTGTTAGATATTATTAGAACGATCCCCATTTATATAAGGATAGTTCTCATACCTTCCAAAGTTTATCAAATTTCATCTGCATTAGTGAAAAACATATATCAAGAAATCCAAAATAAATTAGCAGTGATTCCTAAGAATTCCATGCATTAAAAAATAAAGATGAATTTAAAATCAAAAGGGTCGACAACTGGGGGAGAGAAATTTGGTGGGAATGAAAGCGAAGAAATTGATAGTGAAACATGAAATGTGAGATGCGGAAGTTTACCGGAAGAAAAAGATGGTGGTTGAACAGTTCCGAAAATCATGTGATATTGTGAAGTTACGGATAGAAAAGAAGCGATCTGTGTAAACAGTTTTTTGAAAACTCAGTAAAATAAATTTAAAAGGTAAAATAAAATAATAAATGACTGTGATGAGAAACTAAAAGATAAGGATAGTTACTATACTATAATAATTTAGGGGTTATATAGATAACAGTTTGATTGAGGTGAGATTTAAATGAGATTTAAACTAATAAAATTAGAATGGTAAACTAATAAAATTTATTATTATTTAGGAGTTAATTACAATCGTAGATGAGATCTCACGGTAACCGTTAAATGTTGGTCTCCACTTTTAAGAGGAATATATAGTAATTTAAAATAAGATAAAAGGATTACAGTAAATTGTAATTTCTATGGTAAAATAAAGTAAAGTATGATAAAATAAAAAAGAAAAATAGAATAACAAAGATTACTCCAAGTAACTGTTTTGGAGGAATTCATGGGAGTTGGAAAGATATCGTGGGCAGAAAAATAGTTTTTTTTCTAAACCACTGTAAAATAAAAAGGGAAACACAGGAATACTAAGGTAAATGACAGTTCAACAATAAAATAAGGTAAACTGTGATAAAATAAATAAAGTAGGAATACTAAGGTCATCCACAATGGAAATACCACTCAAACACAACCCCCTTTTGCTTCACACTTTAAATATTATTAAATCAACTATTCAACTCATCAAACACAACACTCAAACACAACCTCAAACCCATCTCCACACTATAAAAACAACCCAACAACTATTCAACAACTATTCATGGAACCCACATGTTTTTACCAACATATTTATTCATTTTTGTTTTGGAATATGCATATATAATTTATGGTGCTCATAATATGAATATTTTTTGAACAACATATTCGAACTAATATATGCAAAAGTGAATTAAAATAAATTTACATATTTGATAAATTGTTTTTAAAAAATATCAGTAAAACCGATGTAAAAAAATAACTCATCTGAATTCAACAAACGAACAAGTATTTAATGATGATTACATTACAATAAAAAAAAGCAGACATATTGATCTAGTCTGACCAATTATTAAAATGGAAAACTTAAATATTGATCTAGTCTGACCAATTATAACACACACAAAACAGATTTTAAAAAACACTTGAACGCTTTGATTTAGGTACGGTTCCCTCGTTGCGCTTCGTGTTGGGCAACGTGCTCCGTGAGATCGTACAACAATTGATTATGTAGATCCCTGCTGCGAATGTCAGCCCAATTTTTCCGAAAAGCAGCAAGATTGGAATGTTGCGCAGCTTGGTAGTGCCATTCCATATTTTGGTCAGGGTGATCATAATCAGTGGGTTTAACTGTAAACCCATAAGATTCACGTTCATCTTCAACTATCATATTGTGCAATATGATACTTGCAATCATAATCCTCCTTAGCATCTTCATTTCCCAATACAAGGCCGGGCGAGGTATCACAGCAAATCGAGCTTGTAGAATTCCAAAAGCACGTTCAACATCTTTACGCAGACTCTCTTGACGCCTGGTGAAAGTTCTCATCTTATCATTGTTCGGAGCAATGTAGGCTGGAATGAAGGCTGCCCATTTGGGATAGATCCCATCAGTAAGAAAATAACCGCGGTGGTAAGCGTTTCCATTCACTTCATATTTGACCGGGGGGACCCTTCCCTTGCACATATCATCAAACAAATCTGATCTTTGAAGAACATTGATATCATTGTTTGATCCAGCCATACCGAAATAGGCATGCCATATGTGTGTGTCAAAAGAGGCCACTGCTTCCAATATGACTGTGGCTTTACCATCTCTCCCTCGGTATTGGCCCCTCCAAGCAGTGGGGCAATTCTGCCACTCCCATTGCATACAATCAATACTTCCGATCATTCCAGGGAATCCACGTTGACGACCTGCTTCTTTAAGGCGCACAATGTCGTTTGGCGATGTTGGCCGCATGTAGTGACCTTTGTAGAGTGAAATGATTCCTGTAGCAAAGTGTCTGGCAGTATCCCTGGTTGTAGTTTCGCCAATCTAGAAGGTCTCATCTTGTTGGTCGTTTGAACAACCGTAAGGTGAATGACGCATTGCAACCGTACACTCGTGGATTGGTGAAAATCCAAGAACACCGGTCGCATCTGGCTTTTGCTGGAAATATTGGTCGTGGTTGGCTAAATCATCCATGATTCTCTGGAATAAAGACCTCTGCATACGATACCTGTTGCGAAATTGCTTATCGTTATACGTTCTTTCTAGTGGTGGGTTAAAATAGTGTTTTTGAATTGCATTTTGAGCCGCAACACGGTCTCGCTTGATGTGTTTTTTTTTTCTTAGGCTGGATGGGGGTAGTTTCGGAGGACTCAACCTCCTCTGCTTCTTGATCATGGGATGGCATTTCTGGGTACAAGCTTGAAAAGCTGGGACACAGATACAATGGTTGTAAAAATTCATATCTAAAAGGTTCGTATTGTGGAACTGAGTTTGATGACTCTCCTTCATCATCAGAATTAGAGAACGACATTTTTGCAATATTGTGAGATGCAAAGTCTGAAGTTTTGAGTTGAAGGATGAATAACAAGGACTGATGTGATGAGTTTATATAGAAAATGTTAGGATGAATACACATTGGTATGCGAGTTTTAATTATCTTATCTACCGACTTGAAGATATGATGTGACAAATCAATGAAAAGTGTATTCAAGTATGTCGGGAGTGGGGGCTTGATTATCTTATCTACCGACTTGAAGATATGATGTGACAAATCAATGAAAAGTGTATTCAAGTATGTCGAGGAGTGGGGCTTGAATTATCTTATCTACCAACTTGAAGATATGATGTGACAAATTAATGAAAAGTGTATTCAAATATGTCGGGGAGTGGGGGCTTGAATTATCTTATCTACCGACTTGAAGATATGATGTGACAAATCAATGAAAAGTGTATTCAAGTATGTCGGGGAGTTGGGGCTTAAATTATCTTATCTACCGACTTGAAGATATGATGTGACAAATCTATTAAAAGTGTATTCAAGTATGTCGGGGAGTGGGGGTTTGAATTATCTTATATACCGACTTGAATTATCTTGAATTAATTATAATTAATGAAATGACTTTTACAAGTTAAACAACATATTGATCTAGTGTGACCAATTATTTGACAATGATACAAATACAATACATAGAAATACAAAACATGGTTTAGGCTAACTAATTATTACTAAAACCCCGGATCCTTCTTGTCATATAGTTCCTTCCAGAGAGTGTCACGCATTTCGATCTCCGACGGGCTCGGATTTGCCTTGTTGAGCAAAGTGTTGAAAATCTCGTGCCGATAATTCATATGGATTTGTTTGGCTTGCTGCTCCTCATATCGATGTTGTTTGTCAATATAAGCCCGCTGCTCAGTTGCAAAGTTCATTCGTTTATGTTCAAATTCTACCATCTCACTAATCCATACTTGGGGGGCTTCTGTAGACTTCCTAGTCGAAGTACGGGCACCACTACCGTCACCTTTCTTCATCGCTACTAATTTCCATGGTGGTTCCTCGCTCTATATTTTCATCTCCCCCACCAGACACAAATGCTGCTTGATGTGTTCCAATGTCATTGGTATACATAGCCAAAAATTTGGGTGCATGTTTGCAAACATCTAAGACATGGAAAAATCAAATGGACCTGTAATTTGATCTTCCATCAAAAAGAAATCCATGGCAAGTTTCCTAACATCATCAGGGCTGCCGCCGCTCCTAACTCCTTGGTAGTGGTTGTTCGCAAAACATTTAGAGCTCCTGGGGGTTGGACGAACCTCCCCGCGTGGCCCAATCTCGGACGTCCGGATTAAATCAGTTGATGTGCATCACAAATTCATTATGTGAGTGATATGTCTGAAGTACCCTTCATTAGTTCAACTTAATCCCTTATTTTGCTGTGTAATTTTTACTGTTTAGTTTACTTTGATTTTTAGGTATACAATCATCCTATCTGAATTTATTTTTTGAAAGTCAGAAATACCCTTACTTGAACAAAATAAAACAGATATTCTCCCATTTTTGTTCATCCTCTATGAAACATCCCAGATCAGCTAGACAACCCTCCCGATCTTGATTGCTCTGTCCGGAACATATTCGGACCGCAGTTCACCGCATTTCTTCAAGCTGTTCCGGTAGCATCTATCACCATAGTGGGAGAAGACCCCTTGTCTATATAGGTGAGATTTGTGCTTAGTTTTGGATATGGGTCAAATTTGTATTCAGTTATGACCCTGTAGTGTTGATATATTTCTGTTCCATTAAGTTATACACTGAATTGTTGTGCCATACTCTGGAGGAACTGGATAAGGCTAATTATTATAAATTTCAAACAAAAATGTTCATATATAGCCAAACTGTTTATGTTTAAGTGCTTGTAAGTTTTTCTTGTTGTGACATGTAAGTTTAACTGTTGTTTTGTATATGTTTATACGGAGTTTTGGATCCTCAATCTGACTTGTTCGTGAAATCTAGTGGTTGAAGCACACTTAATTTAACAGCTCTTCCATACTACAATTATGCTAAACACTGTACTCATTAGTACTGTAGTTTTGTATTCCTTGTATAACCAGTTGATATATTTCAGGGGTTTATGTAATTGCCTTTTTTAGCAAAAAGTTTTTATGGATTGCTTATAACTATAAAATTTAATAAAGTTTAATTTTGTGTGTAAACTGCAGTACTGACAGGGTAGTCGTGATGTCTAGTCAACCGTGTAGAAGATATGTAGGGATTGATGATGCTGGGAATACTATGATCGATGTTGATGGTGTACTCTACATTGGGAATGTCCGAGAAGACCTGCATGCCTCTGAGGCTCCTAATGTACCTGGAGGACTGTTGTCAGATGTATGTCCGGATGATATGGATGGGGTACCTGAAGAAACTGCTGTTGTTCACTTCCTTGATCCCAAGGTGACTCCATCTAGTAGATTGGGTGAGAGATCGGGTGTAGCGGAAAAAGTTGTCTTGGAAGATGCTGTTTCATTGGATGATGCATCTGATGATGGTGATGGCGATGCTGATGGTGATGCTGATGATGATGGTGATGCAGATGCTGATGACGATGCTTGTGGCGATGCCGAAGCAGCTGGTGCTGGTAATGAAGGTCGTGTTAACGATCTGTTGAGAAGCGTAGAAGAGGTTGTTGATTTAGAAGATTATGGCGAAACTAGTTTGAGGTTTAGGATAAGCGGCGATCAAACAATTCTTGTAGACGATCCGGCTGGTGAAGCTGCTAAAAATAACAGAGATGTGTCCCCTCCAAAAGTTGGAATGTTATTCGACCTTGGTGAAGAGTTCATTGCATATGTCCATCGTTATGCTAACTCAATGGGTTTTGGTGCAAGGATAGCCGAAAGTGATACAGACCCTCGATGCTCTAGAAAATCTCCGCCCCCACAGACGCACATTATTGATGATGTGCTGATCAGTGCATATGTCAATAATTACCGCATAAGGATGACATGTCGCAAGGCAGGTAACCATACACCAAGAAGCTCAAACCCAGAGCACTCTAGTAAGTCATGTAAGACTGGATGCCTGTATAATGTGACAGCTAGGAGAAATCCTAGGATTGGGAGCCCATGGAGAATCAGTAGTGTGTATGGGCTGGGGCACAATCATGATCTTGAAGAGTGTTACTCTAACTATCTTCCTAGGTACCGCATCATTTCACCTCCTGACCAGATGAAGATTCTGGAGCTGCAAAAAGCCGGTGTAAAAGCTACAACCATATATGATATGTTTGTGACTGATAAAAGTGGAATCTGCAACGTTCCCTTCACTGTGCTAGATCTAATAAATTTTCTACAGCTGAGCAAGCGGAAACCACTGAAGGATGGTGATTTTGCAGCCATGGAGGCTCATTTCAGGGAAATGAGACTACTTAGTCCCGGATTTTTTTATGATTATGAAAAAACCAAAGATGGGAGGCTGAAGAGTGTTTTTTGGTCAGATAGCAGATGCATTCAGGCTCTCATGGAGTTCGGTGATGTTGTATCGTTTGACACAGCCTTTTTATCCAATAGATACCTAATGCCTTTTGCGGTGTTTGTCGGCACTAATAATTTTGGGAGGATAATTTTATTCGGCTGTGCATTGCTTGCATACGAGACAACATAGACTTTCGTTTGGCTGTTAGAGACATGGAAGAGGTGCATGGGTGAGAAGGCTCCATTGCGCATATTGACCAATCAAGCCGCTCCAATCTGTATGTATCTGTTTATATTTGAAATTATTATGTCTCTAAGCAATTTACTTGTATTGAAGCTTAAACGTGATTGTTGTGCGATATGTTTAGAGCAGTTGGTCTTTGTTGACAGGTTTGGTACTCACCAGTTAACCATGTCTCTAGTGTTTAAGGTCCAGATGCATTTAATGAGGTTATGTGCCAATCCAAGTATATGGTATTAAATAATGGGATTAATTTCAAGTATGGTATTAAATAATGGGGAGAATTATACTTTAAACTGATTATAGAGTTTAATAAGTCTAAGCTCTTCAGTCCTTGATTTTAGAAGTCCTTAGGATTTTAACGAGAAAGGTGATATTTTTGAGTAGCTGTAACCCGGTGATACTTCCAGTGATGGTTAATTGCCTTACGGTGGAGGGTGAACTATGTATTGGCTAAGAATGGAGTGACCTAACTTCTGTAGTTCTGCTATGTTTACTGCACATGTTTTAATTATCGATGTATTAAAAAAGAGCAGTTTGAGGTAGAATTTATGATTTGTTGAATATAATAGCAACTGTGACTTAGTGTGATTGTGATCATGTGTGTGATTAAAGTAAGGAAAATATATATGCGTATGGATGTGATTTTTTGCAGTATGTTTAAATCAACAGGTTCCTGATGAAGTGTACTCATCGCATCATTGATCTTGTAAGCACACGTATGAAATTTCCTTCATTTTTCAGGCTTAGCAATCAAGATTGTGTTTCCTGAGGCATGTGATGCAGAACTACCACAGTCATTTAAGCAAGAGGAAGGAGTGGGATGAAATTCACCGGATGTTGCAGGAAGTTTTGCATGATTCCTTCTCAGTCGACGAGTTTGAAGATCGGTGGAAAATATGGGCTGAAAAATTCGGTATTGGTGAAGTTGGTTGGGTGAAGAGATTGTTTAGTGAGAGGAGTAAGTGGTGCCCTGTATATTTCAAAGCCGATTTCTGGGCTGGGATGTCGAGCACTCAGAGAAGCGATGGGATGCATCACTACTTCAAAAAATACGTGAATAAGAACACAGACCTGACCCAGTTTGTTGAGCAGTATGCCAAGGGAATTTTCCGACGTATTGGCAAGGAAGAGAGGTCTATTGTGAATGGGAGGGACAGGAATTCCGTCGTGACATCACGACCTGCGTTTGAGGCTATTTTTGAGAGGCTGTACACTCGACCAAAGTTCTTAGAGCTTCACGATGAGCTGATTGATATGGCAAGAAATGTTGCGACAAAGAAAAGTGAGAATGAAACAGAAGTGGTGTATGAAGTGGAGTCCAAGACCTTTAGGGTTGGGTGGACTCAGAAGAGCAAACACAGAGTGGTGTTTGTTAAACAGTCCGAGCATGTTCATTGCGAGTGCCGAAACTTCGAGTTCTGTGGCATCTTGTGCTCGCACGCCCTCAGGGTGTTCTGGATGGAGGATACACACACCGTTCTAGACAAGTATGTATTGGAGAGGTGGATGAAGGGAATCCCACGGCTATATACTACACACATTTATCCAGATGCGGCAGTCATGGGCCAGGCTTCCCTGCATGCACAGAGATTCCAAGAGATGAAGAGATTGTGCGAGGGGTTGAGTGCTATGGTAATGCATGATGAGGAAATGCATAAGGAGCTTGTTGGGTTGATCACCAAAATCAAGGATAAGTTATACGACAAGATCGGGCTACCCGATGGTATAGGGACTTTTGAGAGGGGCACTGTTGGAAAGGTGTATACAAGGCTGGAACTGTCTGGAAGCACAACAAGGTCAATTGGCCTAACTGTGGTCGGTGAAACTGACGTGAAGGACCCCGTTGACAAAAGAGGTCATGGTAAGACACCGCAAAAAAGGAAAAAGAGCAATGCTGAAATCAATGGCCTGCGGAAAGCAAAAGCGAAGCAAAAGGTGGCAGATATTGTGCAAGAGTTCAGTCCACGTACTCCAGTTAAGGTAAGTAGAAGCAAAAGTTTTAGATGTTAGTTGCAGGAACCACCGCGATATATAGATCTAATAGACCCTATGTTATTTAACTGCAGATGGTGTGGGCGGCAGATAATCCTCAGGTGCGAGGAAAGCGCAGCAAGCCCACATTTCAAATGAATTCGGGGACCGGGTGCTTCCAGTAGGTGCAGTTGGATATGTTTAAATGTTCGTGTTAGTATATCGGATTGAAGCATTATATTAGCATTTGACAAGTCAGTTCAGCCAGGAAATTACCTGTGCTACACATTATAATATATTTTCCAAGGTTCATCAAATTATATGAACAAGAATATTTTGTCATGTGATGTTTTGTGTAAGATACATTTGAAAAATGTTTACATTTCTGTGTGTTTGTCATTAGTGGTAAAGGATTTTGCAAGCGTTGTTGGGCCTGTTCAGTAAAATCCAAAAGATATCTTATGAATGTATAGGGCACTTAGTTATCAAACATTGATTTAGCTGTAAAATAAAATGGAAAATGGAAATTAAGTTTTCATCATTCTCCAGCATCAAACATCCTCATCCTTGACATTCACAGACACGTTTATTGCATTCATGGAATTTGTTTTATTGTCACCATTAATCTTGATTTCATACTAGCTTATATAATGAGGCTTTTTAGTGATTTGGCCTATAAAATTCAAGCATTTTTTGGCCTATTTTGTTCAATCCTGAATAAATGTTATGATTTGAAGCCCATTTACTCTTTATAAATGAAATGAACGTAAAATAAAGACAAAAATATTCAGAACATATTGTTTTCCATTCTTCAGGGTTTTACATCCTCATCCGTGATAACGTCACGTAATCCGCACGTCCAGTGCATTTTTGGAGTTGTAAATTACTTTCACCATCAATCTATATACTGCATAATAATGAATACATAAATGAATCTTGAGTTGTTTACATCTTTGGACCAAAGGTGGCTCATATACAATTTGTTGTATATTGTTATATTCCTTTCAGTACAAAGCTAACACTTTGTTTTTAAAAGCAAGCGTTGTGGTCATTGGCTAATAATTTTTGGTTATTAGTGAACTTTTCCATAGTAAAGGTCCTACAAGGACTCTGTAAATGAATTGAAGAATATCAAGTCATAAAATCTGATTTTTAAGTAGAGTATGAAAAGCATTTCCCCAATGAGAAAAGTTATTCATTCAAAATACGCAGCCAAATATACCAACATATAATACATATTAGGAAGAATAAATATGAGTTATAGTAGGGAGGATTGGGGGTAAATCATATCTATCGCAAAGAACCAGCTGGTGCCTCTTGATTTACCTTTCTTCAGCTTCATACAGGGCAACCTTTTTGCGGATGTTTGTCGCAAGTCCTTGCATGACAGAAGTGCGAAGGCGGTTGATTCTTGCAGAAGCTATTCGGCTGCAGATGCTGACCCTCTTCCGCATTCTAAAATCTCCCTGCAATGTGTGTTTAGGAAGCAATGGTTATTTTAAATATTCAAAATTTGAACATATGATATGTTATAAGACAATCACCTCATGCAAAGGGAGCTGAAAAAGAGCCCGCTGGTATCCAGAAAAATATTCCATCACATGCATGGCGATCAGGCCTGAATCAACGTTGGTGGTGACAAGGCACCAGTGAGCTGTTATAACCTCAACGGGGAAGTCCCTGACAGAAACATGCCTGCCATCTTCTTTTATTTTTAGGAATTTCCTGAACAATGCTCCCTATTTCAACCATATATAGATTAGGTCAATTATCCATTGTGGTGCTAATTGATGACATGCACAGGAGAGTCAAATTGAGGCATTGCGTGAGAGGAAATAAATAACGACAATCACTTACAATAGTCTCCACAGCCTTGTCAAGTGGAGCAGGCCCAAAGTTACGGCACCCACAGATTATTTGCTGATAGAATCCTTTGCGGAAGTTCACAACCAAGAGGCAGTAAGTACCCGAGAGTCGATATGGTATAAAGACCTGGAGAAGTTTTTTAAAATTATTCAGATAAAATAGAGCAGTATACTAAACCCCCCTGCTATAAGTGTCAGTTACAATTACCAATTTGGAATGGAGGACGTCAGCCTTAAAGGCAATGAACCAGTTGTGCCAAATGTCCATTATCTGCGCTGGCGTGTAGGCTGGATCATCCTGATGTCAATACATTAATGGTAACTGAGTTATTGCCTGGGAATAAAATCACCAATAAAACAAGTTTATCAAATGTTGGATGTAACAAATTTTTTTTGGTCAATCTATACTTGAAATGATTTTTTATAAAAACATTGATTCATACCATGTCAACCATGTGCAGACAGGTTGGTTTTCCATTGGTTTCAGTCCAGTCGGCGGTGAGTATCCTAGTCCAAGCGCACACCACAGCGGGGTCTATACCACAGTTTGCCTCAAACGAGGCCATTTGTGACCGTTCAAGAGATGCCATTTTCCATCCATCCTCGTAGATAGCATCTATGCATTGAAATACAAATTTTGGAAATATTATAAAATTACTCATCGACAACATTATAATTCATAGGGTATAAATGGAGTAGATCGAGTTACATAGCATTGCTGTGGGGAGAAATGCAGTAATCTGCCATCTCTAACTGATGCTTCCACATTGGAGGTTTGAAATTAGCCACGGTGGTGCAAAGCAAGCTCCTGAATCCAGTAAATCCAACGCATACTGGCCATGGCACAAGAGAATGCTGCTGAGGAGTTGGATCTACATCGGAACCTTCAGGTCCCACACCAATCCCATCCTCTTGTTCCTCTCCACTATGATGCTTGTCCTCCTCCTCAAGGGATCCCGTACCAAAGGCCGTCCTGCCTGGCTCGGTTGTGCAGCCCACCTCGTCATTCACGCCACCTTTGTGTTTCCGGGTTGTCTTCAGATTGCATAGCAGTGTTATCATATCATCAATACTAATGAACTGATTAAAATTGCTTATCTCTATGACTGGTGGAGTGACTGCAAGTCCATCAGTCCCACACAAATTACGAATGAAATCAGATTGTTGAATGTTGTGGCTCAGAACCACAGTTAAGTCACACAGAAGCAGTGCAACGCTAGCATCGTCCTCCTGCATCCAACATTTTGTTAAAATATTATTACAAAAATGTGGCCCGACACAAAGAAACCCCTTACACATTTGACCTACTCTTCATCTAGACATCTGTGTTAATAATCAAATTAAGTCCCCAATCCTTCACCTCATATTCATGTTTAACTGTCTAGACTTGTTGTGACGGTAATTGATTAAATGAAGAAGAAGAGTGGCAATGGTTTTCTACTCGTATCTTAATTTATGCAACACGTTTGAGGGTTTGTATTCAAAGCTCGACGCTTACTGAACAAGTGAAAGCTATTAAGGCCTGCATCTGTAATGATGGTGGTTGAAATCATACTTTCATCACCAGTTGCCGGATATAACAGTCTGTTAGGCCTTGGTCCCTAATAGGAAAACAGAGGGTTTGTTCATCAAGCTTGTGCCTGTCTCCGTTGCCCTTCTTAAGTCTCCTTTTTGAGGAACCCAAACCCCTCCGCAGTCCCTGGATCTTCCCTGCACCAATTTGAAAATAAACAAGCATTCAAATGTTTGAACATTAGACATTGAAGTTCCGACAACCAGCTTCGTCAAGATAATATTTACTTTTGGTTTAATCATCATTTTTATTAAAGGATTAGCATCACACACTTGAGTTTATGAATGAATGAAGCACTCAAAGACCACCTATGCAATAAAATCAGGTTTTATTCTACTCTTAACAAAGGTCCGATTCAAAGCTCGGACCTTTGTTACCGGAAGTCATCTATTTTCCTGCCATGCAATGAATAGGATGTATCTCAACAGCTAGACACACAAAGTATTATAGAGTCTGGCAAAAACCTTTTTGATTCGGGTTAGATGGTTCCATTTCTTACATTAACCGCATTCAATTCATTTTAGCTTAGTTAATCGAATTTACGGAGTATGAGAAACTTACCATTGGACTTCTGTGTACCAAGATCTGATGTTTGGGAAGAGGACCCCATTCCCAGGTCTGAAATCGTCGCGCTCGAGCTCATGTGGATGCCGGAAGGGGAGCTTGAACAGTAGAAGGCGAGGAGTTAGTTACTGTGGGGGAGATGAAGCAAATCCTACATGCGTTGAGAGTTTTATGTGAGAAGTGTATTGTTCAACTTTAATTTGTGAAGGACTATTTTACTTTAATTATTTAACTTGCTAGCTGTAAAATTAAGTGCAACGGTTAAAGTTGAACAACTTTGCCATGGAAGGTTGCTAATACTAAAATGATTTTTTTTTGAGGAGTAATACTAAAATGGATTAAATGTAGGTGGAGTGTCATTTTTACTGCATCACAATTTTCCAATTAGAATTTTAAAAGGAATTTGAACGTACTTGTTTCTCATTCATTCTTTTTAGAAAAAGATGTTGTTGTACCCCAAAGTGTTTAAGAAAGTGCTAAAGTACCCATATGTTTTTCAAAAGTGCCATTATACCCTGAAATGTATAATTTTGGCAGAATTTTCTTTTGCCAAATATAAAATGACAAGAATACCCTCATTATTATTTAATGGTAAAAAAGAAACATTCTAGAACGAAAATGCCCCAACCAAATCAATCGAATAATCCTTCCATTCCTAATTATTCATCTAATTCCCGCTTCCCTTTTTACCTTCACACCCAGTTAAGTAAGGCAATCCAAATCCATACTACCAGTCACCGTTAGTTTATCGGATGAACGCGTTTGAAACCGAGGGGACCAAAACCACTGTGCCCAAAAATTAGGGTGAGGCTGGGGGACCGAAACCGCCACACCCAGTAATAATTAGCGTGACTAGCTCAATTTACCAAACGGGAGAATAGAGTTGGCGAGATTATGGTAACTTCACCAATGTTTTCAATTTGTTGAGTTTTTGGATATAAAGGTTACTTATTTTGCTTATTTGCAGTGTGTATTTTTGTTATATAATCATATATACAATAATTATGATATATAACTGATTTGCAAGTGTATGCAATAGAAGTAATATATATATATATATGTATTTATACATATATGTATATATATATGATGCATGTGTTTGATATAAATAATTATTGATCATATCATATATATATCGAAAACATTTTTTTATTTTGGACTATAAAATAAGAAAAATATGGCCTGCATCTAGAATTGCCCCTTTCAATAATATTGTGCATTTATTCTGTAATTCAGTGATATTGATTTCTTGAATTGTTTTTTTTCCCATGACCATTTGGGTCAAGGGAAAAAAAAAACTTAACAAGTGAGGGCAAATTTGTCTTTTAATTTGCAATGGTGTTGAAAAATTGACTTTAGAGGTACACTTCTTTATTTAATATAATAATAGGGGTACATCAGCACTTTTGAATTATTCGGGGGTACATTGGCACTTTCTTATAAACTTGGGGCACTACTACAATTTTGCAGCATTTAAGGCGGTTGGTCCTTCACGTTTCAAGGCAGAAGACAAATGCCTTCTCTGGTATTGCCTTAAAACCTGAAAAAGCTTTAAGGCGGTTCCTCTTCCGCCTTAAAATTTTTCTGTTTTAAGGCGTATCATACGCCTTAGAAGTATGTCACTTCCGCCTTTATCACGTGTTGCGAGCTCGCAACAACTACTAAAATCAAAACCTAACTGACCAAGTGGCGAGTTCGCCAGGTTTAACGCAAGGCTGAAATTATGTGTGAGTCTGACTGGTTACGACAGCTGTTGGCGAATCGCTAAATAAATGTAGCGAGTTCGCTACACTACATGTTAGACATGGTTTATTGTCTAGGGTTTAGGGTGTCACTTGAGTAGTTGCGACCCCAACAAGCGATCGCAAGTAAATTACTTGCGAGACCGCTAGTTTGCCTGGACAAGATGTTAGATAGTGAACGAGGGCACTGGCGGAATCGTTTGAGGCTCGCCTAAAACTGTCCAAGCAAGCTCGCTACGCCATCTCTTATTATTTTGTAGCGAGTTCATAAGTGTACTCTCATGCATGATTAGACGACGTCGTATTATCTGAGATTAGGTGATTTTAGTAGTTTATTGGCGAGCTCGCTAACTTGCTCGGCAGGCTTGACGAGCAGACTGGCGATATCGCTGGGTCGGAGACTGGAGAGGAAGTGGCTAACGAGCGACAGAGTTGCGAATACGCTAGTAAACTGTGATTGGGCTTGATTTCTGATGATTTGTGGCGATATCGCTTGTATATTTCGCTAGGCTTGACGAGTCAAGTTGCAACGGCGTTAGACATAATATCGGTGAGACAGAGGTCAACCTAGCGAGTTATGTGGCGAAACCGCCACCTGAGCTTGACTACTTGCGAGAGCGCATGTAATTCGCAAAAGTGATTTGGTGCTTAACAAGAAAGGTAACGAGATCGCCAGGAAAAAAGCCTAGTACATTAATTTTTTATTTTTGGTAAATTTCCCGCACAAATAGTATAATTGGCATATCTAAACCTGTCAATTGCAAGATATATGTAGTCCACTAAATGGCAAACACAAAGAACTCATAAATTATAATCCTTTGCATGTATAACAAATGTAGAAATACGACTTAGGTTTTACATGCATCCTTACGTGGTACGTGTGGTCTAGATATGAATCGAGCTCTAACGATGACCAAGTGCTTTGCAAATCTATCTCTCCCCAACTCTAGCTCTTTTTTAGTATATGCCGATTGATTTTCGACGAGTGTCTACGAATGAGATACATTTATTAATGCAAACTAAGGTAATTTGTAGGTAATAAATAGAAACTTTCATATTGTAAGAGTACTCACGCGATGTAGTTCCAAATTGTCACTTGTAAGGGTCTCAATGCACTCGTAGGCATACAACATCATGTAGTATCCACACTCCCAGTTGGACAATTGCTTGCGGTGCTGAAGTTGAAGTAGTTTAACATATGGTATATAAATCTATTTAGGTGCAAATACGTAAGAAAGGAGTCGACATTTTAACCTGAATTTGAATAAGTTCAAAGTTAAGGAGTGTGTCGTCATTCACAGCATGCATAGCAATCTCCAATAGATCGGCGAATTTTGTAGATAGAGCGAAATGTAGTGGATCAATCCAATAGACACGCTTCAATGATGGAATCATTGCAACAAAACTCCAATGACCACTATATATTAAACAACATGCACCTCAGACTATAACATAGATTATGTGCAGTTGAAACTAATATCTATTAATCAAACAATTAGTAAATACATACCCCTCTAGGTATGGCCCAATGAAAAAGGTTTTTCTCTTGTCGCTTAGCAACTTTGTAAGGTTAGCAAGCCTCACATTATTACATTGTTGGGTTTGTTGCAAGCAAGTCGGGTGCAAAAAACCGATGAATGTCTTGGTCACGCTCAAAGAGACGTATTGCATGAACCTACAACAATCTTAGAGCATAAAGTATCGAAAGAGGTATATAAATACGGACACAATAAAGTAACACATAAATACCACTAGGTAAAACAATAACACTTACATTTGATGTAGGATTAGTATAGTATCGGGAAGGGTTTGTTTGTGCCAAAATAGGGCAAAATCTTCCCAAGGAACAACCACTTCCTTTGCCTCGCCAAAAACCTTGGAATTATCTACAAAATAGTACACAGATTCACGGTTATGATGACCTAGCATGTCAAATAGTGTGCGAACAAAACCCGGGAGAGCTTTCATGAAACCCACACACTCATTAGAGAGAGGAATCTTAGGGATTGGGAAATTAAGGTCGGCAGTCTCTGTTTGTTGCTTGGTGTTCTTGGGGATGCATGTTGAATTAGCATCTACAACCAACCACGTGGGCCATACGAAAAAAAATCCCAAACCTTGACCAACTGCTGTGCATTCATCATCCTCAGTCACCGGCAATAAAACATCTTCTACATACACCTCAACTATGGATACCCTTACGAACCCCTTAGGGACTTTTGATTTATGATGCAAAGTCATATGAGGATAGGAATTCTCATTAGCAACGTGTATTGGTTGAGAATTATTACCTCTAACAACGTACAACTTGCAAGAATGGGAAATCTACATTGAAGAAAAAAAATTAGTTTGTTATAATAGTATTTTCAAAAAGAAGTAGATGATTAAGCGTAATTAATTTGAATGTAAGGCTTAGACAAAGGTGATAACCTAACCTTTGTGGTTGGTTTGGGAAGTTGTATATCAACTTGAGGTTGGCTAGGAGCCAATGGTGTGCATACACTAGTGCAGGATGAATTAATTGTAGGCGGGGAATCCGGGTATACGCGGCGGAAATAACCGCCTTAGCCAGCCACGCCGTATATCCTAAACGCGGCATTTTTCTACCGCCGAGAATGATTTTATAAATCTAAAATCCAATAGATTAGTGTTTCAGAAAGCGTAAACGCCAGTTGCCCAGTTTCAGGATATTTGGTTTACGACATCTGAAATAATAGATTCAGACATCGTACTATGAATAGGTTACCCGAAACTATTGGACATGAGAGTCTGGAAGTAGAATAGATTAGGTTCACCGTCGCCGGAAAAAAGTGGTCGGAAAATATGTTGAAGATGTCGGAAATGCAATAGATTGGTACTGAAATACGAATGTCATTAAAAGATTATAACAATAGATTGGTCAATCTTTTGAAGATCCGCAGAGCAACCAGGATAGTTTGTGTATGTTCAGAGTGCATAATGCGAATAGTATACTTTATGTGTAAGAACGATGAAAGTGAATAGTATGATGAAACAGATTGTGAAACTATTTAATCTTCCCGGTCGTAATTCTACCCGATTGGGAACAGAAGAGTAGGAGCAAACGTATTCGGTTGGTACTTATTTAGTCCGTCGGTTATGTAATAGGTTGGCTAAACTTGCATAGATCCTCTTTGCTAAATCTAGTAGAATGGTAGGTGGTTACGAACTCTATTTGTCATTCGGATTGGTTGGGATTACGATGTTTCATATGCAATAGTTAGGTATGGTAGATTAGGTATCTATTCAGTGTTCTCTCAGTAATGCGGTTAGTTTGGGTACAATAGATTGGCCGTTCGGTTAGTAGTAGTGATATGTGCTTTAGACTTCTCGAACTCAGTAGTTTACTTTTACAACGGATGCTTCGTTATAGTTTTGTGTGGGATCCTTTTCGTGAGTTCAGAACAGAATACCTAATAGGGTCATTTCCAGACCTGCAATCGCTCCCAATATATTGCGGTTTACAATGTATGAAAGCTGACAGAATATCTTTCTATTGAGTAATAGAATGTGAAAACATATTCGGAGGTATTACAAAATAAACCATCGTTCAAACCAAACCAAACCAAATGCAACCAAACATAAATTGTTTCTGCAATATTACTACATAAAATAGACAAGCTGGCAACCATGAACATGTTCTAAAGGTCAACATAATTCCCATTCAAAACCCAAACGAAATGGAGTGAAGCATACAAAATCATCGTCTTTTGTCAATGCATGAACCGCGAATTGTTAAGACATAATTCGCAAAGTTACCTCTCACCGTCTTCAAGTCCTCAATTGTGTATGGTTTGGTGTCATTTGGGAAGATCTACAAAAAATTGGACATCACATTGACCATAATTAGAATATTCATCATTTGGCGAAAATAATGTGTATGTGTAGTAAGGATATTGTCTCACCATAGGAAAGCTATTGTTAAGACGAACGGAAGTCACAACATGACATGTATACAACATCACGTAGTAGCCGCACTCCCAACAATGTTGTTGACGTTTATACTACATTGATAAAATAGAAAATGTAAGATGAATTATGAGTTATAAGTGTCAAAATCTTGTCAGTGCACAAATTTATGATGTTTGTTTACCTTGACCTCAACGACTTGAAAAGGACTTTGGCCACGTGGATTTACACAATTCAAGGCTTCCTTTAAAAGATCTACAAACGCCGGAATCGGTGATCGATGTTGTGGATCCATCCAATAAACAAACTTTGTTGTCTTGTTAACCACAATGAAGCGCCAATCGCCTCTACATAGCATCGAAAAATCCAAGTGATAGAAAATACATACGTAATCTTAAAAAGCAATGTACAACTATAAACATGTGCTTTAATAATAAGTTACTTACTTTTCAAGCAAGGGTAGCAAGAAAAAAATCTTGTTGGAGTCCCATAACCCTTGCTTTAGATAGTCAAGTCTTTCCTCATGGGAGTGTAATATCTCTTGGCACCGGTCAGGGCATAAGAAACCAATCCATTGCTTAGAGCGATGTTGGGATGCATGATGCAAGTAGCTTGAGAAAGGAATAAACAACCGATGTGAATTGCTAGTGAATAACTTAAATGAAGAAGTTAAAATTGCACGACTTATGAAATAAGCACATAAATTTACCATTGATAGAGGGACATTGCGGTTTCCTTTATCATGTCGCACTTGATAACATCTTCAAAATCGGCACATAGCATAGGAATCACTCTTTCAACTCCGAAAACTTCTTTGGGCGTGGGGAAGTAAAAGGTTTCAAGTCGATTGTGCATAGATAGCTTATCAAACAACGTTTTTACCATAGGTGGCATTTCCAACTCTTTCACAACCGTGGGTGGGTTAGGTGGGAGGTCTAGTGGAGAAGTTTTTGTTATGGTTGGTAGTGTTGGGGATGGAAGTTGCACATTTGTGGGTCTTGAAGACCTTTTTCGAGGGGGGCATAGGCTTGTTGGATCACACTCCCCCAAAGACTCTACAACTATAAGTCTCCTAGACCATAGAATGAAAAATCCTTTAGCATCTTTAACCAAGCGACATGAGGGCTCGGGCATTGGTATGTTTGCATCGGGCACTATTGGCTCTACTATAGAAACAACGCCTAATCCATGGGCTATGGTAGAATGATGATGATATTTAATGGATTCCTCATAGGTTCCATTTGCAACATGTTTTGGGTTGTTATAAATGTCATCGTCAAGAAAGAGTTTACAAGGATATGAAACCTATGTGGTAGCACCAAATACCAAATGAGAATAAATAATGCAACCAAATAATAACAAGACGAATGTAAAAAGAAGATATGAAACTAACCATTGGTGGACTCGCCGTGTCTTCATTGTTATCTTCGTTGGTGCCTTGTCTTCCATCGCACTCCATTGGGGAGTGATGTGACTCGACCGATGGCGGAGTCCAATTGTTGGATAGGTCATCCAAATTGCCGGGAAGAACCGCACCTTGACGTTTACCTATGAACGACAATGCAAGGTCTCTTTTGGCTTGTCCTTTTTTAATACATTCAAGCTCACGCTCCAACATCTGCAATCTTGAATCGTAATTTACCCCCGGTGTAGATTTCATACGAATGACGTCTCTTAGTTTGATATGAGCTTCATATCCCCGAACTCTGCCTGGGTGTTCTCCCTTCTCTAGAGCCTCACAAAGCACGCCATATTTTGGTGTCGGTATGAAATCGCCTTCCGCAACCCTAACTTTTACCGCTTCCTAATTTTCAATACCAACATAAGTGCAAAACAAAGTTAAACAAAAGAGCAAACTCTATACTCTATTTTCGAAGTGTTTTTTCATGTCTATGATGGAAAACTTACAACTTTGTTAGCAATATGGATTGATGGTTGATGACCACCATATCCACCATCCTTGACCTCTAGTGATTTTAAAAATGCATCATGTTGCTCCACCTCCTCAATCGTCATTGGAATGGTAGTTGACCTTGCCTCCTCTTCGGTCATGCCACCATCCATCTTTTCCTTTACTCGTCGTTCCGCATCCTCCACAATAAACTTTGCCCGCGCAAGAGGCATACCCGCTCTACCCGTGCGATGAAACAACTTGTTAGCCTTAGCACTTGTAATCTTCTTTAGATTTGACCCCTTTATGACATTGCACAAAGATAGGTGTTAAACTATGAGTAAAACTACATTATGCATTAACTTTGATAGATAATAAGTTGTAAATCAAATTATGGTGGTAGAAAACTCACATTCGCCACATATCCTTCAACATGCCTCCTAAACATTTCCCAACACTCGGACTTTATGTCGGTGTAGACATCCCAAGGAAGTACCTTGCTCTTTCTTGTGGTATGTATGAAATCTCTTGCCAATATGTACCTATAGTCCCGATGATTTTTGCACATTCTTTCCAATGTTGTTGTGAATAACCTCTCCTCGTTGGGGGCATGGATTATGAATGGTCTCTAACAAGAAACATGTTAAAGACATACTCATATCAATCGTAGGTAATATGTACACACATGCATATATAATGAATGCCAACATAAATAGCACGTACTTCACACATACCTTGCATTCAATGAACAATTCTTCCTTCTTAGACATAGGCACCTTGCGCCAATATACGTTTGTTATAGCTAGTCGAGTACGTACCGTCTTACCAACCCAACTATTCCATAAACGTCTTTCTTCTCCTATTGGATCCCCAAAAACATCAAACTCCATATTTGTCATAATTTTCTACTTGAACCGTTGGGTTATCACTTTACAATATGTCCGTGATTTCCAAAATGGGTCGTAGTTATCGTCACCAACATTCCCTCCACCGGCCGATGACTTCTTAGCTATTTTTGATGGTGGAGGCATGATATCCAAATAATAAGTACCAACATAAATAGTATAAACACAAAATCATCCCAATTTATATGAGTTAGGAATGATAATATCAAAAATAATGTAGATAGATTTGTTTTTTTTAACAAATAAAAAGATGTGCAAATGAAATTGGATTCAACCTTAAACTTCTCATGGCATGTGTGCAAGTCAATGGTGCATAAACAATCAACTTCATATAAATGAAGCAAGATTAAAAAGAAAAGTGAAGTAAATCTACATGTAAATGTGTTGATATCAACATAAACGTTGCAAAATAGATCTGTTTTGCAAAAGGTTGTCTACTAGGGAGAGGAGGGACAGAATACATACCTTGTTCCTCTTACACAGATTTTTTAACAACACAATATGTTGATACCCACTGCCAAAGATCCGTTGAAAGACGATGTACATAATTTCACAATGAGAGGGTTAGAAGATATAGGAGGAGGAGTGGTAGGATGTAGGGTGCGATGGTTTTAGAGGTATTTGAAGGATGGATATGGAGAGAGAGGGGTTAGGAGATAGAATATATTGAGCGGATGTGAACGGGAAGAACCTGAACACAGACCAGATCCACGACTAAATGTCACTAGTGGAAAACGGGACGGAACACGGCGGTTCCGTCCCGGTTGGACGGCGGTTTTGACCGCCGTCCATGGTGGCGCCGTCCAATTGGCGCCACCGTTACTCGGCGGTTGAAACCGTCGAGTAAGGTTTACGAGTTCGGAAACTTACCCGGATGGGTACATTTCCGGACTCGTAAACACCTGCTGCTAGCAGGAGGCTACCCCGGCCATTACGGGCCGGACGGTTAGCCAGAAGGATTTTTTTGCGCACCCGGACGGTAAGCCGGGAGATTTTCCGGCGGCGGCAGTAATCCGGCCACCGTGAAACGGTGGCGGAAAATATGTAGTTCCGTATAGGATTACGGTACCGGAAAGTTAGCCGGACTGAAGTGTTTACTAAACCGGACGCCTGCCAGGGAAACGTTCGGGAAAATGGGTGAAAAGAAGCCAATTTCGTCCGGCCAGAATTCCGAAACCGGAAACCTATCCGGAAGTAATTTGAACTGTCCGGCTAGGATTTCAGATGTCGTAAAGGTGGCCCGGATAATTCTTTAAAATCTGATTTTTATTTATTTCGGCTTTTGAATACAAAATAGAAAGTATTTAAATGGCGCTGGTGAAGAATTATATGTTTCAAATGGTTGTGATGTATTACGAATGAATGTATAATGTAATAAATCACTTGAATGCGCTAAATACAACAATTGCAAATAATACATAATGTGTCAATTTTGAACTAGAGCATGTGCATACGAAGTTACGACAATTGATGCAATAGTACTCCTCGGTCGATTCAGGTCTTCGGGTGAGTAGGGCCTTGTATCCTCTTCGAAAATCTGTGCATTAGCATACACAATTCAATATATGACGCAAACATATGAATATGTGTAAGGTAGATGCCTTATAGATTTGGAACTTACGGGCTCAAGGTCTTGGTCGAATTCGTTAAGTCCCGCTACCAATTTGAGCTCATACAACATAACGTAGTACCCGCATTCCCAGCTGCTAACTTGTCTCTTGTACTTTAACACAAAAGGAAGATCACATTGTTAAATACAATCGATCGATGTCGATAATACTAGTGTTATTAATGAGGGAGAAACGTGTAGAGTACCTTGATCTCAGTCATTCCAAACTCTCTCCTAGAGGGATTGACATGATTCAAAACTTGTCTAAGGAGGTGTTCGAAAGACGGGATTGGCGGACGATGGAGAGGATCTATCCAATAAACTTCTTTGGTTTTTTTGTGGATCAAAACCAAGCTCCAATGTTTACTAAATAAAAAATGCATATCCATTTGTCAATAATGATAACATAAAAGTTAACATGAGATAATAATGTATAGAATTAGTTAATATGAAATGCTTCCCCGGAAATGAGTGGTGCTAGGAAGAATAATTTGTCCTCCACACCGAGAGCCTCTCTCATGTAACTTAATCGCTCTGCATCAGTATGACCTAATTCTTGGATTCGCTCAGGGCATAGGAAGCCTATCCATGGCTTCAACCGTTTTTGAACTAATTGATTCAAGAAACTTAAGAAAAAAAATATGAATGGTTAAAACAACGGGGAGAACGGCGGTTGAAAACACACAAGATAATATAGTCTCGACATTAAAATTACTTACAGTTGGAATAAGGACATTAGGGGCTCGGTTACCTTGTCACCCTTCCATAGATCTTCAAAATCACCCCAACACATTACAATTTGCCTTCCAATACCACCAAATAATTCCGTTGGAGCCGGGAATTCGTAGTATCCAAATTTGCAATGTGTAGACAATTTATCATACAACACCTTCATAGGCGGTGTCATAGATTTAACTACAACATCTTTTGGGGCGGTCTTTGGGGCGGTCTTTGGGGCGGTCAAGGGTTGGGGAATTGTTTTTGTAATTTTTGGCTCAACCTTGCGTGCAACGCTCGTAATTGGGTTGTATAGGCTAGCGGGTTGAGTCTCTCCTAAACTCTCGACAACAATTAGCCTACGAGGCCAAAGTAAATACATACCTTCCGCCGGTCCAACAACCTTACACGGGCCTTTGGGTATGGGAATTCGAGCGGTTGAAACCAAAGCTTTTTTCAAGCAAACCTCCCCCAAACCGGTTGCAATTTTAACGTCGCCATGCATCTTCGCCGACTCATTGAAAATTCCATTTGCAACATGCATAGTAGGCTTCCTCACTCCACCATCGATATATAATTTGCATGGATATGTGACATCGACCTTGACCTAATTAAAATAGTGGATTCCATTTTTAAAGTAAGGCGAGGTAAACATGCTAAGACTATTAAGAGAACGAATAGAGAATTTGAATAAGAATGCGATCGAAAAGTGAGTTAGTGTGTTTACCTTTTTTGGTCGGTTTAAGTTATCATCACATATGTTTGGTTGTGGCGATGGTGGATTTGGTTGTGGCGATGGTGGATTGCCTTGCACCTCACAAACATCGGGTGAGTGACGTGAACCACATGAAGGAGGTTCCCAATCGTCGCTTAGATCATTCAAATTTGGTGGGAGAATTGCGCCCGTTTGCTTGGCTTTTATATGGAGAGCTATGTCCCTTTTCATCATATTCTTCACGGCCTCATCAAGCTCCTTCTTGGTATCACCGAGCTCTTTTTTTGTATCTCCAAGTTCCTCTTGCAACTTGTTGTACTTGGTATGTCTTGGTGGTTTAGAAGATTTTGGTTTGCCGATGAGATCTCTCTTCACCACATGTGATGCATATCCACGAACTCTACCGGGGTGTTCCTTCCATTCCGTCGCCTTACAAAGGGTGTCATCGTCTTGTGTGGGAACGAATTCTCCCGAGGCAATTTTCTCTTTGACATCATCCTATCATTTAATAGAAAAAAAATATATGGTAGAAAGAAAAATAGATAGGAATAATATTTGTAATAATATTAGCTCAATATATTCAAAGAAACAACTTACAATATCTTTTATCAACTTCTTGTTTCCCTCGTGTGTGTATTCGCCTTTGCTATCTTGTCGACCAATCAAGAAGCTAGTGAGTTTATTGAACTCTTTAGGATTAACCACCTCGGTGCTCTCCCGCGCTTCCTCTTCCGTCATCCCACTATCCATTTTCTCTTGCACCTCATCTTCTTGTTTCTTGTTTGCATGTTTCATTAGTCTTATAGTATAGCCCTCCCTACTCATTGTGTGAGGTGTCGTATTAGCTTTCGCATTGGTGCTATTCGTCAACCTCACACCCTAACACATAAATGAATTTAAGTTATGTGAACGAAGGAGTAATACTAGAATGGTAGGAATTAATCTTACTAGTCGGTCATTCTCCAAGGTGCGTGCTTTGAATATTGCCCAACTTTCTTGTAGAATATCGGTGTAGGCCACCCAAGGGTCCTCATCCTTAAAATCTCCATAAATGTAATGTTTAGACAACATTGCTCTATGATCCCGTGCCGCCTTACTCAAGCGAAACATGGTTGTGTCAAAAAGTTTCTCCATATTTGGGGCAACAATTTTGAATGGTACCTACATAAGGTTATAAGAAAATTTGGATAAAATCACATTCATGTGTACAAAAAAAAAAAACCTTAAATGAAGGTAGAAACTTACCAAACACTCCTCCCATAATTTAGTCTTCTCCTTGTCGGGGACCTCGTGCCAAGATTCATACTTTATATCCACACGAGTTCGACCAATTTTACCAACCCAACTCTTCCATAAATAATACTCTTCCGATATTGGTTCCCCACCATCGTTGAACGTCATGTCCGTCAAAATCCCCTTCTTCATCCTTTTTTGTAGGACGGCACAATATGTCCTAGGACGCCTCACCCCCTTTTTTTTAACACCTCCCGCGGTGCTAGGCGTTTTAGAGCTTTTGGGGATTCCTACTACCTTCTTCTTAGGTGGTGCCATAACTCCTCTACAAAAAATAGTTTAAATATATTAAATAACCTCACTATCAAGAAAGAATAATTATATGCTAAATTAATGGTAAGTAGTCACTTTAATAATCCTATTATTATCCTATTAGACTAATGGTAAGTAGGGTTTAATTAGGATCCTATTAGACTAATATAAATTGCCTATCACATGCTTCACCCTTAATTCTTTGTAATTAAATTAGTGCATACATATATGACATACTTAACCCTAGATTAGTAGTAACATAACTAGTGACCATCAAGACTAATCAAGAATATAGCCCATAATCCCAATTGATTAATCAAGAATGTAGCCCATAAAACAAAACTAGTTTGTAGTAATAATTAAGCAAAGCCCATGAACAAATAAGACAAATTAGCCAATAAACAACATTGATTATACAATTGAAGAAATACCTTTTCAAGTAGAATAAAAACCCTAATAGTATGGACAAAGAAGCTACTTTCTTGTTCTAGAACTCAAGAAATGGGGCCAATGTGAGTAATGGTGTTCTTGGTGGTTGGAGAAGAAGATTTTGTTGGTGGAAGAGAGTAAATGGGTGGGAGGAAAGTGAAATTTTCGGAACTAATGTTGAGAATGGGTAGAGGACTAGCTAAGAAAATAGTCTAAGTGTTAGTTATTCTGATTTTTTATACTGACCGGCCACGTTTCTGAAACCGTGAAGTTAGCCGGATAGGGGAAAAAAAATTAACCTCACCCGGCTAGATTTCCGAATTCGTAAAACCTAGCCGGAAGTGTTTATTATAAAAGGGGCAGACGGGTTTTTTTTCCCCAAATCTGCAAACCCTCCCCAAGTTCATCCCCAAACCAGTCCGCCCCTCTCCAAAATTTTCAGTCCAATCTCTCACCATGGTTAGGACTAAAAATCCTTCCACAGGCAAGCAAGTTGCGGAAATCCAAAGAAATCAAGAGGTGCACTACGAGTCCTCTTCCGAGGAGGAAGGAGAGTCACCTCCAAGAGCCGAAGAACACGTGGGTGGGAGCCGATTAAGCAAGGCCAAATCGAGGAAGACAAAGCGGCAAAGAGGCCATGATAGGCCCCCTGAAGCATCGGCAAGTCGGAATTTCTTCAATCGTAGGGCGGAGGCCAACTATGTGGAATGGTGTGGGCGGAAAACACACACCACCAAGGTGATTAGCCCTACCTCTATTGACACTTGGCATATGGGGTATTTGGTTGCTCATTTTTAGCCTAGTTATTTAGATAAATTGCTCTTGCTTGAATCCCCATGCCATCAAGATGAGGTTGTGCAATTTTATGCAAATTTAGGAGAGTATGAGTCGAATAGGCTGTGCACTAAGGTGAATGGTAAACTGATTAATGTCACTAAGTTTCATATAAATGAGGTCCTAGGCTGCCCTTATGTTGATAACTCATACTTGCGCCCTAACCACCCAGAAGGCCCTTATGAGATTTATAATTTCAACAAGTTTCCTGAAACCGGGACAAACCAACCCTTAGACCTTGAAGCAATGGGACGTAAGTACTTCAAAACTACTTGTCAGGGGGCGGGTAGTTGTCCAGGTGATTTTAATGTTGAGGAGCTTACGGTTGAGCAGAGGATTGTATTTGACTGGGTTTGTCAGAATGTGTATCCTTCGCGGGAACACGTTTGTTGGTTTCCTTAACAACATCTCCTCCCACGTCCACTTTTTGTTTCACAGCTTTGTATCGTGACTCGCCACAAACGCTACAATTTTCCAATTTCATCTCATCTTCCCCTCTAAACAACATACAATCATTAGGACAAACATGAATTTTCTCAAGTTCCATACCCATTGGACATAGTACCCTCTTGGCAGCATATGCCCTATCAGGCAATAAATTATCAGTGGGAAGCAGCTGTCTAATCAACTCCAGCGCCTCTGTTAATGCCTTATCTGAAAGCCCATGCTTGGCTTTTAAATTCATCAACAATAAGGTCGCGCTTAAAATAGTGTGGATTGACCCCTCATACAAAGGGGTCTGCTTATCATTATACATCGCTTCAAGCGCCTCTGATTTTCCAAAAAAATGCATGGCAACATCATCTACCAAGTCATCCAATTTATCGTCATAATTACCAACCATTGAATTTTCTCCTACAACCTCCATTGGTTCATTAACAACAACAGTGCTACGTTCTTCCCCATGCCATACCCACGTGGTATAGGAATTTTGGAAACCCCTAACAATCAAATGTTCACGCAAACCTTCAACTCCTAAATACACATCGTTAGTGCAATCCTTACAAGGGCACCGCATGGCCGACTGATTTTCTAATCTTGCATTATCAGAAGAAACATCAATGAAATATTCAACCAGTCCCATATACTCTGGTGAGGTCCGACGATTCTCCCTAATAATCCTACTACGTTCCATAACACTTGTGTACCTATTTTCATAAATTTAAGCAAATATTAATGAATTCATTCATCTACATCGTGCTACTTGACAACATATCAAATACAATATGGTTTATAAACACTAATAACTAGGAATCAACACGCAAGTTCATATATTATTCAAGCAAATTAGGGACACACATACATATTCATGCTTGAAATTAACAAACATCCGCCCATCAATACTAAATTTAGCGGGAGATTACCTCATCGCAGCCTAGGATTCAGCGAGCCCAAATATTAGGATATTCTCTGCATCCTTCAACCCAAAACAAAGATGGAATAGAGTAGATAGAACAAAATGATCCGTTTCTCGTTTTATAAGATTCTGTTTTAGCTCATCCGGTTACGTTTCCGAGTTCGTAAATCCTGCCCGGCCATTTTTCCCACTATCCGGACAGGTTTACGGTACCGTCAACTTACCCGGACGACTTTTTGACTTGACTCCACCGACATCAGAACTTTGCCCCGTCGACTTGACCGTCAAAGTCAAGCCGGTCAACGGGGAAAGTTCCGGCGAGCCATTTCCGGTGTCGGAAATGTAGGCTGGTCGGCGGTTAAACGCAACCGCCGACCAAAAATGGCAATTACACGGCGGTTGCATCACAACCGCCGTGTAACAAGCCATCCGGCTAGACAACGAACATTTACGAGTTCGTAAATGTAGAAGGACGGCGGTTTCCTTATTTTCCCGCGGAACCGCCGTCCTCCGGCGCCGTTTTCCGGCGGTTTTCTACTAGTGTGTTTTTTTATTACTGCTTTTATACATTTCATCCAGATCAACTACAATAGATTGTTCCCATGCAGCAACATATAGGCAAATAGAATGGAGAACGTAGATTTGATCATATTCTATTTGCCAATCAAAAGTATAAAAATGAGGGGATGTAGTCGGACAGATTACTCGTCCGGGTATCAGATTAAACTTCTCAAGAGATCAGTTACTTTTAGAGTTTAGAAGTCGGTTTACAAATAGAATACTATAAGTTGTCGGTGAATTTACTAATAGATTACACATCCGGGGAAAGTCCAGTAAAAGCTCAGAAGCCAAATATGAAAACATTATCTAATAGTATACATAATCGGGGCAGAACCAGACACAAATGGTTGGATTAATCTTCAAGCAATACTGCTATAGATTAGATATCTCGTTATAGATAGATTGTCAATCTATTAGGTCGTTTCAGATATATGAAATACCCATTGTATATATTGAAAAGTTGAATCGCCACACAAATCAGAAAACCCTATCTGCAACTCCCCCAAAAAAACAGATTTGATCAGAGAAGATGCCTCCCCGAATGATTCTTCCCAAGAATCTCCGGAAGAAAGCTCCGAGGCGCGGTCCGGCGGCGAACGCAACTGACGACAACTCTGAGGCGCCTCCGTCAGGTAGTGGCGGCAGATCGAGCTAGACCAGCAACGCGCAGGGGCTTCCGTTTCATCTTCAGCGCGATGATCCTGAGCAACAAGAGGGTCACGATCGAGGTGAGATTCCAAGATTCCGCCGTAGTCGAGTTGAGCTTGGAGCGGCCAGACCGAAGAGCCCGACTGCGAGCAAGCTGTTCTACACTTCTGATTCAGAGAAGCGTTATGTAGCTTGGGTGCCTAGTCGCCAACTCACAACACCAAGGTACTCAGACCCAAAACTGTTTCAACTTTAGGGGTTGATTATTTGCTGGATTATTTTAGGCCCTCGTATCTGCATAAACTCATCTGCACGGATTGTGATGCATACCGTGACTTAGTCTTGCAATTTTATGCTAACTTAGGGTATGAGCTGTTTGATAAAGATGAGACGATGGTGAACGGAAAGAAAATAGTTGTGAATAAGTTCACCATTAACTCTGTCCTAGAATGTCCCTGGGTTTGTACTAAGACTTCCCTAGATGATAGTGGTCAAGCTCCATACGAGGTTTTTTACCATAATGAATGGCCCTCTGTATCCTCCAAACAACCTATAGATGTCTTAGAGATGAGCCGAGAGTACTTCCATGTTGAGGCAGAGAGGGCTGAGGACATGATTGCTAAGGATTTCAACATTGAGGCGCTGTCGGTTGAGCACAGAATTGTGTTTGAATGGGTATGCCTGAATGTGTTGCCAACAGGGGGTAAGGCATGTGAACCAACCATAGGGAGTTTGGTGATCTTCTTGTACCTGGTGAAAGGGTACAAAATTAATCCCGGATTCACCATCATAGGGTACATGCGCAAGTGTGCAGCAGATCACATCAAGATGAAACAGTTGCCATATGGTCATCTCATCACTGAAATCCTCAAGAAGAATGGTGTTATTCCCAGGACCTGCCCAATGTTTCCAAGGTTTACAATAAATCCTGGTTTGACAAAAAGCATCTGGAGTTTGACAAGGAGACGAAACGGTACAAGGCGAAAGCCCTACCTCCAGGTGCTAGGGCTGCAACGGCGAAAAGGCTGAAGGTAGCAGCAGACATCGCTTCTTCGTCTTGTGGAAAAGGTACAATAATCTTGTTTTTGTTTATTATGGAACAAATATGTATTCGTGTTTTGTATCCATCGATTACACTTGTTGTTTAGATCATCCTTGTTATTTATAATTGAACATCGTGACAGTTGTGATGGATATGCTTGCGAAGATGAAGAAGCTGGTGGACTGTTTCACTGGCCATGTTGAGGCACACAAGAAGGATCTTGCCGCCATAGTCAAGCAACAAGATGCAATTGTTAAGGAATGTGGCTTGGAGCTGGTTCTGAGTGAAGATGAAGGACCTCTAGATTTTGGGCCAATTCCAGGGGACAGTGACGAGGAATATGAAGACAACTCCGGTGACCAGTGATGTGGTGGCCGCTCCAATTTAGGCTACAACTTTCTCATTTCCATGCTGCCGTTGAAGTCGGGGTGATTGTGATGATGTTGCATAATCTAACATTCTAAAAAATTGCGTGAATTTGTATGTTTGAATGGTATTTGTATTTGTCTAGCTTATGTACAAGCTTAAAGTTTGGTTTGTTGTTGCTGTTTCTGAATATGAATTTTAGTAAATTAAACCCTACTCCATTTTCAGGTCAGTATCCGCAAATGGAATAGAAAGGGAATCTATTTTATTATAGTCAAGAAACCTTGGCAGTTTACAATTAGTTTTAAATATCGATGTAGAAAACTCAATAGATAACGAACTATTCAGTTTGCTACATGGCTAACGTTTACTATTCAGGAATCTATTAGAATGACTACGTCATAAACGCAAACTATTTAAGTTGCTTCATTGTTAATTCTGTATGAAATTATGGAGTTTTCGACCAATTTGAGCTCCATTTTGTATGAAATGGTTGATTCATTCAAATACAGTCGGGCATAATGTTACAGATAAGTATAACTATGCGGTCAGGCTAGAGCACTAGTGATTTTTAGGGGTGACAATGATCACGAGCGTTAGTTAAAAAGAACGAGATCGACCAAGATGAAGTGATATGATTGTATGCATTACTGATAGTGGAGAAATAAGTGATGATTGATGAAGACGATCGTTATCGGTCATGAACTTAGTGATGAACTTACTGATGATTAATCAAGTGATGAACTTAGTTATGATCTTGATGGGATAAGCTCGTGACCACTTATGACCACTAGTGATAGTATGACATCTAACAGTAACAACTCGTAGCAATGGAGTTGTAGCAATGGAGTTGTGTCGACCATTCATATGTAACCGCCTAACAAAGTCTAGAAGCTTATGTCCGGTCGGAGTACCATTGAACTCGCGGACTTACTAGTTGTATCCCTATGCATCTATGATCTATCTATTTACTATAGAATATATGAACTGATGTTTATGAATGATATAGTCATGTTGAGAGTAGGATAGTTATAATTGTGCGAATGGTAAGTAATAAAACGACCAGGTTAAATTTGTATTACAACTTATAAAAAAATGTATATCATTATGTCCACACTAATATGAATTTGTAGGGCTATAATACATTATCTGTTAGATTTTACCCATCTCGACTTTCATAGTATTCAATCTACCAGCACATTTAATCTTTCTTAATACCAACTATCCTCATTCTACTCACCATCCATCTTGGTTAAGAAATATAATTTGCAAAAGTATTTTATCTAGTAAATTAAACAAGGATGAATACGAATAGTTTAGATGGTATAACCTATCTATTTCACATACGAATTCTGAAGGGTAAAAGTAACTGATCTCAAATGATTATTTAATTCGACCTAAAATATTCAATATTACAGACGTTGAAAGCACAATAGATTGTAATTCACACACAGTCTATTGTAGTTACTACAGATAAAATGAAAACCATATATATAATAATGACCCAATTTCGCGATTTGCAACCCGCATTCGAAGCGCCACAACAGTCCAAATCAAACACTTGTAACCCTCAAATCTTACCGCTCCGTTCATCTTTCGAATTCACTTCAGATGCCGCCAAAGGGAAGCCGTGGCGGAGGCAGACGCGGCAGAGGAAGGGGACGTGGTGGCGGCAGAGGCGCTGGAAAAGGGAAGGAGAAAGTGGTGGAGGATCCTGTTAATGAAACCTCGTCTGAGGATGAGTCCGAGACTGACTCTGATGACTACGACCAAGGCCTCTTCTATAGCAAGGATCACCACAAAAGGTATGTGGAACTATCTAAGAAGGGTAAGCTTGTAGAATGCTATGCTATACCTAGTGACCAAGTTAATGAGTTAGGGTTAGGGCATGTTGTTAGTGTTTATGATAGCTTTCATTGTTCTTCACTTCTGCTCAACACCAGCCCAGCCTACAAGGAGGAAACCCTACAATTTCATGCCAATTTAACCCCACGGGAGAATGGAACTTGGTTAACTTCTGTGAATGGAGAGGGGTTTGACATTAGCTGGCCCAAAATTAATGAAGTTCTCGGCTGCCCCTACCAGTCTGACAATGATCTAGCACCGGCTATAGAAAATGGCCCTTTGAATGTGTTTTACGAGGGTAGCTGGGATAACATTGTTGAAATTGAGGGTGGGTACAATAGGCTTGAATTAGGTGCAGCTTACTTTGGGCGAGCTCCAGGTGATAAGGGAACATCTGCAGATTGCTATGACCTTAACTCTATGTCTATCCAGGATAGGATTGTGTATGAACTTCTGTATAGGTGTATCTTTCCCACAAGTGGTAATGTAACTGAGCCCACCACAACAATCGCTCTGATGTATTTCTACGTGATGCTCCGTCGAAACTTCAACCCTGGTTACGCCATACTGAAGCGAATGACCACTGTGGTAACCAAGAAGTATCGGGGAAGGAACATGCCGTATGGTAATTTCATCACCACCCTGCTCCAGGCATTGCAGCCCGGTTTTGAGTTCAAATCAAACCCTATTCCCTGAACTCTTTTCAGGCCAAGGTACTTCCAAAAGTATAGCTGGATTATGCAAGATGGTGTGTGGGTTGATCGCCCTCTCAAGCAAAGCAACAAGCGCCAGAGAGCAGCTGCAGGCATGTCGATGTAATTTCCATTTGGTTTAGCTAAATCTCATTCTCTGTTATAAATCAATACAAGTTCGTCATTAATTACAAAACATAAAATTGTCATGATTAGTGATTATACTGAATTATAGATGCAGAAACAACCTCTGAATGGAAACAAATGTTTGCTGCCATGAGAAAGAACATAAAAACAATCATAGCAGCCCGAACTGAATTGCATGCAGTGTATAAGATGACAAAAGCATATGGACGTGCATTTGCAACTGGTAGTTTCAGCAGTTCAGACTTGGAAGACATATTGAGAGCAGGTCCACTTACTCAGACGCTAGAGCAGGAAACAGTTGGCCATCAAGATGAGTTTTCTACTGGACCTCAACCATTACAGACTCTCGGCAGGGAAGTGCAGACTGTCGGCATGGAAGAGCAGACTCTCGGCATTGTTGAGAAGATTGTCGGCATGGAAGAGGAGACTGTCGGCATGGAAGAGCAGATTGTCGCAGACAATGAAGAACCTGTTGTGGATGGTGAAAAGGGCTCGGAGGATCCAACAGACGGAGAAGCTGGACAGAATGTAGTCAAGATCCCCGATAATGCACCTAAGGGGAAAGTAGGCAAGGAAACGGAGTTAACAGAAATCCGCCAAGATGATGAGGTCCATCATTGACATATCCTTGTAACCTATTTTGAACTACTTAGCCTATTCTTTTGTGGTGGCATATCAAACATTGATGTCGCATGCTATATTGCTAGGCCGGAAAATTTGTTGTCATGGCTTTTGTAATTACAAAACGCCGGCCATTTTGATGTCGATTAATGTCAGTGAAATGCAACTTTTTTAACTGGAGTTATCATTTTTATTTTGACATTTTGAAGGTGCTCTGTAAATTTATTTTTGTGCTCTGTCTAATATGTATTTTGCTCTGCTAAACTATTCCATTCACTCTAGCGTAAATCCAATAGAATACAAACTATTACGTTTTCTGTTGGTCTAACGGAAAAGATTATCTTCAATCTACCACATGTCCATAACTTACTAATAGAATGCAGAATCGGGTAAGTGCCAGACATTTGGTACATTGCATTTCTTTACCTTTACCGATCTTACATGTAATCGGGGCAGAGACGGCCAAGTTACCAAAGTCTATACTTTTTGTATGTACCACTCTGAACATTGATAGTTTAGTAAACTTATAAGATTAAGAATGATGCTAGTTGTATATACACATTATCAAATAGGATGCCAGATCGGGTCAGTTCCAGATCCTTTTCAAGATGATATACTTTTCGGCTTTGGGTGCGGAAAATGCACCAGATTAACAACCTAATGAATTTGCGACTGGTGAAACTGTGTTTCCTTGCATTTTCAAGTAGTACACATGATCGGGTCCTGTCCATACACTCACTTCCAATGTGATTGACTGTATTGACGATATAGTAACTATCATAGATCAGTTAAACTATTACAGTTAGGATGAATGAAATTCATTCTATTACATTACAGCTTTCTGAATGTAAACAGAGCGAGCCTGAAAATGACATTAAAACTAAGTCCAGTGAAACTAAACATGTCCACGCATCAGTGGTGCAGTTATATACAATTACTAGATCTCACACAAAGTTAAACATTTGAACACGGTGTCAAGTTACAAGCCAAAATGCAAACAAATTAACGAAGTACAAATTTTTCTTCAATTAAGTAATTTTCATCTTCTTTGTCCTTCCCTTTCTCTTCCTTGAGTTCCCTTTAGCATCTACCCAAATCCCCTCTTCGTGGTCAACCCTACATAGATGTTTTTTCAGATTAGCATCCGTCTCTGCTAGACCAAAGGATTTTTCAGGAATTGGTATTGTAAATTCTTCGACGTCGTTCAAACAATCATTGATAAACTCAGCGCCGACAACAGTCTTCTTTCCTTTGACCACTATCTCAAGATGCTTATTTGCCGGATCTTTTACATAGAAAACTTGTTCACCCTGGCCCGCAAGAATGAAAGGATGATCTCTATATCGACGTTTTCTTCTGTCTACCAGAGTGAATCCTAGAGGATCGTTGCTCGTCGTCCTAGTCAGTGGATCAACCCATTCACATTTGAATACAGGAACTGTAACAGCAGCAGAGTCCAACTCCCAAATATCGGTGATGGTACCATGATATCTACCTTGAATGTATCCATCACTCCTAAGCTCATCTGAAACTACAGATACACCACTGTTCTGTGTGATGGAATTGGCATCCTTAGCTTTAGTTCCGTAGGTGTATCCCTTCACATCATAGCCTCCATAAGAATATACAGTAATGGATGGTTGCTTAGCCAAGCACACCACAGTTTCATCATGTTCACCAACATCAACATGATCCTTCAACCAGTCCAAAAATTTCTTCACATGCTCTTCAAGGACAAGTTCCTCGCAATTAGTATTCAACTCAAGCCTAATTGTATCCATGTGTAGTGACACGTAAGGAGCTATAGCAGGGTGGTTACGCAACACATACAAATGAGCAACTCTCAAATCTTCACATGTCGGATTAACTAACCCGTCATTTTTTAAGCCATGCCCCTCATTCCTTCCATCGTGTCTAGATTTTGGGCATCCAACTGTCTCTACAGAATCTAAATAGGCCATGCAAAATTCAATCGCTTCCTCTGCTACATACCTTTGCACAATGGATGCATCTGGTCTGTACCGATTTTTTACAAAACACTTGAAAATCTTCATATACCTTTCAAACGGATACATCTATCTGACCACAACACTTCACCTCCCGCACCAAATGAACAATCAAATGGACCATTATGTCAAAAAATTAAGGTGGGAAAAACATCTCCATTTTACACAACACATCAACTACCATGACTTGCAACTTATCCAAACGATCACGACTAATGGTCTTTCTGCATATGGACTTGAAGAAAAGGCATAATTGACTAATGCACTGTCGAACATGACATGGTAAACTAGTTCTTAGTGCGATGGAAATCAGCTCTTGCATTAAATTATGACAATCATGATACTTCAAACCACTTATTTTTAGGTCCTCAACATTCACACAACTTGAAATGTTTGAAGAATAGTTACTAGGTACTTTCACACCTTTCAAACATTGCAAAAAATCCGTCTTTTCCACATTTGACATGGTGTAGCATGCGGGCGGAAGGTAGGTCCTTCCTTCCTCAATGACTGGAGTCAACCCAGGGTGTAAACCCATAGTCTCCAAATCTTGACGAGTTTTCAAACCATCTTTAGTTTTGCCAGGAAGGTTTAGCAAAGTCCCGAGCAGGCTATCGCACACATTCTTCTCAATATGCATGACATCTAGACAGTGCCTAACATCCAAATGCTCCCAATAAGGCAAATCAAAAAAAATTGAACACTTTTTCCAACTACCTATCAAGGGAGCTTTTTTCCTATTCTTTCCAAAATCATTAGGCAACTTACCAACTGTTTGGAGAATCTCAACACCACTCACAGGCTTAGGAGCCTCACCCAACTCAACAATGCCATTGAACCACTTCTTCGCCAACCGCATTGAATCATTTGCAGGCAAGAACTTTCTATGGCCAAGATACACTGTTTTCCTACCATGCTTCAATTGAACAAAATACGTTTTTTGTTCACATACAAGGCACGCCAGATGACCTTTTACAGAATACCCTGCTAGATTGCCCAAAGCTGGAAAGTCATTTATTGTAAAACACAACATACCCTTTAGTTTAAACCATTCATCCCGATATCCATCATATGTCCAATTTTCACAATACCAAAGTCGCATCAAGTCATCAATTAAAGGTGCCAAGAATACATCTATGTCATTACCAGGTTGCTTAGGCCCTGAGATCATAAGTGAAAGCAACACATATTTCCTCTTCATTGTTAGCCACGATGGTAGGTTGTATAGAACAACCATAGCGTACTATTCATATCTCCAAAAGGATTCATGCCATCAGTAGACAAACCCATCCTTAAATTTCGCGCCTCTTTCCCAAAATCTGGATACATGCTATCAATTTTGTTCCACTGATCACCATCAGAGGTATGTCTAATAATATCATCGTCTGGCTTTGACCGATCTGCATGCCATGAAAGATTTTTTGCATCTTCTTTGTTTGCAAATAATCTACGCAACCTTAGGAGGATAGGTAGGTACCAAATTACCTTAGCCGGCGTTGGTTGCTTCCTACGTTTAACAGCTTCCGCTCCAACATCTATTTGATCACCTTTGGCCTTATAGCGCGGCTCATTGCAAACACTACATCTATCCAATTCTTTAGCGTCGCCCCTATACAACATACAATTATTCGGGCAAGCATGCATTTTCTCTAATTCCAAACCCATAGGACATAGAATTTGTTTGGCTGCATAAGACCGATTCGGTAACAAGTTACCTTCAGGGAGCATCCCTTTGAATAACTCAAGCATCTCCGTCATTTCCTTGTCAGTATAACCATGCTTGGCTCTTAAATTCATTAACAACAAGGTTGCGCTAAAACTGTGTACTCAGATCCTTCATACAATGGTGTTTTCTTGTCGTTAAACATGGCAGCCAAATATTTAGGTCTCCCGACAAAACCTCTAGCAATATCCTCAACCAAATCATCTAACCTCTCCTTCTCCTCCACTTCCTCTTCATTTCTACCCACCCAAGAATCCTTATCATCAACATCCATATCCTCTAAGCTTTCACCGTGCCATACCCAAATTGTGTAGGTCCTATCAAAGCCTCGAACAATTAAGTGTGTTTTAACAGCTCGAGCACTAACATAACCATCATTCTTGCAATCTTTGCATGGACACCTAATTCTAGAGCCGTTTTCAAGCCTTGAATTTTCCAAAGCTAACTCTAAGAAATATTTCACCAATATCAAGTATCACTTTGAATTTCTAACATCACCCTCAATGATACTAACACGCTCCTGTGTACTAATATCGGCCATCACGACAACAAACTTTTGCCAAACATTCACCTACATTTAACAATACACTACGTTGATCAAATTCATATACATGACATGGGGAATATATACACAAAATTGGGGTCATATATATATATATATATATATATATGTATATATATATATATATGTATATATATATATATATATCTATACATTTACCCATTCTTACCCATCAACCATCACACATGTTACTGCTAAACCATGACTCATATCCGACTTAACACTTCCTATATAATCTCAACAACATGGAACTTAACACTTACAAAGGGTTGGAGCAAAACTATTGAAATGCATGCTTACATGAATGTTGATGGTAAATTTATGCAATCATACCTTCACTCCAGCTGGACAAGATGATATGCCGGCTTTCAGACCCACGAGAATCCGTCTGCACAGAGGGGGAACGTCAAAACAGAATATAATGATTTTTTTGTTTTTTTAGATCAGGATATAGATATCGACGCATTTCAGAAGTATGAAACATATTCGGTTAATAAACTACGCATTTCAGACGTATGAAACATATTCGGTTAATAAACTATTAGCATTCATAATTCTTATATCTAACCCGTACTGAACGCGGACACTGTTCAGATAATTCACTATTGGTCTTGCTAAACGAGCCTCAAACTATTTCGTTTCATGTAGACTACATTATGATATTGGTCAGATAAAACATCTATCTTATATCTAATAGATTGCTTTCAGAGATCGGAAATTCAATCGTTTACTCGTCCCATATTTTTGAAAATTTACATCACAATCTATTCAGCCATTTAAGAAAGCTCATTTTATAAAATAATGGCACTTTCAATGTTCCGCCGCGCATTGTTATTAAAACGCCAATCTAGTGCATTTTAGAATTCTCAAATAGTGTAAAATGGCGTTTTGCCCGAATTCGGAGGAAAACACCGCCATTTGCCGCTGACAATAAAATGCTTTGCACTAGTGATATGTCGATGTGATCGAATGAAGGATTTGGTTGGTCAACCTCAGCTTGGGGCGGGGATGGATGGGAGCCTCTAGATGATGGTCCATTAACTTGATTTGTTAGACACAAATCATCGGGAATAGGATAATTCACAAAAGCACAAACATTGGCTAAGATGGCTTTCAAATTCTTGACATCTTGCTCGGATTTTTTATCTTGGCTTAAGGCTACTTGGAGTTTAGAGGGGTTTGGATTTTTGCTACTACGTTTGATCCCAAAAGCTTCAATTTGGGTCGCATATCCACCTATCCCCTTTGCTCTTCCAGGATGTTCATCCTTACCTAGTGCTCTATGCAAGACATCATGTTTTCCCACCGGGATGAATAAACACTATTCCACTTCAAGCCCTACCTCATCCTACTCACAATAATAATCAAACAAATTGGTTGTCGTATTTTAAATACACTATGACGTTCTATTTTAATTTTAGTAACATTAATGGTTTTGAAAAGTATGTAAACTTATATAACACGAACCACTCGACCGGCAATTCTCTTTGCCTCGTCGCTTGAGAATTTTCCGTCGGCCTTAATTCTACCAAGTACGAATAACTGTTCTCGAGTATATTGTGTTGGGTCTTCGGCCACGACTTGGTTTTTTGCCTCTTCTAGGGGGGTGCCACCATCTACTAGTTCCTTAACCTCTTTATCGTATTTGTTTTTAGATGTCTTCTTCCCCACACCCAAATATCTGCACCGTCCATCGGTGTAGGGCATATTATTATAAGCAGCTGCTTTACGCTTATCATCACCCACACCCTTTAAGAATTTTATTGGTTAGTAAGGATACACTAATTTAGGGAACAATTAAAGGTATAGGAAAAAATTTAATTTAAGCAAATTGAATGTTAGTACTAACCTTTAAATAATTTTTTAGCCATCGTGCCTTGAATATCTCCCAAGTGAGTGGGACAATGTGATTGTAACGATCCTTAGGATGTTGACCAAACCTTATGCCGTTTGGCTTTATGTACTCCTTGGCAAGAGTATATTTATGCTCGCGATGCGACTTTGATGCAATTTGTAATGCCTTCTTCTTCACTTGATCATAGGATTTGGCTTCGATCACAAAGGGTCGCTAACATTGATATAGTATAAATGGTAAGTATAAGGTATTACTCAATGGATAAAATTTAAAAAGTGAACTTCACCTTGCATTCCTTCCACACACCCCTTTTGATAGCGGGGTCTAGAAGCCTCCAATCTGTAGTGTCTAGCGGCACATAAGTCCTACCTATTTTTCCACACCAACTAGACCATCTCTGGGCATCATCGTAGGGCGTAATAGCTACACCGATGTCATTAAATTTGACACATGTTAGAATTTTATTGTCGATTCGTGTCTCTATCTCGCGACAATGGGTCCTCATTTGTTCTTCTTTTGAAGCGCGACTAAGCTTCCTTGTCTTACGTTGTCGCGAATCGCGAACAACATTTTCTCCACCACTAGATGAGTTGGAAGAAGTCGAGTTTGTTGGTTCACTCATTGTCCTTTCCTACGTTTAGAGACCAATTTGTTAGTGGAAATGACAAAACATGCATATATTCCACATTCCCCAATTAATGAATGCCTACAAACATGGTCATGAATATGCATTTACACACAAGTTAAGTATAATTTAGGTTACCTAGACACAAGTACCTAAAACAAATAAAATGTAACAATTTAAATGGACCTAGTGGTGATTAATTAATGATGAATCATAACTTTAACACTCCAACAAATATATAAACCCTAATGACCCTTAAAACCCACAAAATAAATGTAATCAACTAAAAACCCATACCTTTGCAATTCTCAAATAAGTAGATGTAGAATTGATTGTAGTGTTGAGGATGGGTCTACCTTGTTTGTCCTTCTCCTACCCACACAAATCGTGCTACTAAATTCAAAAACAACAAGTACAAAATCATAATGGCAAGCATATGGGTATAGAGAAACAAACAGTGGAGAAGTAATTGAATAGCTTAGCAAATTGCTTACACTTTGGATTGACCCACTTGAGATGTAGTTGAATTTATGGAAGGGTTTGTGTAGATTTGATGGAAGATTGATGTAGAAAGAGTAGAGAATATGTGGAAAGAGTAGAGAATATGTGAAAAGAGAAGAGATTTGGAAGAAATATTCGACCATGAAAAGTGATAAGATGCCAAGTTTGTGGTCTTCTTGGCTTGGGATTATACTACTGACGACCAGAGTCGGGCCTTGTTGCGAGTTCGCTAGTTATACGCATCGGGTTTCGAGCACCATGCGATAACGCTAGTAATGAAACTCATGCATTCAATACCTTCATCATTATGACTTACGAAATCGCAAGAGGTCCAGTTCATAAATTTTTACGCTTGCGAACTCGCAACTGTGGATGCATGATGTAATTTTCTCAATCATCTGCCACTTAGTTTGATAATTCACTTGTTAATTACCACGTCTAAGAAGGTATGAAAGTGGTGACTTGAACGTAATAATCACATTGAATTTATTTAATTAGTTTCATTATGGTAACAAGTGCGGAATAAGGTGTATATCAAATATATTTCGGCGTTGCGAGTTCGTTTGATAATACACCAGTTAATTACCACGTGTAAGAAGGTATAAAGTTGGTGACTTTAGCGTAATATTGAAGTGGAGGTTAATAAATTAGTTTCATTAGAAATAAGTGTGGAATAAGGTATTTACTTGCGACTATGGCATGGAGTAATCAGTCTATTACTTGCAAGTGTATATATGTATTACTATTGAAAATCATATCGTACTCTAAAGTCCCAAATGTTCATCGTATATTCAAAAGTTGTTATGAAATAGCATTCCAGGTACTAGCTGGTTGTGACAACATTAATGTGAATATAAGTGTGGAATAAGGTATTTACTTGCGACTATGTCATGGAGTAATCATTCTATTAATTGCAAGTGTATATATGTATGACTATTGAAAAGCATATCGTACTCTAAAGTCCCAAATGTTCATCGTATATTCAAATGGAGTTATGAAATAGCTTGCCAGGTACTAGCTGGTCGTGAAAACATTAATGTAATTAGGTTGATGAACTTGATAATCAATGAGAATATATTATGGTAACCATTGAATCATGTAATGTAAAAAAGAATTAGATCATTCTCATCAACATTGTTGTTGGTAAATACTGCGTAAGTGTTCATAACCAGTAGTCGTCACGTACATGTAATTTAGAACAAAGTACTATTAGTGTTGGATGTAATAAATGTACAGTAATGACTGATTAGTTCAAATGAAGTTAAAAATTAAAAGTAATAACATATCAAGTTCGACAACTTTTGAACGTAACTTGGCTATTAAATCGCACCTGTGACAAAAGATGAAATGATTTTACAATTATATATGTTGTTCACTTCCACAAATCAAGTTTCATGGGCAAAATTATATTAAATTAAAGTAAACAATAAACTATATAATAAATGTTTATGTTACAAATATATATAAAATATCTACAATTAACAAAAATGATTAGAGATAGAAAATTTATACATGAACATGAGTGCTTGCGAGTTCGCTAGTGTCAAGGTTGGTAGTATAAACCCTAAACCCTAAGCCCACAAATGAACTGGCGAGTACCTTGCGAATTTGCTAGGTTTTAAGGTTGTTAGAATAAACCCTGAACCCATGAAACCCTAAACCTAAAAAGTTGACCCTCCATTTGCGATCAAGTGGCGAACTCGCTAGTGTGTATAACCACCAAAACAATTTGGGGGTTGGGCCTTAGTCATTGATGGGCTGTAGGTGGTAGTATAGTGTTGTATATAGTATAGATTGGGCCTACTTGGCATGCATATCAAAGTGTGTGTTTCATGTTCAGTTTGCGCGGGTCGGCGACTTATCGAACCATTCAGAAAACTTGAGCAATATATACTGAACAATTGACACTTGATTTGGCGATGTGGGAAAACTGCAAGCGAGCAGGGTTGTGATATCGCAAGTAGTGAAAGTAATTTTAACTACCAAGCGAGTAAACTGGCGAATTCGCAAGCTGGTGAAGTATATAAAAAAAATTAAAGGTCGGGCAAAATTATTTTTGCCCCAAATTAGAAACCCTAGACTTGAACTCTGCGATTTCACCGGAGATGTAGCAATGCTGCCCAAAACCAGAGGATCAGGCCGTTCGCAGGGGAGTGGGAGAGGCCAAGCCGGTGCCGGATCCAAGAGGCGGCGAGTGGACGGTGAGGAATAGGTCGAGCCGCCAACGAGAGCTGAAAACCGAGGAGGAACAGGTTCCCGCCGACCACAGGAAGGGTTGACCGCCGGAAAGCCGCCGAGACAGGGCGGCGAGGAGGTGGATAATGCCAACGACAGCCTCGATGAGCCACAGTTCTTCAATGACAAAACAAGAGTGAGGTATGCCCGCTTACAGTCTCGTTCTGTAATTCAGAATAAGGTGTTTGATAGTACCACTGTGCCTGCACTTAAACTTGATTATGTGCTAGATTATTTTAGGGAACAGAACCTAGATCATCTTTTACAGCTTCCCGACCCCATCTACTATGAGGAATTCTTGCAGTTTTATGCTAATTTAGGGTTAGAGGAAGGGGTCGATGAAATAACCACCATAGTTAGAGGGGTTAAGTTTAAGGTTGATAAATTCATGATAAATAGTGTGTTGAAATGCCCCTACAAGAGCAGTGCAGATCTTAGACCAACCAAACCCGATGGCCCATACGAGGTTTACTATGAACAATGATTTCCAGCCACTAGCCCTAGACAACCACTGAAGTAGTAGAGATGGCTCAAAAGTTGTTTAAAAGGACCTCGAATAGAGCGGGTAGAGCTAGGACATACCCAGTGTATAGACTAAGTGAGGAGCATCGGTTAGTCTTTGAAATGATATGTGGGAATGTTCTGCCTACTCTAGGCCATGCTTGTGAGCCATCGATTGCTTCTTTGACGCTGTTTTACTATATCGTGGAGAAGATGAAGATAAATCCCGGCTTCACGATCCTTAGCCACATGATGAAGATGGCAAGGCATAAGAAAGCCACAATTCCGTATGGGTGTTTGGTGACTGCCTTGATCAGAAAAGCCGGTATCTTCCCAAGGGGTAGGCCAATGCAAATTGTTTATTACGACAAGGATTAGTTGCGTAATAAAAGGCTGGAATTGAAGGCGGATGGGAAGTACGGGAAGAAGAAGGAAGCTGAAGTGGCAGCGAGAAGAGCTAGGGGTGGTGTATCAGGTAATAAAAATTTTCGCTCATGTTAAAAACAGTTGAATAAGTCCATTCATAACTGATTCTATGTTTTATTAATTGCAGACGCAGTGTTTGAAGCTCGTGGTCGGTTGATAGTCAAAATTGGCAAGCTGGCCAATGAGATTGAAGTAGCGCAGCAAAGTTCACGGGCGAACAACGACGCACTCAATCGACTTCTTGAAAGTGGAGCCATCGACTGCGAGTTGAGCGATTCTGAAGAAATTCCAGATTTTTTACAGCAGTTGCGTGATGAGGTGAGCGCGCCAGGGGGTAGCAAGGATAATGGGAAAAGCAAGGCCACAGATGAGTGTGATGGAAAGGTGGCGGCCCGAGAAAAGGATGATGAGGTTGATGATAGTGACGATGACGATGATGAAGAGGATGACCTGTCAGATGGCGAGGACGTAGCGGAGAAGGCTGAGATGAAGAGGGAGGAGGCAAGAATAGCAGAGGAGGCGACGTTGGGGATGGAATCGACACCTCAAGAAGATGCTGGCCCAAGTGCCACCAATCAAGTCGAAGGGACTCAAGACATTGCCAAACCGCAACCTAACACTGATGCTTCACAGAACATAACTAGTGAAGAACTAAATGACGTTCTAGTGAACGGGTTGTGATTTAGTTTACTATCTTTTGTGATAAAACATTGGCCAAACTATGGCCTTTTTTAAAGTACAATTTGTGTAGTAACATTTCTGGTAGTATTTGATGAAGAAATATGAATGAGATGATCCTAGTTAGGCATCTGTTTTTGTTGAAATATGCCATCAAAATTTGCACAAGTGTTTTTTTTGTTGCTAGTTTAGCGTGTTGCGAGTTCGCCAGCACTGGCGACAATAACTGACGAGCTCGTTAGTAACTTGAAATCTTCAACAGAGCCTAACATCAGTTAGACTTGCGAGTTAGCTAGTGTCTCGCCAACTCCTGACGATCTCGTAAGTAACTTGAAATCTTCAACGGAGCCTAACATCAGTTAGACTTGCGTATTCGCTAGAGTCTCGCCAACCCCTGACGATCTCGTAAGTAACTCGCAATATTCAAATATGCCAAATATGAGTTATACTTGCGAGATCGCTACACTCTCGTCAGCCACTGACGATATCGTAAGTAACTTGAAATCTTCAACAGAGCCTAACAAGAGTCTCACTTGCGAGCTCGCTAGTCAGATGGCAAGGCTCTAAATACTCACGATATCGCAAGATTACTTCATTCATATATAGCATTCTAACAAACAGGCGAGGTCGACAGATACAAGCTAATATGGAATCAGCAGGCTTCTACCTGGCGAGCTCGTTAGTGAGATGAGAAGTGTGGCGGATTCGTTACAGTTAATATTCATCCAACAGAGCTGAGGTTGACGTATATCTGGCGAATTTGCTAGGAGTTTGAGATATAAGTGGCGAGTTCACTACATTTAATATTATACCAATAGAGCTGAGGGTGGCGATATCGCTAGCTTGTTGTAGTATAAAAATAAAAAACCTGTGCAGTTCTATTCCAAACGCGATCCCCAATTTCAAATCAAGGAAAAACCCCCAAATCCAACCTAGCCCAAATTTCCTAGTGATTCATATCAGCCATGGCAAGAACAAAGATCCAAGCCCCAAATCCATTTGGTTCCAGTCGCAGAGAGGTAGCATCGTCTTCAACCAATCAAGCATCGGCTTCCTCAACTGCTTATGACAAGCAAAAGTTTGTAAGTTTACTTGCTTCTGATGCGTATTCTGACCTAATGAAGCATGCAACGCTGCTAGATTTCTATGTGTTAGATTTCGATCAGATTCAGCAATTAGGGTTGACTAATGTGCTACAAACCTTTAGAGATCATGACTTGCATGATTTATTAGGACTGAATTACCCCTCCCATAAGAAAGAAACCTGTCAGTTTTATGCCAATTTCCATCAGCTTATTGAGGAGGAGAAAGAAACAGGGTGTTGGTTTACTAGGGTAAACAAGAAGGATTTTGAGATAGGAGAAGAGTTTTTTAACAAGGCTTTAGGCGTGTCGTATGCTGTAGAAGAGGATTATAGTAACCCTGCCCCGGATGGTTTTTATTGTAGAGAAAAGTGGACTGAAAGTGGTGGATTTGACGAAGCTTACCTACAAAACTTAGGTTTCAATTACTTTGGCCGGCCTAAGGGTCTTCTCGGTAAGCCGAGGGAATACAAACTTGAGAAGTTGACTTGTCACCAAAGAATCTTGTACGAAATGATAGCTAGATCAGTTGTGCCGAAAGGCGGGTGGATAACCGAGCTTAACTACACAACAATTGTCATGTTTTATTGTGTGATGGAGGAGCTAAGGTTGAACCCGAGCTATGTGATATTTGAGCATATGAGACAAAGTGTAGTCTAGAATGGCCGCCCTGTAACTAAGCTTCCATATGGTAACTTCATTACCATGTATCTTACAACCACTTTCCCTAAGATGAAATTGTCCGCAAAGGCTCAAGAGTGTATGTTTTACACTATGGAATACTTTCAGAGGAAAGGTAAATGTGAGCTGGTGGATGGTTCTTGGCAGGCGGCGGAAGATTCAACCAAAAAGCCTTTGGTGCTCGACGAGGGAGAGGTCAGAAATCAAGTTGAAGGTACACTAATTTAGTCATTATGCATTCTAAATATGTGTTATTAGCTTTTAAATATGCTATTGTATGTAAGATCTTGATGTAAGTAACATTTTCTTCCAATGTTTGATCAGAGCTCCAACCGGAAGCATACTACAAAGTCCTAGAGGACACTGTCGACCTGATGACGGAAAAAATCGCGCATGTTAATCAGGAATGCTGGTGTACCGAAAAGGTGATACGTGGAATTGAAAGGGCACAAGCGAGTAAGAAGGCCAAGAAGACTGTACCGTCTCCAACACTATCTACTGAATGATAGATTAGTGATTTCTGTTTTTTTGTATATCACATTGGATGTTAAGTTCACTTATACGTTGTGTGCAACAATTTGTTTCCTTCTGTTGAAGTTTGTTATTGGATTTGAATCGAATTTATTTTCTTCACAAATTACTCTATACATCTCCCTCAATTATTCAACAGTATTTTAACAGTACTTTGTTGTCCACTGGAACAAATAATTATGAAATTTGAAGCTGAATATTGCAAAATGACACTAAGCGAGTAAGTTAAAGAATTCGTAAGCTCTAAGCAAGTCAGCTAACGAAATCGCATGCTTCCAAAGTCATGTCAATACTATAATTTTGAAAATTCAATGATGGAAACTGGCGATATCTCAAGACCCTAGCTTGGTTCTGGCGAGCTCGCAGGTAGCTAGAACAGAGTGACAAAGCTTAGCAGGAGAAATTTGAAGCTCATCTCACGATCTCGCTGCGTGTAATGCTACCTTGCGAGTTCGTAACGACCCTCGTCTGCCTCTGCGTGCAAATTTGCGATATCGCAACACGCCTGCACAGTTAACTCAAATTATCGTAATCATGTGAATCCAAACAATTTATAATAGCCAAAACGTACCATATATCCAATCAAAGTATTTTATTTTACACACCATACAAAATAGACAAACTACAAATGTATTGTATACGCTTATTAGACCTCCTCATCTTCTTCCTCCTCCTCTTCTTCATCTTCTTCTTCTTCGTTAGTTACTACGTTCTTCTTCTTCTTCTTCTTATTCTTCTTCTTCATAGTCGCCTTCTTATTCTTCTTTGATTGCTTCCTCTTCCTTTTAGTAGTTTTTCCTGCGGGGTTAATCCACATTCCTTCATCGTGGTCCATCCAACAAATAATTCGGGCAACTATGTCATCATCGTCTTCCAATGTCTCATAAATCGACAATGGAATGTTCTCACTAGAAATGTTGCAGTCATCGTCAACAAACCATCAACATAAACAAACGTTTTCTTTCCATCTACCATGACCTCCCAGCAACAATCTACTGGATCTTTAACATAAAACACTTGATGAGCTTGTGCGGCCATTATGAAAGGATCTTCAGTTGAGCCTTGCATGTCTCTGTTCACTAGAATCATCCCCAACTCCTCCAGACGCGTACCTTCTGCTTTATCAACCCACTGGCATTTAAACAGTGCTATTTTTACGTGGACAAAATCCATTTCCCAGATGTCAGTGATTGTACCAAAAAAAGCATTTTCCCCATGCAAACCGCCCTCTCCTGGTACTGATACACCACTATTTTGTGTCGCCGATCTATCATCGCTCAACTTTGTACCAATGTGTAACCATTCATATCATACCTACTAAACGATGTAACTGTGCCCAGTGGTCTCTTAGCCAACCATTTTATGACTTTTGGATGCTCATCCCCATTTTGCACATGAATTTTCAACCAACTTGTGAAATCTTTACAATGTAATTCAAAAGCCCGAGGTCCAAACAAACCGGGATGCGCGGCCATAATCTCTGCTAGGTGAACTTCGACATAAGGACTCACAGCAGAATGGTTGCGTAGGATATAAAGATGGGCTTTAGATATCTCATCTGAGGAAGGGCTGAACTTTGACCTATGTCGTAGTCCAACACCATCAGCTCTCCCATCATGCCTAGCAATTTGTAGCCCTATTGTTGGTACATCCTGTAAGTAGTTGGTGCAGAATTCGATCACCTCTTCGGCCACGTACCGCTGTACAATACTTGCATCTGGACGATATTGATTCTTGACAAAATGTTTGAAAATACTCATGTACCTCTCAAATGGATACATCCATCTTAGGTACACGGGACCACACAACTTGACCTCCCTTACAAGATGGACTATCACATGAATCATGATGTCAAAAAATGATGGGGGGAAATAAATCTCAAGCCTACACAACACTTCTACCACCATGGTTTGCAACTCATCCAATTTACACCGACTAACCTTCTTGCGACATATCTGCTTAAAAAAAAAGCATAGCCTAGCAACCGCCTTCCGAACGTGTGTAGGCAAGCATTCACGGAGAGCGATGACATTCAAATCCTGCATCAAATTGTGACAATCGTGCGATTTCATTCCAACCAATTTCAATTCAGCAGTCGATACACAACTACTGATGTTTGAACCGTAATTAGAAGGAACTTTCACTGACTTCAGAGTTGCACAAAAACTTTCCTTCTCTTCAAATGATAATGAATAACAAGCAGGTGGTAGGTACGTTTTACCTACTTCTTCTTGCACGGGGGCAAGGGATGTCCTAATGCCAAGATTCACTAAATCCTTCCTCGATTTCAATCCATCCTTACTTTTCCCGGGAGTATTCAACAACGTCCCCACCAAAGCCTCACATACATTCTTCTCTATATGCATCACATCCAGACAGTGCCGTATATCCAAATGCTCCCAGTAACGAAGTTTGAAGAATATAGAACACTTTTTCCAAATGGAAGGTTGTTTACTTTTCTTATGACCCTTGCCTAAAACATATTCTATTCCAGACACCTTGCCAAAAATTTCTGAACCCGAGAGTGGGACAGGGGATACACTGTTTTCTTCCTCACCGTTAAACCACTTCTTAGCACGCCTCCATGGATGACTAGCAGGCAAAAAACGTCGATGACCCAAATAAACAGGCTTTCCTCCATGCTTTAACTGACAATGACTAGTATTACTCTCACATAGCGGGCATGCAAAATGTCCTTTCACCGAGCACCCTCCGAGATTTCCAAGCACCGGAAAATCATTAAAGCTCCACATAAGCATTGCTTTAAGTTTGAATTCAGCATTCCCACGACTACTATCGGGAATCACCATACCTAACTCAAATAAAGATGATAACTCTTCAACAAGAAGTGCTAGATAAACATCAATGTCGTTGTCAGGTTGCTTAGGGCCTGAGATCATAGTGTTTAAAAACACATATTTTCGCTTCATCATCAACCAAGAAGGGAGATTATAAATAATAAGCATAACAGGCCATGAACTATGGGTACTAGACATGTTACCAAAAGAGTTCATGCCATCCGTGGATAGTCCGAGTCTCACATGTCTAGGTTCATTAGCAAACTCAGGGTACCTAGCATCCATCTTCTTCCACTGATCACCATCTGAAGCGTGAGAAATAATATCATCTCCCTCTCGAACTCGATCGGCATGTCATGTTAATAGTTTCGCATCACTTGCATTTGCAAACAAGCGCGCCAATCGTGGTCTAAGAGGCATGTACCACATTACCTTAGCAGGACTTTGCTTTGTCGATGTTGTCACTGTTTCCCCACATACCTCAACTTTACCTTTCTTTTTTTCCCACCTTTACTCACCGCACACCTTGCAATTATCCCTCAAAGAATCATCTTCCCCTCTATACAACATACAATCATTCGGGCAAGCATGGATCTTGGTAAACTCCATTCCCATGGGGCATAAGATTTTCCTAGCAGTATAAACCCGATCTGGACACAAGTTGTCTTGAGGAAGCAATTCTCTAACTAACTCCAACAACTCAGTCATTCCTTTATCTGAAATCCCATGCCTAGCCTTAAGGTTCATCAACAACAATGTTGCACCCAACCTGGAATGGCTTGAGCCAACATATAACTTTGTCGCTTTATCAGCATACATAGCCTCTAGCATACTTTTTTTCCCACAAATTCCATAACAACATCGTTGCACATATCCGACAATTGATCGTTATACTTCAGCATTTCCTCCTCGTTTCCCTCACTACTACAAAGGGGTAGATGCAAGACACATATTTAAGGCGTTTAAGCCTAGCGCGTTTTTTTACGCCTTGATTGATAGTAGCGAGCTCGCTACCATGTCAAGCTAGCAAAAAAATATTATATTCAAGACGGAAAGAAGCAGTTAAAGGCGGAAATGGGTTTCGACGTTAAAAAATACTTGACCAAGGTGGAAAAAATGTATCCGCCTTATATTGCATTGGTTGTTGCGATCTCGTAACCGTTGTAGTATAATAAACGTGTCCATAACGATTTCGTAGGTTAGCTCGTTAGTCGTAGGTTTGTGCGTTGCGATATCGTAAGCTTTGCTAAACCCTAATTTTAGCAGGCGAGGATATGGGAGATGTCGTAACTAGGACGCTAGTATATTGCGCTTGATGTTACGGTATCGCTTCTGTGCACGTCAAATTTTTCATTGTTCAATGTACAGTGCATGTGAGGGTGATTGAAATGTTACGAGTTCGTTGGGAATTCGAAGGTGTTAGCGACGTATTAGCGACATCGCAAGCGCGTCTGTATGGGTCACAGATTTAAGCTGAACTGGCCGTTCTAACTCCAAAAACAAAAACTTTAAAAGGGTCTAAACATGTGGGTATTCAAGGGTGATCAGTTGAAGTGTTCTCGGAGGTCTCATTGTTCCCGTGTTGGTGTAGGTAAGGTTTAACTTGCGTAATGTACTGGCTTGTCTCTTGATTTTGGTTGATTTTATGCATAATTTTTGGTTGCATTTTGGTTTATCTTGGTTGTTTTGTTAATGCAGTGTGTAGTTTATGTGTTGATCATCTAAAGTCAGTGGGTTAGAAGTATTGTGTAGCTGTTTGTCTGATTTGTGAATTATGGACCGCGAAAGAATAATGAAGGAGAATGCTCGATTATCGAAGGAGTACTTAGATTTGGTTGAACATTTCTTAGATGTTGGGTTGTGACATTATAGACAGAACAACATATGAGGGGTTAGATGTCCATGCAACAAGTGTAGAAACAATGCCATATTTGAAGATATTGCTGTCGTGCGTGAACATTTAATTTGTAAAGGTTTTGACAAATCCTACACAGAATGGGTTTGGCATGGGGAAGGCCATTATGGAACTGACCAGGTGGAGATGGAGCAGGGAAGCGCCGAGGAAATCTTGCAGTATAATGAACAGCTTTCAGACACGTGCGACGATGTTGTTATGGAGTTTGTTGGGAAGAAAAGTATGCTGGAGGCAATGTATAACGATAAAAAGACAAGCTTATATATTGGGGCTAGGCATTCTAGACTGGGAGCAACATTGTTGTTAATGAACCTAAAGGCAAGGCATGGTAATTCTGATAAAGGAATGACGGAATTGCTAGAGTTGGTTAAGGAGTTACTTCCTGAGGAGAACTTATGTCCTGACAGGGTTTATGTTGCGCGCAAGATATTGTGTCCTATGGGCATGGAGTTTACTAAGATTCACGCATGCCCGAATGATTGTATGTTGTATAGGAGGAGTGTTGATTCGTTGAGGGATGATTGCAAGGTATGCGGTGAGTCTAGATGGAAAAAGAAGGAGGGAAAGGTCGAGGTATGTGGCGAAACAGTGACAACATCGACAAAGCAAGGTCCTGCTAAGGTGATGTGGTACATGCCCTTGAAACCGAGATTGACGTGTTTGTATGCCAATCCAGTTGATACAAAATTGTTAACATGGCATGCCGATAGGGTTCGAGAGGAAGATGATGATATTATATCTCACGCTTCTGATGGTGATCAGCGGAAGAAGATGGATGCTATGTACCCAGAATTTGCTAACGGAGGCCCTGTTTGTCGGTTCTCTTCATGGTTGTGATCACATTCATGCCTCTTTGAATGTCACCTTCGCAGATTGCAAAAACAGCCAACACATAGGTCGATGGTGTGTGACCTACTGCAGAAGCTTCATTGAGCCACTGTCGAGCCCACTCGGTCGCTCTTCCGCTCACGTAGCGACGACGAACCCAGTTGAACATAACACGAATCATTACCAGATTTATCATGTCATCTGGGAGGGCGTTGAATAGAGACACATCCATGGGAAGCAGAAGGCAAGGAATATGAGAAGGCAGAAGGGAATGTGGGAATGAAGGGTCTAATGAGGTTCTAAATGGAGAAGGGGTTGATATTTAAAGGGTTGAGGTGCTCCATTATTCAAAAATATGTCAGAGTTCCTAGACAAAAGTCAGTCATTATGGTATTAATGGAAGGAAAATGTAACGGCATTCTCACCTTTCCATGGACACCCCATGCAAACCCCCAAAATAAATTAATTACTGATTGAATTTCAAGAGTTTTTACTGATGTCACAGGTCAGACAAAGTCCAATACTTATACTATCACTACTACTACAGCCCAATATACTACCAAAAGCCCTTATCTCGTTGCGATATCGCTAGAGAATCGCCAGCTAGGCTCTGTTGACTGAATACGACATGTTGCGATATCGTTAGGACCACGTAACAAATAAGCGAGTATGTGACGAGTTCGCTTGTGCTGATTCTACTAATAAACGTGACACTGACGATATCGCTAGGAACACACACTATAGCAACAGTAAATGATTTTGCAGAAAAAGTAACATTTACGATGAAGCTAGTGATTTAGCGAGTGATTTTTCTGAAAAAATAACCGTTACGATGAAAAAGTAAAATGTAAGGGACAAGGTATCAAAACAAGAAAAGTTATTCAATAATTAAATTAATGTGCCAAAATGGCACACATAAACTTATTACAATCCTAACAAATTTTACATAAAAAACAACAGAATAAAATAAGAAAGAAACTACAACATTTCAAGTGGCGGAGGGGTTAAAAGGACGTGAAGCACTTCCTGCTCGCAAGTGCATGCATCACATTCGATGTCCGCTGGATCAACCCTCATGTAGCGACGGTACCTGAAGCCGCGATTGAGGTCAGCATGTTCATGGCAGCATCTAGGCCTAGGCACTACTACATCGAGGTACCCGAGGTAGTGCGCATTGCCCCAGGCGTAAGCCAATTCGGCTATGACGCGTACCCGAACTTCCTTGAGGCCTTTCTTGTCGGTTCTCTTCATGGTGGTGATGACATCCATGCCTCTCTGAGCATCACCTTCGCAGATTGCAAATATAGCCAAGGCATAGGCCGACTCTCTGTGACCTATTGCAGAAGCCTCGGTGAGCCACTGTCGAGCCCAATCGGTCGCACTAAAGCTCACATACCGACGAAGAACGTGTCTGAACGTAACATGAATCATTATAAGATGAATCATGTCATCTGGGAGGGCGCTGAAAAATGTCAAATCCATGGGAAGAAGGCAAAGAATAGGAGAAGGGAGAAGGGAATATAGGAATGAAGGCTCTGATGGGGCTCTAAAGGGAGAAGGGGCTGATATTTATAGGGGTGAGGTTCTACATTGGTCAAAAAAATGTGAGAGTTCTGAGACTAAAATTAGTAATTGCTGTATTAAAAGAAGAAAAATGTAAAGGCATTCACACCTTTTCATTGACCACATTCACACCCCCAAACAAAATAATTACTGATGGAATTTCAAAGGTTTTTACTGATGGGTCCGTAGACTGTGGCGATATCGCTACTCTCCAAGCCTAACAATTGTTTGTCAGGTGTGTCAAGCTTTGTTGTTACGAACTCGCTAGAGAATCTCAAGCTAGGCTTTGTTGACTGAATACGACTTGTTGCGAGGTCGCTACTATAAGTTACACAGGTAGCGACTTCGCTAGGGAGGCGCCAACTTATGCTACAAGTATGCGATGTTTATAAAAGCTAATTAATAACAATTAATAAACTTATATAAAATGTAAAGGACAAGGTATAAAAAAAAAGCTATTAAATAATGAAATGTGTCAAAATGGCAAACAAAAGGTTATTACACTCATAACAAATTTGGGCAAAAAAAGAAAGAACATAATCAAACAACCAAAAAACTAGAACATTTAGCCTCAACGAGGACCGAGGACGTGAAGCAATTCCTGATCGCAGGTGCATGCATCACATGAGATGTCCGCTGGATCAAGCCTCTCCCAGCGATCGTACCTCACTCTGCGATTGAGGGCAGTATGTTCCACGCAGCAGATCGGCCTGGGCGTGACTACTCCATCTCTGAGGAACCTGTAGTAGTGCGCCCAACCCCAAGCGTTACCCAAACCGGCTCTGACGCGTACTCGAGCTTCCCGGAGGTCTTTCTTATCGGTTCTCTTCAGGGTGGTGATTACATTAATGCTTCTCTGAATATCACCCTCGTAGCATATTGCACATATGACCAAGAAATAGGTCGAGTCTGTGTGACCTAGTGCAGAAGTGTCGGTGAGCCGTTGTCGATGCCATTCTGTCGCTGTTCCGGTTGCGTACCGACGAAGAACCGAGTCGAAGTAAACACGAATCATGATTAGATTTATCATGTCATTTTGGAGGGCGTTGAATATAGACAAATCCATGGGAAGCAAAAGGCAAACAATAGGAGAAGGGAGAAGGGAATGTGGGAATGAAGGATCTAGTGGGGTTCTAAAGGGAGAAGGGTTGATATTTATAGGGTTGAGGTGCTCCATATTTCAAAAATATTTGAGAGTTCCTAGTAAAAACTTAAAACCATTCTCACCTTTTCAAGATCACCTCATGCAAACCCCAAAAATAATTAAATTCCTCATGGAATTTGAAAGGTTTTACTGAATTTTTTTGAATGTTATTTCATCAAATCAAACTAAACTAAATTGAATGTATTGAATTTGTTTTTTTTAAAAAAATAAAAATCTTGAAAAAAAAGAGCATGTGCTAAATAATAATCCTGAGTTGATAAACTTTATCTCTACATTTTAAAATTATTTAATTTTCGACTAGATTAATGTTGATAAATAAAGCTCATACCTAGCTATGGCGGCGTCGTTTGTGGGTTTGTGGGTTTAGGGTTTAGGGTTTAACTGTGGTAACGTGTACACTAGCGATTTCGCTACCACAGAAGCTAATTAGATTGTAACAATAAGTTACCCATGTAGCGAGTTCGCTAGTGAGGCGCCAACTTGGCTCTGTTGACTGAATACGACTTGTTGCGAGCTCGCTACTTTTTAGTTACACAGGTAGCGAGTTCGCTAGTGAAGCGCCAACTTTGCTCTGTTGACTGAGTACGACACGTAGCGATCTCGCAAGTTACACGTACACTGGAGCGAGGACCAAGCGATATCGCTAGGAGCACGCACTATACCAAAAGTACTTGATTTTGCTGAACTGAAGTAACAACAACTCTATAAAAAAATTGAACAGTATACATCTAAAAATTGTAAAATTTATTGACCACATTCTTGTAACCAAAAACGGCATCTTTGGTGAAGCGTACACAAGTGATCATAATCCAAAAACTAGTTAATATTCAAAAAAGTAAATGTTTAAACCAAACTAAACTACGAAATCACAGGCCGGCGACTAACATATCATGCAAGTCATCAACACACATCTTGTCGCTGCCTTCGGCCTTCTCCCCCGAACTGCCTCCATCGTTTTGCTTGTCTTGCTCGTTCTAGCCTGCTGGTTGAGCTTCAGTCTCGATGCAGGTGTTCTCTTCTTTGCCTTGGCCCGGTTCAACATCCTCGTCGGGTTCTCCGATCAGCCTCTCTTTCCTAATCATCTCATACCTCGCCGGCTCATCTTCTGCATCAGAGTCGCTGTCATGATGATCACCATCATCACTATCATCACTATCTGCATCTGCATCCCTTACATCATCAGCAACAAGCTTCCCATCGGATGGCTCCTTCTCGCTGGCTGTAGGCAAATATTGGCTAGGACCCGCGGTGTCTTTTTGCTTGGGAAATGTGGTGCGGAAATCAGGTACCTCCTCCTCATCGCTCAGATCGCACTCCACTACCCCGCTGGATATCAGTTCGCCGAGCCGTTCGTTGTTAGCACATGCCCTTTTCTCGGCCATTTCAATCTCATTCAATAACTGGCCCATAGACACCACAAGCCTACCACGGGCATCAAAAACAGCATTTACACAAACAAATCAAGGTTGATAAGAACCAATTATTAACAAATTAAACAACTTGAACCAACTACAGTTAATAACAAGCTAGAATCATACCTGATACTCCCATCCTACCCCTTGCCCTTCTTGCTGCCTCTTCAGCTTCTTTCTTTCTCGCGTACTTCCCATCGGCCTTCAACTCTAACCTCTTGTGCTTGAGCCACTCCTTGTCGTATTTGCCCAGCGGCATGGGACAACCTCTTGGAAAAATACCCCCTTTACTGATCAGAGCTACAATCAAATTGCCATACGGAAGCGCGGCATTCTTGTGTCTGGCCATCTTCATCATTTGAGTCAGAATTGTGAAGTCGGGGTTGATTGGAAGCTTCTTCATGATATAGTAGAACACCATGAGACTGCAAACTGTGGGCTCACATGCATGCCCTAGGGACGGGACCACATTACCGCAGATTAGCTCAAAAACTAATCTCTGCTCCTCCGTAAGCCTGTGGATCGGGTAAAACCTAATTGTACCCGGCCTATCAGAAGTCCTTTTAAAGCACTTCTGACCCATCTCACCGGCCTTCAACGGTTGCTTGGTGCTAACAGAAGGAAACCTCTGCTCATAATGTACCTCGTACGGACCATCCTTTTTGGTAGGCCTCAGCTCGTTACGAGACAGATAAGGACATTTCAGAATTTCATTGATGCTAAACTTATCGACCGTAAACTTAACACCCCGCACCATTGTAGTTACTTCCTCCACCCCTTCCTCTAAACCTAGGTTCGCATAAAATTGGAGAACCTCTTCATGGTAAATAGGCTCAGGCAACATAAGCAATGTATCTAGATGTTGTGCCCTAAAATGGTCTAGCACGTAATCTAGTTGCAGCGAAGGCACCACACTACTATCAAACACATTATTATTTACAAGTTTCCAAGAGGAACAACGCTCATACCTAGCTATGGCGGCGTCGTTAAAGAACTCAGGAGTGTCCTCCTTCTCACTGGAACTGTTGGGCCCTTCCCCACCATCATTTCCGGCAGCAGCGGCGGCGGCAGGGACGACTGGAACTTTCGGCGGCAGCGGGGCGACTGGAACCTCTGCCTGAACCTCAGGATCCTCAGTCCGACGCCGTTTATTTCCCGTCGCCGGACCACTTCCCCGTCCACTGTCTGAGCCTCTACCACCCCGTCCTCGCACCACTCCTCTGGTCTTTGGCCACATTTTGTCGGAGAAGTTACAGGGTCGTCGCCGGTGATAATGGCAGAAGGGTTTTCAATTTGGGGCTAATTAATTTTAGCCCGATCCCCTTTTTTTAATTTATAGTAATGTTACTTGCGATATCGCTAGTTGATACCCTTCTACATGTTGCGAGATCGCTAGCTCACACGCATCTGTATGTTGCGAAGTCGTTAATATCTCGCTCAAGCCTGAGTATCTAGTAGCGAGTCTTAAAAAGCCTCGCCAGGCATGCGTTCGAGTAGCGAACTCGCTACAGAACAATCATTCTAATTAGTAGCGAGGTCGTAACCCAAAAAAATCTTTTTTTATTTGAACTACTATCTAGCGCTATCGCAACCCCGTCGCCAACTGGTTTTCTGGGTTATGTGGGTTTGTGGTTTAGCGGGTTTGTGGGTTTAGGGTTTAACTGTGGTAACGTGTATACTAGCGATTTCGCTACTACACAAGCTAATTAGATTGTAACTAAAAAATAAAACTTTTTAATTTTTTATTAGCAATTTTCACATTCTAACATATATATATTTTATATAGATGCAGTACAATACTCTATTTGTTAAATATCCATCATGATATTCACTCAGGTAGAGTACATCTTTCTACATAAGCAGTATGACATAACTCTATGTAAAACATCAATAATTCGGTTTAAATTTTTAAACGCAATATCATATTCTTAAATATGTACATTTTATATCTAAACAGTATAATACTCAATTTGGAAAATATCGAACATCACATTATGTCAAGCAGAGTACATCTTAGTACATCAGCATGCAATGTTATTAAGCGATACTCGGTAGTATGATGAGTGATGACAGTTGGTGAGTGAACGTGTGCATGATACTTTGTTTAATTCAAGAATCGTGCTTGTAATCACATAAATGAGTTGTAATAAACTAAGTATCTCTAATGAAATGCACGTGAACTGCGCATATATATACATATATATATATGTAGTTCATGTGTGAAGCTCTACTATGCTGTTGTCTCTAAAGGTAAGCGATGGATAGCGTTTTCAAGCGTACACATGATGTGTAGAGTTTCTTATTGTCTTACAATTAAAGACTAAGTTTCTTAAAACTCTTTCAAATTATGTAATTGTAGATTAAGTGACCAAATCCCTATCCCGTTGTACATGAGCATACGACGGAACAAATGAAAATTATTCTTAAAATAGAATGATTAGTGTCTTATAACATCATTTCGTTTAAATCGTTTTAATCGTGATTTAAAAATGTATGAGTGCATTTTTTAAAAAAATATCTTAAGTAGGGTTCTAGCGAGCATCCGTAGCGAAATCGCAACATCCTAGTAACATACTTTATGTCAGCTTTTCAGTTACGATGTCGCTAGAAGGATAAAGTAGAGCATAAAAAGCAATCACATGAGCACGTAACGACTTCGTAAATAGCCACGTCAGGCGTAACGAGAGAGTTCCGATTTCACAACAAGGTAAGCTAGAATAAAGTAAACACGTTATAGAACAGAAAAACACTACACTTTTGGCATCTTATCCATCACTTCTTACGGGTTTCATCACCAAAAGTTCAAACTTTTGCACATCTTCTCAAATCTCCTCAACTTTCTTCACATCAAATCTCCATTACCCATCCCATACATGTTGGACACATCAATTGTGTCAAAACAAAGTGGAACTAGCCACTAATTGCATGCAAAAGATTGGTAAGTTTTGCAATAAATTCTCAACCACATTTTTGCCTATAGTTTTTGCAATTAATGTCAATCTTTATTTGTTCTTGTTCAATTTGGTAACATCCTTTGTTATGGGTAGGAGAGGGACAAACAAGGTAGACCATCTCCAACCAAAATAATCAATTCTACCGACACAACTTTGTCATATACCAAAGGTACGATTTTTTCATTCTTATTTGCTAAAAATTTGATTTTCTTTCTCCATTTATCATGTTATTACTAAATATCATGTCAGAAGCATGTTCTGAACGAAAATCAAGATTTTCTTTTAAAATTCTCCATAGTTTGCTTAGCCCTAAATTTTAAGATTATGAAATATAATGTTTTTACTACAAAGTACAACTTTTATTTATTAGTATTGTGTTAGTCATTAACTAATTTCAATATACAAAGGAAAGCTTAATGGAAAGCCCTTCAAGTTCCGTTAACTCCGACTCAAGTGGGGGGGAAAATGTTGTTGGCGGTTGAAGTGAGGTTAGAAGGCAACGAGAAGTGACTCGCGCATCGAAAGAAGCTCAACTCCTCACACATTGTCGCGAATTAGAGATTAGGATCGATAACAAAATACTAACACATGTCAAGTTTAATGACATTGGTGTTGCTATTTCACCCGACGATGATGCCGCGCGATGGTCGAGTTGGTGTGCTAAGACGGGTAGGATACGCACACCATTAGACACAACGGACTGGAGGCTACTAAGCATCGACATCAAAAAGGATATATGGAAGAATGCAAGGTTAGTGTGGTACTTGTTATTTTTAATTTCAATTGAAAATTGTGAGTGTGACTATTTTTATGATCACATTTGTAGCGCCCCTTTATTATCGAGGCAACATCCTATGATCAAGTGAAGAAGAAGGCTCTTCAAATCGCATCAAAACCTCATCGAGAACACAAATATAACCTTGCCAAGGATTATATCAAACCGAAGGGCACGAGGTTTGGGCAAGATCCAAGTACGCGTTACAATCACATTGTAACCCTTACTTGGGAGGCATTCAAGAAACGATTGTTAGAAAATGACGCAAAGGTTAGTTTACTTACTACATCTTGCAATAATAGTGTCATGCGAATTAGCCAAATATTTTTTTTTCGGTTAGTGCTTTATTCCTAAAATAACAGAGAATTTTTAAAAGGGTTTGGGGGATAGGAAGCGCAAAGCCAGTGCTGATAATGTTATGCCTTACACCGGGGGTAGGGCGGGGTACTTGGGTGTGGGGAAGAAGACCTCAAAAAAAACATGAAACCGAGGTGAAAGAGATGGGGGCATGGACGCGGAAGAGGCGAACAAGCTAGTCATTGCCGAAGACCCTACAACATATAGTAGACAACAATTATTCGTCTTGGGTAGAATTAAAAATAACGGGACTTTCTCAAGTGATGAGGCAAAAAGGGTGGCTAATCGAGTGGTACGCTTTACCTACTACGCCATACCATGTTCCATTTTAATATCTACAATCACACCATCAAACACAACAATTGATGACGATAATAACTTTTCATTTACTATACTACCTTTTTAGGATGAGGTCGAGCGTGAAGTTGAAGAAGGCTTGTTCATCCCTGTCGGTAAACACGATGTGCTACGTAGGGCACTTGGGAAGGCTGAGCATCCGGGAAGAGCTAAGGGAATTGGTGGTTATGTTACTCAAATAGAGGCGTTTGGTATCCAATGTAGTAGGAAAGACCCTAAACCATCCAAACTCCAAATAGCATTGAACCATGCCAAAAAATCCGACCAAGAGGTCAAGAAATTGAAAACAATGTTGGCCAATATATGTTCTTTTATAAAGTATCCTCTTCCATCCGATTTTTGTGACACCGATCCAATCAATGGACCCTCGTCTAGAGGTTCACATCCTTCCCCACCACAACATGAGGTTGACCAACCTATTTTTGACCAACCTATTTTTGACGAACCTATTGTTGAACCCAACAAGGAAATATGCACACCTTTGGCCCCTATCAAAGAGCAAGTTCACATACAACCATCCGATCCCAAACCAAAGGTACGTTTAATTACTTGCACCTCAATCAAATAAATAATTCTGCACAACTCATGATTATTGATATTTTTTAAATATACTCATCCTACATATGTCTAATTCGACCTAATTAAACATGCCTTATTTGTATATTAGAACTCCCCTTCTTGCAAGTTGTACGCTGAATGTGGGATGAATTCTCAACCCCGCCACGTAGTAATGGGAAATTCATATCCTGACATGGCACTACATCATGAAGCCAAAGTCCCTATTGGTTTCTTTAGGGTTTCTATACTACATGTGTTAGTCGAGGATGCGTTGGTACCGGTCGCAGATCAAGAGTGCACGACATTGGGTAAAGGTTTGGGCCGTTTTTTTGTGTGGCCCAAATGGTTGGTCGTTGATGTGAATTCTAATTCTATCCCAATTAATAATAACACACCTTCACCCGTCGTAGACCCGCTACATTTTCCGGTAGCTAAGAAACCGATGTCGGTGGGAGAAGTTGGATTCATAAAATCACTCCCGGGATTCCTTCGCACGTTTTATGATCTGGTGGGCCACCATAGTCGAGATTCTTTTTACTATTTATACTCCAATAAACAGGTGTTCGGCGAGTGTATTGTATTGTTTCGGGAAGGGATAGTCGAGATTCTTTTTACCATTTGAACTTTTGGAGATGAAACCCGTAAGAAGTGATGGATAAGATGCCAAAAGTGTAGTGTTTTTCTATTCTATAACGTGTTTACTTTATTCTAGCTTACCTTGTTGCGAAATCGGAACTCTCTCGTTACACCTGACGTGGCTATTTACGAAGTCGTTACGTGCTCATGTGATTGCCTTTTATGCTCTACTTTATCCTTCTAGCGACATCGTAACTGAAAAGCTGACATAAAGTATGTTACTAGGATGTTGCGATTTCGCTACGGATGCTCGCTAGAACCCTACTTAAGATTTTTTTTAAAAATGCACTCATACATTTTTAAATCACGATTAAAACGATTTAAACGAAATGATGTTATAAGACACTAATCATTCTATTTTAAGAATAATTTTCATTTGTTCCGTCGTATGCTCATGTAGAACGGGATAGGGATTTGGTCACTTAATCTGCAATTACATAATTTGAAAGAGTTTTAAGAAACTTAGTCTTTAATTGTAAGACAATACACTCGACTAACCCTTCCCGAAACAATCCTTATACTACATCAAATGTAAGCTACTTGATCTCATCTCTTCTATCGTATTGCAAGTTACGAATTTTCATTTACTTGTGCACTATTATACGTTCATATCCCATCTATTGTTTATTTAGGTACATGCAATGCCTTGCTCTAAACGCAAAGACTTTCATTGGGTTTTTGCACCCAATATGCTTGCAAGAAATGAATGAAAGTAATCAATCACGACTTGCTTATCTCTCTAAGATCCTTAGTGACAAGACCAATACAATTTACATAGGCCCATATCTAGAGGGGTTAGTTTTCTTTGTTACAATTGGATATTTGCACTTCGTAAATATTATAATCTTTGAGACGGGTTCTTACATTTTCATTTCTTAAAATATGTAGCGGCCATTGGAGTTTTGTAGCTATGATACCATCGTTGAAGCGAGTGTATTGGATGGACCCGCTACACTTTGGTCCATCTACAAAATTCGCAGATTTATTAGAGGTTGCTATGCATAGTGCACATGACGACACACTACTTCCCTTCAACCTTATACAGATTCAGGTGACAGTACAAATCCAATGCTCATTTATTTCCACTATGATTTCATTTCAAATCATTTGTTATACTTCTTCACTTTCAGCACCGAAAGCAATTGTCAAATTGGGAGTGCGGTTACTATATGATGTTGTACGCAAGCAAGTGTGTAGCTGGCCTTGTTCAAGATAATTTGGAATTACATCGCGTAAGCATTCTTATAACCTACTTATTGTACCTATTACTATCTACGTTGCATTTAATAGTATTAAAAAAACATTTCATATTCTTAGATTATCGAGGAAAATCATGCACCGTGCACCAAGAAGGAGTTGGAGGATGGTAGAGATGCATTGGCTAGACACTTGGTCCTTATTAGATATCGGTACATCTCTAGGCCTCACATTCCCAATAAAAGCTAGTTTCTTTTTTTGTCAAATGGATGCATATACTTTTGAGTTCCATTACTTCCATTAGTTTATAAAGTGTGGCTTGATAGTGTTTCATGTTCATGTTTTGTGCTTAGATACCATGCATCTTGCAATTGACAGCTTAGACAATTAAAATGAAACCCAATTTTTTTGGAAATGGGTGGAAATGGGTCAAATCCTATAATTTTGTGATACTTAGGAATTCCCTGCGAGATCGTTACTTCTCTCGCCCGTAACATTAAAATAGTTGCGATCATCTTGTACTATCGCTACTATAATCGCCCGAATTATATTTCTGAGCTTAGTTTTTGCGCCCTCGCTACCCAATCGCTCGTTCTTCTCTGTCTCTCCAATCTGATCTCTGTCGAGCTCGTAACCATACACGTCAAAGCCAGGCGAATGTCTAGCTTACTCGTAACGTCATTTTTTTTTCTCGCTCACCCAGTACTAAAACGACGTCGTTTAATGGTTCTGAGCTTAGTTTTCGCACCCTCGCTACCCAATCGCTCGTTCTTCTCTGCCTCTCCAATCTGATCTCTGTCGAGCTCGTAACCATATACGCCAAAGCCAGGCGAATGTCAAGCTTACTCGTAACGTCATTTTTTTTTCTCGCTCACCCAGTGCTAAAACGACGTCGTTTAATGGTAGCGAGATCAGTAGCGAATTCGTTACAATACACATAAGCGATTTTCTTACGATACCGTTAACTCTCTCGAACCAACAACTTTTATTATATTTTTATAATGTCATTTTTCCATTTTTTATATTTTTACAATTTTTATGAAAAACAATTGTCCGGTTGCGACCTCGCTACGGTGTTACTAGCAAGTAGCTAGTGGCCGTCGTAACCCGGCTCGTTTTGATTAACCAGAAATGTTTAATTTGGCTTGTAACGAGTTTGCTACTTATGACCGAGCGATTCGCCTCTATTTGTCGTAACCAGTCTCGTCAGCTGTTAAATATATGACAAACTAGGTTCACATACGAGATCGTAACCAATATTAGCGATCCGCACGGTGGAAGTCGTAACCAGTCTCGTACACATTTATAACATTCTAGGCTTTTCAATGTAGCGAACTCGTTAGTATTTCATCTGGCGATCCGTAAGCTTCTGTCGTAACATAACAATCAACCATTTGTTTGGGACTAGCGTTTGCTAGTTACGGTATCGCAACGAGCCAATTCATATCATACAGACTTTCACGCTAGCGAATTCGTAAGCTGTTAGCAAGGCGTATAAGCCTACATCCAAGGCGGAAACAAACGCCTTAAACCCAAAAACATCTAAGGCGGAAGAGGAACCGCCTTAGATGATTTTTCTCATTCAAGTCACAACCAGGGAAGGCATTTGTATTCTGCCTTAACACATGAAGGATGAACTACCTTAAATGGCTTGATATTCTAGTAGTGTCTCATTCACCTCCATGTTCTCACTCCCATAATTGCCTTCACCATGCCATACCCATTCAGTGTATGATTTGTCAAATCCTCTACAGATTAAATGTTCACGCACAACAAGAATATCTTCGTATATAGCGTTATTCCTACAATCCCTACATGGACATCTAACACCACCTATGCTCCCCAGCTTACAGTGTCGCAACCCAACTCTTAAGAATTCTTCAACCAAATCTAGATATTCCTTCGACAACCGAGCATTCTTAGTCATAATGGTTTCACGATCCATAATGCACGACACGGCACAAACTCTAATCAACTTAAAAATCGTTGAACAAAAAAGCTAGCACACAGTGGTATAGCACTCACAACCTACAATCAACATCAAACTATCACAAAATCATCACAACATAATCAAAGCAAACAACAATTTTTTAAGAACACAACAACAATAAACAAACAACGACATGGTAAGGCGGAAAATAGCTTACCCACCACCTAGCAAACGATCGGAATTCCTAAAAAAGGTTACCTAATCAATCTTATTGTAATCAAAGGGAAAAATGATAAATACAACCTTTCAAATGTCTAATTTGTTGTTTACAAATCCGCTAGGAGCTGCTGTTTTATTATATAGTCTTCACTCTTGCGAACTCGCAAGTATTCACGTATACCTACTCATTTCACTAGCGAAATCGCTACACATATATCAACACTTAACTTATGGGTGGCGAACTCGTTTCATAAACAAATTTTTCCATGTTATTAGTGGCGAGTTCGCAACAACCTTAGCGAGCATGCATGCGATTTCGTGACCAAAATGAGTTACTTACTTTCTAAGCTACGATATCGCTAGTTCCTAGCTTGCTAAAATAACCCTAAGCGTTCATTGCATGCGAGCTCGTAACTATTACGACTGACCTAACTTACTTGTTGTGAATTCGCAACAACTAACGTTTTTTTAAGGCGGAAATGACATTTCCGCCTTAACTCTTCATTTTTTACGTCACATACGACTACCGCCTTTAAACGTGTTTTTAAAACCTAGCGTGTGTGACTTGCGAATTCGCAAGTAACTAGTAAGGCGGAAGATTTTGAACCCCCCCCCCCCCCCACCCAAATGCCTTAAACTTGTGCCTTAAATGAAGGTGATTGTAGTAGTGGGGGTATCTCAGCTTTTAACCCTTCTTTTATCAAGGCTTCTTTGTGTATTGCATTAATAATTGAAATTGACATCATATTCATAAACCCACTCTGTGGAATAATTCAGTTATGAATTAAATTTTTAAGTCACCCCAATGTTCATAGAATGATCCCCTTCAGATAAAGACCTTGTGTTGCAAATTTTACTTGTGTAGTATAGAAATATAATGAAGATAGGTTTGTTAGATTTTACACTGTAATTATTAGTTCGGCGACTCCCGGATGGGGAAGTCACAAACCTTTGTTTATGCACAAGCTGTTTTCCCCTTTCATAATAGGGGAAGTATATGTACATCACAACTTTTGAATGTTCATGTAGTTTTATATATTTTAAAGAAGAGATGTTTCGGTTAACCCACTATTTTTATTTCAAATTATTTTAAATTATATTAATCACAAACGGCATCATCCACCTTCTAAAATCAACATGATTTATGAAATGATTGTAGTACAGTTGTCTTTTCCGTAAACTCTGTGATCAAGTCGATTTGAGTATGTGCGCGGTTAACATAACTGAATTGGGATGATTCTGCCTAGAATTGAGTTGATTGTAGTCGTGATTATAACATTAACCCTGCATAAATGAGATAATTCTAGTCGAGTACGAATTAGATGAGTGTTTGTGTAGTTTAAATTAAGTGAGCTGTGCAGTGACTTAGTGAGCTACTAATACTATCGTGTGTAATCGGGCAGTGGGTAATAACAAAATGATCGGTTTGTTTAACAATTGAGGTGATCGTGACCTTTCCTATCAGAAGAAGTCGCGATCAATGATATGTATGTACAAACATACCGGATAAGTTTTTGGTTCTGTGTTGGTGGTTAAGACTATTTGGTCAATGATCAATAAATACATTGATGTTGATCTAGTTAAAAGTAAATGGCATAAATTCAAACATCATCGTTGCCCTGGCATTTAATTTGATAGCCCTAAATTCATGTATGTTTAAACATCAGTTTTATGTACGGGTGTTCAAGTCGTGTCATATTTAATTGCACTCTCTTTATCCAAAACTTAATATCTATATTGATAAATAAACAAAATATATTGCTGCATAAACACAACTATTATCTGAAAATATTCATTTGTTAAAAAAGATTATTTTAAAATCATATATATAATTGATCAAATTGATCAAATTTATATGTTAGGCCTAATAAACATCGATAAATTGTTAGGATCAGATCAATTAACACAAAACAAAACAGTAATTTGTATTCATTCAAGAGCATTCAAGCTCAGTCAAGATCAGTTACAAAGAGAGGGAGAGAGAGAGAGAGAGAGAGAGAGAGAGAGAGAGAGAGAGGGAGGAGGGGAGGGGGAGAGAGAGAAAGTAGAAATTCTGTGATCAAATTACTAGTTCGATAACCACCTAAGTTAACTCCATCAGATTATATGGCCGGAATCCGATCAGTTGTTACCGTTTACCGTAACTGAATAACCAACTTCAAAGGAGCTAACTGCAAGTCTTAGCTGGTAGTGAAAAGACTCTTTTGCCCTGCTCCTTTGTTCAATATTATGACATAAATCTAAGCATTCCCAGGCATAGTTTTATAACACCACTTCCAAGTGAAATTAAACCATCCAAGTTACTTGCCCTTATTGCTCCTATTCCCAAAACTCAAAAGAATGACCACAAGGGCTGCAAAGCAGAGGAAGGCAGCCGCTGCAGAGCCCGAGGTTACCGAACCTACTGTAGAGACCACACGGGCTACACAGAAAGGGAAGGCAGCTGCTGCAGAGCCCGAGGTTGCCGAACCTACTGTAGAGACCACACGGGCTACAAAGAAGGGAAGGCAGCCGCTGCAGAGCCCGAGGTTACCGGAGCTACTGTAGAGATCAAACGGGCTGCAAGGAAGAGGAGGACAGCCGCTGCAGAGCCCGAGGTTACCGGACCTACTGCAGAGATCACACAGGATGCTATGGAGTCCATGTACGATGGGTTGAATCGAGATTATCACCGCATTGTAGAGGAGACCAAAGAGATGTGTAGGCGTTTCCAGATCAACGGACATGGAACCTCAATCAAGCAGGTTCTGGTTAGTGACCCCCCTTCTCACTCTAAACGCTTTGTATGACGGTGAGCTCCTAGGATCAAACTTAGATTTTTCCAGAAGCGGCGCCAGGAAGAAACTGAATATGGAGACCCCTTCTCTCGCTAGGTAGATTTGGAAGTGCCTTTTTTCCGATTGAATTACACTCAAGGGTGGTATTAAATTTTAAGATCTGGTTGTAGTCCTTAATTAACGTTGTTATTAGCTGCTGCAATTGCAATCAAACTAATGTATTCTTCTGTATGTGACTCCAATCACAACATGTTTCATAATTTCTTATATATTTCTTATATGTGTGTGGTCAAAAAATATGAAGACCTCTAGACTTATGAAGCATGAACGTTCACATGGACCAACTGGAATAAAAATCTGATGGATGTTTAGAAATTATCATCATAAGATTAAACCATAGCCATATGCAGTACTTGCCAAAACATTAGGCCACAAATAAATCCAATGAAAATGGACTGGCCTTAAACAAGATACGAGAGTAACTACCGTAGACAAAAGATAGATAGGATAGTCAGGTTTCATCTGATTCCGGTACATATGTCAGCTAATCTCTTGCCGAAAAATCAACAAATTGCAGCTTCCTGATTATGGTTGCATACGGGGTGGTCCAGATGGTCACACTGGCTTCATCGACGCGGACAATTCCCCACTCAGGTGCCGGAACTTTAACGAGCCGGTCCCCTCCAATATCGACCAGAAGATGGTGAAAGTGGCCATTTCGAATCCAGTAAGAATGAAGTTCCTCTGTGAATATATTATCGACGGTTGGAAGGGGAGACTTGAACCTTTCAAAAAATCCCGTCACAATTGCCTCAACAAACTCATTCAGCATGTTCCTGACTACAAGCCTCGGCTGAACGACCTGACGTACTGTCTCCGGGGGCGGAGGTGAGTGGTGATCCTCTGCCCCGCTTGAGGGCTGTGGGGACATAGATATTGGTTCTTCGGGGATGGAATCTAGGCGGGAAGGACCATCTGATCTCCGGGCCGGATCAGGACCTCGGTTGGTAGTTTTCTTCTTAGAAGATGGGATAAGACGGTGTTTTGGTGACTTGAGAGCTGATTTGGGGTAGCACAGGGAGCATTTCGACGGAGTTGCGTAAAATCTGCTATAGAGGGATCTTTTCTGGCGAGTCATATGGACCTTTGGGGGAACCTTCATGGTTGAAGAGATGAAGGGATTTACTACTATAACTGTGTGTTGTGAGGCCTGAATACTTATAGGCATGCGAAAACCATTGAATTCAAAATAAAGGCGCCAATGTGCTTGGCATTTTCTTTGGCGCTATTTTTGTTTCAAAAATTGGTTGAAATTTTCCCACCATTTTCAACATCAATGTTGAACAATTCCATTACTAAAGTTAAAAACAATGCAATTCATCCTCGAAGCCGATCCGATCATGATCATCACTATGTTCATGATCGGTTCGTTTAAAATTTAAGGTGATCGCGATCGAAGGGATCAAAAAAATTCATGATCGTGATCGGCTCGTTTAAGAATCACAATGATCGTGATCGGCTCGTGATCGACTCGTTATAGATAATCGATCTAATGATCAATGATCGATAACGATCGATCGTGATCGATCATTTGATCAATTAAAAAGTTCATTTTAAAAAACAGTCAAAAATATACAAATTATCAAATTAATAAAAATACACAACAAACTATAGACATACATATTAAAATTAAAATATTTCCCCATTATTATTAATGTATATAATTATATTACTTTAATTTTATCGATCGATCTCGATCACCTTATCGATCAATCATCTTATCGATCTGTTCGCGATCATGATTGATCTTTTATGTTCAAGACCATTGATCGTTTATTTAATAAACGATCAATGGTCTTGAACATGATGGGTTCATTTATTAAATGAACGATCTCGATCCGATATATTACCGATCAGATCTCGATCTTTTTAACGAACGGTCGTGATCGTTCTCACCCCTAAGTTTAACCATACGTCTCATACTAGTATCGGTCACACTGATATAATTTTCCAAAAACAATCATGTCACTAGCCCTAAACTTAAATGTTCAAGTACTGTCATATACGACAATTGTACGACTAATTACCACCGTGCGATTCCCAACCAAATAAATGGAGTTAAAATAATCCCATGATTATACAATTATAATGTTTAAAACGTGCATTTCATTCGAAAAAAAATACTGAACTGAACTTATCGTCCGACTGGCTTGAAATTTTGTAGACGATTTTTGGTTTGGTCCAGCTCGACTCAATTAATCTTTTTGACTAGACAAAAGCTCAAGGCGAACGAGATCGAGTGAGGATATTTTGAGTCTTGAACATGCCGAGCACAAATAACCCCCGATTAGACTGTCTCAACTAGCACCCAAAAGCAATACCTCTATTAAAATGTCGCATATAAGTAAAAAAGTCGCGCGGTTTTAAAGAATTCAACAATATGGGATTAAAGTGGATGACCATGTAAAAGAAACCGTGCTTGGGAATAGTCTAACAACACAACGGATGCCATCGCAGCCAGTGGATTAAGTTTAGTTTAAATGTATGAACATTCCAATTTGTATCCAAATTTTATCTATGAAACTGAAGCACCCCACTATGGCCCTGTCAACTTCGGCTTTTTTGACAAGAATCTTAGTTACAATAACCTCATAGCTCAACTAGAAAAAATCATCTAAATTCCGCATGATTGATCTTAATTCAGTCAAAATCATCACGGTTTTGCTGGAATAATCTCAGTTCAGTTAATCTCAGCCCAAATTCACAGGGCCTATACGTATCGAGTCATGTATTTGTTCCAAATAATGAAATACAACTCAAACATAGCAGATGTACGAATCATAGAATTTATTTGAATTATGAATCCATCAGAGTATATCCAATCATATGAACAGAATATATTTTTCCATAAAAAATGTATCCGCAACCACGAATGTAACCATAGCATGCATCATGTTCGTATTGAATTTTACACATTACATCAAAACGTAAATTAAACAAATTTCGTTAGTTTAGCAGCTAAACAACAGTAATTATAAAAACATCTATGTTTTACGGATTCGGGATGGTTGCTCTTAGCTTGAGTGGAAGGTTACGTTAGCCTGAGTGGAAGGTTATCTTGAGTGGAAGGTTGAACACACCATCTGGTTGCTGTGAAATGAATTAAACAGTTGTTTAGTCTACTGGATTAGCAATTCACTACCACTACATAATTGCTTGCTCCATTTTGTGCCACGTTTACAGAATCAAACTAATTTTTATTTATACATTGTTGATACATTTCACTTGCAACTGTTGGGCACTGTAATCTACATTGCTATTCAGCTTTTACAGCCTAGTTCACAGTCTGAGGCTAGAGTTTATGCTGGGCTAGCACATAACGAGGCAAACTCAGCACAGATAATAGTGTGTGTGTTTTTTGTTTCTAATTTGATTTCATAAGATGCTTTATTTTTACTGTTATTACTCCCCTTACATAATGCCGGTTCACCAATTTGAGTTTTGGTTTTACAAAAATAAATTCATCTGCATCCCAGAATTACATGATTTTGTTTGGGCCATTCAAAATGAAATGGGATACATTATTTTATGAAAATACAATCATATATATATATATATATGATGTTGCCAATATTCTGTAAACTTGTGCTGTAATCAACTATACCATCCGAGACTATTCTGTTTAAACTGAGATTATTCCGGTTGAACTATGATTATTCCAGCTGAACTAAGATTATTCCACCGGCTGAACTGAGCTTATTCCACCTGAACTGAGATTATTCTAGCTGAACTGAGTTTAATCCAGCTGAACAGACATTATTGTCTCTAAGATCATATCTTGTGTCGACTTGAATTAATATTGTGTAAAGTATAATAAAAGGTGATATAAATCTTTTTTAAAATCATTATAATTTGATTATTACTTATTTTAATATCAAGTACTTATTACTATCTAAGTAGGATTACTCTTTTTTATTGGTTGATATATTTATAACTTCCACACAGTAAACTCATGGAGTAGTTAATTACTATATTTTTATTTTAAGAAAAACTCAAATTAAATTATTTATTTTTTGCGTTATTCTAGTATGGGAAAACAATAAGTTTTTCGACTGGAAAATAGTTTAGATACGGTTGTGAGTCATTTCACCTTAAGAAAATGTTTTGGTGCAGAAAGACATTCTCAAAAGATTTTCAATGGAACGCCAAAGTTAGAAGAAACAAATCGAATATGTTTTAGCAGCACGCCGCCTCCATTGATAGTAGTGGAATGCAATAGATTTTAATTATTAGTATAGATAGATAGATAGATTAGATTTTATGTTATGTTTCGGGATATTGTACAATAGGGGTGTAAACAAGTCGAGTCGAGATGGAGTTTGGTCAACCCGAACTCGAGATCGAGTTTTGACCGAGCTTCTCGAGATTTTCTCACGAACGACTCGACTCATTTACACCCCTAGAAGAAACATATCGAATATGTTTTAGCAGCACACCGCCTCCCTTCACGCACCCCTCCGTTTATAGTAGTGGAAGGCAACATATTTTAATTTATGAATATCCAATATGTATGAAGTATTAATATAACTCCCTATTTTATGGATTTGGTTCACTTACACAAGTTATGATAAGTTGAAATAAAAAAAAATCGATTATAAGCTTTTTTGCATCATGTTTGATAAATGATAAACTACATCCTTAATTTTAGGGAAACTAAGTTTAATTTGTGAAAATCTAATCAAATTTAGTAGACCTATACCCTAATGAATTATGTCAAACTAAAGTAAATTAATCAGTGATTTATATCAAATTGATCAAATAAATTTTTTGATATATTGAACAAAATTTTAGTGAGATTAATAATATTGTTGAACTAAGATTATCCCAGAACTGATATAATTCCGGCTGAGCTGAGAATAATCCAACTATATGAGATTATTTCAGCTGAACTGAGATTGTTCGACTAAACTGAAAATTAGTCCAGCTGAAATGAGATTATTTATAGCTGAGATCTGAAGTTGAAATAAGAATTCTTGAGGGGTACATTATCCAACTTATTCCACGTGTACAGATATAATTGTTACTGTTTAGGGTCTAGACTGAGAATGGGGCAAATGAGTTGTAATTTTCCACACGCTCAGCTCCAAAAAGAAAAACAACTACCCGACAACATTCAAAAAGTAGCCGAAAAGAGCCGTACCTAGGGCGACGGTCCATGGACTGGGACAAACTGTTTCGCTTTTGGACTTAAGTGGAGTAGTATGTTCTAAATATGGTAAGAATTAATGATTTATTATGACCACAAGTGACATTTTTAGACATTACATCCAAAATTGTTAATAAATAATAGAGTTAAAAGCTGAAATACCCCCAAGTTTATAAGAAAGTGCCAATGTACCCCTGAGTTATTCAAAAGTGCTGATGTACCCCTATAATTACATTGATTAAAGAAGTGTACCCCTAAGGTCAATTTTTCAACAGAATTTTGAACTAAAAGAAAAATTTACCCTCACTTGTTGGGTTTTTTTTTCCCTTGACTCAAATGCTCACGGGCATAAAAGAATTTCAAGAAATCAATATTACCGAATTACAGAATAAATGCACAATATTATTGAAAGGGGCATGCTAGATGAAGTCCGTATTTTGCTTATTTTGTAGTCCAAAATAAAAATACGTCTTTGATATATACGAAATGATCAATAATTATGTATATCAGACATATGAATCACACACACACACACACACACATATATATATATTACTTCTATTGCATACACTTGCAAAACATTTATATATCATAATTATTGTATATATGATTATATAACGAAAATACGAAGTGCAAATAAGCAAAATACGGACTGAATCTAGCAGGCCAGTATTGAAAAAAGTTAACCTTTATATCCAAAAAAAGTCAACAAATTGAAAACATTGGTGAACTTACCGTAATCTCACCAACTCTATTCTCTTCTTTGATAATTTGAGCTAGTCACGCTAATTATTATTGGGTGTGGCGGTTTCGGTCCCCCGGCTCACACTAATTTATGAGCACGGTGGTTTTGGTCCCCTAGGCTTCAAACGCGTTCATCCGATAAAGTAACGGTAACTGGTAGTATGGATTTGGATTGTCTTGCTTAATTGGGTGTGGAGGTAAAACGGAAGCGGGAATTAGATGAATAATTAGGTAGTGGAGGATTATTCATAGATTTGGCTGGGGCATTTTCGTCCTAGAAGTTTTCTTTTTTACCATTAAATAATAGTGAGGGTATTCTTGACATTTTACACTTGACAAGAAAATTATGCCCAAATTATATATTTGAGGGGTATTATGGCACTTTTGAAAAACATAGGGATACAATAGAACTTATTTAAACACTTGGGGGTACAGCAGCATTTTTTTCTAAATAGTAATATTGCAATTTTTGTACTAAAATTTTTAGGTGTTTGCTATATGCAGGTCCTGTTTGCTTCTGCAGGTCCAATGATAGTGGAAAAATATCATAATTACCCTTCACTCGTTTATTAATTTTTACAAATATATTTCTAAAACCCTAACCTTGAATGCATAAACCCGTCTATGTAATGATTGAACATGTGTCCAAATTATAAGTTACTTTTTCGTGAATTATAATAAATATTTAAGAGAGACATTATTGTCATTTCAGATTTAATTTGGACCTGCAGAAGTAAAGTGGACCTGCATTTAGAACCACCCAATTTTTAATGGGTGTAATTGTATTCATCATAGGAACTTAGGGGAATACAAAAATTTTATGAGATTATTCTAGCTAAAATAAGATTATTCCGGCTTAAATGAGATTATTGCGGCTGAACAGAGATTATTCCAGGTGAACTCAGGATATTGCGGCTGAACTAAGATTATTGCGGCAAAGCTAAGATTATTCTGACTGAATGGAGATTATCCTGGCTTAACTGAATTTATTGTAGCTGACTTTTTTGTTAAATAAGTTGAAGCTGAGTATATGTATTGTGTTATATACATAAAAAAGAATAAATTTTTGTATTGTGCGCAATCACGACTAGTAGTCGAGACATACAAGTAGTTATCGCCTCGATCTTTGTCCACCGTAAAAGATACAGTAAAGAATGGAAAATGACATAAGTTGTATGGATGCATTTTATATTTTCATTATATATTCGTCAAGGGGTTACAAGAATGATAAGAAATGCCCCGTCATGATAATACAAGAATTATCTTGAATTGTCTTCAGTTTATAATTTTTAAATTCATACTCTATTGGTTGTCCATTTTTAAACACTCCAGTTCGGTCGATAATTTGTCTATTTAAAATGTCACCGTCACACATATTTTCCTCAATTCTCAATCTTTGTATTATTGTGTATATATATATATATGTGTGTATATATATATATATATATATAATAAAGTGTGGCAAAATAATAACCTGAGGTAATGATCTTTTCAGACTTGATGAAAGATAATGCTTCAGATCAAATAATTTACATAATCAATAGTAAATTTAGTAACCACCACATACACAGTTTCACCAAATAAGAATGCATTACAATATTATTCCCAAAAGCTAATACAAGTTCAATATTATACAGCCATCATGATTAGGAAGAAGCTGGCGAAGGAGCAGTGCCGCAAAACCTTCAACATTAATACTATAATAAGCTGGCCAAGAAGCATTAGCACAAATCATTCAAATAAAAAAGAAATAAGCCATTAAGCACTGCTTCGCTAAACCCCCCTGATCAAGAAGAAGCTTGCCAAGAAGATCAGAGTTCAGCGGCTAAACCCCCCTAATCAAGAAGAAGCTGGCGAAGAAGATCAGAGTTCAGCGGTCGAGCAGTACTGACCCCCTACTGGATCCGTACACGGATAAGTTCTTGATCGCACGTGCAAGCATCACATGCTATATCTGCAGGATCGACCGGTTCCCAGCGATCGTACCTCACGCCACGGCTGAGATGGTGATGCAGGTAGGTTGCAGCAGATCGGGCGAGGCCTGCGATCTGGGTGTAGCATAACCCTGTAGGTCCACCAAGTAGTGCTCGAATGAACAGTGCGTTTGAAGCTATTCCGAGCACTCCGCAGCCCCGCTTTGTCGGTTCTCTTCATGGCGGTGATGAGATCAATGCCTTTCTGCACGTCACCGTCGCAGATTGAAAACAGAGCTAAGGCATAGGTAGCCTCACTGTGACCAATTTTAGAAGCTATGGTGAGCCACTGGATGGCCCCATTGCGATTTTCCCCCCTCACGTACTGATGAACTATTTTCTCGTAGAAAACACGGACAAAAATCTCAGATAACATATCTGGAGGGAGGGATTTGAAGATGGACAGATCCATGGGAAAAGAATGAAAACAAAACGGAGGCGGAATGTGGGAATGGTGGTGACTGTGCGACTAGGCCTGGTATAAATAGGTCTTAACTGCTTCCTTCATTATCTCTCCTGCGTTTGCGGTTCCCAATGATAAAATAATAATTAATCAGAATACAACTCCCAGGAATTTGAACCGTTTCATCTGCATAACGTTACTAAATTTTTTTAAAAATACAGAAAGGAAATACGAAGAGTTGGTGATCAAATTTATAATACATTTACGAAAGGTTTAAAAAATTGTGAGAGCAAGTCCAACAGTTTTTTCATATTCCCCATATTTTTTCACCTCAAATTTATTATAAAAATATACTACTATGAATAATTAGACTCATCTCTTTTCAATTATTTATTACAAGTTATTTTTTTCAACCATTAGAAATAAAATGTTCGCCAAAAAATATTTAGTTTAGACGTTATGACTTATAAACAAACGTTAAAATAAATATCAATAGATATTTATGAACTTAAATATATTTATTAACTTAAAATTTGTTAAATTTAAATTGAAAAATAGATTATATTTGATTATTAACTATCAATAGATTTGTAAATGTGCAAATAGTCATATGAGATCTTCTTACAATCGTTTTATGCATATTTATAGAATATGTATTTTTTGAAATATTTATTGTACTTATTTTAAAATACTAATCATTTAAAATTATTTTGGAGAAACATTAAATAATCAAAAACTTGTCAAGAAGCATTAAAAGTTGGTTCTCCATTCACTTTTTCTCATTCTCCAAATTTGGGGAATCAAATCCTCTCTCTTCAATTTCCCCATTATGGGGTGAGAACGGTCACGAGCGTTCGTTAAAAGATCGAGATCGGATCGGTTAAAGATCGGATCGAGATCATTCATTTAATAATTGAACCGATAATGATCAAAATTTTATGATCGTTTAATAAATGAACGATCAACGATCATATACACAAAAGAACGATCATGATCGCGAACAAATCATTTAGATGATTGATCGATAAGGTGATCGAGATCGATCGATAAAAATAAAGTAATATAATTATATATTATAATTTTAAAATGTGTGTCTACAGTTTGTGTATTTTTACTAATTTGATAATTTGTGTATATTTGACTTTAAAAAAAATTAACTTTTAACTTGATCAAATCATCGATCATTGATCATTTGATCGATTATCTATAATGAGTCGATCACGAGCCGATCTAGATCATGCATTATTTTGATCGCTTCGATCGCGATCGATCTTGATTACCACAAATTTTAATCGATCCGATCATGAACATAGTGATAATCATGATCGGATCGCTCGTTATCAGGAATGGGATGGAGAATCTGTTGAACTTCGAATAATGCCCAAACTCTTGATATTTGAGCAAATTTGTTAGTATAGCAAAACTGTTGGACTTGCTCAGTTGCTCTACGACCTGCCTTCTTTCTGTTGACTATTCATCCAAGTTCGATTCTAGTCCCTTTACACCACATTCAAGCTGAATACCCTAAGATACAAGCACGTAATTTCCAGCTTAATCTAAGCCTGGACCTTATTTGGCAAAATATCCAACATGGATACATTACCATCCCAGTCAAAAGATAAGCTCTCATGCTGCATTACTGTTTCAATGATAAATCGTGATAGGAATATCCAACAGCTGTTCAACTATTTTCAAAAGAAATTTTGGCATGAAAAAAGATGAAATTATCCCACAATTACAGAAAACAGTCCACTTTTAATCCTCATCTGTTTTAGTCAAGCTTGGGTTCTGATGCTTATGCAGGATGAAAGAATGGACCGCATTCAGCACTGCATTTTGATTCTTGTTCAATCTGCTGAGCACGATATCCGCGCAGTAGGAAACCCTCCGCATATCCCCGTCCACAACCTATAACACAACATCATAGCCTCAGCTCATATTTCATCACAATCAAAATTAGCCCAAACATATTTGTAAAATGACCTATTAATTCAAATTTACCTCCCTATATTCCTCCTGCTTTGCCTTGCCATGAAAGTTTTTCATTGCGTGCATGAGGTAAAGGCCTGCTTCGCTCACATTCAATTTCTCATATTTGTCATTGTCGGTACTGCGTTTCAGCTTATACTCACCAACCTCCGCCCAGTTTGATAGCCCTTGTCTGACGAAGAAGGATGCCAGCAATTTCTTCTGAAAAGGATCCACGTGGGAGGAAAAATTTATGGTCAATTATACGGGTGAGGTATGTTAGTTCTGATAAGGCAAACATGATTTTGACATCATCTCCATTATCCAATATATACTGAATTTACAAAACCTAGCTTACCAGCCCGTGAAGTGCCTCCTCACAAGAAGCAAATGAACGATCGAGCGCATCAGTGTACTGCACTACTCTCTTGCCTCGGTTCAAGGCCATAGCAAAGTAGAATTGACCCTTTTGAACCGGTATGATTATCTGTTTGGGTCAGGTTAAAGACCAATACAGGATGTAAATCAGTATCCCGGAAGTGAGTTAGTAATTGAAAATATTAGGCTACAAGTATTAAAAAATGTAGAGGGGAATTAAATTTCCTTACAACATCAGCATTTGAGAGGCTTCTTGGGCAATTTTGTAACCACTGGTCCCATCTTTCGCTCGGCAACATAGGAGAAGTGTCCAATTTAGGCTGGAAGGGCAGCGGGAATTGTTATAAGAAGGCACAAAAAAAGACTCCGGCTAGGAATGACCTTATTGAAGCGTACTCACCAAGTCTATGAGGTCAAGACATACACGATCCCCATGCAAAGATGTTGAACCTTCTCCATTCAAAATTCTTTCCCAGCACCTGATAACATCATCGGTTATGGCTGTATCCGCATTCAAGCAAGACAACTGCTCTCTAGTCAACCGCAGCAAGCCATAGTCATAAGGCTCCTCAACCCTTTAAGAAACCAGAAGTGAACTAGTCACAAATTATGATTCAATAGAAATGTGAAGCACGTGCACACTCTCAAAATAAACGTATCCAATAATTCCACCCAATAATTTTGCTGTGAAAAAAGTTTTCCATTATCCTTGTGCTCCAACAATTTGAAACTAAACAATGTAATTGTCTTTAAACTATCATGGGACCATCATTGTGTGCCCGGTCAAATATTATTCATCCTTAACAAATTTTGTTAGTAGTTGTTCTGATGAACAATACTATTAATCAATTTAAAATAACTCAAATGCCATAGATGATATGTTCTATCAATAATATGCATACATCTGACAGTTAAATTTTACACCAAAGGCATGTTATGAGGAGCAACTATGTCATTAAAATATATGTTCAGCGTCAACAGCATAGAGTATAACTTATTTAGGTTACTTAGTGGGACAAATGTTACCTTAAATCAGCAGGAACTTTTTCAGATATGCAAAAGTCTGAGATCTGCATCACATGCTTAGCCAGACAGGTACCAAAATCCCTGGCAAACCCTCTTGTTAAGCCTGGATTCGCAAATCCATAAGCTCCATTGGCCACTCAGTCCATGGGGCCTGCTCACTCCCGACACCCGAAGTCTTATCCTGATTCACAGGAACAGGCCAAGACCCAGCAAGTTAGTATAGCACCTCGACAATGTGTAGAGAATAAGCTAATTGGCATAAAAAATATGAACTATTACAATAATGCAAAGGGAATGATGCAGCGTACAAATTTTATTAGCAAGGTAAAAGTGATAGTCGCTAATTTGATTTCATTTGTAAAAGTGATAATAAAACTACAAAAAATGTACAAAGTATACCTAACAAGAAGAGGAATAATGTGAACAAAATATATTTAAAGTCCATTTATATATCTAAAAACACAATCACATAAGATGTATGAATATTAAAATCCACAAGATTTGTATAGCAATTGAAATGAATACATGATTGCTCGTTTGGTAAACATGTATTGAAAAGATAATGAGTATCAATCAAAATAGCTGCATATTACTCTAACATCAGACTTTTGCATTTCAAATACACCACACAATCCTGCCAATTAACTGGCATTCATGTAGACCACCGATAAAAATGGAAGCTACGTGCCTAAACACTTAACTAACCCTAAGAAAAAAACATGGATTTTTGGAGCATCATAAATCAACACATCAGACATAAATATACTACATATAGAAGCAGATCTCTATATCTATAATCAAGGATACAAAAAAACAAACACAAAAAACATAAAGTATTCTAGGATGCTAGGCAATCGTGCTTAGGGCATTATATTATGGCATACGGAATATTGAAAAATAATCCATAACAAAAGGATGCTATTTGGTCCTTCAAATACAATTCCAAGTAGTTGATAATTTGTTTTCGGAATCGGATATGCTTAGTGAAATACAGAATGTAGAAACATCACCGTCACAAAGAACAGCGTGGATGTAGAACGCGCCCTTACCCTTGGGATGAGATCAAACTCACTAGATGCTTGCTTTCTCTTTGTGGATTCGGTAATCACCCCAACTTCTGGATTCTCTTTCGAAACCTGATCCACCTGCTGGGTGCATGAGAGGCCACAAAAAAGAGGACTCATTAAATATATATATATATATATATATATATATATATATACACACTCATTTTTTTACCCAAGATCCTACCCCTTCCTTCCAATTTAATCTAACGGTTACAATTAAATAGACTTTTCTAAATTTTCTTTATAATTATTCAATCTCTTTCCTTTTTCCTTTTCAGTACTCTTCTTCCTCAAATACTTTCCCATCTTATTTTTTCGGCTTAGAAGTTTCTTCACGAACAAAAATAAAAGGGAGTGAATGGATCCCCAAATGAATATGAGTAAAAATAAGAGAATGAATATATATTATATTATATTCTATATACATATCCATATGCGAAACATATATATTTTTTGCCACAAGTGCACATGTATACAATACAACCGTCACATAAATGACTAGATCTTCCAAATTGGGGTGAGATTTTTTTTAATAAAACAAAATACATACGATCTCAAATAAGAAAAAGATCCGGATTTTTGTATGTTTTTGGCTATATTGCACCTGTGATGATTATGCTCAACACATGAGTCATAGATGGTGATTGTGTTTGTAAAAGAAAGGATCTGCTAATAAATGTTCCAAACTAACTGCAATACCTAACTCAGGGTTCAAAACAAGCTTCAGATATTATATGGTAAAGGTTGTACAGAGATTTATGTAAATCGCCTACCTGCTAATGATGCTTAAGCCCTGGATTTGCCAGCACATTCAACAAACTCTCCAACGTCAAGGGTTTCTTCAGCGGAATCCAAACCGAGCTTCCCACCGCTGTTTTCTCCTTCAGATCCTTTGGAAATAATGATGGTACTGGCCAGCAAATTCCTATCAGTCGTTCCGACCTGCAAGTGTTCGTCGTCGACTGCAACGGGGTCCGTCTCCGGTGTTGTGGTCATCTTGCTGGGAGGAGTAGACATTAGATCACTAGGGTGATTGATGGTTGGAGAAATATGTGCCTGATCTGGAAAAACAAGAGGTGAAATGGGAAATGGAGAACGAAGGTGGGAAGACGGGGAATTTTTTTTTTTGTTAACAGACAGGGAGTTTGATGTAGGTATTTTGTGTAAATGCTATTTTAATGTACATTGGAAGGAGGATGAAAGCATGGGATAGGTCTTTAATGAGGTCCTCGATTTACTAATTTTGGTAATATATTATTCGACCCTAGTCTGTAAATCAAGTAATTAAGTTAATTTATTTTCAACTCTGGTGTAAAGTCAGTTTTACCGTCCAACTACCACGTCTGTAATGGTCCACGTTCGAAATCAGTTTATTTTCAAAATAACTAAATCAGTTTATTTTTAGAATAACTAAATCAGTTTAATTATCTTCAATTCAAGTCCTCCAGAATAATAAAGTGTAATTTCCCTTGTGGGAGGTACCAAAATAGGGCATAAAAAATAGCGAACATAATTTTATACTATTACCATATTAGTGTAAGTTCAGAAAACATCACACACAAGGTTTATTAATTTTTTATAATTTTAATTTAGTATAAAATGTTTACAAAATTTCATTAAAAAAATGAAGTTTTTAAACTCAGTTACTTGACTGCTTAGCAGTCCCAACATCTACTCTAAAATAATTTCTATAATTATTGATATTAAGGAAAATAAATAAATATATTCAGTTTTTGTCCTATTTTAGGTATAAATATATTCATATATATTACATTCTTATGTAGTAAGTCACATTCTTATGGTACTTGTTATCTTGACTTATCTTCAATTTCTTAATTTTAAAAACACATGCCCTATTTGCAGAGCCACATCCCCTATTCGCAGAGCCCAAATCCAACAAAAATACAAAATTATCCTCAATAAATAATAGTACATTTTTTTTGACCCACTTGTTCCACTTAATTTCATCTGGCGTCAAAACCTTGGCAGCGCCACCAATCTTGCCCACCGGCCGCCGCCACCGGAACGCTGCCACCGACTCGTATCTCCAAATCACAATTCCATCGATTTCCCTCCCAGAAACCAGCAGATGAGTTCCTGCACAGAATGACTCCTTATCTCCAGAATGAAAACATACATCTGATGGAACTACAGGGAGCTTCATACAGGATTGAAAACCACCGTGAAAAGCCCACCAACTAGTCTCCCCACTGGCCAGCATGAACACAGAAGGCTCAGCAGCACCGATTTCTCGCCTGATTTTGAATATCTGACCGCTCTTCAGAAGAGCCAGGCACCTCTTGTTTAGAACTGTTAGCTTCCAATACTTTGACCTCGGAACTGGGTCGGGTCAGCAGCCGGATCGGGTCGGTGGCGGCTGCAGGTGGGCAAGATTGGTGGCGCTGCCAAGGTTTTGATGCCAAATGAAATTAAGTGGAACAAGTGGGTCAAAATTAAAGAAAATGTACTATATTTATTGAGGACAATTTTGTATTTTTGTTGGATTTGGGCTCTGCAAATAGGGGATGTGGCTCGGCAAATAGGGCTCCCCATTTAAAAAAAAATCATACCATAGTTGAGTTTGCTCCTTACTCTTGAAATCTCCAATGGAGCTCCTTAACACAACTTTTCTTTTAAGGAGTGCTCCTTATTCATTTTTTACCATTTTTGATTTTTAGCACTCCTTAATAGGAGCACTACCTAATTTAATGTGGAACATTTAAGGTTTTATTTTGTTATTATTAATTAATGATGTGTGGAATTTAAGAATTATACCATTGTTGAGTTTCTATCAAAGTGATGATATGTGGAATTTTAAAAGCACTTCTTATTTCCTTACTGATTCTTACTGATTGGAGCATATTTCTTACTGATTTGAACTGAATTGCACCGAATTGAAGTGAAATTATCTATTGAAAATTAGAATTAGAATGTCTAAATTTACTTGAATTTGATCAAATTAATTTTACTGAATTGCCCCGAACTGAAGTAAAATTTATGTATTGAAAAGTAGAATCAGAAAGTCTAAATTTACTTGCATTGATTAAATTATATTTTACTGAACTGAACTGAAATTAATTGCACTGAATTTAATTAGATTGTACTACTCTATTTATAAACTCAAACACACAAGGCCTTAATTTTATTTACAAGTTTATATTTTTCATATGTATTTTTATTTGTGTGAATGCGTGAATGATTAAGAAAGTAATTGAAAAAAATAATTAGAAAAATAATAAGAATCAATGACAACATTAAGAGGGTGTTTGGTGGAGAGCTGATTGAAGAAAAATTAGCTGATTTGCATTCATTAGCTGTTTGACCAAGTTGAATAGGCTAATTTTGGTGTTTTGTGAAGAGATTTTTGGAGTAGCTGATTGGTACTAAAAAGAGCCTTTTCAAAACGCTGCAAAAAGGAGCGTCTTCAATTAGCCTATTGCTCTTATTACCTAAAATACATTTTAGTCCCCACATTTGTTTTTCATTTTTCCTTTTCTTACTTTTCTTTTTTCCTCACACTTTTTCCTTACCTTAAGGATGAATTAATCCTTACTAAAATTTAATCCAACTATTTCTTTTGACGCAAGAATTAATCTAGCTACGATTAATTCATTTCTACCATTTTATATTTTTATTTTAAATAAACATACTTGTCCATCAATTATCAAGCAACATGTATGCAATTAAATTTTACTTTGTTGTATATCATTTTTTAATAGTGTGATATTAACTAGAAACCAATCAAATAATTTAAAATCTCATGAATGTATAGATATTATAAAAATCATTTTACTAGTATTATAATAATCATTTTATTATTTGTAATCTATAAAAAAATTATATACTACTTTTATGATTGAAAAATACTATTTATAAAATTACTATTAGCAATATAAAATGTGATATGTCCTTTTATGTTATTTTACATGATTGATTAACGAAACAACTGTTAGTGATCCGCTAATTTTACCAAACACTTTAAATACAATCAGCTAGTCAAATCATCTAATGCAATCAGCTAGTCAAATCGGCTAATACAATCAGCTATCAGCTAACAGCTAACATCTAATCACCAAACACCCCCTAAATTTTAGAGTATGATGTGGGTGTTTGGTGGAGAGCTGATTTGGGTAAAATTAGTTGATTGAGGCCAATTAGCTGTTTGATCAAGTTAAAAAGGCTAATTTGGATGTTTGGTGGAGAGCTGATTGGAAGAGCTGATTGGTTCCAAAAATAGATTTTTCAAAACGCTGGAAATAGGAGCATTTTGGGTTAGCTGATTGCTCTTATAGAGGCCAATATATGTCTAGCTCATACTATACCTTACCAATCTCCCAAAACAAGTACCTAATTTTTGTACCTAACAATAACATTCCAATATTGTTCAATTTTTGTACCTTTCATTAATTTGAAGATAAAGTTGTTATTTTCACTATTTTATGAGGCATATTTTGATAATTTTCATTTTTTAACATATTCGCAAGGCAGGTTACAAGAATAATAAAAATACATTCCAATATTGTTCAATTTTTGTACCTTTCATTATGTTTGAAAATGAAGTTGTTGTTTTCACTGTTTTAATAGGCATATTTTGATAATTTTTCTTGTATAATATATTCGCAAGGCTGGTTACAAGAATAATAATAAATGCCCTGCAAAGTACTTGAATGATATATTTAAAGGCTTTCTATAAGCAGTCCATAATTTCCTTGTTTGCAGTCCGTATTTTTGTTAAATAACCATATATACAATGATTCTAATATATAACTGATTTGCAAGTGTATGAAATAGAAGTAGTGTATATGATGCATATGTTTGATATATATAATTATTGACCATATCATATATATCGAAGACGTGTTTTTATTTTGGACTGCAAAATAAGCAAAATACGGACTACATCTAGCATGCCCCATTATTTAAAATAAAAACCAAAGCTGTCATGAATTAACTGTATTCATAGCTAGGCTAGGGAGCCGAATAAAATAATACAAAAGTGTTTATTTATTATAATTGTCAACCAAACCGGTACTCTACCCGCCAGACTCCGGCCAACTATGCCGTCCCACAAAGAATTCCGTCTGAAATGAGGAATAAATGCGGAGAAGGATCAGCCCGTACTCCGACCGCCTGCAATCATCTGACGCAATATGTACCAAATACACGTAGCATTTCTTGATCACACGAACATGCATCACAGTCTATATCACAAGGATCAATATAATACCAGCGATCGTACCTAATCTCGCGGTTCAGTTCCAGATGAAGACTGCAGCAAATCTGACGATCTCCATTCCAGTGGGCGACAAGGTTGGGATTCCGAATCCCCCATGTTCGAGTTGAATCTGCGAGGTTGTTCCGGGCAATCTTTATCGCCCTCTTGTTAGTCCTCTTCATGTCTCTCATCAAATCCACCCCCTTCTGAGAATCACCATTGAGGATTGAGAGCATAGCAAGGGCATAAGTGGAGTCGAAATGCCCAGATCTGGAAGCTTTTTCAAGCCATTGCATAGTTGAGTTTGGAGAATATCCAATAAAGTACCGATCAATCATTTCATGGAACCAGACTCGGATACAAATTTGTGAAATCAAATCCGTGGGAAGTGTGTAGAAATATGATAGATCCATGATAGGAATTGATAAATTTACAGATGAATAGCATAGAAATCGAAAGTGTGGATCAGTGAAGAGGTTAGAATAGATACAGCCTAATTTATCCCTTCATCTGTCAAACCATTGCTATCCCTTACAGTGTCAACTCCCCACATTCTACCTTTTGAAATCCCCAAAGAGTCAATGAACAACAACAGCATTATTGCAATAAAATAATTGATTTAATTGTTTGCTCCAATTTTTATTACTATTATTTAGTATGAATATTTTTTGGTACTATATGTGTATGCAATTTAGTTTGACATAGTCATATTGTGATTGATTATTTCAAATTAATAATATTTTGGTGTCAGGATATTAGTGTCTTTATTTCAATGATGATAGGTTTGTTTATTAACAAAGTTGAATTTAATTATTTAAATTTATTGAATATTGCCATATCATAATTGGTTCAAATGAAGATTTATTATTTATATTCCATTCAAATAAACTAAGTTTATATTAGAGCCTGATAGTATAATACTTCTATTAATTAATTCACACAGTGGTGGGTTTTTGCGACTTATACACACTAGCTAATAAGAACATACAAATGATTCCATACTATTTTGCTGCTAGGGGTGTAAATGAGTTGAGTCGTTCGTGAGAAAATGTCGAGAAGCTCGGTCAAAGCTCGGTCTCGAGCTCGGGTAGACCAAGCTCGATCTCGAGGTCGAACTCATTCGAATGTGTAACGAGTCGAGTCTGAGTTTTTAAATTTTATTTCGATAAGCTCGACGAGCTTATTTATCAAATATATAATTAGATATATAGTTAATATAGGGGTTTCTTTGGTAATAATTAAAAACATAAAATCTAAATTAAGTATTAGGGTATGTATGACTGTAATACATCTTGTGTATAATCTGTATACACGCCAACCATTAAACAAATGAATACATTTCATGTGTGTATGGATTTTTTAATGGTTGTATTTTATTTTATTAGAATTTATTTAGCTATATTACTTAAATTGGTTTGAAAACGGGCTTTTTGAGTTAAACGAGCTCACTTGGCTTGAATTCGAACTCAAATTTCGTTAAGCTCGCGAGTTGGACTCGAGCTCACAAAAAGTTAATGACTCGAGTCATGACCATAATTTTTTATGTTCGAATGAGCTCGATCTCAAGTTCGCGCTCGAAAAATATTTAACAAGTTGAGTTTTAGCAAACCCCTATTCGGTCTCGACTCGACTCATTTATTGCTAGGGTGGGTGCTAGAGTTGGTGATCGATTTTATGTAAATACTGTTGGAACCTATTGGAACTTGAATTTGTGTAGTTGAGTAACTACCACTCAACTACACGAATTCCAGACATATTCAAGTGTAGTGTAGGACCAAACTCATTGAGAACACATGATACGTTACTGACCTCGCTACTAATGCTTATCTCCCAGGTTCGAGATATAATCCAGAGTACCGGATAATGTGAACAGTGTGTGAATGACTAGTTTGTCGCCAAAACCAAGGAGAATCGATTAAGAATGTCGATTAAGAACCCCCGGACATTTATTTGATGTTTAGGAAGCAACGTTCTGCCACTAATGTTTACAGAAGAGAGGGTATCATGCAGAAGTAAGTACTAATGTTTACTTTCCAAGGTCGAGAAACTCAGATGAAATTGGTTCTGGCACCCGACCCATACACCGGTGGTGTAGACTCATTTTGGCGGGTTTCGATAACATATTTCGGAGACCCTTTGACCCACCAAACCCATTTGACATGGGTTTAGGGTTTAGGGTATGGGTGGTGGGTAGGGTGACCTCGCTGTCTCTTTTGCTTATATTTAGATATAAAAATTAAAAGAATCAGTTGAACAGGAGTTGTGTAGTGGTAGAGGCAAAGGTCCACATACATAAGGTTCCTAGTTCAATTCTAGACTTCTGCATCTTATTTCCTTTTTATTTCCCCCTAAATAAAGTTGGTGTGATTACAACTAACTTGTATTATGCTTTACATATGTTTTACATCATTATTTAAAGATAAAGCATGTTGAATAGGGGTTGTCCTTAATGAAGTAACCATTAAGGGCAAGTCAAAGAAATTTGCTAAATTGTTTTGTAGAATATAGAAAAAAAGAATAATCTCTATAATATTTTTCACTCAATCCAACAGATTTTATAGTTTAGCAATTCTACATACATATAATTCTATTCATCCGCAACTTCTTCATATACATAATTTTTATAATAACAGGTTATTTATTTTGAGTTAGATTGACTATGTATCCAATTTTTAAATGAATAACACAAATTGGCTCAAATTGTAGGTATTTCGAAGCATAGTTATAGGATGCCGTACTACTTTGGCACAGTTATGTCGTTAAGTATTGTGTAAACAGACTAAGACTAAGACAGAATGATTCAAATTGTAGGTATTTTGTAGCATAGTCATAGGATACCGTAAATAATTAGCAAATGCTAAGGTAGTTTGGCATTTAAGTCGTTAAAAACATAGTATGCCTTACAGACTTCACTACTAATGCTTATTGTCGGATCGTGATATACAATCATGAGTATCGATTCATATGAACAGGTTTTAATTGAAAAGTTGCTGTACAAAATGAATAATTATTTCCTAAGAATGCAAGATTCAGTTCAACTCGATCAATTTTTTGGTGTTCAGAGGCATTGTAATGTGACAGTACAAAGCTGTAAAAACCGATAAGGTTTATTGTAGTTAAAGGCTTGTTGAATAGAGTAGTCCTTAATGAAGTACCTACTAATGGATCTATAACAAGGTCGAGAAACTGGGATGCATCTGGTATCGAAAAACATTTTTTAGTTTGTTGTAGTAATAATATACAAACTTTTTATAATAATAAGATATTAATTTTGAGTTAGAATGAATGTTTATCCAATTTTTTAATATTTCGATCATATTCATATTATACATTTGATGCAGGAGTATTGATTTAGTCAATTATTTAAACTACTGACATTTAGGGTCAAGTTCAGATTATTGAAAAATAATTTAAATTAAATTAATCTCAGTTTAGTTAATTTAATCTCAGTTCAGTTAAATTAATCTCAGTTAAACTAAACAAATCTCAGTTCAATTAAATTAATCTCAGTTCAGTTAAATCAATCTCAGTTCAAACTGAGATTAATTTGATTCAATAAAATAATTACTTTAACTTTATTTCAATTGGACAAAACATAACGATTAAGGGATGTTTGCCGTAGTTAATAAGAACAGTTCAGTCCAGTTCAGTTCAATTCAACTCATCTCAGTTTAATTCAATTCATTTCAGTTCAATTCAATCAAAATATAATTTGATAAAATTCAGGTAAATTTAGACATACTAATTTTATTTTTCAATACATTAATATTTACTTCAGTTCAATTAAGTCCAACTCAATTCAGTTCAGTTTAATTCAGTTCAGTTCAGTTCAATCAAAACATAATTTGATAAAATTCAAGTAAATTTAGACATACTAATTCTATTTTTAATACATTAATTTCCACTTAACTTCAATTCAGTCCAGTTCAATTCAATTCAGTTTGATTCAGTTTAGTTCAATTAATTCAATTTAGTAAAAATTTATTTTGATTCAATTCAGGTGAATTTAGACATACGAATTCTATTTTTCAATTCATTAATTTTCACGTCAGTTCAGTTCAGTTCAGTTTAGTTCAGCTCAGCTTAGTAAGAAATAAGCTCAAGCAGATCACCCCTTAGGCCCTATTTTGTGGACCTTATAAGTAGTTCAGTTCAATTCAATTCAGTTAAGTTCAATTTAGTGAAAATATATTTTGAACAATTCAAGTAAAATTAGACATGTTGATTCTATTATTAATTATTAATTTTCACTTTAGCAAAATTCAGTTCAGCATGAAATAAGATCGGTCAAACAGGCCCTTATTTTATACATAATATTCTCTTTTCAGTTAAATTAATCTCAGTCAGTTAAATCAATCTCAGTTCAACCAGAAAAATCTCAGTTCAGTTAAATTAATCTCAGTTAATTTAAATTAATCTCGATTAAACTAAACAAATCTCAATTAAATTAAATTAATCTCAATTAAATTAATTTCAACCCAACTTGACAGAGCCTATGATTAATGATAAATATCCATACTATTTTAGAAATTTAACTTGTATCTAGTCATCTAGTCTAGAATATACTGTGTTACAATTTGTACGTTATAATATTCAATTTTTCAAATTACAAAATATGTCACATAATTTTGGATGCTGTTGTGTGACAAATTTTAAATTTTATTGTAGTAATAGATCTCGTCCGTTTGTTTTCTGTTGGGCACAATTAAATGCCAGCGTGCCACACAGGTAGGCCCATGTTTTCTTGAAATTGTTTAAACTTGAATGACTTTGAATTAGTCCTCCTTTTGGCAGAAAATTGAAGCGACAAAAAGAAAAAACCTAGTACCTTTTTGGTTCCCAAATAAAAAGGGAAAAAGAAACTTCGTCTTCTCAAATCCTTTCAAACTTTTTCTCGTCTTATCTCTGCGGCGTTCAGCCGACGAAACTTTGAACTGCCTTAGTTAGGCAAGAAACATGGATATTCCCACGATGGTATTGAGTTCATCTGATGATAGCGGCGAGCGGGGTCAGCCGGAGGGGATGGGCGGTCATTTTTCCGGCCATTCTGTGCAGACTGTGAAGAATAGAACGGCCAAACAGTCAATTAAGCATGGTTACATTTTTATATTTCATATTCATGGTTTCAAAATTGTAAGAATGTTTATGGCTCACTGTTTGTGTAGGATCTAGTGTAGCTCGATGAGAATGAGATATTTTTTTGTCATTTTCTGAGTTATTATTCCTTATGATTGTTAGTTTCATGGTTTCTACCATTTATAAAAGGGCTTTAAAATTAGGAAACGTGTTTGCAATATGACCTGATCATTTTTTGTTTTGTTTTGGTTGATTGTTATTTTGATTATTGTTTCAAGCTGATGATTAGGTTATATTTAATCATATGATTGTGTAGTATCTAGTCTAATGTTATGGGACTTTGCTTTTAGGGATGATTCTGGCTGGTCGTGGCAAGTGGAAGAAATGGTCGTCTGTTGGAACAGTCTATACAGAGGGCCGGAGCAAACTCCATACGGCTGAAGAGGTGGCAAGGGATATGAAACTCCGTGAGGCTGAAGCTGCTGCGGCGAGTAAAAAAGTCCGTAAGTCTGAAGCTGTGGCAGGGAGTGTGAAAGTACGTCAGGCTGAAGATGTGGCAGGGCCTAGCAAAGTCCGTAACCGTAAGGGTAAAGATCTGGCAGGGCCTATCAAATTCCGTAAGGGTGAAGACGGGGCACGGATGAAGGCTGCAAATTCTGATCCAGAACGAGAGAGAGAAGAAGGGTTCGATTTTTCTTTTGATGTAATTCGAAACCGCGGAATGAAGGATTTCAGGAAGCTCATCAGCTAATGGAATCTAGAACAGGAAAGGGAAGTCGAACAAATTGGCTTCGGTGGCTTGCTCCATTTCTCGACAAGGTCCATACCAGACAGCATGAACAACTGGCTGGTAGAATGTTTTGATCCAGTAACTCAGTATTTCTGGGTAGATGGAAAGATTCGCTTCTCCCTGACCCGAAACGATGCAGTTAGGGTTTTCGGTCTTAGGTCAAATGCTGCCAATCCCGTTGAGTTGAAACATCACGGGACCTCGGTGAGATCGGTGTTACAAAGATGGAGAGATCAGTACGGGTTATGCTTCACGACAGAGATGGAACTGGATGTACTGATGGAGATGATTCTGATGTTAGATGAAGGAGGTGAAGACTTCAGAATTCTTTTCGTCCTCTACGCCATGCATACCCTGCTGGCTCCAGATTTTGGTTCAAATGTTGATCTTGGGCTTGTGAATGCCTTGACCAATTCCGAGGGTATTGGTGACAAGGACTGGGCAGGCTTTGTTGTGAAGCATTTGTGTGACACCTTGATCTCGTACCGGCCTAGGAAGCGGGAAGGTGATCGAGGCAGTGCTGGTTGCATGCTGTTGCTCCTACTGACATACTTCCACAACTCAATCATGCCTGACGCTCCGCTATCTTCGATTGAGCCATTCATTCAACATTGGGGAGGGTCGAAGGTTGAGGACATGATTCGGCTGGAGATGAGGACTTCAGGCTATGGCAGATTGAAGTTCAAGAAGGAGGTTTCACCCGCTGCAGCTCATTCCGCAATTGTTGTTCCCGCAAATGCACAGGTTAGCTGTCTTGTATGAAACCTCTTTAAATATGTTGGAGCCAAAGAAATGTTGTAACTTTTGATATAGCAGCTTGTCAAATAAGGAAAAAATGCAATATGAATGACATGTTATGGTACTAATAATGATTTAGAATAATGATTCAGATAAGGAGACTGTCCGATTTTTTCAATTAGTTGATAATATTAGAAATGAACAATGTTTCTATTTTTCCCTTATGTTTTCAGCTCAAGACAAGGAGGTTTTGGTCAATCATTCGGGACGTCGATAGCGTAATAAGAGAGCATGCAGATTGGCTTGATGTGCAGCTTGCGGATGTGGTGGCGAATGGAACCGCTGAAGATGAAGCCGAGGCGACCAATTCGAATGAAAGGGATGCGTACGATACGATAATTAACAATTTGTTTACCCTTTGCAGCGGGATGTCGCCCGATTTGACAAATAATTCTCCCCAACGCCAGCCTAAGCCTAAGCAAAAGCAGAGTGGAAAGCAAAAAGGTGCTTGACCTGATCTTGGCAGCAGCATAGTTGAAGCATGGAATGGTTTTAGGGTTCCTTCATTGTTGTTCTATTTTATTGCTCCATTCCAGACAATTTGAAATTTTATTTTTCTGTTAAAACAGTCAGAAATGTTATTTTATGCGTCTAAAGGGGAGGAGGGATTTATTTTATTTTATGAGACATGTGTTTTAAGTGATGTGGAGCTAAATCAAGCTTGCTTTGCTTAGAGCAGCTTTTATGTTCTTTCTAGCTTATAAATTAGTTCATTCTCCAAGGCTTCTAATCAAACTCAACACAATCAAAAAACCATTCCCAGCTTATAAAACTAGTGGTAGTGGAACATTACAAGAAACAAGAGTAGCAACAAAATTTAAATATATCGTTACCTACTAATTGAAATCTCAAAAAGAATAATAAAAGCAATCTAATTGTGAAATGCATTCTTCAGTTTTCTTATCAATTGATTCTTCATATCAACTTCGTCTTCATTCAGGTTTGGTCTGTTCAACAATGCTGTCAGGAGTGCTTTGTCTCCGTCACGTTCTTGTTGTTCAAGCCTCTTCATTTCAACCTCCAACTTTTTCATCTCAATGGTACTGTTGTACTCCTTGAACGATTCCATTTGAATTCTATTTCCAGAAAGGGACTTCATGCAAACACTACATTGCTCTTTAGAAGAATAAAATTTTCCCATCGAACTCACTCCACGTTTACCTTTTGTTTTCTGCACTTTTGATCCAGGGGGTCTTGATGGAAATTGAGGCATCGGAATCTCGCCACTGGTAGGAGTGGAAGGATTCGGCGATGAAGCGTTGTGCACTTATTTATCAAAGATCTCGCTGCTTTCATTAACCCTTGACCTTTTAGAGCTTCCTTCACTGCTTGGTGTGTTTACATGTTGGTCGAAGATGTAAACGTCTTCCTGATTTGTGGTGGAGTACTCACACAAAAATTTTGGCTCATTGTGTAGTAACTCGTAGGCATTCATGAAAGTAAAGTCAGTGCCTACATCTTGCTTGTAAAAGAAGTGTGCTTGATCTAACACGTCTACCTCCGAGGTACCACTCTTGTGAATCCGGTTAGCTTCAAACATCGCCGCAACAAATTTTCCAACCGCCTTTGATATTGTATTCCACCGATTTAAACAAGACTTGATGGTTCGAATCTTGTTATGATCCTGAGTTACCTCATTCTTCAATTTGGTGATTCTGACCCAGTAGCCTAGCACCGACTGGTCGGTGCCGATCTCTCTGTCATTCGTAGTTGTCAACCACGCATGAATTAGAGCACGATCTTCATTCAAATCCCATAATTTTTTCCCTGGAGTTTCCTTCTCCGTCCTCTTCGATGCTGAGATGCTAACACTTTGATTCGCACCTATTTCGGGATTAGCCACAGCGGAATTAACCACCACGGGATTTTTGGAGTCGCTACCTTGGCCTCCACCTCCCAACATATTCATGAATACATCGCTGGGATTGTATGAGGAAAAACCACTCGGCTGCATTGAGTATGGGTTCATAGGAATTGGTGGACAACCATAAAATGTCATGTGTTGTCGATACATCATTTCCCGATGCGGATGCATCGGAGAGAACTGAAAATTACTTGGTTGCGAATGATTAGGTTGAGAAAGGCTTGGTTGAAAAAGAGTCGTTGTGGAGCTGTCCTTCGGTGCACCCTCAACATTTTGGTATTGACAGAAATTTGGCAATTCGAAATTTTGGGACATTGGACGTTTTCCAGATCCAGGAAATCTTTCTCCCATGATGAAGAGAAAAAAATCAATTGAAAGAGATGTATGGAAATTTTCAAGAATGATGAATGGAAAATCTGAGAAGGATGAAGGGAAATTGCTTTTTGAAACTTGTATCAAACATATGGAAATATTGGACTCTATTTATAGAAAAAAAAAAAACATAGCCGTTGGAAAAAAAAACAAAAGATGTAAGATGAGAATATTACCGTTGAGATGAAAACATTAATCTCAAAAAATTTGAAATGAAAGTGTCGTTGGGAATCTATACGTTTGGGGTCAAGGGTAAGAAAACCGAAAAATGGCATTTTTATTTCCAATGCCAATTTTAATAAAATATTTAGTACTACTAGCTTACATTCACAAGCAACTAGTCTTGTCAAGCAACTAGCTTGAGCTCCATTTAGTTGGCCCCACATCAATGATTCAATGTATTTAGATTAGAATGAGGGATGTATGATCATACAAGCTAATTTATAATATTAATAACAATTGGAGATACTTGTAGTTTGCTAGCTAATTAGCTTGAATTAATGTAACATATAGGGGTGAGAACGATCACGAGTGTTCGTTAAAAAGATCGAGATCTATTCAGATCTCAAACATGAATTCAGTTTACAACCTTTACATGAATTCATAACAGTATTCATGGATTGATTTGATCGGTTTCAATTGGTTTATAAACGAACCGATCATGATCAAAAATTGATGATCATTATTTAGTATAATGATTCTAATATATAACTGAATTGCATGTGTTCGCAATAGAAGTAGTATATATGATGCATATGTCTGATATACATAATTATTGACCATATCATATATCGAAGATGTATTTTTAGTTTGGACTGCAAAATAAGTAAAATACGGACTGCACCTAGCATGCCCTATCTTAAATTGCACAATTTCATTATTCAGTAAATCCCAATCATTTTCCTCCACTCATTTCACCCGCTTCTTTCTCAAATTCAATCTCATCCACTACTTTTACAATACTTAATGTTCTCAAATTTTAACCTTGTGCAATATAGTCTGGGACGGAGGGAGTACTACTTTTAAGTTAAGATTTGACTTTTGAATAGTAAAACACGGTGTGTATCAATAGAAAATTAAGTAAAACTCTAGTTTCGATCAATTGAGGTCATCCGGTTAATATTGTTGCAATAAAGTTAAGTAAAATTTTGAATATGGATTAGTAACACACAATTTATCAATAGGAAATCAAGTAAAATAGTACGTTCAACTTGTTTAGATCAATTAACATCATCCAGTTATAATTGATGCTAGAAAGTTGAGTATAGATTTCACTGTTGATTAGTAAAACACATTGTATCAATCAAATAAAACTGTAATTTCGATAAATTTATTTCAGTTGGGGTCATTTAGTTATTGTCATTGCTAGAAAGTTAAGTAAAATCTTGACATTTGATTAGTAAACCACAATGTATCTAGAGAAATCAAGTAACATTGTACTTTGGATTAGTTTATACTTTAGGTCAATTGAGCCCATTTAGATAAAATACTGCTTTTAGAAAGCTTAGTAGACATTTGAGTTTTGATTATTAAACAAACACAATTTATCTATACAAAAGCAGGTAAAAATGTATTGTCCGTTAGTTTAAATCAATTTAGATCCTTCTAGTTATTACTGCTTTTTGAGAGTTTATTAAAGATTTGAATTTTAATTAGTCAAACACAATGTATCTATGAAAGATCAAGTAACCGTTTACTTTAATTTTTATCAGTTCAATAAATTGAGGCTATTCCAGGCTTTCTAGATATTACTGCTTTGAGAAAGTGTAGTAAACATTTGACTGTATATAAAAGCAGTAAATTTACTAGAAGGATCAATTGAGTCTATTCCAGCGGATGGACTGTGTATTTATACTTTTCCAGTTCAAATAATTTATGATTCAATAAAAATTAGGCTATTTAGTTATAAAAGTTTATATCGTGAGGGAGCGGCGTTTACAAGAATATAAAAAAAAATGCATGGCGATGGAAAGTTGTTTGTTGTGAAGAAAGTGAGTATTTGGTTGGAAGGCGGGAGGAATAAATTGTACAAGGCGGGAGAATTGTTCGGAGGGAAAAATTATTCTTGGTGTGTTTGGAAGGATAAAACAAAGGGACCCAAAACTACTTGCTACCATTCTCGTCACCGACGCCATATTTTCGTCACTATAACTTTCCTGTCGAGAAATGTTTCGCCACTACAACATTACTAATTTTCACATTGTTAGAAGCTTGAATTTGGTATTGTTTGCAACCCTGAATGGTTGGGAACTTGGGATGAGAAATTTCATAAGTAATCGTTACTTTGAATTTGGATTTCAGTGGTTTTTAGCTTAACTAGCGTTTCAAATGCTGTTAACATATATTTGAATTCGAAAAGCACAGGCGAGAAGCATGGAGATACTATGTGGCGGCGATTTAATGGATATGATAGGACACCCACTATCTTCTATCTTGCTTCACCTTCATTTTTGCTAACACTCCAGTTTCCCCAAGCTGCCATTTCCCCTTTTCCTCAACCCACATTCTTCAAGAATCGTACTTTCCTGCGATGGCCCAATCTAGCTCCACCGGTTCCATCGCAAACTTAAGAGCCGATCAGGTATGCTGCAAAACTTGTGGGAAGCTAACAAATATTATGGTGGCCAGGACAAGTGAAAATAAAGGAAGAATCTTTCATTGCTGTCCGGAGCACGGATTCGCGGGGTGGGTGATTCCGGTAGGTAGCAGTACAGACAGGTAGCCAATTGGAAGAGCTGATGTGTGGGTCAATGCCGCCGGAGAATACTCAGACGACCGACTTCAACCCGATCAACAAGCGAATCTGGGCAAACAAGACGCCCCCAAGTGCCATTGTAGCAACATAGTCTGGGTTTTGACAGTTGTGAATGTGATCTCAATTGTTGCTAATATGATGTCCATGATCATCAGTGCTTTCAGGAAGTAGTGTATGTCCTTATCGAAGAAGACGTCACCGGCGTAATTCCGAGCAAGTTGTTTCCCCTTTATTAAGTTTGTCTAGCTTAAGTGAAACTTTCATTTATATAATCTTAAGTACAATTAAGCGTATTGATTTAAAAGTTTGCAGCAAACTCCATTATTTAATGTCAATTCCTATGAGTTGGGTGTCACAAATAGTTCTAAACTGTTGCATTTTCAGATTAAAGCTATACTCTAATCAGTGCCTACGATCATGTTGAATACATGAGTAGTAGTATTATTTAGATGTACAAATTAAAAAATTAAAAGTGCCCTTCCAAAAAGATGAATAAGATATATAATATGGTGCTATAAATTGATCAAATTTATAGTATGTTGGGACTATAAACTGTGCATTTTAAAAATCGGCGCTAAAAGTTGTTCTTTTAACATATGTTGGGGCCATAAAAATCAATTATGTTAAAATAAACATTTTTACATGTTTGTGCCAATATTCTGTCCCGTCAATTTGGGCTGAGATCAACTGAACTGAGACTATTCTGGCTGAACTGAGATTATCCCGGGTGAACTGAGATTATTCTGGCTGAACAGATATTATTCCAGCAGAACTTTGGTGATTCTTGCTGAACTGAGTTTATTCCAGCTGAATTGACATTATTGTGAGCAATATAATTTCTTGTGTCGACTGGAATTAAAATTGTGTACAAAATATAATAAAATATGATATAAATCTTTTCCCAACAAAGATTTTTATTTTTTGGAATATAAAATATCAAAGTTTAATTTGTTATAATTTTTTTTTTAGGAAACTTTGTTCAATTATACAAGATTCAAGTTTAGTATACTACAATTTGCCATTTTAAACAATGCCACTAAAGGTGACTACGATTATGAATAATATTGGAGAAAAATATCTTATTTGACTTTTACAACTTATCATTTATCTAGTATTTATAACTACCCGGTCATGACCACCGCAATTTGTAAACCATCCGATTATGATCCTTAAATGATCCAATCTTGAACGTCATGATAATTGTGATCGGTCGAACGCGTAATCACCCCTATGTTTTAATAAAACATCTGTGGAACATAATCGCAACTCAATACTAGTTGAAATTGGAGTGGCCAAAATTAATTACCCCTTCAGCCCAAAGGGGCTGATTGCCAGAGTTTTCCTGCCAAGTCCATTCAGTTTAGTTCAGTATTTTTATATTTTTTTTTCAGTTTAGTTCAGTATTTTTAAATATTATTGAGTTAAGTCTAGTAACTTTTTATTTTATTAAGTTCAATTCAGTATATTTATATTTTTTCAGTTCATTTCAGTATTTTTTTTCGTTCGACTGGCTTGAAATTTTGTAGACGATTTTTGGTTTGGTCCAGCCCGACTCAATTAATCTTTTTGACTTAACAAAAGCTCAAGGCGAACGAGATCGAGTGAGGATATTTTGAGTCTTGAACATGCCGAACACCAATAACCCCCGATTATACTGTCTCAACTAGCACCCAAAAGCAATACCTCTATTAAAATGTCACATATAAGTAAAAAAGCCGTGAAGTTTTACAGAATTCAATAATATGGGGTTAAAGTGGATTACCATGTACAAGAAACCGTGCTTGGGAATAGTCTAACAACACAACGGATGCCATCGTAGCCGGTGGATTAAGTTTAGTTTAAATGTATGAACATTCCAATTTGTATCCAAATTTTATCTATGAAACTGAAGCGCCCCATTATGGCCCTGTCAACTTCGGCTTATTTGCCAAGAATCTTAGTTACAATAACCTCATAGCTCAACCAGAAAAAATCATCTAAATTCCGCAGGATTGATCTTAATTCAGTCAAAATCATCTCGGTTTTGCTGGAATAATCTCAGTTCAGTTAATCTCAGCCCAAATTCACAGGGCCTATACGTATCGAGTCATGTATTTGTTCAAAATAATGAAATACAACTCAAACTTAGCAGATGTACGAATCATAGAATTTGTTTGAATTATGAATCCATTAGAGTATATCCAATCATATGAACAGAATATATTTTTCCATAAAAAATATATCCACAACCACGAATGTAACCATAGCATGCATCATGTTCGTATTGAATTTTACACATTACATCAAAACGTAAATTAAACTAATTTCGTTAATGTTGCAGCTAAACAACAATAGTTATAAAAACATCAATTTTTAACGGATTCAGGATGGTTGCTGTCAGCCTGAGTGGAAGGTTACGTTAGCCTGAGTGGAAGGTTATCTTGAGTGGAAGGTTGAACACACCATCTAGTTGCTGTGAAATGAATTAAACAGTTTTTTAGTCTATTGGATTAGCAATTCACTACCACTACATAATTGCTTGCTTCATTTTGTGCCACGTTTACAGATTCAAACTAATTTGTATTAATACATTGTTAATACATTTCACTTGCAACTGTTGGGCACTGTAGTCTACATTGCTAATCAGCTTTTACAGCCTAGTTCACAGTCTGAGGCTAGAGTTTATGCTGGGCTAGCACAGACTGAGGCAAACTCAGCACAGATAATAGTGTGTGTGTTTTTTGTATCTAATTTGATTTCATAAGATGCTTTATTTTTACTACTGTAATTGTTGTTATAATGCCGGTTCACCAATTTCAGTTTTGGTGTTACAAAAATAAATTCATCTGCATCCCAGAATTACTTGATTTTCTTTGTGCCATTCAAAATGAAATGGGATACATTATTTTTTTAAAATACAATCTTATATATATATATATATATATGATGTTGCCAATATTCTGTCAACTTGTGCTGTAATCAACTATACAATCCGAGACTATTCTGTTTGTACTGAGATTATTCCGGTTGAACTATGATTATTCCAGTTGAACTGAAATTATTCCACCGGCTGAACTAAGCTTATTCCACCGGCTGAACTAAGCTTATTCCACCTGAATTGAGATTATTCTAGCTGAACTGAGTTTAATCCAGCTGAACAGACATTATTGTCACTAAGATCATATCTTGTGTCGACTTGAATAAATATTGTGTAAAATATAATAAAAGGTGATATAAATCTTTTTTAAAATCATTATAATGTGATTATTACTTATTTTAATATCAAGTACTTATTACTATCTAAGTAGGATTACTCTTTTTTATTGGTTGATATATTTATAACTTCCACACAGTAAACTCATGGAGTAGTTAATTACTATATTTTTATTTTAAGAAAAACTCAAATTAAATTATTTATTTTTTGCGTTATTCTAGTATTGGAAAACAATAAGTTTTTCGACTGGAAAATAGTTTAGATACGGTTGTGAGTCATTTCACCTTAAGAAAAGATTTTGGTGCAGAAATACATTCTCAAAAGATTTTTAGTGGACGCCAAAGTTAGAAGAAACAAATCGAATATTTTTTAGCAACACGCCGCCTTCCATTGATAGTAGTGGAATGCAATATATTTTAATTATTAGTATAGATAGATAGATAGATTAGATTTTATGTTATGTTTTTGGGATATTGTAAACGAGTCGAGTCGAGATTGAACTGGGGTATGCTCAAACTCGACTCGTTAAATATTATTCGAGTTCGAGGCCGATATCGAGCTCTTTCGAACATAAAATATTACGGTTATGACTCGACTCGTTAACTTTTTGTGGGCTCGAGTCCGAATCGCGAGCTTAACGAAATTTGAGTTCGAATTCGAGTCAAGTGTGCTCGTTTAACTCAAAAAACTCAAATTCTGATGCAGCGTGCATGAGACAAATAACAAACTATCAATCAAATCCTAGTTGTATGAATCAAAACAACTGAAGAATTGACAGATATGGAGGAAAAACCTCAATTTTCATTCAATATCAAAAGCCATCTTACAAAACAACCAGATAACTGTTTATATACTAAACCCTAGCTGCTACTAATTGTAATAAATAACAAAAAGGTCCTCCCTAACTTAAAATATTATTATAAGTATCCAAAAATAATAAAGCACAAATTTGACCCTTAAGACAAAGGATTTGGCCCAGAAATCAGCAGTGCTCATGTATCACATGAGTTTTTATTAGAATGGCATTTCCAATCAGAAAACACTACTTGTGTGTTGAATTCTGAGACTGTGACAAGAAACGTCCGAATCTGCGAAAACTCTTCGGCTGCTCCAACTTCCGCATGTAAGGTTCATGCCACATCATTCTCTCCAGGATAGAGAAGATTCGTCCTCGAATCTCAAGCCGTGCCGTCACCAAAAGAAGAATGTTCAACACAAGGAACAAGACATTCAACACAATACAAGTATGAATGTGGCTCATCAATTGAACATGACATAGATTAGGATTAGTATTCCCCACACTTTCAAGGACACCAAACTTAGTATATATCGGCGAATAACCATGATGTAGATGCACAAACCATACAACTTCTCTATGCTTAGAATGCCCAAAATATGACCCATAAAGCTGCTGAAAAGTATCATTACGCTCAACATAACCTTTATAATGCAGTTCTGAATCAATTTCAAGTAGTGGCAGCAGTCAAGACTGCATAACTGGACACCAGACTTCTCAGTAAGAAATCCACGGCAAAGAATCAAAGTGCCACCCACATAAGATGTATCCGACAATAAAATAAACCACTTTCCACCAAACAAGAAAGAATACATATTGGGATGACCATGCAGAATCTCATGATCATATTGCCATGGACAACCAAGTACATTGAATTGAGTCAATTCAAAGCTCCTCAAGACACCGTTGGAAACAATAATATCATCAGTACCATAACGAAGCCAAGCGAGCTGAAAATTTTTAGGGCGAGCATCAACAAAAAGGTCCAATTTTGAAACCCCAACCACATAATTCTCATCCTCACAACCACCCAGCTCAAGAACATCAAGAATGAAGGAGACAATAGCATCATCATAAACATACCCATCAACAACTTCCTTCTCACAAATGTCCTCATCAAAAACATACCCATGAACTAATCCCTCACAAATATCGTCATCGTAAACACAATGAACCACTTCCTCCTCACAAATATTATCATCATAAACAACAGTATTCAAAATAGGGGCATAATCAACTTCACAACCATTAGTATCAAATTGAAAACCTGGAGGTATAGAAATTCCAAGAGTGTTAGAAGATGTCTTACAATCAATAGGCTCGAGAACATCCACTTCATCCATCACTTCAATGTCTTCACCAAAAAGATTGTCATCATCATACACCGGAACGTCAAACACATAACCATGCTCGAGAACATCCACTTTATCCATCACTTGAATCTCCTCACTGAAAAGATTCGCATCATCATACACAGGAACATCAAACACTGGAGCAGTAAAGTTGTCATCATCACCATCGTCATACACAGGATCATGATACATCGGAGCAGCAAAGATTTCATCTTCACCCTCATCATCAAGAATCTCACTGAATTTGACAAGTGGTTTTCTCTGACAGACAATAGCATCCAGTCGCTGGGTCAACAGTTCGAGTTGTCGTCGCAGAGCAACAGCTTCATCCTTTCTCAGCATCACACCCATGATCCGTTGCGGATTTTCGTCGGAGAATGCGGAAAAACTTAGGATCGATTTGGAATCTGATACCACTCTGATGCAGCGTGCGTGAGACAAATAACAAACTATCAATCAAATCCTAGTTGTATGAATTAAAACAACTGAAGAATTGACAGATATGGAGGAAAAACCTCAATTTTCATTCAATATCAAAAGCCATCTTACAAAATAACCAGATAACTGTTTATATACTAAACCCTAGCTGCTACTAATTGTAATAAATAACAAAAAGGTCCTCCCTAACTTAAAATATTATTATAAGTATCCAAATATAATAAAGCACCAATTTGACCCTTAAGACAAAGAATTTGGCCCAGAAACCTGCAGTGCTCATGTAATACATGAGTTCTTATTAGAATGGCGTTTCCAATCAGAAAACACTACTTGTATGTTGAATTCTGAGACTGCGACAAGAAACGTCAGAATCTGCGAAAACTCTTCGGCTGCTCCAACTTCCGCAGGTAAGGTTCATGCCACATCAAATTCTAAACCAATTTAAAAGTTCATCGAGCTTATAGAAATAAAAATTTAAAATTCCAGACTCGACTTGTTACATATTCGAACGAGTTCAAGCTCGAGATCAAGATTGGTCAATCTGAGCTCGAGATCTAGCTTTGACCAAGCTTCTCGAGAGATTCTCACGAACGACTCAACTCAGTTACACCCCTACGTACAATGTTTCCAAAATAACCAATGCGCAAAACAATAATACGGTAATCCATAACAACAATCTACAACAGAATGAATATAGATGGACTCATTAAAATTAAATTGTTAGATACTAAATCTAACATAAATAATTCAATACTGTTCGGTAGAATTGTCTTTACGGAAAAATGAAATTGGTTAACTAAAAAATAGTTTTTAGTCCCTTGCCACTGGTAATTATAATTTATTGGAAACAAAATCATGCACTAGTAGGATTTGTTTTCTGATAATCTGATTTGAAGAAATTAGAAAACATTCTTTGACACTCCTGGAAAGGGAAAGAGAACAGTTGCTCTTTTTTTTTCAAACTGCTACCAAAAATAACTCCTTGTGCTTTATAAAAAAAAACACCTTGTCACATTTAAAATAAAAAAATAGGAAATTCAATTAAAACTGGCCGCGCGTCCAGACACCTTTCGTCCCCATTCCACTTCCCTAATTTCAAACTCTAGAGTCATTCTCTTGTTTGCAGTTCAACTCTCCAAAAAACACAGCGTTCTTTTCCTTTACAATCCCTTCACTTCAAAATAGCTGTTCCAATGGACGGGGGAGTAGATTCGGCTCCGAAAAAGGATGCGGTCGCCGGAGTATTCAACAGAAAACAGAAGAGCAGGTGGACGGTCGGGGAGGTTGGCAGAACTCCTTCAATCGTGGACCAAGTAAGTAACAACACTGAATAGTTTGGTTGGGTTTTTTCTTGGTTGTCCCGTGTTTTTCCTGATTGAACTCAAGGCCCTAAATCTGTTTTACATGTGTCAAAACCCTAAATCACGCGGATCTATTTTAGAAACATATTTATTGAATGGGTTAATTTTGGATCAAAAGGAATTTAGAAACTTACCAATTATAGGAATCGTATAATATTGTTATGCTTTTGTTAAACTACTGTCAATTGTTACCCACCTTGTGATGCAATGTCATTTTCTACAGCTAAGGCCAACCAAAATGATGAGGACATAATTGTTTACCGGCTTAGGCCAAAATATGCATCGTTGGATGTTTCCGGCGCTGGAACAAGCATAAACCCTTATCAGTTTGCGACCTCTCACTGCGCGACGAATAATACAACACGAAGTCAAATACCTACCAAGAAGTGGAAGCTCAATTCATGGCCTCACGCTGATGTGGATGTGGGAAACAACCCTTGGACTTCATGGACTTTCCCTGCTCCCCAAACATACACGTCCGAGGTGCTGCAAGAATTGTGCAGTGTTGCTCACACTTTCGAGCCGCATGAGATGGAGGTTGCTGACTTCAGCCTGGCACACGGCATAGGAATCTAAGTTTTTTAGTGCAATATCTGCACTTCAATTTATAAAATTGCTGGTTTCTAACCATAGTCGATTTCATTTTCATAGATCACTCCTGTTCGAATCTGACATTCATTCCATTGGCCCTTTAAACAGGGCTGACTTATGTACTCTTGAGCCATACTCAGGAGTTAGCACCGTAACACTTGTAGTTTTTGCAATGCTGATGAACAATTACTGGCATAGGAAGCTATGGACAGCGAGGTTGTGCCTCAAGCCTGTTTGTATGGTAATGTAGAATGCTAATATCTTTATTTGTTTACTTTGCGTCCACTTAAAAACAGTTCTGTGTCTGTGTCACATCCTAACAAATGAGGTCACATCATTTCCAATCTAGGGATTGCTTCAGCGCAGAACCCATAGTCGGCAGTTGGATGGTTTGGCTGACTGAGACAAACATTGATATTCAGCTCGCTACTTATGTAAGTGACACTTTTGAAGCATTGCTACATATCACAATGTTCGACCGACCTATGAAATTATGTGACAAGTATTTGTTTGTTCAATCTGTCTAGGTTTTTATTCCCATCGTGTATCATTTTGATGAGTGCTATCTGATTGTCGTGAACCGTGCTGGAAAAAAGGTTCAATGCATTGAGTGTAAAAAGAATTTTAATGGAGAAGGTCGGCGAGACGATAGCCTGGTTCATTGTAAGTCTTTCACTGTTAACAAACTGCTGGTTTGACAACTAGTGGTATAAGTTACAATAAGCTAGATTCTGTTTTTATAAGTTAGCGATGACTCGGATATGTAATGTGTTTAGGGTTCGACATTCAAGAAGCTTTTGAAAATGTGCAGTCATCTGAAATAGATGAATAAATTCAGTAGCTACGAATATCAGATGGTTGTTCCAAGTTGGGCAGATGGTCAAAAGTGGAGTGACCGTGGAATCTCTATGATGTACGTCATAGAAGAGTTTAACGGCGCACTTGATAGGGTCGTGGAAAGGGTGGCGTTTGTCACTTGATGCGTTTGTTCGGGTCAGAATAGATAGAGTTATTGGGACCGTAGCAAAATGAATCATGATCTTGTCAAACAATAATATTTGTTTTGTAGATGACACAACTTGTGTTCTGTGTAATTTCTTATTTTAATTTTCACAAAACGGTTAAGCATGTGAAAGAGGGTCATATGGTAATGATTATATGTAATTTCATCAAAAGTTCAAAACACATCAATATAAAAGCGAAGTACGTTCACTTTATGACTAAAATTTACGCAATACGGGTCTAAACTAACAAACCCTATCAAGTATGGACTCGACTCGACCTGCAAGTGCAATTTGGATTTGCTCAAACTCGAATAGGTAACCTTTCTAATTGAGTCGAACTTTGACCAGTTTGACCAATTAGCACCCCTCTAGTCCAAACCATAGAAACGAGCTTGATTTTAGGGTGTAGTGTGCAGGGACAGAATTTAAAGTACACATGAATTCCATGTCATTAAACACGAATTGACCAATTTCTTAAACTATACTAGGTTACCTTTCACGCCGAGTCAAGTTTTGACCAATTAGCACTACTCTAGTCGAAAAATTTGAAAATAGTATGAATTTAGAGTTTAGAGTGTAGGGTCTGAATTTAAAGTAAACACAATTTCATGTCATTAAATTAACATATTGTTTATTTTTTTATTTAAAATATTTGAAGAAGAAAATTTAAAATGTCATGCATTTTAAATTTCACATGAAATCAAAATGGATCATATGCTATCAACTTAAAACATAACAAAACGAAAAAACATTTATATTAAAACAAACACGCGTTGAGGTTTGAACATGGGTGCCTGCAGCTTCAATCAAAGGACTGAACCAAACCTACCAAGAGTTAACTTTAGTAGAATCCGATATAAGTTTAGTTATATTTTAAGTCACATTTAATTAGGTCTTTGAAAATGGTCCCATTGATTGATCTACAATCCCATTAATGAGGGAGTTTTCCACGGCATCTTCTGTAAATAAGACTTGAAGGAGTGGTTTTTTTCACATTTTCGTTTTTGGACTCATGATGTATTTAGAATGTATTTATAATGAGAAAATATATTATCCATTACTAGTATTTTATTAATGAAGTGGTTAAAAAATTCATGGTATTTTGATTGTTAATTTTATGGTGATTTTTTTCATTTCCTGTATTATCATCATTTTATTGTATTAATAGTCTTCCTTAAATAATTAATCACCGTTATATTAACATAAAACTACGTAGTTTCATTTTAAAATTTGTCAAAAAATAATATAATTTAACTGAAAAACTGAGACAATAAAAAGGGGACAGTGGGAGTAACTTTTATGCCATCTATATTAGATACAGAGAAGGTTTAAAATTGATATATCTTCAGAAACCTCTCAGTAATCTCACAAACTGCCTCCAATAGAGGATATCATTGTACTTTATTAGTTTATTTTATGTCTATTTTCATGGTTTAGGTATGTGTAATTTAATATCTCTCCACCAACGGTGGTTTACTTGTGTTAAATATCATCTATATTATATGATATTTGTTAAATTGTCGGCAATATATTAATCAAAAACTAAATATATTGCAAACTTGTTCGGTTATGAAGTTGGTAATTTTTAACACTAAACTATTTTTTTTACAACATTATTTCCACTGTACTAATATGAAGTCGTTGGTTGGCAATTCTTATACCATACCACGGGTGTATGTACACCCACCTTTAGTATGTGTTTTACCTTAATAATTAGCAATTTACATATACTATTTATAGAAATTATAAATAAAAAGATTGACAATGCACAATTATATACATCAAAATGCACATATATAAATGTTAGAATGCACCTGGGAATACATACCCCAGGTGTTTGGTATAATTTATGGTTGGCAAGGGCAAGTCGAGTCCAACCGGATTTGTAAAATAGAGATAATGCCTATATTTAGAATATTTGAATACTTTTGTTGCTCCAACAGTATTGCTAAACTCATTTGCTAAAATAGAAAAGTGAGGAGAGAGAGTGTTTTGATCGCTATATATAGAGAAAGGGAGAGTACTTTTGCAGAGCTAAATTCTAAAATAGACATGTTCTTATACCATATCACGGGTGTACATGTACCCACCTTTACTATATGTTTTACCTTAATAATTATGCATTTCATTGATAACAATCTACACATACTATTTATAGAATTATAAGTTAAAAGGTTTACAATGCACAATTATTCACATTAAAATGCACATATTTGAATATTAGAATAAACCTGGGGATACATACCCCAGTTGTATGGTATAATTTGTGGTTCGCGTGAGCAAATCTATTTTTGGTAAATTATTGTTAAGAACTTTCATAAACAAATAAATCAATTTTGATAAATTTTAATGGGAAAAGCTATTTTTGGCAAATTGTAGTTATTGAGTATTTGAGAGTGTAATTAAAAATAAATATAAAATATAAAATTTATTAAACAAATCTCTAAAATAGAAAATATGTTGGATTGGAAAGAAAATTAAATAGAGAATATGACTTAATTTTCTCTATTTTAGAAAAAGGTTTAGCAATCCTATTGGACTTGCCCTAAATGTATAATTTTCCCCCGATTTTTAGGTTGCCCAAAATTAAATTCGAGCGTGCAAGGTCGGTTGGGTCACTTCTTCTTGATAATGTATATTATTTAATGAAAGGATTCTGTACCACCATTTCGCATTAAAAGGAACTACAAAAACACTAAAACCTACTAGTACCTTTTTGTCCCCAAGGGAAAAAATTAGTTCTTTGTTCCCAACTCCTTATTGATTCCTCCGGCAGACCTCAGCGGCGATCGGTAGACGAGGCCATTGTTTTGTTTTGGTTGTCAGCAACGGATCAGTGGAAGATGGATGTTCTCACGCAGTTTCTGAGTTCGTCTGATGAAAGCCTCGATTTTCCTCAGGCTCAGCACGAAGCCGGGAACTTTTCAGGCCATTCAGGGGCGGCCATTCAGAATTCAACAGGGAGACGGTCAAGTAAGTATGGATCTGTATAGTCATTTCATATTCACGGTTGTTACTGGTATGCCACTTCATATGAACCATATTTTTTGCTAAGCATTTATGACTTGTCTGATGAATTATATGAATGATAATGGTTGGAGGTTTGAATAGGATCTATTGTAGATCGATGAGAAAGGTTCATATTTGTAGTTCTAATTCACTATACATGGAAAACAGTTTGATTTGATTGGTAAATATGGTTCCAACAAAAGGAAACTTTGTTTTTAAATTAGACCTAAAACTTTTAAATTATTTATTGTGTTTAATCAAAGATGGAAGTTCATATTTATGATTTCATATATTTACTAAAACAATTGTGTGGTACCTCCCTGAAAAGGGCATAGTCTAATGTGATGTGAGGCTACTTCGCATATAGGGATGAGTTGGGCTGGTAGAGGTAACTGGAAGAAGTGGTCGACCGTTGGTCAAGTTCATGCAGCGGGGCGTTGCTGTAGCAATCTCTGTAAGGCTGTAGCTGTGGCTGGGGCCGCTGGGCCAAGCAATCTCCGAAAGGATGGAATTGTGGCACAGAGGAAGGATACTCTTTCTGATCATGAACCAGATACTGATGGAGGCTTTGACAACTCCACTGATGAAAATCGAAACCAGAGGATGAGGGAGTTTTGGAGGGTGCTCAGGACTCTGTCCCGAGAACGGGAAATGGCGGTCACAGAGATTGGCTTTGGTGGGTTGCTTTCTTTCAACACAAGGTCCATTCCAGATCAAATGAACGAGTGGTTGGTTGACTGTTTTGATCCCGTGACTAAGTATTTCTGGGTTGATGGTAAAATTCATTTTTCCCTGACCCGAAATGATGCAGCAAGAGTGTTTGGCATTAGGGCAAATCCAGACAGGCCTGTGGAGTTGGATCACCGAGGGGGCTTTCTGAGAGTGGCGCTGCAAAAATGGAAAGAGGAGCACAAGTTAAGATTCACTACTGAGATGGAGGCGGAAGATGTGCGCAGGATTATTCTGAAGCTTGATGATGGAGGCGATGATTTCAGAAGGTTTTTCGTCCTCTACGCCATGCATACTCTGCTTGCTCCTGATTTTGGCTCTACTGTTGAGCTTGGCCTTGTTAATACCCTGAGAGCTTTTGTAAGCATAGGTGAGAGAGACTGGGCAGGATATGTTGTCAAGCATCTGTGTGATTCTTTGATCTCGTACCGGGCTAGGAGGGATGTAGGTGATTGTGGCTGTGCTGGTTGCTTATTGTTGTTGCAGTTGACATATTTCCACAATAGCATTTTGCCGGATGCACCGCAACCTACACTTGAGCCATACCTTCAGAATTGGGAAGGGAACAAAATAAAAGAAAGGGTGATGCTGGAATTAAGGACAACAGGCTTTGGCCGATTGAAACAGGAAGATGTCTTCAACCCTTGCACCCTATACAGCTCAAACATCAGTGGTTGATGATGGTAATGCACAGGTCAGCTCACTTCTATGAATTCTCGTTAGATATGATTGAATTAAAACAACCAATTATTTAGAGATTTGGCTGCTAATGTAATAAGTAAAAATTGGGTATCGCTAAGAACATGTTAGTACATATGATTTAAAATAATGATTAAAATAAGGAGATTGTCTGTTATTTACTAAAGTCCATAATAAATTTATGCTTTCCCCCTCTTTTTTCAGCCTTCCAGAAGGAGATTTTTGTCTTGTATTCAGGATGTTGACAGCGTCCTAAGAGGTTATGCAGACGTCCTCGATGTGAAATTTGATGATGTGGTGGAGAAAAGCCGTGCAAAAGTTGTCAATGAGGTGACCAATTCTGATGAGAGGGATGCATACGATACACTAGTTATCAATTTGTATAACCTTTGTAGGCGGCTGTCGTCCGTGATGTCAACTCCTACTCGCCATTGTTTGTCCATACCGAACCTCGAACAGCACGGGAAGAAAAGACGCATGACCTGATCTTGGAATTCCAGATATGGGTCGAATATGTAGTATGTAATTGTTTTATCTTTGCTACTCTATCATTTTGCTCCATTTTGGTTATGTAATTCAACTTTGGTTACTCTATCATTGGTTATTCTATCATTAAAAGGATTATTGCACTGCCTCAAAATGTAAGACAGTTTTGAGTGATTTGGCTGATGTTGTACATCGGAACTTATTTTATAACGTTATCTGGCTTCCAACATCTACTAGGTAACATACACTAGGACAGGCTATTCATTTTATTGTAAGATGGAAAAGCCATTTGCAAATAACTAATGTCGTACTAAATACATTATGGTCAATCATTATTTTTTACTCTTTCTTCGATTATAATCCAACCACAACAAAATTGGCATTCTGTGTCAAAGTGTCACTAATGATGGTGGCGCGACGGTAGTTTTCGATTCACTAAAGACATATTTAGTGACTAAATTTGTGAAAAACAAAAACAAATTAAAAATAGTGACTAAATTTGTGATGAACATTATTTTTCATCACGTTATCTAAATTTAGTGACAAGATTTGTAATGAAATTAAGTTCTCGGTGCGTCGTATACATTTAGTGACGATTTTAGTGACGATAACAATAAAAAGTGGACATTTGTTTTGTCAAAAAGATTCTGACCAAAAAAATCTCCCCACTATTCTATACATGTCATACATATACTAGTGTCACTATATTTTCCAGCGCAGTAATAGTGGCATTAGTAAAAAGCGACCCTAATAGCATTAGCTGATGATAAATAGCTATTTATTGACAAAAAGACACTTATGGACATTAAAATATTTTACTATTTATTCACTTATTAAATGTATATAATTTATCAATGGCTATTTTTTTTACTATAAAAAATGAAACACGAGAATTATAAAAATTTTAACGATCATCATTATATATTCCACATTTTTCATGAAATTCTCTTAGAATCATACTTAATAAATTTGTTTTAGAGACTTACTCAAACCTTTGTCTTGTTTCATGTTCATGGTTGTATACGTGTATGAAAAAAATCAATTTGCATTCGAGTAACTTTGATGAAAAATGTTATTGATATTATATTGGGAAGAACTGAGAAAAAACCAACCAATGACATTATTCGGACATGTATTGAACATAACCATCCATAATATAATCATAATAATGCAACCCCAAATACTAATTGAACAATTAAAATGATGCATACTTATTTTGAACACTTGAATTTCCATTATCAAGACCAAATTCAATAATATGTATTCTATCTTTTTGCATAATTAGTATAGAAGAGAAAGGGGTAAAAAGAATTTAACTGACCATTTCGGTTGGAAAAGCAACTTTTTATGGCCTGTTGAAAAGGGCATACTGAATCCAAAAAGCATTTTTTTAAAACTCTTTCACCAAAAAGGGGGGCGTTTGGTGGAGGAGATGATTGGGGCAAAATTAGGTGATGACACTCTGTAGTTGAGCTGCTTGGTAGCTGTTAAAAATTATTGAGCTGCTTGAGCTGCTTACAGTTGCTTGGATTATTTTATTATTTATGGATGAATATTGGTGATATGGGCCTCAGCCCATACGTTGGCCCGATAAGCCTATTGGCAAAGGAGAAGAGAGAGTCCAGCCCACCGGTGGTCCTACCATGACAATGACCTCGCAGCCCCGGATGCGCGACAGGAAGAGGACCACTTAGCCTAAACCCTCTCTGATCCTTGCCATTATAAATAGATGAGTGACCAACAGTAATAGGTATGTTATATCAGACTTAAATACTCTCTGTATTTCTTCATATTCTCTCTCCTCTGCATAAAGCCCAATCTTCATCATCGTGCCGGAGCCTCTACCCTCGAGAGACCCCGGGGGCTTTGTTTTGCAGGATCTAGGTGACAGATCTGCCGCGGGCTAGGATTCCAGCTCTCCCTGGACAACTCATACCGGGGCTGGTATCCCGGAGCTTACTGGTAGCATCAGTTGGCACGCCCGGTGAGACACATTCTGCTTCGTCATGCCCCGCGGCAGGCCTAAAAAGACAGGGGGAGAGCCCCCCACCAAAGCTAGTCAGGCAGAGGGTGGCCCTAAGACAAAGAGGGCCGCGGCTGCCCAGGAGATGCGGAAAGTGGCCGAGGAGAAGGAGCGGGCGCGCAAGGAGACTGCCCGTGTGGCCGCTGAGAAGCGCAAAGGAAAGAAGAAGGTGCCGGAGCGTACTCTCAGGGAGATGCAGAAGGAGCAGAGGGAGAAGGTCCGGCAAGAAAAGGAGAGGCAGAACCAGGAGACGTTCGGAGATGCTGGTGAATCCGAACCGGAGTATTTTGATTCCGGAGAAGAATACCCGGACGAAGAGGAGCTTGAAGGCCCAGAAACCATCCATACCAATGCTGCGGAATTTGGAGAATTTCGAGCATGGAAAGCGGCTAAGGCAGCGGCCCACAACAAGGTACCTGACGTAGTGGACTTGGAGAAGGATGGGAGATGAGGACCCGGATGTCAGAAGATACCCCAGGGTCAGCAGATGCCCCCGGGTCAGCAGATGCCTCCTGGTCAGCAGCAACATCTGGATCAGCTCCCAGGCGGTTTAAACCTGCAGGCTCAACCATATTACGGTGGATACAACACCCCGTTCAACAATGGTTCCATTGAAGATCGGCTGACTAGGCTGATTGGAAGGTGGGGGATGGTTCCTCATTCCCCATGGGTTCCAGAGGTTCTGAACTATAAGTGGCCGACAGGCACCAAAGCGCCTGATGGAGTCCCGACGTACAATGGTGACGGGGATCCGGAGGAGTTTTTTCACACATATCTCAGTGTCATGGGTGCCCGGGACATTGACGAGCCGCTGCAGTGCAAGCTATTACCCTCCTACCTCCGGGGTAACTGCTTGAGTTGGTTCAAGAGTCTTCCCTAGGGTTCATTGAAGACTTTCTGGGACTTTGCGACCGTTCTGGTCCATCGGTATGCAGCTATGAAGACAAACTTTGTGAACCTGGTGACGGTCCTGGCCATGCGGCAGTTGGAGACGGAATCTACTTGGCAGTATTATGTCCGGTATATTGCCGAGTGTATGAAGGTCCAGGATAGGCACTTGCATGAGAAGGCCTTAATCGGCAACTTTGTGAACGGATTGAGAGACGAGATGTTCTATATCGAGCTGATGAAGAACATGCCGGGAACCTTTTACCACCTCCAGCTGACAGTGGAAAGCATTGCACCGTGCATGAAGCTAACCACACTCGGATGAAAACTGTAGGCTTCTTTGAACAGCGGGTGATCACGGCTACGGCAACTCAAACAACCACGCTCCGGGCGACTCCCCACCAGGGTGCTCGCTAGGAGCCAGTATGGCGCCCACCGGTCCAGGGAGAGGCACCTGCGCCGGGGGGACAGACGCTGGTGGTGAGACCAGCGTATACTCCACTCTCCAAGACAAAGACGGAGATTCTGGCCATTCATCGGGGTCTCTTCACGGACCCCCAGTTATACAAGGGGTCCCGGCCCCGGCTAATGCCCAAAAATGTTGTGAGTTTCACAAGTCTTATGGTCATACTACAGAAGGTTGTCGTGTCCTGCGCACGAATATTCAGAAGTTGGTGGAGCGGGGTCATCTCCGGGATTGCGAAGCGGGAGATGCACACCTGGTGGCTGCTCCGGCAGGACAAGAAAGGAAGCGGAATTGGAGAAACAACCGAGGCCAAGGCGGTAATTGCCTGGTGGAGACTAACATTGCTCCTAACCCCGTCCCACAAGCTCATAGACCGGGAGCTCTAGGACCCGGTGCGCCCCAGACAATAAATGTGATCAACGGTATAGTAGGAGATGGGGCACAGACACTTTCGGTGGTGAAAGCCAAAAGTAGATATGTCCCCCCGGGGGAGATCCAGGGAAAGAGGTTTAAACACGATGAGACCATTACCTTTTCAGAAGCGGATTGAGTCCCGGCCCAGGTACCTCACTCTGACCCCATGGTGATTTCTACCGAGGTAGAGGGAGTGGTGATAAAGCGAGTCTTTGTGGATGATGGGAGCAGCGTGGAGATTATGTTTGTTGATTGTTTTGACCAATTGCATATCGGACGCCAGAACCTGAAGCCATGTTTGTCCCCGTTATCGGGTTTTACGGGCCGGACAGTTCACCCTCTAGGCGTTATAGCCTTACGGGTGACCCTTGTTGATCACCTGGATATTAACAATAGATGTACTGTTTTGTGTAACTTCGGAGTGGAAAGGTGAGTGTCGGGAAGCATTTACCGGGGAATGTGAAGGAGGAGCTCCGGGAGCTGTTCTAGGAGTATGAGGATGTGTTCTCGTGGGGAACAGAAGACTTGACAGGGATACCAGAGGAGTTTGCGATACATCGGCTGAATGTCTATCCGGATCTGAAACCCATCAGGCAAAAGAAAAGAGCCTTGGCAGCGGATCAGGTGGAGTTTGTTCGGTCGGAGGTAAAAAGGATGATGGATGTCGGCATGGTTGAAGAGATCACCTACCCGGAGTGGATTGCTAATCCGGTCTTGGTGAAAAAACATGATGGTTCTTGGAGGATGTGCATAGATTTTACAAACTTGAACAAGTGCTGCCCTAAAGACAGTTACCCATTGTCGTCCATTGACCAGCTGGTGGAAGCAATAACGGGCTATCAGCTCCTCCTGGCGTTCTTTGACGCACACAGAGGATATCACCAGATTGTCATGGCCCTGGAGGACCGGCCAAAAACCTCTTTTATTACTGACTTTGGTGTTTTTTGTTACAGGAAAATGCCATTCGGTCATAAAAATGCAGGAGCCACATACCAACGTATGGTGGATCGGGTGTTCAAAGATCAGCTCGGGAGGATTATGGAGGTCTATGTGGACGACATGGTGATCAAAAGCAGGACACATGACGTTTTTTTGGAGGATCTCCGGGAGCTGTTTGTTGTGTTAAGGAGGGTTAACTTGAAGCTGAGCCCGGAGAAAAGCACTATCGGGGGTGGCGGCAGGCAAGTTCTTGGGGTATATGGTGTCAAACCGGGGGATCGATGTGAACCCGGAGAAGGTCGAAGCCATCCTGAGCATGCCCTCCCCGAGCAAGGTCAAGGATGTGCAGCGCTTAACAGGGTCCTTGGCGGCATTGAGCAGATTCCTGGCACGGGGGGCAGAGAAGTAGCTGCCTTTCTTCAACATTTTGAGACGAGCAAAGAAGTTTGAATGGAATCCCGAGTGCGAGAATGCGTTCAAGGAATTGAAGGAGCACTTGGGGAAACTCCCAACCCTTTCCAAGCCAGTCCCGGGGGAAGAACTGTTTTTGTATCTAGCAGCAGCGGATCAAGCTATAAGTGCGGCCTTAGTCCGGGGGTCCGGGAGGGCGCAGAATCCGGTGTATTTTGTAAGCAGAGCCCTTCAAAGACCGGAGACGCGTTACTCTTCACTAGAACGTTTGCTGTTAGCCCTAGTGCACGCGTCTCGGAGACTCCGCCCGTATTTCCAAAGCCATCCCATCAACCAGCCACTTCGCCAAGTTATGCTGAAACCGGAAGCATCAGGCCGGATGATGAAATGGGCGATTGAACTGGGGAGCATGAGATCACTTATCAGGCGGGGAAGTCTATCAAAGGGCAGGCTCTGGCTGACTTCTTAGTTGAAATGGCGGACAACGCCGTGGAAGACCCGATGGAAGATGAGCCGGGGTGGAAATTGCACGTGGATGACTCCTCCCATGCTGGGGGAAGTGGGGCTGGGGTTGTGCTGGTCAGTCCCGGAGGCAAGGAGTATCGTTACGCGCTGCAGTTCGAGTTCAAAACCACCAACAACGATGCCGAGTACGAGGCCCTCCTTGCCGGGTTACGCCTGGCCCGGGAGACAGGTGCAAAAGTGGTAAACACCTACAGTGATTCGGCCATTGTGGTCCAGCAAGTCAATGGGGAGTATGAGGCCAAAGAAAGAAGTTTGCAGAAATACCTGGAGGCGGTGAAGTTAATGATGCAGGGTTTCCTCCGGGTTACGCTAACACAGATCCCCCGGGAGGAGAACTGTAAGGCGGATGCGCTAAGTAAGTTGGCCTCGTCGGAGCTCAAGCCGGATCAGGATCGGAATCTATTCATGGAGATGGTAACTACTCGGAGATATGAGCACCCCAACCAAGTCGCAGTAGTTCGAGAAACCGAGTCCTGGAGTACTTGGAGAAGGGAACGCTTCCGGATTACAAGGTTAAAGCCCGGAAAATCCGGGTTAAAGCCCCCCGGTATACTGTGTTGGACGGGGAATTAATCCGGAGGGGATACCTTCAACCTTGGCTGAAGTGCGTTGATGGGGAGGAAGCACGCCACCTGTTAAAAGAAGTGCATGAGGGTCCCAACGGAAGTCATCAAGGGGCCCGGACTGTGGCCCGGAAGATCATGTGTATGGGGTATAATTGGCCTACACTGTTTGAGGACGCCCAAAAAGCAGTTCGCTCCTATGAGCAGTGCCAGAAATTTGCACCCTTGATCCATGTGCCGCAGGGCGAGATGATTGGAATATCTGGGACCTGGCCTTTCATCCGTTGGGGTTTGGACCTGGTAGGCCCTTTCCCGACAGCGCCCGAAGGCTTCAAGTATTTGATAGTGGTTGTTGACTACTTCAGCAAGTGGGTAGAAGCTGCTCCCTTGACCAACATTAGGGGAAGTAATTGTGTAAAATTCTGTTGGAAGAACATTATCTGCCGCTATGGAATACCTCGGTTCATAGTGACAGATAACGGGGCATAGTTCGAGAATGACCCTTTCAAATCCTGGTGCAAGGAGTACGGGATTGAACAGAAGCTAACCTCGGTTTACCACCCTCAGGCCAACGGGCAGGTTGAAGTGACCAACAGGACCCTCATCAACGGAATCAAGACACGCCTTCAGGGAGCGAGGGGAAATTGGGTTGATGAACTCCCAAGTGTGTTATAGGCAAGCAGAACAACGTAGAGTTCCGCCACGGGTGAGTCCCCCTATAGTTTGGTTTATGGGGCGGAGGCGGTAATCCCGGCAGAAGTTGGAGTGCCCAGTCTTCGCTCGAAGTTCCCGGACGAGCAAGAAAACCAGAATGAACGGCTGCTGGACCTAGACCTGTTGGAGGAGAAGTGGGTAAAAGCAGTCCTGCACGAGGCCCGGGTGAAGGAGCGGGTCAAGAAAAATCACGACAGGAGAGTGCGCAAGGAGCAGTTCACCCCGGGGGAGTGGGTGATGCGCCGAAATGACAAGAGCCAGCATATCGCAAGCGGGAAGTTAGCTCCCAACTGGGAGGGGCCTTATAAGGTGATAGCAGCCCATCCTAGAGGAAGCTATGAGTTGCAGGACAAGGCCGGGAAGAAGGTCCCGCGGCACTGGAACATCGTAAATTTACGTAGGTATTATGCCTAGTTCATTTCTGTATTTACCCCTCTGGCAAGGGATATGCCTAGGACGGTAGCATGAGAGCGGCATGGGAATCTCTGGCCAGGGTTGAGCCTAGGTTGTCCCATGGCCCGCATTTGCATTTTAATATTGTGCTTATGAAGATTGTTTTGCAAGCTTAAAATTTCTCAAGTATAGTTGAACCGGGGCCGCTTGAACAAGCACCCGGGGGGTAGTGCAAGAGTAACGGGTACGCTTGAACAAGCACCCGGACAACAGATAAGATTACACCCGGGCACACTTGAACAAGCGACCCGTGGGGAGATGATTGATAAAAATACTTGAACAAGTATTGGGAAAAAACAAACAAACACATATCATTAATCTGCAATGAATAACTGTGAAATTTATAACTCTAAATCCTGCACTATGCAAACCAAGTTAACAAAGGGAAGGAGGACCATCCCAACTAATATGAGACCACTGATCATCTTGAGTAGCGGGATGGCTGGGTTCATTAGCAGTAACTGTGTTCCCCGGGGCATTAGACTCTTCAACCGGGGGGACACTGGAAGGACCAGCACCAGAAGGACCAGCCTCGTCATATGGATCAAAATCATCATCTGAGGACGAAATTTCAGGTGATGATACCCTCCGGGGGGCTCCAGTGATAACAGGCCCTTGAGCACGGGGAGACTTTTTCTTCTTTGTGGCCACGTCTTTGCTCTTTCCCTTGCTCTTTTCCCGAGCTAAACGCCTTTGCTCCTTAGCGGCGTCCTCGGAAGCGATAAAGGCCCGGATTCTGGCAGTGTCTTCGCGGAGTCTAGACACCCTCCGAGCAGATTCCTCTGGATCAACGGAAACACGGAATCCGAGATACCTTTCGACAGTAAAATCAATGGAAACTCGACTTGGAATGAGTACCAAGGATGGGGGGAGATACTGCCCCTCCCTTTGACGCTGCCAACAAGCAGCGGTTTCCTCGAAAGCAGGACGGTATCGAGACTCGGGGTCATTCCAACCCATATGAAACATACGTACTAACAGTGCCCCAACCTCACGGGGAAAGTTGGTATATAGCGGGGGAGAAACCCGACCCAAACGCAACCCGGTCAAGTGATAGGTAAGTTACAGGGTGACTAAATTCTCTCGGAGGATTAAGTTCTGGGCCGCCAGTTCCCGGTTCTCCCTTTCCAGCATTAGTTTCCTTCTGAGGGGATCGCCCCTTCTCTCCAACCATTTGAGTTTGTCGCAATAAAACGGAAGTTCGGACCATACTAAGTCAAACTCATCCTTGAGGCGGGACTTGAAGGCATCATGCTCGGCTTGCTCGGCTTGTAGCATAGAAATGGTCCTGTCTGCATCTAAAACAGCGTTTACCCGGTCTCGAGCCAAGGATTGACACCGGGAAAGAGACCCGAACTGATTTGATATTTCCCGGAGCTTTGTTACTAACGAGGTAACATCTGGGAACTCATCTATCACCGATCCGATCCCGGATTGAACCAAAATATAGTGAGTTTGGATGCCGTCCAATTACCAACGACTTAGCTGTTCCTCTAACTCCACACACCGGGGACACGACGTCTCATTCTCCGGAATGGTCTCGGAAGGAATAGTACCGGGAGGATTATCCCGGGGCTACACAAGCAACAAAACTCATTGAAAAATTAGATAAAACTTGGATAAGAATTGTACATAGATATAAAAATTGCAAACAGAGAGAGACTCTTACATCGTTGGAGTCATCGCTCTCATCCCCGGAGCTCTTTTTCCCTCCCTGAATCACAAAAGTGAACGGTTCAGGGGAGGAGCCCGGGGGAAACAACAGTTCAAAACAAAGAAAATAAAAAACGAAATCAGAGGACTAAGTATCTAGACTATACTTCAGCATCAGTGTCCTCATCATCGTCCCGGGGAGATTGCTCTTCCTGCTGGGCTTCATCATTCTCCGGGGAGACTTGATCTTCTTCATTCCCCAGAGGCTCGGGCTCGAACTCCCGGACCGGGGACTTATCATTCTCTTCATCAGAGTTTTCGTCTTCTGCTTCTGAGGCCGCCGGAGTCTCGATGTAAGCAAGATTGCCCAAATCGTCCGGGCCAGGATCTTCCCTACCCTGCGCGAGTTTGGCAGTATCTTCAGCATAAGCAGTGATATCCTGGGGATCAACACTCCGAGCCCCCTCAAAAACAGACATCACTCCGGGGGATATCCCGTCAATGCCCTCTTTCATCAACTTGTCTACCGCATAGTTGAATCGCCCGTCTGCTTTGGGACGATACCAGGTATCCCAGAACTCCGCCCTATTCTCCCGGGGTATATACTCCCGGACGGATGTGTAAGCAGCGTGCAGGGCTGCCTCATTGGAGACATAACAAAGAGCCAGTATTTTTTCCTCGAAGGAATGGCTTTTGAAAACCCGGTTAACGAATGCCCGGCAAAGAGCTTCTTGCGCGGGGGCCAAACCACGTTTACCGTCTCTTTTCACGCGGGAAAGTTCCTTATGGGCATCGGAAAGCTCCTTGTAGAGAGAGGCATTCTACGACCTCAACTTGTAAACTTCCTGGGAAAGATTAGCAGACAGGGAATCACAAGCCTCATTGATTATCTCTCGCATCCCGGGGAATCCAAAAAGCTTGGAGGCATGATCCTACGCAAGTATAAATACTTAAAAAATATGTAAAATACACAAAATCAAAATAAAAAGAGTGGAGATGAACATACCTGTGAGTCATCTAGCAAAACAGGACGGGAAGAAGAGCCAGCCTTATTCTCATTTATAAGCCCGAGACTGCTCTCAGCAGTGGATTTCTCTTCTTTCCGGGGAATCCGGGACAAATCTTGACAGTGGGTCTCGGTTTTCTTCTTCTTAACGGGATGGCCCTCGGAAGAGGGAACAGAATACGCCAGAGGACGGTGATTTCCGGCTGGAGGGACCCCGGTAGACCCGACAGCATTGGAAGATCCAGGGCCCTTCCCATCGGAACCCTCTTCCCCGATTTTCCTCTTCTTGGTCTCTGTGACCGTTTTCTCGCTCCCAGCTTTGGCCTTCTTCAGTTTTTCAGAAGCGCCCTTACCCGCCCCCTCGCCGGACTTCGACCCGGGTGGGACTATCGCTGGTCGGGGGGGTATGGCTAATACATAAGAGAATAAAATATTAACTAACACAGATAGCAAAAGAATTTAGAAGAAACTATGAGAAAAAGAAATGAAAATTACCAAGGCTCCGCTTCCCATACAGGCGATGGCAGGTGAACACCTCCGCGGGATATGCTTCCCGGGGAAAATCATAACCACCTACCCTCTGGTAATCCTTCAGACTGACAAAGAATCCAGCTATCCGGTGGTGGCTATCGGATACTTGACGGAAATGAGCCGGGGGGACTGCACTCTGCTCTTCATCTCTGCGGCCCGTTGTTGATTCCATGCCGGGACTGGGTATTTCTCCTCGTCGAAAGTGAAATAGTTATTCATCCAGTCACTTGTCTTCACAGAATCCAGTTTCCCGGAGCAAATAGGCTTGGTTTTGTTCCGGCGTTGAACATTGAACACCCCGGGGACGGAGGTGGTGGATAGGTAGTAGAAACTGCAAAATATGGCCACAGTCCCGGTCACCCCGGCTTGGTGGAAAGAGTAGAGAAAAGCGATCATAACGCTGACGGCATTGGGATGCACCTGGGCCGGGTATATGTTGTAGAAATTCAGGAATTCGGTGAATAACGGAGGGGGAGGAAAAGTAAGGCCATGAAGGAAAAGATGCCGGGGCACGCAAGCCCGGGATGCCATGTCACCACTAAACAGCTCGAGCCCCGCATCGTAGGATAGCGGGACATACATCCTCTTCACAAGTTCCTGGACCGAATCGTCAACCGGGGTCTCCCCTGGATCTTGCGGGTCAGGAGGGACTGGAGCACCATAAGCTACCGTCACCTTTGAGGTCATCATCCCCTTTCCACCTGTCAAACGGGGGGGAGGAATATCTTCGATATCTAGGGAATGATCGTCTACCGGGGCAGAGGCACTGCTACTCATATCAGGTAGATGGGAAAGTGATGGATAGAAGAAGAAATTATTGAGAAGGGAGAAAGTGACAGCGCTTTGTTGATGTGAAAGTGAAAGTGAAACTTTGATTAGGTATTTATAGAGAAGGATACAAGGAATTTCTTGAAGTTGGGAAAAGTAAGCTCAACGTTCGAGAAAAAGCAATAATCAACATTAATTAGGGTGCGGACGCAAAGGGACGCACACGCTAAAAACGCACATTTGGCACATGGTGATACGGGCTGACAAAGGCTGTAGCCCGCTGGGATCCATTTCAGAGACACAGCCTACCGGGCCAAGCTCCGGAAGCCAGGGTCTCGGGGGGGCTAGTGGTGATATGGGCCTCAGCCCATAGATTGGCCCGATAAGCCTATTTGCAAAGGAGAAGAGAGAGTCCAGCCCACCAGTGGTCCTCCCATGACATCAGCTATATTGGATACACCCGGGTACATGAAGGACATGACAATGACCCCGCAGCCCCGGATGCGCGACAGGAAGAGGACCACTTAGCCTAAACCCTCTGATCCTTGCCATTATAAATAGAGGAGTGACCAACAGTAATAAGTATGTTCTATCAGACTTAAATACTCTCTGTATTTCTTCATATTCTCTCTCCTCTGCATAAAGCCCAATCTTCATCATCACGCCGGAGCGTCTACCCTCGGGAAACCCCGGGAGCTTTGTTTTGCAGGATCTAGGTGAGAGATCCGCCGCGGGCTAGGATTCCAGCTCTCCCCGGACAACTCATACCGGGGTTGGTATCCCGGAGCTTACTGGTAGCATCAAATATTTGTATGTGGTTTAAATGTAATAAGACAAGTTAAAATACACAATATTGCATTGACAACAATTCAATTAACCTTTTTAGTACAAAAATTTCAAAACTTGTTTTTTCTTTTCACAGTAAATCAAGTCGAATGAAGTCACCTTCTTGAACTGCTAAAAGTGCTTAGAGCTGCTTGGATCTGCTAGCTGCTAAACCTGACCGCATTAAAGCTGAACTGGACAGGGCCTACCCTTTGAGAAGAAAAAGACACTTTTTTTGACTTTTGAAAACTAGTCCATTGAGTCCAAAAACCACTTTTTAAATCTCTTGGAGTTGCTTCAACTGATTGCAAGAAGCTGAACTAGACAGGGCCGATATGGACCCATTACCTGTTCGACCAAGTCGAAAGGCTAATATTATTAGTTTGGTGATGAACTAAATGGTACAAAAAATAACTTTTTCAAAACAATAGAAATATGAGCGTTTTCAAAGAGTTGATTCATCTTTTATCTCAAAATACATTTTTGTCCAATATTTTGATTTCCTTTAATTTTGATCCACTTCCCTCGGAGTTTATTTCCTCCTTCCATTGATGATTAATTTCGCAAAGTGTATGGCCTTGTCAAGTGATGCTACCAGTAAGCTCCGGGATACCAGCCCCGGTATGAGTTGTCCGGGGAGAGCTGGAATCCTAGCCCGCGGCGGATCTCTCACCTAGATCCTGCAAAACAAAGCCCCCGGGGTCTCCCGAGGGTAGACGCTCCGGCGTGATGATGAAGATTGGACTTTATGCAGAGGAGAGAGAATATGAAGAAATACAGAGAGTATTTAAGTCTGATAGAACATACCTATTACTGTTGGTCACTCCTCTATTTATAATGGCAAGGATCAGAGAGGGTTTAGGCTAAGTGGTCCTCTTCCTGTCGCGCATCCGGGGCTGCGGGGTCATTGTCATGTCCTTCATGTACCCGGGTGTGTCCAATATAGTTGATGTCATGGGAGGACCACCGGTGGGCTGGACTCTCTCTTCTCCTTTGCCAATAGGCTTATCGGGCCAATCTATGGGCTGAGCCCCATATCACCATCAAGTTCAGATTATTGGAAAATACGTATTCCCAATTAAATGTATCTCAATTCAGTTACATTATACTAAGTTCAGTTAAATTAATTTCAGTTCAACTTAAAAAATCTTAGTTGAATTAGATTAATCTCAGTTCAGTTAAATTAATCCCAGTTCAACTGGAATAAACTCAGATAAATTTTATTCAAAAAAATATTTACTTTTGCTTTATTTCAAATGGATATAAAATATTGAATATGTAGGCCATGTTTAGGCATAATGATTCTATTTTGAATACAATAATTTTCACTTCAGTCCATTTCAGCTCAATTCAATTCTGTTCAATTAGGTTCATTTCAGCTCAGTACATTAGTAAAAAGATCATTTCATTAAATTGACGGTTCTAAATATTTTTTGCAGATACACTCCGCATTATTTAGACATACAAATTTTATTTTCAGTTGACTAATTTTGTTTGTAAAATATGGAGTAACAAAGAGGTATACAGAGAGACTAAGAAACAATAATAACATACAAAGAGGGGAGATTTGAAGATCGAGGGATTATTGAACTGAACCTAAATTTGACTTTCTAAATGGATCTAATTAATCGTTCAGTTCGACATTTTGAATAATAAACCTGATTACAGTAATTGCTATTTACTAGGAATCTTTACACAAGAAGATCAAGTACGCGAAAAACCCATTTCAAATTCAACCGGATTTTATTTAAAAAAATAGTGACAAATATTTCCAAAGAAAAATAATAATATATAATACAAAAGATAATCGATCAAAAAATGATTGAGGGTAATATTTGATTGATATAAAATCACACTCATCTTAAATAATGCTATAAAATTACCATTTATAAGTGATTTATAAAAATATTAACATACCATTGCAACTACTTTGTGATTAAGTACGAATGCTTTTTACTAATTACTGATTGATAATCAAATCATAATAATTAGTTTCCTAATATTTAGTTTCATAACTATTATATATAGAATGGAATATATATATACAGAAATTGCTGGAAAAAGTGCAAAATAATAGGCATATAACATCCAATTATACCGCACTTCCTTCAATCAATCTGGGTTCATCAAAACATTCAACTTAGAACATTCAGGATCATAATAAAAATGTAAACAAAAGCAGATGGGCCTAATCTTGAAACTCCCACTCACCAGCACAGACTAGGAACCCCCAAAAACAAGCTGCAGATTGAGAAGAACACCACCACAAGATCATCAGCTACGATCCCCATTCACAAGGTCCGAGGTTAGGCTCCCCAATCAGCCGAATAAGTTCTTGGTCGCAGGAACAAGCATCACATTCTATATCAACATGATCAATGATTGTCCCACCATCAGTTCTCCTCATCCGATGGTTGAGGAGACGATACTCCCGGCAGCAGAACTGAGACGGGCCACGATGGTATCTGAGAAGGTTGACGATCTTGATGCCGCCCCAGGGGCGTATACACCAGCGCACGCGGTCCCTAGCAAGCAGAATAGACTCCCTGGATTTCTTTTTCAAGTACATCATTAGGTCCACCCCTTTCTGCGTATCTCCTTCCAGAATTGAGAAAACAGAGAGGGCATACGTTGAGTCATCATGCCCAAAACTGGAAGCTTTTCTAAGCCAATTCAGTGCTCCAGTTGGATTCTGTGCCGAGACATAATCTTTCTGAATCCAATTACGGTATAAGTTGACACGGATTAAAATCTCCATAATAATATCAGTGGGAAGGGTGGCAACAACCGTCAGATCCATGCCGGAAAATGAAAATGAAATCGATCAACCGGAATTTGTTTAATATTTTGTATATGAAAGAGCAGCTATTGAGAGGAGTTGGGTTGAAAGTTGAAACAATAGTAGCATTAGAGCATGCCCAACAGTTACTCTATAATAGAGTTTTTAGCTAGATTTGCCCTTTTTGAGTTTATTATTGCTTCCAACAGATGCTCTATCTCATACTCTAAAATAGAGATATGGTAAAATTAGAAGAATGAAAGGGTATATGGGCTACTCTTCTTTCATACTCCAAAATTTAATGCTACCATTGATTCTTACTTTTTCCTTCCTTTTTAATCCTATACTTTCTTAATCATTCACATCTTCACACACATAAAAATATTGAAAACATAAATTTGCAAATAAAATTAAAGCCATGTTTGCCAGAAAATATAATTCAATTAAAATACCAAAAATAAAATTAACTTCATTCTAATTCAATTCAGTTTAGTAAAATATAATTTGATCAAATTCAAGTAAATTTAGAAATTCTGATTCTATTTTTCAATAGAAAAATTTCACTTCAATTTAATTTAGTTCAGTAAAATATAATTTGATCAAATTCAAGTAAATTTAGACATTTTGATTCTATTTTTCAATACATAAATTTCACTTTAATTCAATTTAAATTAGTAAGAAATAAGTCCAGACAAACATGCGCTAATTGTGTGCTCTTGGGAGTATCAAATAAAATTAAGTATAACTATTATTATTTATGGTATTAAATTTATGGAATGGTAAAATGAAGCAACTGTTGGATGGAGTCTAAATAATTATAGAGGTTTTGGAATTTGGTACTCTATTACAAAGATTGTTTTAGAGTAGCTGTTGGGCTTGCTCTTAGTATTTAACCTCCCACAATTAACCTTTTGCAATCCCCCATAAAAGCAATTTTTTAAATAGCCGATGAAATCAAACCTTCTCCAGTACACCATTCCGTCTATTTATATTACTGTAGTGTGAAAATTAATCCGAGATTCAGTTTAACTGTCGGAACATTTTTTGGTTGTCCGTTGGTCTATTACGATGATATTTAGTTTAATACAATACAATCAAATCGGAAGTTGAATGGTAATTTTATTAATAATTCATTTTGGTGTTTGGAGGCTTAAAATTGCGATTTAGAGAAAGCGTTTTTTATAATAAACTTCAATCTATCGAATTTACGTTTGTTTAAGTCATAACATTACTTTATCATTGGGTGTTAATTTTGTAGGTCATTTATGTTAAAAACATATCGGGAGCATCACATTCAAAGGCATTTTGGGCGTAAATTAGCGGATTAGATAAAATACATTGGATTTGGCCGTCAATAAGCTGTTTAAATTTGGGTCTAAAAGGTTTTTTGTGGCCTCAATAGGTTCAATTTGAGAATAGTAAAGAATGTAGCTGTTTAAATGACAAAGGTTTAACAATCAAATACTTCTTTAATCACCCTTGCTCCTCTATACCAATTATGCAAAAATATGGAAAAATATGTTGAAATTGAGACATTGAGCTAACCTCTATTATTATGGATTAAAAGCAGTGGTACCCCCAAGTTTATAATAAAATGTCAATGTACCCCTGAGTAATTCCAAAATTGATCATGCACCCCTATAATTACATTGAAGCTAAAGAACTGAACCCCTGAATCCAATTTTCCAGCAGCATCTTGCATGAAAGGCAAATTTACCCTCACTTGTTGGCAATTTTTTTCACCCTAACCCAAATGCCCCTGGCCACAAAAAAAAACCATAAATTCAATATCAATGAGTTATCGAATTTATGCAAAACATAATTGATAAAAGTTCAACTTTATATCCAAAAACTCAACAAATTGAAAACGTTGGTGAACTTTCCATAATCTCGCATGCTCTATTCTCTCCTTTGGTAATTTCAGATAGTCACGATAATTATTATTGGGCGTGGCGGTTTCGGTCCCCCGGCTCACACTAATTACTGGGCACGGTGGTTATGGTCCCATCTGCTCCAAACGCGTTCATCCGATGAAGTAACAGGGACTGGTAATATGGATTTGGATTGTCTTGCTTAAATGAGTGTGATCCTAAAAGGAAGCGGGAGTTAAACGAATAATTAGGTAGGGGGATTATTCAATATTCATTGAATAATTTGGTTGTGGCATGTTTGTCCTATACTTTTTTTAACAATAAAATAAATAAAAGTGAGGTGAGTCTTGTCATTTTACATTTGGCAAAAGAAAATAACATAGGGGTACACAAGCACTTATTTCTATTATTATTATCTGTAACAACAATTCATGGAATTGTTACTATAGTGCAACATTTTATTTCATGGACTTTCTATTATTGCACTTTTGACTTTATCTACTATCTTTATTAGATTTGTCAATTTTTGATGAAGTGCGGTATAAGTTTCATAATTAAAAAGTTTGGTGTAACTTTTAGATAATTTCAAAAAAGAGCGGTAATTTATTACCGTATATTGATGTATTTTAATTCATAAGTTGAAGACATGCATACCCTTGTTTGTAATCTAAATTATTTTATTAATTTAGTTCAGTTGAGTCGAGTCTAAACAAGATGAAAAATTAATTCAGCCCTGACTAGCTAATACTTTTAATATTTGTTGAATTGTGATTTATATCCAGGTGAAATAATTAAATGATGTTCAATTTTCATAAATTCCACGAAGTTCATTTAAATAATATATAAATTAAAATTTAGTGTTCCGTCTCAATTTTAATAATTCAGATCATTTTTCTTAAGTTTGAAATTTTTTCATTTCACATAACTTACATATTCAATTTTCAAAATAGATTGTGAGAAAACTTAATGAAACTCAGTAAACTTAAATTACGCGAAATATATTTAATATATTAAAACCTCATAAAATTTCATGAAATTTCACTGAATCGAAATTAATCTGAAATAATTTAGATGTTCTTGAAAATAATGTTAATTGAAATAGACTGCAAACACTCCATGATCACAATGAGTATAGGTTCAACTTCATCAAAAGATTTAAATAGCAACATTCATCAAGAGAAACAATCACATACTACATTAATCCGGCCCTAATCATTAGCCCGCCCCCTAAGTAGAAGAGACCATAAATCCCCAAAAACAAGGTTGAGGAGAAGAACACAAAACCAGTACCATCCTCTACTAGATCCTTACCAACGGAAGATTCGAAGAACTTCCTGGCCGCAAGAGCATGCATCACATTCTATATCAACCGGATCCACGATGTCCCACCCAGCATATCTGATGCAGCGTTTTAGGTGACGATGCTCAGTGCAGCAGAAAGGAGCCGGGCCAGTCCAGAAATCCAGAAGTCTTTCGTTCCGGCACCTCCAGCTGGTGATACGGCCTCTCAGGCGTTCCCTGGCACGCTTAATAGACTGCTTGGATTTGTTTTTCATGGCTGATGCTACCAGTAAGCTCCGGGATACCAGCCCCGGTATGGGTTGTCCGGGTGAAGCTGGAATCCTAGCCCGCGGTGGATCTCTCACCTAAGACCTGCAAAACAAAGCACCAGGGGTCACCCGAGGGTAGACACTCCAGCGTGATGATGAAGATTGGGCTTTATGCAGAGGAGAGAGAATATGAAGAAATACAGAGAGTATTTAAATCTGATAGAACATACCTTTTACTGTTGGTCACTCCTCTATTTATAATGGCAATGAGCAGAGAGGGTTTAAGCTAAGTGGTCCTTCCCCTGTCGTCTAGTCGGGGTTGAGGGGTCATTTTCATGTCCTTCTTGTACCCGGGTAGATCCAAGAAAGCTGATATCATGGAGGACCACTAATGGGCTGGACTCTTTTTTCTCCTTTGCCAATAGGCTTATTGGACCAGTGTATGGGCTGAGGCCCATATCATCACTAGCCCCCCGAGACCCTGGCTTCCGGGGCTTGGCCCGGTGGGCTGGGTCTCTGAAATGGATCCCAGCGGGATACATCGTTTGTCAGCCCGTGTCACCATGCGCCAAATGTGCGGTTTTAGCGTGCGCGTCCCTTCGTCGTCCGCACCCTAATTAATGCTGATTATTGATTTTTCTCGATTGTTGAGTTTTCTTTTCCCAATTTCTAGAGATTCCTTGTATCCTTCTCTATAAATACCTGATCACAGTTTCATTTTCACCTTCATATCAACAAAGCACTGTCACTTTCTCAATTCGCAACACTTTCTTCTTCTATCCATCACTTTACCATCTATCTGATATGAGTCGTAGCACCCCTGCCCCTGTAGACGATCATTCCCTAGACATCGAAGATATTCCTCCCCGTTTGAAAGGTGGAAAGGGGTTGATGACTTCAAAAGTGACGGTAGTTTATGGTGCTCCAGTTCCTCCTGACCTGCAAGATCCAGGAGAGAGTGACGGTAGTTTATGCTGCTCCAGTTCCTCCTGACCTGCAAGATCCAGGAGAGACCCCGGTACATGATTCGGTCCGGGAACTTGTGAAGAGGATGTGTGTTCCGCTATCCTATGATGCGAGGCTCGAGCCGTTTAGTGGTGACATGGTGTCCCGGGCTTGCGTGCCCCGGCATCTTTTCCCCTCCCTTCATTGTTCACCGAATTCCTGAACTTCTACAACATATCCCCGGCCCAAGTGCATCCTAACGCCGTCAGCGTCATGATCGCCTTTCTCTACTCTTGTCATCAGGCCGGGGTGACCGGGATTGCTGCTATATTCCGTAGTTTTTACTATCTATCCACCACTGCCGTCCCCGGGGTGTTCAACGTTCAACGCCGGAACAAGACGAAGGCTATTTGCTCTGGGAGGCTTGATTCTGTAAAGACAAGTGACTGGATGAATAATTATTTCACTTTCAATGAGAAGAAATATCCAGTCCTGCATGGAATCAACGGGCCGCAGAGATGAAGGGTGCACTTCCTCCGGCTCAGTTCCTCCAAGTATCCGAGAGTCACAACCGGATAGCTGGGTTCTTTGTCAGCCTGAAAGATTACAAGATGGTGGGCGGTTATGAATTTCCCCGGGAGGCGTATCCCGCAGAGGTGTTTACCTGACGTCGACTGTGTGCGAAGCGGAGCCTGTGTAATTTTCTTCTCTTGCTCTTAAAGTTTATTTTATATTCTTTTGCTACCTATGTTAGTTAACATTTTATTTTTTATGTGCCAGCCATATCCCCCCGGCCAGCGATAGTCTCACCCGGGTCGAAGTCCGGCGAGGGGGCGGGGAAGGTCGCTTCCGAAAAATCAAAGAAGGACAAGGATGGGAGTGAGAAAGTGGTCGTAGAGACTAAGAAAAGGAAAGTCGGGGAAGAGAGTTCCGATGGGAAGGGCCCCGGAGCTTCCAATGTTGTCGGGTCTACCGGGGTTCCTCCGGCTGGCAACCGTCATCCCCTGGCGTTTGCTGTTCCCTCTACCGGGGGTCATCCCGTCAAGAAGAAGAAAACCGAGCCCCGTTCTCAAGATTCGTCCAGATTCCCCGGAAAGAGGAGAAATCCACTGCCGAGAATAGTCTCGGGCCTATAGATGAGAACAAGGCTGGCTCTTCCTCTCATCCTGTTTTGTTGGATGACTCACAGGTATGTGTATTTCTATTCTTTTTGTTTATTTTGATTTTTTGTTTTTTACATATGTTTTAAGTTTTTATCCTTTTGTAGGATCATGCCTCCAAGCTGTTTGGGTTCCCCGAGATGCGAGAGATAATCAACGAGACTTGTGATTCCCTGTCGGCAAGCCTTTCCCAGGAAGTTGACAAACTGAGGTCGCAGAATGCCTCTCTTTACAAGGAGCTTTCCGTCGCCCATAAGGAACTTTCTCGCGTGAAAAAGGCTGGTGAACGCGGTCTTGCCCTTGCGCAAGAAGCTCTTTGTCGGGCATTCGTTGACCGGGTTTTCACAAGCCACGCCTTTGAGGAGAAGATACTTTCCCTTTGTGATGTCTCCAATGTAGCAGCCATGCATGCTGCTTATAAATCGGTCCGGGAGTATGTTCCCCGGGAATGTAGGGCGGAGTTTCGGGCTGCCTGGTATCGTCCCAAAGCAGATGGGTGGTTCAACTACGCGGTGGACAAGTTTATGAAAGAAGGCATTGATGGGATATCCCCCGGAGTGATGTCTGTTTTTGAGGGTGCTAGGAATGTTGACCCCCTAGGATATCAGTACTTATGCTGAAGATGCTTCCAAACTTGCGCAGGACAGGGAGGATCCTGGCCCGGATGATCTGGAGAATCTAGCTAACATCGAGACTCCGGCAGCCTCAGAAGAAGAAGACAGGGGTTCTGATGAAGAGAATGATAAGTCCCCGGTCCGTGAGGTCGAGCAAGTGCCTTTGGAGGATGAAGAAGCTCAAGTCTCCCCGGAAGGTGATGAAGCCCAGCAGGAAGAGCCATCACCCCGGGATGATGACGAGGACACTGATGTGGAAGTATAGTCTAGATACTTAGTCCTCTTATTTTGATTTCATTTTTCTCTCTTTGGATTGTTGCTTCTATTGTTTTTAATTGTTATTTTCCCCGGGCTCCTCCCCTGAACAGTTCTCTTTTGTGATTCAGGGAGGGAAAAAGGGTTCCGGGGATGAGAGCGATGACTCCAATGATGTAAGAGGCTCTCTCTGTTTGCATTTTTTTCTAAGAATAACTTTTATCCAACTTTTATCCAATTTTTCAAGTTATGAATGTTTGGTTATACATGTTCTGAGATTGCATGCATTTTGTCAAGTTTGTATCTGAATTTTCTCGCTTGTGTAGCCCCGGGATAATCCTCCCGGTACTATTCCTTCCGGGGCCATTCCGGAGAATGAGACGTCTTGTCCCCGGTGTGTGGAGTTAGAAGAACAGCTAAGTCGTTGGCAATTGGACGGCATCCAAACTCGTTATCTTTTGGTTCAATCCGGGATCAGGTCGGTGATAGATGAATTTCCAGATGTCACTTCATTAGTAACAAAGCTCCGGGAAATATCAAATCAATTTGGATCCCTTTCCCAGTGTCAATCCCTGGCACGAGACCGGGTAAACGCCGCTCTAGATGCTGACAAGACCATTTCAATGCTACAAGCCGAGCATGATGCCTTCAAATCCCGACTCAATGATGAGTTTGACTTAGTGTGGTCCGAACTCCCATTTTATTGCGATAAACTCAAGTGGTTACAGAAGAGGGGCGATCCGCTCAAAAGGAATTTGAAGCTGGAAAGGGAGAACCGGGAATTGGCGGCCCGGAACTTAATCCTTCGGGAGAACTTGGTTACTCTTCAGCTAACTTACCACTTGACCGGGTTGTGTTTGGGTCGGGTCCACCCCCGTTATACACTAACTTTCCCCGCGAGGTTGGGGCATTGTTAGTGCGTATGTTTCGTATGGGTTGGAACGACCCCGAGTACCGGTATCGCCCTACTTTCGAGGAAACTATCGCGTGGTGGTAGCATCAAAGAGATGGTCGTTATCTCCCACCTTCCTTGGTGCTTATTCCGAGCTGGGTTTCCATAGATTTTACCGTGGAAAGGTATCTCGGGTTTCGTGTGTCTGTTGATCTGGAGGAATCTGCTCGAAGGGTGTCTAGACTCCAGGCAGACGCTGCCAGAATCCGAGCCTTTATAGCCTCCGAGGAGGCCGCCAAAGAGCAAATACTTTTAGCCCGGGAAAAGAGCAAGGGAAAAAGCAAAGTCGTTGCCAGAAAGAAGAAAAAGTCTCCCCGTGCTCAAGGACCTGTCATCATTGGAGCTCCCCGGAGGGTATCGTCACCTGACGTTTCGTCCTCAGATGGTGATTTTGATCCATATGACGAAGCTGGTCCTTCTGGTGCTGGTCCTTCCGGTGTCCCCCCGGCCGAGGAGTCTAATGCCCCGGGGAACACAGTTACTGCTAATCAACCCAGTCATCCCGCTACTCAAGATGATCAGGGGTCTCCTATTAGTTGGGATGGTCCTCCTTCCCTTTGTTAACTTAGTTTGCATAGTGTAGGATTTAGAGTTGTAAATTTCACAGTTATTCATTGCAGATTAATGATATGAGTTTGTATGTTTTTCCTCAATACTTGTTCAATCATTTTTATCAATCATCTCCCCCTGGTCGCTTGTTCAAGCGTGCCTGTGTGTAATCTTTGTTGTTGTCCGGGTGCTTGTTCATGCGTACCCGTTACTCTTGCACTAGCCCCTCGGGCGCTTGTTCAAGCGGCCCCGGTTCAACTATACTTGAGAAAATTTAAACTTGCAAAACAATCTTCATAAGCACAATAATAAAATGCAAACGCGGGCCATGAGACAACCTAGGCTCAACCCTGGCCAGAGGTCCTCATGCCCCACTCGTGCTACCGTCCTAGGCTTATCCCTTGCCAGAGGGGTAAACACAAGAATTAACTAAGCATAGTACCTACGTAAATTTGTGATGTTCCAGTTCCGCGGGACCTTCTTCCCGGCCTTGTCTTGCAACTCGTAACTCCCCCCAAGATGGGCTGCTGTCACCTTGTAAGGTCCTTCCCGGTTGGGAGCTAACTTCCCACTTGCAACTTGTTGGCTCTTGTCGTTCCAGCGCATCACCCACTCTCCCGGGGTAAACTGCTCCTTTCGCACTCGTCTGTCATGATAATTTTTAACCCGCTCCTTCACCCGGGCCTCGTGCAGGGCTGCTTTTTCCCGCTTCTCCTCCAAAAAATCTAAATCCAGCAGCCGTTCATTCTGGTTTGCTTGCTCGTCCGGGAACTTCGAACGAAGACTGGGCACTCCAACTTCTGCCGGGATTACCGCCTCCGCCCCGTAAACCAAAATATAGGGGGATTCGCCCGTGGCGGAACTCTCCGTTGTTCTGTTTGCCCATAAGACACTTGGGAGTTCATCAACCAAGTTTCCCCTCGCTCCCTGAAGACACGTCTTGATTCCGTTGACGAGGGTCCTGTTGATGACCTCGACCTGCCCGTTAGCCTGAGGGTGGTAAACCGAGGTTAGCTTCTGTTCAATCCCATACTTCTTGCACCAGGATTTGGAAGGGTCATTCTCAAACTGTGCCCCGTTATCCGTCACTATGAACCGGGGTATCCCATAGCGGCAGATAATATTCTTCCAACAGAATTTCACACAAGTTTCCCCTAATATTGGTCAAGGGAGCAGCTTCTACCCACTTGCTGAAGTAGTCAACAGCCACGATCAAATACTTGAAACCTCCGGGCGCTGTCGGGAAAGGGCCTTCTAGATCCAAACCCCAACGGATGAAAGGCCAGGTCCCGGATATTCCAATCATCTCCCCCTGCGGCAAATGGATCAAGGGTGCAAACTTCTGGCACTGCCCATAGGAGCGAACAGCTTTTTGGGCGTCCTCAAACAGCGTGGGCCAGTAATAACCCGTACACATGATCTTCCGGGCCACAGTCCGGGCCCCTTGATGATTTCCGTTGGGACCCTCATGTACTTCTTTCAACAGGTGGCATGCTTTTTCCCCGTCAACGCACTTCAGCCAAGGTTGAAGGTATCCTCTCCGGATCAGCTCCCCATCCAAGACAACATACCAGGGGGCTTTAACCCGGATTTTTCGGGCCTTAACCTTGTCGTCCGGCAGCGTCCCCTTCTCCAAGTACTCTAGAAGAGGCGTGATCCAGGACTCGGTTTCTCGAACTACTGCGACATGGTTGGGGTGCTCATAACCCCGTGTAGTTATCATCTCCATGAACAGATTCTGATCCTATTCCGGCTTGAGCTCCGATGAAGCCAACTTACTCAGTGCATCCGCCTTACAGTTCTCCTCCCGGGGAATCTGTGTTAGCGTAACCCGGAGGAAACCCTGCATCATTAACTTCACCGCCTCCAGGTATTTCTGCAAACTTCTTTCTTTGGCCTCATACTCCCCATTGACTTGCTGGACCACAATGGCCGAATCACTGTAGGTGTTTACCACTTTTGCACCTGTCTCCCGGGCCAGGCGTAACCCGGCAAGGAGGGCCTCGTACTCGGCATCATTGTTGGTGGTTTTGAACTCGAACTGCAGCGCGTAACGATACTCCTTGCCTCTGGGACTGACCAGCACAACCCCAGCCCCACTTCCCCCAGCATGGGAGGAGTCATCCACGTGCAATTTCCACCCCGGCTCATCTTCCATCGGGTCTTCCACGGCGTTGTCCGCCATTTCAACTAAGAAGTCAGCCAGAGCCTGCCCTTTGATAGACTTCCTCGCCTGATAAGTGATCTCATGCTCCCCAGTTCAATCGCCCATTTCATCATCCGGCCTGATGCTTCCGGTTTCAGCATAACTTGGCGAAGTGGCTGGTTGATGGGATGGCTTTGGAAATACGGGCGGAGTCTCCGAGACGCGTGCACTAGGGCTAACAGCAAACGTTCTAGTGAAGAGTAACGCGTCTCCGGTCTTTGAAGGGCTCTGCTTACAAAATACACCGGATTCTGCGCCCTCCCGGACCCCCGGACTAAGGCCGCACTTATAGCTTGATCCGCTGCTGCTAGATACAAAAACAGTTCTTCCCCCGGGACTGGCTTGGAAAGGGTTGGGAGTTTCCCCAAGTGCTCCTTCAATTCCTTGAACGCATTCTCGCACTCGGGATTCCATTCAAACTTCTTTGCTCGTCTCAAAATGTTGAAGAAAGGCAGCTACTTCTCTGCCCCCCGTGCCAGGAATCTGCTCAATGCCGCCAAGGACCCTGTTAAGCGCTGCACATCCTTGACCTTGCTCGGGGAGGGCATGCTCAGGATTGCATCAACCTTCTCCGGGTTCACATCGACCCCCCGGTTTGACACCATATACCCCAAGAACTTGCCTGCCGCTACCCTGATAGTGCTTTTCTCCGGGCTCAGCTTCAGGTCGACCCTCCTTAACACAACAAACAGCTCCCAGAGATCCTCCAAAAAAGCGTCATGTGTCCTGCTTTTGATCACCATGTCATCCACATAGACCTCCATAATCCTCCCGAGCTGATCTTTGAACACCCGATCCACCATACGCTGGTATGTGGCTCCTGCATTTTTAAGACCGAATGGCATTTTCCTGTAACAAAAAGTACCAAAGTCAGTAATAAAAGAGGTTTTTGGCCGGTCCTCCGGGGCCATGACAATCTGGTGATATCCCCGGTGTGCGTCAAAGAACGCCAGGAGCTGATAGCCCGTTATTGCTTCCACCATCTGGTCAATGGACGGCAATGGGTGACTGTCTTTAGGGCAGCACTTGTTCAAGTCTGTAAAATCTATGCACTTCCTCCAAGATCCATCATGTTTTTTCACCCGGACCGGATTAGCAATCCACTCCGGGTATGTGATTTCTTCAACCATGCCGGCATCCAGCATCCTCGTTACCTCCGACCGGACAAGCTCCACCCGATCCGCTGCCAAGGCTCTTTTCTTTTGCCTGATGGGTTTCAGATCCGGATAGACATTCAGCCGGTGTATCGCAACCTCCTCTGGTATCCCCGTCAAGTCTTCTGTTATCCACGAGAACACATCCTCATACTCCTTGAGCAGCTCCCGGAGCTCCTCCTTCACATTTCCCGGGAGATGCTTCCCGACACTCACCTTTCCCCGGGATCCTACCTCCATGTCTCTCAGTTCGAAAGATACAGGGTCACCATGCACTTCTCCCACGGTATTATCCTTCCCGGAACTCTCCTCGGGCTCCGAAACGTGTACTCTCTCAGATCCTCCGGCCTTGGCATCCTTTATTGCAGTTAGCATGCAACTGCGGGCAGTTGTTTGATTACCAATAATCGAAGCAATTCCTTGATCTGTCGGGAATTTCATGGTTAAGTGGTAGGGAGAGCATATCGCCCGATCTTGCGTCAACCAAGGGCGGCCTATAATCATGTTGTACGGGGAAAAAGCATTTATGACCGCGAAGTTACACAAAACAGTACATCTCTTGTTAATATCCAAGTGATCAACAAGGGTCACCCGTAAGGCTATAACTCCTAGAGGGTGAACTGTCCGACCTGTGAAACCTGATAGCTGGGACAAACATGGCTTCAGGTTCTGGCGTCCGATGTGCAACTGGTCAAAACAATCAGCGAACATAATCTCCACGCTGCTCCCATCAACCACAAAGATTCGCTTTATCACCACTCCCTCTACCTCGGCTGGAATCACCATGGGGTCAGAGTGAGGCACCTGGCCCGGGACTGCATCCGCTTCTGAAAAGGTGATAGTCTCGTCATGTTTAAACCTCTTTCCCTGGATCTCCCCCAGAGGGACATATCTACTTTTAGCTTTCACCGCCGATAGTGTATGTGCCCCATCTCCCACTATACCGTTGATCACATTTATCGTCCGGGGCGCTCCGGGTCCAGGAGCTCCCGGTCTATGAGCTTGTGGGGCGGGGTTAGGAGCAGTGTTAGCCTCCACAGGGCGATTACCGCCTTGGCCTCGGCTTTTCCTCCAATTCCGCTTCCTTTCTTGTCCTGCCAGAGCAGCTACCGGGTGTGCATCTCCCGCCACGCAGTCCCGGAGCTGACCCCGCTCCACCAACTTCTGAATATCCTTGCGCAGGACACGACAGCCATCTATAGTATGACCGTAAGACTTGTGAAACTCACACCATTTCTGGGCGTTGGCCGGGGCCGGGGCCGGGGCCGGGACCCCTTGTATAACTAGGGGGTCCGTGAAGAGACCCCGATGAATGGCCAGAATCTCCGTTTTTGTCTTGGAGAGTGGAGTATACGTCGGTCTCACCACCTACGTCTGTCCCCCCGGCGCAGGTGCCGCTCCCTGGACCGGCGGGCGCCTTACTGGCTCCTGGCGGACACCCTGGTGGGGAGTCGCCCGGAGCGTGGTTGTTTGGGTTGCCGTGGTCGTGATCACCCGCTGTTCAAAGAATCTAACAGTGTTCATTTGAGTATGGTTAGCTTCGTGCACGCTGCAATGCATCTCCACTGTCAGCTAGAGGTGGTAGAAGGTTCCCGGCATGTTCTTCATCAACTCAATATAGAACATCTCGTCTCTCAATCCATTCACAAAGTTACCGATTAAGGCCTTCTCATGCAAGTGCCTATCCTGGACCTTCATAGACTCGGCAATATACCAGACATAATACTGCCAAGTAAACTTCTTCTCCAACTGCCGCGTGGCTAGGACCGTTGCCAGGTTCACAAAGTTTGTCTTCATGGCTGCATACCGATGGACCAGGACGGTAGCAAAGTCCCAGAAAGTCTTCAACGAACCCTGGGGAAGACTCTAAAACCAACTCAAGCAGTTACCCCGGAGGTAAGAGGGTAATAGCTTGCACTGCAACGGCTCGTCAATGTCCCGGGCACCCATGACACTAAGATATGTGTGAACAAACTCCTCCGGATCCCCGTCACCATTGTACGTCAGAACTCCAGAACCTCTGGAACCCACGAGGAATGAGGAACCATCCCCCGCCTTCCAATCATCCTACTCAGCCGATCTTCAATGGAACCATTGTTGAACGGGGTTTTGTATCCGCTGTAATATGGTTGAGCCTGCGGGTTTAAACCACCTGGGAGCTGCTGATCCGGATGCTGCTGCTGATCTGGAGGCATCTGCTGACCCGGGGGCATCTGCTGATTTCCGGGTCCTCCTCTCCCATACTTCTCCAAGTCCACTACATCAAGTACTTTGTTATGGGCCGCTGCCTTAGCCGCTTTCCATGCTCGAAATTCTCCAAATTCCGCAGCGTTGGTATGGATAGTTTCTGGGTCTCCAAGCTCCTCTTCATCCGGGTATTCTTCTCCGGAATCAAAATACTCCGGTTCGGATTCACCACCATCTCCGAACATCTCCTTGTTCTGCCTCTCCTTTTCTTACCGGACCTTCTCTCTCTGCTCCTTCTGCATCTCCCTGAGAGTACGCTCCGGCACCTTCTTCTTTCCTTTGCGCTTCTCAGCGGCCACACGGGCAGCCTCCTTGCGCGCCCGTTCCTTTTCCTCGGCCACTTTCCGCGCCTCCTGGGCAGGCGCGGCCCTCTTTGTCTTAGGGCCACCCTCTGCCTGACTAGCCTTGGTGGGGGGTTCTCCCCCTGTCTTTCTAGGCCTACCGCGGGGCATGACGAAGCAGAATGGATCCCACTGGGCGTGCCAACTGATGCTACCAGTAAGCTCCGGGATACCAGCCCCGGTATGGGTTGTCCGGGTGAAGCTTGAATCCTAGCCCGCGGTGGATCTCTCACCTAAGACCTGCAAAACAAAGCCCCCGGGGTCACCCGAGGGTAGACGCTCCGGCATGATGATGAAGATTGGGCTTTATGCAGAGGAGAGAGAATATGAAGAAATACAGAGAGTATTTAAGTCTGATAGAACATACCTTTTACTGTTGGTCACTCCTCTATTTATAATGGCAATGAGTAGAGAGGGTTTAAGCTAAGTGGTCCTTCCCCTGTCGTCTACTCGGGGTTGAGGGGTCATTTTCATGTCCTTCTTGTACCCGGGTAGATCCAAGACAGCTGATGTCATGGAGGACAACTGATGGGCTGGACTCTTTCTTCTCCTTTACCAATAGGCTTATCGGGCCAGTGTATGGGCTGAGGCCCAAATCACCAATGGCCCTGATCAGCTCCACCCCTTGCTGCGTGTCTCCTTCGACGACAGATAACATGGCGAGGGCATACGTGGAGTCGTCACGCCCAGATTTAGAGGCTTTTATGTAAGCCAATTCAGAGCTCCTGTTGGATTTACTCCCCATACGTAATCTTTCACAATCCAAACCATGAAGCACACACGCACAAAAATCTCAGATAGAATATCCGTGTGAAGGGCATTAAAACGGAAAATATCCATGACGGAAAATCTTAAAGAAACTGACGAGGCAGAGAGGTTTTGTGAGAGAGAAAGTCTTTGTTTATGGGAGGGCTGTATTTAACCTTCCGCATTCCACCTTTTGCATTCCCCACCACAAAAATAAAGTAATTGTAAACCCAAGGAGATTCCACCTTTTAACAGTTTTACATTACCCTAGTAATTAATTATTGAAAGCAAAGAGTCACTAGAATATATGAAGATTAGTAGACCCTAGCTGAATAGAATTATTGTATAAAATGACTTAACAGTAGAGATTAGTAACTCACAATCACTTTATCAAATGATCATTAATAATCCAAAAAACTTAATTCATCCTAGTCAAATAAAATACAGTTGGTTATTAATCGTTTAAAAAACCTAGTCTCAAAAGCAATATCTCATACTCCCATTAAGTGGTTTAGGTTGTTATCTATTATTGAGGAAAGCATTGTCATTTTTGCAAACATGTATGTATCAAATATTTGTTGTCATAAGTATTGTTTTTGTTAAGTTGTTCATAACTTCATATCATACTTCGTCTCAATTATTTTTATGGACATAATCTCTTCGGATCTGGAAAGTACGTATCAATAGCCTATGTCAAGTTCAGCTTAATTAACTGCGCGGAAGTTGGCGAAAAATAGTTGAAGCAAGCTGCAATTAGCTGAAACACGATGCAGGTAGCTAAACTTAGTAGAAGCAAGCTGCAGGTAGCTGCAGCATGCTACAGTTAGCTGAATTTGGATAAAGTTCGCTAAAATAAGATAAAAATATTTTATTTTAAATAGTATAAATTTTAGCAGATAACAATAAGTTTAATAACTTTTTCTATTTTACTCCATTGTTTTTTTTTAAATGCACTACATATTTTAAAGAAACTTTTTATGTCTCAAGACTTATCTCTTTTCCCTTTCATAACATTCATCCAAATCATCCTAAGATCTCATTATCCGGTACAAGAGCAAGAAAATATGTACTAGAGTTTACACATGCACCACCTACAGGTAAAGGCGGAGCATTTTAACAAATGATATTCTTCATTGAGAATGAAAATTGAAGATGCATCTGGACAGTTAAAAAGTAATAAAAAAATGCCTCAAATTTCAAATTTTCAAATTTTCAAATTGAAAATTATTGTTTCATGCTTCACGCTTCATAAATTCTTTCGAATGCAAGAGAGTGACATTTCTATTTTAGATCACAGGCATATACAAGGAACTAGTGATTTCACTATTTTGATGATCATCAAAAAAGTGGTATGGAAGGAGTGCGTGAAAGTATAGCTGAACAGATTTGGAATTTGGTAGGTGGTGACACTCGTGAAATTGAACGATCAAATGACAGCGATTAGTATGGATTCAATCAATATGCATTTTGGGAATATTTTCTCAAATTGTTAGAGCATCTCCAATGGTAAGAAAATAAGGAGTGCTTTTTAAATTCCACATCATCACTTTTGATAGAATCTAGAGCAAATTCAACAATGATTTGATTTTTAAATTCTACTCATCATTAATTAATAATGGAAAATATAAACCTTCAAAATGGTCCACATTAAATTAGGGAGTGCTCCTTAAGTAAGTAGTAGCTATCTAATAAGGAGTAGGGGTGTAAATGAGTCGGGTCGTTTGTGAGAAAATCTCGAGAAGCTCGGTCAAAACTCGATCTCGAGCTCGGGTTGACCAATCTCGATCTCGAGTCTGAGCTTTTAAATTATATTTCGATAAGCTCGACGAGCTTATTGAGAAAAATATATGTAATTAGATATATAGTTAATATAGGGGTTTCTTTGGAAATAATTATGAATATAAAATTAAATTAAGTATTAGGGTATGTGTGACTGTAATACAGCTTGTGTATAAACTGTATACACGCTAACCATTAAATAAATGAATACATTTCATGTGTTTTTGGATTTTGTAATTGTTGTATTTTATTTTATTAACAGGATTATTTAGCTATATTATTTAAATTGATTTGAAATCGAGCCTTTTGAGTTAAACGAGCTTACTTGGCTCGAATACGAACTCGAATTTCGTTAAGCTCGCGAGTCGGACTCGAACTCACAAAAATTTAATGAGTCGAGTCATGAGGACGATTTTTTATGTTCGAAAGACCTCGATCTTGAAAATTATTTAACAAGTCGAGTTTAAGCATGCCCCTGTTCGGTCTCGACTCGACTCATTTACACCCCTAATAAGGAGTGTTCTTAAAGCACTAAAATGGTAAAAAATGAATCAGGAGCACTCTTTATTAGGAAAAGGATCTCCACTGGAGATGCCCTTACTTTTGATGATAAATTAATTTGATTTATTCTCGAGTCCTAAACTAAACATATTAAAATTATTTCATTCAATAAATCAAGACACAAATAAATATTTGACAGTTGATATAAAATAACTTTCTTTCAAAAAATTTATGGTTGAAATTTTGAAACCAGCTGAAAATAGCTGAAGCACGCTGTAATTATAGAATTGTAATAGCTAATCTGTCTGTCTGATATTACTGGCTCAATATATTGTATATGATCGATGGTAGAAAAATTAAGCAGATTGTGATGGAGGAACACATATGTACGTTAGTATATTTAACAAATTATTCACTAATTACTTTTATATGATGTATCAATTCATTTAATTAAATAGGCCTGAATCTTGATACATGAAAGTAACAATATGTTGAATATTATGAATTGTTATTCTAAATAATTTGCGAAACCACTCTTTAAAACCGTTGGCTCGGCTAGTTGTGTAGTGGTAATTGGAAAAGGTAATATTGTACACTTCTACGGGTCATGATCACACTTTCTATCAAAACCATCCTCACAATAGTCCCACGCACCGCCAATATTTTATGCCTCAAGTCTTGTTCTCATCTTTCTGAGGTCATGGATGTGTCAATTTTCGCCGACCTTCCCACAGATATGCTTTCGGAGATTTTTATTCGTTTCTGGTACCAGAGAATGGTAAATGAATATGCTCTTGGTGTCAATCCAAGGTCTGCAATGCGTTGGTTGAGCAAAGCATCGAGATTTGGGAACGGCGACGTCAGGTACGCCCTAGCCCTGTTTTCAGTCATCGAGGGTGAAACGAATAGGGGAGTGTGCTGATCTCTTCCATGTAGAAAGCCAACAAGAGGGCGGGTCATCCGAGCTCGAGATCGCCTGAAAAAGACGGTGTTTTTTTGGGGCACGAGGAACGGCAACATTCTGGCTCATTGGTGGGGAAATCGAAGGATCTGCTGCGGTCTTCATCGTACTATTAATCGCGGTGTTAGACATCAAGGGTGGGAAGTGATTGATCCCGTGAATATCAATTGTGATGCATGTTCTTGTGACCAGGAAGTACTTCGTGTCTTTGGTTATACCGGCCTGAATTGAGTGGATTCGGAGCCGGTCCCGTCAAGTTGCTGTTCTTCCCCGTCCCGTCTTTGTCCCCTTGTTTTGTATGATGCAGGTCTCTGCTGCATAGGGGTCTGTGGGTACAGTAGTCTGTAGAATGCGTGTTTGAATAAATTTCATGTTTTGGGAATGGTCTCATTTCAATGATTAGAGAAATTTGGACAAGACTGTAAAAAAAAATTCACTAGTATCAGATGTAAATTTAACATAATTGTGCAATGTTGTTACCTTAATGTTATCACCATGTGTATGAAGTGTCATCATTTTATTTTAATCTGAAGTCTTATTCTTTAGGAGAAGTTAAATATTAAAAAATTAGTCATGGAGCTCTACCTGAAAGTGGGGTTTTTGGTTTTACTATAATTAACTTCCCAAAAAGAAGTAATACGCAATTTGTAATGTAGGTTGTTTGAGGAAAATATAAATTTTCTTGGGAGGGAAATAAATGATAATGACATTGTCAGGATAAAACATAAACAACCTATAATTTTAAAATAAAAATATAATGAATATAACCTTCCAAATAATAAGCCTAATGATGCTACCCGTATAATAATTGGTTAATTACAATGAGGCCATGTTTGCAGGAGATAATTTCCTCCTGAACTGAACTGAACTGAAATAAAAATTATTCAACTGAACTGTGAACTAGAATGAACTGAAAAATTAACAAACTTTTGGATTGAACTCGAAAATTACTGAACTGAACTGATATGTTTTTCTAAAAACTGAACTGAACTGAAACAAATTGATAATACTGAACTGAACTGAAAAATATTTAACAAAACCTAACAGAACTGAAAAATTAAAAAATACTGAAATTAACTGAAAATATTAATCCAATAGTACTTACTGAACTGAAATGAAAAAAAAATTCTAACTGAACTGAACTGAACTGAACTACGTTATAAAAAACTCTGGCAAACAAGCCGTATGCATCTATTACGTTATATGTACACTTCCATGCAACAAGAATTTAAGTGTTAATTTCAGGTTATTTTTTTGGAAGCAGCTAAAAAAGAATTTAGAAAAAAGTGCTATTGTACCCCCAAGTGTTTAAGTAACTGCTAATGTACCCCTATGTTTTTTAAAAGTGCCACTATACCCTCAAATGTATAATTTGGACATAATTTTTTTTTTCCAAATGTAACATGTCAAGAATACCCTCACTATTATTTAATGGTAAAACAGAAATATTGTAGGACGAAAATGCCCCAACCAATTCCGTTACTTTATCGGATGCACGCGTTTGAAACCAAGGGGACCAAAACCGCCATGCCAAGAAATTAGTGTGAGGCGGGGGGACCGAAACCGCCACACCCAGTAATAATTAGCGTGACCAGCTCAAATTACCAAACGGGAGAATAGAGTTGGCGAGATTATGGTAACTTCACAAATATTTTCAATTTGTTGAGTTTTTGGATATAAAGGTTAACTTTTTTCAATAATAATGTGCATTTATTCCGCAATTCAGTGATATCGATTTCTTGTATTTTTTCCCCATGGGCATTTGTGTTAGGGGAAAAAATAATCCAACAAGTGAGGGTAAATTTGTCTTTTAGTTCAAAATGCTGTTGAAATATAAACTTAGGGGTACCTCTGCTTTTAACCCAAGAATTTAAGTGCTTTAATAATGAGTGAATTGCAAAAAAGACACCCAAACTATGTAAATATGTTATGTAAGGGACATGCACTATGTTTTACTCATTTCACATATTCGGCAAAGAGAATAACATTCTTCCGGATGATCCCGAGAAAGATAGCTAAACATTTTTTTGCTATGTTTTACATACTCGCATTAGTAATTATGTTCTAAATGAGGTACCTCCATTAAGCACTCTTTCATTCTCCCAAACAGCTGCATAATTTTCAAGGGTATTAAGGTCGTTCTAAAGAGTGGATTTCGACAGTTTCTCATTATTTAAATTAAATTCAACCATGTTTAATAACGTAGTTATTGACTTTTTCCCTATAAAATGTAATCTCACTTTTGTTGAATAATCTCAGTTCAACTGAAAAAACTATCTGCAACAATGACCGTAACCATTGCATGCATCTTCGTGTTATGATTTCGTCTTAAATTTTACACATTACAGCATTACGTAAATTGAACTAATTTCGTCAATATACTTGCTAAAAATAAGTAATTTAACCCATTATTGAACTAATTTCGTCAATATACGGTTTGGGGATGGTTCATGTTAGCTTGAGTGGAAGGTTTAACCCACCATGTGGTGGCTAGGATGTGAATTACTCCTTGGATTAGCATTTCACTATTACTACCACTTGGGGCCATTTGTAGTTTCTTTAGTAAAGTAATTATAGGAAGTATTTCATGAACACATCTATGGAGTATTTGTAAAGAGATAGTGGGGTTTTGGTTTTGGTTGAAAGTGATTGAGTGAAAGAGAGGTCAAGTTATCCCTAAACCATTATTCATTATTCACCATATATTTTATATTTACAATATCTAAAAACATATTCAACAAAAAAAAATATTTTCATACAGTATTAAGTTATGCGTTTCAGCGATCATAAAAGATCTTACATGATAATATTTAGATTCATATAATAATAAATGCATGATAATCAGCTCTAATCAGAACGAGTGAGATTTTTGCTTTTTTATATTTTGAAACAAAATATAAAAGTTTCATCCGCTATTATTTAGACAAGTTAAATTTACTAAACTTCCTTTAAAAAAAAGAGGGTAAAATTTACTAAACCTTGGATTCCTCTAATTATACTAAACAAATGCTAAATTTACTAAATAAAAATATCTCAGCCGGTCTAGGCTTAATTAGATAGAATTAACCATTCCCAAAAAATGGAATTGACGGCTTGTCTACTGAAATTAGGGAATCTTAGGGTAGCTAGCTGGCGGATTTGGTCTGTTACGTGCATGGGGTGGATGAGAGCATTAAATGCATGGTACTGTACACGGGACCAGACTGACTGAGTGTGCCTTTTGCATTTTGTTTATTCCAAGACCAGCTACTGGAAAATATTCCTCCCCCAACAATCCAGAAGTAGCTGAATGGCTAGGGCAACCTTCCCTACGGTAAAAAATCCGTGCACATCCAAAACGCGTGCAATTTATTTAGTCTGAAGTGGACTAATTTTTACTGTATCACAATGGAGTGAATAATTGCCCCATAGCAAAAACAAAACATCAGTGAGTAGTATCGATTTTAATTTTTAGTAATCGATTCTATTAATTGTCATAGTTTTGTTTAGTAGGAATAAATTAAATTGTTTGGTATAAATTGTGATTAATCTGCCTTGAGGTAAAGAATGGAAAATGAAATTTGATTATCTGTGCGGGTGTGATAACGATACAATCCAATCGCGATCATTATTAGGTTCATGATCGGATCATATAAAATTTGAAATACTTACGATCGATCGCACTATTTATTAATAAACATAATTGATGCTCATGATCGGCTATTTTAAATAAAATAATGGTAGTGATGGGACTGTGAACGTCTAGTTTTAGATAATTGATAAAATGAGCATTGATATATAACGATTGGCTATGTCAGTGATATCGATCAATCATCGATCGTCGTCATTCATTTGATCATCTTGAAAGTTGTTTAAGAAAGAGATGAAAAAAACATGAAAACCCATCAATTATGGTTCTAACCAAAAACATATAGTCATAATACCTGCTGAACAGAATAAATATATTTTGGGTGGATCTATATTCAGTTTTTCTTTACTTCTGGAGGTCCAAATTAAATCTGAAATGACAATAATGTGTCTCTTTAATATATTATGATTCACGAAAAAGTAATTTTTAATTTGAACACGTGTTCAATCATTACATGGACGGATTTATGCATTTAAAGAAATATATTTGTAAAAATTAATAAACGAATGAAGGGTAATTATGGAATTTTGCCACTTTCATTAGACCCGCAGAAGCAAACAGGACCTGCATATAGCCAACACCTAAATTTAATTACTTAAGTAAAATGGAAGTGTAACACCCGTTATTATATTTTGGGAACATAATTGTAGTATATAACTTTCGATCCATCGATCTCGGTCACCTCTATGATTGACTAGGTTATCGATTTGCTCGCGATCATAATGGAGTGTTTATGATCATGATCTATGAGCGTTCATTTAATAAACGTTCTGAAATTTTTGATCATGATCGGTTATTTTATTATCTGAATGTTCTCGATCCGATCTCGATCTTTTTAAAGATCGCTCGTGTTCGTTCTAACCATATACCTTACTTATATCAGTGAAGCTAAAATTTGTCATGCGGTAAGTGTCAAATATTTCGTCTAAGACAAGATGTTTTTCGCTTTACTGAACTGTGATAGGTAACCTCATATCAGACCATATTCAATTGAAGAGTTATATATTGTGTTTTTTTACATTCAAATACAAGTCAAGTGTATATTTTTACCAAAGAATGGTTAACTTAAATATGTAACAAATATATGCAGTGAAATAACTACTACAGTACATATAACACCAGCCAATTCCAATCACATTTTTATTGATCCATGTATTTATGGACCCTGTCAACTTCAACTAATTCCAACGTAATCTCAGCTAGAATATAATCACAGTTTAGATGAAATTATCTCAATTCAGGCAAAATAATATCAGTTCAGCTCATGAAATATCTCATTTCAGCAAGAATAATCTAACTTTGCCCAGAATAGTCTTAGTTCAGCCAGTATAATCTCAGTTCAGCCACAATAATCACAGTTCAGCTGGAAAATAATCACAGTTCGGCCAGGAAAATAAATCAGTTCAGCCAGAATAATCTCTATTCAGTCGGAATAATATAAGTTCGGCTAGAATAACATAAGTTCAAATTGAATCATCTCAGTTCTTATAATGTAAACCCAAGTTGACAGGACCATATTATAATTTGATACTTGATTTCACCATTCCGAAATCAGTAATTATGTATACTATCTAGTAGTCCCAAAAATTTTTAGCCAATTGCATAAAAGGAACCCAAATTATGCAAAAGTTTCACCTATGGTATCTAAACTATGTTTGACTCATTTTACACACTCAATCTATCCATAAATCTCATCTAAGGGTCATTAAACTATTTTTGAATCATTTAACACACTCAAACTCTCCAAAATTTTGTTCCAAATTTGGTACCTCCATGAAGTCCTCTGTCATTCTCACTAACAACAGCCCTTTTTTGAAGGGTATTAATTTCTCCTATAAAAACATGAAATTCAACTCCAACGATTGCGTTATGAAATTTATAACTTACCAAACAATCAAAACATTAAACAATTACTAATAGAGATGAAAATAATCCTTTGATTCCGATAACTTTTTGATAGTCATTCAACCATTTAACTGGGAAAAGACCAGAATCACATTTTATATTAAAGGTGATTGAAATTAGTTTTTTAAAAGGGGAGATGGTTACAGTTCACCATTTAGAAAGACCTTAATACCATTCAAAAATTTTATGTTATTCCCGGAGAATGACAGAGGAATTCATAGAGATACAAAATTTGGGAGAAAAATTTGAGTGTTTGTGTGTGTAAATTGAATAAAAACTAGTTTCATGAAGCTTTGATGAGAATTATGTATAGTTTGAGTGTGAAAATATTTCCCCGATAATAGTTTAGGTACCTTGGATGAAACTTTTGCATAATACTGGTTTTTTTGTAACTGGCTTAATTTGTTTTATAAAATTACAAATGTGGGGTGGTTGTTTTCAAGTGGATGGAAATAAAATAAAAAATGTAGCTGTAAAATGGCTGAACTAAACAGTGAGTGCCACACACATAAAAGGGAGGCTTGCAACTGAAGAGAAATTATAGAATACAACTTTCTTAATCTTCACCCAAAATATAGTGCGGTCTAACACTGTTGATTTTCACCTTTACGAACCTCCGAAAATATCCTCATCGATTCGAACCTGATCCATCAGTACTGATAATAATGGAGTCGAACCTGATCCCTAACAAGACAAATCCGCCGGAGCACGACGGCGGAACTTCATGCATCCTCCAGGGGATTCCCGTAGAAAACGAACACAACCCGTGGCCAGATGTTATGTTCAAAGTTCCGAGAGTTGAGCCTCCACCTGGGATAGGCATTAGCTTGCTCGGAAATAAAAGAAAAGGTATAATAAATGCCTTTTTTCTTTACAGTAATTTTTTTGATGAATGATCATTACGAAACCAGGTCGATAACAATAAGACGGGGGAACTGATTTCATTCACTTAATTTTTAGCGGAGTTATGGAGCTCATCTGTGGGTCCCAGCTCTCTACGACCGACACAGGGTGCGAGCCGGCGCGTGTCAGAGTTCGTCCACTTTGGTCTTGGACCAACGGACCTGAGTTCATGTGCAATAAGGATACTCTATAATGAGGTTTGTATATGTAATAAATAATAGATCTTGGGCTTGTGACTGCATCATAATGTTTTGAAATGGTTTTTACCCACATAGATGCCTATTTTCATGATTCAGAGTTCATGTTGAATGTTTTCGATATAGATCCTACAAATAAGTGTGTATTTTGAGTCCAAATCAATGGTTTCATGCTTGTCCATGACAAGTTTTTGCAGCATTTTTTCAATCTCCTTGGTCAAAACATTCTTTCCATCAGTAATGACAATCAAACTTTTGTACATCTGGTCTAGCAGTTAAGGCTTTGATTTCACTAAGACCTAATCCAGGTTTGACTAGGAATCCAGCAACATTGGTTATTAAAGAAACACACATGAAGCCTTTATTGTGGATCTGTAGTATATTAACATCTGAGGCCTTCTTTCCTCAGGGCAGGGCAATTCCCTTTTATGTTGCATGGATGTACCTGTGAAACCTTTCCTGAGCCAGCCCTAATCATTCCCAGATGAAATTAATTACTTTTTGAAATTAGAAAAGATGCTGAATTTTTCTTTAAATGTAGTGTTCTGGGTAATCTAACATTGTCACAGCAATGCGATTGATCTACAGTATTTAACAACATTCAAACTAGGACTAGTTGATCTATTTGTTTGAGTACGCTTATCATAAACTCTTTGCTGAGTCTGTGGAATTAAGATGAATCAGTTGTATGTGTTTTGAATTTTTTATTCCATTGCTAATTTAAAACTAATTTCAGTAAAACTGCTCTTCCTAAGTTGATTTGTATCTGCTTTGGTCTAAGGAGAAAGTACATTGACTTGATATTCCACCACAGGAAAAGGATCGGGCTCTCGCAGAATTTGTGAGAGACCTTCAGGTGGTGACTAGGCACCACATTCAACGTTTGATGGAAGTGAAGGGCATGTACCCGTGCTCAACAATTAAGGATCTTGCAAGTTCGAGCCCACCAGAAAATCCTATTAAGCGTCTGAAGGAGGTCGGAGACCTAATCCGAAGCAGCTGTACTATTCTAAGGGATACAATGAAAGCCAATAGCAGCAATCGCAAACAGCGAATGGGGAAGCGAAAATTGCTGGATGCGAGGCCGGTCATCTTTGGTTCATTTCCAGAGCCCAAGTCAGACATCATGATAAGCAAGATGGCATTTCTGTACCTCAAGACTAGAATGCCAAATGATAAGGAAGACATACACTATGCAGACTATGCCCTGAACGATCATGGAGGGTTTGATGGAGAGTAAGTGTTTACCATCACCATTTCTTCATTGTCATCCTTTGGTAGTCATAGAAGAGTGTTACAAGTTTTCAATAACTTCCTCCATACATGACTGTTTTGATTTAATAATGTAATACACTCCACAGTGCATTTCAGAGAACCCTTCTTTAACGATGGGAACGGACTGGTGCTGATAAGGGATGACATGAGATCCCTGAACTGGGCGTGTCAACTGGGAAGGAAGATAGTTGACAGTTACGCAAGTTGCTGCAATGCAGCCTGGACAGCAGTTGGAAACACGTCCAAAGTTGTATTTTATGTCATTGAACATGTAATATGTAGTTGCTTATTATGTATGTAAAACTACTTTGTCTGTCAATACATAATTCTTGTTGTAGACTGCATAATGCACATGGTAACTAATGATCATTACCCCCGTTAATGTGCTTCTCAATTTTGTTTCATGTCAGATGGAGACAAGGCTTGATAAGAAGTGTGAAGTTCTGAACCAGATGTTCACATGGATTCTCAAAAGCGTGTTAGACATCACCCAAGCTTCAGCGGTACAGCAAACTTCTCTTTGATTTTCAAATGATGTTTCCAATTCTATATTTTAATCCTTCCTCCAATTTTTATCTTACATCCACAATGACTTTTCTGCGACAGATTTTGATCCCACTCCTTGTAGACAATCACTATCTGGTAATGGTGATTGATTTCAACAGAGATGAGACGTTAATCTTCGACAGTGACATGGGTGGGAACAAAGATAAATGGTTCAGATTTGCGAAATTTGTGGTACACCTCTAACCTCTGTATCCACTTTAAAATTAACATTATGACTATTGGTAACATCTGATATCTGGATGCAGCTATCATGTTTCCATTGTGTTCTCCATCAGTGCGGAGATGAAAGGAAGAATGCTGTACTTCATAAACCGGTGAGGATGATTCACCCACCATGGTGTAATCCTTTCCCTAATGCAGATAGTGGCATAGCAGCAACACATGTGTTCGATTGCTACACCAGCTATGAAGGCTCACTCAAAATGAAGAGACTGAATGAGGTATCATAGACTGTAGATTTTTATTACGTATTCAAAATAGTTTTATTCCCGACAAAGCTGACTTCAACATCTGCAATTGTAGGAATCTTTTATGATGGACAGGAGACTTGCCTTGTGTGCCACAATAATGAAATCGCCAAACAACCTGCACCGTCTCGACATTGCGCATTCTGTTGATCGCTTCGTTTGGGCCAAGGAATTTAAACACATCAAGCCAAGCGCGCTAATGTTGAAATCATTAGGGATCAGTTTAATAGAGGATGCTTAACATTATGCTATGAACATTGCATCAAATATGTTTTTGGTGCCAGTGTAATATTTTGCTTGCTCTTGATTGTCTGTGACTGTGAGACTATGGGAATCCTGTATTTGGCAATCCTCAAGAACTACCCTTTTCCATTTACCAGGCTAGATTTATGTTGAATGTATTATTAATTATTGTATAACAGTTTAGGCTTTCAAATTCATTTACTCATCTAAATCAAGTATAAACCAAAGATATCAAACAAAAACATATTACTATAAACAGAAACATCTCAATTGCAACATATTGTCTGCTTGTGAAATGAATAATCAAAGGTCTTTTGTTCAAAACATATAATAATTATACCTTAGCTGATATATTAATTCATACAACAAGTGGGTATAATCAATGAATATGTAATAAACTCATGGACCAATTAGTTTGATGGAGTAGGTTTGATTACAAATCTGTTCCAATCATCATAAAAATGGTGCAATTAGCATTCTTCAGTGTTGCAGAAATTTGATAATGTTTCGAGTGAATTGCAAAAAAGGCCCCTGCAACATGCAAAATTAACATCAGCGGTACCTAAACTTTATTTGCCTCATTTTACATACTCAAACAAGCCACAATTCTCAGATAATATACCTATAATATTTTGTAGTCATTGGACATCAATAATATTAATTTATATTATGAATTTGGAACCTCATTAAATCAATCTTCCATTCTTGTACCAAACAAGGGTATTATAGAATTTTTGAACGGTGAAATGTAAACATCCCTCCTCCAGTTAAGTTTTACATTTGCTAACAATTACCAAACCAGCTATAAATGGAAAAATTACAAGTCAAGATAATTGTAATCTTTTGATTTAAACAACGTTTTGAAATATATTCAAGCATTAATTTTGGGACATAAAATCTAGATCAATTTTAATAGAAAAAAGTGTTGATGTACCCACAAGTGTTTAAATAAGTGCAAATGTACCCCTATATTTTTTTTAAGTGCCACTATACCCTCAAATGTATAAATTGGGCAGAATTTTCTTTTGCCAAATGTAAAATGTCAAGAATACCCTCACTATTATTTAATGGAAAAAAAGAAAAATTCTAGGATGAAAATGCCCCAACCAAATCAATCGAATTCCGAGATCTGATTTAGCTCATTGACTTCCGAAAAACCTTCTTTCCCTGCCTCATTATTCATCTAATTCCCGCTTCCCTTTTAGCTTCACACCCAGTCAAGCAAGACAATCCAAATTCATACCAGTCACCGTTACTTCATCGGATGAACGCGTTTGAAACCGAGGGGACCAAAACCACCGTGCCCAGAAATTAGTGTGAGTCGGGGGACTGAAACCGCCACACCTAGTAATAATTTGCGTGACTAGCTTAAATTACCTAAGGAGATAATAGAGTTGGCGAGATTATGATAAGTTCACCAATGCTTTCAATTTGTTGAGTTTTTGGATATAAAGATTAACTTTTTGAATAATACTATGCATTTATTCTGTACTTCAAAGATATTAATTTCTTGGATTTATTTTGTGCCCATGGGCATTTGGGTCAAGAAAAAAATAGCCTAACGAGTGAGGGTAAATTTGTCTCTTAGTTCAAAATACTGATGGAAAATTGGCTTTAGAAGTACACTTCTTTATTCAATGTAATTATAGGGGTACATCAGCACTTTTAAATTACTCAGGGGTACATTGGCACTGTCTTATAAACTTGGGGGTACCTCTGCTTTTAATCCATTTTAATATTATAGGGGAATCGTATTTCTTTTATAGGAGAAATGATTGCAATCAACCCTTTTGAAAGACCATATTACCCTTAGCTGATTGTTTTGGATAGTTTGAGACCGTAAAAATGAGTTTACCAAGTTCATGTACCTTAGGTTTGATTTTTGCATAGTTTGGTTCCCTTTTTGTATTCCAATTCACTCTAATAATTTTTCTGGTCTTGTTCACTGTCGAGTCGACCATTATAATACCAGTGTTGTTTTTTTTCATTTGTTGCTACTATAACATCAGTAATGGTTCAGTAAAGATACTCAAAACAATTGATAAAACTCGAACAAACATCGACACATTTTAATAGAAACCGTTGCTGAAGTCTCTTCCAAACTAGTTCATGCTTGGTTTATTAAAACAAAACATGAAAATATGGATTGTATTATAATAAACAAATTTAGTATGTTTCGTTCATTATGGGTCACCTTAGTAGAAATAACAGAACTTGGTAAACTATACACATTTAGTTAGAAAATAAGTGTTAAAATACTTAAATGTACGTAAGCGTATTGTAATAATTGTTCCAAGAATAGCAATTTCCCATTGCATATAATTTAACAAAACACAGTTATAATAAAAAACTAGTCAAATCAGCTAATACGATCAGATAGACAAATAAGCTGATGCAATCATGTTTAGGGATTTATGTTATTGTAGAATTTTTGTTACACGCAGATTATCGAATGAATGAATGAATGAAGATATATCACCTAATTTAAATTTATGAGTTAATTTAAGATAAAAATAAATTTAAGATAAATTCAAAATTACAGAAATTTTCAGATTCATAAAAATACACAAGAAGCTATAGACATACATATTAAAAAAATAAGATTTCGCCATTATTATTAATGTATATAATTAAATGACTTTGTTTTAATCCATCGATATCGATCACCTTATCGACCGGTCGTCTTATCGATCAGTCTGCGTTCATGATCGATCTTTTACATTCATGATCCTTGATAATTAATTATATAAATTCAATATAAATATTATCATGATCAGTTCACGTTTTAAATGAATGATCTCGATCAGATCTATAACGACCGTTATTGATCTTGTTAACGAACGGCCGTGATCATTCTTACCCCACTTATGTACACATCACAATGGTGGTCCATTTCACATTAATTTTTGAATAAAAATTTACAACAAGTTTAAACCCAAGGTGGAAGGTTATGGAAAGCTTGACTGGAAGGTACTTATTTGTGTGGATTAGTTTAATGTGGGAAAATAATGACTTTCATAACTTCTCTTTAAGGTAGACAAATATACCACCACTATTCATTATTGGGGAAATTGAAACTGTACTTCTTCACAGAGCTAGACCGATTTGCTACTGAAATTTATCGGTAGCCTTTCAAAATCCATCACCGTTCACAACTCTTACCTTGTCAACCACCGCTGCGATGGAACGGCAAATGGAAAGTCCAAGTGACCTTGGGGCAGAGGAGTTTGATTCAGGGCGAGTCAGCTTAGAAATCAGCAGCCCGGAGCCTCATCCAGTCTCAGGCGGTGTCACCATTGTAGAGAGCAGTGTACACCCGATCTATGCAGAGGCTGATAACAGGATCCTCTCACAGAGCCATAGTATCATTGGTGGTAAGATTCTATAACCCTAATAACAGTAGGAAATCTAGGGATTTCATCAAGCTTGTTTTGTTTGAGGAAACCTATTAACAACATATGTATTAGTTCAGGTATTTACTAAATCAGCTCATCATATGTGAGTTTACCATTGTCTTCAGGCAGATCTCCCTCACATGGTCCAATTGCGGTGGTGAAGGATTCACGGTTAACAACCAACCCTGACTACATTGTGTTCAAGCTACCATCCACTTCGATGGGGGATCTTGCTATTTGCCGCAACTATGACTGTGTAAGTCATATGAATGTGATATTAAACATTATGTTTTTTGGATTATGGTTACTTGTGTTCTGAGCTAATTTGTAAGTTTACACTGATTTCCCTAACGGCATGCTTCCTTGAATGATCTTAAATAAGAGGGATACCCTATTTGTGCGGTAACAGTATACATATAATGTGATGATTAAATATCAGGTTCACAAAATAATGAAAGACTTATTTGATTTCAATAATGAGTCGTTGCACTTGTGTTGGACTCCCTTTTACCGGATATGATCACCATGTACAGTGTAATCGTCTTCTGATTGCTATCTAGGGTTTAGGATTTAATTGTATAACAGCAATGTTTCTTAAATTTATCCATAGGAGAAAGTGATGCACATGACTATATCGTGCTCAAAACATTTTTGGTGTGCAGGGAATGTGGTATTCTGCCATGTCTGTAATTTCGGGGATTAATTAGTCATAACTTTGCAATAATACCCTGGATGTTTAATTGCATCGGGATATAATATAAGGCAAACCATTGGGAACGTCCATTATTGTTTAACTTCTAGTCTAGTGGAATAACTGGCCTTGACTCTTGTACAATTATCATGTTAAATGTATTCAATATCAGTGGCGTATGTTTTGACAGTAAGTATGTCTTTGTAGGCAAAGGATCGGGCTGTTGCCACAATGGTGAGGGATCTTCAAGTGGTTACTGCAAAGCACATGAAGGATATGAATGACCGCGGTCTGTTTCCCATCGATTGTATCACCAGTCTATCTTTCTGTGTGCAGCCAAAACACAGCATTCCATGTCTCGGCCTTCTAGATATTGTTGACAAGCTAAAGGAATTGCAGGAATTGTTTAATATTACGCTAGATGGTACAGATGTTCCTCTAGTTCCGCTGACACAAAATCCTGTTAGTGGAGTAATAAACTCTCAGAATAGGCCTACGTTTGGATGGCCAACTAACAAGTGTTGCAATTTTGTGACCAGGCTGGTATGCAGGCATAGCTGGTCTATTTCCACACTGGACAATCATCAGATTGAGATTGCAGACTACTGCTTGGCTGTACATCCGAAGTTTGATCCAAGGTAACAAACTATAATAATTTCGGATGCATGTAGTTACTGTAATAGCTTTGAACAACATGATACACATGTGGCACAATTCCTAATTTCATGTATGCTTTTGCAATTTGCACAAAAGGGAGCCCATCTTTAGAAGTCCACAAGGATCACCTGTTCTCAGACAAGATATCGCTTCGCTGGACCTCAAATGGGACATATCACCTTCAATTATAAATGCGTGGGGGTTAGTATGCCTGGATTATTGGAAGAGAAACGGGAGGTCAGGCAGAACTTGTTTAAGTCTTGTATCAAAGGTAGAATGAAATTGAATTCCAGTTGTTTTTGTTCCTCTCACAGTATAATGTTGTTTTGGATTATGCGCGTGCATTCTATGTCTGGGTCCAGTACATAGAAAGTGATTCATATATTTTTTCTCGATTATTATACTTATAAGAACTATGTTTCGTTTCTTGGCAGGAATATGTAAGTGAGCACGGTCTTTTTAATCAGCGTGCTATCTGGATTTCCTAGATTACTCAGTCAGGCATTTCCATATCTGAGGCGGAGCTGGTATGTATCTCACTTGTCAAACCGCATAACAAAATTGTTAGGACCAACAGCACGCAAAATGTTTGATTTTGTGCACTTTTGTTCAATACATTCTTTTTCTACAGATATGTGTGCCATTGTACAAGGAAAACCAGTACAGCCTACTCTTTATTAACTTCTGTAGTGCGTTGACACTGTATATGCCTCCGACAGGTCTGCTTGGGATGAGCTAGCCGAGGAAATGGTAACTCAACGCAATTCACTACAAAAACATTAATTTATCTCCAACAACCTCATTCATGAATTTATATGTAGTCACTCTAAATACAGTCAGTTTTCCTCAATAGTATGAAATGTCACGTGACTAACAAAATCAAGTGAATAGATTACATGGTTCTGGGAGTTGATGAAAAGTATTGGGGATGTTCGTGCTTTGAACAAACGTGAGTTTACTTATGAAGTTGTTCATCCACACTGGAGCACAACAATCACGATGTAGATAGTGGGCTCACAACAATGTTTTTGATGGACTTTATTGGTGAAGCAGGTGAAGAGCTCCGCTCAATGAGGCTGAATGAGGTGAGAATTTTACTTGACTTCGGTGCTTATACATTTGATTTCACAAATTGTGAGTAACAATGTATGAATTTGACATATAATTGTAGGAGCACATTCGTGCTCAATTGAGGATCAGTATGTGTGATGCAATTGTGCGTGCTCCCATTGACATTCACCATCAGGCTGTGATTCAAAATGTTCAACAGTTTATCGACGGAAAAAATGAAGGTTCGATACTGCTAACCCTCGAGATGAAAAACTATTGCAAGTTCCCCCAAAGTTTTGGCTAGGTGGTTACTTCATCATACTTCTCTGCTTGTAATGCTTCTATTTTTCTAATTTTTTATAGACAAACGGGCCTTGTGTCCCTATGTTTCCTGATGATTTTATCTTCCATTCATTACCCTTGTTGGTTATGTGATTTAGCAAGGGTATGCGGAATGTGTTTGATTGTATGCAAGTGGGAATGTGTTTCATCATCTCTAGATGCTCGAATTAGTGTGATTGAATACCTGATGCAGCATAGTCGTTGTAAACTTGCTTTATTTGTTTGATAGTAAATGCCGCATAGTTGATTGAGCCGGATAAATACTTACAAAATGTGTTATGTCACTGCATATTAGTAGAAAATTGATTTTATTGGCCCGACATATGTCAAAAGACCAGCTTTTAGTACAAACATTTAAAATGCAAAATTGGTAGCACAAACAAACAATTTTGACCCATTTTTAGCCCCGAAGTCAGCATTCAAGTTTTTGGAAGATCTCGTTGGAAATTTCTTATTTAATATAATTTCATTTATTTCTAAATTAAGTCTAAAAATACTTTGTACACATGAATGTTGTTGGTAACATTTCAAATAACAATCGGGACCTATATTTTTCATAAAGTGCATTATGTATATATATATATATATTCCAGTGAAAATATGACTTGTAAACGTTAATAGCTCCTATTCATCCGATTATCAAATTATATTTAAAAAGCTACACACGTGTAAATTGATTTTTTTTAAAAAAATTAAACCACCTATTGGTGGGGGGATGTTTATTGGGTATCCCACACCCTAAAGCCATAATTGGCAGAGACCAAGTTTGTTACAAGCCTATCATAGGCAAATTATCTAAGGACAAAAGCCCTTTAAAGCATCATGGTGCCTTCAAAAGAATAGGTTCTACCTATACAAAAGAATGGACTTTAAACCACAAATTCCTACTTGAAACCTATTAGAGAAATGCAAGCATAACTCAGAGCGGTACCAAAAGGATTAAGCAGCAAAAGCCAATCATGCAAAATTAAATTTGAGAAGATGAGCAGCTGACTAGCATGGAACTTAGGCATAGCAGGTGCTGTGTAGTGTCAGATTCTGATAGCTGGAATCTCCAGCTTGTCAAGAAGGGCAATGGCCTGAATTTGTGATGGAAGAGTCTCCCATGTGTATACTGCATCCTGTTTCTGTGATATAGCCATCTTTGCCAGTGAATCTGCAACCTGATTAGCCTCTCTAAGAATATGGTGGATAGGTACCTTGATCTTTAAACTGGCCTCATCACACAGCTGGAAAAGTTTCCAGTGTGCAGTGATGGGGTTGAGAATCATTGATATCCCAACCAAGGAGTCTGATTCTATGCAAAAACTATGTTGAACATAAAAACATCCAAATCTGTATGCATGAATGATACCTTTGATTTCAGCTTCCAGTGGAGTTGCTGCAGTGGTGTATACAGTAGCAGCTTAGATCAGGTTCCCATGTGAGTCTCTGAGGGCCAAGCCTAGACCACAGTTAGGGTGAAGAAAAGCAGCATCAACATTGACTGTCATTCCTTCCTCTGGAGCATGCCATGCAGTAAGTGTAGGTCTGTGTCTGGTTTTTCTGAGGATGAAAGGCAAGTGAGCTTGTGTTTGCCATCTCAATGTCCATATGGTGGGATCTGCTGATAGGACAAGCAGAAAGGATCAAATGGAGGTTGTGTCTCACTTCTGCAATAATAGTTGACCTGCAAGGCTTTATATCATCAAACAGTAATCTATTTCTGGCTTTCCACAAAGACCAAACTATTAGACAACATAAAAGTCTGATAATATTAGCTTGAAAGCTAGACAGAGCATTATATGTCATGCAATAGGATAATCTATCATATACTGTGGAAAATATTATGTCCCTAACACCAATAATTGACAGGGATCTAGACCACACTTGGCTAGCCAACTGACAGTTATTGAAAAAATGATCAATGTTATCTGAATTTGAGCAGAAGGGGCATTTTGAGGCTAGGTTAAAACCAAAGTGAATAAGAACCTCATCAAAAGGTAATAAGGAATTGTAAAGTTTCCATACAAAGAATATTATTTTCTTTGGAACCTTTATTTTCCACAGTTTGGTGAGAGAGGATGAGGTAGGCCTATGGTCATGCAAGAGAGTGTAAGCAGATTTAAAAGAGAAAGTGCCAGTGATGGAGGGCTTCCAGATCAGCCTATCATCTCTATGCTCAGAAATGGTGGAGGATTATAGTATTGAAGAAATTGGCTGAGTCAGTGCACTAGAAAGTGAAGGGAGATAGAGATCTCTTTTTTGTATAAACTCAGCTACAGTGATGGATAAAGGAATGGAGGTAAGATCAGGGGGGAAATGGTCTATTAAAGGGCCAAATCCAGTCCAGTTGGCTGACCAGAAATTACATAATCCCTTGCCAATTATAACAACAGTGTTAGCTTCTCCTGTAGGATTTATCTGGCATATTCTTTTCCATGTTTGAGAGGACCTAGAGGAGGGAGGTAGGGAGTGTATGAATAAGGTCCAAAGGGTTGAGCTGGTTTGGTATTTCCACCATAGGTTGACAGAACAGGCTTGGACTATATGAGGTATGGATCTAAAACCAAGGCCATTTTGGCTGACAGGGAAGCACAATTTAGACCAAGTTCTCCATTTTTTCTTTATTTTTACTGGTGTTGAGCCCCAAAGAAAGGATGCAAATATTTTTTGGATAGTTTCTATTGTGTGTACAGTAGGGGCCATTACTGTGAAGATATACTGGGGGATGGAGTACAGGACAGATTGGATCAACACAATTTTACCCCCAGATGATAGCCATTTCTGTTTCCAGAAACTTAGCTTTTTGCTTATCTGTTCTATAAGAGGGAGAAAATAGCAGTTCAGAACTTTTCCTTCAAAAATAGGGACTCCCAAGTATTTGAAGGGAAAGGTTCCCTCTTTCATTGCCAGGAACTGTATGATCAAATTTCTTTTAGCAATTGTAGCATTTTTACTTAGGAAAATGTCACTTTTGTCATAGTTAATTCTTTGACCATTGACCTTTTCAAAGTTGCTAGAACTGCCTTAAGATTTATCAATGTACTCTTACTGACTGATATGAACACAATGGTGTCATCAGCATAAGAGAGGTGTGAAACTGGAGCTGTGTTTCTTGGAGTATTGAAGTAGGACAGCTTGCCAGTTGAGAAAATGTAGGCTATACTTCTTGAAAAGGACTCAGTAAAAATGTTAAACAGGATAGGAGATAGAGGATCTCCCTGTTTAATGCCTCTACTTATCCCACAGGCTTTCCATTTATGAGGACTGAAAACCAAGCCTGAGCTAGGTTATTCATGACACATGTGATAAAATTGTCACTGAAGCCAAATTTTGTGAGAATCTTTTTCAAGAAATGCCAACTGACTCTATCAAAAGCCTTCCTCAAGTCCAATTTAATAATACAATTGGGCTCTCTGGCTTTTCTGTTAAGGTGTCTAACCAGTTCTTTGAGATAGAGAATATTATCTGCAATATCTCTACCTTTCAAGAAGGCTGTCTGGTTAGTTGAAATAATGTCAGTCATGAAAGGATTAAGTCTATGCATAATTACTTTTGAACATATCTTATTGATTACATTAGACAGACTTATAGGTCTGTAATCATCAAAAGATAGAGGTGTATCCTTTTTAGGGATAAGAGTAATCCAAGTAGCTGCAAAGCCCCTTGGTATTTTTGCACCACTTAAGAATTCATTGACTGCCTCCATCAAATCAGAAGAAATGATATCCCAGGATTTAATATAAAAACAGGCAGAGAATCCATCTGGACCAGCAGTACTATTTTTGTTAAAGGATAGCACAACTTATTTGAGTTCTTCCAGATCAACTTTTTTTGTTAGAAAATTGTTTTGATCTGGAGTGATACAAGATGGCACCTGTGAGAGAAAATGTGAGTCAAATAAATGATAACTTTCTATTTTCTCATCAGTTAGCAAGGATGTATAGTACTGTATAGCCTCAGTTTCAATATCAGAAACATCCTATAACCAAATCCCAGCAGAGTTCCTAATTTTGGAAATGTTCAATTTGGACCTTTTTTGTTTAAGAGTATTGTGAAAGAATTTTGAGTTCATATCACCCTCTTTGATCCATTTCAGTTGAACTTTAGATTTCCAGAAATGTTTTTGTTCCTTAATAGCCTTTGTCGGAAGAGTTTTTTTAAGATTCAGTTCACTTAATTCAGCATCACACTGGTTGTGGTCATAGCTGATTTCCTGTAATCTTAAGGCTTCTTCTGCCAATTCAACATTCTTGTGCACATTACCAAAAACATCCTTATTCCATATTTTGAGTGCCCTTTTTAACCTCTGAAGCTTGAGGAAGAATTTAATCATTCCAGCTTCAGGTATAGGGGTGTTCCAATTAGATTGGACAAAATCATGGAATTCTGTTCTTTTGTACCAAGTGTTTATAAATCTAAATGATTTAGGCACTGATGGAACTTGTGTGTCTGTGGAAAGCAGTAAAGGTGAGTGATCTGAGTTTAACCTATTTAAGACTAAGACTGAGGAGTTAGGGAATAATGTATTCCAAGAGTGGTTACATAGTCCCCTATCAAGCCTTTCTATAGTAGGTATCAGTCTTCTATTTGTCCAGGTAAACTCATTACCCATAGTGTGGATATGTATCAATGCCAGCTTATCAATAAATTTCTGAAAATCCCTCATACTTCCCAGTTTGGGAGTAGAGGGACCTTTGTAATCAGATATTGAAAGCATAGCATTGAAATCCCCTATGAAAAATGTGTCAGAAAAAGACAAGGCTGAGAGATCATTCCACAAAGCCTTCCTGTCTTTTCTGTTTCTTGCACCATAAATGAAGACCCCAGACATTTTGACATTGATGCTGGCATTTTCAATTTGTGCATAAAGGAACTAAGTATGGTCTTGTAATACAGTGAAGTGCAAGTGATTTTTCCAAAAATTCCAGATTTTATTTTGTGAGGCAGAAGTGCAATTTGTGTAGTGTAAAATATTCATGTAGTGACTTATCTCTGAGCTATCATGTAAAGGTTCAATTAAACATAGGAGTTCAATTTTATTATCAGAAATGAGGGTGGTAAGCCTATCTAAAGCAGTTTCCATCCCTTGAATATTCCAAAGCAACATTTTGATTTTATGATGATGTATAATCATTAAAAAATGTTTTTAGGAAATATTTGAAGAGCTTTTGGAAAAGCCCATTTTGTTAAATTGAGTGAAGAAGGATTTGAGTTTGACCTTATGTGCAGAGTTCATTTTAGGCATCTTTGCTTCACTGGTGTGTGCATTAGGTTGATCTTCCTCTTCTGATTCTGAGGCAGATAAAAAAGGTTGCTGGTCCTCAATGTCCTGCTGTAGAGGTAGGAACATGTTCCTATTTTTTCCTTGTGACAGATGCAGCAAACTATTAGCTTTAAAAAGGGGGGGAGCAATATTTTGCAGACCTGAGGGAATGGTGATATCATCCTTTGCAAAGGTTTTTCTCAGCCTTGGTTTCAAAGTAACCTGAGTGAAGGGGTCTTCCTCATTACAGGTCACTTTTCTTTTCTTGTACTTTGTAGGAAGTGTAGCTTTTTTGAAGGTTGAACATGATGTGGATGAAGATGATGGCTGTATAGGTGAAGGTGAAGGTGTAGTGCTAGAAACAGAGACTGTAGAGGAGTTGAGAGGTGCAGGGACAGCTGTTTTAAAAGATGTGGTTAGGGATCTGATAATGGGTGGTATGGTTGATTGTGGTATGTTGAGTAGGTTATCTGATGTGTGTAGTGATAGTAGATGATAAAGCTCGGGATGATTCTTCTCATGTATTTGCTGAGAGTATCTGTGTATCAGACTTATTCTTGGCAATTGGTTTAAGCACAGAGAGCTTTTTCTTCTTGGTCTTGGCTTTTTTGATCCTGTGAAGCTTTGTTTTTCCAAAAGTGATAGTGTGAGTGTCACTGGACTGTGGGATGATGGCTGGAGCTTCTGTTATGGGGGTAGTAGCTTGGTTGAGTTGTTGCAGATGGCTAGCCAGTGTGGGGTGGGAGGTGAGGGGGGGTGTGATATCTTTTTGGATGGCTGGGGAGGGGGCTGGATTTTTTGGAATGGCCTGAGAGGAAGGTTTGGCTCTATAGTTGAGTTCAGGGTGTAGGATTCTACATACAACTAGGTCATGTCTGACCTTCTTGCAGTGGATGCAATATCTAGGCAAGCTTTCATAGTCTAATTTCACTTTTGGACAGGATGCAGTAGAACCTAGTCTTATATCTACTGGGATTGGCTGCTGTAGATCAATTTCTACACATAGCTTGATAGCCGAGGGTCTAGTTATCAGTTGAGTTGCAGCATCTACCTTAATGAAGGTACCAATAGTGTTCCCTAACTTCTCCAAAACAGACACATACAATAGTAGACAGGGGGGTTATAGATTGTTACCCAAACTGGGACAATGGAGGACTCGGTATGGATGGAGAACTCTATGGTCCACCTCAGTACACGCATCAGGTAGCCTTCAATTGTCCAGTTGGATTTCATCCAACATCTCTGAAAATCTTCCTTCAGGGCAAATCGGATCAGAACATGTTGGTGGTCAATCGCACCTAGCTGATAGTTTCCGGCGAAGTCGGCAGACTTGAAAGCTGCCTCAATCGCTAACATAGATGGCCTGCCCTTGCTGAATTTACCGATTAATGCGTTGCGATACGGTCGACTGAGTACCTCAATTTGCTCCGGCGTGAAGATGCCAGTTCACCCTTGTATTCGGAGATGGCTTTAATTTCCGGATTCGATGGGAGGGCCGATGAGAGAGGGGGGCTTTGGATTTTAGGGCGGAAAGGAAAGACTTTTGACCACTAGTTGCTGGAGGCTCCGCCATAGTGGCGGAGCGGCGGTGGCTAACGGCCGGATCAGGGCTGAACAGTGGTGTCAGTTTCCACCGTAACGGTTAGAAAACGGCATGAAATTCTGTGCGAGGGGAATAATTGTAGAGAGAAGGAGGAGCGTGATTTTTAGAGAGAGAGAGAGCCCGGTATCCTGATGGCAAAATCATTTCTGACACACGTGTAAATTGAAAAGCTTCATTTATAGCCCCAATAAATTAAATGATTAATGTTGTACTTTTATTTACTGGAGTGTTTTAAGTAATTTATATTTTTAGATACGAAATTATTAATGTATAGAATTAAATTAAGTAAATTTACTAAAACACACTTGCATACATTTGATTTTTGTCAGCATATATGGATTTAGGGCCATTTTGGGTAAAAATCGGCCCAAAATTCGTTTGTTGTGCCTATGAATTCATCTAGGGTAAAATGCAAACATAACCTTGAGTTCTTGGTTAAGTGCAAATATAACCCTCAATTCTTAGAATGTGCTATTATAACCCTGAATTAGCTTTGACTTCAAAAAGCCATAACCTTGCAATGGTTGACTTGTGGTTACTGTAATTTAGGCTTATTTAATCACTTGAAATGACAAAACTGCCCTCAATATAAGGATGTTATCTCATAGCAAGAACCGGGAACCAGGGGAAATGCAGAAAAACTAAATTTTTGCATCTCAGGGTCAAGAAAAGATGAAGCCAAGTTGCAGAGAGAAGAAAAAATAATCATCACATATTTGTTAAATCCGATTAACCAAAACAAAAAAATTTAGCCCTTTAAATACATAAGGGTTGTATCGTCTTTTCATGTTTTAATGGGTTTTTCGGCTACAAAATTTCAATATAATTATAATCAGGGTTATAATTGCACTTTTTGAAAACTGGAGGTTATGTTTGCACATAACTTAGAATTGAGGGTTATATCAGCACTTTTCGCATTAATCTAATTGGTATGTCGAGGGACTTCTATTAATGGTGAATTTTAAATGTTGTTATCATAACATTTGTTGTTGGCCCATAAAACAATTTTGTCATGGTAGAAAATATTGTAGTTTATTGTAGTGATTGATTTTCTTCAAGAAACCATATACTGTCATTATTCCACACTGAGAAATCGCAGTTCTAGCAGAATAATGTTACCAAAATTTTATTCAATATATCCTTCCAAACATTTTTGATTGCATATATTTCATCAAGTGTCTGTACTAAGTCGAAAAAACGTCTCATTGAAATTGCATTTTAATACAATCAATCAATTAGTATTAGCGGACGAGATCAATATAATATCGACTTTTAACGGTACATCATACATACTTGAATATTCAGTTGCATCCTCTACTATGATGGGAGGCGGCATGCTTGTGAATAGTTTCTTATAATAAAAAAATGTCTGTACTACTGTCTACTTGTCACAAAAGGTTATTACAACTTATCACAAACCAATGATTTTCGCCACTAAAATCTCATTTCACCTGGAATTATCTCAATTAACCTGCAACATTAAATGTTCGACCGGGAGAAACTCAATTAAGTTGGAAAATCTCAGTTCAGTTAATCTCATCTCAAGTTGAGAGCGAAGTTATCATACACATGCAAAAAGTAGCGAAACAATTCATCTTTGTAACAAGCCCGGGTTTGATTTTCCCGTGTTAGTTTTTGCTTGAATTCCGCTGTGTATTAGTTGTCATGTTTTGGTTGTTTTACTGCCCCGACTACGAATATGGTGGAGTGCGTCAACCTTCCAAATTTCCCTGGTGGTAATCGTACAATTAAGTATTTTAAGTTGGCAAATAATCGTAGAAATACAATAGTGAATGAGTTCAATTTAGCCGCGTTGCAATAATTTAAGGTCTCAATATATCTCCGGAGGGGATTTTTCCATTCACGTTTATGAAAATGTACAAGTTAGGGTCCTTAATTTCCACAAACTTCCAAATTAATGAATTGTTATGTATCAGTATTCAGTACTAGTCTAATAAAAATACAACTTAAATAAATTTCAAATGCAAATAGGTTAAAAAATATTCCTCTGCCACATTCCAGTTGCCGGTCTGACGAAAGTAAAAAGGTGTCGTCTCCATTTCTCGGAAACCGAAATACTATGTGTTACTAGAATAGGTTCCCTAGTCTAAATGTCCCACAACGTGTCTCACTTATTGTTCCAAGCAAGCAAGAGTAATAAGTCAAGAAACAACCATCCAACCGGTACTGTTCTTCCTTTCAAACTACAAGTACATCTTCATCCAAATCGAAAAACCCTAAAATCTTTCAAACTATTTTTGTTTGCACCTCTTTTTCATTTGCAAGAATCTCTAGCATGGATAAGAGAACAAGATCGCAAGTCCGAATAACGGGCGAGGCTTGCTCAAAGCTTTTTCAAAGTAACAAGGGAGGGCGAAGGAAGCGGATCATGTTCCAGGCTGCAGATGAAGAAGTCGAGGGTTTGGGCCAATCATCCGGAAGTGTTACCGAAGTAGAATGTAGTATTCAACCTTTTTACCATGAGGCAATCGGCCACAGGCAACTGCCAAATCTCAATGATCCAGAATCCAAAAATGGCATCACAGGTATGGTCACTGCTCTGCTTCCAAGTCTTTTAGCTGATTGTCTACCATGTGCTTATGTTCATCTTATGTCAATAGTGCCATGGCTAGAGTGCTAACAGTTCAATTGTTGGTTGGATTTCAAGATAATTTAGATTTGGATGAGGTAATGTTGCGCTGCTTAGGAGTTATGTTAGCAAACATTCAATTTTTGTAAGATAATTCCAGGAAACCACATGTTAGATTGAGATCACTCTAGCAAAATAAGTCGCATGAACCCCATGTATGCTCTATTGATGTATTATATTCCAGGTTATAGATGTAGTATTCCTACATTTGATGTCTTGATCTGCCTGAATAATGAACGGCATAATATTTGGGCTAGAGTATAAGTTCTCCATGAAGCATCTAGTAATGGTGAATTCATTGAAAATATAAGTGCGTGATTGTAAGCATTCGGGGCAGAAAATGTATAGTTAAGCCATAGAGATCCAATATAGTAAAATACTTCCTGCATACAACCGATTATTGTCGAGTTGGAACAAGGATTTAGGATAAATGATTATAGGCTGTAGTCTTCCTATATTTGATGGCTTCATCTGCCTGAGGAATAAAAGGACTAATTCTTGGGACTAGAGTATAAGTTCTCCATGAAGCATCCTAGATCCTAGTAATGGTGAATTCATTGAAAATGTAAGTGCGTGCTTGTAACCATTATTGGCAGAAAAGGTATAGTTAAGCCAAATCCAATATATCCTGCATACAACCGATTATTGTCGAGTTGGGACAGGGATTTAGGATAAATGATTTTAGGTTGTAGTCTTCCTGTATTTGATGGCTTCATCTGCCCGAGGAATAAAAGGACTAATTCTTGGGACTAGAGTATAAGTTCTCCATGAAGCATCCTAGATCCTAGTAATGGTGAATTCTTTGAAAATGTAAGTGCGTGCGTGTAAGCATTATTGGCAGAAAAGGTATAGTGAAGCCAAATCCAATACATCCTGCATACAACCCATTATTGTCGAGTTAGGACAGGGATTTATGAAAATGATGTTAGGTTGTAGTCTTCATGTACGGATTTAGTGTAAATATTGGAGATAGTTCTCATATATATTACGCTGGTAGGCTCATTTTAGATTAAGTGTGATTAATAAAACAGTTAATTCAATGTGATCTGGATGACTAACTTCAATGAACATGTACTTGTGAAATGCACAGGAAGGGTGTGCGAGCACGTGCCAGCTAATTCAGCTCTTTGCCTTGGGTCACCCTCACCCACCAAAAAACTAAGGGGGGTGGAACAAGAAGCAGCTCTGATTGTAGACTTAGGAAGTAATGATTATGTTGTTAAGCCTCAGGAAAATGTAGGGAGAATTTGGGGTCGTCACTTTGTGTACGCCTCCAAACCTTGTAGAATTACGGACATTTTGCCTTGTCTCACGCAAAATCAGAGACAAGCGATTGTTGATATAGGTTTTGATGGCCTTCTGAAGATTAAGACCTCTGAACTGCCTAATCTGTCGAACAAGTGGCTTCTTCAACATTTCAACCCTGATGCTCGAGCTATTATGTCAGATAGAGGGGGCGTCATGTTCTACATCACTGAAGAGGATGTACAAGACGTTTTTGGCCTCCCTAACTATCCACACAACCCAGTAACCGAGGTCAATGATGAAGACTATAGAGATTTGAGGGCCAGGTTTCAGGAACAGTATAAAATGTCATATAAACTGAATGCTCAATCAAAATTAAGCGACTTTACTGAGGTGATGATGAGTTTGGATGGCGGAGATGATTTTAAAAGAATGTTTGTTGTGTTCATCTGTAGTAGATTCCTTGCACCACCCTCCAATGGGAGGGTGGACTATCGGACGCTTAGTGCGACACACGATGTTACTAGAATTTCTGAACTCAATTGGTGTGGATATGTACTCAATAAAGTTTGTGAATTCAGAGCTAAGCTTGATGCTGACCGAGTTGGTTCTAAAACGGTCTCGTGCATGTGTTGCATGATGTTACTGGTGGTGTTATACTTGCATAATGTGATCTGGCGCGGTATTCCGGAACCGACGGTTACTCCTCTTGTCGCAAATCATACATTCAAGTCTATTGAAAAACGTCTTAGGAGGGAGTTGGATGCCGGTGGATTTGGCCAATGGAAGGTGGATGAGACTACGTACCCAATCTCACGCAGACCACAGATCGGTAACACCACCCCAACTAACAAAACCAGTAAGAAGGACATTAGGTTTGACATTCCTAACGGAATGCTTGACGACGATGCACTCAGATCACTCCTACCAAATGTATGTGTACACCTATGCAAATGTTAAATTTACAATTTATAGCACTGTAGCTCCTGCTGTATCATGAATGCGGATTGATGCTTTTTGATGTGTTGTGACAAATACAGGAATACCATAGGAATGTTGCAACGGTTCTCAGAGATTTGAAGATGGTTATAGGAGACAGGTTCCATTCTCTGTTCATGAGGGAAGGTTTCAGAGAGGGACATGTTCATCCGAGGAAGGTAGCAAGAACTCTAACGTAGATGGTCGATGAGATTGAAATGTGATTCGTCATCTGGAAGTGTCTAGGGATTTGCTGGAATCCGAGGCAGAGAACCTTGGAACAAAGCAATTTTTTTCAACTGATGCTGAGAGTCAGGATGGACTAGTTGATATTAAAAAACCTTCACCTAGAATAGAGTCTTACACCGAAAGTGAATCGGGTGCAGTGGATAAATCAAAAAAACCTGTGCTGACATTGTTCAAGTTCAGTCTTGCAAAGTTGTTGGACCCCCGTCTTGTACTGCAACAACTAGCTTATAGACAACAATCATATCTCTTGAAACTGAATATATTCACTCTGCTGACATGGTTCCCGCCTACTGCCTCCTGAAACAGACCAGCAGCAACAGTCATCCACAATTCATGCTGATCCATAAAGCAATTATTCCAGCCACACGGGACTAGTAAGTTTGATACTAAATTCTCAAGTTTTGTCGTTATTGTAAATATTTTGTTCTATCTTGTTTGGTGCATTAATTTTATTACACGTCATCAGGAGAAGACTGATGATTTGGAAATCGAGAAACCTGCCAATATGTCATCAAGTCAGCAAAACCAAGGAGCAGAAGACAATCAAACCGAAATGAAGAAGTATATCTTTTTGCCTGATCACTGCCCGAGTACCAGAAAAGGTATGAACCTACAGGGAAACACAGAATGGGACCATAACAAAGTGGGGGAGTGCAATCTCCAGGGTGATGATAGACAGGTACAAATCTATGTTTCTCAATCAATATCAAACAAGATATAATTGTTGTTACGATATGTAATTATAAACAATCGTAAAAAATATATCTAGATGTCAAACAGTACGCACGAAGACATATACTCGTCCCTAAAAGCTCTGAATCCTGTGAAATTCTTCCAAGCTCAGGAGTCAGCATGAATCAGGCAACAAGCACACCCTTGATTTACTGGTAAATACATATAATTTAGTTGTTTTGGTAAGCATATTACTACAATGTGTGCCCGCTTCTAAAAACCGAGCTTCTTGATTGTGGCAGGATTTGATGACTGAAGATGTCAGTGTCACCGTGGATGATGCAATGTCAATGTCAGCGCCTTCAGATGGAATGGTGGACTTGAACATCCAGCTTTCTTTTAGAGATGCAGATAGTCCCTTGCGTGATTCCAAGGAAAACCCAACCCCGTGGACTGACTGGCCAAAACCATATGAACGGATGTTCTTCACGGAGCTGGCGAACAACCTGAAGGATGAGGAAAATCAACTTCCCAAACACTTCCTGGAGATCGCAGACTTCTGTATTGCTGCAATTGATATGCCTACTACCAGGTTAGCTTAATAAGATTTCTAAGCTTGATTTAATCACGATGCAAAGCGTGTCCTTATCAAATCTGTGCAGAAACTATGCTCCTTTCACTGATGGAGTGGCATCACTGCAAAGATCTGATTTCTGCACCCTTGAAGCGCATTCAAAAGTTTCATCCAGTGTTATCAGTGCCTGGACCAAAATTCTTAACAATTCTCCACTGGTTGAGTACCCCCCTGGCCATGTGTGCCTGGATTTGGTTGAGGTGAAAATCCATAAAGTACTATACAGTTTTGACTTTGTTATGCTTATTTATATTATAACTGTTTAACAGTCAGGCTACCAAATCAGTTTGTAGAGTTCTGTCCCAGCGATAGAGAGTTATCAATGATCTCAGGATGGGAGCACGAGATTACGAGCATGAAGCGAAAGATAAAGGATGCTGTTATGGTAACCGCCATACACCCGCAATACGTTAAATTCTCCTATGAAATACTGCACTCATGATTTTTTCTCTCAACTAGGTGTTCGTCCCCGTCTCGGTGAAAGATCACTACTTCCTTCTAGTGGTGAATTTCAATGAAAAGCTTGTGAAGTACTTTGATTCAAGGCTGGACCCTGGAGCAGACAGCAGAGTTGATGCAGCCCAGCGGATAGTAAGTACATCTCTACTCTACTTAGGAAAATTTAAACTTAAACTTACTCAATAGTGATGAGTCTCGGTACATTAAAATTCCGGGGTTGGAACAAAATTATTTCTGTAACCAACAAACTAATAAACTACAGGAGGCGGGATATCATCATTTGGTTGTGCCGGTCTTATGCACACACTAAATTGTTCTTGAATTTGGATTAGGGAGTATTTAATGTCACCTGTTTATTTGAATTTTGAAGTCGCGTGTCATTTCTTCTGCACTGGCTAGATGGGGCCACAAACAGGGTCGAGATATCTTAACGTTCAAGCTAACAACTCTAGCAGGTCAGTGGGCATCCGATTTTACCAGTCGTATTGCAGGTCCAATCGTGATGCATCTCATGAAACATTACACAGGGGATGCCTTTTCCTTACTCGACGCGTCAACTGGCCAAGTATCTTCTAAAAGTAATTCAGACACTTTTCGATCATTTTCTTTATTTTGGAGCAAGCGCTAAGACCCGGGGCAATAATCATTTCCCGCAGGCACCAACGGTTGACCAGATTAGAGCATCCATTACAGCTGGCATTGTCCTCAGCAAATGCAACTGGAATAGGGGAATGGTCCTTGACATGTTGCCTGCACACATTGATGCAAAAATGAATCTTGGAAATTCTAAATTTCACATCTATCCTACTGATGCAGTCAACTGAAGATGGAAGACGCTTCTCCAAGTGCATTATCTGCAATGTGATCCTTAGCTGCACTATTATGGACTTCCATCCTTATGGAGGCATTGGATACTGATAGTAGAGTGTTTGTAAAAATGGAAATCAGATACCTAAACTGCAATTTGTTTGTATGTTTACCGTATGGGCTTCATCGTTTGCGTAAAAACTTACATATTCAATTAACAAATGTTGTTGTACATCTAAGAAAGGATATTATTAAAGTACATTACATCATCCACTAGCCAAAGATTTAGGGTAAAAGGTAATGCGTGACAGGGCCGGAACGCACACTACTAGAATATCAAGCCATTTAAGGCAGTTCATCCTTCATGTGTTAAGGCAGAAGAAAAAATGCCTTCCCTGGTTGTGACTTGAATGAGAAAAATCATCTAAGGCGGTTCCTCTTCCGCCTTAGATGTTTTTGGGTTTAAGGCGTTTATTTCCACCTTGGATGAAGGCTTATACGCCTTGCTAAAAGCTTACGAACTCGCTAGCGTGAAAGTCAGTATGATATGAATTGGCTGGTTGCGATACCGTATCTAGCAAACGCTAGTCCCAAACAAATGGTTGATTGTTATGTTACGACACCAGCTTACGGATCGCCAGATGAAATACTAACGAGTTCGCTACATTGAAAAGCCTAGACTGTTATGAATGTGTACGAGACTGGTTACGACTTCCACCGTGCGGATCGCTAATAGTGGTTATGATCTCGTAAGTGAACCTAGTGTGTCATATATTTATCTGCTGACGAGACTGGTTACGACAAACAGAGGCGAATCGCTCGGTCATAGGTAGCGAACTCGTTACAAGCCAAATTAAACAATTCTGGCTAATCAAAACAAGCCAGGTTAACACAGCCACTAGCTACTCACTAGTAACACCGTAGCGAGGTCGCAACCGAACAATTGTTTTTCATAAAAATTGTAAAAATATAAAAATTGTAAAAATGATATTATAAAAATAATAATAAAAGTTGTTGGTTCGAGAGAGTTAACGATATCGTAAGAAAATCGCTTATTTGTATAGTAACGAATTCGCTACTGATCTCGCTAACATTAAACGACGTCGTTTTAGCACTGGGTGAGCGAGAAAAAAAAATAACGTTACAAGTAAGCTAGACATTCGCCTGGCTTTGGCGTGTATGGTTACGAGCTCGACAGAGATCAGATTGGAGAGGCAGAGAAGAACGAGCGATTGGGTAGCGAGGGCACAAAAACTAAGCTCAGAAATATAATTCGGGCGAGAGAAGTAGCGATAGTACAAGATGATCGCAACTATTTTAATGTTACGGGCGAGAGAAGTAACGATCTCGCAGGGAATTCGTAAGTATCACAAAATTATAGGATTTGAGCCATTTCCACCCATTTCCACTAAAATTGGGTTTCATTTTAATTGTCTAAGCTGTGAATTGCAAGATGCATGGTATCTAAGCACAAAACATGAACATGGAAACTATCAAGCCACACTTTATAAACTAATGGAAGTAATGGAACTCAAAAGTATATGCATCCATTTGACAAAAAAAGAAACTAGCTTTTATTGGGAATGTGAGGCCTAGAGATGTACCGAGATCTAATAAGGACCAAGTGTCTAGCCAATGCATCTCTACCATCCTCCAACTTCTTCTTGGTGTACGGTGCATGATTTTCCTCGATAATCTAAGAATATGAAATGTTTTTTTAATACTATTAAATGCAACATAGATAGTAATAGGTACAATAAGTAGGTTATAAGAATGCTTACGCGATGTAATTCCAAATTATCTTGAACAAGGCCAGCGAGGCACTCGCTTGCGTACAACATCATATAGTAACCGCACTCCCAATTTGACAATTGCTTTCGGTGCTGAAAGTGAAGAAATATAACAAATGATTTGAAATGAAATCATAGTGGAAATAAATGAGCATTGGATTTGTAATGTCACCTGAATCTGTATAAGGTTGAAGGGAAGTAGTGTGTCGTCATGTGCACTATGCATAGCAACCTCTAATAAATCTGCAAATTTTGTAGATGGACCAAAGTGTAGCGGGTCCATCCAATACACTCGCTTCAACGATGGTATCATAGCTACAAAACTCCAATGGCCGCTACATATTTTAAGAAATGAAAATGTAAGAACCCGTCTCGAAGATTATAATGTTTACGAAGTGCAAATATCCAATTGTAACAAACAAAACTAACCCCTCTAGATATGGGCCTATGTAAATTGTCTTGGTCTTGTCACTAAGGATCTTAGAGAGATAAGCAAGTCGTGATTGATTACTTTCATTCATTTCTTGCAAGCATATTGGGTGCAAAAACCCAATGAAAGTCTTTGCGTTTAGAGCAAGGCATTGCATGTACCTAAATAAACAATAGATGGGATATGAACGTATAATAGTGCACAAGTACATGAAAATTCGTAACTTGCAATACGATAGAAGAGATGAGATCAAGTAGCTTACATTTGATGTAGTATAAGGATTGTTTCGGGAAGGGTTTTATAGTGCCAGAAAAGGGCATAGTCTTCTCATGGAACGACTAATTCCCTCGCTTCGCCGAACACCTGTTTATTGGATTAGAAATAGTAAACAGAATCCCGACTATGGTGGCCCACCAGATCATAAAACGTGCGAAGGAATCCCGGGAGTGATTTTATGAATCCAACTTCTCCCACCGACATCGGTTTCTTAGCTACCGGAAAATGTAGTGGGTCTACGACGGGTGAAGGTGTGTTTCTATTAATTGGGATAGAATTAGAATTCACATCAATGACCAACCATTTGGGCCACACAAAAAAACGGCCCAAACCTTTACCCACTGTCGTGCACTCTTGATCCGCGACCAGTACCAACGCATCCTCGACTAACACATGTAGTATAGAAACCCTAACGAAACCAATAGGGACTTTGGCTTCATGATGTAGTGCCATGTCAGGATATGAATTTCCCATTGCAACGTGGCGGGGTTGAGAATTCATCCCACATTCAGCGTACAACTTGCAAGAAGGGGAGTTCTAATATACAAATAAGGCATGTTTAATTAGGTCGAATTAGACATATGTAGGAAGAGTATATTTAAAAAATATCAATAATCATGAGTTGTGTAGAATTATTCATTTGATTGAGGTGCAAGTAATTAAACGTACCTTTGGTTTGGGATCGGATGGTTGTATGTGAACTTACTCTTTGATAGGGGCCGAAGGTGTGCATATTTTCTTGTTGGGTTCAACAATAGGTTCGTCAAAAATAGGTTGGTCAAAAATAGGTTGGTCAACCTCATGTTGTGGTGGGGAAGGATGTGAACCTCTAGACGAGGGTCCATTAATTGGATCGGTGTCACAAAAATCGGATGGAATAGGATACTTTATAAAAGAACATATATTGGCCAACATTGTTTTCAATTTCTTGACCTCTTGGTCGGATTTTTTGGCTTGGTTCAATGCTATTTGGAGTTTGGATGGTTTAGGGTCTTTCCTACTACGTTTGATACCAAACGCCTCAATTTGAGTAACATAACCACCAATTCCCTTAGCTCTTCCCGGATGCTCGGCCTTCCCAAGTGCCCTACGTAGCACATCATGTTTACCGACAGGGATGAACAAGCCTTCTTCAACTTCACGCTCGACCTCGTCCTAAAAAGGTAGTATAGTAAATGAAAAGTTATTATTGTCATCAATTGTTGTGTTTGATGGTGTGATTGTAGATACTAAAATGGAACATGGTATGGCGTGGTAGGTAAAGCGTACCACTCAATTAGCCACCATTTTTGCCTCATCACTTGAGAAAGTCCCGTCTTTTTTAATTCTACCCAAGACGAATAATTGTTGTCTACTATATGTTGTAGGGTATTCGGTAACGACTATCTTGTTCGCCTCTTCCGCGTCCATGCCCCCATCCACAAGCTCTTTCACCTCGGTTTCATGTTTTTTTTGAGGTCTTCTTCCCCACACCCAAGTACCCCGCCCTACCCCCGGTGTAAGGCATAACATTATCAGCAGTGGCTTTGCGCTTCCTATCCCCCAAACCCTTTTAATAATTCTATGTTATTTTAGGAATAAAGCACTAACCGAAACAAAAATATTTGGCTAATTCGCATGACACTATTATTGCAAGATGTTTTAAGTAAACTAACATTTGCGTCATTTTCTAACCATCGTTTCTTGAATATCTCCCAAGTAAGGGTTACAATGTGATTGTAACGCGTACTTGGATCTTGCCCAAACCTCGTGCCCTTCGGTTTGATATAATCCTTGGCAAGGGTATATTTGTGTTCTCGATGAGCTTTTGATGCGATTTGAAGAGCCTTCTTCTTCACTTGATCATAGGATGTTGCCTCGATAATAAAGGGGCGCTACAAATGTGATCATAAAAATAGTCACACTCACAATTTTCAATTGAAATTAAAAATAACAAGTACCACACTAACCTTGCATTCCTTCCATATATCATTTTTGATGTTGATGCTTAGTAGCCTCCAATCCGTTGTGTCTAATGGTGTGTGTATCCTACCCGTCTTAGCACACCAACTCGACCATCGCGCGGCATTATCGTCGGGTGAAATAGCAACACCAATGTCATTAAACTTGACATGTGTTAGTATTTTGTTATCGATCCTAATCTCTAATTCGCGACAATGTGTGAGGAGTTGAACTTCTTTCGATGCGCGAGTCACTTCTCGTTGTCTTCTAACCTCACTTGAACTGCCAACAACATTTTCCCCCCCACTTGAGTCGGAGTTAACGGAACTTGAAAGGCTCTCCATTAAGCTTTCCTTTGTATATTGAAATTAGTTAATGACTAACACGATACTAATAAATCAAAGTTGTACTTTGTAGTAAAAACATTATATTTCATAATCCTAAAATTTAGGGCTAAGCAAGCTATGGAGAATTTTAAAAGAAAATCTTGATTTTCGTTCAGGACATGCTTCTGACATGATATTTAGTAATAACATGATAAATGGAGGCACTATGTACAAGAAAATCAAATTTTTAGCAAATAAAAATGAAAAAAAATCGTACCTTTGGTATATGACAAAGTTGTGTCGGTAGAATTGATTATTTTGGTTGGAGATGGTCTACCTTGTTTGTCCCTCTCCTACCCATAACAAAGGATGTTACCAAATTGAACAAGAACAAATAAAGATTGACATTAATTGCAAAAACTATAGGCAAAAATGTGGTTGAGAATTTTTTACAAAACTTACCAATCTTTTGCATGCAATTAGTGGCTAGTTCCACTTTGTTTTGACACAATTGATGTGTCCAACATGTATGGGATGGGTAATGGAGATTTGATGTGAAGAAAGTTGAGGAGATTTGAGAAGATGTGCAAAAGTTTGAACTTTTGCAGATGAAACCCGTAAGAAGTGATGGATAAGATGCCAAAAGTGTAGTGTTTTTCTGTTCTATAACGTGTTTACTTTATTCTAGCTTACCTTGTTGCGAAATCGGAACTCTATCGTTACGCCTGACGTGGCTATTTACGAATTCGTTACGTGCTCATGTGATTGCCTTTTATGCTCTACTTTATCCTTCTAGCGACATCGTAACTGAAAAGCTGACATAAAGTATGTTACTAGGATGTTGCGATTTCGCTACGGATGCTCGCTAGAACCCTACTTAAGATTTTTTTTAAAAAATACACTCATACATTTTTAAATCACGATTAAAACAATTTAAACGAAATGATGTTATAAGACACTAATCATTCTATTTTAAGAATAATTTTCATTTGTTCCGTCGTATGCTCATGTAGAACGGGATTGGGATTTGGTCACTTAATCTGCAATTACATAATTTGAAAGAGTTTTAAGTAACTTAGCCTTTAATTGTAAGACAATAAGAAACTCTACACATCATGTGTACGCTTGAAAACGCTATACATCGCTTACCTTTAGAGACAACAGCATAGTAGAGCTTCACACATGAACTACATATATATATATATATATATATATATATGCGCAGTTCACGTGCATTTCATTAGAGATACTTAGTTTATTACAACTCATTTATGTGATTACAAGCACGATTCTTGAATTAAACAAAGTATCATGCACACGTTCACTCACCAACTGTCATCACTCATCACACTACCGAGTATCGCTTAATAACATTGCATGCTGATGTACTAAGATGTACTCTGCTTGACATAATGTGATGTTCGATATTTTCCAAATTGAGTATTATATTGTTTAGATATAAAATGTACATATTTAAGAATATGATATTGCGTTTAAAAATTTAAACCGAATTATTGATGTTTTACATAGAGTTATGTCATACTGCTTATGTACAAAGATGTACTACCTGAGTGAATATCATGATGGATATTTAACAAATAGAGTATTATACTGCATCTATATAAAATATATATATATGTTAGAATGTGAAAATTGCTAATAAAAAATTAAAAAGTTTTATTTTTTTAGTTACAATCTAATTAGCTTGTGTAGTAGCGAAATCGCTAGTATACACGTTACCACAGTTAAACCCTAAACCCACAAACCCGCTAACCCACAAACCCACATAACCCAGAAAACCAGTTGGCGACGGGGTTGCGATAGCGCTAGTTAGTAGTTAAAATAAAAAAAAGATTTTTTGGGTTACGACCTCGCTACTAATTAGAATGATTGTTCTGTAGCGAGTTCGCTACTCGAACGCTTGCCTGGCGAGGCTTTTTAAGACTCGCTACTAGATACTCAGGCTTGAGCGAGATATTAACGACTTCGCAACATACAGATGCGTGTGAGCTAGCGATCTCGCAACATGTAGAAGGGTATCAACTAGCGATATCGCAAGTAACATTACTATAAATAAAAAAAAGGGATCAGGCTAAAATTAATTAGCCCCAAATTGAAAACCCTTCTGCCATTATCAACGGCGACGACCCTGTAACTTCTCCGATAAAATGCGGCCAAAGACCAGAGGAGCGGTGCGAGGACGGGGTGGTAGAGGCTCAGACAGTGGACGGGGAAGTGGTCCGGCGACGGGAAATAAACGGCGTCGAACTGAGGATCCTGAGGTTCAGGCAGAGGTTCCAGTCGCCCCGCCGCCGCCGGAAGTTCCAGTCGTCCCTGCCGCCGCCGCTGCTGCCGGAAATGATGGTGGGGAAGGGCCCAGCAGTTCCAGTGAGGAGGAGGACACTCCTGAGTTCTTCAACGACGCCGCCATAGCTAGGTATGAGCGTTGTTCCTCTCAGAAACTTGTAAATAATAATGTGTTTGATAGTAGTGTGGTGCCTTCGCTGCAACTAGATTACGTGCTAGACCATTTTAGGGCACAACATCTAGATAAGTTGCTTATGTTGCCTGAGCCTGTTTACCATGAGGAGGTTCTCCAATTTTATGCGAACCTAGGTTTAGAGGAAGGGGTGGAGGATATAACTACAATGGTGCGGGGTGTTAAGTTTACGGTCGATAAGTTTAGCATCAATGAAGTTCTGAAATGTCCTTATCTGTCTCGTAACGAGCTGAGGCCTACCAAAAAGGATGGTCCGTACGAGGTACATTACGAGCAGAGGTTTCCTTCTGTTAGCCCCAAGTAACCGTTGAAGGCCGGTGAGATGGGTCAGAAGTGGTTTAAAAGGACTTCTGATAAGCCGGGTACAGCTAGGTTTTACCCGATCCACAGGCTTACCGAGGAGCAGAGATTAGTTTTTGAGCTAATCTGCGGTAATGTGGTCCCGTCCCTAGGGCATGCATGTGAGCCCACAGTTTGTAGTCTCATGGTGTTCTACTATATCATGGAGAAGCTTCCAATCAAACTCGGCTTCATAATTCTGACTCAAAATGATGAAGATGGCCAGACACAAGAACGCCGCGCTTCCGTATGGAAATTTGATTGTAGCTCTGATCAGGAAAGCGGGTATTTTTCCAAGAGGCCGTCCCATGCCGCTCGGCAAATACGACAAGGATTGGCTCAAGCATAAGAGGTTAGAGTTGAAGGCCGATGGGAAGTACGCGAGAAAGAAAGAAGCTGAAGAGGCAGCCAGAAGGGCAAGGGGTAGGCTGGGAGTATCATGTATGATTCTAGCTTGTTATTAACTGTAGCTGGTTCAAGTTGTTTTATTTGTTAATAATTGGTTCTTATCAACATTGATTTGTTTGTGTAAATGCTGTTTTTGATGCCCGTGGTAGGCTTGTGGTGTCTATGGGCCAGTTATTGAATGAGATTGAAATGGCCGAGAAAAGGGCATGTGCTAACAACGAACGGCTCGGCGAACTGATATCCAGCGGGGTAGTGGAGTGCGATCTGAGCGATGAGGAGGAGGTACCTGATTTCCGCACCACATTTCCCAAGAAAAAAGACACCGCGGGTCCTAGCCAAGATTTGCCTACAGCCAGCGAGAAGGAGCCATCCGATGGGAAGCTTGTTGCTGATGATGTAAGGGATGCAGATGCAGATAGTGATGATGGTGATGATGGTGATCATCATGATAGCGACTCTGATGCAGAAGATGAGCCGGCGAGGTATGAGATGATTAGGAAAGAGAGGCTGATCGGAGAACCCGACGAGGATGTTGAACCGGGCCAAGGCAAAGAAGAGAACACCTGCATCGAGACTGAAGCTCAACCAGCAGGCTAGAACGAGCAAGACAAGCAAAACGATGGAGGCAGTTCGGGGGAGAAGGCCGAAGGCAGCGACAAGATGTGTGTTGATGACTTGCATGATATTTTAGTCGCCGGCCTGTGATTTCGTAGTTTAGTTTGGTTTAAACATTTACTTTTTTGAATATTAACTAGTTTTTGGATTATGATCACTTGTGTACGCGTCACCAAAGATGCCGTTTTTGGTTACAAGAATGTGGTCAATAAATTTTACAATTTTTAGATGTATACTGTTCAATTTTTTATAGAGTTGTTGTTACTTCAGTTCAGCAAAATCAAGTACTTTTGGTATAGTGCGTGCTCCTAGCGATATCGCTTGGTCCTCGCTCCAGTGTACGTGTAACTTGCGAGATCGCTACGTGTCATACTCAGTCAACAGAGCCAAGTTGGCGCCTCACTAGCGAACTCGCTACCTGTGTAACTAAAAAGTAGCGAGCTCGCAACAAGTCGTATTCAGGATTAAATAAAATAATTTTATTATTAACAAGTCGTAAATCAACATTAATCTAGTCGAAAATTAAATAATTTTAAAATGTAGAGATAAAGTTTATCAACTCAGGATTATTATTTAGCACATGCTCTTTTTTTTCAAGATTTAAAAAAAAAAAAACAAATTCAATACTTTCAATTTAGTTTAGTTTGATTTGATGAAATAACATTCAAAAAAATTCAGTAAAACCTTTCAAATTCCATAAGGAATTTAATTATTTTTGAGGTTTGCATGAGGTGATCTTTAAAAGGTGAGAATGGTTTTAAGTTTTTACTAGGAACTCTCAAATATTTTTGAAATATGGAGCACCTCAACCCTATAAATATCAACCCCTTCTCCCTTTAGAACCCCACTAGATCCTTCATTCTCACATTCTCTTCTCCCTTCTCCTATTGTTTGCCTTTTGCTTCCCATGGATTTGTCTATATTCAACGCCCTCCCAAATGACATGATAAATCTAATCATGATTCGTGTTTACTTCGACTTGGTTCTTCGTCGGTAAGCAACCGGAACAGCGACAGAATGGCATCGACAGTGGCTCACCGACGCTTCTGCACTAGGTCACACAGACTCGACCTATGTCTTGGTCATATGTGCAATATGCTACGAGGGTGATCTTCAGAGAGGCATGAATGTGATCACCACCCTGAAGAGAACCGATAAGAAAGGCCTCCGGGAAGCTCGAGTACGCGTCAGAGCCAGTTTGGGTAACGCTTGGGGTTGGGCGCACTACTACAGGTTCCTCAGAGATAGAGTAGTCACGCCCAGGCCGATCTGCTGCGTGGAACATGCTGCCCTCAATCGCAGAGTGAGGTACGATCGCTGGGAGAGGCTTGATCCAGCGGACATCTCATGTGATGCATGCACCTGCGATCAGGAATTGCTTCACGTCCTCGGTCCTCGTTGAGGCTAAATGTTCTAGTTTTTTTGTTGTTTGATTATGTTCTTTCTTTTTTTGCCCAAATTTGTTATGAGTGTAATAACCTTTTGTTTGCCATTTTGGCACATTTCATTATTTAATAGCTTTTTTTTTATACCTTGTCCTTTACATTTTATATAAAGTTTATTAATTGTTATTAATTAGCTTTTATAAACATCGCATACTTGTAGCATAAGTTGGCGCCTCCCTAGCGAAGTCGCTACCTGTGTAACTTATAGTAGCGACCTCGCAACAAGTCGTATTCAGTCAACAGAGCCTAGCTTGAGATTCTCTAGCGAGTTCGTAACAACAAAGCTTGACACACCTGACAAACAATTGTTAGGCTTGGAGAGTAGCGATATCACCACAGTCTACGGACCCATCAGTAAAAACCTTTGAAATTCCATCAGTAATTATTTTGTTTGGGGGTGTGAATGTGGTCAATGAAAAGGTGTGAATGCCTTTACATTTTTCTTCTTTTAATACAGCAATTACTAATTTTAATCTCGGAACTCTCACATTTTTTTGACCAATGTAGAACCTCACCCCTATAAATATCAGCCCCTTCTCCCTTTAGAGCCCCATCAGAGCCTTCATTCCTATATTCCCTTCTCCCTTCTCCTATTCTTTGCCTTCTTCTTCCCATGGATTTGACATTTTTCAGCGCCCTCCCAGATGACATGATTCATCTTATAATGATTCATGTTATGTTCAGACACGTTCTTCGTCGGTATGTGAGCTTTAGTGCGACCGATTGGGCTCGACAGTGGCTCACCGAGGCTTCTACAATAGGTCACAGAGAGTTGGACTATGCCTTGGCTATATTTGCAATCTGCGAAGGTGATGCTCAGAGAGGCATGGATGTCATCACCACCATGAAGAGAACCGACAAGAAAGGCCTCAAGGAAGTTCGGGTACGCGTCATAGCCGAATTGGCTTACGCCTGGGGAAATGCGCACTACCTCGGGTACCTCGATGTAGTAGTGCCTAGGCCTAGATGCTGCCATGAACATGCTGACCTCAATCGCGGCTTCAGGTACCGTCGCTACATGAGGGTTGATCCAGCGGACATCGAATGTGATGCATGCACTTGCGAGCAGGAAGTGTTTCACGTCCTTCTAACCCCTCCGCCACTTGAAATGTTGTAGTTTCTTTCTTATTTTATTCTGTTGTTTTTTATGTAAAATTTGTTAGGATTGTAATAAGTTTATGTCTGCCATTTTGGCACATTAATTTAATTATTGAATAGCTTTTCTTGTTTTGTTACCTTGTCCCTTACATTTTACTTTTTCATCGTAACGGTTATTTTTTTCGGCAAAATCGCTCGCTAAATCACTAGCTTCATCGTAAATGTTACTTTTTCTGCAAAATCATTTACTGTTGCTATAGTGCGTGTTCCTAGCGATATCGTCAGTGTCACGCTTATTAGTAGAATCAGCACAAGCGAACTCGTCACATACTCGCTTATATGTTACGTGGTCCTAACGATATCGCAACATGTCGTATTCGGTCAACAGAGCCTAGCTGGCGATTCTCTAGCGATATCGCAACGAGATTAGGGCTTTTGGTAGTATATTGGGTTGTAGTAGTAGTGATAGTATAAGTATTGGGTTTTTTCTTACCTGTGACATCAGTAAAAACCTTTGAAATTTCATCAGTAATTAATTTATTTTGGGGGTTTGCATGGGGTGTCCATGGAAAGGTGAGAATGTCTTTACATTTTCCTTCCATTAATACCATAATGACTGATTTTTGTCTAGGAACTCTGACATATTTTTGAATAATGGAGCACCTCAACCCTTTAAATATCAACCCCTTCTCCATTTAGAACCTCATTAGACCCTTCATTCCCACATTCCCTTCTGCCTTCTCATATTCCTTGCCTTCTGCTTCCCATGGATGTGTCTCTATTCAACGCCCTCCCAGATGACATGATAAATCTGGTAATGATGCATGTTATGTTCGACTGGGTTCTTCGTCGCTACGTGAGCGGAAGAGCGACCGAGTGGGCTCGACAGTGGCTCACCGAAGCTTCTGCAGTAGGTCACACACTGTCGACCTATGTGTTGGCTGTTTTTGCAATCTGTGAAGGTGACATTCAAAGATGCATGAATGTGATCACAACCATGATGAGAACCGACAAACAGGGCCTCCGTCTAGCTCGGGCACGCGTCAAAAGAGGTCTGAGATACACTTGGGGTTGGAGACACTACCTCAGGTACTTCTCAGAAGCAGCAGTTAGGCCTAGGCCGATCTGCTGCAATCCGCATGCTGGCCTCAATAAGTTTGTGAGGTACGATCCCTGGGCACCCCTTGATCCGGCGGACATCACCTGTGATGCATGCACTTGCGATCAGGAACTGCTTCATGTCCTCGGTGAACGAACGATCTACTAGTATTAGTTGTTTGTTCTTCATTATGTATTTTTGTATCACCAGTTTGTTTTGATTCTAATGAACTTGTGTTTTCTAATGAACAACATTGCAAAGAATAATTTGAATGTCATCTATTTTATTATGTATATTGATTATTTAAACTTCCATTATTTATTTAGTGTGGCTAAATTTTCAAAATATAACACCACTTTACTAAGGAGTTAAAATTAAATTTTTGGTATGTGGCTTTATACTAGCGAGCTCGCCAGTATCAAGTTACTCACCTGGCGAGCTACTACCGAGTTCGCTAGTATCAAGTTAATCAAATTTATACAAATTTTTTCCCATCAAGCGAGATCGTAACCTGTCAGACTCAAGAGACAGAAGCTCATCTGTGAATTTCAGCCTTTTGTTGCGAAAGCGTAACCGGTTCGCCAATGTTAAGAACTCGCAACGCAACAAGTTAACATGCATTGGTTTCTAGCGTGTTTAGTTACGGTATCGCCACGTCTACAGCAGTGTACAAATTTTTAAGAATTAGAAGATTTAGTGTACTAAAATTAATTAAATCAAAATTTAACTACATGAACCATGAAATACAGCATAATATTCAAAAACAATGGTTATCAAATAGCTACTTTTGTTTTTTACTCTTTTTAGTCTTCTTCTTCTTTGGTTGCCTCCCCTTCCTCTTTGTAGTTTTCCCCGCAGGATTAATCCACATGCCTTCCTCATGATCCATTCTGCACACCGACGCACAAACAATGTCATCATCCTCCTCCAGAGTTTCGTACACCGAGGGCGGAATGGTGTCGGTAGAAAGAGTGGAGTCATCGTCGAACAAGCCGTCACCATAGATGAATGTTTTCTTACCATCAACAACGATCTCCCATCGAGCATCAGTTAGATCTTCCACATAGAATACCTGATGAGCTTGAGCCGCCATGATGAATGGATCATCCCTAGACCCGAGAATTCCTCTATTAACTAGAGTCATGCCTAAATCCTCTGTGCGCACCCATTAACCTTGATCTACCCATTCACATTTAAACAATGCAATTCGGACATGAACAAAGTCCATTTCCCATATATCAGTAATGGTACCAAAAAAACCATTATCACCCTCTTCAAGTACTAATACGCCACTATTTTGGGTTGCATATCTATCATCACTCCACTTAGTACCAAACGTGTATCCATTGATGTCATACCCGCTAAACGACGTAACTGTGCCTAGGGGTCTCTTGGCAACCCATTTTACAATGTCGGGGTGTTCACCGCCATTCTGCACATGTATTTTAAGCCAACTAGTAAAGTCTCTGCAATGAGCTTCTAGAACTCTAGGTTCCGACCAGCTCGGGTGTGCTGACCTAATATTATTAAGGTGAACATCAACATAAGGACTCACTGAATGATGGTTGCGCAGAATGTACAGATGTGCTGTAGATATTTCATCATAAGAAGGGCTAAATTTAGACTTATGGCGTAGTCCGACACCATCCAATCTACCATCGTGTCTAGAGACTGGCAGTCCTATAGTAGGTACATCCTGTAAATAGTTGGTACAGAATTCTATTACCTCTTCCGCGACATATCGCTGCACTATACTGGCATCTGGTCGATAACGATTCTTAACAAAATGCTTGAAAATGCTCATGTACCTCTCAAATGGGTACATCCATCTCAAGTACACCGGTCCACACAGCTTCACCTCCCGCACCAAATGAACTATCAAATGAATCATTATGTCAAAAAATGAAGAGGGAAAATACATCTCTAGCCTGCACAGTACTTCAACTACCATATCCTGCAATTCATCCAACTTACGACGGCTTACTCTCTTGCGGCATATTTGTTTAAAAAAATAACAAAGCCTTGCAACTGCGTCTCCAACGTGAGAAGGCAAGCAACCTCTCAGAGCAATAACATTCAAATCCTGCATCAGGTTGTGGCAATCGTGCGATTTCATTCCCACTAATTTCAACTCGGCGGTAGATACACAACTACTAATGTTCGAACCATATTTAGAAGGCACCTTTACTGATTTTAGAGTTCTACAAAAACTCTCCTTCTCCTCAGATGACAAGGAATAACAAGCAGGTGGTAAGTATGTCGTACCTTCTTTTTCTTGCACGGGAGCAAGTGACGTCCTTATGCCAAGATTGACTAAATCATTTCTACTTTTCAATCCATCCTTACTCTTGCCCGGTGTATTCAATAGCGTCCCAACCAAAGCTTCGCATACATTCTTCTCTATGTGCATGACATCTAGACAGTGGCGGACATCCAAGTGCTCCCAATAATCGAGCTTGAAAAATATCGAACATTTCTTCCAAATCATAGTTTAATCGCTTTTCTTTTTTCCCTTTCCCAACACAAACTCCATGCCCGCTACCTTTTCCAATATTTCAGTACCTGATAGTGGGACTGGGGCAAAACCATGCTCTTCATGACCGTTAAACCACTTCTTTGCACTCCTCCACGGATGACTTCTAGGTAATTATCGTCTATGACCTAGATAAATTGGCTTACCACCGTGCTTTAATTGACAATGACTAGTATGGCTCTCACAAACGGGACATGCAAAATGCCCTTTCACAGAACACCCTCCAAGGTTACCCAAAGCAGGGAAATCATTGATGTTCCACATCAACATGGCTTTAAGTTTGAATTTCGCGTCCCCTCGACTTCCGTCAGGAATATGAATCCCATGCTTAAAAAAGGATTCCAACTCCTCAACAAGAGGTGCTAGATATACATCAATGTCATTGCCAGGTTGCTTAGGCCCCGAGATCATAGTGTTCAAAAGCACATACTTTCGTTTCATCATCAACCATGAAGGTAGATTATAAATAACAAGCATCACTGGCCATGAACTGTGGGTGCTGGACATGTTCCCGAAAGGGTTCATTCCGTCAGTAGATAGTCCTAAGCACACGTGTCTAGGTTCGTCAGCAAATTCTGGGTACATAGCATCCATCTTCTTCCACTGATCACCATCAGAAGCGTGAGATATAATATCATCATCTTCCTCTCGAACCCTATCGGCATGCCATGTTAACAATTTTGCATCAACTGGATTGGCATACAAACGCGTCAATATCGGTTTCAAGGGCATGTACCACATCACCTTAGCAGGACCTTGCTTTGTTGATGTTGTCACTGTTTCTCCACATACCTCGACCTTTCCCTCCTTTTTTTCCATCTAGACTCACCGCATACCTTGCAATCATCCCTCAAGGAATCAACAATCCCCCTATACAACATACAATCATTCGGGCATGCGTGAATCTTAGTAAACTCCATGCCCATAGGACACAATATCTTGCGCGCAGCATAAACCCTGTCTGGACATAAGTTGTCCTGAGGAAGTAACTCTTTAACCAACTCTAGCAATTCCGTCATTCCTTTATCAGAAATACCATGCCTTGCCTTTAGGTTCATTAACAATAATGTTGCTCCCAGTCTAGAATGCCTAGCCCCAACATATAAGCTTGTCTTTTTATCGTCATACATTGCCTCCAGCATACTTTTCTTCCCAACAAACTCCATAACAACATCGTCGCACATGTCTGAAAGTTGTTCATTATACTGCAGGATTTCCTCGGCGCTTCCCTCCTCCATCTCCACCTGGTCACTTCCATAATGGCTTTCCCCATGCCAAACCCATTCTGTGTAGGATTTGTCAAAACCTTTACAAATTAAATGTTCACGCACGACAGCAATATCTTCAAATATGGCGTTGTTTCTACACTTGTTGCATGAACATCTAACCCCTCCTATGCTGTTATGTCTACAATGTCGCAACCCAACATCTAAGAAATGTTCAACCAAATCTAAGTACTCCTTCGATAATCGAGCATTCTCCTTCATTATTCTTTCGCGGTCCATAATTCACAAATCAGACAAACAACTACACAATACTACTAACCCACTGACTTTAGATGATCAACACATAAACTACACACTGCATTAACAAAACAACCAAGATAAACCAAAATGCAACCAAAAATTATGCATAAAATCAACCAAAGTCAAGAGACAAGCCAGTACATTACGCAAGTTAAACCTTACCTACACCAACACGGGAACAATGAGACCTCCGAGAACACTTCAACTGATCACCCTTCAATACCCACCTGTTTAGACCCTTTTAAAGTTTTTGTTTTTGGAGTTAGAACGGCCAGTTCAGCTTAAATCTATGACCCATACAGACTCTCTTGCAAAGTCGCTAATACGTCGCTAACACCTTTGAATAGCCAGCGAACTCGTAACATTTAAATCACCCTCACATGCACTGTACATTGAACAATGACAAATTTGACGTGCACAGAAGCGATACCGTAACATCAAACGCAATATACTAGCGTCCCAGTTACGACATCTCCCATATCCTCGCCTGCTAAAGTTAGGGTTTAGCAAAGCTTACGATATCGCAAACCACAAACCTACGACTAACGAGCTAACCTACGAAATCGTTATGGACACGTTTATTATACTACAACGGTTACGAGATCGCAACAACCAATTCAATTTAAGGCGGATACATTTTTTCCGCCTTGGTCAAGTATTTTTTAACGTCAAAACCCATTTCCGCCTTTAACTGCTTCTTTCCATCTTGAATGTAATTTTTTTTTTGCTAGCTTGACATGGTAGCGAGCTCGCTACTATCAATCAAGGCGTAAAAAAACGCGCCAGGCTTAAACGCCTTAAATATGTGTCTTGCATCTACCCCTTTATAGTAGTGGCAACCGGTTAGGCGAATTCTCTTCAAATGGGTGCAACATATCAACACCTTTTGGAATTTTTATAAACAATATGCCAAACCCCCTCCACGTTTGACAATCTGAAGAATTCGATGGCGTACATGGGTCTATCATCTGGTTGTGGACTAGGCTGAGCTGGAACTTCACCAAAGGCCGTGGAGCCGACCACATTAGCGAGTCTCAAACAGGGGGGGATCCTGAGAACGTGGGATGCTGATAAATCCACCAAGAATTGGAACAAGAATGTTAATCCTTCAAACAAGAATGGCTCAGATCCAGGTATAGATTCAGTTCGACAGAAGAGGTCCGTAGAAATTAACCTGGTGACCCTGATTCTGATTCAGGTTTATAGATCTTCTCGCGACGACACCACCATCATGATCAATGATCAGGTTTTAATGTCCTGAGATGAGATACATCTTTCCAATCTGGTAAGAACGTATCGAGTAATTAGTTGTGCACGAAACATGCATGTGGCCTTCATAGAGCACCACCCTAAAGGACACAAGCCTCGTTTCGTGCACAACTAATTACTCGATACGTTCTTACCAGATTGGGAAGATCTACTTCATCTAAGGACATTAAAACCTAATCATTGATCATGATGGTGGTGTTGTCGCGACTCTTGAGAAGATCTATAAACCTGAATCTGAATCGGGGTCACTAGGTTCATTTCTTCTCGACCTCTTTTGTCGAACTGAATCTGAACCTGGATCTGAGCCATTCTTGTTTGAAGGATTAACATTCTTGTATTTCTTCTAGCAAAGTCAAAGTCATGTGATAGTCGCCTGAAATAAAAACGGTAAGTAATGTTGTTAGATTTGGAGAAACAAATATTGGTCAGAAAGGTTAATGTAAGGCTCATACCTGACGGATTTGATCATTGGGATGTGTGATGCATTTGAGGTAATGGACTGCTGAATGCGCGACCTGTGTATGCTCGTTCATCTCCTCGTTGTATGCCCGGTCGATTATTTCAGAGTTCGAAAGCGATTCGAACTCCAGGTAGGCCATCGCCTCCATTCCACTCAGGTGGAGGAGATCAGCCACCATATCCCGACCTAATTGTATTTGTGAGAGTGAGGGGAACCTAGCATCTCACCGAGGGCCGTGTAGAAAACGTTTGCGCTGGGAATGAATCCGCGGTTAAGCACTGAAAAGTATTATTTAAGAAGTTGGAGGCTCCGAATGGATCCGGCCGGAGACCTTTCCAAATATTCTGAAGCTATCCATAACTCGGAGAGAGAAGAAGATGAGTAGTCATGTTTCTATTTGTTTGTGTTTTGTGGCTGAATGCTTTGGATTATCTGTGGTTTTTGTAGATGAAGAATGCACACCATGAAGCTTTGTTATGTGTGTGGCATAAATGTTTTGTCGGGGTGATTAAAGTAACCGGTCAAACGAACTGAATAATCCAGGAAATCCAGATAGCTGCCTCCCCTGTTGGAGTCTCCAATAAAACAATATAATGTTCATCAAAATATAGCAAGTGCTTAGCAGCCAAAACTTATACTAACCAGTAATAAAAAGAAGTATCGCATATAAGAATACCAATCCAAAGAGTAAAGTGCATTCCCTTTTGCACAACAACGACCAAGTTACAAATATTCATCTGACTGGTAACAAAATTGCACCAACACAGATATACTTTAATGCTTTTGTATCGGTACTGAATCCTTTTTATCTAAGCAGTGATCTACATATTAAAATCAACCTTCATATGGAAGGCTGAAAAATATAGTAACATATATCATTCACGACCCTTATGCAAAAAAAGAACCAAGTATCTTATATACCTATGCATTGGTATTTTCAAAAAGAGTAATGGACTATAACATGTCTTTTGTACGGAGCCCTATTTTCTATGCAGTGCAAAACTCGACACAACTGTGGAATGCTATAAAGTATCTATCATTTCAAGTAAATATAAAACTATCAACAGAGCAGTAGCCAATATTTGCACAGATGTGAGCTGTGTACAAGACTACAAGTACCACAAAAATTTAGGACTCGTCTGAAAATTCCATTAGCAATATTTAAGAAGAAACAAACCTAGAGTCCTAGTGATGTCAAATATTAAAAAATGATACTACATCACCTTGCTGTTGCGAATAATTCATTGATCAACACAGTTATTTAAAATATAAAATACTATCCTATGGCCATACAGAAAAAAACACTCGCATTTTGGTTTGTTTATCAAGTACAAAACAAAATAATCTTCATCGATGAACACGGTTATATAAAATATAAAATACTATCCTATGGCTATACAGAAATTGAAAACTCGCATTTTCATTGTTTTTCAACTATAAAACAAAATAAGCTTCATTGATCAACACGGTTATATAAAATACTAAATTCTACCCTACGGCTATACAGAAAAAAACACTTGCACCTATGGTTGATTATCAAGTATATAATGATAAGTCTATGGTTCGTATTCGGGCCTCATTCATACTCGGACCAGAGCCCGAGAAGGGACGTGGGCTCGAGATACGCAGAGGGTGGATCCACAGGTCCATCAGTCCTAATCCTTATAAGGAAATGCGTATATTATGAATGTTCTACAAGAAATATACATCTTCTCAGAGATGGTAATACAGCTATCCTAAACATGGTAACACAACCATGTCCGAAATACACTTCTATTATACATGGTAATACAACCTCTATTCCCATAAGAGTTTTATTCATACCATAAATACATATCTTGGTGATCTACGGATTGTAGCCATATAAATACCCTAAGAGGTTTGGTAGACCACTCATCCAATCTCATACTTTATACTTTACGCCTTAAGCAAATATACTGACTTGAGCGTCGGAGTGTCTATCCCTGGGACACCCGAGGCTTTTGTCTTGCAGATCAGTTCGAGAGCCTGGTTCGTCGTCGAAGTGTTGGTGTCCTACCTTAAACCTACGGGTCCGATCTCGGGGTTCACAGGAAATCCAGTAATACCTCTCGGAGAAATCACACTCCCCGTCACAGTAGCAGAAGGAGCCAAGATCCTAACCTTGTACTGCATATTTGTGGTAGTAGACATGGTCACACCCTTCAACATTATCCTTGGCAGACCTTGGATGTGCCAAGCTAAAGCTGTATGGTCTCCCTACCACCTGATGCTGAAGTTTCCAACACCACAAGGATTAGCTTCAATCAAAAGAGACCAAGGAGTGGTGCGCTCTTGTATGATCACGGCCATCCGTGATGCCAGAAAAGTGAGAAATATCTCGGCCGTCAACACTATTATAGGAGATCTGGTACCCGATCCTGATCTCGAACAACCCATGGTGTTAAATTTTGAAGAAGAGGCCTATAACGAGATGACTGCACTACGGCATAAACGCCGCCACCAAACCTTCCAAGTGAGGGAACTGGTAATGCCAGTTGGCCCGTGGTGCACCAACAAGCTAGGAGGAGCGCTGGAGCCGAGGACCAAAAGACCATACAAAATCTCCGCAGCACAATCCGGTGGATTCTACCTTTTGCAAACACGCGAAGGAGAGCACTTGGACCCTGTCATTATGGTGCCCTTCCTACACAGGTACCTCGGAGCTAAAACCAAGTAGACCTTCTCCATATAAGGAGAAACTACTTCAATAAGGCCTACGGGCCAAGCTCTTTTTCTTTTCATCTTTTTACATTTTTATACCCGAGCTCCCAAACTCGAGGTTGTCTTTTATAATTTTACCGAACTCTCAAGTTCGAAGAATGCAATTTCTTTTTGATATATATATATCTTCTATTTTATTTTGAAGCAGTCCATACTCTCTAAATACAAAGAGAAACTATGCCTCACAAAGCATAAGTAAAGACTGATGCCTAAAGATCCATACGCTTAAAAGTGTACGATTGATGCTTATCTAATATGAGTTGTTTAGACTACGTGTCTGAACTACAATCATCTAGGCCAAAATAAAATAATATACTTATAAAAAGTATATGGTCAAAGACCAACATGATATGGGTCATGCAAACTCACAAAGTTTGGAACTCGACTCTCCACGTGATACTCCTATTAAGGTACACATCACTATTTATTAAGGCTATTCATAAGCCTAAAGAGTCAATCTTCTCAAGGATTGCGATATAAAGACCTTTATAAAGGCAAAATCAAAAAGTGTTATTACACTACGAAACTTCTTACACCTCGTGAAGGTCTTTAAATATAGGGGTACGACCCCGACCGCGAGAAGAAGTAGAGGCACGACCTCGAACACTCTGGAGGCCACGGCCCCAATTACTTTCCTCTGCCACCCTCATCAACTGAGAGGGCGTAGGGGACCCAATTCTATTTCCCACAGGTCGAGCAGGAGAGTCATTAGAGCCACGAGCTCTAGGAGTAGGTGTCACCTCTTTGCCCCTTCCACATGGGATCCCTCGAGATACACCCCTTTGGGCATGAGGCCTTATCAAAGTTCCTGAATATGGGACACCAGAAGGTCCACCTACTTCCCTCCTTGAAGACCCTGAAGGCATGACAAACACACATTGAGCCTCCAGTTCCTTTATTTAGAACCTGCAAGCGTTAAGCTCGGCCTGGCATATTCTCAACTCATCTATTTTGGAGGCAATCTTGTGATTCACAGTGATAGTCTCATCTCAAAGTCTAGAAATAAGAAGATCCTTCTCGTGACTTTCACCCTTGACCTTCATTAAGTCACTCTTGACTTTCCTCCAATCTTGATCATACTCTTTATTGGTGGACACGGTCTTGTTGTGAGCATCTTCTAAATCTTTATATCTCTTCTGAAGATCACTCAACTCCTTATTCAGCTCAGCTCTTCGCTTCAAAGCCTCTTTGAGCCCAACTCGAAGACTCTCACATTCTTCCCGCACAATGCTGAAACAGCCTTTGGAGTCATCCAGATCTTTTTCCAGTTTCTTGTTCTTCTGAAAGACAGCTTCATACTTGACCAGCAAATCAACACATGCGGCAGAGCAACACTGGACATAAAGGAAGGTAAAGACCAATTAATTCCAAAGACAAAGCACATGTTCAGAATACATGAAACGCCAAAATTTGGCGAAAAGAGAAAAATCTTGAAGTAAAAGACAAGGCTCTAAGGAGTTACAGTCTTCTCCTGCCCATTAGAAGTCTTTGGGTCCTCAAGTGAAGTTTCGGTAGCCTGCTTCTCCATCAGGAACGTCAGCTCAGGATACAAACCGGACAGTCTGTCCTACAACTCCTCCAGAGTTAAAGCCTTCTTCAAAGATTCCAGACTAGACAGTAGACTGGTCTCAAACCCCCCAATCTGGCTAAACTTCGCCCGAAATTCCTTCAAATTCTCTGGTACTTCAGGCCAAGTGTAGGCAGGGGCAAGACATCCTTGAATCTCTTCACTGAGAAACCCCTTCAGAGGAATCCACATCTTCGAGAGCTCAGATTTATGGTAGAATTAACCATACTCTTGGCGATGTGCCTCTATCTCTGGACAGTTGAGACAGAAGTCTATTATCAACCGAACTAGCCACCTCTGGCTAACAGGATCAGCATATCGGTCTCTCTCAGCTTCCACCAAAGCCATGTTCCTTTTCAATTCTAAGAAGGAACCATCAGACATCCTTTTTGCCTTCTTTAAGGCTTGATTCTCCCCTTCTAAGGCTTTTATTTTGTCCTTAGCCTGAGCCATCTCATTCTGGAGATGTTTCAGCATATCTGAAGGTTCCTTAGACCTCTTGGACATCTCCTCCTCCATCAACTCGAGCTCGGACTCCTGTCCTTGAGAACGGTTATACAGTGTCCGGAGAGAATTGTACATATGCCTTATCTGACTCGCAGACTGTAAAAGAAGACAAAGAGAATTAGATAACTACACAGCTGATCCTATCAAAAGCCATGACGAATCAAACCTGGTTAATTTCGGGACAGCCCGGTACCACCTCGACCAGAATCTCAGAAGGAGAAGGTGACACATACTTCTCGAACTCTTCCAATGGTCCGAGTTTGAGCCTTGGCTTCTTTGTAGACTTGTCTGCAGAACTCCCTGAAGCCTCGAGATCCCTCTTCTTCTCATTACTACTCAATAGCCCCCTTGATTCAGCTATCTGAGACAACAAATTGGCTGCCCTGTTCGTCCTAGAAGCACCCACTACATGTACAAGGAATTAAGTTAGCATAAGAAGCAATGGAAATATTGTGGACGAGAATATAACACAAGAAAAAATACCATCTTGCAACACATCTGACCCTATTACAGAAGTTATCATCATGACCTCATCTAAATTTTAAGTCATGATGGGAAGGACACTAGAAGTCCGTTACATTTCCTTTCTCGGACATCGAACTAAGGCAGAACCCTCATCCTCTTCCTCATCTGATGGATCTAAAGCCACAGGAACAAATAGGCAATCTGCCTCCCCAATCACTTTCAACTGGGATTGAGTTTTCTTGGGTCCTTGAACCAACCTTTTAAACCGACGCCCACGTCGAGCGTCTTTCATCAGACCCGAGATTTCCTTATTTACCTCCTTCTCGGATATCTCATCTCGGGCAGCTCTCTCTTCTAATACTCAATTGGCCTACAATGCCTTAGCTGCACCACCTGGATCCTGCTCCATAGACAGAAGGGTTTCATACCAATCCATCTCAACACCTTCTGGCTGATCAAAATGTGACAACTTCAAGAAGCTGCAATTTTGAAGAGTACGGCCGGATAGTTGATTCAACCAGCCATATGTTTCTATAGGCCATTGCCAACACATTTGATGATCTCCATATACAAACTTACCCTCTCTAAGTTTGATCTTATCATTCACCAACTTCCCAGCTATATTCAGCAGTTGGCGAGACAACTCCACTTCTTGCCAGACCTCATTCTAGACCTCTTCATTCCAATCAGGAACTTCATACTTGGTTCGATCGAAGGTTAGTTTTACCTTATCCCACTTCCCGCAGTTCACAGGAAGCACAAAATGCTTACCTAAAGTGGTATCTCGAGGGGTCAAGGTCACATTTTGTTTAACGACGGAAACCTTATACATGGTCCGCAACAAGGAGAGACTGGGACGATAACCTTTACGAGCACACTAAGTTATTAAGGCCATAATGATTACTATCACATTGGCATGTAACTGCCCCGGATGCACCTTATAATGCTGAAGAAAATCATTCAACAGTGGGGGAAAAGGGAAGGCTAATCCATGCTGCAGAAATCTCTCATATATGACCCCTCTGGTCGGAGTTACTAACTCAACTGCAGATTTTTCTTCTCCAAAGTACATGAGGCCTCAGCATCAGAAGGAATGGAAAAGGGACAACCTTCTGCGAAGATAGCAGCATCAGCGCGTGCTTTATCCTCCTTCAACGACTTTCTACTACTACCTTCGCCATTCATGGACACTATACCTTTGGATGAATACATTACCATGGGGCTATTCCCCTCTATCTGAGCCCTCCTGGCCATATCTCTCAACCTCTTCTCTTCCTCAGAGGCTTTCTTCTTCAAAACTACATGTTTTTTCTCACTTGCTACCTCAGCCCTATGGAGTTCAAGGGAGCTATTCTCCTCAGCCTGAGCTTCTACATACTCTCCCTCATCATGATGGGGGAAGGAAATTGTTATACTACTATTGCTCATGATTACAGAGAGTATGGGGGGAAACACGCACACAAAGATAAAAGGAAAAAATAGACACAAGCAAATGCACAGAGAAAGAAGATAGCACTTACTGATGATGGAAGCAGAAAGTAGAAATATGGGGCTTCAGAAATTGATGAAGTATTGATGCGCCTTCTGAACTTGGAAAGAAAAAAATTTCGAATAAGAGAAGACAATGGGAATGATTTGGGAAATTTAATCCAAACACAGACAGCATTGAAGATGGGCAACTACCTCAATTCTGTTTCCAAGGTAAGTAATTGGAGAGACGGGGGACAGACCGTCTCTGCTTGCCAATGAAGACACGCCACGTGTATCTACCATCTGGATTTCAAAAGAAACTAATCTCAGTCGTCCATATATCTGATGGAATACGAAGAGAGCTTGAAGCTAGATATTCAGAAGGGTAAGCCCGAAATGACAGTCCCAGAAGGACACCCCGAGCTTAACACCCCGAGTTATTCTCCCTCGAGTTACTCGTCTTCCCTCGAGAAGCAAGCCTCTCCTTCAACCTTCGAGACGGAGCACTCTATATTCTGAAGATCTACCTTGGGGCTACTGATAAGTCCATGGTTCATATTCGGGCCTCATTCATACTCGGACCAGGGCCCGAGAAGGGTTGTGGGCTCGAGATACATAGAGGGTGGATCCACAGTTCCATCAATCCTAATCCTTATAAGGAATGCGTATATTATGAATGTTCTACAAGGAATATACATCTTCTCAGAGATGGTAATACAGCTATCCTAAACATGGTAACACAACCATGTCCGAAATACACTTCTATTATACATGGTAATACAACCTCTATTCCCATAAGAGTTGTATTCATACCATAAATTCATATCTTGGTGATCTACGGATTGTAGCCGTATAAATACCTAAGAGGTTTGGTAGACCTCTCATCCAATCTCATACTTTATACTTTACGCCTTAAGCAAATATACTGACTTGAGCGTCGGAGTGTCTATCCCCGGGACACCCGGGGCCTTTGTCTTGCAGATCTGTTCGAGAGCCTGGTTCGTCGTCGAAGTGTTGGTGTCCTGCATACATCATATAACAATATAAACAATCGGCGTATGGCTCATCATTACAGTCTTGCAAACGCAAACATGTCAATACTGGTAACATCTTGCTGATAAATAAAACAAAAGAATGTAAACATAAATTCAAACATGTTACTAGTCCCTATCAGGTTACATGTACTACGCTAGAAGTGCATAATAAATCGGAAGCCATCATTATGCTTTCCCTTTATTTGCTACTTATCACATGACCTTTATTTTCGAATATTGTATGACTTTTAACATCGGTTTATGAGTTTTGTAAATCATTTTAAAAAACAGTTGAATCATATGCAGGTGTGAAGAGTGTATTCAGGTACCTATTCACGAAATAAAGATACGATTTGTAACAATTCAAGCGTACATGTAATGATGGCTGGGGAGAGTACTCTGTAATTATCAGTAATGAACAGCAAAGCAATTATACATCCTTAATCACTCCTACTGCAGCAGATAAAATATATAGCTTCGCCTTTGTCATGAATGATAACATTTTCTGGAAACAAGGATATTCAATACTAAGTTTAAGGCATAACAATCCGTAAACAATGAACAGGTTAAACGGATATAAATAACCGCTGCTATGTTTTATAAATGAAGTAGATAAACACTCTATAAAGTCGACCAGAAATCAGAGACTAGCATGAGATGTGACTGTACCACCTCAGCCATCACACAAGCAAGGAACTGAGAGTATTTATTTATGATAACATAATAATGATCATGTTTATCACTGACTTGTCTATAGACTAATGTGGAGTTGGATTGAGAATCGACCTCTAACCTTCCCAAGAAACTACTTAGGTTTATTTATATATAATTACTATAACTATGTTTCAGAATGAACCTGTCAATTGAAAATTCAATTCATAGTCGCTTCGTTCATCACTGTGGATTATAGGTTAGCTTAGATTGAGAATGTGGTGGTGATCTACATCAAAAAATATATACCATGATCACTCAAAGTGCCAGGTTAACTAGAATCAATTTTGATTCCACCCAAATTCAACAAAATCAATTAACATATACATCGCAGATTTGATGCTAACCCATTAGGTCATTCTTTCACGGGAAATAAATGAACTTCACATTCATTCATGATTTCATTCCCAACACATTTCACACCTTTGTAAATCAAACAAACAATTGGATACGTTCGTAGCGAAAACAGATAAAAGACTTACAAATTCCTTCAGCTGTATGTTCCCTATATGTTATGCGTGTGACGGGCCGACTTGAGTAACAATCGGTTTGTCGACAAGCCAGTACAGCCGGATGTAGCCGATTCTGAGGGTAACGACGAGCTGATTTTCCACGCCGGAGTCCGCTACCGCCCTCGCATCCTATCCTGCCAAAAACTAAGACCCACCCCTCACCCCCAGATCTGCACACCACTTAAGCGCTGGGTGAACTTCTTCAGTAGAATAACGAATTCCCATTGTTTGACCGGCGAACTAGACTGGGAGATCATCTTCTGGATGACAAGGGCATTTCAGACATATTATTAGTTTCTGGTATTAAAAAGGGCTTGGTAAAATGATATTAAAGTGAAAATCACAATTTGGATTAATAAAAACGGGTCATCATTAACCCAAAATGACATGATTGGATTATACAAATGAGGGGTATATGAGACATTACATAACTAAAGTGGGGTACCTTGCATATCATTTTTCAGCCCTTGGATTGTTTGGACGGCTCAGATTTGGCCACATGGGGGGGGGGGAGGTTGGACGAACCCTGGGTAGGTTTGTATACACTCCCGTGGTTGTTGGCGCGTCTTTCACATCCAACATATTTTGCGATATGATTCGCCATTTTATTCCAATGTGACTTGACTGCTTCTTTTGACCCGACCGCCGGGTGACACAGATTGACCTCATCCATAATATTCTGCCAAAACATTTCTCGTTTCTGGCCTGTACCTTTTATAGGATCTTGAGAATGGTTGAACCATGCACCAACTAGAGCTATATCATCTTCAGGAGACCAAGCGACTGCCTTAGCTTTCCCTTTCTTCTTAGTACTACCAGAAATTATCACGACTTCATCATCAGCCTTCTCGCGATGTAACATATTGCCTAATCAAGAGAAGCAAAGTTTGTTTAAAAAATGTAATTTTTATGCTACAATAATATGTACACTCTCATGCTAAAATTACGAAAATTAATATTCAAATTCTTTGAATATTTGTCACACATTAAATAAGTATATGTGCTTAAAAATTTTCATCACATGACAACATCAAATTCCATGAAATTGGTGTATACATACTTCAAATCATGTAACACAAGTTGAATAAGTATGTAACATAACTATTTAGCATAAACTATTTATGAATACATGCATATTTACAACTTGTTCGTCTTCATACTTGCAAGTATCCATGGGAAATAATATCAAAATTTGTCAACTATACTAATAAAAATATTGCATATGTAGAATAAGCATTACATAATGATTTAGAATCAAATAAAATCAAGCAAATGTTAAAAAGAAATTAGAAACACGAATAACCTCGTTCTTTATATGGTTGGGTGCTAGTATGTTGGCTCGGAGCACCTTGAGGTTGAAAAAAACCTTTGACATCATTAATAGAATCTAGATTTGGATGATAGTCGTTTCCATAATCATAGTTAGGATTATGAGGAAATTGGTATGGATTTTGTGAAATTGGATTCAAGGAAGTAGGATACATTTGGGCGTTATTTGGTAAAATCGGAAAGCGTGGCGTAGGATTACTTCTACCCCTACCCCTAAAAGGATGAGAATTCATTTGAATTCAAATGGAGAAAATTTTGGAAGAAGATATGATGGAGAAATAGGGAGCAATTTTGGGGTTAAGAATGGTGTGTGGAATTGTTGGGTAGAATGTATGGCATTTATAGAGGGGGAAGGAACAAAAATTCAGACTAAATTACATTTTAAATTATGATTATTTTTGAAAAACAAATCGGATTTGACACGTGGCCCAATTAGAAGGTGCCACGTGTCCATAAAATTCAAATCTGAATTCAAATCAGTTAACAGCTAGTATGACCAGCGGTTTGAATTAAACGGCTACTTTCAAACAGCCGAGAGAAAAAGGAAAAATCAAAAAAGAGGAATTAGAGCAAGTCCAACAGATTTTCTACTCACATTCTCCATAATAGGGAAGCAGATCCCATATTCCCCATATTTTTTTACCTCAACTCCAACAGTTTCTCCATTTTCCATTCCCTATAATTTATTTACATTTATTACTATACATTTATCCTATTGTTTTCTATTTTTTATCATATATTCAATAAGTCCAAATAATGATGAACAAATAAATAATTAACTTAAAATACATATTACAATAATATTTCATATTTGAAATTACTTACTCTAACTTATAAAATGATAAAATAATATTTTATAAAAATAACACATCCTGAGTTACAATATAACTATTTTTGTAATGTATTATGAATAATTAGACTCATCTCTTTTCAATTTTTTGTTACAAGTTATTATTTTCAACCATAAGAAATAAAATGTTTAGTAAAAAATTTTAATTTAAACGTTATGACTTATATAAAACGTCAAAATAAATATATTTATGACCTTAAAATTTAGTAAATTTATATTGGAAAATAGATTATATTTGATTATTAAATATCAATAGATATGTACATGTAAAAATAGTCATATGAGATCTTGTTACGATCGTCTTTATGCATATTTTTAGAATATGTATTTTTGATAAAATTTTATTGTAATTATTTTAAAATATTATCATTTAAAATTATTGAAGAGAAACAATTAATGAGTGAAATAACAAAAAACAATGCAGATAGCATTAAATTTTGGTTCTCCAAATCTTCTCCCTCCTTCTGGAAAAATTTGGTACTCCTTCACTGAGATTTCAACCATTCAGATGCTACTGATGATGCCATTTTTTGTAGAACCTGTACAGCAGTGGCTCTCCACCAATAAGGCACAATCAACTGATCAGACTCTCTTGTTGCATCTCCTACATCCACAGCTAGCACATGTTCCTATACTAGCCTCCATTTTGTGGTTGTACCTGGTTGTTATTTGGGTGCCGCTTAGTGTTTTGCTTTGCAATTCACTCACATGCTTCCTTAATGAACCAAAGATCTCATTCTTTGGTATAGCTTAGAAGTCTAATTCTTCAGCTGTAGGCTAATTTTTTGGGAGCCTATCTTTGGCTTCAGGAACTTGATCATGTAACACTATGCCAATATATATTGGTTTTTTAAGAGGTTTGGGAAGCCTTAATACAAAGTCCTCCCTCCACTCTCAGAGTGGATTTCATTTTAAAAAAAAAAATTGGAGAAGCAAACATTCTCTCTCTTCAATTTTCCTATTATGGAGAATGAGATGGAGAATCTGTTGGAGTTCAAAAAAGGCTCAAATTCTCCACATTTGAGCAAATTTGCTATTGTAGCAAAACAGTTGGACTTGCTCTTACCTTCCCACTTGCTGGGCCCGCCATGTCAGGCGGGCCCCACCACCATTTCTTAAACACTGGATTTTCAAATCAAACACAGCCTCCGTGTGTTTGGCCCAAACACGTGTGAAACCCAGCCCATTGTGGGGTTTGGTGGGATTTGAGGCAGATGGGGTGGGATTTGGGGCAGCCAAACACAGCCAAACACGGCCCATTGTGGATGGCCTAAGGATAATATATGGAAGTTTCTATTATAAGATAAGGTAAACGGTAAATAAAAATGAAAGCTGTGAAAATTACTATTAATAGGGTTAAATTACAGTCATTAGATATTTTCTATAGTGAATAGCAAATCTTTGGTCGTCTACGATAAGGGAAATCTATACTTACTATACTTTAAAAGAGGATGAATTAGAATTTTGTCAACTTTTAAAATTATTTTTAAACCTCACCACAAATTGACACCTCAGCCTAACCTTAATTAATTATTTTTACTAGATTACACCGTGCTTTTGCACGGATATGAATATAGATCTTATATCAAGAGGATAGCATTATTAACATTTTTGGAAGGAGAGAATTTTTAACATTAATGTAGATGAATAGCTAAATACGTATAGTATGCATATAAATGTCGTTATTATTACAGGGCTTCTATACGTATTCCGTATTATTCTTATTTGCAGTCTGTATTTTTGTTAAATAATCATATCTACAAGTGACTTTTTATTATTTATTTTAAGAATAATTAATTTCATATATGAATAAGTTTTTTTTCAATTAAATTACTATAATTAATTGATGTTTTCCAAAGAAATTTGACAACAAAGCTTCTTCAATACTTCTTTTTTCTCTCCTTTCCATGTTGAAGCACATTATCAAATTATTTAACATTCCGAAAAACCATCAAATATAAAAAAAATACAAAGTTCACTACACTACTACTTCATTTTGCTGAGTGATAATCTCTTGCCTCTCTTACCCTCTACTTCATTTACAAAGTAGATGCACATTGGCATATAAGAGTACAAAGCCATGAATCTTATTCAAGTTACATTTCATTCATACTTTTCCTGCATGCCTTTCTAGAGACATGATGACCCCCTCATCTTCAACCTGTTCTTCCGCCAGAGCTTATTCTCGAGATCCTCGACTCTCCCAGAAAGGTTAGAAATCGTGGAGAGTTGTTGATTCTCAGTCCGAGTCAGTTTCTGCATCATCTCACAAAGCTTCTCGTTTTCTTTAACGAGCTTCATGTTTAACTCTGCAGAAACTGGATCACCATTTGGGGATGGTGGCGAAAGATCTCCTTCCTTTATGTCTTTCACATCCAGTTCCACAACCTCGGGAGCTTGTTCTGGTATTTCATGGGAAACCAAGTCAACATTTGTATTGTTCTCCAGCACATTATCAAGAACCTCAGCATGTGAAGGTGATTTTAAGACTTTCTGAACACAATCATCGAGAACTTCTTGAGGATCTTCTGTCAAATCCTTCTCTTTAATTTCATTCTCCCCCATTTTAGTGCCATCCTCCATCACCAGTTCGCTTGCTGGGGATTCTCCATCATCAGGAACTTCTTGAAACTGTTCTGTCGGATCCTTTTCTTTAGTAGCATCATTCTCTCTCTACTTCACCATCTGGAAGTTTGTCATCATGAAGCTCTTCTGTCATATTCATCTCTTTAGGGTCGTTCTCCATCACCATGCTGCTGTCTTCCTGGGATATGCAGTTTTCTGATTTGATCTTTCCGTCATCATCATTTGCATCATCCGAGGATTCTACCACGGGCTCTTGGGAAGCAACACCCGTCTGCTCATCGCCCTTCTCCATTCCCAGGATCACCATATGGCTGGCCACAAGAATCAAGTTGGTTGACCATTTTGCTCCTATGATAAGAATCTGGTAGACCATATAACTTGTTGTTCTTCAAGAACTAAAGACATCACTAAAGTTTAGACCACGTATGACTTACATTTTGCTCAGAAAAATGAAAGGCAGTGCTCCTGAAGCAGTTCAGTTCAGGTCTTCCTGCATCATTAAAGAGTTCAGGTCTTCCTGCATCATTAAAGAGACGGAAGTTTAAGACCTTATGATAAGAAGCTATGTTAGACAATAATATGGAAAAGGACCAAGTTTCAAATATGTCATCGACATTTTTCAGCAAAGCAGAACCTGTTCAGTCATATTTAATTTCAGTCCTAAATTATTAACTTTGAATATGAGCAACACGAAGAGTTTAACGTCTTCTTGGGTAACATGCCCATCAAACAACTATAAATATGAATACAACAACATCAAATTATTAATTAGTCATAAACAATGCTGGTTCATAAACAAAAACATTAAAGATGAGTAGAGATTCTTTAGAATGAAACTAACCTGATCCTAGACTAAAAAAACAGCATAGTTTTTAGCTGGCATCATGAAGTGCATTTTCAGTGAATTTTCAGCAATACTGATTGGATATCAATTATACTTTATCTAATAAATTTAAGAAAACACCCCAAAGAAAACAATACATGCAACATTGTATGTATAACTCCATTTTATGAATAGAAATATAAGAATCATCAGAAAAAACAAAAATCTGATAGTGTACAGTAGATTTGCACATCAGGTCATCAAAGCATAGCATAGCAGCAGCTAAACGTTGTCATGTTTCTGAGCAAAGATGAATCAAAATCAGAAGAAAAATATTTTTTATGTGATTCAGCAATCGAAAGAAACAACATAAGAATTCTAAAAGCTCAAAAAGACACAAGAAAACCATGAATACTAATGCCTAAACTATATAGATTTTTATCCCAAACTAATAATGCACTAAATTTGCCAGCTTTGCAATAGTGATATAGTTCATTGGAAGAGCATATAATACAAAGCCTGCAACAGATATAACTCAAATAATGCTCAAAAGCATTTAAAAATCTTATCTAGTAGGTTTATAAAAAGAAATTCCCAGTAGCAAGGTTATATTTTCATCGAGGTTGGTTGATCATTCAACTCACCTTCATGTACATTTAATCTTCACCTTTGATGAGCTTTCCATTATATGGAGCATCAGATTCGTCTTTTACGGCATGAAACTAAAGTCATCCTTTTGCATCACCAAAAGAGAAAACCAACCAACTCAAAGTCAAATGTTGTTTAACAAATGGAAAATGTATGCTACCTTTTTCTTTGTTAATGCAGTAACTGTCTTCACCAGATTTAGAAACCACACCTTCAGTAGCGAGCTATAGGCAAATACAAACACACTTGTAGAAAACAAATCAAACATTTCACTTTCCAATTAAGTTAAAATGTAATTATACCTTTACGGAGGCGACATGACCTGACATTAGCAATAGAAAGGAAATTGTGAGATCTCTATTAATCCAGAGAGTAACAATCGACGAAATCACAATACGGATTAAAAAAACACAATACTAAGCACCTGATCGTCTACTCAAAGTCTGTATTATCTCTGAGATTTTCGCTTGCCAATGCGATATCTTCTTACGATAAGACTTCACCTTCTCCATTTCACTACCAAACAATAATGCATAATCTTTAATAACATGTAATTACAGTTGAAAATTACCTGACCGAGAGATGTGAATAGAGATGAACTGCAGAGAGATTTAAATGTATGATCATATTCAAAACATAGTTGGGAGGGCTGACTGGTTTGTTAGAACTTTGTGAACTATGGAATTAATAAATCTGTTTAGGGCCGTGAGAAGCACTGTCCTTAAAGTAATGGTAGCCCCCACCACCGGATTGCTGTGAGTTATCTGGCTAGATTACTTCCAAGATTTCCCTAAAACACTAGAAAATGTGGTAGCAATAACCACAGATTCTCCTACGAACGAAAGATAGAATAAGGAATGTAACAGGACATTAAAGATCAACTCAATTTCATAAGTGAAAGTTTCACCGTGTATTTATAATGAACTCCAAGCAAGATTCGTACTCTTTAGATGCATCCATTCGTACGTATCCATTCACAGTAAATAGACACGTCTGTCTATCACCACTGTTCATTATAATTAACCCATTCATGTATAAACATATATACATATACTTTCACCAATTGGTTATATTAATATATATGAAATATATATTCACAGAATATAAACCAATTAAACTTTCTTTAATATCAAATAATATACTCAATGTTAAAAGACTATTCCAACAATCCCCCACTTAGTCTTTTCAACAATATGTATAACCCCTTCCCCGCAAGTATGCATACATGTAGGTATCTCTCGATTTGGACCTCCACCTAGTGTGACATTTTAAAGTAATGATGAAATTGATGGGTGCTTAAAAGAATTTGACCCACAATTCCTTGTACCACTACCGAAAATATCACACACATACTTCCCATAAAGAATCGCTCATAAAACCGTTAGCACTTTTATGGCCATGTGCTCATCTTGGTATTCATGAACATCCAGGTATTCAAACCTCAATTTGGAGCGGCACCACTCCGATGTCCATATAGGTGAAGCCAAAAATCCTTGAACTTCATTAAGAGTATATAAAACTACTTCGTTAAGAGTATATAAAACTCACCCTCAAAACTATGTACTAACTATAATCAACAATAGTCAATACACCAATCAGTTATCAACAACTTGTTATTACCACATTGAACCTTTGGGATAGTGGTAGTTCTACCGAAAGGTTGGGTTCCCGTTGCGCCGATTAAACTAGATAGGTTTCAAACCTCATCTCTTAGGACATTTTTATAAAATCATGTCCCGTCCATTACACCCAATTTTTCATTGTAAAATCTCATTACAAAATCCAAACAAACTGGGTTTCCACAATCTCAAAACATAACTTTGTTATATATAACAATTCAAATAAATGGTTGACCTCCGTTGTGGCCACAACTTAATATCCAATAGCATATATTTCAACCATTTTGTCACCATTAAGGCTATAAATGTATCCCTCCATGGTGGATATACACTATAGTTTCTTTGACGTCTAAGAAACTACTCCTCCACCAAATCTTTTAAATATAAATCCAAATCAATCATGGATCAAACCATTTAAAAGATATATAAAAATCCAAATCCCTCATGGATTATTATCATCGATACTATATTCAACAAATGTAAACTAGAGAGTTTGCTTGCTGCAAAATGTAGTATGTTTCAATACATACATCCAATTCTCTCTTGCACTTTCCCATCACATTTGTGTGATAATACTTCTTATTCCATCTCAAAATACAAGATATGTCAAACATGGAGTTAAACTCTTCAAACCAAATGCTCAACTCTACTGAACATTTTCTTTCAACAAAGTGAAAGTAATTCACTAGATCACCCCCACTATCTTGTAATTTTGATGAATAATGTAATATCACTTTCATATTGATTCTAAAAACAAAACCAATCAAGCATAAACACAATGAAAATGCTTAAAACCCCCACTACATATTGTAGTGTTGATACTTAAATAGCACCATTCCATATTGATACCAAGATCAATATGCATATCAAAATAGCATGTCAACAATCAACAAAACACATAATTCACATTTGGATATATTCATAATTTAATATGTATTTTCATTATCCAAATGACTACAAGCATAAACTATTATGTGTTTCATACTTATATCATAAAACTGAAAGTAGATACGAGAGTAAGGTCACTCGAAACTAACTGGCCTTTCAATGTTATAATATATATATAACCATTTAGAATCATACCATCACTCACTACTTACGAGTATCATCCAATATGATAATCAAATATTATAGCCATTTTCACCACGACTGTAGTAGACAATAATGACACAGCCTTTGTTAATCTTCACCAACAATGGTAAATTAACATTTCGTGTGAAAATAATAAGAACATATATAATTCACAGTTCAAATGTAACATCATTCAAACTAAATAACTTTCACAGTAATAAACTTATCAGTCATATACTCTAGTCATATACTCCCTGGACTGTACTTCTCCATGACAGATTCCTATACACTTTCTTTGCCTTACACAAAGATATAAATAAATACTATAGATACCACAACATAATATTAATTACATACCTCATATCCAATGTTTCTTCTCACGAATAAATTAACTCCATAAACTCGATAGAGATTTATTGCATTGCCAAAGTTCTTCAGTGGGATTCTCCATTGAAAAATACCATTACTTTAAGATTGTTAGAACTTTGTGAACTATGGAACTAATAAATCTGTTTAGGGCCGTGAGAAGCACTGTCCTTAAAGTAATGGTAGCCCCCACCACCGGATTGCTGTGAGTTATCTGGCTAGATTACTTCCAAGATTTCCCTAAAACACTAGAAAATGTGGTAGCAATAACCACAGATTCTCCTACGAACGAAAGATAGAATAAGGAATGTAACAGGACATTAAAGATCAACTCAATTTCATAAGTGAAAGTTTCACCGTGTATTTATAATGAACTCCAAGCAAGATTCGTACTCTTTAGATGCATCCATTCGTACGTATCCATTCACAGTAAATAGACACGTCTGTCTATCACCACTGTTCATTATAATTAACCCATTCATGTATAAACATATATACATATACTTTCACCAATTGGTTATATTAATATATATGAAATATATATTCACAGAATATAAACCAATTAAACTTTCTTTAATATCAAATAATATACTCAATGTTAAAAGACTATTTCAACACATATTACCCGCATATTTATCTTTTATGTCCCAAATCTTGTTCTTTATCATCAAATCACAGCTCCAATTGTAACTATTGAGCCAAACATGGAGAACTACATATACAAAAGTAAAACAATATGAAAATTTGAAACCAAAATCCCTTCTTCATGAACCAAAAAGAGATGACTTTTTAGATCAAGAATCCACGCCTGAGCTATGCTACTCTCTGTCATGGTGGCATCTGTGCGAGAAGCCCAAGCTGCAATAAACACAAACATCAATGTCACGATCAATCTCAGACAACATCAGTAGTAAGAAGCTTTAATTTTCAGGCAAGCTTCTGGAAGAAGAGAAGAGAGAGTCAAAAAACTTACGGGAAAGCATATCAGCAGTACTGCACCTCCGCATCACCATATCATCAGTATCCTTCTCTGACTTTTAATTTGATCGGAGAATATGAATGGATAGTTTTGTAGAATAATCTAGAGTATTGGGGAAAGAATTTTAATTAGGTTGCTTGGAAAAGGAATAGCTGGAAAAGATATCTAGAAAGGGGAAAATTAGAGAGCACGCATCATTAAGGATTTTTTTAAAAGTTTTTTTATGATAAAGTGGGGGAAAATTTGTGAGAGTGCCACGTGGCAAAAATGACCTCTTTTATTAGTTATTAAGATTCTTTAAATCGCGTCATTTCTTAAGTTTTTCTTTCGCATCTCTTCCCCTTTCATTACTCGCCCCTTCCATTACTCGCTGATATATCCCTCTCCTTCCAGACTCTGATCACCGCTCTCCAATGCTCCGGTAGATGCAGACGGAGGGACAGGAATTGCTTGGGGTTCTGTCCCAGTACTCTCGGAGGGCTCGAGTTATGTCTTCAGCAAAGAGGTTTTTCTCGCGATCGGAATCCGGCAACCTTCGGGGCGGTTCCACGGCGTCCTCGACATCGCCGCCAATATCTCCAGCTCCAAACCGCCGATCTGGGCATATCCCGGGGAGCTCCAGCGATAAGCATGGGCGACCTCACCGGAGAGAATGAAAACCCCCCAGCTTCCTCGCGGCGGCTCAGCCGAATTGGGTCCCCGGAGTGTGGGTTGTTGGTACAGAAGAGGACAGTGTACTTAGCTTGGACATAATCAGCATGGGCGACCTCACCGGTGAAGTAATTGTCAACGATGATCACGTTATCACCTCTCGCCAGAAGCCGATCGACGAGATGGCTACCGACGAAACCGGTAACCACGATCCGGAAACCCTTGCTCCGTTTGGTTGAGGAAATGTGTCTTTGTTTATGTGTCTTGGTAAAAGTATTTCTAGGTGTCAAGACCTTCGTACATCCCTTTCTACGGAGAGATCAAGTTCTACGGAGAGATCAAGATTCAAAAGCATGTTCCGTTACATTTGGTGATAGATGTTATCCTTGAGCAAGGTATTCCTTAAAACGTTTGGTGATAGATGTTATCCTTGAGCAAGGTATTCCTTAAAACGTGGTTGGACGGTTCTGCAGGTTAATTTATGGGATACACACCTTTATGATATGTGTAATTATCTGCTTGGGGTTCTGCAGGTTGCTTACCGTCAATCTACGGGATACACACCCTTAGAGTGGAAAGTATATCGGATGGAAAAGCTGCTTCAGTTGATGAGCTGCAGCTGCAAGGGGTTTATAACCCTCAACGCCTAAGGAAGGTACAAATACTCATCTATGGCTCTTCGTCACATAAGAATGGCGAGACACAAAGGTTGAAAATCAAACTTCGTGCAGGTTATTGTTGCTCAAGCTGCAAAGGTTACAAAAGAGGCTAATGAACACAATGGTGAAGGTGAAAGCCTGTTTTGTACCGATACTTTGACCAAGGCTTGGCTGAGGTCAGCTTGGAGGGTGAGAAACTACTGTAACCTTTTGATCTGAGCTTAACTCTGTCATATGCCTCTTTCCGTTTGAACTTGGCTACTGTTGTTTGTGTAGCTTGTACAAAATAGCAGATTGATCGTGAAAGTTTGTTAAATTGGAAAATCTTTATTCATGTAGCTGAAAAAAGGGCTTATTACATGATTCATGTTACATAAAGGCATGGAATTTGCTTGGTAAACAAAGCACGTGATTCGGATTTGCCTATTGAGTTTATGTGTTATCTTGCAGGCAGTTTCAGTTAATTCACCGTGCCATAATGCAGTTAATTCATCGCGCTATAATGCAGTTGAGCACAGAGGTGCAACCCCTTCAGACGCATTCCTTAATAAACTTGAAGAAGTTAACGGATCAGTGAAGGTTAGTTTACCTCAGCAGGATGCGGCTGCATAAAATTGAAGGTTTGAGCTCTCATTTATCTTTCCCGTTTTCCTGCTTTGTTGATGTTATTTCAGGATTTTTATTTTTTGTTGCTGTTGTTTCTGTATGGAATCCCTGTTTTGTGTTTGGATTTTGATTTTTTTTTATTGGTGTTGTGTGTATGATCAGGTTGAAGGTTGCATGACGGTGACCACAACTGTTGTATGATCATCATGAAAGCCAGGGATGGTTTCAGGTTGGTGCAATCACAAGTTTACCAGCAGTATTAAGGTCAGGCAATGTGTACGGGATGTATGCGATTTACAGGTCTCAATTTCTGGGTTTTAGTTACTTTAGTTTAGTTTTTAGTTTTAAGGTTATTTGAGTCTGTAATTGAATCAAGTAGTGATATTGATAGAAACGAAAGGCCTTTTTATTGTGTCAATCAATAGGTGCATATTCGAGAGCTTGAAGAAGAGGTGAACCTGCTTAAGAATCTGTCCCATCCAAATATTGTGGTAAGTAGAATGTGTATTCTGTTTCCCTTTGTAGTTTTCTTATGCTACTTTGAATTTTATTTTTAACTATGAGTTTTTTGCTTTGTTTGTAGAGGTACATTGGGACTGCCAGAGAGCAGGAGTCTTTGAATATGTTTTTGGAGTTTGTTCCTGGTGGCTCAATCTCATCTCTCTTGGGAAATTTATGATCTTTCCCTGAATCCGTAAGTGGTTGCTGTCCAGTGTATAAACTTCATTCATTGGCTTCGCAGTTTGGAGTTCAAATTTTGTGGTTCTGTTGCTCTTCAAGTTATTAAAATGTACACAAAGCAGCTGTTATTAGGTTTGGAGTACTTGCACACAAATAATATTATGCACAGGGACATGAGTGTGATTATGTTATCTCTACTTGGAGCAAATATATTAGTAGACAACAAGGGATGCATCAAACTTGGTGACTTTGGGGCATCCAAGAAAGTTGTTGAACTGGTATGCTACCTTAGTCGTGGTTTTATTTAGTTTATCTGGCTCTTAGACTAGATGTTGCAACGCAGCAGTAGTTTTCCTCATTTAGGTTGTGTTTCAATTAAGGCCCCATGAAAAATGGAGTTTATTGATTGGCCAGCGATGGGCTCTAGGACGTGATGAGCGAGGCTGATGTGATAACTATAATCAGAGACACTGTGTTCATGTTTCTGATTGCCATTGAAACTGATGCTTGATGTGTTATTCATTACAAAGTGAGTTATGCTAACCAAATCTATACAAATTTGTGTAATTTGGTCTGTTTCTCTTCATTTTGTAGTTGAATTGTCTTCATTTACAAATTTAGATTTTCGCAATTTAAAAGCATAGTTATGGTGCTGTTTATTATTGATTTTTGATTTGTGCATTTAGTCGCCCTTTCTTTTTTATAGCCTGTAATTATTTCATTAAAAATTGTTAAAACTTACCTTGCACCATAACGTCCAGGAAATAAATATTGTACTTAATCATTCTCACTAATTCTTCATTATATATGTAATGTTAAACATAAAATTTAAAAACCTGATTCGTAAAGTTCCTTGAAATAAAAAAATTACTAAATCATCCTCTCTGATTCTTTATTATTTTTGTTCAAATAATTCATGCACTATTTCTTCTTTAAAGCCTGTAATTATTTCTGAAAAATTAATCCAAACTTCATTTAAAAACCTGCATCGTAACTGTTCCTAAAATAAAAATTTCACTTAATGGTCGTCACAAATAATTTTTATTTGTAATGGTAAAACTTAATTTTAAAACTTGAATTGTAACGTTCCCCCTTAAATAAAAACTTGACTTATTCATTATTACAATTTTTTTATTATGTGTTGATCCAATCTCACAAATTGTCCCATAAAAATTGTAAATATTTTCATTCACATATAATATATGCATACTATATGCATACGGAATTTCATATGATGTGAAAAAATGATTAAATTTTTTAAACATTTATTTAAATGATAAAAGTTTCATAACAGTGAAGTAAAAAAATAAAATTATATTTTATTATTATTTAACCAATTGAAGCTAATGATTCTCGGTTGATATTAATATTCTCAGAAAAAACTCATTAAATCCACTCAAAACTAATGTCATTTGTTGTCATTTCATGTCCACTCAAAGAAACGTACGTTTGGAATTCAGTTGTAAATTAATTGATGAGTGCATTGATATAAAACGTTTTATGTGGCTTCGTATGCATCATGGTCATATCAATGTAAATGAATTGATGAGTAAATTAAAACAAAACGTTTTATTTGGTTGGTATTACATAAAGTCTGTATCAGTGAATATTTAATGTTGTATTAGTCCACAATTAATTCATGCAACCAAAGAAATAAAAATTATGGTTTTCAAAAAAAAATTTATGAATTAATGAATCGTATATTTTCTTAGTCGTATATCTTCCTTCTGTTTTATTTTTTAATAACTCATTTATTTATTTATTTTAGTTTTGAACAGTTTTCCTATTTCATAAAAAAATTCTTCATAAAGTTTAAGATTACTTATACATTATTCACTTATGAATATCATTTATTTTTAACCATGTTTAGGTAAAAATTCACTACTTAAGAGTCACATATTTAAAATTCTTTATTATTTTTATAATGATAATTCATGATTTGTAAGGAATGTTGTAGCCAATATAAGGTCTGTATTGACAATATAAACTATTTGTCCATTCCGTGTGTAAGTTCACGGGAATTATTAAACTACTGCATGATTTTTGATGGACCTGCTTTGATTTTTTTAATGATTTTTGCGTTTGTTTTGGTTTGATTTTCAAGAAGGTGAAACGATCAGGATTAATGTGAAGAAAAAACATGTTGGTGGAACTGGTATGCTCTTCAAATTCAGAGTTGCCGAGTCCGATTCCTGGAGCAGTCAAATCTAAACCTTTGTGTTTTACACCACCACAAGGTGAGGCGGTGAAGAAAATAGCCATACGCAAGGAAATAAATTGCAGTTTAACCTTTGCTCTATATTAAATGATAAAACTTTGTATAGGTTCTCTTTATTTGTGATATGATTGATATAGATAGACAGTATTTTTTAAATAAATTATTTCCCAATTCACCAAAAATTAACACATCCATCTTCCTCATTTCAATTCATTAATTTTTTGATTAATTTAATTTAGTTATATCCAAACGTTATGTAACCTTTTCTTTATTAGATGTTCCAAATGTAACTTTCTAAATTTAAACACATTTCATTACTTTCATTAATTTATTTAATTCTCAAACGTTACATAACCTTCTTTTTTCTGACAACAAACATAGTTTTATTATTTAGAAAATAGAGGTTAAAACATCATTTAAACGTTACAAACATAGTTTCATTAATTAGAAATAGAGGTTACAAACATAGTTACATGACATTCTCTTCTTTCCAAATGTTATATAACTTCTCTTCATCAATTTATTTAGGGCAATGCTATTTGCAGGTTGCATTTTACTTTTGCAGTCCGTATTACTTCCAGAAAAGACTAATACGCCCTCAATCAAGTGGCTAAAGTTTGAACAAGATAAACAATAAGGACAATCTTGTCAGTTTCGATCAAAATACAGACTGCATTATTAAAAGAAAACCTACAAATAGGAATTTCATTTATTTATTTTTCAAAGCATTATTTTTCAGATTTAAACACTCTTCCTAACGTTCATCAATTTATTCATTTTTCAAACGTTACATAACCTTCTCTTCATCAAATTTCTGAATGTTATATAACTTCTCTTCATCTATTTATTAAATTTTCAAACCGTTATCTTCCAATTTAAACACCCTTCCTAATCAACTTAGTCAATTTCCAAATGATACATAACCTTCTCTTCATCATATTTTAAAATGTTATATAGCCTTCTTTTCATATATTTATTCAACTTTTTAAAATGCTATCTTTCAGATTTAAACACCCTTCCCAACGTTTATCAATTTATTCAATTTTCCAAACGTTAAATTCTAAACTAGAGTAAAATCTATTGTACTGAAAATGGTAATAGTCTAATTAAATTAAAATGGATTAACATAAACAAAATTAAATTTAGTTGAATCGAAAACCATTATGACGAGAAAAACCTCCAATTATTCAATATTATTTACATATATTTTCATCACCTATATATATTCATGATATTTAGATTAATTCGTACATGACATTTATGTTTACTAATCTTTTACGTTACATTGTAAAATTTCAACTAATTTATGTTTAAATAAATACTCGTGCATCGGCACGGGAATGTATGAAATTATGAATCGTGTATGAAACTATTTTATATACTTTCATCTAAAAGCAAACAACCACCATTACAAATTCACAATCATCCCCTTTAAACCTATGCCAACTTTGAATCCATATTTCTTCTTGAAAAAGATATCAAGGTCTGCCTTTTCCACCGCATATATTTGATTATATGATTGATTTTGATTTGTAACTATTTTGAGCAGTCAGACAACTTTCAATTAAAAGAACCGCATCCCAAATCCTGTTTTCACTAATGGACAACTATACGTTGCTGTCTCTAGAGTTAAAAGTAGAAAGAAGTTGAAAATTTTAATTTGTCACAAGAATGATAAACCGATCCATAGTACTAGTTTATAAGGAAGTGTTTAAGAAGTTAGGGTAATAAAGTTATGTATTTCTTTTATTTCTTAAATTTTTGAAAATGTAATAATGCTTTAGCGGCGAATTTTTTTGTAGACCAAAAAAGATTATTACATAATATACTTAACTTTCACATACTAGTATGTGGTCAAAATTATTTAATTTACATTATATTATTTTTTACTAAATTATAAAAATTTAAATTGAATTCCCGTGCCGATGCACTAGGGGTGTTCAAAAATACCCGGCCCGACCTACCCGCCCCATTGACCCGGCGACCCGACATAAAATAATCGGGTACTTTCTTATATTTTACGGACGGGTACCCGGCCCGTTAATTTCGTAAATTATCGGGTCCGGGTCACATAAATGTCATTTTTCGGGTACCCGGAAACCCGGTATAATATGTATTTATTTAATTAATTATAACTTTAATTATAATTTTACCTTTTAATATTGACATTTTACAAAATTAAATATGAATTCATCCTAACTAGACTCAACCTCTTAAGTTTCCAATCCACCTCTCCAACCATTTAATCTTTTGCTTTGATACTGCTACTTTTTCATCAACACAAGCGCACAACCGCATCCCACACTGCATTGAAGTACATCCACTAATTTGTCTCGAATGATAATTATTCATAATTTTATTGATACTTTCATATTAAATAATATTTAATTAGTTTTAAACTTTTATACGGATAAAATATATTTATTATTAAATAATTAAATATATTTTGTAGTACTTTTCATAAGTAATAAAATAAAATAGGGTACCCGGTTACCCGACCCGCATAATTAGGGTACCCGGTATATCCGGGACGGTCACGGGCCGCATTTTCAACTATCCGCATGTACGGGTACCCGGTTGTACGGGTACCCGGTATTTGAACACCCCTACGATGCACGGTATAATAGTAATTTAGACAAGGATTCCTTGTCTCATCCATCCTATCCATTCCCAAGATATTTTTCCTTCATATGCGCGTGCAGAACTTCATCCGCCGGAAAAGCATCAACAACAAGAACAACAAAAAAATCCGCCCTAGGGTTTGGCAATCAGCTGGGCAATGCCTCTTTATCAACTCAGGTAAGAGTTTCGCTTTTATATTGAACCTTCTGTATTAGTCTTTGTTATAAAGAGAATCAGCAATCTTGTGATGGTTTCAATCGCTAGGGCAACATTCAGTAGTTTGAGTTGTAAAGATTTGATCTTGGTTTGTGTCAGGTCACCAGTTTTAGAATGTGGAAGGTTTATCAGTCTGTTGGGTTGTGTCAGAAGAAAAATAAGGGTTTTCAGACAGTTGAGTTGCCTTGGAAGATATACAAGGGTCTTCAGACTATGGCACCTATGGATTTGACTAGGAATGAGAGGTCGAACCCATTGAAGAATAAGATTGAGAGTTTGATGTACAAGAATGAGAGGTTGATGAACAAGAATGAGAGTTTGATGTATAAGAATGTGAGTTTGTGGGATGTAGAGAAGGTTAAATTTATAGACGATAATGTTGACTTCCCTACTGATGGCATCTCATTCAGTCCTATGTACCCCTTGGGAATGAAGAATTGTGTAGAGATTGTGAAAGGCAAGCGATTAGATGTTGTATCCTTGTTGTCCAACGGTGGGAAGAGGGACTACCTTGTCCGAAACAAGGGTGAAAAAGTTGCAGTAGAGAGCATCACCGGAAAATATCTGCTCATCTGCTGTTTCAAGGTCCCTCTATATACTATGTGCGTTGCCTCCAGAACTTGCAGAAGCATGATAGCAGCATACTCTCATCTACTCGAGAAACATAATAATTTTGAGATGGTGATGGTTGCCAAGATGGTAAGGGCTGGTGGTGATGAGGATGATGAGGCCGCTTTCAACCACTTCTTTTCTGGCTTTCCCTGCCCCGCGATTCCCTTTTGGGACACCGAGTCTCGTGAGTTTGTCTGTAAGTCTCTCGGCCTGATCAATGCTGAAGAACACTGCGCTGCTATTGTTGTGGATCCCAATCAGATGGTTTTGCAGACGACAGCTGGTGAGTGTTTTTTAGACTATGGAGCATCCGGGTTTCCCTACACTGATGATCGGCTGGCTGCCCTTGCTAGAGAAGACGATGAAATGAAGCACATGTTATTTGACTTTGAGGTAGTTGGGGGGCAGCTAATCAAAAGTCCAAGGCCTGTGTCTCTGGTGGAGCTCTTGGGCGGCTCTGATGTTTTTCTCTCGAGATTTAGCGGTGATAAGATTTCTGTTTCAGACCTCAGCAAGAAGAAGTGTGTGGTATTGTATATCTACAATAGTGGAGGATTCTTGCATCAGTTGATTCAATTTGATGACAGTTGCTTACGATACAACCTCGAGTTTGAAGTAGTGTGGATATGTATGCCCTTCTGTAGTGCCACCATGGACTTGAATTATTCGCGTTTTGGCCTAAAAAATTGGTTGCGGTTTCCCTTTTGTGATAATGTAGAAGCAGCCTGTAGGCTTTGGCGGATCTCTAGCAATAGAGACTATCTAGGCGATAAGGCAATCATTGTGGCAGATAGTGGCGATTCTGTGAGAATAGAGGAATTTGAGTTCCTTGAAGGTGTCGAGAACACTTTCAGCTATCCCTTCACGAGAAAGAGCATGTTTGATAAAATGTTTTGCTATCTTAGGTCAATCACGCTAGATTCCTTGCTCCGCGTGGACCTCATCTCATCTGATCCTGAACCGACAAGAAGACTAGTGCCTGTGTCGGAGCTCAAGGGCCGGAATGTGCTGCTTTACGTAGACTTTTATCGTAATATCTCCAAGGGACATGGTGTTTACAAGTTGATGCTTCAATTTTACAAAAAAATGAAAGAGCATGATCCTAATTCTGAAGTTGTATTTGTTCCACTTGGTGATGAGGCTCCTGCAACTGCTCCTGTGATGCCATGGCTGGCTCTTCCTCACGCTGCTGCTCAAATTCAGCAGGAACGAATTTATGGAATGTTCCATGGAGGTATGGAAGGAGCTGAACTCATTGCATTTGGGAAAGACGGTCTCATGCATTCTCCATTTGTTCTGCCTCGTTTTCAAGAATATGAATACGACGGGGTTTCTCTCTTTGATGATCTCGACACAGTCTTGCAAGAGCTCTTTGATGATAAACTCTCGCAAGAGCTCTTTGATTACGTGGATAATTATTTAGAGGTACGTCTTCTCTCTCTCTCTCTCTCTCTCTCTCTCTCTCTCTGAATAAACTCACCTTAGTTAGAATAATAGATACTCCACTCTAAGCTAGAATCCAGTAACGAGTGTTGCACTAAGAATATGTTTACTTGAACGGAACTGAGTAAAAATTAATATTTAAAATATAGAATTAACATGTGTATATTTATCTGAATTTAATTATATTATATCTTTGTTGAACTAAATGTATTGAATTGAATTATATTAAACTGAATTGAACTGCTCTAGTTATAAGAACATGATATTGCAAGCTGAAATGAAAAAATACTGAATTTGTCATGCTGAACTTGATAGCTTGCATTTTCAAATTCAACATGATTTAGTTCAATTCAGTTTAATAAGTCATTCCAATTTCTTAAGTTCCGTTCTGATGAAAATATGATTTGATAAAATATAACTTAAATTTGTCATCAAAATACATTAGTTCTCCCTAAATTTAGTCATACTCTTTTCAAGTCAGTTTAGTTTAGCTTAGTTTTGTTCAGTTAAGTTCATTCAATTTAGGTTAATATACTTCAACTCAATTTAGTTTATTAAACAATTAGGTTGAGTTTATTAATTCATATATGATGATGAAATATGATTTGATAAAATATAGCTTCAACAGTTATATCAATGCATAGATTTGTTTTCTTCACTTCAGTTCAATTAAGTTCAGTTCAGTTCATTTTAGAAGATTCAGTTCAGTCAGTTTAATAAGCCATATCCAATTTCTTAAATTCAGTTCTTATAAAAATATGATTTGATTTAAAATATAACTTAATTTGGTTATCAAAATACATAAATTCGTCCTAAATTCAGTCATGCTCTTTTCAAATTGATTCAGGTTTAATTTAGCTCAGTTTTGTTCATTTAAGTTTATTTAAGTTACGTTAAATATGCTTCAAAACTATTTAGTTTATTAAGCTAGTAGGTTGAGTTTATTAATTCATATATGATAACATATGATTTGGTGAAATATAGCTTTATCAGTTATATCAATGTATTGCTTTTTCTTTCTTCAATTCAGCTCAATTCAGTTAATCATGATTTAGTTCTATTCAGTTTGATGTTTGATAAAATTTAGCTAATTTAGCTGTATAAATGCAATGATTTGTTTATTCAATTCAGTTCAGTTCTAGTAAGTTCAATTCAATATAAATTTATTATCAATGGATTGTTTGTAATCAAAATTTTGAATGTACACGTATTTTATCAAATATTAAAATGAATTTAAGTTTAGTCCAGTTCAGTATTTTTCAATTTAGTTCAGTATTTTTCAATTTAGTTCAATATTTTTCAGTTGAGTAATTTTTAGTTCAGTTCAGGCGTATTAAACAGGCTCTAATAGTAGCTCTTGGAAGAGTGTTTATTCCTCAGGCATTCATAATTCACATAGATTCAACTTGCTCTCCAGTCTTGTATTTGAGACTTCACTTTGGTTGATCTTATAGTGTTAATTTAATAATTCCCTTTTTTGATTATATAGTAATAATTGGTGTTTCTTTGATATTATATTGTGCTCCCCGTATATGTTGAAATGCTGAGTAAATATCTTTCAGTGCTCATTAGTTCTACTATCAATATATTTTCACGTTGACTTACCTGGCGTACTGTAAATTAAGCCTTAAACTATCTCATTCTTTTTGAACTGCATTATCTGCAACACGGTTTCCTGCTTTTCTAGTTCTTTACCAGTATGTTTTGCATAGATTCGTGCTCTTTCATGCTTTATTTATGTTCTGGAAATTAACGTAAAAAAAATATACAGTGATGTAACCTATGAGGGATTTGAACCCATATTTTTGTGAATTGCAAACGCTCTACCGTTTTAGGTAATAGGTTTTGCAGAGTAGAAAATTAAAAGGCATAAAGAAAAGGGGATTAGAAACAAAACCTTTGCATTAGGGGAAAAAAGGGATTACTTTTTACATTGTTACCCACTCAAGTTGCAAAATTTGCTTGGTGTATGACTCTGTATCTGATCATACTAATCAATTCACACCAGTACCTGTCGAACCCTATAAGACACTGGTAAATGGTAATAGTCTTAGCTTCATACTAATTACTATATCTTAAGTTTACATATGAAGATTTCCTCTTGAAGCTATAGTAAAACAGAACTATTGTTTAACTATGTAACTTCATACAAAACTACATTGAAATTGCACCACAAAATCAAACTTCACCACAACAAAATTTAACAGATTTACCTTTTCAGAGTAAACTACAGAAGAAGACAATAATGATAATGGACAGATCAATACCTTAGTCGTGAAGAAGCTTTGAAGCAGTAAAAAGTAATTTGTTTTTAGAGCTCCATCTCACGTCCATCTAAACGACCATAATCTGGTCCAAATATCCTCCATCTCAATTAGCAATCCTCTAAATACATCCAAACCGCTGTCATAATATTGGGAATTTCCCTAATCCAGATATAATTTGATTCAACCAAATTTACCTATTGACTAAGCGGGAAACAACGAGAACACAAGCACAAACTCAAAGGCTATAAAATGAACATACCAAAAAAATCAAAATAACAACTCATACAATGAGCTAAACCCTGAATCCATAATATGGTTCCCATCATTCAAGAAACATGGCCGAACAACACACAGATACCAGTACTTATGTTTTCAATGTCTAAAATCAGATGGATCAATCCAGCATCCATCAACCCAATTTTCGATTGATATAGGCATATCTGCCCAACAAATCTAATTCAGGTTCAGTGGTGAAGGTCTTTGACACCCCCAATTATGTATAGTTCCTTCACTAAATCAAATCCGATCAAACTAAAATAGATAAAGCTGAAAACTAAAATCAAACCTGTTTATACTACTTCAGTCTCCACCACCACTTTTAGTGCTTTTTTTGAGATAATCAACTGAGAGCAGGGTTATTAAGAAAATGTGGGTTTAAGAAGAGTTGCGGTGAAAGATAAATTAAATCTATCGGCTTGGCTTATGCCGAATAATCTAATTAGGTAATTAGTGGGGATTAGATCAGATGAGATCCAACGGTCAAGACTATAAGTAAGATCTTTAGTAAATGAAACGAGTTAACTTAACCCCTTCCCATAAGTTCATAATAGTAATAATTTCAAGGTCAAACCACCGATGTGAATAAGGTTACGTGTGGATAAGGTTACGTTTAATAACTCCACTTATTGCTGAATCTGAATGGCTATTAATCTCAGTACAGTACGCTACCAAAAAGTGATTTTCAAATCACTTATGTCTGAATGTTTATAATGACGTATGCACACGCAATAATAATAGTAACATTTATCTCGGTAAATCACTTGTAAAAATGTTTGCTTATTATTATAAAATTTAATAATTGATTTTTAATTTTCCTTATTTATATTTGTTTTAGGAAACTATTTAAATACAATTGTAAACATTAATATTTCAAAATGTTATAGTTGAAATATAATTCATGATTAAAATCGATTATGCTAGGAATTGAGTTCTATTTTATAATATATTAATTTTTTAATCAAATAGAATTCTTTCTTATATATACATATACATATATATATAATTTTTTATGCAATAACTTTGTGCTATTATTTTTAATTATTAATTTGATAATTATTTATTTATAAACATATCGTTATAAATGTCTTTCTATTTCAGATTATAATAATTTGATGTTGTTATTTTTATTATTAATTAAGATATTACTTGTTTTGTAAGATTAAATTATTTTCTTATTTTTAATTCATCATTTTATACTATAAAGTTATTATTTTACAAATATCAGTATAAAATTACATTATCATAATTTATATTATTTTTATTTTTATACATTTTATCTTTTATTTTCTATTTTAATTTAGTTTAAACCTTTTTAATTTAAACTTGAATTTCAGTGTTCAGACATCATATCTAACTTTATCAAACAGTCATACCACTTAACTATTCAGCACTTAATGGTTCAATAATCTTATCAAACAGAGCCTATGTCTAGAAAATTTGCAAACTTTCATATTTATTAAAATAGTGGTGATTATCTTCATTACTAATTTTATTGAAGGGACATATAGAACTTAAAATCTTCCAACACATCAGGAATGGTAATAACTTGTTTAGCAGCTTCCAACTAGGTTACCGGGGAGATACTTTGACAATAAGTGTTTAAAGGAATAAATTTCAGCTTTCTTAGATCTTTGTGGGGGTGTTTGGTAGTATTAGCATTCAGCTGTTTTGACTAGCTGATTGTATTAGTTGATTGTACTTAAGTGTCTGGTAAACTTAGCTGATTGTTAATAGCACTTTGTTGAGCAAATATGGCTAAATGGCATACAAGGGCTTATGCATAATATTATTTAATTAATATTTGGAAATAGTAATAATAGTGTACTATTATTAAAAATAAATAAATTACACGTAGATATGAAAGTTTAAGATTATAATACTAACTAATATATATTTCCCCTCTAAAAAAATATAATATATTTATGGTATATGAAATAATCAAAGTAAATTAAAATTAAAAAAATATCATTTAATTATTTATTAAAACAAATTCCCGTGTCGATGCATGGATCTATTTAAATAAAATAAAATAATTATTATATACATATATTAGTTTAATAAAAATGATACTTTTATTTATCAATAGTATATATATATATATACAGATTTTGAGTACTTGAAATTATTACAAGTTTGATGATTTTATTATAAAATATGTGTTATACAGATGCAAATTATATAAAATATATCTCTTAACTAATTAAAGTAAACAAAAAATATGCGTTCAATTATTTTCAAAAATTATACATTAAAATATTTAAAAACAATAAAAGTAATTTAAATCTCCATAGAAGGTTTTAAACTTAGACATGCAGGACCTAATAAAACAAGAAAAAAAGGTACATGAGTAAAAGAGAGGGTACTATTGTAATGTAATCACACAAATACAATCAGCTGTTTGAAAACGAAGCATTTATAGTGTTTTGCAAATTAGCCTTTTGAGGTGAAAAGGCTATTCCAATCAGCTTATCACCAAACACTCAAATTATCTGTTTGACCGGTCAAATCAGCCAACTATGGTCAAATCAGCTCTTTTTGCTCCAAACAACTCTCCACCAAACACCCCCACTTGGTTGCTGATGATGGAGTGAAGTTGCCATTTCTTCCTGACTTCCATATTTAGATGTCAGGATAATTATCAAAGAGAGAGAAATGTTTAGACAACATAATATATTGTGCATCTAAGCTTCTGTGTAAATAATGCAAATAATACTCTAGGTTATAGATGAAGTCTGTGATTGTTAAATCAGGAAAAGTCAAATAAAAAATCATCATCGCAGACAGCTGCAAGGGTTTGAATTCCAGGACACTTTTCCTTCTCATATCTATAATCTAGTATTCCCTGATGCTATCTCATGAACTTCATTGATTAAGTCAGAGTTTTTAAGATGGCCAAGCCCTACATATATTTTGCCCAAATACTATTTCCTATCTGCATAATTGTAATGAGAAACTATCGATAATTAAATTTAGGTTCTTAGTACTCAGGTCATTTTCATGTTCTGGAAAAGATAGGTTAGTCCATGACCTCCATATTTTTCGTTGTCAATGTTCAGAAGTTAAGAATTGTAATTTGTTGACCACACATTTTACTGGGTTTATAATATACGCATAGGTATGGATGGATCATGGCAAGACATGTTTTATTAAGACTAGTCTACCTGCTTTTTAAATATAATGTTCTCTTAACAACGTTGATTAAAGCTCGTATAGTAGGTTTTATATATGGTATGTATGTGTCATTTAACCTGCAATGATTCATTGATGCAGTGATGTGGTATTAGCGTATATGGAGCGCTTATGGTGAAGACATTCAAGTTTCGTCAATTTATGGATTTTTATGGGGTCCGAAAATAATCTTTGGATTATAACTTTATATTGCTGGAAGGTCTTTTTTTCCTTACATATAGGTTTTATTTAATAATCTCTGGATTGTAACTTTATAATGGGAAGGTCTTCATGCTTCCATGCAGGCTGTTTTATTTAATAATCTTTGGGTTGTAACTTATATTAGGTAAGTCTTGTATTTCCCTTTGGATTCCATATTTTAGGTTTGTAAGAATTTTCAGGTCGCTTGTCAGTGCAACGTTGTATTTTAGTGAAGATTAATAAACCTTTGAGATTCCTAGTGATATATAAAGATCCTGCGAATATTTGCAATAAAGCCACACAACAAAAAACTAAAGAAAATATTTACAATATGTGCGTATTCTTTATGAATCACGTGTTTCACATGGCTCAAAAAATAGAAGTGCATAGTTTATAGCTCTTAAGCGTTCGAAAGGCATATACACTCACTTGCGCTTGTTTTTCTCTTTGATCTCTCATCAAGTGAAAACACGCACCGCCACTTAAATGCTAAAAACAATCCAACTCACCCCACCCAAAATACCTGTTACACACAATTCCCACAAATGGGGGAGTCTCAGCCCCAAACCGGCGGCCCTCCTGCCGGAAAATCATACGCTCAAATCCTCTCCGCCCCAAAACAACCCCCTCCTCCCCTCTTCCGTCAAACCCTAAAATCCGTCCAATAATAACATTTAGTGGAAAGCCGGCGTGCATGTATTCAAGGAAATCGATGCAGATCCTGGCTAAGCACCTGTTGAAATGCCTCAATCGGCAAGTTCCAGAGTGCGTAACCGTCAATAGTTGCCATCCAAGATGCCTTCCAGAAAATGGGATTCAACGGCTGGTACTAGATTGGGTCGTTGGACTACAAGCATGTGCTCATCAGATTCGCAACACAAGAAGACTACCAACGCTACTGGTTAAAGGCTTTCTGGCCGGTTTCCGGAGCATCTATGAAAATCTTGAAATGGTCGTCGAATTTCTCATCGGAGCACGAGTCACCGGTGGTACCCGTCTGGGTCTCGGTAAGAGACATCCCCCTGTATTGTTATAATAATACTCTCATACAGGATGTCGGCAACCAAATCGGGAAGTTCATCAAGATGGATTCCGCAATGACACATATTACAAGGCCATCCACTTTGAAAATATGTGTGGAACTGGATCTCACCAAAGAACTAATGCCTTCGATTCAGATCGGTTTCCCAGATGATCACAAAGACTGTGAATTGAAATACCATAGTCTGCCACTATATTGTCAACACTGCAGGAAGCTCGGACATGAGAATGCGAACTGCAGAATTCTGCATCCGGAGCTTAAGAGAGCCTGGCAAGAAAGGAGCCAAAGGGATCCACCAAGGCAAGAAAAGAACAAGAATGACACACCTCGGCACCAAAATCACCAGCAAAGGGACCCCCCTCAACAAAAGAAGGATGGGGCAGGACCATCTGGCCTAACTCCACAGCAAAAAGATCAAACATGGGCGAAGGTGGCTCACAAACATAATGATTGAGAGAAGAAAATGGTCTTATACAAACCACAAGAAGAGGGGACTCAGTTTACATGATTGAATCCTTTTACTCTTTGGATGAACTGGATTTAGCCAGCAAGAAAAATCTATTGAAGGTTCACAATCACACACACACAAAAAGCACACAACCACTCACTCACTCACTATTTATCCCTACCCAGATACCACAAAATGAAATTGACCTTACCATGGTTCCATATCAGCCAATAGAACTGTCAAATTCATTTGATATGTTGCAGGACCACTCCAGTGATGATAGCTCAGAAGACACATTTGATGATGCACAGGAACATACGGGATGGAACTCAGACTCACAATTGAGTGGGATGGACAGACAAGTTTCCTCACCTAACAAGGAACCATCAACAATTGCAAATCACTGAGAAAACTTCTACACCAGGTAACCCTCACTTACACTCAGCAACTAAGAGTCTCACTGATAACTTCAGTAGAATTCTTAGACCAAAACAAAAAATAAACTATTTTTAATGGATAGTTTTAAGACCAATATGCTAGTATGGAACATTAGAGGTTATGAAACCTCTATTGATAGACTCAAAACTCTTATTTTATTGCATAATGTATCAATTCTCTGTGTCACAGAGCCAATGCATGATAGAAATGAAATTAGGAATCTCCAGCATGATATAGGCTTTCAACATTGCTTTGCAGCTTCAACAACAAAAATATGGCTTTTTTATAAAGACCTTTTCAACACTGATGTCCATTTTGAAACTGATCAGTACATACTGGTTAAGTTTACAGAAAAGAACTCAATGATGACATGGTGCTCTACTTTTATTTATGCACAAGTAACTAGAGTTCCTAGGTTGCAGCTTTGGTCTGATTTAGGTAGGCTACCTAGTCAACCCACAATATATGTTGGGGATTTCAACACAGTGGCATCTGTGATGGAGAGAAAAGGTAGACACAAACCATCTCTAGGTAGTTTTAGGGCCTTTATTGATGCATTGCAGCTTCAAGAATTCCCAACTGTTGGGAATCAATTCACTTGGACCAATAACAGGACAAACGAGGATAGACTACTTCAAAAGCTAGATAGAGGGTTGTGCACACTTGACTGGATTGCCAACTTCCCTCACTCTTCCATCCATGTTCTGAACAGGACCACCTCTGACCATAACCCCCTCCTTATCACCATCCAAAATACAATCCAACATACACCAAAACCATTTAGGTTTCAGGAAATGTGGTTGAATAGGACATGTTTTCAGGATCTGGTTAGAAACAACTGGGATCAATCAAGCCAGTATAGTGGGATGTTTCATATGGTTTTCAAAATGAAAAGATTGAAAACAATGTTGATATCGTGGAATAGAAATATTTTTGGGAATGTGCACCAGAATCTACTGCTAGCAGAGGATAGAGTCTCAGTTCTGGAGGATAAATATCAGCAGACATGCTCAGAGCAGGACCTTTAGAACTGAATGAAGATAGAGCCACACTCATTAGAAAAGGAAAGCACAACATTCTGGAGGCAGAAGGCAAAAATAAATTGGCTGCAAAATGGAGATGCAAACTCCAAATTTTTCCATAATTTAGTCAAAGAGAAAAGGTGCAGGACAAAGATCACAAATATTAAAAATAATGAGGGCTTATGGATTACAGACACATCAGACATCCAGATTGAAGCAGCAAAATTTTATGAAAAGTTGCTTAATGAAGATAAGGAGGAATCAGACCTCACTGGACAGTAAATAAAACATTTTATGTCAGTCATCCCCAGACTCATTTTTGATAATGACAACTCTGAGCTATTAAGGGACATTAGTATGGAGGAACTCAAAAATGCCACCTTTGATCTAAACAAGGATAGTGCAGCTGGCTCTGATGGATATTCCGGTATGTTTTATACTAGGTGCTGGGAGATTATAAAGATGGATCTGTTCCATGCAGCAGAGGATTTCATGACAGGGAAAAGATTTCCAAGAGCTATATAAAGCACATGGCTTGCTTTGATACCAAAAAAACTAACCCTAGCTCTTTTGGAGATTATAGGCCAATCAGTCTGTCCAATTTTCTGAACAAGATCTTTTCAAAAATCCTCATGGAGAGACTGAAACACTTTATGCCAGTCATAATTTCTTAAGAGCAATCTGGCTTTATGCAAGGGAAAGATATTTCTGATAACATACTACAGATGATTGAGATGGCCAGTGTGCTTCCCAAAAATCAGAAATATGGAAACATGATAGTCAAACTAGACATGCAAAAAGCCTTTGACAGAGTTTCATGGGCTTTTCTTAATTCTATCATGATCCAGTTTGACTTCCATGGCACTTTTGTAAGGCTCATAATGCAGAATATAGAGTCTGCATGGTTCTCTGTCATAGTAAAAGGGATTGCTACAGGTTTTTTCATACTAGCAGAGGAATTAAGCAGGGGGATCCCATCTCTCCTTTTCTCTACAACATTGTAACTGAGACTTTCTCAAGGGGAATAAAGAAATTTTTCTTCAAATACTATCTTGAACACTTCACAATGCCAAGAAATGTTCCCACCGTGTGTCATTTGATGTGCACATGATACATCCATTTTCTTAAACAGTAAGAACAGAAATCTGAGGAGATTGAGGCACTTCCTTTTTGCTTATGAATCAGTATCAGGTCAAAAAAATCATTTATGAGAAGTCTGAGTTCTATGTTCACCCAGTCACAATGCAGGCCAGAAAGAAAATTATAAAAAGGATCTTAGGAATGAGAAGTGGATCACTGCCTTTCATCTATCGAGGAGCTCCTATCTTCTATGGAAGGAATCTGGTCAGATATTACCAAGGACTCTTGGAAAGAACGGAGAAACCCTACTTAGCTGGAAAAATCAATGGTTGTCACAGGCTGGTAGATTGGTACTTATCAACCATGTGCTTATGGCCATTCCTAATCACATTTTTTCAGTCCTACAGCCACCAAAAATTATATTGAAGAGAATGGAGAAATTAGCCTCTAATTTCTTCTGGGTCAGCTCAGAATTTAGGCAGAAGAGAAGTTGGAGAAGACGGTCTAATCTGGCCTTGCCAACAGCTGAAAATGGAGTGGGACTCAGGGACATAAGAGCTGTGGTTCAAGCTTTCTCATGCAAGCTTTGGTGGAAGCTGCAGAAGAATGAAACACTGTGGACTAGACACCTGTGGGCACTACCTGAAACTTATAAAACTTCACCAACATGGCAAAGGATATGTGGAGTTACAGAACATGCAAATGCTCAGTCATAGGTCATCTGTAGAATTTGAGGAAGTTTTTTTTGGAATGCTAATTGGCTAGGGGTGGGAGCCTTATACTATCACTGGACACATCATATTATTCCCTCCCCTAACTCAACAGTAGCTCAGTTTCTGACAAGTAGAAATTTTTACGTTAACCAAATGGAGCAATTTTTTGCTACCAACATTTGTCTACTTTTGCAGGAACTTGAACTGACCTCCAATCATGATGACAGATTGATATGGAAACCTGGATGGGACGGGAACTTTTCAATAACCTCAGTATATCAATCTCTCAGACTTGCAGGAACAGTCAACCAAAATTTCCAATAGGTTTGGAAGTCAAAAATTCCAAAAAAGATAGCCATTTTTCTTTGGAGGATGAAAAATGAACTTTTACCTTTTGATGATATCCTCACAAAAATTGGATTCAATATTTCTTCTAAATGTCTTTTTTGCTGCAATTGTGATACTCTGAATCACTATTTTAATGAATGTTCAAGCAGCTTACAGGTCTGGGAAGCAATGCACACAACACTTATGAAAGTTCCACTGTTCAGAAGTATTACCAGTAGAATGAATTTATTTCTACCTATCATACAAAGGTTTCTCTAAGATCCATAATGAGGTGGTCAAAATTTCAATGATGGTCACTTTCTGGCAATTATGGATCAGAAGAAATCAACTTTTTTATGATGAGTAGAAATTCTCTACAACAGACACATATAGCAAGATCCTCAACCAAACTGCTCTTATCTTTACTCCCAGTCCATTAAAAGGAAACATGGAGAGAAACCAATTCTTGATCAGTGCTAAACTTATTCCATTTCTTAGGCTTAAGAGGCCTAGATTAGTTAAATTCATTAAATGTTACCCCCTGACGCTGGATTTAAAGTAAATGTTGATGCATCTTTTAAAAATGGTAGTTGTGGTATTGGTGTAGTAATTTGAGATGCTAGAGGTTCAGTTATCTGTTTAAAAATGACACACACCCCATCTGCTCCAGCTATGCAACCAGAAATCCTAGCAATTAGGCAAGGTATATCTATTGAACATGATCTTCATCTCCAAAAATGTGATAGTAGAGTCTGACTGCAGTCATGCAGTTATAGGATCTAACAATCCCCACAGATGTGAGTGGAGGCAATATTCTTTATGTACACAGATCCAAGAATCACTGTTAACCAGTTTTCAAATTCTGCACATATACAAAGTGGCAAATAGGCCAGCTGATTACCTTGCTAAATAGTCTCTAGCTCAAAACAGGAGTGCTACTCTTGATATACACCAAGTACCAGCTGAAATGAGAGGTCTACTCTAGACAGAATTGGGGTGGCAAATTCTAGGTCCTCTACATAAACTGTTTTCTTGAACAGGCTCACTTGTTCCTTTATGTCTCTACAGATAAGAAGGTAGAGACTCTCCAACCAACAGGTTTCAGGTCAGGCCAGTTCTGCTAAGGCAAGAAGTTTACCCAGATTTTCTGCTCAGGCTTGGAGTCTTTCTAGGCCAGAAGACAGCTGTTACTTCACAACACATCTACACCACAGTCTCAATCATCACCTTTTAGCCATTTTTTGAACCATTTATATGTTTTTTTGGGCTACATGTAAATATACTAGATTGTGAAAGTAATATATGATTTAAAACCAAAGGGTGGTTAATTTGTGTTTCGTTATTTGTTTACTCAATCACTAAGTTGCTCCCCTTTTAAAGTTTTGATCATATGATTTTTAGTATTCACACAGAGCCAGTCAGTATGCTCCATCAATTAATTCATTTTTGAGAAGTTTAGATACTTCTAAGGGCTACGCCCTTTCTTGTAACAAGCTTTAGGCATGGCCTAATTTATGGTTTGGGGTGCCAAATAAATTCCCCCCACCCATTGTGGTTAATTTTTTTTAAAAAGCGTTTGAAATGCAATTTTATTAACCCTTAAAATATAAAATATAGTATTCTTGGCCCCTGTTTATTCCACTAAAATACAGGCCTTCTATACGCAGTCCGTATTTTGCTTATTTGCAGTCCGTATTTTTTTAAATAATCATATATGCAATGATTCTAATAAAAAACTGAATTGCAAGTGTATGCAATAGAAGTGATATATATGATACATATGACTGATATACATAATTATTGACCATATCATATATATCTAAAGCGTATTTTTATTTTGGACTGCAAAATAAGCAAAATACGGACTGCGTATAGCATGCCCAAAAAATATCATCAGTTAGTGTTGTGCTACACATTAGATTCACCTCTTTTTTTCTCCTGACGTTCCCACAATCACCAACACCTTTTTTCAGGATATAGACCCCGATAGGGAGGCGCCGGCTCAGATCTCCGGTGACCTCCCTTTCATTAATTTTATCTAAACCACCTCACTCCTCTCCCAACAACTACAACTTCTTGCCTCCATAAAAAGTTACAGATTGGTCTAATTTGAGGTTTTCGGCTGGGTCCCGAAATTTGTACTTTGCTGGAGTTGATTTTGTTCGTCGATTTCAACTTTTTTAACTTTTCTATTCAGTTTCACCGTCCAACTACGACACAACCGCATCACTCCAATACAAATTGAACATCCTAGGTTTTCACTGCCAGTATCGTCAAAACCGCACCAGAATGCCACATCCATATCGGAGATCGAGAGTAGAGACTACGTAGCACCATCGAGACTTGAGAGACCAACGCAGCCGAGAATACAAAGGTCCTCACCGGCGCTACGCAGTATCTACTCTCGACTTTCGGAGTTTGTCTGAAATTATGTAGCCCCAAACAGCTGAAAAAAGCTACATGACTGATCTTAATTTGACTCAGGATGGATGGGTCTGGTCTAGTCAGTCCAACTCTGGTATGTTGATTGAGCCGATCTATTCGGGCCTGTGTTATTGATGTGCTATATTTGTACTCTAGTTTTTAGTGCATTTGAGACTAGTCTTAAGAACTCTAGTTGTATCAAGTAGAGGACTTTTACGTCGAATTGTTCATTGGACATTAGAATTAGAACTTGTTCTATTTTAGGTTAATGTGCATGTATTTTGAGATCTTCTATCAAAGGTCAATGATTGAAATTCGGAAGTTGATGGTTTGGTCATAGACGTGGCGTGAAGGTCACTTTCATATTGGTAGATGCCGCAGAAAGAGTGTCATTCGTGCCAGAAGTGTCGCCAAAAGTGCGCCAGTGGAGCTTGAAGGAAGCATCACTGAGCTTGAAGGAAGTGTCGTGATAATACTAACATAATAAAGCGTCGCTAAAAATGTCACTTGCTTCCTTGAGTTGTTTTGGGGTTTCAAAATACCCCTCTTCTCTACCCATTTTGGCCGAGCTCCCACACATCCAAACACTTGTGTTTCATTTTTCTTCATATTTTCCATGAATCTTTGTATGGATTTGTACCTTGATAATATAATCATTGTATTAAGCTGACCGCTTTTCATAATTCGGAAGATGAATCACTTAAAATTTCCTCTGATCTCTCTCATCGAGTGCCTATCACGCGCCACTAAGTCAATGCTGAAAACACAACCAAAACCACCCCTGATATAACCGTTAGACCCGAATCTTACTGATAACGGTCATATAACGGCCACAAATGGGGGAGGCTCCGCCCCATCCCGGTGGCTCCTCTGCCGGAAAATCGTATGCCCAGATTCTCTCAGCTCCAAATCAACCACCTGCTTTCTCCCCACTCCCCTCCAACCCGGAAATCCGTCCAATCACCACCTTCAATGGTAAACCGGCCTGTATGTACACGAGAGAATTAGTTCAGATTCTCTCAAAGCACTACCAGAACGTTCTCATCGGCAAGTTCCAGAGGGCTAAACCGTCAATGATCAACATCCAAACGGCATTCCGAGAGATGGGCTTCACCGGCCGTTTTCAAATCGGATCGCTAGACTGGATCGCTAGACTACAAACATGTACTCATTCGGTTTACATTGGAGGAGGACTATCAGAAATGCTGGCTGAAAACATATTGGCTGGTGGCGGGTTCCTCAATGAAGATTCTCAAATGGTCGCTGGATTTCTCGCCGGAATATGAGTCTCCGATTGTCCCGGTTTGGGTCTCGGTAAGAGATATCCCACTTTACTATTACAATAACTCTTTGATTCAGGATGTAGAGAATCAAATCGGGAAATACATCAAGATGGATGTATCTACCTCTCATGTTTCAAGTCCTTCAACTTTGAAGATCTGTGTAGAGCAAGACATCACCAAAGAACTGATCCCATCAATCCAAGTTGGCTTCCCAGATGATCACAAGGAGTGTGAAATTGAGTACCATAGTTTGCCCCTCTACTGTCAGCACTGCCGAAAGCTTGGGCACCAGAACGCAAATTGCAGAATTTTGCACCCAGAACTCAACAAAAGGTGGCAGGAAAGGAAGTCCAATCACTCACCAAAAGACACTCAGCAAAATCAGAAGGCTCAACAGCAAGGAGACAAAGCTGAGTCCTCAGGATACACTCCACATCAGAAGGAAAAGTGGGTGAAAGTAGGGGCTGTTCACAAACAAAATGACCAAGAAAAGAGGATGGTCATTTATGAGCCCCAACTCAGTCAAGCTCAGTTCAAAGGCTTGAAAAAGCCCCCCGTATCCTTTCACTCATTAGATGATTTGGATATTGCCAAAAAAAAAGATTATGAAGTTTCACACCTGCTCTAATACACATAGCACACAGGCAAATCCCCACAATCACACAACTATCACAGATCCAACAAAACCTCTCAATTGTCCCTTATAAGCCAATTTCAATTTCTAACTCTTTTGAATTGTTGGGAGACAGCTCCAGTGATGGTAGCTCAGAGGATACATTTGATGATGCCCAGGAACAAACAGGTTGGATCTCTGAAAATCAAATTGCAATCATAGAAAGAAATCCACACAAAGACACAAAGGAGAATCACAAGGATGATGCTTCTCCATCAGGTAAGTTCTCATCAAAACTATCACCTAAGACCTTTACTGACAGTGCTAGTAGTAGACCAAAACCTAAAATTAACTATTTTAAATGACTAGTTACAAAACAAGCATGTTAGTTTGGAACATAAGAGGTTATGACACCTCTATGGATAGACTCAGAACACTACTTTTACTGCATCATGTATCAATACTATGTGTGATAGAACCAATGCATGATAAAACAGAAATTAGGAACCTACATCATGATACAGGTTTTCAACATAGTCTAGCATCATCATCAACAAAAATCTGGATTTTTTATAGAGATAATTTCAACATGGATGTCATATCTGAAATTGACCAGTTCATACAGGTCAAGATTACTGATAAGAATTCAATGTTGTCATGGTTCTCCATCTTTGTTTATGCTCATGTAACTAGGACCCCTAGGTTACAGTTATGGACAAACCTAGCTAGTATACCCAATCAGCCTACATTGTATGCAGGTTATTTCAACACAATGGCTTCTGTGATGGAAAGAAAAGGTAAGCATAGACCCCCCTTAGGTAGTATAAGAGAATTTAGTAGTTTTATAGATGCTAATCAGCTTCAATAAATACCAACTGTGGGTAACCATTTCACATGGACAAACAATAGAACAAAAGATGACAGATTGCTCCAGAAAGTAGATAGAGGGTTGTGCAGCTTAGAATGGATAGCCAATTTCCCCCATTCATCCATCCATGTACTGAACATAACCACCTCTGACCATAACCCTCTCCTAATAACCATCCAAAATTCCATACAACACTATCCTAAGCCCTTTAGGTTCCAGGAAATGTGGCTACATAGACCTGACTTTCTGCAATTGGTCAGAAGTAACTGGGAACTTCCAAGTCTCTATGAAGGATTGGTTAATATGGTTTTTAAGCTTAAGAGATTGAAATCTGTATTGGCTTCTTGGAATAAAGACACCTTTGGTAATGTTCATCAGAATCTCCTCCAAGCAGAAGAAAGAGATCAGAACTGGAAGACAAGTACCAAGTGTCTGGATCAGATCAGGACTTATGGAATCTTAATGAAGGCAGAGCAGCACTGATCAAGGCAGAAAAAGAAAGCACAACTTTTTGGAGGCAGAAAGCAAATATAAAATGGCTGCAAGATGGAGATGCAAACTCCAAGTATTTTCACAACACCGTCAGAGAGAAAAGGTGCAAGGCAAAGATCACAAATATAAAAAACAGTGAAGGTAACTGGATATCTGATATTGCTGAAATTCAAAAAGAAGCAGCCTCTTATTATGAAGGATTGCTAAATGAAAAGGAGGAGGAGGCAGATCTCTCTGGTCAGTACTTAACCAATTTTATGGGTGAGATCCCTAAAATCATCACTGAAGATGACAATAAAAGGCTGCTACTGGACATAGAAATGGATGAGTTAAAAAGGGCTACTTTTGACCTTAATAAAGACAGTGCAGCTGGCTCAGATGGCTATTCAGGAAGTTTCTACACAAGTTGCTGGGACATTATAAAGCAGGATCTACTTCAAGCAGCTAAAGAATTTATGGATGGAAAGAGATTACCTAGGGCCATTGGTAGTACATGGCTGGCCTTGATAACCAAAAAACCCAACCCTAGCTGTTTTGGTGATTACAGGCCCATTAGTCTGTCAAATTTCCTCAACAAATTTTTTTCTAAGGTCCTTATGGAGAGATTGAAGTTGTGCCTGCCTAAGATCATATCAGAGGAACAATCTGGATTTATGCAAGGCAAGGACATAGCTGACAACATATTACAGATGATGGAGATGGCTAGGTTACTCCCCAAAAATCAAAGTATGGGAACCTAATAGTTAAACTAGATATGCAGAAAGCATTTGATAGGGTCTCTTGGTACTTCCTAAATTCAGTAATGATACAGTTTGGTTTTCATGGCTCTTTTGTCAAGCTGATAATGCAGAATATACAGGCAGCTTGGTTTTCAGTTATAATAAATGGTATTGCCTCAGGATTCTTCTCATCCAGTAGAGGTAAAAAGCAGGGAGATCCAATATCACCTTTCCTGTAAAACATTGTCACAGAAGCATTCTCTAGGGGCATCAAGAAACTTTTCTCCATAAATTATCTGTTCCCATTCATCATGCCCAGAAATGTCAACACAGTATCTCATCTGATGTATGCTGATGATACTGCTATCTTCATCAACAGCAGCAACAGGAACATGAGGAGACTGAAGCACTTCCTCTTTGCATATGAAGCTGTATTAGGCCAGAAAATTAGCTACCTAAAGTCAGAGTTTTATGTTCACCCAAACACCCCCCCTAAGTAGAAAGAAAAAGGTTAAGAGGATTTTGGGAATGAAAAATGGCTCTATACCCTTCACCTATCTTGGAGCTCCAATTTTTTATGGCAGAAATATGGTGAAGTATTATCAGGGCTTGCTGGAAAGAATGGAGAGGCCTATTGTTAACTGGAAAAACAAATGGCTTTCACCTGGCAGATTAGTACTAATTAACCATGTTCTTATGGCTATTCCCACTCACATATTCTCAGTATTACAACCTCCAAAATTGGTTATGAAGAGAATGGAAAGACTTGCCTCTAGGTTCTTTTGGGGGACCTCAGAGTATGGACAAAATAAAAGTTGGAGCAGATGGGATAAATTGGCACTACCAACAGTTGAAAATGAAGTTGGTCTAAGGGATATCAGGGCTGTTGTACAAGCCTTTGCCTGTAAGCTCTGGTGGAAACTCCAGAAGAATGAAACACTATGGACAAGGCACATGTGGTCCCTCCCAGACATCTATAAAATTGGCTTTACAATATCTTCCAAATGTATGTTTTGCTGTCACTCAGATACGTTGAATCACTTCTTTCATGAGTGCCCTAGTAGCTTACAGGTTCTGGAAGCCATGCATTCTACATGTTTGATGCAGGTCCCTCAGCTCAGAAACTCTAAAAGTAGATTGAATTTCTACCTATCATACAAGGGTTTTTCCAAGATTCATACTGAGGTGATCAGAATAACTATGATGGTTACTCTCTGGAAACCATGGATTAGAAGAAATAAGCTCTTCTATGATGAGCAGAAATTCTCTACTTCAGAGATATGTGGAAATGATGCGTATTTTCTAGGTAGTTCACGTTGTTGCAGCGGAATATATATAAATTGCTTTTGGGATAGGAAAATCGCTTGAACAGCTGTCAGCCAATTAACTAGAACCACGAACACCTGTCATGGGCGACTCAACTAAATCTTGAAATTGAACAACTGTCAATTAATCCGGAAAACCTCCTTTTCTTTATAATAAATCTCTTCTCCAAATTACAAGGCTGAGGCATATATTTATAACCTCGAATAAAAATCACAATCCTAACATTAATCTGGAAATAATAAATCTAATTCTATAACTATTATGGAAAATAAATAAAATCTTACTAGAATTAAAACGCATATTTATAGGAAAATTATTTGTAAGAGAATAATTCCTAATTAACATAGTTTTCCATTTATACTCGTATCAGGAAAAATCATACATCAGACCTCCCTCATTTTTACAGCTAAACCTCTCTCAGGGAACAGAGACACAAATCAATTTTTGATTAGTGCCAGACTTATGCCTTTTATTAAATTTAAAAGGCCAAAAATGGTTAAAATTGTCAAATGGCACCCCCTGATTTTGGTTTCAAAATTAATGTTGATGCAACTTTTCAAAATGGGAGGAGTGGTATAGGAATTATTATAAGGGATTACAAGGGTTCAGTCATTCTTTTGAAAATGATATACACACATTCTGAATCTCCCTTGCATGCATAATTGATTGCTATAAAAAATGGTCTCTTGTCAGGTCAGGAACTTCACTTGCAAAATACTGAAATTGAATCTGATTGTAGGCAGGCAGTTACAGGATCTCTTTACCCTCATAAATGTGACTGGAGGTTTTACTCACTTTGCACACAAATTAGGGATCAAACTCCTAGTCATATTAAGGTTTCTCACATCTATAGAGAGGCAAATAGTGCAGCAGATTTGTTGGCTAAACATTGTTTGCAACAGCAGAGAAGTTCTACTCTAGATATAGGTCAGGCACCAATGAAACTTAGGGGGATCCTATCCCTGGATAGAATTGGTTTAGTTAGTGTCAGAACCTCTCAATCTTGAACAGTCTCACTTGGGTATTTTACTTTTTTCAGATGATGAAGAGATCCCCATCATACCAGTGCTGCTCAGGCCTACTCACTAAGGAGCTTCTCCAGATCACTAAGGAGCTGCTCAGGCCAGATTCTTAAAAAAGACATCATCACCTTTTAAGCAAGTTCAGGGTCATTTTTTGAACCATTTTTTATGGTTTTTGGGCTTCTTGTAAATATACTAGCTTGTAAAAATCTTGGATCTCAAATCAAAGGGTGGCTAAATCGTGCTTCGGTATTTGTTTACTCGATCACTAACTTGCTCCCTTTTTTAGATTTGGATATATAGATTCCCATAGTCACATAGAGCTAGGTAATTTTCCTACCATTTTTGTGAACCTTAGATGCTTCTTGGGTTAATCCCTATTTTATAACAAACTTTGGGCTTTGCCTAATTTGGTTTGGGGTGCCAAATAAATCCCCCCCACCAATGGTGGTTTGCTTTAAAAAACAAATCATTGTATTAGGCTAATTTCATTCCTTGAGAGCATTTGATTAGATTTCTAGCTTAGATATTGAGGGGATTCATAGATTTCTATTTTGGGTTTTGATTATCGATTGAGATCTTGGATTGTAACATGATTTAAAAAACATGAAAATGCCATGGCCGTCCAGGGGGGCGCTGTTGTGCGCCCCCAATACAATAAAATATTCTAGGCTACCTACCTAACCGAGCACTTGGCTAGTTATAAAATACAAATAAATCCCACTAAATATCTGGGAATACATGATAAATGATGTAAAATGGTCGAGGGATGAAACAAATCACTGCCCAAGATGAAAACAACATTTACCTTATACAGAGAGCCTTCAATCATGCTTCCAATTGCTTCTTCAAGTCTTCGATACTCAGAGATTTTCCCAGAAATTTCTAGGCTACTCAAGAGGGTTGCCCAAGTCACATACGTGGTTCAAATCTACCCTCATCCAGATACTTTGCCGAGAGCTTCATAATAGAATTGGGTTTCCTATCCCCCCGAATGTTATTATGTGCGTGGAAATGCACTTGAGTTGAGCTACACATCATGTCATTTTCCCCTTTAATCCAGGCTAGACTCTCGGGCCTAAGGACAAAGACTTCTTCTTCCCTAGTGTAGTTCTGTAGTAAACTGTCTTCCGTTGATTGTGCTTCCATGAATGGTTGGAGATGAGGCCAATTCTCCAGAGCTGGTCTTCATCTTAATGCGGTGCCGAGTGTTGGTGTCGATGAAATAGCTTAGTGGTGGACGTCGAATACCACCAAAATATTCCTACAATGCTAAGAATATTAAAGAATATAGTAGCAAGTAGAGTCGAACCCACAGAGAACAGATTAACACTTTTATACTTCTAAAGATCAGATTTTGGTGTTTAGTCACCACACTTTTAACTTGATAGATTGAGATTAACTACTGAATAATATATAAATAACTAAGAAAGAAAATAGAATGATTGAAACTTGCAAAGAGAGATCAATTTATGAAATCCGGCTCAAATAATTCCACACTAGTCATATGTTCTGATCATTGATGCAAATATTTTATTAACTACTACGAACCAACCAATTATAGGGTACCGTGAATGCAGCGGACATACCCCATTTCCTACTTAATTTATCGATAGCTAGCAAGAGACGCTTGTATTAACTATTTATCTTATCAAATCAATCCTAGTTGGTAACGCCAGTTCTAAGTTGTTTTGATAGCATGAAGATTTGAAGGAACCCAGTTTAGACAAATTAACCAAGAACGCAAGTATTAACATGTCTACCAGTTTAGTCTCACTATCTAAACGATAGTTTTACCACTAATTAGCCCTTTCCAACAATTACGGATCGGTGATACTAATTGGCTGTAATCCTATTTCATCTAAGTTGATCAGACTCAAACAAATCAGATATAGCAGGATGCACATAGAATAAACTGAAATTCACAGCAGTTAATTTTCATACACAATTAGATCTCACAGAAATTTCATGACTAGTGTTTCGTTATTCTCGCCGAATTATAGGATTAGTTACACACACAATAATATGAATTAAAAACGAGAGAAAGAAATCACCGTATTGAAGAAAAGCTGCAAACCCTAGCTTTTGTGTTCCAGAGTCTCGGCCGAAAACCAAAAGAATTGTGCATATGAATGTTCTCCAAAATAATAATACAAAAGGGTTTTTATACTTTAACCCTAATCCTAATTAATCTATGTGGCATTAATTGCCTTATTAAAATAGGAAAGAAATATTCTAGTCCAAAACAAACACAAAAGCACACATACGTGCAATATATATGCAAGCATGCATTTATTAATTATTTAATTATTAATTCACCTTGGGCCATCGAGCTACTCAGCTTTGGACTTAATATTAATTTAGCCAAAAAAATAAATGTAGCCTAATGTAACGATCCTAGGGGATCAATTTAGGGATTAAAACAAGAAATAAAAAGAATCAGGAGTGTTCTTCATTCAATAGAAAGGGGAGAGAGAATATGAGTGCTCAAAGAGAAGTTACAAGATTTGATCAGCACACAAGCTTGATGCCTAGCTAATCTAAATTACTATTTGAAGGTGGTGCTAAACCACCACTAACCGCCGGCGACAGTTAAGCTGTTGGAGTGGTCAAAGCTCAGCTAACAGCCTTTGACCAACCTTCTTAGTTCCCACTTTGTCTTTATTGCACTCCAGTCCTTTGCTTCTAATCTGTTTTCCAATTTAACCCCTCAATGCTAACAATCCCTCACTCTTAAAATGAGCTTGTCCTCAAGCTAAGAATTCAGGGAATTGCATTTTGATAAAATATGAGTCCTCCCAAGAAGCATCTTCCTTTGCAATATCCTTCCATTCAATAAGCCATTGCACAACTTGCTTTTGATATTTGACAATCATTATGCGTTGCAAAATTCTGAGTGGAGTAAGTACAGGAATATCCTGAGTCTTAGTAGGAGGAATTGTCATTGCTTCTGATAAACTCCACAATGTTCTCCTTCATTTTTGGCCAGTAAAATAAAGAGAAAGCTCTTTTAATGGTAGCTGTCTGTCCAGAATGACCTCCAATAGGTGATGCATGCATAGCCTGTAAAATACTTTTCCTGGCATTACCTCCGTCTCCCACTACTATCTTCTATCCTTTTTTGAGTAAACCATTTGTGTAGCTATAATCTGAATGGTCCTCTGAAGCCTCCTTGTCAGTTGTCCTTGTAATATGATGCTACTTATCACATTCTGGCAAAAAGAGTCCCCCTCGTAACTGGCTTCTAATTGTAACATCCATAAAGGAATTAGAGAGGAGCTGGTCTGAGCTGCTTCACAGTGAAGTAATTCCACTGGTTCCAGTGTGATCCCTGGAGGTTTACAAACTTCAATTTCTTTTTCCACTGAGTCATTTTCAGTAGTGTCATCACAAACAATAGGTCCCTCTTCTGAGTCCTCCTCAGAACTTTTATCAAAGTAAATATGTCCCTCTTCCGAATCTCCATCATACTTTTCCTCCATTGTAAAAGTATTATCGGTACCAGTATGGTCCTTCATAGCTTCAGATTCCATTTCTGTGATACCATTTTTATAATGGAGAGATTGTCTGGACAATGCATCTGCAACTATATTAGTCTTGCCTGACTTGTATTGTATCTCAAAACTTAAGCCAAGTAACTTTGTAATCCACTTATGCTAAAGAGCATTAGTGAGCTTTTGTTCAATCAAGTATTTCAGGCTTTGGTGATCTGTCCTAATAATAAAATGGTGTCCAGTCAAATAATTTTTCCATTTATCCATAGCCATGACTAATACAAGCAACTCTTTTTCATAAGTTGACAACCCTCTATTCCTTTGGCAGAAAGCTTTACTTAAAAAGACAATAGGTCTTTGTTCTTGCATAAGTACAACACCCATGCCAATATCTGAAGCATCAATTTCAATGATAAAAGGTTTATCAAATTCAGGCATTTTTAAAATAAGAGTAGTGGTCATGATCTTTTTTAATTGTTGGAAAGCTTGTGTTGCTTCCTCATCCCACTGAAATCCATTTTTCCTTAACAATTTATGCAGTGGCTTACAGATAATTCCATAGTTGAGGATAAACCTTCTATAATCTCCAGTTAAACCTAAGAAACCCCTCAATTCTTTGACTGTTTTAGGGATTGGCCATTCCTGTATACATCTGATCTTCTCATTATCCATAACAACCCCTTGTCCAGAAATGACATGTCCTAGATAGTCAACAGAAGTTTCTCCAAAAGAACATTTGGACATCTTAGCATATAGTTGATTAGACTGCAGAATCTCCAAAACCAAAGATAGATCTTTTAAATGTTGTTCCATGGTTTTACTGTACACCAGAATATCATCAAAAAAAAACCAACACACATTTCCTCAAATATTTCTGAAAAATGACATTCATCAAAGCTTGGAATGTTGCAGGGGCATTACATAGCCCAAATGGCATAACTACAAATTCATAGTGACCACTGTGAGTTTGAAATGCAGTTTTTCCAATATCCTCAGCTCTAACTCTTATTTGATGATATCCACTTCTAAGATCTAACTTTGAAAAATAGTAAGCTCCATGTAATTCATCTAACAATTCCTCAATCATAGGTATTGGAAACTTGTCTTTAATAGATGCAGCATTTAACCTTTTGTAATCTACACACATTCTCCAAGAAGAGTCTTTCTTTTTGACTAAGATAACTGGGGAAGCAAATGGACTATTACTGGCTTGTATGACTTTACTCTTCATCATTTCTTCAACTTGCCTCTCAATCTCATCCTTGTTGCAGTGTGGATACCTGTAAGGTTTTATTTCAAAAGGTTGAGAATCTTTTAAAATAATTTTATGGTCAATGCTCCTCTCAGGAGGCAGTAGGTTAGGGATGGAAAAAACTAAAGAGAAATGGTGAAGCACCTGTTTGATTTCTTTAGTAGTCTTAACTGCTTGTATCTCTTCTGTCAGCTGCACTTTCTTGCTATTCTTGCTCCCTTCACTGAAAGACTTCAGTCCTCCCACTTCCATTTTTCCCATCTCCATAACTGGTGACCTTCTCTTCAAGCCTCTTGCCACATTTCCTTCTCTGATCTTGCACCTAAGTCCATCAGTTCTTCCCCTGAAAGTCTAATACTTGTTGTTGCTGAAAATTGACACTTGCTGTAGTCCCCAATTAAAAATTACAGGATCAAACTTTGATAGCCAGTCAACTCCACAAATAATATCAGTTCCCCCTAAATTCATAACTTTGAGGTCAAACACAAATTGATGATCCTGCAACTCCCAAACTACTCTAGGACACATTCTAGCCCCTTGAATGAAAGTACCATCTGCTATCCTTACTTCATAAGTATTCACCCCCATAGTGCCAAGTCCAACTCTCTGAATTACCTGAGGATCAATGAAACTCACTGATGCTCCTGTATCTAGCTGAATACTAACCACCTCTCCATACAAGCTTGCATGAAAAACTAGAGTGTTTGGAGCTCTATTTCCACCTTCCATTCCAACTGAGTTCAACAAAATAGGCTCATCTTCCTCAGAACTGTTCAGTGCTTCCTTCAGTGCCTCATCAGCTTCTATTACCATAATGGTTCCAGGTTCAATCTGTTCTTCATCCCCAATATAATGCACCTGTACTTCCATCATTTTACACACATGCCTAGCTCCATACTTATCTCCACATTTGAAGCATAAACCATTCTCCTTTCTATGCTTCATAAGAGCAGGAGACAACTTAGTATAGTTACTGTTCTTTTGATCCTTACCATACTCCCCACTGTTACTCTTCCAAGGAAGCTTCTTAACTCCTCCACCAACTTTAAACTGGGGCACTTGGTGAAAAAGGTTAAGTCACATTTCTCTTCTTGCTACTAATTTCCAGTTTCCTTTCTTCCCATAGAGCTAATTCCACAGCTCTATACAAAGTAGCAGGGCTCATCATCATCACTCCAGGCTGCAACTCCTCCTTCAAACCACTAATAAAACTAGAGATATAGTATTGTTCAGTGGGGTGCAAATGTTTATCAGTCAACAAAGTTCTTAATTCATCAAACTCCTCCTGATATGCTCTAACAGTAGTCTTCTGCTGCAATTTATTAAACTCAGCCAGTTCATCTCTTAAACTGAAAGGAGTAAAATCTCTGCAACAACATAGCACTGAAATCCTCCCATGACAATACACCCTTGCCAGATACAGTGAATTGATACCAAATCCTAGCATTACCAGTCATATAAATCTCAACTGCTAAGTACCTTTGCTTATCTGGAATCTGGTAAAAATTGAAAGAAGTTTGACAGCTCCTAAGCCACTCTTTCACACATTCACCATTAAAACTAGTCAATACAATTCTAGCTTGCTGCATCTCAGTTCCTTTGCCCAACTTAACTCTCCAATCATCCTGATCAATTTCATTCTCCCAACCTATCCCATCCCTGTCCCTATAACCATACTTATATCTAGGTCCATTAGGCACAGTTTTGTCTGCATTTATCTTAGGGTTAACCACAACATTACCCCCTAACTTCACTCCACATGCAACTTTTGAGCCAGAATTAATACAAACAGTATTCTCATAGGCATTCTTATCATAATCAAGCATATGAACTTTAGGATTGACAAGTACATTTACTCTAGACAACATAGTAATGTTTTCATGCAGATCATGAGGAGTTCCAGGCATACCTAACACCGGCTGAGACAGCAACACACTGGAGCTAGCCTTCTGTCCATCAGCCGATTTTGGCCGAGCTCTCATTATTTCCAGCAAGTTCTCATAATTTCGCTGAGCCTGCGCATGATCTGCTTCCCTGTCAGCCACCCTTGTTGTTTCCAGCTGCTCCAACTTGAGTCGACTCTCCTCTACCAGAGTTTTCAGCGCCTGGTTGTCGCCGGCGAGCTGACACATCTCCTGTGTCACTCCAGTCAACCTTGCATCCAATTTTTGCTCCATCTGCATTTCCCAGTTCTTCGGCGGCCTCGTTCCTTCTGCCATCACAGTCAGTGAATCGATGCTCTGATGCCAGTTGTAACGATCCTAGGGGATCAATTTTAGGGATTAAAACAAGAAATAAAAAGAATCAGGAGTGTTCTTCATTCAATAGAAAGGGGAGAGAGAATATGAATACTCAAAGAGCAGTTACAAGATTTGATCAGCACACAAGCTTGATGCCTAGCTAATCTAACAGAATTACTATTTGAAGGTGGTGCTAAACCACCACTAACCGCCGGCGGCAGTTAAGATGTTGGAGTGGTCAAAGTTCAGCTAGCAGCCTTTGACCAACCTTCTTAGCTCCCACTTTGTCTTTATTGAACTCCAGTCCTTTGCTTCTAATCTGTTTTCCAATTTAACTCCTCAATGCTAACACCTAATACCGATTTCTTCAAAACGTATAGCTGATTAGTGATCGACCCGCGCAGCACAACTTAGCCGCCCGTAGAGAAATCAGTACTAGGATTTACCTTCAGCTCGTTGCTTCTTACTCCTCGCCTCTTCGGTGCCGGAATAATAGAATAATGACGATCTATTATTTCCGTTGGAGCACACTACCTCATTAAAAAGCCGTAGGAAAAAAGGAGTATAGTGTATCGCTCCCCTTCGTCTTCAAAACAGCATAAAATTGCTCTCTTTCTAGCAAATCTTTATTTAATATCCTTCTCCAGGTTTTCTATGATTTACTGCAAAATAACATACCTTCGAGCACATCAAGTGGGCAAATAAACGTATAAAACAACATAAATTAGATGTATAAATACATCTCATCACTCAGTTTGTGGAAGCCAAAAGAAACCGTAAAGTCAAGCGCGGCCTTGGCTAAACAGTTTAATCCATTGCCATCAAGATAAAGAGATGAGGGCATAAAGTACAAGTCAATTCTGGTTTGGCTCTGAGGTTCGTCCGTGGTGCGTGAGCTTCCCTAATTGGGCAGAGGCGGTACCTTATGCTCATGCTGTGCTCCGTAGATGTACTTGTCTGAGGATATCGGATTGGGCGCAACTTATAGCGTGCGCCTGGCATGGTGATCGCGGGATCACCAGGTTCCTGTTCGGGTGTGTAGCGTCTTTCCTCCATTAGGATGATCATGCTGAGGACCATCATTCGGCACAGAGAAAATGCGCCACCCCATTTTTGGGAAATGGGCAGCCTGTCACATTTTTTAGTCTCGAGTGCTTGCACACTGGAAGCCAGCGCATTTGAAAGGCGCGGCAAAACAAACCCGTACAATGCTTTCATTATAAGGCAGATGAAAGGGCCATTTCCTCTTTATAAAGTGAGTTTTTCAACTTACTTTCAACGCGGCGAGAGAAGCGCAGGTACCCGTGAGATGCAGGGATGCCCACCATTTTTAGTAAATGACCAGCTATGGCGTTTAACTCAATCTGCACCTAGATCCATCATGAGTTTTGCAGCACGCCGCGCTATGCCTTCATCCTCGATGAATCGAGTCTGAGTTGGCGGCCATTTTTAAGGCAAATGACCAGCCTTTCACTATAAGGCAAATGAGAGCCCTAGACTATTTAGGACTTTCGTGTTTTATTCCATTTATACGCGGGCTAGATGCCCCTTTCCATTTTGGCAAATGGACATCCCACAATTCTTTGGGGTAGTTTCACATGAGTCGTACGACCCAGCGCGGGAGGTATGCGCGAGGAAAAAGTATATTCCCTAGTGAGTCCCTTGCCGTGTATGGATACTTCCCCTTTTTAGGTGAATGGGACAACCCTATTCCCTTTAGAACCTTGATGCTTGCGCACTAAAATTCACCGCTAGATAGAGGCGTTTATCTCATAGAGACTTTAGCATTGAATACTAATTTCTCTATCGGGTTGGAATTCGTACTCTTTGCTGCATTGAGATTAGACTAGGAAAGGCACCAATGTAATAAATGAAAGAATTAATATAGTGAGGTACCTTATCTCTTTCATGCTGTTATTCATTGATATTGCCTCGGGTTGATGCGTGAATGCACCCTCAAGCTACCGAGCTGTCTGTTTGACGCCTCTGTGTGCCCCTCATGTCACCTTTTTAGTAAAGGTTCTCATCTGGAAATAGCCGATTCAGGATCAAATGGCAGTCTTGAATGGCCATTGTGTGAACCCTTCTTGAGTTTGGTGAGAGGCCTTCATGTAACACTTTATTTCTCTCGGTCCATATGTGGTAGACCGTTGAGAGAAGGGCAAGCGGTCCTTGTTTCTTCTTCAGCTTGGATCCTCTCAAAGACTTCATGATCCACTTTTCTGAGCTTTTTATGGATAAAGTGCGCAGCCTCAGGCTGATCCATTCTTTGACCTTGTTCCAAACCACTTGCGAAAATTAGCATTGGAAAAACAAGTGAGAATTTTTTTCAACCTCAAGATGGCAGAGAGAACAAGTTCTATCAGTCAGGCCGTCCTCATCCTCGCGGTATTTATCTTTGGTATGCAGTCTGCCCAGGCAAGAAAGTCAAGCTTTGAAGGACAATTTTGGCGGGATGTATCCTTTCCACAGGTTCCTGAATAAGACTTTCTTAGGCTGGTTCGGCTGCTCATAGACTTGCGGATAAGCTTTTCTATGTAGAAATTCATATGCCTCGACCGTGAATCTGCCCCCAGCTTTCCAATTTCTGAGTGTGGCCATCATTTGAGTTGCGCTTCCACCACAGGAAATCCTTGCACTTCCTCACTATTGCATCCATTACCACCGACTGTATGACAAAGTTTTGGATCCAGAATCCGGCCATGCCTCCAACAATCGACTTGACTAGCTCCAACTTTCCTGCATAGGACAGTGTATGCCCCTTCCACTTCACAATTTCGGAGTCAACTTTGTTAAGCAAAACATTAAATTGACTTACTTTAAGTTTACTCGAGTCCAGTGGAACTCCTAGATAGCACACCGGGAAGGTAGCCCATGGAATGCCCGTGAAGCTTAGGTCTTCTTTTACACCAACTCCAAAGAGCTTCGACTTTACTGTGTTGATGGTGAGTCCCGATGTCGCGGCAAAATCATTCAGTGCTGCAATTAGGATGCGGACCGAACATGTGTTTGCTTTAGAAAAGGGCATAGTCATCCGCGAAAGCTAGGTGAGTTAACTTTAGCGCTTCACACCTCGGGTGATATGTGAATTGACTTGACTTTGCTCGCATCTTCAAAAGCCTGTAAAAATATTCAATACAAATAACAAAGAGTAATGAGGAAAGTGGGTCACCTTGCCGTATTCCTCTCTGTCCGTTGAAGTGCCCGCAAAGTTTTCCATTGACTGCCACCGAAAAAGACGAGGTTTTGACGCATTTCATTATCCATGCAATCATCTTCTCGAGTTTTATTTTCATATTTCTTGTTTTTCATGCTTAGTTTTTATTTTCTTCTTTTCTTGAGTGAGTATTGCTCGAATACTTTTGTAGACAACACCACTTGTAGTATGAACTCGGTCTCAAAGACCAAAACCCGATCATTCCAGGTTCGACTCGAGCGCCTAGTGTTCAACCCTCGAGGTTCACGAATGGTCCGAGAGTCCATATCCCGATGGATTTAGGGTTTAAGAGTTACAACCACAATAGGTAATTATGTTCACAGACGTAATTGCAAAAGGAAAATACTTCATACACAAGTTAAGTTCTCTTATATATTTTCCATAATAATTCTGCCTTCTGAATGGTTATAAATACCGAGCTAGGGTTAAATAATTATTACGCAAAGATAGCACACACAGTCTATACAACCTTTCTCAAGCATTACACACCAATAATAACTTGAGCGTAAGAGAGTCTACCCTGGAGCCCCCGTTGGGGTATTGCAGGTGGGGGGAGATCAAGCCTGAGGATACTCGATTGGTTGCTGGAGTCGCCCACCGTCACTTCCCAACCACAAACTTATGTACTTCCTTCCCGCTTCTCAACGTTACAGCCCTCACATTGGGTCGAGAATTCACCTTGGGTTGCGCGGCAATTTTTCCACTATCTCTTGCCTCCATCCTCCCCAAGACACTAGCTAATATCTCAATTGAGTCTCAAAGTTTTTGAATCGAGCCTCGTGGTTCGCCTTAATTGAGCTTTCTCCATAACTATTGTTTCGACCTTCACCACAAGGATACCATTGATTTGTCCTTTGGTAATACCCCTGCCCTTAGTTCCTTGGAGGATATTGAGGTCTATCTTGGAGCGGGAATTGAGGTTCTTGCTCGGTGGGAAAAGTAATCTGAGGTTGTGGCTTGAACGGGGAAAGAGGTTTAACTCTTGAGGAAACGTCACTCGAGGTTTGTTAGTCTTGATGAATGCCTGAAACCAGCGTTTGATCTCGACTCGAGCTCAAAAATTGATCTGCAAGACAAAACTCCAAGGTGGCCGGGGGTAGACACTCTGATGATTAAGTCAGTGACATTTTTGAGAAGCGTAAGGCGTAGTGTGTGTGTGTTCAAGATAATGAATAGAGATGTCTACCAAACCTTTGTATTTATAGAGTTCCAATCCGTAGATCGGCAGGTTTATAATTATAGTAAGTATACAACTCTTATGGTGATAACAGTTGTATTCCCATAATTAGAGGAAGAGTATTCCTTGTAGGACATTCATAATATACGCGTTCCAGATAGACCGATAGACCTGTAAGTCCGTCTCCCGCGTATCTCGAGCCACTGACCCTTCTCGTGCCCTGGTCCGAGTCTGAACGAAGCCCCATAATCTGACGCAGCTGAGATATCAGTAAAGATCCGCCAGCACGAATCTGAATTAGTAAGAAGTCGCCGACGTTGCCTTCTTGTCCAGTTATTGTTGGAATCCACCAAATAAGAGATAACACTCTTGAAAGTATATATTACTGATAATTGAAAGCTATTAATTAATGAATACAAAATCCCTATAAATACTAAGAAGAATTCTCAAAGAAATCCTAACCTAAATCTAGAACAGAATATTATAAACTTATTTCTAAAACTGAAAGGGAAAATAATAAACTAATTCTGAAAGCCTTGATAATCGATTCCTTCGAGGAAAGGGATTTGGTGTTAGACGAACAATGACAATGATCGTGAATTCGTCCTACATCATTATTAGTAGCCCCAAGATAGATGTTCAGAATTTCAAGGTCTCCTCTAGAAGGCATGGTGTGATAGGTCATTTTTCTACCAAATAAACCTGCAAACAATTAGGTCTAAATTCAAGTATAGAGTAAGAAGGGTCGATCCCACGAGGAACGGTGTAGTAAGATTCTTAATTCTAAAGATGCAGCTTTTGGTTAGAAACCACCTTTATGTTTGAAAGAGTTTGTATTAACTATCTAATAACTAAATTACACTAAACTAAAAATGCAAATAACAATTAAAATAAACAATGCAAAGAACACGAAGACACTCACACGATGCAATCCGGTTACAGGTAAATCCATATTAACAATTCATTCGATCACGGGCTCAGTTATTTATTAAATTGTATAAACCAGTCAGTTATAGATCTTCGAGAATATCACACCCAGTCCAATTTGTTTACTTTGTCGATAGCTGACAAGATTAGCTAAACTGACTATTTCTTTAATTAACACACAATCCAGCTAGAATAGCCTACCTAGATTTAATATCTCAACAGCATTAAGCACCAAAGAAATCCGATTCAGATAATTTATAATCAGAATAGCTGTCACAAATTATCTACCCCGTATTCCCAACTATTGGCGTATAGTTTTGCCCTACCCCCTAAATACAGATAAATAGAGGAACTCAATTAACAGTATTCCAAGTAACAGAAGACTGATCAAATCTCAAGCAATTCAGAAATAAACATTATACACAAAGAATAACAAGGAATTCACACAAAATAATTATCAAGCACATTTAGGCCTCACATATGAATCATAGATAATGCTTCAAAACCATTAACGGAAACTAACTTAGCTACTAAACATATAATTTTTTTTAAACAAAAAAAATAATTTGCTAACATTAAACTAATATAAAACGAATCAACAATAATAGTGAATCTCTAGGAAATCAATTTGTATGCAGGGTGGCGGTCGGCCAAAAACAAGTCACAGTATGGCCAGCCCTAATTATTATTTAGGTTTTGATATTTATAGGGTTTAGGGCAAATAAAACATTAATCCAAAAATTACAAGGAATTGGACTAATAAAATAATATTGTTATAATATAATTGGGCCTTCAATAAATCTTCATTGTTTTCTCCATGTAGCCCAATTAAGCCCAATTTATTATGTCGCGATTGCAATAATTTAGTTCATTACCGATCTCTTCAAGAACGTATAGCTGATTAGTGATCGAAGCGTCGAAGCACAACTTAGCCGCCCGTAGAAAAAACCAGTAATAACATTACATCTTCAACTCGCAGGTGTCTTCTTCTTCCCGGAATAATGGAATTGCAATGATCCACAATCTGTTGGAGCACACTACCTCATTAAAAAAGCTTTCGGAAAAGGAGTAGAGTGTCTAGTTCACCACCATGGCTATAAGTGCTTGATTTTGCATCTTTTTCACATTCCACCATTTTTCTTATAATTCCTACACCAAAAACACCTTCGTGCACATCAAATGGCAAAAGAGAGGTATAAAATCATATAATCAGATTCATAAAATACACCTGATCATGGTGCGAGGCTTGTTACTCGAGTGTAAGGCCAATAACTCTAGGGAGGTATCTCGAAGCATTAGCTCGGGGCCTCCTCTCGGACTAACCATTCGGGTTGACTTTTTTAGAATATCTATCTTCAAGTTGTTTCGCATTCCATCTGGACATGTGGACGACTGAGTTCAAATCATCTTTTAATCTGAAATGGGTGACACGTGTCGCTTGCCCATTAGGTGATCCTAGCGGTGCAGAATCACCCTTCCAATTGAATGCATTATTTCACGAGTCGATGTAATTACCTGCTTAAATGCGTTTTAATCACGGGTTATATATACCAGGTAATCCCCTTTTGGGTTTATCATTGTGTTTCACTTCCAATCTGCGATTGCTTAAGAATTCCCAAATTGTTTTTTTCTCTCATCTTCAAAAACTCTTCTTCCACCATTGTATATATTCCCCCCCCATTCAATCTGTGTTACGGCGGCGACTCTGGGCTCCACTGCCGTACATCTCCTCGTCATGCACCTGTTATACAAAGGGAAAAAGATCTTGGATGAGGACGGGAGGGTTTAAGCCGTTCCTGTTTCGATGCCAAAGTCAGAGCTATTTCTCATGTGGTTATTCTCTGTGAACAGGATTATTGACAAAATACCTCTCATGTGAGACTCCACTCCTTCTTATACCAATTTGGTAGGCGCCACTATCATTTCGGCAGGGCTAGAAACAGCTTTTCTGGGCACGGGCCGGAACTCTCTCTCTTGATGGGCCTTTTGGGCCTTCGTGCCTCGTGGCTTGTGGCATGACACTTGTCGGACTGACGGTAGAGTGGACGGTTGGCCTAACCGTCAGGTGGCCAGTCCTCACAAGTCCCCCCAAGTGCGAGGTCCCGTCGAGAGGGACGAGTGAAGCGCGAACGGTCCACCCGTGTCGACAATTGACCTAAATCAGCCCAATGTCACATTAATTGCATGCCTACCGCGTGTCCCATGTCCTCCTTTTCCCGAGAGCATGTGGGCCCGATGCTTTTGCCACTCCAGATATACCCATTTAATCATTTGCTTTATCTCTTACCTTTTCACGCCCACTTTCAATCCGTCTGCCTCTTCTTATTCCAGATCTTCACGTTGCCGCTCTGCTCCATCATACTCAGGTATCTTTCTTCTCCTTCTGTCTCCGTTACATTTTTCCGGCGACCTTCCCTTCTCCCTGGAGACCGGAAATGGCTGATTCGCGTGTGGGTCCTGGGCTCCCCAATGGCACGTCCGCCGGCGATGTTGACGAGTTCAGAGAGAAGTGCCGGAATATTGTCGGCTTGGGCTTCTCCATCTTGGAGAGGCAAATCCTGCTCCTGGCCGCCGGTGACCTAGTGGCCGACGCTCCGGAGGCCTATACGGCCATATACTTTGAGCACCTCTTTGCATGCGCCCTTCGGTTTCCTCTGACGGAGTTTTTCAAGTAAGCACTCGCCTTTTTTAGCCTTGATCTTCGTTATCTTCAGCACGATTCGGTCAAGGTGCTGGTGGGGTTTAATGTGATATGCTCCGCCCTTCAAGTGCGACCCTCTATAATTCTGCTCCCGGTGTTTACCTACCCGTGCATGGACAAAGGGCATTGCCACCTGAAATTCCGACCATCTACCGGTTCATCCCTGGTTCAGAAGATATCCAAGCGATCAGGACATATTTGTCTATGTCGCCTACGAGCTTGTGTGGGGCCCCTAGGCTGCCAGGAGGGCCTACCCGGTTGGCGATCCAATAACTCGAGGGCTCCGGCCTAGTGACGGGGAAATGGCCGTGATGGCAGCGGAAATCCGGCTGCTGAAGTCGGGTGCCCGGCCTTGGACTCCGATCAACTCGCATAAGGGGCTTAGTGAATGTGGGCTTCCCCATAATAAGTTGATGGGCCGTCTTCCGTGTTTGCAAAGCCCGTCGTCTCTTCCTCCGGTGGTCAGGAAGGTCGTCCAGCCTTTCACCATTCCGTCGTCACTTTTTCCTATCCTTTTATATACTTGGCCTTTTAACTTGTCATTTCTTCCTCTTCTCGTAACGATCTCTTCACAGGCTCCCATCAATCCAACGAACATTCCGGCATGGAGATGGCCAACCGTCTATCACTTCGTCGCAAGATCCGTGAGGGAACAACCACCCCGTTTGCTAGCCAAGCCCCCAGCCAGGCTCATAGCCTGCGGAGTCCCGTCGGAGTGGTCCCAACTTCCAGCCACCATCTCGCCCCCTCGCCGGATATCGTTGACTCGGAGAAGCCGAAGTGGACCGCGGAGTCCCTGTGGACTGATGGGCTGTCTCAGGGCCTTGACGATCTGGCCGATGGTTTTTAGCTCAAGGAGCCGTAGCTGGGTCCGATGACTCATCCGATCCACGGAGTTCTCCCTCGTCCAGAAGCTGGACCGTCGCTGGCCTCTCACAAGGGTCGTTCAGAGCTCGTTTCCTCGATCATTCCCAAGGGCCACCTGGATGCTTGATGCGCGAACAATATGGTCAACTTCAGTAACTCCTTAAACCTCCTGGACCGGCATGACTCAGTCACGATAGAGGTAAGTCCTTTCTTTCTTCTCGTATGTTCTTGACTCATTATGAGGGACCTTCTTTGTTATGCTTACACAATCTCTTCAAGCTGCCTGTCTGTCGACCGCCCTGCGCAGTGAGATGACCCGATTGGCTAAGGAAGCCACGAGGTACAAGGACGAGCTGTCCGCTTGTTAGTCGGCTCTCCATGCGGCCACTAAGCTGAACCAGCAGCAGGAGGGGGTCATTGGTGCCCTGAATCTGACGGTCGCATCTTCTGACCCCTCCAACCAAGGTCGAGGAGCTTACTGCCATGATCGACACGCTCCAACTAGAGAAGCAGGTCGTGGCTGACGAAAGGGCTCTCTTCCATGGGAGGTTGCAGGAAGCTGAGGTGCAGCTGGATCTTTTTGACGCCATGCGCAACAATGTCACGGAGCTCAAGGGCGCTCTTGCTGCCTCCAACGCACGAGCGGATGGTCTGGGGCGCGGTATAAGTAAGCTGTGGAAGTTGGCTTCCTCGCCATCTTTCTGAAGGTTGCTTCTAGTGACAATGCTCACAAGCGCTTCATCCATGCCATCCACCGCTTCTTCAACCTTGACTTGATGTATGAGGATGACCCCGCCACTTTCGGCAAGTCTTTAGCTGAACTCTGCTTCGTCGACTGTAAGTACCCGTTCACTAAGCACTTTTCATCATTGTCAGAAGAGATGGATCCAGAGGCGATCATGAACTGGGAGCCCCTTCGCCAAGCTGTGTCGGTCCGGGATCCAGCGCTGGAGTATGTTGCCTCTACTACTCATCCTTCTGAAGCGCCATCCATTTCTGCTGCCGCTGCGAGTCATGGGGAAAGTGTCTCGCCGCTTCTACAGGATGATCTTGTTGACGCTGGAGTGGTGCCAGTCAAGGTGAACGAGGAGAAGGTTGCCGACAATTAAGGGCATTCTCGAATCTGCCCCGTGAGGCGTTGGCAGGCCGCTTGTGGCCACTCCTTACTTTTTCTCTCAACAATGGTCTTTTCTTCATGATTCTTTGAAACTTGCTTTTGTAACAGTCCCATAAGGGTGCTTATCTTGTTGCAAACAATGGGATTTTACCTTTTCCTCACTTCTTTGCTTCAAATTTAGGGTGCCTTGTCGAATCGTATGTTGCCCTAACTGTTGAGTCCATGATTGGGTCGACCTTCGGGGTCACCAATCAAGTGATTGACTGCACACCCGACGGTCGAGTCATTCGTGGACTTAATCGTTAATAAGCCGGCAAATGACCCATGGATGTGTTTGTTGCACGCCCAAATTCACAAGATCTTTTGGCTTGTTAGGCGGCTAAGAGCTCGGGCCCTGTTAGCTTATAGCCGAGATGTGAAGGGTGTGAAGGCCTCTCCAGCATTCCTTTCTCGGACCAAGAGTACTTTTTTTGGGTGGTTCTGGCAATAAAACCTGCCCCATAAGTCACCTGTTGGCCAAAGAATCTTCGGAAGTGTCTGTGCCCTTATTTAGGTTAAAGGTAGCTAGCTCATCCTCCGTCTTAGTCCGGCTGGTGCCATCTCTCTGTTGGCTCGTCCATCGATTTTCAATTGGGCCAACAGTCAGACAGCCCATCGAAATATCTCCATAAACGGTTGTGCCCTTGTTTAGGTTAAAAGCAACTAACCCACCCTAAGCCTTGACGCTCTTGCCGTTGTCGTGACAGTTGACTCATCTATTGAACCAACGGCTTTGGAGACGGTAGGCTCGTCTGTCCATTCATGGTCGAAAGCATTCAATGTATATGCACTATATGAAATAAAGTGAAACACACACCCTGCATATATAAATGTCATTCAAAAGAATACCAGATCCCCTTACGATCACTTCCCTCAAACGAATGTGGATAAGATGATAGCGTCGGGAATCCTCTTCAAAATCTAGCACGCAGGTTAAGGTTCCTTGTTTTCACACACGCACAAACACACACACACACACACACATATATGTATTCTAGAGTGGGTACCTTATCACTTGTAATACCTTCTGAGGTTGTTCATGTTCCAGGTGCGGGGAACCGGCTCTCCCGCCAGAGTACGGAGCTTGTAGGCTCCGGGATGGGAGCTCTTCCACCCAATTTTCCTTTGCCCGATGCAACCTCCACTTGAGTCCTTGGACAATAATCCCGTTAGTGCGTTCAGTCAAGCCGTTCGCCTGTGGGTGCGCCACGGATATAAACTTCTGCTCAATCCCCAGTTGTTGGCACCAAGATTTGAACGGCTCCTCTTCGAACTATTTTCCAATATCACTGATGATCATCTTCGGCAGGCCGAAACGGCAAACGATGTTTCGCCAGACGAAATTCGTCATCCGTTTCCCGGTGATGGCCGCTGCAGCTTGCGCCTCCGCCCACTTGGTCGACTTTATCGACTGAGAATGTGAAACACCCAATGACTTGAGAAGAGACTTCATCCAAATAAGTTCACAACAAACATATGCCATAGTACGGTATTCCGCTTCTGCAGAAGAGCGAGATACCGTTGGTTGCTTCTTTTTCTTCCAAGAAATAGGAGAATCACCAAGTGTCACAAAATAGCAAGTCAAGGAACGTCTAGTAATAGGACAAGCAGCCCATTCCGAATCACAAAAACCGATAAGTTATAAAGGACTAGCAGCAGAAAGAAACAGTGCTTGACCAGGATGACCCTTGAGATAGTGCAAAACCCGCAGTGCAGCTTGCCAATGTGCAACTTGAGGTTCTTCCATGAACTGCGCCAAGGTATAAACTGAATAACTCAACTCTGGACGAGTAATAGTCAAGTAGATGAGTTTTCCAACAAGGCGTCGATACTGCAAAGGATCAGCATACAAAGGACCTTCATCACGCGCCAAATTATGTTGTGTTTCCATCAGAAATTCAGTAGGCTTTGCTCCCAGCAAACCAGTCTCAGCTAAAATATCCAAAGTATATTTCTGTTGAGAAAGAAACATACCATCAGAACGACGAGCAATATGAATACCCAAAAAATATTTCAATGCTCCGATATCCTTCATATGATAACAAGAACTCAAGTACTTCTTAAAAGCAGACAAAACATCTCCTGACGAACCAGCAATCACAAGATCATCTATGTAAACCAAAACATGGAGAGTGACACCATTCTGCATAAAAGAGAACAAGGAATAATCAGAAAGACTTTGAAAAAAGCCATATTATCGCAATGCCTCAGCTAACTTTGTGAACCAATTACGAGGAGTTTGACGAAGTCCATAAAGCGACTTCTGAAGCTTAAAAACAAGACCAGGACCAGGTGAAACATAGCCAGGAGGCGGTTTCATATAGACCTCCTCCTCAAGATCACCATGCAAAAAAGAATTATGCACGTCCGTCTGATGAAGCTCCTAACCCTTGATAACAGCAACACTCAAAAACAAGCGAACAGAGGACATCTTAGCATTTGGCGCAAATGTTTCAGTGAAATCAGTTCCCTCAATCTGGCGATAGCCAAGTACAACCAACCAAGCCTTGTAGCATTCGACAGAACCATCCGAATTATACTTCGTACAAAACACCCTTTTGCTACCAATTGCTCGCTCGCCAGGAGGAAGAGACGATAGAGTCCAAGTCTTATTCCGCTCAAGAGCATCAATTTCAGTAGCCATAGCCAATTGCCAATGAGGTGAACGAGAAGTTTCGGAAAATGTAGTTGGGTATTTGCCATCTGTAACTGCGGCTAAAAAACTAGAATGCGCAACAGAAAAATTATCACAGGAATAATGATCAGCAAGTTGATAGCGAATACCTGAGGGCAGTGTGGACGAGAGAGCAACAGACGGAGTAGGTTTTATTGGTTTAGCAGAAGCAGTAAGAACATAATCTTGAAAACGAACAAGAGCCTGGCGAACCCGAGTACTCGGCGGACGAGCCGGTGGGGGTGTAGCAGACAAATCTATATCCGAGTCAGAAGAGAGAGGAACATCACCATTGAAGGACGAAGAATCAAACACCAAATCGGTCGGAGAAGCATGATTCACACTGGGTGGAGCAAACGCGACGGGCGGAGCCTTGGACGAACCGACCGAACATTGCAAAACAGCCGGGGAAGACACATGAGTCGGCAAAGTCGTCGTCGATGATGACTGCACCACATTGGTCGAAGAGCTGAGCAGAAGACGAACCTTCTCCGACGAAGGAGACCCTGGTGAGGAGGAAACAGGAGGCTCCAGGAGGACATCACCAGCCACGCCATGCGCAGGTACGTCACCAACCGAACCGTGCCTCGCGCAGGCACGTCACTAACCGCACCTCGCGCAGGCACGTCACCAACTGCGCCACACGTGGGTACATCACACTACTAGAATATCAAGCCATCTAAGGCAGTTCATCCTTCATGTGTTAAGGCAGAAAACAAATGCCTTCCCTGGTAGTGACTTGAATGAGAAAAATCATCTAAGGCGGTTCCTCTTCCACCTTAGATGTTTTTGGGTTTAAGGCGTTTGTTTCCGCCTTGGATGTAGGCTTATACGCCTTGCTAAAAGCTTACGAACTCGCTAGCGTGAACGTCTGTATGATATGAATTGGCTCGTTGCGATACCGTAACTAGCAAACGCTAGTCCCAAACAAATGGTTGATTGTTTTGTTACGACAGCAGCTTACGGATCGCCAGATGAAATACTAACGACTTCGCTACATTGAAAAGCCTAGACAGGTTACGAGACTGGTTACGACTTCCAGCGTGCGGATCGCTAATATTGGTTACGATCTCGTAGGTGAACCTAATTTGTCATATATTTATCTGCTGACGAGACTGGTTACGACAAATAGGGGTGAATCGCTCGGTCATAAGTAGTGAACTCGTTACAAGCCAAGTTAAACCAAACGAGCCAGGTTACGACAGCCACTAGCTACTCGCAGGTAACACCGTAGCGAGCTCGCAACCGAACAATTGTTTTTCATAAAAATTGTGAAAATGATATTATAAAAATATCATAAAAGTAGTTGGTTCGAGAGAGTTAACGATTTCGTAAGACAGTCGCTTATGTGTGTAGTGACGATATCGCTACAAAACTCGCTAACGTTAAACGACGTCGTCTTTGCTCTGGGTGAGCGAGAAAAAAATTTTACGTTACGAGTAAGCTAGACATTCGCCTGGCATTGGCGTGTATTGTTACGAGCTCGACAGAGATTAGATTGGAGAGGCAGAGAAGAACGAGCGATTGGGTAGCGAGGGCGCAAAAACTAAGCTCAGAAATATAATTCGGGCGATTGACGTAGCGATAGTACAAGCTGATCGCAACTATTTTAATGTTACGGGCGAGAGAAGTAACGAGCTCGCAGGCAATTCGTAAGTGTCACAAAATTATAGGATTTGAGCCATTTCCACCCATTTCCACTAAAATTGGGTTTCATTTTAATTGTCTAAGCTGTCAATTGCAAGATGCATGGTATCTAAGCACAAAACATGAACATGAAACACTATCAAGCCACATTTTATAAACTTATGGAAGTAATGGAACTCAAAAGTAAATATATGCATCCATTTGACAAAAAAAGAAACTAGCTTTTATTGGGAATGTGAGGCCTAGAGATGTACCGAGATCTAATAAGGACCAAGTGTCTAGCCAATGCATCTCTACCATCCTCCAACTCCTTCTTGGTGTACGGTGCATGATTTTCCTCGATAATCTAAGAATATGAAATGTTTTTTTAATGCTATTGAATGCAACGTAGATAGTAATAGGTACAATAAGTAGGTTACAAGAATGCTTACGCGATGTAATTCCAAATTATCTTGAACAAGGCCAGCTACACACTCGCTTGCGTACGACATCATATAGTAACCGCACTCCCAATTTGACAATTGCTTTCGGTGCTGAAAGCGAAGAAGTATAACAAATGATTTGAAATGAAATCATAGTGGAAATAAATGAGCATTAGATTTGTATTGTCACCTGAATCTGTATAAGGTTGACCTCTTGGTCGGATTTTTTGGCTTGGTTCAATGCTATTTGGAGTTTGGATGGTTTAGGGTCTTTGCTACTACGTTTGATACCAAACGCCTCTATTTGAGTAACATAACCACCAATTCCCTTAGCTCTTCCCGGATGCTCGGCCTTCCCAAGTGCCCTACGTAGCACATCGTGTTTACCGACAGGGATTAACAAGCCTTCTTCAACTTCACGCTCGACCTCGTCCTAAAAAGGTAGTATAGTAAATGAAAAGTTATTATCGTAATCAATTGTTGTGTTTGATTGTTTGATTGTAGATACTAAAATGGAACATGGTATGGCGTAGTAGGTTAAGCGTACCACTCGATTAGCCACCCTTTTTGCCTCATCACTTGAGAAAGTCCCGTCTTTTTTAATTCTACCCAAGACGAATAATTGTTGTCTACTATATGTTGTAGGGTCTTCGGCAATGACTAGCTTGTTCGCCACTTCCGCGTCCATGCCCCCATCCACTAGCTTGTTAGGAATAAAGCACTAACCGAAACAAAAATATTTGGCTAATTCGCATGACACTATTATTGCAAGATGTAGTAAGTAAACTAACCTTTGCGTCATTTTCTAACCATCGTTTCTTGAATGCCTCCAAAGTAAGGGTTACAATGTGATCGTAACGCGTACTTGGATCTTCCCCAAACCTCGTGCCCTTCGGTTTGATATAATTCTTGGCAAGGGTATATTTGTGTTCTCGATGAGCTTTTGATGCGATTTGAAGAGCCTTCTTCTTCACTTGATCATAGGATGTTGCCTCGATAATAAAGGGGCGCTACAAATGTGATCATAAAAATAGTCACACTCACAATTTTCAATTGAAATTAAAAATAACAAGTACCACACTAACCTTGCATTCCTTCCATATATCCTTTTTGATTTCGACCATCGCGCGACATCATCGTCGGGTGAAATAGCAACACCAATGTCATTAAACTTGACATGTATTAGTATTTTGTTATCGATCCTAATCTCTAATTCGCGACAATGTGTGAGGAGTTGAGCTTCTTTCGATGCGCGAGTCACTTCTCGTTGTCTTCTAACCTCACTTGAACCGCCAACAACATTTTCCCTCCCACTTGAGTCGGAGTTAATGGAACTTGAAGGGCTCTCCATTAAGCTTCCTTTGTATATTGAAATTTTTTAATGACTAACACAATACTAATAAATCAAAGTTGTACTTTGTAGTAAAAACATTATATTTCATAATCCTAAAATTTAGGGCTAAGCAAGCTATGGAGAATTTTAAATGAAAATCTTGATTTTCGTTCAGGACATACTTCTGACATGATATTTAGTAATAACATGATAAATGGAGGCACCATGTACAAGAAAATCAAATTTTTAGCAAATAAGAATAAAAAAAATCGTACCTTTGGTATATGACAAAGTTGTGTCGGTAGAATTGACTATTTTGGTTGGGGATGGTCTACCTTGTTTGTCCCTCTCCTACCCATAACAAAGGATGTTATCAAATTAAACAAGAACAAATAAATATTAACATTAATTGAAAAAACCAAACCCTAAAAATGTGGTTGAGAATTTATTGCAAAACTTACCAATCTTTTGCATGCAATTAGTGGCTAGTTCCACTTTGTTTTGACACAATTGATGTGAGAAGATGTATGGGATGGGTAATGGAGATTTGATGTGAAGAAAGTTGAGGAGATTTGAGAAGATGTGCAAAAGTTTGGACTTTTGGAGATGAAACCCGTAAGAATTGAGGATAAGATGCCAAAAGTGTTGTGTTTTTCTGTTCTATAACGTGTTTACTTTATTCTAGCTTACCTTGTTGCGAAATCGGCACTCTCTCGTTACACCTGACGTGGATATTTATGAAATCGTTACGTGCTCATGTGATTGCCTTTTATGCTCTACTTAATCCTTCTAGCGACATCGTAACTGAAAAGCTGATATAAAGTATGTTATTAGGAAGTTGCGACATCGCTACAAATGAACCCACGAACCCTACTTAAGATTTTATTTTATTTTTTTAATGCACTCATACATTTTTAAATCACGATTTAAACGAAATGATGGTATAAGACACTAATCATTCTATTTTAAGAATAATTTTCATTTGTTCCGTCGTATGCTCATGTAGAACGGGATAGGGATTTGGTCACTTAATCTGCAATTACATAATTTGAAAGAGTTTTAAGAAACGTAGTCTTTAATTGTAAGACAATAAGAAACTCTACACATCATGTGTACGCTTGAAAACGCTATCCATCGCTTACCTTTAGAGACAACAGCATAGTAGAGCTTCACACATGAACTACATATATATATATATGTGCAGTTCAAGTGCATTTCATTAGAGATACTTAGTTTATTACAACTCATTTATGTGATTACAAGCACGATTATTGAATTAAACAAAGTTTCATGCACACGTTCAGTCACCAATTGTCACCACTAATCATACTACCGAGTATCGCTTAATAACATTGCATGCTGATGTACTAAGATGTACTCTGCTTGACATAATGCGATGTTCGATATTTTCCAAATTGAGTATTATACTGTTTGGATATAAAATGTACATATTTAAGAATATGATATTGCGTTTAAAAATTTAAACCGAATTATTGATGTTTTACATAGTATGTCATACTGCTTATGTACAAAGATGTACTCTACCTGAGTGAATATCATGATGGATATTTAACAAATAGAGTATTGTACTGCATCTATATAAAATATATATATGTTAGAATGTGAAAATTGCTAATAAAAAATTAAAAATTTTTATTTTTTAGTTACAATCTAATTAGCTTGTGTAGTAGCGAAATCGCTAGTATACACGTTACCACAGTTAAACCCTAAACCCTAAACCCTAAACCCACAAACCCGCAAACCCAGAAAACCAGTTGGCGACGGGGTTGCGATAGCGCTAGTTAGTAGTTCAAATAAAAAAAAGACTTTTTGGGTTACGATCTCGCTACTAATTAGAATGATTCTTCTGTAGCGAGTTCGCTACTTGAACGCTTGCCTGGCGAGGCTTTTTAAGACTCACTACTAGATACTCAGGCTTGAGCGAGATATTAACGACTTCGCAATATAGAGATGCGTGTGAACTAGCGATCTCGCAACTTATAGAAGCGTATCGGCTAGCGATATCGCAAATACTTTTACTATAAATAAAAAAAAGGGGATCGGGTTAAAATTAATTAGCCCCAAATTGAAAAACCCTTCTCCGGCGACGAAACTGTAAGTTCTCCGACAAAATGCGGCCAAAGACCAGAGGAGCTGTGCGAGGACGGGGTGGTAGAGGCTCAGACAGTGGACGGGGAAGTGGTCAGGCGGTGGGAAGTAAACGGCGTCGGACTGAGGAGCCTGCGGTTCAGGCAGAGATTCCAGTCGCCCCGCCGCCGCTTCGAGTCGCCCCGCCGCCGCCGGAAGTTCCAGAAGTCCCTGCCGCCGCTGCTGCTGCCGGAAATGATGGTGGGGAAGGGCCCAGCAGTTCCAGTGAGGAGGAGGACACTCCTGAGTTCTTCAACAACGCCGCAGAAGCTAGGTATGAGCGTTGTTCCTCTCGGAAACTTGTCAATAATAATGTGTTTGATAGTACTGTGGTGCCTTCGCTGCAACTAGATTACGTGCTAGACCATTTTAGGGCACAACATCTAGATACATTGCTTATGTTGCCTGAGCCTGTTTACCATGAGGAGGTTCTCCAATTTTATGCAAACCTAGGTTTAGAGGAAGGGGTGGAGGAAATAACTACATTGGTGCGGGGTGTTAAGTTTACGGTCGATAAGTTTAGCATCAATGAAGTTCTAAAATGTCCGTATCTGTCTCGTACCGACCTGAGGCCTACCAAAAAGGATGGTCCGTACGAGGTACATTACGAGCAGAGGTTTCCTTCTGTTAGCCCGAAGCAACCGTTGAATGCCGGTGAGATGGGTCAGAAGTGGTTTAAAAGGACTTCTGATAGGCCGGGTACAGCTAGGTTATACCCGATCCACAGGCTTACCGAGGAGCAGAGATTAGTTTTTGAGCTAATCTGCGGTAATGTGGTCCCGTCCCTAGGGCATGCATGTGAGCCCACAGTTGGCAGTCTCATGGTGTTCTACTATATCATGGAGAAGCTTCCAATCAACCCCGGCTTCAAAATTCTGACCCAAATGATGAAGATGGCCAGACACAAGAACGCCGCGCTTCCGTATGGCAATTTGATTGTAGCTCTGATCAGGAAAGCGGGTGTTTTTCCAAGAGGCCGTCCCATGCCGCTCGGCAAATACGACAAGGAGTGGCTCAAGCACAAGAGGTTAGAGTTGAAGGCCGATGGGAAGTACGCGAGAAAGAAAGAAGCTGAAGAGGCAGCCAGAAGGGCAAGGGGTAGGATGGGAGTATCAGGTATGATTCTAGCTTGTTATTAACTGTAGTTGGTTCTAGTTGTTTAATTTGTTAATGTTTGGTTCTTATCAACCTTGATTTGTTTGTGTAGATGCTGTTTTTGATGCCCGTGGTAGGCTTGTGGTGTCTATGGGCCAGTTATTGAATGAGATTGAAATGGCCGAGAAAAGGGCATGTGCTAACAACGAACGGCTCGGCGAACTGATATCCAGCGGGGTAGTGGAGTGCGATCTGAGCGATGAGGAGGAGGTACCTGATTTCCGCACCATATTTCCCAAGCAAAAAGACAACGCGGGTCCTAGCGAAGATTTGGCTACAGCCAGCGGGAAGGAGCCATCCGATGGGAAGCTTGTTGCTGATCATGTAAGTGATGCAGATGCGGATAGTGATGATGGTGATGATGGTGATCATCATGACACTGACTCTGATGCAGAAGATGACCCGGTGAGGTATGAGATGATTAGGAAAGAGAGGCTGATCGGAGAACCCGACGATGATGTTGAACCGGGCCAAGGCAAAGAAGAGAACACCTGCATCGAGACTGAAGCTCAACCAGCTGGCCAGAACGAGCAAGACAAGCAACAAGAGGGAGAAGGCAGTTCGGGGGAGAAGGCCGAAGGCAGCGACAAGATGTGTGTTGATGACTTGCATGATATGTTAGTCGCAGGCCTCTGATTTTGTAGTTTAGTTTGGTTTAAACATTTACTTTTTTGAATATTAACTAGTTTTTGGGTTATGATCACTTGTGTACGCGTCACCAAAGATGCCGTTTTGGTTACATGAATGTGGTCAATAACTTCAACAATTTTTAAATGTATGTTGTTCAATTATTTTTAGAGTTGTTACTTCAGTTCAGCAAAATCAAGTACTTTTGGTATAGTGCGTGCTCCTAGCGATATCGCTCGGTACTCGCTCCTATTTACGTGTAACGTGCGAGGTCGCTACGTGTCGTATTCAGTCAACAGAGCCAAGTTGGCGACTCACTAGCGAACTCGCTAACTGTGTAGTTGAAAAGTAGCGATCTCGCAACAAGTCGTATTCAGTCAACAGAGCCAAGTTGGCGCCTCACTAGCGAACTCGCTTCCGATGTAACTAGTGAGTCGCTAAGTAACTTATTGTAGCGATATCGCTAAGTAGCCTGTATGGTAGCGATATCGCTAGTGTGCACGTTATCACAGTTAAACCCTTACCATAAACCCACGAACCCACAAACGAATTCAATACTTTCAATTTAGTTTAGTTTGATTTGATGAAATAACATTCAAAAAAATTCAGTATAACCTTTCAAATTCCATAAGGAATTAACTTTTTTTTGGGGTTTGCATGAGGATATCTTGAAAAGGTAAAAATGCCTTTATTTTTTTACTAGGAACTCTACAATCTTTTTCATAAATAGAGTACCTGAACCTTATAAATTTCCTTCATTCCAACATTCCCTTCTCCCTTCTCCTATTGTTTGCCTTTTGCTTCCCATGGATTTGTCTATATTCGAAGCCCTCCCAAATGACATGATAAATCTAATCATGATTCGTGTTTACTTCGACTCGGTTCTTCGTGCGTACGCGACCGCAACAGCGACAGAATGGCATAAACAGTGGCTCACCGACGCTTCTGCACTAGGTCACACAGACTCGACCTATGTCTTGGCCCTATTTGCAATATGTTGTGGGGGTGACATTCAGAGAGGCATGAATGTCATCACCACCCTGAAGAGAACCGATAAGAAAGGCCTCCGGGAAGCTCGAGTACGCGTCATCAGAGCCGGTTTGGGTAACGCTTGGGGTTGGGCGCACTACTACAGGTTCCTCAGAGATGGAGTAGTCACGCCCAGGCCCATCTGCTGCGTGGAACATGCTGTCCTCAATCGCAGAGTGAGGTACGATCGCTGGGAGAGACTTGATCCAGCGGACATCTCATGTGATGCATGCACCTGCGATCAGGAATTGGTTCACGTCCTCGGTCCTCGTTCAGGCTAAATGTTCTAGTATTTTTGATTATGTTTTTTTACCATTTTTGCCCAAATTTGGTATGAGTGTAATAACATTTTGTTTGCCATTTTGGCACATTTCATTATTTAATAAGTTTTATTTTGTGATATTTACATTTTATGTAAGTTTATTAATTTTTATTAATAAGCGATTTCGTCACTGTCACGTTTCATGATGATTTATTAGTAACAGAACACCGAGCGAAATCACAACTAACAAGCGCCTGTGTACGACGTCCTAACGATATCGCAACATGTCGTATTCAGTCAACAGAGCCAGGCTAGAGATTCTGTAGCGAGATCGTAACAACAATGATTGAAAAAAAAACTCAACATTGCCGTGGCATGAAGCGAGTTCACTACATGGTAAGAACCCATCAAAAAAGGGTTTTTGGGTTTGGGTCTATATTGGGCGTATAAGTGTTGGGCCTTAGCCTGTGTAAGTATTGGACCTTAGCCTATGTAAGTACTGGGCCATAACCTTGGTGTTTCATGTTCAGTTTGCGCTGGTCGGCGACTTATCGAACCCTTGTGAAATATAAGTGTATATAAACTGAAAAATCACCTTCTAATCAGCCGATGTGGGACAAATGGTGGCGATCTGTGTTACGACTTCGCTAGCTGTGTAACTTATTGTAGCGAACTCGCTACGAGTCGTACTCATTAGACAGAGCCTAGCTTGAGATTCGCTAGCGATTTCTTAACGACAAAGTTTGACACACCTGGCAAACAATTGTAGCGCTTGGAGAGTAGCGATATCGCTACAGTATACGGACCCATCACGAAAAACTTTTGAAATTCCATCAGTAATTATTTTGGTTCGGGATGCCAACTTGGTCAATGAAAAGGTGTGAATGCCATCAGTAACAACCTTTGAAATTCCATCAGTAATTAATTTATTTTGGGGGTTTGCATGGGGTGTCCATGGAAAGGTGAGAATGCCTTTACATTTTCCTTCCATTAATACCATAATGACTGCTTTTTGTCTAGGAACTCTGACAGATTTTTGAATAATAGAGCACCTCAACCCTTTAAATATCAACCCCTTCTCCATTTAGAACCTCATTAGACCCTTCATTCCCACATTCCCTTCTGCCTTCTCATATTCCTTGCCTTCTGTTTCCAATGGATGTGTCTCTATTCAGCGCCCTACCAGATGACATGATAAATCTGGTATTGATTCGTGCTGAGTTCGACTGGGTTCTTCGTCGCTACGTGAGCGGAAGAGCGACCGAATGGGCTCGACAGTGGCTCACCGAAGCTTCTGCAGTAGGTCACACACCGTCGACCTATGTGTTGGCTGTTTTTGCAATCTGCAAAGGTGACATTCAAAGAGGCATGAATGTCATCACAACCATGAAGAGAACCGACAAACAGGGCCTCCGTCTAGCTAGGCAACGCGTCAGAAGAGGTCTGAGATAGCTTGGGGTTGGACACACTACCGCAGGTACTTCTCAGAAGCAGCAGTTAGGCCTAGGCCGATCTGCTGCATTCCGCATGCTGGCCTCAATGACTTTGTGAGGTACGATCCCTGGCTGCCCCTTGATCCGGCGGACATCATATGTGATGCATGCACTTGCGATCAGGAACTGCTTCATGTACTCGGTGTACGAATCATCTACTAGTATTAGTTGTTTGTTTTTTACAATGTATGTTTGCATCACCAGTTTGTTTCGATTGTAATGAAGTTGTGTTTTCCATTTTGGCACATTTACAATTAATTTTTACCCAAAATTTTTGTTTTTGGAGTTAGAACGGCCAGTTCAGCCTAAATCTGTGACCCATACAGACGCCGTTGCGATATCGCTAAAACGTCGCTAACACCTTTGGATAGCCTGCGAACTCGTAACATTTCAATCACTCTCACATGCACTGTACATTGAACAATGACAAATTTGACGTGCACAAAAGCGATACCGTAACATCAAACGCAATATACTACCGTCCCAGTTACGACATCTCCCACATCCTCGCCTGCTAAAATTAGGGTTTAGCAAAGCTTACGAGGTCGCAACGCTCAAACCTACAACTAACGAGATAACCTACGAAATCGCTATGGACACGTTTATATTACTACAAAGGTTACGAGATCGCAACAACCAATTCAATTTAAGGCGGATACATTTTTTCCGCCTTGGTCAAGCACTTTTTAACGTCAAAACCCATTTCCGCCTTTAACTGCCTCTTTCCGTCTTAAATGTAATTTTTTTTGCTAGCTTGAAGAGGTAGCGAACTCGCTACATACCATCAAGGCGTAAAAAAACGCGCCCCCATCAAACGCCTTAAATATGTGCCTTGCATCCACCCCTTTGTAGTAGTGTCATCAGCATGGCCATGCATGTCTGGTTCATGCATGGCCGGTCCATGCACAGGCGGTCTAACCGGGTCCGGGCCATGCATGGCCGGTTCATTCTTTTCATGCACGTCATCATCAAAAATCGTCTGGAATTGCTCAAAACTCGACTTCGGCGATTTCGGTGAAGCAAAAGGGAACAATCCTCGTAAAACACGATATCTCGACTTGCAAAGACCGTTCGTTCAACCAAATTGTAAACATGCCAAGCCTTTTTATCCATCGAATATCCAATAAATAAGAACTTTCGGCTCCTTAAATCAAACTTGTCACGGGGTCGAGGGAGGCGAGTAGCAAAACATAAGCACCTAAAAACCTTCAAGTTTCCAAAGTCTGGAAGATGACCATATAAGAGTTGGTACGAGGTGCGATTGTTCAGCAATGGAGACGGCGTTCGGTTGATCAAATAAACCGCTGCAAGGACGCAATCGCTACGAAATTCGACGGGAAGGCTGGCTTGAAACATGAGAGTGCGAGCGACGTTGAGAATATGACGATGCTTACGCTCCACAATACCATTCTGTTGAGGTTAGTAAACCGCTGAAGTTTCAAACCGAACTCCCTTTTCGGTGAAATATGGTCGAAGCGGTGGAAACCCAGTACCATTATCTGCTCTCACGCATTTAATCTTCCGGTTGAACTGGGTAGAGGGTGAAGAACTGTTGAAGCTTGGAAGAGACCTCCGACTTACTAACTAACAAATAAACCCAAACGGTTCTAGAAAAATCATCAACAATAGTTAAAAAGGAAACTGCTCCACTAATTGATAGGGTACTATAAGGACACTAAATATCACAATGAATAATATCAAAAGAACGACTAGCTTTCTTAGAGTTCAAAGGAAAACTACTTCTAGTCTGCTTTGCTTGATAACATGTGGAGCATGGAACATCTTTATTATGACGACTTAAAGCTAAAACTGGATTGGAAGAAAGCACTGACGCGGAAGAATGGCCAAAATGACGGTGCCACAACTCGAACAACGGAACAAGAGTAGTGGACAAACACAGAGATCGCGAAGATGGTAGAGGAGAACCCAAACGCCTCAACCAATAAACCCCTCCTTGTTGACTACCCGTCCTTGTGCCGATATCCTGAAAGATACATATATTTTCGTTGAGCAAGACTAGACATTGTAAAGGGGCAGTTAACTTAGCAAAATACAACATATTACAACGAAGTTTCGGAACATATAAGACAGTAGGGAGCATAATATCGCCAAAGTATAAGGTTTCATGAGAATAAGCAGTAGATATAGAGCCATCAGGTAATACGACTTCCACAGTTGTAGGCAAAACATGTTGGAGAATATCCTTATTACCAGTAATAAGAATAATAAGAGGAGCCTATGTCAAGGACCCAAGGTAAAGTAGTCTTACCAGAATTGTTGAAATTCAATTTTGAAAACATATTTTGAACAGCACATCATTGTTCATTCGACAAAGCCGGTCCTAGCGCTTATCGATCCCTGTCAGTGATGACAACATCAGCAGTAGAGGCACCCGCTGCAGGAACAGAACCAGCAAACGGTACACCTTGCGAGATGCGAGCACGCGGATTGGCAGAACGAGAGGCTCACTGCTCAAGGAACCAATCCGGATATCCAATCAGTTGAAAGCAGGAGTTGGCATCATGTCCCTTTTTCTGGCAGTGGAAACATGTCAGTAAGCGACGATCAGCAGCGGCGGCAGGAGCTTGAGCTGGAGCAGCGGCAGACGAACGTCCAGGGTTAGCAGCGGAAGGCCGAGCAGGTTGTCGAGCAGGAGCATTCGGAGGTCGACGAGCAGCAAATGCCATATTATCGGTTGAAGAGGCACGGGTACACATGATTATGATGTGCCAGTCATGGTAGTTGTCTCCTTTTAACGTCACAGGAGAAATTGTCAATCCGCGATAATCTGAGGGATGAATATAGTATGGGTTCGTTGGCTGAAGTTGGGAAGCTCCAGCGTGCATCTGGTAAGCACGAGCGGCCTGGAACAGCAAGCCGAGTCAACGGCGGAAGCGGCAACAACAACGTTGGGTTGAGCAGGAACATCATCATGTCCAGAGACAAAAGCAAGGGCATGTTGGTGTCCAGAAGGCATGGTGTCAGAAGCAGGTTGATCTCCAGGAAGCATGGAGGGAACAAGTTAGTGTCCAGGGGGCAGGGGACCAACGGTGACTTGGCCATCAAAGTTGACTTGGCCAGCGTTGACTTGGCCATCATTTTTGACGTGAGCAGCAGAACTTAGACGTCAAGCAGCATCACCTTCGGCGTTGACGAGGCCGTAAACTGAAGGGCCGGCAGCGGGAGCTCCACTAGGAGGGACGGCTGGAACCGAAACGGCATTGTCGGGAGCGTCGTGGCCGAGATCTTCGATGACGACGAGGTTAGGGTCCATGGCAACGGGATGGAAGCAAAACGGACGAGCAGGAAGCTTAGGATTTTTCGACAGCGGCAACAGGAGGCTCACATCAAAAGCGGAGACTCGCAGCGGTAGTGGAGGAAAGAGATCGTAAAAAATAATTATTTTTAGAGAATCGAAAGCTGTGATACCATGTAGAATTGTATCAAATATATTCGATAGAATTGTGTGTTTATATACATAAGAAAGTTTACATTATATAGGGATGTTATATCTACCTAACTATCGAATCTACCGATGTGGGATTAATGAATAATATTATAATTATAGAAGGAAAAAAGATAGTCTAACTTATATTCCATATACAATACAGATTATATAGCAAACATCTACTTTCCTTAACACATATCACCATCCTTATATACAGTCGCCGGAATCTCACACCTGCCGCCTGAAATCCTCTCTACCTCCTTAAGACCCATTATGCTCCCGTTAAATAATAAAACTGCATCCTTTCATTTATTTATCAGAGAAAACCTTTCTGCTGGATTTTCTTAACTAGAAAATTGCAAATCTCTATTTCAAACTGTTCTGATCATGGTCGGAGATGAAAATCCAGCCCAACTTCAACTTCGATAACCACCGCAGTGTTGCCGTTGATGGCGTCGGGGAGATTTCGGATGAAGCTACTCCGCCGGTAGTGTATTTGGTTTAGACATAAAAAGTGGTCGGAAATTAATTTTATTTAATCTTTTACTAGGTATATATATATAAAAGCAGAAAGTGGCGGCGTAAATATAAATAAAAAAGAAAAAACACCGCCGGACTTTCACAATTTAATGTATACATAGTTAAAACTACGTAGTATTATAGCGGTATTGTGATTTTCCGGTGATAATTTTTTATTAGGAAAATAAATATTTAAACACGGTATGTAAACAAGGGTATAATTAAAATTTATGTATGGAATGAACCACCTAGATTGCTTAAATATGTAAACGTTTACGTAATAAGTATATATTCTTATGTGATATATTCCATATATTTTATGGAATTTGCGTGTATAAGTATATATTTTAGGAATCTTCTCTAAGGAAGACATATAGCATATTTTATTTTAGGCTTGCCATGTTTTCAACAAACTATAATTATTTTTATGGCATTATTTGCCACCGTTACCATTTAATTAAATATGGATGTTATTCCATAATATATTCCTACCAAAAAATCAAAAATTCTTAATATATATATTCTATCCCAAAACAAATTAAAAGGTATGGTTTAGTAAAAAAAGATGTAGGGGTTCTTCGGATTGTTTAAATCCTGCGCCGTCTTGCATTATCTGGATGTCTACGATAAAGAGAATATTGTTTTGGATTTGCACATGATGGTTTTCCGAAAGTATGCATCTTTGCAGCAGGAATCTGTACAATTTTAATGTGGAAGAAGACCCTGGTGTAGAGCTGCGACAAGTCTGGGCAAAATATCATAAGCTTTGTATGACCAATTTCAAAACACGAGAATACTGCGCATCAAGAGGAAGTTATGGCTCTATTCTAAACAAAATTTTGGAAGAAGGTACTCTACCTAAAGTGGCCTCTGTCCGACTTATGTGTTTTTCGTGTTTAAAATTTGTATCATTGTTGTCTGTTGATAGACTCTGGTGTAGCCACAGACATGAGATATTTCAATTCCAGCGATGAATTGATAATTTCGACGCTGCTGAGTGAATATTATCGCACAAGGATTTTCTTTTAATCTTCCTGCCACATTAAAGCTTAACAACTGTGGCTGAGCATGGTGAATCTGGTGATGTCGTACTTGCAGTTCTCGACGGAGCTCGAGAGACAGTGACATACAACTCTTATTGATCTTTCTGGTTAGGGAGAATAAGGGTGGTTGGTGTAGTGTTTTCACTGTTTTGTGTTATGCAAACATATTAATTGTCTGGTTGTTTTCAATTTGTTCGGAGTCTTAAAGATACGATTAATATTAAAATCTTCTGTTATGACAAACAAACGGACCTTCTTAAACTTAGTTCGCCGGTCATTTATTTGGTTAACTTGAAGACATATATGTATGAGTCCTTTTTGTTTAGCAAAATCTCCAAGATTTAGCACATCAAATATTTGAAATCACTTTTAACATTAGTCTTTTATTCTTCATTATCACTTATCAAGTGATTAATTTTTATATCAAGAGCATATAAAATTGCTAGGAGATTTAAGAATATTTTGACATGTATTGCTATACCAATTGCCATAACATGAAATCACGTCAGTAAATTTGATTGGTTTGTTCCTAATATTTGACACTAAATTACATAATAATGGCATAAAGTATATATTTCTATTTAAATAACTGTTAATACTTTTGTAATAAGAAATTTTTTTTAATCAAACCACTTAAAGTGGGGGGAATTTATTTGGCACCCCAAACCATTTGCAAACATAGCTGACTAGAGCCAAAGTTCAGTACATAATAGTCTAATTCTCTATACATAGCCATCACAGGCTCAAAATTTGGATCCATGCCATTTCTGGCTCAAAAGATGGATCTTGTTCTAAGACTGACAAAAATTGATCCAACCTCAACTTATATTCCGAGCATGTTAGTGAATCATTAAATGAAACACAAATCTACAGAGAAATGTGAGCAAGATCCAAAAAACAGTCTGTAGAATGTGTTGAAGTTCCAGTGCAGGTTCTGTAGATAAGCTGTCAGATGGATTTTTCCTGAGCTGCCTTTGCCATCCACATGTTCCCTGGCTCCCACTGATCACCTATCAGTGGGTCTTCAAGATCTGCATCAAATAGAGAGACTAGTTTCTGTTTCTGATGCATTTAAACAGTTCTAATATTTGGTACACCCATATTTTCTAGCAATATTGAACTCATTATATGCCTGGGTGTGTCAGTTAGATGAATAGGGCCATTGGTAGGTTGGGCAGCTGCATATTTGGCCAGCAGATCAGCCACATGATTGCCTTCCCTATAAATATGCTGCATGACTATATCATACAACTAGTCATGGATGTCACAACTTAAGCTAAAAAATTCCCAGCTTCCCAAGTTAGGGTTCTGGATTGACCTTACTGCTTGTAGGCAGTCACTCTCCACTATAAAGCAAGGCATAAATGTTTTCCCCAACTGAATACCTATCTGAATTGCCTTCATTTCAGCATGAAGAGGGGGGGTGGCTGTGCATTTTTCCAGAACAATTTTAGTCACATTCCCAGTGTAGTCTCTAACTATAATCCCTATTCCAACAGCACCATTTAAATATGATGCATCAACATTCACTTTAATGCCTATGTCTGGAGGGATCCACCTAATGGCTCTGGCAAGTTTAGGCTTTTTGTGTCTCAGGAAGGGGACCAGTCCAGTCAGTAATAAATCTCCATGCTTAGCTGCACTCCCAACTAAAGGAAATGCTGTTAAAATTTGGGAAACTTTTTTGACTATTAACAGGAGCATTTCATTGTATGAGTCAAACTGATTTTGAAATACTAGTTTATTTCTTCTACACCACAAGAACCATATGCTTGTGATGATAGTAGAAATAAAGACAGTGGTGTGAGCTTTAGTGGTTCCCCTAAAAGCCAAATAGTAAGCAATCCTGTGCTTAAAAGATCTAAAAATAGGGACTGGCACTTGGAATACTGTATGAACAAAGTTAAAAATGGCTGTATTTTATTCACATCTATTAAAAAAGTGATCTACAGTATCTCCATTGCCACAGAGTGGACACTTAGATGCTAGGTTGATCCCAAATTTAATAAGTACCTCATCAAAAGGGACAATGCCATTAACCAATCTCCAAATCAATATTGACATTTGTATGGGAATAAATTTACACCATACATTTTGAATCTGGTGCAGATCAGAAGATTGTACTCTCAGCTTCCTGTAGGCAGACTTGATTGATAATTTGCCTATCATCTCAAGCTTCCATATCAGAATATCCTCATGGCTATGCTGGATTTCAGCCTCCTGCAGTTGTGAGATTAAATTGGTAGCCATGTGAGGCTCCAGTGCAGGCATGACCTGCAACTTGTTAGCACAGAAATTAGAAATACTGAGTTTAGGGAAAGGTATAGGAACCCCAGTTGGCCATCTGTAAAATAGAGCTCCATCACCAAGCCAGTTGGCATCCCAGAATGAGACCTGTCCCTTGCCAATAAGAATCTTAGATTGCTGGTTTGACCATTCAGTAACTGAGCAAATCCTCCTCCATGTGTGTGAGTTTTTGTATACTGCTGGAGCCTTCCATAGAAAGTCAGTCCATAGGGATTTGTTATTTTGTAGTTTCCACCACAATTTACAGGAGAAGGTTGTGATGGTGGCTCTTATATCCCTAAACCCTAGGCCATTTTCACTTCTTTGCATAGCCATTTTACTCCACTTCCTCCATATCTTTCTTTGTCCCATTTCAGATTCTCCCCAGAAGAATTTAGCAGCCATAACCTCCATTTTTTTGATGACCGTTTCAGGTGGCCTAAGGACAGCAAAATAGTGAGTTGGGACTGAGAGAAATACATAGTTAAGTAATATGATTCTCCCAGCATAGGTAAGCCACCTATTCTTCCAGCCAGTAAGCATTCCTTCCATCCTTTCAAGAAGAGGCTGGTAGTAGCAGATCTTGTTCTTTCCACTGAAGATGGGTACACCTAGATACATAAATGGTATCTTGCCCTTTCTCATCCCAGTTTTTCTTTTGATCATCCTGGTTCTGATTTTCCTGACATTTCTGTGCACAAAAAATTCAGATTTTTCAAAGTTAATCTTCTGGCCTGAAGTGGTCTCATATGCATTCAGAAACTTTTTTAACCTTCTCAGATTCTTTTTTGAGGCCTTTGAGAAAATCACTGTATCATCAGCATACATTAAATGAGTGCTGATCTGAGTGCCCCTTGGCATTAAGAATGGTTCTATATACTGTGACTGTATCAGTTTCCTGAGGCCTCTAGAGAATGCTTCAGTTGCTATATTTTATAGAAATGGAGAGAGGGGATCACCCTGCTTAATTCCTCTGGATGAGGAGAAGAAGCCAGCTGCTACTCCATTAATAAGCACTGAGAACCATGATGCTTTTATATTTTGCAGAATCACCTTCACTATAAGACCATTAAATCCAAATGCCAAAAGTATAGAGTTTAAGAAGCTCCAAGAGATTCTGTCAAAAGCCTTCCTCATATCAAGTTTAAAGATGATGTTGCTGTCAGAGCTCTTATTTAGAATTCTAACCATTTCCTGCATATGCAATATGTTGTCTGCAATATCTCTCCCTTTCATGAATGCAGATTGCTCCTGGGAAATTAATTTCTCCATCAGTGGCTTGATCCTTTCCATCATCAGTTTAAAGAATACTTTGCTAGCAAAGTTGGATAAGCTAATAGGTCTGAACTCAGAAAAGGAGCTAGGGTTTTGATTTTTTGGTATTAAGGTGAGCCAGGTACTTGCAAGAGCTTTTTGCATTTCTGCTCCATCAAAAAATTCTTGTGCTGCTGCCAACATATCATACTTAATCACTTCCCAGCAATGAGTAAAAAATTGACCATTGTAGCCATCAGAACCAGGTGCTCCATTTTTATTTAGGCCAAACACTGCCAGTTTCAGTTCTTCCTCATCCACTGTTTTCAGTAATCTTTCATTGTCCTCTTCATTTATGGTATGAGGGATCAGATCCATGAAGTAATGGATGTATCTCCCAAAATGATCCACTGAGTCATCATTGAGCAGATTCTGAAAAAAATTCACTCCCTCATTGCTAATAAGCAAAGGGTTTGAGATCTAGTCCCCAACACTGCCCTTAATCTTGGTTATTTTTCCCCTTGATTTTTTCTCATTGACCACCTTATGGAAAAATTTTGTATTTGCATCCCCCTCTTTTATCCATCTGACATTTTCTCTCTGCTTCCAAAATACTGCATGTTCTGTCTGTGCCCTAATCAGCCTAGCCATACTTCTGTTCAGTTCTATTTTATCAGCATCTGCACCTGATTCCTAGTATCTGATTTCCAGTTCACTAACTGTCTGCTCAGCCTTCTCTATATTACTGTTAACATCACCAAAATGCTCCCAGTTCCAGTTTTTAAAGACCAACTTTAGCCTTTTGAGCTTACTGACAATCCTTCTCATTCCAGTCTCAGCACAGTCTGAGTTCCAACTGTCCTCTACTAGGCTTACAAAATCATCTCTAGAGGTCCACATATTCTGAAATCTGAAGGGTTTGGGAACATGGATTTCTGAAGATTGGATAGCTAAAATGAGGGGGTTGTGATCAGATGTGGTTCTATTTTTCACCAGAATTGAACTATGTGGAAAGAGGCCATTCCAGTCCTCATTACTAAGACCCCTATCCAACCTCTGAAGCAGCCTATCCTCCCTGGCTCTATTATTAGTCCAAGTGAATCTGTTACCCACTGTTTTTATTTCCATCAGGTCTTTACATGATATGAAATTATTGAATTCTCTGATGCTTCTGGCAGATGGGGGGTTCCTACCTTTCCTTTCACTAGTAGCTGTGATTGCATTAAAGTCACCAATATATACATTAGGAGAGTCAGGCAAGAGTTTTAGGTCTACCCATAGTTCCTCTCTTAGACCTCTAGTAACTTTAGCATATACAAAGCAACAGTTCCAAATAATACTACACATAGATTTCTGTACAGACACTAGAATGTATTGGTCAGATTGTTGAAGTGTGTGAATGTGTAAATTATTGTTTCAAAAAATCCATATTTTAGCATGCTGTGCAGATATGGCATGTTGGAAATGTAGGTCAAATTATAGTTGTGTTAAATCAGAGCTTAGATGCATTGGTTCTATTATGCAAACTAGATCAATGTTTTGAGTTCTAATTATTGATTGCAGTCTAATGAGTGATGTAGTGTAACCCCTTATATTCCATACAAGAAAATTACCATACACATTGTAACTAATCATTGACTAGTTTTCTTGGACTTTTGTGATGATCTCAGCCATTGCTCAACATTTTTACCCCCCTCTATCATACCTCTTTTAGATTTCTTTTTAGCAGGTATGGCAGTTGGAAGTTTGTTACCTGAAATGCTCACTTCAGTGTCAGATGGTGAGGAAGATTGTTCAGTGCTCATCTTGAATTCCAGATCACTGGCTGCCTCCTCATAGTTTCCAGAACTGCTGTCATCATCATATTCCTGCAAGACTTGAAAACTATTAGTAGTCACCATCTCAGTAGGAGGCTGGTAGGGAACTAGTGCAAGGTTGTTGGTGATTTCTGTGATTGAGTGTAGGGGAGGGGCTTTATGAATATTGATATCATCCATGGAGTAAAATGTAGGTTTATAGGGGGCTTTGATGAGAGACAGAATGTCAGTAGGGTGAGCTTGGCTATTTGTGAGTAGCAGGGTGGATTTTTTATGGCTTGCTGTGTTGGCTTGGGATGGATGAGGGTGTGCACTTTTATTGCTCAGCTCCTGAGGGGTGGGGATCATCAGCTGCTGTTGAGTGGGATTTTGGTTAGATTCTATAGCATTGGTTTGTGTCTGCAAGACCTTTTTTTTTCTGTGGCCTGGTGAGGCCAGAAGTGTTGGCATGTGGTGCTTTCTTCCAGTCATGACCATCATTTCCTTCCTTGTAGCTCCTTCTGCCATGTGACTTCTTCAATTCAGGATGCAGAAAACCACACTTCTGATCCTCATGACCAATGCGCTTACAGTAGGTGCAATAGTAAGGGACGTTTTCATACTCAATTTCACACTCCACATACTTATTAGGTGCACCTATAATAATGGAAGGTTGAAGTGGTTGCAGCAAATCAACCTCAACACAGATCTTGATTGCTGAGGGTCTTGATAAGGATGCAGTGGCCATATCCATCTTCACTAAAGTTCCAATTTGGTTACCTATGTCTTCAATGGCTGAGCAATTGTAGTATAGAATTGGGGCTTTATGGATGGTGGCCCAAACCGGAACCACTGAAGACTCGGTGTCGGTGGAAAAATCCGGCGACCACTTCAATATCTTCATAGGTTTGCCATTTATGCTGCAGACAGCTCGCAGCCAGAATTTGTGGTAATCCTCCCTCTCCTCAAGGCGGATCAGGATGTGACGGTAGTCCAGCGAGCCGATCTGGTATTTTCCGGCAATTCCCATCGCCTGAAAAGCTTTGTGGACAAGCTCCATTGCTGGTTTTCCGTTGGTGAATTTTCCAATCAGGACATTCCCATAGTGGGAAGCGAAGGTTTCTATGGCTTCTGGGGCATAGATACAGGCTATTTTCCCGTTTACTCTGTGCGAGATTGGCCGGAGTTCGGGGTTGGAAGGGAGGATTGAGGCTAAGGGCTGGCTTTTTGGTGCTAGGGCGTCCCAGAATGATTTTCCGGCAAGATCGCCGCTGTCCCCAGGCGGTGGAGCCGCCATGGGAGAGACGTTACAGAGCCATTTTTCTGTCAGCAGGCTGATAACGGTCTGATTTGTGGGTGAAAAAAGAAGAAAAAGGTGGCGCGTGTGACTCAAATCAGGAGAGAGGAGAGAGCATGGAATTCAGAGCGAAAGTTGCACAGCACTAGAGGGTAGATTAGTTCATTATCACAATTTATAATAAGTAATTAATTAACATTACCATAACTAATATCTCGAATATTACTAATTTTAGATTTTAGTTATAAAAAAATAAATTAAAAAAATTAATCATAGGAAAATACTCATTCATCTCATTAGGGTATTCTTTGATGTTTTACAAAAACAATCAGTAGGTCCGAATGTATATCATGTTTAATAGACCATTTCATCAAATAATAATACGAATCAATGCAACCCCGATTTCTCAGTAATTATTAATTCATATTTCTGTTTGAGTTCAAAAGAAATCAAATCATAATCGAAATATAAAAGGGGAGAGAAACCAAATTATAATCGAAATAGAAAAAAGAGAAGTAGAATAAAAATCGAAACCAAATTAAACTCAAAAAGGTGCGAAGGGGAAAAATATTAAGGGTAAAAAGGTAAAACATTAGACGAAGTATTGAACCAAAAAATTGAACGTAAGTTTGGACAAGCAAAAAGAGAGAATCACACAACTTTCATCTTCAAGAGATCGAATTGACAAATCTATTAAATTTGAGGTTAGGGTTTTAATTAATAACCATTCGCCAGCTTATACTTTTATATTGTTATTATATTTAGAGTTTTTAGTCTGTTGACCATTATTTGAACCCAATCGATATACAATCACAAGTTTTTGAATTTCTTTTTGCAAGAAACTTGCTCTATGTTTGAGTAGTTTGCTTGCTTGGTAAAAAAATCCAAAATTTCTCCCATCACTTGCCATTGTTTAATTTGAATCCATTTTCGAATTCTGTGATGATATTTTACTAATCACACATATCACAAATCCTTCAAAGACTACTGGAGCCTCCCAAGCCTCCTATTAGGAAAAGTTTTAACATGTTATACACAAATGGCTAGAATATTGACAGTCTAAAAAATTACAATGATACAACTACGAATGAACAAAACTACAAAGACCGCGGATACTCAAATATAAGAATACATTGAAATCGATTCTGATGTAAATAGGGAACCAAACGCAACATTTTACATTAATTATTGTAATTTAGTTCTTTTCAATTATTTTTATTTTTTGAGATTTTTATAGTAGAAACAATTATTCAATTTACATCATTTATTATTTTACAATACTATTTACATCAGATATTTACTTTGTATTGACATATTCATTATCGTTATTTTAAAATGAGAAAATTACAGTTTTGGTGCCCAGGTTTTGAGGAAATGTTAAGTTTGGTTCCTACTTTTTGAAATGGTTCATAAATGGTTCCCAAGTTTTGATGAAATGTTCCAAATTGGTTCCCAAACTAGCTGATGACGGGCCATCGGCGGTTTCTCCCCCACCACTGCCTCCTCTACACAGCCATCACCACCCCGAGTATTCACTGCCATAGAGCCGCCTCACGCCCACTGACGGAAACCTTCCTCTTTTCATCTGTTGCCCACCACCGTCGGAGCTTCTCCACTGGTCAGCCCACTACCCAACGCGGGAGCTCATGATCACTTTGTTCTGACATTCATCCCTTAAAAACCATCCAAAATCCAATACACTAAACTCCAACCAGAAAATGGCGGCGGCGGTGGATAACTCCAACCAGAAAATGGCGGCGGCGGTGGATGGTGAAGATGCAGGTGTCGGTGTCATGTCGACGATGATAACTTTGTAGTGGTGCCCATCAGAGATCAGTCTCGGCTGGCGTTGTGGTAGTGAGAGTCGATCATTCTCGGCCTAAGTGACTGAGCGTCACTCTGCTGCCGGCTCAGCCCATCACCGACTTCACCACCTCTTATATGTACAGTGGTTGCGCCTTTGCCGACATTTGGGGTGGCCGGAATTTGGGGCTCAGCCCGTCACTCTGTTCCACATCATCACGATGGTACTCTGACTGCTGGTTGTGCTAGTGGCGGCCGTACTGGGCGTGAGGGCAACTCTTTGGTAGTGGGGTATACGGGGGGTGGTGATGACTGTGCATAGGAGACAGTGGTGGGGGGGAAAAGTCAATATCCAGTCATCAACCGATTTGAGAACCAAATTGGAACATTTAATCAAAATTTGGGAACCATTTCTGAACCATTTCAAAAAGTGGGAACTAAAGTTGACATTTCCTCATAAACTGGGCACCAAAACTGTCATTTTCTCATTTTAAAATTACATCATAAAACCGCGCCACGCGCGGTCCAGTTAGCCTAGTTCTGTGTAAAAGATCGATGACACAAATATTTGTAACCAATGTTAATTCCTCTTGCTTCGGGTATTTTCATGGGTTGTTTAATTCTAAGTTTTCCATTGTCGGAAAAAAATGATGAGCTTTGTTGATGGAGAAGAGATTTCTTGATAACCAAATAAGAAGCCGATACGGAAAAGTTTCAAAGGCTAATTGGCTTGCTAGCAGGCAAATGATGGATCATTTGCTTGCGGGTTGAGATCACCTGTCTAAGTATGTGTGTTCAATGATAAGTCAATGGTTCGTATCCGGACCTCATTCATACTCGGACCAGGACCCGAGAAGGGTCGTGGGCTCGAGATACGCGGAGGGTGGATCCACAGGTCCATCAATCCTAATCCTTACAAGGAATGTGTATATTATGAGGTCGTTTGGTTGAATGTGGGAGATTAATTCTGTAGTAAGATGAAATTTCTACACCATTTTAAATTCCCATGATTTGGAAAATATTGTTTGGTTGAGATGTGGGAGAAAAAAATTCCCATGAATTTCTAGTTACCTAGGTGGACCAAGGTAAGGAAATTCCACCATTGTGTGGGAATTTGGAATTCCTAGGAAGATGAAATTCCCACATTTTTCCCAACCAAACAACTTGTGGGATTTTAATTCATGGGATTTTCAAATTCCTACATATCTCACCTCCAACCAAACGACCTCTATGAATGTTCTGCAAGGAATATACATCCTCTCAAAGATGGTAATACAGTCATCCTAAACATGGTAATACAACAATGTCTGAAATATACTTCTTCTATACATGGTGATACAACTACTATTCCCATAAGTGTTGTATTCATGCCATAAATACATATATTGGTGATCTACAGATTGTAGCCATATAAATAGCCTAAAGGTTTGGTAGACCTCTCACCTAATCTCATACTTTACGCATTAAGCAAATATACTGACTTGAGCGTCAGAGTGTCTATCCACGGGACACCCGGGGCCTTTGTCTTGCAGATCAGTTCGAGAGCCTGGTTCGTTGTCGAAGTGTTGGTGTCCGGCATACATCAATTTGGCACGCCCGGTGGGACTTCTAACACTCATTGACGACGTCGCCGAACCTTGTCTCTGATCTGGTCTAGTGCATCTGAAGAAGCAACTTCCCCAACAACACGTCTGAAGCAAAGCAACCCAGACGAAGCGCCCGAGTGCTAGGGAAAAATCCAGAAGAGATTCCAGAAGCAGAGCTACCCCCCAAGGACGAGGACGAGGACGCGGTCGACCCGGAGGATCTCGCACGCATTCCACCTCTGAACCACCGTCAGGCTCTACCGTGGGGGCAGGAAACTCCAACGTTCCAAACTCCTTCGGTCCGAATCCAGTCGTATCCGGAGCACCCCTCTTCGGTCCAAATCCTGTTGCGTCAGGAGTGCAACCTTCTAGATCGAATCCTGTTGCATCAGGAGTGCCACCTTCTGGATCGAATCCTTTAAGATCTGAAGCACCAAACTCGGGACCAAGAATTTCGATCCAGACTGACATGAACTACAGTGAACATGTCAACAATCGAGACGACCTTGACACAGAGAATGGGTTTGGATATGACGGACCTGATTCGATCTTTACCTCAGAAGAACAAGCATTAAGAGATCAACAAATCCTCACAGAAAAGCAACATGAGGAGGAAAGACAAAGACGTCTTAGGGAAACCTTGAGCCAGACTGTACGAAATAAACCGCCAGGTTCTGAGCCACCTTATATCAACCTTGACTCAGAAACTCCTCCAGGAACGATCCCTGAAGGTGTCTGAACGTTGATGAGGAACTTACAGGCCCAATATCCTGATTTCATCGCATCTTTGATAAACTCAAGTCAACAACTCCATGCACAGACGCATGAAGCCCCCAACCGAGTATCTATCTCTGGAGCCCAAACTATTCCACTCAACAACGGAGGCTCCTCAATAATTTATCTAAGGATCTGCCACCTTATAATGCGCAGAGCAGTCTGCCACCACCTCCTAATGTATCTAATTACCAGGGCGAAGGCACAGGATTAAGTAGGGAGGAAGTGAGAAGGATGCGCATCACAAACATCAAAGAAGAACTCAGACACGAGAAGAGGGAACGAACTCGAAGCGAATGGAAAAATAGCGCCGATTGGCCTTTCACCCAAGATGGAGCCTACCCTACCCGAGGGAAATACGAGGTAGATCAAGAGATCACGCGTATTCTCGGACCTAGAGGACAAGTTGCTCGTTCCCCCTTTTCGCGGCATATTATAAACCTCCCCTTCGATAATAGAAAGAAGGTCCGAGAGCACCTAACCACATATGATGGAACCAGTGATCCTAGAGAATTTCTTTCGGTCTTCTTCAAGACTCTTGAAACCAGGAATTTTCATGAGCTGGAAATATGTAAAATTGTTCCCAGCTGCCTCCGAGGGAAGGCACAAACATGGTTTACTCAGACAAAACCAGAAAGCTTATTCGATTACTGGGATTTCGCTGAGTTCCTTCTCCACGCTTTCTTCCAGAAGAAGAAGTTCACCAAATCCCTCGGAGATCTGGGATATGTGGCTCGCCTAGAAGGAGAAACTGTGATAGAGCACTATCACAGATACATGGATCTAGCTACCGAATGCTACGATCGAGATGAACGCCTCCTGATCAATATGTACCAGATGAGCGTGGATGATGACATTCTGAGGATGAAGCTGGCAACAAAAATCCAACAACCATTCAACATCTCCAAGCCATCATGGAAAAATATGCTAGCAAATCAAATACCGTGACAGGCGAAAGACCCCCATAATTTCCTTATGGACAGAAAAGAATCCAGGGCGAAGATACTGAAGGTCGAGAAGACTGATAACGCTCTAAAGCCTACCTTCGAGACATACACTCCTCTAGCGAGATCTCAGGATGAAATTATATCCATTCATAGACACCTTTTGAAAGACCCGCCTGCCATGAAGGAATCAGCCGAACGTCAAAGGCCCCCGAAATACTACCAATATCACCGAGATCGGGGGCATGACACGGAGGAGTGCTACCAGCTCAAGAATGAGATCGAGAAGCTAATTTCGTCAAAGAATCGTGCAACAAATCGAACCTTCGATAGCCGGCGATAACTAGGGTACCCAGAAGAGATATGGGGGAAAACCCTGGCAGAAGAAGAAGGATGGCTACCGCAATAATAACAACAACAACCAGGGCGGTGGAGGCAACAACCCTCAAGATCCTCCTCCACCACCGCCAAACGGAGCCAACCGAGTCATCAACGGCATCAATGGCTATAACGGAGAAGCAATTTCCTTGACTAAGCTGAAGGATAGTGTGCGGGCCATACCACATACCGAGCCATTTAACAAGAGGCTTCGCCCAGAGGAAACCATTACTTTCTAGGACGCGGATGCCGTACCAAATCAGATGCCTCACTCTGATCCTCTCATCATCTCAGCAACCGTACAAGATACTCTGGTAAAAAGAGTTTTCATAGACGACGGGAGTGGAGTGGAAGTAATGTTCCAGGATTGCTTCCAGAAACTAGGATTTACCAAAGATGATCTAAAAACCTATGGGTCCGATCTCGGGGTTCACAGGAAATCCAGTAATACCTCTCGGAGAAATCACACTCCCTGTCATAGTAGCAGAAGGAGCCAAGAGCCTAACCTTATACTGCACATTTGTCGTAGTAGACACCGTCACACCTTTCAACATTATCCTGGGCAGACCCTGGATGTGCCAAGCTAAAGCCGTATGGTCTCCTTACCATCTGATCTTGAAGTTTCTGACACCACAAGAAGTAGCTTAAATCAAAGGAGACCAAAGAGTGGCGCGTTCTTGCATGATCACGGCCATCCGTGACGCCATAAAAGTGAGCAACATCTCGGCCGTTAACACTAGTCTAGGAGATCTGGTCCTCGATCCTGATCTCGAACAACCCATGGTGTTCCATTTTGAAGAAGAGGACTACAACGAGATGACTACATTATGGCATAAACGCCGCCACAAAGCCTTCCAAGTGGGGGAACTGGTAATGCCAGTCGGCCCGTGGTGCACTAACAAGCTACGACACCAAAGGACCATACAAAATCTCCGCTGCACAATCCGGTGGATTCTACCTCTTGCAAACATGCGAAGGAGAGCAATTGGACCCTGTCATTATGGCGCCCTTCCTACGCAGGTACCTCGGAGCTAAAACCAAGTAGACCTTCTCCATATAAGGTGAAACTACTTCAATAAGGCCTACGGGCCAAGCTCTTTTTCTTTTCATCTTTTACATTTTTATACCCGAGCTCCCAAACTCGGGGTTGTCTTTTATAATTTTACCAAACTCTCCAATTCGAAGAATGCAATTTCTTTTCGATATATATCTTCCATTTTATTTTGAAGCAGTCCATACTCTCTAAATACAAAGAGAAACTATGCCTCACAAAGCATAGGTAAAGACTGCTGCCTAAATATCCATACTCTTATAAGTGTATGATTGATGCTTATCTAATATAAGCTGTTTAGACTACGTGTTTAAACTACAATCATCTTAGGCCAAAATAAAATAATATACTTATAAAAAGTATATGGTCCAAGACCAACATGATACGGGTCATGCAAACACACAAAGTTTGGAACTCGACTCTCTTTGTGATACTCCTATTAAGGTACACATCACTATCTATTAAGGCTATTCATAAGCCTAAGGAGTCATTCTTCTCAAGGATTGCAATATAAAGACCTTTATAAAGGCAAAATCAAAAAGTGTTATTACAGTAAGAAACTTCTTACACCTCGTGAAGGTATTTAAATATAGGGGTACGACCCCGACCGCGAGAAGAAGTGGAGGCACGACCTCGACCACTTTGGAGGCCACGGTCCCAATTAATCTCTTCTGCCACCCTCATCAACTGAGAGGGCGTAGGGGACCCACTTCTATTTCCTGCAGGTCGAGCAGGAGAGTCAATTGAGCCACGAGCTCTAGGAGTAAGTATCACCTCTCTGCCCCTTCCACATGGGATCCCTCGAGATACACCCTCTTGGACATGAGACCTTATCAACGGTCCTGAATATGAGACATGAGAAGGTCCACCTATCTCCCTCCTTGAAGATCCTGAAGGTATGACAAACACACCTTGGGCTTCTAGTTCCTTTATTTGGAACCTACAAGCATTCAGCTCGGCCTGACACATCCTCAACTCGTCTATCCTGGAGACAATCTTATGATTTACAGTGATATTTTCATCTCGGAGGGTAGAAATACGAAGATCCTTCTCGTGACTTTCACCTTTGACCTTCATTAAGTCACTCTCGACTTTCCTCCATTCTTGGTCATACTCCTTATTGGCGGCCAGGACCTTGTTATGCGCATCTTCTAGATCCTTATACCTCTTTTGAAGAGCGCTCAACTGCTAATTCAGTTCAGCTCTCCGCTCCAAAGATAGCTTCAGCCCGCCACGAAGACTTTCACATTCTTCTTGCACGATGCTAAAACAGCTCTTGGAGTCAGCCAAATCTTCCTCCAGATTCTTGCTCTCCTGAAGGACAGCTTCATACTTGACCTACAAATCAGCACATGCGGCAGAGCAACACTAGACATAAAGGAAGGTAAAGATCAATTAATTCCAGAAATAAAGCATATGTTCAGAATACATGAAACGCCAAGATCTGGCAAAAAAAAATCTTTAGTAAAAGACAAGGCTCTAAGGAGTTACAATCTTCTCCTGCCCATCGGAAATCTTCGGGTCCTCAATTGAAGTTTCCGCAGCCGGCTTCTCCACCAGGAATGACAGCTCAGGATACAAACTGGACAACTTGTCATTCCAAGCTAGTCAGTAGACTAGTCTCAAACCCCCCGATCCGGCTAAACTTCTCCCGAAACTCCTTCAAATTCTCCGGTACTTCCGGCCAAGTGTAGGCAGGGGCAAGACATCCTTGAATCTCTTCATTGAGAAAACCCTTCAGAGGAATCCACATCTTCGAGAGCTCAGACTTATGGTAGAATTCACCATACTCTTGGCGATGAGCCTCCATCTGTGGACGGTTGAGGCAGAAATCTATTATTAACCGAACTAGCCGCCTCTGGCTAACGGGATCAGCATACCGGTCTCTCTCCGCTTTCACCGGAGCCATGTTACTTTTCAGATCTAGGAAAGAACCATCAGACAGCCTTTTTGCCTTCTTCAAGGCTTGGTTCTCCTCTTCCAAGGCCTTTATTTTGGCCTTATCCTGAGCCATCTCATCCTGAAGGTGCTTCAGCATATCGGAAGGTTCCTTAGATCTCTTGGATATATCCTCCTTCATCAGTTCAAGCTCAGATGCCTGCCCTTGAGAACGTTTATACAGTGTCCAAATGAAGTTGTACATGTACTTCATTTGACCCACGGACTGTAAAATAATATAAAGACAGTTAGCTAACTACACAGCTAATTTTATTGAAAGCTAAGCCGAATCATACCTGGCTAATCTCAGGACAGCCTGGTACCACCTCGACCAGAGCCTCGGAAGAAGGAGGTGACACATATTTCTCGAAATCCTCCAATGGTCCGAGTTCGAGCCTTGGCTTCTTGGAAGACTCACCTGCAGAACTCCCTGAGGCCTCGAGATTTCTCTTCTTCTCATTACTGTTCGACAGCCCCCTCAATTCAGCTATCTGGACCAACAAATTTGCTTCCTTGTTCACCTTGGAAGCACCCACTACATATAAAGGGAAGGAAGTCAGCATAAGAAGCGATTGACACATTGTGGACGAGAATAAAATAAACAAGAAGAAATACCCTCTTGCAATGCAGCCGAATCTACTATAGGAGTTATCATCATGACCTCATCAAAATTATCAACCATGGTTGGGAGGACACTAGAAGTCCGAGACACCTCATTTCTCGGACATCGAACTAGGGCTAAACCCTTATCCTCTTCCTCATCTGATAGATCCAAAGCTACAGGAACAAATTAGCAATCTTCCTCCTCAATCACCTTAAGCTGGGATTGAGTCTTCTTGGGCCCTTGAACCAGACTCTTGAACCGACGCCCACGTCGAGCATCTTTCATCATACCCGAGATTTCCTTATCTACTTCTTTCTCGGAGACCTCATCTCGGGCAGTTCTCTCTTCTAATGCCCTAGAGGCCTGCAACGCCTTGGCTGCACCAACCGGATCCTGATCCATAGACAGAAGGGTTTCATACCAATCCATCTCAACACCTTCTGGCTGATCAAAATGTGTCAACTTCAAGAAGCTGCAATTTTGAAGAGTTCGGTCGGACAATTGGTTCAACCAATCATACGTCTCAATAGGCCACTGCCAACCCATCTGATGATCTCCTGATACAAACTTACCTTCTCTAAGTTTGATCTTATCCCTCACCAACTCTCTAGCTATGTTTAGCAGTTTACGGGAAGACTCCACCTCATGCCAGATCTCATTTTTGACCCCTTCGTTCCAATTAGGAACTTCATACTTAGTTCGATCTAAGGTTAGTTTTACCTTATCCCACATCCCGCTGTTTACAGGAAGCACAAAAAGCTTACCTAATGAGGTATCCCGAGAGGTCAAGGTCACATTTTGTTTAACAATGGAAATCTTGTACATGTCCGCAACAAAGGGAGAGTGGGACTGTAACCTTTACTAGCACACCAAGTTATTAAGGCCATAATGATTACTATCATATTGGCATGTAACTGCCCTGGATGCACCTTATAATGTCGAAGAAAATCATTCAACAGTGGGGGAAAAGGGAAGGCTAATCCATGTTGCAGGAATCTCCCATATATGACCCCTCGGGTCGGAGTTACTAATTCAACTGCAGACTTGTCTTCTCCAAAGTACATAAGATCAGCATCAGAAGGAATTGAAAAAGGACAACCTTCTGCGAAGATAGCAGCATCAGCGCGTGCTTTATCCTCCTTCAGCGACCTTTTGCTACTACCTTCACCATCCATGGATACTAAACCTCTGGATGCATGCACTACCATGGGGTTGTTCCTCTCTACCTGAGCCCTCCTGGCCATTGCCCTCAACCTCTTCTCTTCCTCAGAGGCTTTCTTCTTCGGAATCACAGGTTTTTTCCCACTCGCTACCTCAGCTCTGCGGCGGTCATAGGAGCTACTCTCCTCGGCCTGAGCTTCTACATACTCTCCCTCATCATGATGGGGGACGGAATTTGTTTTACTACCATTTCTCATGATTACAGAGAGTGTGGGGGGAAATATACACAGAGATAAAAGGAAAAAACAGACATAAGCAAATGTGCAGAAAAAGAAGATAGTACTTACTGATGATGGAAGCAGAAAGCAGAAATTTGGGGCTTCATAAATTGATGAAATACTGATGCGTCTTCTGAACTTGGAAATAAATTTTTTTCGAATAAGAGACGACAATGGGAATGATTTGGGAAATTTAATCCAAACTCAGACAAGCATTGAAGACGAGCAATTACCTCGATTCTATTTCCAAGGCAAGTAATTGGAGAGACGGGGGACAGACCGTCTCTGTTCTCCAATGAAGACACGCCACGTGTATCTATCATCTGGATTTCAAAGGAAGCTAATCTCAGCCGTCCATATATTTGATGGAATACGAAATAACATTAAGCTAGATATTCAGAAGGGTAAGTTCGAGAGGATAGTCCTAGATGGACACCCCGAGCTTAAAACCCCGAGTCAATCTCCCTCAAGTTATTGGTCTTCCCTAGAGAAGCAAGCCTCTCCTTCAACCTTCGAGATGGAGTACTCTATATTCTGAATATCTACCTTGGGGCTACTGATAAGTCCATGGTTCGTATTCGGACCTCATTCATACTCGGACCAGGGCCCGAGAAGGGTCGTGGGCTCGAGATACGCGGAGGGTGGATCCACAGGTCCATCAATCCTAATCCATACAAGGAATGCGTATATTATGAATGTTCTGAAAGGAATATACATCCTCTCAAAGATGGTAATACAGTCATCCTAAACATGGTTATACAACCATGTCCGAAATATACTTTTTTAATACATGGTAATACAACTACTATTCCCATAAGTGTTGTATTCATGCCATAAATATATATCTTGGTGATCTACGGATTGTAGCCATATAAATACCCTAAAGGTTTGGTAGACCTCTCATCTAATCTCATACTTTACGCCTTAAGCAAATATACTGACTTGAGCGTCGTAGTGTCTATCCCCGGGATATCTGGGGCCTTTGTCTTGCAGATCAGTTCGAGAGCCTGGTTCGTCGTCGAAGTGTTGGAGTCCGTCATACATCATTCAATGGTGTCTAAGTAATAAAAACGATACCGTTTCTTTTATTCTCAATCCAGTCAAGTTAACTAAGGCAAACTCTAATTAACCTTTTTTATCCCTATGTTAATACTAAATAGTTATTCTCACTTTTTTTAATCAAATTTTTTTTTTCTTTCGTCCTAAATTTCTTCCCTATTTTTTCTCCTTATTTTCTTGGATAAATTTTTACCCTTTTCCCTTATGACATGACACCTTATTAATAAGAATACAAATTTTCGTAGTATATTTAATTAGTATTTAATCAGATGTTAATTTTTTAATTTTTATTGTAATTATATTTACTTAGAATTTTTCTCCCAATCATACCATAATATCATTCTTTTACTATTTTTTCTTATTCAATTAGATATGTTTTCGTAATTATTTCCTGATTTTCAATTGATTTGGATAATTGATTGATTCAGTTAAATTGAATTTGGTGTATTTACTATTCAGAATATTCATCCCTATGTTAAATTAAAAAGTTATTCTCTTTTTTTTTTGTACCAAATTTTGGAACCCTATTTTTTCTTTCTATTTTCTAGGGCAAATTTTTAGCATTTTTTTTATAGAAACTTAATTCCTAATAGTTTTCAAACTTGATTCCTAATAGATTTTTATTATATTCCTTCTTCTTCCTCCTCCTCCTCCTTTTTTTTAATCAAAACCACTAGTTAGTGGGGTGAATTGTTTTTGGTTCACCACGCCATAAAAACCTTGTAAAAAAGGCAATGTTGTACAATATTGTATTATTCACCTAATAGTAAAAAAATAAAAACTGTTTAGATAAATATCCTTGATTCTAAGCTTGATTCTAGTATACACCCATGTCGACATTCTCACAAGCACTTTAGGGTTCGCTAAACGACACCCAACTCTGCCGATGAGAAGACTCATAACTCGCAAGCAATTTAGGGATCGTTAAACGAAGGCCAACTCTGCCGACAAGTACGAGGTTCCCCTAGAATCAACTTAAAATCAGCAAACATTGACAGATTGATCAGTTTCCCATCTTGATCCTAGCTTGTCTGCTTCCAGTGCCTCCAAGTCCCATCTGCTCCTATCTTAATCCTTGCTTCAGTGCCTTGTGCTGTCATCTTCACATGTTTCTAGTTCCATCATAATAAGCCCATAATTGCTGGTTTTATCCCCTGCAACACAGAGTAGCAGAAAAAGTTCTTTTAAGATAAACTTCTTTGCCTGAGATAAGGCAGTTCTGTACTGTCCAGAGACACAAGTCCCTGGATATGCCTAGGCATGGTATCAGTGGTATAAACATGGTAAGTATTAGTTTCAGTAGCCAGTTTAGCTTAAGCATCAGCCACATCATTTGCTTCTCTATATATATGTATGAGAGTAAGTTATAGTGATATCACTTGATAATTCCCATATGTTCCATATATATCTTATCAATGCCCAGGGCACTCTATACTTCCTTTCAATAATCATCAGTAATAATTGGGAATCTATCTCTACTTGCACATGTTGAAAGTTATAATGATAGGCAGTTTCCAGTCCCAAAGCTAAAGTTATGGTTTCAGCTTCAAGGCTAGATGTTGCTTCTGTCACTAAGGATTTGGCATGTAAAACTCTGCCACTAGTATCCCTAATGACAAAACCTGCACCAGCCCTTCCATTCTGCAAGAAAGATCCATCAGAATTCAACTTCACATAATTCAGATTAGGTAGTTTCCACCTTATGATCCTCTCTGGCCTATGTGTAGCCACTGTTTGAAAATAATAAAATCTGAACTGTATAGGTGGATTGTGCTTAGACCAAGAGATAACATGTGCTTGAATGATGGAAGTAATCAGATTCTGTATGTTCAAAACAATATTAATCCTATTTGGTGTGACATTGTCATGTAAAAGGAAGTTCTAGCACACCAAATGCACCATTTCGCAATAATTGGGATGAGTCTAGCTATATTAACCTTAAAGGAAGAATTATCTTTCAAGTGCCAATAGTAAAAAAAAAATCCCATAGTGAATCAGATTGAATATATATCAAGTCATAAGCCCTGCTTACTCTCTCCCAAATCCATCTAATATTACTGCAGCTATTAAAAACATGATGTAATTCATCAGACTCAGAATAGGAAAAACAACACATAGAAGGTTGGTGTATACTGAGAGATTCAAGTATATCAGCTGTAGGTATTAACCTATTTACCAATCTCCAGCATAAAAAAGCCATTTTCTTTGGCACATATTTAGACCATATATGCTTAAAGGAATTAACTTGCATCTTTCTAGGTCGGATAAGTTCATAAGCAGAAGATGTGGTAAATTTCCGAGTGGACTAGGTTTCCCGATCATCACATCATCATATCCTTCATATAAAGGAAAATACTTTGACAGCATAGTGACACATGATTCAGAGAATCCATGTTTCAATATATCAATATAGTACTCTTGATGATTGATAAACTCAACCACAGTCAACTCTGGAACAATAACCTCATGAGTATCATCCCATTGATCAATTAAAGCTTTACCTCCCAGCCACTATGCATTCCAAAAAGATACATGTCCCTTCCCAATCTGAATGTAAGTATTCTCTGTTGTTGTAAGCTGAACTTCCTTGATCCTGCGCCATGTCTTTGAATTCTTTAGATGATTGGGCAATGACCACATGAAATCAGCCCATAAGCTTCCTCCTGTTAGTAACTTCCACCACAGATTTAATGAAAAAGCTTGTGTTGTTAGATGTAAACTTTTAACGCCCAGTCTATTCTCATCTGTAGGAAAACAAACATTAGTCCATGATCTCCATACTTTTTTCTGACCATACTCTAAGGAACCCCACAAGAATTTTGAGAAAAGAACATGCAATTTGTCTATCACTTCTCTTGTAGGTTTAATAATGGTGAGTATACGAAGAGGAATGGCTGATAAAACATGTTTAATTAATATCAATCTTCCATCCTGGTTTAACCATTTATTTTGCCATATAGCCAATCTTGCTGCTATTTTATCATGGAGGGACTGAAAATAGGAGTGTTTAGTTCTCCCCAAGTAAATGGGGCATCCCAAATAGATAAAAGGAAACAACCTTCTGTAATCCCTGAAACTTGTTCTACCATGGTTTTAATAGATAGAGGTGCATGCTTGGTGATATAATATGAAGATTTTTCCAAGTTGATTTTTGACCAGTAGCAGATTCATAACAAATTAAAAAAACTCCTCAGATTGGTAATACTTGTTCTGTTAGCCTTAAGAAACACAACATTATCATCTGCAAAGTTTAAATGTGTTATATTCGATGCTGAATGTGGCAACTTAAAATAACCAATTCTTGAGTCAGTAAACATTAAACCTAGGTTTCTAGAGAACACCTCAGTGAGTAGTATAAACAGAAAGGGAGATAAAGGATCTCCCTGTTTAATACCCCTGGATGTACTAAAGAATCCTTTAGGTTGACCATTCACAAGAACTGAACATTTAGTTGCAGATATATTGCCCATAACATTGCTGACAAATTTGCTGTGAAAACCTAGTTTTAAGTAAAAACAATTTCAAGAAACTCCAAGAAACCCTGCCAAAAAGCCTTGACCATATCCAGTTTAAAGAAAAGATTGGAGCCTCCTGTTTTATTGTTTAGAAAACTGGTAATTTCTTGCATTAGTAATACATAGTCAACTCCTCCTCCTCCTCCTCCTTATCCTCCGTTATAAAAAATTTTCGTCCTCCATAATAAATAGTTATTCTCACTTTTTATTGATCAAATTTTATTTCTTTGTTTCGTTCTAAGTTTCTTCCCCTATTTTTTCTCCTTATTTTCTTGGATAAATTTTTACCTTTTTCCCTTATTAATAAGAATTCAAATTTTCGTAGTATATTTAATTAGTATTTAATCAGTGGTTAATTTTTTAATTTTTATTTTAATTATATTTACTTAGAATTTTTCTCCCAATCATACCATAATATCATTCTTTTACTATTTTTGCTTATTCAATTAGACCTGTTTTCGTAATTATTTCCTGATTTTCAATTGATTTGGATAATTGATTGATTCAATTAAATTGATTTTGGTGTATTTACTATTCAGAATATTCATGAAAAATTATAAATGATATTGAACGGCTGTTATACATGGTTAAAATATATTGAAGAAAATTGTCCAAATAGTCTATTCTACAGCTTGAAAATACGGCACTACACATGTCGTAATACTGATCATATTAATTATGGTCTGTTTTATTTTTATTTTTTGAAATGATATTAATTATGGTTTGCTAGATGACTTGCCTTTGAGAATTTCGGTATTTATTTTAGTTTTTCATTGATAATACTTGAGTAATTGGGAGTTAGTTTCAAATGAAACTAGTTCACCAGAATCAAGACTTGTCCCAATTCAAACAAGATTAAGAAATTTATTCCTATATAGTTTATTGATACTTAAGATTTCCATGAACATAAACGTTTAATTCTATAGTTGTCAATTTCTGTGGGCTATATCTCACTAAACTGAACTATATTGAATTAAAATAAAGTGTAAATTAATTAATGTATTATAAAATATAATTAGTAAGTCTATCTAAATTTCATTAAATTATATTTTACTGAATTGAATCAAAACTGAATTGAATTCAACTAGACTGAATTGAACTAATCCACTTAATATTAATTTCAATTTTATTTAACAATCGGTCTCGATGAAAATACTTTTTCTGAAATTACAGCCTCCATTTTATTAAATATTTTAACCATTAATGTACGTATGTAACAACGTAAGTACCATTTATTAGATTCTGCTAAAGAATTTTTTCGAATTTTAGATTCGCTTATTACGAATTCCACTTATTATGGTTTAGGACTTCTATAGAATTTTAGATTCCGGCATTTATTTTATTGTAATTGTTTTTTAAATTTTTATAATATGATATGATTTATTAAGTTATTTTAGTTTAATTTATATTTCACTTAATGATTTGTTTTGTACTTATACAAGCTTGTATCATAGGTTAATTTTTTTAACCGTCAATTACTTAAAAACTTTTAGTTAATTCATTGGTTAAAAACTTTCAAGGCGTGAGGATGCGAGGAGTTCAAGCCGGAACTATTGTATTTATGTAAATTAAATAAATAAATTAAGTTCGTAAGTAATCATATTTAGTCAGAAGAATACAAATAAATAACCGCGCTTTGCCCGGTACAACCAAGCTAGTATTTTACGAATAATTAAAATAATTTCCAAAAATCATGATTTATCCTCAAATACTTTGTCTCCGATTTCATTCCTAAACTCCGGCGACTGCTTCCCCGTCCTCATCCATTTTTCTGACTCGCAGCTCATCGGCCGTCACCATGCCATCATGGTGAAAGCTCGAATTTCACGGAGGCAGAAATCATCGAGGCGATTGAGATAGATTACGTCAATGAATCATGTAACTATACTGGAGTCAGGCGTTTGACATCTGGTCGGAAAATCCAGTTCTAAGTTATCGTGGCCATTATGAAAACGTGAACTGTTGCTGGTACAATGATGAGGATCATGTACTTTGTTCAGTGAATTATTCATGCTTCTATCAATTTATTATTTTTGTTCGGTGATAGATAACTAATTTTTGCTCATTGCAGGAACTGTATACTGGAGGTAATGATGGACAGATTTTGTTCTGGTCTCCTCCCAAATTTTCGAGTGATGAAGTGGTTAGTTTGTTGTACAAGGTTCATTTCAAAATTGTTTCTAAAGAAATAAAATGTGCCGATGACAGTGTTACTCTGTTTGATTTAATCATTCACAGGATGAATGGAACAAAGGGCAGCAGGCTACCACGACTGATGAGGATAACTGGAGCGATTGAGAATTACCGTTACTTTAGTCCGTAAAATAAGGGTGTTGCTAAATCATGCCCTGTATTTTTCTTATTAACGCCCTAATACGTATAGATACATAATATATTTATCTTGAGGGTAAAATTAGTGAAATATTTATAACTAATTAATACTAAACTAATTCAACACTAATTTTTTACTGAAAGGAAAGATGATCGGATACGACATGCCCGTTGCCGGAAAAGCCGCCAGTAAAATCACCGGAAAAATTACCGGAAAATTTTCAATTGAAAAATTAGTAGGAAAATTAATCAACTGAAAAATCATGAACTTTTGAAGTTGAAAATTTTCCGGTGACTTTTCTGTAAACGGGCATGTTGGATCCGATCATCTTTTATTTCCGTAAAAAATCGGACACTCAATTTCAAACTTCACTGGAAAGGTTGACGAGTGCTCAGAAAGTCTCACCACTTTTATTATAATTAAATATGGTAAAAAATAAGAATAAGTATAAGTAATAATATACTAATTAAAAGTATAAGGTAAATGTATGTATTTTTGTATGAATACAGGGCGTTAGTAAGAAAAATATTGGGCGTGATTTAACAATTCACTAAAACAATCACAATAAGAGATTTTGTTTGTGTATCGGACTAGTAGTAATCTTGTAAAATCTGCAGGAACAATGATAGTGTGCAGAAAAATGAATAAGTTGTTAGGTTTGGAAGGTTATTAATGTTGAGAGTGAATTTTAACGTCATCTTGACTTGTTCTGATGTTATTAGGTCGGTGATTGTCTGATTGCCTAAAAGACCCGCCATCCTTGATGTTGAAGCTTTGAAAACAATGATGATTTTGTTGTACGGTGTCTGCTTTCTCCGTGAGTCAATTGTTTCTTAAATATATGTACTATTTTAATATTATTCATTGACAGTATACTTTGTAACCAATTTTAAACAATACTGTTGGAGAAAAAAGCATACTCTATCAAAAAATTTTAGTGGAAAGACATTCTGGTTTGATAAGCTTATATATGAACATGGACATAGTATAAATTGAAATGCAGAGTGTATGCACTTACGGGTACCCGATTCATCGACGTAATCTACCCCATTCACCTCGATGATTTATGCCTCCATGAAATTCGAGCTTTCACCATGATGGCATGGTGACGGCCGATGAGTTGCGGGCCAGAAAAACAGGCGAGGTTGGGGAAGCAGTCGCCAGAGTTTAGGAATGAAACTGGAGACAAAGTATTTGAGGATGAATCATGATTTTTGAAAACTATTTTAGTTATTAGTAAAATATAATTAAACAAAGGTTAATTAGAGTTTGCTTTAGTCAATTTGATTGGATTGAGATTAAAAGAAAAAGCGGTATCGTTATTATTACTTAGACACCATTGAACACACATACTTGCTCAGATTTTAACACTTTTACTATTCATTAACACCAACTTTTATGTACCTTTCCTCATTTTCCGTCCAGATCCTACCGATAACGTCTCTCTAACGGTTATAAAACGCCAACTTCCATGGCGGCGCCGCCGCAGCGGCAACCCCCAAAACCGGTCCTTTTTGCAGGCTCTCACCTCCAAACCGCCCCCTCTTTCCCCCACGCTTCCAAATAACCCTGAAATTGTCCCGATTGGTGAACACAAAGGGAAGATTGCTTGCATTGTGTCACCGGAGCAAGCTTCCCATCTTGCAGTGCACTACCAAAAGGCTCTAATCGGCAAGTTTGAGAAGGGAAAGCCTACCATGGAGATACTAAACGAAACTTTCAAATCCATTGGATTCAACTCCAACTTTCAGATCGGTGCCATAGATTACAAGCATATATTAATCAGATTTGAGGATCAAGATGATTACCAGCGGTGCTGGATGAAGGGGTTATGGAATCTGAAAGGATTTCCGATGAAAGTGCTCAAGTGGTCTACTGAATTCATCCCTGGCACTGAGTCATCTGTGGTTCCAGTGTGGATCACCATACATCAGGTTCCTATTTTCCTCTACAATACAGCAATGCTAGAATTTATAGGTAATAGGGTAGGGAATTTTATAAAATTGGACTTAGCCACAGCCTCCCTATCTAGACCATCAGCTGTTAAGCTCTGTGTGGAGATTGATTTGCAAAAAAAACTGCATACTGAAATTACAGTTGGAGTCTCTGGCTTTACAGTTGACTTGGATATTGAGTATGAAGAGCTCCCTGAGTATTGCCAGATGTGTAAAAAACTAGGGCATTCCTCTAGTGAGTGTAGACTGACACAGAATAACAGCAATGAAGGTTGGAAACTCCAGTCAAAGAAGAAGCAGCCACCTCTCATCAAATCCCAAACCTATAGAAAGTCAGCCCCTCACCCAAAAGCTATTATCCCAGCCACAAATAAGGCCATACCATCCACTGTTAAGTCTTCCACTGTCAGCCCCCCAACTGCCCTCACTGCCCCTATTCCATCAGAAAACCTCTCTACTAATAATAACCCTCCCAACATTGATTTATCACTTGCTGGAGAGTCCTCTGGTACATTGATTTATCAGAACTGGGAACCAGATCCAAGAAGGCCAGGAAATCAAAAGATTGGAGTGGAGACCTATCACCAAGCCTAAACCAGTCAAATATGCCAAAGATGATCTGCATGTTACCTCCAGAAGTATGCCCAGGGATGATAATTCATTCTTTACTACTGACCATTCTACCTATTTTTCTCAGGAAAAAAACAGGACTAATAGATTCCTTCCATTGCAACAAATGAACACACTGTCTGAATCTGAGGATGAGGAGATGCCAGCTATTCACATAATGGAAAACTCTAAGGATGAACAAGCTACAACTGAGAATGCAAGTGATGATACTCCTGCCATCTCCATAAAAAGGAAGAGTCAGGTAAACACAGCTCAGGTAAGGCAATCCTCCAGACTTATGGCAAAAAAGACTCCTACAATTAAGCTAAAAACATATTTTACTCAGCTTAATCAGATTATGTCTGGTTCTGCCACAAAAGCCCATTAAATAGTTCTAATGATTGTTAAACCCCTAAAAATGAATTTTCTGGTGTGGAACATTAGGGGAATGAATACATCATTAGATAGATTGATGGAACTAACACTTATTCATAGGTTTGATCTTATCTGCTTAATTGAACCTATGCATGAAAATGCTAAATGTGTTGACTTTGCTTCTGCACTTAAATTCTCAAAATGCATCACTGCCCAAAATGAAAGGATGTGGTTAATGTGGAATGACAACATTAATATTTCCCTAATTCAGGACAACATACAATTTTTACATGTCTCCTTAAATTGTCTAAAATTAAATGCATGTATGGAAGCTGTGTTTGTGTATGGTCTTAGAACAAGAAAGGAGAGAGAGCAACTGTGGTTAGATCTTGCTAATATCTCCTATTCTGAAACTTTGTTTATAGGAGATTTTAATGCCATTGCATCTATTTCTGAGTAGGGCATGTCTTCACCTAGTCTCAGAAATATCAGAGAATTTTCTTCTTTTATAGATTCAATGCCTCTGGAACATATTAATACTGTAGGCAGTGCTTTTACTTGGACAAATGGGAGGTACAGAAATCTGTTAGATCTTAATCAAAATGGTAGAAATAAAACCCCTACTATTAAGAGATTAGATAGAGGCTTGTGCACCCCTAACTGGAAATTGAAATTCCCAGACTCATCCATACCGGTGCTAAATAAAGAAACCAGTGATCACTGTCCCTTGCTGTTATGTTTAGGTAGCCAATTAAAATCATCTCCCAGATCTTTTCGATTTATAAATACTTGGTTTAAAAGGGAGACTTTCCTCCAGGTAATTCAAGATAATTGGACTGCTGATATTCAAGAATCTGGCATGCTAAAATTTTATCTTAAATTGCTCAGATTGAAAATATGTTTGAAAAAATGGAACATTGAGGTTTTTGGTAACATACACCAAAATGTGATAGATGCAGAAGAGTGTCTTAGGTTACAGGAGCTAGCCTATGATGGTAATCAGTGTGAAATAGAACTGATAGCCCTCAGACAGGCTAAATCCAGACTAACTAAAGCCATTAAAGAGCAAAAACATTTTTTTAAATATAAAGCAAAGATAAAATGGCTTAAAAATGGAGATGATAACTCCAAGTTTTTTCACAACTCATTGAGGGAAAAGAAGAGCAAAATGACCATCACAAAAATTATGAACTCTTCTGGTGAATGGCTTGATGAGATGTCTGAAATAGAAAAAGCAATATAGAATTGACAAAATCTGTTTCTTTGACTGAGCTTAAAAAAGTGGTTTTTTCCCTTAATAAACAAAGCAGTCCTGGTCCAGATGGTTTTACTACCAATTTTTATATAAAAGCTTGGGAAATAATCCATATAGATTTATTGCATGCAACCAATGATTATTTATCTAGTTCTTCACTGCCTAGAGGTCTGGCTAGTACTTGGATAGACATCATCCCTAAAATTGATACCCCCTCTACCTTTAGTGACTTTAGGCCTATAAGTCTCTCCACAGTTACAAACAAAATATTTTCTAAAATATTAATGGAGAAACTTAAGCCTGTCATGCAGAAGCTGATATCCCCTCATCAGACAGCTTTTCTTAGTCATAGGGAATGGGCAGATAATGTGATATATACTAAAGAAATGCTGCATTGACAGGAAAGGAGTCCATCCAAACTGCATTCTAAAGCTTGATTTAAGAAAGGCATTTAATAGAGTTTGCTGGAAATTTCTATCAAATATCCTACTTAAATTTGGCTTTCATGGTAAGTTCATATATTGGGTGATTAAAAATCTTTCACAGGCTTGGTTCTCTGTTTTAATCAATGGGGCTCCTGTTGGTTTTTTTAATGCAACAAGAGGCATAAAACAAGGTGATCCTCTTTCTCCTTTTTTATTCAATATTTTTTCAGAAGCTTTCACCAGAAGTTTGGCCTATATTTTTGAAAATGGTAGTTTACAGTACTTTAATTTGCCAAGAAATGCTGAAAAAATTTCACATTTAACTTATGCAGATGATACTATCATTTTTATGCAAGCCAGTAAAAATAACTTAATAAAAATGAAAGCCTTTCTCTCTGTGTTTGAAAATGTCTCAGGACAAAAAATTAATTTTGAAAAAAGTGATTTCTACATTAGCAAGCATGCCACTGCTGGAAAAATCAGAGAAATTAAAAATATTTTGGGCATGAAAAGGGGCAACTTTCCATTCAAATATCTAGGAGTTCCTATTTTTCTAGGTAAAATGAAGAATGTTTATTTTCAGCCAATTATTGAACTGATTGACAGAAAGCTAAATAATTGGAAGAACAGGTGGTTATCTCAAGGGGGTAAGCTTATACTTATAAATTCTTGCCTGTATTCCCTTCCCCAACATGTTTGGGCAGTGCTAGAACCTACTGTGTATATTCTCAAAGCTATAAAAAGGAGATTAGCAATTTTCTTTTGGGGTTTTGTGGATAATAAGCCAAAACAATCATGGAAAAAATGGAATGACTTGTGTTTTCCAACTGCAAAAAATGGTTTAAATTTCAGAAACCTTTCCACCATAGTGAAGACTTTCTCAGCCAAACTATGGTGGAAATACCAATTAGGTCTAGCCCCCTGGACAGTTTTTCTGGCCTCTCTACCCTCATCTTCTAAATCCTCTCAAACATGGAAGCGAATTTGTAAAATCAATATTTTTGCTGAGAGGAATTCTAGAGTTATTATTGGTAATGGGGCTTGCAGCTTTTGGAAACCTAATTGGACAGGGGAGGGTGCCATTTGTGATATGATTGATCCTCAGAACACTCAAATCCCTGAAGATTGCACTGTTAGAAATTTTATTGACAACAGGCAAGAATTTATAACACAACTGTCACAGTATGCTGACTCCTCTCTTCTCTCTTCATTGCAGGAAGCTGATCTAAAAATTTACAGAAATGATAGGCTTATTTGGAAAGCTGGTCCTCTGGGAGAGTTTACATTTAAATCAGCTTATAACCTACTCACCCAAAAGAAGGCCAGCTAGATCAATGAAGAGCATTTGGAACTCTAGGGTTCAGAAAAAAATTTCAATCTTCATGTGGAAGGTAATGAACTCCGTTTTGCCCTTTGATAATGTTCTAATTCACTATGGGTTTAATATTGCTTCTGAATGTGTTTTCTGTGAGCATGAAGATTCACTGGACCATTTTTTTAACACATGTAAAATTGCATCTTTAGTCTGGGATGGTATAAACTCTTTTGTTAACATTCAAACCCCCAGTTTTGGTACCATATGGAACATAATCTGCTACTATCTCACTAAACAAGGATTATCTAGAATTTACTCTATATTAATTCATAATATAGTCCTTTTTACTTGCTGGTGTTTGTGGAAGGCAAGGAATAGATATATCTTTGATAGCATCACTCTAGATCCATCTTTTCTCATTAAGGAGATTAAATCTCTTGTTTACCACTCTTTTGCAGCTAAGTCATTTTTTATTTCTTCCCCCTTTGACATAGAACTTGCATCTGGTGGCTATTTTCCAAAATATCTCAAACCCCATAAGCCTAATATACAATATGTTTCATGGGGGAAACCAGTATCTGGCCTTAAGTGTAATGTGGATGCTTCATGGAAAAATATTTCTAGGGATACTGGTTTGGGGGCAGTGGTTAGAAATAATATGAGAGACTTGGTATGTGCCGAATGTATTTATACAAATTCACTCTCCCCTTTACATGCTGAAATCTTGGGTATAGGTTTAGCCCTGTTTGTTTGTGCCTCTTTTGAGGAAGAGATTCAGATTGAATCAGATTGTGCATTAGCTATAAAAATGATTTTACAGCCCCACTGTGCAAAATGGAAACTATTTAACCTAGCTGATGAAATTCACCAAAATCTTCATAATTATGGTCTGTCCTATGTGCCAAGAGAAGCAAATCAAGTTGCTGACTCAATAGCTAGATATGCATGTGAGCAGAAAGTAGCAGTAAAGTTCTCCTCTCTTTCTCTCCTTCCTCCTGTCTCTAGGGGACTGATGCTTCTGGATAAACTGTCACTGCCTGCTCTTAGATTTCATCCCCCGTAGATCGGCTGCTACGCTCATTAGTTTTGTTACATAATTGCAGGTACTCACTCAATGATGATGGCTGGATACTTATCAGACAGGGATCAAATTTCTACTCAACCAACTCAGCTTAGACTATCAACCAGAAGCTCAGAATCCTTTTGCACCTCATGAGAATATTATTTGTCTAATGTCTCTCTTTTAATGCCGCCTTGTGTTTTGTTTACAATTCGCTAACAGGCTTTAACAGGCTTTGAAAGATTGATGCTAAGACGCATAATTACTCTATACCTTACATAGAACTCTAGTTTTAACTAGTTTAGGCTATCTACTAAGCTAATTTTTTGGAAGCTTGCTAAGCTTCAAGACCACTTGTTATGTGCCGATCTATGTTTTTATTCTTTTGTCTCTCATTTCATGTAGTGAGAGAATCCGAGATAACTTATACCAAAATTCAAAAATTTTGGTTTTTTATATGGCTTGGAAAGCCTAATAAAATTCCCCCATCCTAGTGATGGCTTAACCTTAAAAAAAAAAAAAAAACATACTTGCTCCAGTTGTTCATCGTCAGCATAACGAACTCCCCACCGCACATTTCTTCTCATTAATACAGCCAATACAACACCAATTTCTGAATTTACCACACATCCTAAGGCAATCCTTTAAGGACCTCGGGCCAGCATCCATGGGTTCTCTAGCCAAACCAGATGCAGTCTGGTTATTTATGCGACCCATGATGTAGGTTCCCCAGTGCTGCCCTGAGTTGCAATGAGCATAGTCAGCAGAAAGTTCATCATAAAAGACTCAAAACAATACATAATTACATAAAATAATTTTAACTATTCGGCATTGTTATAAGATTCAAAGCAGTAACATATTTGAGAAACTATATAGCAACAGAAATGGGATAGCTAAAGATCATTTATTTCTGCAAAACATTGATATACAGAACTAACATAATAAAATAAACCCAATTTCTCCTACATTCCGTATTCCAAAATGCTTTGATAAAAACCAATCCAGTCAGAAACCAATGCTCAATCAAATACGAATCAAATGAATGTGAAAACATCAACAAATTCGTACACCAGATTGGACAGCATAAGAAGCAACAAAACATCAACAACGGTAAATCAGAGAACTAAAATCTTATGCACTGATTAGCATAATGTGTGATGTGGTCTCCACTTACCTGATCAGATCAGGTAATTTTTATGCACAATTCGTGATCTGTTGATTGTAGTTCTGAGATTGTAATTTAAAATTACTTGTGGTGGAATTGCACATCAAGCATATTTAAAAAAATGTTCAACAATCATTTCTACACCACCCAATATACCTGTAGATGTAAGTACATGCTTAAAACAGAATGTATGGTATGAGTACATGCTTAAAACAGGCCCCTTTATTCTTTATATTACTATCAAGTATAAATACAGCAAGCAACAGACCAAAAAAATCAGTACCTGAACCGTCCTAAATCAGAAAAGATAAGAGGCATGCCAAAAATTTTATGTTGTTTTCCATGTTTATTTACACAAAACATATAGTTGTCACAACAATCAGATACATCACATTCAAGTGAAGTCATCATAGTTTAGCTGGTTCACCAACCTTCTCCACAACTACCAGTTTCATCAGTTTCTCATCAATATTGTAAACAATGAAGCGGGATGTTCTCTTCGATTTAAGCTCCAAGAAAATAAAGCTTTCATATGATATGATGCGGTGTACGCATCAAATATTGGAAAATGAACGAACAACACTCCGGTAATTTACTAATTTATGGTGATTTGTTGTTGTGTTACAATACAATAAGAAAGGAAGGTACGGCTGTAAGAACAATAAGGGAAAAACGGTGAAAGAAAAAGCACCGATATAACTAAATATATGGAAGTTGCTTTTTTTTTTTAAAAAAAAGAGTAATAATTCAAGTGGACCCCAAAAAAAAACCCATCCCCATGTCCAGATTGGAATGGAGCCCAAGACCTCTGGGTTAAACTACTAGCGCTCAACCGCAAGAGTAATTGTCAATTCCTAAAAATATAGAAGTTACGGCTAACCAAAATTAAACGAAACATTTTTTGTTTTTGAATTAAAACCACTATGAGTGGAGGGAATTAATTGGCACCCCAAACCAAAATTGGCAAAGCTAAAGTTAAGTTACATATTAGAGAAGGGGGGATTCCCCTTGAAGCATCTAAGCTTCCAAACATCCTATTTCTAATATCAAGCCACTGACTTGTTTATAGTCAAATGCAAAATCCAAAGGGATGAGCATTTTAGTGATCGAGTAAACAAATACTGAAGCACAACTTCGCCACTCCCTGGTTTCTACAAAGACACATAAACAAAGGCCAGTATATTTACGAAAGCCCAAAAAAACCATGAAGATGGTTCAAAAAACGGCTCATTGGATTAATAACTGCAGTTACTGTCTGGCTACAATCAGATTCAATCCTATAGTTTTAGAGATTCAGTTCCTGAGCTGCTATAAATCCCATTTTAATGGCTAACAACTCTGATTGTAATGCTGATGAGCTTTCTGAGTATGCTTGTCTGAGTAATCTAGTATTGCCATATTGATCTCTAACTATGATTCCAATACCACAATGACCATTTTTGAATGATGCATCAACATTTACCTTAAATCCATTGTCTGGGGGCTGCCATTTAATGATCTTAACTCTTTTATTCCTTTCAGTATTTCCAGATACAGGGTGCACAGTAAAAATGTTACACGTATATCTCAGAATCATTTGCACCAGTGTGTGAGTGGTAAACTTTTTGTCATCATACAGCAATTTATTTCTCCTCACCCATAGGAACCAAAAAACTATCAATGTAGTTGTGTGAATCACCTTTGAGTGTATTTTGGAAAATCCTTTGTGTGACAAATAAAAGTTTAATTAGCATTGATAGAGTGAAAAGCTGGTGGCTGGATAAGCAATAATGCATGAATATGATTCCAAATGTCCATGTTAACAGGGCAGCAGTTAAAATAATGCTCCAGGGAATCCAACACTACTAGAAAAATAAGGACGTTTTAGCGGTTATTTCGTGTCCTTTCAGCGGTTATTCGAAATCAAAAAACCGCTGTCTATGCTCCCGGTGAAACGTAATGGTCGTATCAGCGCTTTACCGACACTGGGACCCGTCAATGTCATGTGGCACTGCTGAGTTGGATTGGGCCTAATTGAAGCCCATCACATTTCAGCGATTAATAAAAACAGCTGAAACGTTTAAATATTTTAAAACAAAAATGAAATATTTGAATTTCCAAAATTCTCAATATTCTAAATTGAATAAAAAATTGCAAAAATGAAAATACAAAATATCAAAATTATATTAAAAATCAAGAATGTCAATGAAATGTCATTGTACTAATTCCTATACACTAACTAAAAGAAATCTAACATTGAAGCCCTAGTGTGTTCTATCAACTACATGCTCCAATTCTAACACAATACATATGAATACCAACTTAAAGAAGCACCTGGTCACTCAAGAGAATGATGATGCTAACCAGGTTTCTCCATTGTGTTCACCGCTGTCGACATACAACCTGCAATAAGCATATCGGCTTTAAATGAAACTGCAGTTCTCAAATGAATTTACTAATATAATTTAACTGACACAAATTACTCTAACTGGCTGATATAGAGATCAAGTGGTGGATGCTATGAAATACTTACTTTTTGGGACGTTTCATCTTAAGAAGGTGAGAAACACCAGCTACAACATGTAGTCGGTAGTTTGGAACGGCTGTTTTCACATATGGCCCAGAGAGATCGTCGGGCTTGATGATGCAATGCAGGGTTCTTGCTTTGCGTTACAATTATTCTGTCGAACGAGCCTTCAGTGCAAACGTCCAGCTCGACTCGCTTCCCTCTTCGGATCGGCGAGTACAGTATCCTTCCCCAACCGCCACTAAGATCTGCAACTGGTGTCTCTTCTTGATCTTCATTTTCGACAATTTCTTCATCATCAGAATTGCATGGAACGATGCCCTTTTCAGGCTCCTCATTATCTTCTTCTTCTTCATCATCATCCTCTGTCTCAAATTGGTCCTCTTCCACACCAAAAACATATTTAAGGTCAATAATCAAATGGTAAAACTCAGCATCATTCAATGATGATTGCGAAATTGTGAGTATGGCAAAAGATGTGTTTATTACCGTAATCGATTTCTAAATCTTCAGGATTCCGCTTAGCATGCTGCTCCTTCAGTGTATCAAACTTCATACCGTCAAGAGGCCATGGTTCGCTGATCACACATGCCAAAACATATAATCAGGAATGTTGCATGGATCCTCATCCAAAACGCAGAATACATCAGATATTATTGGTTATATATATATGTGTGTGTGTGTGTGTGTGTGTGTGTGTGTGTCAAATGTTACTTGCCTTGGTCGTTGACCTCTTCTAAAAGCAACATAACTGAATTTCTCATCTTCAAAGCCACGCAGTGCCTTGCCTTTCGACCTCTACAAGAAAAATCACAAGTATAACGGGGTCAGAAAAATGGTTTTTTCCTTTTGTTTTTAAAACTTCTCTCTCTGTCCTTAAGAGTCTCTATGTTCCAAAAATATATACCGTGAGAGATAGCATGAAATCAGAAACAGATGATGGATATATCCATCAATAGTTAATAGATCAAGATATGAAAATCGTATAGAAGGGCAGTAAGACATCATACAAACCCTACACAATCATCACGAGCAAGCATAAAAAGCAGTAATAGGAAGTCCAGGGAAAACCTTTTCCACGGTCCTGGATAGCTCCTACACATTATAGCAGAACTAGAAAATTAAGGTGAAAGATGTTGTAAAATCAAAGTACAATCCAGAAATCAGATTTCCAGATGAAGAAATGAACAACAAATGATGGAACAGACCTGAATAGAACTCCTCCCTTTTGTCCCTTAAAATTTTGTATGTAGTACACAGTCTCCATCTTCGGGAACATCTTACTTTCATGTACATGTCGAAAAGCCTGAAATCATCTCAGCAAGGTTGACAAAAGCTGACAGAAGTAGATGACGATCCTTGTCTCAGCAAGGTACAAATCAATCAGCTTTGAGGCTCCAGACAGGATCCCGGGGCACCTAATTTCCTTAATCTCTTCACCATTATGGTCCAATCCCGAAGCATCATTCTGGTCCCTTGTCAAAAACTCCCGGAGAATCTCACGAACAACCTGGACATCATACATGGATGTGTCCTTATCCTGGGATGGGATCAGGAGATCACTCACATAAGCCTCTTCTTATAAACACATCTATGCAATTCTATGTAAAAAAATGTCAAACCAACTAATCAATATCACAAAAAAGGCACAAAAAGGGCTTTTTACACTTGGTAGAAGGCGCGCCTGAAGCCACAAAATGATCCTCTCGGAATCTGAGGCATCTATACAAATACAAGCATCACTACATGGTGCAGATGGCGTAAACGAAATCCAGTTCAAAGAAGAGTACCGGAACAATACCGTTGAGTCTCGACATGCACATGATAGCATCCAGATTTTGCAGATATGTTGGGCGAAATAGTTTCTAATGAGTTCATTACAGGCAAACAGCTAGCAAAGTAGGCATTTTTCTTAATGACCAAAATGTGCTTATCCCGGAAATGTGACTCTTCAGTGGAACAGGGGCAGGAGCATGATTAACCTTACTCCTGCCGCGCCGGATCTTGCTCGTCCTGCGCCGGAAAGGTCATCTCCGGCATCGTCGACCAGAGCTTCTTGGACGACGAGCTTCCGGAAACCCAAACCCGAACCCGTTTCTCAGCAGCCTGATCAAGATGCAGTGGGTCGTTGACGAGCAGCGGATCTTGCTCAGCAGCGGACGACGAGCAGCAACGAGGAGGAAGTTCCGATCGGGTCGTTGATAGACAACAGCCTGAGGACGAAGATGCAGCGGGAGCGCGATTTCTCCGGCGAAGAACAGCCGGCGAGAGCGCTGCCGAAGTATCTCAAGCTCATCAAGCCGCAGATCGAGGAGAGGTGTGGATCGGCATTGAGAAAGATGTGGGATGAAAGATGATTCAAGATTTAGAGGATAAGGTTCAATATATAATTATAGAGTCAACGGTTCAGATTAGATTAGATAAAATTAATTGACGGATCAGATCTATTGATACTTTTTAAGAAAATGCTATAAGCAATTCAGAATTAATATTTCATTCTAATTATATTCATGAAAAAAAACTATGCAGCCTTTACATGTTCTTTTTGACAACATACAAATTTTAATAACTGCTTATTAACCATCAATTTTAGTATAATTTTAATAATATATTAAATATTTTGTAAAAAATACAATTTCAATATAAATTATTGGTTTTTAACATTGATACCAATTGTAAATTTCGAATAATACAATTCTTTCATAAAATAGTGAAAACACGGGTAAAGAAAGCTAAGTTGAAATTTTAATAAATTTTATATTCACCCCTGTAAAAAATTTAATTCATTTTAAGATGATATCGTGCACATTACACGCTTTATGAACAATGATTAGTACAAATACTTTATTTTAGTGCATTATAAATAGAATAATAGCAGGGAAAAATATAAAATGTAACTTTTACACTTGATAATGAATTTTCGAACCTTGTTATCAATGTTATTTCATGAACTTTCTGTTATAATATCTCAACAACAGTCAAATATACATAATTTCATTTACTAATTGAAATAATTGATCACCACATGATGGAAATATGACTCCAAAGTATATCTACTTAACTACAAGTTATAGTCTTAGTAAAGGTTCTCAGATTCTTGCTACTAAAGTTGTCACTACACGTACTTTTCATCGAGTCAATACCAAAATTATATTATACATTATAAAATTAACATAATCATAAAAAAATCATTATTTAAAGTAAAACATTTGATGTTTTGTGACATTTTCAAATTGTTACTCAATTGAACATTTGTATCAGTGATATTTCATGGACTTTATGTTGTAATGGCATAAAAACACTCAAATATACTTAATTTCATTTAGTATTTGAAACAATTTGATCACAACTATGGGTGAAATATGACTGCAAAGTATATATACTTAACTAAGTTGTAATCCCGGTAGTACTTCTTAGGTTCTTGCTTCTAAAGTTCTCACTAACCGTACCGAAAATCGAGTCAATACCAAAGAAAATTTACATTAAAAGTGTCTTATACATTTTAAATTACCTTAATCATTAAAAAAATTCAAGTTTAAAAGTCAAAATTTGATATTTTATGACATTTTTCAATTTTATATACCAAGAGCAGCAGTTACTTGTTGCTATGCATACGTGGAGCAGCCATTAGTTGTTGCTATACATACCTAGAGCAACAGTTAATTGTTGATATGTATACCCAGAGCATAATTTTTACATGAATACGGTCCACCAAGTCAATATTTCAAATTCATTTGTCGTTAATCACGCTAAGAAACTATCGTATACATAATAAAATTATCATAGTTATAAAAGAACTAGTTTAAAAGACAATATTTGATGTTTTATGACAATTTTATGACAAGATTTGATGTTTTATGACTAGTTTTCATTACACATATCATTTATTGAACTAATAGCAACGTAAATATACATTAAAAGTGTCATATGGATAATAAAATTTACAAAATTATCAAAACATTTAGGTATATAAGTTAAAGTTTGTTTGTTTTTGACATTTTTTCAAATTTTTATTCAACCTGACAGTCTATCAATGCTATTTCATGGACTTTGTGTAATAATGTCTAAAAAACACTCAAATATACTTAATTTTATTTAGTATTTGAAACAATTTGATCACAACTATGGGTAAAATATGACTGCAAAGTATATATACTTAACTAAGTTGTAATCCCAGTAGTACTTCTTAGGTTCTTGCTTCTAAAGTTCTCACTAAACATACCAAAAATCGAGTCAATACCAAAGAAAATTTACATTAAAAGTGTCTTATACATTCTAAATTACCGCAATCATTAAAAAAATTCAAGTTTAAAAGTCAAAATTTGATATTTTATGACATTTTTCAATTTTATATGCCAAGAGCAGCAATTACTTGTTGCTATGCATACGTGGAGCAGCCATTAGTTGTTGCTATACATACCTAGAGCAACAGTTAATTGTTGCTATGTATACCCAGAGCATAATTTTTACATGAATTCGGTCCACCAAGTCAATATTTCAAATTCATTTGTCGTTAATCACGCCAAGAAACTATCGTATACATAATAAAATTATCATAATTATAAAATAACTAGTTTAAAAGACAATAGTTGATTTTTTATGACATTTTTATGACAATATTTGATGTTTTATGACTAGTTTTCATTACACATATCATTTATTGAACTAATAGCAACGTAAATATACATTAAAAGTGTCATATGCATAATAAAATTAACAAAATTATCATAACTTTTAGGCATATAAGTAAAAAATTAGTTGTTTTTGACATTTTTTCAAATTTTTATTCAACGTGACAGTCTATCAATGCTATTTCATGGACTTTATGTAATAATGTTTAAAAAACACTAAAATTTCCTTAATTCATTTAGTAATGGAAATAAATTTGTCAACGTACTATGGTGGAAATATGACTCTAAAGTATATACTTAAGTAACCAGTAGTAGTCTTAGTGTTGTTTCTCAAGTCTTGATACTAAAGTTTTCACTACGTGTACCTTTCAATGAGTTAATATCAAAACAAATTTACACGAAAAGTGTCTCATACATACTAAAAGTATAATAATCATTAAAACATTTGGTTTAGAAGTAATAAATTGATATTAAATGATTGTTTTTCAAATTTTCATACATTTCAACACTTTGAAACAAACGTTGAAACAAGAGAGACGTGGCTCCTCTCCTTCATGACACGTGTACACATTTTGCAATTGGGCTATGGGTGAAGTCGTATAGTGTTGGATATGGGCTATGGGAGAATTCGTATAATGTTGGATATGGCCCAAGAGTAGGATTTTTTAATTTGCCATCAATTGTTTCAACGTTTGGTGGTAATACTTAAACCGCTGAAATAACACCCGGGCCTTTATAAATCAGGATCCATTTAATATATTTGTGAAACAGGCCCAATAATTTGGATTGCAAACTAAGCCCAATTGTCGAGTCAGCATTCGTTACAGCGCTACCCTCACCTAGCGCTGAAATAACGCGGGTCCAACCAGAAATTCAACGCAAGCACTCGGTCAATTCGTCCAGCAAGCATTCGTTACAGCGCTTCCCTCACGTAGCGCTGAAATATGTCGGGGTCCATCCACAAATTCAACGACCAGGTTCTGGTCAATGCGTCCAGTCAGCTTCCCGTTCAGCGGAATGCCTGGCAACGCTGAAAGCAGATTGAGCCATATCTCATTGTTTCAGCGACATTTGAGGAAACCGCTGAAAGCTGAAAGTCAACACTTAAATTCTTGGTCAGACTCCGCGCCCAAAATAGAAATAACCGCTGAAATGATTGTTTCAGCTGTTATTTTACATGTTATATCAGCGGTGTGTGCAAACACCGCTGAAACGGCTCCGTGTTTTTCTAGTAGTGCAAGTTGCAGCACAGAGGACATTTAGAAGTAATGTTAAAACCAAACCTTAATAATATGTCAACAAAAGGTAGGATTCTATTCCTCATTCTCCAAATGAATATTAAAATTTTTTGGGGAGATGAGTGGACCATACCTTTTTAAAGTTTGGATCTGAGATTGAAGTGACTGGTAACATGCAGGCTTTGTATGTGCTCTTTACTGTAAAATTCCCATCTATGTCTGGTTTCCATATGAGTCTATCATCATGGTTGAAGTTGATCTGGGCTGCCTGCAATTTTGAAATAATATTGGTAGCCAAATGGGGCTCCAAACTGTGAATGAATAGTTGATTCCCAGCTATAAATTCTGCAAGAGATATGTCAGGGAAAGGCAATTCTACATTTTCAGGCCAAATATAATATAATGATCCAGTTCCTAACCAATTTCCATCCCAAAAGGAACAAGAACCCTTCCCATATATGATCTGTGTCTGCTGATTGGCTATTTCAGTGATGCTACAAATTCTAGACCAGGTGAATGACTTTTTGTAAGAAACAGGTAAGGACCACAAAATTTTAAACCAAATTGTCTCATTTTTTTGCAGTTTCCACCATAACTTACATGAAAAGGCTTTAACTATTGCTCTAATATTCCTAAAACTTAGTCCATTCTCCTCCTTTGGTAGTGTCAACTGTTCCCATTTTTTCCAGTTCCTTTTCTGACCATGGTCTGATTCACCCCAAAACAATTGTGCAGCCATCCTCTCCATTTTCTTTATGACAGCAACAAGTGGCTTCAACACTGCTATTATATGGATAGGGATTGACAGCAGAACATGATTGATCAGTATTTGTTTTCCCCCAAAAGTTAACCAACAATTTTTCCAGTTTGAGATCACCTTTTCCATCCTCTGCAATACAGTCTGATAATATACTACCTTATTTATTCCATTGAAAATTGGAGCTTCTAGGTAGTTGAAGGGAATTTTACCTAATCTCATTTCCAGTATTCTCCTAATTTGTGAGATCTTCCATACCATGGTAGCAGGATGAGTATAAACTTCTGATTTGGTGAAATTGACTACTTGTCCTGAAACTTCTTCATAGGCCTGCAAGAAGGTTTTGAATCTCTTAAGGTTTTTGCACTTAGCATTTAGGAAGATAGCAGTATCATCTGCATACATGAGGTGGGAGATTGGAGAGACATTTCTGGGCAGTATAAATGATGAGGAATGAGAAGTGACTATTTTTAGATTATTCATATAATCTAAAAATTGTAACAATGGTTCTAGAAGGTTTATTTTAAGTATGTTTTATTTATTTCCTTTTAGATTTAGGACATTATTATTATAGGAAAATAGAGGAAATCTTAATCCTCTTTAGATTTACTTTTCTTAGGTAATATATATTGTAATCTCCTATGGAGAATTATTCAGACAATTGATAAATAAAATTCTTTGCCACAAAAATCGTAAATCTTCAAGTGCGAGCGACTCAAACTTACCTGACAGATGCGATGTTTGACGGACCCTAAAGCGTGACATGGAAGGACAATATCGTTATTTTTTTTATAAGTTTCCAGGCGATTATACATTTTTTTTCTACATCCATCAACTACCATTTAACATGTTATTCACCACGTTCGAACCCTAGGATCCGTTACATAAAACCCGCGCTATCCGTCCTGCATCATTTTAGTATCAAGAGCTCGGTCGAACATGATGAACTCGAAGTGGCCACATATTCATGAACCCCCGGATGGTAGATTTGTCCCTCGAATATTTGAAGACATAGCGAGTTTTGAACAAGGAAGCATGACAGCCGTAGAATATATGAACAAGTTTGAAGAATTGAAGGTTCATTGCAGAGTTCATGAGGGCGAAGAGATGGCTTTGGCTAGATTCAAGTCAGGACTTAAGCCTGAGATCCGCAATTGTATAATACCTCACCCAGTTGGTACTGTCTCTGAAGCCTTTCAACTAGCTCTTCAATTTTAGAAGAGTTTGCGGCTTCATTCTTTCAAGAAGGTGAACACTACACGGAAAGGAATTGCAAAGAGGTTCACACTGCCGAAGAGTTTCAATAAAACTGCAATTACTGAGTCCCAAGTTGAATCACCAGGTGTTGATGAACAAGAGAAAGAAGATGAGTCTTTGTTGAATTTTAGCAAAAGGATCTTTAGTGGTCCGTCAACAATTTTCCAGACTACAGTGAACTGTGGGAGGGAATACCGAAAACTCACCATTGATCAAAGTAGCAGTAGTAATATGGTTTCAGAAACTACAATTGAGAGACTTGAACTATCAACTGAACCACATCCTGAACCATACAAAATTGCTTGGATGGATAATACTTCTATTCTGGTAAAAACAAGAGATGTTTGGTACACTTGAAGAAGGGTAGATATTCAGATTCAGTTTGGTGTGGTGTTGTGCCTACGAGGGTTACTCATATTCTCTTAGGTCGTCCTTGGATAAATGATCGGAATGTTTCAGATGATGGTCATGCCAACACATACTCCTTTAACTTCAACAATGAGCACATTATTTTAAAGTCTTTGAGTCCGGAAGGTTTGCAGAAACTTGTAAAACCAACAAGCGCTAAGGTAATGACTGAGAAGGTTGAAGCAAGCGAGGAAGATACAAAGTGCAATCAATCTTTAGAGAATGTAAATGTTACAGAGCATGCTGAAGAGGATAAGCAGTATAGTCAAACCCTTGAACAAGTTAAAGTGGTTGAAGAGGATGGGAAGTGCAGGCCAATATTTGAGAAGACGCCAGACAAAGAGGCTTTCAAGAGTGAAGAAATTGTGGCAGAAGAGACAAATGTTGAAAGATCAGCTACTAATTCAGTTCCAGAAGTTCAAATTTTTCCTGGTCAGGAAATATCATGTGTGTGATCTATCGCAAAGGTTCATAAGCCAAATTTCTTGAAGCAAATGAAATACAAGCTCACTATATCTGCATTTAGGTCTTTGGGAGAAGTTAAGAAGATTACCAAAACTCAGGTGAAACATTTTCCAAAGTTGCCTAAGGTAGTTTCTGCAGTATCGCATGGTGGAAGTAGGGATGTGTTACGTATTAGAAAAATTCCAAAAATTAGTACATGGCCAGAAATATCTTGTTTGTTGGAAGTATCTCGTTTGATGGAAGGGACATCCACGTGAAGAATGTTCAAGGTATACAGATTTGGAGCCTTCTGAGATGACCTATGATTTTAATTCGCCGGGAGTCGAGTTTTTTCAAGCTGGCGAGAATGATGAGGAATGAGAAGTAACAATTTTTAGATTATTCATATAATCTAGAAATGGTAACTATGGTTCTAGAAGGTTTATTTTAAGTATGTTTTATTTATTTCCTTTTAGATTAGGACATTATTATTATAGGAAAATAGAGGAAATCTTAATCCTCTTTAGATTTACTTTTCTTAGGTAATATATATTGTAATCTCCTATGGAGAATTATTCAGACAATTGATATATAAAATTCTTTGTGACAAAAATCGTAAATCTTCAAGTGCTAGCGACTCAAACTTACCCGACATATGCGACGTTTGACGGACCCTGAAGCGTGACGTGGAAGGACAATATCGTTACTTTTTTATAAGTTTCCAGGCGATTATACATTTTTTTTCTACATCCATCAACTACCATTTAACCAGTTATTCACCACGTTCGAACCCTATGATCCGTTACATAAAACCCGCGCTATCCGTCATGCATCAATAAAATTTTCCAAATATTGAATTTGGAATAATCTCTTAATTCCTCTGGTGAATGTTTCAGATAAAATATTGTATAGCAGTGGAGAGATGGGATCTCCTTGCTTGATCCCTCTACTGGAAGAGAAGAAGCCACTACAGACACCATTAATCAGCTCAGAAAACCATGCAGCTGAGATATTTTGGAGTATCAATTTCACAAATCCACCATGAAATCCAAATTGTATCATAATAGTGTTCAGGAAAGCCCAATAAACTCTGTCAAATGCTTTCTGCATATCCAACTTAACCACTATATTCTGGTATCTAGGATTTTTGTTTAGCAACCTAATCATTTCCATCATCTGAATTATGTTATCAGATATGTCCCTTCCCTTCATAAATCCTGACTGCTCAGGGGAGATGATTTTACCCATAAGTGGTTTAAGTCTCTCTAGCAAAACCTTAGAGAACACTTTGTTTATAAAGTTGGACATGCTTATGGGTCTGAAATCTGCAAAGGAGGAAGGATTTATTTTTTTGGGTATCAAAGCCAGCCCTGTACTGGCAATTGCTCTTGGTATTTTTCTGTCCCTCCATAAAATTCCTTTTAGCGTCTAAGACATCATGTTTCACAGTCTCCCAGCATGCTGTAAAAAAATGCCCTGAAAATCCATCTGAGCCTGGAGCTCCATCTTTATTAAGGCCAAAAACTGCCCTCTTCAGTTCCTCCATATCCACTGGTCTCAGTAATTTCTGATTATCCTCTTCATTTATGATCTTTGGAATGACAGCCTTGAAGTGTTCAAAGTATTGCCCTGAGATATCAGTGGAATCATCATTGAGTAATTTTTCAAAAAATTGTACCCCCTCCTCTTTGATCTGAACTGAATCTGTAACCCAAGTGCCTTCTGCAGTTTTAATTTTTGTGATTCTTGCTTTACTCCTTTTTTCCTTGACTGAATTGTGGAAACATTTTGTACTTGCATCTCCTTCCTTCAACCATTTCAGGCTAGATTTCTGTCTACAAAAGGTGGTAGCTTCCTTTTCTGCTCTAATCAAAAGTGCTCTTTCCCTATTCAAGTTTGTCAGATCTTGATCAGTTCCAGACAGCTGGTAAATCTCTTCCATAGTACACACTCTCTCCTCAGCTTCCAATAAGTTCTGGTGGACATTTCCAAATACCTCCTTATTCTAAGTTTTCAGCATAACTTTCAACCTTTTTAACTTGAATACCATGTTATACATACCCTGATACTGAGATGGAAGCTCCCAATTTTCTCTAATTAGATCTAGTATTTCTGGTCTAAGGAGCCACATTTGTTGAAACCTAAATGGCTTAGGTAGCTGTTCTTCTGCTACCTAAACGAAACGTGTAATACATCAAGTAATTGAACTGAAAAACGAAAAAGGAAATTTCGGCCCCTAACGAAATAAATGGAAAAAAGCAATGAAACAACGACGTAACTCCGCCGATTTATAGTGATGTCACGGTTGTTTTACATTAGTACGACACCATTTGATGCTAATAAATAAATAAATGTTGAACAAAAGAATAAACTCTTCTAATTTTCTTTTTTAAGATAAAAAATTTACTTTCAACTAGCTAAATGCATCGCGCGTTGCACGATATTTTTAAAACACTTTTTAAATAATAAATTTGATAAAAAATTTTATTTTTGTACTAATTATATATAATAGTAAAAATATAAGAGCAAATGGAAAAAAATCGTAATATATTAAAATTTTGTCTGAATAATTATACCGATGTTCTAAAATAGGTCATGATGTTTCTGCTTGTAAAAGTGAACCTAGACCTAAACATATCATGCTATGGAGACCTACTATTATTGATAATCACACACAAGATAATAATGTGTCATCTTCAGGCTTAACCAACAATGAGAAACAAATGATACCTACAGATATGGTTAATACTAATCAAATTGCTCAAACAATCTCCTTGGAAAAGAGAGGTACAAATTTTGCAGGTAAACAGGTACAGTTTCAACAAGTTTGGAGAGAAAAGGTACCTGTGATAAAGCAGAAGGATAATCAAGCAATCACAGGTCCACAAATGCAGCAGCAAGCACCTCCAGATCCTCTAAAACAGCAACAAGCTAATACCAATCAGGATTCCTCATAGTTGATGCATAAGAACACTCAGATTACTGACAGCACAACTTTGAATACTGAGAATGATCAAAGCCTATCTAGTCATCAAAAAGAGGGGGACATTCAGCATACTACAGCTGCTGAGATTTCCTCTGATCAGGTACATCAAGAGCCACAGGATCAAGGAAAACACATACACAACAATGAAGACTCTCAAGATGCACAAACAGATTTACAGTCTAATATGGACAATGAGGACAACAATAAGGCCTCTCAGGTAAGTTCAGGTATGAATTCACCATTTTCTTTAGATGATACTACTCTACTTTAGAATATTCCTTTGGCCTACTTTACAATGGTCTCAAGAAAAAAGGGCTAAAGAAGTAGATGGGGATTTTATTCTTGAACCTATTCATACTGATAAAAATAAATTTGATAGGCTTTTATCTGACACCATTAATATAGACACCTCTCAGCCTGATCAAACAGTTAAGAAAAAAAGGGTGAAAAAGGATTATACAAGTTCCCAAAAAACAGTTCACACTAGATCACAAATTGATGCTAAATCTATGATATAATTATGATAGGAATCAATTTTTGTGTCTGGAATGCTAGAGGAATAAAAAACAAAAGAACTCAGGTTAGGGTACTTCATATGAAAAGGAAACATAGATTAGGCATTTTTGTAATACTGGAACCTTTTTTGGATAGCTCTCAACTGTCATCTATTGCATATAAGTTAGGTTTCAATCAATTTTATGCTCATCCTAGAAATAAAATATGGATACTGTGGAATGATGATTTTAAAATCTCAATTCAGACTGAGCGTGATCAATTCGTTAAAACTGAGATAGAACATGTATCTATAGCTACATCATGGCATGCTTTTTTCATATATGCAAGACATAATATGATAGATAGAAGGGAACAATGGTTAAATTTAGCTCCACATAGTCAATTGCCTGCTTTATTTATTGGAGATTTTAATGCAATGAGATACACTTCAGAATATATTGGACATGCATCTCCTAATCTGGAATCCATGTTGGAATTCAATGAATTTATATAAGATAATAATATTTTAGAGATTCCTTCATCTGGAAACCTATTTACTTGGACTGGAAATAGAAGATTAAGGTCGGGGACTATTTGTACTGTTTGGGAGAGGTTGGATAGGGGTCTTATGACACCAAAGTTTCAAACTATTTTTCAAAATACTAGTATAAAAGTAAAGTCAAGACTAGATTCATATCATTCACCCTTGATAGTAAAACTAGAAAACCATGGGATTCATAATGTTCCAAAATCCTTCAAATTTCAACACTGTTGGACCACTCACTCAGGTTTTTTAGATACTGTGAAACAAAGTTGGGGTCAAACTACTGGGATTCATGGCATGTTAAACTTTTCCGTAAAACTTAGGAGGCTAAAGACTGATCTTAAACACTGGAATAAAGAAGTCTTTGGTAATATTCAAGACAATGTTAAATTAGCAGAGTCCTTAGTTTTACAGAGAGAGTTGGACCATCAAAGAGATAATACTGATACTAGTAGATCCCAATTGCATCTAGCACAAGCAGAAATGACTTTGGCCTTACTAAGAGAAGAAACCTTCTGGAAGCAAAAATCAAGATTAAAATGGTTAGCAAAAGGGGATTCCAATACAAAAAAATTTCACTCTACAGTAAAAGCTAACAATTCTAGACAGAAGATAGCTATGATTAAAAATTCAACGGATGAGTGGATAACTAATCCTGAAGAAATTGGATCTGAGGCTGTATCTTTTTTTAGTTCATTATTATCTGATGATTCTTTGAGCAGTGATGCGGGTACTATAAGTGAGGCAAGTATTACACAGGAATTACTGGAGCAAATTCCAGAAATAATCAGTGCAGAAACAAATGAAGCAATCATGAAGCAAATTACAACATAAGATTTGACGGGTATGACCGGGCCCTCATTGTCATTGTCTTTGCCATGGATGGAGAAGCTGCACCGGGCCCTCATGGGTACACAGGTATGTTCTATAAACATTGCTGGGATATCATACAACATGACCTAACCAAAGCTGTAAATGAATTTTTATTAGGAATTCCTATACCTAGAGCTATTTCAGCAACCTTTATCATACTTCTTCCAAAAAGAAAAGTCAACTCAACCTTTTCTGGCTCAAAATACATGTGCAGAATGGGGGTGAACACCTCGATGTTGTAAAATGGGTGGCCAAGAGACCCCTCGGCACAGTTACGTCGTTTAACGGGTATGACATCAATGGATACACGTTTGGTACTAAGTGGAGTGATGATAGATCTGCAACCAAAAAATAGTGGCGTATCAGTACCTGGAGAGGGTGATAATGGTTTTTTTTGTACCATCACTGATATATGGGAAATGTACTTTGTTCAAGTCTGAATCGCATTGTTTAAATGTGAATGGGTAGATCAAGCTGAAGGGGTGCGCTCGGAGGATTTAGGCATGACTCTAGTTAATGGAGGATTTCTTGGGTCTAGGGAAGATCCATTCATCATGGCGGCGCAAGGTCATCAGGTATTTTATGTGGAAGATCCAATTGATGCTCGTTGGGAGATCATTGTTGATGGTAAGAAAACATACATCTATGATGACGGCTTCGATGATGACTGCAGCATATCTAAAGACACCATTCCGCCCTCGGTGTACGAAACTCTGGTGGAGGATGATGACATGTTTTGGTGCATCGGTGTGCAGAATGGATCATGAGTAAGGCATGTGGATTAATCCTGCGGGGAAAACTACAAAGAGGAAGGGGAGGCAACCAAAGAAGAAGAAGACTAAAAAGAGTAAAAAACATAAGTACCTATTTGATAAACATTGTTTTTGAATAATATGTTGTACTTCATGGTAATTATAAATGTAGTTAAATTTTACTTAAATTAAGTACACTGAATCTTGTAATTCTAAAAAAATTGTACACTATTGTAGTAGTAGAGAAAGCGTAGCTAACCTCGCTCCAAACTAATGCTTGTAAATGATAAGTCAATGGTTTGTATTCGGGCCTCATTCATACTCGGACCAGGGTCCGAGAAGGGTCGTGGGCTCGAGATACGCGGAGAGTGGATCCATAGACTCATCAATCCTAATCCTTATAAGGAATGTATATATTATAAATGTTCTACAAGGAATATACATCTTCTCAAAGATGGTAATACAACCATCCTAAACATGGTAACACCATCATGTCCGAAATATACTTCTATTATACGTGGTAATACAACTTCTATTCCCATAAGAGTTGTATTCATACCATAAATACATATCTTGGTGATCTACGGATTGTAGCCATATAAATACCCTAAAGGTTTGGTAGACCTCTCCATCTAATCTCATACTACATACTTTACGCCTTAAGCAAATATACTAACTTGAGCGTCGGAGTGTCTACCCCCGGGACACCCGGGGCCTTTGTTTTGCGGATCAGTTCGAGAGCCTGGTTCGTCATCGAAGTGTTGCTGTCAGGCATACATCAATTTAGCACGCCCAGTGGGACATCTCACACTCATTGACGACATCGCCTAACCTTGTCTCTGATCTGGTCTAGCACACTTGAAGAACAAATTCTCCAACAACATGTCTGACGCTGAGCAGCCCAGATGAAGCGCCTGTGTGCAGGGGCAAAATCCAGAAGACAATCCAGAAGCAGAGCAGCCACCTCAAGGACACGGACGCGGTCGAGGACGTGGTCGACCCAGAGGATCTCGTACGCACTTTACTTCAGAACCACCACCAAGCTCTACCGTGGGTGTCCCGTAAACTTCAACGTTCCGATATCCATCGGTCCAAATCCTATTATGATAGGAACACCAATCTCTGGTCCAAATCCGGCTATATCCAAAACACCTCCTGGATCAAATCCCATCGTATCTGGGATACCAGCATCTGGCTCCAATCCTGCTGCATCCAGAACCCCACCTTCTGGAACAAACACTGTTGGATCTGAAGTATCAAACTCTGGTCAAAGGGTTTCCATCCAAACCGACGTGAATGATAGCGCAGATGTCAATTCAGACGGCCTGGACACGGAAAATAGGTTGGGGTATAGTGATCCTGAGCCGATCTTTTCTCCAGAAGAACGAACATAAAGGGATCGGCAAATTCTTGTAGAAAGGCAGCAGGAGGACGCTAGACAAAGACGTCTCAGGGGAACCCTGAACCAAACCATACAACACGGACCACAAGGCTCCAATCCACCCCAGATCAATCTTGTCTCGGACACTCCCCTGAGGGAAAATAGGTTGGGGTATGATAGATTCAACTCGATCTTTCTCCAGAAGGCGGAGCACAAAGGGATCGACAAATTCTTGAAAATATACAATAGTAAGGAGAATCTGTGATAAAACATTATCATAGATACATGGTGATAAGTCCATGGTTCGTATTCGGACCTCATTCATACTCGGACGAGGGCCTGAGAAGGGTCGTGGGCTCGAGATACGCGGAGGGTGGATCCACGGGTCCTTCAATCCTAATCCTTATAAGGAATGCGTATATTATGAATGTTCTACAAGGAATATACATCTTCTCAAAGATGGTAATACCGCTATCCTAAACCTGGTAACACAACCATGTCCGAAATACACTTCTACTATACATGGTAATACAACCTCTATTCCCATAAGAGTTGTATTCATACCATAAATATATATCTTGTTGATCTACGGTTTGTAGCCATATAAATACCCTAAGAGGTTTGGTAGACCTCTCATCTAATCTCATACTTTATACTTTACGCCTTAAGCAAATATACTGACTTGAGCGTCGGAGTGTCTATCCCCGGGACACCCGGGGCCTTTGTCTTGCAGATCAGTTTGTGAGAAGGGTTCATGATCAAGAGCGGGTCGTAGACATTCATCAATTTGGCACGCCCAGTGGGACCCGCGGGCTGATCTTGATCTATACGACCTTCTAACTCATGGCTGATCCTGCTGAAAACCTTCGTGGGAGTACACGAATCCGTTTCTCGGTCCCGACAGGAGTAAGAAGCATCAACAACGACGAGACAAGCGACACCAGCAACCAGGGAGTAAGAAGGAGCATCAATGGTGTGCATCGATCGGCACAAGAAGCCTCTCCCTGGGAGTGGGATAGCAAAAGATCTCGCTCGGACATAACTATTACTTTTTCATCTGAAGATGCTGTTCCTAATCAAATTCCCCATTCAGATCCCCTGGTGATTACAGTTGACATAAACCATAACATGATCAGAAGGGTTCTGGTGGATGGAGGAAGCGAAGTACAAGTTATGTTTCTCAGTTGTTATGAACAGCTGGGATTGAACAGAAAAAACCTCACGCCTACAAGCCCAATCTCGGGATTTACTGGCAATCCCGTCAACACTGTAGGAAAAATTATTCTACCGGTGCAAGTAAGAGATGGCTCTCAGAGTATAACCCTACATTGCACCTTTACAATCATCGATTCCAGGTCACCGTATAACATAATCCTTGGAAGACCCTGGATGTACCAGGCACAGGCTATCTGGTCCCCCTACCATTTATTGATGAAGTTTCCTACCAACAAAGGGATTGCCACAATCCGAGGTTATCAACAATTAGCTCGAATATGCACAATTCAAGCTATCCGAGAATTAGAAAAGGAGAATCTTGAACTAGACAAGTACTCCGAGTCCGAGCCGATGCAACTCGGAGAATCAGGAACCGTTAAGGTTGGAACTCTCCTACCCCCCGAGATAAAAGCTAAACTACGAGATCTTCTCAACCAGTATATAGACGTTTTTTTCCTGGGACACCAACGACTTGGTAGGAGTATCCCCTCGTCTAGCAGAACTTACCTGAATATCAATCCCTCGCAAAAACCCATCAAGCAGAAACGACGCATCTTTGCACTAGATCGAGTTGAAGCCATTGAAGAGGAGATAGATAAGTTACTTAAAGCCCGCATAATCGAAGAAGTGCAATACCCAAAATGGATAGCTAACCCCGTGATGGTCAAGAAACCAGATGGAAAGTGGAGAATGTGCATCTACTTCACCAACTTGAACGATTGTTGTCCTAAAGATAGTTATCCCTTACCCTCGATCGACCGATTAGTGGAAGCGATTGCGGGGTACCAAGTACTAGCCTTCTTTGATGCCTTTAAAGGATATCATCAGATCCCTATGGCAGAGCAAGATAAAGAAAAAACCTCCTTTATAACCGACCGAGGAACTTTCTACTACAAGATGATGCCTTTCGGATTGAAAAATGCCGGAGCTACTTACCAGCGACTGGTAGACAAATTATTTAAATCTCAAATAGGGCGCAACCTTGAGATTTATGTGGACGACATGATTGTAAAGAGCCGCAGCTACGATGCCTTCTTTGAAGATTTAAAGGAAACTTTCGACACATTACGGGCCTCCAACTTGAAGCTGAATCCCGCTAAATGTACCATAGGCGTGTGAGCGGGAAAATTCCTGGGGTATATGGTATCCAATCGAGGAATTGAAGTAAACCCCGAGAAGATAGAGGCTTTGCAAAATATGCAACCTCCAAAAACCGTCAAGGACGTGCAGAAGCTGACAGGGTCCCTTGCAGCCCTTAGCTGTTTCCTATCCAAAGGAGCAGAAAAACATCTACCCTTCTTTAACATCCTTAAGAAGGCAAACCAGTTCGAGTGGTCACATGAATGCGGAGAAGCTTTCCAAGAACTTAAAAACCATCTTCGGCAACTTCCGACATTGTCAAAGCCAGATAAAGGAGAGACTATTTACTTATATATATCTGCATCCCAGCTAGCTATCAGCGCTGTATTGGTTAAAGAAAAGGAGGGATCGCAACATCCCATATACTATGTGAGTAGGGCCTTACAAGGGCCCGAGACCAGATATACCCCTCTCGAGCGTTTGATATTAGCCCTTGCCCACGCTTCTCGGCGGTTGAGACCATACTTCCAAGCTCATACAATAGTTCTCCTAACCAACTACCCGATTAGGCAAATCCTCCAAAAGCCTGATGCTTCGGGGCGGATGATGAAGTGGGCCATCGAGTTGGGAGAACATGACATACAGTATAGACCTCGGACAGCCATCAAAGGCCGGGCCTTATCTGATTTCATAATGGAGTCTGTTGAACCAGTGGAGATAGACAAACCAAGCCCAGGGCCGGACTCCAGAAAATGGAAACAATATGTGGATGGATCCTCCAACTCGGAGGGAAGCGGTGCTGGAGTATTACTCACCAGCCCCGAGGAAAAGGATCATCCTTACGTTCTCCATTTTGATTTTCGAGACACCAATAATGAAGCAGAATATGAAGCCCTCATTACGGGGCTAAAACTAACAAAGGACCTTGAGGCCGAGGACCTTGAAATCTTCAGTGACTCGCAAATCGTGGTTCAACAGGTTAAAGGCGAATATGAAACTCGAGAGTACAGTCTCCAGAAGTACCTTGAGATAGTTAAGCCTCTCCTAAATCAATTCCGACATTATGAGCTGAATCATATCCCCCGAGAAGACAACCACAAGGCTGATGCACTTAGCAAACTTGCCTCCTCGGACCTCAACATAAGATCTTCTCAAGAATTGCTAATGGAAACCCTGGCGAAGAGAAGTTACGAAGAGAGTAGCATCATGGCTATTGACATCTCAGACACATGGATGAACCCCAACATTGAATTCCTTCAAACGGGTACCCTTCCCGAGGACAAGCACCTGCCACGGAAGGTCCGAGTTAAAGCTCTGAAATATGTCATCCACAATAGTATCCTATACAAGAGAGGATACCTCCAACCCCTGCTTAAGTGTGTCGGACCCTCTAACGTGGAACACTTAATACAAGAAACACATGAAAGAGTCTGCGGCAGCCACCAAGGTCCGCGTACTGTCACCCAAAAGCTCCTACAGATGGGTTATTTCTGGCCTGCGATGTTACAAGACGCCAAAAGATATATCAATTCTTGCCATCAGTGCCAGATATTTGCCAAGATGATCCACATGCCACAGGAGAATATGATAACCATCCAAGAATCCTGGCCATTTGTTCGATGGGGCATAGATCTCGTCGGACCTTTTCCTACGGCCCCTGGTAACTTCAAGTACCTCATTGTGGCCATCGATTATTTCTCAAAATGGGTAGAGGCTGAAGCCCTAACCAACATAACTGGCAAAACAGTTATTAACTTTTGCTGGAAGAATATCGTTTGTCGCTATGGCATCCCGAGATAAATAGTGACCGACAATGGAGCACAATTTGCTAATGATCCCTTCAAGACATGGTGTACGAAGTATGGCATACACTAGAAGCTCACATCGGTATATCATCCAGAAGCTAATGGCCAAGAAGAGGTTACGAACCATACCTTGGTAAGCGGTATAAGAAGCGCCTCGAAGGAGCTAAAGGAAACTGGATCAAAGAATTACCAAGCGTGATCTGGGCCCATAGAACCACACCAGCCACAACAACAGGAGAGACTCCTTACAGCTTAGTCTATGGGTCCGAAGCGGTCATCCCCATAGAAATCGGGGTCCCCTCAGCCCGTACTTCTCAACCAACTGACGAAGATGGCATGGCCAAAGAAGAAAACCTTCGTCTAGACCTTGACCTCCTAGAGGAGAAGAGAGCGAATGCTACAATCCACGAGGCCAAGGTAAAGGAAAGAGTCAAGGGCTACCATGATAGAAGAGTCCTCTTAGCCACTTTCGTTAAAGGAGACCTTGTCATGAGGTTGAACGAAAAAAGCAAGAAAGAAGTGGAAGGGACGCTAGCACCGAACTGGGAAGGTCCATATCGAGTCCTAGAATCCCATCCAGGGGGAAGCTACCTCTTGGAAACCATGAAGGGGGAACCTATACCACGAAGATGGAATTTGACGGAAGTATCACGGAAGATAAAACTCAATGAAGAGCCTCACAAAGGTTCGAGAATATCAAGAACGTCTGAGAAGTCTCATCAAGGTCCGAGACAAATATGCTCTAGCACAAACGGGTACTCAAACTCAAACCCACTATTTACTTTACTTCTACTCTCAAAGTTATAAACTCAGATTGAAGTCACGATATTTTTATACCTATCCTTAGAATCAGCAATCTTAAATACTTTTATAAAAAGAGGATCGTTGTCTTAAGTATAACACTGATTGTTATTCAAAACTATATACATTATAAGGTATATGATTGGTCAACTTACAAGTTGTTTGGATCTAATATTCAAAAACCAATTGTTTTGAATAAAGGAGATAGGTTTGAGATAAAGTACTTCTAAAAAGTGCTTGATTGAGGTCTATAGACCAAAAGGGCAGACGTGCTCGAAAATCAATCATCTCAACACAAAGAGGGGAAACCTAAAAAAAAAAGTTGAAGTTCATATCAAAGGTGTTATTACATCAGAATATGATAGTTCTAAAAAAGACCCTCAAAAGGGCACACATAGAGTAAAAACCTCGAACCTAAATAGTTCATATCAAAGGTGTTATTACATCAGAATATGATACTTTAAACAAGACCCTCAAAAGGGCACATAAGAGGCTAAACCTCAAATCTAAAAAGGACATATCAAAGGTGTTATTACATCAGAATATGGTACTTTTAAATATACCCAGTAGGGTTTCCTAGGACTTCACCAGAAGTGACACTTGAGAGATGGGCTATTGTCAACTTTTCTGCACGCTATGCCATTAAAGACCTTGGCAAAAAATGCCTGAGGAAGAAACCCAACAATATTAAGCCCGCAGAGTATTCATCATGGATAATTGCGAGGACTTAACAACTAAGGTTGGGGCTCCTTTCCGGTAAATCATGAAGACCGAGGATGATTAAAAGATGCCAAAAAGTAAGGTAGCAAACCTGCTGGAACTACTCAGTTGGAGGATTAAGCACCTCTTCAAGAGGAGGTAAGTCAAGATACTTGGCTCTAATAAGCCTCAATAAATCTCCTGATGTTACTACCTTCTCGGAGGAACCCAATGCATCCAAGAACTTGGCCCCAGGGATCCAGCGTTTAGCAATCAGAGCAGATAGCTTGCCAGCAGCATTAGGATGAGAAAAGATTTCCTTCATCATCTTCACCTCCTCATCGGACTGACATAGTTGCAGGACGCCACTCAAGATCTCATGTAGCTCAGAGGAATGGAATAAATCTCCATACTCCTCCCTATGGCTCTGAAACTCGGGGTTACAAACAACTAAGGCACTCCAAAGCTTCAGGGGTCGTTTGGGCCCCTCTGGGTCCTTCTCCGCGGCTTGATTTTGCGCCAAGTCCTCTGCAATATCACGATAAGTCTCCAGCTCTTTCTCCTAAGACTTCTTCGCCGAAAGAAGGTCCTCATTCTCGGCCTCCAGCTGCTTCACCCTGGCTTCTAGTTGAGTCACATCCAATGGAGCCTGAACGGGAGGAGTAGAAGCGACAGACTTAGTTGTCATAGTCAAGAGGGAAGCTTCCATCTCCTCCTTCTTTGCCCTGAACGACCGGCACTTAACATGTAATTACATCACAGAATCAGACCAGTGCCGGATTGATGTATGTCGGACACCAACACTTCGACGACGAACCAGGCTCTTGAACTGATCTGCAAGACAAAGGCCCCGGGTGTCCCGGGGATAGACACTCCGACGCTCAAGTCAGTATATTTTCTTAAGGCGTAAAGTATAAAGTATGAGATTAGATGAGAGGTCTACCAAACCTCTTAGGTTATTTATATGGCTACAATCCGTAGATTACCAAGATATGTATTTATGGTATGAATACAACTCTTATGGGAATAGAGGTTGTATTACCATGTATAATAGAAGTATATTTCGGACATGGTTATATTACCATGTTTAGGATAGCTGTATTACCATCTTTGAGAATGTGTATATTCCTTGTAGAACATTCATAATATACACATTCCTTATAAGGATTAGGATTGATGGACCCGTGGATCCACCCTCCGCGTATCTCGAGCCCACGACCCTTCTCGGGCCCTTGTCCGAGTATGAATGAGGTCCGAATACGAACCATGGACTTATCAGTAGCCCCAAGGTAGATCTTCAGAATATAGAGTGCTCCATCTCAAAGGTTGAAGGAGAGGCATGCTTCTCGAGGTAAGACCAATAACTCGAGGGAGAATAACTCGGGGTGTTAAGCTCGGGGTATCCTTCTGGGACTGTCCTCTCGGGCTTACCCTTCTGAATATCTAGCTTCAAGTTCTTTCGTATTCCATCAAATATATGGACGGCTGAGATTAGCTTCTTTTGAAATCCAGATGGTAGATACACGTGGCGTGTCTTCATTGGCAAGCAGAGACGGTCTGTTCCCCATCTCTCCAATTAATTGTCTTGGAAACAGAATCGAGATAATTGCTCGTCTTCAATGCTGTCTTGGTTTGGATTAAATTTCCCAAGTCATTCCCATTGTCTTCTTTATTCAAAAATTTCTTCTTTCCAAGTTCAGAAGACGCATCAATACTTCATCAATTTCTGAAGCCCCATATTTCTACTTCCTGCTTCCATCATCAGTAAGTATTATCGTCATTTTCTGCGCATTTGCTTGTGTCTGTTTTTTCCTTTTATCTTTGTGTGCGTCTTTCCCCCCATACTCTCTGTAATCATGAGCAATAGTAGTAGAACAATTTCCTTCCCCCATCATGATGAGGGAGAGTATGTAGAAGCTCAGGCTGAGGAGAATAGCTCCCTTGAACTCCATAAGGCTGAGGTAGCAGGTGGGAAAAAACATGTAGTTTTGAAGAAGAAAGCCTCTGAGGAAGAGAAGAGGTTGGGGCTATGGATAGGAGGCTCAGATAGAGGGAAATAGCCCCGTGGTAATGCATGAATCCAGAGGTATAGCGTCCATGGATGGCGAAGGTAATAGTAGAAAGTCGTTGAAGGAGGATAAAGCACACACTGATGCTGCTATCTTTGCAGAAGGTTGTCCCATTTCAATTCCTTCTGATGCCGACCTCATGTATTTTGGAGAGAACAAGTCTGCAGCTGAATTAGTAACTCCGACCCGAGGGGTCATATATGGGAGATTTCTGCAGCATGGGTTAGCCTTCCCTTTTTCCCCACCGTTGAATGATTTTCTTCAGCATTATAGGCTGCATCAAGGGCAGTTACATGCCAATGTGATAGTAATCATTATAGCCTTAATAACTTGGTGTGCTCGTAAAGGTTATCGTCCCAGTCTCTCCTTGTTACGGACCATGTATAAGGTTTCCGTTGTTAAACAAAATGTGACCTTGACCTCTCGGGATACCACTTTAGGTAAGCTTTTTGTGCTTCCTGTAAACTGCGGAAAGTGGGATCAGGTAAAACTAACCTTCGATCGAACCAAGTATGAAGTTCCTGACTGGAATGAAGATGTCCAAAATGAGATCTGGCATGAAGTGGAGTCGTCCTGCCAACTGCTGAATATAGATGGGGAGTTGGTGAATGATAAGATCAAACTTAGAGAGGGTAAGTTTGTATCTGGAGATCATCAAATGGGTTGGCAATGGCCTATAGAAACGTATGAATGGTTGAATCAACTATCCGGCCGTACTCTTCAAAATTGCAGCTTCTTGAAGTTGTCACATTTTGATCGGCCAGAAGGTGTTGAGATGGATTGGTATGAAACCCTTCTGTCTATGGATCAAAATCCAACTGGTGCAGCTAAGGCGTTGCAGGCCTATAGGGCAGTAGAAGAAAGGACTGTCCAAGATGAAGACTCAATCACTCAATCACATGTGGCTTTAGATCCATCCGATGAGGAAGAGGATGAGGGTTCAGCCCTAGTTCGATGTCCGAGAAAGGAAATGTCTCAGACCTCTAGTGTCCCTCCCATCATGACTGATAATTTTGATGAGGTCGTGATGATAACTCCTGTAGTAGATTCGGATGCGTTGCAAGACGGTATTTCTTCTTGTGTTATATTTTCGTCCACAATTTCTCCATTGCTTCTTACGCTAACTTCTTTCCTTATATATGCAGTGGGTGCTTCTAGAGGGAACAAGGCAGCAAGTTTGGTTGCCCAGATAGCTGAATCCAGAGGGCTGTTGAACAGTAATGAGAAGAAGAGGGATCTCGAGGCTTCAGGGAGCTCTTCGGACAAGTCTTCAAAGAAGCCGAGGTTCGAACTCAGAACATTGGGAGAGTTCGAGAAGTATGTGGCACTTCCTCCTTCTGAGGTTCTAGTCGAGGTGGTACCGGGCTGTCCCGAAATTAATCAGGTATGATTCGTCATGGCTTTTGATAGGATTAACTGTGTAGTTATCTAATTCTCTTTGTCTTCTTTCACAGTGTGCGAGTCTGATGAGACATATGTACAATTCTCTTCGGACACTATATGACCGTTCTCAAGGACTGGAGTCCAAGCTCGAGTTGATGGAGGAGGAGATGTCCAAGAGGTCTAAGGAACCTTTGGATATGCTGAAGCATCTCCAGGATGAGAGGGCTCGGGATAAGGCCATAATAAAGGCCTTGGAAGAGGAGAATCAAGCTTTGAAGAAGGCAAAAAGGCTGTCTGATGGTTCCTTCTTAGAATTGAAAAGGAACATGGCTTCGGTGGAAGCTGAGAGAGACCGGTATGCTGATCCCGTTAGCCAGAGGCCGCTAGTTAGGTTGATAATAGACTTCTGCCTCAACTGTCCAGAGATGGAGGCACATCGCCAGGAGTATGGTGAATTCTACCATAAATCTGAGCTCTCGAAGATGTGGATTCCTCTGAAAGGGTTTCTCAGTGAAGAGATTCAAGGATGTCTTGCCCCTGCCTACACTTCGCCGGAAGTGTCAGAGAATATGAAGGAGTTTCGGGCGAAGTTTAACTAGGTTGGGGGGTTTAAGACCAGTCTACTGGCTAGCTTGGAATCTTTGAAGAGGGCTTTGACTCTTTGTACCCTGAGCTGACGTTCCTGATGGAGAAACAGGCTACTGGCCAAACTTCACTTGAGGACCCAAAGACTTCTGATGGGCAGGAGAAGACTGTAACTCCTTAGAGCCTTGTCTTTTACTTCAATATTTTTCTCTTTTCGCCAAATTTCGGCGTTTCATGTATTCTGAACATGTGCTTTGTCTTTGGAATTAATTGGCCTTTACCTTCCTTTATGTCCAGTGTTGCTCTGCCGCTTGTGCTGATATGCAGGTCAAGTATGAAGTTGTCCTTCAGAAGAACGAGAAACTGGAGGAAGATCTGGATGACTCCAAAAGCTGCTTCAGCATTGTGTGGGAAGAATGTGAGAGTCTTCGAGGTGGGCTCAAAGAGGCTTTGAAGCGAAGAGCTAACCTGAATTAGGAGTTGAGTGATCTTCAGAAGAGATATAAAGATCTAGAAGATGCTCACAATAAGGTCGTGGCCACCAATAAAGAGTATGACCAAGAATGTAGGAAAGTCAGGATTGACTTAATGAAGGTCAAGGGTGAAAGTCATGAGAAACATCTTCTTATTTCTAGACCCCGAGATGAGACTATCACTGTGAATCACAAGATTGCCTCCAGGATAGATGAGTTGAGAATGTGCCAGGCCTAGCTTAACGCTTGCAGGTTCCAAATAAAGGAACTAGAGGCTCAAGGTGTGTTTGCCATACCTTCAGGGTCTTCAAGGAGGGAGATTGGTGGTCTTTATGGTGTCCCCTATTCAGGACCTTTGATAAGGCCTCATGTCCAAGGGGGTGTATCTCGAGGGATCCCATGTGGAAGGGGCAGAGAGGTGACACCTACTTCTAGAGCTCGTGGCTCTATTAACTCTCCTGCTCGACCTGTGGAAAATAGAATTGGGTCCCCCGCGGCCTCTCAGTTGATGAGGGTGGCAGAGAAAAGTAATTGGGTTCGTGGCCTCCAAAGTGTTCGAGGTCGTGCCTCTACTTCTTCTCGCGGTCGGGGTCGTGCCCCTATATCTAAAGACCTTCACAAGGTGTAAGAAGTTTCTTAGTGTAATAACACTTTTTGATTTTGCCTTTATAAAGGTCCTTATTTTGCAATCCTTGAGAAGATTGACTCTTTAGGCTTATGAATAGCATTAATAAATAGTGATGTATACCTTAATAGGAGTATCACATAGAGAGTCGTATTTCAAACTTTGTGAGTTTGTATGACCCGTATCATGTTGGTCTTTGACCATATACATTTTATAAGTATATTATTTTATTTTGGCCTAAGATGATTGTAGTTCAGACACGTAGTCTAAACAGCTCATATTAGATAAGTATCAATCGTACACTTATAAGCGTATGTATCTTTAGGCAGCAGTCTTACTTATGCTTTGTGAGGCATAGTTTCTCTTTGTTTTTAGAGAGTATGGACTGCATCAAAATAAAATAGAAGATATATATATCGAAAAGAAATTGTTTTATTCGAACTTGAGAGTTCGGTAAAATTATAAAAGACAACCTCGAGTTTGGGAACTCGGGTATAAAATGTAAAAAGATGAAAAGAAAAAGAGCTTGGCCCGTAGGCCTTATTGAAGTAGTTTCTCCTTATATGGAGAAGGTCTACTTGGTTTTAGTTCTGAGGTACATGCGTAGGAAGGGCGCCATAATGACAAGGTCCAAGTGCTCTCCTTCGCGTGTTTGTAAGAGGTAGAATCCACCGGATTGTGCTGCGGAGATTTTGTATGGTCCTTTGGTCCTCGACTCCAGCGTTCTTCCTAGCTTGTTGGTGCACCACGGAGCAACTGGCATTACCAGTTCCCCCACTTGGAAGGTTTGGTGGCGGCGTTTATGCCATAGTGCAGTCATCTCGTTATAGGCCTCTTCTTCAAAATGGAACACCATGGGTTGTTCGAGATCAGGATCGGGTACCAGATCTCCTAGAATATTGTTGACGGCCGAGATATTGCTCACTTTTCTGGCATCACGGATGGTCGTGATCATACAAGAGCGCGCCACTCCTTGGTCTCCTTTGATTGAAGCTACTCCTTGTGGTGTTGGAAAGTTCAGCATCAGGTGGTAGGGAGACCATACAGCTTTATCTTGGCACATCCAAGGTCTTCCAAGGATAATGTTGAAGGGTGTGACCGTGTCTACTACCACAAATGTGCAGTACAAGGTTAGACTCTTGGCTCCTTCTGCTACTGTGACTGGGAGTGTGATTTCCCCGAGAGGTATTACTGGATTTCCTATGAACCCCGAGATCGGACCCGTAGGTTTGAGATCATCTTTGGTAAATCCTAGTTTCTGGAAGCAATCTTGGAACATTACTTCCACTCCGCTCCCGTCGTCTATGAAGACTCTCTTTATTAGAGTATCTTTTACGGTTTCTGAGATCATGAGAGGATCCGAGTGAGGCATCTGATTTGGCACGGCATCCGCATCCGAGAAGGTAATGGATCCTCGGGGCAGAGCCTCTTTTTGACTGGCTCGGTGTGGGGTATAGCTCGCACACTATCCTTCAGCTTGGTCAAGGAAATTGCTTCTCCTGTATAGCCATTGATGTCGTTGATGACTCGGTTGGCTCCGTTTGGCGGTGGTGGAGGAGGATCTTGAGGGTTGTTGCCTCCGCCGCCGGGTTGTTGTTGTTGTTATTATTGCGGTAGCCATCCTTCTTTCCCCCATACCTCCTTTGGGTCCCTTGGTTATCACTAGTTGTTGATGGTGCAATTTGTTGCACAATTCCCTGACGAATCAACTTCTCGATCTCATTTTTGAGTTGATAGCACTCCTCGGTATCATGCCCCCGATCTCGGTGATATTGGCAGAACTTTGGCGACCTTTGACTCTCGGCTGATTCCTTCATGGCGGGTGGGTCCTTTAAAAGGTGCCTGTGAATGGATAGAATTTCAGCCCGAGATCTCGCCAGAGGAGTGTATGACTAGAAGGTGGGCTTTGTAGTGTTATCAGTCTTCTCGAACTTCGGTATCTTCGCCCTGGATTCTTTTCTGTCCATAAGGAATTATGGGGGCCTTTTGTCCGTCACGGCATTTGATTTGCTAGCGTACTTCTCCATGATGACCTGGAGGTGTTGAATGGTTGTTGGATTTTTCGTTGCCAGCTTCATCCTTAGAACATCATCATTCACGCTCATCCGCTACATATTTATCAGGAGGCGTTCATCCCGACCATAGCATTCAGTCGCTAGGTCCATGTACCTATGATAGTGTTCTATCACAGTCTCTCCTTCGTGGCAAGCCACATACCCCAGATCTCCGAGGGACTTGGTGAACTTCTTCTTCTGGAAGAAAGCGTGGAGAAGAAACTCGGCGAAATCTCAGTAATCAAATAAACTTTCTGGTTTCGTCTGGGTAAACCATGTCTGTGCTTTCCCTCGGAGGTAACTAGGGACGATCTTGCATATTTCCAATTCATGGAAGTTCCTGGTTTCCAAGATCTTAAAGAAGACCGAGAGAAATTCTCTAAGATCGCTGGTGCCATCGTATGTGGGTAAGTGCTCTGGGACCTTCTTGTGATTATCGAAGGGGAGATTCACAATATGCCGCGAGAAGGGCGAACGAGAAGCTTGTCCTCTGGGTCCGAGAATACGTGTGATTTCTTGGTCAAATTTGTATTTACCTCGGGTAGGGTAGGCTCCATCTTGTGAGTAGGGCCGATCAACGTCATTTTACCATTCACTTCGAGATCGCTCCCTCTTCTCGCGTCTGAGCTCTTTTTCAATGTTGATGATGCGCATCCTTCGCACCTCCTCCCTACTTAATCCTGTGCCTTAGCCCTGATAATTGGATACATTAGGAGGTGGTGGCAGACTACTTCGAGCATTATAAGGCGGTAGATCCTTGGATAAGTTGTTGAGGAGCCTTCGCTCTTGAGTAGGATTAGTAAGTGGTGTAGTTTGAGCTCCTGAGACAGATACTATGTTGGGGGCTTCATGCATCTGTGCACTGAGTTGTTGACTTGAGTTTATCAAAGATGCGACGAAGTCAGGATATTGGGCTTGCAAGTTCCTCAATAGCGTTCGGGCATCTTCAGGGATCGTTCTCGGAGGGTCAAGGTTAATATAAGTTGGCCCAGAACCTGGAGGGTTATGTCCTACAGTCCGGCTCAAGGTTTCCCTAAGACGTCTTTGTCTTTCCTCCTCCTGTTGTTTTTCCGCGAGGATTTGTTGATCTCTGAGTGCTTGTTCTTCTGAGGTGAAGATCGAATCAGGTCCGTCATATCCAAGGTCATTCTCTGGGTTGAGGCCGTCTTGATTGTTGACTTGTTCGCTGTAGTTCATGTCAGTCTGGATCGAAATTCTTGGTCCCGAGTTCGGTGCTTCAGATCCAACAGGATTTGATCCAGAAGGTGGTACTCCTGACGCAACAGGATTTGATCTAGAATGTGGCACTCCTGACGCAACAGGATTTGGACCGGAGAGGGGTGTTCCGGATACGACAGGATTCGTACCGAAGGAGTTTGGAACGTTGGAGTTTCCTGCTCCCACGGTAGAGCTTGACAGTGGTTCAGAGGCGGAACGTGTGCGAGATCCTCCAGGTCGACCGCGTCCTCGTCCTCATCCTCGTCCTTGGGGGGTAGATCTGATTCTGGATTTTGCCCTAGCACTCGGGCGCTACGTCTGGGTTGCTCAGCTTCAGACATGTTGTTGGGGAAGTTGCTTCAGATGCGCTAGACCAGATCAGAGACAAGGTTCGGCGACATTGTCAATGGGTGTGAGATGTCCCACTGGGCGTGCCAGTTTGATGTATGTCGGACACCGACACTTCAACGACGAACCAGGCTCTCAAACTGATCTGCAAGACAAAGGCCCTGGGTGTCCCGGGGATAGACACTCCGATGCTCAAGTCAGTATATTTGTTTAAGGCGTAAAGTATAAAGTATGAGATTAGATGAGAGGTCTACCAAACCACTTAGGGTATTTATATGGCTACAATCCGTAGATCACCAGGATATGTATTTATGGTATGAATACAACTCTTATGGGAATAGAGGTTATATTACCATGTATAATAAAAGTATATTTCGGACTTGGTTGTATTACCATGTTTAGGATAGCTGTATTACAATCTTTGAGAAGATGTATATTCCTTATAGAACGTTCATAATATACGCATTCCTTATAAGGATTAGGATTGATGGACCCGTGGATCCACCATCCGCGTATCTCGAGCCCACGACCCTTCTCGGGCCCTTGTCCCATTATGAATGAGGTCCGAATACGAACCATGGACTTATCACGGATAACGTCATTAGCTCGACACCCCAGCGTGGATAGATCTGCCATCAGCTGTAAGATCAAAGACATATTAAAACCTGGCATTTGAGGAATCTATATAGTATAACATGAAAGATAGTTACCTCAGCGACGAAGGGATACTTCTTAGAAGACCTCAGAGAAGCCTCACCATCCTCTTCCTTTGGGCAGCTCAGATAGTACTTCAGTTTCTTCAGAGAAGCATCTTCGGAGATCACCAGCTCAAGGTCAGATTCATCATCATCATCTGAGGACCTCCCAACCTCCAGTTCCCTCTCCTCGGACTCCTCCGCTTCCTCATCTATGACCTGGAGAGCGGCCTTCCCCTTCTTGAACTTTTTCCTTGGGGGAGACGCTATACATATAAACCTCAGTATATGAAACAAGAAAAACATATCATATGTCAACAATATATGACTTGAAGAGCTACCTGAAGAAGACCGACTAGAAGAGGATTCACCCGGATTCCGAGGAGATTTTCTCGGACCTCCTTTCCTGGCCTTCTTCTTTCTTCCCTGGATTCTATCAGGGAGAGCCCAATTCCGATCAGGCTTCAAAAATCTGGAGGTAGATTTCGACCGAGGAACATCCAACAGGTACGAGTAAGTGATACTGGGCCACTGCCAGACAGAGCCATGTGCGCCTAGAATAAAATCCCCTCTTTGAAGGGTAATGTCCTCCTTTAGGAGCTCCTCGACGATGCCCTTTAAGTGATCAGGAATGAGGAAAACCCTGTCACGATCTATAGCATCCTTGGGCTTGGGATGAAAGTCAGGAACCTCGTACTTGCTTCAGTCGAAAGTGAAAAGGTCGGCCTCCCACACACCACTGTTATCAGGATATGTGAAGGGTTTCTTCTTCCTCGGGGTAAGGGTAATGTACTCATAATCCTCAAAAGAGAATAACTTGTACAGACTCCTGAATAGATCCAGGCTTGGTTCGTAGTTCCTCCGAGCACACCAGGATATCACAACCATGATTAATACCACCACATTGGAGTGAATTTGGCTCGGATGTAGTCGATGATGTTGAAGGAACTCATGAAATAAAGGGGGAAAAGAAAAACTAATCCCCTGTTGAAAAAAACCTCCCATAAAGTACCCCTCGGGTGGGGCTCACCAGATTTTGAGTTGGGATTTCTTCATCCTCGAACTTCAAGCAAGCGTCAAGAGGATATGACAGCCTGCAGGACCGCAGATACTTTAGCGTCTTTTCATCGACCACCTTGCTAACGCTCCACGTATCATTAGAAGCTGGAACCCGTTTTTCAACTTGGGGCTCCGTATTTGGGTCCGGATTCGACCCAGAAACACCGTCGTCCGTCACCGCAGTTACAGCCTGCAGCGGCGTCGCCATGGTTACCTCCATCAGTTCCCCAGACTCAACCTCTAAGAATAAGCTACTCAAGTCACGAGCAATTGGGGCTCCTCCTTCAACACCATTATCTACATTGCTAGGGGGAATGCTGTAATTCGCACAAGACATAGCAATATAGATAATGGGGGGAAGTGAATATATATGAAGAAAAGAAGACAGATTTGAAGAACTCTTTCTGAAGGCGGAAACGCAGAATACTTGGATGAAGATTGATGATAATATTTCTTTGTTATATAACCAGTAATTAGCGTGCAGTTAAGGGGAGTAATTACCTCGACTCACAAAACGATACAGGCAATTGGAAGGTTGGTCCTCCTCACCGCCAGAAGATACAATGAACAATGGCCACGTGTCAGTCTCTTCAGAATTTAAGAAGACAGATCTAGATCCAACCGTCCACGTGTCTTGATGGAATACGAAAGAACTTTAAGCTAAATATTCAGAAGGGTAAGCCCGAAAGGACAGTCCTAGAAGAACACCCCGAGCTTAATACCCAGAGTTATTCTCCCTTGAGTTATTGGTCTTCCCTCGAAAAGCAGGTCTCTCCTTCAACCTTCGAGATGGAGCCCTCTATATTCTGAAGATCTACCTCGGGGCTACTGATAAGTCCATGGTTCATATTCGGGCCTCATTCATACTCGGACCAGGGCCCGAGAAGAATCGTGGGCTCGAGATACGCGGAGAGTGGATCTATAGGTTCATCAATCCTTATCCTTATAAGGAATGCGTATATTATGAATAATCTACAAGGAATATACATCTTCTCAAAGATGGTAATATAGCCATATTAAACATGGTAACACAACCATGTCCGAAATATACTTCTATTATACATGGTAATACAACTTCTATTCCCATAAGAGTTGTATTCATACCATAAATACATATCTTGGTGATCTACGGATTGTAGCCACATAAATAACCTAAAGTTTTGGTAGACCTCTCCATCTTATCTCATACTACATACTTTACGCCTTAAGCAAATATACTGACTTGAGCGTCAGAGTGTCTACCCCCGGAACACCCGGGGCCTTTGTTTTGCAGATCAGTTTGAGAGCCTGGTTCGTCGTCGAAGTGTTGGTGTCCAGCATACATCAGTAAACTTGCTATGTAGCGATCTCGTAACACTGGCGAAATAGTTACGATTTCGTAAAAAAAGGCTGAAAATCGCAAGTGAGCTTCTGTCTCTTGAGTCTGACAGGTTACGATCTTGCTTGATGTCTTTGTTGTTAAATATATTTGCTTAACATGACACTAGCGAGGTCGCTAGTAACTCGCCAGGTGATTAACTTGACACTAGCGAAGTCGCAAGTATGTCGTCACGTACCAATAAATTAAATTTAACTCCTTTGTAAAGTGGTGTTATATATTGAACCACACAAAACATAAGCATAACTAATGGAAGTTGATATATTCAAATATACATAATAAAATAGATGACATTCAAATAGAAATATTCATTGCAATATTGATTCAAAAACTGACAAATACAAATTGAAATTGAAATTGTTATCAATTGAGTACAACTACTAGCCAACATGAAAGAATGCAATCTAATCATCTTTGCTATGAGGTGGTGTCTTTGTTGTTTCTGGTTCATCCCCCTTCGCCTTTTTCCTGGCATGAGCCCTTTCGATGCCACGTATCACCTTCTCCGTTAACCAGTTTGCGTGATTGATTTTGGCCACTTTATCCCTGAACAGGTCGACCGTGTCTTCTACACCCTTGTAGTATGCCTCTGAGGGTACACCTGTTCATGTAAGTCAAACAAAAATATGGTGAGTATAGCAAATAAATTGTATAAAACGGAAATTAAAATGTAGGGGTTTAGTGTGGCTAACCTTCGACGTTCTCTCTGACTTCCTTAGGATTAAACTGTAGACGTTTCTTGGGTCCATCCGCTACCTTCTGTCACACGCCATCAACCAACTCAAACTTACCTTTTCTCTCAAAATATTGCATCGTATAGAAGAAACAATCCTTGGCAGACGCAGATAATTTTATCTTGGGATTATCGGAGGTGAGAAACATGGTAATGAAATTACCGTATGGGAGCTTCTTGACTTCCCTATTATTCTCGACCACACTTTGTCTCATGTGCTCGAAAATGAAATAGCCCGGGTTCAACTCTATCTCCTCCATGACGCAGTAAAATATGCACATAGTTGTATAATTCATCTCGGTGATCCAACCACCCTTAGGCACGACACTCCTAGCAACAATCTCATAAACATTCCTCTCCTCCGCACTCAGTTGATGAATCTTATAAGACCTAGGCACCCTTAATCTTTGGCATCCCTATCAAAATACTCCTTTGCAAACTTGTCTACATTCTCTCGATCCAAAACCCCAACCTCAGGCCATTTTTCTCTAATGTAAAAACCCGGAGGGGGTTGGTGGCTAAAGTCATCTTCAAGAGCATATGACACGTTCAATGCCTGGTTAAAAAAATCCTCCCCAATCTCATAATCCTTCTTTTTAACCCTAGTGAACCACCTACCCGTCTCCTTTTCTTCCTCAATTAACTGGTGAAATTTAGCATAGAATTGGCACGTCTGATCCTTATGTGCCGGATAGTTCAAACCTAACAACTCACCCAACTCATGAAATTGAAAAATCTTTAACACATTCTCCAATCCTAGTTCTTTAATCTAATTAAAATCGATGACATAACAATCTAGTAATTCACAATCAGCCATGTAAGTAGAATAGGCCTCAGACGCATCTAAACTTACAAATATAGCCTTGTCGTATTTGGTTGAACTGGTCCCCGCCATCCCCCGTTGCAGAGATCCCGAAGCCTGAGCTTCATTCCGCCGGCCTCCCAGCACAAACGGATTGGGCGCCAAATTCTTTGTCATTGCCATTGGTCTTGTCGGATGTGTATGTTGGGTTTGTGTTTAGTTTTTCTTTTCTAAGCTCTGACAGGTTTGATCGTGGTTTGAAATCAGAAGATCTCCAAATTTGATATTTATAGGTTAGACTGTTGTAATATCGTAAGTTTCAAGCCAGATTATATTCACGTTGGTTGCGAGATCGTAAGTTGTCACGCACACAAGTAAACGACGTTGTTTAACATGCTGTTAGGGTTTAATTCTCAGCAGTAATACTAGCGAGTTCGAAACTTAATTAATTCACATTAATTAAATTCTCAGTAGTACTACTAGCGAACTCGCTACTAGCGGTTTGTTAGGTGTATGTGATGATATAGGCTGTAGCGATCTCGTAAACAGGCATGCCAACATTTGTCCCACATCGGCACATTAGAAGGTCATTGTTCAGTTTATATACACTTACATTTTAGAAAGGTTCGATAAGTCGCCGACCCGTGCAAATTGAACATGAAACACCAAGGCTGAGGCCCAATACTTACATCGGCTAAGGCCCAATACTTATACTATCACTACTACTACAGCCCAATATAGACCCAAACCCAAAAACCCTTTTTTGAAGGGTTCTTATCATGTAGCGAACTCGCTACCAGTCACGTCAAAGTTTAGTTTTTGAATTGTGTCATGCTTTGTGGCAAACTGATCCGTTGCGAGTTCGCTAGAGAATCGCCAGCTAGGCTCTATTGAACCAATACGACATGTAGCGATCTCGTAAGTACCACTTACACCCGTTGCGAGTTCGCTAGAGAATCGCCAGCTAGGCTCTGTTGACTGAATACGACATGTAGCGAGTTCGTAAGTACCACGTAAACTGGAGCGAGTAAGTAGCGAACTTGCTAGGTGTTCTACTAATGAATCATCCTGAAACGTGTCAGTTACGAAATCGCTAGGAGCTCGCACTATACCAAAAGTAAATGATTTTGCTGAAATGAAGTCACAACAACTCTAACATGGTAATGAACAATGTACATCTAAAAAGTGTAAAATTCAATGACCATATTTTTGTTACCAAAATAGAATCTTTAGTTACGTGTCGATAAGTGTTCATAATCCAAAAACTAGTTAATATTCTAAAAAGTAAATGTTTAAAACAAAATAGACTATGAAATCACAGGCTGGTGACTAAAATATCATGCAAGTAATCTTCACACATCTTGTCGCCACCTTCGGCCTTCTCCTCCGAACTGCCTTCATCGTTCTGCTTGTCTTGCTCGTCCTTGTCTGCTGGTTGAGCTTGAGTCTCGATGCAGGTGTTATCTTCTTTGCCTTGTCCATGTTCAACTTCCTCGTCGGGTTCTCCGATCAGGCTCTCTTTCCTCCTCATCTCATACCTCGTCGGCTCATCTTCTGCATCAGAGTCACTGTTATGATCCCCATCACCATCATCACTATCTTCATTTCCATCCCTTACATTAGCAGCAACAAGCTTCCCATCGGATGGCTCCTTCTCACCGGCAGTAGGCAAATCTTGGCTAGGACCTGCGGAGTCTTTTTTCTTAGGAAATGTGGTGCGGAAATCAGGCACCTCCTCCTCATCGCTCAGATCGCACTCCATTACCCCGCTAGATATCAGTTCGGCGAGCCGGTCGTTGTTAGCACATGCCCTTTGCTCGGTCATTTCAATCTCATTCAGTAACTGGCCCATAGACACCACAAGCCTACCACGGGCATCAAAAACAGCATCTACACAAACAAATCAAGGGTGATAAGAACCAATTATTAACAAAATAAAAAACTTGAACCAATTAGAGTTAATAAAAGACTAGAATCATACCTGATACTCCCATCCTACCCCGTGCCCTTCTGGCTGCCTCTTCAGCTTCTTTCTTTAAGGCCTACTTTTTATCGGCCTTCAACTCTAACCTCTTGTGATTGAGCCAGTCTTTGTCGTACTTGCCGAACGGCATCGAACGGCCTCTTGGAAAAATACCAGCTTTCCTGATCAGAGTTATGATCAAATTTCCGTAAGGAAGCGCGGCGGTCTTGTGCCTGGCTATCTTCATCATTTGTGTCAAAATGGTATAGCCGGGGTTGATTAGAAGCTTCTCCATGATGTAGTAGAACACCATGAGGTTGCAAACTGTAGGCTCACATGCATACCCTAGGGACGGGATCACATTCCCGCAGATTAGCTCAAACACTAATCTCTGCTCCTCGGTAAGCCTGTGGATCGGGTAATTCCTAGCTGTACCCGGCCTATCATAAGTTCTACCAAACCACTTCTTACTCATCTCACCCGCCTTCAACAGTTGCTTGGGGCTAACGGATGGAAACCGTTGTTCATAATATGATTTAAGCATTATTATATGTGGTAAAACAAGTGAGATCTATTTTTTGACTGGTTAATTTGATTAAGCTAATTTTAACATAACGAGCAAAAACAAAATTTTACTCTTCAAAAACAAATGTTCAATATCATAATTCTATAAAATCAACATATATGTTTTCCAAAAATGAAAAAATCACCATAAATTTTAACAAATTTCCAAAATTACGGTGGTTATATATATCAAAGCATGTTCACATGTCAAATGGTCTTTGATGGTGAGATGGTTAAAGGCGTATGGATTGGTTAGAAACCTACCAGGGTTCGAGTCCCAGTTTTGCCAATTTTATTCAATTCTATTTGTGATAATTTTATTCAATTCTATTTGTGAGGACATAAATGGTGATGGCCCAATAATGTGAATATTTAAATTAATAATTGAAAGGAATGATTATTAAAAATTTAAAAGTAACAATTGAAAGGAAGAGGCGGGAGAAGTGGGTGTGCAAATTGTAGTAAGAGGCGGTTGTATATATTTGGTTGCTAAAGTTTATTTTTCTTGTAGTGTTAGTTCATCATAATTAATTATCTCATTTGTTAGAAATATTAGTGGTGGGCCAAACTTCTGAATATTAAAATGAAGGCCCAACTTCTGTATATAAAAAGAGGGCGGGAAGACAAATTTTGTGGGAAAGAGAGGGCGGGAAGACAAATTTTGTGGGAAAGAGAGGGCGGAATAGGTACATGTAGGGTCAATCGTATAATTTCCAATCAAGTAAAATAATAATCCGGCTGCAATTATTAGATCATCTCCAATGGTAAGAAAATAAGGAATGCTTTTTAAATTCCACATCATCACTTTTGATAAAATCTAAGTAAGGAGCAAACTCAACAATAGTACCATTTTTAAGTTCTACCCATCATTAATTAATAATTGCAAAAATAAAGTTACAAAATGATCCACATTAAATTAAGTAGTGCTCCTTAAGTAAGGAATAACTACCTAATAAGGAGTGCTCCTCAAAATTCAAAAATGGTAAAAAATGAATAAGGAGCACTCCTTATTTAGAAAATGTGCATTAAGGAGCTCCATTGGAGATGCCCTTAGTATTTGCAACCGTATTTTGGCCCGTTGTATATACATATTTGGTTGCTAAATCTTATTTTTCTTGTAGTGTATCATATCGGTGCCATAAATTAACATGGTATCGGTAAAATGGACGGCACCAATATGCCAATGATTGCGGTGCCACAATTATTAGCACTGGTACATGTCTACGGTGCTATCATATCGGTGCCATAAATTAACATGGCACCGGTAAATATGGACGGCACCGGTATGCCAATGATTGTGGTGCCACAATTATTGATTAGCACCAGTATGCCAATGATTGCGGTGCTATCATATCGGTGCCATAAATTAACAAGGCATCGGTAAAATGGACGGCACCGGTATGCCAATGATTGCGGTGCCACAATTATTAGCACCGGTATATGTCTACGGTGCTATCATATCGGTGCCATAAATTAACATGGCACCGGTAAAATGGACGGCACCGGTATGCCAATGACTGCGGTGCCAAAATTATTGATTAGCACCGGTACATGTCTTACGGTGCTATTATATCGGTGCCATGAATTATTATCGCACCGGTAAAAATGGACGGCACCGGTATGCCAATGATTGCGGTGCCACAATTATTGATTAGCACCGGTACATGTCTTACGGTGCTATTATATCGGTGCCATAAATTATCATCGCACCGGTAAAAATGAACGGCACCAGTATGCCAATGATTGTGGTGCCACAATTTTTAATTAGCACCGGTAACTTTACAAACTGGTTCCATAACCATTTTTACCGGTGCGAATATTTAACCAGCACCGGTTTCTATTTACCGGTGCGAAAATACCGGTGCCTATGGGGGTGTCATCTAGTAGTGATGAACCTCATATGGACCATCCTTCTTGGTAGGCCTAAGGTCGTTCCTAGACTGATAAGGACATTTCAGAACTGATTTGATGCTAAACTTATCCACCGTAAACTTAACACCCTGCACTATGGTAGTTATCTCCTCCACCCCTGATAAGTCCATGGTTCGTATTCGGGCCTCATTCATGCTCAGACCAGGGCTCGAGAAGGGTCGTGGGCTCGAGATGCGCGGAGGGTGGATCCACAAGTCTATCAATCCTAATCCTTATAAGGAATGCGTATATTATGAATGTTCTACAAGGAATATACATCTTCTTAAAAATGGTAATACAGCTATCCTAAACATGGTAACACAACCATGTCCGAAATACACTTCTATTATACATGGTAATTCAGTCTCTATTCCCATAATAGTTGTATTCATACCATAAATAAATATCTTGGTGATCTACGGATTATAGCCATATCAATACCTTGAAAGGTTTGGTAGACCTCTCCATCTAATCTCATACTTTATACTTTACGCCTTAAGCAAATATACTAACTTGAGCGTCGGAACGTCTATCCCCGGGACACCCGGGGCCTTTGTCTTGCAGATCAGTTCGAGAGCCTGGTTCGTCGTCGAAGTGTTGGAGTCCTGCATACATCAATTTGGCACGCCCGGTGGGACATCTCACACTCATTGACGACGTCACCACACTTTGTTTTCGATCTGGTCTAAGGGCACTTGAAGAAGCAACCTCCCCGACAACATGTCCAACGCCGAGCAACCCAGACGAAGTGCCCGAGTGCTAGGGCAAAATCCAGAATAGAATCCAGAAGCAGAGCTACCTCCCCAAGGACGAGGACAAGGACGAGGACAGGCCCAATATCCTGATTTCGTCGCATCTTTGATAAACTCAAGTCAACAACTCAGTGCACAGATGAATGAAGCCCCCAACCTAGTATCTGTCTCAGGGGCCCAAACTACAACACCTGTTGATCCTACTCAACAGCGGAGACTCGTCAACAACTTGTCCAAGGATCTACCGCCTTATAATGCTCATAGCAGTCTTCCACCACCTCCTAATGCATCTAACTATCAGGGGGAAGGCATAGGATTAAGTAGGGAGGAAGCACGAAGGATGCGCATCATCAACATCGAAGAAGAACTTAGACGCGAGAAGAGGGAGCGAACTCGAAGCGAATGGAAAAATAGTGCCGATCGGCCCTACACCCAAGATGGAGCCTACCCTACCCGAGGTAAATACAAAGTTGACCAAGAAATCACACGTATCCTCGGACCAAGAGGACAAACTGCTCGTTCTCCCTTCTCGCGGCATATTGTGAATCTCCCCTTCGATAACCACAAGAAGGTCCCAGAGCACTTACCCACATACGATGGGTCTAGCGATCCTATAGAATTTCTCTCGGTCTTTTTTAAGACCTTAGAAACCAGGAACTTCCATGAATTGGAAATATGCAAGATCGTCCCCAGTTACCTCCGAGGGAAAGCACAGACATGGTTTACCCAGACGAAACCAGAAAGTTTATTTGATTACTGGGATTTTGCCGAGTTCCTTCTCCACGCTTTCTTCCAGAAGAAGAAGTTTACCAAGTCCCTCGGAGATTTGGGGTATGTGGCCCGCCTCGAAGGAGAGACTGTGATAGAACACTATCATAGATACATAGATCTAGCTACTGAATGCTATGATCAGGATGAATGCCTCCTGATAAATATGTACCGGATGAGCGTGGATGATGACATTCTAAGGATGAAGCTGGCAACAAAAAATCCAACAATCATTCAACACCTCCAGGCCATCATGGAAAAGTATGCTAGCAAATCAAATGCCGTGACGGGCAAAAGACTCCCAGAATTCCTTATGGACAAAAAAGAATCCAGGGCGAAGATACCGATGGTCGAGAAGACTGACAGCGCTCCAAAGCCTACCTTCGAGTCATACACTCCTCTGATGAGATCTTGGGCTGAAATTCTATCCATGCACAGACACCTTTTGAAGGACCCGCCTGCCATGAAGAAATCAGCCGAGCGCCAAAGGTCGCCAAAGTTCTGCCAATATCACCGAGATCGGGGGCATGATACCGAGGAGTGCTATCAACTCAAGAATGAAATTGAGAAGTTGATTCGCCAAGGAATTGTGCAACAAATTGCACCATCAACAACCAATGATAACCAGGGGACGCAGAGGAGGTATGGGGGAAAGCCCTGGCAGAAGAAGAAGGATGGCTACCGCAATAATAACAACAACCAGGGCGGTGGAGGTAACAACCCTTAAGATCCTCCTCCACCACCGCCAAACGGAGCCAACCGAGTCATCAACGGCATCAATGGCTATACCGGAGAAGAAATTTCCTTGACCAAGCTGAAGGATAGTGTGCGAGCTATACCCCACACTGAGCCAGTCAACAAGAGGCTCTACCCCGAGGAAACCATTACCTTCTCGGATGCGGATGCCGTGCCAAATCAGATGCCTCACTCGGATCCTCTCATCATCTCAGAAACCGTACAAGATACTCTTGTAAAAAGAGTCTTCATAGACGATGGGAGTGAAGTGGAAGTAATGTTCCAGGATTGCTTCCAGAAACTAGGATTTACCAAAGATGATCTAAAAACCTACGGGTCCGATCTCGGGGTTCACAGGAAATCCAGTAATACCTCTCGGGGAAATCACAATCCCCGTCACAGTAGCAGAAGGAGCCAAGAGTCTAACCTTGTACTGCACATTTGTGGTAGTAGACACGGTCACACCCTTCAACATTATCCTTGGAAGACCTTGGATGTGCCAAGCTAAAGCTGTATGGTCTCCCTACCACCTGATGCTGAACTTTCCAACACCACAAGAAGTAGCTTCAATCAAAGGAGACCAAGGAGTGGCGCGTTCTTGTATGATCACGGCCATCCGTGATGCCAGAAAAAGTAAGCAATATCTCGGCCGTCAACACTATTCTAGGAGATCTGGTACCCGATCCTGATCTCGAACAACCCATGGTGTTCCATTTTGAAGAAGAGGCCTATAACGAGATGACTACACTATGGCATAAACGCCGCCACCAAGCCTTCCAAGTAGGGGAACTAGTAATGCCGGTTGGCCCGTGGTGCACCAACAAGCTAGGAGGAGCGCTGGAGCCAAGGACCATACAAAATCTCTGCTGCACAATCCAGTGGATTCTACCTCTTGCAAACACGCGAGGGAGAGCACTTGGACCCCGTCATTATGGCGCCCTTCCTACGCAGGTACCTCGGAGCTAAAACCAAGTAGACCTTCTCCATATAAGGAGAAACTACTTCAATAAGGCCTACGGGCCAAGCTCTTTTTATTTTCATCTTTTTACATTTTTATACCCGAGCTCCCAAACTCGAGGTTGTCTTTTATAATTATACCGAACTCTCAAGTTCGAAGAATGAAATTTCTTTTCAATATATATCTCCTATTTTATTTTGAAGCAGTCCGTACTCTCTAAATACAAAGAGAAACTATGCCTCACAAAGTATAAGTAAAGACTGCTGCCTAAAGATCCATACGCTTATAAGTGTACGATTGATGCTTATCTAATATGAGCTGTTTAGACTACATGTCTGAACTACAATCATCTTAGGCCAAAATAAAATAATATACTTATAAAAAGTATATGGTAAAAGACCAACATGATACGGGTCATACAAACTCACAAAGTTTGGAACTCGACTCTCTACATGATACTCCTATTAAGGTACACATCACTATTTATTCAGGCTATTCATAAGCCTGAGAGTCAATCTTCTCAAGGATTTCTAAATAAAGACCTTTATAAAGGCAAAATCAGAAAGTGTTATTACACTATGAAATTTCCTACACCTCGTGAAGGTCTTTAAAAGAGGCATGTCCTCGACCACGAGAAGAAATAGGGGCACGACCTCTACTATTATAAAGGCCTCGGCCCCAATTACTCTCTTCTGCTACCCTCATTAACTGAGAGGGCGTAGGAGACCCCCTTCTACTTTCAATGATTGCAGGCTGAGCAGGAGAGTTAAGTGAGCCACGAGCTCCAGGAATAGGTGGCACCTCTCTACCCCTTCCACATAGAGTCCCTTCTGGAGGACTAACCATCCCTCGAGATGTACTACCTCGGGCACGAGACCTTACCAATGGTCCAGGATTTGGGACTGAGGAAGGCCCACCTATCTCCCTCCTTGAAAAAATTGAAGGCGTGACAAACACACCTTGACCTTCTAGTTCCTTTATTTGGAATCTACAAGCATTCAGCTCGGCCTGACACATCCTCAACTCATCTATCCTGAGGATAATCTTATGATTCACGGTGATATTTTCATCCTGAAGGGTAGAAATACGAAGGTCCTTCTTGTGACTCTCACCCTTGATCTCCATTAAGTCACTCTTGGCTTTCCTCCATTCTTGGTCGTATTCCTTATTGGCGGCCAAGACCTTGTTGTGTTCATCTTCTAGATCATTATATCTCTTGTGAAGATCACTCAACTGCTGATTCAGCTCGGCTCTTCGCTCCAAAGATAGTTCCAGCCCGCCACAAAGACTTTCACATTCTTCTCGCACGATGCTAAAACAGCCCTTGGAGTCAGCCAAATCTTCCTTCAGTTTCTTGCTCTTCTGAAGGACAGCTTCATACTTGACCTGCAAATCAGCACATACGGCAGAGCAACACTGGACATAAAGGAAGGTAAAGACCAATTAATTCCAAAGACAAAGCACATGTTCAGAATACATGAAACGCCGAAATTTGGCGAAAAGAGAAAAATCTTGAAGTAAAAGACAAGGCTCTAAGGAGTTACAGTCTTCTCCTGCCCATCAGAAGTCTTCGGGTCCTCAATTGAAGTTTCCGTAGCCGGCTTCTCCACCAGGAATAACAGCTCAGGATACAAACTGGACAGCTTGTCCTGAAACTCCTCCAGAGTTAAAGCCTTCTTCAAGGATTCCAGGCTAGTCAGTAGACTGGTCTCAAACCCCCCAATCTGGCTAAACTTCGCCCGAAACTCCTTCAAATTCTCCGGTACTTCCGGTCAAGTGTAGGCAGGGGCAAGACATCCTTGAAACTCTTCATTGAGAAACCCCTTCAAAGGAATCCACATCTTGGAAAGCTCAGATTTATGGTAAAATTCACCATACTCTTGGCGATGAGCCTCCATCTCTGGACAGTTGAGGCAGAAATCTATTATCAACCGAACTAGCCGCCTCTGGCTAATGGGATCAGCATACCGGTCTCTCTCCGCTTCCACCAGAGCCAGTTTCCTTTTCAGATCTAAGAAAGAACCATCAGACAACCTCTTTGCCTTTTTCAAGGCTTGATTCTCCTCTTCCAAGGCCTTTATTTTGGCCTTATCCTGAGCCATCTCATTCTGGAGATGCTTCAGCATATCTGAAGGTTCCTTAGACCTTTTGGACATCTCCTCCTTCATCAGCTTGAGCTCGGACGCCTGCCCTTGAGAACGGTTGTACAATGTCCGAATGGAGTTGTACATATACTTCATCTGACTCACAGACTGTAAAAGAAGATAAAGAGAGTTAGCTAACTACACAGTTAATCTTATTGAGAGCTAAGCCGAATCATACCTGGCTGATCTCGGGGCAGCCTGGTATCACCTCGACCAGAACCTCGGAAGGAGGAGGTGACACATATTTCTCGAACTCCTCCAATGGTCCGAGTTCGAGCCTTGGCTTCTTTAGAGACTTATCCGCAAAGCTCCCAAAAGCCTCGAGATCCCTCTTCTTCTCATTACTAGTCAACGGCCCTCTGGATTCAGCTATCTTAGCCAACAAACTTGCTGCTATGTTCGCATTGGAAGCACCCACTGCATATAAAAGGGAAGAAGTTAGCATAAAAAGTGATTGGCACGTGGTGGACGAGAATAAAATAAACAAGAAGAAATACCCTCTTGCAACGCATCCGAATCTACCATATGAGTTATCATCATGACCTCGTCAAAATTATCAACCATGGTTGGAAGGGCACTAGAATTCCGAGACACCTTCTTTCTCGGACCTCGGACTAAGGCAAAACCCTCATCCTCTTCCTAATCTGATGGATCTAAAGCCACAGGAACAAATAGGCAATCTGCCTCCTCAATCACCTTATGTTGGAATTGAGTCCTCTTAGGTCCTTGAACCAACCTTTTGAACCGACACCCACGTCGAGCATCTTTCATCAGACCCGAGATCTCCTTATCTACCTCTTTCTCGGATACCTCATCTCGTGCAGTTCTTTCTTCTACTACACTATAGGCCTGCAACGCTTTAGCTGCACCAACTGGATCCTGCACCATAGACAGAAAGGTTTCATACCAATCCATTTCAACACCTTCTAGCTGATCAAAATGTGTCAACTTCAAGAAGCTGCAATTTTGAAAAGTACGGCCGGATAGTTGATTCAACCAATCATACGTTTCTATAGGCCATTGCCAACCCATTTGATGATCTCCAGATACAAACTTACCCTCTCTAAGTTTGGTCTTATCACTCACTAACTCCCCAGCTATATTTAGCAGTTTGCGGGACGACTCCACTTCATGCTAGATCTCATTTTGGACCTTTTCATTTCAATCAGGAACTTCATACTTGGTTCGATCGAAGGTTAGTTTTACCTTATCCCACTTCCCGCAGTTCACAGGAAGCACAAAAAGCTTACCTAAAGTGGTATCCCGAGAGGTCAAGGTCACATTTTGTTTAACAATGGAAACCTTGCACATGGTCCGCAACAAGGAGAGACTGGGACGGTAACCTTTACGAGCACACCAAGTTATTAAGGCCATAATGATTACTATCACATTGACATGTAACTGCACTGGATGCACCCTATAATGCTGAAGAAAATCATCCAACAGTGGGGGAAAAGGGAAGGCTAATCCATGCTTCAGAAACCTCCCATATATGACCCCTCGGGTTGGAGTTACTAATTCAGCTGCAGACTTGTCTTCTCCAAAGTACATGAGGTCAGCATCAGAAGGAATGGAGAAGGGACAACATTCTGCAAAGATAGCAGCATCAGTGCGTGCTTTATCCCCCTTCAGAGACTTTCTACTACTACCTTCACCAGCCATGGATACTATGTCTCCGGATGCATGCACTACCATTGGGCTATTCCTCTCTATCTGAGCCCTCCTGGCCATAGCCCTCAATCTCTTCTCTTCCTCAGAGGCTTTCTTCTTCAAAACTATAGGCTTGTTCCCACTCGCTACCTCTGCTCTGCGGCAGTCATGGGAGCTACTCTCCTCGGCCTGAGCATGTACATACTCTCCTTCATCATGATGGGGGATGGAAATCGTTTTGCTATTACTACTCATGATTACAGAGAGTATGGGGGGAAATATACACACAGAGATAAAAGGAAAAAATAGACACAAGCAAATGTGCAGAGAAAGAAGATAGCACTTACTGATGATGGAAGCAGAAAGTAGAAATTTGGGGCTTCAGAAATTGATGAAGTGCTGATGCGTCTTCTGAACTTGGAAAGAAGAAATTTTCGAATAAGAGAAGACAATGGGAATGATTTAGGGAATTTAATCCAAACCCAGACAGCATTGAAGACGAGCAAATACCTCAATTGTTTCCAATGCAAGTAATTGGAGAGACGTAGGACAGACCGTCTCTGCTTGCCAATGAAGACACGCCACGTGTACTCACCATCTGGATTTCAAAGGAGGCTAATCTTAGCCATTCATATATTTAATGGAATACGAAAGAACTTTAAGCTAGATATTCAGAAGGGTAAGTTCGAGAGGATAGTCCTAGATTAACACCCCGAGCTTAACACCCCGAGTTATTCTCCCTCGAGTTATTGGTCTTCCCTTAAGAAATAAGTCTTTCCTTCAACCTTCGAGATGGAGTACTCTACATTCTGATGATCTACCTTGGGGCTACTGATAAGTCCATGGTTCGTATTCGGGCCTCATTCATGTTCAGACCAGGGCCCGAGAAGGGTCGTAGGCTCAAGATGCGCGGAGGGTGGATCCACAGGTCCATCAATCCTAATCCTTATAAGAAATGTGTATATTATGAATGTTCTACAATGAATATACATCTTCTTAAAGATGGTAATACAGCTATCCTAAACATGGTAACACAACCATGTCCGAAATACACTTCTATTATACATGGTAATACAACCTCTATTCCCATAATAGTTGTATTCATACCATAAATATATATCTTGTTGATCTACGGATGGTAGCCATATAAATACCTTGAAAGGTTTGGTAGACCTCTCCATCTAATCTCATACTTTATACTTTACGCATTAAGTAAATATACTGACTTGAGCGTCGGAGCGTCTATCCCCGGGACACCCGGGGCCTTTGTCTTGCAGATCAGTTCGAGAGCCTGGTTCGTCGTCGAAGTGTTGGTGTCCTGCATACATCAGCCCCTTCCTCTAAGCCTAGGTTAGCATAGAATTGGATAATCTCCTCATGGTAAACAGGATCAGGCAATTGCAGCAATAAATCTAGATGTTGTGCCCTAAAATGGTCTAGCACGTAATCTAGTTGCAATGTAGGCACAACACTACTATCAAACACATTGTTATTCACCAGTTTTCGAGATGAACATCGTGCATCCCTAGCTCTTGCAGCATCGTTGAAGAACGGTGTGTGTGTCCTCCTCCTCACCGGCATTGCTCGGCCCTTCATCACCATCATCAACTCCGACAGAAGCAGCGACGGGCTCAACTGGAACTTGTGGGGCGACTGGTGGCTCCTCTGCCACAACCTCAACCTCCTCAGTCCGGCGCCGTTTAGTTCCCACCGCCGGACCCCGTCCCCGTCCCCACTCTGAGCCTCTACCACCCCGTCCCTGCACCGATTCTCTGGTCTTTGGCGGCATTTCATCGGAGAAGTTGGAGCATCGTCTACGGGTTTAGTATTTAGGTAGGGTTTTTCAATTTGGAGCTAATTATTTTAGCTCGATCCCCTTTTTTATTTATAATACTCGTTCTTGCGATATCGCTAGTAGACACGCTTCTACATGTAGCGAGCTCGCTAATACACACGCTTCTATACGTAGCGAGCTCGTTACTAACTCGCTCGTGTATGAGTTTCTAGTAGCGAGACTTGAAAAGCCTCGCCAGGCAAGCGTGCCAGTAGCGGGTTCACTAAAGCAAATGTCAAAAAATGAGAAAAATCAATCTTATTAGTAGCGAGATCGTAACTAGTCCCGCCAACATTATCCCACATCGGCTGCTTAGAAGGTGGTTGTTCAGTTTATATTGACTTACATTTTAAAAGGGTTCGATAAGTCGCCGACCCGCGCAAATTGAACATGAAATACCAAGGCTAAGGTCCAGTACTTACAAGACTTATGCCCAATACTCATACTATCACTACTACTACAGCCCAATATAGACCCAAACCCAAAAACCCTTTTTTTAATTTGAACTAGTAACTAGCGACATCGCAACACCTTAATGTGGTTTTCTGGGTTATGTGGATTTGTGGGTTTAGGGTATAGGGTTTAGGGTTTAACTATGGTAATGTGTAAACTAGCGATCTCGCTACTACACAAGCTAATTAGAATGTAACTAAAAAATAATTCTGTTTAATTATTTTTAGCAATTTCATATTCTAACATATATATATTACATAGAGGCAGTATAATACTATATTTGGAAAATATCAATCATGATATTAACTCAAGTAGAGTAGATCTTTGTATGTCAGCATGGAATATGTACATAAGCAGTATGACATAACTCTATATAAAACATCAATAATTCGGTTTAAATGTTTAAAAGCACTATCATATTCTAAAATATATACATTTTATATATAAACAGTATAATACTCAATTTGGAAAATATCGATCATCATATTATGTCAAGCAGAGTACATCTTAGTACATCAGCATGCAATGTTATGAAGCGATACTCGGTAGTATGATGAGTGATGACAGTTGGTGAGTGTACGTGTGCATTATACTTTGTTTAATTCAAGAATTGTAGTTTTAATCACATAAATGAGTTGTAATAAACTAAGTTTCTTTAATAAAATGCACGTGAACTGCGCATATATGTAGTTCATGTGTGAAGCTCTACTATGCTTTTGTTTTTAAAGGGTAAGCGATGGACAGCGTTTACAAGCGTACGCATGATTTGTAGAGTTTCTTAATGTCTTACAAATATAGACTAAGTTTCTTAAAAATCTTTAAAATTGTGTAATTGCAGATTAAGTCAACAAATCCATATCCCGTTATACATCAGCATACGACGGAACAATTGAAAATTATTTTTACAATAGAATGATTTGTGTTTTATTCCATACCATCATTTTGTTTATATCGTGATTTTAAAATGTATGAGTGCATTGTTAAAATAAAATCTAATTATCTTATGTAGGGTTCTGGCAAGCAGTTGTAGAGAGATCGCAACAACCTAGTAACATACTTTATTTTAACTTTTCAGTTACGAGCTCGCTAGAAGGATTAAGTAGACCATAAAAGGCAATCACATGAGCATGTAACGATCTCATTCATAGCCACGTCGGGTGTAATGAGAGAGTTTCGATTTTGCAACAAGGTAAGCTATAATAAAGTAAACACGTTATAGAACAGAAAAACACAACACTTTTGGCATCTTATCCATCACTTCTTACGTGTTTCATCTCCAAAATTTCAAACTTTTGCACATCTTCACAAATCTCCACAACCCATCCCATACATGTTGGACACATCAATTGTGTCAAAAAAAAAGTTGAACTAGCCACTAATTGCAGGCAAAAGATTGGTAAGTTATCCATTAAATTCCCAACCACATTTTTCTCTATATTTTTGCAATTAATGTCAATCTTTAGTTGTTCTTGTTCAATTTGGTAACATCCTTTGTTGTGGGTAGGAGAGGGACAAACAAGGTAGACCATCCCCAACCAAAATAATCAATTCTCCTGACACAACTTTTTCATATACCAAAGGTACGATTTTTTTCATTCTTATTTGCTAAAAATTTGATTTTCTTGTACATAGTACCTCCATTTATCATCTTATTACTATATATCATGTCAGAAACATGTCCTGAACGAAAATCAAGATTTTATTTTAATGTAGTCACTTGCAAGCTTAACCCTAAATTTTAGGATTATGTTTCATAAGTTATTACTTAAAAGTACAAATTTGACTTATTAGCATTGCATTAGCCATTAACTAATTTCACTACGCAAAGGAAAGCTTAATGGATAGCCCTACAAGTTCCGGTAATTCCGACTCAAGTGGGGGGGTGGTGGGGAAATGTTGTTAGCGGTTCAAGTGAGGTTAAAAGACAATGAGAAGTGAGTCGCGCATCGAAAGAAGCTCAACTTCTCACACATTGTCGCGAATTAGAGATTAGAATTGATAACAAAATACTAACACATGTCAAGTTTAATGACATTGGTGTTGCTATTTTACCCGACGATGATGCCGTGCGATGGTCGAGTTGGTGTGCTAAGACGGGTAGGATACGAACACCATTAGACACAAAGGATTGGAGGTTACTAAGCATCGACATCAAAAAGGATATATGGAAGGAATGCAAGGTTAGTTTGGCACTTGTTATTTTTGATTTCAATTGAAAATTGTGAATATGACTAAGCTTTGATCACATTTGTAGCACCCCTTTATTATCGAGGCAACATCCTATGAACAAGTGAAGAAGAAGGTTCTTCAAATCGCATCAAAGGCTCATCAAGAACACAAATATACCCTTGCCAAGGATTATATCAAACCAAAGGGCAAGAGGTTTGGGCAAGATCCAAGTACGCGTTACAATCACATAGTACCCCTTACTTGGGAGGCATTCAAGAAGCGATGGTTAGAAAATGACGCAAAGGTTAGTTTACTTACTACATCTTGCAATAATAGTTTCATGCGAATTTGCCAAATATGATTGTTTCCATTAGTGCTTTATTCTTAAAATAACATAGACTTTTTAAAAGGGTTTGGGGGATAGGAAGCGCAAAGCCATTGTTGATAATGTTATGCCTTACACCGGGGGTAGGGCGGGGTACTTGGGTGTGGGGAAGAAGACCTTAAAAAAAACCGAGGTAAAAGTGCTTGTGGATGGGGGCATAGACGTGGAAGAGGCGAACAAGCTAGTCATTGCCGAAGACCCTACAACATATAATAGACAAAAATTATTCGTCTTTGGTAGAATTAAAAAAGACGGGACTTTCTCAAGTGATGAGGCAAAAAGGGTGGCTAATCGAGTGGTACGCTTTACCTACTACGCCATACCGTGTTCCATTTTAGTATCTACAATCACACCATCAAACACAACAATTGATGACGATAATAACTTTTAATTTACAATAAACCTTTTTCAGGACGAGGTCGAGCGTGAAGTTGAAGAAAGCTTGTTCATCCCAGTCGGTAAACACGATGTGCTACGTAGGGCACTTGGGAAGGCCGAGCATCCGGGAAGAGCTAAGGGAATTGGTGGTTATGTTACTCAAATAGAGGCGTTTGGTATCAAACGTAGTAGTAAAGACCATAAACCATCCAAACTCCAAATAGCATTGAGCCAAGCCAAAAAAATCTGACCAAGAGGTCAAGAAATTGAAAATAATGTTGGCCAATGTGTGTTCTTTTATAAAGTATCCTCTTCCATCCGATTTTTGTGACACCGATCCAATCAATGGACCCTCGTCTAGAGGTTCACATCCTTCCCCACCACAACATGAGGTTACCGACCTATTTTTGACCAACCTATTGTTGAACCCAACAAGGAAATATGCACACCTTCGGCCCCTATCAAAGAGCAAGTTCACATACAACCATGATATCCCAAACCAAAGGTACGTTTAATTACTTGCACCTCAATCAAATGAATAATTCTACACAACTCATTATTATTGATATTTTATAAAAATACTCTTCCTACATATGTCTAATTCGACCTAATTAAACATGCCTTATTTGTATATTAGAATTCCCCTTCTTGCAAGTTGTACGTTGAATGTGGGACGAATTCTCAATCCCGCCACGTTGCAATGGGAAATTCATATCCTGACATGGCACTACATCATGAAGCCAAAGTCCCTATTGGTTTCGTTAGGGTTTCTATACTACATTTGTTAGTCGAGGATGTCTTGGTACCGGTCGCGGATCAAGAGTGCACGACAGTGGGTAAAGGTTTGGGCCGTTTTTTTGTGTGGCCCAAATGGTTGGTCGTTGATGTGAATTCTAATTCTATCCCAATTAATAGAAACACACCTTCACCCATCGTAGACCCACTAGATTTCCCGGTAGCTAAGAAGCCGATGTCGGCGGGAGAAGTTGGATTCATGAAATCACTCCCGGGATTCCTTCGCACGTTTTATGATCTGGTGAGCCACCATAGTCGAGATTCTGTTTACTATTTCTATTCCAATAAACAGGTGTTCGGCAAAGCGAGGGAATTAGTCATTTCGTGGGAAGACTTTGCCCTTTTCTGGCACTATCAAACCCTTCCCGAAACAATCCTTATGCTACATCAAATGTAAGCTACTTGATCTCATCTCTTCTATCGTATTGCAACTTACAAATTATCATATACTTGTGCACTATTATACGTTCATATCTGATCTATTGTTTATTTAGGTACATGCAATTCCTTGCTCTAAACGCAAAGACTTTCATTGGTTTTTTGCACCCAATATGCTTGCAATAAATGAATGAAAGTAATCAATCACGACTTTCTTATCTCTCTAAGATCCTTAGTGACAAGACCAAGACAATTTACATAGGGCCATATCTAGAGAGGTTAGTTTTCTTTTTTACAATTGGATATTTGCATTTCATAAACATTCTAATATTCGAGCCGGGTTCTTACATTTTCATTTCTTAAAATATGTAGTGGCCATTGGAGTTTTGTAGCTATGATACCATCGTTGAAGCGAGTGTATTGGATGGACCCGCTACACTTAGGTCCATCTACAAGATTTGCAGATTTATTAGAGGTTGCTATGCATAGTGCACATGACGACACACTACTTCCCTTCAACCTTATACAGATTCAGGTGACATTACAAATCCAATGCTCATTTATTTCCTCTATGATTTCATTTCAAATCATTTGTTATACTTCTTCACTTTCAGCACTGAAAGCAATTGTCAAATTGGGAGTGTGGTTACTATATGATGTTGTATGCCACCGAGTGCGTCGCTGGCCTTGTTGATGATAATTTGGAATTACATCGTGTAAGCATTCTTACAACCTACTTATTGTACCTATTACTATCTACATTGCCTTTAATAGTATTAAAAAAACATTTCTTATTCTTAGATTCTCGAGGAAAATCATGCACCGTACACCAAAAAGGAATTGGAGGATGGTAGATATGCATTTGCTAGACACTTGATCTTTATTAGATCTCGGTACATCTCTAGGCCTCACATACCCAATAAAAGCTAGTTTATTTTTTTGTCAAATGGATGCATATACTTTTGAGTTCAATACTTCAATTAGTTTATAAAGTGTGACTTGTTAGTGTTTCATGTTCATGTTTTGTGCTTAGATACCATGCATCTTGCAATTGACAACTTAGACAATTAAAATGAAACCTTAATTTAGTGGAAATGGGTGGAAATGGCTCAAATCCTATAATTTAGTGACACTTACGAATTCCATGCGATTTCGTAACTAGTCTCGCCAGTGACAACAAAAATTTTGCGACCATCTTGTTAGTCGGTACTTCACCGCAAGAATCATATTTCTTAACTTAGTTTTTGCGTCGTTGCTACCCAATCTCTCGTTCTTCTCTGCCTCTCAAATCTGATCTCTGTCGATGTCGTAAGCAAACACACCAACATCAGGCGAATCACTAGCTTACTCGCAACGTCATTTGTTTTTCTCGCCCACCCAATGATCACACGACGTCGTTTCAGTTTAGCGAGGGATTTAGCGAACTCGCTACTACACACATAAGCGATTTCCTTACGAACTCGTTACTATACCGCACCAACAAATTTTATTATACAGGCAGGTTCTCTTGCGAACTCGCTACCGATTTACTAGCGACTAGCACGTCTTTGTCGTAACCTGGCTCAACCCTGAATTTTGAATTTTGCTTGTAGCGAGTGCGCTAGTTACAACCTAGCAAATCGCCAAAATATGTCGTAATCAGTCTCGTTAGAATATAAATAAATGAGGAGCTTGTTACACTGCGGTATTGTAGCAGATTTCTAGCGATCCGCACGTTTGTTGTTGCAACCAGTCTCGGCCAGATTAATTTTCCAATGTAGTGAAGTCGCTACTAGATGAACTAGCGATCCGCAAGAGGCTGTCGTAACTACATCATATACCAGTTTTTTGGTATTTGCGTTTACTAGTTACGAATTCGCAAGAAGCAAATGAAAATCATAGTTACGTTACTACTTGCGAGTTCGCAAGTTCAAAGCAAGGCGTATGCCCCATTATCCAAGGCGGAAATATACGCCTTAAACCCAAAATCAACTAAGGCGGAAGAGGAACCGCCTTAGATGATTTTTCTCATTTAAGTCACAACCACCCAAGGCATTTGTTTTCTGCCTTAACACATGAAGGATGAACCGCCTTAAATGGCATGATATTCGAATAGTGACAGACACATACTCATTCGATTCCAAGACGCTGAAGATTACAGAAAGTGTTGGATGAGGGGCTATCGGAATTTTGATGGGACGCAAATGAAGGTCCTGAAATGGACTGTAGATTTCTCGCCAGAAGCTTAATCTTCTATTGTTCCTTATGGGTCACAATCAAGAACGTACCTTTCTTTTATTTCAACAATACTATGATTCAGTTGACGGGGGATCAAATTGGAACTTACATAAAAATTGGATATGGCCACTGCTAGTGTTACTAGACCTTCCACTGTTAAGATGTGTGTGGAAATTGATCTCAAAAAGAAACTTAAGAGCCATATTATACTAGGGATTGAAGGTGAATCTGTCTCTAGATTTCCAGTTGAATATGAAGATGTACCCAAATACTGTCATCACTGTAGTATGATAGGGCATGAAGATGTAGAGTGTGGTATTCTCCATCCTGATTTGAGACAATCTTTAAGGCCTATCAATAGAACTACCCCTGCCAACAAGGCCACCCCCCAATGATTAAGCCAGGTCTAGTTCAGAAACCTAATGGGAAGGACATTAAAGGCAACAATGATTCTCCTCGTACTGTTATTAACACTGAAGAGATGATAGCCACTGAGGTTATAGAATACTCTAACCCCATAATGAATAAGGCTGGACCATCTGATCTCAACCCCTCTAATAAGGACAGAGAAGCGAAAGACAAAAATAAGGCCAATTCTGGTAAAGGAAATGGACTCCTCTTCACTCAGAAGAACAAGATCAACAGAAGAAGCAAAACTAGTGGTCCAACCATTCCCCATTCTGAGAAAGGGAGTCCAGAGATCAAAACAATCATTGACACAGCAACATCTGATGCTAGCAAGGGAGAAAATCCAGACCACATCACATACCAGATCTTTTCCAACTCCAAGGCTACCACTTCATCAGCAATCTGAAAACAAAAACAGATATATGCAAATGATGACATCACAGTTGGCACTGGTAAGCAACCTAACCTAGATTTTATTTTTTTCAACTAATATTTCCTCTCAGGGAAAAACTGGAAAAAGGTTTCTCCCACTGCTTGCAGAAGAAACCAAGGAAGCTGACAACACATCAAACTATGACATATCTTCTGAATCAACAGAGGATGACAATCTTCATGATCCAGGTAACGCCCCCAGTGAACCTCGTATTAATTTGACTGACAAAACTGTGCATTTTGAGAAATCAAAAGTAGCTACTTTTTTCACTCAAATTAATAGGAAATTCACCCCAATTAAATTAACAAAAACATCCACTCCTTCTCAGTTAATGGTCAGTCAGCTCACATAACTCTCATTGATTAGTACAACACTAAACATTAAGTTTCTGGTGTGGAATATTAGAGGGATGAGAACCTCTTTTGATACATTTTCTGACCTAGTTAGAGTTCACAAATTTGATTTGTTACGCCTAATAGAACCATGGCATAAAAATCACAAATGTGATACTTACATGAGAAAATTACATTACACTAAGTCATTTTTCTCAGAAAGTGGGAAAATATGGCTAATGTGGAACCATAACTTAGATATCACTATCACACAAGATCACCTGCAGTACCTTCAAGTAGAAATAATTAGTCATAGACTAAATACAGCCATGAAAGGCTTTTTTATCTATGCTCTAAGGACAGTTCCTGGAAGACATTTTCTATGGGACTCCCTAAGTTCAATTAATATGGATGATGCTTTTCTCATTGGGGATTTTAACACCATAAAATCACCTAGTGAATACAAAGGTCCAGCTCAACCCAGGCAAAGAACTACGAGTGATGTTAATCATTTCATTTCTGCAAATCCCTTACTGGAAATAAATACAGTTGGAAATCAATACACATGGTCTAAAAACTGGCTAATTCGAACAACACATAAGCTGGACAGAGGCTTGGCTACACAAGAATGGTTAAGGAAGAATCCATCTTCTTCTATCCAAATTCTGAGTAGGGCCACCTCTGATCATTCACCACTGTTATTTACTATAGGTAGCAGCATTCCTTCTTCTCCTAGGTCCTTTAGGTTTATAGATGCCTGGTTCAACAAGGAAGAATTTCTCTCATTAATTTCAAATGACTGGAAACTCCCTATATTTGAAACTGGCATGTTAGGTTTTTTCCTAAAACTGCAAAGGCTGAAGCACACCATCAAATCATGGAATAAAAATAAATTTGAAAACATAGATTCCAATGTAACTATTGCTGCTGAAGCCTTAAGGTCGCAGGAAATAGTTTATGATGCAGACAGTTCAATAAATGAACTAGTCAAGCTAAATAAACTAAAGGCACTTCATCTTAGAGCTTTGAAAGAACAAACTAAATTTTGGAAACAAAAATCAAGAATTAAGTGGTTAAAGGATGGTGATGAAAATACCAAATTTTTTCATTACAAAAATAAAAAACAGTTCTGGAATATGGCTTGACAATATTTCTGATATTGAAAGTGAAAGCATTAAATTTTTCAATGATCTCTTATCAGAACCCGAGTCTCCACTGAATGGTCTTTTCCATGGTCATTTTTTGAGTCAAATTCCTAAATTGATAACTGATGATGACAATCAACAGCTTATCAGACCAGTTACCTTAGAAGAATTAAAGGAGACTGTTTTTAAACTCAATAAAAATAGTTCACCTGGACCTGATGGATATTCAGCAAAATTCTTCTTAAAATCATGGTAAATAATCAAGAATGATTTACTTTCTGCAGTTACTGATTTTATGACATCATCCCCCATTCATGTTGGCATTGCTGCAACATGGATTACACTTATTCCCAAAAAAGAAGTGAACACAAGCTTCTCTGATTTCAGACCTATATCACTCTCCAACTGCATCAATAAAATCTTTTCCAAAATACTTATGGAGAGGATAATGCCTTTTATGCATAAACTCATATCAGCACAACAATCATCATTTTTAAAAGATAGAGATATCTCTGATAATGTGATTTATGTAAAAGAGCTAATCAGATTTTTGGACAGGAAAAATTGGACACCAAATTGCATCATTAAACTGGATCTTATGAAAGCATTTGATAGAGTCAACTGGCATTATTTAAATACTACTATGTTGCATTTTGGCTTTCATGGTAGATTTGTTTATAACATCATGAAAAATCTCAGGGATGCTCATTTCCCAATCTTGATTAATGGCAAACCTAATGGATTTTTTAGTCCTACTAGAGGGATAAAACAAGAACACCCATTGTCCCCCCTTCTTGTTTAATATTTTTTCTGAATGTTTCACTAGGAGTCTGTCATACATTTATTCTATTGGTAAACTGGATTATTTTGACATACCTAGAGGCCCTCAGTCAATCTCCCATTGAGTTATGCAGATGACACAATCATTTTTCTCAAAGCATCACTGTCTAACTTGACTAAACTTAAAGCATATTTAGTCATTTTTGAACAGACAACTGGACAGAAAATAAATTTTGAGAAAAGTGATTTTTACTTAGGGAGACATGCTACAAATTTCAAGCTCAGGCAGGTTAAAACTATCCTAGGTATGAAACATGGGACTATGCCATTTACATATCTAGGAGTCCCCATATTTACAGGTAGGGCTCTTATTGCTCATTTCCAGCCATTGTTGCTCAGAATAGAAAATAGATTGTCAAATTGGAAAAACAAATGGATGTCATCTGGAGGTAAGATCACTCTTATAAATTCATGCATCTATTACATCCCACAACATATTTGGAGTGTTTTAAAACCCCCAATAATTGTTATTAGAAGGATAGAAAAATTCTTTCTTTATTTTTTAGGGGTGAAACAGAGTTGAGACCTAAGAAAGTATGGAAGAAATGGAATGATATCTCCTATCCTCCTGAAGAAAATGGCATTGGTGTCAGGTCTATACACACAATCATCAAAGCTTGTTCAGCAAAACTTTGGTGGAAATTCCAATTGGGAGAGACTCTATGGTCCCAATTTTTATGGGCACTTCCACTATCCTACAAAACCTCTCCCAGTTGGAATAGAATTGCTCAGGTAAATCAGAAATGTGAAGCTTTATCAAAAGTGATTCTGGGCAGGGGCACATGCAGCTTTTGGAGATCTAACTGGACAAGGCATGGTTCTTTATGTGATATCATTGATCCTGACACTACTAATATACCAAAGGACTGTACAGTGCTGCAATTTATGGAAGGTAAAGCTGGCTTCCTTCAAAATTTATTGTCTGTTCCTGCTAATGTTTTTCAAGTAGTGCAGTCAACCCAGTGCAGTAACTCAAGGGAAGATAGACTTATATGGAGACCTAGTTTCAATGGTTCCTTTACATTCAAGTCTGCTTGCAGTTCTTTCAGAGCACAAAGAGGTACTTTCCAATCCTTATCAAAGTTATGGCAGCCCAGAATTCAGAAAAAATTAGCATTTTTATGTGGAAACTTACAAATGCTTTTTTACCTTTCTCTGATGTTTTAAGGAAAATGGGATTTCATATGCCATCAAAATGTCCATTTTGTCCCAAGTCAGATACTATTGAACATGGTTTCACTCACTGTCAATTTGCAAATCAATTATGGACACATTTTCACTATATGGTTGGTATCTCTGATCTGCATTTTAACACTTTATGGGATAGGTTGTCTTATTATTGGTCCTACTCAGGTCATACCAGGTTGTACACTAACCTGTTCCATACTTTACCTAGCATTTTCTGCTGGTTTATATGGAAGGTTAGGAATTCATTCATATTTGAAAACACAATTCCTAATATAGAGATCCTCAAAACCTCAATTAGGAACTATGTTTTTGAAATATATATTGTAAAACCTATGATGTCAGCATCTGAGTTTGATAGGGACCTAACAAACCTTGGCTTTCTTCCTGACCATTCCAGACCACCACAAACTCTTTTCATTCCCACCAAATGGGTTGCTCCTACCTATGGGCTTAAAATTAATGTAGATGCCTCTTGGCACTCTACACATTATGCTGGAATTGGTGCAATAGTTAGAGACTCACAAGGTCATTGCTTGCTAGCATTTTCTGGTATTGCACATGCTTCCTCTTCTCTTCATGCAAAGATGTTAGCAATTCAAAGGTGCAGAACTTGCAACACAACTTCAACAATCTGTTTGCTTGGAATCAGACTGCCTCAATGCAGTCAATGCTATCCACAATCCTCTACAAGCCCCATGGCTGCTGTATGAGTTAGCTCACTCAACACAACAACAACTGACATGTCTAGTCATCCACACACTCAGACAGTCAAATATGGTGGCAGATAGCTTATCCAAGCTTGGCTACCAGAATAAGACTAACTCCATCTACCAGCACCATCAGATTCCACTCAGAATAAGAGGTTTAATGCAATTAAACTCTGTTGGAATGCCATCACTGAGGATCTTATAGTATGGATACTGCTGATGTATTTCATTCTGTACAAGTGTTCTTTCATAGGCTCATCTCTGTGGAAGGACTCCCAATTCCAGCATCTGGTCTGGCATCAACACAAACCAAACTGATTACTCACACATCTCTGAATTATCTGGATGCCGCATTATGTTTTGCCTTGCAATTCATTAACATGCTTCTAGTTAATATTAGAGATGTCTTGTACTATAAACATTTGATTCATATATTTTCAGTTTTTTAGGAGCATTAGATGCTTCAGGGACTGTGTCCCCTTTTGTAATATTCACATCCATTTGGATGAGTGTATGACATTGCCAATTCTGGCTTTTCAGGTTTAGGGAGCCTATAAACTTCCCTCCACTTCCCAGAAGTGGTTTAAATTTTTTAAAAAAAATTAAAGAAAAGAAACAAAAACATGCAATAAACATGGTACCGACCTTAAAGGTTTTGTTCCAGCCATTTGGATTGTTCAGTCTGAATCCATTTGGAATCCATGGCAATTCCACCGCTGCCTTCTTATGAATTATGAAACGTACTACAAAATAAGGCATGAATTGATCAACTTTGTCGAGGAATTATATATGGCCTTGAACTAAAGTGTGCATCGTTTTGATTCCATGAACAAATAATTTGGTTGTGAGGTTGAAGTATATATGTTGCAGTCGACAGTCTGTTTTGCTGACCTACCTTTATTAGAAGAATATCGATCGAAAAATTCCTCAAAATTTTAAAGAATATCGAAATTTTGAAAAATATTGAAATTTCAACTCACAATGATTTGTTGAGCTATCGATTGTGAGAATATCAGGTCAATAAATATACTCCGATACATATCTGGTATATATAAATACTACATTATTTTTTAAAACAACTTAAGTTTACAAATTTAATTTCCAGCTATAAACATATAATCACACGTAATAACCAATTATAGAAAAATAGTTCTCTACGATATATATATTTATATATATATATAACAGTTAACAAGAGGAGATTGTTTTTTTGATAGATGGCATCCTAATCACTAGGCTTGATAGCTCGGAGGTGTTTTGAATATTTATCAAATATTCTATGCTATTTAGAATGAAACATGTTTGTGCAATAGAGCCATGCATTTTTATCAAAATAAAAATTAAAAGAACAAAAAAAGGAATATATAAGAATAGTAAGCGCTGGAATATGGTGAACTTGCTGTGTTTATATGGTGGTTTTAGTCAAAACTACATAGTTTCATCATTTTTAATATTTTTTATTAATTTATTTATTGACCGGAGAAATAACTCTTCGAGTTGGTCTCTGGAGTGACCGTCTATATTATAGCATAATATAGACCAAGGACTAAATTACAATATGGAAGGAAGGAGGTTCTTATTTGCAAAATTTGGGAAAAGCACTGTTCACGGCATTGTTCACGGTACTGTTCAAGGCACTGTTCACGCAAAGAATATGTACACAAATCAGTTAATATAATTTCTGGATTTTAAACACTTGTAAACACAAAAGAATTCAGGTTAGAAAGACAAGTTTCCATATTATAAACATCAGATTTTAGGTACATAAAAACTAGGGTGTTTAGGTTAAATAATGTTGTGTCAAGTATAGTCAAGTTTCACCAAAGTTTTCAGCCTAAAAATTCACAATCATCACAGTTTTCAACTTAAACAATCAAGTTTCACAAAAATCACAGTTTTCACAATAAATAATCAAGTTTCGCAAACACCAAAGTTTTCAACCTAAACAGTCGAGTTTTCACAAAAAAAACAGTTTTCAACTAAACAATCAAGTTTTACAAACACCACAGTTTTCAGCCTAAAAAATATAGTTTCTACAATCACTGTAGTTTTCAACCTTAATAACCAAGTTTTCATAATCACAGTTTTCACATTAAAAAAATCAAGTTTTACAAACACCACAGTTTTCATAATAAATAATCAAGTTTCAACACAAATCAAGAAGCCTAGTTTTCAAGTTAAACATATAAAATTTCATATGCAGACAAAAACCACATTAAGCAGTCTAGTTTTCAAGCTAAACACATAAATTTCATAACAAGACATCTACATTAAAAAGTCCAGTTTCCAAGATAAACACATAAAATTTTAAAAGCAGAAAGACATCACATTAAACAGTTTAGTTTTCATAGTAATACACATAAAATTTCAAGCTAAATAATCAAGTTTCCACAATATTCACACTTTTCAGATTAGATAATCAAGTTTCACCACAGTTTTCAACACAAATCAACACAAATTGTGCTGAAAGAAAACAATGACATCAATACCTGAAAAGGAGATTGGAGCAACACCGATCTGTGACGCCCGGAAGAATGAATCGATTGGAGATTGGAGCGTCGGATTGCAATCGATTGAAGAATGAACGACGAGATTGCGTCTGATTACGCCGGAGAACGATTGAAGAATGAACGTCGGATTGCGTCGGATTGCAATCGATTGAAGAATGAACGCAGTAAGATTGAGAGAGCGCATGATCTGTGATGACGAGAGCGCCGGAAGATTGAACGGGAAGCGCCGGAAAATCTGAAAGTCGGGGAGGTTTGGGAAAGCTCTCCATCCGTGGAAGCAACACGATCCATGGAGTAACCGATTTCGGTCTGAAGGCCGTTGCTCGTGGTTGTCCTTCTCTAAGAGCCCTGTCTTTGTGGAACTTATCTGCCATAACCGATGAAGGTCTGATGGAGATCGCTAAAGGATGTCCTCGTCTGGAGAAACTTGACCTCACCCGATGCCCTGCTGTTACCGACAAGGCCTTATTAGCCATAGCTCAGAACTGCCCAAATCTGTCATCACTGACCTTGGAATCCTGCTCAAGCAGGATCTGTGATGACGAGAGCGCCGGAAGATTGAACGGGGAGCGCCGGAAGATTGAACGTGGAGCGCTGGAGATCGCCGATGGGGTTTTGGAATGAATTGGGGGAAAAGTTTGAGAGCCGATTGGGATTGGGGTTCTGGAATGAAGTGGGCCAAAAAAATAAAAGAAAATAGCTATATATATATATATATATTTGTGAGGTAAGTTTTGAAATTTATAGAAAAATGACCCGCTCAAATGTAAATTGCAAATAAGGAGTCGTGTTCAGTTTTAATTGCAAAACGAGACCGTCTATATTATTGATATAATATAGACGGTCTATCCCAAGACTAATATTAACTGTTTTAGTTCTCTTTAAGAATATTATCGGTGGTCAAAGTATGCCAAAAATGTATCACTTTAAATTAGTTGTGTTTTGTTAAAAGAGGCACTTTGTGATTTCTCTTGGAATAAAAGGGGAGGAATAACGTTATCTGAGTAAATTACACTTAAGTAATAGGCACAGATTCCCTTGCCCCGGGTCTTCCAATCCCAAAACAATGGCAGGGTCTCTGCATCCCTCTACCTGTTCTCTCAGGTCCGCTGTTTGGATAGCTTACAAATTGTTCATCTCCTTTTCTTTCATGTCATGGGAAAACTTGTTTAACTCAAAAACTGTTCATCTTTTTTGCAGTTGTGCAAGCAAAGTTTATGTGGGATTGCGGGCTCAGTGTCCAAGTATGTAATTTAGCTCAGTGTTTTGTTTTTGTTTTTTGTGATTGTAAAGATTGTGTCTTTTTCGTAATTTTAATTGAATTTACGTTCTGGGTTTTTGTTTTGTAGATTCTTATGGGTTTGGTAAAGGGAACCTTAATGTCCAGTTCTACGATAAGGTTCACAAGAGCATTCAATCCAGGTGGGTTTTCTGTGTTTGTGATTTACTTGTCATGAAAGTTTATGTTTCAATGTAATTGGAAAAGGGGATTTGTGATTTTATTTAGCAGCCTTAGTACATTCTTGAAAAGGTTTAGTACTGTTGTACTGTTAATAGCTTGATATTGCTAAGAATATTGACAAGTAAAGCTTGAGCATAGAAATCTGGCTGCTTGAGAGTAGCCCGAGATGCAGCTATTGATTGTAATAAGCATGCAAACATAGAAGTAGTTTGAAATGTGTAAATGGCCTGCATTTCATAATCTAGTGTGTCTGAACTTCAAATGTTTACATTCCGAAAGAATATCTAAGCATAATATGATCTAATATATTGAAGCTGGGATGTGTTGCCAGATGCTATTATTCTGCCCTTGTATGAAGCTGAATGAGGGGGTCTATGAAGACTGATTCAATAATTATTCCAAAATACTGTGATATAAAGTACGATGCTAGTCTGCTATTGTATGGGGCAGAAATGATGGGTTTAAATTTTTTATTATGTATGTGAATGGATTTGAAAAGTGCTTATGTACTAATAGATTACCTATGAATGGATGCATAAGGTATTATCATCGTCACACTTGGAAAAAAATGGTAGTAAATTATAAGTATTAAATTGTCCGTCTTCTTCATATGTAATTGATCTTTGCTGGTTATTTTGTTTGACAGTATGTCAATTGTGTAGTTTTGGGGTATCTTGTTTTTTTTTTCTTTTTCGAGGTTTCAACTAATGTATGGAGACTGATCTTGTCTAAGCAATTGCAAGCTCATCTATACCCTTACTTTTCAAAATCCCATGGAGCAACTGGTCTTTTTTATTCTTGTCTTTCTCTTCACATTAGCCTTTTTATTTCTTGTTCTGATGCATTCATCGTCTAGTTTCCCAGTCTTGGCTCTTCTGTTTTGTAGGCTATAATTTTCAAATGTTCTGTAAAAACTCATATGATATTTTTTGTACTTTTGGTTTCTGTTGGACTTTTGATTATTGTACTTAGTAATATGATTGGCTCGTTGTAAAAGTTACAAAGCAGATTTCTGAGTGATATTTCTCTTCATTACATTTTGTTGTTTGCACATGTATCATACAGTTGCTTAAAGATTAACAAGTCATTCTAATTTGTGTCTTCATTTGCAGAACATATGATGGGATACCAAAGCGTGGAAGAGTTGCAATGATGCCTATAGGAACACCAAGAGTGCCCTATAGAAATGTTACCGAGGGCACCTGGCAGTGGGTGGATTTGTGGAATGCTCTTGTAAGTTAGTTGTGCATTTATATATTTAATATTTCAAATAATGTTAAGTCCAGTTCTTTTAACAAATTGAATGCGAATTGTCATATTCTTATCCTCCCTTTTATTTCCTTTCCTTTTTCTTGTTTGCACTGTTCCCCTGTCCTTCCGTTTCTTCTTTGTGCTCTTTTCTGCCACCTTTCAAATTTTAAATTTCTCGGACTTGGACTTCAGTACCGAGAACGTGTTATCTTCATTGGGCAAAATATAGATGAAGAATTCAGCAATCAAATATTAGCCACAATGCTCTACTTGGACAGTGTTGATGATTCAAAGAAGCTATATATGTATATTAATGGTCCTGGTGGAGATGTAAGTGAGCTTCTTATAGTCTTGAAGTTACAATTTTCATTTTTGTGCTAAATTTGATGGCTTTTTTCACATATGCTAATTTTTAACTGTTCAGCTTACTCCAAGTCTGGCTATATATGACACGATGCAAAGCTTGAAAAGCTCTGTTGCCACCCACTGCTTGGGTTACGCCTATAATCTGGCAGGCTTCCTTCTCGCTGCTGGTGAAAAGGTGGTTTTACTCTCAAAATTTTATATGTAGTGTGATCTCATCATTTGCACCTATTTAGATCTCTACCATACTTCTCACAATTCTACCTCTTGATATTATTCTTGTGTAGGGATTTCGCTTTGCGATGCCACTATCAAGAGTTGCATTGCAATCTCCTGCTGGAGCTGCTCGGGGTCAGGTTAGATACCATTTTCCTTTCTCATTTCTAAATGTTTGCCATTGTTGTGTATATTATAAGTGACGATGATAATCTTTTCAATAGGCTGATGATATCCGCAATGAAGCAGAAGAGCTTTTAAGAATTAGGGATTACCTTTTTAAAGAGTTGGCACAGAAGACTGGTCAACCCATTGATAAGGTATGAATTGCCTACATCTCCACTTGCTTCAGCTCATATTCTTCTTATGCAATATCTCCTCTTGTTGATGTGTTCTAATGTAAATTCGTAGGTTCACAAGGATTTAAGTCGGGTGAAGCGATTCAACGCTCAGGAGGCACTTGAATATGGTCTTATTGACAGAGTAGTAAGGCCTTCCCGAATCAAAGCAGATGCTCCAAGGCAAGATTCTAATGCAGGTCTTGGTTAGTTTTGTTATTGCTGAAAAAATTTTAGTATAGGGAGAAGAATTTTGTGAACTTTTAGACTGCCCAGATGAAAAATTTGTCAGGGAAGAAGTATGTAACCAATGGTGTACTACGTATATTAAACACTGTTTTCTTACAATATATTTTCAGGGCTTCTATACGCAGTCCGTATTTTGCTTATTTGCAGTCCGTATTTTTTTAAAATAATCATATATACAATGATTCTGATATATAATTGAACTGCAAGTGTATGCAATGGAAGTAGTATATATGATGCATGTGTCTGATATACATAATTATTGACCATATCATATATATCGAAGGCGTATTTTTATTTTGGACTGCTAAATAAGCAAAATACGGACTGCGTATAGCATGCCCCTATATTTTTTGGGTACTGGCTAGTACTTGATAAAATGTTGAAATGGATTCTGTCTCATGTTTAGTAAGTGTGCATCATGCGTACTGAGATTGAGCATGTATCAGTACATGCCCGTGAAAGTGTTAGGATTTATGTAGGATTACTCATTTTCAGGAGGCTGTCTGTATGATCAGGTTGAATGATGTAGTTAACGAGCTCCTAATGGTTCATCTATAGATTTTCACCATGGAGATTAGGTTGAATGGCATAGTAAACCTTTGAAATACCCTTTGTCTAAGAAACAGTGGAAGCAAGGTTCATTCTATCCAGTTCAACTTCTTCCAAGCAGTTTTAGCAGTTTTAACAGCTTACTTCATCCGACTTGATTTATGAAATAAAATATTTTGAAATGTAGGTACTAAAGAGGTTATTTTAATTGTTGTCAATGAAATATTGTTTATTTTAACTTATGTAATTACATCTAAACCACATACGAATATACATCCACAAATAATAAAATAATCTGAACAGTTTCTAGCCGTTTCAAGCAGCTCCAAACAGTTCAAATAGTTTTAACAGCTAGCAAGTAGTTTTAGCAGCTCAACTAGACACGGCCTTAAGAATAGGTTGAAAGAAATGACGGTAACATTTATTTATATGCATACAATCAAGCTTTGTTGTTATCTACATGGCATATGTTAGGGTCGGGCATCTCACCATCCCGTATGGTTCATCCCGACCCCTCATCCTGCATGACGATCGGGCCAGACCCGATAGCAGATGGCAGCTTTACCAAACCTGGCAGGGAAATCTTCCCAGACCACCTAACGGCGTGGTCTGATGAGACCAGGTCAGCTTTCCAGTACTATATATATCTCTCTATCACACTAGAGAGAGGTAAGTTAACAAAACACAATCAAACACATCCCTACTCTCCGAACAGTCTACTGACTTTAGCATCGGAGCCGTTTCAAACACATCCCTACTCTCCGAACAGTCTACTGACTTTAGCATCGGAGCGGGAACGACAATTAGCTGCCCCGCCCTGATTGAGAGTTCCTTGATTCTTAGCAGGTTCACCCCATCGTACCATCGTGACGAATCATCAGGACGCGCATCGCGACTGTAACATTGGCGCTGTCTGTGGGGATATAACCGATTATCTTCACAGCCCACGCACTGCAAATGAGCAGAGAAGGACAAGACCACGGCACCCCTCATCCAGAGGTGGTGATCACAGATCTGGGCGACGAGGGGGCTGGAATCCCGTTCACCCCTTCAAACCCAGCAGCTACGCCGATCTCGGCAACGCCTGAGCAGGCTCGGCACCCAGGCACGTCACCATCTTTCATGACGGAGGACGGTGACGTGCTCCGCCAGATCCTGGAGTCACAGGCTACCATCAACAAGCAGCTGCAGGAGCTGCGGGGCACACCGCCGAAAGCGCGGCGTCTCGAAGGTTTGGCAAAAACAGTCACACCGACTAAACTTTTTGCCGAGCCTACACGAGGCAAGCGAAAAGCTCCTATCCTCACAGAGCTGGATGATGACGGGAACGAGATCCTGGAGGATTCACACGAGGAGTGGGAAGATCCGGGCGAGAGAGAGGCCAACCCTAGACCCCAGCCCAGGGAATGGGCCATGACGTATGTTCACAAGCCCAGCGTCAAGCCAAGAGTGCCGGCGAAGCAGAGGTTGTCGATGTTTTACGAGGCCCCAGATTGCCAAAAAAGAGGAAGCCCTTTTCAGAGGCAGTCACGGAGTTTGTCGCCAACCCCCGCCTTCGGATCCCACCAAATCTAGGTACGTGTGATGGTTTGTCGGATCCAGCAGATCATCTGCATACGTTTACAACTAACATGTCAACGTACGCTACGCCCGAACCCGTGTGGTGCAAAGTATTCGCCACCACGCTCAAGGAGGCAGCAAGTAGGGCTGTACAACCGGGTCAACCCGGCCCGGCCCAGCCTTGATCCGGAATGACCCGGACCCGGAATATCTAAAAATCTTGGACCGGGGCCCGGCCCGGTTGGACTACTTCTTGAACCGGACCCGGTCCGGAATTTTTCCGGGTTTGACCCGGATCGGACCGGTTGACCCGGTTACAACCTATATTACATTTATTTTTTACAAAAAGAATGATTTTGTTAAGAATTGAACTATAGACCATTGTGTACAATCTCCTTACCACTACACCAAACTTCTTTTTGTCAATAAATTGTATAATTAATAAATATATAGGGATGTTAAATTTATTTTAAAAACAAAACACAAAAGTAATGCTTTTGGTGAGATTTGAACTCTGATTGTATACTCCAAAATAGCAAGTTTTACCACTAGAACAAGATAAAATTATGTGTAATAATTGCAAACAATTGATATATAACCGGGCTCCCGGGTTGACCCGAAAAAATCCGGGTTTGACCCGGATCGGCCCGGAACCCGGAATGGGCAAAAATGGTGACCCGGGGCCCGGCCCGGAATGCATAAAATCCGGGTCCGGGTCACCAATTCCGGTCCCGGGCCGGGCCATTTTTCCGGGTTGACCCGGCTCATGTACAGCCCTAGCAGCAAGGGTGTGGTTCGCCAACCTGGACAATGGGAGCATATCCAGCTTCGCGCAGCTCGAGGAACTCTTCCTCACCAGGTTCATGCAGAAAACGAAGTTCACCAACACGACGCAGGACCTGATGAAGATACGCCACAGGGCGTCATCGGGCGAGAGCTTGATGGAGTATTATGAGCGCTTCATCGAGGAGAGCAAAAGGGTGGTGCACCGTGGCGAGCCGCGATGGTTGATCAAAATTTTCATGCAAGGTCTGGATCACGAGGCTTTGGATTCAGAACTCACCCTTCGAGCAGTATACACGTTGGATGAGTTGCACATGGTGGTGGAGATGTTTCACCGAGCCGACGAGAATGCCAAGAAGAAGAAGTTGGTAATGCAGAAGGAGGTCCGACCTTATTGGCCAAAGCAGAAGCTCATCCAGGATGGGCAAACGGCCAAAACAGAGAAGACGTCATCGGTGAAGGATAGGCTAGGACCTCGGGTTGCTCAAGAAAGAGTCTTCACCCCGTTGACAAAGACGCCCAGAGAAGTTTTCTTGGCAAACCGCGACGTCATCCCACCCCCGCGTGCCATGAAGATGCCCCCCAACAAGCGAAATTTGAACAAGTTTTGTGAGTACCATGACGACCATGGCCACGACACAGAGGATTGCATCCACTTGAAGAAGGCCATCGAGTCATGCCTGCCAAAGGGCAATTGAAGCAATTCGCTGCCACTGCCAAGGCCCATAACAAGGCGACATATGCCAACAGGAGTGGCAGCCAGGATCAAGGAGCCAACAGGGCGCGTGGCAAAGGAAAGGAGGTGGCTCGTGCTGAGCGACCAGATGAAAAAAGAGCCAAGTATGAGGAGGAGTCGTCACCAGAACGAGAGCCAGCGGGGCGCACGAGCAATGATATACTCACTATCATAGGCGGAAATGCCGGAGGAAGCTCGGATTCGCAAAGAAAGGTTAGATGCAGGATAGCCCCAGAACACACTCCAACGAATAGGAGGCTGGGCAGGGACGAGCTGATCACATTCGGCGCTGACGATCCCATCCCGGATCGCCCGGCCGGATGCGATGCGGTCATCATCACGGTTCAGATCATGGATAAGATGGTTCATCGAGCATACGTGGATGCGGCAGCTCAGTAGAAATAATGTATTGGCATTGCTTCGAGAAGCTGGACGACAACACTAAGGCCAAGTTGGTCCCAACAAGCACACCGTTGGTGGATTTTGCGGACAGGACGGTGTGGCCAGAAGGAACAATCACACTTCCAGTCGGGGTCGGAGAGAGGCCGACCAGGAAAGAGGTGGACATGGAGTTCATCGTGATTAAGGCTCATAGCCCGTACAACCTAATACTGGGAAGGCCAGCGCTAGCCCAGCTCAAAGGTATCGTCTCAACCCTCCATCTCCTTTTGAAGTTCCCGACCAAAGGAGGGATAGCGACCGTCCGAGACGATCAGCAAAAGGCGAGAGAGTGCCACCAAATCGCACTAAAAAAGCGGAAGCGTCCAGATGATGAATCGCCACCCCGACGTCCGGTCCACATGGTCCGGTCAGGAAGCCCAGATCCCAGAACCTTGTCAGCATCATGCTTGCCCATGTTCCTTGACCAAGGCGGATGCCGAGGAGTCCAAGTGGGATCAGACTTGCCCGATGCGAGTCGTCAGGAGGTTCTGGAAGTCCTGATCAAGCATCAGAAGGTCTTTGCATGGAAGGCGACAGACATGACGGGAGTATCACCCGAACTCGGTCAACACGCCCTCAGAGTGGATCCTTAACACTCACCGGTCATGCAAAAGAGATGACCACTGTGCCCAGAAAGGAATGACGCGGTAAACAAACAGGTAACCGAGTTGGTAAACGTAGGTATCCTACGGGAAGTGCCATATCCTACATGGTTAGCCAACCCGGTCCTGGTCAAAAAGTCAGATGGGAGCTGGCGAATGTGCATCGATTACAAGGCGCTGAACAGGGCATGTCCCAAGGATTGCTACCCGACACCCATCATCGACCAGAAGGTGGACGCGTTGGCGCCTTTCCCGATCAAATATTTTCTGGATGCATACAAGGGGTAACACCAAATCCCGATGAAGGATGACGACGTCGACAAAACTGCCTTCATCACGGAGCGGGGAGCCTTCGCGTACCGGATGATGCCTTTTGGCTTGCGCAATGCCGGTGCCACTTACCAAAGGGTGGTGGACAGGATTTTCAAAGCACAGATCGGCCGCAACATGGAAATTTACGTTGACGACATGGTCATTAAGAGCGTATCTTGGTGAAAGATCTGGATGAAACTTTGGGAACCCTAAATGCGGCAGGCATGATGCTCAACCCGGCCAAATGCCAGTTTGGAGTGGGGGCCGGGAAGTTCTTGGGCCTCATGGTGTCCAGCAACGGTCTGGAAGTCAACCCAAAGAAAGTCCAGGCCGTCCTGGAAATGAAGCCCCCCCCCCCCGAAACGTCAAGGAGGTACAGAGCTTAAATGGAAAACTGGCGGCCATGAACAGAGAAGTCACTCCCATTCTTGAGGATCCTCAAGGGTAGCATCGGACCAAAAGGAGCAATCCAATGGGGCCAAGCCGAGGATGAAGCGTTCCTCAAGCTGAAGAATCATTTAAAAGACCTACCAGCCATGTCCCATCCCGAGCAAGGTGAGACGCTATACTTGTACCTTACCACCGGGATGGAAGTAGTGAGTGGAGCACTGGTTAGGGAAGTGAGCAAGATCCAGCGTCCGGTCTATTATGTCAGCCGAACGCTGCAGGGGGCTGAGTTGAGATATAGCGCTCAGGAGAAGCTGGCCATGGCTTTGGTCCATGCGGCGAGGCGTCTCAGGTCATACTTCCAAGCACACCCCATCGTGGTTCTGAAAAACGAGCCGCTCAAAGCAATCTTGAGAAGGCCGGAAATGTCAGGAAGGTTGGCCAAGTGGGCAGTAGAGCTAAGCGAGCACGCCATCGAGTTCGCCCCGAGAAAAGCCATCAAAGGGCAAGTAATGGCCGATTTTTTGGTAGAGTTGCCATCCGGGATCGAAGCGAGAGATGAAGTCACCATCAACGCGCCAAGCGAGCCAGCCGACAAGAAGCAACGACGCGTCGACAAGACAGGATGGTGGAAGCTGCATGTGGATGGCGCATCTGGTGTTGAGGGATCAGGAGCCGGGTTGATAGTGACAGACCCTGATGGCATGGAGACGACGTACGCGTTGAGATTCCAGTTCCCGGCCACGAACAACGAAGCCGAGTATGAAGCATTGATTGCAGGCATGAAGATAGCAAAAGCGTTGGGCGCGACCAAGTTGGACGCGTAGGGGGACTCAGCCTTGGTAGCAAACCAGTTCAACGGGTCATATGCAGCCAAGGAGCCATCAATGCAGAAGTACTTGGCGAAGGTAAAAAGTCTGGCCACATAGTTCGAAGGATTTGAGGTGACCCGAGTCCCCAGATCCGAGAACACAAGGGCAGATGCCCTCAGTAAACTGGCTTCCACGGCAAGTAGCCATCTGTCCAAGGGAGTTCTAGTGGAAACACTACCGACAAGATCAACCGACGGCATGACGGTCGCCGCCATTGAGGCCGAACCGCCATGTTGGTTGACACCGATGCGGAATTATTTGCTCAGTGGAGCATTACCACTCGACCAAAAGGAGGCGAAAGCTTTAGAGAGGAAGGCGCTGAATTTTGCGCTCAAGAATGGGGTGGTATATAAGAGGGGATACTTACAGCCGTAGTTGCGATGTTTAACGCCCAAGCAAACGGAAAGGATCCTGAAAGAACTCCACGAGGGAAGCGGCGGCAGCCACCAGGGAGCCTGGGCACTGGCGCTGAGGGCGACACGAGCAGGCTATTACTGGCCCAATATGAGGGTCGACGCCGACCACGTGGTTAAGACGTGCCATCAGTGCCAAGTACATGATCGTGTGTCATCTCAACCCGGCCAGCCCATGGAGAGCATCACAGGCCCATGGCCGTTCGCAAAATGGGGCATCGACATAGTCGGCCCGTTCCCCAAGCGAGCGGCAAAAGAAGATTATTAGTGGTGGCCGTCGATTACTTCACCAAGTGGGTTGAGGTGGAGCCGTTGGCAACCATCACGGGCAAGAGGATGACCAGTTTCGTGTGGAGGAACATTGTCTGAAGATTCGGCCTGCCCAAGACAATCATCAGCGACAACGGGCGCCAGTTTGAAGGAGGAGTCTTCAGAGACTGGTGTAACCAGATGGGCATCGAACAAAGTTTCACATTAGTAGCCCACCCGCAAGCCAACGATCTCCCGAGCGAACCAATGGAACGATTGTGCAAGGGCTAAAGAGAAAGTTGGACGGCGCGAAAGGGAACTGGGTGGACGAGCTCCCATCAGTGCTGTGGGCATACAGGACAACGCCGCGAACTGCCACAGGTGAATCACCTTACTTTCTTTGTTTCGGAAGTGAGGCCATCATCCCGCTTGAGCTCATCATCCCATCAACGCGATCCGCCATCCCGGATGCCGAAGAGGACAATGAGCAGCGTTTGAGGGAAAGCCTGGAGGACCTGGAGAGAGCCAGAGAGCAGGCCACAATCAAGGAGGCAGCCTACAAGTCATATGTGGAACAACGCTACAACGCCAGGGTCCGCATAAGGAATCTTAAGCAAGGCGAATTGGCCCTTCGAAAGAATGAAGCCAGCCGAGTTGAAGACTTGAGGAAGCTGGATGTCACGTGGGAAGGGCCATACGTGGTCGCAGAGGTGCTGGGGAACGGCGCATACAGGCTGCAGACCATGTCAGGCGAAGCGGTGCCAAGAACGTGGAACATGGAGAACCTCCGCCGTTATTACGGTTGAGCAGCATCAGACCCACGAGAAAGGTACCAATTAGTTTGTATATAATGGGGAAATGCTTTTGGAGAACAGATTCCTGATCAGATTGCGACTTTTGCCCTCATGAGGGATGCGATCTTGAGGAAATCTAGTTTTTCCGCGCAAAATTGTATCTTTTGTACTCTCCTTTTTTCAATGTATTCCAAGTGTCAAGTTCAAGAACACATCATCTCTTCTTTTTTCATTTATACCTCTTTTCAAAAGTCGAATGACGTGATCGGAATCTGTGATAATGGGCATTAAGGGAGGCAGTTCAGGCCACCGCTCCGGTTAACCGGACAAGGCATTAGAACACTCGACGCATCCCTCACTTAGGTTGTGAAGCATCAGAGATGCATCTTTGCCAAGTGTCCCGGAAATATCTCTGGAAAGGCAAAGATGCAGTCGAATGCATACCCACACCAATGGGCAAGTCGGATGACACGATCATGATCGTAACCGCAAGACCGAGACTGAGGCTTAGCCGCCCTTCTCGAGTACTGAACGTAGGCGTGGTTTTTTGTTCAAATGCGGACAAGCAAATAGAGCAAACCATATCCTCTCCAAATTCGGATAGCTACCGGGTTGGAGAAAAGGTGGGATTTTTTCTTCAATGAAAACCCATGTCGGGCACGGACCGATTAACAAAGTCCATGGTTTAGCAGTTTTGGCTTTGAAGAATAAAACCAAGCATAGGGCGACGCCCCCATACCTTGGTGGCTTGTATAAGGTTTAGCGACCTCCAAGTTGGCAGGTAGCTTAACGCATGGCATCAAGTCACGCGCAGTTAACCCGTCATGTCACCTTAACAGTTCATCATGACAACTCATCCCTCTTCACAAAGATGAATGATGAGTTACCACCACGAACATAGGTGAGCAAAATGACAAGGTATGACAAAGGTATGAACCAAACAGGTAAAACATTAAGGCAATAGCACATAATGCAAATGCAAAAGTTTTCACAGGAATTCAGAAACAAAGAAATTAAATGCGTCCCTTGTGGGTTATTACAAACCAAAAGGAAATTATCCAGAGAAGAAATAAGGGAAATAGTCCAGAAAGAAAGCCAACAGAAAAGAAGGGAAGGAGGGCAGAACTAATGGTTTTGGGCAGAGACTTGAACGTTGTTGCCTGCATCCTCCAAGTCCTTCACAAGCCCTTCATCTGCCACGACTTCACCATCCATGATAACTGGCGGAACTGCAACATCCGGCTCCCAGGCAGCAAGCTCAGCAGGAGTCATTTCACCGGTCAGTGTAGAGAAGTACTCAGGGAAGTCATAGCCGACGAAGGCATCTGTGAGCTCGGAGAGAGCAGTGGCATAGGCAGCAGAGTCCTCATACACGTCATCCAGCGCATACGCCCGTCGAAGGAAGGCAGAAGAGCGCGCAACGGCACGCTCGGAGCGAGCCACCTTGGCAAACACTTCACGCATGTCGGAGGTCAATACGGTCTGATAGTTAATGGCGAGATTTGCTTTATCCTCCAGCGCCTTCTTCAGCGTGAGATACTCCAGACGACCGGCAGGCGAGTTGAGGAAGACGGTGGAGGAGTTGGTTTTGCCCTTGTCAGTCTGAAAACCACCAGCGTGCGGAGGGGCCCTCCCACCATGTTGTGGACCAGTCGCGTCAGTGCCACTTTTCGGCTTCTCAGACACTTGGGGTCGGGCCAAGGCATTCTCACCACCCCCGAGCACATCACGACCGCCGACCCCCATCTGGAATAGCTGGTCAGGCTTCAGCAACCCCCTTGACGACCCCGTATCCTGATACGGGAACGAGGAACCATCAGCATTGCCATCCTGGCCAGTCTGGAAAGACTGGCCATGCGACTGAGTGGACTGGTTTGGGCCGGTGCTGTCATCCAACCTCCTGCGTTGAGAGGGGCGATTGAACTTGGTCAAATCAATGGTCGGACGGCGGCGAATCATGTCTGCAGTAAAAACATGTCAAGAGACAAGTACAATTGATGCAAAAATAAAAGGTCATGATAATGCATACGAAAGATGAAGAGAGAGGATCAAGCCTAGCTACATACCTTTGTCGGTTTGACCAATTTTTGCGATGGCCAGAGCAGGGGGGCTGAAGTTTTCAACACCTTGAGGGACGTTGTCCTCCTCCCGGACAGCGTTACCGCCATCTGGGACGACAATAGCTTCATCCTGGATGGTTGGAAGCACGCGACGGTGAGGCAGGCCAGAATTCCGCAACCTCTCATCCAGCTTCAAAACATTCCATCTCTCCGGTTTCTCTTTCAGAGCCCTGATGGAGGCAGCCAAGCGGTTCTGGGACACGCCATCTGGAGCACGGCCGCGTGTGTCAGGATCACCTACAACCTATTTTGGGTGAGAGGCGGCAGGGCCATACACCACATCTTCGACGAACATGAATTTAACCTTCCAGTCTTTCGCCTTGGGCATGCCGGTCAAGATATGCAGGTCAGCTTTGGGGCGAATCTTGATATGGCCCCAACCATCCTCGTTATCACCACACCAGTGTAGAAGAACACTCTGAACAGGGTAACAGAGGGGACAACCCCGCGAGCGTCACACAAGTTCTCGAAGCCAATTATGTTACGCACAGCATTCGGCGTCATCGAGCCTAGAGTCATGTCAAAATAACACAGAACGGATTGACAAAAGGGAGTAAGAGGGAACCTGACGCTGCAGCGGGCCAGATGCTCGTAATAAACGGGAACTTTGCCCGCCGGGGCAGCAATGATGGTGTCGCTAGGCTTGGGTCGGATAATCGACTTCGCCAAATCAGCGATCTGAAGGCCCTCGGTGTCCCGACAGATCTGGATAAACTCGGCCGCTTCGTCGTTAGTGATCTAGCATAACGCACCGGAAACGGGGATATCCGCCATGGTCGAAACCGGCAGAACACGACAGAGGCAGGAAGAGAAGGGACACGAAAACGAGAAAGGTAAACGAGTGAGTGCGGAATACCTGAGGTTGAAGGCAACGAATTCGGGACAGGAGAAAGAAGGCAGAAATGAGGAGCAGTTTCAAATTTGAATGGAAAAGGAGGGAGTTATGCGAGCAGTTAAAGCAATAATGGCGGTTGCCAAAAGTTGCACAGTTAAAAGGATAAATCCATACGCATCCCCGAGAAAAAGTGACGACACGTGGCAGACATGCAGTTAAGTCAGAAGACCCACTGTCACACGGATTCTAGAAACCCAGTTACAGCCCCACGCTCGAACCGTCGCTTCGAGCTCGGACTTGGGGGGACTTGTTAGGGTCGGGCATCTCACCATCCCGTATGGTTCATCCCGACCCCTCATCCTGCATGACGATCGGGTCAGACCCGACAGCAGATGGCAGCTTTACCAAACCTGGCAGGGGAATCTTCCCAGACCAACTAACGGCGTGGTCTGATGAGACCAGGTCAGCTTTCCAGTATTATATATATCTCTCTATCACACTAGAGAGAGGTAAGTTAACAAAACACAATCAAACACATCCTTACTTTCCGAACAGTCTACTGACTTTAGCATCGGAGCGGGAACGGTAATTAGCCGCCCCGCCCTGATTGAGAGTTCCTTGATTCTTAGCAGGTTCACCCCATCGTACCATCTTGACGAATCATCAGGACGCGCATCGCGACTGTAACAGCATACAGGAAAAGTACACGGATATACCCAGAAATGAGATACTAGAGGGTATCTCGGTGGGGAGGGTATCTCTATGCCGGCATGTCCTCACATACCCAGAAAGTCATAGTAAAAACAGCTCTCTGGAGGAAGAGCGAGCTCTCGGTGATGGGGAGGGTATCTCTATGCCAGCATGTCCTCACAAGCTTAGCCCAGTACACGATTGGGACATTCAGAATCCCAGAGACAGTAGCCAAGGCGGTGGACAAGCAAATGGCGAGATTTATCTGGGTAGGAGACCCAAAAGGGAGGAAAATTCATTGGAAAGCCTGGCCTGAAATGTGCAAAGCCAAAGGTCTCGGGGGTTTAGGTATGCGTTAGACGGTGCATATGAACCAGGCTATGCTCGGGAAACAGGCATGGTCCCTAGTCACGAATAAGGACTCATTTTTCGGCAGGTTCTTTTTAGGGAAATACTGTTCTAGGCAAGGCTTCCTGGAGACCAAACCTAAGCCGGGAGATTCGTGGGGTTGGAGGGGTATACTATGGGGAGCTGAGCTGCTAAAACCACACCTGAAATGGAAGATAGTGACGGGTAAGGAAGTGAACCTCCAAGCAAATTGGATTCCAAATAGACCTAATCCGATTAGGCACGACACAGGTATCCATCAACTTCTAAACTTTACGGTTAGTGATGTGATTGATAATCATAGGAACTGGAGAATTCCTCTTCTACGGACATTTTTCCAAGAAGATGTCATCAAGGAGATAACAAAGATCCATGTGGCACAACACCCTTTAGGGGGACGAGACTATTTAGTGTGGGACAAGGAAATTCCGGGGACTTACACAGTCAAATCAGGGTATCATGCAGCTGTTGAGCATAAGCGGAGTACCCAACCCTCGGGGTCAGAGTGGACAGACGAAAGAGCTAGGTGGAGCGGTCTGTGGAAGCAGCTCTGGCACTGCGGTATGCCGGAAAACATTAAGTTCCTCATTTGGAGGATGATTCAGGGGGCGTGCCCAACAAATCCGAACCTGCGCAAAAGAGGGCTCAACATTTCCTTTATGTGTTCAATGTGCGGATACCACCAGGAGTCGGTGGAGCACATGGTTTTTGAGTGCCAGATCTCTAGGAGGATATGGCGAATGTGCAGGTTGGGCCTGGACTTCGAGCACTCATCACCGACATCCTTGAAGGAGTGGCTCGCGACATGGTTCAAGATAGCGCCGGAAAAGGAGGACAAAGAGTTAGCATGTATCGTTATATGGGAAATCTGGTGTACTAGGAATCCGGCAACCTTCGAGAACCAACTGGCAAATCTAGTGGGAGCACAAGCAATTATTGACCAACTAGTTGCAGTGAAGAGGACGGTCGAAGCACCAAGCAACGGCAGGATCAGCGACACGCAGGGAAGGCTAGGGCTAATTCGACAGGGCGCGGGCCAGGGACACCCCATTCAGGACGCAAGGGTGGCAAGGGACATCAATTTGTATTGGCTGAGGAGAGGTGAAGATATCAGCGCAACAGCTATACCAGGGGACCGGATTACTACGGACGCTGCGTTCTCTGTTGTGACGGGCGACGGAACAGCGGCATGGTGTACAGGTGAAACGGGCACTCCAAGTCATTGGCAGGGTTCTAAGGCTATAAGAGCGGCATCGGCGGCACAGGCAGAGCTTCTGGCCATCCTACTGGCTTTGAGGCAGGCAAACAAGAGGCTCATACATCAAGTTGTGATTCGGACGGACTGCTCCAACGCGCTATGCTACATCAGCAACTCTCCGGCGGCTCCACCGGATGTGCGCCAGATAGTGAATGAAATCAAGTTAATGGCTATGGGATTCGCCCAGTGTGCCATTGTTAAGGTTGATAGGGTATTTGTCGACGAGGCGCATTGTTTAGCGCACTCAGGTCAAGACTGTAACAATAACTCCTTATATCCCTTTGGGATTTTAATAGTATCTTTGCTTTTAAAAAAAAAATAAAAAATACCAGAGGGTAGAACCGTATAAGATGAAGCATTCTGTAGATACTAAAAGCATAGTATTTCTAAAAGCAAAAAACATAATTATAGACAGGCCAAGAGGGACATCTTTAAAACTCAATCCACTTTTCCACTGCTGCTGAGCTTGTCTTCTAAAAGCTCTTGTTTCCAACCTAAAATAACCTTAGCTATGAACTCTTCAACTCTGCTCTCCAAATCATCATTTTCCCCTTCATCATCATCATCATCTTCATCTCCGCCTTCAATTAATTTTTCTTCTTCATCTGTGTCTGAAACTATTCCTTCATTCTCATCAATCTCGCCATCTGAACTGTCAGTAATCGTTATCTCCTCATATTTTTGCCCTTCTTCATTGACCTGACAACATCCTAAGTCCTGGATATCTCCTGGTGCTTCTGCAGAAGTTTGTTCAAGAGCACTCTTGGCGATAATGAAGCATATCCCGGTGTTGAACATGATGAACAAGCAGATCCGGCTTGTGAAAATCCCGATGAGGCAGCCATATGATGGCAATGACAGACTTAATAGTACTAGAGAAGCTGCTATGAACAAGTATCTTAGTTGTGAACCAAAGTTCATCCCCAGTAATTACAAAAAGGAAGAGGCTGCAATGTTTGTTTGTGGTTTTGTATGCCTCCGGTCTCTGCTTTTATAGTCAAGTTTATGATTGGCTTAAACGTATGTGAGAATTTTCTGTGTTTACCGGGAAATTCCTTCAGTTTCTGAAAGTGGCAAACGTTTTCTTACCAGGAAATTCTCAATGATTACTTTTATCGACCAAACTTCCATCCCTTTCTCATTGCTAGAATGATGTGTTTGCATTCTTACAACGATATTGCATATTATCATTTAAGAAATAAGGGTGACTTGGATGCTTGAGAACTTACAGCAACTGCAAAGAAGCAGATAGTCAGCTTCTCAAGCAAAAAACACGAATAATATTAAATAATAAGTACATAAATATTTATTTTTTATGCCGTAGAAGTATTAATCCCTATGTTTAATTAATATTAAATAATTATAAATTATTCTCTTCTTTTTCTTGGTCCCAACTCTGGTTCAATTTTTTGGTTTAATATTTCATCTTATATTTTTACCTTTGTGCCCTTTTTGGGTTTAACTAATTTTGTTTCGATTATGATTTCACTTCTTTCCTTTTATTTTCGATTATTATTAGTTTATTATTTCAAAAAATCGTATTGCACGGTTTACCCATGCTAGTTCTATTAAATAGTAAACTCTTCTTCTTTTTTTTGTCAAAAGTGTCATCCAATTTTTTGGTTTATTGTTTTGTCCAACGTCTTACATTTTTTCCATTTTTATTTGTTCCCCTTCGATCTTTTTAGATTTAATTTGGTTTCGATTATGATCATACTTCTCCCTTTTATAGTTCTATTATGAATTTTTTGTTTGAAGGAAAAAGTATATCTAATTTCATGTTACTGGAAAACATCCAGAATCATTTGACAAGAATTTTGGAGGAGAGTTCCAATATATTCTAAAATCCACATTTTCTTTCGCATACGACTCGAGAGAGTGCGCTATACAGTTACTAATTCTTAGTATCCAACATGGAAGGTCAGTTTCAACCCGATTTCTTCTATGCTTCGACTCCGTAACTAGACCATGACATGTCACTGTCGGTGTCTCCAACTCTCTGACCATTCGAATCAGCCCGAGTCAATCTCCTGCTACTGTCATGCTTTCTCTCATCAACTCGCCGGCTAGGTCAAGAGCTTGATCTGACGCCTTGCTTCAGTAAACAAGGGATCCATTACTTCTGGAGCTACCATGCTCACGGCTTTGATGAATTCTCCATCATTTTCCAAAGCAATTGCTGCAAGTCCTGCTTTGCCATCTTTGATGCCGGCGTCAAAGAGGATATTCGGCCCTCAAGGTAACGGCCACATTAACGCCACATCTGTAAGTTCTTCCTATGTCCTCTCTGGCCAAGAATTTGCACTGTGAAAACGTCGCAAGCAGTTTGCAGTACTGATGTCGCTAAGTATTCAGCTTCCAATGACTTGTCTGTGAAAGTGTGCTGGTTCCGTTGGGTCCATAAAGCATCACACAACACCAACATAAGCTCCGCAGTTTTGCTTTCATACACTGTAGGATTTCTTTGAACCACAACTCCCCGCAATTACGCCTCGACGAACATATGTGAGTCAATAGGCCTAGTGCAGTCCACATTTTGATTGTGAATTCACAATAAAAAAATAGACGAGTCGACGTACCATCCTCTTCATTACAGAACGGGCGGGCTTGAGAGACATCCATAGTCCGAGCACGAAGATTGGCACGCGTCGATAACTTGTCTATGACGAACCCCCACACAAATTGTTTTGCACGCTGAGGAACTCTAAACTTCCAAAATCGACTCCAGAACTGCTTGTCAATGGTCGCCACTCCAACATTATGAAAGAATAATGATCCCCTAAGTTTCCACGAGCAAATGGTAAGTTATCTTTACGGTAAACCTTCCAGAACTTGAGTTATGCCACCACAAGTGATTCAAGCGTTCTTTTTCTGCTAGGTGGATTCTGAGAATCTTCTCTACATTTGTCCTCTCGAAGTACTGGTTCAACACACTTACATTCCACCATCTTGCCTCATCTATCAAATCGGCTACTAATCTGATATGCCCAGGGATTCGGTCTGGATTTTGGATATGAAACCCGTCAGAAGATGGTATCCAAGGGTCGTAGCTCACCCTTGCCGTCCGGCCCATGCGGATTTGTTTCCTTGCTCCCATCCGTAGGACATCAACCCCTTTCAAAGTGCTTCTCCATGACCAAGAGATGTCATTTCCCGGGTAAGCCTCCATAATTAAGGATACTGGAAAGTATTTATCCTAAATAATTCGTGCTACGAGTGAATTTTGCTCAGTGAGTAAGCACCATGCTTGCTTGCCAAGTAAAGCTAAGTTTGTCACCTTGAGTTCTCGAAACCCTAACCCTCTGTTGCCCTTCGCTCTCGTCATCTTTGGCCATGAGACCCAATGAATCTTCTTCCTCATCTCCGTGTCACCACACCAAAATGTTCCTGACCATAACTCATATGTCATCAAGTACTTTTCCTGGAATCTCAAAGCAAGTCATTGAATAACTTGGGATAGCTTGCACCACAGATTTAATGAGTAACTCCTTTCCTGCTTTCGAGAGATTCTGTTGCGTCCATCTATCGATCCCCTGTCTAACTTTATTTTTCAGTGGCAGGAAAGTTATCGTAGGACTTCATTGCTCCCATTCGTAGGACTTCAACCCCTTTCAAAATGCTTCTCTATGACCAAGAGATGCCATTTCTCGGGTAATCCTCCATAATTGAGGATCCCGGAAAATATTTATCCTTGAAAATTCACGCCACGAGTGAATTCGGCTCAGTGAGGAAGTGCCATGCTAGCTTGCCAAGTAAAACTAAGTTTTTCGCCTTCAGTTCTCAAAACCCTAAAACTCTATCGCCCTTCGCTCTCATCATCTTTGGCCATGAGGCCCAATGAATCTTCTTCCTCGTCTCCGTGTCACCACACCAAATGTTCATGACCATAACTCCCATGTCATCAAGTACTTTTCCTGGAATCTCAAAACAAGTCTTTAAATAAAATGGGATAGCTTGCACCACCAATTTAATGAGTAGCTCCTCCCCTGCTTTTGAGAGATTCTATTGCGTCCATCCATCGATTCCCTGTCTGACTTTATCTTTTAGTGGTTGGAAAGTTATCGTCTTGCTTCTTCCGATCTCAAATGGGAGCCCTAGTACATTCCATGCCATTCAACCTCAGGGCTTTAAGTAAAGCACAAATTATGCGCCACACATCTGAATTTGTGTTCAGATTAAACAAGATGCCTGATTTCTCTGTGTTTATCCTCTGACCTGAAATACATTCATATAAAGAGATAGCTAGCCCAGTCCATGTGTTTCACCTCTTGTTATGTTGCCTCCCCAAATAGAAGTGTATCATCTGCAAAGAACATGTGAGAAAGCTTTGGGCCATAAGTTGTTGCTCTAATCCCCTTCATGTTATTTACTCCCATTAAGTTCTTCAATATATTCGAAAATACTTCTGAACATATAATAAACAAGTAAGTCGACAGTGGATCTCCTTGGTGTATTCCCCTGCCTGGAGTTAGTAGTCCTAGCTCTCCTCCATTAGAGATGAATGAGAAAGAAATTGAGCTTACACATCCTTTGATCAATTTCAAGAACGAAGCAGGAAATCCCAACGGTGTCATTGTTTCGAGTATAAAGCTCCATTGCAGCCTGTCAAATGCCTTGCTCTTGTCAATTTTCACACTTATATGCCTCATCACTTCCATTGTTAGCATTTCAATGCTATGTTGAAATTCCTGAGCTATTAGAATATTGTATGTGATGAGCCTCCCAGGAATATAAGCTGATTGTGATTCCGAGATGATCTTCGGATTTATTCTCCTTAACTCGTTGTAAACTACCTTCGAGGCTAGTATATATATTACATTGCACATGCTTATGGATCTAAACTGGGTTATACTATCCGGGTTTCTCACCTTAGGAATCAACACAATGTGTGTGTAATTCACCGAGGATTCAAACTACCAGTGTTCAAAAATTCATGCGCAAAAGAAGTTACATCACAATAACAATATGTTAACATTTCTGATAAAAGATAGGACTCATACCATTTGGTCCGGAGATTTGTACAGGTGCATTTACTTTATTGCGCATGCCACCTCGGCTGCTTCGTACGGCTTAGTATGTCCATTTTTCATCTCTGTTGTTATCCTCGGCTCCAACGTTATAGAGCCTCTGTCGTCAGTTCATGTGACAGTGAGGAGAAAGTAAACAGTCCGTCGAATTAGTCAACCACAATTCGCTCCATGTCATCATCATCTTTCCGTAGAACTTGGTTCACATCTTTCAGCCCATCAGTTCGGTTTGTAACTCTTCTTTGGGTCACGAACCTATGAAAGAACTTTGTGTTTTTTTCCCCTCCTTATAGTCTCTTTGCTCGTTACTGCCACTGAATATTCTCAGCCTCTTGCAGATTCTCATGTTCCTTCTTCAACTCCGTGACCTTATCTTTCACCTCCTGTGTCATGATTACATCCAAAAGCCTTTGGACCTCCTTTTCTATCTCTTCCATTCGTTTCAGAATGTTGGGAAATTTCTCTTTACTTCATCGCATCAATCCTAAAGAGCACTCCTCTAGCTTTCTAGGCAATGGGGCTGTCGAGTTCTTCCAAGATTCCTTGATCATCCTTTCTTTTGTTTGGATCCATTTTACTTCTAATCGGAAACTTTTCTTCATTCTATGTGACCGAGCCGTTGGACTTCTGAAGCATAGCTTGACGAGCACGACAAGATGATCCAAATGCACTGTCGTAATGATCGTGACTGTAGACCATGAGAATAAGCCGTAAAGTTGTTGATTACAAGTGCTCGATCAAGACGCGCCTTCTTCGTGTCTGGGGCCCTTGCATTTTTAACCCATGTAAAGAGCGGACCTAAGTACCCCAAATCAAATAGACCACAAAAATACAGTGTTTCCTTGACGCAGTTAATTTGCCATTCTGCTCTAAGCTTAGTAACCATGAACTCCTCTTGAGCCAGAACCTTTTGAGATCCCCTACACATAGCCGTGGAACTTTAGGTTCATTCGATAAGGTTTTAAAGTGTTCCCACCGTTCTTTCCGTTGAGAAACATACGGCTACCCATAAATCCCATCCCACCGTTCTTTCAGTTGAGAAACATACGGCTGCCCATAAATCCCAGTGAGCCGAAATCGGCTTCCACCAAAGGTAACAAAAACATCAATGAAACGAGTTGAAAGATACTTCAAATCCACTTTTATATTATTATTGAATAACAAAGCTAGGCCGCCGGAGTTTCCCACACGACCTTGCGACTCAGAACAAAAGAAATTTAAATTCAGCTGCAAACTCAGCTCTTCTACTTCTATTAAAGAACTCTTGGTTTCACAAAGAAAAAAACCAACTCTTCTACTTTTCCAAGTCCACATCAGTTCCAACCAAGAATATTCATTGGCCTTGATAAGGCGGATTACCACTCAAACTTGTCAAAGTTGGAGTTCTTGTAGTATCGGTTTTCTTCTCGTTCTTATTTTACTCTCTTAGGATCCCTTTCTTGCTCACTGCGGTCTTCATCCATAGGAAAAAGCATGCGCTTCATTCCAACAGGTGTTGCTACAACATATGGTTTGTTCTTTTTTTTTATTAATTTTCTTATCTTAATTCTCCTTGCTAGAGTCAACGATTCCTCCATCACCCCCACTATCCTGGACGGCTACTGCCAATTAACGAGCTATAGGTCTCTAGCCGCCGGTTGACCTCTCTTCTTTAGGGTAGTATTTTTCTTATACGTAGCAATCATCGCTGTTTGTTTCTTGGCTAGATATCATAATGAATGCTCGCTTATTTCATCATTAGACTAGATGGTAGTGGTTGTGTAACTAGGGCCTGCTCCACCGGCACAATTGCATGTATGAGACGTTCTTCTTCATGTATTGCATTTTCCATATTTTCATCACTCTCATCTAGTGCATCAGACATCACATATCCGCACGAGGTGGTCAACTGTAGGTGGTCTTCGTACTTTTCCAGAATAATCTCCATCTCCTTCTATTCCAAACGTGCTGCACCTAATGAGTATAACGATCAAGTTCTTTGTCTCGCCCCTTTTGGTGAAGCATAATGTCTTTTATCCATGTGTCTCCCTGGTTGGTTACATTATCCAAACTTGTCAACATTAGTTGCTCGTTTTGGTTTGTTCCAGCACCGTTTGCAAAGGAGTTCAAGTCTTTCATGATGCAATCAATGATATCTTGCACTCGCACCTCCTTGATGATGGGCGTCCTCATCTACTTCTGTTTGCGAAATTGTTTCATTCTGAACCGCTCGTTAAACAGACGATGTTGCTTGTCTGCTATCTGCTGGAGGAGCCTTGGGTCTTCTCCGCTTATTTCATGACTCCAATCTCAAAGCTTCATGAACAACAAGGCATGTATAAGGGGGGTGTTTGGGAATCAGCTGTTACCTGATTGCATTAGCTGGTTTGACTAACTGATTGTATTAGTTGATTTGACTAGCTGATTGTAATAATTTGTTTGGTAAAATTAGCTGATAGATAATAGCTGTTTATGTAACCAATCTTGCAAAATGATATTTATGGACATGAATATATTTACTATTTATTCACTTATTAAATGTATAATATAATTTATCAATTGCTATTTTTTATTATAAATGAAACATAAGTATTATATTAAATTAAAATTAAATTGTTTAATAATCCACATTTTCATGAATTATTTTTAAAACCATACATTATAAGTTTGTTTTAGATACTTCTTCAAACCTTTCTCTTATTTCATGTTGATGGTTGTATGGGAAAAAATTAATTGTTTCCGAGTAATTTTGATGAAATGTTATTCAAATTATAGTGGAAAAAAAAAGAGAAGAACCCACCAATAATATTATAATAAAATGTAATGAACATAACCATCCAAAATATAATCATAATGCAATCTTAATTACTACTTAAACAATTAGAATGATGCATAATTATTTTGAACACTTGAATTTCCCTAAGAAAAACCAAATTCAATAATATTTATTCTATCTTTTAGCAATCGGTTTATAGAGGAGAAAGGGCAAAAAAGTATTTAATTGGTAAAGCTATAGCATTTGAATAGAAAAGGAAAATTTTTTAGCCTTTTGAAAATTAGCCTATTGAGTCTAAAAAACACTTTTTAAAATTCATTCATCCGACACTAATAATAGCTGTTTGACGGTCAAATCAGCTCTTTTTGGTCAAAACAGCTAAGTTGTTTTCCAAAAGGTAGTTTAACAAACACCCTAAGTTTCCCTAAGCCCATGCTCTCCCTCCTCCACCACAAAGTTTTATGGTTTTGGGTCTGGTTTTCCCGGTTTCCTTGAGGTTCAGTGCTGCCTCTATTCTTCTGAAGACGATTCCCTTGATTCCTACCTCTCGAAAATGGGTTATGGAACGGTCTAACGTCCATTCCATCTGGGTAATTGATATGCTCCCTATGTTCAAGCGGTGTTTCCTAGTGTGCCATGCAATCCTTTCGTACATGACCAATTAGGTCACGTAATCCATAGAAAGATCGTGGTAACTTCTCGTATTGAAGAGAGAGAGCTGGTTTCTAGCTCCATGAGGGATATCTATTCTCTTCAATGGCTTTGTGATATCTATTTCACAGCGAATATGAAGAAATTTACCAATTATCTCTCCATCAACATTTTTTTTCAACATCCAAAAAGGTTTTGATGCGGTCACCCACATCATTCGTGGTAAACTCATTCATCTGATTAAGCATAGGCATGTGTGCGATGATTCGAAACGGGACGTGATCAAATACTATCTCTGCTCCCACCATGTCACTTTTTGATTCCTTTAGGGCTAATAGGTGAGGACCTAGTACCCACGATTGGGTTCCCAAAACCATGTTCCTAAAACCAAGGTTTAAAAATGTAAACTGAAAAACATTATGCGCTAGGGTTTTGATCTTCAGATCCGGTAGACCCTAAACCTTAGAGATATATGTGAAAACGTACGACGGCGGCATCGTCCTGGCAGTCAAGATTTTACCCTCCAAAAGCTTGCCATGATCGACGCATCCATCTAAGCCATAATAAGGCGCAAAAGGCCTAAAAAGCAAAACTTTACACTCACCAAGGGATCTAACTCTTTGGTGCAAAAATGGTACATAGCAAGTACAACTGATTAGTTAGTTAAGCAAAACAATTCAGATGTGTGTATGATAGTAATGATTCCACAATTCTCCCTCCTACCACCGAGCATGTCAATGAATCAAAAATCGAAACACAAGTCTGCGAAATGATGAAGGAAGATGTTAAAAAAACTATCAACAAAGGTGAGAAAGATGTCTACCATTTGGTTTCAGCTTGTTCCTTTTGAAGAGTATGCTCTGTAAACTTGGTTGATTAGTCTAGTTCAATGTAGGTTTGTGGCCTTCCATTTTGTGCCGTGCAATCATTGGACACCTTCCAATAAGTCTTCTATGCCCTGCAAGTAAGATAAAAACAATAGTTACTATGAACTAAGTAATCCGCAGACCGGCAGTCCCATAATATTTTTAACAAACGTCATTTAAGATTGTTTTCCTCTACCTTTTTTAGATTTAGTTTGATTTTGATGAAGATTCTATTTCTCCCCTCTTGGATTGAATTTGGTTTTGATTTATATTCTTTCACCTCACTTTTTGATTGTGATCCGTGATATATATTCTATTTCTCCCCCAAAATTTAAAACGCTCTTGGATTGAATTTGAGTGAGGTGAGACTCTCACTGTTGAATTTGGTCAAAGCAGTAAGTGGTTTTAAACTTTTACTGCTTTGACCTTAATTTCATCATTTGCATTGAACCTTGATTTTCACGGATCACAGATAAAAACATGTTAAGCCTAAGAAAAAATAAATATAAAACAAGGATGCACTAATTTCTCTTAAGGGCAAGTGCATAGTATGCGTTTCTACGGGCATACTTTTAGCACGGATTTGTCGCCGTGATATGTATCCATATCTGGTAAGAATTTCAAGTGTGAAGACTGACCAATTACATATTTTCCATAAAACATGATTTTGTACTTTAAAAATCAAGCACCAAGAATATGAGAAAGTTTCTGGAACTTTCAACTTTCCTGATTTTTTATGAAAGTTTTTATACGTTTTAACTTATATCATGCACCCTGTAAGTTGAACTGTAAATTTTATAACTTAAAATATTTTAATTTTTATATAAAATTTCTCAAATTTTTGCATTAAAACATATTTTAATATATGTTTACATTAAAATAATCAATATTTTAAAACAAAAATGTATCATTCAAGTTTAAATACATAGTGATAGTTTCATAACATTTAGGAATGTTGGAGTTTCTAGAGAGTTTGCACAAGAATATTATGTACTGAGAAATCGTGCCAATGGTCTTAGTAAAGCATATGTTTTAAGTAATTTAATTTGATAGATTTACAAGTTTTTTCATAATGAATTTATTTATAAATAAGAAAACTGTTATCACCGATAACGAAAGAGTTTCTTAAAACAGTTAAAGAGGTTAGACAAAACTCATGACACTCTTTTGTGGAAATAAAAACAAAATGATGATTTCATATGACATGTAAATTGCATCACATTTGGGATTTCATTTTAGTATTTGAAATGTAAATTGTCTTCATTGACATTTTGTGTGACGAGAGCCGAATCTTCAAGGAAATTATCCCGTTTGTCAACTACCAAAGGAATACGAATCAATTCCATTTTTATATTCATGACGAAGTGCAGCTGATGTAGTACATATTCTAGAATATATATGAGTCACAACATAAAAAAGCTTCCTTTATAAAAAACAATAAAAGATATGATTTTATATTTTTAGAGATGATTATGATATTATAAAATAGAGCCAAACAAATCAAATAAGCTCAATCACTAGTTGTCCTAATTACTAGGACACTTTTCTTTGTCGGAAACAGTCCGAATACGTTTACACAATCGCGTAAGAGTCTCACCCCACTTTAAACTAAAGGACCGGTTTCACAGTACTAAATTGAATTTAATCATTCATGCATGTAGTGACCATTAAACAGGTCTTGCTAAGAATTAAAATCAAAACTCTTAATGTGATTGATTATACAGAGGATCTGGTTTCAACCATTTTTCTTGTTATTTAAAACAGAGAATTTACCCCTTCCTGGAAATTTGGGGGGTCTTAAACCAAACATTTCTTGTTATGTACTAGAAATATATATTTATTTAGTAATTTATGGTCCTTTTTCTTACCAAAGAGGTACTGTCAAACATGAGGTCACCAAAATCTGCTACAGTAATAAAACGAGAATTTTGCAGAGAAGAAGTGGGGTTAACTGTCTGAGAAATTCTTCTTCAGAAATTCAAAGAGAAAGTGACAGCAAAAGGTACATCATTCCGTACTACCACTTCCACCAAAAGTTCAACGACATAAAATACTGGTAAAAAGTACTGACTCCAGCAACATGAATGACCTCCCAACAATGTTCACTCCTAAATATAGGAAAATTCCTAAAGAACGAAAACAGTCGGAACTGATTCAGCTCGCTCATGCTAAATCTACGAGTCTCACCACAAACAAACAGCCCGCCCGAGCCATTTCTCAGCCGTGCATGGACACATTGAAGGAAGTGGAGGTGCGATAAGCAGCATCATCCACGTGATTTTCCACACTCGGGACTGGATAAGCAATGGATTTAGGAGTCCCTGTGATCACTTCTGGCTTCTCCTTCTTTCCCTTCTGATCGTGCTGGTTCCCAGCCAAGAAGCTGCCAACAACAATCTGATACAATGAAACAGATTTAAAAGATTAATTCACTAAAGCATGGCAGATGTTTAGAAGAGAGAAGAGTCGAGAATTTGTGGTTACCTGGACAGGGCCAGCTGCAACTAGTAGACCAGCAACGCCCCCACCGATCACACGGCCGTCAGGGCTAGCTAAGGACACACTCATGCCACCAGTTCGGTTTCTTATCCCACCGGACTCAGATGGCATAAATGACCCTGTCAGGGACAGTATCTCAAACCGACCCTGAAAATAAGCAATACAATTTCCAATCAAGCAGAAGGAGTATGAACATAAAGCATGATATGTTACTTCAATGTAAATGCTAAAATGAAAACAAATTCACAATTTACTATATTGAGAACTGTGAGAACAGATTTACGATGTTAAGAACCATGACAAGGAGTCTATGAGAACAGATGACTGTAAATGCTAAAACAAATTCACAATTCACTATATTGAGAACTAAGCACAAAGTCCAGTTGACCCTTCATATTTTAACCGCCAATCAGGCAAGAAAATGGAATAATTCAAACTAACATAGCAAAAGGGAAAGTGAAGGACCATTATCTACATCCATAATTTCCTATGAAATATATTATTATTTCAAATCCAATAGTTTAACAAGTACAGAGTAGTTGATGAGAATCGAGAGGAAAAAACAAAAGAAAGGTGGTGCACCTCATAAGTCAGAGTACCACCGGAAGAATCGGGCTGGCGGAGCGTGACACTCGATATAACACCATTAGCAGACAGGATGCATATCGCCCTCGGCCCCTGCTGAGAAAAGGAGATTATCTTCATATTAACATCCTGCAAGAAAAGATTAGTAACATTAGTATCATAAACTTCAGCTAATATGTATGCAATGCTCAAATGAGAAACATATTAAAGTTAATTATTCATCAAACCGAGCTTCCACACTGTCCATGTATATATGTAACATCAATAATGTCGCCAGAGACATGCAGAATCTAAAACTAACTACGACAATTACATGATAATATTCAATAACACTACTTCAATGTTTCATTGAAAGGTCAGATACTAAATAACTCCTGATATTACACCAACAGAATTAAGGGAAACTTCAAGTGCCATTTTAACAGATAACTTTATTTACATTTTACAATATAATGCACAGTCAAAAGTATTATACCTCTCCAGCATTAACATTCAGGACGTGCGGAGTGAAATTCGCACCAACAGAGTATGAAACCCAATCACCTGCAAAGATTAAACACAGAATACCAGAAATTTCATTATTCGCATACTTTTTCACTCTGAAAATAGTATTAAAATTAATTGGACTTCAATAGCAGAAATGACTCAGTATTCTCCCAGGAAATCTGGAAATACTGGATGCGAGACAGAAAAGAGCCAAAAACTGACACATTAGCACATGCTAAAACCCTTTTAACTCTAAAAATAACACCTTTTTCCAAAAAGAATCAGAAGATAAACTTCTAGGCACTTCAACCATACCACCCCCAGATCTTTTCCAACTACTTCAAAGTTGTCCCAAAAGAGATGTACCATAACCACATCACTTCCTACATTCCCCCCCACACATAAACATAAACATCAAGATCATAGTTTTGGGCATCAATTCCTCGGTCCCACATCAAAACTACAAATGGACTGAAAATCACAAATGCATGCAAAAGACACAAACTTTAGCCCAAAAAATCAAAACTTTATGCTCTACCTGTGCTCTCCACCTCTGCTCTGGGCTGTGGCTGGTGGTAGTGGTGTTGCTTGGCGGCAGCCGGCCGGACTTTCCCGCGCTTCTCCGACGAGAAATCGATCACCGGAGGGGGAACAGAAGAGGAAATGGGTTTTGGGGAAAGCGCCTGCACAGCGCCATCTGGGCCGTACTTCCTGGGCCTACCCCTCTTTTTCTTCCCGGAGACGGCGGCGACCACCGCTCCGGCAGCCGGAGAAACGCCAAACTGCGGCGGAGGAGCGGTGGTGTTGTTGTCAGTGGTCCTTGGAGCCACTTGGAAATCAGAGGGAGCCTCTGATCCCACCACAGTCACTACTCCACTGCTCTCTTCCCTCCTCCCTTCCATTCAAATCAGTAACACTTAAAAAAAATTGTATAAAATCAACAACAAATAATCAGAATCCCAGTTAATTTTTAAATTCCCAGAATCATCCCAGAAAATCAAGGTTGAAAAAGAAGAAAACTTTTTACAGTTCAAGAAGCTGATCAGACTAAAAGAAAGTTAATCTGCTTCATTTTCAAGTGCCACTGCAAATTTTCTGCTGGGATGATAAAAAATAAAGTTCAGTAAGGATTATATGTGCAGGATGAAACAATTCAGAATAAAAATCACTGGAAAAGGAAATGCTATAAACTGAAAAGATATGAGAAAATGATACTAATTAAAATACACTATAATGGGAGATTAAAAGATTGGGAGTAATTTTGGGCTCCTAACTTTCCTCAGTTTTGTCCAAATACAGACTAAAGAAAGATATATCTTTAGGAATAAAGAATGGGAAATATTTTAAAATTCGGTAGGTCATTAATTAATAATTATTCATTTGTGAAAGCAGAGAAATTATGTATTTTAGTTAAGAAAATGGTTGGAGTCCGGTAGAAATATAAATTAAAACAAAAAACAATTGTAGTTGGGAAAAGTGAAATTAGGTTGCCAAGGCATGAAGACAACCATCACTTTCTTTCTTTTTTATTATTATATTTTTTTAGAAAAGAGAAAATATTTTAAGTTCAGTGCACATAAACCAGAGTACAATTTTTTAAACGCTTTACCCTTTGTTTTCAAATGCAGACAAAGAAAAGAATAATTAGGGGAAGAAAAAGAGGAAAGGAAATTATGAAGAAAATTTATCATCGCCCCTTTCTAGTTTCCCCCATTTTTACATCTACACTCTAGTCCTCCATTTTTCTTCATACTAGTACAGGATTGTTTAATTAATTGATTTGATATGACAGGTTTACAAATCATTCTATTATGTGCATAGAAATCATGATATTAAGTGGTAATTTTATTTATTGAATACAATCTAATTTACAAGATTACAAATACTTCATGAAAATTTTGCTATGAAGTGGTGATTCATACAAAATTCATCTTACTTGTGTTAAAAAAAAACATAAAATTAGACAATGTATATATGCATTTAGGTATAGCTACATGTTCAATAAAATCAACATTTTATAGCTTTTCAAATAATAAAGTTACACTTTTTATTATTGCCATAAAAAAAGAAAATACCATAATCTTAAATAATGAATGCATAAGATGATAATCGGTAATATAAATATTTTCTCGACAAAATATTACATTAGGTTTATGTGTTAAAAACTTCGCGCATGCATCTTCACGCAAGATCATATCGAGGTTCTAAGTCGTCTTTACCGCAATGCTTTAAACGGAAAATTTAGTAGATGTCGCCCTGCCATGCCCGAAATTGAAGCTTCTTTTAAGGCGGCGGACTTCACCGGAAACTACCAACTCGAAGCGATTGATCACCGACACAGATTCGCCAAAAAAAAGAAGATTTTCTGCGCTGCTGGATGAAGGCGAATTGGTCAATCGATGGATACCCGATGCGTGTTCTGAGATGGACGCCAGAATTCTCCACCGAAACTTAGTCATCAATCGTTCCGGTTTGGGTAACACTTTTCAACCCACCTGTTTACTACTATAATGAGGTTGTTCTTGAGCAACTAGGAAATCATATAGGAACCTTTATTAAAGTTGATGCTGCTACTCAATTTATAATAAGGCCTCCGGCTATCGAACTGCGTGTAGAGATTGATTTGTAGCAGCCTATACCTATTCACATCATATTAGGCTCCACTGAAAATAACTCCAAAGTCAAATTAGAGTATGACAATTTGCCTACATATTGCTGTCATTGTGGAAGGTTGGCCATGACTCTACTATTTGTAGAAACCTACACCCTGAGCTAAACCATAAGTCCCAACCTTCCACTCACGCCAACTACAACATAATCATCACCTCTCCTAGTCAAATCCCTGCGACACTGTCACTCCTAACATCCCTGTCACTGTCAATTCTACCATCCCTTCTTCCACAATCCCTGTTCATGTCCCTAAGCTAGTCAGTAAAGATGTTGAGTCCCATATCAATTCTAATCAGCAGTACACCAGGTTCTGATGGCTTCGCTGCCTGTTTTTATATCAAGTCCTGGGATGTCATTTCAACATATTTGATAGAGGCAGTGAATGATTTTCTGAGTGGTTCTGCAATCCCTAGAAGAATTGCTGCAACATGGATAACATTGATCCCTAAAAAAGACATACCTTTGTCTTTTGATGACTATAGGCCTATTAGTCTATCTAATGTCATTAACAAGATAGCTCCAAGGTGATTATTCTCAGAATGAATCCTCTAATGAATGAGGTCATTTCACCAAACCATACAACTTTTCTAAAAGGTAGAGATATTGCAGATACTATTATGTACTTTCAAGAGCTTGTCAGACACTTGAATAGAAAAGTTAGAGAGCCTAATTGTATCATTAAATTAGACTTCAGGAAGGGTTTTGATAGGGTGAGTTGGCCTTTTCTTAAAAAGATTCCACTCAAAGTTAGCTTCCATGAAAACCTAGTCACTTGTATAATGAATAACCTTGCTCATGCCTTCTTTTCTGTTCTCATAAATGGTAAGCCAGTTGGTTTCATTAAATCAACAAGAGGTATTAAACAAGTAGATCCTTGATCTCCACTTTTGTTCAATATTTTCACATAATTGTTTTCAAGGAATTTGGCATATATTTCCAATACTGGGAAACTATCCTATTTTAATCTACCAAGAAATGTAGTGCCAGTTTCTCATTTGTCCTATGCTGATGATATTGTCCTATTTATCTCAGTGAATTAGACTACACTGATCTATCTCAAAGCTTTTCTGGTAATTTTTGAGGAGGTCACTGGTCAACGAATTAATTTTGACAAAAGTGACTTCTACTTAAGTAGTAATGCTACTTTAGCTAAGAAAAATTTGATCTCAGATTTTTTGGGTATGATGGAGGGCTTTTTCCCCTTTAAGTACCTAGGCTGCCAAGTCTATCAAGGAAAATTGCTGAACGCATATTTTAATCCTTTGATAGAGCAGATCAGCAAAAAAATGAGCTACTGGAGATACAAATGGCTATCCACTGGTGGAAAAATAACACTTATCCAATCAGTGTTATATGTCATCCCTCAGCATGTATTTACTGTGATGGCTCCAACAATACATGCAGTTGAAATATTGGAAAATTTGTTTGCAACATTTTTATGGGGTTCAATCATTGTAAAAGCAAACAAGAAGTGGAGAAAATGGTCCAAATTATGTTTCCCAGTGGAGCAAAATGGCCTAGGTCTTAGGTCCATTCCACATGTAGTTCAGGCTTGTTCAGTGAAACTATGGTGGAAATATCATAATGCTTCTACACTATGGACTCACTCCCTTCACTCTCTGCCTCCCTCTTCTAGAAAATCCCAGACTTGGAAGAGAATATGTCAAGTGAATCACATTGGTGAGCACAACTCCTTAGTCATTCATGGAAAAGGTCTTTGAAATTTTTGGATGGTCAACTGGACAGGAAAGGGGCCTCTGATTGATCAATTCCCTTCTAATCTCACTCCTATACCGACCACATGCACGGTAGCAGATTTCATCACTGAAAGGCTTACATACTTACTTCACCTAGTTGGGACTGTGTCATCTGATATTTATCAGATTCTTCAGAATGCGTTCATTATCAACCACTGAGATGGCATGCTAGTGTGGAAGCCTTCTACTACAGGCAGTTTCTCTTTTATGACTGCCTACCAGGTTCTGCATGACCATAGACCAGATTCACCTTCACTATCTAAGTTGTGGAACATCAAGGTGCCTAAAAAGATTCTTTTCTTTGTATGGAGGCTGTTCAATTTCCTGCTGCCCTTTGATGAGGTCTTGGATCACTATGGTTTCCAATTTACATCAAAATGCCCATCTGCAACAACTAAGACTCCATTGATCACTATTTAAACTCATGCCCTCTTGCCTCCTCAATTTGGATATAAATGCTTGTTACTATTGGCATTAGAGCTACACATTTCAAGGCTATATAGGACAGACTATCCTATTATCTATCATATACTTGCTTATAAGTTTTCAGTATAAACTTATAAGAATGTTATGTTCTATAATACTTTGGTGCTTAAGGCCAGAAACAGGTTTATTTTTTATGAAATTAAACCTTGTAGGAGCATGATCACAAGAGTTTGACCTCCACATTGCTGCTGAATCACATATACCATACAAACTTAAACCATCTAGACCTAGGATTTGACTAGTTAAGTTAACTAGAGTTGTATTTGGATTCAAGCTAAATATGGATGCTGCTTTTGAGGGACATGCATGTGGTCTTGGTTTTGTATTAATGGACTCATCTAGAAACATTGTAGCTGCTGGCACAAGGATATCTTCATCCTCACTTCAACCTAAAATAAAAGCCATTTTGGTTGGATACCAGTTTGGTGCTTTCTATGGACAACACAATTTTTGCATAGATCAGACTCTCTAAATGGTATATCCATGGTCCCCAATCCAATCACTGCCCACTGAAAGCTTTTTGAACTGTGTGACATGGCTCGTCAGATTGTCAGGGTGATAATTATTCATACACTCAGACAAGGTAGTCAGCTAGCAGATGCACTTGCTAAGTTCGCACTTTCACAGAAATTAAATGCAACTTTCACTTGGGAGCTCCTGCCTTCAGACATCAGAGCCATCAGTCTACTGGTCTACTGGACAAAATAGGATTGCCATCAATCAGAATATGAATTTTTGCATCACAGCTCCTTCTGGCCCGCACTTCTCAATATTTCAAAAGAGTCCAACTCTTCCTTTACTTCTAGTTCCATTAATCTTACTAATTTAGTTTTTCTTTGGCCCTCTTTTAGTGTCGTTCTGAGTTTTGCATGCAATTCTCTAAAGGGATTCATTTTAGGTCTTAGTTATAGCCATTCTTTTGTATAGGGTTTTCTCTGTTTTTGAAGGCACTTAGGTGCTTTAGGACTTCTGTCCTAGTAATCTGCAGTTTTTAAGTGATGTAACATTTTATACATTTAAGGCAATTTAGGTTTGGGATGACTAATACAACATCCCCACCAATTTGGTCGTTAACTTAAAAAAAGGTTTATGTGTTAAAAATCCAATGAAACATTTTTAACATATCAATACAATCTAATTTTTGATGTTGAAATTCTTTATACAATCTAAAGAAAATCAAGTATAAATGTTTTATACTTTTTAAAAAGATAATTATTGCTTGAGATTCATAAACACCAATCTTATGCATATAGACTACACTACAATATCAATATAAATAAACAAATATTTCTTTATATGGGATATGAGTGATGGGAAAATGGTCACAACCACAATCCCTAATTTGCTTGAAAGCAAGAGGAAACAAAGCAAATATTGCAGCAGAAATAATAAAGCACCAAGCAAACAAAGATACGATAATTTATGTGGAAAACCACTTCAATGTGAAGGGTAATAATCACGGAATCAATCGACCCACCACTTCTTCATTCATTAACAAAAGAGCGTTATAAAAATCCCCTACAACTAGTCACGACAAGGTCAAGTTGTTCCCAACAAGAATAAGATCTTAAAACCACTACAAAAATGATAGAATAAACAAGAAGAGAATGGAAGTCACCAAATCTGTCCAAAAACTTTAGAGCGACAAACGGCCTAATTCTGAGACTCCAAATCAGAATCCCACCTGTCAGAACTCAGCCCAAAGACTCAGAAATCTCCGGCCAAATTATCGGACAAAGTTAACGGTCGGATTAAGCGAACGGACGGATCACCGACGCTGCACTTGCGAGCTTGAAAATTCTCTTTTAACATCACCTCACAAGGAGAAAATAGCCCAACAAGTCTCCTCTTTTTCGACTACGTGGAGGAAATTTCCAAACCGGCAACATCTCTATAAAATTCAAACTTGCCTCTCGGTAAGACCTTAGTCAACATGTCTGAAACATTCTCATCCGTGTGAACCTTCTCAAGTGCAAACACCTTAGACTACAAAGCATCTCGTATCCAATGATACCGAATGTCAATATGCTTTACACTATCATGAGATGAAGGGTTCTTGCTAAGCTCAATCGCACACTAACTATCACACAACAAGACAAAATCTCTCTTGCTTAAAATGGAGTTCATGAAGAAACCTCTTCATTCACACAAGTCCTTACCCGCTTCACTAACTGCAATATATTTAGATTCCACGGTAGACATACAAATGCACTTTTACAATCTTTATTTCCATCTCACACCTCCCCTTTCAAAAGTAGTCAAAAAAACCCGAAGTAGAGTTACGAGAAGTATCACCCGCTAAATCAGCATCAGTGTAGCATACAAGAATAGGCTTACTGCTTCCATAGCAAAGTAATAAATCCGTAGTACCGCAAATATATCTCAAAATCGATTTCGCATCATGCCAATGCACCATCCTGGGATTAGAGAGATAACGACTGACCACACCAACTGCATGAGCTCAATCTGGCCTAGTACAGACCATAGCATACATCAAGCTACCAACACCAGAGGCATGAGTAATATTATTCATTTCATCATTCCCACTAACATCAGAAGACTTGGTATCAAATTTAAACTAAGAAGCCAAAGGAGTATTCACCAGTTTAGCACCATCCATTCGAAACCTTTGGAACACTTTCTCAACATATTTCTTCTGAGATAACCACAATTCTTACCCGCTCGATCACGAGTAATCTCCATGCCAAGTATTTGTCTCGCTAGACCTAAATCCTTCATCGCAAAATACTTGCTCAACTCTTGCTTTAAACTTTTGATCCTGGAAGCACTCTGGCCAACAATAAGCATATCATCCACATAGAGCAATAACATGATGAAATCATCCTTCGAGAATTTTTTCACAAATACACAATGATCAGAATTAGTCTTCTTGTAGCCGAAACTCTTCGTCAAAGACTCAAATTTCATGTACCATTGTCGAGGCGTTTGCTTTAAGCCATACAAACTCTTCCTCAACCTGCAAACATAATTCTCCCTGTCTTGCTCCTTAACACCTTCAGGCTGCTCCATGTAGATCTCCTCATCCAAGTCAACATGAAGAAATGCCGTCTTCACATCCATCTGCTCAATTTCTAGGTCGAGGCTTGCAGCTAAGCCCAACACAACTCTGATAGAAGTCATCTTCACAACTGGAGAGAAAATCTCATCAAAATCCACCACTTTCTATGATTAAAGCCCTTAACAACCAACCGTGCTTTATATCGTGGAAACATAGACTTGTCATCATGCATCGATCTATAAACCCACCGATTCTTCAAAGCTATCTTGCCCTTAGGCAGCTCCACAACATCATATGTATAGTTCTCTATGGGAGATGTCATATCATCATTCATGGCTTTAATATATTTGGATTTGACATCACTCTCCACAGCTTCTTCATAGCAATTAGATTCTCTCCCATCGATCAAGATAACATACTCATTTGGAGATAAAAGACATGAAGGTCTTCTATCTCGTTCAGACATCCTAAGCTGAACTGTAGGCTCTGAAAATCCCTCTTCCTCACCATTTTCATCATCACCTGTTTTACTGCATGTTCCACTGGCACTGGATCAATATCAGTCAATTGCTCAAAGCTCCCAAGACTTGCCTTTTCAGCCTTCCTAATATCTTCAATAATTTAGTCTTCAAAGAATACCACATCCTGACTCCTGACTGGCTTATTCTCAACTGGATTATAAAGCTTGTAGCCAAAGTCATTAAGACCATAACTAATAAAGGTACATTTTCTCGCCTTCACATCCAACTTAGACCTTTCATACTTTGGAATGTGAACAGAAGTCTTGCAACTAAAAACACAGAGATGGTCATAGGAAATATCCCTACCAACTCATACTCTGACAGCATCCAAAGCAACAACAGGAGATAGATAAATCACATAAGTAGCGGTAGACAAGGCCTCAGCTAAACAAAGAATTAGGAAACTTATCCTCTGAAAGTAGACATCTAGCTCTCTCAGCCAAGGTTCTATTCATCCTCTCTGCCAAACCGTTCAACTGAGGAGTTTTGGGAGGAGTTTTCTGATGACGAATATCATGACTCTTACAATAAGAATCAAATGAACCACAATACTCAACACCGTTGCCAGAACGAATAGCTTTCAACTTTTTTTCAGTCCGTCTCTCCACTAAGGCATGAAACTCCTTGAATTTTTTAAGCACCTGGTCCTTAGATTTCAATGTGTAGACCCAAAGTTCCCTAAAACAATCATAAATAAAGGTCACAAAATAAAGTGCACCATCATGAGATCATACCTCGAAATGTCCACAACTGTGGCGGCCAGCATCATCATCACCATCACTGACAGATTATACATGATGGAGCTTGCTGAGATACTTCATTAGGCCGGAGCATTGCCACTATCATGAATACTCTATCAAGACCAACACGCACATCCACATCGTCTTTCACAACTTCCAGCCCAAGACCCGAGACCACTCTCAGCTGCTCATAGCCCATTCCAAGAGGGGAAATGAAGTCTTTTACCCGAGTACCTGAGTCGATATTGAATCGTAGATCAAAGAGGAAACTGAACTCTTGGTGGGTGACATACTAGGATTGAGTTTGCTTTACTGATGGGCAAGTATCTACTGGTTGCACATATAGGTCCACCCACTTTGGACTTGCATCCCACTGCCGCTACATCTCCGAGGCTATCATCTTTGGAAGGTCTCACGTGTTGGAGGTAGAAGCGGATTGTTTTATGGGCTGGGGTAGTGAGTTTTTTCTCACCCCTAACCATACTCTCTCGACTTTAGCCTCATTTGTTTTACCCGAGTATGTATTTTTTGAGTTGTATATTATTTCCCCTATGCGACTATTAGTTTGGGTCTTGGAGTAGAATTAGGATTTATTGTATTATACGGGGATTTAGCATCAGCTTGTGTCCATGTAGACTGTCCTACGGGATCATTTCTTTTTTTTTACCATATTTACCAATACTCGAAACGGCCACAAATATCAGAATGCATAAGTTCCAACAACTCTGTCTTCCTTGAAGGCGGGTGACTCTTGAAGGATACCCTGTTTTGTTTCCCAACTAAACAATGATCACAACTCTTCAGCTTCAAGGAAAAAGCATGTCGACAGTAGGGCGGCGTGTAGCCTAAGCAGCAGCAACACGTGACCAAGTTATCGGTGCATGCCCGACACGTGGAGAGTTCGGGCATGGCCTAACGTGGTGGAGCTGGCGTCGCATATGAATTAACCTCCATCTAGCGGGTCTGACCCGTTTTCAGCGAATAGGAGTATAGAAAAACTAGATTTGGAAAAAAAAACCTCTGATCTGGGCCGAAGACAATAATCAGTCGCTCCAATCTCGTATCAGATTGTCATCTGATGTACGTCAGGAGTTAGGAGATCAGCCAAAGCCGGCGGCAAACCTATCCGGCGTTGACTTTTTAAAAATTTGTAGATTGGCGGCGGTCGACTCCGCCACTTGACGAAAACAAACAATGATGGGTTTCAGACTATAGATACCGATCAGAGAAAAAATCATACAGGATCGATGGATCAGTAGAGGATTTGGTTTGAGGGGAGACGAGGGGAGGCGGTTTGATAGAAAATAAATTAAAAGGGTCGAGGTGGGGGAGAAAAGTCAACTCGGCGGAGATAACAGAGAGAGTAAAGTTACTGTTTAAGCCGAAGTAACTTTTCTTGAGGTAATTGTTCGATCAATCGGTTTAATTTGATGGAATATAGTTCAATTCAGTCATACTATTATTATTTCAACGCATTAAATTTCATTCAAGTACTATTCATTTCAGTTCAGTATAGTAAATTTCCATCATGGATTTTTTTTTTATTTCAATTTCAAATAAATATGTTTAAATTTTATTTAGTTCAGTTAAACATATTTATATTTTTTCAGTTCAGTTAAATATATTTATATTTTATTAGTTTAGTTAAATATATTTATAAATTTTTCAGTTCAGTTCAATATATTTATTTTTATTTTTGTTCAGTTCAAGTTCAGTTCTATATAATTTTATTTTTTCTGTTAAGTTCGGGAAGAATTAAGATCATGTTTAGACTTCCAGAAAACCAATAATATTTTGATAATTAGAAATAGTGTTAGTTAGGAAAAAACTTCCTAAGCTAATTCAAAACCTATATGAAAGAAGAAATGCCAAAGGTTATTTATACAAAAAACCATGCCAAGCACAGACCTCATAAAAATCCAAAATTTGACGAATCTAAGGCCCTGTGTGGCATAGGTTAGGATTTGGGTTTTTGGATTTGAAATCCAGATTCAGCCAAATCTTTGTTTGGTCTCTTAAAATCAGTTTTTGCTCAATTTTATTTTTTATTAAAATAAACTAAATAATATAGAAAGTCAAATAAATATATTATTTTAATTAATTCAAACCAAAATGTACCCGAGCAACAATTAGATAAGGCAGGGTTATGGTAAAGTAGAGGATCTGGACAAACAATACTTTTTTTCTCGGTGCCTACGGTATAAAGGCATATAAGTTCAGGGACTACATTGCAAATTGTAAGAGTTTTATCCCCAAATAAGATCGAGTGCTATCGCAACTGTGCTCATCATCCATGACGACTCTATGACATCTCTGGCGAGTCTCAAATCATCAACGACGAGGGCTTCTGATCTTAATTCGCTGTGCTATTATAGAGGTCGTCGATCAGAGATTTGTTTCAGAAATTGGACGAGGATCCCCCCGCCTCCACCATCGACGCCTCGACCAGTCCATTCGCCAAACTTGCGAGGAACCGAAGTTGATGAGGACAAGATCACCGTCCTTGTCCTCACCCGCGACCATTTCCAAAATTTTGACGATTACGAATCCACCCTGCGGAACCCAATATTTGTGGTGGTGATCATAAATTGCGGCTGGGATCAAGAGGATGGTGGTGGTTACGTGCGGTGGAGATCGAAGGGATGGTGGTGTGCGGTGGCTGGGATCAAGAAGATGGTGGTGCTACGTATGGCAGAGATAGAGGGGTAGGTGGGGGTGGTGTGGCGGCTGCTGAAGGTTGTGGTGATGTGGCTGGTGGTGATGATTTTTATTTTCAAATTAATGATGATTATGATTTATGAAGATAATTTCTGGGCTGATGGTGATCATTCGATGATGATGACAATAAGAATGATGATTTGATGATTTAAATTTTAATGGTGACGATGATGATGAATTTGATAATATCGACGATAATTGGTAATTATTATGACGATAATTGATGTAGTTTATAACGTTTTGATGATTGATAATTTTTTATTGATGATTAATGTCGGTTATGATGATTTGATGATTGATGATTTACATATTTGATAATGTATATATTTTAGATGATGATTTTATGTTTATGACTGATGATGGTTATGATATAATTGATGATAATAAAGACAATGGATTTCATGCTTTTATGTTCATGATATGATCGATAATTAATGTTGTTTTGATTATGTGCATATTTTAGTTGATGATTTTATATTTATGATTTATGATTTTTTATCGATGATAGAATATATTTGACGATTGGATTGATGACGAGGATGAGTAATGTGGGTGACCGAGTATATATAAATATATACATATATATATATATGTAAATATGTATGTATGTATATATATGTGTGTGTATATATATATATATGTCTATTTGATGATCTGATCTACGTTTCTACGAGAATCTACTTTTCCGATTTGACGATTTGATTATGTGTATATTTTAGTTGATGATTTTATGATTATGATTGATGATGGTTATGACATGATTGATGATGACGGTGGATCTGATGATTGATTGATTGATGATAAACGACGAAGATTTGATGATGAACAACGATAATTTGACGATAAACGACGAAAATTTGATGATGAACGACAAATATTTGATGATGAACAACAAAAATTTGATATGACGACAATAATTTGATGATGAACGATAATAATTTAATGACTGATGATTTAATATTGATGATTGATGATGGTAATGATTAATAGGGAGATTAAATGTGGTATATATTCTTATTTCAAAATGGTCCCTGAGTTTTATTAATATTTTCAGTAGGGGCACCAAAAAAATAATATTTATATTCCAGCCCGAAGAGTATTTTGCCCCTTATCCCAACACATCTTGCCTTACCATAAGGCTGCCTTATCAGAGATTATCTCAATATTACCAACTATAAAATATTTTATTCGAATTTTATAAAAAAAATTCATTATTCTATTTCATGTTTTTTAATAGATTATAAAATTTTGTAAATTATTTGACGAGATGATTCCAATTCTTAAGTAACAAATTTTACAGGTGAAATAAAAGAATTGTTTACCAATAAAAAATTCCAAAATTCTCATGTTACTAAATATTGAATAAATTTAAAATATATTGTCAAAAAAATAAAGATTTCAATTTATATCAATTTAATCTTTTTAGTTATGTTCAACAAACAAGTGATGCAGCAGAAAATAATAAAATTATAAATAAACTTTGACCACTTATTTAAATAGATATATAATCATTAATATTATCATATTTGATATCGTTAGAGTAATCGCAACATATAATATTCAAATATCAAATTTTGATTTTCCAATAATATAAATACATAAAGATAATGTTGGTCGGGAAAATGTATGTTGAATAGTTTGAAAAGTCAACTGTGCAGATTAGGGTGAGACGGACGTATTAATTCAAAATATAAAATTCTACTATAGTAATTCATTCAATATTGATTTTCCTTTTTATTTAAGAAATTCTATTGAAAATCTAAATCTATACCAAACAAAAATTTATGAATATGCTGAATAGTAAGTAGGGGTGAGAACGATCATGAGCGTTCGTTAAAAAGATCGAAATTGAATCGGTTAAAGTTCGGATCGGGATCGTTCATTTAATAAGTGAACCGATCATGATCAAAATTTTATGATTGTTTATTAAATGAACGATCAACAATCATGAACATAAAAGCTCAATCATGATCGTGTTCAGATCGATAATATGATCGATCGATAAGGTGATCGAGATCGATCGATAAAAATAAATTAATATAATTATATACATTAATAATAATGGGGAAATATTTTAATTTTAATATGTATGTCTATAGTTTGTTGTGTAGTTTTATTAATTTGTGTATTTGTATATTTTTTTTTATTTCTTTTTTAAATTAAATTTTTAGTTGATCAAATGATCGATCACGATCAATCGTTATCGATTGTTGATCGTTTGATCGATTATCTATAACGAGTCAATCACGAGCCGATCACGATCATTTTGATTCTTAAACGAGCCGATCACGATCATGAATTATTTTTATCGTTTCGATCGCGATCACCTCAAATTTTAAACGATCCGATCATGAACATAGTGATAATCGTGATCGGATCGGCTCGTTATCACCCCTAATAGTAAGTATACCAAATTTAATTAATTGAATGGACCAAAATTATATAATTGACCAATTCAATTGATATCAATTGAAAATTAGGAAATAATGACGAAAACAGGTCTAATTGAATCTTAATGATACATATCTATACTAATTACTACAGTAGTAAAAATTGGTGCCATGTGTCTCATTCTCCTTCACTTATTTCCCGCCAAAACCTTTTTTTACTAAATTTAGAACTTATGGCAATTTCACCAAAAAATATATAAAAGACTTAAAATATTTCTTACTAATTGCTAGCCTAATATATTTACTAAGTTTGGATAAATTTACTTTGCTTTACTAAGTTTTCACTGATTTGTTGTATTATTTTTTCGAATTGTGATATAAATATTCAATGAAAAGTTTCGTATATATAGCTGAAATTATTAGATATTTAATAAATTTGATCATATGAGAACATGCAACTATATTTTTATTAAAGTTAAAAACAAGTAAGATTAATCAGATCCTAATGAAAATATCTTTAAGATTAATTGGTGATATTTATCTACTTAAATTGTGCTATTCCACACGTAAATTTTTTCATCACTATAGTCTTCTATACTAATAAATTATAATAATTATAGTATAAATTGGTAAACTCAAGTATCGCTTTTTCTTTATCTTATTTTTGTGCCTAATATTTTACTAATTATAAAACTTATTTCATTTTCCCAAAAAAACGGTGTAAAATAATCAAAAATAATTTTCCATAATTGTTTGCACACTTTTTTTTACTAATTTAGTAAAATTCACTTCGCCTTACTAACTTTTCTTTTAATTGTTGTATACTTAGTGATACGTCATATGTTTTCATAATTTGTGAGATAAAACATTATGAATGATCAGGTTTGTATATAACTAAATGATTAAAATTGGAGAAACAATTAGATAAGGCAGCCTTATGGTAAGGCAAAGGGACCTCATATGGTTCATACAAAAGTTTTGGGGTCAAATCATAATTATTATATTTTAGTTATTTTCATATCAATTAATTACATCAACTAAAAATCATCTCCTTCATCATCAAATCATCATCGCTCATCATCAAATCATAGACATTCATTACCAAATCATTGACGTTCATCATCAAATCATCGTTGTTCATCAAATTATCACCGTTCATCATCAAATCGTCATCGTTCATCATCAAATCATCGTTGATCATCATCAAATCCTCGTTGTTCATCATCAAATCATCAGTCATTTATCATCAAATCATCATCCTCATCATCACTATAAAATCATCAATCATCAAAACAATATAACTAACATGAATCATCAATCATCAATCATCAATATCAAATTATCAATCGATCATCAGATCCACGGTTATCATGAATAATGTCATAACCATCATCAATCATAAATATCAAATCATCAACTAAATTGTACACATAATCAAATCGTCAAATCGTGAAACTGAATTCTCATCGTCAAATCGTGAAACTAGATTGATGACGAGAATGATGAAAACGAGGTCTATTTTATGATCCGAGCCACGATTCTACGACTATCTAGTTTCCCGATTTGACGGTTTGATTATGTGTATATTTTAGTTGATGATTTGATGTTTGTGATTGATGATTTTTTATTGATGATTCTACGAGAATCTAGTTTCCCGATTTGACAATTTTTGATTATGTGTGTATTTTAGTTGATAATTTTATGTTTCTGATTGATGATTATTTTTCGATGATAGAAAGGAGTTGACGATCAGATTGATGACGAGGATGAGTAATGTTGGTGACCATATATATATATATATATATATATATATATATATATATATATACGAGGATGACGAAAACGAGGTCTATTTTATGATCCGAGCCACGATTCTACGACTACCTAGTTTCCCGATTTGACGGTTTGATTATGTGTATTATTTTAGTTGATGATTTGATGTTTATGATTGATGATTTTTTATTGATGATTCTACGAGGATCTAGTTTCTCGATTCGACAATTTTTGATTATGTGTGTATTTTAGTTGATAATTTTATGTTTCTGATTGATGAATATTTTCCGATGATAGAAAGGAGTTGACGATCAGATTGATGACGAGGATGAGTAATGTTGGTGACCAGCGAGGATGAGTAATGTTGACGGTTTGATTATGTGTATTATTTTAGTTGATGATTTGATGTTTATGATTGATGATTTTTTATTGATGATTCTACGAGAATCTAGTTTCCCGATTCGACAATTTTTGATTATGTGTGTATTTTAGTTGATAATTTTATGTTTCTGATTGATGAATATTTTCCGATGATAGAAAGGAGTTGACGATCAGATTGATGACGAGGATGAGTAATGTTGACGGTTTGATTATGTGTATTATTTTAGTTGATGATTTGATGTTTATGATTGATGATTTTTTATTGATGATTCTACGAGAATCTAGTTTCCCGATTCGACAATTTTTGATTATGTGTGTATTTTAGTTGATAATTTTATGTTTCTGATTGATGAATATTTTCCGATGATAGAAAGGAGTTGACGATCAGATTGATGACGAGGATGAGTAATGTTGGTGACCGAGTATATATATATACATGTATATATATTCATGTATGTATATAATATATATATGTGTGTATATATATATATACGAGGATGACGAAAACGATGTCTATTTTATGATCCGAGCCACGATTCTACGACTACTTAGTTTCCCGATTTGACGGTTTGATTATGTGTATATTTTAGTTGATAATTTGATGTTTATGATTGATGATTTTTTATTGATGATCTACGAGAATCTAGTTTCCCGATTTGACAATTTTTGATCATGTGTGTATTTTAGTTGATGATTTTATGTTTCTGATTGATGATGGTTATGACATGATTGATGATGACGGTGGATCTGATGATTTATTGATTGATGATTTGATGATAAACGATGAAGATTTGAAGATAAACAATGAAGTATTGATAATGAACAACGATGATTTGACGATAAACGATGAAGATTTGACGATGAACGACAAACATTTGATGATTTGATGATTAACAACGAAGATTTGATGATGAATAATAATAATTTGATGATGAACGATAATAATTTGATGATTGATGATTTAATATTGATGATTGATGATGGTAACGGTTAATAGGGAGATTAAATGTGGTATATATTCTTATTTCAAAATGGTCCCTGATTTATATTAATATTTACTGTATGGACACCGAAAAATTAATATTTATATTACAGCCCCAAAAGAATTTTTCCCCTTAACCCTACACCCCTTGCCTTACCGTAAGCCTGCCTTACCAGAGAGTATCTCTTAAAATTGTAATTACGATCATATTAAAACATAATTAAAAAGACCTTTCACTATTTGTTTGCCTTTTTATACTAATTTATGTCTTATTACTAATTTTTTACTAATTGTTGTACTATTTATCTCATACTTTTCAAATTGTCAGATAAACATATTATCGACGACCAGGTTTATATCAAACTAAAATGATTAGATCGTAATTATGATCATTCCAAAACATTCAGTTAGTTTTTATATTAAAATTAACAGAAAAACTAGATTAATTAAATCCTAATCAAGTTGTCTTTTGATTGATAACGTTTATCTACTTCAAATGTGCTATTCAACACATAAGTTTTTCATTACAAGCTATCGCTATATTTTATTTCCAAGAATTTTATCCAACGTAACTGAAATATTAATGACGAGGTGTGCAATAAAATAATGATAACTACAACAACACTTAGAATGATTTGAAACTGTCATATTCAACTATGTCGATAATTTTATAGTTAGAAGTATAGTAGTATCACAAAATGCCTTAATGTCACGTCATGGTAAAAACTTATTTCAACATGTGAATGAGTAAGATTAAACATAATTTATTATTTAAATTTTGTGCTATAATTAAAAGATGATAATATATAGCCATTACTAACATATTCATAATAAATAGTTTATTTCATTTTTTCTCAAAATGTATATGTATTGTTGTTTTCTCGCCTTATGGTATTATATTTTCTTTAGTTCACCATTTTACTGAATCCAAAATTAAATTCTAATTTTTTTACACTAACGATATTAGCATTTAGATTTTTACTTAATTTAAAATATTCGAGTTAACCGAAATCAATTTTACTTTTATTGAATCAAATCAATTGCATTACATTATTAATTAAACATAATCACAATAAACATTGTATAATTCTTTATTCTACAGAAATGAAAAACTGTGATATTTGATCGCATAATTTAATAACAGCTTGTATTTCTTTAAATCGGCAATAATCTGAGTAAACCTCCAAAAACAATTCCACCCTTTTATCCCAATAAAAATGGACTCCGGATCTCTTGATTATAAGAATGTTATAGTTTTTAAATGATTTTATAATAATTTTTTCTACTACTATTATTACATTAAAATACAATTATTATTTATTTATTAGATATAGTTTGGAATTCCGTGTGTAACACGGGTATTATACTAGTAGAATCAAACAAAATAGTAAACTAACGTAACTTAAAATAGTCGAATAATATAATTATGGTATGATTGGGAGAAAAATTCCAAATAAAAGTAATTAAAACTAAAATGACAAAATGACCCACAAATTAAATCCTAATTAAATGATTAATTAAATCTTAATTAAATACCAAGAATTTTTATTAGGGTTGGGAGGATGAGTAAGGGAAAAATATGCCAAGCTCAGACGTCATAAAAATCCAAAATTTGATGAATCTAAAATGTCTTCACCATGGGCGCTTCAAGTGTTCCATATAGGCTTCAATTGTTCCATATAGGCTAATATATACCATCTCTGCACCAATGAACCATTGTAGGATAAGTGTCATGTATACAAAACCCAGTAAGTAGATGTTGATTTAATGGTAAATCTTTTGTTTATATTGATTGCAGGTTAAATTGTTAATAGGTATACCAAGTTTAGTGATGGAGGACGAAGATGTTGCTGATGCACGTGTAGTCATTCCGGCGGTGTAAGTAATTTAGTTTTTTGGCGTTTTTCTTACCAATTTTGTGATTTTGGTAGGCTGCGGATGGTGTTGTAACGTTTTGTGGTTGGATATGGGTAGATGGGTATATGATTGTAAGATATGTGCATTAAAAAATATATGGTTGTGCAGTCCAAATCTACTGTAGATGCATTATATGTGATAGAATGTGCATAATTAATTAAATACCACTTCCTGCGGTGTTTTTGTATGTTTTATAGAAAAAACATGTGCATTTAAAAATATGTGATTGAGCATTCATAATCTAATGGATGTGCATTATATGTTGATGGAATGTGCATAGCTATGTAAGTACCCATCGCTACTGTGCACTGTATATTTTATTGAAAAATAATGTGCATCTTAATGTTAAGTGGGCGCATTCCAGTACACTATTATGTGCATTCTAAATTACGTCGGTTTACTATGTTCATAGAATATTAATTGTATTCATTATTGTAGTTTGAATGACTATAAGATGCAAATTTTGATTTTGATTGTAGTAATTTTTTATTTGAATGACGATATGCATATTAAAATGTATGATTGTGCGTTTAAAATATACTGTATGTACATTGTATGTTGATGGAATGTGCATAAAGTACCACTCGCTAATGTGCGCTCTATGTTTTATTGAAAAATAGTGTGCATCTTAATCTTAATTGGGCACATTCCAGTATAATATCATGTGCACTCTAAATCACGTTCGTGAACTATGTTAATAGAATATTAATTATGTTTAGTGCAGTTTGAATGAAAATAGGATGCAAATTTTGATTTTGATGGTAGTAAAAACGATACGCTTATTAAAAATGTATGATTGTGCATTCCAAATCTACTGTATGTGCATCGTATGTTGATGGAATGTGCATAGGTATAAGTACACCACTCCATCCCTCCCTGACCAGATATTGTATTGAAATATATGGTGCAATCCATCCGTTTGTGTGTGCATTTTTAAAGTATTTAGTAGCTACCCCACACTTCTTGCTAAATGAGGGAGGGTGCAATCCAATCCGATTATATGTGTATTTTAAATTACGTTAGTGTGCATGACAAATGACATATTAATTATATTATGTGTATCCAATATTTAATACGTGCAGTATAAAATATGATGTTGTGCATTACCGATTGAATATTAACCATTTTGAATTATTTTGTATTTTGAAGGAATTTCAAAGATTAAGTTGAAGATAAAAAACAAGGAAAGTAAGCGATCAGAGACAAGTGTTGGTTGCTGCTCCAGCACATTCAATACAATAAACTTGCACATTTAATAAATTGAAGATGCACATTTAATCGATTTAGAATGCGCTTGAGTTTTATATTCAAATGTACAATTATTCATACACGTCCTATTTCCTCCTTCCTCGCCTACATATTTATTCAACGCGATAATGTTCATGGTAGATTGCAATAATTTGCATTTCATAACTTCATGATGCGCAATGTGAAAATCGGCCATGCTAATACTTGATAAGGAACACACCATTTCCAAAATATAAAATGATCTAACATGCACATTCTTTCCCCTTCAAAAAATGCAATTATTTCTACAAAAATAGCAGCAAGGTTAGGATTAATAAGTATTTTCTTCTATAAACGATTATGATCGGATCGACGGTGAAATAAAGTAAAACACTTGACGAGTAAGATAAATTAAAACAAATACATATCTTCTATCAGAATATTACCAGACGAAGGAGCGGTGGTATGTTGTTGTGGATGAGTCATCGATGCGTCAGAATATTAACAGATGAGAGTGGTATGTTACGGCGGCGGATGAGTCACAAACACATTTCTTTTATTGTGGGTATGAATATGTGACCGCAGAGTGTTTAATTTACAAGATGAAAAATATCAGAAATAATCGTGGGTCATTTAATATTCAACGTGGGTCATTTAATATTCAACGTGAACGTGGGTAGGTAGTGCAGTAATATTTAACGTAATTTAAACTCGGTTAAAGATGGGTTTCGGGGTCCATACAACCGATGTACGATATATATATATACACACACATATATATATAATATTTAACGTAATTTAACCTCGGTTAAAAACGAACGAAAGTTTACTCAAATATTTATATTTATTTACAAACATGGGTTTCGGAGTACGTACGATATAAATATATATATATATATATATATATATATATATATATATGGAAGGGGTTCCATTCACTCTCTTATTTTCACTCATCTTTTTACTCAAGATCATGGCCCTTCCTTTCAATCTAATCTAATGGTTAAAAGTAATTACTTTTTTTAACTCTTTTTTAACTTTTTTTTAAAAAATCAACTCTTTTTTAATCTAATCTTTTTTAATCTTTTTTTTTTTGGTGATTAAACGCCCAGTGGGACTAAAATATGGTACAAACACACTCTACTGCCATGTTCATATCATATGCACACCACCAAAACCAATTATCTACAAAAAATATATGCACAGAGACTATCCGTTACCATTATTCACCTCTTATCTACAACATTTAGACTGCTCTGATGTAGAACGCGCATCGTGCCCCATCCACGAGCTTTTCCCTTTTTGATTGTACATAAAAGCACCTCAAGAAGGGCCTCTGCCTCTTCTTTGCATACAAATTCTAGGTCTGTCACAAAGATAGGTAGAGGGCTTGGACTACTAATCTGTTTCTGATGAGGCCGGGTTGATGACGATGAGGATGGTCTCAAGAAGGCATCCATACTGTTGCCTATTATGTGTACCACATTTTCCTCAACGTTGGCATGGATTACACTATCCAGTCCAATCTCTGTATCTATTATCCACTCTGGGTTTGCTGGAACCCCTCGAAATTCAGGCTGACCAAGATGTATTAGACACGGACAACTAACCACCAGCACCGTTCTTGGAGTGATGATCACAAATTTACCACCTACTCTAAGTGCTTTACACGATATTAACATCAGGTTTCCACTCTTGTCAGAATCTCTGAGCACAGCTGTTCCTATTGCTTCCTCCCAAGAATAAGGTCTCAGGGGAGATTCACTGCTTAGAAGCCTTGGAAGCCGTACTCTTAAACGGCGGGAACCCATATATGAAATCTTGCTTCGATTTCGGATACTTTGTGCAGTTTTTCCAGTAACCTCGAGGATACTTGCGGCTGGTTTTGCCACTAGTCCAGTTACCCCCAGGGCAATACCTGAGCATGGAATGGGGTTACAAAAGGTAAACCACTTAAGCAAAAATAAGTATAAAGTAGTCAGTGAAGAAGCTCAAAGATACACAGTAACAAAGAGTCGTAGGCGCTGTCAGTTACCTGAGAGTACTCCTGGTAAGCCATGTTTCTCTGCACCTTGAACTGGTGATTGAAGAAGTCCAGTAAGTCCCTAAATGCATATTAGGGCCACAAGTTTCAATGATCTTATAGTTAAGCTTGCATGACAGCATGAGAGAGTCACAAATGAATTCAATTCTGATCCATTTAGGTGCAAAAGGAATACCTCCAAAAATTCATTTATAACTCCTTTGCTATTGGATGATATTCCCTTTTGTTGCTTTTCAATATGTCCCGCTGTCTGGTCATCTAAGGTGAAGGCAACAATACCCTAAATTCATGATAAGGGTAAGAATCAGCAGAAGAAACACCTACCAAGTTTCACGGTGGAACAGATGATGAAGGGATGTACGTTACCTTGTGTGCTGCCCTGCTAAATTGACTTGCGGCATCACTAATGGCATAGATTGTATTACTCACAAGACTGGTAGTCCCTTGTGCCATGCCTGTAAAGACTCCCGAGGGACTCTACAAAAGGTTCTTATTAAACACTTATTGACATTATCAAGTGGCATGTTCTAAAAAGAAGTGACGGGAACATACTCGAAGAATACTCTGGACAGGAACAGACAAAAAATCTTTTATGCCGAGGCTCATGCTCCTAACAAATCCCATTGGATTGCCAATAAGTCCTGCAGAGCCAAAAACCTACCAAACAAAATGTAAACGATTTTGTCATCAACAAGAACAAGGATGCATAACAAATAAACAGGTAGCTGAGAGGCTAGTAAAAGTCTGTCTCAACAAATCAGCTAAACAAAGTACAACTCTAACATATCAAAGCAACTGATTCACATTCAAGTTTACCACTCATACACTTCTTTTTTGCTATCTTTGTTTTTCAATTTCACTCAAGGAAGGATTTTGGCATTTTGCATATTGAGAACAGTTCTATGGTACATTATTCGAAGGGCATAATTTCCAGCAAGTTCCCCAGAACTTCTGGAACAGCATTTAAAAGTTCATTTTCCATCAATTATGATGCTCAATGAGAGCTGAAAAAGAAATTGAATTTTATTCCTCCAAATTAATAGAAAATGCTGGAGAACATCTTAATTGTATTAATTATTAGAAAAAGCTATTAAACAGGGCAAGTGCAAGAACGTTCTGGAATAGATCAACTACTAGTTCACAAAGAAGCTGGAGATACAAATAAATACTGAAAATATATTATGACATGAGCCACGTGTCTTCAGAATATGCAAATAAGTCTTGGAAAGAATCACCAAATATTACCTTGTACATTTCATGAAGTGATTGCCTGGTGTAATGCCTGATAAGTATCTCTCGAATGGATTCCCAACTAGCCAGCTGATGAGAAAGAATTAGTTCTTTAAGATGAATTTGTGCTCCCTCCACATCAGCCAGAGCCATAAAGCCTCTCTGTTTGTTTAATTGTCATCAGCATCCAATTGGAATATTAATAAGAATAACAATATAGCACCTCATAAACTACTTACGTGAATGAGGGATTCTCCCAGTGCAGGAACCCCATTGCGAAGCATCCATGGGCTGCTAGAAAAGCTGGAGTAAAATTAACATGGTGAGGTTTCAGGTAGGGAAGAGGAGCCTTAAAAGAAGAAGTTGGAAACACAAGGAAAAAGCCTGGAATACCTAAACGTCATCTTAATAGGTGCTAGGTCAAGCGACTCAACATATGTTTTATTGTGTTTTCTTGCTAGAAGGTGAATTTGCTGCCATGGAGCTCCAATTGGTACTACTGGAGGAAGCACAGAGCTTGAAAATTCATCATAGATACTGGGGAACGAGACCCTCTTGATAGCTTCAGGGTCAGAGACAGATGGATAATGTATAAAATCAACTTGCTGCAGCACATTTTTTTGGAACCTCAAGACTATTGTTTTGAAGAACTTGAACAAGCTCAATATCAACTCTTGCTCGAGTTCAAGATGAAAATCTGCAACTCTGCAAGCAACAAACATACATGTCAATAGATCATAACATGTAAGCTTGTTAGATACACTTGATGAAGAAAGCATACACTTGACGTAGAAAGCACAAACCTCAAGTTAATATATTCATATGAAACTAATGACATATTTTTGGTTCTCCACTTTGCCACAGATAACGAGATCACTGGCTCATGCATGCCTTCCAAATCAATTTGCATAGAGTTGAAAATCTTCTCCTTATTTACGTTATTGCAATGGTCAAAGGACAATATAACAGGGTAGGGAGTGCTGGACAGCTGATTATCTATTTGTAAGAACGATATTTGGAAGAAAAACTTCTGTTGATCAACACTTTGAATAAGATCAAATCTTGAATTCTTTGCGCATGCAAAAAGCAGCTCCTATGAGAAGAAGGGAATGCAACAGATCTAATCAGTGGTCCGGATGAACTGCAGAAATAAATAATCCAAGATTTGAAACATATTTACACACCTCGTTGTAGGAGTTCATAAATGAGATTCCAATGAAGGGAACCTCTACTGAAATTCGTTCACTATAGTCAGTGACAGGCTCCTGTTTTAGCAAGCTCTTCCCTTTAGACTTCGGCTGGGGAGTTTCCACATTTGACAAATCATTCAAGACATGGTAACTGGAATCAATAATGCTTAGGACCTGAAATAAATGTATAGACAGTATTGAGGCATATGGTAACAGAAAAGGAAAACATGAAATATAAGCATAACCATGTTGTCTGTGTCTAGTACCTTTATTGCACCTTCAGAATGGACAGAAACATGTAAAGTTCTTTGAGATTTCTGGAAAACAGAGTCAAAGTCAGGACATGATGGGCAGAAGCTTTGCGAATCCTAGTGGATTTTGAATATAGGGCCAAAGCAGAAACTTAGATGTGGGGAGTTCATTAACAGTCTGACAGTCCAATGAAGAGCACAAAAAAAAGCAGAAGCTTATAACCAGCCCCTATTAGTTTGATGCTCAGTTACAAATATTAATGTTAAGAGATTGTGTGGTGTAAGTGTCAACATTTACAATTGTATATATCTTTCAGCCAAGAGGACACTCTTATCATGCCCTTGATATTATTACTTTTTCCTACACACCTATTATTACTACATCTTCTGTGTCTTCTTAATCTTCCATTCTCCCCGCTCCAATGTCAGAGGAAATGCTTAATCTGGTTGATTACTAGTGGGGATTCCCCAGTGTTCAAATTAAGCTTCAAGCACAGCCACAATCTTAACTGTTTGGAAAGTAAGTGACATCATCAGATCAGATTCTGCGGGCATCTATCTCTAAATTAGGTGTATCTCTATACAGAATTGTTTGCATAAAAGTTGCTGTTTAATGACTAAGCTTTAACTTCAGGTATGAACAAGACTCAACTCAAACCTACATTGCTGTCAGAAAGATTCATCTCAAGGGAGCTAATGCATGTTCACAGACTAATCAAGCCATAAATATACCTCTGCAGTTGCATGTAAGTAGACAGGCAAGTGATCCTTGACATCTTCAAGAGTATACAGCCCCATTACACGCTCACCAAGCACCTTATAAGATGGATACAGAAGCAAGCATTATGCTAATGTAAACCCGTAATGATGCAGAAAAAATGTTCCAACAAAGTAACTACGCGGTTTTCTTTTCAAAGAGAATAAATTCCAAATACCTCAACAGTTAGTCTGTGTGGAAAGCAGGGTTCATCCCAAGCATAAGGGTGAGAAGTGTAAGGGTGAACCATTGTTTCAAACATTTCACATCTTTGTTGGTATATCCGTAGCCTCTGTTGTGACAAGAAGGGGACCATATTAACGTTGGTATCAAAAATTGTTTCCCAGTAAAATAGTAAAGATAGCAATTGACCATCTAGTACTTGCCAGGCCTCAAGGAAATGAGTCTAACATTGAGAAGATTAAGAGAAACATTAAAATTCTCAAAAATTTATCGAAGTCACAGAAAATTATATATACACATAATATATATTGCACAATGGGGGTATTCGTTGTCTCTAATTTTACCAAGCAACTTAGCCTTTCTGTGGGGAATTTCAACCACAAAACATGGCATGCCAAAGGAGTATTTTGAAAAAAAACAGCTTAAAATGTTAATGCTAATTATGTGGACAAAACTGCCAAAAGTAAAACTAAAACAAACTATATGGATGCACAAATTATACCATACACCTGGGGTATGTATCCCCAGGTGCATTCTAAAATTTTATTATGTGCATTTTTATGTGTATAATTGTGCATTGTAAAGTTGTTTTCTTACAATTTCTATAAATAGTATATGCAAATAGAATGCACAATTATAATTGTAAAACACACATCAAAGGTGGATCAAAGGTGGGGATACATACCCCTTGGGTATGGTATGGTATAAGAATTGATATGGATGATAGAGATAATAAAATGGCAGAGTGAATGACGTGCATTCATTTAGAGAAGGATTCATTTGTCATCTTCCTTGAGAAGTGTAACTAAATGGAAAGGAAAAACTGGACTTGTGTGGATCACCTAATAGGATTACTGGGAATGCCACACAACTACAAATGCAATACCTGCACCTCCCCCCCCCCCCCCCCCCCCCCTCAAATGATAATTCTACCAAAAGAATAGTAAAACAGTAACCAACCTCTTTTGAGAAATTATCAATTCTGTATGGCATAAAGCCTGTATCATCCTCTGATATGAGTATCAAGTTTGTACCCGAATTTCCGCTAACATTTCCAACTACTGTTTCATCTTCAATGGAAATGTCAGCACTCTGCACCTCAACACGCATCATACACACAGAGCCAGAAACATAGTTCCACATTTTCAGTTGAGTATCACCCAGGTGTTCTGGTGAGAAGCATCCAGACCACTGCCATCCAGGGTCCTCAAACCGAATGCTGACAAGCAATTCCCTGGAGTAATAAGCATGGAGCATAAGTAATTTTACGTTTGCGTAACAAATATGTGTGTGTGTGTGTGTATAATTAATAAGTTCTTTGCTACAAGAAAATACACACTACTCTTTTCTTGTCCCTTCTATAAAATCTTGGAAAGCAAGTATGAATCTTGTGTAATTTTAGTGATGTCGATTTTATTTGTTTGTTAGATTTTCCATTCCCGAATCACTATTTATCATCCGACCATCATTTTTATACTTCTCCTATCTTTCTGGTTACAAGATAGCATAATCTCCGAGTACATGATTTCTTAAAATGGAGCATGTGGATGTCCAACAGCCCCTCATTCAGAGGTGCTTTTTTGTTGTTTAATTTACAATACCAATAGTAATAATATGCTCTAAACATGCTCAATTGGAAAGCCATGTGAAACACTGTCTTGTTCGTACTGACATCATGGGTAAAAATCATTAATATGGGTCATTGCTTGCAGTTTATTTATTGGTCTCAATCAAGGGGACATCCCTAACTTAAATGACAGTTTGAGCTGCTAACCGATTTTATCTTACCTGTTTATATCTGTGCACTGAATGTGACAATGGTGGCCAGCTTCAAGAAAAAAGACTTCATCAGTTCCTTTCTGCTTATAAAGCATGGGCCTGCAGCTAGCATTACTGATAACATATCTGGGAATTTGCAGGAGATACTTTAGTCTTATAGCATGAAAAGAAAACCATAACAGTCCTGAGAAGCTAAGAAAGTAAAACATATGACTGTGATCTTATAATTTTTGCTTACGAAAAATACCTTGGCTGAAAGGTTATAATTTTTGTCCTTCCAGGATGTGGAGCTGCAACTGCACTAACGGAGATGAGATACCCAGAATTTGTACTATTCTTAGGGATGATCACACTGGTAGAACCTGTAGGTGGAACAAGTAGGAATGGGCTTGACCACAATGAGTTAGGGATGCTCTTGCAGTCAGTATCTGATGACAACTTACACAGCCTCACCATAACTTCACCAAAATTAGAAGCTGGATACGGTGAAAACATGCAAGGATTCCCCATTTTATGCTCGTTGGCAGAAAAATCAGATCTTCTATCATCCAAGTCAGCCATCTCAGCATCCATTTCAGAAAATTTTGCAAGAATTTGGTTTCTCAATGAACCTGTTCTTGAATGAACACTCGCAGGAGAGTTCTGAAAATTCTGATTAGTGAAAAGAAGACCCAAACCTTCTTTGCTGCCAAGATTCCGGTCATGCTGGTCACACATATGATAGCATGAAGCAACAGTGCAATTATGCCCCTTGATCTCATTCACGGAATTAGTTAGAATGAGTGGAAAACCAATGCAACTGTATATCAAGAAGGGGACAGATAGAGAAATTTCACGAGCTCCAGAGAATGCATCCATGACTTTTTCCATGGTGATAGACAGAGGACCTGTAACGAAGAATGATCATTCATATAGGTATTACAATTTGGTTTGGATTATACTCTATAAACTATGTAATACATAGTAAAAAGGGAAAATGGAATAAAATTTACCATCTGATAACTCAGCATCGAAGGTGAGAGTTTCAGATAAAGAGAACTTAGATCCATTGAACTTAGCCATAGCAGTAAATGTTTCAGCACGAGGAAACTTCAGAACTGATGGTTTATAGTGATGGATGCTGAAAGTTAGCGTCAGGTCATGTGAAGAATCAATGTGAAAAAAAGGATTTTCCACCTGAAATATTATCCATAATTAGTTCAACATGTACAGAATAAGTTTATTTAACTAAGAACGGATAACTGGAGGAAGGATATACACCTTAGAAAGTAAGGCACTACATGTAACACCACCATTTTCAATGACAACAGAGACTGCCTCAGGAAGATAATTTCTTAACAGCAATGGGGTACTCAAGGTTACCAAGTGCATAAATCGTTGTTTTGACATCTCCAGATCAGTTATTAATAGTTCTTTGGAATTTTTTGCTGGATCTTTGGAACCATCGTCATCAGGATAATATTTCCTAATTCTACTGGCTGTTGGCAAGCACCTATCATCCACTGATATGCAACATCGGAACAGATAACTGCTTGGATGAGATGGATAGCAAACGAAAGTACGTGGAAGATTAACTCTACTTTCCGGAGAAACAATATTTGCAACATTATACGCTTCACTCCAAAGGTAAGTGTCACCAAGTGGGCGCCATCTCATACGTCCTGCTTCAGCTAAATGCAAAGGCAGTGGAAACTCCTTCCCTGGAAATATGGGGTCTAAAATCTGGAAACCCCAAGAAAAACAATTGAGTAGACAAAGCAAAATAAAATTTTAAAAACAACCAGATATTAGATGACAATCAAGATTTTAAACAGCATCTAAGCACCTTTGGAGCCACGCCAAATGGAATATCAAAGCGCACTTCTAGAGGCATAGACGTTGCATTTGAAATGACAACCTGCACAGATAATATTTAAGTTATGCACTGAAACAATTAAAAACATATGCAAAATGAGTAGGTTTGGGCAGACCGTAGAATATAGTCGTAGCAGCTTAGTGTAGTGCTGAACTGAAACATCAATCACAACAGGAAGAACAAATCCGCTCTTTTTATCTGTCCTATTATCTCCTTTGTATCTTTTACTGCCCAATAAACCATCGCCACCATCGACAGTTTCAGTTTTCGTACTTGGCTTCGATAGGTCAACCTCGAAGCATCTAACACCAACAAGATCCATAGATATAGGGAAAGAAGGTGTTGATGCTCCCTCTAACTGTATAGTGATGAACCTATGGGAACTCCCAATCATTTGATTGTCACTGTTTAAGTGAGATGACTGAATAGGTCTATCCAGGAAAAGCTGCTTCTTGTGGTCTTCATCAATATATATTGGTATGGAGGAACCAGCTTCCAGAAAGTTTCCACCATTTGAAGCCAATGGAATCTGATCATTGTCACCAGGCTCCCCACAACAAACTCGAAAAACTAATGGCAGCGAGGTCATGTTTTGCAATATATATGGAGCATATCTTCGGTTATCCAGATTCTTACTTATCTGAGAATCAAAGAATTTTGCACTACTTGAATGAGCAGGTACTTCCGGCAAAGCCCATACGTCATTTATCATTTCAGTTATTCTGGAAACAACCTAAAGAAGCATAAACATATAGGATCGTCTAAGTAAAACAACCATAAATGTATTAAGGTAAAATGAAAGGCCAAAGCATATACCCATAATTTAAATAAAAGTTCTTTGCACGCAATTACTGGACTAAAATTAAGTCAAAAATAATTATTGTGAAACATTAACATCATGAATATTCGTACTTTATAAATTCAAAATTTCTCGAATTTAAGAAACGCTAAATTTAACAGACATAAAAACATTTGGTTTCAAGGTCTCACGCCATTTAGGTTTCAGCTTCTAATGTTTAAAGATTTTACAAATAATTTTCCCTCGGACAGGCTCTAATCATCCACCCCAGGGATGAGTTAGATCTGATAATCTATACCCAACCTTCTTAGATAAGTATTATTATTTGCATAAAAAGATAACCTTACATGTATTTATTCGAAAGGAGCACCCAAACCCACAATCATGATGTGCCTGGATCAAAACATTTCTTCTTCAAAATTAATTAATTCATCAAATAAAGTTTTATCCTCTTTCTCCCAACAAATCATAGAGTGGCATGTAAATAAAGAAAAGAACTGCCGTACTGGTACTCCTAAATGGTCATCTGCAATTACTTAGAAGCTTAAAAAAGAGTTGAACCCGGGAAAACCCTGGTAACATCAACCTCATGGCTTACGTGATTAAGTCAGTAATAATATGATGGGGTCCATGATTTGAAGGATTACTTGTATAATTAAAAATTACTACATAGCCTCACCAATTAGTTGTGAAAAAAGATAAATAACCAGAACTATTTCAATAAAAGTAGCTTAGCTTATATTAGCAGTCAGAACTATATTGCAGTAAAAAAAAAATTTGAATCCATCTAGTACCTCAATCAGCGACTCAGTAATATTTAAGTTAAGCTGCTCCACTGATTTCAGACAAATATTGGTCATGATATCACTACTTAAGAGGGCTTTTTTGCCATACTTTCTAGAAATGCTCAATTGAAATTTCCAGGGCTCCACAAAGGGCTCCCACAAGACCTGCAGACAAATACGTGAAGCTGAAGGCGTATAAAAGGAGATTAGATAAACAATAATTTGGCAAATGCCACTTCAGCCTTCACCTTGTCAATATTGTTGTAGTTAACTAGAAGATCACCAACAGCTGATCCTTCCACTCCACTATCAGTTATGCTACCATGTATGAGCAAGCTTGGCATCAGAATCTCCACAAGAAGTCCACCAGGGCTCCACTGCAAAAGCATTAACGAACTAAGAAAGATAGTTCTAACGAACTCTCAATTACAGAACATCAATGATAATCAGCTTGTACAAATTAATAATTCAGATGAACGACTCAAATCATAGTTAGCATTTTCACATGTACGCGCACTTCATATTTTGCAACACACAAATTTAATTTTCTATGAAAGCCAGTTTAAAAGCACCCACATTTATTACTTGGAAAATTCAAGCATATCTCAAAGATACCTAACAATATAGAAACAACCTAGCATGAAAGAAGATACAATCTATCAAAAAGGGAATGTTCTGGATAAGCAGTGTATTAGTTTGAGAGGAAAGAGAGTAGTAACTATCATCTTATGATTAGATTCACCTTTCTATCATTCAAAAGTATGGTCAGTTTCCTTAGCTGCATGTTAAAATCAATACTGTTGGACATTGGTTGAGAAGATCCAGATTCAGGAACTTCAAGCTTCATATAGCGGAGGAGGTAAAATAAGTCATTTGAAAGCCACACATCAAGACCTTCAACAGAAACATCCAGTTTTGTTCTCCTTCCAGCAGACAGGAAATTGAAAAACTCAGCTTCCACATTGACCTGAAACAATTCAAAAAGTGACCATGTCCTCTGCTTATTGTTTTTGCAAAGATTCACTATGCCTTCAACCTTTTCCAATCTAATGTTTGCTACCATTTTATTGCCATCACTAAACACCTCACTGCATCTACTTTCCAATATAAGAGCAACAAAGTTACACGGGTTGCCATCACTAATATCGCTGGAAGCATTATCAGACCCAAGGGTTTGTACTTGGGGTTCCTCAAGAATGTTGAATATATCTTTATTAAATAAAACAGGTATGTAAGCTGTTACGCGAAATCCTTCCAACTGCATAGCAGCTCTGCAGCCTTGGCTCTCTGAAAGATCAAAGCTTGATGTAACTGAAGATAGAGAATCAGCTTCATGTACAAGATTTCTCGTGCTGACTGGTAACGTATCCTGTGTAGAAAGTTTAGAAGGTATCGGTCTGTAACTGTCAAGTAAGAGATTGATTTCCCTCCAGTCAAACATATGCATCCAAAAATTCATACAGGGCAGAGTTACCAGAAGTTTGTTTCCTTCCCAATCTAATACAGATAAACTCATTCTAGGAGATGATGGCCTAGAGTCAAATGATGTACCCTCCACAAGCACAACTGAGTTGAGTGAAGAGAAAAGCATTACATGAGACACGGACATATCCAACGCATACACATTATCATTTGTTAGTGATAACGAACAAGAAAACCGCATTTCAGCCTCAGCAATAAGCTCAGAAACAGTCGATACCTCCTTTACCAAATAAAGCCTAATAGACACAGATGAAGCGGAGATGCTTATTTCAGTAGCTGTGACACCCACCTCTCCAGGTAGAAGAAGACTATTTTCCCTCATTCTTTTCTTTGACTGAAGAAACTCCAAGAGATCAGATTTAAACAATGTGCATTCTATGTCCACCAAAGAAAACTCATCTATTACATCCAACAATGCCTCACACCCAGCTACAGTCCATTGCCCTGTAACCCAAGCAGAAAATTAAAAAAGTGAACATGGACACAGAAAAATCTGAAAAGATAATTAACATGAGGTCTTACCCTTGGCATCAAGCTGGCAGTTGTAAATAGTTGCCATGATATAATTTGGAAAGGAACTAGGGGACCCAGTTATTGGAAATCTAATCCAAGCATCAGCACAGAATAGTGAAACCAGGGAAAAGCTCTGGTAACCTGGAAGCTGACCAAATCTTGAGAAATCAAACAGGTCGTCTTTCATCAGAACTAATGACAAAGATAAATCTCGTCCAAATAAGTTCAAACAATGATTCTTGTTTGAAAACTTATCAGCTATAACTGGGCACTCGGGAGGGATTCCCTTGAACACCAAATCAAAGGCACTATTTTCAACAAAACAGATAAGGAGATGTTGAATATCAAGTTTCAATAACTGATCACTGCATCTAACCACGGGTATGAACAAATTAGAGTCCAGGATCTCAAATTTATACACCAAGCTGTTCACATGCGAATCCATGCCCTCTTCTGAGCTGCTGCTCAAATCAGTTGACGAGAAATAACCAATCATCACTGCAAGAAACTCTGGGGGTAGCGTACATGACACATGTTGAGCACTGAAACTTAATTCCAGTGAACTACCAGACTCTTTCCTTGCACGTATGTTCAAAATTTGAGTAAGATTGGGAAGTAATGGACCCCAAAGAAAGCCATTAGTGGTTTGAGTCCACCAAGATGAACAAAGCACTAATCCTTCAGTAGAACATAAAATGTCCAAACAACCATCACTGAAAGAACCTGACGATTTACCAGTGACAATAGATATGCTTCCAATCACACATGCTGAATCATGAAGGTGTATTTTAATATTACCAAAGCTTGTTTCAATACTAAACATTCCATTAGTATCATGATTCCTCAATAAATAATCCCTGGAATGTTCGGATCTTTTTAAAAGGCCATTCCTGGATCTGAACTTAGGACTGCGAACTTTCCTTGCTCGTATATTACAAGTTTTCCTCCACTCGGGAATGCCTTCAATACTTGAATCCTCGAATGCAGTGATAGGACCTAAATTGGTCACTGTAATGAAAGGAAAATAATCTAACGGAATGCTTGACCCTTCAGATGATCCCATTTTGTCAAAATTTGAAAATCCATACTTTTGAAAATTAAAATGTGGTCTTGAAGTCGTTATATTTCCATTTGTGGCTCCACTGTCCTTATCAAAATAGGAAGATCCACATTCCCGTATGTCATCTATGAATCGAACCAGAAGCAAAACTATGAATGGGTAGTAATGAATGTCAATGTTGGTTAAGCACAGATCACACTTATTAGACAATGGTTCCAACCCACTGCAAGATACAAAACGCAACTGGAAACACCTATGTGCATCTGAAACCCCATCAATTACATCTTCTTTTGGACTCAAAGATTCAGCAGTTTGCTTAACATCAGAGGAGCAAAGAACATATTGTAATCCTTCATTTATCTTAGGACAAGAAACAATGCGTAACACCTCTGTAGAAAGCAAGCACTCGAGGATCTCTTTTCCATCAAAACTGTATGAAAAGTTCAATCATTAAAACCATTTTGTTTTAGCACTACAAGTAGAGCAACCACTCTTGGGAGAAGGTAGATACACAGATGGTATAAAAAAATCCCCCGTGCAAGGATGGAGAAGATACATAATTAAGTGCCAAAAAACTGTATATGAACACTACAAAGAGAGTACAGTCAACAAAAAGGATTCTAATTCCCAAAGACTTTAAACATCTCATTTCACTCCCTTTCTCCAAGTAAATTTTCTATCCATGGTCATATTTACGTTTTTATATTGTAAAATGCTTGTTGAAGGGTAATACGTTCCAAAAGCTAATCTAGCCAGCAAGACAGTAACCAATAAACATATAGATCTCGAGTAGAAAATTGTATCACTAAACATCAAGACACTGGCTAAATTATCTTAAAAAACAAATGCAAAGCATTTATTTATCCACTATGTGGGGTAGGCTCACAAATTTGTTATAACAATTATTCTTGGGAAAAAAACATCCAACTGGGGACAGGGCAGTTTCCCACAATTAGTACTCTAGGCCTCCACCTCTTTCACTAGGAATCTCACCTGATAAAATACGTATGACTAACATGTTCAAATAAATTATTTGTTATACGTGGTTACAGTGTGAGGAAAAGAATGCTATGTTGAGATACAAACATAAATGTCCCTCAAAAATATCTAGCACAGATACAAGTCTATGGGTGTTATGCTCATCTAAAAGTTTAAGACCTGTACACAAAGAACATAATTTGACCAGGTTTATTCTTACAAGCAGAGGCTGCTATCCCACAGTTGGGGCGACATTACAACTAATTGTCAGTGCTCAGTCAAGAAATATCAGTTTTAATTTTGGAATAGATAGACGAAGAAGCAAAAGACACCAATGACCTATGCTAAGGTGGGGCCTTATTGCTGCCGCTACAGAACCCAATTTGAAATATTCAATCCTTTTTTTCTAGCTATGAACAATAAGAGGCATGGATCCTATTTTCCCTTCAAAGTTAAGGGTAGCTATCAGAGTGCTCAATGACAACAAAATAAAATACACTGCATGTAGTAATATTTCACGCCATGCAACTGCTGATATTACATGATCAAACCAATATGCATGCAAAAACAAGATTAAGAGGAAAGTAGCATACCTAAAGTCAACAGCTTGAAGAAAAAGCATGACAGAATACCCATTTTCTTCATCATTTTCAAGGTCAACTTTTAAAAGGATGGAGTCAACATTTGCATTTAGAGACCACCAAAAAACTTCAGAAGCTCCTACTTTCTTTGACTTGATATGAAGAGAATCAGCTGAATTCAAGCCAATCAGACCTGATTCCAAATGAAGCTTATCAAAATATGTAATTAAACTCATCAAGCTGCCAAAGATGGATGGTGAGAGATGGGAAATAATGGAAGATAGGCTGACATGGACCTGAAATAAGAGAACATATAAAATCATGATCTGCAACTTTTTAAGCTATGTTGAAGATAATAATTAACAAAGAAAAAATCCATGTCTGAATTTTCACACAGACCATCCTGCATCATGGAAATCCATTACAAACTTTAGCCACTTAAATTCAAGAGAGGGAGAGGGAGAGGGAGAGGGAGGAAGTAAAAAATGAACCATCAAAACTGCATCAGATACCAGAAAAAAGCATGCTCCAGAATATATATTTTGCATAATATATATGCAGACAAGTTACAGATCTTAAAACGTTTGGAAAGGCATATATCCCTGAAGGCAAGGAGTTAGGGTGTGCTTGGTTGGGGATTTTGATGGTGGGAAAAAAGTTTGATTGTAGGGTTGGTTTTTGGTTAGGCAAAGGAGTCCTGGGGTACATATCCATATCACAAAACTAGGTATAGGAGCATTCCTCCAAATTCGGTATTTTATTATATTACCAACAACAATTATTACTCTATTTATGAAAGTTCTGTATGTTTTATTTCTTTTTAAACAAATAATTCCTTCAACCAAGCACCAATCATTCTTTAACCACAAATTCATAATTGCTTTATCGATTATCATTGGCATTTCCCTATACATCCAAGTAGCCTGTAAGGCTTTCTTATTAACTTTCAATATAGTACTTGGACTAAGTATCAATCAATTAAATTTGACTTCAAAAATAATTTTAAACTTGTTACGTAGTATCTATTGAAATGCATTTCACCCAATAGTGAGCTTACTTGCTCACGAAAGTCAATCTCAAACCAGAATAAGGAGAGGTGACGTGGGGACTGACACAACCAATTAAAAAATAAATAATTACAGCCTTAAAATTAACCCAAAAAAAAAAAAAAAAAAACTTTAATGATTGTAACTTGAAGAAACAGCCAATGTCACAGGATGGGGAATTCAAAAATTACGAAACTATATGTCAATATCGGTGTGTGTTTCAAATTCTTAAAAATAACCACTTACATTAGCCTTCAAGTATTTGAGAGAGAGAAAAGAAGAAGAGATCTGCTTACATTGAACGCTTTTAATACTGACTCGTCTGAGATAATGCAAGAATCTGATTGAATTGAACAGCTGAACTTCTCAAAAAGTGGGATGGATTCAGTCGAGTCAGACCTTGATAACAGAACCTGAAAGCAACAATTAAAAGTTCTTGTTGCTTAAAGCACTGATGTATAGAAATGCCAAGATCATCTAACCAAACAAAGCCTTTATCATACTATGTGGGATTACCCATGCATTTATGCTTGGTGACTTTGGAATATCCACTTTACACTAGTCTTAAAGTAGCACAAAATAATTAGGCATAAAGCACACCAACCTCAAAATCAACCAATTCAACGGTATAGTGCGTATATAAATCATCCATCCGAATACCCATAACCGAACCATCAGAGGCACTAGAATTCAAGCAGTAACTCAGATGTTGGTGTAGACCGTCTTGCATATCGGAACCAAAAGAACTGGTTTCAGACTTAAGTCTGAGACCTCCAACATCTAGAACCTAGTAAATTTAGAAGGAAAGGGAAATAGGAATTGTTCAAGACCACGAACTAAATATAGAAGATTCTTAAAACAAAGCACAGAAATAAAAGCTATAATATGTTGCCCAGTACACAGTACAGTGGTTCATGTGCAAGCAAAGGATAATTCTTGTAAATACTGGTTAAACATGATTATGAGTCTTGATTGTTTTTTTTCTTTTTGCCAAAAATTAAAGGGATTTCTTTGATTTTGAAGATTTTAATGTCAAAATTTGTAGGATTTGAACTTTTCATGGATTCTAAGATCTCAAGTATCACGACTTTCAAGGAATACTTATTTTTAGTTAATTTCACATTTACAAAAGCAAACAGCCAGCAATGAAATATGTATGGCCAAAGCATTCTTAATCTGTACTATGACTCAAGTTACCAGGCTCACACACGTATCTATGAGGCGCTCCAAATTAACATTTAATGCCCACAAAGCCTACATTTATTTAAGAGAAAATGACTATTGCAAGTAAACACAAACATTTTATACTTCCACACAAGCCAACATTTATTCTACTTCCACTTCTATCTCTTCAAGGTTATCAATTACCCATTGTAACATGTAAGCCCGGTGAATTCTTTATCCGTACTATGTGAACACTGCGACTCAAGTTACCAGGTTCACATATATTTTAAAACTTGTGAGGCTCTGTGTTATAGTTTATCTTCACAATATACAATAATATAAAAAGAAACGAACAATGCAAGTAAAACAGAACACAAACACATTTCATAATTAACTCCAATCAAGCCACACCAGTTAACCTATTACCACTCTGTTCTCTTCAAGGTTATCATTCACCCAGGGTACTTCGATGACGAAATATGCAAGGGTGACATCCCACATAATCCTCTTCTGGTTTGACAAAACATAGCTGTCACAGAAAGAGAGATATCAAACTTTAAGGATAAAAGATCACAAGGCCATTGATGGACTCAAAGAGCAACTAGCTCAAGTAAATAAGGTGTTAGCTCAACTTACTCAATCTTAGATAAAAGCCTAGTTCGCAAATCACCCATCTCGTTTACTGATAATAGAACCTGTAAAGAACCGAAATCAATACTTTTGTGCACATAAAGAATGCAACTCATACTGAAAAACAATAGTGCTTACTATAGCCACAGGAATTCAACTACAGATCATCACAGTGGTAATAGCATTTATCCAGCCTAAAATAATTGATGATTGTGGCTATGGTAGCCAAAATTTATACAAGATTCTTTTTCCACATTTCTATTTTATAATGACATCAATGCACCTATATAACCATTAAGCAGTAACGGTATATTTTTTCCTGTAACGTTAGCTTTTTTCTCCTAAGGACAGACAAACGATGTTATACAGTTATGCGGAGACAATGTTGCTTCTCTTAATTAATAGTATAAGTTATATATCATTAAATGATGTACCATTACATAAAAATTAACAAAAGATTTAGGAAAAAAGAAAAAGGCTAAGAATACTAATACTAGTTTAAGGTTAAACAGAATGAACTCCAACGAGGAGGCAGTAATAACTAGACAGAGTTCAATGAAAATGATACATATTTGACAAGGATACTAACTCTTTCACGCAGAAATTTGAAGCTGCCAAAGATTTGTAAGTACTCCAGAATATTCCTCAGAAATGCAGCATCACATGCAATTGCAGTTGGTTGAAGAAAGACCTGGATACATAATTCGATACATCTTAAACTGCAAGTAAAAATAATCTGGAAGAAACGTGATAAAGTAAAAGAAAAGAAAACCAGAAGTACCTTCATTGATGAACTAAATTCACTATTTGGTGGTGGAACGTCAAATTTAATTGTCAAATAAGACTGAACTTCTGGTTCACTTTTCACACAGTCCATCTGCTAAGAAAGATTAGACTGACTGTTACCTCTGCTCCCTTAAGAAAGACATGGTATTCAGGTCTTTATTGGGCCAAACTCTTAATATTTTTTTCTAAGTTTATTCGGGTAGTCTCCTTTCCTTATCTAACCGAGCTTGGAGCAGATAGGCAAATTTAATATCCTATTTTAGCACAAGATAGGGTTGGTTATATGCATTATACATTACTCTATCATATTTGATCAAGACTAATTGTTTGAGTTATTTTGTTTCCATGTTTAGGCAAAGAAAAACCTAAAAATTAGGAACGAGGTATTTTCATGCAGGTTATATAGCAGGACTCAGAAATACTGAAATGGGTATAACAGTTATAGTTGCTCTCCATATCTTCCATTCTAAGATTGTCCTGCCCTGTCTCTTATACAACACTCACGCTATAAATTCCTGATCACCAAAGCAAAAATCCATAAGCCTACCCATAAAAATACTTACATATCCACCAGCCACCTCAATTCCCAACTCACCTTTCTTGCAATCCCCCCAGTCACCATGATCCTTCTTGCCACCTATCAGTCAATATCTGTCTACCATTACCTTCTAATCATTTGGAGTACATGCGGCATAGAAATCCTCTGATACATAACTCAAATAAAAAGGGTTGCAATTTTTACTTCCTTACCCTCAATGAAAATTCTTATTTTAAATGGATTAATTTGACTTGTAATTGGAGTTTTACTAAGAAGAATAACACCTATACAATGTGAGATGCCTGCCCAAGACTATTTTTTACTGTTATCAAGAAAGACCAAAAATATACACTTGAGTCAAGTATGAACAAACTTGGAGCAAAGTCTAATATCAAATGAGTTGGTTTGATGCAATCACGGTTAGGGTGTCACTGCTTCATTGAAAATATAATCATAACTTGCTTGATTAGTTGACAAAGCATATTTATGGGTCAATTACATAAAACCAGAGCTCACTTGATTCTTGTTCCTATGATTTGAATTCTTTATTTTTATACAGGGCCCAAGAGGTTCCAAGTAAAACTAAAGGATTATCTTGAAAAGCCAACCGTGATCAAAATCAATGGCAAATGATATGCACTTACATGGATAAAACTGGCACATCCAAAAAAAAAATGCTCAAACAGTTTTCAGTTATTCTTAGTTTCACATAATTTTCGACTAAAATTCATGGCAAGCCCTTTTTAGATGGAAAAGATTAATAGCTCTAAACAACTGAACATACTAATAATAAAGTAAAAAATCAGATTTAAGACTGTACAAGTAGTCTTACATAGTGCAAGATACTTAAACACATAAATTTCATGGAGGACACTCGTACAATAAATTTTCCACATCTAGTTACTCTGAGAACTGCACTCTCCATCCTCAAGTCATCTTCCCGCTTTTCAATCAATTTTTTCAAGTTAATTTTGGCCAATCATCATATGATTTAGTTATATTCCTTGTGACACGTATTTCTAATCATTAGATTTCTATGTGTCATGCTTAGGAAATCATGTTAATAGGATTATGTCATTATTTCTGTAGGTCAAAGATGTCCTGTGAAAGTTCACTGAAAGTGGGATGGAGAGAGTATAAGACAGGATTTATCCTCCAAGTAGATCACCTATAGTCCACAGCATATATAAAAGGAATGAGAGATTTAATATATGATAGACAAACACAGACCTTTCTTGTGCACACAATTACTTGATTGTTCATTGGGTTGAGCAACTGTGCTCCAGCAACTGCAGCGGTCATTCTAGTAGATCCTTCCCAGATATTTAAATCACAAGAGACGGCATCCAGCATCAAACGAGCAACTGCACAACGTGATCTCCTATAGGTGACAGAAATTGCGGCTCAATAATTTTATACAAACAAATGCTATCGTATTTGAGGTGACCGTGTAAGATCCCTTATAAAAATCGACCAGAAAAGAAAGATGAGAATCAAACATGCATATCTAGGAAGCAATACAGATCTTTTTGATTAAAAAGTCCAAAGATTTAAAAGTATAAGTACTAATATTCAACTATAGACCAGAGTTAGAATTGAAGCTAACTTAGGCAAAATAATGCTAATGAAAACAACGCTGCAGGTAATAATCAGTCTCAATTTCTTTATGAAATGTCAAACTACTACATCATTCACCTATGTGCTAACAAACTCAGTCATATATTAAAACCAGTGAGTTTAATTGGAAGGCTTCCAAGAACAAAGAAGAAGCCAAGTTAACGAAACAATAAAGTCTACTCTGATTGGTTTAACAAAGACACAGTGAACCACCACTACTTCAATTGTGATTACAAGGATCTTGGTTTCTTTATTAATCCCTGAAAACATATATTGATGCCTAAGAGCTAATACATCTTGCATTGTACTGCCATGACCAGATGTAAAAATATTCGGCCGAGAAAAACTGCTACCTCCAACTCAAAAGCATTCATTTAGAACATATATCCTCATATTTTAAACATTAATATTCATTTCAGAACTTGGAAACTTATGAAAATTAGGATCTGTCTATGTCTGGTCCAAATAAATGTGCTGCTTAGCAGAAAAACTTTATAAGATGAATCTCCATAGTAGATATATTAGTCAGTGGGATGAAAAACAAAACATACTTGCTCAGTACAGTCAAAGATATTTGTCTTATGTTAATCTTTACTGACGACAGAAGAACTCTATTAGCTGGTGAAGCTTCCCCTCTACTGGATAAAGGAGCGAGGTGAAATTCCGTCACCTCGTATATATCCTGCAGAAAAAATGATGGATGAGTTAAACACAAATATAGCCAATAAGTTGAACAAAAGAATTCAGTTAAATTAACTGTGGGGCAACCTTAATAACTTCATCTGAAATTGCACCAGAAAACTGACTAGAATCATCGGTCCCACCAGCACCTAGCATACCCCGTGACAGCCAGTTCAACCATCCATGAGGCTTACTCGAAGCACGCTCATCTTCAATTGGCACGTCAATGCCAGCACTTCCTCCACGATTACAATGTGAAGTCAGTAGTACATCCTACAAGATTAGTAACACAGAAGTTAGTTTCAGCATACCTTTATTAGCCTATACAACATGCTGAAACAACCAGGGTTGTGAGTTGTGAGACTCTTAATTTGATATTTCTCCCTTCTAAATTTTAACTCTTCTTAGTTAATATCCTTACATTCTTCAATTACCTTTTGTAATTCTGAATACACCTTTTTACATTCCAATAAAACTAATACTTTTACTTTTGAAATGAAAAATCAAAACGAAAAATAAAGAGATAAAGCCTAAGAAACCAGATTATCTTCCAGGATAAATAAATAAATAAAAAAGGAAAGGTGCAAAAGAAACTGCTTGGACAATATCTTCTCCCAGGGATGGGGATGTCATCTTCAACAGTCAAAGGAAAACTTGCACACCTTCATCTCGCGTTCAGCAACAGATCTGTAACTTAATATGTCTTCTATATCAGACAACTTCTCGATTCCCTCCAAAGCTTGAAGCACATCTTCTTCAGTTACCTAAAGAAAGTTTAAAATAGATAAGCTTTCTCACACACACAATCACAGAGAGAGAGAGGGAGAGGGAGGGATAGAGAGAGAGAGAGAGAGGAGAGAGAGAGAGAGGGGGAGGGGAGGGGGGGGGGGGTATTAATTAAGATCAGCACCAGGAGTTATAAAGTGGGGTTTAAATTTTTGTTTTCTCTAGCGTTTCCAGCCGATTCATTTGACAAAGTTTAACACTTCCCAATAGTTCACCTTCTGTGAAATCTAAAGCTGTCGTCCAAGACTCCAAGTTCGTACTATCTTAATCGCACTCCTCTATATGTGGTAAAGTTAATTACTTTATGCATGAAACTCTTTCTTAATGAATCCAAATAAAATAACAGAAGCTGCACCTGATCTTTTTGAAGACATCTCAACTTGGCTTTGTACAAGTTCACATACTTTCGACGTACAGCTCTGCATTTATATGAAAGTTCCAAAATCAATACATCGAATTCAAAGTTCACCTGAATTACTTATAACAAAGTAAGAAACCATATACTTCCTCTGTTCCAGAGTTTTTTCTCACTTTTTTCCTTGCTACTTTTCTTGTAGTACTTTTTCTAATTATTTTCACTTTTCTCAATCTCAGCGCTACTTTTAAGGTGTGAATAAGTATTAGGTAAAATAAGTAACAGTGAATCATTTCCAAAAAAATTATCTCAAGTATGCAACAAGACAAATAATCCTTATTATAGACAGAAATCTTACAGCCGCTCTCCAAAATATTTCCAAGATGTTCTCTTCAACCTCTTCCGAACATCAGCCAGCACAGATTTTTGAGCATAGTGCCACCATGCTATTTTCCAACCATCGAGCTTTTTATGCAAAGGATACTGCCAAGGACGATAACGTCCATACCTAAAAATTAACAGGGAAGTTTATTGGAACCCTTTACAAAATGCAGATGACACAATAAAAGTAAACGAATATCAATAAACTTACTTCTCCCTCAATTGGCATGTCGACAGATAATCATAAAGCATCAGTATCTTTTGCATCTGAACTTCATCAAGAGAAGTAACCTGAAAAAAGTACCACCGTGTCATTAGCCTAGATCTTTATAAATAATGTCAACTTACAGAGAGAAGCGTCATCCAGACCAGATTATCTAGCTCGATATTGACATGATACTGAGGAGCATCATCCTCAAGCTTTCCTGATATATTCACCTGAAAATAAACAAGAGAAGACAATATGTCAAGCACATATACTCTGTAAATTACCCAATTACGCATGTGATCTACGGAGAATACATGACCTTTTTGTATTTTAAGACGTAACAGAAACCAGCTACCAATCACAGAGAAGATGCCACTAAGATATATAACAGCAATTCAATAATACAAGTGATTAGCCACATAAAATAAGGAGAGCAATACAAGCTTTATGTATTCACAAACTCGCCATCATCTTGCCCTAAATTATGAGGTTTGATTACTTTAATAACAAATTTATCAGCTGTACACAGACACCAATAGGGAAACTCAAACAGGAAAAAAAAGGATTCGACAATAAAGTGCCAAACAGCTAACATTTGTCATCAAAAATAATAGAATGGAATAAGCAACATGCTTAAAGATAACAAAAATTTGAACCATATGACATCCATACCAATAGAGACACTAACACATCCAACGGGAATAACAGGTGGACATATTCATGATTCAGATGTGTATTATCCTCCATACTCGCAAAGTCCTGATTTTCTCCCAAGCTCCTAGAGTATAACGCCAGCCCTCGAACTTCAAAAAGTTTATTGACTTGGCCCCATCTCACTTTTCCACTGGAGAATCTGAGAAAAGATCACAGGAGTAAAAAAAAAGTTACAACAACAAGGGAATGTGCAATAAACAAGAAAAGCATTTATTCAGGCAAAATGGTAAAATCAACACCATAAGATGACAATCAAAAACTTTGGCAAGCAGATAATCCACTGCAGTTTTACAATTTGCAGACAAGGCAATCCTCCCAGGCAAGAGGCACAATTGAAGCACCAATAAAAATTCATCTGACAGAAGCACAAAAGCACATATTGAGGTCCAATAAATGAAACAGATGCAGGCAAAACAATCTATGTACACATTGAGAATTCGCATTCCCTACCAGTATATTACGTCCACTACCAGTATGGTAAGTGTCACTCCTCAAAGATTTTTTAAAAAATGGCAGATATGCAAGACATAAAGATACTACAATGCAAATGAAAAAACATACCCGACGACACTCGGCCGGCTAACAGTAAGACTTGAAAATTTCAGACCAAATACAGTCATTTCCTGTGGATCAAAACACCATAGTTTATGAATAACATTGTAAATGAGTTATGCTTAGTATATTCACAATAAATCAACTAAGATTCCCATAATGAACAGTGCTTGGATAACACAAGCAAATAGGGCAAAGTTATACCGGAGCAGTCAGCAAGTCACGATATATGACGTGGACATTCCTGATAGACACTTGTACCAGGTCTAGAATCTGCATTAATCATAAAGGAGGCAACCAGCTTTAGTACACATGGAACTGGAGGGAAGTTTAATATGAAACACATGCAGAAAGAAGGAATAAATCAGAAAGAAAGGTGCTTTAAACTTTTGGTTCAACATAAAATGCTGTCTCTTGAAATTTATCTTTATAAAGTACTTTATAACTAGATCTGTTCATTATTTCGCTTGGTCTGCCCCAAAAATAAGAACTTAAATTATGAACGATGAAGAAAGTTCAAGGCCCAACTATGAACTATGACATAAAGGAGTATTCAGTATGTTCAAAATTTCTTCTTGCCTAGGACTAACATGAAAATCCAGTGTAAACTCTGAAAGAGGTTTAAACTATCACTGTCTGGCAGCAAGGTGGTGGGGAATGGTCCTGAAACGCATATTTCCTCAAGAATTATGATTCATTATAAACAAAGCTGGTGGAGATATTATGCTTATAAACAAAGCTGGCTAATTTTGAACCTGCTTATCAACCAAACATAGCTTCTTCTTTTCATGTAAAAAAGCAGTTTATCAAACATTACAAAGTGCTTCTTTTTAGGAAATCGGCTTAGAAACCTTGCCAAAAACACAGCCTATAGCATTCAGTAAATTAGCCTCTGGTTTAACACCTAGGATTAGGAAGAGGAAAACATTTTACAACTATGCTCACTGAGAGTTAAGTAACTATTGGGTGCCCTTGGTATAGGAACACTTGTATACATGAGAGAGAGAGAGAGAGAGAGAGAGAGAGGAGTGTAACACTTCCAAATGCAACTATTTTAACTATTTAGATACAAATATTCAATAATTCAAGCCAATGGTTTCAGATTATAATAAGAATACTTAAAAATTACCTTGGTAATAATGTAAGATTTAAATGATTGACCGGTAGAACCAATATCTGCATGAAAAAAAAATTGTGTTAAAAACACATACTTAATGACCTGAGAAAATTGTAATATTTTTTCTCCAAGATGAAGAGCAGGTCACTCTGTTATATTACTTCTTTTTTATCCTAAAGAAAAATCCAATAATATTATAATCTAAGTTGAAGATATATTTTCTAGGACTAAAGTGAAACTTTAGTAACAAACAGAAAGCCATTCCTTACCACACACACGTCTTGATAATTTTGCAAGCTCTGCAGCAGCAAGCTTGGCTCTTTTCGCAGCATAATCTCTCTTTCCAACTGCATCTTCCCCCCACTACCACAAGCAGAGGCCAGAAGTTACAAAATAATTAAAGAATATTAGCCTCAGACTAGTGTTGAAGTGATCACCAAAAGTTTCAACTTTATTTCCCCAAACACAAAAGGTCAAATACCTCGCTGTCTTCTCGTTGAACGGCAGAAACAAAGACATCCTCCAGAATTAATGTGATTGGCTCCCAACCGAGCTTTTTCCAAGGAATTCTTAAGCTTAACTTTCCAACCCTACCTACAACATATGAGAGTTTGGTTGTGCAACAAAAATTAAGCAGAGTAAAATAGCAAGCATTAATAAAAGTGGAGTCTTGAAGACCAGACAATAGAGTGAATGCAAAAAGATTTGGCCAAATTCACAACCAAAAGCCATCTATAATTGGTTTCTTACTATACACAACACTACGAGCTTCAAAATAGAAATCCAATCAATCAATCAACTCCAGTGAAAAAAGATAGCTTAGGTAACAGTAGTAAGAAGAAAGATTTACCATTTTCGAGAGCAAATGGCAGCTGCAGGTAATCAAAAGCTTCAAGAATGAGCTCTACGTTTTCCAAATGAAATTCAGCTGCAAAAGGCAAATCAGAAACTCAAAATATCCAAAAGAAACAAAGGAATTCTCAGGAATTGTTGGGGGCTACAAAATTGGTGATCCTTACTGTCCCAGAAGGTGAGCTTGAGCTGGTCCTTTTGAAAGTCCTTGATATATCGGCCGCAGATACCCAGAATCACTTTCTGGACCAATCCTTCAAACATAATTCTTCAACCTCTCATAAACCCTTCAATAGTATAAGAACGTGCAATCCGCGTGGTGGTGCAGCGACCTGCGGTGGGTTTTGTTGATTTGGCGGGGGCGTGTTTCTGGAGGAGGAGGATTTGAAGAGGTGATACTGTTACCGGCGGGAGTGGAAGGTGTTGCCTAAATCAAACGACGCCATTTCGTTCCCTTTTGTTCTTTCCTTTTCTTTTGCCAACCATATTTAAATTCTACTCCATTGTCTGATCTATAATTTTAGCATAAATTTTATGGTGTTGCTATACGCAATTTTAAATTATACTCCATTGTCTGATCTATAATTTTAGCATAAATTTCATAGTGTTGCTATACGCAATCTAATATTTTACTTTTGTGATCTAAATTGTGGTGTAAAAGTATGAAAATGACCTCAACTTATTAGATTTTTTAAAAACTAGGCAACTTGCAGAGGGTGGTAGTGTCATTTCATTAGTGTTTTGGACTATCTGAGTAAAATACTGGACTGCCTATAACACTTCAGAAATTTAATTAGTTCTGGGTTTAGGGTTTAGTAAATTTTATAAACATCTTCTTTCATCTAAATTTAATGTATAACACTGAAATAATTGATTTTTTTAAGTAAAAAATCTCATTTCATACCTCTAAAAAACGTGCAGAATATCTTGACAAAGCAAAAACTGATGCACTAATTCCAAATAACCCTAGCTCCAAGTTAAAAATCTCATTTTATTTTCTGAAAACGTCTATAATCGTTTGACAAAGCAAAAGATGGCGCACTATTTCAGTATTTGGAGCTGCCATTCTTAGGCAGGATATGCAGCTGCTTCTTTTCTAGCTAAATAATTCGAATGCCTTGATAACTAGCATCACAGTGAGTCAACTCAGGTACATACATGACTTGAAAAATTCCAGTAACATTTCTCATAAAGTAATAACATTTCTAGACAATGTTCTTCTTGATGTCACTAACTAGGTTGCCCAGAGAAACATAAGAAGAACCATTCTCCAGTACAGCCTTTCTGCACTCTTCACTCAGCCGCTTCACCTTCTCCGCCACTTCATTTCCGTCCAGCCTCATCATCCTCCCAATCGCATTCTCAATCTCCTCAGCACGCACAATCACCCTGCTCTCCATGTTAGCATCGTGCCTGTAATCCATTCGAATCTCAACCGCAATCCCCACATCCACCACCATCTGAAACGCATTCACCTGCTGCTCCGCGTACATTGGCCAGGCAGCCATCGGCACCCCCGCCCACAGACTCTCCAGTATCGAATTCCACCCGCAGTGAGAGACGAAGCCTCCAACCGAAGGGTGTGCCAGAACTGCCATCTGGGGTGCCCAGCTGGTGATCACTTTCCCCACTCCCCAAGTCCTCTCCAGGAACCCCTCCGGCAAAATATCTCCCGGGTTGGCACACGCCGACGCTGCACCGATGCTTCCCTCTGCCGTGGGCTGCCGGAGGGACCACAGAAACGGGCACCCGCACCGCTCCAGTGCCGTCGCGATCTCCTTCAGCTGCTCCACACCAAAGCTTCCAAATGTGCCGAAGCACAGAAAGACGACCGAGCTACGAGGTTGAGTATCCAGCCATCTCATAACCTCTTCATCTGAGTCGGAGTTTGAGTTGATTATTGGCCCGATGGGGTAAATCGGTGGAATATTATTAATCTGATCAGACTCGGAGGAGAATGACTTGATGGCGTGATGTTCTAGCTCCATGAAGGTGTTTATTATGATCCCCTTCGTTTCCCTCATCTTTCGACCGATGGTGAAAACAGTGTCCGAACCGCCATCCTTGTCCAGCATGAGGCTGGGTAGGACCTTAGCAGGCACAGGCTTGGAATAGCTCGGCACCAAAAGCTCAGCATCGACTGAATCTTTGTAGTCGGAAACGTCGTGGTTGTGATGATCATACAAGGCCTGGGCATGGAGCTCGAGCCCCAGAAAGGCAGCTCCGGAGCTGAAGAAAACGTAGCTGGGCAGGTGCAGTTCATTGGCCACATCTACCATGCCGGAGCAGAACATGTCGACGACGATGCCGGCGACTCTGGTGGGCATCGCCGCGACCACGTACCTGACCTGCAGCTTGAAGGTGTTGATCATCTCGAAGGCAACCACAGCTCGGATCTTGGATTTTGATTCTGGTTTCTGTGGCTGGTGATGAGGAGGGATCTTCAGGAACCGAATCCGAGAGGTGGGATCGGTTGAGTTGGATTGAATGTATTGGTCAACTCCGGCGTCGAAGGAGAGCTGGATGATGAGGAAGACGACGGAGAGATGGTGATCTCGATCCATGACAAGCTTTGCAAGCTCCACTGCGGAGACCAGATGACCCACTCCAGGGATAGGGATGAACACCAACTCTGCATTTTTTTCCATGTTTGATTTCCACAGACTCTTCTTGATTCACCCAGTATTTTATTTGCTTCATCTTCGTTCTCCAATCTTGACTTCAGTGCTACCAATGTTAATTAAACTCTGAGCGTCTTAATCAGCAACAATCAAAGATGCTTTCAGTTGGTCAAACAGAAAATTAACTATAATATTGTAATTAATTAGGTCCGTTAATGTCTAAATTTTCACTAGTAGTGTCCTTTTTGGAGCCATATATATTATTAGGATTTAATTGAATTCAACAAAACAAGTTAATTAACGAGAAGCGCTTTTTATAGCACGAAACTATGCTTAATTACTTCAAACATTGATCTTTTTTGTGCTGGGATAATCATCGGAACTAATTCCAGCTTGTGGCTCTTTGTATAATTTAGGGTTTTTGTATCATTTTTTAGTTTTGAGTTAGCTGCTGGGTAAAGTATCTAGAGTACGTAGAACTGCACTTTAAACCACTTTCAAAAACAAAATTAATGTAAGATGCTGTTACTTCCCTGATTATTAATTAACATATATGCTATTAAAATAAGATTAACATACTTAAGAGATTTTGGCTTTTATGATTACACATGTTGCTAATCTAGAAATATATATATATATAACAAACTGAGTCTACAATGAATATATATACTGGTATAATCTCTGCACGAATATGTATTAAAAAAATATTATAATTTAATAAAAATAATATTTTTATTTATCAATAATATTTATATTTGATGCTGGAGAATGTTTTCATGGTCACATTTAAAAATATATTTTTGTGTATGAGAAAAATCATTTAAAAAGGTTAGAGTTTCAAAATAAACCTTTTTATTAATAAAACTTTGCAGCATAATTAATTAAACTTTTTGTTTCAAAATATAATTTCCAACTGAAGATTTGGAGGGGTGCGCCGGGCCAAGGCAGTAGTGCAACACTAAGGCAACGATCGAGATACTGGATATTAAACTACCGTGATGGCCTCTCCCTTCTAAGAAATAGAGTTAACATAGATCGTGTGATTCATTCAGACACGTATATATCAAATATTAAACTAATAAGAACATATACTACATTTGATCTTAGCCAAAATGCCGAGAAAGGAACGAACTTTAACGATGCACAGGATGTGCTTTTATACCTCTCACTCCTTCCTACCTTATACAAAAGTTTCGATATGGGACTATGCTCATTAACCTAAAAACAAAAGGTTTTTAGACATGCATGGTCAAACCGATGAAAAACTAGTTAAAAGGTTTTTAGACATGCATGGTCAAACTGATGAAAACCTAGTTATTTACTATGAAAACATACAGTTTAACATGAAACCCTGACATGCACACAAAATATATCGAGAAAATTTAAAACATATGTTATTTAACATAAAAACAAAAGGTTTTAGACATTCACAATCAAACTGATGAAAACTTAGTTATTTACTATGAAAAAATGACAGTTTATCATGAAAATTTGACGTGCACACGAAAACTGTCGACAAAACTTTTAAAATTATGTTGTTTAACATAAAAATAAAAGATTTTAGACAAGCAAGGTCAAACTGATGAAAACCTAGCTATTTACTATGAAAACCTGCCATGCACATAAAAACTGTCGACAAAACTTTAAAACCTATGTTGTTTAATCTAAAAACAAAAGGTTTTAGACAGACACGTTCAAACTGATGAAAACTTAGGTAGTTATTATGAAAACATGACAGTTTATCATGAAAACCTTACATAGACACAAAAAATGTCGACAAAACTTTAAAAACAAAACAAAAGGTTTCAGACAAGCATGGTCAAACAGTTGACAACTTAGCCATTTACTATGACTACATGACTATTATCATGAAAACCTGACGTGCACACAAAAACTGTCGACAAAGCTTTAAACCTATGTTGTTTAAACATAATTAAAAATAAAAGGTTTTGGACAGACAAGTTCAGACTGATGAAAACTTAGCTATTTACTATGAAAACATGGCAAATTATCATGAAAACCTATATGCACACAGAAACTGCCGACAAAACTTTAAAAATTATGCTTTTTCATTTAAAAGCAAAAGGTTTTAGACAGGCACAATCAAATTGATGAAAACCTAGCTATTTACTATGAAAATATCACAATTTAGCATGAAACCCTGATATGCACACAGAAAATATCAATGTGCTTTAAAAACTATGTTGTTTATTATTTACTATGAAAACATGACAGTTAGCATGGAAATCTGACATGCACAAAAACTGATGAAAACCTAACTATTTACTATCAAAATAAGACAATTTAGCATGAAATCCTGACATGCACACAGAAATTAGAATCAACATTACTTCCCGAGGCTTGAAGTCGCCGAATCGCATGAGAATCCTTCGCCTTCTCGACATTGGGAAAAGCTCCAATCGCCTTCAAATATTCACAAAGATCCTCGACCTCCCCTTCCACTCTGACAATCACGTGGCGATAGAGGAGACTGTGGATTCACTGCGGTTTGTGGTGTCCACTGACAAAGTTGGCGAGAAGGTAAGGGCACGCGGTCGAGATCTACCCAGGGGTCACGAAGATCTTGATCCGGGATGACGACGACACTTTGGGTACCTTGTCGATGGGCTGGAGATGTATGTTGGAGGTTTCGCCTGCCGGCAGCGACTTTGCCGGAATTGGCCGCGGTGGCGAGGGTCTCTGGATTGAATCAGAGCGAGTAGAATTTCTATAAAAGGGAACGGTGAATTTGTGAAATGAAAATGTGAAAAAAGGAATTTTTTTGCATTTTATTAATCCACATGCATGTGATTTCAATTTTCACATATTTAAATAAAAGGAGCCGCATAAAAATATGTTTGCAAATAAGAAGGCGCGTCAAAAAGTTTTCGCAAATAAATCAAATTTATAAACACGTAATGCTAAATTAGATCTAGGTAAAAAGTTACTCAAGATTTAAATAAAAAAAATCTATGGCTAATTGAAATACCACTTTCAAGATAGAGTATTCCACAAGTTTTGTTAGAAAGTGTCATGCATAGAGTAATAATAAATAAATTTCTTTATATTTTAATCAGCCTTCTATACGCAGTTCGTATTTTGCTTATTTACAGTTCGTATTTTTTTAAATAATCATATATACAATGATTCTAATATATAACTGAATTGCAGGTGTATGCAATAGAAGTAGTATATATGATGCATATGTCTGATATACATAATTATTGACCATATCATATATATCGAAGGCGTATTTTTATTTTGGACTGCAAAATAAATAAAATACGGATTGCGTATATCATTGCTCTATTTTAATAAAGAGAAAGTAACAAACAATGTAAAAAATAATATTGCAAACTTCATATATCATCTATTTGAACTGAATAATACAACAACAATAAAAGGGTTGGTAGAATTATGTAATACACCATCACATTTCATGGAGCAACTTTCACGCTATAATATATGTCAACTTAATTTAAAGTGAAATACCGAACTTCTTTTGTGGACTTTTGATCACACAAAAGACAACTTATATAATGACTTAGTTGCTAATCAGTGAGTGGTGGACTCTTTATTCCTCTATAAATAAATTAGCAACCGTTGAAATATCTCCAGGACACGAGAAAAGATGGGCTTCAGACCAATCTTCATCGTCCTCCTTGCCTTCTTCTTGAACTCCTCTTCTGCAAAAAGATGTCTGCACTCTGTGGATTCCATCTACCAATTCGGCGATTCATATATCGACACCGGTAACCTAATCCGAGACCCGGTTATCGGCTCACTGGTACCTGCTTCCCGTCTTCCTTACGGTGAAACTTTTTTCGGTAAACCAACGGGGCGTTACAGCGATGGCCTCGTCATTATTGACTATCTGGGTACGTACGAAATATATATAATAAAATACTGCTCCTTTGAGTATAAATGAATCTGGAGTTTGGTTGCAGCTAGGGCTCTGAAACTACCTTTGCTCGAACCTTACCGTGATAAGAATGCGTCGTTCGTCAACGGAGTGAATTTTGCCGTCGCCGGAGTTACTGCTCTGAATGTATCCTTCTTTGAGGAGCGTGGAGTATCAGGTTTTGCTGTTGGGAATGTACCTCTCACCAACCAAACCGAATGGTTCAAACAGTACCTCGCCTCCGTATCTGCATCTTCAAAAGGTATGGTTATTAAAAGGAATTCCTATTTACGGGTCTTCTTTTACTAATGCCTGTATTTTGATTGAAACTGACAAAATTGTCCTTATTAATTTATATTGTTCAAATTTTAGTCACTTGATTGAGAGTTTATTAGTATTTCCTGAAAATAACACGTACGAACTGCAAAAGTAAAATACAATCTACATAGATGTAGATTGCTCTTATTAAATGGCTGGCGGCATACTTAAGTTGAATGAATCAATATATACTAATACTCTTTCGGTTTCCGGTCCATATAAATAATTAACCAAGATTATTTTGATAAAATAATCAACGAAGTTTGTTCAAAGTAAATGAAGTTTGTTGGAAAAAAAATTAAAATAATGAAGTTTGCTCTAAGTTTTATGTGTTTTGGTCACGACTAACTTAAGTATACTGTATAAGTAACCCAATTAAGTGGTTAACTTAATGATTAAGTACTTAATTAAAATTTTGGTTGTTTGATAATGCTAAAAACAGAATCTGAATGAAAAAGTGGATCTGAATTACCAAGTACAAATGAACCCTCTCACATAAGTGATTTGGTTTTCACTTTTTCACTTAATGCATGAAATGTTACTATTTTTAGAAAATTTAGGTTACTTTTCTCATTCAGACTTCAGATTCAAACATATAAATTTACTATTTTTAGTTTTTCAATTTTCAGCACTTATTCGTTCAGACTTCAGATTTAAGACTTCAGACTTCAGATTTCAGACTTCAGTTTTATCAAACGTCTCCGAACTTATATAACTTAATTTATTTATATGATAAGTTTTTAATGGATCAAATTTGACGAATTAAATATAACATAATTATTCTGTTAAATTAAATATTTTCAATAGATTACTTTTCCTTCCCAATTTAAATCAATTTAGTATCAGTTTCATCTGCTCAAATAAAATGGAGAGTACGAGATATTTATCAATCAATGCCCGACTTTATTTTTTAATTCAAATCAATTCAGTATCAGATTATCTGCTCAAATAAAATGGAGAGGACAAGAAATTTATTAATAAATGTTCACTTTATTTTAATCTTTATATTATCTTGAATTGAGGAATACTTACTTGAGCTATGCAAGAAATTTTAATTTACCTGTTCTAATTATGATGGGGCTTTTGGAAAATTGTATGCAACTGTTTTGAACGTGACAATTGACGATCTTGACCAGAACGCTCAAAAAAGCTAAGAAATTCCTTGATCATCCTGGGCGAGATTGGAGCTAATGATCTGATCTATGGATTAACACAAGGAAAATATATTGAAGAAGTTCGAACTTACGTACCGCATATTGTTCAAGTCATTCTTGATAATGCAAGAGTAAGTTGGCTAGCTTAATTACCCATGAAACTGTTTCTTTTTCCATTTTAAATGTATCTTTGAAATATTTGTATGGCTAGAAATCATTGATATATTGCTGGGTCGGAGGATCTAGAACATATGCATAACGGGGATATCTGACGAGTATATCGTAATTATTTTAACTGTGATTGATAAATTTGTTAAATTATGATATGTTCTTTTGAAGTTATCAGTTAATCAGATATATAATAATAAATATAATTTAATAAAATTTTAATAGCATTAATTATACTGATTCCATTTTTTGATACAAAACTTTTCAGTTAAGTTCAATATAATTTATTTAACAAAATACATATCAACGGATATATACTGACTAATAAGTAACGGGTGTGCATTGTTTTTGGTTTAGGAAATGATCAGGCTCGGCGCAACGAACATCGTAGTTCCTGGAAATTATCCACTGGGTTGTTTTCCCCTTACGTTGGTTTTGTTCAATGGAACGAATACAGGATCTGAAGAGTTTGATAAATATGGGTGCTCGAAAAGTTACAATAACTTAGCAAACATTTTGAATACTCAGTTACAAAATGGTCTGACGCATCTTCAGAAGGAATTTCCGAGAATAACCATCGTGTATGTAGACTTCTATCGAGCTTTATTCTCCGTTCTTGCTCGTGCATCCGAATTCGGTAAGATCATATTTGTCAAATCAAACTAAATATTAAGCAGATTATATAGCATAGGAGAATAAAATTTATCCGGATGATCCTGATATAACCTTTATCAGGCATCAATAAGATAATGACAAGTGTACAATTGTAATGTTTTAATTGGTTAAGATATTTTTAGTAAATTTCTAAAAGGCTAACCTAGAATACATAAACGGGTAATGACTGAATACGTGGTGCGATGATAAATTAGTTAAAGAAGATTTGTCGCTATTTAATTGGTGCCTGATATTACCTATATCAGAATCGGGATGATCCTGATATATATTAAATTGATAGTAAAATTATATATAGTTTTTTATGAACATTTAATTATTCATTAAGCTCCAAATTTTAACACATCTACACTGATGAATAATGTGCTTATGTTTCACAAGGTTTCGATGCAGGATCATCACTTGTAAAAGCTTGTTGTGGAAGGGGTGGCCAGTATAATTACGATAGAGATTTTGGAGGCGTTAACACATGTGGAGCTCCTGGAGTTCCTGTTTGTCCAAATCCAAAGCACTATATATGTTGGGATGGCATTCATCTCACTCAAGAGGCTAATTATCGTGTCTCCAAAATCCTCATTCCTGCAATACTGACGAAAATCTCTTGTTTTTAATTTTATTGTTTGAAATGCTACTCACTCCACTGTGTCATTTACTCCGGCTACTACCTTACTGAATCTATGAAAATATACTTTTAAAGAAGATATGATTATTTTAAAATGGTAGTAGAAATATTATAAATAAATTAAAGAATTATACATTTCCTATATTTCCCTTTATTTTCTTTGTTCATGAATACTTTTTACAACAAATTATTTACAACCAATAATTTTAGTTAAGTATATTAACAAATCCAAAATTTTACTAACTTTTAAAAATACATGTTATAAATCTTTCAATATTATATCACGTGATGATAGTATTCTTAGCATATTTTGAATTTATGATTAAAGAGTAATAAAGTTTATAATAAATAGCAAATAAAATCATTATATAAAAGCCGGAGGTAGTAATGTTCTAAATGTGACATGACTGGTCAGAACGCTCAAGAAAACTAAGAAATTCGTTGGTTATTCTGGGCGTGATTGGAGCGGATGATCTAATCTACGGGTTCACTCAAGGAAAATCTCTCGAAAATGTTCGAACATACATTCCACATATTGTTCAAGTCATCATTGACAATGCACAAGCCTGGATTATATAGAATAGAGACCCGAAACCCAATCCATTCTGATCCACAAAATAATACAGTTTTGGCAATTTTCTTCATTTCTTATTGGTCTTAACTGGTGTAGAACCCCACAGAAAGGTAGGCATCGTTTTTCCAGAGTGAGGGTGGTATGTGCAGTTGGTATCATCACAGTAAAGATATGTTGTGGAATGGCATAAATAACAGACTTAATCAGTGTGATTTTCCCTCCAGCTGATAACCATTTATGCTTCCAATGACTTAGCTTCTTATGGATTTGTTGTATCGGGGATGGAAATGGCAGTTGAGCACTTTGCCTTGGAAAATAGGGCATCCCAAATATTTAAAAGACATTGATCCTTCCTTCATATCCAGGATCATTTTTATCTGATTTTTCTTGGCAATTGTGGCATGTTTATTTATGAAGAAATCACTTTTGTCATAGTTAATTTTTTGTCCAGTGACTTCCTCAAAAGTAGCCAGAAAAGCCCTCAGATTTATCAGAGTTAATTAATTTGTAGTGATGAAGAGCACAATATCATCTGCATATGAAAGATGATAAATTGACATAGCATTTATGGGAATAGAGAAATAAGTGAGCTTCCAATTCTGAAATACATATACTAAACTTCTAGAATTTTTTTTTAGAGAATAGATTAAACAATAGAGGGGAAAGAGATCCCCCTGTTTAATTCCTCTGAAAACTTGAAAGACTCCCACTAACTTCCCATTTACTAGAACTGAAAACCAGGTCTGTGATACATTCTTAATAATGCAAGAGATAAAATGAGAGTCAAAACCAAATTTTTTGAGGACTTTACTAAGAAAAGACCAACTCACTCTATCAAAAGCCTTTCTGAGGTCCAACTTAATGATTCAGTTAGGATCCCTGACTTTTCTATTAAGGTGTCTGATCATCTCTTTCAAGTATAAAATATTATCAGAATTGTCTATCTGTTGCATAAATGCAGTTTAATTAGGGGAAACAAGACCACTCATTAAAGGTTGTATATTCATGATGATTTTAGAGCAATCCAGTGCAACTCTAAACCCTAATCCTAAGCATATGTATATCTTATTTGATTCATCAAAGAACATGCACAAGAATCTTAGCAAGGAAATGACTTATTCTTCCAAACAATTTTCAATCTAAGTTTATGATCGTAGCTACTTGATTCAAAGCTGAAGAAAGATGTCGTGAAACCCGATTTTGTAAAGATAGTTTCTGTCCTCCCACTAAAAAACATAATTGTAATTTTGGTGCACTTACATACGTCATAAATATTGATGACGGAAAACTTGCCTTAACTTGCCTTAGTTTATAAACAACTACACTCTATTTCTCTATTTCATGTGTCACCAAAGTTTTTTTAAGACTAAACCACCAAGAAATCAGCGAAAGGAGATTTTATTTGGTATTCCCAAACCGTAAATGACAGAAAAAAATACAGATAACTCTCAAAACAAGAGGCAACTAGTGCGATTACAAAGAGAGTTATAGAGACTCTCTCTATATCCTAACGAAAAGTATTAAGAGCCGGTAATAACATATCTAAACCCTACCTAAAAATAATGAAAAAATACAAGGAAAATATTAGACTTGTGAATATAGTCGCCAACAACGGCTCTTTCGACCAGTTCGGATCGAACTGGTTGACTGCAGACTGATAGTGATATCGGACGATCCCCTAAAACTCCAGTCGCTCCCAGGTCAGTCTCTTTAAACGTTGATGATACCCCCTCGGGCAGTAGGAGACCTTCATGGTTGCTTCTAGAGAATCAGAGCATCCGTGTGGTGCCTAACGCGAATCAGAGTGGATAATCAAGTGATGATCCAATCCCTCCTGTTACAAATCTGAGCCTCACTAAAAATTTAAGCCTCACTAAAATGAAAATCCCGTTTTTACTTCCGTGTGCAATACATTCATTTTTTATAACCAATACATATTTTATACCCCTCTTTAAAAATAGCCCCAACTACACTCATCTTTTTTATCCCATCTAAATTTCTACGGTCCAATTTTTAAAAATTGCAATATATATTTCATTCCATGTTAATGTATCAAAAAATCACTGCAATTCGTCTTGTAAAATTTGCATTGATCGCGAGTGTTGATTAATTTTCAAATATTCTAGTGAACGTGATTGCCTTTGATTGTGTCAGAATCCGTGTGTGAGTACAAGAGGATTGGGGTAATTTATAACATCCACTAAATTAAAGTTTACAAAGTCAGTAAATTAGCATATATATTTTTTCATAATAATATTATTTACACATGTAAAATTACTTTTAAAATAATTTTGAAGTAAATAAAACATACAATGAAGCATGCATATATCTAAGCAGGTGTGATAAAAGAAAGCAAACAGGGTGTGTTTGGTTGGGCAAATTTTTGCAAAACTTGGACTATCCAAGTCCAGTTTTGTAAAATCTTGTTTGGTTCACCAAGTTTCTCAAAATCCAGACTTGCAAAATCCTAAAAACCAATCAAAGATTTTGTTTCATACTCACAAAATCCAACCCAACCAAATAAGGATTTGCAAAACCAGACTATCAAAATCCCAAACAAAAATCAGACTCTCAAAAACCAAAAACAAAAATCAGACTCTCAAAAACTTGACGAACCAAACCCTATTTTCCCACTGGATCCCTTGCTCCCAAGTCCCAATTACTAGGCTATTATTTGGACTCATGCTTGGTTCCAGATGACCTCAACATATCATAATGCCTCTTTTCATACCCATATATGTGCATTCATCACAACTATTTCTTCATGTTTTTCCCCCTTTTTAGTTTTTGTTACAAATCTTCGTACAAATTGCTGTATTTCATGGAAACAAAAACACCATACATGTTATTACAAGATATTGAAGGTTTTTTTTAAGCTCCTTATATAATAATAATGTATGAACAGTTGTTAAAAATCCAATTAAGCTATACTTTTTTGGTCAACTTTATCACTTATAACTTTATTTATATATATTAACGTCTGAAAATTCAATATCTAAAAAGTAAAATGTATCGGGAAGAATATAAAAATAACTCACATGATGATATTGAATTGCTATTATAGTCAATGACATTTTCTTTTCTCCCTCAAGTGTGAAGAAGATGGAAGATGGGTGAGTTTTATATAGGCAGTTTTCAGTGAGACAGACCGGAAAGAGACTATATATAAAGTTAGTTTGTCTTTCGTACTGTATTTAGTATTTTGTTGGGTAATTAGAACTGAACTAGTCTATTAACTATAACTATTATCTTAGGCCCCTAATAGATGTAGATATTCCATATGCTATATATTATCCGCATTAGAAATAAGAAATACATTGTATTTTACATTATTTTTTTAAGTGCTCTTCACCTAATCTCCTTTTTATGGACATATCTTAACAGGATTTGTGGAGTCCAATAAACATCTTTCCGCCTCTTGACAGTTTAGAGTGTGTTTGGTTGGGTAAATTTTTGCAAAACTTGGACTATCCAAGTCTAATTTTGTAAAATCTTGTTTGGTTCATCAAGTTTCCCAAAATCCAGACTTGCAAAATCCTAAAAACCAATCAAAATTTTTGTTCCATACTCAAAAAATCCAACCCAACCAAACAAGGATCTTGCAAAACCAGACTCTCAAAATCCCAAACAAAAACCCAACTCTCAAAATGTCAAAACAAAATCTAGACTCTCTAAAATATTGCGAACCAAACACAATCTCCAGCAAAAAAGAAAAACTAGCACCGTATAATTATTGCAATATTTTAGCAGTGCACTCATCGCGTTTGACCATTTTCGTTGACCACTTTTCCAGCTTCCAAGTTTCAAAGAAAAGACTCCGGTGCTGTCAAGTTCAACTTTTTGTAAGCAGCTCCAAGTAGTCCCAAGCAGCCCCAAGCAGATCAAGCAGCTTACTTTATCCGACTTGAATTTTTTTGAAAAGAAATAAAATATTTTGAAATTTAGGTACTAAAGAGATTATTTAAATTGTTATTAATGAAATATTGTTCATTTGAACTTGTCTAATTATATTTAAAACACATACAAATATTCATTCATAAATAATAAAATAATCCAAGCAGTTATAAGCAGCACCAAGCAGTTCCAAGCAGCACCAAACAGTTTTAGCAATTATCAAGCAGGTCGAAGCAGATGAACTTGACTGGGCCTCCATCGGTGAAGGTTGCCGCTTTTGGGCCTCAGCAAATAACTGCGAGCAGTAGTATTTTTGGGCCATTATTAGTATCTGTCGGTTAGGGCTACTATTTTATCTGTTGTTTGTACGTGGTTGAATTTGTACCAATCATTAAAGGTCACGTTTTCATGCAACTTGATTCAGATTTCAGACAGTGGGCATCGATATATTCATCTATAATTGAGACAGCCAGATAATGCAATCAAAACATATCTCCAGAAAAAGAAAAGAATATGGGTTCGATAGCTACCTATTTCTCAATCTTCATCCGCCTCTTTGTGTTCTGGAATTCCTCCGATCCTGCATATATAAGCATACGTAATTATGATAATGTGGATTCCATTTACCAGTTCGGTGATTCATTCTTCGACACCGGAAATCTGATTCGGGTTCCGAGAATCGGTTCTAAGGTACCCTGCGCTCATTTCCCTTACGGCGAAACTTTCACCGGCAGCCCCACCGGACGTTATTCTGATGGCAAGATCATCATTGACTATCTAAGTACGTACTTATAACATCATCGCTAAAGCTTTATTATAACGGTTCGGTTCAGATCAACAAGATTATTTGTTTTGGTGCAGCTCAAGCTCTCGGCCTGCCGCTGCTGAATCCCTACCGAGACACGAATGCGTCGTTCACGAACGGAGTTAACTTTGCCGTTGCTGGATCGACTGCTCTGAATGTTTCTTTCTTCAGTGATCGGGGAATATCAGGCTATCCTAAAGTTAACGTTCCTCTCACCAACCAGACTCAGTGGTTTAGACAATATCTGGCATCCATATCTTCTTCACCAAACGGTAAAACCTACTACTGATCACTGTACGATTATGAAATTGTTTAAGAGACGAATTCAGGTGTATATTATTGGGATTAAGTTGATGTAATGATGAATAATAAAATAATGAATGAAAAGAATAGCTGTGTGGAATTCGATCGACTAAAATAATGAAGTTTATCCACTCTCTCTTTTCCATCCACAAAAATATTTGAGTTTTTTTAAAAAGTAAAATAATTAAGTTTTTTATTTTATTTTATGACATGAACTTTATTCAAAGTACATTTATTGTTTGAAATGCTAGCCACTCCACTCTATCACTGAATCCAGCTACTGCCTTTAGCCCTTAGTGAAACTATAAAAAGTACTTTTAAAATTTTTGAAAAATATACCACATGATAATATTTATATTCTTAAAATATTTCAAATTTGTAATTAAATAGTAATAAATTTTATTTTAAATAACAAACTAAATCATTATATAAAAGTCGGAGGTAGTAATGTTGTAAATGTGACGTGTCTGGTCAGAACGCTCAAGAAAGCTAAAAAATTCGTTGGTTATCCTGGGCGTAATTGGAGCAAATGATCTGATATACGGATTCACTCAAGGAAAATCACTTCAAGAAGTTCGAACATACATTCCACATATTGTTCAAGTCATCATTGACAATGCACAAGTAAGTTGTCTTGTCTTGCTAAAGTTGAAGTTAAAAAACATATAAGTAAATTTCAAGAAGTTAAATATTAAATCCATTTTCTTGATATGAAGATAAATTAAATTTTAGGAGATAAACTTTATTATTTTGATATTTTTGTAATTTTTTGAATAATTAAATTTTGGATTTGCTGCATGCTGGAACATTTTACTTCAATATATAAGTAATAAATTATCATGACTATCCTTTAATAACTTTCATAAATTAACATAAATACTTAAAATGAATAATATAATCACTTCACGACACCATTTCTTAAAAAGTATAAAAAATATTTAAGAGTAACATCATCATCACTTCAGATCTAATTTGTGGATATGTAAAAGTAATTAAACAGATCTTACATATAGAACCACTCTTAAACTTTCTTTGAATGTAGGAGATAATCCGCGGGCTTGGTGCAACTCGGATTGTGGTTCCTGGGAACTTCCCACTCGGTTGTTTTCCAGTCAGCTTGATTTCATTCTCAGAAACAAATTCCACCTCTGAAGAGTTCGATGAATACGGGTGCTCAACAAGGTATAATAATCTCGTCAGCGCTCTGAATACTAAGCTCCAAAGCGAATTGGATGTTCTCCTATCAAAATATCCAGATGTTACTATCATATACGCCGACTTCTATCAGGCTTTCTTCTCGGTTCTCTCCCGCGCACCTGCTCTTGGTAAAAATGATCTCAAATTTTAATTTGGTTTAATTAGTTGATCATAAGATTTTCATGTGATTCATAGCCGATAAACAGAACATATATATATATATATATATATATATATATATATGTGTGTGTGTGTGTGTTGCAGGTTTCAGCACAGGATCATCACTGCTAAAAGCTTGTTGTGGAAGAGGTGGGCAGTACAACTACGATGCAGTATTTGGAGGTGTAAATACGTGCGGAGCTCCAGGAGTTCCATTTTGTTCAAACCCAAAGCAGTACATACATTGGGATGGCATTCATCTCACACAAGAAGCTTACAACCGAATCTCAGAAATCATTGTTCCCGCAATCAATTCAAAAATCTTTCTCTAATAATTGGATTTCTTAAAGAGAGATAATATTCATCCTTTCTATCTCAATAAATTCTTCTCCTTCCTTCATTGTTCCACCATGTGCAAATGGGAGAGTGAAAGTCAGCATATTGATAATAAGCGAATGTTGAGTGTATCTTACTATATTAGCATTGTTTTTCTACCTGATTAATTAAAAATTTTATCTTGATGATCACTCAATTTATTAGTTCACCTGCATTGATGTACTCGTAGAAACTATATACAAAAATAAAAACTAAAGATATTTACATGGTTAAGCCATCTAGTTATAAACAGTTTTATAGCAACAATAACTCGTAGTCGCGCTTTGTCCAACGAATATCTACTGAAAACTAATTTTATGTATCACTTTACTGTACCATTCATGGTATACCCTTAATTCGCATATTTGTCAAAAAAACATTTTGTCTTTTTTTTAAAATAAAAAATTTACCGAAAACTTGTATAGATGAAAATTACTTATTACAGTAACATAGTATGTTGTGCGAAATATTGAGAAAGTAGCAAATAAAATGTAAAGAAAAAACAGGAACACAAACATATAAATGATTCACCAATAATTGGATACTTTTTTTTTTTTAATTTTAAACCACTATGATAGTGGAGTGAAATTAATTTGGCTCACCATACCTAAAATGGCCTTATAGGCTAAAGAGTTTATACAAGAGATGAAACTAGATAACTAGTGTATGCGATATGATAATAGCTAATTTGTTCCTATGTCTACTCCGGCAAGCATGTTAGGGATCACTAAGTGAAACCCAATTCTGCCGACCCGAGGACTCATTACTCGCAAGCATATTAGGGATCGCTAAGCGAAACCCAACTCTGCCGACAAGCACGAGGAAAAAAGAGCTATTATTTAAGAGACTAAGTATCCCTTATGCCAGAACATAAGATCTAGTGTTTAGGCTTATTGTAGCAGCTTTCCAGTGTTTGTTCTTCCCTCTATGAGCCTTGGTCTCCCATCATTGTTGAACTTAACTTTGTGTGCTTTCCTCTCTCATCTTTGCTGCCTCCTAACCTACAATTAGACAAGGGAGCAGTAAGAAGTTCAAAACGCAACTACCTTACTATGATGTAGGGAAACTCCCTACTTTCCATCTCTACTAGTCCTCTGATATGAGTAGGGAGTGTAGTGTGTGTGTGTGTGTGTGTGTGTAAGTAAGTGTAGACTCTGATATCCTAGCTATTTTAGAGAAAGCATCTGCCACAACATTAGTTTCTCTTAATATATGAGCAAAAGAGACATTCAGATTACCTAATATGGACCATATATTCCTGAAGATCTGGCTCAGCTTCCAGTGAGTACTCTAACTGTTCTGAACCATATTCCATAGCACCTGAGAATCTGTTTCAACTTGCACATTTTGAAATTCCCAAAAGTAAACTGTGTCCAGTCCATCAGCAAGTGCTAAGGCCTCAACATGTAAGGGGCTTTCAGCATATAAAGGCATTGCCTTTGCATAGATAACAGTCCCAGTGTGATCTCTAATCACATATCCTGCTCCTCCTTTCTCATTCCTTAGTAGGGAACCATCAGTGTTGAGTTTTACATAACCAGGATCAAGCAGTTTCCAAGCAACCACCCTTGGTGCTCTTACAGAAGAAGCATTAGATGATACAAAGTTCAAATACTGGTTAGGTTATTTAGATTTTGACCAAGCTTTGATATGCACATGTATGATATATTCCAACATAATGTGAACCTGTTTAGCAATATGATACTTATCAGGTGAAACATTATCATACATGTATGCCACTCTTGCACACCAAACATACCAAACTACAATCACATGAACTAACCTAGCAACATTCTTCTGGAAAGTAGTACCTGCAGTAAAACTCCAATAATAGTGCAAAGTGTCCCATAGGGATAGGAATTTATGGTGTATTAAGTCATACTAGTATAATGCTCTTGCCGATGCACGAATATTTATTTTAAAATATCATATGCATATATTAATTAATAATGCACGAATATTAATAATTTAATTCATGAAAAATTACATTTTAATTCCTCACTAATGATGTATCTCCAATATACCAAATATATTACCTACCATGTCATTATATTAAATTGATTGAATTCTTCCGATATAGGTCTAAATGTTCAAAATGTTCACAATGTGAGAATGTTAATACAAACAAAATTGATAATTAATACTTTTATTGGATGAAAGACAATTATAACTATTTATGGTGATGAATATGATTAATTATGTGATTTGTCATAATAAATATAATAAAGAGACAATTATGGTGATAATGAAAGAAAAATCAGCTAATCTTTTTTAATTGAAAAATAAATTGAGGTAAGTTTAATCAACTTGAATTGTCATGACCTGTTAAAATATCTGTAAGAATTGATCTTTAGTAACAGAATGTTGATTAACTTGGCAGCAAAGCTGTGTCTTAGAATATAAATTGGAAACATATGAAAACCGAGATGCAAAAAGGTAAAAGAATTCCTGAAAAATGTAACATACCTTTTAAGTTGTTAACTAATTTTAAACATAACAAAATTTCGTTCGTAGCTTTAAAAAACCACAACTACTGTAAACAGAAAAACCAAGAGTTAATATGGAACAAATCATTACAATGAAAAAGAGAAGAAGGAATAACTAAACATGCAAAGTAAATGATAAAAACTCGTAAAAGAAATAATAAGGAGACTCCGTCCTCATTTTGAAGATATTTTCTTATCAATAATATTGATACACCTTCGTCTTCATGCAGAAACATCTGGATCACATTTTGAAGAAAAAGATCTTTTCATTATTTTGATATATTTTGTAAATCATTCACATACTAAACAACAAACACACTAATTTAAGCAAAACATACATACCTGAGGGATGTTTTACCGGAATTTAGAGAACATAATTTATAGAGAGAGGGCTAATGAAAAAGGTGTAGAGAATTTGGAAAGGTTTGCTGTGAAAACATATGATCCTATAAATGTAGCAGCTTTATTAAGGAGTAATTGGAGTATATGGAATTTAACATATAGATGTTTCACTTTATTCTGGAGAAATTTTTGGGAAAGAGGAGCAGAAAACGTTTTAGAGCAGATTTATTAAGGAGTAATTGGAGTAATTAGAGCATATTTGTTATGGAGCAGTTTATTAAAAAAAATGTATCAGCTTTTCACGTTATCAGTGGAGAAATTTTAAGAATGAGTGGAATAAAAAGTTTGAAAAAATTCAAAAAGAGTTGACACATGTCAAATTGTAGTTGATTGTAAAAAATACTCAAAATGTTTAGAAAATGACACGTCAGCTTTTATCATATTACTTTAAAGAGTACTATAGATTCAAATTTTCAAAAAAAAAAGTACTATAGATTCAAAAAATTGTAAAAAGACACATCATCAAATTTTCTTTTGTTTTGAAGAGTACTATACTATACTACACAGATAATGACTATTTAAATAGATGTTTAATATGGTGGATTAAGCCACTTTTAATTCTTTCAACCATTTCTTCTTTATAAAATTTTTTTTTAAAAAAAATCAATGCATGATCATGAAGTGGAAGTTAAAGGTAGGATTATTAGTCTAACTAAAAGTAAATAATAATATTTGTAAAAGGGAAAATAAGATGTTGATGTGTCAATTACTCATTAATCCTAAAAATGATTCAAAATTCTTAGAAAATTCTAATTAATCCTCTTTTAAAGTATAGTATAGATGTTTAATATGGTGAATTAAGACACTTTTAATTCTTTCAACCATTTCTTCTTTATAAAAAAACAATTTTAAAAAATCAATGCATGATCATTAAGTGGAAGTTAAAGGTATGATTATTAGTCTAACTAAAAGTAAATAATAATATTTGTAAAAGGGAAAATAAGATGCTGATGTGTCAATTCCTCATTAATCCTAAAAATAATTCAAAATTCTTAGAAAATTCTAATTCATCCTCTTTTAAAGTATAATATAGATTCCATGCTCACATAATTTCAGATCCAATCAATATTATCACAACTGCAGAAACAATGGTGTATATCATTAGAGTGATTAAGACAGAATCAACATATTGATGGTTGATGAATATTTATGTCCTCTAATGGATCCCGTTGTTTTATTCCCCTAGAAGGACTAAAAAACCTTTAGGCTGGCCATTAACAAGAATTGAAAATTTAGTTGCAGAAATGTTGCCCATAATATTTCTGGCAAAAAGGTTATGAAATCCCATCTTTAGTAAAAATTTCTCTAAGAAAATCCAAGAGACTCTATCAAAAGTTTTCATCATATCCAGTTTAAAGAAAATATGAGTGCCTCTGGTTTTATTGTTCAAATGGGATGTCATTTCTTGCATTAGTAGTACATTGTCAGTTAATTCTCTCCCCTGAACAAATGATAAATGTTCAGGGGATATGAGATTAGGCATTAAGGGTTTCAGTTTCTCATTATGCAGTTTTGAAAAAAACCTTATTCAAAAAATTAGAAAGACTGATTGGTCTAAACTCAGAGAAATAATTCACAACTGATTTTTTGGGAATGAATGTAATATAAGATGCAGCTATAGCTCTGGGAATAGGCACATCACTCAAAAATTCATTTACTGCACATAACAAATCAGGAGCAATTATATCCCAGCATGAAGTAAAGAATTTCCCAGTATACCCATCAGGACCTGATGCAGATTCCCCATCCATTTCAAAGACAATTCTCTTTAACTCAATTAAATCTGTAGGTTTAATTAAACTAAGATTATCTTCATCAGTTATAACTCTAGGGATGTTCTGCAGGAAAATATCAGTATCAAGAGAAAGCATATCCTGTTGTTCAGCAGTTAATAATGTAGAATAAAATTGGATTGCCTCATATCCTATCAGTTCAAGATCTGTCAATAAATTGTGTTGTGAGTCCCTTATAGAAAATATAGACTGTCTAGCATGTTTGGACTTGACTGATGCATTGAAAAACTTAGAATTAGAGTCCCCTTCCTTAAGCCATTTGAATTTAGTTTTTTGTTTCCAAAAAAACTCTTGTCTAGCCAATGCTAAAAATAAGTCAGCATGAGCCTTACTTAACTCTAGTCTAATGACCCGTGTATCACCATTCTGATAATTTAGCTCTTTCTGCTCAAGAATCTGTTCAGTCTAAGGCGCTATCATGCACATTTCCAAAAGTATCATTGTTCCACTGCTTTAATCTTAGTTTCAACCTCCTCAGTTTAATAGAAAATCTAAGCATGCCAAAAGACTCACAATCTAACAACCAATTTCCTTTAACCACTGTTTTAAACTCATGATGTAATAACCAGCAATGTTGAAACCTCAATGACTTAGGACCAGATTGATGACCATTATTTTATAAAGTTATTAAAAGTGGTGCATGATCAGATGGCAATCTAAATTTGACACAGACTCTACTATGTGGAAAGATAGACAGAAAATCTTGATTAGCTAGACACCTATCAAGCCTCTGCCTAACATTACCTCTACTTCAAATTTATGACATGTGTACAAATTCCTAGTGGTTGCTAATTCCTGAAGCTCATTATCATTAATAAAGTTAATAAAGTCTAGCATGCATGTATGATTAGGTGATGATTGTCCTAAGTACTCATTTACCCCCTGATAACATTAAAATCTCCAGCAATTAAAATTGCTCTGTCAGTTAGAACACTTAGTTCTTGCCAGAGAGACTCCCTATCCAGTCTACTGTGCCTTCCATAAACAAAAGCTGCTAACCTTGAATTGGTCATAGTATGATGTTTAATATTAGCCAACAAAAATTGGTCATGTACACTATTTATTGTCACAGAATAGTTATCATCCCAAAATATCCAGATTTTGTCCCTATGGTCTAAGAAAAAGTGGTTGAAACCTAAGTTAAAAGCAATGGAGGTAATCTGAGATGATTGAAGGAAAGGTTCAATAAGAACAAATAGAGAAATTTTATTCTTCCTCTTTAAATTTTATACCCTCCTTTGAGCTCTTTTGTTTTTAATTCCACTAACATTCCAAACACATATGTTGTGACTAATCATGATTGACGGTAAAGGAATTAACAATGTGAGATCTAGTTTTGACTGTCTCAGGGACATGAGTATAATCTTTCTTAGTTTATGTTCTTTTACTTTGTGTCACAGTAAAAGGCTCAGGTTGACTAGACAATGGTTCAGGTATAAGTTTATCCAATCATTTCTTAGACTAACTCAATAGTTCAATAATGAAAATCCCCATTATTATCAGTTCTGTCATTAGACCACTGTTCCCAGGGACTAGATGGTAAACTTTTAGAGATCTTACCTTTAGGACTTATAAATGCCTCATCTATGTCTTGTGTTGCTATTTCTTAACTGTCCCTTGCTTCTTCAGATTATCTTGAAGGTTAATGCCTTCACCTTCACCTTGACTCTGATCAACATTCAATGGCATTTCTATATGTCCTGCTGTAGCAACACTCCTTGATGTACCTGTAACATTGCTAATTAAAAGATTAGTATCTAACACACAAGGCATTTCTCCACTGGTGTGTTGCAGAAGTGTGGGATTATCAATATGAGTTTGATCAACCATCTTTCCTGAATCAGTCTCTGGCTCTTCATCAGAGAGGACTCCAAAACTATTATAGATAGCCACTGTGTTGTTATTGCTACTGGTGCCAACAGTTAATGGTTGATGTGCCTGTCTTTTTGCCTTCTGATCCTGCTTCTTCCTCCAAACTTCACCTGCAAAAGTGCCCTTCTTTTCCAAGTGGACATTCTCACTAGATGGATTAGTGGTCTCAGTAACAACTTGCTCCTTTGCCTTATTGTTTAAAACAAAGGGTTTATTGTTCTGAGCTTTCCAAGATAAAGCTTTTTTCTAGCTGATGGATTTGTGTCACATGAGGATTCAAGATGCCCTAACCTAAGACATTTCATACAGTAATCAGGAACACATTCATACTCAAGATATAGCCAGAAGCCCTTTAGTCGATACTTTATCCAAATTCTATCTGGGGGGGGGGGGTTTAGATACATCCAGTTCTACACACACCTTAGTAACATGTGGTCTAGTTCTAAGCAGAGTAGCCTTATCAATCATAATAGGGTGTCCTATCAAATTTCCCAGTGAAAGCATTACATGTTCATCAAACAATTGGTGAGGGAGTCCAAACATGCTTACCCATATAGAAACAGTATGGGATTCAGCGTTGGGATTAAAATCCGGACTCCATTTTGTGATGCGTATAGAGTAGAATATGAAATTCCAAACCTTGTGTAGCCAACATCTGTAATAATCTTCTGAGACCTGAAAATGGATGAACACATGCTTATTGTCAACTAGGAATATACCAAACTGTCCACTGAATCCAGCGGTCTGAAAATCCTTTCTCAGATGATCTAATTGGGGTCTTGCCTTAACAAAACTTCCAACCAGAGTAAACCTAAGAGGGGCCTCCAGTTTATCGCATTTTTCATCAGAGAACACGATTCCTGGTTCCACCAAATGGTCGGATCTGGGTTTTGGATTGAAGGGAGGTCTCTTCTCCGATCCAATCGAATAAAAGATCAAATCAGAGAGACGCTTGCTTGTTAACGATCTGTGCATATGAAGTGGGTGGTGATGATGTGAGGGGCGGATCAGTATCGAGTGGCACTGCCATCGCGGCGGTGCCAGTCGGAAAAAGTTGGAGCGTGAGAGAGAGAATATGAGAGTTCTGAATCGCACGGAACTAAACCATTTTGACCAATAATTGGATACATCCACAAAAATTAGACATATTTTTCGACATGCTAAATTCAAGAGTGTTGATTTTTTAGGTATACATGTATGTTCCACCTTTTACATGAATTTTTCCAACCTAGTTTATTTGAATTACTTTAGTTCAATATAATTTAGCTAATTTAATTATACTATTATTATTTTTAATGTTAAGTTTCAATTTAATATATTACAATATTTTAATCAGATATTATTATCATAATTTTTGATTTTAGTTTAATATATTTAGTTTATTTCTGGGGAAATTTTAAATTCAACGACGGGACAAATTTTACATTATTCTAAGAGGTCGTTTGGTTCATGTGGGAGTTTAATTGATGGAGGAATTTCTATTTAATGGGAATTTTAATCCTCAATCAAAATCCTAGGAAAGAGGAAAAAATGTTTGGTTCAAAGTTAAATTGATGGAGGATTTGCAATCTAACTAGGTGCACTTGGGTAGAAAACTTTCCACGTTGTGTGGGAATTTCAAATTCCTAGGAATTTTAAATTCCCACACATTTCTTATTTTCTTCCAACCAAACAACTCAATCAAAACTAAATTCCTGAGATTTTGTTTTTCTCACGTACTTTACCTTAGACCAAACTACCTCTAAATGACAGTTAAAATTGTAATATATTACATCATTTTATCGTCGGCTTATTCATTCTAGTTTAAAGAGACTGACCTGAGAGTGACTGGATTTTTAGGGGATCGTCCGATATCACTATCAGTCTGCAGTCAGCCAGTTCGACCCGGACTGGTCGAAAGAGCCGCTGATGGCGACTATATTCACATGTCTAATATCCCCTTGTATTTTTTTTCATCATTTTTTAGTTAGGTTTTAGATGGGCTATTACCGGCTCTTAGTACTTTTCGCCATGATAGAGAGAGAGTCTCTATAATTCTCTTTGTAATCGCACTAGTTGCCTCATATTTTTGGGAGTTATCTGTATTTATTTTTCTGTTATTCACGGTCTGGGGATGCCAAATAAAAACTCTCTCCACTGATTTCTTGGTGGTTTAATCTAAAAAAAATAAAAATATATTCATTCTAATTTCTAAAAGCCAGTCGTCCAGTACCCATGATGAGCTCGACTCAAAGTCAAAATACATTCTTTAAATAACCTTCAAATCGCCCCGCAAATTTGCTCATTTCATAGCGTAGGTGTGGTTTTAACCATCTTTTAGTTGTTTCCCACCTCAAATATTTGTTTTTCATAGGTTTGATTTGTGGAGTTTAATGCCGGTAAGGTGTTTGATAAAATGTCGCTGTTAAAATCTACTCACTTTAATTTTCTGTGTCTTTGTATATGTGGGTTTATAGAATCTTTCTTGCACAATTCGATGATCCTCTTCTTATTACGCTTCATTATGTAATTGATTTGAATGAGGTTTTTGCCAATTTAATTTGATTTTTTTGGACTGATGTCCTTCTGCAAAAGAATGCTGTTGATACTACTCACACGACACAAACTGCTTACTTAAGTTTGCTTGACATAATTATTCTTGCATTTTGCAGGTTGTTTTCAGCTTCAGACGGAAGTTGTGGCCCTTGGATTTTGTGCTAACGATCAAAGCAAGCTATGGCGTTGAGGCGTTTTCTGGGTTTTTCTGATGGTGAACTAATGCGTTCTGATGCAAAGCCGTGTTCCCGGCTGATGAGGCAAACAGCTGGCATTTTCAGCGTTGGTGGAGCACTGGGATTTTGGGTTCTTTGTCGCCTGCACTATGGTATGCATTTACTGATTTATCAGAACCTTTATTTTTATCCCATTACTTCCTGAGCTATCAGTTGGCTATCTTTTACAGTCTTTCGTTGCTATGCTGAACTTCATTCTTATCATTTTAAGAGGGCATCAGATTCCTTAAGCTGTGCAGAACTATAAAAATGAGGTGATCGTAAACTTTTTGCTGGGAGACTCAAATGAGTAACTAGGCCATTACTTGGATATTACCCCAATCAGCACAGTGATAAGCCAATAGTGATGAGTAAAGTTTAAATAAGTTTGATGAATATTAGCTTAATTTAAATAAACGATATAATACTATTCTCTACCTTCTTAACATTAGTTTACGTCATACAAAAAAGACATGCCTTTATACGTCTAAAAAACATCATCCTGGATTGGTCTACATAGGGAAAATTTTAAGAAGAATAAACTTGACAGAGAAGAAATAGTTATGTTGAAACTTAAATGAATTTTCACACAACAGAAACAGTTACACTCAATACCAAATCTCAGAGCCCGTTATCAAGATTTCTCCTTGTTTTAGGGGTGCAGGAATGATAGGATACATTTTCCTTATTAGAAGAAGATTTCATTTCTATTCGTGTTCCTTTTTTCTTATTATAATTGAAAAGCATGATCTGGACTAGTGGGCGAACTCCTGCCTGAATATCAGGTAATTGTTTGAGAGTGAATACCAATTCTCTGATCCTATCTGAGTTATTCAGAGTCTTCACCTTTATAGTAGCCCTCCCCTAAGCCTTAGAACTAGATGAAGGGTTGACTCTTTCTAAATGTTGTAGTCAGCCAATGTGCTCTGCTGATAGGATATGGGATCCCTTCTTGTCGGTGATCTTAGTCTTCATATTGCTGATGGTGTTGCTGCTCTCAACTTACAGAGTAATGGTCTTTCCAGTCAGGGTTTTCACAAAAATCTGCATGGTTTTGATTTCCTTTATTATTATTATTATTATTATTATTATTATTATTTTTATTTTTATTTTTATTTTATTTTTTTGAAAACTGGTTTTCATTTCCTTTGAATTTGTGATATGATGTTTATGGTCGCCTCCCTGATGGCTAGTAGAGATGACAAAATTTTCCTGAACCTACTTGGAATTACGAAATTAGTTCATAAAACTGACTTAGTTTGGAAATTATTTTAAAGGAATTACTCCAGTATCAACAATTAATAAAACCAACGAATTTCTATGAGATTAGGAACTCGTTCCAAGAGAATTATTGTGTGCAAATCCGCTGTTTATAATCTAGCTTACTCAAAATGTTGGATGGTTCTGATAAACCTCTTGTCCATTTACGGGCTGTGGCTGTTTTCCCTTTACCCGTGCAACTAGGTCCCATCATATCTCGAGCTTCAAATATTTTTAATCATGGATGAATATTCTTATGGGATGGAGATACAGGACTGAGAGGTCATTAACACGTTCACTTCACTTTCCATAATGCTGACTATTTTTAGCATTAGCCTTTAATGTTTGCTGTAGGTAGTCATTAAGGGCGTTGCATATGACGTGCTGTTCTGATTTTTCTGTGGTTTTCGTGGTTTAGGTCCTCGAATTACAGTTCCAAGAAGCCTTCGGTGGGCTACCTGTGGAGCAATCACTACAAGCGCAAGTACAGCTTTACTTGTCCGGCTACTTAGTCCTGAATGCGAACCACAAAACATAGACGCGTATGACAATAAAAAGCCAATCTAGGTGCTCAAAAGCTGGTCGCAATGAAATTGTTTGGTAGAAAAATGTAGCACTACAGAAACTGTTAGATAATGAGGGGCGATTTAGCACCCTTTTGTGATAATGATTCTGAATCATTTTGTGAAAAAACATTTCTTGTTTGTCCTCTATTTCCTGTCGTTTTGGGACTAAAAATGACAGTTTCAATTAAATATTTTATCTCTTCGTCCCTTCCTCGCACCCTTGTGTATTTGGTTACCATTTGATTAACGGTTAATTTTTTAATTTTAGTTTTAATTGTATTTATTGAATTTTTTTCCAATTATAATATAATTTTATTCTTTTACTATTTTTAGTTATTTATTTTATGATTTTGTTTGATTCAACCTGTAAATCCCGAGATGTTATGTTTAATCGTTTCTCTCTCTAAAAACTAAATGCTCTCCCCTCTCTCTAAAAATCTCAATTTTTCTTCCCGTTATCATTGAACTTCTGACACCTCCACCGCTAACGGTCACAAAACGGCTAATAAAATGCCGGAACCGCCGCAGCCCCGCGGCGGTGCCACCGCACCACTAAACTTCCTAAAGCTCTGAACGTCAAGCCACCCCCACTCTATCCCACCCTACCATCCAACCCTTCAATCCGCCCAATCCCATAATACAAGGGCAAGATAGCCTGTATATTGTCGCCAGAGGAAGTTGCTGTCCTATCGGAACACTACAGTAACGCCCTTATCGGAAAGTTTCCCCGTCTCAAACCCTCTATGGATTTCCTACAAGAGGCTTTCAAATCAGTTAGCTTCAACGGCAAATATCAGCTCGGATCCATCGATTACAAGTACGTCCTGATCATGTTTGACGATCCTTTAGATTTCCAACGATGCTGGATGAAATCCTAGTGGTCCTTCAAAGGGGCTGTAATGAAGGTATTCAAATGGACCCCTAATTTTACCCCTGATACTGAAACTTCAATTCTGCCAGTTTGGATTACTATCCATAATTTGCCCATTTTTTGGTAAAATGTGGCCATGTTAGAATCCATAGGCAACCAAGTGGGTAAATTTATCAAGATGGATCAAGCAACTGCTAACCTATCTAGACCCTCTGCAGTCAAATTATGTGTTGAGATTGACTTGCTTGCAAAATTGCATAATTCTGTGACCCTTACTGTTAATTTGCAAGGGGAAGTGGCTGATTTTCCCATAGAATATGAGCTATTACCTCTTTACTGCAAGCATTGTAAAAAGCTAGGCCATGAGTTGCATGACTGTAGAGTCCTTCACCCAGATTTAAGGCCTATTCCAAATAGAGTTCAGCAACCTAGACCCACCCCCCACCCCACTGTGAACAAACCAACACACAATGTCCCACTGAGGCCTCAGGAAAAACCATTCAGACACAGAACACAGCCACCTGTTCAAGAGGAAGGGAAAGCTCAGCCTCAATATGCTTATGTCCCAAAAGGAAATACTAACCCTCCCATGGCTCAGAACAAGGAGAAACAATCAAAAGACCTCTCAAAGTCTAACCTGGAAGTGCAAATCTCCAACCTCCCAGCAACTGTTTTGGTTACAGAAGGCCCTATGTTGACTGGATCATCCTCCACACACTCTGAAGCTGAACTTCACTCTGAATCAGATGTGATAACTATCCAGGATGACTCTCCACCCCTAGCTCCAGCACATCCCCTGAATCTGGACTCCCAAATACAAGCTAACACAGAAAATACTGAGATTGAATGGGAGTCTCCAAAAAAACCACACACATATGCTTTTGATGACATAAACATACACTAAGGTAAACTTTCAGTCTCCCCTGATAGTTCATTTAATACTGATAATTTTACTTTTTACTCCCAACCAAGAAATACAGGAAACAGATTCCTTCGGAAATGAAGACACATAAGATGGGCTGAGCTTGGAAGAAAAGATTTATAAAGGAAAAGAACATGAAACAGACTCCTCAACAAATCTACAGGAGGCTCCCCTTTCACCTCCATCTGGCATTATAACTTCTACATCTCAGGTCAGTACCTCCGGTCTCACTTCAACACCCATGCCATCTGATGATGCCACCAATATTGATTCTGAAAAAAGTAGCACCTACTTTACTCAGATAAATAAGGAAATCACTAGAACATCAACTAAAAGCATCAAACAAAGTAAAAAATGATTAATAAGACCCTAGGTTTTAATGTGCTTGTGTGGAATGTAAGAGGAATGGAAACATCAATGTTGAGAATTGAGAAACTGATCAGACTCCACAAGTTTGACATGGTCTGTTTTATTGAACCCCAACACCACTACTCTGAGTGTATTACATATTGTAACAGACTTCATTTTGATAACTACTTGTACTCTTCACTTTGCAATATATGGATTATGTAGAACAGTCAGCTAGATATAGTTTTAAAATCTGACAATAGCCAATTCTTTTAAGTACAGATCACTAGTCATATTCTGAATGAAATCACTGATTTTACAGCAGTTTATGGGTTGAGATCTAGGAACGAAAGAAAAGATCTATGGTCAGACCTTAAAAGTCTAAATCTCTCTGGAATTGTTTATATAGGGGTCTTTAATGCCATGACTTCTATTAATGAATACAAAGGGCACTCCTCACCTCCATTAGGTAGCATGCAAGATTTTAATGCATTTATTGATGACATGGCTTTACAAAATGTTAATACAGTAGGTAATTTTTACACATGGTCTAATGGAAGGGTAAGAAATAGTGGGAACAAGTTAACACTTGAAAGACTGAATAGAGCTCTATGCAGTCTTCAGTGGCAAACCAAATTCCCACTCTCTTCTGTCCAGGTACTCAATAGACTATCTTCAGACCATAGTCCTCTACTACTTAGAATAACTAGGAACACTCCCTCAGTACCAAGGCCTTTCAGATTTGTTAACACTTGGTTCAAAAGGAATGACTTCATGGATCTCATTAGATCACACTGGAATCATCCACATGAAGGTCGAGGCATGCTTAAACTTTTTCTGAAGCTAAATTACCTCAAAAAATTTCTGAAAACTTGGAACAAAGAGTTTTTGGAAATATGGTGAAAATGTTAAAAAGGCTGAGGAACATGTTAGACTCCAGGGATTAGATTTTGAAGCTGACAGTTCAACTAATGAACTTATCAAATTCAATAAAGCTAAAGCTCTTTTACTGAAAGCTTTAAAAGAGGAGAAAAATTTCTGGAAACATAAAGCAAAAGTTATATGGCTAAAAGAGGGTGATGAAAATACTACTTTTTTCCATCAATCAGTTATGGAAAAAAGAAGTAGATTACAAATTACAAAAATAAAAAGCTCCACAGGGTCCTGGTTAGTTGAACAGTCTGAAATAGAAAAAGAAGCTATCTCTTTCTACAAAGATCTACTTACTGATCAGCCTCACCCCCATCAGGAGGTTTTTTCCTCTCATTTTCTGTCAAAAATCCCAACAGTAGTAACTACTGAAGATAATGACAGCTCAATTAGGCCAGTAACTTTAACAGAACTCAAGTGTTTGGCATTAATAAGTCTAGCAGTCCAGGGCCTGATGGCTACACTACACATTTCTTTATTAAAAAATATAAATTTGATGGCCTGATGGCTTCAAGGCATGGGACATAATTTGCTTAGATTTATTAGAGGTATCAAATGATTTTCTAACTAGATCTCACATTCACAGGGGTATATCCAGTACTTGGATAACAATAATCCCTAAAAAAGAGACTCCAATCACCTTCATTGATTACAGGTCTATAAGTCTTTCCAATGTTACTAACAATATTTTCTCAAAATTTTTAATGGAAAGACTTAAGCCTTTGATGCCAAAATTGATCTCACCACAACAAACAACTTTCCTAAAAAATAGAGATATTTCAGATAATGTCATCTATCTTAAGGAAATGTTTAGATTTTTAAATAGAAAGGACAGTGACCCCAATTGCATACTAAAACTTGATTTAATGAAGGCATTTGATAGGGTTAGCTGGACTTTCTTTAAAATAATTCTCCAAAAAGTTGGCTTTCACAGTATGTTCATTCAGTGCATTATAAAAAATCTGTCAGATGCTTGATTTTCAATTCTTATCAATGGTTCACCTGTAAGATATTTCAAGGCCACTAGGGAAATAAAACAGAGAGATCCCCTTTCCCCTTTCCTGTTTAATCCTTCTCTAGAAGCTTGGCTTTGTCTGTGAATATGGTAATATGGCCTATTACTCTCTCCCCAGAAACTCTGTCTAGATTTCTCACCTTAGTTATGCTGATGACACAGTTATATTCCTCAAAGCTTCTAGACTAAACTTGAAAAAAATGAAAGCCTTTTTGGTCAAATTTGAGGAGATCTCAGGTCAAAAGATGAATTTTGAAAAGAGTGAGTTCTATGTCAAAGCCTCCATTTCTGATTCCAAGCTTAAACAGATTAAAACTATAATGCGCATGAAACATGGTAGCTTACCTTTCAAATATCTTGGAGTACAAATTTTCACTGGGAGGACTCTTAATATCAATTTCCAATCTATATTGGAAATGATAGACAAAAGAGTCAAAAATTGAAAAAATGCGTGGCTTTCAACTGGAGGCAGATTGACCCTAATTCAATCATGCCTTTACTCACTGCCAAATCACATTTGGGCAGTTATGCTCCCCACTAAACTATTTATAAAAAAATTGAAAGGAAACTTTCAATTTTTTTCTGGGGAATGACAGATACGGGCCCTAAAAAAACCTGGAGGAAGTGAGATTTACTGTGTTATCCACCATAGTACATGCTTTCACCTGTAAGCTATGGTGGAAATACCAATTGGGAAAAGTTCATTGGACTTTATTTTTAGCTTCCCTCCCTGATACATCTAAGAAGTCACACACTTGGAAGATGATATGCAAAGTTAATCTCTTTGCAGAATCATGTTCCAAAGTGATACATGGTGAGGGACTCTGCAATATGTGGAATTCCAATTGGACTGATCATGGCCCCCTAATAGATATGTTTGAGCCTGAAGATGACTCCATTTATAACCTTTCAGTGGCTGAGTTTGTCATACAAAAAAATCTATCTCCTTCCTCTTCTGACTCAGCACTTACCACCCCATGTCATCTCCATCCTCACAGCTACAAACACCTCCCCAAACAGGCCTGATAAACTGATTTGGAAACCTGACCCCTTTGGGAATTTCACTTTCAGGTCTACCTATGAAAAACTAAGGGTGTGTTTGGTTGGGAAAGTTTTTGCAAAACTTGGACTATCCAAGTCCAGTTTTGTAAAATCTTGTTTGGTTCACCAAGTTTTCCAAAATTCAGACTTGCAAAATCCTAAAAACCAATCAAAGATTTTGTTTCATACTCACAAAATCCAACCCAACTAAACAAGGATTTTGCAAAACCAGACTCTCAAAATCCCAAACAAAAACCCATACCAATTCCAAAACAAAATCCAGACTCTCAAAAATCTTGCGAACCAAACACACCCTAAGGCCTCTCAAACAACAGTTTTCAGTTATGAGTAAGGTTTGGGCACCAGAACTATAGAAAAAAATTTCCATATTTATGTGGAGACTATTAAATGCTTTGGTGCCTTTTGATGATATTATCAGACAATTCGGTTTTCATCTGCCCTATAAATGCTGTTTCTGCAACAATTGTGATTCAATTCATCATTTCTATACTCAGTGTCATGTTGCCTGTGCTCTATGGAAAGAAACGCACCTTATCTGTTTTTCTGAGTTTTCAGTTGCAATAGTTTGTGGGACAGATTAGCCACATGTTGCTGTTGGGCTTTTTCAGGTCTCTCTAGGGCACGCACCAGGATCAATCATGTGGCTCCATCAATTGTTTGTTGGATCCTCTGGAAAGCTAGAAACAAACAACTCTGTGATGATATCTCCCCATCCATTGCTGCTCTGACCAAAGAACTCAAATAATCCCTTTTTTTGGCCTTCACCAGGAAATCCCTTAAGCTTACTAGAAAGGTTGACAAAGAACTGGCAGAATTTGGGATTATCCCATCACCATATATAACTCCCAAGCCAAATTTTATCCCAGTACTGTGGAGAAGACCTCTCTGTGGTTGCAAGGTGAATGTAGATGCTGCATGGTCCAAGGGCAAGGCTGGCCTAGAAATCATCATCAGAAACTCTCAAGCCTCTTTGCATATGCAAAGACATGCTATGTACAAGCTTCCTCTCCTCTGCAGGCTGAGATCTTGGCTATTGAAGAGGGCATCAAAACAGCAAGGTCACTCAATTTTACTCACCTGATTTTTGAAACTGACTGTTTACAAGCTGTGCAGATGATTAACAACTCTGAAAGCAGACAATGGAGGCTATTCTATCAGTTGGATTCAGTTCATTCTCAGTTAGGAAATGATAAGCTATCCCACATAATGAGAGAAGGAAACTCATCTGCTGATTCATTAGCAAAGTTTTCCCTCAACAGCTTGGACAACTCAGCATACAGTTGGACTACTCTACCTTCTCCAGTTAAAGGTTTCATTATTCTTGATGCTGAACATGTTCCATCCATCAGAACCTCTCAAAGCAATTTTTGGACAGCAAATGCCAACAAATGATAATCTATCTGCTGTCTCATTAGTTTTCTCCTAGGAATTTTGTTCCTCTCCACACTCTTGAATTCCTTGCTACAATGTTCTTGCGGCTGAGTTGCTCTTCGTCTTGACGTTGGCTAAGAAGTTTCTTGAAATTGTTACAAGTTTTGAATCATTTATGTGAGGGTGGCCCTTTTTCGGCCATCTAGAAGGTTGAGTTTTTTTTGTCAACCTAGTACCATTTTTCTAGTCTAGCTACATGTACAAACTGAGCCATATGGCTTCTCTTTATTTTTCTGCTCTTTTTTTTTGGGGTTTCCTTGGTTTGGGGTGCCTATAAAGTCCCCCTACCTTTAATAAGGTGGCATTCATAAAAAAAAAAAAACGATTTTGTTTGATTCTTCAAACATCATTCTTATTATTATTAGACCTGTTTTCGCAATTTGATTATGATTTTCTTTGATTTTCAATTGATTTGGTTAATTTTGTAATTTTGGTCCATTCAATTTAACTGAATTTTGGTAGATTTAAGTTTTTAAGAGGATTTGATCATAATATAATTTGATAAGTCAAAAAGGAAATTGATGTAAATGGAATGTAATGGTCGATCGATTATTAATGACATTTTTTCAACGATATCGATATTTATGTGTTTGACTATATATCAAACGAAATACTCCTTGTAGTATTATTTATTTAGTAATATGATTTTAATATTTTGCATTGTATCGATCTGCAATTTTTGTTCAACAATTTTATATAATCTATATATATAGGTGATTAATTAATTAAAAAATATAATGTGAAAATTGTTAAATTCATGATTAAATATTTCTATCAACATTTCAAAAGTAATTGTGTATTTAATTGTGAGAAACACTTGTGTAAAGTGGTCTTATGATAAAGCAATGTCTTAATTCTTCATGTTTTAAATTCAAATTAATAATTAGACTCAAAACTTGAAGGCGGAGAAGTGAACGATAGTTTATTGTTGTACATACATACATTTCTTCTTAAATCTCTAGATGCTACATCGGTGGATGTAAATAAGTGGCCCAAACTGAATAGCGTTGGTGGCATCACAATAGAAACTAATCCATCTGAGCTATATACATGTTAAGACTCTCCATAAAAAATCTTTTCACAGAACAATGCTCACAATCAGGCGCATCAGACATCTCAAGGGGTGATTCAGGTATTGACGTGTTTTTAGGACCTGGATATATAGCATGCAATAAAGTGATATTATAATTGATGTGGCGAAAATCAGTAATAACTGAATGCTTAAAATAAATATAAACATGAAGAATATAAAATAAAATGCCTAATAAGAGTAAGATTAACCTGCAGTTGTTTTCGAGTGGCTTGATGTAGCATTCTCATGTACGGGGATATCATGAATTGTGCTACTTGAATTATCTGAATATAGCAGATGAACAAAATATATATTTAATATTTACAAGCTATCAATTCTCTGCTTAAAATAAACATAAAGATAGAGAATATATATTGCTTGAAAATGAATGAGAATAAGACTGCCCCGTAGTTTGCATTGATGGAGCATCCCGTGTATGAGGATATCAAGAATTCTGCTACTTGAAGTACCTGAATATATAAGATGAAGTCAATGTTTTAAATGTGATGTATATGAATACTTGTTATAATATTAAGAAAACATATCAAGAATCTAGTCAGTTTAAAAAATGAGGGAGAGTAAAAAATTGTGTGAAAGGGACATGAACGTGGAGTTGTGTTCATCTGCTTGAGAACCAAAATTGAAGGGAGAATTGACATTTGGTGTGTTGAATGGCATGTCACGTGATTACCTGTTTGAACGACTTTCACATAGATAAAATGCAAATAATTTAAATTAGATGTATAAATACTTACAGATCACAGATTTAAAATATTGAAATGTAAACGTTTATCTCAGAGGACATAAACCTGATGTCGTATTTGTTTGATTAGTTGAGACTGAATATGTATGGGAGAATTGACAACTGAAGGGGACTGGGAAACAACTATTGTTTGTGCATATTTCTCTATTTTGTGTCACTTCAGCATCTGCGACGGACATCATTTTTATCTATCTAAAAGGAAGCAAAGAAATTCATATATTAGGTAATGGATGCACATCAGTGATCGATACAAATAAAAAAGACATTATCATGAATTTGAGGTAAACCGTCATAATCTTCACAGCTTAGTATGTTATCATGGTTTAAAGTAAAGTTGAAGCTATTAAGAGCCCTTTTGTCAAGTTGTTCACATGCGCTTGTGAAAATTAACACTCACTTAGCCTGTTCTAAAAAATATCATGTAACAACATCAAATCTTATGCACACACATATGTATCAACAAAGGAATGAAATGTGGATACAATGAAACTTAAAATGAAATAATCATGAGCGGCAGTGTTCATGACATAGACAACAACATGGCAACACAGATATTGCAAAATGTGTTGTATAAAGTTGACGTGGCATAGTATGAGAAATAAAAATTGTATCATCACAAAGGTAAATAGATTAATCCAAAAAATGCAGTTGAGCCATGTTGTCAAAGAGGGGTTAAGGCATCTTGGTAATGATCAGTCATCTGAATGTTTTTATTATAATTTTATGAAAAAATATAGGAAAATATTTGGTATGATGCCATCTAGCATATAAATACTAAGCCCTATTATATTTTATGCAAAAGCAGTAGTGTGATCCTTATTAGTTATTTTGAAATTTTGTATACATAAAATTGAATATTTTTATTGAAATTTGTATCGGAGATTAATTTTAAAGTAGTGAGCTTCTGAGAAAGTGCAAGCATTTTCAGCCTTTAACTGGAGGCAACCGAGAGTTTTGATATACTGAAAATGTACAGAAATATATATATAACTACTTGAGATGACGCCGGGAGAGGGTTGGGGTGGGATGTTAGTGGGTCAACAGGAGCGACGTCGAATAAGATCGAGGAAAATTTAATCCAAATGTCATTCATTTTTCTATCAACTGTTTGTCGAACTCATGATCCAAGACAATGGACTATTTAGTATTTACGGTTTTAGAACGAGTTATGAGTATGGGGCTTCCTCCACAAGTGAATAGGAAGCTGACAAACAAATAATAACGTGTTTTTCAATAGAAAATTTATGACTTTCACGTCTAATCAAAACTAAGTTATAATCTGAAGTAACTATTCTTATTCAAATAAAGGTAAGTTTCCGTATAAATTTGTGCGGTGTCTAGCAATTTTAATTTTCTCATATTATCTAGAAACGTTTTTTTTTCTTTTGAGTTTGAAAATTAATTTGCTAGGAACAGAATGGAAAAGGCCAAGTATGCATGTAGCTTATTTTTCATTTTCAAGATGGTACCCTAAATGTATTAATTATTTATCATAATTGATATAAAAGTTTATCAAGATGTGGATTAAATTAGTAACATCCGTATATACTTCATTTAAAAGATAGAAAATGATTAGTACATTTAGTAAAAGTTTTTAGGTAGTAAAATATATTATGTCATTTTACCGGATTAATTACATGAACAACTATTAGTTATTAACTATTTTTTAAAAACACGTATAAATAATCTGCTAGTCAAATAAACTAATACATTTAGATAATCAAATTAACTAACATCTAATTTTCAAACACCCCTTAATTTTGTTTAGTTATAAAGAAATTCAATACAATTTAACTTAAATATTGAATATTTTGAAATTCAACATAAAAATGTTACTTCCCATGTAAATTCTTTCATTTAGCATATAAACATGTTTTATTATTATTTAAGAAAATTTATAATTTTCAAATTAATAATAAATTTTAATTTTAATGAAATAGTCTTATAAGACTGCAGAGAAAATAATATAGGATGGATTAAATGAAACGAGGGACAATGTTTTCAAAAACAAAAAACATGAAATGAGGGAAAATATTAGTAATTTGAACAAGCGGTTCACTATGGAAAAGTTGATTCGGTCAAACCATAACCACCGGTCGGACTGAGATTGGCTGTAGGATTTACAGCCTGTCCACGCAGTAGACACGGCTTACGCGGCGCGGCCGACGCGGCTTACGCGGTCGACTCTGGCTATAAAGTCAAACCAGATCTAAAGATTAGGGTTACTGTTCTTGTCGCTCTCATCATCATCAGAAATTCAGAATCGATCTCTTCCATTTCCATCTTTGATCATCATCAAAATCTCTGATTCCATTTCCACTGCAAATCAGCAAACCCTAATTAGATCAATGGCCGACGACTGCGAAACCCCACCACCCACCCTGCGAAACCTGGCCGCCCATTCTCCGGTAACCCCACCACCCACCCTGCGAAACCTGACCTTTACTTCTCCGGTAACCCCACCACCCACGCTTCGAAACCCGGCCTCCCATTCTCCGGTAACCCCACCACCCACCCTGCGAAACCCGGCGCCCCCTTCTCCGGTAACCCCACCGCCCACCCTGCGAAACCCCCAGAACAACCGAGCTCCTAATCCTCCTCCTCCCACCGGCCTTGAGATATACATTGATACGCCCAATCGAACCTCTTCCGAGAGGAATCGATTCAGGTTCCGATCAATCTCTCGCGCTCTTGATTTCAGTGCTCCTGTTGAGGAACAGGTGGTTCAGAAGAAGGAGAAGAAATCGAAGAAGAGCAAGGAGGAGGAGGAGGAGAGGAGGAGGAGAGCAACAAAAGCCCTCCTCAAGTATTACAGATGATTATTATTTTTCTGTGCCCTAATTACTTTGTTGTCAATGTGCTCTCTGTGCCCTAATTCCTTTATTTCACTCTCATGTTTCTGCCATGTTTCTTTCCTTTGTCTGTCTGTTGTGATGCATGCAATCTGTGAGAGGGTGCTTCTTGTAGGGATAGTTTGGAATATATGATCTGCATGATTCTGTGAAGCCTAGAAGAGATAATGTGATATTAAGCATGTTGCAGTCTCATAAACTTAATTGGATGCTTTGATATTCCCTGTTGCTTTGTTTTATCTTGCTCCACTTGTGCAAACTCTGCATCTTAGACATGATGAGGGTGCTTCGTGTAGTGATAGTATGCGTGATTCTGTGAGGCCTAGAACAGATAATATGATATGAAGCATGTTGCAGTCTATAAACTTAATATGATGCTTTGATCATATATTTCGCCTCGATGTTGCTTCTTTGTTTTCTCTTTCTCCACTTGTGCAAACTGTTAGACAGGGATTACAGGTAACTGGTCACTTCCCCAAGGAGCCTACAAGCTGAACACTCTTGTAATAAGAAGCAGAATGTATCAGGTTCAGGACATTAGAGAGATTCAAGTGGAGACCGATAAAGGGCCTTGCTTGGTGTCCTTTTCAGGCCAACCTGCTTGCCTCAGGTGCACTTGATGGATGCATCAAGTACTGGACACCCGAGCTTGCTTGTATTCTGTCACCACTGGATCTCAGGGAGCTGCTCAGCACTTGTGGATTCACTCGAAATTAGCTGCCTTTGTGGGGACTATCCTTCAATGGTGAGGATTGCTGAGCTCAACGGCACACATCTCCAGAACTTCACATGGCTCGGAGCCCTAATGTTTGTCCTGTTGCCACTGCATCACCTGATGAAGCTCTGAGAAAGTGAAATGTCTTTGGAGATCCTGAATAGCCAGCCAAGCCAAGCCTCGTCCTCCTGATCCATTTACATAGTAGAAAGTTTGTCTAGTAGATAGAGAATGTATTATTACAGGTTTTAGTATCCCCTAAACCTGGCAAACAGTTGAATATAAAGATGATTTTTCTGTTGTTATTTTTATTGTTTTCATATATAAAAGTACTTCAAGACAAAACAACAAAATGAAATAACTATGCTATAAGTAACCATTTAACTGCTTTTTAAGCATATATGTGAAGTCTGAAGTGAAAGGAAAGTGTTCACTAATTAGTAAAGTTTCTCATCTGAGCATTTATTAAAGTGCGTATCTGTTAAAGCCTAAAAGGGCATGATGGCATCAGTGACAGTGAGTTACTGGTATTCTTGTAGTTGAGTGCTTTCTGTGGCCATTCAAAGGTTGATGTTTTGATGAATGGACACAGCTCAGTTATATTCATTCTTAAAACTATTGGCAATTTTAAACATATACCTCTTTGCATGTTAAACTTTTCAGTAAGTTTATCTGTTAAACATATTCTGCTGCATTTATAATGTTCTTACCTAACATTCAGCAAGAACATAGTTTCTTTTTAATCCAGAACCCTGATCATCTGCACCATCACCGCTCTCCATTCACAATCTCTATATTACAACAATCACAAATCACATAACTAAGTACTCCTTTTTAGCTACAGATGGGATATAACTTACAAACTGCTAAACTGCTAATTCACATGAACTGAAGGTACACAGTACATACTTTGTACTACTAAAGACAATGCCCCAATAGACATTTTTACTTATACTCAGATTGAATTTATAGTCAAATAAAATGCAACATAATCACCATTCTTATTACAGTATAATGTCAACCTATTACCCAAAAAAAAATAAAGAGAACCTAAGTTCAAAAACAGGCATTCACTCATAGATTTCAGGCATCTACTTCTTCGTCATTATTCATGTCCCTCCTCTTCCCTTTGCTGATGCAAGTGGTTGCTTCATTCTGTTGCTCAGCCTTCTTTTGAGCTCGAATCATTGCTCTTCGTGCACGTGGGCGCATTTCTCGTACTAGAATAATAATAAATGCATCACATTTCCAACCTAAAAGATAATAGAATCAACTGGAACAGAGGAAGGTTATGATTTTATACTTACATCACGCAATTTGTTTCTAGGCAACCTGCGCATGACAGCCTTCCGGATGACTTCTTCTCCTTAAAGGTCCTTGTCTTGAGGTGGCCTATATATACCTACGTATAATCATCCAAGTGTTAAATTTTGTGCAAACTAAGGCAAAAAGTTGTTTGTGTTTGGTAGCTAGGATCATCAAATAAGACTGTTACTTACCCTGTATGCTAGTGGTACAACTTTTCCGTAAATTTTCTCTCAGTGGCACAAATATCCTTAGCATTGATTACAATGCACATATCACCTTCATCTCGATATGTCAGCTTATTTTTTTCCCTGCAAGACAGTGGTGTGATTTGCGAATCCAGTCTTCCAAGGATCTGCACGAGAGAACTGATTTACTTCATCAGATGGAATAATTATACCAAACCACAAACATGCAATTCACAGATCTTTATACAGCCGGACATAAAAAAAGAGAAACATAAGCAGAAAATCAACCTGGCCCTTCGCATCAAAAACTCTCCATTTTAGACCTTCCAGATCGATGCGCTTTATTCCTGCTAATGCTTTCTGCACAGCAGATGAAAAAACAACTCTTTGTGAGAGGAAATTCTCAGAAAAACAACTAAAATCATATAGAGAGATGTCATAATCACAATTTGGTATTTGACAAAAATACGAACAGACCACATCACCGCAGTACTAATCATACGCATTCATTATACAACTAAATCAGACACATAAGCACAGATCAAATCACCTCAGCATTACTATCTACAGTCATAAAGCAGTATCCTATACAGCCTCAAGCACCAATTCTCAATCAACAGTCAGATTGCAAACTCTCAAGCACAATTATAACTAAGTCTGACAGATACTGCTACACTAATCCACTAAATTACAGGCATTACTTCAAGCACAACTAAGAATACAAACAGAGCGATTCACCTCATTACTAACCATTACCACTTGCTACACGAATCCAATATTCAAGATCAACAAGTGACGTTACTCTAAATCTCAAGCACAATAAACAATTGGTTGAGGACATTTCACAAACACCTTGCTTACAACAACTACAGTTTTTCTCCATGGTCTAAATTTTGAACAAAGACACATGACCAAAGTATCAAGATTGAAGCTTTATCTAACCTTTAAGTTACCACTGAAAGCCTGACCCGGAGCCGCCATATCTCAGCTACAAAATATCCTTAAAAAATCCTCGTCCTTAATCAATCAATCAGCATATCACCAGATACCTACAAGAAATGCGCATTATATTAATTTGTTCAAATTAGTCGCCTTTACCATAGTGAAAATCATCAATTCAATATGGTCAGGTGAACATTTTCAAATCCGTTGACAGATTTGTATGTCACAAATTTATTTGCTAATTGCTACGTGTGTGCATGGCACTAATGAGTCACTACATGTTACATTATTTTATTAGTACGCTGAATTGAGACATTTTCTCAAGAATTACCAGTATTTTTAACGACCGCCAATTACCATAAAGAATATTGGGTCAGTGTTTATAAAATTTTTAACACATCTTATGTGATAGAACTTCTATTAAATTCTACACTTATTTGCCAATGTAATATAATATAAATGTTAAATTGCTTAATTCCACTATTAACTGCTTTAAATTTGTTTATTGGCCATATTCTTATCTCCCAAATTAATGAAAAATTGGGCATCGTCACTGGTCAATACTATTGACATCTACTGCTACGAATATATACTCTGCCCATTCAATGGAATATGGGACGGAAACGCTTGTATGGAAAACAAACACGTTGTTTGAAGATGTGATTCAGGAAGAGGTTTGTATAATTAAAAACCCTAAATATATAGGTGCGAATTGAGGTTTTCAGTACGTTGGAGAAAATATCATATGGAAAATAAAGGAAGTTCTGTATACAACTCGGTATCTTATATTTCAAAATACCATTAAAATTATTGGGCATTGTTATATGCAGTCTAATATTTACTTATACAGTCCGTATTTATTCATGAAGTGAATAACACTTACAGTATTTATTCAAAAGTTTTTTTAGGAAGTATTTATTCAAAAGTAAATGTTGTTCTCATATATAAGGGTATAGGTACTTTAAATACGAATAAGGATTGTAAAAATAATGTTGGATAATATCTATCAATTCTCAAATTATAATGTTATCCCCTATATATTATATTTCTACATAAATATAATTAACAACTAAACATATTTTTGTAACTTCACTTTATTTTGGGTACAAGAGTAAAATACAGGACTACATAAACCTAAAAATAATGGGTAATTGCATGAGGCACGTACGTACTCTGCAGAGAAAATGGGAGGCTACGGTTTTAGGTTAGGTTCGAATTATAAAGATCGCAATTTCTTGATACGTACGTTACCGAATGACTTAAAGGCAAAACCGAACTTTGGTGGACTTTAAGCAGGTGAAGCTATGAATCCTCTATAAAGTAGACGGAATAATAATTCCCAGATCGAAACGGTGCCGGGAAAAAATGGGGTTTTTAGTTAGCTCTGTCTCAATCTTCATCGCAGTCTTTGCAGTGTTCCTGAATACATCTTCTGCAAACAGATGCTCACGCTCCAATAACATTGATTCAGTTTACCAGTTAGGAGATTCATATCTCGACACCGGTAACCTGATTCGAGTACCGGGTATTGGTTCAACGGTGCCGGCTGCTCGTCTTCCTTACGGTCAAACTTTCTTCGGTAGACCTACTGGGCGTTACTCCGATGGCCTACTCGTTATTGATTACTTGAGTACGTATATCACACAATATCTCGTCTTATCATAAATTTACAAGAAAAACAAAATATCTGTTTCTCATTGAAAAACAGTTTAATGATTATCAGTATCATCCTGACATCTGTTATATCATGCACTAATTAAATATCGACACGTCATGTTAAATTAGATTATAATTGGGCCACATGTTTAGACATTCAAAAATATAATTTTAAAATTAAAATAAAAATATCTTAAGCAATCAAAATATCATAATTATACACCTGTCATATTCTAGTTAGTGTGATATATTAGGATCGTCCTAATAAATGTTATACTGATCTCTCTATATATATATATATATATTTGTATTTTCTTGTCAAAAAATGTTTTTAACTGAGATGGATTGCGTGTTTGCATGCAGCTATGGCTCTGAAACTACCACTACTCAATCCCTATCTAGACAAGAATGCGGCATTTTCCAACGGAGTTAATTTTGCTGTTGCTGGAGCCACTGCTTTGAATCTTTCTTTCTTTAGTGATCGTGGATTGTCAGCTTTTGATGATGGCAACATACCTCTCACTAACCAAACCCAATGGTTTAAACTCTACCTGGCCTCCATTTCTTCTTCCCCAAAAGGTATAGGGTTTTTGCTCAAAATTACTGATCAGAACTCTGTACAAATATTTCATGCAAATGTTTGTGTTACAGAACGTTCAGCAAAGCTTCGAAAGTCGTTGGTCGTTCTGGGAGAGTTTGGAACAAACGATCTCAGCTATGCTTTCACACACGGCAGATCTCTTCAAGAACTTCGAACTTACATACCCCATATTGTTCAAGTAATCATCGGTAGTGCAAGAGTAAGTTGGCTCTACACATGAAATTAATGCTCGTTTAATATATATTTTTCCCATTTTTTGTGTTGCTTGATCCTTAAGAAGATACAATTATATTAATATGTATGTATAGATACTGAATAAAATGTGATGCATGGGCGGATCTATGTAGTGAACTGGTATATATGGTTCCAATTATATCAAAAATTGACAGAGTAGCAAATAATTATCAGGCTACGGAATTTTTAACTATTAACTTATTAATTTATTATGAAGACATACTAAAAATTGATGGAGTAGTCCATATTATGGAGGTGTGGAAATATTTAACTAATTCAATTTAATTATTAATTTATTATTATCATCACTCTTAGTTGTATTTAATCATATTTTAAAAGAGAATTTTCTGGATCCGGTACGACTGTGATGAATGTGTATATGGTGCAGGAGATAATCAGTTTTGGTGCCACTCGGATTGTATTTCCTGGGAATTTTCCACTCGGTTGTTTTCCTGTTATATTGTTTGTATTTGATCAAGCAAATACAAGTGCAGCAGAATACGATGAATATGGATGTTCAAAAAGTTACAATAACTTGACCACCGCTTTGAATACTCAGCTACAGATTGGGTTGGCCACTCTTCGACGGGAATTTCCGAGTTTGACAATTATATATGCTGATTTCTACCATGCTTTCTTCTCAGTTCTTTCTCGTGCAAATTCTTTTGGTAAGATATTAAGGTCACATTCAATTTATTGCAAAATCTTTAATTTAGATTAAATTTCAATATATGGCCAATGATAAATAAAATACATTCGATTAAAGTTTGAATTATTTCACTAAAAATTTCTAAATTGATCTATAAGGATTCGACAATGGATCTCTACTAAGAGCTTGTTGCGGAATTGGTGACCGATACAATTACAATGGGAGCATAAGTGCATGCGGAGCTTCTGGAGGTTCTGTTTGTCCGAATCCAAAGCATTCTATTCATTGGGACGGCATTCATCTAACACAAGAAGCTTACCATCGGATTTCAAATATTCTCATTCCTGCCCTCCTTTCAAAAATCAATTGTGTTTAAATGGTACGCTAAATAATTACTTGCTATATACAGATAATATTACTATACATGCATATTGTGCAGTAAAATTAGAAATATAATTTTCGGAGTACAGATTAAAGGTTTACAACTTTGGAATCTGTGTTATTTTAATTAATAATTGACATGGTTAGAGTTTAAATTAATTGAAGTGATCAGTCAAAAGGGCAAACTAAAAATAAAATAATTTACACCAAACTAAGATTAATTGTACTTAATATATTATAAAACATCAATGTACCACACACCATCGGGTTCACTCACATAAAATTTTTCTATCTCTATAATTTAGCAAATATTTGTCCATCAAAAAGACATTGGTGATTGTTCCGTACACAAGATTTGAGGAATAATCTTACTCACTTCAATTAGAATGTATCAAATCAGGTATATACACCACCATTAACAAGAGGTTAGATATACAACTTGCTTCAGATTCCAGAGGTAGCATCGCATGAGAAGTATGTTGGATTGCCTTCAATTATAGGCGGGGTCAAGATAGAAATCTTTCAGAACTTGGAAGAGAGAATTAGACAGATGATGGATGAATGAAATGAGCGGAACCTCTCAAAAGTAGAGAAGGAGATACTAATCAAATCTGTATTGCAGGCTATACCCAACTACAAAATGACATGTTTAATCTTACCCAAAAACTGGCTAGATGATGTTCGAAGTCTGATCCTACGGAAAGAACAAAGATAGCTTGGGTATCATGGGAGAAAATAGCCAGATCTAAAAGCAAGGGTGGACCTGGATTGCGGAATCATCAGTTCATCATCACTACGATCAACAAAATCATTGCATCTCTATCCATCATTATTAAAAATCATTATCATCTTTGTTGGTAATCATCATTATGATTATTTTGTTGATGACATCAAATACCTTATCACAAGATTGTTTGGTAAAATTATATGTATTTAGAGGGTATCTTGACTATTAATAACTTTCTTTAGACATATCAATAATATCTAAAATTTGATATGGACGCTGTGTATTTATGTATGTGGAAGAATGCCGAAATTCTGAGAGAACCTTAAATTCGATGTCTGCTAGAGTAATTATGTCATCCTCGTAGATGTATATCCTTTTATACTCATCTTCTACGCAAACCAATTCCTGGAAGATGATAACGATACAAATTAATACAAACACAACAATTAAAAATCAATTTAAGCCTTGTTAAAAAAAATATAACTCACCAGAGGTGGTAGAAAAACAAGCTTAGATTTATTAGAATCCCAATCATGGACAAATTTTGGCTTAGTTTTTTGTAAACTAGGAACATGGGGAATATACACGCCACCATCAGTATTGAATTCAACATGAAAGTCATATATCACACAATCGGGCTCTCTCCAATCAGGTTGCAGAAAGAAGTCACTCATATCTATTCTCACAGGATCACCCCACAAAATGAAATAATTATTCACGGCTTGATGCAACTCGCGCGCCTTGAATTTTGTGAGGATCCCACTCATCTTCGTTGATTTGAAGGTACCTACCCACTGTTGATAGTTCATAAACAAACCCAGCCTAAAATATTTATGTAAACCACCAACACAGTCAACAAAATGCTCTGGGGTCCAAAGATCAATAGTTTGACTCTCATCTATTGTCCGGTAGTTTGCATCTTTTGCATCAATTCCCTCTCTTTGTATCCAACAACGGGCCAACCACTCTATCATATTTTGGCCGGAACTTACCACTCTATCATATTTTGGCCGGAACTTATCTTTAACAGACTCGTCCACCGGGTTAACACGTATTTTCTTCCTCACACTAGTTGGAATTCTGATTCGCTTTAAATGGTGAAAGGAGTAATTCTTCAAGACTCCATATATATCAAATTCTTCAACGCGCTTATCGTGGTATCCAATTGACATCATTACATTCATTCCTACAACAAAAAAGCACAAACTATAAAAAATATAAAACTTTATATCAAATCACAAAGTACAAAATATTAATTACTTCTGCTATTACAGAATGACCTCCATGTTTGATGAAATGAAGCTGCCAAGGCATTGGTTCTCAAAACTTAAAAAAAGTAATGAGTAGGTTGCTCTTGATAATTGCCACAAAAGAAAATGTAAATTTACACCAATCTTCTCCAAACTGGCATCATCCCTACAGAGCCTTGAAAACATCGACATTCCCTGTGAATAAGCCAGAGAATATACATATAAGATAAATATTTCGCAGACTCTAACTCTTTCAGTAGAATACCAAATCAAATGCACACAACACATAGAAAAATATCATCGTAATGCTCCTTGTACACAGAATAACCATCCTAATGCACACAGAACACGTAAACCTTCTTTTAGAGATTAGCATCCAAAACTCATCCTAATAATGCACACAGAACATTGGATAATCATTCTCAATAGAATATACTGATCATACTAATGCGTAATGCTCTTTGTACACAGAACAACCATCGTACTCTTTGTACACAGAAGAACCATCCTAATGCACACAGAACATAGAAAAAACTTCCTTTAGAGATTAACATTAGAAACTCATCCTAATAATACACACAGAACATTGGATAATCATCCTCACTAGAATATACATAACATCCTAATGCGCACATAGTAAACGAAAAAATCATTCTTACGGAGAGTGAGAGTGACGACTAAACGCCGCAGGGTGAGAGCCGCCGCAGTGTGAGAGGTCGCCACAGAGTGAGGCAAGAAGACCGTTTTTGGGTCTAAGAGTTTAAGAGTTGTAAAACAATTGGGCATGGAATTCACAGATGAACCTCGATGTCAGGGTACTTATTCTAAGCGGGTCTTGATTTAAGTTTAAATTTTCACTAAAAATTTCTAAATTGATCTAAAAGGTTTTGACAATGGATCTCTACTAAGAGTTTGTTGCGGAATTGGTGACCGATACATTTACAAGGGAAGCATAAGTGCATGCTGAGCTTCTGGAGGTTCTGTTTGTCCGAATCCAAAGCATTCTATTCATTGGTACGGCATTCATCTAGCACAAGAAGTTTACCATCGGATTTCAAATATTCTCATTCCTGCCATCCTTTCAAAAATCAATTGTGTTTAAATGGTAAACTAATAATTACTTGTTATATACATATAATATTACTATACATGCATATTATGCAGTAAAATTAGAAATATAATTTCCGGAAAACAGCTTAAAGGTTTACAACTTTGGAATCTGTGTTAATTTAATTTTATAATTGGCATGGTTAGAGTTTAAATTAATTGAAGTGATCAGTCAAAAGGGCAAACTAAAAATAAAATAATTTACATTAAACTAAGTTTAATTGTACTTAATAATAAAATGTACTTAAATCAAAAAGTGATTAATTGTAAAACATCGATGTACCAGACACCATTGGGTTCACTCAAATTAAAATTTTCCATCTCTATAGTTTAGCAAATATTTGTCCATCAAAAACACGTTGTGATTGTTCCATACACAAGATTTGAGGAATAATCTTACTCACTTCAATTAGAATGTATCAAATCAGATATACACACCACCATTAACAAGAGGTCAGATATACAGCTTGCTTCAGATTTATTCCAGAGGTAGCATCGCATGAGAAGTATGTTGGATTGTCTTCAATTATAGGCGGGGTCAAGATAGAAATCTTTCAGAACTTGGAAGAGAGAATTTGACAGATGATGGATGAATGAAATGAGCGGAACCGATCTCAAAAGCAAAGAAGGAGATACTAATCAAATCTGTATTACAGGCTATACCCACTACGCAATGACATGTTTAATCTTACCCAAAAACTTGCTAAAATGATATTCGAAGCCTGATCCTACGGGAAGAACAAAGATAACTTGGGTATCATGGGAGAAAATAGCCACATCTAAAAGCAAGGGTGGACTGGGATTGCGGAATCATCAGTTCATCACCACTATTATCAACAAAATTATTATCATCTCTATCCATCATCATTAAATCATTACAATCTTTGTTGGTAATCATCATTATATTTATTTTGTTGATGACATCATATACCTTATCACAAGATTGTTTGGTATAATTATATTTATTTAGAGGGTATCTTGACTATTAATAATTTTCTTTAGACATATCAGTAATATCTGAAATTTGATATGGACGTTGTGTATTTATATATGTTGAACATTGTTTCAGATTTCAATTAGTGATGAATTCGAAAATAATATATATATTTCAGAGTTGAAAGTCTGATAAATTTGATAACTCGATATTAACTAAATAGAATAGAATATCATTCGATTATTATAAATAATTGAAACATGTTTATTCTTGTTGCTGAAGAAGAGCAATTAGCTTTTCCTTAGAAGTACGGTATTTTTCCGTCAACTCAGAAGTAGCAAACGTTTCTTCCTTTAACTCTATTGCTAGCCGTGCAGTTTCCTGTCCACCACATTCAAATTTAAACACATCATCAAATTTATATAAAAGTTCGGATTAAACCTATGGGTTCTTATATGTATATAATAAAACACATTTTATATAATGTGCCAGAACTATTAATAATAACAATAATAATAATAAAGTCTGACAAGAAACCTGTTGAAGTTAAACGGAAAAATAGTACCAGTTTAGTATCACGACAGGAAAGAATCAGTGGCGGAACAACCTCAATTATACACTTGGAGTGCCTCGTCCCATAGCTTTATCTTCGCAGAAAACCATACCAAAAACTAGGTTTAAAAGCATAGATATATAATATAATATAGTTAAATATCAGATTCTAGTTTAATAAAACTGAATTTAATTACAAAAATATAAATTGAAAATAATCAAATAAGCAGTGATTAATTCTTACCGCTTCATTCAAGCATTTTATCGTATCGTCTTTTTTCTCTGACAATTTCTTCAGCTGTGCGACGCGCCTCAGAAGCTTCTCCCTCTCTGCTGGATCCATAATATTTCTTGAGTTTACCCTTTAATTTCCCCAATAAATATGTTGTTTTTTTAGGTTTTTAATCTTTGGAAAGAAAATATATTCTCTCTATAACTCTTGCCGTGCTTGCTTTAATCACGGATCGGTTGAATATTCTTTTCTATCTGTAAACGACATCTACAGCAAATAAAATGCTGTAAAAAGGAATAATCCTTATCTCTATCTAATTCTAATTTATGATCAATTTAATATATATCAGGATCATCCTGGTAAATGCAATATCAGTCATCAATTAAATAACGACACATCATTTTTAACTAATTTATTGTTGTCACGTATTCAATCATTATAACTAGACGGGTTTAGGCCTTCTGAGTTTTAGAATTTGAGTATAAATATCTTAACCAATTAAAACATTACACTTGTACACGTATCATTATCTTATTGGTGCCTGATAAGGACCGTGACCGGATGAATGTTATTCTCATTTATTCGAATCTTCATCTAAAGCCATTCAATCTTCAAAGACTCTTGGCAACATAGTGAAACTCAAACACTTCAACTTAAACTCATGACTCTTGATGTTTAAACATCTAGGCTGTCTGCAAAATAGCCACTTGAAAGTTTGGTGTGGGTTTAAAAGAAACGATGGAATCAAAGATAGCCGCCGCCGACATGGTGTTTAGAAGGTTCGGCTCTGCCTACTCCGATGCCGACATGGCCCAAAGGGAGTGCGCACACGTCTGGTTCGAGTTCGAATCTTCCGATCAATTCCATTCCGTTTCCGATGAGATGCTCAAAGATGAGATTAGCCAACTCCACATATTTACTGATACCAAGCCACCACCGGTAAATGCTTTATCTTTAGTAAATTTCAGTTCAGTTCTGTTTTTAATATGTAAGTAATATTTCAAATATATATTTGTTATTCCTAAAAAGAACTAGAAGAGTTATTGCTCCGATCAATAAATAAATTAATAAAAAACAATAAAAAGGATGAAATTACGTAGTTTTGACCAAATCCACCACATAACCACCGCAAGTTCACCACATTCCGGCGCCTATATTCCTTTTTTGCTTCTATTGTTTTTATTGTTTCATTTTTCATTCCACATAATTTTTGGCGTATGATTACATTTGTAAGGTTACATTTATAATCTCTACGTATGATTTTTTGTGGTGTTAATATATTTTTGTTTCTTTTTATTTTAGCCGTAATTTACCATAACTTTTTTCCGCCTTCCATACTACCACAAATTACGAACATAAATACAGCTCATTCATATTCATTATACAATAATCATTTCCATATTAAGGTCTTTCTATTTTATATTGTTACACTAACACAATATATTGTTTACGTACAATGTAGTATAACTACGGTATTAATATATTTTACTTTGATGCTAAGGCCCTGTTTGCTACAGCTTATTTCTTACTAAATTGAACTGAACTGAAAAAAATACTGAACTGAATTGAAAAAAATAAAAATACTGAACTGAAATGAAAAATATTTAAAAATAACGAATCGAACTGAATAAAATAAAAAATACTGAATTGAACTGAAAAATATTAAAAAATACTGAACTGAACTGTATAAATAAAAAATACTGAACTGAACTGAAAATATTAAATATTGAACTGAACTGAAAAAAAAAAATACTGAACTGAACTGAAAAATATTTAAAAACACTAAACTGAAAAAAGACCATGAGTTCAGTATGAATAAACAAGGAACAAGTCGGTCCATGAGTTCAGGATATTTATATTTTTTTCAGTTCAGTTCAATATTTTTTTATTTTTTCAGTTTAGTTCAATTCGAAAAAATACTTTTTTATTTTTTCAGTTCAATTCTATTCAGATACATTTTTAATTTTTTTACTTCAGTAAATTTCTTCTATATTTTTATTATTATAGATCTCTACAGTTTTTTCAGTTCAATTCATTTATATTCAGTTTAATTTGATATATGCTTTGCAAGAAATATCGGAAAATGGTGAAAATAAATCCAGCATTATATATGATCCAAAAATAATGCAGCAATATTATGTGTGTTTGTTTCACTATTGATAAATTAATTATAATTTAATACTTTCTGTGACCACTATCAATACATAACCTAATTATGGTGCATTATAAGCAAATCATTTCAAATATTTTAGTTCGCCTAAATTTATCATGATAATATTTCTTAAGTATTTCTTTACATAAATAGATTTCCTAAATTACCTAATTACGGTGCATTGTTGAGCTAATATTTGTATACCTATTATTTAGTAGTATTTGCAGAAGATTGTATAACTTTTAGTAGCATAAATTTATATTTGCTATGCAAATACTTAATTTGGTATTTATAGAAATAGATTATCAAAATTTTCGTCCTGTTTCAGCAATGAAAGAATTGAGTTAGGGTTTAATAAATTTTTTTGACATGGGTCCGTATGACCAATTTTAAAATCACACATATCAGCAATTTTTTTTGTTATATAGTGTACTTTTAAATTTTTTACTTTAAGAATTAAACAAATTTCTTATATTTTGATCTTAATATATTTTATCATATAAAAATGATAATTACCTTTAATCAATAACGTGTCAATTAGAATACATATTGACAATATTATAACCTTTCAAAATTTGTCACTATAATTTTTTTAATTGTCTTAAAGAGTTTTTCTTTTTAAATTCGTTCATAATATTAACATATATTAAATATATCGTGCAACGCACGATGATATTTAGATAGTTTTATTTAATGTATTTCATCTTGTTGGTTTCTTTGAAGACAACGGAAAAAGACATTCTTCTGACGGCCATACGACGTTTAGAAGAGTCGGTGGAGAAGAAAGACGAGGAGGTCAAACTTTTTTTTTTTTTTTTTTTAAAGTAAAACTACTCATTGAGTAGGGGAGATTTTATTTGGCCTCCCAACCTTTAATATTGAAAAAAATACAATCAAGGCCATAGTAACCAAGCCAAATTTGTGTGGGCCAAAACCCTCATAGCATAGAGATGCTATGCAAAAGAATACCTAATCTAGACTATTGCTAATTGCACTATTATAGAATAGGTCAAAAATTACACATATTATTGAAAGATCCCAAGACCTATTAGAGAATTGCAGTGCAAAACTCAATGCGGTCTCAAGATCTTACATAACATGTCAAAAGTAATATGATCAGCAGGGGCAGCTATCAGAGCAGGGACATTCAATGCAGATTGTCCAGAAGAAAGGCCACAAAATAACATGATCAGAAGGGGCATCTATCAGAGCAGATACATTCAGTGCAGATTGATCAGAAGAAGGACAGAGTGCCTGTAAATCAGGCCAGCTTTGATCTGGAGATATCAGTAGAAAATGGTCCATCCTTGTGTGCTACTAATTCACCTGTAGGGAGAAAAATAGCAAGTAAGTGCATCATCTGTCTAAGGGGGATGAAGTCTGATAGAGGGAGTACCCCCCTTATCAAGCAAATACAGACCCCTTGCCTTGGGAGGTAACAATGATATGGAATTAAAAGAAAGAGAAGATTTAGTTTGGACTGCATATTTAGCCAGGGAATCAGCAATATAATTTGCTTCTCTGTAGCAATGTCCTAGAGACATGTTTATAGTTTCTAAGTGCAGTTCATGAGCCAAAGCAAATACTTTCTAGGGAGCCAGATAAGGGTCTTTTATACATTTCAAAGCCATTTTGCAGTCAGACTCAATCATGAAATCAGATTGTTTCTGTCTACCATGCATAATACCAAAGCCAATGGCCAGCATCTCAGCATGCAGGGGGATATAGCATGAGTGTAGAAACATTCAGAAGCAACAAAGTTCCCAGCATTATCCCTAATGATCATACCAATACCAGTCTGTGAGTCATGAGATTGCCAGGAGGCATCTATATTGATTTTTAGACCTAGGAGTGGGTAAGACCATGTAATTATACCAAAATTTGGCTTAGGGGGTTTTAACCAAGCAGGGAAATAACCATTAGAAGCAAATTCTATGTCACAGGGCCTATGGATAAAAATAGGTTTTGCTGCAAAGGAATCAAAAATCAAACTTTTAATCTCATGAAGTATTCTGGACTGGTTTGGAACAATGTTCTCAAAGAGATATTTATTCCTGGCCTTCCATAAGCACCAGCAAGAGAAAAGAAGAATATTTTTTATCATTAAAGTATGGTTTGCAGATAATCCAGGCCTAGATAGATAATATGAGACTCTTGACCAAATAGTAGTGAAAGCTGGGGTGTGTATGCCAATAAAATGGTTAACTTCTAACCATATGTTAGATGAAAAAGTGCATGTATTAAAATAATGGTCCAGATCATCAACATGATTGCAAAAACAGCACTTTGATACCACATTAAACCCATAAAAGGTCAAAACATTATCAAATGGGAGGAGAGAGTTTAAGGTCTTCCACATAAAAATGGAGATCTTTTTGGGGATTCTGCTATTCCACAGTTTCAAAAGGGATACAGAGTTACCTCTTTTAGGTCTTAGCTGATCATATGCAGACTTAAAGGAGAAAGTTCCAGTCCTTTCAGGCATCCATATGAGCCTGTCTTGCCTTTGTTGAGTGACACTTACATTCTGCAAAATAGACAAGAGATCAGAGTCAGTAAGTGAGATCAGTGCAGATAGATAGGAGTTCCTATTTTGGACAAAATCTGCCAATGTGCAGTCCAGTGGAATGTCAAAGTTTTCATGATTCAGCCTGTCTATTAGCATCCCTTTCCCAGCCCAATTGGATTGCCAAAAATTGCAAAGTCCATTGCCATGAATAACTCTGGTGTTCAATTCACAAAAAGGGGTTACATCACAGATTCTTTTCCAAGACTGTGATGTTTGTGTGGATTTTGGTAAGGAGGCTAAAAAAATGGTCCAGGGAGCATGGCCAATCTGAAATTTCCACCAAAGCTTTATTGAGAAAGCCCTAATAATAGTATGTAGATTTCTAAACCCTAGACCATTTTCTGAAATGGATAGCAGAGATCGTTCCAGTTTCTCCATGTCTTTTTTGGTCTGCCTTCAACAGAACCCCAAAAAAAGATGGAGAGTTTTCTTCTGATTTGCTTAATGACCTGCACAGTGGGTTTAAGAACAGCCCAGTAATGTTGTGGTAAGGAGTATAAACATGAATTTATGAGTATCAATCTAGCACCAGTGGACAACCACTTATTTTTCCAATTATTTATCCTCCTATCAATCCTTTCTAAAATAGGCTGAAAAAATACATTCTTTGTCCTGCCAGTAAAAATAGGTACTCCCTAATAATTGAAAGGGAAAAGGCCTCTTTTCATTCCCAGTATAGAAGTTATTTCCAAAATCTTTCCAGGAGTAGCATGCTTGCTCACATAAAAATCACTTTTATCGTAGTTAATCTTCTGTCCAGAGACAGTTTCAAAAACTACAAGAAAAGCTTTCATTCTAGTTAAATAAATAGTGCTAGCTTGCATGAAAATGACAGTATCGTCAGCATAGGTGAGATGTGAAATTAAAGAAGCAGTTCTAGGCAAGTTATAATATCTGAGCTTACCTATCTGAAAAATGTATGCTAGACTTCTAGTAAAAGCTTCAGAGAAAATGTTAAAAAGGAAAGGAGAAAGGGGATCACCTTGTTTGATACCTCTAGATGCTTGGAAAAAACCTACTGGACTACCGTTAATTAAAACAGAAAACCAGGCCTGAGAGAGATTTTTTATAACACAGTAGATAAATTTACCATGAAAACCAAATTTAATCAAAATATTAGTCAAAATTCTCCAACACACTCTATCAAAAGCTTTTCTTAAATCTAGCTTCATTATGCAATTAGGAGTTCTCCCTTTTTGTCAATAAATCGGGACATTTTCTTTAAATATAAGATGTTGTCTGAAATGTCTTTGTGCTTTAAAAAAGCTGTCTGGTGGGGAGAAATAATCTTTTGCATAAGGGGCTTTAGTCTCTCCATTAGAATTTTGGAAAAAAGTTTGTTTGCCACATTTGAGAGACTAATCGGCCTAAAATCAGAGAAAGAAGATGGTGTGTCTATCTTAGGAATTAGAGCTATCCAAGTACTGGAGATTCCTTTAAGGCATTATAGAACTAGATAAAAAATCGTTTGCTGCCCAAAGTAAATCTAAAAAAATAATATCCCAGCTCTTAATAAAAAACTGTGCAGTAAAATCATCTGGACCTGGACTACTATTCTTATTTAGTGAAAAGACAATACTTTTAAGTTCATCTATTGAAACAGGCTTAATAAGCATAGCATTGTCTTCCTCACTAATAATCTTTGGGATCTGAGCTAAAAAATGAGAGAAGTATTTCACTTGGTGAGGATTTGTTTCAGCAGACAAAAGGTTAGAGAAAAAACCAACAGCCTCAGACTCAATTTCTGAGGGATCCTCAATCCAGTCACCCAGTGAGTTAGTGATTTTAGTAATATTCATTTTGCTCTTCCTTTCCCTAACTGAGTTGTGAAAAAACTTTGTATTGTCATCTCCCTCTCTGAGTCATTTCAGTTTAGATTTATGTTTCTAGAAGTGATTCTGTTCCTTAATGGCTCTAGTAAGGGCAGATTTTGCTTGTTTGAGACAGACCAAATTTATTTCACTTTGATCTGAATCATAAGCTATCTCAGCTATTCTCATTGTTTCCTCAGCATTAACAACATTAGCATGAACATTACCAAAAACCTCTTTGTTCCAGATTTTAAGAGATTTTTTAAGTCTAAGAAGTTTAAGGTAAAGTCCTAACATACCAGTTCTATGCACAGTGGGTGTCCAGTTCTCTTTAATTAGTCCTAGAAAACATTCTCTCTTGAACCAAGTATTAAGAAATCTAAATGGCCTAGGGGATGACTTAATGGCACTGCCTATACTTAAGAAAAGAGGGCAATGATCACTTGTCAGCTTATTCAACACAAGTATAGAAGAATCAGGAAATTTGACATTCCACTGAACTGTGCACATTCCTCTGTCCAATCTTTGAATTGTGGGAGTTTTTTTCCTCCCACTATTACTGAGATCCAGAGGAAAATTGTGTCTTCCATTTGACCAGGTGAAAGAATTACCACTGTATTAATGTTCTCCAATGCCATGTCATCAATGAATTTAGTAAAATCCCTGATACTGTGAAGGCTTGGAGTTGATGGTCCCTTATACTCAGATATTGATGCAATTGCATTAAAATCTCCAATAAAAATAGTTTCAGGACTTTTTATTTTCTGCAAATCAGTCCAAAGATCCTCTCTACCCTTCCTAGTCCTCAAACCATAAATAAAGACAGCTTCCATACTGGAATTAAGCTTCTGACTATAGATAGCAACATGTAGGAATTGAAGGTGATCAGTTATGATAGAGATTTGGAGATCCTCTTGCCAGAAGAGCCAAATTCTTTCATTTTGAGCAAAGATGCGTTTTTTATATTTAAAAATATTTTTGTAATACTCACACTCTGAATTGTCATGCATAGGTTCAACTAAGCACATAAGGTCAAAGTTAAAAGAGGCAATCAGTTCATGCAATCTTTTTAGTGAAGTTTCCATACCCCTAATGTTCCAAACTAGGAACTTTATTTTGAGGGATGTACTAATCATTAAGACCTATTTTTAGGGCTGTTTGAGACTGAACTAGAAATAATCTGGTTCAGTTGAGTGAAGTAAGAATGTAGTTTGATCACAGGAGTGTGCTTGGCAAGAAGTCTTGAAGATTTCCTTACCTGAGCTGTTCCCACCTGAATTGGTTGTGCATTATTTGGAGCAGGAGTGGAGGTCTGCTAGATTTTTCCCGAAAGTCTGAATTGGAAACATCTTGCCTCAGCTGCATCAGTTCTTCATCTTCAATTAGAGGTAGAAATCTGTTGTGCCTATTCTTTTCCTGAGAAAAATAAGGAACATTGTTAGTAGTAAGTGCACTATTACCAGGGGGTAGATATGCCTTTGGATATATCATCCAAAGCATATTGTCTAGGCCTGTGGTTCCTTGTCAGCCACTCAGTTTCATTTGGTTTGAGTATTGGAGAGACAGTAGCGGGAGGTGGGGTAGGAGTTTGCAAGGCTATAAAGGACAGGGAGGGACTCTGAGTAGGGGAGGAGTGTATGGACACAGTATCAGAGTTTTGGGAGTCAGGGGTAGGAGTAGGTGTTAAGAGTGAGCTGACTAGATGGTGAGAGGGGGAGGCAGGAGGAGTAGTAGTAAGGGATATATAGTTTATCTGTTTAGGGCTGGAAGGAGGGGAGACAGCAGCTTCTGTCATTACTTCACCATTTTCATATAGCTTCTCTTTTCCTTTATCTGAAAGGGGCAGAGTGGTATTCTTGTGAGGTATCAGGTCTTTTCTGACATAGGCTAGTTGGGTTTTAGCAGCACCTTCTTTTCCAGAAACAGGTCCTCCAGAAGTTCCAGCACTTTGGCTATTAGTTGCAGCAGTGGAGGGCTTTCTATAGACTTGGTTGGGTGGTTGGAAAGGCATTGGCTTTCTTGGATTGAAAGGTTGCCTAAGGTGAGGATTGGCAGTGGTACAACAATCAATATGGTGACCAAGCTTTAGGCAATGTGTACAGTAAAGAGGTAACTGGTCATATATGATTTCTAAGTCTGTGACTTGGCCAGTGATACCTACAACTATCTCAGTGTGTAGTTTCTTCTGTAAATCAACTTCTACACAGAGTTTGACTGCTGATGGTCTTGTAAGGGAAGCAGTTGCTGCATCCATTTTCAGAAAACTACCAATCCTATCCCCTATGAATTCTAACATAGCAGCATTGTAAAAATAGATAGGGAGATTGGGGATTGTTACCCACACAGGTACAATGGATGATTCGCATTTGGGATTGAAATCCGTAGTCCATTTTAGGACCTTCATCGGAACCCCTTTGAAACTCCACATTCCCTTTAGCCAGCATCTGCGGTAGTCGGAGGGATCTTCAAACCGAATGAGGACATGCCTATGATCAATATATCCAAGCTGGAAGGATGATGCAAATCCGATTGATTTGAAAGACTCATTGAGGGCTTCCATGGACGATTTCCCTCTTTCGAATTTGCCGATTAGGGCATTATTATAGTGACTGGCTAGGGATACCGCCTGATCTGCAGACACTATGCAAGCAATCTTGCCTTTGTGGTCACCAATTGGACGAATTTCAGGATTTGTGGGCAGTGAGGATGTGAGTGGGGGAGGTTTGGATGATAAGGCCTGGGCAAAGGAGCGAAAAACGGGATTGCCACCGCGGAGTTGCGGTGGCTCAGCCATGGATTTTACCGTTATGTGACCGTTTCAGGCTAAAATTGGTGGGGACATGGATGAAAAAGATGTAAAACCGTCGGAAATAGTGCAGATTTGGGAAAACAAGAAGGAGAGAGAAGAGAGCGTTTTGAGATTGTCGGTGAGAGCTGTGATGACGAGGAGGTCAAACGTTTGGTCGAACTGGTATATTGATTATTAATCCCTTTCCGTTTTCAAAAACACCAATTTTGATGTAGAAAGTTATGAAAAAATGCTGTTTAATATATATAAGAATCATGAATTATACATCAATCAAATATCAACACATCATGTTTAAGCAATAAGTAATATATACTTGAAATATATATTCAATCATTAACTGGACAGGTTTAGATGTGTGTTTCAAAATTAAGATTTATTTTACAAATATAAAATGAGAATAACATTCATCCGGATGATCCTGATATAGGCCTTATCAGGCACCAATAAGATAATGACACGTGTACAATTGTAATGTTTTAATTGGTTAAGATATTTTTAGTAAAGTTCTAAAACCCTAATTTAGAATGCCTAAACCCGTCTGGATAATGATTGAACACGTGGCCCAATCATAAATTAGTTAAAGATGATATGTCGTTATTTAATTGGTGCCTGATATTGCCAATATCAGGATGATCCTGATATATATTAAACTGATATAAAATATGTGTTTTACAAATCCAACAGATTTCTACGTAATATTATTCTCACTTGATTTTCGTGAATTGTTAAGTTACGACGAAGTCGGCGTCGTTTCAGACAGCATACCCGCGTATTCGAGGATGAATTATTTACCTTGCAATGCAAGTATCACAAAATTTTGAAGGTAATGTAATTGTAAAATTATTAAGCATACAGTATTATAATATTGATTACCAGTCAACTGTAATAAATAAATATATTTTTGTAAATATATACTGTATCTTGAAAGTAAAAAAGAATATCACGAAATATATACTATTAAAAATAGAGTATTTGATAGTGAATTTAATTTTATATTTGGCAGGCGAATGAGGTGGCTAAACTGGATCTAGATCAAGCGCGAGTGGCTCATGATAAAATTAACACAGCGTGCTTGAGTTTGTACAACCTCTTTCTACTATGACCTCAGAGTTGAAGTGAGTAAAGATTTTCTGCCTCTGTTTCTAAAATAATTCTAATTTAAAAATGGGTTTTTTTTAATTCCATTGATACATAGCTAGCCGATAAATGTTAGTTGTTAATTGTGTTAAACATGCACGGATCTATGTAGTGAGTTGGTATGACTGGAATAATATCAAAATTGACGGAGTAGTTAATAATTATTAAGCTATGATGAAATTTTTTTACTTATTAATTTATTATAGAGCCATACTAAAAATTGATAGAGCAGTTCATATTATTGAGCTGCAAAAATATTTAAATATTTATTAATATATTATTATTATCGCTCTTAGTGGTATTTTGTCATATTTTAAAAGAGGTTTTCTAGATTTTTTTTTTTTTAAAGTTAAACCACCAAGAAATCAGTGGAGGGAACTTTTATTAGGCATCCCTAGACCGTGAAATGACAGAAATAAATACAGATAACTCCCAAAAAGGAGGCAAACAGTGCTAATCTCCACAAGTGGAGGCGATTTGTGAGATCAGAGAAGTTTCTAAACATACAGCTATTCTAAATCTTCTCTGTCTTAAACTACAAGTACTAAAAACCAGGGCGACATATTAAAAACAAACAGATTTTCTTCCTCTTCCTAAATCTTAGACTCTTCACCAATGTACAGCATTCTAGGGCTCCAAAGAATTCACCCCCTCAGTTAACAGTGTCAAAACAGCCGGTTCTATTAAAATAAAGACTCTCTACTTGTACCCCTCAATCACGTTGCGGTAGTCCCACGGTAAAAGGGAGTTCCTGATTGTGTTTTAGGGCAAGTAGAGCAATCCATAAGCATACCGGACTTACGTCTAACCATTAAAACTAAGAAAGATTCATCTAGAACTATAACTAGAGATTGCCATATAGATTTCTCCTTAGAGGTGGATACAGTCCATTTTCAAGAAAAGAAATAAATCACAAAAACCCTGTATCGAAACCAAAATTAAGGAAATAAGGAAAAAATGAAAAAAAAGAAGTAACCCATTTCAGTCGGGAAGAGTCTGATCACTGAAGAAACTCGGCGCGGCGGCGCGTGGATCACACGCGCGGGCACCAAGGCGAGACGGCGCGTGTGGCGCGTGGCCAACACGCGCGGCGCTTCGGCGCGCGTCGCCTGCGCACGAGACTCTGCCGGAGGCGCGTGGTGGAGAACGGACGCGCGCAGCGTAGCGACTGATGCCTCCTCCAACTCATCAGTATGACTGAGCTCCTCCCTCTCCTAGCTTGGCCGGCATCACATCGGGAAAAAACTCTGCTGCTCTGCTCTGGATCAGTTTTCCGGCGACGTTTTCCGGAAAACTTCGTTGAGCCTCGTCGGTGATTGCAAATCCTATCTGCACTTGGCCGGCATCACATCGGAAAGATCTGCTGCTCTGCTCTAGATCAGTTTTCCGGCGACGTCTGCCGGAAAACTTCGTTGAGCCTCGTCGGTGATTGCAAAGCCCAGATCTGCACGGATCCGGTCGAAAAACCAACTTTAGAGATCGCCGGAAAATGCCGTAGTTGATCGGAGTTGAAATAGATCGGGTTTTGGGGGTTTAGGAATGGGTGGTTCAGAAATTTATTGGTTTAGGGGAACTGGAGTGGGAGGGGAGGTCACCTCCGACCGGCGAGGGCGCCGGCCGGAGCCTCCCCGGCGTCAAATATGGAAAGAGAGGGGTCTGGGAGCGTTTTGGGTGAAAAGGGACCTTGAACAACACTATTCTGGATCCGCCACTATTATTATCATCGCTCTTATAATGATATTCAGCCATATTTTAAAAGGTTTTCTAGATCCGCCACTGGTGTTAAAGAATGTAGAGCTAAAAATGACTATGAATATATTTATAAACAGTAACTAATTTGTTTGGAGCAAAATTTTTCAAAAACAATACATTTGTTGGAGTAAAAAAGCGGTAACTTAGTTCTTTTGTTTTTAAATTATAAAAGGTGGCGTAAATTCTCAATGACTCTCTTCTTTCTATCATTTACAGTTCAGAGATTGAGAGACATGAAAGAAAGAAACAGAGGAAGTATTGAGATCGAAGTCTTAATTGTTAATTTATCAGAATGTGTACTTTCTTTAATTCAAGGACCGTTCAATTTTAGAGACGGAGTTTACGAAATATTGATCAGTTGTTTTTGATTCGTAATTTTACAAATTAAAGTACAACACTAGCTAGTATACGGATATATATTAGAAAATTATTATCATTATTTGCAAATATTATTTGCTAAACACTTATATAAAATGAACTTATGCTAATATAAATATCTAATTCTTCATATTTTAGATCCAAATTAATAATTAGATACATTTGCAGATACATAACAAATCACGCCTTATAATAATCTCGTCTCATTTAACTGTTTGTCACATTAGCTAGCAAAAATAACAATTTTATTCATCCGTAATTTAACTTTTAATGATTCGTTTATATAATTTTTAATTATGTATACGTAGTGGATGTTAAAAAAAGTCTTTTTTTAAAAAATTAAACCACCATAGATGGGGGAATTTATTTGGCACCCCAAACCATAATAGGACTTGCCTAAAGTTTGTTACAAAAGTGAGCTTAGCTCACAGAAGCATGTAAGCTTCTCAAAATTGACTATTTCTAAAAGCTCTGTAAATCAGGCTCTAATGAATCAGACTCTAAAAGGGGAGTTTGTTAGTGATCGAGTAAACAAATACCAAAGCACAAATCAACCACCCTTTGATTCTGAAACACTGAATGCCAACAGAAGCTTAATTATGTACAAAAGGCCCAAAAAAACCAGGAATGGTTCAAAAAATGGCCAGTTTTTTCATTAAGAGTGCTAGTTCTTGACATTGTGCCTCCTGGCCTGAGCAGAAAATTTCACCATGCCTGAGCAGAAAGAAAAATCCTTGCCTGAGTTGATTGCTTGAGCAGAAATTCTCTGTGCCTGAAAAAAACCAAAGTGAGTCTGTTCTAAGAAATTTTTAGTAGGCTCTAGTGTTAGCCAGGCCTATCCTATCTAGTGCAATTAGACCTCTCAACTCATGTGGAGCATGCCTTATTTCCAATGTAGAATTCTATTGCTTAGACAGAGATGATGTAGCTAAATAGTCAGCTGGTCTGTTAGCCTCTCTGTGTGTGTGAGTGATTTTTCCATTAGTTGGGAGTAAGGGCCTGTTTAGTTCAACTTATCTGAATATTTTTCAGTTCAGTTCAGTATTTTTCAGTATTTTTCAGTTCAGTTCAGTTCAGTATTTTTCAGTTCAGTGCATTGTACTTTAAAAAAAATAAACAAATTAAATATTAATAATTCAACACAACTCAATCCAGTTTAGAGAAAATATAATTTATTTCAATTCAGTTCAACGAAAATATAATTTAATGATTTTAATTTCATATTGAAAATCCAGTTCATTTCAGTTATGTGTAGTTCAATTCAGTTCATTTTAGTTAAGTATGGTTCAACTCGGTTCATTTTAGTTAAGTGTAGTCCAATTCAGTTCAGTCAGTTCAATTCAGTTCAACTCAGTTCAGTGTAGTTCAATTCAGTTCTATTTCTATTCTTGATAAAATACAACCTCATTTAGTTATATCAATGCATTGATCGTTTTCTTCAATTCAGTTTAATGAAAATATAATTTATATATTTTAAGTTCATATCGAAAATCCAGTTCAGTTAAATGTAGTTCAATTCAGTTCATTTTAGTTAAGTGTGGTTCAACTCGGTTCATTTCAGTTAAGTGTAGTCCAATTCAGTTCAGTCGGTTCAATTCAGTTTAACTCAGTTCAATGTAGTTCAATTCAGTTCTATATCTATTCTTGATAAAATAAAAGCTCATTTAGTTATATCAATGCATTGATCGTTTTCTTCAATTCAGTTCAATGAAAATATAATTTATATATTTTAAGTTCATATGGAAAATCCAGTTCAGTTCAGTTAAGTGCAGTTCAATTCAGTTCATTTTAGTTAAGTATGGTTCAACTCGGTTCATTTCAGTTAAGTGTAGTCCAATTCAGGTCACTCAGTTCAATTCAGTTCAATATAGTTTGATTAAGTTATGTTTTATATTCTTGATAAAATACAACCTCATTTAATTAGTTATATCAATGCATTGATCATTTTCTTCAATTCAGTTCAATTCAATTTAATTGGATTGGTTCAATTAAGTTTAGTTCAGTATAATTCAGTTCAAGTCAGTTTAGAATTGATGAAATATGATTTGATAAACATTTTATAATTAAATTGTATCAATGCATACTTTTGTGAGTTCAATTTAATTAAGTTTGGTGCTAATAAAATTTGAGTTGATAAAATATAGCACAATTTGGCTATATCAATTCAGTTCAGTAAAGTTTAGTTCAATATACTTCAGTTCAATAAAGTTCAGTTCAGTATATTTCAGTTCAATTATGTTAACTTCTAGGATAATGATGAAATTTAGCTAATGTCGATGTAGTGATTTGTTTCTTCAATTCAGTTTTGTTTAATTAAGTTCAATTCAATACACTTCAATGGCTTGTTTTTTAATAAGAATTTTGAATATATATATATATATATATGTTATATAAAAGAATCAAATGTATTTTTCAGTTCAGTTCAGTTCAGTATTTTTCAGTTCAGTTCAGTATTTTTCAGTTCAGTTCAGTATTTTTCAGTTCAGTTCAGTATTTTTCAGTCCAGTTCAATTCAGTTCAGTATTTTTCAATTCAGTTCAAATCAGTTCAGTTCAGTTTAGGCGTATTAAACAGGCCCTAAGTCCCTGATCTCATTACATAGGGAAAAAAATTCCCAGGCACAAGCAAGAGGGTTAAGTGATCCAGTAACTGCCTGTCTGCAATCAGACTCAATAACATAGTCATGTAAATTAAACTCCTGGGCAGTTAAAATTCCTTTTTTAATTGCAATCAGTTCAGCATGTAGTGGAGATACTGCCTGAGTATGAATCATTTTCAAAATGAGCACTGAGCCTTTATGATCCCTAACAACAATTCCAGCTCCACTTTCCCTATCTTTAAAAGATGCATCAACATTTATTTTATAGCCATTATCCGGGGGTTGCCATTTTATAATTTTAATTCTCAGTGGCCTCTTATGTTTGATAAAAGGTATGAATCTGGCACTGATCAAAAAAAGATTTTTCTCCTTATTCCCAGACAATGGCTTAGCTGTAAAAATAAGGGAAGTGAATTTTGTGATTTTTCCAACCAAATCTGTGGTAGAGAGTTTTATCTCATCATATCAAAGCTTATTTCTTTTTATCCATAAATGCCAGAAGGTGACCATCATTGAGATCACTTCTGTATGAATTTTAGAAGAGCCTGAATATGATAAGTAAAACTCAGTCTACTCTGTGTGTTTCTGAAATGAGGAACTTGCATCAGTAATTTAGCATGCATATCATTCCATATCTGTAGGCTACTACTACACTCATTAAAATAATGATTTAAAGTGTCTGAAGTAGAGCAGCAAAAAAGGCATTTGGAAGAGATTTTGAAACCTATTTTAATGAGTATATCATCAAAAGGCAGAAAATTATTTTTCATCTTCCAAAGAAAAATGGCTATCTTTTTTGGAATTTTTGATCTCCAAACCTGCTGAAAAACTGGATTTTTGGTGCCTGTCCCTCTGAGAGCTTGATATGCAGACTTGATTGAGAAGTTGCCATCCCACCCTGGCTTCCAGATCAATCTATCATCATGTAGGGATTTCTGCTGAGCATTCTGCAATAAACCAAGTATATAGGTAGCAAAAAATTGCTCCATGTGGTTAGTGTAAAAATTTTTACTAGTCAGAAATTGGCCTACTGTAAGGTTTGGGAATGGTAAGGTGGGATCAGTCCAATCATAAAATAAAGCCCCTATTCCCAACCAATTAGAATTCCAGAAAGAGCATTTTCCAATACCACTAATGACTTGGGAGAGGCTGTTGGCAAGACTTGTGACTCCACATATTCTTTTCCATCTTGGAGATGTTTATTAGGTTTCAGGAAGAGACCACAAATGCCTTGTCCATAGTGTCTCATTTTTCTGTAATTTCCACCAAAGCTTGCAAGAGAAAGCCTGGATAACAGCCCTAATGTCCCTGATTCCAGCTCCATTTTCATCAGTTGGGAGAACCAGTTTTGACCATCTGCACCAGCTCCTTTTCTGGCCATAGTCTGAAAAACCCCAGAAGAATTTTGATGCCACTCTTTCCATTCTTTGAATTACCATTTTGGGGGGATGCAAGACTGAGAAAATATGGGCGGGAATGGATATGAGTACATGTTTGATTAGTACCAGTCTGCCAGCTGGTGACAGCCATTGGTTTTTCCAATTGCCCAGTGGCCTCTCCATCCTCTCCAGAAGGCTCTGATAATAGTTGACTAAGTTTCTGCCATGGAAAAATTGGGGCTCCAAGATATGTAAATGGCAGGGAGCCAATTTTCATCCCCAGAATTCTTTTTATAATTTTCTTTCTTGATTGGGTGGTACTGGAGTGGACATAAAATTCAGACTTCTAGTAACTTATTTTTTGCCCTGAAACAGCTTCATATGCAAAGAGGAAATGTCCCAGTCTTCTCATATTTCTGTTGCTGCTGTTGATAAAAATTGCTGTATCATCTGCATACATCAGATGGGATACAGTACTGACATTTCTGGGCATGGAGAATGGGGTCAGGTATTGAATAGAGAATAGCATTTTTATCCCTCTAGAAAAGGCCTCAGTGACAATGTTGTAGAGGAATGGTGAAATTGGATCCCCTTGCTTGATTCCCCTACTGGAAGGGAAAAAGCCTGAGGCAATTCCATTGATGATCACTGAAAACTATGCAGACTGTATGTTTTGCATTATTAGCTTGACAAAAGTACCATGAAACCCAAACTGCAGCATTACTGAGTTCAAAAAACTCCAAGACACCCTATCAAAAGCTTTTTGCATATCTAATTTGACCATTAAGTTGCCAAGCTTCTGAGATTTTGGTAGGAGTCTAGCCATTTCCATCATTTGCAGAATGTTATCAGAAATGTCTTTTCCATGCATAAATCCTGACTGTTCCTCTGAAATTATTTTAGGCATTAAAATATTCAATCTTTTCATTAGCACCTTGGAGAAGATTTTATTGAGAAAATTAGACAGGCTTATGGGCCTGAAATCCCCAAAACAGCTAGGGTTAAGTTTTTTGGGTATCAAAGCCAGCCATGTACTGGATATGACTCTTGGCAGTCTATTCCCAGACTTAAATTCAGAAGCTGCTCTAAGCAAATCCACCTTGATTATTTCCCAGCAATTTGTGTGAAAACTTCCAGTAAAGCCATCAGCCCCAGTTGCACTATCCTTGTTGAGATCAAAAGTGGCCCTTTTTAGCTCCTTCATTTCTAGCTCTTTTAGCAGCTGTTCATTGTCTTCCTCAGAGATAGAACTAGGGATTACTGACATAAATTTTTCTAGATATTGCCCAGTGAGATCAACCTCCTCAACTTTCTCATTCAGTAGGTCTTCATAGAAAGTAGCTGTCTCCCTCTGAATTTCCTCAGCTTCTGTTATCCAAATCCCTTCCCTGTTCTTGATCTTTGTAATTTTTTCTTTACATCTCTTCTCCTTCACTGTGTTATGGAAAAACTTGGTGTTGGCATCACCTTCCTGTAGCCATTTTATACTTGCTTTCTGCCTCCAAAATTTTGTACTCTCTTTTTCTGCCCTCAGTAACATTTCCTTTCCTTCATTGAGTTCCTGCAAGTCCTGATCTGACCCAGACTCCTGGTACTTGTCTTCCAGTTCTGAGACCCTTAGTTCAGCTTTCAGTAAGTTTTCATGGACATTGCCAAAAATGGATCTTTTCCAAGAGGCCAGTGTAGTTTTAAGTCTCTTTAGTTTGAAGACCATATTGTACATTCCTTCATAGTGGCTAGGCAATTCCCAGTTGCTTCTGACTAGGTCCAAAAAATCATTTCTATTCAGCCACATATTCTGAAATCTGAAGGGCTTGGGGATGTGTTGAATGGAATTTTGGATGGTGATTAGAAGTGGATTATGGTCTGATGATGTTCTGTTTAGCACATGGATGGATGAGTGGGGAAATTTGGTTATCCAGTCTAAGCTATACAACCATCTATCTAGTTTCTGAAGTAGTCTGTCACCTCTCAACCTATGGTTGGTCCATGTGTATTGATTCCCAACTGTGGGGATCTCTTGAAGCTGCTTTGCATCTATGAAGCTACTAAATTCCCTAATACTTCCTAAAGGGGGCTTATGCTTGCCTTTCCTTTCCAACACAGATGCCACTGAATTGAAATCACCCACATACATTGCAGGCTGGCTAGATATACTATTCAGGTCAGACCATAACTGTAATCTAGGAGTCCTAGTGACATGAGCATAGACAAAAATAGAGTACCATGAGATAGTAGAGTTTTTATCTGTAAACTTAATCTGAATGTACTGGTCAGTTTCAGATATGATTTCTAGATTAAAAAAATCTCTATGGAAAATCCATATTTTAGCAGTATCTGCAGCCAGACTATGTTGAAAGCCTAGATCATGCTGGAGATTTCTAAGTTCAGTTTTATCATGCATTGGTTTTATAACACAGAGAATTGATACATGATGCATTAAAATTAATGACCTAAGTCTGCCCATAGATGTGCCATAACCTCTGATGTTTGACTAACATACTAGTTTTATAACTATCCATTTAAAAATATGCAATTTTTGGTTTTGGTCTAAGATTTCTACTAACACTTTTAGTGAGAATCTTAGGTTGTGCTTTTGAAGGAATTGAGGACTTACCTGTTGGTGATTGCTCTTCACCTGAGGTTCCAGTTACTAAGATGAGGAAATGTCTTCCTTGGTCATCCATTTGGATGTCTGAATTGCAGCCACTCTGCACATCCTTGGGGAATTCTTCTGAAATTGAGACTTCCTCTGATTGAGCTATTTTGGGAGGCTGAACTGGGGTCTTGAGTGAAGAATGTGGTATCCACACTGTTTCCTCTTGATCCTCATCCCATGAGTCTTCTGAATTATCATCATTTGTGTTGCCCTGCAAAACATCAAATGAATTTGATAGCTCTATATTATGATAGGGAACTATAATGAGAGAGTGAGGTGGAAAGTGAAGAGGCTGTGAGGTAAACTGTGGTGTCTGTATGGTGAAGTGAGGAGAATGAGTGAGTGTTGTGGTGGGAAAAGGCTGAGTGATTGAGTGAGTATTTCTTGTGCCTGTGTGACGGTGCATCTTCACTATCTTCTTCCTGCTAGATAAGTCCAGTTCATCAAGAGAATAAGTATTTAGCTGAGGTTTCTTCAGACCAACAAACTCATTCCCTCTCACTGTTGGCTTATATATAACCATTCTCAAATCAGTTTCTCTATTCCTCTGTGGGATTTTCACCCATGACTGATCCTTCTGTTGTGGAGTAAGGCCAGAAGACCCAGCTTTATCATTTTGAGCCCGTGGAGCTGCTTTCCTTGCCTCATTTCTTATAGGAGCCTTCTGATGCTTTTCTTGCCAGATTTTGTTGAGCTCAGGATGGAGGATCCTACAGTTTTCATTACCATGGCCCAACTTCCTACAATGCTGGCAGTAAAGAGGTAGACTTTGGTACTCAAGCTCACATTCTTTATGGTCGTCAAGGGATCCAATAAGGATGGAGGGCATCAGATCTTTTGTAACATCTAGTTCCACACAAATTTTCAGAGATGAAGGTCTGGTGATGTGAGCAGTGGTTGAGTCCATCTTGATGAACTTACCGATCTGGTTCCCAACATCCTGAATCAAAGTGTTGTTGTAGTAGTATAGTGGGATGTCTTTGACTGTGACCCAGACTGGAACCACTGGCGACTCATATTCCAGTGAAAAGTCCGGTGACCATTTCAGGACTTTCATCGACGCTCCTGCCACCGGCCAAAAGGCTTTTAGCCAGCAATGCTGATAGTCTTCCTCCGTTGAAAATAGGATGAGCACGTGCTTGTAATCCAGTGACCTGAGTTGAAACCGGCCGGAGAATCACATTTTCTGAAATGCCGTTTGGATGCTCATCATTGACGGTTTTGCTCTTGGAAATTTGCCGATAAGAGCGTTGTGATAGTGTTTGGACAAGATATGGACGGATTCCTTCGTGTACATATATACACGCCGATTTTTCGTTGAAAGTGGTGATTGGTCGGATTTCTGGGTTTGTTGGTAGAGGGGAGAGAGAGGGTGGTGGTTTTGATCCTGAAAGTGCTTGAGAATAGGATTTTCCGGTGGTTTGGCCACCGGAAAAAGGGGGGGGGGGGCGCCCCCATTTCTGGCCGTTTTATGGCCGTTATCAGTGGAATTCAGTGCCTAACGGTTATATTAGGTGAAAAAAGTGGCATTGAAATCTGCATTTGTAGTGGCGCGTGAAGTTAATTGAGGAGAGAGATCAGAGAGAAAAGTGTGGCCTTTTTTCCCCTCTATCCCAAAAAAAAAAGTCAAACAAATTATGCAGAATGTTATTAAAGTATAATGTTATTAGCTTCATTTTCGTTAAGTAATAATTCCTTCATCGCGCCGTAATAATAACAATATAATGTTTAATGGTGTATTTATATAAAAATTAATTAGTTGTTAATTTTGTAATTTTTGTTAATTTTATTTAAGTTGGAAAATTTTTCTCCAATCATACCATAATTTGTTATTTTGCTATATTTAGTTATGATATTTTATGATTTTGTTTTGTTCCACATATATCATTTTTTTTGGTAAATAACATTTCATTAATAACAATTAAAAGTACTAGTTACAAACATGAATCAGACAAATTCGTGAGCAAGCAAATCTTTTGGGTTTCAACCCTGATTGCTGCTTTGATTATTCTCCCGCGGGTTTTCATTTAAACTTGCAATAAAGTGATGCAAGTAGATGGATCTAGTCCCACTTGCCACACCCAGCCGCTCAACAGTGGTGAGACCCGGCCTATTTCCTCGATCTCCATCTCCCAACCTCCGTCTCCAAGAATCTGTATAACTACACACATAATCAAGTACATAGGGCGTGATGTGTTCGGGCGGGTATTCAGCCCACGGGTTTTTACCCGCCCAAGTCCAGAATATAATTTAACTAAAATACCCGTCCATCAAATTAATGGGCTACGGGCGGGTATTAGCCCATATGAAAGCAAACGGGCTTAGGGTACCTACTGGATACCATTAAACCCATACATTTGGGACCCTAATTACCTAAAAAATTCAAAATCCTTGTTTTAAACGTAGTACAAATTCCGAAATAAATCAATTAAATTAAAGAAGAGAAATTGAATAATACTTGTACACGGAAACCTAAAACGACGTTTCAAATTTTAATAATTATATAATGAATAATATATTTTTAGTACTTGGGCATAATGGTACCCATTATGGTACCTGGTCCATTTATACCCTACCCATTTAAACCCAACACATTAAACTCATTGGCCTAATGGGTATAAATGGGTATTTGCCCATTTAGACCCAACCAATTTAAACCCAATCCAAGTCCGCCCAAATCCGCCCATTTGAAACCCCTACACAAGCAATAGACAACAGTAACGAGCAATAGACAGCTCTAAATCAAACAATAGACAGCAGTAACGAGCAATAAATCGCTACATCAAACAGTAATAGCTTGATCATTTGTTGCATTTTGAACATCTTCCATTTAGGCCTCCATATCATTCCTCTGATCCTTAGCTCGCAGGGCCACCTCCGGGGGTGCCACCATTTTGGACACTTTGGCGATATGTTTTCAGCGTAGTCCCCCATCCCAGCAAGAAACCAGCCGATAGTATCATGGACTCACCTCCAGTAACAACATATCCCAAATGCCCCCCCTAAAAACAAAATCAATAAGAATCCAGACCAATTCAAGCTATAGCCTGCTGATTTCAGCACGACATCAAGGTATTTCACTTTAGCCACCCTCTTTGTGAGAGGGTGCATAGATTTTGCTAGGCCTTTCATCTAACCGCTTCACTTCTTTGTGCCGCTTGGAACCATTTCGACACCGTTTGGAAGGCTAAGCTACCTTATGCACTTTGGAAACACTGCTCCAGATTTCTGCCGCCGCCTTTCTCCAACATTCTCCCGCCTTCCTCTAGTAGTGTAAATGTTTCTCCATCGCTACCTGACTCCCCTTCTCCCGGGAAACGCCGAAGTCGAAATTCTCCGTTGGGATCCCAAATGTAGCGACCCCTACCGCCTCCGGTGAACACCTGAAACTCGCATTCGAGAGACTGTATTCGCTTGTCGAGATCTCGGTCCTCACCGTGACGAGCAATAGACAGCAGTAACGAGCGATAGACAGCTTTACATCAAACAATAGACAGTAGAAACGAGCAATAGAAAGCTACATCAAATAGTAATAGCTTGATCATTCGTTGCATTTCGAACATCTTCCATTTAGGCCTCGATATAATTCCTCTGATCCTTAGCTCGCAGGGCCGTCTCCGGGGGTGCCACCATTTCAGACACTTTGGCAATATGTTTTCAGCGTAGTCCCCCATCCCAACAAAACATCAGCCCATAGTATCAGGGACTCACCTCCAATAACAACATATCCCAAGTACCCCCATAACCAAATCAATAAGGATCCAAACCAATTCAAGCAATAGCTTGCTGGTTTCAGCACGGCAGCAAGGTATTTCACTTTAGCCACTCTCTTTGTGATAGGGTGCATAGATTTTGCTAGGCCTTCCATCTAACCGCTTCACTTCTTTGTGCCGCTTGGAACCATTTCGACACCGTTTGGAAGACTAAGCTACCTTCTTAATTTTGGAACCACCGCTCCAGATTTCTGCCGCCGCCTTCCTCCAGCTTTCTCCGCCTTCCTCCAGTAGTGTAAACGTTTCTCCATCGCTACCTTACTCCCCTTCTCCCTGGAAACGCCAGAGTCGAAGTTCTCCGTTGGGCTCCCAAATGTAGCGACCCCCACCACCTCCGGTGAACGCCTGAAACTTGCCTTCTAGAGACTGGATTCGCTTGTCGAGATCTCGGTCCTCACCGCTAGGGGTGGAAATTTGGCCCACGGGTTTTTACCCGCCCAAGTCCATAATACAATTTACCTAAAATATCCGCCCATCAAATTAATGGGCTAGGGCGGGTATTAGTCCATATGAAAGCAAGCGGGTTTAGGGTACCATTGGGTACCATTAAACCCATCCATTTGGTACCCTAATTACCTAAAAATTCAAAATCCTTGTTTTGAACGTAGTACCAATTTCGTAAAAAAATAATTAAATTAGGGCAATGCTATTTGCAGGTCGTATTTTACTTTTGCAGTTCATATTATTTCAAGGAAAGACTAATACACCCTCGATCAAGTGGTTAAAGTTTGAACAAGATAAATCAATAAGGACAATCTTGTCATTTTCAATCAAAATACAGACTGCATTAGTAAAAGAAAACCTGCAAATAAGAATTCTATTAAATTAAAGAAGAGAAATTGAATGATACTTACACACAAAGACCTAAAACGACGTTTCAAATTTAAATAATTATAAAATGAATAATATGTTTTTAGTACTTGGGCATAATGGTACCCATTATGGTACCCTGTCGATTTACACCCTACTCATTTAAACCCAACCCATTAAGCTCATTGGGTTAATGGGTATAAATTGGTATTTTCCCATTTAAACCCAACCCATTTAAACCCAATCCAAGTCCGCCCAAACCCACCCATTTGAAACCCTACACGAGCAAAAATGATAAGTACATTCTTTAATCAATCAAAACCTAAAATCAAGGGAATACGCCTACTGAATCTCTAAAAGTCACAATACAATTTTGAAAATTAGGACCATATTTATTAGGAAGCAGCCCAAATAAGAAATGTACAGTGTATAAAGAATACAAACCATGCATATAAAGAATGTCAAGCATCCAAGTTGTAAAAAATCAAATACCTTTTTTCCGTTTCAAGTGGTCCTCCGTTTTCCCTCACTCTTTTCAGGTCATCATCTAGTTTTGATTATATTCAACAGACAACAAGCAGAATCTCAAGCGGCACGCTCGGTGATAGTTGCTCGTACCTAAGATAAACAGAGGGTAGCCAAGACAAATCTCAAAACCGTGGGTCAATTATAAGACCTACTCTAACTGCACATACTTGCTAGATATTAGAAGCAATAATACATATCAGTAGACAAACCGGAATACCAAAGGACAATACAAACCAAATATCATGCATTACAGGGAAAGAGGTAGATGTCCATTAAACTCTAAACTCACTCGATATGCCATATCCTCAGTTAGCATACCTAGAGTCATGTCAATTTTCTTCCCTGTCAGCTCAGTTGCCTCATTTGAAATTTGTTTAGTTGCCATGTGCAGTGAGATTTCAATAAATTAGACAAGGAATTCAATTCCTCAAAATCCAACATATGTTGAGAAAAAAAATTTGCACAACCACATATATATCATAGAAGCAAAATAACACCTAGGGTTCGTGATTCTTAATAAAAGTTAAGAGTACTCAACACCCAACTTCTTCAAATTCATTCACACGAAAGGAGGCAGCATTGCACGTATGACTAAAGCATGAACTAGTTAGTACCTCAGTTTCTTCATATTTCCTGCTCTGGTTCCACCAAAGAGGGACTGCTACAGCTTTTCATGCAGCCCCAGCAGCTAGAAGAAACTGGTTTTTCTGAAAATTAGACTGCTTCTGAGCAAGTGCACCCTAGAAAAATAAGAGTAAAAGAAGCAATCGACATCACAAATTCACACCCATGTAATTACTAGATCTATCACCTTACAACCGAAGACATGAATTAGTATAACTGTACCTGTCTTATAGTAGACCTTGCATCCATACACTTTTGCACCTTGGCATATTTATCTCGGGAAAAATTGCTTTTCCATGGTAATACTTTTATTCTGGTCATTCCAATAACCGCTTGTCAGTAACATATGTGTAGAATTGCAAGTTAATAATCAAGAATAGTACAGATGATGTAAAATGTCTTACTGTGGTTCTCTGATGATTTCATCTGTACAAAGACATGAAAATAAACAAATTACTACCTAGATACTACTCTAAAAACACTAAATACAATACGCCCGATCTTCAGTAAGCTTACTAGAGTCATGTCCATTTTTTCCTCTGTCAGCTTGAAATTAGTTTAGCAGCCATAAGCACAGAGATTTCAACATATTCAAAACCTCAAAATCCAACACGGGCTGGGGAAAACAATATCGCACATCCATATCATAGAATCAAAATAAAACCTAGGGTTCTTAATCAGTTGATCTTCAAACAGATATTTGGAAAAGCAAAACGATCTCAACTGCCAGTGAAAAAGCGAAAGGTATATTCACCTGGAGTTGACGGCCGACAGTTAGGAGTTCAAAGTTTAGAAAGCTGGAGTGAGAAAAGATAAAAAAATCCTGGTACTGGTCAACAACATTAAACAATTGAAGATAAGAAAAGATGGGACCATCCTCAACCTTTCATTATCTTCCCTTGTTCTAGTATAAACAATTCAACCTTATAAAGCTCATAAAAAATGGGGCAGAGTTAAGCAAGAGAAATATCAGAGCAACACAAAATGTTATAGACAGCTTCATCAGACAGTAACATCAAACAAAATGTTATAGAATATTAGAGAGCTACATCGAACAGTAAAACTAGGGGTGGCAATTTGGCCAACGGATTTTTACCCGCCCAAGTCCGTAAGATAATTTACCTGAAATACCCGCCCATCAAATTAATGACTACGGGCGGGTATTAGCCCATATGAACGCAAACGGGCTTAGGGTACCATTGGGTACCATTAACCCATCCATTTGGTACCCTAATTACCTAAAAAAAAAAATTCAAAGTCCTTGTTTTGAACATAGTACCAATTCCGAAAATAAGTCAATTAAATTAAATAAGAGAAATTGAATAATACTTACACACGGAGACCTAAAACGACGTTTCAAATTTTAATAATTATAAAATGAATAATATTTTTTTAGTGCTTAGGCATAATGGTACCCTCTCCATTTATACCCTACCCATTTAAACTCAACCCATTATGCTCATTGGCCTAATGGGTATAAATGAGTATTTACCCATTTATACCCAACCCATTTAAACCCAATCCAAGTCCGCCCAAACCCGCCCATTTAAAATCCCTAATATCATCCATCAACTTATGTGGTTTATCTTGTAACCATTGTTAGCTCTTCTGCCTTCCTCTTTAGACCAATAATGTAACCAGAGCATCTTCAGTGATAAGCAAGATAATGGTGTAGCTTGACTTGCCATGTAATTTTTTTAAAGCAAGTGGGTCTAGTCATGCTAATGTTTAAATTAGTGGTAAGCTACCTTGAACATTGGCTATTATGGTCCCACGTATCCACAATATCTACCAAATTATATTGAATTAGTGATGTATAACCCATAATAATTATACCAAGTTAGTGGCTTGTGAAGGCAACCTTCCTTGAGAAGGCTAATGACGTGTCAAAAAACAATGATAAACAACTAGTTTAACTATTTACAAAAATTGCATAGCAAGTCCAAAACCCAACCATTGAAGATGCTCTACTTCGTCAATATAATGAAGTCCAATGCAAATATAATATAATATATGAAACTCATATCAAGAGTTAAAAAGTAGAAATTAATGTGTATTTAAAAGATGAAAGAAATTAATGTGCGTGAATTTTAGAAAAGGGGTGCAAATAGAATAGAGGAGGTATGAATAGAATCACCTTTTGAAGTATTATATTAGTAATAGTAATATCATTAAGTGATACAATTTTAGAAGAGTTTGAACATATACTTTTTAAATAAAAAATTTCAAACTTTAACAATATACTTAACAAAAGTTATTCATGATTATAAACTTGTCGTCAAACTTTTTCTATGATCAGACTATGCTTAACTTAATAAAATGGATGGAGTATAATAAAGACTAATAAATCATCTTTATTACGTGGGTCATTATCCAAGCTTGAGAAAGATGTGCTCTGACCCAAGTATAATAGAGTGATTGGCCCGTTGTTGGATGTAAAGATCAAACTTTAGAAGATGATGTATACAACCGGACATTAGATGAGAGTCGGGCTATTGCTCGTTAGAACCCAGAGCATTAAGCTCTTTGGACCCCACAACATTTTGTTGATCGTGTTGGTGGTTTGCATTAACATTTTAGGCTGGACATGTTCATGAACTATCTGCAGTGGGTAAGTACCTTCAGATCAGTGGAGATGAGAGGCATCCTCACCAAATTGAACGCGTCCGATTTGCATTAAGCCATGAAGAATTATTTCATGTTGTGGGGTGATCGTGTGAGAATATATTTGAATGGCTTCGTTCAGGAAGTGGGAGATACCGATTGGGTGATGAACGACTTTCATGTTGAGTTCAATACTGATGGTCCCCATGTTGTGTATGTTCCCCATGTTCTTGGGGTTCAAAAAACTAAGCCAAAAATGTCCATGATTGGGGTTTGGATTCTCTTGAATATAAGCTTGTTATGCTTCCAGTGCTATTTTTTTAACAAGGTTAAAATTGATTTTAATTGTTGTGATTGTATTACTTTGTGTTGTTGTCATCTTCCAAAAATTGGTTTGCGTGGAAGATAAGTATAAAAGAATATACATCTACAAGGAAGACGCAATTACTCTAGCAGACATTGAATTTTTGGTTATCTCAGAATTTGGCATTCTTCCTGATTTTCGGTGTCTAAAGTTTGCTTTTAAGAGGGTCAGTCCTGAGGATATGGAAGTATTCCATGTTCAAGAAAAAAACCGTCTACGGCTAATTCTTGTCAATCATGTGGATCTTGTTGCTGGCTGCAGGTCTGTATTTTCATTGTGGATTAAAGCAGTATTTTGCTAATTACTCAATTAATTTGATTTGTTTTTTTGTTCTTAGAGCTGAGAATTTGAAAGTCTTAGAAGGTATCTTGAAAGTCCATGTTCCTTCTTCTAAGGTCACCAAGAACATCTTGAGCTCCGGCACTTGATTCTTTGCAACTTTTTGTCCATTTAAATATTCCGATAATGGACTGTTCTGAATATGCTTTTTTGTTTCTTCACTTGTAGAAACAAAGTCTAGTGGTGGCAGTGAAGCAGCTCATGTGGCTACAAAGGCCAAGAAGATAGATGAAATTGATATTTTGAAGAAGGATATAGAAGGCCGTGAGAAACAAGTTGATTCATTGGAGAAGCAAGTTTCTGAGATTAATCTTGTTCTAGAGGAGACGGATATACTCATTGGAGAACTCAGGATCAGAGAAAAGCAGTTGGAAGATCACAAAGCAAAGGTTTTTCACTGAAAAATTTGCAAACGTACGTAAGTCTTTCATCTTGTCAATTATATGATGTGCAAGTGATTTTTTGCAATGAAATGATTGTGCTCACTGTTTATTTTTTAAGATGGTGAGTACTGCTAAACCACTCTTTTGCTTGATTTATTAGTCTTTATTAATGGGCTACGAGCGGGTATTAGCCCATATGAAAGCAAACGGGCTTTGGGTACCATTGGGTACCTTTAAACCCATCAATGTGGTACTCTAATTACCTAAAAAAAAGTTCAAAATCCTTGTTTTGAACGTAGTACCGATTCCGAAAATAATTCAATTAAATTAAATAAGAGAAATTGAATATTACTTACACACGGAGACCTAAAACAACGTTTCAAATTTTAATAATTATAAAATGAATAATACTTTTTTAGTGCTTAGGCATAATGGTACCCTTTCCATGTATACCCTACCCATTTAAACTCAACCCATTATGCTCATTGTCCTAATGGGTATAAATGAGTATTTACCCATTTATACCCAACCCATTTAAACCCAATCCAAGTCCGCCCAAACACGCCCATTTGAAATCCCTAATATCATCCATCAGCTTATGTGGTTTTTCTTGTAACCATTGTTAGCTCTTCTGCCTTCCTCTTTAGACCAATAATGTAACCAAAGCATCTTCAGTGGTAAGCAAGATAATGGTGTAGCTTGACTTGCCATATCATTTTTTTAAAGCAAGTGGGGCTTGTGAAGCTAATGTTTTAATTAGTGGTAAGCTACCTTGAACATTGGCTATTATGGTCCCACATATGTACAATATTTATCAAATTCTATTGAATTAGTGATGTGTGACCCATAATAATTATACCAAGTTAGTTGCTTGTGAAGGCAACCTTCCTTGAGAAGGCTAATGACGTGCCAAAAAACAATGGTAAACAACTAGTTTAACTATTTAAAAAAATTGCATTGCAAGTCCAAAAACCAACCATTGAAGATGCTCTACTTTGTCAATATAATGAAGTCCAATGCATATATGATATACTATATGAAACTCATATCAAGAATGTAAAAGTAGAAATTAATGTGTATCTAAAAAATGAGAGAAATTAATGTGCGTGAATTTTAGAAAAGGGGTGCAAATAGAATAGATGTATGAATAGAATCACCTTTTGAAGTATTAAATTATTAATATTAATATCATTAAGTGATACAATTTTAGAAGAGTTTGAACATATACTTTTTAAATATAAAATTTCAAACTTTAACAATATACTAAACAAAAGTAATTAATGATTATAAACTTGTCGTCAAACCTTTTCTATGATCAGACTATGCTTAACTTAATAAAATGGATGGAGTATAATAAAGACGAATAAATCATCTTTATTACGTGGGTCAGTATCCAAGCTTGAGAAAGATGTGCTCTGACTCAAGTATATTAGAGTGATTGGCCCGTTGTTGGATGTAAAGAATCAAACTTTAGCAGATGATGTATACAACCGGACATTAGATGAGAGTCGGGCTATTGCTCGTTGGAACCCAGAGCATTTAGCTCTTTGGACCCCAGAATATTTTGTTGATCGTGTAGGTGGTTTGCATAAACATTTTAGACTGGATGTGTTCATGAACTATCTGTAGTGGGTAAGTACCTTCAGATCAGTGGAGATGAGAGGCATCCTCACCAAATTCAAGGCTTCCGATTTGCATCACGCCATGAAGAATTATTTCATGTTGAGGGGTGATCGTGTGAGAATTGATTTGAGTGGCTTCGTTCAGGAAGTGGGAGACACTGATTGGGTGATGGACAACTTTCATGTTGAGTTCAATACTGATGGTGGTGTGTATGTTCCCCATGTTCCTGGGGTATAAAAAACTAAGCCAAAACATGTCCATGATTGGATTCTCTTGAATATAAGCTTGTTATGCTGCCAATGCTGGTGAGTAAATTCTTTTTTAACAAGGTTAAAATTGATTTTAATTGTTGTGTTTGTATTATGTTGTGTTGTTGTCATCTTCCAAAAATTGGATTGAGTGGAAGATAAGTATAAAAGAATATAAATCTACAAGAAAGACGCAATTACTCTAGCAGACATGGAATTTAAGGTTATCTAAGAATTTGGCATTCTTCCTGATTTTCGGTGTCTAAAGTTTGCTTTTAAGAGGTTCAGTCCTTAGGATATAGAAGTATTCCATGTTCAAGAAAACAACTGTCTCCGGCTATTCTTGTCAATCATGTGGATCTTGTTGCTGGCAGCAGGTCTGTATTGTCATTTTGGATTAAAGCAGAATTTTGCTAATCGAGGGCCTCCAGATCGCAGATCTGGCCAAGTCAATTGTTCGCCCCAAGCCCAGCGACACCATCAACGCTGCCCCGGCGGGCAAAGTTCCTGTGTACTATGAGCATCTGGCTCGCTGCAGCGTCAGGTTCCCTCTTACTCCTTTCTGCCAATCTATTCTGTCCTACTTTGACATGACTCTGGGCTTGATGACGCCCAACGCTGTGCGCAACATCATTGGCTTCGAGACCCTGTGCGGTGCTCGCGGGGTTGTTCCCTCCATCACCCTGTTCCGGGTGTTCTTCTACACCGGCGGTGGCGGTGATGATGACGGTTGGGGGCACATCAAGGTTCGCCCCAAAGCCGACTTGCACATCTTGACTGGCATGCCCAAAACGACCAACTGGAAGGTAAAGTTCATGTTTGTCGATGAAGACGTCGTGTATGGGCCTGCAGCCTCCCGCCCAAGGCAGTCTGTTGGTGATCCTGATACGCGCGGCCGCGCTCCCGATGGCGTATCCCAGAATTGCCTGGCTGCCTCCATCAGGGCTCTGAAGGAGAAGCCGGAGAGGTGGGATGTCTTGAAGTTGGATGAGAGGTTGCGGGATTCCGGCCTGCCTCACCGTCGCGTGCTCCCTGCCATCCAGGATGAACCTGTTGTCATTCCAGATGCTGATAAGCCCGTCCAGGATGAGGGCCACGGCCCCCCAAACATTGATCTCTTCAGCCCCCCTGCTGCTCTGGCACTTGCTCCGATTGGTCAACCTGATAAAGGTATGTCGGATCCCACTTGTCCCTCTCTTTCATTCCTTATTGAGCATTAGCATGACCTTTTGTTCTTGCCTCGGCTGTATTTTCTTCATGTCGTATGTTTACAACAGATACGACTCGCCGCCGACCAACCATTGACGTGACGAAATTCGTCCGTCCCTCGCAGCGCAGGAGGTTGGAGGACAGTGCTGGCCCGAACCAGTCCACTCAGTCGCATGGTCAATCCTTTCAAACCGGGCAAGACGGCAATGCTGAAGGTTCCTCGCTTCCCTATCAGGATACGGGTTCGTCAAGGGGTTTGCTGAAGCCCGACCAGCTGTTCCAGATGGGGGTCGGCGGTTGTGAGAATGTCTCGTCCCGACCCCAAGTGCCCGAGAAATTGAAAAGCAGCACTGAGCCGGCTGGTCAGCAACATGGTGGGAGGGCCCCTCCGCACGCTGGTGGTTTCCAAACTGACAAGGGTAAAACCAACTCCTCCCCCGTCTTCCTCAACTCGCCCGCCGGTCGTTTGGAATATCTCAAGGAGGTGATGCCTCTTGACCATTTCAGGGCTTGGGTGAAGAATCCGGCGCTAAACCTTCATGGGGTTAGGACCGCTACAGACAATCTGATTTCGTCTGTTTTCGATGTAAGTTTCATCTTCTTGTCTCTCCTTTCATGCTTGACTTCCTCTCCCGACTCTATCCTCCTAACTGTTGTATTGTTAGGGCGCTTGCTCATCCCTCGCCGTCATCTCCGACTTCAGCACCTTGTGCTTGGCTCATGAGGCTGACAAGAAAGTGCATCACGCCACCCTCATCGAGCTCGGAGACGTGAAGAGGCAGTTGGCCATCGCCGATGCCGAGATAGTCCGGCTTCAAGAGGAGGCCAAGGCCAAAGCAGATGCTGATGCTGAGTGGTCACCTGATGACTGGATGGAATCCGAGCAGGCGCTGAAGAAGCAGCTGGACGCTGTCAACGCTCAACTGGCGTCTGCCATCTCGGACGGTGAGGAACTGAAAATAGCCAAGGAGACCAGCGACGCTGCTCTACTAGATGCCCAGATATCTACCACCTAGCTGCAAAAACGCCTAGATGAAGCTGTTGGGAAAGCTGATCAGATGGACAAGATATCTGGTGAACTGGCCACTCTTCAGGCTCGCTTTGCCGAGTCCGAAAGTCAACTGAAGAAGGCGCTGGAGGATAAGGCTAGCCTCGCCATTGACTATCAGTCTGTGCTAACCGCCGGCGTGCGTGAGGTGTTTGCCAAGGTGGCTCGATCGGAGTGCGCCGTCGCGCGCACTTCTGCTTTCCTTCGACGGGCTTATGCGCTGGATAACGTGTATGAGGACTCTGCTGCCTATGCCACTGCTCTTTCTGAGCTCACAGATGCTTTCGTTGGCTATGGCTTCCCTGAGTACTTTTCCACACTGACCGGTGAGATGACTCCGGCCGAGCTTGCCGCGTGGGAGCCAGATGTTGCAGTTCCGCCTGTTGTGGTCGATGGTGAAGTTGTTGCTGAGGAAGGTCTGGTGAAGGACTTGGAGGATGCTGGGAACAATGTCCAAGTTTCTGCCCAGAACCATTAGTCCTGCTTCTTTCCCTTCCTTTCTTTCTGTTGGATTTCTCATAAACTCCTCTGAATAATTTGCTTTTGGTTTGTAATGACCCATAAGGGTTACATTTGCTTTACATTGTTATTGAATTCTTGCTTTGACAACATATGTTATTGCCTTAGTGGTTTGGCTGTTTGCTACTTGATGGAACTCTTGTTTGTGCATTTGCATTACTGGCTATTGCCTTAATGTTTGGTTGATGCCTTGCCGTTCTGCTCACCCCTGTTCATAGTGATGACTCATCATCCTTCTATATGAAGAGGGATGAGTCAGCAGGATGAACTAACCAGGGTGGACCATGATGTGGCTTGAACTCCTTGCCGACTCGGAGGTCGCTAAACCCTGACCAAGCCACCAAGGTATATGGGCCTAGACCTTTCCTTGGTTTTTTTTTCTTCAAAGCCAAAGCTGCTAAGCTGTGATCCTTGTTAATCGGTCCGTGTCCGACATGGGTTTTTCTTAAAGAAAAGATCCCACCTTTTCTCCAAACCGGTAGCTATCCGGGTTTGGAGAGGATATGGTTTGTTCTGTTTGCCCATCCGCATTTGAACAAATAACCACGCCTATGTTCAGCACTCAAAAAAGGGCGGCTAAGCCTCTGTCTCGGTCTGGCGGTCACGATCGTGATCGTGTCATCCGACTTGCCCATTGGTGTAAGTACACTTCTGAACTCATCTTTGCCATTCCAGACATATGTCTGAGATGCTCGGCAAAGATGTGCCCTTCATGCTTCACAACCTAAGTGAGGGATGTGTCGAGTGTTCTAATGCTTTGTCCGGGTAACCGGAGCGATGGCCTGAACTGCCTCTCTTAATGTCCATTATCACCGATTCCGATCATGTCATTCGACTTTCGAAAAAGGGGCATAAATGAAACAGAAAAAGAGATGATGTGTTCTTGAACTTGACACTTGGAATTCATTAAAAACAAAAGGGGGAGTACAAAAGATACAATTTTGCGCGGGAGAACTAGATTTCCTCGAGATCACATCCCTCATGAGGGCAAAAGTCGCGATCCGATCAGGAATCCGTTCTCCAAAAGCATTTCCCCATTATATACAAACTAATTGGTACCTTTCTCATGGATCTGATGCTGCTCAACCGTAATAACGGCGGAGGTTCTCCATGTTCCACGTCCTTGGTACCGCTTCGCCTGCCATGGTCTGCAGCCTGTATGCGCCGTTCCCCAGCACTTCTGCGACCACGTATGGTCCTTCCCACGTGACATCTAACTTCTTCAAGCCTTCAACTCGGCTAGCTTCATTCTTTCGGAGGGCCAATTCGCCTTGCTTAAGATTCCTCACGCGGACTCTGGCATTATAGCGTTGTTCCACGTATAACTTGTAGGCCGCCTCCTTGATTGTGGCCTGTTCTCTGGCTCTCTCCAAGTCCTCCAGGCTCTCTCTCAAACGCTGGTTATTGTCCTCTTCGGCATCCGGGATGGCGGATCGCGTCGACGGGATGATGAGCTCAGGCGGGATGATGGCTTCACTGCCAAAACACAGAAAGTAAGGTGATTCACCTGTGGCCGTTCGGAGCGTCGTCCTGTACGCCCACAACACCGATGTGAGCTCATCTACCCAATTCCCTTTCGCGCCGTCCAACCTTCTCTTCAACCCTTGCACGATCGTTCCATTGGTTCGCTCGGTGAGACCGTTGGCTTGCGGATGGGCTACTGATGTGAAGCTCTGCTGGATGCCCATCTGGTTACACCAGTCTCTGAAGACTCCTCCTTCAAACTGGCGTCCGTTGTCACTGATGATCGTCTTGGGCAGGCCGAATCTGCAAACAATGTTCCTCCACACGAAACTTGTCATCCTCTTGCCCGTGATGGTTGCCAATGCCTCCACCTCAACCCACTTGGTGAAGTAGTCAACGGCCACCACCAGGAATCTTCTCTTGCCGGTCGCTTGGGGGAAAGGACCGACAATATCGATGCCCCATTTTGCAAATGGCCATGGGCTTGTGATGCTCTTCATGGGTTGGCCGGGTTGAGATGACACCCGATCATGTATCTGGCACTGATGACAAGTTTTGACCACATGGTCGGCGTCGACCCTCATGTTGGGCCAGTAATAACCTGCTCGGGATGCCCTCAGCGCCAGTGTCCGGGCACCCTGATGGCTGCCGCCGCTTCCCTCGTGGAGCTCCTTCAGGATTCTTTCTGCTTGTCTGGGCGTTAAACATCGTAACCACGGCTGCAAGTATCCTCTCTTGTATACCACCCCGTTCCTGAGCGCAAAGTTCAACGCCTTCCTTTCTAGGGCTTTCGCCTCCTTCTGATCGGGTGGTAGCGCTCTACTGAGCAAGTAGTCCCGCATTGGTGTCAACCAACATGGCGGCTCGGCCTCAATAGCCGCGACCGTCATGCCGTCAGTTGATCTTGTCGGCAGTGTTTCCACTAGAACTCCTTTGGACAGATGGCTACTTGCTGTGGAGGCCAGCTTGCCGAGGGCATCTGCCCTTGTATTCTCGGATCTAGGGACTCGGGTCACCTCAAACCCTTCGAACTGCGTGGCTAGACTCTTAACCTTGGCCAGGTACTTTTGCATTGATGGCTCCTTGGCTGCGTATGACCCATTGAACTGGTTTGCAACCAAAGCCGAGTCGCCGTATGCATCCAACTTGGTCGCGCCCAACGCTTTTGCTAACTCCATGCCTGCAATTAATGCCTCGTATTCGGCTTCATTGTTCGTGGCTGGGAACTGGAATCTCAACGCATACGTCGTCTCCATCCCATCGGGGTCGGTCACGATCAGACCTGCTCCTGATCCTTCCACGCCGGATGCGCCATCCACATGCAGCTTCCACCATCCTGTCCGGTCAACGCATCGTTGCTTCTTGTCGGCTGGCTCGCTTGGTGCGTCGATGGTTACTTCATCCTTCTCCTCGATCCCGGATGGCAATTCTGCCAGGAAATCAGCCATCACTTGCCCTTTAATGGCTTTTCTTGGGGCGAACTCAATGGCGTGTTCGCCTAGCTCTATTGCCCACTTAGCCAACCTTCCTGACATCTCCGGCCTGGTCAAAATTGCTTTGAGCGGCTCGTTTGTGAGAACCACGATGGGGTGTGCTTGAAAATATGACCTGAGGCGTCTTGCCGCATGGACCAATGCCATGGCCAACTTCTCCTGAGCGCTGTATCTCAGCTCGGCCCCCTGCAGCGTTTGGCTGACATAATAGACCGGACGCTGGATCTTGCTCACTTCCCTAACCAACGCGCCACTCACGACTTCCATCCCAGCGGCAAGGTATAAGTACAACGTCTCACCTTGCTCGGGAGGAGACATGGCTGGTAGGTCTTTTAAGTGATCCTTCAACTTAAGGAACGCTTCCTCCTCGACCTGGCCCCATTGGATTGCTCCTTTTGGCCCGACGCTGCCCTTGAGGATCTTCAAGAACGGGAGTGACCTCTCTGCGGCTCGTGACAAGAACCTGTTCATAGCCGCCAGCTTTCCATTCAGGCACTGTACGTCTTTAACGTTCCTGGGAGGCTTCATTTCCAAGACGGCTTGGACTTTCTTCGGATTGACCTCCAAACCGTTGTTGGACACCATGAGACCCAGGAACTTCCCGGCCCCCACTCCGAACTGGCACTTGGCCGGGTTGAGCATCATACCTGCCGCGTTTAGGGTTTCCAAAGTCTCATCTAGATCCTTCACTAGACCTTCATACGATACGCTCTTAATGACCATGTCATCGACATAGATTTCCATGTTGCGGCCGATCTGCGCTTTGAAAATCTTGTCCACCACCCTCTGGTAGGTGGCACCGGCGTTGCGTAAGCCAAACGGCATCATCCGGTACGCGAAGGCTCCCCTCTCCGTGATGAAGGCAGTTTTGTCGATGTCGTCCTCCTTCATCGTGATTTGGTGGTACCCCTTGTATGCATCTAGGAAACATTTGATCGGGAAAGGGGCCAACGCGTCTACCTTCTGATCGATGATGGGTGTCGGGTAGCAATCCTTGGGACATGCCCTGTTCAGCGCTTTGTAATCGATGCACATTCGCCAACTCCCATCTGACTTTTTTACCAGGACCGGGTTGGCTAACCACGTGGGGTATGGCACCTCCCGTAGGATACCTGCATTCACCAACTCGGTTACCTGTTTGTTTACAGCGTCATTCCTTTCTGGGCATAGCGGCCGTCTTTTCTGCATGACTGGTGGGTGTGAAGGATCCACTCTGAGGGCGTGACCGAGTTCGGGTGATACTCCCGTCATGTCTGTCGCCTTCCATGCAAAGACCTTCTGATGCTTGATCAGGACCCCCAGAACCTCCTGACGACTTGCGTCGGGCAGGTCAGATCCCACTTGGACCCCACGGCATCCGCCTTGGTCAAGGAACATGGGCATGCATGATGCTGACAAGGTTTTGGGGTCTGGGATCCCTGACCGGACCATATGGACCGGACGTCGCGGTGGTGATTCGTCATCTGGACACTTCCGCTTCTTTAATGCGATCCTGTGGCACTCTCTCGCCTTTTGCTGATCGCCTCGAACGGTCGCTATCCCTCCTTTGGTTGGAAACTTCAAAAGGAGATGGAGGGTTGAGACAATGCTTTTGAGCTGGGCTAGCGCTGGCCTCCCCAGTATTAGGTTGTACGGGCTATGAGCTTTGATGACAATGAACTCCATGTCCACCTCGTTCCTGGTCGGCCTCTCCCCGACCCCAACTGGAAGTGTGATTGTTCCTTCTGGCCACACCGTTCTGTCCGCGAAATCCACCAACGGTGTGCTTGTTGGGATCAACTTGGCCTTTGTGTTGTCGTCTAGCTTTACGAAACAATGCCAATACATTATCTCTGCCGAGCTTCCACCATCCACGTACGCTCGATGAACCATCTTATCCATTATTTGAACCGTGATGATGACCGCGTCGCATCCGGCCGGACGATCCGGGATGGGATCGTCGGCACCGAACGTGATCAACTCATCTCTACCCAGCCTCCTGCTCGTCGGGGTGTGTTCCGGGGCTATCCTGCATCTAGCCTTTCTTTGTGAATCCGAGCTCCCTCCGGCATTCACGCCTATGATAGTGAGTATATCATTGCTCGCGCGCCTTGCCGGTTCTCGTTCTGGTGACGACTCCTCCTCATACTTTGCTCTTTTTTCATCTGGTCGTTCGGCCCGCGCCACCTCCTTTCCTTTACCACGCCCCCTGTTGGCCCCTTGATCCTGGCCGCCGTTCTTGTTGGCATATGTCGCCTTGTTGTGAGCCTTGGCGGTGGTAGCAAATTGTTTTAACTGTCCTTTGCGCAGGCATGACTCGATGGCCTTCTTCAGGTGGATGCAATCCTCTGTGTCGTGGCCGTGGTCGTCATGGTACTCGCAAAACTTGTTCAAGTTTCGCTTGTTGGGAGGCGTCTTCATGGCACGCGGGGGTGGGATGACGTCGCGGTTTGCCAAGAAGACTTCTCTGGGCGTCTTTGTCAACGGGGTGAAAACTCTTTCTTGAGCAACTCGAGGTCCTAGCCTGTCCTTTACCGATGACGCTTTCTCTGCTTTAGCCGGTTGCCCATCCTGGATGGGTTTCTGTTTTGACCAGTAAGGTCGAGCCTCCTTCTGTATTGCCAACTTCTTCTTCTTGGCATTCTCATCGGCTCGGTGAAACATCTCCACCACCATATGCAACTCGTCCAGCGTGTGTACCGCGCGAAGGGTGAGCTCCGAATCCAAAGCCTCGTGATCCAGGCCTTGCATGAAGATTTCGATCAACCACCGCGGCTCGCCACGGTGTACCACCCTGTTGCTTTCCTCGATGAAGCGCTCATAATACTCCATCAGGATCTCGCCGGATGATGCCTTGTGGCGTATCTTCATCAGGTCCTGCGTCGTGTTGGTGAACTTCCTCTTCTGCATGAACCTGATGAGAAAAAGTTCCTCGAGCTGTGCGAAACTGGATATGCTTCCATTGTCCAGGTTGGCGAACCATACCCTCGCTGCCTCCTTGAGCGTGGTGGCGAAGACTTTGCACCACACGGGCTCGGGCGTGGCGTACGTTGACATGTTAGTTGTGAACGTGTGCAAATGATCTGCTGGGTCCGACAAGCCATCGTACGTACCTAGATTTGGTGGGATCCGGAGACGGGGGTTGGCGACAAACTCCGTGATTGCCTCTGAAAACGGGCTCCCTCTTTTCTGGCAATCCGGGGCCTCATAAAACACCGACAGCCTCTGCTTCACCGGCACCCTCGGCTTGACACTTGGCTTGTGAACATACGTCATGGCCCATTCCCCAGGATGAGACCTAGGGTTGGCCTCTTTCTCGCCTGGATCTCCCAACTCCTCGTCTGAATCTTCCAGGATCTCATTCCCGTCATCGTCCAGCTCTGTGAGGATGGGGGCTTTTCGTTTAGCTCGTGCAGGCTCGGCAAAGAGCTTTGTCGGTGTGACCGTCTTTTCCAAACCTTCAAGACGCCGCGCTTTCGGCGGCGTACCTCGCAGCTCCTGCAGCTGCTTGTTGATGGTAGCCTGTGACTCCAGTATCTGGCGGAGGACATCACCATCCTCCGTTGTGAAAGATGGGGACGCGCCTGGGTGCCGAGCCTGCTCAGGCGTCGCCGAGATCGGAGTGGCTGCTGGGTTTGAAGGAGTGAACGGGACTCCAGCCCCTTCGTCGCCCAGATCTGTGACCACTACCTCGTCGATGAGGACAGCGTGGTCTTGTCCTTCTCTGCTCATTTGCAGTGCGTGGGCTATGAAGATACTTGATTATATCCCCACAGACGGCGCCAATGTTACAGTCGCGATGTGCGTCCTTGATGATCCGTCGCGATGGCACGATGAGGAGTACCTGCTAAGAATCAAGGAACTCTCAATCAGGGCGGGGCGGCTTATTACCGTTCCCGCTCTGATTGCTAAAGTCAGAAGACTGATCGGAGAGTTGGGATGTGATTGATTGTGTTTAGTAAACTTACCTTTCTCTTGTGAGAAAGGGATATATATATGGTGCAGACAGTTTGACCTGACCTGATCAGACCGCGCCGTTAGGCGGTCTGGGAAGATTCTCCTGTCAGGTTAGGTAAAGCTGCCATCTGCGGTCGGGTCTGCCCGATCGTCATGTAGGATGAGGTGTCGGGATGAACCATGCGGGATGGTGAGATGCCCGACCCTAACAAGTTAAAAAGTAGAAATTAATGTGTATTTAAAAAATGAGAGAAATTAATGTGCGTGAATTTTAGAAAAGGAGTGTAAAAAGAATAGAGGAGGTATGCATAGAATCACCTTTTGAAGTATTATATTAGAAGTAGTAATATCATTGAGTGATACATTTTTAGAAGAGTTTGAACATGTACTTTTTAAATATAAAATTTCAAACTTTAACAATATACTTAACAAAAGTTATTAATGATTATAAACTTGTCGTCAAACTTTTTCTATGATCAGACTATGCTTAACTTAATAAAACGGATGGAGTATAATAAACAATAATAAATCATCTTTACTACGTGGGTCAGTATCCATGCTTGAGAAAGATGTGCTCTGACCAGAGTATAATAGAGTGATTGGCCCGTTGTTGGATGTAAACAACGAAACTTTAGCAGATGATGAATACAACCGGACATTAGATGAGAGTCGGGCTATTGCTCTTTGGAACCCAGAGCATTTAGCTCTTTGGACCCCAGAATATTTTGTTGATCATGTTGGTGGTTTGCTTAAACATTTTAGGCTGGATATGTTCATGAACTATCAGCAGCGGGTAAGTACCTTCAGATCAGTGGAGATGAGAGGCATCCTCACCAAATTCAAGGCGTCCGATTTGCATCAAGCCATGAAGAATTATTTAATGTTGTTGGGTGATCATGTGAGAATAGATTTGAGTGGCTTCGTTCAGGAAGTGTGAGACACTGATTGAGTGATGGACGACTTTCATGTTGAGTTCAATACTGATGGTGGTGTGTATGTTCCCCATGTTCCCGGGGTTCAAAAAACTAAGCCAAAAAATGTCCATGATTGGGGTTTGGATTCTCTTGAATATAAGCTTGTGCTGCTAGTGCTATTTTCTTAACAAGGTTAAAATTGATTTTAATTGTTGTGTTTGTATTAATTTATGTTGTTGTCATCTTCCAAAAATTGGTATAAGTATAAAAGAATACATCTACAAGGAAGACGCAATTACTCTAGAAGACATTGAATTTAAGGTTATCTCAGAATTTGGCATTCTTCGTGATTTTCGGTGTCTAAAGTTTGCTTTGAAGAGGGTCAGTCCTGAGGATATGGAAGTATTCCATGTTCAAGAAAACAACTGTCTACGGCTAATTCTTGTCAATCATGTGGATCTTGTTGCTGGCAGCAGGTCTGTATTGTCATTTTGGATTAAAGCAGAATTTTGCTAATTGCTCAATTAATTTGATTTGTTTTTCTCAGACCTGGCAAAACGGGTCTATCGGTCGGGTTTGGGTGACACCCAACGGGTTCGGGTATAGTTCGGGTATATGACTTTTATTCGGGTTTGGGTCTTGATCGGGTTTTTTCGGGTTCGGGTCCCATCGGGTCTTTTGAAAAATTATCGGTTTCAGTTCTGGTTTGGATTTCATTGTTTCGGTTTTGGGTCTCGTCAGTTGTTTTGAAAAAAATATCGGGTTTGATTCGGATTTGGATTTTTCCTTTTGGGTTTGGATTAGATTTGGTTTTAGTTTGTTCAATTTCAGATACAATTCGGATACAATCTCTTTTGAGTCGAGTTTGATTCAGATATACTCGGTCAAGATCACGTTAAAACACATTTAATTAAAATTTATTTTATTTTGAACTATAAACTTATAATGACCATAGAAAAATTATTCATCTTAAACATTTGATAAATGTATATTATATAGTAGAATTAAGTTTGTGCCCAAAAGTTTTTTTTATCTAATGTTTCAAGATATATAATGAGAACTTATATCCACAGAGACTAATAAGTAATAACATATAACATTGTAATAAGCATATCATTAAAATAAATTTATTAATTTAAATATATAATAGTTATTAGGTCAATTATAGTTTTAGTATTTTTTTAACTCTTAAGTTATCTTTATAGGTAATGTTGTTACTATATATGTATTTGCAAGTTTATCTTACACAACCAAGATTAGTTGACTTTTAATTCGTGTCAAATTTAGTTACTTTTAATCAATAGAGAGATTTAGAGTTGAATTAAATTATATAAAATGATATGACAAAAAAAGTAAACATTATTTTATTAATCAAACTGAATTGAAACTTGATTAAATTGAAATAATGAATAAGCCATTATTTTTCACTTCAACCTATTCGTAGACCAGTTCAATTCAATATAGTTTAGTTCACTTCAGTTTATTTGGTGAATGGTAGCTAGTAGCTACACTAATTATTAATTAGTATAAAAAACTATATTAGTAGAATAGTAATAAAAAGTTAAGAATTAAATATAATAATAATATTTGGGTATCGTTTGATTTAAGTCCAAATTATTGGGCAAAGATCAATTTAGGTACCTTTTGGATCGGGTGTTATTCAGGTTTGGGTATTTTTCAGGTTTGGGTTCAGACCAAGTTCGGGTGTTTTTGGATTTTGGGTGTTTTTCGGGTTCGGGTTCGGGTCTGATTCGAGTTTGGGTTCTGTTCGGGTACGGGTTCTATCGGGTTTGAAACTTTTAGTTCGGGTTTGGGTGTATCGGGTGTAATTCAGGTTCGGGTCATCAAACAAGTATCACTATTCGGGTCTTATTTCGGGTTCGGGTTCGGTATAATCGGTCGGGTTTTCGGGTTCGGTAATATTTTGCCAGCTCTACTTTTTCTGTTCTTAGAGCTGGGAATTTGAAAGTCTTAGAAGGTATCTTGAAAGTCTGTGTTCCTTCTTCTAAGGTCACCAAGAACATCTTGAGCTCCGGCACTTGATTCCTTGCAACTTTTTGTCCATTTAAATCTTCTGATAATGGACTGTTCTGAATATGCTTTTTTGTTTCTTTTCACTTGTAGAATCAAAGTCTAGTGGTGGCAGTGCAACAGCTCATGTTGCTACAAAGGCCAACAAGATAGATGAAATTGATGTTTTGATGAAGGAATTAGAAGGCTGTGAGAAACAAATTGATTCATTGGAGAAGCAAGTTTCTGGGATTAATCTTGTTCTATAGGAGAATGATATACTCATTGGAGAACTCAGGATCAGAGAAAAGCAGTTGGAAGATCACAAAGCAAAGGTTTTTCACTGAAAATTTTGCAAACGTACGTAAGTCTTTCATCTTGTTAATTATATGATGTGCAAGTGATTTTTTGCAATGAAATGAATGTGCTCACTGTTTAATTTTTAAGATGGTGAGTATTGCTAAACCACTCTCTGGCTTGATTTATTAGTCTTTATTAATGGGCTACGGGTGGGTATTAGCCCATATGAAAGCAAACGGGGTTTGGGTACCATTAAACCCATCCATGTGGTACCCTAATTACCTAAAAAAAATTCAAAATCCTTGTTTTGAACTTAGTACGAATTCCGAAAATTAGTCAATTAAATTAAATAAGAGAAATTGAATAATACTTACACACGGAGACCTAAAACGAATATTTCAAATTTTAATAATAATAAAATAAATAATATTTTTTTAGTTCTTGGGCATAATGGTACCCTGTCCATTTATACCCTACCCATTTAAAGTCAACCCATTATGCTCATTAGCCTAATGGGTATAAATGAGTATTTACCCATTTAGACCCAACCCATTTAAACCCAATCCATAACCGCCCAAACCCGCCCATTTGAAATCCCTAATATCATCCATCAGCTTATGTGGTTTTTCTTGTAACCATTGTTAGCTCTTCTGCCTCCTCTTTAGACCAATAATGTAACCAGAGCACCTTCAGTGGTAAGCAAGATAATGGTGTAGCTTGACTTGCCATATCATTTATAAAGCAAGTGGGGCTTGTCAAGCTAATGTTTAAATTAGTGGTTAGCTACCTTGAACATTGGCTATTATGGTCCCACATATGTACAATATCTACCAAATTCTATTGAATTAGTGATGTATGACCCATAATAATTATACCAAGTTAGTTTCTTGTGAAAGCAACCTTCCTTGAGAAGGCTAATGACGTGTCAAAAAACAATGGCAAACAACTAGTTTAACTATTTACAAAGATTGCATAGCAAGTTCAAAAACCAACCATTGAAGATGCTCTACTTCGTCAATATAATGAAGTCCAATGCAAATTTAATATAATATATGAAACTCATATCAAGAGTTAAAAACTAGAAATTTTTAATGTGTATTTAAAAAATGATAGAAATTAATGTGCGTGAATTTTAGAAAAGGAGTGCAAATAGAATAGAGGAGGTATGCATAGAATCACCTTTTGAAGTATTATATTAGAAGTAGTAATATCATTAAGTGATACAATTTTAGAAGAGTTTGAACATCTACTTTTTAAATATAAATTTTCAAACTTTAACAATTACTTAACAAAAGTTATTAAGGATTATAAACTTGTCGTCAAACTTTTTCTATGATCAGACTATGCTTAACTTAATAAAACGGATGGAGTATAATAAAGACTAATAAATCATCTTTATTACGTGGGTCAGTATCCAAGTTTTAGAAAGATGTGCTCTGACCCAAGTATAATAGAGTGATTGGCCCGTTGTTGGATGTAAAGAACGAAACTTTAGTAGATGATGTATAAAACCGGACATTAGATGAGAGTCGGTCTATTGCTCTTTGGAACCCAGAGCATTTAGCTCTTTGGACCCCAGAATATTTTGTTGATCGTGTTGGTGGTTTGCATAAACATTTAAGGCTGGATATGTCATGAACTATCTGCAGTGGGTAAGTACCTTCATGTCAGTGGAGATGAGAGGCATCCTCACGAAATTCAAGGCGTCCGATTTGCATCAAGCCATGAAGAATTATTTCATGTTGTGGGGTGATCGTGTGAGAATAGATTTGAGTGGCTTCGTTCAGGAAGTGGGAGACACTGATTGGGTGATGGACGACTTTCATGTTGAGTTCAATACTGATGGTGGTGTGCATGTTCCCCATGTTCCTGGGATTCAAAAACCTAAGCCAAAAAATGTCCATGATTGGGGTTTGGATTCTCTTGAATATAAGCTTGTTATGCTGCAAGTGCTGGTGAGTAATTTTTTTTTAACAAGGTTAAAATTTATTATAATTGTTGTGTTTTTATTAATTTGTGTTGTTGTTATCTTCAAAAAATTGCTTTGCGTGGAAGATAAGTATAAAAGAATACATCTACAAGGAAGACGCAATTACTCTAGGAGACCTTTAATTTAAGGTTATCTCAGAATTTTGCTTTCTTCGTGATTTTCGGTGTCTAAAGTTTGCTTTTAAGAGGGTCAGTCCTGAGAATATGAAAGTATTCCATGTTCAAGAAAACAATTGTCTACGGCTAATTCTTGTCAATCATGTGGATCTTGTTGATGGCAGCAAGTCTGTATTGTCATTTTGGATTAAAGCAGAATTTTGCTAATTGCTCAATTAATTTGATTTGTTTTTCTGTTCTTAGAGCTGGGAATTTGAAAGTCTTAGAAGGTATCTTGAAAGTCCGTGTTCCTTCTTCTAAGGTCACCAAGAAAATCTTGAGCTCCGGCATTTGATTCCTTGCAACTTTTTGTCCATTTAAATCTTCTGATAATGGACTGTTCTGAATATGCTTTTTTATTCTTCACTTGTAGAATCAAAGTCTAGTGGTGGCAGTGTAGCAGCTCATGTTGCTACAAAGGCCAAGAAGATAGATGAAATTGATGTTTTGAAGAAGGAATTAGAAGGCCGTGAGAAACAAGTTGATTCATTGGAGAAGCAAGTTTCTGGGATTAATCTTGTTCTAGAGGAGAATGATATACTCATTGGAGAACTCAGGATCAGAGAAAAGCAGTTGGAAGATCACAAAGCAAAGGTTTTCACTCAGAATTTTGCAAACGTACGTAAGTCTTTCATCTTGTTAATTATATGATGTGCAAGTGATTTTTTGCAATGAAATGATTGTGCTCACTGTTTAATTTTTAAGATGGTGAGTACTGCTAAACCACTCTCTGGCTTGATTTATTAGTCTTTATTAATGGGCTACGGGTGGGTATTAGCCCATATGAAAGCAAACGGGCTTTGGGTACCATTAAACCCATCCATGTAGTACCCTAATTACCTAAAAAAAATTCAAAATCCTTGTTATGAACTTAGTACGAATTACGAAAATAAGTCAATTAAATTAAATAAGAGAAATTGAATAATACTTACACACGGAGACCTAAAACGACGTTTCAAATTTTAATAATTATAAAATAAATAATATTTTTTTAGTGCTTGGGCATAAGGCCATCCACAATGGAAATACCACCCAAACACAACCCCCTTGTGTTTCACTCTTTAAATATTATTAAATCAACTATTCAACCAATCAAACACAATACTAAAACACAACCTCAAACCCATCTCCACACTAGAAAAACAACCCAACAACCCAACAACTAGCCTACGGGCCCCACCAGAATTTCTCAAATGCTGGGTTTTGCACTCAAACCCATCAACCTTGTGTTTGGCCCAAACACCACCCAAACCCATCCCATTGTGGACTCTGTTAGCATTTCGGGCACTCAAACACCACCCAAACCCATCCCATTGTGGGTGGCCTAATGGTACCCTGTCCATTTATACCATACTCATTTAAAGTCAACCCATTATGCTCATTGGCCTAATGGGTATAAATGAGTATTTACCCATTTAGACCCAACCCATTTAAACCCAATCCATGTCCGCCCAAACCCGCCCATTTGAAATCCCTAATATCATCCATTAGCTTATGTGGTTTTTCTTGTAACCATTGTTAGCTCTTCTGCCTTCCTCTTTAGACCAATAATGTAACCAGAGCACCTTCAGTGGTAAGCAAGATAATGGTGTAGCTTAACTTGCCATATCATTTTTTAAAGCAAGTGGGGCTTGTCAAGCTTATGTTTAAATTAGTGGTTAGCTACCTTGAACATTGGCTATTATGGTCCCACATATGTACAATATCTACCAAATTCTATTGAATTAGTGATGTATGACCCATAACAATTATACCAAGTTAGTTGCTTGTGAAGGCAACCTACCTTGAGAAGGCTAATGACGTGTCAAAAAACAATGGCAAACAACTAGTATAACTATTTACAAATATTGCATAGCAAGTCCAAAAACCAACCATTGAAGATGCTCTACTTCGTCAATATAATGAATTCCAATGCAAATATAATATAATATATGAAACTCATACCAAGAGTTAAAAAGTAGAAATTAATGTGTATTTAAAAAATGAGAGAAATTAATGTGCGTGAATTTTAGAAAAGGAGTGCAAATAGAATAGAGGAGGTATGCATAGAATCACCTTTTGAAGTATTATATTAGTAGTAGTAATATCAATTAGTGATACAATTTTAGCTCCTCTATTCAAAAGGTGAGAGTCGGGCTATTGCTCGTTGGAACCTAGAGCATTTAGCTCTTTGGACCCCAGAATATTTTGTTGATCGTGTTGGTGGTTTGCATAAACATTTAAGGCTGGATATGTCATGAACTATCTGCAGTGGGTAAGTACCTTCAGATCAGTGGAGATGAGAAGCATCCTCACGAAATTCAAGGCGTCCGATTTGCATCAAGCCATGAAGAATTATTTCATGTTGTGGGGTGATCGTGTGAGAATATATTTGAGTGGCTTCGTTCAGGAAGTGGGAGAAACTGATTGGGTGATGGACGACTTTTATGTTGAGTTCAATACTGATGGTGGTGTGTATGTTCCCCATGTTCCCGGGGTTCAAAAATCTAAGCCAAAAAATGTCCATGATTGGGGTTTGGATTCTCTTGAATATAAGCTTGTTATGCTGCTAGTGCTATTTTCTTAACAAGGTTAGAATTGATTTTAATTGTTGTGTTTGTATTAATTTGTGTTGTTGTCATCTTCCAAAAATTGGTTTGCGTGGAAGATAAGTATAAAAGAATACATCTACAAGGAAGACGCAATTACTCTAGGAGACCTTGAATTTGAGGTTATCTCAGAATTTGGCATTCTTCGTGATTTTCGGTGTCTAAAGTTTGCTTTTAAGAGGGTCAGTCCTGAGGATATGGAAGTATTCCATGTTCAAGAAAACAATTGTCTACGGCTAATTCTTGTCAATCATGTGGATCTTGTTGATGGCAGCAGGTCTGTATTGTCATTTTGGATTAAAGTAGAATTTTGCTAATTGCTCAATTAATTTGATTTGTTTTTTTTGTTCTTAGAGCTGGGAATTTAAAAGTCTTAGAAGGTATCTTGAAAGTCCGTGTTCCTTCTTCTAAGGTCACCAAGAACATCTTGAGCTCCGGCACTTGATTCCTTGCAACTTTTTGTCCATTTAAATCTTCTGATAATGGACTGTTCTGAATATACTTTTTTGTTTCTTCACTTGTAGAATCAAAGTCTAGTGGTGGCAGTGCAACAGCTCATGTTGCTATAAAGGCCAAGAAGATAGATGAAATTGATGTTTTGAAGAAGGAATTAGAAGGCCGTGAGAAACAAGTTGATTCATTGGAGAAGCAAGTTTCTGAGATTAATCTTGTTCTAGAGGAGAAGGATATACTCATTGGAGAACTCAGGATCAGAGAAAAGCATTGGAAGATCACAAAGCAAAGGATTTTCACTGAAAATTTTACAAACGTACGCAAGTCTATCATCTTTTTAATTATATGATGTGCAAGTGATTTTTTGCAATGAAATGATTGTGCTCACTGTTTATTTTTTAAGATGGTGAGTACTGTTAAACCACTCTCTGGCTTGATTTATTAGTCTTTATTAATGGGCTACGGGCGGGTATTAGCCGATATGAAAGCAAACGGGCTTCGGGTACCATTAAACCCATCCATGTGGTACCCTAATTACCTAAAAAAAATTCAAAATCCTTGTTTTGAACTTAGTACGAATTCCGAAAATAAGTCAATTAAATTAAATAAGAGAAATTGAATAATACTTACACACGGAGACCTAAAACGACGTTTCAAATTTTAATAATTATAAAATAAATAATATTTTTTAAGTGCTTTGGCATAAGGCCATCCACAATGGAAATACCACCCAAACACAACCCCCCTGTGTTTCACTCTTTAAATATTATTAAATCAACTATTCAACCAATCAAACACAATACTCAAACACAACCTCAAACCCATCTCCACACTAGAAAAACAACCCAACAACCAAACAACTAGCCTACCGGCCCCACCAGAATTTCTCAAATGCTGGGTTTTGCACTCAAACCCATCAGCCTTTTGTTTGGCCCAAACACCACCCAAACCCATCCCATTGTGGACTCTCTTGGCATTTCGGGCAGTTTGGGCACTCAAACACCACCCAAATCCATCCCATTGTGGGTGGCCTAATGGTACCCTGTCCATTTATACCATACCTATTTAAAATCAACCCATTATGCTCATTGGCCTAATGGGTATAAATGAGTATTTACCCATTTAGACCCAACCCATTTAAACCCAATCCATGTCCGCCCAAACACGCCCATTTGAAATCCCTAATATCATCCATCAGCTTATGTGGTTTTTCTTGTAACCATTGTTAGCTCTTCTGCCTTCCTCTTTAGACCAATAATGTAACCAGAGCACCTTCAGTGGTAAGCAAGATAATGGTGTAGCTTGACTTGCCATATCATTTTTTAAAGCAAGTGGGGCTTGTCAAGCTTATGTTTAAATTAGTGGTTAGCTACCTTGAACATTGGCTATTATGGTCCCACATATGTACAATATCTACCAAATTCTATTGAATTAGTGATGTATGACCCATAACAATTATACCAAGTTAGTTGCTTGTGAAGGCAACCTACCTTTAGAAGGCTAATGACGTGTCAAAAAACAATGGCAAACAACTAGTGTAACTATTTACAAATATTGCATAGCAAGTCCAAAAACCAACAATTGAAGATGCTCTACTTCGTCAATATAATGAAGTCCAATGTAAATATAATATAATATATGAAACTCATACCAAGAGTTAAAAAGTAGAAATTAATGTGTATTTAAAAAATGAGAGAAATTAATGTACGTGAATTTTAGAAAAGGAGTGCAAATAGAATAGAGGAGGTATGCATAGAATCACCTTTTGAAGTATTATATTAGTAGTAGTAATATCATTAAGTGATACAATTTTAGCTCCTCTATTCAAAAGGTGAGAGTCGGGCTATTGCTCGTTGGAACCCAGAGCATTTACCTCTTTGGACCCCAGAATATTTTGTTGATCGTGTTGGTGGTTTGCATAAACATTTAAGGCTGGATATGTCATGAACTATCTGCAGTGGGTAAGTATCTTCAGATTAGTGGAAATGAGAGGCATCCTCACGAAATTCAAGGCGTCCGATTTGCATCAAGCCATGAAGAATTATTTCATGTTGTGGGGTGTGGTGATATGGGCTAAGGCCCATATCCTGGTCCAGCGGATATACTGATAAAGGAGAAGAAAGGGTTAAGCCCAGCAGTGGTCCTCCCATGACATCATCTATCTTGGACACACCCGGGGTAAGGACCACTTAGCTTAAAACCCTCTCTTATCCTCTCCATTATAAATAGAGGAGCGACCAACAGTAATAGGTATGTTTTATCAGACTTAAATACTCTTTGTATTTTTTCATATTCTCTCTCCTCTGCAAAAAGCCCTATCTTCATCATCACGCCGGAGCGTCTACCCTCGGGAGACCCCGGGGGCTCTGTTTTGCCGGACTTAGGTGAGAGATTGGCCGCGGGCTAGGATTTCAGCTTTCCCTCGGATTACCCTATATCGGAGCTGGTATCCCGGAGCATACTGGTAGCATCAGTTGGCACGCCCAGTGGGACCTTGCTTCGTCATGCCCCGCGGCAGACCTAAAAAGACAAGGGAAGAACCCCCTTCCAAAGCTAATCAGGCAGAAGGCGGCCCTAAGACCAAAAGGGCCGCGGCTGCCCAGGCGGCGCGGAAGGCGGCCGAGGAGAAGGAGCGGGCGCGCAAGGAGGCGGCCCACGCGGCCGCTGAGAAGCGCCAAGGAAAGAAGAAGGTGCCGGAACGTACTCTCAGGGAGATGCAGAAGGAGCATAGGGAGAAGGCCCGACAAGAAAAGGAAAGACAGGACCAGGAGACGTTCGGAGAAGGCGGTGAATCCGAACCGGAGTATTTTGATTCCGGGGAAGAGGACCCGGAGCGCAGAGATCCAGAGACAATTCACACCAACACAGAGGAATTTGGTGAATTTCGAGCATGGAAGGCAGCTAAGGAAGCGGCCCCCAACAAAGTACCCGAAGTAGTGGACTTGGAGAAGGATGGGAGAGGTGGTCCTGGATATCAGCAGATGCCCCCGGGTCAGCAGGTGCCTCCAGGGCAACAGATGCCTCTCGGTCAGCAGATGTTTCCGGGGCAGCAGCAGTACCCGGATCAGCAGTTTCCAGGAGGTTTAAACCCGCAAGCACAACCATTTTATGGTGGATACAACACCCCGTTTAACAACGGGTCCATTGAAGATCGTTTGACCAGGCTCATCGGTAGGCGGGGGATGGTTCCTCATTCCCCATGGGTTCCGGATGTGTTGAACTATAAATGGCCGGTGGGTACCAAAGCGCCTGATGGAGTTCCGACATACAACGGGGACGGGGACCCAGAGGAGTTTGTTCACACCTACCTCAGTGTCATGGGTGCCCGGGACATTGAGGAGCCGTTGCAGTGCAAGTTGTTGCCTTCTTACCTCCGGGGCAACTGCTTAAGTTGGTTCAAAAGTCTTCCACAGGGCTCCTTGAAGACTTTCTGGGATTTTGCTACGGTCCTGGTCCACAGATATGCGGCAATGAAGACCAAATTTGTCAACCTAGCCACGGTCTTGGCTATGCGGCAGCTGGAGACGGAGTCTACTTGGCAATATTATGTCCGGTATATTGCTGAGTCTATGAAGGTTCAGGATAGGCACCTGCATGAGAAGGCTCTGATTGGTAACTTTGTCAATGGGCAGAGGGATGAGATGTTCTACATTGAGTTGATGAAGAACATGCCAGGAACTTTCTACCATCTCCAGTTGACAGTCGAAATGCATTGCACTGTGCATGAAGCTAATCACACCCGGATGAACACGGTCGGGTTCTTTGAGCAGCGGGTGATTACGGCCACAGCAACCCAAACAACTACACTCCGGGCCACTCCTCACCAGGGCCCTCGCCAGGAGGCAGCAAGACGCCCCCCGGCCCAGGGAGCAGCGCCTGCACCGGAGGGCCGACGTTGGTGGTCAGACCAACATATACTCCACTCTCCAAGTCAAAAACGGAGATTTTGGCCATTCACCGGGGTCTTTTCACGGATCCCCCAGTTATACAAGGGGTCCCGGCCCCGGCCAATGCCCAAAAATGGTGTGAGTTTCACAAGTCCTATGGTCACACTACAGAAGGCTGCCGCGTCTTGCGGACGAATATTCAGAAGTTGGTGGAGCGGGGCCAGCTTCGGGACTGTGTAGCGGGTGAAGCACACCCGGTGGCCGCCCCGGCAGGACAAGGGAGAAAACGTAACTGGAGGAATAACCGAGGTCAGGGCGGCAACCGCCCCGCGGAAACCAACGTCGCTCCTAACCCCGCCCCACAAGCACCTAGACCAGGAGTTCCGGGACCCGGAGCACCCCGGATGATAAACGTGATCAATTGGATAGTGGGAGATGGAGCGCAAACCCTGTCGGCAGTGAAGGCCAAGAGTAGATATGTCCCCCCGGGGGAGATCCAGGGAAAAAGGTTTAAACATGACGAGACAATCACGTTCTCAGAAAAGGATGCAGTTCCGGCCCAAGTGCCTCACTCGGACCCGATGGTGATCTCAGCTGAGGTAGAAGGGGTGGTGATAAAGCGAGTCTTTGTGGATGATAGGAGCAGTGTAGAAGTTATGTTTGCTGATTGTTTCGATCAATTGAACATTGGTCGACAGAATTTGAAGCCATGCTTGTCCCCGTTGTCAGGCTTTACGGGGCGCACCGTTCACCCGCTGGGTGTTATAGCGCTACGGGTGACCCTTGTTGATCATCTGGATACTAACAAGAGGTGCACTGTCTTGTGTAACTTTGCGGTCATCAATGCTTCTTCCCCGTACAACATGATCATAGGTCGTCCCTGGTTGACGCAGGCCCGGGCGATATGCTCGCCCTACCATCTAACCATGAAGTTCCCGACGGACCAAGGAATTGCATCGGTTATTGGCAATCAAACGACCGCCCGCAGCTGCATGCTCACCGCGATAAAGGAAGCCAAGAATGGAGGATCAGAAAGAACAAACGCGTCGGAGCCCGGGGAGTGTTCCGGGAAGAATAGCACGGTGGGAGCCGTGCATGGTGACCCGGCCTCTTTTGAAGTGGAGGATATGGAAGTAGGATCCCGGGGGAAGGTGAGTGTTGGGAAGCACCTCCCGGTGAACGTGAAGGATGAGCTCCGGCAATTGTTGAAGGAATATGAGGATGTGTTCTCGTGGGGAACGGAAGACCTGACAGGAATACCAGAAGAGTTCGCCATCCACCGGCTAAATGTCTACCCGGATCTGAAGCCTATAAGGCAAAAGAAAAGAGCCTTGGCAGCAGATCAGGTAGAGTTCGTCCGGGCGGAGGTGAGAAGGATGCTGGATGCGGGCATGGTAGAAGAAATTACTTACCCGGAGTGGATTGCCAACCCGGTCCTAGTAAAAAAGCATGACGGGTCCTGGAGGATGTGTATTGATTTCACAGATTTAAACAAGTGTTGCCCAAAGGACAGTTACCCGTTGCCCTCCATTGACCAACTGGTGGAAGCTATAACAAGCTACCAGCTTCTAGCCTTTTTCGATGCACACCGGGGATACCACCAGATCGTCATGGCCCCGGAAGACCGACCAAAAACCTCTTTTATCACTGACTTTGGTACCTTTTGTTACAGGAAGATGCCATTCGGTCTTAAAAACGCAGGAGCAACATACCAGCGCATGGTGGACCGGGTGTTCAAAAACCAGATAGGAAGAATCATGGAGGTCTATGTAGATGATATGGTGATCAAAAGCAGGACTCATGACGCTTTTTTAGACGATCTCCGGGAGCTTTTCGTTGTGTTGAGAGAGGTAAATCTGAAGCTGAGCCCGGAGAAGAGCACCATCGGGGTGGCGGCAGGCAAGTTTTTGGGGTATATGGTGTCAAACCGGGGCATTGATGTGAACCCGGAGAAGGTTGAAGCAATCCTGAGCATGCCCTCCCCGAGCAAGGTGAAAGATGTACAACGTTTAACCGGGTCTCTGGCGGCGTTAAGCAGGTTCCTGTCCCGGGGAGCCGAGAAGCAGTTGCCTTTTTTCAACATTTTGAGACGAGCGAAAAAGTTCGAGTGGACTCCCGAGTGCGAGCAGGCTTTCAAGGAGTTGAAAGAGCACCTGGGAAAACTCCCTACCTTGTCCAAGCCAGTCCCGGGGGAAGAATTGTTCTTGTATCTGGCAGCCACGGATCAGGCAATAAGTGCGGCTTTGGTTCGAGGGTCCGGGAGAGCGCAGAGCCCGGTGTACTTTGTGAGTAGGGCTCTTCAAGGACCGGAGACGCGTTATTCTTCACTAGAACGTTTGCTGCTGGCACTAGTGCACGCGTCCCGGAGAATTCGCCCATACTTTCAAGGTCACCCTATCACAGTTCTCACAAATCACCCACTTAAGCAAGTCATGCTGAAACCAGAGGCATCTGGCCGGATGATGAAATGGGCGATAGAGCTGGGAGAGCACGAGATCACTTATCAAGCCAGGAAGTCTATCAAGGGCCAGGCTTTGGCTGATTTCCTGGTTGAGATGGCGGACAACACCGTGGAAGACCCGGGGGAAGATGAACCAGAGTGGAAGTTGCATGTGGATGGTTCCTCCCATGCCGGGGGGGAGCGGTGCCGGGGTAGTGCTGGTTAGTCCTGGTGGCAAGGAGTATCGGTATGCGCTGCAGTTTGAGTTTAAAACCACCAACAATGAAGCTAAATATGAAGCCCTCCTTGCCGGATTACGCCTAGCCCGGGAAACAGGTGCCAAAGTGATACAAGCTTACAGCGACTCGGCCATTGTGGTCCAGCAAGTAAATGGGGAGTTTGAGGCAAAAGAAAGAAGCTTGCAGAAATATTTGGAGGCAGTGAAGGTGATGATACAGGGTTTCCTCCGGGTGACCCTAACACAGGTCCCCCGGGAGGAGAACTGTCAAGCGGATGCGCTGAGCAAGTTGGCTTCTTCAGAGCTCAAGCCAAGTCAAGACCGAAATCTGTATATGGAGATGATAACAGCTCGGGGATATGAGCAGCCAAGTCAAGTTGCAGCAGTGCGAGAAGCCGAATCCTGGATTACACCCCTTCTGGAGTAGTTGGAGAATGGAACGCTGCCAGATGACAAGGTGAAAGCCCGGAAAATCCGGGTCAAAGCACCCCGGTATGCCGTTCTGGACGGGGAGTTAATCCGGTGGGGATACCTTCAACCTTGGCTGAAGTGTGTGGATGGAGAGGAAGCACGCCACCTTTTGAAAGAAGTGCACGAGGGCCCTAATGGAAGTCATCAAGGGGCCCGGACAGTGGCTCGGAAGATCATGTGCACGGGGTATTACTGGCCAACGCTATTTGAGGATGCCCAAAAAGCAGTCCGCTCCTGTCAGCAGTGCCAGAAATTTGCACCCCTGATCCATGTGCCGCAGGGGGAGATGATTGGGATATCAGGGACTTGGCCCTTCATCCGATGGGGTTTGGACCTGGTAGGCCCCTTCCCAACCGCTCCGGGAGGTTTCAAGTATTTGATAGTGGCAATTGACTATTTCAGCAAATGGGTAGAAGCTGCTCCTCTGACAAACATTAGGGGAAGTACGTGCGTAAAATTCTGCTGGAAGAACATCATTTGTCGCTACGGAATTCCCCGGTTCATAGTGACAGATAACGGGGCACAGTTCGAGAATGATCCTTTCAAATCCTGGTGCAAGGAGTACGGGATTGAACAGAAGTTGACCTCGGTCTATCACCCACAGGCTAACGGGCAAGTTGAAGTGACCAACAGGACCCTTGTTAACGGGATCAAGACACGGCTCCAGGGGGCAAGAGGAAACTGGGTTGATGAACTCCCAAGTGTCTTATGGGCAAGCAGAACGACAGAGAGCTCTACCACGGGTGAGTCCCCCTATAGTTTGGTTTATGGGGCGGAGGCGGTCATCCCGGCTGAAATCGGAGTCCCCAGCCTCCGATCGAAGCTCCCGGATGAACAGACAAACCAGAACGACCGACTCCTGGACTTAGATTTGCTGGAGGAGAAGCGAGAAAAAGCAGCCCTGCACGAGGCCCGGGTGAAGGAACGGGTCAAGAAGTACCATGACAGAAGGGTTCGCAAGGAGCAGTTTAGCCCGGGGGAGTGGGTAATGCGTCGGAACGATAAAAGCCAGCAGGTTGCAAGCGGGAAGTTAGCTCCCAACTGGGAAGGCCTTACAAGGTGATAGCAGCCCACCCCGGTGGAAGTTATGAACTGCAGGACAAGGCCGGGAAGAAGGTCCCGAGGCACTGGAATATTGCAAATTTACGTAGGTACTATGCCTAGATTTTCTTATGTATCCACCCCTCTGGCATGGATTATGCCTAGGACGGTGGCAGAGAACCGGCACGGGGACCTCTGGCCAGGATTGAGCCTGGGTTGTCCCGTGGCCCGCAGTTGCATTTTTTCATTTTGCTTATGAAGATTATCTTTCGAGTTAACATTTTCTCATAAGTATAGTTAACCCGGGGCCGCTTGAACAAGCGCCCGGGGGGCTAGTGCAAGTCGATCCGGAGACGCTTGAACAAGCGCCCGGGGGGCTAGGGCAAGAATATACGGGACGCTTGAACAAGCACCCGGAGGATAACCTAGGCACGCTTGAATAAGCGACTGAAACAAATATTTGAACAAGTATAAAGGAAGGACAATATAATAAACAAATCAACTTATGATTGAAGATTATAAAATTTACAACTTTGAAACTTGAAAAGCCTAAACAAAACTAACAAAGGGAAGGAGGACCATCCCAGCTAATAGGAGAGTCCGGGTCATCTTGAGTGCCGGGGTGACTTGGCTGATTATTAGCAGCAGGGGGGCTCGGTGGGTTAGCAGTAACAGCACTCCCCCGGACATTGGGGTCCGCAGCTGGATGAGTACCGGACGGACCAGCCCCCGAAGGACCAGCCCCCGAGGGACCAGCTCCCGAAGGACCAGCTTCGGCATACGGGTCGAAGTCGTCGTCTGAGGAGGAAACCTCGGGAGATGGCGTCCTTCGGGGAGCTCCAATGATAACGGGTCCTTGGGCACGGGGGGATCTTTTCTTTTTCGTAGCAACGAATTTGCTTTTGCCTTTCCCCCTTTCCCGGGCCAAACGCCTTTCTTCTTTAGCGGCGTCCTCGCGGGCAATGTAGGCTCGGATTCTGGCAGCGTCCTCACGGAGTCTAGACACCCTCCGGGCAGATTCTTCCGGGTCAACCGAAACACGGAACCCGAGATACCTCTCAACGGTGAAGTCAAGGGAGATCCGGCTTGGAAGAAGCACCAAGGACGGGGGGAGATACTGCCCCTCTCTTTGACGTTGCCACTAAGCAGCAGCTTCCTCGAAAGCAGGCCGGTATCGAGACTTAGGGTCATTCCAGCCCATCCGAAACATGCGCACTAACAATGCAGAGACCTCCCGGGGAAAGTTGGTGTAAAGAGGGGGAGAAACCCGACCCAAACGCAATCCTGTCAAGTGATAAGTCAGTTGTAGGGTTACCAGGTTCTCCCGAAGGGTGAGGTTCCGGGCCGCCAGTTCCCGGTTCTCTCTTTCCAGCATTAGATTCCTCATAAGGGGATCGCCCCGCCTTTCCAACCATTTGAACTTGTCGCAGTAAAATGGAAGCTCGGACCACACAAGGTCAAACTCCTCCTTGAGACGAGATTTAAAGGCGTCATGTTCGGCTTGCAGCATAGAAATAGTCTTGTCTGCATCCAGAACAGTGTTTACTCGGTCTTGAGCCAGGGATTGACACCGGGAAAGGGATCCAAACTGATTGGATATTTCTCTAAGTTTTGTTACTAGAGAGGTGACGTCCGGGAACTCATCAATCACTGATCCTATCCCGGAGTGGACAAGAAGATACCGGGTCTGAATGCCGTCCAGTTGCCAGCGACTCAACTGTTCTTCCAATTCCTCACACCGGGGGCATGGTTTTTCGTTATCCGAGGCCGCCCCAGATGGAACTGCACCTGGGGGATCATCCCGGGGCTGTGCGAACAAAACACAAAGATTTTAAACTTAGATTTAAAACAAGGTCGTACAAAGCTCGGGGAATCAGAACAAAAGATGAGTAAAAAGATAGAAATTTGAAAGTCTAAGCAAGGTACAGAACAAAACAAGTCATAACAAACAATAAACCCGAAACAAATATCATAAAAATAAACGTTTGAATTACAAAGAAGAAGAGAGGGACTCTTACATCGTTAGAGTCGTCACTCTCGTCCCCGGAGCTATTGTCTCCTCCCTGAATTACAAAAGGGAATGGTTCAGGGAAGAAGCCCGGGGGAGAATAAGATTAAAAACATAGTTGAAAGAAATAAAGGAAAAAAGAACGAGAAGACTAAGTATCTATGTTTACTTCTTGGTCAGCGTCTTCTTCGTCTTCATTCTGGGGAGACTGCTCTTCTTCACGAGCCTCGCCTTTCTCAGGGGTCGACTCCTCCTCACCCGGGGTCTCCTCCTCTTCCGGTTCCACTGGCTTGAACTCTTGTTCCGGGATTGGAGACTTGGCATTTTCATCATCAGAGTCCTCCTCCTCCGAGGTCTCGATGGAAGCAAGATTGGCCAAGTCCTCCGGCCCGGGATCTGCCCTATCCTCAGCAAGCTTTGCGGCGTCACCAGCATAGGTAATGATGTCCTGGGGATCGACACTTCGAGCCCCCTCAAAGACTTCGAGCACTCCGGGAACTATCCCGTCGAGGCCGTCCTTCATCAGCCTGTCCGCCGCATAGTTGAACCGATCATTTGCCTTAGGGCGATACCAGGAGTCTCTGAATGCCGCCCGATTCTCCAGGGGGATGTACCCCCGGATGGCTAAATAGGCGGCGTGCAGGGCTTCTTCATTGGATATGTCGCAAAGGGACATCATATTGGCCTCAAAGGAGCGGCTCTTACGGACCCGGTCCGTGAAAGCCCGGCATAAAGCTTCCTGCGCTGGAGCCATACCGCGCTTGCTGTCCTTCTTCACCCGGGACAATTCCTTGTGGGCTTCGGATAGTTCCCGGTAGAGAGAGGCTTTTTCCAGTTTCAACTGTTCGACTTCCCGGGACAAACTCTCAGATAAAGAGTCGCAAGCCTGGTTAACCAGTTCTCGCAACCCGGGAAACTCTAACAGCTTGGAGGCATTATCCTACAAAAAAAAAATAGACACTTAGAAATGAAATAACAAAGAACTGAAACTCTAAGGGTGGGGAGACACAAACCTGGGAACCATCCAAGATCAAAGGTTGGGATGAGGAGCCGTCCGGAATCTCCTTTATAGACTGAAGGCGGCTGTCAGCAGTAGAGTTTTCCTCCCTCCGGGGAATCTTGGACGAGCCGTCAGAGCGAGGCTCGGTTTTCTTCTTCTCGAGCGGGTGACCACCCCTGGAAGTTGGGATGGAGAAGGCTAGCCGACGGTGGCCGACCGGGGGTTCCCCCGTAGAGCTTGCAACATTGGAAGTCCCGGTCTCCTTATCCCCGGACCTACCTTCCCCAGACTTCCTTTTCTTCAAATCCTTGACCGTTTTCTCGGTCTCGGACTTATCTTGTTTCAGCCTCCTTGTGCCCTTATCACTCCCTTCACCGGACTTCGACCCCGGGGGGACTATCGCTGGTCTGGGAGATACGACTGAGACAAGAACGGTAATAAACTTAGCCAAAAACAAGAAATAAGGAAAATCAACTCGAGAAATAAGTTAAACAAAGATTACCGAGGCTGCGCTTGGCATAGAGGCGGCGGCACGTGAACACCTCTGCAGGGTACGCCTCCCGGGGAAACTCATAACCCCCCGGCTTCTGATAATCCTTCAACTGGATGAAGAATTTAGCAATCTTATTATGCTCGTCGGACACTTGCCGAAAATGAGCCGGGGGTAGAGCCGCTTTTGTTTCAGCAATCCTTTGCTGATTCCATCCCGGGACTGGGTACTTCTTCTTGTTGAAAGTGAAGTAGCTATTCATCCAATCGCTGGTCTTCACGGATTCCAGCCTCCCAGAGCAGATGAATGGAGTCTTGTTCCGGCGGAGAGCATTGAAGACTCCCGGGACAGAATTTGCGGCCAGGTAGTAGAAACTGCGGAATATCTCCACAGTCCCGGTAATCCCCGCCCGCTTGCATGACAGGAGAAAGGCGATCATCACACTAACCGCGTTTGGATGCACCTAGGCCGGGGAGATGTTGTAGTACTCCAGGTAGGCGGTATAAAGCGGAGGGAGAGGGAAGGTGAGCCCGTGCAGGAAATGATGCCGGGGGATGCACACCTGGGTTTGCATGTTTCCGGAGTATGGCTCCAGTCCAGCGTCATAAGATAATGGCACATACATCTTCTTAACCAGATCTTCGACCGCTTCACTTACCGGGGTCATACCGGGGTCTTTGGGGTCTACAGGTTCCGGGGCGCCATATTCAACCTTGGCCTTGGACGTCATTAGTCCTTTTCCGCCGGATGGGGGAGGGAGAGGAGAATCGTCTATGTCCAAGGAATGGTCATCGGCCGGGTTAAGGACTTTGTTGCTCATATCAGATGGGTAGAAAAGAAAGAGCAATAAACGAAAGCAAAAAAGGGCAAAGAGGGAGAAAGTGACAGCGCTTAGAGGATGAAAAATGAAAGTGAAATATTTGAAGAGGTATTTATAGGGAAGGATACATGGAATATCTTGAAGTTGGGTAAAGTAAACTCAGTATCCAAGAAGACGCAATAATGAGCACTAATTAGGGAGCAGGCAGCGAGGAAGCGCGCACGTTGTGACACACGCGCGGCGCGTGGTGATACGGGCCCGCACAAACTACGACCCGCTATTTTCCTATCAGAGACCCAGCCTACCGGGCCAAGTCCCGGGAGCCAGGGTCTCGTGGGGCTAGTGGTGATATGGGCTAAGGCCCATATCCTGGTCCAGCGGATATACTGATAAAGGAGAAGAAAGGGTTAAGCCCAGCAGTGGTCCTCCCATGACATCATCTATCTTGGACACACCCGGGGTAAGGACCACTTAGCTTAAAACCCTCTCTGATCCTCTCCATTATAAATAGAGGAGCGACCAACAGTAATAGGTATGTTTTATCAAACTTAAATACTCTCTGTATTTATTCATATTCTCTCTCCTCTGCAAAAAGCCCTATCTTCATCATCACGCCGGAGCGTCTACCCTCGGGAGACCCCGGGGGCTCTGTTTTGCAGGACTTAGGTGAGAGATTGGCCGCGAGCTAGGATTCCAGCTTTCCCCCAGATTACCCTATACCGGAGCTGGTATCCCGGAGCATACTGGTAGCATCAGGGTGATCGTGTGAGAATAGATTTGAGTGGCTTCGTTCAGGAAGTGTGAGACACTGATTGAGTGATGGACGACTTTCATGTTGAGTTCAATACTGATGGTGGTGTGTATGTTCCCCATGTTCCCGGGGTTCAAAAAAAAAAGCCAAAAAATTTCCATGATTGGGGTTTGGATTCTCTTGAATATAAGCTTGTTATGCTGCTAGTGCTATTTTCTTAACAAGGTTAAAATTGATTTTAATTGTTGTGTTTGTATTAATTTGTGTTGTTGTCATCTTCCAAATATTGGTTTGCGTGGAAGATAAGTATAAAAGAATACATCTACAAGGAAGACGCAATTACTCTAGGAGACCTTGAATTTAAGGTTATCTCAGATTTTGGCATTCTTCGTGATTTTCGGTGTCTAAAGTTTGCTTTTAAGAGGGTCAGTCCTTAGGATATGGAAGTATTCCATGTTCAAGAAAACAACTGTCTACGGCTAATTCTTGTCAATCATGTGGATCTTGTTGCTGGCAGCAGGTTTGTATTGTCATTTTGGATTAAAGCAGAATTTTGCTAATTGTCAATTAATTTGATTTGTTTTTTTTGTTCTTAGAGCTGGGAATTTGAAAGTCTTGGAAGGTATCTTGAAAGTCCGTGTTCCTTCTTCTAAGGTCACCAAGAACATCTTAAGCTCCGGCACTTGATTCCTTGCAACTTTTTGTCCATTTAAATCTTCTGATAATGGACTGTTCTGAATATGCTTTTTTGTTTCTTCACTTGTAGAATCAAAGTCTAGTGGTGGCAGTGCAACAGCTCATGTTGCTACAAAGGCCAAGAAGATAGATGAAATTGATGTTTTGAAGAAGGAATTAGAAGGCCGTGAGAAACAAGTTGATTCATTGGAGAAGCAAGTTTCTGGGATTAATCTTGTTCTAGAGGAGAATGATATACTCATTGGAGAACTCAGGATCAGAGAAAAGCAGTTGGAAGATCACAAAGCAAAGGTTTTTCACTAAGAATTTTGCAAACGTACGTAAGTCTTTCATCTTGTTAATTATATGATGTGCAAGTGATTTTTTGCAATGAAATGATTGTGCTCACTGTTTAATTTTTAAGATGGTGAGTACTGCTAAACCACTCTCTGGCTTGATTTATTAGTCTTTATTGATGGGCTACGGGTGGGTATTAGCCCATATTAAAGCAAACGGGCTTTGGGTACCATTAAACCCATCCATGTGGTACCCTAATTACCTATAAAAAAATTCAAAATCCTTGTTTTGAACTTAGTACGAATTCCGAAAATAAGTCAATTAAATTAAATAAGAGAAATTGAATAATACTTACACATGGAGACCTAAAACGACGTTTAAAATTTTAATAATTATAAAATAAATAATATTTTTTTAGTGCTTGGGCATAAGGCCATCCACAATGGAAATACCACCCAAACACAACCCCCTTGTGTTTCACTCTTTAAATATTATTAAATCAACTATTCAACCAATCAAACACAATACTCAAACACAACCTCAAACCCATCTCCACGCTAGAAAAACAACCCAACAACCAAACAACTAACCTACGGGCCCCACCAGAATTTCTCAAATGCTTGGTTTTGCACTCAAACACATCAGCCTTGTGTTTGGCCCAAACACCACCCAAACCCATCCCGTTGTGGACTCTCTTGACATTTCGGGCAGTTTGGGTACTCAAACACCACCCAAACCCATCCCATTGTGGGTGGCCTAATGGTACCCTGTCCATTTATACCATACCCATTTAAAGTCAACCCATTATGCTCATTGGCCTAATGGGTATAAATGAGTATTTACCCATTTAGACCCAACCCATTTAAACCCAATCCATGTCCGCCCAAACCCGCCCATTTGAAATCCCTAATATCATCCATCAGCTTATGTGGTTTTTCTTGTAACCATTGTTAGCTCTTCTGCCTACCTCTTTAGACCAATAATGTAACCAGAGCACTTTCAGTGGTAAGCAAGATAATGGTGTAGCTTGACTTGCCATATCATTTTTTAAAGCAAGTGGGGCTTGTCAAGCTTATGTTTAAATTAGTGGTTAGCTACCTTGAACATTGGCTATTATGGTCCCACATATGTACAGTATCTACCAAATTCTATTGAATTAGTGATGTATGACCCATAACAATTATACCAAGTTAGTTGCTTGTGAAGGCAACCTACCTTGAGAAGGCTAATGACGTGTCAAAAAACAATGGCAAACAACTAGTGTAACTATTTACAAATATTGCATAGCAAGTCCACAAACCAACCATTGAAGATGCTCTACTTCGTCAATATAATGAAGTCCAATGCAAATATTATATAATATATGAAACTCATACCAAGAGTTAAAAAGTAGAAATTAATGTGTATTTAAAAAATGAGAGAAATTAATGTGCGTGAATTTTAGAAAAGGAGTGCAAATAGAATAGAGGAGGTATGCATAGAATCACCTTTTGAAGTATTACATTAGTAGTAGTAATATCATTAAGTGATACAATTTTAGCTCCTCTATTCAAAAGGTGAGAGTCGGGCTATTGCTCGTTGGAACCCAGAGCATTTAGCTCTTTGGACCCCATAATATTTTGTTGATCGTGTTGGTGGTTTGCATAAACATTTAAGGCTGGATATGTCATGAACTATCTGCAGTGGGTAAGTACCTTCAGATCAGTGGAGATTAGAGGCATCCTCACGAAATTCAAGGCGTCCGATTTGCATCTAGCCATGAAGAATTATTTCATGTTGTGGGGTGATCGTGTGAGAATAGATTTGAGTGGCTTCGTTCAGGAAGTGGGAGACACTGATTGGGTGATGGACGACTTTCATGTTGAGTTCAATACTGATGGTGGTGTGTATGTTCCCCATGTTCCTGGGATTCAAAAACCTAAGCCAAAAAATGTCCATGATTGGGGTTTGGATTCTCTTGAATATAAGCTTGTTATGCTGCCAGTGATGGTGAGTAAATTTTTTTTAACAAGGTTAAAATTTATTTTAATTGTTGTGTTTGTATTAATTTGTGTTGTTGTTATCTTCAAAAAATTGGTTTGCGTGGAAGATAAGTATAAAAGAATACATCTACAAGGAAGACGCAATTACTCTAGCAGACCTTGAATTTAAGGTTATCTCAGAATTTGGCATTGTTCGTGATTTTCTGTGTCTAAAGTTTGCTTTTAAGAGGGTCAATCCTGAGGATATGGAAGTATTCCATGTTCAAGAAAACAATTGGCTACGGCTAATTCTTGTCAATCATGTGGATCTTGTTAATGGCAGCAGGTCTGTATTGTCATTTTGGATTAAAGTAGAATTTTGCTAATTGCTCAATTAATTTGATTTGTTTTTTTTGTTCTTAGAGCTGGGAATTTTAAAGTCTTAGAAGGTATCTTGAAAGTCCGTGTTCCTTCTTCTAAGGTCACCAAGAACATCTTGAGCTCCGGCACTTGATTCTTTGCAACTTTTTGTCCATTTAAATCTTCTGATAATGGACTGTTCTGAATATGCTTTTTTGTTTCTTCACTTGTAGAAGCAAAGTCTAGTGGTGGCAGTGTAGCAGCTCATGTTGCTACAAAGGACAAGAAGATAGATGAAATTGATGTTTTGAAGAAGGAATTAGAAAGCCGTGAGAAACAAGTTGATTCATTGGAGAAGTAAGTTTCTGAGATTAATCTTGTTCTAGAGGAGAAGGATATACTCACTGGAGAACTCAGGATCAGAGAAAAGCATTGGAAGATCACAAAGCAATGGATTTTCACTGAAAATTTTGCAAACGTACGTAAGTCTATCATCTTTTTAATTATATGATGTGCAAGTGATTTTTTGCAATGAAATGATTGTGCTCACTGTTTATTTTTTAAGATGGTGAGTACTGCTAAACCACTCTCTGGCTTGATTTATTAGTCTTTATTAATGGGCTACGGGTGGGTATTAGCCGATATGAAAGCAAACGGGCTTTGGGTACCACTAAACACATCCATGTGGTACCCTAATTACCTAAAAAAAAATTCAAAATCCTTGTTTTGAGCTTAGTACCAATTCCGAAAATAAGTCAATTAAATTAAATAAGAGAAATTGAATAATACTTACACACGGAGACCTAAAACGACGTTTCAAATTTTAATAATTATAAAATAAATAATAATGTTTTAGTGCTAGGGCATAATGGTACCCTGTACATTTATACCCTACCCATTTAAACTCAACCCATTATGCTCATTGGCCTAATGGGTATAAATGAGTATTTACCCATTTAGACCCAACCCATTTAAACCCAATCCATGTCCGCCCAAACCCGCCCATTTGAAATCCCTAATATCATCCATCAGCTTATGTGGTTTTTTTTGTAACCATTGTTAGCTCTTCTGCCTTCCTCTTTAGACCAATAATGTAACCAGAGCACCTTCAGTGGTAAGCAAGATAATGGTGTAGCTTAACTTGCCATATCATTTTTTAAAGCAAGTGGGGCTTGTCAAGCTTATGTTTAAATTAGTGGTTAGCTACCTTAAACATTGGCTATTATGGTCCCACATATGTACAATATCTACCAAATTCTATTGAATTAGTGATGTATGACCCATAACAATTATACCAAGTTAGTTGCTTGTGAAGGCAACCTACCTTGAGAAGGCTAATGACGTGTCAAAAAACAATGGCAAACAACTAATGTAACTATTTACAAATATTGCATAGCAAGTCCAAAAACCAACCATTGAAGATGCTCTACTTCGTCAATATAATGAAGTCCAATGCAAATATAATATAATATATGAAACTCATACCAAGAGTTAAAAAGTAGAAATTAATGTGTATTTAAAAAATGAGAGAAATTAATATGCGTGAATTTTAGAAAAGGAGTGCAAATAGAATAGAGGAGGTATGCATAGAATCACCTTTTGAAGTATTATATTAGTAGTAGTAATATCATTAAGTGATACAATTTTAGCTCCTCTATTCAAAAGGTGAGAGTCGGGTTATTGCTCGTTGGAACCCAGAGCATTTAGGGTGTGTTTGGTTGGACAAGTTTTTGCAAAACTTGGACTATTCAAGTCCAATTTTGTAAAAACTTGTTTGGTTCACTAAGTTTTCAAACTCCAGACTTGCAAAATCCTAAAAATCAATCAAATATTTTGTTCTATACTCACAAACTCAACCCAACCAAACAAGAATTCTGCAATACCAGACTTTCAAAATCACAAACAAAAACCCAAACTCTCAAAAACCCAAAACAAAATCCAGACTCTCAAAATCCTTGCGACCAAACACGCCCTTAGCTCTTTGGACCCCAGAATATTTTGTTGATCGTGTTGGTGGTTTGCATAAACATTTAAGGCTGGATATGTCATGAACTATCTGCAGTGGGTAAGTACCTTCAGATCAGTGGAAATGAGAGGCATCCTCACGAAATTCAAGGCGTCCGATTTGCATCAAGCCATGAAGAATTATTTCATGTTGTGGGGTGATCGTGTGAGAATAGATTTGAGTGGCTTCGTTCAGGAAGTGTGAGACACTGATTGAGTGATGGACGACTTTCATGTTGAGTTCAATACTGATGGTGGTGTGTATGTTCCCCATGTTCCCGGGGTTCAAAAAACAAAGCCAAAAAATGTCCATGATTGGGGTTTGGATTCTCTTGAATATAAGCTTGTTATGCTGCTAGTGCTATTTTCTTAACAAGGTTAAAATTGATTTTAATTGTTGTGTTTGTATTAATTTGTGTTGTTGTCATCTTCCAAAAATTGGTTTGCGTGGAAGATAAGTATAAAAGAATACATCTACAAGGAAGACGCAATTACTCTAGGAGACCTTTAATTTAATGTTATCTCAGAATTTGGCATTCTTCGTGATTTTCGGTGTCTAAAGTTTGCTTATAAGAGGGTCAGTCCTGAGGATATGGAAGTATTCCATGTTCAAGAAAACAACTGTCTACGGCTAATTCTTGTCAATCAAGTGGATCTTGTTGCTGGCAGCAGGTCTGTATTGTCATTTTGGATTAAAGCAGAATTTTGCTAATTGTCAATTAATTTGATTTGTTTTTCTGTTCTTAGAGCTGGGAATTTGAAAGTCTTAGAAGGTATCTTGAAAGTCCGTGTTCCTTCTTCTAAGGTCACCAAGAACATCTTGAGCTCCGGCACTTGATTCCTTGCAACTTTTTGTCCATTTAAATCTTCTGATAATGGACTTTTCTGAATATGCTTTTTTGTTTCTTCACTTGTAGAATCAAAGTCTAGTGGTGGCAGTGCAACAACTCATGTTGCTACAAAGGCCAAGAAGATAGATGAAATTGATGTTTTGAAGAAGGAATTAGAAGGCCGTGAGAAACAAGTTGATTCATTGGAGAAGCAAGTTTCTGGGATTAATCTTGTTCTAGAGGAGAATGATATACTCATTGGAGAACTCAGGATCAGAGAAAAGCAGTTGGAAGATCACAAAGCAAAGGTTTTTCACTAAGAATTTTGCAAACGTACGTAAGTCTTTCATCTTGTTAATTATATGATGTGCAAGTGATTTTTTGCAATGAAATGATTGTGCTCACTGTTTAATTTTTAAGATGGTGAGTACTGCTAAACCACTCTCTGGCTTGATTTATTGGTCTTTATTAATGGGTTACGGGTGGGTATTAGCCCATATGAAAGCAAACGGGCTTTGGGTCCATTAGACCCATCCATGTGGTACCCTAATTACCTAAAAAAAATTCAAAATCCTTGTTTTGAACTTAGTACGAATTCCGAAAATAAGTCAATTAAATTAAATAAGAGAAATTGAATAATACTTACACACGGAGACCTAAAACGATGTTTCAAATTTTAATAAATAAAATAAATAATATTTTTTTAGTGCTTGGGCATAAGGCCATCCACAATGGAAATACCACCCAAACACAACCCCCTTGTATTTCACTCTTTAAATATTATTAAATCAACTATTCAACCAATCAAACACAATACTCAAACACAACCTCAAACCCATCTCCACGCTGGAAAAACAACCCAACAACCAAACAACTAGCCTACGGGCCCCACCAAAATTTCTCAAATGCTGGGTTTTGCACTCAAACCAATCAGCCTTGTGTTTGGCCCAAACAACACCCAAACCCATCCCATTGTGGACTGTCTTGGCATTTCGGGCAGTTTGGGCACTCAAACACCACCCAAACCTATCCCATTGTGGGTGGCCTAATGGTACCCTGTCCATTTATACCATACCCATTTAAAGTCAACCCATTATGCTCATTGGCCTAATGGGTATAAATGAGTATTTACCCATTTAGACCCAACCCATTTAAACCCAATCCATGTCCGCCCAAACCCGCCCATTTGAAATCCCTAATATCATCCATCAGCTTATGTGGTTTTTCTTGTAACCATTGTTAGCTCTTCTGCCTACCTCTTTAGACCAATAATGTAACCAGAGCACTTTCAGTGGTAAACATGATAATGGTGTAGCTTGACTTGCCATATCATTTTTTAAAGCAAGTGGGGTTTGTCAAGCTTATGTTTAAATTAGTGGTTAGCTACCTTGAACATTGGCTATTATGGTCCCACATATGTACAATATCTACCAAATTCTATTGAATTAGTGATGTATGACCCATAACAATTATACCAAGTTAGTTGCTTGTGAAGGCAACCTACCTTGAGAAGGCTAATGACGTGTCAAAAAACAATGGCAAACAACTAGTGTAACTATTTACAAATATTGCATAGCAAGTCCAAAAACCAACCATTGAAGATGCTCTACTTCGTCAATATAATGAAGTCCAATGCAAATATAATATAATATATGAAACTCATACCAAGAGTTAAAAAGTAGAAATTAATGTGTATTTAAAAAATGAGAGAAATTAATATGCGTGAATTTTAGAAAAGGAGTGCAAATAGAATAGAGGAGGTATGCATAGAATCACCTTTTGAAGTTTTATATTAGTAGTAGTAATATCATTAAGTGATACAATTTTAGCTCCTCTATTCAAAAGGTGAGAGTCGGGCTATTGCTCGTTGGAACCCAGAGCATTTAGCTCTTTGGACCCCAAAATATTTTGTTGATCATGTTGGTGGTTTGCATAAACATTTAAGGCTGGATATGTCATGAACTATCTGCAGTGGGTAAGTACCTTCAGATCAGTGGAGATGAGAGGCATCCTCACGAAATTCAAGGCGTCCGATTTGCATCAAGCTATGAAGAATTATTTCATGTTGTGGGGTGATCGTGTGAGAATAGATTTGAGTGGTTTCGTTCAGGAAGTGGGAGACACTGATTGGGTGATGGACGACTTTCATGTTGAGTTCAATACTGATGGCGGTGTGTATGTTCCCCATGTTCCCGGGGTTCAAGAAACTAAGCCAAAAAATGTCCATGATTGGGGTTTGGATTCTCTTGAATGTAAGCTTGTTATGCTGCCAGTGCTATTTTTTTTAACAAGGTTAAAATTGATTTTAATTGTTGTGTTTGTATTAATTTGTGTTGTTGTCATCTTCCAAAAATTGGTTTGCGTGGAAGATAAGTATAAAAGAATATACATCTACAAGGAAGACGCAATTACTCTAGCAGACATTGAGTTTAAGGTTATCTCATAATTTGGCATTCTTCCTGATTTTCGTTGTCTAAAGTTTGCTTTTAAGAGGGTCAGTCCTGAGGATATGGAAGTATTCCATGTTCAAGAAAACAACTATCTTTGGCCAATTCTTGTAAATGATGTGGATCTTGTTGCTGGTAGCAGGTCTGTATTGTCATTTTGGATAAAGCAGAATTTTGCTAATTGCTCAATTAATTTGATTTGTTTTTTTGTTCTTAGGGCTGAGAATTTGAAAGTCTTAGAAGGTATCTTGAAAGTCCGTGTTCCATCTTCTATGGTCACCAAGAACATCTTGAGTTCCGGCACTTGATTCTTTGCAACTTTTTGTCCATTTAAATCTTCTGATAATGGACTTTTCTGAATATGCTTTTTGGTTTCTTCACTTGTAGAAGCAAAGTCTAGTGGTGGCAGTGCAGCAGCTCATGTTGCTACAAAGGCCAAGAAGATAGATGAAATTGATGTTTTGAAGAACGAATTAGAAGGCCGTGAGAAACAAGTTGATTCATTGGAGAAGCAAGTTTCTGAGATTAATCTTGTTCTAGAGGAGAAGGATATACTCATTGGAGAACTCAGGATCAGAGAAAAGCAGTTGGAAGATCACAAAGCAAATGTTTTTCACTGAAAAATTTGCAAACGTACGTAAGTCTTTCATCTTGTTAATTATATGATGTGCAAGTGATTTTTTGCAATGAAATGATTGTGCTCACTGTTTATTTTTTAAGATGGTCAGTACTTCTAAACCACTCTCTGACTTGATTCATTAGTCTTTATTAATGAGTTACGGGCGGGTATTAGCCCATACGAAAGCAAACGGCATTTGGGTACCATTGGGTACCATTAAACCCATCCATGTGGTACCCTGATTACCTAAAAAAATTCAAAATTCTTGTTTTGAACGTAGTACCAATTCCGAAAATAAGTCAATTAAATTAAATAAGAGAAATTGAATAATACTTACGCACGGAGACCTAAAACGACGTTTCAAATTTTAATAATTATAAAATGAATAATAATTTTTTTAGTGCTTTTGGCATAATGGTACCTTGTCCATTTGTACCCTACCCATTTAAATTCAACCCATTATACTCATTGGCCTACTGGGTATAAATAAGAATTTACCCATTTAGACCCAACCCATTTGAACTCAATCCGAGGCCGCCCAAACCCGCCCATTTGAAATTCCTAATATCATCCATCAGCTTATGAGGTTTTTCTTGTAACCATTGTTAGCTCTCTGCCTTCCTCTTTAGACCAATAATGTAACCAGAGCATTTTCAGTGGTAAGCAAGATAATGGTGTAGCTTGACTTGCCATGTCATTTTTTTTAAGCAAGTGGGGCTAGTCATGCTAATGTTTAAATTAGTGGTAGGCTACCTTGAACATTGGCTATTGTGGTCCCGCATATGTACAATATCTACAAAATTCTATTGAATTAGTGATGTATGACCCATAATAATTATACCAAGTTAGTTGCTTGTGAAGGCAACCTTCCTTGAGAAATCTAATGACGTGTCAAAAAACAATGGCAAACAACTAGTCTAACTATTTACAAAAATTGCATAGCAAGTCCAAAAACCAACCATTGAAGATGCTCTACTTCGTCAATATAATGAAGTCCAATGCAAATATAATATAATATATGTAACTCATACCATGAGTTAAAAAGTAGAAATTAATGTGTATTTAAAAATTGAGAGAAATTAATGTGCGTGAATTTTAGAAAAGGAGTGCAAATAAAATAGAGGAGGTATGCATAGAATCACCTTTTGAAGTATTATATTGGTAGTAGTAATATCATTAAGTGATACAATTTTAGAAGAGATTGAACATGTACTTTTTAAATATAAAATTTCAAACTTTAACAATATACTTAGAGAAAAACATTCATACGGATGATCCTGATATAGGCCTTATCAGGCACCAATAAGATAATGACACGTGTATAATTGTAATGTTTTAATTGGTTAAAATATTTTTAGTAAAGTTCTAAAACCCTAATTTAGAATGCCTAAACCCGTCTGGGTAATGATTGAACACGTGGCTCAATCATAAATTAGTTAAAGATAATGTGTCGTTATTTAATTGGTGTCTGATATTGCCAATATCAGGATAATCCTGATATATATTAAACTGATATACTTAACAAAAGTTATTAATGATTATAAATTTATCGTCAAACTTTTTCTATGATCAGATTATGCTTAACTTAATAAAACGGATGGAGTATAAGGGAACTGACCCTCAAAATTTGTTAATTAAGGGATTGAACATGAACAAAAAAACAGAATCAAAGTGTTTAAATTCTTAAACCAGTAAATACTAAATCAAATAGCTATAACGCATGTTTTAGCAAGTGCGAGGTTTTATTATTATCGAGTTAACTTAATCGATATGATATTCATGAAGTCAAGGACCAATTATCTAGGCTGTGATCAGTAGAAACATATATAAACATTAAACAGCAAGGAATCAAACAATGAAGAAGACAAAGACGTCAAATATAATAATTAATAACATTCAAACTTGAATATAAATTTGAATTATTGATTACCTGAGTTTTATAACACATTAATTAAGTTCGTGATTATCTAGTTCTGGTACTTTGTGTGGACAAGAAAAACGCATATATCCCAAGATTCTTGAAAACGATAGACTACCACTATACTCCAAATAATTTCAGATGAGACATATATTTATATATATATATATTTTTTAGCATTAGGTTTATATATTAGGTTTTCTTTTCATGTAACAGGCGGTTACCATTTGTACTTAAAAGAGTACACACTACTGCGTCGGCAGAACTAACTAGACCATTTGTTTGTTTTGTCACTTGTACAATTAAGCGATTTTATTTTTCATTTTTACTCTGTCCGTCTCAATTGAGTTAGACCTTATTTCCTGGAACTTATTTCTCGATAAATTGAACAGAAAACAAATAAAAATATCAAACTATACAGAAAAATATAAATATACTGAACTTAACTGGAAAGTTGATAAAAAATACTGAACTGCTTCTGTCAAATAAGCTCTTATATCTAATCTTAAAAATAATAATTTAATATTTCAACAATGGGGTGTTGTTTGTATACATCTATCATGATCTCATGAAATAGGAGAATAATTTAAATTATAAATGGTCAAATATGCTCCGATTCTCTCCTATATCAGTTTAGCTTAATTTATATCAATACATTTCATTTTAATTTGATGAAATATGATTTGATAAAATTCAACTCAATTTATCTACATTGTCAATATTCTTAATATATTACATTAGTATTTTCAAAGTGCACCACATAGTCCATGTCACAAAAAACAGCGTTATTCTGATCAATAATCTGTAGAGCTCAGATTTAACTGAAAAATTCACATAATAAAAATACGTACCCATAGGTTTTCAATATATTTTTAGGTGTCAGATCCAAGAGATTATGAAAATATCATCAAATTTCTTGAATAACAACACAATATTTATAAACATGCTGCAATGCATCTCCAAAATTCTCACAATAACAGCAGATTTATGTAATATATATCAAGTTTTCTTGCAGAATATCATTTATTATTGGAATTAGTCTGTATAAAAGTTTTCAGTTAAACATAGACAATTTTCTTGGAACGTATTTCATCCATATGAATTTATAGGATGAAACTATCATCCTTTTATCTCTTAAAAATTCATAAGATGGTGAAAATAATGAAATAGTGAAAACACCAGTAGATTTCCATATAAGTTTAATTATCATTGTAAGTTTGTAACCCTCAAAAATTGAGAAATCTTTTAGTAATTGATCATTTATTTTCATATAATGTATGAATATGATATCTGTTTATATGGATATGATTAAATTGTAAAATGATCGAGATGTGTAAACAAAAATATTCAATTGCACATTATGTCTATTCCACTTTACATAGTTAACTTATTTTCATCACGTTTTAGCATAGTCGGTAGCACAGTAGTTAGCAAAATTGTTTAGATTCATTAGCACCGATGAACACAACACTTTTAATCAGTAACCTTGAGCTCAATTGATGTTAAATGAATTAAAAGTTGAAGATTTTAATAATATACATGAATCACAATACCACGAGCCTCACTCAGCGAGACCTGCAGGCATTAGCTCAACCTTTTCAATCAAAAGAGATATATGATGCTTTGAAGAATATGAAGCCCTGGAAAGCTCCAGGACCTGATGGTTTACCTGCAGGGTTCTATAAAACACACTGGGATACAGTAGGGAATCATGTTGAAGCAGCAATTATGGCCATACTTCAAGGTCAGATTTTACCTCAGGATTGGAATGAAACCAATATAGTCTTGATTCCTAAGAGGCCAGGAGCGAAATTAGTGGAGGACTATAGGCCTATTTCTCTATGTAATGTAAAGTATAAGTTGTTGGCAAAGGTTTTGTCAAGAAGGCTTGCACCTATCATGAATTCCATGATCATAGGAAATCAAGAGGGATTTATGAAAGATAGGTAGATAGGGGAAAATGTGCTGATGGCACACGAGATGATGGAGAAACTAAGAAAGAACAAGAAAGGAAAGGTAGGGTTAGTAGCTGTGAAACTGGACATGAGCAAAGCATATGACAGAGTTTCATGGTAGTTTCTGGAAGAGGCACTTAGGTTTTTTGGATTCTCAGAAACATGGATCAACCTGATTCTTAAGTGTGTCACAACAGTGAGGTGCTCCCTCGATATAAATGGAAGGATCATGCCTTTCTTCACACCTATAAGAGGATTAAGGCAAGGTTGTCCTCTTTCTCCTTATTTGTTCATTATCTGTAAACAATTTTTATCAGGATTCTTGGAACCAAAGCTTGGGATAACACATGCAAATGCTCTAGGTTACTCTTGTGGTCAGGGGGTACCAGATATTACTCATTTGATGTATGCAGATGACTGCATTATCTTTCTGAAGTGTCAGTACCAAAGATACTTTCATTTGGCAAAGATACTAGATCACTTTGCAAGGTTCTCGGGACAAAGGATAAACTTCAGTAAGTCATCCTTGCAAGTCAACCCAAATGTCAGTCATGAAGAAGAGAGCTTGTTAAGGTATACCTTAAATATTCATGGTCAAGGAATAGGGTCTAAATATTTAGGCATAAACCTTAACCTGGCAGAAGGAAAAAGGAGAGTGTTTGGGTAGCTTATAACTAGGGTCAGAAGAAAATACGACACTTGGAAGACGAAATACCTCAGCTTAGCTGGAAGAATAACTCTAACCAAGCACACCATCTCAGCTCTCTCTATATACCCGATGGGGATTTTTAAGATACCGGTCTCAGTTCTGAGTAAAATTGATAGGATGACAGCAAACTTTATATGGGCTGGGGATGGAGAAAAATTGCGTGCATTGGATGTCATGGGATCAGCTGTGTAGGCCAAAGACACAGGGAGGCTTAGGTTTAAGGAAATCAAGGGACATGAACAAAGCTCTTTTAGCTAAACATGCATGGAAGATGATTTCAGAGCCACATTGTCTTTTTTCGCAGTTCTTTTTGAAGAAATATTGCAGACATAAGTTGCTCAAAGAAGTGAAAGTTAGAGGTCAGGATTCATGGGGATGGAAGTCAATCTTGTGGGGAATGGAATTGATTAAACCAGGGTTAAAATGGATTGTTGGAAATGGAGAGAGCATACAGGTCACAGATGAATGGATACCAGGGATTACAAATCCAATATCCCAGCAGGTACATCTTTCACAGCACTCATATTTAAAAGTGAAACATTTGATTATAGAACAGAGGGAGTGGAGGATGCCACTTTTGTGAGCTTTGTTTCCATTTACAGCAGTCTCGCGGATTTTGAAGATTCATGTTCCTCAACTAATGGAACAAAAGGATCATCTCAGATGGGAAGGTTCACATGATGGGAGATATAGAGTCAAAGAGGGATATAGGAAACTACAAACTCACTTGCAACATCAACCCTCAATTTCAAATAAAAGGTGGAGCAGGTTTTGGGGGCTAAATCTTCCTCTAAAAATCATTACTGGTGTGTGGAGGGCTTTGCAGAATGGTCTTCCCACCTCACTAGCTTTATGGCTTAGGAAGTGTATAGATTCCCCTGTTTGTCAAAGATGTGGTCTAGGGCAAGAAGACATCACATCTCATTTTAGGTTGTGAAAATGCAAAAAGAGTATGGAGGGCTTCAAGATTGGGCTTGGATTTTCATGCACATCCAGTTGCTGATTTCATAACTTGGTTCTAGCAATGGTTTGATTCAGCTCCACATGAAGATGACATATTGTTAAGTGTATGTCTCATTTGGAATATATGGAAAGACAGGAACAGTCTAATCTTTGAAGACAGGATTTTACGACCACAGCAAGTGGTGACTATGGCAGAAGAGGACATGGCTAGAACATGCTCTTTAGCAGATATAGAGGATGTGCAAATTTCACAGCAATCTCAATATTCCCAAGAAGGACAACAAGAACACTATTGGCCACCAGAGCAGATATATTGGGAAATAAAATTTGACGGGGCGTTCAAGAAAGAAACAGGATCGGCAGCGGCAACATGGACTTGTGAGCTCAGGAATACACAACATGGTTTCTTTGTGCAGGATCAACAGAGGTTTTCAACTTTCTCCCCGCTACATGCGGAGCTATATGCATGTTGGAAAGCGTTGAACCAAATTCCTCCGATCGGTGGTCAAGGAGTGCACCTACAAACTGATTCACAACTTCTCAGAAATCTTTTATGTGATGAAGATGCAGCAGCTCCATGGGAACTGCATAGTCTAGTACAAGATGTTAAATTTCTTTTGAATAATTTCGTGAAAGTAAGTGTAGTTAAAGTAGATAGACTAATTGTTCAAGAAGAGCACGTTCGTGCTACCTCCTTCAACAGTTTACCTCGTGTATTGTTTTAAGATAAAATTAAGATAAAATGAAATATGTGTTATAAAAAATAAAATAAAATAAAAAACGAAGGGAACTCGATCTCCTTGCCGCATTTCCCATGAGGAAAAACTGGACATTCCATGAACTCAGTTCCAGTAGAGTCAACGCAGAGGTAAACCTGGTAAATTTGATGGTTGTGGGACTGGTCAACGTTGCATTGTATGAACGGAGTGTAACCCAACCCGTATTTAATCGCCTCTTTAATCCTCTCCACGCTGTAAAATTTTCTTCCAGGACTAATTCCTGCATGCATGCATCAAGTTATTGCACAAAAACTTACCCATAAAACTTTTACATTTATCTTCATGTATCGAGTTCCGTGTTGATGAAATATAAATATGATGATATTCAACTTAATTTAGCTGTTACTTTTTTCAATTTATTTTAATTATGTTCAGTAAAAAATAAACTGTAGAGAACAAACCGTAGCCGCCAGTGGGGAATCAGAAAATAAATTAGGGTTGGTCGAAATGATAGTAGCTCTACTAATTTTTATTAGGATACTTAGAATGGCCGGAAATACTACAATTCTACGGAATTTAGCTCTACTAAAATTTATAATTTCAACCACTATGCGCCTACACCGCCCCACACGGACTTGCCAACACGTCGGCCGGAAAACAGTATTTCAGACTCTAGAACGGATGAGAGGGTAGGCCCGGGCCTCCAAATACTTCCGCCACTGAACGTAAGTAAAACTAAATGTAGTTGGATGTCATCAGATTATATTTTTGTTAAACGAAACAAATATGCTAATCATGATAAGCTCACGAGAAAAACTAAACTGATCTGAACTAAACCATTTCTTTGTCAACCAAAGTGATTAATTTGTGAGCTCATACCTGCTTTCTTGAGAATTTGGAGAAGATTGGACTTTTGCTTCAAGTTTAGAGCGGTTTCAAAGTAAGTGCGTTGGTTGAAGAGAGAACAAGTTCCATGTTTTCTTCCATTCATGAGTCCAGAATTTCACTCAATAGCTGCTTGGACACAGCAGTGACGGCCAATGTTTATGCATTTTCACCCTCAGATCTGAAACCTATATATTCAAAATAGAAATATAAAAATGTGTAAAAAAATACTAGAGGTTTTTCAGCGATTTTAATATTAGAATATTGTATATATTGAGTGTAAGCAAAATAAACTAGAACTAATTTAGTTTAGTTAACGCAAAGATTGCAAAGCAAGTTTATTGTAGTGCAATTTTATTTATTTTCCAAAGTTGCAAAGCAACAAAAAACTTTAACATCATTTTCAGTTAAATAAAACATAGATTTTAAACAAAAGATATGACTTCATTTTATATATATATATATATATATATATTAGTTCAGCTTTAAAAACAGACATAAAAGTAATATTTTGTTAGCGTCTTACTTAAAAATTCATAATAAATAACTGGAAATTAAGTTGAAGCATGTCATTTTCCAATTTCTTCTCTTGCTCGTTAAGTCGTTAACTCATGCAATTTGGATGGATCGATGCCTATTCTGATTCCTTAATTAACAAAATATCTATTATTTAATTAATAAGTTTTCGTTGCTTCATCTCGAAGCAACAAAAACTTACTTAATGAATTATGATCGAGATGTTATTAAACTTATTTAATATTAGTAATCAATTTTTTTAAATCATCTGATAAATGTTTATTTTGAAATAAGTTATCCAATAAATGTTAAATTGTGATGGAAGGTGGAATATATATTTACCTTAGATTTATCTAAGGATCGGTCTTGGTCGCAATTGGACGGCCAGGATCCATCCTCGCGGTTCGGCCAAAGGCCATGAATGCTGAAATCTTCAGCAGGTTTCCCAGAAGTTGGAAAGCAGCAACTTTGTTTTGTGTCGCAGTATGATCCAGGCCCATAAATACAAGCAAAAAATCAATTAAATTTTAATTTCATAGCATATGAAATTCAGATATTAACACTAATAATCGATATTATTTCGTTAATTACCTGTTGAACAAAGTAGAAGAAATCAAAATCATCTGATTGGCTAGCAAAACAAAAAACAGCTAGCCACATCTGCAAAACTAAGAGCCTTTCGAACTCTTCATGATTCCTTGAATTTTGCTGAAAAAATTTGATCAATTTCTTGGAAAAAATGGATCGTTTCAAAGAAATGTTTTATTGCAATTTATGATATCTTTGAGAAAGGAGGCAATTTATGTCTTGGCGTAGAATTAAATTATACATATGTAGAAGCTGTTTGGTAACATGGGAAAGCACATATTGAAAGTATGCTTAATTATTATTATTATTTTGACTTTGAAACTATATAATTAGTTGCTTAATTGTTCATCTTTCTGGTGAATATAATATGAAAATGATTTGTATTGTTGTCTGCATATTTACTAAAACAAGATTCAACCATATTAGCTCAGACCATGAACAACTCAGTCCATTTCCTCTTCTTCAACTTGACCATCAGCCAATTCGACGCCCAAATTCGCCTGTTCATCGGCCTCAGTGTTCAAGTGTCTCAGAACATGCACAACCCGGAAAGATGCAAACCGATCCTTAAGTTTCTTTGCCTCCTCGAACAAGATTGCCATCTTCGGGTGTCTCACCCTCCACAAACCCTGAATCTGCATGCAAACTAGCTTAGAATCACCACGAACGATGATGTTTGTAAACCCTTTGTCCAGCGCATACTTTAGGCCTAATATCATGGCTCGATATTCAGCAGCATTATTGGTAGTTTTACCTAAACCTTCGCGTACTTTACCTATCACACTGCCATCATCGGCTCGTAGCACTACTCCAGCACCTGAAAGCCCTGGATTTCCTTTACAAGCACCATCAAATTCTATAGAGCAACAATTCCCAGAAATTGCTTCAAAAATTTCAGTAGATGATGTTTCAGCCATGGAAGAAGCGTGGTGATAAGTGCAAGGTAGAAGAGGGCTGAAAAGTCCTTCGACTAAGTCTTCAGCATTAATTGAAAAGAGCGCATTCTTAAGGCCACAAGAAACAAGGTATTTCTCTGCATACTTGTTAAGTCCATAACCTTTAAATACACTGGCAGGAGGATCAGATACCCAGTCTCCCACTTGAGCTTGACAGTCACTCAAACTCTTGTAAACACCGACCATGCCACCTCTCTTTACAACAAAGAAGGCGTCTTTCTCATTTACCATCACCAGCTTTGGCTTAGCTTTGGTTTGTTTCTTTTTACCAGTAGTCCTAGTAGAATAGCATTGGGACCTAAAGTTTACAGCCCTTTCACCTACATACTGAAAGTTTCTTTCGCATAAAGAAGCTCCATAAAATCCACAGACACTGCTAACACTTGGTAATAGACCAGATAAATATGCACGAAATAAGCTCCTCATCGTCACTCTGCAATTTTCTCAGTGTTCTCCTAAGAACTCTAATGACCGAAGATTTGGGAGCCAGGCAAATACCATCATACCTATGAGTGGAAATAAAAATTTGATTAAAGCTCAATCGGTTTCAGCACAAACCCACCATGATATATAGATCTTTCTTGCTACCAACATCACAAAGGACACAGATTTGGATCAATAACACAGTTACAAATATGCAAACTTAAAGGTGGAAGCTTTTTACCACATAATTGCACATAAGGGTCAGTGAGGCATTTTATCAAACACCAACATTACATAGAAGTTTAAGAATGACAAAGAAACAAATTTTTCACAGCAAAAACGCATCTTCTAAACCTACACAGTGTGAACAAGTCCCCATAATTGTGGGAGTTCACAGACGCACAGCCCTCGAATGGAAAGTTGTCCAATTTTCCCCTAAAATGATAAACTTCTGGTATTGGTAACATGAAAAACTGAATTCATTATTGGATTACCTCAATAGGAGACCTTTCTGCGAGGCCTTTGCCACAATCTGCAAAAAAACTGGCACCGGGAGGATTGTGAATTTGGTAGTAATTTAGAGGGAAAGTTTCGAAAAACAAAACCTCGTTTGGCTTATATTTCAGTTTTCCTTTATATTTAAACTCCATTTTCACACTATTTAACGCAAAATTAATCACTCTCATAAGAAGAAAATGGTCAGAAAGTGAAAAGCTGCCATCCCTTTTGCTGGTATAGTTTTACTCTACCAGCTGAACTATGAACACTGATATTGGAAAAAAAACCTCTGTTGTGGAATAGCATTTGAAATTGCTTGCATTAATATCGGAATTTTCTCAACTCTATTAAGGTTTGAATGCGTGTTTGTTAATTCATTGCAAATTCTCGGTAAAATCAAAATGTTTTCACCTTTTGTGTAAAGTTTTGTTTTATCAAACTTTGTTTTACCAGTTTAGCTTTATGGAATTACTCAAAGAATTGATTTTTTTTTTTGTAATTTTGGTGAATTCTGTTTGATTGAGGATTATATTTTTAGGTGTTTGCTATAAGGTCCAATTTAGTTCTGCAGGTCTAACGAAAGTAGGAAAATACCATAATTACTCTTCACTCGTTTATTGGTTTTTACAAATATATTTCTAAAACCCTAACCTTAAATGTATAAACCCGTCTATGTAATGATTGAACACGTGTCCAAATTATAATTTTTTTTTTTTATGAATTATAATACAAATTTAAGAGGACATTATTGTTATTTCAGATTTAATTTGGACGTGCAGAAGTAAAGTATAAAGTGGTGCCTGAAAGAGATGCATTTTACCATTTTGTGAAGCTTATGTAGTTAGAGGAACATGTACATCTTGTCATAGTGTTGGGATGCATCAGAAATCTCCTATAATTAAGATTATTATCTCAATCACTAGAGGTTGTTTGGTTGGAGTTATAAAACGGTGGAATTTCAAAATCTTATGATTTTAAATGATTTCGAATTGTTTGGTCTACGTAATTTGATAGATGTGGAGGAATATAGAAATACGCGGAATTTCCACTTCCCACAGAACGCAGGATTTTTCTTACCGAGTCGCACCTAGGCTCCATCGTTTTTTATTCGTGTAATTATCAATTTATCTCATATATGGGGTGAATTTTTTATTTTCCTCCATGAATAATGCGCGCGGTGTTTTACTTCCCTCTCCTAACTCCGTCATAGTTGCAGATCTATCAATATTGGTGCAAAATATTGAGGTTTATATAGATTTTATTATTATTATTAAATATGACAATTTTGATTAAGAATGAATAATTTATAAAGTATGTTTATAAGAAAACGGAATTATATTTTTCATTATATATCGTTTGCTTTGGAGTATGATTTGTGTGAATGCTTATTAGTTATTTAATCAGAATGGAGTCGAGGTTAATTTATTCGAATTATTTTATTTGTTTATTGGTTAATTTCTTGTGTAGTTAATTCTTATATGATTTATTTTGTTAACATTATACGGTAAGTTATTTTTAAAAATTAGACATACAATGAAATTCCCAGGAATTAGATGCTTTCAACCAAACAATATCACGTAAAATAAATCCTAGGAATTCTAACTTCCCTTATCGCTAACCAAACAAGTTTTATAAAAATCTTGGTATTTTAACGGAGTAAACAAAATCATGGGAAATAAGAATTCCTGTAGAAATTTAACTCCCACGTGAACCAAACAACCTCTAAGATTGGGTTTGAAAAGGATTCATTGGGTTTTGTCTATAAATAGGGTATTCATGACAGGTTTAGGATGTAGTTAATTAATCTTGAATCAGTCATCTAAGTTTGGTATTTCATATATTTAGATAGTGATGATGAAGTTGAAGCAGGAAAGCAAGGAAGAGATGGTGATTCCTTTCTGTCTCGATATTACTGTTAATATTCTGTCAAGACTGGATACTAAGACTCTCACCAGGCTCAAGTGTGTCTCCACATCCTACCGGGGCTTCATCGCCAACAATCAATGAAGAATGTTAAGTTTCTTGCCACTTGAGTTTTTCCTCTCACTTCAACCATGTCGTTTCACTCAATATGTGACTGGCAGAGGGAAAAACTCTCCAGCTCCACCTGTGAAGAGATATCCCTCGAGACTCGCTTTTATCTTGTCTGCTTTTGTAGCTAGGAAAGATGATATTTACCTATGCAATCCTAGTTCAGGTGAACTCAGAGTCGTGCCAAGGCCATCAAGTACTAGTCCGATCCATAGCTATCTTGGGTTCGGCTATTCGAATCAAGTAAGGAGATATAAAGTGGCTCGCGATGGAATGGAATGTGAGGTTCTTACCCTCTCTAATCACACTAAGATCAGTTCATCTTCTTGGAAGCGATTGATTTCTCTTGCCCTTTCTAATCACACTAAGATCAGTTCATCTTCTTGGAAGCGATTGATCTCTCCTCGGGCTGTTCATTCTAAAAATACATGCGTAAATGGAAGGGTTGATTAATCACAGTATCCCGCCTCATAATTCGAGCACTGAGAAATTGCTCCTTTCCTTTGACCCCCTAGCTGGAAGCGGAGATGTTACAAGCATATAAGGTTGCATTTGTTGGAATAGTCTTTTAACATTGAGTATATTATTTGATATTAAAGAAAATTTAATTGGTTTATATTCTGTGAATATATATTTCATATATATTAATATAATCAATTGGTGAAAGTATATGTATATATGTTTATACATGAATGGGTTAATTATAATGAACAATGGTGATAGACAGACGTGTCTATTTACTGTGAATGGATACGTACGAATGGATGCATCTAAAGAGTACGAATCTTGCTTGGAGTTCATTATAAATACACGGTGAAACTTTCACTTATGAAATTGAGTTGATCTTTAATGTCCTGTTACATTCCTTATTCTATCTTTCGTTCGTAGGAGAATCTGTGATTGTTGCTATCACATTTTCTATTATTTAGGGAAATCTTGGAAGTAAGCTAGCCAGATAACTCACAGCAATCCGGTGGTGGGGGCTACCATTACTTTAAGGACAGTGCTTCTCACGGCCCTAAACAGATTTATTAGTTTCATAGTTCACAAAGTTCTAACAATCTTAAAGTAATGGTATTTTTCAATGGAGAATCCCACAACGGAGGTTAACCATTTATTTGAATTGTTATATATAGCAAAGTTATGTTTTGAGATTGTACAATGAAAACCAAGTTTGTTTTGATTTTGTAATGAGATTTTACAATGAAAACTTGGGTGTAATAGACAGGACTATTTTTATAAAAGTGCCCTAATAGATGAGGTTTGAAACCTATCTAGTTTAATCGGCGCAACGGGAACCCAACCTTTCGGTAGAACTACCACTATCCCAAAGGTTCAATGTGGTAATAACAAGTTGTTGATAACTGATTGGTGTATTGACTATTGTTGATTATAGTTAGTACATAGTTTAAGGGTGAGTTTATATGCTCTTAACGAAGTAGTTTTATATACTCTTAATGAAGTTCAAGGATTTTTGGCTTCACCTATATGGACATCGGAGTGGTGCCGCTCCAAATTGAGGTTTGAATACCTGGATGTTCATGAATACCAAGATGAGCACATGGCCATAAAAGTGCTACCGGTTTTACGAGCGATTCTTTATGGGAAGTATGTGTGTGATATTCTCGGTAGTGGTACAAGGAATTGTGGGTCAAATGCTTTTAAGCACCCATCAATTTCATCATTACTTTAAAATGTCACACTAGGTGGAGGTCCAAATCTAAAGATAACTACATGTATGCATACTTGCCGGGAAGGGGTTATACATATAGTTGAAAAGACTAAGTGGGGGATTGTTGGAATAGTCTTTTAACATTGAGTATATTATTTGATATTAAAGAAAATTTAATTGGTTTATATTCTGTGAATATATATTTCATATATATTAATGTAACCAATTGGTGAAAGTATATGTATATGTGTTTATACATGAATGAGTTAATTATAATGAACAGTGGTTATAGACAGACGTGTCTATTTACTGTGAATGGATACGTACGAATGGATGCACCTAAAGAGTACGAATCTTGCTTGGAGTTCATTATAAATACACGGTGAAACTTTCACTTATGAAATTGAGTTGATCTTTAATGTCCTGTTACATTCCTTATTCTATCTTTCGTTCGTAGGAGAATCTGTGATTGTTGCTATCACATTTTCTATTGTTTAGGGAAATCTTGGAAGTAAGATAGCCAGATAACTCACAGCAATCCGGTGGTGGGGGCTACCATTACTTTAAGGACAGTGCTTCTCACGGTAAACAAATTTATTAGTTCCATAGTTCACAAAGTTCTAACAGCATTCATGGATCTGGAAGGGAAGTTGTGCATTACTACTAACAAGAGCAGTTTCCAGAAGAATGGAGCTTTGAACATATGGATGCTTGAGAAGAATCGGGTTTGGACAAAGGTGTACAGCGTGGTTGAATTGCATCCAGAAGGTTACTGTGCATTACTAACAAGCATTGCATCCATAACCTAATGCTTCCATGGTTTTTTAACAGTCATGAATTTCATTTCATTAACTTGCTTGAGTCGTTTAAGTGCTGCAATGCATTGCATCCAGGCTATATAGGTGGTTGTGAAATTGTGATTGAGAGCAAAATTCTGCGCAATATCGACTTGTGTTGGGATGTTTTGGGAAAGCAAAATTCTGGACATTCCATGAATTCAGTTCCAGTAGAGTCAACGCAGAGATAAACCTGGTAAATTTGATGGTTGTGGGACTGGTCAACGTTGCATTGTATGAACAGAGTGTAACCCAACCCGTATTTAATTGCCTCTTTAATTCTCTCCACGCTGTAAAATTTCCTTCCAGGACTAATTCCTGCATGCATGCATCAAGTTATTGCACAAAAACTTACCCATAAAACTTTTACATTTATCTCCATGTATCGAGTTCCGTGTTGATGAAATATAAATATGATGATATTCAACTTAATTTAGCTGTTACATTTTTCAATTTATTTTAATTATTTTCAGTAAAAAATAAACTGTAGAAAACAAACCGTAGCCGCCAGTGGGGAATCAGAAAATAAATTAGGGTTGGTCGAAATGATAGTAGCTCTACTAATTTTTATTAGGACGCTTAGAATGGCCGGAAATTCTACAATTCTACGGAATTTAGCTCTACTAAAATTTATAATTTCAACCACTATGCTCCTACACCGCCCCAGACGGACTTGCCAACACGTCGGCCGGAAAACAGTATTTCAGACTCTAGAACAGATGAGAGGGTAGGCCCGGGCCTCCAAATACTTCCGCCACTGAATGTAGGTAAAACTAAATGTAGTTGGATGTCATCAGATTATAATTTTATTAAACGAAACAAATATGCTAATCATGATAAGCTCACGAGAAAAACTAAACTGATCTGAACTAAACCATTTCTTCGTCAAACAAAGTGATTGATTTGTGAGCTCATACCTGCATTCTTGAGGATTTGGAGAAGATTGGACTTTTGCTTCAAGTTTAGAGCGGTTTCAAAGTAAGTGCGTTGGTTGAAGAGAGAACAAGTTCCATGTTTTCTTCCATTCATGAGTCCAGAATTTCACTCAATAGCTGCTTGGACACGAGAAAATTTTATATGTGGGTGTTTCTTCTATGTGGGGATGTGAGCCAAATAATAGATTGACACTTGGCAGAGTGGGACCAATATTTAATGGAGAAAATTCTTTCCCTTTGTTTTAGTTTTATGTCCTTCTTTTCATCCTTTTTTTCCTCTCAATCATAATTCTTTCCTCTTATTCAACATTTCTCCCCTTCTGTATCCTCTTCTGTCTCCACCACTCATCGAGTGTTTATTTCCAAAAACAATTGTTTGTTTCAAGTGGAACTAAATAATTCAAACAAATTACTTGCTTTTTCATTTTATTTTTGTCAATAAATGTATTAATTCATTTATATTATAAATAATAATAATAGTATATTTAAATTAAGTTAAATTTGATCAGATCATATTCAATTAAAATTGAACACTAAAATGTAAAATACTGAACTAAATTGAATTTAATTAAATTGAAACAAAAAAATATACGAACATAAAGTGTAGAAAACGTGCGTAAATGGAGCTTGATTACATATATTGTCAAGTTATATCTACGGCTCGCCAAACCTCTCTACTCATTTTTCTAACTTCTACTTTGATTCTAAGGGCCTAATTGCCTGATCTTATTTTTTACTGAACTACTGAATTGAAATTAAGTGAAAATTAACATATCAAAAAATAGAATCAATATGTCTAAAATTTATTGAATTTGATCAAAATATATTCTCACCAAATCGAATTGAGTTAAATTGAATTGAATTGAATTAAATTAAACTAAATTGTTCTACTTATAAAATCCATAGAACAATGCCAAAGGAATAGGTTAAAAGCCTATAAGATGCATAAATGATTAAATTTTGTATTCGCAACCTTAGAGGAATTAATAAAATAATAATCTTTTCTTTCACACACATGGTAAAAATTAGCTAAATAACTATCATTGAAATATTCATAACGAGTCTAATATTCGTCAAATTTATTTAGTACTTACACATAACTTAATGATCGCTAAAAAATTTCACTTAAATTAAATTTAACTCAGTTCAGTATTTTACAGTTGAATTCAGTTTAAATTTAACTTAATTTTAATTACTATTATTATTTTTAATATTAATGAATTAGTAAATTTATTGAAAATTAAATAAAAAAGAAAGTGATTTGTTTGAACTATTTCGTTCAGCAAGTGATTTGTTTGGAAAAGAACACTCTATTAGTTGTGGAGATAGAAGAGGATCAGCAAGGGGAAAATTCAGAAAGGATGAAAAGAATTAAGATAAAGAGAGAAAAAGAATAGAAAGAATGACCTAAACCTAAAACAAAGGAAAAGAATTTACTATATTAAATATTGGTCCCACTTTGCCAAGTGTCAATTTATTATTTGGCCCACATCAGCACATAGAAAAAACACCCACGTATAAAATTTTCTCCTTGGACACGGTACTGACGGCCAATGTTTATGCATTTTCTCCATCAGATCTGAAACCTATATATTCAAAATAGAAATATAAAATGTGTAAAATAATACTAGAGGTTTTTCAGCGATTTTAATATTATAATATTGTATATATTGAGTGTAAGCAAAATAAACTAGAACTAATTTAGTTTAGTTAAGACGCAACGATTGCAAAGCAAGTTCATTGTAGTGCAAGTTTATTTATTTTCCAAAGTTGCAAAGCAACAAAAAACTTTAACGTCATTTTCAGTTAAGTAAAACATAGATTTTAAACCGAAGATAAGACTTCATTATATATATATACATTAGTTCAGCTTTAAAAACAGACATAAAAGTAATATTTTGTTAGCGCCTTACTTAAAAATTCATAATAAATAACTGGAAAGTCACTAGTGGTTACGCTTCTCGGCGGTTCAGTCGTACTTTTTAAGGCGTTTTGGAAATGCCGTAACGGGTTGTGCCGTAAAATGGAACTTTTTCTCGGCGGTTCAAAAACGCCTTAAAAACGAACGCTGCGCATGGCGGTTTAAAACGCCGTGTGCAGCTGTTAAAAAATGCCCTGTATTATTGTTACGAGTTCGCCACCTCAGGTCGCTTGTGTCTTTAAATGTGAGTGCTACGAACTCGCCTCCACTTTTCGCCTCCTGAGGCGAAATCGCTTCTGTCGGTCGCCTCTGTCTAATAATGAAGAAGCGAACTCGTAACAATACTCGCTTGGGTGAGGGAGGCGACACCGCTGGCGTATTCGCTGGAAGAAATGGGAATACTAAATTTGAAAAATGTGGAAATGGCTATGGAGTTACGGTCTCGTGCACTATGTCGCTTGTGGTCGAAAAGGAAAAGCGACATCGCTCTGTTGGGGTGGCGAAAATGTACAGCGAACTCGCCAGCTGAAAATGTTGGTCGACCAGATGGACACAGGCGGGGTGGGATACGAGATCGCCAGTAGAGGCGATTCTTAGGCGACATCGTGCACTTATTTGTTGTAGGGAATGTGGCTGGCGAATTCGCCTATTAAATTCGTCTATGGAGGCGAATATTGGAGGCGAAATCGTTTGAGCCACGCCAGGGGCAACAGAGTCTAGCAAGCGAGTAGCCAGGCGGTGTCGCTTTTGTGGGCGAATGTATAGGCGAATATTGGAGACGAAATCGTTTGAGGCACGCCAGGGGCGACAGAGTCCAGCAAGCGAGTAGCCAGGCGACGTCGCTTTTGTGGGCGAATGTATAGGCGAGGCCGTGTGTATGACCGCTTGTTATATTGTAGTAGAAGGCGTGCCAGGTAGCGATCTAGCTTCTGGATTCGACTTGAAGCGAATTCATTTGCTTGCAAGACAGAATTGTGTAATTATTTGTTAAAATTGACCCGTTTCTTTCGAAACATGAATCGGGATACCCGACTCAACATAAACCTGTCAAATTCAAATCCAACGCCCCTATACTAATACTAAAGATGCATAACCTAAGCACACAAGTGCGATACCAATGTCAAGCCCCTACCAAAAAGAGAGACAATACTTTTTCATGCCTTGGGGAGGTTAGGGACCTGTGGCCTTGCAATGGTAAACGCACGGTTGTGGACCAGATATTTAGCCATTTGGTCTCTTCCGTCGTTAATTCTTGCAAGGAGAAAGGAGTGATATCATCCACGAATACCTATGATTGAAAATAACGCTTATTAGGAAATCTCGACGAATATAAATGAGATTAGACGCGTGTAGCGTACCTTTAGAAGATCTAGCATGTCTTTTTGAACACCATCCACCACCATCAAACCAAAGATCATTGTATAATAGCCACATTCATAGTTCGATGATTGCTTCCTAGACTACAAAAGTGTTTAAAACATAAAACATTACTATACTTATGGTACTTTAAACGCAAATGTTGATTTTTGAAAGGACGTGATAGCATGAGCACAACATCTTACCCGAATGTTTATAAGGTGGAAGTCGAGGAGTGTTTTGTCGTTCACTTGAAGAATTGCATTATCAAGGAGATCGGCGAATGTTCGTGATGGAGGGCGGTGGAGTGGGTCTATCCAATATACTTGCTTTAAAGCGGGTATTATTGCAACAAAGCTCCAATGATCACTACAAATCACATGAAAGCATAATGGTCATAAAAAAAGAATGCAGTAGAGCAAATACAATATATTTAGCATGAGTAATAGAGCAAATTGTAAGGTATACCTCTCGAGATATGGTCCGATCCATATTTTCTTTGATTTGTCGGAGAGAGTAGAATTCAAGTAATCAAGTCTTTGCCTATTGCTCTCCATACTAGCTTGCAAATGCATTGGATGCAAAAATCCAATGAAATGCTTGCTCCGGTGATAGGCATGGTGATGCAAGAACCTGTGAATGTAGTAGACAATCATGACGAGGATGTAATCATATATGGTTTGATAATTGAGTATTCTCATGAAACACATACAAATGGCTTACAATTGATTGAGGCAAAGAATGGTGGCGGGAAGTTCATTGAAATTCCAGAAATATTCAAAATCCCCCCATGGTACGTGGATGTCCTTTGTCATGGTAAAGCACCTTTCATTTCCGAGAAAGGCATAGCATGCATTCTTGTCGTGCGAGGATATCAAATCATAAAAGACTCGGACGAAGGGTGGAAGGGCTTTCATAAACTCCACGAGCATGGGGTCTAATGTTTGTCTAGCTATAGGCAAGGCATGCACGGGTATTTGTGGATTTTGTGGAGTTTGTGGTTTCCTACGGGGTATGGAGGTGGATTTTTCATCAAGCACCAACCATTTTGGCCATAGAACAAGGAAACCTTTAACCTCCCCAACTCTCACCATCGGTGACTCCTTCACATGTAGCATTTGTTGTTCTAACAAAACATCGGTAATGCGAACACTAAAAAATCCTGCGGGGATGTCAACACGATTGTATTTCACCGCACTTGGGTCGCATGTGCCATTGGCGACATGGAGTGGTTTTGATTTGGTACCTTGCGAAACATATAGCTTGCAAGGGGGGTTCTATCATAAATGAAAGCACAAGACAAATCATCATCCAACTATTTTTAGAAAGAGATTAGAAACCAACGATGTTCTAAATTAGCAAAATTTGTACTAACCTTATCAACTTGAATGGAATGCGCCGCATTCAACTTGATGGGTGATGAAGGTGGAGTAGGAGGCACTAGTTCCTCGTCCATTTCCACATTCTCACCTTCATCCTCCACAATTTGAGGTGATGCTTGAGAACCCTTTGATGATGGTGGAAGATGTGGTTGTGTACCTCCTAACCTCTCGATGTGGGGATAGTTGGTGTGTTGTGCTATGTCTTTCATCACCTCCCTCAAATCCTTCATTTCCGCCTTTGTCGCCGCCACCTCGCTCAAAACTCGTTGTAGTTGTGATGGTTTAGGATTGCCCCAACCTTGCTTAATCCCAAAAACCTCTTCTTGTGTCGCGTAACCTCCAACACCTAATGCTCTTCCCGGGTGTTCCTTTTTCTTCCCAAGAGAAAAAGCCTCATTCAAGACATCCTTCTTCCCACACGGGAAAAGGTACCCTCCTCCTTTTGGCGCTCAAGAAGTTCCTATTATCAAATATGTTGTACTAGGTGAAAGTGGTTGTGAAGAATATTTGAAAGCAACAACAAAAATAAATAAGACTACAATAGATAGTAAGATAATGTAAGATAGATAGACTAACCACCCTCTTTGCACCTTTTTCGGCATCCTCCGAAGTGAACTTACCATCCGAGTCTCTAATTCGACCCAACACGAAGAGTTTTTGTCTAGTATAATCCTCGGCGTCCTTTTCCACTACGACATACCGAGCTTCCGCCTCGTCCATCCCCCCTAATACCAACTCCTTCACTAGTTCCTCCTTCTCCCTAAGCCCCTCCTTCTCACCTACACCCAAATACCCCGACCTACCACCGGTGTATGGCATTGTTATTGATTTCGCCGATGTGACCTTCTTGTCCCATTTCCCCTTTGCACAAGAAGATACCGTATCACATGTCATTATTAATGTAATAGATAAGAGGAGGTTATGTCACCGAAATTATAGTTTGTGACTCACCGAAGTCTTATTTTCAAGCGATGCTTGCTTGAAGGCCTCCCACGCATCGGTTGTAATATGATTGTATCGGTCCCTTGGATCTTGACCTAGCCTCTTTCCCTTCTCATACAAGTAGTCTTTTCTTAGAGCATGCTTGTGCTCGCGAAAAGCTTTGGAGACGATGTTGAATGCCTTCTTTCTCACCACTTCCATGTCATTAGATTCTATTTCAAAAGGTCGCTACGCCAAAATATGTTGGATGTATTATGTCTACATATTATGAAGAGGTATAATATTGAGTAGATAGATCATTGAAAGGTTAAATGTTACTTACTTGGCATTCTACCCAAACTTCCTCCTTCTTTTTTGATGGGACGGTTCTCCAATTATCCTCCGTTATCTCAATAAACGTTCTTCCAACTCGGCCACACCAACTTGACCATTTTAAACGTTCTTTTTTTGGTCGGTTGCATACACCCTTAGCATTAAATCCTATGTGTGTTAGTTCTCCTCTTCTCATTCTTCTTTGTAGAACTCGACAATGTGAGCGGACTTGTAGGCCTTTCTTCGAGTTGCTACCTCGCTTCTTTGGTTGGGCACTTGAAGTGGTTGAAGTGGTCACCATTGCTATCTAAGGATGGATAGAAATTGTAACTTAACTAATTAGCACTATTATGACTAGGTAAAACAACAACAAAACCATGTTGAATGAGTTGTAGAAGTAAAATAACACAAGCATGACTAGTTAAAACAAGGAAAAAACGGATTTGTTGAATTGTATAACCAAAGTGAACCTAAGGTAGGCTAACATGTTAGAATGCCACATGAAAGTAACAAATAAAGGGAGCTATGGCTTCTAAATTTGATTTTAACATAGTCATGAAACACATATGTTATGGATAGGGACTAAGCATGGATAATGTCTACTCAAGCATGCCATTCAACCAATATATCTCAAAAAGTAACTAAATAAGATGTGCTTTGAATAATACTTCAAATTTGAGTCTCATACCTTAATTGTAGAAGAAGATATTAGTTGTTTGTTGCTCTTAGACACACAAAGTAGCGAGATTTGTAATATTCAACCAAAGTTGAAGGAGATTTTGGGGTTTTTGGTGGGTTACAAGCTTTATAGGGTTTAGTTCTTCACACAAAATATATGTGCTAGATTTAAGGGTGAGTTTGTGGTTGGTTTTGATGAGATTTTACCAAGAAATGAGGCAAGAATGGATTTGGAATGCAAGGATTTGAGATGGAAGTTGAGGGGGGGATAAGGTGAGAGAGAAGGAGGGGTAGATGGGAATGAATGGTGAAAATGTTGAAGAGGTTAGCAAATCCGGGATAAAAGATATATATAGTATGGTAAAGTTGGACAAAACATGCCTGAATAGTATATTTGGTCGGTTACTATTTAACCAGGTTACGATACCGCAACCTGCATCGGCTAGAGGCGAATACCCCTTGCGGTATCGCTAGCTAGCAAGTTGATGAACCCATAATAATTATTTTCTGAATATTTGCTACTTTGTTATGCAATTAATATTAACATTGTGTGTTTCATGAGATGATGTATATTAAAATTTAATATGAAAACTTATAAATGAAATCAGATTTTATCTGCACATAATATTACTTGAGTTGGTTGCAACGATGACGTCTGTTATGAAAGAGAATTGTTGTGACATGTTATATATAGTCCTATGAAGAGGTATCTGAAATTGTTAACTCTAATCCATATCCATGTTTATTGTAAAGCATTTGGCATAAACTGTTTAGATACGTATATGATGGGACTACGGGTTAATACCATTAGTTCGTTAACCAAATGTTACACTAGTGCAGACACGAGCAATAGGACTTTCTACATTAGCCACGTGTTGATCACCATCGAATATACATGTATTTGACAACTTCTGACTGAAAGTGTAGACATTTAGTTCTTCTGTAATGCATGTGGTATTACTCATAGTCTGGATGATGTTATACATACAGGCAACGTCGTTACCCCGTTAAAGAGCCGACTTCGCGATCACACATCTCGGGAGCTAATGAACGAAAAGTATCCAGTTTTAGATGAGAATAGGGGTGGTAATTGAGTCAACACGCGAGTAATTCGAGATCGACTCGGTCAAAACTCGGACTAAACACGACTCGATCTAGCTCGACTTGAAAAACTCGTGCATAACTCGGTAAGTATAATCAGTTGCAAGTTTATAATATTATTAGGTTATACTATATTAGTTCAATCATCTAATCTAGCTAGTTTTCTGTTACTACTCAATATTGAATAAACTAATTAATTGCATTGGTATTTAAATTAATAATTTCTAAGGATGCTAATAATTTCAATATTGAACAGGTATTTAAACGCACATATATATAATTAGAAATTTTCATAGTATAGAAGTAGTAAAATTTTTATTTAAAAAGAGAAAAAAACAATTCGAGTTCGAACTCGCAAGTAGTGTCGATACTCGATAAATAATAACGAGTTCGAGTTGACTATGGTATTATTAACTCGTTAGTTCTCGAGTCGACTCGAACATGGTTAATATAGTTCTCGAGTCTAGACGAGTTACGCACTACTCGCTTGATTGAAGGTTGTCATTCCCAATCTCGATGATAAATGGGTTTGGTTTTTATCGTGTGGGTTGCCGGGCATGGGTTCAGGGTTTAGGGTTAAGGGTTTGATGATTGTACAGAAGCGAAATCGCTACAACCTTCGCCTACAAACAAAATTGAGGCGAGTTCGCCAGTTGGTTGAAATTATAGGCGAACAAACAGGCGAGTTCGTTTCATAGTGAAATCCACGCGCGACGTTCCTGACACGATTTCGTAACCAATTTCGCCAACAGGCGAATGGAAGGGGCGAGTTCGCCAGCGTATTTTAATTTTTTAAAAAAATACAAAAACAAGTTTTGCGGGTGGCGATTTCAGAACCCCCCAACTTCCACCCGCAAAACCCTAAATCCCCAAATCGGAAAATCCCTGCAACACCATGGGCCGGAGCAAATCAGCCGGTAAAACCCTCACCCCACCAGCCCCCAAGCGCCAGAAGACCACCCCCACTGCTCAACCCGAAGCAGAGCCGGCCGGAATGCGTGAAGAGACACTCGCCGACCTTCAACCTCGCCGGAGACGCGATCGCCCGGCCGGTGGATCTACAGGCGGCGGCGGCGGCCATACTTCTGGAACCTCCCATCACCGCCAACCTGCCACCAGTCCGTCGCCGCACTGCCACACCGCCACCAGTCCGTCGCCGCACCGCCGCACCGCCACCAGGAACCCGCCTGAAACTGGCGGCCATACTTCTGGAACCTCCCATCACCGCCAACCCGCCACCAGTCCGTCGCCGCACCGCCACACCGCCACCAGTCCGTCGCTGCACCGCCGCACCGTCACCAAGAACCCGCCTGAAACTGGTGGGCCAGCCGAGAATCCGGCGGGTAACCCTGCGACTGAGGAGGATGAGGTCTGTTCGTCAGCACAAAGGCCGAGACTAGGTACGAACAATTTTCTCGTCGCTTCTTGTTGAATGCTAGGGTTTTTGATGAAGATCGGATAGAGTCGTTAGGGTTTGGTAAAATTGTAGACTATTTTAAGGCGACGCATCTAGAAGGGATGTTGATGTCGAGAGAGCCGGTGCATAAGGATGAGTGTTTACAGTTTTATGCAAATATGACTTTTGCAAAGGACGCCGAAGAGGGGGAGACAATGGTTAGGGGAGTAAGGTTTAAGGTTGATAAGTATTTGATTAATGAGGTGATAGGTTGCCCGTATGTGTCGGTTGACCACTTAAGGCCGTTAGATCCAAACGGTCCTTACGAGTGTTACCACACCCAAAACTTCCCATCTTTGTCTAGTTTGAACCCCTAGAACCCGTTGCTATGCGTAGAAAATACTTTAAGTCGCGTAGCAAGTTGGAAGGTACTCCGAAGAAGTACAATATTGGCGTTCTCACTCAGGAGCAGAGGTTGGTGTTCGAGTTGATATGCTCGAATGTCATGCCATCGGGTGGTCACCCTTGCGAGCCTACTATTGCCAATTTGATGTTGTTCTATTACATCATGGAGGGATTGAAGATCAATCCAGGGTACGCGATTGTGAAGTACATGCTGAAGCGTGCCAAGGACAAATCTGATGAAACGATCCCATATGGCCAGCTTATCACGGCGATGATAAAGAAGAAGGGTATTAGACCGGTTAGTCGGCCAGAGCCAGTTATGCACTACACCGAGAAATGGCTGCATAGCAAGGGATTGGCACTTGGCGCCGATGGGGTCATAAAGAAGAAGAAGGATGGTGCTTCGAGTTCAAGTGCGCGTGGTGTTTTGAGTCCGGGTAAGTCGATTCTACCCAAACTTGGTATTTTATTAGATTTATTTGTTTGCGCCTATACAATATTCTAATGGATTTGATGTGTTTTGGCAGGACGGGAACTTCAGTGGCGTGAGCGAATGGTCGTGATGATGGGACAGCTTTCAGCGGAAATAGAACAGGTGAAGTTGGAACAAGCCAAGGAAACGGAGATGATATTGGAGTTTGGCAGGATGCTAGACTTGGAACCTGAGCTTAGCGATGAGGAAGGGATGCCAGACTTTTCCGTTCAGCCTTTGCCACCAATGGACGCGGAGACGGATGACCCTGAAAGTGAAGCGGAACCAGAAGAGGAGGATCCAGAAGAGGAGGAAGCACAACAGCTTGACGAGCCCGAAGGTGCTAAGGATGGAGAAGATCCCGTTGGTTCAGATGGTGGCCCGTTTTCTCCGGACGAAGATAATGACGAAATGTTCAAGGTTGTCTTCAGAAACGAACAAAGCCATAATGAGGATGCGCAAGAGTCGTCGGAAGAGGAAGTACAACAGTCGTCCGAAGAGGAAGTACAAGAGTCATTGGAAGAAGAAGATGACGAAGACGGGGGCAAAGAGGAGGGTGGTCAGGACGACGGTGATAGTGACGAGGACGACAGTGATGACGCTTAGCATATTTCACCGTTTGTTATTATATACTACGGTTTTGTTGATTTTGTACTTAAACTCGCAACATCGTTTAGTTGCATTCTTTTGAGACTACTATTATTGTTAGCCAGTCATATATATTTCAACTTAATTAACTTCAATCTTGACAAATAAGACAACTAACCTTGATAAAACATGAAAATTCGTATGAAAACAATATTGCATAATATTACCAAGCGAACCTGGAAGCGAATTCGCTTCACATATTTCCACAAGGCGATATAAGGCAGCGAAATCGCCTACTCTGCCGCCTATAAAGATTTAGGCCTCACGAGTTCGCCACCAAGTCCGCCGTGTGGAACAGAAGCTAACAAGCGTGCCAAGAGGCGAACTCGTAAGATGAGGCGAACGCGGCAGAGATACCGCCTACCCTAACGCCTACAACCGTATATGTCTTGCGATCTCGCCACCAAGTCCGCCGTGTGGAACAGAACCTAGCAAGCGTGACAATAGGCGAAATCGTAAGCATTGAGGCGAATAAAGAAGCGAGTTCGCCTCTGGAAAGAAGAATTTTAAAAAAACACAAGTACAGAACATGTATATACGACGCCGTTTGACACACAGGCGTTGAATAGAGGCGAGTTCGCTACCACGTCACATCAATTTTCCCACATCGGTGGAGTAGCGTCCAATTGATCAGCTTCAATATGTGACCAAAACTAAATGGTTCAATAATTAGAGGTTACTGTAATTAATTACAATTTCAGTACTCTAGTTGCGGTTAGAGTACTGAAATTGTAATTACAACTAGAGTACTGAAATTGTAATTAATTACAGTAACCTCTAATTATTATTTTTTAAAAATGTGTAATTTCTATCACAGATATTTTTTTTAATATATAAAATTAACAAAAGATCATATTAAATAAAATATAAAATATTACTATTAAATAATAGTTTGACTATTTATGTGCAGAAGTTTTGCGTTCGGGACTCCGGAACAATAGAACCAAAAGGCCAAATTACACTAGTGGTCGTGTTATTGTGATGAGTGAGTTCCAAGTGTGATCGGCCAAAGGCCAAATTTTTTTTATAACTACCCGAAAACGAAGGCAAAGTTTGACTCATCACGTGTGAATGAGTCGAGTCGAGACCGAACATGGGTATCCTCAAAAAAAAATTTGTAATTATTACCAAATAAATTGATATATTAACCATATACCGAATTATATATACCTAATTATATATATATATATATATATATATATATTTATTTATTTATTTATTTGAATAATAAGCACGTTGAGCCGAACGAAATCAAATGTAAAAGCTTAGAGTCGACTGCGCCACATATTCGAACGAGTTCGAGCTCGAGATCTAGCTTGGTCAAACCGTGAGCGATTAAAAGAAATTGGACATGAAAGGGTATACTACATCCAGAATTCGACCTACCAAGTTCATAGTTGATCGCAAATGTGTACAAAAAAACAATTTGAAATTACATAAAGATTCATATATACTCCTATTTCAATATTAGTTAAAGAATTTATTTTGTTTTAATACTGGCGAACTCGCCTATCCAATTCGCTTGGAGGCGAGTGGCCAAGCGAACTCGCCTCCACGTCACATCAATTTTCCCACATCGGTGGAGTAGCGTCCAACTGATTAGTTTAAATATGTGACCAAAACTAAATGGTTCGATAAGTCGCCGACCCGCGCAAACTGCCCATGAAACACCATGCATGATATATACATATACTATACATACACTATACATATACTATACAGTGATGAGCGATCAGAGTGTTGAGTGCATCTATCAGATCCCTGGCCCAAAGGCCTATATTTTTTAACAATGAAGCGAACTCGCCTGCCAGCTCGCCTGTAGGCGAGTTACAAGCGAATTCGAAACAAGATTGAATTGATATAATAACAAACAAGCGAACTCGCCTCTTAAATCGCCTGTAGGCGAGTTACCAGCGAACTCGTAACGTTGACAAACATAAATAGTCAACTGCTGGGCCCTGTCGATCAAAACTCAGATCCCCAATTTTTCCCCCAAACTCACGCAAAATCGCTGCTTCCTCTGCTCACCCACCGCCGACCAGCCACCGTCAAGCCGTAAATTTGCTCCCCCACTGCCATATTCCATACATCTGGTAAGTTCCTGACCCGTTTCATCTTACTCATTGTTAATCTGGATGCCATGTTTTCAAATTTTTAAGTTCATCAGTATTTTAGCTTTCTGTTGATTTTCTTTGTTGAAACTGGGGTTCAATCATAGGAATAGGATTGATGTTAGGTATTCTTGATAGGTACTTTGGTTAATTAGAAATATGGCTCCGAGGGGAAACAAGAAGGTTGAACAATCGAGCGAGGTTATAGTTTTTGATAAAACTAAGTTTGTCAGTGAATCTGCTTACCTCAAGTATAGGAGTTTTGAGGATGCTAAGTCGCAGTTGAACACCTTACTTGTGGTGGATGAGAGTAAGGTTGAAGAGCTAGGCTTGAAAGGGGTGTGGGGCTTGCTACATTATTCGGGTGCGGAAACATTGATGAAGGTGAAGGACCCGGGTTATCTAGAGGAGACAATGCAATTCTACGCTAATTTCCGACAGGTGGCTGATAAGTGGAAGACCAAGGTCAACAAGAAGGAGTTCGAAATAAGTCCTGAACTGTTCAATGCAGCCCTCAAGAACATGTACTAGGACGATGATGAACCAGTGGACCTTTACATAAGGGGTGACTGGCCAAGTGAGTCGATCTTTCCAGCCGCGAATTTGCAGAAATTGGGGTTGGAGCACTTCGGCCGCCAGTTAGGTCCGCTTGGAAGGCCAAAGGAGTACAAGCTGAGACAGCTTACACCCGAGCGAAGGATCTTGTATGAGATGGTGGCTACCAATATTGTGCCCAAAGGGGGTTACCTCCAAGAGCCAAACTTCACCACTTTGGTCACTTACTACTTGTTGGCCTCGGAAGTGATGATAAACCTCGGGTACACCATGTTTCAACACATGAAGGACAGCGTGGTTGAGAACAATACGGTGGCTAAGAAGTTGCCCTACGAAAACTTCATAACAATGTTCCTCCGGTCCAAGCATCCGAAGTTGAAATTCTCCAACACCGCCAAGCCGTGTGAGTACTACACCAAGGAGTACTTTGAGAAGAAAAAGTGGTCATTGGTTGGGGGGACTTGGCAGCCAAACGGAGAGAAGGCCGTGGAGCCGGAACCTGAGCAAATCGGAGGTAAGGGGATACAAATTATATTTAAGTTCCATTATATTGTGTTCAATATCTAAATTTAACATTTTCAATGTTCTCCATTTACTAGTGAGTGCGGAAGCATATTATAAGGGGCTTGAGGAGTCGAACTTCGCGATGAGGACAGAGCTTGCTAATCTCCGCAAGACGGGGTGGAAGAACAGCCACTTGCTTCGTGGTTTTCTAAGAGCATATGCCCGAAAAAATCCTTCGGCGGCCACTCCTGACAATGAAGACCAGACAGGCGGAGACAACTCTTCCTAGACATGTGGATGTAGTCTAGGGACGTTTTTTTCAAATTGTATTGCTACAATTTAATGATTTTTTTGGTTTTGATTGCATTATTCAATAAAATTTGGTGCTTACAGTTCATATGCGCTTATTGTTTAAATTACATATAATTGTTCATGTGTTAAACCGGTGTCGATATAGTCTTTTATAGTGTTGCTAGTACTAAAATACTATTTATGTAAAGTCAGAAACGAACTCGCAACCAAATTCGCTTGTGGTGTTATAACTGAAGCGAGTTCGCTTCTAATCTCGCCTGTTTCAACAGAGTCTAACAGACGACTCAAGAAGCGAACTCACCAGTAACAGGCGAGACGGCTTACGGAACCGCCACCACCTAAATGCCAAGGCATAAAGTAAAACTACAAAAACGACGTAGTTTCAAGGTTGGCGAATAGAGATACGATCTCGCCTCTAGTAACGCTTACAGGCGATTTGTACAAGAGAAGTCGTTTTTATTTACGCCTATGCTATGAGGGAAACACGTTTCAAGCATACATGAATACTAATTCAGTCCATACCAAATGTATATGCTGAAAACTTAAGGTTTTTCCAATTACATACTAATGTTTACATATTCTTTGGTTGATTCCTCTTTCGCTTCGTTGGTTTTCCAGCATTGGTGATCCAAATGCCCTCCGTGTGATCGTTCTGCGCAAAATACCTTTTCAAACTCGCCTCGTCTTCAGTTAAGGTTTCGTTAGGCTCTAAACCCAGAAGGTCCCCGATATCTGTTCCAAAGCTGCGATCCTCGTCATTGCCATTGTGAAGAAGCGCCTGCTTACCATTCACCACAATCTCTCACCGGTTATCCTGTGGATCCGTCACATAAAACACTTGGTGCGCCTGAGACGCTATGATAAACGAATCACCTTCAGAGCCAAGAACACTGCGATTCACCAGGGTTGTGCCGTAATCCTCTTTCCGCACCCCGCCACATTCTTTCACCCACTCACACTTGAACACTGGAATTGTGGCACTGATAAAGTCAATCTCCCAGATGTCGGTGATCGTCCCGTAGTATGCTTCGCATCCATGAACTGCCTCACCTGGTACTACCACACCACTGTTTTGGTTAGTTGACCTCTCATCCGACCATTTGGTTCCAAAAGTATAACCGTTTATGTCGTACCCACCAAAAGAGGAAACAGTGCCGAGGGGTCTTCTACATAACAGCTTGACAATATCAGGATGGTCCCCTTGCTGAATGTGAGCTTGCAGCCACCGAACAAAATTGGCACAATGCTTTTCCAAGATCCTCACATCACCGACAGTCCATGCATTTGACACTCTAATCTGATCCATGTGTATGTCAACATAAGGGGTCACCGCCTCGTGATTTCTGAGGATATATAAATGGACAGCATCCATGTCGGCGGCGGTAGGACTAAACAAACTATGATACTTGAGCCCGTGCCCGTCCACTCTACCATCGTGCCTAGCATTTGGGATCCCCACTGTGGCAACATGTTTCATATAGTTGGTACAAAACTCAATAACCTCTTCTGCGACATAACGTTGAACTATACTAGCATCAGGCCTATATCTGTTCTTCACGAAATGCTTAAAAATCGACATGTACCGCTCAAATGGATACATCCATCTCAAGTAAACTGGACCACATAATTTTACCTCCCTCACCAAATGGACAATCACGTGGATCATTATGTCAAAAAAGGCCGGGGGAAAGTACATCTCCATCCTACACAAAACTTCCACCACCATTTCCTGCAACTCATCCAGCTTCTGCCTGCTCACTCGCTTACGACATATGCACTTAAAAAAGTAACATAGCTTCGATATCGCCTTCCTCACGTGACGAGGCAATGATCCTCGTAGAGCGATAGCATTCAGCTCCTGCATAAGATTATGACAGTCGTGTGACTTCAATCCCGCCAGCTTCAGTTCTTTGGTATTAACACAATTACGGATGTTCGAAGAGTAACCTGTTGGAACCTTAACAGACTTCAAAGCATTACAGTAACGCTTTTTCTCCTCGGTCGACATAGTGTAACAAGCTGGAGGTAAATAAGATTTACCTTCTTCCTCTACAGGGGCTAGAGACGATCGGATACCAAGCTGTACAAGATCTTTCCGCGCTTTTAAGCCATCCTTTGTCTTTCCAGGGGTATTCATCAGCGTACCTACAAGTGCTTCACATACGTTCTTCTCAATATGCATCACATCGAGACAGTGACGTACGTCCAAATGCTTCCAGTAATCTAGTTTGAAGAAGATCGAACACTTCTTCCAACTGCTATTCGACGCCTTCTTCTTCTTTCCCTTACCAAATTCATGATCCATCCCAGTAACCTTTTCTAGAACCTCCTCTCCAGTTAAAGGGATTGGGGAGGGATCATGCTCTTCTCTCCCGTTGAACCAATTCTTTGCTCGCCTCCAAGGATGTCCCGTCGGAAGAAATCTTCTGTGCCCGAGATACACCGGCTTACCACCGTGTTTCAATTGACAATAACTAGTCTTGCTCTCACATATGGGACATGCAAAGTGACCTTTCACTGAATAACCCCCCAAGTTACCTAATGCAGGAAAGTCATTTATACTCCACAACAACATTCCTTGCAGTTTAAACTCCTCATCACCTCGACTGCCATCAGGTATCCGAACACCCACATCGAATAATTTCTGCAAATCTTCGATCAAAGGCGCTAGGTACACGTCAATATCGTTACCCGGTTGCTTAGGACCAGATATCATCATGGACAATAACACATACTTACGTTTCATCATCAACCACGATGGCAGATTGTAAATCACAACCATAACTGGCCAAGAACTATGGGTGCTAGACATGTTACCAAAGGGGTTCATGCCATCAGTGGATAAGCCTAGCCTCACATTCCTGGGCTCAGCAGCAAATTCAGGGTACCGCTCATCCATTTTCTTCCACTGATCTCCATCTGAGGCATGTGAAATAATGTCATCGTCCTCCCTAGCCCTATCCGCATGCCATGTTAGCAACTTTGCATCCTCAGGATTTGCAAAAAAACTCTTCAGTCGAGGAATCAACGGAAGGTAATACACTACTTTAGCCGGTGTTTTACATCTAGACGGCGTCACACTCTCGCCGCATACCTCTACGGTCCCCACCTTTGACTTGTACCGAGGTTCATTGCAGACTCGACATGTATCTCTATCCTTGTCATCTTCCCTGTACAACAAACAATCGTTAGGGCATGCATGAATCTTCTGCATCTCCATTCCCATAGGACATAATATCTTCTTAGCAGCATATACTCGATCAGGACACAAGTTGTCAGTGGGTAGCAACTCTTTCACCAACTCTAACAATTCAGTCATCCCCTTGTCAGATATTCCATGGCGCGCCTTTAAATTCATCAACAACAATCTAGAACCAAGAACGGAATGTTTGCAACCCTTGTACAATGGTGTCTCTTTATCATTATACATCACCGCTAACATGCTCGGCTTTCCTACCCAATCCATTGCCACGTCTTCCGCCATTTCATCAAGACAACCATCATAACGCAATCCATCTGCCCCAAGCTTAACATCAAACTCTGCATCATTATGACTTGCACCTTCTCCATGCCAAACCCATGTTGTATATGTAGGATCAAAACCTCTACAAACCAAATGTTCATGCACAACGTCTACATCCTCATAAATCGCGTTGTTAAGGCAATCTATGCAAGGACATCTTAGCCCACCCATTCTCTTTTCTACACAATCCTTCCAACCAACATCAATAAACTCTTGAATCAAATCCGTATAACCTTGTGAGAGACGCTGATTCTCCAACATGATTTCACTACGACCCATGCTTAACAAGATACTATCAACAACGGTTTTGCTACAATCACTCAAACATTCCACAAATTTAGCACCCTAAGAACTCTACAAATCCATAGAAACAAGCACATACACTAATCAAAAACAGTTTGCCCATTCCACAACCAATCAACAAAAAAATCAAAACCTCATACCTTTGTGTTCTTGGGCAAAATCAAGGCCTGAAAATGTGAGCAAAACTTGAGACAAAACAAAAGGAGAGTTCTTTTATCTACTTCTTTTATTTTCATTCCCGCAAAAAATCAGCTTTTATACACCCAGCTACGACACTGTTACGAATTCGCCACCAAATTCGCCCGCTACATTTTAATACAAGCGAAATCGTAAACTGAAACGCCTCTGGTCATAACTATAGGCGAACTCGCTTCTTCAGTAACGCCTGCTGGCGTCAATACAAGGCGATTTCGCAACTACAACGCGTCTTAGCATGTATGGGCGAACAACTATTCTTATTTCAGGCGGGTAATGCTGGTCACTCTACTCGCCTATCAGCGAACACGGTTCAGAGTTCGCCTAGTATTGACATTTTTAATACACTTTGGAAAACTCTTTGTTTAATTGTGAAACGCCGTGTTTTTTTTTTGCCCTAGGCGAACGGCAGGTTACGAGTTCGTAACCCAATTACTCGGCGGTTCCGCCAAAATCTGGCCAAAACGCCGTGAAATGTGTGCCGAGAAACCTATGCTTGTGCACTAGTGAGTTGAAGCATGTCATTTTCCAATTTCTGCTTCAAAGATCGCGAGCACATTACTCTTACTGCTCGAAAGGGCAAGGTCTTCACTTTTCCCGAACATAGCGGCAAGTGGGAGGACATTCGGCTAACCTTTGATCGAACAAAATATGAGGTTCCTGATTGGAATCCGAAGTCAAAAGACATTGTGCTTCTTGATGTCTTTGAGATGTCTGTTCATTTAAAGGACATCGTTGAGAAACTCTTGAAGGAGAAGATTGTCTTCCAGGAGGGAGGATTTGTGCGGGGTGCTCATGGCTCGGTGTGGCAGTGGCCTGCTATCACCTATTCTTATCTGCTAGACGTTCCACGATCCAAGTCCACGTCTAGTTTCCTAAATAAGGATCGAGACTGGACCCTCCCTGATAAAATCCAGGGAGGGAAGAAAAAGGGCAAGAAACGGGCTTCTAGGAAATCACCCCGAGGTCAGGGTGAATCTTCTTCCAATCAATTTTCTTCGGGTAATTTCTGTTTCAAATCATCGCAGTTGTTTGATATATTTCTTTTACCTAGCGTATTTACGCTCTTCCTTATGTATACAGCCTCTCCTCCAAAGAGGCTGATGAAGGAAATCTTTTCTCACCCAGATGCTGCTGATAAGCTCTCCGTCCTGAATTCTAAATGCTGGATCCCTGGGGCCGATTTTTTGGATGCGTTGGATCCCTCCAAGAAGATAGTAACATCGGGAGATTTATCGAGGCTTATTAGAGCCAAGAGGTGCTTAATCCTTCCACTGGTAAGGTTGAGTAATCCCAGCAGGTTTGCTACCTTACTTGCTGGCATCTTCTCGTCAGCTTCGGTCTCATGATTTACTGGAAAGAAACTTAAACCTTGGTTGTTAAGTTCTCGCAGTTATCCATGATGAACACTCTGCGGGCTTAATATTGTTCGGCTTCTTCCCTGGGTATCCTTTGACAAGGCCTTATGTCACAGCGTGCAAAAAAGTTGACAATAGCCCATCTCATAAGTATCACTTCTGGTGAAGTCCTAGGAAACCCTATTGGGTATATTTAAAATTACCATATTCTGATGTAATAACACCTTTGATATGTCCTGTTTAGGTTTGAGGTTTAGCCTCTTATGTGCCCTTTTAAGGGTCATGTTTAGAAGTATCATATTCTGAAGTAATAACACCTTTGATATGAACTGTTTGTGTTCGAGGTTTTTCCTCTATGTGTGCCCTTTTGAGGGTCTTTTTTAGAAGTATCATATTATGATGTAATAACACCTTTGATATGAGCTTCATCTTTTGTTTTTGAGGTTTCTCCTCTTTATGTTGAGATGATTGATTCTCGAGCACGTCTGCCCTTTTGGTCTATAGACCTCAATCAAGCACTTTTTTGAAGTACTTTATCTCGAACCTATCTCTTTTATTCAAAACGATTGGTATTTGAATATTGGATCCAAACAACTTATAAGTTGACCAATCATATACTTTATAAACTATACTGTTTCGAATAGCAATCAATGTTATACTTAAGACAACAATCCTCTTTTTAGAAAAGGAATTTTAAGATTGCTTGTTATAAGGATAGGTATAAAAATATCATGACTTCCATCTGAGTTTATAACTTTTAGAATAGAAGTAAAGTAAATAGTGGGTTTGAGTTTGAGTACCCGTTTGTGCTAGAGCGTACTTGTCTCGGACCTTGGTGAGACTTCTCGGACATTCTTGATAATCTCGAACCTTCGTGAGACTCTCCCTTGGGTCTTTAACTTTCGTGATACTTTTGTAAGTTAATCACATTCCATCTTCGTGGTATAGGTTCTCCCTTCATGGTCTCCAAGAGGTAGCTCCCCCTGGATGGGATTCTAGGACTCGATATGGACCTTTCCAGTTCGGGGCTAGCTTCCCTCCACTTCTTGCTTGGTTTTTTCATTCAACCTCATTACAAGGTATCCTTTAACGAAAGTGGCCAAGCAGACTCTTCTATCATGATAGCGCTTGACTGTTTCCTTTACCTTGGCCTCGTGGATTGTCTCTGCAAATCTCTGGCACTGGTGGCAAGAGTTGATATATCTTTTGGCGTCTAGTAGCATCGTAGGCCAGAAATAACCCATCTGTAGGAGCTTTCGGGTGACAGTACGTGGGCCTTGGTGACTACCGCAGACTCTTTCATGTGTTTCTTGTATTAAGTGTTCCGCGTCAGAAGGCCTTATACACTTAAGCAGGGGTTGGAGGTATCCTCTCTTGTATAGGATATTGTTGTAGATGGCATATTTCAGATCTTTAACTCGGACTTTCCGTGCAAGGTGCTTGTCCTCGGGAAGTGTACCTGTTTGGAGGTATTCAATGTATGGGTTCATCCATGTGTCTGAGATATTAACAGCCATAATACTACTTTCTTCGTAACTTCTCTTCGCCGGGGTTTCCATTAGCAATTCTTGAGAAGATCTTATGTTGAGGTCCGAGGAGGCAAGATTGCTAAGAGCGTCAGCCTTGTGGTTACCTTCTCGGGGGATATGATTCAGCTCATAATGTCGGAATTGATTTAGGAGAGGCTTAACTATCTCGAGGTATTTCTGGAGACTGTATTCTCGAGTTTCGTATTTGCCTTTAACCTGTTGAACCACGATCTGTGAGCCACTGAAGATTTCAAGGTCCTCGACCTCAAGGTCCTTTGCTAACTTTAGCCCCGTAATGAGGGCTTCATATTCTGCTTCATTATTAGTGGCTCGATAATCAAAATGGAGAACGTAAGGATGGTTCTTTCCCTCGGGGCTAGTGAGTAAGACTCCAACACCGCTTCCCCCTGAGTTGGAGGATCCATCCACATATAGTTGCCATCTTCCAGAGTCCGGAGCTGGGTTTGGTTTGTCGATCTCCACTAGTTCAACAGACTCCATTATGAAATCAAATAAGTCCTGGCCTTTGATGGCTGTCCGAGGTCTATACTGTATGTCATGTTCTCCCAACTCGATGGCCCACTTCATCATCCGCCCCGAAGCGTCAGGCTTTTGGAGGATTTGCCTGATCGGGTAGTTGGTTAGGAGAACTATTGTATGTGCTTGGAAGTATGGTCTCAACCGCCGAGAAGCATGGACGAGGGCTAATATCAAGCGCTCGAGAGGGGTATATCTGGTCTCGGGCCCTTGTAAGGCCCTACTTACATATTATATGGGATGTTGCGATCCCTCCTTTTCTTTGACCAATACAGCGCCGATGGCTAGCTGGGATGCAGATATATATAAGTAAAGAGTCTCTTCTTTATCTAGTTTTGACAATGTCGGAAGTTGTCGGAGATGGTTTTTAAGTTCTTGGAAAGCTTCTCCGCATTCATGCGACCACTCAAACTGGTTTGCCTTCTTAAGGATATTAAAGAAGGGTAGATGTTTTTCTGCTCCTTTGGATAGGAAACGGCTAAGGGCTGCAAGGGACCCTGTCAGCTTCTGCACATCCTTGACGGTTTTTGGAGGTTGCATATTTTGCAAAGCCTCTATCTTCTCGGGGTTTACTTCGATTCCTCGATTGGATACCATATACCCTAGGAATGTTCCCGCTCCCACGCCTATGGTACATTTAGCGGGATTCAACTTCAAGTTGGAGGCCCGTAATGTGTCGAAAGTTTCCTTTAAATCTTCGAAGAAAGCATCATAGCTGCGGCTCTTTACTACCATGCCGTCCACATAAATCTCGAGGTTGTGCTCTATCTGAGATTTGAATAATTTGTCTACTAGTCACTGGTAAGTAGCTTCGGGATTTTTCAATCTGAAAGGCATCATCTTGTAGCAGAAAGTTCCTCTGTCGGTTATAAAGGAGGTTTTTTCTTTATCTTGCTCTGCCATAGGGATCTGATGATATCCTTTAAAAGCATCAAAGAAGGCTAGTACTTGGTATCCCGCAATCGCTTCAACTAACCGGTCGATCGAGGGTAAGGGATAGCTATCTTTAGGAAAATAATCGTTCAAGTTGGTGAAGTCGATACACATTCTCCACTTTCCATCTGGCTTCTTGACCATTACTGGGTTAGCTATCCATTCCGGGTACTGCACTTCTTCGATTATACGGGCTTTAAGTAGCTTGTCTACCTCCTCCCCAATGGCTTCAACTCGATCTAGTGCAAAGATACGTCTTTTTTGCTAAATGAGTTTTTGTGAGGGATTGATATTCAAGTAATGTTCCGCCAAGCGAGGGGATACTCCCACCAAGTCGTTGGTGTCCCAGGAAAAGACATCTATATACTGGTTGAGAAGATATTTATCTCGGGGGTAGGAGAGTTCCAACCTCAACGGTTCCTGATTCTCCGAGCTGCATCGGCTCGGATTCGGAGTACTTGGCTGGTTCAAGATTCTCCTTTTCCGGTTCTTGGATAGCTTGAATTGTGCATATTCGAGCTAATTGTTGATCACCTCAGACCGTGGAAATTCCTTTATTGGTGGGGAACTTCATCACCAAATGGTAGGGGGAGCAGATCGCCTGTGCCCGGTACATCCAGGGTCTTCCAAGGATTATGTTGTACGGTGACCTGGAATCGATGATTGTAAAGGTGCAATGTAGGGTTATACTCCGAGAGTCGTCTCTTACTTGCACCGGTAGAATAATTTTTCCCAAAGGGTCGACAGGATTGCCAGTAAATCCTTAGATAGGGCTTGTAGGCGTGAGGTTATTTCTGTTCAATCCCAGCTGTTCATAACAACTTAGAAACATAACTTCTACTTCGCTTCTTCCATCCACCGGGACTCTTCTGATCATGTTATGGTTTATGTTGATCGTAATCACTAGGGGATCTGAGTGAGGAATTTGATTAGGAACCGCATCTTCAGACGAAAAAGTAATAGTTTCGTCAAAGCGAAATCTTTTGTTTTCCCCCTCCCAGGGAGAGGCTTCTTGCGCCGATCGATACACACCATTGATACTTCTTCCTGCTCCCTGGTTGCTGGCGTGGCTTGTCTCGTCGTTTTTGTGCTTCTCACTCCTGTCGGGGCCGAGAAACGGATTCGTGTACTTCCACAAAGGTTTTCAGTCGGATCAGTCATGAGTTAGAAAGTCGTATAGATCAAGATTAGCCTGCGGGTCCCACTGGGCGTGCCAAATTGATGGATGTCCACGACCCGTGCTTGATCACGAACCCTTCTCACGAACTGATCTGCAAGACAAAGGCCCCGTGTGTCCCGGGGATAGACACTCCGACGCTCAAGTCAGTATATTTTCTTAAGGCATAAAGTACAAAGTATGAGATTAGATGGAGAGGTCTACCAAACCTTTAGGGTATTTATATGGCTACAATCCGTAGATCACCAAGATATGCATTTATGGTATGAATACAACTTTTATGGGAATAGTAGTTGTATTACCATGTATAATAGAAGTGCATTTCGGACATGGTTGTATTACCATGTTTAGGATAGCTGTATTACCATCTTTGAGAAGATGTATATTCCTTGTAGAACTTTCATAATATACGCATTCCTTATAAGGATTAGGATTGATGGACCTGTGGATCCACCCTCCGCGTATCTCGAACCCATGACCCTTCTCGGGCCCTGGTCCGAATATGAATGAGGCCCGATTACGAACCATGGACTTATCAATATATACTACAATATACAAGAATGTCTTTATAATCAATCAAGATATTCTATTATCCCCCCTCAAGAGAAGCGTCGGATTCGAGGAGACGCAAAGCTTGGAACGAAACAACTCGAAAAGTGGACGAGAAAGGCATCAGCAACTTGAAGAGCAGACGGGACATGACCACTACTGGAAATGTCACCGGAGACGTCGCCGTAGCACGGCGGTCCGTCCCAAACACCGACCGCCAAAGTTTTCGAATTCAAAAGTAGGTCTGGTAAGTAGTTAGAAATTTCACACGGCGTAAATCAAAGATACGCCGTGTGATACAATTTCCGATATCGAAATAAAAATGGTTGAAGTAGAGTATTGAACAATTTCAGGTGTTCGGTTGAAGGTCTAATTTTAAGATTAGAAAAACATGAACCAAACACTTCATTCGAAATCGAAAACACAAGTAGAACAAGTTTAAGATTAGAAAAGTGAATGACACATGATAGTACCATGTTTCAAGTTAAATGTGTGATGTTTTACGAATCGAAAGTAATGTCTCAAAAGTTCCGAAATCAAAAACAAAGGACCATTTTGTGATGACGTAGATGTAATATTTTAGTACGCCCTGTTTACGACTTCGAAAAAACATTGCTGGTTTGGTAAACTGTAGGCCTTGAACTTTTAGATCTCGAAAATGAGTATGAGTGGTGTTTACGTAGAAGGAAAGTGGATAGAATGGTACATGTATGTAGTTTTTGAATTTGAAAAGTGTGTTTTATGTACTAAAATGGAATGACGGGCTCAATGTTTTGAAATGTTGCTAACATTTGTTTTAATCTTAGGAGTTCCTTGATTCAACACCATGGTTTGGGAGCTGATGTGTGAAGGTATGTATATAATGAAATGATAATTTACATGGTTGTAATATAGTATTATTACATATACACATAGTACTTTCAATAAATGATGAAATTATTTCTCGATTGGATCGAGTTCATGCAGTCGCATTTCTCTTTGTCGTAAAGGGAGATGAGAATATACATTAATAAGTAAGTAATAGTTTACGAAATCTTAAATGTATACATTCTAGAAGTATAAGAAGTCGTAAATGTGACATTCAATTTAAAAGTTGAGAACTCGGAATGTCACATATTTCTCTTACTTTGAGATGTCGAAAATTTGCTAATTTATTTATAAATAATTTTTATTGCGCTTTTCATGCTTAGTGGTGCATCGATCTTAAATAAAATAGAATATGAATGAAATTAAATTTAATGAAATGATAATATACGTGGTTGTAATATAGTATTACAACATATACATATAGTACTTTCAACAAACGATGAAATTTATTTCTCGATTGGATCGAGTTCATGCAGTCACATTTCTCTTTGTCGTAAAGGGAGACGAGAAAACGGGTGAAATTCAGTACAAATGACATAGGTACCAATAATATGCTACATATATTAAGGCATCAATAATAAGACATATATTAAGACATCAATATTAAGGCCACCAATATGCATATACACAGGAATCGTTAGTACATATATATGTGCTAGAGAACATAAGTATGACCAAGAAGTCGGAAGAAGAAAATTTGACACATTAATCTACCTGTATATATAGAGCGAATTATAACAAAAGCCAATTAATGTCATATGCAAAATATAATGTAGAATATTTCCGTTAAAATAAAAATCATTTAGGTAGCACTAAACCAAATTTACCCTACAGTTCTAGATGCCGAACTTGTCAATGGCTTCTTAGCCGATTTCTCGTGCTACACATGTTTTGCATGGATACCAAAATGAATTCGAGTAATTAAAATTCTCTTGATATGTTAATATTGCGACCCAAGGGGGTGGGTTTAGGGTTTAGGGTTTTGAGATGAATTTCTAGTGTGTGTGATTTGCGATTTCGAATATACATCAATAAGTAAGCATCAGTCTACGAAATCGTAAATGTCTACAATCTAGAAGTATAAAAATTCGTAAAATGTGACGTTCAATTTAAAAGTTGAGAAGTCGGAATGTCACATATTCCTCTTACTTTAGATGTCGAAAAATTTGCTAATTTATTTATATTAATTTTTATTGCGCTTTTCATGCTTAGTGGTGCATCGTTCTTAAATAAAATAGAAAATGAATGAAAATAAATATAATGAAATGATAATGTATGCGGTTGTAATATAGTATTACAACATATACATATAGTACTTTCAAAATTGCAAATTCGAACATAAGTACGACCAAGAAGTTGCAAGTTCAAAATTTGATACATTAACCTACCTGAGTATATAGAGCGAATTATAACAAAAGCTAATTAATGGTTGACTGTAAGATATAACGTCGAATATTTCCGTTATATATAAAAACCATTTATCGTAACTCTAAACCAAATTTACCCAACCGTTTTAGATATCGAACTTGTAAACGGCTTCTAAACCGATTTCTTGTGCTACACATACTTTTCATGGATACCAAAATGAATTCGAGTAATTAAAATTCTCTAGATATTTATACGAGTGTTTTAAATATTGCGACCCAAGGGGGTGGGTTTAGGGTTTAGGGTTTTGAGGTGAATCTGTAATGTGTGTGGTTTGCGAATTCGTATAAACATGAATAAGTCATCGCCAATCTCGAAATTGTAATTGTATAAAGTAAAAAAAATCGCAAACTTTCATCATACTAAGTTTAAACTGTTTTCGAGTTCTAAAACTGGTCTTCACATATGTTTTCTATGAGGATTATTATCTGATTTTTACCTTCATTCACAAATCAAAAAGGAGGGATACCCGACTACCTAATCGGGGACGTAACAGTTTTAGTAAACCAGTTACGAAATCGAAAAATGTTTAATCATTCTTTCTTGCGAATGAGAAACCTATTTGATAGAAGTTTCCCCCGACCAGTACAATACTCTAAAATGTACCCTGAGTCATGTCAAATTTATCTGAAGAGGATGTCAGAATGTTCGATTTCAAAACAAGTTAGAAAGTCCACCCTATTTTAATATCGAATTCTTAAACACTAGAACAAATAGGACGTTCTCTTGGCGGTATTTCATCCTTCGAAAGTAAGATAGAGAAAAAAAATCTTACTTTAATAATAAATAGTAATGACTTGTAAGTTCGATTTCTTAAACCCTCTTATATTTTCATTTGTCCTTACGTTTTCGACTTCGTAAATAATCAGCCGGTCAAACTTCAGCTTCCTATTTATATTGAAGTGGGAATACACAACACTTATTTCTCTCATTTTTTTCACTACTCTACCACATCTACTTTATGATATATATACCCCCATTTTCTCTTCCGAATCTCTATATCTACTACTTAATCATCCTCAAAATCATAATTTATACCTCTTTTCTTGATCATCTACCATCTCACTTGATTGGGTGAGGTTTTAATTGTTGTTGTGTTTGCATGAACGATGTGATTTGTTTATGTAGAAATTTCAATGCGGGTATCACATAAAAACTTAGTATATCTCTCTTGCATTTGGTGATTCTTTATGGAATGAATGTGATTTTTAATGTAATTATTCTAAATCAAATGTTCTTTAGTTTTATAAATGTGAACTTGCATTTAAATTTTACATTAGAGTCCTAGACTCCTCCCATTTACCTCGCTTGGAGGCATGTTTGTGTGATTGATATTGTTAGGATTATCAAACTTTTGAAATGATGAAATAGCAATTTTGATAATTTGAGAAACTATAAGTTGAAACCCTAAACCTAGCATTAAATACATACACACATCTTTCTAACCCTAGGCATGATTATGGTTGAGCATTTATGGTGTCTTTTCTTCACCTTAGTTTTAACCTTATGTTTAATCTACCCATGTATAAACCTATGTTAGGGAAGGCATCGATATGGTTTCATATTTAGTTGGTATTACATTGCCTTACATTAATTCTAACATCTATTTCGTGTCTAAGGTATCACATTTGAGGACATGTGGAGGTTTGGCATGCTAACGGAGACGCTAATGTCCCTACTTCAATGGTATGTTTTATTTGTATGTATGGTTTACAGTGGTTTCGCAATTGTTTAAATTACCAAATTTTTCATGTTATTTATCGATTGTTTTCATTTTTGGATGAAGTTTCTTGCATAGTGTAGCACAAAATTGTGGTAGGCCATGGATTTGTTTTCTATGCCCCGAGCATAATCAAGAGATTGTACATTCTCGCGAAGAATGCCTAGCATAATTGAAGGTTGGACTAAGCGATCCTACAAAAATACTCCTCTTGTTGCCATTGCTCCACAAGTAAGTGCTACATTAATAGTTGTAAAATGCCCTTATATACATTGCTTGGATGTTTATTGTTTCTAACAATTTTTTTTGAATTAGGGGTCAATGGCGTTTGGTTGCAATCAATAAGACAACGAAACAAGTGTATTGTATTGACTCTCTGCACCTACCACCAATCACTTCTTTTGTTGAGATTGGCAAACAAGCGTTGGAGTTTGTTAATCCAAACGGTCAATCGGCCTTCGGTGTGCATCAAATCAAGGTATACCAAACTAGACACAAGTAATGTATGTGCCGTTGATGCAGAATGCCCATGCCTAAAAATACTAATCACTACTTCTCCATGTGTATTGTATAGTACAAGAAGCAAAATACTTGTTGGGAATGCGGTTATTTCACGATGGCGACGACACTTCAAGTTGTCTCTTCCGCTAAATTGAACAATAACCTTGAATGGGTGAGTATTTACTAGAATTATACTCCTCTTCATTTTTGTATTTGTTTTTCCTAGCTTGTTAGTGAACGTGATATGTTATCTTTATTTTGTTTAACTAGCTTTTCAAGAAGGACTCAACTCCTTACACACTTGATGACATGAAGACCGTTGTTGATAACTTTGCGGGGTATGTGCTACATGTTTGTGGGTCAAGACTCTCAAAACCTCTCATGTAAGGATTTCTCGTGTAACGATGTTCATGCGGTGATTTATGTGTAACTTTGAATATTGTTTACCTATTGGCGGGTATGATACCCTAGATATTCAACTCAAATATTCAATCACACAACACCATTCTTTCTATTAGTAAACATACCTACAAAAAATCCAACTTTCAAATTCTAAAACTTGTAAACAAGATTACCATATGTAACGCCCTATCATGCAATTATTTAGTCACAAACCGTAACCAATTTAAGAATCGAAAACTTAAGCACTGAGATCCCCTACATTTCACCCGAAAAGAACCCAAAATTTCGATTTCGTAGATAAATAAGTTCATAGTTTTTGATTTCTTAAATACGAGCATTCCACCAACCACATATGATATCGAAACATGAGGGTGACCATGTTTTACGATTTCTAAACTATCTCTTTTCTACTCGTAAGTTTTGGGTCGTGTCCGAGCTCAATCCTACACATTAAAAAACTTTCGAATCGTAAACATGACGCCAAGAATTTTCGAATTCGAAAACAATGCACGGCGGCGCCTTCCGACGTGCAAAACTGGAACGCCGATGGACGATGCTTCCAGTAACGGCGGGTCCGACCGCCGTGGCTCCTGCCCAGTACCGACGTGGGGGCTTCTATCCACCACTGGTGGACTCACACGAAGCTTTTTAGAGGAAACAAGCTCACGAACAAAGTGATAGTCAATGTCAATATGCTTGGACCGCTTATGAGCGATCAGATTTTAAGCCAAGAAGATCGCGCTACTGTTATCCCAAAGCAGAAGACAGAGTGGAGGACCGAGGAACCCGAAGTTCACGGAGAAATTGACATAGCCAAGCAAGTTCAGCAGCAGTGTTCGCCATAGCACGATATTCAGATTCACAGCTGGAACGAGATACAGTAGGCTGCTTCTTAGCACTCTAAGAAACAAGATTGCCACCAAGGAAAATAGTGTAGCCATAGGTGGAGCGGCGAGTCTCAAGACAACGAGCCCAATCAGCATCAGAGTAGCCAAGAACAGGAAGACCAACAGGCGAAGGACGAAACATCAGTCCATAGTAAAGCATCCCACGATCATAGCGCAAAATGTGAGTAACCGCCTGAAAATGGTCATCAGTGGGAGACTGCAGAAACTGTGAAAATTCAGAATGATTTCATTGATACTGAAGTGTACTATTTATAATACAAGAGAGCTAATCTATGCTACTTTTAAATAGGAAGAGATATGTACTACAATATACAAGAATATCTTTATAATCAATCAAGATATTCTAATGTAAGAAGAGATATATACTACAATATATAAGAATATCTTTATAATCAATCAAGATATTCTATTAAAATTAGTGAAGGGGTTTGAGTGGCTCTGCTGCTCTTCAAAAATGACATTATTATTAGCTTGCAAATAATGCGTACACTACACACTGAGCTCTGAATAATAATGTACATCGTTGATACAGGCCACCATTAATAAGCACCCAGTTTTCTTCATCATCACTTAATTTCTTCTTCAAATTGCATGGAGTGCCGGGTTAATTACTTGGTAAATTCTAAAATCTTTTTTTAGAGTACCGGTTGGTACAGGTCCAAGCGCATTATGCATGTTTAAAATTGTGATTAATTGATGCAATTTCTCAAAATTTCTTTTTTCAGATTTTAACCCTAATTTTATAGGGGTATGTCAGACATTTAATCACATTTTTAGACCTGCATAATTCGTCTGGACCTGCATGATAAGTCCATGGTTCGTATTCGGACCTCGTTCATATTCGGACCAGGGCCCGAGAAGGGTCATGGGTTCGAGATACGCGGAGGATGGGTCCACGGGTCCATCAATCCTAATCCTTACATGGAATGCGTATATTATGAATGTTCTACAAGGAATATACATCTTCTCTAAGATGGTAATTCAGCTATCCTAAACATGATAATACAACCATTTCCGAAATACACTTCTATTATACATGGTAATACAACCTCTATTCCCATAAGAGTTGTATTCATACCATAAATACATATCTTGGTGATCCACGGATTGTAGCCATATAAATAACCTAAGAGGTTTGGTGGACCTCTTATCTAATCTCATACTTTATACTTTACGCCCTAAGCAAATATACTGACTTGAGCGTCGGAGTGTCTATCCCCGGGACACCCGGGGCCTTTGTCTTGCAGATCAGTTCGAGAGCCTGGTTCGTCGTCGAAGTGTTGGTGTCCAGCATACATCAATTTGGCACGCCCAGTGGGACATCTCACACTCATTGACGACGTCGCCGAACCTTGTTTTCGATCTGGTCTAACGCACCCGAAGAAGCAAATTCCACGACAACATGTCTTACGCTGAGCAACCCAGACGAAGCGCCCGTTTGCTAGGGCAAAATCCGGAGGAGAATCCAGAAGCGGAGCAACCCCCTCAAGGACATGGACGCGGAAAACCCAGAAGATCTCGGGCATACTTTGCCTCGGAGCCATCACCAAACTCTACCATGGGTACCGAAAACTCCAACGTTCTGATATCCATCAACCCAATTCCTGCTGGGATAACATCACCAATTTTTGGTCCAAATCCTGATATATTCAGAGCACCTCCTAGATCGAATCCCATCGCATCCAGGATTCCAGCGTCCGACTCCAATCCTGCTGCATCCAGAACCCAACCTCCAGAAACAAATCCTGTTGGATCTGAAGTATCAAATTCAGATCAAAGGATTTTCATCCAAAATAAGAAGAGTTACAGCACGAACGTTAATAGTTCAGATGGCCTTGATCGGGAAAATAGGTTGGGATAATGGTCCCGATTTGATCTTCTCTCCAGAAGAACAAACACAAAGGGATCAGCAAACCTTTGCAGAAGGACAGCAGGAGGACGTTAGGCAGAACCATCTCAGGGAAGCCTTAAACCAAACCATACAACACAGCTGTGGGGCTCTGATCCACTCCAAATTGATCTTTCCTCGGACACTTCCCCGAGGGAAAATAGTAGGTCCAACTCGAATTTCCCTCCGGAAGGAAGAGCACGAAGAGATCGACAAATTCTTGAAGATAGACAACAAGAAGGAGAATCTATGATAGAACACTATTATAGATACATGAATCGCGCCACGAGACGCTATGATCAAGACGAAATTCTCTTAGTAAACTTGTACCGGATGATGGGAGGTAATAACACTCCGAGGAAGAAAAAGAAGAAGAAGGATAGCTCCCACAACAATAACAACCAAGGTGACAGAAACAACAATCCTCGGGGTCCTCCCCCACCACCATCAAATGGAGCCAACCGAGTCATCAACAACATTAATGGATATACCGGAGAAGCAATTTCTCTAACTAAGCTGAAGGATAGTGTACAGACTCTACCACATACCAAACTGGTCAACAAGAGTTCCCATTCTGAAGAAGCTATTACTTTCTCGGACAAGGATGACATACCAAAGCAGATGCTTCATTCTTACCCTCTCATCATCTCGGCAACCATACAAGATTCTTTGGTAACAAGAGTCTTCATAGACAACGGGAGTGGAGTAGAAGTAACGTTTCAGGATTGCTTCCAGAAGTTAGGATTTACCCAGGGAGACCTCAAACCTACGGGTCCGATCTCGGGGTTTACCGGAAATCACGTAACACCTCTTGGAAAAATCACACTCCCGGTCACAGTAGCAGATGGGAGGAGGAGCCTGACCCTCTACAACACATTTATAGTAGTCAACACCGTCACACCTTTCAACATTATCCTTGTCAGACCTTGGATGTGTCAAGCTAAAGCCATATAGTCCCCCTACCATCTGATGCTGAAATTTTCAACACCACAAGGAATAGTGTCAATCAAAGGAGACCAAGAAAGAGCGCATTCCTGTATGATCACGGCTGTACACGACACCAGAAAAATGAGTAACATCTTGACCAACAACACCGTCTTAGGGGATGTGGTTCCCGACCCTGACCTCGAACAATCTATGGTGTTTCACTCCGAGAAAAATGACAATTATGTGCCAAGAGATCCCCCAACTCTGGGGGAAGAAGTGCTAAAATTTTCACTAACCAGCCCTGAGGAAAAGGACCATCTTTATGTTCCTCATTTCGGTTTCCAAGCCACCAACAATGAAGCAGAATGTGAAGCCGTCATCACCGGATTAATATTGGCTAAAGACCTGGAAGTAAAAAACCTTGAGATCTTCAATGACCCACATATTACAATTCAGCAGGTCAAAGGTGAATTCAAAAATCGAGAGTACAATCTTCAGAGATACCTCGAGATGGTTAAATCTCTCCTAAAGCAACTCCGACATTATGAGCTGAATCATATCCCCCGAGAAGAATCGCTAATGGAAATCCTGGCGAAGAGAAATTACAAAGAAGATAGCATTATGGCTACTGGCATCTCGAACACAGGGATGAACTCATACATTGAATACCTTCAAATGGATACTCTTCTTGAGGACAAGCACCTGGCTTGTAAGGTCCGAGGAACACATGAAAGAATCTACAATAGCTATCAAGATCCACGTACCATTATTCGAAAGCTTCTACGGAAGAGTTATACTTGTCCTATGATGCTACAAGGCGCCAAAAGATATGTCAATTCTTGCCACCAGCACCAGAGGTCTGCTAAGATGATCCACATGCCGCAGAATATGATTACCATTCAAAAAGCCTGGCCATTTGTCCGATGGAGCATAGATCTTGTAGGGAATTTTCCTACGGCCCCTGTTGACAACTTCTGCTGGAAAAATACTGAGGGTCGCTATGACATCCCGAGATACATAGTGACCGACAATGGAGCACAATTTGATAATGATCCCTTCAAGAAAGGATACAAGGAGTATAGAATACACCAGCAGCTCGCCTCAATTTATAGTCCAAAAGCTAGCGGCCAAGCAGAAGCTACGAGCCGAGCCTTGGTATGTGGCATCAAAAGGCACCTCGAAGGAGCTAAAGGAATATGGATCAAAGAATCACCAAATATGATCTGGACCCATAGAACCACACCAGCTACAACAACAGGAGAGACTCCTTATAGCTTAGACTATGGATCCGAAGCGATCATCCCCAGGAAGATTGGAGTCCCCTCTATCCGTACCTCTCAGCCACATGATGAAAATGACAAGGTCAATGGAGAAAACATTTGTCTCGACCTTGACCTCCTAGAGGAGAAGAGAGTAAATGCTACTATCTACAAAGCCAAGGTGAAGAAAATATTCAAGCGCTACCATGATAGAAGAGTTCGCTTGGCCACTTTTGCTAAAGGAGACCTTGTCATAAGGTTAAACGAGAAAAGCAAGAGAAAGGTGGAAGGGAAGCTAGCCCTGAACTGGGAAGGTCCATATCAAGTCCTAGAATCCCATCCAGGGGGAGGCTACCTCTTGGAAACCATGAAGGGGGAACCTATGCCACGAAGATAGAATGTGGTTAACTTACGAAAGTATCACAGAAGATCCAAAACTCAAGAGAGAGCCTCACAAAGGTTCGAGACTATCAAGAACGCCCGAGAAGCCTCATCAAGGTCCAAGACAAGTATACTCTAGCACAAACGGGTACACAAACTCAAAACCCACTATTTACTTTACTTCTATTCTTAAAGTTATAAACTTAGATTGAAGTCATGATATTTTTATACCTATCCTTATAATAAGCAATCTTTAAATTCCTTTTCTAAAAAGAGGATTGTTGTCTTAAGTATAACATTGATTGATGTCCAAAACAATATACTTCATAAAGTATATGATTGGTTACTTATAAGTTGTTTGGATCCAATATTCAAACACCAATCGTTCTGAATAAAAGAGATAGGTTCGAGATAAAGTACTTCAAAAAAGTACTTGATTGAGGTCTATAGACCAAAAGGGCAGACGTGCTCGAGAATCAATCATCTCAACATAAAGAGGAGAAACCTCAAAAACAAAAGTTAAAGTTCATATCAAAGGTGTTATTATATCAGAATATGATACTTCGAAGAAAGACCCTCAAAAAGGGCACACATAGAGGAAAAACCTCGAATCTAAAAAAGACCCTCAAAAGGGCACACGTAGAGGAAAACCTCGAATCTAAAAAAGACCCTCAAAAGGGCATACATAGAGGAAAAACCTTGAATCTAATAAAGACCCTCAAAAGGGCATACGTAGAGGAAAAACCTCGAACACAAATAGTTCATATCAAAGGTGTTATTACATCAGAATATGATACTTCTAAACAAGACCCTCAAAAGGGCAAATAAGAGGCTAAACCTCGAACCTAAAAAGGACATATCAAAGGTGTTATTACATCAGAATGTGGTACTTTTAAATATACCCAATAGGGTTTCCTAGGACTTCACCAGAAGTGACACTAGAGAGATGGGATATTGTCAACTTTTCTACACGATGTGACATTAAAGGCCTTGGCAAAAAAATGTCCAAGGAAGAAGCCCAATAACATCAAGTACGCATAGTGTTCATCATGGACAACTGCGAAGACCTGATCCCGGAGTATCTCAGCTTGGCATAAGCTCCTTCCAGTAAATCATGAAACCGAGGTTCATGTGCAAAGGATTTTAGACTTTGAAGCTGACGAAGAGATGCCGAGACTAATCCACCTTATTTATGGAAGAACTAGAAATCACCTCTTCAAGAGAAGGTAATCCATGAAACTTAACTTTAATAAGCCTTAGTAAATCTCCTGAAGTTACTATCTTCTCGGAGGGATCCAATGCATCAAAAAACTCAGCCCCAGGGATCCATCATTTTGCAGTCAGAGCAGCGAGCTTATCAGCAGCATCAGGATGAGAGAAGATTTCCTTCATCATCTCCACCTCTTTCTCGGACTGACATAGATGCAAGACACCATCCAAGATCCCATGCAGTTCAGAGGAATGGAATAAATCCCCATACTCCTCTCTGTGACTCTGAAACTCAGGACTACAAATAAGGAAAGAACTCCATAGTTTTAGAAGCCGTTTAGCCTCCTCTGAATCCTTCTCCTCGGGTTGATTTTGCGACAACTCCTCGACGATATCTCGATAAGTTCCCAGCTCTTTCTCTTGAGACTTCTTTGCCGACAGCAGATCTATATTCTCGGCCTCCAACTGCTTCACCCTAGTTTCCAGTTGAGTCACATCCAATGGAGTCTGAATGGGGCTCGCAACAGACTTAGCAGTCACAGATGAAAGGGCAGCCTCCCTTTTTACCTTCTCAGCCTTGAAGGACCGGCACTTTCTATGTAATTCCATCACGGAATCAGACAAGTGACGAATCACATCATTAGCTCGAGGCCCAACCGTGGACAGATCCGCCATCAGCTGCGAAATAGAAGGAATATTAAAGCCTGGCATTCAAGATATCTATACAGTATGATAAGATAGATAAATACCTCAGATTCGAAGGGATATTTCTTAGAAAACCTCCGAGAAGCCTGACCATCCTCTTCCTCTGGGCAGCTCAGATAGTATTTTAACTTCTTCAAAGAAGCATCCTCAGAGTCAACCAACTCAAGGTCAGATTCATCATCTTCGGAAGACTCCCCCGCCACCGGTTCCACCTCCTCGGACTGTACTTCCTCGGATTCCTCTGCTTCCTCATCTATGGCCCGGAGTATAGCCTTCCCTTTCTTGATCTTTTTCTTTGGAGGAGATGTTGTAGATATATAAAGATAAACCTCAGCACATGACACAAGAAAAACATATTATATGACAACAATATATGACTAGAAGGGTTACTTGAAGAAGACCGACTAGAAGAAGATTCACCATGATTCCGAGGAGACTTTCTCGGACCCCCTTTCCTGGCCTTCTTCTTTCTTTCCTGGATTTTATCAGGGAGGGCCCAATTCCGATCAGGCTTCAAAAAGCTGGAAGTAGATTTCGACCGAGGAACATCTAACAGGTACGAGTAAGTGATCCTAGGCCACTGCCACGCAGAGCCATGTGAGCCCAGAACAAAATCCTTTCTTTGAAGGGTAATGTCCTCCTTTAGGAGCTCCTCAATGATGCCCTTCAAGTGATCAGGGATGATAAAACCTCTATACGAGCTATAGCATCCTTCGGATGGGGATGCAAATCAGGGACCTCGTACTTGCTCCGGTCGAAAGTGAAACAGTCTGCCTCCCACACACCACTGTTATCAGGAAACGTTATGGGTTTTCTCTTCCTCGGAGTCAGGGTAATATACTCGTAAGTCTCAAAAGAGAATAACGTATACAGACTCCTGAATAAATCCAGGCTTGGATCGTAGTTCTTTCGAGCACACCAGGAAATCACCGCCATGATTAACACTACCACATTGGAATGTATTTGGCTGGGATGCAGTTGATGATGTTGCAGGAATTCATGAAATAAAGGGGGGAAAGGAAAACTTATCCCTTGCTGTAAAAACCTCCCATAAAGCACCCCTCTAGTGGGGCTCACCAGATCTTTGATAGGAATTTCTTCATTCTCGAGCTTCAAGCCAGCTTCAAGAGGATATGACAGCCTGCAGGACCACAGATACCTTAGCGTCCTTTCATCAACCACTTTGGTGACATCATTCACACCATCAGAGGCCGGATCCCGTTTATCAACTTGGGGCTCCACATTAGGGTCCATCTCTGACCCAGAAGCACCGTCATCTGCCACTACAGTTACCGCTTGCAGCGGTGAAGCGACGGTAACTTCCATCAACTCCCCAGCCTCGACTTCCAGAAATAAGGTGCTCAAGTCACGGCCAGCTGGGGCTCTGTTTTCAACAACATTCTCCACATTGCCAGGGGGAACGCTGGAACTTGTTGAAGTCATGGCAATATAGATAATGGGGGGAAGAGAATATATGAGGAAAAGGACAAATTTGAAGGAAATTTCTTCGGAAATTCGAAATGCAGAGAAGGAAAAGATTAAAATTGCTTGGATGAAGATTGAGGATGAAAGGAAAAAATTACTTGGTAATATGTATATATTTCGTTATAACTAAAGTATAATCGGATTTTTTTAATAAAAGTTTGAGAAAAATTGAAATTGGAAAAAAATTAAGAGTCGCGGTTATTTTTTTATGCACTATGCCTAGAATGTTACAGGGACGGCCCTGACACAGTAAAGAGTTTGTGTTGTAGTTTATGCATTTCTTGTAGATGATTACGAGTTTCAAATACACAAGATTTATACTTGCTATAAAAAAAGTGCAACTTATATTATTATGTCAATTCATTTAGAATAAAGACTGTCTCTCAATATCCCCGCCGACGTCCTCTAATTTTTCATCATCTTCATGGTCGAATTTTTCAATTTAAAATTAAAACTTGAAAAGTAACGCGCTAAATGGAGCGAAAAACTCTTCTTTTCACCATTTTAAAATGCATGATTTTATTTTAGGGCGGAGAAAATAGTGAAAAACGTTGATGATTCATCAGAACCCTCAAGAGTGCATTGATCCGGACCAATCTAATAATGATCTAAGACATATAGATATATGATGAGGAATATTATTTGGGCATTCATATATGCAATCCAATATTTACTTATACAGTTTGTATTTATTCATGAAGTGTCATTAATATTCTCAATATTTATTCAAAAGTAGATGTGATTCCCATAAATAAGGGTATATTAAGAACTTCAAATATAAATACGGACTGCGAAAATAATGTTGGACTGAATCTATCAATTACACATTATTTCTGGGTATAAATTCTTAGTTGCAATTATTAGAGTACGTGTTATAAGTAATATTATCAATTTTTTTTGCAGTGTAATATTTTGTTTTCTTGGGTAATGATAGCGGGTCATCGAGAAGGAAATGGACTAAATAATACGCCCTCAACTAAGAAAGTGACTATATTCGTGCTCAATTCAAACCAAATATAATTAGAGATGGTTAAAAGTTGAGTTGGAGAAATGCATGGGAATATAGTGAAGATCACCATCCCACTCTAATGGTCCATACTGAGCCCTAAAGCTAACCATTTATTTTCAATTAATGGTCCACAAAGTGTAATGCGCGCACGTCCCATCATTGTCGGGCATGGAAGGGAATACAGAAATCCAATCCTTCCGCCCTCGGATCAGGAGAGTTCCCATCCTCGGCCGAAAGAACCGGCTTGCGGGGGGCTAGTGGTGATACCAGACCCAGGCCCAACTACTCGGCAGTAGCATAGGTTCGGCCCACCATGAGGTAACTAGCATGGCAGCATCCGGGGTCGTACAACTCGGATATGGACAAGCAAACTAGAAGACACCCAGAGCATGGACCACATGGAGAGCATGGGTTACTGTATAAATAGTGCCCTCAGCACTATTCCAAGTAAGTATATTCTCCTTTTTCTAGTGATTACCCCTGTTCTCTCCCGGGATCCATCTTTCATCATCACGCCGGAGGGTCTACCCTCGGGTACCTCCGGGGGCTCTGTCTTGCAGGGTTAGGTCATTGGATCAGGGATCGGGGGACAACCTGGACCGACCAGGCGGGCAGCATCAGCTTCGCATTTATCTAGGGGGTAGGTTAGTGCCTACCTCGACTGTTCTGGATGCTCCGAGCTGCATGGGCTCGAACTCGAAATGTTTGTCTTGCTCGGTTTCGCCGATGGCTATGATGGTACATACTCGAGCCAATTGTTGGTCGGCTCGCACCGTGGCTATCCCTTAATTTGTGGGGAAATTCATGGCCAAATGGTATGGAGACCAAATAGCTCTTGCCCGACACATCCATGGCCGACCAAGTACAGGCTGTATGGCGCCATGGAATCTTTCATCGTGAAGGTGCAGCGTAACGTTAAACTTCGAGGGCCGTCTGTCACTCGTACGGGCAAGGTGATCTCTCCCAAGGGTGTTATAGGGTCGCCTACGAACCGTGAGATTAGGTTCGTACGGACGAGATTATTTTTGTTTAACCCCAGTTCTTCGTAACAGCTGAGAAACATAACTTCTACCTCGGTTCCCATCTACGAGGACCCTTCTTATCACGTTACATTCGATGGCAATGGATATAACCAAAGGATCACTGTAGGGGAACTGGTTAAGGACTGCGTCTTCTGGCGAAAAGGCGATCATCCCGTCCAGGCGAGATCTTTTGTTTTCCTAACCCGAAGGGGAGAATTCATCGGGTGATCGGTGCACGCCGTTCACGCTCCTTCTTTGTTAAGGAATATACTAGAGATATTTAATTATGGATATTAGGTCCTTTCTTGTGTATGAAGTAGTCATTTTCCTATTATATTCTGTATTGTAGTTATCCCACATCAGTTATGGACAACCTAGAGGTTGCTGTCTAGAACTACAAATATTGTAATCATACTGTTGTAATAAGTGCCTTTGATAATATATTTGAAGTGCCTATTATATATATTATTATTTATTTATACATGGTATCAAGAGTTGGTTAAATCCCGGAACCTTGATCGACTTCTCCCCGGACCCTGATCGACTTATTCCGTGTTGCTGGAACCCTGATCGACTTCTCCCGGAACTTTGAATGATTTCTCCCGGGACCCTGATCGACTTCCTCCTTGTTGATGACATCCGCTTCTAACTGCCTTCACGTCACTGCTATGGATTCATGTTCTCGCCGCTGCCTTCTACTTCAACTTCAAGCTGTTGCCACTATGAAGACTTGACGTCTACATTTTTTTTTCAAGCCGAACTCTTCCGGCTTTGACCGAACTTCTGGTCCTTGAATTTATAATTATTATTTTTCTGTCGAACTCTTCCGGCCTTCTAAGTCCAACTGACCTCCCGGTTCTTGACTCTATTTCTTTTCTCGCCAAACTCTTCAGGCTCCGACCGAACTCCTGGTCCTTGACTATATCATTATTTTTTCTGCCGAACTCTTTCTGACAAATATTTCATGATCTTCTTTTCAAGTTGGGCATTCTTGATCATCATGCTCCAACTTGAGGGAGGGTGTTAAGGAATATACTAGAGATATTTAATTATGGACATCTTGTGTATGAAGTAATCATTTTCCTATTATATTTTGTATTGTAGTTAACCCACATCAGTTACAGACAACCTAGAGGCTGCTGTCTAGAATTACAAATATTGTAATCATACTGTTGTAACAATTGCCTTTGATGATAATGAGTGGTGATACATGCAGGTCCATGTTTACTAATGCAGGTCCAAAATATAATATTTTGGGTGCACTAGCACAATTCAGGGCCACATATTGTGTTTTTCAGACCTGCATTAAGTAAACATGGACCTGCATGTATTTACTGATAATATATTTGAAGTGCCCATTATATATATTATTATTTATTTTACATTTTTGCTCCATGGTCAGTTATCGAGGTCCGAGATAGATCTCCTTTCAGGGAATCCATCTCGGCGCTAGCCTCTGACGTCCCTTGAGGGTTGGTTGTTGTGTTTGTCTCATTGTTGGTGTAGAGAGAGTCGGAGCAATGCTTCATGTTCCAGTCGGGGCCAGAGAACGGACTCGCGTACTCCCACAAGGGTTCTTAGCCGGATCAGTCATGAGTTGAAGGTCGTTTAGATCAAGATTAACACACGGATCCCACTGGGCGTACCAAATTGATGGATGTCTGGAACCCGCGTTTGATCACGAATCCAGCTCACAAACTGACCTGCAAGATAAAGCCTGGGGTGGCCCAGGCGTAGACACTCGGATGCTTAAGTCGGTAACAGCTTAGAGAAGCTTATAAGCGTAAGGCGTAGTGTATGTAAGATAATAGATCGAGAGGTCTACCATACCTTTGATATTTATAGGGCTCCAATCCATAGATTGGTAAGATATGTTATTATGGTAAGAATATAACTCTTATTGGGATGACAGTTGTATTACCATGTTTAGAAGAAGCGTATTCCTTGTAAGACATTCAGAAAATACGCGTTCCTTATAAGGATTTGGACCGATAGACCTGTAAGTCCATCTACCATGTATCTCGAGCCTTTGACCCTTCTCGGACCTTGGTCCGAGACTGAACGAAGCCCTGGAGTGCGAACTGTGGATTTATCAGTTGCAGAAAAGTTGAGAAAGAGAGATGAAAAAGAAAGTATGAATATTTTAATAAAACTCATTCCCTAAAAACTTCTTCCTCTCTCTAAAATTTAGGGATTCAATATCTCTCTCTACAAAGTTGCAGCTTGGTTTGGGAAAACTCTTGGAGCACACAATCCCTAAAATTCACTAAAATCTCTATTATGTAGCATCTGTTGGACTTGCTCTAAGTAGTACTGGGAATACATGTCTATCTATTACAATTATACCAATGCCACAATGTCCTAATTTGAAACATAGACGTTGTAAGTTAAAACAAATATCAATCACTCTTCTATGTTAAAATTTCAACATTTTAAAATTGAACTTTACAGTAGAATATATATGTTTTAATCGATGTTTTCTTTTGAAAAATTGCTTTCATTCAAATTCAAGGTCCTAGAAACCGTTTAGAAACGAACGATAAGAAATTCGGGAGAGTATTTCTAGCATTAAACATGAGATGACTAGTCTTAGCAAAGTTCGACAGAGAGTGAGATATATAGTTTTGGCTAAGGCGAACCTAAAAAAGACCCGAATAAATAAAATTTTCTAGCAAGCCATTTATTTTGTTAACCGTTTTCTAAGTAGTTCTCCATGCTATCCACCTGCCCTCGTACCATTTGGACCACCTGAATAGAGTTCCTAACTAGAATTGCACCATTTGCATGGAAATTCGGCAATTGTAGTATTGCCTCCTTTAAAGTCGTGCACTCCGCAAGTAGTTGGTCATTGACATTCATAACTCGTCGTGAAACTACCCGCACAAAGTAACCGTTCTCGTCCAAAATTTCAACTCCAATCCCTACGATCTCGTGCATAATTTCGGCATCAAAGGTCATCTTTATTATGTTTTAATTGATGTTGTAATCTCAACAAAGGTCGTTTTATGATAAACTTTTAACCGGTTAAAATTGAACTTTGCAATAGGACATTCATATTTTAATTTGAAACATCATCCTTATAAATTTTAAAAAAGTACTCACTCTTTAATGTTAAAGTTAAATATAACAAATGAAACCAAAAATAATATTTATGGGACCAATGAAACCAAAAAAAAATATTTGGAGCAAATGAAATCAAAGTGAACTTTTATGGGCCATTCAGGTAATTAATAATTATAATTTCTCAATAAAAGTTTGGAACATTTTATGAGTCAAATATTATGACATTCTTTTTTTCGTATTAAGGGAATGTGATCATCAACATGTGTATAGAAATGATAAAATACTAAAAGGTTCAAAATATAACATTAATATTTTATACTTTATTTTCACAATTTGTATGTTTTTGCGGAGTTTTTAAGCTATAATGGTTCTCGATGTGTTACGCATTAAATATATATGTTTATACCGCAAAATTCGGACAGTTTGATGCCTGTAACACTAATATTATGCTAAAATTTCGATAACGACAAGAAAATTTAAAATGTATTTGTACTATATTACATTCGAGGAATATTATCACATTATATTTGGGTATACCACCCTAGAAAACCTGCAGGTTCCTCCCTGTAGACTCTAAAAAATCACAGACAAAATCAGGTGTGCTCAATTTACTCTCTTTTTCTAAAATATTTTAAACTTCTTTACCTACTAGAAAATTCACAGGCAACTGTGGTTCCCCATCTTTTGACGGTATACTAAGTCGAGGTTCATCAAACGTTTTGATCAGATGGCGATTAAGGATTTGCTCAAATCAGGTGACCTAACATTTAATTATGTATAGATTTGACATAGGTATCACTGTCGTTGATAAAGAATGTATTTAAAAGAAAAATAGAAAATTTTATTTGATTGGATTCATATGTTAAACACATGCTTGGTTGGATTTGATTGATGTGTGGAATTTTTTCACTAAGTTGTATATGTGTTCTTTGTTAGATAATTGATACAAAATTCAATCATTTTTTTTATCATGTTTTATGTCGATTTTGATATGTTAAAATTTTAATCAAATCCACATAGAAATTCAATATAATGTTAGATCAAGAAAAAATAGTATTGAGAAATATCATCTTACATGCATTTATTATTCAATATTTTAGTATTTTCCATATTAATCATCCCTTGTATTATTATTTAATTTTTATAGTTTTATTTGCTATTCTTAAATGAATTTATAAATGTGTTTTTACACAAACGAGATGAACTCAAATTCTTTATTGTATGTATAATTGCCACTTATTAGTATAATTCTCATGAATAGAATAAAATATAAATTGTGAACATGTAAGATTGACCATGTCTAGCTGGCTGGGTTTGAGTTTTGGATTTATATGGATCGGGTTTGGACAGATCATGATTTATTTATCGGATTTTGCTTGATCGATCGGGCCGAGTTGGGTCAGATTGATGTTGTGTCAGTTATTTTTGTTGGGTTGAATAAAGTTGTGTTGGGGCGTGCTTAGAATATATTTACTTCTATACAACATTTGTAATATGAATTTTTATACTATACACATAATTCTTTTAGATTGTTCGATTGATTGTACAATGCTTGATTGGATTCGACAAAATCTTGACATCTGACATATCAATACAATCTAATATTAGTCGATTTTTTTTATTGAGAAATATAATCTTATGCATTCATTATTCAAAACTTTGCTATTTTCCTTCTTTTGTTGCAATCAAAAGAAAATGTTAATTTTGTTTAAACATTTTAAATACTATAGTTTTACTGAATATAGCTATTCCTAAGTGCATTTATACACTATTTTGTTTTGTTTTAGTTTTACACCAGCGAGATATACTTTTTTTCCCGTAATGTATATATATTGCTTAGCATAATATTCATGAAAAGAATAGATTATTTGTAACCCTGTAAAATAGATAATTTTGAATTAGTTAAACATTTAAAGGTATAATTTTATTTATATGTTTGCTGATTTCAATGTTAGAGAGGAGGGAAGAGTCCAATGGAGTCACTGTAGTTGAATCAGAGGCTCCCTCTGACAACCAAGAGGTTCCAAAGGCAACTGACAACCCCACTGCTCCGCTACCGCAGTTGGATGGTTCTCCGGCGATTGGAGCAGGGAAGCGCAGGAAAGTCCTGCCAGCCGATGCCAAGCAACACCGCGACCACCAACCTCCAAGAGCCGAGGTGGAGAGCGTAGGTAAAAGCCATTAATTTTTGTTATTGTAGCAGTGTAAATAATTTTTTTCTATTGTAGTGTAATTAATTTGTGTATATTTTAAGTGTGTGACCATTTATGCGAATAATGAAATTTTCGTGTTTAATCTTTGTAGGTGATTGGGTTTCATGCTCAGTTGGTGGGAACTTTACCCCGCACGTCCTTAGAGTTAATGTTGGAGAGGTATAATACTTTTGTAGAATTATTAGCTGAAGTCTTATGATATTAATCTTCTGTCTTATTACTCTTGTAGGATGTGAACTTAAAAGTCATATCTTTTGCTCAGCGGACGCCTAGAGCTATTTGCATTATATCAGCCAATGGCGTGATGGAAAGCGTCACACTCCGCCACTCCGATTCTGCCGGTGGAACTATGTCTTATGAGGTACTATTACATTCTTCTCAATTTTTTTATCAATCACTCTGTACTTTTTTAACTATTGGATGTGAAATAATAATATGTTTCATATGAAAATCCTTGCTTGATTAGAAGTTACATTTGGTTATTTTCAGGGCCGGTTTGAGATATTGTCCCTGACAGGGTCATTTGTGCCATCTAAGTCCGGCGGGATAAGACACCGAACTGGTGGCATGATGGTGTCCTTAGCTAGGCCTGATGGCCGTGTGGTTGCCGGTGGCGTTGCTGGTCCTCTAGTTGCAGCTGCTCCTGTCCAGGTAACCTTAAATCCTTCACTCTTTTCTCTCTTTTAAAGCTCTGCCATGTTTCCTATGAATTGATTTAATCATGTTTCTTGGGTATCAGATTGTACTTGGTACGTTTGTGGTGAAACAACCAGGTGTTATCATGGTTACCCCCATTTCTATTGTTCCTCCAGCCTTGGATGTTTAGGATTATACCAATTTTTAGGAGCGAACATTGTTGGGAGGTCATTTGTGTACTTGATTCGGTACTTTTTAAGTATTTTTTATATTTCTGAACTTTTTGTACCATTTGCTGTCACTTTCTCTCTGAATTTGAGAAGCACTATGTCTCAGACAGTTTTAGCCCTTAATTATTCTCTTTCAAATTCTCTTTTTAAGCATATTTTGGTGACCTCATGTTGATAAGTAACCATAAATATACCAAACTGGTATGTATTTGTAAGACATAAAAGAAGAGGCCAGAACCAGACAGAACTACTAATTATTCAAATAAAAACATACAATGCAGCCTATTCTGTATACCTTTTTGTAATTACCTTGATTCAAAAACTCCATACTAGCTTCTCTAGTATTATAAAGTCTGTCATTGCCTCGCCAGGATTCTCACAAGCCGGATCTTTTTGTTCATCATGTTTAAAAGTGCCAGGAGATATCTCTATACTTTTTCAGCTTACTCTTTAGATAACAACAAACCTTGATATAATGCATAATTTCAATGGTTCGGACATGTTTGTTCTTACATTCTTTGGTTAGAAAACCATCTTTCCAGGAAACCCTATGATTATTTTACTGAACCGCGCGATTGTCATCGTCCAATTCAACCTAATCTTAATTTTTGGCCTTCCACGTACGGGGGAATGAACATAGCCTCCATTGGTCCTTTAAAACAAAATAGGTTACGACATAATCTTCCATGGTAATTCTACAGATGAATCCTTAGGAGCCCATGAACAACAAACATCATTATACATTACAGAGCCTAATGCATCAAGCTAGCATTTCATTTTCGGGGAACTATAAAAATAAATACTCCTACATAAATCTTAACACTTTCACGGCCGAGATTAAAAGCATTCCAGTTCATTCATAATGTATCTAAGTTGAAAAGGCCAGCATTTAAAGACTTGAAGATTGGCTATTTTGTAGATTTGTGTTTAAGACCGTTTTGTTTAAACACTCGAATCCAGAAACATATTTCGAATCAAAGTTGTAACATAGTTGAAGTCTTGTCTATCTCTACAACTGAAGAATCGATCACAGTCATTGTATCTAATCCAATTCCGGCTTGTTTGTAGAAGATGATGCCGATCCAATCAGATAGAGCAAATTATCATATTAGGCATAGGATTAGAATTGAACTACGATTAGTCATATTTTCTATTTTCTCTATAGCATAGTACTAGTATTCAACTACAGATTAGCTATACACTTCTGATAGATTTAGATGACTATTTCAGCCGTGAGTACAAGAAGATATATAGCACGGCCAGGAGCTATAAATAAAGACACAAGATGACCAAAATTTTCACCGATTTACACAACGACTGTACACGGAATCTCTTCGACCTTGGGGCAGTTTGAGTCCTTCAACAATAGCCTTTATTCTTCACTGGAGTTCAAGATCCACAACCTTTAAACCTCGGGAGAGGTGATCATTCAAGGCGGCGAGAAGTCAGTCGACTGGCAAGTGAGGGGTGCTCATAAGTACACTTTCGGATATATCATAGATAGGTAAGAGTGAAACTTTGTACGCTATATTGGATTTAAGTGCATGTATTTTGAACTGGGTAAGGTCTCGCAGATGTATGTGTTTTAACACTGAACTGCGTCCACAATTCTGTATTCTCTATTCTATATTTAATATGTTTAAACCTAATAATTTTTTAAGATAATAAAAAATGTAAGCATTGTAATCGATAGAAATTTCATAAGTGAGGGGCACTTCTTAAAAAAAATTTAGCTATTTATATTCACTTGACAGTGATTGTGAAACCTTGGTCATGCATGATTTTTCGGGCGGTGAAAAAAATGCATTTGGTCCTGAACAACACCCCCAAAGCCACCAACTAGTTTCAAGCCACTGTGATCCAGTGCCCTTAACTAATTCTTGAATGCATTCGTCAAGATGGGCTTCCGTTTTTTTTTCAAAAATCGACACTTCAACATGGTTTCAATGACGATGTGGTAAAATTCTATGGCGTGTCGATTTTTGAAAAAATGGAAGCCCATCTTGACGAAAATACGGATATCAAGGGACGAAAATATGGATGCCCATCTGGTAGCTACCATAGAAAAAAATATTAGTTCGGATTATGTAGAATGGAGTTATACTCCACAGTTTCTCTTGTCAAGCGTTGCTGGACGTTTTCCAGCACCATAAGTATGATATACACTTTTTCCTTTCAAAAAATAACGATGTGGTAAAAGTGACTTCAATATTGTTTGAAAATTGAAATGTACTCTAATTCAATTAAGATTCATTTCAGTTTTATTTAATTCAGATCACTTTTAAAGTAATTCAGTTTAAAGTTAATTTCTTTTTTTAGATCACTTTTTGATTATTTATTTCAGTTTCATTAAGTGTGATCAAATTTAATTTAAACAAAATCCAGTTTCAAAACAATTGAAAACAATGAAACAAATTTAAATTTGAGCAAACTTAATGTAACATGAAACAAGACTAAAACAGGGACGGAAAAGCTAAACTTAAATTTTATTTTATTTTTTGCTAAACTTATTTGTGGAGAGGAGATGATGATCAAATTTATAAAATAAATGTATATTAAATTATTAATGATCAAATTTATCATGAAAAATAAATAAAATTATCTGTTATTCTGATAATGATGCTAACTGATAAAACAGGCGTCGGTGCTCCATATTGATCAGCAGTGGATCTAATTGCCAAGTTGGAGTAGAGATGATGAACCCGGCGAAATACGCAGTGTTAATGTGATGAACATAATAGGGGGTTGGATTTGTATTGGAGTTGGGACCCTAATGGATGGTTTCATTGAATGCAATATTTATCTCCATCGATCATCATGGATGCATGTGAATCCCACTTCACGTAAAACACCAAATATCCATCTCCAGTATATAATTTGGTTGGATTGGACGAAGTGTAATTAGGGTGATCCGATGACGATCATCATTGGATTCTAACTTCGTGATCAGATCGTTTAAAAGTTAAGGTGATTACGATCGATCGGAATCAATACGGTCAAACTAATCTATGATCATGATCATGATCAGACTTGTTATAGATAAACGATCAATGATTGATAAAGTTGAGTTGATCAAAATTAATAATCGATTGTGATTGGTCATTTGATCAACCAAAAAGATAATTAGAAAGTAAAAAACACATAGATTATCAAATGAATAAAAGTTCACAACAAACTACATACATATAAATTAAAAATAATAAAAAATAATATATTTTATCAGTATTATTAATATTGTATATAATTATATTATATTATTTTTATCGATCAATCTCAATCACCTTATCGATCTATTCGCGATCACGATCGAGTTTCATTTTTATGATCGTGGATCGTTCATTTAATATAGTATCTTAAAATTCTGATCATGATCGGTTCATTTATTAGATGAACGATCTCGATCCAATTTTTAACCGACCCGATCTCAGTCCTTTAAACGAATGCTCGTGATCGTTCTCCTCTAATAGTGCAAATTTCATATATTTCCTTGTTGACATTACCGAGAGCTTACGCGACCGTCGTATATGATCGGAGGAAATTTGTGAATGTGAAATTCAGAATGATTTCATTGATACTGAAGTGTACTATTTATAATACAAGAGAGCTAATCTATGCTACTCTAAAATAGGAAGAGATATATACTACAACGTACAAGAATATCTTTATAATCAATCAAGATATTCTAATGTAGGAAGAGATATATACCACAATATATAAGAATATCTTTATAATCAATCAAGATATTCTATTATCCCCCTCAAGCGAAGCGTCGGATTCGAGGAGACGCAAAGCTTGGAACGAAACAACTCGAAAAGTGGACGAGAAAGGCCTTTGGTGAAGACATCAGCCACTTGAAGAGCAGACGGGACATGACTCACACGAAACTTTTTAGAGGAAACAAGCTCACGAACAAAGTGATAGTCAATGTCAATATGCTTGGCCCGCTTATGAGGAATCGGATTTTGAGCCAAGAAGATCGCGCTACTGTTATCACAAAGCAGAAGTGGAGTGGAGGACCGAGGAACCCGAAGTTCACGGAGAAGTTGACACAGCAAAGCAAGTTCAGCAGCAGTGTTCGCCATAGCACGATATTCAGATTCACAGCTAGAACGAGATACAGTAGGCTGCTTCTTAGCACTCCAAGAAACAAGATTGCCACCAAGGAAAATAGCATAGTCATAGGTGGAACGGCGAGTCTCAAGACAACGAGCCCAATCAGCATCGGAGTAGCCAAGAACAGGAAGACCAATAGGCGAAGAAAGAATCATCAGTCCATAGTGAAGCGTCCCACGAACATAGCGCAAAATGCGAATAACCGCCTGAAAATGGCCATCAGTGGGAGACTGCAGAAACTGACTGACAGAATTAACCGAATAAGACAAGTCAAGACGAGTAATCGTCAAGTACTGCAGTGCACCAACAAGAGAGCGATAAAGTTTGGGATTTGAAAAAGCAGGACCAGAAGAACTGACAAGCTGCGAACCCAGAATAAACGGAGTAGAGACAGAAGCAGCATCGGTCATACCAACTTGCTGAAAAACCTCCATAGCATACTTGGCCTGACCCAAGAACAGCCCAGCCGGAGAGCGAGCAACCTCAATTCCCAGAAAGTAATGAAGGGAACCAAGATCCTTAACAGCAAACTCAGCACCAACACGAGCAACAAACTTGCAGATAAGAGCATGATCATTGCCGGTAAGGATAATGTCATTAACATACACCAACAGATAGAGCACAGTCGATCCACGAGAGAACACAAATAAGGAAGTGTCTGTTAAGCAGCACTTGAACCCCAAAAGCACAAGGAATGAGCTAAACCGCTGAAACCAAGCCCGAGGAGCCTGCTTAAACCCATAAATGACTTTCCGAAGACGAAAGCGGAACCCGGATGAACAGGATCAGGGTAACCAGCAGGTAATTTCATGTAGATCGGCTCATCCAGAACGCCATTGAAAAATGCATTCTTTACATCCAGCTGATGAAGCGGTCATGAAAACGTCACAGCCAGAGCAAGGATGATGCGAACAATAGAAGCTTTGACAACAGGACTAAAGGTATGAGTGAAGTCAAAACCATGGAGCTGAGTAAACCCTTGAGCCACAAGACGAGCCTTGTATCTATCAACAGAGCCATCAGGACGATGCTTGATCTTGTAGACCCATTTGGAACCAACCACATTTGCATCAGCAGGACTCGGGACAAGATCCTAAGTGTGTTGCTGGCGAAGAGCTTGCATTTCCTCATCCATAGCAGAAATCCAACGAGGATCCTTCATAGCCGAGCAAAATCAACGCGGCTCAGTCTCAGCAAGCAAGGCAGCAAGAAGACCAGTCATCTCATAATCTCCAAATCTACGATTTGTTGTAAGACTACTAGTTTGCAACCAAGTAGTCATGCGTCGCGAAGGAGAGGGCGACGGATCCGGAGAAACCTTGGAAGGAGAAGAAACTGGTGGAGACAGGGGCGGTGAAGTAGAGGCCGGTAAGGAATTGACCAATAAGACGCGTGACGAGACTGGAGTCTCAGCAGGGGAATGTGCCGAAGGCATGTCGACCAACGGTACTGGAGGCGAGACTATGGTTGAAACAGAATCATCCAAATCCACAAAAACCGAAACATCCAAGGTGTTAGGAGCAACATCAGCAGCAGTAGACGAAAATGTAGCAGATGGAAAAGAGATCTCATCAAATCGAGCATGGCGAGTGAGGTAGACCTTCTTGGATGAGGGGTCAAGACAACGGAAACCCTTATACTGAGCACTGTACCCAATGAAGATACAAGGAACACTTCTTAGCGCGAGTTTATGAGGTGAAAAAGGTCAGGTATAAGGATAAACTCTACACCCAAAAGGGTGGAAATTAGAGTAATCAGGATGACGACCATAGACCAGAAAGTGGGGTGAGACATTGCAAAGCACCGGTGTTGGAAGACGATTAATGGTATAGACTGCAGTAGCAAAAGCAACATCCCAGTAAGATGATGGTAGCTGAGAGTGCATGAACATCGAAAGTCCCATCTCCGTAATGTGCCTATGTTTCTGTTCGGCTCTACCATTTTGTTCAGGTATAGCAGGACAAGAAATCTGATGAAAAATTCCTTTGTCTGAAAAATGAGTCCGCAGACGCGAATTTGTGAATTCAGTTCCTCCATCACTTTGAAATATTTTTATGGAGCAGGAAAATTGATTCTCAATCAAATTCTGAAACCGCACAAATGTCTCACAAAAATCTGACTTCCGCTTCAACGGATAAAACCAAGTAAAGCGAGAGAAATCATCAACAAAGATAGCATAGTAAGAAAAACCACTTTCTGATAAGACAGGTGCAGGACCCCATAAATCACAGTGTACCAAAGCAAGTAAAGAGTCAGCCCGTCTAGGACTATCTATAAATGAAAGTCATTTACCCTTGGCTCGTTCACATGAAGAGTATAAAGAGGGTTTAGGCGAAACAGAAACAACCTTAACTAGGTTCAACTTATTTAATAAGGAAATAACAGCTAGGGAAGTATGGCCCAGCCTGGCATGCCATATGTCGAAAGACGCCCTGTGTTTATTTGCTTGAACATAAGCAACAAAAGCAGCACCACCCTGTTCCAACACATACAACCCATTCTCACAGCGACCTCGGCCCACGATTTCCTTTGTGACCTTTGTCTGAATAACAAACATATTTTCATCAAAAGAGATCACAGATTTCAAATCCCTGATCAGTTTACTAATGGAGAGAAGGTTTTTCGTAATATCCGAAACTACCAACACATCAGATACATAAAAGTTACGAGAAAACCGACGATGACCAATATGAGTAATATTAACAGGTCTACCATTAGTAAGAGCGACAGAACGATTACCATTATAAGGAGCAATGTTGTCAAGACCAGAAGATGTGGATGCCATGTGATTGGTTGCACCAGAGTCTAGATACCAGTCAGAGGAGTTTTCGAGAGACACATTGGACTGAAACGCATCAGCAAGATTGGACTCTGGAGGGGGATTCGTGCATGTCTTAGCAGTGTGTCCGAATTCTTCGCATAGCTGGCATTTGGGGTTCCACTTCTTGCGACCACGACGATTGCGCCCACCAGAAGATTGACCACCACCATAAGACTGTCCACCAGATCTGCTAGCAGGAGGACCACCGCCGGACCGGCCGCGCGTGGCAGCCGACGCGCCAGACGGCGGCGCGTGCTGCCCACGCGCCTGGCTAGGGTTTCCGTACCCATGCTGAGTCGACACGGCAAAGGCTACTGGGAGTGATTCCAGCGCCGGCGACTGTCCAAAAAACCACCAAAAGACACCAAGATCTCATGACTACGAGCCCTAGCAACGATCTCGGCGTAAGACGGGATCGGGGACGACGAAAACTGGATCGTGACAAACGTCTCGAATCCGGCACAAAGACCTTGGAGGAAGTGCAAAACCTTGTCCCTGTTCGCGACTGGAGTGCCAATGGCGGCGAGCCCGTCGGTGATGAGCTTGAAACGACAGTGGAACTCCATGATGGTGGAGGAGCCACGGCGTGCCGAGTGAAACTCGTCGTGAAGCTGCATCTCCGAGCATCGGAGGCGTTGTCGTAGGCGGCGACCAAGGCTTCCCACATGGCGGCGGCGGTAGGGCAGCCGATGATCTCCATGATGGAGTCGTCGGTGAGAGATGACCGGAGAAGAACCTGGACGAGCTTGTCCTGCGCAGTCCAGGATTCCGGCGTGAGGGATGACTCTGGCGACGCGGCTGGAGACTTCAGAACAGCGTCATCCGAGGAACTGGGAGCAGCCAGAGACACGACCTGGCCGGAGGCGGGAGGCTTGACGATGGAGCCGTCGAGATAGCCAAAGAGACCGGTCAATTCGAAAAGAGTTTGCACCTGTGAACGCTAAGCCATGAAATTGCCGGATCCAAGCTTGATCGACAACATATGGATCATGGGGGCGTAGGTGAGAGACTCGCCGGCTTCCACGGCGGTGGTCGGAAAACCGAGGAGAGCAGCAAGTTTCGGCAGCGGGAGAGAGCACCTAGAACAAGCTAGGGTTTGGTCGGATCACCTAGTCACGGCTGAGCGTCCCAGGATTTGATCGGAGACACCTGAGCACGGTGGAGATTGGTTAGGGTTTAGATCGGAAAAGGGCACCTAGACTGTCGGCGGCGGCTAGGGTTTAGGAGACACCTAGAGCTTTGACGGCTAGGGTTTGCAAGTTAGGATTTAGAGCACCAAACAAGATTTTTGGTAAAATGTTTGGAGATCGTTAACCAAAACTAATACCATATGAATGTGAAATTCAAAATGATTTCATTGATACTGAAGTGTACTATTTATAATACAAGAGAACTAATCTATACTACTCTAAAATAGGAAGAGATATATACTACAATATACAAGAATATCTTTATAATCAATCAAGATATTCTAATGTAGGAAGAGATCATATATATATATACAAGAATATCTTTATAATCAATCAAGATATTCTATTATAAACCTAACCTCCTCGAACAAGATTTGCCCTTCTCAGGTGTCTGAGAATTTTGTATGCAAACCAGCTTAGACATTCAAACATCCAAATTAAAGAATGACAGAGATTGTGATGAATTAACTGACCGAAACAAATGTGCATTTTCTAAACCGTCTGAAGATTGTGAACTTGTAATCTGAAACTAATTCACGATTTGAAAAATCGTGTTTGATGATTAAGATCTTTAATTATATATAAAAAATAAAATACATAGAATTATTTTTTAAAAAACAAATGGAATGATGGAAACTATATTATTTATTTATTGATTCAATTTTAGGGTCACATTTTTTTAAATGTGACTTTTAAAAGTCAATTACGCAGATTCGTATTGGTCAAATTTTTTGAAAATTGACTTTTAAGGTCAATCATGCTGATTCGTATGAGACGAGAGAGTACTAATTTTTCTTAAATATTGTAAAATTCGTAAGTACTGATAAATAAAAATATTATTTTTATAAAATTATAATAATTTTAAATACATATTCGTGTATTGGCGCGAGGATTATACTAGTTTTTCTATAAAAGAATTCATACTCTAATTTAAAGTTTTTTTAAATCATTTTTATGTGAATAATACAAAGAATGTAACAATAATTGAGTAGGAAGATAGCTAACAATTTTTTACCATAATAGAAACAAAGAAAAGACAACTAAAAGAACCATATGTAAAGTTAAAAATAGACTCCGGGCCATCTCGCTGCTCCAGCGGTCTGAATGTTGAGGATGTGAAACGGTAATTAAGTATTACTATTTTTGGAAACGGTAATTAAATAGACCTGCGAACACTGAATGTATAATTGAAAATTACCAAAATGCCCTTGAAATTAGTAGATTTAACAGGTCAATTTAACGAAAGTCCAAAAATTGTACATTTTCAGAATGTTGCGTACCAAATATTGACCATTTTGAATGTTGGGTCCTAAAATTTACATTTTCAGAATGATGGGTACCTAATATTGACACTTTTGAATGTTGGGTCCTAAAATTGACATTTCAACCAATGTTAGGTCCATTTTTTGAAATTTAGTCATTTATTAACTTTGAATAAATATTTCTTTTTAATACTCTTTTACTGAACCGATTGGTTTTTATTTTTGCTATTTTGTAAGTATAAATGGATCATATATTTTTAAAAATTTAACCAATTGTGTTTTCTTATAGTTTTTCAATTTAATATATATCATGATCATCCTGATATTGGCAATATCATGCACCAATTAAATAACGACACATCATCTTTAACTATTTATGATTGGGCCACGTGTTCAATCATTACCCAGACGGGTTTAGGCATTCTAAATTAGGATTTTAGAACTTAACTAAAAATATCTTAACCAATTAAAACATTACAATTGTACACGTGTCATTATCTTATACGTGTCTGATAAGACCTATATCAGGATCATCCGGATGAATGTTATTTGTTCCACTGATTTCTGGTACTATGATATTTTTAAAAATAAAATTTTAAATGCCATAAACCAATCTTTGTTACAAATAATTATTTCTATATATGAATGATTAATTTTCTTAAACATTTGTAAATCTTTAGTCTCATATTAATAAAATTAATATAAATCATGACATTTAAATGATTACTACATTCAAATTAAATGTATTTCAAAATACTTTTAAAAACCACGCAACGCGCGGTCCGGTTAGCCGCACTACTACAATCACCTTCATTTAAGGACAAGTTTAAGGCGTTTGGGGCGGGTTCAAAATCTTCCACCTTACTACTTACTTCCAAATTCGCAAGTCACATTCGCTAGGTTTTAAAAACACGTTTAAAGGCGGAAACGACCGTTTAAAAGGCGGTAGTCGTATGTGACGTAAAAAATGAAGAGTTAAGGCGGAAATGTCATTTCCGCCTTAAAAACCAGTTAGTTGCTGCGAGTTCGCAACAAGTAAGTTAGGTCAGTCGTAATAGTTACGATATCGCATGTAATGAATGATTAGGGTTATTTTAGCAAGCTAGGAACTAGCGAGCTCGTAGATGAGAAAGTAAGTAACTCATTTTGGTCACGATATCGCATGCATGCTCGCTGAGGTTGTTGCGAACTCGCCACTAATAACATGGAAAATTTTGTTTATGAAACGAGTTCGTCACCCATAAGTTAAGTGTTGACATATGTGTAGCGAATTCGCTAGTGAAATGAGTAGGTATGCATGAATACTTGCGAGTTCGCAAGAGTGAAGACTGTATAATAAAACAGCAGCTCCTAGCGGATTTGTAAACAATAAATTAGACATTTGAAAGGTTGTATTTATCATTTTTCCCTTTGATTACCATAAGATTGATTAGGTAACCTTTTTTAGAAATTCTGATCGTTTGCTAGGTGGTGGGTAAGCTATTTTCCGCCTTACCATGTGGTTGTTTGTTTGTTGTTGTTGTGTTCTTAAAAAATTGTTGTTTGCTTTGATTATGTTGTGATGATTTTGTGATAGTTTCATGTTGATTGTAGGTTGTGAGGGCTATACCACTGTGGGCTAGCTTTTTTGTTCAACGATTTCTACGTTGATTAGAGTTTGCGCCGTGTCGTGCATTATGGATCGTGAATCCATCATGAATAAGAATGCTCGGTTGTCGAAGGAATATCTAGATTTTGTTGAAGAATTCTTAAGAGTTGGGTTGCGACATTGTAAGCTGAGGAGCATAGGTGGTGTTAGATGTCCATGTAGGGATTGTAGGAATAACGCTATATACGAAGATATTCTTGTTGTGCGTGAACATTTAATCTATAGAGGATTTGACAAATCGTACACTGAATGGGTATGGCATGGTGAGGGCAATTATGGGAGTGAGAACATGGAGGTGAATGAGGGAAACGAGGAGGAAATGCTGAAGTATAACGATCAATTGTCGGATATGTGCGACGATGTTGTTATGAAATTTGTGGGGGAAAAAGTATGCTAGAGGCTATGTATGCTGATAAAGCGACAAAGTTATATGTTGGCTCAAGCCATTCAAAGTTGGGTGCAACATTGTTGTTGATGAACCTTAAGGCTAGGCATGGGATTTCAGATAAAGGAATGACTGAGTTGTTGGAGTTAGTTAGAGAGTTGCTTCCTCAGGACATCTTGTGTCCAGATCAGGTTTATACTGCTAGGAAAATCTTATGCCCCATGGGAATGGAGCTTACCAAGATCCATGCTTGCCCGAATGATTGTATGTTGTATAGAGGGGGAGATGATACTTTGAGGGATAATTGCAAGGTGTTCGGTGAGTCAAGGTGGAAAAAAAAGGAAGGTAGAGTTGAGGTATGTGGGGAAACAGTGACAACATCGACAAAGCAAAGTCCTGCTAAGGTAATGTGGTACATGCCTCTTAGACCATGATTGGCGCGCTTGTTTGCAAATGCAAGTGATGCGAAACTATTAACATGGCATGCCGATCGAGTTCGAGATGGAGATGATATTATTTCTCACGCTTCAGATGGTGATCAGTGGAAGAAGATGGATGCTAGGTACCCTGAGTTTGCTAATGAATCTAGACATGTGAGACTCGGACTATCCACGGATGGCATGAACCCTTTTGGTAACATGTCTAGTACCCATAGTTCATGGCCTGCTATGCTTGTTATTTATAATCTCCCTTCTTGGTTGATGATGAAGCGAAAATATGTGTTTTTAAACACTATGATCTCAGGCCCTAAGCAACCTGACAACGACATTGATGTTTATCTAGCACCTCTTGTTGAAGAGTTATCATCTTTATTTGAGTTAGGTATGGTGATTCCCGATGGTAGTCGTGGGGATGCTGAGTTCAAACTTAAAGCAATGCTTATGTGGAGCATTAATGATTTTCCGGTGCTTGGAAATCTCGGAGGGTGCTCGGTGAAAGGACATTTTGCATGCCCGCTATGTGAGAGTAATACTAGTCATTGTCAGTTAAAGTATGGAGGAAAGCCTGTTTATTTGGGTCATCGACGTTTTTTGTCTGCTAGTCATCCATGGAGGCGTGCTAAGAAGTGGTTTAACGGTGAGGAAGAAAATGGTATAGCCCCTGTCCCACTCTCGGGTTCAGAAATTTTTGGCAAGGTGTCTGGAATAGAATATGTTTTAGGCAAGGGTCATAAGAAAAGTAAACAACCTTCCATTTGGAAAAAGTGCTCTATATTCTTCAAACTTCGTTACTGGGAGCATTTGGATGTACGACACTGTCTGGATGTGATGCATATAGAGAAGAATGTATGTGAGGCTTTGGTGGGGACGTTGTTGAATACTCCCGTGAAAAGTAAGGATGGATTGAAATCGAGGAAGGATTTAGTGAATCTTGGCATTAGGACATCCCTTGTCCCCGTGCAAGAAGAAGTAGGTAAAACGTACCTACCACCTGCTTGTTATTCATTATCATCTGAAGAGAAGGAAAGTTTTTGTGCAACTCTGAAGTCAGTGAAAGTTCCTTCTAATTACGGTTCAAACATCAGTAGTTGTGTATCGACTGCTGAATTGAAATTGGTCGGAATGAAATCGCACGACTGTCACAATTTGATGCATGATTTGAATGTCATCGCTCTCCGTGGATGCTTTCCTACACACGTTCGGAAGGCGGTTGCTAGGCTATGCTTTTTTTTAAAGCAGATATGTCGCAAGAAGGTTAGTCGGTGTAAATTGGATGAGTTGCAAACCATGGTGGTAGAAGTGTTGTGTAGGCTTGAGATGTATTTCCCCCCCTCATTTTTCGACATCATGATTCATGTGATAGTCCATCTTGTAAGGGAGGTCAAGTTGTGTGGTCCCGTGTACCTAAGATGGATGTATCCATTTGAGAGGTACATGAGTATTTTCAAACATTTTGTCAAGAATCGATATCGTCCAGATGTAAGTATTGTACAGCGGTACGTGGCCGAAGAGGTGATCGAATTCTGCACCAACTACTTACAGGATGTACCAACAATAGGGCTACCAATTGCTAGGCATGATGGGAGAGCTGATGGTGTTGGACTACGGCATAGGTCAAAGTTCAGCCCTTCCTCAGATGAGATATCTAAATCCCATCTGTATATCCTACGCAACCATTCTGCTGTGAGTCCTTATGTCGAAGTTCACCTAGCAGAGATTATGGCCGCGCATCCCGGTTTGTTAGGACCTCGGGCTTTTGAATTACATTGTAAAGATTTCACAAGTTGGTTGAAAATTCATGTGCAAAATGGGGATGAGCATCCAAAAGTCGTCAAATGGTTGGCTAAGAGACCACTGGGCACAGTTACGTCGTTTAGTGGGTATGATATAAATGGTTACACATTTGGTACAAAGTGGAGCGATGATAGATCGGCGACACAAAATAGTGGTGTATCAGTACCTGGAGAGGGCGGTTTGCATGGGGAAAATGCTTTTTTTGGTACAATCACTGACATCTGGGAAATGGATTTTGTCCACGTAAAAATAGCACTGTTTAAATGCCAATGGGTTGATCAAGCAGAAGGTACGCGTCTGGAGGAGTTGGGGATGATTCTAGTGAACAGAGACATGCAAGGCTCAACTAAAGATCCTTTCATAATGGCCGCAAAAGCTCACCAAGTGTTTTATGTTAAAAATCCAGTAGATTGTTGCTGGGAGGTCGTGGTAGATGGAAAGAAAACGTTTCTTTATGGTGATGGTTTGTTTGACGATGACTGCAACATTTCTAGTGAGAACATTCCATTGTCGATTTATGAGACATTGGAAGACGATGATGACATAGTTGCCCGAATTATATGTCGGATGGACCACGATGAAGGAATATGGATTAACCCCGCAGGAAAAACTACTAAAAGGAAGAGGAAGAAATCAAAGAAGAATAAGAAGGCGACTATGAAGAAGAAGAATAAGAAGAAGAAGAATAAGAACGTAGTAACTGACGAAGAAGAAGAAGATGAAAAAGAGGAGGAGGAAGAAGATGAGGAGGTCTAATAAGCGTATACAATACATTTGTAGTTTGTCTATTTTGTATGGTGTGTAAAATAAAATACTTTGATTGGATATATGGTACGTTTTGGCTATTATAAATTGTTTGGATTCACATGATTACGATAAATTGAGGTAACTGTGCAGGCGTGTTGCGATATCGCAAATTTGCACGCAGAGGCAGACGAGGAAGGTTACGAACTCGCAAGGTAGCATTACACGCAGCGAGATCGTGAGATGAGCTTCAAATTTTGCCTGTTGAGCTCTGTCACTCTGTTCTAGCTACCTGCGATATCGCCATAACCAAGCTAGGGTCTTGAGATATCGCCAGTTTTCATCATTGAATTTTCAAAATTATAGTATTGGCATGACTTTGGAAGCATGTGATTTCGTCAGCTGACTCATTTAGATCTTGCGAATTCGTTAACTTACTCGCTTAGTGTCATTTTGCAATATTCAGCTTCAAATTTCATAATTATTTGTTCCAGTGGACAACAAAGTAATGTTAAAATACTGTTGAATAATTGAGGGAGATGTATAGAGTAATTTGTGAAGAAAATAAATTCGATTTAAATCCAACAACAAACTTCAAAAGAAGGAAACAAATTGTAGCGCACAACGTATAAGTGAACTTAACATCCAATGTGATATACAAAAAAACAGAAACCACTAATCTATCCTTCAGTATATGGTGTTGGAGACGGAACAGTCTTCTTGGCCTTCTTACTCGCTTGTGCCCTTTCAATTCCACGTATCACCTTTTCGGTACACCAGCATTCCTGATTAACATGCGCGATTTTTTCCCTCATTAGGTCGACAGTGTCCTCTAGGCCTTTGTAGTATGCTTCCGGTTGGAGCTCTGATCAAACATTGGAAGCAAATGTCACTTACATCAAGATCTTACATACAATAGCATATTTAAAAGCTAATAACACACATTTAGAATGCATAATGACTAAATTAGTGTACTTCAACTTGATTTCTGACCTCTCCCTCGTCGAGCACCAAAGGCTTTTTGGTTGAATCTTCCGCCGCCTGCCAAGAACCATCCACCAGCTCACATTTACCTTTCCTCTGAAAGTATTCCATAGTGTAAAACATACACTCTTGAGCCTTTGCGGACAATTTCCTCTTAGGGAAAGTGGTTGTAAGATACATGGTAATGAAGTTACCATATGGAAGCTTAGTCACAGGGCGTCGATTCTCAACTACACTTTGTCTCATATGCTCAAATATGACATAGCTCGGGTTCAACCTTAGCTCCTCCATCACACAATAAAACATGACAATTGTTGTGTAGTTAAGCTCGGTTATCCACCCGCCTTTCGGCACAACTGATCTAGCTATCATTTCGTACAAGATTCTTTGGTGACAAGTCAACTTCTCAAGTTTGTATTCCCTCGGCTTACCGAGAGGACCCTTAGGCCGGCCAAAGTAATTGAAACCTAAGTTTTGTAGGTAAGTTTCGTCAAATCCACCACTTTCAGGCCACTTTTCTCTACAATAAAAACCTTCTGGGGCAGGGTTACTGTAATCCTCTTCTACAGCATACGACACGCCTAAAGCCTTGTTAAAAAACTCTTCTCCTATCTCAAAATCCTTCTTATTTACCCTAGTAAACCAAGGCCCTGTTTCCTTCTCCTCCTCAATAATCTGATGGAAATTGGCATAAAACTGACAGGTTTCTTCCTTATGAGAGGGGTAGTTCAGTCCAAATAAATCATGCAGGTCATGATCTCTAAAGGTTTGTAGCACATTAGTCAACAAACCTAGTTGCTGAATCTAATCGAAATCTAACAAATAGCAATCTAGCAGTGTTGCATGCTTCATTAGGTCAGAATACGTCAGAAGCAAGTAAACTTACAAACTTTTGCTTGTCATAAGCAGTTGAGGAAGCTGGTGCTTGATTGGTTGAAGACGATGCTACCTCTCTGCGACTGGAACCAAATGGATTTGGGGCTTGGTGCTTTGTTCTTGCCATGGCTGATACGAATCACTGGGAAATTTGGGCTTGGTTGGATTTGGGGGTTTTTCCTTGATTTGAAATTGGGGATCACGTTTGGAATAGAACTGCACAGGTTTTTTATTTTTATACTACAACAAGCTAGCGATATCGCCACCCTGCTCGTCTACAGTCAAAACGTTGTCGTTTTCATCTAATTTTTCAATTAAATTCTATGGTAAATGTTTCCGAATTCGCCACTCTAATCTCAACTACTACCGAGCTCGCTAGTTACACGTCAACCTCAGCTCTGTTGGTTTAATATTAAATGTAGCGAACTCGCCACTTATATCTCAAACTCCTAGCGAACTCGCCAGATATACGTCAACCTCAGCTCTGTTGGATGAATATTAACTGTAGCGATTTCGCCACACTTCTCATCACACTAACGAGCTCGTCAGGTAGAAGCCTGCTTATTCCATATTAGCTTGTATCTGTCGAGCTCGCCTGTTTGTTAGAATGCTAGATATGAATGAAGTAATCTTGCGATATCGTGAGTATTTAGAGCTTCTTTGTCAGCTTACTAGCGAGCTCGCAAGTGAGACTCTTGCTAGGCTCTATTGAAGATTTCAAGTTACTTACGAGATCGTCAGTGGTTGACGAGAGAGTAGCGAGCTTGCAAGTATAACTCATATTTAGCATATTTGAATATTGCGAGTTACTTACGAAATCGTTAGGGGTTGGCGAGACTCTAGCGAATACGCAAGTCTAACTGATGTTAGGCTCTGTTGAAAATTTCAAGTTACTAACGAGCTCGTCAGTTATTGTCGCTAGTGCTGGCGAGGTCGCAACACGGTAATCTAGCAACAAAAAAAAACTTGTGCAAATTTTGATGGCATATTTCAACAAAAATAGATGCCTAACTAGGATCATCTCATTCATAATTCTTCATCAAATACTACCAGAACTGTTACTACAGATATTGTACTTAAAAAAAGGCCATAGTTTGGCCAATGTTTTATCACAACAGAAAGTAAACTAAATCACAACCCCTTCACTAGAACATCATGTAGTTCTTCACTAGTTATGTTCTGCGAATAATCGGTGTTAGGTTGCGGTTTGGCAATGTCTTGAGTCCCTTCGACTTGATTGGTGGCACTTGGGCCAGCATCTTCTTGAGCTGTCGATTCCATCCCCAACGTCGCCTCCTCTGCTATTCTTGCCTCCTTCCTCTGCATCTCAGCCTTCTCCACTACGTCCTCGCCATCTGACAGGTCATCCTCTTCATCATCGTCATCGTCACTATCATCAACCTCATCATCCTTTTCTCGGGCCGCCACCTTTCCATCACACTCATCTGTGGCCTTGCTTTTCCCATTATCCTCGCTACCCCCTGGCGCGCTCACCTCATCACGCAGCTGCTGTAAAAAATCTGGAATGTCTTCAGAATCGCTCAACTCGCAGTCGATGGCTCCGCTTTCAATAAGTCGATTGAGTGCGTCGTTGTTCGCCCGTGAACGTTGATGCGCTACTTCAATCTCATTGGCCAGCTTGCCAATTTTGACTATCAACCGACCACGAGCTTCAAACACTGCGTCTGCAATTAATAAAACATAGAATCAGTTATGAATGGACTTATGCAACAGTTTTTAAGATGAGCGAAAAATTTTATTACCTGATACACCACCCCTAGCTCTTCTCGCTGCCGCTTCAGCTTCCTTCTTCTTCCCGTACTTCCCATCCGCCTTCAATTCCAGCCTTTTATTACGCAACCAATCCTTGTCGTAATAAATAATTTGCATTGGCCTACCCCTTGGGAAGATACCGGCTTTTCTGATCAAGGCAGTCACCAAACCCCATACGGAATTGCGGCTTTCTTATGCCTTGCCATCTTCATCATGTGGCTAAGGATCGTGAAGCCGGGATTGATCTTCATCTTCTCCACGATATAGTAAAACAGCGTCAAAGAAGCAATCGATGGCTCACAAGCATGGCCTAGAGTAGGTAGAACATTCCCACATATCATTTCAAAGACTAACCGATGCTCCTCGCTTAGTCTATACACTGGGTATGTCCTAGCTCTACCCGCTCTATTAGAGGTCCTTTTAAACCACTTTTGAGCCATCTCTACTACATTCAGTGGCTGTCTAGGGCTAGTGGTTGTAAAGCGCTGTTCATAGTAAACCTCGTATGGGCCATCGGGTTTGGTTGGTCTAAGATCTGCACTGCTCTTGTAGGGGCATTTCAACACACTATTTATCATGAATTTATCAACCTTAAACTTAACCCCTCTAACTATGGTGGTTATTTCATCGACCCCTTCCTCTAACCCTAAATTAGCATAAAACTGCAAGAATTCCTCATAGTAGATGGGGTCGGGAAGCTGTAAAAGGTGATCTAGGTTCTGTTCCCTAAAATAATCTAGCACATAATCAAGCTTAAGAGCAGGCACAGTGGTATTATCAAACACCTTATTCTGAATTACAGAACGAGATTGTAAGCGGGCATACCTCGCTCTTGCTTTGTCATTGAAGAACTGTGGCTCGTCGAGGCTGTCGTTGGCATTATCCACCTCCTTGCCGCCCTGTCCCGGCGGCTTTCCGGCGGTCAACTCTTCCTCTGGTCGGCGAGCACCTGTTCCTCCTCGGTTTTCAGCTCTGGTTGGCGGCTCGACCTGTTCCTCACCGTCCACTCGCCACCTCTTGGATCCGGCACCGGCCTGGCCTCTCCCACTCCCCTGCGAACGGCCTGATCCTCTGGTTTTGGGCGGCATTGCTAGATCTCCGGCGAAATCGCAGAGTTCTAGTCTAGGGTTTCTAATTTGGGGCAAAAATAATTTTGCCCGACCTTTAATTTTTTTTATATACTTCACCAGCTTGCGAATTCGCCAGTTTACTTGCTTGGTAGTTAAAATTACTTTCACTACTTGTGAGATCGCAACCCAGCTCGCTTGAAGTTTTCCCACATCGCCAAATCAAGTGTCAATTCTTCAGTATATATTGCTCAAGTTTACTGAATGGTTCGATAAGTCGCCGACCCGCGCAAACTGAACATGAAACACACACTTTGATATGCAGGCCAAGTAGGCCCAATCTATACTATATACAGCACTATACTACCACCTACAACCCATCAATGACTAAGGCCCAACCCCTAAATTTTTTTGGTGGTTATACACACTAGCGAGTTTGCCACTTGCTCGCAAATGGCGGGTCAGTTTTTTGGGTTTAGGGTTTCATGGGTTCAGGGTTTAGGGTTTATACTACCAACCTTGACACTAGCGAAATCGCAAGCACTCAGGTTCATGTATAAATTTTCTATCTCAAATCATATTTGTTAATTGTAGATATTTTATATATATTTGTAACATAAACATTTATTAAATACTTTATTGTTTACTTTAGTTTAATATAATTTAGCCCATGAAACTTGATTTGTGGAAGTGAACAACATATATGATTGTAAAATCATTTCATCTTATGTCACAGGTGCGATTTAATAGCCAAAGTTACGTTCTAAAGTTGTCGAACTTGATATGTTATTACTTTAATTTTTGACTTCATTTGAACTAATCAGTCAATACTGTACATTTATTACATCCAACACTAATAGTACTTTGTTCTAAATTACATGTACGTGACGACTACTGGTTATGAACACTTACGCAGTATTTACAAACAACAATGTTAATGAGGATGACCTAATTCTTTTTTACATTACATGATTCGATGGTTACCATAATATATTCCCATTGATTATCAAGTTCATCAACCTAATTACATTAATGTTGTCACAACCAGCTAGTACCTGGCAAGCTATTTCATAACTCCATTTGAATATACGATGAACATTTGGGACTTTAGAGTACGATATGCTTTTCAATAGTCATACATATATACACTTGCAATTAATAGAATGATTACTCCATGACATAGTCGCAAGTAAATACCTTATTCCACACTTATATTCACATTAATATTGTCACAACCAGCTAGTACCTGGCAAGCTATTTCATAACAACTTTTGATTATACGATGAACATTTGGGACTTTAGAGTACGATATGCTTTTCAATAGTCATACATATATACACTTGCAATTAATAGACTGATAACTCCATGCCATAGTCGCAAGTAAATACCTTATTCCACACTTATTTATAATGAAACTAATTTATTAACATCCACTTCAATATTACGCTAAAGTCACCAACTTTATACCTTCTTACACGTGGTAATTAACTAGTGTATTATCAAACGAACTCGCAACGCCGAAATATATTTGATATACACCTTATTCCGCACTTATTACCATAACGAAACTAATTAAATAAATTCAATGTCATTATTACGTTCAAGTCACCACTTTCATACCTTCTTAGACGTGGTAATTAACAAGTGTATTATCAAACTGAGTGGCAGATGATTGACAAAATTACATCATGCATCCACAGTTGCGAGTTCGCAAGGTTAAAAATTTATGAACTGGACCTCTTGCGATTTCGCAAGTCACAATGATGAAGGTATTGAATGCATGAGTTTCATTACTAGCGTGATCGCATGGTGCTCGAAAACCGATGCGTATAACTAGCGAACTCGCAACAAGGCCTGCCTCTGGTCGTCAACAGCATAATTCCAAGCCAAGAAGACCACAAACTTGGCATCTTATCACTTTTCATGGTCGAATCTTTCTTCCAAATCTCTTCTCTTTTCACATATTCTCTACTCTTTCCACATCAATCTTCCATCAAATCTACACAAACCCTTCCATAAATTCAACTACATCTCAAGTGGGTCAATCCAAAGTGTAAGCAATTTGCTAAGCTTTTCAATTACTTCTCCACTATTTGTTTCTCTACCCATATGCTTGCCATTATGATTTTGTACTTGTTGTTTTGGAATTTAGTAGCATGATTTGTGTAGGTATGAGAAGGACAAACAAGGTAGACCCATCCTCAACACTACAATCAATTCTACATCTACTTATTTGAGAATTGCAAAGGTATGGGTTTTTAGTTGATTACACTTATTTTGTGAGTTTTAAGGGTCATTAGGGTTTATATATTCGTTGGAGTGTTAAAGTTATGATTCATCATTAATTAATCACCACTAGGTCCATTTAAATTGGTACATTTTATTTGTTTTAGGTACTTGTGTCTAGGTAACCTAAATTATACTTAACTTGTGTGTAAATGCATATTCATGACCATGTTTGTAGGCATTCATTAATTGGGGAATATGGACTATATACATGTTTTGTCATTTCCACTAACGAATTGGTCTCTAAACATAGGAAAAGACAATGAGTGAACCAACAAACTCAACTTCTTCCAACTCATCTAGTGGTGGAGAAAATGTTGTTCGCGATTCGCGACGACGTAAAACAAGGAAGCTTAGTCGCGCTTCAAAAGAAGAACAAATGAGGACCCATTGCCGCGAGATAGAGACACGAATCGACAATAAAATTCTAACACATGTCAAATTTAATGACATCGGTGTAGCTATTGCGCCCTACGATGATGCCCAGAGATGGTCTAGTTGGTGTGGGAAAATAGGTAGGACTCATGTGCCGCTAGACACTACGGATTGGAGGCTTCTAGACCCCGCTATCAAAAGGGGTGTGTGGAAGGAATGCAAGGTGAAGTTCACTTTTTTTTCTTCCATTTAGTAATACCTTATTAATAGGACTTACCATCTATACTATATCCATGTTAGCGACCCTTTGTGATCGAAACCAAATCGTACGATCAAGTGAAGAAGAAGGCATTACAAATTGCATCAAAGTCGCATCGCGAGCATAAATATACTCTTGCCAAGGAGTACATAAACCCAAAGGGCATAAGGTTTGGTCAACATCCTAAGGATCGTTACAATCACATTGTCTCACTCACTTGGGAGATATTCAAGGCACGATGGCTAGAAAATGATTTAAAGGTTAGTACTAACATTCAATTTGCTTAATTTAAATTTTTTCCTATACACCTTTAATTGTTCCCTAAATTAGTGTATCCTTACTAACCAATAAAATTCTTAAAGGGTGTGGGTGATGGTAAGTGTAAAGCAGCTGCTTATAATAATATGCCCTACACCGGTGGACGGTGTGGATATTTGGGTGTGGGGAGGAAGACATCTAAAAACAAATACGATAAAGAGGTTAAGGAACTAGTAGATGGTGGCACCCCCCTAGAAGAGGCAAAAAACCAAGTCGTGGCCGAAGACCCAACACAATATACTCGAGAACAGTTATTCGTGCTTGGTAGAATTAAGGCCGACGGAAAATTCTCAAACGACGAGGCAAAGAGAATTGTCGGTCGAGTAGTACGTGTTATATAAGTTTACATACTTGTCAAAACCATTAATGTTACTAAAATTAAAATAGAACGTCATAGTGTATTTAAAATACGACAACTAATTTGTTTGATTATTATTGTGAGTAGGATGAGATAGGGCTTGAAGTGGAACAGAGTTTATTCATCCCGGTGGGAAAACATGATGTCTTGCATAGAGCACTAGGTAAGGATGAACATCGTGGAAGAGCAAAGGGGATAGGTGGATATGCGACCCAAATTGAAGCTTTTGGGATCAAACGTAGTAGCAAAAATCCTAAACCCTCTAAACTCCAAGTAGCCTTAAGCCAAGCTAAAAAATCCGAGCAAGATGTCAAGAATTTGAAAGCCATCTTAGCCAATGTTTGTGCTTTTGTGAATTATCCTATTCCCGGTGATTTGTGTCTAACAAATCAAGTTAATGGACCATCATCTAGAGGCTCCCATCCATCCCCGCCCCAAGCTGAGGTTGACCAACCAAATCCTCCATTCGACCACATCGACATATGCACACCATTGGCTCCTAGCCAACCTCAAGTTGATATACAACTTCCCAAACCAACCACAAAGGTTAGGTTATCACCCTTGTCTAAACCTTACATTCAAATTAATTACGCTTAATCATCTACTTATTTTTGAAAATACTATTATAACAAACTAATTTTTTTTCTTCAATGTAGATTTCCCATTCTTGCAAGTTGTACGTTGTTAGAGGTAATAATTCTCAACCAATACACGTTGCTAATGGGAATTCCTATCCTCATATGACTTTGCATCACAAATTAAAAGTCCCTAAGGGGTTCGTAAGGGTATCCATAGTTGAGGTGTATGTAGAAGATGCCTTGTTGCCGGTGACCGAGGATGATGAATGCACAACAGTTGGTCAAGGTTTGGGATTTTTTTTCGTATGTCCCGCGTGGTTGGTTGTAGATGCTAATTCAACATGCATCCCTAAGAACACAAAGCAACCAACAGAGATTGCCGACCTTAATTTCTCAATCCCTAAGATTCCTCTCTCTAATGAGTGTGTGGGTTTCATGAAAGCTCTCCCGGGTTGTGTTCGCACACTATTTGACATGCTAGGTCATCATAGCCGTGAATCTGTGTACTATTTTGTAGCCAATTCCAAGGTTTTTGGCGAGGCAAAGGAAGTGGTTGTTCCTTGGAAATATTTTGCCCTATTTTGGCACAAACAAACCCTTCCCGATACTATACTAATCCTACATCAAATGTAAGTGTTATTGTTTAACCTAGTGGTATTTATGTGTTACTTAATTGTGTCCGTATTTATATACCTCTTCCGATACTTTATGCTCTAAGATTGTTGTAGGTTCATGCAATACGTCTCTTTGAGCGTGACCAAGACATTCATCGGTTTTTTGCACCCGACTTGCTTGCAACAAGCCCAACAAGGTAATAATGTGAGGCTTGCTTACCTTACAAAGTTGCTAAGCGACAAGAGTAAAACCATTTTCATTGGGCCATACCTAGAGGGGTATGTATTTACTAATTGTTTGATTAGTAGATATTAGTTTCAACTGCACATAATCTATGTTATAGTCTGAGGTGCATGTTGTTTAATATATAGTGGTCATTGGAGTTTTGTTGCAATGATTCCATCATTGAAGCGTGTCTATTGGATTGATCCACTACATTTCGCTCCATCTACAAAATTCACCGATCTATTGGAGATTGCTATGCATGCTGTGAATGACGACACACTTCTTAACTTTGAAGTTATTCAAATTCAGGTTCAAATGTCAACTCCTTTCTTACGTATTTACACCTAAATAGATTTATATACCTGCATATGTTAAACTACTTCAATTTCAGCACCGCAAGCAATTGTCCAACTGGGAGTGTGGATACTACATGATGTTGTATGCCTACGAGTGCATTGAGACCCTTACAAGTGACAATTTTGAACTACATCGCGTGAATACTCTTACAATATGAAAGTTTCTATTTATTACCTACAAATTACCTTAATTTGTATTGATAAACGTATCTCATTCGTAGATACTCGAGGAAAATAAATCGGCATACACTAAAAAAGAGTTAGAGTTGGGGAGAGATAGATTTGCAAAGCACTTGGTCATCGTTAGAGCTCGATTCATATCTAGACCACACGTACCACGTAAGGATGCATGTAAAACCTAAGTCGTATTTCTACATTTGTTATACATACAAAGGATTATAATTTATGAGTTCTTTGTGTTTTCCATTTAGTGGACTACATATATCTTGCAATTGACAGGTTCAGATATGCCAAATATACTATTTGTGCGGGAAATTTACCAAAAATCAAAAATTAATGTACTAGGCTTTTTTCCTGGCGATCTCGTTACCTTTCTCGTTAAGCACCATATCACTTTTGCGAGTTACATGCGTTATCGCAAGTAGTCAATCTCAGGTGGCGGTATCGCCACATAGCTCGCTAGGTTGACCTCTGTCTCACCGACATTATGTCTAACGCCGTCGCAAATTGACTCGTCAAGCCTAGCGAAATATACAAGCGATATCGCCACAAATCATCAGAAATCAAGCCCAATCACAGTTTACTAGCGTATTCGCAACTCTGTCGCTCGTTAGCCACTGCCTCTCCAGTCTCCAACCCAGCAATCTCGCCAGTCAGCTCGTCAAGCCTGCCGAGCAAGTTAGCGAGCTCGCCAATAAACTACTAAAATCGCCTAATCTCAGATAATACGACGTCGTCTAATCATGCATGAGGGTACACTTACGAACTCGCTACAAAATAATAAGAGGAGGCGTAGCGAGCTCGCTAGGACGGTTTTAGGCGAGCCTCAAACGACTCCGCCAGTGCCCTCGTTCACTATCTAACATCTTGTCCAGGCAAACTAGCGGCCTCGCAAGAAATTTACTTGCGATCGCTTGTTGGGGTCGCAACTACTCAAGTGACGCCCTAAACCCTAGACCATAAACCCTGTATAACATGTAGTGTAGCGAACTCGCTACATTTTATTTAGCGATTCGTCAACAGCTGTCGTAACCAGTCAGACTCACACATAATTTCAGCCTTGCGTTAAACCTGGCGAACTCGCCACTTGGTCAGTTAGGTTTTGATTTTAGTAGTTGTTGCGAGCTCGCAACACGTGACAAAGGCGGAAGTGACATACTTCTAAGGCGGATGATACGCCTTAAAACAGAAAAATTTTAAGGCGGAAGAGGAACCGCCTTAAAGCTATTTCAGGTTTTAAGGCAATACCAGAGAAGGCATTTGTCTTCTGCCTTGAAACGTGAAGGACCAACCGCCTTAAATGCTACAAAATTGTAGCAGTGGCCTAGTGTTTTTAAAAAATAGCAATTTGTGAAGCTTGTGTTATTTGTTAAACTAAAAATTTATCATGTTTAGCTTCCATACTGATATAAGTTGGGTATTTACATTTAGGTTGAATAATGAAAAAAACTAAGCTGGAAAGCAAGGAAGAGGTTCCTTTGAATCTAGATCTTCCAGATGATATTGTTGTTGATATTCTGTCGAGACTCTATGTTAAGACTCTCACCAGGCTCAGGTGACTTGATTTCTGATCCCTTTTTTGTTGATGTGCATCGGCAATAGTCGATGAAGAAGGTCAGTTTTGTTCACAAACTTCACATCATGGAACATAAACCTAAGTTTATGTTGTTTCATTCATTGAAAGACATGGAGTTCAAACAACTATCCAGCTGCAAGTATGGAAACCTGTTCAGATTGTCAAAGTATGGTTTGGGTATGAGATTTTGTCCTGTCACTTGTGATCTAGTCTGCCTTCGCACGGAAGATGAAATTTACCTATGCAATCCTAGTCCAACTTATAGCTATCTTGGATTTGGCTATTCGATCGAGTCGAGGAAGGGAATATAAAGTGATGAACATGTTTCTGCCCCGTGCTGCTCAGAAGGGAATGGGATGTGAAGTTCTCACCCTCTCTAATCACACTAAGATCGGCTCATCTTCTTGGAAGCGTTTGACTTGTGCTCGCGGTGTTCATTCTCTAACTACATCGGTAAATGGAAGGATATATATACTGTTTGTAATTTGAACACTGAGGAATTGATCCTTTCTTTTGACATGAATACATTCAGCACTTTATCTCGACCACGAGGTTGGCCACAAGGATAAAGTTGCATTTATGGATATGGATGGAAAGTAATACATTATGAACAAGAAAAATATGCAAAAAAATGGAGTTTTAGCCCTATGGATTCTTGAGCAGAATCAGGTTTGGACAAAGATCTACAGCATTAATTTGCTTGAGCATTTTGACTGGTGTAATAGAATCCATCCAGAATGCATTGTTTGTCGTGAAATCGTGCTTGAACGTGGATGTGAAACAAGCTATCCAGCCAATTCCATATATATATGGGAGAGGTTCCATTCACTCTCTTATTTTCACTCATCTTTTTACTCAAAATCTTGGCCCTTCCTTTCTATCTAATCTAACGATTAGAGTTAAATAGACTTTTCTAAAATTTTCCTGATAAATTATTCCTTCTCCATTTTTCTTTTATCTTTTCCCCTCTTTTCTCCGAATATCTTCCCCTCTTTCTTCTTCTTCGTTTCCATAATTTCTTCTTCTCTTGCTAATAAATAGACTTCTTCTTTGTTTCGCCTAATTACTCCTCCTGCTTGGTCTCTATGGAGTCCGGATCCTCTACACAAAACTTCCTACGCAACTCGTACGCAAATACTATTTATGACGTAGTTTTGACCATTTTTTAAACATAAGTGGGTTATTCATTGACTACTACTTAAATATTTTACTGGGTAATTTTATAACAATTTCATTGTTACTTTTACCTAGTATTTTTATTTTTTTCACATGAATTAAATAATTAAATTTATTCTTTGTGGATATTATTTTTAAAAGAGAAATAAAGTACGTGCAACATACGATTCTAATTCAATTTTATAACAACTGAATTCAATTTTATATTTCGATGTTTATTGGATTTTAGTTCAAACAAAATGTTTTATAAATAATAAATTTTTGAAACAAATGTCGAGCGTGATTTAATTACTTTATATGAGAGAAAATGTTTATCATTTAAAACATATATATGTAGATTAATTTTATAGCCGGAGTATCTATTGCATTATAATTTTCATGAAAATAAAATTGTTTTTAATCGATATGTACATTTTAATTTTATTTATTTACAAACCTATGAATGATATATTTTAAATTATACGAATCTAAATATATGTGTTTAATATATTCTTAATGAATGATTTTTTCTTTTCAAAAAATAATTTTAAACTATAATGTGATTTAGTATATAAAAAATAGATAAATAATATGGTGGCTAACACGTTATTTTTTTAAACTTCCACGATAAAAATATTTACCATTGATATAACACGATGTATATTATCATACTTGAAAGACAGGTAAAAACTACATCATATAGGGTGTTGGCGTACGAGTTGCGTAGGGAATATTGCGTAGAGGATCCGATTCCGTCTCTATGTATTCCATCATTAATAATCTCATTAAACCCTTTGTATTTGTTCTGCTGCTCCTTGAAGGATTTAACACTCAAACATTATTCAAAGCCCTATTACTCAATAATCTTCATGTCCTGACCGAACTTTAATTTGTTTCTGTCAAGGTTGATTTATGAAAGTGAATTTAAACATATATGTTTGATTTATCTATTCTCCTCAATTGATTTAAATTGGAGTAGATCCCCCAAAATCCATGCTTTCACCAACAGTTTTCTGATATAAAACACAGTCATAAAAACCCATGGTCCTCTTCCTAGATCTCAGATTATTTATTTCTGTTTTATTTATAAATAACATTTGTAGGTAACATAAACAAGAAGGAAGATAAAATCAAGAATAATATAATTTCGTGAAAAAAGAAGAAGAAAAGGGGGGAATGAAAAAAATATGGCCTTCTGCGAAGAACATAAGAAGAAATCGGAGAAATAGAAGGAAAGTAAGATAACATTCTAATTAGGGAAGAATGATATTTACAGATGAAAATAAAAATAATTACTTGTTGAAGAAAAATTAGGAAAAGCTAAATTAATTCAACCACTGGATTAGATAGAAAGGAATGGTTAGGATCTTGAGTAAAAAGATGAGTGAAAATAAGTGAGTGAATGGATCCCCTCCCGTATATGTGTGTGTGTATATATATATACAGGGAAGGGATCAAGAGACTCCTTTATTTTTACTCCAACTTTCATTCCAAATCCTACCCTTTGGATTAGACTTAATCTAGTGGTCACAATTAAATCTATTTTTAGCCAATTAATTTTAATTAAATTCATTCCCAAAATTACTTTTCTTGTTTTTTATGAATTGAACCCGATCCTAAATTCCTAATACTATTATCTTCTGAAGCGGTTGTTTGTTTGAATAATCACATACAAATCAATAAATTAGCTGGTATACATCTCGCTGCTTTGATTGATGTGATGAGAATTAGATGGATTATTGTTGATGGTGTCCTGCTGCTCCAACTCGAACCCTAACCCTTTGGAGGAATCAACGTCATTAATCATGCCCCAATTGCTACTCTGATTTTGATTCTGATCCTCATGATCTCCAGTTGATATATGGTCTTGTGATCTGTTAACATTATGATGATGAATAAGAAGCATCATCGGTAGCAGCAGAATCGGGAGGCAGAGTCGATGATGATGATGAATAATGATGATAGGCAGCAGCTCCTAAGGCAAGGGGTAGAACTGCTTCATGATGCTGATGCGACGTCGTCAGAATCATCAGCCGGTTCAAGGTTAGCACCAACTTCAAGATCAGAGTACGAACTTCATGATCAAAGTCTGAATTTTATGAAGCCTCTTGATCCATCCCCATATACATATGCTCTGAAGATTATTAGCAGAGAGTGGAGGAGGCTCTGCTGGGAAGGGCGGCACTTTTTGGGCTGGAAATATTCCGGCGAGATTGCCATATACATATAAAGGTCTAATTTTTATGAATCAAGGTCTAATTTTTATGAATCAAGGTCTGATTTTTATGATCAGAGAATGAAATTAATGAATCAAAATTTGATTTTTATGAATTTTTGAGATAACCTCAAGATGAAGGTATAAGGTACCGTGGTTATGGAAATTGACTTTTGTGAATAACCTCAAGATGATGCGGAGGAGATGAAGATTAAAATAAAGAAAAGTAATTTTGCGAATGAAGTTAACTAAAATTAATTGGCTAAAAATATATTTAATTATGACCACTAGATTAAATCTAATTCAAAGGGTAGGATTTGGAGTGAAAATTGGAGTAAAAATAAGGGAGTCTCTTGATCCCTTCCCATATATATATATATATATATATATAATATATATTATATATATATAAAACATTGACAGCAAAACTCTGCGCAACATCGATATGCCAGAAAGAGCTGTTGGTATGTTTTGGGAAAGCCTTTTTAAGCTGCGGTGAAACTACATCTGTTTAGTTGAACATGTATGTTCAGTCAATATGCTTTCTGTTGTTTTCCTTCATATGTTTTCTGTTTTCCTCCATTTTTCTGTTGTTTTCCTTCATGAATTTCTGTTGTTTTTCTGTATGTTCTGCTTTCTGAGTGATACATTTAGCACTTTACCTCGATCCCCTAGTTTTGGCTGTTGAGAAGTTACAGGATAAAGTTGCATTTATGGTTGTAAATGGAATAATGTTATGCATTACAAACATGAAAAGAATGCAGAAAAATGGAGTTTTGGACATATGGATACTTGAGGAGAATTGCCTTTGCATCCAAGTTATTATGGAACCCAAATATTGTTCTGTAAGAGTTGAGCTACGGTATTTTGGACTACGTTGAGTAAAATATTGAACTGCGTACAGCACTTCAGTATAATTATTAAACTACAATGCATATCAATCACACTGATCATCTCATTCAAAAAATCAAAATCCTGTAAAATTGAAATAATTGATAAGAGAGAGAAAAAAAACTGCAAAGAAATTAAACTAGAAGTAGCAGACCAGAATCCAGAATTCCTGAAAGCACTTGGTAGAGCTTCATCTCAACCTACACATGCTTTCCCAGAAGACACCAATGTGGTTATCATGAAATGGAGCAAAGCTGCTAAAAGTTTTGGTCTCTAAGTTGCAAGAGACCTAATCACGCGAAACCCACTGAAACACAATTTCTCCCCCAACAATAAACTTTGGATGCAGTTTCTTAACTACCAGCATCGACATCTTTTGCCAGTTTGCACAAGTACTCTCGCACTCGAGCAAATTAACAGTGTGGAGCATTTTCCAGCCACAGTTCTCCTCCAGCATCCAAATATCCAAAACCCCACTTCTCTTCATCTTTCCCGTGTTTGCAATGCATAACCTCCCGTCAAAAACCATGAACACAAGTGAGGCCTTGCAATTAGTATCCGACAGCCAGCCTGCAGGCTGTCGGATAATGCTAAATGATTCGCTCGCTATGTCAAAGGCGAGGATCAAATCCTTGCTTCTGAAACTCGTGTAATTAGAGAGCTTCAGGTCAATCATCCAGTAGATTCTTCCACTTGCAGATGTAAACTGGGGAAAAACACACCTTGGACAGATTATAGGCTTCCAATCATTAGCAAAATCTGTCTTTGTGTGATCAGAAAGAGTATAAACCTCGCAATGCATCCCCCTAATATCTGCATCAACTGTTGTCTTTTTGAAAGCCAAGTGCACCACTTTATGTTCCCTCGATTCAGCTGAATAGCCATATCCAAATCTGCTAAAGAGCAGGCCAGTTGGCGGGGTGGGGAGAAGTTTAGAGTCACGAGTACTCGGATTCCAAAGCTCGATGGCTCCACTATAGCTTTTGTAGAAGATTAGATCACATGTCACGGTGAAAAGTTTGCGAACAGGACTAGGTACAGGTCCAACGCAGATTAAACTGGATAGAAAAACATCTAACTTGTTGTAAAGAATGAATAGAGTAGAATGATCTCTGTATTGATATGAGAGTTCAACCTTTTATAGTTATGATACAAAGATAAACTAAGAAGATATATCTATACACAGTAATACACAGTCATACACCCGATAGACACACAATTGTAATTTTCTAATTTACATACAATAGAATAGTATCAAATATAACAAAATATCCTAATACTCCTCCTCAAGTTGGAGCGTGAAGATCGAGAACGCCCAACTTGCTAAGTAATTGTTGAAATTGATGTTTACCCAGAGCTTTAGTGAAAATGTCTGCAGGCTGGTCCAAAGTACGAATATGATACATAGCAACAGCACCTGATTGAAAAAGGTCTCGAACAAAGTGACAATCCACTTCAATATGTTTTGTTCTCTCATGAAACACCGGATTCGCTGCAATGTGAACAGCAGCTTGACTATCACAGAAAAGTCGCATAGGAGCAGAATGTGTAACTCCTAAAGACGACATAAAAGACTTGAGCCATATAAGTTCACAACAAACAGCAGCCATTGCCCGATACTCCGCTTCAGCAGATGAACGAGAAACAGTCGGTTGTTTCTTCGTTTTCCAAGACAATGGTTAATCACCAAGCATAACAAAATATCCAGACAAGGAACAACGAGTAAGCGGGCAAGCTGCCCAATCCGAATCACAATATGCAGTCAATTGTAGAGAACTACGAGCAGATAGAAACAAACCCTGCCCAGGGTGACTCTTCAAGTAATGCAGAACACGAACAGCAGCCTGCCAGTGAGGAACACACGGCGCCTTCATAAACTGAGCAGGGTATGAACAGCATAACTAATCTCAGGACGAGTTATGGTCAGGTAAATCAAACAACCAACAAGACGTCGATACTGATCAGGATTTTCATACAATGGACCTTCAACACGTGCCAAGTCATGATGTTGCTCCATCGGAAAATCAGTTGGTTTGGAAGCTAATAATCCCGTGTCAGAAAGAATATCGAGGGCATACTTCCTCTGGGATAAGAACATTCCATCAGTGCTCCTAGCAATCTCGATCCCAAGAAAATACTTCAAAGGACCAAGATCTTTCATATGAAAACAAGAGCTCAAATAAGTCTTGAACTCGGTCAACAAGGTCTCCGAGCTTCCAGCAATGATTAGATCATCCACATAAACAAGAACATGTAATGTAAGAGCCCCACGAACATACGTAAAAAGAGAGTAATCAGCCTTACTTTGAACAAATCCAAAAATGCGCAAAGCCGAAACCAACTTAGCAAACCAATTCCGAGGAGCTTGCCGCAAACCGTATAATGACTTCTGGAGTTTACAAACAATACCAGAAGGAACAGGATATCCCTGGGGTGCACGCATATAAACCTCCTCCTCAAGATCACCATGGAGAAAAGCGTTATGGACGTCCATCTGATGAACTTCCCAACCCTTAATAACAACAACCGAGAGAAACAATCGAACAGAAGCCATTTTGGCAACCGGTGCAAATGTCTCAGTGAAGTCCTCACCCTCAATCTGACGATTACCGAGCGCAACCAGCCGAGCTTTATATCGTTCAATGGAGCCATCAGATTTATACTTGGTTTTAAAAACCCATTTCGAACCAATAGCCTTCTTGCCCGGAGGAAGAGGCGAGAGAGTCCAAGTGCCATTACGTGCAAGAGCACCAAGTTCCTCACCCATAGCAGTCCGCCAATGAGCATGCTTAGATGCTTCTGAAAATGTTGTAGGATTTGTACTAGATGTTACGGCACACAAAAGTCTAGTATGCAAAATAGAAAATTTATTGCAATTAACATAATCAGTAATAGGGTATGAAATACCTGAAGACAATGATGACGGTGAAGCGGAAGAAGCAGTAGTGGGGGGTTTATTAGTAGCAGTAACAAAACAAACAAAGTCATTCAGGTATCCCGGTCGTTTCCTTTCTCGTGTGCTGAACCGAACAGGACCAGTAGGGATGGTAATGGGGTCTGGAGGTGATGAATCGGAAGGTGACTGTAGGAGTGATGTGCTAGTAGGCTGATGAGTAGGTTGTCGTGATGAATCTTCCACAATAGGAGGCTCGGGAGGAAGCGTCACACGTGGAACTGCAGGTAGCATAACTGGTGGATCATCATAAATGGCAGGGGGTAGAGTTGTAGGGGATGCATCAGTCAAAGATGAAGAAGTTGGCTCAGCTAACGGAAATTAGTCTTCATAGAACACAACATCTCTACTATCAAAGAATGTATCTGTTTCCAAGTCATACAAGTGGTATCATTTCTTCCCAGAAGCATATCCTAGGAAGACACAACGACGACTTCTTCGTGCAAACTTATCTCGAATTCGCGGAACTTGAGAGGTAAAGCAGAGACATCCAAACACACAGAGAGACTTGAAATCAGGTTCACTACCATAAAGTAACTCAAAGGGTGTACGACCATCAAGAAGTGGTGTTGGTGTGCGGTTGATCAAATAAGCGGCAGTCACAACACTTTCACCCCAAAACTTTATTGGTAAATCAGCTTGAAACAAAAGAGCACGTGCAACATTTAACAGGTGTCTATGCTTGCGCTCCACTCGTCCATTCTGTTGTGGTGTGTCAACGCAGGAAGTCTCAAACAGGATACCAGATTCAGCAAAGTAGGACCGCAAAGGTAAAAACTCAGTTCCATTATCATATCGAACACGACGAACATGGCGACTAAACTGGGTACTTACTAGAGCACAAAAATGATTGAACCTGTAAGCCACTTCGGATTTCACAGCAAGCAAGTGAACCCAAACAGTTCTAGAATAATCATCAACGATGGTTAAAAAATATTAAGCACCACTGGTAGAAGGAGAACTATAAGGCCCCCACACATCACAGTGTATCAAATCAAAACATTCACGAGATGAAGAACTCACAGGAAAACTATGTCTGGTCTGCTTTGCTCTATGACAAACGGTACAGGGATCACTCACTTTATTATTACCAGAAGGAAAGAGAGAAGACAAAACCGTGGAGGATGGATGTCCAAAACGTTGATGCCAAAGATCGGAAGTAGCAGGCACAGCAGCGGCGCGAATCGGTTCCAACGGTGATGCACGGATACTATTGGTTAAAGACGGTTGATCTCCACCATCCAATGTGCGAAGCCAATAAACCCCACCATACTGCTCACCCACACCAATCACCATACTGCTCTGATACCATGTAAAGAATGAATAGAGTAGAATGATCTCTGTATTGATATGAGAGTTCAACCTTTTATAGGTATGATACAAAGATAAACTAAGTATGTATATCTATACACAGTAATACACAGTCATACACTCGATAGACACACAATTGTAATTTCCTAATTTACATACAATAGAATAGTATCAAATATAACAAAATATCCTAATACTTGTTGTTCTTCTGATCAAGGTAGTGACAATGGTCCGATATGTTATGGTATAGAGGCTTCATCTTCTTCATCGATTGTTGGCGGTGCATGTCGATAAAGAAACTCTCAGAAATGAGACGACGGAAGGATTTTGAGACGCGCTTAAATCTGATGAGAGTCTTGACATCGAGCCTTGACAACCAGCAATGATTTCAAGTGGAAGATCAGGGTTCAGAGGAACATCTTCCTCATCATGTCCCTCTACCTTCAACTTCTTCATCATCATAAGTAAATGTGAAGCCTGTAAATGCAGATCCATTAAGTACAAAGTGATTAAACTCTTTGAAAGTTACAAATTAAAGAATCAAATGGTACAAAAGTGAGCAAGAAACACTACACAGATCACTGATATATAACTAGGGTTTTAATGATTCCACTATTACAGTTGTTGCCGCCTAACCGCCTATCCCTCACTTTTTCATCAACATCATTATTGTTTGATTACTTTCATAAAACCCGCCGCTCTCCATTATTTTTTCATCAAAAAAAATTAATTTTTTTTATTCCTCTCATAATACGCCGCCGCCTCTCCCTTATTTTTTCATCGAAAATTTTATTTTTTGATTTTTTTGGGTTTGCAATGGCGTTGAGTGATGACAAGTTCAACATCACCACCATGATCCACTTGCTTCCGGGCAAGTTGGATGCTTCGACGTACCTGCAATGGAAGCAGCAGGTGACGTATGTGCTTAAAGCTCAGGGTTTATTTGGCCATCTTGATGGCTCCACTCCTTGCCTCGTTGTTCCGCCGCCACCTGTGGAGGCGTCTTCTTCCTCTTCCCCGCCCTGACGCCGCTGCCAAGGCCGAGCTGGATGCTTACGAGAAAGCTCAAGCTGCTTGCCTTGCCTGGCTGACTCTTGATCAGAGACTCTTTGCTGTTCTTCTGGCCTCTCTTTCGCCGGAGGCCAGGAATGTCATCTCCCAGTGTTTGACTACGAAGGACATGTGGGATACCTTCGCCAGCACGTACCAGCACAACACAGTGACAGCCGCCTTCAACCTTCGTCAGCAGGCTGGTATGATTCGTCAGACTGGTACTGTTCAGGACTTGCATCTTAGTTTTTTAAAGATTTTTGATCAGTTGGCTGTTTTAAATGATCCCGCTAGTGAACGGGATAAGTTAATGTGGTTTCTCAACGCCCTAGGTCCTCAATTTCAACAGTTTAGTGGTCTTGTATCTGTTAGGGACCCTTTGCCTTCGTATTTATCTGTTGTTGATGATACTAGGCGTTTCGAGTCTTTTGTGGTGAATCAATCGTTGCAGGGACAGACTGGATCTAGACCTGTGGCATTCGTGGCCAACACCCAGCAACCAGGTGGCCCCGCCCAGCAACCAGGCACCGCCCAGCAGCCAGGAGGGGGCCTGGTCGACTAGGCTTCAAGCGCATGGCACCCATGTGCGGCTAGAAACAACCGCTCCGACGGCCATGGCGGCAGACCCTCCTGGCAGTTCTCCAGTGGTGGTGGTGTGTCCAGATCCGGTCCTAATGTCCAATGCTATACCTGTGAGGATTTTGGGCATATTTCGCGACAGTGTCCTTCAGCTGCTCCGCGTCTTGTAGCTGCTCCGCGTCTTGTAGCTGCTCAAACTCAGCCCTATGGTCAACAATCCCTTGCTGCTCATCCGGGCCAGTTTCTGCACTCTCCTCAGGCTAATGTGGCTCAACTATATCAACCGTATGCTTCCCAGACTCCTCAGCAGTATGCTCCTCCTCAGTACCACCAGTATGCTCCGCAGTACCAGCAGGCTCCGCAGTACCAGCAGTATGCTCCGCAGTACCAGCAGGCTCCTCCGACCTACCCAGCACTGCCGGCTCCTTCGGATCCACGTCCCTGGTATGTTGATTCAGGCTGCACCAATCACATGAGCTCTGCCGCATCCAATCTGTCAAGTGTGGCTCCTTATCATGGTAACACTCTAGTCTCTGTTGGGAATGGGGATTCTATTCCTATTGCTGGTATTGGTGATGCTAGGATTAGCCCTACTTTACACTTGTCTGATGTTTTACTTGTGCCTGCTATCACGAAAAAACTCTTATCGATCAGCAAGTTGACTAAGGAACTTTGTGCTATTATTGCGTTTGATGATCAGTCTTTTGTGATTCAGCACAAGCTCAACAAGGAAATCCTGGGCAGGGGGCACAGTAAGGATGGGCTGTATGTGTTAGACAGTGGTGTGGCAGCTTTTATTGCAAGTGTGAAGAAAAATAAAAAAACGAGCTTCTTTTCAGATTTGGCATGCTCGTTTAGGACATGTGTCCTCAAGTACTATTTCCTTATTAAACAGAACTGGTTGTTTATCTCTTACTTCTGTACTTCCTAAACCTGGTTTGTGTGAACCGTGTGCAATGGCTAAGGGACAGAAGCTTTCTTTTATTGAGAACTCTAGACGTGCTGATCACATTCTTGATTTGATACATTGTGATTTGTGGGGACCTTCTCCGGTTGTATCTGGGAATGGTTATGCTTATTATGCCTTATTTGTGGATGATTACTCGCGGTTTTCTTGGTTTTACCCTTTGCGCCGTAAGTCTGATTTTGTTGACGTCTACTTCCAATTTTAGGCACTCGTAGAGAACCAATTCTCATCTCGCATCAAGGTGTTTCAAAGTGATGGTGGGACTGAATTCATCAACAACAGGTTGCAGTCACACTTTGGAACTCGTGGAATTCACCATCAAGTTTCGTGTCCATATACACCTGAGCAGAATGGACGAGCGGAACGGAAGCACAAACACATCAAGGAGATGGGCCTCTCCATGTTGTTTCACTCGCGCATGCCACTCTCTCAAATGGATGATGCATTTAATACTGCTGTCTTCACCATCAACAGGCTGCAACCCCAGTCATTGACAACAAGTCTCCTTTTGAGGTACTTTTCGGACGTTCTCCTGACTATTCCAATTTTCACCCTTTTGGTTGTAGAGTCTTTCTGTATGTTCGTCCTACAGCAGAACACAAACTAGCTCCTCGCAGTCTGCCTTGTGTCTTTTTGGGTTACAGTGCGCACTACAAAGGTTTTCGATGTGTGGATCCAATTTCAGGGCGTATATACATGACTCGACATGCTCGCTTTGACGAGACGAGCTTTCCATTTTCTACGGCATCGTCGGAAGCTCAGTTTTCTTCGCTTGATGTTTCCTCTTTTATTGATCCTACTGATCCTGATCTTGAGACTGCCTCAGTTGAGATTATACCATCTCTACAACCTTGCACTTTGTGTGATGAGTCTTCTTCACCAGCACCGCCTACTGAGCCTGATGAGTATGTTCCTGCAACTCCAGTGCCCTCGCCAGTACCCTCGAGTCCGTCATCTGATGGATCACCAGACACCTCTAGTGTTGATTCGGGATCATCCGGACAAACCTCTCAGACTCATCCTGTGTCTCATGCTTCGCAGGCTCCTCATGTTCCATCTGCTCCTCGCGCTCATCAAATGGTCACTCGTCATCAGGATGGAACTAGAGTTGCTCGAAATTTTGGTCCTGATTTCGTTGCTACAGGTCTTCTTGCTGAACTCTTGGTCCAGAAGGAGCCCCGCACTTACAAGGCTGCAGTTAAGGACCCTCGCTGGATTGCTGTTATGGATGAGGAGATTGATGCACTTCAGAGGCAGCAGACGTGGCAGTTGGTTTCTCGTCCTTCCCATGTTAATGTGGTGGGTTCTAAGTGGGTCTATCGTCTGAAGTACAAGCAGGATGGTTCCATTGAGAGATATAAGGCTCGATTGGTGGCTCAGGGTTTCTCTCAGGTTTAGGGTCTTGATTTTGATCACACCTTCAGTCCTGTGATCAAGGCTGCAATTGTCCGCACTGTGCTTACTATTGCCACTATGCGAAAGTGGCCCCTTCATCAGTTGGATGTCAAGAATGCTTTTTGAAATGGTGTTCTTGATAGTCCGGTTTACATGGCCCAACCGGCTGGCTATCAGGATCCTGCTCGACCGAATTATGTTTGTCAGCTGACCAAGGCGATCTATGGTCTCAAGCAAGCTCCCAGGGCATGGTTTGATCGGTTCAGTGCTTTTGTTCTTCGACTTGGTTTTGTTGGAAGTCTTTCAGATCCTTCACTGTTTGTGCTCACACGAGATTCGGTTATCCTCTACCTCCTCATTTACGTTGATGACATTATTCTCACCGGTAATGATGGTGTTGCCATTCGACGTTTCATCGCTTGTGCGGATCAGGAGTTCTCTGTCAAGGATCTTGGACGCCTCAGCTACTTTCTTGGTTTGGAGGTGACTTATACTACTACTAAATTGTTCTTGGGTCAGGCCAAGTATGCTCGGGATATTCTTCAGCGGGCAGGGATGCTAGATGCAACACCAGTCTCTACACCGTTCCTTCCGTTGTCCCAGCTTCATAGTAGCACCAGTGGTCCATTTCACAATCCGAAGTTGTATCGTTCTCTTGTGGGTACCCTCCAGTATCTTACCATCACTCGACCTGATTTGTCCTTTGCAGTCAATTCAGTGAGCCAGTATCTTCAGGACCCACGAGATGATCACTTTGCTGCCGTTACTCGGATACTCAGATATGTTCGTGGCACGCAACATTGTGGTCTAACTTTCACTGCTGATGGTGTTTCAGAGGTTTTAGCATATTCTGATGCAGATTGGGAACGCTGCTTGGAGACACGTCGTTCCACTTATGGCTATGCTATTTTTCTTGGTGGAAACTTAGTGTCGTGGAGTGCGAAGAAGCAGCCGATTGTCTCTCGTTCGAGTTCGGAATATGAGTACAGGGCTCTTGCCAATACTGCTTCGGAGGTTATCTGGTTGACTTACATTCTTTGGGATCTTTGTTATCCACTTCTGTGGGTCGCCTGTCCTTCTTTGTGAAAATAATAGTGCTATCTTTCTTGCTGAAAATCATGTTCCTCACAAGAGGGCAAAGCACATTGATATTGATTACCACTTTGTTCAGGAGTTGGTTGCAGCTGGCAAGGTTCGAGTAGTTCATATTCCACGTCGTTACAAGTAGCAGACATTTTAACTAAGGGACTCAATCGCGCGTTGTTTGATTTTTTCCGGTCCAAGCTTTGTGTTTCTATCAATCTGACGCTTCGCTTGAAGGGGGTGTGACAATAGAAGACTAGGAGTACTTAGAAGATAATTAGTTGTAATTCTTGTATATTGTATGTATGCCCCTAGGGTTTAATTTGTAACAGTTAGGACCCTCTCTGTAAGTATAAATAGTTGCTCAGTATGTCAATACATATTACGTTGAAAATTAGTCTTTACACTTACACGGTGGGTGCTATTGCAGCCATCTTTGTCGGCTCCGGCGTAGATTGAATAGGAAGAAGATGATTTCATCGGCTCCGGCAGTAGAAGATGAACAATTTTGTTACAGCTTGTAGGGTACGTTGGGGAGTGCATCCGAATAAATAGCTTAATAAGTAATACTGTCATGAAGCTGAAGATTAAAGCAGGGTAAAATGGTCCATGCCAAGGGTCAAGATCCATGCCAAGATCCGTGCCAAGTCTGGTGCCAGAAGACCATGCCAAGTTCATGTGCCAAGGGAGCTAAGTCCAGTCAGTTAGCTGGAACTGCCAAGATCAGTTTCTGATCTTGTTCCAACTGATTTGATTCTTCTATAAATATAGAATGTAGCAGTTAGATTAGTCAGCGAATTTGTTAGCTCGATCATGATTTTCTGATCCCTTTTCTCTTCTCTTTTCTCTCTCCTTTTTCCCCATTTGTAACTGAATTTTGAGTTTGAATCAATGGAAATTACTGTTTGATTTTATTGAATTGAAGAGATCCTAACGGCTTGGTATCAGAGCAGCGATTCTCCGACAAAATTATGGCCGGAAAGAGTCGTGAAGTTCGAGAACAACTGGAGCAGATCGACCGGAACTATGCCGAAATGTTGCAGACAATCCACCGGAATGAACAGTCTCAGACCGACAGATTTGTGGCGCTAGAAACTGACTGGGATGGTAAGCTGCTGGAGTTACGAGATAGCATCTCCGGCGACCTGGAAACGAAGCTCACAGAACGTGACAAGCGCTGGGAAATGGAGATGGCGCGCCAGATCGGAGAAGTATGCCGGAAGCAGGATGATACAGCTGCAGCTACCAGTGAACAGTCCAGACAAATCTCTGCGTTAGCACAGCAGCTCTGCGGTCAGAAAGTAGGAGAGAACTCCGGCAATGTGGAAGGAAATTCAGGTGGCTGTCCTTTGAGAACTCCACCTCTCAATCCTATACCAAAACCTAAGGTACCAGTGCCAAATCCTTCTCTATTTGAGTATTCAGCAGTTAGCAATTTGCATAAGGATTTTGTGGATGCATCTTATCCATATAGAGCTGATTTGCATGATTCTGATAAGTATGGAAACTGGAAAAGCATTGTAGATAAGAAAATCAGTAAATTGGAATTGCCTAACTTCTCTAGTATTGGTATTAAACCTAAGGATTGGATTAGAAAGTGTGACAAATATTTTACTTTTAATTTGATCAAAGATATGGATAGAATGAAGGTGATTGAACTGTACTTGGAGGGAAAGGCTGAGATATGGTTTTTAAGCAAGAAAAACATGAATTGGTCATGGCAAGAGTTTTGTGAGGCTTTGTATGAAAGGTTTTCTGAGTCTAAGGGTAGAGATGTGGTGGAGGAATTTAGAAAGTTATACCAGAAGGGGACTGTCAAAGAATACTTAGAAAAGTTTGAGGAGTTAAAAACATTAGTGAAGGGGCTGGATTCTAAGCTTTCTGAGTCATATCTCACATCTAGTTTCATAAGTGGACTAAAAGAGGAACTTAGACCAATGGTGAAGCTAATGAAACCTAGGGATGTAGCTGCTGCTGCAGAAGTAGCTAAATTTGAAGAGGAACACTGGGAAATGCTACAGAAGAAAAATAGGGCTATAAGCAGTGGGAACCAGCCATATCACAAACCTACAGTCCCTAGATTACCTTGGAAAGATTTCAATAATGAGAAAAAAACACCTCAGAGTGGTTATAAGAGATTAACTCCACAAGAAGTTCAGCATAGAAGGGATAATCACCTTTGTTATAAATGTGGTGAGAAATTTGGGCCAGGTCATACTTGTAAATTTAAGCAAGTCAATGTTATATCCACCTCAGATACTAATTGTGAAGAAGGTAATGATATTTGGGTGATGGAAGATGATGCTATTGAACTGAAACAGTTGGTAGATGAGGTAGAGGAGCTTGAAATGACTGATGCCTTTGTCTGTAATTCTATTGGGAGAGATCAGGCTTCTGAATCTTTGTCTTTCTATGCTACAATTAATGGTCATAGGGTAAATTTTTTGCTGGATACTGGCAGTGCTGGAACTTTCATGGATTATCAACTAGTGGAAAGGTTGGGGTTACAGTTATGTCCTACTAGGGGGTTTATTGTCACCGTGGCAAATGGTGATACTGTAAGAGGTTCAATGTTATCTCCAAAAGTTAAATGGCAAATTCAGGGTCATAATTTCACTTTTGACATAAGAGTGATGGATATGGGAGGTAAGATGGAAGTAATTTTAGGCACTGATTGGATGAAACATTTCAGTCCCATCAGCTTTGATTTTAATACTGATGACATATGGATTTGCAGTAAAGGTGATAGTTGGACATAGAGAGGTAATTGTTCAACAGCCACTTTTAACAGGCTGTATGGTTTGGAAGCCAAAGAAATTTACAATTGCAAGAGAAAGAGGATCAGGGAAGACTGTGAAAGAGAATGGGAGAGTTATGGCCAACAGTGGGGAGAAAAACTGCAAGGCCAGTTGATGGCAGTCAAGAGTGGAGATAAAGGAGGTGCAGAACACAAGAAGCAGAAACCTCATGATCACTTGCCTGAGAAAATTGCACAGGTGATTTCTGAATTTAATGATGTGTTTGATGTTCCAAATTCTCTTCCTCCTTGTAGAGATATTGATCATCAAATACCTCTTAAAACATATGCAAAACCTTTCAGGATCAGGCCATACAGATATGCTCATTCTCAGAAGGATGAAATAGATAAGCAGGTGGAAGAAATGAAGGAGGCTGGAATCATCAGAACAAGTACTAGTCCATATTCTTCACCAGTTTTATTAGTTAAGAAAAAAGATGGGAGCTGGAGGCTTTGTATAGATTACAGAAAGATTAATGATCAAACTGTAAAAGATAGTTTTCCTATGCCAATAATTGATGAATTGTTGGATGAGTTACATGGTTCTGTCATTTTCTCTAAATTGGATCTTAGATCTGGATACCATCAAATTAGAGTGAAAGAGGAAGATATATACAAAACTGCTTTTCAGACTCATCAAGGACATTTTGAATTTTTGGTAATGCCATTTGGCCTCACAAATGCTCCAGCCACTTTTCAGAGTTTGATGAATAGTATATTTCAGAAACATCTCAGAAAATTCATTTTGGTGTTTTTTGATGATATTTTAGTATACAGTCACTCTGTGGATGAACATGTTGAGCATTTGAGAACTACACTGTCTCTTTTAAGGCAAAATAAATTGGCTGCTAAATTGTCAAAATGTGAGTTTGCACAGAAAAAAATGGAGTATTTAGGTCATGTTATAACATGCAATGGAGTGGAAATGGATAAGAAAAAAATTGACAGTATTCTGAGTTGGCCTCTTCCCAAGAATATAAAGGAACTGAGAGGATTTTTGGGACTTTCTGGGTATTATAGAAGATTTATTGAACATTATGGCTTAATCTGTAGGCCACTACATGATTTGTTGAAGAAAGAAGGTTTCCATTGGTCTGAAGCAGCTACAGAAGCTTTTAACAATTTAAAGAAGGCCATAACTTCTGGTCCTGTGTTGAAAATGACAGAGTTCAATAAACTATTTGTTATAGAGACTGATGCCAGTGAAATAGGTATGGGTGCTGTATTAATGCAAGAGTCCAGACCTATTGCCTTTCTTTCAAAATCTTTCTGCCATAAAAACAAAGGATTATCTACATATGAAAAAGAGTTGCTAGCTCTTGTAATGGGAGTGGATAAATGGAAACATTATTTGATTGGAAGCCATTTTACTATCAAAACTGATCATCAAAGTTTGAAGTATTTGATTGAACAGAGATTGCACAGTGCTATCCAACACAAGTGGATTACAAAATTACTTGGCTTGGATTTCAGTATTGAATATAAAAAGGGAGCTAATAATAATGCAGCTGATGCATTGTCCGGAAGGCCTATGGTGGAAAGAGCAGCAGAGAATCACTGTCATGCTATAAGTTGGGATGAGGATAAAAATCAGACTTTGACTGCTTCAGAAATAACTCAGAGAGATGAGGTGACTGCACTGTTGGATAAAGATGAGAAGAAAAAAATCCATGAGAAAGTTTTTGAGCTGGGAGTAATGACAGAAAAAGTCAGTAAGGAGTCAGAAAAGTCAAGACCAGTGGAAATGTTTTCAGAAGGATCAGAAGCTGACAATGATACACAAATCCAAGTAAATAAAATTGGAGTTGTCTCTGGTCTAATTCCTGAATGGATTCAACAACTGGAATCCAGTTATGAGGGTGATCAAAAGGTACAAGAATTGATTGCACAAGTAATTTTGCAAGCAAATGATGCAATAGGATAGAAGCCAGTATGGTCCTATGTCAGAGGAATTTCTAAACAAGATGGAAAAATATATGTGGGATCAGCTAACTCCATCAGATCAGAAATACTTGATACTATGCATGCTTCCTCTCTGGGTGGACATTCAGGTCAGAATGCTACTATTCAAAGAATTTTAACTGTTTTTACATGGCCAGGATTGAGGAAAGATGTTATTGATTTTGTGAGCAAATGTGTAGTTTGTCAAAGAAACAAATCTGAGCATTGTAAAAGCCCTGGTTTACTGCAACCTTTACCTATACCTGAACAGGCCTGGAAGCAACTATCCATGGATTTTATTGAGAAATTGCCTATTTCTCAGGGTATGGATACTGTGTTAGTAGTGGTGGATAGGCTTACAAAATACAGCCATTTTATAGGACTTAAGCATCCTTTTACTGCATCACAAGTAGCCACAGTATATTTTAGGAGGTCTGCAAGTTACATGGATTGCCTGATAATATTGTCAGTGACAGAGACAAGATCTTTACCAGTCATTTTTGGAAAGAGTTACTGCACAAAATGGGAGTTAAATTGAACTACAGTACTGCATACCATCCTCAATCTGATGGTCAAACTGAGAGAGTTAATCAAGTTCTGGAAAATTATCTCAGATGCTTTTGTAGTGATAGGCCAGATTCATGGTTTGAATGGCTAGGTGCTGCTGAGTGGTGGTATAATACTACTTTCCACAGTATTACTCAGATGACTCCTTATGAGGCATTATATGGAGTTAAACCAGTACATCTTCCCCTTGGTGATTTAACAGATGCTATAATTCCTGCTACTCAGAATTTTATGGAGCAAAGGAATAAAGTTCATCAGCTTCTACAGAAACATCTTCAACAGGCACAGGTGAGAATGAAATTCTTTGCTGATGCCAAGAGGACTGAAAGAATTTTGGAAATTGGGGAATGGGCATATTTGAAGGTTCAAAAATACAGACAAGCATCAATAACTGGAAATGTGGATGCCAAATTGGCTCCAAAATATTTTGGACCTTTTAAGGTACTAGAGCAGATTGGTACTGTTGCTTACAGACTGGCTCTTCCCAGCTCTTCAAAGATTCATCCTGTTTTCCACATTTCTTTATTAAAGAAACATGTGGGATCAGTACCTGCTCAGATCCATCCTATTCCTCCTGAGTTGAATACTGAGGTCTCTTCATTATGTCCTCTAAAAATTTTGCAGAGAAGATTCACTGAGGTTGAAGGAAAACCAGAAGTTCAATGGCTTATTGAATGGAAAGGCTTATCCACTGAGGATGCCTCTTGGGAGCTGGCATCTTTTATTACAAATCAATTTCCTCAGTTCAAGTATTAATCTCTGAAGAATTTTGAAGCTTGAGGACAAGCTTCTGGCTAACAGGGAGGGATTGTCATGAAGCTGAAGATTAAAGCAGGGTAAAATGGTCCATGCCAAGGTCCATGCCAAGGGTCAAGATCCATGCCAAGATCCGTGCCAAGTCTGGTGCCAGAAGACCATGCCAAGTTCATGTGCCAAGGGAGCTAAGTCCAGTCAGTTAGCTGGAACTGCCAAGATCAGTTTCTGATCTTGTTCCAACTGATTTGATTCTTCTATAAATACAGAATGTAGCAGTTAGATTAGTAATCGAATTTGTTAGCTCGATCATGATTTTCTGATCCCTTTTCTCTTCTCTTTTCTCTCTCCTTTTTCCCCCTTTGTAACTGAATTTTGAGTTTGAATCAATGGAAATTACTGTTTGATTTTATTGAATTGAAGAGATCCTAACAAATACTTATAAATTAACTAAAGCTTGTAAGGTACGCCGTGGATTGTATTTATTTTTTAGATGAAATCACTAAGGATGGAGTATTATTATATTGGACGTCTCCAAATTAAAATGAAAGTTTACATGTATAATAATTACACAAAAGTAGAGGCAATAGTAAAATTACTAGTATAGTACCCGTGTTACACACGAAATTTCAAACTATATATAATAAATAAATAATTATTATATTTTAGTGTAATTATAGTAGTAGAAAAAATAATTATAAAATCATTTTAAAACTATAACATTCTTTTAATTAAGAGATCTGCTTCTATCTGTGATAAAGGGGTGGAAATTTTTTGGAGGTCCACTTAGATTATTGCCGATTTAAAAAAATACAAATTGTTACTAAATTAGGCGATCAAATATCACACTTTTTCATTTCTGTATAATAAAGAATTATACAATGTTTTTATTGTGATTATATTTAATTAATAATGTAATGCAATTGATTTGAATTCAATAAAAGTAAATTTGAATTTGGTTAACTCGAATATTTTAAATTAAGTAAAAATCTGAATGCTAATATCGTTAGTGTAAAATGAAATTAGAATTTAATTTTGGATTCAGTAAAATGGTAAACTAATGAAAAGAAAATACCATAAGGCGAGAAAACAACAATATATATACATTTGAGAAAAAATGAAATAAACTATTTATTATGAATACTAGGATTTTCAGCCCGCGCTACGCATCCAAAATGCATCGGCGGGCTGTATTTCACCTAATACAATTGAAGTAATTACTACGTCAATGGAATGATTCAGCCAAACTATTCCGGCAGCGATGCCGTGTCCGTGTGCAATTTACTATATCACTGAGATTTCCTTCTTCGATATCATCGTTGTTGTGTAGACGGTTTTTGGTCCGAATCTCAATCTCCTTGATCGCCCCGCCCTCATTCCACCAAGAGGACATCCGGGAGGTCTACCGCGTCGGTCTGCAAATGTGTCGAAGTTCTCGGCTGGGAAGGATGTTATTGCCATTGGGAATGTGTTTTTAGCTGATGTTGAGAGTGATTGGGTGATGCAGCCTAGAGGGGCTGTTGCTTCTTCTTTTTCCAGACTCATGAGGATCCTGTACATCATGTGGAACAGTCTCCATTGATGAAGGAGTGCCAAACTGGGAAGAGTTGCCAGTATTCAAACTTACAAGATCATCAATCTCAGAAGGGGTAATCTCTTGCTTCATACCAGCTTTAGTAAATGTAGTGAGTTGATAGCCATAGGATGAAGAAGACATGTTGTAAAGTCGGCAGAATAGCTGCTGAGTCTGGATTTGAGAATTGATTTCATCAAAATCTACAAGACTTTTCTCTAGAGAACATTAAGAAAATCGTAAATTGTATGTATAAGTCAAAAGTATAACATATGAAATAATAGTGATTAATTACGAACCGATAAGTGCAGCTCATGGACTTCATCGCCTGTCATGTCTAGCAATTTTTCAGCAAATTCCCCTTGGACATAAGTATCAATTGTACCACTTGGATCAGTTAATTTAGGTCAAACTTCAAGCTGCAGAAAGGAGAGGGTCTGTATCAAATATATGTTGGAGATGTACTTAAATAAGAATTAAAACATACAATAATATGTCGACCTTGCTTTTGGAAGAACATCAGGAGTCTGACAAAAGTTGCAATGAAAAGGGATATTCATTGGAACAGGTGATTCATTATCACAATTTGAACAAATAGGCCAAAGCAAGTCTTGTTTAAAGTCAACGATAAACGGTGAAGCTTTTATCCAACAGTGCTTGACCTGAAGCATGAAACATACATGTGGGAATAGTTGAAAAAACAAATAGTAAATAATGACTGTTAACAATGGTGAAAACAAAAGAATAATTTACTGGCTTGTTAATGCAAATATCTTGGCTTATCTGGCGGATGTGCTTGATATTAGGTGCCCGAACAGACTGGAATTTGATTTTGCATAATTTGTTGTTCACAATTTGATGCAGATATTCCGTATTGTTTGAAACCCTGAAATTAAAATAAAATTTATTTAGGAAGAAGATTTACAAGTTGATGTATAAAACTCATATCTAAATACACCACACTGCTTAATGATTAATATCTAAACAGTCTCAAATCTAAACAGTCTCAAATGTAACTTAGTACTAATTGATAATGATCGAAGATAAGTATTAAAAGATAAAGACTACTTTTTGGAAGCACTACTTAAGTAAAAGAGGAGTCAGCTCTTCACATGATGAAGCTCAGTTCAATGAGCCAGAAAAGATGGAAGATCCACGTATTTGATTGTTAAATAATCACAACTTTTTTTCTCAAGGAATTGTAACAAATTGTAAATGCATTCATCTGATATATTATAGCAACTGACTCTACAAGATTATATATATAGCTTAGATTTTGCAGCAATATATATGGAATTTAGATAATATCGCAGGGACCATTAGATCAAACACATAAAATGGATAACCAATGTGTGGAAAATTATCAGAATGGTCACAGAACCCAAGCTTCAAACTATCGGATTTGCATATTATGTTAATAATGCAGTAGGAAGACTACAATACATAGGAAAGGCTTTCAGATCAGTAGCAAGATCTCTAGAAAGAGGATGTGCAAGACTGCAACTACTGAAAAATTCAAACATTCCCAGGTAGCAACAGCTAAGAAACAACCGAAAGGTCAAGCGACAAAGATTGCAGATATTGCAGCATTAAAAAATGGTTCAAATGACAGGAAATCTATATATTATTAGAGCAATAATACACAACTAACCAGCAGCCAAAAGCAACAGCAAATCAGAAATAATTGCAAATTCCAGTAGATGAGAACCAGCACAAATGTATGTTAAAAAATGCAGAATCCCTTGTCATAATTTCGGTTCAATGACTGTTCAATGCGATTTTACAAGACCATAACACTCAGTGTTTACAAAGGCCAGAACAGTGCAACATATTATTTCAATTTGAATAGAAAATAAATTCACATAGAACCAAATACTAACTGAATATAGTTAATATCAACATATCATATATGCACAATGAATATCCATGATATATCAGATAATTTTACACTCATTAGATATCTGAAGCACACATACACATATATGAGATTTAAATGTTAATATAAATCAAATAATAAGAGCTAACCATGTATTTAAAGACATAATATGGGGCATAGGTGGATCCAGAACGATTCTTGTGTTTGTTTGTGCAACCAGGGAACACCTGTCACGTAAACAAATAAAGCTAAATGCATCACAATAAATGGCAATTGAAATGAGAGCATATTAAATTAAAAACTGATTATATATCAAATTCAATGTCTTACTTGATTTTTTCTTCACTCCTGAAGACATCGATACGAATTATCTATGATAAAAGAAGAAAATAAGGTGTTATAGTAGTGTGTATTAAGAACAAGTTATATGAAGAAACATGAAAACCAGTATTGTAGAACAGTCAAGATAGTTTCAATCATAACAAATTATAGCAAGCTAAGAACCCAGAAAGACTAAATCGAAATGGTTGGAGTATTTTGATCAAAAAAAGAAAAGTTTAATTTGCAAAGACAATGTTGGCTCAAGCTGTAGATAACATTGGTAATATACTTCTTTATACCAGCCAAGAAAAGGTACATAAATGTTTATGATAAATAAATGGATAGCAGAAAAAATTATTTTATTAAACAGGTTTTCATAAACACACATCAGTAACTCAAGCTGATCATAGCATTGATAAAATCATTTTTTATGTCAGCTAAGAAAAGGGATATAAAGGATTATCTGACATTGGTAAATCCCAACTTTTAGTTAAGGACATCTTCTCTCATTCATATTAATTATCATATGACCCTTGTTAAACATAGGAAAGAGGCAAAGAGCAAAGAATTAGGTCATCAAACATAAATTGAACTTGTAAACATAATGATACATGCACCACACAGACAACTAAAATAACAAAGTCCCAGAATTGTACAAATATTTGAAAGAATGATTTCATATTACATGCAGGATATATACCCAGAAACCCATGTTTTCAAATAACAAAATTTGAAGTAGAAAACAGAAACCTATGAACATACAACTTATGTATATTACACAACAAAAAAATAAATTAAACGATAATATATGACCTGCTATTTAGAAGTAGTGCGGAAGGTGCAGAAGTTGCAGATTACCGCAAGAGATCGAGACGATGACCGGAGCCGCGACCGCCTGAGAAGAAGAACAGTTCACCACAACCCCCACCTACAGCTTCAGTTTGCCTTTGCTCCGGACCAGAATCAGAGAATCCGAATGAGCGGAGATCGCCGCCAGAGATGATATCAGAAACTCCAGAGCATCCATTCATCCGCCACCAGTTACAAGACATAAAATCATTTCACCACTGTAAATACTCTGAACTCCAGGGACGAAGTGTAAACAATTTGGGGAAATCGAAAGGCAATCATCCTCAATCGACGGAAACAGGTGGCGGCGACCATCATCCTCGAGGAAACCGTTAACCTAATTAAGGAGTGAGGAGTTGTTCCGACAACCGTCAAACATCTCCGGTCGCCAGAGTCAGTGCCATAATTCATCAACCGATGGATCCGGTCGGAATTGAAAGGCCATCATCCTCAATCGGCGGAAACAGGTGCCACCACTCGCCCGCCGATGGATCCGCCTACCGTGAAACACTGGTCGTCGGAGGCAGTGCCACCAATCGTCCGCCGATGGAACCCGTCATCAAAATTGGGGAGGTATTAAAGCTGATATTGAAAATAAAGAATATATAAAATAATTAGACGAATAATGTGATTGGAGGAAAAAGACGGCAACTAAATAAAACCTAATAAAATAATAGGCGACGACGAAACGGGGACTGTAGCTTCCGTATCCCCGCTTTTATATATAGAAAGATGTTAGTAATGGCTATATATATTATCATGTTTTAATTATAGCACAAAATTTAATAATAAATTATCTTTAATCTTACTCATTCACATGTTGAAATAAGTTTTTACCATGATGTGACATTAAGGCATTTTGTGATACTACTATATTTCTAACGCTACAATTATCGACATAGTTGAATGTGACCGTTTCAAATCATTCTAAGTGTTGTTCTAGTTATCATTATTTTATTGCACACCTCGTCATTAATATTTTAGTTACATTGGATAAAATTCTTGGAAATTGTAAAGAATGAATATGGTAGAATGATGTGATTGGCAAAGATGCATCAGTCAAAGATGAAGGAGTTGGCTCAGCTAACGGAAACTGGTCTTCGTAGAACACAACATCTCTCCTATCAAAGAATTTATCTGTTTCCAAGTCATACAAGTGGTATCCTTTTTTCCCAGAAGCATATCCTTAGAAGACACATCGACGACTTCTCGGTGCAAACTTATCTCGAATTCGAGGAACTTGAGAGGCAAAGCAGAGACAGCCAAACACCTGGAGAGACTTGAAATCAAGAACACTACCATGAAGTAGCTCAAATGGTGTACGACCATCAAGAAGTGGTGTTGGTGTGCGGTTGATCAAATAAGCGGTTGTAACAATACTTTCACCCCAAAACTTGATTGGTAAATCAGCTTGAAACAAAAGAGCATGTGCAACATTCAACAGGTGTCTATGCTTGCGCTCCACTCGTCCATTCTGTTGTGGTGTGTCAACGCATGAAGTCTCAAACAGGATACCAGATTCAGCAAAGTAGGTCCGCAGAGGTAAAAACTCAGTTCCATTATCAGATCGAACACGACGAACATGTCGACCAAACTGGGTATGTACTAGAGCACAAAAATGTTTAAACCTATAAGCCACTTCGGATTTCGCAGCAAGCAAGTGAACCCAAACAGCTCTAGAATAATCATCAACGATGGTCAAAAAAATAAAAAACACCACTAGTAGAAGGAGAGCTATAAGGTCCCCAAACATCACAGTGTATCAAGTCAAAACGTTCACGAGCTATTGAAGAACTCACAGGAAAACTATGGCTGGTCTGCTTTGCTCTATGACAAACGGTACAGGGAGCACTCACGTTATTATTACCAGAAGGAAAGAGAGAAGATAAAACTGTGGAGGATGGATGTCCAAAACGTTTATGCCAAAGATCGGAAATAGCAGGAACAACAGCGGCGTGATTCGGCTCCAACAGTGATGCACGGATACTATTGGTCATAGATGACTGAACTCCACCATCCAATGTGTGAAGCCAATAAACCCCACCATACTGCTCACCTACACCAATCACTGTCCTCGAACTGATTTTCTGTATTATGTAAAAATCTTCCGTGAGCAAAGCAAGACATTTTAATGAACCAAGCAATCTAGAACAAGATAATAAATTACAACGTAATTCAGGTATATAAAGTACATGGGGAAGTTGAATTCCACCAAAATTAAGAGTTTCATATTCGATAGCAGAAGAAATCGTTCCATCGGGTAAGGCAACATCAACAGTACTATCAGCAGTAACTATATCAGATAGAGCACCCTTAACACCAGTCATGTGATAGGAAGCTCCCGAATCAAGTATCCAAGGTAAAACAATCTTGCCAGACATGTTGGCAGTAGAACTATTCAATTTAGTAAAGAGAGTCAAGGCCATACTCCATTGTTCATCACTTAAACAACCACCAACGGATGATCGATCAAAACCAGATGGCACGGCAGATGAAGCGAATCCTGGTGGTGGCGGAACAATTGATGGAGCAGTGGCTGAAGCAGCAAATGGCGTTCCTGGAGGTAGCCAGCGAAGCACAGCAGAAGGTGGACGTTGGGCTTGTCGAGAACCACGCAGTACGGTATTCATCATCATGGTTTCTTTTCTTCTTTTTCTTTTTTTTTGCGGCGACGCGCGTGTCGTCACGCGCGGCAGAGGAGGAACCGAGCGTGGGCAATGGCGCGTGTTTACACGCGCTGAGAGAAAGACGCGCCGAATCTGGAGCGTGTGGTCACGCACTGACGGTGACACCTGGCGCGTGTTTACACGCTCTGTCACGGGCGAGTGGAAACAGGCTGGGAGCAGACCTGGACAATCGGTAGAAGCAAAAAAACAGAGATTTGAATCAGACCTGGGAGCAGCGATTTGGATCAGCGATCGAAACTTGGATTCAAAACAGAGGATGAATGGATCACGGAAAAAACGTCCGAAAATCAGCAGTAAGAGGAATCGATGGAAACAAATAATATGTTTAAAAATAATGACCGGCAATCAATCGGTAAAATATCAAGGGATTAAAAGTAGGTCGGATTTTTAAGAGGTTTATGGATCTTTTTTATCTGATACCATGTAAAGAATGAATATGGTAGAATGATGTGATTGTATTAATATGAGGGTACAATATGTATAGGCAGAGTACAAAGATAAACTAAGTAGGTATATCTATACACTAATACACAGTCATAATCCTACTAGGCACAAAGCTGTAACTTCCTAATTTATACACAATAAAATATTATCAAATCATAACAATATATCCTAATAGAAATAAAAAATAGCGATAGCTTGTAATGAAAAATTTTATGTGTTGAATAGCACATTTGAAGTAGATAAACATTATCAATCAAAAGACAACTTGATTAGGATTTAATTAATCTAATTTTTCTGTTAATTTTAATATAAAAATAACTGAATGTTTTGGTATGATCACAATTACGATCTAATTATTTTAGTTGGATACAAACCTTGTCATCGATAATGTTTATCTGAAAATTTGAAAAGTAAGAGATAAATAGTACAATAATTAGTAAAAGACATAAATTAGTATAAAAAGGCAAACAAATAGTGAAAAATCTTTTTAATTATGTTTTAATATGATCATAATTACAATTTTAATCATTTAGTTATATACAAAACTGATCATTCATAATGTTTTATCTCACAGAATATGAAAACATATGACGTATCACTAATTGTACAACAATTAAAAGAAAAGTTAGTAAGGCGAAGTGAATTATACTAAATTAGTAAAAGAAGTAGGCAAACATTTACGGAAAATTATTTTTGGTTATTTTACACCGTTATTTGGGAAAATGAAATAAGTTTTATAATTAGTAAAAATTAGGCACAAAAATAAGATAAAGAAAATGCGACACTTGAGTTTACCAATTTTTACTATAATTATTATTATAATTTAGTATAGAAGACAATAGTGATGAAAAGATTTACTTGTGGAATAGCACAATTTAAGTAGATAAATATTGTCAATTAATCTTCAAGAGATTTTCATTAGGATCTGATTAATCTTACTTGTTTTTGACACTAATAAAAACATAATTGCATGTTCTGATATGATCATATTTATTAAAATCTTATAATTTCAGCTATATATACGAAATTTTTCATTGAATATTTATATCACAATTCGAGAAAATAATACAACAAATCAGTGAAAACTTAGTAAAGCAAAGTAAATTTTACTATAATTAGTAAATATATTAGGCTAGCAATTAGTGAGAAATATTTTTAGTTATTTATATATTTTTTGGTGAAATTGTCATAAGTTCTAAATTTAGTACAAAAAAGTTTTGGCGGAAAATAAGTGAAGGAGAATGAGACACATGGCACCAGTGTTTACTAATTTAGTAATTAGTACAGATAGATAGGAAATTTTTTAGTGAAATTATCTATGCATCTGAATTTAGTAGTAATAATGTCAGAATAGTATATCTAATCATAATCTAAAAACTAAACAAGGATATGTGGATAGAAAATAGATAAAAGTTATATACAACGGCAATCTCAATTAATTTGGGTCGGACTAACTGAATACGAGCTGCTTACATTACCGGACATAGTATAATAAAACCGTAATCTTTTCCTAGTTAGTCTCAATAGACATTATTCGAACCTGGGCCGGTTTAAATACTTTCCAATTTGTAGGGTTGTAGTTGCTGAACACTATAGTGATATAATTTGGAGGTCTCGAGTTCAATTCCTGTTTGGCACAACCTTTTTGTTTCATTTGAGTGCCATTTATATGGAAATATAATTTAAAAAAGTTCAAAACCCAGTATCACAAAAGAGGACTTGTTTTATTTTAGAAACATATCTGGGCCTCATTATAGATCAGGCCCCCGCTGACGGGCCTCATTACAGATACAAAAAATATATTTATTTTTATTAAAAACCAGTCTCCTCAAATCCAAAAGTCAATCTTTGAATTTCCTATAATAGATAGCCTGCTACCGATCTCGCTGCATCCCAATTCCTAATTTGACCAACCGCCGGGCCTCTGCCGTCTGCCGCCGCTACATAGACTTTGGACTGTGCAGTGGTGTTTAACGAACAAAAATTGGATTCAGATTTTGGAAAAATGGAAACAGCGAATGAGGAGGTGTTAGAGAAAAGGCCCGGCATCCTTATGATCGGATCCCCCAACGTTGGTAAACGCACCCTTCTTTCCAGTAAGTCCCTCTTCCTGAATAATGATGTTGGGTTTAAGGGATTCTAACATTCCATGTGCCGATTGCTAGGACTGATTTCCTTGGATGTAGAAGCTACCTCACTGTCTCACTCTTCAGTATACGGGTAAGTTATCTGCTCTTCCTGATTGTTTCTTACTGTCTAATTTGGTTCACTAATCTGTGACCAGATGGAATATCAACACCAAGTATTATGCAGTTGATGTTGCTCTCTGTATGACACATCTCCATAATGATGTTTCAGTACAGAATATACTGAATTACCAGGGGATGGCTGCATTGGTCATGGTCTTTGACATGAATGAGGTTAATATAAAAAGCCTCAAATTTTTTGCTTTATCTCTCAATTTGGATGATTCATGACTTGTTTCCTTTACATTTAATCGCAGCCAGCAACTTTTGCTGCACTCAAGGAGTGGGCGTCGCAAACGGATATCCAGCAGTTTGAGATACTGTTATGTATTGGTAACAAAGTGGACCTTCTCCCTGGTCATCCTGCTCATGCCGAGTACAGGAGAAGGCTTTTGAAGCTCAATGAATCTGCCGATCAGGATTATGGAATCTATGAAACTGAAGGTAGTAGCTTGTTAGGAAATGAAGAAGATTTAACGTCGGAGATAAAGAGATCTTGCATTGACTGGTGCATTGATCTCAACATTGAATTTGTTGAAGCGTGCGGATCAAATGCTGATTTTGATAAATGTGAGGCTCAGTTATGTTTTCGCATATGTTTAATTGCATTAAAAATGATTCCTAAGTGCATGACATCTTTTGGAACTGGTTCTTGACAGGTTTATCAGTGGATGGTGATGTACAAGGTGTTCAGCGAATTTTCGGGGCGCTCTCTGCTCATATGTGGCCGGGAATGATTTTGAAATCTGGTGATAAGATTGATGAACCTTCATTACCAGACCAAGGAGGTCTCGTACGCTACTTTCTTACTTAATTTCATCCTTGTTCTCTCCGGTGTAAGGATTATGAACCTTTCTTTTGCATGTTCTCTGTTCAGAGCTGTCTGATGAAGACCCGGACTTTGAACTTGAGTATGAAATCTTGTCCGCTGGCTCAGCTGATCGATGGGATGATGCAGATGTAGAATGGGTGTCATCAGCGAGTGGTGATGCTACAACTTCTGGGACTACTAGTGGCTCTACTGGGCAGACAGTTATGATTGAGGATACTGATGCTGGGGGTGATAGTAAAAAGAAGATGGCCATGGACGAGTTGCAGCTTTCAAAATCAACTACTCAGTTGGAGAGCAGCGGGGATGAAGAAACAGGAAAAATGAAGCAAGCTTCTGCTGACAGGAACTTGGAACCTGAAAATGGGGGCAGTGCGTACGATTTTGAGGATCTGGAGCAGTTGATGTCCGAGATTGGTAGTGTGCGCGATAGCCTGAGGCTGCTGCCTGATTTTCAGAGGAGAGAGATGGCTGCCAACCTGGCCATGAAAATGGCCGCCATGTTTGGGGATAGTAGTGGAGATGAAAGAGACGAGCACTAGTCAAGTTTGATCAAATACACATCAATCATCTTTTTCCCTTATGCATTAGGTTATTTTTACATCTGGATTGATCCCTACAAGTATACATGTGGCTAAAATGCGTTACATCTCTAATACATATTACTAGGTTTTGTAAAATTCAATTTTAATATGAATATGAATCAGAGGCGGATCTATGCTTAGACTAGAGCAGGATCAGCCAAATCAGCCCGTGAACAGTATTTTTGAGACTAACTTTCGTTGTAGTGCCTTTTGGCTCTGTACTGTCACCTACCCTGATATTAATTTCTAAATCCGCTACTGCATATGATTGTGCAAAGTATTGCATTTTACCTGCTGAGGTGAGAGCTTGCAAGAGATTGGCTTGCTTCTTTAGGTTTAGGGCAGTCTCAAAATAGTCGTGCTGATTAAGGACGGATTCGGAACATGTTCCGTGTTTGTTCCACTTGTGCGACCAGAAACCAGTGCCGTCGCTGCTCGGACAAGCTAGGGATGCCCAGTCAGTCTGCATTCTGCTTTCAAGATCTGAAATCTAAACATTTTGAACATTCAGACCCTGTCCAGTTCAACTTATTTGGTGCTGTGCTGTGCTGATGAGTGTTGTGCTGTGCAGATGAGTGCTGAGCTGTACTGATCAGTGCTGTACTGTGCTGATCTTGTGCTGAATAGTATTGAAAATGTTGAATAGTGTTCATTTGAGTTGAATAAAAAACACAATGTTTATTACTTAAGAACTAAAAAGTTCACTTAATTAATATTATTTTTACAAAACATAAAAATAGTGTCCATTTAAAGCTTAAATGTGTTGAGCTGAATAGGTGTTGTACTAACCAGTGATGTGCTGTGCTGATGAGTGTTGTGCTGTGCTGATCAGTGTTGTGCTGTGCTGAAATATGCTGCAATAAGTTGAACTGGACAGGGTCTCAGTAACTAAGGATATAGAAATGAATTACTAATTAAGTAATAACAATCAAGTATATAATAGTGTTAATATATACTTACCTGGTCTGGGTTGAATTCGGCACTCGGTTCACAGTTGGACGGGTAAGTCCCATCATTGTAATTGGGCCAAAGCCCGTGAATTCCGAAATCTGCAGCAGGCTTCCTTGTTTGTGGATGGCAGCATCCTTTTTTGGAATCACAGTAAACTCCCGGCCACTGAATCATGAAATCAATTGTATTAATTTCAAATGAATATTAAATCACCAAAATGGAAAAGAAATTAAGCTGGGGGAGAAATACCAAAGTTTATGGTTTAGTAATACTTTGATTCAAATACCTAATAACAATACTTGTTATTAATATACTTTAAATTAGGTATCAAATACTTTAATTTCATAACAAGTTTTGATTCAAATACTTTATGGTATCAAACTTTGATTTCATTAAAGTATATAACAATATGCCTTTTCAAACTAAACATTAGGTTTTCTCGTAACTCATCGACTAAGAATATATATATTTACAAATTAAAATTTTATTAAGTGAAACTAATTAAACTAAGCTAAGCAAATTCGGACTCCGGCTTAAAAACAATGGTGTTACCGTTATTGATGCAGAAAATATTTAGTATATTTAAATGATCATGAAACTTTCATAAGATATGGAGGAGGCTTCTAAATAGACATATATTTAGATATTTCTCATATCCCACGAGGTGTCTTCAATTTTAGAGAATATTTGTACTTTATGATTTTTTTCGATATGTAGTGAGTCCATATATTTCACTCTATTATAATTTTAGTTAAAATATAAATATTGAAATTAATGGAGTACAGTTTTTTAATAGAGATAAATATTTATTAGGTTCAATATTCTTCGGGGCTACTATCATTGGGGAGAAAGAGAAAAAAAAAGGGACAGTAGTCAGTAATCTCATCGAAATAACAGAAGATTAATTATTAGTTGCATAAGTTGATTCGTTGCCCGTTGCATGCACCGTAATGGAAACAGAATCTTGATCGAACCAGTTGAAATCGGGTTGCGTAATTAGATAACTCATGAGTGTATTTCACTCATTTACTTTTTGCATGTATACGAATTTTACACTCTTACATATTATAAAAGCCGTAGAAGAATTTGTGTTTCTGATCAGCATCATACATGACGGTAAAAGTATTATAGTTTGAATATACATGTTACGTAGAATTCAAAACTATATCATATGATTATATTAATACGGATGTAGTATTTTAAATTGATGGTCAAATATAATACAGTTATAGTGAGATAAGATATTGTTAACCGAACAGAGGGCAAAAGTATGAATTTTTCACTGTAGTGTTGTTTTTCGACTTGATCCGATTTTTCAAATCGATATTTTATTCTCGACCTAGTTACATAGGTCAGGTTTGTTCTCGATCTGGTTTACAAATCGTATTTCGGTTTGTGATTTGTGTCTTTCAAAGCGTGGTGGTATGGAGAACATAGATCATTCTCTACATAAAGTGGTAATGCAGTTGTGTGGCAGATCCATGCTTGCCATAGTAAGTGATGTACGAGAATCTCATTTTTGCCAAGTAATTTTTACGGTAGAATATTTAAATCCCTAAAGACTGTATTGAAATTTTATTAATTAATTTAGTTTCTCTTGTATTGAACCGGTTAATTGTATATAATTCCATTAATTCTCTCTCTAGCTATTTCGCTTTGCCTTCTCTCTAAGGAGATAGTTTCACGCGCTCCCTTTTCAGTCCACCAACGTTTAGATTCGCCTGTAACGGCTAATTTAACGGCTCAATACTGACATAACCACTGCAAACATGGCGGATCCACCGCCTCCGGGCAGCGGAACTTCTTCAAACCAGCACCACAGCCCTTCTCGTACCGGGATGCTCTAAACAACCAAACCCACCCCAAACCAATAGATAGAACCCTGAAACTTAACCCAATCACTGAGTATAAATGGGAAATTGCAGTCCTTCTCTGATTCCGATATCGATACTATGTCGGAACAGTTCAACCGGCACCTCGTCGGAAAGTTCCACGGAGGCAGACCGGCGCTCACGTTCATCCGCCACCAATTCAAAAAGATAGGTTTCACTGGTGAGGCCACAATCACAGCTCTGGATAGGAATCATATCTTCATTCAATTCGACCATGACGAGGATATTCAGAGATACTGGATTAAACGGAACTGGAACATTGGTGGCTCGAACATAAAAGTTCTCAAATGGACCAGACATTTCAATATCCATGAAGAGCCCCCTTTTGCTCCAGTATGGCTAACAGTTGAGTATCCTCCTACATTCTGTCTTGATAGTGAGTATATCCCCTTGATTGCAAATGCTTTTGGTACTTTGATATATGTTGATCCACCAACACTCAACAAATCCAGACATTCAGCCCTTAGGATTTGTGTGGAGATGAATCTGACAGGTCAATTTCCTGAGAGGGTTAGATTAGGCTCAAAAACTGAACACTTATGGTGCAAAGTTACATATGAAAACCATCATGTTTATTGTACCAAATGCTCAAAAATAGGTCATGTGATGGGTGAATGTGCTATTCCAAAGCAGCTTCCAGTACCAAAAAATAAGGCTGACACTTTTAAGGTAGCTAAGGGTAACACAAAAGACACTCACAATGCACACAATGCACAAGCTAAGCACACAGACAAGCCAAATAACCAAAGCCTTCATGCCACCCAACCTTCCCAAACTCACCAGCCTCACCCAAAAACCAAGAACCAGGACCTATTTCCCAAACATCCACAACACTCTAAACATATTATTCCTAGTGCCACCATAGAACCTGCTCTTCTGAAAAGACAGCAAGGTAAAAGACCAGTTAATAGGGAGGAGGAGTTTATGGATGCATTAGACACTCTTCACAGCTCAGAAACTGAAATACCCTTTAGAGATAGAGCTACAACATCTACCTCACACCTGGTTTGGAGACCAGTCACAAATGGCACCAAGAGAAACAATTCCAACTGGAAATCCTCAGATGACATTTCCACTGAATTCACACAGGACAGGGAGCTGCCAACTCCAACACTAAACAGAAGTGCTTTATCCACACAGTTGAAGGAATTTAACTTAACCATGTCCTCCAAGTTCTCCCCTTTGCATGACCTTCAAGATGGACCAGATACAAGTGCAGACACCTTCAAAGAGTCAACATAAGTAATTGACATTCAGGACATCACTGATGAGGAAGAGGCCATTGAACTGAGCCACAATGAGAGAGCAGCACCAATGGAGCTGGCAATAATTCCATATGACTCAGGTCAACCTGCTGACAGCAGAAGTGTGACAATACAGCCAGTAACTGAGGTACTCCCCCCATCCCACTCTCTAATTCTTATAGTTAATCACACAGATAGTAGAGTGGATCATATTGCTGCAGTTCATGAGAATATTAGGAATTATTTCAAAACTCCTAATTTGATTGCACCTAAACCCGTCTCCTCAAAAATTACTACTCGTTCAAAAAAAACAATTTGGTTTTAATGAATGTTAATCAACTGACATGGAATGCTAGAGGAATCCAAGGGTCTCTGTGGAGACTTAGAGATATATAGTCAGCCACAACATTTCAATACTCATACTCATAGAAACAAAACTAAAAAGGAAAAAATGCAACATTATCAGAGATTGCTAGGATTTCAACTTTGTTTTTCCTCTACTGACTCTAGGACCTGGATTATGCTTAAAAATGATTTTGTAGATTCTGTAATTCAGGAACAGGATCAGTTTACTCCACTTCGAGTCTCTCATCCTATAAATGGAGTTAATTTCATATTATATGCAATCTATGGATACCATGATTAGTCAGAAAGAATGAAAATGTATGCTACTATATCTACATATCTGCAAACTTGCATGCAACCAGCTCTCCTAGCTGAGGATTTCAATGTCATTAGGTCTATATCAGAGTATAGAGGGTCATCCAGTCCTGAGATATATAGCATCAATGAATTTGGTGTCTTTTTAATCTCAAATAATCTACTGGACATTCAGACTGCTGGAAATATTTTTACCTGGACAAATGGTAGAAAACTTAACCAAAAAGTGGCAAAAAGACTTGACATAATGGTGGGGAATAGCAACTGGTTTGCTTCATTTCCTCAATCCTCTGTTCAAGTGCTTGGGAGATTCCCATCTGACCATAATCCACTTTTATTGGAAATTAAATCCAGCACAGATTCATATCCCAAACCTTTTAGATTCCAAAATATGTGGGTGGAACATCTGGAATTCTTAGAGGTAGTCTCTATGAACTGGAATTTACCAGTTGAGCAATATGGAATGAGACAGTTTACTTCTAAGCTTTCCAGACTTAAACTCATCTAAAAATATGGAATAAAAATACTTTTGGAAATATTTTTGAAAACAAAAAAAAACTAGAACTGGAAATAATAGATCTTGAAAAGAGATAAGACATTACTTCTAGTGCTACTGAATTTTCTCTCTTATCAAGGGCAAATGCTAAACTGGCCAGAGTAACTCACCTAGAACAACAATTTTGGCAGTAGAAATCTAGGAAGAAATGGCTAACTGAAGGGGATCAAAACACTAAATTTTTTCACAACAGTGTTAGAGATAAACATGCTAGATTTGGAATCTCTAAAATCTGTATTGATCAAAATCAGTGGATCACTGATCAAAACCAAATAGGACTTGCTGCAACATCTTTTTACCAGAATTTATTAACCGGTGACAATGTTGACCCCTCTGGAAAGGATCTATTACATTCTTTGAAATACATTCCAAGTATAATTACAGAGGAGGACAACATTTCGCTACTCAAACTGGTTGAATTAGATGAACTGAAGCAGGTGGTATTCAGTCTGGGAGAGCACAGTGCATCAGGACCAGATGGTTTCAATGGTATTTTTTACAGGAAATGCTGGGAGATAATTAATGCAGATCTATTGGAGGCAGTCAGGGAGTACCAGTGTGGAGTCCCCATTCCTAGAGCCATAAGCAGTACTTTGATCACACTGATCCCAAAGGTACAGACTCCTGTCTCATTTTCAGAATATAGGCCAATCAGCTTGTCTAACTTTTCTAATAAAATTATGTCTAAGATAATGGCAGCAAGGCCGTAACCAATAATTGGCAAATGTATATCAGCAAAGTAATCTGCTTTTATTAAGGATAGAGAGATCTCTGATAATAAATTAGTTATGTAAGAGCTGGTCAGACTATTAGATAAGAAAAATCAATGTTTAAATGCTATTTTGAAGTTAGACATGTCTAAAGCATTTGATAGAGTCTCTTGGCCAGTGTTGAATTCCTTGCTGTTACAATATGGCTTCCATGGTCATTTTGTATTTTTAATTCTAAATAACATCAGATCAGCCTGATTTTCAATCTTGGTAAATGGTACAGCTTATGGTTACTTATAGCAACAAGAGGCTTGAAGCAAGGGGATCCCTTATCTCCAATACTTTTTAACTTTGTGACGGAATAATTGAATAGAGGCCTAAAATGCATGTTCCAGTATGGATATATTGACTGATTCTGCATGTCATTGGGCACTATTATTGTGACTCACCTGTCTTATGCAGATGATACAGTGATCTTTCTTAAGGCAACAAGGAAATCCCTGGAAAATTTTGTATCCTTCATTCATCATTATCAGAAAGCCTCAGGTCAGCTTGTCAATTTCACAAAGAGTGCTTTCTATGTGGGAGGTAAGACAAGTTCCATTAGAACTAATATGATATCTGATCTGACTAACATGATTCAAGGCCATTTTCCTTTTCAATATCTTGGGGTTTCAATATATAAGGGAAAAAATTAAACGCATATTTCCAGTCCCTTATTGAGAAAATTAACCACAAGATATTGAATTGGAACGACAAATTCTTAAATATGGCAGGAATGATCATTTTGGTAAGACATGTCCTGGCTTCAATACCACAACACACCTGGTGTGTGATGTCACCTACAAAGCATATCATATCAGAGATAGAAAAATTATGTGCATAGTTCTTATGGGGTAAGACATAATATGGGGATAAGAGGCACTGGATGTCATGGCAATCCCTGTGCTATCCCAAAGCACAAAATGGATTTTCCCTCAAATGTCTCCACACAGTGATGGACAACTACTCCATTAAGCTATACTGAAAACTTCAAACAGGTAATACTCTATGGTCTAGATTAATATGGTCATTGCCTAAATCATCTAGATCCTCAGACCCTTGGAAGAGAGTAGTATCAGTTACAAATACAGCTGAAAAATACACTATAGTACAGGTGGGAAAGGGGGACTGTAGCTTTTGGAGTAGCAATTGGACAGGAACTGGTTGTCTGATAGATAAATGGACTGAAGAACATAAACCATTCCCAGATATGTCAGTTGCTGAATTCCAGTCAAATAGGACCAACATTCTGAAAGCACTAGCTACGGGATTTGATTTTGAAACTGTACATATGTTATCTGTTCCTCTAACAATATTTGACAGGAAGGACTCAATAATATGGATATTGGAGACCACGGGTAAATTTTCAATAGATTCTGCATTTAAAATGTTGCATAGCAATAGAAGAGACATGCAATCCATGGAAAAGGTATGGAATAAAATCCTCACTCCTAAAATATCTCTTTTCTGCTGGAAGCTAATCAACTATTTTATACTTTTTGATGAGATTCTGAGAACACGGAAAATTACCTTAGTGTCAAAATGTCTTTACTGTTGCTCTGAAGATTCACTCTCACACTGTTTTTTAAAATGTAAACATGCACAAGCTTTGTGGACTGAGATTTTCCAAACACTAGGCATAGGATTCAAAGTTTTTAATCATATATTTGATGCACTGTCCTGGTTCTGGTCAATTTCCACATACTCAAAGGCAAAAAATACTGCATGTCATATATTACCCAGTATCTTGGTTTGGGTGATTTGGAAACAAAGGTGTGACTTTCTGCATGACAATAAACCTTTAAATGTTAATGCCATGAAACTGCAGATTCGCAAAATAGCTATATCTATTTTTTCTGTGCATTTACAAGTCCCTGGTTCAGATTGTAGCATTATGAAAGCTAAAGGATATTTCCATATACAGGGTGTTCCAAAACAAAAACTGATTAAATCAATTAAATGGATGCCACCTGATATTGGATATAAACTGAACTATGATGCCTCTTGCCCAAATCTAAATCACTCTACAGGTGGTTGTATTATAAGAAATGCATCAGGAGCAGTTCAAATGCTTGAATTCAGAAATTTAATGGAATTGATGACCCTTTAGTTTCTGAACTAAAAGCTTGTAATTGAGGAATTGCTATATGCATAGATCATGAATTTCTACAACTAATTGTTGATCTTAACTGTTTACAGGGTATTCAAATCATCAAAAAGAAGGTACATACACCATGGAGAGTCAAGAGATTGATGTGGCAATTGTGGGATCTAACAGCAGGAAAGGACATCACTTTCTGTCATGCCTACAGAGAGACAAATCAAGTTGCTCATCTTCTATCAAAATTGGCCATCACAGAGCTGTCTTCACCTCAGAACTCTACTATCAGTCTTGACCATATCCCTCCTGATATTCAAAATGCTATCATGACAGATGCAATGCAGCTGCCAACTATCAGAATATGGCAGTAGGTTCCAAACTCACCAATTCAGAATGCTCACTAGTTCATGAAAGATATACATGAGGACCACTATTTTTGGCTTACTGAAACCTGGCTATATGAATATTCTCAAGGGGATGAAGGTGTTTCAAGGGGTAGGAACACTAAGGTTGAGAATAAACAGATAAATCTTTTTTAAAGACAAATATTTTTGTGGCCTTGTCTTTTCATATGTTCTATACTTTAACAGTACACTCTCTTGTATTAATTAATTTTGGTTACATTTTGGGGATGCTAATAAAATTCCCCACCTTTTGGTGGTCTTAATTTTTTAAAAATATATAATTCCATTAAGTCACTTGTATTGGATATATATATTTTGCTATTGGTTTCACACACAAAAAAAATGTGCTCCACGTCTGAATTCAGAGTGCATATTAACAGTATAGTATTTTACTTTTGCTGTCATATAAAAGTACGAAAATAACCTCAACTTAATCATTTAGTTTTTGAGAAACTAGTAAACTCAGAGGAAGAGATAATGTCATTTCATTGGTATTTTAGACTACGCTAAATAAAATATTGAATTAAGTATAGCACCTCTGAAAAGTTAAAAAAAAAAAAAACAGAGGCAAGGTGAGGATTGAGGAACGCATGCAGCGTACCTGAATGTCAACGCTCCCCACGCGGGCCCGTCTTGCATCCCCTACCGCATTCTTTCGTTTTTTTAATTTATCGATATTCAACCTATTCTCGGATTACCAAGCGGTAAATGTCAAAGAGCATGTACTTTTCGCTTTTTCATTAACTCATGGTAATTTATTAACTCATGAAAATTGACAGTTTCAATAGCACGCATGTGAGCGAAGGGTAAAAGTCCAAAATAGATCCACAACCCAACGTATGTAAACGGCTCCAATTATGCATGTGCCTGTGTGGCCAAGATTTCAATTTGAGAATCTGAAAAAAATTGTCTGAAAATTCAATTAAAAAGTATAAATTGGACTGTGATAGTAATTCATTAGTGTCTTGCAAGTAATTAAGTTCTTAAGTAAAGGAATCAGCAGGTTCGTTTTGTATTACAATGTATCAAAATAATTAATATTCTAGCTAGGATATCTCCGAACTTATTTAAACAAAACAGATTCGACCACTCATTTAAATAAAATTATCTTCATCTAAAATGATAAATTGTATTTCATAAAATAAACTGGACTAAATGAAACTATGCGTGAATCTGCTCTTTTGTACTTTCTTTATTTCTAGACAAGTGTCTTAATTTTCAATTAATTTTTTTATAAATAATAATTTTTTATATTTAATATCCATAAAAGTTTATATATTTAAAATTTATACATGTGCCATGTGATGAAAGGAGACCTCAACCTATTAATGCCCTATTTATCTGACCTTATAAGTCGAGTTGTTCAGTTCATCAATTCAGTTCAGTTCAGTATAAAAATAATTGATCAAATTCAGGTAAATATAGACATGCTAATTCTATGAAATTGGATTAAATGAATCTGTTCTTTTGAACTTATCAAAATATGTTCAGTTCAATATAATAAAAATACAATAATGATTTGTAAATTATATTAATTTTCTCTTTTCATATAATTATTTGTCAGATCTATAACTTTAAATTTTTACCTTTACTTTGTGATCAGATGGTTCAGCAAAAGTTACAGTAGAAGAATCAGTAATCAACCATCCAATGGGTGCATATTTTATGTGAGTCTCTTTTGGGACGACGACTACTTGTCGGGATCTCTGGCATTTTCTGTGCTATCAGTTGCAGGCATTTTAAGGTAAACAATTAAACAAAAACTGCCTTCAGTCTTTTGCTCCCTTTTGACCAGTCGTGCTCAACTTGTTTTTAAAGTTTCAGTTTTAATAAACTTCACTAATTACTAAACTAATCTGCAGAAACTTTGGGGTTTTGCAGGCTTTGGTTTGTTAATCTAGGGGCTGTTTGGACCGACCGAGGTGCGGTCAACCCTCGAGGTGCAACATGACAAAACCGGCAGCTTGAGAATTATTCCGTTTTCTGGCATCCAAACAAGATTAACAATGGATGATTCCATTTCGAACCAATTGATTAGTTGATGCCTTTCATATAATCGTATTAATAGTAATACACAAGCTTCAGCAAATGTTATATGCAGAGTTTGCAGCTGGCTCTCGTTGTTTGTATCAAGAGTCAAGACTCAAGACAAAATACAAAAATTGTACTACAATATTCTTCCATTAGCAACCCTAGAACTAAATTTAATTTATTGAGTTGAACTAAAATTATAACTTACTTTCTTTATTTCTACACAAGTGTCTTACTTTTCAATTAAATTTTTTATGTTAATAATCTTTTTATATTTAATATCTATAAAAATATTTACATATTTAAAAAGTACATGATATAAGTCATCTAACAATATATCATATGAAATTAGAGTAAAATTCCATATTCTTATGAAATTGATCATATATCGGTGTAATATAATTGACTTTAATCATTTTAATCTCTGAATAGTTAATAAACATTAGTTATGAATTTTCAATCAATGAATACTAACATTAATGCGCTGAAATTCTATGGGTAGTGAACTCATGCTATGTGATGAAAAGGGTCCCCGACCCATTAAGGTCCTGCTTGGCTGACCTTATAAACCCCTGTCAAGTTTAGTTTATTTTCAGCCTAACTGCGCTGAATTGCGTGGAAGTTAACTGAAATTAGCTAAAGCACGCTGCAGACAGCTGAAGCACGCTGCAGTTAGCTGAAACAAGATACAGTTAGCTGAAATTTGCTGAAATAAGTTAAAAATATTTTATTTTAAATCTTAAAACTTTTAGCAAATAACTGAAAGTTTATTAAAAAAAATTTCCTCCCTTTTTTTTTAAATGTACTAAATATTTTTATAAAACTTTGTAATCTTCCTTTTCCACTTTTTAAATCTCAAAACTTATCTCTTTTTCCTTTAAATGAGATTCATCTGAATCATCCTAAGATCACACGTATCCGGCACCCAATATAATTAAGTCTCTTTTAACATTTTTTTAATTATTCAAAATTATTTGGAGAGTGATAAAAAGAATGACTCCAATTGAAAATTGTTATCAAATGTAAATTATTGTTGCATGTTTCACACTTCATAACTTCATTCAAGTGCAAGAGATTGACATTCCTATTGTATATCACAAACCTACACAGGGAACTTGTAATTTCACCATGTTTAATGAACATCGAAAAAGGGTTATGGCAGAATTGCGTGAAGGTAAATCTGAACGTGTTTGGAATTCGGTATGTGGTGATACTAGTGAAAGTAAACCATCAGATGATAGTGATGAGTATTAAATGCAACCGATATGCATTGTGGGAATAGTTGCTCGAATTGTTACTTTCGAGTATAAATTAATTTTATATATTCTCGATTACTAAACTAAACATGTAAAAAAATAAATTTATTTGATAAATCAAAAGAAAAATATATCACTGGCATTTGATAAAATGTAACTTTATTTCAAGAAATTAATTGAAAAAAAATTGAAGTTAGCTGAAACACGCTGCAGTTAGCTGAAGCAAGCTGCGGGTAGCTGAAACACGCTGCAGTTAACTAAAGCACGCTGCAGTTTACTAAAATTTGCTGAAATGAGCTTAACATAACAACAATATGCCAAACACAAGCTGAACTTGACAGTGCCTAAATCGAGCAGTTCAAATCAGTTCAATAGAAAAATAATTTGATCAAATTCAGATAAATTTAGACATGCTAATTTTATTTTCAATTCAATTCAGTTTAGTTCAATTCAGTTGGATTCAGTTCAGTTCGATTTAGATCAGTAAGAAATATGTCCAGGCAAACAGGCCCTGTTAAGAAATTTTTTATCTTTATATGCATCCATCCTTTGTTTCTGTAATTCATAATTGATGCAGATTAACCATTCAAAGGTCCAAACATTTGATTGATATCAATGATCGTCCAAGGGTATATGAGCACTTCATAAGAACTTTGGGGTACAATGCCGCTTTGCTCATTATTTCGTATGACTAAATTAAAAATAGATGTATTGAAAAATATAATCAAAATTAGTACAATATGCAAAAGACAAAAGTAGTACAATATTACTCCATTTACAACTATCGGAAGGTTCTCATGTAAATGCTTATTTTTCAAGGGTGTTGTTATACCCTGATGCTACCAGTAAGCTCCGGGATACCAGCTCCGGTACGGGGTAGTCCGGGGAGAGCTGGAATCCTAACCCGCGGCCAATCTCTCACCTAGGTCCTGCAAAACAAAGCCCCCGGGGTCACCCGAGGGTAGACGCTCCGGCGTGATGATGAAGATAGGGCTTTTTGCAGAGGAGAAAGAATATGAAGAAATACAGAGAGTATTTAAGTCTGATAAAACATACCTATTACTGTTGGTCACTCCTCTATTTATAATGGTGAGGATCAGAGAGGGCTTAGACTAAGTGGTCCTCCTCTTGCCGCAACCCCGGGTGCGTCCAAGATAGCTGATGTCATGGGAGGACCACTGGTGGGCTTAACCCTCTCTTTCCTTCTACCAGTATATCCGCTAGGCCAAGATATGGGCTGAGGCCCATATCACCACTAGCCCCCCGAGACCCTGGCTTCCGGGGCTCGGCCCGGTAGGCTGGGTCTCTAAAAGGAAACCAGCGGGTCGCGGCTTTCACGGGGCCGTATCATCACGCGCCAAGCGTGTGTTTTCATTATGCGCGCCTCTTCGCCGTTCGCGCCCCAATAAATGCTCATTATTACTTTTTATCGAATGCTGGGCTTACTTTTCCCAACTTCGAGAAATTCCTTGTATCCTTCCCTATAAATACCTCATCAAAAAATTTCACTTTCATTTTTCATCAACTGAGCGTTGTCGCTTTCTCCCTCTTTGTCCTTTTTTGCTTTTGTTTACCCCTTTTTCTCCTCTACCCATCTGATATGAGCAGCAAGATTCTTAACCCGGCAGACGACCATTCCTTGGACGTTGACGATTCTCCTCTCCCTCCTCCCTCCGGCGGAAGAGGACTAATGACGTCCAAAGCTAAGGTGGAATATGGCGCCCCGGAACCTGTCGACCCAAAAGATCCCGGTATGACCCCGGTGAGCGAAGCGGTCGAAGAATTGGTGAAGAAGATGTACGTGCCGCTATCATATGACGCGGGACTTGAGCCATTCTCCGGCAACATGCAGACCCGGGTGTGCATCCCCCGGTACCATTTTCTGCACGGGCTCACCTTTCCTCTCCCTCCGCTTTACACCGCCTTCTTGAATTACTACAACATCTCCCTGGCCCAGGTACATCCGAACGCCGTTAGTGTGATGATCGCCTTCCTCCTGTCTTGCAAACGGGCGGGGATTACCGCGACTGTGAAGATATTCCGCAGTTTCTATTACCTGGCCGCAACCTCTGTCCCAGGAGTCTTTAATGCTCTGCGCCGGAACAAGACCCAGGTCATCTGCTCCGGGAGGCTGGAATCCGTGAAGACCAGCGACTGGATGAACAGCTACTTCACCTTCAATGAGGAGAAGTACTTAGTCCCGGCATGGAATCAGCCGAAGGGTTGCTGAAACCAAGGCGGCTCTGCCCCCAGCCCAGTTTCGGCAGGTATCCGAGGAGCATGATAAGATTGCCAAATTCTTCGTTAAGCTGAAGGATTACCAGAGGCCGGGAGGTTACGAATTCCCCCGGGAGGCGTATCCTGCAGAGGTGTTCACCTGCCGCCGCCTATACGCCAAGCGGAGCCTCGGTAATCTTCGTTTCTCTTATTACTTGTGTTGATTTTTCTGATTTTTTGCTAAGTTCATTGCTTTTCTTGTTTCAGCCATATCTCCCCGGCCAACGATAGCCCCAGTAGGGTCGAAGTCCGGCGACGGGATTGATAAAGGCACCGAGAGGCCAAAGAAAAGCAAGTCTGAGACCGAGAAAGCGGTCAAGGAAACAAAAAAGAGGAAGTCCGGGGAGAGGAGGTCAGGGGAGAAGGAAACCGGGGCTTCCAATGTTGTCGGCTCTACGGGGGTCCCTCCGGTCGGTAACCGTCGGGTAGCGTTCACCATTCCTCCTTCCGGGGGTCACCCGCACAAGAAGAAGAAGACCGAGCCTCACTCCGAAGGCTCGTCCCGGATTCCCCGGAAGGAGGAGAATTCTACTGCCGATAGCCGCCTCCAACCTATAAAGGAGATTCCGGACGGCTCCTCATCCCAGCCCCTGATACTGGATGGCTCATAGGTGTGTGTCTTCTCGCCTTTAATATTTCAATTTCTTATCATTTTCATTCTAAGTGTTTACATTTTCGTAGGACAATGCCTCCAAACTGTTAGAGTTCCCCGGGTTGCGAGAACTGGTTAACCAGGCTTGCGACTCTTTATCTGAGAATCTGTCCCGGGAGGTCGACCAGTTGAGGTCGGAAAAAGCCTCTCTCTATAAGGAGCTGTCCGAAGCTCACAAAGAGTTGTCCCGGGTGAAAAAGGACAGCAAGCGCGGCATGGCCCCGGCGCAAGAGGCTCTTTGCTGGGCTTTCACCAACCGGGTCCTCAAGAGCCGCTCCTTCGAGGCGAAGGTGATGTCCCTCTGTGATGTATCCAATGAAGCCGCCTTGCACGCCGCCTATTCAGCTGTCCGGGAGTACATCCCCCGGGAGAACCGGGCGGCATTCAGAGACTCCTGGTAACGCCCTAAAGCAGATGATCGTTTCAACTACGCGGCGGACCGGCTGATGAAAGAAGGCCTCGACGGGATTGTTCCCGGAATGCTCGAAGTCTTTGAGGGGGCTCGAAGTGTTGATCCCCAGGACATCATTGCCTATGCCGGTGATGCCGCGAAACTTACTGAGGATAGGGCAGATCCCGGGCCAGACGACCTGGCCAATCTTGCTTCCATCGAGACCCCGGTGACCTCGGAGGATGAGGGTGGGGACTCTGATGATGAAAATGCTAAGTCCCCAATCCAGGAGCAAGAGTTCAAGCCGGTGTAGGCGAATGAAGAGGAGGAGGAGGAGCTGTCCCCGGGGAAGGGCAAGGCTCAAGAAGAAGAGCAGTCTCCCGGGAATGAGGATGATGAGGACACCGATCATGAAGTAAACATAGATACTTAGTCCTCTCATTCTTCTTTTATCTTTCAATTCTGTTTTTAATTTCCCCCGGGCTCCTTCCCTGAACCGTTCCCTTTTGTAATTCAGGGAGGAGAAAGTAGCTCCGGGGATGAGAGCGATGACTCCAATGATGTAAGAGTCTCTCTCCTTTCTTTTGTAATCATAACATTATCTCTTTATTTGGTATTTTTATCTCTTTTCTCTTTTCTGTGTTTATCGTTTTGTCATAACTTACTCAATTTTATGCCTTATTTTAACTTCAAACCTCAATCTTTTTACTTATGTAGCCCCGGGATAATCCTCCGGGTACAGTTCCCTCCGGGGCGGCTTCAGATAACGAAAAACCGTGCCCCCGGTGTGAGGAGTTAGAAGAACAATTGAGTGCTGGCAACTAGATGGTATTCAGACCCGATAAGTGTGTTTGGTTGGACAATTTTTTGCAAAACTTGGACTATCCAAGTCCAGTTTTGTAAAATCTTGTTTGGTTCATCAAGATTTCCAAAATCCAGACTTGCAAAATCCTGAAAACCAATCAAAGATTTTGTTCTATACTCACAAACTCAACCCAACCAAACAAGAATTTTGCAAAACCAGACTCTCAAAAACCTAAAACAAAATCCAGACTCTCAAAAACCCATAACAAAATTCAGACTCTCAAAAACCTTGCGAACCAAACACACCCGATATCTCCTTGTTCAATCCGGAATTGGGTCAGTGATCAATGAGTTCCCGGACGTCACTTCGCTGGTAACAAAACTCAGGGAAATATCGAATCAATTTGGATCCCTTTCCCAGTGCCAATCCCTGGCTCGAGACCGGGTGAACGCCGTTTTGGATGCAGACCAGACCATTTCTATGCTGCAAGCCGAACATGACGCCTTTAAGTCCCATCTCAAGGAGGAATTCGACTTGGTATGGTCCGAACTTCCGTTCTATTGCGACAAGCTTAAATGGTTGGAGAGAAGGGGCGATCCCCTCAGGAGGAATTTAATGCTGGAAAGGGAGAACCGGGTGCTGGCGGCCCGGAACCTCACCCTTCGGGAGAACTTGGTCACCCTACAACTCACCTATCACTTGACCGGGTTGCGTTTGGGCCGGGTTTCTCCCCCGCTTTACACTAACTTTCCTCGCGAGGTCGGGGCATTACTAGTACGTATGTTTTGCATGGGCTGGAATGACCCCGCATCTCGATACCGGCCTGCTTTCGAGGAAGCCGCCGCTTGGTGGCAGCGTCAAAGGGAAGGGCAATATCGCCCTCCATCTTTGGTACTCCTTCCAAGTCGGATTTCCCTTGATTTTACTGTTGAAAGATATCTCGGATTCCGTGTTTCGGTTGATCCGGAGGAATCTGCCCGGAGAGTGTCTAGACTCCGCGAAGATGCTGCCAGAATCCGGGCTTTTATTGCTGCCGAAGATGCCGCTAAAGAAGAAAGGCGTTTGGCCCGGGAAAGAGGTAAAGGGAAAAGTAAAGTTGTTTCCACAAAGAGGAAAAAGTCTCCCCGTCCTCAGGGACCCGTTATTATCGGAGCTCCCCGTAGGACACCATCTCCTGAGGTTTCATCCTCAGACGATGACTTTGATCCATACGCCGAAGTTGGTCCTTCTGGGGCTGGTCCCTCGGGGGCTGGTCCATCCGATTCCCGTCCAGCTGCGGAGCCCAATGTCCCGGGGGATACTGCTACTGCCAACCCACCAAGTCCTCCTGTTGCTAACAATCAACCGAGTCACCCTGGCACTCAAGATGATCCGGACTCCCCTATTAGCTGGGATGGTCCTCATTTCCTTTGTTAGCTTAGTTTAGATTATGCAAGTTTCAAAGTTGTAAATTTTGTAATCTCCAATCATAAGTTAATGATATGTGTGTTATATTGTTCCTTTATACTTGTTCAAATATTTATTCCAACCGTTCCCCCGGGTCGCTTGTTCAAGCGTGCCCAGGTTGTCTTCCAGGTGCTTGTTCAAGCGTCCCGTATATTCTTGCCCCAGCCCCCCGGGCGCTTGTTCAAGCGGCCCCGGATCGACTATACTTATGAGAAAATGTTAACTCGCAAAATAATCTCCATAAGCAAAATAAGAAAATACAACTGCGGGCCACGGGACAACCTAAGCTCAATCCTGGCCAGAGATTCCCGTGCCGCTTTCATGCTACCATCCTAGGCATAATCCATGCCAGAGGGGTGAATACATAAGATAATCTAGGCATAATACCTACGTAAGTTTGCAATGTTCCAGTGCCTCGGGACCTTCTTCCCGGCCTTGTCTTGCAATTCATAACTATCACCGGGGTGGGCTGCTATCACCTTGTAAGGCCCTTCCCAGTTGGGAGCTAACTTCCCGCTTGCAACCTGCTGGCTTTTATCGTTCCGGCGCATCACCCACTCCCCCGGGATAAACTGTTCCTTGCGCACCCTTCTGTCGTGGTATTTCTTGACCCGTTCCTTCACCCGGGCCTCATGCAGGGCTGCTTTTTCTCGCTTCTCCTCCAGTAAGTCTAAATCCAAGAGTCGGGCGTTCTGGTTTGCCTGTTCGTCTGGGAACTTCGATCGGAGACTAGGAACTCCAACTTCAGCCGGGATAACCGCCTCCGCCCCATAAACCAAGCTATAGGGGGACTCGCCCGTGGCGGAGCTCTCCGTCGTTCTGCTTGCCCATAAGACACTTGGGAGTTCATCAACCCAGTTTCCTCTTGCCCCTTGGAGCCGTGTCTTGATCCCGTTGACGAGGGTCCTGTTGGTCACTTCAACTTGCCCGTTAGCCTGTGGGTGGTAGACCGATGTCAACTTCTGTTCAATCCCGTACTCCTTACACCAGGATTTGAAAGGATCATTCTCGAACTGTGCCCCGTTATTTGTCACTATGAACCGGGGAATCCCGTATCGACAGATTATGTTCTTCCAGCAGAATTTTACACAAGTACTTCCCCTAATGTTTGTCAGGGGAGCAGCTTCTACCCATTTGCTGAAATAGTCAACTGCTACTATCAAATACTTGAAACCTCCGGGAGCGATCGGAAAGGGGCCTACCAGGTCCAAGCCCCAACGGATGAAAGGCCAAGTTCCAGATATCCCGATCATCTCCCCCTGCGGCACATGGATCAGGGGTGCAAATTTCTGGCACTGCTCACAGGAGCGGACTGCTTTTTGGGCATCCTCAAACAGCGTTGGCCAGTAATACCTCGTGCACATTATCTTCCGAGCCACAGTCCGGGCCCCTTGATGACTTCCGTTAGGACCCTCGTGCACCTCTTTCAAAAGGTGGCGTGCTTCCCCTCCATCCACACACTTCAGCCAAGGTTGAAGATATCCCCTCCGGATAAACTCCCCATCCAAGACGGCATACCGGGGTGCTTTGACCCGGATTTTCCGGGCTTTTACCTTATCATCCGGCAGCGTTCCATTCTCCAAGTACTCCAAAAGGGGTGTGATCCAGGATTCGGCTTCTCGTACCGCTGCAACTTGGCTTGGCTGCTCATATCCCCGGGTTGTTATCATCTCCATGTACAGATTCTGGTCTTCATCCGGCTTGAGTTCTGACGAAGCCAACTTACTTAGCGCGTCCGCCTTACAATTTTCCTCCCGGGGTATCTGTGTTAACGTCACCCGGAGGAAACCTTGCACCATTAGCTTTACTGGCTCCAAATATTTCAACAAACTCCTTTCCTTGGCCTCATACTCCCCATTAACTTGTTGGACCATGATAGCCGAGTCACTATAAGCTTGTACAACTTTGGCACCCGTCTCCCGGGCCAAGCGTAACCCGGCAAGGAGGGCCTCATACTCGGCTTCATTGTTAGTGGTTTTAAACTCAAATTGCAACGCATACCGATATATTTTTCCACCGGGACTGACCAGCACGACCCAGGCCCCGCTCCCCCCGGCATGGGAGGAGCCATCCACGTGCAACTTCCACTCCGGTTCACCTTCTCCCGGGTCTTTAACGGCATTGTCAGCCATCTCAACTAGAAAGTCAGCCAAAGCCTGCCCTTTGATAGACTTCCTCGCCTGATAAGTGATCTCGTGCTCTCCCAACTCGATCGCCCACTTCATCATCCGGCCAGATGCCTCTGGTTTCATCATGACTTGCCTAAGTGGGTGATTTGTGAGAACTGTGATAGGGTGACCTTGAAAGTATGGGCGAAGTCTCCGGGACGCATGCACTAGTGCCAGCAGCAAACGTTCTAGTGAAGAATAACGCGTCTCCGGTCCTTGGAGAGCCCTACTTACAAAATACACCGGGCTCTGCGCTCTCCCGGATCCTCGAACCAAAGCCGCACTTATTGCCTGATCCGTGGCTGCCAGATACAAGAACAACTCCTCCTCCGGGACTGGCTTGGACAGGGTTGGGAGTTTTCCCAGGTGCTCCTTCAACTCCTTGAAAGCTTGCTCACACTCAGCAAACTTCTTTGCTCGCCTCAAAATGTTGAAAAAAGACAGCTGCTTCTCTGCTCCCCGGGACAGGAACCTGCTTAACGCCGCCAGGGACCCGGTTAAGCGCTGTACATCTTTCACCTTATTCGGGGAAGGCATGCTCAAGATTGCTTCAACCTTTTCCGGGTTCACATCGATACCCCGGTTTGACACCATATACACTAAAAACTTGTCGGCCGCAACTCCGATGGTACTTTTCTCCGGGCTCAACTTCAGGTTTACCTCTCTTAACACAACAAAAAGCTCCCGGAGGTCATCCAAAAAAGCATCATGTGTCCTGCTTTTGATCACCATATCGTCCACATAGACCTCCATGATTCTTCCCAGCTGGTTCTTGAACACCCGGTCCACCATGCGCTGGTATGTTGCTCCTGCATTTTTAAGATCGAATGGCATTTTTCTGTAACAAAAAGTACCAAAGTCAGTGATAAAAGAGGTTTTTGGCCGATCCTCCGGGGCCATGACGATCTGGTGATATCCCGGTGCGCGTCGAAAAAGCTTAGAAGCTGGTAGCCTGTTATAACTTCCACCAGCTAGTCAATGGAGGGCAATGGGTAACTGTCTTTAGGGCAGCACTTGTTTAAATCTGTAAAATCGATACACATCCTCCAGGATCCGTCATGCTTTTTCACCAGAGCCGGGTTGGCAATCCACTCCGGGTAAGTGATTTCTTCTACCATTCCCGCGTCCAGCATCCTCCTCACCTCCGCCCGGACGAATTCTACCCGATCTGCTGCCAAGGCCCTTTTCTTTTGCCTTATAGGCTTCAAATCCGGGTAGACATTCAACCGGTGTATGGCGAACTCTTCTGGTATCCCCGTCAAGTCTTCCGTTCCCCACGAGAATACATCTTCATACTCCTTCAGCAATTTCCGGAGCTCATCCTTCACATTCACCGGGAGGTGCTTCCCAACACTCACCTTCCCCCGGGATCCTACCTCCATATCCTCCACTTCAAAAGAAGCCGGGTCACCATGCACGACTCCCACTGTGCTATTCTTCCCGGAACACTCCCCGAGCTCCGATGCGTTTGTTTTTTCTGAACCTCCATTCCTGGCTTCCTTTATCGCGGTGAGCATGCAGCTGCGGGCAGTCGTTTGGTTGCCGATAACCGAAACAATTCCTTGATCCGTCGGGAACTTCATGGTTAGATGGTAGGGTGAGCATATCGCCCGAGCCTGCGTCAACCAGGGACGGCCTATGATCATGTTGTACGGGGAAGAAGCATTTATGACCGCAAAGTTACACAGGACAGTGCACCTTTTGTTAATATCCAGATGATCAACAAGGGTCACTCGTAGCGCTATAACGCCTAGCGGGTGGACTGTCCGACCCGTAAAGCCTGATAGCGGGGACAGGCATGGCTTCAAATTCTGTCGACCAATGTTCAATTGATCGAAACAATCAGCAAACATAATCTCTACGCTGCTCCCATCATCCACAAAAACTCGCTTTATCACCACACCTTCTACCTCAGCAGAGATCACCATCGGGTCAGAGTGAGGCACTTGGGCCGGAACTGCATCCTTCTCCGAAAAAGTGATCGTCTCGTCATTTTAAACCTTTTTCCCTGGATCTCCCCCGGGGGAACATACCTACTCTTGGCCTTCACCGCCGACAGTGTTTGCACTCCATCTCCCACTATCCCATTGATCACGTTTATCATCCGGGGTGCTCCAGGTCCCGGAACTCCCTGTCTAGGTGCTTGCGGGGCGGGGTTAGGAGCAACGTTGGTTTCCGCAGGGCGATTTCCGCCTTGACCTCGGTTGTTTCTCCAGTTCCGTTTTCTCCCATGTCCTGCTGGAGCAGCCGCCGGGTGTGCTTCGCCCGCCACACAGTCCCGGAGCTGACCCCGCTCCACCAACTTCTGAATATCCGTGCGCAGGACACGGCAGCCTTCTGTAGTGTGACCATAGGACTTGTGAAACTCACACCATATTTGGGCATTGGCCGGGGCCGGGACCCCTTGTATAACTGGGGGGTCCGTGAAGAGGCCCCGGTGAATGGCCAAAATCTCCGTTTTCGTCTTGGAGAGTGGAGTATATGTCGGTCTGACCACCAATGTCTGCCCCCTGGTGCGGGTGCTGCTCCCTGGGCCGGGGGGCGTCTTGCTGCCTCCGGGCGGGCCCCCTGGTGAGGAGTGGCCCGGAGTGTAGTTGTTTGGGTTGCTGTGGCCGTAATCACCCGCTGCTCAAAGAAACCGACCGTGTTCATCCGGGTATGGTTAGCTTCATGCACAGTGCAATGCATTTCAACTGTCAACTGGAGATGGTAGAAAGTTCCTGGCATATTCTTCATCAACTCAATGTAGAACATCTCGTCTCTCAACCCATTCACAAAGTTGCCGATCAGGGCCTTCTCATGCAGGTGCCTATCCTGGACCTTCATAGACTCGACAATATACCGGACATAATAATGCCAAGTAGACTCCGTCTCCAACTGCCGCATAGCCAAGACCGTGGCTAGGTTGACAAAGTTGGTCTTCATTGCTGCATATCTGTGGACCAGGACCGTAGCAAAATCCCAGAAAGTCTTCAAGGAGCCTTGTGGAAGACTTTTGAACCAACTCAAGCAGTTGCCCAGGAGATAGGAAGGCAACAGCTTGCACTGCAACGGCTCATCAATGTCCCGGGCACCCATGACACTGAGGTAGGTGTGAACAAACTCCTCTGGGTCCCCGTCCCCATTGTATGTCGGAACTCCATCAGGCGCTTTGGTACCTACCGGCCATTTGTAGTTTAGCACCTCTGGAACCCACGGGGAATGAGGAACCATCCCCCGCCTACCAATAAGCCTGGTCAAACGATCTTCAATGGACCCGTTGTTAAACGGGGTGTTGTATCCACCATAAAATGGTTGAGCTTGCGGGTTTAAACCTCCTGAAAACTGCTGATCTGGGTACTGCTGCTGTCCCGGAATAATCTGCTGACCAAGAGGCATCTGCTGACCTGGAGGCATCTGCTGAACCGGGGCATCTGCTGATATCCAAGACCCCCTCTCACATCCTTTTCCAAGTCCACTACTTCGGGTGCCTTGTTAGGGGCTGCTGCCTTAGCTGCTTTCCATGCTCGAAATTCTCCGAATTCCTCTGCATTGTTATGAATTGTTTCTGGATCTCCGCGCTCCGGGTCCTCTTCCCCGGAATCGAAGTACTCCGGTTCGGATTCACCACCTTCTCCGAACGCCTCCTGGTCTTGTCTCACCTTTTCTTGTCAGGCCTTATCCCTCTACTCCTTCTGCATCTCCCTGAGGGTACGTTCCGGCACCCTCTTCTTTCCTTGGCGCTTCTCAGCGGCCACACGGGCAGTCTCCTTGCGCGTCCGCTCCTTCTCCTCGGTCGCTTTCCGCGCCTCCTGGGCAGCCGTGGCCCTTTTGGTCTTAGGACCACCTTCTGCCTGATTAGCTTTGGAAGGGGGTTCTTCCCCTGTCTTTTTAGGTCTGCCGCGGGGCATGACGAAGCAGTATCCCACTGGGCGTGCCAACTGATGCTACCAGTAAGCTCCGGGATACCAGCTCCGGTACGGGGTAGTCCGGGGAGAGCTGGAATCCTAGCCTGCGGCCAATCTCTCACCTAGGTCCTGCAAAACAAAGCCCCCGGGGTCACCCGAGGGTAGACGCTCCGGCGTGATGATGAAGATAGGGCTTTTTGCAGAGGAGAGAGAATATGAAGAAATACAGAGAGTATTTAAGTCTGATAAAACATACCTATTACTGTTTGTCACTCCTCTATTTATAATGGTGTGGATCAGAGAGGGCTTAGACTAAGTGGTCCTCCTCTTGCCGCAACCCCGGGTGCGTCCAAGATAGCTGATGTCATGGGAAGACCACTGGTGGGCTTAACCCTCTCTTTCCTTCTACCAGTATATCCGCTAGGCCTTGATATGGGCTGAGGCCCATATCACCATACCCAATCCGGTATTTTTGTAGTCTAAAAGTATAAAAATAGCCTTCAATATTTTGATTTCTGAAAACTATACTACTTACAGAGGCGGTAATGGCATTTCATTGGTATTTTGTATTACGCCGAGTAAAATACTGGACTTTGTATGACACTTTTTAAAAAAAAATTAAACCACTCTTGGAGTGGGGGACTTTTATTGGCTTCCCGGGCCTTCCAACCGAATAAATTTTGTTACATATTAGTACCAAAGTACAAGAAGTTCTTCCAAGAAACCTAAGTACTACATATGTTTGGCTCCTCTTTCCTCCCTCAACTTTGAACCATCGAGCATATTAGAGAATGAGTAAACAAATACTCAAACTCAAGGATGCCAAATAGTAGTTAAGGGATGACAGATGGAGCCATAGAATTGAGTAAAATTGTGTCTCTTCACCAAGACAGACCAAGTTGATGTAAGCTGAGATTTGGAGTTTCCGATCCTTGTTGTTCCCCTTCCAGTTGCTTTGTTCTCTGGCTCCCACTGGGTACTCCCTTCCAGTGGGTCTTCTACCTGAGAAAAGAGAAAAAGGGAGCGGTATTGTGCTTGTAAAGTATTATCCCCTTCTAATATTCGGAACCCCCAAAATTTCCAAATTGATTAATCCTTTCAGTTCAAGGGGTGAGAGAGAGTAAGGTAATTGTCCAGATATTTGCATCTGTACACATCTTTTTGCTAGGTAGTCCCCATTTCATTCTCTATAAATATGCTCTATTTTAGTTCCATTGACCACAATCTGAACAGACTTACATAAGTTATAGCATTTCCATTCCATTGATTAGGGTGGAGGAAACCTTTAATGGCTAGTTTACTATCATATTGTATAGAAAACTGGGTGGCTAACTCTCTCCCTATTTCAAAGCCAAACTGTATTGCTAAAATTTCAGAGTTGAGGGGTGATGCAGCATTAACAAAACTTCATGTGCATGTCCTGGACTGTGCCCCTACTATCTCTAATCACAAAACCTAGACCAACCTTTTCCTGGTCTATAAAGGAGGCATTGATCTTCATTCCAAGATCAGGAGGTTCCCACTTTACAGATCTGACTAGCTTAGGTTTTTTTCCTTTTTAGGCTAGGGACAAGTCTTGATAATATCAAATCACCATGTTTTACTGAAGATCCTATCTGTGGGAAAGCAGTGAAAATAAGACTGACCTTCTTAATAGTGTTTTCCACCACTGACTGGTTAGTGGTAGTTACGTTGTTTTGGAGAAACTTATTCCTCCTACACCACAACATCCATATCACCCCTGCCATGGTAGTATGTTAGACTCTAGTGTGCAGTTTTGTTTTTCCCAAGTATGTAAAATAGAACCTGATCCTATGGTTGACTGTGGTGAAGAGAGGAACATGCATGCTGAAAATACAGTGCATATAGTTTATAAATGGCAACATTCTTTTCACATGATTTGAAAAAATATTCTAAAGAATCTACATGATTGCATAAAGGGAATTTGGATGGAAGTTTGGTATGCCAAACTTAGTCAGAATATCATCAAATGGCAGTAATCTATTGCAAATTCTCCACACCAAAATGGAGTATTTGTTAGGGATAGTTTGGGGCCATACCTGCTTTATTGAGTGCTTATCTGATGCTACTGGTCTGAGAGTTTGATATGCTGTTTTAACTGAGAAAGCTCCAGCTCTGTGTGGCTCCCATGTGATCCGGTCTGAGTGAGTGTGTTGTATTTGTACATCCTGCAAAATAGAGATTATATTGGTAGCCATTTCTGGCTCCATCACATGTAAAAATTCAGTCTTGTTAGCACATAACTGAGCTACTATTATTCTAGGGAAGGGGATATCTAAATTATTTGGCCATATATAGCATAAAGCCCCTATTCCACTCCAATTTGAATTCTAGAAAGGCGAGTGACCATTTCCCAGCAGCACTCTTGAGTTCTTATTTGCATGCTCTGTACACTTACATACTCTCTTCCATGCTTGACCATTCCTATAGGTTTGTGGCAGGGACCCATTTCCTCCAGTCTTCCTTTGACCATATTGTGACTCACCCCAAAAAAAATTTGAGGAAAGAACTTCTATCTTTTTTATTACTATCACAGGTGGACTGAGTACTTGAAGAGTGTGGATTGGCAGCTGACAACCATTTGTTTTTCCAATTCTTCAAGAGGCCTTCCATTCTGTCAATCAATGGTTGGTAATGTCTGACCTTATTCCTCCCTATGAAGACTAGAGCCCCCAAGTATTTAAAGGGTAGTGTACCCCTTTTCATTCCAGTTTTCCTCTCAATCATCCTAATTCTGCTAGAATGTGTATTTGTGTTGATGTAGAATTCTGATTTAGAGAAGTTTACTTTAGGTCCAGAAGCTCCTTCATAAGCTTCTAAGAACTTTCTCAATCTTTTCATATTATTTTTTGATGCTTTTGTGAAGATGGCTGTGTCATCAGCATACATGAGATGTGTGACAGTCTCCACTCCCCTTGGCATTTTGAAACTGTGTAGATAATGAATCTGTATCAGTTTCTTTAGCCCTCTGGAGAAAGTTTATGTTATCAGATTGTATAAAAAAGGGGATAGAGGATCCCTCTGCTTTATCCCTCTACTGGCTGTGAAGAAACCAATTGCTACTCCATTGATAAGCAAAGAGAAGCAAACAGATTGGAGGTTCTGTATTATGATGTGTACCAAGTCTGGGTGAAACCCAGTAAAACTGATTTGAAGAAATGCCAAGCTACCCTATCAAAGGCCTTTTCCATATCAAACTTAACATTTTTATTCTTATGTTTTGGGTTCCTATTGGTAAGTCTTATCATCTCCTGCATCATGAGTATATTGTCTGCAATATCTCTTCCTTTTATGAAGGCTGATTGTTCCATAGATTTTAATCTAGGCATGAAAGGTTTCATTCTCTCCATTATTATCTTTGAGAATATTTCTATTAACAAAGTTGGAGAGGCTGTCTTTGTATGATACTTCAGTTTTTAATTTGCGTCCCTATACCTTAATTTTCATTCAATCGAATTTATTGAACTGAACTAATTTTATAACGTACTCTTTGTTCCTTAATAAGTGTCTTACATTACTGTCATGATTTTCATATATTATATTTGACTGATAATAATTTTAGTTAATTTAATAATATTTGTATAAGGGTTGTATGTATTTAAAAAATAACCATACAAGAAATCTAACAATATTTCATATGAAAATTATTATTATATAGAGCAAAACCCCCTTGTACCACTAATTTCTTATGAAATTGTTCACATATCATTGTACAATCATTGATTTCAAACACCTTGAGCTTTGTTTTCTCTCTGCCCCACAAAATAATAAAAAATCAGATCTCTAATTCGGAGGTCATCGGTGCTCCACTGACCGGCGGCCTTACATCCTAGACCTTTTTCTTTACTTTCCTACTTCTTTAACCCAAATCTTGGAAAGCTCTTTATTCCACTTTCATCAATTTACGGATCTAAAAAATGTCTTTTAACTCTGAAAAAAAAACAGATCAGATCGGCATCAACGAACTGCCGAAGTTGCAGCCCATACATCTCCAGAAACGAGCGCCGACACAAAGCAAATATTTGCTTTTTTTAAGCAGTTCAACGGTAGAAACATGAAATTTCATATCCTCAATGTCTGACCCCATCCTCTCCAAGTTTTCAACGGATTCGTCGAACTGCAGTTGATGAACGGACTAGCGAGATGGGAGGAACTTGGGCATCAATCGGATTGGGCGAGCTAGTCAACTGGTTCAGTTCTTGTATCAGGCAATCACACAGAGATCTCTTTGGGTTTGGCACAACTAGAAAGAGTTGGTGGATTTCAGTTCATTTTTTTATTGCTTAGTTTTTATGTTTTTATGTGTATTGGATTATAGTATGAGAAATATATACTGCATACTCTGGTGATAAATTGTTTTATCTTGAACCTTTCAAAATAAAGTTAATTTGTGAAATTCCAGCAATTACAGCTAAATTTGACCAATGTTGTGCTTGGAATTGGCCGTTTATGGCGAATTCTATGAGTGTTTATGGTAAATTAGTTCCAGATTGTGGCATTGCCAATAAGATGAATTCTAATCACATGTTTTTGTAGTTCGTTTATTTTTTTTTTTGAACTCACCTATCTATTACATATATCCTAATCTAGAACTATACTAGGAGACACCAACATTAAATTTCGTTAACCACAGTGAAGTTTGCACTACATCCATTGACCCATGACTGCTTCACTAACGAGCCACCAAACCACCGAAACAGGAACACATTGAACCACATGCAGTATGGGAGACCACGGTGGGGACCAACAACACGGTCTCTTGGGCTATCCATGACCCATTAACACTGGGTGTAGGCCCTTTCAATAATTGCTCTAAAATTCGCAAATTATTGTCAGGTGTGTGACTTGAACCTGGAACCTCTCAGTTATGAGAGGGTGGGTTTTACCACTTCAACCAGTTCTCATTCATTTTTTGTAGTTGGTTTTAATTTGCTTTGTTTGTGATAAAAATTTATAATTAATGAAGATTAGCCATATGTTGGGTATAAACAATGGGGACAATAGGGTGATTGGGATAATAGCTGGATAACGATAGAGTCACGTAACACTCTCGCTTTCCTTTGAGAATATTTTGACCCTATCAGCCTGGGTTACACGAAATTTCTCGCAGGATAAAACTATCGCTGCATTCTTGATTCAGGCTGGAATCAAGAACATACCTTTGAGTATTAGTGTTTCTGGATTGTATATCAGAAAATCTGTATTTCTCGTTGTCGTTTATATATTTCAGTGTAACCTACATCAGACATCACGTATCGTTCTTTGATACATCCACCATTCATAGATGATTGAATAGTTCAGTGTAAACATGCATCATCTATGACACGCAAGAGAAACAAGTGGGAGAATGATGACTACATCTGTCGCGGTCACATCTTGAATGGTATGTCTGATTCACTGTTTGATATATACCAACATGTTGAATCTGCAAGGGAGTTGTGGAATTCTTTGGAGTCAAAGTACATGGATGAGGACGCTTCTAGTAAGAAGTTCCTTGTCAGTAATTTTATGAATTACAGGATGTCAGACTCCAGGCCAGTGATGGAGCAGTACAATGAACTGCTTCGGATTCTTGGGCAATTCGCACAACACAAATTGGAAATGGATGAATCTATTTCTGTGTCAAGCATAATCGACAAGCTTCCATCCACTTGGAAGGATTTCAAACACATGCTTAAGCATAAAAAGGAAGAGCTATCTCTTGTTCAACTTGGGAGCCATTTGCGCATAGAGGAAACTCTAAGGGTGCAGGAAAATGGCAAGCCCAAAGATAAAGAAACAGTGGTATCTTCTTCTATCAATGTGATGGAAGATGGTGAAAGTACTAAGAAGAAAAAGGGCAAAAAGCGTCCCTTTGTCAACAACAACAAGGAATCAAACAAAAAGCCTAAGGGTTCATGTTGAATTTGCGGCAAGACGGGGCACTTTAAACGTGACTGTCGTGTCGGAAAGAGCAAGAAGGGAGTGGTATCAAACCATTCTGGGCAGGGGTCTAAGGACCAAGGTCCACCAACTCAAGGATGATGAAGTTGCGTGGTGGGTAGATTCAGGTGCAACCAAACATGTTTGCAAGGACAAAAGGTGGTTCAAGTCATTCGAACCAGTTAATAATGGTGCCATTATTCATATGGGAAACGAATCTACCGCCGATATTCTTGGTCGAGGAGAAGTTGTGTTGAAATTCAGTTATGGGAAATATCTTCATCTAAAGGATGTATTATATGTACCTAGAATTAGAAAGAACTTAGTTTCTGTTGGCATTTTAAATAAGTGTGGCTATAAGCAAGTGATTGAATCTGATAAGTATGTATTGTCGAGGTATTATGTGTTTGTAGGGTTTGGATATTATTGTAATGGTATGTTTATGTTGAATTTGAGTGATAATTTTAATTCTGTAAACATGGTTTGTTCTGGTGTTGATTTACCATCTTTATGGCATGCAAGACTAGGACATGTTCATTATAATCGCATGCTTAATATGTCCAAAGAAAACTTGATTCCACCTTTTGATATAAATGTGCAAAAATGTGATACTTGCAAGTTGACTAAAATTGTCAAACAACCTATGAAAAGTATTGAAAGGACATCAAGTTTGCTTGAACTCATTCATAGTGATTTATGTGATTTGCATGCAACACCATCTTTGGGAAATAAAAAATATTTGGTAACATTTATAGATGATTATTCTAGATTTTGTTACATATATTTGTTACATTCTAAAGATGAGGCAATTGCTAAATTTAAGATTTTCAAAAATGAAGTTGAATTGCAGCAATCTGTTTTGATTAAAAAGTTGCGCACTGATAGAGGAGGTGAATATTATGATCCTGTGTTTTTTGAATCTTGTGGCATAATTCATGAAGTTACCGCTCCTTATACACCACAATCAAATGGTGTGGCTGAAAGGAAAAACAGGGTTCTCAAGGAAATGGTAAATTCCATGCTATCCTACTCGGGCTTGAGTGACGGATTTTGGGGTGAAACCATGTTAACGGCTTGCTATTTATTGAATAGGATTCCAAATAAAAGGAACAAGAAAACTCCATATGAACTTTGGTGCAAAAAGAAACCAAACTTGATTTATCTTCGAGTTTGGGGTTGTCGGGCGGTCGTGAGACTTCCTGATCCCAAAAGGAAAACATTGGGGGAAAGAGCAATTGATTGCATCTTTATTGGATATGCCATGCATTCCAAGGTTTATAGGTTCTATGTTATTGAACCTAATGATTTCATTTCGGTTCACACCGTAATTGAATCGGTAGATGCTATTTTTGATGAAACTCGATTCTCCTCAATGGCAAGACCAAAGGATATAGTTCCAACTTCAATAAGAACTATAGAGGGAGATGAAATCTCACCTGATAAGTCACTTGAACTTCGAAGAAGCAAGAGAGGAAGGATTGAAAAGTCTTTTGGTCCTGATTTCCAAATGTATTTGGTTGAGGGATCAAGAGATGAGATTGATAATGAGTATTCTTATTGTTATCATGTTGATGAGGATCCTAAAACATTTAGTGAGGCAATGAAATCACGAGATGTTGCTTTCTGGAAAGAAGCGATAAATGATGAGATGGATTCCATCATGGGTAATAATACGTGGATTCTCTCTGATCTACCACGTGGTTGCAAACCATTAGGTTGCAAATGGATCTTCAAAAGAAAGGTGAAAATCGATGGTTCTATTGACAAGTTTAAAGCCAGATTGGTTATCCAAGGCTTTAGGCAAAGGGAAGGTGTTGATTACTTTGATACATATGCCCCAGTTGCCAGGATCTCCACTATTAGGTTGTTGATTGCCTTGGCTGCTATCAACAACTTAGTGATCCATCAAATGGATGTCAAAACAGCATTTTTAAATGGAAATCTAGAAGATGAGGTTTACATGAAACAACCAGAAGGGTTTGTTATGCCAGGAAATGAGCATAAGGTTTGTAAACTGGTTAAATCATTGTATGGGTTAAAACAAACTCCTAAGCAATGGCATCAAAAGTTTGATGATGTGGTTTTGTCAAATGGTTATCAATTAAACCAATCTGACAAATGTGTATATAGCAAATTTGATAATTCTGGAAATGGAGTTATTATTTGTCTATATGTGGATGACATGTTGATTTTTGGTACAAATCAAAATCAGGTTGACCTTACAAAGACTTTTTTGTCTTCAAGGTTTGACATGAAAGACATGGGGGAGGCGGATGTTATTCTTGGCATTAAGATCAAACGAGAGAATAATGAAATCTCTCTGACACAATCTCACTATATTGAAAAAATACTCAAAAAGTTTAATTGTGAGAATTGTTCCCCAGTTAGTACTCCAATTGATACAAGTGTGAACCTTGTACCTAATAAGGGTAAAGCAGTATCACAACTCGAGTACTCTCGAGTAATTGGATGCTTGATGTATGCCATGACAAGCACAAGGCCAGACATCGCTTTTGCGGTTGGCAAGTTGAGTAGATACACGAGTAATCCTAGCACCTTTCATTGGCAAGCTGTTAGGCGTGTGCTCAAGTATTTAAAGAAAACCAAGGATTATAGTTTGTGCTATGTGGGATTTCCTTCAGTGTTGGAAGGTTATTCGGATGCTAGTTGGAATAATAGCGGAGATGCTAATTCTTCTACTAGCGGTTGGGCATTTTTGCTTGGTGGAGGAGCCATTTCATGGTCTTCAAAGAAGCAAACTTGTCTTGCTGACTCGACATTGGAAGCTGAATTTATTGCTTTAGCCGCAGCCGGTAAAGAGGCAGAATGGTTGCATAATCTGATCTATGAAATTCCATTGTGGCCTAAGCCAATTTCGCCTATCTCAATTCATTGTGATAGTCTAAATACTTTGTCTAATGCTTATAAGGAAGTGTACAATGGAAAATCCAGACACTTGGGCATCAGGTATAGTGCGGTTCGTGAGTTATTAACTCATGGTGTGATTTCAGTTGATTTTGTAAGAACACAGAAAAATCTAGCAGACCACTTGACGAAGGGGTTAGCTAGGGACTTGGTATTTAAGTCGGTGATCGGGATGGGTTTAAAGCCTATTTAAATCTTTGATGGTGGTATACCCAATTTCGCTCTAGTACGACGCTAGAGTCAAATTCAATGTGGAAGGCCCATTATTTAAAATTGAAACATATAATTTTATATCCCGAATGGTATATGTTTGGACATGCATGAAGACCAGAGGATGAAGTTTAAACTTCTTAATGGATTTTTTGAAAAAATACATATGCATGTGTATGATTAAAAAGATTCACCTATATGAAGAGCGAAGTGTAGCCGCTTCAAGAAACTAAGGCTTGGCTTTGTATGCACCTCATGAATGGATTGGGACACATGGCTTGAATAGTGTCAGTTTAGCTTTTGAGTTGTATTTGAACTTGTGTGTATATTATCTTCAAGTGTTCAAATGGGTTGAAGGGTTCAATCTTTTAGACACCCCGATTCTCGAGCATTTGGAATGTGTAATTCACTAAGATGAAAATTCAATCTATAAGACATTTTCATTTATGCACTTGTTTGGTTTTGATGGATTGTTGTTTTTCCAAATCAAGGATTATACTTAAATGGGGGAGGATTGTTGGTGTTTTATGAAACACAATCATTTAAGCATAATTGGATTTAAGTATTAGTGAGCTCGGGACGTTATAACAAGGTTGGTGGTGCGGAGTGCACACTTGTATAAACCCATCACGAGCTCACAATTCTGGAATAATCATGTTTGTATGATTAATTCGGAATAAAGTGTTACATTGATACTAATGCAGAAATGTATACGTATATCAATTAACACGTGTTAGGTTTTGGGGTAATATGATTGGATGATTGTTTTGGTACGTACGTATGCATGCAGTTATTCCTTTGGATTGGATTGGATGCATGCATGCAGTTAACTCACCGTTGTGGATTGGATCGGGGTGTGTTCTGTGGTTACCGCAGTTGCCTCTTGACTGTGTAGTTACTGCAGTTGCCACTTGGTTGTTCTGTAGTTACTGCAGTTGCCTCTTGGTAGGTTCTGTGGTTACCTGCAGTTGTTCATCCCTATCTGATACGGTGTGGTTCGGTACCGATGGTTTTCCCTATAAATACACATGCTCTTGGTGCATGTAAAGACACTGGATCACAGAACAGTACTTACAGTCCTTAAACAAAATGTTCAAAAGCATTTTCTTGTTTCAGGCCTAGAAGCAAGAAGGTTCGATAGTTTTATCCTGCGAGGGAATTCGTGAAACCCAGGCTATAAGGGTCGAATTATTCTCTAAAGAAAGCGAGCCTACGTGACTCTATCGAAATCCAAATACATCACAAATGCCCTTTCTCTTTATCCAACATCATACAGATCTACTTTTCCGTTAGTCGTCTTGAAGTTGTGCGGTTAATACCCAACAACTATAACTTTGAAATATATGGATGAAGTTCTAGAATGTGTAATTGACCAGGGAGCAAAGCCAGTCGATGTTTATGAAAACCTTCAAATATATAGACTAGTCCATTCCCCTTTAATTCTTGATGTGGGAACTTAACCACCAAAATGTCCAATTTGTATACTATAAAAGACTAGAAGAATTGACAAATCAAAACCGACATTTCACCATCTCATTCCGAATTAAGCACAACTGCCCCGCTTTTGAAATTTGTAGTTTTTTATTTTTATTTTTCACTATTCACTAGTAATACTAAAATTATTTGAAGCAAGTACTACGTGAATAACAACTTAATTGTCAATTGAGCCAAAATTTCTAGAAAATCCAACTTTCCTAAATGCTATGGAACTAACACCATATATTTAAACTCAAGTGATATAATTTTGTGTTAAATCATTTATCATGTTAAAATAAAGATACAGTAAAATATGTTTTAATGCGAAAATTCAAGAAATTTTATGTAAAAATTAAAAAAAATTAGTGATATAATATACAGTTCAAATTGAAAGGTACACTATATAAGTTAAAACGTATAAAAACTTTAATAGAAAGTCAGCAAAGTTGGGAGTTACATACACTTTCTCGTCAATTGATTAGACATGCGAAAATTTTTCAAAATAATCAAAATTATTTATTCCAACTCAATCTGCACATTTTTCTCTTATCATAAATAAATTTATTTTTCTACACTTATTTTACCTTTTTAAAAAAACTCAGTGTGTATTTGGTTGAAAAGTATTTTGAGAGTCTGGATTTTATTTTGTGATTTTGAGAGTTTTGTTTGGGATTTTGAGAGTTTGGTTTTGAAAAATCTTGTTTGATTGGGTTGGGATTTTGTAAGTTTGAAACAAAATTTTTGATTGGTTTTTAGGATTTTACAAGTCTGAATTTTGGGACCAAAAATAAGATTTTGTAAAATTTGGTGAACCAAACAAATTTTTTAAAAACTAAACTCTTAAAATTTAGTTTTTCAAAAACTCATCCAACCAAATACACCCTTAGTCTCGTGGGACGAATATTTAATTCATAAATCTCCAACCGGAATTTGTTTTATCAAATTTGTGGTAACCTTTAGTAGTGCAAGTCAAATCCAGAATTAGCAAAGGCGAGATGTTTTGAAATTTCAAGACATTCTTGATCTTGTTGGTCGTTGTCAACACGGCAACCAAAAGAAGAATATTTAAAAATTAAAAATCAAGAGAGGCAAGTGTATACATAGTGCTAAAATGAATAATAATATATTAATAACAACAATAATAACACTAATATTTACAAATCTAACAATTTCATCTCCATTTCTACTACTATTGCTACAAATTAATACTAATGGTAATCACTAATAATACTATAATAGTACCCCATGTTTCTAATAATAACAATCCACCCCACCAAACCTCACCAACTAACCAACCAAACACCCCTTTCTTCATCTTCCCCCTTTCTTTTCAAATTTCATATTCCCAACGAATTCGGAAGCTTCACAATAACGTAGTGGCTCCCATGTCCCATCCATGATCCAACTTCAATCTAGTTTTTTTTAGCTATCCATGGCCAACCCAACCAATACTTTGCTGTCACATGTACGTGTCTCCCTCCATTTGCATCCCGGCTCGGTCTGTAACACACTGAGCCGGGAGCAACACACCGTGCATGTTATTCTGGTCAGATAATTCTGAATGCAGTCGGAATTATCTGACAGTTGAAGAATAATATGCATGGCATTGGTGGTGAAGATGTTCAAGAATAGGATCTAATGAGGCCCAAATTGAAGAGATTCCTCTTAACAATGCTCCCAAGTGACAATAACATAGCCCCACCAACGCCACCATTGGAATCGTCCCTTTCTTCCTCGGCCTTTTGGTGGATCAGCAATGGTAGTTCCTTCACTTTCAAGTTATTCAACCCGATCTTTTGTCGTACGCCCTCGATGATCTTCGCATCAGCCTGATTCCCGGCTGCGTCCGTCACGTAGAACACGTTCAGGGCAGTGTCCCTCGTCGTCGAGATCTCTGCCCTCGTCACGTTTAAACCGTTCTCTCGGAAGGTTCGTGTCACCTCCGCCAGCAGTCCTCTTCTGTCCCCAGCACTCAGTTCTAGTCTCACCCCCTGCCATAATCATCATTAAACAATTAGCCACCCCTTAAGCACGACCCTCATAAAATAAACAGCATAAAAAAGTCGACTCTTTTCCAAAAAATTATACTGTGATAACTCCGTCACTATGATGTCTAATAATGGGTGAGTCCATCACGCTAACTTATAATCTGAAATATTAATATTTTATTGACTCCGCACTGTTATGTATAAAAAACCAGTGGGGGAGGAGTCTGTTAGACTGACTGTACTCCACCACTGTTAAACAGTGATGGAGTTGACAGTTAGCCTAACATTAGCATAAAAGCATATTTCAAAAAATATATTCCTTTCACATAGTGAAAAGAGGCAAGAACAAAACAAGAGAATACAATACCTGAGATGCCCTTCTTTGGATCGAAGCTTGGAGACAAAGAATAACGCGTTGCTTTTCGGCTTCCGAGCTTATTGGAGTACCATCCGTATGCTTCATGAAGAACTCCTGCAACCATTTCATAAAAGACAAGAATCAGACACAAAACCAAAGCAAGAAACAAGAGAATATATATATTAATATTACCAGGTTGGCTCTATCAGCGGCGGTGTTCACCGTGGCGTGGAAAACAACGTACTGCATGTCTGTGAGCGTGCATACGACGTCGAAGAGAAGCTTCGTCCTGTCCTTGCAATGAATATTGACGACAGAGTAGCCCCTCTCGGAGCAGTCCTGCACGGCCACCACCGGCGAATCTCCGGTCGTTCTGATGATCGGCTTCCGCTCGTAATCCCGGTCGGCGAACATCATCTGGTGGAGCCGCCGCTCTGTGTGAGTAACCGCTAGAGAAATCGATGTTTTCGCGCTGCGAATGTCGTTGTCCCCTTTCAGGACATGCCTTAGTTTGGCTTCGATCCGCCCTATCTTCTGCGAATCATCGATCGGACAACCTGAATCCACATCCTTCACGTAGATTAAGGATGCGATTCTGCCGTTATGAGTCCAGACTTTCGATTCCACCACGTTGCAGTCCAGGTCGGAGAGAACTGCGAAGACCTCCGAGAGTAACCCGACCCGGTCGGTTCCGGTGAGCTCCAGCGCAGTTAATCCCTCAATCGATCTTGATCTAACGTAATGAATTGTGCCTAATGACTGTAATTAAAACACATTTAAAAACAGAGCAAAAAACAGGGGATTTAGGATTGGATTGAATTTGATGGAATTAATTACCTGTTCAATGTAATTGATGACGCTCTCATCAGTTAATTTGTTGCCATTTAAATCAGTCACGTGAAAAACTGGAGAATTAAAACCAAACGGAGATTATGATCAAAATATAACAGAATTTAAACCGGGTCACCCGGATTTTAGGAAGAGAAAAGTAACGGAAAAACTAACTCACCGTCCATGAACCAACGGCCATCCGAGGAAATGTAAGCTTTTTTAATGGAGAGGTTGAGGTCAGTCAAAACCTGAACAGCTTCCAACAGAATACCATGTTTTCTGGCACTATCAATCTGGAGAAAAATTCATAAAAATTAAAAAAATATTTTTAAAATTAATTTTTTAGTCAACAATGTGAAGTTGAATGATTATTCACTTACCATAACGCGTGTTGATTTAGTTGAGCCGGCATTATCAATCATGACCCTGCAAAATGGAACAATAGAATATGAAGAAACTTGAATCAGAAAAAAAAAATGGAAATTTCAAATGTTTGAATTTTTGAAAAATATTTTGGGTTTTAAAAAGAGAGGCTTCTGGAAAAGAGAAAATAATGGGTGCCTTTTAAGGTAAGAAAAATCACCAGTCCACAAGTGACAAGTAATCCAAAAACATGAAAGAGAATATGAAGATAGTGTGGAATATTAATCCTCCCTAATAGAAATAAAAAACAAAAATCATGAAAAATATTGAAGAACACCTGGGAAAAATTGAATAATACCTGGGAGTGTTCATCCGAATCACCAGTTTCTCATATTCATCCATATATCCAGGCCACTCCATGGATTCGGGCGATTGAAGAAGAGATCAGATTTCTGGGAAAACACACAGTCACACAGTGGGTTGAAGATGATGATGAAGAAACACACACAGTCACACAGTGGGTGGGTTTGTTCTTCTTACACGGCTTGGACTCCGTCTGTGAGGATATGTAGTGTGTACGCTGAGGGAGGGGCAGGTTGCTCTCTCTCTCTAGAAAATCTAGTTTCTCTCTCTAAACACCGTAAACCGCGGGACGTGCTTGTGGTGCTTGTGGTGTGCTTTACCCACTGCCTCGCCTTTCCCCTATTTATACGCCTTTTTTATTTGGTCTTCTCCCACTTTTTTTTTCTAAATTATTTCGATTTTTTGAAATTCGAAAAAAGAGGGCGGATTAAATGAAATTTTAGTAATTGTTTTTTAGTGACCACGCCTCTACGCAAAGGGTAAGCGGTGTCACATGCCTGACTCGTGCTGCTGCCCCAAGGAACCTCCTAAGATTCTGTTTGCCTGAGTTAAATTATTGAATTACTATATACAATCTATTATTTTATTTATTGTGATCCAAAATATCAATTAATGTCTCCTACAAGTTGATTAATTTTTAAAAAAATAAATAAGTTGAGATTATTTCCGTATTTTTACATCGTATTTCGCAATAAAAAAATAAAATAATGGATTGCGGTTAGCAACATCCTTAAATTACCATTGAATCACCTTCTGAATTGCATTTCTCAAAAAAAGAAAAACTTCTGAATTGCGGAATAAAGTGCAAAATATGATTATCTAAAGTGTAGAATATAGTTCAGTGCAACTTCTTTTATTATTTGAGATTCAACCCGCCCACCATTTCTTGTACGAGAACGTTTTTCAGAAAAATAAAATGGTAGTAATGTTTTTCTGTTAAAAAATGTAGAATATGGACTATTATAAAAACTGCCCACTCTATCACCTATGGAAATAGGTTTTATGTCATAAAAAATAACTTGCATGTTTGTGGCCACTTAAAAATTGAAATGTAGTAGTATCTGTGATCCCGATAAACATATAAATCATTTTTAGAGGTATGAACTGATCATTTTTTTTAGAAGTTACATAAAATATATTTGGTACTAGAGGAGTCATCTTTTACGATTTATACTGAATTATATTTTAGTTTCCGTCCAAGTGTATGATTGTTTAACTGAATTTCATTTTGTAAAAATATGTTTAGTTTTGCAATTTCAATACCTTCAAAATTTTGAATTTCTTAGATTTGACCATAGCCAATTTTGAAATGTAACTTTTCAATATTTGAATTTAATATTATTTATTTTAATCAGTAAAATGTCACTACGTATAGAATTGATCAATGCATATCTATTTAAGGGGGATCTTGACCATGCATTTGGTTGTAATGAAAAAGTCATTTTCTTCTAAAAATATGTAAAATAAGATGAAATGAAGCTTTTACATTGCATACTATTGATATTTATGAGAATAAAAAGTAGGTTTGAGGATGAATCTTTTGGGAAAGATTTTTTGGTAGAATTTAACTCATGGAATAAAGATTTTCCACTACCTCCTCCTAATTAAAAAGTCGACCCTACAAATTTCCACAACCATCATTTTTGGTTAAATATTTGAACAAAATCTTTCAAAACTTGAAGTCAAATAGGGTGAGTGCCCGATTGACACGTGTGTTGTGACCCAGCACAAATTATATCATACACTTGGGGTATGTATCCCCAGGTGCATTCTAACATATATATATATATATGTGCATTTTGATGTATATAATTGTGCATTGTCAATCCTTTTACTTGTAGTTTCTATAAATAGTATATATGTAAATTGCTATTAATAGAATGCATAATTAGTAAGATAAACACACACTGAAAGTGGGTGTACGTGCACCCGTGATATGGTATAAGAATTGGTGACCCAGTACTGTTGGGGAGTAGTTTGGGAGTCCAGGCTGGAAATGCCACGTCTCCTTGTGCTTTGCGTGCAACCGACTCTATAGGTTTGGGTACATAGAGTAGTACTCAATATAAAATGTTGGCAAGTGAAAATCTTTAGTAATTCAATTTAATTTAGATCATAATTGATGAAAAATTGGATTCATTTCATAGTATAGATAATATATATATATATATATATATATATATATTACTAGGATATGACAATGTAACATTACATCAAATTGATAGTTTACTTAAGTCATGTCCAGTTCAACTTCTTGCAAGTAATTTTAGTAGCGGGCAGTTCCAAGCATGTCAAGCAGCTAATTTCATTCGACTTATATTTTTTTGAAAAAAATAAAACGTTTGGTACTAGAAAGATTATTTTGATTGTTATCAATAAAATATTGTGTATTTTAACTTGTCTATTAACATTTAAACTATATACGTATATTTATCCATAAATAATAAAATAATCCAGACAGTTACTAAGTCAAGCAGTTCCAAACATGTCAAGCAGTTTTAGCTGGTAGCAAGTAGCTCCAACAACTCAGCGAGATAGGGCCTGATTTATTATTCCCTTTGTATTCTTTTGTGAGTTATACTTAAAAGTAATACTATTTGATGGTAAGTTTAACCATCAATAAGAGTAATTAGATTAGTACAAGACTAATATAATTGCTACATTTACAGGATCGTTGGAATGAAGTTCACTTATTTAATAAAAATTAATATCCCAATTTAGTTTATACTGTTTTAATTTTTAACACATCAATTTTTATTAATTCAGTTCTATTAAAGATTAGGGCCGTAGAACTGTTGATGCCATGATGGACGATTAGGGTTTGTCGCACGTGCCCCTTAACTCAAAGTGGAAGTGAGGGAATAAATTTGGTGGAATTCATTTTCAGCTACCATTATATCTGGTAATCTCGAGTTGCTAACTTAGGGTTCGTTTTTGGTAAATATCAAATTTAATGCCAATTAAATGACTAACGTGACTTGTTCACCCTAGTGTACTAAAAATGGTTGGTCGACATTTTGTGGCTCTTCTACTTAAATTGGGTGAACATTTCAAAGATATGGATGGTGGCGGAATCAGAAATTTATTTTAGTGTAGGCTCAAATGACTAAAAAACATACAGAGGACAGAAATGCAGGTTCAGAATTGTCGTCTTACCGGAGATCGGAAAGGCTCAGATTTAATCAGAGAACGGTAATATATGTTGAATTTTGAATATTAGGGTAGGCCCAAATCTACCCGGGCCTGCGCATGGATCATTATAAATGCAATGTGCTCTTTGAATGATATTTATTACAAATTATTTTCACATTTCTGAATTGAAAATGATCCGAATAAAGGAATGACGGAAAATAATAAGATAAAGTCATGCAAAAAATTACAGATAATGGTCATATTTATGTTTTTTCCATTCGTAAATTAGATGGATGTTTTATTTTTTACTTAATTTATTTCAAGTAAAGAATAAGTTCTATTTTATTTTTTAAAATGCGCGTCGAGATTAGAAGGTTGTTAGATCTCAATTCATTTCAAGGAAGAGGTTCTTTGCTTAGAAAAAAAGAGAATATTCATTACCAAGGAGATGTGGAAATGATACACCAGTAAATAAGGTCTACGTGGGAGAATACATGATGATTCCGAAAAGATTAAAGTGAATAATTTGGGCGGTTATCAGTAATTAAAAAAGATGGCTTGCAAATTAAGTTGGGATTTGCCGACTCTGATGATGACGTCCGCACGTGACACCACCCACCGCCTCACTGCACTCCCTCGCCTTTTCTGCTGTCACCGTTAAAACTTAGACGGCCGGTTTTCTTGTAATATTCCCCACTTCCTATTGGCCAATACGACATGAATCACCATTAATTTATTACTTTTCCTAATATATTTAAACTTGGCCTGCTCTTTTTCTCGTTAATTAATTTACTCATTGATCATCAAATATGTAACTGTTTCAGTATTTCAGACATAATGATTTCCATGATCATTTGTCTGATTTAAATGCATTTCTTAAGTTTATTTAGCTACTAGTTACCGTGATAATCAAATTAAAGTGATGCATGAGATTTACAAAAGGCTAAAGCGGTAAAATGCGGGTTTGCATTAGATGCACGTATATTTATAGTGTATTATCTTATATTATGTTATTTATATACTTATATAGTACTGGTCGAAAACAATTTTTAATGTAGAATGAAAGGAAGAAGTTGAACGAACGCATATATATATATATATATATATATATATATATATTTCATGAAGGACTTACATAAAAATTAGAGTATAAGTAAGGATATCATTAATATCAACGATATTTTTAATTAATTTACGTTTAGATACATAAAAATTGAACTATGCACAGGTATAGTAATCTTTTTCTGATTAATTTCAGTCAAAGAAACATAAAAGTTGAACTAGACACATATTCTCGTCATTTTTTTTATAAATCTCACAATCAAAGAGACGTCACATTCCGTAATCATTAAATTTCAATATGTCGTGACAGTGAATTAAGTATTTATATATGTGTGTAAAAGTGTGTTGTATGAATTAAGAAGAGAAAAACAACCCTAATCTATATTAATATGTTAGAAACGTGTATGTATAATCTAGAGAACAAAATGAATTTAGTGTCGGAAAAATCAAGCATAAACGGATCAAGAGAATTTGCTGCGCTTGAGTTTGTTCCAACTTTCTACTACAATGAAATTACCGTTCTCTTCATTGTAAAATACAAAACCTGACAATATATATTACGAAACTTTTTTGTCATCTAAACCAAAACATTGATTGTATCAAACTGTTTGTATTTGAACTTGAACGACCTGGACTTTTAATATTCAAATGAATTTCAATTAATTATTTTCAAGATGTTGAAAGTGACCATCCTAATTTTTTATTGCAAATTACAGCTTCAATATATAATATCCCACAAGGCAACAGAAAATAGAACAAAAGAATTTCAACGTTGATGAATTACTCATTGGATTATCTAGTTGTCACTTTTAAGCAACGGTTTATTTATTTATTTAATGCAGCTTAATAAACATCTAATCCAAATCGTGGCAAAAACTGGCTAAATCCAAACACATGCAGCAAAGATTGGAAAAAATCTCAGCCATTGCCGAGGTTCCATCCACAGTTTGGGTAGCACGTAAAAAGTAAAACTATTGAGTAAAATTATTACGATTTTGCCAACACAAATAAATTCCAATCAAAATTTGTACAGAGATAGGATAATTAATGTGATGACTAGTTTTAGTGTCCGCCCGTGCACTGCACGACAACCATCTTTAGAAGAAATAACAGTTCAAATTATATGACCTTAGCATGAATTAGAAAATATATTTGAAACATATATACTTGAACACCCTTTTTGGTGATAAAGAAATTCTGAATTTAATAATAATAATAAGTACTTGTCATGAAATAGATAAAATAAGAATATTTGCTACTAATCACATTCAAAAGTTAAAGTGAAAATCTCACTAAATTCAGAACAGCAACTGTAAAATGATTAAACGCCCTAGAATCCAGCTTCACCAGCCCTAACACCTCTTGGCCCAATGAAGGATCGAGCTTCACTGCAAAATTCACATGGAGCAATAGAGTACATTCAACCTGCATCGCTATCGAGCTCCCCTTTCTCTTCCCATGAAACTCATCACCAAAAAACATCACAATCCCTTCAATCACCTACTTCTTGCTAAATCCCTTCGACGCAAGAACCAGTAACTGATAAACCAATCCAGGTAAATCCTGCAGCTCCAAACCCCGCATTCCTTCGAAAATCTTCCCTAGTATATGTATAACATAGAGATGGTTCCAAAAAGCATGCACATATATGTTCAGTTTTTCTCTGTAAAAACGTGGACATATCATGTGAAAACAGATGACTTGGCAATAAATCTGAATGAGAAGCTGCGTGGTGATAAATGAACTGCGCTAAAGTAGGGTTATTTTTGCGGTTCTAGTCTACATTGAGTTATAAAATTGGAGAGGTAAATACTATTTCTAAGACTTGATAATGTTCGACCAATGGGTTTCAATAGGTAGGAAATGAACTGTCTCATGCATGCTCAACCATTTTTCATATGAAACATGTTAGAAGAGCAATCTATTCCTAATGATATATATTTTCCCTAACTTACTATAGCCTTTATAGTTAGTTGATGCAGACCTGTCTCATACTGATATTTATGCATTTGAAGATATATGTACCAGTACCATTTTGTGAACCTGATATTTCTATAATCGAAGATATATGTTTCAATTCTGGTATGTTTTGCCAGCAGTAGTGATATGTGATCCCGTCTGCAAAAAAATGTATAAATCAACACGAAACATTACACATCCCTGTCAAATTTATAATCAATCAATCATTCAATCTCTTAATGAAATAGCACCTAATATCATGAAATTTAACCTTCTGTACTGAAGAGGTTAGTCTGGTTATAGTGCAGAACTTAGTCTGGTCTACAAGAAGCCTGCACCAATAATTAATAATTTTATCATCAAGCTAATATTAAAATCCTTCTGCAGTGGTGTGTGTAGCAAATGTTTCTGAGCTGAAAAAGGTGGTTGCCATACCAGATCCAGGTTGATAATAGAGACAACAAAGGCCTATAAAATGACAAGTATGAACAAAGGCTTCTTTTCATCATGAAAAATCTGTAGAATACATAATAACAGAAGTAATATATGAACCTAAATGTAATCTGAAATAAGGCAATAAGGCAATAGAGTTGAAGGATGGTTGTATTAATATATAAAAAACTGAAATGTACAAAGTTGTGAAGAAAGATGAAAGAGTTTGAAAGCCCCTAAAATACTGAAATGAAATCAGGAAGCCAAACTAAACCCTAAACCACACACACAAGGAACACAAAAAACAGTAAAAGCCAACATATTGCATTACAATTAGAAAACATAATACTTGGTTAATGATTGTTCATGCAGGCTATTTCCTCAGACAATGCAAGTGTAAATGATGTTCATGACAAACACAACTCAACTATAATGGCTATAGTTCTGATACAATTGATCAAATTGATAGTAGACTTACAAGATCATCTTGGTTATTATAAACAACTGAACTCATCGAATCAAGTTTAGGAGCAAAAAAAAATGTGATAGCACACACGAAACAATTTTAGAAGCGTCAAAATTTTAAAGAGAAACACTAATTTACAACAATAGCATATACAGACTTGCAATAAGTTCAAACATGTACCGGAACTATAGCATCTATATCTAAATGTCCCTATAAAAGATGAAAACAGCCTCTGCACTGTTTCTACCCCTTCAGAATCCAAATTCACAAACACTTGCAAGCCTCAAACCCACCAAAATTGAAAACTAATAAAGTGGATTCTTTGTCCGAAAAAAACCACAAAACAAAAACACACTATTTCCCAGAAATACACACACACATACACAATATATATCCCTGCAATTGTATGCTAATCAGGTATGTATAAAATTCACAAACACTTGCAAGCCTCAACAAAATTCAAGTGCTCAAAAATTCTTCTGATAAGATCCAGAGGTTGCAGAAATGAAAAATCGCCATCATCCTCAGTGTCAACCTGGTCAGGAAATAAAGACAATCAGGCCAAAAAACAATCCCAAAAAATAAAAACTTATGCTTTTCAGCTAAAAATACTAAGTGCTAAAATGAAAGAAAGCATATACTAACTTGACACGGGTTTGCTTCATCTCCAGGTACTGAAGTCCTTTATGCACAACAGTCATTAGAGCTCAAGGAGGAACTGCACCGCCATTGAAAACGCTGCATGTTTAAAACCTAAAAACAATACAAAAGATCAAACTTTTCATATATAAAACAGAACAAACACAACAATAGCAAATAAAAGACAATCAATTTCCACAATCCATTAAAGCATAAATCAACCATAGCCTGTTTGAATCTACATTGTAGTAGTAAAGAACGCTTTTTATGTATGAAATCAAGATTAAATCTTTTCCAAGTACATTCCTCAGTCACTTTTTGCCATTACTAATTCATCTGGTTTCCAATCTCAAAACCACTCCCCACATAAACGATATCAATATAACTACTAAAACAGATGAATTTCCCAAACAACACAACAATCAAACGCTCAATTCTAATTCGAAACGCTACCGTTAAACGATAAAAATCGCTAGGCATGATCAGCGTACGAACGAATGCTCGGGCCGCAAATTAAAGGTGGGTTAGATAGAGGGAATTTTCACCTGACTCTTGGAGGTAGGGGTAAACCAGAAAGTTGAGCTTCAGAACAAAAGACTACAACAATTTACAGACCCCAACAAACTTCAGAACTTACCGTTTGAGTTTGGAAAGGAATCAATCGCATGGCTAGACTTTTATAGGGGACATTGGCAGAGAAGTTAGAGTGGGTTTATGAACGTAGCACCGAAATTGGAGGGGGAGTGGGACTGAACGCATTGGAGCAGAAGATCGTGTGTGGAACCGGCGTTAGAAGCATACAGAAAAGGGAAAAACTATAATTAGAAAATAATATTACTGTAGGAAATTATAGTAAATGGGGTGGGATATTCTAAAAAACATTACAACCATTAGATCTAATCTGACGGCTATAATGGAATTGGCTGACACTTGCTAAGGGGATTAATATAGTGAGTTAGATAATAAATACAGTTTTGATAACTTTCTTGTCATAATTGAATTCTTATTTCCATACTAATCTTTTGTATTAGGGTGCTGATATTATCAGAGCAATAATTAGCATCCAGAGCAAATTTTTAGTTTTTTCCCCCAAAACATCCTTCTATTACTATATCTAAGATTTGGTGTTCTCCTGCCTCGATGTTAACATGTCCAGAAGAAATCTGTAGCTCTCTTCACTGGGCACCCCCCGCCTGGGTCCCTCCATCAAGGTCTGGGACCCCAACAACGTCCTTGCTCCGAGTTCTCATCTCCAACAGCAGCAGCAGCATCAATGGGCGCCGGAAGATGCATGTTGCATCCAGGTGTACCTAATCAGTCACGGGGAGTGTTTGATGAATCTGATTTGATTGCCGGCCGCTGCCCCGAAGCCGCCCTCACCCCTAACAGCAAGCGCCAGGCCAGGGCCTTGGCAGTCTTCATCCGCTCTCAGGGAATCACCTTCAACGCCGTCTATTGCTCCCCGCTGGATCGCGCTCGAGCCATCACACTCCTCCTCTTAGGTCTCACCTTGTTCCTCCTCAATTCCATACCTATTATTGTTATTCCCTGCCTTTTATCTAGGACTTGTTTGATTATGTGATTGAGAGTTTAATGTGTGTGTCTGTGTGTGCGTGTGATGATTTGCTTATTGTTGTTAGTAGCAAATAAGTAGAGAGTATGGGAGAATGGCATGATTTGAGAGTGTTTTGGTTGTGACTGGAACTAAATTACTTGGAGGAAGAGATACGGTGTTCAGATGCACTGGTAGAAATGAGCGAGGGAGACTGGGAGGGGTGCCACCGATCAGAGATATAAACAGCTGAAACGGTGAAGGTGATGGACAGGTTCCAACCTGACTTCTCCATCTGGAAGAAACCCAAGCACAAGATGATACATGATCCTTAGGATGAGCATAGTAGAGATTTAGCTCTGAGGGTATTTTGGGAAAAACTAAAAATTTGCTCTGGATGCTAATTGTTGCTCTGGCAATATCAGCACCCTCTGTATTACGTTTCTTCATATTCTCTTCTTCCTATATATACTCTTTAAAAAGTCACGAAAATTTGTCTAAACATATGATTTTATTATTATGGGTAAACACTTTGACCAGTAACGAACCTAATAGACGAGTCGATCCGATCATTATCATCATGATCGGATTGTTTAAATTTGAGGTGATCATGATCGATCGTGATAAAAAAATTCATGATCATGATCGTTTACAAATTACAATGATCGTGATCAACTCGTGATCGACTCGTTATAGATATTTAATCAAATGATCAATGATCAATAATAGTCGACTCGATTAAATGATTCGTGGTCGATTGTGATCGTGATCGCTCATTTGATCAACATTAAAGTTTAACATAAGTCAGAAACATATAAATAATTAAATTAGTAAAAGTTCACAAATCACAACAAACTATAGACATACTTATAGCCGTCACCATTTTCTCAAGTCCACCAAAACCCTCCTAAGTTAAAAAGAGGGCAGTGGGAACAAAATACAATATGTTGCTTTGTTATAATTCAATGCTTATACCAAATGCATCTTCTGAGCAAAGTACCAAAGCCAAAATATGGTTCCTGCATCTTGTAAGCAAAAGCACCAAAAGCCAACACAAAATATTCATCCTCACATGAATCTGGTGATGGATGTCTACGACCCGCACTTGATCATGAACCCTGCTCACGAACTGATCTGCAAAACAAAGCCCCGGGTGTCCCGAGGGTAGACACTCCGATGCTCAAATCGGTATATTGCTTAAGGCGTAATGTATGAAGTATTAGATAGAGAGGTCTACCAAACCTTTGGATATTTATATGGCTACAATTAGTAGATCACCAAGATATGTATTTATGGTAGTAATACAACTCTTATGGGAATAGTAGTTGTATTACCATGTATAGAGGAAGTATATTTCGATCATGGTTGTATTACCATGTTTAGGAAGATGTGTATTCCTTGTATAACATTCATAATATACGCATTCCTTATAAGAATTAGGATTGATGGACCTGTGGATCCACCCTTCGCATATCTCGAGCCCACGACCCTTCTCAGGCCTTGGTCCGAGTATGAATGAGGTCCGAATATGAACCATGGACTTATCATCTGGAAATTCTCATTTGTAGGGAAAAAATTAGAAGCAAGTGATGAAAAAAAAAGTAGTGCAAGCAACAAACGGTCTATAAAAACAAATTCAAACCAAATGATGAAGTAAAAGTAATGAAAAAAAATAAAAATTTACGAACAAATTAGAAAAAATAAGAAGCTCGCCAACAAAAATAGCTTCTTCAATTCAGCAAGTAAATTGAAACTCCTCCGCCTGCATATGCATATGACACTATAAGAATTTGAGGTTCAATTCACTACAAAAAATGACATAGAGCAAAAATATTGTACCTTTTTTCTTCTTCTTGATGTTATAAAAATTTCTGAGCCAGTCCCCTCGACACATGAAAATCTGCATCATCTTAGTTCTCAAATAAGCGAGTCACCTTTGCATATAAAGACTCTTTATTCCAAGTACATATGAAATTCTGAATTAGTATTCTGAATGCTATATTTTTCCATTAGTCTTTGCAAGTCCCTCAAACCAAGATTCAAAGAAGTATATTTATTTGGATTTCCAACACTCTCATTTTGAGTAGAATATTCTCCAACTTTCTCAGCCAAGCTAGCCTTAACATGGTTATCAACATATTCTTGATATATTGAAGCTAAATTTTCACGTACATAGCAAGCTGATCTCATGCTTCATTTTGGAGTACAAGAACTTATGATATACTCAACAATCTTTATTTTCACCCTTGGATCCAAAATAGATGCAATGAATATCAATAAGTTGGAATCATCCAAATATTTGTCGAACTTTTCCTTCATCTTCAAAGCAAGTCCCACCATGTACAAGTATGTCCCATTTGCTTCTTTGTCCAGTAAATCTTGCACACCTCTTAACTCCAGGAGAAACAAATTCACAATAGGATAATCAGATCCTGCAAAACAATTTAATGATTAGTAAATAAATTAACGAAACATTATATATTGCCACAGAAAACACATCTCATAAGATTAGTATATAAAAAAAATTTGCACAACAAAGATTTTATTCCATGAAACCAACTACAACATGGTATACTTTTAAACAACATGAAACAAATTGAAAGTGAAAAATATGACTTTGTATGGGAAAGAATAATGTTGGACGGGAAAATTTTAAAACAACAAAAATAAAAGTTCGTTGAATAGTCTAGCGAAAACTACATGGAAAATTTGGAGAAACTTGCAAGTTTTTTCCTGCCTTTTCAAACTCTTCTTCAGATGACAATGATTGAAGTTTGGATCCCTCTCTCAATATCTAGGAAAAACCTTCTTAAACTCCAGAGCACATGCGAGCATGACAAAAGTTGCATTCCATCTTGTTGTGCAATCTAAAACCAACTTCTTGCTTGAACGTTTCAGTTGCTTAGCGATTTGACTAAAAACAGAAAATCACCCCGCGGAGCAGTTATGTGTTTAAGACTATTTCTGACATTTTCAATGATATCACCAATCTCTTCCATTCCATATTGAACCAAGATATTCAATAATTGCGCACAACATCTAACATGAAACAATTTCCCACCCAAGTAAGCCAATGTCCTTTTCATCAAATTGTCTTTTAATAGCCTCACTTCAGTATCATTATAAGATGCATTGTCTATAGTAATTGTAGCCAACTTGTTTACAATTTCCCATTCTTATGCGCGCTAATTCAATGCATCACGAACAGCTAGTCCCGAATGAGGTGAAGGAACAATGAAACTTAGCCCACACTTTCGCAGATGAAAGTTGATCACAAAATGACAAGTCATAACCACATACTCAATCTTTTTCTTGAAAGGACCACATACTCAGTCTTTTGATGCCGAGACTTCCAAATATCACTAGTAATGCTAACTCTACTAACATCTTTCAAAATGTTCACAATTCGTTTCCGTTCATTAGCATAACTATCATCGACATAATTCCTAGTTGCAAACCCAAAATATCTCTTTAAATTCAGGACAATCAATTTTCATTAAAAGGTTGAATAGGTAATAACAAACAAACGAATTAATCACCCGTTCAATGTAATTGATGTCGCTCTCATCGGTTAATTTGTTGACATTTAAATCAGTCACGTGGAAAACTGGAGAACAAAACCAAATGGAGACTATGGTCAATATAACGGAATTTAAACCGGGTTATATGTGTGACCCGGGATTTCAGGAAGAGAATGTAACGGAGAAACAAACTCACCGTCCATAAACCAACGGCTATCGGAGGAAATGTAAGTTATTTTGAAGGAGAGGTTGAGGTCAGTCAAAACCTGAGCTGCTTCCAATAGAATACCAGGTTTTCTGGCGCTGTCAATATGGAGAAAAATTCATAAGAATTAAATATTTTCATTTTATTAAATCCATTATAGTCAACAGTGTGAAGTTGAATGATTATTCGCTTACCATAATGCGTGTTGATTTAGTTGAGCCGGCATTGTCAATCATGACCTTGCAAAATATGGAACAATAGAGAAGAAACTTGAGTCAGAAATAAAAACTGGAAATTTCAAATTTCAGATGTTTGAATAATATTTTTGGCAATTAAAATCCGAACCTTTGTTTTGAGCTCTAGGAACAGATATCTCTTTAAATTCAGGACAATCATTTTTCATCAAAAGGTTGAATAGGTAATAACCCACAAATGAAAAGGGCAACTCATGTACCATAAGCATATGAGACATAATTTCTCTTATCTTTCTTTGATCATACCTCCAAGTTCGCATAGTAAGCGCAACTGCTTAAATTTTGTTTTGAGTTCTAGGAAGAGATGGTGAAATCAAGATTTGTTGTTGTCCACGAAGTGTAACCTTAGGACAACTAGATATGTGCCACTTCATGTTGGTAGTATTTCCATGATACTTAAACTTATCTTTGCAGTTGTTACACTGGACCACTATTTCAATCAGAATATTTTCTTCTTTTCCTTTACCCACAACCGACAACTTCCTCTTCTTCTTCTTCATTGCAAGTTAAATCATGAATTTTAGCTACCTGATTTTGAGGATCATCTTCCTCAATCACATCCATCACATCCATGTTGTTGACTTCGACGCTAGCATGTTGTCCATTACTTGAGCGTCGAAATCAACAACATGGATGTGATGGATGTGATTGAGGAAGATAATCCTCAAAACCAGGTGGTTGGAGTTCATGATATGTTGCATTAAGCGAATATCATCAAATACTGAATATATGAACTCTAACCAAATTAACTTCACGAGCTCAGTAACATATATCTAATTACTTTGCATAAACAAATCCAAAGGATATAGTATGTCCTAATTTAAAGTTCATATTCAAAGTTTAAAACCTATAAGCTAGTACCCTCAAAGCATAATCAACATCTATCATCATCACAATAAAGGCACACAGACATAAAGCGACTATTTTCATATCAATCCAATTTACAACAGATTATAACTCATGAAAGCAGAGAAAGCCCAAGGAATATGGTGGTGATGTACGGTGGAACTTGGAAGATAAGTTCAGAAAATGGATTCGTTATAGGAGATTAAGTTCAGAGCATATCGTGGTGCCGAAATCTCGAAAAGGACATTGCTGGAGAGGATAAGGTAATTGGATAAGGTTTTGTGTTCGATATTTAAATACATATGCCTTTTCGTAATGGTTTAGATTTAAAAAATTAAAATTAAAATTTTTCATAAATTTCTACCTTTTTCCAATATTGTAATAATTATATTATATATTTTATCGATCATTATCTTATCGATTTGTTCGCGATCATGATCAAGTTTTAATGTTTATGATCGTTGATCGTTCATTCATTAAACGATCTTACAATTTTGATCATTATCGGCTCATTTATTAAATGAACGACCTCGATCAGATCTTTTAACTGATCTGACATCGATATTTTTAACGAACGCTCGTGATCGTTCTCACCCCTATTGGGTTGGTGCTCTTTAGTATTTGGCAATCACGCGTCTTGATTTGTTTAATGATATTAATATGTTCAGTTTGTTCATGCATGCTCTCACTGAAGACCATTTCCAGGTTGTTACACGGATGTTTGCACTATGTTCGTAGTACACTTGATTTGGACTCTCTTTGCATGGGAATTCAGGCTCTCATGCAATTGTAGGGTATTTTTATACTGATTGAGCTCGTTCTTTGGAGACTCATGGATATACTTATGCTATGCCATTTTTCTTGATGGGGAATCTTGTTTCTAGGAGTGCCAAGAAACAACACGCGATGTCTCCTTCTAGTTTTGAATCAGAATATTGTACTATAACAAATATTGCTGCTAAGTTGGCTAGGATGATAAATCTTCTTCCTGATCTTCTTGCCTTCTGTTTTGTTGTTTGATAACAATTAGTAGTGTTTTTTTTTTTTTTGCTAAGAATCCTGTTTCGCATAAGAGAGCCAAGCAGATTCTTTAAAACGTAACAGTGCTTTAGTGACCAATATTTTTTTACCAAAAGGCCATTGCATTATATTACTTAACTTTCACAAAATAATACGTGGTCAACATTACTTAATTTACATTATATATTTTTTTATTAAATTAACATTTCTTAAAATTAAATTCCCATGCATCGGTACGGGTAATTATACTAATTAACATTAATTATTATTTTCTTCCTGGGATAGTGGCATCCGGACAGTTCAATGTCTTCCATGTTTCCACTGATCTTCAGGTTGCAGTCATATTTATGAAGGGTCCTCCTGGTTCTTGCTTCCGATATCAACTGTCCAAACTTTGTGCAGGTAGCAATCCTACACTTCACTTGAGGTGGATGTGATAGAGTTATTAAGGAAATCTAGATTTATATTCCATGTATGACTGTAATTTGTATTCCTACCCTTATAATATATATATATATATATATATATATATATATATATATATGAGTTGGTCTCTTGAGTGACGGTTACTATATAGTGACGAAGGACTATATTGGAATATGAAAGGAAGGAGGTCCTTATTTGCAATTTTGACAAAAATGCACTATTCACTCACGCGCACTGTTCACCCAATCTATAAAACAAACATTTTAGTCTAAAAATAGACGTTAGCAAACATATCCACACAGTCTAAAAAACAAGCATTTTATTCTAAAAAACAACCCGTTAAGCGTGAAATACAAGCATGTTCTAAAAAACTACCTGTTTGGTCTAAAAAACAAGCATTTTATTCTAAAAAACAACCTGTTAAATATGAAATACAAGCAGGTTCTAAAAAACTACCTGTTTGGTCTAAAAAACAAGCATTGAAGGGTGAAATTCAAGCATGCTTTATAAAACGTTTTTTTTTTTTTTTTGCTTCAAAACACATGAACTCTAAAAAGCAACCTGTTAACTGTGAAATGCAAGCATTCTCTAAAAAACAACCCGTTAAGTGTGAAATGCAAATATGTTCTAAAAAACAATATGTTAAGTGTGAAATGCAAGCATGTTCTAAAAAACATGTCTGGTCTAAAAAACAAGCATTCAAGTGTGAAATTCAAGCATGTTGAATGCAATTTGCATAAATTACAGAAAAACCCCCGTCTCAAATTTCTTTGCATATAAACTCCGTCACTATATAGTGACCGTCACTTCCAAAACTAATAATATATGTATATAGAGCTGCAAGAAACTGTCAAGATTACTCAGTATCGTGGCAGGTTATGCAAGATCCATCTGCCAGAAACATAATCCTCAGTCCATCTTAGACTTAACCAGGGTCTCCCATGAAAGTTTCCCTATTCTCAACTCAACCGTATCACTCCACCAGAAACTTGTAATTATTTTCTAACAGTTTTTTAAAATATGACTTGGAATGTTATAAAACAGTGTATCAGGTTGTATGGAATTAATGTATTGAAGCATTGATTTTATAAGGAACTCTTTACTTGTGTTCGAAAAGATTCCTCTCGCAAAAGGTTGAACCGTGATGACAAAAGAACTTGTATCTAATGAATACTAGATTTCGTGCAGTATATGTTTATAGTTAGGTTGACAACAAAACATTGACTTGAAAAATTAAAGTATTGTAACAAAATATCTAATCAATTGAATCAAAAAATAATATTAATGTAATTCACACTTATTCAATAATAAATTAACCGATCGTACTTATTAAAAAGTTTTACAAAACTAACCTAATCAATAGTCGGTGAATGGATATTATCCATTTGAACTTTTGCGTGAGGTTTATTATTTTTGGATGAACACTTACAAAAATTTAATCTGAAGCAAAATTGAAATCATTTCTGAAACTACCAAGTAAATCCATAAAATTACAAAATATCAGTTTCTTCATAATAGTCCATCAACACTACCCGCTATGTGATCAGATCCTAAAATTGATGTACTGCTCGAACTTTATTCATGAGATGAGTCTCATTAATTTTTTTTTAAAAAAAAACAAAATATCAACAAGAGCAAACATAAACCTATTTATTTACAATTTTGTGTCACGAGAAATCGAAGTATTCGTACGTATATGAGAATGTACTCCTCGTGAATTTTAAAAATAATATGCCTTCTTTAAGTTCTGGGCAACTTCGGACATGGAAATCACGAGCATCCCAACACCGGGCCCACCTCTTGTCTTCATAATCACGTGCACGGCCTGCACGAAACACGTTCCCGTAACACCGTTACTGCTCAAGACGTTGTGCGGTCGGGGAACAACCGGCTCCCGTTACCGTTACCGTTCCCGACAGGGTAATAACAAGAAAGTCCTCGACGCTCCACCGCCGTAGGATACGTCTCCCTTCGTCGCTGGATCTCGACACGTGTCCCACTCCGACGGTAAAAGTTAACGGCGGTTGCGGCAGTTGACGTGTTGTGATTGGCGGGAAACGAAGAATTTTGATGGGGTGATGTTTCCCGCCAGATCAGACGTTGATCGTGGCGTCTGCATGGTGGGTCCCGGTTGTGGTTGACGTGGATACAACGTGGGCGTATATTTCGAGATTGGGATCCGAATGAGATAAAAAGATTTATTTGAATATTTAGATGATTTATTTTGTTTAGTGAGAATAACATTCATCAGGATAATCCTGATATATGCCTTATCAAGCACCAATAATATAATGACACGCGTATAATTGTAATGTTTTAATTGGTTAAGATATTTTTAGTAAAGTTCTAAAACTCTAATTTAGAATGGTTAAACCCGTCTGGGTAATGATTGAACACGTGGCCCAATCATAAATTAGTTAAAGATGATGTGTCGTTATTTAATTGGTGTCTGATACTGCCAATATCAGGATGATCCTGATATATATTAAACTGTTATTAAAAGGAAAAGTAAAAGGAAAAGAGAGAAAACGGCTTTTGCAGAGGGCAAACGACGGTATTTGTTTCAGTGGACTCGGCGAAGCGGGAAAAACAGAGACGTGGATATTTGGTAATAATACTTTAAAAAGCCTTTCTTTGAAAACCCGCCATTTTTCATGCTTTTGGAACCATTCAACATTTAAATTCTGGCGCCAAGAAATGTTTGTCAAGCTTCAAGAGTCAAATACAGGAAAAGGGCATGCATGGTGATGGTGCATTTAACGAGGGATATGAAATGATATACAGTAATTTAGAATACACAATTGAACATAATTTTAATATAAATAAGTCTTCATGAGTATCAAATATCAATTTAAGTTCAAATTTTATTCAAAAGTTGTTAACATTTATTTATGATATGACTAATGTGTTCGTATTGTTATTAACATAGTTACTTTCCATAAAAATAAGTAGTGAATAATGTTTACTTGAACATAAAGTTTTATAGTAGTTCATTTCTTTTATACCTTGTAAATGTCTTACATTATTGTTACGTTGAAAATGAATAAAAATATACATTCATATTTACATAATATCAAACTATAAATTTTAAAACCTATACTGTAATATTTATTGTTGAGGATTGCTTTTTAATTGTTTTGAAATGGTCATTGGTGGAATGAATTTATTTGGCTTCTGGCAGACGTTCAAATCTAGGCAAACTGCCCCAAATAACTCGTAAGTTACATAATGCATTACAGAAAAAAAATATTGAAAATAAACAAAAAATTACTGAAAAAGTATTGTAGAAAATTGAAAATTTTGATCCCAAACAAATTAAAGTCTCTATGTTGAGATTATAAATAGTGCACTTTTTATTGGAATTTAAAAGTATTATTTAGACATTTTTTGCGTTATAAATTGACACTACTATAAAGGGGGTCATCTAAAACACTAATTTAAGGCGTTTAGCATATACCATAGATTATCCACCTTGCAGCGTGGTTGCGAACTCGTAACCCTTCTCTCGATTGTGAAAAACAAATATTCAAGGCGGAAGCAATGAAAAATAAGGCGTTTAAAATAAGTGTCTTAATTAAAATAAACTTTCGATATCGCAATATCTCACGAAAGTGTATCATTGAACTTTCTTTAAAATCCCAATCGCACCAAATTAACCTCCGGAATCAAACCCAAACTTCCTCATCATCTCGAACTCGAACCAATCTAAAATCCGCACCTTTCTCGGCTTCTTCTCCTTATCCTTCTCCTGCAATTCAACTGAGTAGTTGCGGTCGTCCATTCGGCGCTTCCTGGAAGGGCTCTCCAGGGGTCGGGGAGCGGCGGCGATGGCGCTGGCGATCGGGAGAGCGAGAGCGGTGGTGGTCTGCCGAGGGAGAGCATGTTTGGGAACGTGCGAGGCGCTGGCCAGGATGGACTTGAGCTCTGACTCTGATGAAGCCTGCCTTCATAGGTACATAATAATTATAATCTTTTCACTTTGTGTCACTTTGTGATAAAAAATTTCATTCTTTTACTTTGTGAGTTCTTGATTGATTATTTAGGTTCAGAATTTATTTTTACTGAGAAGTTTTCTGCAAGGAACTGAGGACAGATGTGCTAAAATTACCGGACATCTGCTTTTGATGCTAAAATTTAGGCTAAAGTTATTGATATCTTTTTTTAAATAGTACCAAAATTCAGGCTAAAGTTTTCTGCTTCTGAGTTTGAATGCAAAAATTTACTGCTAAAGTTGGATCCAGAAGAATGAAAGCTTATAGAGATGAATGTTTGCTCTGTCCTGGTTTATGGTGAAAATTAGATGATTTTTATGTAGTAGTAGAATTTAATATCACTAGGATGGTTAACATATTACCTTGAACGGAGTACTTCTTTCATCGTCAATTTAATTTTTGTTTAAGTGACTGCTTGAAAACCTATTGGCTTATACCTTAAGGTGTTGATGTAGTTCTTTTATTCAATGGTCAGAGCGATGTCTGTTTGTAGTGTAGGTTGCCGTTGTTTCTCGTCATTGCTTTTTTTATTTAAACCCATGTTGGAAGAATATTTAATTCTACAATTTTACTCGTCAGCTTCCTAAATACATAATGAAGACAGCTTATGTATGTGACATTGTTTGCAGAAAGACAATATTGTAAATCAGAGAGAGCATTTAATCCTTCTCCTTGCAAACACTTATATTCGGCAATCTCCTAAGCATGTTTCATGCTCAAAGGTGCATTCAGAACCATATCATGACCAATAAACTTTGAAATTTTGGCTTTGTGTTTTCCGTGTGTTTAAACTGTTTGTGATATTAGCTAGGTGAGGAGGCTACTGATGCACTGATGAAGAAGTTTTTCAAGAATTACACATTCTGGTGTAAATTTCTTGGTCGAAAAAACAGCATACAGAAAAAACTTTTTCTGATAAATGCAAGAACCTTTAGTTCCTTGGTGTTTTTTTGTAGTCATTGGGGTTTCTCTTATACTCATGCGTTTTTTATGACCGCAAGTTGCCTATTCTGATGGAAGTGGCACAAAAATATAAGCTTCTATATATTGGACTTTATCTCTTAATATGGGGAGAGGCGGCGAATATAAGATTGATGCCTGAATGCCTCTGCTACGTTTTTCACCATGTAGGTTAAGACTGCATAACTTGATATTTGGTTTCATTTTCTCATACCATAAGTTTCGATTAGAAGAAGAAGAAAAATAATGAGTTCTGATTCTCTTTCAGATGGCTTACGAATTACACAGCATGATAAGTAGCGCTGTAAGCCCAATCACAGGTGAAAGACTCATGCCAGCAAGTGGACAAGGACATGAATCTTTTCTTAAAAATATTGTTTCCCCGATAAGGACATGAATTTTTAGTTTCTTCATTTTTATGGGGTTTAAGGATCTTAACTTCGCTTCCCTGAGTTCGCAAGCTGCTCTCTACTTGTTTGGCTCACTTTTTGAGTAATTTTGTTGGTTTTCCTAGGGATTCAACTGCAGAATGAGCAGCATTGTCAGCAGGGAAATATAAGAGATAAATAAACGTAGTAACACCGGTGGCGTGTCGCCTGATTCGAAGGTTGATTTTTCTGAAAAGGCGATTGACGAGCAGAAGCATGCTGTCAGAATTGCTGATGAGAAAGTTGCACTTGCTTTGAATGCTTATGATCTGGTATAGATTTCATCTTATATTCTTCTTCTATTCTGTTCTATTACGCCTGCTAGTTAGCTTATTTTCCGAAGTTGTGCACTTGTGCTTTTTTTGGCAGCAATTGGAACATATTTTAAAAATTCATAACTTTACATTGTTTTTGGCCAAGTTCTGCACTTTAGCAATCTTAGAACTATGAGCTTCGATTTAGAACCAACAATGAACTAATTTGATAAAGAAATAGCCAAGAAAATGGTTTTTAAAACTCTGCACCGGTGCTGTTCTTGGCAGCAGCTGGAACTTGGTTTAAAAATTCATAACTTAGCAACCATGCATCGTTTTTGGCCAAGTTTTGCACTTTAGTAATCTTAGAACTATGAGCTACGATTTAGAACCAACAACGAACTAGTTTGATAAAGAAATGGCCAAGAAAATAATTTTTAAAACTCTGCACTGGTGCTGTTCTTGGCAGCAACTGGAACTTGCTTTAAAAATTCTTAACTTATCAACCATGCATCGTATTTGGCCAATTTTTGCACTTTAGTAATCTTAGAACTATGAGCTACGATTTAGAAACAAGAATGGATTCATTTGGTTTAGAATTGGGCAAGAAACAGAATTTTAAAGATCTGCATCATAAGTCTTTACATAAGTCTTTACATTTCGTTTTTACATAAGTCTGAGAGATAATCTCTTGTTTGCTCATGTGTTTGAAAACTAATTTGATTCCTGAGAGTGCTTTGTTTTTCACCGTGACAAGTTCGATCCTTGTTCTGTGTTGCAGATGTTCGTGGACTAGGAGCGTTTTGGTTGGCTTGCTATACTTGGACATCTGATTATCGCAATAGCGTTTTGTTACAGATGCATTTGATTATCGCAATTGATACAGTGGACAATGGTGTTGCTTGTATGGTACAGTGGACAATCAATCGTTTTAGCTACAATTATGCTTTATATATAGAGATGAACTTTCAATTTTGTAGAAGTACTGAACTTTAAAAGAATATAGTTTGATCCTTGGAATTTCAATGTTATGTAGTTTGTTTCGTTCACAAGAATTGTTTGATCATTTGAATTAGTGAATGGTTAAAAAAAAGTGATGTTGACTTAAGACATCGCAAGCTGTCCAGCTTGATATAATAGAATGGACTTGAGATATCGCAAGTTGTCCAGCTTGCTAGGGTTTTTTTTTTTTATAAACGAGCTTTCTTGCGAACTCGCAAGTTACGTTTAAAGCGGAAATAAACGCCTTAAAACTGAAAACATTTAAGGCGGAAGAGGAACGGCCTTAGATGATTTTTCTCATTTAAGTCACAACCACCCAAGGCATTTGTCTTCTGCCTTAAAACATGAAAGATGAACCGCATTAAATGGGATGATTTTGCAGTAGTGTGATCAATTTTTAGTGTAAATCAAAAAAGCAAAACGCGGGTGATGCATTAATATTTAGGTTTTAGGTTAATAGCATGCAATTATAGATAGAAACAAGGTTAAATTTCTAGCCAGTCAACAACACTGTCACAAATATAAGATGAGAAAGCATGCCCATTTTGTAACCAAGCTCAGACACCACCATGGCCTCTCCAAAATGGGACAGATGGGTTCATCTTGTTTAGAATCTTAGGGGATTTCTCGTTTAGGAAGAGGTGATTTACAGGCCTTGTGGATCTGATGAAATGCGCCGCCTGAGATAGATGGGTTCGCCCGGGAAACAACATGGCTGGAGCATTTTAATTTCCAGCCAATTCTCTGAGGCGGCGAGCCTGATGCTTTGACAAACCAAGCTCTTTATCAGTAACAACAAGTTTCACCTTTCTATGAGATTAAAAAGAAGGTGGAAACTAAGTTTGAGAGATGAGGAAGGATGTGCATTATTTAAAGAGTTCGAAGACCAGATAGTCGAAGATGAGATTACATGTGATCAAACTAAAACACACGAAACATACTTGAAAAACCTTCCGAATGAATAAATAAATGTGGCTAACAAACTTCATAGGTGTGGGAGCAAGTGGCTTAACAAAGGAAGAGGTAAAGACTCAGATCAATGAACACAAGTCCAGTATTCATAGGTGATAGGTCTGTACAGCTTCTTTATCATAAAATCATCAGCTTACTGAGACTAACACAATAGAAAGTCTATAATATTAAGATATTCATCTATACTTCTCTTTGCCTTTATACCAGATGAGGTAAACTTTTGATTCATAAGATCGAGTTTTCGTACTCAATCAAAACATCCAGAATATCACATATGGCGTTTCAAAGTGCATATTTGCGGAAAGACACAAGATATTCAATGCTAGGTGGCAAGATAATAATTAGAGATAGAAAAAGAGCTCAATATCAACAAATATAATATCAACTCGATCATAATCAACAATAAGATTTACTGAGAATTTACCCGGTCTCCAAAATAGCCTCACATTCCTTTGTATCCTTAAGAAAGCCATGCTCTATTGCTTCCTGAATCATCTCATCCCATTTCTTGTCACCCATATACCTTCAAAAATGGATCCCATTTCTTCAACTACTCATCCAACCGCTGCTTCAGCTCTTTTAAAATAGAATTTCAACAGCAAAAACTCCTCAATTCTCATACAAAATTCCAACATCTTGAGCCTTTGTTGTCGCGAGTGCATTTTCAGGCTCGGATTGGAGAAGAGGCAATCTGGGGGAATGAGATTGGTAGAGGGAGAAGAAGACTCTTCTCATGTTTCCCAAGCTCTGATAGTTTCTGAATTGACTAAATTACCCTCCTAATGCCCCTTAATTTGTACACAATTTCACACTTACCCCAAAAACTACCCAACTCGAAGCTCTTCTATCCACACCGGGGTGGGGGAAAAAATGGCCGCTCAAGCTCTGTGGAAGTCCCCTCGATTTCTCCACAACCATTTCGAAAGCTCAAAGCAATCTGGTCTGTGCCCAAACACGCCTAAAAACTATGCACAATCACTTCAAACTCCATGGCTGGGGAAGTCAATCCAGCACCCAATCAGTGTTGGAGCTTTCACTCCGACCACAAAACGCCCCAATATCAAAGCCAATGTCGTTTTCAGCCTGCCCACATCGTAAAGTTTCAAACTGCGTCTTTTCCCTGCTTATATTTGAAGTTGTGGTTTAGTTTTTTTCAGTGAAAATATTGCCTTTGGTTATTGTTTCAGGAACCCGGAGAGGGCTGTTTCAGTTGAGAAAGTGCCCAAGTAAGTGAAACGTGAAATAAATTAATTACTCTTTTTTTGTTGTTGTGATGATTGATGTACTTGATTTTGAACTTGTTGTGTCTCTTGGAATTGTAGATGGTCTTCTAAGGCAATAAAGTCATTTGCAATGGGCGAATTGGAAGCTCGGAAGCTCAAGTACCCGAATACTGGAACGGAGGCTTTTGTGATGGGAATCTTGATTGAGGGTTGGTGCAAGTTTTTTGCATTGTTTGTTCTTTATTTGTTTTGATTTTGTTGTTGCTTCTTTGCTTTCAATATATGTATCGTCTCCATGTTGAACGATTATAATTTTTAGCTTTAGTGTATGGCATGAAGTAATGGGGACACTAGAAGTCAAATTCTCTAGGAATCAGAAAAAATGGAAAAAGAAAGAAAAGATAAGAACTTGTTTTCATTAAGGTTGCCAGTAGAAAATCGTGGGAGTGCATGAATTGTTTTACAGATAACTGCCCCCTTGATCTTCCCCTGAGTAGGATTTTCTTATATGCAGACTTGGTTGGTTTGAGTTTACACTGACATTGTTTGTTTAAACTCCCCCTTGTAGTGTTTAGTTTACATTTCAAACTTAATTGTGTGCCTTTGCTTGTTTCGCTTCTACGAGGTTTACTGGGTTTTGTTACAACTAGCTTCCCAATTCCCAATATTGATCCATTGCTCTAATCATTGAGACGAGTTTTGAATGGCAGTAACACGAGACCAAGTAGATGTAGAGTGACCAAAAAGTCGACAAACTCTATTATTTAACAGAGTAAAGCAACTGAGAGCAACTTGCAAAATAATGGTGAAACTCTCCTGAAACCTTCCATTTTCCCACATGACAGTTATTTTCTTTTGCTCCAGTTGTAACATGGACCTGGTAAACTTAGTAGAAGCCAAAAGGCAAAGTAACCAAATTCAAAATGTAAACTGAACTATACACGAGTTGCTATCAAATAATGTACATCAGTATCAAGCGAGAACTTCAGTCTTCGAGTGAAGAGAACTCAACTCGATAGGACATCAGGGATGATGTTCATATATCTTCTTTTTTTTTCTAACACATACCAGTTTCATGAAGATGAGCTTATAGTGCTTCCATTACCTTATTCATATTCTCTGACTGTTTATAAGCTTCCATTACCTTATTCTTAGTCTCTAACTTTTTATAAGGTTAAAGTACAAGTTGTTGACACGAGATATGGAAGAAAAAAGTAAAAAAAGTTCGTCCTTCAAAAATTAATTTGTTCTGTCAGCTAAAACTGCATTGCCAATAGCCCAGAAATATAACGTGAAAGGAGATTCAGTTGCAAAAACAGATTTTATCCTATATGTTTAAAGGCGATTGAAAATGCTGCACATCATATGTGGACTCAGTAAAAAATAATTGGAGCCAAATTAGGGTATAAAAAGTTTGAAAAGATGGAAATTTCACTCTCTTAACTGAATCTCTTCATAGTTTCTGGACTATTTTGTTATTGGCAATTTGTCATGTCATGTATGATGAACAATCTGTGTTAGCAATTGGTTCTCCTTGCATATCTATTTCTGGGTTAGGTTACTGTTATTGCCATCACAATTTTAGCTGCCAGAGCAAATTGTTGTTATAAAAAAGGACAAAACCATCTCTTTTTTGTGCCTTTGGTTAAAATAATATTTTCTCTGTAATTTCAGTTTTCCGCCATACCTCTCATGTATAAAATGTTGGAGTAAGTTTTATTAAAATAAAATTCCCTTTTAATGGCCTCCAGAATTACTTGTGTCTACACAGTAGTTGAACTATACTATAATTGCCTTTGAGTCTATGTCATGTCAATATATTCAACTGATTTAGTTTCAGTTTTATAAAATTTATTTGGGTTCTGAATGCTGCTACATAATCTGATTTTATTTCTGATTAAATTGTAATGGGTAAGGAAAATATATTATCACTGACAGAAAGGAAAAATAGGGATAAAAATGAAGATGAACACGAAAGTTTCAGGATATGAAAATGGAGATTAGCTACTAGAAGGGTTAAAAAAAGGTAAAGCTGATATTAAAACACATATCATAATTGATATGTTTACTGTTTTGGGCCAATTTGTCTTTCAAATCTTGATTTGTTCTGTGGCATCTATGGACTGCTCTGGCAATAACACTCCAGCCTATGCTTTAAGCTTCCAACCCATTAAGAGATTAGAAGGAAAATGAATAAGCTATGCTGCTGTGTATAATAAGAGCTGCTAGGGAATATTATGTATAGCTTGGCTAACCATCTCTACTTCGAAATATGGCCTATGTTTTCTTTTGAACGTCAATTTTTACTAGGATTTAAAAACTGTTCGCTGCCCTATACTTTGAGCTTAAAAACATTTGAGTACGGCATTAAGTAATGGAAGTTCCATCACTTCAGGATATCAGAGAAATATCAGAAAAAAAGAGAGCATATAAGACTTGCTTTCGTTGAAATGTTTGGACATAAATATCATTTCCTTAACAGTAAACATCATAAAAATAAACAGGAAAAGGTATTGTATAAGTATGCTTACATAAGGATAATAAAAGTTTGAAAAACTAAAAATTTCACTATTTCTCTTTATCATTCTCTAAAGGGTTAAGTATTGTGTCTACATAGTGGATGAAGTATTATATAATTGGCTACGAGTCTGTGACACATGTAAGACAAAAAATCTATTTTAGCCTTCTGGTTCTCCTTGCTTTTACTTATGGTTTGAACCAGTTTAGAGCAAAATATTGTTGGAAGGACAAAACTGGGGCTGACCTCTCTTTTATGTTTTGCTTCTGACATTTTTTTAAAGACGCCCAAAATATTAGATGAAAGAGGATATATGTTTCTATTTTTCCTTCCGACAATAATTGATTATCTTTCCTCCTGTCATCTCCATTCCTTTTTCCCTTTATTTTTGTTATGTCATGTAAATATACATTGATGGCTATATGCCTGTGCCGCATATATTAGGCACGTGGGCACCTGGGTTCTGAATTCTGCTGTATAAATATTGACATGATTTGTAGACAATCTCTGACAGAAATGGAAAAAGGGATAATAAAAATGTAGATGAACACTAATATTTTGAGATATGGTAAGGAGATTAGCTAATAGAAGGGGAAAATTGATACTAACTAATATCATAATATGTTGGCTGTCTTTTGAGGCTTAATTTGTTCAGGCAACTGAAAACTGCTCTAGCAGTAACACTAACCTATGTTTTAAGCTTAAACACAGTTAAGAGATTGAATTCATTGGAAAACTTGTAACTTACGCTGCTGTGTGTATAATAAGAGCTACTAGCCTAAGGAATGCTATCTCTAGTTTGAAATATTGTTTTATGATTACTTACCACCCAAAAATATCTCTGAACTACTTTATTAGCTGTAGAGTTAGCATTGATAATTGAACACTAATCTTTGTTAAATTGGGTATGTAAAATAAAACTGTAGCATGGATACCTATCAACTATGTCTAATTTGTTGCTTTTTAACATATTTGTAGGAACAAACTTTGCTTCGAAGTATCTGCGGGCGAATGGGATTACACTTCTGAAAGTTCGTGAAGAAATTGTGAAGTTACTTGGAAAAGCTGACATGTATTTTTTCAGTCCTGAGCATCCTCCTTTGACAGAAGATGCCAAAAAAGCACTAGATTGGGCTATTGATGAGAAGATCAAATCTGGTGAGAAGTTTTTCTGAGCTTGTGGAATTGGTTCAAATTTTTAAATGCTTGTTGTTTAAGGTTTATAATTTTGTGTGCTCTCATGATCTCACTCGATCATGTTCCCTCTCCTAAATTATGGTAATGATTTGAAACTTTTAGTTCAGCTTGATGTTATAACTCTTTGTATCACTGGAACTTAATCCCTTGCCGTCATTTTTTCCATCTCTAAGAAGTATGAAGTTGTGGGAAAAAAATTCCTTGTTTTTTGAAATTGGAATCCTTCTGTTTACCCTTCCATCAATCTTCTCAAACACAACATTAGAGAGTCCAATCGGTTAGCTTGTGTGTGTTTGTGTAGCCCGCTGAAGAAAGTGTATCCTGTATCACTTATTTCTTACAGAGTTTAATTTGAAGCAGGTAAGGAAGGTGAAGTCACCACAGTTCACTTGCTTCTTGGGGTATGGTTGCAAGAAGACTCACCTGGCCGCAAGATACTGACTGTGTTTGGTTTTAATGATGAAAAAGCTAAAGAGCTTAAATCTGTAATTTCTGACCCAAAATTCATGGATGATTAGAATGTAGCAAATTTTGAATCTGGATATTACATGTTTCTTGCCATTATTAATAAACGCGAGTACAAGCACTTGCATATTCACAACTGTCTCGTTTCCCTTTTTTAGTTCCCTGGTTCTGCTGTACCCTCATCCCATGCGATTACTGCATTTTGGCTGTTGAATCTGCTCTGCATTATTGTGTGACCCAGCAGATTGCGATTTGCAATGACATGAAATGGGCTGTAAATACACTAGTAGTTCTCCTCATGCCTGAAACCAACCTTATTTTGCCTCTCTGTTTGGTTGCGCTGGTCATACTGTAGGATCATTTGCTCCCGATTTCTTGTGATCTTCATCGCTATTGATCTCTCCAGTTGTGGTCAGCAATCCTGCTTTACGAGCTTCTATATCCCAATCGATTTTCAATATGAACACCAGCAGCAAAACCAGGCAGATTGTAACTCCAATGAAGAAGCCGATAAATATTCCAGTTAGTCCGAGATGGAGTTTGAAGGCCAGAATTGCACCAACAGGTAGAGCGATGAAGTAGAATCCCGTTATATTAGCATACATTGCCAGGTTTGGTCTAGCTGTTCCTCTCACTATTCCTCCACAGACTACCAAGGGGAAGTTGAACACTTCCACTGCAGCCATTAACAGCATCATCTTCTCCACATTCCTCGTGATGCTTCTCTCATGGCTGAAGAGGCCTCCCCATCTTCCCCGAGCTGCAATCATCACCCCGGCCCCAAGGAGGCCAGAAAGCATGCCGACACCTAATGAGATGTAAGCAGATCGGCAAGCTGCACCTGCTTGATTTGCTCCAAGCTCGTTTGATACACGGATGGAAGCAGAAGTTGAGAGCGAAATCATCACCGAGAAAAGTAAGTAGTCAAAATTCATCACTATGGCTAAAACCCCAATTGATTGCTTTGCATTTGGCAGCCTTGCAGCCATCAGCATGAAGATCTCATAGCACCACCATTCAAGGCAGGTGGTGAGGCAGCACGAACCGCTGAGTGTGAGCAAGTTCTTCCAGTCTTGAATCCCCTGTTCCCACCAGCCACCTTCTTTCCATCTTCCCCGGCTTTCATTTCCACTCTCTGCTACAAGAACATACAGGATAAGTAGGAGGAGAACGACAAGGTCACTCATCCAGACCGCCATGGAAACTCCCTCGAGGCCCCTTGCTTTTGCAAGCACAACATTAGCCGGAACATGGAAGGCCAACCCCAGAGCAGAACTCAGCATGATGGAAACTGTCTGGTTTTGCATGCTCAGGTAGGCCTTCAGAGGGCACAAGAATGAGTAGATGAGCAAATCAGGTAGAAGGTAGAGCAGGTACTTCTTCACGACATGCGATATATCCTCTTGCTGGCCTAATCGAATAAGGATCGTGTCAATATTGAGCCACAACAAAGAGATAGGTATGGTTGTGAACAACAGCAAGATGACTGTCATGACTAGGGTCTTATGGAGAAGCTTGAAGTTCTTGGCTCCAAAGGCCTGGCCACATATCGGCTCCATGGCTCCACAGAGGCCGGTGAAGACTGCAAAGCCGGTCACGTTGGAGCAGGTGGCGGCTAGGCTACCACCAGCCAAGGAGAGCTCTCCAAGGTGGCCGAGGAACGCTGTTGTGATGGAAATTCTGGCAAACCATGTGAAATTCGTCGCCAGCAATGGGATCGTTATCCCGCGCTGCACTTTGAGCTCTGAGACAACAGAAGAGAGCAGGCTTTTTTCGACCTCTACTTCCATTAGAACACAGCAAGAAGAAGCAGCTACTATGTGTGTGTGTGTTTTGTTTTGTTGAAGAAGGAAGGGAATGGTGAATGATATTATTAAAATGAGTGCATGGATTTCGTGTTGGCATGAAAATGATGCATTTATAGTGCGTGATGAGATTGCCAGTTGAAGAACTTTAATGAGTTTGTTAGCAAACTTTATTTCATTTGCTTGGCTCAATCAAATTACATCAATTTCAGCAATTATTTATTGCTACTTTTTCATAATTTGTTCCCAATTTTATTCAACAAATTATTTGTGTAATCCATCCGTTACTGCCGACCATATCTTAAAACGATTATTTTATATGTATTTTAATTTATTTTTATATATTTCGGGTTCATATGAAAAGCTTTGTTTTTTTAATAAACTTTTTTTGAATACGTTGTGAACTATAATTATCACATGAATTTTTTTGTTCCGAATGACTGAATTGTAAACATATTTAGAACCAATGATTATTCACGTGGATTTTTATGAGTACAGCCATTCACGTGGATTATATTTAGAGTTTGGGTTTTTTCAATAGAAACAATAGAATCATGCTCACTCGATCATTCCTACTAGAAACTAGCCATTTCTAGAAAATATTATCAAATTTTAATTCCTCGGAATTCATGTGAGATCCAGATTAAACTATTTTAAGCAGTATTATAACATATTTTTCTCTAAATTTATGAAAACGATGGGCGTTTTTTTCCCAACACAGGAACAATAGAATCATGCTCACTCTGTCACTCGATCATTCCCTTTAGAAACTAGCCTTTTTTAGAGCACAATATTATCAAACTATTTTAAATACTATTTTAAGCAGTACTAATATAGAAATTATACGTGCATGTTTTAATAATGTAGGTCTGATTTTGACTTGAAATGTCACTGTATTTGATAATACATGTATAGATCATAGTGAAATTATGAAGGATAAATTTATTTTTTCCAATCTTACAATTAGTAAACTAGAACTGCACGTATCAGCGTCTATTAATATTATGATATAACATCCTTAGTGTTTGGAGACATGGCACACACACAGAGTCACACACTAGATGTTTAGCCGGTTACGGAGGAAGGCATCAAACTCCAGGTCCTGAATTCAAGTTTTTTTTTTTTTTTCTTTTTACTAAAAACAGTCTGTGAAATGAAATGTTTCTTAAAATATAGATGGAAAAGAGCAAGAATTTACAATTTATACGAAAAGGATTCTTACTAAAGAACAGAAACTCCCGAGTTTTTTATTTTATTTTGTCAACTAGGAACTTTTTATTAACAAACATAGTGCATAACTTGGTTTTAGGTATACATCACTTAGATTGAGTTAGGTTACGAAACAAAAGGCTCGAACTAGAGAGCAAGGAAATAATATTTTAGTCCATTTTTGGGTATTAAGCTTTTCTATGATATCATATTTTAGTCCTTTAGTGTCCAGGCATTTCTGCTGCACACAGAAAGCAAATAATTATTTTAACCTTTTGAAATAATAATTCTATCATGCAATTTGCAAAGCAAAAGTTGTGGTCAATTTGTATATTTTCTGAAACACTTTTTTCTCTTCCTTTTGTGTGATCGATCGACAAAGAAATCGTTGCCATCATATCATTCAACTCCATCTTTTCGCTGTAAATCAAATCTCATGTACTATTTTAGGGCGTGCATGGTTACAAATATTGACGGAAACAGATATATGATGTAGTGTAACATATATTAAAACTTAATTCTAATTATGCACAAATTTCATAGAGGACGCCCAAAGAAAATTATGAACAATAATCGTCAGATTTTGGAGAGTGTGACCGACCTTTCTCGCCCTCCGCTAATTCCGTCACTGGTTATAAAAGTGGATGAAATTCATAATAAGAATGATGGTAGTGGAGGGTGAACGTGAAATTATTATAGGATAATTAATGATTATATTTGGTACTCATATTTTATGTTTATAAGATTATTATTTAGATTTTTTTATAACAATCAATTAAACAATTGATCATATTTTATAAATCAGGATTATAATTATTATTTAAGAATTTTTAGATTAAAAAAGTAATAAAAATGAATTAGGAGGTTAATCAAACCCATTAATAAAACTCATCTCCCACTCCCAAACCCCCAACCAACACTTCAAAATATTCAAACAATAACATGCAAAATGTTCTCCGATCTTACGAAATAGTTTGTTAAGAATTCTGGGACAGAAATCTTCATGTTGACTTGTTCGGTTCAAATTTGTCTTAACTTAGTTCTTGTAGTCATAGATTTTTTAAAATGGTTGTAATTTTTGATCATCAGCTATTATTTCTGAAATTTTCAATAATTTGTTTTAAGAAAAGTCAATTGAGTACCATTTTAAAGTTAATTTCAATTAATTACAATTCATCAGGGACTAATTACACATACAGCTGAAAGATAAAGCAATTATTGCGAGACAGAAAATGGAGGAACCAGGAATATATCTGATTTGGGCTCATCTTATTACTAGGAATATATGAAAGCATTTGATAGAGTGAACTGGCAATTCCTTAAAAAAATTCTCCTGAAATTTGATTTTTGTGGCAGTTTTGTTGAATGCATTATGAAAAACCTGTCTGATGTTTGGTTCTCTATTCTTATAACGGGTAAACCTGTTGCCTCTTGGTTTTTTCCCAGCAACAAGAGGCATAAAGTAAGGGGACCCACTGTCCCTTTTTCTTTTTAATATTTTCTCTGAATCATTTACCAGGAACCTATCTTATATTTTTCAAACCGGTAAAATGAAATATTTTTCCCTACCTAGAAATGCCATCCCAATTTCACACCTCAACTATGCAGATGACACTGTGATTTTTCTCAGTGCTTCCAGACTTAATTTGATCAAAATGAAAGCTTTTTTGGTGAAATTTGAGAAAATCTCAGGCCAAAAGATAAACTTTGAAAAAAGTGAATTCTTTCTAAGTTCAAAAGCCACAGAGAACAAGTTAAGACAGGTTAAAAGTATAATGGGTATGAAACAGGGTAACTTGCCATTTAAATATCTAGGAGTACAAAATTTTCAGTGGCAAATCCTTAAACATTCATTCACAGTCAATTGTGGAAATGATTGACAGGAAAATCCTAAACTGGAAAAATAAATGGCTCTCAGCTGGAGGTAAACTAATACTCATTCAATCTTGCCTTCAGTCACTGCCCCAACATATCTGGACAGTCATGGAGCCAACAAAACACATGGTCAAAAAGCTAGAGAGAAGGTTGGCCATTTTCTTTTGGGACAGCTCAGAAAATGGACCAAAAAAGGCATGGAAGAAGTGGAGCTCACTCTGTCAAGCTGTGACTCAAAATGGAATTGGCATCAGGGATCTTGCAAACTATGGTGGAAATACCATACGGGAAGGGCACTCCGGACACACTTTCTTGCTTCTGCCAATTTCACTCAGGAAATCTCAAAATTGGAAGAGGATCTGCAAAATTGATAACTTTGCAGCATCAAACACTAGAGTGATTCATGGAGATGGACAGTGCAACTTCTGGGAATCTAACTGGACTGAACATGGTCCACTTATAGGATTTTATGAGCCTCAGGAGCCAGAAAAACTCCAATGTACTGTAGCCCATTTTGTTGCAAACAAAACACTTCTGCTTCCTCTTTTGTCTCAGGTACTCCCAAGTGATGTCATGGAGTCATTAAGTGCAGCAGAAATCTCTGAAGGAAGGGAGGATAAGCTAATTTGGAAACTGACAAACCAAGGAAGTTTTTCAATCAAGTCAGCATATCAAAAACTGAAAGTCCATTCAGGTAACCTTCATGTATTGTCCAAAATTTGGAATTCCACAATTCAAAAAAGATATCTATATTCATGTGGAAGCTCCTAAATTGTCTTGTTCCCTTTGATGACATTTTAAGTCAGTTTGGTTTTCATCAAGTATCTAAGTGCTGTTTCTGCCCCAATATAGATTCATTACATCATTTCTATAATGATTGCAATATATAAGTACACTTATGGAAACAAATGCATTTTATACGTGGTTCTGCATTCTTTAACTGCCATAATCTTTTGGATAGATTGACCACATGTTGGGCATTTACTGGGCTATCTAAACTGCACAATAGACTTAACCACACAGCCCCTATATATGTATGTTAGATACTCTGGAAAGCTAGAAATAAGTTTCCTTTTGAGAACTGCCCCCTGACCTTAATCATATGACTCAGGAACTTCCAAATATTACTCCCATTTACTGGTCTAAACCTATTTTAGGTTATAAGATCAGTGTTGATGCTTCATGGAAACTTGGTAAGGTTGGAATAGCCCTGGTAGTTAGGAATAATACTGTGGAGGTCCCCTTTGCTCAGACTATTTTTTGCGAGGCTATTTCACCCTTGGAAGCTGAACTGAAAGCTATTTTGGCAGGAATTAACTGTGCTAAAATGTTAAATCTGTCCCCTGTTGACATTGAAACTGATTGTAAGCATGCAGTTGATATGATTACTAATACTTCCATCTGACATTGGAGACTCTATGGTATTTTAAATATTATAGATGAAGTGAGCCACACTCTTAAATTTAGCCACATTTTTAGGGAAGCTAACCAGCCTGCTGATTTCCACTCTAAATTGTGTAACTCTACTGGCTCATCTCACACATACTCTTGGAACTCTTTGCATGCATCTGTTAAAAGTCTTATCATGCTAGATATAACACAGATTCCTGCTATCGGGATCTCTGGTGTAAACAACTGATGCTGCTAATGTACTTCTACTGATGTGATGCAGGATTCTTTCTTCTGGCACTTTTTACTACTTCCCAATCATCACAGGCTGGTCCTTACTTCAACATTACTCCTGAGTCAGTCATCAGAGACAACAAATGCTACTATATAAACACTCAAAGTTAGTCCTATTTTGTATAGTTTTGCTTATGCCTAAGCAATTTTACACCTTTTGTCGCCTTGTGTTTTGTCTTGACAATTCACTAATAGACTTGAGATTTTTAAAATAGTTAGATTTTTTCCATTTCTTTCTGTTGGTAGTTAGAAATTTTTCGAGAAGAATTACTATGCTTCTAGGGGCTTTTGTCCCTTGTGCCTATTGTGTATGAACCTTGTGCTTTTTGGCACTCCTTGGGCGGAATAAGGGTTTAAGCTTTGCATTAAAGACGGGTTTGGTCTCTAAAATATGGGCCTGGACATCTTGACTTCATTGCATCAACAAAATTGCACATGGGGTTTAAGTCCACGGGAAACAGACCAAGGAAAGCATCAACAAAATTGAAAAAAATTGCCACCCTGTGTGCCCAGGAAAAGAAATTGGTTAAAATTAAAAGTGATTTTAAAACAATACTGTAAAAAAAATATATAAACATGAAACATACCATAAATATCGATAAATTTTGATCCCTGCATGTTTTTATTCATTGGATTTTGGCATTATATATGCATCAATTTATAAGTGGAGAGAGGACCTAAATCCTCTTTAGGGTTTCCGTAGGATTAATCTCAACCGTCCATCAAAGTAGAGATTATTAGGAATTACCAAATATATAAGGGAATATCAATATTCCAATAGAAAACATGATTAATATAAGACCATATAATAGGGAATAAATATAGTCTTACAGTCTCCCACTTGGTCATTATGTGTATCCATTAATGTTTTCAATTTGAAATCATAAGGTCGGCATAATATGCTACACTCTTTTCAGTTTGTCATCATAAGTGTCTTGACCAATCTAGTAATCAATGGGAGTCATGGCGGTCACAAATCATTCTGCAACATGATCCCTTCCATGTACTACTGCATTGACTACCTTCATGACTAAACCATAAATATAAATAGGAGTTTCATGATGATCCCTTTTATGTCTTAAATAAAGATGAATTTTGTTATCATTAATTCCAAAACAATAATGTGTGTGCACAATGGAAACAAAATACATAAAATATGTAAAAAAACATAAGAGATCTCAAAAAATGTCAAAAAAAGGCTAAATATAAAGCAGACAACATAATTAAGAGCTCTCCTCAAGACCCAAACTTTTAGCATGCTGCATAAATGTCTTAGGAGGTAATACTTTCGTATATATGTCTGCAACCATAAGCGTAGTGCCTATGTGTTCAATGATAATTTTTCCTCTTTTCACATCTTGCTTTAGTGATAGATACTTAAGGTCCATATGGTTGGCTCCGTCAGTTATCCTATCATGTTTGGAGAAGAAAACCACACTTTGATTGTCACAGTAAAGAGTTAAAGGCTTGTCAACAAAACTCAAATCCCCAAACTCAGATGCGAAATGCTTCAGCCACGTTGCTTGAATAGAAGCCTCAAAACATGCTACATACTCAGATTCCATAGTGGATGTATAAATCAACTCCAACTTTTGACTTTTCTATGAAATTGCACCCCCCGCCAAGGATATATGCAAAGCCAAGAGTGCAGACCCTAGAATTTGGACATCCACCAAAATCTGAGTCAGAAAATCCAACCATCTGTGGATGTGATGATTTTCTGTACGTCAGCATGTAATTTCTCGTTCCTTTAGGTATCTCAAAACCTTCTTTGCAGCTTGCCAATGAGCGATCCCTGGTTTACTTTGAAATCTACCCAACATACCAACTGTGTGGCTGATATCAGGTCTTGTACATACTTGAGCATACATTAAACTTCTCACAAGAGAGGCATAAGGATATTTTTGCATTTCATTACGTTCCATTTCATTCTGCGGACATTGCTAGAGATTAAGTTTGTCAGCTTTCTGCATTGGAACAACGCTAGAAGAACAAGTCAACATTGAAATTCTCTCAAGAACTCTGTCAATATATGCTTTCTGAGATAGACCTAAAATTCCAAGTGATATATCACAAAATATTTCAATTCCAATCACTAGGACGCCTCACCCATATCTTTCATGTCAAAGTTCTTGGAGAGATGATTCTTAGTCGCGTGTAATAAACCAAGATCACTGCTAGGCAATAAGATATCATCAACATATAATACCAAAAATATGAACTTACTCCCACTGAACTTGAGCTAAATACATGGATCAACAATGTTTTCTTTGAAACTGAATTTCGTAATGATCTCATTAAACTTTAGATACCATTGCCTCGAAACTTGTTTCAGTACATAAATTGATTTTTCAGTTTGCAGACCATGTCTTCCTGACCTTCGATTATGAAGCCTTCAGGTTGACGCATATAGACTTCTCCATTAAGAAAGGCAATTTTCACATCCATCTGATGTAACTCGAGATCATATTGAACTACTAATACCAGGACAATTCTGAGAGAGTATTTTCTAGACACTGGTAAAAAAGTCTCACCATAATCAATGCCTTCTTTCTGATTAAATCCTTTGGCTACAAGTCTGGTTTTATATCGCTCAATATTTCCATTACAGTCGAGTTTGGTCTTAAAGATCCACTTACACCCAACCGCTTTGTGTCCTTCTGGCAGTGGAACGACGTCCCAAACTTCATTTTTAGCCATAGAGTTTATCTCATCCTTACATGCATCAATCAGAATTAACATCTTTCATGGCTTGTGAATAAGAAACCGGATCTTTAATACACCCTCCGTCAGATTCTGTTAGAGAGAGCATGTAGTCATCAGAAATAGTAGATCTCCTCGAACGAGTTGACCTTCTTAATGTTGGTTCCTCTTGTACTACAGGTTCATTATTGGCGATATTTTGTCATGTAGTTGATGATCATTCACTAGGTTTTCCTCATTTTTAAAATTTTCAATAACAGGAGGATTCCCAACATTCGGAGCTAAGGTTAATGGGATATTCACCCTAATTTCCTGAATGACTACATCTTGAACTTTATCACTCCCACTAATCTCGCCATTCTCATAGAATCTAGCATTACCGGTTTCTACTATCCTAGTACTATGATTTGGACAGTAAATCCTATATCCTTTAGACCTCTCAGGGTAACCTATAAAGAAACCACTGATCGTTAAAAAAATCGCAGATGATGGAGAATATTAATGGTTTCCCGTGAGATCTTCGCGAACTTTTTGTCTAGCTTTGTTGGTTTATTTGAGCAAAACTCTTCGGACCATTGAAAGAGCGGAATGTTAATGTGCCTTTTGCTCAGCCGACCGGAGATGAATCGATGTTGTCTACATAATCAGTGACCGCTCGGCTGACCGGAGATGAATGGATGTTGTTTGCATAATCATCGATCGAAGCATGAAACATGAGCTCTGCTCCAAAATAAATGAAAGTATTGTGTTGTCCGGGGCTTCCAACCATATTAGTATTGAACCTCCACTGAGACGGTGTATTATTTTTTAATACTATTTTGGGAGCGGACCATTACAATAGCCACAAACATGATAGATAGTCCTAGCGCTACAGTTTTGACCGTTCATATTTTGCCAAGAAGGGTTTGTTGCCGTCTCAGGTCGGTGTGATTCTTTGTGACTCTCACGGTGTTGCTCAGGTCAAGAGTGTTACAAGAAGCAAGATCTTGTGTGTCCTTAAGGCTCATGGTATGTTCAATTGATGTTGTAGACTTGCAGTTGTTGGTCAGGTTTTGGGTATTGATGTTAATTTTATATATGAAGTGTGTTTAGGTCTGGGTCCTGAGCTTCCCAAGGATCTGCACCATTTGATCAAGAAGGCCGTGGCTCGATTAATTTGCATATCGTGGTACTTCTCTGCTGAGGGTTTTCCTCCACCACTCTATAATTTGAATCTCTCTTAGTTATTTTATGCCAAATCAACCAGCTTACAAAACTAATTACGTTAAAATTAATTAAGTTAATTGGTTAGTTACCTTAGTGATAAGTCCATGGTTCGTATTCTGGACCTCATTCAGTCTCGGACCAGGGCCCGAGAAGGGTCATGGGCTCGAGGTACGCGGAAGATGGATCCACGGGTCCATCAATCCTAATCCTTATAAGGAATGCGTATATTATGAGTGTTCTACAAGAAATATACATCTTCCAAAACATGGTAAATACAATCATGATCGAAATACACTTCTTCCATACATGGTAATACAACTGTAATCTCCATAAGAGTTGTATTCATACCATAATTACATATCTTGGTGATCTATGGATTGTAGCCATATAAATACTGAAGGTTTGGTAAACCTCTCTATCTATTATCTTACGTACAATACGCCTTACGCATCATACTAACTTGAGCGTCAGAGTGTTTACCCTCGGGACACCCGAGGCTTTATCTTGCAGATCAGCTCGTCGGAGTTCGTGATCAAGTGCGGGTTCCAGACATCCATCAAAAGTCCAACTTTCCTAAATGCTATGGAACTACCACTATATATTTAAACTCAAGCGATACAATTTTGTATTAAAAATTAATCATTTTAAAGTAAACATATAGTAAAACATATTTTAGTGCGAAAATTAAAGAAATTTTATGTAAAAATTAAAAAAATTTAAACAACAAAATATACAGTTCAAATTAAAAGATACACTGTATAAGGTGAAACGAATAAAGATTTGGGAATTGGGAGTTCAAGAGATATTCTGTATGTTAATATTGGATTTTCATTTTTGTTGCTTTATTATTGAAAGACTTAATTGTTTTTATATGAGTTAGTTTTATTTTTAGTGGATATATATAATCCCAATTACTTAACTAGTTGAATATTTTCATTGTTATTGATTTATTATTTTAAGACTTAATTAGTTAGTTGTAAGCTGATTTTGATCAAAATTAATTAGGAAAATGTTCTTAATTATTATGATATCCGTTAGAGCCCTGCCCACTCATCGTCCCTTTTGAAACTTGACAATTACAATTCTTATACCATATCACGGGTGTATATACACCCACTTTTAATGTGTGTGTTTTACTTTAATAATTGTGTTTTCCATTGATAGTAATTCACACATACTATTTATAGAAATTATAAGTAAAAAAATTTACAATGTATAAATTATACACATAAAAATGCACATAATAAAATTTTAGAATGCACTTGGGGATACATACCCCAGGTGTATGGTATAATTTGTGTGACAATTAGGCCTTAAACCCTATATTATAAAAATAAATTTCTTTATTTTAAATTCATGAAAATTAATTAAATTGAACTGAATTGAATTTAATCTAAAATATTTAGATGTTGCTAGAAATAGTCTTAATTGAATCAAGTAAGTTAGTGAGGTCAAGTCAAACTGAATTGAATAGAATTAACTAAGAATGAACTGAATTATAAATACAACATAGGGGTATAAATGTCTTTAATTTAAGAATTAATCACATAAATATATATTAATAAATTACTGTCATTTTTAGAAATTATGCAAAAATCACACCCAATTTTCAAATGATGAAACTTATACCGCACTTAATCAAAATTTTCCTAAAATCAAAGGATTCTTTACGGTATGAACACGACATATCCATGAAGATATTCATTTATCAAAGAAACTAGACATTAGGTAAATAAATAAATTACTTATTAAAATAATAATATGTTGAAAATACTCCATGCACGAGTTTAATGAGTTTATAGAAGATAATTCATTATCTGAAATTCCAGCTTCAGGGAATCTTTTTACTTAGGCAGGGATTCGTAGGGCTAGAAATAGAAGTATAGGAACAGTCTGGGAAAGATTGGATAGGGGATTAATGTCTGATGCTTTTCATATTATTTTTCCTAATGTTAGTATTAGGGTAAAGTCCAGATTAGCTTCAGATCATGCTCTCTTACTAGTTAACCTGGATAATACTTCACAAATTTCTATTGGAAGGTCTTTTAAATTCCAACATTGCTGGCTTTCACATGAGACTTTTAATGACTTAGTTGAAAGTAATTGGTCTGAGTCTACAGGTCTATATGATATGATTAACTTTTCACTTAAGTTAAGAAGATTATAGACTAAGCTCAAAGAATGGAATAAAACTGTATTTGGCAATGTTCATGAAGATAGCAGAGGAAAAAGTTCAAATGAAAGAGCTAGAATATCGGCAAATGATACAGGAACCAATAGGTCTGGACTTCATCTACCTCAGGCAGAATTAACCAGGGCTTTACTAAGAGGAGAGATTTTTTGGAAACAAAAATCTAGGGTAAAATGGTTAAAGGAAGGAGATTCTAACACAAAAATTTTCCACTCTACAGTCAAGTCAAAGCATGTGAAACAAAAGATTGCACTAATTCAGAATTCAGTCAATGAATGGATATCTAATCCAGATGAAATTGGAGCTGAGGCTGTGAATTTTTACAAAAATTTGCTATCTTGTGAATCTAATGCTTTTGATGAGGATTTTTCAGATGAACTCCTACTGAATGTACCGCATATGGTCAATTCTGAGATGAATGAGAGTCTGACCAAGCAGATTACTCTGGAGGAATTAAAAGATATTGTATTTCACATGGATGAGGAATCTGCTCCAGGACCGGATGGTTATACAGGGAGATTTTATACTCATTGTTGGAGTATTATATCTAATGATCTATTGCGGGCAGTGAATGAATTACTGTAATCTCTGCATCATTCATCACTCTTATCCCTAAAAGGCAGGTAGATACAAGCTTTTCGGACTATAGGCCTATCAGCCTCTCAAATTTTGTTAATAAAATTATGTCAAGAGTGTATACTGATAGGCTAAAACCCATGGTATCTAACTTAATATCTCCTGAACAATCAGCTTTTGTTCATGGAAGAGAGTTAGCTGACAATGGCTTGCTCATGAATGAATTAACTGAATTTTTGAACACTAAAAATGGAGGATACAATATTTTCTTTAAACTAGACATGATGTAGGCCATTGATAGGGCTTCATTGGGCTTTCTTTCTAAATTGTTAAAGAAAATGGAATTTTCTAATCTATTTGTCAGTAATACCATGGGTAACATTAAAACAACCAAATTTTCAGTTTTAGTGAATGGAAAGCCTTTTGGTTTTTTTGAAGTTTCAAGAAGTATTAAGCAGGGAGATCCACTTTCTCCTTTTCTTTTTATTCTGCTTACTGATGCCTTCACAAGATCCTTAAGATTCCTTTATGAACAAGCTAAGATTGATTATTACAAGTTGCCAAATTTAACACAAAAAGTCACTAGTCTCAATTTTGCAGATGATACATGTGTTTTCCTGAAAGCTAATAGACATAGCATCACTAATCTGATGAATTTTTTGGAAAAATATGAATCAGCCACAGGTCAAAAAATAAATACTGAGAAATCAGTATTCTACATGTCTAAATCAGCACCTAATAGCTATCATACAATGGTTTCTGAGCTTATTGGAATGTCTAGGAGGCGTTTTTCTTTAAGTATGTGGGTTGCCCTATCTTCACTGGAATAAAAAAACACTCCTATTTTCAACCATTATATGATAGTATCACTGCTAAATTGGTAGTCTGGCAAAATAAAATGTTAACTCAGGCAGGTAGACTGGTATTAGCTAAACATGTGCTTTCTGCTATCCCTTTACATATTCTTGCAATAATCAAACCTACAACTGGGATTTTGGATAGGCTGCATGTTATATTTGCTAAATTCCTATGGGGGAAATCTGAATATGGTCAAAAAAAAGTGTGGAGATCTTGGTCTAATATGTGTTATCCCTACTTAGAGAATGGATTGTTTTTCATTAAAACTATGGTGAAAATTACAAACTGGAAAGAGTTTGTGGGCTTCTTTTATGTGGCCATTGCCAGGTTACAAAATGAAGTCAAAGACTTGGAGAAGATAAAAGGAAATGGATGATATAGCACAGAAAAACACTATGGTACAGGTTGGTTCAGGTGAAGTATCTTTTTGGGAAAGTAACTGGTTGGGAAATGGTACTTTAATTGATCTATGGGATGCTGAAATAGATATACATTTTGCTGAACTGTCAGTAAAAGAATTTGTTTATGATCAACACAATGTTACTGAAAGTTTAATGCCAGGTCTTACCCAGGACACCATTGCACAATTACAGAGGGATCACTCAACATTTGAGGGTTATACAGATAAGCTCATATGGAAACTTGAGCCAACTATCTCCTTCTCCTTATCTTCAGCATATGAACTTTTGAGAAGTAAAAAGATAATAGGTCAATCCTACAAGTTTCTGTGGATAAAATATGTTCCCAAGAATTTGTCAATGTTTAACTGGAAACTTTTAAACAGACTAATTCCTATGAGTGATGTATTACAGCAAAACATGATCTACATTACTTCTATTTGCAGCTACTGTGGGAACTATGGTGATGAACTACAACATGTGTTTAATGATTGTAGAGTTATAAAGGAATTGTGGAATTATTTTCATACCATATTTGACTTGCCACCTGAAACTTTTAATAATCTGTGGGATAGACTTTTTTATTACTGGAACTTAAATGTGAAGTCTGAACTCCATAGGCTCTTGGTTAGAATATTTCCCCTCTTTGTTACATGGACAATCTGGTGCACTAGAACTGCATATTTATATGATCAGATAAGGCCTACATTGCTTACCATGAGAAAGCATGTTATGAGGAATCTCCAACGTGTTATGAAAGCACATAATTTGTGCTGGAAACATAATGATTCCAGAACAATGCATCCTGATTTAATGATCCTAACCACCACTTGTCTACATGTCTCTAGAGTATCTTTGGTTAAACAGGTAACATGGAGACACCCAAGGAATTTTAAGCTCAATACAGATGGATCCTCCCTAGGAAACCCAGGGTTAGCAGGAGCTGGAGTTGTAATCAGGAATGAATTGGGAGAGGTGATCCTAGCAAAAGCAGTGTTTTTGAGCAGAAAAACAAGTCTAGAGGCAGAGACATTAGCACTCATAGTTGGTCTACAAGCAGCATACTATGAAGGGTTGCATGATCTGCAAGTTGAAGTTGATTCAATGGTGCTCCTAAAAATCATCACCGGACAATATAAAATTCCTTGGAATTTGGAGCCCCTAATCAGAAACATATGGCAACTTGTAAGTGATTTTGAACCTTCTACTATCTCTTTTGAACACATTTATAGGGAGTCTAATGTTGTAGCTGATTATCTAGCTTGAATAGCTAGTAAGGAGAGGGAAACTTACACTTATACACATAGCACTTTGCCCAGTAAAGTGAAGGGTATAGTTTTGCTTGACAGTAGGAGTGTACCATATCTAAAAGTGTAGATACTGCTGATATTGTTTTACCATTGCAGGCGCAAGGCCATAAAAGGATGCAAACTGGAGCAGTGATGAGAGAGTAGCAAGATGGAGAATGGACTTGGAGCATGGACAGAACCTGGTGCTGAAAGATCAAGGGGCTTCAAAGCTTACAAAGTGGAGATGTAAAGGTTGCATACTGAATCTCTTGTAATTTTGTTTCATCATGACTTGTAACTTAGACTATCATTCTCTTTGTATAATCTATGCAATAGAGTACTCATTTCTTATCATTTCCCCGTGCAGAGTTGGGTTCGCTTAGCGAGCCCTCATATGCTTGCGAGTTATGAGTCTTTTCATCGGAAAATTGGAAATCGCTTTGGCGTGCCCTAACCTACTTGTGAAAATCGATATGGGACAAGTATAAGAAAGAGGATCCTTTTCTCAAACCCCGTGCTTGTCGGTAGAGTTGGGTATTGCATAGAAAACCCTAATATGCTTGCAAGTATTGAGTCATTTCATCGGCAGATCTGGGTATCGCTCTGGCGTGACCTAACATGCTTGGGAATTTTGACATGGGTGCGGCTAAGGATCTCTCATAGTTATTTTATCTTTCAAACATTGATTTGTAAGATACTTGCCTATATAGGCTTTTTATGGTATAGTGAGCCTAATAAATTTCACTCCACTTACTTAAGTGGTTTTTAAATTTTAAAAAAATGTTGAAAATACTCTTATACATTGTGAAAGTATTCAAACCGGGAATATTCAGGGTTTCAAAAATAGGAAATTAAAGTCATACAACAATTTATCTTAATTAATATCTTTTTCTTCTCTTAAGTGTGATATTTTTCTACATTTGTGTATATCAACATTTATCAATTTAAATAAATACATATTTTCAATACTCTTTATATCAAATGTGGATACTTTATTTTTGAAATAGTATCGAATGGATACTTTGTATTTGTAATACTCATTATTCATATTTAAAATATACATAGATAAAACCGCGCAGCGGTCCGGTTAGCATATCATACAATCAACCCTAACTATCACATATTGTTTCATTTTCTTTTCCATCTTCTCATTTATAGGAAAAATGAGTAAAATATTATTAACTATATATAGCTAATCTTTATTGATTTTTCTATTTAACAAGTGAAATTTACAAAACCATTTTTTCTTTCTTCTTCGTTCGCAAATCAAAGTTGTTTCACAGTTTGCTGCAGATTGAGTACCTTTTATTCATGTTATTTGGAGTCTTAATTTTACGCCTTGTGTGACAGCACCGATTTTGGATGGGTTTGGGTTTTGGGTTTCATCCCAAACTCAAAATTTGTGTGGTACACCTGATTTTGGTTTTGATCAGAACTTGGTTTTGGTCAAACCCAAAACTAAATTTTGGACACAACTTTGACTTTTTTTAAAATATTTTTAAAAATGATTTTTAAGCAATGTATGATAAATTAATATAAGAATAAAATATTAGATCTATAAAGACTCGACGTAAAAGTATTTCATTTATTTTTCAAATTACATAATATAAATTAAATATTTAATTTTGCATTGTGTTGGATTGAAATTATCGACCATACTCGGTTAGGAATACGATCAAGTTAAAATATTTGAAAACACTTAATTTAACTTTTATGAAAATAAAATAAAATATTATTTTAAAAAATAACACCAATCTCGACATAAAAATTTGACTTGTTTCTAACAATGTTAAAACTGATCATTTATATTAAGACATAAATAATATAAATGTATAATTGATTAAAAGTTACTGACCTTTAAATATACAATTTTATAATATACACATGACTTTTAAATATTAAATTTTATAATATAATATTAGTATTTATTAATATTAGTGACTATAGAACAAATAACGTTTATTTGAATATTTCACAATTCTTTACTTTAAACACATTTATAAGTGTAGCAACACAACAATATAGTGTAAAAATAATATACATACATAAAATGAATAAAATAATATAATAATTAATTCAAAACTCAAAACCCACTTGTGCATGCCACACAAGGTTTTTCCCCAAACCACTTTTTTACAAAACCACGTCCCAAACCAAGTTTCAGTTGAAATCCAGAACCCAAACCCAAATCCAAAACTCAGCATACCACACAAATTTTCAAGGTGGCGCGTATTCGAATAGTCTGAATCAGGGGCGGATCCTAAATTTTACCTTAAAGGGGGCCGGACTAATCACAAAATTATGAGTTCGAAATAACTAATGAAATTATAAAAAATAACGGTATAGTAAAGTAATTTATTTAGAGATAAAAGAATCATACATATAAAGGACCAACTATAGTTAAAGAAAATATAAATTTTATTTGAATCTAACTCTTCTCTCTTTGATCATCTCAAAAGTGTCGACAATCGAATTAATGGGAATGGCCTCCGCAATCTCTCTTTCAATATATAGCACCAAAGAATCTCGCAGAAAATCATCTTCCATTCGACTACGCTGGCTTGTTTTCACAATATTATTAATATTCTTTTAAAAAAATTACTATTATAATATCTTATAAGAATTATAAATTAAAAATTAAAAACAAAATACCAATAAAAAACTAACAAAATGTACCACTACTTTTATAAGAAGTTTAATTTTAAAAAACTTTTCTACTCTTCTTATATAAATATATTTTGCTTTTCAAAAATAAAAGAGGCTACTAATTAATTATTTTCTAAAATATTATTTAATGAGGAATGAATAATATATATATATATATATATATATATATATATATATGCAATTTCTGGACAAAATCATGGGGTAAACTCGGTCCCCTTTAGACCCCATAGAAACCGCCTTTGGTCTGAATTACAGCTTATTTTTATTTTGTTCAGATCTCTGAGTACTTTTTATTTTAGTTTTCCTTTAGCTTTCATGTTTAATTTGTTTCCTCATTTTCTCGTGGACACGATAAAATGTGATAAAAAGAAATGTTTGAAATACGCAAGTAAACAAGATTGAGATGATTACAAAGAAATCATAATTGGTGTGATGATTGGAATCCACTCAAGAAAAAGCAGTACTAAGTAAGGATCCTTTCAAATATGGTGGAATCAGAGCTGGACCTCTGCGCTTTCATCTTTCACTAATTTTGGGATTTTCAGTTGCTAAATTCGAATCATTTGACAATGGGCCATTCTTGACTAGTTAGTACTCCATTGATAGAAACCATGTTGACCTAATCATCTGATTACAATTTTTCTTTTCGCAAATTGTAAATTTTAGTGTTTCATTTAGGCTTGCAATCGGTTCGGATTGGTTAATTAGGTTCGGATTCGTGAATTAGTAGGTTTATGTCATAGGGTTAGTGGGATAGATATGCTAAATCCAAACCAAATTCAATAATATTTTGAACCATAAAATTTTGACTAAAATCCGACCTAATAAAAATCCAGGTCACCCAAACCTAAACTCAAACCTAATACATATTAATAACGAGATTGAATATGGACTGAATTTTAAAATGTATATGCTCAAATTAGCATACTATATGGAAAATAAATCGAGAATAATCTCTCAATTTTACCATAAATTAGTGACATTATCTCAATGATTTTGGCGTTTTTTTCTAATTAATAAAGGCAATTTCAATAATTTACATAATTATGCCTTAAATATATGGGTCAAACGGGTGATCCATTTCATCCACGGATTTGACCTGAACCTAACCTATTTATTTTCTAACCCATTCGTGTCTAATTAAATGTAAATCCATATCGTGTTTCAAGTCCACTCAAACCCACTAAATTTGTTTGATTCAGGTCAATTTTTCATGTCGTATTCCAAATTGTCAGCACTAATTTCTATACTTCTATGCTTTAGGTTAGAGAAGAGGATTTGAGAAGAGTTTGCTAAAGCCTAGACCGATAAACTTCTAGAAATGTTGTTTTAAAGTTTGTTTTTGATTATCAGCACTTAATCATTTAGGATTCATCTAATAGTTGATGAATTTCGTTCAAACCAGTTATACTGAAGTTATAAAAAAAACCTACTATTTTATATAAGTATCACTATGTTCAACATCATGTAAGAAAAGGTGAATTGGCTATTTCTCAATGGCTAATCCACACTCACTGTGGTTTTAATTATAACTCACCAACGGAAAGAAAGGATAGTGTGTGTATGGAAATTAAGGGCACAATGTTGTGGCAGTATGACATTTGTGTCAAAAAGATTGGACCGCTGTTACAAAAAATATTTCAAAAATATTTATTCATATTTTAATATAAACTCATAAATTTGGCAATATAATAGTATCAAATTTTAAAACAAAAATTCAAGTAACTTTTAATGAATGGGCCAATGTTTTTGATGGGCTTTTCAGCCTGAGCCCCACAGCTTAGAATTGAAATCTGAAAAGAAAAAAAAAAACACCGCCAAACGATAGTGAATCGTACATCGTATTTGCAAATCATGCATTGTAATTTTATATTAGAAAATAAAAATACAGTAATTAGTAGTGGACAGTTAAAATGATGCCAAGATTAAGAATTAACTTCAACTGTATTAATATAACATTGATTATTGGACTGTTTAAAAAGATGCGGTAATTAAATAATAATAATGCTTCTGAAACTCTAGCTTCAGTGTTTCATCACGTGAGCCTTTAAAGACAGTCTTAACGTATTCAAACGAAGATTTTAAGAAAATAATTGAAAAGTAAACGTTGGGTTTATCAACCTAATCAAACAATTATAATAGTTAAAACACGAATCTTGGAAAAAAACAACAGAAAAGTTGTACAATGGATAAGATAACGGCTTAAGATTTGCCATCTATTAATTACTAACTAGTTTTAATGTCCGCCGGCCGTGCGTTGCACGGTAACTATTTATTTAAGATGTTAAGTCCCGATTATATGTTATCTGAGTATGAACTTGAAATATAATTGTTTACATTATTAACAAACATAATAGTGATATAAAATATCATTCTGAATGCAATAACATTAATAAGTACTTGTACTTATATATAAATTTTGAGAAGAAACTACTAATTACATTGAGAAGTTAAAAGTGAAATGTCACTGAATACTACATTGATAATGTCTGAATCAGTTTTTGATTCCCCTAAAATTTATGACATGATGAGAACTCTTACACACTGCTTTGTTCTTGGCCTTGCTAATGCTACATATAGCTGCCCATGCGAAAAAAAGAGTCCAAGGTTTGTCACTGATCCTTGTTTATTGGCATTGCAAAGCACAACCCCGCTGGAATGCTAAACATTGTTTATTGTCATTGCAAAGCACAATCTCACTGGAATGGAAGTGCACTAAATAATTTATATGAATATCAAAATTTTATTGAAAAATCTGGCATAAAACAGATACACAAAGGAACATTTTATGAATTACCACAGTACTGGGCTATTTTAGCACCAAACATTGTTTATTTAGGCTGTTATTGATGCTTTTTGTATGACAACAAAAGATTATATACAATTGCTTTATCTATCACAAATCAGAAGAACAAAGCACGGTGCCATGAACTTATCTAGAACATCTCTCACCATATCGTTGTTAAATAAATAAGGAGAAGCATGTTATCATCGGAGATTTAATAGAGATTAATATTACTTAACTTATAATGAGAACCATTAGGGCCAAGTTAAAAATGGAACAAGTAGAGAACCATCAAGAATAAAAAAGACCCATAACAAATCCTTGATTTGGTGAAGGGTGAAACCAAGACAGAAACACCAATTGTATGCAATAATCTGAACAATAGTGAACATAAACAACTGTAAGTTGATGATATACTTGGTATCGTTTGCATAGTGAAACATCAGTCAAAAGTATACTGGTATGAATTTGAATTCTCTCTGAAATAAGTCATTGAACGATGAATTGGAATATAAAAATTTTGGTTTTATATATGGTATTGAACTCTGAACGTGGGTTGATCATAGGAAAAGTAGGGGTGAACTGCAAAATCATGGGAAAAAAGAGGGGTAACCGTGTACGTTTGGATTAAATAGCAATTAAATACCGGTATAAAGGAATTTATCTTGATTGATGAGATTTGTTCCATATAAGAACTGCGAAAAATAAGGTAAATTGCTAAAAAGGAAGAACTTGATTACAAATATAACATCTTTTTGTAATGAAAACGGTTTAGATAAGCAATGGATAATAAGGTAAACTAAGATAACGTAAAACTAAAAAAATGTAATATAAAAAATTACTGGTTTTGCTTAAGTTAATTACATGCATTCAATTAATTTAATGGTATAATAAGAATCACAGTAAAATAAGAGTGGTTCTAAATGCAGGTTCACTTTACTTCTGTAGGTCCAAATTAAATCAGAAATGACAATAATGTCCCTCTTAAATATTTATTATAATTCACAAAAAAGTAATTTATAATTTGGACACGTGTTCAATCATTACGTAGACAGATTTATGCATTCAAGGTTAGGGTTTTAGAAATATATTTGTAAAACTTAATAAACGAATGAAGGGTAATTATGGTATTTTTTAACTTTCATTGGACCTGCAAAAGCAAACATGACCTGCATATAACAAGCACCTAAAATAAAGTTTGTACATTAGAAAAAGTAAGATAAAAGAATAAATTACGTCATGTACTTAGATTTTTTTGTAATGGAAAAACAGTTAAGATGAATTATGATAAAATAAGGTAAACTATAATAAAGTGATTTACGTTAAGTAAGGTAGAAGAATAAATTCCTACGTGAACCTCTTTTTTTAAATGGAAATAGTTAAGATAGGTAATGGTAAAATAAGGTAAACTAAGATACTGTAAAAATAAAAAGATAATACAATAATGTAAAAGAATGAGTGAAAAATATTAAAACATTATTTGTAAACTACACTAAAAAGGTAAACTACGGCAAGGTAAAAGTTAAAAGATAAAAAATTAAATAACTATTTTTAAGGGGTTAATCACTACCCTTGAATTAATCTAATGATTTCTACGTAAATTGTTGATCAATGTTTTGAATTACTGTTTAAGGGAAATTTATAGTTATTTAAGATAATTAGTTGATACTCCCTCCATCCCAATCAAAATGTCTGCGGGGACGGATGCTTTTTGAGAAAATGATGTGGAAGTAGAACACGTGACCAAAAGAATGGTAAAATACTATTTTAACCCCCATAAGTGTGTGATTCAAAAAACGTATAAAGATTCATTAACGGTAAAATGGATAATATACTCTATTTTTTTTGCCAAATGAGGAAATATTGAAAGTAAGACTCTTTGGTTGGGACATTCCAAAATAGAAAATAAGACAATTTGGTTGGGATGAAGGGAGTAATTGGTTAATTAAATACTTGATTAGATTACATTATCACCTTAATAACGGTCACTTGCGTTGCCTACTTATATGGTTTGTCAAAAGTATTGCATCCACGCGCATTGATGGTTTGTCTTTCTATTTGCTGCAGCTCATCCACGCGCATATATGTTATTAGAAAATAAAAAATTATATCACATGATAATATAATGTAGTACTCTAATTTAATAATCAAATATGCTATAATAAACAGTGAGACAGAACAATGTTACCAGACAACTTGATTCGCTTCATAGCGACACCTCAACTGTTGTGCCATATCTACCATTTATTGATTGTTTCGCCCAGAAATCTTCTTCACTGTTCCCTCCCTCCATTACTTGATAACGACTCTAGATTTACATCAGCATTCACTCATCCAAGCCAGGTTCATAAAATTTAAATGAGTATAATATAAATTTGCAATTAAACTGATAGCTAATGAAAGGTTGTTATACTGGTAATAAAACTAAATGGATCGTATAAAACATTTCAAATATCTAAGGAAACATTGAAGCAATTTGATGTATGTGTGTGGAAGATCTAGGCGCAAGTATTATTTTCAACATCCATTGTTTTGGGTGGTTCAAATCTTATCGATCTAGTTTATTTTTTCTTTTTTTAATATCTATGTAAAATCCTCCTACAAAATAATTCCCGCATGCAATTTATGTAAAGACGATTCACGTACGTGTGCATGTTATTCTTTTAGAATTCAGCCCGATTGAACTATTTTGTTTTTAATAAATCACTCAAAGGCGGGGAGATTTTAATAGCCTTCCCAATCCCTCAAAAGACCATATAAATGGGTAAAGTTTATATCACACGAATGATGATAATACAAGGACAAAAACTATGAAGTCTGAAAATGTTTCAAAAGAATATGAATAGGAGGTTTAAACCTCAATAACCAAGAGATCATAAAATAGAAGCTATTTATTAAACTTGAAACCCGTTAGTAAATTGCAGAGAAAAATCTAAAAGAGTATCAAGAATAAAATTAAATTGACAACTATTAGGAGATGGTATTGCTATTAAAATGATATAGTGCATAAGCTTGTACTTCCAGCATACACGGTGCCGGCCCAAGGATTTTGCGGGCTTGAAGCAAAAATAAAAAGAGGCCTATATTTTAATTTGATTGTAAAAATTGGGCTTTTTTCTTAGTTACTTTTTGATTCATTATGTATAATTATTATTTTTAACAGTCTATATACATATTAAATATACTTAAAATTTATAAAAATGAGGCCTTATTTCAGCCCAAAATAGGGGGTCTGATGCAGTGAGGTCACTCCCTTCACTGCTTGGGCCGGACCTGCATACATATCTGGTGGCGTGTGTCAGTTTGATGTGTAAATAGTCAAGCATTTTGCTGTTTATGTGGAGGTAATCTACACACACCTTTCAAACATTAGTGGCATTTGACTCTATGAGTTCTGAGAGATGTTGTACTATTCTTATCAAAATTTATGAGACCTATAATATGAATATATAACTGAGAGACTGCCTATCACAGAGTTGGTTTTATTTGCATAGGCCAACTTAGCAATTGCATCAGCAGAGACATTAGTTTCTCTCAAAATATGGGATACAAGAATGTTAGCATCCCGGTGTATATGATGAAAAGAAAGATCATTTAAGTTCCGTGAAGCAGTAAGTGGCTCAGCAGAAGTTCTAACTGCAAATAAATAGTCAGATTCTATAAAGCAGTGATGGTGAAAATTCCTAGCTATGTACAACCCCTTTTGGATGGCCAACGACTCAGCATGAAGGGGAGATTCAGCATGGATATAGAAGCATTTGATAAGAATCGCATCACCACTATTGTTCATGACCAGAATCCCTAAACCACCCTTCTTTGTGTGGTATCATGAGGCATCCACATTAATTTCGAGACTAAAAGATGGGCAAGACCATCTAATAATATAAAAGAGCGTCTTAGGAGGTCTAGTATGAATTGGTAGGAAGCCTGGACCAGCAAGATCATATCAAAATTTATTTGAGATAAACACGGGTCTAGAAGAGAAAATTTAGAAGACTTCCTCCCTAACTGATATAAGTAATATCTGAGCATTGGAGGATATATTATAAAAAATCATGGAGTTTCTAGCTTTCCACACAGTCCAATAAATAAGACATGGGACAATCAGAAATACGGAGTTTTGAAGTTTAGTTTTTCCCTAAAATGACCAGTAAAATGATAGTCCATCCCATTATGAGAAAAAGTAGGGGTCTGAATTCCCTATCATATGATGGAAATAAGACCATAGAGCCTTAGCAAGATAACACTCATTAAAACAATGCTCAATAAAATCATTGTACTAAAAAAATTGCACTTTGATGGAATACAAAATCCCATTTTTATCAGTACATCAGGAAAGGGCAAAAAAACAATTGACAAGTTTTCACATGAAAATACTAACTTTTTTCTGGATTCTAGGGTTCCAAAACTTCTTGAGTGAGACAGAAGTACCTCTCGATTGCTGAAGAACTGAATAAGCTGCTTTGAAAGTGAAAGATCCAGCTGTATTTGGTTTCCAGATAAGCCTATCTTGTCTCTGCGGATGGATTTGTGCTGCCTGTAAAAAAGATAGAATATCATCATTAAAATAAATCAACCATGGTCTCAATAAAGTCTCTGACTGAAGTTTGTAAGTGCATATTAGTTAAATTAGGGTTATACAAATTGGATAGGGAGCCAAATCATGTCCAATTAGAACTCCAGAAATTACATTCCCTATTTCCATGGATCACTAGAGTATGAATTTCGGCTTTAGGAGAGATAGATGAGATTCTCTTCCAATTAGGAGAGTTTCTGTATGAGGGGGACAAAGCCCAAAGGAACTGAGACCATAATGTGTGTCCTTACTAAAATTTTCACCAGAATTGAATGGTGCATGTTTTCACAATAGTATGGATTGATCTCAAACCAATACCATTATGCTCATATGGATATCATATATCACCCAACTTTTTTCCACACTTTGTTGGCCTTAAGAGCCGTTTCACCCCAGAAGAATAGAGATAAGTGTTTCTCTATCTTCTTGATGACACTGACAGAAGGTTTCATAACAGTCCAGATATGTTGTGGGATTGAGAACATACAAGATTTAATCAGTGTGATCTTGCCTCCAGCAGATAGTCATTTATTTTTCCAATTTGACAGTCTATTGTCAATCCTATGAACCAGTGGCTAAAAGTATTGTACAAGTGTCATGTCTGTATAAATAAGGACACCTAGATATGTGAAGGGGGAAAGACCCCTGTATCATACCTAAAATTTTCTTAACTTGAATGACCTTAGAGGCAGAAGCATGTTTACTCAAATAGAACTCACTTTTTTCAAAACCAATTTTCTGGCATGTCAAAACCAAAATGACTAGAAAGACTTTCATAACAATGATTTATTTTTTCAAGATTTCAAAAAGATAATAGTGTCATCAACATAACTAATAAGAGAGATGAGGAAAAGACCCGTAGGAATATTAAAATATTATATTCTACCAACTGCAAAGATAAAAGACAGACTCCTAGAAAAAGTCCCAGAGAAAAGGTTAAAAGAAATAGAGAAAGTGGATCTCCCTATTTAATGCCCCCTTGTGGATTTAAAGAATCCATTAGAGGTTTACTATTAACAAGGACAGAAAAATGAGCCAGACTCAGATTCTTTATAATGCAGTAAACTACTTGACCGTGCATCCCAAAATTCAATAGTATGCTATTAAGGAAAGCATGATTAGCTCTATCAAAGACTTTTTTAAAATCTAATTTAATCATGCAGTTAGGGTTCCTACATTTTTAATCAATATATTTGATCATTTATTTAAGGTAAATGACATTATCAGAAATGTCTTTCCCTTGTAAGAAAGTAAATTTTTATGGTGAGATTAGTTTAGGCATAAGCGGCATTAATCTCTCCATTAATAGTTTCAAAAAAAATTATTAATGAAAGGCGGATAGGCCTAAGTCATTAAAAGATATGACCACATCTTTTTTAGGGTTTAAAGTGATCCAAGTGACAGAAATACCCACTGGGATTTGAGATTCGCTTGTGAAATATATGACACCATTCAAGAGGTCCTCCTTAATAATATCCCACGCTTTAGTGAAAATTTTAAAGGAAAAACCATCTGGTCCAGGACTACTATTTTTATTGAGATTAAAAATAACAGCGTGTGATTCCTCCATACTAACTAGTCTAAATCAATTGTTTGTCATCAGCATAAGTAATGAATTTAGGAATCTGGTTAAGAAAATTGTGGTAATTTGTAACCATTCAAATTATTAGGAGGTTTAGAGAACAGTTCAGAATAATATTGCAGTGCTTCATTCTCAATCTGAGATGCATCTTCTAACCAAACCCATCAGAGTTCTTAATTTTTGTGATGTTGAGAAATCTTTTTTTCCCTTCTGAAGTGTGGTTCGGTGGTGACATGAGATGTGACAGTGTAGTCAATTAACTCCACATCAGTGATCATTTGCACTAACTCCACTGGCTCAGAAGTTGGGTAATTACATAGTTCAGGTTCCATGTAGGGAGGAAGAGTGACCACCTCTGTAGGTTTGGGAGTGATAGGAGATTAGGGTATCAGAACTTGGAGTATATTTTATTTTTTTGGTTTTGTGTTGGATTTTTGTGCCACCATTAGGGAGGGCTGGACCACTGGGGTTCATGCTTCTTTCCTTAGTTCTTGGAGTAAGACCAGATGGACCAGTAATATCCTCAACATTTTATAACATGAATCACTTCATCCTCTAATATGAGAGCCGTCTTGTCATTTATTTGCTTTTGGCTCTTTTCAGTGCCCCTACCTTTATCTTGTTGGATTTGTGGCCTAGTCAACTGCCTAAGTTTAGGATGAGGGACATACAGTTGGTACCGTCAGGGCTAAGCATACTACAATGGTTATAATAGTTGGGTACATCTTCAACAGGGTACCTAAGTATATTCCCCTCATCAATTTCCAATCTAATAGGTGGTTGCAACTTCATTCTAAGGTCAAACTCTACACAAATCTTAACAGCAGAGGGTCTAGTGAGTATTGATGTAACATCATTCATTTTGAAAAATGTTTCAATTTGATTACCAATGGATTCAATCATTGTTGCATTATGAAAGTAGAAAGGTACCTTAGGAATGATTATCCATACAGGAACAATAAAGGGTTTAGCATCCGGTGAGAAATGATTGTCCATTTTAAAACCTTCATCTAAGATCCACAGAAGATCCAGTACCCTTTTATCCAACACCTTTGATAGTCCTCTGGTTCTTCCAATCTAATGATAATATGGCGGTAATCAATCGAACCAATCTAGAATTTCCGCTTAATTTCGGTAGATTTGAAAGTTTCTTGAAGTATCTCATAGATGGTTTGCCACGAACAAATTTACCGATGAGAACGGAGAAAACTAGCGTTTCTGCTTGCTGTCTAGTGACTATGCATGCAATTTCGCCACAATATTGGGTAATGGGTGACATTTCTGGGTTTGATGGAAGAACTGTGGCCAGCAGTGGAGAATGGCTGGTTAGGGCTTGAGCAAAAGATTAATGGGGGCGGAGCCACTGCAGTTTGGCGCCGATGTCGCCGTAGGCGCCACAGTGCTGTTATCCTCTATTAGCGGCATAATGGTCAGAAAAATAATAAATCTAGATGTTATGGTGGAGGATGTAAGTGTTTGATGACGAAATCTAGAGAGATGCCAGAGCATGTGTTTTAGTGCGAGAAAGTGTGTTACTTGTATGATACTGGTCCGATTGAATTAAATGAAGGGGCATGGACTTAATCTAGTTATTTTGTAATCTATTATTTTTCTAAATTTACAAAGAATTTTTCTCCAATTAAAAATCTAGTTTTATAATCTTTTAATATTGTACCTTTAAATCTTTTCAATTAATAATTATAACATTTATTTATTAAAAAAATCAAATTATAACATTAAAAAAACTTGCATATTTACGTTAAACAAATTCCATTGTATGTTTATTTTAGCTAGTATCCTCTTTTCGCGCTAAGCGTGGGATGCGTGGTTTTACAAAGAATTTGTACTTGAAATAACTTGCATATAGTGTGTATCATGTGGTTCAGATCCTAAATAAAATGGGTGTCCTTTAAAACTTAATTTCTCCAGGAAAAAGGCTTAAGGACATGTTTAATACGCTTGAAATGAACTGAATTAAATTGAACTAAACTTAAAATGTAAAGCTGAACTGAACTGAACTAAAATTTATTTGATTATTTTGAGTATATATATTTATTTTCAAAAATCTTGATTAAAAAGCTGAATTGAAGTATATTAAATTGAACTGAACTTAATAAACTGATCTAGATTAATAAACATAATTGAGATAAACTGAAGAAAAAAAATGAATGTGTTGATATAACTAAATTAAGCTATATTTTATCGAATCATATTTCATCAACACCAAACTTAATAAATCAAACCTAACTTAATAAAACGAATTGAACTTGACTTAACTTAATTAAGTTGAACTATCAAATGAATGCATTGATATAATAAAATTAGAAAAATAATTACGACGACAGAGAGTGTTTGTAATACTAAGCTTTCCCCTCCCGGCCCAGTTGATTTGATCAGCTCTTCCTCCACCTAGCAAGCTTATACCCCTGATCTGACATTCTCGTATTCCGTTCAACGAGCTCAGGTCGGATGAGGAGGAGTCTCCGAGGACAAAGAGGTGAAAATGTCCAACTCTAAATCCGAGCGTCGCATAAATGTGACCATGGGGAGCTTCCTGCTTATCGCCACGCCACTCTTGGTTGGGAACTTTAGCAGCAAATGCAAAGCCCAAATAATCCTTTCAGAGCCGCCAGCGCCAGCGCCAGCCTGCCCTGTATTAAGTTGTATGGGTCGTGGATCTTGACAACTATGAACTTCAAGTCGACCACCTTCCGGCGGGGATTAGAACCTCGCCACCGGCAAAGTGATGATGATGCCCTCGGACCACACCTTCGGTCTGCAAAGTCCACCAGTTGGGTATTTGTCGGAACCATCTTCTTCTTGGTGTTCTCGTTGAGTTTTTCAAAAAAATGTCAAGATATTATTTTCGTCGAACTGCCTCCATCGACAACATACGTTCAATGAACCATTCTATCCATAATCTGGACGGCAATCACGACCGCATCCCCGCCTGACTGAGTTGATCAGATGATTAAAATTTTGAGTCCGAAATCGGATAATACTATTTGGGTTTCAGTCGGGTTCTATTAAGAAATGACAATCATCAAATTGCATAGGTTTAGTAATATTTACCAACTCTAAGTCCTTGCTAATAGAAAGTGAATAGTTCCTTAGTTTGCTTATGGTTGTTAATTATCATCTGTTTTAAATGCTATTCTAGCATTATTATTATCTTTGTTTGAAAAGCAGAGAGATTTAAAATTTTGTCTAATTTCACAAATCTAGTTTATTTATGAAAATAGTTGTGCTTTACGTTATGTCTTTTCGTTTGATATACACAAAGTTTTCTTCTACGTCAGGATCATCAGGGGCAACAATTATAGCAACATTCTGATATGATAGATCAATCCTTCGTGCGACATTTAGGAAGATTTCAAATATGTAAGATCCTATTCTTGCTGAAATGTTGGCTTTGGAGGATTCTATCTGATCGGCCGGAGATAAGAAGTTTAGCTGAAGATTGGGAGAGCCCTCCAGAGGGTGCATTTGGTGCGTGGTTGATAAGTCCATGGTTCGTATTCGGACCTCGTTCATACTCGGACCAGGGTCCGAGAAGGGTCATGGGCTCGAGATACGCGGAGGATGGGTCCACGGGTCCATCAATCCTAATCCTTATAAGGAATGCGTATATTGTGAATGTTCTACAAGGAATATACATCTTTTCAAAGATGGTAATACAGCTATCCTAAACATGGTAACGCAACCATGTCCGAATTATACTTCTATTATACATGGTAATACAACCTCTATTCCCATAAGAGTTGTATTCATACCATAAATACATATCTTGGTGATCCACGGATTGTAGCCATATAAATAACTTAAGAGGTTTGGTGGACCTCTTATCTAATCTCATACTGGTTCTGGCAGAAAAACATGGTGGGTCGCTATGATATCCCGCTTGGTGATCCCGTTTCATCAACCACTTTGGTGACATCAGTCATACCATCACAGGCCGGAACCCGTTTATCAACTTGGGGCCCCGCATTAGGGTCCATCCCTGACCCAGAGGCACCGTCATCTGCCACTACAGTTACCGCCTGCAGTGGTGAAGCGACGGTAACTTCCATTAGCTCCCCAGCCTCGACTTCCAGAAACAAGGTGCTCAAGTCACGATCAGCTAGGGCTCTATTTTCAACAACATTCTCCACATTGCCAAGGGGAACGCTGGAACTTGTTGAAGTCATGGCAATATAGAGAATGGGGGGAAGAGAATATATGAGGAGAAAAGGACAAATTTGAAGGAAATTTCTTCGGAAAATTTGAAATGCAGAGAAGGAAAAGATTCAAATTGTTTGGATGAAGGTTGAGGATGAAAGAAAAAATTAGTTGGTTATATAACCAGTAATTAGTAAGCATTTAAGCGGAGTAATTACCTCGACTCGCGAAACGATACAGGCAATTGGAAGGTTGGTCATCTTCACCGCCAGAAGATGCAATGAACCAAGACCACGTGTCAATCTCTTCAGAATTCAAGAAGCCAGATTCAGATCCAACCATACATGTGTACCCACCATTGGGATGTCAAAGAAAACTTATATCAGCCGTTCATATATTTGATGGAATACGAAAGAACTTGAAACTAGATATTCAGAAGGGTAAGCCCGAGAAAAGAGTCCCCGAAGGACATCCCGAGCTTAACACCCCGAGTCAGTCTCCCTCGAGTTATTGGTCTTCCCTCGAGAAGCAGGCCTCTCCTTCAACCTTTGAGACAGAGCACTCTATATTCTGAAGATCTACCTTGGGGCTACTGATAAGTCCATGGTTCGTATTCGGACCTCGTTCATACTCGGACCAGGGTCCGAGAAGGGTCATGGGCTCGAGATACGCGGAGGATGGGTCCACGGGTCCATCAATCATAAGCCTTATAAGGAATGCGTATATTGTGAATGTTCTACAAGGAATATACATCTTCTCAAAGATGGTAATACAGTTATCCTAAACATGGTAACACAACCATGTCCGAATTATACTTCTATTATACATGGTAATACAACTTCTATTCCCATAAGAATTGTATTCATACCATAAATACATATCTTGGTGATCTACGGATTGTAGCCATATAAATACCCTAAGAGTTTTGGTAGACCTCTCATCTAATCTCATACTTTATAATATACGCCTTAAGCAAATATACTGATTTGAGCGTCAGAGTGTCTATCCCCGGAACACCTGGGGCCTTTATCTTGCAGATCAGTTCGAGAGTTTGGTTCGTCATCGAAGTGTTGGTGTCCTGCATACATCAGTGGTGAAGCCGACTGTCCAATTAATTGTGAAGCAGTGATTGGAAGAGTGAAGTTTATGTTAAATAGAAGCAATGCAAAGATTAGAATTTTATAACTCATACTTTAACGTATGTTGCAATGTCAAGTCTGTTGCTAGTTAGCACTTGAGATCTTTTCCAAATTTCTTTTCATTCATTTCCGCATGATTCGCGAAACTCTGAAATAGAAGTTATTTTATTTTTTCATCAAATTAATAAATGGGATATGATAAGTAGAAAAAAGAACAAGGAAATTGAGAGAGTAGTAATAGTTTATATCCGAACACAACCGTATCCAGATCCATACAGCTGGCTTCTAGTTTGACCAAATAAAGACACACACAGAGGCATGCTATTATAGTTTATACGAAGCCCTACACAGTATGCTCGTCAAAGGTTAGGAAATTAATTGCAAAAACGTGACAGCATGAACGGACCGATGTACAATGATTTCTGCCACGGTATCACAAAGCTGAAGAACGGACTACTAGTTTGATGGATTAATATTTGTTAACCATTATAATTTTTATCCATAAAAAGTAAATGTAGTGGTGGACTGGAAAAAAAATCAACAAGCTGCTGATCAGGTTTTTACTAAAAGAATAGAGGTTACCGTCGCCTCACATCACCACCGTATACTATAGTAAATTATAAGCCGGTTCCTTAAATTTAAGGATTGTCGCCGCCTCATTCGGCAACTTTCTAGATCCGCCGCTGATTCTACGTATATATTTTGTGTGTCCTATCCTTTCCAACATTTTTTTATCGTTAAAAATCAAAATAAAATCTAAGCAAAGATGTTGAAATTCTGAGGGATCACCCCAACCGCACGCTTACTACGCAGGCAAACCTTAAAAATAGAAAAAGGGGGAAATTATAAAAGCTAGGAAATGAAATTTAGACCACAGACGCCATATGTGTGTGTAGCCAATCATTTGGGAGACATTTCAACATTAATTATATTTGGAGTACTATATTCCTTGAGCTGGAAATTTGATCATATAAAATAAAAGAGTAATTAAATGTTACCTAGAGTACAAGCATCTCTAGGAATTTATTAATAAAATTAAGTAAAGAAAGAGCAAGAAATTGACAGTCAAGGAAGAGAGATTGGAGAGGAGAGAAGGATCCAACATTGGTGGAATAGATTCAATGTTTTTTAATATGTTTGTTTATGTAAAAAATTGAAGAGAAGAAAGGAGGAAGCAAAGAATGATCATTCCAAGGTAAAAAAAGCAAAATAAAGCTGCATGTCAAAGTGAGTGTTGTTCTCTAGAAAATTGAATGGATAAGCTCAATTTCAAGACTCTTTAGAGTAAGTTAGTAGTACATGGTATGTTGCCCAAAAAGCAAGCAACCATTGTTACAAAATTAAAAAAAAAAGGTGATATATATATACATACATTGAACATTTTGACACAAATTTTGACACTTAGACACTGTCTAGTTGTTCTGTGAAAATTACTTTTTTGTTGTTAAAACTGGTTGGCCTATTTGAAATTGTTTGAATTATTTATTATTTATGAATGAATGTTCGTATGTGGTTTAAATGTAATTAGACAAGTTAAAGTAAATAATATTTCATTGACAATAATTAAGATAATTTTTTAGCACCTAAATTTTAAAACATTATTTTTTTAAAAAAATCCAGTCGGATGAAGTAACCTGCTAAAATTGTTTGGAGTTGCTTGACCTGCTTGGGACTACTTGAACTGCTAATTGTTAAAATTATTTGGAATAAGGTTAAACGGGGCAGAAATTTATTTCCCAAATTTGATGTCTTTTTACAAAGGTAAGGTTAATGCATATCTGCTATAAGTGCGACCTGCTTTCAATTTTTAGTTCGTTTTAGACGAAGGAGTCGAGAATTGTCCCGTTATATATCAGTCTTCACCAAGTTTTGATCTTCAATCGAACAATTAATTGTACATATATGCGTAATGATTACATCTTTAATTAGTGTAAGTTTTTATTGATCCTTAAATCTTAATAACGTTATTTACTCTAATATGTTTTAATTATATCGAATGTGACAGCATCATGATGATGGGGTTAACTTACCTAGTTCTGTATGACTTATATTATATACAATATATTTATTTTACTAATATTGAATGCTATTTTTTATTGAATAACTTGCAGTAATTTTTTCTTACAAAGTCTTATTTAACAGCGTTTAATCATAAACTTATGGAATGAGACGATTGATTTGCCATATGCTTTTCTAGATAATTTTTAAGTTTGTAACTTTAATTTGTCTTTCTAATTCAACTATTTTTTATTTACAATAATTATATAAATCAGTAAAATTAGTGAATGAATGAATGTACAATAAAATAGAACTAATCACCCAAACACATGAACTAACTGTGTATACGTATTTACGACATTTAAATGACTGTTTCATGTAAATGGTTAAAAGTCATCATATAATAAGAGTTTTATAAAACAAACACATTAACTCAACTAATAAAAATGTAAAATAAAGAATGGTTCTATCATAAAGACCCTCTCATTTTTTTTTAAAATTTCATATGACTACTTTTATTCTTAATTTGTGATATACGACCATTTTGTATCAAATTTTTAACTAAGAGAGCGCACGCGATATATAACATTTTAGTATTATGCAATGTCGTAATCTATTTTAAATTTGTTAGATGGAGATCATTTTAGTCGTAAATGTCGTAAATCTATTTTAGTATTATGCAATGTCGTAATCATTTTTATCTGTAGTCGACATGATCTGAAAAATAAATCATATATGAGAGAAAACTATAAATCCTAGTACATCCGTTCGCGGATTTTAAATTGACGAATCAACAATAGAACTAATTCAAAAATTGTTCAAAATAACTATTAGAATGAGTTCTATTCAGTAATAATCATTTATGTTCTTTATCTTTGCTAGTATTATCAACACATAGTAATTTTCCAACGCACGTTGTAGCTAGCTATTATCTTTAGCAGCGACTTGTGATGTGTGATAGGAGCGTTTTTACGACGGGGACAAAAGAGTGAAAAAGAAACGGAAAGTGTGCGTCGATAAACCGATGGGCACTGCATGTAAGAGGAGACAAATTGTCAAAGGTAACCGCTGCCTCGGAAAAGAGATAGAAGGCTCATGTGCACACGTGTTTCGTGAGCCAGAAAATGCTCGAAACTGTCTCTGTCTGCATTAATTCACGAACCCTAAATTTCATGAAACTGGCCATTTAGGTGAGATGGAGATTGCAAGTATATGTTGGAAACTGCAATTTCTATGCCCATACCTCTCTCTCACCATGCCAACCACCCAAAATTCATAACAGTCAATGATTTTGTCTAAAATCCCCTCTTTTTATGCTCCCATTAATTTCTGGCAAGATCACAGATCTCAATTACAACACAACAATCTCAGAATTCTTGTAAGAATTAGAGATCATAGATGTCTGCAATCTTCATTCATCTTATGAGTTTATGTGTAAACTAATTAAGATCATATATACAAGGATGAATCAAAATGTAGGAAGTTCTTGAATCATATATATCACAAAATGCAGGCATATATTAATAAGATGATCATCATCAATATCCGAAAGGAGAGAAGATAAAACAAAGCTGAATTTAATGTCATAAACTGCTCCCAGACAGCCTGCAGAAATCTTCTATGGCTAACATGAGATCCTAATCAAAGATTTTGCTAACTTAACTTAATATCATAACACCATTGTTGCACATTTGAGCTCTCTCTCTCTCTCTCTCTCTACCCGATCCAAGCAACCAACAGCCAAAAAAAAGGACAATAGAAGATGAACAAAAAGGAAAGGAAATTAACTTGAAACAAACCCTACAGAAGGTTTAAAGTTCTCCGGCGGCTTAGAAGGGAGGACGACCAGTAGCCCAGTAAGCAGCATCATTAGGTAACTGAACCGAGTTGAGAAGATTAGGATTCATGTTGAACAAAGACGGATCAGCCATCATCTGCTGCTGCCCAGCGCCGCCACCACCGCTGCCGCCGCCCGTCGGAGATCCCATTGAACCATTTCCGCCACCGTTTCCTCCGCCGCCCTGCATCTCCTCCTCGTCGAGCGGGAGCCTTTCGTACGCCGCATTGCTAAACGAAGCCGCCATGACGACAACTGGGCCTGAGGCCAGGAGCTGCCCCACCACGCTGCCCCCAACGACCTGCCCCTGACCGCCGGCGAGATAAATGGTCAGCGCGGTCGCAGCCGGCGGTGCAGGAGGCGGGAGAAATGAGCCGGCGAGGGATAAGATCTCGAAGCGGCCGTGGAGAGTGACGACGGCTCCAGGAGAAGCAGGCTGCCGGAGAGTGACGTTGGTGACGGTTCCGGTGCCGGACATAATGCAGACACCGCGCTGGCGCCGCCGCGCGAAGCTGGCCATGCTGTCCATGACGTCACAACCGTCGGCGATCTCCATCACGTGCGTGCGGAGAGCGTTGGCGCTGTCGCGCGTGATGATGATCGGTGGCTTCGGCTTGTTCTTCGAGCCCGCCGGCCTCCCGCGTGGCCGCCGCGACATCTCTCCGCTTCCTCCGCCGCCGGAGTTGTTCCCACCATCGCCGGAGTTGTTGCCTCCACCGCCGTTGACGTCGTTGAGGTCCTCCCTCTCGCGCTTGTGGGATCCCATGGTCCCGCTCTGCTCGTCCTCGGAGTTGTTGTGGCTGAACTGGTGCTGCTGCAGGTTGAAGTCTCTGGTGTTGAAAGGGGGAGGCAGGGAATGATGAGGGTCCATGGCTTCTCTCACTGTGATGGGAAATGATACTGAGAGAAAGGGAGAAACAAAGAGAGAAAGTACAAGTAAAAGCTGCGGTTTTGGTGATTCAGAAGGGAAGAAAAAGGGGAAGACTTTTTTGTTTTTGTTGTGGGGTTTAGGGTGTCATCCACCAGATTTCCAGGCCGAAAGAACTCATACCCAACCAAAACCCAGCTCAAGTTTTTGTACTGCCTTGGATGGATGTTTGGTGGAGGGAGCTGGTTTTTGAGAGTAGAAAAAGGTAGAAGATGAAGAGGGATAGAGAGAGAAGGAAGGTTTGTGCTTTTTTGGTGTTTTAAGAAATGAGTTCAATCTAGGATTGGATTTATAAATGGGTTAACTAGGGTTAGCTAAATTGTGTGGGAGGGGTGGTCTAAATATGGGTGGATGGGTCCTTTTCTTGGTTTCTCTCTCTACTTTACTATGCTCCTCTCTCTAGAAAATAATACGTGTGATATACGCAATTCACTATTTTACTTCAAAATACGTAATGAAGTTGTGAATATATCTTCATTTATTATATTTATTGATAACTTAGTAATATTTCACAAAAATATTTATAATTTTAATAATATTTTGAACTGCTGTATAAAATATCGAACTGAATATAGCAAATACAGTTTAGAAAATAATGTAATGATGGGGGAAAACATGAGCATAAAAAATGGAGGAAATGATGTTTGTGTACTTTGGCTTGTCGATCCTGAAAATGTCTTTTGGAATATGTAATGTTGAAAGTGTCCTATATCATCAAAAATTCAACTCTTGTGATTTTTATTTTATTTTTTGTCAATTTCTAGTGATAACTATTCACTAGTCCCAATCAATCTGAGGGGGTTTTGCTGTTCTGTCTACTATAATCAAGAATTGCACTTTCTTTGTTGTACTTGGAGCCTTTCATGATTGGTTAAGGTTTCCAATTTATCTTCTTTATTCTTCTCTTCTTCTCCTCATTAAATATTTGTAGCACACATTTGATAGTAGCTTCTTGCATGGGTCATAGTAGAAGGAAAATAAATTTAAGTTATGATCCCTTGCATGACCATTATTTTTTAAAGAGAAATTATACATGCAGATCCATGTTTACTAAATGCAGGTTTGAAAAATACAATATATGGCCCTGAATTGTGCTAGTGCATCCAAAATATTATATTTTTGACCTACATTAGTAAACATGGACCTGCATGTATCACCACTCTTTTTAAAATGTAGTTCCATATATAAAGGTCAATAACATGAAATTATGTATAAGCAATCTTTACATCAGAATAGGTAGAATACGCAATGACATTAACATAGTCTGAAGAATTCGGGTTGAGTAGTTGGTTGTTGACTGATACCTTTAAAAATATATTATAAAATTCTTTTTTTTTTTTGAAAGGATAAAATTCTATTAGATATACACTACATTGTTCCACAGTACATTCAGAACAATAAAAATGTTATATTTAAAATTCATTGTGTAAAATTCATCTCCATAGTAATTTTATAAGCGGTCATTTTAGCACCTCAATCTAATCGAGACGTATGAGAGTTTAAATATATTCACATTTATTAATAAAATACGATATATAACTTATAAAATTATAAATAAGTATGAAATTCTAAATTTCAGTAATATATATCAATTTTTTATGGCCGATAACCCTTATATCTTCGTTCCCTCTACTTTTATTTTAATTTCAAAATAAAATGTATTTTTATCTTTATTTTCAACAAAAGCTGGTCCAAATTAAAAAAAAAAAAAACTCAAAACTATCCAAGTTGAAGTTTTGTGGCGCTTTGATGCATTTGTAGCGCGGAAGCGACAAAGCTTTCTAGCAATATTTAACCTTATTTTTATGACTGTGATTAAGGAATTATATAAAGTGTGTCTTATCACAACTACGACGCTGTCTAAATTATCATTTAAATTTTCATCTCCATTAGAATCACTACTCTAATTATCACTTAAATTTTCATTATTTCTCCCTAAACAAATATTTTGGTTATGCTTGTAAGTATGAGGTTTATATCAAAATCTTTTTTTCCTTTTTTTTTGGAACCTTTTTATTGAAATTAACAAATAAAGTTTACACATATGTAGCAATCACTCCAACTACTTAACTTTTTAATAAGTTACTAGTCTAAGTAAAGAAACAACAACAACATCACTCTATGACCGATAATGTTCAAGTCAGGCTACCTCTTCTCATTCTCAATATGCACTCGTCTTCAATCGTGGTCTTCAGCTCCAAAGTCCCAACTCTTCGATTGTGAAAGAGTCTGTGATTTCTTCCCTCCAAATGACATAGAGTGTGGCTACCGAAGCATTGTTTTCACATTATGCCTTTGTATATCCTCCACTGGTGAAGCTTCCTCATCAACTCTATGTGTGTGTTTATCCTCGCAAGATTCAGCTGAGTAAACAACTCCCTTCCATAGTCACACTGAGTGAAAAGAATCTGAGCAGTCTCCCTTACCTTCTCCCACATCATACGTAGTGGACTAGCTCCTGCCAACATGCCAAATTTCATCAATCTGTCAATTGTTGGCAACTTCCCCTTCGGTAGCATCCAGAGAAAGATTATATGCTTAGGCATAAGTGCCTCGTCCCGTACAATTGGTCCCCTATTATCTGCATTTGTTGCACCCTTAAAACTTATCATAGGCCAATGTTGCCCTAAACCTTCCTGTCTTGTCAACACAATCACGGAGCGGATCATACATTCTCTCCTTCACCTTGATAAGTTTTTTTCCAGCTCCAACTTTGGGCCTCTACTGTACAATCAAATAACTCCTTTCCCTTTATGTTGTATGCATTCAATCATCTTATCCACAGAAGATCTTTTTTGTTGATGATATCCAATTTATTCTTACAAAGAATTGTTGTATTTCAGATTGTAGAGTCTCTGATACTCAGCCTCACTGCTTCCATGTTCTGGCCATTGTATCCCAGGCAGGGCACAAACACCTCGTTTCATCCTTCTTCCCTCAATTGTAGTCCATGCACATCTTCTTTATGTTAGCATGAACCCCTTGAGGCAACTGAAAAATTGAACTCCAATAGCTAGTTATACTGAGTAAGACATTGTTTACTAATTGTATCCTACCAGCATAAGACTGGCTTCTGGAACCCCATGTTCTCATTCTTCCTGCAATTTTCTCCAGCAAGGCATTACAAGCTACCTTATCCCATCTGACTCTTGATACTGGTAGGCCTAAATATTTCAATGACAGTTCTCCTTGTGTCACTTGTAGCATCAGCTAAGAAGATTTTTTCAGCAGAATCCATGCTTGAGAAGAAGACCTTGGATTTTGCATCATTGATGCCCAATCTTGTTGTCCTTTGAAACTTCAACAACATTGCCCTCAACCACATCATTAACTGCTTATCAATATTACTGAAGACCAGCAGATCATCTGCAAAAAGCAAACAATGCAACCAAATCCTTCTGCACCTCTGATGATACCCCAAATTTTTTCTATCAAAGTCCATCTTCAATTGTCTCGTAAAGTACTCCATGCATATTACAAAGAGGAGAGGTGACAGGAATCTCCTTGCTTCACTCCTTTCTTCCCTAGAAAACGATTAGTTGTACTTCCATTCACAGCCAAGCAGAAGATTAAGTTGGTCAATCATCTTTTCACCCATTCCACAAACTTGCTAGGAAAGTGTAGTGCCTTCAGCTAGTCAAATAGGAAATTCCAGTTGACTGTATCAAATGCTTTTTGAACATCTACCTGCACCACACAGCTAGCAGTCATCTGTTTGTGGTTATACCTGTGCAACAACTTCTGAGCCAACAGTATATTGTGTGCAATATTCCTCCCTTGAATGAATGCACTATGATTTACATGCATCGCCTTTGGTAGTATTTTACTCAATCTACTGCATAGGCATTTGGTAACCACTTTGTACAGAACCGAGCAACATGAGATTGGCATGTAATCAGCTCCCTTCTGTGGTTATTACCCCTTGGAGATAAGTGTTATCACTGCCCTATTGAAGTGATTAGGTAATTCCCCTCCTGCAAAGAAATTCCTAATAGCTCTCTGAAAATCTTAACCAATAATATCCCAGCTTTTCCTAAAGAACCAGCTCGAATTTATATCCCTTCCTGGACTCTTTTATAGTTGGAATCCAATAAGCTTTTTTAATTTCCTCATCAGTGAATGATTTTAGCATACCAACATGTTGCTCTAGTGAAAGCACATTCCCTTGACTGGTAAATGCTTGATCAATCCTCAGTTCTGATCTCTAACTGACCCCAAACTGCTTACTGAAATGCTCCACCAGATGGTCCTCTAGCTCTTCTCTCCTATATATATATATATGTTTTGATATTGCCTGCCTTGACTTCATCACATGATAGAACACTTTTGAAGGTCTGTCTCCCTCATTAAGCCGGGTAAGCTTAATTTTTTGTTGTAAGAAGAGCATCTTTGAGTCTTCCAAGTCCTCCACCTTCCTCCCAAGCTCCCATTCCTGGTGCTGTTTTTCCATATTCAAAGAGTCTCCGTGCAAAGCTTGTACTGTCACTTCCCACTATTTTCTTGTCTCCATCACTGCCTCCTGAATGATGTTAAACTCCTGCTTATTAAGCTTTTTGAATGGTCCCTGCAATCTTTCAAACTCCTCATAAAACGCAGTAAGTGTATGCACTTGCCCTTTCCTTGGGAAGTCAAGCTACTAAATTGTGAGGATTTAACCACATCTTGTAGAACTTGAAAGGTCTCCTTACAATGGCTAGACTCTTCTCCACCATCACCAAGAGAGTCATGTGATCATACACGGTATGTAGTTTTACAAAGCACTTTGAATTTCCCATCCGAGTCACCCATTTCTCATTCACTAAGCTTCTATCTATCTTGTTGTTTATCCTCTCTTCCCCCATTCTTCTATTGCTCCAGGTGTAGAAAGAACCATATGTTTTGAATTCTTGGAGCCTCAGGTCAGTAACTACCTCCCCAAAGTCCTCAATCTTATCAACATAACTAGTATTCCTCCTTCCCTATCTTCTAAGTGCAATGGTGAGTTGAAATCTCCCATAATTAACCAGGATATGTCATGTCCCCCCTTGCTCAACAGTACGATTTCAAAGTAGTCTGCTAAGTTCTCAATCTTATCAACAGAACTGGTATTCCTCCTTCCCTGTCTTCTAAGTGCAATGGTGAGTTGAAATCTCCCATAATTAACCAGGATATGTCATGTTCCCCCTTGCTCAACAGTGCGATTTCAAAGTAGTCTGCTCTCCAACAAATCCAAATCCTCCATATATCCACCACATCACTATTTTTTTATCATCTCTCATTGCAGGCCTACCTTTTTCCATATTTTTTCAATTTTTTGTTTTTAATTTTGGTTTCTACCAGCCCTAGAATCCAACCTTATGTACATAACAAAAATCTCTTAACTACTTCTGCTTGCCTTCTTTATTTACACCTCTGATGTTTCATTCTAGGAGTCTACTTCCCATCTGCAGGATCAGTCAACACAGAAAATAACCGATCTTTCTCACATTCTCAGCCCTTTCTATCTTGAAACCAAATATATTGTGCTGCATTCTCCTGAATCTCCCTTCTGCTTTCTATTTCCCTTTCTCCTGAGCTCACTGAAACCCTGTTGCGTTTATTTTTGTGTCTCGGGTGTTCTTGTATTGGCCTCCTTTGGTTGTTACTCAACCTCTTTTGTTGTATAGACACAACTTTTGGTATCTGTGCCACTTTTTAGGTTTTCTTTGGCATATACACCTGCTTAACATGCATGTTCTTTCTCATTCTCAACCTTCTCCTACAATGCTCAACTATGTGCCCATACATGTGACTTTATGCACAATACACTAGCAACCATTCATAGTGTACCTCCTGATGAGTTAGTATTCCATCTTCATTCAGAAAGTTCACAGTCTAAGGTAACTCTCCATCTATTTTCACCTCCACTAACACTCTTGCATATCCCACCCTTTCTGCGTGCTTTGTTTCCTTGTCCATTATATCAGGTTTATCTATAGGGCTAGTGATCCTACTAAGTAACTTGCTAGTCCAATACATCATATTCAAACCATATAATCTTATCCAAACAGGCACAATTTTAGGGATTGTTAAGTCCATATCATTGCTCCATTTATGAACTATCACATGTTTATTATCAAAAAGCATAATCCCCTTATCAACAATTGTATTCCTATCTGCCACACAACCAAATTTGACTAGAAAGATACCTGGGCTAAGCATCCAAACTTGTCTGACAGAGTAGCAATGTCAAGTCCTTCTGATGAAAGCCTCCATCATTGGAAAGTAGGGTCTACCTCCCAGAACCTTGGAAACTGCCACAACTTCCCATTCTTTCATACTCTAATCCACCTCTGCTTTTGGAAGGACTTTGATTCCTCCACCTCCTCCGTTGGGAAAAAACTGCATCTCTTCCTCCTCAAATAGCTGCCTAAATTATGGTTGTTTGAACTTCTCCTGCTTCTCTTGTTCTTGATGGTGCTTCACCCCAGTCTGCATCTGGTTCACTGGCTTATCACTCCAATTAAGCCCACGTGTTGATTTTCACGCAAAACCCTTGTACCCAGCTCCGCTCAAACCTGCCCTGTATCTGTTACCCACCATACTACTCCCAATTTCTCCTCCAATTCTTGTTGCACTCAGTGTTACCAGCATGTGGCATCGTTTCCCCCTTCAATTTCATCATCCTAGCCCTCAGATTAACGATCCATATCCTCCTGATCCTCTCGAATCGATTGCAACAGCTGCTGCTCCTTTTTCGTGCGTTCTGATCACATAGCACTCTTCCCTGCCTTCTGCATCCTCCGATCCCCCTTTCGGTATTGCGAAATGGGCAAATCTCACCGATTAAGCTAGATCACCGATCCAGTCACTAGAGGAAAATTCGGGTCGAGAGTCATCACCGGTTTAACTTATATATTTTAAAATATCTTAATTTTATATATAGAACTCTTAAAAGAAGGTCACGTGTTTATATGATTTGTTTCATTGTTTAAAAATTAACTAATTTGCATTTTTTATTTTCTATAATAATTTACAGCACATTTACTCTATGTTATGTCATGATTTCCTCAATCTTCCAAGTACAATGCCGATGTATTTTGACCAAAATAAGGGTAAAGAGTGATTTTGAAGTCTAAAAAATTGATGTATTAAAGATATATTCTTTTCTTTGGTACCACTGAGTTAGATTTTAAATTTTAATATTTATGACATGTGTTCAAGAATAAGAAACAGCGTAGGTAGACAAAAATAAATTAAAAATAATTCACGACTGAATGGAAATGCTCAAATGTGTGCTGAAATTGGCGCAGGGAATGGGGAGTTTTAAATTGGTCCAAAGTGTATTCAATTTTCTGGGTATTCAGCAACATTATTCAATGGGCTGTTCCTTGTTGGTTGAGAATTGATTCTAAATCATGCTATTTTACTCTTATAAGTTCTTGAACTCTTTACATAGTTTTGAGAATGTAACTGAATCATTATTCCTTGATAGAAACCTTTGACCACAATAATAGCTAATGATGGACTTATTATCATTTTGTCATATACTAAAAAAGAATAATTGAACTGAATGATTGTACACATACATCATCAATATAGTTTATTGCCTTAGGGTATTCTTTAACATTGAAGGGACACTCGAAGAATGATTAAACTTTGTGTTTGATTAGTAGGTAATGCAACATATTGCAAGAGAAAGTCACATTTCAAACAAAATCGTCTAGTTTTGAGTTGATTGATCCGATTGAAAGTGAACCGAATCAAACTGAAATTATATACTGTATTGACCTAATCGTGTTAAATAAAACCTGAAATGGACATACATACATTCATGTGCTAGAAAGAAGAGAGTCAAAGAACCTTAAATAGTTAGTAACTACTTTAATCATTTGAAAACACAACAACTGTGAAAATCAATGGAAAGAAAGCAAATCGGACAGTCGGAGCAGTTTCGAAAATGGCAGACTGTATCGCATGCGGCAGAGGCATGTAGATGGTAGTACTAGGATGTGGTCGTAGTATCTTTGAAGCTCTCAAATCAAGAGATCCACAATTTCCATAGGCACAGTGTGACTTTACCATTTTTCCTCAATCTTCCACACATTGCCTTCCATTCTCCCACTAACACCCTGTTCGCGGGAACTTAGTTCCTGTTTGTTACAATTTTTCTATAAAACTGTTCACTTTAGTTTAGTATTATTTTTTTCATTTCAGTTCAGTAATTTTTTTTCCAGTTCAGTTCAATGAGAAATAAGCTCTAGCAAACAGGACCTTATAAGTAGAGTAATTCATATCAGTTCAATTCAATTTAGTTCAGTTTAGTTTAATTGAATTCATTTTAATTAAAAATAATTTGATTAAATTGAGGTAAATTTAGACATACTGATTCTATTTTTCAATACATTCATTTCACTTCAGTTCAGCTCAGTTCACTTCAATTCAGATTAATAAAAAATAAACTCCGGCAAACAGTCCCTAAAACCATTTGACTTTAAGTCGGATTTTTAGGAGAGAGTATTTTATATGTTATATTGATTTTAATTTTTAAAGGGTACAAGAAGATATCACTTTATAATTATAGTTATAGGAAAAAACTTGTTAAAATATCGATCATTAAAAATAAACATATAGCAAAACATGTTTTAGAGCAAAAATTCAAGAAATTTCATACAAAAATTTAATTTCTTTAAGTAACAAAATATATGGTTCAAACAGTGTATAAGTTAAAACATATAAATACTTTCATGGAAAGTTTGGAAAGTTGAGAGTTCATGAGATCTTCTCATGACCTAAATGGATGCAGTAATAGAGAATCTGTATTTGAGAAAGTTTCTGAAACTCCCAACTTTCCTGACTTTTCATAAAAGTTTTTATATATTTTAAGTTGAACCGTAAATTTTGTAACGTAAAATATTTTAATTTTTATATGAATTTTCTTAAATTTTTACATTAAAACATATTATAACATATATCTATTTTAATGATCAATATTTTAACACAAAAATGTATAATTCGAGTTTAAATACATAGTGGTAGTTCCACAACATTTAGGAAAGTTGGACTTTCAAGAGAGTTTGCATATTTTTTAATCTAATTTGTATATATATTTTTTATACGTTTAGGAAATTTTACAATGATATGGTAATAGAGAATGAAAGACCATATTTAAGGAAGAGATACCGAAATTGAATGAAATTGAATGGACCAAAATTACCAAATTAACCAAATCAATAGAATATCAGAAATAATTATGAAAATATGTCTAAAATAACCAAAATGAAACGTGTAGAACAAAAACAAATCGTAAAATATCATAACAATAAATATATCATCACAAAAGACTCCGGTTAAAGGGGTAATGCAAAAAAAAGCAGTTTCGTAAGGTTAATTTGTTTCGTATAAATTATATAAAAAACAAGGTATCCTATGGATTAAACATATGCATTTGTAATGATAGTCGAGATATTTCTACATATGTAGAGGTTGTCCATGCATCAGCGTAAACTGGCATTGGAAACAACGAGAGGTGATTGGGCAACGGTCGTGCCTTGCACGACCTTTGTATGCTAGTAACAAAGAAAAAATTATAATTTGATTGGGAAAACTATTCCAAATATATACAATTAGAAATAAATACAAAATTAACCCACTAATTAATTACAATACAAAACAATCTATTTTTATTAGGGTGTAATAACTAAGGGAGGAGTATCTTACATAATTTATTTCTTACATACAGTTAAATTCGATAAATGAATACTTTTGGAACCATCATAAAATATTCATTTAGCGCGAGGTTATTCATTTATCGATAAATGAATATATTATTCATTTGGAGAGTATTGAAGAAATTATATTAGTGTTACATGAATTGTATGCATATATGTGTACTGATTGAGTATAAAAATGTACACATGTGCATTATATTTGAAACTACTAAAAAGATACATGGTATGCATTGCATGGAATATCTAGAGTCTTAAAAAATGTATCTAACTTATATTACAAACTAAGGTATGTATATGGACTAAGTACATATCAAGCAATGATCACCTTACAAAACTACTTTCTAGCAATGATCACCTTACAAAACTACTTTCTACAACACGAGTAGAATACTCACGAAATTTTATTTGCGCTAGGAAAAGTCAAGGATGAGAGATGAATTTTAATGGGAAAAAGAGCAAAAAACTATAGACACATTTTTTTGTAAGAGAATGATTTATTGCATGAACATTATTGATTGAATTTTTTTAACATATACAACTTATTAAATTCGGTGATTATTCATTTATATTTACATAGGGTCTTTAAGGATTATAAAAAAATTATTCATTAATGCATTTAGCGAGATTATTCATTCAACCCCTTAGCCCAAGTCGGGACCGGAAAAAATTATTCATTTAGCGAAATTATTCATTTATCGAGATTTAACTGTATAAAATTTGAAAATAGTGTTTTATTCCTCTCTATGAACCCAGCATAAACCTCTAAACGAGCATGATAACACAAATCTTGAAAACCTTAAAATGAATAATTGACATTTGCAAGCAGGTTTCACTTCTCCTTTGACCATTCTGATGAAGCTGGGTGCATCCTTCAGCGAAGTTGATAGAATGAAGGGCCCAAAGCAAGTGCTTCGGCCATCATTGGATGTTGAACATTGGAAATATGGAGTGATAATACCCTCAAGAATGAATGTTGTTGATTCCAAACTAACCACCAAGTTCGGCTGACTCTCTCGGCGAATCGGCACAAAGTGTAGTGTGGCTTTAATAGGCCGTGGAAATAGTGCAGGAGATGGCATACCTCTCAAAACTTAAATTGCTTTAAACTTCGATAAATTAAGAATCACCGCCATGATATTTGTACTACAATGACTTTTTTCGCATAGTTCTTTTTTTTAATGAAACCATTAAAAGTTCGGTGAAGTTTATTTGGTAAAAATCTTATAATGATAAGGGTATAGTTTGTACAATGTCGTAGAGATTAAAAAAACTACAATATAGAATGTAGAAAATCCTCTAAACAATGTAGTATTGGTTATAGTATATATCCATGTCTACACTCCCACAGGCATTTTAGGGCTCGCTAAGCGATTCCCAACTCTGCCGATGGGAGGACTAAATACTCGCATGCAACTTAGAGATCGCCAAAGCGAAACCCAACTCTACCGACGAGCACGGGTTCCACTAGAATCCAATTGTATATCATCATTTCCAAACTGATATGTACGTGCATGAGCTTCTAATTCTCCCAGTTTCTCGGCTCCGGCCCAACTCATCTTTTCAGCTTGTAACCTCCTGTTAGATGAAAAAAACTACATATAATAGATTAAATATATGGAGATAATACGTGTAAAGTTAAATACATGAAAATTGTGATAGAATGCGTGTGACGAACTTAAATAATATCCTAGCCCACTATCCACACGTCAAATCCTTCTTATTTGGTTCTACGAGGAGAGAATAGGATGCATGTTAAGATTCAAAGGGAATAAAATAAAAAAGATGCTTTATGAATAAATGTAACAACTAACAAGGACGTGACTACATTTGACCACACGACGACATGTTACGTTGGTGACTGTATTTTAGTGACTGCTCAAAACGAGACGCTATTTGTTTTGTTTGTGCTAGCATATAGTATGTAATAAAATTAAGAAAGAATCAATTCATTTTCGTTTCCCCAATGGAAGGTAGTTTCAAAATGAAAGATCAAAAAATATTTCTTGATTATCCCAAATTGTTTAGAGTAAAAGTTATTAGGTTTTGAAAGCATACATGTAAAAATGTGCTTATTACCCTGTCAAGTTCACCTTAATTTCTGCACATTTCATTTAAATTAAGCTGACTTTACCTGGTTTCAGCAGCTTTCAGCTAATTTCAACTAATTTCAGCTGACTTCAATTTTTTACAAGTCTTTAGGCATGATGGATGGAAAATCATTTTGAATGACTTTAACAACTTTTGTGAGTTGCATATGATCACAATACTTGATATTGATGAAAGTATGACAAGTCGTGGCTATGGAATATGAAGGGGGCAAGTCATTACCAATTATCATCACTATTATATGGATGTGTTACTATAAGTATTCCGGGCCTTATTCAGTCTCGGATCAGGGCTCGAGTTACGCGGAGGATGGATCCACGGGTCCATCAATCCTAATCCTTATAAGGAGTGCGTATATTATGAATGTTCTACAAGAAATATACACCATCCTAAACATGGTAAATACAGCCATGACCGAAATACACTTCTTCTATACATGGTAATACAACTACTATTCCCATAAGAGTTGTATTCCTACCATATTTACATATCTTGGTGATCTACGGATTGTAACCATATAAATACCCAAAGCTTTGGTACACCTTATATATCTCATACTCATACAATACGCCTTACGCATCATACTAACTTGAGCGTCAGAGTGTCTATCCTCAGGACACCCGAGGCTTTGTTTTGCAGATCAGTTCATGAGCCAATTTCGTCGTCAAGCGCCGTTGTCCGCCATACATCAAGTGGCACGCCCGGTGGGACTTCGTGTCAATTGACGACATCGCCGAACTTTGTCTCTGATCTGATCCTGTGCACCTGCTCAACGAGTTTCCAACAACATGTCTAAAGTTGAACACCCCAGGCGAAGCGCCCAAATGCAAGGGCAAGGCCCAGAAGAAAATCCAGAAGGAGAGCAACCTCCCTGAGGACGTGGACACGGACGACCAAGAGGATCCCGAGCACTATCTACATCGGAACCACCGCCAAGCTCTACCGTATGCGCCGGAAACTCCAACATTCCGAACTCCTCCGGTCCGAATCCTGTAGCGTCTGGAGCACCAATCTCCGGTCCAAATCTTACCGCATCCGGAGTACCTGCCTTCGGCACCAATCCTTCTTCATCCAGAATGCCACCTTCTGGATCAAACCCTGTTGTATCTGTGGCACCAAACCCGGGCCCTGGACCATCTAATGCTCGACCTAACCAGAGAGTCTCGATCCAAACTGATATGAGCTATAGCGAGTTCATAAATGAACCGGAAGGACTCAGTCGTGAGAACAGGTTAGGATATAGTGGGGCCGACTCGACCTTTACTGAGGAAGAGAGAGCGTTAAGGGACCGTCAGATCCTCGCAGAAAGACAACAGGAAGAGGCAAGACAGAAAGACGCCTATTGGCATCTCTGAGCCAATCTCTGGGACATACAGTTCCTCCTCCTCCGAGCTCTGAACAGCCCTATGTAAACTTTATCTCGGACTCTCCCCCGAGAGAAATCCCTGAGGATGTCCGAGCATTGATGAGAGACCTACATTCTCAGTACCCTGATTTTGTAACATCCCTGATAAATCCGAGTCAACAACATCGCGCCTATACGCATGAAGGAGCTCGAACAACACCGTCCCTCTGATCCTACTCAACAACAGAGATTCCTGAATGATCTACCTCGAAGCCTGCCCCCATACAGTACTCAAAGACACCTACCACCACCTCCCGATCCAGCCAACTACCGCAACAATGGCTCAATACTAAGCAGGGAGGAGGTGCGAAGAATGCGCATAGAGAACATTCAGGAAGATCTCAGGCTATAAAAGAGGGAACGGACATAGAGCGAGTGGCAAACCAGTGTTGATCGGTCTTTTACCCAGGAAAGAGCTTATCCTACTCGAGGAAAGTACGAGGTCGACCAAGAGATCAAACGCATCCTCGGACCCAGAGGACAGTGTGCTCGCTCCCCTTTTTCACGACACATCGTGAACCTCCCCTTTGATTGTAATAAGAAGGTCCCTGAACACTTGCCTACCTATGATGGTACCAGTGACCCTCGAGAATTCCTATCGGTCTCTTTTAATACACTCGAGACCAGAAATTTTCACGAGCTGGAGATATGCAAGATTGTCCTCAGCTATCTTCGAGGAAAATCCCAGACCTGGTTTACCCAAACAAAACCGGAGAGTTTATTCGACTATTGGGACTTCGCCAAATTTCTCCTCCTTGCCTTCTTCCAAAAGAAGAAATTTACTAAATCCCTCGGAGACATAGGGTATGTACCCCGCCATGAAGGAGAAACTGTAATAGAACATTATCACAGATACATGGATCTGGCTACAGAATGTTATGATCGAGACGAGGTCCTCTTGATTAATATGTAGTGCACGAGTGTAGATGATGACACCCTAAGAATGAAGCTGGCCACTAAGAATTCAACTACCATCCAGCATCTCCAGGCCATCATGGAGAAGTTTGCTAGCAAGGCAGATGCGGTGACTGGCAAGAGAGGGCGAGATCCCTATACAGAGAATAAAAGCAAGGAGCCTAAGATGAAGATACCCAAGGTCGAGAAGACAGAAGGCACCTCCAAACCTACCTTCGAGTCATACACTCCTCTGGCTAGATCTCGGGCAATAGGTACGAACAGACATTCTGTCTCATCAGACACCTTAGCCTTTGATCGAGTCTTTTTGGTCCCCGAACCAATTTTCTAAAGCGATGCCGAGCATCAGGCATCAATCCTGAAACTTTCATATCTAAAGGAATTTGATCCTCGGACACTTCATCCTGAGCTTCCCTCTCTTCGACAGTCCTAGAGGCCCAAAGCGCCATAGCTGCACCAACGGGATCCTGCTCCATGGACAAAATGGCCTCATACCATTCAATCTCCATACCTTTTGGCTGGTCGAAACAAGACAACTTCAGATAGCTACCATTCTGAAGAGTCCGGCCGGACATCTTATACAACCATTTATATGTCTCAATGGGTCATAACCAACCCATTTGATGGCTTCCCGGCACAAATTTACCACCAACAAGTTTATCTTCTCCCTTGCCAGCTCTCCAGCTATATCCAGCAATCGGTCTGAGGACTTAACATCATACTTAGCCTCATTCTTGAGCTTCTTGTTCCAGTGGGGTACGAGATACTTTGTCAGATCAAAGGTCAACTTCACTCTATCCCACCTCTCGCATTTTATCGGAAGTACAAAAGCTCGGCCTATCTCACCATCCCAGACAGACAGAGTTAATGCTTGTTTAACGATGGACACCTTATACAGAGTCCACAACAGAGCGAGACTATGATTATAACCTTTACCGGCACACCAAGTCATCAGAGCCATCATGATAACTATCACGTTGACATGCAACTGTCCCAGATGAACCTTGTAACACTCCAAGAAGTCATTCAACAATAGGGGAAAGGGAAAAGTCAGCCCATGCTGGAGGAATCTCTAGTAAATGACACCTCGGGTCGGAGTAACCAATTCAAAGGTAAACTTATCTTCCCCAAAATACATGAGATCACTATCGCTAGGAATGGAATACCGGCAGCCCTCCACAAATACAGCGGCGTCAGCACGGGCTTTTTCATCCTCTACTGACCTCTTACTGCTGCCCTCACCATGCACAGGCGGTCCACCTCCAAGAATACTCCCCTCCATTTGAGCCCTTCTCGCCATGGCCATCAGTCTCTTCTCTTCATCAGAGACTTTCTTCTTCAAAATCACAGGCCTTTTTCCACTAGCTACCTCGGCTCTATGGCGGTCACAGGAGCTATTCTCTTCGGCCTGAGCACATGCATACTCTCCCTCATCATGGTGGGGGACGGAAATCATTTCACTACTACTACTCATGATCACAGAGAGTATGGGGGGAAACATACAAACAAAGGAAAAAGCAGACACAAGAAAGTAACGGAGAAAGAAGATAGCACTTACTGATGCTGATTATGGAAGCAGAAATTTGGGACTTCAGAAAGTGATGAAGTACTGATGCATCTTCTGAACTTGGAAAGAAGAAATTTTGAATAAGGAAGACAATGGAATGATTTGGGAGATTTAACCCAAACCCAGACGACATTAAGGTGAGTAATTACCTCGATTCTTGTTCCGATGCAAGCAATTGGAGAGACGGGGGACAGACCGCCTCTACCTTCCAATGAATATGCGCCACGTGTATTTCCCATCTGGATTTTAAAAAGAGTTAATCTCAGCCGTCCACGTGTCCTGATGGAATACGAAAGAACTTTAAGATAGATATTCAGAAGGGTCAGCCCGAGATGATAGTCCTAGAAGGACACCCCGAGCTTAATGCCCCGAGTTATTCTCCCTCAAGTTATTGGTCTTCCCTCGGAAGCAAGCCTCTCCTCCAGCCTTCAAGATAGAGCACTCCAGATTATGAAGATCTACCTTAGGGCTACTGATAAGTCCATGGTTCATATTTTGGCCCTCATTCAGTCTCGGACCAGGGCCCGAGAAGGGTCGTGGGTTCGAGTTACGCGGAGAATGGATCCACGGGTCCATCAATCCTAATCCTATAAGGAATGCGTATATTATGAATGTTCTACAAGGAATATACATCCTCCTAAACATGGTAAATACAGCTATGACCGAAATACACTTCTTCTATACGTGGTAATACAAATACTATTCCCATAAGAGTTGTATTCCTACCATATTTACATATCTTGGTGATCTACGGATTGTAGCCATATAAATACCCAAAGGTTTGGTACACCTTATATATCTCATACTCATACAATACGCCTTACGCATCATACTAACTTGAGCGTCGGAGTGTCTATCCTTGGGACACCCGAGGCTTTGTTTTGCAGATTAGTTTGTGAGCCAAGTTCGTTGTCAATCGCTGGTGTCCGCCATACATCAGTTCACCTTAATTTCTGCACATTTTATTTAAGTTAAGCTGACTTTACCTGGTTTCAGCAGCTTTCAGCTAATTTCAACTAATTTCAGCTGACTTCAATTTTTTACAAGTCTTTAGACATGATGGATGGAAAATAATTTTGAATGATTTTAACAACTTTTGTGAGTTGCATATGATCACAATAATTGATATTGATGAAAGTATGACAAGTCGTGGCTATGGAATATGAAGGGGGCAAGTCATTACCAATTATCATCACTATTATATGGATGTGTTACTACAAGTATATTATTCTTCATGATATGCTTAATTAATATTACATATCAGTATATACTAGAATACCGGGCGCTGCGCGGTTTTCTAGTATATTTTCATACATGGATTTTAGGTGCAGGTCCAAATGGATTATCAGGTCCAAAAATATGGTTAAATGTCTGGCTTATCCCTGCAAAATTAGGGTTAAAATCTGAAAAAATAATTCTTGAGGGCAATTGGGTCATTTAACCACATTTTGGGACATACATAATCCATTTGGACCCGCAACTATCAGCCCTCTTTTCATATTGGTATCTAATTGTTCATTTTTAGGTTGTGATTTGATTATACAAGAGATGAATAATCGTTTCTCGAAAGTTAGTACAACCTTGCTTAATCGTGTTGCATGTCTTGATCCAAGAAATTCATTCTCACAGTTTAATGTTTCTGAATTAGTCCATCTTGCGGGTATGTATCCTGAAGATATCTCTCATCCATGTCATGCGTTATGACTCTTGATTTTCTAATATTGAGAACTTGGGTACTCTTGCTATGAGGTTAGTTGAAGTTGAATCACACAAAAATTTTCCACTTGTTTATAGGTTGATCGCATTGGCATTGATTTTTCCACTTGTTTTACCGGTAGCAACTGCTACAGCGGAGAGAGTGTTTTCTGCTATGAAGATTTTGAAGACTGATTTGCGTAATCGTATGGGAGATGAGTTAATGAACAATAGCCTTGTTGTGTATATATATTCACAAGTGGAAATTGGTAGAAGCGAAGCGCAGAAGCACGGCGGGAAAAAGGAAAGTTGTTTTTCCCGCCGTGCTTATAGTTTACGAAATCGTAAACTGTCCGTCCCGGGAGAAAAAAAATAGGCTAGTCGTTGCATTACGTGTAGGACAGCGGGAACTGGTGAACCCGCCGTGCATTATGATTTTCTTGGTCATTTACGATTTCGTAAATTGATACCTTTAATAAAATACGATATCGTAAATTAATTCAGTTACCATTAAATTTTTTTTCCTTCTTTCTCTCTTCTTATCCCTACAATTTCTCAACCTTAGTCTTTAGTTATCTTCCATATTCCTTATCCCTACAATTTCTTCCTTATTATTTTCCCAACTCTTATCTTTTTCTCATATTTAAAAATCAGATGGGTTTCCCTCAATCTTCTTCTTTCGCGTGCTCTAGTGAATCTCGAGCTCGTTTCTTCCGACAAACTGAACCACAGAGAAGCATATCAGCGCCCCACCATGGCCGCTGCCGTGAACTACCATGCGTTGTCGGCGGTGTTGAGCCACTCCGGCGAGGCCAGGTCGGGTCGGATCCCCGACGGGAGCATTCGGAAAACTGGGATTTGTTGGCGAAAGTGAAGATCTGCTCCTTGACCATATTATTCAACATCCTTCTTCTCCATTATTCAAAGCAAATATTTTCTTGGTGAAAAAGTAATGTTTAGATCGGAATTACTCACTGGGAGTTGTAAGGTAATGAATGATTTTGTTGTATTTATTAGATAGTTGGGTTTAATTTAGATGGGTTTTTATTTAGATGAATTGGATGAACTTGATTTAGATGGATTAGCTGAGATTGATTTGATGAGTATGATGGGTTTGATTGATATATTGTTGTATTTTGTTGATTTTGAATGAATCTGCACTTTTTGATTTCACGGTTGATGTTGTTGTGTTTTGTTAATTTGGATTGATTCTACTCTTTTTAATTCTCTGGCAAAATTTGACCGGTATTTTTTTTAGCTTTCAGAACTTAGTTTACGACATCGGAAACTGTATTTCCGGAAGAGGCTACATATTTCCGAAATCGGAAATGAGTAACACAGCGGGGCTGTCCCGCCGTGGTATCCCCAAATCCCCGATGTCCTATGGGTCAGCCTCCACTAGTGATTGAGAAGAAGATTTTCGCATCAATTGACAATGAATTCATATTACGTCGTTTTCAGAAAATGAATCCTCATAAGAAGCAATTATCTAACCTTTCTTCGACAAGATAGATTATCATTTTACATTGAATATGAATGTGTACTTTAAGAATTGTAATATTTATCGAATTTATTTGAAGATCATAATGTTTATATGTATTTTAGGCATTTTATTATTTGTTGCGTTAATTTAATGTTTAAAATATTGTTCAATTATTAATTATAACTCATTTTTATTTTACATTGTCTTTATTATTACGAGCCCCTCCAAAAATAATGAGTGATAATACATTCAGGTTCATGTTTACTAATGCAGGTCCAAAATATCCGTTACAGACAACGGTTCCACTTTGCATCCACACTCAATTAAGTTAGCCTTGTACTTGGGACTTAAAACTCTCGACTGATGTTAGTAATAGTTTACAAAGAGTTGGTTTTATTCACCTTTTAATACTTGTTCAATGACAATGGAAATTAGGTATTTTTTGTTCGTATTATACTCCAAAATGCTGGGGACGGCACTGTTGATAATTTAGATCAATGTTAATGGTTTTTTAATCTCCGTGCCACATGCATGATTATTTCTATCAAACTTCAAACTCATTTTTAACTTTAATAGACAACATAAGGCTGTGTTTGGTTTTCAAGATTTTTGAAAGTCTAGATTTTATTTTGGGTTTTTGTTTGGGATTTTGAGAGTCTGGTTTTGCAAAATTCTTGTTTGGTTGGGTTGTTTGTGAGTATAGAACAAAATCTTTGATTGGTTTTTAAGATTTTGCAAGTCTGGATTTTAAAAAACTTGGTGAACCAAACATGATTTTACAAAACTGGACTTGAATAGTCTAAATTTTGCAAAAACTTATCCAACCAAACACACCCTAAAGCTCCACCCGCACGCAAAAGAACAAAAGTGAAAAGCAATCGATACTTATTAAGCAATTTGGGATTTTTATAACTAGCGTTGACTAACCCATCTTTTTTTGACTAAAAAGTAGTCACTCGGACTTGTTGCCTGCTTGTCTGGAAATTATAAACGAAATAAGAAATACATAAATATATAATTATGCTAATTTATAGATTAACAGTAACACACATGTAGAGAAAAAAAATCGATGAAATGAGCTTATATATATAAACAAAGAGATCCACGCAGAGGAATATGATTCATGATTATATATATTCAACAAATTAACTAATGTAAAGCTCGCGATACCAATGTAATTTTTCCAAAATTTTAATATGGATTGTTCGAAAATAAGTCTATCTATAAATTGATAATGTTGAATGTTGTAATTAATAGTTCTATACCCTTTGAGTAACGGATATCATGCATCAATTCTAAACTTGTTGTTCATATGTAGTAGGTTCGACCTTATATCTGATCAATATATTTATCAGATTTATTATTAAATTAATTACAAAATTCATAACTTAATTCACCGTAACTTGAATTACCACATATACGACTTCCATTATCACCATGATTCCGATTATCATTACTATTTTTGTCATCACCACTATTCCGATCACAACCATGACTCCGACCATCATTATACGATCACAGTCGTCACTAATATTTCGTCAACCACGACTGCTCCATTCCGACCACCCCAATACTACTTAAAAGAACTTTTTTTTTTATAATCAAAGTCCACACAAGGTGGGGGATATTCATTTGGCTCCCCTAACCATCAGCAAAATAGATGACCTTAGGTCATAGTTTAGTACATTCCTCTATACATAGCCATTACAGGCTCAAAAAAATGAGGTGGATCATGGCCATTACAGGCTCAAAAAATGAAGTGAATAGCTATGACTGACAAAATTAGTTTAGGCCTAAAAACTCAACTTAAAACTCCGAGCATGTTAGTGAATCATTAAATGAAACACAATTCTGCCAAGAGCAAGTGAGAATAGCCAAAAATAGTCACTAAGAGTCTGTGAAGGTTCCATTGCAGACTTGTGCCTTTGTCTGATTGATAGAGAAATGCTTTCCGAAGTCTTCAGTGCACCTTGAATCCCATTGATTATCTATCAATGGGTCTTCATTTCCTGCATTAAGAAAGATTCAGTAGTCTCTGCTCATCGAAAAGTTAAGAAGTTCTAAGATTAGGGACACCCATTTTTTCTAATAGGATTGAGTTCCTTATGTTAAGGGGTGTTTCATTGATGAGAAGATGACCAGTGGTAGAGTGAGCAGATGCATATTTGGCAAGGAAATCAGCCACTTGATTTGCTTCCCTATATACATGTTGTAGAACTACACCTTGCAACTGTGCATGAATATCAGAACATATGCCATATACTTCCCAGTTCCCTAGCTGAGGTTGTGGATTGATTTGACTGCTCGAAGACACTCACTCTCCAATGTAAAGGATGCCATGATGGTTTTTCCTAGTTGAATGCCTAACTCTATTGCCAATGCCAGCACTTCAGCATGCAAAGGGGAATGAGCAGTGCAGTGTTTCAAAAACATTAAGGTCACATGTCTTGAGTTATCTCTAACTATAAGACCTATACCAACTGCACCATTTGAGAAGGAGGCATCAACATTGACTTTGGTACCTAGATCAGGAGGAATCCATCTAATTGCTCTAACTAATTTTGGCTTTTTCTGCCTCGAAAAGGGGACCAGACCAGTAAGCAATAAATCCCCATGTTTAACAACATTACCAACCAATGGGAAGGCTGTAAAAATGAGGGACACCTTTTTAGCTATTTGCATCAAAGTTTCAGTGTGAGTTTCTAACTAGTCTTTAAATACAAGTTTGTTTCTTCTACACCACAAGAACCATATGCTTGTAATAATAGTAGAAATAAAAGCAGTTGCATGAGCTTTTGATGGTCCCTTAAAAGACAAATAGTAAGCAATCCTGTGCTTGAAAGATATGAAATTTGGTACTGACACTTGAAATACTGAGTGAATAAAGTTGAAAATGGTTAGGTTTTTTTCACACCTATTAAAGAAGTGATCAATAGTATCATAATTCCCACAAAGTGGACATTTTGATGCTAAATTGATCCCAAATTTAAAAGTATGTCATCAAAGGGAACAATGCCATTAACCATCCTCCAAATCAATATAGACATCTGTACTGGGATATATTTGCTCCATACCTTTTTAATCATGTGAAGATCTGTAGAATGAGCTTTCAGTTGCCTGCAAGTGGACTTGATTGAAAATTGTCCTGTCATTTCTGTCTTCCATATTAGGGCATATGCTTGATCTCAGCTTCCTGCAATTGGGAGAATAAATTGGTAGCCATGTGAGACTCTAATGCAGGCATGACCTGCATTTTGTTAGCGCAAAAGTTTACAACATTTAGTTTGGGAAAAAGTATAGGAACCCCTGTAGGCCATTTATAGAAAAGTGCTCCACTTCCAAGCCAGTTTGCATCCCAGAATGAAACTTCTCCTTTCCCAATCAGAACCTGAGAGTCTTGGTTTGACCAAGCTGTGACTGAGCAGATCATCCTCCGTGTTTGTGGGGTTTTGAAGCCATCAGGAGCCTTCCAAAGAAAATCAGTCCAGAGAGTTTGGTTTTTTGCATTTTCCACCACAATTTGCAAGAAAAGGCTGTAATGGTTGCTCTTTGATGCAGGACTCATGCATTGATGAATCATGGTTGGAAAAAGAACTCGTAACAAAATACATATTTAATTTTTGTAATCACACCTAGAAAAATATATATAAATCCTTTGGCAATCACACCTCCGGGAAAATTGGTTTAAAACTCATACTCTGAATTTTTATAAATCTCAAAATATCTTCTCCTCTTTTCTCTATAAGGATTACAATATATATAGATATGAAAATAAAACAAAATTGGCAAATAATATATGTCCTTATTCTATTCTAAAACTAAAAGGAAAACAAATATAATCCTTTCCAAACTAAAATTCACTTTTCATGAATAGTTTTGGAAAATAATTATTTCTATTCCTTCACACTTATATCCCTAAACCCTAGGCCATTTTCATTCCTTGACAGAGCCATTTTACTCCACTTCCTCCAGATCTTCCTTTTTCCCATTTCAGATTCTCCCCAGAAAATTTTTGCAGCCATGACCTCCATTCTTTTTATGACCGTCTCAGGTGGCTTGAGGACAGCAAAGTAATGAGTTGGCACTGAAAGGAACACATAGTTTAACAATATGATCCTTCCTGCAAAAGTTAACCATCTGTTCTTCCATCCAGTAAGCATCCCCTCCATTCTTTTAAGAAGAGGTTGATAGTAACAAACCTTGTTTCTGCCACTAAATATTAGTACCCCCCAAATACAGAAAGGGTAGCTTGCCCTTTTTCATCCCTGTCTTTCTTTTAATCATCCTGGTTCTGGTTTTTGAGGCATTCCTATGCACATTAAACTCAGACTTTTCAAATTTTATTTTTTGGCCAGAGGTGAGCTCATATGCATTAAGAAACTTTTTGACCCTTCTTATATTTTGAATCCCTTGAGAAGATAGTTGTATCATCAGTATACATCAAATGTGAGCTGACTTGGGTGCCCCTTGGAATTATGAAAGGTTCAATATATTGAAACTGTATTAGTTTCCTGAGGCCTCTTGAGAAAGCTTCTGTAGCTATATTGTAGAAAAATGGGGAGAGGGGATCACCCTGCTTAATTCCTCTTGTAGATGAGAAAAAACCAGTTGCAACACCATTAATTAGTACAGAGAACCATGATGCATTTATGTTCTGCATAATAACCTTGACTGTGAGGCCATTACATCCAAAAGCCAACAGGATAGAGTTTAAAAAGCTTAATGAGATCCTATCAAAAGCTTTCTTCATGTCAAGCTTGAAGATGATGTTGTTACTGTCAGGGTTCTTATTCAAAATCCTAATCATTTCTACATATGCAAGATGTTGTCTGCAATGTCCCTTCCTTTCATGAATGCAGACTGCTCTTGAGAGATAATTTTCTCCATCAATGGCTTCATCCTTTCCATCATTATTTTTGAGAACACTTTGCTAACAAAGTTTGACAAACTTATTGGTCTAAACTCTAAGAAGGGGCTAGGGTTTTGGACTTTTGGTATTAAAGTGAGCCATGGCCCTTGGCATTTCTGTTCCGGTGAAAAATTCTTGTGCTGCTGACAACATATCATGTTGAATCACCTCCCAGCAGTGAGTAAAAAAATGGTCATTGTATCCATCTGATCCAGGGGCTCCATTTTTATTTAGGCCAAAAACTGCTTGTTTTGAGGTCCTCACCATCAACTGTCTTTAAACTCCTTGCATTATCCTCTGCATTTATGATATTTGGAATGAGATCCATGAAGTATTGAAGATATCTCCCAGAATGATCCACTGAGTCATCATTGAGAAAATTTTGAAAGAAATTCACTCCCTCGGTGCTTATCTGTATAGGGTCTGCAATCCAGTTTCCACCACTATTCTTAATCTTGGTGATTTTTCCCCTCAATTTCTTTTCTCTGAGCACCTTGTGAAATTTTTTGTGTTGGCATCACCTTCTCTTAGCCACTTCACATTGGCTCTCTGCTTCCAAAAGGGTGCATGTTCTTTCTAAACCTTAATCAGCTTGGCCATACTTCTGTTCAGTTCCATTTTATCAGTATCATCACCTGATTCTTGATATCTGGTTTCCAGCTCACTAACTTCCTGTTCAGCCTTCTCCATATTACTGTTTACATCCCCAAACTATTTCCAGTTCCAGCTTTTAAGTACTATCTTTAACCACTTAAACTTACTGACAATCCTTCTCATTCATGTTTCTACACAGACCATGTTCTAATTTGCCTCAACTAGGTCCATGAAGTCACATCTAGAGATCCACATATCCTGAAATCTAAAGGGTTTAGGGACATGTATTTCTGATGATTGAATTGATAGGATGAGGGGGTTATGGTCTGATGTGGTTCCATTCTTGACCTGGATTGAACTATGTGGAAAAAGGTCACTCCATTCACCATTGCTGAGACCCCTGTCTAACCTCTGAAGCAGCCCATCTTCTCTGGATCTATTATTTGTCTAAGTGAATCTATTACCCACTGTCTTGATTTCCATCAGGTCCTGGCATGATATGAAACCATTGAAGTCCCTTATACTTCTGGCAGAGGGGGGGGGGGGGGGGGGGTTCCTACCTTTCCTTTCACCAGTTGCTCTGATGGCATTCAAGTCACCAATAAATACAGTAGGGGCACTAGGTAAGAGGTTTAAGTCTTCCCATAGTTCATCCCTAAGGATTCTGGTAACCTTTGCATATACAAAACAACAATTCCAAATAATACTACACATAGATTTTTGTATAGAATCTAGTATATATTGATCAGATTACTGAATATTCTGAATGTTTAGATTACTGTTCCATAGTAGCCATATTTTAGCATGTTGAGCAGACATTGCATGATGAAACTGTGAGTCAAATTGCAGTTGTTCTAAATCTGAGCTAAGATGCATTGGTTCTATTATGCAGACTAGATCAATGTTATGAGACCTAATTAGTGATTGTAGTCTAATGAGTGATGTAGTGTAACCTCTTATATTCCATACAAGAAAATTACCATATATGTTGTAACTAATCATTGACTAGTTTTTTTGGACTTTTGTGATGATCTTAGCCATTGCTCAACAGTTTTACCGCCCTCTATCATACCTCTTCTAGATTTCTTTTTAACATGTGTGATGATAGGAAGAGTTTGGTTACCTGTTTGATTGCTCATTTTTCAGTGCCAGATGAGGTAGAAGCCTGCTCATTGCTTGCTTTGAAATCCAGTTCACTAGTCGCTTCTTCATAATTCCCAAAACTGCTATCATCTTCATAATCCTGCAAAATATGAAAGCTATTAGCAGTAACCACTTCAGTTGGAGGTTGGTAAGGGACTAATGCCAATTTATTGGTCATTTCTGAGACAGAATGTATGGGGGAGGATTTGTGTATATTTTTATCATCAAAAGAGTAAAATGGTGGTTTGGAGGGGGTTTTGATGAGGGATGGGAGGTCAGTTGGATGGGCTTGGCTATGTATTAATGGCATGGGGGGCTTTGTTGAGCTATCTTTACTGGCTTGGATGGGAGGTATCTGTGAACCTTCAATCCTTAGGTCCTGAGTAGTGACAACAATCAATTGCTGATCAGTGGGAGTTTGGGGGTTATGCTCATGAGAAATGGATCCCTCATTGCTGGTTTGAGCTAGCAAGACTTTGTTCTTTTGGGGCCTAGTGAGACCAGAGCTATTGGCATGAGGGGCTTTTCTCCATTCTTGTCCATCAGCGCCTTCTTTGTTAAAACTCTTCCTGCCATGTGTTTTCTTCAATTCATGATGCAGGAAGCCACATTTTTTATCCTCTTGACCAATACGTTTGCAATAAGTACAATAATAAGGGGCATTCTCATACTCAATTTCACACTCCACATATTTGTTTGGCGCACCTATAATGATGGATGGTTGAAGTGGTTGCAGCAAGTCGACCTCCACACATATCTTGATTGCTGAAGGCCGAGATAGTGAGGCAGTGGCAGCATCCATCTTGATAAAAGTACTAATTTGGTTGCCAAGATCCTCTATAGCTGAGCTATTGTAGTACAAGATTGGGGCTTTATGTATCGTAGCCCAAACCGGAACGACTGATGACTCCGTGTCGGTGGAAAAATCCGGCGACCACTTCAGAATTTTCATGGGCTTGCCGTTTATGCTGCAGACAGCGCGCATCCAGAATTTGTAGTAGTCCTCCTTCTCCTCCAGGCGGATGAGGATGTGTCTGTAATCCAGGGACCCAATCTGGTACTTCCCTGCAATACCCATGGCCTGGAATGCTTTGTGGACAAGCTCCATAGCTGGTTTCCCGTTGGTGAATTTCCCGATCAGGGCGTTTCCGTAGTGAGCAGCGAAAGTTTCAATGGCTTCTGGTGCATAAATACAAGCTATCTTGCCATTAACTCTATGCGAGATTGGCCGAATTTCAGGATTGGAGGGTAAGGTTGATGATAAGGGCTGGCTTTTAGGTGTTAGGGCATCCCGGAAAAACTTTCTAGCGAGATCTCCGCCGTCCCCAGGCGGTGGAACCGCCATGGGAGAGACGTTACAGAGCCGTTATTTGTGTCAGCAGACTGATAACTGTTGGATTTAGAGTTAGTGAAGTAATAAATGGTGGCACGTGTGGTTCAGAATAGGAGAGAAGGGAGAGCATGGATTTTAGAGAGAGAGAGAGAGAGAGAGAGAGAGAGAGAGTGTGCTTAAAAGAACTCAATTCAATTTCAACAGTAAATAATTCTTTCAATTCAATTTCGACTATAAATATTCAATATCATTTGAATTTTAATATTAAATCGTTCAATCTGACTTAATTTAATTTATTTCAATTTCAGTCAAACTAGACCCGCTCAAGTCCCAACATTGGTAAATTTGGTTGGATAAAAGGGAGAAATTAAAGTTCAAAACAAATCGATGAACCAAAAAAAGAACTAGGCATGAATAATACTCTCTTTTGATTTATTTATTTTCAAAAAACAATGAGACAACGCACTGAAGTATTCTTGACCATAAATTTCAGTAAATCGACCTTGATTTCTTTACTTTAACTGAAAACAGAAAAGCCATTAAAAAGGTGAGATTAAAAAGACTTAAGAACCAATGAAGTGTTAACCACATTCAACAGACTTAAGAGTAGCTGTAATCCCACATGTTTAGACTGAAATGAATTTTTCTTTGAAATTTGTTTATGTTGAATATTCGAGGGATCAGTACGAGTATTTATAAATTTCGATATATAATATTCTAGTTAACTCTACTCAGCCTTTATTAATAAGGCTTGTCGTTTGTGTTTGAAGTTCTAGTTCAGTCATTTGTTATTGTTGTTTCAATAATCACCATCCTTAAGAATGGATATTGTAAAATATGCCTAAAATGCTAATCAATTAGTTCATATATATTATTGTTAACAGTTTAGATACTCAAATTATAAAAATTTACCTTTACCTTTACTTCACAATTTAATAACATAGTAGTATATATTGTCGACTTCCTGACTTCTTGATATGGCGTAAAGTTTGTACTCCCGGGCATATTTGCAATTTTAGTATGATCATATTATAATATCACTTTTGTAAAGATTATCATTTATTTTATCACACTCTCATTCATTTGGCATCTTCTCAAGTCTTGGTCAAAAACAAAAGTGTCAAATAAAACTGAATAGAAGAAGTATATCATGTAAATTTGTATTGGAATAAACCTCTTTCCAATTGAGCTGCTAACTGCTAGTGCTTGAGCTGCTAGGTACTTGAGTTACTTGCCACTGCTTTCAACTGCTATATCTGCTGACAACTGCTATTAACTCATACTATTATGTTGACTACATATTTGAAATATAAAATTATAATATTACTATAATATATTATAAGATTAGGTTCATTACAATAAATATCATATTCATATATATATATATATTAACATTTATATTCCATTAATACATTAAACTACACTCAAACATTTATATTACTAAGCGATGAAAGATTCTTTAGCAATTTAGCGTGAGGGACGAGGAGAATGTACTCGGTAAAGGATCGTACTTTCTTAGTATCTCTTATATAAGACTTCATGTCTAATAAATACTAACATATAAACGGGCAACATATGTCATCATAGAATAATTAAACAAGATGCATACTAAATCTGTGCTTCAATTTCTGAAGTCTGAACTATATGCATGGCTGATGATGTTATAGTACTATGTGGATGCATGAGAGATGTAGAAAAGATGCATAGAATACTGCAGGCATGTTCTTGTTGTTGTTGCTTTGTGAGTTAGGTTTGGGAGCGCTTCATTGTTTGACCAAACATAATTGAGATCGAGAAATTCAAGAAAAGACGCGCGCTGTTAGCGCTGACACGCAGCAGCAGGAGCACGAGCGGAGGATTCTTTCTATGTCGGATTGGCTACCACACACTCACATACTCATCATCACAAGTTTTTATTTGGCGTTTTGGTTCTTTTGGCCGTTTCCTTCTAAGCCTTCTCCCATTTTTTAATGCTTCTATAGTTCTTTTGAATCTAGAAATTAATATTCGGATAACCAATAGTATAAACGGAAATAGAAATCTACCGTTCACGGTCTTATCTGAAAATTTTGAAAGTAGACTAACGAATGCCCTAATATAGAAATAGATCCTCCACCGCTTTCAATATCACCATGATCTTCATTGTTGGGATTAACCTGCATTTGGCTAGTAATTCTTGAGCAACGTACAAGAATTTTGATGATATATGAACTAATAGTGCTTATAGCAGATTCTAGTTGTTTTGCATAACAAATTAAGTTTGGCACAGTGAAGCAGGTACTGCAGAAATTTTAATATATCGGCCAAATCCAAGAACGATTTTGGCCTGCTATGACCGTGGTTTGGAAAAGTGATTAATCATAATTTTAATATACAACAGAGTTTTGGATAGAACAGTTTTGTCTAAAATTTGATGATAGAATATGTGATAGCACCGTTCTTTGTTTCACATTTTATAACATTAGTTTATATATTTATTTTATTAGATTTTTTTATAACACTATTACTTATTTATTTTAATAAAAAAATATTTAAATATTGTATTAATATATATATATTAGTTCAAGTGTTGTAATATATATATATATATATATATATATTATATTGTTAGTTCAAGTGTTTAAATAATTAGTTTTATATTATTAAATTTTCATTAGTTTACTAATTTAATTTATTTAAATATTTTAATTGAACACTTCAAGTTATAAATAAAAAATTTAAGATCACAAACACACAAATTATCATGATAAATATATGTAAAGTCATTTTACCATAAAGTTATGTTAGAACGGTGTCACCCATAAAGATAAAAATACTTAAACATTATTTTCATATAACTAATAAATTATACGAATAATTTTAGGATCCCGATATCGGGCTCAATTCTAAGGAGCACTTTGAACCCCTCTGGAGTCGGTACTACTTTTTTTTTAACTACTCCAAACTTTAATTAATTAAGAATAAATATCTGGGTCATTACATATTCATAAGTCTCATGACAGAGTTTGAAAGAAAACTGAAGCACTGAACACAATTATACTATTGCAAAAGAAAACGATCATAGAGACCCCATTACCCCTAGTGCCACCTACCCCTTGGGGTACCTTCAACCATGTGATGGGACCTCTAAGGCAGGTTTTCATTCACAAAAGTATGTGTAAACTGAGCATGAGCATTGAAGAGTGAAGTGTACCGCTACAGTGATTGAGATATTGCTTGGTACAGGAGCTGAGAAGTGTTGAAACTGTTGATGAGCTTTTTCTGTAGAGTTTAAAGCATGTCTTTTGCCATTGATGCAAGGTGGTGAGCCAACTGGTTTTGATCACTGAAAGCATGAGTGAAGAAAACTTCTTTTCCTTGTGTCATATCCCTGATTTTCCAGATTACTCTCTCCGCTTTTCATTGAACTGTTCTGGCTTTGTTAAGCATTTGAATAGCCTGCAGACGGTCCATTTTAATAGTTAATGGAAAGAAATTACACTCTATACACACTTGAATACCTGAAACACAAGCAAGAAGTTAGATCAGTAAAGGATCAAGATTGCCATTAAAATTTTCTAATCCCATTTTCATGATCACCTCAGAGCATATCCAGTTGACATTGTAACACCTCTGGAGTCGGTACTACGTCAGAGTATATAATAATCTCTCCATTCTTGACAACAAATCATTTTAGCATAGAATTCAATCAGCCATTTCGAGTATTATATCCAATAATCATGTATTAGAGCTAATTTCTAATTTTTCTGCGATTTCCTAGTATATCCTTCCTATGATGTTTTTAAACATTCAAAATGTAATTAGTTCGTCACCCAAAAATGTCATTGTTTGTTATATTTATCATATAACAAAGCAAAATAGGCTGTCTTTTCAATCCAATGATACAAGTATTTTTTCACCTTTTATCTTGATTATGTTGATTCATGGGGTCTTACAATGTCAACTGGATTTGATGCTTAAATTTTTGACAAAAAAAGTCCCATCTATTTTTTATTATTTTTTAACATCTAATCTTAAGTTACATCTCTTAGAAAATAAACGTTGCTTAAATAATAAAACTTTATAATGACGAGAGTTATAGTGGCCAATTTAATTTTTAAAATTCTAAGTTTTAAAATAGGGTTGGTTGGGAGTTGGGACTGGGATACCCTCTTTCCTTCTTTGGCCCTGAAACGATGCATTTTCCCCTTGTCTATCTTTCGCATGTGACCACAAACCCATGCAACAGAGATGCTTATTGTCGGCTCCCTCTCAACCCATTAACACAAAGGGACCATAATACATGATCCTCCGTATCATTTCCTTGGTCTAGCGCAGTCCGATATTTTACTATCATTGTTAAAATATCATTAAAATTATAATATCATTCAATGAACATACAAATTGAGGAGGATATTTTTATAAATTTATACCGTATTTTATATCACAAAAAAATATCAGGCCTTCTATACGCAGTCCCTATTTTGCTTATTTGCAGTCCGTATTTTTATTAAATAATCATATATACAATGATTCAAATATATAACTGATTTGCAAGTGTATGCAATAGAAGTAGTATATATGATACACATGTCTGATCTACATAATTATTGACCATATTATATATATCGAAAACGTATTTTTATTTTAGACTGCAAAATAAGCAAAATACGGATTGCGTAAGCATGCCCCAAAAATATACTAGATTGCATATAGAAACACCCATCATTTACTAATGCTCAACCTTCACATTTAATTCCTTTAATAAAAAAACCTTCACATTGAATTGACAAGATTGTTAGTCTTCCTTGTGTAGTAATAGTGTGTTTTTTTTTTATTCATTACAACAGAGCCTAATCGAGTACATGTATCCTAACTAAACCTACTCTAAACCTACTCTAACCTATCCTATTGATCTGTACGTCGTAGTGGCATGAGGTCCTCACTTGATACTTTTGAGTGGGGTGAAACTCCCACTTACACCGTTTGATGCACTTTGATGCTTTTGAGTGGGGTGAAGCTCCCACTTACACTGTCTGATGCACTTCGCCGCTTCGCATTTCATGCGCCAGTTGATGTAGATCCGGTATCTCTGAACTGCTTTGAGTTGAGCACGTCATTGGAGACTTTGTGGAGACTGAGAGAAGTCACAGGGGGCTTGTTGGAAGGGGGGATTCGAACCCTAGACCTCTCTCCAACCAAGGCTCTTAAGAAGATGCATTTGGTCAAATGAGCTAACCCACTTGGTTAATAGTGTATTGTTTTTACTTAGAATAAAGTGATTCTGATAATTGCTAAAAGTTTTAATCTTTTTTACGCTTATATATAAATAGTAAAAGTTTGTAGAAAAATTAAATTTCACAATCTCTAAAGTACTATTTCCGATATTTTGAATCTTATAAAATATACATTTTGAACATTTTGAGACTAAAGAATTCACTTTGCATGTGTGCATTGTAATTTTTAAATTATTATCTATGTAACACACATATCCACAACTGCGTACCAGATTGAAGCGTCTTTCATACAATTCATTCAAATTTACCAAGTCCCTTTCTTTTCTTAAACCAGTTTAGCTATAATCTGGCATAAACAAAACCTGTTTAGTTGGTCAAGCGCAATCTGGCATAGACAAATAAAACAGTTACATTTGATTGTAATATTATTACCACATCATTTTTCATATGATAGATCTGTAAAACACAAATATGTACAGTAGGGGGGAATTGACGAAACCTATACTAGCTGAGAACCTTTACAAATGAATGCTAATGAACTATAAATACTCTATTGGCAACGGTGAATGATAAAAAAGCTAATAGCGTCGTGTTTTCAACTGTAATTTACCCATTTCTTTGTTGGCGCTTCAGTTCAGAAGCGAGGCTTGGGGTAAAAGTCAATGCTTTATGTGCAAGACTTCTTATGTCGTCTCGTGGGCAGTCCTGTGATATTCTGACCAGCTGCCAAAATGCTCCAGTGGTTACCATGTCCCTGGCGTTTGCTTCTGTAACATTACCAACAACAAAGGTATTTTACTATTTGGAGCAGAAGATGTATAGGAGGAGAGTATTAGAGTTAGTTGATATTTACCGTGTTGAGCTAAGTGGCACAATGCTAGCTCAATATGCCTACCCATTGAACCAGCAGGTTCATTATTTGCATTTTGCACAATCCATGGAAGGGCATCTTCCTCGATTAAGAAAGATCTTCCTGTCTTAATCCCTGCCCGAATGATTTAAACATACTATCAAGGGGTGATCATTGAATTTGAGTCCTAGCTAGTTTGATATTTTAGGTTTAGTAGCCGTTCATAGTAAATAGCGTAACACCCACCTCTAGACTCGCATTTTGCGAAATTTGCAATGCCACGAGCAGCCTGTTCTAAAACATCAGAATGCCTGCATATCACCATTCCTAACAATGCCTTAATCCCACCTTCACTTCTCAATCTTGCCAGTAACTTGTCTGCGGGTTTTTGAATTAAAAAACATTAATTTGTGTAATACGGTAAAACTTTAGGGTTTCAGCATTATCTTCTTTTTTCCATAACAAATCAAAAAAAAATGCAGTGGATTCTTGACTATGATATAGGAAGAAAATGCAGGTCGGGTTAACCATTGCTTACAGGTTTAACAATGACATGGGCAAAAACACAGACAGAACCAGTGCAATGAAGCAGGTGCATATACAGGCGTGTACAGTCATACCAAAACTGATGGGAATGTTTTTCTTAGAGCATCTCCAAGGGGCTAGTTATAATATGCTACTTAGCTATTTTAGCTAGTGAAGTGGAAAAAAGGTAGCTCCGACCATTAACTAAAGTGTTAGCTATTTTCTTAGCTAAATATAGCTAGCAAGATAGCTTTTAGCTAAAATTTGGCTAACCAAAATAATGCTACTTAAATGGTTAGTGGAGGATTGGATCCACATATTTTAAGAATTAGCCTATCATGCTAATGTGAATCCAATAAAATAGTGCTAAACTAATCACCAACTAGTTAAGATAGCTAGCATGGTTGAAGTGCTCACTTGAAAAATAGTAAATTTTAGTGGTTTGGCTTAGCTAAAATAGCAAAACTTTAGCTAGCATGGTTGGAGATGCTCTTAGAAGATAAGAACTTACCATTTCCACAGAGATTAGCAATGGCTCCAGCAACCATGCGAAGAGTCTGGGGCTCTTTGGCTTTAGCAGCTACAGCTGCTAACAAATTAATGCCCCCTTCAAATGCTATACGCTCCTGATTGGTTTCTGCCCATGACGAATTAAAAGATTTGACATGGTATTATTTTATTGCAAGGGATCTAAGGTCAGATAAACTCATTGACGAACCATATACATTTTTGTCATAATCTAGAGTAGAAAGTAAGATAAGATAGGATAGGATTACCATTCATTGCAAGGTTTGCAATTGCACCAGCTGCAACTTTATGAATGTCTTCGTCATTGCAGTTTCTGAGAAGACTCAACAAGGATTTTAGGCCACCAGCAATTACAATCCTTTCCTGGTTCAACTCTGTCGTAGATATCAGTGTTTGTAGATTGGAAACCTCAAATTACTGTACATAATTAGACTACCACGGATTTGTTCAACATTTCCTAGTATCCAGCTAACTATACTACCAGATTAGGTAGTTAATAAGCAAAATCCATGAATTTTCTTTAAAATGCCCTATGAATATATCTGGCTCTCAAGCAATATGAACTCAACTTAACAGTAGTCATGTCACAGATGAACAAAATGAACAAAACCAAAATACTCATTTAGTTCCTATAACGTCTACAATTATAGTTACATGCAACCATGAATATCATCAATGAATCAATACACACAACCCCCACGTATTATTAAAATGGAACTTTTGAAACTTTAGAGCCCAAATTTATTGAGCAATCTTATTTTTTTCCAGAGTCCTTTCTTTTGGTAATTTGACAAAATATGAGAGATTTCCAGAGCATACAAAAAGAAATAAAACTATAGTTATTAACTACCTTGAGCAGCCAGGTTGGCAACAACTTTAAGAGCGTGCATTCTTGCATCAGCATCTTCTGATTCGAGTAAAGACAGTATCGCTTCCAACCCCACTGTAATATGTTTCATTTATAAGGGGGTGTAGGTATGGATTTATAGCTAAATAAATGACTGGACCTCTGACAATACCTTGTTTGGCATCTACCGAGTCTCTCGAGGTTTGATGATTAAATTGAGATGTTAAAGAACCTAAATCGCCAGTCAACTTCATCCTATCTTCTTTGTCAAGTAGTTTTCTTGTCTGCAAATATACAATACATGTCAAAATGAGATACCTTGAAACCAAATCATTGAGAGACCCAAGTGTAGACAATATCAAGAAGGCTAAGGAGAATTCATGCAAAAACAGTAGTACTCCAGTTAACATACCTCATCAGCTTCAAAGCTCATTTGAAAAAGCCTATCCTTTAGCTCTGCTATGTCTTCTTGAAGTTTGGCTTTTTCGTCAGATTCAGCTTCCAACATCTTTTGAAGCTTCAATATCTCAGAATTTTTCGCTGACTAAAGAATAAAAGATTTCACTATCAGCAACCTCTTGCAGAAACTTCTTTCAGAACAAGTATGATAAAAAGTTACAGATGTCAATTTGATATGAATGATGCGTCACAACCTCAAAAATTTTCCACTGATTTCTTAAGCTTGAGTTTTCCGCTTCTGCGGCTTTTCGTTGCAGAGTTACATTTTGTAGCAAATGTTTAGTCTCATCAAGTTCTGCTAATAATTTACGATACTGCAAAAATAATAACAAATGAGTAGTAAAATGAGATGGAGCAAGCTTTTGAAAGTGACCAATACAGAAAGATCAGCAGTTGTTGTGTAAACCCGGCCCCAATGCGAAGCTGAAACCCCAAAATTCTAAATATTAAGGGCTCCAAGTTGTTCAATCGAAATGATGGACAAGAAAAATAAACAAGAGGAAAATGCAGCAGATGTCTGTGAAAAGATAAGAGATAAAATGGTGGAGAAAGAAAGGCTGAAAAGTAGAAGATTACAATATTCTTCTTCCAAACAGTTATTGTCTTTTAATCCAACTATTGTACAGCACATTATATATTAACTTTTGCAAAATTGATATCGTTTGTATGTCCGCAACAAGAAAATAACCACAATTAATATTGCTGAATCTATGAAATTCTTTAAATGTCATATTATGAGAAATCCTCATTTACAGTTGAATGGTATTCTGAAATTTTACAAACTCATACATGCTTGTACATGAAAAGTATTATTCACCAGTTTAAATTTAATTTATATTAATTCTCTTTTTTCGATGAAAATTCTATATATTTGTAAATTAATAAAATTTTAAAATATTGGAGCCTCTATTAGATAGTTTGCTTTCATGCCTCTAAATCGTTGGGTAGAAATAGATGAAATTAAGAGCCAAAATCATTACCAGGTCATCATGCATTGCATCAGTGCTTTCATCCTTGAGTTGAAGTCCAACTTTGCAATTTGCATGTATCCCTCGAACATGTAATTGCTCTTGAAGCTTCTCCGCCAAATCCATATAACTTTTTTGAATTTCCAGCCTCTCCTTCTGCAGGAGATAAAGATGTTAAATGATTACATGACACGTATGTAATGCACAGGCCAAATAGAGCATAAACAAGGATAGAGCATAAATTTTTGAAATGGTAAATACTTCTAATAGTTGTCATGAAAGTTTTTTCAATGTTTAGCTATGAGTGAAGAATACATGGCAAGTTACAAATACATGACAATATATCCAAGCATAAGACTGTCCAATAATCTGATTACTCGAAAATAACTTCAGTCGATTACTTTTATGAAAAAGACTTTTACTCCTATATCATTGTTACCTCCAGTAAGTCAGCATAGTTCCTTTCAACCACTGCAATATGATTCTCTGCTCCCAGTCTTATTCTTTCAATTTCATCCTGGAAATCTTTTTGTTTTCTCTCAATGGTTTTTTCAAGTTCTACTACCCGAACCTGAAGCTTTCTTGATAAAACCCTATAGTCAAATTCTTTGTTAACTTTCACCGTGTTCTCCACCTTCATTGCCTGCAATCACAACATCTATACTGTCAACAGCATTTCCAGAGGGATTGCAAGGATCCATAAATAGATAATATCAGAAACAATCAAGAGGAAAAGATAGTATTACCCTCTGTCCAAACTGTATGGTACTTGTGGTCTCTGCCTTGTGTCGTACAGATGGCCCAATTGTAATAACCAAAGAAGTTCTAGCAGAACCTATAAGATTTTATTTGACAATTCAATGATATTGGATGACAAAATTTACTTAATGCAAAACATAAATTGTGTTTGTAACACTGCTACGTGGAACTAAATAAAGGAATCAATTTTTTTATAAACATTAATGTCAACATAGAATAATTATCTGCAATTAGAATTATGGATATCCATAAAAACTTGTTAAGATTTAAAATTTACTATCATAGTCATATCATAATATTATAAATGAAATCAAATTAATGATAAGTGAGATGGTAGCCAGACTTGAGTATGGCTTTCTATAGTTCTCAGACTGTAAATTGTACACTTCGGCTTTCTATGTACACTTGACGAATCAAAGTCATTCTAATATATTGTTTTCATTTATGAGCAGGGATCAAAATTTTGGAATCAACACCCCCTCTCCTTCGGATTTTCACTCTAGTTCCAATCCACTCCCATTCTGACTCCTACAACTGAACCAAGTTGAATTTCTCAATTCTTTTATCATAGGTTTAGAAAATGAATTATACTACTAGTATTATACACTATAGGATAAAAAAATGAGCTTCTCAAAGTTTCTCTCTTTTGCTTTCATAAACTGTGAAAGTTTATTCGTTGAATTAAAATAAAGCAAAGCAATGCTGTTGATTGACATAGAGCCAAATCTGAGCCAAAATACTTGCAAATTAAGGTAAGCGTTAGGCGCTCAACCCATTTAACCAAGGACCTCTCTAATACAAGTAGATCATATATTATAGGTAGAAATATTTCTGCAGCATTCTCGGGGACGAGAATCACCATTCACAAAACACGTACGTTTTCATATACTGCAACTATAAAAATCATGAGGAATAATAGTAAAAGTTATTCATAGTAGTCAAATATATTACCACCAAATGAATCTCGAAGCAGCCTAGTAAGTTTTGAATCACGAACTGGAACATGAGGGCTGTTTTCAGCCAATGCATTGATACACTTTCCTAGCGTACTCAATGAAAGGTTAATTGATTTTGCTTCCTCTAGTGTAAGACCCTCACTTCCTATACAAAAGCAGTCAGTTGAGAACCTCCGAAGAGGACATTTTGTCATTTCAAAACTAATCAACAATCAGAATAGAATTAGAAAAACTAGAAACTCAGAATACCTGATTTATCAGTGCGCTCTGAACCAGCTAAATCTACAACCATAAGCTTTCCTCTATGTACAACGGGCTTCAACGTTTTTGCTGACAGAGCAACATTAACATTTTCATTCAACAAGAGAGAAGAATTGTTACCATTGACGGACCTCTTAAGATGTACCTGCAGACAGCAAAGGATTTATACTTACAGCAAGTTACAGCTAGGAGAACATCAAAATATATTCTTAGAGCAATGATCTCATAGATACTCTTTTTCAAAGAAATTACTATTACCACTAGAATGGTATGACTTCTTGAAGACTCTGGGTTCATTTTGGTATGGCTAGCAACACGATGAGTTTCACCAAAGCGCAATAGTTCAATAAAACATTTCTGATCTTTAATATCTACAGTAGTAGCATTTTGTAATGAAAGATCCCCTGGTTTATCTTCAACCATTGTTATATTCTCATTATCTGGACGGAGAAGGTCCTGGATGGTATCCATGTAAAGCTGCACAAAGAAATTGTAACCATCTAAGTGATTTTGGACAATTTTTTTCTGTCATGTAACTTTTGGAGGATAAAAAGAACCTGCACATAGGATACAGACACTTGATCAGCCTCTGGCGATATCTTTTCCAGAATGTGCTCCATTGCACGCACCATTATTCCACGGTCAGATACATCTTTATCTCCCAGGCATCCAACTGTGAAAGTTTTCCCTGTACCAGTCTGACCATATGCCATGACTGTACCATTGCAGCCCTCCAGAACACTCTGCCATAAGAATAATCTCACACATCAAGAAAATAAAGAAACATCGCCATTTAACTTTACAAAGAAAAATCCACCATCCAAACTAAATACCTCAACAACCGGCTTGGCCACAACCTCGTAGACTCGTGCCTGCGAGGCTTGTTCTGTGAGCACTTCATCGAACTCATACGTGTCTTCCTCCCAATTGTTCTTTCGAAGCTTCAATCTCTTAAACTGAAAAAATGGATCACAACCTCTTACTCATATGTGGTGGCATCATCAATATCACACTAAAATTTTCAAAAGAAATACAGTTTTGTCACTTCGCAAACAAACACACACCTCAGGCTGCAATTCAACAAATTCAGAATAATCAGCATCAGCAACAGACTCTTCAACAGTTGCAGGCCGTAATCTAACTGCCACTCGAACGCGTCCTATAGAAATAATTGTTCTTCGTCAAAACTTTTCAAAAGGGAATACACATACAACATACAAGCAATGTTAACAGGCCTGACCTCCGGAATTGTTCGAGATTGAGAGGTTCCGGCGAGGCTTCGGCTTGGGAACCGACTTGGAACTAAGTGACGACGGAGAAGGAGACAATTGCCTTTCCGTCAACTTCGTGCCGCTATTACTACCGGCGCTTTTAAAACTGCTGCCGCCATTGCTACTGCTATAGCCGCCACTACGATTATGAACGCCGCCGTTGGACATGGTGGCGCTGTGGCGTCTTTCACATTCAGTTCAAGGTTCTGTAACTGTGAATTCCGATCATGGAGACTGTTAAGTTTCAGAGGAGTGAAGAACACACGAAATGGGTCGCGGGTCAGTATCAGGGTCGTTGAATACATTTTGCTTGCTTTTTTTCTAAAATATAATATTTACTTGCTTCTTTTCCACTTCTTATTTATGGTCAGATTGTATTAGCATTCCAGTTTGACCATAAACTTTCTTTTTAAATTTTATCAGTCATCAAACATAGGCCCCGTTTGATAACTAACGGTTAGTTGTTAGCGGATTATTTTAACTGTTTTAACTAGTTGTTTTGACTAGTGGATTTTAGATTGTTATTTGGTAAATGATAAAATAGATGTTAACTGTTTGTTATGTTAAATGACAGAAATGGACATTAGCATAATTTAAATTATAAATTTTATTTTTATTTTATTTTTGTGTGACATTTATTTTGAAGCATAAAATTTTTTCTAGTACTTGTATCTATATTTATTTGTATATCTTTGGAAGGATATTCACTAACATATATAAGAGTTTATATTTATTTGTTAAATTGTATCTAAAATTTTAAAATAATTATTTAAAAATAAAAGTGATAGAAATAAAAATTAGCACAAATCAAAATAATTAATTATGTAAAAACAAAAATGTTAGTTATTACGTGATACCTTCAAACGAAAATTTTAAAAATATAGTTACGTACGAAGGGAATGATAAAAGAATATTACTTAAAATAAAAGAAAGGATAAAAAGGAAAATCTGTAATATTTATTCAATTAATGACAAGAGTTTTCATCCAAAAAGCTCCCTTTTCGAGCGTTTTGAAAACAAGAGTTTCCATCCAAAAATCTCAGTGGAAAACGCTTCTCACCAAACAAGTAAAGTAACTGTTTGACCAGTCAAAATATGTTTTTAACAAAGAAAACAAAACTCTACTCCAAAACGATGTTGCCAAACGACACCTATATCTAACATCTAATTTTCCAGTTCTCGGAGCATCTTTGTAGATCACTTCACTTAAAAATATTTTTTAGCTTAATATTTGAGTTTTTTTGCCAAAGTAAGCTTATCTCTGAAACTAAATCCCACAATAACACTCTTTCGAAACTAATTCCAAAAGTAATACTCCTATTTATATGTTGGGGTTACATTATAAATTATAAAAACTATTGAACTAAATTTAAAAAGTATTACACCCATTATTTTTTATATATTCTAATTAGAACCACTAATTTATAGTTCTCTACCTTCAACACAGGGCTACCAATTGAAAATAAGAACATTCCTACTCTTTCCAAGTCGAGACCAGAAGCAATTGCTGCAGCAGTTGGCTCGTCGACAATACGCATTATATTAATGCCAGCAAGCTTTGCAGCCTCCATAGTTGCCACCATAATTGAAATAGAACAGAATTCAGAGTTCAAGCATGATGAGAATTACTCTTCTCATCCAAGATGGCGTTGAGGATCTTCAAGTAATAAAGGATGGAGAATGTCGTACATTTCCCCACCCAATGCTATTCTAGTTATCTTATCTGACCAAACTAGGGTATAACATTTCTTCTGTTAATGTTATCATCACACTATGCCTTTGACAGTTTAGTTATCTTATCTGACCAAACTAGGGTATAACATCCTCTTTCGTTTCCTTTTTCTTTTCTAACATTTGATTGACTGCATCTTAGTCCGCACATAACTATATTTGAATGTGAAATATCTTGTTAGGTGGAGTATTGCATGTCTAAGTGAAAGATGGATGTATCCCCACTTAATTAGTCATGAATGTACCTGCCCTAACTATCATTAATTAGCAATTTAAAATAATCCCATCTTGCAAAGTACTGTGTGTTTCTGCTATCCTGATTTCATGAAAGAGCAGTTGTAAGTTATAACATAGATTTTAGAGGGATGATTTTGTTTGAAACTTGTGCACCACCTTCTTTGGCCTGTAATTCTCTTGGTGTCGTGCTTCATATTTAGTTTGTTTTTTGGATATATGAACTGGTGCTTGCATGCTCGAAAAGCCTCTGTGCAGAATGTAACCATTTACTTCCACTTTGTAAAAAATGTTGACACTGTTCACCTTATTTGTAGATCATAACCAATGGCCAGTACAGAAGCTGTGAACACAGAGCCATCACAAACGCTAATAGAGCACGACTATCAGAAGTTCTTGATTATCAACTGGAAGCCCTGGGGTTGGAGGTGGAGAACTATAAATTAGTGGGTCTAATTAAAAGGTATAAAATTTTATGGGTGTAATACTTTTTAAATTTAGCTCAATAGTTTTTATAATTAATAATGTAACCCCAGCATATAAATAGGAGTATTACTTTTGGAATTAGTTTCGAAAGAGTGTTATTCTGGGATTTAGTTTCAGAAATAAGGTTACTTTGGCAAAAAACTCATAATATATTTATATATTTTTCAGTTCAGTTCAATTAATTATATTCACTAAAAATGTGTTATATTTTTATCACATATAATTATATATTATGTTCACTAAATGTGTATGAATTTATGAAAATATTCTTATTCATTATGTTCATTTGAATATTTAGCAATATTCAAGAATTGTTGTGACGTCAATGATATCTTAAATTACACTGAGTAAAATAGCGCATAGTAAGTGAACATGAATTAGCATTAATTTATTGAAATTAAAACAGGAATATATTCTCATGCCATTGATTGCATGAGCTTATTTCAATAATCTAGCGTTATTAATCCACCATACATGGTTAGTTTCTAAGTTTGTTATGAACTAATTTTTTTCTCATAATTAATTTTCTGAATTATTTAAGGGGCCTTGTACATTTAGAGATGCAATGATGGCAAATATCTTAGGGGATGTAATTTTTGTTATCCTTATCGTTAGAAAATAATATTAATATACAATGACATCTCAATAATGTATCTCCATTCATATAATTCTCTTGCATTCACAGCTCACACTCATATCACTGCTCAGGTTAGTCATACATTCAGATATGCAAATCTGTCAGCTGATGCATTGGCCAAATATGCTTATTCTATGCAAGTTAACTGTTATGTACCATATTCACAGTTGCCTACTCATATTAAGGGTCTTGTTATCCTTGATAAAATAGGAACTCTATCTCTTAGTCTCTCGAAAAATAGATGATGCTGAATTTTTCTCCTTATCTTGTAGGTGATGTGGCTGCTGCAATTCTCCTCAAGATCCATCCTATCACAATCACACAGTTTTCCAAATCTCACGTAGTATCAGGGAATCTGTTTATCAATAGACTTAAAACCTATATGTCAAAGAGAAAGGAACAATTATAATCTTAGTTGCTGATACCTATACGGCTTTTTTTGGATGATACCGATGGAAGAACTTCAGCTCAAGAGAACAACCATTCAGAAAGATGGAGGTTTGAATTTTGACATCTTTTTGACAACTCTAACAGCAACTGTAAGGCATGTTTAAGCCTAATTTGAACCACATGTACTCATACATTTAGTTTCATATTTGAAACCTTGTACCGACATCTCTCTTGATTGACTAAGTTGTGATTCGTTTTACGATCACTATCCATGGTATAGATCTGAGACTTCGCACATCATTACCGATGATAGGATTTGGAGTTCCGAATCGTCATCCTTTCATTAGTGAGAGGAGGATCTCAGTTGAAACGGCAGGCTGGCCATACTTTCTCTACGATAATGTGGCTTATACTCCAAAGCACGCACTGGCGGATCTAAAAACGTTTCTATACTATGACTCAACTGAACTAAAACAAAATAAAATTCAAAAAAATAATCAACTTAAAAACAATAACTAATTATATGTACAAATATTTTCCTCTTTTTAAATTTCTTATCCACTTACCTTGATGACGTTATTTCAATTAAAGAAAGGAAACAAAAATAAATAAAATTATAACCATAAAACGATGAATATTTTCTTTTCTAGGAACTCCGCCACTATGGACTATGGATATATTAGGCAAAAATTCACAAAATTTACCCTGGCTCCAGCCATACCGAACTTCTACCTACATCCGCCACTGTGTGGCAGACGTCAAGCTTGCCTTATAGAATTGTTCCATAATTTGTGAATTCAAAATTTTTCAGTGCAGTCTGTAGGAAAAGGAGATACATCCATAACCTTCCTATCAAGGGTAGGTTTCAAATTTTGTCTATATCTCCTACAACCATACACGAGGCACTTCCACATACAAAAGAGCACTGGCCATTATGGGATACAAGTACACTGAACTGCATCCTATCATGTACTGCAACGGGTCCGATTATAGAGAATGTCAAAACTAGAGTTAGTAAACCAGGGACCTTCCGCGAGGCACTTCCACATACAAAAGAGCACTGGCCATTATGGGATACAAGGACACAATTGAACTGCATCTTATCATGCACCGCAACGGGTCCGATGACAGAGAATGTCAAAGTTAGAGTTAGTAAACCAGGGGACCTTCCGCAGCTGATAAAGCTCATCATATCATATAATTTCAAAAAATAAATTTTACAAGGTACTTAATTTCGTAAAAGTCAAATCAAACGTTTTGACTTAGACGGGTGGATAGTATATTATATAAAATCTAATCATATAATTTATCACAATGCTAGATGGACGGAGTATATGTATCACAATTTAAATGATAAATATTCATGAATCATCACAAATTCAGTTCACAAGTCTTCCAAGAACATTAATAATCCAAAAGAGTCACACTTTAAAGTCACAAGTTTATGCAAATATGCAAAATAACCATGCAAGAAACTTAAAGTGCCAAACATTACATTCCATATCATCAAAATAAGGTGCGGCACCAGCATCACCATATCCATCATTACCGAAGTGACTTTTAAGAGACCATCCAGTATTTCTTCACATGTATTTGTATGTAATTTATACTAAAATTATTGACTAATGTATATTTGGATTTAGTATTGAGACATACATGAGATTGCAATTCATGATTGAAACTAGTAGTCTTATGGCTGTAAAGGGTATTCATTGCCCTTCATCAGCAAGTTGGGAATGACATAACTTGTGTGAAGATCTCCATTCTCTTGGCATTCATAACTGTATTGCTCATATTATTAAGACAAGAGATCAGTGCAGTTGACTTTATTGCAAAAAGAAGTCTACACCTTCAATTGTCTACCTTTCCACATGCATGATTCAAGTTTGATTTTCATTTACCTTCAAAATGTATGTACTGTTGCAACTCTAATTCCATTGAAAATTAAACTAATGTTTGTGAAGATAGCAATCATATATGGAGTCAAATACATAGAGTGTTAGTCATGTATCCACCTACTTTTTGTACTCTCAGAATTAGATTGAATTTCTATTTATCATGCGCAAGTTTTTTTTCGTGGAAATAGTTTATGAATTTATTATATAGAAGAAAAATAAACACACTTATAAAACAAAATAATCAAGAAAAGTAAAACATTTATTTAGATATAATAATTAAAGAGTGATGATAATATATGTCAGCAAAGCATAATTTAAAATAATTTATTATGTTCTTATATGATAAGATTTTTGAACTTGGACCTGATTAAAGATAAAAGTATAAAATCACACAAAAAAATCAACAGAGATTTTCTAAAGGTATTATATTTTAAGTTGAATTGACTGTGTTAATAAGGTAAGATCAATTATCATGATCCTAAAGGAGTTAACAATATCTATAAATAAAAGAGAATTATACCCGTAGGAACTAATCATCTTCCTCATCATTCCATATTCTTCCAACTTTCTTCTCTAAACTACCATAATTTTCTTCCTCTCTTCTAGTTTCCTGTATAAACCTAAATTCTTGAGTTGTTAGAAAATTAAGTCCATATTGGAGGCGCAAAGTAAAGAGAGTAGTACAAATTGATCCTTCAGTGCCTTGTAGATGAATAAATAAAATAAAATAAAATTGTTTGTTACTATTCACACGTGAAACTCAATATTATTATACAAGAATAAAAATTAGACTAACTATTGAAAACATTGGTGAAAATAACTGTACATAGAAAGTTTTGATTTACAAAACTATATTCGGCTTAATACTTGTGATATATGATTTGTCAAATATTTATTAAATCTAATTAACTTATTGGACCACACGTTGTGCGGTGTATTATGAACATTTATAAAAAAAATTAATTTGGCACAAAGTGTAAATTAAATTTTAGGTATGAACTTGAATAGTAGATTTAATCAGATTGAATTTTTATCATGATGAAATTAATTTAGTTGATTTTATTTCAAAATATTTTAGTTAAAACAGACCAATTTATTATTACAAAATCAAGCAAATTTTTTAATAATACACGGTTTCTACATAGATATTAATACTTGAAAATATTCTTGTGCAATTTGAAACACTTGTAAATATTAAATTAAATCTTGAATTAGATAATATTTGCATCAGAGTAAACGTAATTCATCAAACTATTTTTCTCTATCTTTACATAGCGTAGAAGCTAACCTATTGAAAATATAAGTTTAACATACCAAAATTGTACCACACAACGAATCGTGTAAAATAATAGCATGTAATGCATAACTTATAAGTTTCAGTTTCATAATAGAAAACAAAAAAATTTGTAAGAGATTTTGATTTAATGAGTATATGTTTTTCGATAGTGAATATCCATAAGTATGTGTTATCATTAGACGTTTTTCCATGTGTTAGTGCTATTACCTCTTTTAAGTATGTGTTTATAAAAATAAGAGCAATAGTAAATTGTTATATTTTTTCAAAAGAGGTAATCATCCATTTATAATTTGGTATATCAAATTAGTATTTTTAAGTTACTAATGAATCTTGGATTTTTTAACAATGTATATTTTTGATTAGTTTTATAAAAACAATGATTATGAGATATAAGTAAGTTTCTATTTATAATTTGGTGCATCTTATTAATACTTTTAGGTTAGTAATGATTTTTTGATATTTTAAGAGAATTTATATTTGGTTAGTGATAAACAAAAGAATAATGATACTTTCACATTTTATAATTTGGTACATCATATTAATATTTTTATAAAGTTAGTAATAAATTTTAGGAATTGTAACAGAATATTAAATACTGCGCTGGGGATTCTAAAATATCCAATTAAATAATTTTATAAAGTTTAAAAATGGATGTATATATTTAATTTCCATCAAAACTCTTCCTAAAGGGAACTAGAAGAGTTATTGCTCCGGTCAATAAATAAATTAATAAAAAATATTAAACTACGTAGTTTTGATGAAAACCACCACATAACCACCGCAAGTTCACCATATTCCGGCGCCTACCATTTTTATATATTCTTTTTTTTTGTTTCTTTTAATTAATAGAGTTTTGATGTAAATTAAATATATAAATCCATTTTTAAACTTTATAAAATTATTTGATTGGATATTTTAGGATCCTCAGGCAGTAATCAATATTTTGTTACAATTACAATTCCTAAAATTTATTACTAACTTTATAAAAATATTAATATGATGTACCAAATTATAAAATGTGAAAGTATCATTATTCTTTTGTGTATCACTAACCAAATATAAATTCTCTTAAAATATCAAAAAATCATTACCAATTTAAAAGTATTAATAAGATGCGCCAAATTATAAATAGAAATTTACTTATATATCATAATCATTATTTTTATAAAACTAATCAAATATACATTGTTAAAAAATCCAAAATTCATTAGTAACTTAAAAATATTAATTTGATGTACCAAATTATAAATGGATGATTACCTGTTTGAAAAATATAACAATTTACTATTGCTCTTATTTTTATAAACACGTACTTAAAAGAGATAACAGCAGTAACACGTGAAAAAACGTCTAACGATAACACATACTTATGGATCATTCACTATTGAAAAACATATACTCATTAAATCAAAATCTCTTACAAATTTATTTGTTTTCTATTATGAAACTAAAACTTATAAGTTATGCATTACATGCTATTATTTTACACGATTCGTTGTGTGGTACAATTTTGGTATGTTAAACTTATATTTTCAATAGGTTAACTTCTACGCTATGTAAAGATAGAGAAAAATAGTTTGATCAATTACATTTACTTTTATGCAAATATCATCTAATTCAAGATTTAATTTAATATTTACAAGTGTTTCAAATTGCACAAGCAGATTTTCAAATATTAATAGCTATGTTGAAACCGTGTATTATTAAAAATTTTGCTTGATTTTATAATAATAAATTGGTATGTTTTAACTAAAATATTTTGAAATAAAATCAACTAAATTAATTTCATGCATGATAAAAATTCAATCCGATTAAATCTACTATTCAAGTTCATACCTAAAATTTAATTTACACTTTGTGCCAAATTAAATTTTTTAAAAAGTGTTCATAATATACCGCACAACGTGCGGTCCAACAAGCTAGTTTAATTAAAAAGAAACAAAAAAAAGAATATATAAAAATAATAGGCGCCGGAATATGGTGAACTTGCGGTGGTTATGTGGTGGTTTTCATCAAAACTACGTAGTTTAATATTTTTTATTAATTTATTTATTAATCGGAGCAATAACTCTTCTAGTTCCCTTTACGATAAAAGTGTATTCCCCTATATTTTTCATTTTTTAAAAATTAAAAACCACCCCGGGGTGGTGGAGAATATATAAGACTCTCCAGACCTCCAAAAAAGCCATACAAATGGCTAAGAATACATCACATAATTGGTTTGAGGTGGAATAAATCCCACGAGTATAAGAATGCTTCAAAAAATTGGCTACTGTAACTCCCCTATATTTTTCAATTATAGTTAAGTTCTTTTCAATTCAGTATATTTTTTCATTTAGTTTTGAGAATATTTATATAATGAAACATAGCTTCATTTGATTTTACTATTATTTGTAATACATTAATTTTGATTTACGTTTAATTTGTTCAGTTCAGTTAAATAAAATATAAATGAGGAGAGCAACCCTAAAGCCTTATTCTTCTGAGCTGAACTAAATTGATCAAAACTGATTGAAGTGAAAAGTTATGTATCTAAAATAACTATATTTTTGACTAAATATATAATATGACTAAATTTACCTGAATTTCAACAAATTATATTTTTGTTAAACGGAACAAAATTATAAATACATAATTTGATCTTGTCCGGACATCATGGCGACATTTCCGATCACGTATGCAACACATGTAGTTATCCTTACCGAGAAGATCTCTCCCAACCGCCATACTCAGATAAAAATCATATATTAAACAAATCAATCTTTATTTATTGTCAATTATCAGTTTTTAATCAGTTTTATGATTTATTTATTTATTTACCAAATGAAATGGTTTGGATTGTAATGTATTGTTGAAAAATCTGAAAGTAGTAATTAACTACTACTCTTGATTTTATATACATTCAAATTATATACATTCAAATTGTGTGTTCGAGTAATAGAAATTGTGCATGAAATGTATTTCTATTTATTTCATAGTCTCACACGCGACAATCCTCCTTTAAAAAATGTTAAATACTTGTTAGTCTTTTGATTTGTGCAATGTATTTGGTAGATATATTTACTGGTTGTGGAATATACTAGGCGTTGCTTTGACCTCAAGTAATCGCAAAACAATTGCTTCATCTACTTTGCTTAGTTGCGTCGCAAACACATTTCACTGTTGGTTTTCCGATCACCATCCCAAGAAATAATGCCAAAATTACATCCTAATTTTATATTAGGATCTTCAAAATTAGATAGTAATTATTTCGTAGGATTCTCATTTTTGCATAATTGTTTCTGGCCGAATACAACCAACCCGTCGTAATCACTGTAATTAGTGGTAAACCCATCACAAATCTCAAGAAATAAAGCCAAAATTATATCCTAATTTTATATTAGGATCTTCAAAGATAGGCTCCCTCTTCTGTCTGACATCATTAGCCAATTTATGTGGCTCACAACACAACAAATCCGCTCTAAAATCAAATCAATCAACTTTTTACAGAATTTCTACCTACAAAGTACAAATATCAGCATACTATATATGGTAATTCTCGAATTTCACCTTCAGTTTTCCACCCCAGAAAGCTCGTTTTGTTTCCTTTTCACCTCATAGGCCATTCACCACCTGCATCCATACATATATATAGTAAGACAACTGGTTTATTAAATGAACACAGATATTTACAGTTTCTTAATTTGGAAATGGTAAGAGGTTATCACACAACAAAAAGAAGAAAAAGTGGGGAGAAAAAGGAAAGATGCCAGCTACGAAAAGGGTGAGAGGATGAGAATGAATCATGATTAAATTATAATATAATAAAATATGACAATAAATGATGATATGCGATGCTTTCATGGCCTAATTCACTATTACAATCCGAACCCGACAGCCCGCCCGCCCCACCCACCCATGCACCCGAACCCGCCCCGACGAAGTCGACGACGCTTTACAACAACCCCAACCTAACGATGCAGCAAAGCAATAAATAATCAGGCCCCGCCCCGAATTTTCGGATCCGGGTCGCCCAAATCAGAACCTCTGGATTTTGTCCCCTTTCACGACCGGGTTCGCCTTGGCGATCGCCTCCCGTCCCTGCGCCTTGAAATCGAAGCTGCACTCATGGCTCTCCGGGTACCTGTGCGTCCCGCAGAACGTGATCCCGCACCTGCACGCGAAACCCATCACCCCAACCTTCTTGTTACAGCAGCCGCACCGATTCGTCGCCGCCGAAGGCTTCTTCACAATCGACGGACCCGCCCCGTTCCCGAACATCTTGATCCCTTTCCCCGCCGGCGAATCCGGCGAGCTGAGCGGCAATATGCTCGGATCGGCGCCGAAGGTCGGATTAGCGGTCGGATTCGATGCCGGGAACGGGAAGATCGATCCCTCGGGCATCGGCTTCCCCTTCCCCGGCGCGAAATTGAAGGGCTTCTTCTCCTCCGGCGGCGGCGCGACGGTCTTGGAGAACTTCTCGAACGCGGCCTTAGCGGCAAGCGCGCTCTCCTCCTTCATCTGGAAATCGCGGAAGCACTTGGAGCAGAGGTTGTTGGTCGCCGGAGTGCCGAAGAAGCCGCAGCCGTTGGAGCAGGGGATCGGCTCCGATGGCTGGAAGCTGGTGCCCTCGTTCATGTTGTTATCTCCGCCGCCTGGTCCCATCTCGGAATACGGTTACTGTGTGCTTTTGTTGAATTTTGTAGAGAGAGAATATTTGTAGAAGAGAAACTTTATATTGTGTGCCGTGGGGGTATGGAAGTATGTATATATAGGCCGAAAAGGGTGTCCTCATAATGGCGGTGCGTGGGATTCCCGAAACTGCCATTAGACCGAGTCGAAATAGGATTCGGATACGCGGTTTTGCAAAGGGTACTTCCGGGATTTTACGCCCCAGTTGGGTACTATCTTTAAGCCCATAAACCGACGTTATACATCATTCTAGATGATTCCATTAGGATCTCCCGTTTTTGAATAATTCAATCGCGTTAATCTGTTTTCTTGTTATCTTCTAATAATCTAATCTAAAAACAGACTACTCCCCCGTCCATAATTACAGTTACTTTCATTCTCGGTTTTGAAATTTTATTACGAATTATTAAACGGCCCAAGAAAATTCAGGGCGTATTTGATTTACCCGTTTCCTGAAAAATTAAACTTTCAAACTTTAGTCTTGAAGATTTTTGTTTGGGTTGTATAATTTTAAAAAGTTCAGATTTTTTAAAATCTCGGGTTTGGCTTTTATTCTTCCAAGTACAAATTTTAGTCCAAACAATTTTTTAATTTTATACTTGTCAAAACTCAATAAAACCAAACATAGTTTTTGTTTTTAAACTTATAAAATCTCGACGAACCAAACAAGAATTTTGTTTCAAATTTACAAATTCCAAGCCAAACCAGCAAGATTTTTGCAAAACCAGACTTACAAAATCTTTAAAAAAAATCTCAAACTCTCAAAAAAAACTATCTCATCTCGGATCAACCTTTAGATCTCATTTTTGAGGTGGTATCATTTCTCTATATCGTTTTCCAGATCCATGTGGTATCCATAGAATTTCGGTGATTTTCTCCTTCCTTCAGACTTTTTCATAAGCGCCAGGATACAAAGTTCATGGATAGGCAGGCTCTGTTCAACTTCTAGCGAGCTGCGTATAATTCTCAAAGGCTGGCTTAGTTGGTAGTTCCGTTCTTCTAATCTTTGAAGTCTAAAGCTTGGGATTCCTAGATTCCCGAGGCTTGGAGTCTCAAAATCTGTCAACCTCCTTTTTTTTTTCTTCACTAGTCTCTCATTAGAAGTGTACTTTTCCACAATCTCTTGCAATTGTTGAAGAGTAGTAGGTTTTTGAACCCAACTTAGGGTAGAGCCCGTAATCATTGATGTTTTGTCTGAATTGGTAAATGATCTATTAATCTGTACGATTGAAACAGTCCAAATATAGATCCATGAAGCAATGATAAAATGCTTCACTATCTTCCCCTGGTTGTGGTAGAACCCCGACCATATCACTCATAGTGCGGGTGAACTTTTTCTTTTGAAAAATGGAAGAGAATAGGAACTTTTGAAATATCGGTAAGAGAATAAACTTTTAGGTTGGGTTTTTCTAAACCAATTTTAGGCCTTGCCCCGGAGGTTACTTGGCACAATTTTACAAACCTTTAGCTCGTGGAAATCCCGAGCTAACATAGTGTCCAAGAAGATTCTCAAAATTTCTAGAGGGTCACTTGTCCCATCGTAAGTTAGTAGATTATCTGGGATTTTTTTTGAGCCATTCATGGGGAAGTTACATGATGATCTGTGAAAATGGGGAACATGCAGCTTGCCCTTGTGGTCCCAATTGTCTATTTAATTTCTGATTTATCTCATCCTGATCCCATGTATTATAGTTTGGGGAATATTTAGGATATTGAGAATATCCTCTTTGATAAGAATTAGGAGGACATACCCTAAGATTAGAATCCTGATAAACCCCATTATTTTGATGCACCTACTCTTGTGCTTGCAATTCCTGTTGCTATTCCAAAAAATCGACACTTTGTTGAATCCTTTGGCGGTGCCTTTCAGTTGTAGTGGTTGGTTGTTGTGGCGCTTGTTGCATTCCTGGGTTCTAGGGTCCAAAATTTTGGTTAATAGCCCCCAGATTTTGTTCGTTTGAATTGACACTGGGGTTTATTCCCCAGGATGAGCAACGAGGTTTACTCCTTCAGCTTGAATTCCAAGGTTCATCCCTTAGGGCTGAATGACAAGATTTATCTCACCATATTGGGTCTCCGGGTTCATTCCTCCTCTAAGTTTTATCAATTCTCCCCGTAGCTGATCGAGAATGTAAGGATTATATCCTAATATGTCATTTATCCCGGGGAGGGGGCTGAAGATTATGTGTATAATATAGTCATTGTTGCGGTTGTTGTGGTGTTAATTCCCAGATTTACGACAACTTGAGCTGGGCTGGCATGCAATTTGGCTTGGAGCTATGACATTTCGTTGGGTCGGGTTTATCACTGGATTTTATGGGGAATTAATTATCGACAGTGTGATAGCCATCTAAGGATTAGAATTGAACTTGGTGGCTAAAAGCGTTGATGAAATTTATAGCTTGCTAGTTAAGGCTGACCATTTCTTGCATGTTTCACACATGGTTGTTTGTAGCCACTTGTTGCCGGTAGCGCTAGGGTTCACCCGATCTGTGAATCTTCGGACTTAGAGAGGATTGCATTTCTCAATCATCCTCTAATTCTGTAATGTCCATGAAAGCTCCATCTTCACCACGTCGTTTGTTGGTATACCCCATATCTGTACGAATCTCTATTTGGGGGATCTCTTGAATAATCGGCTCCTCTTGATGTAGTTGAGAAGAGGTGTCGGGTTGAAGTGGAGGCATGATGAAGATCTGGCCTTGGCTGACACTTGGGGTGTCCAAAATTATCCAACTCGAACTATCTGGACCGATACTCGAAATATTTGAATGCTAATGTCCGGGTAATTATAAGTATAACCGGGCCGGGTAACCGACCCGATAATAATGTTTATAATAGGGTTCGGGTCCGGGTCATAAAAATTGAGTTTTCGGGTACCCGAAATACCTGATTAAATATTTGTATTACTACTAATAAGATGATAATAAATATGTTTGTTATGTTGAGTACTCGTAAAAAATATTTATGTATATTCTCTTATTTAGTACTTTTCATATTTTCGATAACACATTTTTTTCATGTACATATTACTTAGGAAAGAGATGTAATGAATAATTTTGACTTATATTTACATCATTTAAGCATTGTTAATGAAAAAGACACTAATTCTTGTAGTTATATAAAAACATGACTTAATTTAATGTAGTGGTTGAATTTTTAAATTTTGTTTATGCTTACATATGTGCAAAATATAAATATAATAATTTAATAAAAGGGTTAAAGGGTACTAGTTACCCGGCCCGAACTTTTTGGGTACCCGAAAGTGCGGGTACCCACATTTCCAGGTCAGGGTACGGGTCACATATTTTACTACCCGAAAGTGCTTGTACCCGGTTATGAACACCCCTAGCTGACACGATGGTCATTTCCGTGAAGGGTCCGTTTGAGATCCGGTCAATCCATCGAGGTAATGAGGATTAATTTTATCTGTATTTTGTGTCGAAGTCGTGGGATGAGATCCACGATAATTTCTGTGCTGGGAACGCTGATAGGGGTTTCCCCCAACATTACTGACAGCAGCCTGGCGTAGACGCTCGCCTCTTCGTATAGTGGCATTTTGGTCTGACATGATCACACAAAATGAAGAACGTGAGAAATAGGTTCCAATGGGCGTGCCAAATTGATACATGTTCTTTTCAACATGCCTTGATCCTGTATACTCACACACAGACCTGCAAAACAAAGCCCCAGAGGTGCCGGGGGGTAGACACTCTAATACTTATATCAGTAAGACTATTTTGTGGTAAGTATAGACATGAAGCGTAAGTGTTTAGAGTTCGAATCCTTTTTAAGGTATACCAAACCTCTATTTATAATACTCAACTCACATTTGATCGTGGTAACTGTCCGTACAATCATGGCGGTCATTGGCGTGATTTAAATATAATTACTGTCCGTACGATCATGGCGGTCATTGGCGGTCATTGATTTGAATATAATTACTTTACATGAATAATGTTAGGGCCGAGCATCCGACTGACCTGACGGCTCATCAGGACCAACGGCTCGGCCCCTTAGCACACATGGCGCCCGGGCCAGCCCGGACGCGGCATCAGATCAGAACCCCAGTAGTCTGGGCCAGCCATCTCGCCATCCTGGATGACTCATCCCGGCCCCTCGACACACATGGCATCCGGGCCAGCCCGAACGCGGCATCAGATCAGAACCTCAGTTGTCTGGGCCAGGCATCTCGCCATCCTGGATGACTCATCCCGGGCCCTTGACACACATGGCATCCGGGCCAGACCCGATCGCGGTTAGAACCCTACTTGGCCTGGCAGGAGCATCTTCCAGACAACCTAATGGCGTGATGTGACTGACCAGGCCCCGGTTCCCTTCTATAAATACCTCACTAATTACAAGGAGAGAGGTATGTTCACCATTCACTGTTCTCTAACAAAATTACTCCCAACATGCTTTCTGACTTAAGCATCGGAGCGGGAACGGCATTAAGCCACCCCGCCTGACCGTGAGTGTTTATATGGTCTTAGCAGGTAGAGTTCATCCGTCGCCAAGGCGGATCAAGAGACGCTGCAGCACGGCCTGGATCGACAGTCCAGGCCACGGTCCAGCAGCACCGTTAACGATCTGGATATTCCTCCGAGGGATTTCCCGGCCGTAACATTGGCGCCGTCTGTGGGGATTAAACGCCTAGTCACCCACGCAGCTCGGAGATGTGAGCGAATCAGCCTCCAACGAGCACAACCGAAGCACATCTCCAAATCTGAGCAGACAAGAGCCTCTAAGTTGGTTTCTTGGTAAAAAGGTACAAACTTTCACCAAAAATGCCTTCTTTAGAGCCTAAACTTTCAGATCTGTTAAACACAGCTTCAAGAAAGCTTAAACAAATCAAGCCCATTCTTTTTTAGCCAAAAAGGAGACGACTTTCACCAAAAAATCCCTCCTTTAGAGCCAAAAATTTCAGATCTGTTAAGCATAGCTTCAAGGAAGTTCAAACAGATCTAGCCCATTCCTTTTTAGCCAAAAAGGAGATGGTTTTCTCCAAAAAAATCCCTCCTTTAGAGCTGAAACCTTCAAATTTGTTATGTATACCTTCAACAAAGCTTGAAGAGAGCAAGCCCATTTCGTTTTTAGCAAAAAAGGGGAAGACTTTCACCAAAAATCCGACCTTTAGAGTCAAAAACCTTCAGATTTGTCAAGAATAGCTTCAAGAAAGCTTAAAGACATTAAACCCGTTCATCTTTAGCCAAAAAAGGGAAGATTTTCAACAAAAATCCGATCTTTAGAGCCAAGCCCCCATATATGTGTGAAAAAAGCCATTGAAAAGAGGAAGAAGAGGATATCATACATCTGCCATATTTGTGTGGTACAAAGAGACACGATCCTGAAAAAAAAAAAAGGGAAAAAATTTCTGCAGTTTGACTTCCTCTAGCTGTTGCATCAAAGTGCCCAGATGAGCGGAAAGGATGCCGCGCCCAGATGAGCGGAAAGGATGCCGCGCCCAGATGAGCGGACCGGACGCCGCACCCAGATGAGCGGACCGGATGCCGCACCCAGATGAGCGGACCGGACGCCGCGCCCAGACGAGCGGAGCAGTCTTCGCGCCCAGACCAACGTATCGGTCGCCGCGCCCAGAAAAGCGGACCGGTTAGCGCAGACGAGACAACATATATACGAAGGTCATCAGCGACCGGCCATGATATGCCCACATCGGTAAATACCATCATGGTCATAGTTCATCAGGCCACTCAGCGAATACCACATAGGCTAGTTCATCCGGCCACTTCAGCGACATCGGCTAGTTCATCAAGCCACTTCAGCCACGTCGCCCTGTTCATCGAGCCACTTCAGCCACGTCGCCCTGTCCATCGAGTCACTTCAGCCACGTCGTCCAGTTCGTCGACTCTCTTCGGCGACATCGCCCAATTCGTCGACCCATTTCAGCGACAAGGCCAACCACCCGGTTTATCGATCATGTCCACTTCCCAAAGCCGTTTCATCAACCCAGTTCAGCGGCCTCATTCGCCATCCAGAGCTTATACGGCAACAGTGCTTCATGTCAACACTCATCCAGACGCAACTCCTACCAAAGGACGATTAGGACTGCCAACCCAGGTGATGCAGCTGGTGATGACGCTGGTGATGACGCTAGTTAATGAAGTCCAGGTGAGCCGACCAGATGACGACCCATCCAGGATCAGGACCAAGGTGATGACGCTGACACATGAGTGCATGGCAACCTAGTGAGCCAACTAGATCAGAAACGTCTCTTAGAAAGCTGAGCCAACTAGGCGAGCCGACCAGATGACGAGGTCAACCCCGCTCTGAGCCGACCAGATGACGAGGCCAACCCCGCTCTGAGCCGACCGGATGACGAGGTCAACCCCGCCCTAAAAAGGTACTCCATACCGCCCAATATTTTTAATGCTAGTCTCATGACATTTTCTTAAGCATAATTTCTAGAGAGATCACAAAGTTTGCCCTAATAAGGGAGTGGTCTTGAGGAAAACTATTTATCCCGTGCAAAATTGTAGTTTTGTTTTCTACCCCACAATCAATGTATTTCAAGTGCTAAGTTCACGGACATGTTTCCCCTTGTTTATCCATTTGAACCTTATTTTGAAAGTCGAATGACCAACTCGAAATTTGCAACAATGGATACAACGAACGGAGGTCCAACCCACCGTCCCGGCCAGCCGGACCGGGCGGAGAGAACACATGGCACATTTCACACCTAGACTGTAAAGCGTCCGAGATGCATCTTTGTTAACGAGCCAGGATTGTTGCCTGGAGAAACAAGGGTGCACTTCCGTGCATTTTACTCTCAAGGGCAAGTCGGTCGACACGGTCACGATCGTGACCGCCGGGCCGGGACTGAGGCTTAGCCGCCCTTCTCGCGCACCGAACATAGGCGTGGTCCTGTTCAGACGCGAATACGCGAAAGGGGCAGACCATATCCTTTCCCAACCACGGGTAGCAACCGTTTGGGAAAAAAGGTGGGTTTCTTCTTCATTGAAGACCCATGTCGGGCAAGGACCGATAAAGCAGAGTTTGAGACTTAGCAGTACCAACTCTAAATAAAAAATCCCAGGAAAGGAATGACCATTCCACAAATCTTGGTGGCTTGGAAAAGGTTTAGCGACTCCCAAGTTTCAGACAACTTTGCCCGGAATTCAAGGCCATGCGCGCTAACTTCCATCAGAACCAGCAGGCATCCAGGACCGTCCATCCGGTCAAGCCATCCCTCTTCCTGAAGGGGACGACCCATGTGGACAAGATGGCCTATCCCACTTGGTGAACGGTAAATGAAACAGTCATTATAAGCATGCAGGTTGTAAACTAATGAAGAAATGCTAAAGAGGTGCAAGCTTAACAATTTATTATGCAAACATATAATGTTTCAAAAGAAAACAAAGAAACCCAACTGGATTGGTCGCCTTGGCCGGCAGACCAGTCAACCCAAGAGGGACGACAAGCCGCGAAGCGCGTGCCCTTCCAGGATCGCCATCTTGAAATCGTGCGAAACATGGGAGGTCTGCGTGACCAATGCCAATTGGCACAATGAACATGTACAAGCAATATGCTATCACGACCCAGGTCAGCATAAATCAACATGCCCTTACACGCATCACGATCCAGGTCAGCATGCTAAGCACAGTTGAAAAATGCGTACGCTTAAGATAAGATGTCAATCTAAAAAGGGCTAACCGCCCAGATCGCGGTTCCGACCGCCAGCCCAGGCCAAGGCTTTGCCATCCCAGATCGCGGTTCCGACCGCCAGCCTGGGCCAAGGCCATGCCATCCCAGATCGCGGTTTCGACCGCCAGCCTGGGACAAGGTTTTGCCATCCCAGATCGCGGTTCCGACCACCAACCCAGGTCAAGGCTATGCCATCCCAGATCACGGTTCCGACCGCCAGCCTGGGACAAGGCTTTGCCATCCCAGATCGTGGTTCCTACCGCCAGTCTGGGCCAAGGCTATGCCATCCCTGATCACGATTCCAACCGCCAGCTTGGGACAAGGTTTTGCCATCCCAGATCGCGGTTCCGACCGCCAACCCAGGTCAAGGCTATGCCATCCCAGATCACGGTTCCGACCGCCAGCCTGGGACAAGGCTTTGCCATCCCAGATCGCGGTTCTGACCGCCAGCCTGCGCCAAGGCTATGTCATCCCTGATCACGGTTCCGACCGCCAGCCTGGGACAAGGCCTTGCCATCCCAGATCGCGGTTCCGACCGCTAACCCAGGCCAAGGCTTTGCCATCCCAGATCGCGGTTCCGACCGTCAGCCCAGGCCAAGGCTTTGCCATCCCAGATCGCGGTTCCGACCGCCAGCCTGGGCCAAGGCTTTGCCATCCCAGATCGCGGTTCAGACCGCCAGCCTGGGACAAGGTTTTGCCATCCTGGATCACAGGCCCGTCCGCCATCATAGGCACTTTTCTGCCATCCTAGATCGCGGTCCCGACCGCCATCATAGGCACATTTCTGCCATCCTAGATCGCGGTCCTGTCCGCCATCATAGGCATTTTCCCTGTCATCTTACATCGCGTTTCCGACCGCCATCATAGGCACGTTTCTGCCATCCTAGATCGCGGTTCCGATCGCCAGCCTGGGCTACGGTTTTTTCCAACCTAGGCCACGGTTTCAACCGCTCAGTATTCATCAATCATCTGCAGCTCCCTCTTCTAGCCAACGAGAGCTCTTCAACTCTCACTAGAAAGAGGGGAAGAGAGACCAGATAGGTCGTGAAGCCGGACAGCCGATCCTGCCAAGTCAAGAGAAGTACAGAACAAAGATCAGCCCAGATGGAGCATCCGGTTGACGAACTGGAAAGCCAAGTGGTGTAATGGTTGAGAGAAGCGGATAAACCAAGGAAATTTATGAATGAAGTCACTCCGATAAACCACTTGGCCTAACATGCCGAGATGCAACATGCCAAGAAGCGCAAAGGCCGACAATGCAATTCACCTCAAGAGGCTTACGAGTCAAGGCGTAGCAAGAAGAGGAAGGCTCCCACGACCACGGTCACGGGCCACACGTGGCTATGAACCTGACCAGAGATCCCGCTTGATGATCAATCCTCACCAGGTTAAGGAATCACGCAGCAACCCAGATTATGATGTGGGATGCCGAACCAATCTTGTCCAAATGAGGAGCCCAGATCCAGAAGTTGGGTTACCAGATGATACTATTCAAGGCAGTTGCCGGATGATACTATTCAAGGAAGTTACCGGATGGGGTTATTCAAGGTGGATCAAATGCTAAACTCAACGAAATGAGAAGTTCGACTAAGAGGTTTCGGGTGTCAGCCCAGATCGACCTCCCAAGCCAGCTAGTTCATCCGCCAAGTCCGTCCAACATGTCTGACCAACTGGCCCATGCCACGGGACGATGTGTACTGAAATTGCAAGCATGCCCATGACCATGGCCTCAAAGGAAATTGTCTCCACCGAAAGCAACATGGTCTAGGCACAAATTCATGAAAAACTATTTTTCCCCGACAAATATGGCGAACAAAATATTGAGTCACAAGGCGGTAGAGAGATCCAGAATCCCACCGCGACAATCAGTTGATGAACCGGACGTCTTATCGAGGCGGCTCGCCAAGACAATGATGGAACCACACCAGCGGTCCGATCCGCCCATCCCGACGGGGTACCATGGCAACAGGACATCTACAGCCAAACTCATCAACCAGATCAACGATCCGGGTCAAGTAAGAACCATCATGGTGAAAACACGACACGGTGCAAAATCATCACACCCACCTACGACCCAGACGCCTATCCTAGGCGACATCGTGATCCAGCTCCACGGCCAAGGCTAGCAAAGCCCGCACGGCCCAAATGGAATACATTGCAAGTAAAAAGGGGGCACGTGAGCAAGAAGTAGAGGAATTTTCTTACCACGAATCTTCCGACGGCGTGAACCCTGCTTGTTCAAAACGGTCCAACGACCCAAGCAACAGCCCTGCGCTCGAACCGTCAGTTCAAGCTTGGACTTGGGGGGGACTTGTTAGGGCCGAACATCCGACTGACCTGACGGCTCATCAGGACCAACGGCTCGGCCCCTTAGCACACATGGCGCCCGGGCCAGCCCGGACGCGGCATCAGATCAGAACTCCAGTTGTCTGGGCCAGGCATCTCGCCATCCTGGATGACTCATCCCGGCCCCTCGACACACATGGCATCCCGGCCAGCCCGGACGCGGCATCAGATCAGAACCCCAGTTGTCTGGGCCAGGCATCTCGCCATCCTGGATGACTCATCCCGGACCCTTGACACACATGGCATCCGGGCCAGACCCGATCGCGGTTAGAACCCTGCTTGGCCTGGCAGGAGCATCTTCCCAGACAACCTAATGGCGTGATGTAACTGACCAGGCCCCGGTTCCCTTCTATAAATACCTCACTAATTACAAGGAGAGAGGTATGTTCACCCTTCACTATTCTCTACCAAAATTACTCCCAACATGCTTTCTGACTTAAGCATCGGAGCGGGAACGGCATTAAGCCATCCCGCCTGACCGTGAGTGTTTATATGGTCTTAGCAGGTAGAGTTCATCCGTCGCTAAGGCGGATCAAGAGACGCTGTAGCACGGCCTGGATCGACAGTCCAGGCCACGGTCCAGCAGCACCGTTAACGATCTGGATATTCCTCCGAGGGATTTCCCGGCCGTAACAAATAAAACATTTAATCTCATCCGAATATATCACTCAAATCCATTATAGGCCATATAAAGAGTGGGCCAATTAAGCATATAGGTCCAATGGCCATATATTCGGACTTAGGCCCAACGACCCATAAATCCGAAAATAATCATGGACTTATCAATACTGTAGCAAATTAAGTTGTAAAGTTGCATTGTATCCTTGTTTAATTGCAAATAGCTCTCTTGCTGTGGGGAATTAGTTAGCACATAAATCATCTTAAGGGCAAGTCCAACAGTCTCCCTAAATATTCCTCTATTATAGGGATTGGAATCATCAATTCCCTAAATTATTTTCAATCTACTTCTCACTTCCAAGAGCTTCTCTATTTTAAAGAGTCTCAATTATAATAAAATAATATACTTCCTTTTTTCTTCTCTCCTTTCTACGCAAAGTTCCTGCACAAACTTCACCGTCTCCACTCTTCTCAACACGAACTCCAGCGCCACCTCGAACGAACATATTATAGTCCCTCAGCTTCCCTTCATCCTCACAACGGTGTCGTGATTTCGGATTGACTTGTGTGATTTTTAACTTCAAGATGTGTGATTGGGGGATCTCACCATCCCGGCTCCTCTCACCAAGAACTCCGGCGCCCAGTTCCACCGCGACGATATCATAATTTGGGATTGGGGTCGAACTTCAGGATGTGTTATTGGGCTTGTTAAATATGGCACATGGGTCATTGACGGAGAAGAATTGAAGGAGTGGGTTTTGGATAATTGTTGCTGATTGATGTCTGGAACCCGCGCTTGATCACGAACCCAGCTCACGAGCTAACCTGCAAGACAAAGCCCTGGGATGGCCCAGGGGTAGACACTCTGATGCTTAAGTCAGTGACAGCTTAGAGAAGCTTATAAGCGTAAGGCGTGGTGTATGTAATATAATAGATCGAGAGGTCTACTAAACCTTTGGTATTTATAGGGATCCAGTCCGTAGATTGGTAAGATATGTGATTATGGTAAGATTACAACTCTTATGGAGATAACAGTTGTATTACCATGTTTAAAGGAAGTGTATTCCTTGTCAGACATTCAAAATATACATACGCGTTCCTTATAAGGATTTGGACCGATAGACCTTTAAGTCCATCTCCCGCGTGTTTCGAGCCCCTGACCCTTCCCGGGCCTTAGTCTGAGACTGAACGAAACACCAGACTGCGAACCATGGACTTATCAGTAGCCCTAAGGTAGATTTTCAGAATTTCGAGGTCTCCTCTCGAAGGCATGATGAGAGCCTTGTTACTCGAGGGTAAGACCTTTATCTTGGGGAAGATATCTTGGAGTAAGCTCGGGCCGTATTCTCGGATTGACCACTGAGGCTGACCTTTATGAATATCTATTTTCAAGTTGTTTCGCATTCTATCAGGACACGTGGACGGCTGAGTTCAAATCCACCTTTAATCTGAGGTAGTTGACACGTGTCATTTACTCGTTGTGTAATTTTGGTGGTGCAAGATCACCCTTCCAATTGCATGCATCGCTTAAACAAGTTTTAATTACGGGCTATATATCCCATATAATCTTCGTTTGTGCCTATCTTCCTTTCTTCATTCTGATTTGCCATTGCATATTTCTTCTCCAAATTTCTTCATCTTCCAACAACATATTTTTCCCCTCATTCTCCGTGCGGCCATGTCTCAAGCAAGTTCTAGTGCTCCCCATTGCAGCATGGAGAATGTTCACCGGTGGATGATCCCGAGGTTGTGGTAGTTGGAGAGAAAGCCTTCATCACAGATGGTGTTCCAGTCGGAAAACGGTAAGTTGGCGATGATCTGAAGACCCTGTTCTTGGAATCTGATTCCGGGGAGCTCATGGAGGTAACAATAGCTGCACCCCTGCAAGCTGTCCTGGTGCAGCATGATGAGGGTTTATCTCAATCGGGTGTGGACCCTAACCTGGAGCCCCAAGTTGATAAACGGGTTCCTAACATTGGTGAATCGAGTGAGATCACGAAGGTGGTCGATGAAAGGACGTTGAAGTTCCTGAAGTCATGCAGGTTGTCATATCCCATCGAGGCTGATCTGAGAGTTGAGGACGAAAATCGATCGACACCAAGAAGCTGGTAACCCCTACCCAATGGGTGATATATGGGAGGTTTTTGCAGCAGGGAGTGAGTTTCCCTTTCTCCCCATTATTTACTGAGTTCCTAAAGCTGTATAAGCTACATCCATGTCAGATACACTCTCATGTGGTCGTGTCCATCATGGCTGTCATATCCTGGTGTGCCAGAAAAGGGTATGAGCCGAGTTTGGATCTGTTTTGGAGCTTGTACCGGTTGTATGCAGTGAAGGATCAAGTTCATCTTACTCTTACTCCTCGGGAAGTGAAACCGTTTGTGTTTCCCAACAACAGCGGCAAGTGGCATGCCACCCGTCTGACATTTGATCGGACCAAGTATGACGTGCCCCATTGGAATCCCAAGCCGGAGAAAGCTGTGTCCTAAGATAAAGACTTTGAGATCCCAGACCAGTTGAAGGGCATCGTCAAGGAGATCCTGGATGTTAAGATAGTCTTCCAGGAAGGAGAATGGATGGAAGGAGCTCATGGCTTGATGTGGTGGTGGCCTGCTGATGGATGTCTACGACCCGCACTTGATCACGAACCCTCCTCACGAACTGATCTGCAAGACAAAGGCCCCGGGTGTCCCGGGGATAGACACTCCGACGCTCAAGTCAGTATATTTTCTTAAGGCGTAAAGTATAAAGTATGAGATTAGATGAGAGGTCTACCAAATCTCTTAGGATATTTATATGGCTACAATCCGTAGATCACCAAGATATGTATTTATGGTATGAATACAACTCTTATGGGAATAGAGGTTGTATTACCATGTATAATAGAAGTATATTTCGGACATGGTTGTATTACCATGTTTAGAATAGCTGAATTACCATCTTTGAGAAGACGTATATTCCTTGTAGAACATTCATGATATACGCATTCCTTATAAGGATTAAGATTGATGGACCTGTGGATCCACTCTCCGTGTATCTCGAGCCCACGACCCTTCTCGGGCCCTAGTCCGAGTATGAATGAGGTTCGAATACGAACCATGGACTTATCAGTAGCCCCAAGGTAGATCTTCAGAATATAGAGTGCTTCATCTCGAAGGTTGAAGGAGAGACCTGCTTATCGAGAGAAGAGCAGTAACTCGAGGGAGGCTAAGTTGGGGTGTCCTTCTAGGGATGTCCTTTCTGAATATCTAGTTTCAAGTTTTTTCGTATTCCATCGGGACACGTGGACGGTTGGATCTAAATCTTCCTTCTTGAATTCTGAGGAGACTGACACGTTGTCTTGATTCATTGAATCTTCTGGCGGTGAGGATGACCAACCTTCCAATTGCCTGTATCGTTTCGCGAATCGAGGTAATTAATCCACTTAAATGCTTGCTAATTACTGGTTATATAACCAAGTAATTTTCCTTGTGTTTATCATCAACCTTTATCTAAATAATTTGCGTTTTCATCTCTGCAACCAAACTCTTGTCTTTCTTCATCGTCTTCTTCTCATAACCTTTTTTTCCCCCATTCTCTGTATTGCCATGTCGTCAACAAATTCTAGTGTCCCCTCTGGCAAGGAGAGAATGTCCTCGCGGCTCGTGACTTACGCACATTATTCCTGGAGGTTGAGTCTGGAGAACTGATGGAGGTAACTATGGTGACACCTCTGCAGGCGGTAGCTGTAGTGGCAGATGACGGCGCCCCCGGGTCAGAGATAGACCCCAGTGCGGAGCCCCAAGTTGATAAACGGGTTCCGGCTGCCGAGGGTGTGAATGATGTCACCAAGGTGGTCGACGAAAATACCCTGCAATTTTTGAAGTCATGCAGGTTGTCGTACCCCATCGAGGCTGGATTGAGGCTCGAGGACAAGACCACTCCGGTCAAGAATCTTGTGAGCCCCACTCGAGGGGTTATATATGGCCGGTTCCTGCAGCAGGGCTTGAGTTTTCCCTTCCCCCCTGTGTTTTCACAGTTCCTTCAGCATCATTAGCTTCACCCTTGTCAGATTCATTCCAATGTGGTGGTGACAATGGTGGCTTTCATCTCTTGGTGCTCCCGGAAGGACTATGAGCCAAGCCTGGATCTGTTTAGGAGCTTGTTCAAACTGTTCTGCTTCAAGGATCGCGAGCATATTACTCTTACTCCTCGTAAGGGCAAGGTCTTCACTTTTCCCGACAATAGCGGCAAGTGGGAGGACATTCGGTTAACCTTTGATCGGACAAAATATGAGGTTCCTGATTGGAATCCGAAGCCGAAAGACGCTGTGCCTCTTGATGTCTTTGAGATGCATGTTCACCTGAATGGCATCGTGGAGGAGCTTTTGAAGGAGAGGATTGTCTTCCAGGAAGGAGGTTTTGTGCGGGGAGCTCATGGCTCGGTGTGGCAATGGTCTGCTATCACCTATTCTTATCTGCTAGACGTTCCACGGTCCAAGTCCACTTCTAGTTTCCTGAAAAAAGATCGAGACTGGACCCTCCCTGATAAAATCCAAGGGGAAAAGAAGAAGGGCAAGAAGCAGACTTCTAGGAAATCACCCCGAGGTCAGGGTGAATCTTCTTCCAGTGAATCTTCTTCGGGTAATTTCTATTTCGAATCATCGCAGTTGTTTGATATATCTCTTTTATCTAGCGTATTCACGCTCTTCGTTATGTATACAACCTCTCCTCCAAAGAAAAAGATCAAGAAAGGGAAGGCCAATCTCCAAGTCATAGATGAGGAGGTAGAAGAGGTGGAAGTAGAGGCTAGGGAGTCCTCAGATGATGATGAATCTGACCTTGAGCTGCTAGTGTCTGAAGATGTTCCTCTGAAGAAACTGAAGCATTATCTGGACTGCCCAGAGGAAGAGGATGGTCAGGCTTCTCGGAGGTCTTCTAAGAAATATCCCTTCGTCGCTAATGTAATTATCTCTTCCATTCTGCTATATGAATTTCTCAGCTATCGAGTTTTCATACGTCTTTTACTTTTATAGTTGATGGCGAATCTGTCCACGGTGGGGGGTCGAGCTAACGATGTGATCCGGCACTTGTCTGATTCTGTAATGGAGTTACATGCCAAGTGTCGGGCTTTCAAGGCGAAGAAAGAGGAGATGGAAACTGCCCTTTTGACTCTGACAGCCGAGTCTCCCACACCTACCCCTCTGGTTCACCCGTCTTCGGAGGTGACTCAACTGGAAGCTAGGGTAAAACAGCCGGAGGCCGAGAAGGAGGACCTGATATCAGCAAAGAAATTTTAGGATAAAGAGCTGGAGACTTATCGGGATATGGCAGAGGAGCTAGCGCGAAATCAAGCCGTGGAGAAGGACTCGGAGGAGACCAAACGACTCCTAAAACTTTGGAGTGCATTCATTGCTTTTAGCCCCGAGTTTCAGAGCCATAGGGAGGAGTATGGGGATTTATTCCACTCTTCTGAGCTGCACGAGATTTTAGGCGGCGTCTTGAAACTATGCCAATCAGAGAAGGAGATAAAGCTGATGGAGGAGATCTTTTCTCATCCAAATGCTGCTGACAGCTGACTACCAAAACGCTGGATTCCTGGGACCGAGTTCTTGGATGCATTGGGTTCCTTCGAGAAGGTAGTAACATCAGGAGATTTATTGGGACTTATTAGAGCCAAGTATCCTGACTTACCTTCTCTTGAAGAGGTGCTTAATCCTTCAACCGAGTAGCTCCAGCAGGTTTGCTACCTTTCTTGCTGGCATCTTTCAGTCATCCTCGGTCTTCATTATTTACTGGAAAGGAGCCCCAGCCTTAGTTGTTAAGTCCTCACAGTTATCCATGATGAATACTCTGCGAGCTTAATGTTGTTGGGATTCTTCCTTGGGTGTCCTTTGCAAAAGTTTTTAATGTCACAGCGTGCAGAAAAGTTGACAATAGCCCATCTCTCTAGTGTCACTTTTGGTGAAGTCCTAGGAAACCCCATTGGGTATATTTGAAAGAATGATATTCTGATGTAATAACACCTTTGATATGTCCTTTTTAGGTTCGAGGTTTAGCCTCTTATGTGCCCTTTTGAGGGTCTTGTTTAGAAGTATCATATTCTGATGTAATAACACCTTTGATATGAACTATTTGTGTTCGAGGTTTTTCCTCTATGTATGGTCTTTTTTAGATTCGAGATTTTTCCTCTATGTATGCCCTTTTGAGGGTCTTTTTTGGATTCGAGGTTTTTCCTCTATATGTTGAGATTATTGATTCCCGAGCACGTCTGCCCTTTTTGGTCTATAGACCTCAATCAAGCACTTTTTTGAAGTACTTTATCTCGAACCTATCTCTTTTATTCAAAACGATTGGTATTTGAATATTGGATCCAAACAACTTATAAGTTGACCAATCATATACTTTATAAAGCATATTGTTTTGAACAACAATCAATGTTATACTTAAGACAACAATCCTCTTTTTATAAAAGGAATTTAAAGATAGCTTATTATAAGGATAGGTATAAAAATATCATGACTTCAATCTAAGTTTATAACTTTAAGAATAGAAGTAAAGTAAATATTGGGTTTTGAGTTTGTGTACCCGTTTGTGCTTAGAGCATATTTGTCTCGGACCTTGATGAGGCTGGACGTCTCGAACCTTTGTGAGGCTCTTCATTGAGTTTTTATCTTCCGTGATACTTTCGTAAGTTGATCACATTCCATCTTCGTGGTATGGGTTCTCCCTTCATGGTCTCTAAGAGGTAGCTTCCCCCTGGATGGGATTCTAGGACTCAATATGGACCTTCTCAGTTCGGGGCTAGCTTCCCTTCCACTTCTTTCTTGCTTTTTTCATTCAACCTCATTACAAGGTCTCCTTTAACGAAAGTGGCCAAGCGGACTCTTCTATCATGATAGCGCTTGACTCTTTCCTTTACCTTGGTCTCGTGGATTGTGGCATTTGCTCTCTTCTCCTCTAGGAGGTCAAGATCTAGACGAAGGTTTTCTTCATTGGTCGTGCCATTTTCTTCAGTTGGTTGAGAAGTACAAGCAGAGGGGACCCCAGTCTCCATGGGGATGACCGCTTCAGACACGTAGACTAAGCTATAAGGAGTCTCTCCTGTTGCCGTGGCTGGCGTGGTTCTATGGGTCCAGATCACGCTTGATAGTTCTTTGATCCAGTTTCCTTTAGCTCCTTCAAGGCGCTTCTTGATACCGCTTACCAAGGTACGATTCGTAACCTCTACTTGGCCATTAGCTTCTGGATGGTATACCGAGGTGAGCTTCTGGTGTATGCCATACTTCGTACACCATGTCTTGAAGGGATCATTAGAAAATTGTGCTCCGTTGTCGGTCACTATGTATCTCGGGATGCCATAGCGACACACGATATTCTTCCAGCAAAAGTTGATAACTGTCTTGCCAGTTATGTTGGTTAGGGCTTCAGCCTCTACCCATTTTGAAAAATAATCGATGGCCACAATGAGGTACTTGAAGTTACCAGGGGCCGTAGGAAAAGGTCCGACGAGATCTATGCCCCATCGAACAAATGGCCAGGATTCTTGGATGGTAATCATATTCTCCTGTGGCACGTGGATCATCTTGGAAAATCTCTGGCACTGATGGCAAGAATTGATATATATTTTGGCGTCTTGTAGCATCGTAGGCCAGAAATAACCCATATGTAGAAGCTTTCGGGTGATGGTACGTGGGCCTTGATGGCTACCACAAACTCCTTCATGTGTTTCTTGTATTAAGTGTTCTGCGTCTGAAGGCCCGACACACTTAAGCAGGGGTTGGAGGTATCCTCTCTTGTATAGGATACTGTTGTGGATGACATATTTCAGAGTTTTAACTCGGACCTTCCGCGCCAGGTGCTTGTCCTCGGGAAGGGTACCCGTTTGAAGGTATTCAATGTAAGGGTTCATCCATGTATCTGAGATGTCAACAACCATGATGCTACTCTCTTCATAACTTCTCTTCGCCAGGGTTTCCATTAGCAATTCTTGAGAAGACCTTACGTTGAGGTCCGAAGAGGCAAGTTTGCTAAGTGCATCAGCCTTGTGGTTGCCTTCTCGGGGGATATGATTCAGCTCATAATGTCGGAATTGGTTTAGGAGAGGTCTTACTATCTCAAGGTATTTCTAAAGACTGTACTCTCGAGTTTCGTATTCGCCTTTAACCTGTTGAACCACGATTTGTGAGTCACTGAAGATTTCAAGATCCTCGACCTCAAGGTCTTTTGCTAGCTTTAGCCCCGTGACGAGGGCTTCATATTCTGCTTCATTATTGGTGGCTCGAAAATCAAAATGGAGAACGTAAGGATGATCTTTTCCCTCGGGGCTGGTGAGTAGTACTCCAGCACCGCTTCCCCCTGAGTTGGAGGATCCATCCACATACAGTTGCCATTTTCCGGAGTCCGGAGTTGGGTTTGGTTTGTCGATCTCCACTGGTTCAACAGACTCCATTATAAAATCGGATAAGGCTTGGCCCTTGATGGCTGTCCGAGGTTTATATTGTATGCCATGCTCTCCCAACTCGAAGGCCCACTTCATCATCCGCCCCGAAGTGTCAGGCTTTTGGAGGATTTTCCTGATCGGGTAGTTGGTTAGGAGAACTATTGTATGTGCTTGGAAGTACGGTCTCAACCGTCGAGAAGTATGGGCGAGGGCTAATATCAAGCGCTCGAGAGGGGTATATTTGGTCTCGGGCCCTTGTAAGGCCCTACTTACATAGTATATGGGATGTTGCGATCCCTCCTTTTCTTTGACCAATACAGTGCTAATGGCTAGCTGGGATGCAGATATATATAAGTAAAGAGTCTCTCCTTTATCTAGTTTTGACAATGTCGGAAGTTGCCAAAGATGGTTTTTAAGTTCTTGGAAAGTTTCTCCGCATTCATGAGACCACTCAAATTGGTTTGCCTTCTTAAGAATATTAAAGAAGGGTAGATGTTTTTCTGCTCCTTTGGATAGGAAACGGCTAAGGGCTGCAAGGGACCCTGTTAGCTTCTGCACATCCTTGACGGTTTTTGGGGGTTGCATATTCTGCAAAGCCTCTATCTTCTCGGGGTTTACTTCGATTCCTCGATTGGATACCATATACCCCAGGAATTTTCCCGCTCCCACGTCTATGGTACATTTAGCGGGATTCAGCTTCAAGTTGGAGGCCCGTAATGTGTCGAAAGTTTCCTTTAAATCTTCAAAGAAGGCATCGTAGTTGCGGCTCTTTACTACCATGTCGTCCACATAGATCTCGAGGTTGCGCCCTATTTGAAATTTAAATAATTTATCTACCAGTCGCTGGTAAGTAGCTCCGGCATTTTTCAATCCAAAAGGCATCATCTTGTAGCAGAAAGTTCCTCGGTCAGTTATAAAGGAGGTCTTTTCTTTATCTTGTTCTGCCATAGGGATCTGATGATATCCTTTAAAGGCATCAAAGAAGGCTAGTACTTGGCATCCCGCAATCGCTTCCACTAATCGGTCGATCGAGGGTAAGGGATAGCTATCTTTAGGACAACAATCGTTCAAGTTGGTGAAGTCGATGCACATTCTCCATTTTCCATCTGGTTTCTTGACCATCACTGGATTAGCTATCCATTCTGGGTACTGCACTTCTTCGATTATACGGGCTTTAAGTAACTTATCTATCTCCTCTCCAATGGCTTCAACTTGATCTAGTGCAAAGATGCGTCGTTTCTGCTTGATGGGTTTTTGCGAGGGATTGATATTTAGGTAATGTTCCGCCAAACGAGGGGATACTCCTACCAAGTCGTTGGTGTCCCAGGAAAAAACGTCTTCGTACTGGTTGAGAAGATCTCGTAGTTTAGCTTTTATCTCGGGGGGTAGGAGAGTTCCAACCTCAACGGTTCCTGATTTTCTGAGTTGCATCGGCTCGGACTCGGAGTACTTGGCTGATTCAAGATTCTCATTTCCTGATTCTCGGATAGCTTGAATTGTGCATATCCGAGCTAATTGTTGATCACCTCGGATTGTGGCAATCCCTTTGTTGGTAGGAAACTTCATCACCAAATGGTAGGGGGACCAGATAGCCTGTGCCTGGCACATCCAGGGTCTTCTAAGGATTATGTTATACGGTGACCTGGAACCGATGAATGTAAAGGTGCAATGTAGGGTTGTACTCCGAGATCCATCTCTTACTTGCACCGGTAGAATAATTTTTCCCAAAGTGTCGACAGGATTGCCAATAAATCCTGAGATAGGGCTTGTAGGCGTGAGGTTGTTTCTGTTCAATCCCAGCTGTTCATAACAACTGAGAAATATAACTTCTACTTCGCTTCCTCCATCCACCAGGACTTTTCTGAACATGTTATGGTTTATGTCAACTGTAATGACCAGGGGATCTGAATGGGGAATTTGATTAGGAACTGCATCTTCAGATGAAAAAGTAACAATTCCGTCTGAGCGAGATCTTTTGCTCTCCCACTCCCAGGGAGAGGCTTCTTGTGCCGATCGATGCACACCATTGATGCTCCTTCTTGCTCCCTGGTTGTTGATGTTTCTTACTCCTGTCGGACCGAGAAACGGATTCGTGTACTCCCACGAAGGTTTTCAGCCGGATCAGCCATGAGTTAGAAGGTCGTATAGATCAAGATCAGTCTGCGGGTCCCACTGGGCGTGCCAAATTGATGGATGTCTACGACCCACACTTGATCACGAACCCTCCTCACGAACCGATCTGCAAGACAAAGGCCCCGGGTGTCCCGGAATAGACACTCTGACGCTCAAGTCAGTATATTTGCTTAAGGTGTAAAGTATGAAATATGAGATTAGATGAGAGGTCTACCAAACCTCTTAGGGTATTTATATGGCTACAATCCGTAGATCACCAAGATATGTATTTATGGTATGAATACAACTCTTATGGGAATAGAGGTTGTATTACCATGTATAATAGAAGTATATTTCGGACATGGTTGTATCACCATGTTTAGAATAGCTGAATTACCATCTTTGAGAAGACGTATATTCCTTGTAGAACATTCATGATATACGCATTCCTTATAAGGATTAAGATTGATGGACCTGTGGATCCACCCTCCGCGTATCTCGAGCCCACGACCCTTCTCGGGCCCTAGTCCGAGTATGAATGAGGTCCGAATACGAACTATGGACTTATCACTTGCTATCACGTACTCGTACATGTTCAAGAATCCCCATGGGCCACGTTCTAACAACAGCTTCTTGAAGTCGGGGCATTCCTGGACCTCTCATGATGAGCTAGCAGTCCCTGATTCGGTGGCAGACAAGGGCAAGGGAAGTCGAAGAAGCGGAGTAAGCGGAAGTCTCCAAGGGGTCGTGCAAGTCTACCTCGAGCCAGTCCTCTAAGGGTATGTGTTTCATGTCCATGCAACACATACTTGATGGCTTTTTGGATTCTTACATCCATTCTTATATTGGTACATATTCAGCCCCGAAGAAACGAGCCAAGAAGGAGAAGGTGATTCCTGAAGCCAAAGAGGAGGAATCCGAAGAGGACTGGTCCGAGGTAGTTGGATTCAGCTCCGAGCAGGTGACTTTGGATGAGAGTCATATGAAGGAGCTCGAGTTCTACCTGACGGAGCCCGAGGATGAAGATGTAGTGCAGACAGCTCGTGAGTCTTACAAGAGATATCCTATGTTGTCCAAGGTAAGCCCTTTCTTTGGTTGTACAATTTTTTCATGTCTCTACAGTATAAAATACTTAAGGAGTGTTGGTATGTAGTTGCTGACAGGGTTGTCCGAGATAGGTGGCCAAGTCACAACCAGGCTGAAGTGTTTGTACAACTCCACTTGTGAGTTATGTGCTCGCTGCAAATCTCTCGATGGGGTGGTCAAGGAGAGAGATGCCCTCCAAGATCAGGTTAAGGTCCTTCAAGCTCAATTAGAAGCTTCGCATGTACCTACTGCTGCTTCGGTGGAGTTTTGTCGTTTGGAGAACAAGGTGAAGCAGCTCGAGGGTGAGATGGAGGGCATGAAGTAATAGAGGGAGCTGATGGAGAAGGAGTTGGAATCTTTGAAGGATCTTGTGAAGGAACAAGTCTTTCTGATAAAAAAACTAACCTGAGAGCGAACCCTGGAGAACGACCCCTCGGAGCAGCGGCAGTTGCTCAAGCTTTGAAGCATGTTCAGCGCTTGTATCCCCGAGATGAGGAGCCACAGAGAGGAGTATGGAAAATTATTCAATCGCTCTGAGTTGCACAAGATATTGGGTTCCATCCTTAAGCTGTGTAGGTCTGATGCAGAGAGGGAGCTAATGACCACTCTCTTTTCTCATCCTGGTGTCTCAAAGAAGTTAGCAGCTTTATCCAATCCTTGTCAGCACTGGATTCCAGGATCATAACTCTTGGATCAATTGGATACCACCAAGAAATTACTAACATCGAGGGATTTATTAAGGCTTATTTAGGCCAAATATCCGGATTTTTCTTTTCTTGGTGATGAGTCCTCGTCTTCATCTTCTAACAAGGCCGGTGAGTCTTGACAAGCTCTGGTTTCTCACTGGCTAGTACCTCACCTCTCTTCTGCATGCTCTTCTGGAGCCTTTGCGAGCAGGGAACAACTTGGCGAGCTAATCAGTGGACATGTCAAGCAGAGAATCGAGATCCACGCCCTTGAATATGGACTTTGTTTTCCTTAGCCTCATGGACGAGGGAATGGTTTACTAGAAAGAGGCCCAGCCTCTATCCAACTTTTGTAGGCTAGCCATAAGTTAAGTTTCACCAAGTTCAGCTGGATGTATTTTGTGTTTATGTGGGGTTTCCTCTCGAGCGTTATTGCTTTAGCAATTAGCACTAAGTCTATTAAAGAGTGTGTTTCTCTTACATATTTGAGGTTTTTCCTCTAGTTACCCTCTCAGGCTTGTTTAGAAGTATCATATTCTGATGTAATGACACCTTTGATATGACTTCTAGTTTTGGATCAAGTATTTTCTTCTATGTACCCTCTTGGGCTTGTTTAGAAGTATTATATCATGGTGTAGTGACACCTTTGATATGACTTCCAGTTTTATTGCAGGCTTTGCCTTTTATCGCTTCGAGATGATTGGTATTCGAGCACATCTGCCCGATTTGTTTGGTAAGTAGACCTCAATCAAATACTTTTCTCAAATATTTTATCCCAAGTCTAGTCTTCTTTATTTTACTCAAAATGATTGACATTTGAACTCTTCTTCCCAACAACTTATTTTATATAAGTGTGTCAATTGTATACTTTTTAAAGCATTTTATTTTAAGTGACAATCAAAGTTATACTTAGGATAACATTCCTCTTATTAGAAAAAGAATTATGACTGCCAAAATAAAGGTAAAGATAGCAGCAAATAAGATATACTTAGTTCAAGCTCGTGGCTTTAAGACTAAAATAAGGAAAGTAGTAGTTCGAGTTTTGTACCCGTGCTATCAAGATGTGGTTTCCTCGGGCCCTCATGGATAGGGCTGGCAATCGGGTCGGGTTGGCAGGTTGGCAGGTTTGTGTCGGCGGGTTGGAAATGCTAAACCCCAACCCAACCCAACCCAACCCAATAATATTTCGGGTCACAAAACCTTGACCCAAACCTGACCCAGTAAAAATCCGGGTTACCCAAATCCAACCCGCGAAACCCATTTATAAATAATGGGATTGAATATGAGACTAAAATTTAAAAATTCATGCTGCTCAAATGATCATGTCATATGGAAACTAAATCAAGAATTACAAAATCAACTCTCAGTTTCAACATAAATTAGTAGGATAATCTCCATCATTTCGGTATTAGAGGATTTCTTTGCATTTATAAAGGCAATTTCAATCATTTGCATAGTTACACTTTAAATATCTGGGACAAACAGGTTACCCATTTAACCCACGGGTTTGACCTGAACCCAACCCATTTATTTTCGGGTCACTCGTGTCTTACCCAATATAGACCCATTTCGTGTTTCGTGTCAACCCAAACCCACTAAATTCTTGTTCGGTTCAGATCGGGTTTTCGTGTCGTGTTCCAAATTGCCAGCCCTACTCATGGGGTCCTTCCTCGGGCTTCATCTTTCGTGGTACCTTCGTAAGTTAACCACTTTCCATCTTTATGGTATGGGTTTTCCCTTCATTGTTTCCAAGAGGTAACTTCCCCCTGGATGGGATTCTAGGACACGATAAGGGCCTTCCCAGTTCGGGGCTAGTTTCCATTCCACTTTTTTCTTGCTTTTCTCGTTCAACCTCATAACAAGACCTCATTTTGCAAATGTAGCCAAGCGAACCCTTCTATCATGGTAGTGCTTGACTCTTTCTTTGACCTTGGCCTCACTGATAGTAGCATTGGCTCTTTTTTCCTCGAGGAGGTCAAGATCGAGACGAAGATTTTCTTCATTGGCATTGCCATCTTCATCTTCTGGTTGGGAGGTTCGAGCAGAGGGGATTCCAATTTCCATTGGGATGACCGCCTCTGATCCATATACCAAGCTATAGGGAGTTTCCCCACTTGCAGTAGATGGTGTAGTTCTATGAGCCCATATTATGCTTGGTAGTTCACAGATCCAGTTTCCTTTTGCTCCTTGTAGGCGTTTCTTAATGCCGTTAACAAGGGTGCAATTTGTGACCTCCACCTGGCCATTGGCTTCTGGATGGTACACCGAGGTGAGCTTTTGCTGTTTATTGTAATCTCCGCACCACTTTTTGAAGGGGTTGTTGGCAAACTGTGATCCGTTGTCTATTACTATGGATCTGAGGATTCCATTGTGACACAATATTTTTCCAGCAAAAGTTGATGACCGTTTTACCAATTATGTTTGTCAGGGCTTCAGCTTCCACCCATTTTGAGAAATAGTCAATGGCCACAATGAGATACTTGAAATTCCTGAGGGCCGTAGGAAAGGTCCTACAAGATCTGTGCCCATTCGGACAAATGGCCAAGACTTCTGAATTGTGATCATGTTCTCTTGTAGCACATGGATCATCTTGGCGTATCTCTGGCACTGATGGTAGGCTTCAATGTATTTTCTGGAATCTTCTAGTATGGTTGGCCTGTAATATCCCATCTGTAAGAGTTTGCTAGAGATGGTTCGCAGACCTTGATGACTGCCACAAACGCCTTCATGTGCTTTCTGAACAAAGTGCTGTGCGTCGGAGGGCCCGACACATTTAAGTAATGGCTGCAGCCTGCAGGTATCCTTTCTTGTATAGTCTACCTTTGTGTATGACGTACTTCGGGGCTTTAAATCGGACCTTGTGTGCCAAGTCTTTCTCCTCCGGGAGGGTTCGCGTTTACAGATAATCTATGTAAGGGCTCATCCAAGTGTCCGAGGCGCCCACAACAATGATGTTATTTTCTTCATATCTTCTATTTTCTAGTGTTTCCATCAGCAGTTCTTGAGAAGAACGGATATTGAGCTCCGATGAGGCGAGTTTGCTTAATGCATTAGCTTCGTGGCTGCCTTCTCGGGGAATGTGATTCAGCTCGTAGTGTTGGAATTGGCTTAGAAGAGGCCTGACTATCTCGAGGTATCTTTGGAGGCTATATTCTCGGGTCTCGTAGTCACCTTTAACTTGTTGTACTACAATTTGTGAGTCACTGAAGATCTCAAGGTCTCTAACCTTGAGGTCCTTTGCTAGCTTCAACCCCACTATGGGGACTTCATATTTAGCTTCACTGTTTGTTGCTCGGAAGTTAAAGTGGAGAATGTACGGATGGTTCTTTCCCTCGGGGCTGGTTAATAGAACTCCCGCGCCACTTCCCCCTGAGTTGGATGATCCGTCTACGTAGAGGCGCCACTTTCCTGTGCTCGTGGGTGGTTCGGGCTATGTGATCTCCACTGATTCACCTGATTCCATTATGAAATCGGATAAGGCTCGTCCCTTTGATGGCCGTCTGAGGCTTGTACAGTATATCGTGCCCTCCTAACTCAATGACTCACTTCATCATCCTACCCGAGGCGTCGGGTTTCTGTAAGATAGGTTTGATCGGGTAGTTGGTGAAGAGCACTATTGCCTGAAAGTAGGGTCGCAGCCGCCTAAATGCATGCACCAACACTAGTATCAGACTCTCGAGGGGGGTGTATCTCGTCTCGGGCCCTTGTAGGGATATACTTACATATGGGGTGTTGTGAACCCTCTTTTTCTTTACCAATACAACACTGATGGCTAATTGGGAGGCATACATGTATAAGTAGAGGACTTTCCCCTTCTCGGGTTTCAACAACGTGGGCAGGTGCCAGAGGTGATCTTTGAGTGCTTGGAAAGCTTCTCCACATTCGTGTGACCACTCAAACCAGTTGGCCTTCTTGAGGATATTGAAGAAAGGTAGATGCTTTTCTGCTCCTTTAGAGAGGAAACGACTAAGGACTGTGAGGGACCCTGTTAACTTTTGCACATCCTTAACGGTCTTCGGGGGCTGCATGTTTTGTAGGGCTTCTATCTTCTCGGGGTTAACTTCAATTCCCCGATGAGATACCATGTATCCTAAGAATTTTCCCGCTCCCACACCAATGGTACACTTGGCCGGGTTCAACTCCAGGTTAGATTTCCGTAGTGTATCAAAGATTTCTTTCAGGTGTTCGAGAAATGCATCATGGCTGCGGCTCTTCACCACCATGTTGTCGATATATATATCTCCATGTTTCCCTCTATTTAGGATTTGAATAATTTGTCGACCAGCCGCTGGTAGGTGGCTCCAGCATTCTTCAATCCAAAGGGCATCTTCTTGTAGCAAAAAATCTCTTTCTCCGTTATGAAGGAGGTCTTCTCCTTGTCCTTCTCCGCCATTGGAATTTGACGATATCCACGGTGAGCATTGAAGATGACTAGCACTTGATACCCGGCGTTCGCCTCAACTAAGCGATCTATCAAGGGCAAGGGATAACTGTCTTTGGGACATCAATCATTCAAGTAAGTGAGGTCGATGCACATTCTCCACTTCCCGTCAGATTTCTTAACCATTACTGGGTTGGCTATCCATTCGGAGTATTGCAGCTCCTCGATCACGTAGGTTTCAAGTAATTTTTCTACTTCTTCTCGAATGGCTTCAACTTGGTCCAGGGCGAAGATACGGTGTTTTTACTTCACAGGCTTCTGCGCTGGATCAATGTTCAGATAATGCTTCGCCAGATGAGTGGGTACTCCTACCAAGTCGTTGGTGTCCCACGAGAAGACGTCTATATATTGGTTGAGAAGATCTCGAAGCTTCGCCTTTATCTCGAGGGTAGGAGAGTGCCTACCCCGACTGTTCTGGATGCTCCGAGCTGCATGGGCTCGGACTCGGAATGTTTGTCTTGCTCGGTTTCGCAGATGGCTATGATGGTACATACTCGAGTCAATTGTTGGTCGCCTCGCACCGTGGCTATCCCTTAATTTGTGGGGACCAAATATATATATTAATTCGTGGGGACCAAATGGTATGGAGACCAAATAGCTCTTGCCTGACACATCCATGGCCGGCCAAGTATAAGGTTGTATGGCGCCATGGAATCTATCATCGCGAAGGTGTAGCGTAACGTTAAACTTCGAGGGCCGTCTTTCACTCGAACGGGCAAGGTGATCTCTCCCAAGGGTGTTATAGGGTCGCCTACGAACCCTGAGATTAGGTTCGTACGGACGAGATTTGTTTTGTTTAACCTTAGTTGTTCGTAACAGCTGAGAAACATAACTTCTACCTCGATTCCCCATCTACGAGGACCCTTCTTATCACGTTACATTCGATGGCAATGGATATAACCAAAGGATCACTATGGGGGATCTGGTTAAGGACTGCGGCTTCTGGCGAAAAGGCGATCGTCCCGTCCAGGCGAGATCTTTTATTTTCCAACTCCCAGGGAGAGGATTCATCGGGTGATCGGTGCATGCCGTTCACGCTCCTTCTTTGTTAAGGAATATAATAGAGATATTTAATCATGAACATTAGGTCCTTTCTTGTGTATGAAGTAATCATCTTCCTATTATATTCTGTATTGTAGTTATCCCACATCAATTATGGACAACCTAGAGGCTGCTGTCTAGAACTACAAATATTGTAATCATTCTGTTGTAATAATTGCCTTTGATAATATATTTGAAGTGCCCATTATATATATTATTATTTATTTATACATGGTATCAAGAGTTGGTTAAATCCCGGAACCTTGATCGACTTCTTCCTTGTTGCTGGAACTCTGATCGACTTCTCCCGGAACTTTGAATGACTTCTCCCGAGACCCCGATCGACTTCCTCCTTGTTGCTGCCATCCGCTTCTAACTGCCTTCACGTCACTGCTATGGATTTATGTTCTCGCCGCTGCCTTCTACTTCAACTTCAAGCTGTTGCCACTATGAAGTCTTGACGTCTACATTTTCTTTCTCGCCAAACTCTTCCGGCTTTGACCGAACTTCCGGTCCTTGAATCTATAATTATATGTTTTCTGCCAAACTCTTCCGGCCTTCTAAGTCCGACTGACCTCCCGGTTCTTGACTCTATTTCTTTTCTCGCCGAACTCTTCAGGCTCCGACCGAACTCCTGGTCCCTGACTATATCATTATTTTTTTCTGCCGAACTCTTTCTGACAAATATTTCATGATTTTCTTTTCAAGTTGGGCATTCTTGATTATCATGCTCCAACTTGAGGGAGGGTGTTAAAGAATATATTAGAGATATTTAATTATGGACCTTAGGTCCTTTCTTGTGTATGAAGTAATCATTTTCCTATTATATTCTGTATTGTATTTATCCCACATCAGTTACAAACAACCTAGAGGCTGATGCCTTTGATAATATATTTGAAGTGCCTATTATATATATTATTATTTATTTTACATTCTTGCTCCATGGTCAGTTATTGAGGTCCGAGATAGATCTCCTTTCAGGGAATCCATCTGGTGTTAGCCTCTGACGTCCTTTGAGGGTTGGTTGTTGTGGCTGTCTCATTGTTGCTGTAGAGAGAGTCGGCGCCAATGCTTCATGTTCTTGTCGGGGCCAGAGAACGGACTCGCGTACTCCCACAAGGGTTCTTAGCCGGATCAGTCATGAGTTGAAGGTTGTTTAGATCAAGATTAACACACTGATCCCACTGGGCGTGCCAAATTGATGGATGTCTAGAACCCGCGCTTGATCACAAATCCAGCTCATAAATTGACCTACAAGACAAAGCCCAGGGGTGGCCTAGGGGTAGACACTCGGATGCTTAAGTCAGTAATAGTTTAGAGAAGCTTATAAGCGTAAGACGTAGTGTATGTAAGATAATAGATTGAGAGGTCTACCAAACCTTTGGTATTTATAGGGCTCCAATCCGTAGATTGGTAAGATATGTAATTATGGTAAGAATATAACTCTTATGGAGATAACGGTTGTATTACCATGTTTAGAGGAAGCGTATTCCTTGTAGGACATTCAGAATATACGCGTTTCTTATAAGGATTTGGGCCGATAGACCTGTAAGTCCATCTCCCGCGTATCTCGAGCCCCTGACTCTACTCGGGCCTTGATCTGAGACTGAACGAAGCCCTGGAGTGTGAACTATGGATTTATCAGTTGCAGAAAAGTTGAGATAGAGAGATGAAAATGAAAGTAAGAATATTTTAATAAAACTCATTCCCTAAAAACTTCTTCATTTCTGTACAAATTTAGGGATTCATTATCTCTCTCTACAAGTTGCAGCTTGGTTTGTGGAAAGTCTTGGAGCACACAATCCCTAAAATTCACTAAAATCCCTATTATGTAGTATCTGTTGGACTTGCTCTAAGTAGTACTGGGAATCCATGTATATCTATTACATTTATACCAATGCCACAATGTCCTAACTTGTATGCCACCACAATGTCCTAATTTGAAACATAGATGTTGTAAGTTAAAACAAATATCAATCACTCTTATATGTTAAAATTTCAACATTTTAAAATTGAACTTTACAGTAGAATATTCATGTTTTAATCGATATTTTCTTTTTTAAAAATTGCTTTCATTCAAATTCAAGGTCCTAGAAACCGTTCGGAAATGAATGACAAGAAATTCAGGAGAGTATTTCTAGCATTAAACATGAGATGACTAGTCTTAGCAAAGTTCGACAGAGAGTGAGCTATATAGTTTTGGCTAAGGTGAACCTAAAAAAGACCCGAATAAACAAAATTTTCTATCAAGCCATTTATTCTGTTAACCATTTTCCAAGTAGTTCTCTATGCTCTCCACCTCCCCTCGTATCATGCTCTCCACCTCCCCAGCGTCCCTAACTAGAATTGCACCATTTGCATGGAAATTCGGCAATTGTAGTATCACCTCCTTTAAAGCCATGCACTCCGCAAGTACTTGGTCATTAACATTCATAACTCGTCGTGAAACTACCGGCACAAAGTAACCATTCTCGTCCAAAATTTCAACTCAAATCCTTACGATCTCGTGCATAATTTTGGCATCAAAGGTCATCTTTTTCATGTTTTAATTGATGTTGTAACCTCAACAAAGGTCGTTTTAGGATGAACTTTTAATCGATTAAAATTGAACTTTGCAATAGGACATTCATATTTTAATTTGAAACATCATCCTTATAAAATTTTAAAAAGTAGTCACTCTTCAATGTTAAAGTTAAATATAACAAATGAAACCAAAAGATAATTCTGACGCTAAACCCCACTCTCCGCAATAATGACTTCCGCCGATAATATACTTCGGGGAGGAGATCGCCGGAACTCCGCCGTGCTGATCTCCTTTTCACATCTCACCTACACTAGTTCCAAGGCCCCTTCGATCTCTTGCCTGAAACTCTTGTTTTCACCGTCGAACAATTACGATATCTCTATAACGCCACCTTCATCCATCATCGGAGATTTACAAAAAAGGAGGGACCTTGACGGGTCGCTACCGGTTGGCTCCTCCGACACACCATTGATTGATATGGATCCGCACCGCGGATCCGAGTCGAAGCTGATCCCACCGGAATCATACGTTGTCGGTTTTCTCTTGATCGGCGGGTTCTCAACGAGATCCCCAATTTTCATGCTGATCGAGGGCTTCCCGGAGATCAAGCTGGAGTCTCAATAACAATGCTGCTCAAAACCCTTGGCGTTGTTTTGGTCTGGTCGGGCCGGCTAGGCCGGGCTTGGCTTTAGACCAGGCCAAACTTTCGAACTCGGCTCGCAAGGAAGGAAAGGTGCTACTAGAGAAAATCGGTCCAGATAGACGGTCAGTGATTGCCACAGTTGAATAAGGGTTTTGTTCTTTTTCTTTTATTTTATGCTAAATAGTGGGTGATGAGTTTAATTTAGATTTGATTAAATATTGATCGGAAGCTTTATCTTCCAACATTAGTTTGATTAAACTGTGTTTGGCTTCAAATTTGATTCTTAGTGGTATCGGTAAAGGAGAAATCCGAGTCAAGAGTAGTTTAAATACTTGCTTTTGGCGATTCGTAACCCACGCCTGTGCGGCAAGGAGAAATTCAAGTCATAGAGTATGTAGTCCAAATACTTACCTCTGGCGGATCTGTACATCAGATTTGTAGACCGAGCGGGCTGGTTAATCATTTTTTATTAGTGAAAACAACTTGGAAAATATCTTACTGCCTCCGAGGGGAGATGCAAATAATGTCTAATGAGATGGACTAGGACGTGTTCACAATGTAACCATTGATTAATCAGCTTGTGGCGTATTAGATAGACTTTTATAATGCTTTGATGTTGTATAAACGACCCAGTAAATCTTTACTGCCTCAGGGGGAGAAGCGAATAACATTAATGAGATGATCTGGGAAGTGATTGCAAAATTAGAGTGTTAGAGACTAATATTTGCCGGTTGTATTTACTTCTGGTTTCATCCTCTTTTTTGTTATATCCCACTTTTTAGTTTAGGCCGCCACTTGTGTTGTTGATGTAGAAGAATATACTGTAATGACATATCTATAAAATTCATTGTAATCCTACAAATTGTCTCCTAATCGGGACTATTGAGATTTCATGATGTATCTTCTGGATATTTTCGGTGTGAGGAGCCATGAATAATCCTCTCTTTAAATTAAAAAAAACTAATGAAACCAAAAATAATATTTATGGGACCCAATGAAAGAAATATTTTTGTGGAGCAAATGAAATCAAAGTGAACTTTTATGAGCCATGCAGGTAACTAGTGTTTATAATTTCTCAATAAAAGTTTGGAACATTTTATGAGTCAAATGTTATGACACTTTTTTTTCGTATTAAGGGAATGTGATCAACAATATGTGTATAGAAATGATAAAATACTAAAACTGTCAAAATATAACATTAATATTCTATACTTTATTTTCACAATTTGTGTGTTTTTGCGGAGTTTTTAAGCTATAATGGTTCTCGATGTGTAACGCATTAAATATATATGTTTATACCGCAAAATCTGAATAATTTGATGCCTGTAATACTAATATTATGCTAAAATTTTCGATAACGACAAGAAAATTTATAATGTATTTGTACTATATTACATTTGAGGAATATTTCCATATTATATTTGGGTACCACCCTATAAAATCCTGCAGGTTCTTCCCTGCAGACTCTAAAAAACCACAGGCAGGATCAGGTGTGCTCAATTTACTCTCTTTTTCTAAAATATTTCAAACTTCTTTACCTACTAGAAAATTCACAGGCAACCGTGGTTCCCCATCTTTTGCAGGTATACTAAGGCGAGGTACATCAAACGCTTGGATCAGATGGCGATTAAGGATTTGCCCAAATCAGGTGACCTAACATTTAATTATGTATAGATTTGCCATAGGTATCACTGTTGTTGATAAAGAATGTATTTAAAAGAAAAATAGAAAAGTTTTATTTGATTGGATTCATATGTTAAACAAATGTTTGGTTGGATTTGATTGATGTGTGGAATTTTTTCACTAAGTTGTATGTGTTCTTTGTTAGATAACTGATACAAAATTCAATCAATTTTTTTATCACGATTTTGATTTGTTAAAATTTTAATCAAACCCACATAGAAATTCAATCTAATATTAGATCACGAAAAAATAGTATTGAGAAATATCATCTTACATGAATTTTTTTATTAATATTTTAGTATTTTCCATATTAATCATCCCTTGTATTATTATTTAATTTTATAGTTTTATTTGCTATTCTTAAATGAATTTATAAATGTTATTTTACACAAACGAGTTGAACTTAAATTCTGTATTATATGTATAATTGCCATTTATTAGTATAATTCTCATGAATAGAATAAAATATATATTGTGAACATGTAACATTGACCATGTCTAGCTGGCTGGGTTTGAGTTTTGGATTTAATGGATCGGGTTTGGACAGATCATGATTTATTTATCGGATCTTGCTTGATCGATCGGGCCGAGTTGGGTCAGATTGATGTTGTGTCAGTTATTTTTGTTGGGTTGAATAAAGTTGTGTTGGGGCGTGCTTAGAATATATTTGCTTCTATACAACATTTGAAATATGAATTTTTATACTATACACATAATTCTTTCAGATTGTACAAGGCTTGATTGGATTTGACAAAATATTGACATCTGACATATCAATACAATCTAATATTAGTCGATTTTTATTATTTAAGAAATAAAATTTTATGCATTCATTATTCAAGACTTTGGTATTTTTCTTCTTTTGTTGCAATCAAAAGAAAATGTTAATTTTGTTTAAACATTTTAAATACTATAGTTTTACTGAAGATAGCTATTCCTAAGTGCATTTATACACTATTTTGTTTTGTTTTAGTTTTACACAAGCGAGATATACCTTTTTTTCCTGTAATGTATATATATTGCTTAGCATAATATTCATGAAAAGAATAGATTATTTGTAACCCTGTAAAATAGATAATTTAGAATTAGTTAAACATGTAAAGATATATTTTCATTATATGTTCACTGATTTGAATGTAAGGGAGGAGGGAAGAGTCCAATGGAGTCACTGTGGTTGGATCAGAGGCTCCCTCTGACAACCAAGAGGTTCCAAGGGCAACTGACAACCCCAATGCTCCGCCACCACAGTTGGATCGTTCTCCTACGGTTGGAGCAGAGAAGCTCGGGAAAGTCCGGCCAGCCGATGCCAAGCAACACCGCGACCAACAGCATCCAAGGGCCGAGGTGAAGAGCGTAGGTAAAAGCCATTAATTTTTGTTATTGTAGTAGTGTAAATAATTTTTTCTATTGTAGTGTAATTAATTTGTGTATATTTTCAGTGTGTGACAATTTATGCGAATAATGAAATTTCCGTGTTTAATCTTGGCAGGTGATTGGGTTTCATGTTCAGTTGGTGGGAACTTTACCCCGCACGTCCTCAGAGTTAATATTGGAGAGGTATAATACTTTTATAGAATTATTAGCTGAAGTCTTATGATATTAATCTTCTGTCTTATTACTCTTGTAGGATGTGAACTTAAAAGTGATATCTTTTGCTCAGCGGACGCCTAGAGCTATTTGCATTATATCAGCCAATGGCGTGATGGAAAGCGTCACACTCCGCCACTCCGATTCTGCCGGTGGAACTATGTCTTATGAGATACTATTACATTCTTCTCAAATTTTTTATCAATCACTCTCTACTTTTTTAACTATTGGATGTGAAATAATAATACGTTTCATATGAAAATACTTGCTTGATTAGAAGTTACATTTGGTTATTTTCAGGGCCGGTTTGAGATATTGTCCCTGACAGGGTCATTTGTGCCATCTGAGTCCGGCGGGATAAGACGTCGAATTGGTGGCATGATGGTGTCCTTAGCTAGGCCTGATGGCCGTGTGGTTGCCGGTGGCGTTGCTGGTCCACTTGTTGCGGCTGCTCCTGTCCAGGTAATCTTAAATCCTTGAATCTCTTCTCTCTTCTAAAGCTCTGTCATGTTTCCTCTAAATTAATTTAATCATGTTTCTTGGATATCAGATAGTACTTGGTACGTTTGTGGTGAAACAGGCAGGAGTGATCGTGGCTACCCCCATTTCTATTGTTCCTCCATCTTTGGGTGTTTAGGATTATACCTATTTTTAGGAGCGAACATTGTTGAGAGGTCATTTGTGTACTTGATTCGGTACTTTTAAGTATTTTTATATTTGTGAACTTTTTATACCATTTGCTGTCACTTTCTCTCTGAATTTGAGAAGCACTATGTCTCAGACAGTTTTAGCCTTTAATTATTCTCTTTCAAATTCTCTTTTTAAAGCAGATTTTGGGGACCTCATGTTGATAAGTAACCAAAAATATACCAAATTGGTATGTATTTGTAAGACATAAAAGAAGAGACCGGAACCAGACAGAACTACTAATTATTCAAATAAAAACATACAATGCAGCCTATTCTGTACACCTTTTTTTAAAAAACAAATAATTTAAGACCACTCATGGAGTGGAGAGATATTTATTAGGTTCCCTAAACCTTAAAAAAGACCATATAGGCCAAGAGTTTTCCACTGCCATTGATAGGCAGTTACAACATGAGAGAGCCAAAAAGTTCCTGAAGCATAGTAATGCTTCCAAAAGGGGATAAAAGAATAAGGGGGTTGAGCCTCACCCTGTAGTGTCCATTATACCACCAAAACGAAGTTTGAAGCCTGTTAGAGAATTGCACAGCAAAACTCAGAGCGGCACCAAAATTGTGATTGGGATCTGTATACCTTTTTGTAATTACTCTGGTTCAAAAACCCCATACTAGCTTCTCTAGTAGTATAAATTATATCGTTGCCATCATATGGCTACCTCGCCAATATTCTCACAAGCCGGATATTTTTGTTCATCATGTTTAAAAGTGCCAGGAGATATCTCTATACTTTTTCAGTGTACTCTTTAGATAACAACAAAGCTTGATTTAATGCATAATTTCAATGGTTCGGACATGTTTGTTCTTACATTCTTTGGTATGAAAACCATCTTTCCAGGAAACCCTATGATTGTTTTACCGAACTGCGCGATTGTCATCGTCCAATTCAACCTAATCTTAATTATTTTGGCCTTCCACGTACAGGGGAATGAACATAGCCTCCGTTGGTCCTTTAAAACAAAATAGGTTACAACATAATCTTCCATGGTAATTCTACAGATGAATACTTAGGAGCCCATGAACAACAAACATCATTCTATATTACAGTTCCTAATGCATGAAGCTAGCATTTGATTTTCGGGGAACTATAAAAATAAACACTCCGATATAAATCTTAACACTTTCACGGCCGAGATTAAAAGCATTCCAGTTCATTTAAAGACTTGAAGATTGGCTATTTTGTAGATTTGTGTTTAAGACCGTTATGTTTTAAACACTCGAATCCAGAAACAGATTTCGAATCAAAGTTGTAACGTAGTTGAAGTCTTGTCTATCTTTACAACTGAAGATTCGATCACAGTCATTGTATCTAATCCAATTCCGACTTGTTCGTAGAAGATGATGCCGATCCAATCAGATAGAGCAAATTATCATATCAGGCATAGGATTAGAATTGAACTACGATTAGTCCTATTTTCTATTTTCTTAGTAGCATTGTACTAGTATTCAACTACACATTAGCTATACACTTTTGATAGATTTAGATGACTATTTCAGTCGTGAGTACAAGAAGATATATAGCACGGCCAGGTCTAATAAATAAAGACACAATCTGACAGATTTTCACCGATTTACACAACGAGTACTCTGTGCACAGAATCTCTTCGACCTTAGAGCAGTTTGAGTCCTTCAATAACAGCCTTTGTTCTTCACTGGAGTTCAAGATCCACAACTTTTAAACCTCAGGAGAGGTGATCATTCATGGCGGCGAGAAGTCGGTCGACTGGAAAGTGAGGGGTGCTCACGAGTACACTTTCGAATATATCATAGGTAAAAGTGAAACTTTGTACGCTATATTGGATTATAGTGCATGTATTTTGAATTGGGTAAGGTCTCGCAGATGTATGTGTCTTAACACTAAACCGCGTACACAATTATGTGTTCTTTATTCTATAATTAAACCCGACTGTATGTTTAAACCTAATAATTACTTAAGATAATAAAGGATGTAAGCATTGTAACCGATAGAACTTTCATAAGCGAGGGGCACTTCTTAAAATATTTCTTAGCTATTTAAATTCATCTTACAGTGATTGTGAAACCTTGATCATGCATGATTTTGTGGGCGGTAAAAAACTGCATTTGGTCCTGAACAACACCCCCAGAGCCACCAGCTAATTTAAAGCCACTGTGGTCCAGTGCCCTTAACTAATTCTTGAATGCATTGGTCAAGATGGGCGTCCGTTTTTTTTCAAAAATCGACACTTTAAAATGGTTTCAAGAACGAAGTGGTAAAATTGACTTCAATATGATTCGAAAATTGAAATTTTTAATAAAAATTCATTTCAGTTTTATTTAATTCAATTCACTTTTAAAGTAATTCAGTTTAAAGTTAATTTCTTCTTTTAGCTCACGTTTTGATTATTTATTTCAGGTTCATTAAGTTCGATCAAATTTAATTTAAATAAAATCCAGTTTCAAAACATTTTAAAACAATGAAATAAATTTAAATTTGAGCAAAATTAATGTAACATGAAACAAGACTAAAACAGGGACGGAAAAGCGAAACTTAAATTCTTTTTTTTTTTGCTAAACTTATTTGTGAAGAGGAGATGATGATCAAATTTATAACACAAATGTATATTATTAAGTTATTAATGATCATATTTATCCTGAAAAAATAAACAAAAATTAACATGATCGAGGAATCATTAAAAATTGAAATATAATAGACAATCCTTTTATTCTGATAATGATGCTAACAACAGTTAAACTCCAAGCAAAGCCAAAAAAAATGCTCTCGGCCTCAAAACGCTCTCAAATTTAACGCTCCCCACATTCACCATAACACTGTTGTTCCGGCATAGATTTCATCAATTTCTATCTGTTCAACGGCTACCACCACCCCCACCGTGAACGGCTCTTACGACGCCACTGCTCCGCCGTTATGGCGGACCCAATCCCGGCCAATGGCCAAAAACCTTTCTCACTGCCCTGAAATCCAAATCTCCCCCGCTATCCTCGTCCCTCCCCCTTCCAACCCATAAATCACGGCCACCTCTTAATACAAGGGCGAGCTTGCCTGCATTTTAACGCCATATCAAATTGAAGTCCTTAGCTACCCATACCGTAATGCACTGATTGGGAAATTCAGTAGATGCCGACCGGCCATGCCTGGAGTTGAAGCTGCTTTCAAGTCGGCGGATTTTGTCGAAAACTATCAACTCGGGGCTACAGATCACTGGCACATACTAATCAGGTTCGACAAAAATTAAAGGATGACTTCCAACACTGCTGGATAAAGGCCAATTGGGCGATTGAAGGATATCCAATGCGTGTGCTGCGATGGACGCCGGATTTCTCACCGGAAACTGAATCTTCCATCGTGCCAGTTTGGGTAACCCCCCTATCTACTACTATAATGATGCTGTTTTGGAACAACTAGGAAATCATATTGGCACCTTTATTAAGGTTGATGCAGCCGCACAGCTTATCACTAGGCCTTCGGCCAATAAACTGTGTGTAGAACAGGACCTTCAACAACTGGACCCTACACACTGGTTACTGCAAGACCAAATATAAGGAGACATTATACCAGTGATGACACTTCCATCCCCTCAGGTTTGAACAACATTTCACCTCCCCTTTTTAAAGCTAACAATTTATTATTCCTGTCTCAAGATAGAAACAGGAATGGATTCTCTCCACTGCAACCACTGGAGGATGACAAAGAGGCTTATGAAAGTGACTCAGGCTCAGAACAAGGTGATGGTACTCCTCAGGTATTGCCAGCTAACCTTCCAAAAATTGCATCTTCTCAAAAAGTTAAATTGATGAGTTTCTTTACTCAATTTAACAAAACTCTCTCATTTTCAAGGCCCTCCCCAAATAGCCCTAAACATTTGTTTTAATAATTATACACAACCATAAAATCAAAAGTTTAGTTTAGAACATTCAGGGTATTGAAACTGCATTAGATAGACTCACTGCACTCATTTTTTATAACCATATTGAATTACTGTGTTTAATTGAACCTTGGCAACCTAGTTCAAAATGCGATCACTACATGAACCTGTTGCATTTCACTCATTTATTGTCTTCTGCAAATAGTCAAATATGGTTATTTTGGAAAGACTCACTTTCTGTGTCTCTGATTCAAGGTCATCATCAATTTCTCTATGTGCATATTTCTCAAAAATCACTAAACATTGTTTTAAATGGTGTCTTTGTGTATGGGGAAAGATCCAGAAAAGGCAGAAAGGCTCTGTGGTCAGATCTGCAAGCATTTGCCAGACACTGAAAATTTTTACATTGGAGATTTCAATGCTATGCTTTCAATATCTGATTATAAAGGTCCCTCTACTCCCAAACTGGGAAGTATGAGGGATTTTCAGAAATTTATTAATAAGCTAGCACTGATACATATCCACACTGTTGGGAATGAATTCACCAGGACCAACAAAAGACTCAAACCTACTATAGAAAGGTTGGATAGGGCTTTGTGTAACCATTCTTGGAACACACAATTCCCAAATTCCTCAGTCTTAGTTCTAAATAGGGAAAATTCAGACCACTCTCTTTTACTTTTCCAGATAGATGCTCAAGTGCAAACTGTACCAAAATCCTTCATATTTATAAATACATGGTACAAGAGAACTGAATTTCACTCCTTTATTAGAGCTAACTGGGAAGAACCAATCCCAGGACATGGTATGCTCAAATTCTTTTTAAAGCTCCAAAGGCTGAAAAAAGTTTTAAAGGTTTGGAATAAGGAGGTTTTTGGAAATGTACATAAAAATGTTGAATTAGCAGACGAAGCTTTAAGGGTACAAGAAATAAGCTATGACCAGAATCCAAGTGATTCAGAGCTTATTGCCCTAAAATTTTAAAAAAGCACTTCTCAAAAAAGCTCTGAAGGAGCAGAAACACTTCTGGAAGTATAAGACACAACTTAAGTGGATTAAGGAAGGGGATGTTAATTCCAAATTCTTCCATAACTCACTCAAGGAAAAAAGATCTAAGTTGTGCATTTCCAAGATTAGAAGTACATCAAGGATCTGGCTAGAGACTGAATCTGAAATTCAAACTGAAGCAATTCAGTATTATTCATCTCTTTTATCCAGTGAGCAATCCCAAGAGAATTTACATTTTGCATCACACTTTTTATCACAAGTTCCAGCATGTATTTCCACTGAGCAAAATAAATTTCTGCAAGGAAAAGTGGAATTGTCTGAACTTAAAAAAATGGTTTTCTCCTTGAATAAAAACAGCACACCTGGCCCTGATGGCTTTTCTGCTTGTTTTTACATCAAGTCTTGGGATATCATTTCAAATGATTTGATTGAGGCTGTGAATGATTTTCTGAGTTGCTCAGCAATTCCAAGAGGCATTGCTGCTACTTGGATAACCTTGATCCCAAAAAAAGATACTCCCATATTATTTGATGACTTTAGATCAATTAGTCTGTCCAATGTCATCAATAAGATATGCTCTAAGGTAATCATCCACAGGATGAACCCTCTAATGAATGAGGTTATCTCCCCTAACCAGACAACATTTTTAAAAGGGAGAGATATTGCTGATAATATTCTCTACCTACAAGAACTGGTCAGGCACCTTAATAGAAAAGTAAGAGAACCTAACTGTATTATTAAGTTATATTTGAGGAAGACTTTTGATAGAGTTATTTGGCCCTTTGTTAAAATGATCTGCTCAAAGTTGCCTTTCAGGAAACACTGGTTAATTGCATTATGAACAATCTTGCTTAGGCTTGATTTTCAGTTCTCATAAATGGCAAATCAGTTGGCTTTTTCCAATCAACTAGAGGCATTAAACAAGGGGACCCCCTGTCTACATTGTTATTTAACATATTTACAGAATCATTTTCAAGAAGTTTGGCATACATTTTTAGCACATGCAAGCTATCATATTTCAATTTACCAGAAAATGTAGCACCTGTGTCACATCTGTCTTATGCTGATGATACTGTTCTTTTTGTCTCAGTAAATAAGACTACACTGGTCAATCTAAAAGCTTTTTTGGCAATCTTTGAAAAAGTCACTGGTCAAAGAATCAATTTTGACAAAAGTGACTTTTTTTCTAAGTAATAAGGCCACTTTAGCAAAGAAAAATATGATCAGTGACATTTTAGGTATGAATGAAGGTTCTTTCCCTTTTAAATACCTTGGCTATCAAATCTATCAAGGGAAATTGCTAAATGCTTATTTTAACCCACTGATAGAACAGATCAGCAAGAATTAAGTTACTGGAGATACAAGTGGTTATCCACTGGAGGTAAAATCATATGGATTAAATCTTCTCTATGCTATACCTCAACATGTTTTCACTGTAATGTCTCCTACAGTACATATTGTGGAAACTCTAGAAAAACTTTTTGCTACTTTTTATGGGGCTCAACCCCTGTAAAATCTAACAAAAAGTGGAGGAAATGGTCTAAATTATGCTTCCCTGTAGAAAAAAATTGTCTAGGGTTTAGATCCATTCCACACATTGTTCAGGCATGCTCTTTAAAGCTCTGGTGGAAATACCAGAATGCCACAGCCCTTTGGACACATTTTATACACTCACTGCCCCTCTCCTCTAGACACTCCCAGACTTGGAAGAAAATCAACCAAGTTAGCCATATTGGGGAGAAATTCTACATAGTTATACATGGCAAGGGTCTATGCAAATTCTGGATATCCAATTGGAATGGCCATGGTCCTCTTGAAGAACTTTTTTCTCCTTGTCTTACCACCATCCCCATTGACTGTTCTGTGGCTGATTTCATCCATAATAGAGATACATATCTACCTCAGCTTCATGGTTCCTTGCCCTCAACTGCCTATTAGTTCCTCCTTTCAGCCTCTATTCTCAGTCACGGAGAGGATAGGTTAGTATGGAAACCTGATCTTACTGGTCACTTCTCTTTTAAAACAGCCTATCAGGTCATGCATGATAACAGACAAGTATCAACTACTCTTACCAAGTTGTGGAGTGTTAAGATACCTAAAAAGATCACTTTCTTTGTATGGAGACTCTTTAATTGTCTGTTACCTTTTGACGAGGTTCTCGTGCATTATGATTTCCACCTGGCTTCCAAATGCCCTTTCTGTTGTCACCAAGACTCTATTGACCATTTTTTCAACTCTTGTCGGTTATCTACATATGTCTGGTGCACCATGCTTGCTACAATTAGCATTAAAGACATGCATTTCAGGGCTATTTGGGATAGGCTATCCTATTATCTTACATATGTAGGCTTATCAAGTTTTCAGACAAAACTGACAAGAATGTTATGTTCAATAATAGTTTGGTGTCTCTGGAAAGCAAGAAACAAATTCCTTTTTGAGCATATTAAACCTTGCAGAAGTTTTATCATCAAAGAGATCAAGCATCTCTTACATCTCTCTGGCAGCTCATCCACCTAAAATCTCACAAGAGTTTGATCTTCAAATTGCAGCAGATGCTAATATTCCTCATACCTCTCAAGCCTCCCAGAGCAACTGCAAGACTTGTCACTTGGAACATGCCTTTATCTGGTTTCAAAATCAATGTTGATGGTGCTTTTGATGGCCACAACTGTGGTTTAGGGATAGTGATCAGGGACTCTAGTGGACATATCTTGGTTGCGGGTACAAAATTCTTCAATGCTTCCTCACCACTTGAAGCAGAAATTAAGGCAATCATTGCAGGTTATCAGTATGGAGCTTTCTATGGACATCATAGTTTCTGCATAGAATCAGACTCCCTGAATGGGATTTCAATGGTGCTTGAACCCATTACAGCACACTGGAAGTTATTTGAATTGGCTGACTCAGCATATCAGTCCATCCAGGTGCCACTCACTCACACACTCAGACAAGGAAATCAGCTAGCTGATGCTCTTGCTAAATTGGCCCATCTGCAAAAGACAAGCACAACCTTCACCTGGGAATTATTGCCTCCTACAATCAAAGTTATAAGCTTGTTGGACAGAGATGGCTTACCATCCATCATAGTCCACTACTCTGTAATATAAGTGACTGTCCTCTTCAGATCTCAGTCCCAGCTTTTCAAGTTCTGTATTTTAGCTATTTTAGTAGTCTGATTTGGCTTTTGGCTAGACCTAATATGGTGCAGCACTGAATTTGCTTGCAATTCTCTAATAAGTTTCATTTTAGGTCTAATTTTTAAGGTCATTCTTTTGTAAGTTGCTAACCTATTCTCTGAGAGCACTTCTGTGCTTCTAAGAGCACTTCTGTGCTTCTGATGTAAATTGCAGTTTTACTGCATTGTAATAACTATTTTGTCATTTATGACAGAGGTTTGGGATGTCTAAAATATTATCCCATCAATGGTGGTTAATCTTTAAAAAGACAGATAATGATGCTAACTGATAAAACAGGCGTCGGTGCTCCATATTGATCATCAGTGGATCTAATTGCCAAGTTGGTGTAGAGATGATGAACCCGGCGAAATACGCAGCGTTAATGTGATGAACATAATAGGGGGTTGGATTTGTATGGAGTTTGGGACCCTAATGGATGGTTTCATTGAATGCAATATTTATCTCCGTCGATCATCATGGATGCATGTGAATCCCACTTCACGTAAAACACCAAATATCCATTCCTGTATATAATTTGGTTGGATTGGACGAAGCGTAATGAAGGCGATCCGGTCACGATCATCACTCGGTTCTAACTTTATGATCAAATTATTTAAAAGTTAAGGTGATTACGATCGATCGCAATCGAAACTATCAGACTAATCTATAATCATGATCAGATCATTTAAAAATGATGATGATCATGATTGGCTCATGATCAGACTTGTTATAGATAAACGATCAATGATCGATAAAATTGAATTGATCAATAATTAAGACAATTGATACATGCAGTCCAACATTACTTTCGCAATCCGTATTTGTATTGAAAGTACCTGATATATCCTCATTTATGTGAACCACAAGTACTTTTGACTAAATATTGAGGGTATTAATGGCAATTCATGAATAAATACGGACTGCATATAAGTAAATAGTGGACTGCACTGCATATAACAATGCCCGATAATTAATAATCGATTGTGATCGGTCATTTGATCAACTAAAAAGATAAATAAAAAGTAAAAAATACATTATCAAATGAATAAAAGTTCACGACAAACTACAGACATATAAATTAAAAATAATATATTTTCCCAACATTATTAATATATATTTATATTATTTTATTTTATCAATCGATCAATCACTTTATCAATTTGTTCGCGATCATGATCGAGTTTCATTTTTATGATCGTTGATCGTTCATTTGATAAATATTTTAAAATTTTGATTATAATCGATCATTTATTAGATGAACGATCTCGATTCATTTTTTAATTGATCCAATTTCGATCTTTTTAATGGATGCTATTGATCGTATATATTTCATATATCTAGTGCAAATTTCATATATATTTCGTTGTTGACATTACCGAGAGCTTACGTGACCGTCGTATATGATCGGAGGAAATTAGTGAAGGGGTTTGAGTGGCTCTGCTGCTCTTCAAAATTGACATTATTATTAGCTTGCAAATAATGCGTACACTACACACTGAGTTCTGAATAATAATGTACATCGTCGATAGGCCACCATTAATAAGCACCCAGTTTCCTTCATCATATTTTCGTCTTTAAATTGCATGGAGTAAATATATATATATATTCCGGGTTAATTACCTGGTAAATTCTAACTATGCATTGCGCATGATCCCATGCATGTTATTTTGACACGTTTGTTTCTAAAAGAGGAAGATGAACTCATCATAATATATAGTAGCATCACGTGATTATACATACACTGTGTTTAACAAACCAGAAAACCCTTAAGAAATTAGAAGCAGAGTACATTCCAAATTTGAGAATTTTTGCTGCAAATGGTTGGCTAGAGTAGTACATTTTAGTTCAACTTTTTTACTTGGAAAGTGGCACAGGTGCTGTTCTTTGACCCGTGCGATACGATCGGGCCCTCAAATTTAAATGATTCCGAAATGTTTTATATATTTTTATGTATTTTGTTATGCAAACTTTCCTAAATGTTATGAAACTATCACTATGTATTTACACTCTTAAACAGGCCCGGCCCAACCATTGAGTGGAGTGACACCACTGCTTCAGGTCCAAATTTTGGGCAGAAAAAATGCCAAATTTTATAAATTTTAAGTGTATTTAGTATATATTTAGACTATTAAAATAATAATTATATATAATAAATTAAAAATTAATTAAAAAAAGGCCCAATTTTACAAACAAATTAAAATATAGGCCTCTTTTTAGTTTTTGCTTCAAGCCCCCAAAATTGTTGGGTCGGCACTGCTCTCAAATGATATAATTTTGTGTTATATATTGATCATTTAAAATTAAACATATAACAAAATATATTTTAATGCAAAAATTCAAGATATTTTATACTAAAAATTTAAAAATCATAATTAATTAAAAATAACAGTTCAAATTAAAAGGTTAACCGTATAAGTTAAAACGTATAAAGATTTTCATGGAGTATTAGGAAAGTTTGGACTTCATGAGATTTTCTCATTTCATTATGCATTTGAGATTTAATCGGAAATTTTTTTAAAAAAACATATTAAATAGAATTGAGAAAGAAATTAAATTAGAGAAGAATTGAGGGTTTTAAATTCTTTATATTATGTATATATTTCGTTATAACTGAAGTATAATTAGAATTATTTTCATAAAAATTTTTAAAAAATAAAAAATATTTAATGACCGAGATTTTTTTTCACTAGACCCCGAATATTACAGGATACAATCGAGAGTTTTTGTTGTAATTTATGCATCTCTTATAGTTGATTACGAGTTTCAAATACACGAGATTATACATTTGCTATAAAACAGTGCAACTTCTATTATAAAGACAGTCTCTCAATCCACGCCGACGTCCTCTAATTTTTCATCATCTTCATGGTCGAATTTTTTCAATTTAAAAATAAAACTTGAAAAGTAACAGGCTAAATGGAGCGAAAAAAACTCTTCTTTTCATCATCATTATAAAATGCATGATTTCATTTTAGGGCGGAGAAAACAGTGAAAAATGTCGATGATTCATCAGAACCCTCAAGAGTGCATCGATCTAATAATGATCTAAGACATATAGATTTATGATGACGAATATTATTTCTGGGTATATATTCGTAGTAGCAATAATTAGAGTACATGTTATAAGTACTATTATCAATTTTATTGCAGTGTAATATTTTTGTTTTCTTGAGTAATGATAGCGGGTCATGGAGAAGAAAATGGACTAAATAATACGCTCTCAACTAAGAAATTGACTACATTCTTGCTCATTTCAAACCAAATATAATGAGAGATGGTTAAAAGTTGAGTTGGAGAAATGCATGGGAATATAGTGAAGATCACCATCCCACTCTAATGGTCCATACTAAGCCCTAAAGCTAACCATTTATTTTCAATTAATGGTCCACAAAGTGTAATGCTTTGAGGGCTAGGCAAAACAAAAGCTTGATTCCAAAAAATCTAGTTGACATTGGAAAAATGGGAAATCATTTGTTAATTTTTTTATCACAAATGAAATTATATTAAAAGGAAAAAGGTAGCATTACATTTATTTTGACATAGTCTATTAGTTTATGTTAAATGAAGATTAAATGAAAATTTGAACGACTAACTTTTAGAACTTCAAATTCCAAGAAGGAATCCAATGTGTGCGTAATACTTACGATTACGCCCTTTATCTCGAAAGGGACCAACGTAGGAATCTTAATAGATTCTTCCAGGACTTGCGAGCCGGTAATTATATTCAGCCTGTTGACTCCCATTCTTCTGGCGGTTTTTAGTGCCCTTCACCAGATTTCAGCTTCTGTTTGTAGGGGAGAAATTGTTGTGAAGAAGTCTGACCCTGTGACATCCTGATCTATCGGCCATCCTGGTTTTCAAATGCGCCACCCACCCACTTCCATACTTTCCGTTTTCCCGAAGGATCCATCCATACTTATGACGCACGCTTCTTGAAGAATTTATGGTATCTTGCCTTCCCTGACATTTTGTACCGAAGGGACTGGTATAAGTTGTTGAGCTCCGAACTGGTCTCCCTCCTCTTCAATTTGGATTCCTTGATTAGTGAGGAGTTGTGATCCAACCTGTTAGCTTTTCTTCAGCATGAGCATGAATGCATGAGCTTGCTGCACACAAAATATTGGTGAGGGGTAACCATTCTTGAAGATTTTGTTATTTCTCTGTTTCCATATCTCCCAGCATCTGAATATTGAGAGAGTTAGTCTTTCCTCCTGTTGTGCGTTCATAACCCATTAGTAAAACTAGGAACTGAGGTTGTATATCCATCATCTGCAATCTGAAGTCTTGCAGTGGTCCAAATTTGTCTGAAATGACTACAGTTTATGAACAAGTGGAGTTCTTCTTCCCTGACCTGGCCACATCTTGGGGAATTTGTGTCGCTACAGAGTTTGCACTTTTCCATGTTAACCTGTGTTGCCAAACATCCTGATATTGCTCTCCAAATGAAGATATTTATCTTCTGAGGAAACTTGATCTTCCAAATGTTGTTCCAGAATTTCCTGGCTCCTACACTGAGTCTGTGATTTTGATTGCGAAGCAGATGTTCTTGCATTGCTATATGATACCCAGTTTTTGCTGAACAAGCATCATTTTTAGACCATCTCCAAAAAAGGAATGTCCTTGCCTCCCGGGTCTGTATGAATTACCCGAATGTGAGGTATTGCCTGTGGTGGGAAAATATTTATGATTAGAGAGTTTCATGTGTTCTGATCCATCAAGTGTTCTACTCTCAGATTTGTATGAGTAGCCAGTACTGATGTATTGGATAGGAAATTCTCTGTTGTTGGAATCCATTGGTCATGTGTTCTTATATCCTTCCCATTTGCTACTCTCCATTGCAGATTATTATAGATTAAATCTCTGGCCCAAAACACTGATTGCCATCCCCATGAGTTTCCCGACTTACTTCTGACTTACTATAATATATAAAGTTTAAAGTTGTTCCGTTTAATAGAGATGATGTCAAATACTAGAATTGTATGTGATTATCAAATATTTTAAGTGATTTATGATGGTGCAGTTGCGACAAATAATGATTTACTGGTGATGTCACAAATGATTATTTTATATATTTTAATCGGAATAAATAGAGTTTTAGGTTTCACTTCATATTTATAAATGATGGCATCTCTTAAGATAATTGTAAAGTAGAGTGTTTATATATAACAAGAGAGATTCCATATTCCTCGGCTATCTGGTTGATATATATGTAGAATGAGTATGAGAGTCTTGCCAGCTATATAATTAGCATAAACGATATAACAATATGCTATAATATATACATATACTATATTATATTTAATTGAAGCAAACAATATATTTTTACTGTGAGGTATATGCATCATAAAAGGCAAAATAATATATTATACTGATCAAATGAAGATGGATATATAAAAATGGTAGGCGCCAGAATATGGTGAACTTGCGGTGGTTATGTGGTGGTTTTATTTAAAACTACGTAGTTTCATTCTTTTTAATGTTTTTAATTAATTTATTTATTGACTGGAGCAATAACTATTTGCAAAATCTCTAGAAAGTCCAACTTTTCTAAGTGTTATGGAACTACCACTATATATTTAAGGTCAAGTGATACTATTTTGTGTTAAAACATTGATAGTATCAAAGTGAACATATAGTAAAACATGTTTTAATGCAAAAATTCATGAATTTACATTGAAACATTAATAAAATTCAAATAACAAATTTTACAGTTCAAATTAAAAGGTACACTGTATAAGTTAAAACGTATGAAAACTCTTATGGAAAGTCAGGAAAGTTGGACTTTCAGGAGACTTTCTCATAACTATTCTAATTCTCTTTAGGATAGAATGTAAAAGTAGACAGAAGTATTTTACTTATTAAAAATATACTTAGTGGTTAAATAAGGTAAATGGTAATAAAATAGGTATATGCAAATGCACAGCGTTGAAATTACGACGCAAGCTACCATAATATACAAAAGCACGTCGACGGCTTGGTATATGAAATGCAAAATAGTTTGCTGTAAATTATTTTTATGGAGGCAGACAACCGGCGGCATAACACACTAAATATATATTTACGCCGCCACTTTCTGATTTTTAATATATACCTAGTAAAAAGATAAAAATTCCATTCTGTTTATCTTTCAAAATCTTTTTTCTTTTTCAAAATTAAATTTTGATGGATCAAAACTCAGGGCTAGTGTTTTTCTGTTGAAATTGCATTTAATTTATTATCCAAATATTACTTTTTGAAATACTCTAACTCATCTCTGTTTTTCTCGACTTCTAGGGAAGGCTTCATATTCTTTCTTCTTAAAATTGTGGTTTTCAATAAAAAGATTCTTGAACAAAAATGGAAGCATTCCATTCTCATACTTGGCTGTGGATGTCTCCACCGTAAGCCTAGCTCATATTCGTACGTCTGAGTGATAAGTTAATAATCATTTTCAAAGCAACAGCGAATTGATTAAATTAAAACACACCTTTTCTTTTTAACTAATTATCATATGAAGTGATAAGTTCATAATCATTTTTTTTATCTCCCATTTGGCAAGTATATCACCTTTTCTTTTTAACTAAACACTCCAAATGATGCGAGTATTATGCGTAACTTCTCGACTCATAAAATGTCTGTAGAGTTAAATAACATTGTCCGAATATAATTTTTGGCTTTGAATGAAAATAAAGATTGCGATTGTAAAGACACTAAAAAATAAACAGGTAATATTTTTAAACCTTTTTATGATATGAATGTCTTCAAAATGGAGTAGAAATGTGATTATTCTCTTGTCCAGTTGAACTGTTTGGAGTTGGTTGAACTACTTGGAACTATTTGGATTATTTATTATTTATAAACGAATATTCGTATGGTTTAAATATAATTAGACAAGTTCAAATAAACAATACTTCATTGACAATAATTAAAATAACCTATTTAATATCTAAATTTCAAAATATTTTATTTATTTTTTAAAAAATCAAGTTGGATGAAATAAGTTGCTTGAATTGCTTGGAGTTTCTTGAACTTCTTGGAACTGCTAACTGCTTGGAACTGCTTGCAAGAAGTTGAACTGTACAGGGCCTATAAGAGCATCTCCAATGCAAGCCTCAATTTTGAGCGTCAATTGCTCCACATCGCACATATTGAATGGCGCTTCAATATGATGTAATCAATACCGATTTTATTGAGGGTCATTTTAAAATTTTCCTTTCCAATGCTAAACTAAATTAGAGTGAATGAATGAGAGAGATGCAATAAATCAGACATGTGGAGTTCATTTATTGGGTGAATGGATGAGAGAGAGAGTTGCAAGTTGCAATTTGAGACTCTATATCTTGCAAGTCGAGTTGGGGCTTCAAAAAAAAAGGAAAGTCACGTCATGTTGAAACTTTAATTGACGCTTGCATTGGAGGTATTTTTTAGATTGAGTCACACCTAATATAACGTGGATTTGGACTTTTTTTTAAATAGAGTCCTAGCATTGAAGATGCTCTAAAGGATTTAAAAGTACGAACGATTAAATACCTAAAAAATTGGTTTATTGAAATAGATGACGATTAATAAAAAGAAGAGCTGATTAGGAAGAAAGAAAATCTAAAAGGGGGCAAACAACTAATTTAATACTTTGTTCGATGACTTCGTATTGAGGATACGAAGAAATCCCACTCCCGAAATTTCGAACAGTTCAAGTTTTGTTGTACTGCATGATTACTTCGAATTTGAATATAATACTTTTTTCATGGAATTTTAATTATGCTCTACGTCTTTTTTATGGATTCCCTCGAAAGGGAAAAAAAAAAGTGGGGTTTTGCTTTTGATAAAAAAGCTATGAATCCAGATCTTCAAAAAATGATCTTATATAGTTCCGATCGATCAGATAATCCGGAGAAAATTTTCAGTTGATGAGAATAAAATCAATGAATTAAAAAAATTTAGAGCAGACAGAAATTTAGTGACGGGTCAGGGGTTGTATGGGGCGCCGTCGGTTATCTCAAAATATATATTATAATCTTTATAATTGTAGTTCGGTATAGAAATATAATATGATTTTGAATTCCGACAATTCCCAACTTCATTTTACAATCCAAATATATTTATCTGGTTCCATCTCTACACAAATTTCACAAACCAATTAGTAAGTAAAAAACATCATAAACCACTCTTTAGTAACAGCAACATGAGCCAATCAGGTTATGCAGATGTTCCTGCGTTGAAGATTGAATTGTAAGTTACAAAACCATTTTTGCTTTTTGTCTTGGTTATGAACATGAGATTATACATTGAATCAATAATTGAGCTGGATAAGTTTAGTTTCGACACATTTTAAAAAAAATTATTGATCTAAAAGCGTCAACACATCTCTTGTATATAAATCCGTACTCACCTATCTTATAATAGTTTCTTCTGAAAACTATCTAAAATTCATGAGTTTCAAGCTCTTATTTTGTGTAACAAATTCATTCAATTACACTTCATTTGACCTTTATATGGAACCTCTATGACTAGATTACAGTCCTTAATCAAAATTCACAAAATATCCATTCTATATATTATTGAACCAAAGCACTGCAATAGTGAAATTGTTAGCCTTAATCTTGATCTCCATTTCCAAAATGCATATCCAGCAACTGATGCTAAGATATGGATTTTTTGGAATGATAATTTCAATGTAAATATTATTTCCCAATCAGAACAGTTTTTGCTCACTTCTATTACTGATATATCCACCTCTATAGTATGGAACTGTGTTTTCATTTATGTTTCAGTATTCAGGCAGATGAGAGAGGGGTTGTGGAACTAACTCAGCAGCTTGCCACATGCTCCTACTTTGTAATAGGGGATTTCAATACTGTATCTTCAATTTCTGAGAGAAGGGAAAGACACAATCCTCCACTCAGAAGCATCGGGGAATTTAGTACATGGACACCAGTTCAGGGCTACAAGACATTCCTATTGTGGGAAACAGATTCACTTGGTCTAACAATAGGGGCAGGGAAGATCTGTTACTCCAGAAGCTGGATAGAGGAATTTGTAATATGGAATGGAATGCTCTCTTTCCACATACCTCAATGCAGGTGCTGGGGAGATCTACATCTGATCATAATCCACTGCTGGTATCAATCCAGGATGCTACAGAACAGACACCCAAGCCTTTCAGATTTCAAAGCATGTGGACCAACAGGAATGATTTTTATGCAACTGTGAAAGGTGACTGGGAGCAGAGTAGCCAATTCAGAGGGATGCAAAACATGGTCTTCAAATTAAAGAGGCTGAAGGTGACTTTGAAGGTTTGGAACAAGAACTCTTTTGGGAATGTGCAGAAAAACCTTGCAGAGGCTGAGGAGAGGGTTGCTAAGTTGGAAATGGATTATGAGGAATCAGGGACTGAGCAAGAACTAACAGAGCTTCAGAGGAGCAGGGCCTTACTACTTAGAGCTCAGAAAGAAGAAAATATATTCTGGAAACAAAGATCCAACCTGAAATGGCTAAAAGATGGAGATGCAAGTACCAAGTTCTTCCACCAGTCTGTCAGGGAGAGGCACTGTAGATCAAGGATCTCAAAAATCAAGGACTCAAATGGGCAGTGGATCACCAATCCAAATTCCATCAAGGAGGAAGGGGTTAGATTCTTTGAACACCTTCTGAATGAAACTCAGCAGGACATCACTGGCCAATATCTGAGCCACTTCCACTCAGATAGGTGGTTTTTGATCTAGGAGCAGAGAGTGCCCCAGGGGCAGATGGCTTCACTGGTATCTCTTACACTGTGTGCTGGGATATCATTAAGGAGGATTTACTGGAGGCTGTTGGAGAATTTATGGAAGGAAACAGAATCCCCAGAGCCATTAGCAGCACTTGGCTCACCCTTATACCCAAGAAACCAAATCCTCAAAGCTTTAGTGATTTTGGACCTATCAGCCTATCCAATTTTCTCAATAAAATTTTCTCCAAAATTTTAGCAGAAAGAATGAAGAGTTTGCTGCCTAGAATTATATCTACTGAACAGTCTGCTTTTTTTAAAGGGAGGGAAATCTCAGACAATGCTATACAGATGCAGGAAATGGTGAAGCTGTTAGCAAGGGACAGAAATAGCCAAAATATTATAGTTAAATTGGATATGCAAAAAGCCTTTGACAGGGTTTCCTGGGACTTTTTGAATTCAATTTTACTACAATTTGGATTTCATGGGAAAATAGTCAGAATCATCATGGAAAATATAGCAGCTGCAAGTTTCTCAGTTCTAATAAATGGTGTGGCTTCTGGTTTTTTCTCATCCACCATAGGTATCAAACAGGGAGACCCCCTCTCCTCCTTCCTGTACAACATCCTAACTGAGGCCTTCTCTAGAGCTATCAAGAAGCTAATTTCCATTCAGTATTTGAGGGGGTTTTCAATGCCAAAGGGGTGTTCAGCCAGTGACTCATCTGATGTATGCTGATGATACAGCCATTTTCACAAGCAGCAACAAAAGAAACCTAAAAAAACTCAGAGCTTTTTTACAGGCATATGAGGGAGCATCTGGTCAGAAAATTAATTTTTCAAAATCAGAGTTTTTTCTACACCCAAGAGCTACTCCTGCTGCTATAAACAGAGCCAAGAGGGGCTTACTCATGAAGTATGGTACAATGCCTTTCACCTACTTGGGCATACCAGTCTTCATTGGTAGAAATAGAGCCCTGTTGTACCAGCCAATGTTGGAAAGACTTATGAGGGCAACTGCAAATTGGAAGAATAGGTGGTTATCATACTCTGGTATGATGGTTTTGATCACTCATGTTCTTCAGGCCATTCCTATGCACATTCTGACAGTAATGAAACCCCCCAAAAATGTCATACACAGAATGGAGAGAATATCAAGCAAATTCCTATGGGGTGAAACTGAGTATGGGAGCAGAAAAGTGTGGAGAAAATGGTCAAGAGTGGCAGCTCCAAAATGTGAAAATGGTTTAGGGTTCAGAGACTTCCAGGCCATTGTAAACTCTTTTTCCTGTAAATTATGGTGGAAGCTACAAGTTAATGAGACTATATGGACCAAGTTTTTATGGTCACTTCCACAGTCATACAAGAACTCACGGACATGGCAGAGAATATGCTCAGTCACTGAGCATGCAAACAACAATTCAGTCATCCAATATGGCAAAGGGACATGCTCCTTCTGGGATGCAAATTGGACAGGAATGGGAGCTCTATACTATAAATGGCTATCAGACACAGAAATCCCTTTCCCTGAATTATCACTCAATACTTTCATTCTCAATAAATCTCAGTATCTAACACAACTGGAGCCATATTTGGCTACCAATGTCATCAATGTATTGCAGGAAGCCCAGATCACTCACCAACATGAGGACAGAATTGTATGGAAGCCTTCAAGGGATGGGAAATTCACCATCAAGTCAGCCTATCTGAGCTTCAGACCAAGGGGAATGCAGCTTCCAAATATTAAACAGGTTTGGGAAAAACCAACTCCTCCAAAAGTATCCTTTCTTATGTGGAGGGTTAGAAATAACATTCTCCCATTTGATGATATTCTAGAGAAGTCTGGTTTTAATCTACCTTCAAAATGCCCTTTGTGCTTCTCTGCTGATTCAATCAATCATTATTTTAATGCCTGTGAGGTTAATGCACAACTTTGGCAGCAAATAAACCATATTCTAGTGATAAGAGCTCCAAATTTTCAGAGGTTGAGTTTTTATTTATCATACAGGGGCTTCTCCAAAATCCATAATAAAGTGATAAGAACAGCCATTTTGATGGTGTTCTGGGCTATGTGGATTAGGAGAAATAAGTTTCTCTATGATAATGTAAAGCAAACCAATGATAGTATATTACAGTTTATTATAAAGCAAGTGTGTTTAATCTTCACAGCTTTCCCTGTAGCAGGACATGTGGAAAGAAATCAATTCCTGGTGCAGTCTGGAATAATTCCTTTCTTGCTAAGGAAGAGACCAAAGCCACTTAAAATTGTTAAATGGTATCCCCCTGATAGGGGATACAAAATTAATGTTGATGCTAGTTTCAAACAGGGTATCAATATGAACACTGGTATAGGTGTTATCATTAGAGACTATAACTGTGTGGTCCATAAATTGCATATGAACTGTCAAAACTCTAGCTCCTCTCTGCATGCTGAGTTAATAGCCATTCAAACTGGCTTCTTAATTGCATCTGACATGAATTTGAAAATTTCCCAATAGAGACAGACTGTCAGCTGGCTGTTAAAGAAATTATGGATCCTCTCTCAGTGGTTTGGAATCTTTTCCCAACATGCTCTCACCTTCATGATCTAAACATCCATAATTTTTTACATCACAAAATGAGAGAGGGGAACTACCCTGCTGATTTTTTGGCATCCAGAAGCCAGGAATTGCAACTTACTGGTGATATAGATCTCACAAATGCTCCAAGGAAACTTAAAGGACTCATACATCTGGACAGCATTGGGGTTCCCTCAGTAAGAATCCTCTAACCTTATTGCACGCTGTACCACATTTTACTGGCTTGTTTTTTGGCTCTACAGGGCTGAACAGATATGCTACTGACTTGGTACAGACTCATGGGGATAAGAAGCACAAGTTTGAATCCATTCAATCACTCAGGAGTTCATCATCATGCAGTTCTTTTGCTCTAGATGGGAGTGTATATGTACATAAGCACTGGGTGGAATGGGCAGTTTACATGATCCTCAAATTAGGTGGCTAAGTTTTGCTTCGGTTTTTGTTAATTCGATCAATAATCTGCTCCCTAAGACTTGAGACATGTAAACTTGTTTCTTTTTTGACCACTCCACCTAGTTGCTATCAGATTAGGCTTTAGAATTTAGACCAATTTTTTGTGAAGCTGTTAGGCTTCTGAGCTGAGGTTCTCTTTTGTAACAAACCTATTATTTATCTAATAGAGGTTTGGGGAGCCATAAAATCCCTCCACCAAGTGCGGCTTAATTTTTTTTTTTTTTAAAAAGACCTTTTTATGAAAATATTGGGAAGTCTAATACAAAATCCATTATGGGTATTAATGCTGCATGCATGACCACTGTCACATTTCCACTATTATTAATTACAAGACACTGTAAAAAGTAAAAACACAAACCAGAGATGCTTGAGTGGTGGCTGTACTGTCATTGCAGAGATCAGAAGAAGAGAGTTCCACAGTATTCGTCCCTCGTGGTCCTATTTATTGACACAATTACTATTTATATTTTATTTAAAACATTAATTATGACAAGTGAAACTCTAGAGTCTTATAATAAAATCTCTTTGAAAGACCAATTTTTCTAAGTGTTATGAAACCATCATTATATATTTAAACCTAAATAATACATTTTTATATTAAAATATTGATCATTTTAAGATAAATATATAGTAAAACATGTTTTAATGCAAAAAATTAAGAAATTTTATATAAAATTTTTGTTTTTTTAAGTAACAAAATATACCGTTTAAATTAAAAAGTACAATATAAATAAAAAAATCAGGAAAATTGGAATTTCAGATATCTTATTGAGTCATATTATTATTAATTCACGTACGTTGTACATTTCCCCTTTGTGCATGTAAAAAATCATCTGGTCTATCTTCACAGATTTACTATGAAACATTGAAATAACCACCACCCTGAACTGTGAAATTTACAACAAGGATCTGACATAGCTACGTACATGTACGTCTTATTTGGAGTATTACCCATGCTCTATTTATAGGAAAAACTTTACAACTGACCTGGGTGAATAGTATTTCAGATATACTTATAATCCTACTACATGCATTATAGTGAAAATTGATGTATTTATCATTTGGATTAGTATCTGTCTAAACTTTGGTTGGGAAAGAATTGGGGTAAGAAACTTTGATTGATCAAACAAAAAAGAAAGTAAGAAATTTTAGTTCAGACGGAGGGAGTATATGTGATGGGTTCATCGAATAATATTTTTGTTGAACTGAACTGAAGTGATGCATTATGTATAGCGGCTAGTAAAATTGAGGGTGAATTTGAAGCTGGCCTGCTAGATGCAGACTGTACTGTTGCTTATTTGCAGACCGTATTTTGCTTATATAATCATAAATACAATAATTTTGATATATAACTGATTTGCAATTGTATGCAATAGAAGTTATATATCTGATACATATGTCTGATATACATAATTATAGACTATAACATATATATATATATATATATATATAGAACACGTATTTTTTTATTTTGAATTGCAAATAAGTAAATACGGCATGCATCTAACATATGCCCCATTTAAAATCAGACCAAGACTGAGAGAGGCTTGGTGCAATTTAGGCAGCTCCAAGAAAGCAATATACTTAACTCAGTTGACAAAAGTTGGGTTGTGATTAGTTGCAAAACTGATCGCTAAGCAGAAAAAATTGCAGAATATAGAGAGAGACATTTCCTTGTTCTTAGGCTTTATTCATGGATTTGCAATCATGAGTCCTCTCTTGCCATCATTACCCTACTTGAATTTCAAGCCTCATTTTGCATTCCAGGCCACCACATGCCCTCCTCATACAACTCATTGAAAATAACAATTCCCACCACCATGCACCACCTATTTATATTCTCCCTCCCATTCCATCCATCATCTTCTTCATCTTCATCTTCATCTTCATCATCTGCTGCAGAAAATGTATAACACTCACTTCTCCATGCAATCTATGCAGCCAAAGCAGAGGTGTCGAATCCGCAGGCTTGCAAGGTAGGTAAAAACGGTTCTGCAAATACAGATCCAGCTCGATTTCTTGATCATGTAGTACTGTTGGTTTTGCAGGAGGAATCTGAGACAGTGTCCTGGAAAGGAGATGATGCTGAAGAACCTGAAGCTGGTGATCCAGAACATGAGCATACTGCAAGAGAATGAGAGACTGAGGAGGAAGGCTAGTCTTCTTCACCAGGAGAACCTTGAGTTGATGTCCCAAATCCAGAAGCAATCTCCTGCCAAATGATCAATATCTTTCTTCTGCTAGAAATAAGAGTGGGAGATCGGAAATGATCGATGGCTTCTTTTTCATGTGTTATAGGGGATATTGGAGTAATTCTATTTGTAGCTGATTGTGTTATTATTGATCAAGTCGAACCTTGATGAAGATATAAAGTCGAAATCTACTATTCCTAGCATTCGAAATTCAGATTAATCTAGATATATCGTAATATGTTTTGTTTTATTTCAGTTCAATATATTTGAGTTAATTAAGTTCAACAAAAATAAGCGGGAGAATGGACCTAATTCATCTAAAACCTTATTAAATACATCTACTAATGAAATATAAAGTATAAAAATTGTGGCTCAATATTAACATTTAATAGTAAAATATTTATCACAAGTTTGATGAATTAATTGATGACCAAATTTCTGTCCGGCCCTAGCTCTCACTGAATGCTCTGCAATGATCGTGCATGTAGTACAACTACTAGTTGTATTATTATTATTAACGTGTCTATTTCGGGTTGGGAATGATATAGAAATTGAGAAATTGGTTTTATCTGGAAAAGAAACTGAAGTTAAAATGAAATAAATTTATTGGTTGCCGCGTTATTAATATGGGATATGGTACTTTAGCACTTTTTATCAAAGGAAGGAAAAGAAAGCGAGTACAAGAAAAGTGGAATAAAAAAAAGCAAACTAACTGGAACTTCGAATCCAATACTATAGTAGTTGAGGAATGCTAGATTCAGCCCGTCGTTTACTTATTTGTAGTTTAAATAAGTTATCGTTTACTTATTTGTAGTTCAAATAAGTTGTCGTTTACTTATGTCGTTTAGACATATGCATCCATTTGAGTTTGTATAAAAGTCGAATAAAAAGCTGCCAAAGAGCTCAACAATTGAAGATCATCAAGATCTTGCTCACTTATGAATATGATGCTTCCTTTATTTTCATTCATAGCGTGGATCAAAGAGGTAAATGCTTTTACCAGCTATAGCTAGAGTACTAGGGATACTTTTATTTTGAATGTTAATGTATTCTAGTTTGACTGTCATAAGTTATCATAGTACGTATCGCTCTTAGATCTTGTTCAGTTTGAAACTGGAATATACTGAATTAAACTAAAAAATACTGAAAATATTAAGAATAAATTACATTGGAGAAGGCCTTGCTCGATAGACCGATGAGGAAAATACTAAAGCTATGATATTTTAAATTTATCAGATGATCGGTTCAGTTAAGTCTAGTACAATATAATTTGATGATGTTAAGTTATATTTTAATTTTTTAAATCGTTAATTTTCACTTTAGTTCATTTCAACAAAAAAAAAATCATAATAACATTGCATTAAAATATTATGAAAAAAATGTGTGGCATGGATTGTGATGAATGGAATGTCACGTTTTAAATAACCTTAACGACGATTTGGCTACGAGAATTCTAATTGATTATTTGATCACCAAAACAATTCAAAAATGGATGATGATTGCTCCTTCTTTTTTTTTCACCTTTTGTATTCCCCGAGTCACACGAGCTTTGAGTGGTGAAGTTTCTTCATCCCATGCACCAAAACCAACGTTAATTTTTTCAAACTTAATTATGCCTTTTATTAAACTCTTTCGCTAACTACTTTAAGTTTCACCCTTCTTTTGATCATTGTACGTCCGATCGATCAGCATAATTACTTTCAATCGATTAAATTCACTAAAGCAATGCCAGTATTAACTCAGATTACCGGCAAGAAACTGTAGTAAGCTAAAGCGACAGTTGATGTAAAATTAAGGTGAGATGAAACTGAATTAGACTATGCCTTATGATACATATATTCGGGGCGAAACCAAACAAATATATTTGGAGTTCCTAAATAGGATCGGGGGTTGCCAAAATCTAAAATCGTACTATATTTTTGTTCCGAACTACAATAATATAGACTCAGGGCCGGCCATAGGTATTTTGAGGTTTGAACCGAATATTTCTTTTAAAACAGACCTAATAGAGGGTCTGGAAAATAATAATTAAGATTAGTTAAAATAATAGATTTTCTTAAAAAATGAAGCCTTTATTTTGGTCCATTTTAAGAAAATATAGGGGTTCAAATAATATTTTTTTAAAAAAAGTACATTACATATTAATTTTTTTTAAAAAAAAAGTGAGGCTCTATTTTAGATCATTTTCCAACCCTAACATGTAGATTTTACTTGATTCATGAGTTGGGCCTGACCTATATAAAATGTAATATGTATTTTATGTATTTTGAATTTGCCGACGCCACGCCATCACATACAACTTCTAGTTCTATACCACTGCATGCATCACACCTTAAATGAGTATCATTCATTCATATAATGAAATATACATATGATTGCATGAATACTGTTTAAAAAGAACTTAAAAATAGTTTCCTTTCCATTGCAGCAAAGCATTATCGATCATATATAACTATCATCACATTCCTCCGCGGTTGCTTATTGTGGAATTAGAGTTGGAACAATAATATCAAAGAGTAACAATAATATTACGAGTTTGAATAAAAATAAATAGGTATTGAATTACGTAAGAGAGCAATTTCGGTGGTGCATGTCGAATGTTAACTTAAATAATGACGCCAAGAAGTCAAAGTATACTCCTTGTTTATATGAATTTGTAGAAAAATGGCCTCACAAAAGCTATGATCAAGGTCAAATAGCATGGCCTCGAGATCAAAATTTCATTTGAATTTATTCTACTTGCTACCCTTTCTTATTTTGATTTATAATTTTCTAGTTTTCTAACATCTTTATCCAGTAATTGACTGACATTTACTGCGTGAATTTTTATCTAGTTGTAAATTGGAATCGCGGTTAGTAAAATGTTTTGAAAAAATAGTTAAAAAATTTATAGTCAACTGAAAACAAATTACAAACAATTACAATTGCGATGAATAAATAAAACTGAACTGGACAGGATAAAAACTCTCATTTTTAATAATTTTTAATAATTTCTTAAACATTTCTTAAGTGTAAAGATTATCAGCGATCTATGTCATATGTTTGATTCCACCATGACATTGAGAGTATTTGTTATGAAATTAGTTTTAAAAGAGTGTTATTTTGGAAATTAATTTTAAAAATGAGGTTATTTTTGAAAAAAACTCTTCTCTGCTTGTGATTAACAAATTATACAAGAGTCATAAAAAACAAATGTCATACAAAATATTAGGAAGAAAAATGGGAACCGGAAATGAACAGTTTATTTCAACGCAATCATCCCGAACAAACTCCAAATGCTTGAGGGGAGAAAAACTCTGCACTTGAAAGTCAAGAAACATCTACAGTCTCATTATGCCCAGGAAAATTGTTTCAAACTCCAGCTATTTGTTTGACAAAAGAGGTAGAGAATGCATTCAAAATACATACAATACTCCAGCAGCTCGAACAAACATCGACCTAGGATGAATCTTTTAAATCCAGCAATAGGATTCATACTAGTTCCGATATTTATGCTGCTAAAATAGTGAACCTTGTCAAGTTCCGAGCTTGATATCACTAACAACTCCTTTACAATTAAACGAGACATGTTACAAATGCAAACATAAAATTTTATTATTATGAGAGTGTGGATTTACCACTCAATCAGTTCCATTAAACTGAATTTATTTGATTTTACTAGTAAGAAGTTATGGGACGACGATAGCCCGATAAAAATGAAAAAAGAAGAAGAGTATCAGTAATTATACATGCAGTTCCATATTTACTAAATGCAGGTCTGAAAAACACAATATGTGGCCCTGAATTGTGCTAGTGTACCCAAAATATTATATTTTGGACTTGCATTAATAAACTTGCACCTGCATATATCACTACTCTATTTAAATATAAAAATTAAAATGCAACTCCACTTGTAGGAGAAGATTCCAAATTGTAGTCGAACACGACGACCTTCATCCCCTTTTGATCTCTCTGTAAATTCTCCACCATCGTCCTCAGAATCAGGATCACCCAACCTGCCGTTCGGCTCTGCAGCTCCCCGGTTTCACCTGGTTATGATAACTTTGTACAAAGTCTTTAGTACTTAAAAAATAGTACAAGAAAAAACCACATTCATGTTATAATTTATAGAGACCGGTCCACAACCAAAAAACTTGTGAAAAGAATTGTAGCATGAACTTCCGTTCACTATTGTGTACCCAAAGTAAGGTGTACCAGTGATCAAAGACTTGTGAAAATATTATTTGCTTTTGGATCTCAAGACAACATTACCACTTCCATTCCCAACTTTCAAAGCCATTGAAATCAAGCTCTACGAAGATAATTGAGTGCTCCTACGAATATTAAATAGATATTCTTTTCTATTTTCTAAGTCTGCGTCCTATTTTCGATTCAATGTTTCGTCCAATCTTTTACTTTCTTACCCTCTTCTTCCGTTTTTGGTTATAATCTAGTTTTATTTATAATTCTATTTCTCCCTTCGTATTTCGATTATAATTTGGTTTCTTACTTCTCGCCTATTATATTTCGATCATGATTTGCATTATTCTGAAAGTTATAACGGAACTAAACTCAAATACGAGTACAAATTAATAATGGTTGAGAAATCGGGAAATTTTATAGATTCCTATTATCATTTAGTTTCTTGAATATTTTGGGGACAAATTTAGTATTTTGTTACTTTGAATTCGACTTCAACCTTTATCAGACACAATTACAACAGAATAAGGCCAAATTCTAAATTTATGCTCTGAAAATACAACCGAAAAACATCATTTGGAGTTGTTTATAATCCCTCACTTTCCCATCAATCTGCACAAGTTCCCTCACTTTCCCATCAATCTGCACAAGTTCCCTCACTTTTCCATCTATGTGTATGTATATTAGTGTTATTATTATAGTTTATTCATCTTTATATGATATTTTAATAGTTTAGAATTGAATTCATCAACCCACCATACAAAGGAAAAAAATTCGCACGCAAACTGTACGTTTAATTAACATATATAATTCGATACGATAATTTAGTAGTTCAAAGTAAGTTTAAATTGTGATACGTTAGTTTCGTTAATATCACATAATTTTTTGATTCCATTCACATTTAAATTTACTGGGGTCAATTTGATTAAAATAGACTAAATTATTAAATTTATTTTATAATAAACTAAGATACAACAAATGAGTGGGGTCAATTACACCCAAATTTTAGTATGTAACTATGCCTCTGTGTGCAGGTTCATATGTGCCTGGCACACATATGAGTATATCCCCATCCCCTGACTTACACATGGACATGGGGTTATTAGGAGGCTGCTTCGGACTTGTATCGCCATCCTGGTCGTTCTAATCGTTGCAGTTTGGCTGTACAGGAGGTGCTGTCAAGCCAGCTCCCGAAGAAGGCGGTTGGGGTTGCACAACGGAGAAATTGAAATGTGAAATGTAATAAGTAGTATTCTCTGCAAATTGAAATGTAATAAGTAGTATTCTTTGCAAATTTTACCGTACTAGAAAACTATTGTTTATGATGAGTATTCTCCGGAGTACAATTTTTTTGTAATGAAATTTGGATTAGTCCATTAAACATCATCACACCCTAATAAAATACTTGGTTTCATAGTGTATTTAATTAGCCATTTAATTAGGAATTAATTTGAGCGTAATTTTGTAACTTTAATTTTAATTGTTTTTGTTTGGAATTTTTCTCCCAATTATACCATAATTTTATTACTCTACTATATTTAGTTATGCTAAATTACTATTTTGTTTGACTCTATATGTGTCATTGAGATTCAATAATACCTGTTTTCGTCATTATTTCCTAATTTTCAATTGATTTCAATTAAATTGGTTAATTATGTAATTTTGGTCAATTCAATTAAATTTAATTTGGTATACTTAATATTCAACATATTCATGAAAAATTATAAATGGTATTGAATGGCTGTTATCTATGGTTAAAATTACACATAATAACTATATATTCATCATATATAGTATATATTCATAGAAAATCAGCATCTTCCTTTTTCGGTGTTCGTGATTTGAGTTACATGAACTTTGAGATCATTTCACGTTAAAATCATATTTTCGGTGTGATTTTAGAATCTTGATTGGCAATGTTAAGACGAGTTGTGACGCTTTAGTGGTATTTTAGGATCTCGGGTAGATGACCTAACATCGATGTAATTCTTTTTAAGACTGTTTGGTCAGGGTTTCATGAAATGAAAAGGGGACGACGAACAAAAGGAGTAAAAAAACGCATATTATCAGCCACTTGTTACACAAAATGCTAAGAAGAGGATATGAACATTTATTTCAACACAAGCCGAAGATTTACAAACTCCAATGCTTGAGGAGAGAAAAACTCTGTACTTGAAAGTCAAGAAATATCTACATTCTCATTGTGCCCAATAAATCTGCTTGACACAAGAAGCAGAAAATGTGGCCAAAATATATACAATCATCCAGCAAGTGCCTGTAACACAGTTCAAATGTATAATAAGCTTCACAAAATGTCATCCAACTTCTCTCAGACACACAAAAAGGAGAAAAGGACAATGCAGCTTACCAAAAACAGTCTTAGCGAATTCATGGGTTCTTTGAGCGTTCCTCTGACGATCTGTATATCCTGAATGCAGCTATGCATATCGTCACCATTACCAATTACAGTCAATGCAACTTGTAACGCCACTAGCACCTGAACACGATGAATAATTTTCAGTCATGTGCTCTGAATCATAGAACTGTAATGATATACATAATATGATCCAACAGAGTTTAACAGATTTTAAAATAGTTAAAATAACTCGTTTGGACATCACGTGAGCCGAAGAGAAATTGAGATCGGGCTAACTTATTTTTCTGAGGAAAAAGTGAGTAATGTGCGTACCTCAAGAGATTCTGCATTGTAAAAAAAATGCCATGTACATGCGCAAAATGCTCCTCCTAGGATGGGCACCTGCATCAAATAGGAAATAATGAGAAATATGCATAATTTGGAGAAGGACTATATGCAAGGTGCTGCTAGATCTTGCAATTTAGCAAAATATGAAAGACTAGTACCATGTAGAGTTCAGTTAGCAACAGTTAAAGTAGACAAGTAAGATGTAACTGTATCCATGCAAAAAGAGTACAAAATGTAAGGACACTGTTTCGCTCATCTAACTAAGGATATGATTCATTTCCTGTGTGCAAAAAGTAAGATGAGAAGTAGTAAAGGCTCAGCAGGCAGTACTTCGGATACTACTTGTTCTTCGTATTCCTTAATGAATTATGTATTTGCTTAACTGCTGTTTGAAAATTGTCCATCTAGTCTATTTGATACAAGTTATTTGTGCAATTCTACTCTAGAGCTACAATGTACTTGGATTTCCAGAATCAAACGGATTTACCAATCGATCAACAAAACCTACCGACCAATCTCAATCTCAATCTATTCTCTATTTTATATCTACGTAGTCAAAAATAAAAACAAAGCCGTGTCTAAAAAAAGTGAAAGGTAGTAGTATACAGGAAAGACCATCTAAATTAATGGTCCTCCAGCCAAAACTTGAGATTTAACATCTAGAAGATTGAGCACCCTCAACACGGCAAGCCATACACAAACCGAGTTAATAAATTGAAAGTCCCCTCAACAGTGGGGTTTCTAATACATCCCAGTTTTCTTGTACTAGCAACAAAATGGCCTGAAGGCCTATTTGTGAACCAGGTTTTTGAAGTTTGAAGGTTCTTAAGTGGTGCAGATCGAGAAGGACGCAAAGACCATGAATTATAATTACATTTCACCTCATCTTCCATCATAAATTTTATAAAATTAGGTTTAAAGTTTCAACTGAAGCTAATTCAACTGAAGATGTAGTTTTTTACCTTAAAATAACCAAAATGTCCTTCCATGGAGACCTTTAGTACATCTGATGCACCTTGTACTCAATTTCCCCTGTCAGATGCTGATTAGTGGTCAGTTTCTAATATCCAGAAAACTATACAAAGTTAGTACCGCTCTTTTCTTTCAGGTGTCCTTTTAGATAAATAATCTGCAGCAATCAGATTAAGTTCCCTACTTTATGAGTTTCAGTAAGTCAATCTGTGAAAGCTATAACTATTCAGTTCATGGTGATCATAGCACTCCGTAGATAGCAGATACAATGCTATATGCTATACAATACTGGATATTAACTGAAACCCCGCAATATACAACCATTCAGCTAGTAAACATCTGAATAACCTAGTAACAAACTAAGGGAAATACCAGAATCTAATTTTATATCTATTCAGATTTTCATAAACTTCAGTCGGGAGTCAGGTCCAGATATACAAGTTCAATCTAAATCCATCCACATCTAGCTAGAAATAGAGCATATTCACAATTGAGGATTGAGGGTTGAACACTCAAACAACAAAAAAACATTTAACTTATGTCCAGCCAGACAAGGAGGTTTAAAATTATAGGGCATTGACCTCTATCAAAGGCACCAGAACACAATGCAAACTAATTAAAGGTGCCATCAACAACCCCCCAAATCCTTAGTTAAAGTAAAATCTAAAGCTGGACAAATTCATTTCTAACTAATTATACACTTCCTTTCATCCAATAAGTAAAAGGTCAGTAGTCAGGAAATTACCCAAACTCTACTTGAAGCAGTTGTTGATATACCTTAATGAATTTATGACATTGGTAAGTGGAAACATCTCAACCCACTATTTGCTAATCCACTCAATTTGAAATAATTTACTTTTACCATTCAACATTAGAGCTCGGATTTCCAGTAGTAAATGGGTTTACTGATTAAACCACATCCTAAGCTATCCCCATATCTATTTAGTCAAAAATTATAATAACAATAAAATTGTGCCAAGTAAAGTGAAAGATGATAAACAGGAAACCCATCTAACCATTCCTCCAGCCAAAGTATCATATTCAACATTTACAAATATTGAAAAATGAGATAAACCATACACACAAAATGAGTTCCTAAATTCAAAGTGCCCTCGACTGCAGTTTTGCAGATTAGTTCTGCAGAAACCTTGCCCCAAGGTCCTGTTTGAGAGCTGGGGCTCTGAAGCTGGAAGGCTCTTAAGTGGCAAACAAAGCCGAGAAGGACACCGAGACACAAAGTATAATCGCATTCTACCACATCTTCCCCAGCATTAAATCAGACATTGCATAAAGCAACCATTAAGTTTAGACAGAAAAATATTCTACTGAAGAAATGTTTTTATCCTATATTATTAAAAACTGGCATAAGATGGCTGTCAGTTCCTAATGATCCAGAAAACTTAACAAACTTAGTACTTCTCTTTAAACCTAGGTGTCGTCACAAAAAAAATAATCTGCGAAAATCAGATCAAGCTCCCTACTTCATGGGTAGCAATAAGCGTTCAATACATGAAAGGTATGACTATGAAGCCACTCTCTTACCTGGAATTACACTTATTTAAGCACTCGATAGACAACGAATACAATGTAAATGACATACAAAGCTGGAGTGGAGTGAGAAAAAAATGCAACTAAACTGCGTTCAAAAAATCTGCAGGAACTGATGAAATAAAAATTAGCCAGTAAAAGATATCCGTGCTTAATCTATATAATCATTCAACATATGTTCAGCCATGGAGGGGTTAAGTTGCAGTAGTAAATTAAACATATACCAAAAGCATCGGAACACATGCAGACTTTAGAGCAAAAACCTTAGCCAAAAAAATTGCTCGAGGTTTAAAGTTACACTCTAACGCGGGACACTGTAAGCATAGTGATTAAGCCTTCCATCTTTCCCAGTGTTTCATACCAGCAGCAGATAACTGCTCTTTGAGTTAACGAAATACTTATGCAGAAGAGAGCCATATTTCATAAAAGGATTTGAATGGAAGTATTTTACAACTCATTACGAGAAGCCAGCCTATTGCTTAACATGTGGAGAGCTAAGTAAACCTACAACTATAGTAACTACCTAAAACAAAAGTTGATCATTTTTTCTGCAGCTTACGAGCTCAAGTGATTTTGTCGAAAAACACAAATGAAAGAAGAGATCATCAATATTCTAGCTCTTCATCCAAAAATACTCAATCATGTAGGCAATAGGACTACTAAGATGGAAAATAAAATGGAAAAAATGTTACAAAACATAATGAATAAATGATGCAAAAGAAGAGCAACAATTCTTACCATACCCCAAGAAAGCCCCTTCCATGCCTCATTCCCACTCTTTTCCCCGTATTGCCAAACCAAACACATCGCAATTATCCTGTTCCACATCAAAATATTTCACCAATTAATCAAAAAAAAAACAAAGAAAATCATACACACAAATAAGAGTGCTGATGTAAATGTACCATTCTGCAACACTGGAGACATGGATAGCCCAGGTGGGCAAGGATAGGGCATTGGCAGGCTCACTCAACTGCAAAGAAGACCCCATTAATGAAGGTAATTCTGCAGCACTACAAGAGGGCCCCAAAAGAGCCAAACTGGCTGTGCCCAGAAGAGTTGAGCACGCATTTTTTGGCTAAGGCATCATTTCCAGTGATTTGTTTCAAGTTTTTTCTGCAATTTGTTGAATAAAGATGCAATCTTTGAGATGGGATACGAGCATTTGTTGGTTTGCACACTGAATATGCCCCGACTGGAGACAACACAACAAATGTTTCCGTCCTCACAAGTATTCTTGCAGATAGTTAACGAGTGTAATCTGGAAATTTTCTAATCGAGTCGTAAAATAGAGAAAATATGCAAAATGCCAATTGCTAAAGTCTGCGGTCTATGTTCAATTTCAGCCTAACTGTTCATCATTGGAATTTTTTTTTCTTTTTGCCAATTATTATTTTATTTTATTTTTCTAAATAAGACTTTCACTTGGGGAGTGATGTTTCAGAAACTCCGGTTCTGGAAATGGAAAGGTTGGATTTGGATGATAGTTTCCTTGCCTGGAGAAGCTGATGCCTGATGTAGCAGTATGGGCCTATACTGCTGCTATTCAAATTGTTCAAGTGATTTGGCAGTTAGTACTTAGTTCAGCTTAGCAGATTCTGCATGAACAGATGGATGTGGGGAATGAGGATTTCAGAATCCTTATTGAACCATAAAGCGAAAGTTTTGCGACGGTCTCTTTTGAAGTGATTGAGATAGATGTGGTGTTCAAGGAGTGGAGATTGAAGTCTGAATGAACAAGAAACATGTCCTTCAAGGAACTGTAAAAATCACCTGATACAATGTGTAGCTTGATCAGACTTCCATAATCAAGAGCAGATGAACAGACTTTGAACTGGAATTTCATCACATATCTGAAATGACTCCTCGATTGTTTTGTCTTCTGTTTATTTTAGATACACTGCAGAAATCCTTAGGCAGTTTCAATGCTTATTCTAATCAAAAACCTCTCTTCATCTTTCCCTAATCCTATCTTGCTTATTTCATTAGGTACACATGTTTGTTTCATTTCATTCAATTCATTTTCCGTCATTTTTTGTTGTGTAACTTGCTCCACATATTTGATTTCTTCTGACATGTTGGTATTGGGGAAAAAAGGCTAAGAAATCAGAGCCAACCCATTTTTTCAGAAACATTCATCCTAAGTTCAACAAAGCCCATAATGCTTCTTAAGTGATAAAACAAACTCATAACCTTTTGAGGATCAGCAAGGGACTTGTGAACACTTTCCCTCTGCATGCACAAGTTTAGGGCACTCTTCTTCAACCTTAAACTTTTCACGGGTCTCATATGTATGGAACCAGCTGTAGAAAGGAACCGGAGAAACATCTATGAACCCGATATTTTCCCCTTCCATGTAAAGCTTCTCTCCTAGTTCTTCCTCCAAGGTTTTCAGAGCCTCTAGAGGCTGGATCTGATATGCCACATTTGATCTTAGAAAGTTAGTTCACTCTGATCGTTAGTATTTTAATTACATATAATCAAAATGAGAAATCGCTTAACTCAACAATACACATGTTTTTTAAATGTCTTTCATCCATTAAAACTGGCAAAATGTTGTTGAATCATCTGTTGCACTTTTGTGTTACGCTCCGCTCCATGTTAATCGATCTAAGATGGTGTCACATGCACTCTACTTGTTTAAATTCTTTTCGTATAAATAAAAAAATACGCTCGTAATAACATCTTCACAATTAGTATAACATAGAATAGAAGGGATGCCGAATAGAATTGTGTATAACAAATTAAACACAATTAAAACGAATTGAAAACACATTTGCAATAGAAGCGATGCCGAGAAGAAGTTACTGTCGAAAAATTAGTCTGATTGCAACGAATCCGACGCGAAAATCTCAAATTGAAAATACATGGTTTGATCGAGAAGATGGAGAGGGAGAGAAACGAATTTAGAGAGAGAAAGTGAAAGAAGTTGGGGAGATTGGGGTAACATTTACTGCCCATATGTTTTAATAATTTCGGATTGACCCCGAAATATCTCAAATTTTTTAATAATTATAAATTAGACCCGTAGTTCCTACTAACTACAGAAAGTAGGATTTTTTAGAGACTTCATTTCCCATGAATTTTCATACTACATTCATTCTCACTTATTTTCTGAGTTGAATTTAAAATTCAAACAGATTCGATTATAACCATGAATACCCATGACTTTTCCGTAAACTATTCAAAATTCATTGATTTATTAAATGAATTCAATGAAATTGGCATTGATTTGCTTTGACTAAACAAGGTAGAGAAGTTGTCAAAAGTAAAGAAAATAACATAATTAGAATATCTTTTTATTAAATTCAGTCCATATCATATTTACTATATCCAATTTTTTATTATTGAAATTATAATATTAGGACCCCTTATATGTTACTAAGTTTTATAACAAATATATCATGAGAATAACATTCATCCGGATGATCCTGATATAGGCCTTATCAGACACCAATAAGATAATGACACGTGTACAATTGTAATGTTTTAATTGGTTAAGATATTTTTAGTAAAATTCTAAAACCCTAATTTAGAATGCATAAACCCGTCTGCGTAATGATTAAACACGTGGCCCAATCATAAATTAGTTAAAGATGATGTGTCGTTATTTAATTGGTGCCTGATATTGCCAATATCAGGATGATCCTGATATATATTAAACTGATATATTATTTGTGAACATTTTATAAATGTATACCGTAAATATTGGACTGTAATATGGCAATTCTTGACTCTTTGACACATTTCTCACCAAAACTTCGAGGGTAAACAGGTAATTTACTCCCTTACGTTACGAACTCCTAATCAGTGCCTGCGAGGTGCAAAAACTGGAAATACTGTGAGCCGTTATGGCAGCAAAGAGCAGAGGAAGGAGTATAAATAGTTTGAAACTAGCCCCCAGTTTTTTCTGGTTTGAAGTTTGGCCATGGCAGCGAGCTCCTCCACGAACGCGAATGCTTCTGGAAACGGCGGCAACCGGCCGGAGTGGCTCAAGGAGTATGACTTGATCGGCAAAATTGGGGAAGGCACCTACGGACTCGTCTTCCTCGCCAAAATCAAGTCCAATCGCAGCAAATCCATTGCTATCAAGAAGTTCAAGCAGCCCAAGGACGGGGACGGCATCTCCCCAACCGCCATTCGCGAAATCATGGTGATTTTCCCCCTCTTTTGTTATGTCTTTGTACCTTTCCGATAGTTCGTTTTCGAGTTGGTGATAGCAGAGAAGGATACATGCTTTGAATTTGTGGCGTCATTTTCTAATCTATGGTCGCAGAGATGAAGCTGCTGTATGTGTTGATCAGTGGATTTCTCCTTTGTTTTTCTTTTCCTTTCTGAAAGTTTGTTTTCGAGTAGCAGAGAATGATGTGTGTTTTGATTTTTGTTGTGAGAATTTGTGGTGTCATTTTCTAGTCTGGGATTGCAGAGATGGGGCTGTATCTGTTGATCATGTTTTTGCAAGAATGCTGGGATAAATTTCTCTTTTGTTTAGTGTTCGTGTTTTTAAAAAAGCTGTGTTTTTTTTTGGGTTAATTTCTCATTTTCCAAGAGCTATAATAGCAGAGAGGAGAGCTGTGTATGTGTTGAATTAGTGTATTTGTTCAGAGGATTTTGGTGTTTTTGTTTCTTACTTTTTCCGGTTGAAAATCTAATGAATAGAACTGCTGCAGTTGCTTCGGGAGATAGACCATGACAATGTGGTCAAGCTTGTGAATGTGCACATCAATCATGCCGATTCGTCGCTCTACCTGGCCTTTGAATATGCTGAGCACGATCTTTATGTGAGTATTTTTTACTTTTCTTTGCAAATTTGATATACTAAGAACACTTCAGTAATTAAAAAAGTGAACTTTGCCTGGACTATTTTGGCGGGGAAGATTTTATAAAAACTATGTCTTTTAGATGACTTTTGGGTGATTGATTTATTGTACACTAAATAGGGAAGTGGAAGGAAACAACGGAGCTAAAGACATGTAATGTAATGTAACATTTTGTGGAAATTGATGTTAATAGTGGGATAGACAGATTTCTATTTCTGTGCTTAATTACTATATCTGTATACTGATAATTTTAGATTAAGCAGAAAGATCTTTAGTAATTATTGTTATTGTCATTTCTTGTCTGCTGAACATCTCCACTGCATTTCCCTATTTCCATCTTCATGTGCTTATGAGATCACAACTGATGAGATCATTAGAAGGATCAGAGTTGAATTTAATCCACACTACGATCTCCTCTGAAAGAAGATGTCTTTAGATAAAAAGATTCATTCTTGAATAATATTTATGATTTCCTTATGATTTTTTCTCATTATATCAGGAAATCATCAGACACCATAGGGACAAGGTTAATCAGTCAATCAATCGATACACCATCAAGTCAATTCTATGGCAGCTCCTTAATGGGCTCAAATGTCTTCACAGGTGAGGCAATCTTGTAATACCTTGCTTGGTATATTTAGTAACATTTGTTGGAACTTTATAATTACAAAACTTTGCTGCAGTAATTGGATCATGCACAGAGATCTGAAACCATCCAATATCCTGGTATGTTTTAGCTATTGTCAGATCCTCACACATTCTGTGTACTTTTGCATTCAGGCATCTATAGCTGAACACAGGTGTTGTCGCTACTAAGAAATTTCTGTTTGTGAATATTTACTATCTCAGGTAATGGGTGATGGCGAGGAACATGGAGTTGTAAAAATAGCTGATTTTGGACTTGCAAGAATTTTTCAAGGCCCCCTAAAGCCATTATCAGAAAACGGGGTGAGTTATAATTGCTATCCCGGTTCCCGTGTAACTAACTTGAAGTATTAATTCTTGCTGGAGTCTGTGCTGGCATCCTTTTCTGATTGAAACCATCATGGTAATTTGAAGACGGGAATCCTTAATCAGCTTGAGTGTATTTCACTTGATGTTGTAATTAGATGTTAAAACTTTTGTTCCTTTACAACTCAGGGTACTGGTTGAGCAAGTATCTGTAGACTTTTAACAAATATCTTATTATTTGTTTGCTTACTGTTTGACATATTACTTGGAGTGATTCTTACTGTTTGACATACCCTTAATTTGAAAATCACACTGAAATTATCACATTACTGAGTGACTATCTGTTGTGATAGTTTCAATCCTGATTGGACCAACTTTGTACATCTGGATTTTCTATGAGACAAGTATGCAGTGTCCAGTTTTTGTCCTTACTTCTTTAACTTCTGCAGGTTGCTTTGTTTACTTTTCTAGTGGACTCCAAATTTTTTACTCCATTACTTTTCACAGTCACATTAAGGATATATATATACTTGACATTTTGTATTTTATGCTGGCTTTTAGATTGTCAGCTAATTGACCAGCTCAAGTACTTGAATGGCAGGTTGTGGTAACCATCTGGTATCGTGCACCTGAATTGCTTCTTGGATCAAAACACTACACCACTGCTGTTGGTAACGTTTTAATTTCTGTATTAACATGCCATATTCTTATGTTAATCTTCATTATTAAGGGGAAGTATTTTATTGTTGTTAGACATGTGGGCTGTTGGCTGCATTTTTGCTGAGCTGCTGACTTTGAAGCCTCTATTCCAAGGACAGGAAGTGAAAGGCACACCAAATCCATTTCAAGTTTGTTGCCATAAGAATACATTTAACTTTGATTAAAAGTGTAATTATATTTAGTTTTCTATAGTATACCTTCACTAATTAACTATTGATCACAGCTTGACCAGCTTGACAAGATATTTAAGGTCCTAGGTATGAAACTGTTTTATCTTTCTCCCTTTCGTATCCCCTATGAAACAATGTCTAACATTTGGGTAATGATGCAGGTCATCCCACACAAGAGAAGTGGCCATCGCTGCCTCATCTTCCCCATTGGGCGGCGGATACTCAACAGATCCAAGGACGTCAATAGTAAGAATTTTTTTCATGTTTTTAGTACTTTTTCTTATTCTCGTACTTAACAATTACCATGACACTGAATAATTCCACCTGTTTGACACTCCATTTGCAGTGAGAATGCTGGACTCTACAACGCTTTGCATGTATCTCCCAAAACTCCTGCCTATGATCTCCTCTCCAAGATGCTTGAGTATGTGGTGCATTCTTATCTTGGATGTTTGTGGTCATTTTGAATGAATAAGATATTTTTTTTCTGAAATAAGATATGTGTACAAAATATGAGGTTGTATCCTTGGAATGCAAACCATCACAGTAATCTTACTAGAGTAGTCATCTTACTGCTTTTAATCTCTTTTCTAGCAGTAATCTAACTTGTGGTTATCTATTCGGATTTGTTACATTATTGCAGATATGATCCCGCAAAACGAATCAATGCAACACAAGCTCTTGATCACGAGTATGTTAATTTTCTTCTCTCTGATATTTCTGTGCTTCCAACTGTGTGGTATCTTTGGGTTCAGCTAGACAGAATTTTAGCACTATATCTAGACTTGAAGGAGACTGGAAACTGAAGAGTAACAGAGCTAATAATAACATTGTAGGAAACTGGATGTTTATCTAGGAATCATTCTAAACCGTTATTAGGCATCACTTTTCAGTTAAACTTCTATCACCACACCGATCTTGAATCAAGGGAAGTAATTAAGTCTTAACACCAAAGGTATAACTGCAGTGAACTGAAACTTCCGAAAGGAATTGTTCCTAAAATTTATAGGCATCACAGCTATTGTAAAGTTGTGAATCCAAATAAAACTGAATCCCTGTCCTGGAGTCTTTTTGGAGAGTTACACTATTCAAAGAATACAAAAGCAAATCCAAATTAGATTATAATTCCTTCCTTTCCTAACTCATTACCAATTTTCTTTAGACTTCACTTATAGTCAATAAGATAAAGTTGAGTCATCTAAATGAAAGTTAGAAATAAAACAAAACCAAAATGATTGTTGAAATACCCTCAGAATGTAATATTTGATGAAAAAGGAATGTTAATATATTGTAAATCTGAAACTAATATAGTATGATGATATATGGGGTACTGTATAACTCAAGAGATGGTGTGGGATGAAGGATTAGGCTGGCCATTTAAGCTTAAATGATGGATTCGTGGTTTATAATTACTCTCTTGTACTACAATCATCTTTAATAGACTAAAATTTTAACCCAGAAAATTTTATTGTCTTAAAGCTATGGTTGGATTGTTACATCCTTGGAACTATAACAAGAGGTTGTGTGTGGTTTTAAGCTTCTCATCATCTCAATGACATTTGTAAAATGCTTCTTTATATATTTGGTTGTCTTATGTTTTGCTTAATAATATTTCTATTTTTTATCTTTTCTGATGATCATAATAATTGTTTTGGTGTGCAGGTACTTCAGATTGGAGCCATTTCCAGGTCACAAGTATGCCCACATCCAACTCCCTTGCACAATCTTGTCCTCTTGATTTTCCCAGAATGATTTCAATCCTATTTGGAACCTTATCGATCAGCTAGTGGTTGATTAATCACTCTTTTCTTGCACCTTTAGGCTCTTGTGTGATTTTTTATATATTTAAATGGGGAATTCTTGGTGATTCTGGCTGTTGGGTATTGGTTTTTTATTGCATGTGGATAAGGTACATAAATAGGTTAATTTTTAAATTTTATCTAATGAAGTAGAGCTTTATGTCAGTGCGCTGGTGCCACCACAACCTGGAGCAAAAGTGGTTGTATATCCTATTTGACCTGTGGATACAGCAACTGATTTTGAAGTAACTATTAGTCTACAACCTTCTGCGGTATGTTCTTTTTACTTGTTGATTGCAAAAATATTGTTTTGGTTGCATATTATCTGGTATTGTCACTTGTATTCTCATACCTATTACTATTCATTTGTGAAAGGCTAATTTGTTCAAAAGTTATTGCATCTTATATAGAGTGTGATTTGATTACCATTCTGACTTGTGCTTCTTAGTGCTCGAGTTAAGTTGAAAAAGTTGAGTACTTGAGATATGCAAAGTTTTGTTTTCAAAGTTCTTGGTTGATCATGGTAATTCAATAGTCACAAACAGATTTTGCAAAATTTCCAGTAATACTCATATTAATTATTATGCGATAATACCAAGCTCGTGATTTTTTTACTATATAACAAAGTTCCTTCCAAACTTTGAGCATTTGTAGCTTTTTCCTACTTTTGAAAAAAAAAAAAGTAAAAAAAGTGGTGGTGGTGAGGTAGCTTAAAGCTTAGGTAAGTTGCTAAAATGTAGTTTGTAAATTTATATTTTGAATCTATATAATTTCTAGCAAGGTGGAAAAATACAAGGGTTAAGATTTTATATGGATTGTCATAAAAATCATTAGCAAGAGTTAACAACAGCTCTTTACTGGGAAGCCTTCATTTTATCCTCATCTCTGCAGGGTAGTAGCGTTGGATCATGCTCTACTGGTCCAAGCCTTACTTGAATTTCAATTTTTTACCAAGGGCATGGCAATTGATTACATGTCGAAATATAGGATATATGTTTTTTTAGCAGGCTCAGCTCTGAAAGTTTGTTCTTTCACCCTCACATGCATTGTAAAATTAGAATCTCTATCTACAAAGAGGAATTCCAATTTTTACAAATACTAGAGCAATTGGCTACCTGTTACAAAAACAATGTTGTTTTTTAGTAGCTTTATTTATAATGAATAAGAATTGAATTTGAGCAGAAAATGGTTTGTGTATTTGGGTGGGAGTCAAATAGGAATGTGTTCTTAATGGTTTTAATACCTTGAAGGGTTCCCAATTGTGTGCTATTATATAGATTCATGTCCGGTACAATACTATCCCAATTGGCTTCCAAAATGTTTTGTAATGTTACATTAAAATTCTTCCATTTAGTTTCTGATCTTCGCTTTTATTACATTGATTAATTTTTGGAAGAGTATAAGAAAAAGATTTAAATCTAGTAATAAGTACAATACTAGTCTTCATAGTCAGTCAACCATCACCAATTTCATTTCCAGTGTCTATGAAATGTTATTTTATTTTCGTGATGCACAACAATGAAGATAGCATAATTGGAGAAAGTTTTTGAGCTGTGCTACCTCTAGTACTACCTTATCGATGCTGATGCTATTTTTATCGTTGTTGCCTTAGTTAGGTTTGGTTAGGTATTTCTTCACAATAAACACAGATTCGAGCAAATCAGCTCCAAATTTTGTCAAACAGTTCGTTAAAAAGATTTTACCTCTTAACATACTGATTAGTAGTTCATTTCCTGATTTAGAATAGAATGAATTTGAAATTAGGAAAGGATGAAGTAGATAATGTTCGTTATTGCTTTGTTCTTAGTTTGCCAAAGTGAACTTATTCTAATCTCCTCGTTTTTGTTACATTCTTTCCATCTTTTCTTTTTCTATGCTCACTCCACTACTTGTTCGTCACACATTTACCCTCCTAGCTAACGAGGGTAGGAACATCATACATAGTGGGCGGGGAAGTAAGATAGGGGTATAGAAGATGTAAATGAGCAAGGTGGGTGGCAAATCTAAAGTTATAGCTGAAAGAAGTGTGTAAATAAGAGACGACCTCTAAATTAGTTTAAAAAGAGAGAATAAAATGGGAACTCGTTAGGTTTATCATGGTCCAACAAAGGTCTCTAATTTCTCAATCGGTAGCTCTTCTGGGGAGTTTCTGTTTGAAAGGCTAATTTTAGAGGTATCTAATGGGCATGAAAATCATGTGATTCATAATAATGATGATATCTGTCTCATTAACAATAATGAATTAGAAAGTTAGTATTAAATTATTTGAGTTAGAGAGAGAGATGCGATAACTAAGTGTGATTTAGCGGTAAGGCACTTCACCTATGACCAGTAGGTTGCGGGTTCGAGTCGCTTAAGGTGAGGAGCTAGTATTTATCCCTTTTTCCAATCTTGTACAGAAATTATACATGTTACTGTCTCAGACTATTTTGTGAGATAAGCTTCATTCAATTGCTCGTACCTTTTTAAGATTTTAGCAATTTTGTAATTTTTTTGCTACTGCTCTTTTGCTTGGTTTGTCAGGTATCTAATGGGCATGAAAATCATGTGATGCATGATAATGATGATATCTGTCTCATTTACAATAATGAATTGGAAAGTTAGTATTAAATTATTTGAGTTAGAGAGAGAGGTGCGATAATTAAGTGTGATTTAGCGGTAAGACGCTTCGCCTATGACCAGTAGGTTGCGGGTTCGAGTCGCTTAAGATGAGGAGCCAGTGTTTACCCCTTTTTCCAATCTTCTTGTAAGAAATTATACATGTTAGTGTCTCAGACTATTTTGTGAGATAAGCTTCATTCAATTGCTCATACCTTTTTAAGATTTTAGCAATTTTGTGACTTTTTTGCTACTGCTCTTTTGCTTGGTTTGTCAGGAGACTTTATTGATGTGTTCAATTCAGTTTAAATAGTGTTACACCCATTATGTTCACAGGACAGCTGTTGCTTCAGTTTGGTCCTTAATATCTCTTTAACTGATTTTAACAGGTATCATCTAGGAACATGCCTGGTTCTCATGTGATGCAAACAAGATCTGTGCCTCGCTCTATGATGGGTACGCAAAGGATGCAACCTCCGGGAATGTCTGTTTATGATGTTGCTTCCCAAGCTGGAATGGGTGGTGGGAACATGCCGATGCAGCGGGGTGCTGCTAATCAGGTTTGCTCCATCCTGCAGAAGATCTAAGCTTGATGTGTTTTGGCTATTTATTCTCACGTGTTCAACTTTCTTGATTGTAGAGGAGGAGGAGAGACTCAAATACAATGACTGGATATCCTCCACAGCAGAAATCACGACGTAAATGAGGTAATTTATGTGTTCTTCTGCGGATCCTACTTAACTGGTTATTGAAATGCTGTCTGAAATTCTGCGCTCCACAATTAAGACATGTGGAAAGTGAGATTGCACAAATCCAGTGTGGAGGAATTCTTTTCAGCTAGCACTTAGATTGAGGTTGAGTTTTGGTGGAAAGCAACTTTGTGGTGGTTCATCAGCCATTTACTTTTTGATGAGCATAATTTAATTGTGAGATTTATCGCATCCTTTGGAGAAATAACCTATTAGATTTTGTTTTGTCTAAGTAATTGCTTTTGTATGTCTCATAAACTGGCTACTGGACTTGTTTATTTTGTAGGTGCGATTCTGCATCAATCCAGTGCCCATAAAATGTAGCATGTCGAACGCAAAAGCTTTAATGTTGGATAGCAAATTGGCAAACCTGCCAATTATAGAATAAATGTGCAGAGGTAGGTTACTCCCCATTGGAGCAGGCTTATTTCAAACATGGCAACAGTAAATTATATGTATTTGAAGTGTGTGGGATTCCTTAGAATATTTACAAAGCTGTAGAACATGAATAATAAATCATATAGTGCAGGAATTGAGAATACTTATGCCTTCCAGTATCTATACTATATTTTAATAAAAGAGGATGAATTAGAATTTTTTAAGAATTTTGAATTATTTTTAGGATTAATAAGGAACTGACACATTTACATCTTATTTTCCCTTTTACAAATATTATTATTTACTTTTAGTTAGACTAATAATCGTACCTTTAACTTCCACTTAATGATCATGCATTGATTTTTTTTAAAACGTTTTTTTATAAAGAAGAAATGGTTGAAAGAATTAAAAGTGACTTAATTCACCATATTAAACATCTATACTTTACTTTAAAATATGATGAATTAGAATTTTCTAAAAATTTTGAATTATGTTTAGGATTAATGAGGAATTGACACATCAACATCTTATTTTTCCTTTTACAAATATTATTATTTACTTTTAGTTAGACTAATAATCCTACCTTTAACTTCCACTTAATGATCATGCATTGATTTTTTTAAAACGTTTTTTTTAAAGAAGAAATGGTTGAAAGAATTAAAAGTGGCTTAATTCACCATATTAAACATTTATACTATACTTTAAAAGATGATGAATTAGAATTTTCTAAAAATTTTGAATTATTATTAGGATTAATGAGGAATTGACACATCAGCATCTTATTTTCCCTTTTACAAATATTATTATTTACTTTTAGTTAGACTAATAATTCTACCTTTAACTTCCACTTAATGATCATGCATTGATTTTCAAAAACGTTTATTTATAAAGATGAAATGGTTGAAAGAATTAAAAGTGGCTTAATTCACCATATTAAACATCTATTTAAATAGTCATTATCTATGTAGTATAGTATAGTACTCTTCAAAACAAAAGAAAATTTGATGATGTGTCTTTTTACATTTTTTTGAATCTATAGTATTTTTTTTAAAAAAAAAATTGAATCTATAGTACTCTTTAAAGTAAGATGATAAAAGCTGACGTGTCATTTTCTAAACATTTTGAGTATTTTTTACAATCAACTACAATTTGACATGTGTCAACTCTTTTTGAATTTTTTTAAACTTTTTATTCCACTCCTTAAAATTTCTCCACAATTACGTGAAAAACTGATACATTGTTTTTTTAATAAAGTGCTCCATAACAAATATGCTCTAATTACTCCAATAACTCCTTAATAAATCTGCTCTAAATCATTTTCTGCTCCTCTTTCCCAAAATTTCTCCAGAATAAAGTGAAATATCTATATATTAAATTCCATATACTCCAATTACTCCTTAATAAAGCTGCTACATTTATGGACTCATATGTTTTCACAGCAAACCTTTCCAAATTCTCTACACCTTTTTTATTAGCCCTCTCTATATAAATTATGTTCTCTAAATTTCGGTAAAACATCCCTCAGGTATGTATGTCTTGCTTAAATTAGTTTGTTTGTTGTTTAGTATGTGAATGATTTACAAAATATCTCAAAATATTGAAAATATCTTTTTCTTCAAAATGTGATCCAGATGTTTCTGCATGAAGACGAAGGTGTATCAATATTATTGATAAGAAAATATCTTCAAAATGAGGACTGAGTATCCTTATTATTTCTTTTACGAGTTTTTATCATTTACTTTGCATGTTTAGTTGTTACTTTTTCTCTTTTTCATTGTAATGATTTGTTCCATATTAGCTCTTGGTTTTTCTGTTTACAGTAGTTGTAGTTTTTTAAAGCTACGAACGAAATTTTGTTATGTTTAAAATTAGTTAACAGTTTAAAAGGTATGTTACATTTTTCTGTAATTCTTTTACCTTTTTGTTTCTCAGTTTTCATATGTTTCCAATTTATGTTCTACGACACAGCTTTGCTGCCAAGTTAATCAACGTTCTGTTACTAAGCATCAATTATTACAGATATTTTAACAAGTCATTTCAATTCAAGTTGATTAAGCTTACCTCAATTCATTTTTTAATTAAAAAAGGTTAGCTGATTTTTCTTTCATTATCACCATAAATCAACATAATTGTCTCTTTATTATATTTATTACGACAAATCACATAATTAATCATATTCATCACCATAAATAGTTATAATTGTCTTTCATCCAGTAAAATGTATTAATTATCAATTTTGTTTGTATTAGCATTCTCACATTGTGAACATTTTGAACATTTAGACCTATATCAGAAGAATTCAATCAATTTTATATAATGACATGGTAGGTAATATATTTGGTATATTGGAGATATATCATTAGTGAGAAATTAAAATGTCATTCACATTCGTATGTAATTTTTAATGAATTAAATTATTATTATTAATTAATATATGCATATGATATTTTAAAATAAATATTCGTGCATCGGCACGAGTATTATACTGGTTCTATTTTACCTGGCAGTATGTACTAGTGCACAGTACAAGCCAAGTTGTGATTTTGGTCGGTTAACTGCATTTATCTGTCTGTTGCTGGACACATATGAGTCCAGTTGCTCCGGCGAGGTCACAACACTTGAATTGTTTCAAGCATTTGGCATCCTTTCATGGTTACGTTAAGCCATACCTCATTAAGACATCAGAATTTCCTAGCATTCAGTAAGTAGCTTTCTGTACTCAGGCACTGGTTTCTGAAATTTACTATCGATCAGTTTCAAATAGTTTTTAACTATTTGTTCTAAACTAACATGTATGTTTAAACACACTGCAGAGTTTAAACATATAAAGACAGAACACGCAAATTGTTTACGCAGTTCGGTGATGAACACCTACATCTGCGGGGCCTTGCCCAGTCTGAAAATCATCCACTAGATAATCAAGATACATTACAAAGTTTCACACAACAATTAACTATCTATGACTTATCTCTTGTATGGATTCGTGAGATCCCCTCACTGCCGGTCAGCAACTCCTCGTTGCTGTCTTGACCACTTCCCCTGAAGTATTAAGGCTGTTGATTTCCGACTGCTGGCGTTCGGCAAAGACCTATTGAACTCCCTTCAATAAGCTGCTCCAACTGTAAAGCTATTCTGATCGTTAGAATACTTTCTTGTAAGATGGATAATTGTTGATGCAGCTTTCTTCTCTATTTATAGTTCAAAACTGTGCTTCCGTGTTTAGTCTTCTCGATCCTTCAATCACGGCAAGGCTGATCCTATCATCCAGCTCATCACAGCAACACTTAGTCTTCTATCTATATTCTACTTCTATAGCTCTAAGATAAGAAATATATTATTTCCTTATTTAAAACTAATTCTACATAAAATACAACTCACAACTATATTCTTTTTCTAATTAAATCAGACTCGAATCAATCTTCAATTATCATCTTGATTCTTTTGAATATCTTGTTTGATTGCATCTGAGTTGTATTTCACATCAAAGACTGTTTCTCAATTTCTGATCTTCATGAGCAAGTGTTTAAACATGAGAGCATGTTTAAACACAGTTAACTTCTACAAAATTGCCAACATATTAATGCTGAGTCTTCTGGACTCTTCAGTTTCTTTCTTCTTGGACATTATCACAACCTGCAAATTATCAAACAAATTGTGCAGAACCAGCCTCGCCTTAACTTTATTTTTATAGACGGGTCAATATGCAAAGAAATTATGGACATAGGGACCTTTCTACAAATATGTATTCTATAGATCCTTTTCTGCAAATATATGGAAAATATATATATACTACCAAATTTGAATTTTTTTAATTCCCCCAAATCCGTCTCTTCAATTTCCCCAAATCCTTGCTCCGTGTTTCATTCATCGCCACCAGCTCCTCGATCCTTCCGCCGCCGATCAATCTTGAATCCGCATTCACACTGGAGCTCCGAATTCTTATCCAGAGCCAGCTCATCGCAGCCGTCGATTCCACAGGCTAGCTCCGGCCGGCAAGCTCGAGTCACCAATTATGGTATCTTGAGATAATCCAACTGTAAGCCTATTGCATTTAAATGTTCACATCTCACTAACTGTAGCTCCTATTTGATTGATTTTTATTTACATACAAGCCTGAACATTGTACTTATTTTTTTGGATGTAAAACTGATCAAATAGGTTAAGAAAATAGCAAGTATGAAGTTTATGCAGTTTTTGTACAGAAAACTGTAAATATGAATGTATGATCGTATGTTTTTAACTGTAGCTCCGATCTTTATGATGTTGACTTATTTGTGACCTTCAACTTTGAACTATGTTTTCTAATCAATTACTGATTGGTTTAATAAATAAAACTGCAAGCAAAAGTATTTCTCATGCTTTTTACTGTGGTAGGAAACTTAGGAGTATAAAATGCACTGAATTTGTGTTTTTGCTCCTATTACGCACTCGGTCCAGTTATTGTCTAATTGAGATGCTTCTGTGCATTTGATTAATCATTGCAATTGTAATAGGAATAAATGCACCGCTGCATTTTTGTATGCAATATACTAATTTGCCAAAGTCACTTTTAACTTCATATTATAAAAGTGGTTGATTTAAATTTTGACCCCATCTTTTGCAGTTTAGCCATGGAAACAAAGTATTCCTCCGAATCCAGTGATTCTGAGGGTTATGCAGAGGATTTTAATGATGATGATGATGTTTTCTATGCATCTGGTGCTCTATCAAAGTTGCAAATCAGGTTCAGAAAGAATGCTTTGCCCATGCATCTCTCTTTGATCCAGCATTCATGTGTTTGTGGTCAACTTTACTAGTGATTAATATATTTATTGTTTGTTTTTGGTTTTTTTTAGAAGTGATATATCCGAGGGGAAATGGATTGATGATTTGCACATGGCTGAGGTGGTAATTAAGAGGGGGAAAATGTGGAATTCAACTGGAATATTTCGAAATGGCAAACTATATTACTCTGTTGAAGAAACTCTGTAAGTGATTCAGCTTCCATGATTGTTTCATGCCTTATATAAAGAGTATCCTTATTCCTTTATCAAAGACTCAAAGTGTTTTTCGTTTTGCTTAATCATGTTACGTTTGTTACCTAACTTCGGTTGTGGGAGGGACTGCCTCTCATCGGAAGTAATTGAAGTGAAATTTGTACTGACAATTTTACTACAATATACTCCTACTGTTTATTAATAGGTTAGTGAAATGTACTTTTTGTCATAGGTTTTTTGCTGAAATTGGAGCTTTTCGGATTTTAAATGGAGACGGCACACCCCTTCCTTTGAAAGATATCTGTACCTTACTCTTGGAACAGGGAAACGAATACTCATATGAGTCCTATGAAGTATACAAACATCTCAAGTATCTTGGTTATGTCATTGGCCGCCATAATGTGCAATGGAGCATAAGGGGTTCTACACTCATGTCACCCACGGAAGGTTTACCCGATGTTAGTGAGAAAGTTGACTCTAGGGATGTGAGACCAACTTTTGATGTTTACCTTCCTACTAGCAAGTTCAAAAAGTCTTCTCCTGGAAGTCCGGCTTTTGTGCTGTGCCTTGTGAGGTAATTCTATTCATGCTTTTTTGATAAATTATTTTAAGTTCATTGTGTCAAATCCTAATGTTGTTTTATGTTCCATGCATCCAAGATAGTTTATTCTCTTGTAGTTCTAGACTAAAAATGAAAATGAGAGACTTTTGCATTTAAATTTTTACAATTTTCCTCTTATTTTTATGTTAGGGGCCTGCCACCTTCGAAACAGGAAGTGGAGGAGCTTGAGAAACAATGTGGTGGATGTCCTCTAAAGTTTTGTAATGTTGATCATGGTCGAGTTAGTTTCTTTTCAATTGATAGAGCGGAGCTTTCTGCACTACCTTGACCTTTTTCTGTATGTAACAACAAATCTTCGACTATGGATGAGGGAATTTATAAATTGCTACTAAGAAACATTTTCTAATGCTCTTCTTATTGGTAGTAAAATGAAAAGATAATAATGATTCGAAGGTTTTATTTTTCTGCATTTAGTAATAGAAACTAATGTGATATCAGGATTGCTTTGTTTATCAGTTTCTCAATATGCATTATCACAACTAGGTAAGGTGTCCGCGCTTTGCGCAGTATGTTTAAGGACTCATTAATCTAGAATTTGAAAAGATATTTTCATGTTGAACCATGGTTTGATTTGATGTTTTTGATTAAATTTTAGATTATTATTTTAATTTTAATCTAATTTACTAAATTTTGTATTTCTCAGAACATACCACAACTTTGTCTTGATATTTTCGGTTCTAGTGATTTTTGGGCTTTTAGAAAAAAGAAGCCAATTGATTTTTGTATTTCAAATTTGGGGGAAAATTACTTAACAGATTTATATGTGTAGCAAAGCTTCAAACAAAGACGATGGGCTTTTATTTATAAATATATAATGAAAGAGTTGATAATCTTTTTCCATAAACTGATCACATTATTCACATGTATTAATCTCTAGGTATTTTTATTTCTATAAATATTAAAGAGAATAAATGGTAGAAACAAATGATCAAGTATTAACCCACATTAACAGGATCTTTTAATAAATTGATTTATTAGTTTTACATAATTAAAGTGCTCTTAAATATCCTGGTATCGAATTATAACATTTAAAAGTAATGAAAGATTTTATTCATCTATTTTTTTTGAAATAAATATCCATGATCTTATTAAAGAAAGAAATCAGTTGAATATAACTTCTACTATTCAAACAATATTTGCATCATAATATAATTGATTCTTTCCTTTTTACAACTAATATTTAACTGTTACCAGAAAAATATACAATTAATATACCAGGCTAGTGTTTCTATAAATAATGGTTCAAAGAATATTTGCTAATAAATATTAATTGCAGAAATAAAATAATAAAGTTTACATCTTTAGATTAAGCTACCTTCGTTGTGATATCTATAATTTCACACATATCAATGAATATATTCTGGACCCTCTTATCAAAATAAATGATAAATCTTAAAGATATAAAATATAAGTCTATTTTAATTATATATCATGTTCCTTAAAGAATTAAAGATAATATCAAACTTACTAAATTAAGTACAACGGTCCTTAAAGAAACAGACGTATATATACACTTTAGATTAAGATCGGCTACACACCATTTAGGAGAATATATCATTCTCTTGATAGAGATGAGAAGCCATCCAAACATAATTAGTTTAAAATTGATAACTAAATTTAGTAGTCTTGGAAAGTTAGTGTTTTACTTCCATAAAATGAATCTCTCGAGCAAATTAATATCAATGCTTCCATAAAACTCTGTGTATAAATATATTTGGTTGTATTTGAATCTAATGCTTCCATAAAATTCCATGTAAAATATTAGTTTGGCAGTATCCGGGTTCGTACAACTCGGATAAGGACAGATACACTAGAGGAAACTCGGAGCATGGACCACACGGAGAGTATGGGTTACTGTATAAATAGTGCTCCTCAGCACTATTCCAAGTAAGTATCTTCTCATTATTCAAGTGATTACCCCTTTTCTCTCCCGGGATCCATCTTTCATCATCACGCCGGAGGGTCTACCCTCGGGTATCTCCCGGGGCTCTGTCTTGCAGGGCTAGGTATCGGATCAGGTATAAGGGGACAGTCCGGACCGACCAGGCAGGCAGCATCAAGTTGGCACGCCCAGGGGGACACGATATTTGTTCACAAAACGCATTAAGATGCCGCCTCGAGGTCGGCCGCCACGAAGAGGTAGAGGAGGGAGAAGGCTTGAAGTGGCTGAGGAGGATCTTACCTTACGCCAGATGAGGGATCGAGCGCGCAAGGGGAAGGCTCCGGCGCATTCGGATCCAGAAGCCTCTGAAGGGGAGTCAGAGCCGCTGGAGGGAAGGGAGCCGGGAATGACGCAGGACGACCGTGACAGGAGGGAGTTTGCTGCGACTCAGGAAGAGGAGTATCGGCGCTGGCTGGTGGCAAAGCAAGGACCGGGATCGGGAACAAAACCGACTGGGGAAGGACAGTCGAACCCTCCGGGGACCGAGGACCGGGTACCTCTGGTTCAGCCAGGGTCAGGACCTAATCCGACCTAGTTGGTGCCTCCAACAGGGTTACCTCCTTTGGCTGCGGAGGTGGTCAGCCGAGGACCCCCTGCTGTTCCTGGGCAGGAAAATCCTCGGCCTCCGGTGGTGATAGATTTGGAGAGGCATGCTGGGAGCATAGGGCAACCAGCTGGTATAGGGCCGGGATATGGTCAAGGCGGGGGCCATCCCGGATACGGAGCTCCAGGATACGGGGCGTCTCAACCCGGTTATCAGGGGTATCAGGGGTACCCCTCGGCACCCGGAGGGTATTATGCCCAACCCACTAGAGTCGGGGGGTTGGGCTCCCGGGATTCAAGGACCGGTGTGGATGCAAAACCAAGTACCGATGGTGGGGTATGCCATGGCCCAACCGGCCCCGGTCGCAGGAACCTATGGTATGTACCCGGTGGTTGTGGACCGGGCTCCGGCGGCTCTAAACTCGGTGGAGGAGAGATTAGACCGATTGATAGAAAGGAACAGAGGAAGGCCTACCTCCCCCTGGATAGGTTATATCAGCACTTTCCCCTGGCCGGTGGGAATGAGGGTCCCGGAGGGGGTGCCGACCTACAGCGGGAAGACGGATCTGGAGGAGTTCGTTAGGACGTACCATAATGTCATGGGAACACGTGACATCCGGGAGGAGCTTATGTGCAAGCTGGTGAGCTCGTATCTGAGGGGAAGTTGTTTTTCGTGGTTTGAAGCCCAACCCCCGGAGAGTTTTAGAAATTACTATGATTTCTCGAGGGTTTTGATGCACATATATGAGACCAGAAGAAAGAAGTACCTTCCTTTGGCCGAAGTGGCTAATAGTCGACAGGCGGCAAAAGAGGATGTCCGGGGTTTCCACAGGAGGTACATGGATGATTCCATGAAGGTGATTGATAGAGACGCTCAAGTAAAGGCCCTGATCGCAGGATTCATTGCAGGGTTAAGGGATGAGGTGTTATGGGCGAAGTTTATGGAGAATATCCCGACCACTTTCCATCAGCTGGATCTTGAGGTGGAGATGTACTGCTCGCTTCTGGAAGGGAGCAAGAAGAGGAAGGAGGAAGGGTACTTTGAGGACAGGGGGATCGGAAAGGGCGACAAGGCTCGGTTCGCTGATCCTGGCAGGAGGGACGCAGTTCAGGCCCCAGTAAAACCGAGGGTTGACCCACCTCGGGCCGAAACGTTTACTCCTCTGACCAATTGATAGAGCGGAGCTTTCTACACTACCTTGACCTTATTCTGTATGTAACAACAAATCTTCGACTATTGATGAGGGAATTTATAAATTGCTACTAAGAAACATTTTCGAATGCTCTTCTTATTGGTAGTAACAACAAATCTTCGACTATGGATGAGGGAATTTATAAATTACTACTAAGAAACATATGGATTTTATTTTTCTGCATTTAGTAATAGAAACTAATGTGATATCAAGATTGCTTTTTTAATCAGTTTCTGAATATGCATTATCACAACTAGCTAAGGTGTTTGCGCGTTGCGCGGTATGTTTAAGGACTTATTAATCTAGAATTTGAAAAGATTTTTTCATGTTGAACCCTGGTTGATTTGATGTTTTTGGTTAAATTTTAGATTATTTTTTTAATTTTTATCTAATTTACTTAATTTTGTATTTCTCATAACCTACCACAACTTTGTCTTGATATCTTCGGTTCTAGTGATTTTTGGGCTTTTAGAAAAAAGAAGCCAATTGATTTTTGTATTTCAAATTTGGGGGAAAATTATTTAACAGATTTATATGTGTAGCAAAGTTTCAAACAAAGAGGATGGACTTTTATTTATAAATATAGGGGTTGTCATGAATCCACCAATAATCCAAGGACAAAATGGTAACTTCCTATTAGTCACACTCTTGGCTGAAGAGGGAGAGCTCCAGAAGTTGGTTATTCAGATGGAAACTGCCATTCAGTTGGGAATCAGTTGCTAATCAGTTGAGAGAAGTATACAAATAGATAGTTGGGCATTTGTAGAGATCATCAGGTTGTTGAATTTGATCAGAAATGTTAGTTTGTAGCTTATGGCTTAGTTTTTCTTGCTTTGTGTTGTAAAACCCCCAAATTTGTTCATTGAATTCAATCAAGTTCTTGTTTTTGATCTTCAATTCGATCGAAGATCGTATCATATATAATGAAAGAGTTGATAATCTTTTTCCATAAGCTGATCACATTATTCACATGTATTAATCTCTAGGTATTTTTATTTCTATAAATATTATAAATATATATGGTAGAAACAAATGATCAAGTATTAACCTCACATTAACAGGATCTTTTAATAAATTGATTTATTAGTTTTACATATATTAAAGTGCTCTTAAATATCCTGGTATCGAATTATAACATTTAAAAGTAAGGAAAGATTTTTTTCATCTATTTTTTTTAAAATAAATATCCATGATCTTATTAAAGAAAGAAATCAGTTGAATATAATTTCTACTATTCAAACAATATTTGCATCATAATATAATTTAGATTAAGCTACCTTAAATGTGATATCTATAAGTTCACATATATCAATGAATATATTCTGGACCCTCTTATCAAAATAAATGATAATCTTAAAAATATAAAATATAAGTGTATTTTAATCATATATCATGTTCCTTAAAAAATGAAAGATAATGAAAGACAATCCTTCCCTAAATCTTTTAGATTCATAAATACATGGTTTAAGAGAGCTGAATTTTCTTCCTTTATCCAAAATAATTGGACAAAGCCTTTGACTGAAACTGGACTTTTAGGTTTCTTCCTAAAATTACAAAGACTTAAAAAGGCTAAAGGTATGGAATAGGGAAACATTTGGGAACATACACAACAATGTTGCTAAGGCTGAAGAAGCCTTGAGAGTTCAAGAAATGATCTATGATCATAACCAATGTGATTCTGAACTCATTGTCTTGAAACTCAAAAGAGCTGAGCTTAAAAAAGCTTCCAAAGAACAAGCTCATTTTGGAAGTACAAGGCAAAGCTTAAATGGATGAAAGAAGGAGATATGAATTCAAAATTTTTTCATAACTCCATAAAAGAAAATAGATCAAAACTCAGTATTACAAAAATAAGGAGCCAAGAAGGGATCTGGTTAGAAGAAAGTAATGAAATTGAATCTAAAGCAGTCAGATACTACTCTTCCCTTCTAACCAGTGAGCAAACTCCAGATGACTTTCTATTTTCTTCACATTTTCTTTCAAAAATTCCCATCACCATCACACACACACAAAATTGCACTCTCTTACAGCCAGTACAACTAGAAGAATTAAGGACTGTGGTTTTTTCTCTAAATAAACACAGTACCCCAGGCCCTAATGGCTTTTCTTCAGTTTTTTACATGAAGTCTTGGGAGATTATCTCTGAAGATCTATTAAATGCTGTAAATGATTTTTTAAGAGGTGGAGACATTCCCAGATGAATTGCAGCAACCTGGATTACTGTAATTCCTAAAAAGGATACACCATTATCCTTTGATGATTTTAGGCTCATTAGTTTGTCTAATGTCATCAATAAAATCTGTTCTAAGATTTTGATACACAGGCTCAAACCAATAATGAGTGCCTTGATATCTCCTCACCAAACTGCTTTTTTACATGGAAGAGATATTTCAGACAATGTTTTATATCTCAAAGAAATGGTGAGACATTTAAACAGAAAAACCAGGGACCCCAATTGCATTTTAAAACTTGATTTAACAAAGGCATTTGACAGGGTCAGCTGGAAGTTTTTGAAACTTATCATGAAAAAATTTGGCTTTCATGAAAGATTCATAAACTGCATTTTAAAAAAATATCACAGGCTTGGTTTTCAGTTCTTGTAAATGGCAAGCCTGTGGGTTTTTTTCAGGCAACTAGAGGCATTAAACAAGGAGATCCACTTTCCCTTTTTTTGTTTAATATATTCTCAGAAGCCTTTTCAAGAAGCCTAGTATATGTGTTTGAGATTGGAAAATTGTCACACTATAATTTACCTAGAAATTCAATTCCAATCTCTCACTTATCCTATGCAGATGATATAATTTTGTTTATCTCTGCAAACACTACTACTTTGATAAGATTAAGAGCATTTCTGGTTACTTTTGAAAAAGTCACAGGTCAAAAATCAGTTTTGAAAAAAGTGATTTTTACATAAGTAAACATGCCAGCCTTGCAAGGAAAAATATGGTCAAAACTGTTCTGGGAATGAAAGATGGCTCTTTTCCTTTTAAATATTTAGGATGCCCTATATTTGAAGGGAAAGTCAAAAACTGTCATTTCTATCCTATTATTGAACAGATAACAAAAAGGCTAAGTTTTTGGTAACACAAGTGGTTGTCCTCAGGGGGAAAGATTACCCTCATACAGACTGTTTTATATGCTATACCTTTGCATATATTTACAGTTATGGCACCAACAGTTCACACTATTGAATCCCTAGAAAAACTGTTTGCTAACTTTCTTTGGGGTTCTACAGAAGTTAAGGCCAACAGGAAATGGAGAAAATGGCCAAAGTTATGTCATCCAGTTGATCAAAATGGACTGGGCTTCAGGTCTTTGCACTTCATTAGTCAAGCTTGCTCTATAAAGCTATGGTGGAAATTCCATGAGGGAGCTGCTCTTTGGACCCAGTTTCTGCATTCTCTTCCCAACTCAGCTAGGAGCTCTCAAACATGGAAATGAATATGCTCCATCAACTGCATTGGAGAACACTACAGCTGTGTCATTCATGGTGCAGGTACATGTAACTTCTGGACTTCTAATTGGTCAGATATGGGTCCCATTATAGACCATTATGATCAGACCCTCACAAATATCCCTCCGAGCTGTACAGTCTCTGAATTTATTTCTCATAAACCTCTTTTCCTCCCACAATTAGAAAATGTTGTAGGAACAGAATTATTCAACTTTCTGAGTGAGGCTGAGATCCATGAACACAGACAGGATAGATTAGTGTGGAACCATCCAAAACTGGTGTCTTCACTTTCAAGTCAGCCTATAACATCCTACCAGATGACAGAAACTCCTCTCTCTCTCTTGCCATTCTATGGAAGATTCCTATACCTAAAAAGATCACCTTCTTTATGTGGAGGCTTTTTAACTCACTTTTGCCTTTTGATGAGATTTTCACCTTCTATGGATTCCAACTTGCCTCTAAGTGCTTCATGTGCAATAATGAAGATTCCATTGACCATTGGTTTAGTGGCTGCTACTTCAGTAAATCTGTCTGGTCTGAAATGTTGTCCTCTATAGGTATCATTGATATCAACTTTGCAACTAATGTTGCTCGCCTGGTCGGTCCGGATTGTCCCCTTATCCCTGATCCAATACCTAGTCCTGCAAGACAGAGCCCCGGGAGGTACCCGAGGGTAGACCCTCCGGCGTGATGATGAAAGATGGATCCCGGGAGAGAAAAGGGGTAATCACTTGAATAATGAGAAGATACTTACCTTGGATAGTGCTGAGGAGCACTATTTATATAGTAACCCGTGCTCTCCGTGTGGTCCATGCTCCGAGTGTCCTCTAGTGTATCTGTCCCTATCCGAATTGTACGAACCCGGATACTGCCAAACTACCTTTCCTTCGTAGCGGGCCAAGCCCATACTACTACTAGGTAGTCGGGCCTGGGCCTGGTATCACCACTAGCCCCCCGGAAGCCGGTTCTTTCGGCCGAGGACAGGACCTTCTTGATCCGAGGGCGGAAGGACTGGCTTTCCGTATTCCTTCTCGGCCCGACAATAATGGGATGGACGCGCCCTTTTCGAGGATAATTAATTACCGACATTATCAATTTTTACGCTTTCCCATTTCATTTAATCATTGCTTTTTCTTCTTTTTCTCGCCCTCTATAAATAGGGCCTTTCGTCGATCCCTTTCACCAATCGCTTTCAGATTTCAAGATTTCAAACTCTCTCAACTCCCAATTTTCAAATCTTCATATTCTCTTTCTTCCTAAATTCCATGGCGAGCAACACTGCACAGTCCGATGCCCAGCGTCAGGACGTCGTTACCTACTCTCTCCAAAGCACTACTGCCCCTTCGAGTTCAACCTCTGTTGGTTCATCGGCGTCCTACAAGGCGCTCCACCTCTGCAGCAACGTGACCCCTTCTGGTCCGATATTCAAGCGTTCCAAGAACCGGGAACAGAGGGCGATAGACACCGCTCGGAAACCCTTGCTTGAGGCCGACGTCTGGACCGCCAAATGTCTCAGTGGCATGGGGGTTCCAGTGCCCTTGAACACCCAGATGGCCTGTCTCGGCCGAGGAGTCCGTGAAGTCGGTCCGGTGCATTCCCCGGATCCACTTTATGTGGGGTTTGAGTCTACCCTTCCCTCCTCTATACTCTCGATTCCTGGAGATATACAAAATCTCGCCTGCCCAAATGCACCCAAATGTCATCGCTGTGATGATGGGTTTCCTTGTGAGGAGTTACCGGTGCGGGATCGACCCTTCCTTCAACCCGTGGAAGTCCTTCTATATGCTCATCAAGTGCCCCGGCAAGGAGACGATATACACCGTCCAGGCGCGTCCCGGGGTCCAAGACTTCATCCTCGGCAAGAAGGATTCGGCCAAGAACTGGCAGGAGAAAGGCTATGTGACTCTTAACCCGGAACTATACAAGGTTCCTATGTGGAACTCTGAAGTCGTTGTGGACGTCTGGGAAGCATTCCTTCCTGAGACTCAACGTGCCAATCACACTACCCTGTCCTCGGGGACCTTGAACCTAGACCAGTACTGGCTGGCCGGTAACTCTATCTATCTCTTCCCCCGGGCGATATACCCGAAAGGTGCCTTCTTGGACAGCCGCTGAGTGGTTACCTGGCCGGTTCTAGGTGTGCTTCTTCTCTTTTTTACTTTGATATCCTTGCTCTCCTTTTCAATAGCTTTGTCTAACTGTTCCTCCTCATACCTCCGACTGTGGAGAACGATCTTGAAGTCCCTATCCCGAAGAAGAAGGTCAGGAAGACCGCCGGAGCCGGGGGCGGGGACGACGGCGAGACGAGCAAAGGGGACAGGAAGAGAAAAACTGGCCCGAACCAGCAACAGAACCAGCGACGGGAGGTCCCTGTCCTACAGCAGCAGCGGGACCAGCTGGTCGACCCCAGCCAGCAAGACAAAAAGGCGAAGGAGACCGTTCAGAACCAGCAGGTTAATCCGGATTCGCAGCCGGGGCGTCAACAAGACAAGAACAAGACGAACGATCCCGTTCAGAATCCGCCTCCTTGCTCGGGGCCTCCCCCTCTCAGTCCCATCACCATTGTGGATATCTCTTCTGAGCCTGAGGACGGACAGGGGCGTGTAGCTGAAGCGGTGCTTCAGCAGGAGTCCGTTCGGAATCCTGTCGAAACCAACACCATTTTTGCCCAGTCCGAACCATTTGTTACTCCTGTGCCCACCCCCGGGCCAGTGCTCGGTCGGGGGTTATCTTTGTGGCCTCCGACCAGGGATGGTAGATCCCCGGTGTCGAGGTATACCACTATTTCTGCTCCTGAGATTCCTCCCCCACCCCCTTTCTTTCCGGCCAAGCGCAAGGGGGAAAGTGCCGAACATGGCAGGAAAAAGTATCGGACAGGTGGCTCCCCGGCTCCATCGTCCTCCCGCGCCGATACCCCACCTATTTCTTCCTCCAACCCGCAGGTAGTTTCTCGTTCCTGCTCTTGTTTTATTTTTTTATTTTTTTTTAATAATCTCTTTTCTACAGGTTCAACTTCTTAGTTCTGAGTTCGCCAACTCCCCTGCCTTCCAAGCCGCCCTCTCTTCCTTTCTCGGGCGCCACTTTGAGGGGAAGGAAGAAAAACTTAGGGCTGAGAATGAGAATGAACTCCGGGCCGAGAGGGAAGCATCGGCTCAACTTCGAGCCAAGGTGAGCTCCCTGGAGAAGGAACTGGAGGCTGCTCGGGCGGCAAACTATAAAGAGCGTCTGGAATTCACCGAAGCTGTCGTCGATAAGGTCCTGGCGAGCCACACCCTGTCCCTCCGCCTGACCGAGCTGAACCTCGCCGCCAACGCCCATCAATGCCACAACACTTACATGCAGGTCCGAGGTTGGTTCCCTCCTTCAAGAAGCGATGGTATAACCCCAATGCCGAGGACCAACAATTGCATCTGGTGAACACTTTTCAGAAGGGTGGTATGAAGGGCCTCTCTCCCAAGCTGTGGGAAGCTCTGCGGGAGAAAAGGATGTCGACAGAGGACGTTCGAGGCTAGTCGACTGACGTGGTTCGGCTTCCTGGCCCCCTTCCTCCTGCTCCAGTCTCCGGATCTGACTTGCCCAAAGACGAGGACTTTACCCAGTATTGCACCATATACGGGCATTACAGGGGCTTGTTCAATCCGAAGGATCTTGAAGCTGAGACTTCTTCATCCCCGGGGGCCTGGCCTGGAGAACCCAGGGACTGCCGAGCCTCCTCGTTCTCCCGTCCTGGTCTTTTCCGATGAGGACTTGGATAGCGACAGCAGCGATGGCGGGGACGACCAAGGAGAAGGAGGACTCGAGCATGTTAGTTAGATTTTTCCCCTTTTCGTTTTCCTAATTTTGTAATCTGCTACCCGAACCTTCATTCTATCAATAAAATTTCCTTTGCTCACGATTGCTGTCAACACGGCTCCTGTTTCTTCATTTATATTTTCTTACTTCTCTTTTATTATATGTCCTGACACGGTCCTATTGTTACCAGGAACCTTCTCGAGTCCTTAGCCCTCGGTTCCTACCCTGGTCCCAGCTGGAACCGGTTGTCCGAGCCTGACTGACCTTTTATCTGCCGAGGGGCTTGGTCCCCTGATTTCCGAGTTCCCTGATGCAGACTGCCTGATCACCTGCCTGCTCCAGATCCAAGAGGACTTCGGTTCCCTGCCGAAGTGTTACAGACTTTCTTTTGAGAGCATCGACAAGGTCCTTGAGTTCGACCTAGTTTTGTCAGAGCAAGAGGGCCAGCACCGTAATTTCAAACTCCGGATTCAGAAAGAGTTGGATGAGGTATGGCATGACGTTCGGTTGTACTATAACAAGTGTATGAGGATGCAGAATACGACCGAGCTTCGGAAACATGCCAACAAACTTGAAGTGGAAAACGAAAAGCTTGCGACTAGGAACCGGACCCTGCAACAACAACTAGTGTTGGTTCATCTATCATACCATCTACTGGGACTGCGTCAGGGGGCGGTCGCCATTCCCCTGCTGACTGATGTTCCCCGGGCAGTTGACGACCTTATCGCCTGTATGGAGAGTTCCGAGAGGACCTCTGGCGTCTGGGCAACGGCCTATCAAGCAGCTGTGGACTGGAGAAAGAACATCCTGAACCGGATCATAGTTCCTCCCTCTCTGTCCCAGATACCTCCACTTGAAGATATCGATCTGGCTTATGAGCGTTACGAGCATACTCCTGAGCTCCTGGATCTTGAGGCTTCTGAACGACGCTTAGCCAAGCTTCGGGCCGTTGCTGCCAGATTCCGCACTCGGTTTCCTGCTCAGGAGAGCACCCCGACTGCTGACTAACCTCCTGGTCCTTCTTTAACCTCGGGTTCCCGCCCGGCTCGAAACGACCGAAAGGGAAAACAAAAAGCTACCTTAACCGGGAGTAACTCAGCCAGGCCGCAAGCAAGGCAACCTCCAATCCGAATAGGGGGTCGAGGCGCTCCTAGCAGCGTTCCTGTCCCTACCTCTGGATCAGCTGTTGAGCCGGAAGGTGATCGAAGCGAGAATCCGAACCTCTCGCGGGATCAGGACGAGGAGCAGCGCATGCTGGAGAAAGCTGTCCAAAGAAGCAGGCGCGAGGCCCGGGGAGTGCCTCCCGGCGAAGCCTCTACGTCGGGGGCCCGTAGATAGGATAGAGCTTCCTGTTATGTTATAACCTTTCATTTTATTCTAGACGTGTATAATAATTTTTAGTTTATGACACATCTTTCGATTATAAAATTATAATGCGCGCATTCATTCTTTTAAAATCGGATAGAAGGGGCATGCCCTTGTTACAAAAATCCCCGTTTCCAGGATGTTTTCCTACCTACCCTTTGGCCATCCGACCTCTAGGTTCCTGTCCCGGGCGCCTGCCGCCGGGGACCTATCCTACCTAGGCATCTAGTGCCAGAGGCTATTCTACCTAGGCATCGAGTGCCAGAGACTACTCTATCTAGGCAACAAGTGCCAGAGACTATCCATAGAACCGCCTAAGGTTTGCTATGTTCCATCTTCGGGGGACTCCCTTCCCCGCTGGATCCTCCAGCACATAACTCCCGCCCGGGTGGGCTTCTGTCACCCGGTACGGTCCCTCCCAGTTGGGTGCCAGCTTGCCCTCCGGCTCCTGGTGACTCTTGTCGTTTCGTCTCATTACTCGGTCGCCTACCTTGAATTGCTCCTTCCGCACCCTCCTGTCATGATACTTCTTAACTTTCTCCTTTATCTTAGCCTCATGCAAGACTGCTCTCTCTCTCTCCTTTCTTCCAGTAGGTCTAGATTTGTTCTGCTCTCTTCTTCATTCTTCTCCTCGGGCACCGGCTCGGCTGTCCGAAGACTGGGAACGCCGATCTCAGCCGGAATCACTGCCTCCGATCCATACGTTAGGCTGTAGGGGGACTCCCCGGTCGCCGAGTTTTCCGTGGTCCGATGAGCCCATAGAACACTCGGGAGCTCGTGTACCCATTCACTACTCGTGTACCCATTCGTGTACCCTTTCGCTCCCTGGAGCCGGGCCTTAATCCCATTCACTATCGTCCGGTTTGTCACCTCCACCTGACCGTTAGCTTGCGGATGATAAACTGACGTGAGCTTCTGGCTTATTCCATACTTTACGCACCATGACTTGAAATGATCATTTTCAAACTGCGCTCCGTTGTTGGTTACTATGGCCCTCGGCACTCCGAACCGGCAGACAATGTTCCTCCAGCAGAACTTCACACAGGTAGCTCCTCGGATGTTGGTCAGGGGCTCGGCTTCCACCCACTTGGTGAAGTAATCGACAGCCACAATCAGGTACTTCAAACTGCCAGGAGCGGTGGGAAAAGGTCCGACCAGGTCCAGTCCCCATCTGCTAAAAGGCCAAGCTCCTGTTATCCCCATCATCTCTTCGCGGGGTATGTGCACTAGCGGTGCGAACTTTTGGCATTGAAGGCATGAGCGAATCCTGTCCTGCGAGTCTTCAAACATGGTAGGCCAATAGTACCCCATCCGTAAGATTTTCCTGGCCACCGTTCTGGCTCCCTGATGACTACCATTCGGATTTTCATGAACTTCACGGACCAGGTACTTGCCCTCATGTTGTTCCACACACTTCAGCAACGGCTGGAGATAGCCTCTTTTGTAGAGGACCCCCTCCTGTAGTGTATACTTCGGCGCCTTGACCCGGATTTTTCTGACCGCCACCCGATCAGTCGGGACCTCTCCCGTCAGAATGTACGCCCGGATCGGTGCCATCCAGGAGTCTTCCTGCACCGCTTCCACTGCCAGAATCTCATCACTCTGCTCGTAAATTGTCCTCTCCAGTGTCTCCCTTCTGAGAGGTGCTTTCTATCCTGGCTTCAACTTCGAAGATGCCAACTTGCTCAACGCATCAGCCTTTTCGTTCTGCTCTCTTGGCACCTGTTCCAGACTGAAACTGTCGAACTGCCGGATCATAGGTTGGACCAGCTCCAAGTACCTCTGCAAACTTCGCTCATTTGCTTCATACTCTCCGTTCACCTGCTGAACTACAATCTACGAGTCACTGAAGGCCTGGATCTTTCCTATCTTCAGTTCCCGGGCCAGTTTGAGTCCTGCCACCAACGCCTCATACTCTGCCTCGTTATTTGTAGTTTTAAAGTCGAAGTGCAATGCATAGTGGTACTCCTCTCCTTCCGGGGATGTTAGCAATACCCCGGCTCCGCTGCATCCTTCATGGGCTGACCCGTCCACATGCAATGTCCACCTTGGGTTCGGGTATTCCTCGGCAGTCGTGTCTGGCCCGACCATCTCTGTCAAGAAATCCGCCATCGCCTGGCCCTTAATGGCTTTTCTCGGCTGATATGTTATCTCATGCTCCCCCAACTCTATGGCCCACTTCATCAAACGCCCCGACGCCTCGGGCTTAAGCATCACCTGCTTCAGGGGGTGGTTGGTTAAGACCACAATCGGATAGGCCTGGAAATACGGACGCAACCGTTTCGAAGCATAAACCAGCGCCAATACCAGCTGTTCCAAGCTTGTATACCGAGTTTCCGGACCTTGTAATGCCCGGCTGACGAAATACACCGGACACTGCCATCCGTCTTCCTCTCGGACCAACACCGCACTGACAGCCGATGCGGAGGCAGACAAGTATAAAAGCAAATCCTCCCCTCCTTCGGCTTCGAGAGGGTCGGGAGTCAGCTTAGGTGTTCCTTCAGATCTTCGAACGCTTTCTCGCACTCCTCTGTCCACTCGAACTTCTTCGCCTTCCTTAGTATGTTGAAAAAGGGAAGTTGTCTCTCCGCGCCTTTTGACAGAAAACGGCTCAAGGCTGCTAGGGAACCCATTAGCTTCTGCACCTCCTTCACATTCTCCGGCGACTGCATCCGGCTTATCGCCTCCACCTTCTCCGGATTGACGTCTATTCCTCGACTAGATACCATGTAGCCGAGGAACTTCCCGGTCGCTACTCCTACCACACTCTTTTCGGGATTCAGCTTCAGGTTAACTTTTCTCAAGATGCCGAACATCTCTCCCAAGTCTTCTAAGAAACCTGGGTAGCTCCGGCTCTTCACCACCATATCATCAACATAAAGCTCCATGCTTCGGCCCAGCTGACCCCGAAATATAGCATCTGCCATCCGCTGGGTACGTTGCCCCCGCGTTCTTCAAGCCGAATGACATTCGTTTGTAGCAATAGGTCCCGAACTCTGTGATGAAAGCTGTCTTCGGCTTATCCTCTTCTGACATTTGAATCTGGTGATAACCCTGGTATGCATCGAAGAAAGCCAGGGCCTCATACCCGGTGATGGCCTCCACCAACCGGTCGACCGGGGGAAGGGGGTAACTGTCTTTCGGGCAGCACTTGTTTAGGTCGGTGAAGTCGATACACATTCTCCAGGACCCGTTTTGCTTTTTTACTAGCACCGGATTAGCCAGCCATTCTGGGTATATGATTTACTCCACTACCCCGGCCTCTAGCAACTTCAGCACCTCCTGTTTCACCACCTCGGCCCTATCCCCTGCCAGGGCCCTCTTCTTTTGCCGAATTGGCTTCAACTCCGGGTATACGTTCAGCTTGTGGAGAGCTAAGTCCGGGGGTACACCGGTGAAGTCCTTCTCCTACCATGCGAACACATCCTCGTATTTCGAAAGCAGGGATCGTAACTGTTCCTTCACTCCGACCGGCATCTTTTTCCCAACCTTAATTGTGCCTCGGCTCCCGACCTGATGTCCTCAACATCTCCCGGACCTACTTCTCCCTGCACCGCCCTGACCGGGGCCTTCCTGGCTTCCTGAAGGGCCGTGAGCATGCAACTTCTGGCCGTAGACTGACTTCCTCGAACCGTCGCCACCCCTTGACTGGTTGAGAACTTCATGGTCAAATGGTACGTCGAGCAAATGGCCCTGGCTTGAGCCATCCACGGTCGTCCGATGATGATGTTGTAGGGAGACGGGGCGTCTATGACCGTGAAATTGCACCGGACCGAGGTCTTCTTGTTTCTGTCAAGGTCATCTACCACTGTCACTGTTAAAGACACAACCCCCAAAGGATGTTCCGTCCGGCCTGTGAACCCTGACAACAGAGAGGTGCTCGGGCGAAGGTTGTGGCGCCCTATCCCCAGCTGGTCGAAGCAAGAAGCAAACATGATTTCTACACTGCTTCCATCATCAATGAACACTCGCTTGACCGTAAATCCTTCTATCTCCGCCGTAATCACCATTGGATCCGTATGGGGTGTTAGGTTGGGCACGGATCCTCGTCCGAGAAGGTGATGGCCTCCGTCGGGCGTAGTCTATTCTCTCTGCCAGGATCAGCAACCCGAGCCTGAACTGCATCCCTCCTGCCAGGATCAGCAACCCGAGCCTTGTCACCCTTTCCAATCCCCTTATCTTCGAAATACCCTTCCTCCTTCCTCTTCTTGCTCCCTTCCAGAAGCGAGCAATACATCTCCACCTCAAGATCCAGCTGATGGAATGTGGTCGGGATATTTTCCATGATCTTCGCCCATAACACCTCATCCCTTAATCCTGCAATGAACCCTGCGATCAGGGCCTTCACTTGAGCGTCTCTATCAATCAGCTTCATGGAATCGTCCATGTATCTCTTGTGGAAACCTCGGACATCCTCCTTTGCCGCCTGTCGACTGTGAGCCACTTCGGCCAAAGGAAGGTACTTCTTTTGTCTGGTCTCATATCTGTGCATCAAAGCCCTTGAGAAATTGTAGTAATTTCTGAAACTTTTCGGGGGTTGGGCTTCAAACCACGACAAGCAACTTCCCCTCAGGTACGAGCTCACCAGCTTGCACATAAGCTCCTCCCGGATGTCACGTGTTCCCATGACATTATGGTATGTCCTGACGAATTCCTCCGGATCCGTCTCCCCACTGTAGGTCGGCACCCCCTCCGGGACCCTCATTCCCACTGGCCAGGGGAAAGTACTGATATAACCTATCCAGGGGGAGGTAGGCCTTCCTCCGTTCCTTCCTATCAACCGGCCCAATCTCTCCTCCACCGAGTTTAGAGCCGCCGGAGCCCGGTCCACAACCACCGGGTACACACCATAGGTTCCTGCGACCGGGGCCGGTTGAGCCATGGCATACCCCGCCATCGGTACTTGGTTCTGCATCCACACCGGTCCTTGAATCACGGGAGCCCAGCCCCCCGAGACTCCAGTGGTTTGGGCATAATACCCTCCGGGTGCCGGGGGGTACCCCTGATACCCCTGATACCCGGGTTGAGACGTCCCGTATCCTGGAGCTCCATATCCGGGATGGCCCCCGCCTTGACCATATCCCGGCCCTATACCAGCTGGTTGCCCTATGCTCCCAGCATGCCTCTCCAAATCTATCACCACCGGAGGCCGAGGATTTTCCTGCCCAGGAACGGCAGGGGGTCCTCGGCTGACCACCTCCGCAGCCAAAGGAGGTAACCCCGTAGGAGGCACCAACGGGGTCGGATTATGTCCTGACCCTGGCTGAACCGTAGGTACCCGGTCCTCGGTCCTCGGAGGGTTCGACTGTCCTTCCCCAGTCGGTTTTGTTCTCGATCCCGGTTCTTGCTTTGCCGCCAACCAGCGACGATACTCCTCTTCCTGAGTAGCAGCAAACTCCCTTCTGTCACGGTCGTCCTGCGTCATTCCCGGCTCTCTCTCTCCCTGCGGCTCTGACTCCTCTTCATAGGCTTCTTGATCCGAATGCACCGGAGCCTTCCCCTTACGCGCTCGATCCCTCATCTGGCTTAAAGTGGGATCCTCCTCAGCCACTTCAGGCCTTCTCCCTCCTCTACCTCGTCGTGGTGGCCGATCTCGAGGCGGCATCTTAATGCTTTTGTGAACAAAGATCGTGTCCCACCGAGCGTGCCAACTTGATGCTGCCTGCCTGGTCGGTCCGGATTGTCCCCTTATCCCTGATCCAATACCTAGTCCTGCAAGACAGAGCCCCGGGAGGTACCCGAGGGTAGACCCTTCGGCGTGATGATGAAAGATGGATCCCGGGAGAGAAAAGGGGTGATCACTTGAATAATGAGAAGATACTTACCTGGGATAGTGCTGAGGAGCACTATTTATATAGTAACCCGTGCTCTCCGTGTGGTCCATGCTCCGAGTGTCCTCCAGTGTATCTGTCCCTATCCGAGTTGTACGAACCCGGATACTGCCAAACTACCTTTCCTTCGTAGCGAGCCAAGCCCATACTACTACTGGGTAGTCGGGCCTGGGCCTGGTATCACCAGCAACCATCTGGGATAGGCTCTCATATTACCTCACACATACAGGTTTGACAAATCTTCAAGCAAGATTGATAAAAATGATGTGTGGTGTAATATGTTGGAGCCTCTGGAAATCTAGAAACAGGCTACTGTTTGAAGAAAAGTTCCCCAGTAGGGTGCAGATCATTGGGGAAATTAAGGAAACTATGTACTTTGCACTTTCAGCCCATCCTATTACCTCTAGGAATCTAGTTGATAATGAGATAGCTGCAGCTAGATACATTCCTATCATCCTAAAACCTCCCAGACCTAAGCCTAAAGTGGTACTTTGGAAAAAACCTCCTTTTGGATTTAAATTGAATGTAGATTCTGCATGGAGTGGTTCTCAGTGTGGCATTGGCATGATACTCAAAGACTCAGAGGGAGATACCATAGCTGCAAGCTCTTTTCTCAGTACTGCCTCCTCAGACATTGAAGCTGAAATAAAAGCCATCAGAGCTGGCTTTGATTTTGGGTATTTCTATGGTCATTTGAATTTTATTATTGAAACTGACTCCCTAAATGGGATCAGTATGATACTTAACCCCATTACAGCACATTGGAAACTCTTCCAAGTCTGTGAGGAAGCTAACAGAAGTATTCATGTACAAATATCTCATACTTTAAGGCAAGGAAACCAAGCAGCTGATTTCCTTGCTAAAAAGGCTCTACTCACTGGCCAATGTTCCGCTTTCACAGGGTCTCAACTTCCATCAGAAGCAAAAGCAATAATTTTGCTTAACAAAAACCAAGTCCCCAATATCAGATGTTGATCTGCTCCTCTCATCACAAAGCTCCTGATCTGATGAAGCCTTTCCACTCTGCCACTCAGGATCTGGCTGCTCTGGCTATGATTTTTGAGTGCAATCTCTGGCTCAAACCTCTTCTGCAAGGCAGGTGCCTGTGTTCTGTCTCTTCCCTTTTACCTTCTATCCATTCTACTGGTTTTTGTACACTTAGTCTGGGATTTTTTCCTCTCTTGTGGCTGCCTTGTGTTATACTTAGTATTTCGCTAATAAGCTCCAAGTCATTGGAAAAGATTTATTACAGACTGAGAAGTTATAGTTTCCCAGTAGTTTTGTACTTTCTTTTTCTTTTGATGAGAATGTATGTGCTTTTAAGGGCTTTAAGCCTATTCTGTAAACATCTAAATGATGTAACTACACCTATTTATAGGTCATTTTATTGGCTTGGGATGCCATAATTAATTCCCTCCACTCTCAGTGTATTTATTTATTTTTATTTTTTTAAAAAAGATAATATCAAACTTACTAAATTAAGTACAATGGTCCTTAAAGAAACAGACGTATATATACACGTTAGATTAGATCGGCTACACACCGTTTAGGAGAATATATCATTCTCTTGATAGAGATGAGAAGCCATCCAAACATAATTAGTTTAAAATTGATAACTAAATTTAGTAGTCTTGCAAAGTTAGTGTTTTACTTCCATAAAATGAATCTCTCGAGAAAATTAGTATCAATGCTTCCATAAAACTCTGTGTATAAATATATTTGGTTGTATTTGAATCTAATGCTTCCATAAAATTCCATGTAAAATATATTAGGCTTTATTTTCATCAAAAATATATATTTTTTTTACTTAATTTGGCTAATTTAAGTGACTCGTTAGTTTATCATCGTTAATTAGGAGCATAAAAATATTATTGTTAATTTGACATGACTTTTACATACTATATATATATATATATTAAAAAAACCTTATAAAAAAAGGGATAATTTATACAAAGTTGTAGACACGGAAAAAACTACAATAATGTAGAAAAATATCTAAATAATGTGTTATTGGTTCTAGTGTACATCCATGTCTTACCCATTTCAGATTTAGTACTAATAAAAAAGGGAAATTATACATTTACACTGCCGTACTAATAAAAAAGGGAAATTTATACATGTGATTTGCTAATCAAGCTTGGTTAGGCTTTAATCACACAAATCATATAACAAAAATCGCCTCATTCTTCAAGAGTTTCACCGGAATAAACAACGTAGGTAAGATGTGGAAGAATGAATCTGAACTATGATTGAAATATATACCATTAAAAATTTCACTTCTTCGATATCAATTTATACCCTTCGCCTTAGACGAAATACATGTCTCGCTAGCTAAATGGAGGGCGACTCGACGACAATGATGAATCAGTGACCGTGCTCTTGATTTAAATGGACACCTGACACCAGATTTACACGAAAATTAACTCCATTGAGGCAGACCGTTAGTCACCAAGTCATGCAGCGACTTTAAGCTACTTTCAGAACTCCTCAAACCACCGGAAAAAATTAAGAGTCCGAAAATCCACTTGATTATAATAAGGGACAGAAAATCGGCAACAACAACCTGCAGTGGTACAACCATGAACAACATAAACAACAGATTCAGATGAATAAAATTAGATAGATACCATAACAAAAACGTTCAAGGTTTTGGTGGAGAAACTTGCATAATTCCACCACATATTAATCATCATCATCGATCGAAGGTGAAAAATTACGCACCTGAGCATGCGGTGGCAGAAGAGATCGGCCCCAATTTCACCATAACCCTAATCTCATAAACTTCACATGGCACTTTTATACTGTCACCATTTAAAGAAAAAGTGCCACCATCCAAAGTCAAAATCAAATTCATAAAACTCGAAACAACAAATCTGGATTTCTGTCTTCTTGATGTGTGGCCTCAAAAGATATGGAGGAGACGAGAGATAAAGAGTTTATATCATTAACATTGAAGTGCATTGATAAAATATATTCATGCCATAAATATATCGTGTATTAAGTAAAAGTATATATGAATGCATGTGTCGTAGCTTAGTAAAAGTAGTTCTGTAACATATTTTGTCACATATATGCGATATTTATACATATAAAATAAAAGGAAATTATATGAAAAAGAAAATTGGGCAAATTAATTAACGCAGATGAAGACGAATGATGGACGTGAAGAAAAGTTTTAAAAAAGGAAGCAATCTTGACGCTGAGGAGAAAACTAAAAGTGAAAACAAAAAGAAATATATGAAATTTTAAAAAATTAAAAAGGAACATATGAAAATTATAGGCGCCGGAATATGGTGATCTTGTGGTTGTTATGTGGCGATTTTAATCAAAACTACGTAGTTTAATGTTTTTTATTAATTTTATATTTACCGGAACATTAACTCTTCTAATTCCCTTTAGTAATATATTCTCCTGAGATCAGTATGTGTTTTTGTATATTGTGATGATATCCTGTACTAGTATAGAGTGCAAACTCCATGTGTAATCAAATCTCCTTTCTTTTGTAACTATATGTAAATGCTTAGTATATCCATATCTTTGCTGGCGTTAAGAATATATAGATATTTAGGGTGTGTTTGGTTCGCAAAATTTTTGAGAGTCTGGATTTTGTTTTGAATTTTTGAGAGTTTGGGTTTTTGTTTGGGATTTTGAAAGTCTGGTTTTGCAAAATTCTTGTTTGGTTGGGTTGAGTTTGTGAGTATGAAACAAAATCTTTGATTGATTTTTAGGATTTTGCAAGTCTGGATTTTGGAAAACTTGGTGAACCAAACAAGATTTTACAAAACTGCACTTGGATAGTCCAAGTTTTGCAAAAACATGTTTTTGATGCATGGAATCATTCTCTTTAGTTTAATCTTGATTTAAAATTAAGCATCGACCGATCATATATATATATATATATATGGCTTGATCTTTTCTATAGTTAAAGTTGTTTTGGTATTTCTCTGCACTTTTTTATTTTAGAAACTGATAAAAAAACTTGTTTGCACAGTCCAATGCAGAAGCTTATATGGATCAAAGATGGTGCATAACAGGTTATTCAGGCTTTAAATTGAAGCATCAATCTGGGTCGTTGGATAAGGGGATAATTTAGACAAATGCCCATGTTATCCCTTATCTGCATGGTAATTCATAATTGCATAGGGATATTTTTATATGTAATGGGACTCTGAAATATCTATGCGCGTCAGAAAATTTTATATGTGGGGAGTATTTGTATGTGGGTGTGTGGGGCTAATAGAAAATAGACATTTGGCAAGTGGGACCGTGCGCTAACAGAAGTATCACGGATTCCTTTTTCATCCGTCTAAATATTTTTTTGGTCCTTTCCTTTTTCAGAAATATTTTCCTTCCTTCTCATTTGTTCTCTTTTTTCCACTTTACAAATTCTCCTGCTATTCAATTGCAGAATCGAGATTCATAGGCCTGGATTTGAACTAGAGAGCCATGATAAATCGTCAACGAACTGATTCTAATCAATCTGCTGCTACTGCCATTGATCCCTAGCATTCAGGCGGATGCCGGGCAAATTCAGCACCGGAGGAGCGAAACTCGCCTGATTAGGCCAATTATTGCTCGGAGAAGAACCGCCGGAAGGGCTCATCGGCGGCGGCAACGGAATCATCGATCTCGGAAACGGGACATCTGAGACCGTTGACGCGTAAAGTGGCCGGAGTTCCTCAACCTTATGAGCAAAAAAGCAGACCTCCTGGCATAATTAGTCTCGTCTTTGTAAAGACGGGTTCTCGTCTTTGCCCGGCGCTCTCCATATCCTCAATTACACCAGTTCGCCCATATCCCCAATTCCACCAGTTCGCCGGCGCTCTCCAGGTAGAAAATAAGAGAAAATGTTGCAAGTTTCAAGGAAAAGGGAAAGATAAGCGTTGAGGAAATTAGAAAAGAAGAGGAAAGAGTGGGAAAAAAAGGAAATAATGAAAAAACTTAAGGACAAAAAATAAATCAAACGGAGAGAATCCCCATTAACGTTGGAATTTCTGATGTGGCTCTATTAGCCACGTGTCGGTTTTTAATTGGGCCCATATCCCCACATATAATAATCACCCACATATAAAATTTTCTCCTTCCCCGTGGCGTCAGATTAAAATAAGGGAATAAACATAATTATCCATCTAACCTAATTCCTAAATTTTGCTAAATAAATTGACGTCCTATCATTTGGATAATCATCTTTTTCGTTGTTTGCTCTTTCTATTTATTTATCGCAATTTTCAAACTTTCTTCGTTATTTAAAGATCCACACACCCTTGTTCAATCCTTCTTCTCCCGTTCTCTCGATGGTTGAGAAAACCATTCAGTAGTCCTATGGAAAGCATGGCGAGTACGTTGACGCCTTTAAATGCCTCAATTTCTAACGGATGGGAGCTGAGCTTGATCAAGCATATATATGTCTGCCTCTGCTTATTGTAATTTAGTTTGTTTCAATTCAATACATTTAAAAAATTATTCACCTAACTTACGTCTCATATACGGCCTTACTAAAGGATGAGAAATTTAAATAATATTTCTTATTAAATGATTAATTCTGAATAAAATAACAATAAGATGTTACTGGTAATTACATTTAAACAATAAATTGGATTTTATTTAATTGAATGTATTTTTAATTTATTTAGTTCAATTTCAATTATTACATTTTAATTTATTTTAGTAAATTGTTTTAAAATATTTACATTTATTATAGTACTCTTATATAAAATAAAATCAGAATAAACCATAATTTGAAAATGAAGGGTTAAATGAAGTAAAGTAAAATGAAATGTGGTAAAAAAAATAAAAATAAAAAGTGAAGAAACGCGTAGCGTAAGAATAATGAATCAATAAATAGGGCAAACCCGGTACCCGATCCACATTTCATTCGTTCTCTTCCCCAAATCAAGAAATCAGGGTTCTCAATCATATATTTCTTCTTCCCATCTTTCTGCTTCTCAACTCCTAGGGTTTCGATCTTGACTCATTCATTCCTAGGGTTTTGAATTTCGATTTCAATTACGAATTGGAATTCCAATTCCTAGGGTTTTGATCTTGATCTGAAATGGAAGGGTGCCGGGGGAGTCGGAATCCGGCAGTTTGTCGGTTTTGGGTGCAGGGGAAGTGTAACAGGACGCCTTGCAATTTCATCCACTCTGACGCATCATCATCACGGAAGCGTCCCAATCCCGATCAAGATTGCAGAGAGCGTAAGCGATACACATGGAAAAGAAATCAAGTTGGAGGGGATGCTGGAACTGTGATGGCGGTGGGTAAAAAGGTATGTGATTTCTGGGCTAACGGAAATTGTTTGTATGGTGATAATTGCAGGGATTTGCACTCTTGGTTTACAGGTTCAGGGTTCAAATTTGTGGCTGAGTTGGAGGGCCACAAAGAGGGCTTGAGGGGACTGTGTTTCTCAGACAAGGATGGTTTCTCTGGTAGCAAGGATGGTTGTTTCAAGGTTTGGGATTGCAATAGTGGGCAGTGTGTGTCCAGCTCTGAATTGGGCTGCGAGATTGGATGTATGCTCGATGACGCCCCATGGTTATTTGTCGGCCTTGACAATCGTGTAAAGGCTTGGAATTTGGATGATCAAACTGAGTTTGATTTTCATCTCAGCAATGGAGACGGAGGTGGCCTCATTCGTTCCCTGGCTTTCGATGTGGACACCCTCTTTGGTGGAGCTGAGGATGGTTCGATTTTTGTATGGAAACTGGGCTCCACTCTTCCTACTGCTACTTACAAGGGACACCACCTAGCTGTGCTCAGCCTTTATGTCGGAAAAGGTGCCATATTCTCTGCATCCATGGACAACACAGTGAGAGTGTGGTGGAGGGAAACCTCCAAGTGCCTTCATGTACTGGATCAACATACTGCTTCTGTGACTTCCGTCCTTGGCTGGGAAAGTTACTTGATAACTGCCTCACTAGACCATTCTGTAAAGATGTGGGCTAGCTCGAGCGAAGATAGAACCCTACAAGTCGTGCGACAGGTTGAGGATGAAAGCAGTGTTCTTGCTCTCAAAGGGATTTACGACAAGGATGGTAATCCAATCCTCCTCTGCTCCCGATCTGATAATACCATTCGCTTGTTAAACCTCCCAACCCTTACCGAGAGAGGCAGAATATTTACCAAAGCTCCAGTTCACACCATTTCCATTGATAACAGTGCCAAAAACAGACTATTCTTCACAGGAAATGCCACTGGCCGGCTACAAGTTTGGACACTGGATTAGAACTAGTACTCTAGTAGTATATAGATATGTGCGTATAAATATTTTTTGATTTGGAGACCTGTGTAAATTGCTCAGGCTCCATGTAAATTCCTCATTCTTTTGTACTTATAGAGTGATTATAAATAAAGCTACTTTTGTTTATTCTGGTGTTGGATTGGAACATCTACCTTTTATTTTGTTCTTGTTTATGTTTTGTGTGATTTGGCTTTGCATTGCACTGTTTGGTGAAGCGTTTAGTTTCACGCACAACAGGTGTTTGATGGCGTCGACTAGCAAAGTTCAAGCTGCTCGTCAGGAGGACGTTGAAGATGATCAAGAAGAAGAAGAGGTAATTGATTCTCTATCGCATTTTTGAAATCTCATGAACGGTTTTGAATTTTCATATGATTGATCAGTTTTTGTTGAATTTCTGCAGTTTGAGCATTTTCAGGACTTTACAATTGCATGCGCTCGGGAAAGGTACAATCTTTCCGTCACAATCCATCAGTAAGTAATTCAAATACTGCTGTAAAAGTTACAGGGGAATTGTTGGTTGCAGGTTTATATCGGAGATAGAGGCGCTATGCCGGCAATGGCTAGCGAATGGTACAAAGATTTTAGTGGTAGTGCTCTTGCTGCGTAGTAGTTATTGCTTTCTTACGTGTTGTTAATAAATAGAGATATACTGAGTTGAGCTGATCAGATTCTGTTATGAATACATAGGTATTAAGTGCTGAATGTGTTTCTGATGAGGAATTGTATGGATTATTGGTGATAGGAAAAAGGCGCAAAATGTTGCGATGTATAAGGTCAGTTCGGAGTTGAAGTATGCTTCGAAGAGCTACAATATGTAGTATTATTTTGATCCCACCACTAGCGGTATATTTATTTTTCCCATTGATTTTGGTGTGTTTCATAATGCGATTGCTTGTTTGATTAATTCTAGCTATCTTCTTTAGGTAAAGGTGGGGACTGGATGACAGCGGGTCATGATATGCAGCAATCCTTTGGGGTCAAAGACTTTCTGGTCCTCTCCCCCTGTATCCATCTTGGTCTTGCTGTTTGGTTTACGTGATTAAGGGTAATGCGTCTTAACTTTGGATTATGCTTGTCCCTCAGGTGATTGCACCTCAGAGTGCTAGTGGCGTTATTCTTGATGCACCCGAGGCTAGCAAGCTATTAAGCACTGTGGCAATAGCTTTGTCTAAATGCTCCAGGTATCATTCTGACACAATCCTTTTGGTTCGTTGTGATTTAGGAGAGTAGCTTTAAAGGGGTCTGTGAAAATTGAGACTTTGTCCTCTTTATAAAATGCAGCTTATGGCCAGCATTTGTTCCAGTCCACGCAGAGCTTATATCGGTATCCAGAGTATGGGAACTATTTTCACTAGAAGATTTGAGGCTGATCGCATTAGTAGCCAGGTCCCAATAAAACTTATGCATCTTGAGGGGTTGTATGTATCAAAATTTGTAAGTTTTTGAATTCAAACTTATTGTTCAATTCCTGTACTTGAAATAGGTTTCTTTGCTTTGTCCATTAGTATATTCAGTGCTGTTTAATTAGTAATACCTCCTCTGGAACTCTTACTTGTGATTGTAATGAGGTTGAATATTTTTTATATGGTTAATATGTCTAGCTGAACCTCTTGCTTTTAACAAAGGAATTGATAATAATTTTGATTCATGTTTGATGTTTACTGATCTTAGTGGACATTTCAAGTTTCATTGGTTTGTTTTTGAGTCATGAATTCATGATGCTCCTACTCATTAAGTGAAATCTGCAACCAAAATTGAAGTACAGGGAAGCTGTCTATTTTGATCTGCTACAATCTGTGTGGGGCTCTATTCCAAACAATTGTAGTTATTATCACTTGAAAATAGAGACTTGGTAAGTTGTGAGGTTTTCCTTTGATACCTTGGGAATGCATTTCATGTTTACAGTGAGACAGTAGCCAGGATGAATATTATAGCTCTCTTAGCTATTGATTCAAACCAGCTGATAAAAAAGCATATTTGCAGAAGCTTATATGGATAAAAAATGGTGCATAACGGGAGCTCGAATCAAGGCTGAGTTGGAGGGGTTATTCAGGCTTTCTGAGTCGATCTTGCTCAAGGATCAGGATATACAGGGCCAGATCGATCGCTGCACCATTCATTTAGTCGGCAAAATCTCTTCCATTTTGGGGCTAAAGTATGAGTTCACACCTCTTCCATTTACATCTTTGAGCTCTAAAGAATGTGAAAGCTAACTGGTTTAAAGCAGACGAGAGCTTAATGAGAAGAAAACTGAATTTAGTATCTCTAGCTAGTACATGTAATTCATTAAAATCATTATCCGAGTGCAAAAATTGAAACATGAGCTAAAATTAGCTTCAATGCATCTGCATTTGGCACAAAATGGTAACATTGGCTTCTAATGCATCAACAGCAGACACATAATTATAACTCAATAGCAGTATACAGAACAAATTTTGTTCATAACATCATATTACTTTTAAACTAGTCCTGACATTCATAATACTTCTATTAAGCAAGAGCCAATGAACCATTACAAGGACTAACAACTTTAACAACAACAATAAAAAGAGCTCTAGACCCGATCCGGCTTCAATTGTATACAATTGTTTGAACTAAGTTCCTTCAGAAACACAAAAGATTGCAAATGTTACAAGCATTTGGCATCCTTTCATGCTACGTTGGCTTCGGATCTTAAGCCATTCCACCCCTCATGCCTCATTAAGACATCCGAATTTCCTATTGAAAATAGCATTCAGGCAGCGGTTTCTTTCTTCTTGGACCATAGCATTACAAGAGAGAATCCCATCAGTGACATTATCACAACCTATTTGTGAATAACAAATTATACACAGTCGTGAAAAAAAAAATGTTATACAAAATATTAGGAAGAAAAATGGGATCCGGGAATGAACAGTTTATTTCAACGCAGACATAATCATCCCAAACAAACTCCAAATGCTTAAGGGGAGAAAAACTCTGCACTTGAAAGTCAAGAAACATCTACAGTCTCATTATGCCCAGGAAAATTGCTTCAAACTCCAGTTATTTGTTTGACAAAATAGGTAGAAAATGTATCCAAAATATATACAATAATCCAGCAAGTGCCTGTCACACAATTCAAATGTATAATAAGCTTCACAAAATGTCATTTAACTTCTATTTGGTTGAGCTTCATTCTTCTCATAGACACGCAAAAAGGAAAAGGACGATGCAGCTTACCAAAAACAGTCTTAGCGAATTCATGGGTTTTTTGAGCATTCCTCTGACGATCTGTATATCCTGAATGCAGCTATGCATATCGTCATATTACCAATTACAGTCAATGCAGCTTGTAACGCCACTAGCACCTGAATTCAACAAATAATTTTCAGTCATTTGCTCTGAATCATAAAACTTTAATGATATGAGTACATGATACGATTCAACAGAGTATCAGTTTTAAAAGAGTCAAAATATATAACTTGTTTGGAGGCATCACATGAGCCGAACAGAATCATTTTAGAGTTGGGCCAAATTTTTCTGAGGAAAAAGTGAATAACTTGCATCATGTGCTTACCTCGAGAGATTCTGCATTGTAAAAGAAATGCCACGTACATGCGCAAAATGCTCCTCCTAGGAGGGGCACCTGCATCATACAGGAATTAATGAGAAATATGCATAATTTGGAGAACTGGAGATGTATACAAGGTGCGGCTAGATTATGCATTATAAAGGACATGATTCATTTCCTGCGTGCTAAAAGGCTCAGTGGTAAAAGGATCAGCAGGCAGTACTAGGATACTAGTTGTTCTTTTTATTCCCTAATGAATGGCAGTATTTGCTAATTCTCTGTTTGTAAATTGTCCATCTAGTCTATATTTGATACAAGTTACTTGTGCAATTCTACTGTAGAGCTACAATACACTTGGACTTGGATTTCCAGAATCAAAGGAATTTAGCAATAGATCAACAAAACCAACCGCCCAATCTGAGTCCCAAAGCTATCTGTTGTCTCGAGATAATGCCAATATTTTATATCTACGTAGTCAAAAACAAAAATAAAGCCATGTCTAAAAAAAGAAAGCTAGTATACAGGAAAGACCATGTAAATTGATGTTCCTCCAGCCAAAACTTGACATTTAACATCTAGAAGATTGAGCACCCCCAACAAGACAAACCATGCACACAAACCGAGCGAATAAATTGAAAGTACCCTCAGCAGTGGGTTAGTACTAGCAACAAAATTGCCTGAAGGCCCTGTTTTGTGAACTAGGTTTTTGAAGTTTAAGGTTCTTAAGTGGTGCAGACCGAGAAGGACGTAGAGACCATGAAGTATAATCACATTCCACCTCACCTTCCATCACAAATTTTATAGAACTATTTTGTACGTTTAAACTGAAGAGGTAGCTATAACCCTAAAATAAGCAAAATGTCCTTCCATGGAGACCTTGAGTTCATCGAATGCACCTTGCACTCAATTTCCCCTGTCAGGTGCTGATTAGTGGTCAGTTTCTAAATATCCAGAAAACTAAACAAACTTAGTACTGCTCTTTACTTCCAGGTGTCCATTTAGGTAAATAATCTGCAGCAAACAGAATAAGCTCCCTACTTTATGAGTTTCAGTAAGCGTTCAATTTGTGAAAGCTATAACTATGGACCTACTCTCCTACCTGGAATTACTATTAATTATTTAGTTCCTAGTGATCATGTTAATGCTAATATAAAACTCTTAATGCTATATTAGATATCAGATACAATGTTAATGCTATATAAAACTGGGAATTAACTGAAACCCCACAAAATGCTATCATCCAGCCAGCAATTATCTGAGTAACCTAGTGTAATCAGCTAAGGCCTAAGGGAAGTACCGGATCACTGATTTTACATGTATGTCGATTTTCATAAACTTCAGTCTGGACAAGATGTACAAGCTCAAACTAAATCCATCCACATCAACCCAGAAACAAAAGCACATTCACAAATGAAGATTGAGGGTTGAGCACTCAAAGTACAAAAAAAACATTTCAATTATAGGACATTGACCTTTTACTTACTTTCTCACCTTACCTTTTAGATGGATGAAAGGAAGTTTATAAATATTTAGAAATGAGCTGTTTCCACGCTAAAAGGTAAGGTGAGAAAGTAAGTAAAAGGCTCAGCAAAGTCGGGTACTTCCCCAAACTGTATTTGGAGCAGTTGTATAAATACGTGAATAAATTTATGAATATTTTGGTAAGAGAAACATCTCATCCCACTATTTGCTAATCCAGTCAATATGAGTAAGTTATTTTTTTGCAATTCTATATTAGAGCTACATCGTGCTCGGGTTTCCAGTAGCAAATGGATTTACTGATCGAACCACAACACCAATTTAGTAATCTTAGTCCAAAGCTATCTGTTCTATCTATAGATCTAGTCAAAAAAATTATAACAATAAAATTGTGCCAAGTAAAGTGAAGATGGTAAACAGAAAAGGCCATCTAACCGTTCCTCCAGCCAAAGCATCACATTCAGCACTAAAGAAGATTGAAAAACAAGATGAACCATACACACAAAACGAGTTCCTAAATTTAAAGTGCCCTTAACTGCGAAGTTGCAGATCAGCTCTGCAGAAACCATGCCTCAAGGTCCTATTTCAGAACTAGGGCTCTGAACCTGGAAGGCTCTGAAGAGGCAAACAATGCCTGAAAGGGACACAGAGACACAAAGTATAATTGCATTCTACCACATCTTCCCTAGCATTAAATCAGACATTGCATAAACAATATTTTAAGTTTAGACTGAAACATATTATACGGAAGAGATGATTTTTCATCCTACATTATAAAAAGCTGTCACAAGATACCTGTCAATTCCAAATTATCTAGAAAGCTAAATAAAACTTAGTACTTCTCCCTAAAAACCAAGTGTCATCATAAGAAAAATAATCTGCAAAAATCAGATCAAGTTCCCTACTTTAGGAAAGACATGACTATGAAGTATGAACTCACTCTCCTACCTGGAATTACTATTATTTAAGCACAAGGTAGACAGCAATGAATGCTATACAAAGCTGGAGTGGAGTATGAAAAAGAGAAACCAAGCAAATATACTGCGTTCAAAAAAATTTGCAAGAACTGATGAAACCATCCGAACTTAGTAATCAGCAAAGGGATGTGCCAAATTCCTATTTTTTATAAAATTTAGTTAGGACAAGATATCCATGCTTATGTCCAGGCAAGGAGGTTTAAACTTTAAAGTATAGTAGTAAACTAAACCTGTACCAAAAGCACCATAACACAACTGCAGAGTTGATAGAGATGCTTTCAACAAGCAACCAACCATACTAGAGCAAAAAATCTAAGCCAAAAAAATGGCACGTGGGCCTCAGTTAAAGTTACACACTATAGCTGGACACTGCAAGCATAGGAACAATTGATTAACCCTCCCACCGTTCCCGTGTTCATACCAGCCGCAGACCCATATTATAAAAGGATTTGTATGGAAGTCTTTTGCATCTCTCATTATGAGAAGCCAGCCGATTACTTAACATGTGGTGAACTATGTAAACCTACAACTACGGAACTACCTAAAATAAAAATTGATCATTTTCTCCGCAGCTTATGAGCTCAAGTGATTTTGTCGAAAAACACAAATGAAAGAAGAGATCATCAATATTCTAGCTCTTCATTCAAAAATACTCAATCATGTAGGAAATAAGACTACTAAGGTGGCAAATAAAATGGCAAAAATGTTACAAAACATAATGAATATGCAAAAGAAGAGCAGCAATTCTTACCATACCCCAAGAAAGCCCCTTCCATGCCTCATTCCCACTCTTTTCCCCGTATTGCCAAACCAAACCCATCGCAATTATCCTGTTCCACACCAAAATATTTCACCAATTCATCAAAAAAAATAAAAAACCAAGAAAATCACACACTAAAATAAGCGTGCCGATGTAAATGTACCATTCTGCAACACTGGAGACATGTATAGCCCAGGTGGGCAAGGAAAGAGCATTGGCAGGCTCACTCAACTGCAAAGAAGACCCCATTAATGAAGGTAATTCTGCAGCACTACAAGAGGGCCCCAAAAGAGCCAAACTGGCTGTGCCCAGAAGAGTGAGCACGCATTTTTTGGCTAAGGCGTCATTTCCAGTAATTTGTTTCAAGTTTTTTCTGCAATTTGTTGAATAAAGATGCAATCTTTGAGATGGGATACGAGCATTTGTTGGTTTGCACACTGAATATGCCCCGAGTGGAGATAACCCAGCAAATGTTTCCATCCTCAGAAGTCAGAACTCAGAAGTATCCTTGCAGAACTTGGTGATAGTTAACGAGTGTAATCTGGAAACTTTCTACTACTCCATTAGAAATTTCAGTTCAATTCGTAAAATAGAGAGTTAGAAAATATGCAAAATCCCAAAAGTCTGCGGTCTATGTTCAATTTCATCCGTTACAGCCTTTCTGGAGATTGGGTTAATTTTTTTTAAAAACGCACATTTTGCCAATTGTTACAAATTATGCAATTGAAACATGAGCCAACATTAGCTTCAATGCCTTTGCATTTGGCACAAAATGGTAACATAAGCTTCAAATGCATTTGCATTTGGCATCACATGTTGTTTCAGACACATAATTATAACTCAGTAGCAGCAGAAAGGACAAATTTAGTGACATATCTAAACTAGTCCTGACATTCATCATACTTCTATTAAGCAATAGCCTATGCATTTTGTTATTCAAAAGGCCTGGAGCGAAGGCTATGATGTGTAAGTGACATTTGTTGGAATGCAATGAAATATATATCTTCCATCAAAAAAAAAAAACAATAGCCTATGCACCATTACAAGGACTAACAACTTTAACAACAACAATGAAAAGTGCTCCAAACCGAATGAAATCGTTCATCTGGCTTCCATTGTATACAATGTTTGCGAATTGTTTTCAAGCATTTGGCATCCTTTCGTGGTACGTTGGCTTCGGATCTTAAGCCATTTCACCCACCATACCTCATTAAGACATCAGAATTTCCTATTGAAAATATCATTCAGGCAGCGGTTTCTTTCTTCTTGGACCATAGCATTACAAGAGAGAATCCCATCAGTGACATTATTACAACCTGCAAATTGTTCAGAACCAACCACGCCTTAACTTTAATTATCAGAACCAAATATAGCCTAACTTTAATGATTTTGTCTATGCTATTTTTCTGATCACGTAAACTGTAGTAGAAGTAAACGGCGTGATGACTTACAGATATAGCTGGAGGGACACTGACAAGGGGATCTTGGAAGAATTTGTTAGCGAGTGCAAGAGCTAGAAGACTACTCTGCATGCCTACAGAAGTATAAGAGGCTTAAAATTGCTAGTATAAGAGTTTCCAGATAGATCAATAATAACTGAAAAATCCGAACCTGTTTCATAGGATAGGGTTCTTTGCAGGGCTTTCACATCAGGTGCATTTTGAAAGAAAACACCGGTGAAGGCATAGCCACAGACAAATGCTGATATATGAAATACAACCACGAGAAAAAGGACTGATAATCCTGAAGGGGACATTACAGAACTGATGTTGATTGCAAGAGGAGCTCCAACACAAAGGGCGGTAACAAACACTGATAGAGGTGGCAAAAATGGCCGAAGGGCGCTCGAAACCCCTGGAAGGATCCTGCAGATGCAAAATAATTCAATACATACCCTAAAAATGGGATTCTTCACATCAAAAACCCAATCTTTACTAGGCATTGATGATAATACAAGTAACTAATACTAATACTATATTGACATTCTTTATATCATGAAACTAATGCATTCTCAGTACCGATTTAGAAGTAGACCAGCAGCAACAGGTGCAACTACAATCTGCAGAATGTTGGAAACCATTCCTTTAACATCAACTGGCAGCCGTTTCCCAATAAGTAACAAAGACAAGATCGGGGTGACAAAAGCTGCACTAGCCGTGGATAAGGATGTCATCACAATGCTAAGAGGGGCCATTTCTGGATCAGTCAAGAAAGTGGCGTAATTTGAAAGTTGAGCCCCACTCACACATGCAGCCAGCATGATTCCTACAGCTGATTGATGCATTCTACTTCAGCTAGTTTGAAACCAGCAAAAGGAGATTGAATAAAAATTGCAGACTTGTTACCTAAGGAAGTAGGGAGGCCAAATACAGTCATAGAAATTGTCCCAATAAGAAACCCAAGGAGTGGCTTCACTACAAACTGACCAATATAACCAGCCAATATAGCCGCTGGTCTGTTAAATGCTTCAAGAAAATCTTTTTCACTTGAATTAACTCCAACCGCAAACATCAGAAATCCTAGTGCTGGAGCATAGTACCTAATAATTAAAGATGAGGAGTGTGGTATCAGATATGCAAAAGGACACTTTTCTCTTCATACACTATTTGCATAATGGATGCAACTAATACCATACTTAGTCTAAATAGTCCTTTCACCACTGTGAAACAACCTTTCAATCTTTGTAAGACTTCACTTGCCTGACATGATCAATCAAATAAATGCAACTCACTTCCATTTAGATAGATGCGGTAACAAATCTATACTATGTAGGAGGCCACAATGCATAAGATTCGACCATGAATAGTGAACAAACCTGTTAGTAAACCACGTAAAAGAAGGCGGATAAACAAGAGCCAAGACAGTGCTGCCAAGAACCACTTGAGGAAGAATGGAATTGGCCCCTCTTAATATTCTTAAGAAGGGTGCCTCCTTCAGCTTAATCTGAATTTCAGACAATGCACATTAACATAAGAACAGATTTTCATATGTATCAGTTCATCTCCATATGTACAATAATTATTTATGTGGATAGCAAGACTTTGTACACACTCGAACCCCCACCAAATATAGCTCCATTGAAGATCATTTTCACTTATATATTCCAAAAAATTGCAGAAAAAGATTTAAGCAGATCAGGAAAGGTAATGAACCTCATCAGATGCTTCGAACGAATCACTCGATAAACCATCCTGTATACATCTTGTACTAAACAGCAATCTTGGCCTCCCTCCTGTGATCATTAACAAGGCATTTACTTATATCAACGTGTTTTCAGAAACCCAAAAAGAACACATTTTTAGCATAAACTTACCAGCAAAAACAAGCTGGTGGAAATTTGGCCGAAGCCTCAGGACTCTAACTCCTGCAAATGAGTACTAATTAGACATGATTTCAATGATTAACCCCTGTTGAACATGACATACAGAACAAACCTGGGAAATGAAGAGGGGATTCTACAGTTCTTGGAGAACCAAGAAATGAGATTCTGAGCTTATTAGCTGGATTTTCTTGGAGGGGAGATCGAAGGGGAACCTGAAGAAGTTGACCATTTGGAAGTGCACCCATTTTTTCAGTACTCAAAAACGGCGTAATGGAATGTTCCAAGTTAATATGAGTTAGTGTGTAAATTATGAATTTTTATAGTGCGTAAAGTATGAATTTGGATACTTTTATATTCTAATATGGTTCGTTTGGCAATGTGAATCAGCTGGAAAGGAAGAGAGTGGCAAATTTACTTGTGATGATTTGCTGGGCCGATTTTCATTGATTGGTTTGAGTCTCATGATTACAGCTTACAGTTCATGTAACTGATTATGGGCTGGGTTGAGTTTTTGTTCTGATATCATAATTAGGGTTCAATTGGGGATATGCTCGTTTAGAGGTAAGAGTAGAGATAACCCAAATTTATAAGAAAGTGTCAATGTATCCCAAGTAATTTAAAAGTGCTGGTGTACCCCTATGATTACATTGAATAAAGAAGTGTACCTCTACAGCCAATTTTTCAACAGCATTTTGAACCAAAAGACAAATTACCCTCACTTGTTGACATATTTTTTCCCTGACCCAAATGCCTATGGGCACACAAAAAAATTCAATAAATCGATATCACTGAATTACAGAATAAATGCACGATATTATTGAAAAAGTTAACCTTTATATCCAACAAATTGAAAATATTGATGAACTTACCATAATCTCGCCAACTCTATTCTCTCCTTTGGTAATTTGAGCTAGTCACACAAATTATTATTGGGTGTGGTGGTTTCGGTCCCCCGACTCACACTAATTTCTAGACATTGTGGTTTTGATCCCCTCGGTTTCAAACGCGTTCATCCGATGAAGTAATGGAATTGGTTGGGGCATTTTCGTTCTAAAATTTTCTTTTTTATCATTAAATAATAGTGAGGGTATATTTGATATTTTATATTTGGTCAAAGAAAATTCTGTCCAAACTATACATTTGAGAGTATAGTGGCACTTTTTTAAAACATAGGGGTACATTGACACTTATTTAAACACTTTGGGGTCCAATAACACTTTTTTTAAAATAATTATATGAGAAACAAATTTCATGACGGGAGCCTAGATTTTCATATCAGTTTCAAAATACAATAGCATAATCGATAATTCTATCCTAATCCGTAAATTATCAAAAAATAGTGAAACCACTACACTGAATTGTCCTTTGGTAAATTGTTCATTTTGCCCTTGTACCCTCTTTGACATCATAACAACATGTATGTACTGTAACTTATAGGCAGGGTTGCCTTTGACATTTTGAAGGCCAGGACATCCGGTACAATTGAAAAATAAGTCTTCCATACGCAGTGCATATTTTGTTTATTTGTCGTCCATATTTTTATTAAATAATTATATATACAATGATAATGATATATAACTGATTTGCAAGTGTATGCAATAGAAATAGTATATATGATGCATATGTCTGATATACATAATTATTGACCATATATCGAAGACGTATTTTTATTTTGGACTGCAAAATAAGCAAAATACGGACTGCGTATAGCATGTCCCAAGTAAAATGAGGCCCTAAGTAGATTAATAAAAAAGTTAATGAGTAAATACAAATTTTCTACAAAGTCAAATAATAACTAATTCTTTTGAATCAAACACTAAAACAATAAATAAATAAAAAGAGAAAAGATGAAATTGAATGTATGTGGTTTGATAATTGAAACAAATAATGAATGTTTTGATTGGAAAAATAGAAGAATGAGGAGATGCTGGATGAATTTTTGATGGGAAAAGGAAAAGATTCAATCCCAAGATTGTGGAAGATTGTGATTTAATTTATCGCTAAAAAATAAAAAGTATATCTACAATACTTAATAATAGAATTTTGGGCCCTGTTCAAAAGGTCTGGTGCTATAATCAACTAGTTAATTAAGGGGAGAAAATTGAATTTTCATTGATTTAAACACAAACAAATACAAATTGCAGAAACTAAGCAACTATGGAGAATTAAGAAAAGGGCATAAACGAAAATAAGGGAAAGACGGTGAGATGAATATAAAGAGAATCTAGATGAGAGAGAGAATCTAAGCAGCATAAGAGTGCGTTTGATAACTACGTTAATAGCTTAATTTGATGGATTAAGCGCCGATATCTCAATTCGATGCCAATCATTTCTCTGTGTTGGATATTTGTAATTGTTCTTCATACTGTGGTGTCCTCTGGTTCTGATTGCACCATATCTTCAAATCTTACCGTCTCAGAATTCATTAATGCCAAATCCAAGTTGAGTTGTTATTTGAAAGTAAAAACATGTGAAAAGAATATGATGCCCCATTTGGTTTGACATTCCCCCTCCTTGGCTTCAGCTTGTCCTCAAGGCTGAGAACGAAACTTCCCATACTAAAATGAAGGGAATTGTTGCTTGATGTTGCTATCATTTTCCCATGAAACCTCCTCTTCTTCCATTCCATCAATCATTGAACTTCCTGCCGGTTACCTTTCTGTATCAATCTTCTTTGCAATATTCTAGCAAACTCCAGGTGTATGCTGCAATTACCAGTAGGTGGTGCGTCAATGAGTTTTTTGAGCAAAGACACAAAAATCACTAGATAAATTCTGGCTTGTTCAGGCAATTGCAATATATAAACTACTTCCCTAATGCGCTTGATAACCTGGAATGGTCCAAAAAAACTCAGAAGCTAGCTTGAAGTTCATGGTTCCACTGAGAGACTTCTGTTTGCATTTCTGAATCTTCGAATAAATATTATCTCCCACAGAGAAAGTTTGGTCAGTTCTCTTCTGATCAGCATAAGCTTTCATCCTAGCTTGTGCCTTCTAACGGTGTTGTTGTAGCAATGCAGTAGTATCAGCCCTCTGTTGAACCATGTCTTGTACTGCTGGAAAAATAGAATCTGTCATGCTTCCGACAGCTAGCGCCAACGGTTTCACCCCATAGAGGGCTTTATGAGGGGACATGTCAATCCCGGTGTGGAATGTGGTATTATACCACCACTCTGCAGTGCTAATCCAGTTCTTCCGTGGACTTGGCTTATCTCCACAAAAACAGCGCAACTAGGATTAGACCACTTGGTTGACTCTCTCAGTTTGTCCGTCTATCTCGGGATGATAGGTTGAACTGTACTTTAGTGTCACACCCAACTTAGAGAAGAATTCCTTCCAGAGGAAGCTTAGAAAGACTCTATCCTGTCACTTATAATGGTCTCTGACATCCCGTGCAATTTAAACATCTTGGATGAGTAGAGCTGAGCCACTTGTTGTGCAGTAAATGGGTGAGCAAGAGCAATAAATTGACTATACTTGGTCATCCTATCGACCACCACAAGAATAGTGACAGTGTCTTGCGAGAGGGGGTACCTCCATGAAGTCCACGGTGACATGTTTCCAGACTTGGTCTAGGATAGGGAGGGGCTGCAAATGGCCTGGTGGATGACAATGCTCTTTTTTCAGACAGATGGCACAATGTTGTATGAACTTGATGATATCCTGCCAAATTCCATGCCTGAATAATATAGACAAGACCCTCTGTATAGTGGCATTTTGCCCAGAATGCCCACCAATGGTAGAGGCATGCATCGAGGATAGGATATGTTCTCTGGTTCCTCCCACACTACCCACATATACCTTGTTGTTTCTCTTGTTGTTTCTCTTGATAACTACGTTAATAGCTTAATTTGATGGATTAAGCGCCGATATCTCAATTCGATGCCAATCATTTCTCTGTGTTGGATATTTGTAGTTGTTCTTCATACTGTGGTGTCCTCTGGTTCTGATTGCACCATATCTTCAAATCTTACCGTCTCAGAATTCATTAATGCCAAATCCAAGTTGAGTTGTTATTTGAAAGTAAAAACATGTGAAAAGAATATGATGCCCCTTTGGTTTGACATTCCCCCTCCTTGGCTTCAGCTTGTCCTCAAGGCTGAGAACGAAACTTCCCATACTAAAATGAAGGGAATTGTTGCTTGATGTTGCTATCATTTTCCCATGAAACCTCCTCTTCTTCCATTCCATCAATCATTGAACTTCCTGCCGGTTACCTTTCTGTATCAATCTTCTTTGCAATATTCTAGCAAACTCCAGGTGTATGTTGCAATTACCAGTAGGTGGTGCGTCAATGAGGTTTTTGAGCAAAGACACAAAAATCACTGGATAAATTCTGGCTTGTTCAGGCAATTGCAATATATAAACTACTTCCCTAATGCGCTTGATAACCTGGAATGGTCCAAAAAAACTCAGAAGCTAGCTTGAAGTTCATGGTTCCACTGAGAGACTTCTGTTTGCATTTCTGAATCTTCGAATAAATATTATCTCCCACAGAGAAAGTTTGGTCAGTTCTCTTCTGATCAGCATAAGCTTTCATCCTAGCTTGTGCCTTCTAACGGTGTTGTTGTAGCAATGCAGTAGTATCAGTCCTCTGTTGAACCATGTCTTGTACTGCTGGGAAAATAGAATCTGTCATGCTTCCGACAGCTAGCGCCAACGGTTTCACCCCATAGAGGGCTTTATGAGGGGACATGTCAATCCCGGTGTGGAATGTGGTATTATACCACCACTCTGCAGTGCTAATCCAGTTCTTCCATGGACTTGGCTTATTTCCACAAAAACAGCGCAACTAGGATTAGACCACTTGGTTGACTCTCTCAGTTTGTCCGTCTATCTCGGGATGATAGGTTGAACTGTACTTTAGTGTCACACCCAACTTAGAGAAGAATTCCTTCCAGAGGAAGCTTAGAAAGACTCTATCCTGTCACTTATAATGGTCTCTGACTATGTTGCTCCGACACGGAATGGGTGTCGTGTCGTGTCCCCATATCCGATACGGGGACACGGAATTTCTAAATTTTGTAGATACGGGGATACGGTCAACGACATGTCTTGACTAAGTATACCGACACGGCTATGCCATATCGTGTTGTATCCATCCATGTCATGTCGTGTCCCCAATTCTGTCTGACATGTTGAGTTCCATTTATATGGAATATAATCGCATATTTAGGATAGCTAAATCAGTCCATTATTTTTCTGTACAAGAGAGGGCTTTTTAAAAATAAAAAACAATTCTGTCTGGGCCTCTGGCCTCATTTAGCCCATAGCCAATGGACCTCATAAATAGACACAAAAAAATATACTTATTTTGTCAAAAATTAGTCTCCTGCATCTCCTCAAATCAAAAAGTCAGATCTTTCACGGTTTGCCGCCACCGATCAACCTCTGCCGCCGCCGATCGACCTCTGCTGCCGCCGATGATCCCAAGAATCGCCGCCGCAACGGTGACCCATCATCTACTGCCGCCGCTGGACCACTATTTCCCAAATTTTCTCCACTTCTTTCTTCTTTCTTCTACTTTCTTCAACGCGATACCGATACGGGTCCGTAACTTCGGACACGCGACCAGACACACGTATCCGACATATTCGGACACATATTTCGTGTCGTATTTCGCGTCGTATCGGTCGACACGGCGACACGAGGGGTTTAGGGCGAGTCGGAGCAACATTGGTCTCTGACATCCCGTGCAATTTAAACATCTTGGATGACTATAGCTGAGCCACTTGTTGTGCAGTAAATGGGTGAGCAAGAGCAATAAATTGACTATACTTGGTCATCCTATCGACCACCACAAGAATAGTGACAGTGTCTTGCGAGAGGGGGTACCTCTATGAAGTCCACGGTGACATGTTTCCAGACTTGGTCTAGGATAGGGAGGGGCTGCAAATGGCATGGTGGATGACAATGCTCTTTTTTCAGACAGATGGCACAATGTTGTATGAACTTGATGATATCCTGGCAAATTACATGCCTGAATAATATAGACAAGACCCTCTGTATAGTGGCATTTTGCCCAGAATGCCCACCAATGGTAGAGGCATGCATCGAGGATAGGATATGTTCTCTGGTTCCTCCCACACTACCCACATATACCTTGTTGTTTCTCTTGATAATTCCCGACACTAGAATTCAGCCACTCCATCAGGCTCCGTTGTGGCTTGCAAGATGTATTCCCGAGCCAAAGAATCTCCCTTCTAACTTTCCTCTAACTGCTTAAACCAATATGGTTACAAAGTAGAGAGCTCTTGAAATTTAATCAGTTGAGGCTCCGTAGTTACCTCTTCCTCCATGTCTGACCTTCTTGACAAGGCATCTGCTGCAACATTTACTTTCTCTTTTCTATATTGAATTTCAAAACTCGGGCCAAATTTTGAAAAGTAATTTGGTTACCGACCCTAACAAAGTCATTTGGTTACCATGAAAAGCGTGTTGTAAGATTTGACGAGTATGGAGTCTTGACCAAATACACTTTTCACTATTTAAAGAGAACCAACATTTCAGCTGCTTTGTTGAAAAGTGCCAAGCCTGTAACACGGGAAGTTAAAGACAAGCACCGAGCAGAATACTATAGGTGGTTGGTCATCTCTTGAGTTTGAAGAAAGGAGATAAACTTAATGCAGCTTACAAAGAGAGAATAAATGATAGTCAGTTTATTCCTTGGACTCCTGAACATTATATTGAGTGTGTTGATGGACTATTTGGTCATTATAGAATCGGGTTGTTCATGTCCTATCTTCAGTGGAAAAGTATCGAGAAATCAGCAGAGGTTAGTGTTATCCTCACAGTATTCAAGGCCGATGACTTGCGTGAAGCTATGAACCGGGGTTAGTGACTCTGGTACTGCAAAAATATCCTCAAAAATGTTCTGCAGTTTGGTGGCACTCTTGTAGCTTGATCTTCTATCGAACTCGAAAGTTCAGTGCTAGATTATAAACTCATCATCTTACTGCTCAGAACCTCAGACCTCACCTCATTCTCGGCTTCTTCACTAATATCCTCAATATGCACAGAACTCCCAAGTCCAACAGTTTTCACACAAGCAGCTATAGACTTCAAATGATCCAATCTCCTCCTTTTGTAATCTTGCGTAAACCTTACCTCGACACCCCTCATTTCTTTTTAAGTGACACCGTTTCTTCCTCCCCTATAAGGGTCCACAAACGCCCTTTGCTGCAAAAGGTTAAACGCATGTTTGCATAGTCAAAAGTGATAGAGTTGTATATACTCAAGCAGTCGGACCCTACAACCAGATCAACATCCCCAAGCTTCATAACCCTTAGATCATGCGAGAAAAGGCGACGTTGAATTTTTCACCATACCGTCGGGCACAACGCATTTCCATATACTTGCTCCCCGTTGGCCACACTAACCACAAAGGGTCTGGTATCAACCTGCTTTAATCCAATTATGTTGGCAAACTCCATGTCAATAAAGCTATCGCTGCTTTCAATATCAAGCAACACCTTAAATCTTCTACCCTCAATCCATCCATATAAAGTGATGGTTTTAACTCTGCGCTTAGTCCAATAGACTTGACCACAAAGTGTTCTGGTTCTTCCCTTTTCTCAATTTTTGGTGCTTCCACTCCCTTCTCCATGATCAGAATTCCCTCATCTTCATTACTCATATTACTGTGAATCCCGTAACTTGCTTGAAGTTATAGTTATGCCATGGTCCATAATTTTCACTACACTTGTAACACAAACCATTCTCCATCCTAAATTGCATATCTTGGGGTGATATTCTCCTATAACCACCAGAAAATCCATTTCTATCATTTCTACTTTCTCCCACCTATTACTTTTATTTGTTACAGTTCTAGAACCAGGATTACCCACATGCACGTTATTTTGTAACCCCTAGACTTTTTACTTTGTAATTCTAAAATTTGTTCTTATAATGAAGCCAGATATATAGATTGCAAAGTTACAGGTCTTAACATTAATACCATAGGTTTAAGTTCGTCCTTAAGGCCATTAAGGAAACTTGAAACAAAATAGTTTTAGATAGTCTTGGTTCCTTACACAACACTAGATATTTGTGGTCCTCGAAGCTTTCCTAGTAGGCATAAACACTCCCTTTCTGATACAACTTGTTAAATTTGTCGAACCCGTCTCCCTCACCCGGTTCTATAAAGAGCTATAGCACAGCCTCGGAGAAATCCATCCAACCCTAGTGAGGTCTTGACCCCTTGGCACTAAGAAACCATGCTTCAACTCGCCCTTCGAGAACCACTATACTGCATCCACCTAGTCAGCATCTGGCACACGGTAGTAGTTTAAGTATTTAGAACATCTCCTGAGCCTCTCCTGAGAACGTCGGTGGCTCTATCTTTGGTACCTGAAACGGCATTCTGACTAGCCTCTCCCTGTCGTTGTTAACCATCATCTCCATTTCATCATACCGATCGTTCTTCTTAGGCTGCAACGAAATTCCCACCTCATGAATCAATTAGTCTCCCATCACCTTTTGGTGGTGCAGTAGTGTGAGCACCGTCTCTTTGAACTCGTTCATCTAATTTTAGAAAACTCGGAATTGTATCAAGTTCCCAGAAAATAAGCTTTGCTGGAAAACATGTCGCTATTAAAGTTCTTTCTAAATACAACGTCACAGGGGGGAAATCTCTTTGCTTATTCCTCCAGGTAATGAGTGTTGATAACATTTGAAAGAGATCTTGCATTGATTAATGAAGCCTTTGAAGCTATGGTAAAGGATCCAAAGAGTGTTGATGAAATGCTTCAGAAATATTAAAACGGCCTGAGTGGGAAGTGTTTGTGTCTTAGAGTAGGTTAAGAGGTGCCAACCTTGGGTAAATGTGTTAGTGAATGTGTGGGGCGCCTAGAGGGGATCTAATTATAGAGTGTATGTTAAGAGGGCCGGAAATGAATTTAAACAATTTAGGTGTTGGGTGGCTGGGATGTACTTGAAACATGGCTTGTAAACGTATCATCCTTGATAGGTCGTTTTTCTACCAAATAAACTTGCTAACAATTTAAGTTTATATTTAAGTATAGCGAAAGTAAGGTCGATCCCACGAGAAACAATGTAATCAAATTCTTATTTTTATAGATCAAATTTTGGTTAGCAACCACGCTTCAACTAGAGAGATTTATTTTTTTATGAATTAAAACTAAATTAAACTACACTATGAATGCAAATACGAATTCAAATAAACAATGCAAAAGACTTTTGTACTTTATCAGGCGATGAAATCCGGTAACAGACAAATCCACATTAACATATAATTTATTCGATCACGGGCACAATAATTAATTAAGTTGCATGAATCAATCAGTTATAGACTGCCGAGAATCAGCTACAAGACACAATCCAATTTCTTCTTAATTATTCGATAGCCAGCAAGGATCAGCTATAAACTGTCTACTTCTCTAATCAAGATATAACCTAGCTGGATTCAGCCTAGATCTAGATTATCTTAACAGCATTAAGCACAAAAGAAACCCGATTCAGATAATTTATAATCAAAACAGTTGTCACAAATTATCTACCCATTATTCTCACTATCTGCTGTTAGTTTCGCCACTAATTAAATATGCCCACTAGATAAAGATAAATAGCGGAATTTAATTGGCACTATCCTGAATAACCTAAGGTTGTACAAGTCTCAAGTAATTCAGAAATCAAATATGCACACAGAATAATTAGGAATTCATACAAAGTAATTATTAAGCACGTTTAGGCCGCACATATAAATTATTGTTAATGCTTCATCGCCCTAACCGGAATAGAAATTTAGCTACTCATGCTAAGAACGATCACACGAATAATATATATAAACATAATTAAATAAGAAAATAAAAGATGAAGAAGAAGAATGCTTATTGATTTTTGCTGAAGTTCTTGACGGCTCCGTACAATTGCGGCTTAAAACCCTAATTGCTATCTTGAACGACCCCCTATCTCTACCTCTCAGAAGGTATTTATATTGCCAAGAAAACCTAAACTAACTCAAACCCTAGGCCCATTAATTCAGCCGTGGATGAGTATAATATCTAGGTCTATAATCCAAAATGGAAAAGGTATATTTACTACCTAATTACACAAATCTAAAATCACACGTGCACACACAATTTGTACACCTTATTTGACTTTTCATCAAGTAATTAAATATTATTTTATTAAATATGTAAAACCAGCCGCAACAATTCTTTCAGCCTTGGGCAAATATTTTCCTACACTAACTTTTTATAAATACGTATAGCTGATTAGTGATCGACAAGTCGAAACACAACTTAGCCGCCCGTAGAAAAAGTCAGTAATAGGAATTGCCTCTCCCTTCAGCTCATGACTTCTTCTTCTCCCCGGTATAATGGAATTGTAACGATCCACTATCCGTTGGAGCACACTACCTCATTAAAAAACCTTTTGGAAAAAGAGTGTAGTGTCTAGCTCCCCTTCATGGCTCCAAGTATCCTTGATTTCGTCTCTTTTCAACAATTTTTCATTTAATTGTATTCCGCCATTTTCTTATCATTCCTGTACTAAAACACACCTTCATGCACATCAAATGGCAAAAGAGAGAACTAAAAATCATATAATTTAGATGCATAAAATACACCAAATCAATCCTCCCGAGCTCTACTTTCAACGCTCTTATGATCTCTACAATAGTTTAAAGTGTGATCGATTGCTTGAACATATTAGTGTTCAAGCGTGGAATCATACACAAGTGAGATATACCTCTATTCCAATAAATATATTTCGTGTCATGGCTTCAAAATTCTACAAGGAAGCTGGTAAGAAACTAAGAGTGGTGTAAGGTTAAATGATATGAGGAGAAGAAAGTGTTTATGTGATTCAGGTTAGAGTTTGATTATACTGAGGAAGGTCAAGCTGACAAAAAAAGCTAGGAAGAATGAAGGATTGTAATTGATTCATTCCTTTTTGTCAGTTTTGCTTCACCACAGATAGTGGATACAACCATTTGATAGAGTTAGGGAATATATTATTGAGCAATCCAAACACTTCACTGAAAAATTGAGCACCGTTGAGGATTTAAATAAGTCCATAATAGAGAAGTTAGTTCAAGAAATGAATGATCACAATAAAGTAATGGAAGTTGCTAACAGTAATTCCTTCTTCGACGACCTAAGTTGTGTCCCCATAATGTTAAAAATCCGAGTTTCATGGAAAAAAATACAGATATATAACTGAACTGAAATAATTTTAAAAAAATTTATGATTAAAAATTATTTTTTAATGAAAATGTAGTGCATTAATATGAAATTAAAATAAATATATTATATTTATCCGATGAAGGAGTGTGCATGTGTAACTCAAGGCTGCAAGCATCTGCATTCCTAGCGTATAAGAAAGACTAATATAAATTTATAAGACGGTTATATCTACGCATTGTTTTCTTTTCAAGATCCTCAATTAGTTCCTAACACTTTTATTTTCAACTAACTAGAATATTAATTTGAAAACCCTAAACTTATGTAGATTAATTTATGCATCTATCTTTTCGTTCCTCACTGAAACAAAAACTGAGAGGAATCAATTCAAAAGAAACAAAACGTAAAAGATTAGTGATTGATGTGATGAATATTTAACGGATCAATTTTTAAAAAACAAGCCCAGATGGTTCACATCCAAGCTGTCGTTTATTCTTTGCTTTGTGCAACAAAATAAAGCAAATTAAATAAATGTGTAAGGTAGGTACAAAAGTTGCATAAACATGGAATTTGGACCCATCTCTAAATTATTTAAGTTAACGTTATATGCTATAGATATTCTATTAAAATTTAATAATCCAATCTATGCCAACCTTTGTCAACGACATCATTATACTTTACTCTATCATAATCATTTACTAATTATTTAGTCACTTGATCTCTTATGAATACTACCTATCACCCCCTTGAAAATTCACCATAAACACAGAGAATTGATAGATGCAATCCAACATTACTTTCGCAATCCATATTTGTATTTAAATTTCCTGATATACCCTCATTTATGTGAAGTATTTTTTGAATAAATATTGAGGATATTAATGATATTTCATGAATAAATACGGGCAGTATAAGTTAATACTATATTGCATCTAACAATGTACTAAACTTAGTTTATTTCGTTGCTATAATATATTTCTTTAGTTCTCTTTAAAATTGTCCAAATGTTTTGTGATATTTCTCAAAATTATTATTATTAAGGGTCTGCTTTCTGAGTTAATTTATTTTGAAAAATACGTGTGTAAAATGGGTTTATGATAATGTAATAATATAATTCATATTTTGAATTCAAATTAGTAATTAGATACATTTTAAATATATAATAAGACATGACTTATCATAAGACCGCCTTGTTTAACTGTTTGTCATTTATTTGTTGGGATGAAACGAATTAAACTAAACTATAGTAAACAAACTATAATTAACATAAACAAAAGATCATCAAATTTTTTTAATTAAATTAAACTACTTGTGCATGAATATTCCTTCTGTTCAACTAAACTGTATATTTGAAGTTAATATCGGCAAACTTTAACCAAAAATACTTAACATTCGTCACATTTTAAAATAAACTTTTTATACAACGCCAGGAAGTGATGAAGTCGAATGTGCGTAAAAATACTGTTTCTGGGAGCAGTAATTTTTGGATTTGACAAGTGGGGCGGTGAAGCCACGACGGTGACCGACCGTTGGGACGGTGTCCCCACCGTTTTCTAGGCTCCTGTGCTTGGTGCCACGTGTCCTCCTTCACACTCAACTCAACCTAGCCGCTGATCACACACACAACGGTACCGACGGGCCGCTCCTTGTTCGCTATTGTCACTTGAAAAATGGAGCCCTTTTGTTATATAATTTTCTAATTTTTTTTACTCTATCTAATTTTATAAACAAAATGACACAATTTTTAAGAAAAAGGAAATCGTTAGTGAAGATCGAATATAAAGAAAAAAATGTATATTAAGTGGTTAACATTAATCTAATACTTACAAAAAAAAAAAGTATTATTATCATGTACCAAAATAAACATTCCTCCACCAAGAGCAAGTCCTAAGTCGAGGAGTTGATCTGCCATCAAAATCAAGTATCAACTCATGTGAGACAGTCACTAAGGTGAAAGTCCTTGTTTCCATCTCAGGTTGTGGTGAAGTAAATCAGAGAACAACCTCCCAAACACCATGGTATAGTATTTCCTAAGACCCCATGGACGCCTTAGGCCAGTAGTACTCAGTAGAGGTCCTCCTCCGAGAACAGATGGTTGAGCACCATGTAGCCATACTAGATGATTAGCCTATAAACCCGGGTCGAATTAGGAGAAGACTCATTATACTTAACCTTATTTCTCTCGTTCCACACCGTCGTGAACAGAGTTAGAGGACCATTTTTTTTCCTCAACTTTGGAACCAATAACTTGCTTCCTGATCCACTTCTCGCCACAAGCGATAGATAGAGAGCGTCTTCTCAAACCAATCCAACTCCTGACCCGATCCCAGACAACCTGTGAGAACTCACACTGTAAGAATAGATGTGCATTAGTCTCCACCTCGAGGTCATGAAGGTGGCACATCCGATCTTTGGGATCCTCGTCATCCTCTTCCCCGTGTTTATCCTTAGAATGCAGTCTACCAAGCACAACTAGCCATGATATGAAGGAGAATCGGGCTGGTAAAAACCCCTCTAGAGACCCTAAACAGTCTCTCCCGCGGCTGGTCCGGCTCATGATAGACATGTGGGTTAGGTCTTCATGTGTATGAAATTATAAGCACTGGATGTAAACTTTCCCGAGCCTGCTCAGCTCCGGAGGGTGGCAATCATCTGCCATGTATCCCCCCCGGACACGCTTTTCAGCGTGTTTCGCAGCTCGCAGATGTCTACAATGTAGGTGGAGCCTTTGTCCTGCAATCTGTTAGATATTTTCTTGTGCATCCACATGACTCCGTCATTTCAGAAATAGAACGCATGCATCCACTTCACCCAAAGGCTGTCCCTCCTTGAGTGGAGGTCCCACAGCTTCTGTGTCATAGATGCCTGGTTCTAAGTGTGGACATCCCTGATCTCTAGTGTGGAAATCTCTGATCCCTAGTTCTCCGTTTGCTCTCGGCGAGCACAACTTTTTCTAGTCTACCTTGCTATTCTTTGATGTCCCCCAAAGGAATGAAATGCACTTCTGTTCAACCGCTCCATCACTGTCGCCGGAATGATGAAGTTCTAGATCCAGAATCCCGCAATACCTCCTACAATGGATTTCACCAGTTCTAACTTGCCTCCATATGATAGAGTGTGTCCCTTCCATTTCGCAACTTCAGAGTTCACTATGTCTAGCAGCACATCGAGCTGCGCCACTTTCAGCTTGTTGGAGTCAAGAGGTACACCTAGATACGAACCGGGAAGGATGCCCGGGGAATGCCTGTAAATTCAAGGTTCTCCTTGATGCCGACTCCAAATAATTTAGACTTTGCAGCATTAACAGTGAGGTCAAATGTTCTCGAAAAATCATTCAGGGCCGCCATAAGTATGTGCACTGAATCAGTATTCGCCTTAGTAAAGAGCATAAGATCATCCGCGAAAGCCATGTGGGTGATTTTCAACACATCACATAGTGGGTGATGAGCGAAGTGACGTGAGGATGCTCGGATTTTTAAAACCTGGAGAAGTACTCAATGTAGATAACAAAGGGGGAAAGAGAATCCCACTAGCAAATACCCTGCTTTCCATCGAAGTGGTTGCACGGTATGCCATTAACTTCTACGGAGAACGAGGATGTAGAAGCACAAGTCATGATCTTGCTAAGCATAGTGTCTGGAAAGCCAAATTCAAGAAGAACCTCCCGCAAAAAACTCCCAAGTGACTATGTCAAAGGCCTTTATCATGTCAACCATGATCATACACACGGGGAAGTAGGTGCCTTGCCATATCCTCTGAAAAACTCATGTGCAAGCATCACATCGTCTGCCAGATTCCTGCCTTCAACAAAGGCCCCCGGCAAGATCAATAAATCTAGAGAGATAGCGTTCCACTCTATTGGCTATGCTCTTAGCAACGATCTCACATCACCCTTTTTCATTACATTGCTTTAATTAATCACAGATATAATTTAGCACATTAATCATGGATAATTACTTCTTCACATCGAAAACTATTTTAAGGCCCAACATATTGAATTAAATTATGGTTCAAAGATATAATAGCACATTTCAGAAACTCTGCAATGTTACGAGCACTTTCATGAAAACGTAACTGTGATAAACTTTTTATCCTAATTAAATTTTTTGATCGAAGTGATACACTTTCAATTTGAAGTAACACATGACTAATATATATAAACAAAATTAACTATTGTGGTTCAATTCATTTCAGTTACAAATAATTTGTTATAATTTGAGTTTTTTTTGTTATATCCTGATTGATATATATTTATTTTCAATTTAATTCAGTTCAACGCAAAATAAGTTCGGAATAACTGGCCTAAATAAAACTACAACCCTGCCATATGTTCTTGTGATTTCCCTGTTTCTCATCTTCCAGGTGGAATGGGCAATTCCGTCTCTACAAAAAGGGATCCAAGTAAGTACACAAAAATCCTTCTAGGAAAAGAATCCCTCCCAAAGTTCCAGATTTTGTGATTCACAAATTTTGACACCTTGTTTCCGCAACAAACTGATTGCCTCCCTTCATCCGCCTACAATACACAATAATCCACCACACAAATCTCTCTCTGTTTCTTTCTGCAATCTCTCATAACATTTCCTTCAAGCTTTTCTCGATCTTCATCAATTTTTGATTTTGAAGGATATTTGCTCAAAACCCAGAAATCCCTTCTGGGTTTATATTTTTTCTCTTTGATTTGATTTGATTTCGTTGCTGATTCGGTGTGATGACGCATGGATTGAAGAATGGGGACGCAGGTGGCGGTTATGTCAAATTGAGGGATGGTGATTCTGTTGTGGAGTGTTGTGATGCCTCATCGTCACGATCATCGTCGCCATCGTCTTCTTCTCCGGTTTCGCCGACTTCCACTTCTTCTTGTTACAATGGATTCTGGTGTTCTTTGTGGTGGTGGGCCAAGCTCGTCCTGCTCACAGCATTCCTAGCCGTGATCTCTGCTGTTTTCCTCAAATGGATTGGACCATTCTTTATGGACAAGGTTGCTTCTTCATCCTGAATATTTTGTATCTTGATGTTGTTCATATTGCATTTATATATGCGGAAAATGTATCAAGTTGTTGGATTGATGCATGATAATTAAATAGGTTTATGGTATTTAGCTCTGAAATATCAACTTTCATAGTCTTTAGTTTGAGGAACTGAAGATATTGATGATTAAAGAAGCTATCTTGAAGCCTGAAAAGAAAGTAGAGCACTAATATGATAAAATCAGGACGAATAGAGAGAGCATTATATAAATATACTGATAGTTGGAAGTTACTTGTTCTTTTCCGGGTGCATTTCAGCTTATTCTGAATGAAATACTCGGTTATATCCATGACATTGGCAACAAGTCTATTTCTCTCAGGTTTTTGAATTGTGATTGTTTGTCGTAGAGATGTTCTCATTTCACTCTTTGTGGTTAAAAATCTCAGGAGATCATCCCTGTTATAAATTGGGAAACTCGGACATTTAGTACACCGGTTTTGGGCCTCATAATATTTGCTAGTGTTTCATTATTCCCAGTCATACTTCTTCCTTCTTCTCCGTCCATGTGGGTCGCAGGAATGACTTTTGGATATGGGTATGGATTTCTACTCATTTTGGGAGCTGTTATTATAGGTGTATCACTCCCATATTTCATTGGTTCTCTTTTCAATCACCAAATCCAGGTATGCCATGTGTACTCATTCTCAGAACCTCTTTCCTTTACATTTTCATATGTATATATGGATTAAGAGTTGTTTCTCTGTGAAGGCGGTGCTTGAAAGGTATCCTAAAAAGGCTTCAGTTATAAGGCTAGCTGGTGAAGGAGACTTTTTTAATCAGTGCCGAGCTGTTGCCCTGATCAGGGTTTCTCCATTTCCTTACATCATCTACAATTATTGTGTGGTGGCCACAGATGTCAAGTATTTTCCTTACCTCATGGGGTCAATTTTAGGCATGATTCCAGAAATTTTCCTAACTCTTTACACGTAAGGATACCCTCTCTTGTTCATTCAATATGCTTTATTGGACCTGTTCCTTGTTTATGCTGAAAGGCCCACACATGATTTTCAACCAACACATAAGATACACTGCACTGATACGTCTGCTTAATTGTTGCTTGTGTGGTTCAACGTTAATAACTATTCTTCTAATTGGCTATGAATTTAGCATCTTCTATCTTGGTTGTTTGTTTCATGCTTTTTTTTCCTTCGTATTTGGTTCTTAAGTCTTGCTGATTACTTGGGCTAAGTATAATGTTGGTCTAGTTTGTACTTGGACGTAACTGATGCATCCCTTTCATCACCGGATATTTTATGGACTATCCATTAAAATTTTGCTGCTTTAGTTCTATTTGTTAATTGATTGGTTCACTGAAAATCATCGTGAACTGTCATTCTGTGACTTTATTCTGCCATGAAAATTTCCTGGCTGGCTGCATTCTGTGTGTGATAAAAACTTGTTCATTTACGTAAGTAAACTCATCCAGGGAATCGAAGTAAATTATGTAGATTATGATCTGGCATATGGATGAAGGATTGTCTTTTCGTAGAGGTCATGCCATTTTACTGGACAAATTTATCGACTGTATGCATCATTGCACTTTCGAATTATTATCACTTTGGTTTGGCCTTTGAACCAGGGTGGAACCTCTGTAGAGGTCATAACTGGATTCCGACTGATATGGATGCCATGTAGGTTCATGTATGTGATCAGAAAGTGCCTGTAGAGACTCTTATTTCCCGTTTTTAGGTTATGAGTGTAAAATTTGACTAGTGTTTTATAAGACTACTAAATTATGGTCAGCCTTTTGAATCTACTATGTTACTCATGTGATTCAGTGAAGCCTTGTTCAAATTCGTGGATTGTGACTTTATTTTTATTTCCGTCTTTGCAGTGGTGTTCTTATAAAGACGTTAGCAGACGCATCACAAGATCATCACATGTTGACAGCTGAACAGATAATTTTAAATGTGATCGGCTTTTGTGTTACCACAGCCACCACAGTGCTGGTAACCGTGTATGCAAAAAGGCGGCTCAAAGAGCTTCAGGAGCAGGAAGAGCAGCTATTACTTCCTCAGTGAGATCTTTGGTATTCTCCATCCCAAGTCAGCCGAATGTCAAATGTACAGAGCGTATATGACTCCCCCATTGACGGGTAGAGCTAGCTAACCTGACTGATATAGCTAATTATATATTAACTGTATAGAGCTCTGCTAAGCATTCTTGAATCATTAGTGGTACTGTGAATCCTGAATTCCTGGCCATTTTAATGATCAGTACCTCGTTAGAAGTTAGTGCTTTGTAAACAAAGATTCTGCTTCTTATGGTTCTAAAGAATTTATATTATTGCATTGGAACATCATAGATTTGATTGATTTGATTTGCTTTTGTATCTTACTGATTGTTTCCCTGTGTTTATTTTTTACGATAAGAAAAGCTCCAATAATTCATGTGCCTGGCAGTTCATTAGTAAAATTGAAATTGGTTGGTGAAACTAAAACTGTAAAACATGCACCGTGAAACTAAAACTAAAACTGTAAAACTAAGTTACTCTACTATCCCGGTTTAAACCGCACATTTTAAAATTAATTGAAGTTTTTTTGGATCTTTTAGAAAAATCTACGATATAATATATGTTTTAGCTTTAGCCAGCTCACATTTAAATTTAATCCGTATATTTTATTAAATTTTCCACTAATAGTATTTTATATTTTATAAATACACTTTATCATGTATTTATTTATTTTCAAAAATGCGTAGAATGTCTGTCACCTATATATAAAATTTAATATTTGATGAATTGAAATGACTGATACGTGTTCAATGTGTTTTATGAACTTTCCCAAAAACTTTGAGGAACTTAATTCGATCTAGCCATCTCAAAAAAATAAAAATAAAAATAAAAAATAAACGAGCAAGATTTTGCTTTGTTATTCTGCTTCTCTCTCGGTCTGACTTACTGCCTCTGTAGCAATAACTCCGCCTCAACTCCGCCGCCGCAGCAATAACTCCGCCGCCGCCTCCGCCGGAAAGAAACAATGGTACTTTTGTTTTACCTATATCTGTATGTAACAAAGATCATACTTGTCCTTTTGGTTTTCCTATACAGAGTTGTTTGGTTTTCAATTTTAAGCGGGGTATCTGTGAACTGAATCACATTGTACGTGTTTTTGTGAGTTTGTTCCTTCATTAATTGCTCAGACCGGATATAATTTATGTATTTTGTGAATCTTTATCAACTTTAAAGTTGCACCTTTTATTTGTTCTAAGGTGAAAATTGATACTTCTTCGTGCAGCTAATAATGTCACACACTGAAAGCTGATATTTTAAACCTATAGATTCAATAAGATCCCACAATGGAACTTCTTAATCAGAGTTTGGACATTATTAGCGGGATGGACGGACTACTGTTTCAAGGGGATGTTTTTAAAATCTGTCTCAGGATAAGTCTGATTGAAGTATAAACTACGTTTAATAGCTTCTTTGATCTTTGTGAGATTGCGTCTCTTAACCATGGTTAAAGAGGATTGCTTTCTTTGCTTTACCTTCATATGATGGCCGATTATTTGATTTTGCGCTAAAATCAGGGATATTTAGTGAATTGGGAGAAAGCTTCTAACCTTGTGGTACTTTATTTGTTCTTTAACAGTATTGTTGTATGTTTTCTTAGCAATGTCTACAAAGTCGTTTAGGACTCATAAGTAAGTTTTAGGTTATGTGCAATTCATGTTGTATGAGGCTGCATTTATTTGTGTACAACCCATCTGTTACAATTGAATGACACACTTTTTCCTCCATTGATAACTATAAATTTAAATTATGGTCGCTTCAAATATTTCTTTAACAGTTTTAGCTTTTGATTGACTGATACTTTTTGTATTCACATTTGTGCTAGGAAATTAATTCATTCACGTGTTCTTATTTTCAAGGCAATCTTGTATATGTGATAGAGAAGATGAAAAGAAAGGAGCTACTGGAGGCTCTAAATTTTGTTTGCTCTTTGGATTTCTGGAGGATGTCCATATTCTGGACAATTTCTCTCATTACCTCATACTTCCAACTATTTGAACAAAGAATTTTCTCCAAGAAATCAGCAAAGCATGTTCACTCTTCTCATCTTAGTAAGACAACATCAGATCCTCTTTTAGATAATTTGAGAAGGCCTGTTTGTGTCATCACTGGTGTAAGTTAACCTAATTACGTCTGCACATTTAATTTCTCCCCTCAGTCTCTCTATTTTTGCTTAATACAAATTCTAGAATTGTTTTGCTAATTTGATTGTTTCTCCATTATGGTGTTGAAGTTTGAGATGAATTCCATTTCTTGATTCAAAGATTGGCCGGTTCACTCAAATACAATATCATCGCTGTTTATTTTTATTTGTATTCGAAATTAATTTGTTAAATAAGATCTACCAGATTTCAACTCATCAATTTTATAGATCTATGCGTTAGCCAGCAATATCCTACTTGTTCTGTAACCTACTCAACTGCCGTTCTGTAATGGTACCTTTTTGGTTAAATTTCTCAGGCAACATCTGGTTTGGGTGCTGCAACTGCCAGTGCTTTGTCTATGCATGGGTTTTACTTGGTCCTAGGTAATTCAGAAGCCTGCCTTCCTTGTATGTTGAATATAAACATGTCATTGTATCTTGAGGTTGAATTTAAATGTGTTACTTTTTTATTGAACTACAACTAAGGATTAAAAGAAGTTGTTAGTTGCAAGATTCCTTTCTTCATATTCTCTATCTAGTATGGGGTGTGTTTTTCTTGAATAGCATTTCTTCAGGGGTACCTTTCAGGAACATCATCCTTGGAAATAGATTTACAGTCTTGACCATAACTCCATAAAGTATCTGTAACAGAAAACACACATCAGGAATAAAATTGTGGCGGTGGCGCCTAATGATGTTTCTTCAGTTTAAGGTGTATTTGGCTAAAAGTATTATTTTCCTCATCCTGTTATGTTCCTCTGTCCATCAATATCCTCATATCTGAAAAGATGCTTGAGGACAATAGTGTAGTTGCATGGTGAAATGATAGATATCTTTGTGATTTAAGTGATTCACAGTGCTGTTTTCTTCAACATGCCTAAGTTTTTCTGCATGGTAGTGTGCATAATCTTTAATTTAGCATGGTAGTGTGCCTAATATTTTATTTAGCAATGTATTTCCACTGTTCTTCCAACTCTTTCTCTTTTTAAATACTTGAGCCTGTAATTAAATGAAGTTCTTTTCTAATTGCAGTTGGAAGGTCAAGTGATTTATTGGCAAAGGTATTATTTTATTTGTCCAATTTATCTCTCTCTCTCTCTCTCTCTCTCTACCCTTTTATGTATTAGCACCAAATATTCTTCCCCTATCTGGTGACAGACAATAGCCGATATCAGGAAACAGAACAGTTGTGCTTCTGTGCAAGCCTTTCAGGTTGATATATCATCATACGGGTCAATCTTGAAGTTCAAAGCATCCCTTCAGAAATGGCTACTGGAAGAAAACTTGCACCCTTCTATTCAACTTCTCATAAATAATGCTGGAATTCTGGCAACATCGTGTAGACTCAACTGTGAAGATTATGATCAGTAATAACAGTAAATTTTCTATCTTGTATTTGTCCTCTATATGCTCCGTGATTAAGCTGTCTTCATCAAACTCAAATTCCACATGTTAAGCTCCATTCTTTGGAAATAAGAAAGATACAAGACAAAGAAAGTAAAACTTCAAGCCTGGTGCCTAATTTACTCAAAAAGCATGTAGCGAGAAAATTTGAGTTTTTATGTAAATAATTTGCAACAAATGTGATGATTTCGTATAGAATTCTGTGGTTGTGTGGGAGCCCTTCTAGTTATCCCCATCTTTCTCATAATTTATGGAATTTTTTTCTTTTTATACATTGATTTCATGTATGTATATTTTTCCATCAACCATAATTGGCATCTGCATCTTTTACAGGATGATGGCTACAAATTACATCGGTGCTTTTTGCCTTACACATGCTCTTCTGCCTCTTCTGGAAAACAGCCCCGTTCCTTCGCGTGTTATTAATGTAACATCCTTTACTCACAGGAGCGGTAAGATATAATTATTTCTGTCCACTTGCAAATAATCATTCTCCATTTACTTTGGGTGTTTAACCTTCTTTTTGTAGATTTAAGTGTGGGTTGAACTTGGAATCCATTAAATAAGCTGGTTGAAGAAACTTATACCATAAATTTCATGTTTAATTTTCTTAAAGTTGTCTATATTAAAATATGTCTTGACCAAACGAAATGGCAAGATATGATCCATATAGCCTAGTTCAGGTTGATAGTTTGTCGTTGTAGCTCTTCTATATATCATAGGTTGATATTGTCGTTGTAGGTTGATATCTTACTGTACTAAATTATAGTAACATCAGTAGCTCTTCTGTTAGAAAGTCTTTAGCCTCTGGATGATACTTGGTGTTCTTATGATAGAATTGAATAGGTTGACTCAAGATTTTATGCTTTGTCAATGTAGTACTTGGCCTGAAGTTAGACCACGAGACTGTTACTGGAAAGTGTTTTTCAAGATCAAAGTGCTACCCATTCTCTCGCATTTATGAACTTTCAAAATGTAAGAGGTTGGTTGCATATATATCTTGTTATAATTATTCTCAACTTGGTTGCTGAAAATTTGCTGTCATCATTGACAGTTTGCCTGCTTCTCTTCACATACGAGCTTCACCGACGAATTGGATCCATGGAGAAGTCTCATCAGATCTCTGTCATGTGCGTCTCTATCTTTTTACTAACGGGTTTAGAACTATAAAAGTGACATTTTTTGCTATCTTTTTCTGGTCTTGTAGTGCTGTTGACCCTGGAGCTGTCAAAACTAATATTATGCGGGAGTTCCCATCATGCATCACTAATTTGGCTTTTTTCGCCCTGAGATTACTCGGGTTGCTGCAGTCACCAGAAATAGGAGCGGCTTCTATCATTGATGCGGCTCTTGCAGGACCAGTAAGTAATCTTTTGTCTGAAGTGGCATCCCAGATTACCATCGTTATTTTAATCTATGCTCTGGTAAAACCGATTGCAGGAAGTAAGTGGGGTGTATTTTTTCGGAGGAAACATGAGAAGTATCAAATCCTCTCCAGTTTCATACAGCACCAAACTTTCAGAAGACCTTTGGGCAACTTCAAGTGATATTTTCCTACAGCTGCAACTCAATTACAACAGCATCCCGAGTTGATGGTGTATTTACGACTGACCGTAACATACAGTTGAACTGCCATCCTGGGATTAGAATAAGTTTCTTTCTTGCTTTCAGTAAAATTTGAAGTTAGAATCTTTAAACAACAATGCAAGGATAGGTTCAACCTTCTGATATATATTTCAACGTTCGGAAAGTGTCCCCAAAATATTTCTATAATTTGCCCTACCAAATTTCGAAAATGAGGGTTGGGCCTAGAGAAATTCAATCCAACATCTTCTATTACTACTTAATTAAGCTTGGCTCCTTGATATATGAATCGTTTTAAAGAATAGAACTATGGAAGTAAGCTAACATTTGTTTAACTTATCCACCTTAATTTTTCAAACAAATGAAGTAGTAAAGTACAAGTTCAATCAATAGTAAGCTCACTAATTCATAGTTTATATTGTTTAATTATCTCTAATATTAAATTTTATTTTAACAAAATATGATGACATGAGTGGTGAGTCCCACTCAAATTAGTAGGCCCCGTCAAGTTCAAATTCTTGCAAGCAACTCTAAACAGTTCCAAGCAGTTTCAAGCAGCTCAAGCAGTTTACTTCATCCGACTTGAATTTTTTGAAAAGAAATAAAATGTTTTGAAATTTAGGTACTAAAGAGGTTATTTTAATTATTGTTAATGAAATATTGTTTATTTGAACTTGTCTAATTACATTTAAACCACATACGATTATTCATCCATAAATAATAAAATAACCCAAGCAGCTCCAAGCAGCTCCAATCAGTTTTAGCAGCTAGCAAGTAGCTCCAAGCAGCTCAACTGGACATGATCGTAGTCTTTCAAAACTACAACTGTTTGCAATCTTCACGTATATAAAGAAAAACGATAGTAAGCAACTAGTTTCACTTTTTATAAAAATTGCATAACATGTCCAAAAATCAACATTTGGAGATGATATTAGGACTTTTTTTTTTTGGATTTCAGAGAGTTCACAATAGATTAAATTTTGTTTGGTAATAAAACAAATTAATCCCTTCTAATATTCCTTAATCCCTTCTATTTTTATAGTCATTTCAAAAACTCAAATCTAAATCTTACAAACTAGACTTTATTTTTTGTAATTTCAGATTTTTAAAATCTCGAATAAATTCATGATTCAAAATTCCATATTACAAAAGCCATATCCTTTATATCTCTTCCAAACAAGAAATATCTATTTTTTAGTCTATAAAATTTCCTACACTACCATGTATTAGTTTATTTCATAAATTTTGTATCAAACAATTCTGAACGTTTTCAAAAATTTTGAAATGGAAAGACTTTTCTTATTGAAGAAAATAAAAAATTACTGTGTAAAAATGAAATGGAAGGTTAAATAAGGACGGAGGAGTAATGTTGTAAATTTGTAATATCTCCAACTTTCCCAATTTCTATTTAAACCCGATCTTAAACCCAGCTTTCCACTATCTCTGTCAGCTAAACCTCCACCCCAGCTCCGCCGCCTTCCCCCATGAAAGGAAGGCAAGTTATCCCATACTTTCAGTTGATATGGTTGAATCGAATACCTATGAATCTGTTTTTGTTTTCTCTAATTTTTTTTTTTTTTTTTTTTTTTTCATTTGTTTTTGGGTTTGTAGATATTGCAATTACGTTGCAGTTTCTGTGTTTGCTGATGATATATTTGTGTTGCTTTTTGGTTGCACGCACACATTTGCAATGTACCATTTTAATCGTGCTCTTGTTCTTGTAGAAGTACAAATAGTTGGTTGTAGTTTCATTCTCCAGGGTTTTAGGGTTTATGTGTTGTTCATGCTGCATTGTTTGAACCCAAATGGGGAATATTCTGATGTTAAATTTGTATGTTTTTGATAATAGCATAAGTTGGCGCCTCGAGTAAAGAGCAGAGAGCATTTTGCTTGCTTCTTTTCATAGTGCTCCATATATTAACCACCTTGAATCATATGTAATAAGATGGAAGTTTCTCTTCAGTGATTGATTACGTTGATACAGGGTGTACATATTTGATTCCAGTACTTTTTTTCCCATCTAAAAATGATTATTTTCCATGTTCAGAAAAGGAAAATATTTTATTGGTTGACTGATGGGTTGATGTATTCATTGTATGCAGGATTTAGATGGGGACTGCTTTTGTGCTTGTTAATAATAAATGTGTTGCTTTTTGGTTGCACGCGACCTCTATCCGATCTTATAGATGTACAAATAGTTGTTGCTAGTTTCAATCTCTTTGGTTATAAGGTTTTTGTGTTTAAAACGAATATGTTCTTGCATTGTTTTAACCCAAATGGGGAATTAGTCTGAAGTTAAATTTGTATGTATTTGTTGTAGTATAAGTTGGCGCCTCGAGTAAAGAGCAGAGAGCATTTTGCTTGCTTCTTTTCATAGTGCTCCATATACTAACCACCTTGAATCATATGTAATGTGATGGAAGTTTATCTTCAGTGGTTGATTACATTGATACAGGGTGTACATATTTGATTGCAGTACTTTTCTCCCATCTAAAGAGGATGATTTCCATGTTCAGAAACGAAAAAATGTATTTTCTTGGTTGACTGATGGTATGATGTGTTGATTGGGATATTTAGTCCGGGACTGATTTTTTGTTTGTTAATAATATATTTGTGTTTCTTTTTGGTTGCATGCACTTGCAATGTACCGTTTTAATTGACCTCTTCCAGTTCTTATAGTTATATAAGTACAAATAGTTTGTGGTAGTACAAAATTTGTTCATGCTGCATTGTTCGAACCTAAATGGGGAATTTTCTTGTATGTATATGTGTTATAGTATAAGTTGGCGCCTCGAGTAAAGAGCAGAGAGCATTTTGCTTGCTTCTTTTCATAGTGCTCCATATATTTACCACCTTAAATCAAAAGTAATGTGATGGAAGAATTTCTTCAGTGGTTGATTACATTGATACAGGGTGTACATATTTGATTGCAGTGCTTTATCTCCATCAGAAGATGATAATTGTTTGTGTTCAGAAAAAAAACATTCTTAGTTGGGGACTGATTTTCTGTTTGTTGATAGTGCTATGTGCCATTTTAATTGGCCTCTTCCCTTTGTTATAGAAGTACAAATAGTTGGTAGTAGTTTCAATCTTATTGGTTTTATGGTTTCTGTGTTCAAAACGAATTCATTCATGCTGCATCGTTTGAACCCAAATGGGAAGTATTCTGATATATGTAATGCATCTATTTGATGTATGTAATGTATCTATAAGTTGGCGCCTCGAGTAAAGAGCAGATAGCATTTTGCTTGCATCTTTTCATAGTGCTCCATATAGTTACCACCTTGAATCATATCTAACGGCTGAACTTTCTCTTCAGTGGCCGATTACATTGATTCAGTGTGTACATCTTAAGTTGCGGTACTTCCCCAAGCATGATGATTTTTGCTTTTAAAAGAAAAATATATTCTTGGGGCTGACTGAATGCGTTGAATGGTATATGCAGGATTCAGTTGGGGACTTGGGAGTGAATTGGGAGCTTGGTAAATTGTTCCTAGTCATCAACTCTAGAGCTTTGCCAAGTTGTACGTGAAGGACAAACCAGTTAGGTTGTGAACTTGTCGGTTGATTAGAATTAAGTGGTGAGTTAAGAATTCATGAATGGCCAAACTCAGCCTTTGTCCAAAACCTTAAAGTGCCTCCTGTCATCCCCCAGCGCTACTGTCACTTCACCTTTTAGGCACCCACCACCCTCATCAAGCGTTAATGGTGCCAACACAATCTCTTTAGAGCAATTGCAGTCACATTTATTCCAGTGTGCTAACTCTAAAAGAATACCAATCACCAAACAGCTCCATGGTTACACTGTTACCTCAGGCCTTCACCAATCACCAAATTCTTCCTACCTTCTCTCTCTTCTTGCTTCAGCTTATGCGCTTGGCGGTCAAATTTCAGTGGCTCGTGACATGTTTAATGTATTACCTGAACGAGCATTTTTCTCATATAAAACCATGATTAAGTTGTATACGGAGGAGGGATATCCTAGGAAAGCTGTTGAACTCTTTCATGAAATGCTCAAGTCTGGTAGATATAAGGCAGATAATTTTATTTATCCGTTTGTGATAAGGGCCTGTGGTAATTTGTTGATGCTTAAACTGGGTATTTGTGTTCATGGTTTAGCACTTAAGAGTGGCTGGGACTCTGATGGATTTATTGGCAACTCTCTGTTAGCAATGTATATGAAATGTGGTGATCAAAAAAGAGCCAAGGGAGTGTTTGACAATATGAAAAATCGGACTACTGTGTCATGGAACACTATGATAAGTGGGTATATCCGAGTTGACAATGCTAAAGAATCTCTAGTGCTGTTCCGGAAATTGTTGGATGATGGGGTCGAAGTTGACTCCGCAACTGTTGTTTCTGTTTTGCCTGCTTGTGGGATTTTGAAGGACTTAGAATTAGGGAGAGAGGTACACTTGCTGGTGGAAGAGAAGGGTTTTGGGAAGCGATTGCCAGTAAGGAATGCTTTGGTGGACATGTATGTAAAATGCGGTCGAACAGATGAGGCGCAAATTGTTTTTGATCAGACAGTTGACAAGGATCTGGTGACTTGGACAACTATGATTCATGGGTACATTTTGAATGGTGATGCCACAAGTGCTTCACACTTGTGTCGTTTGATGCAATTTGAAGGTATTAAGCCTAATGGAATAACTCTGTCTTCTCTTCTAGCATCCTGTTCGAGTCTGTCTAATCTGAAGCTAGGAAAATGCTTACATGGCTGGTCAATGAGGCATGAGATGCATCATGATGTCAATGTTGAAACTGCTCTGATTGACCTGTATGCAAAATGTAATGTCATGAAACTTAGCTTTCGGGTATTCTCCATGACTTCCAAGAAGGAAACTGTACCTTGGAACTCTATCCTGTCTGGGTGCATCCACAATGAATTAGCCAGAGAAGCCATAGTGCTTTTCAAACAAATGTTATGGGAAGCAGTGAAACCTAATGACGCAACTCTCAAGTGCCTCCTTCCTGCATATGCCCTTGATGCAGATATGCAGCAGGCAAAAAGTATTCACAGTTACCTCATAAGGTCAGGGTTCATCTCGTTGCCTGAAATTGCAACTGGTTTGGTTGATGCCTACTGTAAAAGTGGGTGCTTGTGGTCTGGCCACAACGTTTTTAATGGAATGCAGTTAAATGAAAAGGACATAGTACTTTGGAGTGCACTTATTGACGGTTATGGAACACACGGGAATGGTGAGGTTGCTCTTTCTCTCTTTTATGAGATGATAGGATCTGGGGTAAAACCCAATGAAGTTTCTTTTACTTCTGTTCTGCGAGCCTGTAGTCATACAGGTTTGGTGGATGATGGTTTCGGCTTATTTAACTTTATTCATGGAAGTTACCCTGATTGTCTCCGTACTGATCATTATACCTGTATGGTTGATCTTCTTGGTCGTGGAGGTCGGCTTGGTGAAGCTCATGAGCTAATAAAAAGCATGCCTTTTACTGCAACTCATGCTGTCTGGGGTGCATTGCTTAATGCTTGTGTAATACACCAAAACGTTGAACTGGCAGAAGAGGCTGCAAATTGGCTTTTTGAACTAGAACCAGAGAATACAGGGAACTATGTGCTAATGGGGAATATTTACGCAGCTGTTGGAAGATGGAAAGATGTAGAGGATGTAAGACGCAAGATGGATATGGTTGGGCTGTTAAAATCACCTGCTCAAAGTTTTATTGAAGCGAGGTAGCCGATTTAGTAGTGACCTCTAGCTGTGGTGTTAGTAAAAGCTGCCAACGATCTTATGTGACACCTTTGGAGTAATTTGTGAGAGGATTCGTTGGTTTTGGAATGGTGGAATTCTAGGTGAGTAAACACTTGGCTGAATCGTTCGTTGGTATGATTTTTGATGTGTTTATTCATTGCGTGTGATATGACCTATTCCATTCTGTTTTATGTATCTTTTGTGTGTTGAGTGAAATATTGAGAAATTAGCTTTCCTTTTTTTGCCACTGAGATGGGTATAAAATCCTTAGAACTGAAATGTTAGTACACAATGCTGCATCTTTCTGGTTGATTATCTGTACTACAGTAAAGTATCAATTTCAAATCTAGCTGATTAGTATCAATTTCCTATCTATTTTTTTAATTTCAATTTTGGTCGAGTAAATGCTTTAGGTTGGGATGTGGAGTGATTCCTGTCACAATTAAGTTTCAAAGTACTGTTTTGGAGTTCTTTCTGAACTGTTTCTTTTCAGGCTCTCCTTTATTTGCATTACGTATCTCATTCGGTTTTTTCATAGGATATCCTTTGGTGGAGATCAAGTGCGTAAGGACTCCATACAGTGTGATAAAATAAGTGATCAGTCGAAGGTTTGGAGGTAAGCTTTTAGAGTTTTGCCTGATGAAAAACAAATGCAATTTTCACCTCTCAGGTAGTCTCTGTTTTTCGTTCAGACCCGGGAATTGGAAGTAATCTACTGAAAAGAAAACTCTTCGCTATAGAGCTGTTGCATATTACTCCCTCCCTCCCTCCCTCCCTCCCATGTTGATCGTCGCTAGCAATGATGGTGGGGGCCCCATGTATAGCTAACACATCTGGTTGTTTGGGCCAAGTGTGTCGTTGGGAGGATCCCTGGAATGGATGTCTCAGATTGCCCAAACAACCAGATGTGTTAGCAAAATTATGAAGATATAATGATATTAAAGTAGGAATTTTTGTGCTATAATGATTCCTATAATTCCATATAGAATTTCAGCCTTTCTCAATACAAGAAATGATCTTGAACTTTTTGTAATTACTTCATTTCCATCAAATATCATGAATATTGTTGTTAAAATAGATTTTCTTTGGAAGAGAAAAAATAAATAAATGATACGTAGCAGTTGAACAAAAGACAAAAATTCTCTGCCATTTTGCAGGTTATTGATAGTTTGCATTTTAAATTATTGCATTGCATGAGAGACAAAACCGACATTAGTGAAACCGAAAGAACACCGTATTATTTTTCGATAACAACACCTGATTTAACTAATGTAAAACCAGGAGGAATAACAAGGGTATAAAGGTTCTCGAGACAATATTATAAAATTTCAAATAATAAATAAATGGAATGGAGTATTTTTAAGAAATTAAACGCCATAGATGGGGATATTTGGAAAGCATACCTTCATATTAATCATAAATCATAGTTAATTTTAGAGACGCTCAGATAAATATGAGATTTATAAGTAGTAACAATGTTTTAAACTATTGATTAAGTTTTCCCCTAAAAAAATTCTACTGATTGAGTTTTAAAATGTAGATCTTAATCAAAATGTGGAGTTATAGGCAACAAATGAGTTTTTCATACTTCCAGATATTAATTTTTCATAGATTATATTATGTAAAATTAAAATTATTAATAATCAAATATTTCAAATTAACTATTAAAAGTCAAACCGTGTTAAGGTGAATGCGAGTACATATTTTATTGTGTGCATTGTATCATTAAATGAAAATATCCCAACCCATATTATTAGGGTGGTTCTAAATCCAACATTTAGACAACATAAAATCAATTGTCAAAGGGACAAATTTAGAACCTGAGTAGAAACCGAATAATGCTACCTACCCCCCCTCTCTTGTTACTATGATGATTATTATTAACATGAGGCGATTGTAGAGGGGTAGTCCAGTTGGTGTGCTGGGGAATAAATGCATCTTTGCTGTGTTGAAAAAGACCCCTAGTTGTGTAGTCTCATTATCACTCAGACAAAATGGTTCCTTTCTCATCTCAGCTCATCATCCCCAAGCTCAGAAACCCTGTCACTGTGTGACTGTGTGTGTGTGTGTGAGAAATTGGGATCACTCCTGGCTTGTGCAAGACAACACACACTCACATTTTGACACCCCAATTCCACGTGGTGGCGACCAACCATACCGTCTGATTTTCATTTATTATAATCACCTTTTGTGAGTACTCTAGTTTTTGATCTGTGGACTCAATATTTAATCCCAAGTCCCATCCCACCTGTTCCAGCCACTTCCCCATTTCCATAAACTTCTTGGATTCTTCAATCTACTTGGAATTCAGTGCTTTCCATTGAATTCAGGGATATTAACTCAGAGCCCTTTGCCACAAAGTCCTCAAATTTGCAGAATGTACTTGGATTCCTGCTCTTTATGCTGCAAGATTGAGCATTTACTGTGAAAGATGTGATCTTGGCTTTGGTTGCAGGGAGGGGATGAAGAAGGATTGGATCCAGGAATTATAATGCAGCATGAAAAGATTAGGTACTTGTTTCCAGTGCCTAGCCTTGTTGTTGTGTTTTGTGATTCTTGCATCATCATTGTCTGAAAAGGAAATCTTGCTGCAATTCAAGGGCAACATTTCTAGTGACCCTTTTAATAGTTTGAGCTCTTGGGATCCAAGTAGTGAAAGCACACCATGTCAAGATTTCAGTGGTGTGTTCTGTAATTCAGCTGGAAATGTGGAGAAGGTTGTGTTGTGGAATACTAGTCTTAGTGGTACTTTAGCTCCTGTATTATCAGAGCTGAAATCTCTGAGAACCCTTAATTTGTTTGGTAATAGGTTTAGTGGCAATGTCCCTTCTGAGTATGGTGGGATGGATACCCTTTGGAAGATTAATCTTAGTTCCAACGCATTGTCTGGTTCGATACCTGAGTTTCTTGGAGAATTGCCTAGTATAAGGTTTCTTGATTTGTCTAACAATGGCTATTCTGGAGATATACCTTCTGCCTTGTTCAGTAGCTGTTTGAAGACTAGGTTCATTTCTTTTTCAGGAAACAGTCTTTCAGGGCCTATTCCCGTGTCGATTGCAAATTGCATTAGTCTTGAGGGATTGGATTTGTCTTACAACAGTCTGAGTGGTGGATTGCCTCCAGAGATTTGTAGCATTCCTGGATTGTTGTACCTGTCTTTAAGAAGCAATTCTCTTTCAGGGAGTGTTCAAGAGCAGGTTTTTTCATGTAGGAAGTTGGAATTTTTAGACCTAAGTACTAATTTATTCCGTGGTTTGGCCCCTTTTGGAGTTGTTGGACTTCCAAACTTCCAGTATCTCAACATTTCAAACAATGTATTTGAGCAGGAATTCCCAGAGGTCAGTGCTTGCAGTCAGAGTCTCGAATTTCTTGACGTTGCTGGTAATAAGCTGTCTGGAAAGATTCCATCAAGCATCGGGAAATGCAGCGGTCTGAAATACATAGATTTCAGCTACAATCGACTCACTGGAAGCATTCCTGTTGAGATTGCAGATTTGAAGATGCTCTTGGTTATCAGATTGGCTGATAACTCCATTGATGGAACCATACCTAAAGAGCTTGGGAGTATTGAGTGGCTCCAAGCTTTGGATTTGCATAACTTAGGCCTCAATGGTGAGATACCGGATGAGATAACAAACTGCAGATTTCTTCTTCAGCTGTAAGTCCATTTTGTTTCTCTAAAAATGCATTGATATTAAGCTGTACATTGTTTCAACTTTCAACTCACTGTTTTTAGTTGTTCTGCAGGGATGTTTCAGGAAATTCTTTACGTGGCGAAATACCACAGAACCTTTACAATATGTCGTACTTGTTGATTCTTGATCTCCATCAAAACCAGCTAAATGGGAGCATACCACCGACCCTAGGAAATTTGTCTAACTTACATTCTTTGGATTTGTCGCAGAATTTGCTATCAGGGCAAATCCCATCCACTCTTGAAAACCTGAAAAACTTGACTCATTTCAATGTTTCTCGCAACAATCTTTCCGGTCCTATACCTTCAGCCCAAACCATCCAGAAATTTGGTCCCTCAGCCTTTATAGGCAATGCAGGTCTCTGTGGTGCTCCATTAAATGCCTCATGTTCAGGAAATGCAGCGAAAAAGCCAAAGTTGAGCACTTCAGCCATTATTGCCATTGTTGCAGCTGCACTGATCCTCATCGGTGTCTGTATCATATCAGTGATGAACATCCGGGCTCGTGGAAGGAGAAGAAATGAGGAACGTGAAGAAAGAGTGGTAGAAAGCACTCCTCTAGCATCAACAACAGGCTCCAATGTGATAATAGGGAAGCTGGTTTTGTTCAGCAAGACATTGCCTTCAAAGTACGAGGATTGGGAGGCTGGAACAAAAGCCTTGCTTGATAAAGAATGCCTCATCGGTGGGGGCACCATTGGAACAGTCTACAAAACCACTTTTGAAGGTGACAGCATCTCCATTGCTGTCAAGAAGCTCGAAACTCTGGGAAGAATCCGAAACCAGGACGAGTTTGAGCATGAAATCGGGAGGCTTGGGAACCTTAAACACCCGAATCTTGTCGGTTTTCAAGGCTACTATTGGTCATCCAATATGCAGTTGATTTTAACAGAGTTCATCCCAAATGGAAACCTGTATGAGAATCTTCATGGACTTGGGTACCCTGGAACAAGCACAGGTGTGAATGTTAGTGGCAACCCTGAGTTGACCTGGTCAAGGAGGTTTCAGATAGCCATTGGAATCTCCAGAGCCATTTCTTACCTCCACAATGATTGCAGGCCTCAGATTCTTCATCTGAACATCAAGTCAACAAACATTCTCCTGGAAAGCAACTATGAGCCAAAGCTCTCTGATTATGGCTTTGGAAAACTGCTCCCGATGTTGGATCACCACGGGATAACCAGGTCTCACAATGCTGTCGGTTATGTTGCACCTGAATTGGCGCAGAGCATGAGGCTGACTGACAGATGTGATGTGTTCAGCTTTGGTGTGATTCTGCTAGAGCTGGTGACCGGGAAGAAGCCAGTGGAGAGCCCAAACGGCCACGAGGTGGTGGTTTTGTGTGAATATGTTAGGATGATGGTGGAGAGGGGAGCTCCTTCAGCTTGTTTTGACAGGAATTTGCGGGGTTTTGCGGAAAATGAGCTTGTTCAGGTCATGAAGCTGGGGTTGATTTGCACTAGCGAGGTTTCTTCCAAGAGGCCTAGTATTGCTGAGGTGGTTCAGTTTCTCGAGTCCATTAGAAATGGTTTAGGATGATCATATCATGGGAACTCAATATTTTTTGGTAGCTGGAATATAAGTGGGATGATTAGGAGGTTAGTGCAAGATTCTTTTGTTGTATTCATTGTGTGATGATTATATTCATTATGTGATGATGACCATGACATACATCATTCATTCCTCTTGCAATAAATTCATTTGTTTCCGTGTATTAGTGCGATAAAGGCAAAAGAGAACTGAAAATCTTAGAACAAGGCTTCTCTTGTTTTTCTGCTTCTATGAATGACTATTTACAGATCAGATCTTACAAAATGAAAGGATTTATAATCTTTGCGACGATACACTTTCGAACCTACATAGCACATGATCATCAAAACCTACATATGTGTGGATCAATAACCACAAAAGAAAGAACACATTGTCTGCTACATCGGTCTTCAAACAATACCCCGGATGAACTGTTTCTGGGCAGGTCTTTTCCCTGATAAAGAATGGTGGACTAGGAAACTTTAGCTAAATACTAGGTAGGTACCATGAAAATGTCGATTCAGCCACGAGATTTACAGGCTTCAGCAACTCTCCTAATGCGATTCATGACAACGGGAATATCCTTCTCGCTCAATGTGGTAAAACACAGCCTGAACCAACCAGGCTCGATACAGTGACAGGAAGAGCCAGGAGTGACATTAACCTTGGCCACATTCGACAACTGGTCCCACAGCTCGAGCTCTCCTTTCTCATTATAAGACCTGATTAACCTACTCATGTCTGCCCAGCAATAGAAACCTCCATGGCTCATCGCACAATCAATCCCCAACTGCTTTAGCCCCGCAACAAACTCGCTATACATCCTTTGAAGCCTTTCACGGTTGCTTTTCAAGAAACGGTTGATGAATTTCGTGTCGGCCAGCATTGAGACGAGCAGCCTTTGACTTGGAACCGAAATGGATGAAAATCTAGCCATGTTTTTAGCGGCTGACAGAACAGTCTCATTCTGTGAATAGATGGCTCCAACCCGAAAGCCTGGAAGTGAGAGGTCCTTTGACAGGCCATAAACAATGTGGACTCTCGTCCGATCAAAATCTTCAGAGTCGGCTATCTCTGCCATACTCACAAATTCTTCACTTCCGTGAGTTGACCCTGCTAATATCTCATTCGATATTATATGAATGTTCTTCTCAGTGGCGAAGTCCAGAAGACTATACAAGGTCTCTCGATTGTACAGATTGCCAACGGGATTTGATGGGTTTGAGATTATTATCCCACGAACTCTAATCCCTCTTTTTCTAGCTTGATTATAGGCACGATCAAGGGCATTAGTGTTTAAACAAAAATTGTCAGCACTACGGCAGGGAACTGGTATGATTTCTGCTCCACTTCGCCACCTTATGTCCCTGTCAAGACTGGTCAATAATCACATTAGAAACACTATAACAGACACAAACCAAAAACCAATACGTGAGAGCAGTTCATGATTCTTACTCGGGGTAGTATGGCGAGGGAACAAGAAATGCATTTCCAGGATCAGCTAAGCAGAAGCTGAGGATCTCAATGGCAGGGGTTGCACCAGCCGTTAAAACAATTTGGGATGGATTAAACGATACTGATCCATCCATTACTTGAGACATAAAATCAGCCACTGCCTGCAGAATTTATCATACTTAGAATCATATATATAAGAGAGGAAATAAAGAAAAACCACCACTTTAAAGTCTTAATTATTAAGATTACAAGGCAAGAATTATAGGCTCCAAGAACATAATACTAAGAGCAAAAAAACAAACTTGAAGATTCCAAAAGAAGTGTGGCCAAGGACAATGCCATTGCGTTCTATCACCTCGTGTACAACAAAAATTTCCAATTACACAAACCAGAATCCCTTGACCATATCTACCATTTACCAGTGTACTACTTAAGAGTGGGTCATTTGATCAAAATTCAAACACCAAAAAACTCGGAAATTTGTGAAACAGTAGCAGCACCAACGTCACGTAAACCTAAACTTTAAATTCAAACACCATAAACCAAACTTGGATTTGACGCGAATGTCACATTGTTGCGATGCAACAAAATTTTAGAGTGAATCAAATAAGTGGTCCAAGCATACTTGTTTTAATCAATAAAGCTTGTATAGAGCCCCTAGCTATCAAATGATACAAGGAAGTATTTACTTCTGGAAATTATACCAAAAAACACCAAACAGGATGAGAATAAAAATTCAGCAACTCACCACTTTTAGCTCCATCAACCCATCAAATGGCTGATAAGTAGCAATTCCACTTATACTCAAATCATGTCCCAAGATCGATTCTTTCGCATTCTCTGCAAGCCATTCTTGAACCAAATCCATCGACAACTACAAAACACCCAAACAACAGTCAAATTTATACTAAATTACACCAGTAAATCAATCCCAGCACACATAATTACCACACTAGATTTTTTTACTGTCAATAAAAGGTTAAACTTTGGGGGGTGGCAAAAATTTATAAAATGTTGAGAACGATTATAAGAGAGAATTGAAAAAGAGAGGAATACCCACTCTATTTTCAGCTAAACCCAGTTGAATGACGCCATTAGGGTTCATCAATTCATCGTAGGGGTCCTTCAATCCGACGTCGTTCGAACCATCCACTCCCTTGGCAATGGAACTGCCCCTCGAAGAAACTGGTGGCACGGGCCCGCCGACCCCACTCCTCTGCGACAACAGAGAGCGAGAAAGCACCCTCTGCAAGCTCGCCGGAGCGCCGCCGCCATCTCCGCCGCCGGCGCCGCCGTCACGCGAGCGGTTCTTCTTGAGATAAAGCTGGAAGAAGTAGAAGAGCGCGCAGGGAATCACGGAGCCTAGAATTAGGCCTCCGCGGCCTTGGACTACGCCTTGCAGGGGCACAATCACCCTCATCGCCGTCGTGGCTCCGCCGCCAGTTGCAGAGTCCTGGTCTTTTTTCATGGCCGGAGCATTTTCGGCGGAGGAAATGGTGGTGGACGGCGGAGAGAACAAAGGGGGTGGAGAAGAGGAAGAAGCAAGAGAGGTAGTGAGAGAAAGTGTTAATGCACTATTTTTCTCTCTCTCTCTAAAATCTATTTTTTGTTAGGACTATAAATCTAATTTTCTGCATTATTGTCTTCCTAGTTGGAAGCAAAAAAACATAGGAAAATTATTATTTTGTGAATTTTCGAAATTATGGTTCTTTTTGTGTGGTGTGAAAAAAGATTATGAACTTGTGACGATAATCCTCACTTCGAGAATTGGATGATTTTGCGCGGTTTGTTTTGGTTTATGGGGAGAGGGAATCTTCAGCTTTCTTGTTTTGTTGGGATCTCTTGGGAAGGAATGAATTTACATGCGTGCCCTTTTGGTTGGTGGATTATCCCATGACATTCTTGTTCAAGTCTACATTGGTGGGATTTAATTTGTGTTTTTTGTTGGACTTATTTGTTTGAATTTAGTTTCATCTCCCGGCCAAAGTTGGCTGTTAATATACTAGAACTTTTTCAGTCATAACTTGATTTTGTCTTTCTTTTTCTTGGCGTACAATGATTATATATACATATAAATTTTTTTAAGGTAAAAAATCTCATTCATGCTTGTAAAAGAACATTCAGAATCGTTTGACAAGAAAAAAACTAGTTTATAGTACCAACATTTCCTAAACTCTATATTATTCTATGCATACGAAGCAAGTTGGTGTGCTAATATATTGTTATTTTGTGGTATCCAACATAGATACCTGGGAGTTTTGTTCTCACTTTCCCTAATTATATCATCACACAAAGTAGGCGATTGATCTAACTCCCTTCACCGATAGTATCAAGTTCAGCCAGTCTCCAGCAACAGTGATCTCCTCAAGCTCCAAATCCTTTGCAAAAGTGAATGCTAGGTATACTGCCAATGCTTCTGCGTTCATTGGATCCGTAATCCTTGAATGCGTCTCTGAAATTGCATTTACAAGACCTCCAGTTTCCGTCACAGCTACCGCGGCCACTCCAACACTGCCGCCCTTTACACCCACATCGAACATTATCTGTGGACCTTCTTTCGGCGGCCTGAGCAAATAATCCCCCGCCAACTCCTCTAATACACGTTCCGGCCAGCTGTTGTTCTTCTGGAAACGGCGCAGGTTTGTGCTTGCTGACACCGCTAGCACCCCAGCTGCTGCCTTTTGATATGTAAAAATCATGTTGTTCCTTTTGTAGCCATAAGATGTCACACAACATTAATATGAACTCTGTTGTTGCTGTTGGAGACTCCTAAAGCAGCTTCCAGAACCATTGTGCTCCTCGGTCACAGTGCACATCCTCTACGACTTGGGTTAGGCCCGCCACCGACCATAATCTCTTTGCAAATTCGCATTTCAAAGAAGAGGTGCCTTGAAACACTATCTTCGGCTTGGCAGAATGGACAAGTGATAGGGACGTTCAGAGTTCTCGCCCTTAAATTTGTATTCGTTGGCAACGAGTCTGTCACAAAGCTCCATGCAAAATACTTTGCACGTTGTATTACTCCGAGTCTCCAGAATTTGCTCCAAAAACTTGATCCCGATTTTGTGGCTCTATCTGCGCGAAGTAACATTTTCTCCATCCTACATCAACATGTGATAGGCGGTTTTCATTGAGCATTTTTCACGGGACGCGTAGTGCCGCCACCTATGATTCAGTCTATTCATGTTCCCAAGTTTCATAGTAAGAATATTCTCCACCTCCCCAGGGTCAAAGAATTGATTCAACATGTCTAATATCCACCATTGAGTGTCTGGATAGATCAAGTCAGCCACATAACTACTGCTACTAGGAATCATGTCCGGTCCCTGATCCTAAAGCTTTCTTTTGACAGTTGCCATGGATCATAGCAGATTTTGGTATTAAACCAGACCAAATATGTTTTCGCGCACCTCGCCAGATCACCTCCACAACTTTTAAAATATTTCTCCAAGCCCACAAAATCTAAGGTGATTGCTTCCATGCTGCTCGATCCCGGGTAGTATTTATCTGTAAAAACTCGGGCTACCAGAGAGTGTGGTTCAGTGAGAAAATGCCACGCCTGTTTTCCCAACAGTGCCAAGTTCGTTGCCTTAAGATCCCTCAAACTTAAACCTCCATATCTCTTTCCCTTCACCATCTTCTTCCAATCAACCTAGTGAGTTTTCCTTAGAAATTCTATCAAGGATAATCAAATTAAATGTTAAGCATAGTAATTGTCCTTTGACAAAAAAAAAAGTAATAAATAAAAGTAATAATACCCTCTCAGGGGTATAACTACCTGCGATAGTCATCCACGTTGTTAACAAATGAGATGCATCCGCATCAAAGCATAATCATCCACCTTCGTTAACAAGAGATCATCAACATCTTCAACGCCAACACGTTGACATGTGTTGTTCAAGTGTAATTAAACACATTGATCCAGATGCATTGGAACATGTAACCAACCATCCAAAAACCTATTCTATAAAAACAACTAAATCTAAAGAATCTCAATCTAGTTACAATTTGAGTTAGGGTTTGGTCAAAAGGATTGTCGAAAAATAATTAAATAAAAACAAAATTGTTAACATCATATCTAAATGTTCTGTATGAACATTCCAACTTATTCAGTAACGAAAATTAATACAAAATGATTAAACATTGTTTTACACAACTCCCCCCCAAGAAGAGGAAACAGTGAAGAAGATGATGGCGGTTAGGGTTTATTTTTCAATGAGAAAGAGATATGGAGAGGTAGATCGATGAATGAATGAAATAGTAACTATGAATATGACTTTTGTACAATTTGGTAGAAAATAACATGGTCTTAGGAATCAATGGGAGTGTAGCACTTTAAACATGTACACGTTTAGAGTTTTGTTGTTGTCTAAAAATATAAGTTCAACTCTCTACAATCACATGTTATGAAACACAAAATTTTTAATCCTTGTGATAGAAAAAGATAAAGAACTAAAAATTTTACATTTCATTTTCAACAAGATACTAATGTCATCCTTATCGAATCATGATGTATAATTGGTCAGGAAAAAATGACAAGGTTGATTAGTTTTATACAATCTAAATGGGAGTTGAGAATTACTCTAGTGGTAAAAATACCGCGTTCAACTCTCGATTGAGGGGAAAATGGTGGAATCTTAGAGCAAGTCCAACAGTTTCTCCATTCATATTCTCCATAATAGGGAAACAAACCTCATATTCCCCATATTTTTTCACCTCAAAGCCAACAGTTTCTCCATTTTTTCATCCCCTAAAATTTATTAACATTTTTTTTAATTTAAACCACCGTTCTGTGGGATGATTAAATGGGATCCCCATTCCCTCCCATATAGGAAAAGGCTACTATAGCCAGTTTATACACAAAAGAGATCCCTTTGAGGGATCTTGAGACACTAAGTGTCCAAAAGAATGAAGAATGTGCCTATTTATGTACTTATTCATTTACAAAAGAGAGAATATCGGTGTGAAATAGACATTGCCCTCAAATCGTACCTTGGCGAGCATTTTAGTGATCGTAAATACGAAGTACAACTCTGCCAACCAAGAGTTTGAGGGGAAGGTTTACCAGAATCCTCCACTTAGCTAATCAAAAGAGATGAGTGTTGATTTGGTAGTCCAGAATTGATGGTCCTCCACCAGTTTGTGTTCTGCCCAAGCATTGTTCTGTTTATTGCTCCTTTTGATGTGAGGATTAATGCTTCATGTGTGAGGAGACAGCACCTTTGCTGGTAGCATTGTTGTTGATGCGTGGATGCTGTGATTACCCAAAAGGATGGCCTTTTGGGCCTTCTTCCTGCAGAAAACAAAGCAGAAATCAGAAGTACCATGAACTATGAAGTTCTGAGATTAGAAATACCAAGGGCATCTACTGCAATAGTTCCCCTTAGTTTAAGTGGTGCCTCAGTAAGCTGTAGATCACTAGAAACATTTAAACTAACACAATGCTTTGCAAGCAAATCAGTCACATTCTTCGCTTCCCTAAAGACACGTTTGACATTGGAACCTATTCCTTTACAATGAAGTTCATAACATATACCATAGCACTTCCAGTCCACTACACTTGGGAAATTAATTTTTCACATGAATTTGGCTATCTGTTTCTATAGTAAATAGGTATGTGTATCAATTCCAACCTGAAATCCTAATTCAATTGCTTTCAGCTCTACATGAAGAGGGGAGCATGCAGAGGTTACTTTCATAACCCATCCTAACAATTCTACCTCTACCATCTCTAACAAAAACCCCTAATCTATTTATAGTTTGTAAAATATGGGAGGCATCTATATTTATCTTATATCCAAGGTTTGGGAGCTCCCACTTCACAATTTTAGCAAGTTTTGGTCTTTTCTTTTTCAGATATGGAACCAGCCCAATGTGTACAAGTTGTTTGTATTTCATTGCATTTCCAACTAGTGGGAATGCCGTGAATAACAACTTAGCTTGTTTCATAATGTTCTGAAAGACCAGGACGTTGCTATCCTTTATATTGTCATATAAGAGGTTATTCCTTCTATTCCATATGCACCAAAGTGCAATAATCGAAGTGCTTACTGCAACTCTAGTCAATAATTTTGTACCCCTCTGAACTCTAAATAATTTCAATCTAGGCCTTGCAAAGCAATGGTTCAAAGAGTCTGAATGACAACAAAAAGGACATTTTGAGGGGAGACTAATACCAAATTTAACCAAAATGTCATCAAATGGCAATAACTTGTTATGTAGTCTCCATACAAAAATACACATTTTTGGAGGAATTTTATACTTCCATACATGTTTGATGCAGCCGTCTTCACCTGTTGCCCTAATGCTTGATATGCATTCTTGACCATTAACATTTAATACTACATATTTATCCAATTGTCTTCTATTTTTAAAATCATATATTTAATAAGTCTAAATAATAATGAACAAACAAATAATGAACTTATAATACACGTTATAATAACATTTCACATTTAACATTATTTACTCCATAATATAAAATTATAAATATTTATTTTTATAAAAATAACACATTACAAATTACAATATTATTGTTTTTGTAACATATTATGAATAATTAGACTCATCTCTTTTCAATTATTTATTACAAGTTATTTTTTCAACCATTAGAAATAAAAAAAACCAATTTTTTTTTTAGTTTAGACGTTATGACTTATAACAAACGTCAAAAAAATGTATTTACGAACTTAAAATTTAGTAAATTTATATTGGAAAATAGATTATATTTGATTATTAAATATCAAAAGATATGTACATGTATAAATAGTCATATGAGATCATATTATAATCGTTTTTATGCATTTTTTTAGAATATGTATTTTTTATAAAATTTTTTATAATTATTTTAAGATATTACCATTTAAAATTATATTGAAGAGATACAATTCATGAATTAAATAATCAAAAACTTTACAAGGAGCATTAAATGTTGGTTCTCCAAAAACTTGTTCTCATTTGCCAAATTAGGGGAAACAAATCTTCTCTCTCTTCAATTTCCCTATCATGGAGAATTGGATGGAGAATCTGTTGGACTTCAAAAAAGGTTCAAATTCTCCATATTTAAGTAAAATTGCCATTATAGCAAAATTGTTGGACTTGCTCTTATCAAGAGTTCGCTTGAGTTATTACCCAAAAAAATCTAGATTTATCAATCCACTTGGTAAGTTCTAATGTGCTTTTGTAATAGAAACTTTGAATGTAATTTTTTAAAAATTAAACCAATTCAGTCCTTTGCATTATTGGAATATTACAGATTGAATATTTTTTATTTTTAAGGTAATTATAATTGTATATATTTATAATTGATCTAATATTGAAATGATTTATGTTGGTGAATTTAAAGTGGAAAATTTTAGTAATGTGCATGCCAGATATATAAAAAGTATAATAGTTTAAGTACAGATCATTTAGATGACACTTTTTATATACACCTATTCATAATCTTTTATAGGAATTGACTTTAGGAATAACCTACATATGAATACCGATTTTTTTTTTTTGGGCAAACCACCATTGGTGGAGCGATATTATATTAGGCATCGCTAAATCATAAAATAGACAGAAAATATAATACAATGATCTCCTCTATGGGAGGCAATTTGTAAGATTACAGAGAGGTTTCTAAAGATATAACAATTCTAAACCTTCTCTGTATCTGATGAAGCAATTACTATCTGCTTCGATTGTGCTACCTAAAAAAAGAGATGAATCGAAAGATTCCTAAAGACCGACACAAAAGCGTCAAACTACTCTGACAGGTGTAATATCTCTAATTTGAAACATAAAGTTTGCACTAAATGCTCAAATCTACAAGTGTATGCACAGAGACGCCGATAGTAACTTAAAGAAATTACCACGACTTGGATTTTTCCTCTATAGTAACTGCACACACCGAAACCCAAGGGGTCTTCCCAAAGAAAGAGGGAGGCGACAAACAGATGGGCAGGGATACTCAATAAATTTGTCAAAGCAATTTTGCAAAAAGTCATAGTTTCAATCACCCATCTCTTAAAATCTAAAAACTCTAAGAAAACAGATAAAAAGAAAAAAGAATCAACCCACACTCCTGTCCAATCTGAAAGTAACGAAAGACATCACCAAAATAAACCTGGCGGCACTCAAAAGAAGCTCCGGCATAGCGTACTAGCATCCGTGTGGGGCAACCGGTGAAGGACACACTGGTATGCATGGCAGCGACGCGTGGAGTATCTGTGGCGGCACGTGGAGTACCCCGAAGGACCGGTGAGGCAACCGTTGGCAGATCGGACCAAAACCTATCTTATCAGTCTAGTTGAGCCAGCTCTAATAACCAAACCGAACCTGTCCGACCAAGCCAACCCGAGCCAGCCCGAGCCGGCCCAAACCAACCGAACAAAACAGAGACCCGTTGACCCGGCCTACTTTCTGGGCCTGTTGTCGCGTTTTCCGTAGCATCCTGTTCGTCGTCGAGTCGCCGGATCCCGTCTCAGGGCGTCTGGGCTCGCCTGTTCTTCGTCATCCTTCGTCGGAGACAGATCGACGTTCGGCCGTCGATTGCAGCGATCGGCCGGATCTAGAAAGCCATTGACTTTTTGATCCAATGGCCGTTGACCCAAAGAACCGTCCCGGAGCAAAACCGGATGGAAAACGGAAGTGTCGGGTCGCGAGCGGTAGTGATCCGCTCGCACCCACCACCAATTTGGCCGGATCTAAGTTTCCGTCGGATAGTTTTTGGGCTGTAGTTTTGCGACAGAAAAAAGAGGGATTAGGGTGTGAGATGAAAGGGGGAGGGAAGAGATAGAAAAAACAGTGTGGGGAGGCCGCCGGCCGGTGGAAGCACCGGTGGCCTCCGAACGGAAAAGTTCTGGGTTGGTTCTTTGGGGAGGTTTTTCTGGAGACGGGAGACGGGAGGTGACACAGTATCCTTCAGAAACTGCCAAGATTACATATGAATACCGATAACATTATCCCCTACAATGAAAACTTCTTAATTATATAGGCAGGTAAACAACATCCATATCAATGCATAATCATAACATGAATATGCATGAGTTTAAATATACTCTAGGGATTTAAGGTAACATAACAATATCCTTAAAACAAAACATAATTTTGAAAAAATAGACTGCTACTGAAATTTATAGGGCAATGACTGTTAGAATTGGTCCAACTCAGAGAATTCAACATTTACACAATCGCACATCCAGAAATCAATATTTACACAATCGCACACACACATATATATATATATATATATATATATATATATATATATATATATATATATATAAACAGAATAACATATTGCCGCATTGATGGCCCCAATCCTTTATCTCCTAAGCACCATTTGCGGCAGCGGGGCACTTCCCACTATCCACAAAACGCTTAATCCGCTTTTTGTCGGTATCATAGCACAAAATTGCACTACACCTGATCCGTTTTGCCATCTATAAATAGAATTTAAATAGCAGTTAGATTTATAGAAATTCCAATTCCGTTTTCTCTCCCCTCTCTCCCCTAAACAGTAACCTCTCTTTCCGATCTATTCAGGCGGGGTGGCCGCCGGCGCCTCATCGCCGAGCAGGCCACCCCACCCACCCTTTAACCTACATAAACCTCTAAACCACCCAATCTCCCACCCCATACCCGAAACCTCATTTTCTTTCAAAAATCTACAGTTCTAAAAACCAGATCGGCTATGGAGACCGGCGGGAGGCGGGTCGCCACTGCGTCTCCGCCATGATCCTCTCCCCCAGTCGACGGCTACAGGCGGCGCGAACGGAGGCGGCTACAAGCAGCTTTTGGCGGGAGGCCTAGTGAGATTCCAACGATGGGAGCCCGACGGGAGCCCTGCACAGCGGATCTGGGACTCCGCGTCCTTCACCGGCGGTTCGACGAGAGGCGCCCAGCTCTGATCCGGCCGAACTCCAGTGCCAAGCGCCGATCCGAGGGTCCAGCGTCACAGGCATCGGATCTGATAGAAGGGGTTTTCGCTGAGTCAATGGGTCGATCGGCTCGCCTCAACACGGCTCGCCTCAGGTCGGCTTGGCTCGGTTCGGGTCGGGTCGGCTTGGCTCGGGTCGGCTGGCTCGTACAGGTTTGAACAAGTTTCTACTGGAACTGGTATAATTAGATTGTGAAGGTGGTTTTCATTCTTTTTTCCTTTTTAAAATTTATTTTCAGTCTTTTTAGGATATATGTGTTTTGATGTTTGTACTAAAATATGGTATTGAGTGTAATCTGCTATTTTAGTTTTCTGACGGGTCCTGTTGTTCAGTTGAACTTTGATTAGCTTCAGATCTGATATGTACAGTTAGGAGAAATCCGAGTCACAGTAGTTTGAATACGTAATGTTGGCGACACTATTACTAGATTTGTAGACCGGTTAAACTTTTGGTTATGTCGTGTTAGATTGCATTTGTTTGTCCAATATTTGGTCACTAGCCAATCAGACCAGGATTGGTTGGGATTGCTCTAGTACTTACATGAATTTACATATATTTGTTTTTAGAGGGATATGATTTGGAGTGGGTTTTTTTGCAAATTGTCCTGACTAATTTATGGAGTATCCTTGCCTATTTGTTTGTCATGTTCCTCCTAACCCTTGTACTTGGCGAGAGGGAAGACCCTTTGGGTTTCGGTCTATGCATGTTATGCGTAGACTCTGTAGACTTTGAGTATTTATACAGCGAGTTAAGGATATTATACCTGTCAAGTAGTTTAGATACCTTATGGTATTAGACCTAGGTTTTCCTACAATGTATCCCTTTTTTAGTAGTACATGTAGCCTCACTGAGGCAGAGTAGTAGTACGGCTATGCTGGAATCACTCTGCACCTCCCTCAAATTGCCACAGAAATCTCAAAAGGGTTTTATGTGTATCATTGGGTTTATCTAAACCCGATCATGTATTTTATTGCTTTTATGAAGGGTTGAAGAGCCATGAAGAATCCTCTCATCCACTTGGATGGTTTTGACTTAAAAAAAATAGATTTATAGAAATTCCATAAATAGCGGAAGGAAGAAATAACCAACAATACCCCTGAAATTTGCTTGCTCTCCTTTGCGATACGATCGGCGAACAAATGTTGTAATGCAGGGTAGGGAGTTTCCAAAACCCGAGGGGTTAAATTGTTGGGATGAGCCATGAATTATCATCTCTTAATTAAAACAATAACATTTTTTTGGAAAATAGACTACTTTCATAAAATAAATTATAAATTTTCTAGCCATATGAAACTAGGGACGCGTTGCCTTGCTAACATTTACATCTGAGCAACCTCTACCCTGTTGACTAGATCATCTAGGAGGTCAACGATGATCTTTTCTTTGCCCTAGAGTCCATAGCCATTATGTTTTCTCAAATTAGTTAGACTCCTTCATTTAAGTTAGAATATATAGATTTTCCGCAACACTAAAGTCTCACCTTCTCATATATATACAATTGGCATATTCGATTTTTCTCCCTCCGCGTGGAACTCCTTCATCTGAAATAGAATATGATCATTCAATGCTTAAATGTTACGTAGATGATATTATAAGGATGAGAGCTTCAATAATATAAGGGTAAATATCACCTTCCCACTGGACATCAAATTTTATTTCATATGTCCAGATAATACATGACGATGGTTCCTTGAATAAGTGATCAATAGAGAGTTCATTTTGCAAGTGAAATTTCAGTCAATTAAGATTGAGAAGAGGAATTAATTCTATAATTGGTGAAGGCAAAACCGGTAATTAGGAGTGATATTGATGCTGGTGACTACATATGTAAGTGCTTTGATGGGGATTTGATGGATTTTTTTAAAAGAAATTGGGCGCTTGTTTTTTTTTTGAAAGCCAATTTATATTATTAGAAATTAAAAGGAGTTTCTGATACTATTACATAAGTTTCTGCTAAGGCTTGTGGCCAACTTATGCTCTTCCAGAAGGAAGGAGCGGTGTACCTTAATTACCTCAAATTCCATGACAGAATTGAGTAATTGCCTTATACTATTGATGATCCCTTTGACCTCCATAGGGGCCGTTTCAGGATTTTTGATTGATTTCTGCAGTTCCATTGAGTCTGTCACCAGGTTTACTCGTTGAATGCCATGCCTTCTCCCTGCCTTTAGGGCTCTCCAACAAGCTTCAGCCTCAGACTGTAAAGGTGTGACCGCCGTGAAGAAGTCAGAACCTGAGATGTCTGTATGGATGTTCCATCCTGGTTTTCAAATCCTCCAACCCCCAGCCCCAAAGTTCATTTGTCGACAAAACGATCCATCAAAACTGATCACACATGCCTGGGGTAAACCTGTATTTGATGTTCCCTCCCTTATCTCCTGCATAGAAAGTTGGTTACTCTCAGTTTGAGATGAATTAGAGCCTGTTGTAGAATGGCCTTCTGCATCTTCCTCCTAATGGTAGCCAAGTTTGAGTATGACTTCTAATTCTTCTTGGATGTTCTGGGCACATTGTACTGGAGAGATGTCTTGTTGCTCAAAAATTTTCATATTTCTCTGCTTCCATATTTCCCATAAAGTGACAAAGAGCTTGATCACTTGATCAGGATGCTGTTTGCTCATTACCTCTTGGAAAAACCAGCTGCTGAAAGGGGAATCTTGAACTTGGGGCAACAGAGCATTTGATGCAGTCCAGACTTTCCTAGTGATTCTACACTCCAAAAACATGTGTTTTTCATCCTCTTGAGCACTCAGGCATCTGCAACAACTGGCATTATTATCTAACTTCCTTTTCTCCCTATTAACTCCAGTGGCCAGACTTCCTGTGATCATTCTCCACACAAAGATAAGGAGTTTCTGTGGAATGTTGAGCTTCCAGATTGTGGTCCAGAATTTTCTAACTACTGGACTTAATCTAACTTGGTGAAGGGATTGGTCCAATTTCCCCATTGCCTTGTAGTATCCAGATTTTGGGGTGTATTTACCATCTCTTGTGCAGCCCCAATAAGCTTCATCCTTCCCTTGAAGATCCACATGAATTGTTTGTATGTGTGGTATGGTTTGTTGAGGAAAAACTAACCTGATCAAAGGGAGTCTCCATGTTGCATTCTATTGATCAATCAGATGGCAGACTCTGAGATTTGTGTGGGTAGATACTATTGCTGTGTTCTGAATTGGATTATGCACTGTAGGAATCCATTGTTCATGAATATGTATATCTTTCCCATCAGCTACTTTCCATTTTAAGTTCTTCTTCAACAGTTCTGCAGCCCATAAAACTGATCTCCAGCCCCATGAATCTTCAGGTTTTGCCACAGCTTTCAAAATTCCTTCATGTCTGATATATTTAGCTCTAGATACCAATCCAAGCAGTGACTCTTTGTTTGAGATGATGTTCCAGGCATGTCTTGCCAGCAGAGCCTTATTCATTCCAACATCAGATCTTAATCCTAATCCACCTTCTGATTTTGCCCTACACATATATTTCCAAGCCTTCTAATGCAGTGACTTTCCTTCCAGTTTGCCTCCCCATATAAAGGTTGTTGTCATGGCATCCAGTTTCCTTAGGATCTTTGTTAGAATTCTAAAGATACCCAAGGGGTATATTGCTAAAGATTGATGGGGTGTTTGGTGATCATCTGTTAGCTGTTAACTGATTGCATCAGCTGATTTGACTAGCTGATTGTATTAGTTGATTTGACTAGCTGATTGTATTAGCTGATTGTATATAAGTGTTTGGTAAAATTAGCTGATAGTTAACAGCTGATTGTGAAACGCATATGTTAAAATGACATATAAGGGCTTGCATATATTTTATAAATTAATTGCTTTATAAATTGAAACAACAATTATTTTATATATTATTTGTTAATAATTAGAAATAAACAATATGCGGATTAAAAAGTTTAATATTATAATTATTACTAATTGTTTATGGTTTATAAAAAAATATTTGAAAACTCCATTATATATACTTAAGTATATTTTTGCCTCACTAAATTAAATAATGAAACATTTTTAATTTATTTATAAAATATAAATTAAAATTAAAATTGGAAATTATGAACTATGTTTTTTTAAGTGTAAGGAAATAATTAGATTAATTATTAATTCAATTTACTGAAGAAAATAAAATCTAGTTGTTGAGGTAATATATGCGCCAACTAGTATGAGTTAACGGTGGAGGTAAATCAAAAAGCGAACAAAAGAAGAAGAATAAGGGGGTTAATTAGGTAAGTTAAGGTAAAAAGAGAAACAACTGTTTGAAAACGGAGGTTTTATGAGCATTTTGGAAATTAGCTTTTTGGGGTAAATAGGCTCTTCCAATCAGCTCTTCACCAAACACAAAATTTAGCTGTTTGACCAGTCAAATCAGCGAATATGGTCAAATCAGCTATTTTCCTCCCAAAAAGCTCTCAACCAAACACCCTCTGAAGCACATGCTTTGCCATTGTAATTCTTCCAGGGAGGTTTAGGAGCTTGGCTTTCCATGATTCATATTTATGTCTGAATTTTGTGATCAGATGCTTGAAAATATCTGTCTTGTTCTGATAAAAAAGGATGTTGTTTCTCAAGTAGGTGCCTCTAATACCTTGAGATTGAATGTTGAGGTGGTCTCTCATGAACTGATGATCCTCAGGGCATGTGTTAGGGCTGAAAAAGATAGCACTCTTGTCTGTATTCAACTTCTGGCCTGCTGCAGATGTGTAGATGTGTAGAATTTTTTGTAGATCCCTGGCTGCATGTTGTGAGCATTTAGCAAAAGAAGGCAGTCATCAGCATACATGACATGTGTAATCTGAGGTCCATTTCTGGAAACCCTTATCCCCAGTGACTTATTGTTTGATACCAGTGACTTCAAGCCTGCTGAAAGGAATTGTTGACAAAGGATAAATAGGTAAGGGGCATCCTTGTCTGAGTCCTCTTGTTGGAGTGAAAGTGTGACTGACTGAGCCATTTAGTACCACCTGATATGAGACTGTCTGTACACACAGCATGATGATATTGACCAGATCCATAGGGAGGTTGATGAACCTGAGTACTCTCTCCAAAAACTGCCAGGAGACTCTGTCATATGCCTTGCTCATATCCAGTTTGATGGTTGCCAAACCTTGTTTTGTAGTTTTATACTTTCTGATATGATCCATCACCTCATGCGCTAGCAGAACACTCTCAGTTATTTGTCTTCCTGGGACAAATCCATTTTGTGATTGGTCAATCAATGATTCCATGTGATATTTCAATCTCTTAGCAATCATCTTTGTAATGATTTTATACTTTACGTTGCAGAGAGTTATTGGTCTGAAATCAGTGACCAGTCTTGGAAGTTTCTTCTTTGGGATCAAAATTATTTGTGTCTTGTTCCAATGCAGAGGGAAATTCTGCCCCTTCTAGATGTCTAGTAGGGTTGTGGCTAAATCTGGCCCCACTTTGTTCCAGTATTTCTTGAAAAATCCAGCTGGTATTCCATCTTCTCCTGGGGCTCCCCGTGATTTCATGTCTCTCAGGGCTTCCCACACTTCCTGTCTTGCAAATTCCTTGCTCAATTGACTCACCTGTATCTCTGTTAGCTTCCTGTCGTTTGCTTGTAGTAATAAATTCCAATTTGCCTTAGAGACATTTGAATTATGACCAGAAACTTGGGATTGTTCTGTTAGGATTCCTTTCAAGTGATTTGTCATGAGCATCAACATCTCCTTTTGATCAGTAATCCATTCTCCCTCCGGGAGGAGCAATCCTCGGATTGTGTTTGCTTCTTTCCTCCTTGTAGCCCACTTGTGGAAAAACATGGTATTTTTCTCTCCCTGTCTCATCCAGTTCACTTTTGCCCTTTGCTGCCAATAGTCAGAAATCTTCTGTTCCAGTTCCATCTTCTGTACATTTAGTGCTCTGATCTTTTCTGCATTTAAGTACAGTCCATTTCCTGTCTGCAATCTCTTTAGAGCTCCTTCCAATCTGGACAATTCCTTTTCCATGTTGCCAAAGGTTCTCCTATGCCAGTTATTTAGATGGACTAAAAAGACTCTTAGCTTGGTAGAGATTACATCCTCACTTCCCTCTTGTGTGTGCTCCAAAAAGGAAATATCCCAGATTCTGTCTAAGATTTGCTTAGGTGGATCCATATTTGCCCACATAGCTTCAAATCTCAGCTGTTTCTGAATTCTTGGAGTTGTCCTAACCAATCTCAGTAGTAAAGGGTTATGATCAGAATGAGAAAAGGCTAAGTTGGTTACCTTTGCTGAATTCCACATACTTAGTCATTCCAGATTTCCAAAAGCTATGTCCAATCTTTCCACAATTGTGTGTGGTTGCTGCTGTGAATTGGACCATGTGTACCACAGACCATCTGACTCTATCTCCTTGAGGCTATGAAGCTGTAAAAAGTTTGAGTACCGTAGCTGCATAACCTCAAGGTTCATGTGTACCATAGCTGTAACAATGGATGGACCCCCTCCATTACCTCTGAGTTGGCCCTTTTCCTTTGCTGGAGGACACCAGTTTGCAGGATCGGTTCAGATGACGCTCTGTGTACTCCTCTGATATTCCAGTTGTAAGTGACCTCCACCATCTGATTCTCCTCTCCACTGACTTCCACATTGGTTTCAGACTGAGGCTGCTCCACATTTTCCTTTTCTACAGCCTCAGTAGGAGCCTACGATTTCACACAATGGTCGTCATGGCTTCTGAGGTGATTGATTTGGCTCAATCACCTGAAAACCTTCTGCTGAGGCTCCTGCTTCAGCCTCCTTCAGCAATGACAGTCTTCTTGAGGACACCTCCTCTCCTCCAGAGCTGGTAGATGGATCTTCGCTGTCTTCCTTGGCCATTTCCAGTAGCTCATCAATCTGATCCTCCCCAATTTCATCAGAGCTGGCTGTAGCATCTTTTTCCTTACTACTATCTTCTGAAGGAACAACCAGTATCTCTTTCCCCATTCCAACAATCTGACTGTTCTGCTCCTCCTCTTCTGAATCTGGAACAATCTCCTTTTCCAAGTTATCCTTTATAATATGGTTCAGGATCACCTTTCTACGTTTAGGGGATCTAGTGAGATTTGGTTGTGGCTGCTCTGAGTTGGCCCTTTTCCTTTGCTGGAGGACACCAGTTTGCAGGATCGGTTCAGATGACGCTCTGTGTACTCCTCTGATATTCCAGTTGTAAGTGACCTCCACCATCTGATTCTCCTCTCAACTGAATTCCACATTGGTTTCAGATTGAGGCTGCTCCACATTTTCCTTTTCTACAGCAGAGTCAGCTAGTGTTTGCACTTGTTGTACTGTGTGACTGGCTGTTAGATCTTGAGCTGGTAGATCTTGAGCTGGCCTCGATGACTGTCCCACCTCGAAATTGGGCCTTCTTCTTCTCAACACGAATCTGGCATAGCCTCTTCTCTTCCTGGTCTTCCTCTCTGGCTGCACCATTTTCATCTTCTTCTTCTGTTTGCCTTCTTCCTCCTCCAACTGATTTCTGCCTCTTTTATGGCTTCTCTGCCTTCCTATAACTATAGCAGGTCCTCTAGTTTGTCTGGAAGATTCAGAATGCGAATCCAATCACGATGCATCTGAGTCACTTTCATCAGAAGAGATTACAATAACCTCATCTTCCCGATTTTCCCTCTCTCCTATTCCATCCGGCAGCTGGTCCATCCATTGTACTTGTTGTAATGGAGGGGGAATCTCTGAAATGGCTCCTGCCCACCCTGGAATGGCATAAGCTCCTCTCACTGTTACTCTCAGATGCATTCCGTCCGAGTTTCCTTGCAATGTTGTCTCCATTATGGTAGTGAGGGCATTTTAAGATGCTTCTAGGTTACGTAAATCCACCGTCACCCTCTCCAATTCAGCTCTCATGTTATTTCCAGTTCCTCCTTATTTCTGACCCAATCTCCTAGGTCCTGAAGTTCCACATTTTGCAGCTGCGGGTTGTAATCACCTTCATCAATGAGCATATCAGATGGCGGTGTAACTTGTCTGAGTATTGTTGGATGAGGCTCTCTCTCTTGTTCTCCGAAATAAGGGTCAAAGACCTGACTTCTAGCTTGGAATGGATTACCCTCCAATCTGTCTCCAACTGTGAATCTCCTATTATTTCCAGGTTCTATCCTCATGGAGATTAGGAAGCCCTCCTGCACATCTCTATCCCTCATATGCCTATATCTCAGACGTCTGTTCTCCATGTAATCTGCCGGGATGTTGGTGTTTCTATGACCCCTTCTATGGTTGTACGCCCTGATGTCACCAGCAAACATTTGCCTCCTTGGATCATATACAATGTTGACCCCTCTTAGCTCGAAATGGGAGCGTACTTTGTGCTCTATGAACTCATCCAAGACCTCGTCACTCACTATTGGATACCTACTCATCAGGTGACCAATAACTCCACACCTGTGACAGACCCTGAAAACTCTTTCATATTGTACCCCCACCCAAATTCTTCTGTGTTCCGGATTCTCCACATAATCCAGATCAACATAAAAGCCCGTGACTAGCAGTTCTCCAGGCACGATCCACATTGTTGTCCTGAAATACGAGACATTCCTGGCCGGTGGCGGCTCGATTTCAACATCTATTACATCTCCTGCCATATTTGCTGCCTTTATTGCTGCCATTGGTGCGAACGCCTCCGCCGGTAGTCCGTGGAGCTGGACCCTTACTTTAACCTTTTCAACACGGACATCTCTAAGAATAAACCCTAGACCCCATCTGCTAAATGCTAGCAAACTTCCCGCAATAGCATACGGACTACGGTGAAGCACCGCCAACGCTTTCTCACGAGAATCAAATCTAACAATATACAAATTACCATATCTATGAATTACCTCCGCCGTGACCGCCCAGAAGTTTCTGAAGTATGCCTCCACCGCCTCTTCTGAGAAGTTTCTAGTGTCCAGGCAGTATGCCAACAGACAGTTCTGCTCCACCGGGATTGACGCCTCAATATCCTCCCTTATCAGCGTCAACACTCCTCCTCTTCTTGTCGGGCGAGCGTACCTGTCGAAATTCACCCCCACTGCATTCAGTTTCTTTCTTTCCTCAGTGTATTCCGAGCCCGTTGGTGATAGAGCCATTTCCTCCGTATTCATAGATTGGCTATCTCCCGTTGTGGTGTTACAGGGAGAATCAGAGACAAAAGGACTCCTATTTCTACAATATTTTCCCCAGGTATCAGATGGTGATGATTGGAATCGCTTTCTGAGTTTTGGTCTTTCCTTATGGAGGGTATTTATAGATCCCTTCCTCCACAACATCTTTTCACCTTCTTGCTGACTGAATCTGTCTGAATTGAACTTACTCCTCGAGCCACTACTCCTCATGATTATCTTTTCCAGTGTTCGATGATCTTGTCTATATATTAAATATGCATGTCTAATAAACGGGATTATCATGCACTAATCTTGAGATTTCTGACGCCTCGGGGCTCACCTTATTAACTGCTACACGCGAAACCCTCCTTTTTAGATGCCAAACTTTGATTTTTCCGTCCGCCCCCCAATGGTTGCGTTACCAGGTGGCCAATCGGACGGGGAATCTTGCTTTTCCAGATACTTCCAAGCCACATGCCAGTCTACGTCGCATGCGAAAAACCCTAAACCCAACCTTTATGCATGTGATAATTAATACCGCTACTGTATCGACGATGGAACGATATGACAGATCCCTAACTTTTGAACTGAAAAACTAACGGGAATGATTGTTGATTTGATTTGAAAAGTGACCGGAAAAAGGGGCTACTCTCTTTTTAGAGAGAAAGTTTCGACCTAATTGATTTATTTTCTCCTCAAATTGGGCGCTTGTGATGAAAAGGCTTATTACATGATTATGATGAAGCTTGCTCCTAAATCAGATGAGCATAATTATCAAATTTGATTTGCAAATTAGGTTGTATAAAAACATCAGTATTGTGATTTGAAACATCAATTTTATAAGTTAAAACAATGATCACTCACTCTTTGTAGTATATTTTTTTACCTTCTAAAATTGATCATTGCAATAAAACATCAATGTAATTTTAAGCATCGATTTTCCCCGGGACGATGGAATAATCATTCTCAGATCTGTTAGAACTATGATTACAACCATGGTATTGAACTTGAACATGCCCTCAAGCTAACCCCCTGTTAACAAACATGCTCTTTTATTAAGGGTCAGCCACCATGGTACCCCCTGAACCAATACATCTTGCTCATGATGTCCATTTAAATTTCCGAAACAGTTAAATGATTTTTTTTGGAAACTAAGCTCAAGTTTAATGAAATATACAAGAAAAAATTGCACCACGATCTCGTTTTCTATTCAAGGTAGTGTAAAACTGAATGTTTCTTTTCACGTTTTGCTACTGAAATTGGGTTGGCCATTGCATCAGCCACTCATCTTGTACTCAAACTAGTATAAAACAAAACGTTTTGGAACTAATGTCAATCCACCACCGCGACGCTGTGGGAATAAGTGCATTCTCCTTCGGTGGGGTCCTCCAAAAAGTAGCATGTGCATGTTGTAAGAAATAGCCTATAGAGTTGTTTGATTTCCGAAGTGTCCCCATCCCTCAATTCAGAACTATATTGCGCGAACAAACATACTACTCCATGCCGACACCAACCTCTTTGCAAATTGTCACACATTTTAGTTTAGTACTCTTCTACTTTATATTCCAGACACATCCGTATATATATCTTCATCACAATGAGCATACTCACACACTTTTTTGGAACATTCTTCGTCCACACTAGGGTATAACTGCCCAGGAGACCCCTCAAGATCTAATCAATCGAGATGAAGTATAGGATGCATGTTCCTTCCATCTCGGCACTCTGTTGAGCTTGTCCCACTATCTTCTCTATACTAGATTCTTCGCTTAAATCATATTGGCACATAATGTTCCCTATCGCACAAGGTATAAGCCCCACCTTTGCGCCCTCCATCAATAGCCTGGTCGAAATGCGAAATACTTCATTACATTTCAGAGGTTAATTAAGTACAAATCTTTATCTGCAATCAGAGATTTTATATATTTAAATAAATCTTCATTGAAAGGCTGCCTTGATTGCGGCCAGGAGTGCCGGTCAAAGGTGCACTCTTCAAACGTTTCGGGAAAGCATAAGCCATGGTTTTTTGGATATAGATGCACGAAACCATCCTTTTTGTTGAGCCAAATATTTTTCGGAGTAAGGATCAGCATTGGCAAACCTGAGGTGTATTACACATATTTTGTGCGAGTCTTGGAAATGGAAAACAAATGACAAAAGTCATCACAACCCCCTTTATTCTCCTCAAACTTTTGAAGGGAGACAACTTTTGATGAGGTTGAACCAAGCTCAAATTTCACTATATATTAGGGTAAAACATTCAAAATTTCTTCTTTATCCAACACAGAAGCTGCTGCCTCCCTTATTGCCCCATTACCTGCCAAAAACCCCTCTCATAGTATTTACAGGGTTACATGGTTATTGGGATCCATGGGCTCCTTATCCGTGGGCTTAAACACATATATGTCCATAATACTGAATCTTTAATCGCATACGCCCCTCCAAATCCACTTTCAAATTTGTTCAATTTACCATCTCTCTCCATGACCTCTTGAGTCTCGCTTAATAGGGTTATTACTCTGTCATCCTTGATACCTCAATATAGTTAAATCTATAGTTAAATATTTTGTTTTAGGATTTAGGGTTTAGAAAAAATAAATAAAATATTTTATTTAATAATTAGTGTATTTTTTTATAGAAATTATACAAATGTTAAACCCCACTTCCCCTAATTATAATTTTCCCTTCAGACTTTCATACTACTCCATATCATTCCCTTAGTAGTACTACAAATTATTTGGCAGTCCATATCATTCAAATGTAAATATAGATCCAACATCAGAAGGTCAAATTAATGAGCAATAAAATCTTTAGTACATTTTCAAACTTATGGTTACATATAAGGACAATATTCCCCCATTTATTATGTATGGTATGTTGAATCTTTGCTAAAATTTCTCTGAAAAGCCTATGCCAGATTTGAATATAACGAAAACTTCGGTTACATATCCTTTTTAAGTTTTTTGAATTTTAGGCGGGTCCCACCGATGGACAGAGGACAAGAGTAGTACCGTTGGATGGCACTCTCGTGAATCAGCGACAACGCAGGGGCAAAGCTATTAAGGCGCCGAAATTTGGTTCGGGTCAGGACAGCTTTGAGCCGCCCGAAACAGAGCTCGACCCCCGATGGCCAGGTTGCCTGTTGGGTCAAAGACAAATCAGCTGCTACGAAATGACAATTCAATCCCCGATTCCCCAAGTTTTCAAATTCAAATCAGTACACACACTTTTCTTCTGCAAATAAGCCAAGAAATTCACATAAACGAGATGCCTTAAACTTGACGATGAAGATGATGTTTCAAACTTTCAATACACTCTTTTTGCTTAATTTATTTTTTTGGATTGAAGTGAACTATTATACTATCTTATAAATAAATAGGTCTATTTTGTCAACAATTTATGAATAATGTAATTTTCAGTTTAATATATATTGGCAGTATCACACACCAATTACATATCAACACATTATTATTAGGTAATTTATAATTGATCACATATTCAATTATTACCCGAACGGGTTTAGCCATTCAAGATTAGCATTTTAGATATTTACTAAAAATATATTAATCAATTAAAACATCTCTATTGTACACGTGTCATACTCTTATTGATATCTAATAAGAGCTAAATCATGATCATCCAAATGAATATCATTTTCTTTAATTTCAATATTAATTACAAAGTCCTTAACAGATGACAGAGTCTTAGGCCCTGTTTGATAAAACTGAAATCTGAAAACTGAAGTCTGAAGTCTGAAAGCTGAAGTCTGAATATGACAAGTGCTGAATACTAATATGTGTAGTTGTTTGATAAAATTTAGATAAGTTCTGAAAACTAAATATGTTAATTGTAAGAATAAATCCTAATTAATTGTTTGAACATTAGAAAATAGTTTATGAACCAGTATTACTTAATATTATTAAGAAAAAATTAATTATTATAATGTGAATTATGATCGAATTTTAATATATAATATTTATAAATATTCTATTTATATAATTTTTAAAATATTATAATATACATTTCAACTTTAAAGTACTCGGATTTCAAATTTGAGTATGCATGATAATTACAACAATTTAAATATATATTATATCTATATCTAATATAATGTAATTATATAATATTTTATATTGAGTATACAATTATTGATTATTATTTTAAAATCAATTATTAAATTATTTGCTAATTAATTAATTAATACACAAGAAATATTAAATAAATATTACCTGAAGATTATGATATTCAAAATTTTAAATATGCGTAGCATCTTCAGATTCAATCATAAGTGATACGCGAATCACTTAACGAAGTCATTCAAATTATACGTGCTGTTCAGTGCCACTTATTGACACTTATTTGGTTCAGACACGCCGAATTCTTTTATCAAACACGCGGAAAGTAAATAAACGCTTAATTCATTAAGTTAAGCGCTGGACGTTGTTATCAAACGCACCTTTAGTATCTGTCCCGTTATTCTAAAATTAAGTACAGTTGCAAAAGCATGAAGTCAGATGAATAATATTATGCAGTAAAAATTTCTTTTAAAAAATAGATGTAAAATGTTTTAGTCACCTGTAATTGAAATGAGTAAAGATTAACTGAATTTGACAGTGAAATCAAATATTGTTTATATACTTTATCTCAATCTGAAATTTAGTTTTATAACTCAAACTATTTTAGTTTGCAACTTATTTTAAAATTTCAGTTCAGTTTAAAATAGTTATGCCATCTTTGTTTTCAAAAATATAATCTTATTATTATTTTATTATATTAATTTAATTTAATTTTAATTCAATTCAAATTAATGTTAAATAATAAGTTGAAAATAATGTTCTCATAATCCCATCACGAAATCTCTGAAATCTTTGTAATTGAATGGGAATTGAATTGTGTAATCTCTAATCAAACATGAAATATCTTTTATATTTATTCCCTCATAATCTCATTCCCATAAAAAAATATAATAATGGTGAAGGTGATTTAATAATAAAAAATGTTATTGACACACACCTCTCTTAACAATATTATTCCAAAATGGAGTACTTATTAGCAAAACTTTGATAAATATACTTGTTTTTTCAAACTCGTCATAATAATTTATTTAAACTACTGTTGACTATAAATACAGCATCGTTCATCACGTGACTTCAATAGTAACTTTTGACTGAAAGTGAAAGCCAAATTAAACCACCACCTGATTGAACAAAAACCAGGAATAATAAAAAAGTACACCGGGGGGCAGAATCGTCAAAAGACGAAATGAAATGGTAACGTTATCCCCCAAATCGGGCGCTCCCGAAAACCCGTTTATTCAAAAACTATCGGATCCTTCTTATTCTTCCTCATCTTGCCCCCCACCCTCTCCCCTCACAATGTCAGCAGCAAACCCTTCCATCTTTCACACACTCACACACTTCTTCGCCTGCTGATCGCTCTCCCGGCTCCGGCTAATTTTCCGGCGACCACGAATAGAGAGAGAGAGAGAGAGAGAGAGAGAGAGAAGAAATGGATGTGGAAATGGAGGACAGTTGCGAAGTGGAGTACACGTTCACGGCGGTGGAAATCGACCTCGACTACGAATACGACGCCGTTCGGTTCTTCGACTTCACGCGGGAGGAGTCTCCGGCCGAGGCTCGCTGCGCCGAGCTCTGGTTCGAAACCGCCGCCATCTCCTACCCGCCGTCACGTAAGCACCGTTACATCACAGTTTTTTTTTAAATTTTTTTTTTAATTTTTCTGGAAAATTAGAGGAGCGTGTATGCGTGGGTCCGTTGAGTAACTTTTGTTGCGCTTTTCGATTTGATTCACTTTGCGGAATCTTCTTCTACAGTTGTGCTGTCACTGTCATTTCATATCTGAGTGGGCGCGTGTGTGTGTTTTTTGATTATGATTTTAGAAATTTTGCAAATTAGGGGAATTTGACAGTTTTGTGATTGTTGTTGTTGGGTTCTGTTTGTAGCTTTTGTTGCGAGGATGTTTTTCGGGCAGCAGGGCGCCTGTTTGGAGAATGTGAATACATCCCCGAAGCCTAAGTCCAAGGAGGATGCTGATGGGGCTGAGATGGATCAGGAGGCTTACGGTGATGCTGGAGGTAAATTATAATGTGTTTTGATGTTTATAGAATCATGATTTTTAGGCCAAATTGATGATGAGATTCAATGTGATGGTTTGTGTTTTGTAGATAACGAGGGGTTGAACAGTAAAGGGACTTATGAGTATTTACGTAACGCATATCAACAGATTCAAAGCCAGCAAGTGCCCTCAGGTACTTTGAACTTCTTATTTGATCCATCCACTTTTCGCTTACATGATATTAAAGGAGTACAAGTTTTCTTGTTTGGCGATACTTTTTCTATGTAGAAGATTAGCTTTATGAATTGGCTAAGAGGGATTTCTGTTTGTAGGATTGACTTTCTATAATCACATGATGCAAGATGTTTCAAAAGCTAAAACTAAGTCCAACATCAAGACACGTGTCTCGAGGACCTCGACACTGATGAAGCCAACAGCAAGTCAATTGGCCAAGCAAAATCAGCCTCGTCAAACCATTTCTACAAGGTTTGTGTTTTTGAAAAGTATTTTTTTGTCACTGAGTCTTAAGAAGAGATTGAAGTATATGACAATCATATAGTATATTTGCTCGATTAAGTTATCCACAACTGATTTTTCTATGTGCAAGTATCGGACTTTCACAACTTATAACAGCAAGTCCTGTATTGTCTTAGCAATTTGTTATGAATGCTAGGTTTCAGAACCCGCTGGTGGATAAATTTGACCAAAGGGCAAATAATGCGTGTAAGGTTGAAACTCAGGCTCCAAAGAGGCAAAAGCTTGAGGGAGGTCATCTGAACAAGGTGTGTGTTTGTCTCTTTATGTACTAGTTCTTGTAGTTTTGGATTTAATGTTCAGTTCCTCTTGCATGTTGTGTACCCCCTGGGTAGCACCTGTCCTGGCACTACAATGGAAGGTTTTCAAATGTCATGCTAGATCTATGGATTGGTTTTCTTGCATATTTTATATGGATTGGGTTTCAGGGCTTTTATTCAGTTAAATATAACTGGAGGGGAGCCAAAAACATATATCATTTGCGATAGGACTTCAACTTCTTCTTTTGGTCCCCGTGTTCCATATATGTGTATCAATAAGTTTGCAAGTTGATTTAATGGTTTATATATTTATTTTAAGAAAGTGATTAACTGTCTATCCATACTACTCAACAGATTGGTGATACAAAGCAGCAACTGAACTTTATTCACAAGATGCCTAAGAAGGTACACAACTTTCCACTCAATACTGATGGACAGAAAAAAGATTTCTAGAGTTCGTTCTTGAATTCTGTATGAAGATGCACTTGCTGAGTTTTCTCATGTCTTACAATGATTTACAGGATGTCATATTTGATGTCAATCCCATGCCTGCCAAGATGAGGATTACAATCCCCAGGGAACCTGATTTTGAAACAACGGTTAGGGCTCAAAGAACAAGGTATATAGTAAATTAAAATAAAGAAGTGAAGGAATAATTGTCTTAAACACGGTCATAGAAGCTAACCTGCTTGAATTCAGGAAAATTATTGCTAAAGAGGTGCAAGATACAACATCAACTATTCGTAAGTTCAAAGCTTTGCCACTGAACAGAAAGGTATTATTCAATTCTAAATGTTTAATGAGAATTCCTCATCAATTTAGTTTGAATTCTTAAAGCATATTCTGATTTGCAGATTCTTGAATCTCCTTCTATGGTTTTAAAGAGAAGTGAACCTCGAGTGCCACAGTTTCATGTACGTTTGTGAAAAATTTCTGTTAGTTAAATTTTGAGATTCACTGTGCCTGAGAATAGTGTCTGTTTGGATAGCTGAAGAGATTCCTGTACAGAGCTAATGTAAAAGGACTCTTTTTGAGCTTATTTTCCCTTACTTTGATGTGCAGGAATTTCATTTGAAGACTTCCGAGAGGGCTGTTCAGCACACTGCTACTGTTCCTATGTCTACTGTATCTTGTAGCAATTCTGATAAGGTTAGTTACTAGTTATAGTTATTCCAGGCGATTTACAGAGCTCGTCTTCGTCCATTTATGTTCTGATCTGAAGTCAGCGATTCTCCATTTCCACGTTCCATCTGTCTTATTAACACAATGATTACTTCCTAAAAAGTTGTCTTTTATCCCAGGAGTTGCGTGAATGCGACAGAACTTCAACAGCCGCAGGCAGAGATGAAATAAAGAGGTAGTGTTTTTGAAACGTTCCATTGTTTTTCAAAGTTTTTCCAGTTTCCACTATTTAGGCATCTTCATGTGTGCCAAGTCTTTTTATCCATTTTTTTTGGTCTCTAAAATTCATTAATTCCTTTCCATAATTCTGTGGTTCTGAATTTTCATCATGCATATCACTCATCTATGTTTTGTAAAATAAAAATTGTTTTGTTTCTGCAACCAAGAGTTCCCTTTCTCTTTGTACAGAATTAATATCAGCATGATATTTAAGTACAGCATAATAAAAACCTGATATCTATGTACAGTATGATGTTGGATTTTCTTAGAAATTCACTTCATATGTTGTCAGTTGCCACCAACCTTCAGATTTTTAGGTTTTATTTTTGATCTCCTAACCGGACGCATGGTGATTCCTGTAGCAGTTTCGATTGTCCTTCAGTTTTGAACTTTTGACACTACTCTGGAACATTAATTTGACTTATTATCTCTCAGATGCAATGTGGTGGACACAGCAAAAGAGGAGAAGCCACAGTCATCTCATAACTTCAAAGCTCTCCCTCTGAATAGAAAGGTTAGATGTGAATGTACAATTGATTCTATCATTTAAAATAGTTTCCTTGAAGCCACTAACAGCTTTTGTGACAGATATTATCAAGTAAAGGAGACATTGGAGTTTTTCGAAATAATAAGAGAGAGATCACAGTTCCAAAGGTATTTAAAGAACTTACCGAATCATAATTAGTTTCATAATATGGAGTTCACCTTTCTCTGTACTTATTTCTTCCAAATATTCTGATAACAGGAATTTAACTTCCAAACTGAGAAGAGGGCCCAACACAATCCACCAATAGACCTTTTTAACAAGGTAAGGTTGGATCAGAAAAGTGCCCCTACAATATTATCATAATCTCAGTTCTGGAGCTTACCTCTAGTACCTCCATCAGTAAAAATGTTTTATCATTTCTGTGTCTCGATAGATTATATATTGACATATTCTTCCGCTCTTATGAAAACTAGCTTTCTCTTGCATCTGAACCCAAGCAGAAGTCAGAACGGCTTGATGAGTTACAGACAAAGGTAACTATGCTGGCCCTATGTGTATTTTCTACCACTTCCAAGTTTATCAGATTACTTTGTCTTATTGATGTATCATCTTTTCTACAAGGGATCAAAAGAAAATAGACGGTATCCTTTTTCGCAAGATCATCAGGTATTGCCTTTCTATTTCTTACAACAATTAACTTATGATTGTCTTTATTTTTTCTTTGAAGCCACAATACAAATTCTTGGTCCAGGTAAAACAGGAAGTAAAAGAAAAACCCCCATTAAATGGAGGAAGGCAGGTTTCATACGGTGCTAATGGGAGAAAAAGTGACATTCGATTAGCCTCTTCTGCCATCAGCAAGTAAGCTGCTTTGAGCTTGTAGTTCATTTTCCATGTCGTTAATTGAATTGCGTATTGTGACATGGAGTTTCTTCAGGAGTTTGGGAGTTCGCTGAGAGAATACATGGCTGATCTTACTGCTTTCTTGCTGGACTCAACCATGCTTCTTCCTGAATGATGTGTACAAACCAATTTTTTTGCTCCAGAAAAAGCTTATTCCTGACGGGCATTACTGGAGTATACTGTAGTATAAAACTTCGGCACCCAAGATGTTGTACAGGAATCTCATTTTCGACTGTTAGGTTATACATCTTTTTCTATGCTCCACAGCTATTGGCAGGGGAACCGCTTAAGATGTATGTAGGACTAACAATAAATTCTGAGCAAGGAGCTCGTAGGGTTGATATGAATAATGAACCTATATGCAATTAGCTTGCTGTTTTGGAATCCTCTGCAGATTGTGATAATATAGTTTTCATTTATCGTCTGCATTCTCTCTGAGATCATAGGAAAGAATGAGCTATATATTTACTCTAACTACATACATGGAGATTAATTCTCTCCATCAGAATCTTTATTGGCTGAATTTTGTTTTTTCTTGTTGGAAACAAAAGATAGAGGAGACTGCTTTGTCCATCTCTTGATATCATATCGCTTTTTCGCTGGTCTGTTGTCCTTGGAAAATCTCTTCTTTGTAGTTATGGCAATGGCTAGGTCATTTGGGAACAGTGTCTGCCAGAGGAAAGCATGAAGTAGAGTAGAGACTAACAATATGCAGACAATTGTAGTTGACATTATGGAAAGGGTCACTGCAAGGCCCTTGCTGAAAGTGGTTGGTGCTTCCTCTGCATACTTGATTGATGCTATCGAAACTGTTGTCATTGGAAATGTATAAGACCACCATGCTACCGAAAACCTAAAAAAGTGTTGAAGTGTCGATAATCACGTCAATACAAATTACAAGCATATGAAGTTATCATTTTTCTAGAAAAGTGAAGTTCAAATAGGAATCTGACCTGAATCCAGTGAAGAAGTTGATGCGAACGACTAGAGAGAGATAGAGAAACAAGGCAATGAAGTAGCATGTTCGAGCAAGGCCATCGAATTCTCCATAAACAGCTCCCCAAGCAATGCTTGCTGCAGCAGGAGTTGCAATGAACATGGAATACACAGGATGAAGCTCTTTAGGCAGTGCTTCACTAGTAGGTAGCCTCTGGTACAAAGTCACAAACACCACCAAGTAATGAGCAAAACCAACTGCCCAGAGGAACTTTCCAGCTTCAAACCACTTCACTTTAGCTGCCAATATCGCCCCAACAAAGTTCCCAACCACTGATAAATGCGAGGAAGGATTCGCCACCTTGCACAGCCGGCGCTTGCCTCCTGAGAGCCACTGTCCATAGATTTTGAGGTCTAGGAGGAGAATCGGGCCGATGAATACACACCAGATAGCCGGATGGAGAGTCTCAGGGGAAATGATTGGTGGCACGCCAATGGCTAAGAACATGCACACAACACATGGTGCAAAGAAGAAGTTGACTCTCACAGGGTGGAAGTACTCTCTCTTGACAGCTTCAAAGTAAAGAGCAGATTTTAGCGCGTAGGTTGTGGAAACTGCAATTAGGATGGCTAAGGCTAAGAGCCACAGAGCGAGGTTGATGAACGGAGTTACATGGAGGAATTTGGTTGATGGACTGACTGAAAGAGCATGCCAGAGAATGGCTTGGCTGCTTAGGCCTAAACAGATACCAAAGCAACCTATCGGGAAGCGAAGGAGGAATGGCCATATTTCATCTTTGGGCAGTAATATGTCTTCTGAGTCCTGCATAGAAATATATACATATTGTATAAAAATTTAGAGGTTAAATATGCATCAGTATCTATAATATTTACCTTGACTTGGTCTAGTTCAGGTCCTGTAAGAGCAGCAAAGTATCTACCAGCAGGAACACTCTCATCAACTCCTCCAGAATCATCACTGTTTCTCTGAGTATGATCCATTGCATTCTCTCTTGGAGGCAATGCTGAATTCTGCCTACTGAGAGCTGATTTAGTTTTGAATATACTAAAATCTGCTTTTCGAGTTTCCATAGCGCGACCATAATCGCCAAAGCTCTTCCCACTTCTGGGGAGCATTTTGGATGCTGATCCATTGAGCACAGAGAAACCCGTCTCGAGTGAGACCTGTCGGCTAAAACTCCGATGATTAGGCCGCCTTCCTTCAGGAAACTTGACCTTAGGCTGGAGCCTGCTGCTCTCTATCTCTGCAACATCTGCTTCTTCCTCTTCACCTTCTTCATGCAACACTTCATGGATGTCTACAAAGTGTGTTTCCATGAAATTTGGAGGATTGTTATTACAACTTGTATCCATTTCTTAATGTGAGTAGCAAGGAACTTTTCACTTATGTAAAAAGTATACTTATATATAATTAATTGGTGTAGCTAACATCACATGAATATAGTTGGGAGCTCAACTTTGGTTGGTGAAAAATAACCAAGATTTTGGAAAAGTTTATGTTCAGGAATCTCGTGAGGAAACCAGAAAGAAGAAGCACAGTTTGTGGTTATTAATTGACGATGTACATGGGACTAATTTGACTTTCATGCACCCACGGGTCTAATTTTAGTTGACTACATGAGGTTTTTTATCAAACACATAAATTGATATCGAAATGCAGAAAAGTTGATTTGATTAATTTCTGAGGCACAAGAAACTGAACTCCATATCAGATTGACTGTATTACAAATGAAACCCGATTGGAATAACAGAATCGGAATTTTTCGAAATGAAATCATGGAATCATCTACATAAAAGTGGAGTGATGAGAAGTATGCTTTTAATTTTAGGAATTTATATTAGCAGGTTTTTTTTACTAATGCAATCTGTATTTTTACTGAAACTGATAAAATTACCCTTAATAATTTCTTAATTCCAAACTTCACTAGATCAATTTTAAATTGCGATTTGAAAACAAATCCCTATTAAATGTCCTATTTTGTTTTTCGAATCCCTCTCCCATTCCTCACCCATTGCAAGTAACGAAATCAGTGAAACTGAAACCTAATCCCCAAATTTGCTTCGAACCCCCATCCTCCATCCCAGAGAAGATTTGCTTCGAATCCTAATCTCCGAGCCCAGAAAAGATTTGTTTCGATGAAGATATTCAGGGTGATGGGTCTCAAAAAAGGAAACTAGATCCGGTGAAAATTCTTGTGAAAAGACGGCGGGCACTGGCTCCGATTGATAACAATGTACCGGTACCGGTGGTGTCAAAGAAGAAGCACGGGATGCAGCTCCGGCCTAGATCTCGATCAGTTTCGCCGGAAGTATCCAAAAAGAATAAGCCATCTCCAAAGAAAGATTCTCCGCCGCCGGCTATCGTATGGCCGGAATATCCCGAGGACGCCCAGTCATCGTCAAGAAAGATAGTTCCTCCGGGCGAAGCATAAATCCCCACAGAAACAGCTAGCTCCTGATCTAAGTTATCTGAAGCGATGAAGCAGAAATCTCCATTCATGGTGTAGGGATGTTTGTGCGTAAAGTTTTGCAATTTGCAGACAAACTCCAGATATGAGAACGATTCGGACGATCTCCTCGTCATTAGATAACAATACAGGGCGTATTTGTCTTTCCCAAAATAATACAGATTGCAAAAGTAAAATATGACTTGCAAAGAGCACGGCCCTTAATTTTTTACAAAACATTCCTTAGAGTTGATTCAAAATAAAGAGGAAAGCAAAGGACATCTATAGTGATGATATTACATGACCAAATGGATTATGCAGGTCCAAAAATGTGGTTAAATGATCCAATTGCGAATTTTTTTTTATAGATTTTAATCCTAATTTTACAGGGGTATTTCAAACATTAATTTAACCACATTTTTAGACCTGCATAATTCGTTTGGACCTGCACCTAAAATCCCTGTTTTTTGTAGACTGTGTAGCCGAGTTTCCGGTGTTTCTTTTCAACGGAAATATGCATCATTCCACCCCCAATCTAGGTTTTGTAAGAATAATTTAAAGTCTCCAATACTTTCTAAAGCAATCAGGAACTACGGGTTCAATATGTAAATATTTCTAATTCGGGGTTCTTGTGTGTAATCATACAAAATATGCGGTTATATATAGGAGCGACCCAGAAGGATCTCCATTTAATCTCATTTATTTCCGTCTCTTCGAGTCGAGATTCCCTTTCTACTTTCTTCTCTCTTCTCGATCAAACCATGAGTCTTCAATCCGTTCCGGTGTTGATAAGGAAAAGGTAAAGTCTCCAAAAAGTTACTTTCTGAAGCAATTAGGAACTACGGGTTCCTAAAAGATGTACATGATTGGTTTATATTACAATGTCTGGTTTATAACTTAGAAAATGCTCAGACTATTAGTGAAGGTCAATCACTGCTTCAAAGATGCACATGCTTCGTCATCTCACTCACCTTATGATTTTTTTGTGCCACAAAGTAGTTTGTTTAAGATGAAATGTTGATTATGGAGTCTGACAGGTCTAATGCGTTATAAAATTAATACGTGGTTGTGTTACATCGATCGTTAAGTTCTTATTTTGGACATTTGACATTGTCAAACTTATTAGCTCAAATGGCAGAGCATTGTGCAAGTGCACACATATGTGGGTTCGAATTCCTTACAGGTTATTTGTTTTTCTGTCATGAGCTAGTATAGGGCATTTGATGTCATTTGTTTCAAGATTTTTTTTTAATTAAGAGCGGTTTAAATTTCATAATTTGAAAGTGGATGTAACTTTTACATAATTTCTAAAAAGGGCGATAATATATTAGCATATATTCATATATTCATATAATTTAAATAGGTGTATATTCATATATACACCTATTTTGTAGTTATAATTGAGTTTATTTTTATTTAACTCTATTCAATTCCGTTTGGGTTGAGCTCACTAACTTACTCTAATTCAATTAAGATTATTTTCAGCAACTAAATATTTTAGATTAAATTTGATTCAGTTAATTTCATTAAATTTTATGAAGTTGGTAAAATTTAAATTTATTTTATGGAGTATTTAAGTTTAATTTATTTTCGTTAAGTTTTTCAAATTCAATTTATAAAATAAAATATTATTTAAATGAATCTAAATCAAAATTTTCCAAACTTAATAAAACTGAATTATAAAAATTAGGATGAAACACTAAATTTGATTTAAGTTAACCAACAATTTAGTTAAATGAAGTTCATGGAATTTAGCAAAATTGAACTGAATTGAATTCTTTCAATGTGAACTAAATTGAAATTCAACAAATATTGTAATAGTATTAGCTAGGGTTGAATTAATTTTCAATCAAGTTTAGAGTCCATAAAAATAAACCAAACCTATAATAAAATGTAGACTATAAAATAGGGGTATAAATGTCTTTAATTCAAAAATTAAATTACATGAACATAATCTAATAAATTACCGCACTTTATATAAATTCTGTAAAAGTTACTCCCACTTCAAAATTATGAAACGTATACCTCCTTTAATAAAAAAATTCTCTATTACTAGCATGATGTACCGCGCGTTGCGCGGTGTGTAAGAAAAAATTTGAATATTTTAAAGTGTATAATGTCTAAACTAAAAATTAAAGTTGTATTCAAAACTATTCATTTTGCCCAAATAATCTTTTTGTTGTGAATAATACATTAGAATAGTGTATATCATATGTGTATAATTGAGGTGTATAATTGAGGTGTATAATTCAGTGTGGATATTGTTAAAATAAACATTAATATGAATGTAACAAGATGTCATCTCATCAAAATATGATGATATACTTTTTGAACCCAAAATATTTAATTTGTAAAAACACCACTCAATGTTATAAAATCCAAAAATTGCATTCCCCCCAAAAAAACAGATACCAGGCATCAACAAAATGTTCTTTTAACGAAATGTGAAATTCAAAAATAACAGAATATTATCATACGCGTTTGCAAATAGGATACGATATTTAGTAAATAATGAAAGGAAAATAAAATATTATATCAACGCAAATATTGAATATAAATTTAAAATTGTACTAACTTTTTCTATTGATTAAATTCATGTGTATTTTTATTTTTTATTTTGTTATCCAACTTTCAAAAGTATCAGTATATTTCATAGTTGAAATGGAAATGTGTAAGCGTGTACATTAATTTAGTACATTATAGTTTGAAGATTGGAGAAAGCAATCAAAGGAACAGACTAATAACTTTCACATTATTATATATGTTAATTATTTTCACATATCAGTATATATTCTTAAATATCCTTTATTATATAAATTTTAGAGGTAGTCTTGTGAGAGACCGTTCATATTATAGACCGGGGACTAAATAGTAAAAGCATGATTGAATAAAAACAAGGAGGTCCTTAATTGCAATTTAGAAATTTACTATTCATGCGCGCACTATTCACGCGCACTATTCACGGCCGAGTGCTATTCACACGCACTATTTACGGCCCATTACTATTCACACGCACTATTCACAACCCGGTACTATTCCCAGTCAATACTATTCATTTCACAGTCTATTTTAAATACGTTTCACGTTAAAATACCGAGATTTTTAATTAAAATCATGATGTTTGATTTTTTTCAAAATGATGTACATTAAAACACAGAGGTTGTTAATTAAAAGTATAATGTTTGATTTTTAATACGTTGTACATTAAAACAATGATGTTTTTTGATTAAAAATATAATGTTTGATTTTTTTAATATGACGTACATTAAAACAAGGAGGTTGTTAATTAAAAGTAGAACGTTTAATTTTCAATAGATTGTAGATTAAAATACGGAGGTTGTTAATTAAAAGTATAATGTTTGATTTTTTTAATATGTTATACATTAAAGCACGGAAATTTTTTATTAAAATTAAAATGTTTTATTTTTACTAGATTGTAGTTAAAATAGGGATGTTTTTTATTTAAAATACTATATTTATTTTATGACAGGTTGTAAATTAAAATATGGAGGTTTTTAATTAAAAGAACAATATTTTATTTTAATTGGTTGTAGATTAAAATACGGAAATTTTTAATTTAAAGTAGAATGTTTGCATTTTAAATATGGAGGTTTCAGTTTAAAAGTAGAACGATTTAAATTTAAATAGGTTGTAGATAATAACACAAAGAATTTAAGGTGAAAATATAAGTTTTATTTAATGTATTCAATATATATTATAGTTATTCGTAAAAGTAAACATAAGACGTGAAATGGTGTAGTGGTAGAATCTTTTCTACTATAGGAATGAGTCATGAGTTCGAATCTTTAAAAATCATTAAATGCTTGTTTGATGGGAACATCATTTTTGATGGGAATAATGTGGCTGCGGGTCCCACTTTCATAATAATGTGGCGGCAATTCCACTCTCATACACGCTCGCGCGATTATGAGCAGGGATGGTAAGTTTTTTAAAATTACAATTAAGTCCCTCCGTGTTTTGTAAATAAATACCTTCATATTTTCTCTAGTTAAAAATTGTATAGTCCAAATTATAGACGGTCTCTATTGAGACTATCTGTAAATTTTAAGGGAAAGAAATATTCTTATGCAAACTTTGTCTAATGATATATTTAAACAATTTGATAATAATGAAGTATCGAAAAACTTTGATGAATCAATTTTTTTGTCAGTTTCTCTCTCTAAACAAATGCCCCTCCTTCTCTCTTACTTACTATTCTAATATTACCGTTTCAGACTCCAACGGCCATAAAACGGCCATCCCCATGGCGGCGCCGCCGCAGGACAGCGGCGGATCCACCCAAACCGGATTTTTGCACAAGCCTTAAATTCCAGACCCTCTCCGCTCTTCTCCTCTCTCCCTTCCACACCCTCAATTAAGCCAACTCCGAGCTATAAAGGAAAGGCCGCATGCATCATCACGCCGGAACAGGTTGCGCTACTCTCTGAGCATTACGGCAATGCGTTGATTGGAAAATTCCCAAGAGTTAAACCTTCCATGGATTTCTTGAACGAAGCTTTCAAATCCGTGGGGTTCAAAGGGAGGTACCAACTGGGATTGATCGATTACAAACATATATTGATCAGATTTGAAGATACGGAGGATTATCAAAGATGTTGGATGAAGAATCAACTGGCATTCAAGGGAGCAGTAATGAAGATATTCAAATGGACCCCTGATTTCTCCCCTAATACTGAAACTCCTATTATCCCTGTTTGGATTACACTGCATAATATCCCTTTATTCTGGTACAACACTGCCATGCTAGAAGAAATAGGGAATAGCATAGGTAAGTTTATCAAACTGGATGCTGCTACTTCTATGTTAACTAGACCCTCAACAGTCAAAATGTGCATTGAGATTGATCTGAGGGATAAGCTACATAATTCTGTTACTCTGACTAAAGATCTGGCTGGGGGGGGGGTTGCAGATTTTCCAGTTGAATATGATTTCATCCCTTATTACTGTGTGCACTGTAAGAGATTTGGGCATGAGGCTCATGATTGCAGAATCCTCCACCCTGAACTCAAGCCTATCTCTGTTAGACCCCAACCTCTGAAGCCTTTACCCAAACCTAAACCAAATGCCCCTTCCCAGTAACAAACCAAAAACAATGTTGCTAGCTCCTCTGGTACTACTGTCACAGAAAAGATAGCTACTTTACACAAACAAAAGCTCACATATATTCCAACTCCCACTCAAACCTCTTCCCTCACAGTTACTGAGAAAACCCCCATTACTGACCCTAGTAATCCAGAAGTCCAAGTTACCTCCCTGCCCAATGACACTGATCAATGTCCAAAAGATAACCCCATTACTGATCTGATTGACTTGGAAACTAGTGAGCCTCAGTCAGAAGACACCACCACAGTTGCCAATGCACAAAATATAATTATCCTATCAGAGGCAGAATGGTCATCACCCAAAAAACCAGCAAACTATGCAGCAGATGATATACTCATCCATCCAGGTAAGATGCCAGTCTTTCCTGATAATCCCTTCAATGCTAACAAACCATCCTTTTCCTCTCAAACAAGAACAGGGAACATGTTCTTACCATTGATTGAAGAGGTTGAAGAAGAACAAGAGGTCAGTAATTGCATTGGGAATCTTCCAGAAAAGAATGATGCTCCCAACAATGATGACACTACTCAACAGGTAAATTCAGACTCAAGCCCTAATCTTGTCAGTCCCTGTAATAACTCTATTGATCAGAATGAAGTATCTACTTATTTCACTCAAATCAATAAAATTATTACAAGAACTGCAACTAAGAGCCTCAAACCCCTATAAATATGTGTAGTACAACCAATCACAAAATGATTATCTGGAATGCTAGGGGCATAGAGTCTTCTATGACTAGACTGACCAGATTAGTTAATACACACAAACCTGACCTCATATGTCTGATTGAACCTAAGCATGATAATTCCCAATGTGATGCATATAGGATCAGATTACATTTTTTGCACTGCATGCCTGCTACAAATTGCAATATATGGATTATGTGGAACTCTAATTTAGATATCATCCCTCATGTTGACCCTAAGCAATTTCTTTCAGTCAAACTCAGAAGCCAAACAATGAACACTACAATTGATGCTGTGTTTGTATATGGCCTAAGAACTAGAATTGAAAGAGAAAAATTATGGAAAGACCTATCTGCTCTTAATATGCAAAATGCTATGTATATTGGTGATTTTAATGCTATGACTTCCATCTCAGAATATAAGGGCCCCTCCAGACCTAGTATTCGTAGTATTAATGATTTCAGCTCCTTTATTGATAAAATGGCTTTGCAAAATATCCACACTGTGGGCAATTCTTTTACATGGACTAATGGTAGACTTAGGGATAACTGTGAGAGACTTACTGTTGAAAGGTTAGATAGAGGTCTTTGCTCTTTGCCATGGCTAAATAATTTTCCCCAATCCTCTATTCAAGTTTTAAACAAGTATCCCTCAGACCACTGCCCATTGCTTCTTATTATGGCCAACAACACTCCCTCTGTGCCAAAACCATTTAGGTTTATTAATACATGGTTTAAAAGAGAAGGTTTTCTTGATGTTATTAGGCTTAACTGGTGTATCCCTTCTTATGGCTCTGGCATGCTTAAATTGTTTCAAAATTAAACAACCTCAAAAAAGCTCTAAAAATATGGAATAAAGAGGTTTTTGGCAATATAAATGACAATGTCACTAAGGCAGAGGAAGATTTAAGACTCCAGGAGATTGCTTTTGATCTAAACAGCAACACTGATGAAATGATAAAGCTGAAAAAGGCTAAAGCTGTTTTAGTTAAATCTCTAAAAGAGCAAAACCACTTCTGGAAACATAAGGCTAAGGTCAAATGGCTTAGAGAGGGTGATGGGAATACTAAATTTTTTCATAAAACAGTTATGGAAAAAAGAGGTAGACTCAATATCACTAAAATTAAAAGTACTAATGGTCAGTGGCTAGATAATACCTCTGATATTGAGAAGGAAGCCATTTCTTACTATCCGAGACTATTAAATGACAGTCCTCATCCTGATCAAGGTCTCTTTTATTCCCATTTTCTTTCTCAGATTCCAAAACTTGTAACTGAGGAGGATAATATGGGACTCTTAAAGACAATTAGTTTAGAGGAACTTAAATTGGTAGTTTTCCAGCTTAATAAAAATAGCAGTCCAGGCCCTGATGGGTATACTGCTCAATTTTTTATTAAAGCTTGGGATATCATCTGCCATGATTTATTAGAGGCATCAAATGAGTTTATATCCAATACTGAAATCCCTAAGGGTATTTCCAGTACATGGATTACAGTCATCCCCAAAAAAGAAATTCCAAAAAACTTTGATGACTATAGGCCAATCAGTCTTTCCAATGTTTCTAACAAAAATTTTTCAAAAATTTTAATCGAAAGAATGAAGGCTTTGATGCCTAAATTAATTTCCCCCAATCAGTCAGCTTTCTTACAGTATAGAGATATTTCTGATAATGTTATCTATCTGAAAGAAATGACTAGATTTTTAAACAGAAAAGCCCCTGAACCTAATTGCATTATTAAGCTTGACCTTATGAAGGCATTTGATAGGGTCAGTTGGGCTTTTCTGAACAGTGTACTCCTTAGATTTGGATTTCATGGCAGATTTGTGCACACTATCATGAAAAATTTATCTTCTGCCTGGTTCTCAGTGCTTGTAAATGGTAGGCCTGTTGGCTTTTTTCCAGCAACAAGAGGGATTAAACAGGGAGACCCCCTGTCTCCTTTTTTGTTTAATCTGTTCTCTGAGGCCTTTACAAGGAGTCTTTCCTTTGTTTTTGACAAAGGTAAGCTTCAGTACTATAATTTGCCTAAGAATGCTATTTCAATATCACATCTAAGCTACGCTGATGATACTATTATCTTCATGCAAGCTTCAAAGATGGACTTAATTAGAATGAAAGCATTCCTAGTCAAGTTTGAAGAAACTACAGGCCAGAAGATAAATTTTGAAAAAAAGTGAATATTTTTTGAGTCATCATGCCTCTGATATTAAGCATAGACAGATTCAGAATATTTTAGGTATGAAGTGTGGCACACTGCCTTTTCAAATATCTAGGAGTGCAGATATATACAGGCAGGACTCTTAACATTCATTTTCAGCCTTTGTTGGAAATGATTGACAAAAGACTTAATAATTGGAAGAATGTTTGGCTCTCTTCTGAGGGTAAACTCACTCTTATCCAAGCCTGCATGTACTCACTTCCACAGCACATATGGGCTGTGATGGCACCTACCAAACAGGTGATCAAGAAAATTGAAAGGAAATTTTCAATTTTCTTTTGGGGAAACTCTGAGAATGGTCCAAAAGAGAGTTGGAGAAAATGGAATTCTTTATGTTTTCCAACAGATGAAAATGGAATGGGCCTCAGATCCCTTTCTACCATAATTAAAGCATTTACATGCAAATTATGGTGGAAATATCAACAAGGCCAAGCTCCATGGACTCATTTTATTGCTTCCCTCCCCAAAACATCAAAAGGTTCACAAAATTGGAAAATGATCTGCAATATCAATCAGTTTGCTGAATCCAATTCTAAAGTGATACATGGTGAAGGCTCATGTAACCTTTGGACTTCAAACTGGACAGACTATGGCCCCTTAATTGATTTTTTTGAACCTCCTGATACTTACATGGCCCTCTCTGTTGCAGATTTTATTCAAAATAAAGCCCTGATCCTTCCTTTTCTGCAACAGCACATTCCTCCTCAACTATACTCTTTTCTGTCTCAAGCTTCCCTTTTCCCAAATAGAAAGGACCTACTTATATGGAAGCCAGACATTTTAGGGAGGTTTACAATTAAATCTGCTTCTTCCAGACTCAGACCCCCCATTCAGTCCTTCCTAGTTCTTAACAAAATCTGGGATCCCCACATTCAGAAAAAAATCTCCATTTTTATGTGGAGACTCCTAAATGCTCTATTGCCCTTTGATGATGTTCTCAGAAAATTTGGATTCAATCTGCCATCCAAATGCATTTTTTGCAACCACACAGACTCTTTGCATCATTATTTTAATGACTGTAAAATTGCTACTTTTCTCTGGGAACAGATGCATCTCATTTGTGGATCTGAATTCTTTCACTCTCCAACATTGTGGGATAGGTTAGCAACCAATTGGTCCTTTAGAGGGCTGTCAAAGATACATACTAAAATTTCCCATATTGCCCCTATTTTTGTTTGTTGGTCTCTCTGGAAACTGAGAAATAGGAAAATATTTGATAATATTGACCCTGTGCCCCATTTGATTGTCAAGGAAATTAGAGAGGCCATATACTACACTTTCCTTGCATTCCCACATTATGTATCTAGGCCTGTTGACCTTGAACTAGCCTCAGATGGTACACTGTCCCTACTTCCTAAACCTCCAAAACCTGTCATATCTACTGTCATATGGTCCAAACCTCTTACAGGTGTTAAAATTAATGTAGATGCTGCATGGTCCTCAAATATGGCTGATATAGGGGTGATTATAAGGAACTCTGCTGGCTTTTTAATAGAGGCTAGGGGTTACTGTATTGCATCTCACTCTCCCCTTCATGCAGAACTCCTAGCAATAGAGGCTGGAACTCAGTTAGGCCTGGCAATGGGATCTGAACCTTTCTCCATAGAATCTGATTGCCTATCTGCTATACATATGATTTCTGACCCTATGAAGAGACACTGGTCTCTTCTCTGTCTTGCAGATAAAATACAAGGCCTACTGGGACATAGAATGCTTATGCACACTCTCAGAGAGGGGAATCATGCAGCAGACACCCTGGCAAAACATTCTCTGGCTATCAAAACTGGCTGCTCCTTTGTATGGCACAACTTGCCTCCTCCAGTTAAGGGTGCACTATACATGGATAATCTATTCATCCCCTCCATCAGATTGGCAGTTGTTGCAAGCTCTGAAGTTAATGATCCCTCACTGTTTATCTAATCAGAAGGATCCTCCTCATGTATGTATGTCCATAAACTCATCTCAGCAATTTTGTTAAGTTCTCCTTTTTTGAAACTTGGAAAATAGGCGGCAAATCTGTGTTTCGTTTAACGATTCGCTAAAGTGCAACCTGTTTTATCCATGTTTCTGAGGGATTGAACTGAGAGTATCTACTCTCACCATTTTGCTGGCCAACAGCACTTAGGCTGTAATGGCATATAGCTAGCTTACTAATCTCAAACTTATGAGCCTATGGCTTCTTGTAATAGTTTTATTTTATTCTGGTTTGGGGTGCCAAATAAATTCCCCCCACCTCTTGGTGGTTTAATCTTTAAAAAAAAAAACTTTGATGAATTAAAAATATATAAATAATGAATGTTGAATGTTGAATGTTAATAAGAATTAAGTCATGAAATATTATGAAAATAATATATGTGCAAATATTTAAATAATTAGTCTTGGAAGTGACGGTCACTATATAGTGACGGGGTGTATATGCAAAGAAGTTTGGGACGGGGGTTTTTCTGCAGTTTATGCAAATTGCATTCACGGCAGGGGGTTTTCTGCAATTTATGCAAATTGCATTTCATGCTTGAATTTCACACTTGAATGCTTGTTTTTAGACCAAACAAGTTGGTTTTTAGAAATGCTTGCATTTCACACTTTAACAAGTTATTTTTTAGAGAATGCTTGCATTTCACAGTTAACAGGTTGCTTTTAGAGTTCATGTATTTTGAAGCAAAAAAATAGGGTTTTATAGAGGAATATGCTTGAATTTCACCTTCAATGCTTGTTTTTTAGACCAAACAGGTTGTTTTTTAGAACATGCTTGTATTTCACGCTTAACGGATTGTTTTTTAGAATAAAATGCTTATTTTTTAGACTGTGGTTATGTTTGCTAACGTCTATTTTTAGACTAAAATACTTGTTTTTTAGACCGAGTGAACAGTGCGCGTGAGTGAATAGTGCATTTTTGTCAAAATTGCAAATAAGGACCTCCTTCCTTCCATATTCCAATATAGTCCTTCGTCAGTATATAGTAACCGTCACTCAAGAGATCAACTCATATTTAAAAACAATACATTTTTATTTACTTAAAATAAACAGTAATCAAAATTAATTTCTGAGGAAAAAATACTAATGGAACGCATTCCTATGTGAAAGAGATTCTCTTTGAAGAGGAGAAACGGGAAAGACGCACTATGATCGAAGCCATTATGACAAATTCTCTTCAAAGTCAAACTTTCCTAAATGTCGTGGAACTATCACTATATATTTAAATTCGAATGATACATTTTTTTGTGTTAAAATATTGATCATTTAAAAAAAATATATGTTAGCATATGTTTTAATATAAAAATTCAAGAAATTTCATATGAAAATCAAAATATTTTAAATTATAAAAATTTACAGTTCAACTTAAAAGGTGCACAATATAAGTTAAAACGTATAAACACATTCATGAAAAGTCAGGAAAGTTGGGAGCTTCAGAGACTTTCTTATCTATTATATTGTTTTTTCTAATTGATTTTTGAAATAAAGGAACAATATAAAATTAGTAAAAATAAAGCCAAAACTATTAAGAACGTGATCTGATTAAATTTATATAAGTTAATAATTAAATGATGTATTTGAATGGAATAAAGTTTATTTATGTTAAACTATAATTATAATGATATATTATGAAATGTGTTCATAGGTTCTTGTCACCAATATATCAAGTTAACTTACTAAATGAAACTTTACAACACTTTCCACCGATAAAAAAGTTTAAAAGAAATTCGATTGGCTGATAGAAAACATGCACTGGATACCATTTCCAGTAAGAATAATGCCAACTTCAATACTCAATAGTAGGTGATCTTCATCCTACTCTTCTGAAAACAAAAAACATAAAAGCCTATAATCTCAGGTACAAGTTGCCATACCACTGAATGATGAAAAAGTTCATGTCTTGTCAATTGCCGATATTTTTGTCAATTTTTGAAGCAGTTTTGACTGTATATATGGTATACTCATCTTCAGAAACGATGTATAAACCATGCTGACTCCAGCACCCTCCATTGCTTCCCAATTCAAAAATCTTCTCTAACCGATGAAATACATAGTTATGAGAATGAAAAAAATATAGGGGAGTCTCGTACTCATAAGTTTGAAACCTTTGATCAAAACTTTATACAATACTAATATATATCTCTGGTGAAGCGTAAGCACACAAAAATCATGTCTGTCAATTTTACATCTACCTTAAAAATCCTGTAAAAACACGACCAAGAAACATATAAATGCAGTGCCACGTCCATTGGAATTTGAATAAATCCTGCAAAACATATAAATCCAGTGTCACGTCCCTTGGAATTTGAATAAATCTTGCAAAAACACGATCAAGAAACATATAAATCCAGTGTCCCTTGGAATTTGAATAAATCCTGCCAAACATATAAATTCAGTGTCACGTCCCTTGGAATTTGAATAAATCTTACAAAAACACGACCAAGAAACATATAAATCCAGTGTCACGTTTCTTGTAATTTGATTAAAAATATGAAAATCCTACAAAAATCAACCAAAAAAGTGTGATGATATGTATCACCCTTGATGATGGTAAAGCGTGTAATACTCACTGTATATATACATGATGGTGTCGTGAGAAACCATAAGATAAAATAACAAACACCAAATATATTTTTACTATACTTATAATATTATGTTGAACCAAAATAATATATTGTTTCGTGAGGAAAAATCACATAATACCATAATTGATATAATATTGCGGTAATATATTGTGCCCATGAAGGTAAGCTAAATGTAATGTAGAAGGTAACCAAAAAAATAAAAAGGATTATATAAATATTGTGGGCGTCGAAAAATTAAAATAAAAAGGAAAGTCGCTAAAATGTTATGGCGGTCATGTGGTGGTGTTTAATCGAAACAACTTAGTTTAATATTATTTATTAATTTATATTTACCGAAACAATAACTCTTCTAGTTCCTTTTAGAAAAAGCACCACCTTTATGAATTATAAAAACGGACATACTTTTAGATAATACTACATTAACGTCATGTTCTTCTGAATTTATTTCTCACTAAACTGAATTGAAGTAAACTAAACTAAACTAAATTTAAATATAAACTGATTTGCAGAAAACTATGTCTGATTTATCACTATTATATCCATGCATCATCAATTATATATATATATATATATATATATCATTATGATGCCCTAAATATAGTTACAATTATGTATATTACTTTATCTAGCTAATATATTTTCTCATTATATTTTCTTAAAATTATTACTATTACTGAAAGAAATGTATATACCAAAATATCATAAAATTCAACTAATACTAAGTGGTTAAAACACACCGTTCACTGCGCGATAAAAACCCAGCTAGACGTATTTGAGAAAAAAAGAGAGCTCATTTTTGGGCATATAAGCAGTTTATAATGTCGCTAAGATAAGTGCTTGGTTTCTTGATTGTTTTGTGAATTTAACTCGGTTGTGCTTTTTTGATTGAAGATTGGTTAGGTAATTAAAAGTTTATGGTGATTTTATGATAGGAAAAGTCTGTGCAGTAAATTCATATCCGCAGTTGTTAATTTTGTATTTTAACTTGGCAGTACTGATGCTTTTGCATGTGTCTTTTTATAGGTACAAATTGGTAGAGGATTGGGAGAGCAGCAGAACTTGAAACACATGAAAGACGTACTATTCATGGAGAAATGTTTATTTATCTGAATGTAGAGACATTTTTGAGCTAAATGAAGAGCTTGTAGCAGCTTATTCGGCATGTATTGTAAAGTCTATATGTCTTAATAGCGACATTGAATCATTTTGTATAGAATGAAAAGCAATATCGGCCCTAATTATTTGAGGCCTGAATCAAAAAAAAAACTCACAACATTAAAAAATGTTTTTAAAAAGAGATCCCAACATTAAGAGGCCCCAAAAAGATGGCCCTCGTGTTTGGAAATCCATATATTAAGAAAACATTATATATACATATATATCTATATATATATATAGACTATCATATTTTTTTATTCGAGGGCCCTGAAAATTCTCAAATTTTGGGGATTTGAACCGTGGGTTTCACATGTCTCAGTTATAGACCGGGCCTGATGAAAATATACAGAATAAATTATGAGTATTTAAAACGAAAAAGATTATACTGTGTAATTTTACGTTATACGAGTTCACGTTTTACAATATAAAATATGTGATTGATTTAATGAATTAACTATTTTTACAAAACTAATACATATGTAATAATAGAAAAGAATCTCCACCATCAATTCCACTGCTGAACAATTCACAAGGGTCCTCATTGGAAGGTGTACATACAATTTCTGGTCCTCCAACTGGACTGGAAGAGGAGCACTAATGAACTATATCAATCCTCACAACACAGATATCCCCCTGACTTGTTCTGTGCAAGAGTTCATTCTCAGCAGAGATACCTACTCTATATTTTTTATGACTCTGCCTTCTGATCTTTTCAATATTTTGCAGAGCTCCTGTATTGACATTGATAGAGATGATAGAATGGTGTGGAAGTCTGATTTTAATGGAGATTTTAGTTTTCAAATCAGCCTGTGACACTCTAAGATCAAGGAGAGGTACTGTACAATCCATCAGCAAACTCTGGAACCCAAGAAAAAAAAAATATGTGTTTTTATGTTGAACATTATTAACACGTTCTTACCTTTTCCTGATGTTTTGGTCAAGACGGGCTTTCACCTCCTATCCAAATGTCCCTTCTGTAATGCCCTAGATACTGTTCATCATTGCTTTACTCAGTGTCCATTGTCAATATCCCTTTGGTCCTATTTTCATCACATTGTGGGTATTGCTGACCCTCATTTTAACACATTATGGGATAGACTATCATATTACTGGTCATACCAGGACAATTCTAAACTGCATAATAGTATTTTCTCTATTCCATTGTCTGCTGGTTTATATGGAAGGCCAGAAATGCAAATTTATATGAAAACATAAGTCCTAATCCAAACCTACTGAAACAATCAATTAAGGACTATATTTTAAATATCTACACTGTTAGACCTCTCTTCACCAGATCACCCTTTGATATTGAGCTAACAAATCTGGGCTTTCAGTCTCTCAATGCCAGACCACCACAGCCTCAGATTACTGCAATTAGCTAGAGCCCTCCACCCATAGGACTCAAAACTAATGTTGATGCATCTTGGCATCCTCCATATAGATTTGGGATTGGAGTGATATTTAGGGACTCATTTGGCAATTTCATTACTGCATTTTCGGGATATTGCACTGCTGCTAACTCATTGCAGCGTGAAATACTAGCCATTCAGAAGGGTTTTGAACTGAGTCATAGTCTCCATCAGCCTTACTCTATTGAATCAGATCGTATGATGGCTGTGCAAGCTATTCAGAATTCAGCAAAAGCTCCCTGGACATTATACCACCTGGTCCGCTCTATCAACAAGCAAGGAGCAGAGAAAATTGCACATGTTTCAAACAAGCCAACCAGGTGGCAGATGCCTTGGCCAAACTGGGAAACTCATCACAACAAAACAAGCTGCTGTCTTTTCAGCAATGTCCACAAAAAATGCAAGGTCTGCTCATCCTTGATATGATGATATTTCCAACTCTTAGAATCCTTGGAATGGATGCTACTGATGTATAGTTTTTACATGCAGGGTTTGGAGTTCACTCACTGGCAGGCCAACACTCACTGTACCAAGCTCCAATTTATGAAGTCAACATCTACTTATAAGCCATATGCTCTTGATCTATATATTTTTCTACAAAGAATTCTAGGTACCACTTTGTGTTTTGCATGGCAATTCACTAATATTTTTCTAGAAAAACTTTGTAGAACAATTTTTTTGTATAGTGAGGCGTAGTCGCGTAGATACCTCCATCTTAGATCATTCTTTTGGGAGCATCATCATGCTTCATGGAGCTTCATTGCTCTTCAAATTGTAACCTCCCTAGGGAGGAGAATATTTTGCCAATTTCATTGGCCTTTTATGGTTTAGGGAGCCAATAAATTTCCCTCCACTTTCAAAGTAGTTTTAAAATTGAAAAAGAAATAATTGGAAAAACAGATTTAAATAAAAAATAAGATATATGTGCATCGATACTGGTATTATGCTAGTTTATTTTTAAGTATCCATCGAATAGAAATATTTGCTGAATAGGTGGGGCTGAATTTTCAACGACCAATTTTATTCGTGCATGAGTCGTGCAGTTATCCCGTGCGTAGTTATTTAGTGCGTCGCTCAAATTAACTATTTCACACTTTTAAGTCTCTCACATGTCACATATTGTCCCTCTCTCACTCTATTTCAATATCCATCACCTAGGTAATGTCTTTAATATGAAATCAGATTATAGTGTGTAATTTTACGTTATACGAGTTCATGTTTTACAAAATAAAATTTGTGATTGATTTATTTATAAATTAATTATTTTTACAAAACTAAAACATATTAATAACAGTTTAATATATATCAGGATCATCCTGATATTGGCAATATCAGGCACCAATTAAATAACGACACATCATTTTTAACTAATTTATGATTGGGCCACGTGTTCAATCATTACCCAAACGGGTTTAGGCATTCTAAATTAGGGTTTTAGAACTTTACTAAAAATATCTTAACCAATTAAAACATTACAATTGTACACGTGTCATTATCTTATTGGTGCCTGATAAGGCCTATATCAGGATCATCCGGATGAATGTTTTTCTCTATTAATAATAGAAAAACAAATTTAAATAAAAACTAAGATATATGTGCATCGACACGGGTATTATGCTAGTTTATCTTTAAGTATTCATCGAATAAAAACATTTTCTGAATAGGTGGGGCTGAATTTTCAACAACCAATTTTATTCGTGCACGACCAATTTTATTCGTGCATGAGCCGTGCAGTTATTTTGTGCGTAGTTATTTAGTGCGTCACTTAATTTAAATATTTCACACTTTTTGCAAAAACTACCACACTATTGCTTTTAAATGGGATCATCCGTGAATTTCAGCAGTATTATTGAGATTTTTTAGTCCTTTTTAATGATATTAGTGTCAAAATATACTGTCAATACTAGTTAACAGTTAATTATGACATTTTTTTTTGCATCTTAAGAGTTATAAGAGGACTTCCCAAGAACTCGTGATTACAATGAGACATGCCGAAAAACTCAGGGTTACGAGAGAAATTTTCCCTTAATTTTTTCTCATTGGAGCCATTAAGAGCCCCATTGGTTTCCTTGTCAAGTGAATCCATACCTGCAACAACCACAGCCAAGTTCAATCGGGTTGGACATCAGGTTGAGAACATGTGGTGATTTAGAATCGGAAACATATCTATTCACAAATTCACATCACTAGACCTTCCATGAGCATAGATAACTAATGAATAAACAACAATTACATCCATCATTTGGCGCTTAAGACATCACTCCATCAGATTATCTAGCATGTGACTGAATTGTGAAATTAAATGTTGTAGTTACTGCGGTTGGGCCTTTTATAAGAAGAAGAATAGTTCAAAAAATTTCATGTATGCTGCTTTTGAGGGTGGTGATTGAAGAAGTTGAGTAAATTGAGAGTTTGCGGGTAAAACCTGAGGAAAATGAGGTTATTTTAGACAATTCAACGTGTCTCCATAAATGTTGGATGGTCAAACTAATCATTACCTAAATTCATCATTAATTATCTATCGAATAAAAATATTTGCAGTATAGGTGCGCCAGAATGTTGAGCAATTAATTTTATCCGTGCGCGAGCAGTGGTAATATCCGTGCGCCATAATGTTTGAGCAATTAATTTTATCCGACCTAGGTAATATCTTTAATCCCCCCCTCCCTAATTTTTTCTGTTAGTTTACATGTGAATGTTGCTGACACTACGTACTACAAAGACCCTCATCTAAGGTACAAGTTTAAGGCGTTTGTGAGGGAAGCGCAGATTTCCACCTTGCTACTTGGTTGTGACAGCGCAGCATCTTCTCGTTAGAATCTTAAAAATATTTAAGATAGATACCGCCTTGTACAAGGTGGATGAGGGTTCCGCTGTAAAACATTTCATTTTACTGCAGAGATTTTATCCGCCTTAATTTATTTATGCTCTACCGACATCGCAACCTTTCACGCAAAGGACACCGGAGTAGTTGCGATATCGCAATGTCGTGATACATATTTGATTTCTGCGATGATATCCTACGATATCGCAAGAAGTTCATCAACGTTATAATGAAAATGTATGTGTCTTGTTGCGATGTCGTAACCATATCTGTCATGTATTCAGTTTTTTGTTGACGCTGACTTTATTATATGGTACATAAGTTACGAGTTTCCTCGACTGCCAAATTTTCAACTTACGATCATTGGAGTTTGTAGTAATGATACCATTAGTGAAGCGTGTTTATTGGATTGACCCACTACACTTCGATCCATCTATAAGGTTCGACGATCTATTAATGGTTGCTATGCATGGTGCTAATGAAGACACACTCCTTGACTTCGAACTTATTCAAATTCAGGTTACATTTAAAATCCCTTTATTATTTATTTGGACTTCAAATGAATTATACATCATGTGTTCTACTACTTCTATTTCAGCACCTAGAAGCAATTGTCCAACTAGGAGTGTGGATACTACATGATGTTGTTTGCCAACGAGTGCGTTGATGGCCTTACAATTGATAATTTGGAATTACAATGCGTGAGTATTCTTATTAACTACTTGTGTTCATAATTCCATCTACATTAGCTTGATTCGTATTAATAAAGATTTCCCATTCATAGACACTAGAGGAAAATCATTCTGCATATACTAAAAAAGAGCTAGAGGTTGGGAGAGATAAATTTGCAAAACACTTGGTTCTCATCAGAGCTCGGTACATTTCTAGGCCGCACGTACCCAGTAAGGATGCATGTCAAATCTAGTTCATTTTTCTACGTTTGTTAGATATATAATCGACTACTAATACTTCAATACGATTCTAATTTATGACTTGTTAGTGTTTTCCATTAATATTGTGTGCATAGACTACATGTATCTTGCAATTGATAGCTTAGTTATGTAGATTTACTATCCCGCTTAATTTTTCGGTGGAAATTGACCAACATATAAAATTTGTTAACACTGGCGTAACCACTGGCGAGGTCGTCAGTTGACTCGCCAGTGTGCATCACAACCCAGCGACAACCTCGCGCATTCGCAACCCAAATCACACACAGTAAACTACCACAACTGACATTCGTGCCTTTGCAACCTCTAACGCTTATTACCCACTGCCACCCCATTCTTACTCGTAGCACACTCGTAGCAATGTTCGTCAACCTTGCAGAAATGGCTTACGCATTCGCAAGTAAAAAATATTCTTAAGCAATTTGATCTTGTGCCTTCGTCACCAAATAACAATCGACTCTTACCAGCGAGGTTGCAAGAATAATATTAGGCAATTACGTGACGATATCGTAACCATTCTCGTACGTGCAAATAACAAATCAGCGAACCTACTTACTAGAGATCTCGCAAGCATAATCCTAGCAATACGCAAAGTGCTAACGTAACAATTCTCGTACGTGCCAATATCTACCTTACTAGCGATTTTGCAAGCATAATCTTTCTGACACATAAGGTGTCATCGTAACCATTCTCGTAAGTGAAAATCACAAATCCCGGGCAGGCTTACTTGTGATATTGCTGGCATTATCCTAGCGAATCGCAAGGTGCTGTCATAATCCAAAAATCTGAAAGCTATTATTAAATATGCAAATGTAGGTTACGGAGTCGCAAGTTAGTTATTCATGAGTTATTAATGAGCCGCCTTGTGATCTCACAAGTTATGTTTAAGTTGGAAAAAATGCGATGCAAGGCGGAAGTGAACGACTTGAAACTAGAAAGTTTTAAGGCAGAAGAGGAATCGCCATAAATGTTTTTCTGGTTTTAAGACACAACCAACCAAGCCATTTGTCTTCCGCCTTAAAACATGAAGGAGGAACCGCAATAAATGCTATAATTTTGTAGTAGTGTGATTTTAGTTTTTTTTCTCAAAGATTGTTTTGTTTTACGTTTTGTTGAACTATTCAAATGTATGTTTTTTCCTCGAAAGCTTATTTCTTGAGCGTTGTTGAAAATGCCTCGTGAAATTAGATAGTGGTGTATAAGCAAGAGCGGATGTACGCCTACGCTTGGTATGACTCCAGCCATACAAAATTTTGAGGAGTCAGGGAGGAATTAATATTATTAGCAAAACAATACCATCTATACTACTCTTTAAAATAAGATGGAAAAAAACTGATGTGTCAATTACTTAGAATTTTGAATTATTTTTTAAACTTCACCACAATTTGACACGTCAGCTGTTCATGTACTCTTCTCCTATCCTTTCTAAAATTTCTGCTTCCGCCTTTTACTTCCCGTTTCTCTCTCTTCTCTTTTAGTCTCCGTCCGTTTTGGATAGAAATCAACAACTTTCAATGCAATTGATCCTTTTTTTTGAACTCACCTATCTATTACATAGATACATAACTATACTAGGAGAAACCACCATTAAATTTCGTTAAGCACAGTGAAGTTTGCACTCCATCCATTGACTAGCTTTGAGACACCCTCCTAAGAAGACCCATGACTGCTTCACCAACGAGCCACCAAACCACCGAAACCAGAACCACCAATTGGACCACCTCGAACCACTTGCAGTATGGGAGACCACAGTGGGGACCAACAACACGGTCCCTTGGGCTATCCATGGCCCATTAACACAGGGTATATGCCCTTTCAATAATTGCTCTAAAATTCGCAAATTATTGTCAGGGGTGTGACTTGAACCTGGAACCTCTCAGTTATGAGAGGGTGGTTTTACCACTTCAACCAGGTCTCATTCACTTCAATGCAATTGATCCTCATCGGCTTAAATTGTTAGTTTCAAACTTTCAATGCGATTAACCCTTTGCCGATTCTTCTTCTTCTTCGCTAAGCCAAAGGCCCTCATTTTTATTTAATAATTATGAATGCCATTGATCTCTTGCCGGCTCGTCGGTTTCAGTTTCTGATTTAAATTGAGCAAATCAAAAGGTTTGCGGGCATATGGGTTAGGTCTCTCTTAATACGCTTTTGGTCTCCAAGAGCATTCACAATCTCCTCAAACTCACAAACCCTCACCTTCTGCAACTCCGGTACGCCAGAACCGACGGTGCACGGGCTCACCCGCAAAAATGTACTTCAATCCATTCGAAGGACTCCCAGCTTCCAGTGCTCTCGGTCTCAGTGAGGCGGCCGTCGAGTTCCACGAGCAAGGAGGATTGCCTAGAGCGAGATTTGGGTATATCCATAGAGGCAGCTCCGCCGTGGTTTGTGTATCGGAGAAGCCGACAACAAAGACGACAGAGACAAATCCGAGAGGTGGGGAGTCGACAACAAGATGCACGAGGTCAGCAAAAACGTGCCTCCTCGAGAACTTCTTGTCTTGGTTCATCAGCTCTGGCTCAATCCCAAATCACTAGCTTTGGTTTGAGCCTCAACCATCAAACTCCCAATTCACTCACTTTCTCCTGTTTATTTTTTTGTTTCTGTAACCCGTAGTTGACCTCGAACCAAACTCACGAGCTGATCTGCAAAAAAAGGTCATGGGTGGCCGGGGGTAGACACTCTGAGGCTTAAGTCAGTGACATTTTATAAAGTTTGTAAGCGTAAGACGTAGTGTATGTAAGATGATTAGGGGTGTTCAAAAATCGGGTACCCGTACTTCCAAGTACCCATACATGCGGGTAGTTGAAAATGCAACTCGTGACCTGTCCCAGAATTACTGGGTACCCCAATTAAACGGGCCGGGTAACCAGGTACCCTATTTTATTTTATTACTTATAATAAGTGCAACAAAATGCATTTATTATTTAATAATAAATATACTTCATTAGTATAAAAGTCCAAAACTAACTAAATATTGTTTAATATGAAAATATCAATGAAATTATGAAATAAGTATCATTCAAGGCAATTAATGGATGTACTCCAAAGCAGTGTGGGATGTGGTTGTGCGCCTGTGTTGAAGAAGAAGTAGCAATATCAAAGCAAAAGATTAAATGGTTGGAGAGGTGGATTGGAAACCTAAGAGGTTGAGTCTAGTCATGATGAATTAGTATTTAATTTTAAAAAATGTCAATATTAAAAGGTAAAATTATAATTAAGATAATAATTAAATAAATAAATCTTAATAACTACTAAAAGAGGCCGTTTTTGCCACGTGTCGCTTTCACAATTATTCCCAAAGCTTACAAAAAAAACTTTAAATAAAATTACTTTTCCAGAATATTCTCTGATATATGCTCTCCTTCTCCGATACTCCTACGTCTACTCCTCTTCACCACACTGATTTGATTTCAATTTTCTTGAAAATCTTGCCAATTAATCAAACCTGATATCGATTCGACTTCTCCAGTCTTCTACTCGCGAAGCTTCTTTCACAATATTCTCATCAGTTTTTTTTCATTCAACTACACATATTTCCTTTCGAAAGATAAACCATCAGTTTACAAAGAAGGTTCTCGAACACGGAGCCCATTCGGAGATGTGCTTCTCCTCCGGCGACGAGGGCAATTTATGAAATTTTCAGGTAGGTTTCTAGAGAAAAGGATTGACAGTGAGGAAAGGACACAAGCCGTTGGAAGTTGTGAAATTGGTGGCGGATAAAGGTGGCCGGTGCTGGGCGACGTTCTTGGGCAGGTTGTCGATGTCGCGAATGTCGTGGTAATCACGAGGTTTTTATTCATCTTCCTCGAATAATAGCAATCTTATTCATCTCTTCTTCAATACTCCTATTTCAATTTGTCTTTTCCGTTTTTAACGACTTTGATTAAGCCCTTCAAAAATTGATTATAGTACTGATACTGTCCCACCGTACGCGTTTCAGGTTTTAGCCATCCTTTTTCTATTCGATTGATGCTGATCAGGGAATGATTATTTTCCTTCCACGTCGATGCAGAGACCAAAGTCAAACTCAAGCTCAAACTTAAACAGCAAAGAAAGGCTTACAGGTAGACGCTCGGCGATACCATGAAACCTTTGGGATGGTGGCTAATGCTGGTCGGTTTGGTTCGGATTCGTCGACATGTGGGCCCTCCGCCTCACCGTCTTCAGCAAGACCACGAGTTTGTTCACTATATTTTTAATGGTTGCTTTCATTCACTGCTCTTGATTGTGTTGTTAGTTTGTGTCCAAATGTAGTTCACCTACGAAATCTGCTTTCTCGGGTTTTGATTTGTTTGATTAGATTGTTTTATTGCAAGTTGAAATCTGCTAGGGATGCATTCTGCTAGAATCTGAACAATTACGTCAGATAGCAGGTAAACCTTTCCAACTAATTAAGATCAACTACTAATTAGAGAATGTGCCGGAATTTGCAGGGAAATGGTTATGCTAGCGGTGTAGGAGTGGCAGGGAAAGAGGAGGAGGTTCTCGGTGACGGAGACTGATGGACAGAGAATCGCTGGGTTTGTTCAACATATCTATTCAAATAAGTTCTTTTCATCTTAACGGAAATCTACTATTGAACAACACATCGGTGGTGTTGCATATGTCCTTATAGCAACACTTTTGGCTTGAACTTTGTAGATATGTTATGGCAGATCGTGGATGTGCTCTTCAAGCAAGGTAGTATATATATATATTAGGATATATACTAAGATATATTAAGATGCTCCCGTAACATGGTTGCATATTAAGATATATTAGCTTTACTGATTTTTCTAATGATGAATGTGTGTTGCTTTGGCAGGTTTATAAACCTTTGTAGTTTTTTGGAGCTTATGACATGCCATATTATGCAACAATTAAGGTTAATTTTGTTTCCCTTTACCTTCATTTCAAAGTGATGATCTTTTGGTCTTTATTTGGAAGTGATTCGTCAAAAAGTCGATTGTCTGCACTAGAAAGTCCAGATTATGCATAAAGACTTTTTGATAAAATGCTTGAAACAAAGCCATTGAGCAAGAGACTACTTGATCCCGTAGTAGTCACGTATGGATTTAGATTATTTTTTGTGGTGATTTATGCTTCAAACTTCTGTGAAATTTGTTCTGTTTAAAGCAGACTTCTTCAATCCACTTCTGTGTAAGCCTTTAGCTTCTCAAAAAGTTGAAGATGTGATGCTGATAAAAGCGCTTTACGTTTGTAATGTCTTCATAGTAATTGAGAAATGGCGGAAGCTAATAATCAGGTCTGTTGAATTTGTTATGTTTTTTGCTGTTGGATTAGAAAATGCTTAATTAGATGTTGTTTATGCCTCTAATGCTATAGCTTGATTAGGAACAAGTTGAATTTTGTCTTTGACTCCATTTGGTTCTTGCTCTCAAAGATTTTTGAACTTTGACTCTTCGTTTTCTATAATATACTGCAGCCATCCATGGTGAGCTTGAATTGATGATCAAAGTGATCTTTAATTCTAATTCATTCATTTCCCTTAATTCTAAAGGTGTATGGTCATTCTGTTATTTTAAGTTGGGTGACGTTGCTACCCAGGTATCATTTTCTGATTGCAAAGCTTTGATCTACACTTTCACTCAAGGTAATTTATTATACTAGTTTATTACTCATTCATGTTACAGTAGGAATTTTATGTTTTCTGCTTATATATATATATATATATGTGTGTGTGTATATATATCTTTTGGAGCTGTGAATTTGATTTGCACTGTGAGACTTGGTGCAATGACATCTTGATTGTCTGATGCAAAGGCGTCACTTTCTATGTAACTTTTTGTGTTTGGTTTATAGCTTTGTACATCTCCCTCTAAATAGGGGATGCACTTTTATATTACTTACTTGGTGTTTTTATAGTCTCCGAACAATTATTGTTGGAAATTACATTGCTATTTACCTTATTGTTTTTAAGAGTCTGATTTGTCAAAATTTTCTTATTATTTATTATGTGAAGTGCAGTAGAAGGAACAGGATAGCCAAAGAAGAAAGTACAAGTAGAAAGTGAAGACTAAATTATGAAGCAAATGGCAGTAGTCAAAGAAGTCATTAGTATTGTAAAATTGTAATGGTACTACATAGACATGGAGTTTTTTGTTACTCTTTATTATTTTGTCACAACATGAAACTTTGACTTATTAATTTTATGAACAAGTTGGTGTAAGCATATTTTCATAATTATCAAAAAGCCAAAAGGTTTCTCATGTTTATATCCAAAAAATATCTATATTAATTTAGTTAAATGTTTATATTTTTCCCAATTAGTATATTTAAATTTAATTCAACACAATAGAGTTCAATAAAATAAATGTTCAACAAAACATGACTAAATATGTAAAATTTATATATTATATTTAAAAAAGTGCATAGTGGATACATTCACAAATGACCGTGCATATATATGCACAGGATTATCTAGTACATAATATACCGGGTTTTCGGGTACCCGGAAAATGACATTTATGTGATCCGGACCCGGTAATTTGTGAAATTAATGGGCCGGGTACCCGTCCCTATAATATAAGAAAGTACCCGGTTATTTTATGTAGGGTCGACTGATCAACGGGTCGGGTTAGTCGGGACGGGTATTTTTGATCACCCCTAACACTAGTGCACAAGCATAGGTTTCTCGGCACCCATTTCACGGCGTTTTGGCCAGATTTTGGCGGAACCGCCGAGTAACTGGGTTACGAACTCGTAACCTGCCGTTCGCCTAGGGCAAAAATAAAAAACACGGCGTTTCACAATTAAAACACGGCGTTTTCCAAAGTGTATTAAAAATGTCAATATTAGGCGAACTCTGAACCGTGTTCGCTGACAGGCGAGTGGAGTGACGACTTCGCCAGCAGACCCGCCTGAAATAAGAAAAGTTGTTCGCCCATACATGCTAAGACGCGTTGTAGTTGCGAAGTCGCCATTTATTGACGCCAGCAGGCGTTACTGAAGAAGCGAGTTCGCCTGTACTTATGACCAGAGGCGTTTTAGTTTACGAATTCGCTTGTATTAAACTGTAGCGGGCGAATTGGGAAGCGAATTCGTAACAGTGTCGTAGTTGGGTGTATAAAAGCTGATTTTTTGCGGGAATGAAAATAAAAGAAGTAGATAAAAGGACTCTCCTTTTGTTTTGTCTCAAGTTTTGCTCACATTTTCAGGCCTTGATTTTGCCCAAGAACACAAAGGTATGAGGTTTTGATTTTTTTGTTGATTGGTTGTGGAATGGGCAAACTGTTTTTGATTAGTGTGTGTGCTTGTTTATATTGATTTGTAGAGTTGTTAGGGTGCTAAATTTGTGGAATGTTTGAGTGATTGTAGCAAAACCGTTGTTGATAGTATCTTGTTAAGCATGGGTCGTAGTGAAATCATGTTGGAGAATCAGCGTCTCTCACAAGGTTATACGGATTTGATTCAAGAGTTTATTGATGTTGGTTGGAAGGATTGTGTAGAAAAGAGAATGGGTGGGCTAAGATGTCCTTGCATAGATTTTCTTAACAACGCGATTTATGAGGATGTAGACGTTGTCGCGAACATTTGGTTTGTAGAGGTTTTGATCCTACATATACAACATGGGTTTGGCATGGAGAAGGTGCAAGTCATAATGATGCAGAGTTTGATGTTAAGCTTGGGGCAGATGGATTGTGTTATGATGGTTGTCTTGATGAAATGGCGGAAGACGTGGCAATGGATTGGGTAGGAAAGCCGAGCATGTTAGCGGCGATGTATAATGATAAAGAGACACCATTGTACAAGGGTTGCAAACATTATGTTCTTGGTTCTACGTTGTTGTTGATGAATTTAAAGGCGGGCCATGGAATATCTGACAAGGGGATGACTGAATTGTTAGAGTTGGTGAAAGAGTTGCTACCCACTGACAACTTGTGTCCTGATCGAGTATATGCTGCTAAGAAGATATTATGTCCTATGGGAATGGAGATGCAGAAGATTCATGCATGCCCTAATGATTGTTTGTTGTACAGGGGAGATGACAAGGATAGAGATACATGCCGAGTCTGCAATGAACCTCGGTACAAGTCAAAGGTGGGGACCGTAGAGGTATGCGGCGAGAGTGTGACGCCGTCTAGATGTAAAACGCCGGTTAAAGTAGTGTATTACCTTCCGCTGGTTCCTCGACTGAAGAGGTTGTTTGCAAATCCTGAGGATGCAAAGTTGCTAACATGGCATATGGATAGGGCTAGGGAGGACGATGACATTATTTCACATGCCTCAGATGGAGATCAGTGGAAGAAAATGGATGAGCGGTACCCTGAATTTGCTGCTGAGCCCAGGAATGTGAGGCTAGGCTTATCCACTGATGGCATGAACCCCTTTGGTAACATGTCTAGCACCCATAGTTCTTGGCCAGTTATGGTTGTGATTTACAATCTGCCATCGTGGTTGATGATGAAACGTAAGTATGTGTTATTGTCCATGATGATATCTGGTCCTAAGCAACCGGGTAACGATATTGACGTGTACCTAGCGCCTTTGATCAAATATTTGCAGAAGTTATTCGATGTGGGTGTCCGGATACCTGATGGCAGTCGAGGTGATGAGGAGTTTAAACTGCAAGGAATGTTGTTGTGGAGTATAAATGACTTTTCTGCATTAGGTAACTTGGGCGGTTATTCAGTGAAAGGTCACTTTGCATGTCCCATATGTGAGAGCAAGACTAGTTATTGTCAATTGAAACACGGTGGTAAGCCGGTGTATCTCGGGCACAGAAGATTTCTTCCGACGGGACATCCTTGGAGGCGAGCAAAGAATTGGTTAAACGGGAGAGAAGAGCATGATCCCTCCCCAATCCCTTTAACTGGAGAGGAGGTTCTAGAAAAGGTTACTGGGATAGATCATGAATTTGGTAAGGGAAAGAAGAAGAAGGCGTCGAATAGCAGTTGGAAGAAGTGTTCGATCTTCTTCAAACTAGATTACTGGAAGCATTTGGACGTACGTCACTGTCTCGATGTGATGCATATTGAGAAGAACGTATGTGAAACACTTGTAGGTACGCTGATGAATACCCCTGGAAAGACAAAGGATGGCTTAAAAGCGTGGAAAGATCTTGTACAGCTTGGTATCCGATCGTCTCTAGCTCCTGTAGAGGAAGAACGTAAATCTTATTTACCTCCAGCTTGTTACACTATGTCGACTGAGGAGAAGAAGCGTTACTGTAATGCTTTGAAGTCTGTTAAGGTTCCAACAGGTTACTCTTCGAACATCCGTAATTGTGTTAATACCAAAGAACTGAAGCTGGCGGGATTGAAGTCACACGACTGTCATAATCTTATGCAGGAGCTGAATGTTATCGCTCTACGAGGATCATTGCCTCGTCATGTGAGGAAGGCGATATCGAAGCTATGTTACTTTTTTAAGTGCATATGTCGTAAGCGAGTGAGCAGGCAGAAGCTGGATGAGTTGCAGGAAATGGTGGTGGAAGTGTTGTGTAGGATGGAGATGTACTTTCCCCCGGCCTTTTTTGACATAATGATCCACGTGATTGTCCATTTGGTGAGGGAGGTAAAATTATGTGGCCCAGTTTACTTGAGATGGATGTATCCATTTGAGCGGTACATGTCGATTTTTAAGCATTTCGTGAAGAACAGATATAGGCCTGATGCTAGTATAGTTCAACGTTATGTTGCAGAAGAGGTTATTGAGTTCTGTACCAACTATATGAAAGATGTTGCCACAGTGGGGATCCCAAATGCTAGGCACAATGGTAGAGTGGACGGGCACGGGCTCAAGCATCATAGTTTGTTTAGTCCTACCGCCGCCGACATTGATGCTGTCCATTTATATATCCTCAGAAACCACGAGGCGGTGACCCCTTATGTTGACATACACATGGATCAGATTAGAGTGTCAAATGCATGGACTGTCGGTGATGTGAGGATCCTGGAAAAGCATTGTGCTAATTTTGTTCGGTGGCTGCAAGCTCACATTCAGCAAGGGGACCATCCTGATATTGTCAAGCTGATATGTAGAAGACCCCTCGGCACTGTTTCCTCTTTTGGTGGGTACGACATAAACGGTTATACTTTTGGAACCAAATGGTCGGATGAGAGGTCAACTAACCAAAACAGTGGTGTGGTAGTACCAGGTGAGGCAGTTCATGGATGCGAAGCATACTACGGGACGATCACCGACATCTGGTAGATTGACTTTATCAGTGCCACAATTCCAGTGTTCAAGTGTGAGTGGGTGAATGAATGTGGCGGGGTGCGGAAAGAGGATTACGGCACAACCCTGGTGAATCGCAGTGTTCTTGGCTCTGAAGGTGATTCGTTTATCATGGCGTCTCAGGCGCACCAAGTGTTTTATGTGACGGATCCACAGGATAACCGGTGGGAGATTGTGGTGAATGGTAAGCAGGCGCTTCTTCACAACGACAATGACGAGGATCGCAGCTTTGGTACAGATATCGGGGACCTTCTGGGTTTAGAGCCTAACGAAACCTTAACTGAAGACAGGGCGAGTTTGAAAAGGTATTTTGCGCGGAACGATCACACGGAGGGCATTTGGATCACCGATGCTGGAAAACCAACGAAGCGAAAGAGGAATCAACCAAAGAATATGTAACCATTAGTATGTAATGGGAAAAACCTTAAGTTTTCAGCATATACATTTGGTATGGACTGAATTAGTATTCATGTATGCTTGAAATGTGTTTCACTCATAGTATAGGCGTAAATAAAGACGACTTCTCTTGTACAAATCGCCTGTAAGCTTTACCAGAAGCGAAATCGTATCTGTCTTCGCCAACCTTGAAACTACGTCGTTTTTGTAGTTTTACTTTATGCATTGGCATTTAGTTGGTGGTGGTTCCGTAAGCCGTCTCGCCTGTTACTGGCGAGTTCGCTTCTTGAGTCGTCTGTTAGACTCTGTTGAACCAGGCAAGATTATAAGCGAACTCGCTTCAGTTATAACACCACAAGCGAATTTGGTTGCAAGTTCGTTTCTGACTTTACATAAATAGTATTTTAGTACTAGCAACACTATAAAAGACTACATCGACACCGGTTTAACACATGAACAATTATGTTTAATTTATATCAAATTTAAACAATAAGCGCATATGAACTGTAAGCACCAATTTTTTTGAATAATGCAATCAAAACGAAAAAATCTTTAAATTGTAGCAATACAATTTGAAAAAACGTCCCTAGACTACATCCACATGTCTAGAAAGAGTTGTCTCCGCCTGTCTGGTCTTCATTGTTAGGAGTGGCTGCCGGAGGATTTTTTCGGGCATATGCTCTTAGAAAACCACGAAGCAAGTGGCTGTTCTTCCACCCCGTCTTGCGGAGATTAGCAAGCTCTGTCCTCATCGCGAAGTTCGACTCCTCAAGCCCCTTATAATATGCTTCCGCACTCACTAGTAAATGGAGAACATTGAAAATGTTAAATTTAGATATAGAACACAATATAATGGAACTTAAATATAATTTGTATCCCCTTACCTCCGATTTTCTCAGGTTCCGGCTCCACGGCCTTCTCTCCATTTGGCTGCCAAGTCCCCCCAACCAATGACCACTTTTTATTCTCAAAGTATTCCTTGGTGTAGTACTCACACGGCTTGGCGGTGTTGGAGAATTTCAACTTCGGATGCTTGGACCGGAGGAACATTGTTATGAAGTTTGCGTAGGGCAACTTCTTAGCCACCGTATTGTTCTCAACCACGCTATCCTTCATGTGTTGAAACATGGTGTACCCGAGGTTTATCATCACTTCCGAGGCCAACAAGTAGTAAGTCACCAAAGTGGTGAAGTTTGGCTCTTGGAGGTAACCCCCTTTGGGCACAATATTGGTAGCCACCATCTCATACAAGATCCTTCGCTCGGGTGTAAGCTGTCCCAGCTTGTACTCCTTTGGCCTTCCAAGCGGACCTAACTGGCGGCCGAAGTGCTCCAACCCCAACTTCTGCAAATTCGCGGCTGGAAAGATCGACTCACTTGGCCAGTCACCCCTTGTGTAAAGGTCCACTGGTTCATCATTGTCCTCGTACTTGTTCTTGAGGGCTGCATTGAACAGTTCAGGACTTACTTCGAACTCCTTCTTGTTGACCTTGGACTTCCACTTATCAGCCACCTGTCAGAAATTAGCGTAGAACTGCATTGTTTCCTCTAGATAACCCGGGTCCTTCACCTTCATCAATGTGTCCGCACCCGAATAATGTAGCAAGCCCCACACCCCTTTCAAGCCTAGCTCTTCAAGCTTACTCTCATCCACCACAAGTAAGGTGTTCAACTGCGACTTAGCATCCTCAAAACTCTTATATTGAGGTAAGCAGATTCACTGACAAACTTAGTTTTATCAAAAACTATAACCTCGCTCGATTGTTCAACCTTCTTCTTTCCCCTCGGAGCCATGTTTCTAATTATCCAAAGTACCTATCAAGAATACCTAACATCAATCCTATTCCTATGATTGAACCCCAGTTTCAACAAAGCAAATCGACAGAAAGCTAAAATACTGATGCATCAACTTAAAATTTTGAAAACATGGCATCCAGATTAACAATGAGTAAGATGAAACGGGTCAGGAACTTACCAGATGTATGGAATATGGCGGTGGGGGAGCAAATTTCCACCTTGACGGTGGCTGGTCGGCGGTGGGTGAGCTGAGGAAGCAGCGATTTTGCGTGAGTTTGGGGGAAAAATTGGGGATCTTCTTTTTGATCGACAGAGCCTAGCAGTTGACTATTTATGTTTGTGACCGTTACGAGTTCGCTGGTAACTCGCCTACAGGCGATTTAAGAGGCGAGTTCGCTTGTTTGTTATTATATCAATTTAATATTGTTACGATTTCGCTTGTAACTCGCCTACAGGCGAGCTGGCAGGCGAGTTCGCTTCATTGTTAAAAAAGTATAGGCCTTTGGGCCAGGGAACTGATAGATGCACTCAACACTCTCATCACTCATCACTGTATAGTATATGTGTAGTATATGTGTAGTATAAGTGTATATCATGCATGGTGCTTCATGGGCAGTTTGCGCGGGTCGGCGACTTATCGAACATTTCAGTTTTGGTCCCATATTTATACTGATCAATTGGACGCTACTCCACCGATGTGGGAAAAATGATGTGACGTGGAGGCGAGTTCGCTTGGCCTACGCCTATAAGCGAATAGGATAAGCGAGTTCGCCTGTTTAAAAAAAACTAATTTTTGAACTATTATTGAAATTGGAGTATGAATCTTTATGTAATTTCAAATTGTTTTTTTGTACACATTTGCGATCAACTATGAATTTGGTAGGTCGAATTCTGGATGTAGTATACCCTTTCATGTCCAATTTCTTTTAATCGCTCACGATCAATGAACATCGCTATAATGAGTGAAGCACGAACACCAACCGATCATTCGACCTCGAGCACGGTTTGACCAAGCTAGATCTCGAACTCGAACTCGTTCGAATACGTGGCGCAGTCGACTCTAAGCTTTTACATTTGATTTCGTTCGGCTCAACGTGCTTACTGATCAAATATATATATATATATATATATAATTAGGTATATATAATTCGGTATATGGTTAATATATCAATTTCTTTGGTAATAATTACAAATTTGTTTTTTTTTGAAACAGGACGATCTGGAGTTCGAGCTCTCAAAATATATAACGAGTCGAGTTTGAGAATACTCGTGTTCGGTCTCGACTCGACTCGACTCATTCACACGTGATGAGTCAAACTTTGCCTTCGTTTTCGGGTAGTTATAAAAAAAATTGGCCTTTGGCCGTTCACACTTGGAACTAACTCATCACAACAACACGACCTCGGTCTGGACCAGTATATGTATAGTATATGTATAGTATATGTATAGTATATGTGTATATCATGCATGGTGTTTCATGGGCAGTTTGCGCGGGTCGGCGACTTATCGAACCATTCAGTTTTGGTCACATATTTATACTGATCAATTGGACGCTACTCCACCGATGTGGAAAAATGATATAACGTGGTGGCGAACTCGCCTCTGTTCAACGCCTGTGTGTCAAACGATATATAACATGTCACAACAATTCTCTTTCATAACAGACGTCATCGTTGCAACCAACTCAAGTAATATTATGTGCAGATAAAATCTGATTTCATTTATAAGTTTTCATATTAAATTTTAATATACATCAGCTCATGAAACACACAATGTTAATATTCATTGCATAACAAAGTAGCAAATATTAAGAAAATAATTATTATGGGTTCATCAACTTGCTAGCTAGCGACACCGCAAGGGGTATTCGCCTCTAGCCGATGCAGGTTGCGGTATCGTAACCTGGTTAAACAGTAACCGACCAAATATACTATTCAGGCATGTTTTGTCCAACTCTACCATACTATATATATCTTTTATCCCGGATTTTGCTAACCTCTTCACCATTTTCACCATTCATTCCCATCTACCCCTCCTTCTCTCTCACTTATCCCCCCCTCAACTTCCATCTCAAATCCTTGCATTCCAAATCCATTCTTGCCTCATTTCTTGGTGAAATCTCATCAAAACCAACCACAAACTCACCCTCAAATCTAGCACATATATTTTGTGTGAAGAACTAAACCCTATAAAGCTTGTAACCCACCAAAAACCCCAAAATCTCCTTCAACTTTGGTTGAATATTACAAATCTTGCTACTTTGTGTGGCTAAGAGCAACAAACAACTAATATCTTCTTCTACAATTAAGGTATGAGACTCAAATTTGAAGTATTATTCAAAGCACATCTTATTTAGTTACTTTTTGAGATATATTGGTTGAATGGCATGCTTGAGTAGACATTATCCATGCTTAGTCCCTATCCATAACATATGTGTTTCATGACTATGTTAAAATCAAATTTAGAAGGCATAGCTCCCTTTATTTGTTACTTTCATGTGGCATTCTAACATGTTAGCCTACCTTAGGTTCACTTTGGTTATACAATTCAACAAATCCGTTTTTTTCATTGTTTTAACTAGTCATGCTTGTGTTATTTTACTTCTACAACTCATTCAACGTGGTTTTGTTGTTGTTTTACCTAGTCATAATAGTGCTAATTAGTTAAGTTACAATTTCTATCCATCCTTAGATAGCAATGGTGACCACTTCAACCACTTCAAGTGCCCAACCAAAGAAGCGAGGTAGCAACTCGAAGAAAGGCCTACAAGTCCGCTCACATTGTCGAGTTCTACAAAGAAGAATGAGAAGAGGAGAACTAACACACATAGGATTTAATGCTAAGGGTGTATGCAACCGACCAAAAAAAGAACGTTCAAAATGGTCAAGTTGGTGTGGCCGAGTTGGAAGAACGTTTATTGAGATAACGGAGGATAATTGGAGAAACGTCCCACCAAAAAATAAGGAGGAAGTTTGGGTAGAATGCCAAGTAAGTAACATTTAACCTTTCAATGATCTATCTAGTCAATATTATACCTCTTCGTAATATGTAGACATAATACATCCTACATATTTTTGCGTAGCGACCTTTTGAAATAGAATCTAATGACATGGAAGTGGTGAGAAAGAAGGCATTCAACATCGTCTCCAAATATTTTCGCGAGCACAAGCAAGCTCTAAGAAAAGACTACTTGTATGAGAAGGGAAAGAGGCTAGGTCAAGATCCAAGGGACCGATACAATCATATTACAACCGATGCGTGGGAGGCCTTCAAGCAAGCATCGCTTGAAAATAAGACTTCGGTGAGTCACAAACTATAATTTCGGTGACATAACCTCCTCTTATCTAATTACATTAATGATGACATGTGATACGGTATCTTCTTGTGAAAAGGGGAAATGGGACAAGAAGGTCACATCGGCGAAATCAATAATAATGCCATACACCGGTGGTAGGTCGGGGTATTTGGGTGTAGGTGAGACAAGGGGCTTAAGGAGAAGGAGGAACTAGTGAAGGAGTTGGTATTAGGGGGATGGACGAGGCGGAAGCTCGGTATGTCGTAGTGGAAAAGAACGCCGAAGATTATACTAGACAAAAACTCTTCGTGTTGGGTCGAATTAGAGACTCGGATGGTAAGTTCACTTCGGAGGATGCCGAAATGTGCAAAGAGGGTGGTTAGTCTATCTTACCTTATCTTACTATCTATTGTAGTCAAATTTATTTTTGTTGTTGCTTTCAAATATTCTTCACAACCACTTTCACCTAGTACAACATATTTGATAATAGGAACTTCTTGAGCGCCAAAAGGAGGAGGGTACCTTTATCCCGTGTGGGAAGAAGGATGTCTTGAATGAGGCTTTTGCTCTTGGGAAGAAAAAGGAACACCCGGGAAGAGCATTAGGTGTTGGAGGTTACGCGACACAAGAAGAGGTTTTTGGGATTAAGCAAGGTTGGGGCAATCCTAAACCATCACAACTACAACGAGTTTTGAGCGAGGTGGCGGCGATAAAGGCGGAAATGAAGGATTTGAGGGAGGTGATGAAAGACATAGCACAACACACCAACTATCCCCACATCGAGAGGTTAGGAGGTACACAACCACATCTTCCACCATCATCAAAGGGTTCTCAAGCATCACCTCAAATTGTGGAGGATGAAGGTGAGAATGTGGCAATGGACGAGGAACTAGTGCTTCCTACTCCACCTTCATCACCCATCATGTTGATGCGGCGCATTCCATTCAAGTCGATAAGGTTAGTTTATGAAAGCCCTTCCACCCTTCGTCCGAGTCTTTTATGATTTGATATCCTCGCACGACAAGAATGCATGCTATGCCTTTCTCGGAAATGAAAGGTGCTTTACTATGACAAAGGACATCCACGTACCATGGGGGATTTTGAATATTTCTGGAATTTCAATGAACTTCCCGCCACCATTCTTTGCCTCAATCAAATGTAAGCCATTTGTATGTGTTTCATGAGAATACTCAATTATCAAACCATATATGATTACATCATCGTCATGATTGTCTACTACATTCACAGGTTCTTGCATCACCATGCCTATCACCGGAGAAAGCATTTCATTGGATTTTTGCATCCAATGCATTTGCAAGCTAGTATGGAGAGCAATAGGCAAAGACTTGATTACTTGAATTCTACTCTCTCCGACAAATCAAAGAAAATATGGATCGGACCATATCTCGAGAGGTATACCTTACAATTTGCTCTATTACTCATGCTAAATATATTGTATTTGGTCTACTACATTCATTTTTTATGACCATTATGCTTTCATGTGATTTGTAGTGATCATTGGAGTTTTGTTGCAATAATACCCGCTTTAAAGCAAGTATACTGGATAGACCCACTCCACCGCCCTCCATCACGAACATTCGCCGATCTCCTTGATAATGCAATTCTTCAAGTGAACGACAAAACACTCCTCGACTTCCACCTTATAAACATTCGGGTAAGATGTTGTGCTCATGCTATCACGTCCTTTCAAAAATCAACATTTGCGTTTAAAGTACCATAAGTATAGTAATGTTTTATGTTTTAAACACTTTTGTAGTCTAGGAAGCAATCATCGAACTATGAATGTGGCTATTACACAATGATCTTTGGTTTGATGGTGGTGGATGGTGTTCAAAAAGACATGCTAGATCTTCTAAAGGTACGCTACACGCGTCTAATCTCATTTATATTCGTCGAAATTTCCTAATAAGCGTTATTTTCAACCATAGGTATTCGTGGATGATATCACTCCTTTCTCCTTGTAAGAACTTAACGACGGAAGAGACCAAATGGCTAAATATCTGGTCCACAACCGTGCGTTTACCATTGCAAGGCCACAGGTCCCTAACCTCCCCAAGGCATGAAAAAGTACTTAGTTGTCCATTTGCGTTTGTCTCTTTTTTTTGGTAGGACTTGACATTGGTAACGCACTTGTGTGCTTAGGTTATGCCTCTTTAGTACTAGTATAAGGGCGTTGGATTTGAATTTGACAGGTTTATGTTGAGTCGATATCCCGATTCATGTTTCGAAAGAAACAGGTCAAATTTTACAATAATTACACCATTCAATATTGCACATAAACGAACTCGCTAGCTGGTCCGCTTCTAGTCGAACCCAGAAGCTATTTCGCTACCTGGCACGCCTCCCACTACAATATTACAAGCGGCCACACAAGCGGTTTCGCCTATTCATTCGCCCATAAAAGCGACATCGCCTGGCTACTCGCGTGCCAGACTCTGTTGCCCCTGGCATTCCTGAAAACGACATCGCCTCAACATTCGCCTTAACAGTCGAATTTAAACGACGAACTCGCCAGTGAATTCCCCACAAAAAATATGAGAAACGAGCTCGCCTAATATTCGCCTCTTCTGGCGGTGTCATATCCCACTCCGCTTGTGTCCCTCTGGTCTGACTACATTTTCAGGGGGCGAGTTCGCTTTTTAGTTTCGCCACCTCCAGAAGGCGAACTCGCTTTTCTTTTTCGACCACAAGCGACATGATACACGATACCGTAACACCATGACCATTGAGTCTTTTTTCAAATTTAATATTCCCATATATTCCGGCGAATACGCCAGCGGTCTCGCCTGCTTCACCCTAGCGAGTCTGGTTACGATCTCGCTTGTGTATTATTAGAAACAAGCGACCAACACAAGCGAGTTCGCCTTAACAGGGGATCACTGGCGGCGATATCGTATCACTCACATTTACAGACACAGGCGACCTGAGGTGGCGAATTCGTAACAGGTATACAGGGCGTTTTTTAAACGCTGCACACGACGTTTTGAACCGCCGTGCGCAGCATGCATGTTTAAGGCGTTTTGAACCGCCGTGCGCAGCATGCATGTTTAAGGCGTTTTGAACCGCCGTGCGCAGCATGCATGTTTAAGGCGTTTTGTTAACCGCCCAGAAGAAGTGTCATTTTACGGCACAACCCATTACGGCATTTTCAAAATGCCGTGAATGGTATGAATGAACCGCCTAAAAACCTAAGTTCGTCCACTAGTGTAAAGATGATTAGAGATGCCTACCAAACCTTTGTATTTATAGAGTTCTAATCCGTTTGTAAATAAAGTAAGAATACAACTTTTAGGGTGAAAACAATTGTATTCTCATAATTAGAGGAGATGTATTTCTTGTAGACAATTTAGAATATACACGTTTTTTATAAGGATTGGGCCGATAGACACGTAAGCCCACCTCCCGCGTATCTCGAGCCCCAGACCATTCTCAGAATTTAGTTCGAGTCTGAACAAAGCCCCAAAGTATGAAACATGGATTTATTATAGTCCAAAATACGGTATGATTTAGAAAAGTGTCAACATTTAATATATTTGTTGAGAAATTTTAATAATGTTGAGGAAATCAAATTATAAATTTAATAATATTTTCAATTAGAAGTATACAGAATACTCTAGAGTAATCTAGGATAATATCTTATATCAACAAATACCAAAGTGTATGTAACATTTGAGTTTCTATTTAAAGAGATTATTTACCTTGTCTTCTTCATCCGCTAAACCAGAAGCTTTGTTTCATATCGGTAAAAACCCCAGTCCATTCAACCCAAATGAAGAAACGAATGAAGATCGAGAAAGATCCCGACCACATTTACAAGGTGGGTGAGGAGGTGGAGGTTATGCTGGAGGAGAAAGGGTTCGAAAATTCATTTTTCGCTGCAAAAATTGTGTCCCAGGAGAGTCCATCAAGCTACAGAGTGATGTACGAGACTCTGATTGCCAATGCTGAGACATCGGAGCCGCTGGAGGAGGTTGTTCCCGCCGTCCAGCTTCGCCCTAAGCCGCCGCACGTGCCGGTGAGCTGCTTCAGCCTCCACGAGCTAGCTGATGTGTACGAGAAGGACGGCTGGTGGGCAGGGATCATTTACGGAAAATTCAACCAGGACTACTTCTTGTACCACCCAATAACTCAGGAGGAGAACCCTTATACTCTTGACAAACTGAGGGTCCATCACGAGTGGAGAGATGGGCGATGGATATGCCACAAAGCTGGGATTGGATCATCGGAGTAATTGCCCTGCTTGGAAGGTAGTCTAGTAGCTGATAATATTGCTGTTGTCTGTTTTCTTAATAAATGTATGGCTATGGATTCCTTTTTAGAGGGTTAAGTGAATTGGGTATGTATTAGTAAGGTCTGTTTGCTGTAGTGCATAGATTGGATTGAAGATTTTATGGATCTTGTGGTCTTAAAAACCCTACCTTCCTTTCTGCTCTTTTATTGATTGCTGGAAACATCTGCTGATTAGTATTATAGTTGGCTTTCTAAAACTCAAAGAGGGCAGATGGATATTTGTTTCAGGTGCTGTTCTCATTTTGGGTCTGTTCTCATTACTTGTTGGTTGAACATGATATGCATATCACCTTCTGATTTTCTAAAGAATATTTATTTTGAAGATGAGATTTTATCGGTAGCTTGCATTGAGTGTTTGCTAGCTTGATCAGATATTATGTCTAAAATAAGTTAGTAGTTTCTGTATAGGTTTGGTAGTCCAACTTTGATTTGTTTCGATGGGCAGGGAATAGGCTGCCAGGTAGTATGGTTTGTGCATCCATTGTTTAAAATTTGTTGGGGAACAGTTTTTAAAGATTGTCTCAACTTGTTGTAAGTCTGTGGCTTAAGAAGCTCATGAATTGAATCTCTGACAATAGAATGAGCCACATAGAAGCCCAATGAAAACTTGATTTGGTCCTACTATTGTCTTTGTCATGCAGTTCCAGAATTTTTATGAAAGTTAGCCAAATAAGAACTATCATTAAAACTGATCTAAATATCCATACTGCAGCTTTTTTTACAGATATTAACTTTTAGATTGGAATGTTCCTTTGTTTGTAAAGAAAACGTTGTTTCTTAATTTGGTATATATGTCCACTCTCAAGATGAAAACATAACATTTTTGCTGAAGCATATCATTGATTTAGGCCTTCATTTTCTGAAGATGTGACCACTCTCAAGTATCGGGCCTTCATTTCTGGGTAAATGTTTTGGCAGTACATACATGTAAGGATTTAGGTTGCAGCATTTAGTAGCTTTTAAATTGATGCCCTATGTTGAGTCTCATCCTTTGGACAGTTTTTGGATGGATTTTTTATCGAATAACTTGGAAGTCAAGTAAAATCCGAGAATATTATGCTTATTGCAAAGAAGTAACTCTTGGGAAGATATTTGTGAAGTATGTGAGTCAGAAGCTATACTTCTCACTTGTTTTACAAACTATACATTAACTAGTGCTTCTAGAATTTCCGGGCTTACAACTCATTCGGTAGGTGGTCTTGTCATGTGATACTAGAGCGCTGCAATACTGAACAAAAATTTTCAGGGTTTAACCTAGTTGAATCCTCTGTGTCAAGTGATTGAAATTAACCAGTAGAGTAATGGTCTTTTTAGGTTGTCTGTCTTCTCATGCATAATTTGATTCTAAAATAGCATCAGAACACTTAAACGATTATTACCCTTTTGTTGCGAATACTGACAACTAAATTGTGAACTGTGTGCAATTAATGCCCATTTGCATGTTTTGCTTATATGTCTGTTTTAAGATTGTCTATCTGTTGGATTGTATTTTTAATTCCTCGTAGGAAATTTTTTTTCATGATATCAAGAAAATTCTTGATGCCAACACTCCTTTTCACTGCTAAGCTACTCTGCAACATAGATGGTTAGTTGAACTATCTATGCATTTCCTTTCTACATTTATCTTTCCCTGCAGGGAATAGCTTACCATTTCAGGAAGGGGTTTTTTTTCTCCTTGTCTCACTCATCATGTAATTACCATCCCTCTCTATTCCTGCTATCATGCTTAGCTACCCAGAGATTAGTAAATTCCCCAAATTTCTGATCTTTTGTGTACCTACTTTGACAGGACAAAGCAATTTTTGTGTATGTTTAAAATTATTTAATTCAGTTTTTGCTTTTTGTGAACTCAAGAATAACAGATGGTGATAAGATTTCTATCCATCTATATATGACGCAATTTTATAAATATTAATTACTATTTAAATCTTGCATCAGTCCCCTAAACAGTAGATCCGGCCCTGAACAACTATATGGTTTAGGACTGGAGTATTCATTCTATGAATGTACATTTACCATAACTTTTCAATGTGGAGTGTAGACTTCTGAGTTAGGACACATAAATAGCACATGAACTCGGTCCTTATTTGAGTTATTATTAGAGTTATGGATCTGTTAATAACTGTCTACCTTTGGTAGATTATCTTAACATTTAGGGTGCAGTCTTTGTTGAATTGAATGTGCTACTGCTACCTCATTATTTTCGAGTTTTGAGGACCATGATTTCTGCTTAAACTTCAAGTTTGATAACCAAGCTTCTTCAATTGATTTGTATGCAGTGCCCCCAAAACAGATTGTCAATCCTTGATTGTGCTTGATTCCTTACTGCTGGAAATATCTGTTGATTATCTGTCGGTCATGTATATTAGAGTCGGCTTTTAATACTTCTATGGGGCAGAGCGGTGATTTTTCTTGATGGTAGTTTAGCCATTTGATTTTGTTCTCTCATTGTGCGAGCCACAGCCACCTGCTTGCACCAGATTTACAACAGATAATCTGTTGTTGGATATCTGTTGTTTTTGACATAGAGGGGTAGAGATTCCCTCCAAGTATATTTTCAGTTTTGAGTGCTTGTTGCCTGCCTGATTGTAAAGATGTTAGCTGGCTAGAATTTCTGTATCCAAATTGATTTCAATTACCTCTGAATTCAAGTAAATGCCGATTAACAAGCAGCATACTCAGCCCAGGAGTCCAGAGCTGCTAGGAGTCCCATTTAGGAGGGCGCCATAACGCAGAGGTTGAGAGGAGAGAGAGTGGTTAGAGAGATATAGAGTGTGTGATTGTGTCAGTTAACCCCATCAACATCCAAATTTTGGCCTCTCTCCACTCCCATTTTCTCGATTTTTCGTGTCATTTTGAGTGCTAACACACAGTCACGCACCAGGCCAGAGATTCGGAGCTGTTGCAGGGCTTTGGAACGGTGTTTTTTGCGTCAAGAATTGCACAATTTCACATTGCCTGCCAGAAAGATGCATTCTTTAATTGATTAGAAGAAGTTGATGAGCCTTTGGTAGACTTCCAATACTGGCGCAGAAAGAACCATGACATTGGGATCAAAGAAAGGATGGAAGTCAATAGTGCCTCTTCGTCTGAAAAGCAAATCAGCACCCCGATTTTGTTTATCCTCCAAAGTGAAGCCAGCTAGTTATGGCCCAGGAAAGACACCAGTTTATCTAAATGTGTATGACTTGACACCAATGAACGGCTATGTGACTATGTCTATTCATGGTGTGGAATATGCATTCGGGGCTCATGACTATCCAACAAGTGGAGTCTTCGAAGTTGAACCTCGGCAATGCCCAGGTTTTAAGTTCAGGAAGTCGATATTTGTGGGAACCACATCCTTGGACTCTAACCAGGTTAGGGAATTCATGGATCGGCAAGCTGCCCTCTACAATGGTGATTCATACCACTTGATTGTCAAGAACTGCAACCATTTCTGCACTGACATGCTACAAGCTGACTGGCAGGAAAATTCCAAAATGGGTAAATCGATTAATGCGGTTCAACATGACCCGCATAACTCGAGTTACCAAGAACATGATAATGAGAAAAGAAGGCTGAGAAGTTCTTTCAGTTGCCTTTCATCGATTTCAGTCTCTTAATGGATCGTTGAAGGAAAGATAAGAACAAATGGAGATTCTCATCGGATTTTTATATATGTTGTAGTGTTGTAACCTTTGCGGATGCAAAGATGTGAGCTTTTGTGATGTTGAATGCCTCTCCCCTCCCCCTATCTGATGAATATTTGTAAAAGTAAATGTTTCTACTAGGTTGAAATGAAGTTAGAAATCAAGCTGTGAAAAATCCTATTAAATGTGATTGCTTTTGGCCTTTTTGGTGCCAAATTTGTTCATTTAAATAAAAAAATTGAGCTGCTAGGAGTTTAGATACTTAAAATCTCCCCCATTCAAAAAACACTGCGAAGCTAGCCTGAAATCATGGTGTTGTACAAACAGGGTGAATCAGTTGAAGTGATGAACCATGAAGATGACTGGAGGCCTCTTACTTCGAAGCCATTATCGTGACGAAGCTTGGAGGAGATGATGAATGCGTCGTCTCCTACACCTACAGGTCCCTCCTTGAGAGCACTTGCAATGGTAAATCCCAAAAAGTAGCTACATACCCCACTTTTTCATAAATTCCCAAACTTTTCAGTTTTCAACTCACGGTCATATAACTCGCCACATTATCATATGCATATACACATCATAATTTTAATCAATATTTTAACATGTAACAAATTTTTCTTCATGGTAGTTTTTAGAGAGTTATGATTTTAGAGTTATTTAATTCAACAAAATAAATCAAACTACAATATTTATAATAATATTAGTCTTGGAATAGACCGTCTATATTATTGCTATAATATAGACGGCCTATTTCTGTAATTAAAATAGGAAAAGCGGCTCCTCTTTTGCAATTAACATTTACGCAGGTCCTTTTTAGCAATTAGGGAAATTGCTAAAAAGCCCCTCCACCGTAAATATATAACCCATATTTCTATTACTTAATTTCATCCTTTCTGAAACCACCGTTCCCAATTCCAAACTCTCGTTCATCACTCATCACTCGCGTTCCCAATCTGCCCAATCGAACTGGCGTAATCGAACCGGCGCAGTTCAACCGGCGCAATCCAACCGACGCAATCCAACCGGCGCAATCCAATCCAGGTATTGATTTGGTGATTGTTTTTTTGCTATTTAATGGTGATTATGATATGTGTTTTTGCTATTGAGATTTGATTGTGTTTGATCGGCATTTTCGTGTACTGCAGCTGCTCGTCGCTCAGTTGTAAATCGATTGGGTATTAATCCAATCTCTGATTCAGGTGTGTTAATCCAACTGTTTTGTGATGTTCATGATTCTGTTGTTTTTGTGATTTGTGATTCTGTTGATTTGTGATTGGTGATTCTGCTTTGTGTTCTGCAGATCTGAATACAATGAAGTCGTCTAAATCATTGGAAGCTGGTAATCCAGAGGGGTGCAGCGAGGTAATACTTTCTGTTCGCTGTGTTTTCCCGTTTTTTGTTGTTTTTTTGTACGTTGTGACTGCTCTGCAAATTTAAGTGTTTTACCATGAAAACTAGACTGTTTAATGGGATGTTTTCCTGCTTATAAAATTTTATGTGTTTAGATTGAAAACTGGACTGTTTAATGTCGTTTCTGTGTGCATGTGGATTTTTTAGTTTTTAACCTGAAAACTAGGCTTCTTGATTTGTGTTGAAATTTGATTATTTATTGTGAAAACTATGGTGTTTTGAAAAATTTGTTTTTTTAATGCGAAAACTGTTATTTTTGAAAACTTGGTTATTAAGGCTGAATACTACTGTGATTGTAGAAACTATATATTTTAGTCTGGAAAGTGTGGTTTGTTAAACTTTATTGTTTAGATTAAAAACTATTTTATTGTGCAAACTTAATTATTTAGGTTGAAAATTTAGTGTTTAGAAGCTTGTTTATTTATTATGAAAACTATAAAGATTGTGAAAACTTAATTTTTTAGACTGAAAACTAGAGTGATTATAGAAACTTGATTTTTTAATGTGATAACTGTTATTTTTGTGAAAACTTGGTTATTAAGGCTGAAAACTACAGTGATTGTAGAAACTGTATTGTTTATCCTGAAAACTGTTGTACTGTAAAACCTGATTGTTCAGTTTGAAAACTGTTTTATTTTGAAAACTTAATATTTTAGGTTGAAATCTTTGGTGGAACTTGACTATACTTAATACAACATTATTTAACATAAACACCCTAGTTTTTATGTGCCTAAAATCTTATGTTTATAATATGGAAACTTGTCTTTTTAGCCTGAATTCTTTTGCGTTTACAAGTGTTTAAAATTCAAAAATTATATTTACTGATTTGAAAAATTGTTCTTTGCAGTACGTGTAGTGTATAACACGCGCTCTACGGATGGGACAGAGCCAATCAAAGAGGATGCGAGCGACAGCCAGAAGTTTGCTGATTTGGTTTTAGAAACCATTGTCCCACAAATCAATGAAGAGCTTGTCTACAATTCTGAAGATGATTTTGAACAGAATGAGCAACTCCCTAGTAAAGTCAAAAAGGGAAAAGAAGTGGCTACTGCATCCACATGTACTCATACAGATGGTCTTTTAGGTCATGGTATGATCTCATTTTCCCTGCAATTTTTATGTAGTTTTTATCCTATATAGTATATATTTAACATGTAACAATGATTATTTTGTTTTTTGATACAGGCAAGAGGAAGTTGCATAAAAACAAAAAATGCAGGGACTGTCCATCTACGGAGAAGAAAGCTCCCCGTGCAGCGGAGAAGAAAGTTGTTGCTGAACCTGTGGGGAAGAAGAAACATCAATCGAAGCAACGTGTAAAGAAGACGTTAGTTGCTGACTCGACCCAGCCCACCAATAATGAGCCTCAAACACAACTGATGAGCTCCAGTCTAGCACTGTCGAGCCCCAAGTCAGCGAGCCCCAACCATAGCCCCAGGTCAGCGAGCCCCAGCCTCGGGTCAATGAGCCCCCAGCCCAAGGTTACTGAGTCCCAACCCCTGTTCAACCATCCCCAGCCCCTGTTCGACATGCCCCTGTTCGAAGAGGTCCCGTTCAAGGAGCCCCAGCCCCAGGTCAGCGAGCCCGAGCCCCAGCCCCTGTTCAACATGCCCTCGTTCGAAGAGCTCCCGTTCCTGTTCAAGGAGTCCCAGCCCCAGGTCGGCGAGCCCCAGCCCCAGCCCCAGGTTAGCGAGCCCCATGTCAACGAGGCCAGACCTGAGTTCCAGAACAATGTACATGCACATTCCCAGTCCACTGTCCACGACGTTCCTCCTATAAGCACAGTTAAATGTGCTGCAGGTGGTGTTCAAACTGACGAACGGAGGAAGAGGAAAAATGTGGAGATTGATGTAGGTGAAGTCGCAACATGTTTGCATTGTGCAAAACGATGAAATTAAGTAAGTTTTAAAATTTAATTTTAGTTTTTTATATACTAAACATTCGATAGTTGCATTTTAACTGATATTTAAACGTCTTTTTTGCAGACTGGATAAGGACGTGAAAATAGCATGCCATTTAAGCATTGTTGCCAAGTTTTTAGCAAAACCGGCCGAGGCTCAGAAGGCTGTTGTTGAGTAAATTGGTTTTGGGGACCTTTTGAAGGTGCAGATGAGCAAGTTCCCACTGGAAATCATTCCGTTCTTGATTTCCAGTCTAGATGGCCATGGAAATCAAACCATAGGTTCAGTGACCTACAAGATAGGGGTTGATGAGGTTTTTGATGTGTTGGGCTTGCCGATAGGTGGAGTTGATGTACCTATTGGTTCATTGTCTGGGAACATTGGTGGTGATAAATCTGAGAAGATTAAGCGGGAGAGGCTTGCATGGAAGAGGAGGTTCAAAGTGAATGACAATGAGGACATCCCTCTGGATGTTTTGGTGAGAGAGATGGAAGCCCTTCCAGATGGTGGTGAACAGTTTCTGCAGTTTTTTGTGCTGTTTATGCTCGGAAACTTTGTCAATCCTCTGCAAACCAGGCATGTCGATATGAAGATGATTCAGGCTGTGGCTAACGTGTCTGAGATAGCAACCATGGATTGGTGCAAGTATCTCTTGGAGCAGCTACTGAAAGGGGTGACCAACTTCCTCAAACGTAGTCAGAAACACACTGCTCTTGGGGGTTGTGTTTTTGTAGTTCTGATCCAATATCTTCAACGGTCGCCATATTTAGGTATGATTCTGAAAACTTGTATTTTTAATGTAGTTTCTAATGCTTTAACTTTGAAAGTTTGTGTGCTTAATGTGACTTTCTGTCTGATCTTGTATCTTCTATGTGTTTAAATTTTAGGTATGCCGGAACCTATTACTGTCCCTCTTGCTCAGCACTGGCCTCAAGATAAGGTGGCTGCAAGAGTTGCTTGGCTCAAAACGAATGGCTTTGACAAGGTCCTCGTTGAGACCAGGTCGTACTCACTAACTCGTGCCGGGAGGGTTATCAATGATGTTTATGGGGACAGACCAGCCAATAATTTTAATGGCAACTTCGACCTTCCAGGAACTGGGGAGTTTAAAACTGATCAAGAGATAGCTGACCTTGGTTTGAGTGTAAGTTTTACAAACCATTTTGGCTTTTTTTAACGTTTACCTTCTGAACTGTTTATTTTTCTTCTTCAGAATTCTGAACAAGCTTATGAGATTCTTAAAAGGGATATGGGACTTGTGACTGCGAAGTTTTTTGCAAGACTCACGGCAGATAAAGATGCTGCCAAGGCTCAAAGTCAGAATGAAGTAGAGCGTCAAACTCAACCACAAGAAGCCGAACCTGTGTTGTCGCAGCAGCCAGTAGGGAGTCAACCTGAAGATGTATGGGAAAGTGAGGAGTTCTGGCAGGCGCCCGAGCTGGACAAGTGGTTTGACGAGGTCGTTAAATCTGCTATGCCGAAGGTCAAAGAAGCAATGCCAGGTTTTGATCTTCACATTGACGATTATGATTTTTGGGAAAATTCATAATCACCTTGGTTAGGATATCAAATTTTAGTCTTGTATGGGATATTAAAATTAAGTTTTTCATGTTAAACAGTGCCCTTTGGATTTTAATGACTCTTGCTTAGTTATGAAAGTTTGTTCATCTTTACATCTTTCTATCTTAATCATTCAGTTTTTAACTTAAACGCAACAATATTTAACCAGAACACCATAGTTTTTATAACCAGCATAAGTTGGAAACACAACTTTCCAAGGAAAATTTCTAAGTTCCCATGTCCATCTTAAACACAACAGTTTCCATCTTAAAAACAACATTTTCTAAGCCAATCACCTTAGTTTAAGTTACAAAATAAACACATTAGATTTTAGTCTAAACAACCTAGTTTCATTTCTAAACACACAAGTTTCCAACCAACTTAAACTACAAACACCATTTTGAATTCCCATTTCCATCACCACTATACACAAATAGTTTCCATGTCCATCTTAAACACAATAATTTCCATCTTAAAAACAACAATTTCCATGAATGTTGTTTTGAGATCTTAAACACAACAGTTTTCATCTTAAAAATAACAGTTTCTAAGCCAATCACCTTAGTTTAACTTACAAAATAAACACATTAGATTTTATTCTAAAAAACCTAGTTTCATTTCTAAACACACAAGTTTCTAAAACACAACAGCTTTCAACTGTAACCTAAAAAAGCACAATTTTCACTATAAACAGCACTCTTTTTAACACAAACACCCTTATTTTTAACACAACAATCCAGCAGTTTCAAATCCCAATAATATAACTCAATTCAAATATCGACGGTACAATATTTGTCTTCACCAAAAATCAAGAAAAAAAACAAAGATAGAACTTAAAATAATCGCGGCTTTGGAGTATATGATCCAAACTCATTAGTTGGATTTCCTTTTGGGCGCTCGATTGATGACTTGATTCTTTTACCTCACCCCTTGGTGTTTGCTTTGTCTGGATCTTCAATTGCAAACTCATCTTCTTCTTCAATTGGAGCAGCACTACTGGATGAGCTCTTTGGATCTGTGACTTCTTTTTCTTCTTTTCCTAGGACTTTCTGAATTGAAATCATTTGTCTCTTTACTGCATCTTCTAATAGTTTTCTCGCTTCCAGATTGTCTTCACTTTGGTCAACCAGATGGTAGAACTGCCCTGTGATCTGATGCCGCCATGGAATTGAGTCCTTCAATTTCTTACATGTCTCAGCATTATTGTCTTCTTCAAGAAACTTATCCCAGATTTTCTTTTTGACATTTTTCGTCCATCTGCACACAATGTACTGTGGTGGAATCCTCATTATTGACATCATGTGCAATATCTTGATCATGTGGTAGCATAGCAAGCCTGTTTCTTCAAACATTCTTCAGGAACAGTGAAACTCCACGGACTTATTTGCAGGGATTGTCACCATAACTTCACCTGCAAGACCTTCTGTAAATACACCAGTTTCTAACCTAAAGACATCAGATTTGAACCATCAGACTCTTCCTTCTTAGTTTACGTTCAAGAACCTAGCATGTTTAAGAATGTGAATACTAAAGTGTTTAGTTTTTAAACTAAATATTTTAAACTAAACACTCTAGCATTCACATTCTTAAATATGCTAGTATCCATTCTAAACAACACATTTTTTCACTTGTTGCAAATACAACAGTTTTATAGTCAAACACACCAGTTTCTAATCTAAAGACATTAGATTTCATCCAACGGAGTATTATATCAAAAAAAAGTAGTTGCAAATAAAAACAAACCTGTTGTATCTGGATCTGTGTCTAAAGTCACTACAAAGCATCAGATGTATCCACCATTATTCAGCTTGGATTCAGAAATCGATATTGCCATTGCCCATCCAAATTCTCGCTTGAATTCCTCATAAATCTTGAGTGTGTAGACTTCGGACGCATGCTTCAAAAGGCCACATTTTGCGGACCGAGGTAGAAATCGTAGGCACCTACTTTCCTCTTTCTGTTCGTTCTTCCTCCATTTCCTAATCATTTTTTTCAAATGCCTTCTCAAACTGAGTCAACGATGTTGTTTTTGAGACCTTCACCTTGATAGCATGGTTTGCACTCTCACATCTTTGTGTAGCTAGTGTCCTAGCAGAGAAGAAATCTTTGTTGAACGTTGTACACCACTTCTCGCGCAAATTATATAGCCGTTCGAACCAGTCATCACCTTCAAGTTGAACTCTATGAGCAAATTTCTCCAGCAGTCTTCAAATTCTTGCTCGAATGAACAGCCGTATAAGCATCGCTGGAATGCTGACTTGAAAGGCCTGTCCTTTTTCAGCTCGCCAAAATGCGAAATTGCATTTTGCATAAGGTGCCACAAACATAATCGATGTCTCGTCTCAGGGAAAACCTGTTTATTACAGAAGATTCATGTCATTAATTAGCCCAGGACAATGATAAAAACATGTTAAACATGAACTATCAAGATAGTACCTTTTCGATCGCATTTGTCATCGCAATATCTTGATATGTAAACATTGTTATCGGTGCTTTGCCCCCATACTTTTCTTGAATGTTTTAAGTACCCACTCAAACGTTTCACTTGTTTCATCAGATATAAAAGCACAGGCAAACATCACATTACCTCGGCTGTTATTCATTCCAAGTATCATAGCAAATATCAGATTGTACCTGTTTTAGAAAAAAACATTCTATAAATACAACATTTTTTAAGGTAAACACACTAGTTTCAAATATAAACACACTAGTTTCTAAATAGTCAATACTGTAGTCAGTTTCAAAGGTCATTTTTAAGATTTAAACCCAATTTATAAAACTTTCTGTAAAGACTACAGTTTTCAATATAAATACACCTGTTTATAATATAAACACACCAGTTTCTAAACAGTCAATACTACACATGTTAGTTTTCCACTAGTTGCAAACACAACAATTTTCTAAATAAACACTCCAGTTTCTAACCTAAAGACATCAGTTTTCAATTTTACCTGTATGTTTTGAAGGTAGTGTCCAGAATTACACAGTCACCGTAAATGTTGTAATCTTCATGCATCATAGAATCCCTCCAAAACACAGCTTTCAACCTGTTTTGATCTTCCGTTTTCAAAGCTCTGTAGAAAAAACCTTCTTGCTTCTTATTCTTTTCCTCTAGAGTTGCTATTAATGTTTTTGTGTCACCCTGTTCAATCTCTTTCATTCTGAGTCTTCCAACAAAATTAATTTGGTCCCTGAGTTCATGACCCACTGTCTCATCTCCTCCCGCTAAATATGTGAGATAGTTGTATCCGTCAGTTGGTTTCATTCCAGCATCTTCCATCCCCATTATGACCTGAAACAAACACAGCCTCACACAATTTCAAAAAATACCTATCCGTGCTAAACATTTTACGTTGAAACAAGAATATTTTTACCTTGGCTATTGCTGGAGCCTTGTGTTATGGCTAAGGGACGTAAATTATCTTTTGCTGGTTATTCCTGGTGTTTGTGAGCCTTGTGCTATGGCTAAGGGACATAAATTAACTTTTGTTGAGAATTCTAAACGTGCTGATCACGTTCTTGATTTAATTCATTGTGATTTATGGGGATTTTCTCCGATTTTATCTGGTAATGGCTTTGCTTATTATGTTTTGTTTGTGGATTACCACTCGCGATTTTGTTGGTTTTATCCCTTACGTCGAAAGTCGGATTTTTTTGTCGATATATATTTACAGTTTGAGGCACTGGTTGAGAATCAATTTTCATCCCGCATCAAAGTCTTTCAGAGCGATGGTGGAACTGAGTTTACCAACACCCAATTACAGACTCACTTTGGTATTCGAGGCATCCATCATCAGATCTCTTGTCCTTACACACCAGAGCAGAATGGTAGGGCTGAACGGAATCACAGACATATCACGGAGATGGGGCTCTCCATGCTGTTTCACTCACATTTACCTCTTTCCCACTGGGATGATGCATTCAACACTACAGTGTTCAACATTAATCGTCTGCCTACTCCAGTTCTAGGTGATGTATCTCCTTTTGAGGTGTCATCGCCTGAGTCCTACGATCCTGTCTCAGCTCCGACTCCTCCTGCTCCTCGGGCTCATGGGATGGTCACTCGTCATCAGGATGGGACACGTGTGGCTCGTGATCTTGGCCCTGACTTTGTGGACACTGGACTAGTTGCTGAGCTGATTGCTCAGAAGGAACCTCGCACTTACCGGACTGCTGCTAAGGACTCACGATGGGTGGATGCCATGGATGAGGAGATTGCTGCACTTCGCCATCAACACACGTGGGATCTGGTTCCGTGTCCTCCACAGGTCAATATTGTTGGCTCCAAATGGGTCTATCGCCTCAAGTTTCGACAGGATGGATCCATTGATCGCTACAAGGCTCGATTGGTGGCTCAGGGGTTTTCTCAGATTCCGGAATTTGATTATGATCACACCTTCAGTCTGGTGGTCAAGGCTGGCACTGTTCGCATTGTTGTTGCCATTGCTACCATGAGGAAATGGCCGCTTCATTAGTTGGATGTCAAGAATGATTTTCTCAATGGCATTCTTGATACTCCAGTTTATATGGCACAACCAGCAGGTTATCAGGATCCAGCTCGTCCTCATCATGTGTGTCTCCTTCGGAAGGTTATCTATGGACTGAAACAGGTTCCTCGGGCGTGGTTTGATCGATTTAGTGTGTTTGTTTGGGATCTTGGCTTTGTTGGTAGTCTCTCGGATCCGTCACTGTTTGTGTTTACTCGTGATGATGTAATTCTCTACCTACTTGTCTACGCTGATGATATCATTCTCACAGGGAACAGCAGTACATCCATTCGCCAATTCATTGCGCGAGCTGATCGTGAATTCTCGGTCAAGGATCTTGGCTCTCTTTGCTATTTTCTTGGTCTGGAAGTGACTCCCACCTCCACTGGTTTAGTTCTGGGGCAGGCCAAGTATGCCAGGGACATACTTCAGTGAGCTGGGATGTTGGATGCCACACCTGTTTCTACCCCGTTTCTACCTTTGCCTCAGCTTCATAGCAGCACGAGTGGTCTTTTTCATAATCTCAAGTTGTAGCGTTCACTTGTTGGAGCTCTTCAGTATCTGACCATCACTCGTCCAGATTTATCGTTTGCGGTTAACTCAATGAGTCAATTTCTACAGGATTCTCGTGATGATCACTTCTCGGCAGTGACTCGGATACTTCGGTATGTTCATGGTACGTAGCATTGTGGTTTGACCTTTTCTGCTGGTGGTGTTTCGGAGGTACTTGCTTACTCGAATGCGGATTGGGCTCGGTGCTTGGAGACTCGGCATTCTACATATGGATATACTGTCTTTCTGGGTGGAAATCTAGTTGCTTGGAGTGCTAAGAAGCAACCCACTGTCTCTCGATCTAGTTCAGATTCGAAGTATTGTGCTCTGGCCAATACAACTTCTGAGGTTGTCTGTCTTATGCATCTTCTTCGTGATCTGCGCTTTCCTTTGCAGGGTTCTCCCTTACTTTTCTGTGACAATAACAGTGCTATCTTTTTGGCGGAGAATCATGTTGCACATAAGAGGGCTAATTAAGCATATTGATTATCATTTTGTGCGGGAGCTAGTAGCTGGAGGCAAGTTTCGTGTTGGTCATGTTCCTACATCTCTGCAGGTGGCAGATATTTTTACCAAAGATCTCAATCGTGCCTTGTTTGATTTTTACCGGTCCAAGCTTTGCGTCTCCATCAATCCGACACTTCGCTTGAGGGGGTGTGACAATAGAAGAAGAATCTGATTAGGGTTTTTTTTGTATTTATTGTATATTGCAGTTATGTCCTTAGGGTTTAGATAGTTTTGTTAATTATTATTATACCCTTGTATGTATTATAAATACTTATGTAAATTCTAGCGGAAATTAATTTGGGAATTAGTTTTTACAGCAAGTTCACCCATTTCTATTAAAATATTGTAGGTCAAAGTTTGTTCGCAATTAAGAAGTGGAAGGCGTCGAGATCCTACATCCTCAACGCTATTTTGCTTTTGTAATATAAGACGGACTAGTATAATAACCCGTGCCGATGCACAGAAATTTAATATTAAAATATTATAATTTAGTTTAATAAAATAATTACAGTTAAATAATCTTGACCACGTATTATTTTGTGACAGTTAAGTAATACAATGTAATAGCATTTTGGCAAAAACATTGGTCGCTAAAACATTGTTACGTTTTCAAGAATTTAAGAAATTAAGAAATTACATAATCTTATTTTCCCAACTCTTAAAACACTTCATTATAAACTAAATTAACAGTATTATGGATCGGTTTATCATTCTTGTCAAAAATCAAAATCTTCAAACCATTTTTATTTTTTACCCTAGAGACAGCAACTTATAGTTGTCCATGAGTGAAAACGGGTTTTGAGATGTAGTGTTTTTCATTGATAGTTGTCCGACGTAGGAATATCTTTGAGACATGCTGCATGATTCATAAAAATTAGGTATAAATCAAAAATCAATCATATAAATCATACATATAAGTGGTGAAAAGACAAACCTTGATAGGTTGTTCAAGAAGAAATATGGATTCAAAATTGGTAGACGTTTAAAGGAGATGATTGTGACGGTGGTTGTTTGCTTTTGGGTGAAAGTATGTATAAATATATGATAGTTTCCTAGACGCTTCATAATTTCATACATTCATTGTAGGTTATAAAGAATAAACGGTGCATGACTTACCGCTACAAAACTAATAAAGAATCTGTAAAAATGATTAAGTGTGATTTTTATTTCAGGGAACATTATGATGCAGGTTTTAAAATTAAGTTTTACCGTTAAAAAAATAACAAAGAATTTGTGAGGATGATTATGTGCCGTTTTCATTTCAGGAACGTTATGATGCGGGTTAAGTTTTAATTATTTTTAATGAAAAATTGCAGGCTATAAAGAAGAAAGAGTACATGAGTTACCGTTACAAAAATAATAAAGAATCTGTGAGAATGATTAAGTGCAATTTTTATTTCAGGGACCGATATGATGAAAGTTTTAAAATTAAGTTCTAGCGTTACAAAAATAAAAAGAATTTGTGATGATGATTAAGTAGAGTTTTTATTTCAGGGAATGTTATGATGCATATTAAGTTTTAATAATTTTTAATGAAATAATTGCAGGATACAAAGAAGAAAGGGTGCATGAATTACCGTTACAAAAATAATAAAGAATTTGTGAGGATGATTAAGTGCATTTTTTTATTTCATGGAACGTTACGATGCAGGTTTTAAAATTAATTTTTACCATTTCTAAAATAACAATGAAATTTGTGACGATCATTAAGTGTAATTTTTATTTCAGGGAACGTTATGATGATTTCAAAATTGAGTTTTGGTCATTTTTAATGAAATAATTGCAGGCTATAAAGAAGAAAGGGTGCATGAATTACCGTTACAAAAATAACAAAGAATTTGCGATGATGATGAAGTGCAGTTTTTATTTTAGAGAACGTTACGATGCAGGTTAAGTTTTAATCATTTTTAATGAAATCATTGCATCCTATAAAGAATATAAAGGGTGCATGAATTACGATAACAAAATTAAGAAAGATTTTGCGACGATAATTAAGTACAATTTTTATTTCAGAAAATGTAACGATGCAGATTTTAAAATTAAGCTTTAATAATTTTAAATAAAATAATCGCAGGCTATAAGAAGAAATGTTGCATGAATTATCTTTACGAAAAATAACAAAGAATTTATGAGGATGATCAAGTACATTTTTTAATTTAGGAAATGTTATTATGCATGTTAAGTTTTGATAATTTTTAATGAAATAATTCATGCTATAAAGAATAAAGAGTGAATGAATTACCGTTAAAAAAAGTAATAAAGAATTTGTGCGCATATTTTCAGTGCAATTTTTATTGCAGGAAACGTTATGATGCGAGTTTTAAAATTAAGTTTATCGTTACAAAAATAATAAAGAATTTGCGACTATCAATATGTGCAGTTTTTATGTCATGGGACGTTATAATGCAGGCTACGTTTTAATAAACTTTAATGAAGTAATTGCAGACTCTAAAGAAGAAAGGATGCGTGAATTACCGTTACAACAATAATAAAGAGTATTATTTCAAGGAACGTTATGATGCAGGTTTTAAAATTAAGTTTTAGCGTTACAAAAAGAACAAAGAATTTGTGACGATCATTACGTGCAATTTATATTTCATCGGATGTTATGATGCATGTTAAAGTTTAATAATTTTAAGTAACAAATAATTGCAGCCTATAAAGGAGAAATGTTGCATGAATTAAAGTTACAAAAATAATAAATAATCTTTGAGGATGATTAAGCGCAATTTTACTTCAGGGAACGTTATGAGCATGTTTCAAAATTAAATTTTAATTTTTTTTGAAATAATTGCTGCAGAAAGGGTGCATGAATTACTTTTATGAAAATAACAAAGAATTTGTGAGAATGATTAAGTGCAGTTTTTATTTAAAGGAAACGTTACGATGCGGTTTTAAAATTAAACTTTAGGGATTAAAGAATAACAAAGAATTTGCGATTCGAACACCTGATTGTTACAAAAATAAGATGCACCATTATACGATGCGCCATTATAAAGGCAGTTTTTACCGTTACAAAAATAATAAAGAATATGTACGGATGATTAAGTGTAGTTTTTATTTCAATGAACGTTACGATGCAGGTTTTAAAATTAATTTTAACCGTTACAAAAATAACAAAAAAATTGTGACGATCATTAAGTGCAGTTTTCATTGAAGGGAACGTCATGATGGTTTAAAAATTACGTTTTAAATCGTTTTTAGTGACAAAAGTGCAGGCTATAAAGAATAAATGATGCATTTTCGATTGGTGTATTCAACATTTGAAATAGTTTCTTTATAGTTTTTCTTTGTTATAAGTTCAGCAATAGTTTCTTTATAAAATTTGAAATTATTGAAAATAATTCATCTCTTAATATTTAATTAATTATTTGTATTTTTATTTTGGTTTTAAGTAAACAATTATATGTATTAATATTTTATCTTTTTTACAATAAGATTTTATCGTTAATTTTAGTGAAACTTATTTTTAAACATAGAATATAAATTTAATGTACCACATTTTCATTCGGTGTATTCAATAAATTTTCAGATTTCTTATTTTTTTGAAGGTTGAAGTTGGAGATGAAAAGTACTGTTCCAAATTTATTTTTAGAATTAAAAACTAATTACAAATAGTATATGGTAAATTTCATTAGTAGGTTAAATGCAATTACTCTGATTCTTTTTACATCTCTAGAGTCAGGGTGTCATTGGTTTGCAGTTTCTTAGAGCATAAGTATTACACACTTCAACTGCGCTAATCATGGTCTGCTGGACATACGCATCAAATGAAATCTTGAAGCAATGGTTGAACATGGCCGACTAAAAATGAAAACTTCTAGATGCTACTTGAAGTTTGCCTACAACTTGTACAGAAAATTTAACATGGCCGACTTTGGAGCAACTCACAAGTAGGAAGAAAGAAATAAAGTCGGTCAAAAAAAAAGATCATATATCACACAAAACCCTACATAGAGAGAGAGAGAGAGCAGTTGAAATACTTAGAAACATACCAACCACAATTAAACATTGCACTCAAATGACAACAGATTAAAACATGTTAACTTCTAATTAATTAGTTCAAATATTAGCCATCAAAAGGACAATTTTACCTGAAAACATATAACGTTCTACCTGAATAGAAAACAAAAAGACGGCCATCAAGATATACTTGGACAATTCAAGCATGAACAAAAATTTTCAGATGCCGTAAACTCAATTTGACATCTAATGATATTAATATTGAAAGAAGATTTAACGGTTATTTGTAATTGATCTCTGTGCCAGAGGATCTACCGATCAATGAATATTGTGACTGCATGTTTCAAGTGTGCTGATGAAGACGAATTTGACACCCTTTTAAACATAGAAGTCCATAAATGAGAAGGGAAGTTGAAGGGTAAAAACGGTTTGGAAATTGAAGGGATCCGGATAGTAACGGAATACAATTAAACTCTATTAGAAGTAAAGGTTGATGTAAAGACTGATAATTATAATTATTGTGCGTTGGAGGAAAATTATATCTAACGTTTGAAACGGAAAAATGAGGTGCGGACAACTGATTTTGGAGTAAAGTTTGTAGAAACTGATTTATTTTTTTATTTAATAGGGGTAAAGTTCAAATAATCAGGAATGGATTATTAATTAAATCAATTAATCAAACAAATTGAATAATTAATAAAGGAGATGATGTGTCAATTCCTCATTAATCGTAAAAATAATTCTAAACTCTAAAATTTTTTATTCCATTCTCTTTTAAAGTACAGCATAGACGTGGGGGGCTTGATGTAGTTGGATATAAGGGAACATTGTGTGATCGATAATTTGAGTCACGATATACGTAGTTTTCGGGATTGAAGTTACGTTCTTGCTTTTTTTAAGCGTTGAAAGTATTTTTGTTTATCTAAGTGAAAGTTTCTTACATGCTTCGGGTTTAAATTGGTACGTATAAATCATGTTTCTTTGTTACTCAACAATATTTTATTAATTCACATAAGAGCTTCATTTCAAAAAAATGAAAGTTAAATAGTATTTCATGTACAAACTCACTGATTTTTATTACACTCCTAAAAAGCTGCAAAAATAAAAATTGAAAATGCAAAACAGTTATATAAAATAGTGCAAAGTCTCTTAAAACACCAATTTTTAAAAATATTATGAAACTTTTGCTACGTATTTAAGTTGATGATACTTTTTTGTGATAAAAAATTACTGATTTTAAATTAAACATATATCCATAACACAAAAGGGCATATATCCATACGGATCCAATGAGAGAAGCACAACTAGCAGGTAGCAGCTACTGAAATATATTTATTCAATCATACAACACTCACACAGTATGTACTTGGATAACACTAAAAATGAAAGTATGAGACTGATTTGTGAATCAATGAAGGCCGAGTGAGTCTCTGATGAAATGCAATCCTCTCGCCACTTGTTTCATGTCCATCCGATCTTTGGCTGTTGCCTTAGAGCATCCAACTCCGAGCTTAAGAATAGAGATTATGCATTCTTCTTCTTTCAACCAAGTTCCAACTTGGGGTGCTGCCCCTAGGAGCAAGAATGGATCAACAATTTCCCAAACTTGATCAGAAAGTCCATCATTAACATAGCTATGCAAATCCAAGCCCTCTGTGAATGCATCATCCGTAGGTCTCCTTCCAGTAAACATCTCTAGCAACAGAATCCCATAACTGTACACATCCCCTTGAGTTGAAACCTCAAACCCCATTGCATATTCTGAACCAAGTAATATAGACGGAAGTTAATGCATGCATATGATTTTTTTTTATCAATACATATCTTAATATGTATATTTATACGGTAATATTTATCAAAGATACATGTGTGAGATTGTAATAACCTGGAGCTGCATATCCAATAGATCCTTTGATTTCGATACTGCTGCTTGAAGCTACTTGTTGAGGTTGAGAAAGAAGCCTGGCTAGTCCAAAATCACCAACATAAGCAGTAAGCTCAGTATCAAGAAGAATATTGCTTGGTTTTAGATCACAGTGAGCAACCGCAATATGTGAGTGGTTATGTAAGTGATCTAAAGCTGAGGCTATATCAATTGCGACATTTATCCTCTGTAGAAGATTCAAACATCTTTCTTGTTCGAGTGGCTTATCACAATGCAACCACGTGTCAAGACTGCCATTTTCCATGTATTTGTACACTAGAGCCTTGAACTCATTACCCTTATGATCGATGCTGGAGCAGTAAGTTAAGATAGAGAGTAGGTTTCTATGGCGAAGGTTGGACAAAGATTTGCACTCAGCCTTGAAGCTCTTTGATGCCCATCTCTTTTGAAGGTTAAGAACTTTCACTGCTACAACCTTAATTTCTCCATGCTCAAGAACCAAGCTACCTTTGTACACAAACCCAAAACTTCCTGATCCAATCAAGCGGCAGGAGAAAACTCGTTGGTTGCACGATATAGGTCATGATAAGAAACTCTAAACATATTGTCAATTGGGGTTGGGGGAATTCCTTCTCTAACTTTATCACTCTTTTTACGGAGAAAGAGATACATAAACAATGAGATGGAAATTACCAGTGTAGAAAGGAGGGGGATAAGTATGATTTTCAGATGGTTTTTTCCCTTTGTCTTTCTGTGAACTACATTACAAGCTTGTAATCCTAGTTCAGAAATGCCACCGCAAAGTTTACTATTTCCCTGCAACATTATTCGACTTGCATTTGAGAAAACTCCACCGGTGGGTACCTCACCTTCAAGGTTATTGTAAGACAAATTTAGATAAGTCAGATATACCAACTGGCTTAAACCACTTGGGATAAGACCAGTAAATGTATTATCTGAAAGGTCTAAATACTCAACCCCTTTCAAAGAAATCAATGTTGGAGGTAGTAGTCCACTAAAGTGGTTGTTGTTCATATACAGATATGTAAGTGCTGAACAACCACCAATTGTTGAAGGAATATGGCCGGAGAGTTTATTGTGGGATACATTTAATAGCTGAAGGTTGGCTAGTTTTCCTACTTCAAAAGGAAGGGTGCCACTGAATGAGTTATATGATAAATCAATTTGAGTTGGAGAAATGTATGATCCAAACACGTGTGATGGTATACTACCGCTCAACTTGTTTCTCGAAATGTCCAGCAATTTAATGTTATGACAGTTGGCAAGACTATGAGTAAGATCACCTCCCAAGTTATTGCCATCCAACCTGAGATCATAAAGGTTGGTCATGTTGTTGCAGAATTTCAATGGAACATGTCCTGATAACATGGAACTATAGAGACTTAAAGCCTCTAAGTTTTGAAGTTTAGCAAGGCTTTCCGGTATGACACCTGTTAGAAAATTGTCTCCCAAAGTAAGCCCTTCTAAGTTAACCAAATTTCCTAATTCCTCTGGTATGATTCCTGATATCTCATTAATGGCAATATACATTATTTGTAATTGAGATGATAGATTGCCTATGCTACTAGATAATTCCCCAGAAAATTTGTTGATGCTTAAAGCGAGTACAACTAAATCAGTACAGTTGGTTAATGGTACTAAAATATCCTGAACATTTCCATGCAAGGAATTGTTTCCAAGATTCAACAACCGAAGATTTAGAAGCTTCCCAACACCAGTTGGAACTTTTCCTTCAAACTTATTGTTACTAAGGTCAAGTATTTTAAGGTTAGTGCAATTGGCCATTGACGAAGGAATTTCTCCTGAGAAATTATTTCCAGCTAGTTTTAAATCTTGGAGAATTGGTAGGCTTAACCCAATGGGAAGTTTACCAGAAAGGAAGTTGTCAGTTACTCCAAATACCACGAGAGTTGATATGTTAAATAAAGATGAAGGGATTTCTCCTTTTAACATATTTGGTCCCAATCCTAAGAAACGCAATCTTCTTAATGACCCTAATTCATGTGGTATGTGTCCCTCCAAGTGGTTCATGCCCAAAGCTAAACTTGTCAAGGATGAGGAGATATTACCTAGCAATGCAGGAATCTTCCCTGTTAATTGGTTTTTAGACAAGCTTATATATCTAAGCTTCGAGCATCTAGTAAGATTAACTGGTATTTCCCCACTCAATAAATTTATTGTCAGGTTAAAAACTCGCAGCCTAGATAATTGACTTATCTGTTGTGGTATTCTGCCATGGAAAAGGTTATCCCCCAAGAGGATACTATTCATGAAGCTGAGGTTTCCTATATGAGGAGAAATGGTTCCAGACAAGCTCTTACCTTGTAAAGTTAAGTTAGTTACCCTTCCATGCCGAGTGTTACAGCTGACTCCTGGCCATTGGCAGTGATGATATGAATTATTCCAGGAGTTAAGAAACCCGCTGGGATCACTCATGATCTGAAGCTTGATATCAAGCAAGGCAATTCGATCCGTCTCGTTCCCTAGAGATCTTGCAGCTGCTGAAGAGCAAGTGTACATGGCTACTACTAGGAGCACGAGCAGCATCCAGGATGATGTAGGACTTATATGCTCCATTTCTGAATCGATGATGGAAAAAACAACAAGTAATTTGCTATGTATCTTTTGCTGTATATGTAGTGAGTGAATCACAAAAAGTTCTTAGGATGTATATATAGTTTTTAAACGTGCGAAACGGTAAGGATTATATGAACTTTTACAGAACTTTTGGTAAACGATCGAGCATATGCTAGTCATCCATTTTCGTAAGTTTTAATTTCTACAAAGACTCCACAATTTGCAGGTCAAGTAACAGTGAGGGATTTTCTTCACAAATATGTCGTATAATTGACTAGACTGCTGATATAATGCCGGTTTTGAGGGTTTAGAAAATTTGCGCGAGGTTTGATTCTTTCAGGATTTTAGTTTTCTTATTTTCCAACAATTTGGGCGTACAAGTTTAAGCTGGTGATGTTTTTTATTGTTGTTGTGAATTTGTTTTTTGTTTTTTGTTTTTTTCAGATAGGGTAGTAGATCTCCTAAACTCCCAACTTTCATGACTGTACCTTTTAATTTGAAGTGTATATTTTGTTATTAATTTTTTAAATTTTCCTAAATGGAACTAGAAGAGTTATTGCTCCGGTGAATATATAAATTAATAAAAATATTAAACTACGTAGTTTTGATTAAAACCACCACATGACCACCACAACACCATTATAATTTAACGATTTTCCTTTTCTTATTTAATTTTCCGACGCTCATTATATTTACACAGTTTATTTTTTTGTGGGTACTACTATGTATATATGTTTTTATATGCGCATATGCTGATACCTATTTCTTTATATACATATTTTACCGCACACAATTTCTTTATTTAGGATTAAGTGTATATTATAAAATATACTTATTATGTTATTATGGTATGATATATATTTCGTGTGAAACTCCCTGAAAATTAATGGATCCCGCAGCGAATTTTTCAAAAATATATTTAAAATATATCTGCATAAAATATATTCAATGGTTTTTTAAAATATATTTACACAACTGACAGGATATAATATATTTACTTTGCTCCAATAAAATATAATTATAGTATTTATATAATTAATTTTTAATCTTCCATTCTCCGCAATATATAATCATATGTTATATATTAGTCATATATTGCGAAAGCAACTGAAGAAGAGGGTACCGCGACACCTCTTCAAAATCGATAAGATCCGGAATTGATAAAAGATACAACTACGGTGGTAGATTGGCAATACAATCATTTGATTTAAACTCTCAGCATTTCGTAATCATTTGGTATCGTTGTGAAGGATGCATTGAAATTCTGCGTGTTTGATTTGAGAAGGGGACATAATGAAGGGCATAAGCTTGATAAGATTCTGATTCTCTACCCTGTGGCTTACCGTTATCGGTCTCAGTGAGGAACTCGACACTTTCAAAAGGTACTTCAATTTATCCATCATTCTCATGTTTATAGCATGTGCATATAATTGGTATTGTCATTGCGTGTTGGGTTTCGTAGAATATTCTTCCCAGAGACATATGAGGTCATAGAAGCAGAGATGCACTCTCATGTCTTCTGCGAATATCTTGATAATTATGGTAATCTCTACTTATTGGACATTAACTCATCATAATAATAATATTTTACTAAACATAGATAGGTAGCGTAGAAGAGTAGAGAATGCGAGGCGGTATGGCGCACTCATGCATTGCGAGCATTCGTTAAGGAGATAAATTGCCTCTTTGTAATGTTTCATGGATCAATACGAATATTGCTTGATAGAGAGCATATGGAAGGACTTATCAACATTTGGGATGTTTGTAACAACATTTGGACAAAGAGTTCAAAGGCGAGGAAACAGGATCCCGGGCTATTTGAAACTCAAACAGAAAGTTATGTCGATGCAATATTTGATGGTTAATATGAGGACAAGAATTTTGCTTAGATGGCTATGCCTTGAGCCAAAAGGAAGATGATTATAGCAGGTGCAAAACCCATTGCAAAATATGAACTTTATCACGTACACGATCAACAAAAAATATCATGCTATCATTATAACAATACAAATAAATGTATTATAGAAAATTTTATTATCTAATAATATGGTAAAAAAAATTAAATATATATTCAAAGATCATGGTTTCTATATTTCAGGGATCCATTATGTTAATTCGGGTATTTTATAAGAGTTCGTTGCTGCGACTTTTCATAGATTTAGCCCATAATCTCATTTGATTCAATATATAGACATGATCCAAACATATGGTATAGAAGTAAATCCTTTATAATATTCTTCACATATGATATAATATGTATCTCAATTAACTTTTATATATTTAAAAATGTGTACCATTACTTTTATACACGAAAATTTAAATGTTATACTTATGTATATAATTGCATTTCCACTAAATCAGATTTATGTCTATGTTTCACAATTTTCATGTATATTTTTAGGTTAATATATATATGAAATAAGTTTACAATATATTCTTAAATATATTATCACACAATTATTATATGGTATCCCGATTGTATGTATCTCATCTTAATATGTACTAACAATTATTCATATACTAATAATTTGTTATTATCACAAGCGTTTATATAAGAAAAAGATAGAAAAGTAATTTTAGCCTTTCAAACATATCGCGCAACGCGCGTTACATTTAGCTAGTTTACATAAAAAATTTTGAATTTTCGCATGAAAACATGTTTTATTATATGTTTACTTTAAAAATAATCAATATTTTAATACAAAACTGTAACACTTAAATTTAAATATATAGTGATAGTTTCATAAGGAAAGTTGGAGTTTCGAGATATTTTCCCTTACTAGCCTAGTTGGGTGATAACAGTTTCACTAGACTTCGATCTGTACTCATCATGTATGTTTTTGCAAACTTTTTGTGGGTAGAGGTTTGACAGTTTCACAAAACATTTAATTTTTAATAATATTTTTAATAAATAAATAACAACAGGTACAAACACATAAATTACCATAATAAAACGCATAAGAAATCATTTATACTAGCCATCATGCCTCACTCAAGACTTTATATATGAAGATTGCAATATTTATATATAATTCATTATATATAAACCTTTTCATATTTTATCTATCCAATTTGAATGCCCCATCAGTTTAATTATATTGTATAAACATATAATTGATAAAAATTGAAATGTACTTTAAAAAATATATATCTTTATTATTTTCAAATTTTTATATTATATAAAAATTAAATCGAATCCCTAATTGTTAACTGTGTGTGAAAATTAAGAACATACAAAAAATGTTCATATTGTATGTGATAATAATCCCTAATATATAAAATCTCTATATTTTATTCTAAATGACTATTGTAAATACTAATTCTCAAACTGATTTTCAGTAGGATTTACATAAGTATTTATACTACATACATGGGTGTAATAATAATTACCAAAACTATCTAAACCCTAAGGACATAACTGCAATATACAATAAATACAATAAACACAAACAAAACCCTAATCGGATTCTTCTTCTATTGTCACACCCCCCTCAAGCGAAGCGTTGGATTGATGGAGACGCAAAGTTTGGACCGGAAAAAATCAAACAATTAGGCACGATTGAGACCCTTGGTAAAGATATCTGCCACCTGCAGAGATGTAGGAACATGACCAACACGAAACTTACCTCCAGCAACCAGCTCCCGCACAAAATGATAATCAATATCAATATGCTTAGCCCTCTTATGTGCAACAGGATTCTCCGCCAAAAAGATAGCACTATTATTGTCACAAAGAAGTAAAGGAGAACCCTGCAGAGGAAAACGCAGATCACGAATAAGATGCATAAACCAGACAACTTCTGAAACTGTATTGGCCAAAGCACGATACACTGACTCCGAACTCGATCTAGAGACAGTAGGTTGCTTCTTAGCACTCCAAGCAACTAGATTTCCACCCAGAAAAACAGCATATCCATATGTAGATCGCCGAGTCTCTAAACACCAAGCCCAGTCCGCATCCGAGTAAGTAAGTACCTCTGAAACACCACCAGCAGAAAAGGTCAAACCACAATGCTGTGTACCAAGAACATACCGAAGTATCCGAGTCACTGCCGAGAAGTGATCATCACGAGGATCCTGAAGAAACTGACTCACTGAGTTAACCGCAAACGACAAATCCGGACGAGTGATAGTCAGATACTGAAGAGCTCCAACAAGTGAACGATACAACTTGGGATTATGAAAAGGACCACTCGTGCTGCTATGAAGCTGGGACAAAGGTAAAAACGGGGTAGAAACAGGTGTAGCATCCAACATCCCAGCTCGCTGAAGTATGTCTCTAACATACTTGGCCTGCCCCAAAAACAAACCAGTGGAGGTGGGAGTCACTTCCAAACCAAGAAAATAGCTAAGAGAGCCAAGATCCTTGACCGAGAATTCACGATCAGCTCGGGCAATGAATTGACGAATAGATGTACTGCTGTTCCCTGTGAGAATGATGTCATCAACGTAGACAAGCAGGTAGAGAATAACATCATCACGAGTGAACACAAACAAAGACGGATCCGAGAGACTCCCAACAAAACCAAGATCCCGAACAAACGCACAAACCATGCCCTGGGAGCCTGTTTCAGTCCATAGATAGCCTTCCGAAGAAGACACACATGATGAGGACGAGCTGGATCCTGATAACCCGCTGGCTGTGCCATATAAATTGGAGTATCAAGAATGCCATTGAGAAAAGCATTCTTGACATCCAACTGATGGAGCGGCCAGTTCCTCATGGTGGCAATGGCAAGAACAGTGCCAGCCTTGACCACCTGACTGAAGGTGTGATCAAAATCAAAACCCGGAATCTGAGAAAAACCCTGAGCAACCAGACGAGCCTTGTAGCGATCAATGGATCCATCCTGTCGATACTTGAGGCGATAGACCCATTTAGAGCCAACAACATTAACCTGTGGAGGACACGGAACCAGATCCCACGTGTGCTGATGACGAAGTGCAGCAATCTCCTCATCCATAGCAGCTACCCATCGAGAGTCCTTAGCAGCAGTACGATAAGTTTGAGGTTCCGTCTGAGCAACCAGCTCAACAACTAGTTCAGTGACAACAAAGTCGGGGCCAAGATCGCGAGGCACACGTGTCCCATCCTGATGACGAGTGACCATCCTATGAGCCCGAGGAGCAGGAGGAGTCGAAGCTGAAGGCGGGGATGCAGGAGCCGAGGAATCAGGCGACGACACCGAGAATGTAGGCGAACGAGGAGGAGTAACAGGTTCATCAACAGTAATAGGATCATCCAAACCAGCCGTAGGTGGCGCTGGCTCAGGAGAAACAGGAGAATCAGGACACACAAGGCAATGAGCAGATGATTCCGCTAGAGAAGACCCAACAGAAGGTACGTCCAAGTTAGAAGTGGAAGGATCCAAGAACGACGAGACATCCAGTGAAGTAAACTGAGCCTCCGAAGTAGTACTAGAGAAAGGAAAATGAGTCTCATCAAATCTGGCATGGCGAGTCATATAAACACGACCGGTAGCTGTATCCAAGCACTTAAACCCCTTGTACTGTGCACTGTATCCTAGAAAAACACATGGAAGACTACGAGGTGCCAGCTTATGAGCTGCTGTAGGACGAACATATGGAAATACTCGACAACCAAAAGGATGAAAGTTGGAGTATTCTGGAGAGCGACCAAACAAAACCTCAAAAGGGGATATATTACCTAGAACAGGAGTAGGCAGACGATTAATGTTGAAAATCGCAGTGCTGAACGCATCATCCCAGTGGGAAAGAGGTAAGTGTGAGTGAAACAGCATGGATAGCCCCATCTCCGTAATATGTCTGTGCTTCCGTTCAGCTCTACCATTCTGCTCTGGCGTCTAAGGACAAGACATCTGATGATGAATGTCTCGAGTGCTAAAGTGAGTCTGTAATCGATTGTTGGTAAACTCAGTTCCACCATCGCTCTGAAAGACTTTGACTCTTGAAGAAAACTGATTCTCAACAAACGCCTCAAACTGGAGATATATATCAACAAAATCTGACTTCCGATGTAAGGGATAAAACCAAGTAAAACGTGAGTGATCATCCACAAACACAGCATAATAAGCAAAGCCATTACCAGATAATACAGGAGAAGGTCCCCACAAATCACAATGAATTAAATCAAGAACGTGAGCAGCACGCTTAGAATTCTCAACAAAAGATAATTCATATCCCTTAGCCATAGCACAAGACTCACAAACACCAGGTCTAGGGAGCAAAGAAGTAAGTGACAAACAACCAGCCTTATTCAAAATGGAAATAACACTAGGGGACACATGTCCCAGACGAGCATGCCAAGTCTCAAACGATGCTCTATTCTTATTCTTCACCACAAATGACAGCAATGCCTCCTCACCACGGTCCAAAACATAGAGACCATCCTCACATCTGCCCCGACCCAGAATTGCCCTGGTGGCCTTGTGCTGAATAAGAAAAGACTGATCATCAAATGCAATAACAGCACCAAGCGCCCTAGTTAGCTTACTGATACTCAACAAGTTCTTAGTAATAACAGGCACAACCAACACATCAGATAAATGCAAAGAAGGACTAACACGAGCATTACCAATACCAGTAATAGAAATACCCGCACCATTACCAACAGAGACAAGAGTGTTACCGTTATAAGGCGTGATGCTGGACAAGTTCGATGCAGAGGAGCTCATGTGATTCGTGCTTCCAGAGTCCATGTACCAATCCGGAGTAGTAGAGGATGAAGCAGCAAAAGAGGGCTGATACTGAGTAGATCCCTGAGTTGGATATGTCAAGTATTGCTGGGGCTGCTGAGAAGAATACACATGACATACTGCGGCGCTGGCTGCTGAGGTACTGCATATGGTTTCATCTGGACAAGATTAGCCTGAGGAGGCCGCGGAATTTGACCTGGTTGAGCAACAAAAGTCAGAAACTGCGGCTGAGCATATGGCTGGACATAGGGCTGAGCATAGGGCTGAACATAGGACTGGGATTTCTGAGATGCCGGACGAGGAGTGGTCGACGGACACTGTTTGGACACATGACCATAACCCTCACAGGTATAAAATTGAATAGGACCACCACGACCACGCCCAGAGCCCGCCGAAGAACCTGCCGCACGCCGCTGACCGGACCGGCCAGCACCGGCGGCGCGTGGGGCCCACACGCCACCCCCACGCGCGTCTTCTGCCGGCGTGTGTGGCCACGCGCCACCTGATGCTAGGTCGGCGGCTGCGGCAGTGGGTTCGTGCTGTTGTGACCTTGCCATGAAAACTGCCGGAGTTGGATTTGGACCAGGAGAACCCCTTAAATTGGCCAAAAACGCTTCATGAGCTTGTGCCTCATCAACAACCTGCTGATACAAGGGAGCAGGATCTCTAGAGGCAATAGGGCCACTAAAGGAACTAAAATCAAGTCCCAGAGCATTCAAAAACTAAATCAACTTCTCCCGGTTATCAACCGGATCACCCATAGCATTCAACTTTATAAAAATTGACATAAAAGTAAGGTGTAGCTCATGAACGGTACCCGATTTCTTGATTGCGGCAGCCTGTTGACGGAGACTGAACTTGGCAACCGCAGATCCATGCTGGTAGGCCTTCGCAAAAGCATCCCACATCGCCTTGGCAGTGTGACACTGGGAGGCCTCATTCTTCGCTTCTGGAGTAAGCGAAGAGTACAAAACTCCACAAATCGCCTGATCATCATCCATCCAGGCATCATACGCCACCTTGGCAGCATCATAGGCCTCCTTGGCCTTCAACATAGCAGCATCATCGGGAGGAACGATGGAGGAGGACGGTGGCACAGGCACCGGAAGAGCAGGACAGGGAGAAGAGCCATCAAGATGGCCAAACAGACCTTGGGGACGAAGAACATACTGGACATGTTGCTTCCACTGCAGATACGTAGTAACATCAAGTTTAGTATTAAGCATATGAATCATCGTGTTGATGGACAACTTTTCATGACGTCCACTAGAAGCCGTCGTAGAGCAGGAAAAATACAGAAAGCAAAGATTTTGATGAGTGGAGGGAGGAAGAATTTTGATGAGTCGGCGGCCCTAGAGTAGGTTTGCGGCCGAGAGAGAAGAAATAAAGAGGGGAGGGTTTAGAGGATCGTAAAGGCTGCTGATATCATGTAAAGACTAATTCCCAAACTGATTTTCATTAGGATTTACATAAGTATTTATACTACATACATGGGTACAATAATAATTACCAAAACTATCTAAACCCTAAAAACATAACTGCAATATACAATAAATACAATAAATATAAACAAAACCCTAATCGGATTCTTCTTCTATTGTCACGGCTATGACTAGGGTCTACAATCTGTTTTATCTTTTATAAACTGTACACTTTCACTTAAAATTTATTTAAGTTTTTTCATAATGAGTTGCGTGCACCTTTTCCTTGAAACGTATATAGTTATAATAATTATTTCATTCATAAATTTTAAAAAAATTGTAGACCTTAGAAGACACTTTTGAGTGGGTTAGATGAGTCAACTGGAAAAGGCAGACGTTGACTGGTCAAGTCTTCGGATGCTACAATGCGCGGGCAGAGAAAGTGAAATACGGTGCAGATTTGAGAATGTGGTTAACTATTTACACTTTTTTTTTAATAAACTATCTACACTATTGGAGTTGAAGAAGTTTGTCTTAATTGAACATTAGTAGTCAGGCACCGGCTGAACCAAAGCTGGTCCGTATTATTCACTTCAACTAAATTAAACTGAACTACATATTATATGCTGAAGTGAATTACCAAACTAAGTTAAATTAAAATATAAAAAAAATGTTAAAAATGAGCGGAATTGGACATTAATACTAAGCGGAATCAAAGACATGTAATTAATTATTTATTAAACATCATATCTTGAGAGTCATATAAACATAATAATACGGAACAACAGTATCGGGCCTAACTATTTGGGGTCGTAAGTAAAAAAAAAAACAGCCACAACATTAAGAAATGTTGTTAAAAAGAAACCCCAACCTTAAGAGGCCCCAAAAAGACAGTCCTCACGTGTGGAAATCCACACATGAAGAAAAAATTATATATATATATATATAAATGAGAAAAAAAATTAAAAATTAGAGGCCCTAACAATTCTCAAATTTTAGGGGTCTAAACCGTGTGTTTGACATGCCTGATGAAAACATACATAATAAATTAGGAGTATTTAAAATGAAAAATAGATAGTGTGTAATTTTACGTGAGTTTATGTTTTATAAAATGAAATATGTAATTGATTTATTTATGAATTGATTATTTTTACAAAACTGCTACATATGTAATAAATTATTTATCCATGCATCGATACGGGTATTATTCTATCTTATCTTTAAGTATCCATCGAATAAAAACATTTTCTGAATAGGTGGGGCTGAATGTTGGATTCAACAACCAATATTATTCGTGCATGACCAATTTTATTCGTGCATGAGCCGTGCCCAAATAACCGTTATCTTGTGCGTAGTTATTTAGTGCGTCGCTCAATTCAACTATTTAACACTTTTTAGTCTCTCACATGTCACATATTGTCCCACTGTCTCTATTTCACTATCTATCACCTAGGTAATGTCTTTAATTTTTCAGAAAAAATCTCTCGTGACTCTAAATATTTAGGTAACTCTTATTATAACACTAAATTCTTGAAAAGTCCTATTGTAATTATTGGGATGCAAAAATTACCTCACTATTGCTCTTGAACGGCATCATATGTGATTTCAGCAGCATTATTGAGGTATTTTAGTCCTTTTCAATGATAATAGTGTCAAAATATACTGTCAATGCCAGCTAACAGGTAATTATGACACTTTGTTTTTGCATCTTAAGAGTGACTTTCCAAGAATTCAGGATTACAATGAGACGTGCCAAAAAACTCAGGGTTACGAAAGAAGTTTTCCCTTAATTTGTTCTCATTGGAGCTAGGGTTGTACAATCGGGTCAACCCGGCCCGGTCCGGCCCGGCCCGGACCCGGAATGTCTAAAATTCTTGGACCGAGGCCCGGCCCGGTTGACCCGGTTACAACATCTTTTACATTTTTTTACAAAAAGAGAGTGCTTCCGTTGAGAATCGATCTACAAACCATTGTGTAACAATCTCCTTACCACTAGACCACATTTCATTTTGTTAATAAATTGTATGATTAAGAAATATATACGGATGTTAAATTTTTTTAAAAAAAAATACAAAAGTAATGCTTTTGGCGAGATTTGAACTCTGATTGTATACTACAAAATGACAAGTCTTACCACTAATTTTTTTTAAATTTAAAACCATCCAAGTGGACGGGAGGATTACTCACGGCTCCTCAACCCTAATAAAATCATTAGAATTACATGATCAGGTTTGAAACCCAATATTACACATGAAACCCTGTTGGGGTAACTGTGGAAATTTGTTGCCCGAAGGCTATACTCCGATCTAATATCGGAAGCAAAATGAGATATCAGAGACGTGTCTAAAAATATTTACAAGAAAACTAAGTCATCTCTGTATCGATGCCGGTCACAGCATAACTAAAACCAGACTTCCCTCCTTCTGCTGCGTAGAGACATCACCAAGTACAGCATTCTAGAACTCGTTAGAACTCACCATCCCACTTTCTCACAGTCAAAACAGAAAACTCGGTTCTATTATAACAAATACTCTCTACCTGAACCTCAACCGACTACCCATTGAGCCCGGTGGCCTCTTGACCACCGGAAGATAGCAAGCCTTCACAAGGTTGGACAGCAGAGTAGTATCTAAACCATACCGAATTGTTCTATCCAACCATAATGTTAATAGGAAAGCTTCATCAAGAGCCTAACCAGAGATTTCTATAAAAATTTCTCTTATAAGGTGATATTCCACAGCGCAACATTAAGAAGAAAATCACCAAAATCTAAAAAATGGATATATATATATATATATATATATATTAATATCGGTACTAAAGCAATCCCAACCAATCCTGGTCTGATTTGCTGGTGGCCAATACTGGATAGAGCAAATGTAATCTAACTCGATATAAGCTTAAAGCCTAATCGGTCTACAAATCTAGTGTTAGTATCGCCAACAATAGTGTTTCAAAACTATTGTGACTTGGATTTCTCCTAACTGTACTAACTAGATCGGAAGCTAATCAAAGTTTAACTGAGCAAAAGGACATGTCAGAAAACTAAGATTAGCAGATCACATTCAATTCAATATTTAAGTACAAACATCAATAAATATATACCCGAAAAAAACTAAAAATAAATTTTAAAAAGGGGAAAAAAAAGTAAAACCACCTTCTCAGTCTATCTGTGCCAATTCTAGTATAACCTGTCCAAATCTGACCGGCCCGACCGAGCCGACCCGAGCCGACTGAGCCGACCCGACCCGAACCGATCGAGCCGAGCCGAGCCGACCAAGCTGTTGACCTGCCATTTTCCGGATCTGGACGCCCTCGATCGAGCTGCCCCAGAGACCAGTTCGCGATCTCTCTCGCTCATCCAAGCCTCGTCGGAGTCCGCGGTGGCCGCCCTCGTTGTCGGCGATGCTCCTGCGTCGGAGGCGTGCATCCCGGGGTGCTCGTCCGGCAGCTCCAGCTGCTCTGCGTCGTTCCGTGGCGGTCCGCTGGCGTCTGATGCTCCGGATCCGTCACGTGGCGTCCGGATCTAGGACTGAAGCGTTTTCCGGCGGCTCGTTGGCGGCTTCAAGGTGTTGGCGGCGGCTTGGGAGCGTTGTCGACCCTCTCCCTCCGACGGATCCCGGCCCGGATCTGTGTTCCTACGGCCGGCCGTGGCCGTTGACTAGCAGGTTTCGAACTCCCGGAATTGTAGTTTCTCGAGCGAGAGCGATGGTTTCGGGTAGAGGGGTTAGAGAGGGGTGGTTTGATATTTTTAGTGGTTTGACAAGTCTTACCACTAGAATAAGATTAATTATGTAAAATAATTGCATATTTATGATGTATAACCGGGCTTCCGGGTTGACCCGGATCGGCCCGGAATCTGGAATGGACAAAAATGGTCACCCGGGCCCGACCCGGAATGCAAAAAACCCGGGTCCGGGTCACCAATTCCGGTCCCTGGCCGGGCCATTTTTCCAGGTTGACCCGGCTCATGTACAGCCCTAATTGGAGCTATTAAGAGTCCCATTGATTTCCTTGTCAAGTGAATCCATACCTGCAACAACCACAACCAAGTTCAATCAGGTTGCACATCAGGTTGAGAACATGAGGTGATTTAGAATTGGAAACATATAAACGCTGAAGTTACTGCGGTTGGGCCTTTTATAAGGAGAAGAATAGTTCAAAATTTCCATCTATGCTGCTTTTGAGGGTGGTGATTGAAGAAGTTGAGTAAGTTGAGATTTCGCGGGTAAAAGCTGAGAAAATTGAGGTTATTTTAGACAATTCAACGTGTCTCTATAAATGTTGAATGGTCAAACTAATCATTAACTAAATTCATCATTAATTATCCATCTAAACATATTTGCAATAAAGGTGCGCGCGGAATGTTTGAGCAATTAATTGTATCTGTGTGCGAGCGGTGGTTATTCGGTGCATCACGTTTCATTTCACACTTTAGTCAATAAATTTCACTATTTTATAACCTTTAAACTCTCTCTCTCTCTCTCTCTCTCTACTTTCGACCTAGATAATATCTTTAATCCCCCCAATGTTTTCTGTGAGTTTACATGTGAATGTTGTTGACACTACTACAAACACCCTCATCTAAGTCACAAGTTTAAGGCGTTTGTGAGGGAAGCACATATTTTTGCCTCGTACTTGGCTGCAACATCACAACATCTTCTCGCTAGAATCTTAGAAAACACTTAAGACGGATACCGCCTTGTACAAGGAGGATGAGGGCTCCGATGTAAAACATTTCATTTTACGGCAGAAATATTTTATCCGCCTTAATTTATGCTCTTCCGACATCGTAATCTTTCATGCTAAGGACACCGGAGCAGTTGCGATCTCACAACACATAATCGGTAATAATTGCGAAGTCGTTAGATGTCATGATACATGTTTGATTTCTGTGATGATATTCTATAATATCGCCAGAAGTTTGTCAAAGTTAGAATGAAAATGTACGTGTCTTGTTGCGATGTCGTAACCATATCCATCATGTATTCAGTTTTTTGTTGACGTTGAATTTATTATAAGGTTTATAAGTTACGAGTTCAAAAGTGTCCTCGGCGGCCAAATTTGCAACTTGCGACTTCACAACAAGACATTAAGGACATGCAACTATGTAGGACATGCAATTAAAATGTTTTCATAGAACTGGGCTATAACATAAAAAAATAATTTCGAAAGGTTGAATGAAGTGGGTTTTGATCGAATAACATGCATTTGATTAGGTGAAAGTTGTTAATTGCTTGCTTCGTAACCAACACCAACAGTGGCGGATCCAGAAACTATTTTGTGGTATGGCTGAATAGTACTAATTTTTTAAAACTTTTTGTAGCCAATTTTTCAACATACCTATGAAACATCAAACACACACAAAAAAAACTAAATTCAATGTCATAAAATTTATAAGAATCATGAAATTAAAAACTCTAAATTTATAAGAATAAAATTGCAGACCCTAAAATTATTCTACAAACTAAATTTTTTAAAAAATAAATTGATAAAAATTAGTCCAGAATTCAGGTCTGTATGTTACCGTTGGCCACATGGAGGTGGTCGGAGGGCAGTGCCGCAATGGCCAGAGGGTGGAAGCTGGCGGGGCTAGTGGAGGTTTTGACTTTTAGATTCTGCTCTGCCGTTTCACTTCTCTGCTCTCTCCCTAGTAGGAAAAGAACTAGTTAGGAATTATAGAATTTTGACCCCACTAAATATAGTATGCTACGTATACATCGAAATCTGTTATTTCTTTTCTTTTTTTTCTCACCTAAAAACAAGGGAGAATAATAAAAATAAAGCAAAACAACAAGCATGCCTCTTTCTCCGCTGCGAGATTAGGCTTTAGGACGTAGCGGAAACCAATAACATCTATGTTTTTTGATAATTCTAAAAATTTTGTATGGCTCTAGATATACTCCGCTTGGCTATAGATCAGCCCATGAACACCAAGGTATGTCATGATTTGTGTAGTTTTCTAGTTTGTTTGTGTAGTCTTGTTTTTGTAATTTTATGTTTGACTTTTCGATTAATTTAGATAGTGAGGGTCTTGTGTTGTTTCCATGTGTATTTTAGGTGTTAAACTTTGTAACGGAGTGGGTAAGTTATCTTGTTCAAGGATAGGAAAGTTGATAAGCGGTCGGTTAGTAGTTTGCAACATGGATCGTGAAAGAATTTTGACTAAGAAGGCTCAATTGTCCAAAGAGTATCTAGATTTGGTTGAATATATCTTAGAAGCTGGTTTGCAACATTCTAGGCAGAAGAGTATAGGTGGGGGGTTAGATGTCCGTGCAAGAATTGTAGGAATAACTCTATATTTGAAGATGTTTATGTATTGTGTGAACATTTAATTTGTAGAGTTTTTGATTAATCCCACACTAAATGAGTATGGCATGGGGAAGGTATTTATGGGGGTATAAAAAAAATTGAGGTGGGGGAGGGAAATGAAGAGGAAATCCTACAGTATAAGGAACAACTTTCTGACATGTGTGACGATGTTGTTATGGAATTTGTTGGGAAGAAAATTATGCTAGAGGAATGTATGCGGATAAAGAGACAAGCTTATATGTTCTACGTTCATGCAATACGTTGCGTTGCATGAACGTTATGTGTTTAGTTATAAGGGATGTTCACTGGGTCAAATGGGCGTGGATACCAGTATATCCATGCCCATACCATCTAAAAATCTAAGATCCATCCCCACCCATCAACCCATGATGGATAACATTTTGAGATCCATACCCATCCACCTAGATATCCATCTCAACCCAGCTGGATATCCATCCCCACCTAGATATTCATCTGTTTGTTTAAAATATATCAATATATATTTCATAATTATAAAATAAAAATATAACATATTAAAATATCATATATGTAATTAAGAAATCATGAGCGCACATATTTATAAAATTCTCTTAAGTTTCAAATACGTAAACATATGTTTCAAAAGAGTCTATTATTCAACATGAACTTTTCAGCAGCTCAACTAGCTTGAAGGCGATCGTCTCCTCCGATTTCGAATATAGTACATACTCTGTCTTTTAACTTTCTTTTTTGATGGTTTCATTTACAAATAAATAAATAATGCATAATAAAATTATAATAATGTATTATATATTATTATATCATAGTGGATATTATACGGGTATGAAACAGGTGGGGCGGGTGGGTATGGAGCGGGTGGGGCGGGTGGGTATGGGGCGGGTTTTAAAAAAATATCCATACCCGCCCCATCTTATGAATATAATGATCCATGTTCACCTAAATGAGGCGAATCTGGGGCGGGTATCTACATAAACCCGCTCCATTGCCATCTCTATTAGTTATAGCTTAAATGTACATTTTAATTACAATTCTACCCAATGAATCGTATCATGCAAATTGAATTTTTGCTTATATGAAGAGGCCATTGGAGTTTTGTAGCAATGATATCATCATTGAAGCGTATCTATTGAAATGACCCACTACACTTCGGTCCATCTACAAGGTTCGCTGATCTATTAGAGGTTGTTATTCATGGTGCAAATGACGACACACTCCTTGACTTCGAACTCATTTAAATTCATGTTACATTTAAAATCCCATTATTATTTATTTGCATTTCAAATGAATTATATATCATGTGTTCTACTATTTCTATTTCAGCACGTGAAACAATTGTCCAACTAGGAGTGCAGATACTACATGATATTGTTTGCAAACGAGTGCATTGATGGTCTTTCAAATGATAATTTGGAATTACAGCGCGTGAGTATACTTACGAACTACTTTGTGTTCATAATTCCATCTAGATTAGCTTGATTCGTATTAATAAAGATTTCCCATTCGTAGATACTAGAGGAAAATCATTCGGCTTACACTAAAAAAGAGCTAGAGGTTGGGAGAGATATATTTGCAAAACACTCGGTCCTCATTAGAGCTCGGTATATTTCTAGGCCGCACGCACCCGCTAAGGATGCATGTCAAATCTAGTTCATTTTTTCTACATTTGTTATATATATAATCGACCAGTACTAATACTTCAATACCAGTCTAATTTATGACTTGTTAATGTTTGCCATATATATATATATATTGTGTGCATAAACTACATGTATCTTGCAATTGACAGATTAGTTATATAGATTTACTATCCCGATTAATTTTTCAGTGGAAATCGACCAAAATATAAAATTTGTTAACACAGATGTAACCGCTGGCGAGGTCGTCAGTCGACTCACTTTTGTGTATCACAACCTAGCGACAACCTTGCGCATTCACAACCCAAATCGCACACAATAAACTACCACAACCGACATTCGCGCCTTCGCAACCTCTAACGCTTATTACCCACTGCCACCCCATTCTGACTCGTAGCGCACTCGTAACAATGTTTATCAACCTTGCCGAAATGGCTTCCGCGTTCACAAGTAAACAATATTCTTTGCCTCTTTTAACATTAAACGTGATCGTGCACCTTCGACACCAAATAACAAGCGACTCTTACTAGTGAGGTCGCAAGAATAATATTAGGCGATAACGTGACGATATCGTAACCATTCTCGTACGTGCAAATAATAAATCAGCGGTCTTGCTTACTAGCGATCTTGCAAGCATAATCCTAGCGACACGCAAGAGGTGCTGTCGTAACTTTTCTCATACGTGCCAATATGAAATCCTAGGTCTGCTTTACTAGCGATTTCGCAAGCATATTCTCCGCGACATGCAAGGTGTTGTCGTAACCATTCTCGAAAGAGAAAATCACAGATCCTGGGCAGGCTTACTTGCGATATCACTGGCATTATCCTAGCGAATCGCAAGGTGTTGTTGTGAGCCGTAAATCTGAAAGCTATTATTGAGTATGTGAATGTAGGTTACGAATTCGCAAGTTAGTTACTCATGAATTATCAATGAGCCACCTTGCGATCTCGCAAGTTATGTTTAAGTCTATAAAAAACGCGAAGCAAGGCGAAAGTAAACGACTTAAAACTGAAAAATGTTAAGGCGTTAGAGGAACCGTCTTAAAACATTTCTAGTTTTAAGACACAATCAATCAAGGCACTTGTATTCCGCCTTAAAACATTAAGGAGGAACCGCCTTAAATGCTCTAACATTGTAGTAGTGTGATTTTTAGTTTTTTTTCCTCAAAAATTGTATATTTTTTTTACGTGTTGTTAAACTATTCAAATGTATGTTTTTTCCTCGAAGGTTTATTTCTCGAGGGTTGTTGAAAATCCCTCGTGAAATTTGATAATGGTATATAAATACTATTGTCATTGTGTTGGCCCCATTGCCAATTGCATTTGTTTGGCCTCATCGGGAGCAACTTCACCCATTTCTTTTAAAACATTGTAGCTCAAGCATCAGGTAGGTAAAGTTTGTTCGCAATTAAGAAGTGGAAGGCGTCAAGGTCCTACATCCTCAATGCTATTTTCTTTTGTAATATAAGACAGACGCGGGGCTTGGTGTAGTTGGATATAAAGGGCATCGTGTGACCGATAATTTGGGTGAAGAAAGTTTCTGAAATTGAAGTTAGGTTCTTACTTTTCTAATTTAAGCGTCGAAAGTATTTTTCTTTTTCTAAGTGAAAGTTTTCTTACATCGGATTTAAATTGGTGTGTATGAGTCATGTTTCTTTGTTTCTCAACAATATTTTATCATTTTACATAAGAGCTTCATTTCAAAAAATAAAAGTTAAATAGTACTTCATGTACAAACTTAGGGTGCGTTTGGTTGGAGTGGATTTTGAGAGTCTGGACTTTAATTTGGGATTTGGAGAGTTTTAGGGTGTGTTTGGTTGAAGGGTGTATTTGGTTGGAGAGCATTTTGAGAGTCTGGATTTTGTTTTGGGATTTTGAGAGTTTGAGTTTTTGTTTGGGATTTTGAGAGTCTAGTTTTGCAAAAAATTTATTTGGTTGGGTTGAGATTTTGTAAGTCTGGAACAAAATCTTTGTTTGGTTCTCAGGATTTTGCAAGTTTAAAACCAAAATTGTAAGTCTAGACTTGGAAAAACAAAAATCAGATTTAGTAGTGGGAAAATCTGGACTTTCTAAAACATGCCAACCAAACAAAAATTTGGACTTTGAAAGTCCAGTTTTTCAAAAATTTGGTGTGTTTGGTTCGCAAGATTTTTGAGAGTCTGGATTTTGTTTTGGGATTTTGATAGTTTGGGTTTTTGTTTGGGATTTTGAAAGTCTGGTTTTGCAAAATTCTTGTTTGGTTGAGTTGGATTTTGTGAGTATAAAACAAAATCTTTGATTGGTTTTTAGGATTTTGCAAGTCTGGATTTTGAAAACTTGGTGAACCAAACAAAATTTTATAAAATTGGACTTGGATAGTCCAAGTTTTGCAAAAACTTGCCCAACCAAACACAAAGATTTTGTTTGAGATTTTGTAAGTTTGGATTTGCTAAAACCTTGTTTGGTTGGCTTGAGATTTTGTAAATCTGAAACAAAAATCTTGTTTGGTTGGAGTGAATTTTGTAAGTTTATAACTAAAATGTTGTTTGGATTTTGACTTTTGCAAAATCTGAATTTTGTAAGGCAAAATTTGGACTTTCCAAAAAAAATGAACCAAACAAAAACTTGCAAAACTGGACTTGGATAGTCCAAGTTTTGCAAAATTTTGCCCAACCAAACACACCCTAAAGTGATTTCTATTACCCTCCAAAAATAAAAAGTGAAAATGCAAAAAAAATTATATTATATAGTGTAAAGTCTCTTAAAACACCAATTTTTAAAATGGTTATGAAACTATTACTGTGTATTTAAACCGATGATATATTTGTGTGCTAAAACATTACTGATTTAAAGTAAACGGTTAGAATGCAGACTTAAAAATATTTAAGGACCAAATTATTCAATACAAATTAAAAGTGGAGAGTTCAGTTCATAGTAGTATAATATGATATAAAAGTTGATGGAAAAGTTTTTTTAAAAAAAGAAGCAAAAATGATGGTTCAATGAGCCTATTTATGCAGAATATGTGGTCCAGTTACATATTCCAGCCCATGCCATTGTAAATGGACCGGGCACAGCCGAATATCCTTTTAAGGGTTGCTACACAGTCATTGTAGGCCGTGGATCCAGACCTGGCTGTTTTCAGGCCGAATTGTCCCATCACCTTAATGCCCTCGCTCGAGTTACAAGCTCACGCTACGAGCTCGGCAATGTAAGGGTGAAACCCGCAAGCTAATATACTGTTCGTGAGTCATCTCATTTATCGATGTGGGACTCATGCACCCATTATTATTACACTTTTAGGACGTAATTATTGATCAATTATAATTGGACCCCAAGACAAAAACCTCTATCCCAGGTTTCGCTGGGAGTGTTGGGCGGAAAGGATGTGTTCGGCGGCAATTCAACCGTCTTTATTTCACGCTCCAAAACTCCATTTCGTAGCCCTTCGACCCAACTCCACTAAGCCCTTAAGAATCTCCGCAGCATCGGCAGCAGAACCCCTCTCCACAAACCCATCTCGCAGTGCGGTATTTGTTTTTATTTTCAGTTTGTGATCTGTGCATTCTACTGAAAAGATTGGTTTTTTATTGAGTTTTGTTGTTGTAATCTGCTTGAAGCTGAAAGTATGGTTTTTTGTTGTTGTAATCTGGTTGAAGCTGAAAGTATGGTTTTTATTGTTGTAATGTGGCAGAAGCTGAGAGTTGCTGTGAAGCCAGTGGAGAAGCGGAGGCTGGTTTTGAAGTTCATGTGGATGGAGAAGAATATCGGGATTGCGATAGACCAGGTGGTTGCGGGATATGGGACTATCCCTTTGAGCCCTTATTACTTTTGGCCCAGGAAAGATGCGTGGGAGGAGCTCAAGAGCTTGTTGGAGAGCAAGCCCTGGATATCCCAGAAACAGATTATCATTCTTCTCAATCAGGCCACTGATATCATCAACTTGTGGCAGCAAACCAATCTCGACTGAGCTTGCCAGGTATATGCTCCTGTGTTTCTATTCGTCTGAATTATTGTGGGTATTTGGGATTGATGCTGCTACGGTTTAGGACATTGTCTGATATGTTTTACGCTCTTGTTGCCTGACTACAACTTTAGACCTACTACTCATTTACTAGCACGATCGCCTAATTTTCTCTAAATGTGATATAACATACCTGGTTTTCAATATTAAGTACTTGCACGGTGAAACGTGTTTGATTCCAGATGCCTTAAAGCTATCTTGTATTCTCTTTGGTGTTCTGGCATATTTAACTACTAGCTGATTCGACTTTGCATTTTAGAGAATCTACTATGCTTATACATGTATTTGTCTGTAAACTTTCTGGTAGTAAATGAGGCATATTGGTATTCTATCGTTAGCTTCTTGTCAAATCATTTCCGATTTTGATTTTGCTTTTGCTTTTGATTGTAATCTGCAAATATTGCCATATCTAGTCCATCATTTTGATATTTTCCTTCTTGTTTCGTATTTTATAAGCTTCCTCCCTCCAAAACAGCTGAGGTGAAGGTCTGGAAATGGCTTTGCCGGGAATATGTTCAACAGCAGGAGAAGTTCAGATTTATACTGAAGGAAGGCATCTTTTATAAAGCCAGATTAGCGGTTTTCAGGTCAAGCCATTGAGCAGAGTTGGCAAGATTAGTGGGTTCTTCTTAGATAGTTCTGTCTTTATTCTCTGAAACTGTAATATGACACCTTTTTTTATTCTCTGATGTTCAAAAATGCCCTCATGAGGCATTTATTTCTCCATATGTTTGTATCATGGAAACTTAGTAAATGAGGTTATGAATTATCCATGACTGTTTTTTTTCTTTGATCGCGTTTCAGACTAATTATGTAACATAAAATGAATACAAAATGAAAAACAACATCAAACAGGAAATCAAGCAAGTGTGAAGGTGCATTTCCAGTATCTGCCTTGTAAGGTTGTTGAAACAATTACAATAACCATAAAAAAATCTACATAACTCATCTCTAACGGGTCCTACAAGGTAAAACCATAGTCGCATATCAATATCTTGGATGAGTATATGAAGCAGCTGCTCAATCACTAGAAATTTTAAGCACCCATACATTTTCTAGAGGCTAGAGCTGCATAATTTAAGTGCATTTTTTACCTTGGGGAGATCAAAGAAATGAGTGTAGAAGTCAGAGGTCCTTTTTCTTATCTGTTGACAGACTAGAGAGCTTTGACGAAGTCCATTGCTGTGAGTTGGAATATAAAAATATCAGCACGAACTGTGAGAAGCAGAGAAGCATTATGATTGCTTCAAAAAGATATGGATACTTCTTTGGAGGAGAAACAGTCAGGTAAACAATGTGCAGTACAAGAAAGCAACTGAGAAAGAGAGCTTTCAAGGGGAGAAGACGAGATTCCCTCTTGCTCTGATGCCATCTCACAAAAGGCGCATTGTAAAGAAGGACAAAGATACCATATAGAGCAATATATGGGATAACTAATTTGTCTCTAACAAGGAGAGGAAACATAGAGGTCAAGCCATTTAGAGTTAACCACCAGAAAATGAAGGGCTCTTCAGAGGCTAACAAGCTAGCAGGCAAAAGTGGCAAAAGGATAGATTTCTCATGAACTGCAATTCAACAATTAGAATAGGTATCAGCAATTGATAAATTTCATACGTTCTATCACAATAAAGAAAAAAGGTGAGTATATTCTTGTAGCAGTTGAGTACCTTGAAATGAGAAAAGGTAGAATGCCAAAGAACAGTTGAGAAGTCCATAGAGAAAGCCCGACTTTTTAGGAGCCAATATTAACTGAGCCATCGAAGGCAGACATGCCGAAATAGTTGCAGCAAGACTCAGCAGTTTTAAAGGTTGTGTTGTAAATAATCTCTTCCATTTGATAATCACTGAAGTGGTACACCAAAAATTTGCCACATAATCCTCATAAATGCCTCTTTCAAAGGGAGCCAGCCTAGATAGAACCTGAATTAAGCATCAACTTGATTAAACCGATTCTTAAACTGACTATCAAGCAGAAAATATTAAATTGGATAAATTTAGAAGATGCAAATCCACATAAGACGTATAAAGAGCAAAAATCATCCTCATTAGAATTTGAAACTTCCTTATATACGTCAAACCTATTTTCACACACTCAAAGATCCAAGACAGAACCTGAATTAAGAATCAACTGGATTAAACCGATTTTCAAACTGACTATCAAACAACACATCAGACAATTTAGGAACATAAGACATATCAAGAGTAAGAGTCATCCTCACAATAATTTGAAACTTCTTTACATCTAATGTACATCAAAACTAATTTCATGCACTCAATGCCCGAGATGGAAAAACCACAAAATCGTTGATCCCCACAGGATTTATTAAAAAGAGAGTGATCAAACAGAGCAGATAAGTACCAAGTACACAAAATTTCAGAAGTACCTCTAAAATTGATTCTACTGAGTAAAGGTATGGGCTCCAGACAACAGCAAAAGTCCCCAACACTGCCAATCCGAGCTTCACTACTCCAAAAAAGGGATTCCTTTGCCTCAGACATTTCCCCAATAGATAGCTAAAAAACGCGGGAGCAAAATACATGCTCATCTGCATCAAACCAACTAAGAACTTCATAAACAAAGAACAGGAAAATGAAATCAAACTGAAATTCTTAACGGGAGAAATGTGAAATGGTACCTGCTTGTGGTTAAGAGCAAGGCTAAAAAGCATGGAACCAAAAACATCTCTATCAGACAGAATTGCTGCAACTGCTGCAACAGTAAGCCCCAGGCTAATACAATTATACTGAAAATGACCATGATCAATCAAAATAAGACACGGGTTGAGCAGAATCAAAGCAGCGTGCCATTCTATTTTGCTCTTCGCCTTGCCGGAGTAATATGCTATGAAAAAATACAGCACAGCCGGAAAGAACACCAAAGCATCAGATGACAGAACCGTCCACCTCATCAACAATTTCCTGCACAACAACGCCAAGCCCATTATTTCAAAAGCATTAACTAATTTCGTCGAACACATGATGTGCACTAGCATTACCCGAAATACGACTCATATCCTCGAGAAGTGTAGAGCTCAACCGACTTGGGATCAAAGAGGCGGAGGAAAACGCCGTGGAAGTAGCTCTGATAAGCCGTTAACGGCGGGTAATCCAGACCCCAGTAACGTAGGTCGTTGCCGGTGCTATTCCGGTACCATTGCTGAACTGGGAGATTGTTGGTGATCTCCATCCAGTGCCTCTGAGCCTCGTAATCACCATATTTAGGCGGCGTTCCGGCGCCGGAATAAGGGTGCAGAGATACGCAGAGTCTGAGTAGCAGTGCGAAGAGAGCGATGCAGATGAAGGATGATGCAATTCCACCATTGGTTATCGAAGCTGTGATTTCCGGGTTCTGGCTGCGACCACCATCTCGGATCGTCCTCTTCTTCCTCTCCATATGAAGTACAGTGTTTTTTTTTTTGGACAATTCCAATTTCATATTATCGGGAATTTATAAGCGTGACCCCTATTCTTCATCTTTATTATTTATGAACACAACACAACCTTTCTTCAGGTGGTACTGTAGTAGTACTTGTCTGGTCGCCGGAGAGGAGAGTAATAGAAACGGAGGTGCCTGTCCAAGCCGCCTTCTTCCGACCAGTACAGAAGCAGGCAGAGATTCAGATTCCGGTGAGCTTCGGCAAATAGGCGGCCTCCCATTAGCAACGCCACGACTTGCATACGCACCTGAACCGCCCCAGTTGCTTGCCCGGTAGCCTGGCCAGTATATCCACCACCAGAAACTCGGGTAATGGTGGCTCATCAAGCCCTCGGCAGGCAACTGCCTCGCAATTGCTGTAATGCTACTAAGCTTTCCTGGATTCCGTTAGTTTTGTGGCTAAAATGTATTGTGTTGTTAATTTATATTGCAAACCGTTGCTGTTTGATGTTGGAATCAGGGCAGGGGAGAGTTCTACTCAGCTCCAATTACGAAGAGACATGATTGCTATATGCTTGAGACGGTTGACAACATATGCTTTATCTTCAACGGATACTTGGACAATGATCGAACTGTGGCAAATGGGTTTTCATCTGAGGCACGTCGATGATTCTCCTTCCTTGTACATTTTAACTTGTGTCAAACTCCTTTTAATTTAAATCTTTCTGGTTTTGATTGAGTTTGCATAGAATGGTATATGTTCTACTTCTAACTAGCTTATCAATTATAGTTATCTATACTGGATTATACAAAGATGAAGTTTTCTAGTCTTTTTTACTCGAGAGAAGCAACTTTATCTACTTTCTGAGAGAAATATTTCTACTGGTTAAAACAATGTTTTGATTTTTGATAGGGTTTTCTCTCTTTTTCTGATTATGATTTTCTCATAGCAGGTTGTGACAATTTCTCGAGTGGATGATTTTTTCTATGATGCTCTTTTAATTCCTAAGAATGTGACAGGATTTGTGATTTCTCAGTTATTTTTTCAGTAGCAAAACCCTACACATAACATATCTGACCTTCATTTGCTGATGCTTTTTGACCGTTGATCTGTATTAGATCAAACGCATTAATGTTGTAGACATATATATTACATCTTCTTGTACTGTTTTCACCAACTATTTTGATGAGGTTTTTGGAACTATTTAAAGTAAATTCAGTATGCAGGGGCTACTTTTAGGTGCCATTGATAGCATTAAGGTCCAATCTTTTTTTGAACGTACCGTGCTGGTTTCAGCTTATTTTGTTGAATGCTTTTCAGCATATGTTGGTCCTTCTGTGATGTACGTCACCTGTTTTAGCACGACTTACTCACTTAATTTTTTGGTGCAATATAACTTGTTACTCTTCTCTGACTCTGTGCTTTGTTTTGGCAAAAACTTCAGTGCTATCTTTCCTCTCTTTTTTTTTCCTTTTTTGTGTGTCTCTCTCTCTCTTGCAGCACAAAGTGCAATTTTTGTGATCTAAATGGCCAGAAATCAATTCTTGTCATGTGTATCTTCTGTGTGATTAAATGTGATGCTAATGGTAGAAAGAACTGGGAAGTCCTCAGTTCTTGTACGTTATTTTAGCTTTTCAAAGGTTTATATTATATCTGAGGGTTTTGTTTGGTTAGTGTATCTGGTGTAGAATCCTGAGGAACTGGATAACTTTCTTCTAAGTTTCATTCCTCTTGCGTTCTCTATGGCTACCTATATCATTGTCGTTTTTCCCTTCAGGAGTTGCATTTAATTGTACTCTGGCTTTACCCAAATTAGCTGTTTAATCTTCTCAATCTGGACCTTTTGTATATATTTAGAAGCCCTGCTACTTTTGAGTCTAGAAGGCTTTTCCTTTCTGTTTCTGAGTTTCTATGCGTACTTTAGAGGTGTTAGAAGAGGAGCTGTATTGCTTACGGAACTAAGTAGAGCTGTACTGCAGTTGGTGCTTTATAAGACGAGAGAGTTTTTGGATAATACTGAAGTCACTTTCATGCATAGTTGTTCTGCGTTGGCATGTTCCTGTACATGATTGTTTGTGGTTTTTGATGATCATCTAAGTTTTTTGTTTGTAGTTGCAGAATTCTTATGACAATTAATTTTGGGCTCCAGTAGGACACATAAAATCAAGTTGTTAATGACTTAATTGTATGTAGTTTATATTCCTTTGAGAGTTATTGTGGTCTGGGATGATTATTGATCTTTATTATGATTTTCTTGATTTGTCCTTTCTTCAGATAATCCAAGACTTAGATACATATTTTTCTCTATTTGAGTTGATGAACGTGTTTCTTGATCTCTGTATATATATTTGTGTTGTGGTATGATAAAGAAATTGGTTTGCCATCGCATTTTATGTTTTCACCCTACTATAAATCATGTAAAACTGTAACTTCACATTTGATCGTCATTTGGTGGTTTGAGAGTTAATTAATAATATGTATATATATCACCTATGTTAGTTCTGAATATTTTTATAAGAGTGGATCTAAGAAAAATGCTAACCTGTTGTAGTGATGCTTTAAATTTGAATGATCATCTATTCAGATGTTGATTTATGGAGATGACCTTCTGGAAACCTTTAGAAATTAGTAAGCCATTTGTAGATCAATGTCTTTCTTCAAGAGTAATCTTGTTGTAGCTATTAGAGGATGGGTTGCTTTCTGTTTATTTGATGAAATTAAAGCGAGCACCTTTACTTAGTTGGTTTTTTGTCTGTCATTTGTTTTGTTCTTCATCTTCTGCACTCAGTATTTTTGCCTAATATAAATTTCGTAGTAGGTTGGCTTCTCATTTGGCATTTCTCTCGTGTCTCTCTTCTTCAAAATTGTTCGTCTTTTCTGGATATAAAGTTAGATGTTGTATTCAAATATCATTCTTTGTCGTATTTGCAATTGCATGTTTGTAATTAGTCTTTGCAAGTTTGGATTTTGGTGATCTTCAAAATAAATCAACATGTTACCTTGATGTGGGATACTTTAAATTGTATTTTATATGAAAACAATATAATTTTGTCCAGTTAGTGTTTTTTCCTTTTTTAAGCCTAACTTGGAGTGTTTGTTGCTCATTTTTGTGCGTTTTAATGTTGTTTAGCTGCAAGGAATGTGAAACATGATTCCAACAAAAATAATAATCGGTGCACGCATGTATCAGGCCATTGTCATTACTCGAGATTCTCTCATTCATAAAGAAGACTCTTAGCTGGTGTTGATGAAAAGATCGAAGAAGGCGTGTTGGAAGGTGTCGACATCTAGCAGAGTAGCAGACCTCATACAGAAGAATGCTCAAGAAGATGATTCATGGCAGTTTGCAGCAGTAAGAATCAGTCAACATAATGAAAAAATATGATGTCTAATTCTTGTCTTTTCAATTTTTTTCTTCATGCGTGTGGTTTACTAACAACAGTTGAGACTGAATCATGTGCAGGTGCTCTAATGGCTACATCAGAGATAGAACTCCATATGAAGTTCAAACGGAAGGACTAGAAAAAGAAGTCGTGATGAAACACATGTCCTTAATTTTGTCATTTTGATAGTTATTATTCTGTCCGAGGAACAAGTAATACAGGCAGGCTCTCGAACTCCAGCGATTTCTGGATTTTGCCAAGGATCAAGGTTGTCTGTTCCACCCTTTACTTATGAACAGTACTTGTATTCAGAAACAGAAACTAACTATAGATTATGTATTGCAGAAATATTTGCAGGGTACCGGACACTCCATTTATTGCACAGGAAGCTTTGGCTGATCTGAAGTTTACCTATGTTGTGTCTGGTCAGATTTATGGTTCTCAGAAGAAATGTAGTGATGCTCGGGTGCGAATCTCTTGTTGGCGCAAGTATGAGGTTCTGAATGTATAGCTCGAGATAATGTTGTATACAGACACAAGATTATTATTTACTGCAGGTATCCGTCATTTCATGATTCTTGTGTAGACGAAGTAGAGGACCCGTGAAAATCTTTAAAGCTGCTATTCTCTTCGTGTTAACTGTTAAGGGAGGGAACAAGTTGGACGAGTACATGGGTTTTAAATTTTGTGAAATTTCAAATTATGAGATTTCCACTGAAAGATGCTGTAATTTTTTAATATTGTGTAAGAAACTGACCGCATCAAGCTTCCTGGTCCTCCAACAGTCCTGAAAATCAAAATCAAGCCACTGTTTTTACTCGTCATTGTAAGAAGATGAAATCGTTAGATATTTAACTTATTCTTACATTCACCAACTAGTTTTGGAAAAAATGTGTACCTAAGGTCAATTTTTAAAATGACTAGTTTTTTTATTCTAATTTGAAATTGCATTTCTTAAGGAATTTGAAATTGCATTTTAAATCAGACAATAAAGATGTTTTTTTTTTTTGATAAATAAAGATGTTTAAAACCATTGAACATTGTGAGAAGATAAAATCATGTAATATTATCTGATGCATCAATTAGGTTTTGAAAATAATAGAGTCACAAAAACATTTTAGAAATTCAAGTCAAGTTCCTAACCATACATTTGTCCAGGGGTTAAACTAAAGACAAACAATTATTTTTACTATGAATTAATTTTAATTGATATAATTCATTATATATAGTTTGATTACTTGACTACACTATATTTATCAAACCATCTCACTAGCAGTGGGAAAAAAAATCAAAATGCTTTAATCAAAACAATCAAAATTATTGGAGAGAATTTTAATTTCTTTTGTGATATTTAATTTATTCTCACATTACCAACTAGTTTTTTTGAAAACTAGTCAAAGCTTCTTATCAATTAGTTGTCAATATAAGGATCAATTATACTTTAAAAATTTGCATTTTAATTAAATTTTAAACAATAAATATTTATAAACATTGCCTTACCACAAGAGCGTATTACACAAGTGTTTCTCCTGACTTACTTAACTACACAAAAATTGTCAAAACATTTTAACAAGGATTGAAAAATGACAAATACTTGTGTTAATGCAGTGGACCAATTCTTCATATGTAAAGTTCAAATTAGTGATTAGGCACATATTTAAATACACATAAGTCATGCATCGTCATAAGCCCCTAATCTAATTGTGATCAAAAATATATTTAACAATAAAAATTAAACATTTTAAGAAATTAAAAATTGTGAGAAGATAAAATCATTTGACAATTAATTTATTCTACATTCACCAACTAGTTTTGGAAAATGTGATCGTAAATCAAACTTAAAGATCGAGTCAAATCGTATCTTTGAATAGTTGTTCATATATAATTTTCATTAACCTTTTTTACAATTTAAAATGGTCTTTTAAATTAAATAACAAAAATATATATGAACATTGAAACATGTGAGAAGATAAAATCATGTAACATTACATAAATAATCAACTAATTTTTGAAATTGTGGTCATAGAAAACTAAGTCAAATTTTCCAACCACACATTTGTGCATGCCAGCTGCTAGACTAAAACCATTTTCATTATGTTTAATAATTAATGAAATAATACATTTTATGTATTTTGATTACTTAACTACACAATAATAACACCTTTAACTAGCATTGAAAGATATAAAATTGTCATACTTAATAAAACTTTGATATTTTAATTTATTCTTACGTTGAGGAAATAGTTTTGGATATGTAATTCTTAACGTATTTTTAAAAATGAGTCAAATTATCTCATTGATTAGCTGTCAATGCGTACTGACTAAAATTTAAAATTAAAATTAAAATCAAAATCAAACATTAATGATATTTATTAATATTGAAAATTGGGAGAAGATAAAATCATGAATCATTATATGACATATTTTTTTGAAATTTTGTTTAAACCTTTTTAAAAATCTAACCAATACATGATTCTCTGAGACAAAGAAATATTATGACCTTCTCTCTTTTAGATTTTTTACTCTACAGAGTTATTGAATGAAGTTGTAAAGTTTGATAAAAAAATTATAGGTGAAACATTATTAACTAGTGTAAGCTAGAACATTCAGGTCAACTATTTTCGTGTTTGTGTATCTACGTCGTAGTAGTAATCCAATTCAATGACGATTGAGGTGCAATCTCACTTTGAAATCCCACACTTAAGTATATATAAAAAGGACTAAATTTTTTGTACTAGGTATCATTTTCCATCCTAAACTATTTACTTATCTTAGAAAGATAATAAAATAAACTACATGGCACATTTTGGTAAATGTGCCTCGGAATTTCTGCATATGCTACATTGAATTCAACAATTTCAAATATGGCAAAGATATGGTTGTTGAACCCTTTGTTTTTTTCTGAGTCTGAACTTCTATTGGTTTATTTCATATAAAAAAATGTGCTTAATTATTCTAAAAAAAGAAAGAAATAAATGTTCTTATTTTAATAAAATCAATGGTAAGTAAATAATAGGCATGATTAGATAGCAGCTATAAATAAGAGTGAGTCCTGAATGATTCTCATTAGCAAAATATAGCAAAAGGTTAGTCTTAAGAGAGTTTATTTTTTAAGCATCACATCTTCATGAGATCTCAACTATTTTAAAAGCTTTATTACTGAGCCGCACCACTTGCTCAGTTCTTGTTTTTTTTTTTTTTTTTTTGTAATGTGTAGATTGAAATTTTTTTAACAGTTTAGGTGCCGCCTTGTGTTTTTCTTTGCCTCTTCACTAACAGATTTCCAGATTATGTTTAGCATTTTTCAATCCTATCTGTAGTTGTAATTAAGATCATACTTCTAAGGAAGGTGCTTACTTATAAGCCAATCCTATTCATGGACTTGGTCCTTTTGGAAGCATAACCATTCTTCTTGAGCTCTTAGGCTCATCCTTTTGCCGTCAGCATGTGACGTAGAATTTGGCCTTTTTAAGGCATTTGAATGGGTTAGAAAGCTCTATTTATTTTCCTCTGCCTAAATGGGGGTTAAAGTTTTTTAAGGCTTTATGTCATATGTCACATCTTGATAAGATATGTACTACTTTGAAATCTTTATTACTAAGCGCACCACTTGCTCACTTTTGGTGTGTGTTTTTTGTGATATGTAGATTGAAATCTTTTTTAACTATCTAGGTGCCACCTTGTGTTTTTCTTTGCAACTTCACTAACAAGCTTCCAGATTATGTTTAGAATTTTTCAATCCTATATTAGTAATTAACGTCATACATTAAAGGCAAGTGCTTACTTATAAGCCCTCATCATGGAATTGGTCTTTTTGGAAGCATAACCATTCTTCATGAGCTCTTAAGCTCATCTTTTTGCCATCAATTTGTGATGTAGAACTTGGTCTTTTTAAGGCATTCGAATGGGTTAGGGAGCTCTATTTATTTCCTCTACCTAAAGGTTGATTTAATTTGTTTTTTAAAGCTTTATATCATATTTCGCTTCAAGGCTTAGCCTTGAGCCATGCCTATGCTTTGTAACTTGAAGTTTCTATGGGCCTGTTTGGTGGAGATGTTCTTTTTCTGGGTGCTTTTGACTTTTGTTGTTGCAAAAAGCTGAAACTGATGAAACTGGCCTAATTAGCTTCAGTTTTTGGGCCAAAAATGCATTTTGTTTGTGAAATAAGCAGTTTTTTGGATCTTTACCAAACATTAAAAACTGCTTTGTTTAAAATCACAGCAGGTGAAAAACTCTGCCAAACACGCCCTATGTTATATATTTAATTTTCTATTGATTTGATGAAACCCATTGAGATATTTGTTGTTTTGATATAGTTTCATAATATAGTTCTAAACTTTAATACCATTTATGTTATCCTGTTTATTGTTTCTCGCAACTCTTCATATGTTTATGTTTTGTTAATTGGGTTGTGTTTTTAAGATAGATCAAAATAAAAATTCTTTAATTTCATCTACTGCAGATATTTAAAGAGGCAATTTCAATATACAATATCTGATGGCTTCTTCATTTATCGTCCCGTCAGCAGCACCAGCGGCACCACCTGCAACACCTCAGCCAAAAGGGAGAAGGAACCAGCCCGAGACTCCCAGTATGTTCTGCAAACCATCATTTCTTGTACTTTTATTAGTTCAAATTATTTGTTTGATTCTTATTAGGGTCAAATGATTGGCATTTTAAATTAAGATAAATATGTGCACTATTTTTTTCATTAATTTGTGTGTTTGTGTAACGGCAGGTTCGGAAACGATGGTGGTGTTGTTGTCTCCAAGGACATTGGTGGCAACTAACCGATTTTTTTGCGAAGTTTGCAGTAAGGGCTTCAAAAGGGAGCAAAACCTACAGTTCCACCGGAGATGCCACGACCTGCCATGGAAGCAAAAATCCACGGTAGCTGCAGAGCGTAAAGTGTACCTTTGCCCGGAGCCGACTTGCTTTCATCACAATCCCAGTCGAGCCTTCAGAGACTTAAATGGGATTAAAAAACACTTCTTGAGAAAGCATGGGGAGAAGAATTACAATTGTGACAAGTGTTTCAAAAAGTACGCGATTCAGTCTGACTTGAAGGCGCACTGCAAAAAATGTGGGACGACAGAGTACCGCTGCGATTCTGGTACTCTTTTCTCAAGGTGAGCATTTACAATTTAACTTTTTGACCTAAAATTTTAACTGATTAATTCGGAGTATATCTGTATCTATTGTCTTCTCTAGTACTATATACGTATTGTTAAATGCATGGCCTGCATTTAATTGGGACTAGAAATATTTTACTATATGAAATTGAACTGAATTGCATTAACTTTAATTTGTTTTTGCACAGGTCATCCTGCAACGCCCTAGCTCAGGAAGCTGTTGGGATCAACGCCAACATTGACGGTGGTGGCTCTGCTCCTTCAGCCTTACGCCATGTTCATCATTCCCGGCCCCATCCCCTCGTCGCAGCGATGCCGCCCCTCTCCTCCGCTTTTCGGGCACCACCACCCATGGTAGCCTCTTCTACCTTCTTCATGCCTTTGGAGGATTGTCGTCTCAAGTCGGTGGCGGCGCCACCCATGCACGACCACTCTGGCGGTTCATCCTCTAGCGCTTCTCCGTCCATGTTCAATTTGAGCTACACCTTCCCCAATCGGAGCAGCAACGGCGGTGCAGACAGCTTCGACCTGTTCCAGTTCAACAATGACAATGAATTCTCCAACGCCACAGCGCCACCGCACATGTTAGCAACGCCGTTGCTCCAGAATGGTTTGCAGCTGGGATCAAGCTCAACCTCCACCAACGTCTCCCTTCTCAGAACCTTTCCCAGCAGCGCCGCCCCCAAACTTGAGCATCGACCGCACTTTGGAATGAATGGAACGTACCGTCCGCATCAGCAGGTGACCAGCATCCAGGACTTTTTCGCTTCCATCCAGGGGCCCCCACTTCATTATTCTTCCTACCCTAACGTGGGCCCACCACCTTGCTTCAGGAGCTCCAGCAGCGATCATGGGTTGACCCGAAACTTCCTCGGCATGCATGCACCAACAGCGACGGAAGGGAGCTCAGGAGGAGGGGAGAGCTTCGTCAATCGGAAAGGTGGTGCAGGGGCAGTGCCACCAACTAATTTCAATGGAGCGGGAGGGATTCAGTTCAATTGAAGCGATTTAAAAGGAGTTTTTAGTTCGGTTCGATATTTACTTGGATTTTAATATCCAAAACTAAACCATAAATCCTATTTATAATTCAGTTTTTTCAATTTAACTTGTCAAGAAACCAAAAACTTATATTATTCAGTATTTAAAAACTTTTATCATTTCAATTCGGATTATTCAAACTTATATTATTCAGCATTTAATATTCTTTGATTTTGGGTTTTTCGGAATTTATTGTCCGAGACCACTTTTACTTGTCATGTTGCATTTGTTGAACATGACTTGTTTTACCCGTTCTATTTTTTCTTAATTAACAAAAATGAATTGAACTAAATTGAGTTGAAAATATTAAATTGAACAAAATTCAAATTGATGTATTCAAAATAATGATATTACGACTAATTAATTAACCTAATTTCATCCAAACTAAATTGAATTGGATTGAAAGTTATTTTGTCATTACTAAACTGAAAATAACTAAACTAAATTGAATTGAACTTATTTTTTAATATTCAAATTGAAAGATGAGAATTAAACTGGGAAGAGAAAGGTAAGAGTGAGTGAACTTTTCTTTATAGATTCCAATATAGGAATGTGCCAATTAAAGAAAATTATTGTTTAAAAAGCATGTCAATAAAAGGAAATGGGAGAAAGTTAAAAAGAATAAGTTGGGGGAGAACAAATCTTAATCTTCATTTAACTCTTGAATCCTGATACAATTCGCAACATTTTCTTTTAAAAAGCAAAAAACAATTTGCAACCTTAATAGTGATTACTTATCAATGCATTACGTTGTACAATCACACACTATAGGGTTAGGATTTATCCATACTACTCCTAGTCTTTGAGAGTTAGATGCTATGTCTCGACTTACCATGCATGAAGATCGCTCTCCATTATAGTTCCACTATACTACCGCTAAACTACAGTAAATTGATTCTCAGTCCTAAAATTTGAAGACTGCCGCTACCATCTCCGAAAATCTCCTCGATCCACCCATGCGTCGAGTTGTACATGTGTACGGATGGAGGGCTCATATTCATGTCTTTGCGATGCAGGGAAAAGCATCTCGACTTTTCAATTGTGGTGATTTTTTTACTGTCCCATCAGATGTAAATAGGAATACAACTGCTTCTTCTTTAACTTACCTCCATCAGATTCAAAGCCTTTCGTGTTGTAATTTAATTTCGAACAAGAGATCGATCCGAGTTTTCATACTGTAAAGTCCATACTTTTAAGTTGGCATTTTTGTGAATAAGGGAAGCATGTTTTAACATGCCCAGGAAAGTTATTTATGGATCTTGAATCTTTGTATCTATCGGATTACATGGTTATGGAAGAACGATTTATTTTCGGTTATTGAAGATTAAATACAGAAGATTCCAAGTCATCTATTTTCGTCCAATTCAATTATGGAAGATTAAATATTGCCTACGGAATTATTATGGAAGAATTAGTTAGGCATAGTTTTATAATTGGAAAGAGATCTAGTCTATTCCTTTTTTCTATATTGTAATTGGAAATTGTAATATTCAGTTATAGAAAGAATAGATTAGGGTTGTACGTTATTGAAGGTACAACATGCACTATAAAAGAAGAACGAAGGCTGCGAATTCAACCACGGATTTAGAGATTAAAACTCATGTCAAGGATACTTTCGTGGTCGCAGTTCAGCAATCAACCGCAACGGGATCTTGTTCATCGGCAAGTCTAGAACCACGGCCATAATATCCTCGGGAGAGGTAGTCATCAGAAAGTTGGGTGAGGAGCTCGACCTTGTCAAGTGAGGAGCTTGACGTTGACCGGCAAGTGAGGGGTGCTCACAAGTTCACTACTAGAGGTAATCATAGATAGGTAGAAGTGAGGAGCTTTGTACACTATATTGATTATCTAGTGAATGGTTTCTAGACTGGGCAAGGCCTCGCAGATGTAGGTGTATTCATCACCGAACTGCGTAAACAATTCTGTGTTATTGTCTTTAATTTTCATCATGTTATAACATGCTCGATACTGCCACCATGTTATAACATGCTCGATACAGTTAATTAAAACACAGAATTAGACGTAAAGTTATAGTAGATCTACTGATAGTTATTTCAATTGGTATCAGAGCAAGGTCACTACAATCCCTCTTACAAGGGTAGTGAGATCGGAGCTATCATTATGTCTACTCAAGAGAAGCTCGGGACATCAACAGCGAGACCGCCCCTACTGGATGGAACGAATTATCCTTACTGGAAGGCGAAGATGATGGTGTTTATACACGGTCTGGATGATGATGCATGGAAATGGATAGAAAATACCTGGACTTCACCACTGTCTGAGGCTAAAACTGGAACAAGCGAGAGATCGGTGAAGCCATTAGAAGAATGGAGCACGACTGAGAAGGCTAACAAGAAAATCAACAACAAGGTGCTATATGCTATCTACTCTACTGTAGATCAAAAACAATTTCGACTGATCTCTACATGTACTTCGGCAAAAGCAGCATGGGATAAACTTCAGACTCACTATGAAGGAGATGCTAAGATGAAGAGACTGAACCTTCAAACTGTAACAACCACATTTGAGACAATTGTGATGAATGAACATGAAACCATTGGTGACTATAACATTCGGATCAGTGATCTAGCTCACACATCAGACCAATTGGGACAACCATTCACTGATTTCCAACTGGTTCAGAAAGTTTTGAGATCCCTTCCTGAACGATTTCACAACAAGGTAACAACCATGGAAGATGCATTTGACACTTCAACGATGACTCTTGATGAAGTTATGGGATCACTTGGTGCATTTGAGATGAGGCTGCAAGCTATAAAGAGACAATCTAACTTGGCCTTCAAGGCAGGAATGAAGAAAGAGCAATCTGGTGCTAGAGCAGCTGACCAAAGTGAACATGTAGACATCGACCAACTAAGTGAAGAAGAAGTTGCAAATATATCGAGAAATTTTGCTAGGATGTTGAAGAGAACTGGTCCAAACAGAAGTGATACTAGAGGACAAAATCCAGCGCCTATCAGAAGGGGAAATTCAGGTCAAGATGAGTCTAAATCACTCACAAAACCATTCAAGCATGCTGGAAAGGTACAATGTAGAGAATGTGAAGGTTTTGGACACATTCAGTCGCAATGTCCTAGTGCCTCTCCCAAGGAAAATGGGAAAGCATATGCAGCTACCTGGAGTGATGATGAGGAGGAACATGTCAACAATCATGTGTCGTTTGGGGCAACACTGATCGAAGAACCGGAGCATGCATGTTTTAACATGCCTACTGACTCAGCATGTTTAAACATGCCGTCTGAAATCATTACTGAAGCAGAAGAGGAACCAGACGTGGAGGATGTAACTAAAACTGATCATGGAGATGATATCTATGAATCATATAATAAGCTGTACAGAATGTGGATCATGGCAATGGAATCAATCAAGAAATTGAAAGCTGAGAAGGTCATTCTGAAAGATGAAAGGGACGAGATCAAGATAATGAATGACAGCTTGGAATTAAGTGTGAGGAAAACACAAGATGATTTACTGAGTATGATCAAGAGGACAGAAGATGCAGAAGGAACGATTAAACGACTCAACAAAGGAACTGCTGTTTTGGATGATCTGTTGGAAATGGGAAGAACATCGGGGGACAGACATGGTCTCGGATATGTGAACCAAGCTATACCCAAATATAGACTTCATTATGTGAGTACTTCTGCTCATGTAAATCAAGGTTTGAAGCCTATGCAAGGATTCAGAAGACAAACACATCAGATTTTCAAGAAGAAGAGACCAGCCATTAAGTGCAACTACTGCATGTTTCAAGGACATTCAGAGAATCAGTGTTTCAGACTTCTAAGGGATATCATGTGTGGAAAGGATTTCAAGACATGTTATAACATGTGTCCGTCACTTCAAGCAAATCTGACCAGGAAGGTATGGGTACCAAAATCTAAACTTTGTTATGTTGTTCATACATGTTTTAGTGCTTATGCTAGAGATACATGGTACTTTGATAGTGGATGCTCTAGGCATATGACTGGATCTCGAGATTTGATTAATAATGTGGTACCTTGGACTGGAACTGTAAGGTTTGGTGATGGAAAGATATGCAGTGTTATTGGAAAAGGTGAATTGCAGATAAAAGGATTTCCTGTATTCCATGATGTTTTGCTTGTAGATGGATTAGAGGCAAACTTGTTAAGTATTAGTCATCTCTGTGATAGCAAGCTGATTGTTCTATTCGATGATAAAACATGCACTGTTAAGAAAGGTGAGAAAGCTATTCTGGTTGGAACTAGATCTTCAGACAATTGCTATGTATTTGATCAAAACATAAGCTGCCTCAAGGAGAACATTGGAGAGATGGACGTCATGGAAGATGAGGATGATCAACAACTGGAGAATGGATCTCGTACTACTAGCTCACCTATTTCTGATGGAATTACATCTTCACCAGGTCATGTTATAACATCCCCTTCGATAGATCATGTTATAACATGCCCTCAAGACAGTGCTGAGACTGAAGTTATTGAACCGAGGAATTACAAAGAGACGTTAGAAGATGAGTATTGGATTTCATCTATGCAAGAAGAGCTTCCGAATCATGTTTGCAAATTGAAGAAAACTCGGTATGGATTGATACAGGCTCCATGTGCTAGGTATGACCAACTCACCCAGTTTCTATTGAAGAAAGGTTATCATCAAGGGGGGGAGTAGATCGCACGATGTACATGTTTAAACATGATGGTCATAAACTGCTGGCTCAAATCTATGTAGATGACATAATGTTTGGTTCAACGTCTCAGACGCTTTTTGATGATTTTGTATCTATGGTGAAGAGTGAGTTTGAGATGAGTACGGTTGGAGAGCTTACATACTTCTCGGGTCTTCAAGTCAAGCAGAAGAAGGAGGTTCTACTCAAGCATGTTTCTACAGCTGAACAATTTGCTGATATCTTCTCAAAGCCATTAGATGCTGCCAGATTTGAGCTGTTGAGACAACACCTTGGTGTTTTTCGGATTTGAGGTACCATGACATAACCTCTATGTTGTTGTTGTAGATTTTTTTCTTGTATCAGTGCTTTTATTCTTTTATAAAAAAAATAGAAAAGCGAAAGAAAAAGGATGTTGAGATATAGCATGTTATAACATGCTGTCTGGATGAGTATGAGAAGCTGTTGAAAATTTTCTGGGCCTTAGTACGAGTTTATGGAGTTGAATAACCTGTTGGCCAGTGTGAAATTTCTTGAAGATGATACGGGGGCAGTTGTGTGATATTGTATATTTGCAGAATGAGAGAGAAAAAGGGTTTTCTTATTCTACTTTTGGTTTTCCCATTCTCTACTTGGGTTCTGTTCTTCGTCTCTCTCACCGAACTCACAAATACCAAGATTTCATCTGCTCATGGAGTTCTAGGATTTTGGTTCTTCACGATCTACATGATTTTGGCTGCCAAGTTTGGATCTTTATTGATGTATTGAGCGCACAACATTCAACTGAACCTGCAGAGTGTCTCCAACAAATTGAACTACATTCACAAGGTATTCTTTACATATCTTTGCTAAAAATCAGTGTTGTTTTATATATATATTTTGAAGGTTGCAAGTAGCCATTGAATCTAGGGTTTTGATTGGATTGAGATTTGTTGGATTTTTGGTAAATCTGCTGAGTGTGTGTTTAAACTTGAGATGGCTAGCTCAAATTCTATCGGCTCTGATTTAGGGGGAGTTATTGGTGATGATTTAACTGTTGTGACTGGGTTGTTAGCCTTAGGCAGTGGACAAAGATTGGATTTGACAGTTGAGATGCCCCAATCTAAGTTGAAATCCCCTAAAGCCATTCATAAGTTGAAGAAGCATGTGAGTGATATCAGTATTAATAATGCTATGTGTCAAGTCTGGACTCCAATATTGTTTTTGGAGCTTTGTTTCCCTTTATGGGCAAGAAGAAATAGAGGAAGGAGAGTAGAAGATCTGCAGCTGCTGAAGAAGATGAATTTGATGGAGATGAAGTACAAGGTCCAGCTGTGAGGTCTAAATTGAGAACTGACAATGATAATTCTCTGCTGAGAGTTAGATTTTTCTGTGAAATTTTATAAACAAAGAGGTTTATCATGCTTTGTGGTCAAATAAGTTGCAAATGGAAAGTAGAATGACAGAGAAGTTTGTATCTGCTGTTGTAAGATTTATGAAGGATATTGGATCATTTGATGCAGCAAGCTCTTATGTTAGTTCTAGCAAGACAGCCATTCCGACGAAAGCTTTTAACTGGAGTTACACATGTTATAACATGGTGCTATATTTGTTTCGGAAGCTACTGGAGTTGCACATGTTATAACATGGTATTTAATTTACTTCAGATGCTACTTTGGCATGTTTTTGACCCCAAGGGGGAGATATTTTGATGACTTTATGATCGATAACTTTTATGATCCACATGTTATAACTTTTCCTGGTTATTTGGATTTCTTGGTTTTCGGTTTTCCCTTATGAAGTGATTTGAAGTTCTTGGAAGTTGTTGGTGTTCTGATATTAAGGGGGAGTTGTGTAACTCGATATTCTGACATCAAAACGAAGATGGGTTCACAAAATGCCAAAGGGGGAGATTGTAAAGTCCATACTTTTAAGTTGGCATTTTTGTGAATAAGGGAAGCATGTTTTAACATGCTCAGGAAAGTTATTTATGGATCTTGAATCTTTGTATCTATCGGATTACATGGTTATGGAAGAACGATTTATTTTCGGTTATTGAAGATTAAATACAGAAGATTCCAAGTCATCTATTTTCGTCCAATTCAATTATGGAAGATTAAATATTACCTACGGAATTATTATGGAAGAATTAGTTAGGCATAGCTTTATAATTGGAAAGAGATCTAGTCTATTCCTTTTTTCTATATTGTAATTGGAAATTGTAATATTCAGTTATAGAAAGAATAGATTAGGGTTGTACGTTATTGAAGGTACAACATGCACTATAAAAGAAGAACGAAGGCTGCGAATTCAACCACGGATTTAGAGATTAAAACTCCTGTCAAGGATACTTTCGTGGTCGCAGTTCAGCAATCAACCGCAACGGGATCTTGTTCATCGGCAAGTCTAGAACCACGGCCATAATATCCTCGGGAGAGGTAGTCATCAGAAAGTTGGGTGAGGAGCTCGACCTTGTCAAGTGAGGAGCTTGACGTTGACCGGCAAGTGAGGGGTGCTCACAAGTTCACTACTAGAGGTAATCATAGATAGGTAGAAGTGAGGAGTTTTGTACACTATATTGATTATCTAGTGAATGGTTTCTAGACTGGGCAAGGCCTCGCAGATGTAGGTGTATTCATCACCGAACTGCGTAAACAATTCTGTGTTATTGTCTTTAATTTTCATCATGTTATAACATGCTCGATACTGCCACCATGTTATAACATGCTCGATACAGTTAATTAAAACACAGAATTAGACGTAAAGTTATAGTAGATCTACTGATAGTTATTTCACATACAAATAAATTTCAAAAACCATTGAAGATGATCGATGGATCTCAACTCTAATATATCTTAACATCCATTTGAAATATACCCAAAGATTAATCCTTTTATTCAAAAGCGGATCTACGAATTAATATTATGGTAGGCGGTAATACGGGTACATAAGAAATGTATTGAATCGATTCTTTTTAACGAATAGATCCGATCGCAACTTCGAACGTGGAATTCAAAGGGATCAAATAGGAATAGTATATAGGATCAACCAACATTTATCGAATTTGAAAAAAGAGTTAGAAGAAATGGTTCGATCTTCACTACTGGAAACATGGTTGGAGACGGCTCTGATGGACGGCGGTAGGTCCTTTGCGCCACCCGTCTAAGTTTTCGAGATCGAAACGTGATAGGGGAATCTCTTCCAAAATATTAACGTCGGTAAATCTGAAAACGTCGTTGTATTAGATTTTTCGAACTCAGCAACCTGAATTATATGCTTCCGAAAAGAAGTTTTTTGTTCGAGTACACACCAGTTTTGTGAGTCCAAGTCCAAAGGAGTGATCGCTTCAGGCTTTCGATGTCGAAATCGTGCAATCAAATGACCTTCGATGTCGCAAAAACAATATACCAGGGGCGTATTTGCGCTGTATTTCATTGGCACCAGTCATGACTGAACGAGTAGCTGATTTCGATATCGTAGTTTGCTCGGCTATTGAATTTACTAGTTCGAAAATATGTGCAGGAAATTAAAATTTGATGCTTACAGAGTTTCGAGGTTGGGTACCAGTATAATCTATAGCATTTCCGGCGTACGGCCCGCACACCTTGACGGTTCAGACGCATGAATTGTGATTTCTATTTCGGAAGGTTGCCAAGACTTTTACTATCTTTGACTTATTTTCTAATTTGCTAATTAGTAATTGAGTTATAGGTGTGCATGCCCGTTGCTGGTAAATAGCATAAACGACGCATGCAATTAGGAGTACTACGGTTTAATTTTGTCTTTTCGGTGCTACAATGCTATCACTTTAGTTTTTGGTGATTTGAATTGAATTAAATTAAAATATGAAAATGAGTGTATTAAAAAAAAAGTAAAAATAGTATAATTCAATCAAATTTTATTTTTATTAAATTAGATTGTTGTGTGATGAACTAATAAAAGTGATAAACTGATAATTTCTCAAATAAATAGAATCACTAATTAGACTGAGTATAATCAGTATAACCATTTATAAAAAAAAATAACATTTTCGATTTTGTACGAACACTAATCGTATAAACATTAATTGACTTTCTATATACATTTCTTGACTTTTCTACAATCACTAATTAACAAAATTTATGTAAAATGAGCTTAATTAATAAAAAAATACCAAATCTAACTTGAATTTATGTAATGTTATTTAACTTTTCCATACTAACTTGTATAACTAGTTAATTAAACAAGAACACCCAAGGGTTTAGCCTAGCGGTTGGGACATTGGACTCATTGTGATAGGTTCAAGGTTTGAATCTTAGCATCGGCACTGTGAGGATTTCTTACTTGCAAGGTTTCTTGTGTGCACTGAGACAATGGACGCTCAATAGATCCTGACTCTGGATTACCGTGACTTACCTCTCCACCAAAGCATGTGGCAAGACGAGCAAATCATATTTTCTTATGATAGTTAATCAAACAAGAAGATAATGCTACTTGACTTTGTCTAAACATTAATAATTGTGTAACTAATCCAAGACTTGTATAAAACCTTAAGTACTAGAAACCAACTGATCAATCGTAGGTTAAACCTATACTTTTTACAAATACTAATAAAGTTAGGATAACTAAGTAAATCTCAAATTTTATTTGACCTCTTCTTTTCATAAACATTAATAAAACTAAATATAACTAATCAAATGTTATTTGATATTCGATAAATACTAAAATGGGTATAACATATTAAAGCTCGTACTTTCTTTCTTTAAACAAGAACTAAAGTGAATATAATTAATCAAAGGGCAAATCTTATTTGATTTTCTATTAAAATACACTAAACTGATTATAATCAATCTAAAGTCACACCTTCATTACTTAAATTTCTGTAAACACTAGGTAAACCGAGTATAATGAATCAAAGGCGACACCTTGATTATTTGACTTTCTGTAAATAGCTAAATGAGTATAACTAACTCACGATCAAAACTTATTCACCTTTCTATAAATACCAACTAAATTGAGTATAACTAACCATTCACAAATCTGAAATATACTCTATTAAGTATAACTAACCTTATTCTTACTGGGGAGATACACTTAAAAGACTTATTGAGTCAAGTAAGACTCATACATTATATAAATAAGTTTAGTATTCTAAAAGTGCTAACAAAATCTATAGATTCTAAACATATTCACCTTTCTATATATACTAACTAAATTAAGTACAACTAAATACTAATATGTTAAGATAATCAATTAGGATACCTATATATACATACAAATTATAATATATATATATATATATATATATATATGTGTGTGCGTGTGAATGTTGTATAAAAGATTCTATTATATTTATCAATATTTCCTATCTAATATCTATAATCTTTATAAAAGGATTTTGTGGTTCTAATTTAGGAATTATAATAGTTAATTAATTACATGGATGAATTTGAACCGTAGATCTTCTCTACAAAATAATCTCGACCACTAATTCTGAGGTGTATATAAATACCATATGTAACCTTATCCCCTCATTCTTCAACTTTCTTTTTTGTGAACTCAGCCAGATCTGTAGAGTTCTCTCGGTGGATCAGCCAAACAACTGGTGAGTTTTCTAATACTGCTTGTTGTTTTCTAATACTACTTGCTTCTAGCGATCTGGGCGGCCAACAATCTGGTGGGCGGCGATTTGGGGGGCGAGAATCTGGTGGGCGGTGATATGGGGGCGAGAATCTGGTGGGCGGTGATATGGGGGCGAGAATCTGGGCAGGGGGCGAGAATCTGGGCAGCCGGGCGGCCATTTGGGCGGTAGCTAAGCTTTCAATGTGCTAATATACATGTATATGTTCTTGGTTTCAGGAAAAAAAGGTCAAAAGTTCAAGGAAGTAAGAACACCTGAAGAACAGAGAGGTCTCGGAAGCAAAGTCCTCTCAATCTCTTTCGATTCAATTATATTAGGTATGTTTCTTTGATTCTTGTAATAATTTTATTTTGTTATGAATAATTTTTATGCTTTGAAGTAATGATAGAACTGAATCTCACAGAAGAGAGAAGAGGGGAGACAAGAAGAGCATGGACAAGTTATTCATGAGAGATGAACATGGATCGAGAATGAAAGAAAGAAGAAACGAAGCGCAGCAGCAAGGTGCCCGGAGCATTTGGGCAGATGCCAATTTTGCCGGCCAGATCTGGCCGGTTTTTTTTGCTAGCCACGGCATTAAGTTTCGAATTCGAAAAACTGTTGCCGAAGAATAACATTTTGATTTCGAACACGCCTTTTTGTTCAATATCAAGCATGCTAATTTCGATTTCGAACAGTTTGTGGTTTCGATGTCGAAATCTCTCTTCACCAGGTACCCATCATAAGTGTTCGAATTCGTAACATCTTGGTTTGTCTTGTTTCGAACTCGAAACGTTCCTCGGCGGTTGTTTCCGCCGTGTAATTCTGGAACGCCGATGCACGGCTGTTCCAGTAACGGCGGGTCGAACCGCCGTACAGACGCCGAATTACCGACGTTGCGGCTGCGTTCCTCCAGTAGTGTTATTTTCATTTCTCGAATCGAGAGATCCATGAATTGGGATCTTGATGCATATAAATAGATATAAAGGATCCAATAGGAGCAAGAATTTCCAGGAACATTTGAAACATTATACAGGACGGGAAAACGCTGCGGTAACGATTAGGTCGAAAAAACTGTTTACACGCTTGTTCGACGGATTCAAAGGTCAGACTGGCGCCTGCCCTACACTAGGTATAAATCCGACATATAAGAAGGGAAAGAATTTTAAAATTTCCATTACTTATTATATATAGTGCATTTTCAGGAATTTTTACGATATAGGGTACAATATCCAAATTCAAACATCAAAATAACGTTAAAGATTAGACTGCAATCATATAAAATAGTACAAAAGAAGCAAGCATCCAGGCAAAATAGTGAGGATTAATTCCAGGAGCAGAATCTGAGTAAGATGATCCATCCTTCTGTTGAACGTTGATGAGAAGTTTCATCCCATTTTCACAGTGATTGCCAACTCCACAAATATACCATTTATTTCCTGCACTGGCTAGGGTTACAACATCTTTCCCACTTTTCAAGGCATTTGATCCATCTGGGGCTGTGCATGATTTGAACCCATTTCCATCCACCTTGTACACATTGTGAACGTTTTGTGGATAATTGAAAACTACAAAACAAACACACAATGTATGAGTAAATATGCGATCGCCACCATACACAATTCGATATTTTACTTACTGCAGTCTAAAATAGCGCTGATACGTGCAAGTACAATTTACTAATTACAGGTCTGGAAAAGATGAAATTACTCCTCATTATTTCACTACAACTTAGAGCTCATTTACAAAATCAAGGACATTTCAAATCAAAAGTAGACATGCATTAGTAAACTAGACCTGCACGTAAATTCCTGTAAAATTACATGGATTTTAGGTGTAGGTCCAAACGGATTATGCTGGTGCAAAAATGTGAATAATTGTTTGAAATAATTAGGGTTAAAATCTGGAAAAAAAAAGAATTTCTGAAGACAATTGGGTCATTTAATCACAATTTTGGACCTGCATAATCCATTTGGACCTGCACCTGTCCGTCCTCTAAAATTACAATACTGCCCCATGTATATATTGCTAAGTTTTCCGTTTTCCCATTAAGAATATTTTTAAAATTCATACAGACTATAAAATTAAATACATATATCAACACCCTTATGAAAACTAAAACAACTTGATATTTTAAAAAATATGATGACTGTTAAATAATTACTCACTCAGATTATCACCAACAAAGAATTTCTTTCCCTTTGCCCATTCCTGGTAATCAAAATTGAGCTTCCAGCCATCGCCATCTCCAACCACAATATCTTTTGCCATTGTCGAGATAGAAAGAAATGCAGAAAACATTAATAAAGCTGTTAAAACATGTATGGACGCCATTAATTAAAGCTAATTGCAGGTTAGTGCTATGGATAATATTGGAAGAAATATTAACTGAAGTGATTATGTTTATATAGAGACGATTGAGATGAGCCGGCTTGACGGCACCAAGGAATATGGACAAGCATGTATAACATTTAATTAGTATATGTTATGTTAGATTTTGTTACGTTTCCATTCCTCTTGAGTTTGATGGATGAAAAAGTCTACATGTTCATTACTTAATTATATCTATATCATAAGAGTACTTTTTAGGCCATGTTTTGTTGAACTTTTATATAAATCAGTCGGTTCAATGCAGTTCGATTAATAATTTTTTTACTTTTCTGTTTATTCTTTTGTTTTCGGTTTATTAGATTTAAATTAATTTAAATTTACTTCAGTTCAGTAAAAAATAAGGTGAGAAGAAAAGGCCATTATTCACAGTATCGTTGTAAAATGGACTTAAGTACGTACAAAATTATAGAAAAAATAAACCAACCGGACGTGACACACATCTTACATTCCCGAAACTAAAATTAAAAGGAGATAGTTTCTTAAAGGAAGAAGAAGTGCCTTTTATAAAAATTGAAAGTATCAGAAAATGTCCAATATTGTTTAATTTGATGGGACATACAAATGCCTGGTCTTTGTAGGTAGAGAGCTCATTTTAATACGACTTATACTCTATTATTCTTATCCCTACATATTCAACATAGGACAGTAAGTTTTTTTTTGAATATTGGCCACCAAAACCTCACATTAATATAGGAGATATGGTTAATCACGATGACGGATCTATATCTAGATTAAGGCATGTGTCACTATATTTTCAAATCCGCCAAACAAGTATCTAAACAGTAATTTAACTTACCTGTTATTTATTATAGTATTTTTCACTTTTTACTACCATCTACATTAATATAAATTTCTAAATCGCTGTCGGTTAATTATGAACATAGACCATCATGAAGACTGATATCATAATATATAACTTTATATAAATATATAGTAATGTTGAAGATTAATAATTTTCGTCTAACAAATCATGTAACAAACTTTTGGTTTGATAAAATCAAAAGTTACAATTTGTTTCTTTCATACTTTCTCTAAAATAAATCTATAATTTCTGTGCAAGTACAAGTCCAAACTATGGCTCTTTGTACAAAGCTGCATTTGGAGGCTCCAAAATGAGCAGGTGATCCCACAGCGTTCCAAGAAAATTTATGCTCCAACCGGCATCAGCACGCCGGACAACAATAAGAATCGAATACTCAACAATGCAGTTTCAAATTATAACATTGGAGATCCAAATGCTCCTAAGCTTGTAGAACTCATACCTGAATGGATTAAAATTATTGATACATCGATTATCTAAAACGAGACTGTTGAAAATAAAAATTCAGGGAGTGTTTTGTATTTACCTGATAGCTGTTATTTGACTGTATCATATACTGTTTTGACTCACTTTGACTGGCTGATTTCATTAAGATGTTTGGTAAAATTATCTGATAGCGTATAGCGATTTTATTTAATTAATCTTGTAAAATAACATAAAAGAAAACATATCATAGAAAACATCGTTCGTTGAAAATGTTACAAGTATCTTATTATAGCTAGAATTGAGCCCTAAATCAAAACACATGCGATTTTAATTTCTCGTGGCAAATTCATATAAAACAACCAAAATGAAATAACCATTAATTGTTACATACTTGTAATAAGCTGAAAGAGAGAATATGTCAAATATTTACTTTTCGCCTGTTGCCGCCATGAGCCGGCTGATATTAATTAACCATATTTGATATTTCAAATATCAAAATTGAGTATATATAAATGGTCGCTCGAATCAGAACACAAACATCAACAACTACTAGTCCGCTACTAACAAACTCTTGAAGATCGACAAATTGTTAAAATGGCATCAAAGCATTTGTTCACGGCGGTGGCTCTGTTTGCTACCATCATTGCTCCGGCGATCGCAAAGGAAATTGTGGTCGGAGATGACAAGGGCTGGACTTTGAACTTCGACTACAAGACCTGGGCTGAAGGCAAACAATTCTTCGTCGGTGACACTTTAGGTATATATACACAATAAACTCTCTCCTTCATAGTTTCATTTTAGTTACTAATAGTTTTTTATTATATCTTGAATGACAGTGTTCAATTACCCTACTGGAAAACACAATGTGGTGAAGGTGAACGGGACTGATTTCCAGCTTTGTGCTACGCCGGCAACACCGACGCTGTTAAACTCCGGCAACGACAAGATCCAGCTCGCAACTCCGGGGAGGAAGTGGTATATCTGTGGCTTCACAAACCACTGTGCAACTGGGCAGATGAAGCTATTCATCAACGTTTGGCCCGTCGGATACGCACCTGCTCCTGCTCCTGCTCTGGCTCCGACTTCAGGAAGCTCTGCAGCATTTGGAGTCTTTCCTGCCGCCTCTTTCTTGATTGCAACCTCAGTCGCATTGGTCATGGCTTGGTTTTGATGAATATCTATTTTATGGCTTGAAATTGGCTCAAGTTTGTTAGTATGTATTTCGATTATTGGTTTGCAAATCTTGATTTGTACGTAATTCATTTACTAGTCCAGTATCTGGACAAAACAATATATTCCATTACGATTTACGCGTCAGTTCATTTTATAACAAGGGTACGGTTTGTTGAGTGTTCGCTTTTAAAGTAATCTTTTTCGAGCAATTTTGATAGGGGCACTGTTAGATACAGTCCGTATTTTTCTTATTTTACAGTTCAAAATAAAAATACTTCTTCGATACATGATATGGTCAATAATTATGCATATCAGTCATATGCATCATATATATTACTTTTATTGCTTGCACTTCCAAATCAATTATGTATCATAATTATTGTACACATGATTATATTTATTACAAAAATACTTGATCCAGCCGTGATGAATCAAGCAGGGACCTGAGAAACTACTACCTCATCTTATCCAGGTAATTAAATTTCTAGTTTTTATCTTAATTATTAGACCATATTTGTATAGGATTCAAAAGATTTAATTCTTACTTTAACATTGCAGGTTTCAATAAGTTTGGATGGGAATGGGGAACGTGAAACTTGTACTGTAAATGACCTAAATGAATGGTCTAAGCCAACAGATTTTCCAGTGATTAACCACAGCTTCTCTGGCTGCAAGAAGACGTTTGTGTATGCAGCCACATCCTCGGGTTCGCGCAGAGCTCTGCCGCATTTCCCCTTCGAGACAGTGGTGAAACTCAACACCAGAGACAAGTCCATCTCCTCATGGTCTACAGACAGAAGAAGGTTCATTGGTGAGCCCATTTTTGTGCCAAAATCCACAAAACATGAACAAAAAGGAGAAGAAGATGATGGTTATCTGCGTGTGGTTGAAGTAAGTCCCATAACTTTTGGTTCATTTTATGTATTTCATCCATCCCAGACTGTTCCATACAGAGCATTTTTTAAAATCACTGGAATGTTTTCTCAGTGATTCTATTTTGGATTGATTTTGCAGTATCCATTGTCAACACAAAGGTGTTATCTTGTTATTTTGGACTCAAAACTGATAGGAGAGGCCAATGCACTGGTTGCACGGATTGAAGTTCCAAGAGACTTGAATTTCCCCCTAGGTTTCCATGCATTCTGGGCATCTGATTAACCAAGTCCCTGTTATGTAAATCTTGTACAGATAGAATCTATAGTTACGTTATTAATCGTGTTCGACTCGACTCGAGAACTCGCGAGTTCAATAATATCATGCTCAACTCGAACTTGTTATTATTTATCGATAATCGACTCAACTCGCGAGTTCGAACTCGAATTGTTTTTTTCCCTATAATTAAAAGTTAACTAATTATTCTACAAGTTAATAGTTTATTTTAAATTAGTTATAAAAATAACCTTCATCCAAGGCATTAACACAAAATATTTTACTACTTCTTTATAATCACTTAATTAAAATGATAAATAATTTATTCTTCATATTTGTTATTTATAATTTATAACCATATTAAATAAATGCTAATACTACCATAAAAATATACAAAAAGTAAAATACATAATCACATAACATATTTAAACATGTCTTTAGTATAAAAATTTCTAATTATATATGTGGTTTTACATATACATAATGAAATTAATACTAATGCAATTAGTTAGTTAATTCAATATTGAGTAGTAAATGAAAACATATTGAGTAGTAAATGAAAACTAACTAGATTAGATAATTAAACTAATTAAATTTGTAGTACAACCTCATAATAGTATAAAACTATGAATGATTATACTTATCGAGTTACTCGCGATTTTTTCGAGTCGAGTTGGACTTTGCTCAAACTCGACTCGTTAACCTTTCGAGTCGAGTCGAGCTAGTTCGAGTCGAGTTTTGACCGAATTTCGACCGAGTCGATCTCGAATTACTCACGAGTTGACGATCTCAATTAGCACCCCTAGATAAGGTCAATCTAGTCATGAGTAACATGTCATTAATTCTTTCCGAGGAAAGGATTTCAAAGTATATAAAGCTCATTTAGCCCATAAAAAAGAGAATAACATTGGGATGATCCTAATGTACCCCTTATCAAACACCAATAAAAATGTGATGCATATAGAATCTATGTTTTAATTGGTTAAGACATATTTAGTTATAGATTTCTAAATCTCTAATTTTGAGTGCTTAAATCCGTTTGAGTTATGATTATATATGTAGCACAATTATAAATTACTTTAAGATTGTTGACTAAACCATGGTGCATAGTGTGGGTTTGTAGCTATTGCTTTGGTATGATTTATATTACTAGTGGTTAGTGCTAGCACTAGTGGAAATTGGTGGATGCGCAGCACAGAAGCACGGCGGGAAAAAGGAAAGTTGTTTTTCCCGCCGTGCTTGTACTTTACGAAATCGGAAATGGTCCGCCACATGAGAGCAAAAATAGGCTAGCCGTTGCATTAAGTGTAGGACAGCGGGAATTGGCAAACCCGTCGTGCTTTGTGATACACGACAGAGTGAATGCACGGCGGGAAGGATTTTCCGCCGTGCTATACTACATTTCCGATATCGGAAATTGTCCTGAATTGTTGCAATGTCACTTGCAAAGCACGTGCCAGTATTTCTGGTTTTAAATATATGAAACCGGATAGTTTCCGACATCTTAAATAGGCCAGGCATTGTACTCTGAATTAGTTGCATTTGTTACGATATCGGATACCACTCGCAAAATGTGTAAGGCTTGTTTACGAAATCGGAAATAGGCCGATTTGATGGCGTTTAGAGTATGGTCTCTGCATATTTTATGTAGGGAGATAGTTTAGAAAATTTTGAAAAAGGGGGAAATTCTTGTCTGTGTGCATTGATTGAAGTTTGCATCGATAAGGTATGTCATCTCAACTTTACATCTTCCGTTGTTAAATTGTGGATCGATGTTCTCGATTTTTTTTGTTAAGAATGGCATGTGGAGTTTACATTGACATGCATGTCTTTGATGTATGAGAGAAGTTGAAAATGTTGTAATTCAATGAATGGGGTTTATTAATTAGTGATTGATATGGTTGATTAAGTTTGAATTTTGTCAATGTAGGAGTTTGTTTGTAGAATTTGCACGTTGCAATGGAACGGTCTAGAATTATAGAAGAGAATATTAGGACATCGCGTGAATACTTGAATCTCGTGACAGAGTTTGTGAATGCTGTCACTGAGTATGCAAGAGTACAGAATGAGTCGCTAATTCGATTCCCTTGTAGAGATTGTAAGAATGATATGCGTTTGAGTGTGCGTGATTTAAAGTCACACTTGATTATGAGAGGATTTTCTAGAGCTTATACTAGGTGGACATTGCATGACGAGGCTCGTACTGTTGTCGGAGAAAATCAAGTTTTGATTTAAGAGGAGAGTGTTAATGGTGATATGGATCGTGATTTTGAATATGATGATTTGGCGGAAGATGTGGCCATGCATTTCAAAGGTAGACCTGAGGTGCTGGAGGCGATGTATGAAGATAAAAAGACTCTGCTGTATGAGGGAGCTAGGCACACTGTTCTCAGTTCTGCGCTGATGATGATGAATTTGAAAGCGAAACATGGTTTGACGGAGAAAGGAATGACGGAATTGTTGGAATTGTTCAAGGAGTTGCTTCCTAAAGATAATTTGTTGCCAAAAAGTTCCTATGCCGCGAAGAAAATTATTTGTCCAATGGGATTGGAATTGGAAAAAATTCACGCATGCCCTAATGATTGTATGTTATACAGGGGCGAAGATGCTGAATGGGATACATGTCGCGTTTGCATCGAGTCTAGGTATACGAAACGGTCCAGGTCAATAGGTGTTTGTGTAGAGACGGCGCCTAGAACAAAGAAAATGAGTCCTGCTAAAGTTGTGTGGTACCTCCCCATCATACCTAGGTTGAGGCGTTTATTCGCTAATAAGGAAGATGCGAAAAATTTAACTTGGCATGCAGATAGGAATCGGCCCGATGACGATGTGATTCGCCATACCTCTGATGGTGATCAGTGGAAGCATATTGATGAGTTGTACCCTGAATTTGGTAATGAGCTGCGTAACTTGCGGTTAGGTTGGTCGACAGATGGTATGAATCCCTTTGCAGATCTGAGCAGCACCCATAGTTCGTGGCCCGTGATGGTTGTGATTTACAATTTACCACCTTGGTTAACTATGAAGCGCAAGTACGTTCTGCTATCACTTATGATCTCAGGTCCAAAAATACCAGGTAACGACATTGACGTTTATCTTGCGCCCCTAATTGAAGATCTTAGGAAGTTGTGGTATTTTGAGAACTGGACTTATGATGGATACTGGGAAGAGTGGTTTGACATGAGAGCTATGCTATTTTGTACCATTAATGATTACCCTGCATTAGGTAATTTGGCAGGTTACTCTGTTAAAGGGCATTTTGCTTGCCCAGTTTGTGAGATGGACACTAGTCACGTACAACTTAAGCATGGGAGGAAAACAATTTATTTAGGATACAGGAGATTTCTAAATCATGAGCATGCCTTCCGTAAGTGCAAGAAGTTGTTTGATGGAGCGGTTGATGAGAGGGATGCACCGACGCCTGTGAGTGGTGAGAGCGTGTATGAATCTGTGAAGGACATTCCCAATGATTTTGGAAAGAATAGGAAGAAGCCAGTAGTGAATGGTGTATGGAAAAAATCTTCAATCTTTTTCGAGTTGCCTTACTGGAAAGACTTGGAGGTTAGACATTGTTTGGATGTTATGCATATAGAAAAAAATGTTTGCGAGAGTCTGATTGGAACATTACTAGACATCCCGGGGAAGAGTAATGATGGCTTGAAAGCTAGGATGGATTTGGAGGAAATGGGTGTTAGACCGGGCTTGGTCCCCGTGAAGGAAAATGGCAAGACATATTTGCCGCCGGCCTCTTACACCATGTCTGATTCTGAGAAGAAGAAATTTTGTCAAAGTCTGAAGGACATTAAAGTACCTAGTACCTACTCGTCCAACATTAGTCGGTGTGTGAATGTTGATGAGGCGAAACTCGCGGGACTCAAATCGCACGACTGCCACGTTTTGATGCAAGAATTGAATGCCATTGCTCTGCGCACGTCCCTACCTCCACATGTTAGACGCTGCATAAGCCGCTTGTGCATGTTCTTCAAGTCCATCTGTAGAAAGAATATTAGCCGAGCGAGACTAGATAAACTACAAGAAATGGTTATCGAAGTTTTGTGTCGAATGGAGATGTTCTTCCCGCCCTCATTTTTCGATATAATGGTGCATCTTATAGTTCATCTTGTGCGTGAGATCAAGTGTTGTGGTCCTGTGTTTTTGAGATGGATGTACCCTTTCGAGCGCTACATGAAGATTTTTAAGCATTTTGTGAAGAACAGATACATGCCCGATGCCAGTATAGTTCAGCGTTATGTAACTGAAGAGTCAATAGAATTCTGCACCGCGTACCTCGATGATGTTGAGACTGTTGGTGTCCTGAAGAACAGGCATGCAGACAGGATTGAAGGCCATGCATTTGGTAGTGGAAAATATGTCACGCCCACTACTGCTGAGTTGAAGGTTGCACATCTATATGTGCTTCGTAACCATAAGGCCGTGGTTCCCTATGTTTGTCTTCACATGGATGAAATAAGGAGATTGATGCCGCTTCTAGAACCTGAATATGTCCATGAAGAGCACACGAGAACATTTGCTGAGTGACTTAGGAAGACGGTGGAAGTCGGAGATCATTCTGAGGAAGTTAAGTGGTTGTCTAGATTACCGATGGGTGCGGTTTTGTCATACAGGGGCTACGATGTGAATGGCTACACATTTAGTACGAAGACAGTTGATGGGCAGCGCATATCGCAGAACAGTGATGTTTCTTTGATTGCTGATGAGTTAAGGCAGGGCCTGTATGAAGACAACCGGTTTTGTGGAACAATCACAGACATATGGGAGCTGAACTATGTGAGACTGAAGGTGGTTGTATTCAAGTGTGACTGGATTGATCCAAGCACGGGATTTGTTCCTGATCCATTAGGCCTAACCATTGTTGACCGGAGGAAAGTTGGTTATAAGTCGGATCCCTTCATTCTATCGACTTAGGCTGACCAAGTGTTCTACGTGAAGGACCCTGCTTCTGTTCACCAGGAGATTGTACTGAACGGGAAGAGAGCATTTATTGGTGGAGAGAGTCAAGAAGAATGCTTGAACGATGTTGATACCTTTAAGATAGCCTTTGATGGTGAAGACAATATATAAACTTACATGAAACTGCAGCAAATCTCCGCTGTTACCAGTGCAGGTTGGATCATGAAGAAGGGCAGTGGTTTGATGAGCGGGGGATACCAAAGAAAAAACAACCACCTAAGGCAAAGGGGTCGAAGAGCAAAAAGATGCGCGTTTCGTAAATGTAAGACAGATCACTCTAGAGCTTTTAATATATATTAAGTCTAATATTGTAATAGAATTTGTGTTCTTATGTTATTTAGCCTTGTAGGGGTACTCCTTGTGTAATTAGAACTGTGAAAACCCAATAAATTGGCGAGTTTCATTTAAGTGACACATTTTCCGTCCAATTTCCGAAATCGTAAACCACTAAAGCGGATAATTTACGCTATCGGAAATGGTTTTGTAATCTAATAAATAAATCATGTTTCCTGAAATATTACGTAGCTAGCTCCAGTGGCATACCCGGATGCCCTTCCGGCTCGTACACTTTTATTTTTCCGGCCCATTTCCGATATCGTATACGGGTTTCATTTTGTCTGGAAAAATTCTATTCTTCCCCGGCTTATTTCCGAACTCGGAATACACTAAACCGGAATTTAGTTTGTGCCTTTTTTAAATCCAGTGGATTACCCGGAAAGGCTTCCGGCTCGTAAAGTTTTTAAAGTCGTGTTATTTCCGATTTCGGAAATGTATCCTAAAAAGTGTTTCGTGTTATTTACGGTTTCGGAAACCACTCATTTACTCTTAAAAAAAGTTGAAAATCAGGAACTTGTATGAGATACATTTTAAAATTGAAATAAGAAAGAGTGATCAAATTAAAAACCATAACATAACAAAGAGTGATCTTAATTGATTGGAATATCATTGTATCATCGAATTTCAAATGAAAAGATGTTTCAAGACTAACAACAATTGAACTACTTAGAAGACAATATGCTTCATCACATCATTGTCATCTTTGTCTTCATCATGTTTGTCTTCATCAGCCGGAAGTTGGTCTGCATGTGCCTCATCTGCCTCGGCACCCGTAACCGGCCTCGATTGTGAGCCGCCCGCTTCACCACCACCTGTTCCCCGCATCATCGCCTCGCGCTCGGCTCTATGAATAGCGCGCTGCCGCTTTTCAGCCAACCGCGCTTCCTTGCTCACAAGAAATCAGGGATTTTTGACTTCATTTTCTTGTACAATTGTTTCCATCCCACATTCTCGTCGATTTCTGCCATAAAAATATTAAAGAATATTAATAACACATGGTAAAAACTAACAAGAAATTCTGAAAAACAAACAAATGTTAAAGAATATTACCTTGCTTCTCAACATTTTGCATCATCTTGTTCTTTGTTTTGGGTGGCTTGTTCATCCAAGCTCCATCAAACACCACCATCCCTCTACTGTCAAAATACTCTAGGTCTAACTTCTCCGACCTAATACCCGACGTAGAACTAAATGGGAATGGTTTCTGGTACGACAACATAAAGCTTCCGGTGAGAAAAATAGTAATAAAACTACCATAGGGTATATTATCCCGGGGATTTTTGCCCTTCACCACCATTTTCATATGCTCCAAGATGGTGTACCCAGGGTTTGTCAATTTGTTCTCTGCAAGATAGAAGAACTCCATGGAAGTTGTGGTGTTTGGCTCTGTGGAATAACCCGCACTTGGCACTATGGACTTGTGCACGATCTCATACAAAACACGGTCCTCTAAAGTCATGAACTTTGTGTTGAACTTGTTGGCTGCAGCTCCAGGGTTGGAGTTGTGGCGCCCAAAGTACCTCTCAGCCAAAGATACTTTGTTCAGGCCGTGCATCTCATCGGGCTTATCTGGAATACGCCTCTTGTAATGGACATTGTAAGGGCCATCTTGTTTCTGAGGGTGGCATTCCTCCAGTTTCCGGTAAGGACAGCCTAAAACCCGGTTTATCATACTCCAACTAACCTCTATGCTCATAGCATTCACCCCAGTCGTGCAAGTACCGTCCTTCATCTCATGCAAATTTCCATAAAACTGACATACCTCCTCAGTATAAGTCTCACTACTATTAAACACTAAATCAGTCAAGTAGTGTTTACCTAGGGTTTCTACGACATTACCAAGCAACAAATCCTCCACATCATCACGATCAACATAAAAACTTTTAAGAATATTGCAGTGATCACGAATGTACTCATACCTCTCTTCGTGAGCCTTGGAGAAAAATATCGAATCATCGTAGTCAACCTCCTCTTCATCCTGGATTCGTAGAGCCTTGGATTTTGACTTCTTGGGTGCCATGGGTTTGCGATGTCGGAACTGGTAATGTGGTAAAAAGCTTAGCTTGATGGATTTGGACGGCTGATTGGTGACTCTAGATTGGCGTTGAAGGTGGAGATTGAGTTTTGATTTTATCTGATTTGGGACATAAGACTGCACATAAGTTGTTTTCTGTTTTATATTGTCTCCCGTTTCCGATGTCGTAAACCAGCCGCTTATCATATTCTAACGCTTTACGGTTTCGTAAAATACACGACAAGACGTTCATTTACCCCCATTCCTATTTCCGGTTTCGTAAATCACTAGCAATAGGACCAATTTTTCCCCAATACTATTTACGAAATCGGAAATATAAAATTACACTTCATCCGGCTAATTTCCGAAGCCGTAAATTGGTCTTTATTTATCAACATTAATCTTGTCGAAAATTAAATAATTTAGCACATGCTCTTTTTTTCAAGAATTATTATTTAGCACATGCTCTTTTTTTATTATTATTTACCACATGCTCTTTTTTTCAAGATGTAAAAAAAAAAACACCATTTTCAATACTTTCAATTTAGTATAGTTTGATTTGATGAAATAACATTAAAAAATAATCAAAAATCAAAAAATCTGAAATAACATTAAAAAAAATTCAGTATAACCTTTCAAATTCCATAAGGAATTAACTTTTTTTTGGGGTTTGCATGAGGTTATCTTGAAAAGGTAAAAATGCCTTTACTTTTTTACTAGGAACTCTAAAATCTTTTTCATAAATGGAGCACCACAATCCTATGAATATCAACCCCTTCTCCCTTTAGAACCCCACTAGATCCTTCATTCCCACCAAAAACATTTTGTGTGCATCGGATTGTTTACGAGTTCGGACATGACCCTCATTAGTTTTTAAACCAGTAAATAAATCATATTTCCTGAAATATTATTTAACTATGAACAGTGCGTTTGCCCGAGATGTTTACGATATCATAAACCAAAAGATATAATCTCCGGGCAGTTTCCGAAGCCGTAAATTCGTCACATTTATCAAAATTAGTTTAGTAGAAATTTAAATAATTTTAAATTGTAGACATGAAATTTATCAACTCAAGATTAGTATTTACCACATTCTATTTCAAGATGTAAAAAAAAAAAAAACACCATTTTCAATACTTTCAATTTAGTATAGTTTGATTTGATGAAATAACATGAAAAAATTATCAAAAATCAAAAAAATCTGAAATAACATTAAAAAAAATTCAGTATAACCTTTCAAATTCCATAAGGAATTAACTTTTTTTGGGGTTTGCATGAGGATATCTTGAAAAAGTAAAAATGCCTTTACTTTTTTACTAGGAACTCTACAATCTTTTTCATAAATGGAGCACCTCAACCCTATAAATATCAACCTCTTCTCCCTTTAGAACCCCACTAAATCCTTCATTCCCACATTCCCTTCTCCCTTCTCCTATTGTTTGCCTTTTGCTTCCCATGGATTTGTCTATATTCAACGCCCTCCCAAATGACATGATAAATCTAATCATGATTCGTGTTTACTTCGACTGGGTTCTTCGTGGGTACGCGACCGGAAGAGCGACAGAATGGCATCAACAGTGGCTCACCGACGCTTCTGCACTAGGTCACACAGACTCGACCTATGTCTTGGCCATATTTGCAATATGTTGCGAGGGTGACATTCAGAGAGGCATGAATGTGATCACCACCCTGAAGAGAACCGATAAGAAAGGCCTCCGGGAAGCTCGAGTACGTGCCAGAGCCGGTTTGGGTAATACCTGGGGTTGGCCGATCTACTACAGGTTCCTCAGTGATGAGGTAGTCACGCACAGGCCGATCTGCTGCGTGGAACATGCTGACCTCAATAAGAGAGTGAGGTACGATCGCTGGGACAGGCTTGATCCAGCGGACATCTCATGTGATGCATGTACCTGCGATCAGGAATTGCTTCACGTCCTCGGTCCTCGTTTAGGCTAAATGTTCTAGTTTATTTGTTGTTTGATTATGTTCTTTCTTTTTTAGCCCAAATTTGTTAGGATTGTAATAACCTTTTGTTTGCCATTTTGGCACATTTAATTAACCAATAGGTTTTTTTTTGATACCTTGTCCTTTACATTTTATATAAGTTTATTCATTGTTATTAATTAGATTTTATAAACATCCCATACTTGTAGCATAATTACTTTACTAATTCCAAATTTATTCATGTCTTGACTTTCATATGTACAACTAAAATGTACGCACAGGCGGTTTACGAAATCGGAGATTACCCTCATTTTGTGTGCATCGGGTTGTTTACGAGATCGGACATGACCCTCTTTAGTTTTTAATCTAGTAAATAAATCATATTTCCTGAAATATTATTTAACTATGAACAGTGGATTACCCGGACGCCTTTCCGGCTCGTAAACTTTTAATCTTTAGGATTGTTTCCGATACCGTAAAAGCTTTTTATTTGTTATGGACAAATTCCTAATTTTCCCTGCGTTTGTCCGAGATGTTTACGATATCGTAAACCAAAAGATATGATCTCCGGGCAGTTTCCGAAGCCGTAAATTCGTCACATTTATCAACATTAGTTTAGTAGATATTTAAATAATTTTAAATTGTAGACATGAAATTTATCAACTCAAGATTAGTATGTACCACATGCTATTTTTTTCAAGATGTTAAAAAAAAAACACCATTTTCAATACTTTCAATTTAGTATAGTTTGATTTGATGAAATTACATTAAAAAATAATCAAAAATCAAAAAATCTGAAATAACATTAAAAAAAATTCAGTATAACCTTTCAAATTCCATAAGGAATTTTTTTTTTTTTGGGGTTTGCATGAGGTTATCTTGAAAAGGTAACAATGCCTTTACTTTTTTAGTAGGAACTCTAAAATCTTTTAGATAAATGGAGCACCTCAACCCTATAAATATCAACCCCTTCTCCCTTTAGAACCTCATTAGAGCCTACATTCCCACATTCCCTTCTCCATTCTCATATTGTTTGCATTCTGTTTCCCATGGATGTGTCTATATTCAACGCCCTCCCAAATGACATGATAAATCTAATCATGATTCGTGCTGAGTTCAACTGGGTTCTTCGTCGCTACGTGAGTGGAAGAGCGACCGAGTGGGCTCGACAGTGGCTCACCGAAGCTTCTGCAATAGGTCACACACCGTCGACCTATGTGTTGGCTGTTTTTGCAATCTGCGAAGGTGACACTCAGAGAGGCATGAATGTGATCACCACCATGAAGAGAACCGACAAGCAGGGCCTCCGGGAAGCTCGTGTACGCGTCAGAGCCGGTTTGAATTACGCTTGGGGTTGGACGCACTACTTCAGGTTCCTTAGACATGGAATAGTCGCGCCTAGGCCGATCTGCTGCGAGGAACATGCAACCCTCAATCGTTTCGTGAGGTACGATGGCTGGGAGAGGGTTGATCCAGCGGACATCTCCCGTGATGCATGCACCTGCGATCAAGAAGTGCTTCACGCCATCACACCTTATTTAGGCTAAATGTTCTAATTTTTTTTTTTTTGGATTTTGTTCTTTCTTTTTTAGCCCAAATTTGTTAGGATTGTAATAACCTTTTGTTTGCCATTTTGGCACATTTCATTACTGAAATTTTATATATATATATAATACCTTGTCCCTTTTTTACATTTTATACAAGTTTATTCATTTTTATTAATTAGCTTTTATAAACATCGCATCCTAGTAGCATAATCACTTTATGAATTCCAAATTTATTCATGTCTTGACTTTCATATGTACAACTAAAATGTACGGACATGCTATTTACGAAATCGGAAATGACCCTCATTTTGTGTGCATCGGGCTGTTTACGAAATCGGAAATTACTTTCATTAGTTTTTAATCTAGTAAATATATCATATTTCATTAAATATTACTTCTCAACGAACAGTGGATTACCCGGATGCCTTTCCGGCTCGTAAACTTTTAATCGTCCGGATTGTTTCCGAAACCGTAAAAGCCTCTTATTTTATTTTGGAAAAATTCCATCTTTCCCCCGAGAGATTTACGAACTCGTAAACCAAAAGAAATGCTCTCTCGGCCAGTTCCCGATATCGGAAACTAGTTGGATAATCCAAAAAAAAACAAGATCAACTATATTTGATAAAGATGAACAAGACCATTGAATCTCAAATATTGAAGGGGAAAATTTATTTAAAAAGATTTTGATTCATACATACAATTTGTAACACATGGTCAAATAGGAATAATCATCAATTTTGTCAATGTCTTAACTGAAATTTACAACAGTATTTCAACAACTTCTAAACATAGCCATCAAATCCTGGAAAAAAACCATGTTGGGTGAAGTCGTGGTCTTGTGAAGTTGAGGGGCTAGGGGGAGGTGAGGGGCCTTGTGAAGTTGAGGGGGCTTGTGAGCTCGACGCGACATTAGAAGTAGAGGCGTTATGCGTGGCCTCTTCATCCTCACTCACTTGCGCAAGGTCGCCGTAGTACACTTCTTCATCATCCTCACTTAGCACGATCTGGAGACCCTTGTCTTGGATGTACGCTTCTTGATCAGCTTTGATCGCATCCAGTCTCTTCTTCGTCGTTTCTAGCTGGCTAGAAAAACAACAGAACAAGTTCGAGATCTTTGTAAAAAGCCCCTTCCGTTCACCTACAACGCAACCACTTAATTGGTTAGGAAAAAAAATGAAAATCAAGCTCATAAAAAACTATATATAGTTACTGAATTTAGTGGAACTCACCCGCGGCAGTTTTTAGGGCGGCAGCCTCCTCGCGAGCTTGTTTTCTCCTCGCCACCTTTGCCTGTGCACCAGGTTTCATAGGCTTTTCCTTGAATCTGCCTGCATCAGTGTCAAACACCCAATTCTTCAGGTCGATCCACCTGTCATCATAGTAGGTCTGCATAACCGGCCGATCCAAGAGAGGCACATTGGCTTTCCTACACAGCGCGGTGATAAGTCCACCGTACGGAAACCTCTTCTCCAGCAAGGGAGCACACTTCCTCATGTACTCGTAGATGGTATATCCAGGATTGATTGGGATGCCCTCCATCAGGTAGTAGAATACAAGCAGGCGACCAGTGGTGGGCTCGGTGGCATGCCCTCCCGTAGACAGAACATTATAACAAACCCATTCAAAGACCAACCTCTGCTCTAGGGTCAACACATCTATCTTATAGTCAATCTCTGTTGTCCCTTTGCCCAACGACTCATCTAGCTTGAAGTACTTATGGCCCATTTCAGCCATGTCTAAAGGCTGTTTATTGCACTTCGTCGCCCACTTATTGAATGTGAAAACATTATAGGGCCCCTGTTTATTTTGAGGCCTCAGATGAGTAGAATCAACCCACGGGCACTCTAGCACCTCATTAATTGCAAACTCATCGACGGGCACTAACACACCATTCACCAAAGTCGACATCCTAGTGGTTGTGCATCTACCTAGATTAGCATAAAATTGTCTAACCTCATCTTTGTAGGTAGGCTCGTCTAGCATGATTAGGTTATGCAAATAACTAGGACGGAAATAATTAATCGACTCATTAAAACCTAAATCATCAATAGAATTGGATTTTAGCACCTTTGAGTCGCACATGCCACGCCTTATCCACTTCACGTAGTTCTCCTCGGCCACTGGATCGTAAAAGCGCTGGCTGTGACCTTGCCTTTGGTGCTCATCCCCACCTCGCTCATGCCGCTGCGCACGCCGCCCGAGCTTTACCGGCACATTTAGCGGCTCCTCCTCCACCTCATCCTCTTCCGCATATCCCCCATCCTCTCCATGGGTACCCTCATTCTCCTCATCGCTGGTAGTCTCCAACCCAGCCATCTCATCATAGTCTGACTCGGTTTCAATTTCAGGTGGGGTGGGGGGCTTCTTCGATTTCTGCTTCTTCGGTTTAGGGTTTGGTGGTGGGGATGGTGATTCGGGTGATGTTGGGGCGCCCCTCTTAGCTTTGTGCTTAGGCCTGGCTGGAGGCATGATTATGTCGCCGGAATTGATTGAATGGGGTGGTAGGGTTTGAGTTTTTGTGATTTGGGGCTTTTCTGAATCACAAAATCGCAGTTGACTATATATACCATTCTGAGTTTCCGAAATCGTAATTCACCCGCAACCACATTCATACTATTTCCGAGTTCGTAAACGGGTCCGGAAATTAGTTGAATTGGGAAAATTGAATTTAACGGGCCACTTTCCGATTTCGTAACAAATAATCTAAATAAAATTAATTGCTGATAATTATATTCCAGTGAATTACCCAGATACCCTTCCGGCTCGTAAACATAATTAGTTCGGGTGATTTACGATTTCGTAAATATAGTGCACCGTCCGAAAAACTAATTTCGGCCCATTTACGATTTCGGAATGGGTAAGCTGTCACAAATTAAATTGTGAGAATTAAAAGCCAGTGCCAAATCCGGATAGGCTTCCGGCTCGTAAAGATTTCTGTTTAGGCTGGTTTACGATATCGTAAAGAGTATGTCTCATCCGGAAAACATGATTACGACATGAATACGAGCTCGTAAATTACCCGATTCAGATGGTTCAACTTGCCTGATTAGAAAAGTCAACCCGGTCCAATTGCTCCATCGTAAATATTTCGGAAAAGTTGGTTTACGATTTCGGAAATCAATCTGTATTTAAAAAGAGTGACATTTCCGATTTCGTAAACCACTCGTTTCGGCATCAGACCAGACTAAAACACATCACGTGGGTTCATTCATTCATTATCTTTCCAACCCATTTGTCTCTTCCTCATTATTTCTTCTCCTACCACTCTTCCCTCTCAATATCTTGTCAATTGTACGATATCACACTACCCAAATCAAAGAATCCAACTAAAGAACCTCACAAAAAGTTGAGATTCTACATTTATTCTACAAGTTCGACTATTTTGGGGGTGTTTCATTACAAATTAGAGGTACAATTGGTTACCTTTATTAACCCATTTGTATTGCTTTGTCACGTGCGATGCAAACAAACATATGGGTTATGGGGTAACCAAATATTATCAAATCCAAACCCTAATCTAGTTGATGCATTAATTATCTATTTTAGGGTTCATTTATGTTATTGTCTTTTGCTTTGTTAGCTAAATCTTTATACTAATATCTCCTTATTTTGTTAAATGCACCCTAACTATTTTATTGCCGGTGAAATTGAAATTTTGTAGTTGTTCTTATTTGTAGGTGAATTAGTGGACAAGTGCTTGTACTTGGTATTAGTGATTAAGTAGTTAATCATGGCTCCTACATGTAAAAAAAACCAAAAGAAAATTCCTACGAAGAAGAAGGTCAAGTCATCCACAAAAGAGCAATTGGTTGTAGATACAAAAATTCCTAGAAATTTATGTCGAGAAATACAAACGTGTTGGGACGCGGGTATTTCCACTCTAATGGAATTCAATAGGTTAGGAATAGCCATAGGGGTAGAGCGTAAATATTGGTCTAGTTGGGTTGGTAAAATTGCAAGAACAAGACATGATATTAAATGGTTCGATTGGACCAAAGTACCGATGGAGCGTAAATTAGAATTGTTGGAAGAATGCAAGGTATGATGTGGTTTTTTTAATGGCATTTTACTACATGTTTTACAATCGTGAGGGCATTATAATGTGGATTATACTATCTACAACTAATAATGTGTTTCATTATTTTAGGAACCGTTCACTATTATCGCCCCCGACATGGCGATGTTAGACCGTGTGACTTTGCAAAAGATCTCGAAGTGTGCACGTCAACATAGGTCTATGCTAAGGAATGAGTACATCTATGGAAATAAGAAGAACATCATGCCATGGACGGTGTATAAGGACATTCAACCCGAGAGTTGGGAAATCTTCAAAATCCATGCACAAGAGCTATTGGACGATGTAAGATTTTTTCTCTTCTATTCAAATTATACTATAGTGTTCGATGTTGCTACTTATGTTGGTTGCTTTTAAAATAGGGCACTCATCTTAATATGGTAGAACTAGCGACATCAAACAAAATGATTAGTCACTATAGTCGCTCGGGATATTATGGAGCGGAGGAGGACCTCATAGAGGAGGAATATGAAGATGGTGTTAAACAAAAAATGGACAAGGGTATGTCGGAAGAGGAGGCAAGGGAGACCACTACTAGGAAGAATCCCGACCAAATTGAGTGGTGGGAGTCGTTCCTTAAATTGAGACAAAATCCTAGTGGCGTTTATGAAGCCGACGAAACTCTTGAAGTTGACAAAAAAATTGTAAGTCAATTACAAAATGTGTTTGTATGATATGTAGTAGAGAAATGTTTTGTTTATCTATCTAATCAAATTATTGTCATGGTTTCAACCACTTTCAAATTAGGCATTGGCTAAACAGAGGAAGCCGATGGAAAATTCACCCCTACGGAAAGGTGTGATATTTTGAACAAGGCGATGGGGGACGATCATCCCGGAACCGTTAGGGGATATGGTTCTCATGTCCGACCTAAGGATGTGTTTGGTAAACATCCTTTAGCCTCGAATAATGCGCAAGATGCCAAGTACAAGAAGGTGCGGAAGGAAATTGATTCCATTAAAACAACAATGGAAAATGGTTTTAAGTGGTTTGCTCGCAAACTTGGAATCATTTTACCCGCCAATTTCGAGGATGTAGGTGAAGATTGGGAACCCCCCTCTTCGGGGTCGCGCAACGAGCCTCTACAAGATGACATTGACGAGCCACTAAATGTGCCTAGTCCACCCTTTGTCACAACACCCTTGGACGCGGCAAGTGGGGGCGAAACTTCTACTCCCCAAAAGGTTAGTCTTCTTGTGCTTATGTGCCAATTATTTGCTATTCTTTTGCCAATTTTATATAATTAGATGATTTTAATCTCCGACATATAATCTAGTGTAAAATGAATTGGTAAAATTAATTGGTATTTCCTCTTACAATGTCAATATCTAGGTAGCTTTTCCATGCAATTTGTACATCGATGTGAGTACCACCCAATCCCCTAAATTAGTAGCCATTGGAAATTATGAGGAGGCCATTAAATTACACCATGGGGAGAAGATTCCAATAGGTTTGGTTAAGGTGTCTATAACAGAAGAGATATGTGGTGATGCCCACGTCCCGATTCAAAAAGGCCCACCTAAACTAGTTTCCAAATCAAGGGGAGAACTTCTCTTATGGCCTAGGAGATTAGTACAAATTCCTAGTCAAGGTGATAAGGAACCACAAAATCCTTGCCCACCAACTAGAAATGAGAAATCTAAGGTGCCAACCACAATTCCATCTCCTAAATCCAAGGTTCCAATCACAATTCCATCTCCTAAATCCAAGGTGCCAACCAAAATACCATCTCCTAAATCCAAGGTGCCAACCACAACTCCATATACTAAATCCAAGACGCCAACCACAATTCCATCTCATTCACATCCATTTGAAGATAGCCAACCTTCATCGTCAATCCGCCAACTCTTTGACAAGTTGTCAAAACATCCCTCTCTTAGTACACATAACTTTCCCGCACCAAAAGAGGTTTTTGGTGTTGATAAATTAGTAGTACTATGCAAGCAAGACTTTGACGATATATGGCGACCTCAAAGGCTACTCTCCACGATAATGTGTCTCGTTCAACTGTAAGTCTTCATTTTCCAAATGTAATTATTTTATATTCCAACTACAATCGAATAGGTAGTAACACTTTCTTTACAATTCATCATAGACAAATGCATCATTTGGCACAAAGTCGTGGAATGGCATTTATTGGCTTCATATGCCCCGACTCCGTACAAGTGGGGACCCACTCAACAGAGGAAAGGGTAGCTTATTTGAAGGTTGCCTTAGGAGATCGAACAAAATACTTCTTCATTTGTCCATACCTTGAAAAGTAAGTAAGTTATATATATTTCAATGATTTATTTTGTGTTTACCTAACATTATACTCTCATGTACAAATTATCTTCTGGATTAGCGAACATTGGCGTTTGGTGACGATAAACACAAACTCCAAAGAAGCATGTTGGATAGATCCACTTAACCGTCCTCCAATCCACTCATTTAACGATATTATCAAGGAAGCCTTGAATTTCGTAAATCCTAAACCATCCAAATTTAGGTTCTACAAAATTAAGGTAATCTATTCTTACTATTCCTCAAATTTGTACCTTATTAGGACCTAAATTGTGTATCTTTTGTCACTATTAGTACAAGGTCCAAGATAATGATTGGATATGCGGTTACTACATGATGATGTTTGCATGGAGGGTGGTTGCACGTGCACGGCTTTCACAGTTTAACATTCATAGTGTGAGCTTACTCTTCCATTCCTTATTTGATTTAATGTAAATCCTTGTAATGTGTTACCAACATGCTTTACTTTTTCAAATCGCAGGTTTTCGACGATGATTATACCCCATACACCTTGCAAGAGTTGAAGGTAGCAAGGAGTGCATTGGCAAGATTCATTTTGGATGAGTGTGCTTCATGCATAGAGCACCCGGCTACAATGACATCATTGTGATCCTCGTCGTGGCTGCGTAAGTTACAATTGTGCACTAGATAGTGTAATCAACTACTAGGTGTATTCATTTTGCTATGAAGCATTTTTTGGCTCGTTAAAGCCAATATTGAAGGATTAGGTTCTTTATTATGGCTATTATATCTAATTTCGATTAGACGCTCATCGATCGCGTAAAGCAAATTCAAAATTGGAATTTTTTTGGCACGCCCCGGATCAAAATAGAAATTTTTTTTGGCACACCCAGGCTCATTTACGAGTTCGGAAACCATAACAAAATTCCCCAAGATCTTTCGGGTGGTTTCCGACATCGGAAGCAGTGTGGTTTTCCTTATATAAAAAAAACAGTGGTAAACCCGGCACGTTGTCCGGCTCGTAAACAGACCACCATATTGGTCTCCAGTAACTACATTTACAAATTCGGAAATTAGCCGCTTAATATTTTTACGATATCGAGAAGTGTGTCCGGAAATGTATTTTCAGACAAATTTCCGTCATCGTAAACAAGAAAACAACATCAACACAGGCATCCATTTACGGTATCAGAAACTCATTTTCAGAACATTTTTAACTAAACTTTACGATCCCGGAAAGATTACCGGAAAGTAATCTTCGGCCCCTATTTACGATATCGGATAATTGTCCGTTTAAAGTCATTTCCGACACCGTAAACAATTTTATCAACAAAAGTTTCCGATATCGTATCTCTTAGCTCACGGCCAGTGATTCATCTTTACGATTTCGGAAAGGACATCACAAATCAAAACCTTTCCGGATGAGGCTAGACATTTACGAAATCGGAAAAGAGTAGCACAGCGGGGTTTACTTGAGGCGAAGAACGGCGGCTCAAGTAACGGCGGGACAACCCCGCCGTGCTTCCCCCTTTTCCCCGCCCTGCTTCCCATTTGTGTCCACTAGTGTAGTTAGTATTGATAGGAGTTTTGAGAGTTATAAGCATTGATTAAGGCACTAATCAAGCCTTCTATTAGTTAGAAATAAGTATTTCTCTTTCAATTGTACTCTATAAATAGATGCAATATAAATCAGAAAAGTTGAACCTTTCAGCACCAAAATCCCACTTCTTATTTTACTCTTTCTATTTTCTAGCCATTTATCGTTCTCGGTTCCAACAATTGATATCTAGATCTTGGGTGTAAGATGGCTAGACATGGATCGAAGTCACCGGAGAGGCCGAAGGGGTCACGCACAAGTCCACATAGAGGGCGTAGTTCGGCGAGAGGTCTGAAAGCCCGGGAGGTGGTGGTGCAACAAGTGGTGAGAGAGAGTTCATGGTATACCCTATTCTAACTCGCACAAACTACACTGATTGGGCCCTTGTGATGAGGGTGAATCTGCAAGCGTTAGATTTGTGGGGAGCTATTGAGGAGAGGGACGTGGAGTACCGCGTGGACAGGCAGGTACTGGCAGCCATCCTGTATGCAGTACCGCCAGACATGCTGGCTACGTTGGCTGTGAAGGACACGGCTAAGAAGGCTTGGGACACGATCAAGGTGCAGCGCATGGGTGTTGCACGTGTCCGCGAGGCCAATGCGCAGAAGTTGCGCCTGGACTTTGAAACCATCAAGTTCAAGGATGGTGAGAACGTGGATGATTTTTCCATGAGGATCATGAGTCTAATTAACAACCTCCGCACTCTTGGCGACATGTTGGAGGAGGAGACGGTCGTGAAGAAGTTTCTCTGCATTTTGCAACAACGGTACGCTCAAGTGGCAATCGCAATTGAGACGTTGCTTGATCTAAGCACGTTGTCAATTGATGAACTGACCGGACGGCTGCGGTCGGTGGAGGATCGTTTTGGACATGATGAACAAAGCGACAATGGTGGTGCAAAATTGCTTCTCACGGAGGAGTGGTGCGCACGTCGTGACTACATAGAGAATGCTGAAGTTTCCAACACTGGTGGAAGGGGCCGGGGCCGTGTTAAGGCTAAGGGTCATGCCCGTGGAGACTCTCAGGACCAGAAGTAAGGTATCACAGAAACTCGGGAAAAAAGGTCTAAGGAGGGGCACATGTCACAATTGTGGCATCTATGGCCATTTTGCTTTTGAGTGTCACGAGGCAAAACAAGGAGAACGGAACAAGGCATACTTGATCATGATCGAGGATGACCAACCAGCATTATTGATGGCATCTGTGGTTGAGCTGAAACCCCAAGACATCACTTGACAGGCGCCAGGAAGCCTACATGATGAGGTGTTTCATTGTGAAAGTCCTCCAACATGGTCAGATCTGGGGAGTAGCGGTTCCGTCATAAAGGTACTCTATGTTGGGGGTGCAAGACCGACTTGTAGGGATGGAAACCAAGTTAAAAGGTTAACCCTAGAGAGCAGCGGTCATGTTGCTAAAGCACTTCATGCTGGGGGTGCAGGATCGACCTTCGAGGGTGGCGGTCATGTCACAAGACCGACCTTGGAGGGTGGCGATCATGTAGCTGATACACTCCACGTTGGAGGTGCAAAGTTGACACTGTAAGGCAGTGGTCCTGTCGGAGAGGCGCTACATGTTGGGAGCGATGCGACGAGTCAAGCTGGAGGTTTTGTTGGAGTGGCGCTTCATGTTGGGAGCGATCCGACATGTCCAAGTAGTAACTCTATCGTAGTAAGGGAGATGCATGAAATAAGCATGATTGTGTATTCCTGAACGAGGAACATGTGTTTCCGGTCTACGTAGGCGAAGGGGTGTAGTACCTTGATACATGGATGAGTAACCATATAACGGGCAGTAAGACATTATTCATGTCACTTGATGAGACTGTGAATGGCATGGTCAGGCTTGGTGATGGTTCAATGGAAGTGATGTTGTAATGTTCTCGTGTAAGGACAATGAGCACAAGGTACTAACAAATGTGTATTATATGCCCAAGTTGAACAACAATGTATTGGGTATTGGCCAATTCGATGAGGATGGTTACAAGGCGGTAATTGCGAATGAGGAGTTGTGTTTGTTTGATAGTGACCGGATCTTGTTAGTGCGGGTGGCACGAAGTAAGAACATGTTGTACATCGTGAAGATGGACAAGTTGGAGTTTAATATGGACATGTTCGATGACAATGGACATGGTGGCGGCGAGCTGGCCGACATGTTGACCAACGTGATTCGGGAGAGTCTAGTTCATGGAGGTGATTTCATGCAACATGGTTAAGGGGGTGAATGTTGACTAAACCATGGTTGCATAGTGTGGGTTTGTAGTTATTGCCTTGGTGTGATTTATGGTCATTACTAGTGGTTAGTGCTAGTTAGTATTGGTATAAGTTTTGGGAGTTACAAGTGTTGATTAAGGCACTAGTCAAACCTTCCATTAGTTAGAAATATGTATTTCCCTTTTAATTGTACTCTATACATAGATGTACTATAAACCCAGAAAAACTGAACCTTTCAACACCAAAATGTCTCTTCTTGTTTCACTCTTTCTATTTTCTAGCCATTCATCGTTCCCGGTTCCAACAAAGATGACATGTCACTATCTGATTGGTGCCTGATACAGTGATACATGCCTAAAAATGCAGAAACATAACTGAAACAGTAAGTTAACGTTACAGTAATTTTAACGGAGTGACCAAAGTGTGCACATTTATTAGTTCAGTGATCCAAATTGTGACATGATACTAGGTTGCACATGTTCCAGACCGAGTTAACAATAGAGAATTAATCTTTATCTTTATACGTGTTTCTCACTCAGAGACATTTTCTATAGAGAATTTATCTGTATCTCTATACCAATTTTCTCATTTAGAACTTGTAATAGTTTAGTCATTTTCTAGGATAACTTTCCTGAACTAGGCAAAATGAGTAAGACATCGGAAACTTTTATGATGAAAAATGCGAAATAGGTGTCTCGCATTCTCCAAATGCGAAATAGACTATGTCTCGCATTCTCTGAATGCGAAATAGAAAAACTTATTTTTTTTAATTTTAAATCTAAAATCCACGGTGGATATTAAATGGGCCTTATATCGCATTCTCCAAATGCGAAATAGAAAAAATATTTTTTCTTCAATTTTAAATGTAAAATTTACGGGGCAAATTTGTGGCATATTTCACATTTCGATGTTTTGCATTTTTCAAATGTGAAATAGCCTTGTTTTGCAGTTTCCAAATGCGAAATTGAAAATATTTTTTTCTTTATTTTTAAATCTAAAATGAACGGTGTAGTTAATGTGGCTAATTTCAAAATAGGCATGTTTCGCATTTTTGAAATGCGAATGAACTTTGTTAAGTTCCATTTTTTTCTAGAATTTCATATCGTATTCCTATTTATTTTATATGTTTCGATTTGGTGAATGTTGAAAATTCGAATACCATTTGAAATGATTATTTAAAATTTTTATTTTGTGCTTAACATTAACTGATCTTTTTAATTGTTTTTCATACATTGTGTTTTGAAGTTAGGGAATGTTTTGTATATTAGTTCAGTGCTATATAATTGATATTTTTTCAATTTAGTTCCGAAGAATATATATGTAACACTTCATTTTATATATACAAAACTTTATATGTATATATATATGACTTTAGTTTAATTTAGATTTTTTAGTTCAAATGAATACATTTATACTTTTCAGTTCAATTAAATATATTTATATTTTATACATTTAAATGCATTTAAATACATTTATAATTTAGTTGTTTAATTTAGTGTTGGTCTCTTCATGTTTCGCATTCTCTAAATGCGAAATAGATTTGCCACATATATGCCACCTCATTGCCACCTATTAAAAATATTATTAACAAAAATTATCTATTTCGCATTCTGTGAATGTGAAATAGCCATGTTTCGCATTTAGAGAATGCGAAACACCTATTGTAGGTACACCGCCCCGCATCACCCTATTTTCTTCCACAAATTTATTTTTCATAATAAAACTGTAAAAAATTCCATTTTCTAGGAGTGTTGTTTACTCGGATTTTGTAATAGGTATCAGTATCACTGTTATTGCATATATGATCATTTATCAGGGTATGTGGATCCTAATAAATTTCTATTTGCCTACAAGGCTGTTAAATAAAAAAACAAGAAAAATCCAAAACGTTCACATTTATTAGTTATGTGAACAAAAATATGCAATTTAAAATTCAGTGACCAAAGATTTAATTTAATAAAAGTTCAGTGATCAAAAATAAAATTTTGTATATATAGTAATTATACATGTTGAGAATTATAATATAATATGTCAAGATAATTTTTATTTGAAATTAATGATAATGAATTAAACTTGAGATTATAATATAATGGGGCTCCTAATTACGGGTCTCAAACCCTATTTACTGATCTCCTGTTTTGAAAATTTACCGAAATCTCCTTAATTAATGATAAAATTATTTAATTTTAAACCTATTACTTTCAGTTAATCTCTTCTCTATTTTATTTGTTATCATCATCCCCTCTCCAATCACCGACGTCTTCTTCCATCTCCGCCGGTCGCCTCTCCAGTCACCACCCGAAAACCAACTGCTAGTCAACCTACTTGAAGATTTTGACTTTGAAAAATTTCCTTTGTTGCATTGTCCATGTGTAGTCCTCAAATTTTGAACGGAATCATTTAAGGACTTCGAGATTCGATAGTTAGTCCAGTGGTTGACGTGTTTCTAGGAGACAAACAGAAACCTCCCAATGTCAGTTTCTTCATATTTTCTGGGAAACTAATCACATGTTCATGTTTGCTTAACCGTATGTTCTATTCATATTTACATGGTTGGGTTTCTGGGTGGTGATTGGAGAGGTGTTGGTGGTGATTGGAGAGGGTATGGGAATTTAAAAATAGAAAAGAGATTAATTAAAAGTAATGAGTTTAAAATTAATAAAAAAATATCTTTAATTATGAATGTTTTTGAATTTTTATATTTTGGGACCCGTAAAAAGGTAACTGACATGTAAATAGGGCATGTGTATAATGATATTTAATTGAAATATATTAATGATTAATATAATATAAGAATTTTATTTTATCCGGTGAATAGATATAAATAATAAATATGGCATGGTAGATTATGTGCAAAATATTGGGAGAGATATTACCTCACCTAATAAGTGGCAACCAAGGGCATTTGTTAAGGGGAGGAATATAATGCATAATGTGCTTCTAACTCGGGAGTTGATTAGCAAATATAACATGGAGTGGATGATTCCTAACTATCTGATCAAGGTGGACATTCAGAAAGGCTTTGACAGCTAGAATTGGAATTTCCTCTTTGCATGGGAGGATAAATTGAAACTGCCAGAATTTTTTGTGAACTGGATAAAGAAATGTGTAGAAGGATCTTCATATTGCATCATTTGCATGTTAGTTAATGGCTGTTATACAGACCCCTTCAAAGGGAAGAAGTGAGTTAAATAGGGAGTACCCCTCTCTCCTTTACTCTTTGTGCGTAGCATGGAGTATCTAACAACGTTACCGAACCTATCCTTTAAGGGAAAAATTGTTGAGTACCACCAGAGGTGCAAGAAGGTTGGAATACATAGTCTTTTATTTGCAAACGTCTATTGATATTTTGTAGAGTCTCGACAACTTTAATGATGGAAGTGAAGAAAATCTTGAAGGACTTCCAACAGACAACAGGGTTTGCAATCAATGAAAGAGATCGAGTCCCTGGTGTATTTCTCAAAGCCCTCTGATCAAGAAAAATAACAACTAGCTGGAGTTTTGTAAATTGAGAAGGGTGATATTTTTGTGAGATATTTGGGGTTACCATTATTCACTGTAAACTGGACTAAAGTTGACTGTCAAATGATAGTGAAAGGGTAGTGGAAAGACTGAAAAGTTTGGGACTAAATACATTGGCCCACTCATGGTAAATTGATTCCTATCTCAAAGGAAAAATATGCATTTAAAAGGAATATAGAGGCATGGAAGTGAAGGGTCCATCTATTTGGAACCAAGCATATCCGCGCTCTCTGATATGTGAAGTAAGTAAAAAAAAAGATGTCCTTGGCAACCCCTTTCTAAGTACAAGTCGAAGATGGACAAGCTATGGATCACTAGATCTTTATTGCAACTAAAGGACAGAATGGGGGCTAAATTGGACACATGTGAGGATAACAGGAGTAAATTTAACATCAGAAAGGCATATGATGTGCTGAAAGGAGTGGATCAGAAGAGTGTTATGTCAAAGTACATCTAGGATTCAAAGTTGATGCCCCGACAAAGATTTTTCCCGTGGATGTTACTAAAAGGGAGACCCTCAACTATTACCAGGTTGCAGAGTTTTGGAATGTTAAAAAAAGTGAAGAATAGTTGTTGTCTATGTGACAGATCTGAGGTTGAATATGTGTAGCATCTGTTCCTCACATGCACATTTACAAGAGGCCTATAACAAACTTTGGAACTGAATCTGGGAAGAAACTTCATGGAGTGCCAGAAGTTGATAAGGCAAGTCAGAAACTGGAAGAGTAAGAAGAAGTTTGTAATGATGATTAGCTACTTATACCAATTGTGCCTGGAAAGAAAAGGGAGAATTTTTCAAAAGAAAAAAGGTACGTTGGAGTTGGTGAAGAAGCAAGTCGAGGGAATTTGTTATCATGGATTTAGCCATTGTTAACCAGTAATTATACATGCAGGTCCAGTTTACTAATGCAGGTCTGAAAAACATAATATGCAGCCCCTAAATTGTGCTAGTGCACCCAAAATATTATATTTTTCAAACCTGCATTAGTAAAAATGGATCTCCATGTATCACCACTCTTGTTAACATATGACAATAGGCTATTTATGGTTAGCATAGTGCATAGATTCCGATGATGACTGTCAAATAGGGACCCTTGTAAATCTGTTTCTTCTTAGCTTTATTGGGACCTTTCTTCTCTTGTAAGAGAGGATCAAAAGATCTCCGCGCAATTATATTTTATATTCGTCAATTAAGAATGAAATAAATTTTTTATAATTAAATATTATAATATAATCTCAAGTTTAACTCAATATCATTCATATTAAGTAACAGCTATTTTTACATATTATATTATGATCTTAACATTTATAAATATTACATTCTTTATTTATAATTATTATAATCTTACAACATTTATATAAATTTCACTCCACTTTTACAAGTGTGTTTAAATTAAAAAAAAACTTAACATTTATAATCATTATATTTTTATTATTTAATGTTAAATGTACGCACTAAAAGCTAACCTAGTATCGTTAAATAAAACCGAGTATATTTTAATACCAAAAAAAAGCACAAATTGCGCTACATGGCGATTTTCTTCTCTGACGACTTCTTGCGATGAAATTGCTCAACAACATCAAACGTATATATACCATTCAAAGAGTGAAATGCGATTTTTTATTCGTTCTTATGATGATTTAAAATATATTATGAATAGAAAATGCACTAAAAGAATGAAATAATAATAAAAATAAGGGTATTTTTAAAATTTTAATCTGAAATTATTTTCGAATTTTATTATAATTAATATAAATATAGGATAAAAGTCCAATTTGAAAGTGATTAATGATTAAGGTGGGAGTGACAGCTGGATAAGGTGGGATCGAAAGCTGGATGAGGGCGTCAATATCGGGTCGGATCGGGTAATTTGTAACGGTCAAGATGGACCGAGTCAAAGCCCTAGAAATTTGGGGGCGGCTTCTATAAGAACACAATCAATCCCAGAAATCATTCTCCATTTGCGAATTCACTCTTCTCTGTGGTGATATGGGCTCTTGCCCGTATCTAGGCTCCGGCCCAGAGTGTAGCCCGGTCCATATGACGTCAGCTAGAATGGCGTTATTCGGGGACAAGGGGACATGAATATGACCTGTCTCCGGGTAAGGACAAAAGGACAGGACCACTACCTCTGGGCTGGAGGCTGACCGCTCACAACTATAAATACAGCTTTGGACTTGTGGAGAAAGGTATGTTCTATCAGATAAAAACTCTCTCAATATATCCTTATTCTCTCTCCTATTCAAAGGCCCCTCTTTCATCATCACGCCGGAGTAGCTATCCTCGGGATACTCCGGGGCGTTGTTTTGCAGGGCTTTAGGTGAGAGCGCGCGGAGCACGGACAAAGCCTCATCCGGGCCGGAGACTCGTCATCATCCGGACCGGGACTGGAAGCTGGTAGCATCAGTTGGCATGCTCGGTGGGACCTAAAAATATTTCCAGTTACAAGTTACGTTCATGCCGCCGCGCGGACGACCGAGAAAGAACCCTCTCCCGGCGGAGGAGGAAGCGGGAGGAGGGCCAAAAACCAGAAAAGCCGCTACAGTTAGAGCTCAGAAGATAGCAGCCGAGAAGGAACGGATTCTCCAGGCCAAACAGGCGGCAGCAGAGAAGAGGGCCGCAGCTGAGGAGCGTCGGCGACAACGCTTGGCAACGAAGAAGGCGAAAGGGAAGAAGCAGGTTCCCGAACGGACTCTGGCGAATATACAGCGTGAAGCTAGGGAGCGACTGCGAGCGGCACGCGAGGCACGGAACCAGAATCAGTTTAATGACCAGGCGTCGTCGGAAGGGGATGACAACCTGGAAGAAACGCCTGATCCGGGTCATCTTGAGGGATCCGACTCGGATGAAGCCGAGGATTATGAACCTGAGGAGTCTCCTGAAGGGTATAGCACGGAAGACGATGCTCAGAACCGGTCAATTAGACCCCGAGTTGGGCGAAAGGCCGGACGGGAGGAGCGTAAGAGTCATGATTCCGGACTTGGAGGCAACATCCTGAGGACAAACATGACGGAGTATCAACAGTTCCAAGAGTGGAAGGCAGCTCAACGAGTTGAAGCGGACAAGCCGCCTCCGGATCAACCAAGGGCGGCGGCAAACCTAAACCCATTTCCGGGCGGACATCAACAGCAGACCGCTGGTTTGAATCCGAACGCACCACCTTACTGGGGAGCACAAACCCAGCAGGGATACGGTACCCAGCAAGGCTATGGGATGGGTGCACCCGGAGGTCAACAGCAAATGATGTTTGGGATGCAACCTGCCGGAGGACCCGGGGGTCAACAGCAAATGACGTTTGGGATGCCGCCCGCCGGAGGAGGATTTCCCGGAGGTTTTGGTTTTCAAACACCTTTCTGTCCGGATTCCATTGAAGACCGTCTTAATCGCCTCATCGGACGAAATGGGATGGGACCACAGTCACCTTGGGTTCCGGAGGTGTTGAGTTTCAAATGGCCAGCCGGAACCAAGGCTCCGGACGGACTTCCAACCTACAACGGGGAAGGAGATCCGGAAGAGTTTGTTCATACTTATGCAAGTATCATGATTGCTAGGGACATTCCGGAAGAGTTGCAGTGTAAGATGGTGCCTTCATACCCGCGAGGCAACTGTTTGACATGGTTCAAGGGTCTGCCGAACGGTACGCTCCGACACTTTTGGGATTTCGCCGTCGCTCTGGTCCGGCGCTATTCCGCTATGAAACACACATTTGTGAACCTGGCCACGGTCCTGGCAATGAGGCAGCTGGAGACGGAAACTACCTGGGAATTCTACACCCGGTACATAGCTGCGACGATGAAGGTGGTGGACCGGCACTTGCAGGAGAAGGCCATTATCCACAACTTTGTCAACGGACTGAGGGACAACACCTTCTACATCGAGCTCATGAAGAATATGCCTACATCATACTATCACCTCCAGTTGGTGGTGGAAATGCATTGTACGGTGCACGACGCCAACCAAGTCCGGATGACAACGGTGGGCTTTTTCGAGCAAAGGTCTCTCACAGTGACGGGGACCCAAACCACCGCTGCACGGACTCCTGCTCGGACGGATCAAGCCAGACGAGTACCCGCCCCGGTGACAGCAGCACCAGCACCGGCAGCCATCGCTCGTCCGACCTATACCCCTCTCTCAAAGACCCGTACGGAAATCCTCGCGGTTCACCGAGGTCTGTTTACGGATCCGCAACCCATTGTTGGCGTACCGGCACCAGCAAACGCGGACAAGTGGTGTGAGTTCCATAAGTCACACGGACATACCACAGAGGGATGTAGGGCGCTTCGTTCAGACATTGAAAGGTTGATCGGAGCAGGCCAGTTAAGAGATTGTGTGGCAGGAGAAGGACTCGGACGCCCGGCCCAAGCCCCCGCAGCTGCAGCCGGACAGGGTCGGAAAAGAAATAGGAACAATCGCCCCCGAGGGGGAAACCAAGCTAACCCGGGACCAAGACAGGCCGCACCAGCACAACCCCCAACTCAGCCCCGGATGATCAATGTGATAAATGGAATCGTTGGCGACGGACTCTGTTCTATGACGGCAATCAAGGCCAAAAGCAGATACGTGCCTCCGGGTGAGATACAAGAAAAGAGGTTCAAGCCAAGTGAGACTATCACCTTTTCGGATGAGGATCCAGTACCCCCACAGGTTCCCCATTCGGATCCAATGGTGGTAATAGCAGATGTCGAAGGAGTACTGATCAAACGAGTGTTTGTAGATGATGGTAGCAGTGTGGAGATTATGTTCGCGGAATGCTTTGACCAGCTTGGAATTGGGCGACAAAATTTAAAACCTTGTCAGACCCCCCTTTCAGGGTTCACCGGACAGACCGTCCATCCGCTCGGAGTCATCCCTCTGAAAGTCACCCTGACGGATTTCCAGGACCCGACGAAGCGGGCCATGGTGGAGTGTAATTTCGTCGTCATTGATGCTGTTTCCCCTTACAACATGATCATTGGAAGACCGTGGCTGTCACAGGCGCGGGCCATATATATGTTCGCCTTTCCACTTGATTATGAAGTTCCCGACAGAAAACGGTATCGCATCCGTCCGGGGCCACCAGCAAACCGCCCGGAGTTGCATGCTGACCGCCATCAAGGATGCCCGGTCCGGGGAGGGCCAACCCAAGCTATCCGCCTCGGACAAGGGGAAAGCTAAAGCAGACTTGGTAGGAGCCATCCATGGAGAAGCACCGTCTTATGAAGTGGAGGATATGATGGTTGGACAAAAGGGGGTAGTCAGTGTGGGGAAGAACATGCCGGATGACGTTAAGATGGAGTTACGAAGCCTGTTGGCTGAATATGAGGATGTGTTTTCTTGGGGAATGGAGGACTTGACTGGCGTTCCGGAAGAGATCGCAGTCCATAAGCTTAATGTCTTTCCGGAGCTGAAAACCGAGTTGGATTTAGTTTGGTCCTTGCTTCCATTCTATGCCGAGAAGTTGAAGTGGCTGGCCAGCCGGACGGATTTTCAACGAGATTATTTGAAGCTGGAAAAAGAAAATCAAATGCTTGCCGGCCGGGTGATGGTCCTCCGGGAGAATCTGATGACCTTGCAACTTTCATACCATCTGACCGGACTACGCCTCGGACTCGTCACTCCAACCATATACCGCAACTTCCCTCATGATTTAAGTGCTCTGATCGTTCGGATGTTTAAGTTGGGGTGGAACGATCGGGAGTCTCCATACCGTCCTGCATTCGAGGAGGCTGTTGAATGGTGGAAACGGATGCATGCCGGCAGTTCTCTTCCTCCTTCGCTGACCCTCATTCCGAGTCAGGTGGCGATCGACTTCACCTTCGAGAGGTATACTGGCATCCAGGTTTCCGTCGATCCGGAAGAATCTGCCCGTCGCGTAGAGCGGCTCCGTCAAGATGCCTCCATCATCCGTCCCTTTATCATTAGGGAGTTAGCCGAATTGGCGAGGCGACGTCAGGCTCGTCTCCGGGGGGTCCAGAATGCTCGTGTCCGGGGGAGTCAGAATGCTCGTGGCGGGAACAGTCGGGGCCTCAACTGTGTCCTTAACCGAATGGCGAAGCAGGCAGCACGGGGAAGGGGAAGGGGTGCCCAGCAGGCAGCAAGGGGAAGGGGAAGAAGCATTCAACCAGCTCGCCGTCCCCAAGTCCCCGTTCAGATTCGCTCTCCTTCGCGATATCCAAGCCAGAATCCCTTCCGTCCGTCTCGAGCTGGTCCTCCGGTCAAGGGCAAAGGGAAGGCCAAAGCCACAAAGGAGACCATGCAGTCCTCCGATTCTGACTCTGACGGAATCTTTGGCTCCGATCCGGATGGAGCTGGTCCATCGGAACTTCCGCCCATTCCTCCATTTCCGTATCGAGGACCAGTGGGTCAAAGCAGTGGGAATGAGGTCCACAATCTTGAAGACGACACTCCGGAGCGGACTCCTACTGCCCTGAATCAGGAAAGGGCTCAAGACCCAAGACCTCCGTCTCTGGAGAACGGAGCTATGTTACCTCCTACTCCGGAGCCTCCTACTCCGGAGCCCACCTCTCCTCCTGTCGATTGGGACATACCGTGGCCCAAATAGATAGGTTTTATTTTTCTTTTGTATCTGCGTCCGTCCGGACGTAGCAGATTGCACAATTGTATCATTTATTCAAATGTGATTTCTTTGTATGTCGAGATAGCTTATTCAAGCGTTTTTCCTTGTTGTTTGATCAAACCATTTTGTCCTTTTGTTTTGCTTACCTCCGTTAGTTTATTCAAACACTTCGGAGGATTTTATTTGTTCGTCTTTGCTCACTCCGTCCGTTTGTCCAAACGATCCGGAGGATTCTAATCGTGCAGAATTGAAAAATAGTACGTAGTAAAATTGAACAAGTATAAAATTTGACAATTCTTCATTCAAATAATCGGACTCCGGCTAGACATACCCTTTGTCTAAATGCGGCCGGAGCCAAGTACATAGTAAATAGGACGGAACGGAATCCTAGGCTCAACCCTAGCCAGAGGACCCGGAACTACATACTTGAAAAGAAAAGATAGATTAAAGAACTCTATCGGAAAGCATACCTACTCAGGATGCTCCGTAAAACCTTCGCAAGTTGGTGATGTTCCACCTTCTGGGGATTGCTCGTCCGGACTGATCCGCCAGCTCATAGCTCCCACCCGGATATGAAGCTGTGACTTGGTACGGACCTTCCCAGTTTGGTGCCAGTTTGCCAGTGGCCTCCTTCAGACTCTTATCATTCCTCCTCATCACCCAATCTCCGGGGACGAACGATTCCTTCCTGACACGCTTGTCGTGGTAACGCTTCACCCGCTCCTTAACCTTGGCCTCATGCAGCGCTGCCTGCTCTCGTTTTTGCCGGTCAGATGGTATGAAAGTTGCAAGGTCATCAGATTCTCCCGGAGGACCATCACCCGGCCGGCAAGCATTTGATTTTCTTCTTCCAGCTTCAAATAATCTCGTTGAAAATCCGTCCGGCTGGCCAGCCACTTCAACTTCTCGGCATAGAATGGAAGCAAGGACCAAACTAAATCCAACTCGGTTTTCAGCTTGGCTTTGTAGTCTTCATGCTCTGCTTGCAGCATGGAGATTGTCTCGTCCGCGTCATTGGTTGCATTGATCCGTTCTCGAGCAAAATCCCGACACTGGGACAGAGTGCCGAACTCCTCTGATATCTCTCGGAGGCAAGCGGCCAAAGCTGGAATGTCCTGAAACTCTTCCATTAGGGACTCCATTCCGGATCGGATGAAGAGCTCGCGAGTTCGCTCCCCACCCATCGTCCATCCGGAAAGTTCCGCTTCCAACTCCGTGCACCTAGGGCACGGAGGGCTCGTAGATTGAGAACTAACTGGTGAATGACGGTCACACGAGTTACTGATCCGGAGAACCGGATTCGGACCTCGGGGCTGAAGACAAGCGAAGATACAAGATTGAATATAAGAAAAAAAAAACACAAGTATGGGAAGAAGCAAAAAAAACTTGTTTTATAAAAGGAAAGAAAGGTTACATCATCCGGAGGGTTGTCATCCCCATCCGAGTCCTCGCTATTGTCCTTCCTACACTAAACAATAGAAGATCAGACCTATCCGGATGAAAAGCTATTACACAGAAATTAAAAGCTAAGGAGTGCGCTCTACATCTGAGTCCTCGCTGCGGTTGTTGTCATCATGACCGCCATCTCCTTCCTCATCGTTCCTAAACCGGGCATCGCCACCATCATCCTCATTGGCATCCGGAGATCCATACAACTGAAGCACTTCCAAGTACTTGGGCTTGACGGGAGACTCCGGATCGGCCTTCTCCGGATCGGCCTTCTCCGGGACGGGAGGCACCTCGACCTGCAGGTTAACCAGGCCCTCGTTGAAGGCGCGGACTGACTCGGCTGAGACTGAGGCCGAGCCTTCCTCCGGATTAGCATCAAACACCGCTAACACGGAGGGTTGCATCTTCTCGATCCCTCCGCGGTAAAACTGGTCCAGATCATAGTTATATTTGGCCTGGGCGTCCGGATGATAGTAGAACTTGGTGGACGCCTCCCTCCGGACCTCCGGAACCCAGCCTCGCATCTTCCTATAGACTTGATGGGCTGCGAGTTTGTTGGATTCGAGACATAGACCCTGCAGGTTCTTCTCGAACGCTTCGCTCCGGAGCACCTTATCCGTAAAGGCAACACACAGATCGCGCTGCGCACCCGGAGAAGAAAGGTCCTCCAGCTCCTGAACCCGGGCCTCGGCTCTGGCCGCCCGGGCCTCGGCCTCGGCTGTCCGGGCCTCTGCAACAGCTAGCTCACGGGTCAGGTTCCCCCTTATCCGCTGCAGCCCACTTATCTTCTGGGATAGCTGAGTATGCATGGCGTGATAAGCCTTGTTGATGGCCGCAGAAACACCCGGAGCAGCGATAAGATAAGCAGCAAAGTCCTACAAGGAATTAAATTAGACAACCATCTACTAAATAGACAAAAGATAAGCAACAAATGAGGTCTTACCTGGCTGGTCCGGCCAGAAGTATAGCTACTGTCCGGAGTGTCCTTGTTCGCAGAGAGGTCCGGAATCTCCACCTGCTGGACGATCGGTTTCGCGGACGAATGCTGGCCCGTTTCAGACCGATGGGGGTAGGACGGAACCCTCTTCCTCGGCTTCTTTGACAACGGGACGTCGTCTTCCTCATCGGTGGACGGAGGGTCCTCAAGGGCGATGGCAGCGGCCCGATTGCCAGCCCCGCTGCCCGAAACGGAGGACTGTTTGTTGCCAGCCCCGCTGCCCGAAACGGAGGACTGTTTCGCGGACGCAGCCGCGATGGTCTTCTTCAAGGCCTCCGCCTTGGCCTTCTCTTCCGCGAGCAGCGCTAACTGGCGCTTCCGCTTCTTCTCCTTGTCTTTCTCTGTCTCTTCAGTAGTTGGGGTTTTCATGCCGGTCCCCGAACCGGTTGTTGGCTTCTCCTTGTCTGCAGTTTTTGTAGTTCCGGGCGGAGGATTTCCGCCCGTGTTCTTGTTCTTGGTGGATCCGGACTGAGGGTCTACACCCGCCTCGATTTCAGGATACACTGCAAACAAACAGAAGATGAGTGACAAGAAGCATAAAGCAAGGAATGGAAGAAAAGAGACTTACAAGATGTGTCCCGGGGGAAGTAGTAGCGGCACTGGGTATAAACAGCCTCCTCATACGCCATCAATGGGAAGATGTACTTCCCGTTGATCCAAAACTTGTTCAGATCAATTTGGTTGTGGCTCAGTTTGTTGATGTCCGCTACGTCAACGCCGTCCGGACGGAATACCTCCTTATCCTCCTTCTCCCTCTTGCCATTCCACACGGGGCACGAATACTTATCCAGGTTGAAGATGAAGTAGTTCTTCTGCCAGTTCGCATAGTAGTCATGGCGACCCTTGCTGCAGTCCTTCACTCCTTTCCGCTTCTGGAAGGTGAAGACCTTCTCGTCTTTTGTGGCATCTACATGATAAAAGGACCGGAATAAGTCAAGGGACGGGGTTATGTCGCATCGGTAGCAGTTTAGCAAGAAGGCTCGGACGACGGCGATGCAGTTGGGCTGAAGCTGAGCAGGGGAGATCTGGTAATGCTCGAAGATGTCCAAAAACAGCTGGGGAAGGGGGAAAGTGATCCCGTAGAAGAAGTGACTCCGGGGAATGGCTGCGACGGTTGTATGGTCCCCGTTGAACGGCGTTAAGCGGGAGTCGACGGAAAGAGGAACCACCATAGCTCGGACTAGCTCTTTGACAGTTGAATCGATGTTGATAATCTCTCCGGGCTTCGGATCATCGATTTCTGGCTCAGGGTTAATCCCTATCGTGACATCAACACCTTCAGCAGACATTATGATTGAAGGAAGAGGAAGAATGAAAAAGAAGAAGTATTTTGAAGAAAATACAAAAGGATGAGGGTGAACAGAGATATCGCAGAAGAATGAAAAACAGGAGATGAAAAAAGTGAAAAACGAAAATGATGGAAACAACTCACTATTTATAGACATAAAGCTGATAAAAAAAGGGAGCGAGTCCCGAGGCGACATGATTGCTCTCTGGAAAAAAGAGAAAAAGAATTTATTTGGAAAAGGAAAACAAAACTTTTTTGAATTGACAGCGCATTTATGGCGCAGCAAGCACGCTTCATTAATGCGCCTTAAAAGCACGCGCACAAGAAGTACAAACGGCGAGCGCGTACCCAGACGCACCTGGGTAGGTATTGAGCTCCCGGGACGGACTGCATGCCTCCGTCCGGACATGACAAAGAAAAGAAAAGCGTTCGTGATGAGACACGGGATCCCTCCTCCGGATCGCACTTCCGGACGGATCCCATGTCTCGGGGGGCTAGTGGTGATATGGGCTCTGGCCCATATCTAGGCTCCGGCCCAGAGTGTAGCCCGGTCCATATGACGTCAGCTAGAATGGCGTTATCCGGGGACAAGGGGACATGAATATGACCTGTCTCCGGGTAAGGACAAAAGGACAGGACCACTACATCTGGGCTGGAGGCTGACCGCTCACAACTATAAATACAGCTTTGGACTTGTGGAGAAAGGTATGTTCTATCAGATAAAAACTCTCTCAATATATCCTTATTCTCTCTCCTATTCAAAGGCCCCTCTTTCATCATCACGCCGGAGTAGCTATCCTCGGGATACTCCGGGGCGTTGTTTTGCAGGGCTTTAGGTGAGAGCGCGCGGAGCACGGACAAAGCCTCATCCGGGCCGGAGACTCGTCATCATCCGGACCGGGACTGGAAGCTGGTAGCATCACTCTGTGGATTCACTCTCTCCGTCTTCCACTTCTTCTTGTCCGATTCTTCAGATCGTCTAATTCTTCGTCCCCTAAATTTCCCCAAATTAAAATAGGGTTTGTCTGAACTCTCCTCCTCCTCACTTCTTCTCACAAATCTCCTCACTTTATTCACCCTCTGCAATCCGACCAGAGATCATGGGCTGGAGCGTGATCAAACGTTTGGAGCGTGATCATAGGGGGCATTTTGAAGCCAGGCTGATCCCAAATTTTATAAGTGTGTCATCAAATGGTACAATATCATTAGCTATCCTCCATATAAGAATAGACATCTGAACTGGGATAAATCTGGACCATACCTTTTGTATCTGGTGCAGGTCTGTTGATGTGGCCCTCAGAATCTTGTATGTGGATTTAATGGAGAATTTCCCTGTCACTTCTGGTTTCCAGATCATGATGTCTTCATGTGTATATTGTATTTGAGCCTCTTGCAATTGATTAAAAATGTTGGTAGCCAAGTGAGGCTCCAGTGCAGGCAACACCTGCAGCTTATTAGCACAAAAATTGACAACATTCAATTTTGGAAAAGGTAAAGAAACCCCACTAGGCCATTTGTAATAGAGAGCTCCACTGCCTAGCAAGTTTGCATCCCAGAAAGACACAGAACCCTTTCCTATCAGAACTTGAGAGTGTTGGTTAGACCATTCTGTGACTGAGCAGATCCTTTTCCATGCCAGAGAATTTTTAAAATTTACTGGTGCAGTCCAGAGATATGTTGTCCATTGTGTGTGATTTTGCTGCATTTTCCACCACAGTTTGCAGCTGAAGGCTGTTGCTGTTGCTCTGATGTCTCTGAAACCAATCCCATTTTCAGTTCTAGGTAGGGCCATTCTTTTCCATTTCCTCCAAATTTTCCTCTGCCCCACAACTGATTCTCCCCAGAAAAATTTTGTAGCCATGACTTTCATTCTCCTAAACACAGCTTCAGGTGGCTGGAGCATTGAAAGGTAGTGTACAGGGACAGATAGATAAACATAATTCAGTAGGATGAATCTACCAGCAGGTGTTAGCCATTTATTTTTCCACCCTATGAGTAATTTTTCCATTCTTTCCAGTAGGGGTTGATGGTAGCAGATTTTATTCCTTCCACTGAATATAGGAATTCCTAAATATTTGAATGGAAGTTTCCCCCTTTGCATCCCAATTTTTCTCTTTATCATTCTGGTTCTGGTGACAGATGCATCCTAGTGCAAATAAAATTCAGACTTGTCAAAATTGATTTTTTGACCAGAACTGATTTCATAAGCATGGAGGAATTTTTTGAGCCTTCTCAAATTCTTTTTGGAAGCCCTGGAGAAGATGGCAGTATCATCAGCATACATCAAGTGAGAGCTGGGAGGAGTGCCTTTTGGCATGATGAAAGCATCAATGTACTGACTGTGAATTAGCTTCTTTAGACCTCTTGTAAATGCTTCAGTGGCCAGATTGTATAGAAATAGGGATAGTGGGTCCCCCTGCTTAATGCCCCTTGTTGAATTAAAGAAGCCTGTAGCTGCACCATTGATGAGCACTGAGAACCAGGCTGCTCTTATGTTCTGAAGGATGATCTTCACTGTTAAACCATGGAAACCAAATGCCAGGAGAATTGAATTCAGAAAGCTCAATGAAATCCTATCAAAGGCCTTCTGCATGTCAAGCTTGAGGATAATGTTATTACTGGCTAGGTTTTTGTTGAGGATTCTAACCATTTCTTGCATATGCAGTATGGTCAGCTATATCTCTCCTCTTCATAAAAGCAGACTGTTCAACAGAGATTAATTTTCCCATAAGAGGCTTGACTCTTTCTATAATGATTTTGGAAAAAACTTTGCTAACAAAGTTGGATAAGCTGAACTCAGAGAAATAGCTAGGATTTTGGATTTTAGGTATTAGAGTCAACCATGTACTGGCCATGGCTTTTGGCATACAAACTCCTGCCATGAATTCCTGAGCTGCTGCAAGTATATCATGCTTAATCAATTCCCAGCAGTGTGTGTAGAAATGTCCACTATACCCATCAGAGCCAGGTGCTCCATTTTTATTCAAGCCAAACACAGCCAGCTGGAGTTCCTCAGTATCTACTGGCTTAAGCATCACATCATTTTCATCATCTGTAATGAGCTTTGGGATGAGGTCAATAAAATATTTTAGGTATCTGCCTGAGTAATCTGGGGAGTCATCATTTAGCAGCCTTTGAAAGAAATCGACACCTTCATTATTAATCTGAGCAGGATCAGAAATCCAAACTCCTACACTGTTCTTGATCTTTGTAATTTTGGCTCTCACTTTCTTTTCTCTGACCACATTGTGATAATATTTGGTGTTGGCATCAACCTGTCTGAGCCATTTGACATTTGCTTTTTGCTTCCAGAACATAGCCTGTTCTTTCTGAGCCCTTATCAGTAGTGCCATTTTTCTGTTCAACTCAATGTTGTCATCTTCCAGCCCTAATTCTTGGTATATAGTTTCCAGCTCATTTACTTCAAGTTCAGCCTTCTCAATGTTGTTGTTCACATCTCCAAACTTTTCCCAGTTCCATTTTTTTAGCACCAGCTTCAGTCTCTTCAGCCTACTTACAATTCTTCTCATTCCATATTCTGGGCATTCCAGTTTCCAGCTAGACTCAACTAAATCCATAAATTCATCCCTAGAGGTCCGCATATCTTGGAATCTGAATGGTTTAGGCACATGATTTTCAGAGGACTTGATAGATAATATGAGGGGATTGTGATCAGATGTGGTTCTATTTCTTATCTGAATAGAGCTATGGGGAAAGATGTCACTCCAATCACCATTTGACAGGCCTCTATCTAATCTCTGGAGTAATCTATCACCTCTGGATCTATTATTAGTCCAGGTGAACCTATTTCCAACTGTCTTTATTTCTAGTAAGTTCTGCCCATAAATGAAGCCACTGAAGTCTCTGATACTCTTGGCAGAAGGGGGAATCCTACCTTTTCTTTCAGTTGAATCTGCAATAGCATTAAAATCACCTATATATACAGTGGGAGCACTAGGTATGGTTTTTAGGTCATCCCATAGTGCTTCCCTTAAAATCCTAGTAATTTTAGCATATACTATACAGCAGTTCCACACAATATTGCACTGATTTTTTTGGATAGAAATTAGGATGAATTGGTCAGATTGTTGTAAAGGGTGAATTTCTAAATGACTGTTCCAAAATAACCAAATTTTAGCATGTTGGGCAGGCATGGCATGTTGAAACTGTAGATCAAATTGCAGTTGTAAAATATCAGAACTAAGATGCATGGGTTCAATTATGCAAACTAGGTCTATGTTATGTGTTCTGATTAGTGATTGCAGTCTAAAAAGTGATGTAGTGTAGCCTCTAATATTCTAAACTAACACATTACCATATATGTTGTAACTAATCATAAGCTAGGTTTTTTTTATTTTTGTGAGGACCTAAGCCATTGTTCAACTGTTTTTCCTACTGCTATACCCCTTCTGATTTTTCTCTTTTCAGCAGGGGGTTTTTCAGTAGAGAGTGTACCTTTTTGGTTGTTCTGATCCTGCACAGTTGGAGGTTGTTCTACATTGTTTTTGAACTCCAGTTCACTTGTTGCCTCTTCATAGTTCCCTGAACTGCTGTCCTCCTCCTCATATTCCTGTAAAATTTGAAAAGAGTTAGTAGTAACCACCTATGTGGGAGGGAAGTAGGGCACCATGGCAAGGTTGTTGTTTAGGCTCCTGGCAACAGTCTTAGATTTGTCTTTGTGAATATTCATGTCATCAAAGGAGTAAAATGGGAGTGAGGATGATGTTTTGACTAGGTTCAGAAGGTCCATTGGCTGGGCTTTGCTACTGATAATTGGTGCCTCAACCAAGAGCTTCTCAGTGGGGCTGTTGTGGCTGTCCTGGTTGTGTGAGCCTTGGTTGTGTATCTGAGCCTCCAGCACTTTATTTTTTTGTGGTCTTGTAAGGCCAGAACTGTTTTCAGGGGTTGCTTTCTTCCATTGCTGGCCATCAGCAGGGTCTTTGTAGGTTGGCCTTCTGCCCTGGCTCTTCTTCAGTTCAGGATGCAGAAATCCACATCTCTGATCATCATGGCCAATCCTTTTACAGTTAGTGCAATAATATGGAACATTCTCATATTCTATATCGCACTTAACATATTTATTTGGCGCACCTATGATGATGGAAAGTTGTAGTGAGAGCAGCAGATCGACCTCTACACAAATTTTTATTGCTGATGGTCGAGATAGTGAGGCCGTGGCCGCATCCATCTTAACGAAAACTCTGATCTGGTTGCCGAAATCTTCGATAGCAGAGCTGTTGTAGTATAAGATCGGTGGCTTGTGTATGGTAGCCCAGACTGGCACGACGGAGGACTCAGTGTCGGTGGAGAAATCTGGCGACCACTTGAGAATCTTCATCGGTTTCCCGTTGATGCTGCAGACCGCTCGCATCCAGAACTTGTGGTAATCTTCCTTCTCATCCATCCTGATTAGGATGTGCCTATAGTCGAGGGACCCAATATGGTATTTTCCGGCAATACCCATGCCCTGAAAGGCTTTGTGAACCTGCTCCATGGCCGGTTTACCACTTGTGAATTTACCTATGAGGGCATTACTGTAATGAGCATCAAAAGTTTCTATGGCTTCAGCTGCATAGATGCAGGCGATTTTTCCGTTAACACGGTGGGAGATAGGTTTGATCTCTGGGTTAGAAGGTAGTGTAGATGATAGGGGCTGGCTTTTTGGGGCTAGAACGTCCCGGAAAGATTTTCCGGCGAAGTTTCCGCCTTCCCCCGACGGCGGAACCGCCATGGGAGAGACGTTAGAGTACCGTTGTCTCTGTCAGACTACTGATAACGGCTTTGATTATGAGAGTTTGGGCGTAATAAGTGCGGCGCATGTGGTTCACTTTAGGAGAGAGGGCAGAGCATTTTTTAGGAGAGAGAAAGAGCGTCTTGTCGCACTTGTAATTATCTGTGTGCCACAAGTTTTTATAATTTATTGGTTAAGTTATAGGTTAAATTAACTAAATGGATTAATATTTTATAATTAACTTTTAAAATCGAATCTCAAGTTTAACTCAATATCATTCATATTAAGTAACAACTATTTTAACATATTATATTATAATTCTTAATATTTATAATTATTATATTTATATTTAATATAATTGTTAAATAAAACTGAATATATTTTTATACCAAGAAAAGCACATGTTACGCTCTCTGGCGATATTAATCTCTGACAATTTTTCGCAGTGAAATAGCTCAATTATAGCAAATGTACTTTTATCATTCAAAAAGTGAAGTGCGATTTTTTATTCGTTCTTATAATAACGAAATTCCTATTTGAAGGTTTTTTTTTACTAATGCAGTCTGTATTTTTATTGAAACTGACAAGATTGTCCTTATTGATTTATCTTGTTCAAACTTTAGTCACTTGATCAATGGTGTATTAGTCTTCCTGGGAATAACACGGACTACAAAAGTAAAATACAACCTGCAAATAGTATTGCCCTATAAAAATGTTATTTTTGAGGAACTTTCTGATAATAATGTTAAATAGCCACAATATGTGAAGATCAAAACTAGGCAAAAGAATAATATTATAACTAGTGAATATATATGCAGCTTTATAATAAAAAAATAAACGATGTAAATTTTTATAATTTAGCCTGATTATTAAAAAATATAATATGAATAGAAAATGCACTAAAAGAATGAAATAATAATAAAAATAAGGGTATTTTTAAAATTTTAATCTGAAATTATTTTCGAATTTTATTATAATTAATATAAATATAGGATAAAAGTCCAATTTTGAAAGTGATTAATGATTAAGGTGGGAGTGACAGCTGGATAAGGTGGGATCGAAAGCTGGATGAGGGCGTCAATATCGGGTCGGATTGGGTAATTTGTAACGGTCAAGTTGGACCGAGTCAAAGCCCTAGAAATTTGGGGGCGGCTTCTATAAGAACACAATCAATCCCAGAAATCATTCTCCATTTGCGAATTCACTCCTCTGTGGATTCACTCTCTCCGTCTTCCACTTCTTCTTGTCCGATTCTTCAGATCGTCTAATTCTTGGTCCCCTAAATTTCCCCAAATTAAACTAGGGTTTGTCTGAACTCTCCTCCTCCTCACTTTATTCACCCTCTGCAATCCGACCAGAGATTTAGAAGCAGGAGATCATGGGCTGGAGCGTGATCAAACGTTTGGGACAAGGAAGTTACGGATCCGTTCATCTGGCAATGTTCATCTGGCAAGGAAGTTATTTGATGATGTATGTACTAGCATAGAATAGTAGATAATTCTTTTGAGTGTGTATGAACTATACTCATAACATTGTTTATAAATAGAAAACATGTTGTTCTTTTGGTATCAAAATCTGTCTTCATGTCTGCTCAATTTAATGTTCTTTGTCAGTGAAATGCCAGTGAACTGCTGCAATATCAGAGAAATAACAGCATGGAAGTGTGTAATACCAGACTGAGTAGATAAAAATAAGGATATCACCATAGAATGGTTATAAACTTTCGAAATAATCACTAAAAATACTGAGAAATGAGAATGTAAGCTAAATAATTACAGTAATCAGCTCAATTTCATTTTGCAATATTACAGCCAGAAACTACAAGTCAGTTAACACATTAAACTATGTGGCGACCCGTCAAATTTGATCTCGAGTAGTCTTATTGCTATATCAGCCTGCTTATCCATACTAGGAAGGAATCTCAGATCCCCATCCGCCTGATTACCTGAATTTCGCTTCCCACGTTTGAGCGAAAATCCACTCTGGTGCAAGATAACCTTTAGTCCCTCTGATGGTTGTCAGAATGCGTCCCATGATCTTTGTATCCATGTGAATGACTTTTCGACAAGCCCTCTAGCTGTTCCTAGAGCATCAACACATGGAACTCATACACCAATCATGCAAACTTCAGTAGTAATTTTTTTAAAAGCTGGAATTGACACTTTCAAGCTTCTTCACTGCCGCGATTGTCAAATCACAGAGTGTTCCTCTAAACACTGAACCAAAACCTCCAAATCCCAACTTCCCAGACACTTCTGCCCCATCTCCACGTGGAATACTACAAACAAAACACGTATACCCAAGAGAAGCAGAGCAACCAAAACCACCCACAAAAAGAAGAAAATAGCACTAACAAGAGTTTAACTCTTATTTTATCACTTGAAAATTCAGAGGCAGCAAGGCTAATGTAGATAGTTTTTCCTGTAATATTACCTGCAAGAAGTTGCTCAAGGTTCAAAAGGGTTTCATCCCAAATGGAGTATCCATTGCTATCATAAGCATCTGCGGTACAAGAACAACTACTCAGACACTTGGATTCACAATCAGCAGCGTAAATGTTTTCATATCCAAGGTGTAGAGTTTTCAAACTCTCGGGCCATACCCTTATCTGCAGGTAGAAAGAGCACCTTAGTCCAAGTTCAGCAAAAAAATAATATAATAATGTGATTCAAGAATGAAATTTAAATGATTCAGAGTTTCTCAGAAAGACTCAACATATTCCTATCGAGATAAGTACTGCATCTAATGAAGTATACGGTGGATTAAACAAAGATGATTGAGATGTGACTAACTCCTTCCATACTTTTGTTTGCATCGTTTCCGAAACACACAGCAAGAGAATGAGTCAATACCAATAACTGATTTGGATGAGATTTTATAACGTTTGCCACCTGTAGTAGGAACAAATAAATTGCAAGTGATGTCTCCACGTATAATTAAATTCACAGATGCTATTATTTCATACACTTTCAAACACTAGTAGCTGCTCGAGGGAAAGCAGCAAATGAAATTGATTTCAATTATATCCCAGAGTTAGTGCTTGTACCTGTCAAGCAGCAAGTTCACGAGACAGAAAGCCATACGAATAGGTACAGTGTATCCCAATGGAAGAGCATACATCCAATCAAACAGTGAGAACTTTTATCGAACACCTAACGAGCAACAAATAAAAAGAGAGAGAACCGGCACCCGGAGGAGGGAGAGGAGCAGTTCGCCGGCCTGGATCGAGGATGTGAGGCCAAGGGTGTGATGTGCCGTGCGTGGAAAACAGCACCTTTATTTTCTTCTCTTGAGATGCTATCGGATTTTATCATAGTACCTTGATTCATCTCAGCACTGGACCATGATTAGTTTAGACTCAGGCCTCAGTTGGACCTTGTCTAAATCACTTGGTCCATTAACTTCCAGTTCATCACCTTTGTAGTCATTAAGCTGCTCAGATTTATTTTTCATACCAGTGCTGCTGTTGTAACGCCTGAACAAACAGAAAAGCATAAGACGTCCTCAGAGTGCCAAACTTTCATCAGCTAGACAAATGGTAGAGGTGCCTGAGACCTAAGCCCGACTTATCTGTAAAGATATAATATCATTACACCAAATCACAACATATCTGCCCACAAAGATCCATGATATACTTGGATTCTACTACAATGTTAACCATGCTGAGAATGAAGATAAAATATACTCCGATTATTAAGATGCTTTCTTTCATTAGATAGGATCGATAAGAAAGCCTAAATGTTCAAAGAGGTGAATAATGAGAATTTAGCAGTAAGCACAGAAAATAAATCTGACATTAACCCCCACAAACAACATTGGAAGCCTTGTTTCTTCATTCTCCCGTGAACCTTGAAATCAGAACAATCTAGAGTAACTATACCATGGAAGTTTACAATTGAGTTTGTCTTTATATATGACTGGTGAGATGCTGTGCCAAACCACCTCGAGCCCTCCGATGACATAAAAAATTGCATTTCAGTAATAAATTGGTTTCCTTCACTCAAACATCCTAAAAATGACTGTGCAAAAAATGTACTTACCTCAAGCATGTATAAAAGGCTGAATGGTATGCTTTCATAGCTTTTGCTATGGTTTGTGGTCCTAATGCAGGAACAGCTTCCGGGGCAACAGCTAACGAAAAGATAGTGATAGTGAACGGCCCATATTGGCTGCTCAATCAGTCTGTCGAGGAGTCTGGCATTGGATTTGTGTTGTGGAGCTCAACAGATTACCATTGAGAGAGTAGGTACTTTTCCAGGTAGACTATATCTGACTCCATACAGCATTGTCTTCTATCAGATTCTTGGCTAGCTGAAAACAAAATAGAGGAAGATTCAACAAAAACAAAGTTTCTGTGCAGATTAAGATATAAAGTTTACCTAAAATCAAACTTGGATTCACAACTACCTGGGAAATCGAATCTTCTGTTACAAACAAGTTTTGGAACAAATCGCTCTTTTCAGCGCTTGCCTCATTCCAAACTAGTCTTCAAGTTGCTGCAGAAGCTCTAAAATCGGAAAACCAAAACACAATTAACATTCTAGCAAGGTGAGTTAGAACATAGCACCTTCATTTTCTGCTCTTCAGACAAGTGAAGGATGAGTATTTAGCTGTAATTGCACAGACAATAAATTTGACACTACCTCACAAACAACATTCATAACCTCGGTTCTTCATTCTCCTGTGAACCTTAAAATCCAAACAATCTAGAGCAACTACACCATTAAAGGTTTGTTCAACTATATATGTGTACCTTAAGACACAGTGAGGATATCACAAATTCAGGAAAAGATATTTCAAGGCCCCAAGCCGTGCTATTTAGATGGTATGCAGAATAGCAAGATTAAGAATTTTGCAGACCCCAAACATATTTAAATAAGCTGTAAGAGACATTTACAGCATAGATAAAGCAGGAGATCTTGCTAGGTAAAAAATCAAGAGCATGCACATTCAATACAGGCCTTCTATACGCAGTCCGTATTTTGCTTATTTACAGTCCGTATTTTTGTTAAATAATCATATATACAATGATTCTAATAGATAGCTGATTTGCAAGTGTATGCAATAGAAGTAGTATATATGATGCATATGTCTGATTTACATAATTAGTGACCATATCATATATATCAAAGACGTATTTTTATTTTGGACTGCAAAATAAGCAAAATACGGACTGCGTATAGCATGCCCCATTCAATATTAGGGAACCCTGAAAATGTAGAAAAGGAGAAAAGCAACCTGAAGAAGAAAGCCGAGACTCCAGTAACTCGAGGGCTTCTCCAATGTTCAATAGACTCTGCACTCAACAAGCAGAAAAGCAAGATTAAGAATTTTGCAGACAGTCTCAGAAACTTTATCTGCTAAGCAAATAGCAAAGGTGCCTGAGTTGTCATCTTGATACTGAACACACCAAAGCATATAAATATAGAACATAACTGGCCCAAATGACAACATATCTAGCCACTAAGATATGAGATATACTTGAATTCTAATCGGTTTTTTATATTTTCTTGGACAAAGGACACCACAATTGTCAGCCAATAGGGTATAGTTGGATTATTTGAAATATCAGCATAAAATTGCTTTCTTTCGTTAAATGCTAACAGAATAACGAGTACATAGCTATAAGCACAGACGATAAATCTGTGTGATACATCATTCAAAACCTCAAGAGTTCTTTCTCCTGTGAACCGTGAAAGCATAACAATCTAGAGTAACTGTACCATAAAGGTTTAACTCTTTCCGCTGTTTATTAGCCTGACTAACTATAAGGAGATCATATCTGGGCATACAAAAAGGCACACACATGAAACACCATCGAAATTCAGGAAAAACAAGCAACATTTTGAAGGTTTCTGCTCGCTATTTGTTAAGACTTAAGAAGGTTTCCTTAAACACAGACAACAAGAAATGAAGCTACACTGAAACATTTACAAATATAGAAAAAGCACTGGTCTTGCTGCTCCATCATAAACCATAAGTTTTCAGCCAAAATCAAGAACATACACATTCAATATTCAGTATCAGATTCAACATAAAAACTCTCAATTTCATAATAAGCCCAACCTAATTCCACCTGGAAAATGTAGATGGGGAGAAAGAAAAACAACCTGCAAATCTGAAATCAGAGACTCTAGTGACTCGAGAGTTCTCCAATGCTCATCACCTTATGGGCTTCAACTCATCATCGTGTGGGATCCTTTCAGAACCACTTTCAACAGCAACTTCATGGGATACAACTCGATCTCTGTCCTAAGCTCAGTAGAACTCTGACCAAAACATACTAATGATTACAGCCTAACTCTATATCTTCACCATACTAAATCTTTCTGCCCAGAAATCACCATTTCTGTGCTGGGTTATCAAATGGCGGATGAAAGATAGAAGAAGGGCGAGTAAAGAGGCCAACAACAGGCTAAAAAATGGGAACTTGGTGGTACAAATTACAATGATCTGAATATTTAATTCAATTTTTTTTTGTCATATTTCTTCATTACACTAACACTATGGTGAATTAACAAAATCATGATTAGGGATACCACCGAAATGACAAAATACTGAAAGTTAAAAACTTGAATCAAAATATCGAAGAAAAAAACCCATCTTTATTCATTCTTTCAACTGAGTTGGTTCTTGTACGTTGAACGAATAATCAAAATTCCTAAACTAGAATTCTTTCCAAGATTCGACGGCAATTCTCATCTTTTTGAAGGTTGATCTTCTCCTCTTGGATCTTCTTGAGCAATTCGAATTTCTTTCGGAGAAATCGAAACTCCTAAACCAGAATCGCATTCCAGGATTCGAAGGCAATCCTCGTCTCCTCGGTTTGAATGTTGAGTTTCTCCTTTTGGATCTTCTTTAGATATTCCAGTTCGAGCTTCTTCATCCCTTCGATCAGCTCTTTCTTTCGGAGAGCGAGTGCTGCTTGTTTCTTGATTGCAAGATTAGCACGGAGTGCAGCGGCACATTTCTTGAGAGCAAGGCTCTTTTCGATTTCTTGAACTTTCTTCATTTCTTGCTTCTTCTTTGTTTGGATAGCAAGATTACTTGCTTTTTTGGGAGGATTGCAATAGTATTTTCTTTCAGATCTCTTTTGATGCTGAGATTCTGAGTATGAAATGATTCATAGCCCACCCACCTTTATATAGGCGTAGGATTGTGATTTCTCTTCCCAACTTGGGGCTTGTAATATATAACCGCGTGAAAATAACCGTCTTTGACCTGGTCCACTCCATGATAATTGATAATTACCCACACACAAAATAGTGTTGAAGTTTACAGAGTGTCATATTTACCACCAAAATTTATACGATTTCAACATTTTATTGACTTTTTATCAAAAAAAAAAAAACATTTTATTGACTTTAAAATACATGTTATAGCGCTTATGGTTAGATTGGTTTGTTTTGACGTAAAATAGAAATTTGTGTTCAAATTTATTGGAAATATCAGTGATATGAAAGTTAAATTATAAAATAACATGATCAGGTTAATATTAGGGTGAAAATAAATATTTTTCTTATATTTTATTCCGATATAAATCAATATTTTAAATAATTGAATAGTAATTTAGATATTATTTATTTCTATTCTAGTTAAAATATTTCTGAAAATGTGTATTATGGTTTTTTTAAAATAGATATAAATAAGAAGATACCATATTAAATGAAGAGAGGGTTCACCCAAAAACCCTTGCCAATTATGTGCAGAATTTAACAAGTAATAAATATCAACTTTATAAGTTGAGTAAGTAATACACGTTAATTAAGACAAAAGTGGGACAAGTAGGTGTATTTAGCAATTGGGGTGCTTATCATGCTAAATTTAGATGACATCAATCGACCATTTAATCGACTACTAGATGACATTTAACCACCAGAAATAAGATATGTAAAACATAAGTGCATAGAGGGACAACATCGTATTCGACACAAAGTTCGTCTGAAAACAAACATAACTGGAGTTGCAACAAGTCAACAACAAAAAACTGCAACACTAATACTAGAGAGATAAAACTGCTCCTGATACAATCCTCCCAGCTGCTCATGTTGCCTTCTTCGACTTCTTGGATAACCCACTGTCAAATTCAACAAAAACACAATCAAATGCATTAGCACTCTTACGGAAATCAATCAATGTCGGAAGAAATATACAAAGGCTAACTATAAGCGCTTACTGAGCTGATTGTGCAGCAGGAGCTGGTCTTTCAACCGGGCCCTGAAAAACAACAAAAAGTTGAATCAGTACGAGAAATTTACGAGTCTTCAATGCATAAAGCAATGACAAAAGGAAGAGCAAGAATTTTTACCTGAGCCAAGCGAACTTCCCTTCTAGCGTTCTTCCTCTCCCTGGAAGCCTTGTTCCTAGCACGCTTGGCCTCGAACTGATCAGCAAGATTCTTCTCCCTGACCTTCTCACTCTTGGTCTTGTGGATGTTCTCCATCAACACCTTCTTGTTCTTGAACACATTACCCTTCACCTTCATGTACATCTCATGGTACATGTGCTTGTCGATCTTCTTCGACTCGCGGTACTTCTTGAGCATACGCCTCAGAACCCTCATCCTTCTCATCCAGAGGATCTTGGTGGGCAGCCTAGCCTCCCGTGTACCCTTGCGCTTACCATATCCTGAGTGACGTCCATTGCTCTTGGCAATCTTCATCTTACGAGCGCGCGAACGAGAGTGGATCTTGGTCGGCTTCCTGATGATGAACCCATCCTTCACAAGCTTCCTGATGTTCTGCCCTGGAAATCAAACTCAAAACATTTTATTCCAATAAACAAAACTCTAACTACTATCAGATAAAGACTCTCTACACACATTAATGGCCAAAATGAACTGACTCACTACAAATGTAAAACACAAGTACAGAGCGGCGAAAGCTCTAAGGCGGGGCCACTGCAAATATTTTGAGAAACAAGTCTTACAAGATTATCATCATCAACACAGAACAGAACTTCAACCAACTACCTAAAAAGCAATCAAACAATTGCAACACAACACATGACTCGTAAATCAACTTCCAAACCAGCAACAGGTCAATCAACCAACAACTAACAATCAATTTGGCCAATCATAATCATAATTCACAAAAATAATAACACAGCTAAAATGGCATGATCACAAGGCCATTCCAAACAACAATCACTTAAACCACTTAAACAAGCTAGAGAGCAATCAACCATAAACTAACAGCCAATCATCATCATAATCCACACAAACGACTCAAAACAGCTTAAATCAGCATAATTACAAGGTCATCCCAACCAACAATCACTTAAGCCACCATAATGAAATGATGCTCAATCAAAACAGCAAACAAATCATTAAACTACACCAAACAATCCCAAATCTCTAGAAACAGGCATAAGATTCAGCCAAACAAAACCGATGTAAACAACAAGGACTGAGTGAAAAACAACGTACGAGAGTTGGCCATGGAGATCTCGTTGGTCTCATTGGGATCCAGCCACACCTTGCCGCGGCCACACTTGAGGACGCTGGCGGAGAGCCTCTTCTGCAGCTTGAGAGAAACCATGTTTTCTGGAGGGTTTGTGAGACACTACGGCGCACCAGGGAAGAAGATAAGCACGTATATATGCTGACCTAGGGTTTTAGTTATCTCGGGATTTTTGGGGTTTGGGCCGACTGACAACAAGCCCAGTGTCTTTTGATAGCAGTCCGTTTAACCCATTACTTTTTCTCAACTTTGATTCATTGTTTCACCCTGAATTCTGAAAATTCCAACTATGGCCCTGTCAAGTGTTCCGCATATTTACAACTAGTAATACATGTATTTAAATTTGAATAAAAAAGTCATACCGCAACCCTCAGTTCTTGAGTTTATTACTTTTCAAACTCGAGTTTTTATTGTAATCCTGTGATATAAAAGAGTCTCAAAATTGCGGGAACATTATGAAAGATCAAAAGTCATTAATTAAAATTTATTACTTCTTTTAATCACAAACACGGCTCTTCTTTGTGTCTTTTCATTAATGATATAGTGTTATTCTCGTTTACTAAGCTGGACTGAATTAAATTTAAACATAATGAACTGAAAAACTATAAATACATATAACTGTAAAAAATTTAAATAAACTTAATCGAATTGAAATAAAATAATTTGCATTTTTCGTGGTAAAAATATAACAAACATAAGTGAAAATATAATCTACTAAACTAAAATTAACTGGATTGATATAAATTATAATATATTTATCTAAACGGAACTAATTTTTTTCAAAAATATACTATACTAAAGAACATAAAAGATAAAAAAGTTTATATAACTTAAATGTCCTTTACTATAAAACTCTAGAGAAACGGGACTAAGTTATAAGAGAGCAAAACTATCCCAACATTTTCCGTTCAAAACGCAAGGGGAAATTTACATGTAAATAATGAGCATCATGATTAACACTACTCAATTGATAAGGATTTTAGTTCTGACTATAGATTTTAGTTCTTAAGTCTTCATCAGTAAAAATTACAATAGAACTTTCTACGATTGTAAGCATCACCTCATATTTTGATATTATATTTCCCTTACATTTATAATATTTGAATGATTGCAATAAATGTAATGCATGGAATATATGTAATTCATATATTTTAAAATATATGTATGTTTCAATGATTTAAACCATCCTAGTTCAAATGGCATCCCAATTGTTGCATGTGGCACACACTAAAACTAGATAATATTGGACGGAGTCATACTTGAGATCGGCCGAAAGAGAGAATATATACTATCAATTACACGGTTTCCACGTAGGTAATTAACCTGTTTGCCGCCATGAGCCGGCTAATTGTTTAAGAATATGTTAAACACTAACAATTAATTAACTTTTCAGATTAGTATAAATTGCGGGAATTCCAGCACTTAAACATCATCAACTAAAGAAATTTTGATTACTAAGAAATTCATTCATCAGAATGGCATCAAAGCGTGTGTTGATGATGGCGGTGGCTCTGTTTGCAACCGTAGTTGCTCCGGCGATCGCCAAGGAAATTGTGGTCGGAGATGATAAGGGCTGGACTTTGAACTTCGATTACAAGACCTGGGCTGAAGGCAAGCAATTCTTCGTCGGTGATACTTTAGGTACATATACTTAGTTCATTTTAATTACTAAACTACATCGTTTCATTTTGAACACGGATATCATATAAGAAATAGTGAATTGTTATACGTAATCCGATATTTTACTCAACATAATTCAAAATACTATCAAACTTCCAATATCGTTTCCTGAATATTACTAAATTTTTCGATCAACATATTTAATGAGTACATTTTCATAAATTCGTATAAGAATTTTGTTCTCCCTTCTTATGTACTCTTAGAAGGTTTATTTTGACGTTTGTTTCTTTAGGGTGTATTTTGTTCAACTGAATTTCTAAATAGTTGTTTAGTTTAACTGATTTTTCAAAGTTTGTTTTTGACCTAAAATCCATACTTGCAAAATCTTAAGAATTTTATTCCAGAGTTACGAAATTCTAAACCAACCAAATAAGGTTTTTACAAAACCAAACTCTTAAAATCCCAAACAGAAACTCATACTCTCAAAATCCCAAAACAAAAGCAGAACTCTCAAAAACTTCTCCAACCAAATACACCCTTATATTCTAAACCTACATGTTTCCTTTACTAATATATGTTTTTAAACTGACTAATGGATCTAGAGAACATTTCCTTATAACTAGTACATATCTTGCATGATAGTGTTCAACTACCCTGCTGGAAAACACAATGTGGTGAAGGTGAACGGGACTGACTTCCAGCTGTGCGCTACGCCAGCAACACCGACACTCTTAAACTCCGGCAACGACAAGATCCAGCTCGCAACTCCGGGAAGGAAGTGGTATATCTGTGGCTTCACAAACCACTGTGCAACTGGACAAATGAAGCTCTTCATCAACGTCTGGCCTGTTGGATATGCACCTGCTCCTGCACCAACTTCCGGAACCTTTGGAGTCGTTCCTGCCGCCTCTTTCTTGATTGCTGCTCTTCTTTCCTCCATCGCTTTGATCATGGCTTGATTTTGATGGGAAGTACTTTCATGATATCTAATCAGTTCAGTATAAGTTTGTAACATTTTTAATATTTATTTATGGTCAATTATCTGGACAACACAAAGATTTTACGCTCGAAATTCAAACTGCAAACTGATTAAGAGTACAAATACTCAATAATCTGAATTAAACCACAAATACTCCCTCCGTTTCCATTCAAACTGCAAAATTCAACGCTCCCTCCGTTTCCACCTAAATCTGCACCTTTTTTTCTCAAATGTTTCGGATCATGTTTGATCAGAAATTTCAATCAGTACATTAGTTATAATATCACCACGTAAGATATTTTTGGATTCATAATGTACTCTATTTTTGAAATATTTAATTTTTAAACGTTGTTAATAAACATAAATAAAGTTATCAATGCTGAAACATGCTCTAAAAAAGTTGATCAAAATTTACGCAGATTCAGATGAGATAGAGGGTGTATGAAAATTGGTGAAATTATCAAAAAAAATGTAGAAACCCCCAGGGGCAGCCACAATGGTCGTTTAAAGTTTGAAGCGAACGACGCCGTTTTCTTCTTTATTTCCTCCCTCTTTCTTCTTCTTCCCTGCCCAAATCCCCTTGACCGAACAGTAATTTTTGCCCTAAAATTCCATGCTCGAGAAGTTGATTGTCGTCGTCTGAAAGGTGATTTTCGACAATTCACCACCTTTGGTCTAAGCATTGGTCTTGATTGTGTGCCTAGATCTGATGGTCGGTGAAATCCTTCAATCTCAACCGTTGTGTTCGGTTACGGGTCCACCCGAAAGGTTGGCCGGTGTGAGTTTCAGCCTCCTCGAATATGTATATAATATACACACATAGTAGTATATATATATGGGTGGGATGGAATCAGACATTCAATCAGTTCAAAATTTTCCCTTTGTGTTCTTCTACAGCTTTGTCGGCTCTTTTTTCAATGGATTTCTAAAAAAAGTGTTAGTTTTTTGTGCTTTCAGTGGTTGCTTTTCCGTCCTTGAATTCTAGAAGTATTGGTTTTAGGAGATGTTAGATGTTTAGTGCAATCTAGATCATTTGTTTATGTGCCTGTCAAGTGTTCGATAAAATTTCTCACTCAGTGTTGGTTTTTTTGGGTGTTGGTTACAGTTGAAGTGAAGAATAAGGCCCATTTTACTTCCAAACACTGAACCAATTACTCCCATTTCTCAAGCTACAAGCTTTCTTGTTCTATACAGGTTAGTCAAAGTTTTTGTTGTTAAAATCCCTTATGCCATGTATGCTTCTCATATTTTTGGTTATGACCTGAGACGAAGTCGTTTTATTCACAACCTGCAGATTTAAATGATGCGCTCGATTGTACAGAAATTTTTATCGCCTTGAGAAACAGATATTTACTGATGATAATTAGACCTTCTTGATGGGACACCTCTGAATCAATGAGCTAGATGTGAGTAGTACTCTCTACATCTTTCACCTTTCATCTCTTTTGTGCTACTTCCATCAGTTTTATAAACAAAAAAGGCAGCAAAAAATAAAGATCGATAACCTCTATGCAATCTTGCACGCTTAGGATGGTTAAAGCCAATCTTTAGCCATATCCTTTCTTGGTTTTCATAGCATAAAAAAGGCTGATTTTGTAGCTTTTTGCGTTTTTTAATCCTTGGTTATGTTGTAAAGCACATCTGCAAACATGAAACAACAGCAAGCCCCTTTAATTTTGTGGTTTTCAAAACTCCCATTTTTATATTCAGAAACACCTTCATTTTCCATATTTCTAGCCTTCCACTACTTCAATTCTTTAACACTTATCCCCAGATGCATGATATATATGTGTATGTATACTGTTGCAGAGTTACATCTCATTCTTATACTTGAAGCTTCTGTCGCTAGCTAAAGTCAAAATCTTGAAGTTCTCCTGGTAAGACTTTTAAAGCACGTTCATTGAAATTTTGATTAGATTGATAAAGTTGGCCACTTTTGACTGGAAAAGAAGCATGTGTAAACCTTAAATATGGACACCGCAAGGATGGAAAAGTGCGGGTAGGAATGCAATTAATGTCTATGGTGTGAGAAAACGTAAAGCACAAAGTTTTTCATTTCTAAGCGCATGTGGTATTTATGAGCATGTCAGTGTGTGTGAATTCACGAGGAGTGGGTAAATTCAGTCGATAATCAATTAGCTTTCCATAAAATGTTTTAGGAACATTGATGTATAATATTTGGTGTATTCTAAGTATCCCAACATATGCACTTAGGTTGTGGTTATTTCTGAATTTGTGATCATAGAAAGCAATTTGATTTTACCAATGGTATACATAGAGTGTTGCCTTTGATGTTTGTTACTCGTGGAAGGGTTAGTATGTTGGCCTCGTTTTAGTTATGCTTTTTACTTGCACTGCAGTAAAGTTCCAATGAAAAAAATTCAAACTACTTTTCCTGGTTTTGAAATGCATGATGAGTTTGCTTGTTGATTGAGTAGTTTTAGTATCGGCTAATTGATTATCGACTGTAGAATACAGAATTGAAGTTGCAGCTATAATGAAGAATATGCAGATGTAATTGCACTTGAAATATGTAATCAGTAGAATATTTGGCGAATAGAGAAGTTACAACTGTCATATTGGTGATTTCTAGAATTAGATGGAGGGGGTTGAGTTCTTTAATCCCGTACTACTCTTCATTTGTGTTCAAGTGGTTGAGTGATCCTGATTTGAATGAAAGGGAAAACTTTGGGTTCCCTTTTTGTTTTACCTAATTTCCATCGTTTACAAATGTACTTCTTTGTTGATTTCCGAGTTGACGCCGCTTTTCCTGGAAACTTATTTTTGTGTAGTGAAGCATATGAAATGACATTACCAATGACACCCAAAGTTTCAGTTCTATGTGATTAATTGAAGCTTCTTTGTTTATATGTTTCGCTAAAGCTTCCTGAAATATTTAAGAAGTTGCTGTAAGCTGTTATGTCTTGTAGTATTATCTTTGAATAGGTTTCAACATTATTATTTAGTTTTGAATATTGATTTTTTCCTTTCTTCTCGATCAGTGAGTAAATAGAACTTATTACTCTTTTTGCTGCTATTTTACAATTTCATCTCTTTGTAAGCTGGATGATTGCTATGGAATATTCTGTTTGTAGATGGAATTTATTTTTTTGTCTTCCCATTTCCTGCTCCAGTTCCAGACTACTTATGGAAAACCGCTTATAGAAGTTAGGGATCCTAAATGCTCTGCATAGGATGCAGAAGCAGGTGCACTTGCTATGAAAGCAGGTACACAAACATGTGAAATTTTATAATTCACTCATTTTATTTTATTTTAGTTTGATTTCCAGTCACAAGAAGACTTAAAAACTATGGTCAGGTGATTTGACAATTAATCCTTAATTGAATTGTGTGGGTCACTTGTATGAAATCCTATTTTGCCATACCAATGTGCCTCTTATGTTTAGAAATATCATGTCTCTTTTCATAGTACCATTTTAAGTCTGGTCATGACTTCTCATTCCCTTCTATTTAGTGCTACACACAGCATGAGGCATATAGGATTTCAGTTAAACATGTTTACTATTCATGTATAATAACATCTATTGGGAGTATGCCGTAACATTTGTTGTAAACTATTTCTTTTACTAGGTTGCACCTGAGTGCATAAAATGTTACGAGTTCTGAAGAATTATTGAACTGGGAGTTTTATCTTTTACAGGTCATGTCATTTCTCCTGGGCCGAACTAAAGGCGAAGTATTGTCTGATTTGCTTGGAAAACATTATCCAGGATAGATTATGCAAACTGAGCCCCTACAGCTAAAGCTTTATGACCAATTTCCTTGTTCATATGTCAAACAAGAAAATTCAAGTATTATAAAGGAGATGATGCAGATGGAGAAGGAAAACCTTCAAACAGAGGTTCAACTCATGTTTTCCAGGTAATTTCAATGGTATTTTCAACATTTCTCAGCAGACTGCAGTGGTGTGTCTAATTGCTCTCTTCTTGTATCTCAGGCACTTCAATACTTGCTAAAACTATGCAGCCACCCATTGCTTGTTCTTAGTGAAAAATTTCAACAAACATTTTCACCCCTTCTGTCAGAACTCTTCCCTGGTGGATCTGATTGTACCTTGGTGTTTTCTGATTGCAGTCTGGCTATTCAGGTTATTGTTTTTTATGGAAATTAAAATCGTCATATAGTAGTTTCAGTTTGTGTGAATTCTAGATGATTGATTTGCAAATAGTTTTCGATATGAGTTTGGTTTTCCGAATATGATTATTCTCTGATTTTATATCTTATTATTGAAATCAGTTTAGATGATGCATGTTCTATGTTTTCTTACGAAGGATTGATTAGATTGGTTCTGGTTTTTTGTCTCATGGTTAATTTTCGATCATTTAGTTTTTCTGCCTTTATGGATTTTGTCTATGTTATGCTTGTTTAGTCTAGACCCAAAGTGCAGTATGACAGAATGAATGCATTACCTTGTTGGTGTAGACACAGAGTGTATGAGCAAATTGCAGATACATTGATGATTTAATATGGTACAATTCTGTTGTGATTGGCTTTTGAAAACAGTATACTTTTGAAGATCTATACGTCTGTTCACGTGAATGTCTATCCTTAGGGAAATTTATGCCTATGAATGTAATTGATTTTCATAATAATAGTTTCCTATTCTAGGAGGCAAACCTGGCTCCAACCTTCAGGCTACATAAACGGTGATGCTAGCAAAATTTCAATTCTCTGAGATTCTTCATATGCCGTGCCCCTCTGAAACCCGAATTTGATGATTGGCGATGAGTTAGATCCTGCCATGAAGGAAGAACTAGACACGTAGTATTCTTGTACTAAAAATAAAATAAAAAAGACACGTAGTATTCTTGACACTTATTTAATGTAACGGAACTAGGATGTTTGAAAACAAAATACTTTTGTTCATTCACATACTTTGTTTGATGTGTGTGATATGTATAATTTGTTCATTCACCGCACGAAGGTTGAGGATTTTTCTAGAAGATCGAACTCTGTTTGGCTGGAAAAGATGCATGAGATTTGGTCCTTGGGAGATCAACGGAGGCATGTACCAGTTTTGAGGAATGCTAAAGATTCTATAAAGAGTTTGTTTAAAAAATTGAGTAGTATTATTGAATGAGTTCTATATTAAGTGTTAGGCTTTTCTTGCTTGTCTAATTATTGAGAGACAGAAGCTTTTCCTATTTGGTCGTTTCTGGTATAGAAAACCCTATTTATCCTTACATAGATCAGACCTCAGCTACTAATGGTTTCAACTCTTGATAAAGAGAATTTCTTTCAAGATGCATCTAGGATCCAGTTTTGTATCGAGGATCAAATGTAAGTTTTCACCAGGCAATAGTTTTTAGTAGCGCAATTTTGTGCACAAAAAAAGAGAGTAACGTTTGTTTTATTTAAAGCCCTCTCCGATGTCAAAATAGATGTTTTGGCTTGCTGAGATAATGATGAGAAAGAATGTAAATTTATATCCTTGTTTCTTCACTGTTTTTAGTACTTCGTTGAGGATGGAATTTCCCCCCTTTGTTTTTCGTAGCATTGTAGTGTGCCTCATGCTACAAGCATCGAGGATGCTGGTATCTTACAGAGCTACAAAGCTACAGAGTTACAGAGCTACAGAGCTAAAACTGTGTATAATGTTGATAACTCTACTGATAAAAGTCGAAGTGATCACTGAGGATATCATGGCTCAGATGTTAACACAAAGCCTGCAACCCAAGGATACCATTGTCTGTTGTATGTATCTCGTGCAATATGTTTAGTTTTTGTGGATTGTCATTACTGGATGAAGTGTATAGAGTATTAAGCAAGCAGATTGTGTTGAGGTAGGTTGTAATATATTTAGTTGTGGATGGTCATCACTGGATGAAGTGTATAGAAGCTAGCTGATTGTGTTGAGTTAGGTTGATAAAGATTTCATTGTAAATTATGCTCTCTCTAGAGTTTTGATCTTACATTTTCTTTCGTTTATATTATAGTCACTGCATAGTTACTCCCTGCATCAGGTAGCTTATTATTATGACAATTAATATTTTGTTTTATACATCGACGTAAACGAGTAGCTGCTTTTGGTTTGAATAATGGTAAATATAGAACCGATCAATGAAAAATTTGTCCGTGTATTACTTTGAAGTTTGAAGTCTAATAGTTCAATTTAAATTCTTAACACATTAAATATATAAATTCCAAACACCACGCAGAGCGTGGTGTGGTTCACCTAGTATATCTGATTAATTATCTGTCTGATTTGGAAGCTGGTGCTTGTGGGAGATTGTACATTCCAAAACAATGAAAACTATACTTATTCATCGTACAACTTTTCAGTACTTATGGTTCAGCCTGAATCTAGTTATCAATAAAGTTCATATTACAACATATACCTACTTTTGTTTCACGTGTTTAGAAAAAGAGCAATTCTATTTGCAGGTTGTATTTTACTTTTGCACTCCGTATTATTTTTTGGAAAGACTAATACACCCTCGATCAAGTGGCTAAAGTTTGAACAAGATAAATCAATAAGGACAATATTGTCAGCTTTAATCAAAATACAGACTGCATTAGTAAAAGAAAATCTGCAAATAGGAATTCCGTAGAAAAACTAAAAGATTCAATTAGGTAAAGGTAAGCATTTTGGTTCAATATAATCAAGTTTTCGGTTAAATTCAATTTCAATTTATCAATTCTACGATAATATATGCCGGTTAATTGCCTTTGAGACAATCTTGATTGTCACAACAATATTGGGCATATTAAGTTTGGTGGTTAGTTGCTGTATTTCTATCATAAGGTTTTGTACTTATTATTAACGCTTTCAAAATACAAGGTCCTCTGCATATATGGAACAGGTGATACATTTCATTTGGAATTTAACAAAAAATTATAGATTTATTTGGGTTACAAAGTTTTGGATGAGATTGTACAATCAAAAGTTTATGGTACGATAAATGACTTCTCATATATTTATCAGGATAATTTGTGTGTTTGTAACCTTCAATCTATTTGTCTTTCTAAATTAATTAGTTCATTTAAAATATTTAAATAAATAAATATAATTAATAAAAGAGATAACTATAAAATAAAGATAGAGTTGCAATGCAAGACACCAACCCAAATGGACAAACAGATAACTACCTACCCTTATTTCACATGAAACCCGACCCCAAATAATTTTTGTCCTCTTATACATCACATAAATCTAAACACAATGTATATCTTACTTCTTCTACGTGGCAATTATGTAGTACCCCAAATCACTTTATACATATCCTACACCCACGTATACATTCTCATCTTCACTTTAAATCACCACATACCTACACTTTAAATGCATTGATATATTCTACCCCAAATTCTCCAACTACTCCCACATTCACCAAAATCTACACAAACTTTAGCCACATCATATTTTCTTCATACCTGAACACAATGGTTCATACATCATACACCATGTATTGTACATGTACAGAAGATTGCTCCCAGTGCTACTACAACTACATGTTCCAGAAAGAAGTGGGCGAACTAATGGAAAAATTCTTCTCAAACAAAATATGGGCTAGCATCTTTAAAGAAGCCATGCACCTTGAGCCGAAACTGCAACTAGTACTCGATTACGCTGATATCGTCGAAGGAGGGATGACAACAATAAAACGGAAAACTAATCAATCAGAGGTATGTATATATGTTTCATTCCTAAAAATTATCATGTTTTGTTTGTTACTTTCAACATCATGCTAATAATTACTCTTTTTCCACAGACGTCTCGAAAATGGAACATTTCAGGAGCATATGTACAAATTCTGGACCAAGATGCAGCTAATAGTAGATTTGTTTAATTTTGCACCTAATAATGTCAAATATATACATTCCAGAACTCACTCCATGTAATATGTCGAATTTTTGTTTTCCCGCAGCATCTCCAACCTAATAATGATGTATCGTATGTATATTAAATAATTTTGTTAAAATACTTTCCCATTACATATGTATATTAAATTATATTATTTTCATTACTTTTATTAAATTATGAAATACCTTCATATGCATTAAGTATACTATTCATCAAGATAGAATACGAAGTATTTACATTTCACTCACCGTCCTTTTTCCAAACATTTCCATAAAATAAAATATTATTTCATTCAATTCAGTATTGTCCAATTCAATTAAAATATCATTTAAATATTTTAAATTAAATAATTTTATTCATTTTTGTCCAGTAAAATCCAAAATATATAATTAAGTTCAATTTATAATATATAATTAAGAACAACGGTTACAATTCAGACGTGTGCTTGGTTCTGATTTACTTAACTAGTCTTCCTTATATGCTTTTAATATGCACTATTTGTTCTTTTTTCTTTTCCAGTTACAAGGAGTGAAAGGTATGCCAATCGTTTTACTCCCCTTAAGTTAGTTGTGATGAAGAACTTCAAGAATACCGCGAACGAATTGTTCATCGCTGGCCTCTTGAAAGAGCATGGTGTAGTCTTGGAAAAAAAATTTGCTTACCACCAAGAACTGTATGACCATGTACCAAGGCCTCTGTTTGTTCTTTGATTGACTATCTTGGACTTGATCAAGTACGGAGCTTTTTAAAAATATATTTAGCTTTACTGGAGAGTTTTCCCTGCTTTTATCTCTAGTTTTTGGCTTACATTTTTGAGTGGTAAAACTATATGCCATCTCCAACATCAACGCTTTAGAAGCTCGTTGAGCTGTTTTGATGTTTATATATTTATTTCTAATATATTGATGATCAAATAAAGTTGCACTGGCCTTTTTAAAATTATTACGTTGTTGCTTTCAGTTCTTAATTTTAGATAGGACATGTATATACATTGCAGATGATTGAGGTGCAGCTTTGCAGCCATACTGTTGCAGAATCAGCCAAGACCATTCAAGACAAATAGATGGAAATTGGAAAGAGAGACCTCCAAGTGCACATTCATCATCTGGCAACTGGTTTTGGAACAATTCTTGGGGTGTAGATGTGTTAAAAAGTCCTGGCTTTTGATATAGTAAGTGCCCAAAGAATTATTTTTATTGGTTATAAACATGCTCAAATTGGATTCGATTCCCTTATACTTATAAGATGTTTGGATTAAATTTGTCTGATCTCTATGTCCATTCCTATTTTGTTGCTGAGATTTTCATGAAGTCCCAAATGCTCATCTGCTTTCTCTCATTCCTTGTTTTTGCAATTCCAAACTCTTAACTCTTAAGGGTGAGTGTCAGTCTCTATTCCCATTTCTACTGCCTTCTAGAATCTGGAGTGTCAGTTTTCATAGTCTTAAGGGTGTGTGTCAGTCTCATCTCACAATTCTGTTATTATCCCTGCACATTTGATGACATTCTAAATATCTTGCTATTTTCCCATGTAAATTTCAGGAATGATGTTGTGTTGTGAATTTGTATATTCCCCAGTCTTAAGTTTCCTTTTTAATACATAATTTCCTTCATCTTTGCACATTCAAGCATATGGAAAGCTGGGGGAGTTCGCCAAGGCCGAGATTTTAGGTTACATGAAGAAGAAAGGGTATCTTTTGGGTGTGAAATCTTATGCTCATGGAAGCATATGGCAAAGGGGGGCCAATCCAGCAAGGCCAAGGCTGAACCTTCTGCTGCTGCGACGTATCATATAATTCTTAAGTGTTTCATTGAGGTGATAATTCTTTCATCTCTTCTTTAAATTTACCCTACATTTTTGCAGTCATTTCAAAAGCTTACTATAGGTTTTTCCAGGGTAGATCACTTCCATTTTCCCTTTTAATAAGTAATTTGGGTCTTATTGTTTCTTTGTGTTCTGTGATGCAAGTTCTCTCATACAAAAGAGGATTATAGCTTATTAGATAAGAAATTCTACCTGATTATCCTGTTATGTGTTTCATTACAAGATTATCCTGTTAGATATCTGATGTATACCCTTTCTTATGTTTAAGTCTTTTATCCATAGCTAAAAGTTTAAGTTATATAATCACCTTATCCTTGATTCGTATGTTACCGCATCCTTGATTCACTGCAGTTTGTTTAACAATGCTTGTATGTTCAGATGTTCACCGGATCTTTGCATTTGACATGACAATGCTATCTGATAGCTTGAAGCAAGATGGAACATGACCAACAATTTTGACAAGATATTGAAGAAGTACAAGGAAATGCGAGCTGGAACAATATTAAATCAAGGATCGGGTACAAGAAAGTTTCATGTATTGGCCAGGTAAATTTCTAAATACAATGTATTTCTTATAGTTTGGTCTTAATAACCATATTGAATTTGAATCGATAAACTCTCAACCTCTCAACGATATATGCTGAATTGATAGAATAAAACATAAGCAGTCTTTCAAGTATTCCCCTAAACAACTTGATTCATAATACAGATGCAAAGAGCCAAAATCCCTCAGATGCAATATCTTTTTTGGGAAGCTTACCATACATTTTTCCAGTGTAGCGAACTTCCATTATCGCTTTACTAAACTAGGGTTTTTATGTTTCTTTGTCTATCGGATTCTGTGATGCAAGTTCCAGAAGAGAATTGTAGTTTTTGTGATGCTATGTGTTTCATTACAAGATTATTATCTGATTTAGACTCTTCCTTCTTACTATGAAATAACAAAATTAAGAATCAAGTTATGAAATAACAAATAAGAAATCAACAAGAAAGAGTAAATGAAATGTATCATTATTTATATTAGTAATGAATGAATACAATAGTGTGCTAACAAATTTACACTAGAAGGAAAACATGTTTATTCAGACAAAACATTTTTTACTTTTGCCTCTTTTTGCTCTTGTTTTCAACAGAGGTGTTGCAGGGGGGATTTCCTCTTCTTGTTATTGGTGACCACTTTGCCACCAATGTTAGACTTATAATCATCCCTCTTTATCCGACACAACACTTGATTCTGCCACCCCTCGAAGTTTTGGATCTCTGGGTAGGCCTCGCCGGAGATTCCATACTCGTATAAGGTCCACTGCCCAACCGTCTCTTCCCTGTTGGTCGACCGGAACTGGAGGACCCTCTGGTTTCCGACCACCGTTTCTTGACCGTCGCCGGAAGATGACGTCACCGGAACCTGCCTGGTGGTTCCGTGCCAGGTTCTGCATCCCATGCTCCTCTTCTTTTGAACGGAACTCGATTTCTCAGTGGTTCCGACATCTGCGAGATTGGTAAAGAGGAAGAGCCGTGGGGGATTAGTGGGTTGAGTTACCCAGGGATAGGCGTCACTAGGGTTGAAACTAAATTGAACTTAATTATATATTTTTGATTAGACTGGACCGAAATGAATAAAATTATATAAATTTAAAATATTTAAATGATATTTTAATTGAATTGGACTATAGTGAATTGAATGAAATTATATTCTATTTTATGAAAATGCTTGGAAAAAGGACGACGATGGAAATGTAAATACTTCGTATTCTATCTTGATGAATAGTTAATGCATATGAAGGTACTTCATAATTTAATAAAAGTAATGAAAATAATATAATTTAATATACATATAAAACGGGAAAGTATTTTAACAAAAATTAAGTAATATACATATGATACATCATTATTAGGTTGGAGATGCTGCGGGAAAAAAAAGATTCGACATATTACATGGAGTGAATTCTGGAATGTACATATTTGACATTATTAGGTGCGAAATTAAACAAATCTACTATTAGCTGCATCTTGGTCCAGAATTTGTACATATGCTCCCGAAATGTTCCATTTTCGAGACGTCTGTGGAAAAGGAGTAGTGATTATTAGCATGATGTTGAAAGTAACAAACAAAAGATGATAATTTTTAGGAATGAAACATACATACATACCTCTGATTGATTAGTCTTCCTTTATATAGTTGTTCATCCCTCCTTCGATGATATCAGCGTAATCGAGTACTAGTTGCAGCTTTGACTCAAGGTGCATGGCTTCTTTTAAGATGCTAGCTCATATTTTGTTTGAGAAGAATCTTTCCATTAGTTCGCCCACTTCTTTCTGGAACATGTAGTTGTAGTAGCACTGGGAGCAGTCTTCTGTACATGTACAATACATGGTGTATGATGTATGAACCATTGTGTTCCGGTATGAAGAAAATATGATGTGGCTAAAGTTTATGTAGATTTTGGTGAATGTGGAGTAGTTGGAGAATTTGGGGTAGAGTATATCAATGCATTTAAAGTGTAGGTATGTGGTGGTTTAAAGTGAAGATGAGAATGTATACGTGGGTGTAGGATAAGTATGAAGTGATCTGGGGTACTACATAATTGCCACGTAGAAGAAGTAATATGTACATTGTGTTTGGATTTATGTGATGTATAAGAGGACACAAATTATGTGGAGTCAGGTTTCATGTGAAATAAGGGTAGATAGTTATCTGTTTGTCCACTTGGCTTGGTTGTCTTGCATTGCAACTCTATCTTTATTTTATAGTTATCTCTTTTGTACTATAAGTATAGGGGTGGTTCCATAGAATAGGTGTGTAATAAAAATATTTACAAAGATGCCTGGCCATTTGAATGAATCATGGATGCATGATCGAGTTGATGGTAATGAGTGGAGCTTCACCGAAGCACCTTTGCAGAAAGAGTGACTCTCCAGTTCGAAATCCAGTTTATGTAAGGTCGCGGCGTAGCGGACTGTATGAAATGGATGGAAGTGTGGTGAGAGCCAAGTTGTTCGATTCAAGGCATCAAAATGTATTGGTTCAAAGGTATGCATGTATAGCAGGAGAAGTGCATGATCTTTTTATGCGTTTTGTAAGCAGAAGGGAGCGGGCTGTAGTCTCACAAGAAGTACTAAGAGATGGACAGGTGTTAGAAAAGTTGGAGGTACTTTTACGCCGAGTTGAGGAGTCTTGTAGTACAAGATCAATGGATGATGTAGAGGTGTGAGGTGTATATTTTTTTTTACATGTTGTGTTTAGGGTGTGTTGAGTGATTAAGTTTTTCAACTTTTTTATTGCTTATGTAATAAGCATGGTGCATGTACATATAGCCATGCATTAGTTTCAGGTAAAATTAATTGTTCCCTATGTATTACTTAATAATGGTTTTGTTGTTTTGTTAGATTGAAAATACGGTGCTGTTTTTTTTGTTTTAGATATCCATTTTATATGAAATGATTAGTATAAATCAATTGCAGCATAATATAGAGGACATACCAGATAATATAGAGGTATATGTTTGAAGACAGAAAGAAAGGAGAGGGTCATGGCTGCAACTGTGGGTGTAATGGTAAAAGTGACTATCTGTGTGAAATCCTTTTTTTTGTCACTAGGGCTATAACTCCTATGACTGCATTTTTACCTGCCTCTCTATTCAAATAAACAGTTCGCTTCAAAATTTTCTGATAAACAGTCACATGTATAGAAGAGTGAGTTATAAAAGTAGAATAAGATCTAGTTAGTATATTACTTTAGAAACTACAATTAGATATTAATTTTAAAATTTTTAAATATGGAAGAGTATAGTGACAATATATTTTTTTTTTAATTCAAATCTTGATTGATCACAATATCTTGTAAACAATGTATCCTATATAAAAAAATTAATCGTATATCAATCCATAAAGAAATATATTCATTTATTTTACTATATATTTTAACAAATAAGGTAGTTTCATTATTTGTAATAAGTCAATGTTATAATTTGAATAAGATTCTGATTATTTTTTATCAATACTAAAAAGTGTATATAAATGTTATTAACTATATTTTCAAATTAAAAAACCTTCAATTTAGAAGCAAAAAAAAATCAACATAATGTACTTGATTCTCTCATTTTTATTTTCATCAATTTGAGATGACATTCAATGAATTGCCATATTTCATTTTATATTAATAACTAATTCAAAATTTTAACTTTCGGCCCATATATAAAATTCCTAACTCCGCCCCTGATAGTGGTGCTTTTGTTCGTCCACTGAATTTAATCTAATTTTTTTTTGGCAATGCTATTTGCAGGTTGTATTTTACTTTTGCCGTCCGTACAGGAAAGACTAATACATCCTTGATCAAGTGACTAAAGTTTGAGCAAGATAAATAAATAAGGACAATCTTGTCACTTTCAATCAAAATACAGACTGCATTAGTAAAACAAAATCTGCAAAAAGAAATTGCGTTTTTCTTAAACCTTACTCATGTTGAGACACATAAGTAATTTTTTTAATTGGACAAGAAAACACACTTTAAAAATCAAACATAAGTTCGACAGCACCAGACAACGCCAAACTAAGAAGACAAAGTGCCTACAATATGTAACCAAGACAATGATAATATTATATAATTTATGTTGTGTCTTAATTCTATATTTTAGAATATACCGAAGGAAAAAACAAAATACAGACGTTAATTCCTCAGTTCAAAACTTCGACCTAGTCTCATCATCATTAGCCAAAAGAGAATATTAACGTCTTCCACGAAGTCAACTTTTTTTAACCTAATCAAAACCATATGTTTTGCCGCCAAGCCGGCTGATCATCCCTCAAATAGAAACTGCAAGGAAATTCCAGGAGTTCGTTTATACTATAAATAGCTTCATGAACCAGAGTCTTAATCAGCTACAGAATTAACCAAAGCTTTTCAAGGACTCTGAAAATATATCAGCTATTAAGATGGCGTCCAGAGCTTTGCTTTTCGCGGTGGCTATGGTGGCTGCCATCGTTGCACCGTCGTTCGCCAAGGACATCACCGTCGGAGATGACAAGGGCTGGACTTTGAACTTCGACTACAAAACATGGGCTGAAGGAAAACAGTTCTACGTTGGCGATACTTTGAGTACGTTCAGTTTCATACAGATTTTTCAATTATAATTTATTTATAAATCTTCTAACATCATGTTTTGTGACAGTGTTCATGTACCCCGCTGGAAAACACAATGTAGTGAAGGTGAACGGAACCGGATTCCAGACATGCGCAGCGCCAGCATCGGCGGCGGTGCTTAAAAGCGGCATGGATACGATCACGCTCGCAACTCCGGGAAGGAAGTGGTACATTTGCAGCTTCACAGACCACTGCGACAAAGGTCAGATGAAGCTGCTCATCAACGTGTGGCCTGTCGGATATGCACCGGCCCCAAGTCCGACCGACGGAAGTTCTGCCGCCGGTGGACTCATTCCTCAGGCGTCCTTCTTGATCGCTGCGCTCGTTTCCGTGGTCGCCTTGATCATGTCTAATTAGTTAATAAATTTTACTGCTGTTTTTTGAAAAATAAATTGAGAGGGTTCATGGTATGGCCTCTTCTTAATTAACTTGATATTGATGTAATCTTTTCATAAATGTAATGGATTCGATCTCTTGTTTATTTTTGTACTAAATGACTTTGTATGAGCTATACATATATGAATAATTTTATTTATTTTTATCCTTCGATATCTAACTAACGACAATGCACGAAAATAAGAGGGGTTGTGCAGGTCCAAATCGATTATGCAGGTCGAAAATGTGGTTAAATGACCCGATTGCTTTTGTGATTTTTTTTTTAGATTTTAACTCTAAATTTACATGGATATTTCAGACATTTAATCACATTTTTAGACCTGTATAATCCGTTTATACCTACACCTAAAATCTCTGATAAATAACCACCATACACATTTTGTCCGTATAATAACTGCTTGAGAGTTGTGAATTATATATTCAATATCTACAATTATACTGAGGAATTTGTGTTCAAATGAGTCTGTGATGATAAATTTGTAATTTAAGTGAATAATATGGGATCACACATGCACTCTAATATACAAAACTATACATATTTAGGTTTAGTCCTAAAAAAACTTTTCTAATCTTTAAGGAAGTTTCCAGACGTTAATTCCAACATAAACTATACTAATTTTGTTACATGTTAACTTTAAAATTTTAAAAAATTCAAATTAAATGTATAGTAATAGTTTAATGTTTAAAATTTAAATGACTAATAATTATTTTTGCACATTTAGGAGATCTTGGTCCTGGAACGAACTTGTATTAGTTGTATCACAGGCCCTATTTGCAGAGGCACATCCCCTATTTGCAGAGCTCAAATCCAACAAAAATACAAAATTGCCCTCAATAAATAATAGTACATTTTCTTTAATTTTGACCCACTTGTTCCACTTAATTTCATCTGGCATCAAAACCTTGGCAGCGCCACCAATTTTGCCCATCGGCCGTCGCCACCGGAACGCCGCCACCGAACCGATCCGCCACCGACCCGATTCGATTTTAAATCAAGAACAGACAAGGTTACTTCAACAGGGGATCTTTTCTAGTTTCTACTAATAAGAACAGTTCAAAATGCAGATATATGAATATATCACACACAAATGTCCCCCAATTAACCAATAAAATGACACAAATATGAGAGGATTGTGATGAAAAACACCTTATTATGGAAATCGACTTGCTGGGAAGCGGCCTTTTAAACATCGTCCACAACCTTCTTGAAGGAGGCTTTAAGGGGAAGTGAATGATCCACCCAGACTCCGTTAGCAAGCGACAGCCGGGGCCCACCGGAAGCACTGCCGTCGGCGAGAACGACGGTGATGGCCTGAGAGGAGAGGAGGCTGATATCGTCGGCGGAGCTGGACTTGAGGAAGGAGAGCAGTTGGGTAAGAGTCGGGCCGCTGGACCCGGCGGCGATCTGGCCCAGCACCACGTGGAGGGACAGCGGCGAGAAGACGGTGTTGGAGCCCTTCGCCGCCGTGGAGAGGAGGTGCTTGGCTAGAGTTAAGGAGACGTCGTTCTGGGAGGAAATTAATTCTCTGATGTCCATTTTTTTGCAGAGATGAATTGGAGACGAAGGAAGCTGTATAATTTAGTCGTAGATCTTGTGTGGGTGAAATAGCAAAAGGGTGACCGACACATCGGATCGGGTCGGTGGCGGCGATCGGTGGGCAAGATTGGTGGCGCTGCCAAGGTTTTAATGCCAGATGAAATTAAGTGGAACAAGTGGGTCAAAATTAAAGAAAATGTACTATTATTTATAGAGGGCAATTTTGTATTTTTGTTGGATTTGGGCTCTGCAAATAGGGGATGTGACTCTGCAAATAGGGCACCACTCAATATTATAAAATCCAAACCATATCATCCTAAATAATCAGCATAAATAAAGAGTGCAAGAGTGAAAGTAAAATTGGAAAGATGAATGATCTACAATAATCTAATTAAAGTAACTTACCTTTTCTCTAAATAATGTGCCAATTAATAAACACTTAAAATATGATTAAATACCTATCAATAATGTTTAACTATTAGTGGTGATAAAATATATTTTTATCAAAATAATTTGACACATATATTTGATTTAATATAAATATAAACTAAATCTTTAAATTTTATGGTAATTTCTATCAATTAGTTTCGCAAATATATGCCAAAAAGATAAGATCTGATTCATCTATTCTAAACCATAATATAATATATTTTTAATCATGTCTTTGTGATCTCAATAATGAAAAATTCAGTTAAATATAATAATGTTCAAATTCCCAACACTATGTCATCATAAGTAAATCTTTATTTTATTTTATTTAAAATAAAACATCACAAGAAAACCTTGGAAAAACTTTGTTGTAAAAAAAGTATAATTTATAAAGACAAACATAATTTTATTATACGTGACATATTTGTTGCAAAAGAAAATAATTCAGAATTTTAAACACTTATCCTCAAACAAATATGTCCTCAAAAATACAGTACATAGTTTGTAGTTAAACAAATATTTGATCTCCAAACATTTAAATATATCCATATATATAAAGATAATATTATTCAAATAAATATTTCTCCTCATAGGAAGAATATAATGTATAATATTTCTTACTCAAATTTAGAAATTGTATGATATAATCCTCCTACATATTTAAACTATTCAATCAATCATGAATATATATTTTGAATACTATGTCAATATCTATTTTAGAGATATATATTTTGAATCTAAAAATAATTTACAATTGATAACATTCATCATCCTAATAAGAAATTTATATACTATTAGCTAGTGATGAAGGTAAAATATTGTATTATATTACATTAATCCGAAACACACAATTAAGCAATGCATAAACCTAGACAATATTTAACAATTAATGAGATCATCCCTTTTCCTTTCAAATCTTGGAGGTTTATCTACACCAGGCTAAATCAAATATCAAATCAGCAAACCAAAAAAGCATAATCAATTAATCATCATAGCTTCCATCATCTCAATAACATATCCAAGAAAATGAAACAAAAACTCACCAAAATATCTTTATGTGTTGTGATGAAAGAGAAAGCATCCCCAGTTTGATCTCCTCCTTCTTTCCCACAAGCTCCATTTTCCTTGAAAACTGATTAAACCCCAAGCAGCCATTTTTACAGCCTCTCATCCTCTCCCCTGTGATCCTATATATCTTCTCCACTAAAAACGTCACCTTTTGCCAAATATGAGACTTCTAGGAAGGAATAAAGCTCTTCTAAACCCTCAACCTGATCAATTTCATCGATAAACAAACAAATTTTAAATAGAGTACCAAACATAAAAAAATTAGAAATATTGAGCCAACAATATTGGTTTGGTTTCTTCTTGGTGGCTTCAATTTCCACGTAGTTACACTGTAAGGAAGAGTTAAAATGAGGCCGATCAAACTCCTGCAAAATACTTTAACCCCGCAATGGTTGCCAGAAAAAAGCTAGCGATTTACAAAAAAAATAAATACGATCAAAAGCTAATAATTAAGTTACAATAAAATAAAGGTAATTAATCATAAGTCAAAATATACAATTATTTATCACCGTCGCATTATGTTTTTGTCACCGCCAAGCATCTCTCCAATTACACAGAGTCATCAGGGTTGAATATGTGATTGTGCTTATCCGACATTCTGCATATATATATATATATATATATATATATATATATATATATATATATATATATAAAGCAATTAAAACATTAGTAGTGCATGAAAACCAAAACATAAATCTAGTCTCTATTCAAACCCTGCGAGAGCTCATCGTTCTTTAAATACGCCATGTATATACTTATTTGCGGAGAATGAGAAATAGAAATTATATCATCATCAATCTTTATCTTGAATCAAATTACAATATACTTATACCATAATTATACTATATAAAAAAGAAAAACCGTGTGATTATGATTATGAATACAGCTAGAAATATTGCTATGCTAGAGTTTATTGTGAATCGGTGTTAATATAGTAGCCATGCGTTTGCATAATTATCGTGTACGTATTGTTCTGCCGTAATTGACCACCACATATATATATGGCAATATATGGCATATGTAAATATATCGTAAGGCGATAATGAATGTATATGGCATATGTAACCCAACAAGTATAAATAATATATCTATTAAGTATAGTAAAAGGAAAACAATTATATGTATTTATTAGATGAATGAAATAAAATAGAAATATATATATATATATTGTACGCTCCGGAAAATTAAAATAAAAAGGAAAATAGTCGGAATATGGTAACTTGCGGTGGTTGTGTGGCGGTTTTAGTCAAAACTACGTAGTTTCATCCTTTTTAATGTTTTTTATTAATTTATTTATTGACCGGAGCAATAACTCTTCTAGTTTCCTTTAGGATGAAACGAGTCAACAATTGTTTAAGCGACTATAAATTATACTACGTCTTAAAAATTCAGAGCGGTTTCTCTCTCTAAAAAGTGCTCTCACATCTCTCTAACATTATTACGCCTATCTCCCATTCTCCGACCATTCTAACCGATACAACGGCTCCTGACCCTGTCAGCGACGCCGTGACGGTAACAAAATCACTCCACCGCGCCCCGCCACCATGGCGGGGCCACCGCCGATCAACGGCCAACCCTCCTTTCTCCATGCTTTACTGGCCAAATCACCACCGCTCTCTTCATCACTTCCGACCAATCTAGAAATTAGGGCCACCTTTGAGTATAAAGGGGAACTAGCTTGTATATTCACCCCTGAACAGATTGAAATCCTTTCCAGGCCTTACCGGAACGCCCTTATCGGAAAGTTCAGCAGAGGTAGGCCGGCGATGCCAATCATTGAAGCGGCATTCAAATCAGCTGCATTCTCCGACAACTATCAGCTCGGTGCCATTGATCACAGACACGTCTTGATTCGCTTCTCCGACACTGAAGACTTCCAACGATGTTAATTGGATGAAATCCAACTGGTCCATAGAAGGTTTTCAGATGAGGGTGTTGCGCTGGACGCCAGAGTTTTCACCGGAGACAGAATCTTCTATAGTCCCTGTATGGGTAACGATTTTCAAACCTCATGTTTATTACTACAATGAGTCTGTGCTTGAGCAACTGGGAAATCACATAGGATCCTTCATTAAAATTGATGCTGCAACCAAGCTCATTACCATGCCTTCAGCTATCAAATTATGTGTTGAAATAAACCTTATGCAACCAATCCCACTTGATATCAGACTTGGATCCACAGAAAACTTCCCCAAAGTCAAGTTGGAATACGAAAATCTCCCAACTTACTGCTGTCACTGTAGAAAGTTAGGGCATAGTGAAAACATATGCAGAGATTTACACCCTGAACTCCCCCAAAAAAACTCTCAGAACAATAAACTTCTACTGTCCCCATCGCATCAGTCAGTCAAAAGAATGCCTCTACCAATCCCCCTCCTCCTATGACAAGTAATGCTGCTCCTAAAGATAAACCTTCTACCTCAATCCCACCTTCCAAAAGCCACTTCAAAATCCATGCCAAGAAAAAGAAAAAAAAGAAATCTCAGCAGAAAAGATCACTACTTGGAACTGAAGCTGTTTTGCTGCACAAGGGTAAGGAAGTTATGGTTACCTTCTCAGCTACTACCAATGTTGTCAATAACCCCTCAGCCTATTCAAGCTCCCCAGTTATACAAAACATCTTTGATTCAGACAAGGATGAGCCACAACCTGTTATACTCTCAACCCCACCTAAGCTCCTATCTGCTACAACAGTGAGGTTGAATAATGAGCCTTCTGCTGCTTCTCAAGTCACTTCAAGGCCTAGTATGGAAACATATAAAGAGCAACCTTTTCACCTAGTCATTGCAAAACCAAGGATCAAAAACATATACTCCAAGGATGACATCTCATCCTATCCAGGTATCACTTCCTCCAAACCTCCCCATTTTAAAGCTAATAACCTACTTCTCCTGTCCCAGGATAGAAATAGAAATAGGTTTGCTCCACTGATGAGGGACTCAACAAAGAGCAGCATTCCTGAAATGGAGAAAATGTTGACAAAGAATTACCTTCAGGCAATGACAGTGCTTCCCAGGTAAACCAAGGTACAGCCTAACAAGCCTAAGCTTAAAACTTTCTTCACTCAGTATAACAAAATTATGCCTTTATCTAGAGCATCATCAAAGAGATTTAAAAATATTTTCCATGATTAGTACAACCTTGAAAATCAACTGCCTTGTCGGGAATATCCAGGGAATGGAAACTCCATTAGATAGGTTATATAATCTTGTGCATGATAATCATATAGAACTCTATGTATTATTGAGCCATGGCATCCAAATAGCAAATGTGATCATTACATGAAACTGCTACATTTTACTAGCTTTCTGCATTCATCAACTGAGAGAATATGGCTGTTTTGGAAGGATTCTTTATCCATTTCCCTCATAGCAGACAATTCTCAATTCATGCATGTTCTTATTCAGAGTCATAGACTTAATTCCTCAATGAATGGAATCTTTGTTTATGGCCTGAGAACTATAGCAGGCAGAAAGGAACTATGGGATGATTTACAAAAAATTACCAGCCCTAATTCCTTTTTCATAGGAGATTTCAATGCTACGTCATCCATTGCAGATTACAGTGGTCCTTCTACTCCAAAACTTGGAAGTATGAAAGACTTTCAGAAATGCATAGATAAAATGTCATTGATACACATTAATACAGTTGGGAATGAGTACACCTGGACAAATAAGAGATTGGTTCCTACTCTGAAAAGATTGGACAGAGTTTTGTGTTCCCATCAATGGAATTCAAACTTCCCAAACTCTTCTATTTTAGTCCTTAATAGGGATAACTCTAACCACAACCCTTTATTTTTTTAAATAGATAGCATCATCCCGTCAGTACCTAGGTCATTTAGGTTCATAAACACATGGTACAAAAGACAAGAATTTCCAACTTTTATTCAAACAAATTGGGACTATCCTATGCAAGAATCTGGAATGCTTAGATTTTTTCTAAAGCTTCAGAGACTTAAAAAAGAGCTCAAAATTTGGAATAAAAATATTTTTGGAAATGTGCATAAAAATGTTGTGTTGGCTGAGAAGGCCTTAAGGCTTCAAGAAATAGTATATGATCACAATCAATGTGATTTTGAACTATTAAACTTGAAGCTGAGAAGAGCACAACTCAAGAAGCTACCAGAGAACAAAAGCATTTTTGGAAGCATAAAGTCAAACTCAAAAATTATAAGGAGGGTGATATGAATTCAAAAATTTTTCATAATACTTTGAAAGAGAAAAGGACTAAATTGAGCATCACAAAAATTAGAGATTCTACTGGGATTTGGCTAGATGGTGCTGAGGCAATTGAACAGGAAACTGTTCAATATTACACCCAGTTATTAACAAATGAGCAGACCGACTCAGACAACCTTTTCTCTGATCACTTCCTCTCCCAAATTCCCACCCTCATTACTAAGGACCAAAATTGCACACTGCTCCAACCTGTAAACATGGAGGAACTAAAGAGAGTTATTTTTTCATTAAATAAAAACAGCATTCCTGGTTCTGATGGATTTTCCTCCATGTTCTTCATTAAATCTTGGCACACCATTTCTACTGGCTTATTGGAAGCAGTTCAAGACTTTATGTCTGGTGCAAACATTCCCGGAGGAATTACAGCCACTTGGATTGCTGTAATTCCTAAAAAAGACACACCTTTGACTTTTGATGATTTCAGACCAATTAGCTTATCTAATGTCATAAATAAAGTATGTTCCAAAGTGCTAATGGAAAGGATGAAACCTTTTATGACCGATCTGATCTCACGAAATCAAACAACTTTTCTTCATGGTAGGGACATATCAGATAATGTCTTATACCTAAAAGAAATGGTTAGACACTTAAATAGAAAAACCAGCAATCCAAATTGTATAATCAAATTGGATCTTAAAAAAACTTTTGATAGAGTAAGCTGGTTCTTTCTAGAAAAAGTTCTTATGAAATTTGGTTTCATAAGAATTTGGTACACTGTATCATCAAGAATCTATCACAGGCTTGGTTCTCAATCTTGATAAATGACAAGCCTGTTGGATTCTTTAAAGCCTCAAGGGGTATTAAACAGGGAGATCCACTCTCTCTTTCTTGTTTAATATCTTTTCTGAATTTCTCAGTTTTATTTTTGAAACAGGGAAGTTTAACTATTTTAACTTACCAAGAAATGCTATCCCTACTTTTGACCTCTTCTATGCAGATGATACAGTCCTTTTCTTTTCAGTAAATAAAATCACCTTGATTAGACTTTCTGCCTTTCTGGCTACATTTGAAAATGTCACAGGTCAAAAAACAAGTTATGAAAAAAGTGACTTTTTTATTAGTAAACATGCCTCTTTGGTTGTCATAAATCAGGTTAAAAATATCCTTGGTATGAAACAAGGTTCTTTTCCTTTCAAATACTTGGGTTGCCTCATTTTTGTTGGGAGAATAAAGAACTATTATTTCAATCCAACGATTGAACAAATCAGTAAGAGGCTTAGCTTTTGGAAGCACAAATGGCTTACCTCTGGTGGAAAGATCACTCTTATACAGGCATAGGCATGTTTATATGCAATTCCCCAGCATATATTCTCAGTGATGACACCAACAACACACATCATAGATACCATGGAGAAAATGATTGCAAATTTTCTCTGGGGCTCTACTGTAGTGAAAGCAAACAAAAATGGAGAAAAATGGCCTAAACTTTGTTTCCCAGTGGAACAAAATGGTTTAGGTTTCAGATCTCTCCCACATATTGTTCTTGCTTGCTCAGTAAAATTATGGTGGAAATTACAACAGGGAACCTCTCTTTGGTCACAATTCATTCATAATCTTCCAATAACAGTAAGACATTCTCACACTTGGCTAAGAATTTGTGAGGTTAACTGCATAGGGGAACATCACTCAGTTGTTATTCATGGAAGAGGCAATTGTAATTTCTGGACCTCCAACTGGACTGGAATGGGACCTCTACAGGATCACTATCCCACTCATCTCACACAGATCCCTAGTTCCTGTTCATTTTCTCAATTTATTGAAGGAAAAGCAGAATATCTCTCCCAGCTGGTGGATGCTGTCAGCCCAGAACTTATTCAGGTCATGGAATCTGCTGTTATTCATCATCACAAGGAGGACAGACTTATTTGGAAGCCCTCTAAGGATGGATCTTTTACCTTCAGCTCTGCATACAAAACAGTTCAAGAGACAAGACCTTCATCCTCTTCTCTGGCTAAGCTATGCCAGATTCATATTCCTAAAAAGATTCTATTCTTCACATGGAGGCTTTTCAACTCTTTGCTTCCTTTTGATGAGGTATTCAGATACTTTGGTTTTCAGTTAGCCTCAAAATGCCACCCGTGCAATAATTCAGATTCAATGGATCACTGGTTCAGCTCTTGCTCATTCTCTGAAATGCTTGCTTCAATTGGCATTCTAGATATGCCTTTTCCATCCATTTTTGACAGACTATCCTATTATATCACACATACAGGTTTTCCAAGCATACAAGCTAAACTTATCAAATTGTTGTGTAATATAATAGTTTGGTGCTTATGGAAGGCTAGAAATAAATTGCTGTTTGAAAAAATTAGACCTAGCAGAACCTTCATTATTAGAGAGATCAAGCATATAATGTACTACTCTCGATCAGCCAACCCCTTATTCTCACCAAATCCAGTGGACAGAGAGATCTGTGATGCACCCTACATACCTTTTAGCCATAGACATCCAAAGCCTAGAGTACAGGTGATCAGATGGACAAAGCCCCTCTTTAGATTTAAGCTAAATGTAGATGCAGCTTGGAAAAATGGAAATTGTGGCATTGGGATGATTCTTAGGGATGAGCAAGGTAATAATGTTAGTGTTAGTTTTTTTCTAGTACTAGCACTGCAGACTCTTTTCTTTTTTTTTTGATAACAAGCATATCTATTATTATTAACTAGCTAAATATCATCGTGCATTGCACGATATATTTAATCTTTTTTTATGCTAATATTATGAAAGAATTTAAAAGAAAAACTCTTTAAGACAATTAACAAAATCATAGTGGCAAATTTCGAAAGACTATAATATTGTAAAAAGAGGTACAAAAAGAGGTAAATATGACTTACCACACCATGTTTCCCCATTAGCTACTACATCATTCTTTGCTTAATATCTTCCAATTCGGGATCAACATACAAAAACAAAGTAGGTATCATATTAAACAGAACATAGCCAAATGATTTAACCTCTTAAAATACCCAGAGTAAATGATAATAAATCATAACTTGTTTGTTGTAATGATAATATCTTAATGTGGAAATGTTTATTGTATAATGAATATGAATGCGTTGTATTTATGAGCATAATTTGTAGTAATTTGTGGTATGGAAGACGGAAAAGAAACAAAAACATATAATACCACAAAAAGTTATACGTAGAGATTATAAATGTAATCTTGCCAAAAATTATGTGGGATGGAGAATGAAACAATAAAAATAAAAGAATAGCATTAAAGTAAAATATATTAATACCATAGTTATGCTATATTGTACGTAAGCAAACCATATATTGTGTTAGTGTAACAATATAAAATAGAAAGATCTTAATATGGAAATGGTTATTGTATAATAAATGTGAATGAGTTGTATTTATGCGCGTAACTTGTAGTAATTTGTGGTAATATGGAAGGTGGAAAAAAGTTATGGTAGATTACAGCTAAAAAAAAAAGAAACAAAACATATAATACCACAAAAAGTCATACGTATAGATTATAAATGTATCCTTACCAAAAATTATGTGGGATGAAAAATGAAACAATAAAAATAAAAGAAACAAAAAAGAAATGTATAAAAAAGGTAGGCGCCGCAATATGGTGAACTTGCGGTGGTTATGTGGTGGTTTTAGTCAAAAACTACGTAGTTTCATCCTTTTTATTACTTTTTATTAATTTATTTATTCACCGGAGCAATAACTCTTCTAGTTCCCTTTAGGAAAAGAGTTTAGTACAGTTGCCCTTGGGTGTTCTGCTTGAACTTCCCGTCTTGGGACTTTAGTGAAATAAATTACAGGGAAAGAACTATCAAATTCCTAATATCTTGTACTAGTTCTGCCACTTGCCATGGCGGCTTGGCTTCCTTATTATGCATGTAAGATACTAGCAACATTGAATCTGTTTTGACATGCAAATACTGAGGTTGTAAGTGTCGCATGTGCGTTAAAGCTTTCCAGCATGCAAACAACTCTGCATGTAGGGCAGAAAAAGCTTTGAACTTGTCATCTCCTCTCCATATACATTGATGAACATAGTTGTGCGGTGTGCAGGTCCAAGCAGCTGCCGCACTCCCACTCTCTTTCTTGAAAGCTCCGTCAAAACTTACCTCCCAATACTGTTGTGACGTGTCCAAACTTGGATCCTGTGATAGGAGATGTTGCTAAGGTAACTGAACCTCATCAATGTCCTCCCATATTCGGCTTTTCTGAATCCTTGATAACTCTTCATTTGCACCAATTACAACCTGAGTTGGATCCTGTAATCTATCCTTAAAAACTTCCCCATTCCTGTCCTTCCATATACCCCATATAAGACATATGGAGAAAAGCACATCTTCTTGTGAAGGTGATGTTTCAAACCACCTCCAGAACCAAGACCTGAAATCTGGTGCTGAGGCTGATACAAAATCAAAACCTAACCTGGATATTCTCCAGACGCTTCTTGCTTTTTCACAACCAAGAAAGATGTGAGTTACATCTTCCTGCACTAAACCATACCTCTTGCATATAGGTGTATCTAAACAATTTCTAAACCAGAGTCCCAAAACTGTAGGGAGACAGTTCTGGAGAGCCTTCCAAACTCCTATAATTATCTTGAGTGGGAGATTGAGACCCCAAAACTTTGACCAATTTCTGTTCACCTTTTTTTTTTAATTTAATCCGTCAATGACGGGGTTTTATGGGTGTTCTCCCTTTTCCATTAAGATCAATATCAGTTGCCAAAATATGCTTACAATTTGTTGAGATTAGGAGAAATTTCTAAGAATATAACTATCTAATTCTTCTCCGTACTCATGGCGGTAACACCATACTCAGGGCAGCATATTACAAACTAACAGATTTTCTTCTTCCTCCTGAATCTAGACACCTCACCATTGTACAACATTCTAGGGCTCCAGAATTCACCCTCTCAGTTAACAGTGCCAGGACAGCCGGTTCTATTAAAATAAAGACCCTCTACATGTACCCATCAATCACGTTGCGGAGTCCCAGGGTAAAAGGGAGTTCCTTATTGTGTTTTGGGCTTACATTAGAGCAATCCATAAGCATACCGGACTTACATCTAGCCATGAAAACTAAGAAAGATTCATCTAGAATTATAACTACAGATTGTCATATGGATTTCTCCTTTAGAGGTGATATAGTCCATCATCAAGAAGAGAAACAAATCACAAAAACCCCGTATCTAAGATCAAAAACCAAAAAGACTGAAAATAAATTTTTAAAAAAGGGGAAAAAGAACTAAAACCACCTTTTCAGTCTAATTGTGCAAATTCCAGTATAAACCTGTCCAAATCTGCCCAACCCGAGCCGACCCGACCGACCCGACCCGATCGAGCCGACTCGACCGAGTCGACCCGAGCCAAAACGAGCCGTTGACCTGTTGCTGCCCGGATCAGAGACGGATCTGGCCACGTTGGTCGTCGCCGGAGGCACGCCTTGGTCCTCGTCGGAGGCGCTCATCCTCGGCGGTCTGGTGTCCTCTGTGCTGGACTGATCGGACTCCTTGGCATCGGCTCTGGTGCGGCTTCCTAACTCCGGGCTGATACTTTCGGAGCTCTGTTTCCCTGGCCGATGGCATCTCGGCATCTTTGGCGGCGTGCGAGCAGCGTTCGAGCGGTGGCGACCCGCTCGTCCCGTCCCGCTCGTACCGACGGATCGAGGCTGAAATACTGAGATTGTTGCTTGTCGAGAAAAAAGGTGGTTTCGGGTGTGGGATAGGAAGGGGTGGTTGGAAACGGAAAGGAAAAGGTGAGGGGGAGGCCGTCGGCCGGTGAAAGCACTGGCGGCCTCTACTGAAGAAAGTAGATCTGGTTTGCTTTTTGGGGGAGAGGAGAGAAAAAAAATCGTCACCTTAAGGTGTTGTACCAATTTCTGTTCACCTGAGTTATTGGATGCTGAAGATGTGGCTGCAAACTCCTATATCTATCCTAAACACTGCAGCCTCTTAGTTCATTACTCCGTTTAGAGTAAACTTTTGCAATGTAAGTTTGGCCAATCCTTTGGCACAATTTGATGATTTTGGGAGCCAAATAAATTTCCTCCACTGTTCACAGTGGTTTTACTTAAAAAAAATTGTTTAAGCGACTATGCCATCGACATTTATATTTAAATTAAAATTATTAAAATTTAAAAAAATATTACATTTTTCTTAAAATTAAATAATTATTTTGTTAGCTGTTAAAAATGGGACATGCTAGATGTAGGTTGTATTTTACTTATTTGCAGTCTAAAATAAAAAATACGTTTCCGATATATATTGTTATGGTCCATAATTATGTATATCAAACATATACATCTAATATATTACTTCTATTACCGCGTGTTGGCCACGCGCCACACGTGCCACCTCGCCCAGGTGCCCGCGCGTGCGATCCACGCGCCGCCGCGCCAGAGTTTCTTCGGTGGTCTACCTCTTCCCGGCTGAAATGGGTTACCTCTATTTTTCCTTTTTCTCTATTTTTAAAGACTTTTTAGACTTTATTTTCATTTAAATACTAGGGGATATGCTTAGTAACTGGTCTTTTTGCTCAAATATTGGTCACGTATGCTGTCTGCCAATTTCTTACTTTTCCAACGAATACTAGTTTGTTAGAGCAAGTTGGCTTTCGATCTGATGGTGTATATGGACAGGAGAAATCCAAGTCGGTTAGTAGTATTTCTACTTACTTTCTGGCAGTTTCATGGTAATCAGATTTGTAGACAGGAGGGATTGGAAGTGATTATCCACTCTGATTTGCGTTAAGCATCATACGGATGCCCTGATTCTCTAGAAGCAACCAGGAAGGTCTCCTACTGGCCCGAGGGGGTATCATCAACATTTAAAGAGACTGTCCTGGGAGCGACTGGAGTTTTAGGGGATCGTCCGATATCACTATCAGTCTGCAGTCAGCCAGTTCGACCCGAACTGGTCGAAAGAGCCGCTGATGGCGACTATATTCACATGTCTAATATCCCCCTTGTAGTTTTTCATCATTTTTTAGGTAGGGTTTAGATGGGTTATTACCGGCTCTTAGTACTTTTCGTTGGATATAGAGAGAGAGTCTCTATAACTCTCCTTGTAATCGCACTAGTTGCCTCCTGTTTTGGGAGTTATCAGTATTTATTTTTCTGTCATTTACGGTCTGGGGATGCCAAATAAAAACTTCTTCCACCGATTTCTTGGTGGTTTAGCCTTAATATATATATATATATATATATATATATATTACTTCTATTACATACAATTACAAATCAGTTATATATCAAAGTTATTGTATATATATAATTATTTAAAATACGGACTGTATCTAGAGAAACAATAAAAAATATATACCTAGTCATTCATTAGAGACGAGAAATAACTTTGCTTGAAGGAACAAGTCAATAGCTAAAATATTCGCACATACCATCGCCATTTGTACTTGACACTAAACGTTCGTATATGCAAAGCCAGAAAACGTATCAGTAGTCAGTAGCATATTGCATTGCCGCCATAAGCCGAACAGCCGGCTGATCAATATTTCTTAATATTTTAACAAAATTGAGACCTATATAAATCAACAAAAACCCTGTCCGTTAAATATCAAAATATAGCAAAGCCAGCAAATACAAATCAATTTATAAAGTTCACAAAATGGCCTCAAAATTAATGTTAATCGCGGTGGCTGTTATCGTCGCAATGGTTGCTCCGACAACAGCTACGGTTTTCGGAGTCGGAGGAGTGCAGGGTTGGAGGTTGAACGTCGACTACCAGGCATGGGCTGCCGGAAAAGAATTCCATGTTGGGGATACCTTGTGTACGTTTTTTATCTTCTATTTTTTACTTTTTCTTGTTTTTAGTTTGCTGTCTAAATTAGTCTTGACGTACAATCGGCAAAAATGCAATCAAACAACATGTATGTGAAAGATGGTTCTAGGGCTAACTAACTATATACATTGTAGTTTAATTAGTTGAGATAAGTTCAATTAAGTTCAAATCTGATTAAATATGAAAATTTTAATTTCGATAAGTTCGATACAATGCACATTAATTTTGTTTTGTTATGATGAAATATGAATTTTCTAGTTTAGTACGTTTCAGTCTATTTGAGATAAATTTGATTCATTTTAGTTCAAATTCTGATGAATGTTTTGATGACATTCAACTTATTTTAATATAATATTACTTTTTTAATACATTAATTTTATTCTCAATTCAGTGTATTTCAATATTTGTTTAGTTCTTGTCAAATAATCTCGAGAACATGTGTTGACGTATAAGGGCATGTGATCTTAACCTTATCTCACGTTGAACTGAACTGAAATATGTTTACGTAATCAATGATAAATAGAATTTTTAAATCAAATCATATTTTAAATTCACTTTGATTTAGTTGTGATTAAATGTACTGTTGAAGAAATTTTATCTAGTCATAGTATTACTTCTTTGGACACATTTAATTTTATCTCAATTCAATTTCGTTTTGTTCAGTTTTGGTAAAACAATCTCGAGGAGAACATGCCCTTACATAAGAATGTTATAAGGGACTTATTCTGTGAACTAAACTTAACTGAATTGGATGAAAAATTCATGCAATGATAAGTAGAATCATTATTATTAAATAAGTTTAAATTTTACCAAATCATATTCTTATTGAACTGAACTGAACTGGTCTTTCGTGATCTTCCAAAGGAACTCAAAAGAACAATGTCTAAATTAATAGAAGTGTTGACGTTGACATTAAACCAAATTAAGTTAAATTACTCTTTTTCTATGTGATAGTTTTCTCCTACCCCATCGGGAAACACAACGTAGTGAAGGTGAACGGGACGGATTTCCAGGAATGCAGTGAACCCGCAGATGCAGTGCCGCTCACGACCGGATTCGACATCATCAAACTGGCGACCGCCGGAAGAAAGTGGTACATTTGCAGCGTCGGGGCCCACTGCGCATCCGGCAACATGAAGCTCTTCATCAATGTGTTGCCGGCCGCTCAATCCTCTGCCCCTGCTCCTGCTCCGGCCGCTCTTCCCTCGAAAAGTAATCGCTGGTATAAAGTGCTCGGAAAGTTGATCCCAGGGCTCGGAAATTAATGCATCATGACCAATTCATTTGAATTTCATATTTATTTATTTCGCACTCAGAAATTTATATTTCATTGTTCACTAGTCGGGTTGAGATAATTGTTTGATTATTTCAGTCCAACTTTCCAATTTGTGATTTCACAATACCTGTTGATTCTCTTACAAAATTCCAAGTCAGTAATTATTGAACATAATAAATAAATAAATATATATATTCCTCTATACATAAAAAGCACCGATCCTCAAGTTACAGTAATCTTCGTCGGCACTGCTATTTAAATAATTCATTTGTGTTTCGCATCATTTCTTACGGTACATAAATATATTTTATTTTTTTGCCTAGAGAATTCCACAAACACTTTCTTCTCCACAATCTGGTTTTCCAGAAATTTCGACAATTGCTTCACTCTTCGACACACAGCTAGCACGTCTTCTTTCTAGGATTTACCCCATCATGTTCCACTCTCCTGAAATGATCGTCAGTTTTTTTCCACATAGGAGCTTTGCCCCTTTCTCGTACCTCGTAATTTTTGCTTTTGTTTTACGTCCGATTTTTTTCAAGTCGGATCAGTTAGAAATATTGACTTCTTGGCGCCACTCTCACTTATATTAGTAGTCCTTACAGGTTGATTTTCCATCCTGGTTTAATTAATTAAACTTGAAAAGTCTTTCATTGACCCCAAGAAGAAAATCTGAATAATATTTATTGAGACTGATTAGGGAGTGATTGCAGTCTTGTGATACTATATTCAGTATTGTATGCAGGTTGTGTTCAGTTAGTTCGACCCAAATTAATTGAAAGTGTCGTTGTTTACTATCTTCATCTCTTTTCTTTGCACGTATTCTTGTTCTATTTTTAGATTATGATTAGATATGTTATTCTGCCTTTATTACTACTAGACATAGAAGCAAATATAGTTTCTCTAAAAATTTCCATGTAATTTTACTAATCTCTTCCACTTTGGTGGAGTTATTGCAAAAAAAAAAATCATGCGCCCTCTCATTTTGGAAGAAGACGAATTAGAAATTATACATGCATGTTTGATTTACTAATACAAATTTGATTTTGACTTGAAATACCCCTATATTTACTAATGCGGATCTATATAATAATATAATGAAGAGTTAAATTTATCTTTTCCGAATCTACAATTTATAAATTAGACTAGCATGTATCAGGCTGCCTTCCGAAGAAGTTTTAAGGTGATGATCTTCATTGCTCAACGTTATTTTTTTATATTCGTTAATCTATCCGTGCCCAAATGCTATAACTGACTAGCTTTTATATTTGATCGTCCTAAATCTTTATTCTTCTCAAACAAACAATCCCGAGGCTACCATGTACGTCCTATCTAGCTAGTGTTATTGTACATAGTAAGTGCTAAACATACTTGTAAATTAATTCTAAACTCTTTTTAATCTTTCCTTTTGTACTTAACCTACATTTAAGAAGGATGCATAATTTTCTCCAAATATCGAACATTTTCTGAACGTCCATATATCATCGATCTAGATAGTGATCGTCATACTGCCGTCAGAAGCCGGCTGGTTAGCAAAATTTAGCTATAAATGTCAGCAAATTATTAGTTTCTTAGACATAATTAGCTATCCAATTTTGAGAGAACACATAATTTAATCAGTTTAATTTTAAAAATGGCCTCAAAATTTATGTTAATCGTGGTGACTCTTATCGTCGCAATGGTTGCTCCGGCAACGGCGAAAGTATTCCTTGTTGGAGGGCCTGTCGGTTGGAGGTTGGGCATCGACTACCAGGCATGGGCTGCCGGAAAGGTCTTTCGGGTCGGCGATTCCCTGTGTAGGTTTTCCCATTTTTCTTTTTTTTTTGTTTTAAAATTTTGTGAAATATTTGCATTAGTAATTATTGTTCAAAAAATAGTTCTAATAGCTAGTAAAAGCTTAACGTAGTCAAAATTAGTGATAAAAATACGTGAGTAAAATATTTGAGTTGTACTAAAATGAACTTTACTGAAAACTATTTAAATAAACTGAAATGATCTTTTAACTGAAAATTACAGAATTGAAATAAAAATTAGTATATTAAAAAAATATTAGTTTTATGGATAAATTAACCTGGATTTCCATATATCATAAATTTAATAATTAAATTAACTTAAGCTAATGTAATTAATCTACTTGTGACAGTGTTTAAGTATGGAGCACTGTTGCACGACGTCGTGAAGGTAACCGGAGCAGACTTTCAAGCGTGCACTACACCACTGGGAGCTCAGCCTTTCACCGGAGGATTGACTCTGATAAAACTAGAAGCTCCGGGAAGAAAGTGGTACATTTGCAACGTTGGAGCCCATTGCCAGCTTGGGATGAAGCTTGTTATTAACGTCTTGCCGGAGATATCATCGGAGCCATCTGCTGCTCCGGCTCCGGCGTCTCTTCCGGGACCTTCAGCCTCCACCGACGGGTGGTGAATGCTGATGTCGTTTTTGTGTTGCTTTTCGCGCGTTTATGCACTTTATTGAGATTGAGTTTATTACTCCATGTGAGAATTATTTAAGAAGAATTTCACGTTTGTTTTATCTGATATTGGTCTTAAATAGTAGTACTAATGTAACTTGGACCAGACTCAGTTTAATATTTATGAAAGTTTCAGTTAATTTCTTCTCTGTTACTAATAATTTCTTGAACGTAGAAATCAAAAGTTATGTATTCCATTCATGCATACCATAACTTTCATACTAGCTCCAAATAAATTCCAAATTACCTTCATTCATTTATTAATTTTTACAAATATATTTCTAAAATCCTAACCTTGAATGCATAAACCCATCTATGTAATGATTTAACACGTGTCCAAATTATAAATTACTTTTTCTTGAATTATAATACATATTTAAGAGAGACATTATTGTCATTTTAAATTTAATTTGAACTTGCAAAAGTAAAATGGACCTGCATCTAGAACCACCCTTAAACTACCACAAAGGTAAAATCGCAAATCCAAGTTAGATCGTGAATTTGATCCTTCATCTCAATAATTTACCCCTTTCACGGGTAAACCAAATAACAGTGATCATTAATATATGGAGTGAATTAATGTACAGAACCATGAATGATATATCAACTAAAGAGCCATAGATCAATAATGCTCACGTGAATTAATAGAATCGGAATCAACAAAAAAAGATTGAATGATGTCATCAGATTATGGATTGATAATCCAAAATTAGTTGAAAAAATCAACAAAAGAGCCAAGAAGAGGATTGTTGGTGATAATATTTTTGAGATAGAGAAGGTTGGAATTTGAGGAAAACATTTCTGTAATTCTAGTTGAAGTGAGTGTGAGTGTGCTAACTGTGATTGGATATTATTCCGTGTACATCAAGAATTCTGATACAAAAATTTGAAGGGCTGAGACTGAAACATTGCAACTCTTAGAGATACATGAGGCTTTCAATGCGTGAAGCATTAGTCTTTCAACTATACTCCAGTTATAGGTTGAACCATTTTCTGTTCGGTGTTGTGATCTTTCCATGTATAAATGTACACATGATTTTTGCAATACTATTTTTTAAATGAAAGGTATACTTGTACACTACTGTACCATTTTAAAAATGAGACTCCTTTTTTACCAAAAATAATGAGGCCTAAAGCAACCACTTAAATTGTGTACTAGTTAGGCCGGGTCTGCGCTCCATGGAATGGTAATTCATTAGCACCTTTGATGCCCCGAGGTCTTTTTATCTGCATGACCATTTGAGTGAGTTTCAACTTGGTGATAGTGGTGTTGTAGCTGGATTTGACAAAATTGGGTGCCTTTGGTGCTTTCATTAGCCATCCAAATTGATTCCAGAGACTGTTGGAACTCTATACAAGGATGTTGCTTCTATGCTGGAATTTGATGCGTTATACAATGCGTTTTGACTCAGTTGTGTAATTTCGTTGCATGTTCCTTATCTACAATCTAATATCTAGTTCGGTTGCGTCTATTTACCGAATAGTATGTGATCATTACCATGAATTAACTAAAAACAAATTATAGTATCCCAGAGACTTTGATTTTGAGTCCTAGGACAATTATATGGACCCAAAGAATCCAATACGTGGGAAAGGTAAAATCATTTTGGCACTTATTTGCATATTGATGGAATAAAATTAAATTGGGCATGTATTTGCATATTGGTGAAAGTTACAATGGTTTAAATCTCCAGGTCTACTTGAAAGTGTAAAGTGGATCTGATATGTTTCATGATCATAGAACTAATGGAATTAGTTGGAAGTGAGAACATTGTTACTCCTTGATTATGCCCATTCATGTATCAAACTTGTGATCAAAAGTGTATTTTAAAGATATGATGATAAGTGTGATACGCGGTGTGAATATTATTCATCACCAATTTTTATGACTTAACATATCAAAGGGTACATGCCATCTTTTAATGATCCTATTGAGGGGTGTGAAGAAAACTAATTGTATTCAGTTGAAGGAAACAACATGAGTATGAGAAGTACGATACAAGAGATTAAAAATCTCACAGAAAGTAGAAGAGTTTTGACTCTTGAAAAGTTTATAGTTAATCCATGTGAAACGAGAGACATGATGGTTAAAAACATATATTAAGATGAGATGAGATTGAGATCTTATACATAGACCATACAATAGTGGAAAACTCAATTTAATGCTTGCACGATCACTAGTCTTGAATTCAATGAGTGAAAAGTACATTATTACATTATTGGAGCATTAATTGAAAAAAATGATTATTGTTATTTGCCGGTTTTTGAGAGGTTAGATTTGGTGTCATTAAAAGATTTAAGACATGGCAAATACGTTGTATTCATAAGTAGTTTGCATGAAAAAAAAATACTTCATATGGTGGGGCATATGAACTTGACTATGTGAGTGTAGACTTCAAGTCACTGAGGTTATGTGTGGCAAGATTCATCAGAAATCTGAAAAAGTTTCGAGTGTGCTTCTAAGATCATGCTAATGCCAGTAAGGGAGGCTAACTCCAATGACTTTGATTTCAGTTTCTACAGGTGATGAGTTTTGAGTCAAGAATGATTTTGCCGAGATAGTATCACCAAGATCATCTCTAAAAACCACACTTATTCCACATGAAACCATTCGAAACTACATCAACATCAGCATTTTAAATATGGCTCTCATCCAATAAATTGGCTTTTTGATATAGTCTTCAATTTCACTCTCAAAAATCAATTTGCTTAATAATAATGCTAATGTAATAATGTAAATAAAATAATAGCTTCCCAAGTTAGTGGATCGATCAGTGTTGATCAAATCAGACAACAATAATTAATGGCCAGTGTTAGGTGCAGGGACAATTTGATTTTGCAGGTCTGAAAAAGACAAAATTACCCTCATTTTTACACTATTACCTAGACCTGCATCAGCAAATCAGGGGTATTTCAAGTCAATATCAGACCTGCAAAATTAAAGTGTCCATGCACCTAAAATCCACGTAATTAATTGATAGTTGAAGTTTCTATTCAACTTCCGACACTAACATGGGTTCTGGTTGGTGTTTCTGAGATGTTCTTGCTAAAACTCAAACATTAAATTCCACAAGGAGGTGGTTTTAAAGTCATAACTAAATGAAGGCCAATCCAACATCCACTTTCGAAGAAAATATAGGAGACATCAGCATTTTAGAGAGCTGTACTTAACGTGCTATGTACGGGACAAGCACTCGAGATTTAGAATGTGATTGATCAATACTTCTTTACACATTTCACTATTTTAACGGTTTACTTCTCTAAATGTTGCGGGGAATTAAAAGAAAATTCAACAAATTACTGAATAGGAGGTGTCGGATTGGCAGCGAGTCGGTGATGGCGGCCAGCGGGTGAGGACCCTGACTTTGAGATCGCCAGTGAGGCGAGAGCCTGTTTTATTTGGGAATAATATATTTTTTAGGTTTTTTTTAATTAGAAACACAAAACGACGTCGTTTTGTTTAGTGATACATTAAAAAAAAAAAAGAGCTTCTATAATATCCAGCGAACAGGTTGCCGACGTTTAATATCACCATCGCACCACCGGTAAGGTACAGTAAATTACTAACTGTTTCCTAAAAAAAATTGAGAGTTGCCGCCGCCATCTCCGGCAACCCAATCCCCTAGTTCCGCCCCTGTTTAAACGTTCCCATGTTTTAACAGATTAACGGTTGTCACTATTTACAGTCTAAAATTCTGCTCGATGTAATCTATGTTTTTGTTCACTAATATCTACAACAGCCTGTTCACTGTTCAGTACCATACATTTTGACCAATATTGAAACAAAGACACTAGTGTTCAGTGTAGGGTGAAAGTAACATATAAACTACTCTATTTAAACCAAAATCATTGCACCTGGCATGAATGGATCATCAAAAACCAATATACATTTCTTGAGCAACTTGCTAATTATGACATTGAGTGAAGATGATTGCAACTTCTCATCTTACATCTGATGCCACCAATAATGCTTATACAAGTTCTACCTTTTGTCAACCATGACAGCAATTCTTTGCCTATCTAAGTAGAATTCCCTATTCATTTCTGAGAATTTGGTTCATCTCAAAAACTGTTTCTATAAAAGTTACTGTTACCAAGACGGTGTTAGTGGAAACACCGCATTCACTTAAATTCTCTCATTGACGAGAACGTTACAGCAAACAAGCTATCTAAGGTAGCATTTTAAAGTATATGAACATAAGGAAACTCAAGATCCTATGCAGATGTAAGAAACAAGCATCTGTCCGTTAAAATGAACACCACAATCTCACATCAGTGTTTTTTTATTTTTAGAATCGAAATAGGTTGATCACAAACTTGAGTGAACCAAAATAAAAAAAATCCAATCTCCTTAAGAAACTGATACAGAGAAACTTTGAGAAGCGCAAGAAACCTAAAATCAAACAAATCTAGTAAATACAAAACTAAATGCATGACAAAACAGGGCACAAATCTTACAATGGGAACAAAACAATGATCAAAGAATCAGTCTTTCTTTCTTTCATTCATTCTTTCTTTCTTTATGTTGTAAATATCATCAGACCAGTATATAAAGTTACAATGAGGGGAAGGTAAAAGAGGCAACTTTATTCTCTCAGACCACCCCTAAGCAAGAAACAAAACAATGGATGCAAAGCAGAAAAGAAAGGGGAAAAAAAGAGAATTGGCATAATCCCTTTCCCCCCAACCTCATCCTACTATACAATGCCTTTCTTCTAGATCTCACAATCCAATGAAGCAATTGAAGAACAGCCATAAAAAGGCAAAGAACAATGGATTAAAAAATCGAAAAAGAGAGCCTTACATTACATCAATGAGCTGTAACTTTAGACCTCTTCCTTGCTTCACTGTAAAGCACCACCCCCATTATGGTCACACCAAAGCCAGCCATCCCCATCACGGTGACCGGATTCCTGAATATCAGAACCGACACGACAGCAGCCACCGCTGCCTTTGCATTGCCGAGAACTTGCAATGTCAAAGCACTTGTGTGCTTTGTCACCAAGAAATTTGTCAAATTCACTAGATAAGCCACTGTGGCATTCCCAACTAGCAAGATCACCATAAACATTCCATCCGTCCGAACCTTGTCGATTGTAACCGCAGTCACATTTCCCTCAATATACAATGTAAATGGCAGCAGAATCATCGCCGCCATTGGAGCCATATACAGAAGCAAATTCATGGAATGCAATTTCTCCCCTTCAGAAGTCAACAGCAGTCCCTGAACCACCGACTTCAAGGCCCTCCCAGCAGTCGATCCCAAGGCCATGAAAAACCCGAAAAGATGAAACAACGGCTCGCTGTTACTAGCCAGAACAATCCCAAGAACAACAGGCACAAGGGCTAAGTAGGTCTCAGCAGTCTCCTTTTTACAAGTAATCACAAAAGCGAAAATGGCTGTAAAAAACGGAGTGGTAGCCCCGATCGCCTGATTAAACGAAACCGGCAAGTACCTCAGAGAAGTGTTCCCACACACCACAGAGAAGCAGAAGATGGCGGACAATCCAAGAATCTTGAAAAACTGCCTTCTACTGTGAATCTGCTGGAAAGGGACAATCTCGAGCCATTTTATCGCAACAAGACTGTAGATTGCGCAGGAAATCATATGCAGCATTGTGAGGAATATCGGGTACCGGTAGCCGTAGTAACTAAGGAGATACTTGTTGAGCAAGAGAACACCAATGTTGGAAAAGTACCAGGAAGCAATAATCAAGGTCGTAACAATGGCGGGGGAGAAAAAGATGCTCCCTTGCTGCTGCTTGGCCTCCGCAGTCGGAGTGACAGGGATGTCCAGAACCTGGTCGGTGGTCGTCTCCAGCCTGGGGTTGCTCCCTCTCCGTGTAGTCCATGACTGCGCCTCCACCATTGATGAGCTTCTTCTGGGCTCCAATTGGCTTCTCTGAGCAAAAAAAGAGGTCCTTTGTGAGTCTGTAGGGATAAGGTGCGAAGTCATAAAGGTGTCATGGCAATGGTGATACGATCGGACGGCGGAGAGGGAGGTCCGGCTGGGGAGGAGGGAGGAGGGCCGTGGGATGGGAGATTGGGACTTAAAAAAGGTACGAAAATGGGGGTTTGGATCTTGAAGTGGACATCAAGAGTGTCGGTATTGATTATGATTGAAATTTGGATGCCAAGATTTCGGAATTTTTACTATAGTGGTGTACTTGAGTCTTATGTTTGTAAAAAAAGTACTTTTGTTTGCTGTCTTAAGCTTAATGTAAGGCCGGCAAAGTGCTTTTCCGGTTTGGGTTTTGTTTCTATTTGTTCGTCGGAGGTTTGTAGGGTTCGAGTTTGAGATTTTGTTTTTTGTTTTTCACTGAGAAGATGAAATAGTTTGACTCGTAAAAAGTTGTTTTCTTTAAGTTATCTAATTTTGTGGTCACTTTTCTGTTGATCATTTCGTTTTAAAATCACATATTAAAGATTATGAGATAAAATTTGTGAGTTTCGAAAATAATTTAGAATCGTTTGATTAACCTATGTTATGAAATCTTGAAATATGTACGTAGATCGTGTAATACTTTTAATTCATAGGTGTAATATCATTATCGTACCAATCTTATAAAAAGTAAAAGAAATTTTTAAAATCCCGAATAAAAAAAACATAAATTACATCAATAATCTTACACATTCAACAAAATTTATCATGGCATGAAACATTACAATAGTTGCATAGGTCTAATTACGGTAGAGTTGCGGAATTGAACTTCTCAAAATTTCAAATCTATACACATAAACACTACTAACTACAGTAACGTCACATCGAAAATTAATAGTATTAGTGAAAGAAATTGAGAATTAAAATTTTTTGAATATCGTAAAGTAGAATTTCTTTGTGAAGAGTAACATTTTTTATTTCAAATTTATAGAATGCCGATGATATTAATTTCTGAATATTAACTAGTGATTTAAATTATTACAGAAAGTAATAGATTAATGTTGGAAATAAAATTTTGGTTGGGCATGTTTAAGGAATTTAAGTGTTACAAAAATAATATGTAATTTGATAGGGAAAAAATTATAAATAAATATGGTGTAATAACATATTTAAATAATTGAATTATATAAGTTGGTACGGTAAGATAGCACTGTGGTATGTAAAATTTAATACCAATACCGTCACAACATTAAGTCATACCGTACCAAGAATGTCGGTAACTAATTTAATTGGTATCATTTGGTAATGGTATGGTAGGTAAGTCAGTTGGTATGATATTTCGGTATAAAATTTCAATCCTACTTAATTTTACTAATTTAGGTCCGTCGATTTAAAATATGAAGGATAATATTGTTTTTTTAACATACACAAATAAATTGGATCTGTAATTAACTAGTAATGACCTTAATTGACTTATACTAAATCTATTTTCAATGCGGTTCATTTCAATAAGTAAATAATCAAGATAGTATGACCTGGTAATATACCTGTAAGTGAGTTTAACTTCAAAAATGACAAGAATAGAGTAATTAGAACTTTTGTTTTGTGGAATATAACTTAAACGTAGAAATTGTTATAATAAATTGAAAGTTCGAATAGGACATCTTCTTTGGGTGATGGATAATATAAAAGCATCGAATAAGCTTATTTTCCACTGAAGCGATTGAGAGGTAACCATCCATCCTTAGTTCTTTACCATTCCTTTTCACCTTTTGAGAAATGTCCAACCCGGTTTTAGTAGTCCATTTCAAGCCATAGGTATCTATGAAGTATTTCTTTAGGAGAATATGAAGTGCTTTTAAAATTGATTTGTAATGTTAGTGTAAATTAAAATCAAAATTTATTGGATGTTACTGCGCACCATCTAATGATTTACTATGATAAAAATACGGTATGAAAATATAAAAAAATATGTTAAATTAATGCGATTTTTGAAAAACTAGCTAACTTACAGGGTCAGTAATGTCATTTAATTGGTATTATTTTGGACTACACTGGACTCCGTATAATATTTCAAATTTTGCAATGTCGTGTATTGTCCGCTTTCAATATAAAGTCTAAGACAAGAGTAGTTGAAACTAAAATATGTTTGCTGATTTGAACTGAAAAGTATTGAACTGAATGAAGAGTGCTGAACTGAACTAAAAACTATTAAATTGAAGTGAACGGTACTTTTAGAATTGAAAAATGCTTCACTAGATTGAAAGGTACCAGAGTATATTTGAGAGGATACATTGTTAAGCTATTAAATAAAACTGAATAAGTTGAATTTGACATGAACTGACTGTGCTTAGAATTATATTAGGAGTATCTAATTTATTGAAAATGCAATTATAAGTGGTAAAATTAAAAATGATCTTAAAAGACGATATATTATAAGTCAATCCGTGCACCGACTCCAAATTCCATTACAAGTGGTGAATATTTGATCTGGACACGATATGGCATATGAACACGTGACGGTGCAGTCAGCTCATATCAGAGTAATTTAAGGCAAACCAACGTGAACAATATCTAAAGTTTAATTCTAAATTACTGTAGTTAGCAGGTGGTATCGACCTAGTTTTCAGAGCTGCAGTAATTCCAACATACTATTTCCAGTATCTAAGCAAGATGGTGACTCACTGATCTGTACAGAAACTTAGATTTTGATTCTGTTTTCAGGCAGCGAAGAATATGATGGAAACTAATGCTGTTTCGGAGTTAGAAATAGCCTACCTGGAAAAATACCTTCTCTCAATGTTAGCAAATTATCAAAGACAAAGAAACATAAATCCAGCATCAGAGAAACAACAGAATCCTTGAGATACTGATTCAGCAGCCAGTGTTGTGCCCTTCAATGTCAACTAAAGTTGAGCAGAAAGACATGTGATCATATGCTGGGAAATCATATATTGATTGATTCATTAAGTGAAGAAATGAGATGCATTTTTTTCTGCGATATGTCATCAGAGGGCTCGAGGTAGTTTGTTCTGAGGAGATGGTTAAATGCATCTCAGCCAGCAGTTTAACTCAAGCAAAGAAATGACTCACTCTTCAGTTGATGACCTGCTGCAAATTGAATCGCCTCGAGAATTTAGCAAGAGTGGTTCAAGTTGAGGGAATCTGCAGAGTCAGCAGAGATCAGCAAAGCCTGAAGATTGCATTGTGGATAAATGTACACATTGCTCTAGTGATGCATGTGATTAACCTACAACGCTCTACCTGATCATGCCTATCAAATGTATTTGGTTTACAGGATTCAGAGATGCAACACAAAGAGAATATCACTTGCCTTTTAAAACTACAAGTATGCTGCTATTATTGAAGGACGAGGAGAAGGTACCTCGATGGGAATTTTATTGCCTGAGCTCTGATATAAGAGCAATGAAAGCCGAATTTTATTTTTTGACTGCAACAAGGTTTCAACAGAAATGGTCCATTGGGATCATATGGTAGCTAATATGTTCTATTGTAGTACTTGTGTTTGTATATGTCAGTAGTTTATTGATAAAAGTTTCATTTTCAGAATAAAATGTGCTGATTTCCTCATCTTGTCTCTCAAATTAGTCTCTGCATTTCTTCACTCTTCCCTGTTTATATAGCCTTCATTTAACTACACTTCATCTATATCTAACTTAAAATAACTAAGACCTATTCTATGAGAAGTAAGATGCAACAAGCACAACTTTCTCAGGTGTTACAACAATGTCCATTCTCACAGAAGACGGATGAAAACAATAAAAATAAGAACAACCAAGGGTCATAACAAAAAAATCATCTTTCTATTCAACTGTTTGCCAAGTTTAGGGGATACTAAAACCTGTAATATGACATTCCCTATCTACATGACAAACTTTCTACTAGGTATGTATCTGAAGGATAGTCCCACAAGCGCTGAGCAGCTCCCTTTCGTTGGTGTTCCACAGAAGAGCACAGACAGAATTCAAGCAAGCTCGGGTGTCCAGAACTTGATGCATCCATCAAGTGCACCTGAGGCAAGCAAGTTGGCCTGAAAACGACACCAAGCAAGGCCCTTTACAGACAGACTTGCTGGTTTGGGCCATATGGGATCCTGCTCAGATAACACAAGGGAGTCGGTCTCCACTTGAATCTCTTCAATGTCCTCATACATTCTGCTTCTTATTACAATAGTGTTCAGCTTGTAGGCTCCTTGGGGAAGTGACCTGTAATCCCTGTCTAAGATGCAGAGTTTGCACAAAAGAAAACAAAGCAACAGGGAATATCAAAGCATCCAATTAAGTTTATGAGCTTTCAAAATAGACTGCAACATGCTTAATATCATATTATCTGTTCTACGCCTCACAGAATCATGCACATCATACCATCACTAGTTCACTACTGGAAGCACCCTCTCACAGATTGCATGCAGGACACCAGACAGATAAAGCATATGACAACACAGAAACGGAAAAATAAAGGAATTAGGGCACAGAGAGCACATTGACAACAAAGTAATTAGGGCACAGAAAAATAATAATCATCTGTAATACTTGAGGAGGGCTTTTGTTGCTCTCCTCCTCCTCTCCTCCCCCTCCTCCTTGCTCTTCTTGGATTTCTTCTCCTTCTTCTGAACCACCTGTTCCTCAACAGGAGCACTGAAATCAAGAGCGCGAGAGATTGATCGGAACCTTAATCGATTCCTCTCGGAAGAGGTGCGATTGGGCGTATCAATGTATATCTCAAGGCCGGTGGGAGGAGGAGGATTAGGAGCTCGGTTGTTCTAGGGGTTTCGCAGGGTGGGCGGTGGGGTTACCGGAGAAGGGGGCGCCGGGTTTCGCAGGGTGGGTGGTTGGGTTGCCGGAGAATGGGAGGCCGGGTTTCGAAGCGTGGGTGGTGGGGTTACCGGAGAATGGGCCATTTTATGCCCAGAAAATTTGATTCTACTATTTCTCTCATTTCATGTTTTTTTTTTTTTGAGAATAACATTCATCCGGATGATCCTGATATAGGCCTTATCATGCACCAATAAGATAATGACACGTGTACAATTGTAATGTTTTAATTGGTTAAGATATTTTTAGTAAAGTTCTAAAACCCTAATTTAGAATGTCTAAACCCGTCTGGGTAATGATTGAACACGTGGCCCAATCATAAATTAGTTAAAGATGACGTGTCGTTATTTAATTGGTGCCTGATACTGCCAATATCAGGATGATCCTGATATATATTAAACTGTTTTTTTTTTTTGAAAAAAACATTTTCCCTCATTTCATTTAGTTCGTCCATAAACTGGAGTATTACTTTCACTGCAGTCTTATAAGACTATTTCATCAAATTTAAGATTTACTTTTAAATCGAAAATTCTATATTTCTAAAATAATAATAAAACATGTTTATATGTTAAATGCAAGAAATTTAAATGGGAAATAATATTTCAAAACATTCAATATTTAAGTTAGGGTTTGTTTGCCCGAATTTTTCTATCAAGCAGTTTAATTCATTTTATTATTTTTATTTTTTCAGTTCAGTTAAGTATTTTCAGTTCATTTCAATTATCTTTCTATTTTTTCAGTTAAGTTCGGTATATTTATATTATTTTAGTTCAGTTCAGTATTTTTATATTTTTCAGTTCAGTTCAGATAAGATGAATATTTTATATATGTTTCAGCTCAGTTCAATTCAGTTCAGACAATTTTTAGTTTAGTACATTTCCTCTATATATTCAATTATAACTCTCTACAGTTTTCCATTTCAGTTCAATTCAGATATATTCAGTTCAATTAAGATCAGATCAGTCAATTAATATATTTTTTCAAAATGTAATTTCTTGTAATCCAAAATAATCTAGTCGTGCTAGTTTCAGTATAAAGTACTTTTTGTTCAAACTTAGTAGTTCAAATCATGTTTTTTAAAAAGTTTGTTGATACCATGCGACCCAATGTAGGTGTACTAATAGTATTTTAGTATTTCCAAATCAATAAACCTGGTTCGATCAAAGTATCTAGTTATGTTTAAATCAGATCAATTAAATTTTGATGAATTTCAGTTTCATTCAGTCGTATAATTACTGTATTCTTCAGTTATAATTCGATTCAATTAGTGTTACCTTGATTAATGCAAGTTTACAACGAAATGGAGCAATTTTTGAACACTAGTGGTTCAATCATATATCTGAATATTTTTGAACCAGTTTATTTCAATTCAATTAAAATTATAATAAAGTCTATTTCAATCATGTACAAATGTAAACTAATCAATTTTAGTTTAATTTAGTCTTTTTTTTAATGCCACCTATGTAGGTGGGGGGAGTTTATAGGCACCCTAAGGGTCTGTTTAGTACAACTTATCTGAATATTTTTTAAGTTCAGTTCAGTTCAGTATTTTCAGTTCAGTTCAGTATTTTTCAGTTCTGTTCAGTATTTTTCAGTTCAGTTCAGTATTATTCAGTTCAGTTCAGTTCAGTATTTTTCAGTTCAGTTCAATTCAGTTAAGTTCAGTATTTTTCAGTTCAGTACATTATACTTTTTAAAAAATTTAAACAAATTAAATGTTAATAATTCAGCTCAATTCAATCCAGTTTAGAGAAAATATAATTTATTTCATTTCAGTTCAACATAAATATAATTTAGTGATTTAAGTTCACATTGAAAATCCAGTTTATTTCAGTTATGTGTAGTTCAATTCAGTTCATTTTAGTTAAGTGTGGTTCAACTCGGTTAATTTCAGTTAAGTGTAGTCCAATTCAGTTCAGCCAGTTCAATTCAGTTCAGTGTAGTTTAATTCAGTTCTATTTTCTATTCTTGATAAAATACAACCTCATTTAGTTATATCAATGCATTGATCGTTTTCTTCAATTCAGTTCAATGAAAATATAATATAATGATTTTAAGTTCATAATTGAAAGTCCAGTTCATTCCAGTTAAGTGTAGTTTAATTCAGTTCATTTTAGTTAAGTGTGGTTCAACTCGGTTCATTTCAGTTAAGTGTAGTCCAATTCAGTTCAATTCAGTTCAATTCTAAAAGTGTAGTTCAATTCAGTTCTATTTTCTATTCTGGATAAAATACAACCTCATTTAGTTATATCAATGCATTGATCGTTTTCTTCAATTAAGTTCAATTAAATTTAGTTCAGTATGATTCAGTTCAATTAAGTTTAATTGGATTGGTGCAATTAAGTTTAGTTCAGTATGATTCAGTTCAAATCAGATTAGAATTGATGAAATATGATTTGATAAACATTTTCTAATTTAATTGTATCAATGCATACTTTCGTAAGTTCAGCTTAATTAAGTTTGGTTTAGTTCAGTTCATTATGCTTTAGTTCATTTCTGTTTATCAAGCTAGATTCGATTTAATAAGTTTGGTGCTGATAAAATTTGACTTGATAAAATATAGCACAATTTGATTACATCAATTCAGTTCAATAAAGTTCAGTTCAGTATACTTCAGTTCAATTATGTTTAACTTCTAGGATCATGATGAAATATAAATTTGATGAAATTTAACTTATATCGATGTAGTGATTTGTTTCTTCAATTAAGTTCAGTTCAATATACTTCAATGGCTTGTTTTTTAATAAGAATTTTGAATATAAATATATGTTATATAAAAGAATCAAATGTATTTATCAGTTCAGTTTAGTTTAGTTCAGTTCAGTATTTTTCAGTTCAGTTCAGTATTTTATTGTTCAGTTCAATTCAGATCCGTTTAGTTCAGTTCAGGCGTATTAAACATGCCCTAAGTAAAAAAAATACAGAAAAATAAAGGAGCATAAATAAGCTCATGTTTGTTACATTTGTCATCATAGCAGGGCTGTCCCTGTAAATTTGGGGTTCTAGTGCAAAAGTTCTTTTGGGCCCCTCAAATACACTAATTCGATAAAATTTATAAAAATTTATTATGAATGTAATCATTTAACGAGTAAGAAAAATATTCAAAATTTCACTTATATTCTCAGAAAATTTCAAACTTGATGCACCTTTATGTTACTATAGCTCTCCACCCAAAAGATGTGTTAAGAATGTAAGCGAAACAATTTTATATTGTGTCATGCCCATAGCCTACATGTACATCATCATATTTATCTTGAAATTCAAGCACCACACACAGAAAATTAAAAAGTATGTATTCTGAATTGCTAAAGTATGGCAATAACGAAATTTCATAAAAACAATAATAATTGGTTACCTTGTTTTAGTTTCATCAAACTTGAGCATATTCAGAGAATTGCAAATTTTTTGGATAAATAGAGACTTGCAGAGCGAAGAGATGAAACCTTAGAATCGTTTCTTTGATGAAATTCGAACTAGTAAAGTTGAGAGGTCTCACCATGACACCAACCACATACGTGAGTAAAAAGATTATAAAAAATCATCGCCGGTGCTTGTCAACTATACTATGCCTGTCGTGCAGACTGCAGAGAAGCAGAGAAGGTAGACGAATGATTTTTATGGAGTCTCATAAATTTGGAATTTATTTGAGATTTACAAAATTTACTTATTATTTTTAGGAACTAATTATTCATTTACCATATTTGAAAAGGAGAAAAATCCAAAAATATATATACATAGTTAAAAAATATTTGGGGCCCCCAAAATTTTGGGGCCCAGTGCAACTGCACGTACTGCACATGTCAATGAACGGCACTGCATCATAGCTATGAGAACTAGGCTATCAAAAAATCTACCTCTAGATGACAGAAAAATGTCATCCTCATTCTCCAAACTTGAACTTGTAATCTAGTTGAAGAAACTTTTTAACCAACGTTTAAAACGAAGAGCGATTTAGCCGCCACAACTGTTACAAGTAATCATGAGAATAGAAAGGGAACAAAAAGGCCTAGTAAATATGCAACAGGCTAATCAGACAAGATCTGGGAGTTCTAGTGAACAGTTTCACCATAATGAAAGGACTTAATAGAGGGAACCCGTACAGCATCAAGAGTAACAAGCCCTTTAACTTTAGAGGACAATGAATTCCAAGAGGGATAGGACTTATCTTCCATGTTGGTGAGAGCAATTTTTGCCAATGAGTCAGCGGGTTGGTTAGCTTCCCTCAGAGTATGTGTGATGGAAGAGTTGCCAAGCAGAGATTGTATTGAATCCAGCAAGTGCATCAGTCTTTAGTGCCTAGCCTCAGGATTTTGAATCATTTTTATAGCCCGGAGACAGTCAGATTCAAAGCATAAAAGGGGAATATTCATAGACCTTGCGGTTTTGATCCCCATTTCAATAGCCAGAATCTCAGCTTGAAGAGGGGAATTGGAGGAGGTATAACAAGTTCTTGCACCTATCAGTGAATCATTTGATCTCTGATAATTACTCCTATACCTGTCTTACCATTTGACGATGATGCATCTACATTTACTTTACAGCCAAAGATATGTCTTCTCCATAGAACAAGGATAAAATTTGATTTGGGAGGGATGTATGGAAGAGGAATGGCCCCTGATTCAGCTAGTTCTCTATCCACTTCTCTTGATTCAGCAGATTGCAATATTGTTGTGACTTGGGGGGGGGGGGGGGGGGGGGGGAATAAACTGACCAACTGTAAGGGTGTAAATTTTAGCACTGATTGGTTCATATATGTCCTCTAGTGGACCACAGTCAGTCCAGTTAGAGGACCACATATTACATTCTCCCCTGTCATGTATCACTTTGGAGTATGATTCAGCAAATAAGTTTATGGTACAGATCTTTTTCCAAATTTTTGATTTATTTTTTGCTGTTTCAGGTGGGGAAGCCAAGAAACCAGTCCATAGGGCATTTTCCATTTGGTACTACCACCATAGTTTACAGGAAAAGGCATGTACTATGGTAGTCAAGGACCTGAATCCTAATCCATAAGGTGAAGTGGGATAGCATAAGGTGAATCCTAATCTGTCACTCCCCAGAAAAAAATAGAATTTTTTAGTCATATTGTTATTGTTTTCAATACATTAAATTTTACTCCAATTTAATTCAATTTGGTTATAAATAAATGCGATTTGATGAAATATAGTTACATTTAGTCATTATTTTAATACATTAAACTTTATTCAATTCCATTTTTTTATTCAATTCAATTCAGTTCAATACAATTCAGTTCATTTTATTTGTCAATAATGAAATTTACTATATGAAAATTTATTCCTGTTCAGTTTAAATAAATATATCTAAATTTTTTTCAGTTCAATATATTTATATTTTTTCAGTTAAGTTAAGTTCAATTAAGTATTTTTGTATATTCTTTTTCAGTTCAATAAATTTTTTCCAGTTCAACATGTTTATATTTTTTAAGTTTAGTTCAGCATGTTTATATTTTTTCAGTTCAGTTCAGTATATTTAAATTTTTTCAGTTCAGTTCAGTATTTTTATATTTTCAGTTCAGTTTAATTCAGCAAGAAATAAACTCCAACAAAGAGGGTCTTAAACTGTAATAGAATAGGATTCGACGGTATTCGGCTGGTGAAGGAGGCGGTCGGTGGTGTGATTTATATCCAAAGAGAAGTGGGTGATGACGGGGATAAATGGCTGGAGAAGAAAGAAAAGAAGGCAGAACAAATAAGGAAAAAAGTTTTAAAAAGTAGGAGGAAAATAGAATAAATAATTAATCATTTGAGAAATTAGTAATAGACTGATTTAATATTAATCATTAGATTAGAATTAAAAATATGGAATCATTAGATTAGAATTGTGGAAATGGATGATATTTTGAGTAAAAAGATGAGTGAAAATGGATGACAAGCTCATTATCCAATCACTTTAATATCCCATCTTGGATTACAAGCCCTCGCTATCAGGCCCGACAACACATCATTCAGCCTCCAACGATACATACCAATGCAAAGACAAGTCATTTATTGATGTGGGAATCCTAAAAATTTAGGTTTATTATTATTAAATTTTTTTGTATTAATCTAGTACTCCCTCTGTATTTTTTCATTTGGCACACTTGAAGTGGCATAAAAATTAAGAAGTAAGGAAAGTTTGTGTGATGGTGACATTTAGATGTTCAAAAAAACAAAGGGGTAAGAATTTAAAATAATAAACTAAGGACAAGTGAAGATAATTAGTACTATAAGGGATAATTAATTGTAATATATATAAGTGGTATTTTCAGAGATTAATCATTCCAATTTTTGGCAAAAATACAAGTGTGCCACTATTTTGTGAAGCGCAATTTATACCATATCCGCATGTGCATTCCAAAATTTAAATATGTGCATTTTTTATGTGTATAAATGTGCATTGCAAATCTTTTTTGCATACAATTTCTATAAATAGTATATACAAATTGTTATTGATGTAATGCATAGCCGTAAAGGTACAACATTGTATATAGTAAAAGTGGGAATACATACACCCGATATATGATATAAGAACTATTTGTGAATTTCCCTTAATGGCAAGTGTGTCAAAAGAAGAAAAAAAAACAGAGGGAGTATAGAGTTTGATAAATTGAAAGCTTGGTTTATTGCATAGTATTACGAGTGTAAATGAGATGGTCGTTCGTGAGAAAATCTCGAGAAACTCGGTCAAAGTTCGAGTTCGAGCTCTGTTTGACCAATCTCGACCTTGATCTCGAACTCGTTCGTATATGTTACGAGTCGAGTTTGAACTCTTAAATTTTATTTCAATAAGTTCGACGAGTTGGACTCGAGCTCAGAAAAAATTAATGAGTCAAGTCACGAGCAGAATTTTGAAAGAGTTCGAGCTCGAGGTCGAACTCGTAAAATATTTAACGAGTCGAGTTTGAGCATACTCTTGTTCGGTCTCGATTCTACTCATTTACAACCCTATAGTATTGTGCCTGATTAAGGGAAACCCAACTTGATTGAAGTTATTACTGCTCCGCCCACTGTGGACCGAGTTTTCAGACTAAGCCCACACATCGAAGCATGTGGTAGGCCCATTAATTCCACCACTTTAATGTCCTCCCTCGGGTTATAGGCCCGGCCCGACAATCTTAAATTCACCAGCACAAAGACAAATCTTTTATCCGATGGAAATCCTGAGGATTTACGTATGACGTCACTATTAATTATTAACTAGTTTTAGTATCCGTCGTGCATTGCACGGCAACCATCCTTTTAAAGAAGTAAAATCCTAAAACATATGATATTAGTATGCATTAGAAAATATATTTGAGACATACTTAACATCCCAAATTTGTGATAAAGATATTATGGGGTGTAAATGAGATGAGTCGTTCGTGAGAAAATCTCGAGAAACTTGGCCAAAGTTCGAGCTCGGTTTGACCAAACTCGACTTTGATCTCGAACTCGTTCGAACATGTAACGAGCCGAGTCTGAACTCTTAAATTTTATTTCGATAAGCTCGACGAGCTTATCGAACAAATATATATATATATATATATATATATATATATAACTAATATAGGGGTTTCTTTGGAAATAATTAAAAATATAAAATTTAAATTAAGTATTAGTATATGTATGACTGTAATATATAATGTATTTGAATGTTTATTAAATAAATGAATACATTTCATCTGTTTATAGATTTTTTTTAATGGTTGTATTTTATTTTATTAAAATTTATTTAGCTATATTAGTTAAATTGGTTTGAAATCGAGTTTTTTGAGTTAAACGAGCTCACTTGGTTCGAAATCAAACTCGAATTTCTTTAAACTCACGAGTCGGACCAGGCAGATATTTTTTATATCCGGATATGCCTCATCCAAGTTTTTTGCCAAGAAGTTGGAATCATATTTATGAAAAACTAAGATGAAGAGTTCAACCAAAAGAATCAGTGAATAAAGGAATGGGTGCTTAAGCAACGATCAACACAAAATTAGAATAAAAGAACACATCGCAAATTCCTAGGGCAATCCTGTCACATGAACGCACCAGACATAACTACATTATGCAAAAAAGGATGTTCCCAAAAAATATATCAATTTGATAATTTTCCATGAACCCAAAATAAAATGAAACTCTTGATAAAAATCCAGACCACATATGCCACAACAATGAATTTGTAAAGTTTAACTTTTTCACAACATAATGGAAGAAAATATCAAATTTCAAAGTCCTGGATGCAAGTGAGAGCTAGACTTCTACAAATTTACAAGAATGAACATATAACAGATGTAATGATATGCATCTCATCAGTACAAATTAATAGTCATGACTTCAGAGGACAATCCTATTAACATGCATCCACTAAGCTAACTGCAAATATGCAACACCTCAAGAATAGTTGACAAACACTTGATGGAAATTAACAGGATGAAAGACTCACGTCATCTGATTCCTCCTTTTCTTCAATCTTTTCCACCTTCTTGGCCTCTGCAGCAGTAGGAGCAGCACCACCGCCACCACCATACACTGCAGCTACAACACCACCACCACCACCTGATGGAACTGATGAAAGCTTCTCACGACCAGCGGCAATGAGCTCAGTGATGTCCTTTACCTCAACCTGGGAAAGAAGGAGCTGGATCTTGTCATCCTCAGCATCAGCACCAACTGAAACCACAAAACAGCATAATCAGAGAACAATTAAACACACCATTAACTTCACAGACAATACAAAACCAAAAACACAATCACAATATATTAAAACAAGTTTAATTGTTTCATTGATTTTTGAAAAACCATATCAGAATATTCAAAATTAATAATATATTGAAAAACCAAACTAAAAAACCAAAATCATGTTTAATCTAAGGTTCACCTTTGCAGTGATTGATTATTAATATGGTCTTTACCTTAATTTTCTGCAGAAAATAAGATTGACTATGGCTTAATACTCTTTAAAAATGAAATTTAAACCTTTTGAACTCTTTGTAAAAATGCCAAAAGAAAGATTGCTGCTATTGAAAAATAAACATTTTCCAAATCAAGTGTTTTGCATCATAAACCGTTACAAAAAGACTAAAATGGCAATAGAAACATTGCTATTACTGAAATCGAGCAAAAGCATAATAGCAAAACTAACGAATGAAAGCAAAACTTAAAGTTTAAAGTTTTACACCACAAAATGTAAGAAGAATTTAGACAGCAAGAAATATTTTGGCTAAAGATTCACAATACCATGTTGAAAGAAAATTAGACAGACCCTTTTCGTGTCGAAAACCCATCTTCCCCTTCAAAAACCACTGCACCAAAACAACTAATCATCTTTCAGGAAAAAAACATCAATAAACACTACTTATTAAATCAGTGAAACGATGAATCAAAATCACACCTCTCAGGAAAACATTGCATCAAAAACCCATAAAAAACTTAAAATATTAAACACAAAGCCATAAATTATTACCGGACGCAAATGCATTTGTATGATACCGTCGTCTAAGCCAATCAACTGCATTCGTGTGACAACTCGTTCACTCTGCATCCATATGAAAACCAATGGCAACTTTACCTTTGCATCCGGAAAGCAGTGAGGAATGTAGTCTGATGTGATTAATAAGAATGAGCCCGGAAAGTAGAGCCACAAGCAGAGGAAGATGGAGGGGAATTACTGGAGCAACATTGAAAACCGAAGAAAAAATTAAAGATCGTGGCCTCGTGGATATTGAACTGAAAAGAAAACTAAAATAAAACTGTCGGAGGTAGGGAGGGAGATTATCTACCGTGTGGAAATTTGCTGGAAATAGATGATGGAGATCGTGTGCAGAGACGGAGGCCGACGGTTAGAGTAAACTGATGCCGTTCGAAAGTTACGATAAATTTTTTTTACTGAAGTGGTTTACTATGTACGGGCAGGAAATTCTGAAAAGGAATCACAGCCGTTGATCTAATCCAACGGCTACTATTGATTTCACTGGCATTTCTAAGGGGAATAATATAGTAAGTTAGATTAACAAGAAAAGTGCTTATATAACCCTAAGTTCTCAATTATGTTCAAATATAACCCCTAGTTCTCAAAAAGTGCAATTATAACCCTGATTATAATTTTATTGAAATTCTATAGCTGGAAAACCCATTAAAAAATAAAAAGACGATACAGCCCGTATGGATTTAAAGGGTTAAATGACTCTTTTTGGTTAATCGGATTTAATAAATATGTGATAATTATTTGATTTTCTCTCTGCAACTTGGCTGAATCTTTTCTTGGCTCTGAGATGCAAAGATCTAGTTTTTCTACATTTCCCTTACTTCTCGGTTCTTGCTATCACATCACAGGCTAATATTGAGGGCAGTTTTGTCATTTCAAATGATTAAATAGCCATAAATTACAGTAAACACAAGTCAACCATTGCAAAATTATAACTTTTTGAAGTCAAAGCCAATTTAAGGTTACAATAGCACATTCTAAGAACTGAGGGTTATATTTGCAGTTAACCAAGAACTCAGGGTTATCCTAGATTAATCTAGTATAGGGTTTATATACTTTCTTCCTCGTCCCAAAACGAAAAACCCCTCTCTGAAATCTGGGTTAGTGCGATTTATTTTCCGTTGATATGCTGCTTCGATTATTGTTATGATGTCTAGTGAATGGCATTGAATTTTCTGCGCATTTCTTGTAGGAATCTGGTGATATGCTGATTGATTGATTGAGGACGAGGATTTTTTAAGGATTTTTTGCAGCTGAGATATGGCGGCTCCGGGTCAGGCTTTCAGTGGTAACTTGAAGGTTAGATAAAGCTTCAATCTTGATGCTTTGGTCATGTGTTTATGTTCAAAATTTAGACCATGGAGAAAAACTGTAGTTGTCGTGAGCAAGGTGTTTGTGAAATGTCCTCAACGAAATGTTTATTGTGCTCGAGATTTCGAGTAACGTCACTTGTTGATCTTGAATATTGGCTTCGTGTAGCTAGTGGTAATGGTTAGTGATGCTCGCTCTGTGTGTATTTTTAGTTGTGCTTAAAGTAATGCGTGTAAGTTACTTTCAATAGTGGATTAGTATAGCAGTACTGTGGTGAATTGCTATTTTCCGTATTTGTCAGACTTATTCATAATTGTGCTTGAGAGTTTGCAATCTGACTGTTAATTGAGAATTGGTGCTTGAGGCTGTATAGGATACTGCTTTCTGACTGTAGATAGTAATGCTGATTTCAAGTAATGCTGCGTGTCGAGGCAAATGCTGAGGTGATTTGATCTGTGCATATGTGTCTGATTTAGTTGTATAATGAGTGCGTATGATTAGTACTTTGGTGATTTGGTCTGTTCGTATTTTTGTCAAATACCAGATAGTGATTATGACATCTCTCTATATGATTTTAGTTGTTTTTCAGAGAATTTCCTCACAAAGAGTTGTTTTTTCATCTGCTGTGCAGAAAGCATTAGCAGGAATAAAGCGCATCAATCTGGAAGGTCTAAGATGGAGAGTTTTTGATGCGAAGGGCCAGGTTGATTTTCTGCTTATGTTTCTCTTTTGTTATGTCAGGCTGTATAGAGATCTGTGAATTGCATGCTTGTGGTTTGGTATAATTATGAGGAGTGGAAGTAAATCAGTTCTCTCGTGCAGATCCTTGGAAGACTGGCTTCGCAAATCGCCACTGTCGTGCAGGGAAAAGATAAGCCGACATACACGCCCAATCGAGACGAAGGTGATATGTGCATTGTAATCAATGCTAAGGATATTTGTGTCACTGAGAGAAAATTTAGGGAAAAGTTGTACCACTGGCATACAGGGTAAGTAACAGTCTTATTTGATGATCCTAGCTACCAAACGCAAACAACTTTTTGCCTTAGTTTTCACAAAATTTAACCTTTGGATGATTATACGTAGGTATATAGGCCACCTCAAGACAAGGACCTTTAAGGAGCAGATGGAGAGGGATCCCACAGAAGTCATTCGGAAGGCTGTGATGCGCATGTTGCCTAGAAACAAATTGCGTGATGTAAGTATAGAATCATAACCTTTCTCTGTTCCAGTTGATTCTATTTTCTTTTAGGTTGGAAAATGTGATGCATTTATTATTATTATTATTTGGTGTTCTCTGAAGTTGTGAGAAAGAAAGAAAGATAGTATTACCTAAATTAACGAGCTAGCTACTACTACAAAGTGTTGGATGTTTGTGTTCATCGGTTACTATTGCCTTTAAGAAGGAATGATTTTGGTGTCTCCTCTTTAATGATGCCTTGGGTGTAATGTACAGGATAGAGACCTGAAACTGAGGATATTTGCTGGTGGGGAGCATCCATTTGGTGACAGGCCAGTTGAGCAGTACGTCATGCCTCCAAGGCAAGTACGAGAAATGCGCCCACGTGCACGAAGAGCAATGATTCGAGCTCAAAAGAAGGCTGAGCAACAGAATGAAGCAACCACTTACATCAGCAAAGGGAAGAGGAGGGACATGAATAATAACGAAGAAGTAGATGCCTGAAATCTATGATGCCTTGTCTTTGAACTTAGGTTCTCTTTATTTTTGTTGGGTGATAGTTTGACATTGTACCGCATATCAAATGTGTTAGTATACTATAATAAGAATGGTGATTATGTTGCATTTGATTTGACTATAAATTCAATCTGACTACAAATAGTTTGATTTGAGTACAAGTAAAAATGTCCATTGGGGCATTGTCTTTATTAGTACAAAGTATGTACTATGTACCTTAAGTTCATGTGAAGTGTCCCATTTGTAGCTAAACAGGAGTTCTTTGTTTTGTGATTTCTGATTGTTGTAATATAGAGATAGTGAATGGAGAGAGGTGATGGTGCAGATGATCAGGGTCCTGGATGTTCGCAAGTGAAAAAGGTGAGAATTTGATGCTACCCTTTTCTCAGAATAGTCATTACTTGATGATTGTATACTGAGTTTGATTTGATGGTAAAATGTGATTGAGAAATCGAAAAAGTGGAGATTTTGAGGCGAACCCTTTTCTCAGAATTTTAGCAGCAGTTGAATGAGCCTGTTTACAACATTTGGGGAAGATATGATGGAGAAGTGAATGACTCTTGCATGTTTATACTTTGAAATAACAATTAATTTGCAAGTTTTTAGGCATTAACGTTCTTTGCTGATCAAGAACTCGTAAGGTTGTTTAACTGTCTCCTTTCCAGACTAGATAGCCATTATGTTTGTAATCTCTCTGTGATAGTATAATGTTCATAGAGAGCCTATGCCATTTTAATGTTTGTTAGAAGAGATTTAGTTAAAATTTTAGTTCAACCGTGAAAAACTCAAGACATGCGACTTAACTTGTGAACAAGTTCAGATTTTTGTGTTTCAGTTGGTTGATAGTAAGAAGATTGTATTATTTAGCATGTTTATGAAATTGTGATTCTGATTGACCAAAATGAATAACTTATGCTTCAATTCTCTGTCCTTGTGAACATATTCCCAGAATGAACTAGAGCTTTGTCAAACTTAAAGGTAGCAAAATCCCTTGTGGATACTGTATGAACAGCATCACATCCACCTTTGAATTGCCACAGAAACCACTCAACTACAACATTACCAGCAGTAGCAGTTAACTCCAGAGTCACACTCACTGTCACTGATGCCATCATGGCCCTTTAGGCTTTATAACAAACTGCTCGATGAACAGTTTCCTTTCACTTCACAGTTCCCATATATCCTTAAAAAGCAGTTAAATGCTTATAGCAGTGACAACACGCATAGTTATTCATTTTGTTGAAATGTCTTGAAGCACTTATATATGAAAACAATAATAATAAGAACAGAAAAATCATCTTTATATTCAACTGTTTGCCAGGTTTAGGGGAAACTAAAGCCTGTAATATGACATTCTCTATCTACTAGACAAATTCTTTACTAAGTAAATGGATCAGGAAGACGAGGCGAAGGCTTGGCTGGCTATTCAGGATCTGCAAAGACATTCCACATTCTCAGAGTTTCATCAGGTGATGCGGGGCAACAGGAGAAACATTAGGGCTCTGAGCCATGTGAATCCCTCAAAGCAAAGCCAGCTGAGCAGCTGAGCAATATGTTCCAAACATTGAAGCTTGGTTTGAGAAGACTTGATTTCCCTGGTAGTTTTGAATTCAATGATAGTTTGAATCTTCCTCTATTCTGTTTTCAGCCAGCGAAGAATATGATGGAAGATATTCCTGTTTTGGAGTTGGAAATAGCCTACCTGGAAAAATACCTTCTCTCAATGTACCTTCTCTTAATGTCAGACAAAGAAACATAAATCCAGCATCAGAGAAACAACAGAATCCTTGAGATACTGATTCAGCAGCCAGTAGTGTGCCCTTAGATGGCAACTAAAGTTTCAGCAGAAAAAAGATGGGATGAAATGCTGGGAAACCATATATTGATTGATTCCAGCATTCATTGTAGCCACCGAAACCTGATCAGCTGTTACCATTCACTACCAGTACACATGCTTGAGGGAGCTTATTTAAGCAATGCTTATTTTAGGGTGTCTTAAGTGAAGAAATGAGATGCATTTTTTCTGCGATATGTCATCAGAGGGCTCGAGGTAGTATGGCAACCATATTCAGGAGGCAACGAGTAGAATTTCTTAGGAGATGGTTAAATGCATCTCAGCCAGAGAAATGACTCACTCTTCAGTTCATGACCTGCTGCAAATTGAATCGCCTCGAGAATTTAGCCTGCCTTTTCCAAGAGTGGTTCAAGTTGAGGGAATCTGCAAAGTCAGCAGAGATCAGCAAAGCCTGAAGATTACATTGTGGATAAATGTACACAATGCTCTAGTGATGCATGTAATTAACCTACAATGATTTATATTCTCTACCTGATCATGTCTATCAACTGTGACAGGCCTATTTGGTTTACAGGATTCAGAGATGCAACACAAAGAGAATCTCACTTGCCTTTTAAAACAACAAGTATGCTGCTATTTTTGATGGACGAGGAGAAGGTACCTCGATGGGAATTGTACTGTCTGAGCTCGGATATAAGAACACTGAAAGCCGAATTTTTATTTTTTGAGTGCAACAAGGTTTCAACAGAAATGGTCCATTGGGATCAAATGGTAGATAATATGTTCAATTGTAGTACTTGTGTTTGTATATGTTAATAGTTTCATTTCGGAATAAATGTGCTGATTTCCTCATGTTGTCTCTCAAATTGGTCTCTGCATTTCTTCTTTTTTCCCTGTTTATACAGCCTTCATTTAACTCCATTTCATCTATATCTAACTTAAAATAACTAAGACCTATTCTATGAGAAGTAAGATGCAGCAAGCACAACTTTCTCAGGTGTTACAACAATCATATTGTTGTCCAGTCACACAAGACAGATGAAAACAATAAAAATAAGAACAGCCAAGGGTAATAACAATAAGAACAGAAAAATCATCTTTATATTCAACTGTTTGCCAGGTTTAGGGGAAACTAAAACCTGTAATATGACATTCTCAATCTACTAGACAAATTTTCTACTAAGTAAATGGATCAGGAAGACGAGGCTTGGCTTGGCTGGCTATTCAGGATCTCCAAAGACATTCCACATTCTCAGAGTTTCATCAGGCGATGCAGTGGCAACAGGAGAAACATTAGGGCTCCGAGCCATGTGAATCCCTCAAAGGAAAGCCAGCTGAGCTGATTTCGTTGGTGTTCATGTGATAGTCCCACAAAGCCAGCTGATTTCGAGTGAATCCACAAGCGCTGAGCAGCTCCCTTTCGTTGGTGTTCCACAGAAGAACACAGTGGTGACAGAATCCAAGCAAGGCCCTTTACAGCAGCTGGTTTGGAGCATATGGGATTCTGCTCAGATAAGACCAGGGAGTCGTCCACTTGAATCTCTCTAATCTCCTCGTACATTCCGCTTCTTATTACAACAGTGTTCAGCTTGTAGTGACCAGTTCACCTGTAATCCCTGTCTAAGATGCAGAGTTTGCACAAGTGGAGCAACAGAAACAAAGCAACAGGGAATATCAAAGCATCCAAATTAAGTTCATGAGCTTTAAAAATAGACTGCAACATACTTAATATCACATTATCTCTTTTAGGCTTCACAGAATCATGCAGATCATATATTCCATACTATCCATACAAGAAGCACCCTCTCACAGATTACATGCATCACAACAGACAGACAAAGGAAAGAAACATGGCAGAAACATGAGATTGAAATAAAGGAATTAGGGCACAGAGAGCACATTGAAAACAAAGTAATCAGGGAACAGAAAAATAATAATCATCTGTAATACTTGAGGAGGGCTTTTGTTGCTCTCCTCCTCCTCTCCTCCTCCTCCTCCTTGCTCTTCTTCGATTTCTTCTCCTTCTTCTGAACCACCTGTTCCTCAACAGGAGCACTGAAATCAAGAGCGCGAGAGATTGATCGGAACCTGAATCGATTCCTCTCGGATGAGGTGCGATTGGGCGTATCAATGTATATCTCAAGGCCGGTGGGAGGAGGAGGATTAGGAGCTCGGTTGTTCTGGGGGTTTCGCAGGGTGGGCGGTGGGGTTACCGGAGAAGGGGGCGCCGGGTTTCGCAGGGTGGGTGGTGGGGTTACCGGAGAATGGGAGGCCGGGTTTCGAAGCGTGGGTGGTGGGGTTACCGGAGAAGTAAAGGTCAGGTTTCGCAGGGTGGGTGGTGGGGTTACCGGAGAATGGGCGGCCAGGTTTCGCAGGGTGGGTGGTGGGGTTTCGCAGTCGTCGGCCATTGATCTAATTAGGGTTTGCTGATTTGCAGTGGAAATGGAATCAGAGATTTTGATGATGATCAAAGATGGAAATGGAAGAAATCGATTCTGGATTTCTGATGATGATGAGAGCGACAAAGAACAGTAACCCTAATCCTTAGATCTGGTTTGGCTTTATTGGCCGACTCGACCGTGTAAGCCGCGTCGGCCGCGTCGACCGCGTAAGCCGTGTCGACTGCGTGGACAGGCTGTAAATCCTACAGCCAAGCTCGGTCCGACCGGTGGTTAATGGCTTGACCGAATCAACTCGTCCATGGTGAACCGCTTGTACAAACTACTACTTATTTTCCCTCATTTTATGTTTATTTTTGAAAACATTTTCTCTCATTTCATTTAATCCATCTATAAATTGATATTGTTTTCACTGCAGTCTTATAAGACTATTTCATTAAAATTAAGATTTATTTTTAGTTGAAAATTATATATTTTCTTAAGTAATATTAATATTAAGTTGGTTGGACCGCACATTGTGCGGTATATTTGAATGTAACTAAATACAAATCTAATTAAAAGTGTAAGCACAACACTTAATATATATATAAAATGAATGGGGATAATAGTTTAAATACCTGAAAGTTGAAGACAAAAGTACCATTTATAAATATTTCGGTAGGTGTCGGGCTAATTTAATTGCATCTAGATTTTTGGTAATATAAGACTATAAAATTTACTGTCATGAAATAACCCGACACGAACCTTGACGGTTGTTAATATTTTTGACAGATGCACTCAGGATTATTTAGGTGAGGATAATCAGAAGGGAGCTGTTAATGATAGAGCTATTCTTACATTTCAGAGCAAAATTACTGACAATTTCCTATTTTACCCTTTCTTAATTAATAACATAAATATTTATTTACCATATTTCACTTTTAACCTTCACATTAAAACATATCCTCTTTTTTATCACTTCCCAAAAGCCACTTCCTGTGCCTAATCGGCGAATACATTCATTTAGATGGATTCACAATTAAAGAGGCACATGCAATTCCCGTTAAGGAAGCGCATCCCATCACCCCGGAGCATCATGAAATACTCTTTACACAAGCAAAACTTCATGAACCAGAGAATGCATAAATATATCGCGAAACCGCATTGAATAATTGCAGAAGTTTTCCGGCGATGAACACGATGAGTTTTCCGGCGAGATTTCTCGGGAGTGTGCAATGTAGCTCATGCTCTGTTGTTCATATCCAGCCCCTAGCTTCACGGTGGAGCTGCAATCTTCCGGCTAACCATTTCTCCAGATGTAGAAAGGTTGCTTGTGAAACGAGCGCGACGGAGACTGAGCCGGAGATGGGAGAAAGACATAGCGGATCACTTGAAGGCGATTGAGTCAGTCATGGGAAAACGTCCTGATAAGGATGAGGAAGAGCAGCCCATCACCCGGGGGGCCGCACCGGAGTCTAAAAGCTTAGGAAGCCAAAGTAGTGCTGAATCTGGTGCTGGAAGTGAGGACATTGTTGATCACATGAAGGCGATCGATTCAGTCATGGGGAAACATTCTAGTTGATAGAATTAGTTGCAACAAAGAGGAAGGAAAGATCTGCCTCGATATTGAGCGTCACCGCCTCCAACCAAGTCAGAAACGGAGAGTACCATAAAGACGATGAGCATTGGCTTCGAATTGGTTGGCTTGTTAACTGAATCTCTAGGCTAGGATTCAACTATCTTGAACGTCGGAGCAGAGGAGATCTCCAACGATGGCTAATGCGTAGACCTGCCCAACAAGCTGCCTCAAAGTAGTAAGCTGTAACATAATTGGGCATTTTGGTAAAAACTTAGACACCTGTGCTGATCATACACTCTCTTCTGAAGTTGGTTTTAGGAGGGATGATAAAAGAGAATGATTTGTATTGAAAGGGCGGTTGGGGTTTATGTGAAATCACTGGTGGCAGAGAGAGACAACCGTTCTTTGGGAGAATTCACGGGCTCTCTAAGATGTGGAATCTGTCTGCAAATCATCACAACCCAATCCGACAGTGAATTAAGCTGAGACTAAGAGAACGGGACCTAAAAAGGATAGCTTTACTGTTGGAGGGTCGTTTGATTGAATCAGAATCAGTTTTTGAGACCATCGGCGGAGTCACGGTGGTGAGAGGCAACCACCCTCTTGAACAACCATATTCTCCTTGCCGCCGTCAAAACTCCACCTCATTCTTAAACTAAATAGAGAATAATTAAGAAAGTGTAGCTTATAAAATAAAGCAGGTAAATAAATATTTGGTGTTATTAATTAAGAAAGGTTAAAATAGGAAATTACCAGTAATTTTGCTCTGGAAGTTAATAATAGCTCTGGTATTAACATCTCCCTAATCAGAAACTCATCCTCAATAGCAGCGCCATGCCAGATTGTGACGGTTTTAGGCCCCTCTGATTCTTCTGAAAATCCAACCTTATCGAGGTTTCCTGGAATTTAAATAATAAGTCGGGTTATAAACAAATTGTAATTATTTTACAATTTAATAAAACATGGCAATATAAATTAAAATATAGTTTGATGATGTACCTCTTCATCTTCAAAGATGTATTCCTGTGTTTTTGAAGATTGATTAATTTTGCTGGAAATAGGTGCATGCGTATTTCTCCGTCACTTTTATTGTTCAAGCCCAGGGTCTGTTTGCATTGGATAAATCATGGATTTTCCTCTCATTGTAGAAAGGGAATAATGGATTTGTGGTTTATTGTGATTTGACATGTGAAAGAATTATTGAAACTATTAATATATATACTATGCGAATGCATGTGTTGTTATTTAGATGCATTAATATATATGTTGTGAATATTGTTGAAGATTGTTACTTATACTAAATATCGGTTAATTTTCGATAATGAAATATATTATGAGAAATATTAGGATGTAAAATATTTGAGTGTTATTATTGACCAAAAATAATAATGTTCTACATATGTATGCATTTTTAACAAATAAGGAATATATAAAAATCGTAGGCGCCGGAATATGGTGATCTTGTGGTGGTTGTGTGGTGGTTTTAATCAAAACTAGGTAGTTTTATACTTTTTAATTCTTTTTATTAATTTATTTATTGACGGGAGCAATAACTCTTCTAGTTCCATTTAGGAATTAAACATGTTTATGCTAAATGCAAGAAATTTACATTAGAAGTAACATTTTAAGATTAAATTTCAATATATTCAATATTTAAGTTAAATTGTATTAAATTTCTTGAAAACTAAAGGAAAATAAAGGGTGTTTAAGAAATTTCTTGATTTGATAATGTAAATGTATTAGTTTATTTGACTAATAGATTATTTTTATGTGTTTAAAAAATTTAGCTGATAACTAATAATTATTTGTATCATTAATCTGGTAAAATGACATATAAGAGCATAATATATTTTACCACTTAAAGACTTTTACTAAATGTATATCACTAATCATTTTCTATGTTTTAAATGAAATATATATCGATGTTAATAATTAAATCCACATCTTGATGATTTTTTATATCAATTAGGATAAATAATTAATACATTTAGGATACCATCTTGAAAATGAAAAATCAGCTACATGCATGCTTGGCCTTTTCCATTTTGAGCCTAGCAAATTCATTTTTAAGCTCAAAAGAAAAACGTTTGAATTTAGGTAATATGAGAAATCAAGTTTTTTTTTTAAAGTTAAAACCATCCAAGTGGACGGGAGGATTATTCACGACTCCTCAACCCTAATAAAAATAATAAAATTACATGATCAGGTTTGAAACTCAATACTACACATGAAGCCCTTTTGGGGTAACTGTGGCAATTTGTTGCCCGAAAGCTATGTTATGATCTAATATCGGGAGCAAAGAGAGATATCAGAGATGTGTCTAAAAATATTACAAGAAAACTAAGTCATCTCTGTATCAATGCCGGTCACAGCATAGCTAAAACCAGACTTCCCTCCTTCTGCCACGTATAGACATCACCAAGTACAACATTCTAGAGCTCGTTAGAATTCACTCTCCCACTTTCTCACAGACAAAACAGAAAACTCGGTTCTATTATAGCAAATACTCTCTACCTGAACCTCAACCGACTACCCATTGAGCCCGGTGGCCTATGGACCACCGGAAGATAGCAAGTTTTCACAAGGTTGGACAGCAGAGTAGTATGTAAAGCATACTGAGTTGTTCTATCTAGCCATGATACTAATAGGAAAGCTTCATCAAGAGCCTAACTAGAGATTGCTATAAAGATTTCTCTTATAAGGCGATATTCCATAGCGCAACATTAAGAAGAAAATCACAAAAATCTAAAAATGGATATATATATAAATTAATATCGGTACTAAAGCAATCCCAACCAATCATGGTCTGATTGGCTGGTGGCTAAATACAGGATAGAGCAAATGTAATCTAACTCGATATAAGCTTAAAGCCTAATCGGTCTACAAATCTAGTATCAGTATCGCCATCAATAGTGTTTCAAAACTATTGTGACTTGGATTTCTCCTAACTGTACTAACTAGATCGGAAGCTAATCAAAGTTTAACTGAGCAAAAGGACCCGTCAGAAAAACTAAGATTAGCAGATCACATTCAATCCAATATTTAAGTACAAACATCAATAAATATATACCCGAAAAAACTGAAAATAAATTTTAAAAAAGGGAAAAAGAAGTAAAACCACCTTCTTAGTCTAAGTGTGCCAGTTCCAGTATATAACCTGTCCAAATCTGCCCGAGCCGACCGACCCGACCCGAGCCGACCCGAGCCGACCGAACCGAGCCGGCTAGACCGTTGACCTGCCCTCCCACGGATCGAGCAGCCCATATCTGATTTCGTCGATCGCCGGAGTTTGTGGGCTCGTCGCCTATCCGGTCGGCCGGAAAACAAGGGGACTCCTCCTGAGCAGCGGTCTCTCGTCCGGTTAGAGAAGTTCCGGCTCCCCAGGTCCATCGGAACCCCGGGTCGCGACCTCTCCATCTTTGAGCTCCGGGCAACATTCGGCGGCTTCGCGTTCTGGTAGCTTTACCGGCCCGGATCTGTACAGGGCTTGGGAGCGGTGGCGACCCGCTCCCTCCGACGGATCCGGCCGGATCTGTGCTCGTGGTGGGCAACTTCGCCGGCCATGCCCGTTGATTGGAAGATCGAAATCCAGAACTGTATTTTGTCGAAAAAGAGCGATGGTTTCGGGTAAAAAGGGTTAAGGAGGGGTGGTGGTTTGATTTTTATTGGGTAGGGGGGGGGGGGGGGGTGGGAGGTCACCTCCGGCCCGGCGAGAAATTAAAGTTATTAGGTGCCGCAAAAATTTATATGGAAAGTTACATGTAACAAGTAGTGTAATAAAATATACTACGAAAAATTATATTCTCAGTAATGTGTCAGGAAGGGAAAAATAATAGAGTGGAATTCATATTTAGAGCGTAAAACTTTTAATATTCATACTAACGGCATTCAATTACTTTTAAGACAAATTTACCCATTTTATTCTTTTTATAAATTGAGTTTTACTTAATTTTATCATGTAAATTATCATGTATAAAAATTTTATCATGGAAATTTTATTATGTAAATTATCAAGAATTATCAATAAAGAATAAGAATTATCATGGAAATTTTATCATGAAAATTATCAAGAATAAGAATTTTACAGTAAACAATATATAACATAAAAATATAACATTATCATGTAAATTTAGATTATATATTAATTAAACTTTGACTTATATACCCTAAATCCCCTATAAATTAAGACCAAGGCTCTGAAAAAATTGTATCCCATTATCCTGCAAGTTAATATATTGAATTAACCAATTATGAGCATATGGAGACAAAGGATAAAATTTAATACATGGAGAGAAATCCATGATAAAATTTTTATACATAATTTTCATGATAAAATCAGGTAAAATTAAAAAGAAAAAGAATAAAAGGGATAAATTTGTCTTAAATATAATTGAATGCCCTTAGTAGGAATATTAAAAGTTTTACGCACTAAATATAAATTTCAACTTTTATTACAATGTTTGTGGAAATTTTCCCAAAAATCATTTACTTGCATGTTGCATGCCTTCCAAACTTCATTTTTGAGTTTTGGGATTGTTATAATAAACGACTCCATTGTTTATAATAAATAAAATGCTATAATAATGATGTTTTATTAAATTGTTGTCCATGTTACATGCTAAGCTTTTTATCTGAAAACCAAAAAATAAATCCTTGGGCAAGTTTTAGCTACATTTTGGATTTATACCTTGACAATTGACATGATATGAGAAAGATTCTAGGGTTAAAAGCTCATGTACCCCCAAATTTATAAGAAAGTGTCAATATATCCCCGAGTAATTCAAAAGTGCTGATGTACCCCTATTATTATATTGAATAAAGAAGTGTACCTCTAAAACCCATTTTCAACACCATTTTGAATTAAAAGACAAATTTACCCTCACTTGTTGGATTTTTTTCCCCTGACCCAAATGCTCATGGGCACGAAAAAAAATTCAAGAAATCAATATTACTGAATTACAAAATAAATGCACAATATTATTGAAAGCAGCAATTCTAGATGCAGTCCATATTTTGCTTATTTTATAGTCAAAAAAATACGTCTTTGATATATATGATATGATCAATAATTAAGTATATCAGCCATATGCATCATATATATATATATATATATATATATATATATATAAATTACTTCTATTGCATACACTTCCAAATCAGTTATATATCATAATTATTGTATATATGATTATATAACAAAATTACGGACTGCAAATAAGCAAAAAACAGACTAAATCTAGCAGGCCAGTATTGAAAAAAGTTAACATTTTTATCCAAAAACTCAACAAATTGAAAACATTAGTGAAGTTACCATAATCTCGCCACCTTGAGCTAGTCACGCTAATTATTACTGGGTGTGGCGGTTTCGATCCCCCGGCTCACACTAATTTCTGGGCACGGTGGTTTTGGTCCCCTCGACTTCAAACGCTTTCGTCCGATAAAGTAATGGTGACTGGTGGTATAGATTTGGATTGCCTTTCTTAACTGGGTGTGAATGTAAAAAGGGAAGCGAGAATTAGATGAATAATTAGGTAGGGGAGGATTATTCATTGATTTGGTTGGGGCATTTTCGTCATAAATTTTCTCTTTTTTATCATTAAATAATAGTGAGGGTATTCTTGTTATTTTACGCTTGGCAAAAAAAAATTCTGCTTAAATTATACATTTGAGGGTATAGTATCACTTTTGAAAAACTTAGGGGTACATTAGCACTTTTTTAAATACTTGGGACAACAACACTTTTTTCAAGATTCTATCACACTTACATGGAAAAGGGGGTGCTTATTGTGGCAGTACAAATCAAAGCTAGATCATTAAAGTATGTATTAACTTTTCGAAGGTGGGAGCAATCCTTCCTTCTTGGCCATTTCATAGAGAGCGATCGCCATTAGAGCTTTTGCATCAGCAGTTTTGCGCCAAAGTTGGTGATAGGGAACCACATGCACCTTGATTAGCTCACCATCTTCCCTGAGACCTGTTTGCTTTCCTTGAAGCTCCGTGATTACCTCTTTTTTCACATTTCCACGGTACAAAAACAGACTAATTTCCTCATCACAACCGCCCTATAGTATAGAGAGGAAGACATTAAATATGTCATAGTTTATAGGAGAAAGGACGGCCAATGCATTGACCCAGCGCTCAAAATAAAGGAGCACTGCAAATGTGACATTTAATTAGTTTTGGTTTCAGAAGTGTAAGTTTACGCAGCAGGAAGAAGCTTACTGTTTTACTATAGTTCATGCTGCTTAGGTGTATTTTATGACTTCCTGGCCATTGGTACCCTTTATTTCTTCTTGATATGGAGTCTTAATTTATTTTTCACTCTGTCAAAGCTGGACTTTACTTCAACCATTAAACATTATGGGTGTGATTATCCAGTATTTTACAGTATCGGAAAATAGGAAATGCTCATCCAGATAAGTTAGGTACCAACATACCGGAGAAGGAAACACCCTGCATCCTGTAGATGGATCGAGAAACGCAGTCAGATCTATCACATCATCAAGACTTAATTTTATGCCAGTCTCCTCCTCAACCTGCCATGATGATAAAACCATGCATTAGCCTTCTTAAACACATAAACACTTACAAGGCACCAAATGAAATAACACATTCAGAGTTAGGCATAGACCATTTCCCTGCCAGATTTATCAAGTAGAAAAATTAGCAAATGATAGAATATTCAGTATCAAGAAAAAGTTCAAGTCAAATTTGTAGTATGTATAATACTCTAATGCTTAATTAGGGGTTAGTTATACAGATTAAATGGAGAAAATGATGAGACCTCACGAACTGCAGTGCCAAAAAAGTCGCCTTTATCATCATCGAGCATCCCAGCTGGTAATTCCAATATAAGCCTTCCAACAGGTACTCTGACCTTCACAGTAAAACCAGTAGCATGAATCAGAGGTATTAAACTCTGTGTACCATCTGCTAATACTTCCCATTTCTTGTGTGTGTGTGTGTTCAAAAGGAATCATCTGATACTTCTGAGCATTACACTGTTCAAATTTCACAAAATGAAAAGAGAATTACCTGCTCTGTCAGCACCGTATAAGTCTCCCCTTCTGAGTGTAACAGAATGAGCACTGCAACAGCTGGTCCTCGTGCAAATACAATACCTGGAACCTAATATAACTTTAAATTCAAATCAAGAGAAGTAAAACAATTCATGTACATGAAAACCAAAACTGTACAAACTTCACATTTAAATCAAATATGAAAAATGTCCCATTGTCTACGAATTAGAGGGATTTACAAAAATTAGAATCTAACAAAATGAGTAGATAGTAGATACCTTATTCCCTGTCTCTTTATCATATACATCAGCTGTAAATTTCAGAAATCCCACCCGCTTCCCAAACATATCCACACCCTGCAAAAGCGAAATAAAATCGAATTAATTCTATAGAGTTACGCTTACACCAGCCACGTATCAATTCTTATTACTGTCTTAGAGGTGAGGCCTTAATTTCCAAAACAAGTATCAGGTTTGACCATAATTGTATGACATTATAAGGAGAAAATGCTGGTAAAACAACTAAACCCAGAAAAATTAAAAGAAACAGACGCAATGATCACATGATAATCACCTGCCTTCAAGGTTGACTCATCAAAATCAAAAATTCTGAAAGCTATCAAGAACGACTGTAATGATTATGGCATCAAGGAATCTGCCAATAGTCCATATTTATTGTATTACACAGGTTTTATATTCCAAGAACCATCTGACTCAAAAAAGACACAATGCAATATCTAATATTCCCTCCAAACCCATAACTACAGTCTCCTTTGTGAGGTGTGACATACTTCAGTTCAATAACAGGGCTCTAAATGAGGAACAAATCATGGAAGTAGTGCATAATTCCACAGGCAAAAGCAAAACTGCACTGCTAGAAACAAGTTCCAACCTGAATAAGTACTTGTTTCAACAACATGTCCCCATTAGCCAGCATTCCAGTTTCTGCTTGTATATTCTTCAACCATTGCTTGAATAAAGAACACTCAACAGCATTCCTGCAACAAACTCGATTCAATACCCCCAACGGAACAAAATTTGGGGAAATCGTTACGTCAGTCATTGCAAACTTATTGTGTTCAGTGGTCTTTCAACAATATCTTATATGATATATACTCCTATTGTTCCACATATGCTGCCCTTGTGCTATAAAAACTGACCAACTTTAACCATACGTTCTTATTTATGCTATCATACATTCAAAAAATCCAGTTTTTATATAATTCTTAGTTATGGACAACTAATTCAACTTTCTGTGTCCATCTTAAGTTTGAATTAATGTCAATGTACATCATATTTTACCAATAATGCATCAAATATAATTAACAAAATCTCCATCGAAATTTGACTTCCAAAAGATAAAACATGAACAGTGATAGTATCAGTAATCATCATGCAAGTTTAATCTCAAAATGTGTAATTTGGCATGTTAACATGGCACGCCTATTGATAACTAAAATAATCAAAATCAAAACTTTAGTGAGTTTGAAGAAGAACCCACTTGAAATCAGTATCGGAGACGCCCGGAGCCGGGACGAGTTCGACCGGGTGGCTGAGTTGACTTGGGAGGTTGACGGTGAGTAGTGCGGAGGAAGATGAATCGGTTGACATCAGAGAAGAGCGGGGTCGGATTACTGTTACAGTGCGTGTCTGTGTGTAAAGAAAATGGGACGCGGTGGGACGACCGAGTTTGTTGAATAACTTCTGTTTTGGGAAAGCTAGTGAAACCAGGGGCGACAAGGAAGACAGCATCGACATCGTTTGACCAGTGTAATTCACTAATTTGAATCTATTTATACTTTATAGTAACTTGGTTGGCTAAACCTTTTCATTTGTATTTCATCCTAAAGGAAACTAGAAGAGTTATTGATCCGATCAATAAATAAATTAATTAAAATAATTAAAATGGATGAAACTACGTAGTTTTGATTAAAACCGCCATACAACCACTGCAAGTTCACCATATTCCGGTGCCTACCATTTTTATATATATTTCTTTTTTGTTTCTTTTAATTTTATTGTTTCATTCTTCATCGATGATGATGATACAATAGCTTACACCTTCTATGTTTACATATACAACTCATTCCACCTAAAAAATCCTAATTTACACGCTAATTCTATTACCTACCTAGCTCAAGGAATTACAAATAGAGATGTGTAACGATCGGATCTACCAAGGACTGCTTGGTAATTAGCTCAACGGAGCAGAAATCGATTAAAAGCAAAAGTTCAGATTAAAATTAGCAAAAGATGCCATTCTACACAGTATAACCAGCTACCTATTCTAGCTGAGGTCCTGGTTGGCTGTTGACCACTTAATTGCATAATAACCCTCTGACTTAGCTAATTTACTAACAAGTCCTTTATTTAATACTCAATATCATAACACTCCCTCCCTGTTAGACACAGCTTGTCCCCAAGCTAGCTAAAACTGGAAGTCAGGAAATTGTTTCTTGATGAACTCAGAGTCTTCCCAGGAGGCTTCTTTAGCATGGAGATTCTTCCACAATATGAGCCATTGAACTAGTTGCTTCCCTTCCTTTGTGATCATTCTGTGTTGCAGTATTTTCTAAGGCTGCAATGATTCCAGTTCTGATAAGCTGACATTTGGATAAGAGCTTGGAGTAGCAGTAGGATCAACAACTTGAGAAGGGACACATGGAACACATGATGGACCTTGCACTCTTTAGGCAGTTTCAGCTCATAAGCTACCTCTCCTATCTTCTTTGTTATCTGAAAAGGACCATAGTACTTTGGGGAGAGCTTTGATCTTGCCATCTCTTGAATGGTCTGCTGCCTATATTTGTTTACCTTGAGCAGCACCCAGCTTCCCACCTCAAACTGTCTATCACTTCTTTTTGAGTCTGCCTGTTGCTTCATTCTGATTTGAGCCTTTTTCAAATTCTCCTGAAGTTTCTGATGCACACTGGCCCTCTATTGCAGCAGGTCATGAGCAGCAGGAAAGATTGAGTCAGTTAAAGTACCTAGAGGAAGGTTGAGTGGCTTGACTCCATAGATGGCTTCATAAGGAGTCATTTTCAAACTAGAATGGTAACTGGTGTTGTACCACCACTCAGCTGCTGCAAGCCAATTCTTCCAACTCCCTGGAAATTCACCACAAAAGCACCTGAGATAATTACCAATGACTTGATTGACTCTCTCAGTCTGGCCATCTGTTTCTGGATGGTAGGCTGTGCTATACTTGAGTTTCACTCCAAGTTTTCCAAAAAATTCATTCCAGAATAGGCTGGTAAAGATCTTATCCCTATCAGATATGATGGAGTTAGGCAGCCCATGTAGTCTGTGAACCTCATCCAAAAATAACTATGCAACTATCTTGGCTGTAAAAAGGTGAGCTAAGGCCAAGAAGTGACTGTACTTAGAATACCTATCTACCACCACCAACACTGTGTTGTAACCACCAGAGTTAGGCAGTTTCTCCACAAAATCCATTGTGATGTGTCTCCATGCAGTAGTAGGGACTGGCAATGGCTGTAGAAGACCAGGAGCAAGACAATGTTCATTCTTGTTGATCTGGCAAGGAACACATTTCTTGATGAACTCTATCACCTCCTGTTTGAGCTGAGGTCAAGTAAAAACACTAAGGATCCTTCGGATTGTAGCAGACTGACCAGAATGTCCCCGTATAGAAGATGAGTGCATAGTGGAAAGAATCTCCCCTCTAATGCTTCTCTTGCTGCCAACATAAATCTTGTTTCTGTACCTGAGTATACCACTGAAATAGCTCCATCCTTCCCCTTCCTGTTGTGGTTGCAATACCAATTTGGCTATCATCTGTTGTGCTTCCTTGTGATCCACATAACTGTCCTCAATCTGCTTTATCCAGTCAGGCACTAAAGTTGCAGAAATAGCCAGTACTTTTCCTTGTTCAACTTGTTCTTGACCAGGAGCCCTTGAGAGTGCATCAGCAGCCACATTACTTTTCCCACTTTTGTACTAAATTTCAAAATCCAATCCTAACAGTTTAGTAACCCATTTGTGCTGCACAGATGTGTGAAGTTTTTGTTCTAAAAGAAACTTAAGACTCTGATGATCAGTCTTGATGATGAACTTATTCCCAACTAAGTAGTGTCTCCATTTCTCAACTGCCATGACCAATGCCAACAATTCCTTTTCATATGTAGAGAGTCCCATATTTTTGGAGCAGAAAGACTTACTCAGATAGGCAAAAGGTCTCCTAGCCTGCATCAAAACTGCTCCCATGCCAGAGCCACATGCATCAGTCTCCACAATAAATGATATACTGAAATTTGGCATGCTTAAAACAGGTGCCTCAGTTATTAGTTTCTTCAAACTCTCAAAAGCTTCCTCAGCTTGTCTATTCCAAGTGAATGAATCATTCTTTAATAAATCATGGAGAGGTCTGCACAGTACTCCATACCCCTTGATGAGCATCCTATAGTATCCAGTTAATCCCAGAAAACCCCTCAACTCTTTGACAGTCTTAGGTTGTGGCCATTTCAGTATACACTCTATCTTAGCAGTATCCATTTCCACTCCCTTATCTGAGATGACATGCCCCAAATACTCCACTCTCTTCACAGCAAACACACATTTTGACAACTTAGCAAACAATTGCTGCCTCTTCATTGTTTCCAAAACCAGTTTCAAATGCATCAAGTGCTCTTCCCTTGACTTGCTGTAGACTAGGATATCATCAAAAAAGACTAATACAAACTTCCTCAGAAAAGGTTGAAAAATTGAATTCATCAATGCCTGAAATGTAGCAGGAGTATTAGTGAGTCCAAAAGGCATCACCAGAAACTCAAAATGTCCAGAATGGGTAGCATAAGCTGTTTTGGGAATATCTTCTTCTCTCACTTTGATTTGGTGGTAACCTGATCTGAGATCTAGCTTGCTGAACACTTTTGCATCATACAGCTCATCCAATAGCTCATCAATAACTGGGATGGGAAATTTATCCTTAATGGTTAGGTCATTGAGTTTCCTGTAGTCAATACAAAGCCTCCATGCTCCATCTTTCTTCTTGACAAGTAGCACTGGTGAAGCATATGGACTGGTACTCACCTACACCACCTTGTTCTTCAATAAATCATCCACTTGTGACTCAATTTCTGTTTTGTGGAAGTGAGGGTATCTATATGGTCTAATCTTGAAAGGTTCAACATCTGGTTTCAAATTAATATGATGGTCAATGCTTCTCTGTGGAGGTAGAGACTTAGGTTCCTGAAAAATATCCCCAAACTGAGTCAATAGCTGTTCCACTTCTTCATCTTTTTCTCCAACAAGTGCCAAATGGTATAATTTATCCTCCAAGGAATGAAAATATCTCTTCCTCATATTTTGGTATTCCGTTTCAACCATAGGCCTCTCTTCAATTGGTTCCATAAACCCTCCTCCATAACTAGCTGGTAAGGGGCTTCTGCCAGTCCAAACTAGATCAGTGTTGTGGAAATCTGGGGGTTACTACTGAATTTTCATTGCCACTGAATCTCTTCTCCTTCTGAGCATTGCAATTTCTTTGGCTTCTTCCCCTCTCATAAGACTGAACTGTGGAGTATTGTTGTTTCCTTGCAAGCACCATTGAGCTCCCTTTCTTGTGATAAAAATTTCCTCAGTGTTGAAATCAAAGGCTATATGGCTTACTAATGCCATCTAATCAGCTCCTAACACCATGTCCAAACCTCCCAGATACATTACTTTGAAATTGAAAGTGAATAAGTGATTCTGCACCATCCACTGTACCTTATGGCACCTAGATATCCCTCCAACCAAGCTGCCATCTGCTATTCTGACTTTAAATGGTCTAGTAACTAATTCCTCCAGGCATAGCCTCCTCACAATCCAGTATCAATGAAACTAGTAAAACTCCCAGTGTCTAGTAACATCTTGACTTCCTTATCTTGCATGCCACCAGAAATGGAGATAGTGTTAGCCCTGTCACTGCCTGGTCCAATGGTCTTCAGTTCTAGTTCTTCAGGTTCCTCTCCTCTGACTGTCTCAACTCATCACTGTCCCCAGCCACCACTAAAAGATCCTCACTGTCTTCTGATTTTGGATTGGAAATGACATGTACCTGTCTGTATTTGCATACATGGCCAGGTGTGTATTTCTCAACACACTTGAAACAAAGTTGATTCTCTATCCTGTACTGCTGCTCTTGGGGGGTAATTCTTCTAAAAGCTTCTGTTTTCTTCATACCTCCAACCTCTCCAAAATCCTTCTTATTAGTGTACTTTCCCTTCCAATTTTCCGTTGACTGATTCTTCTTGAAAGTCTCATACTGAGGAGCTATTATTGACTGTCTGCCCTTTCTGTGTATTAACTCCAAATGTTCTTCTTGCCATATAGCCAATTCCACAGCCTCATGTAGTGAAGTAGGTCTTCCAGATCTAACCAAAGGTTTGAGTTCTTGTTTCAGCCCACTCATGAAGCTTGACAGAAAGTACTATTCAGAGTGATGAGGATTAATCAGGAGTTCCATTGATTTAAGATCTTCAAATTCTTCTACATATTCCCTTGCACTCTTTTTCTGATAAAGCTTATTAAACTCTTCAATGATGTCTTCACCCACTTTAATTGAAAATCTACTGAGTATTGCAGCTTGAAGCTCCTTCCAAGTATCAAAGGACCTGTAAAACCTTTCAGAATGGTACCAAATCTCTACCTTACCATCAAAGAACCAAATGGCAGTATCCATTTTCTCTATGTCACTCAGACCATGATAATTGAAGAATTTGTTACATTTCCTTAACTAGTCTCTTGGTTGCTCACCATTAAACATTGGAAGTTCCATTTTGGGGTACCAATTATGCCCAGAATTTCTAGGATTATGACCCCTCTTAATATTCTCTATCAACAGTTCATCATAAGTGTTCTTAAAATCATTACCCCACTGAGTCTGTTTGTTACCATTAGGCATTCCTTCTACCCTTTTTCCAGCACCAGAATTATCTCCTCTAAACATTCTCCTACTCCCAAAAAACAAATCATCATTACTGTTAAATCTTCTATCCCCTATTCCATCCATTCTCACATTCTGATCCAATTTCACACCCTTATCATCAAACACATTATGAGATCCAGAGATTACCTCAATAGAAGCCATGGGAAATGAGGGTTTTGGTAAGGGTGAATTGCAGTGCTCGGCCAGATCTGGTCCCCCTTGTTCTGATGCCGGTGCTTTACCCTTCAGAGCTGACATGATGAGATCCCGTAAGTTTTTCTCCTCCGTAATTCTGCCCTCTTTGTATCGCCTCGTCTCTTCTTCCTGGCGTCGCTATGAATCGGTCATCTCGGCACGTAACTCACTGTACTGCCGGGAATGCTCCGATCGAAGGTGAGACAATGCAACTTCCACCCTCTGCAACTCCTCCGCGTTCGCCTCGCCTTGGATTCGGTTCGCATCCATCTGATTCTGAAATTGGGCGGTCAGAATCTCGATGTCCGCCACCCGTCCGTCGAGTGCATCATTCCGGTTGATGCGTGTCATGGCCGGAGGTCGCCGGCTCTGATACCACGTGTAACGATCGGATCTACCAAGAACTGCTTTGTAATTAGCTCAACGGAGCAGAAATCGATTAAAAGCAAAAGTTCAGATTACAACCAGCAAAAGATGCCATTCTACACAGTCTAACCAGCTACCTATCCTAGCTGAGGTCCTGGTTGGCTGTTGACCACTTAATTGCATAATAACCCTCTGACTTAGCTAATTTACAAACAAGTCCTTTATTTAATACTCAATATCATAACAAGATATCAACTGTTAGCCTGAATGAAGGCCTGATTGAGGGAGCAGTTCACGTAATTTTTAATTAAAATTTGCCCGATTCATATAGTTTTCTTTTTACTAAAGTATAACTATTTTGGCAGTTAAAAGTATAAGTTGTTTTCATTATAAGTGCTTAATTATTTATTTTATTGTAAGCACCACACAAAACTATGAACAATGATAATAAAGTATTAAAAATAAAAATTGTGTAATGTAAATAATTGATTTTGGGTGATATATTTTACATTGATTAAGAACATTTATATTTAGGAACAAAATATTATACATCTATGTAAATAATATCTCGTTTATAAATATATTTTGATACATCTAAATATTAAATTTCAACCATTATCAATTAATTTCACATATCAAATTGGAAACTAAATAATCTTTAATGTAAGGAAAGATTTGACTTTGGGCTTAACAATTCTTTTTAGTATGTATGTATGATCAATTTAGATATTACACACATCAGCATTTTTTCCTTAAAATGTGTACTTATAAAAAATTTATCTATTAATTTATTATTATTAAATAAATTTCTCACACTTTGATCTTAATATATATAATTTTATAATAATTACCTTTGATGAATAACCTGGCAATTACGATATATATTGACAATTTCACAATCTTTTGAAATTTGCCACTATAATTTTTCTTAAAGAGTTTTTCTTTAAACACACTTCATCCTCATCTTCATAAGTTTCTTCATAATATTTACATTAAAAAATATTAAATATATCGTGCAACGCACGATGATATTTAGCTAGTAAATTATAAATTCTATTGAAAGACCAACTTTCCTAAATGTTATGGAACTATCATTTCTAAACTTAAATGATACATTTTTGTGTTATTAAAGTAAACATATACTAAAACATATTTTAGTACAAAAATTTAAGAAATTTCATATTAAAATTAAAAACTTTTAAGTAACAAAATATACGGTTCAAATTAACAGGTATATCAAATTAGAGCAAAGCTCTTGATCTGGAGCCAACAGAGAGCCAGAATGAAGAAAATTGTACTGTATTATTCACACATCCAAACTGTACAGATCCGGCCTAATATAGGCAATCAGACGTTTATCAGAAAGATAAACCAAGTGGTTGATCTAACTAACTATTAAACTGTCATGTGGAATAACCATGCAATAACTAATTTATTTACTGCTAACTAACAGTTTTGACTAAGTATTGACTTGCTAGCTAACTAACTGAGCTAATTAACTGTGAGCTAGCTAACTGCATTATATCAACACTCCCCCCTCAAGTTGGAAGGGTAGCATAGGACATTCCAAGCTTGTCATGTAGAAAAGAAAACGTAGGAGCAGCCAAGGCTTTGGTAAAGAAGTCAGCTAACTGGAGTTGAGTGTTAAGAAACTGTGGATAAAGAAAACTAGTCAAAAACTGATTTCTTACCATATGACAGTCCAGTTATATATGCTTAGTTCTTTCATGAAACACAGGGTTGTATGTGATATGCAGGGAAGCTTGGTTATCACAATACAAAGGAATGAGCTTAAACAAATAAATGTTCAAATCAGTCTAAAGATAAGACAACCACTGCAGCTCTCTAGTAGTGGTAGCCATGCTTCTGTATTCAGCTTCAGCAGTGCTACAAGAAATAGTAGATTGCTTCTTATGTTTCCATGAAATGAGAGACTGGCCAAGAAAAACACAGAATCCAGTAAGGGACTTTTTGGAAGTTCTGCAAGCTGCCCAGTCAGCATTAGAGAAACTGGTGAGATCCCTGTCCGCTGCTGCTTAGCTGGAAACATTGAATGGCCCCCAGAAGCATAGAACATGCCAAGACTAGGACAGCTGGACAAATATCTAAGGACATGAACAACATCCTTAAACTATGCCTCAGTAGGAGAGTGAACAAATTGGCTAAGATGTTGAACAGCAAAACTGACATCTGGCCTAGTAAAGTTGAGGTATAAAAGCTTGCCTATAAGCTTTCAATACTGAGTAGGATCAATTACAAGTGGGGACTTGTCTTCAGTGAGCTGAGTGCCAGAAGGCAATGGTGTGATCAAGACCAGCCTGATGCAAAAGATCAATGATGTACTTATGCTGATGAAGAAGTAAACCAAAATCATTTATGGAGATCTCCATGCTCAAGAAAAACTTAGCAAGCCCCAAATCCTTAATAGAGAATTGCTGGTGCAGAAATAACTTCACCTCCTCAATGGCTTCAGAAGAATTGCCAGTTAAAAGGACATCATCAACATAAACTAGAAGAATGAGAAAGTTAGAGCCTTTCTGTTGAAGAAACAGACAAGGATCATGTGGAGATTGAAGAAAACCAAAACTGCACAATTTTGCAGTGAAGATCTGGTTCCACTACCTGCTGGCCTGTTTTAGGCCATAAAGAGATTTCTTTAGCAGACACTTGTGTTGTGGATAAGGCACTACATAACCAGGAGGAGGTTTCATATAGACTTCCTCATCCAAAGTGTCATTCAAGAAAGCATTATTTACATCAAATTGGTGTAAATCCCAATTTTTGGATGCAGCAAGAGCTATAAACACTCTAACAGTCACCACTTTAGCAACTGGGGAAAAGACATCAGTGTAATCCTCTCTAGTATATCCTTTAGCTACCAATCTACCCTTGTATTTTTCAATGAATCCATCAGTGTTTTGTTTGATCTTATACACCCACCTGCAACCAACAACTTTCTTGCCCTTTGGAAGTGGAACTACATCCCAGGTCTGGTTAAGTTCAAGAGCATTTAACTCTTTTTCCATAGCATTCCCCTTGTGTCACTGCCTCATCATAGGAATTAGGTTAAGAAATATCAAGAGGGATAGAGACAGGGTTGACAACAAAATCCTTCATCCAAACAGGTTTATTTCTAGACCTAGGATGCAAAGAGGGAAATTGACTGGAGAAAGATCAATGATGTCTTCAATAGCTACTGTTGGAGGAGAAGAAATAGATGGCCTTTGTGGAGAGAGAGAGAGATAGGATCATCAGGGCTAGAGTCTATCTCAGCCACTGGAAGAGGTAAGATAGAATTAGTTTCTTGAGATGGAGCTGTGTGAAGGGAAATAGAGCTTCATAAAAAGTGACATCTCTTGACACAAAATCTTTTCTATCAGCAAGATAATAGAGCTTATATCCCTTTTGGCCTGTAGCAGAACCAAGAAAAACTGCTTTCCTTGCCCTAGGATCAAACTTAGATTTAGCAGGAAATGTATTTGAAGCAAAACATCAACAACCAAAAACTAAGGTTTTGGAGATCTGGTAGTCTATTATACAACATCTCATAGGGATTTTTCCAATTCAAAATGCTACTTGGAAGTCTATTTATCAAATAGGTAGCAGTTAAGAGAGCCTCACCCCAGAATCTGAGAGGTAAAGAGGCGTGAAAATTTAGTGCTCTGGCCAGCTGAAGGAGATGCTGATGCTTTCTTCCCACTACACCATTCTGCTGTGGAGTGTAAACACAACTCTTTTGGTGTAAGATTCCCGATGGATGTCTACAACCCGCACTTGATCACGAACCCTGCTCACGAACTGATCTGCAAGACAAATGCCCCGGGTGTCCCGGGGATAGACACTCCGACGCTCAAGTCAGTATATTTGCTTAAGGCATAAAGTATAAAGTATGAGATTAGATGAGAGGTCTACCAAAACTCTTAGAGCTTCTCCAACGGAAGCTCTATCTTCACGTTTTTATCCCTTTTGTACTCCAATGGTACTGAATAATTCAGTCGGTATATTTCAGGAGGAACAGTCCGCTTTATATTTAGCGTCAACTGTTCCTCCCTTACACGCACAGTAATTTTAGTTTTCCTTTTCTCTTTGCACCCAGCCCTCTTTTCATGCGCGTATATCTCTCTTTTCTCTGCTTTTGTTTTTCCAATTTTGCGCTCAACCTCATTTTTTTATGTTTTCTTTTTTAGCTTTATGCCAAAATACATGCGTCAGATTCGTTTAATATTTTTTTTGTATAGTAATTATTATTTTTCCTTTTTCTGGATATGTATTTATGTTTGATGTTTGTTTCCTAATTTTTGTATCATTTTTTTTCATTTATCATGTTTTTTCTATATTTATTATATTATTTTGTTATATTTCATGATATGAACATATTGTTTTTAATAGAGGTATTTCAGTTTTTGGGAAATGTATGTTAAACTATTATTTGTAAGTTACGTGTTTTATTAATATTTTTATTATTAAGAATAATTATGTATTAATCTTTTTTATTTTAATTAAATAAATTATCGGTTAAAATTTAGAATTAAATTGATATAACTTTGCAATATAACAAATGGAAAAAAGATAAAAATTAAGTTTTCATGAGGGATATTAAGGAATATTCTTTTAGAGGAAAATTTAGAGTTAAACCATTGGAGTTCAGATACTGTACCAACTGTAAAAACAGCTGTAGCAGCTGAAAGATAGGGGAAAACCATTGGAGATGCCCTTATGGTATTTATATGGCTACTATCCGTAGATCACCAAGATATGTATTTATGGTATGGGAATAGAGGTTGTATTACCATGTATAATAGAAGTGTATTTCGGACATGGTTGTATTACCATGTTTAAGATAGCTGTATTATACCATCTCTGAGAAGATGTATATTCCTTGTAGGACATTCATAATATATGCATTCCTTATAAGGATTAGGATTAATGGACCTGTGGATCCACCCTCCTCGTATCTTGAGCCCACAACCCTTCTCGGGCCCTGGTCCGAGTATGAATGAGGCCCGAATACGAACCATGGACTTATCAATTCCTTGTTTGGAAAGATAAGCTTGAAAAGTAGAACTTAAGAACTTAGAACCATTATCAGTTCTGTTGGTTTTGATAGTGACAGAAAATTGAGTCTGAATTAGTTGGACAAAGGCCTGAAAAAGTGAAGCTGTCTGAGCCTTTGAAGACATGAGAAAATTCCAAGTACTTTTAGAAAAATCATCCACTATAGTGAGGAAGAACACATCACCACACAAAGACTTCTGTTTAAATGGTCCTCAAATATCCATGTGAATTAAATTAAAACAACTTTGTGCACAGTGATGGAAAAACAAGCATTTTCTGCTTTGCTAAAGGACACACTTCACAATAATTGTCTTTAAAAGAAAAAGAACTATCAATAGGTAAATATTGTAATACAACATGTGAGGGATGCCCCATCCTTTGGTGCCAAACCCTACTCTTAGGTATGCTATTTACATGATTACAACTATGAAGATTTAAAACCTTGGTCCTTATTGAAGAAAGATATTGCTTCAGATCCTCCACTGCCTTTTGAATTGTCTGCCGGTTAAAAGAATCTTTTGTGATGATATACAGTTTCCTCTCCACTTTTCCCACTGCCACAATTTTTCTAGTCTTGAGGTCCTGAATATAACACACATTAGGGTAAAATAGACACCCCATTAGCTAATCACTTCCAAGCCTGTTCACTGACATAAGATTGTATTTGAAACCGGATACATGAAGACAGCCAGTTAAATGAAGCTTATTTTCCAATCTGACATTTCCAAAATGCTTGACATATTTGATGGAACCATCAGGCAAATAAACTGGGGTAGCTTCATCTTGTAATTCATAAGTATCAAGGATAATTTCACTTGAACACATATGCATAGAGGCTCCCGAGTCTATTATCCATGCATTATTAAGTTCTGTATTCATAAAACTTAAAGCATAGAAAGCGCTCATACCTGCAAAGTCTTCAAAATGTGCAAAGTTGATCATAGCATGATCTTCTTCACTCTTGCCTTTTCCTTTCATCAGATGCCTCAGTTCTTGTTGAATAAGAGACCTTAGATTGTCCCCATCAGCACCTCCTGTTTGATCCAACTGAGAAGAACAGTCATCAAAATTTCCACTATCTGCATTATGAGCATAGACCTTGCCACCATGATTCACTTTAGTATCCCTTGAACCTTTCCACCATGTATGGAATCCTTTTATCTTGAAACAAGTGTCCTTAGTATGGCCATCCTTTTGACAATAATCATAGTGCAAGTCTTTCTTGTATGTAGCATTATTTCTCCTAAAACCTCCCCTATTTTCTGAGGCAGGATTGGCTAGGAATGCATTCTGGTTTGTTTCCTCAGACATAGCAGCAAAGACATTTTGCACATTTTTCTTGTTCTCCACTTGTTACATCATATTGAAGACCTTAATGATTTAAGGCACATGATCCATAACAAGGACCTGATCTTTGATATTATCAAACTCTTCATTGAGTCCCATAAGAAACTGCACTATTTTGGCTCTATTTTCTTTTTAAAATAGCTTTTTGGACACTCCACAGACATGGGCGGCCCAATAGTGAGGCCAATGTGGCCCTTGTCTCAGGCCCAAAAAGTTTAGTAATTTTAGAGGCCCAAATTTTTAAAAAATCATAACTAATTATATATTAAAAATTCAGTATTTTGGGCTTATTTTATTTATAATTCAAGTTTTTTAGGTATATTTTAAAACTAAAAATAGCCTTTCAAAACTCTTTTGGTATAAAAATGAATTTAATTGTTAAAAAAAATTTTAAGGGAAAGAAAGGGTTTTCAATCAATCCTCACGGAACCTCCCTTCATTCGACTGTCTATTTCTTCCTCTATCGGACTTATTTATTCATTTATTGTCAATTTTGTTTGATAGAAAATGATTCCACCATATTTTAAATATAAGTGTCTTTTTTTATTTATCGGATTTAGTTATATCTCTGAATATTGGGAGATATTTTTAAAAAAATCGTCTCAGGCCCTGAAATAGTTAGGTCCTGCACTGCACAAATACAGCCAGCACAAGAACAGTATGCAATAGAGTCTATAGCAGCAAGCTTATACACAATCCTTACATTTTATTGAAGTAGGTAGCAAGAGAACTGTTACCTTGTCTGAGTGAGCCAATCTCTCTTTGCAACTGGTATATTTGAGTGCCATCAAGAACTCCAAATCTTTCTTGCAACTCTCTCCATATTTCAACAGCACCTCCAACATACATAAACCCCTCAGCAACCTCTGGTGAGATTGAATTCAGCAACCTGGAAGTCACCATGAAGTCCACTTTCTTCCACTGCTCATAAGAAGGTTTTCCTTCATCAGGTTTGGGAATTTTGCCTTCAACAAAATCAAGTTTATGCTTTGCTCCAAGTGCAAGTCTCATCGCTCTACTCCACTGCACAAAATTACTCTCAGTCTGCAGTTTGGTGACTAGCACAACACCAGGATAATCGGAATGATGGAGATCCAGCAATTTTCCGGCCGCAGTGTTGCCGACACCACCTCCCACTCCATTGTTTTGCGCAGCGTTTCTACTCGCGCCTGATTCTGCTGTTTGCGAGTCGGAGCTACCCTCTCCTTGAGCAATCGCCATGACAATCGGTGAAGCAAAGAAAACCGATCAAATAGAGCCGCCGGAGCCACTGGAAATTTGATCAGAGTTGAGCATAAACACTGCTCCGATACTATATCAAATTAGAGCAAAGCTCTTGATCTGGAGCCAACAGAGAGCAAGAATGAAGAAAATTGTACTGTATTATTCACACATCCAAACTGTATAGATCCGGTCTAGTATAGGCAATCAGACGGTTATCAGAAAGCTAAACCAAGAGGTTGATCTAACTAACTAGTTAACTGCCATGTGGAATAATCATGCAGTAATTAATTTATTAACTGCTAACTAACAACTTTGACTAAGTATTGACTATGAGAGAATGTAATTCACTGTAGTTGGTGTGTGTGTATTATGTCAAATATATAGGAATACAAGAGTACAAATACAATGTATCTAGACTAGTCTAAATAAGGTACATAAATATATACAAATCAATCACAATTATTCTCAAGATATTTGTGATATTCTATCACCCCCCTTTAAGCGAAGAGTCGGATGAGAAGCCACGCAAAGCTTGGATCGAAATAGTGTAAAGAGAGGACCAGGGAGACCTTTGGTGAATATGTCAGCAATCTGGAAGGAAGTAGGGACATGACTAACACGAAGTCTGCCAGAAGCCACCAACTCTCGAACAAAGTGGTAGTCAATGTCAATATGCTTAGCCCGTTTGTGAGCAACGGGTTTTTGAGTAAGGAAAATAGCACTGATGTTGTCAAAAAACAGGAAGGGTGAAGAGGGTGAAGACTTCAAAGGAACACGAAGCTCCTTGAGTAGATTGCACAACCAAACAAGCTCGGCCGCAGTGTTGGCCATAGCACGATACTCAAATTCGCAGCTGGATCGGGAAACAGTTGGCTAATTCTTAACACTCCAAGAGACGAGATTACCGCCAAGGTAAATGGCATAACCATAGGTGGAACGTCGAGTTTCAACACAGCGAGCCCAATCAGCATCTGAGTACCCTAACACTGAAACTGAGCTGGAAGACGGTCGAAAGAAAATTCCATGATCAAGAGTACCACGAACATATCGAAGAATACGAGTGACCGCCTGATAATGATAGTCACGAGGTGACTGAAGGAACTAGCTAACAGAATTGACTGCATAGGCTAGATCATGCCTAGTAATGGTCAAATATTGCAATGCTCCAACAAGCGAACGATATAGTTTGGGATTTGAAAACTCTGGACTAGAGGAAGTGAGGATTTGTGTGCCAGGAACAAAAGGCGTAGAGACAGGCGCTGTGTTAGTCATGCCAGCGCGCTGAAGAATCTCCATGGCATACTTAGCCTGGCCAAGAAACAATCACGAAGAAGAGCGAGAGACCTCTAATCCTAGAAAGTAATGAAGGGAGCCAAGATCCTTAATAGCAAACTCATGATCAGTGCGAGCGACAAACTTCCGAATAAGAAGAGGATCATTTCCAGTGAGAATGATGTCATCCACATAGACCAAAATATACAACACCTTTGATGGATGTCTACGACCCGCCCTTGATCACAAACCCTCCTCACGAACTGATCTGCAAGACAAAGGCCACGGGTGTCCCGGGGATAGACACTCCGACGCTCAAGTCAGTATATTTGCTTAAGGCGTAAATTATAAAGTATGAGATTAGATGAGAGGTCTACCAAACCTCTTAGGGTATTTATATGGCTACAATCCGTAGATCATCAAGATATGTATTTATGGTATGAATACAACTCTTATGGGATAGTGGTTGTATTACCATGTATAATAGAAGTATATTTCGGACATAGTTGTGTTACCATGTTTAGGATAGCTGTATTACCATCTTTGAGAAGATGTATATTCCTTGTAGAACATTCATAATATATGCATTCCTTATAAGGATTAAGATTGATGGACCGGTGGACCCATCCTCCGGGTATCTCGAGCCCATGACCCTTCTCGGGCCCTGGTCCGAGTATGAACGAGGTCCGGATACGAACCATGGACTTATCAGTAGCCCCAAGGTAGATCTTCAGAATATAGAGTGCTCCATCTCGAAGGTTGAAGGAGAGGCTTGCTTCTCGAGGGAAGACCAATAACTCGAGGGAGGCTAACTCGGGGTGTCCTTCTAGGGCTGTCCTTTCTGAATATCTAGCTTCAAGTTCTTTCGTATTCCATCAGGACACGTGGACGGTTGGATCTAAATCTTCCTTCTTGAATTCTGAGGAGACTGACACGTGGTCTTGATTCATTGTATCTTCTGGTGGTGAGGATGACCAACCTTCTAATTGCCTGTATCGTTTCGTGAGTCGAGGTAATTACTCCACTTAAATGCTTGCTAATTATTGGTTATATAACCAAGTAATTTTCCTTGTGTTTATCATCAATCTTTATCCAAATATTTTGCGTTTTCATCTCTGCAACCAAACTCTTGTCTTTCTTCATCGTCTTTTTCTCATAACCTTTTTCCCCCCATTCTCTGTATTGCCATGTCATCAACAAATTCTAGTGTCCCCTCTGGCAATGGAGAGAATGTCCCTGCGGCTCGTGACTTACGCACATTATTCCTGGAGGTTGAGTCTGGAGAACTAATGGAGGTAACCATGGCGACACCTCTGCAGGCGGTAGCTGTAGTGGTAGATGACGGTGCCCCCGGGTCAGAGATAGACCCCAGCGCGGAGCCCCAAGTTGTAAACGGGTTCCGGCTGCCGAGGGTGTGAATGATGTCACCAAGGTGGTCGACGAAAATACCCTTCAATTTTTGAAGTCATGCAGGTTGTCGTACCCCATCGAGGCTGGATTGAGGCTCGAGGACAAGACCACTCCGGTCAAGGATCTTGTGAGCCCCACTCGAGGGGTTATATATGGCCGGTTCTTGCAGCAGGGCTTGAGTTTTCCCTTCCCCCCCGTGTTTTCACAGTTCCTTCAGCATCATCAGCTTCACCCTTGTCAGATTCATTCCAATGTGGTGGTGACAATGGTGGCTTTCATCTCCTGGTGCTCCCGGAAGGACTATGAGCCAAGCCTGGATCTGTTTAGGAGCTTGTTCAAGCTGTTCTGCTTCAAGGATCGCGATCATATTACTCTTACTCCTCGTAAGGGCAAGGTCTTCACTTTTCCCGACAATAGCGGCAAGTGGGAGGACATTCGGCTAACCTTTGATCGGACAAAATATGAGGTTCCTGATTGGAATCTTGATGTCTTTGAGATGCCTTTTCACCTAAATGGCACCGTGGAGCAGCTTTTGAAGGAGATGATTGTCTTCCAGGAAGGAGGTTTTGTGCGGGGAGCTCATGGCTCGGTGTGGCAGTGGCCTGCTATCACCTATTCTTATCTGCTAGACGTTCCACTGTCCAAGTCCACTTCTAGTTTCCTTAAAAAGGATCGAGACTGGACACTCCCTGATAAAATCCAGGGGGAAAAGATAAAGGGCAAGAAGCGGACTTCTAGGAAATCACCCCGAGGTCAGGGTGAATCTTCTTCCAGTCAATCTTCTTCGGGTAATTTCTGTTTCGAATCATCGCAGTTGTTTGATATATCTCTTTTATCTAGCGTATTCACGCTCTTCGTTATGTATACAGCCTCTCCTCCAAAGAAAAAGATCAGGAAAGGGAAGGACAATCTTCAAGTCATAGATGAGGAGGTAGAAGAGGTGGAAGTAGAGGCTAGGGAGTCCTCAGATGATGATGAATCTGACCTTGAACTGCTAATGTCTGAAGATGCTCCTCTGAAGAAACTGAAACATTATCTGAACTGCCCAGAGGAAGAAGATGGTCAGGCTTCTCGGAGGTTTTCCAAGAAATATCCCTTTGTCGCTAAGGTAATTATCTCTTTCATTCTGCTATATGAATTTCTCAGCTATCGAGTTTTCATACATCTTTTACTTTTATAGTTGATGGCGAATCTGTCCACGGTGGGGGGTCGAGCTAACGATGTGATCCTGCACTTGTCTGATTCTGTAATGGAGTTACATGCCAAGTGCTGGGCTTTCAAGGCGAAGAAAGAGGAGATGGAAATTGCCCTTTTGACTCTGAAAGCCGAGTCTCCCGCACCTACCCCTCTGGTTCAACCGTCGTCGGAGGTGACTCAGCTGGAAGCTAGGGTAAAACAGCTGGAGGCCGAGAAAGAGGACCTGATATCAGCAAAGAAATTCCAGGATAAAGAGTTGGAGACTTATCGGGATATGGCAGAGGAGCTAGCGCGAAATCAAGCTGTGGAGAAGGACCTGGAGGAGACCAAACGACTCCTAAAACTTTGGAGTGCATTCATTGCTTGTACCCCGAGTTTCAGAACCATAGGGAGGAGTATGGGGATTTATTCCACTCCTCTGAACTGCACGAGATTTTAGGTGGCGTCTTGAAACTATGCCAATCAGAGAAGGAGATAAAGCTGATGGAGGAAATATTTTCTCATCCAAATGCTGCTGACAAGCTCTCTGCTCTGACTGTCAAACGCTGGATTCCTGGGGCCGAGTTCTTGGATGCATTGGGTTCCTCCGAGAAGGTAGTAACATCAGGAGATTTATTGAGGCTTATTAGAGCCAAGTATCCTGACTTACCTTCTCTTGAAGAGGTGCTTAATCCTTCAACCGAGTAGCTCCAGCAAGTTTGCTACCTTTCTTGCTGGCATCTTTCAGTCATCCTCGGTCTTCATGATTTACTGGAAATGAGCACCATCCTTAGTTGTTAAGTCCTCACAGTTATCCATGATGAATATTCTGCGAGCTTAATGTTGTTGGGCTTCTTCCTTGGGTGTCCTTTGACAAGGTCTTTAATGTCACAGCGTGCAGAAAAGTTGACAATAACCCATCTCTCTAGTGTCACTTATGGGAAGTCCTAGGAAACCCCATTGGGTATATTTAAAAGATTCATATTCTGATGTAATAACACATTTGATATGTCCTTTTTAGGTTCGAGGTTTAGCCTCTTATGTGCCCTTTTAAGGGTCTTGTTTAGAAGTATCATATTCTGATGTAATAACACCTTTGATATGAACTATTTGTGTTCGAGGTTTTTCCTCTATGTATGCCCTTTTGAGGGTCTTTTTTAGATTCGAGGTTTTTCCTCTATGTATGCCCTTTTGAGGGTCTTTTTTAGAAGTATCATATTCTGATGTAATAACACCTTTGATATGAACTTTAACTTTTGTTTTAGAGGTTTCTCCTCTTTATGTTGAGATGATTGATTCCTGAGCACGTTTGCCCTTTTGGTCTATAGACCTCAATCAAGCACTTTTTTGAAGTACTTTATCTCGAACCTATCTCTTTTATTCAAAACGATTGGTATTTGAATATTGGATCCAAACAACTTATAAGTTGACCAATCATATACTTTATAAAGCATATTGTTTTGAACAACAATCAATGTTATACTTAAGACAACAATCCTCTTTTTATAATAGGAATTTAAAAATTGCTTATTATAAGGATAGGTATAAAAATATCATGACTTCAATCTAAGTTTATAACTTTCAGAATAGAAGTAAAGTAAATAGTGGGTTTTGAGTTTGTGTACCCGTTTGTGCTTAGAGCATATTTGTCTCGGACCTTGATGAGGCTGGACGCCTCGAACCTTTGTGAGGTTCTTCATTGAGTTTTAATCTTCCGTGATACTTTCTTAAGTTGATCACATTCCATCTTCATGGTATGGGTTCTCCTTTCATGGTCTCCAAGAGGTAGCTTCCCCCTGGATGGGATTCTAGGACTCGATATGGACCTTCCCAGTTCGGGGCTAACTTCCCTTCCACTTATTTCTTGCCTTTTTCATTCAACCTCATTACAAGGTCTCTATTAATGAAAGTGGCCAAGCGGACTCTTCAATCATAATAGCGCTTGACTGTTTCCTTTACCTTGGCCTCGTGGATTGTGGCATTTGCTCTCTTCTCCTCTAGGAGGTCAAGGTCTAGATGAAGGTTTTCTTCATTGGCTGTGCCATCTTCGTCAGTTGGTTGAGAAGTACAGGTAGAGGGGACCCCAATCTCCATGGGGATGACTGCTTCAGACCCGTAGACTAAGCTATAAAGAGTCTCTCCTGTTGCTGTGGCTGGCGTGGTTCTATGGGCCCAGATCACGCTTGGTAGTTCTTTGATCCAGTTTCCTTTAGCTCCTTCAAGGCGTTTCTTGATACCACTTACCAAGGTACGGTTCGTAACCTCTACTTGGCCGTTAGCTTCTGGATGATATACCGAGGTGAGCTTCTGGTGTATGCCATACCTCGTACACCATGTCTTGAAGGGATCATTAGCAAATTGTGCTCCATTGTTGGTCACTATGTATCTCGGGATGCCATAGCGACACACGATATTCTTCCAGCAAAAGTTGATAACTGTCTTGCCAGTTATGTTGGTTGGGGCTTCAGCCTCTATTTTGAAAAATAATCGATGGCCACAATGAGGTACTTGAAGTTACCAGGGGCTGTAGGAAAAGGTCCGACGAGATCTATGCCCCATCGAACAAATGGCCAGGATTCTTGGATGGTAATCATATTCTCCCGTGGCACGTGGATCATCTTGGCAAATCTCTGACACTGATGGCAAGAATTGATATATCTTTTGGCGTCTTGTAGCATCGTAGGCCAGAAATAACCCATATGTAGGAGCTTTCATGTGATGGTACGTGGGCCTTGGTGGCTACCGCAGACTCCTTCATGTGTTTCTTGTATTAAGTGTTCTGCTTCAGAAGGCCCGACACACTTAAGCAGGGGTTGAAGGTATCCTCTCTTGTATAGGATACTGTTGTGGATGACATATTTCGGAGCTTTACCTCGGACCTTCCGTGCCAGGTGCTTGTCCTCGGGAAGGGTACCCATTTGAAGGTATTCAATGTAAGGGTTCATCCATGTATCTGAGATGTCAACAACCATGATGCTACTCTCTTCATAACTTCTCTTCGCCAGGGTTTCCATTAGCAGTTCTTGAGAAGACCTTATGTTGAGGTCCGAGGAGGCAAGTTTGCTAAGTGCATCAGCCTTGTGGTTAGCTTCTCGGGGGATATGATTCAGCTCATAATGTCGGAATTGGTTTAGGAGAGGCCTTTCTATCTCAAGGTATTTCTGAAGACTGTACTCTCGAGTTTCGTATTCGCCTTTAACCTGTTGAACCACGATTTGTGAGTCACTGAAGATTTCAAGATCCTCGACCTCAAGGTCCTTTGCTAGCTTTAGCCCCGTGATGAGGGCTTCATATTCTACTTCATTGTTTGTGGCTCGAAAATCAAAATGGAGAACGTAAGGATGATCTTTTCTCTCGGGGCTGGTGAGTAATACTCCAGCACCGCTTCCCCCCGAGTTGGAGGATCCATCCACATATAGTTGCCATTTTCCTGAGTCCGGAGTTGGGTTTGTTTTATCGATTTCCACTGGTTCAACAGACTCCATTATAAAATAGGATAAGGTTTGGCCCTTGATGGCTGTCCGAGGTTTATATTGTATGTCATGCTCTCCCAACTCGATGGCCCACTTCATCATCCGCCCCGAAGCGTCAGGCTTTTGGAGGATTTGCCTGATCGGGTAATTGGTTAGGAGAACTATTGTATGTGCTTGGAAGTATGATCTCAACCGTCGAGAAGCATGGACGAGGGCTAATATCAAGCGTTCGAGAGGGGTATATCTGGTCTCGGGCACTTGTAAGGCCCTACTTACATAGTATATGAGATGTTGCGATCCCTCATTTTCTTTGACCAATACAGCGCTAATGACTAGCTGGGATGCAGATATATATAAGTAAAGAGTCTCTCCTTAATCTGGTTTTGACAATGTCGGAAGTTGCCGAAGATGGTTTTTAAGTTCTTGGAAAGCTTCTCCGCATTCATGAGACCACTCGAATTGGTTTGCCTTCTTAAGGATATTAAAGAAGGGTAGATGTTTTTCTGCTCCTTTGGATAGGAGACGGCTAAGGGCTGCAAGGGACCTGTTAGCTTCTGCACATCCTTGACGGTCTTTGGGGGTTGCATGTTTTGCAAAGGCTCTATTTTCTCGGGGTTTACTTCGATTCCTCGATTGGATACCATATACCCCAGGAATTTTCCCGCTCCCACGCCTATGGTACATTTAGCGGGATCCAGCTTCAAGTTGGAGGCCCGTAATGTGTCGAAAGTTTCCTTTAAATCTTCAAAGAAAGCATCGTAGCTGCAGCTCTTTACTACCATGTCGTCCACATAGATCTCAAGCTTGCGCCCTATTTGAGATTTGAATAATTTATCTACAAGTCGCTTAAGTAAGTAGCTCCGGCATTTTTCAATCCAAAAGGCATCATCTTGTAGCAGAAAGTTCTTCGGTCGGTTATAAATGAGGTATTTTCTTTATCTTGTTCTGCCATAGGGATCTGATGATATCCTTTAAAGGCATCAAAGAAGTCCAGTACTTAGTATCCCGCAATCGCTTCCACTAATCGGTCGATCGAGGGTAAGGGATAACTATCTTTAGGGCAACAATCGTTCAAGTTGGTGAAGTCGATGCACATTCTCCATTTTCCATCTGGTTTCTTGACCATCACCGGATTAGCTATCCATTCTGGGTACTGCACTTCTTCGATTATACGGGCTTTAAGTAACTTATCTATCTCCTCTCCAATGGCTTCAACTCGATCTAGTGCAAAGATGCGTCATTTCTGCTTGATGGGTTTTTGCGAGGGATTGATATTTAAGTAATGTTCCACCAAACGAGTGGATACTCCTACCAAGTCATTGGTGTCCCAGGAAAAAACATCTATGTACTGGTTGAGAAGTCGTAGTTTAGCTTTTATCTCGGGGGGTAGGAGAGTTCCAACCTCAACGGTTCCTGATTCTCTGAGTTGCATCGGCTCGGACTCGGAGTACTTGGCTGGTTCAAGATTCTCCTTTCCTGATTCTCGGATAGCTTGAATGGTGCATATTCGAGCTAATTGTTGATCACCTCGAATTGTGGCAATCCCTTTGTTGGTAGGAAACTTCATCACCAAATGGTAGGGGGACCAGATGGCCTGTGCCTGGTACATCCAGGGTCTTCCAAGGATTATGTTATACGGTGACCTGGAATCGATGATTGTAAAGGTGCAATTTAGGGTTGTACTCCGAGATCCATCTCTTACTTGCACCGGTAGAATAATTTTTCCTAAAGTGTCGACAAGATTGCCAGTAAATCCCGAGATAGGGCTTGTAGGCGTGAGGTTGTTTCTGTTCAATCCCAGCTGTTCATAACAACTGAGAAACATAACTTCTACTTCGCTTCCTCCATCCACCAGGACTCGTCTGATCATGTTATGGTTTATGTCAACTGTAATGACCAGGGGATCTGAATGGGGAATTTGATTAGGAACTGCATCTTTAGATGAAAAAGTAACAGTTCCGTCTGAGCGAGATTTTTTGCTCTCCCACTCCTAGGGAGAGGCTTCTTGTGCCGATCGATGCACACCATTGATGCTCCTTCTTGCTCTCTGGTTGCTGGCGTTGCTTGTCTCATTGTTGTTGATGCTTCTTACTCCTGTCGAGATCGAGAAACGGATTTGTGTACTCCCACGAAGGTTTTCAGCCAGATCAGCCATGAGTTAGAAGGTCGTATAGATCAAGATCAGCCTGTGGGTCCCACTGGGCGTGCCAAATTGATGGATGTCTACGACCCGCACTTGATCACGAACCCTCCTCACGAAGTGATCTGTAAGACAATGGTCCCGGGTGTCCCGGGGATAGACACTCCGACGCACAAGTCAGTATATTTGCTTAAGGCATAAAGTATAAAGTATGAGATTAGATGAGAGGTCTACCAAACCTCTTAGGGTATTTATATGGCTACAATCCGTAGATCACCAAGATATGTATTTATGGTATGAATACAACTCTTATGGGATAATAGTTGTATTACCATGTATAATAGAAGTATATTTCGGACATGGTTGTGTTACCATGTTTAGGATAGCTGTATTACCATCTTTGAGAAGATGTATATTCCTTGTAGGACATTCATAATATACGCATTCCTTATAAGGATTAGTATTGATGGACCCGTGGACCATCCTCCGCGTATCTCGAGCCCATGACCCTTCTCGGGCCCTGGTCCGAGTATGAACGAGGTCCGAATACGAACAATGGACTTATCAACCTTTGAGCCACGCATAAAGATGAACATGGAAGTGTCAGACGAATAGCACCGAAAATCTAAACGAGTCAGATAAGAACTGAAACGTTGAAACCAGGCACGAGGAGCCTGTTTAAGGCCATAGATGGCCTTCCGGATACAACATACATGATCTGGATGGCGAGGATCAGTGTATCCAGACGGCTGTTCCATGTAAACCGGGGAGTCAAGATGACCATTAAGAAAGACATTCTTAACATCAAGCTGATGAAGGGGCCAACCAAAAGTGGTGGCAAGAGACAGAATGATCCGAACGGTGGAAGCTTTGACGACGAGGCTAAACGTGTGAGTGAAGTGAAAGCCAGGAACTTGAGAGTATCCCTGAGCAACCAAACGAGCCTTGTAACGATCAATAGTGCCATCTAGTCTATGCTTGAGCCGATAAACCCATTTGGAACCAACAATATTAACTCCGGAAGGACGAGGGACAAGATCCCAAGTACGTTGCTGACGAAGTGCATGCATCTCTTCATCCATAGCAGCCACCCAACGAGGATCCTTAAGAGTAGAAAGAAAACCCCGAGGTTCAGTTTCAGCCAAAAGTGCCACAAGAAAACCAGTGACAACATAATCAGAGTAATCCTTAGCAGTGAGATTGCCTGTCTGAGAACGAGTTGTCATGCGATGGCGAGGCGGCGGCGGTGGCGATGAAGAATGGGCTGGAGTTGGTTCTGGAGAAGGGTCAGATGACGATGACGCTCCAGAATCAGGCATACGTGGTGATCTAGAGACAGGTGATGGTGGAGATGCCTCTATAGACTGATCTGGTGAAAGCTGATCAGGTGCTGTCAAAGCCAGAGCATCATCATAATCTGAATCAATAAATGTAGAGACATCCAAAGACTCAGGAGCCGTGGAGGATTGACGTTCCAATGATGGAAATAAAGTCTCATCGAAGCGAGCATGACGTGTAAGATACACTCTCTTAGTGACCGGGTCCAAGCACCGAAAACCCTTGTACTGAGAGTTGTAACCAAGAAAGACGCAAGGTGACTGCGAGGAGCCAGCTTGTGCTGAGAGAACTGCCGAATATAAGGATACACCAAACATCCAAATGGGTGAAAATTTGAGTAGTCCGAATGACGTCCATAAGCCAGAAAATACGGCGAGACATTATTAAGAACAGGCGTAGGAAACCTATTAATGGTGTATGTAGCAGTGGCAAATGCTGCATCCCAATAAGAAGCTGGCATCTGAGAGTGATGAAACATAGACAATCCCATTTCGGTCACATGACGATACTTCCGTTCGGCTCTACCATTCTGTTCGGGAGTATACGGGCAGGAAATCTGATGAAAGATGCCCCTAGTTGCGAAGTGAGAGCGCAACCATGCATTTGTAAACTCAGTGCCACAATCGCTTTGAAACACCTTAATAGTGTGAGAGAACTGATTCTCCACAAAGTTCTGAAACTGCAGGAATGTCTCAACAAAATCCGATTTTCGCTTCAGTGGATAATACCAAGTAAATCGCGAATAGTCATCGATAAAAATGGCATAATAAGAATAGCCACTGGTAGATAAGACTGGTGCAGACCCCCACAAATCACAATGAACTAAATCAAGTATGGACTGCGCTCACTTCAGATTGTCCATGAAAGAAAGTCGTTTTCCTTTTGCTTTTTCACATGCTGAGCAAAGAGAAGACTTGGGCGACAAAGAGGTGACCTTAACATGATTCAGTTTATTCAATAAATAAAGGACGGAATTAGAAATATGACCCAGTCTAGCATGCCAAATATCAAAAGAAGCTGTATTTTTATTTGATCGAACGTAAGGAACAAAGGCAGCACCACTCCGTTCAAGCACATAAAGACCATGATGACATCTACCCCGGCCTAAAATTTCTTTGTTTGACCGTTTTTGAATCACAAACGAAGACTCATCAAAAGAAACTACATCTTTTAAATCTTTTGTGAGCTTGCTAATCGAGATCAAGTTTTTCGTAATATCGAGAACCACCAAAACATCCGATAATAATAAATTACGAGAAAACTGATGACGATCAACATGTGTAATGGAAACATCACGACCATTAGTAAGAGAGACAGAACGGTCACCGGCATAAGGAGCAACACGACCATTGGCGCGTGATTCACACGCGCCAAGTCAGGCGAGTGAAGACGGGAAGGTGCGTGATCCACACGTGCCTTTTGAGGCACCTGCTGAACATCGGGCGCGTGCACTGAGGAAGGTCCCGCGCGTGTTGTTCACGCGCTATCGTCGTCGGATGGCCTACTGTCGGCGCGTGGTACACACGCGCTGCGAGAGTGGGAGGCCCAGTTGTGGGCGCGTGATCCACACGAGCCCGAGTTGAAGTCGCCTGTGCTGGAGCTGGGGGCGGCGCGTTATGCGCACGCGCCTGAGCTGACGTTGGCCGATTCATAATTTTTTTTTCAATTAACCACGGGAGAGATCGTGGATAACGGGAACGTCGACACACCAACTGAGCAGCGGAAAAGGTGGAAGAAACACCAAAACGAAAGCACCACAATCAAAAGTTCGAAAAAGCACCGAAATTGATTGAGATTTATCTATCGAAATTGGATTTTTTTACGGATTTACAGGTTATTGGATCGATTAGGCTGATACCATGAGAGAATGTAATTCACCGTAGTTGGTGTGTCTGTATTATGTCGAATATATAGGATTACAAGAGTACGAACACAATGTATCTAGACTAGTCTAAATATGATACATAAATATAAACAAATCAATCACAATTATTCTCAAGATAATTGTGATATTCTATCAGACTAGCTAGCTAACTAACTGTGAGCTAACTAATTGTGAGCTAGCTAACTACATTATTTCAACAAGGTACACTGTATAAGTTAAAACAAGATACACTGTATAAGTTAAAACGTACTCCCTCCGTCCCAACCAAAGTGTCCGCGGGGACGGAGGCTCAATTTTTAAGAAAAATGATGTGGAAGTAGGACACATGGCCAAAAGAATTGTAAAAGACTATTTTAACCCCCATAAGTATGCGATTCAAAAAATGTATAGAGATTCATTAAGGGTAAAATAGACAATAGACTTTTTTGCCAAACGAGGAAATATTGAAAGTAAAACTCTTTGGTTGGGACATCCCAAAATAGAAAGTAAGACACTTTGGTTGGGACGGAGGGAGTATAAAGATTTTGATTCAGGGAAATTGGAAGTTCTGAAAATCTTATCTTCGTAGGGTTTAAGATGGGCCGAGATTTCTTGATCTTTTGGTTTTAAAATCGAAACCGTTAAACAACCAGCGTTTTCATATGGATTTTATTTCGAGTCCTAATCCAAAACTGAGGCGAATTTCAGTAAAACAATTGATGTCGATGGAGTTTAGGGCAAGAGGAAAGGGAGGATTTCCTTTATTGTAATAACCTCTTGAGATCTCTTTTATCATATTTGATGGAAAAACCTAAAGTGCAAGTTTACAACATGTTGTACACAGATAGCATGTTTGCAAATTGTTATTGAAATTATACTTTGCTTGTGACAAATTTGCTAACTTTTTTGCCAAACGAGGAAATATTGAAAATAAAACTCTTTGGTTGGGACATTCCAAAATAGAAAGTATGGTTGGGACATCCCAAAATAGAAAGTAAGACACTTTGGTTGGGACGGAGGGAGTATAAAGATTTTGATTCAGGGAAATTGGAAGTTCTGAAAATCTTATCTTCGTAGGGTTTAAGATGGGCCGAGATTTCTTGATCTTTTGGTTTTAAAATCGAAACCGTTAAACAACCAGCGTTTTCATATGGATTTTATTTCGAGTCCTAATCCAAAACTGAGGCGAATTTCAGTAAACTAATTGATGTCGATGGAGTTTAGGGCAAGAGGAAAGGGAGGATTTCCTTTATTGTAATAACCTCTTGAGATCTCTTTTATCATATTTGATGGAAAAACCTAAAGTGCAAGTTTACAACATGTTGTACACAGATAGCATGTTTGCAAATTGTTATTGAAATTATACTTTGCTTGTGACAAAATCTGAATTTGTGGCTTCCCAGATGGTTGTACCATCACAAGTGCAGAGCTTTTTGTAGTTCTCACCGACTCCAGCACTCCTAGCAATCACTGCAGCTTCAAGGCCAGGATCTGATTTGTCTTCAGTTTCATATACCACAACAGCTCGTCCGATGAGATCAACAACGCGGAGGTAAGGTTTTGTTCCAGAGAAGAAGGCATTGCCCGTTTCATCAACTTCTAATGTTCCCAGGTCGCCCAAGCGCTGAGAAAGAGAAACCAATTTCAATAAGAAGAGAAAGCATTTTCGTTGAGAAGAGGCTTTACATCATTGCATGCAAAGCAGTTTCGTTGTGAAGTCTAGGCATCAATTACAGAAAAGAGAGACTGACACATTCACTAACATCCTACGTACACATCATAGAACATAATTAAAAATCTTTGTGAAGTCCAACTTCACGTTAGGTTTCAACACAAAAAACGAAGGATATCTTTGTAAAATATATCGTACTGTTTCCATTACTCAAAGGCAACACGCATCAGGTTTTTTGTCATATTTCCATTAGCCAATTCCATATTTAAAGAAATAAACAGTTGCATCTAGTAGAACCAGATGACTAGCATTACAAAGAGTGGGCCAACATGACCACTCATGTACAGCATAGTTGTCTTTCTTCTCGGGTACCAAACAGATGAAGATCAACAGCCTTGATGCCCGAGACTAAAGAGCAACCATGGTGGCAATTTTTAAATGTCATCCTTATACCTCTCTTGTAAAAACACTTACTCGGCAGAAGAATCTAGCAAATTCAGTATTCATAGAGAGAGCCATTCTATTATTTAGGATTGTTAAAGTTACAAGATGTAAAGGTTCTTACTTCGTACACAACAAAATAATTACATGAATACAGTCAATAAGAACACACATGTTGAACTAAAACAAGCAAGTCACTTTATCAAGAACTAAAACAGAACTATAGGATGATAATGCCAATAGTAAAGGAAATCATTCCAACAACATACTAAGATATCCAAACACACAAGGCGTACCTCTTTCTCAGTAGCATTTGTGGGGTTGAAAATTTTCCCTGTGCTAGCTGCACCTCGGGTCAAATCTCCATATTGATTAATGCACCAGGCATGCTTTCCAGGTGACAGGCCACTGAAGTTAGCTTCAACCCTTGCCAATTCCATGCTCACTTGTGCAAAGCGAACAACACCGAAAACAGCTGGGCCTTTAAATTCCGACACAGCAGCAGAAACCAGGAAATCTGGAGGATCACAGTGGTTAGTACATCCCCCAATAAGAATAATATAACTGCATACAGTAAGAATTTCAGAGCTGAAAAAAAAGGATTCATTTGTCATAAATACCGTCCAAATGAAAGAAGTGAAATGCACTTATAAGAAGAACTTTGTTTCACTACTGTCTTTTTATAAAAACTGGTACTATAAACCGCTACCAACTTGAAAATTTTGGAGTACACATTGACATAATTCTGCAGCCTACTGAACTCAGCACGAAAGGGTCACACACAAAAACTATCGCACAAATAAAACCATGCAAAATGATTCAAAACAGAGTATTATAATCGATACTAATCATATATAATCAACTAAAACATGAAAAACACACTATCAGGGCTGCCTTGTCCAATCAGTCTAGCTTTATCCTATGGTACTTTCCAAGAAGAAAGGTGTGGTGAAAAAATGGTGTTGTTCCACCATCTCGGCAGCTCTGTCTGTAGTTTTGGCTTCCAATTCCCTAGTACCAATGCATATAAACTCACTACTCACACGAGCTCAAAGTTATGTACCAGGTACCTAAATATAACACTTAATCCAACCTAAAGAATAATAACAAGGGCTAATAATGATCACATGGTATTTGGTCATCTCTATAATTGACTGCATTGTCTTAGAACCAACAATCCTACTAAAGTCTCTACATTTTCATATATTGATGAAAGAAATTTAATGTTGGTATAACCGATTTCAAAGCACAACGTCAGGTGAATTTAAGACCCAGTGAGCTAACATTTATAAGGTAAAAATAAAGACTCACATTCTCTAGAGATCATATTACTGAGTTTGAAATATCACAACTAAGGATCAGTAGCATCATTTACCATTCTAAACCTCATCTTCTGAACTGCCATTTAACGCTAAACCTTAGCTAAAGCAGATTAGATAAATATATATTAGAAACATCCAAGGTGTAGCTGAAATATGTATACAAAAACAATGACCATTCAACGTCACTTTTAGTTGTCAATCTGTTTGAATGATTTCCACTTCTCATAATCCTTATAAGCCTAAGTGTTCTATAATCTTTTTAAAGAATGAGACTATCTAGAATCTTTCATTGTCCAAAGAAACATCAAGAAAACATGTATTAACTTTAATCACCATAACCTAGAACCATGAGGTGGTGGTTACCAACTTGAAAACTTGGGAGTAAGTCGGCAACTAAGGATCACATAGGAATGATTCAAAATTAATTTGAAAATAGGTGCTATATCTTTGGGATACATACATATTTGCATATATTTACAAAAAATTTTGACATAATTCTGCAGCCTACTGAACTCAGCACAAAAGGGTCAGACACGAAAACTATCTCACAAATAAAACCATGCAAAATGATTTAAACGGAGTATGATGTTAATTATATATGTAATGAAGTAAAACATGAAAAACACACCATCAGGGCTGCCTTGTCCAATCAGTCTAGCTTTGCGACCGGTTTGCTCTAGAGCTTCTGTCATCGTCTTCACAGGCGAACTCCCAAGTACCCTGACCACCTGATTCTCCAAGTCCACATCCACATTCTTAATTCCTACAAAAACCCCAAACCAGGAAACACTGAGACAACAAACACAAACAATTAAATGCATGAAAAATTACTAGCCACACCTACACTAACCTTCAACAGTTTGCAATTTACTCTTGACAGCATTAACACAGCCCTCACAAGACATATATACCATATACTCTGTCTGGCACAAAAGCATCATTCTCAGTACCAAAACATCAAACTATTCTTAAATCACTTGTCAAAACCAAAATTTATACTTACAAGAAGCTCTGGCAACACAGCTTCATTCTGCAAATTTGGCAAAACCCAAATCAAAAACAAATCAAAACAGCAGAAAAATATACAAATAAAAACCGGTTCTTTATTAAAATAGCATGCTATGAAACGAAGTGGGCACCTGGGGGATTGACGAGGTCCGATCAGCAGAAGGGGCCTCCATCTTCGAGCTAGCAAGACTTCTGACCACACCCAATTTGTTTTGTCCGAGGATTTCTTTTGAACACAGAGAAATTGACCCAAAGTGTAGAGATTTGGGTAGAAATCCAGAGAACGATTGGGAGGATTCTGGAGAGGGGAATGAAGATGAGAGAATAACAGCAGGAATTGTAGCAGCAGCAGCAAGGGCAGTGCACCTCAAAAATGCCATTTTTTATTCTTTGCAATTTATAGTCCAATGGCAAAAGCTAGTGTTTTTATCTGACCATTTGGGTGATAGCTTCGTACCGGCAGAGTCTAGAAACATCCCATTTGTTTATTATATATGATGGATTATGATTAAGCAAACACCTTTATGATGATGGATCATGACTAATCAAACACCTTTAAGATGGATTTGATGAACAGCAAATCTAGTCTTCAGCCATTAAATGAGTCTATGATATATATTGGGAAGATTTTGATCAATTAAATGAAAAGATTTATAAAGCTCGAAGGGGACTTTTTTCAACCATAAAATTAAATTAAATCGAATTTAGTCTTGAAAGAATTTGTTATGGGTAGATTGTAACTACTAAATTTTATTTTTGAGGAAAGATTGTAACTATTAATTAAATGTATTAAAATTGCGAAGTAATTTATAGATCAATTATCCTGAGCTTATTTTTTGCTGAACTGAACTGAACTGAAGTACATTGAATTGAAGTGAAGTAAGGTGAAAATTAATGTATTGAATGATGGAATAAGGGCTTGTTTGATTGAGTTTATTTCTTACTAATTTGAACTGAACAGAAATGAATTGAACGAAACTGAACTGAAATTAATGTATTGAAAAATAGAATCAGTATATTTAAATTTACTTAAATTTGATCAAATTATAATTTGCTGAACTGAACTTCTGAACTAAAATATAATGTATTTTAAAGACACAAGAGAAACGATCCTTTGAAATTTTAATTTTTAATGATGTGCTTCTTGCATTTTGCAATTTGTAATATTTATTTCAAGTTACCATTTTCATATTCCTGTTTTTATACATCAAAAGCTTATTTTATTGTACCTAATGTTTATGTGGATCAAATGACGTTATAGATTTAGACCCTTACTAGATATATATTTGGTGTTCATACTCCCCACTCAAATCAGCTCCCTGTCCAACTACCAACAACACAATGGTCTACTCCAAAAAAACCAAGGAATTTTGCAGCTGATGACATTCACATCCATTCAGGTAACTCTCTTTCACCTGGTAACCCTTTTAATGCTGATAAACTTCCTTTCCACTCTCAGCCAAGAACAGGGAACAACAGATTTCTTCCACTTATACAAGAGGATGATGAGCAAGAAAATGTGGAAAAAAATGTGGATGAAAATAGGGAAGACAATCCTATCAGAGAGGTGAATCAGGTCTCCAACAGATTCCTACCCTTACTATAGGAAGGAGAGGATCAAGAACATACATCTGATGAAGAGTTCACAGATGCCCTGATGGACAAACAACAGGAAACTCAAGATGACACTCTCACTGCACCTACAATATCCAACACCTCAACAACTGAGCAAATCCAAGGTACTGTCTCCACCCACTTTACTCAGGTAAATAAAGTCCTTACCAGGACCGCAACAAAAAGTATCCAACCTCGTAAATATGATAAATAAAACCTTAGGTATTAATATTTTGGTTTGGAATGTCAGAGGTATGGAGACTTCAATTTTGAGGATTGAGAAACTAATAAGAATTCATAAACTGGACCTTATCTGTTTCATTGAGCCTCAGCACAAAAATCATGAAATTTTTGAATACTGCAAAAAATTTCATTTTACTCACTGCATGCACTCATCTCTATGTGGTATTTGGATCATGTGGAATGACAGTTTAGTAATAAATCTAAGGCTTGATCATAACCAATTCTTACTAGTACAGATCAACAACCATATACTAAATCAGTCAATGGAGGCTGTTTTTGTGCATGGTTTAAGATCTAGGAAAGGAAGAAAAGATTTATGGTCTGACCTGGTTAGTTTACAGCTTACTGAGTGCTTATACATAGGTGATTTCAATGCCATGACTACCATTTGCTGAATATAAAGGACCTACTTCTCCTAAATTAGGTAGTATACAAGATTTTAATGATTTTATTAATACAATGGCACTTCACACACTGAACACAGTAGGGAACTTCTTCACATGGACAAATGGCAGAACCAAGGAAGGTGGAAAAAATCTAATTATTGAAAGACTGGATAGAGCATTGTGCTCCCTCCAATGGCTATCAAAATTTCCACAATCTTCTGTCCTAGTCCTAAATAAATTATCTTCTGATCACTGTCCTCTTCTCTGTAGAATTGGATATGATATTCCTTCTACTCCAAGACCATTTAGATTTGTCAACACATGGTTTAAAAGAGACCATTTCAGGGATTTGATTAAATCTCACTGGAATGAACCTCTAGAGACTAGAGGAATGTTTAAACTATTTATCAAGCTAAATAAACTAAAAGTTCATTTGAAAAAATGGAACAGAGAGATTTTTGGCAACATTACTGATAATGTAGTTAAAGCAGAAGAACAATTGAGACTCCAGGAATGTGCTTTTGAATTTAATAGTTCAACTGATGAGCTAATTAAATTAAATAAGGCCAGAGCCATTTTAGTTAGATCACTAAAAGAGGAGAAACATTTCTGGAAAAATAAGGCTAAGGTAAAATGGCTTAAAGATGGTGATGAAAATACAAAATTTTTCCATCAATCTGTGAAGGAAAAAAGAGGTAGACTTTCAATCACTAAAATTAAAAGTGCTTCTGGGAGGTGGCTTGATGACAGTACTGAGATAGAAAATGAAGCCATCATTTTCTTCCAAAACTTGTTATCTGATGAGCCTCATCCCGAGCATGAACTTTTTGCTTCTCATTTTCTCTCCAAAATCCCTAATTTGGTGACTAAGGAAGATAATGAGGAACTAATTAAGCCAGTTACCCTAGAAGAACTAAGGCAAATTGTTTTCAGTCTTAATAAATCAAGCAGTCCAGGACCAGATGGTTACACTGCTCAATTTTATATTAAGGCCTGGGACATTATTAGCCAAGATTTACTAGAGGCATCAAATGATTTCCTGTCTAGATCACATATACATAGGGGCATTTCCAGTACCTGGATCACTCTGATTCCTAAAAAAGAAACCCCTATTTCCTTTAGTGACTACAGACCAATAAGTCTTTCCAATGTTTCCAATAAAATTTTTTCAAAAATACTGATGGAAAGACTTAAATCTTTGATGCCTAAATTAATTTCCCCACAGCAATTTGCTTTCCTCCAGAATAGGGACATTGCTGATAATGTCATCTATCTGAAAGAATTGTTCAGATTTCTGGATAGAAAAGTCAGAGATCCTAATTGCATTCTTAAATTAGATTTAATGAAGGCTTTTGACAGGGTCAGCTGGTCTTTTTTAAAACAAATAATCCAAAAATTTGGTTTCAGTGGCAAGTTTATTCATTGTATACTCAAGAATCTATCTGATGCATGGTTCTCAGTCCTGATCAATGGCAGGCCAGTAGGATTTTTCAAAGCCACTAGGGGCATTAAACAGGGTGACCCCCTCTCCCCCTTTCTGTTTAATCTTTTTTCTGAGGCATTTACCAGAAGCTTAGCTTTCATCTTTGAAACTGGTAAACTCAGCTACTACAGCCTACCACCCCATGCTATCAATACCTCCCATTTATCCTATGTTGATGACACTGTGATTTTTTTAAAAGCCTCCAGACTAAACTTAATTAGAATTAAGGCTTTTCTTGTCAAATTTGAGGACACCACATGTCAGAAAATAAATTTTGAAAAAAGTGAGGTCTTCCTAGGGAAACATGCCACAGACAATAAACAGAGACAGGTCTTGAGTATACTTGGTATGAAAAAAGGTAGCTTGCCATTCAAATATTTAGGAGTACAGATTTTTTCTGGTAGAACACTCAATATCAATTTTCAGACCATTCTGGAATGCATAGATAATAGAGTTAAAAACTGGAAAAATATTTGGCTATCTGCTGGTGGTAAACTGACTCTAATCAAATCATGTTTACAGTCTTTACCACAGCACATATGGTTAGGGATGGAGCCAACTAAACAGATCATAAAAAAGATTGAGAGGAAATTCTCAATATTTTTTTGGGGCTCCACTAACAAAGGACCAAAGAAAACTTGGAGGAAATGGGATGCACTGTGCTATCTAGTTTCTCAGAAAGGTTTAGCTTTCAGGGCTCTTTCCACCACAATTACAGCTTTCTCATGTAAATTGTGGTGGAAATACCAATTAGGGAATGCACCATGGTCCCAATTTTTAGCATCCCTACCTGATACACACAGAAAGTCACAAAACTGGAAAAGAATATGTAAAGTTAACAGCTTTGCAGAAAATAATTCAAGGGTCATTATTGGCTCTGGCTCCTGCAATTTTTGGAGCTCAAATTGGACAGATTTTGGTCCAATCATTGACCACTGTGAACCTCCTTCAGCAGGACTTCTTCAAATCACAGTTGCAGAATTTATCCAAAATAAAAATACATTTTTGCCTTTTCTGCACCAGCACCTTCCCAACCATATCTCCCATTTTCTCCAAAATGCTACCACCTCACCCCATAAAGAAGATCAACTGCTCTGGAAGCCAAATGTCACAGGAGTCTTCACTGTCAAATCCACATACCTTACACTGAGACCTGTCCTTCCACATAGGCCTGTTCTTAAAATTATCTGGTCTCCACAGCTACAAAAAAAGATTTCAATTTTTATGTGGAGACTACTGAATGCCCTCCCGCCCTTTGATGATATCCTCTCTTTCTCAGGTTTTCAGTTTGCCTCAAAATGTTGTTTCTGCAACTCCCAAGACTCACTACACCATTTTTACAACACATGCGCTGTCACTGTTGAAATGTGGAAGGTGATGCACTCTTTATGTTTCTCCAAATATTTCTACTGTGATAACCTTTGGGACAGGCTTGCCACACTTTGGGCTTTTCAGGGACTATCACCCATCCACACCAGACTGAACCACATTGCTCCTGCAATGGTGTGCTGGCTATTATGGAAATCAAGGAACAAGAGACTTTTTGAAGATACCCCTCCATCTCTGCAACAGCTATCCAAAGATCTTAAACAGGAATTGTATTGGGAATTTGTCAGGCACCCCATGTCCTTCACTAGACAGGTGGATTCTGAACTGGCACTGGCTGGGATTACTCCAACCCCACCCATCCCTCCTAAACCTAATATAACCCCTGTCAGATGGAGCACTGATTTCCAAGGCCTCAAAATTAATGTTGATGCTTCCTGGCAACATGGCAAGGCTGGCATTGGTTTGGTTTGCAGAAACAACCTAGGGACACTCATCCAAGCAAAGACTGACTTTTTAGAAGCCACTGACCCCCTCCATTCAGAACTGCTAGCCATCAAAGCTGGAATGGAGCTAGGAAGACTTTCTGGACACTCTGAAATTACAGTGGAATCTGACTGCTTACAGCCTGTGAATATGATACTCAATCCACTCAAGAGGCACTGGAAGTTGGCTACTTTATTGGACTCCATCTCAACCTCCCTCAGCTCCTGCCATTTTGTTCATACTCTCAGGGAAGGTAATCAACCAGAAGACTCCTTGGCTAGGTGGGCTGCAAATGCAAAATCAACAGAACATTTCAATGAAGCAACACTCCCTCCAACCACAAAAGGATTGCTGTATCTTGATGCAGCTCTGGTCCCTACTATAAGGATCCATAGAAATCCTCTGTCTGATCCAGGTTGACTGTTTCTTAACAGCACCTAGATAGTTTACAAATTGTAAGGAAGAGCTTCTTCTTTTGTGTGCACTAATCTCAGTTTTCAGTTGGTGGTTGCCTTGTGTTTTGCTTGCAATTCACTAATAAATCACTTACTGAGTGCTGAGGTTTTGGTTAGTGTGCAGGGGTCTTTACACCCTCATTTAGGAGCTTAGGCTAAATTTTAGCTACTCATTGCCATCTGGTTTGTATCTATGTCACTCAGATGTAATTTTACAACTTTGGTGGTTTTTCATGGCTTAGGGAGCCTTATATAATCCCTCCATCTTTTGATGGTTTAACAAAAAAAATAATATTTGGTGTAATAATTGGTTTACGAGAAAGTTTTAAATCCTACATTTTGAACCACTTTCACGAAAATGAATCTATGTAAGCAAAATCTTTTATGTTATAAACTCAAATGATATATTTTCGTGTTACAATATTAATCATTCTAAAGTAAACATACAGTAAAATATACTTTGATGCAAAAATTCAAGAAAGTTCTTATGAAGTTTTTAAAAATTGAAGTAATAATATATACAGTTCAAATTAAAAGGTACAATGTATAACAAAATACTATACAGAAAGGTTAGAAAATTTTGGAATTTAAGAGACTTTCTCATCTATAATTTAACAGGGAGTAAACTAAATGTGAATGTCTCCACGTCTGATAATTTCCCAGAATGTGAATCTTAATTGATGGTTTTCAGATTCTCAATTTCGCTCATAATGATTCCCATTTGGTCAATAAGAGCTGGGAGTATCTCTGCATCTAATCATTTCCCAGAACGTCAATCTCAATAAAGGGAAAGAAGAATTTTAATATTGGTCTTTTGCGATTTATCGATCGCCGGAACTCTGGGAACCTATAGATCCACGTGATTTTCTGCCATTTAAAATGAGTGGATGACATCGGAGATCACGAGAATCAGTGGCGGATGTACATAGAGTGTTGGTATGGCTTCACCACTCCAGCCATACCAAAAGTTAATCAAATAGATAATAACTATTTGGAAACTTTTAGCTATTTCAGTACCAAGGGGTTTATTGGATCCCAAAACTACTTGAGTAATCCAGTATGATCTAAGTAAATACACATTTTAGGTACAACATTAAAAACTCTAATTCTCATCTAAATCAAGAAGTAATTTTAGTGATCGAATCATAACTCTACCACCTGATTGATAAAATGCTTCATATCTAAATTAACTTGATCCTAGGGTTTCATTTGAGATGTCATGATCAACAATCCATTTCACCAAAACCATGAAATAGATCACCCCCCTTAAACAACCTGATTTAAACGCCAAAGAGGATTAATTAATTTAATTATAATCATGAATTGTTAATTTTAGTTCAAATCCTTTTCTTATTCGGATAATCTGGAGCTACACATATATACACATGTATTCTGGAATTTCTTCGTAGAAAGTTAGGGTCTCAAGTAAATACTAAAGCTTATATACTCGAATTGTATTATAATAAGGAATGTTTCAATTAAATACTTAAAGTATTTGGAATTTATTTGATCTTAAGTGTAGTTTTTCCTCATATTTATTACTAAAGAATTTTGGGTTTAAACTGACAAAGCTAATTTAAAGACTTAGAGAATATTAACTTGTGAGAATTGAAATATTTTTGAACTTGTGTACATGCATGTACAGTGTCTTTGCGTGCGGGGTTCGTGCAAACCTAAAAAATAAGAAAGATTTAAAAAATCAAGTATCCTTCAAAATTCTATGGCAGAAATATATGTAACTAAGCAAACATGACTAGTGTTTCTTTATAACAGGATTTCAACTATCAAAACGCATTCCAATTCATCACTTGTCAAAAGTCACAACCGTAATCATAATTCATGACACCATTTAATTTAAAATCATTGATTCGTAAAACACAAGTTGTGCCAATCATATAAACCTTAAAATTTCAAAAGAAAAACAAAACTCATACATGGGAATTCTTCGAGGGCTGTTGCCCACTCTCCGTTGCCTATGGTTTTTTTACATTCACCAACAACCCCTTTCATTGTCTTTATTGGGTAACATTAATGTACTATGTATGATTATTCACGTAAATCATCTGAATCTCTCAAATGCTTGCTCTGCTAAATTTAAACCTTGAAACTCTAAAACCTCTTAATATAGGTTGTGATGATCATTTCATAGTCTCGGAGCAATTGGGTCAGGCAGAACCAACCCGTATCTTGGCGGGTAAACCCGGATACCACCGGAATTGCAGTCATGGCGAGAAAGTTTGACAAAATGGATATATATAAGTTAGGAGAGAAGTTAGAGAATTAGTCAAAGCGTAACTCGTTAGAAAAATTCCATTTTATTAGAGAGTTAGTAAAGAAAAATTTTTTTGTTCACTAGACATTAGTTAATCGATTGACTTCAAGAAATGAAGTATATATTTTAAGCCCAACATTGAAATTCAATATTCGTTCCATTCTTGTTCACGTGCGGCACGTGCTGTCAAACGGTGCTTCATTGAAAAGGGCCTCATAATTTTGAAAATTTAGTACGTGTGTATATATACCTAATTTTCAGGTGAAGTTTAATTAGTAATTATGACATGTCCAACAACATGACATACATAATCAAATTAATTTGTTGGATTTTCCCTTAAGCATATGCCCGTCAAAATTTCGAGGAAGGCCCTGTTTGATATTTAGATAAAATTTATTAATATATAAATTTAAATAGATTTATCTCATATTAAAGGAAATTTTAAATTTTAAAAAGATAAATCATGCAGGCCACACAAGTCCATAACATTTTAGGATACACATGGCTATGCTGAATATAGAATGTTGATTCTATATTCACGTTACTGTGAGTGCAACATACAAAGTTGATGATGTCAATTAAGTTTCATTTCCATTTAAATGGCGGATCGAAAAGTTACGGTTCACTTTTTTGCAAGGTCTTTTTGGAGTACTGTTTATTCATATAACTTTATTTGATACAGAGGGTAGATAATAGCTTGGGGTTGAACTAAAATAATTATGCTAGTGAATTTTGTTGGCATGATATTGATTATACCTTTGAATTTATTCTTCTATTTTCAGATGATGATTTTCGTTAAAGTGATTGTCGGACGTACTTTAAAATTTAAACTTTCTGAGTAATCTGATATTTTCATGCGTGACCTTTTTTTAATGCTTGCTTTATGAGAGATTTTTGCATCTATGCCACTTTGTCTTTCTCTTCATTTAAACTCAATCGGACCCTATAATTATCTGACAAAATTTCACAGTTATCAAACATGTTAAGGGCCAAAGGACCAGTAACACTAAAGCTTTCTGAAGAATTATGACTCCCTAGGACAACATGCCCAAAATCAGATGCAATATGTATATCCCAAACATACATGACTTTGATTTGATCCCAGGTAACATTTTCCATCAGATTCACAGTAAAGATGTTAGTTTTATAGGTCTAGTTCAGATTCTGATTTCAAATCATGAAACCGCGTGTGATATTTTTGAACATTTCACTAGAGGGAGCCCCAGTGGACATTCTGAGTGCCTTGGAGCATATCAAATTGGGAAACCCTAATGAATAGTCATACAGTCAATACTCCTCGCAACTAATGTTATACTATCCATAAGGGGGAGGTGGAGTTAAAGAGAGAAGTATTTGTGTTGGAGTAGTTAGGCCTATCGTCAACAACATAAAATGATAAAACAAAACCAAATGCAATCGAAAAACCGAAAGAAAAAAGCATAGTTTTTCACTATGGCATCACATCAGTGGCTGAATGAAGTTTACTGCCTGTCTGCATTAAAATAGTAACATGAGAACCATGACTGATCATGTATAAGGCTAGTCTAAATGAAGTAAAATTAAAACTAAACAAAGCCACACTTTTGAGCTTACTTTAGATTATATGAATACCAAGAAAGGCTTATTTGAACAATGTTACCATCAGGCCACAATTCTGATAACACAAATGAAGTTACACAAAAAACATAATGACTAATATCTTCAGGATAACACAACCTGGAATTTTCTGAATGCAATTCGACGCTCAAATTCGTTGTAGCATTCTTTTGAACTCTCCTACACTGCCATCTGAAATGACGTGTTATTCTTTCATCTGGCTATGCAGTTATGCTGTCGCCTCTAATCTAAGTGGTGATATGGGCTTTAGCCCATATATTGACTCCGGCCCAAGTAGTGACCTGGTCCAGAAATGACGCCAACTAGAATGACGTTATCCGTGGCTACAAAAGACATGAATATGACTTTTCCCCGGATGAGGACAAACAGGCATGACCAATGCGGTTGGGTTGGACTCGCACCATATCACAACTATAAATACCGTCTTGGATTTGTGGAGAAATGTATGTTCTATCAGATCTAAAACTCTCTAAATATATCCTTACTCTCTCTCCTATTCAAAGGCCCCCTTTTCATAATCACGCCGGAGTAGCTACCCTCGGGGTACTCCGGGGCGTTGTTTTGCAGGCCTTATTAGGTGAGAGCGCACGAACACGGACGCAGTCTTCTCCGGACCAGTGGCACCGTCGAACTCCGGACCGAGACTAGAAGCTGGTAGCATCACTAAGATCACGTTCATCATCAAAACACCTCCAGATCTGTACAAGTTTCCGATCATTAGAAACCTGCACCTAGTCGGATAGAATCCTCCTTTTGAACGATATGTTCGACTTCTTTTGAACTCTCATCTATACTGCTATCTGGAGCTCCTGATGCCATTTCTCCACCACAAGGCTTCATTTTTACCACTGTACTCAGACCCGAACAATGGAAACCTTTGCATTTGAACAAAAACTTGCACATCAAAGAAATCTGATGATAAGCAAAAATTTTAAAATAGAAATTGATTTCAGAAAGCCAAAGAACGGAACTTAAAAGAAAAATGGATTTCAGAATGACAAAGAACAACACATTTCAAACACCGTAACACAGAGAAAATCAAGATGATCAAGAGCCCCTAAACAAATCCTACTCTTAACCTCGTACACTACAAGAACTTACCCTAATTGCAAAAGGTGGCAAGACTATTTGTTCGAATTGGTAAAAAAAACAAAGACGTTCAAGAACATTCCAAATAAAAATCCAATCTTTAGATAAAAAACATAAAAGAGTGTGTATGAAGAGAGCGTACACAAAGCAGTAACAAAACAATGTCGACAATCCGTCTCGATGCTCTCTGTTTCTGCCACTGGAGCAGGAGAAAATGAAGATTTGAAGTTGGCTGGAGTGAGGTGACTAACATATCATTCTTTGAATACCTTTATTACTCTTTTCCCAAATATAATTATTGTATATGATGACTATTTCAATACATAGATCCTTGTGATTTTATGCCATTTAAACTCACTCCCATTAATTTCGGAAAATTCTTGAGTTACGTACACGTACTCGCAATATTTTCACTTGATATTTTTGAAAAATAAACTTTTTGTATGTATTAAAATATTTAATTACAACTTAATTCTCTATTCAAGGTACCACATATGTAAATTAGCTATTAAAAATTAATATATTGAATTAGTGCACCTGATTGCACTTAAATATATAAAACAAGTATTATACTTCAAAATAGACCTATTTTTCTCAAATCCTAGTCAAATCTCAAAATTTTAATATATTTCACTATTACCAATATATTTTACTAAATCCAATCAAGTGATATATGTACCTTTGAGCAAATCTAATCAAGTTTATTTTATTTCAAATGTCACTCAGAACAAATCAAGTTTAATTTATTTCATTGTTACAAATAAGTTTGGATATAATTTGCAAATATTAGGAGTGCAACCATTGTAAATCGTACCTAATTTCTCATTACACATGTATACACTGCAGTAGATAACTCCTTCGCTATTTTGTAACATAAATATTTTGTGATAAAATTTCATATCATTACATAACCAAATATTTACCACATATATGGTTAATTTCATTAAAATTTCGTTGGATCGAAGAAAGTTGAACATGCATATGAATTTGTGCACGAGTAGATGTGCATGGTAGTACCACAGGGGCAAATAACATTAGATACAGGCCAATTTTTGTTTAAGAACCGTTAATCATAGGGTATATTTGAGAATTGTTGTAGTCTGAATGAGGTCATGAACTATCTATTTTATTTATTCCGATCAATCTAATCACTAATATGTGAAGTATTTAGGGTATAACATATGAATGGATTGATGAATAATTGGATTTAGGGTTAGTTGTTATTCTCACTTCACCAGATTTAATGTTATGAAAAAAAATTAAGTACGGTAAGAGTGGATGAATAGGTGATTCAAAGGATTCATGGAGTTGGTGATGGCTTTTTTATTCTATTTTTTTTCTTCTGTTTATCAATATATAAGTCCAGTGACTATGAGTGAATAATCATGTATATTTATCTTGAATCGAAGCATTCTGAAAAATCCAATTCGAGATGGGATTCGTGAGCACCGTGCTGGGCTTCTGCGGATTCGGAGTCGGGGTTTCTTCCGGCCTTATTTGGATAAGGAAATCTGTAAGACTGCGAAGAACATTGCAACGCCTATCATTGCTGAGCAGATTCCGAAGTATAAGATTGAATCGGTTGAGTTTGAGAAGTTAACGATGGGGTCACTTCCACCTACCTTTCAAGGTATGAAAGTCTATGAAACTGATGAAAAAGAGTTGATTATGGAGCCATCCTTTAACTGGGAAGCTAATCCTAAGGCATATGGGCTAAAAACTACTACCCAGGTAGTGGATTTACAGGTCTTTCTGCACCGCGTATTACGCTTAAGCCTTTAGTACCGAGCTTCCCGTGTTTTCCCAAAATTTTTGTGTTACTCATGGAGAAGTCACATGTGGAGTTTGGGTTGAAGATTGCTGGGGCTGATCTTATGTCTATACCAGGAGGCTATCGGAAAGTAAAGGATATCATCAAATATCAAGTAGCTAGCATGTATCTATGGCCAAAGACCCTGGAAGTGCCAATTCTCGATCCAGCAAAAGCTATGAAGCGACCTGTTGGAATTCTACATGCCAAAGTTGTGAGGGCCAAAAAGCTGAAAAAGAAAGATCTAATGGGTTAGGGGCGGATCCAGGAATTTTTTTTGGAGGGGGCTTGTGTAAAATAAAGACGAGTTATAATTAATAATATCAACAGTATATTAAACGTCAAATTAACACAACAAATAATAAAATGTCTAAATTACACATAAATATTCGGATCTCAAATAAATTCGATAAATATTACAATTCTTAAAGTACAAGTACATATTAAATGAAAAATGCTAATCTATCTTGTCGAAGAAAGCTTAGGTAATGGCTTCTTACGAGGCTTCATTTTCTGAAAATGATGTAATATGGGCTCATTGTCAATTGATGCAAAAATCTTCTTCTCAATATACACAACAAGGCTATTGTTCATTAACTCATCTCCCATGCGATTACGCAAATCAGTCTTCACAATCTTCATAGCAGAAAACACGCTCTCCACCATAGCAGTTGCTACCGGTAAAACCAATGCCAATTCAATCAACCGATAAACAAGTGGAAAAATTATGTGTGATTCAGTTTCAACTAACCTCATAGAAAGAGTACCCAAATTCTCAATATTAGAAAATCGAGAGTCATATCGCATGACATGAATGTAGTTCCTTAGTTGAGAATCAAGGTACAAATGATCAGAATGAGAGAAGTCTTCAGGATACATACCCGCAAGATGGACCAATTCAGAAACATTAAACTGGGAGAATGAATTTCTTAGATCAAGACATGCAACGCGATTAAGCAAGGTTGTGCTTACTTCCGAAAAACGATTATTTGTATAATCAAATCCACAACCTAAAAATGGAGAATTAGACACCAATATTAATATATACTAATATGTAATTTTAATTAAACTTATCATGAAGAATAATATACCTGAAGAAACACATCCACATAATAGTGATGATAATTGGTAATGACTTGCCCCCTTCGTATTCCATAGCCACGACTTGTCATATTTTCATCCATATCAAGAATTGTGATCAAATGCAAGTCACAAAAGGTATTAACATCATTCAAAATCATTTCCCATCCGTCATGCCTAAAGACTTGTAATTGGTGTTTCACACAAGTAATCAAATTCATAGCATTCACTATGTTTTGATCCTTTCTTTGTAAGGCAATAGAGAGTTCATTTGTAATTCCCAGCAAGTGTTTCATCAAATGCAACACAAACTGATAAGTATCCATATTATCGATCAAACCTCTAGCTTTTCCTTTGTTATCATAGGAAGTTCCATGATGATGAACATCACCCAACACCTGTATAACTGAAGACCACATCATGTGTAAACAAAGTAGTGTAAAGTAATTTGAACCCCAACGAGTGTCTCCAGGTCTTGGCAAACCAGTTTCTTGATTCAAACCTCGCCCACTAGTAATTTCTCCCTCTTCTAAAGCTGCTACAATTCTGGCACGATTATACTCTCTCAAATTATCCATTCTTTTGCAAGATGCTCCAGCCAAAGTCACAATCATAGTGACATAGGAAAAAAAGTCTGCCACGGGAAAGCTTTCCTTAGCAACTGAAACAAGACTAACTGGAGTTGATGACAGAAACAATGAATGTACATGGCTTGTGGATTAGCCTCATGTATCAATGCTTGCAACCCATGAAATTCACCCCTCATATTCGATGCTCCATCATATCCCTAACCTCTCAATTTGGATAAGGACAATCGATGGTTCCCTAACAAAGTCACAATAGAATCTCTCAATGAAATGAAACAGGTGTCATGCACATGAATAATAGCAATAAACTGCTCAATAATCTCTCCCTTCTTATTCACATACCGAAAAACAACTCCCATTGCTCTTTTGTAGAAACATCCTTGGATTCATCAACCATCAAAGAAAAAACACTATCACTCATATCAGTAATAGTGGAATGTGTAATCTCTTCAGCACAAGCTCGGGCTAGATCTTTCTAAATGGTTGGAGAAGTCATTTGATCGTTACCTGGAGCATTAAACTCAAGAACTCTGGCAATATCTTCATTTATGTCACAATACCAATCAACCAATTCAAGAAAATTTCCCTTATTCACGGAACTAGAAGACTCATCATGACCACGAAAGGGTAGCCCTTGCCTTAAAGGATATTGCGTCACATCTAATATTGCCGTTATACGAGTGCGATAATTAGCATCAGAGTCAATTCCTCTCATTCTAGCATCATGTGCTTCCAAAATATTTATCAAATTGTGCCTTTGATCTTTAAAGGATTCAAAACTCATATTTACTTCGTTATGATAACTACCCGGAGCTCCAACATGAACAAGTAACCTCTCTCTTGCCTTTCTAAAATTAGAAAATCCATTTACTAAGAAACCATCATCATCATTTGCACCAACCCCTCTCTTATGTTTTGATGGATACAAATAACACCAAAAGCAAAAAGCCTTATCTTTGGACAAGCTATAATCTAGCCATGGAAAATCATCATACCAACAAGGTTGAAAACTTCTTTTTTGAATGCCAAATTTCTTTTGTGGATATTCATGACCAAGTAGTTGACAAGGTCCTCTAAGCATATACTCACTTCGAACTTGAGCACGAATAGCCTTATCAAACTCCTTAACTGGCCTCCGTAAAACCGGATCACAAACAATATCATCCACATTAAATTCTACACGTGATCGATTCTCCAAAACTTCACTATCATTAGGTGTATTAGAAGGCTCTTCACTACGATTTCATTTAGGTAGAACTTGAAAAAACTTCTTCATCTTCTACATACATAAACAAAGTAAATTATGATTAGACAATATACTTATCAAAACAAATATGTATGTACAAATTTATAATCATAAAAATATATAATCTAATACAAAATACTTATAAAACCTAGTTTAGTTACAATTTAAATTTGAAGAAATCAAATATAATTAAGTTTTCAATTTTCTAAATTCTTTTTAATTTATGCACAATAAAACCTATATAACAATTAACAAAATAACAAATATGAAAATACTTAACATGGAAAATAATTGAATGACATTACATATAGCTAAATAATATGAAAAATACTTATATAACACAATTATACGAAATTAACCATTCAAAAAAATAAAAGATTTGAATGTGCTTACTTCCAAATATTGGATTCTTTCTAAGTTGAAATTTTATCCATATAAATGTCGATTAACCATTTTTGAACAAACAAAGGGGAAAAGATTAAGTATGATATTCAAAATTTAATTCTTCCCTTTTTCCAAACAAAAGAGAAAGATAAGGGAATGATTAAATTTAGAATTTAACAAAATCAAAAAAATTTCAAGTATTTTTTTTTTTCAGAGGATGAAGGTGAGTGAGAGCTGAGGCCGAGAGCATTGCGGTTGGGAGAAGAGAAGGAGTCATAATTTTACAAAGAAAATATTTTAGAAGATATTGGTAAAATTTTAAACTAATTAAAATGGTACATGTGTCATAAAGATCTTATCTCTCTCTTCTTGTCTCTACATTAGAATATTACTCCTACTTTTCCGTTTTTTTAATATTTAGAGGGGGCTGATCGGGTAAGAACATTGCCATACTAAAAATTTAAAAAACAATTATGCAAAATTATTTTTCAGCCCCCACAAGCACCCTTGTGGGTCCACCCCTGACTATGAGGCATAAAAATTTGAACCCTGAATGGAATGAGGAACAATGGTTATAAAAGATCCCGAATCACAGGCACTTGAGATCCTTGTTTATGATAGGGACTCGGTAAGCATGATAAGATGGGAATGAATGTTGTTCAAATCAAGGATCATCAGACTAGGGTACAACAAGAAGTCTGAAGTACGGTTAATCTATTGATTTCAAGAATTGAAGTAGATGTTTTAATCCTAACGTCTAAATTTAATATTCATGTCATTTTCAAGCACGTGTGGCACGTGCTTTCAAATGGTGTTTCATTGGAAAAGGGCTCATATTTTTGAAAATTTAGTACGTGTGTGTATATATACCTAATTTTCAGGTGAAGTTAATTAGTGATTATGACATGTCCAACAACATACATGCATAATCAAATTAATTTTTTGGGTTTTCTCTTTTGCACACGCACGTCAAAATTTTGAGGATGACCCTGTTTATTGTTAAAAAGAGTGCAAAGATACAAACTTGATGAAAATGGCCAAATCGGACGCTTGCTAGTACTCAAGGGTGAAATAATCTGTTCCCTGGAATCTAGAGTCGACACATATACAGACCTGCAATCCAAAACGTGATTAAGCATTTGGGAGGAATGAATGGATGAGAAATCATGTTATAAGAATGTTACACTAGATTTTATTTACAATATAGGGAAGATACATATTCTGATCTGATGAAAATAAACTCAAATTGATGGATTGATGTTTAAAAAGAGGGTAAAGATGCAAACCTGATGAGAATAGCCAAAAAATCACAAGTAATCACTTTGACAAAAGGATGTACATACATGTATACATACATTAAAAAGAAAGTTCACGGCATCGATCTTGAAGTCTCCTTTTCTTTTAATAGAGAATTAGTTAAAATGAAAAATTATTTCATCACTAGACATTATTTAATCTATTGATTTCAAGAATTAAAATAGATGTTTTAATCCCAACGTGCATAATATTCGTGTAATTTTTGTGCACGTGTGGCACGTGCATTCAAATGGTGCTTCATTGGAAAAGGGCTCATATTTTTTGAAAATTTAATACGTGTGTACACATACCTAATTTTCAGGTGAAGTTAATTAGTGATTATGGCATGTCCAACAACATACAAACATAATCAAATTAATTTGTTGGGTTTTCTCTTTTGAACACGCACGTCAAAATTTTGAGGATGACCCTATTTAAGAGCTCAAAGGTACACTCTTTTAAAACACTTTTAAAACCACTAAAAAGTGGAGTGAATTTTATTAGGCTCAATACACCAAAAACCACAAAGGGCAAGTATGATACGTTATCGATGAGTAAAATAAGTGCAAAATTATAGTTCTAAAGTATATACTTGTCTACTCCCGCAAGAAACTTAGAGATTGTTAAGAAAATCCGAACTTAGCCGACATGAGGACTTTCTATTCGGAACTGATTAGTGATCACCACGCGAAACACAGCTTTGCCAGGAATAGGGAATCCTTGTAGAACTAAACCAGGTAATGATGATTTATAAAAATTATACCTTTGCTCTTGACTGATTCTGATGTACATCTTCCATTGTCCAGAAATGTTGTGCTTCTTCACCACTGTTACACGGTGGCAATTTAGCATATGTTTTGGTCTCCGGAAATTTGTCTGTTTTGCCTGTGTCCATCCACGGCTTCATTTAGTCCTTGTCGCCTGAGATCAATCATGGAAACAACAGTGAAAAGTCTAAATAAAAACAATTTAAACTCTGCTATATGGAAATTATCTTCTATCAAGAACAACTAAACCCTTGATTTCCCTTAGAAGTGACTTATGAGTATATGTATAATATCTTTTATCTTTTCTTGGTATTGTAGCTAGTGCATCGGCTACAGAATTTGCCTATTTATAAGTATGAGCATAGGATATACATATAGCATCTTTAAGTTCTTTGATACTTCCATGGGATTCGGAAGTCTAGACTCAAAGGTACACCATGCACGTTATTCTTTACTTGGACTTCAAATATTCTAGTATATACTCCTATATATAATCTTGTATTGTTAGAATAACCTTTAGTTAAAACTGTTGATTACAATATGCTCGCACTGAGTAAAATGATATGAAGAGGGAATAAAATTAACTGTGAATAGCTCTGCAACTTACAATTTCCCAGAATGTGAATCTTAATTGACGGTTTTCGGATTCTCAATTTCGCTCATAATTATTCCCATCTGATCAATAATAACGGGGAGTATCTCTCTGATAATTTCTCCTAATGTTATTCTCAATAAAGGGAAAGAAGAATTTAAAATGAGCCTTTTGTGATTTATCGGTCGCCTGAACTCTGGGAACCTATAGATCCTCTTGATTTTCTGCCATTCAAAATAATTGGATGGGATCGGAGATCGCGGGGAATCAATGGCGGATGTACACAGAGACTTTGTATGGGTTCACCGCTCCAGCCATACCGAAAGTTAACGAAGTAACTGATAATTATTTGGAAACTTTTAGCTATTTTGAATTATTATTTCGCACAGAGCCATAGCAAAAATTGATGAATTAGCTAATAATATTGAACTTTTGAAACTTTTAGCTATTTCAGTATATTAATCCACTATTTTCACAGCTTTTACTGCTATTCAGTCAGACGCCAGAAATTTTTTATTGATCCACCGGAAGGTTGGTGCTACCGGAAAACATACCGATGGACGCAACAACGATCTTATAAGTTTCTTGCTCACTTCTTCCTTTTGGGTTCATTATTGCTCTTATAATTATAAGGACAGAGTTGGCACCTAGCTATGTGTATCTCTAAAATAAAGTCTCCATAAATGTTCGAGTTTATATTATATTAATATATGAAAGAGTTTAAATATGCTCAACCTCTTGGTGGCCATATAAACGTTCATAGGAGGGAGGGAGGAAGGGAATGCCCATAGATGAAATGAACCATGATAAATGGTGATCATAGATGGTCTTGCAAGGGGTTTATTGTATCCGAAAACTACCTGAGTGAAGTCAAGTATGATCTAAGTAATTACACATTACAGGTACAAAATTTAAAACTCCAATTCTCAACTAAATTGGGAAGCAATTTTAGTGATCAAATCAAAGAATTATAACTCCACCACCTACTTTATTGATGAAATGCTTCACCTATATCTAAATGAACTTGATTCTAGGGTTTCATTTGAGATGCCATGATCAACAATCCATTTCACCAAAACTATGAAATGAATCATTTTCCCCTTAAACAACCTAATTTCAAACGCCAATGTAGATTAGTCGATTTAATTTATAATAAGAAAGGTTAATTTTAGTTCAAATCCTTTTCATTTTTGATCATCTAACATATATGCATGAATATTCTGATATTTCTTCTTAAAACAATTAGGGTTCCAAGTAAATACTAAAGCTTATATACTCGAAGTGGATTATAATAAGGAATATTTTAAATAAATACTTAGAGTATTTTAGCATTTATTTGACCTTGAGAGTATTTTTCTTCACATTTATTATTATTAAAGCATTTTGGGTTTAAACCGACAAGCTAATTTAGAGAACTAGAAAATATTAACTTACGAGAATTAAGAATTTTTTTTGAACTTGTATACATGCGTGTACAGTGACTTTGCGTGCAGGGTTCGTGTAAAACAAAAAAAAGAAATATTTATAAAATTAGGAATCCTTAAAAAATTCTATGAATGAATATGCTACTAAATAAACGTGACTAGTATTTCTTTATAACATGATTTTTACTATCAAAACACATTCCAGTTTATCACTTGTCAAAAGTCACAACCTTAATCATAATTCATGACACCATTTGATTTAAAATCATTGATTCATAAACCTTAAAATTGCAAAAGAAAAAAAAACTCATACTACATAAAAGGGACCAGTGATTATGGAGTCCCATGCTTTGCAGTTTGTAACTCTTAATCTCTCCAATTCGGCTTGTAGCTGCACGTTGCGCCGCCTCCTAATTTCTAGCTCCATCATTTCCTTCTCATATATTGATCTCACAATCGCAAGCGCCACAGGCTCGTTCTCCGGTTCACTACCCTCCACTTCATCATGATCCAAAGCCATATTCTGCAACAATATATGGCTGCCACACCGGTTGCATTCATATTGGAAAAAGCACAAGAAATCAATTTGACAAAAGGGATGTATATACATAGATACAAAAGGGATGTCAAGAAATCATAGGGTTGTATTAATTGTTTTTTTAAAATTAATCCACCGTTGGTTGGGGGAATTCATTTGGCACCCCAAACCATACAAGTCACAAATGTTTGTTACAAAATATTGTGAAGCACAATGCTTCCAAAAGAATGGCCAAAAAATGCCTATTCCTAGATCCTTGGAGATGGATTAGATTTATTCTGTCTTCATTGCACAATCATGGAGCAATTTAGTGATCGAGTCAACAAAGAACGAAGCACAACTTAGCCACCTGATGTAATGAAAAAACAGAATAGACACCATTCCAAGGAAATATTTACACAAAAATGATAAATCTTGGCTATAAGTAGACCCTGATAGTTGATGTTAATATTTTGCTGGTAGAAGTTGCATCTGATCTTTTTGGATTAGGTCTCCATTTTTTTAGTGGTTGCTGCTACTCCCATCCTACAAAATGAGATGAAGAAACGGCAGAATTCTGTGACAGTGAAAGTTTCTAATGTTATATTCTGACTGATGGCATTCCTATCTTATCAAGCAGCAGAATCCCTTTTAGGGGGGAAGGTGCCTGATTTGGTTGAAGGACATCACATATTCTATGTTCTAGGCAATGTTTAGATAAGAAATCTGCTGGTTTATTACCTTCTCTGAGAACATGCACTATATGTGATTGTGGATGGATGGATTGTAAAGTTGTGCACAGGGAGTAGTGTTTCCAGATACAAGTTGCAGGTGAGTGTATGCCCATCACTGCCAGCTTGCAGTCTGATTCCAGTGTGTATGCTTGAATGTTAAGCTCAGCTGCAACCTGTTGACCTTGCTGTATTGCCAGTAGCTCAGAGTGGAGGGGTGAGACACAGTTCATATAAATCATTTTAAGAATTTTGGTGTCTCCCAGCTAATTCCTAACCACTATTCCTATCCCACAAGTTCCCAGTCTAAAAGCAGCATCAACATTAATCTTAATTCCAGAATCAGGTGGGTGCCGTTTGATAACTCTAGCAGGTTTGGGTCTCTTCTATCTCAGATATGGAACTAATTTGGCATGTACTAGAAAAAAGTTTTTCTCCATGTTACCAATCTGTGGGAATGCAGTGAATATGAGTCAGGTCTGCTTTCTAACTTCTTCACAGATTAGAGCATTGCTAGAATTCTTATCATCAAAAATTAGCTTGTTTCTCCTAGTCCAAAGGTTCCAGAAAGCAACCATAGTGATTACTCTGATGACCCTAGTATGAACCTTTGAAAAGTCTTTATATGTCAGATAAAAATTCATTCTCCCTTGCAAAGTGTTGAAATGGGGAGCCTGTATGACAGTTAGTGAATGGATAGATTCCCATACCTCACTGTTGACCTGGCATTTGTTAAAATAGTGTTCTACTGTATCACTGCTACAACAAAGAGGGCATTTTGAAGATAGATTAATACCAAATTTCTGTAAAATGTCATCAAAAGGCATAAGCCTGTTTTTCATTCTCCACAGAAAAAGAGGGATTTTTGCAGGTAAGGGTAATTTCCAAACCTGTCCAAACAAGTCATTTGTTTGGTCCCTGTGCCTTAGGCTGTTGTATGCAGAGCTGATTGAGAAGTTTCCATCATGTCCTGGTCTCCATATGAGCCTGTCTTCATGTGTAAGTTCAAGCTGGAATCCCTGAAGTAAAGATAAGACACTGGCAGCCAAGTGGGGCTCCAAAAAAGTTAGATAGTAATTTTTCCTACTAACAAATTGTGCCACAGTAATATAAGTAAAAGGTAGTTCTAGTTCTTGGGGCCATAGATAATATAATATCCCTATCCCTAACCAGTTTCCATCCCAAAATGAGGAGGAGCCTTTACCACACAGTAATTGGGATTGTGAGTTAGCAAATGATTCTTCCAGTTTGATACAGCCTTTTCCATTCTCTCAACTACATGCTGGTAGTGATTGGCCTTGTTTCAGCCTGCAAAAATTGGAGTCCCTAAGTATTTGAATGGCAGGTGTCCTTGCCTCATTCCCAATATTCTTGTAACCATTGTGGTTTGGTGGAAAGTGGCTCTGGGGTGGAGAAAAAAATCTGATTTATTAAAGTTAATCTTCTGGCCTGAGCATTGTTCATAAGCCTTCAGAAAAAACCTCAACCTCTTCAGATTAATTTTGGAAGCAGTAAGGAAGATTGCAGTATCATCTGCATACATGAGGTGTGATATAGGTGCTACAACTCTAGGCATTATGAAACTGTGTAGGTATTGGGAGCTAAAAAGGGCTTTAATTCCTCTAAAAAATGCCTCTGTGACAATATTATAGAGGAAGGGTGAAAGGGGGTCCCCTTGCTTTGTTCCCCTGCTTGAATTGAAGAATCCAGAGGCCACACCATTGATAAGAACTGAGAACCATGCAGCTTGTATGTTCTGCAACACAATTTTAACAAAAGAACCATGGAAACCAAACTGTAACATTACTGTGTTCAGAAAGGACCATGTTACCCTATCAAAAACTTTTTGCATGTCTAACTTAACCACTAGATTCTTGTTCCTAGGGATTTTGTTCAACAACCTTACCATTTACATCATCTGTAAGATGTTATCTGAGATGTCCTTTCCAGCCATAAATCCTGACTTTTCTTTAGATATAATCATGGGCATTAAAGGCTTCATTCTCTCCATTAGAATTTTAGAAAGAATTTTGTTGGAGAAATTGGACAGACTAATAGGCCTAAAGTCTGCGAAAGTGGATGGGTTTGGTTTTTTTGGAATGAGTGTTAGCCAAGTGCTTGCTATAGCTCTAGGCAACTTCTGACCTCTCAAAAACTCATTTTCTGATTCCAGGAGATCTTCTTTGATCACTTCCCAAAAGTTAGTGTAGAACTGTCCAGAGAAACCATCTGATTCAGGTGCTCCTTCCTTGTTGAGCTCAAAGACTGCCTTTTTAAGCTCATCTAACTCCACCTGTTTCAGAAGCTGTAAATTCTCCTCTTCAGTAATGAGTTTAGGGATTTGGGACTTAAAGTGCTCCAGGTATGATCCGGAGAGATTAGGCCTGGGGTCATTTAGAAGCTGCTCATAAAATATGAAACCTTCCTCCTTAATGAGCTGTGGGTCAGTTATCCATTCTCCCTCTCCAGTTTTAATTTTTGCAATTCTTGACTTTGCTCTCCTTTCTCTCACTGAGTTGTGGAAAAAGTGTGTGTTGGCATCACCCTCTTGTAACCATTTCACTCCTGATTTTTGCCTCCAGAAAGTAGTGTTCTCTTTCTGTGACCTAATCAGTATGGCCCTCTCTCTGTTGAGATTAATTAGGTCAGTATCATCACCTGTACATTGGTATCTTTCCTCCAATACTGAGGCTCTATTTTCAGCATCTATGAGGTTTTGGTGAACATTCCCAAATGTGGACTTGTTCCACTGTTTAAGAAATTCCTTGGCCCTCTTAAGCTTGAATACTAGTCTGTACATACCAGTGTAGTGACAGGGTAGGTTCCAGTTATCCTCTATAATCCTTCTAAGTTCAGTTCTGTTTAACCACATGGTTTGGAATCTGAATGGCTTGGGGAGTTGCTCACAAGCTTGCTGGATGGATAATAGTAAGGGATTATGGTCAGAGGTTGTTCTGTTTAGGACTTGGATGGAGGAGTGTTGAAATTTTTCAAACCAGTCATGATTTCCTAAACCTCTATCTAGTCTCTGTAAGAGTCTATCCTCCCTCATTCTATTGTTGGTCCATGTGAATAGGTTACCTACAGTTGGGATTTCTTGTAATGCCAGTGTGTCTAGAAAAGTCCTAAACTCTGTCATGCTCCTAGCTGAGGGGTGGTGACTGCCCTTATATTCACTCACTGTTGCTACAGTGTTGAAGTCCCCTATAAATATTGATGGTCCTATAGGTAACCTAGCCAAGTCATGCCAGAGGTTTAGTCTTAGGTCCCTAGTGGTTTTAGCATATACTAATATAGAGTACCACTCAGCAAGGGAAACTTTATCAGTAATTTTAACCTGCACAAATTGATCACTTTCTGCAATAATATCAACCATTAAGTTGTCTTTATAAAATAGCCATAATTTAGCATGTTGAGGGGCATAACAGTTATGAAAACCTAACTGGAATTTTAGGTCCGTTATATCTGAAATATCATGCATTGGTTCTATTAAGCACAGAAAAGAGACATGATGTATTGCAAGTAGAGTTTTTTGTCTATCTAAGGAAGTTCCATATCCTCTTATGTTCCATACTAATATATTGCATATTATTTTGTGACTAATCATTTAAAAGTATATTTAACTTTTTGTTTGGGTCTTAATACCCTACTTATACTTTCAGATGATCTTACCATTTTACCTGATTTAGGGGAGTCTGTGTTCAACACTGCATCACCAGTGTCTGGAGAGACAATGCTAAAATACTCCTCACTTTGTTGTAGTGATGACTGGGTGGTAAGAGCTATCTTCTGTCTTATAGTTCCTTCTTCCAGTGTGTTCTCATCATCTTCATCCTGCAAGACAGAGAAAGAGTTTGACAGTTCCACTTGTTGGTAAGGAATAATTGCAAGTGATGTGGAACTGTCTTTAGTATCATCTACAGGAGATTTGTGCTTGTGTGGTTTGTGCAACTTGTTGGCTAGTTTCCTGCCAGGTACATCTATATCATCAAATGAATAAGATGTGAAAGGATATATTTTGGAGACTGGGAAAGAGTCATGACTCCAGACCATAGTTCTCTGTTGAGGGATTTCTGACTCTTTCTGCTGGCTTCCTGAGTTGATGCTGGTTTCTCTATTCTGAGAGTGGTCATATAAAACCATCGTTTTGTTTGACTCATCAGTGGAAGCTTGTTTTTTTCCTCTGAGGCACTTTGACCAATTTCTGAGCATTGAAAATGTTTTCTTTATCCTTGGAGCTCAGGCCAGAGGTACTAGCTTTACTAGCTATTGGAGTAGTGTTTGGATTTAGGGGAAATGGTGGTCTTTTAGTGGATTGTGGTGGCTTGTTTGGGGCTGTCTGGTTGGTTGGAGATATGGAAAGGTTTACTTCAGAAAGTGTGTTCACCTCTGTTTCAGTTGGCTTGAAATACTCCATTTTCTCCAGTTTTTCTTCAGTTTTGGATGAAGCATCATACAGTTTGCATCACCATGACCTAGCTTTCTGCAATGCTTGCAATACATGGGCATATTATCATATTCCACTAGACAATCCCTAAAGTTTCCAGGGTGTCCAACCTGGTTGGATGAGATAAGTTCACCTGTAACATCAACCTCAATGCACATTTTGATTGCAGACGGCCTAGTAACCAAATTAGTTGCAGAATCTAACTTAATGAACTTCCCCAATTGGTTACCCATATCCTCAAGCATTTTGTAATTCCAGTAATATAGAGGAACGTCTCTTACCGTGATCCAGACGAGAACTATTGGTGATTCATGTTCCGGCGAGAACTCCGGCGTCCATTTCAAGATCCTCATCGGTGACCCAGATATTGCCCAGAAAGGCTTGAGCCAGCATCTCTGAAAATCATCTTTGTCCTAGAATCTGATCAATATGTGTTTATAATCCGAAGATCCCAGTTGGAATTTGGCCTTAAAGCCGAAATCATCGAGAGCAGCTTGGATGATGGCCATTGGTGGCTTGACTCTTTAAAATTTGCCGATCAACGCGTTCTGGTAGTGATTAGCTAGGACCTGTACCTGATCTGCGGTGTACATGCAGGCAGGCTTGCGATTGAAGGTTGTGATTGGTTTTATTTCTGGATTTGAGGGTAGGGTGTTGAAGAGAGGGCTCGGTTTTGCGGCTAAAATTTGAACAAAGGATTTTCCGGCCGAATCACCACCGTAGGGCGGTGGCGTTTCCCCCATTGGGGAGCCGTTTATGTCCGTTATCAGACTGCTGACTATTTGTAACGGTTATAAAAGGTAAAAAGTTGGACGGAAAGACATGAGAGTGGGAGGCGCGTGAGCGAGTGGGGCGAAGTTTGTAGAGAGAAGGTAGAGCTTTCTTTCTTAGAGAGAGAAAGCGATGATGGAAATTCTGGTCAGATGAATTTTTGATGATATAAACCGCAGGGTTGTATTAAGATAGTTCTTGGCATCGATCTTGAAGTGCCCTTTCTTTAAATAGAGAATTAGTATCAAAAAATTATTTCATCACTATACATTAGTTAATCTATTGATTTCAAGAATTGAAGCAGATGTTTTAATTCCAACATCTAAATTTAATATTCATGTAATTTTTGTGCACGTGTGGCACGTGCTTTCAAATGGTACTTCATTGGAAAAGGGCTCATATTTTTAAAAAATTAGTACGTGTGTATATATACCTAATTTTCAGGTGAAGTAAATTAGTGATTATGGCATGTCCAACAACATACATACATAATCAAATTAATCTGTTGGGTTTTCTCTTTTGCACTCGCACGTCAAAATTTTGAGGATGTCCCTGTTTGGTATCTGGATAAAATTCATTAATATGTAAATTTAAATAGATTTATTCTATATTAAAGAAAATTTTAAATTGTAGTAAGATAAATCATGCCGTCCCCGCAATTCATCAGCATTTTAGGATATATTATATACATATGATGATATATTTACATTAAAATTAGAAGTACAAGTCTATGCTCAATATAGAATGTTGATTCTGTATTCAGATTATTGTGAGTGCAATATAGAAAGTTGATGCCGTCAATTAAGTTTCCTTTCCATATAAATAACAGATTGAAGAGTTACGATTTGTATTTTTTCCATATATTTTCTGAACTATTGTTTATTGATAAACTTTTTATTTGATAGAGAGGGCTGATAACAGTTTGGGGATTGCGAATTAAAAAAATATCCGGTTGAATTTTGCTGGCATGATTTTGATCATGCATTTGAATTTATTCATTTGTTTTTAGATTGCTGATTTTCTTTAAAGTGATTGTCTGACACATTTTTAAATTTAAACTTTCTGAGCACTTTGACATTTTCATGAATGGTCTTTTTTTAATGCATTGATTTATGGGGGATTTTTGCATCTACACTATTAGAATAGGTTTTCTGAATGTTATTATAAACTTGATTGTGCAAGCAGTTGGTTCTTAATTTTATATTTTGTTCTATATCCTACTACAAATAGACACCGGAATAACCGAAAAGTGGTACAAAGGAATGAAGATTTTAAGGGAAAACAAACAGCTTTCAGAGAACAGTATCAAATTATGGGCTGGATTGAAGAACAAAATAAGCTAACGAATAATATCTTTTCACCATCATGGTTCTATGTAACCTGATTTCCAAGATGCACTATGTCAGCAAGGAAGAAGGCAATATTGTTGCTTGAATTTGCTCTTGAAACAAATAATAAAATGTCTAAATTACACATAAATATTCGGATCTCAAATAAATTCGATAAATATTACAATTCTTAAAGTACAAGTACATATTAAATGAAAAATGCTAATCTATCTTGTCGAAGAAAGCTTAGGTAATGGCTTCTTACGAGGCTTCATTTTCTGAAAATGATGTAATATGGGCTCATTGTCAATTGATGCAAAAATCTTCTTCTCAATATACACAACAAGGCTATTGTTCATTAACTCATCTCTCATGCGATTACGCAAATCAGTCTTCACAATCTTCATAGCAGAAAACACGCTCTCCACCGTAGCAGTTGCTACCGGTAAAACCAATGCCAATTCAATCAACCGATAAACAAGTGGAAAAATTATGTGTGATTCAGTTTCAACTAACCTCATAGAAAGAGTACCCAAATTCTCAATATTAGAAAATCGAGAGTCATATCGCATGACATGAATGTAGTTCCTTAGTTGAGCATCAAGGTACAAATGATCAGAATGAGAGAAGTCTTCAGGATACATACCCGCAAGATGGACCAATTCAGAAACATTAAACTGGGAGAATGAATTTCTTAGATCAAGACATGCAACGCGATTAAGCAAGGTTGTGCTTACTTCCGAAAAACGATTATTTGTATAATCAAATCCACAACCTAAAAATGGAGAATTAGACACCAATATTAATATATACTAATATGTAATTTTAATTAAACTTATCATGAAGAATAATATACCTGAAGAAACACATCCACATAATAGTGATGATAATTGGTAATGACTTGCCCCCTTCGTATTCCATAGCCACGACTTGTCATATTTTCATCCATATCAAGAATTGTGATCAAATGCAAGTCACAAAAGGTATTAACATCATTCAAAATCATTTCCCATCCGTCATGCCTAAAGACTTGTAATTGGTGTTTCACACAAGTAATCAAATTCATAGCATTCACTATGTTTTGATCCTTTCTTTGTAAGGCAATAGAGAGTTCATTTGTAATTCCCAGCAAGTGTTTCATCAAATGCAACACAAACTGATAAGTATCCATATTATCGATCAAACCTCTAGCTTTGCCTTTGTTATCATAGGAAGTTCCATGATGATGAACATCACCCAACACCTGTTTAACTGAAGACCACATCATGTGTAAACAAAGTAGTGTAAAGTAATTTGAACCCCAACGAGTGTCTCCAGGTCTTGGCAAACCAGTTTCTTAATTCAAACCTCGCCCACTAGTAATTTCTCCCTCTTCAAAAGCTGCTACCATTCTGGCACGATTATACTCTCTCAAATTATCCATTCTTTTGCAAGATGCTCCAGCCAAAGTCACAATCATAGTGACATAGGAAAAAAAGTCTGCCATGGGAAAGCTTTCCTTAGCAACTGAAACAAGACTAACTGGAGTTGATGACATAAACAATGAATGTACATGGCTTGTGGATTAGCCTCATGTATCAATGCTTGCAACCCATGAAATTCACCCCTCATATTCGATGCTCCATCATATCCCTGACCTCTCAATTTGGATAAGGACAATCCATGGTTCCCTAACAAAGTCACAATAGAATCTCTCAATGAAATGAAACAGGTGTCTGGCACATGAATAATAGCAATAAACTGCTCAATAATCTCTCCCTTCTTATTCACATACCGAAAAACAACTCCCATTGCTCTTTTGTCGAAACATCCTTGGATTCATCAACCATCAAAGAAAAAACACTATCACTCATATCAGTAATAGTGGAATGTGTAATCTCTTCAGCACAAGCTCGGGCTAGATCTTTCTAAATGGTTGGAGAAGTCATTTGATCGTTACCTGGAGCATTTAACTCAAGAACTCTTGCAATATCTTCATTTATGTCACAATACCAATCAACCAATTCAAGAAAATATCCCTTATTCACGGAACTAGAAGACTCATCATGACCACGAAAGGGTAGCCCTTGCCTTAAAGGATATTGCGTCACATCTAATATAGCCGTTATACGAGTGCGATAATTAGCATCAGAGTCAATTCCTCTTATTCTAGCATCATGTGCTTCCAAAATATTTATCAAATTGTGCCTTTGATCTTTAAAGGATTCAAAACTCATCTTTGCTTCGTTATGATAACTACCCGGAGCTCCAACATGAACAAGTAACCTCTCTCTTGCCTTTCTCCAATTAGAAAATCCATTTACTAAGAAACCATCATCATCATTTGCACCAACCCCTCTCATATGTTTTGATGGATACAAATAACACCAAAAGCAAAAAGCCTTATCTTTGGACAAGCTATAATCTAGCCATGGAAAATCATCATACCAACAAGGTTGAAAACTTCTTTTTTGAATGCCAAATTGCTTTTGTGGATATTCATGACCAAGTAGTTGACAAGGTCCTCTAAGCATATACTCACTTCGAACTTGAGCACGAATAGCCTTATCAAACTCCTTAATTGGCCTCTGTAATACCGGATCACAAACAATATCATCCACATTAAATTCTACACGTGATCGATTCTCCAAAACTTCACTATCATTAGGTGTATTAGAAGGCTCTTCACTATGATTTCTTTTAGGTAGAACTTGAAAAAACTTCTTCATCTTCTACATACATAAACAAAGTAAATTATGATTAGACAATATACTTATCAAAACAAATATGTATGTACAGATATTATAATCATAAAAATATATAATCTAATACAAAATACTTATAAAACCTAGTTTAGTTACAATTTAAATTTGAAGAAATCAAATACAATTTAGTTTTCAATTTTCTAAATTCTTTTTAATTTATGCACAAGAAAACCTATATAACAATTAACAAAATAACAAATATGAAAATACTTAACATGGAAAATAATTTAATGACATTACATATAGCTAAATAATACGAAAAATACTTATATAACACAATTATACGAAATTAACCATTCAAAAAAATAAAAGATTTGAATGTGCTTACATCCAAATATTGGATTCTTTCTAAGTTGAAATTTTATCCATATAAATGTCGATTAACCATTTTTGAACAAACAAAGGGGAAAAGATTAAGTATGATATTCAAAATTTAATTCTTCCCTTTTTCCAAACAAAAGAGAAAGATAAGGGAATGATTAAATTTAGAATTTAACAAAATCAAAAAAATTTCAAGTATTTGTTTTTTTTGCAGAGGATGAAGGTGACTTAGAGTTGAGGCCGAGAGCATTGCGTTTGGGAGAAGAGAAGGAGTCATAATTTTACAAAGAAAATATTTTAGAAGATATTGGTAAAATTTTAAACCAATTAAAATGGTACATGTGTCATAAAGATCTTATCTCTCTCTTCTTGTCTCTACATTAGAATATTACTCCTACTTTTCCGTTTTTTTTAATATTTAGAGGGGGCTGATCGGGTAAGAACATTGCCATACTAAAAATTTAAAAAACAATTATGCAAAATTATTTTTCAGCCCCCACAAGCACCCTTGTGGGTCCACCCCTGACTATGAGGCATAAAAATTTGAACCCTGAATGGAATGAGGAACAATGGTTATAAAAGATCCCGAATCACAGGCACTTGAAATCCTTGTTTATGACAGGGACTCGGTAAGCATGATAAGATGGGAATGAATGTTGTTCAAATCAAGGATCATCAGACTAGGGTACAACAAGAAGTCTGAAGTACGGTTAATCTATTGATTTCAAGAATTGAAGTAGATGTTTTAATCCTAACGTCTAAATTTAATATTCGTGTCATTTTCGTGCATGTGTGGCACGTGCTTTCAAATGGTGCTTCATTGGAAAAGGGCTCATATTTTTGAAAATTTAGTACGTGTGTGTATATATACCTAATTTTCAGGTGAAGTTAATTAGTGATTATGACATGTCCAACAACATACATGCATAATCAAATTAATTTTTTGGGTTTTCTCTTTTGCACACGCACGTCAAAATTTTAAGGATGACCCTGTTTATTGTTAAAAAGAGTGCAAAGATACAAACTTGATGAAAATGGCCAAATCGGACGCTTGCTAGTACTCAAGGGTGAAATAATCTGTTCCCTGGAATCTAGAGTCGACACATATACAGACCTGCAATCCAAAACATGATTAAGCATTTGGGAGGAATGAATGGATGAGAAATAATGTTATAAGAATGTTACACTAGATTTTATTTACAATTTAGGGAAGATACATATTCTGATCTGATGAAAATAAACTCAAATCGATGGATTGATGTTTAAAAAGAGGGTAAAGATGCAAACCTGATGACAATAGCCAAAAAATCACAAGTAATCACTTTGACAAAAGGATGTACATACATGTATACATACATTAAAAAGAAAGTTCACGGCATCGATCTTGAAGTCTCCTTTTCTTTTAATAGAGAATTAGTAAAAATGCAAAATTATTTCATCACTAGACATTATTTAATCTATTGATTTCAAGAATTAGAATAGATGTTTTAATCCCAACGTGCATAATATTCGTGTAATTTTTGTGCACGTGTGGCACGTGCATTCAAATGGTGCTTCATTGGAAAAGGGCTCATATTTTTTGAAAATTTAATACGTGTGTACACATACCTAATTTTCAGGTGAAGTTAATTAGTGATTATGGCATGTCCAACAACATACAAACATAATCAAATTAATTTGTTGGGTTTTCTCTTTTGAACACGCACGTCAAAATTTTGAGGATGACCCTATTTAAGAGCTCAAAGGTACACTTTTTTAAAACACTTTTAAAACCACTAAAAAGTGGAGTGAATTTTATTAGGCTCAATAAACCAAAAACCACAAAGGGCAAGTATGATACGTTATCGATGAGTAAAATAAGTGCAAAATTATAGTTCTAAAGTATATACTTGTCTACTCCCGCAAGAAACTTAGAGATTGTTAAGAAAATCCGAACTTAGCCGACATGAGGACTTTCTATTCGGAACTGATTAGTGATCACCACGCGAAACATAGCTTTGCCAGGAATAGGGAATCCTTGTAGAACTAAACCAGGTAATGATGATTTATAAAAATTATACCTTTGCTCTTGACTGATTCTGATGTACATCTTCCATTGTCCAGAAATGTTGTGCTTCTTCACCACTGTTACACGGTGGCAATTTAGCATATGTTTTGGTCTCCGGAAATTTGTCTGTTTTGCCTGTGTCCATCCACGGCTTCATTTAGTCCTTGTCGCCTGAGATCAATCATGGAAACAACAGTGAAAAGTCTAAATAAAAACAATTTAAACTCTGATATATAGAAATTATCTTCTATCAAGAACAACTAAACCCTTTTTTTTTTAATTAAATCATCATGAGATGGAGGAGGATTTATTAGGTCTCCCAAGCCTTGCATACCACAAAAGTGGCTATAAAACAGTACACAGAAAAGCCTAATGTAGGCCATGAGCATATCAAAAAAGATCTATTTAAACTCTACAATCATTCTCACAAATATTCCACCTAAATAGTTTAAAGCCTATTAGCGAATTGCAAGCAAAACACAAAGAGGCATTCAACTATAAGGATAGAAAGGCCAAGAATGACTAGAGAAAAACATCAAACAGAAGCTAACTAGAGCAAAATGAGGAGACAGTGATCCAGCCAAGAGAATTAGTGCCTCAGACTATTGAAGGATTGAGCTGCAGAATCATCTTGAAACCTTATAGAAGGACAGTCCCAGGCATCCAAGTTACAAAGCCCTTTGATCTCTGAAGGAAGGGATGACCAGCCAAGATTAAGGTCCATTTTAGAAATCATAGCCAGTCTGGATAGTCTTTCAGCTGGTTGATTTGTTTCCCTGCTAGCATGAGCCAAAATATTGGAGCTCAGAAGAGAATGTATGTTATCAGCTAGAGTGTAGAGTTCCCAGAATGCCAGAGAAGGGTTGTTGATCATGTCCACTGCCAGTTTACAGTCAGAGTGAATAAGATATAGTGGATATTTCTGAGAGATAGAAAATTGTACCCCTTTCTCAATAGCCAGCATTTCTGCATGCAGTGGAGAGGCAGCTGAGGTAAAGATACACTGAGCCCTGACAAATTCTGCATTTGAGTTCCTTACAATAATACACAAACCAGCCTGCTGGAGCCTGAATGAAGCATCTACATTCAGTTTAATACCTATGAGTGGCCTCATCCATCTGACAGGGAGTATGTTAGGTTTGGGAGGGATGTGCAGAGGAGGGATAAAAGACTGATTAGCAAGATCATCATCCATTGGCCTATTAATGGAGACTTTATGAGACAGCAGGGAGAGGTAAATCAGATCTTGGAGCTCATTCTGAAGGGTAGGGATGTTGGGTAAAATATTATCATGAATAGCTCTATTCCTTGCTTTCCATAATATCCAAATGACAAATATAGGAGCTGTATGGTTCAGTCTTGAGTGCAATTTAGTTAAGCCATTAAAGTTCCAACAAGTGTATAACCTATCCCAGATACTATCACTTATGAAATATTGTGAGCCACATAGTGAATGCATAAATCTCCACAGTTGAACTGCAGTATCACAGCCACCAAAGAAATGATGTATAGTGTCTGAGTGATCACACAAAGGGCATTTGGAAGCAAATTGAAATCCAAATTGGCACAGTATATCATCAAATGGTAGTAAGCAGTTTAGTACCTTCCAGCAGAATACATAGAGCTTCTTGGGGATGCCAGGCCTCCAAACCTTAGCTAAAGAGGGAAACAACTGATGTAGAGGCCTAAAAATTTTGTAGGCTGATTTGATGGTAAAATGGCCATGAGTGTCAGGCTTCCAAATAAGTCTGTCAGTTTTGTGGGGGTGGAGCTGAGATGTCTGAAGAAATGCAATAATATGTGAAGGGAGCACCCATTTCAGTAAGGGGAGATACTTCTCTTTGTCTGTAATAAACTGAGCCACTGTGCATTTAGCCTGCTCAGGACCAGGCTGGAAAAAATCAACAAGTGGCCCCTGATCAGTCCAGTTTGAAGTCCAGAAGTTGCAACATCCTTGACCATGAATAACCTTGGAATTTGCTTCAGCAACAGAATTAACCTTGCAGATTCTCCTCCAATTTTGGGAAGTTTTAGATGATTTTGGCAGAGAGGCAACAAGAGCAGTCCATGGTGCAGTACCTATTTGGAATTTCCACCATAACTTGCAGGAGTAAGCCTGTATGGTTGCAAGAAGGCTTCTGATTCCCAGTCCATTATAATTTGCTGGCTGACAGATATAGTCCCATTTTTTCCAAGATTTTTTGGGGCTATTTTCAGAGCTTCCCCAAAAGAAAATTGCACATCTTCTTTCAATTTTCCTGATCATACATTTTGTAGGCTCCATCACTGCCCAAATATGTTGGGGCAGAGATAGAAGGCAAGATTGAATTAAAGTCAATTTACCTCCCATAGAAAGCCATTTATTCTTCCAGTTATTTATCCTTTTGTCAATAAGTTCAACAATTGGCTGTAAGTGCACATTAAGGATTTTTCAACTGAAAATTTGTACTCCTAAGTATTTGACTGGCAGACAGCCTTTTTTCATACCTAAAATAGATTTAACTTGTCCAAGCCTGGTAGCAGTGGCATTTTTACTGAGAAAAAACTCACTTTTTTCATAATTTATTTTTTGGCCAGTGGTTTCCTCAAACTTAACTAGGAAAGCTTTGATTCTGATAAGATTGGTTCTAGAAGCCTGTAGAAAAATTACAGTATCATCAGCATAGCTTAAGTGGGAGATAGGTATAGCATTTCTGGGCAGGGCAAAAATTTTTAGCTTCCCAGTGTTAAAAATATAAGCTAAACTTCTGGTAAATGCTTCTGAAAAAATGTCAAACAGAAAAGGTGAAATAGGGTCACCTTGTTTAATTCCTCTAGTGGCCTGAAAATAGCCAACAGTTTTGCCATTTATAAGTATAGAGAACCAGGCATTAGACATGTTTTTAATTATACACTGTATGAATCTGCCATCAAAACCAAACTTAAGGAGAATTTTTTCTAAAAAATCCCAACTGACCCTGTCAAAGGCTTTCATTAAATCAAGTTTGAGAATGCAGTTGGATTCAAAAATCTGAACATTTCTTGTAAATATATGACATTATCTGAAATGTCTCTATTTTTGAGAAAAGCAGATTGATGAGGAGAAATCAATTTGGGCATCAGAGGTTTTAACCTTTCCATTAAGATCTTAGAAAAAATTTTATTGGTAACATTGGAAAGGCTAATAGGTCTATAGTCATTGAAAGTCACTGGAATTTCTTTTTTGGGGATAATTGTCACCCAGGTACTAGAAATTCCTCTGTGAATGTTTGACCTTGTTAAAAAATCATTTGATGCCTCTAACAAATCTGTACATATTATGTTCCAAGCCTTAATAAAAAATAAAGCAGTAAAGCCATCAGGCCCTGGACTACTAGATTTATTCAGACTGGAAACTATATGTTCTAGTTCAGGTAAAGTAACTGGCTTAATTAACTCTTCATTTTCTTGCTCAGAAATCATTGAGGGAATTTGAGATAAGAAATGAGAGGTAAATTGATCTTTGTCTGGGTGGGGATCTTCAGTTAACAGATTGTGATAAAATTTAACTGCCTCAGTTTCAATCTCAGCACAGTCTGTTAACCAAACCCCATCAGTACTTTTGATCTTAGTGATATTAAGTCTACATTTCTTCTCCATAACACTGTTATGAAAAAACTTAGTATTCTCATCACCTTCTTTAAGCCATTTGAGTCTAGCCTTATGTTTCCAGAAATTATTTTCTTCCTTTAGAGCTTTAGTGAGTAAAGCTTTGCATTTTTTCAGCCTAATAAGCTCATCAGTTGAGCTATTAGATTCAAAAATAATTTCTTGGAGTCTTAGATTTTCCTCTGCAATTTCCACATTCTGGTCAATATTTCCAAAAATCTCTTTATTCCACTGTTTAAGAACCTTTTTAAGACCATTTAGTTTGAGGAAAAATTTGAACATGCCTTGACCTTGTACAGGAGCATTCCAGTGGTGTTTTATCACATCCATGAATTGCTCCCTTTTGAACCAGGTATTAATAAACCTGAAAGGTCTTGGCACAGAGGGTAGGGTACTAGCTATTCTAAGAAGCAAGGGACAGTGATCAGAAGTGTCTTTATTAAGTACATGGATAGAGGACTGAGGGAATCTAGTTAGCCAGTTAAGTGTGCAGATACCTCTATCTAATTTCTCAGTAGTGAGTTTTTTACCATTCTCCTTAATTCTACAATTAGACCAGGTATAGAAGTTTCCCACTGTATGAATAGGCAAAAGTCCTAGTGCATTAATAAAATTACTAAACTCTCTAATACTCTGCAAACTAGGTGAGGAGTATCCTCTATATTCAGAGATAGAGGACATAGCATTAAAATCACCAATCAACATAGCATCATCAAAATTAAGTGCAGTGAGATCAGACCATAACACTTTTCTTTCTTTTCCAGTTCTAAAGCCATAAACAAAAATCAAATCTGTGGATAGATTTAGTTCATGGCTGAAGATCTGTACTGAGAGGAATTGTGGATTGTCCATACTCTGAGTAATATTTAATTTATGATTCCACATAATCCAGATATTGCATAATTTTGAGAACATACAATTTTGAAAGTTCAGAAGACACATGTAATTTTAGCATTCAGAAGAGTCATGCTGAGGTTCTATTATACATAACAGATCAACTCTATGAGTTCTAAGCAGCCTAGCAAGTCTAATCATAGATGTATCCATACCCCGTACATTCCATACCAATACATTTATTCCTAGGGTTGTATTAATCATTTAGGTTTATTTTTGATGCTTTTTGTAGCTGTCCTAGTGATGATCTTATTTGTCTGATTAAAAAAGGTGTTGACCTTATTACTTTCAAACACAGCTATAATAACAGAATCAGGCTTATCAAGATCACCTATAGAAGAAGAACCAACCTGAGTAGGGCTCCCAGGGAGCTTAGTTGTGCTGTCAGTATTTTCATTTTGAGTGATTTCTTCTTCCTCTTCTATAATGAGTGGCAGGAATCTGTTCTCCTTTTTTCTTGGCTGAGAATAAAAGGAGACATTATTAGAATGGAGAGAGGAGTCAGTAAGGGTTGAGATACCTGGATGAATGTGAATGTCATCTGCTGAGATGATTTGATGTCTTTTTGGAGTATGCCATTCTTGGTTATCCTCATTTTGATTGCCAGTAGGAGAAGGATCTTTAGCCAGAATGGTAGCATAGGAAGGCCTCAGTGTTTCTCTATCTCCTTTATAACAAATTGGAGAGGTACTGTCTTCAGAGTCTGAAATGTGGTGCACTTCATCAGCTTGATCCTAAGGAAGTAGTCTAGGCTGGCTAGGTGGCTGAGCAATTATATTTGTTTCAATAGGGTCAGTGGTTGTAGGGGAAGGGGTAATGACCATCACTTCTTTGCCTTTTGCAGAAGCAGGGATTTTTGGCATGTATCTGTATTGTTGGATTGGAGGAGGATGGGGAATGGAGAGTTTATCTTTTTGTGAGATACCAGAAGAACCAGCCCAAGACTGCAAAGTCTTTTTCTGAACTAATTTTTGAGGAGCTGCGGGGAGGGGCTTATTGTTGACAAGAGGCCTGAGGTCAGGGTGGAGGATTCTGCAGTCATTCTGCTCATGGCCAAGTCTTCTACAATGTTTGCAATAGGCAGGGATAAACTCATACTCAATGGGAAAGTCAGTGACAGCTCCATCTAGATTGGTAGTGAGGGATACAGTACTATGGATTTTTTGAAGGAGGTCTATTTCAACACAGAGCTTGACAGCAGAAGGTCTAGTTAGACTTGCTGTAGCAGAATCCATTTTGATAAATCTACCTATGGAGTTACCTATAACTTTAAGCATAGCTGAATTATACCAAAAAATTGGCAAATTGTGCAAGGTAATCCAAACAGGCATAATAGAAGCATCAGTATCTGGGGAGAAATTTGGAGTCCATTTTGATACCTTCATTTGAACTCCTTTGAAGGACCAGAGAGACTTCATCCAACACCTCTGGAAATCCTGCTGATCTTCAAAACGGATCAAGATGTGCTTGTAATCTACTGATCCCAACTGATAACGGCCAGTGAAACCCACTGATTTGAAAGCCTCATATAAAAACTCCATAGATGGCTTCATCGTTGGAAATTTCCCAATAAGTGCATTATTGTAGTGTGCAGATAATTGGGCCACTTCCTCCGGCGAGATAACACAGGCAATCTTGCCTTTGTACTCAGTAACTGGTTTGATTGAAGGGTTGGACGGAAGGGAGGTGAAGAGGGGCTGCGGTTTTGTGTTCAAAGCTTGGAGGAAACTCCTATTCGGGGTGGCTCCGCCGCTAGGGAGCGGCGGTTCCGGCAACATTGTTGCCGTTTGTAACCGTTGAGGGTGGGCCTTTATCGGAAAAGTGAGGTTAACGGAAAGAAAAACTACTGTGCACAGAAAGAGAGAGCATCAAAGTTTGGGAGAGAAATTATGAGGAGAGAGAAAAAAGTATTGTTACAACTCTAAAGCTGTGATGCTAGAATTCTGACAAAAGGGATGTATATACATAGATACAAAAGGGATGTCAAGAAATCATAGGGTTGTATTAATTTTTTTTTAAAATTAATCCACCGTTGGTGGGGGGAATTCATTTGGCACCCCAAACCATATAAGTCACAAATGTTTGTTACAAAATATTGTGAAGCACAATGCTTCCAAAAGAATGGCCAAAAAATGCCTATTCCTAGATCCTTGGAGATGGATTAGATTTATTATGTCTTCATTGCACAATCATGGAGCAATTTAGTGATCGAGTCAACAAAGAACGAAGCACAACTTAGCCACCTGATGTAATGAAAAAACAGAATAGACACCATTCCAAGGAAATATTTACACAAAAATGATAAATCTGGGCTATAAGTAGACCCTGATAGTTGATGTTAATATTTTGCTGGTAGAAGTTGCATCTGATCTTTTTGGATTAGGTCTCCATTTTTCTAGAGGTTGCTGCTACTCCCATCCTACAAAATGAGATGAAGAAACGGCAGAATTCTGTGACAGTGAAAGTTTCTAATGTTATATTCTGACTGATGGCATTCCTATCTTATCAAGCAGCAGAATCCCTTTTAGGGGGGAAGGTGCCTGATTTGGTTGAAGGACATCACATATTCTATGTTCTAGGCAATGTTTAGATAAGAAATCTGCTGGTTTATTACCTTCTCTGAGAACATGCACTATATGTGATTGTGGATGGATGGATTGTAAAGTTGTGCACAGGGAGTAGTGTTTACAGATACAAGTTGCAGGTGAGTGTATGCCCATCACTGCCAGCTTGCAGTCTGATTCCAGTGTGTATGCTTGAATGTTAAGCTCAGCTGCAACCTGTTGACCTTGATGTATTGCCAGTAGCTCAGAGTGGAGGGGTGAGACAAAGTTCATATAAATCATTTTAAGAATTTTGGTGTCTCCCAGCTAATTCCTAACCACTATTCCTATCCCACAAGTTCCCAGTCTAAAAGAAGCATCAACATTAATCTTAATTCCAGAATCAGGTGGGTGCCATTTGATAACTCTAGCAGGTTTGGGTCTCTTCTATCTCAGATATGGAACTAATTTGGCATGTACTAGAATAAAGTTTCTCTCCATGTTACCAATCTGTGGGAATGCAGTGAATATGAGCCAGGTCTGCTTTCTAACTTCTTCACAGATTAGAGCATTGCTAGAATTTTTATCATCAAAAATTAGCTTGTTTCTCCTAGTCCAAAGGTTCCAGAAAGCAACCATAGTGATTACTCTGATGACCCTAGTATGAACCTTTGAAAAGTCTTTATATGTCAGATAAAAATTCATTCTCCCTTGCAAAGTCTTGAAATGGGGAGCCTGTATGACAGTTAGTGAATGGATAGATTCCCATACCTCACTGTTGACCTGGCATTTGTTAAAATAGTGTTCTACTGTATCACTGCTACAACACAGAGGGCATTTTGAAGATAGATTAATACCAAATTTCTGTAAAATATCATCAAAAGGCATAAGCCTGTTTTTCATTCTCCACAGAAAAAGAGGGATTTTTGCAGGTAAGGGTAATTTCCAAACCTGTCCAAACAAGTCATTTGTTTTGTCCCTTTAGGCTGTTGTATGCAGAGCTGATTGAGAAGTTTCCATCATGTCCTGGTCTCCATATGAGCCTGTCTTCATGAGTATGTTCAAGCTGGAATCCCTGCAGTAAAGATAAGACACTGGCAGCCAAATGGGGCTCCAAAAAAAGTTAGATAGTAATTTTTCCTACTAACAAATTGTGCCACAGTAATTTAAGTAAAAGGTAGTTCTAGTTCTTGGGGCCATAGATAATATAATATCCCTATCCCTAACCAGTTTCCATCCCAAAATGAGGAGGAGCCTTTACCACACAGTAATTGATGCAAAAATCTTCTTCTCAATATACACAACAAGGTTATTGTTCATTAACTCATGTCCCATGCGATTACGCAAATCAGTCTTCACAATCTTCATAGCAGAAAACACGATCTCCACTGTAGCAGTTGCTACCGGTAAAACCAATGCCTATTCAATCAACCGATAAACAAGTGGAAAAATTATGTGTGATTCAGTTTCAACTAACCTCATAGAAAGAGTACCCAAATTCTCAATATTAGAAAATCGAGAGTCATATCGCATGACATGAATGTAGTTCCTTAGTTGAGCATCAAGGTACAAATGATCAGAATGAGAGAAGTCTTCAGGATACATACCCGCAAGATGGACCAATTCAGAAACATTAAACTGGGAGAATGAATTTCTGAGATCAAGACATGCAACGCGATTAAGCAAGGTTGTGCTTACTTCCGAAAAACGATTATTTGTATAATCAAATCCACAACCTAAAAATGGATAATTAGACACCAATATTAATATATACTAATATGTAATTTTAATTAAACTTATCATGAAGAATAATATACCTGAAGAAACACATCCACATAATAGTGATGATAATTGGTAATGACTTGCCCCCTTCGTATTCCATAGCCACGACATGTCATATTTTCATCCATATCAAGAATTGTGATCAAATGCAAGTCACAAAAGGTATTAACATCATTCAAAATCATTTCCCATCCGTCATGCCTAAAGACTTGTAATTGGTGTTTCACACAAGTAATCAAATTCATAGCATTCACTATGTTTTGATCCTTTCTTTGTAAGGCAATAGAGAGTTCATTTGTAATTCCCAGCAAGTGTTTCATCAAATGCAACACAAACTGATAAGTATCCATATTATCGATCAAACCTCTAGCTTTTTCTTTGTTATCATAAGAAGTTCCATGATGATGAACATCACCCAACACCTGTATAACTGAAGACCACATCATGTGTAAACAAAGTAGTGTAAAGTAATTTGAACCCCAACGAGTGTCTCCAGGTCTTGGCAAACCAGTTTCTTGATTCAAACCTCGCCCACTAGTAATTTCTCCCTCTTCTAAAGCTGCTACAATTCTGGCACGATTATACTCTCTCAAATTATCCATTCTTTTGCAAGATGCTCCAGCCAAAGTCACAATCATAGTGACATAGGAAAAAAAGTCTGCCACGGGAAAGCTTTCCATAGCAACTGAAACAAGACTAACTGGAGTTGATGACAGAAACAATGAATGTTCATGGCTTGTGGATTAGCCTCATGTATCGATGCTTGCAACCCATGAAATTCACCCCTCATATTCGATGCTCCATCATATCCCTGACCTCTCAATTTGGATAAGGACAATCGATGGTTCCCTAACAAAGTCACAATAGAATCTCTCAATGAAATGAAACAGGTGTCTGGCACATGAATAATAGCAATAAACTGCTCAATAATCTCTCCCTTCTTATTCACATACCGAAAAAAAACTCCCATTGCTCTTTTGTAGAAACATCCTTGGATTCATCAACCATGAAAGAAAAAACACTATCACTCATATCAGTAATAGTGGATTGTGTAATCTTTTCAGCACAAGCTCGGGCTAGATCTTTCTAAATGGTTGGAGAAGTCATTTGATCGTTACCTGGAGCATTAAACTCAAGAACTCTTGCAATATCTTCATTTATGTCACAATACCAATCAACCAATTCAAGAAAATTTCCCTTATTCACGGAACTAGAAGACTCATCATGACCACGAAAGGGTAGCCCTTGCCTTAAAGGATATTGCGTCACATCTAATATAGCCGTTATACGAGTGCGACAATTAGCATCAGAGTCAATTCCTCTTATTCTAGCATCATGTGCTTCCAAAATATTTATCAAATTGTGCCTTTGATCTTTAAAGGATTCAAAACTCATCTTTGCTTCGTTATGATAACTACCCGGAGCTCCAACATGAACAAGTAACCTCTCTCTTGCCTTTCTCCAATTAGAAAATACATTTACTAAGAAACCATCATCATCATTTGCACCAACCCCTCTCTTATGTTTTGATGGATACAAATAACACCAAAAGCAAAAAGCCTTATCTTTGGACAAGCTATAATCTAGCAAGGGAAAATCATCATACCAACAAGGTTGAAAAGTTCTTTTTTGAATGCCAAATTGCTTTTGTGGATATTCATGACCAAGTAGTTGACAAGGTCCTCTAAGCATATACTCACTTCGAACTTGAGCACGAATAGCCTTATCAAACTCCTTAATTGGCCTCTGTAAAACCGGATCACAAACAATATCATCCACATTAAATTCTACACGTGATCGATTCTCCAAAACTTCACTATCATTAGGTGTATTAGAAGGCTCTTCACTACGATTTCTTTTAGGTAGAACTTGAAAAAACTTCTTCATCTTCTACATACATAAACAAAGTAAATTATGATTAGACAATATACTTATCAAAACAAATATGTATGTACAGATTTTATAATCATAAAAATATATATAATCTAATACAAAATACTTATAAAACCTAGTTTAGTTACAATTTAAATTTGAAGAAATCAAATATAATTTAGTTTTCAATTTTCTAAATTCTTTTTAATTTATGCACAAGAAAACCTATATAACAATTAATAAAATAACAAATATGAAAATACTTAACATGGAAAATAATTTAATGACATTACATATAGCTAAATAATACGAAAAATACTTATATAACACAATTATACGAAATTAACCATTCAAAAAAATAAAAGATTTGAATGTGCTTACTTCCAAATATTGGATTCTTTCTAAGTTGAAATTTTATCCATATAAATGTCGATTAACCATTTTTGAACAAACAAAGGGGAAAAGATTAAGTATGATATTCAAAATTTAATTCTTCCCTTTTTCCAAACAAAAGAGAAAGATAAGGGAATGATTAAATTTAGAATTTAACAAAATCAAAAAAATTTCAAGTTTTTATTTTTTTTGCAGAGGATGAAGGTGAATGAGAGCTGAGGCCGAGAGCATTGCGGTTGGGAGAAGAGAAGGAGTCATAATTTTACAAAGAAAATATTTTGGAAGATATTGGTAAAATTTTAAACCAATTAAAATGGTACATGTGTCATAAAGATCTTATCTCTCTCTTCTTGTCTCTACATTAGAATATTACTCCTACTTTTCCGTTTTTTTTAATATTTAGAGGGGGCTGATCGGGTAAGAACATTGCCATACTAAAAATTTAAAAAACAATTATGCAAAATTATTTTTCAGCCCCCACAAGCACCCTTGTGGGTCCACCCTTGACTATGAGGCATAAAAATTTGAACCCTGAATGGAATGAAGAACAATGGTTATAAAAGATCCCGAATCACAGGCACTTGAGATCCTTGTTTATGACAGGGACTCGGTAAGCATGATAAGATGGGAATGAATGTTTTTCAAATCAAGGATCATCAGACTAGGGTACAACAAGAAGTCTGAAGTACGGTTAATCTATTGATTTCAAGAATTGAAGTAGATGTTTTAATACTAACGTCTAAATTTAATATTCGTGTCATTTTCGTGCACGCGTGGCACGTGCTTTCAAATGGTGCTTCATTGGAAAAGGGCTCATATTTTTGAAAATTTAATACGTGTGTGTATATATACCTAATTTTAAGGTGAAGTTAATTAGTGATTATGACATGTCCAACAACATACATGCATAATCAAATTAATTTTTTGGGTTTTCTCTTTTGCACAAGCACGTAAATATTTTGAGGATGACCCTGTTTATTGTTAAAAAGAGTGCATAAATACAAACTTGATGAAAATGGCCAAATCGGACGCTTGCTAGTACTCAAGGGTGAAATAATCTGTTCCCTGGAATCTAGAGTCGACACATATACAGACCTGCAATCCAAAACGTGATTAAGCATCTGGGAGGAATGAATGGATGAGAAATCATGTTATAAGAATGTTACACTAGATTTTATTTACAATTTAGGGAAGATACATATTCTGATCTGATGAAAATAAACTCAAATTGATGGATTGATGTTTAAAAAGAGGGTAAAGATGCAAACCTGATGAGAATAGCCAAAAATCACAAGTAATCACTTTGACAAAAGGATGTACATACATGTATACATACATTAAAAAGAAAGTTCACGGCATCGATCTTGAAGTCTCCTTTTCTTTTAATAGAGAATTAGTAAAAATGAAAAATTATTTCATCACTAGACATTATTTAATCTATTGATTTCAAGAATTAAAATAGATGTTTTAATCCCAACGTGCATAATATTCGTGTAATTTTTGTGCACGTGTGGCACGTGCATTCAAATGGTGCTTCATTGGAAAAGGGCTCATATTTTTTGAAAATTTAATACGTGTGTACACATACCTAATTTTCAGGTGAAGTTAATTAGTGATTATGGCATGTCCAACAACATACAAACATAATCAAATTAATTTGTTGGGTTTTCTCTTTTGAACACGCACGTCAAAATTTTGAGGATGACCCTATTTAAGAGCTCAAAGGTACACTTTTTTAAAACACTTTTAAAACCACTAAAAAGTGGAGTGAATTTTATTAGGCTCAATACACCAAAAACCACAAAGGGCAAGTATGATACGTTATCGATGAGTAAAATAAGTGCAAAATTATAGTTCTAAAGTATATACTTGTCTACTCCCGCAAGAAACTTAGAGATTGTTAAGAAAATCCGAACTTAGCCGACATGAGGACTTTCTATTCGGAACTGATTAGTGATCACCACGCGAAACACAACTTTGCCAGGAATAGGGAATCCTTGTAGAACTAAACCAGGTAATGATGATTTATAAAAATTATACCTTTGCTCTTGACTGATTCTGATGTACATCTTCCATTGTCCAGAAATGTTGTGCTTCTTCACCACTGTTACACGGTGGCAATTTAGTATATGTTTTGGTCTCCGGAAATTTGTCTGTTTTGCCTGTGTCCATCCACGGCTTCATTTAGTCCTTGTCGCCTGAGATCAATCATGGAAACAACAGTGAAAAGTCTAAATAAAAACAATTTAAACTCTGATATATGGAAATTATCTTCTATCAAGAACAACTAAACCCTTGATTTCCCTTAGCAGTGACTTATGAGTATATGTATAATATCTTTTATCTTTTCTTGGTATTGTAGCTAGTGCATCGGCTACAGAATTTGCCTATTTATAAGTACGAGCATAGGATATACATATAGCACCTTCAAGGTCTTTGATACTTCCATGGGATTCTGAAGTCTAGACTCAAAGGTACACCATGCACGTTATTCTTTACTTGGACTTCAAATATTCTAGTATATACTCCTATATATAATCTTGTATTGTTAGAATAACCTTTAGTTAAAACTGTTGATTACAATATGCTCGCACTGAGTAAAATGATATGAAGAGGGAATAAAATTAACTATGAATAGCTCCGCAACTGACAATATCCCAGAATGTGAATCTTAATTGACGGTTTTCGGATTCTAAATTTCGCTCATAATTATTCCCATCTGATCAATAATAACGGGGAGTATCTCTCTGATAATTTCTCCTAATGTTATTCTCAATAAAGGGAAAGTAGAATTTAAAATGAGCCTTTTGTGATTTATCGGTCGCCTGAACTCTGGGAACCTATAGATCCTCTTGATTTTCTGCCATTCAAAATAATTGGATGGGATCGGAGATCGCGGGGAATCAATGGCGGATGTACACAGAGGCTTTGTATGGCTTCATCGCTCCAGCCATACTGAAAGTTAACGAAGTAACTGATAATTATTTGGAAACTTTTAGCTATTTTGAATTATTATTTCGCACAGAGCCATAGCAAAAATTTATGAATTATCTAATGATATTGAACTTTTGAAACTTTTAGCTATTTCAGTATATTAATCCACTATTTTCACAGCTTTTACTGCTATTCAGTCAGACGCTAGAAATTCTTTATTGATCCACCGGAAGGTTGGTGCTACCGGAAAACATACCGATGGACGCACCAACGATCTTATAAGTTTCTTGCTCACTTCTTTCTTTTGGGTTCATTATTGCTCTTATAATTATAAGGACAGAGTTGGCACCTAGCTATGTGTATCTCTAAAATAAAGTCTCCATAAATGTTCGAGTTTATATTATATTAATATATGAAAGAGTTTAAATATGCTCAACCTCTTGGTGGCCATATAAATGTTCATACGAGGGAGGGAGGAAGGGAATGCCCATAGATGAAATGAACCATGATAAATGGTGATCATAGATGGTCTTGCAAGGGGTTTATTGTATCCCAAAACTACCTGAGTGAAGTCAAGTATGATCTAAGTAATTACACATTACAGGTACAAAATTTAAAACTCCAATTCTCATCTAAATTGGGAAGCAATTTTAGTGATCAAATCAAAGAATTATAACTCCACCACCTACTTGATTGATGAAATGCTTCACCTATATCTAAATGAACTTGATTCTAGGGTTTCATTTGAGATGCCATGATCAACAATCCATTTCACCAAAACTATGAAATGAATCATTTTCCCCTTAAACAACCTAATTTCAAACGCCAATGTAGATTAGTTGATTTAATTCATAATAAGAATGGTTAATTTTAGTTCAAATCCTTTTCATTTTTGATCATCTAACATATATGCATGAATATTCTGATATTTCTTCGTAAAAAAATTAGGGTTCCAAGTAAATACTAAAGCTTATATACTCGAAGTGGATTATAATAAGGAATATTCTAAATAAATACTTAGAGTATTTTAGCATTTATTTGACCTTGAGAGTATTTTTCTTCATATTTATTATTATTAAAGCATTTTGGGTTTAAACCGACAAGCTAATTTAGAGAACTAGAAAATATTAACTTACGAGAATTAAGAAATTTTTTTGAACTTGTATACATGCGTGTACAGTGACTTTGCGTGCAGGGTTCATGTAAAACAAAAAAAAGAAATATTTAAAAAATTAGGAATCCTTAAAAAATTCTATGAATGAATATGCTACTAAATAAATGTGACTAGTATTTCTTTATAACATGATTTTTACTATCAAAACACATTCCAGTTTATCACTTGTCAAAAGTAGCAACCTTAATCACAATTCATGACACCATTTGATTTAAAATCATTGATTCATAAACCTTAAAATTGCAAAAGAAAAAAAAACTCATACTACATAGAAGGGACCAGTGATTATGGAGTCCCATGCTTTGCAGTTTGTAACTCTTAATCTCTCCAATTCGGCTTGTAGCTGCACGTTGCGCCGCCTCCTAATTTCTAGCTCCATCATTTCCTTCTCATATATTGATCTCACAATCGCAAGCGCCACTGGCTCGTTCTCCGGTTCACTACCCTCCACTTCATCATGATCCAAAGCCATATTCTGCAACAATATATGGCTGCCACACCGGTTGCATTCATATTGGAAAAAGCACAAGAAATCAATTTGACAAAAGGGATGTATATACATAGATACAAAAGGGATGTCAAGAAATCATAGGGTTGTATTAATTGTTTTTTTAAAATTAATCCACCGTTGGTTGGGGGAATTCATTTGGCACCCCAAACCATACAAGTCACAAATGTTTGTTACAAAATATTGTGAAGCACAATGCTTCCAAAAGAATGGCCAAAAAATGCCTATTCCTAGATCCTTGGAGATGGATTAGATTTATTCTGTCTTCATTGCACAATCATGGAGCAATTTAGTGATCGAGTCAACAAAGAACGAAGCACAACTTAGCCACCTGATGTAATGAAAAAACAGAATAGACACCATTCCAAGGAAATATTTACACAAAAATGATAAATCTTGGCTATAAGTAGACCCTGATAGTTGATGTTAATATTTTGCTGGTAGAAGTTGCATCTGATCTTTTTGGATTAGGTCTCCATTTTTTTAGTGGTTGCTGCTACTCCCATCCTACAAAATGAGATGAAGAAACGGCAGAATTCTGTGACAGTGAAAGTTTCTAATGTTATATTCTGACTGATGGCATTCCTATCTTATCAAGCAGCAGAATCCCTTTTAGGGGGGAAGGTGCCTGATTTGGTTGAAGGACATCACATATTCTATGTTCTAGGCAATGTTTAGATAAGAAATCTGCTGGTTTATTACCTTCTCTGAGAACATGCACTATATGTGATTGTGGATGGATGGATTGTAAAGTTGTGCACAGGGAGTAGTGTTTCCAGATACAAGTTGAAGGTGAGTGTATGCCCATCACTGCCAGCTTGCATTCTGATTCCAGTGTGTGTGCTTGAATGTTAAGCTCAGCTGCAACCTGTTGACCTTGCTGTATTGCCAGTAGCTCAGAGTGGAGGGGTGAGACACAGTTCATATAAATCATTTTAAGAATTTCTGTGTCTCCCAGCTAATTCTTAATCACTATTCCTATCCCACAAGTTCCCAGTCTAAAAGCAGCATCAACATTAATCTTAATTCCAGAATCAGGTGGGTGCCATTTGATAACTCTAGCAGGTTTGGGTCTCTTCTATCTCAGATATGGAACTAATTTGGCATGTACTAGAAAAATGTTTCTCTCCATGTTACCAATCTGTGGGAATGCAGTGAATATGAGCCAGGTCTACTTTCTAACTTCTTCACAGATTAGAGCATTGCTAGATTTTTTATCATCAAAAATTAGCTTGTTTCTCCTAGTCCAAAGGTTCCAGAAAGCAACCATAGTGATTACTCTGATGACCCTAGTATGAACCTTTGAAAAGTCTTTATATGTCAGATAAAAATTCATTCTCCCTTGCAAAGTCTTGAAATGGGGAGCCAGTATGACAGTTAGTGAATGGATAGATTCCCATACCTCACTGTTGACCTGGCATTTGTTAAAATAGTGTTCTACTGTATCACTGCTACAACAAAGAGGGCATTTTGAAGATAGATTAATACCAAATTTCTGTAAAATGTCATCAAAAGGCATAAGCCTGTTTTTCATTCTCCACAGAAAAAGAGGGATTTTTGCAGGTAAGGGTAATTTCCAAACCTGTCCAAACAAGTAATTTGTTTGGTCCCTGTGCCTTAGGCTGTTGTATGCAGAGCTGATTGAGAAGTTTCCATCATGTCCTGGTCTCCATATGAGCCTGTCTTCATGTGTATGTTCAAGCTGGAATCCCTGCAGTAAAGATAAGACACTGGCAGCCAAGTGGGGCTCCAAAAAAGTTAGATAGTAATTTTTCCTACTAACAAATTGTGCCACAGTAATATAAGTAAAAGGTAGTTCTAGTTTTTGGGGCCATAGATAATATAATATCCCTATCCCTAACCAGTTTCAATCCCAAAATGAGGAGGAGCCTTTACCACACAGTAATTGGGATTGTGAGTTAGCAAATTCTGTTATGCTACTAATCCTCCTCCATGTGTGTGATTTCTTGTATGTTTCTGGAATGGACCATAGAAATCTTGTCCAGATGGTATTATTTTTCTGAAGCTTCCACCATAGCTTGCATGCAAAGGCATTAATGACAGCTTCTAAGTCCCTAAATCCCAGACCATTTTCATTTTTTGGTATAGCCATTTTGCTCTAACTTCTCCATCTTTTCCTTTCACCATATTCAGACTCCCCCCAAAAAAATATTGATGCCACTTTCTCCATTTTTCTAACAATAGATTTAGGGGGGCTGAGGACTGAAAATATATGAGTTGGTATGGCCATAAGAACTGAATTAATGAGGACCATTTTCCCAGCTGCTGTAAGCCAATGATTCTTCCAGTTTGATACAGCCTTTTCCATTCTCTCAACTACATGCTTGTAGTGACTGGCCTTGTTTCAGCCTGCATAAATTGGAGTCCCTAAGTATTTGTATGGCAGGTGTCCTTGCCTCATTCCCAATATTCTTGTAACCATTGTGGTTTGGTGGAAAGTTGCTCTGGGGTGGAGAAAAAAATCTGATTTATTAAAGTTAATCTTCTGGCCTGAGCATTGTTCATAAGCCTTCAGAAAAAACCTCAACCTCTTCAGATTAATTTTGGAAGCAGTAAGAAAGATTGCAGTATCATCTGCATACATGAGGTGTGATATAGGTGCTACAGCTCTAGGCATTATGAAACTGTGTAGGTATTGGGAGCTAAAAAGGGTTTTAATTCCTCTAGAAAATGCCTCTTTGACAATATTATAGAGGAAGGGTGAAAGGGGGTCCCCTTACTTTATTCCCCTGCTTGAATTGAAGAATCCAGAGGCCACACCATTGATAAGAACTGAGAACCATGCAGCTTGTATGTTCTGCAACACAATTTTAACAAAAGAACCATGGAAACCAAACTGTAACATTACTGTGTTCAGAAAGGACCATGTTACCCTATCAAAAGCTTTTTGCATGTCTAACTTAACCACTAGATTCTTGTTCCTAGGGTTTTTGTTCAACAACCTTACCATTTCCATCATCTGTAAGATGTTATTTGAGATGTCCTTTCCAGCCATAAATCCTGAATGTTCCTTAGATATAATCTTGGGCATTAAAGGCTTCATTCTCTCCATTAGGATTTTAGAAAGAATTTTGTTGGAGAAATTGGACAGACTAATAGGCCTAAAGTCTGCGAAAGTGGATGGGTTTGGTTTTTTTGGAATGAGTGTTAGCCAAGTGCTTGCTATAGCTCTAGGCAACTTCTGACCTCTCAAAAACTCATTTTCTGATTCCAGGAGATCTTCTTTGATCACTTCCCAAAAGTTAGTGTAGAACTGTCCAGAGAAACCATCTGATCCAGGTGCTCCTTCCTTGTTGAGCTCAAAGACTGCCTTTTTAAGCTCATCTAACTCCACCTGTTTCAGAAGCTGTAAATTCTCCTCTTCAGTAATGAGTTTAGGGATTTGGGACTTAAAGTGCTCCAGGTATGATCCAGAGAGATTAGGCTTGGGTCATTTAGAAGCTGCTCATAAAATCTGAAACCTTCCTCCTTAATGAGCTGTGGGTCAGTTATCCATTCTCCCTCTCCAGTTTTAATTTTTGCAATTCTTGACTTTGCTCTCCTTTCTCTCACTGAGTTGTGGAAAAAGTGTGTGTTGGCATCACCCTCTTGTAACCATTTCACTCCTGATTTTTCCCTCCAGAAAGTAGTGTTCTCTTTCTGTGACCTAATCAGTATGGCCCTCTCTCTGTTGAGATTAATTAGGTCAGTATCATCACCTGTACATTGGTATCTTTCCTCCAATACTGAGGCTATATTTTCAGCATCTATGAGGTTTTGGTGAACATTCCCAAATGTGGACTTGTTCCACTGTTTAAGAAATTCCTTGGCCCTCTTAAGCTTGAATACTAGTCTGTACATACCAGTGTAGTGATAGGGTAGGTTCCAGTTATCCTCTATAATCCTTCTAAATTCAGTTCTGTTTAACCACATGGTTTGGAATCTGAATGGCTTGGGGAGTTGCTCACAAGCTTGCTGGATGGATAATAGTAAGGGATTATGGTCAGAGGTTGTTCTGTTTAGGACTTGGATGGAGGAGTGTTGAAATTTTTCAAACCAGTCATGATTTCCTAAACCTCTATCTAGTCTCTGTAAGAGTCTATCCTCCCTCATTCTATTGTTGGTCCATGTGAATAGGTTACCTACAGTTGGGATTTCTTGTAATGCCAGTGTGTCTAGAAAAGTCCTAAACTCTGTCATGCTCCTAGCTGAGGGGTGGTGACTGCCCTTATATTCACTCACTGTTGCTACAGTGTTGAAGTCCCCTATAAAGATTGATGGTCCTATAGGTAACCTAGCCAAGTCATGCCAGAGGTTTAGTGTTAGGTCCCTAGTGGTTTTAGCATATACTAATATAGAGTACCACTCAGCAAGGGAAACATTATCAGTAATTTTAACCTGCACAAATTGATCACTTTCTGCAATAATATCAACCATTAAGTTTTCTTTATAAAATAGCCATAATTTAGCATGTTGAGGGGCATAGAAGTTATGAAAACCTAACTGGAATTTTAGGTCCGTTATATCTGAACTATCATGCATTGGTTCTATTAAGCACAGAAAAGATACCTGATGTATTGCAAGTAGAGTTTTTTGTCTATCTAAGGAAGTTCCATATCCTCTTATGTTCCATACTAATATATTGCATATTAATTTGTGACTAATCATTTAAAAGTATATTTAACTTTTTGTTTGGGTCTTAATAGCCTACTTATACTTTCAGATGATCTTACCATTTTACCTTATTTAGGGGAGTCTGTGTTCAGCACTGCATCACCAGTGTCTGGAGAGACAATGCTAAAATACTCCTCACTTTGTTGTAGTGATGACTGGGTGGTAAGAGCTATCTTCTGTCTTATAGTTCCTTCTTCCAGTGTGTTCTCATCATCTTCATCCTGCAAGACAGAGAAAGAGTTTGACAGTTCCACTTGTTGGTAAGGAATAATTGCAAGTGATGTGGAACTGTCTTTAGTATCATCTACAGGAGATTTGTGCTTGTGTGGTTTGTACAACTTGTTGGCTAGTTTCCTGCCAGGTACATCTATATCATCAAATGAATAAGATGTGAAAGGATATATTTTGGAGACTGGGAAAGAGTCATGACTCCAGACCATAGTTCTCTGTTGAGGGATTTCTGACTCTTTCTGCTGGCTTCCTGAGTTGATGCTGGTTTCTCTATTCTGAGAGTGGTCATATAAAACCATCGTTTTGTTTGACTCATCAGTGGAAGCTTGTTTTTTCCTCTGAGGCACTTTGACCCATTTCTGAGCATTGAAAATGTTTTCTTTATCCTTGGAGCTCAGGCCAGAGGTACTAGCTTTACTAGCTATTGGAGTAGTGTTTGGATTTAGGGGAAATGGTTGTCTTTTAGTGGATTGTGTTGGCTTGTTTGGGGCTGTCTGGTTGGTTGGAGATATGGAAAGGTTTACTTCAGAAAGTGTGTTCACCTCTGTCTCAGTTGGCTTGAAATACTCCATTTTCTCCAGTTTTTCTTCAGTTCTGGATGAAGCATCATACAGTTTGCATCACCATGACCTAGCTTTCTGCAATGCATACAATACATGGGCATTTTATCATATTCCACTAGACAATCCCTAAAGTTTCCAGGGTGTCCAACCTGGATGGATGATATAAGTTCACCTGTAACATCAACCTCAATGCACATTTTGATTGCAGACGGCCTAGTAACCAAATTAGTTGCAGAATCTAACTTAATGAACTTCCCCAATTGGTTACCCATATCCTCAAGCATTTTGTAATTCCAGTAATATAGAGGAACAACTCTTACCATGATCCAGACGAGAACTATTGGTGATTCATGTTCCGGTGAGAACTCCGGCGTCCATTTCAAGATCCTCATCGGTGACCCAGATATTGCCCAGAAAGGCTTGAGCCAGCATCTCTGAAAATCATCTTTGTCCTGGAATCTGATCAATATGTGTTTATAATCCGACGATCCCAGTTGGAATTTGGCCTTAAAGCCGAAATCATCGAGAGCAGCTTGGATGATGGCCATTGGTGGCTTGACTCTTGAAAATTTGCCGATCAACGCGTTCTGGTAGTGATTAGCTAGGACCTGTACCTGATCTGCGGTGTACATACAGGCAGGCTTGCGATTGAAGGTTGTGATTGGTTTTATTTCTGGATTTGAGGGTAGGGTGTTGAAGAGAGGGCTCGGTTTTGCGGCTAAAATTTGAACAAAGGATTTTCCGGCCGAATCACCACCGTAGGGCGGTGGCGTTTCCCCCATTGGGGAGCCGTTTATGTCCGTTATCAGACTGCTGACTATTTGTAACGGTTATAAAAGGTAAAAAGTTGGACGGAAAGACATGAGAGTGGGAGGCGCGTGAGCGAGTGGGGCGAAGTTTGTAGAGAGAAGGCAGAGCTTTCTTTCTTAGAGAGAGAAAGCGATAATGGAAATTCTGGTCAGATGAATTTTTGATGATATAAACCGCAGGGTTGTATTAAGATAGTTCATGGCATCGATCTTGAAGTGCCCATTCTTTAAATAGAGAATTAGTATCAAAAAATTATTTCATCACTATACATTAGTTAATCTATTGATTTCAAGAATTGAAGTAGATGTTTTAATCCCAACATCTAAATTTAATATTCGTGTAATTTTTGTGCACGTGTGGCACGTGCTTTCAAATGGTACTTCATTGGAAAAGGGCTCATATTTTTAAAAATTTAGTACGTGTGTATATATACCTAATTTTCAGGTGAAGTAAATTAGTGATTATGGCATGTCCAACAACATACATACATAATAAAATTAATCTGTTGGGTTTTCTCTTTTGCACTCGCACGTCAAAATTTTGAGGATGTCCCTGTTTGGTATCTGGATAAAATTCATTAATATGTAAATTTAAATTGATTTATTATATATTAAAGAAAATTTAAATTGTAGTAAGATAAATCATGCCGTCCCCGCAATTCATCAGCATTTTAGGATATATTATATACATATGATGATATATTTACATTAAAATTAGAAGTACAAGTCTATGCTCAATATAGAATGTTGATTCTGTATTCAGATTATTGTGAGTGCAATATAGAAAGTTGATGCCGTCAATTAAGTTTCCTTTCCATATAAATAACAGATTGAAGAGTTACTATTTGTATTTTTCCATATATTTCTGAACTAATTTTTATTCATAAACTTTTTATTTGATAGAGAGGGCTGATAACAGTTTAGGGATTGCGAATTAAAAAAGAATCCGGTTGAATTTTGCTGGCATGATTTTGATCATGCATTTGAATTTATTCTTTTGTTTTTAGATTGCTGATTTTCTTTAAAGTGATTGTCTGACACATTTTTAAATTTAAACTTTCTGAGCACTTTGACATTTTCATGAATGGTCTTTTTTTAATGCATTGATTTATGGGGGATTTTTGCATCTACACTATTAGAATAGGTTTTCTGAATGTTATTATAAACTTGATTGTGCAAGCAGTTGGTTCTTAATTTTATATTTTGTTCTATATCCTACTACAAATTGACACCGGAATAACCGAAAAGTGGTACAAAGGAATGAAGATTTTAAGGGAAAACAAACAGCTTTCAGAGAACAGTATCAAATTATGGGCTGGATTGAAGAACAAAATAAGCTAACGAATAATATCTTTTCACCATCATGGTTCTATGTAACCTGATTTCCAAGATGCACTATGTCAGCAAGGAAGAAGGCAATATTGTTGCTTGAATTTGCTCTTGAAACAAATAATAAAATGTCTAAATTACACATAAATATTCGGATCTCAAATAAATTCGATAAATATTACAATTCTTAAAGTACAAGTACGTATTAAATGAAAAATGCTAATCTATCTTGTCGAAGAAAGCTTAGGTAATGGCTTCTTACGAGGCTTCATTTTCTGAAAATGATGTAATATGGGCTCATTGTCAATTGATGCAAAAATCTTCTTCTCAATATACACAACAAGGCTATTGTTCATTAACTCATCTCCCATGCGAATACGCAAATCAGTCTTCACAATCTTCATAGCAGAAAACACGCTCTCCACCGTAACAGTTGCTACCGGTAAAACCAATGCCAATTCAATCAACCGATAAACAAGTGGAAAAATTATGTGTGATTCAGTTTCAACTAACCTCATAGAAAGAGTACCCAAATTCTCAATATTAGAAAATCGAGAGTCATATCGCATGACATGAATGTAGTTCCTTAGTTGAGCATCAAGGTACAAATGATCAGAATGAGAGAAGTCTTCAGGATACATACCCGCAAGATGGACCAATTCAGAAACATTAAACTGGGAGAATGAATTTCTTAGATCAAGACATGCAAGGCGATTAAGCAAGGTTGTGCTTACTTCCAAAAAACGATTATTTGTATAATCAAATCCACAACCTAAAAATGGAGAATTAGACACCAATATTAATATATACTAATATGTAATTTTAATTAAACTTATCATGAAGAATAATATACCTGAAGAAAAACATCCACATAATAGTGATGATAATTGGTAATGACTTGCCCCCTTCGTATTCCATAGCCACGACTTGTCATATTTTCATCCATATCAAGAATTGTGATCAAATGCAAGTCACAAAAGGTATTAACATCATTCAAAATCATTTCCCATCCGTCATGCCTAAAGACTTGTAATTGGTGTTTCACACAAGTATTCAAATTCATAGCATTCACTATGTTTTGATCCTTTGTTTGTAAGGCAATAGAGAGTTCATTTGTAATTCCCAGCAAGTGTTTCATCAAATGCAACACAAACTGATAAGTATCCATATTATCGATCAAACCTCTAGCTTTGCCTTTGTTATCATAGGAAGTTCCATGATCATGAACATCACCCAACACCTGTATAACTGAAGACCACATCATGTGTAAACAAAGTAGTGTAAAGTAATTTGAACCCCAACGAGTGTCTCCAGGTCTTGGCAAACCAGTTTCTTGATTCAAACCTCGCCCATTAGTAATTTCTCCCTCTTCTAAAGCTGCTACAATTCTGGCACGATTATACTCTCTCAAATTATCCATTCTTTTGCAAGATGCTCCAGCCAAAGTCACAATCATAGTGACATAGGAAAAAAAGTCTGCCACGGGAAAGCTTTCCTTAGCAACTGAAACAAGACTAACTTGAGTTGATGACAGAAACAATGAATGTACATGGCTTGTGGATTAGCCTCATGTATCAATGCTTGCAACCCATGAAATTCACCCCTCATATTCGATGCTCCATCATTTCCCTGACCTCTCAATTTGGATAAGGAAAATCCATGGTTCCCTAACAAAGTCACAATAGAATCTCTCAATGAAATGAAACAGGTGTCTGGCACATGAATAATAGTAATAAACTGCTCAATAATCTCTCCCTTCTTATTCACATACCGATAAACAACTCCCATTGCTCTTTTGTAGAAACATCCCTGGATTCATCAACCATCAAAGAAAAAACACTATCACTCATATCAGTAATAGTGGAATGTGTAATCTCTTCAGCACAAGCTCGGGCTAGATCTTTCTAAATGGTTGGAGAAGTCATTTGATCGTTACCTGGAGCATTAAACTCAAGAACTCTGGCAATATCTTCATTTATGTCACAATACCAATCAACCAATTCAAGAACATTTCCCTTATTCACGGAACTAGAAGACTCATCATGACCACGAAAGGGTAGCCCTTGCCTTAAAGGATATTGCGTCACATCTAATATAGCTGTTATACGAGTGCGATAATTAGCATCAGAGTCAATTCCTCTTATTCTAGCATCATGTGCTTCCAAAATATTTATCAAATTGTGCCTTTGATCTTTAAAGGATTCAAAACTCATCTTTGCTTCGTTATGATAACTACCCGGAGCTCCAACATGAACAAGTAACCTCTCTCTTGCCTTTCTCCAATTAGAAAATCCATTTACTAAGAAACCATCATCATCATTTGCACCAACCCCTCTCTTATGTTTTGATGGATACAAATAACACCAAAAGCAAAAAGCCTTATCTTTGGACAAGCTATAATCTAGCCATGGAAAATCATCATACCAACAAGGTTGAAAACTTCTTCTTTGAATGCCAAATTGCTTTTGTGGATATTCATGACCAAGTAGTTGACAAGGTCCTCTAGGAATATACTCACTTCGAACTTGAGCACGAATAGCCTTATCAAACTCCTTAATTGGCCTCTGTAAAACCGGATCACAAACAATGTCATCCACATTAAATTCTACACGTGATCGATTCTCCAAAACATCACTATCATTAGGTGTATTAGAAGGCTCTTCACTACGATTTCTTTTAGGTAGAACTTGAAAAAACTTCTTCATCTTCTACATACATAAACAAAGTAAATTATGATTAGACAATATACTTATCAGAACAAATATGTAAGTACAGATTTTATAATCATAAAAATATATAATCTAATACAAAATACTTATAAAACCTAGTTTAGTTACAATTTAAATTTGAAGAAATCAAATATAATTTAGTTTTCAATTTTCTAAATTCTTTTTAATTTATGCACAAGAAAACCTATATAACAATTAACAAAATAACAAATATGAAAATACTTAACATGGAAAATAATTTAATGACATTACATATAGCTAAATAATACGAAAAATACTTATATAACACAATTATACGAAATTAACCATTCAAAAAAATAAAAGATTTGAATGTGCTTACTTCCAAATATTGGATTCTTTCTAAGTTGAAATTTTATCCATATATATGTCGATTAACCATTTTTGAACAAACAAAGGGGAAAAGATTAAGTATGATATTCAAAATTTAATTCTTCCCTTTTTCCAAACAAAAGAGAAAGATAAGGGAATGATTAAATTTAGAATTTAACAAAATCAAAAAAAATTTCAGAAAGATAAGAGAAAGATAAGTTTTTTTTTTTGCAGAGGATGAAGGTGAGTGAGAGTTGAGGCCGAGAGCATTGCGGTTGGGAGAAGAGAAGGAGTCATAATTTTACAAAGAAAATATTTTGGAAGATATTGGTAAAATTTTAAACCAATTAAAATGGTACATGTGTCCTAAAGATCTTATCTCTCTCTTCTTGTCTCAACATTAGAATATTACTCCTACTTTTCCGTTTTTTTTAATATTTAGAGGGGGCTGATCGGGTAAGAACATTGCCATACTAAAAATTTAAAAAACAATTATGCAAAATTATTTTTCAGCCCCCACAAGCACCCTTGTGGGTCCACCCCTGACTATGAGGCATAAAAATTTGAACCCTGAATGGAATGAGGAACAATGGTTATAAAAGATCCCGAATCACAGGCACTTGAGATCCTTGTTTATAACAGGGACTCGGTAAGCATGATAAGATGGGAATGAATGTTGTTCAAATCAAGGATCATCAGACTAGGGTACAACAAGAAGTCTGAAGTACGGTTAATCTATTGATTTCAAGAATTGAAGTAGATGTTTTAATCCTAACGTCTAAATTTAATATTCGTATCATTTTCGTGCACGTGTGGCACGTGCTTTCAAATGGTGCTTCATTGGAAAAGGGCTCATATTTTTGAAAATTTAGTACGTGTGTGTATATATACCTAATTTTCAGGTGAAGTTAATTAGTTATTATGACATGTCCAACAACATACATGCATAATCAAATTAATTTGTTGGGTTTTCTCTTTTGCACACGCACGTCAAAATTTTGAGGATGACCCTGTTTATTGTTAAAAAGAGTGCAAAGATACAAACTTGATGAAAATGGCCAAATCGGACGCTTGCTAGTACTCAAGGGTGAAATAATCTGTTCCCTGGAATCTAGAGTCGACACATGTACAGACCTGCAATCCAAAACGTGATTAAGCATTTGGGAGGAATGAATGGATGAGAAATCATGTTATAAGAATGTTACACTAGATTTTATTTACAATTTAGGGAAGATACATATTCTGATCTGATGAAAATAAACTCAAATCGATGGATTGATGTTTAAAAAGAGGGTAAAGATGCAAATCTGATGAGAATAGCCAAAAAGTCACAAGTAATCACTTTGACAAAAGGATGTACATACATGTATACATACATTAAAAAGAAAGTTCACGGCATCGATCTTGAAGTCTCCTTTTCTTTTAATAGAGAATTAGTAAAAATGAAAAATTATTTCATCACTAGACATTATTTAATCTATTGATTTCAAGAATTAAAACAGATGTTTTAATCCCAACGTGCATAATATTCGTGTAATTTTTGTGCACGTGTGGCACGTGCATTCAAATGGTGCTTCATTGGAAAAGGGCTCATATTTTTTGAAAATTTAATACGTGTGTACACATACCTAATTTTCAGGTGAAGTTAATTAGTGATTATGGCATGTCCAACAACATACAAACATAATCAAATTAATTTTTTGGGTTTTCTCTTTTGAACACGCACAACACGCACGTCAAAATTTTGAGGATGACCCTATTTAAGAGCTCAAAGGTACACTTTTTTAAAACACTTTTAAAACCACTAAAAAGTGGAGTGAATTTTATTAGGCTCAATACACCAAAAACCACAAAGGGCAAGTATGATACGTTATCGATGAGTAAAATAAGTGCAAAATTATAGTTCTAAAGTACATACTTGTCTACTCCCGCAAGAAACTTAGAGATTGTTAAGAAATTCCGAACTTAGCCGACATGAGGACTTTCTATTCGGAACTGATTAGTGATCACCACGCGAAACACAGCTTTGCCAGGAATAGGGAATCCTTGTAGAACTAAACCAGGTAATGATGATTTATAAAAATTATACCTTTGCTCTTGACTGATTCTGATGTACATCTTCCATTGTCCATAAATGTTGTGCTTCTTCACCACTGTTACACGGTGGCAATTTAGCATATATTTTGGTCTCCGGAAATTTGTCTGTTTTGCCTGTGTCCATCCACGGCTTCATTTAGTCCTTGTCGCCTGAGATCAATCATGGAAACAACAGTGAAAAGTCTAAATAAAAACAATTTAAACTCTGATATATGGAAACTATCTTCTATCAAGAACAATTAAACCCTTGATTTCCCTTAGCAGTGACTTATGAGTATATGTATAATATCTTTTATCTTTTCTTGGTATTGTAGCTAGTGCATCGGCTACAGAATTTGCCTATTTATAAGTATTAGTGCATCGGCTACAGAATTTGCCTATTTATAAGTATGAGCATAGGATATACATATAGCACCTTCATGGTCTTTGATACTTCCATGGGATTCTGAAGTCTAGACTCAAAGGTACACCATGCACGTTATTATTTACTTGGACTTCAAATATTCTAGTATATACTCCTATATATAATCTTGTATTGTTAGAATAACCTTTAGTTAAAACTGTTGATTACAATATGCTCGCACTGAGTAAAATGATATGAAGAGGGAATAAAATTAACTGTGAATAGCTCCGCAACTGACAATTTCCCAGAATGTGAATCTTAATTGACGGTTTTCGGATTCTCAATTTCGCTCATAATTATTCCCGTCTGATCAATAATAACGGGGAGTATCTCTCTGATAATTTCTCCTAATGTTATTCTCAATAAAGGGAAAGTAGAATTTAAAATGAGCCTTTTGTGATTTATCGGTCGCCTAAACTCTGGGAACCTATAGATCCTCTTGATTTTCTGCCATTCAAAATAATTGGATGGGATCGGAGATCGCGGGGAATCAATGGCGGATGTACACAGAGACTTTGTATGGCTTCACCGCTCCAGCCATACCGAAAGTTAACGAAGTAACTGATAATTATTTGGAAACTTTTAGCTATTTTGAATTATTATTTCGCACAGAGCCATAGCAAAAATTGATGAATTAGCTAATAATATTGAACTTTTGAAACTTTTAGCTATTTCAGTATATTAATCCACTATTTTCACAGCTTTTACTGCTATTCAGTCAGACGCTAGAAAGTTTTTATTGATCCACCGGAAGGTTGGTGCTACCGGAAAACATACCGATAGACGCAACAACGATCTTATAAGTTTCTTGCTCACTTCTTCCTTTTGGGTTCATTATTGCTCTTATAATTATAAGGACAGAGTTGGCACCTAGCTATGTGTATCTCTAAAATAAAGTCTCCATAAATGTTCGAGTTTATATTATATTAATATATGAAAGAGTTTAAATATGCTCAACCTCTTGGTGGCCATATAAACGTTCATAGGAGGGAGGGAGGAAGGGAATGCCCATAGATGAAATGAACCATGATAAATGGTGATCATAGATGGTCTTGCAAGGGGTTTATTGTATCCCAAAACTACCTGAGTGAAGTCAAGTATGATCTAAGTAATTACACATTACAGGTACAAAATTTAAAACTCCAATTCTCATCTAAATTGGGAAGCAATTTTAGTGATCAAATCAAAGAATTATAACTCCACCACCTACTTGATTGATGAAATGCTTCACCTATATCTAAATGAACTTGATTCGAGGGTTTCATTTGAGATGCCATGATCAACAATACATTTCACCAAAACTATGAAATGAATCATTTTCCCATTAAACAACCTAATTTCAAACGCCAATGTAGATTAGTTGATTTAATTTATAATAAGAATGGTTAATTTTAGTTCAAATCCTTTTCATTTTTAATCATCTAACATATATGCATGAGTGTTCTGATATTTCTTCGTAAAATAATTAGGGTTCCAAGTAAATACTAAAGCTTATATACTCGAAGTGGATTATAATAAGGAATATTTTAAATAAATACTTAGAGTATTTTAGCATTTATTTGACCTTGAGAGTATTTTTCTTCATATTTATTATTATTAAAGCATTTTGGGTTTAAACCGACAAGCTAATTTAGAGAACTAGAAAATATTAACTTACGAGAATTAAGAAATTTTTTTGAACTTGTATACATGCGTGTACAGTGACTTTGCGTGCAGGGTTCGTGTAAAACAAAAAAAAGAAATATTTATAAAACTAGGAATCCTTAAAAAATTCTATGAATGAATATGCTACTAAATAAATGTGACTAGTGTTTCTTTATAACATGATTTTTACTATCAAAACACATTCCAGTTTATCACTTGTCAAAAGTCACAACCTTAATCATAATTCATGACACCATTTGATTTAAAATCATTGATTTATAAACCTTAAAATTGCAAAAGAAAAAAAAACTCATACTACATAAAAGGGACCAGTGATTATGGAGTCCCATGCTTTGCAGTTTGTAACTCTTAATCTCTCCAATTCGGCTTGTAGCTGCACGTTGCGCCGCCTCCTAATTTCTAGCTCCATCATTTCCTTCTCATATATTGATCTCACAATCGCAAGCACCACAGTCTCGTTCTCCGGTTCACTACCCTCCACTTCATCATGATCCAAAGCCATATTCTGCAACAATATATGGCTGGCATACCGGTTGCATTCATATTGGAAAAAGCACAAGAAATCAATTTGACAAAAGGGATGTATATACATAGATACAAAAGGGATGTCAAGAAATCATAGGGTTGTATTAATTGTTTTTTAAAAAATTAATCCACCGTTGGTGGGGGGAATTCATTTGGCACCCCAAACCATATAAGTCACAAATGTTTGTTACAAAATATTGTGAAGCACAATGCTTCCAAAAGAATGGCCAAAAAATGCCTATTCCTAGATCCTTGGAGATGGATTAGATTTATTATGTCTTCATTGCACAATCATGGAGCAATTTAGTGATCGAGTCAACAAAGAACGAAGCACAACTTAGCCACCTGATGTAATGAAAAAACAGAATAGACACCATTCCAAGGAAATATTTACACAAAAATGATAAATCTGGGCTATAAGTAGACCCTGATAGTTGTTGTTAATATTTTGCTGGTAGAAGTTGCATCTGATCTTTTTGGATTAGGTCTCCATTTTTCTAGAGGTTGCTGCTACTCCCATCCTACAAAATGAGATGAAGAAACAGCAGAATTCTGTGGCAGTGAAAGTTTCTAATGTTATATTCTGACTGATGGCATTCCTATCTTATCAAGCAGCAGAATCCCTTTTAGGGGGGAAGGTGCCTGATTTGGTTGAAGGACATCACATATTCTATGTTCTAGGCAATGTTTAGATAAGAAATCTGCTGGTTTATTACCTTCTCTGAGAACATGCACTATATGTGATTGTGGATGGATGGATTGTAAATTTGTGCACAGGGAGTAGTGTTTCCAGATACAAGTTGCAGGTGAGTGTATGCCCATCACTGCCAGCTTGCAGTCTGATTCCAGTGTGTATGCTTGAATGTTAAGCTCAACTGCAACCTGTTGACCTTGCTGTATTGCCAGTAGCTCAGAGTGGAGGGGTGAGACACAGTTCATATAAATCATTTTAAGAATTTTGGTGTCTCCCAGCTAATTCCTAACAACTATTCCGATCCCACAAGTTCCCAGTCTAAAAGCAGCATCAACATTAATCTTAATTCCAGAATAAGGTGGGTGCCATTTGATAACTCTAGCAGGTTTGGGTCTCTTCTATCTCAGATATGGAACTAATTTGGCATGTACTAGAAAAAGTTTCTCTCCATGTTACCAATCTGTGGGAATGCAGTGAATATGAGCCAGGTCTGCTTTCTAACTTCTTCACAGATTAGAGCATTGCTAGAATTTTTATCATCAAAAATTAACTTGTTTCTCCTAGTCCAAAGGTTCCAGAAAGCAACCATAGTGATTACTCTGATGACCCTAGTATGAACCTTTGAAAAGTCTTTATATTTCAGATAAAAATTCATTCTCCCTTGCAAAGTGTTGAAATGGGGAGCCTGTTTGACAGTTAGTGAATGGATAGATTCCCATACCTCACTGTTGACCTGGCATTTGTTAAAATAGTGTTCTACTGTATCACTGCTACAACACAGAGTGCATTTTGAAGATAGATTAACACCAAATTTCTGTAAAATGTCATCAAAAGGCATAAGCCTGTTTCTCATTCTCCACAGGAAAAGAGGGATTTTTGCAGGTAAGGTTAATTTCCAAACCTGTCCAAACAAGTCATTTGTTTGGTCCCTGTGCCTTAGGCTGTTGTACGCAGAGCTGATTGAGAAGTTTCCATCATGTCCTGGTCTCCATATGAGCCTGTCTTCATGAGTATGTTCAAGCTGGAATCCTTGCAGTAAAGATAAGAAACTGGCAGCCAAGTGGGGCTCCAAAAAAGTTAGATAGTAATTTTTCCTACTAACAAATTGTGCCACAGTAATTTAAGTAAAAGGTAGTTCTAGTTCTTGGGGCCATAGATAATATAATATCCCTATCCCTAACCAGTTTCCATCCCAAAATGAGGAGGAGCCTTTACCACACAGTAATTGGGATTGTGAGTTAGCAAATTCTGTTATGCTACTAATCCTCCTCCATGTGTGTGATTTCTTGTATGTTTCTGGAATGGACCATAGAAATCTTGTCCAGATGGTATTATTTTTCTGAAGCTTCCACCATAGCTTGCATGCAAAGGCATTAATGACAGCTTCTAAGTCCCTAAATCCCAGACCATTTTCATTTTTTGGTATAGCCATTCTGCTCTAACTTCTCCATCTTTTCCTTTCACCATATTCAGACTCCCCCCAAAAAAATATTGATGCCACTTTCTCCATTTTTCTAACAATAGATTTAGGGGGGCTGAGGACTGAAAATATATGAGTTGGTATGGCCATAAGAACTGATCTAATGAGGACCATTTTCCCAGCTGATGTAAGCCAATGATTCTTCCAGTTTGATACAACCTTTTCCATTCTCTCAACTACATGCTGGTAGTGACTGGCCTTGTTTCAGCCTGCAAAAATTGGAGTCCCTAAGTATTTAAATGGAAGGTGTCCTTGCCTCATTCCCAATATTCTTGTAACCATTGTGGTTTGGTGGAAAGTGGCTCTGGGGTGGAGAAAAAAATCTGATTTATTAAAGTTAATCTTCTGGCCTGAGCATTGTTCATAAGCCTTCAGAAAAAACCTCAACCTCTTCGGATGAATTTTGGAAGGAGTAAGGAAGATTACAATATCATCTGCATACATGAGGTGTGATATAGGTGCTACAGCTCTAGGCATTATGAAACTGTGTAGGTACTGGGAGCTAAAAAGGGCTTTAATTCCTCTAGAAAATGCCTCTGTGACAATATTATAGAGGAAGGGTGAAAGGGGGTCCCCTTGCTTTATTCCCCTGCTTGAATTGAAGAATCCAGAGGCCACACCATTGATATGAACTGAGAACCATGCAGCTTGTATGTTCTGCAACACAATTTTAACAAAAGAACCATGGAAACCAAACTGTAACATTACTGTGTTCAGAAAGGACCATGTTACCCTATCAAAAGCTTTTTGCATGTCTAACTTAGCACTAGATTCTTGTTCCTAGGGTTTTTGTTCAACAACCTTACCATTTCCATCATCTGTAAGATGTTATCTGAGATGTCCTTTCCAGCCATAAATCCTGACTGTTCCTTAGATATAATCTTGGGCATTAAAGGCTTCATTCTCTCCATTAGAATTTTAGAAAGAATTTTGTTGGAGAAATTGGACAGACTAATAGGCCTAAAGTCTGCGAAAGTGGATGGGTTTGGTTTTTTTGGAATGAGTGTTAGCCAAGTGCTGGCTTTAGCTCTAGGCAACTTCTAACCTCTCAAAAACTCATTTTCTGATTCCAGGAGATCTTCTTTGATCACTTCCCAAAAGTTAGTGTAGAACTGTCCAGAGAAACCATCTGATCCAGGTGCTCCTTCCTTGTTGAGCTCAAAGACTGCCTTTTTAAGCTCATCTAACTCCACCTGTTTCAGAAGCTGTAAATTCTCCTCTTCAGTAATGAGTTTAGGGATTTGGGACTTAAAGTGCTCCAGGTATGATCCAGAGAGATTAGGCCTTGGGTCATTTAGAAGCTGCTCATAAAATCTGAAACCTTCCTCCTTAATGAGCTGTGGGTCAGTTTACTTCAGAAAGTGTGTTCACCTCTGTCTCAGTTGGCTTGAAATACTCCATTTTTCTCCAGTTTTTCTTCAGTTCTGGATGAAGCATCATACAGTTTGCATCACCATGACCTAGCTTTCTGCAATGCTTGCAATACATGGGCATATTATCATATTCCACTAGACAATCCCTAAAGTTTCCAGGGTGTCCAACCTGGATGGATGAGATAAGTTCACCTGTAACATCAACCTCAATGCACATTTTGATTGCAGATGGCCTAGTAACCAAATTAGTTGCAGAATCTAACTTAATGAACTTCCCCAATTGGTTACCCATATCCTCAAGCATTTTGTAATTCCAGTAATATAGAGGAACGTCTCTTACCGTGATCCAGACGAGAACTATTGGTGATTCATGTTCCGGCGAGAACTCTGGCGTCCATTTCAAGATCCTCATCAGTGACCCAGATATTGCCCAGAAAGGCTTGAGCCAGCATCTCTGAAAATCATCTTTGTCCTGGAATCTGATCAATATGTGTTTATAATCCGAAGATCCCAGTTGGAATTTGGCCTTAAAGCCGAAATCATCGAGAGCAGCTTGGATGATGGCCATTGGTGGCTTGACTCTTGAAAATTTGCCGATCAACACGTTCTGGTAGTGATTAGCTAGGACCTGTACCTGATCTGCGGTGTACATACAGGCAGGCTTGCGATTGAAGGTTGTGATTGGTTTTATTTCATGATTTGAGGTAGGGTGTTGAAGAGAGGGCTCGGTTTTGCGGCTAAAATTTGAGCAAAGGATTTTCCGGCAGAATCACCACCGTAGGGCGGTGGCGTTTCCCCCATTGGGGAGCCGTTTATGTCCGTTATCAGATTGCTGACTATTTGTAACGGTTATAAAAGGTAAAAAGTCGGACGGAAAGACATGAGAGTGGGAGGCGCGTGAGCGAGTGGTGCGAAGTTTGTAGAGAGAAGGCAGAGCTTTCTTTCTTAGAGAGAGAAAGCGATAATGGAAATTCTGGTCAGATGAATTTTTGATGATATAAACCGTAGGGTTGTATTAAGATAGTTCATGGCATCGATCTTGAAGTGCCCTTTCTTTAAATAGAGAATTACTATCAAAAAATTATTTAATCACTATACATTAGTTAATCTATTGATTTCAAGAATTGAAATAGATGTTTTAATTCCAACATCTAAATTTAATATTCGTGTAATTTTTGTGCACGTGTGGCACGTGTTTTCAAATGGTACTTCATTGGAAAAGGGCTCATATTTTTAAAAATTTAGTACGTGTGTATATATACCTAATTTTCAGGTGAAGTAAATTAGTGATTATGACATGTCCAACAACTTACATGCATAATCAAATTAATTTTTTGGGTTTTCTATTTTGCACACGCACGTCAAAATTTTGAGGATGACCCTATTTATTGTTAAAAAGAGTGCAAAGATTCAAACTTGATGAAAATGGCCAAATCTGACGGTTGCTAGTACTCAAGGGTGAAATAATCTGTTCCCTGGAATCTAGAGTCGACACATATACAGACCTGCAATCCAAAACGTGATTAAGCATTTGGGAGGAATGAATGGATGAGAAATCATGTTATAAGAATGTTACACTAGATTTTATTTACAATTTAGAGAAGATACATATTCTGATCTGATGAAAATAAACTCAAATCGATGGATTGATGTTTAAAAAGAGGGTAAAGATGCAAACCTGATGAGAACAGCCAAAAAATCACAATAATCACTTTGACAAAAGGATGTACACACATGTATACATACATTAAAAAGAAAGTTTGGTGATATGGGCCTCAGCCCATACACTGGCCCGCTAAGCTTATCGGCAAAGAAGAAGAGAGAGTCCTGCCCACCAGTGGTCCTCCCATGACATCAGCTATCTTGGATACACCCGGGTACAGGAAGGACATGATAATGACCCCGCAGCCCCGGATGTGCGACAAGAAGAGGACCACTTAGCCTAAGCCCTCTCTGATACTCGCCATTATAAATAGAGGAGTGACCAACAGTAATAGGTATGTTCTATCAGATTTAAATACTCTCTGTATTTCTTCATATTCTCTCTCCTCCGCATAAAGCCCTATCTTCGTCATCACGCCGGTGCGTCTACCCTCGGGTGACCCCGGGGGCTTTGTTTTGCAGGACCTAGGTGAGAGATCAGCCGCGGGTTAGGATTCCAGCTCTCCCCGGATTACTTGTACCGGAGCTGGTATCCCGGAGCTTACTGGTAGCATCAGTTGGCACGCCCAGTGGGATCTTGCTTCGTCATGCCCCGCGGCAGACCTAAAAAGACAGGGGGAGAACCCCCCGCCAAAGCTAATCAGGCAGAGGGTGGCCCTAAGACAAAGAGGGCCGCGGCTGCCCAGGAGGCGCGGAAAGTGGCCGAGGAAAAGGAGCGGGCGCTAGGAGACTGTTCGTTTGGCCGCTGAGAAGCGCCAAGGAAAGAAGAAAGTGCCGGAGCGTACCCTCAGGGAGATGCAGAAGGATCAGAGGGAGAAGGCCCGGCAAGAAAAGGAGAGGCAGGACCAGGAGGCGTTCGGGGAAGGCGGAGAATCCGAACCGGAGTATTTTGATTCTGGAGAAGAAGACCCGGAGCGCGGAGACCCAGAAATCATCCATACCAACGCTGCGGAATTTAGAGAATTTCGAGCATGGAAAGCGGCTAAGGCCGCGGCCCATAACAAGGTGCCTGAGGTAGTGGATTTGGAGAAGGATGGAAGAGGAGGACCCGGATATCAGCAGATGCCCCCGGGTCAGCAGATGCCGCTGGGTCAGCAGATTCCTCCGGGACAGCATCAGTATCCGGATCAACAGTTCACAGGTGGTTTAAACCCGCAGGCTCAACCATTCTATGGTGGATACAACACCCCGTTTAACAACGGGTCCATCGAAGATCGGTTGACTAGGCTGATCGGGAGGCGGGGGATGGTTCCTCATTCCCCGTGGGTTCCAGAGGTGCTAAACTACAAGTGGCCGGCAGGTACCAAAGCGCCCGATGGAGTTCCGACATACAATGAAGACGGGGATCTGGAGGAGTTTGTCCACACCTACCTCAGTGTCATGGGTGCCCGGGACATTGACGAGCCGCTGCAGTGCAAGATGTTGCCTTCTTTTCTCCGGGGTAACTGCCTGAGTTGGTTCAAGATCCTTCCCCGAGGTTCACTGAAGACTTTCTGGGACTTTGCTACCGTCCTGGTACACCGATATGCAGCGATGAAGACAAACTTTATCAATCTGGCGACGGTCCTGGCCATGCGATGGTTGGAGACGGAGTCTACTTGGCAATATTATGTCTGGTACATTGCTGAGTCTATGAAGGTCCAGGATAGGCACTTGCATGAGAAGGCCCTGATCGGCAACTTTGTGAACGGGTTGAGGGACGAGATGTTCTACATCGAGTTAATGAAGAATATGCCGGGAACCTTCTACCACCTCCAGTTGACAGCGGAAATGCATTGCACTGTGCATGAAGCTAACCACACTCGGATGAACACTGTTGGTTTCTTTGAGCAGCGGGTGATCACAGCCACGGCAACCCAAACAACCACGCTCCGGGCGACTCCCCACCAGGGGGTCCGCCAGGAGCCAGCAAGACGCCCCCCGGTCCAGGGAGCGGCACCTGCGCCGGGGGGGCAGACGTTGGTGGTGAGGCCAACGTATACTCCACTCTCCGAGACAAAAACAGAGATTCTGGCCATTCACCGGGGTCTCTTCACGGACCCCCCGGTTATTCAAGGGGTCCCGGCCCCGGCTAATGCTCAGAAATGGTGTGAGTTTCATAAGTCTTATGGTCACACTACCGTGTCTTGCGCACGGATATTCAGAAGTTGGTGGAGCGGGGTCAGCTCCGGGATTGTGTGGCGGGGGATGCACACCCGGCGGCTGCTCCGGCTGGACAGAGAAGGAAGCGGAACTGGAGAAACAACCGAGGCCAAGGTGGCAATCGCCCGGCAGAAGCCATCATTGCTCCTAACCCCGCCCCGCAAGCTCATAGGCCGGGGGTCCCGGGACCTAGAGCACCCCGGACGATAAATGTGATCAACGGTATAGTGGGCGATGGAGTGCAGACACTGTCGGCGGTGAAGGCCAAGAGTAGATATGTCCCTCCGTGAGAGATCCAGGGAAAGAGGTTTAAACATGATGAGACAATCACCTTCTCAGAAGAGGATGCGGTCCTGGCCCAGGTGCCTCACTCTGATCCCATGGTGATTTCCGCCGAGGTTGAGGGTGTGGTGATAAAACGAGTTTTTGTGGATGATGGGAGCAGCGTAGAGATTATGTTCGCCGAGTGTTTTGACCAGTTGCACATCGGTCGACATAACTTGAAGTCGTGTCTGTCCCCGCTATGAGGCTTTACGGGTCGGACAGTCCACCCACTAGGTGTTATAGCCCTGCGGGTGACCCTTGTCAATCACCTGGATATTAACAAGAGATGTACGGTTTTGTGTAACTTTGCGGTTATAAATGCTTCCTCCCCGTACAACATGATTATAGGTCGCCCCTGGTTGACGCAAGCCCGGGCGATATGCTCCCCGTACCATTTAACCATGAAGTTCCCGACGGATCAAGGAATTGCCTCGGTTATTGGCAACCAAACAACCGCTCGCAGCTGCATGCTAACTGCAATTAAGGAGGCCAAGGCTGGAGGGTCAGAAAGATCGGACGCTTCAGAACCCGGGGAGAGTTCCGGGAAGGATAACATAGTGGGAGCCGTGTATGGTGACCCGGCATCTTTTGAAGTAGAAGACATGGAGGTTGGAGCCCGGGGTAGTGTGAGCGTCGGGAAGAACCTCCCGGCGAAAGTGAAGGAGGAGCTCTGGAAGTTACTCAAGGAGTAAGAGGACGTGTTCTCGTGGGGAACAGAAGACTTGACAGGGATACCAGAAGAGTTTGCGATACACCGGTTGAATGTCTACCCGGATTTGAAGCCTATTAGGCAAAAGAAAAGAGCCTTGGCAGCAGATTGGGTAGAATTCGTCCGGGGGGAGGTGAAGAGGATGCTGGACGCGGGAATGGTAGAAGAGATCACTTACCCGGAGTGGATTGCCAACCCGGTCCTGGTGAAAAAGCATGACGGATCCTGGAGGATGTGTATCGATTTTACAGACTTAAACAAGTGCTGCACCAAAGACAGTTACCCGTTGCCGTCAATTGATCAGCTGGTGGAAGCAATAACGGGCTATCAGCTCCTAGCCTTTTTCGACGCACACCGGGGATATCACCAAATCGTCATTGCCCCGGAGGATCGGCCGAAAACCTCTTTTATTACTGATTTTGGTACATTTTGTTACAGGAAAATGCCATTCGGTCTCAAAAATGCAGGAGCCACATACCAGCGCATGGTAGATCGGGTGTTCAAAAAGCAGCTTGGGAGGATCATGGAGGTCTAGTGGATGACATGGTGATCAAGAGCAGGACACATGATGCTTTCTTGGACGACCACCGGGAGCTATTCGTTGTGTTAAGGAAGGTAAACTTGAAAATGAGCCCGGAGAAAAGCACCATCGGAGTGGCGGCAGGCAAGTTCCTGGGGTATATGGTGATAAACCGGGGGATTGATGTGAACCCGGAAAAGGTCAAAGCTATCCTGAGCATGCCCTCCCCGAGCAAGGTTAAAGATGTGCAGCGCTTAACCGGGTTCTTGGCGGCATTGAGCAGATTCCTGGCACGGGGGGCGGAGAAACAGCTGCCTTTCTTCAACATTCTGAGACGAGCAAAGAAGTTTGAATGGACCCCAGAGTGTGAGCAAGCGTTCAAGGAGTTGAAGGAGCACTTTGGGAAACTCCCGACCTTGTCAAAGCCAGTCCCGGGGGAAGAGTTGTTCTTGTATCTGGCAGCCACAGACCAAGCTATAAGTGCGGCCTTAGTTCGAGGATCCGGAAGGGCGCAGAGCCCGGTGTATTTTGTGAGCAGGGCTCTGCAAGGACCGGAGACGCGTTACTCTTCACTAGAACGCTTACTGCTGGCACTAGTGAACGCTTCCCGGAGACTTCGTCCATACTTTCAAGGCCACCCTATCACAGTCCTTACAAACCACCCACTTCAGCAAGTCATGTTGAAACCGGAAGCATCGGGCCGGATGATGAAGTGGGCGATTGAATTAGGAGAGCACGAGATCACTTATCAGGCGAGGAAGTCTATTAAAGGGAAGTCTTTGGCTGACTTCCTAGTAGAGATGGCGGACAATGCTGTCGAAGACCTGGGGGAAGGTGAGCTGGGATGGAAATTGCACGTTGATGGTTCCTCTCATTCCGGGGGAAGTGGGGCCGGGGTCGTGCTGGTCAGTCCCGGAGACGAGGAGTATCGGTATGCGTTGCAGTTCGGGTTTAAAACCACCAACAATGAAGCCGAGTATGAGGCCCTCCTTGCCGGGTTACGCCTGGCCCGGGAGGTAGGTGCCAAAGTTATACAAGCCTACAGTGACTCGGCCATTGTGGTCCAACAAGTCAATGGGGAGTATGAGGCTAAAGAAAGAAGTTTGCAGAAATATCTGGAGGCAGTAAAGTTAATGATGCAAGGTTTCCTCCTGGTGACGCTGACACAGATTTCCCGAGAGGAAAATTGTAAGGCGGATGCGTTGATTAAGTTGGCCTTGTCGGAGCTCAAGCCGGATCAAGATCGGAATCTGTACATGGAGATGATAACTACCCAGGGATATGAGCAACACAGCCAAGTTGCGGCAGTTCGAGAAACCTAGTCCTGGATCACACCCTATTTGGAGTACTTGGAAAATGGAACGCTGCCGGATGATAAGGTAAAAGCCCGGAAAATCCGGGTCAAAGCACCCCGGTATGCCGTCCTGGACGGGGAAGTAATCCGGAGAGGATATCTTCAACCTTGGCTGAAGTACGTGGATGGGGAGGAAGCACGCCACCTTTTGAAAGAAGTGCATGAGGGTCCCAACGGTAGTCATCAAGGGGCCCGGACTGTGGCTCGGAAGATCATGTGCACGGGGTATTATTGGCCTACGTTGTTTGAGGATGCCCAGAAAGCAGTCCGCTCCTATGAACAGTGCCAGAAATTCGCACCCTTGATCCATGTGCCGTAGGGAGAGATGATCGGAATATCTGGAACTTGGCCTTTCATCCGTTGGGGTTTGGACCTGGTAGGCCCTTTCCCGACGGCCCCCGGAGGCTTCAAGTATCTGATAGTGGCGGTTGATTACTTCAGCAAATGGGTAGAAGCTGCCCCCTGACCAACATTAGGGGAAGTACTTGTGTTAAATTCTGCTGGAAGAACATTATTTGCCGCTATGGAATCCCCCGGTTCATAGTGACAGATAACGGGGCACAGTTTGAGAATGATCCTTTCAAATCCTGGTGCAAGGAGTACTGGATTGAACAGAAGCTGACTTCGGTTTACCACCCCTAGGCTAACAGGCAGGTTGAAGTAACCAACAGACCCTCGTCAACGGGATCAAGACACGTCTCAAAGGAGCAAGAGGTAATTGGGTTGACGAACTCCCAAGTGTTCTATGGGCAAGCAGAACGACGGAGAGCTCCGCCACGGGCGAGTCCCCCTACAGCTTGGTCTACGGGGCGGAGGCAGTCATCCCGGCCGAAGTTGGAGTTCCCAGTCTCCGATCAAAGTTCCCGGATGAGCAGGCAAACCAGAATGAACGGTTGCTGGATCTAGACTTACTGGAGGAGAAGTAGGAAAAAGCAGCCCTGCATGAGGCCCGGATGAAGGAGCGGGTCAAGAAATATCACGACAGGAGAGTGCGCAAGGAGCAGTTCACCCCGGGAAATGATAAGAGCCAACAAGTCGCAAGCGGGAAGTTAGCTCCCAACTGGAAGGGGCCTTACAAGGTGATAGCAGCTCACCCCGGGGGGAGCTATGAGTTGCAGGACCAGGCCGGGAAGAAGGTCCCGCGGCACTGGAACATTGCAAATTTACGTAGGTACTATGCCTAGTTTATTTTCAGTATTTACCCCTCTGGCAAGGGTTATGCCTAGGACGGTAGCATGAGAGCGGCACGGGAACCTCTGGCCAGGGTTGAGCCTAGGTTGTCCCGTGGCCCGCATTTGCATTTTATTATTGTGCTTATGAAGATTGCTTTGCAAGTTTAAATTTTCTTGGGTATAGTCGAACCGGGGCCGCTTGAATAAGCGCCCGGGGGGCTAGCGCAAGAATAGCGGGAACGCTTGAACAAGCACCCGAACAGCGGATAAGATTGCACACGGGCACGCTTGAACAAGCGACCCGGGGGAGATGATTGATAAAAATGCTTGAACAAGTATTGAGGAAAAATATACAAACACATATCATTAATTTGCAATGAATAACTGTGAAATTTACAACTCAAAATCCTACAATATGCAAACTAAGTTAACTAGGGGAAGGAGGGCCATCCCAACTAATAGGAGACCCCTGATCATCTGTAGCAGCGGGATGACTAGGTGGGTCACCCGGTGCATTGGACTCTTCAGTTGGGGGGACACCAGAAGGACCAGCCCCATCATATGGATCAAAATCATCATCTGAAGATGAAACTTCAGGGGATGATGCCCTCCAGGGAGCTCCAATGATGACAGGGCCTTGAGTACGGGGAGACTTTTTCTTCTTTGTAGCAACAACTTTGTTCTTTCCTTTGCTCTTTTCCCGGGCTAAACGCCTTTGCTCTTTGGCAGCCTCCTCGGAGGCTATAAAGGCTCGGATCCGGGCAGCATCGGCCCGAAGTCTAAACACCCTTCGAGTGGATTCTTCCGTATCGACAGACACGCGGAACCCGAGATATCTTTCCACGGTAAAATCTATGGAAACCCGACTTGGAATGAGAACCAAGGACGGTGGGAGGTAACGGCCTTCTCTTTGACGCTGCCACCAGGCGGCAGTCTCTTCGAAAGCGGGGCGATACCGGGATTCGGGGTCGTTCCAGCCAATACGAAACATACGCACTAATAATGCCCCAACTTCCCGGGGAAAATTAGTGTACAACGGGGGGGAGACTCGGCCAAAGCACAGACCGGTAAGATGATAAGTTAGCTGAAGAGTGACCAAGTTCTCGCAGAGGATTAGGTTCCGGGCCGCTAATTCCCGGTTTTCCCGCTCTAGCTTTAAGTTCCTTTTGAGTGGATCACCCCTCTTCTCTAAACACTTAAGTTTATCACAATAAAATGGAAGTTTGGACCACACTAGGTCGAACTCCTCCTTAAGACGGGATTTGAAAGCATCACGCTCGGCTTGTAGCATTGAAATGGTCTTGTCTGCATCCAAAACGGCGTTCACCCGGTCTCGAGCCAGGGATTGACACCGGGAAAGGGATCCAAATTGATTTGATATTTCCCTAAGTTTTGTTACTAATGAAGTGACATCCGGGAACTCATCTATCACCGACCCGATCCCGGATTGAACAAGAAGATAACGGGTCTGAATGCCGTCCAACTGCCAACGACTCAATTGTTCTTCTAACTCCACACACCGGGGGCACAACTTCTCATTATCGGAGGCCGCCCTGGAAGGAACATTACCCGGAGGATCATCCCGGGGCTACACGAGTAAGAAGATTTAGACACGAAATTAAAATAAGGCATAAATTTGAATAAGTCATGACAAAATGATAAAGCCAGAATAAATGTTATGCTTATAAAATAAAAGAGAGAGACTCTTACATCATTGGAGTCATCGCTCTCATCCCCGGAGCTCTTTTCTCCTCCCTGAATTACAAAAGAGAACGGTTCAGGGGAGGAGCCCGGGGGAGACAAAGGTTCAAAACAAAACAAAAGGATAAAAACAAAATCAGAGGACTAAGTATCTAGATTATACTTCAGAATCAGTGTCCTCATTATCATCATCCCGGGGAGACAGCTCTTCCTGTTGGGCCTTTCCCTTCTCCGGGGATAGCTGCTCTTCTTCTTCCTCCGCATGCACCGGCTTGAACTCCTGCTCCTGGACGGGGGACTTATCATTCTCCTCGTCGGAGTTCCCATCCTCTTCTTCCGAGGTCACATGGGTTTCGATGGCAGCAAGATTGGCCAAGTCGTCCGGGCCGAGATCTGTCCTATCCTCAGCAAGTTTGGCGGCATTGCCGACATAAGCAATGATATCCTGGGGATCGACACTCCAAACCCCCTCAAAAACAGATAGCACCCCAGGGGTTATCCCGTCGATGCCTTCTTTCATCAGCCTGTCCGCCGCATAGTTGAATCGATCATTTGCTTTCGAGCGATACCAGGTCTCCCTGAATGCCGCCCTGTTCTCCCGGGGTATATACTCCCGGATGGCTGAATCGGCGGCGTGCATGGCGGCCTAGTTGGAGAAATCACAAAGAGCCATTATCTTTTCCTCATAGGAATGACTCCTGAAAACCCGGTTGACAAAGGCCCGGCAAAGAGCCTCTTGCGCGGGGGTCTGACCACGCTTACCGTCCTTCTTCGCACGGGATAACTCCTTATGAACGTCGGACAGCTCCTGGTATAGAGAGGCATTCTGCGACCTCAACCGGTCAACCTCCTGGGAAAGATCATTAGACAGGGATTCACAAGCCTGGTTGACTAGTTCTCGCAACCCGGGGAACCCTAAAAGTTTGGAGGCATGATTCCGCACAAGTATAAATACTTAGAATATGAACACAGAGTTAAAATGCAAAGAGTAGGGAGACACATACCTGTGAGTCATCCAGCAAGACAGGCTGGGAAGAGGAGCCAGTCTTGTTCTCCTTTATGGGTCCAAGGCTGCTATCATCAGTGGATTTCTCCTCTTTCCGCGGAACCCGGGACGAACCTTCGGAGTGAGGTTCGGTCTTCTTCTTCTTGTGAGGGTGGCCCCCGGAAGGGGGAACAGCAAACGCCAAAGGGCGGCGATTTCCGGTCGGAGGAACCCCCGTGGACCCGACCACATTGGAAGCCCCGGTGTCCTTACCCTCGGATCTCTCTTCCCCGGACTTCCGCTTCTTCGTATCTGTGACCGTTCTCTCGGTCCCAGCCTTGGTCTTCTTTGGCTTCTCGGGAGCATCCTTACCCTCCTCCCCGCCGGACTTCGACCCGGATGGGACTATCGCTGGCCGGGAAGATATGGCTGATACATAAGACATAAAACCAACACAGTTAGCCAGAAGAATTCAGAAGAAATAATACAAACAGTCAATGAAAATTACCAAGGCTCCGCTTGGCATACAGGCGGCGGCAAGTGAATACTTCCGCGGGATACGCCTCCCGGGGGAAGTCGTAACCACCCACCCTCTGGTAATCCTTCAGAGGAACGAAGAATTTGATAATCTTGTTATAGCTCTCGGACACCTGACGAAACTGAGCCGGGGGAAGTGCAGTCTTCGTCTCCGCTGCTCGTTGCTGATTCCATGCCGGGACTGGGTACTTCTCCTCATTGAACGTGAAGTAGTTGTTCATCCAGTCGTTTGTCTTCACGGAGTCAAGCCTCCCGGAGCAGATGGCCTTCATTTTGTTCCGGAGCAGGACGTTGAACACACCGGGGACCGAGGTAGCAGACAGGTAGTAGAAACTGCGGAATATGTCCACGGTCCCTGTCACCGCGGCCTGGTAGCAGGAATAGAGAAAGGCGGCCATAACGCTGATGGCGTTCGGGTGCACCTGGGCCGGGGAGATGTTGTATTACTTCAGGAATGCGGTGTATAACGGAGGCAGAGGGAAGGTAAGTCCGTGCAGAAAATGGTGCCGGGGGATGCAAGCCCGGGATGACATGTCGCCGGCAAACGGCTCGAGTCCCGCATCATAGGATAACGGTACGTACATCTTTTTTATGAGCTCCTCAACCGCCTCGCTTACCGGGGTCATCCCCGGATCTTTCGGGTCAGCAGGTTCCGGGGCACCATAAGCCAAATAGAGAGTTCATTTGTAATTCCCAGCAAGTGTTTCATCAAATGCAACACAAATTGATAAGTATCCTATTATCGATCAAACCTCTAGCTTTGCCTTTGTTATCATAGGAAGTCCCATGATGATGAACATCACCCAACACCTGTATAACTGAAGACCACATCATGTGTAAAAAAAGTAGTGTAAAGTAATTTGAACCCCGACGAGTGTCTCCAGATCTTGGCAAACCAGTTTCTTGATTCAAACCTCGCCCACTAGTAATTTCTCCCTCTTCTAAAGCTGCTACAATTTTGGCACGATTGTACTCTCTCAAATTATCCATTCTTTTGCAAGATGCTCCAGCCAAGTCACAATCATAGTGACATAGGAAAAAAAGTCTGCCGCGGGAAAGCTTTCCTTATCAACTGAAACAAGACTAACTGGAGTTGATGACAGAAACAATGAATGTACATGGCTTGTGGATTAGCCTCATCAATGCTTGCAATCCATGAAATTCACCCCTTATATTCGATTTGGATAAGGACAATCCATGGTTCCCTAAAAAGGTCACAATAGAATCTCTCAATGAAATGAAACAGGTGTCTGGCACATGAATAATAGCAATAAATTGCTCAATAATCTCTCCCTTCTTATTCACATACCGAAAAACAACTCCCATTTGCTCTTTTGTAGAAATATCCTTGGATTCATCAACCATCAAAGAAAAAACACTATCACTCATATCAGTAATAGTGGAATGTGTAATCTCTTCAGCACAAGCTCGGGCTAGATCTTTCTGAATGGTTGGAGAAGTCATTTGATTGTTACCTGGAGCATTTAACTTAAGAACTCTGGCAATATCTTCATTTCTGTCACAATACCAATCAACCAATTCAAGAAAATTTCCCTTATTCACGGAACTAGAAGACTCATCATGACCACGAAAGGGTAGCCCTTGCCTTAAATGATATTGCGTCACATCTAATATAGTCGTTATACGAGTGCGATGATTAGCATCAGAGTCAATTCCTCTTATTCTAGCATCATGTGCTTCCAAAATATTTATCAAATTGTGCCTTTGATCTTTAGAGGATTCAAAACTCATCTTTGCTTCGTTATGATAACTACCCGGAGCTCCAACATGAACAAGTAACCTCTCTCTTGCCTTTCCCCAATTAGAAAATCCATTTACTAAGAAACCATCATCATCATTTGCACCAAACCCTCTCTTATGTTTTGATGGATACAAATAACACCAAAAGCAAAATGCCTTATCTTTGGACAAGCTATATTCTAGACATGGAAAATCATCATACCAACAAGCTTGAAAACTTCTTTTTTGAATGCCAAATTTCTTTTGTGGATATTCATGACCAAGTAGTTGACAAGGTCTTCTAAGCATATACTCACTTCGAACTTGAGCACGAATAGGCTTATCAAACTCCTTAATTGGCCTCCGTAAACCCGGATCACTAACAATATCATCCACATTAAATTCTACAAGTGATCGATTCTCCAAAACTTCACTATCATTCGGTGCATTAGAAAGCTCTTCACTACGATTTCTTTTAGGTAGAACTTGAAAAAACTTCTTCATCTTCTACATACATAAACAAAGTAAATTATGATTAGACAATATACTTATCAAACAAAAATGTATGTATAGGTTTTATAATCATAAAAATATATAACCTAATAAAAAATACTTATAAAACCTATTTTTTTAAAAAAAAATTAAACCACTTTAGAAGTGGAGGGATTTTTATTGGCTCCCTAAACCATGAAAACCAAAAAATATTGGCAAAAGTTCCTTCCCAGGTAGGTTACAAGAATAGCCTAAAGCCCTATCAAGCATATAGCTCCCAAAAGAATGATCTAGGATGGAGGAATGTACACTCCACTATACAAAAGAATGAGTTCTACTAAGATTTCTAGAAACCTATTAGTGAATTGCAAGCAAAACACAAAGCGGTACCCAGAAACTTAGTAAAAATCTAAAAACTAAGGTTCTGCATTGAAGAGTATGTCTGGGTTCATATGAAGCTGGAAGTGTTGTAGATTGTAGTCCAGACCTTGCAAAAAATGTTAAAAAGAGCAACTATTCAGTAGCATCCATACTGGAGATCCTTAAAGTGGGACAGTTGAGTTTATCAAGTAGGGTCAAACCTTGTATTTTTTGAGGGCATTGATGGAAGGACAACAGCCTATCAGTACCAGATGAGCTCCCCAGCTTAGCCAGTGCATCAGCCACCTGGTTAGCTTGTCTGAAGTTGTGGATAATATTTGATGCTCCAAGGCTGTTAATAGAGCAAACAAGATGGTATATAGTCCATGGGGCCTTGTTAGGGTCCTGAATAGCTTGCATTGCCATCATGCAATCTGTTTCAATTAGGAATGGGTACTGGAGTGAAATTCCAATCTCAAATCCTTTCTGAATTTCTCAAATCCTTTCTGAATTCAGACTGTTGCAGAAAGGGCATTTGGAGGGGAGATGAAAACCCATTTTACTCAAGACATCAGGAAATGGTAAGAAAGTGTTAATTAGTTTCCACATAAAAACACTTATCTTTTTTTGAATTCTGATATTCTAGGCTTTGCTGATGGAGTTAGAAATACTCCTTCTCATTCTGAGTGTTTCATAGGCAGATTTAAAGCTAAAATCTCCATTGAAGCCAGGCTTCCAAATTAGTCTGTCTGCTCTTTCTGCATCAATATTGGATGTCTGCAATATGTGTAAAATGTCAGAAGGCAGTGAAGTGAGGGTAGTAGAAAATATACCTCTGTTGGATAGGAATACCTGTACAGAACATGTAAGAGGTATGTTAGTGGCATCAGGAGTAATGAAATCTAACAGTGGACCTCTTCCAGTCCAGTTAGAGGACCATAAATTACAAGCCCCATTGCCAATGAGAACTCTTGTAAACTGTTCAGCACTGGAGTTGATCTGAAAAATTCTCTTGCACACAGGGGATGTCTTGTAGGAGGGTGGTAAGTTCCAGATGAATTGAGACCAGAGGGATGTATTAAGTTGAAACTTCCACCAAATCTTGATAGAGCAAGCCTTGACAATAGTCTGAATTGATCTGATTCCTAGGCCATTTTCAGCAACAGGATAACAAAGGTCTCTCCACTTTCTCCAAACTTTCTTTGCTTTCAGTTCGGTTTCTCCCCAAAAGAAAAGGGACAAAAGCTTCTCAATTTTTCTGATCACTGCTACTGGAGGCTTCAGAACACTCCAGATGTGCTGAGGGACTGAGTAAATACAAGATTGAATCAGAGTGATCTTTCCACCTGTAGAAAGCCATTTATTCTTCCAATTGTTCAACCTATTTTCAATTCTCTGTATAAGGGGCTGAAAATGAGAAATTAGAGCTCTACCAGAAAAAATAGGCACCCCTAAATAAATAAAAGGCATTTTCCCTTGTTTCATTCCCAGAATGTCTTTAGCCTATCTAATCTTGAAATTTGAAGCATGTTTCCCAAGGAAAAAATCACTTTTATCAAAGTTAATCTTCTGACCAGTGGTCTGCTCAAAGATAACTAAAAAGGCCTTAATTGTTTTCAATTTTTGTTTTGATGCCTTTAAAAAGATAATTGTGTCATCAGCATAGCTCAAATGGGAAATTGGTTCAGGACCTCTGGGAATGTCATAGTATTCTAATCTGCCTGTAGCAAAGACATAAGCAAGGCTCCTTGTAAAGCACTCAGGAAAAATATTAAACAGAAATGGTGATAGAGGATCACCCTGTTTATTGCCTCTAGTAGGCCTAAAGAAGCCATTTGGTTTACCATTAATTAACACAGAAACATGGGCATCTCTCAGGTTTTTCATAACACAGTGTACAAAACTACCATGAAAGCCAAAATGAAGTAAAATTGTATTAAGATAGCCCCAGGACACTCTATCAAAGGCTTTCATCAGATCCAACTTAATAATGCAGTTAGGGGTCCTAACTTTCCTATCAAGAAATCTAATTAACTCTTTAACATATAAAACATTATCAGAGATATCCCTAGATTTCATGAAGGCAGATTGATGGGGAGATATAATTTTTTGCATGTATGGTTTCAATCTCTCCATGAGCAGTTTGGAAATTTTTTTGTTAATACAATTGGACAAGCTAATAGGCCTAAAGTCCTGGAAGCTTAAAATTGTATCCTTTTTAGGGATTAAGGTAATCCATGTGGATGAAATACCTACTGGAATTGAGGATGAACTCATAAAATCTTGCACAGCAAGAAGGAGATCACCCTTATTATATCCCAACATTTTATGAAGAATTTTGGGGAAAAACCATCAGGACCTGGGCTACTGTTTTTGTTGAGACTAAAAACTGTAGATTTTAATACTTCAAGTGTTACAGGTCTGATGATTGTTGTCCTCTGTGGAAATTAATGTGGGGATCTGGCTAACAAAATGGTCATGGAAAAGACCAGTTAAAGGGCAGTGTGGTTCAGATAGGAGTTCAGTAAAAAAATCAACAGCCTCAGTTTCAATATTTGACATATTGTCCAGCCAGATACCATTGGAATTTTGTATCTTGGTGATACTCAAACCACATCTTTTTTCTCTAACTGAGTGATGAAAATATTTTGAATTTTCATCCCCATCCTTAAGCCATCTCATTCTAGATTTTTATTTCTAGAATTTAGTCTGTTCTTTGATGGCTCTCAGGTGTAAAGCTTTTAGTCTGTTTAGCTTGATTTTTTCATTGTTTGAATTATCAAGGTCAACAACAATCTCTTGCAACCTCACAGCTTCAGCAGATTGGACAACATTATTGTCAATGTTACCAAAAACTAGCTTATTCCAGGTCTTGATTGTCAGCTTTAGCCTTCTCAGTTTTAAGAAAAAAGCAATCATGCCTGTTTCAGTCAGAGGGAGAATCAAGTCATTTTTAACCAATGGAAGGAAATCATCCCTATTAAACCAAGCATCTATGAACCTAAAGGATCTAGGTGAGGAAACTATTTTACTTCCTATAGAAAGCAGTAAAGGTGAGTGGTCTGAGGTGTCTCTGTTAAGTACTTGGATTGAAGAGGAGGGATAAGTATGAAACCAAGTATGGGAGGCCAGTCCTCTATCAAGCTTTTCTGTAGTAGGAATTAGCCAATTGTTGGACCATGTAAAGACATTGCCAACTGAGTTAATTTCTATCAGAGCTTTTGTAGCAATGAACTGGTTAAAGTCAGCCATGCTTTTGGGACTGGGGTGAGATGGACCTCTGTACTCAGAGGAAGATTTTATGGTATTAAAATCTCCAATGAGAAAGGTTTTGTCAAGATCCAAGGCAGAGAGAGCATCCCATAGAAACTGTCTTCCAGGAATGGTTCTCAATGCATATACAAAAATTCCAGTCAATGATTCATTTAACCTAGGGCTAAATATATCAATAGAAAGAAATTGCAAGTGATCTTGTTTTATTGAAATTTGCAGATGTCCATTCCACATAATCCAAATTTTTCCACTTTGTGAACAAAATGAATTGGAAAAGTGTAATTTCCTTCTGAATGTATCACATTTATGATTCCTATGCCATGGTTCTATCAGACATAGGAGTTCAATTTTGTGTTGGTGAATAAGGTCAGCTAATCTGTCCATAGAGGTTCTCATCCCTCTTATATTCCAGACTAAGAACCTACTATTTAGAGTTGTTGTATTCATTAAAAACTATTTTTTGAGCTCCTTGATCTGGTTAAAACCTTGTTAGGAGAAGGTATTTTTTGTGCTTTTTTAGGGGTAAAATTCCTATTAATTTGAGTGAAAAAATTTGCAATGACTGATTTATCTGAAACAGACTTTCCAGAATGCAAATGTGATTCAGTCAAAGAAATAGGGAGATTGGAAGAGGTTACCTGATCTGAGGAGTCATTGTTGTTATCATCTTGAGATGATTCAGTAGAGATAGCATACTCAGACTCATTATCCACCATTTTTGTTGTTTCTGATAGTAAGGGAAGAAATCTATTCCCTGTTGTGCCCTGGGACATTGCTGCTTTAGGGTTAGGTGAAATTGTAAAATCAAAAGGACTGGAAAACTTACCTGTGCCTACTTGCATATCATCAGTAGCATATTGGAGGGCTTTCTTTGGGGAAAGATTAAAAGCAGAGATAGATGGAGGGCTGGTTCTTTTCTGAGAGGAAGAGGTAGGGTTTAAAGTATTGTCCTTGGGAGGAGAGGTAAAGGTAACAGTGATGGGAGAGCTACTAATTGGCCTGTGAGATGAGTTAGTGGAGATAGCAGATTTTTTTCTATTTTGGTTGGTTTTCCACTGAGGCCTCAAAGAAAGGGTGTCTGGTATTTTAGCTTCCAAATCTTTTTGGGTGGTAGTGAGACTTGAAGGGCCAGGGATAGCTGTGTTGGGTGTTGATTTATTGACAATTGAAGGCTGAGCACTAGCTTGTTGGGGAATTGGATGATTTTCCTTTAAAGGCAGTGTCTTCCCAGTTGCAGCATCATCAGAAGTTGGGATTTTAGCCTCAGTGTTGATCTTTGGAGCAAATTGAGATTTTGGCCTAAGAGTCTGTCTGAGTTCAGGGTGCAACCTGCCACATAGCTCATCCTCATGTCCAATCATACTGCAGTGGTGGCAGTATTTGGGGAGATCATCATATTCAACAGCATATCTAGCAACAGTTTCCCCTTCTATGCCTAGCTTAATAGTATTCTTGAGCTTCTTTTTTAAGTCAACTTCTACACAAATTTTCACAGTAGAAGGCCTAGTAATACCAGCAGTTGCCAAATCCATCTTGATGTAAGTTCCTAACTGATCTCCCATAGCCTTAATCAAAGTAGAGTTGAAGTAATAGAAAGGAACTTTGTGTATGCTCACCCAAACTGGTACAATCGAAGACTCAGCTTCTGGGGAGAAATCAAGTGTCCATTTAAGAACCTTCATCTGCGCACCAGCAAAGACCCAATATTCTCGCATCCAGCAACGTTGATAATATTCAGGATCGTCAAATCGGATTAGAATATGCCTGAAGTCGATGGAGCCTATCTGAAATTTTCCGGCGAAGTCGGCTTTGTTGAAAGCTTCGTAGAGGCTATCCATTGTCGGCTTTCCACGCGCAAATTTACCAATAAGAGCGTTCTGGTAGTGGCTGGCTAAAGTATCTGCTTGTTGTCTGGTAACAATGACTGCCGGTTCACCACGGTGCTGGGTGATCGGCGTAATTTCTGGATTACAGGGCAAGATTGAGGTAAGGGGAGGGGGTCTATTTGATAGGACTTGAGAAAAGCTTCTCATTGAAGTTGCTCCACCGCCAGGATGCGGTGGCGCTACCATTGCAGCGGTGGAAAAGTGGTTGTTTTCTGTCCGTTATTGGTGGAGATGCCACTAATAACGGTTAGAAAAGGGGGAAAAGTGGTTTTTTACTACTGTTCAGGTAAGGAGAGAGAATGTAATTATCTAGAGAGAAGTGAGAGCATATCTTTTCGATGAATTAATTGATATCAAATACTTATAAAACCTAGTTTAGTTACAATTTAAATTTGAAGAAATCAAATATAATTTAGTTTTCAATTTTCTAAATTCTTCTTAATTTATGCACAAGAAAACCTATATAACAATTAACAAAATAACAAATATGAAAATACTTAACATGGAAAATAATTTAATGACATTACATATAGCTAAATAATACGAAAAATACTTATATAACACAATTATACGAAATTAAACATTCAAAAAAATAAAAGATTTGAATGTGCTTACTTCCAAATATTGGATTCTTTCTAAGTTGAAATTTTATCCATATAAATGTTGATTGGCCATTTTTGAACAAACAAAGGGGAAAAGATTAAGTATGATATTCAAAATTTAATTCTTCCCTTTTTCGAATCAAAAGAGAAAGATAAGGGAATGATTAATTTAGAATTTAACAAAATCAAAAAAGTTTCAAGGATTTTTTTTTCAGAGGATGAAGGTGAGTGAGAGCTGAGGCCGAGAGCATCGCGGTTGGGAGAAGAGAAGGAGTCATAATTTTACAAAGGAAATATTTTAGAAGATATTGGTAAAATTTTAAACCAACTAAAATTGTACATGTGTCATAAAGATCTTATCTCTCTCTTCTTGTCTCTACATTAGAATACTACTCATACTTTTCAGTTTATTTTAATATTTAGAGGGTGCTGATCGGGTAAGAACATTGCCATACTAAAATTTTTAAAAAAATTTAGGCAAAATTATTTTTCAAGTGGGGGCTGAAGTCCCCACAAGCACGCTTGTGGGTCCGCCCCTTACTATGAGGCATAAAAATTTGAACCCTGAATGGAATGATGTACAATGGTTATAAAAGATCCCGAATCACAGGCACTTGAGATCCTTGTTTATGACTGGGACTCGGTAAGCATGATAAGATGGGAATGAATGTTGTTCAAATCAAGGATCACCAGACTAGGGTACAACAAGAAGTTTGAAGTACGGTTAATCTATTGATTTCAAGAATTGAAGTAGATGTTTTAATCCTAACGTCTAAATTTAATATTCGTGTCATTTTCGTGCACGTGTGGCACGTGCTTTCAAATGGTGCTTCATTGGAAAAGGGCTCATATTTTTGAAAATTTAGTACGTGTGTGTATATATACCTAATTTTCAGGTGAAGTTAATTAGTGATTATTACATGTCCAACAACATACATGCATAATCAAATTACGCTCGAAATTATTCCCATCTGATCAATAATAACAGTGAGTATCTCTCTGATAATTTCTCCTAATGTTATTCTCAATAAAGGGAAAGTAGAATTTAAAATGAGCCTTTTGTGATTTATCGGTCGCCTGAACTCTGGGAACCTATAGATCCTCTTGATTTTCTGCCATTCAAAATAATTGGATGGGATCGGAGATCGCGGGGAATCAATGGCGGATGTACACAGAGACTTTGTATGGCTTCACCGCTCCAGCCATACCGAAAGTTAGCGAAGTAACTGATAATTATTTGGAAACTTTTAGCTATTTTGAATTATTATTTCGCACAGAGCCATAGAAAAAATTGATGAATTAGCTAATAATATTGAACTTTTGAAACTTTTAGCTATGTTAGTATATTAATCCACTATTTTCACAGCTTTTACTGCTATTCAGTTAGACGCTAGAAAGTTTTTATTGATCCACCGGAAGGTTGGTGCTACCGGAAAACATACCGATGGACGCAACAACGATCTTATAAGTTTCTTGCTCACTTCTTCCTTTTGGGTTCATTGTTGCTCTTATAATTATAAGGACAGAGTTGGCACCTAGCTATGTGTAACTCTAAAGTAAAGTCTCCATAAATGTTCGAGTGTATATTATATTAATATATGAAAGAGTTTAAATATGCTCAACCTCTTGGTGGCCATATAAACGTTCATAGGAGGGAGGGAGGAAGGGAATGCCCATAGATGAAATGAACCATGATAAATGGTGATCATAGATGGTCTTGCAAGGGGTTTATTGTATCCCAAAACTACATGAGTGAAGTCCAGTATGATCTAAGTAATTACACATTACAGGTACAAAATTTAAAACTTTAATTCTCATCTAAATTGGGAAGAAATTTTAGTGATCAAATCAAAGAATCATAACTCCACCACTTACTTAATTGATGAAATGCTTCACCTATATCTAAATGAACTTGATTCTAGGGTTTCATTTGAGATGCCATGATCAACAATCCATTTCACCAAAACTATGAAATGAATCATTTTCCCCTTAAACAACCTAATTTCAAACGCCAATGTAGATTAGATAATTTAATTTATAATAATGAATGGTTAATTTTAGTTCAAATCCTTTTCATTTTTGATCATCTAACATATATGCATGAATATTCTTATATTTCTTCGTAAAAAAATTAGGGTTCCCAGTAAATACTAAAGCTTATATACTCGAAATGGATTATAATAAGGAATATTTTAAGTAAATACTTAGAGTATTTTAGCATTTATTTGACCTTAAGAGTATTTTTCTTCATATTTATTATCATTAAAGCATTTTGGGTTTAAACCGACAAGTTAATTTAGAAAACTAGAAAATATTAACTTGCGAGAATTAAGAAATATTTTTGAACTTGTGTATTAACTGAGCATTTGTTTGCGTGCAGGGTTCGTGCAAAACAAAAAAAAATATTTATAAAATTAGGAATCCTTAAAAAATTCTATGAATGAATATGCCACTAAATAAACGTGACTAGTATTTCTTTATAACATGATTTTTACTATCAAAACACATTCCAGTTTATCACTTGTCAAAAGTCACAACCTTAATCATAATTCATGACACCATTTGATTTAAAATCATTGATTCATAAACCTTAAAATTGCAAAAGAAAAAAAAAACTCATACTACATAAAAAGGGACCAGTGATTATGGAGTCCAATGCTTTGCAGTTTGTAACTCTTAATCTCTCCAATTCAGCTTGTAGTTGCACATTGCGCCGCCTCCTAATTTCTAGCTCTATCATTGCCTTCTCATATATTGATCTCACAATCGCAAGCGCCACAGGCTCGTTCTCCGGTTCACTACCCTCCACTTCATCACGATCCAAAGCCATATTGTGCAACAATATATGGCTGCCACACCGGTTGCATTCATATTGGAAAAAGCACAAGAAATAAATTTGACAAAAGGGATGTATATAAATAGGTACAAAAGGGATGTCAAGAAATCATAGGGTTGTATTAAGATAGTTCATGGCATCGATCTGGAAGTGCCCTTTTCTTTTAATAGAGAATTAGTGTAAAAAAAATTATTTCATCCCTAGACATTAGTTAATCTATTGATTTCAAGAATTGAAGTAGATGTTTTAATCCCAACATCTAAATTTAATATTCGTGTAATTTTTGTGCACGTGTGGCACGTGCTTTCAAATGGTACTTCATTGGAAAAGGGCCCATATTTTTAAAAATTTACTACGTGTGTATATATATACCTAATTTTCAGGTGAAGTAAATTAGTGATTATGGCATGTCCAACAAAATACATACATAATGAAATTAATCTATTGGGTTTTCTCTTTTGCACTTGCACGTCAAAATTTTGAGGATGTCCCTGTTTGGTATCTGGACAAAATTCATTAATATGTAAATTTAAATAGATTTATTCTATATTAAAGAAAATTTAGTAAGATAAATCATGCCGTCCACGCAATTCATCATCATTTTAGGATATATTATATACATATGATGATATATTTACATAAAAATTAGAAGTACAAGTCTGTGATCAATATAGAATGTTGATTCTGTATTCAGATTATTTTGAGTGCAATATAGAAAGTTGATGCCGTCAATTAAGTTTCCTTTCAATATAAATAACGGATTGAAGAGTTACGATTTGTATTTTTGCCATTAATTTCTGGACTATTGTTTATTCATAAAACAGTTTATTTGATAGAGAGGCAATATTCATGTATACATACTAATATCGATTCCCTTTAAATTTATCATCATCATCGAGTCAATGGAAAACGCTCTGATCTCTCCCCTAAACTGAAACCCACGCGCTGCATTAACTCCACCCAAAATTCCACAATTTCAACCGTTATCAGCGTTCTGACAGAGATAACGGTCACCCCAACGTCTCTCCCATGGCGGCTCCACCGCCGGGAGACGTCGGAGATCTCACCGGAAAATCTTTCCGGATGTTTTAGCCCCAAAAAGCCAGCCCCTGTCCAACACCCTACCCTCTAACCCAGAAATTAAACCCATATCTCACCGAGTTAACGGAAAAATCACATGTATCTATGCGACGGAGGCCATCGAAACTTTCGCAGCTCACTACAGTAACGCGCTCATCGGCAAGTTTACCAGTGGGAAGCCATTGATGTAGCAGATTCACAAAGCTTTTCAAGGTATGGGTATTGCCGGAAAATACCAGATCGGATCTCTAGACTATAGACACATCCTGATAAGGATGGAGGAGAAAGAAGACTACCACAAGTTTTGGATGAGGGCGGTTTGCAGTATCAACGCTAAGCCGATGAAGATTCTCAAGTGGTCGCCGGAATTTTCCACCGACACTGAATCTTCGGTCGTCCCGGTATGGGCTACCATCCACAAGCCGCCAATCTTGTACTATAACAACTCTGCAATTGAAGACTTCGGGAATCAAATAGGGGTCTTTGTCAAAATGGATGCGGCGACGGCAACTCTCTCTCGACCTTCAGCTATCAAGATTTGTGTGGAGATAGACCTGATGTTGCCTCTTCAAACATCGATAATCATTGGTGCGCCGAACAAATATGTGGAGTGTGAAATTGAGTACGAAAATGTGCCTTTATATTGCACATATTGCAAGAGGATTGGGCATGATGATCAGAGATGCGGTTTTCTGCATCCTGAACTGAAAAAGGCACATGGAAGGAAGCAACCTAACAGGGAGCTGGCAGATGGTCAGCAATGGAAGAAGGTAGCTCCAGCCAGCAGCTCTGGACTCACTAGACCTCAGAAGAACAAGGTCTTGGAAGCACAGACTCTCAGTGAAGCTCAGCACACCTCTCCTTCAGACAAGCCTACAAATCTGATCCTAAACCCTGAACAATCCAATGATGCCACCTTGAGTTTACCAAAACCAAACAAGCCAGCACCATTCCCCAAACCACCAGTGGAAATAGCCAGCAAGGCCCAGCCTTTCGACCTTTTAAATCTAGTGAAATCTCCATCAGCCCTACCTTTCTACTCCTTTGATTATTTGAATCTACACAAAGACAGATCCATCTACTCCCTTACAGTCCAGAACAACTTAGCCATGGTCCCCTACCATCCACCTATAGAGGTGGTTACTTCTAATACTTTTGCTATTTTACAGGATTATGAAGAAGATAGCAGCTCAGAAAATTATGAAGAAGCTGAGCTGGAGTTTAAATCCAGTGAGCTGTCATCATCAACCAATGAGCCTCCAGGTAATCCCTCTACTAATATACCTCCTGTGGAAAAGAAAAGGATTAGGAGAGGTATAGAAGGTGGTAAGACTGTTGAACAATGGCTTAGATCATCACAAAAATCTAAAAAACTAGTTTAATGATTAGTTACAACATTTATGGTAATGTGTTAGTTTGGAACATAAGAGGCTACAAAACTTCACTTATTAGATTACAATCACTGATTAGGACACATAACATAGACCTAGTTTGCATTATTGAACCAATGCACCTTAGTTCTGATATTACTCAACTGCAATTTGATTTCCAGTTTCATAATTCAATGCCTGCTCAACATGCTAAAATCTGGCTATTTTGGAAAGAAAATTTGCATATTCAACTCATCTCACAGTCTGATCAATTCATTCTCATCTCTGTACAGAAAAATTTGTGTAATATTGTATGGAAATTGTGTATAGTGTATGCTAAAGTTCTTAGAAGTCTAAGGGAAGCACTATGGGAAGATTTAAAAATATTACCTAGTGCTCCCACTGTTTTTATGGGTGATTTCAATGCTATTGCAGCTTCAAATGAAAAAAAAGGGAGGAACCCCCCTTCAGCCAAGAGTATCAGAGATTTTTCAGGATTCATAGCTGGGCAAAATCTGATGGAAATTAATACAGTGGGTAACAGATACACCTGGTCCAACAATAGATCTAGAGGAGATAGACTGCTTCAAAGGTTAGACAGGGGACTTTGCAATGGAGAGTGGAGTGACATATTCCCACACAGCTCAATCCAAGTTAGACATAGAACCACCTCTGACCATAATCCTCTAATTTTATCCATACAATCCTCTGAAATCAATACCCCAAACCATTCAAATTCCAGGAAATGTGGACCTCAAGACCAGATTTTATGGATTTAGTTAACAACAGCTGGAGCCAACCATGCACAGAATATGGGATGAGGAAAATAGTAGCAAAGCTGAAAAGGTTAAAGCTGGTACTCAAAAAATGGAACTGGGAGAAATTTGGTGATGTTACAAGTAATATGGAGAAGGCTGAGCAAGAGGTTGAAGAATGGGAAACAAGGTATCAGGACACTGGAGAAGACTGTGATAGAATTGAGCTCAACAAAAGAATGGCAGTGCTAATCAGAGCACAAAAGGAGCAATCAATTTTCTGGAAACAGAAGGCAAATGTAAAATGGCTCAGACAAGGGGATGCCAACACCAAATACTATCACAATGTATTCAGGGAGAAGAAAGGAAGGGCAAGAATTACAAAGATCAAGAATAGGGAAGGAAGCTGGATTTCTGACCCTGTCCAGATCAGTTCAGAAGGTGTTCTTTTTTTCCAGGCCTTGCTAAATGATGATAGCCAAGACTACTCAGGGAAATACCTCAAGTACTTTATGGATCATATTCCCAGTCTCATTAATGCTGAGGATAATGAGCTGCTGCTGAAACCAGTGGATAGTGAAGAGCTTCAAAATGCAGTGTTTGGACTTAATAAGAATGGAGCACCTGGCTCAGATGGATACAGTGGACACTTCTTCATACATTGCTGGGAGTTGATTAAAGAGGATTTGCTTGCTGCAGCACAAGAATTTTTAAATGGAGTCTGCATGCCAATGGCAATGGCCAGTACCTGGTTGACCCTTATACCAAAAACTCAGAACCCTAGTTCTTTCTCTGAGTACAGACCTATAAGTCTGTCAAATTTTGTAAGTAAGGTCTTCTCAAAGATTCTGGTTGAAAGAATCAAGCCTATGATGGGGAAATTGATCTCTATTGAACAATCAGCTTTCATAAAAGGGAGAGATATAACTGATAACATCCTCTATATGCAAGAAATGGTCAGAATCCTCAACAAGAGCCCATCCAGCAACAACATTATCTTCAAGTTAGACATGCAGAAGTCTTTTGATAGGATCTCTTGGAGCTTTCTCAACTCTATTCTGCTTGCATTTGGCTTTCATGGCTTAACTGTGAAGATTATTTTACAGAATATCAAGGCAGCTTGGTTTTCAGTGCTGATAAATGGTGCAGCCACTGGTTTCTTTCCTTCTACAAGGGGCATCAAGCAGGGAGACCCCCTGTCCCCTTTTTTTTACAACATAGCTACTGAGGCCTTCACAAGAGGATTGAAACACTTAATACAAAGCCAGTATATTCAGGTTTTCACAATGCCAACAGGTACTCAGGCCAGTTCACACCTCATGTATGCTGATGACACTGTCATCTTCTCAAGAGCATCCAAAAATAATTTGAGAAGAATCAAGAAATTTCTACATGCATATGAAATCAGTTCTGGTCAGAAAATAAATTTTGACAAGTCTGAATTTTATTTGCACAAGGATGTTACAGCTGTCAGAATCAGAATGATTAAGAGGAAGATGGGGATGAAGAAAGGTTCTTTGCCTTTCCAGTATCTAGGAGTTCCTATTTTCAATGGCAGAAACAAAATTTGCTACTACCAACCCTTGCTTGAAAGAATGGACTCTTTGCTCACTGGATGGAAAAACAAATGGCTTACAGCTGCTGGAAGGATGATTCTCCTAAATTATGTCTACCTCTCAGTCCCTGTACATTACTTTGCTGTCTTGCAGCCTCCATTAGGGGTAATAAGGAAAATGGAAGTTATGGCCTCAAAACTTTTTTGGGGAGAGTCTGATAAGGGACAGAGAAAAATCTGGAGAAACTGGAGAAGAATGGCACTGCCAAGAGATGAGAATGGTCTGGGATTTAGGGATATCAGAGCTTCAATCAAAGCCTTCTCCTGCAAACTTTGGTGGAAAATGCAGCATAACCAAACACAGTGGACTGCATTCCTATGGTCTGCTCCTGCAAATTTCAGAACATCTCCAACTTGGATGAGAATCTGTGGAGTAACTGAATGGGCTAACCAGCACTCTCAAGTACTGATAGGGAAGGGTACAGCTTCTTTCTGGGATGCCAATTGGATGGGAAATGGTGCTCTCTTCTACAAATGGCCTAGTGGGGTTCCTCTTCCTTTTCCTAAGCTAAATGTCTCAAATTTCTGTGCTAATAAACTGCAGGTCTTACCTGCTTTGGAGGCTCATTTGGCTACCACACGTTTTAACCAATTGCAGGATGCTCAGATCAGATATGCTCATGAGGATGTTCTTATTTAGAAGCCTGAGGTGACAGGAAAGTTCACAATCAAATCCACCTATAAAACTATGAGGGATCCAGGTTCTGATCAACATCAAATAAAAAAGGTATGGAGCAAGTTCATCCCAGTACATATGTCTGTTCTTATTTGGAGGATTGTTAATGCTATACTGCCTTTTGATGATACACTTATTAAATTTGGGTTCAATCTAGCATCAAAATGCCCTCTCTGTGGTAATTTAGATACTATTGAACACTTCTTTAACAGATGTATCTCTAATATAGCTATTTTTAACCATATGCATATTGTGTTCCTAGTGCCAGTACCACATTTCTTGTCAGTAAGGCATAGAATTTCCTTCTATCTTTCTTATATAGGGACATCCAAAGCACACACCACTGTTTTCACTTCTACAATGATCACTTGTTTCTGGTTAATGTGGTGTATAAGGAACAAAATTCTATTTGAGGACAATATGACATCACACACAGATATGCTGCTCCTAATAGCTAAAAAAGTATCCATGATTTTTACTGCTTTTCCTTTAACTGGTAGGACAGAAAAACACAGGGATCTTTTACTGACTGGCCTGATTCCTTTTCTGAGAGAAAAAAGGCCAAAAATAGCAAGATCCATAAGATGGATCCCTCCTGATGTTGGGATTAAAATTAACATTGATGCCTCTTTCTCTCATGGTAGTGCTAGCTTAGGTCTTATAGCTAGAAACACTACAGGTCAGGTTACATATATGGAGCTTAAACACTGTAATGCCCAGTCCCCTTTACATGCTGAATTGCTAGCTCTGGAATTAGGGATAAAATATAGTTTAAGAATTCCACAATCTTGTATCATTGAGAGTGATTGTTTGCAGGCAGTTAGGTCAGTACACAATCCACTTTCTTGCAATTGGGAGTTCTACAATCTCTGTTCTGAAATGCACATACATCTTCCAGTTTTAATAGTCTGACATGTGTTTAGGGAGGGAAATCACATTGCTGATTTACTCTCCAAGTATGCTTTTGATCACTCTATTACAGGTCCCTTCTATATTGATGATGCCCCCCCTCATTTTTAAAAAGTCTATATTATTAGAAAAAATGGGAATACCAAATATCAGAACTACATGAAACCTTTCTGCAGAAACTACTGTTTGCTCTTCCTTTCAGGCTAATGAAGACCCATTGAGGGTGATCAATGGGACAAGGACAACAGAATATCTGAAGTGGATCCTGGTGACATTTTGACAGTATAGGTTCAGATCACTCACCCTCTTGGCAGACCTGTGTTTCATCTAATGATTCACTAAGATGCTCGGAGGGTTTGTAGTGACAACCTCTTTTGGCCTTTAGGGCTTAGTCACTCTATTCTTTTCATTCTTTTGTGCCATGCTTGGCAATGTATATAGAGGTGACTTATCTTTTGTAACAAACTGGGTATTACCCACATTTGATCATGGTCTGGGGAACCAATGAATACCCCCCACCAAGAGGTGTTTATTCAAAAAAAAAAATTATTTGATAGAGAGGGAAGATAACAGTTTGGGGATTGCGAATTAAAATAAAATCCAGTTGAATTTTGCTGGCATGATTTTGATCATGCATTTGAATTTATTCTTTTGTTTTTAGATTGCTGATTTTCTTTAAAGTGATTGTCTGACACACTTTGAAATTTAAACTTTCTGAGCACTTTGACATTTTCATGAATGGTCTTTTTTTAATGCATTGATTTATGGGGGATTTTTGCATCTACACTATTTGAATAGGTTTTCTGAATGTTATTATAAACTTGATTGTGCAAGCAGTTGGTTCTTAATTGATAAGTCCATGGTTCGTATTCGGACCTCATTCATATTCGGACCAAAGCCCGAGAAGGGTCATGGGCTCGAGATAAGCGGAGGATGGGTCCACGGGTCCATCAATCCTAATCCTTATAAGGAAGGCGTATATATGAATGTTCTACAAAGAATATACATCTTCTCAAAGATGGTAATACAGCTATCCTTAACATGGTAACACAACCATGTCCGACATATACTTCTATTATACATGGTAATACAACCTCTATTCCCATAAGAGTTGTATTCATACCGTAAATACATATCTTGATGATCTACGGATTGTAGCCATATAAATACCCTAAGAGGTTTGGTAGACCTCTCATCTAATCTCATACTTTATACTCTACGCCTTAAGAGAATATACTGACTTGAGCGTCGGAGTGTCTATCCCTGGGACACCCGGGGCCTTTGTCTTGCAGATCAGTTCAAGAGCCTGGTTCGTCGTCAAAGTGTTGGTGTCCTGCATACATCAATTTGGTACGCCCAGTGGGATCTCGCACACTCATTGACGACGTCACCGAACCTTGTTTCCGATCTGGTCTAACGCGCCCGAAGAAGCAACTTCCCCGACAACATGTCTGACGCCGACCAACCCAGACGAAGCGCCCGTGTACTAGGGCAAAATCTAGAGGATAGTCCAGAAGCAGAGCAGCCCCTTCAAGGACATGGACGCGGCCGAGGGCGTGGACAATCCAGAAGATGTTGGGCACACTTTGCCTCACAGCCATCACCAAACTCTACCATGGGTACCGGAAACTCCAACGTTCCGATATCTATCAACCCAAATCCTGTTGGATAACACCACCAATCTCTGGTCCAAATTATGGTATGTTCAGAGCACCTCCTGGATCAAATCCCATCGTATCCAGGATACCAGCATCCGGCTCCAATCCTGCTATATCCAGGACCCCACCTCCTGAAACAAACCCTGTTGGATCCGAAGTACCAAACTCAGGTCAAAGGGTTTTCATCCAAAACGACGTGAATTACAGCACGAACGTCAACAATTCAAATGGCCTGAATCAGGAAAATAGGTGGGGGTATAGTGGTCCCGATTTGATCTTATCTCCAGAAGAACGAACACAAAGGGATCGGCAAATCTTTGCAGAAAGAAAGCAGGAGGACCTTAGACAGAACCGTCTCACGGAAACCTTGAACCAAACCATACAACACAGCCCGCGGGGATCTGATCCACTCCAAATTGACCTTTTCTTGGACACTCTCCCGAGGGAAAATTGTAGGTCCAACTCGATCTTCTCTCCGGAAGGAATAGCACGAAGAGATCGACAAATTCTTGAAGATAGACAACAAGAAGGAGAATCTGTGATAGAACACTATTACAGATACATGAATCTCGCCATGAGACGCTATGATCAAGATGAAATCCTCTTAGTAAACCTGTACCGGATGATGGTAGGTAATAAAACTCCGAGGAAGAAAAAGAAGAAGAAGGATAGCTCCCACAACAATAACAACCAAGGTGGCAGAAATAACAATCCTCAAGATCCTCCCTCACCACCATCAAATGGAGCCAACCGAGTCATCAACAACATTAATGGCTATACCGGAGAAGCAATTTCCTTAACTAAGCTGAATGATAGTGCACGGACCCTACCACATACCAAGCTGGTCAATAAGAGTCTCCATTCCGAAGAAGCTATTACTTTCTCGGACAAGGATGAAATACCAAATCAGATGCTTCATTATGATCCTCTCATCATTTCAGCAACCATACAAGATTCTTTGGTAACAAGAGTCTTCATAGACAACGGGAGTGGAGTAGAAGTAATGTTTCAGGATTGCTTCCAGAAGTTAGGATTTACCAAGGGAGACCTCAAAACTACAGGCCCGATCTCGGGGTTTACAGGAAATCCCGTAACACCTCTTGGAAAAATCACACTCCCGGTCACAGTAGCAGATGAGAGGAGGAGCCTAACCCTCTACAACACATTTTTGGTAGTCAACACCGTCACACCTTTCAACATTATCCTTGGCAGACCTTGGATGTGCCAAGCTAAAGCCATATGGTCTCCCTACCATATGATGCTGAAGTTTTCAACACCACAAGGAGTAGCTTCAATCAAAGGAGACCAAGGAGTGACGCATTCCTATATGATCACGGCTATACACGACACCAGAAAAATGAGTAACATCTCGGCCAACAACACCATCTTAAGAGATTTAGTTCCCGATCCTGATCTCGAACAATCTATGGTGTTTTACTCCGAGAAAGATGACATTTATGTGTCAAGAGATCCTCCAACTCCGGGGGAAGACTAAAATTTATACTAACCAGCCCTGAGGAAAATGACCAAGCTTTATGTTTCTCATTTCAATTTCCAAGCCGCCAACAATGAAGCAGAATGTGAAGCCATCATCCCCGGATTAAAATTGGCTAAAGACCTGGAAGTCAAAAACCTTGAGGTCTTCAATGACCCACAGATTACAATTCAGCAGGTCAAAGGTGAATTCAAAAATCGAGAGTACAATCTTCAGAAATACCTCGAGATGGTTAAATCTCTCCTAAATCAATACCGACATTATGAGCTTAATCATATCCCCCAAGAAGAATCGCTAATGGAAATCATGGCGAAGAGAAATTCCAAAGAAGATAGCATTATGGCTACTGGCATCTCGGACACAGGGATGAACTCATACATTGAATACCTTCAAATGGGTACCCTTCTTGAGGACAATCACCTGGCATGTAAGGTCCGAGAAACATATGAAGGATTCTAGGTAGCTATAAAGATCCATGTGCCATTATTCGAAAGCTCCTACAGAAGAGTTATATTTGGCCTATGATGCTACAAGGCGCCAAAAGACATATCGATTCTTGCCACCAGTGCCAAAGATCTGCTAAGATGATTCACATGCCACAGGAGAATATGATTACCATCCAAGAATCCTGGCCATTTGTCTGACGGGGCATAGATCTTGTAGGGCCTTTTCCTACGGCCCCTATTATCAACTTCTGCTGGAAAAATATTGTGGGTCACTATGGCATCCCGAGATACATAGTGACCGATAATGGAGCACAATTTGATAATGATCCCTTCAAGAAAGGGTACAAGGAATATAGAATACACCAGCAGCTCGCCTCAGTATATAATCCAAAAGCTAGCGGCCAAGCAGAAGCTACGAACCGAACCTTGATATGCGGCATCAAAAAACGCCTCGAAGGAGCTAAAGGAAACTATATCAAAGAATTACCAAATATGATCTTGGCCCATAGAACCACACCAACTGCAATAACAGGAGAGACTCCTTGTAGCTTAGACTATGGGTCCGAAGCGATCATCCCCAGGGAAATTGGGGTCCCCTCTGTCCGTACCTCTCAGCCAGATGATGAAAAGGGCAAGGCCAAAGAAGAAAACCTTGGTCTCGACCTTGACCTCCTAGAGGAGAAGAGAGCAAATGCTACTATCTACAAAGCCAAGGTGAAGAAAAGATTCAAGCGCTACCATGATAGAAGAGTCCGCTTGGCCACTTTTGTTAAAGGAGACCTTGTCATAAGGTTAACCGAGAAAAGCAAGCGAAAAGTGGAAGGGAAGCTAGCCCCGAACTGGGAAGGTCCATATCGAGTCCTAGAGTCCCATCCAGGGGAAAGCTACCTCTTGGAAACCATGAAAGGGGAACCTATACCACGAAGATGGAAGGTGATTAACTTACGAAAGTATCACAGAAGATTCAAAACTCAAGGGAAAGCCTCACAAAGGTTCGAGACTATAAAGAGCGTCCGAGAAACCTCATCAAGGTCCGAGACAAGTATACTCTAGCACAAACGGGTACTCAAACTCAAAACCCACTATTTACTTTACTTCTATTCTTAAATTTATAAACTTAGATTGAAGTCATGATATTTTTATACCTATCCTTATAATAAGCAATCTTTAAATTTCTTTTCTAAAAAGAGGATTGTTGTCTTAAGTATAACATTGATTGTTGTTCAAAACAATATACTTTATAAAGTATACGATTGGTCAACTTATAAGTTGTTTGGATCCAATATTCAAATACCAATCGTTTTGAATAAAAGAGATAGGTTCGAGATAAAGTATTTCAAAAAAGTGCTTGATTGAGGTCTATAGACCAAAAGGGCAGATGTGCTCGAGAATCAATCATTTCAACATAAAGAGGAGAAACCTCAAAAACAAAAGTTGAAGTTCATATCAAAGGTGTTATTACATCAGAATATATATGATACTTCTAAAATAGACCCTCAAAAGGGCACGCATAGAGGAAAAACCTCGAACCAAAGTTGTTCATATCAAAGGTGTTATTACATCAGAATATGATACTTCTAAAAAAGTCCCTCAAAAGGGCATACATAGAGGAAAAACCTCGAACACAGATAACTCATATCAAAGGTGTTATTACATCAGAATATGATACTTCTAAACAAGACCCTCAAAAGGGCACATGAGAGGCTAAACCTCGAACCTAAAAAGGACATATCAAAGGTGTTACTACATCAGAATATGGTACTTTTAAATATACCCAATAGGGTTTCCTAGGACTTCACCAGAAGTGACACTTGAGAGATGGGCTATTGTCAACTTTTCTGCACGCTGTGACATTAAAGGACTTGGCAAAAGATGCCCGAGGAAGAAGCCCTACAACATCAAGTATGCAGAGTGTTCATCATGGGCAACTGCGAAGACCTGATCCCGGAGTATCTCAGCTTAGCATGAGCTCCTTTCCAGTAAATCATGAGACCGAGTTTCATGTGCAAAGGATTTCAGGCTTTGAAGCTGAAGAGGAGGTGCCGAGGCTAATCCACCTTATTAATGGAAGAACTAGAAATCACCTTTTCAAGAGAAGGTAATTCAGGATACATAGCTTTAATAAGCCTTAGTAAATCTCCTGATATTACTATCTTCTCGGAGGGATCCAATGCATCCAAAAACTTGGTCCTAGGGATCTAGCGTTTTGCAGTCGGAGCAGCAAGCTTATCAGCAGCATCAGGATGAGAGAAGATTTCCTTCATCATCTCCACCTCCTTATCGGATTGACATAGATGCAAGACGCCACCCAAGATCCCATGTAGTTCAGAGAAATGAAATAAATCTCCATACTCCTCCCTGTGGTTCTGAAGCTCGGGACTACAAGCAAGGAAAGCACTCCAAAGCTTTAGAAGTCGTTTAGGCTCCTCAGAATCCTTCTCCTCGGGTTGATTTTGAGACAGCTCCTCGATAATATCTCTATAAGTCCCCAGCTCTTTCTCTTGAGACTTTTTTGCCAACAGCAGGTCCTTATTCTCGGCCTCTAGCTGCCTCACCCTGGCTTCTAGTTGAGTCACATCCAATGGAGCCTGAACGGGTGGATCAGAAGCAACAGACTTAGTTCCCATAGTCAAGAGGAAAGCTTCCATCTCCTCTTTTTTTGCCTTGAAGGACCGACACTTGACATGTAATTCCATCACAGAATCAGACAAGTAACGGATCACATCATTGGCTCGAGGCCCCACCGTGGACAGATCCGCCATCAGTTACGAAATCAATGAAGCATTAAAACCTGGCATTCAAAACATCTATGCAGTATAATAATAGAGATAAATACCTCAACGATGAAGGGATACTTCTTAGAAGACCTCCGGGAAGCCTGACCATCCTCTTCCTCTGGACAGCTCAGATAGTACTTCAGTTTCTTCAAAGAAGCATCTGCGGAGATCACCAGCTCAAGGTCAGATTCATCGCCATCATCGGAGGACCCTTCAACCTCAGTTTCCTTCTCCTCGGACTCCTCCGTTTCCTCATCTATGACATGGAGATGGGTCTTCCCCTTCTTGATCTTTTTCTTCGGAGGAGACGTTGTACATATATAAAGATAAACCTCAGCATATGACACAAGAAAGACATAGTATATGACAACAGTATATGATTTGAAGAGTTACCTGAAAAAGACAACCTAGAAGAAGATTCACCATGATTCCGAGGAGACTTTCTCGGACCCCCTTTCCTGGCCTTCTTTTTTCTTCCCTGGATTTTATCAGGGAGGGCCCAATTCCGATCAGGCTTCAAAAAGCTGGAGGTAGATTTCGACCGAGGAACATCCAACAGGTACGAGTAAGTGATACTAGGCCACTGCCACGCAGAGCCATGTGAGCCAAGAACAAAATCCTTTCTTTGAAGGGTAATGTCCTCCTTTAGGAGCTCCTCGATAATGCCCTTCAAGTGATCAGGGATGATGAAACCTTTGTCACGAGCTATAGCGTCCTTCAGATGGGGATGCAAATCAGGGACGTCGTACTTGTTTCGGTGGAAAGTGAAACAGTCTGCCTCCCACACACCACTGTTATCAGGAAACGTGATGGGTTTTCTCTTCCTCGGAGTCAGGGTAATATACTCGTAAGTCTCAAAAGAGAATAATGTATACAGACTCCTGAATAAATCCAGGCTTGGATCATAGTTTTTCCAAGCGCACCAAGAAATCACCGCCATGATCAACACTACCACATTGGAATGTATTTGGCTCGGATGCAGTTGATGATGCTGCAGGAATTCATGGAATAAAGGGGGAAAGGGAAAACTTATCCCTTGCTGCAAAAATCTCCCATAAAGTACCCTCGAGTGGAGCTCACCAGATCTTTAATGAAAATTTCTCCATCCTCAAGCTTCAAACCAGCCTCAAGAGGATATGACAGCCTGCAGGACCGCAGATACTTTAGCGTCCTTTCGTCAACCACTTGGGTGACATCATTCACATCATCGGTGGCCGGAACCCGTTTATTTACTTGGGGCTCCGCCTTAGGATCCATCTCTGACCCAGAGGCACCATCATCTGCCCCTACAGTTACCACTTGTAGCGGTGAAGCAACAGTAACTTCCATCAGTTCTCCAGACTCAACCTCCAGGAATAAAGTGCGCAAGTCACGAGCCAAGGGAACATTCTCTCCATTGCCAGAGGGAATGCTAGAGTTTGTTGACGACATGGCAATATAGAGAATGGGCGGAAGAGAATGTATGAGGAAAAGAAGACAAATTTGAAGAAAATTTCTTTGGAATTTTGAAATGCAGAGATGAAGATTGATGATAAACACAAGGAAAATTACTTGGTTATATAATCAGTAATTAGCATTCATTTAAGTGGAGTAATTACCTCGACTCGCGAAACGATACAGGCAATTGGAAGGTTGGTCCTCCTCACCGCTAGAAGGTACAATGAACCAAGACCACGTGTCAATCTCCTCAGAATTCAAAAAGGCAGATTTAGATCCAACCATCCACGTGTCCTGACGGAATACGAAAGAACTTGAAGCTAGATATTCAGAAGGGTAAGCACGAGAAGAGAATGCCCGAAGGACATCCCAAGCTTAACACCCCGAGTTAGTCTCCCTCGAGTTATTGGTCTTCCCTCGAGAAGCAAGCCTCTCCTTCAACCTTCGAGATGGAGCATTCTATATTCTGAAGATCTATCTTGGGGCTACTGATAAGTCCATGGTTCGTATTCGGATCTCATTCATATTCGGGCCAAGGCCCGAGAAGGGTCATGGGCTCGAGATGCGCGGAGGATGGGTCCACGGGTCCATCAATCCTAATCCTTATAAGGAATGCGTATATTATGAATGTTCTACAAGGAATATACATCTTCTCTTGATGGTAATACAGCTATCTTAAACATGGTAATACAATCATGTCCGAAATATACTTCTATTATACATGGTAATACAACCTCTATTCCCATAAGAGTTGTATTCATACCGTAAATACATATTTTGGTGATCTACGGATTGTAGCCATATAAATATCCTAAGAGGTTTGGTAGACCTCTCATCTAATCTCATACTTTATACTTTACGCCTTAAGCAAATATACTGACTTGAGCGTCGTTGTGTCTATCCCCGGGACACCCGGGGCCTTTGTATCCAAATATTATTTTAAGTATCCAAAAACAATAAAACACAAATTTGACCTTTAAGATAAAGGAATTCTCCCAATAACCATCAATGCATGAGTTTCTATTAGAACGGCGTTTCCAATTAAAAAAACAGTACTCATTTGTCGAATTTTGAGACTTTAGCAAGAAACATCTGCAAAAAGAGTTTGGCTACACCAACTTCTGCAGGTAAAGTTCATGGTACATCAAACGTACATGCCGTCTTTGTGTAGGTTTCTTCAGTCAGGTCACACTGTACTTCTAGGCCTTTGGCGTGGACATTACTATGATCTGGACTTGAGTTTATAAACAGGTCCAAACTGTGCAGATAAATAGGACTTTAAAACATTTACCGTAAAAATACTTATTTACCCATCCTTAAGAAACACTTATGAGGACAACATGACTCTTTAACATTTAGACAATAACGAATGAATGCATAGTATGCCAACACAATTGACAATACTCAAACGCAAAAATGTCCTGGCAAGTTAGACAATCATATGGTGGTTTGGACAACAATTGTAGTTTGAAAAATCAAATTCAAAATATAGAACAAGCAGCACATAAAAGAGCAGATATACACACCCAAAGTAACTAAGGATAGGGGATTATCTCGTGGAGCTGCCATTGGAGGCGATTCAGCGGCGGAAGATGAAAAACTATTGTACTTGCGAGCAGTGACACGTGGACTAGACGAAAGAGAAAAACTAGTTCAATAACCACAATCATTTACCGTAGAAATAAGGATTCCCCTTATATTTTACAAAATAAAGTAATATTTAATATAATTATAAAAGGGTGTTTGTTAAATGTAGGTCTAGTTTACTTCTGCAGGTCCATTGAAAGTGGGAAAATATCAAAATTACCCTTCGTTCGTTTGTTAATTTTTACAAATATAATTCATAAACCCGTCTATGTAATGATTGAACACGTATTGATTGAACACGTATCCCAATCATAAATTACCTTTTCATGAATTATAATACATATTTAAGAGGGATATTATTATCACTTCAAATTTAATTTGGACCTGCAGAAGTAAACTGGACCTGCATATAGAACCACCCTTATAAAAGTAATGAAATTTTTTATCAATAATTGTTATATATATGGATTGTACATGCCAAGTACTAATCTTTTATTGCACAACAATTTTTTATAGTTTATGTTTAAATACACAATCATTTGCTTGTAAACGGGTATCATCTAGATAAGTATAAAAACAGAAACTCCAATTCTCATCTAAATTAAGAAATAATATACTGATCAAATCAACGAACTTCAACTTTACTTCACCTAGATCTAAATTAATTTGATCCTATGATTTTATATGACGTGCCATGATCAACAATCCATTTCACCAAAACCATGAATTGAATCAGGAAGCCAATCTTCATATGCTGAACCTTCAGGCCGATAAATTTATATACTCACCTTTCAGAGAAATTTTATTTCTCATACACTACAAGAACATTTTGGCTTTTATTTGATCTTAAAAGTATTCTTCTTCAAGTATAAAAGTCCAAACCTCACTGTGAATTTGAAAAAGTAAAAATATGTAAAATATTTTTAAACACTTAGAATATGGAAGAAATTTTGTCTCTTGACAAAATAATGGTGAATTTTTGTTTCAAACCGGCAAGCTAATTTAAAGATTAGAGAATATTAACTTGCGAATTTCAAAATAAGATTTGAGCTTGTGCGTGTATTCTGCGTGAGAGATTCGTGCAAATGTAAAAGATAAAGAAAGATAGATAAGGGGACGATGATCATGAATCTAACAGACAAAAGAAATTGTTATTAAACATTCATGATCAACTAAAATGATTTATATAACTAAAAACATATATTTAGATTTTTATTCAACTCAACCAAATTCAAACTAGTAGAAAATATAATTTATTTTTAAACTAAATTAGATGATCTAAAACAATAACTTCAAAGTTGTGAAGAAAATGGAAAGTTGTGAAGAAATATGAAGAAACTGGAGAGGTATGAAGAAATATAAAGAAAGCGATAATTTGTCTGTTTAACGTTAATGGAGGGATACTAGGGTTGAATCTGGATAGGTCTGGACGTGTTTCTCTGTACAATGTTGACGGTGATCAGCAGAATAAAAATGCAGAGAGTGATGAAGATGAATATCAGGTTGTGTTCAATATTAGAAAGCTTCCGGATGGAGATTTTGTGAAGAAATTTTGTTTATTTCATCACTAGATATTTAGTTAATCAATTGATTTCATGAAATGAAGTAGATATTTTTATCCCAAGGTTAAAAGTCTATATTACAATTAATGAAAATCGTTTGCATATGTAAAGACTAATTTCCAACGTAATCTGTATTGACATACAGAACATGTATTTATACTTACAGAGAGGGTCCTAACTGTTACAAATTAAACCCTCCGGGCATACAAACAATATACAAGAATTACATTAACTATCTTCTAAGTCCTCCAAGTCTTTTATTGTCACACCCCCTTCAAGCGAAGCGTCGGATTGATCGAAACGCGAAGTTTGGACCGGAAGAAATCAAACAACGCACGATTGAGTCCTTTGGTGAAAATATCTGCTACTTGTAACGATGTAGGAATATGACCTACTTGAAGCTTGCCAGCTGCAACCAACTCTCGAACAAAGTGATAATCAATATCAATGTGCTTCGCCCTCTTATGAGCAACAGGATTCTCAGCAAGAATGATAGCACTGTTATTGTCATATAGAAGGACAGGCGACCCTAGAAGTGGATAACGAAGGTCCCGAAGAATATAAGTCAACCATATAACCTCCGAAGCAGTATTAGCAAGAGCCCTATACTCGGATTCCGAACTCGAGCGAGAGACAGTCAGTTGTTTCTACGCACTCCACAACACTAAGTTTCCACCAAGAAAAACAGCATAACCATAAGTGGAATGACGTGTCTCCAAGCAGCGTGCCCAATCTGCATCAGAATATGCTAAAACCTCAGAAACACCATCAGCGGTGAAAGTTAGACCACAATGTTGCGTGCCACGAACATATCTGAGTATCCGAGTAACGGCAGCAAAATGATCATCCCGTGGGTCCTGAAGATACTAACTCACTGAATTGACTGCAAAGGACAAATCAGGTCGAGTGATGGTTAGATACTGAAGAGCAACCACAAGAGAACGATACAACATTGGATTGTGAAATGGACCACTGGTGCTACTATGAAGCTGGGACAACAGAAGAAATGGTGTAGAGACAGGTGTGGCATCCAGCATTCCTACCCGCTGAAGAATGTCCCTAGCATACTTAGCCTGACCCAAGAACAATCCAGTAGTAGTATAAGTCACCTCCAAGCCAAGAAAGTAGCTGAGGCGTCCAAGATCCTTGACAGAGAACTCCTGGTCCGCACGAGCAATGAAACGACGAATGGAAACACAATCATTGCCGGTGAGAATAATGTCATCAACGTAAATGAGAAGGTAGAGAATGACCGAATCTCGTGTGAACACAAACAAGGAAGGATCTGAAAGACTGCCAACAAAACCAAGTCCACGAACAAAAGCACTGAACCGATCAAACCATGCCCTTGGAGCTTGCTTGAGACCATAGATCGCCTTATTCAGCTGACAAACATAATTCGGCCGAGCAGGATCCTGATAGCCAGCCGGTTGGGCCATGTAAACCGGACTATCAAGATTGCCATTCAGAAAAGCATTCTTGACATCCAACTGATGAAGAGGCCACTTTCGCATAGTGGCAATAGCAAGCACAGTACGGACAGTTGCAGTTTTGATCACCGGACTGAAGGTGTGATCAAAATCAAGACCTTAAACCTGAGAGAAGCCCTGAGCCACCAATCGAGCCTTATATCTCTCAATGGAACCATCTTGTTTGTACTTTAGACGATTGACCCACTTAGAACCCACCACATTAACATGGGAAGGACGAGGAACCAACTGCCACGTCCGCTGCCTCTGAGATGCATCAATCTCCTCATCCATAGCAGCAATCCACGAGGATCCTTAACTGCAGCCTTGTACGTGTGGGGCTCCTTCTGGACCAAGAGTTCAGCAAGAAGACCTGTAGCCACGAAATCAGGACCAAGATTTTGAGCAACTCTAGTTCCATCCTGATGACGAGTGACCATTTGATGGGCGCGAGGAGCAGGTGGAACATGAGGAGCCTGCGAAGCATGAGACACAGGAGGAGTCTGAGAGGCTTGTCCAGAAGATCCACCAGAGGACGGACTCGAGGGTACTGGCGAAGGTACAGGAGTTACCGGAACAGACTCATCACGTTCAGTAGGTGGTGCTGGTGAAGAAGACTCATCACACAAAGTGGAAGGTTGTAGAGGTGGTATAATCTCAACTGAGGTAGTCTCAAGATCAGGATCAGTAGGATCAATAAATGAGCAAACATGAAGCGAGGAGAACTGAGCTTCTGACAATGCTGTAGAGAATGGAAAATGGTTCTCGTCAAACCGAGCATGGCGAGTCATTTATATACGCCCTGAAGCTGGATCCACACATCGAAAACCTTTATAGTGCGCACTGTAACCCAAAACGACACAAGGTAGACTACGAGGAGCTAGTTTGTGGTCTGCTGTAGGACGGACATATGGAAAGACTCTACAAACGAAAGGGTGAAAATTGGAGTAGTCAGGAGAACGTCCGAAAAGTACCTCAAAAGGAGACTTGTTGTCAACAACCGGGGTTGGCAGCCTGTTGATAGTGAAGACAACAGTACTAAATGCATCATCCCAATGAGAAAGTGGCATGTGTGAGTGAAACAACATGGAGAGACCCATCTCCATGATGTGTCTGTGCTTCCTTTCCGCTCGTCCATTCTGCTCATGTGTATATGGACACGAAACTTGATGATGAATTCCACGAGTTCCAAAGTGGGACTGCAACCTGTTGTTGATGAATTCAGTTCCACCATCACTTTGAAGCACCTTGATGCGAGATGAGAATTGATTCTCTACGAGTGCCTCAAATTGGAAGTAGACGTCAACAAAATCAGACTTATGGCACAAAGGATAAAACCAAGAAAACCGCGAGTAATCATCCACAAATAAAGCATAGTAAGCATAACCATTCCCAGATACAACCGGAGAAGGTCCCCACAAATCACAATGTATTAAATCAAGAACGTGATCAGCACGTCTAGAGTTCTCAATAAAAGAAAGCTTCTGTCCCTTATCCATTGCACACGGTTCACACAACCCAGGTTTAGGAAGTACAGAAGTAAGAGATAAACGACCAGTTCTGTTTAATAAAGAAATAGTACTAGAGGACACATGTCCTAAATGAGCATGCCAAGTCTCAAAAGAAGCTCGGTTTTTATTTGTCTTCACACTTGCAATAAAAGCTGCCACACTAGTGTCCAACACATACAACCCATCCTTACTGTGCCCCCTGCACAGGATTGCCTTGCTGAGCTTGTGCTGAATAACAAAAGACTGATCATCAAACGCAATAACAGCACAAAGATCCTTAGTCAACATGCTGATCGATAAGAGATTTTTCGTGATAGCAGGCACAAGTAAAACATCAGACAAGTGTAAAGTAGGGCTAATCCTAGCATCACCAATACCAGCTATAGGAATAGAAGCCCCATTCCCTACAGAGACGAGAGTATTACCATTATAAGGAGTAACACTTGACAGATTGGATGTTGTAGAGCTCATGTGATTAGTGCTGCCTGAGTCAACATACCAAGGACGTGGATCCGAAGGAGCCTGCAAGGCTGGGTAGGTCGGAGGAGCCTGTTGGTACTGCGGGGCCTGCTGGTATTGTGGAGCCTGCTAGTACTGCTGGTACTGAGGAGTAGCGTACTGCTGAGACTTCTAGGAAGCATACGGCTGATATAGTTGAGCAACATTAGCTTGAGAAGAGTGCGGAAATTTGCTCGGATGAGCAGCAAGAGCTGGTTGACCATAGAGCTGAGTTGGAGCAGCTACAGAACGCGGAGCAGCTGAAGGACACTGTCGCAAAACATGCCCAAACACTCAAATGTATAGCACTGGACATTAGGACCGGATCTGGACACACCACCACGACCGGAAGACTGCCAGGAGGGTCTGCCGCCGTCGGAGCGACCGTTTCTCTTCCTGGCTGACAGGCTCCCTCCTGGCTGCTGGGTGTTGACCACGAATCCCACCGGTCCAGATCCGGTTTGTCCCTGCAACGATTGATTCACCACAAAAGACTCGAAACGCCTAGTCTCATCGACAACAGATAAATACGAAGGTAAAGGGTCCCTAACAGATACAAGACCACTAAACTGTTGAAACTGAGGACCTAGAGCATTGAGAAACCACATTAACTTATCCCGTTCACTAGCAGGATCACTCAAAACAGCTATTGATCAAAAATCTTTAAAAAACTAAGATGCAAATCCTGAACAATACCAATCTGACGAAGCATACCAGCCTGCTGACGGAGGTTGAAGGTGGCTGTGACTGTGTTGTGCTGGTACGTGCTGGCGAAGGTATCCCACATGTCCTTCGTAGTCAAACACTGGGAGATAACATTCCTAGCATCCGGCAAGAGGGAGGCCAGAAGAACAGCAAAGAGTCTCTGATCCAGAGTCGGCCAGACAAGGCAAGCAACCTGAGCTTTCTCGTAAGCATCCAGCTCAGCCTTGGTAGCGGCGTCGGGCGGGAAAGAGGAAGAAGACTCGTCCATAGGCGGCGGCGGAACAACGGGGCAAGGACTGGAGCCATCAAGATGGCCAAATAAACCCCGAGCTTTAAGCACATACGTCACCTGCTGCTTCCATTGCAGGTACATCGAAGGATACAACTTGGCTGAAAGCAAGTGGATCATGGTGGTGATGTTGAACTTGTCATCACTCAACGCCATTGCAAATCAGAAAACAAAAAAATAAAAAATAAAAAATTTCGATGAAGAAGGGTTTGCGTGAGGCGGCGGAAGATTAGAGAGAGAGGCGGAAGAATTATGGGAGAAGAGAGGATTTAGGAACCTAGGCAACTGATACCATGTAAAGACTAATTTCCAACGTAATCTGTATTGACATACTGAACATGTATTTATACTTACAGAGAGGGTCCTAACTGTTACAAATTAAACCCTACGGGGATACAAACAATATACAAGAATTACATTAATTATATACTAAGTCCTCCAAGTCTTCTATTGTCACAGCATAGCTCATTGTTTGGGCATATATGCTACAGCTTCTAATGCACAAGGTGCTGCTTTTCAAATAGTGTTTAATTTCTCACAGTGTTGTGAATATAGCTCGGTTGTGCTTTATTATTGGAAATTGTTTAGGTATTTACAATTTTATGGTGATTTTATGATAGAAAAGACTTTTCGAGCACCAAATTCATGATCATATGGCTAATGCTTTTGTAACTGCAACTTGGTATAGGTACGAACTGATAGATAAGTGGGGAGTAGCAGACACACTGCTTAAAATAAAATTAGAAAGACATGAAAGGCATACCTGATATATGCCGGATACCAACACTTCGACGACGAACCAGGCTCTCGAATTGATCTGCAAAACAAAGCCCCGGGTGTCCCGAGGGCAGACACTCCGACGCTCAAGTCAGTATATTTGCTTAAGGCGTAATATATGAAGTATTAGATAGAGAGGTCTAACAAACCTTTGGGTATTTATATTTCTACAATCCGTAGATCATCAAAATATGTATTTATGGTAGTAATACAACTCTTATGGGAATAGTAGTTGTATTACCATGTATATAAGAAGTGTATTTCAGTCATGGTTGTATTACCATGTTTAAGAGGATGTATATTACTTGTAGAACATTCATAATATACGCATTCCTCATAAGGATTAAGATTGATGGACCTGTGGATCCATCCTCCGAGGTATCTCGAGGAGGACCAACCTTCCAATTGCATGTATCGTTTCGCGAGTCGAGGTAATTACTGGCTATATAACCAAGTAATTTTCTTTGTGTTTATCATCAATATTCTTCCAAGTATTCTGCATTTCCACCTTCAGAAAGAGTTCTTCAAATTTGTCTTCTTTTCTCCATATATATATTCACTTTCCCCATTCTCTATATTGCCATGTCTTCTGCAAATTCCAGTACCCCTTCTGGCAATGTAGAGAATGTTGTTGAAGGAAGAGCCCCACCTGCTCGTGACTTAAGTACCTTGTTCTTAGAGGTTGAGTCTGGGGAGTTGATGGAGGTAACTATGGCGACGCCGCCGCAGGCTATGACTGCGGTGGTGGATGACGGTGCCTCTGGTTTGAATCCGGACCCAAACATGGAGCCCCAAGTCGAAAAACGGGTTCCAACTTCTGGTGATACGTGGAGCGTCACCAAGGTGGTTTATAAAAAGACGCTAAAGTATCTGCGTTCCTGCAGACTATCATATCCTCTTGATGCTGGCTTGAAGTTCGAGGATGAATAAGTCCCAAATGTAAATCTGGTGAGCCCCACTCGAGGGGTACTTTATGGGAGGTTTTAGCAACAGGGGATAAGTTTTCCTTTTCCCACCTTTATTTCATGAGTTCCTGCAACATCATCATTTACTGCACCAAGCCAAATTCACTCCAATGTGGTGGTGTTAATCATGGCTGTGATATCCTGGTGTGCTCGGAGGAACTACGAACCAAACCTGGATTTATTCAGGAGTCTGTACAAGTTATTCTCTTTTGAAAATTACGAGTACATTACCCTCACCCCGAGGAAGAGGTGTGTGGGAGGCCGACCATTTCACTTTCGACCGAAGCAAGTACGAGGTCCCTGACCTGCATCCCAAGCCTAAGGATGCTATAGTTCGTGAAAGGGTTTTCATCATTCCTGATCACTTAAAGGACATCGTCAGGGAGCTTCTAAAGGAGGACATTACCCTTCAAAGAGGGGATTTTGTTCTGGGCACACACGGCTCTGTCTGGCAGTGGCCCAGTATTACTTACTCGTACCTGCTGGACGTTCCTCGGTCGAAATCTACCTCCAGCTTTTTGAAGCCTGATCGGAATTGGTCCCTCCCTGATAAAATCCAGGGAAGAAAAAAGAAGGCCAGGAAAGAAGGTCTGAGAAAATCTCCTCGGAATCAGGATGAATCCTCTTCTAGTCAGTCTTCTTCAGGTAGCTCTTCAAGTCATATACTGTGGTTATATAACATGTTTTTCCTGTGTCATGTACTGAGGTTTATCTTTATATATAGCGTGTCCCCCAAGAAAAAAGGTCAAGAAAGGGAAGGCCGCTCTCCAGGCCATAGATGAGGAAGAGGAGGAGTCCGAGGAGATGGAACCGGAGGTTGGGAGGTCCTCAGATGATGATGAATCTGACCTTGAGCTGGTGATCTCTGAAGATACTTCTCTGAAGAAACTGAAGTATTATCTGAGCTGCCCAAAGGAAGAGGATGGTCAGGCTTCTCAGAGGTCTTCTAAGAAGTATCCCTTCATCGCTGAGGTAATTATATTTTACGTCATACTATATTGATTTCTCAGATGCCAGGTTTTAATATGTCTTCGATCTTACATCTGATGGCGGATCTATCCACGCTGGGGTGTCGAGCTAATGATGTGATCCGGCACTTGTCTGATCATGTGATGGAATTACATGTCAAGTGCCGGTCCTTCAGGGCAAAGAAGGAGGAGATAGAGGCTGCCCTGTTGACTGTGACAACTAAGCCTATCGCGCCTACTCCTCCCGTTCAGGCTTCATTGGATGTGACTCAGCTGGAAGCCAGGGTGAAGCAGCTGGAGGCCGAGAATGAGGACCTGTTGTCGGCGAAGAAGTCTCAGGAGAAAGAGCTGGAGGTTTATCGGGGTATTGCGGAGGAGCTGTCGCGAAATCGAGCCGCAGAGAAGGACTCGGAGGAGCTTAAACGACTCCTTAAGCTTTGGGGTGCCTTTATTGCTAGCAGCCCCGAGTTTAATAGCCATAGAGAGGAGTATGGGGATTTATTCCATTCCTCTGAGCAACATGAGATCTTGGATCAAGTTCTGCAACTATGTCAATCCGAGAAGGAGGTGGAGGTGATGAAGGAAATCTTCTCTCATCCAGATGCTGCTCATAAGCTCTCTGTTCTAACTGCTAAACGTTGGGTCCCTGGGACCGAGTTTTTGGATGCATTGGATCCCTCCAAGAAGATAACCACAACAGGAGATTTACTGAGGCTTATTAAAGATAAGTATCCTGAGTTATCTTCTCTTGACAAGGTGATTTCTAGTGCTTCCATTAATAAGGTGGATTAATCTTGGCATCTCCTCGTCAACTTCAAGGCCTGAAATTCTTTGCACATGAACCTCGGTTTTATGATTTACTGGAAAAGAGCTTTTGTCTCGAAGCTGAGATACTCCGGGATCAGGATTTCGCAGTTGTCCATGATGAACACTCTGCGAGCTTGATGTTATTGGGTTTATTCCTCGGGGATCTTTTGACAAGGCCTTTAATGTCACAGCGTGCAGAAAAGTTGACAATAGCCCATCTCTCAAGGGCCACTCATGGTGAAGTTCTAGGAAACCCTATTGGGCATATTTAGAAGTATCATATTCTGATGTAATGTATCAAAATTCGATGTTTTTCCTCTATGTGCCCTTTTGAGAGACTTTTAGAAGTATCATATTCTGATGTACACTACTACAAAGGGGTTGATGCAATACACATATTTAAGGCGTTTGAGGCGTTCGGGTTTTTTTCCGCCTTACTTGAACGTTGCGAAATCGCTAGTTTCTCAAGTTAGGGAAAAAAATGAAATTTAAGACGGAAAGACGTTGTTGAAGGCGGAAATGAATTCTGACGTAAAAATGTACATGTACAAGGCGGAAAAAAGTATCCGCTTAAATTGAGAGGGTTGTTACGAACTCGTGACCTTTGTATTAAGTTAAACGTCTATATAGCGAAGTCGTAGCTTAGCTCGTTCGTATATACTTTGGCCGTTGCGAACTCGTAAGGTTGGCTAAACCCTAATTTAAGCAGACAAGAATATGTAACATGTCATAACTCGGACGCTAGGATGTGGCGATTGATGTTGCGGTATCGCGACTGTGTACGTCATATATGAGATTTGAGAATGTACAGTGCATGTGAGGGTGATTGAATTGTTACTAGTTTGTTGGCTACTAAAAGGTGTTAGCGAGGTTGTAGCGAGTTTGCAAGAGACTCTTTATGGGTCACAGATTTAATCTGAACTGACCGTTCTAACTCCAAAAACAAAAAACTTAAAAGGGTCTAAATAGGTGGATATTGAAGGGTGATCAGTTCAAGTTTGCTCGGAGGTCTTATTATTCTCGTGTTGGAGTAGGTAAGGTTTAATTTGCACACTGTATTGGCCAGTCTCTTGAATTTGGTTGATTTGATGCATAATTTTTGTATGCATTTTGATTTATTTTCATTTTTATGTTAATGCAGTGTGTAGTTTATGTGTTGATCATCTAAAGTCAGTGGGTTAGTAGTATTGTGGAGTTGTTAGTCCGATTTGTGAATTATGGACCGCGAAAGAATAATAAACGAGAATGCTATATTATCGAAGGAGTGTTTAGATTTGGTGGAAAATTTCTTAGATGTTGGGTTGCGACATTCTAGGTAGAATAGCATAGGAGGGGTTAGATGTCCATGCAACAAATGTAGAAACAATTCCATATTTGAAGATATTGTTGTAGTGCGTGAACATTTAATTTGTAAAGGATTTGACAAATCCTACACTGAATGGGTTTGGCATGGGGAAGGCCATTATGGAAGTGACCAGGTTGAGATGGAGGAGGGTAGCACCGAGGAAATCCTGCAGTATAATGAATAACTTTCGGACATGTGCGACGATGTTGTTATGGAGTTTGTTGGGAAGAAAAGTATGTTGGAGGCAATGTATGACAATAAACAGACAAGCTTATATGTTGGGGCTAGGCATTCTAGACTGGGCGCAACATTGTTGTTATTGAACCTAAAGGGGTGGTATTTCAGATAAAGGAATGACGGAATTGCTAGAGTTGGTTAAGGAGTTACTTCCTAAGGAGAACTTATGTCCTGACAGGGTTTATGCTGCGCGCAAGATATTGTGTCCTATGGGCATGGAGTTTACTAAGATTCACGCATGCCCGAATGATTGTATGTTGTATAGGGGGAGTGTTGATTCTCTGAGGGATGATTGCAAGGTATGCGGTCAGTCGAGATGGAAAAAGAAGGAGGGAAAGGTCGAGGTATGTGGAGAAATAGTGACAACATCGACAAAGCAAGGACCTGCTAAGGTGATGTGGTACATGCCCTTGAAACCGAGACTGACGCGTTTGTATGCCAATCCAGTTGATGCAAAATTGTTAACATGGCATGCCGATAGGGTTTGAGAGGAAGGTGATGATATTATATCTCACGCTTCTGATGGTGATCAGTGGAAGAAGATGGATGCTATGTACCTAGAATTTGGTGAGGAACCTAGACACGTTCGCTTAGGACTATCTACTGATGGAATGAACCCTTTCGGCAACATGTCTAGCACCCACAGTTCATGGCCATTGATGCTTGTTATTTATAATCTACCTTCATGGTTGATGATGCAACGAAAGTATGTGCTTTTGAACACTATGATCTCGGGGTCTAAGCATCCTGGTAATGACATTGATGTATATCTAGCGCCTCTTGTTGAGGATTTAGAATCCTTATTTAAGCATGGGATTCATATCCCTGACGGAAGTCGAGGGGACGCAAAATTGAAGCTTAAAGCCATATTCATGTGGAGCATCAATGATTTCCCTGCGTTGGGTAACCTTGGAGGGTGTTCTGTGAAAGGTCATTTTGCATGTCCAGTATGTGAGAGCAATACCAGCCATTGTCAATTAAAGCACGGTGGTAAGCCTGTGTATCTAGGTCATAGATGATTTCTACCTAGGTGTCATCCGTGGAGGAGTGCTAAGAAGTGGTTTAACGGTCAGGAAGAGCATGGTGTTGCCCCTGTCCCATTATCAGGTTATGAAATATTTTCAAAAGTATCGGGCATGGATAACGTGTTGGGAAAGGGAAAAAAGAAAAGCACTCAAACTATGATTTGGAAGAAATGTTCGATATTTTTCAAACTTGGTTATTGGGAGCACTTGGATGTGCGCCACTGTCTAGATGTCATGCATATAGAGAAGAATATATGTGAAGCATTGTTTGGGACGCTCTTGAATACACCAGGGAAGAGTAAGGATGGATTGAAAACTAGAAAGGATTTAGTTAATCTTGGCATAAGGATGTCACTTGCTCCCGTGCAAGAAGAAGTAGGCACGACATACTTACCACCTGCTTGTTATTCCTTGTCATCTGAGGAGAAGGAGAGTTTTTGTAAGACTTTGAAATCAGTGAAGGTGCCTTCTAAATATGGTTTGAATATTAGTAGTTGTGTATCCACTGCTGAGCTGAAATTGGTGTGAATGAAGTCGCACGATTGCCACAATATGATCAGGATTTGAACGTAATTGCTCTGAGAGGTTGCTTGCCTTCTCACGTTGGAGACGCGGTTGCAAGGCTTTGTTATTTTTCTAAACAGATATGTCGCAAGAAAGTGAGTCGGTGTAAGTTGGATGAATTGCAGGATATGGTAATTGAAGTATTGAGCAGGCTAGAGATGTATTTTCCCCCTTCCTTTTTTGACATAATGATTCATTTGATAGTTCATTTTGTGCGGGAGGTGAAGCTTTGCGGACTAGTATACTTGAGATGGATGTATCTATTCGAGCGGTACATGAGCATTTTCAAGCATTTTGTTAAGAATTGTTATCGACCAGATGCCAGTATAGTGCAGCAATATGTCGCGGAAGAGGTAATAGAATTTTGTACCAACTATTTACAGGATGTACCTACTATAGGATTGCCGGTCTATTGACATGATGGTAGATTGGATGGTGTCGGACTATGCCATAAGTCTAAATTTAGCCCTTCTTCCAATGAAATATCTATAGCCCATCTATACATCCTGCGCAACCATCATGAAGTGAGTCCTTATGTTGATGTTCACCTTAATGACATTAGGTCAACACACCCGAGCTGGTTGGAACCTAGGATTCTTGAAACTCATTGCAGCGACTTTACTATCAAAATACATGTGTAGAATGGCGGTGAATACTCCGATGTTGTAAAATGGGTTGCAAAGAGACCCCTCTGCACAGTCACGTCGTTTAGCGGGTATGACATCAATGGATACATGTTTGGTCTAAGTGGAGTGATGATAGATCTGCAACCCAAAATAGTGGCGTATCAGTACCTGGAGAGGGTGATAATAGTTGTTTTGGTACCATTACTGATATATGGGAAATGGAATTTGTTCATGTCCGAATTGCATTGTTTAAATGTGAATGGGTAGATCAAGCTGAAGGGGTGCGCTCAGAGGATTTAGGCATGACTCTAGTAAATAAGGGAATTCTGGGGTCTAGAGAAGATCCATTCATCATGGCGGCTCAAGCTCATCAGGTGTTCTATGTGAAAGATCCAATTGATCCTCTTTGGCAGATCATTGTTGATGGAAAGAAAACATTCATCTATGGTGACGGCTTGTTCGATGATGACTGCATTGTTTCTAAAGACACCATTCCGCCCTCTGTGTACGAAACTCTAGAGGAAGATGATGACATTGTTTGCGCGTCGGTGTGCATAATGGATCATAAAGAAGGCATGTGGATTAATCCTGCAGGGAAAACTACAAAGAGGAAGGGGCGGCAACCAAAGAAGAAGAAGACCAAAAAGATTAAAAAACATAAGTAGCATATTTGATTATCATTGGTTTTGAATACTATGTTTCTGTCAAATGTTTGTTTTAATTCATGGTAATTATAATTAAAGTTCATTTGTGATTGAACTTAGGATAATAATTCATGTAATTCATGTAATTCAAACAAAAAAGAACCCTGCTTTAGCATTAGCGACTACGTAACACCCGTCGCTCAATACCAATTTAGGTGAACTTGCTCAGTAACGATCTCGTAACTCATGCTTGTTTGTTATGAGCTCGCTAGAACCGGTTTCAAATTGCAGATTAGTTTATGTCCCTTCATTCTGATAAGTTACGATCTCGCTAGGTCCCTTTTTTGTTGATTTTATTTGCTAACTTGCTCAGTAACGATCTCGTAACTCAAGCTTGTTTGTTACGAGCTCGCTAGAACCGGCTCTAAATTGCAGATTAGTTTCTGTCTCTTCATTCTGATAGGTTACAATGTCGCTAGGTCCCTTTTTTATTGATTTTATTTGCTAACTTGACTGTGGCGATGTCGCAAGTAAGTCGTCACTTCAGAAGAATTTAAATTTAACTCATTTGTAAAGATTTGTTATATTAAACAAAACACAATGTAATCATTACTAATATATGTACATATATTAAATTAGAAATATTATTCAAGAGATATAAGAAAGAATTATTCGATACTAATTTGTTTGAGACACAGAAAAATAGATGTAGAAATTCAAGAATTTAGTACAACTACTAGCCAACATAGAAAGCGAAGCTAAGCATCCTTGCTAGGAGGTGGGGTCTGTTTTGGAGCTGGTGGATCGACCTTTGTTTTTCTTGGCATGCGCTCTCTCAATTCCACGTATCACCTTCTCCGTTATCCAGCAATTTTGATTTATTTTGGCCGCACGCTACTTCATAAGGTCGACAGTGTCTTCTAGCCCCTTATAGTACGCCACCAAGGGTACAACTGTTCATGGAATCAAATCAAATTGAAGAATTATGTACTAAATAACATGTGATAAACCAATAAACAAGAAATGTAGTGAGGCGTACCTTCGACAGTTTCTCTTACTTCTTATGGATCAAATTCAAGTGGTTTTTTGGATCCCGCCCCTGCTTTTTCCCACTTTCCGTCAACCAACTCACATTTTCCTTTCCTCTCGAATTAGGACATTGTGTAGAAGCAACAATCTACCGCATTAGGAGACAGTTTCATCTTAGGGTGACCGTTGGTCAAAAATCTAGTAATAAAATTACCATATGGTAGCTTCTTCACTATTCTACCATTTTCGACAACACTACGTCGCATGTGCTCGTATATCACATTCCCCGGGTTCAACCTGATCCCCTCCACTACGCAGTAAAACATGCTTACCGTTGTGTAGTTCATCTCGGTGATCCATCCTCCCTTAGGAACCACAGATCTAGCAACAATCTCATATATTATCCTATCCTCGCAACTAAGCTTATCAATCTTATACTCCTTAGGCTTCCCTAAATTTTCCTTTTGCCTACCAAAATACTTCTCCACATATTTTGCCACATGCTCCAGGTCGAGAATGGCATTGTCGGGTCATTGTTCCCTACAATAAAAACTAGGGGTAGGAGGATCGCTGAAGTCTTCCTCTACAACATAAGACACATTTAATACCTTGTTAAACATTTCCTTCCCGATCTCAAATTCCTTCTTATTTACCCTAGTAAACCACCTTCCCGTTTCCTTTTCTTCCTCGATAAGTTGGTGAAAATTAGCATAAAAAACTGGCACATTTCTTCTTTATGTGCCGCATAATTCAAACCTAAAAGCTCACCCATGTCGTGACTTTGAAAGATTTGCATCACTTTCTCTAACCCTAGGTCTTTAATTTGATTGAAATCTACCACATAACATTCTAGCAAGTCACTATGCTCCATGAAATTCAAATAGGCTTCGGAAGCATCAAAACTTACGAATTTGGCCTTGTCATATTTGGTGGAGCTTGAACCAGCAGCCTCAGTCGTGATTGCTGGTGCCTGAGATGAACCCGCCTGTGTCGGTGGTCGCCGAGCTGGTACAAACGGATTGTGTGCAAGCTGCTTAGTCCTAGCCATTCTTGTTGGGAGATTTAAGGTGTGGGTTTCTGTGCTTGGGTTGGATTCAATTGAATTTCTCGCGTTTTGATTTCTGAAGATCCCCAATTTTATTATTTATATAACCGACAGTAGCGATATATTAACTTCCTAGCTTGGGGTATAACAATATAGCTTACGATTTCGCAAATCACTCATTAGAGTTTAAAACGGCAGCGTATCAACACGTTTTGAATTCAAAAAATCCCCAATTTTTGTAACTATATACCAGACAGTAGCGAATTCTGAACGGCATAGCTGGGGGTATAATTATGTCTTTGCGAATTCGTAACTTTCTCGTTACATTGTAAAACGACAGCGTATCACCAGTAAGAAGGACATGATGAACTCAACTAGGTTACGAACTCGCTACTTAGTCGCTTACTAGTTACGATATCGCTAGTTTCCTCGCGTGCTAGGCTCTGTTGAAGTTGTACGGGTCTTAGCGAGTTCGCAAGAGACACGGAAGAATCGGCGATTTGGTAACGATGCCGTAAGTTTACTCCCGTGCTAGGCTCTGTTGAAGTTGTACGGGAGTTAGCGAGTTCGCAAGAGACACGGAAGAGTAGGCGATCGTGTAACGAATTCGCTAGATTCGTTTTACTTTCATTTTAGTAGTAGGCGACTAACCTGCGAACTCGCTAGAACCCAGTTCACAGTAGCAAAATGTATATTCTCACAATCATAACCTTGTTTCCAGTTAAGATGTTAACCTGAAATGCTCCCAGTTCAGTCTAGCACACTGAATTATGACATTTGCATCAACATAAAGAAACTAAAAAGTCGATTAAACTTGAATGCAAATAGAAATATCTTAACAAACAAAACCTGTTGAATCATCCCTATTAAGTCTAGTACATCACAGGCCTGCCACTAAAACGGCGTGCAAATCGTCGGTCGAATTGTCTTCTACGCCATCTAGCTTCTCCACTGGAGCATCTTCAACACCCTTCTCCTGGTCATCTTGTGGCTTGCCTTGGTCATTTTCTGGCTTATCTTGGCCAATTGGAGTGGGAAAATCTTGTGTTTCTTGGCATGTCTTCTCAGCATGGACTTCACCTGATTCCTCGACGAACTCAGGTTCACCAATCAATCTCTCTTTCCTCTTCATCTCATACTTTGCCAAATCGTCTTCCCCATCAGACCCGTCACTATCCACATTGGCTTCTCCATCACTTTCGTCTTCCTCTTTGTCACTACCAATTTCAGCCTCCCCCTTTCCAGGCAACGGGTCTTTGGCGCTCCCTTTCGGCTGTTCCACACTGGGCCCGGTAGAGTCGGTGTTCTTGGGGAATGTAGTTAGAAAATCAGGTACCTCCTCGTCATCGCTCAACTCGCAGTCTATCAACACTTGCCACCAGCTTGTTGAGATACTCGTTGTTTGCATTGGACCTCTTATCGGCCATTTCAATCTCATTCACCAATTGACCAAGAGACACTACTAGCCGACCAAGGGCATCAAAAACAGCATCTACAATACATACAAAACTTGCGATGTGAGCATTATAATACATGTGAGCACTATCAACTACCTTATACAAAAACATAAAAAAATCTAAAGATGTGAGCATTATCGTACCTGATACACCACCACGTGCCCTTTTCTAGCAGCCTCTTCAGCTTCTTTCTTTTTCCCGTACTTACCATCAACCTTCATCTCCAATCTCTTGTGTTTTAGCCACTCCTTGTCGTACTTCCCAAGCGGCATTGGACGGCCTCTTGGGAAAATTCCCGCTTTCCTGATCAAGGCTGTAATCAAACCGCTGTATGGAAGCGCCGCGGTCTTGTGCCTCGCCATCTTCATCATCTATGTCAGAATAGTGTAGCAGGGGTTGATTGGAATCTTCTCCATGATGTGGTAGAACACCATGAGGCTGCAAACTGTAGGCTCGCAGGCATGACCAAGGGATGGCAACACATTCCCGCAGATTAGTTCAAACACTAATCGCTGCTCCTCGGTTAGCCTGTGGATCGGGTATCTCCTAGTTGTACCCGGCCTATTTGATTTTCTCCCAAACCACTTCATTCCCATCTCACCCGCCTTCAACGGCTGTTTGGGGCTAACAGCTGGAAAGTGTTGCTCATAATGAACCTCGTACGGTCCATCTTTCGTGGTAGGCCTGAGATTGGCACGACTCTTGTAGGGACATTTCAGAACACTGTTTATCATAAACTTATCTACTAAAAACTTAACCCCTCTCACAATAGTAGTGATATCATCTGATCCCTCCTCTAACCCTAGGTTTGCATAAAACTGTAAGAGCTCCTCAAGGTAAATGGGCTCGGGGAGTTGTAGTAAATAGTCTAGATGCTGTTCCCTAAAGTGGTCTAGCACATAATCGATTTGCAGAGTTGGCACAACACATTGTTATTGACTATTTTCCGAGAGCAACAACGAGCGTACCTAGCTTTGGCGGCGTCATTGAAGAATTCTGGAGTTTCTTCCTCTTCAGTGGCATCGTTGGGAGCTCCATCAAAATCAACTACGGTTTCTCCGGCGGGTGGCTGAACAGGAACTTCTGGTGCCGCCGGAGGTTGAACCTCCTCATTCTCGTACTCAGTCCGGCGGCGCTTGTTTCCGGCTGCTCCCCGTCCCCTACCCGACCGGCCTCTACAACTACTAGAACCCCTGGTTTTTGGCGGCATATCTTCGGCTAGATTGCTGGGATTTTGGCTGGATTTGTCTATGTCGTGGGTTTTCTGGTTTTTCAATTTGGGGCTAATTAATTTTAGCCCCGATCCCTAAGTTTTTTTTATAGTCAGTTGTGTAGCGAGCTCGCTACCTCACACATTAGTAGCTACTTAAACCTACTAGCGATTTCGTAAGTAACTCTCTCATACGTACAGTTTTAGTTACGAGATCTTGAATATGCTCGCCAGTCAAGCGTGTCATTAGCGAAGTCGCTACAAGCTCTATTCACAATTTCATTAAATTTAATTAAACCTGTAGCGAAATCGCTGCTACTCTCGTTATTATTCTCCCACATCGGCTCATCAGATGGTCATTATTCAGTATATATTGATTGAAATTATTGAATGGATCGATAAGTCGCCGACCCGCGCAAAATCGAACATGAAACATCTATGATATGGCCTACTACATGAGGCCCAATAATTATACTATCACTGCTCAGCCCAGTATCAAGCCCATCCCAACCCCAACCCAAAAACCCTTTTTTTTATTTACTTATAAACTAGCGATATCGCAACACGTTTTCATGGGGTTTCATGGGTTTGTGGGTTTGTGGGTCTGTGGGTTTAGGGTTCAGGGTTTAACTATGTTAACTTGTATACTAGCGATTTCGCAAGTAAAAAAGCTAGTTGTAAGATAACTCAAAAATGATTCTGTTTAATTTTTTTAAAGCACTTTCAAAGTTTAAAATATATACATTTTTAAAAGAGATAGTATAATACTCAATTTGGAAAATATCGATCATGATATTAACTCAAGTAGAGTACGTTTTTGTACATAAGCAATATAAGATAACTCAATGTAAAACCAAGATAATTCAGTTTAAATTTTGTTAACAACAATCATAATCTAAAATACTTACATTTTATACATGCACAGTATAATACTAAATGTGGAAGATATCGATCCTAATATTATGTCTATCAGAGTACATCTTAGTACATCAACATGCAATGTTATGAAGAGATACTCGTTAGTATGATGTATGATTACAATTGGTGAGTGTATATGTGCATGATACTTTGTTCACTTCATGAATTGTACTTGTAATCACAGACATGAGTTACAATAAACCAAGTTTCTCTAATCAAAATCAAGTGAACTGCGCATATATGTAGTTCATGTGTGAACATCAACTCTGCTGTTGTCTTTAAAGGTAATCGCGGACATCGTTTACAAGCGTACACATGATTTGAAGAGTTTCTTAATGTCTTACAATTACAGATTTAGTTTCTGAAAATCTTTATATAGTGTAAGTGCACATTAAGTCAACCAATCCCTATACTGTTATACATCAGCTTATGATGGAACAAATGAAAATTAATTTTACAATAGAAGAATTTGTGTTTTATTCCATAACATCATATTGTTTATATCGTGATACAAGCATGTATGAGTGCGTTGTAAAAAAAAAGTCAAATTATGTTATGTAGTTTTGGCGAATATCTGAACTACCTAGTCACATAATTATTTTCAGCTTTTCAGTTACGATGTCGCTAGAGAGATAAAGTACACCATAAAAGGTAACCACATGAGCATGTCACGATATCGTAACAACCCTCGTCAGGTGTAACGACAGAGTTCCGAATTCGTAACAAGGTAAGCTATAATAAAGTGAACACGTTAAAGAACAGAAAAACACAATACTTTTGGCATCTTATCCATCACATCTTACGGGTTTCATCTCCAAAAATCAAACTTTTACACATCTTCTCAAATCTCCTCACTTTTATTCACATCAAATCTCCATATCCCATCCCATACATGTTGGACACATCAATTGTGTCAAAACAAAGTGGAACTAGCCACTAATTGCATGCAAAAGATTTGTATGTTTTGCAATGAATTCCCAACCACATTTTTCCTTATATTCTTGCAATTAATGTCAATCTTTAGTTGTGCTTGTTCAATTTGGTAACATCCTTTGTTATGGGTAGGAGAGGGACAAACAAGGTAGACCATCCCCAACAAACATAATCAATTCTCCCGACATAACTTTGTCATATACCAAAGGTACGATTTTTTTCATTCTTATTTGCTAAAAATTTGATTTTCTTGTACATAGTGCCTCCATTAATCATCTTATTACTAAATATCATGTCAGAAGCATGTCCTGAACGAAAATCAAGATTTTATTTTAATGTTGTCACTTGCAAGTTTAGCCCTAAATTTTAGGATTGTGTTTCATAAGTTATTACTTAAAAGTACAACTTTGACTTATTAGCATTGCATTAGCCATTAACTAATTTCACTACGCAAAGGAAAGCTTAATGGATAGCCCTACAAGTTCTGGTAATTTCGACTCAAGTGCGGGGGGGGGGGGGGGGGAAATGTTGTTGGCGGTTCAAGTGAGGTTAAAAGACAACGAGAAGTGAGTCGCGCATCGAAAGAAGCTCAACTTCTCACACATTGTCGCGAATTAGAGATTAGCATTGATAACAAAATACTAACACATGTCAAGTTTAATGACATTGGTGTTGCTATTTCACCCGACGATGATGCCGCGCGATGGTCGAGTTGGTGTGCTAAGACGGGTAGGATACGCACACTATTAGACACAAAGGATTGGAGGCTACTAAGCATGGACATCAAAAAGGATATATGGAAGGAATGCAAGGTTAGTGTGTCACTTGTTATTTTTAATTTCAATTGAAAATTGTGAATGTGACTAAGCTTTGATCACATTTGTAGCGCCCCTTTATTATCAAGGCAACATCCTATGATCAAGTGAAGAAGAAGGCTCTTCAAATCGCATCAAAGGCTCATCGAGAACACAAATATACCCTTGCCAAGGATTATATCAAACCAAAGGGCACGAGGTTTGAGCAAGATCCAAGTACGCGTTACAATCACATTGTAACCCTTACTTGGGAGTCATTCAAGAAGCGATGGCTAATATATCCAAACTCCAAATAGCATTGAACCAAGCCAAAAAATCTGACCAAGAGGTCAAGAAATCAAAAACAATGTTGGCTATATATGTTCTTTTATAAAGTATCCTCTTCCATCTGATTTTTGTGACACTGAGCCAATCAATGGACCCTCGTCTAGAGGATCACATCCTTCCCCGCCAAAACATGAGGTTGACCAACCTATTGTTGACCAACCTATTTTTGACCAACCTAATTTTGACCAACCTATTTTTGACCAACCTATTTTTAACCAACCTATTGTTGAACCCAACAAGGAAATATGCACACCTTTGGCCCCTATCAAAGAGCAAGTTCACATACAACCATCCGATCCCAAACCAAAGGTATGTTTATTTACTTGCACCACAATCAAATGAATAAGGCGTATACAACTCATTATGATTGCGATTTAAAAAAAATGCTTTTACTTTGTACATATTTCTAATTCGACCTAATTAAATATGCCTTATTTGTATCTTAGAATTTCCCTTCTTGCAAGTTGTATGTTGAATGTGGGACGAATTCTCAACCCCGCCACGTTGCAATGGGAAATTCATATCCCGACATGACACTACATCATGAAGACAAAGTCGCTATTGGTTTCGTTAGGGTTTCTATACTACATGTGTTAGTCGAGGATGCCTTGGTACCGGTCGTGGATCAAGAGTGCACGGCAGTGGGTAAATTTTTGGGCCATTTTTTGTGTGGTCCAAATGGGTCGTTGATGTGAATTCTAATTCTATCCCAATTAATGAAAACACACCATCACCCGTCGTAGACCCACTAGATTTCCCGGTAGCTAAGAAGCCGATGTCGGCGGGATAAATTGGATTCATGAAATCACTCCCGGGATTCCTTCGCACGTTTTATGATCTGGTGGGCCACCATAGTCGGGATTCTGTTTACTATTTCTACTCTAATTAACAGGTGTTCGGCGAGGCGAGGGAATTAGTTGTTCCATGGGAAGACTTTTCCCTTTTCTGGCACTATCAAACCATTCCCGAAACAATCCTTATACTACATCAAATGTAAGCTACTTCTTCTCATCTTTTCTAGCGTATTGAAACTTACAAATTATCATAGTGCACAAATATACGTTCATACCCGCTCTATTGTTTATTTAGGTACATGCAATTCCTTGCTCTAAACATAAAGACTTTCATTGGTTTTTTGCACCCAATATGCCTGCAAGAAATGAATGAAACTAATCAATCACGACTTACCTATCTTTCAAAGATCCTAAGTGACAAGAGAAAGACAATTTAAATAGGCCCATATCTGGAGAGGTTTGTTTTCTTTTTTACTTGGTTATTTGCATTTTGTAAACATTCAAATCTTCGAGTCGGGTTCTTACATTTCCATTTTAAAAAATATGTAGTGGCCATTGGAGTTTTGTAGCTATGATACCATCGTTGAAGCGAGTGTATTGGATGGACCTGCTACACTTTGTGATAAGTCCATGGTTCATATTCGGACCCCGTTCATACTCGGACCAGGGCCCGAGAAGGGTCATGGGCTCGAGATACGCGGAGGATGGGTCCACGGGTCCATCAATCCTAATCCTTCTAAGGAATGCGTATATTATGAATTTTCTATGAGGAATATACATCTTCTCAAAGATTGTAATTCAGTTATCCTAAATATGGTAATACAACCATGTCCGAAATATACTTCTATTATACATGGTAATACAACCTCTATTCCCATAAGAGTTGTATTCATACCATAAATACATATCTTGGTGATCTACGGATTGTAGCCATATAAATACCCTAAGAGGTTTGGTAGACCTCTCATCTAATCTCATACTTTATACTTTACGCTTTAAGCAAATATACTGACTTGAGCATCAGAGTGTCTATTCCCGGGACACCCGGAGCCTTTGTCTTGCAGATCAGTTCGAGAGCCTGGTTCGTCGTTGAAGTGTTGGTGTCCGGCATACATCAATTTGGCACACCCAGTGGGACCTCTCACACTCATTGACGATGTCGCCGAACTTTGTCTCTGATCTGGTCTAGCACATCTGAAGAAGCAACTTCCCCGACAATATGTCTGAAGCCGAGCAACCCAGACGAAGCGCCCACGTGCTAGGACAAAATCCGGAGGAGAATCCAGAAGCTATTCAACCCCGCCAAAGACGAGGACGAGAACGAGGACGTGGTCGACCCGGAGGATCTCGCACACGCTCCACCTCTGAATCACCATCAGGCTTTACCGTGGGGACAGGAAACTCCAACGTTCCAAACTCCTTCGGTCCAAATTCTATTGTATCAAGAATGTCGCTTTCTAGATCGAATCCTGTTGGACCTGAAGCACTAAACTCTAACATGGGTATCGGAAACTCCAACGTTCCGATATCCCTCAACCCAAATCCTATTGGGATAATACCACCAATCTCTGGTCCAAATACTGGTGTATTCAGAGCACCTCCTGGATCAAATCACATTGTATCTAGGATACCAGCATCTGGTTCCAGTCCCGCTGCATCCAGAACCCCACCTTCTGAAACAAACCCTGTTGAATAAAAAGTACCAAACTCAGGTCAAAACGGCGTGAATTATAGCACAAATGTCAATAACTCAAATGGCCTGAATCAGGAAAATAGGTTGGGGTATAGTGGTCCCGATTTGATCTTCTCCCCAGAGGAATGAACACAAAGGGATCGGAAAATCTTTGCAGAAAGACAGCAGGAGGACGTTAGACAGAGCCGTCTCAGGGAAACCTTGAACCAAATCATACAACACAGCCCGCAGAGCTCTGATCCACTCCAAATTGACCTTTTCTCGGACACTCCCCCGAGGGAAAATAGTAGGTCCTATTCGATCTTCTCTCCGGAAGGAAGAGCACGAAGAGATTGACAAATTCTTGAAGATAGACAACAAGAAGGAGAATCTGTGATAGAACACTATTATAGATACATGAATCGCGCCACGAGACGCTATGATCAAGATGAAATCCTCTTAGTAAACTTGTACCGGATGATGGTAGACAATAACACTCCGAGGAAGAAAAAGAAGAAGAAGGATAGTTCCCACATAAATAATGACCAAGGTGGCGGAAACATCAAAGATCCTCCCTCACCACCATCAAATGGAGTCAACCGTGTCATCAACAACATTAATGGCTATACTGGAAAAACAATTTCCCTAACTAAGCTGAAGGATAGTGTATGGACCTTACCACATACTAAGCTGGTCAACAAGAATCTCCATTCTGAAGAAGCTATTATTTTCTCAGAGAAGGATGACGTACCAAATCAGATGCTTCATTCTGATCCTCTCATCATCTCGGCAACCATACAAGATTCTTTGCTAAAATGAGTCTTCATAGACAGCAGAAGTGGGGTAGAAATAATGTTCCAGGACTGCTTCCAGAAGTTAGGATTTACTAAAGATTACCTTAAACCTACGGGTCCGATCTCGGGGTTCACAGGAAATCCAATAATACCTTTCGGGGAAATCACACTCCCCATCACAGTAGCAGAAGGAGCCAAGAGCCTAACCTTATACTGCACATTTGTGGTAGTAGACACTGTCACACCCTTCAACATTATCCTTGAAGATTTTGGATGGGCCAGGCTAAAGCCGTGCGGTCTCCTTACCATCTGATAATGAAGTTTCCAACACCACAAGGAGTAGGTTCAATCAAAGGAGACCAAGGAGTGGCACATTCTTGCATAATCACGGCCGCCCGTGACCCCTGAAAAGAATATGACGATTATATGTCAAAGCACCCTCCAACTCGGGGGAAAGCGGTATTAAAAGTTTTACTAACCAACCCCGAGAAAAAGGACCATCTTTGGGTTTCTCACTTCAATCTCCAAGTCACCAACAATGAAGTCGAGTATGAAACTCTCAGTACTAGACTAAAACTAGCTAAAAACCTGGAAGCAGAAGACCTTGAGGTCGAGGACCTCGAAATCTTCAATGACTCACAGATCTTGATTCAACAGGTTAAAGGCGAATATGAAACTCGAGAGTACAGTCTCCAGAAATACCTCGGGATAGTTAAGCCTCTCCTGAATCGATTCCAACATTACAAGTTGAATGTTATCCCCCGAGAAGATAACCACAAGGCTGATGCACTTGGCAAGCTTGGCTCCTTGGACCTCAACATAAGATCTTCTCAAGAATTGCTAATGGAAATTCCAGCGAAGAGAAGTTACAAGAAGAGCAGCATCATGGCTAATGACATCTCAGACACATGGAGGAACCCCTACATTGAATACCTCCAAACGGGTACCCTTCTCAAGAATAAGAACCTGGCATAGAAGGTCCGAGGAACACATGAAGGAGTCTACGGTAGCTATCAAGATCCACATACCATTATTCAAAAGTTCCCACAGAAGAGTTATTTTTGGCTTATGATGCTACAAGGCGCCAAAAGATATATCGATTCTTGCCAACAGTGCCAGAGATTTGTTAAGATGATCCACATGCCACAGGAGAATATGATTACCATCCAAGAATCCTGGCCATTTGTTCAATGGGGCATAGATCTTGTAAGGCCTTTTTCCCACGGCCCCTGTTATCAACTTCTGCTGGAAAAATATTGTAGGTCGCTATGGTGTCCCGAAATACATAGTGACCGACAATGGAGCACAATTTGCTAATGATCCCTTCAAGAAAAGGTGCAAGGAGTATAGAATACACCAGCAGCTCGCCTCAGTATATAATTCAAAAGCTAAAGACCAAGCAGAAGCTACGAGCCGAGCCTTGGTATGCGGCATCAAAAAGCGCCTCGAAGGAGCTAAAGGAAACTGGATCAAAGAATCACCAAATATGATCTAGACCCATAAACAACACCAACTACAACAACAGGAGAGACTCCTTATAGCTTAGGGTATGGGTCCGAAGCGATCATCCCCAGGAAGATTGGGGTCCCCTCCTGTTCGTACCACTCAGCCAGATGACGAAAATGGCAAGGTGATGTGGCGGAAAGATTTATGAAGAAGTTGGAGCACCCGAAGACTCTTCGTAAGTTATGATATTTCTGACCGCAGTATCAGAATTTGACAAAAGAGTAGCATTTTCTGAGTACAAACGGCTTTTTAATAATAACTCATGATATACATGAGTCTTGCTGGTTTTTGGGCGAATTCCTTTGTCTTAAGGGTCAAATTCGCGTTTTACTGTTTTATTCCAGCACTTTCAATAATGTTTTTGGTCACTCGGGGACCTTTTTGTTATTTGTTATTTTTGGTGGCAACTAGGGTTGCTATATAAACAATTTCTGGTCTTTTTCAGAAGACGATTTTTGATATTGAATGAAAATTGAGGATTTTCCTCCATACTTGTCAATTCTTAAGTTGTTTTGATTCATACAACTAGGATTTGATTGAGAGTTTGTTATTTGTCTCACGCACGCTGCATCAGAGTGGTATCAGATTCCAAAACGGTCCTCAGTTATGCCGCCCCGTCTACATAGAGGACCTCGCGACGGACCCATGGATGACGCTGCTGATCTGCGACGACAAATCGAACTGTTGACACAGCGATTGGATGCTCTCGACCAATCGGCTGCGGAAGATGACGTGAATTCTTTTGGACGTCGCGACCCTTCCCCTGATCGTAATGCTCGCCGTTGGGAGAATGGTTTCAAGGTTGAAATTCCTGAGTTTCATGATGGCCTTCAAGCTGACGAGTTCATTGATTAGCTAGCACAGGTCGAGGAGATCCTAGAGTTCAAGGAGGTTCCTGATAATCGTCGTGTGCCTTTAGTGACAATTCGTTTGCGTGGTCGTGCACAAGCTTGGTGGCAACAATTGAAACAGAACCGTGTTCGGCTGGGTAAGGATAAGATTAATGACTGCGAAAAGTTTAAGAAACACATCAAGACTGCGTTTCTTCCCTACAATTATGAGCGCGAATTGTACCAGCGCTTTCAGTTGCTACGGCAGGGCCTTCATTCTGTTGATGAGTATACCGGTGATTTTTATCATCTACTTGCTCGCACCAATCTTATGGAATCTCCTACTCAATTGGTTTCTCGTTATATTGGTGGTTTACGTTTACAGTTGCAGGATGTTTTGAATATGTTTGATCCTGTCACAGTTGCAGAGGCACATCAGCGTGCACTACAAGCAGAAAAACAGTTAGCTAAGCGTGCCACCGTGGGTTTTCGCCTACCTGCAAGTACAGCTACACAGCCTGAACATGGAGTTATTGATAAGCTTACTCCTCTAGTCGCTTCGGCTACTCGCAGTTTTACTGGCCCTCCACCTGGACGTGTAGGAAGCAGTACACGGTGTTTTAATTGTGGAGATATAGGACATCGACAAGAAGACTGTCGCAAACCACCCTCAGGTAACCGCGGTCTCCTTACTACTGATGGTTCTGAAGTTGATTCTCCCCTCATTTTTGATACACCTATTTATGATACCTATGAGGACGACGTGGTTGATGAGTATGTGACTGGCGACATTGGTCCTGTATTGATGTTGCAGAAAACCTTTTTAACTCCTCGCGCTCCGGACCACTCTGAGTGGCTTCGCAATAATGTGTTCCAATCAACTTGTACCATTAAGGAAAAAGTGTGCACCTTTATTATTGACTCAGGCAGTTGTGAGAATGTGGTGTCTGAAGTGGCGGTTTCAAAACTTGGCCTTCCTGCTGAAACCTACCCCAAGCCTTATAAGCTTGCCTGGCTCGGTAAGGATACAGATGTTACTGTTTCTAAACGTGTCCTGGTGAGTTTTTCTATTGGCACTACATACAGTGATGAATTATACTGTGATGTTGTCCCTATGGATGCTTGTCATTTGATACTTGGTCGTCCGTGGCAATATGATCATGATTTTCAGTTTAATGGTCGCACCAATACATATTCGTTCTTATTTCGCGGAAAGCGGATTATATTGGTACCGACTAAGCCTTGTGTGACTCCTTCTGTTGTTGATAAGGCACACACGACTCTTCTCTCTCGGGTTCCTTTCCAAGCTGCTATGGAAGACTCGGGAGTTGTATTTGTGCTGTTTTCTTCTCCAACTTCTATGGACATTTTCTACTATTCCAATTGCAGCCCAACCTTTGTTGCGGGAATTTGCTGATGTATTTCCAGAGTCATTACCCGCAGAACTTCCACCTCTGCGTGATATTCAGCACCATATTGACTTGACACCAGGAGCTGCACTACCGAACAGACCCCATTACCGTATGAGCCCTAAAGAACATGAGGAGCTACGTCGGCAAGTTGAGGAGCTTCTGGCTAAGGGCCATATCCGGGAAAGCCTTAGTCTTTATGTTGTTCCTGCCCTGCTTACTCCTAAGAAGGATGGTTCTTGGCGTATGTGTGTGGATAGTCGTGCTATCAATAAAATTACGGTAGGCTATCGTTTCCCTATTCCTTGCTTGGATGACTTGTTGGATCAGTTGGGTGGTGCTTGTGTGTTTAGTAAGCTGGATTTGAAAAGTGGTTACCATCAAATTCGTATTCGTATGGGAGATGAATGGAAAACTTCCTTTAAGAACCGTGAAGGCTTATATGAATGGTTAGTGATGCCATTTGGTCTTTCTAATGCTCCCAGCACGTTTATGAGGGTTATGAATCAAGCTTTACGTCCTTTCATCGGAAAATTTGTCGTAGTTTACTTCGACAATATATTGTTTTATAGTTCCAACCCTTCTCTGCATCTTGACCACCTGAGGGAAGTGTTATTAGTTCTTCGAAGAGACAAGTTCTACGCCACTGCTGCAAAGTGTGCTTTTCTTAGTGAATCTATCAACTTTTTGGGCTATGTGGTCTCTCGCGATGGTCTCCAGGCTTACCCGAGTAAAGTTGTTGCAATTGACCAGTGGCCACAGCCTAAAACGATCAGCGAGGTACGCAGTTTTCATGGACTAGCTTCCTTTTATCGGCGTTTCATCCCTCATTTTAGTGGAATTATGGCCACGATTACTGATTGCATGAAAGGGACCAAATTTCATTGGACCTCTGAAGCTGAGGCTGCATTTCGTGAAATTAAACATAGGTTGACGACCACCCCAATTCTTGTGTTGCCTGATTTTTCTCTACCTTTTGAGCTTCATTGTGATGCATCCAAAACTGGTATTGGTGCTGTTCTTAGCCAATCAGGGCGACCTGTAGCTTATTTCAGTGAGAAGCTATCGGGAGCCAAGCTTCGATTTAGCACATATGATGTGGAATTTTATGCAGTGGTGCAGGCTGTGAAACATTGGCGCCACTACCTTTTTCAAAGAGAATTTATCCTCTAAACCGATCACGACTCTCTTCGGCACTTGGGAAGACAAGATAAGATTTGTCATCGCCATGCCTCCTGGCTTTCTTTTCTGCAGCAGTTCACTTTTGTAATTAAACACAAGGCTGGTGTCTCTAACCGTGTGGCTGATGCTTTGAGTCGTCGTCATGGTCTTCTTACTGAAATGCGTATTCATGTCCCTGGCTTTGACTCTTTTATGGAGTTGTATTTGGATGATCCTTTCTTCGCGGCCGTGCTATCTAAAATTCAGCAAGGGGAGCCGACAGATTTCATATTGGAGGATAGCTTCCTTTTCCGTGGTCTTCAGTTATTATTCCTGATTGTAGCCTCCACTTGAAGATGATCCAGGAATTACACAATGAGGGCCATGTTGGACGTGATCGTACTTTTCAGCTACTTTCCGGCTCGTATTTTTGGCCATCCATGCGCAAGGAGGTTGGTCGATTTGTGGCTCGTTGTCGTGTTTGTCACATGGCGAAGGGCCATTCCACTAATGCAGGTTTATACATGCCACTTCCTATTCCTACACAACCTTGGTCGGATGTTAGCATGGATTTTGTGCTTGGTCTTCCTCGTACTCAGCGCGGTAATGATTCCATTTATGTTGTGGTGGATCGTTTCTCTAAAATGGCTCACTTCATTCCCTGTAAGCGCACGGCGGATACTGTTCTTGTTGCCCAGCTTTATTTTCGTGAGGTTTATCGGCTTCATGGGCTTCCTACCTCTATTGTTTCTGATCGCGATACTCGTTTCTTAAGCCATTTTCGGAGAAGTCTATGGCATTTGGTTAACACTCAGCTGAACATCAGTAGTGCCTATCACCCTCAGACGGATGGTCAAACAGAGGTTGTCAACCGCTCTCTTGGTAACCTGCTGAGAAGTTTGGTGGGTGATCACTTAAAATCATGGAATTTGAAATTATCTCAGGCTGAGTTTGCCCACAATCAGCCCCTTCCATGTTGTGTATGGTTTATCCCCAAGGGGTCCTCTTGATTTGCTGGCTCTGCCTAGTAAAGTTCATACACACTCTACGGCTGAGGAGTTTATTTCTGAGCTGCAGAAAATTTATCGACAAGCTCATTCCCAACTCACTGCCGCCACTGCTCAATATAAGGCACAAGCGGATCAGAAACGTCGTGCTGTGGAGTTCGAGGTTGGAGATTTTGTTTGGGCTATTCTTACTAAAGATCGTTTTTCTGCTCATACATATAATAAGCTTGCTTCCAAGAAGATTGATCCTGTTGAGATTGTGGAGAAGATCAATTCCAATGCATATCGTCTTCAGTTGCCGAGCCATATGCGTACTTCTGATGTGTTCAATGCCAAACACCTTGTGCCTTTTGTTGGTGATTCTTCCTCTGATGAAGACATTGACGCTGCTTTGGATTCGAGGACGAATCTTTTCTTCCATGGAGGGAATGATGTGGCAGAAAGTTTTATGAAGAAGTTGGAGAACCCGAATACTCTTCGTAAGTTCTGATATTTCTGACCGCTGTATCAGAATTTGACAAAAGAGTAGCGTTTTCTGGGTACAAACGGCATTTTAATAATAACTCATGATATGCATGAGTCTTACTGGTTTTTGGGCGAATTCCTTTGTCTTAAGGGTCAAATTTGCGTTTTACTGTTTTATTCCAGCACTTTTAATAATGTTTTTGGTCATTCGGGGACCTTTTTATTATTTTTTATTTTTGGTGGCAACTAGGGTTGCTATATAAACAATTTCTGGTCTTTTTCAGAAGACGGCTTTTGATATTGAATGAAAATTGAAGTTTTTCCTCCATACCTGTCAATTCTTCAGTTGTTTTGATTCATACAACTAGGATTTGATTGATAGTTTGTTATAGGTCTCACGCACGCTGCATCACAAGGCCAACGAAGAAAACCTTTGTCTCGACCTTGACCTCCTAGAGGAGAAGAGAGTAAATGCTACTATCTACAAAGCCAAGGTAAAGAAAAGATTCATGCGCTACCATGACAGAAGAGTTCGCTTGGCCACTTTTGTTAAAGGAGACCTCGTCATAAGGTTAAATGAGAAAAGCAAGAGAAAAGTGAAAGGGAAGCTAGCCCCGAACTTGGAAGGTCCATACCGAGTCCTAGAATCCCATCCAGGGGGAGGCTACCTCTTGGAAACTATGAAGGGGGAACCCATGCCACGAAGATGGAATGTAATTAACTTACGGATGTATCACAGAAGATCCAAAACTCAAGAGAGAGCCTCACAAAGGTTCGAGATTAAAGAGCGCCCGAGAAGCCTCAGCAAGGCCCGAGACAAGTATACTCTAGCACAAACGGGTACACAAACTCAAAACCCACTATTTACTTTACTTCTCTTCTTAAAGTTATAAACTTAGATTGAAGTTATGATATTCTTATACCTGTCCTTATCATAAGCAATCTTTAAATTCCTTTTCTAAAAAGAGGATTGTTGTCTTAAGTATAACATTGATTGCTGTTCAAAACAATATACTTTATAAAGTATATGATTGGTCAACTTATAAGTTGTTTGGATCCAATATTCAAATACCAATCGTTTTGAATAAAAGAGATAGGTTCGAGATAAAGTACTTCAAAAAAGTGCTTGATTGAGGTCTATAGACCAAAAGGGCAGACGTGCTCAAAAATCAATCATCCCAACATAAAGAGGAGAAACCTCAAAAACAAAAAGTTCATATCAAAGGTGTTATTACATCAGAATATGATACTTCTAAGAAAAGACCCTCAAAAAGGGCACACATAGAGGAAAACTCTCGATTATAAAAAAGACCCTCAAAAGGGCATACATAGAGGAAAAACCTCGAATCTAAAAAAGACCCTCAAAAGGGCATACATAGAGGAAAACCCTCGAACACAAATAGTTCATATCAAAGGTGTTATTACATCAGAATATAATACTTCTAAACAAGACCCTCAAAAGGGCACATAAGAGGCTAAACCTCGAACCTAAAAGAACATATCATAGGTGTTATTACATCAGAATATGGTACTTTTAAATATACCCTATAGTGTTTCCTAGGACTTCACCATAAGTGACACTAGAGAGATGGGCTATTGTCAACTTTTCTACACGCTGTGACATTAAAGGCCTTGGCAAGAAAAGTCCGAGGAAGAAGCCCAATAACATCAAGTACACAGAGTATTCATCATGGACAACTGCGAAGACCTGATCCTGGAGTATCTCAGCTTGGCATAAGCTCCTTTCCAGTAAATCATGAGACCGAGGTTCATGTGCAAAGGATTTCAGACTTTGAAGCTGACGAGGAGATGCCTAGACTAATCCACCTTATTTATGGAAGAACTAGAAATCACCTCTTCAAGAGAAGGTAATTCAGGATACTTAGCTTTCATAAGCCTTAGTAAATCTCCTGATGTTACTATATTCTCGGAGGGATCCAATGCATCCAAAAACTCGGCCCCAGGAATCCAGCGTTTTGCAGTAAGAGCAGCGAGCTTATCAGCAGCATCAGGATGATAGAAGATTTCCTTCATCATCTCCACCTCATTCTCAGACTGGCATAGATGCAAGATGCCATCCAAGATCCCATGCAGTTCAGAGGAATGGAATAAATCCCCATACTCCTCCCGGTGGCTCTGAAACTCGGGGTTACAATCAAGGAAAACACTCCAACGCTTTAGAAGCCGTTTAGCCTCCTTTGAATCCTTCTCCTGGGTTGATTTTGCGACAGCTCCTCGACAATATCTCGATAAGTCCCTATCTCTTTCTCTTGAGACTTTCTCGCCAACAGCAGGTCCTTATTCTCGGCCTCTAGCTGCTTCACCCTGGCTTCTAGTTGAGTCACATCCAATGGAGCCTGAACGGGTGGATTAGAATCAACAGACTTAGCAGTCACAGATGAAAGGGCAGCCTCCATTTTTACCTTCTCAGCCTTGAAGAACCGGCACTTTCTATGTAATCCCATCACGGATTCAGAAAAATGACGAATCACATCATTGGCTCGAGACACTACCGTGGACAGATCCGCCATCAGCTGCGAAATAAAAGGAATATTAAAACCTGGCATTCAAGATATCTATACAGTATGATAAGAAAAATAAATACCTCAAAAACAAAGGGATATTTCTTAGAAGACCTCCGAGAAGCCTGACCATCCTCTTCCTCTGGGCAGCTCAGATAGCACTTTAACTTCTTCAAAGAAGCATCCTCAGAGACCACCAACTCAAGGTCAGATTCATCATCTTCAGAGGACTCCTCCACCATCGATTCCATCTCCTCGGACTGCACTTCCTCGGATTCCTCTGCTTCCTCATCTATGGCCCGGAGTATAGCCTTCCCTTTATTTGGAGGAGATGTTGTACATATATAAAGATAAACCTCAATATATGACACAAGAAAATCATATTATATGACAACAGTATATGACTAGAAGAGTTACTTGAAGAAGACCGCCTAGAAGAAGATTCACTATGATTCTGAGGAGACTTTCTCGGACCCCCTTTCCTGGCCTTATTCTTCCTTTCCTGGATTTTATCTGAGAGGGCCCAATTCCGACCAGGCTTCAAAAAGCTGGAGGTAGATTTCGATCGAGGAACATCCAACAGGTACGAGTAAGTGATACTAGGCCACTGCCACGCAGAGCCATGTGAGCCCATAACAAAATCCTTTCTTTGAAGGGTAATGTCCTCCTTCAGGAGCTCCTCAATGATGCCCTTCAAGTGATCAGGAATGATGAAACCTCTATCACGAGCTATAGCATCCTTCGGATGGGGATGCAAATCAGGGACCTCGTATTTGCTCCGGTCGAAAGAGAAACAGTCTGCCTCCCACACACCACTGTTATCAGGAAACGTGATGGGTTTTCTCTTCCTCAGAGTAAGGGTAATGTACTCGTAAGTCTCAAAAGAGAATAACGTATATAGACTCCTGAATAAATCCAGGCTTGGATCGTAGTTCTTCCGAGCGCACCAGGACATCACCGCCATGATCAACACTATCACATTGGAATGTATTTGGCTTGGATGCAGTTGATGATGTTGCAGGAATTCATGAAATAAAGGGGGAAAAGGAAAAACTTATCCCTTGCTGTAAAAACCTCTCATAAAGTACCCCTCTAGTGGGGCTCACCAGATCTTTGATAGGAACTTCTCCATCCTCGAGCTTCAAACCAGCTTCAAGAGGATATGACAGCCTGAAGGACCGCAGATACCGTAGCGTCCTTTCATCAACCACTTTGGTGACATCATTCACACCATCAAAGGCCGGAACCCGTTTATCAACTCGGGGCTCCGCATTAGGGTCCATCTCTGACCCAGAAGCACCTTCATCCGCCACTCCAGTTACCGCCTGCAGCGGTGAAGCGACGGTAACTTCCATCAGCTCCCCAGCTTCGACTTCCAAAAACAAGGTGCTCAAGTCACGGTCATCTGAGGCTCTGTTTTTAAAAAAATTCTCCACATTGCCAGGGGGAACGCTGGAACTTGTTGAAGTCATGGCAATATAGAGAATGGGGGGAAGAGAATATACGAGGAAAAGGAGACAAATTTGAAGGAAATTTCTTTGGAAACTTCAAATGCAGAGAAGGAAAAAATTACTTGGTTATATAACCAGTAGTTAGTAAGCATTTAAGTGGAGTAGTTTCCTCTTCTCGCGCAACGATACATGCAATTGGAAGGTTGGTCCTCCTCACCGCCAGAAGATACAATGAACCAAGACCACGTGTAAATCTCCTCAGAATTTAAGAAGCCAGATTCAGATCCAACCATACATATGTATTCACCATCTGGATTTCAAAAGAAGTTAATCTCAGCCGATCATATATTTGATGAAATACGAAAGAACTTGAAACTAGATATTCAGAAGGGTAAGCCTGAGAAGAGAGTCCCCAAAGGACACCCCGAGCTTAACACCCCGAATTAGTCTCCCTCGAGTTATTGGTCTTCCCTCAAGAAGCAAGCCTCTCCTTCAACCTTCGAGATGGAGCACTCTATACTCTGAAGATCTACCTTGGGGTTACTGATAAGTCCATGGTTCGTATTCGGACCCCGTTCATACTCGGACCAGGGCCCGAGAAGGGTCATGGGCTCGAGATACACGGAGGATGGGTCCACGGTTCCATCAATCCTAATCCTTATAAGGAATTCGTATATTATGAATGTTCTATGAGGAATATACATCTTCTCAAAGATGGTAATTCAGCTATCCTAAATATGGTAATACAACCATGTCCGAAATATACTTCTATTATACATGGTAATACAAACTCTATTCTCATAAGAGTTGTATTCATGCCATAAATACATATCTTGGTGATCTACAGATTGTAGTCATATAAATACGCTAAGAGATTTGGTAGACCTCTCATCTAATCTCATACTTTATAATTTACGCCTTAAACAAATATACTAACTTGAGCGTCAGAGTGTCTATCCCCGGGACACCCGGGGCCTTTGTCTTGCAGATCAGTTCGAGAGCCTGGTTCGTCGTTGAAGTGTTGGTGTCCGGCATACATCACTTTGGTCCATCTACAAAATTTGCAGATTTATTAGAGGTTGCTATGCATAGTGCACATGACGACAAATTACTACCCTTCCACCTTATACAAATTCAGGTGACATTACAAATCCAATGCTCATTTATTTCAACTATGATTTCATTTCAAAATATTTCTTATACTTCTTCACTTTTGGCACCGAAAGCAATCGTCAAATTGGGAGTGCGGTTACTATGTGATGTTATACGCAAGCGAGTGTGTCGCTGGCCTTGTTGAAGATACTTTTGAGTTCAATTACTTCAATTAGTTTATAAAGTGTCACTTGTTAGTATTTCATGTTCATGTTTTGTGCCTAGATGTCATGCATCTTGCAATTGACAGCTTAGACAATTAAAATGAAACCCTAATTTAGTGAAAATGGGTGGAAATGGCTCAAATCCTATAATTTTGTGAAACTTACGAATTCTCTGCGAGCTCGTTACTTGTCTCGCCAGTTACATTAAAATTGGTGCGACCGTCTTGTACTGTTGCTACTTCACTCGCAACAATTATATTTCTGAGCATAGTTTTTGCGCTATCGCAACCAAATCGCTTGTTCTTTTCTGCCTCTCCAATCTGATCTATGTCGAGCTCGTAACTATACACGCCAACAACATGCGAATCACTAACTTTCTTGCAACGTCATTTGTTTTTCTCGCTCACCCAATGATCACACGACGTCGTTTAAACTTAGCGATAACTGTAGTGAGCTCGTTACTACACACTTAAGCGTTTTTCTTATGATATCGTAACCTCTCTCGAACCAACAATTTTTATTATATAGGCAGGTTCAGTTGCGAGCTCGCTACAGGTTTACTAGCAAGTAGCACGCCTCTGTCGTAACCTGGCTCGTTTTGTTCAACCCTAAATGTTGAATTTGGCTTGTAACGAGTTCGCTACCTCTGACCCGGCGAATCGCCTCTATTTCTCGTAACCAGTCTCGTCAGCTGATATATATATGACAACCTAGGCTACCTTACGATATCGTAACTAGGTTTTAGTGATCCGCACGGTAGACGTCGTAACCAGTATCGTACACATTCATTACAATCTAGGCTTTCCAATGTAGCGAAATCACTAATATTTCATCTGGCGATCCGTAAGCTTCCGTCGTAACAAAACAATCAACCATTTGTTTGGTACTAGCGTTTGCTAGTTACGATATCGCAAACAGTCAATTCATATCATACAGACTTTCAAGCTAGCGAGTTCGTAAGCATTTAGCAAGGCGTATAAGCCTTCATCTAAGGCGGAAACAAACGCCTTAAACCCAAAAACATCTAAGGCGGAAGAGGAACCGCCTTAGATGATTTTTCTCATTTAAGTCACAACCAGAGAAGGCATTTATTTTCTGCCTTAACACATGAAGGATGAACTACCTTAGATTGCTTGATATTCTAGTAGTGGTAATTACACCTTTGATATGAACTAATTGTGTTCGAGGTTTTTCCTCAATGTATCCCTTTGAGAATTTTAGAAGTATCATATTCTAATGTAATAACACCTTTGATATGAATTGTAACTTCTGTTTTTGAGGTTTTTCCTCTTTATGTTGAGATGATTGATTTTCGAGCACGTCTGCCCTTTTGGTCTATAGACCTCAATCAAGCACTTTTTGAAGTACTTTATCTCGAACCTATCTCTTTCCTTCAAAACGATTGGTAATTGAATATTGGATCCAAGCAACTTATAAGTTGACCAATCATATACTTTATAAAGTATATTTTTTTGAATAGCAATCAATGTTATACATAAGACAAAAATCCTCTTTTTAGAAAGGGAATTTAAGATAGCTTGTTATAAAGATAGGTATAAAAATATCATGACTTCAATCTAAGTTTATAACTTTAAGAATAGAAGTAAAGTAAATAGTGGGTTTGAGTTTGAGTACCCGTTTGTGCTAAAGCATATTTGTCTTGGACCTTGATGAGCCTTCTCGGACGTTCTTGATAATCTCGAACCTTTGTGAGGCTCTCCCTTGAATTTTTATCTTCTGTGATACTTTCGTAAGTTAATCACACTCCATCTTCGTGGTATGAGTTCCCCCTTCATTGTTTCCAAGAGGTAGTTTCCCCCCGGATGGGATTTTAGGACTCGATATGGACCTTCCCAGTTCGGGGATAGCTTCCCTTCAACTTCTTTCTTGCTTTTTTTTTCATTTAACCTCATTACAAGGTCTCCATTAACGAAAGTGGACAAGCGGACTCTTCTATCATGGTAGCGCTTGACTCTTTCCTTTACCTTGGCCTCGTGGATAGTAGCATTTTCTCTCTTCTCCTCTAGAAGGTTTCCCTCATTGGCAGTGCCATATTCATCATCTGGTTGAGAAGTACGGGCAGAGGGGACTCCAATCTCCATGGGGATGACCTCCTCGGATCCACAGACTAAGCTGTAAGGAGTCTCTCCTGTTGCTGTGGCTGGTGAGGTTCTATGGGTCCAGATCACACTTGGTAGTTCTTTGATCAAGTTTTCCTTTATCAGTCACTATGTATCTAGGATGCCATAACGACACACAATATTCTTCCAGCAGAAGTTGATGACTGTCTTGCCAGTTATGTTGGTCAAGGCTTCAGCTTCCACCTACTTCGAGAAGTAATCGATGGCCACTATGAGGTACCTGAAGTTACCAGGGGCCGTAGGAAAGGGTCCGACGAGATCTATACCCCATCGGACAAATGGCCAGGATTCTTGGATGATAATCATATTCTCATGTCGCACATGGACCATCTTAGCAAATCTCTGACACTGGTGACAAGAATCAATATATCTTTTGGTGTCTTGTAGCATCATAGGCTAGAAATAACCCATCTGTAGGAGCTTTCGGGTAACGGTGCGTGGACCTTGGTGGCTACCATAAACTCCTTCATGTGCTTCTTGTACTTAGTGTTCAACATAGGAAGGCCCAACACACTTGAGTAATGGTTCGAGGTACCCTTTCTTATATAAGATATCTTCGTGGATGACATATTTGGGAGCTTTAAATCGGACCTTCCGTGCCAGGTGCTTGTCCTCGGGAAGGGTTCCCGTTTGGAGGTATTCAATGTAGGGGTTCATCCATGTGTCGGAGATGTCAACAACCATGATGCTAGTTTCTTCGTAACTCCTTTTTGCCAGGGTTTCCATCAGTAATTCTTGATAAGATATTATGTTTGAGGTCCGAGGAGGCAAGTTTTCTGAGTGCATCAGCCTTGTGGTTTCCTTCTCGGGGAATATGATTCAGTTTGTAATGTCGGAATAGATTTAGAAGAGGCTTAACTATCTCAAGGTACTTTTGGAGACTGTACTCTCGGGTCTCGTATTCGCCTTTGACCTGTTGAACCACGATCTGTGAGTCACTGAAGATCTCGAGGTTCTTAACTTCCAGGTCTTTAGCCAGTTTTATTCCGGTAATGAGGGCTTCATACTCTGCTTCATTGAAGGTGGCTCGGAAATCGAAATGGAGAACATAAGGATGGTCCTTTCCCTCAGGGGTGGTTAGTAAAACTCCAGCATCACTTCCCCTCGAGTTGGAGGATCCATCGACATATAACCGCCATCTTCCTTGAAGTGAAACACCATAGGTTGTTCGACATCGGGGTCGGGGACCAGATCTCCTAGGATAGTGTTGACGGTCAAGATGTTATTCACTTTTCTGGCGTCATGGATAACCGTGATCATGCAAGAACGCGCCACTCCTTGATATCCTTTGATTGAAACTACTCCTTGCAGTGTCGGAAATTTCAGCATCAGATGATAGGGAGGTGCAATTTGTTGCATGATTCCTTGACGAATCAGTTTCTCGATCTTATTCTTGAGCTGATAACACTCCTCAGTGTCATGCCCCCGATCTCGGTGATATTGACAAAACTTCGGGGACCTTTGGCGCTCGGCTGAATACCTCATGGCGGGTGGGTCCTTTATAAGGTGCCTGTGAAAAGATAAAATCTCAGCCCGAGATATGGCTAGAGGAGTGTAGGATTTGAAGGTTGGTTTAGGAGTGCCTTCAGTTTTCTCGACCTTTGGCTTGTTGTCGAGGTCTCGGTGTCTTTTTATATGTTACCATATCTGCTTTGCTGGCATACTTCTCCATGATGGCTTGGAGATCTTGAATAGTGGTAGGATTTATTGCTGGCAACTTCATCCTCAGAGTGTTATTATCTACACTCATTCGATACAGGTTTATCAAGAGGATTTCATGTCGATCATAGCGTCTCGTGGCGAGATCCATGTATCTATGATAATGTTCTATCACAGACTCTCCTTCCTGCTGTCTATCTTCGAGAATTTGTCGATCTCTTTATGCTCTTCCTTCTGGAGAAAAGATCGAGTCGGGTCTACTATACCCCCAACTTATTGTCCCTCGGGGGACTGTCCAAGACAAGGTTGACTTGGGGTGGATCAGAGCCCTGCGGGTTGTGTTGTATGGTTTGGTTCAGGGTTTCCCTGAGACGTCTTTGTCTCGCATCCTCCTGCTGCCTTTCTGCAAGGATTTGCCGATCCCTTTGTGTTCTTTCTTCTAGAGAAAATATCGAGTCGGGACAACTATACCCCATCCTATTTTCCTGGTCCAGACCATCTGAAGTATTGACGTCCTTTTTGTAACTCACATCGGTTTGGATGGAAACCCTTTGACATGAGTTTGGTACTTCAGATCCAACAGGGTTTGGTCTAGAAGGTGGGGTTCTGGATGCAGCAGGATTGGAGCCAGACGCTGGTACTCCAGATACGATGGGGTTTGATCCAGGAGGTGCTCTGGATATACCAGGATTTGGACCAGAGATTGGTGCTCCTGTCATAACAGGATTTGGACCGATGAATATCAGAATGTTGAAGTTTCTGGCACCCACGGTAGAGCTTGGTGGTGGTTCCGAGGTAGAGCGTGCTCGAGATCCTCCGGGTCGACCACATCCTCGACCACGTCCGCGTCCTTGAGGGGACTACTCCGCTTCTGGATTGTCTTCTGGATTTTGCCCCTGCACGCGGGCGCTTCATCTGGGCTGCTCAGCGTCAGACATGTTGGAGGATTTGTTCTTCAGATGCGCTAGACCAGATCAGAGACAAGGTTCGGCAACGTCGTCAATGGTTGTTCATGTCCCACCGGGCGTGCCAAATTGATGTATGCCGGACACCAACACTTCAACCACAAACCAGGCTCTCGATTTGATCTACAAAACAAAGCCCCGGGTGTCCCGAGGGTAGACAATCCGACGCTCAAGTCAGTATATTTTCTTAAGGCATAATATATGAAGTATTAGATAGAGAGGTCTACCAAACCTTTGGGTATTTATATGGCTACAATCCGTAGATCACCAAGATATGTATTTATGGTAGTAATACAACTCTTATGGGAATAGAAGTTGTATTACCATGTATATAAGAAGTGTGTTTCAGTCATGGTTGTATTACCATGTTTAAGAGGATGTATATTCCTTGTAGAACATTCATAATGTACGCACTCCTTATAAGGATTAGGATTGATGGACCTGTGGATCCATCCTCCGCGTATCTCGAGCCCACGACCCTTCTCGGGCCCTGGTCCGAGTATGAATGAGGTCCGAATACAAACCCTGGACTTATCAATACCCATTCCTGGACAGATCATCTTAAACTCAATGTAAAAATATTTTTGAACTAATTGAAGAAGCCAATATGTCACACGACATTGACTGAAAAAGATAGGTTATAAGTGTAATGTTTAGTTTGACGTTTAATTGGAGAATATAGGTTATAATTGTAGTTTATAGTTTGAAGTTTGACGATATTCTCATACAAGTTCATGTTTTTATTTTTTAATTTTACATAATAAAAAATATTTAAAATATAGTTATAAAAGTAATGATTTTTAGATCAATAATTGTTATAAATATGGATTGTACATACTAATCTTTTATTGTAAAATTTTTTATTATTATTTTATGTTTAAATACACAATCTTTACATGTGCACGGGTATCATCTACAGTGAATCAGAGCCAATAGAACTACAGGAAAGGGAATCACGGGAGCTCAGGCCTGTCTAGAAATGAAAAGAACAAAGTTCTACAAACACAAAATCAGAGTGCAGACCTCCCCCAAACTCAACCTATATCTCAACCTCAGCCTAACCTTGCACCATTAGAAATACAGGCAGAAGCTCAAACTACACCAATTCAAACTGTGGAGCACCAGTCCTTAGAGATCATGGCATTGATCCAACCTATCAATGCTTTCAAAATTAATGTCAGGCCCCCTAGAGCAGCCTTCTACTCTTTTGATGACCTGGATACTTTGAACTCCAAGGAGAAGAGGAAAAATCCAAGAATGGAGCACCATCTTGCAGTCATTCCATACAGCCCAACTGTGCAGATTTCAAATGCATTCCAAGTATTGCAAGATAATCCAGAAGACTATAGTTCAGAAACATATGAGGAAGCCCCTAGTGAACTTGAGTGGAAGTCCACAGATGAAACACAGGACATACACACCAGGCAATCTTCAGAAGATACTAATAAGGCTGAGCAGAAAAAAAGAGGAACAAGGGGCATACTTACAGATGGCAAACCGTTGGAGAAATGGCTTAGGTCATCACAAAAATCCGAAAAGGTTAGTCAATGATTACACACCAAATTATTGGTAACATGATGGTCTGGAATATTAGGGGATATAGAACTTCTATTGAAAAACTAATTTTTTTACTCAGAACTCACAAAATTGATATGTTATGTCTAGTAGAGCCAATGCATCCCAATACAGATTTGACTAATTTGCAATTTATTTTACAATTCCAACATGCTATGCCTGTTGATAATGCTAAAATGTGGATTTTCTGGAATGGAAATTTTAATCTTAGCATTTCTTCCCAATCTGAGCAATATGTTTTTATTTCTGTAAATGATACATCTGGTACATATTTATTTCATGTTTGTTTTATCTATGCTAAAACCACTAGAACCTTGAGGTATGATTTATGGTCTGCTCTGTTAGACCTACCTAAGCACCCTACCCTTTTTATTGGGGATTTTAATATTGTTGCTAGAGTCCCTGAGAGGAAAGGAAGAACCAAACCTCCTATGGGTAGTATAAGGGATTTTAATGAAGTTATCTCAGCCTTAGGACTACAGGAAGTGCAGACAGTTGGAAACCCTTTTACATGGACTAACCATAGATCCAAAACTGACCTGCTACTTCAGAGGCTAGATAGGGGCCTAGGCAACCTAGAATGGATTGAAAAATTTTCACACAGCTCTATCCAAGTTCCATCTAGATCAACCTCAGACCATAACCCACTGATTCTATCCATCCAAACCTCTGAGATCAAAGCCCCAAAACCATTCAGATTCCAACACATGTGGCTGAAAAGGCAAGAATTTTTGGATGTGGTGAATAATAGCTGGACATCCCCATGTGAGCTATCAGGCATGGAAAAGTTAGTATGCAAGCTAAAGAGACTGAAATTGGTACTGAAAAAGTGGAACTGGGAGGTTTTTGGTGATGTGAATAAAAAAATCTCTTGGAGGCAGAAAACAAAGTGACTGAGTGTGAAATTAAATACCAGAACACTACCTTAGAGGCTGACCTAATTGAGCTAAATAAACAAAGAGCTCTACTTCTTAGATCTCAAATTGAGATGAACCTGTTCTGGAAGCAAAGAGCCCATGTCAAATGGCTTCAAGATGGTGATGCAAACACCAAGTTTTTTCACAACATGGTTAAAGAAAAAAGAGCAAACACCGTAATTGCAAAGATCAGAGACGGGAATGGAACTTGGATTACTGAACCTGGGAAAATTCAAGAAGAAGGGGTGCATTTTTTTCAGAGCCTTCTGAACACAGAGGACACAAATATCTATGGTTTCTACCACCAATACTTTATGGAGGAGATACCAAGGATAGTTTCAGACCAGGAGAATGAAGAACTAATAAATCCATTTCAGATGGAGGAGTTGAAAAGTGCAGTCTTTGATCTTAATAAAGACAGTGCCCCGGGCTCTGATGGATTCACTGGAAATTTCTACACACACTGCTGGGACACTCTCAGTTCAGATTTACTGGAGGCTGCAAATTCCTTTCTTAAAGGAGAGGATATTCCAAGAGCTATCAGTAGCACTTGGCTCACTTTGATACCAAAAACACAGAATCCTAGCCATTTCTCAGACTTCAGACCAATCAGCCTATCTAATTTTGTGAACAAAATCCTATCCAAACTCATTATGGAAAGGATAAAACCAATAATGCCCAGATTAACCTCCATAGGCAATCAGCCTTTTTAAAAGGCAGAGACATAGCAGATAACAACTTACAGATGCAAGAAATGGTAAGGTTGTTGGCAAAAAACCCTAGGTACAATAATGCTATTGTGAAACTTGATATGCAAAAAGCATTTGACAGGGTCTCATGGGCTATTCTCAACTCAGTACTTCTCCACTTTGGTTTCCATGGGGTTCTGGTTCAACTGATCCTTAAAAATATTAACTTAGCATGCTTCTCTGTGCTAATTAATGGTACTACAATGGTTTTTTACCTCCAATAGGGGCATTAAGCAAGGGGACCCTCTATCCCCCTTTCTATACAATTTGATCACTGAAGCTTTTTCTAGGGGACTGAAAAGGGCTGTGCAATGTGGATATCTCAAACCTTTCTTTATGCCTAGAGGTGTAGATACCATTACTCACCTAATGTATGCTGATGATTACAGTAATATTCACAGTAGCCACAAAAAAGAATCTGAAAAGATTAATGCTATTCCTGACTGCATATGAAGAAGCTTCAGGTCAAAAGGAGAATTTCAATAAGTCTGAGATTTTTATTCACAAAGAAGTAACCAGAGCCAAAAGAAGGACTATAAAAAGGACCACAGGAATGAAAATTGGCAGCTTGCCTTTCAAGTATTTGGGGGTCACAGTTTTTACAGGCAGAAACAAGAATTTGTACTATTATCCACTGTTAGACAGAATGGAAAGAGCTTTGTCCAACTGGAAAAACAGATGGATTTCAAATGCAGGTAGACTGATACTACTAAATTTTGTATTTCTGGCCATCCCAACACACACCTTTGCTATACTACAACCCCCCAAATTTATACTGAAAAAAATGGAGGTTATGGCTGCCAGGTTCTTTTGGGGGGAATCATCTGCTGGGCAAAGAAAGATCTGGAGAAAGTGGATTAAAATGGCAGTACCAAAGGATGAAAATGGCCTAGGTTTGAGAGATATCAGAGCTGTAGTTGGGGCTTTCTCATGCAAGCTGTGGTGGAAATTACAGCAGAATAAAACAGTGTGGACTTCTTATCTCTGCTCTGTCCCTGATACATATAAAAGCTCCCATACATGGAAAAAGATCTATACTATAACTGAGCATTGCAACAAAAATTCAAGGGTCATTATTGGAAATGGACTGTCATCTTTCTGGGACTCAAATTGGATTGGAATTGGTCCCTTATACTACATTTGGCCTGAACACCAAGAAATTTCCTTCCCTCACATAACAGTTGCTGAATTCTGTAGCAACAAGCCTAACTACTTACACTGTCTGGAGCCTTCACTGGCTACCAATGTTATACAATTATTGCAGGGAGCTACTACTTGTGGAAATAAAGGTGATGAGCTGATATGGGAAGCTAACAAGAATGGTGCATTCTCAGTAAAGGCTGCATACCAGACACTCAGAAGTTCATCAGCTGACACTTATGCAATATCAAAGGTATGGAATAAATTTTTACCTCCACAAATTTCTATCTTTATCTGGAGATTAGTTAATCATATTTTACCATTTAATGATATTCTATCAACCTTTGGCCTTCATCTGCCATCAAAGTGTCCCTTTTGCATGCATCAGGATTCATTAGACCATTTTTTCAATAACTGTGTTTTTAATGTGGAAATTTTAACATTTATACACAACCTCATTGGACTCCCCACTCCACATTTTAATTCAGTCAGACACAGGATTAGGTATTATTTGGTATTTAGAGGTAACACTAAAGCACACACAGCTGTTATCATTACCAGTGTCATCACAGCATTATGGTTTTTATGGTGTAGGAGAAACACTTTTCTGTTTGATAACACACTCATTAACAGTGATGCATTGATTTCAAAAATTAGGAAAAAGGTAACACTCATCTTTATTGCATCCCCTCTTAGAGGTGATGTTCGAAAGATGGGTGATTTAATTTCAACAGGAATGGTGCCTTTTCTGAAAATAAAGAAACCAAAGATGGTTAGAGCAATTAAATGGAATCCACCAGACAGGGGTTTAAAGGTCAATGTTGATGCATCATTTTATCATACTAATAGGGCTGGAATAGGTATAGTTGTTAGAGACTCAGTGGGACATGTCATCAGTATGAGGATAAAAACTGTTAATGCTCTGTCCCCTCTCCACTGTGAATTGCAAGCACTGAAATTTTGTTTTGCAGTTGGGAAGGAATATGATTGCCACTTCTGTCTGGAAATAGATAGCAGTAATGCAATCAGAGGAGTACAAAAACCTCTTACTTCTGACTGGAACATTAGGAGTTATTGTCACAAATTGCATGAAGAGATGCATGGCTTACAGATTAATCATATATATAGGGAAGGAAACAGGGTTGCAGATCTCCTTGCGAAAATGTGCACAAAATTTAATAACACTGTCTCCCTGACTCATACCCTAACACAGACACACATTTCTCCAATTCTGCAAGGCTTAATCAACCTGGATTCTCTAGGTTTACCTAGTCTCACAATTTCCGAGTTCACAGTGACTACTCCTCCTTTCTCTTTTGCAGAATCAAGACCCATTGGGAGGAGCCCAATGGCTGCAATGAGGATCCAAGCTGATACAGCATGAGTCAACACACAAAGCTTACCAATATTACATGGACTGTCACAATAATTTGTGACCTGGATTACTACCCATCTTCCTTCATTTCTTGGCAGATTTGGGTTTCGTTTATTGATTCACTAACATGCTCGGACATGTGAGAGAGACTGGTGGTGGCACTATCCAAAGAAATAGTTAGCTATACCAAACTATGTTAATATTTGTTCCATTTTTGCACCAAGAATTAGATTTCTTGGTGAGTGCAAATGTAATTGCACATCACTGTAATTTTTGATCAAACCTTATAGCCTTTTTTGGGGCCGATTACGGTTTAGGGTGCCGAATAAATCCCCTCCACTTTTTAGTGGTTTTAATTTATTTTTTTTAAAGGTATCATCTAAATCAAGAAGCACTTTTAGTGATCCAATCAACGAACTATAACTCTACCTTCACCTAGACATAAATTAACTTGTTACTAGGGTTTTATTTGACATGTTAGATCAACAATTCATTCCACCAAAACCATGATATGAATCAGCAAGCCAATATCCATGTGTTGAACCTTCAAGTCGATAAATTGACCAAAATTTATATGCTTACCTTTTTGAGAAATATCATTTGTTGTATACTTGAAATGGATTATAATATGGATTGTTTCAAGTAAATACTACAAGTACATTTTAGCATTTATTTCATCTTAAAAGTATTATTCTTCTAATTTAAAACTCAAAACATCATTGTGAAATTGAAAAATAAGAAATAAGTAAAATATTTGTCCAATACTTAAAATATGGAAGAATATATGTCTCTTACCAAAATAAAGTTGAATTTTGGTTTCAAACTGACAACCTATTTAAGAGAATTAGAGAATATTAACTTGCAAGAATTCAGAATAAGATTTGAACATGTGCGTGTATTCTATGTGAAAGATCATGCTAAACTTAAAAGATAAAAAGAAAGATGGATAAGGGGGCGATGAATCTAAAAATTGTATTATTGAACATTGATCAGTTAAAACTTTTTACATAAATGCAAATTTAGACTTTTATTCAATTCAACCAAATTCAAACTAGTAGAAAATATGAATTCTTTTTAATCTAATCTACTATTTTCCAACATTCTATTGGTTTTATGCAGATGGAAACTAGTTTATTGACCATAATAGTGCGTGATTTAACCAAAATAATTAAGTGGTAATTATATATATAAAACTTATTATCTGTTATCATTAGAACGTAAAACATGAACTAAAATAGCGGTGACCAAAAACATTTGGAATACGATAAGAATGAAATTTGAAAAAAGTTTGAGTCGATTTTCTCTCTGACCTCTCTCATCGATTGAGCCACACGCGCCTCCACCTATGCCTTTTTTCCTTTTCCCAACCACTGATAACGGCCTTTTCCCATCGATAACGTCTAGAAACGGTAATAATATGGCGGAGCCACCGGGCCTGACCGGTGGCGCAGCTGCCGGAAAATCGTATATTCAAGCCTTAGTTAACAAACAGACACCGTTGTTCAATTCCCTTCCTAACAACCCAGATATTCAACCCATCACATCCCTCAATGGCCGGCCGGCATGCCTATATGACGCCGAATCGGTCAAAGTCTTATCCAAACACTATAGCAAAGCTCTCGTCGGAAAATTCAGCCGTGGGAAACCTCCGATGGAAAAGATCCAGGCAGCGTTCAAAGAAATGAAGTTCAAAGGATATTTTCAGGTCGGCTTAATTTATTACCGACACGTCTTGATCCGTTTCTAGGAGGATGAATACTACTCAAATTTCTGGGCAAAATCCTACTGGACGGTGGCCGGAGCCCCAATGAAGGTGCTGAAGTGGTCTCCCGATTTCTCGCCGGATCAGGAACCATCGATCGCGCCGGTGTGGGTTACTTTAAGTAATGTCCCTGTCTATTACTATAACATCCAAACCATACAAGATGTTGCTGCCCAACTGGGAACCTTCATCAAAGTGGATGCAGCAACAAATGGTATCACCCGGCCCTCAGTTATCAAAATGTGCATCGAACTAGATCTGCTGCAGGATAGAATCACATCCATCCCAATTGGCACTCCAGAAAATTATAAGGAGTGTCCAATAGAATACCAAAATCTTCCACTTTTCTGCAAGCACTGTAGTAGAATAGGCCATGATGATGCACATTGTGTCTTCCAGCACCCTGAACTCAGGAGAATATGGAAAAAGAGACCTCAACAATATCAGAATGATCAGAATGCTGAAAGAGCTCCACAACAAGGCCCCAGCCAAGCAATGGTGCTATACACAGGGGCACAAAATTCTGGACAAACCCCAGCTCTAGGTCCCAATCCTAGGCTGGAGAGCAGACCCATGGAAACAGATGCCTCATCTCCACCAACTCTCACAATGGCTGTCATTCCAACTGCCTCCAAGGTTCCAGTTGACAATGCCATGTTGATGAAAGGCTTCTCTGAAATCCCATCTGTATCCTTTTGTTCTATTGATGACCTTTTTTTACAACAATTGAAACTCAAGAATAAAATGGCTAACAAAGGCCCGACTGAACTACAATCAACAGTCAGAGTTTCAAACCCATTTTCTGTTTTGCAGGAAGAGGATCACAACTCTGATACATCATTTGATGATGCATCTAGTGACCCTGTGTAGAAGGATCCAGTTGTAACTGTCACAAACTCAGAAGACACAGCACCACCAACCTCAGGTTCTTCTAAACTCATAGATAGACCTTTACCACCAGTATCAGTATCCTCTTTAAATAGTAGAGAAATAAATGATAGCATACAAAAATATTCAGACTCTTCCAACTCAATGGTAGAGGATGAAAATTTTTCAAATGCTCAAAAACACGTTTTGGGAAAAGGAAGTCTGTCTGAAAGTATCAGCAGAATTCTAAGGCCCAAACAAAAAATAAAATACACTGTCTAATGATTAGACACACAATAATAGGGAATATGATGGTCTGGAATATAAGAGGATATGGCTCCTCTTTGACGTACTAGATTAAAATCCTTAATCCCAATTCACAAAATATCAATTTTATGTATTATTGAGCCCAAACACAGTAATAGTGAAATAGAGTCTTTAAAGATGGAACTTCATTTTCAAAACTCATATCCCTCAAATAATGCCAACATATGGCTTTTTTTGAGTGATTGTTTCTCTGTAAATATTTTAAATCAAACTGATCAATTTCTACTCACAGCCATCACTGACATTTCCACATCTATAGTGTGGAATTGTGCTTTTATCTATGCCTCAACTTGCAGACAGCATAGAGAGGAACTATGGCAACATCTTGCATCTCTCCCACAAGCCCCAACCCTGTATATAGGGGATTTCAACACAGTCTCAACAGTGACAGAACGCAGGGGTAGGCACTGCCCACCTGTAAGGAGCATCAGAGAATTTAGCAATTGGTTGAGTGGTATGGGACTTCATGAGCTTCCAACAGTTGGAAAAAGATACACTTGGACCAATAATAGGAGGAGAGAGGATTTGCTACTGCAGAGGCTTGATAGAGGAGTTTCTGACATTGAATGGACAACACTCTTCCCCCACAGTTCCATTCAAGTGCTGGGAAGATCAACTTCTGATCACAACCCACTGCTAGTGTCAATTCAGGATGCCACTGAACAGACTCCAAGGCCTTTCAGATTCCAGACCATGTGGACAAACAGGCCTGATTTTACTGAAATGGTTAAGAAGGACTGGGACCTCCCTACCCAGCTCACTGGTATGCAAAAAATGGTAGCAAAATTAAAGAGACTCAAGGCAACTCTTAAGGAATGGAATAAGGTCTCTTTTGGCAATGTGCAAAGGAACATTATTGAAGCTGAAGCAAGGGTGGCTGAGCTTGAGATGGTATATGAGGAATCAGGGTGTGATCAGGACCTTGTAGAGCTGCAGAGAAATAGGGCCATCTTACTCAGATCACAAAGGGAGGAAAATATGTTCTGGAAGAAGAGGTCAAAACTGAAATGGATCAAGGAAGGGGATGTCAGTACAAAAAAATTTCACCACTCAGTATGGGAAAGACATTGCAGGTCTAGGATAGCAAAAATAAAAGACTCCAATGGACTCTGGATTACAAACCCTAATGAGATAAAAGAAGCAGGGGTCAAATTTTTTGAGGAGCTACTGAATGAGCCTCAGACTGATATTAGTGGACAGTATCTGAGCCATTTCTACTCAGTCATACCAAACATGGTCATTGATGAAGAAAATGCAGATTTGTTGGCCACAGTTGAACTGGGAGAGTTAAAGCAGGTGGTCTTTGATCTGGGATCAGAGAGTTCTCCAGGAGCTGATGGATTCACTGGGAGCTTCTTTACAGTATGCTGGGAAATTATCAGGGAGGATTTGTTGGAGGCAGTATCAGATTTCATGAATGGAAACAGGTTACCAAAATCCATCAGCAGTACTTGGCTCACCCTCATACCAAAGAAGCCTAATCTAGAGTCTTTTGGTGACTTCAGGCCAATAAACCTCTCAAATTTTCTCAATAAAGTGTTTTCCAAGATATTGGCTAAGAGAATCAAGAAGATTTTGCCAAGGCTAATCTCTATTGAGCAGTCTGCTTTTCTGAAGGGTATGGAGATCTCAGACAATGTGATACAGATGCAGGAGATGGTGAAACTGCTATCTAAGAACAATCATAAACAAAACATGGTAGTGAAATTGGATATGCAAAAAGCCTTTGACATGGTTTCTTGGGGCTTTTTGAATTCAATTTTATTACATTTTGGTTTCCATGGGAAATTAGTCAAGATTGTTATGGAGAATATTGCAGCTGCCAGTTTCTCAGTGCTCATAAATGGTGTAGCATCTGGCTTTTTTTCATCCACTAGAGGCATAAAGCAAGGAGACCCCCTATCTCCATTCCTGTACAATATTCTGACAGAATCCTTCTCCAGAGCTATAAAGCATTTGGTATCGTTCAGTATCTGAAAGGTTTTTCCATGCCAAGAGGAGTCCAATTGGTCACCCACCTGATGTATGCTGATGATACAACACTCTTCACAATCAATACCAAGAGAAATCTCAGAAGAATAAAGGCCTTTCTGCAAGCTTATGAGAATGTATCAGGCCAAAAAATAAACTTCTCAAAATCAGAATTCTTCCTTCATCCAAGAGCTACAATTGCAGAAATAACAAGGGCCAAAAGGGGGCTGCAGATGAGGCTTGGAAAATTTCCTTTTACATATCTGGGAATTCCTATCTTCACAGGCAGGAATAAAGCTATATTGTACCAGCCAATTTTAGAGAGACTTCAAAATGCCACTGGGAACTGGAAGAATAGGTGGCTTTCATATGCTGGAAGGATAGTACTCATCAAGCATGTTATACAGGCTATTCCAATGCATGTACTGACAGTGCTGAATCCCCCCAAGAATGTCATACACAAGATGGAAAGAATAGCAAGTCAGTTTCTATGGGGAGAGACTGAATTTGGTAGAAGAAAAGTTTGGAGAAAGTGGTCAAGAGTTGCCAGCCCAAAGGATGAGAATGGCCTAGGGTTCAAGGATTTTCAAGTTACAGTAAACTCCTTCTCCTGTAAATTATGGTGGAAGCTGCAGATCAACAACACAGTCTGGACTCAGTACATGTGGTCCCTGCCACAGTCATACAAGACTTCACAGACCTGGCATAAAATTTGTTCAGTTACTGAGCATGCTAATCTGAACTCAGTTATACTGTATGGAAAAGGCACATGCTCCTTCTGGGATGCCAACTGGTCAGGATTGGGGGCCTTGTTCTATAAATGGCCAGATGACATTGACCTTCCATTCCCTGAAATCTCCCTCAGCTCTTTTATCCAAAATAAGAATCAATATATAACTCTACTGGAGCCATACCTGACTACCACTATTATTCACATTTTGCAGGAAGCTCAAATCATACATGATCATGATGATAAGCTAATCTGGAAGCCTGCAAAGGATGGCAATTTCAGCATTAAAACAGCATATCAGAGCTACAAGCCAAGAGGGAGGCCCTGCCACAATCTACAACAGGTTTGGGATAACCCTACTCCTCCAAAAATATCATTCTTAATGTGGAGGGTTAGAAATAACCTTTTGCCTTTTGATGATATTTTAGAGAAGTTTGGTTTCAATTTACCATCAAAATGCTCACTGTGCAATTCCTCTGATTCAATAAATCATTTTTTTAACTCATGTGTGGTTAATGAAGGTGTATGGCATGCAATAAATAATTTGCTAGTTATTAGAGCTCCTAATTTTGGAAGTATAACTCAGAGGTTAAACTTTTATTTATCATACAGAGGTTTTTCCAAAATCCATAACAAAGTAATAAGAACAACCATATTTATGGTGTTCTGGACTTTATGGAATAGAAGAAATAAATTTCTTTATGATAACATAAAGCTAACCAATGAAGCCATTATCCAGAATATTATAAAGAAAATATGCATGTTTTTTACTGCCTTTCCACTCTCAGGGTAATGGGAAAAAAATAATTTTCTAATTACATCTGGAATTGTGCCTTATGTTTTGAGAAAAAGACCTAGACCCCTGAAAATTGTTAAGTGGATCCCACCTGACATTGGGTACAAAGTGAATGTTGATGCTAGTTTTAAGCAGAGTTCTGCAACAAATACTGGCATCGGAATCATTATTAGAGGGTCAGATGGTCTAGTACAAAAACTATATATGCATTGCCAGAATACCAGCTCCCCTTTGCATGCTGAAATAGTTGCCATCCATATTGGATACCTTGTTGCTATTGACATGAATTTACAGCATTTCACTATTGAATCTGACTGTCAGATTGCAATCAGAGGAATTTCATATCCCAACTTAGTGGACTGGCACTCATATGCCATATGCCATCAGTTGCACTCCCTAAATATCCATAATAGGCTGTCCCACACACTCAGAGAAGGAAATCTCCCTGCTGATTTTCTTGCTTCCAGGAGCCAAAATATGCAACTCACTGGGGAACTAAATCAAACAGAAGCTCCCAGGCAACTGAGGGGTCTTATCCAGCTTGATAGACTTGGTGTGCCCTCAGTAAGAATTCTCAGGATTTGTTTTTAGAAAAGAACATATACTACCTTTTTCCTCTTTGTATTTTACAGGGATGGACAGAGGCACACATGGTCAAGGGCAAAACCAAATTTTGGAGTTTATTCCCACACAGCCAGTTGGAGGCTTATCAGAAGCATATCAAGGCTTATCAGAAGCTGTCAGCTTGAATTTGGCATATCAAGGCTTCTTTCATGAAGTAATCTCATGGTTTTTTACTATGTACATAAGCTATGGTTTTGAATGGGAAGATCTCATGATTCTCAGAATTAGGTGGCGAAGTTGTGATTCGGTTTTTGTTAACTCGATCACTAAAGTGCTCCCCAATTCTTCTGAGACATGAGTTTCTTGTAATTTTTTAACCATTCTACCATAAGCTATCTGAATAGGCTGTAGCTAGAAGCCATTCTTTTGTTCTTTTTTGACAAGCTTTTCAGCTTGTGAGCCTATGCTCTCTCTTGTAACAAACAATTTTATTATTATTTTTTTATGACAGGTTTGGGGAGCCATAAAATGCCCTCCACCAAAAAAAAAAAAAACGGTGACCATATTTTGATGCTAGTTTACGTTGAATCGGAAAGTTTTTCCAACTTGGATACGATTGACTTTTCTAAATTCGGACTATCCTATTTTGATCACAACCACACCACTCTTTCTCTTAAGAATCTTCACTCTCCCTATCACTTGGTTATCTTCATCTTTACACCAGAGGATGGATGAAAATAAAGTAGTGAGATGAATGATATTTATAGGTATATTGATATTCATTGATTAACTAAAAATAAGTAACGAGAGAAGTTAGAGAATTAGTCAAAGCATACCTCGTTGCAGAAGTTCCAATTTTTCACTAACTAAAATTATTTGAAAATAAATTTTGTTTATTTCATCACTAGATATCAGTTAATAAATTGATGCCAAGAAATGAAATAGATATTTTTATCTCAACGTTAATATTTAATATCAGTGTCATTGACACAGAATTCGTGCGTTGATGAAAAGTTAGTTCGAAAAAGAACTCGTAACAAAATATATAATATTACTCGGCAATCACACCTTGAAAAATATATATAAATATCTTTTTGCAATCACACCTCCGGAAAAATTGGGTTAAAAATTCATACTCTAAATTATTATTAATCTCAAAACTCTCTTCTCTCCTTTTTCTTTACAAGGGTTAGAATATATATAGTTATGAAAATAACTCCAAATAGGAAATAATATATGTTAATTCTATTCTAAAACTAAAAGGAAAAATAAATATAATATTTCCAAACTAAGATTCACTTTTCATGAATACTTTTGGAAAATAGTCGTTCCCATTATTCATCAGTCATTTTTGAGCGTGTGCAACGCGTGTGATCAAACATGCCTCATTTGAAAGAGGCTCATATATTTTAAATTTAGCATGCGTGTATGTATACATAATTTTCAAGCTCAGTTAATTAGTTATAAATGGCATGTCAACCAATTTTTTGGTTTCTCTTGCACAAAATGTCTTTCGGGGATTATATTTGAGATTAGCGACACACCTTGACGTGCATGATATCTTCAATCCTAATATTAGAAAAAATATTTTCTATTCGTTCCATTTTAGAATTTTATTTCTCTACAGAAATGGATACTATTCATTTACAAAATATTATTCACCTCCCCTCTTACATTCATATCTTTAAATATACACGTTTGACCCCTTTGTTACAGACAAAGGTGAATTACAACGAATTAATAACATCAGTTTTTTATTTACAACCATGAACAATGTTACTTGAAATTCTAGGCTGGTGGTGTGTTTTTCAGTGGATGCATTAATTGGAATGCACGTATCACAAAAGTTAATTCTCGCCTTTAACATAAGTGATGAGGTGATGCGAACTATTAAAGTTCCTCATGCTTTTTCAATCATAGATAATTGTTGTTAAAAACAAATCATAGATAATTGTTAAGGGAAAATATGTTCTTGATAGGTCGTTTTTCTACCAAATAAACCTGCAAACAATTCGGTTTAAATTCAAGTATAGAGTAAGCAGGGTCGATCCCACGAGGAACAGTGTAATCAGATTCTTATATCTAAAGATGCAGTTTTTGGTTAGCAACCACCTTTTATGTTGAAAGAGTTTGTATTAACTATCTAAAAACTAAACTACACTAAACTAAGAATGCAAATAACAATTAAAATAAACAATGCAAATAACACGAAAACACTCAAACAATGCAATCCGGTTACGGGTAAATCCACATTAACAATTCATTCGATCACTGGCTCAGTAATTCATTAAGTTGTATAAACCAATCAGTTATAGACCTTCGAGAATAGCACACCCAATCCAATTTCTTCTTACTTTGTCGATAGCCAGCAAGAATAGCTAAACTGACTATTTCTCTAATCAAGATACAACCTAGCTGGAATAGCCTACCTAGATTTAATACCTCAACAGCATTAAGCACCAAAGAAACCCGATTCAAATAATTTATAATCAGAACAACTGTCACAAATTATCTACCATGTATTCCCAACTATTGGCGTATAGTTTCGCCACTAATTAAATCTACCCCCTAGATACAGATAAATAGAGGAACTCAATTGGCACTATTCCAAATAACAGAAGACTGATCAGATCTCAAGCAATTCAGAAATAAACAGGATACACAGAGAATAACAAGGAATCCACACAACATAATTATCAAGCACATTTAGGCCTCACATATGAATCATAGTTAATGCTTCAAAACCCTAACTGGAAACAAACCTAGCTACTAAACATATTAAACACAAACAAATAATTAAACATGAAACTAATTATAAAGAAAAGTAAAAGAAAACTTAGTCTTGATCAATGATGAAAAACGTATGTGTTGGCTGGCTCCAAAGCCTACGGATGCCCTCCAAACTCCGGAACCCCCAAAATAATATAATGTCTAAGTATATATAGGTTTTAGGGTAAACGAAACCCTAATCCGAATATTACAAGGAATTGGACTAATAAATTAATATATTATAATATAATTGGGCCTTCAAATAAATCTTCATTGTCTTCTCCACGTAGCCCAGTTAAGCCCAATTTATTAAAACCGCGACTGCAACAATTTAGCCCAATACTGATATCTCCAAGAACGTATAACTGATTAGTGATCGACATGTCGAAGCACAACTTAGCCGCCCGTAGAAAAAACCAGTAATAGAAATACATCTTAAACTCGCAGGCGTCTTCTTCTTCCCGGAATAATGGAATTGATGATCCATTATCCGTTGGAGCACACTACCTCATTAAAAAAACCTTTCGGAAAAAAGAGTGTAGTGTCTAGCTCCTCTCCATGGCTCTAAGTGCTTGATTTTGCATCTTTTTCACCACTTCTCCACTTGATTGTTTTCCACCATTTTTCTTATAATTCCTGCACCAAAAACACCTTCGTGCACATCAAATGGCAAAAGAGAGCTATAAAATCATATAATTAGATGCATAAAATACGCCTGATCAGTTCTGGTGTAGGAGGATTCCTTGGCATCTATACAGGCGACTCGGGAGAAAAGTTCTAATATGTTTACTGTATGGGTAATGATGTTAGAAAATTGGTTTTTTTGAGTTGGGTTCTTACTTGACTTTTGGGCCTCGATTTTGAGTGGCTTCCAATGTAATTTGGATTCGGTTCTTGGTGGTTTTGGATCCTCCTCTGTGAGTACTACAAAATCGACTATTTAAACACTCAAATCGGATCAACGGTGAATGAGATATCAATACTCAAAGTTGATCTCTTGGACTTGAAATAATGGACGAATTGGGCCGAAAATTGGGCCTAATTTTCAGAAAATGAAGTCAATTATTTTCCATAGTTGGCCTAATATTAAATTCGAATTTTCAACTGATAAATACAAGCTGTTGAGATAAATTCGAGTTTGTTCAGATAATAAAAGATTAATTAGAATATTTTCTGATTATCTAAGAACATTTCAACATATTTACTTACCAGTAATAGTAAATCAATTATGGGAGATAATAATCTCAACATATTTACTTACTGGTGATAGTAAATTAATCATGGAAGATAATTATCTCATAATCATCAGACTTAGCACTTTCTTATTCTGATAGGGTGTCTAGTGCGTATAAATAGAACCCTATAGGTTCAGAATCAATCATCTAATTCTTCAGTTGACAAGTTCTGAAGTCTCAAACTCTCTCTCCCTCCTCAGTCTAAAAGGTCCGACTTTGTTTCAAGCATTTTTCTTGTGATTATGTGATAGATAGCCATTGGGTAAAGTGCGAGTACGTGGTACTGCTACTCTTTAGTAGGCGAGTACCTTGATGGTTTTACCCTGGGGGCGAAGGTTTTAACGGGTCAATATCATTTCTAGGGCAGTGACCTGTCACGACTCCATCTGTGTATATATTTGATTATTTTATTTTTGGATTTATTGTGCATGATAATTAATTTTATATTATCTTACAATTAATTTTCTATATGTTGTTCCAACAGTGTGGAAACGAAATTTTATTTAGAACTGTATACTGATTGTGATTTTCTGAAAATCAATGTGTAGTCGATATATTATTCAAACAGATATTATTTAATGTTTTCGAAGCTATTTGATGAAAATCAATGTGCAGTCGATATATTATTCGAACAGATATTACTTAATGTTTTCGAAGCTATTTGATTAATATGAAAATCAATGTGTAGTCGATATATTATTCAAACAGATATTACTTAATGTTTTCGAAGCTATTTGATTAATATGAATATTCTTCCTTGTTAATTAATATGCATGTGTATATGTGTATTAAATGCTTACTGCATATTAATTGTTTACACATCACTTATTCACATGCATGCATACATTATTAGTTTTGCATGAGATGTGATATCAACTAATTATTGGCTGAACGGATGTGTCTGTAATATGCATGTACAGTATTAGTTTTGCATGCGATGTTATATCTGCTAAATGATAACCGAACCTATGTGTATTTAATCTGCATGATTATTGTGATAATTGATAAGTGTGTAAATGCATGTAAAATATTCTCATGAATGTTATACACTTCATTCGCGTGAAATTACCGTCAATATTTGTATATTTGTACGGATTTTTCCAACACACGTATAAACACAAAAACTGATTCGGTTTTATATAACAGAACCATGTTGCTGGACGTGATGGTAATTGGCTACCGCTGGTGCCATTTAACCATGTTGAACTAATTGAGAAGTCAAGAATGGAATGAACTTCAAAATGTGGGTGTCATTTAATCATGTTGAACGACCCGAGAAGTTTAGGAATGGAATGAACTTCAAAATGTGGCAGCTGAAGATGTTTTTCATGCTGAGCACTCGGGGTCTTGAAAGCTACGTCTTCATGAAGAAGAGAAGGGCTTAGTCAAGGCTACCATGCCTGCGGCGAAGGCGAATGTTGTTGAAGCTGGTGGCGGCTTCAACTCAGACAAGTCTCGCAACGCCAAGAAAGGCGAAAAACTGATAGCAAGAGGTGGAATTTTGAAGAAGACGAAATTCACCGGGAAATGCTATAACTGTAGCACCGTTGGACACAAGTCACCGCACTGCAAGAAGTCAAAGAAGAACCAGGAAAATGTGGTCGAAGATCCGGCCCAGGATGTGAACTACATGGACCTGTGCGCTGTGATCAGCGAAATGAATTTGGCAGACTCCTACTCCAAGGAGTGGTTGATTGACACAGGCTCCACAAAGCATTTCACCTGTGTTAGGGGGGCCTTTTCAAGCTTCCAAGCTGTGGAAAAAGGCTAGCCAGTTTACATGGGTAACTCAGCAACCTCCGTGGGTGGCACTGTGGTGCTGAAGATGACGTCCCGGAAGGAGCTTACCTTGAAAAATGTTCTGTATGTGCCTGACATTCGCAAGAACCTTGTGTCCGGTTCTCTGTTAGATAAGCATGACTTTAAACTAGTGATTGAGTATGGTAAAGTAGTCTTATCTAAGAATAATGTGTTCATTGTTTGTGGCTATGTGCTTGAAGGCAGGTTCAAATTGAACACAATGGTTGTACCTTCCAACAATAATGAAATAATTCTTCTGCTTACTTGATTGAATCTTCCAATTTATGGCATGGTAGATTAGGACACGTGAATTATGACTCAATCCGACGATTGATGAACATGAAAAACATTTCATATTTAAAAATCGATCAAAGTCACAAATGTGAAACTTGTGATGAGGCGAAAATGATTAGAACTTCGTTCAAACAAGTTAAGAGAAATACTAAACCGCTGGAACTTGTTCATAGCGACATTTGTGATCTCAAGTTTGTTCAAACTAGAGGAAATAACAAGTAATTTATCACCTTCGTGGATGATAGTACGAAATATTGTTATGTGTATTTGCTATAAAGCAAAGATGAGGCGTTGGAGAAATTCATTCTCTACAAAACTGAGGTTAAAAGTCAACTTGATAAAAAAAGATCAAAGTGATTAGAAGTGACTGTGGAGGTGAATATGTTGAACCATTTGGGCAACATTGTGCTGAAAAGGGTATTATTCACGAAGTCACGACTCCTTATTCACCACAATCAAATGGTGTAGCTAAACGGAAGAATCGCACTCTTAAGGAGATGATCAATGCGATGCTCATAAGTTTAGGGTTACCACAGAACATGTGGGGGAGGCTATTTTGACAACCAATTATCTTTTAAATAAGATCCCACGAAAAGATGAAAGCAAGACTCCACAAGAGTTGTGGAAAGGTGTGAAACCATCTTTTAGATACTTAAGAATGTTTGGGTGCCTTGCAAAGGTTATGATACCACCTCCTAAGAAGTTAAAGATCGGACCTAAAACGGTTGACTGTATCTTTATTGGATATGCACATGAGTGTAATGCTTATCGCTTCTTAGTACATGAGTCTCATCATCCAGAGATTCATAAGAACACGATCATGGAATCAAGAAATGCTTCTTTCTTTGAAGATGTGGTCCCCGCGAAGGGTAGGGTGGATTCGTCAAAACGGACTCGCGAGCCTGTAGATAATGATGTAGAGATTGCTGAAGATCTTGAGGGTTAAGAGGAACATGTGGATGAACTCAGGCGAAGCAAAGGAGTTAGGACAGAAAAGTCTTATGGTCCTGATTACACAGGATACATGCTTGAGGCTGAGCCTCAAAGCTATAAAGAAGTCGTGAGCTCGCCTGAGGGACCAATGTGGAAAGAAGCGATTAAGAGTGAAATTGATTCTATTCTACATACTCATACTTGGGAGCTAGTGGATTTACCTCCAGGTTGTAAACCTCTAGGCTACAAGTGGGTCTTCAAAAGGAAGATGAAGACTGATGGAACTATTGACAAGTATAAAAAGCGAGACTTGTCATTAAGGGTTATAGACAAAAGAAAGATCTAGACTATTTTGATACATATTCTCCTGTTACGAGAATATGTTCCATCAGGATGATACTAGCAATCGTTGCAATGCGAAAGCTTGAGATTCATCAAATGGATTTAAAGACTGCCTTTTTGAATGGAGATTTAGAAGAAGAAATCTACATGGAGCAACTTGAGGGTTTCAGTGCTCCCGGCCAAAAACGGAAAGTGAGCAAATTGGTAAAATCTTTATCTGGCTTAAAACAGGCACCAATGCAATGGCACGAGAAATTTGAAAGTGTTGTTTTAGCCAATGGTTTTAGAATCAATGAGTGCGATAAGTGCGTCTACGTGAAAGACACTGATAAAGGATATGTGATTCTTTGTCTGTATGTAGATGACTTGCACATTGTGGGTAGTAATGATGTAATGATTGAATCTACCAAAGCAATGTTGAATTCTCGATTTGACATGAAAGATATGGGATTGGCGGATGTGATCCTAGGGATCAAGATCATTCATAGTTCTAAAGGTATTACCTTGACCCAATCTCATTATGTTGATAAAATCTTGGATAAATTCAACAAAGATGACTCTCGAACGTCGCCTACTCCAATAAATCCTAATATGCATCTATTCAAGAATAAATCTGACGTTGTTAACCAGTTGGGGTATTCGAGAGTCATGGGAAGTCTGATGTACTTAATGAATTGTACCAGACCAGACATTGCTTATGTTGTAAGCAGATTGAGTAGATATACGAGTAATCCAAGTGAAACTCACTGGAAGGCTATAACGAGGTTGTTGAGATACCTTCGTTTTACTCGTAACTACGGTATACAGTACACGAGTTATCCAGGAGTACTTGAGGGATATACTGATGCCAACTGGATACAGCATATCAAGAATTTGAAATCCACTAGTGGTTATGTATTTCTACTAGGTGGTGGAGCAATTTCTTGGAAATCTACAAAAAAAAAATTATAACTCGATCCACTATGGAATCAGAGTTTGTTGCCTTAGATAACGCTGGTGAAGAGGCAGAATGGCTTCGTCAGTTTGTTGAGAATATCCCGAGATGGCCGAGACCCATATTTGCAATTAGTATCCACTGTGATAGCACATCTGCTATAGATATGGCTCAATCTGCGATATATAATAAGAAAAAGTCTCGTCATATCAGACGGAGACATAGTTCTATTAGAAAACTACTCTCAACTCGAGTGATTACGATAGACTATGTTTGGTCAAGGGACAACATAGCTGATCCCTTAACGAAAGGGTTGAATCGAGAGGTAGTTGGAACATCATCAAGAGGAATGGGACTAAAGTCCATTAAATGATGTAGTTACGTATGTGGACACCCAACCTATGCGATTGGAGATCCCATGGTCTAGGTTCAAAGGGACAACTAAACTGCAAAGACCCATCGACGTTCACTGTGGGGGTTTTATACCTCCTATCCTACTCCTGATGAGAAACAGTGAAAGATTAAACTCTTTTATTGTTAAGCATTAATTGCGTTTAATGGTTTGTGAGGATAAGCTTTTGTGTGCTTTTAATGATTCACAAGTAATTCTGTTAGTCGATAATCCCAAATTTATGGTTGAATTTCCTGAATTTCGATTCGGAGATTGATAATTCATGATCTTTTGTCTACTTTCAGAATTCAAGGTTTAAGGATTCGTTCCTTAGTAGAGAATCACCTATGTAAGCAAGAAGTGTGGCTGCTTCAAAAGGGAATAGTTGGGACGCTATTTCATAAAACACTTACAGAACCAGGGCGGTGTTCATGGCCTTACTAATGAACACAACCGAGGAAAGCGCTGAGGCTAGGACAGATGGCTGTGGGAAGTGCATTGTCGTTCACACGAAATGGTTGTGAAAGTTCAAAGACATCGCGTTCTACTTCCTACCAGTGGGCTAAGTGTACTCTCTCAAGGGAAAGTTCAAAGCATAACACCTACTTATCCTATGCAGCATCTACGCCGTCTATAACGTATCTATCACATAGTCATACTTCGTGTCTGTCGTGATTGTCTGATGCCCGCAACAATATCTGATTCATGTGGGGGATTTTTGGAAAATTGGTTTTTTGAGTTGGATTTTTACTCGACTTTTGGGCCTCAATTTTGAGTGGCTTCCAATGTAATTTTGATTCGGTTCTTGGTGGTTTTTGATCCTCCTCTGTGAGTACTACAAAATCGACTATTTAAACACTCAAATCGGATCAAGGGTGAATGAGATATCGATGCTCAAAGTTGATCTCTTGGACTGGAAATAATTAACGAATTGGGCCGAAACTTGGGCCTAATTTTCAGAAAATGAAGTCAATTATTTTCCATAGGGTGGCCTAATATTAAATTCGAATTTTCAGCTGATAAATACAAGCTGTTGAGATAAGTTGGAGTTTGTTCAGATAATAGAAGATACCCTCGAATATTTTCTGATTATCTAAGAACATTCCAACATATTTACTTACCAGTAATAGTAAATGATTTATGGGAGATAATAATCTCAACATGTTTACTTACTGGTGATAGTAAATTAATCATGGAAGATAATTATCTCATAATCATCAGACTTATCATTTTTATATTCAGATAGGGTGTCTAGTGCCGATAAATAGAACCCTCGAGGTTCAAAATTAATCATCCCATTCTGAAGCACCAAATTTCTGCTTTCTGCTTCCATCATCAGTAAGTGCTATCTTCTTTCTCTACGCATTTGCTTGTGTCGGTTTTTTCCTTTTATCGCTGTGTGTGTATTTCCCCCCATACTCTCTGTAATCATGAGTAATGATAGTGAAACAAATTCCGTCCCCCGTCATGATGAGGGAGAATATGTAGAAACTCAGGCTGAGGAGAGTAGCTCCCATGACCGCCGCAGAGCTGAGGTAGCGAGTGGGAAAAAACCTGTAATTCTGAAGAAGAAAGCATCTGAGGAAGAGAAGAGGTTGAGGGCCATGGCCAGGAGGGCTCAGACAGAGGGAAATAGCCCCATGGTAGTGCATGCATCCGGAGGTATAGTATCCATGGATGGCGAAGGTAGTAGTAGAAAGTTGCTGAAGGAGGATAATGACCACATGTACTTTGGAGATAACAAGTCTGCAGCTGAATTAGTAACTCCAACCCGAGGGGTTATATACGGGAGGTTTCTGCAGCATGGGTTAGCCTTCCCTTTTCCCCCAGTGTTGGATGATTTTCTTCAGCATTATAGGGTGCATCCGGGGCAGTTACATGCTAATGTGATAGTGATCATTATGGCCTTCATAACTTGGTGTGCTCGTAAAGGTTACCATCCCAGTCTCCCCTTGTTGCGGACCATGTATAAGGTTTCCGTTGTTAAACAAAATGTGACCTTGACCTCTCGGGATACCTCTTTAGGTAAGCTTTTTGTGTTTCCTGTGAACCGCGGGAAGTGGGATAAGGTAAAACTAACCTTCGATCGAACCAAGTATGAGGTTCCTGATTGGAACGAAGAGGTCCAAAATGAGATCCGGCATGAAGTGGAGTCTTCCCGCAAACTGCTAAATATAGCTGGGGAGTTGGTGGGAGATAAGATCAAACTTAGAGAGGGTAAGTTTGTATCTGGAGACCATCAAATGGGTTGGCAATGGCCTATACAGATGTATGACTGGTTGAATCAACTGTCCGGTCGTACTCTTCAAAATTGCAGCTTCTTTAAGTTGACACATTTTGATAAGCCAGAACGTGTCGAGATGGATTGGTATGAAACCCTTCCGTCTATGGAGCAGGATCTAGTTGGTGCAGCTAAGGCGTTGCAGGCCTATAGGGCATTAGAAGAAAGAACTGCCCGAGATGAGGTATTCGAGAAAGAGGTAGATAAGGAGATCTCGGGCCTGATGAAAGATGCTCGACGTGGGCGTCGGTTCAAAAGCCTGGTTCAAGGGCCCAAGAAGACTCAACCCCAGCTTAAGGTGATTGAGGAGGCAGATTGCCTATTTGTTCCTGTGGCTTTAGATCCATCAGATGAGGAAGAGGATGAGGGTTCAGCCCTAGTTCGATGTCCGAGAAAGGAGGTGTCAATTGCCACCATGGTTGATAATTTTGATGAGGTCATGATGATAACTTCTATAGTAGATTCGGATGCGTTGCAAGAGGGTATTTCTTCTTGTTTATTTTATTCCCGTCCACAATGTGTCAATCGCTTCTTATGTTGACTTACTCCCTTTTATATGCAGTGGGTGCTTCTAAGGTGAACAAGGCAGCAAATTTGTTGGCTCAGATAGCTGAATCAAAGGGGCTGCCGAACAGTAATGAGAAGAAGAGGAATCTCGAGGCCTCAGGGAGTTCTGCATGTGAGTCTTCCAAGAAACCAAGGCTCGAACTCGGACCATTGGAGGAGTTCGAGAAATACGTGTCACCTCCTCCTTCCAAGGCTCTGGTCGAGGTGGTACCAGGCTGTCCTGAGATTAACCAGGTGTGATTCGGCTTAGCTCTCAATAGAATTAGCTGTGTAGTTAGCTAACTGTCTTTATCTTCTGTTACAGTCCGTGAGTCAAATGAAGTACATGTACAACTCCATTCGGACACTGTGTAACCGTTCTCAAGGGCAGGCATCTGAGCTTGAACTGATGAAGGAGGAGATATCCAAGAGATCTAAGGAACCTTCTGATATGCTGAAGCACCTTCAGGATGAGATGGCTCAGGATAAGGCCAAAATAAAGGCCTTGGAAGAGGAGAACCAAGCCTTGAAGAAGGCAAAAAGGTTGTCCGATGGTTCCTTCTTAGATCTGAAAAGGAACATGGCTCTGGTGGAAGCGGAGAGAGACCGGTATGCTTATCCCGTTAGCCAGAGGCGACTAATTCGGTTGATAATACATTTCTGCCTCAACTGTCCAGAGATGGAGGCTCATCGCCAAGAGTATGGTGAATTCTACCATAAGTCTGAGCTCTCGAAGATGTGGATTCCTCTGAAGGGGTTTCTAAATGAAGAGATTCAAGGATGTCTTGCCCCTGCCTATACTTGGCCGGAAGTGCCGGAGAATTTGAAGGAGTTTCGGCAAAGTTTAGCCAGATCGAGGGGTTTGAGACTAGTCTACTGAATAGCTTGGAATCCTTGAAGAAGGCCTTAACCCTTGATGAGTTCCAGGACAAGTTGTCCAGTTTGTATCCTGAGCTGTCATTCTTGGTGGAGAAGCCGGCTGCGGAAACTTCAATTGAGGACCCGAAGACTTCCGATGGGCAGGAGAAGATTGTAACTCCTTAGAGCCTTGTCTTTTACTCAAGATTTTTCTCTTTTCGCCAGATCTTGGCGTTTCGTGTATTCTGAACATATGATTTATTTCTGGAATTAATTGGTCATTACTTTCCTTTATGTCCAGTGCTGTTCTGCCGCATGTGCTGATTTGCAGGTCAAGTATGAAGCTGTCCTTTAGAAGAGCAAGAAACTGGAGGAAGATTTGGGTGAATCCAAGGACTGCTTTAGCATCGTGCGAGAAGAATGTGAAAGTCTTCGTGGCGGACTGAAGGCATCTTTAGAGCGGAGAGCCGAACTGAATCAGCAATTGAGTGATCTTCAGAAAAGGTATAAGGACCTAGAAGAAGCACACAACAAGGTCTTGGCCACCAATAAGGAGTATGACCAAGAATGGAGGAAATTCATGAGTGACTTAATGAAGGTCAAGGGTGAAAGTCACGAGAAGGATCTTCGTATTTCTTCCCTCCGAGATGAAAATATCACTGTGAATCATAAGATTGCCTCCAGGATAGATGAGTTGAGGATGTGCCAGGCCGAGCTAAACGCTTGCAGGTTCCAAATAAAGAAACTAGAAGCTCAAGCTGTGTTTCTCATACCTTCAGGGTCTTCAAGGAGGGAGATAGGTGGTCCTTCTTGTGTCCCATATTCAGGACCATTGATAAGGCCTCATGTGCAAGAGGGTATATCTCGAGGGATCCCATAAGGAAGGGGCAGGGAGGTGACACCTACTCCTAGAGCTCGTGGCCCAATTGACTCTCCTGCTCGACCTGTAATTATAGGAAATAGAATGGGATATCCTACGACCTCTCAATTGATGAGGGTGGCAGAAGAAAGTAAATGGGGCCATGGCCTCCAAAGTGGTCGAGGTCGTGCCTCTGCTTCTTCTCGCGGTCGGGGTCGTACCCCTGTATTTAAAGACCTTCACGAGGTGCAAGAAGTTTTGTAGTGTGATAACACTTTTTTTATTTCGCCTTTATAAAGGTCTTTATTTTGCAATCCTTGAAAAGATTGACTCTTTTAGGCTTATGAATAGCCTTAATAAATAGTGATGTGTACCTTAATCGCAGTATCACATGAAGAGTCGAGTTCCAAACTTTGTGAGTTTGCATGACTCGTATCATGTTGGTCTTTGACCATATACTTTTATAAGTATATTATTTTATTTTGGCCTGAGATGATTGTAGTTCAGACACGTAGTCTAAACAGCTCATATTAGATAAGCATCAATCATACACTTATAAGCGTATAGATCTTTAGGCAACAGTCTTTACTTATGCTTTGTGAGGCATAGTTTCTCTTTGTATTTAGAGAGTATGGACTGCTTCAAAATAAAATAGAAGGTATATATCGAAAAGAAATTGCATTCTTCGACTTTGAGAGTTCGGTAAAATTATAAAAGACAATCCCGAGTTTGGGAGCTCGGGTATAAAAATGTAAAAAGATGAAAAGAAAAAGAGCTTGGCCCGTAGGCCTTATTGAAGTAGTTTCTCCTTATATGGAGAAGGTCTACTTGGTTTTAGCTCCGAGGTACCTGCGTAGGAAGGGCGCCATAATGACAGGATCCAAGTGCTCTCCTTCGCATGTTTGCAAGAGGTAGAATCCACCGGATTGTGCTGCGGAGATTTTGTATGATCCTTTGGTCTTTGGCTCCAGCGCTCCTCCTAGCTTGTTGGTGCACCACGGCAACCTGGCATTACCAGGTCCCCCACTTGGAAGGCTTGGTGGCGGCGTTTATGCCATAGTGTAGTCATCTCGTTGTAGGCCTCTTCTTCAAAATGGAACACCATGGGTTGTTCGAGATCAGGATCGGGGACTAGATCTCCTAGAATAGTGTTAACGGCCGAGATGTTACTCACTTTTCTGGCGTCACGGATGACCGTGATCATTCAAGAACGCGTCACTCCTCGGTATCCTTTGATTGAAACTACTCCATGTGGTGTTATAGCTCGCACACTATCCTTCAGCTTGGTCAAGGAAATTGCTTCTCCTGTGTAGCCATTGATGCCGTTGATGACTCGGTTGGCTCCATTAGGTGGTGGGGGAGGAGGATCTTGAGGATTGTTGCCTCCGCCACCGTGGTTGTTATTATTGTTATTGTTGTTACCGGGGCCATCCTTCTTCTTCTGCCAGGGCTTTCCCCCATACCTCCTCTGGGTCTCCTGGTTATCGCTGGTTGTTGATGGTGCAATTTGTTGCACAATTCCCTACCGAATCAACTTCTCTGTTTCGTTCTTGAGTTGATAGCACTCCCCGGTATCATGCCCCCGATCTCGGTGATATTGGCAGAACTTTGGTGACCTTTGGCGCTCGGCTGATTCCTTCATGGCGGGCGGGTCCTTCAAAAGGTGCCTGTGAATGGATAGAATTTCAGCCCGAGATCTCGCCAGAGGAGTGTATGACTCGAAGGTAGGGTTTGGAGCGTTATCAATCTTCTCGACCTTCGGTATCTTCGCCCTGGATTCTTTTCTGTCCATAAGGAATTCTGGGGGTCTTTTTCCCGTCACGGCATTTGATTTGCTAGCGTACTTTTCCATGATGGCCTGAAGGTGTTGAATGGTTGTTGGATTTTTTGTTGCCAGCTTCATCCTCAGAATGTCATCATCCACGCTCATCCGGTACATATTTATCAGGAGGCGTTCATCTCGATCATAGCATTCGGTAGCTAGATCAATGTATCTATGATAGTGTTCTATCAATGTATCTATGATAGTGTTCTATCACAGTATCTCCTTCGAGGCGGGCCACATACCCCAGATCTCCGGGGGATTTGGTAAACTTCTTCTTCTGGAAGAAAACGTGGAGAAGGAACTAGGCGAAATCCCAGTAATCAAATTAACTTTTTGGTTTCGTCTGGGTAAACCATGTCTGTGCTTTCCCTCAGAGGTAAATGGGGACGATCTTGCATATTTCCAATTCATGAAAGTTTCTGGTTTCCAAAGTCTTAAAAAAGACCGAGAGAAATTCTGTAGGATAGCTAGTGCCATCGTATGTGGGTAAGTACTCTGGGACCTTTTTGTGGTTATCGAAGGGGAGATTCACAATATGCCACGAGAAGGGAGAACGAGCAGCTTGTCTTCTGGGTCCCAGAATACGTGTGATTTCTTGGTCAACTTCGTATTTACCTCGGGTAGGGTAGGCTCCATCACTAGTGCAGAACGTAGTATTAACTATGTTTATTTTGACCTATTTACTACAGTTTATTCCCGTAGTTACTGTGGCCGTAGTTAAAAGTGTTTTTCTTTTTACTACGGTTTTTAAAACCGAAGTCATAATATATAACCGGGACTGCTACCGAAGTCGCCTGTTATAATAAACCAACATAGACACTCGAAATCGATTATCACCATAAAACCAGTTAAGTAACTCGAATTCCACTATTTTGTTAAACCAACAAAATTACCCGACATCTCTATTATATAAAGTAACTACGTCACCCGATAATGGTTAGATCTATAAACCAACAATCTTCCCTGATATCAATTAGTTCTATAGATCCACAAAATCACCAGATATCGACTATTTCTTTAAATCACTGACATATCCCGAAATTGGTTATTTTTGTAAACCAAATATCATGACCCGATATCAGGTTTTATAATACAACCAAATATCATATTCTGAAATCGATCAGTTTTAGAATCCAAAAGAGTCATGTGAAATCGGCATATTTTATAACGTGGACCGGCGTTGGTTATTTAAAATAACAGCAACATTTTAACTGATATAAGTTATTTCCAACTAATCTACAGTTAACGATGTAACTTTTTACAGTTAACGGTTTATTTGTGCGTGATAAGTTGAAGCCATTTTATGAAACCGATACTATTTTACCCTCTGATATCATTTTACCAAAATTTTGTTCATAAAATTACTTTTAGCTGTATAAAGACATCATAGAATATAGTTTACATCAAACACTTAAAACACAACCATTCATTATTTCAAAAAATAAACACAACCATTCATTACAATAAGTGCTTCATCGGCCTCTCGTTTTTTTCCTTTTTTCCCCTTTGCTTACTTCCTCGTGTTCCACCTTTTTTATCTTCTCTTGACCTTTGTCCCCTTCTGATATTTTTCCGCTATTTTCCATGGACAGTTTTCCTACACCATATCCATAACTTATCAATAACATATTCTCCAAATTCATAACTACAAACACTTCATATATATATAACGATAGAATACTATACATATGATGCAATTTTAAATACATACATGTCAAACCATATACAAAAATTGAAACTTATGCTTCTTAATTACCCGCTTTATAACTCATACAAGGGTAAAAAATTAACCTTTATAGGTTCATATGAAACGCAATTCAAGGGAGTGGGACAACCTTGAGCAATTTAGGGTTTTTCGATCTCCCTAAAAACACCTCTGATTCAAGTTGTTATTTAGATCAGGATACTCCTCTTGACGGGATGAATGCAACGCCACAAGAATCAACACAATCCGATATTTCAATCAAAAGTTACGAGCAAACCCTCGATTTCAATCCAAAAAACGGCCGCCGCTCGGATTACACTCGGTTCGACTCCGATCATGGTGTTTGTGAGTTCAGATTAATCCTCTGGATGAGATAAAATTAACACACCAAAAATAAACACAATCCAATCTTCTATTCAATAGTTATGAACGAACCTTAAATATTGAACCAAAACCGACCGCCGCTCCGATCTCCTCTGTTCTACTCATCGAGGAGAGTGTGTGGTAGGGTTTAAGAGATTCAGAGGGCATCTTAATATGGAGGATGACAATTTTGGTACGAGAGGTTTTATTTAAGGGTAAACGGAATGTTATTTTCAGTAAGGTAAGTCATAATCATAATTGGCAATCATAATCACCATTATTTTAAAAAAATCCAAAATTTAATATGCTATTGAGATTTGCTTAAATTTATACATAGTATCATATCGGTAAATTCCCAACTCATAGTAGAATTTTTTATTTGTAAGTTCATTAACTTTTTAAAAAAACTATTTGGACGTTCATTTGGTATGTAGCTATACTTATAATTTTTAAGAGATTTCACACTATGATGAATTTAATATTGTTATAATTTGAATACAGTCTATGTTTATGAAAGTATAAACAATATAGTACTTTTACATATTTTAATTTTGGTATATTTTTTACTCTTGTCTTATTTTTAATTTAAACTAATGTTGCAAAGTTTTTGTAGAATATAAAAATGTGAATTGATATTTTAAGGACCATGAAGCCTTACAACTAAATTTTAACTAACCAACTGTAGACCCTAAAATTATTAAAAATATTTCAAAGATTGTTCTACTAATTAACTATTTTCTCATAAAAATATTGTTCTAGATTTATATGTACCTTGAATTGAAACTTTGTTATTTATTTAAGCAATTCAATATATAGTAATGCACATTATAAATTAAATTTATTTGAATTTTTAATTCACTTTAGTTAAAGTTTATTTAGGTATATTATGAAATATATATTGATAAAATTCAACTTGATTCATGCGTACCACTGATTGAAAGAATATTGTTGTAATAACTAAACTAGTCGATCTAGTTTAGCTTATTTCAAATTAGTTCAATTAAATTTATTTCATCCATGTTTCAGCTCCTGGTGTTATTTAGCAATCAGATTAACACATGATCAGTGTTTTTCAATTTATCAAAATATGACCACCACAACACAACAAAACACAACACAATACAACACTGCAGATCACTAAACAGTTCACACAACAACGCAGATTACTAGTTATACGGGTGCCTGGGATTAGCTTATTATATTAGCTTATTATATTAACTATTTATATAAATATTTTTTAAAAAAATTACATGATAGTTGTTTGATTAGTCACCATTCTAAAATGACATATAAGTACATTTATGTTTTATTTAAATATAAATTTTAAATCATTACTTGATATTTCTTAATAAATAATATTCATATCTTACTTGTAAAATAATATTATAAATACATGTCTTCACTTTTCATTTCCTCACAAACATATTATAACTTATTCTATATAACTATTTAAATTTACCGCATAATCTAAACATTAAAATGATTAAAAATAAATTATTAATAATAATCTATATGTATACAAGTTTATGTTTTTAAATTTTAGTATGCCATATATATAAAGATTATATTATAATAGTGATTAGTATGTATTAGATATTGAACAAATTTCGGCTAATGGTCTCCCATCAGGACTTCAAACTTCGAGTGCTTATTTAAAATTCTATTTGTTGTTAAGAATATCGAACTAAATTAAGTATCGCCTTCTCTCAATAGAATTGTGACTACGGATCTCATTTGATTCTTTTATCTGTTGTAATTTATAGTGAACCAAACTATGATACTATCTCTTAGAAAGTTGTCAGACTTCAGGGGCTTATTCAACTTAGATGATACTAAATCGAATTCGTTAACTTCGTCTCTAAACACGACTTCAGATTTCGGGTGGTATTTGATATGCACTTGGTTGAATTATATAGAAAACTGGATCCGGCTGATGATCTTATAGATATACATCGGACTTCAGGTGCTTATCAATATAGAGGAAATTGAACCGAATTCAGTAACTTTGTTTCTAAATATGACTTCGGATTTCGAGTCTTATATGATATGATATCGGTTGTTTTATGTAGCGAACCGAATTCAATTGATGGTCTCCCAGAAAGACATTGGATTTCGAGTGCATATTTAAGTTAGAGAATATACTCAAAGACTTCAGTTACGGGTCTCCCTACAAGACCTCCGACTTCAGGTACTTATGTAACATGGTATATGTTGTACAAGAGCCTGAACCAATTTCGGTTAAGGATTTCTCTGCAAGACTTCCTACTTCGGGTAGTTATGTAACATGCTACAAGTTGTAAAAGAGACCGAACCGACTTCGGTTAAGGGTTTCCCTGCAATACTTCCGACTCCGGGTACTTATGTAACATGCAACAAGTATTACAAGAGACTAAACCAACTTCGCTTGTACTTTTTACTACATGCATTTTACTACGATTTTGAAAAACCGCACTTAAAAGTAACAATCAACTACTGATTTTGAAAAAACGTAGTGGTACCATTTTTTACTACGGTTACAACCGCAGTCATTAAGGTGTAGTGAAACGTTACTTTTGTAGTAGTGCATCTTGGGTGTAAAGCCGATCGGCGCTATTTTGCCATTCGCTTCGAGTTCGCTCCCTCTTCTCGCGTCTCAGTTCTTCTTCGATGTTGATGATGCGCATCCTTCGTACTTCCTCCCTACTTAATCCTGTGCCTTCGCCCTGATAGTTAGATGTATTAGGAGGTGGTGGCAGACTGCTTTGAGCCTTATAAGGCGGCAGATCCTTAGATAAGTCGTTGAGTAGGATCTGCAGGTGTAGTTTGGACTCCTGAGACAGATACTCGGTTGGGGGCTTCATGTATCTGTGCACTGAGTTGTTGACTTGAGTTTATCAAAGATGCGAAAAAATCAGGATATTGGGCCTGTAAGTTCCTCATCAGCGTTCGGACATCTTCAGGGATCGTTCTCGGAGGGGTGTCCGAGTCAAGGTTGATATAAGGTGGCTCAGAGCCTGGCGGGTTATTTCGTACAGTCTGGCTTAAGGTTTCCCTAAGACGTCTTTGCCTTTCCTCCTCCTGCTGTTTTTCTGCGAGGATTTGTCGATCTCTTTGTGCTTGTTCTTCTACGGTAAAGATCGAATCAGGTCCGTTATATCCAAACTCATTCTCCTGGTCAAGGCCTTCTGAGTTGTTGACGCGTTGGCTGTAGTTCATGTCCGTCTGGATCGAGACTCTTGGTCATGAGTTCGGTGCTTCAGATCCAACAGGATTTGATCCAGAAGGTGGCATTCCTGATGCAGCGGGATTTGGACCGGAGGAGGGTAGTCCCGATATGACAGGGTTTGGACCGGAGGAAGGTGTTCCTGATACGACAGGGTTTGGACCAAAGGAGTTTGGAACGTTGGAGTTTCCTGCCCCCACGGTAGATCCTGACGGCGGTTCAGAGGTGGATCGTGTACGAGATCCTCCGGGTTGACCTCGTCCTCGTCCTCGTCCTCGTCCTTGGGGGGGTTGCCCTGCTTCTGGATTCTCCTCCGGATTTTGTCCTAGCACACGGGCACTTTGTCTGGGTTGCTCAGCGTCAGACATGTTGTCAGGGAAGTTGCTTCTTCAAGTGTGCTAGACCAAATCGGAAACAGGGTTCGGCGAAGTCGTCAATGAGTGTGAGATGTCCCACTGGGTGTGCCAAATTGATGTATGCCGGACACCAACACTTCGACGACGAACCAGGCTCTCGAACTGATCTGCAAGACAAAGGCCCCGGGTGTCCCGGGGATAGACACTTCGACGCTCAAGTCAGTATATTTGCTTAAGGTGTAAAGTATAAAGTATGAGATTAGATCAGAGGTCTACCAAACCTTTAGGGTATTTATATGGCTACAATCCGTAGATCACCAAGATATGTATTTATGGTATGAATACAACTTTTACGGGAATAGTAGTTGTATTACCATGTATAATAGATGTATATTTCGGACATGGTTGTGTTAGGTGTTTGCTATATGCAGGTCCAGTTTACTTCTGCAGATCCAATGAAAGTGAGAAAATACCATAAATACCCTTCACTCGTTTATTAATTTTTACAAATATAATTCTAAAACCCTAATCTTGAATACATAAACCAGTCTATGTAATGATTGAACACGTGTCCAAATTATAAATTATTTTTTCGTGAATTATAATACATATTTAAGAGGGGCATTATTGTCACTTCAAATTTAATTTGGACCTGCAAAAGTAAAGTAGACCTGCATTTAGAACCACCGTTGTGTTACTATGTTTAGGATAGTTGTATTACCATCTTTGAGAAGATGTATATTCCTTGTTAAACATTCATAATATACACATTCCTTATAAGGATTAGGATTGATGAACCTGTGGATCCACCCTCCGCGTATCTCGAGCCCACGACTCTTCTCGGGCCCTGGTTCGAGTATGAATGAGGCCCGAATACAAACCATGGACTTATCAGCAGTGACCTGTCACAACTCCATCTGTGCATATATTTGATTATTTGATTTTTGGATTTATTGTGCATGATAATTAATTTTATATTATCTCACAATTAATTTTCTGTATGTAGTTCCAACAAATGATGGGTATGAAGATTCATGGATAATAAAAAATTTCTTCAAACCAAAAATTGACGTAGTTGTCTTAGCTTTTTGGCGCAATACTGTAATCTGCGAGACCGAAGATGGAGAGCTGGATTTGGGCAATCTCGAATAGAAGGAGGACGCTTCTTTTCTTTACTAGACATTAGTAAAAAAAATTGTTTATTTAATCACTAGACATTACTTAATCAATTGATTTTTGCAAATGAATTTTATATTTTATTTCCAAATTTAATGTTTAATATCGTGTCATTCTTGTGCGTGTACGGCGCGTGCTGTCAAACGTGCCTCATTAGGAAGGACCTCATATTTTTGAAATTTAGCTTGTGTGTACATATACATAATTTGCAGGTAAAGTTAATTAGTGATTTTGGCATGTTTAACAACATGAAATACGTAATCAAATTTATTTGTTGATTTTTTACACTTTCGCAGATCGTCAAAATTTCAAGGACAATCATGTTTGATATGCAGACAAAATCATTAATATGTAAATTTAAATAGCTTTTTTATATTTAAGAAAATTTTAAATTGTAAAAAGATAAATGATGCAGTCCATACTGGTGATACCAGGCCCATGCCAAACTACCCTGCAGCAGTTCGGGCTCGGCCCATGATGAGGTAAGCTAATATGGAAGCATCCGGGATAGTACAACTCGGATAAGGACATGTACACTAAACACCACAGAAAGCATGGACCACATTGAGAGCATGTATCACTGTATAAATAGTGCCTCTCAGCACTGTTCCAAGTAAGTATCTTCTCATTATTCTAGTGAATACCCCTTTTCTCTCCCGGGATCCATCTTTCATCATCACGCCGGAGGGTCTACCCTCGGGTACCTCCCGGGGCTCTGTCTTGCAGGGCTAGGTCATTGGATCAGGGATCAAGGGACCACTCGGACCGACCAGGCGGGCAATATCAAGTTGGCACGCCCAGTGGGACACGATCTTTGTTCTCAAAACGCACTAAGATGCCACCCCGAGGTCGGCCGCCACGAAGAGGCAGGGGAGGGTCCTCTCTTGTAACCACTCGGTCTGGAGGAAGGAGGACCGAAGCAGCCGAGTAGGATCTCACCCTACGTCAGATGAGGGACAGAACACGCAAGGGAAAGGCTCCGGCACACCCGGTCCCAGAAACCTCGGAGGAAGAGGAAGTGCCGGAGGAGAGGAGGGAGCCAGAGATAACCCAGGACGAACGAGACAGGATGGAGTTTGTCGCGACACAGGAAGGGGAGTATCGTCGCTGGTTAGCGGCATAAAGGGGAGTAGGTCCGGAGGCGCAACCGTCTGGGGAGGGACCGTCCAACCCTCTGACGACCGAAGCCCAAGTACCTCCGGTTCAGCCAGTGGTAGGATCCCAGCCGACCTCGATGGCACCGGGGCCAAGATCTTCTGCTGGGCCCTCATCCGGGCTAGGCCCTCAGGGAACTGGGTTGCCTCCCCTGGCAGCGGATGTAGTCAGCCGGGGACTTCCTGTCAGTCTGGGATAGGAGAACACTCGTCCTCCAGTAGTGGTTATAGATGTGGAACACCCTACAGGAAGTACGGGCCAGCAAGCTGGTGCTGGTTCCGGGTATGGCCAAGGAAAGGGGCACCAGGTTATGAAGCACCAGGGTATGGGATGTCACAAGACGGGTATCAAGGGTACCACGGGTATCCCCTGGCACCCGGAGGATATTACGCTCAACCTGCTGGAGTCTCGGGGGGCTGGGCTCCAGGAATTCAGGACCTAGTGTAGGTGCAAAACTAAGTACCGATGACGGGATATGCCATGGCCCAACCGGTCCCGGCCGCAGGAACCTATGGGATGTATCTGGTGGTGGTGGATAGACACCCTAGGGCGCCGAACTCGGTGGAAGAGAGGTTAGACATACTAATAGGCAGAAATGGAGTTGGGCCCACTTCGCCATGGATATGCTACATCAGCACTTTTCCCTGGCTAGTGGGAATGAGGGTCCCGGAAGGTGTGTCGGCCTATAATGGAGAGACGGACCCGGAGGAGTTTGTCAGGACCTATCATAATGTTATAGGGACGCGCGACATCCGAGAGGAACTTCAGTGCAAGCTAGTGAGCTCATATCTGAGGGGTAGATGTTTTTCTTGGTTTGAATCTCAGCCTCCGGAGAGCTTCAGGAATTATTATGACTTCTCAAGGGCTTTGATGCATAGGTACCAGGCTAAGCGAAAGAAGTACCTGCCCCTGACTGAGGCGGCTTACAGCCGGCAGGCGGCGAAGGAGGATGTAAGGGGATTCCACAGGAGGTACATGGACGATTCCATGAAGGTAGTGGATAGAGAGGCTCAGGTGAAGGCCCTGATTGCAGGGTTCATAGCAGGGCTGAGGGATGAAGTGTTATGGGCAAAGCTTATGGAGAATATTCCAACTACTTTTCATCAGTTGGATCTGGAGGTGGAGATGTACTGCTCGTTGTTGGATGGGAGCAAGAAGAGGAAGGAGGAAGGGTATTTTGAGGATAGAGGGATTGGAAAGGGTGATAAGACTCGGGCTGTAGACCCTGACAGGAGGGATGTAGCTAAGGTGCCGGCTAGGCCGAGGGTTGACCCCCCTCGGGCTGAAACATTTACCCCTCTGACCAAGACCCGTTCGGAGATCTTGACCATTCACAGGAACCTGTTTCAAGACCCGGCCCGATACCGGGAAACCCGATACCAGCAAACGCGACCAAATATTGTGCATTCCATAAGTCCAACAGACACATAACAAAGGGTTGCCGGAGCTTGAGGGTGGAGATTGAGAAGTTGATTGAGAGGGGACATCTGAGAGATTGTGTGACGCAGGAGAACCAGCGTCCGGCTGCAGGGCAGCAGGCCGGAGCTGGGAGGAAGAAGAATTAGAGGAATAGGCCACAGAATGATAACCAGCAAGGGACCCCTGCACTGGCTGTCCAGCTCGGAACGGCAGCCTTGGTCATGGCCCCGGAGCCGGTCAATTAGGCTCCTCCCCGGATGATAAATGTCATACACGGTGAGGTAAGCGATAGGCCCCAGTCGCATGCAGCGGCCAAAGCCCGGAGTAGGTATGTACCGGCTGGAGAATATAGAGAGAAGAGGCTACGCCCCACGGAGGTCATTACCTTCTCGGACGAGGATCCGGTGCCCATTTTGACGCCCCATACGGATCTGATGGTGATCACGGATGAGATCGAAGGGTTCACGGTCAAGAGAGTGTTCATTGACAACGGGAGTAATGTGGAGATCATGTTTGCGTCCTGCTTCGACCAGCTGGGGATTGGGCGCCACAACCTTCATCCGAGCACCTCTCCGTTGTTAGGTTTCACCGGCCGAACAGAGCACCCCTTGGGAGTTGTGTCTTTGACAGTGACAGTGATAGATGATCTTGACAGAAGCAAGAAGACCTCGTTCCGGTGTAATTTTGCAGTCATAGACACCCCGTCCCCTACAACATCATCATTGGCCGTCCGTGGATGGCTCAGGATAGGGCCATATGCTCGACCTACCACCTTACCATGAAGTTCCCAACAGAGCAGGGTGTGGCAACAGTCCGAGGGAGCCAGTCTACGGCCCGAAATTGCATGCTCACGGACCTTCAGGATGCCAGAAAGGCCCTGGTCGGCGCAGTACAGGGAGAGGTAGGACCTGGAGACGTGGAAGATATGCAGGTCGGGTGCCGGGGTACAATCAAGGTTGGGAAGAAGATGCCAGTGGATGTATAGGAGCGGTTGCGGGGTTTGTTGTCCAATTACGAAGATGTGTTCGCATGGGAAGAGAAAGACTTCACGAGGGTGCCTCCAGAGTTAGCTCTCCATAAACTGAACGTATACCCGGATTTGAAACCCATTCGGCAAAAGAAGAGAGCCATGGAAGGAGATAGGGCTGAGGTAGTAAAGAAGGAAGTATTGAAGCTGCTGGAGGCTGGAGTAGTGGAAGAGATCATATACCCGGAGTGGTTAGCTAATCCGGTGCTAGTGAAGAAGCAGAATGGCTCCTGGAGAATGTGCATTGATTTCACTGACTTGAATAAGTGTTGCGCGAAGGATAGCTACCCTCTTCCCTCGGTCGACCGGTTGGTGGAGGCCATCACTGGTTATGAGGCCCTAGCTTTCTTTGACGCGTACCGGGGATACCATCAGATCCAGAGTTCGGATGAAGGACACCGAAGACAACCTTTATCACGGAGTTCGGAACCTACTGTTACAGAAGGATGCCCTTCGGCTTGAAAAACGCAGGAGCAACGTATTAGCGCATGGCAGACGCTCTCTTTCGTGACCAGCTGGGAAGAAACATGGAGCTCTACATCGATGACATGGTGGTGAAGAGCAGAAGCTACCCGGGTTTCTTAGAAGACCTGGAGGAGATGTTCGGTATTTTGAGAAAAGTCAACCTGAAGTTGAACCCAGAGAAGAACGTGGTAGGAGTAAGCGATGGGAAGTTTCTCGGCTATATGGTATCCAACCGGGGAATCGACGTTAATACGGAGAAGGTGGAGGCCATAAGCCGGATGCAGTCGCCGATGAACGTCAAGGAAGTGCAGAAGATGATGGGTTCCCTGGCTGCCCTGAGTCGCTTTTTGTCAAAAGGCGCGGAAACACAACTCTCTTTCTTTAACATCCTGAGAAAGGCCAAGAAGTTTGAGTGGACCGAGGAGTGTGAGCGAGCGTTCGGAGATCTGAAGGAACACTTGATTCGGCTCCCGACCCTCTCAAAACCAAAGGAGGGGGAAGAGCTACTTTTGTATCTATCCGCGTCAGTGTTGGCCGTCAGTGCGGTGTGGTCCGGGAGGAAGAAGGAAAGCAGTGTCCCGTCAATTTTGTAAGACGGGCGTTGCAGGGCCTAGAGACGCGGTACACGAGCCTGGAACAGTTGGTATTAGCGCTGGTTTATGCGTCAAAGCGTTTGCGCCCATATTTCCAGGCTCATCCGATTGTGGTCCTGACCAACCACCCCCTGAAGCAGGTGAAGCTTAAGCCCGATGCGTCAGGGCGTTTGATAAAGTGGGCCATAGAGTTAGGGGAGCATGAGATAACCTACCAGCCGAGGAAGGCCATTAAGGGTCAGGCGATGGCTGACTTCTTGACAGAGATGGTTGGACGGGTCGAGCCGACTGAGAATCACCCGAATCCGAAGTGGACACTGCATGTCGATGGATCGGCCCATGTAGAAGGTAGTGGAGTCGGGCTGTTACTAACATCCCCAGAAGGAGAGGAGTATCACTATCCCCTGCATTTTGACTTCAAGACTACGAACAACGAGGCAGAATATGAGGCGTTAGTGGCAGGACTCAAGCTGGCCCGAGAACTAATAATAGGGTCAATGCGGGCCTTCAGCGACTTACAAATCATTGTACAGTAGGTGAATGGGGAATATGAAGCCAAAGAGCGGAGCTTACAGAGGTACCTGGAACTGGTCCAGCCCATGATCCGACTGTTCGACAGCTTCAGCCTGGAGAAAGTGCCGAGGGAGCAGAATAAGAAAGCGGATGCTTTGAGCAAGTTGGCTTCCTCTAAGTTAAGACCGGGGCAGAAAGCTCCTCTCAGGAGGGAGACCCTTGACAGGAGGAGTTACGAGCAGAATGATGAGATCCTGACAGTAGAAACATTGCAGGAAGACTCCTAGATGACCCCAATCCGGGCATACCTTCTAACTGGGGAAGTCCCAGCCGACCGGGTGGCGGCAAGGAAAGTCCGGGTCAAAGCGACCAAGTATACACTACAGGAGGGCATCCTGTATAAGAGGGGATATCTCCAGCCACTGCTGAAGTGTGTGGAACGGCAGGAGGGTAAGTACCTGGTGGTGGACAACGTTTACCACCAAAATATTTCTACAATGCTAAGAATATTAAAGAATATAGTAGCAAGTAGAGTCGAACCCACAGAGAACATATTAACACTTTTATACTCCTAAAGATCAGATTTTGGTGTTTAGTCACCACACTTTGAACTTGAGAGATTGGGATTAACTACTGAATAATATATAAATAACTAAGAAAGAAAACAGAATGATTGAAAATTGCAAAGAGAGATCAATTTATGAAAGAAATATGGCTCAAATAATTCCACACTAGTCATATGTTCTGATCATTGATGCAAATATTTTATTAACTACTACGAACCAACCAGTTATAAGATACCGTGAATGCAGCGGACATACCCCATTTCCTACTTAATTTATCGATAGCTAGCAAGAGACGCTTGTATTAACTATTTCTCTTATTAAATCAATCCTAGTTGGTAACGCCAGTTTAAAGTTGTTTTGATAGCATGAAGACTTGAAGGAACCCAATTTAGACAAATTAACCAAGAACGCAAGTATTAACTTGTCTATCAGTTTATTCTCGCTATCTAAATGATAACTTTACTACTAATTAGCCCTTTACAACAATTACGGATTGGTGGTACTGATTGGCTGTAATCCTATTTCATCTAAGTTGATCAGACTCAAAGAAATCAGAGATAGCAGGATACACAGAGAATAAACAAAAATTCACAGCAGTTAATTTTCATGCACAATTAGATCTCACAGAATTCTCATGACTAGTGCTTCGTTATTCTCGCCGAATTAAAGAATTAGTTACCCATATTACGATGAACACAAACACAATAATATGAATTAAACATGAAGGAAAGAAATCACCGAATTGAAGAAAACTGCAAACCCTAAACTTTGTCCAAGTCTCGGCCGAAAAATACAAAGTTTGTGCGTGATGAATGTTTTCCGAGAGAGAATTACAAGAGTTTTTATAATAACCCTAAACTAATTAGTCTAGGTGGCATTAATGCCTTATTAGAATTACAATGGGACAAAACTTCCCAAAACCAACACATGCACACACGTGCAAACTTACATATATGCAAGAATGAATATTTTTATTTATTTAATTATTGGTCCACCTTGGGCTTTCGAGCTGCTCAGCTTTGGGCTTCATATTAATTTAGCCCAAAATAAATGTAGCCTAATACTGATTTCTTCAAAACGTATAGCTGATTAGTGATCGACCCGCGAAGCACAACTTAGCCGCCTGTAGAGAAATCAGTACTAAGATTTGCTTTCAGCTCGTTGTTTCTTGCTCCTCGCCTCTCCGGTGCCGGAATAATAGAATATGACGATCTATTATCTCCGTTGGAGCACACTACCTCATTAAAAACCCGTAGGAAAAAAGAGTATAGTGTATCGCTCCCCTTCGTCATCAAAACAATATCAAATTGCTCTCTTTCTAGAAAATCTTCATTTAATATCATCCTCCATGTTTTCCATGATTTACTGCAAAATAACATACCTTCGAGCACATCAAGTGGGAAAATAAATGTATAAATCCATATAAATTAGATGTATAAATACATCTCATCACCTGGTCAGGGAAGTACATGAGGGCCCGAATGGTAGTCACCAGGAAGCAAGAACAGTAGCCAGAAAAATCCTAATGATAGGGTACTACTGGCCTACTATGTTTGAGGACTCGCAGGACAGGGTTCGCTCGTGCCTACAGTACCAAAAGTTTGTGCCACTTGTGCACATACCCAGGGAGGAGATGATAGGGATAACGGGTGCCTGGCCCTTCAGTAGATGGGGACTGGACTTGGTCGAACCCTTCCCTACTGCCCCTGGCAGCTTGAAGTACTTGATTATGGCTATTGACTACTTTACCAAGTGGGTGGAAGCTGAACCCTTGACGAACATCCGGGGGGCTACCTGTGTGAAGTTCTGCTGGAAGAACATAGTTTTCCGGTTCGGGGTGCCGAGGGCTATAGTAACCGACAATGGTGCACAGTTCGAAAATGACCCTTTCAAGTCCTGGTGCGTAAAGTATGGGATAAGTCAAAAGCTCACGTCAGTGTATCACCCGCAGGCTAACGGGAAAGTGGAGGTGACTAACCGGATGATAGTAAATGGGATTAAGGCCCGACTCCATGGGGAAAAGGGAAATTGGGTGCACAAGCTTCCGAGCGTTCTATGGGCTCACCGGACCACAGAAAGCTCAGCGGTCGGAGAATCCCCGTACAGCTTAACCTATGGCTCGGAAGCGGTAATCCCGGCTGAGATCGGTATCCCCAATCTCCGGACAGCCGAGCCAGTGGCCGAGGATAAGAACGGGTAAGAGTGCAGGATGAACCTGGACCTGCTGGAAGAGAGAAGGAAGCAGGCGGCCCTACATGAGGCCAAAGTTAAGGAAAAGGTGAAGAGATACCACGACAGGAGAGTCGGGAAGGAGCTATTCAAGGTAGGACACAAGGTGATGAGGCGAAATGACAAGAGCCGTCAAGAGAAGGAGGGTAAGCTGGCACCCAACTGGGAAGGACTGTACCGGGTGACAGAAGCCCACCCGGGCGGGAGTTATGTGCTAGAAGACTCAACGGGGAAGGGAGTCCCCCGAAGATGGAACATAGCAAACCTCAGGCGGTTCTATGGATAGTTTCTGGCACCAGATGCCTAGATAGAGTAGCCTCTGGCACTAGATGCCTAGGTAGGATATCCTCTGGCACTAGATGCCTAGGTAGGATTAGCTCCGGGCGTCAGATGCCCGAGAAAGAAGCCCCGAGGTCGGACGACCGAAGGGCAGGTGGACGACCGAAGGGATGTCCTTCGTGGATTCTTCTTTCGGGCTTACCCTTCTGAATATCTAGCTTCAAGTTCTTTCGTATTCCATCATGACACATGAACGGTTGGATCTGAATCCACCTTCTTGAATTCTGAAGAGACTGACACGTGGTCTTGATTCATTGTATCTTCTAGCGGTGAGGAGGACCAACCTTCCAACTTCCTGTATCGTTTCACGAGTCGAGGTAATTACTCCACTTAAATGCGTGCTTAATTACTGGCTATATAACCAAGTAACTTTCCTTGTGTTTATCATCATTCTTCATCCAAGTATTCTGCGTTTCCAATTTCTGAAAAATTTCTTCAATCTTGTTCTTCTTTTCTTCATATATTCACTTCCCCCCATTATCTATATTGTCATATCTTCTGCAAATTCCAGTATTCCCTCTGGTAATGTAGATAATGTTGTTGAAGGAGGAGCCCCAGTTACTCGTGACTTGAGTAGCTTGTTCTTAGAGGTTGAGTCTAGGGAGTTGATGGAGGTTACCATTGCTACACCACTGCAGGCTGTAGCTGTATTGGCAGATGATGGTGCCTTTGGGTCAGAGAATGGCCCAAATACGGAGCCCCAAGTTGAAAAACGGGTTCCAGCTTCTGATGATACATGGAGCGTCACCAAGGTGGTCGATGAAAAGACGCTAAAGTATCAGCGGTCCTGCAGGCTGTCATATCCTCTTGACGCTGGCTTGAAGTTCGAGGATGAAGAAATCCCAACTAAAAATCTGGTGAGCCCCACCCGAGGGGTACTTTATGGGAGGTTTTTGCAACAAGGGATTAGTTTTCCTTTTTCCCCTTTATTTCATGAGTTCCTGCAACATCATCGACTGCATCCGAGCCAAATCCACTCCAATGTGGTGGTGTTAATCATGGCTGTGATATCTTGGTGTGCTCGGAGGAACTACGAACCAAGCCTGGACCTATTCAGGAGTCTGTACAAGTTATTCTCTTTTGAGGATTATGAGTACATTACCCTCACCCCGAGGAAGAAGAATCCCATCACGTATCTTGATAACAGTGGTGTGTGGGAGGCCGACCTTTTCACTTTCGACCGAAGCAAGTACGAGGTTCCTAACTTGCATCCTAAGCCCAAGGATGCTATAGCTCGTGACCGGGTTTTCATCATTCCTGATCACTTAAAGGGCATCGTCGGGGAGCTCCTAAAGGAGGACATTACCCTTCAAAGAGGGGATTTTGTTCTGGGCGCACATGGCTCTGTCTGGCAGTGGCCCCGTATCACTTACTCGTACCTGTTGGATGTTCCTCGGTCGAAATCTACCTCCAGTTTTTTGAAGCCTGCTCGGAATTGGGCCCTCCCTGATAAAATCCAGGGAAGAAAAAAGAAGGCCAGGAAAGGTGGTCCGAGAAAATCTCCTCAGAATCAGGGTGATTCCTCTTCTAGTCGGTCTTCTTCAGGTAGCTCTTCAAGTCATATATTGTTGTCATATAATATGTTTTTCCTGTGTCATATACTGAGGTTTATCTTTATATATATAGCGTCTCCCCCAAAGAAAAAGGTCAAGAAGGGGAAGACCACTCTCCAGGTCATAGATGAGGAAGCGGAGGAGTCCGAGGAGAGGGAACCGGAGGGTAGGAGGTCCTCAGATGATTATGAATCTGACCTTGAGTTGGTGATCTCTAAAGATGCTTCTTTGAAGAAACTGAAGTACTATCTGACCTGCCCAAAGGAAGAGGATGGTCAGGCTTCTCGGAGGTCTTCTTAGAAGTATCCCTTCGTCGATGAGGTAATTATCTTTCATGTTATACTATATAGACTCCTCAGATGCCATGTTTTAATATGTCTTCGATCTTACAGCTGATGGCGGATCTACCCACACTGGGGTGTTGAGCTAATGATGTGATCCGACATTTGTCTGATTCTGTGATGGAATTACATATCAAATGCCGGTCGTTCAGGGCAAAGAAAGAGGAGATGGAGGCTGCCCTCCTGACTATGACAACTAAGTCTATCGCTTCTACTCCTCCCATTCAAGCTTCATTGGATATGACTCAACTAGAAGCCATGGTGAAGAAGCTGGAGACCGAGAATGAGGACCTGATGTTGGCGAAGAAGTCTCAGAAGAAAGAGCTGGAGATTTATCGGGATATCGCAGAGGAGCTGGCGCAAAATCAAGCCGCGGAGAAGGACCCACAGGAGCCCTTTTGAGAGACTTTTTAGAAGTATCATATTCTGATGTAATAACACCTTTGATATGAATTTTAACTTCCGTTTTTGAGGTTTTTCCTCTTTATGTTTGAGATGATTGATTTTCGAGCACGTCTGCCCTTTTGGTCTATAGACCTCAATCAAGTACTTTTTTGAAATACTTAATCTCGAACCTATCTCTTTTATTCAAAACGATTGGTATTTTAATATTGTTCCAAACAACTTATAAGTTGACCAATCATATACTTTATAAAGTATATTATTTTGAATAGCAATCAATGTTATACTTAAGACAACAATCCTCTTTTCAGAAAAGAATTTAAGATTGCTTATTATAAGGATAGGTATAAAAATATCATGACTTCAATCTAAGTTTATAACTTTAAGAATAGAAGTAAAGTAAATAGTGGGTTTGAGTTTGAATACCCGTTTGTGTTAGAGCATACTTGTCTCGGGCCTTAATGAGGCTTCTCGGACGTTCTTGATAATCTCAAACCTTTTTGAGGCTCTCCCTTGGGTTTTTATCTTCCGTGATACTTTCGTAAGTTAATCACATTCCATCTTCGTGGTATAGGTTCCCCCTTCATGGTTTCTAAGAGGTAGCTTCCCCCTGGATGGGATTCTAGGACTCGATATGGACCTTCCAAGTTCGGGGCTAGCTTCCCTTCCACTTCTTTCTTGCTTTTTTCGTTTACCCTCATTACAAGGTCTCCTTTAACGAAAGTGGCCAAGCGGACTCTTCTATCATGGTAGCGCTTGACTCTTTCCTTTACCTTGGCCTCGTGGATTGTAGCATTTGCTCTCTTCTCCTCTAGGAGGTCAAGGTCGAGACGAAAATTTTCTTCGTTGGCCGTGCCATCTTCATCATCTGGTTGAGATGTACGGGCAGAGGGGACCCCAATCTCCATGGGGATGACCGCTTCAGACCCATAGACTTGATAAGTCCATGGTTCGTATTCGGGCCTCATTCGTACTCGGTCCAAGGCCCGAGAAGGGTCGTGGGCTCGAGATACGCGGGGGGTGGATCCACAGGTCCATCAGTCCTAATCCTTATAAGGAATGCGTATATTACGAATGTTCTAAAAGGAATATACATCTTCTCAAAGATGGTAATACAGCTATCCTAAACATGGTAACACAACCATGTCCGAAATATACTTCTATTATACATGGTAATACAACTACTATTCAATAAGAGTTGTAATCATACCATAAATACATATCTTGGTGTTCTACGGATTGTAGCCATATAAATACCCTAAGGGTTTGGTAGACCTCTCAACTAATCTCATACTTTACGCCTTAAGCAAATATACTGACTTGAGCGTCGAAGTGTCAATCCCTGGGACACTCGGGGCCTTTGTTTTGCAGATCAGTTCGTGAGTGGAGTTTGTGATCAAGCGCGGGTCATAGACATCCATCAATTTGGCACGCCCGGTGGGACCTGCATGCTAATCTTGATCTATACGACCTTCTAACTCATGGCTGATCCGGCTGAAAACCTTCGTGGGAGTACACGAATCCGTTTCTCGGTCCCGACAGGAGTAAGAAGCATCAACAGCAACGATACAAGCCACGCCAACAACCAGGGAGCAGGAAGAAGCATCAATGGTGTGCATCGATCGGCTCAAGAAGCCTCTCCCTGGGAATGGGAGAGCAAAAGATCTCGCTTAGACGGAACTGTTATTTTTTCATCTGAAGATGCGGTTCCTAATCAAATTCCCCATTCAGATCCCCTAGTGATTATGGTTGACATAAACCATAACATGATCAGAAGAGTTCTGGTGGATGGAGGAAGTGAAGTAGAAGTCATGTTTCTCAGTTTTTATGAACAGTTGGGATTTGACAAAAATAATCTCACGCCCACAAGTCCTATCTCAGGATTTACCGGCAATCCTGACGTTCCTTTGGGAAAAACTATTTTACTAGTGCATGTGAGAGACGGTTCTCAGAGTATAACCTTGCATTGCACCTTTACGATCATCGATTCCAAGGCACCATACAACATAATCCTTGGAAGGCTCTAGATGTACCAGGCAAAGGCAATCTGGTCCCCTTATCATTTAGCGATGAAATTCCCCACCAACAAAGGGATTGCCACAATCCGAGGTGACCAAAAATTAGCTCAAATATGCACAATACAAGCTATCCGAGAACCAGAAAAGGAGAATCTTGAACCAGCCAAGTACTCCGAGTCCGAGCCGATGTAGCTCGGAGAATCAGGAATCGTTGAGGTTGGAACTCACCTACCCCCCGAGATAAAGGCTAAACTATGATATCTTCTCAACCAATATATATAGATGTCTTTTTCTAGGACACCAACGACTTGGTGGGAGTATCCCCTCGCTTGGCGGAACATTACCTGAACATCAATCCCTCGCAAAAACCCATTAAGCAGAAACGACGCATCTTCGCACTAGATCGAGTTGAAGCCATTGGGGAGGAGGTAGACAAGCTACTTAAAGCCCGTATAATCGAAGAAGTGCAGTACCCACAATGGATAGCTAACCTAGTAATGGTCAAGAAGCCAGATGAAAAGTGGAGAATGTGCATCGACTTTACCAACTTGAACGATTGTTGTCCTAAAGATAGCTATCCCTTACCCTCGATCGACCGATTAGTTGAAGCGATTGCGGGATACCAAGTACTAGCCTTCTTTGATGCCTTTAAAGGATATAATCAGATCCCTATGGTAGAGCAAGATAAAGAAAAAACCTCCTTTATAACCGACTGAGGAACTTTCTGCTACAAGATGATGCCTTTCTGATTGAAAAATGCCGGAGCTACTTACCAGCGACTGGTAGACAAATTATTCAAATCTCAGATAGGGCACAACCTCGAGATTTATGTGGACGACATGGTAGTAAAGAGCCGCAGCTATGACGCCTTCTTTGAAGATCTAGAGGAAACCTTCGACACGTTACGGGCTTCCAACTTGAAGCTGAACCCCGCTAAATGTACCATAGGCGTGGGAGCGGGAAAATTCCTGGGGTACATGGTATCCAATCGAGGAATCGAAGTAAACCCCGAAAAGATAGAGGCTTTGCAAAATATGCAACCTCCAAAAACCGTTAAGGACGTGCAGAAGCTGACAGGGTCCCTTGAAACCCTTAGCTGTTTCCTATCCAAAGGAGTTGAAAAACATCTACCCTTTTTTAATATCCTTAAGAAGGCAAGCCAGTTTGAGTGGACACATGAATGCGGAGAAGCTTTCCAAGAGCTTAAAAACCATCTTCTGCAACTTCCGACATTGTCAAAGCCAGATAAAGGAGAGACTCTTTACTTATATATATTTGCATCCCAACTAGCCATCAGCGTTGTATTGGTCAAGGAAAAGGAGGGATCGCAACATCCCATATACTATGTAAGCAGGGCCTTGCAAGGGCCCGAGACCAGATATACTCCTCTCGAGCGTTTGATATTAGCCCTCGTACATGCTTCTCGGCGGTTGAGACCATACTTCCAAGCACATACGATAGTCCTTCTAACCAACTACCCGATCAGGCAAATCCTCCAGAAGCCTGACGCTTCGGGGCGGATGATGAAGTGGGCCATCGAGTTGGGAGAACATGACATACAGTACAAACCTCGGACAACCATCAAGGGCCAGGTCTTATCTAATTTCATAATGGAGTATGTTGAACCAGTGGATATCGACAAACCAAACCCAACGCCGGGCTCCGGAAAATGGCAACTATATGTAAATGGATCCTCCAACTCGGGAGGAAGCGGTGCTGGAGTCTTACTCACCAGCCCCGAGGGAAAGGACCATGCTTACGTTCTCCATTTTGATTTTCGAGCCACTAATAATGAAGCATAATATGAAGCCCTCATTACGGGGCTAAAACTAGCAAAGGACCTTGAGGTCGAGGATCTCGAAATCTTCAGTGACTCACAGATCGTGGTTCAACAGGTTAAAGGCGAATATGAAACTCGGGAGTACAGTCTCCAGAAATACCTCGAGATAGTTAAGCCTCTCCTAAATCAATTCCGACATTATGAGCTGAATCATATCCCCCGAGAAGGAAATCACAAGGCTGATGCACTTAGCAAACTTGCCTCCTCGGACCTCAACATAAGATCTTCTCAAGAATTGCTAATGGAAACCCTGGCAAAGAAAAGTTACGAAGAGAGTAGCATCATGGTTGTTGACATCTTAGACACGTGGATGAACCTCTACATTGAATACCTTCGAACAGGTACCCTTCCCGGGGACAAGAACCTGGCACGAAAAGTCTGAGTTAAAGCTCCAAAATATGTCATCCACAACAACATCCTATACAAGAGAGGATACCTCCAACCCCTACTTAAGTGTGTTGGGCCTTCCGATGCAGATCACTTAATACAAGAAACACATGAAGGAGTCTGCGGTAGCCACCAAGGTCCACGTACCGTCACCCGAAAGCTCCTACAGATGAGTTATTTCTGGCCTACGATGCTACAAGACGCCAATAGATATATCAATTCTTGCCACCAGTGCCAAAGATTTTCTAAGATGATCCACGTGCCATAGGAGAATATGATTACCATCCAAGAGTCCTGGCCATTTGTCCGATGGGGAATAGATCTCGTAGGACCTTTTCCTATGACCCTGGTAACTTAAAGTACCTTATATTGGCCATTGATGATTTTTCAAAATGAGTAGAGGCCGAAGCCTTAACCAACATAACGGGCAAGATAGTTATCAACTTCTGCTGGAAGAATATCGTGTGTCGCTATGGCATCCCGAGATACATAGTGACCGACAATGGAGCACAATTTGCCAATGATCCCTTCAAGACATGGTGTAAGAAGTAAGGCATACACCAGAAGCTCACCTCGGTATACCATCCAGAAGCTAATGGCCAAGTAGAGGTTACAAACCGTACCTTGGTAAGCGGAATCAAGAAGCGCCTCGAAGAAGCTAAAGGAAACTAGATCAAAGAACTACCAAGCGTGATCTGGACCCATAGAACCACACCAGCCACATCAACAGGAGAGACTCCTTTTAGCTTAGTTTATGGGTCCGAAGCGGTCATCCCCATGGAGATTGGGGTCACCTCTGCCCGTACTTCTCAACCAGATGATGAAGATGGCACGACCAACGAAGAAAACCTTCGTCTCGACCTTGACCTCATAGAGGAGAAGAGAGAAAATGCTACAATCCACGAGGCCAATGTAAAGGAAAGAGTCAAGCGCTATCATGATAGAAGAGTCCGCTTAGTCACTTTCGTTAAAGGAGACCTTGTCATGGGGTTAAATGAAAAATGCAAGAAAGAAGTGGAAGGGAAGCTAGCCCCGAACTGGGAAGGTCCATATCGTGTCCTAGAATCCCATCCAGGGGGAAGCTACCTCTTGTAAACCATGAAGGGGGAACCTATACCACGAAGATGGAATGTGATTAACTTACGAAAGTATCACAAAAAAGATAAAAAATCAAGGGAGAGCCTCCAAAGGTTCGAGACTATCAAGAATGTCCGAGAAGCCTCGTCAAGGTCCGAGACAAGTATGCTCTAGCACAAACGGGTACTCAAACTCAAACCCACTATTTACTTTACTTCTATTCTTAAAGTTATAAAACTTAGATTGAAGTCATGATATTTTTATACCTATCCTTATAACAAGAAATCTTAAATTCCTTTTTTAAAAAGAGGATTGTTGTCTTAAATATAACATTGATTGCTATTCGAAACAATATACTTTATAAAGTATATAATTAATTAACTTATAAGTTATTTGGATCCAATATTCAAATACCAATTGTTTTGAATAAAAGAGATAGGTTCGAGATAAAGTACTTCAAAAAGTGCTTGATTGAGGTCTATAGACCAAAAGGGCAGACGTGCTCGAGAATCAATCATCTCAACATAAAGAGGAGAAACCTCAAAAACAAAAGTTGAAGTTCATATCAAAGGTGTTATTACGTCAGAATATGATACTTCTAAAAAGTCCCTTAAAAAGGCACATAGAGGAAAAACCTCGAACACAAATAGTTCATATCAAAGGTGTTATTACATCAGAATATGATACTTCTAAAAAAGACCCTCAAAAGGGCACACAAGAGGCTAAACCTCGAACCTAAAAAGTTCATATCAAAGGTGTTATTACATCAGAATATGGTACTTTTAAATATACCCGATAATGTTTCCTAGGACTTCACCAGAAGTGACACTCGAGAGATGGGATATTGTCAACTTTTCTGCACGCTGTGACATTAAAGGCCTTGTCAAAGGATACCCAAGGAAGAAGCCAAACAATATTAAGCTCGCAGAGTGCTCATCATGGATAATTGCGAGAACTTAACAACCAAGGCTGATGCTTCTTTCCAGTAAATCATGAGACCGAGGCTGACGAGAAGATGCCAACAAGTAAGGTAGCAAACCTGCTGGGATTACTCAACCTTACCAGTGGATTGATTAAGCACCTCTTCAAGAGAAGGTAATTCAGGATACTTAGCTTTAATAAGCCTCAGTAAATCTCTCGATGTTACTATATTCTCGGAGGGATCCAATGCATCCAAAAACTCAGCCCCAGGGATCCAGCGTTTAGCAGTCAGAGCAGAAAGTTTATCAGCAGCATCTGGATGAGAAAAAATTTCCCTCATCACCTTTACCTCTTCCTCGGATTGGCATAGTTGCAGGACGCCACCCAAGATCTCATACAGCTTAGATGAATGGAATAAACCTCCATACTCCTCCCTATGGCTACAAGCAACGAAGGCACTCCAAAACTTTAGGAGTCATTTGGGCTCCTCTGGGTCCTTCTCCGCAGCTTGATTTTGTGCCAGCTCCTCTGCCATATCCCGATAAGTCTCCAGCTCCTTTTCCTGGAATTTCCTCGCCAACAGCAGGTCCTCTTTCTCGGCCTCAAGCTGTTTTACCCTGGCTTCCAGTTGAGTCACCTCCGATGGAGCTTGAACAGGAGGAATAGGTGCAGCGGACTCGGTTGTCAAAGTCAAAAGGGAAACCTCCATCTCCTCCTTCTTTGCCCTGAAGGCCCGGCACTTGGCATGTAACTCCATTACAGAATCAGACAAGTATCGGATCACATCATTAGCTCGACATCCCACCGTGGACAGATCCGCCATCAACTGTAAAAGTGGAAGAAGACATATAAAAACCTGATATTTGAGAAACTCATATAGCAGAATGGGAGAGATAATTACCTCAGCAACGAAAGGATACTTCTTACAAGACCTCCGAGAAGCCTGGCCATCCTCTTCTTTTGGGCAGTTTAGATAATACTTCAATTTCTTCAGAGAAGTATCTTCAGATACCACCAGCTCAAGGTCAGATTCATCATCATTTGAGGATTCCCTAGTTTCCGTTTCCACTTCCTCTACCTCCTCATCTATGGCTTGGAGATTGGCCTTCCCTTTCTTGATCTTTTTCTTTGGAGGAGAGGTTGTATACATAAAGGAGAGCGTAAATACGCTAGGTAAAAGAAATATACCAGACAACTACGCTGTTTTGAAACAGAAATTACCTAAAGAAGATTGACTGGAAGAAGATTCACCCTGATTTCAGGGTGACTTCCTAGAAGTCCGTTTCCTGGCCTTCTTCTCATCTCCCTGGATTTTATCAGGGAGGGTCCAATCTCGATCCTTTTTCAGGAAGCTAGACGTGGATTTGGACCGTGGAACATCTAACAGATAAGAATAGGTGATAGCAGGCCACTGGCACACGAGCTGTGAGCCTCCCGCACAAACCCTCCCTCCTGGAAGACAATCTTCTCCTTCAAGAGCTTCTCAACAATGCCCTTCAAATGAAGAGGCATCTCAAAGACATCAAGAGGCACAATGTCCTTCGGCTTCGGATTCCAATCAGGAACCTCATATTTTGTTCGATCAAAGGTTAGCCGAATGTCCTCCCACTTGCCGCTATTGTCAGGAAAAGTGAAAACCTTGCCCTTTCGAGGAGTAAGGGTAATGTGCTCGCGATCCTTGAGGCAGAATAGCTTGAACAAGCTCCTAAACAGATCCAAGCTTGGTTCATAGTCCTTCCGGAAGCACCAGGAGATGAAAGCCACCATTGTCACCACCACATTGGAATGAATCTAACAAGGGTGAAGCCGATGATGCTGAATAAACTGTGGAAACACAGGGGGGAAGGGAAAACTCAAACCCTGTTGCAAGAACCTGCCATATATTACCCCCCGAGTGGGGCTCACAAGATCCTTGACCGGAGTGGTCTTGTCCTCGAGCCTCAAATCAGCCTCGATGGGGTACGACAACCTGCATGACTTAAAAAATTACAGGGTATTTCCGTCGATCACCTTGGTGACATCATTCACACCTTCGGTGTCCAGAACCCGTTTATCAACTTGGGGCTCCGCATTAGGGTCTACCTCTAACCCAGAGGCACCGTCATCTGCCACTACAGCTACCGCCTGTAGCAATGTCACCATAGTTACCTCCATCAATTCCCCAGACTCAACCTCCAGGAATAAAGTGTGCAAGTCACGAGCCAAGGGAACATTCTCTCCATTTCCAGAGGGAATGCTAGAGTTCGCTGATGACATGGCAATACAGAGAATGGGGGGAAAAAGGTTATGAGAAGAAGACGATGAAGAAAGACAAGAGTTTAGTTGAGAACTTTTGCAGAGATGGAAACGCAAAATACTTGGATGAAGATTGATGATAAACACAAGAAACATTACTTGGTTATATAACCAGTAATTAGCATGCATTTATGTGGAGTAATTACCTCGACTCGCGAAACGATACAGGCAATTGGAAGGTTGGTCTTCCTCACCGCCAGAAGATACAATGAATCAAGACCACGTGTCAATCCCCTCAGAATTCAAGAAGGCAGATTCAGATCCAACCATCCACGTGTCCTGATGGAATACGAAAGAACTTGAAGCTAGATATTCAGAAGGGTAAGCCCAAGAGAACAGTCCCAGAAGGACACCCCGAGTTATTCTCCCTCGAGTTATTAGTCTTCCCTCGAGAAGTAAGTCACTCCTTCAACCATCGAGATGGAGTACTCTATATTCTGAAGATCTACCTTGGGGCTACTGATAAGTCCATGGTTCGTATTCGGGCCTCATTCATACTCGGACCAGGGCCCGAGAAGGGTCGTGGGCTCGAGATACGCGGAGGGTGGATCCACAGGTCCATCAGTCCTAATCCTTATATGGAATGCGTATATTATGAATGTTCTACAAGGAATATACATTTTCTCAAAGATTGTAATACAGCTATCCTGACAACCATGTCCGAAATATACTTCTATTATACATGGTAATACAACTACTATTCCCATAAGAGTTGTATTCATACCATAAATACATATCTTGGTGATCTACGAATTGTAGCCATATAAATACCCTAACGGTTTGGTAGACCTCTCATCTAATCTCATACTTTACGCCTTAAGCAAATATACTGACTTGAGCGTCGGAGTGTCTATCCACGGGACACCCGGGGCCTTTGTTTTGCAGATCAGTTCGTGAGTAGAGTTTGTGATCAAGCGCGGGTCTTAGACATCCATCAAGACTAAGTTGTAATGAGTCTCTCCTGTTGCTGTGGCTGGTGTGGTTCTGTGGGTCCAGATCACACTTTGTAATTCTTCGATCTATTTTCCTTTAGCTCCTTCGAGGCGCTTCTTGATGCCACTTACCAAGGTTCTGTTTGTAACCTCTACTTGGCCATTAGCTTCTGGATGGTATACCGAGGTGAGCTTCTGGTTTATGCCGTACTCTTTATACCATTTCTTGAAGGGGTCATTAGCAAATTGTGCTCCATTATCTGTCACTATGTATCTCGGGATGCCATAGCGAGGCACAATATTCTTCCAGCAGAAGTTGATAATTGTCTTGCCAGTTACGTTGGTCAAGGCTTCAGCTTCCACCCACTTTGAGAAATAATTAATGGCCACAATGAGGTACTTGAAGTTACTAGGGGCCGTAGCAAAAGGTCCGACGAGATCCATGCCCCATCGGACGAATGGCCAGAATTCTTGGATGGTAATCACATTCTCCTGTGGCACGTGGACCATCTTAGCAAATCTCTGACACTGGTGACAAGAACCTATATATCTTCTGGCGTCTTGAAGCATCGTAGGCTAGAAATAACCTATTTGTAGGAGCTTTCGAGTGATGGTGCGTGGACCTTGGTGGCTACCGCAAACTCCTTCATGTGCTTATTGTACTAAGTGTTCAGCGTCGGAACGCTCAACACACTTGAGTAAAGGTTAAAGGTATCCTTTATTGTATATGATGCTGTCGTGGATGATATATTTTGGAGTTTTAACTTGGACCTTCCGTGCCAGGTGTTTGTCCTCGGGAAGGGTACTCGTTTGGTGGTATTCAATGTAGAGGTCCATCCATGTGTATGAGATGTCAACAACAATGATGTTATTCTCTTCGTAACTTCTCTTCGCCAGGGTTTCCATTAACAATTATTGAGAAGATCTTACGTTGAGGTCCGAGGAGGCAAGTTTGCTAAGTGCATCAGCTTTATGGTTACCTTCTCGGGGGATATGATTCAGCTCATAATGTCGGAATTGATTTAGGAGAGGCTTATCTATCTCAAGGTATTTCTGGAGACTGTAATTTTGAATTTTGTATTCACCTTTGACCTGTTGAACCACGATTTGTGAGTCACTGAAGATTTGAGGTCCTCGACCTTAAGGTCCTTTGCTTCCAGGTCTTTAGCTAGTTTCAGTCCGGTAGTGAGAGCTTCATACTCGGCTTCATTGTTGGTGGCTTAGAAATCGAAATGGAGAACATAAGAGTGGTCCTTTGACATATAACCACCATCTTCCTCGAAGTAAAACGCCGTAGGTTGTTCGAGATTGGGAATAAGATTTCCTAGGATAGTGTTGTCGGCCGAGATGTTACTCACTTTTCTGGTGTGACGGATAACCATGATCTTGCAGGAACACGCCACTCCTTGATCTTCTTTGATTGAAGCTATTCCTTGCGGTGTCAAAAATTTTAGCAGGAGATGATCGGGAGACCATATGGCTTTAACTTGGCACATCCAAGGTCTGCCAAGGATAATGTTGAAGGGTGTGACGGTGTCAACTACCACAAATTTGCAGTAAAGTGTTAAGCTTTTTATCCCATCTGCTACTGTAACTGGGAGTGTAATTTCCTCGAGAGGTATTACGAGATTTCCAGTGAAACTCGAGATCGGACCCGTAGGTTTGAGGTCGTCCTTGGTAAATCCTAGTTCCTGGAAGCAATCTTGGAATATTACTTCTACTCCACTCCCGTTGTCTATGAGGACTCTTTTCACCAGAGAATCTTGTATGGTTGCTGAGATGATGAGAGGGTCGGAGTGAGGCATCTGGTTTGGCGCGGCGTCCGCGTCTGAGAAGGTAATAGTTTCCTCGAGGTGGAGCCTCTTGTTGACTAGCTCGGTGTGGGGTATGGCCCGCACACTATCCTTCAGCTTGGTCAAGGAAATTACTTCTCCTGTATAACCATTGATGCCATTGATGGCTCGGTTGGCTCCATTAGGCTGTGCAGGAGGGGGATCCTGAGGATTGTTACCTCCGCCACTATGGTTGTTATTGTTGTTACGGGAGTCATCCTTCTTCTTCAGAGTGTTATTTCTTACAATCATTCGATATAGGTTTATCAAGAGAATTTCATCTCGATCATAGCGTCTCGTGGTGATATCCATGTATCTATGATAATGTTCTATCACAGATTCTCCTTCCTGTTGTCTATCTTCAAGAATTTGTCGATCCCTTTGTGCTCTTCCTTCTAGAGAAAAGATCGAGTCGGGTCTACCATACCCCAACCTATTTTCCCTCGGGGGAGTGTCCGAGACAAGGTTGATTTGAAGTGGATCAGAGCCCTGCGAGCTGTGTTGTATGGTTTGGTTCAGGGTTTCCCTGAGACGTCTTTGTCTAGCGTCCTCCTGTTGACCTTTTGCAAGGATTTGCCGATCCCTTTGTGTTCGTTCTCCTGGAGAAAAGATCGAATCGGGATCACTATATCCCAACATACTTTCCTGGTCCCGGCCATCTGAATTATTGACGTCTGCGCTATCATTCACGTCGGTTTGGATGGAAACCTTTCGACCTGAGTTTGGTACTTCAGATCCAACAGGGTTTGTTCCAGGAGGTAGGGTTCTAGATGCAGCAGGATGGGAGCCAGATACTGGTATCCCAGATATGATGGGATTTGGCCCAGGAGGTGCTCTGGATATACTAGGATTTGGACCAGAGATTGGTGCTCCTATCATAATAGTATTTGGACTGATGGGTATCGGAACGTTAAAGTTTCTTGCACCCACGATAGAGCTTAGTGGTGGTTCTGAGGTAAAGTGTGCTCGAGATCCTCCGGGTCGGCCACGTCCTCGACCACGTCCGCGTCCTTGAGGGGGCTGCTCCGCTTCTGGATTGCCTTCTAAATTTTGCCCCTGCACACGGGCGCTTCGTCTGGGCTGCTCAGCGTCAGACATGTTGTTGGAGAATTTGTTCTTCGGGTGTGCTAGACAAAATCAGAGACAAGGTTCGGCGACATCATCAATGAGTGTAAGGGTCCCACTGGGCGTGCCAAATTGATGTATGCCGGACACCAACACTTCGACGACGAATCAGGCTCTCAAACTGATCTGCAAAACAAAGGCCCCGGGGGTAGACACTCCGACGCTCATGTCAGTATATTTGCTTAAGGCGTAAAGTATAGAGTATGAGATTAGATGGAGAGGTCTACCAAACCTTTAGGGTATTTATATGGCTACAATCCGTAGATTACCAAGATATGTATTTATGGTATGAATACAACTCTTATGGGAATAGTAGTTGTATTACCATTTATAATAGAAGTATATTTCGAACATGGTTGTGTTACCATGTTTAGGATGGCTGTATTACCATCTTTGAGAAGATGTATATTCCTTGTAGAACATTCATAATATATGCATTCCTTATAAGGATTAGGATTGATGGACCTGTGGATCCATCCTCCGCGTATCTCGAGCCCACGACCCTTCTCGGGCCCTGGTCCGAGTATGAATGAGGCCCGAATACGAACAATGGACTTATCACTCTCGAAGGCCAATCTAAAACATTTCGGCAAGGACCCAAAGTCTTCTTGAATTTGGAGCAGACAAGTGAGCAGGCAATCAGCATCAGGAAACTTCGATGTCAGGGGACCGAGCCCTCCTTCAAACAATAGGTCCATCAGCCCCGGACAGCCGATTCTAGTTTGCCTCGGGGAAGGAACCAGGGGGGAGGGTAAGGAGGTAGCCCCTAATCATGAGAAAAGCAGAGTTAAGATGCAAGGTTGCAAAAATGGAAGATAGATCAAGTAGTAAGGAAAGAAAGAAAGCAAAGAAAGAGCGATGCAGAGGACAAGTATGGCGAGTAGAAAAAGTTCTTTATTAATAAACCGGAGAACCGGGTGATAACATATAAGAAAAGTAAGAGCAAAAGAGGAAGGATAGCCTAACGAACATCGTCCTCTGGGATTTGATCCGAACGGAGGAGTGGGGGGGAGAGTCCCGGGCAGCCAAACTACATCCGTCGACCAGTTCCGGACGTCTTCGGTGGACAGGCGTTTCTTTTGCAGGGTTTCCCAGAGCTCGGGAGATAAGCCTCTCATCCCTTCTTTCTGAAGAACCTCCAGCAAGTGTAGTTGTTGAGCCTCGGAGTTAGGATTGAACCATTTCTTCTTGAATGAAGCACGGATTGATGGAAGGAACCAGCCTCGGATCTCCATATAGGCGTTATGGAATTGATGGGAGCTTGCAGCGAGATTGAGGTCGGTTAGGCGACGGGATAGGGTCCCACTGGCCAGGACTTTATCAACAACAGCCTCGGTAAATTCAACTGATCCTGGTAGCCTGACTCCCTGGCCTCGGCCAGCTCCTTCTCCAAACGGCTTATCTTCTCCTGAAGTCTAGCCGACGCTTCCTTCTCGGTCCTGATCTCCTCATCTTTCCTTTCCAACTGACGAGAGAGGAAGGATAAGAGGGCAGCTTGGAACTCTGAGGAGTTGGCAAACTCAGAGCTCAATAGTTTAACCTACGAAAGAAGGTCGTCAAAAAAAACAAAACAAAACAAAGAAGAAATTAGATTACCTACTGATTGGAAGAAGTAACAGGAAGCTCGCTAGCGACGATCTGCGTCAGAGTCAGGGACTCGCTAGCCCGGGGCTTTTTAGCATCCTTCTTGATAGTCTCCCCCGACTTTCACTTATTTGAGAAGGATGAGGGAAGGGAATGACTGGGGCAGACATAGTAGTATACCTGGCAGCCGGGGACCTCATGTCCCCGGATGACGAAGGACGGAAGGTAAACCTTCCGCGACCGGAAGATCCCCTTCGCGAGTAAGATTCGGCAAGGCTTCCGAAGTGGGATGAGGGGAGAAGGTTCAAGTGGGGGCTGGGTCCCGAGGGGGTTCAGTATGGTATTCTGGAGAGCAGAATCTGCCACACGAGCAGGATCCACCTCTTGGACCTCCTCAGTGGTCGGAGAGTCGACCTCCACCACCTCGGCGGTAACAGGGATCCGGGCGTCGGTTTCTTTGTTGTTGGGGAGTAGAGGCTTGTCGGCCGCAGGGGTAATAGGAGGGGCGGCAGGTTCGGAAGTGTTCAGTGGAGTATTGGGCTTCAGAATTTTGGGATTTTCCGACCGCCATGCTTGCCAGTAGTGGATTCAGCCGCGTCAGCCCCGGCTTTCTTTGTCTTCTTCTTCTCTGGGATAGGGACATCAGGGTCGTTGGCAATGGCAGGAGCTGAGAAAATAAAACAGAACAGAGGCATTAAAAACAAATTACAAGAGTAGAACAACACATAAGAAAGACAGGATGCAGAAGCCGAACCTTGCAAAGGCCAGGTCATAGCCCATCGGCTAACCTGGAAAACCTCGACCGGGTATATCTCGCTAGGGAAGAGGTAGATGGAATTATTGGCCAGCCAGTACTGGTCCAGATTCAATGGCTGGGAGGAAAGAAGGGTGTGATTTTCCCGGTGCTTATCTGGAAGGAAAGCCTCCCTAACCTCCGGGACTATCTTTTCGTTCCACCCGGGAACCTCATACAACTCCGGGTTCACCTTGGTGTACCCCTTCATTTGCCAGTTCTTGGCCGAATCTTTCTTACCCAAGATAAAGTCATGAACACCGGGTCGGGCCTGGATAGAGCATATCTCCTCCTTGCCCGGGTACTTGATCAAAAGATAGAAGGATTTCCAGAGGTTAAAGCAGGGGTCAACTTTAAACCTCGCACATTTAACCAAGAAGCCTATCATCACCGCAAATACGTTGGGATGGACCTGAGCAGGAGACACCTTGTAGTATGTCATGAATCTGGAATATAGACGAGGAACAGGCAGGTTCAAACCCCACATCAAGTGGATCTGAGGAATGCACCGGTCAGTTTTAATCGACTCATCCGGAGAGACGGCCACCAGCCGAGCATCGACTGGAACCGGGACACCCATGCCGCCGAGGCATTTTCTTGTCCATTCGTCGGCCGACAGGGAACGCACCCGGGCATCATCTAAAAACCTCTGCTCTTGATTTTTAGACCTCCTAAATTTGGGACCGGAGGGGTTCACAGATCGAGAAAGGTACACGGGCTTAAGAAGAGAGGGGGCCTCTGACCCGCTGGAGGGGAAGGAGAGTCCTCGCGAGACGTGCTGGCAAGGGTATAGGAGATCAGAGCCTAGGGCTGAGAATCGACGTTGGCATCAGTGGAAACCATAGCTGACAGTTGAAGGAGAATCTGAGAAAAAAATCTGAGATTTGAAAAAATGGAGAAAAGGAAAGATTTGATAGCGACACAAAGATGGAGTGGGTATTTATAGAGAGAAAAGGAGAGAAAAAGGTGAATAAAGGCAATGATTAATGCCTTTGAGAAACGAGAAAGGAGTGAAGGCATTAATTAATGTTGCTCGAAAATTGCGGCTACGTGCCACCTTTGTCGGACAGAGGTTGGAATTCAGAAAGCCAACCCTTCCGCCCTCGGATAAGCAGAGTTCTCATCCTCGGCCGGAAGGACCGGCTTCCGGGGGGCTAGTGGTGATATCAGGCCCAGGCCCAACTACCCTGCAGTAGTTCGGGCTCGGCCCATGATGAGGTAAGCTAATACGGAAGCATCCGGGATAGTAGAACTCGGATAAGGACATGTACACTAAACACCACAGAAAGCATGGACCACATTGGGAGCATGTATCACTGTATAAATAGTGCCCCTCAGCACTGTTCCAAGTAAGTATCTTCTCATTATTCTAGTGAATACCCCTTTTCTCTCCCGGGATCCATCTTTCATCATCATGCCGGAGGGTCTACTCTCGGGTACCTCCCGGGGCTAGGTCATTGGATCAAGGATCAGGGGACCACTCGGACCGACCAGGCGGGCAGCATCACATACAATATTTCCACAATATTTTAGGATAATTTTTATATATAATAATATATTTACTTTAAAATGAGATTGTTGATTCTATATTCACATTAATGTGAGCGCAACATCCAAAGTTGATACTTTCAATAAGTTTCCTTTCCATTTAATTTACAGATCGAATTGTTACGGTTCACATTGGCCAAAAAAGTTTAACATAGGAACGGATGAGAACTTCAAAATGAAACTTGGAGATGAAGGATTTGATACTGATTAGATTTAAATCATCCCTTCATAAGTGTGTTTGGCAAAAATTTTCAAATCATAGTAGTTTATTAGTGTTTGGTACGTAAACTTCCAAAATACTTCTTATTTCAGAATCAGTAGGCATTTGGCCCAACAAAAGTGAAAAGTACTCAATGATGCTACCAGTCTGCTCCAGGATACCAGCTCCGGTGTAGGCTTGATCCGAGGTGAGCTGGAATCATAACCCGCGGCCAATCTCTCACCTAGGTCCTGCAAAACAAAGCCTCTGGGGTCTCCCGAGGGTAGACTTTCCAACGTGATGATGAAGATTGGGCTTTATGCAGAGGAGAGAGAATATGAATAAATATAGAGAGTATGAGTATCTAAGTCTGATAGAACATATATTTCACTGTTGATCACTCCTATATTTATAATGACAATGAGTAGAGAGGGTTTAGCCAAGTGGTCCTCCTTTTGTCATGCATTCGGGGGTTGTGAGTCATTATCATGTCCTTCCTGTTCCCGGGCGCGTCCAATATAGACTATGTCACGACAGGACCACCTGCGAGTTGGGCTCTCTCTTCTCCTCTGCCAGTTCATCTCCTGGGCCTATCTATGGGCCGAGGCCCATATCACCACTCAACATTTTATAAAAGCACAGTTCACCAATACGTTGAGAGTGATTTTTTCCCCACTATTTTATTTTATGAGTCTTAAATTAAGTTGCGTGAATTTACTTACTGACAAAATGTGACCATGAAAAAAAAATCGTTTGAAAATCAGTGCTGGGGAAACTCTAGGCTTTCGTGAACTTACTATTTTATAGAGGAATTATAAATAGAAATTTAAGAAAGGGACAACTACCTAAGTGAAGTCTTGCATGATATAAGTAATTACGCATTTTAGGTACAGAAATAAAAACTATCATCTAAATCAAAAAACAATCTTAGTAATCGAAGTTTAACTTTACCACATGATTTGTGAAATGCTTCACCTAGATCTGAATTAACTTGATCCTAGGGTTTCATGATTTTAGACGCCATTATAAAAATTCGTTTCGCCAAAACCATGAAATGAATTTTTTTTCTCCTTAAACAACCTACTTTCAAACGCTAAAGAAGATTAATTAAATTTATTTGCCTTCATAAGCAATAAATTAATTTAGTCATGATTGGTTTATATCCTTTTTTGTTTGGTACATCTGGACCTGCACATGTACATATGCATGAATATTCTGGAAATTATTCGTAGAAAATTAACTAATAGTTTAATTAGAATTCCCCCTTGATCTTGATTGGTGAAATGCTTCAACTTGATCTGAATTAACAAGTATTGTAGCATTTATTGTGAACAGAAAGTCTTTCTCTCTCTTAGGTTACGAGAAAGTTACGTCTTGCGAAAGCACCGCCGCCGCGAGTACAGTACCCCCGCTGAAGCACCGACGACCTACACGCAATCACAAGGAGACCGTTACGATGGAGGACATTACCACGCTAACCGGAAAGCTGACCCTCACGGCAGAGGAAGAGGCTGATTTGATCTCAACGGACGAGATTCGGATGGAGACGGAGGGATCGGAAAACGTGCTGATCGGCAAAGTGTTGTTGCCGAGAAGGGTTCCGCACCAACAGCTCCAGTATGTGTTTTCGAAGGTTTGGAACGTCCCAAACATCGAGTTTAAAACCTTAGGGTTTAATGTGTATTCGATTCTGTTCCCAAATCAGGAGGAAAAGGTAAGATTTTTATCAACTCAGCCATGGATTTTTGACATTTACCTCTTGATTATCCGCGAACCGATTCCTGGAATGGTTGCGCACAATATGAGCTTTGACACAGCTCAGTTTTGGATCCATGTTCTGGACCTTCCTCACGATTTGATGCTTGTATCTATGGCACAAAACCTGGGCAACAGAATAGGCAAATTTATTGAAGTATAGAAGGATATGGATGGGAAAGTCAAAGGAGAATTTCTTCGAGTGAAAGTAGAGATCAATGTGGAGAGACCGTTAAAGAAACAAATACCTATTATGGATTTAGGAGTCATCAAGATGCTGCAGTTAAGGTATGAGAAGTTGCCAATATATTGTGGATACTGTGGAATTATGGGACATGGTCGCAAAGTATGCAAGAAGCTCGCAATTGCACCGCCAGAGGAGAAGCAGGCAGTACACTTCCAGGACAGCCTGGATTGTAGACCAAACTGGTCTCCCTTCCCTCGAGATGATCCCAGATCAAGGCCCCAATTTTTTGGGAGGAGTAATGGGTCCAACAGATGGCCTAGAGGATCAAGGGAGCAAAGCCAACCTTGGAACCAGAGGAAGACTGAAGCTAGTATGGATGATAGAAACATGGAGAAAAAGCAGCCTCCCAAACTGAAAGAAGACATAGTAAGCAAACCAATACTTACTGAGGAGGATAAGAATTTAATGAAGATTTGTGATGGGATCTTCTCAGATGAGAATGTTGTGGATTTATTTCGTCTGGTCGACAAGTTGGGTCTCTCGGACAGAGAGAAGTATTTGCTGAAAGAGTTCAAACGTTATTATGATAAAGAAGAAATTGATCATGAGATTAAGAAGGATGTGTCCAATATAATCAAGAAGTTGATGAAAGGCATGGAGACCTGAGGTTCGGAACCTACAAGCATGGACATAGTTCCCCATCAACCGCACCAACACGGGAGGAGAGCAGAATTCGAGAGGAAAGATATAGTGGATTTCATGGCCTAAGCTCACTCGAGCAAAGAACAAGGGAGGACTCGGATTCAGGGACTTGAGGGCAACTAATATGGCGCTGCTCAGTAAACAAGCATGGAGGATGTTAACTAATCCAACGACGTTGATATCACGAGTCTTCAAAGACAGATATTTCTCCAACGGCACAATCATGGAGGCTGTCCAGGGGTCTCGGCCGTCAGCTGCTTGGCAAGGAATTTCAAAGGGCATCGAGGCGCTGAAGTTAGGGAGTCGGAAGCACATCAGGAGTGGGAGGAATACCAGCATCACGCAGGACCCATGGATACCGTCAACCAGCAACTTCAGAATCAGAGATCCAGATCATGTGCCAGGACATCTACAGCATGTCTCCGACCTGATCGACCAGGTCACAGGAGGTTGAAATATCCCGCTTGTTCATAATAGCTTTGCTGAGGAGGACGCGAACGATATACTATCAATCCAGCTAAGGGGACAAGAAGGGAGAGATGTCTGGGTTTGGAATAATGGCCCCAATGGTAAGTTCACTGTGAAATCCATGTACCATACACTGAAAGAGAACCAGGGATCGGCTTATTATCACAATAGCGGTGGTCCGGCGATAGTGGCTGATGATTTCTGGCCGAGACTATGGAAAATGCGCATACCATCAAGAGCAAAACACTGTGTGTGGAGGTTATGCATGGACTTTTTGCCAACATCGGAGAACCTCAGGTATAGGAAGGTACAAGTCCCGATAATGGGACGACAAGGCACTTGTTCTTTGAATGCGAATATGCAAAAGGAGTATGGCGAGCTCTAGGTCTACAACATAAAATACTGGGGAGTGAAAGAGCAAGAGGTGATGGATGGTTAAGACAATTGTTGATCGACAACGATGATAAGACGAGAGAATTAATGGCAATGGCCTGCGATGGGGTGTGGTTCCAGAGAAATACAAAGTTGTTTCAAGACAAGAGCATCGACTCTAGTTTACTGGCTGCATCAATCCATTCAACCTTGATATCCTTTGATGATGCAAATGCTTGGCCTGAGAGAGTTTCAGAAGTCCTTTCTGCAGGTAACTTATTAAGACCGCCAGATGTGGGCAGAAGGATTCTGTTTGATGCTGGTATTGCAAGAGACTGCGTAGGATTGGGGGTAGTGGCAGTGGCTGCGAATGGGTCTTTTGTACGGGCTGTGAGCAGGAAGATAATGGATGTAAGAGACCCCATGTTCGCGGAAGTAGAAGCATTGAGAGAAGCACTGAGAATGGCGGCATACCTCCAATGGACCGATGTAGCTATTATGGGAGACTCGTTGAGCCTAATGCAGATCATACATGGAGACCTGGATGCCCCAGAATTATGCCACTCAATCACTGAGGAGATTCGAGCAGAATTTGTGCAACAAGGCCTTAATTTGCCATGCTGGATACCAAGAAACGAAAATACGGATGCCCATCTGGTAGCTAGCATAGGGAAAAATAATAACTCGGATTATGTAGAGTGGAGTTATACTCCACAGTTCCTCTTGTCAAACGTTGCTGGACGTTTTCCAGCACCTTGAGCATGATATACAATTCTCTTTTCAAAAAAAAAGTATTGTAGCATTTATTTGATCTTAAGAGTTATCTTCGACATATTTATTACTAATGGGTTTAAACTGACAAGTTAATTTAGAGAATTAGAAAATATTAACTTGCGAGAATTGAGAAAAAGATTTGAATTTGAGCATGTGAGGTTCGTGCAAACATAAAAGATAATAAAGGGAAGATGAATATAAAAATGAACGAGAAAATGGTAACTATTAAAAATTGATCAACTAAAATTATATATAAAATTAGAAACACAAATTTAGATATATATTTAACTTGTGCTTGCATTTTTTTTTCTGCCCAAAAGTTGATGAAATAAATATCATTTCACCCCTCAACTTTTCTCACTTCCAACAAATCCAACCAAAATTATGGGCTAAGTAAGCAAATAAAAATTCTGGAGGAATGAAAACGATACATAGTGATGTCCATACCCATGGTACCACCTACCTCATTGAGTACTTGCACCATGTACAAATATCTCCATAGCCAGGTTTTCACTCTACCAGGAGAGTAAACAGTTGAGAGGAGAACAATGCAAGAGATGGTGAGTGGTGTACTATGGATAAGTTTCCGAGCTTCAGTAAAGAGCTGACTAATTCGGATGTTTTGAGCACTTGAATGTGCATGCTATCTTCTGCAATTACTTTAAAGAGGGACTAGGATGATATGTCATCTGTGAGAATCGCTCTTCGAGGAGAGCTTAATTTTCCATTAGCAAGAGAATCTAGTTCATGGGCAATCTGGTTTTCCTCTTGAAACTAATTTGTCTTCCCTTTTGCATATTCCAGATGTTCCAAATTAGTCTTTCAGCATTCTATAGCGGTTTCCTTCTAGTCTTAAGCATTTCAATGGCTTGCAAACAATCAAGTTCACAAGTTCATGTTTTGATTTTCAAGACTTGTGATGAGTTGATACTCACGATGATGGTATATTTCGAGCCTTATGCACTCATGAACTCATATATCTGCTCCACCCTCACCAGGTATGAGAACGAAAACATCCATCTCGACACTTTTATATTCAAATATTTCCCTGACTTTATGAATTCTTCAATCATAGAGAGATCCATTGAGCTGGCTACCACCAATAGCATGGGTATCAAAAACCTTATGATAGAATTTTTTAATGTAATTTTTGGCCAACCCTGTTTTGGAAGCTGAATCTCTCGTGCAGTTGGAATTGAGCGGTTGTAATTTGGGTCCATGAAAGAGTATAATAATATGGTCAAATCTCAAAGTGCTCCATCTGAATCGTTACGTATGGGAAAAACGGGGATTTTTGCAAAAAAGTAATCAGAGGTTGCTTTTTATTGAAGTTCTGGATATCCAATTTTGCTGCTTCAGCCTTTCGTGTATCAATTTTACTTTCATGGTCTCCTATCTTGGCTACCTCAGAAAACTTGATGACAAGTTGTAACACAATCAGACTCTTGAACTGGCACCAAATCTGGAATGCTTAGCATGTTATGGTGGCAAGATTGGTGATTTCCTTACAAATTTGGCGCAATAATTTATATTACTTGAAGATTTAACTCTTGATTGTATCAACTTGATATATGTATATATATATATATTATATATATACATATACACACATATATATACATATGGGAGGGGTTCCGTAACTCACTTACTTTTACTCATCTTTTTACTCAAAATCACAACCCTTCAATTTAATCTAATCTTGTGGCTCACAATTTTTCACTTTTTTTTCCTCTTTTCCTTTTTTCCTTCTATCTTAAAATTAAATTGATCTTTTCTTCATTAATGAATTCCCATTTTAATTCATCGTAGGATTTCATTCCCATTTTAGATCAAACACGTCTCCTCCTTCCGAACTAGCTTGTGCACAGATGGAATGGCATTCACATGAATCAAAACTTCTAATAAATCAAATATTAATCAAGTCAGTTTCTTAATAGTAACAAAAATCAGAGCAGTTGATACTACTCCAGTCAAATCGTACGAGAAGCACAAGCCAACCCAAAATTCTTAACCCTAATTTCTGACTAGATGCAGAGCCCCAATAGCCACCACTCCGCCACCACATTGGAATCCAATCTCCCGCCGCTAGCCAAAATAAAATTCTGTTCATCTCTACCACCCCTCATCCATTGATAGCCCCACCGCCGGCGCTGCCACCGGATCTGAATCGCTGTCGATCTCTACGACGAGTCTGCCTTCGCCGTGAAGTGGGCGGTGCACCAATATCTCTGCCTTGGAGACGCCATGATTCTAGTCCACGTCAGAAGAGTTCTGCCATGCTTTTCTGAACTGTTTAGAGGGTGATTCGGTGCTTTTTTATTTTCTTTAGAATCTAGGTTTTTGGAAGCCTGGTTGATGAAGAAAGCCACGAAAGAAGTTATGGGAAGAAGGGAATGGATCGTGAAGGAAAGGGATTAAAAAATGGAAAATATATTATTATCAATAATTGAAAAAAATAGAAAAAGGATGATTTAATTCTGATCGTTAGATTAGATTAGAGGGAAGGGTTGTAATTTTGAGTAAAAAGATGAGTATAAATAAGTGAGTTAGCGGAACCCCTACCCATATATATATATATATATATATATATATATATATATATATATATATATATATATATCAAGCTCGTCGCTCAAGAAATAACGTTGGAAAATATTTCAATTAGTTTTCCTAATCAGAGTATTTCTATTATCTTATAAATATTGTTGTGATTTTTATTTATTTCGCGTTATTTAATATTCTATAGTCAAACCACCTACACACTTATATCTTTACATATAAACATGTTGGTGACGCTAATTCAGAGATGAATATTATTCATCTCTGAAATGTTATTCACATCAACTCTTACATTTATATACATCTTTACATATAAATGTTGGACACCTTTGTTACGGTAAAAGGTGAATTACAACTTTTAATGTTCAGAGATAAATTACAACGATTAGATGACTTTATGTTTTTATTTACAACCATGAATAATGTTACACTAAATTCTAGGCTGGTGGATGAGGTTCTGTTATCGAAATTGTAGTCGGAGATCATATTGGCGTTTGATCTCTTGGCGAATTAGGACAAGGAATATCGCTCCAATTCAGAAAATAATATAAGAAAGATTAATCATAAATAAACTGTGTATTCAAATCAATTTCATCTTTCTTATCGATCTTCTTATTTTCACATTATTTATATTTACATAATATCGATCATGGAATATGAGATTATTTCAGTTCACAGGTAAAAAACGGCTCAAGAATCAGGAACTTGTTAAAAACACAAAACGAAAACAATATGAATGTTCGAACTTACAGATTATTAGGGCATTGCAGTAATTTTCGAGACGGTGAAAATCTTGCATTTGTGTGGGATAGAAGCTTGATCCAAACAATTAGGAAGAAGAAAACCTTGAAATAACTCAACAATATTCAAGCCGTATTATATTATTATGCTTTTCTTGATTTATTTTTTTGATCATCTTTTATGTACACACATGATTTAGTGTTAATTCAAAGTCAGAAAACTAATAAATTATATATGTTGACCGAATACATTCACATATCTTATACATGATTACGAAGGAACGTATCTTATACATGATTACGAAGGAACGTGGATTACTTCCGTTCCCTATACCTCAGAGAAAGTCATATCAATTAGTATAAGATGATTTTAAATTATTAATATTCGATTTGAATCCCAATTTAATCTGCATATTTTTCTCATTCAGTTTTCTCTTATCATTCGGCACACTTCATTTTTATGTTACATTTATTCACTTCCACTAATTTCACTATTTTTCTTCTCAAATTCAGTTTCTTCCATTCATTCTACGACTCACATTTCAAATTATACATTTCATTTGCAAGAAAAATTGAGACGGAGAGATTATTTATCAAGTACAACAATAAATAATAACTCGTCCCTTCACACGCCTAGGTTACTATTCTTCTATGCATATTTCAGTGAAATAAAGGTTGTCATATTTTTCCTTGATCTAAAAGTAAAAGTCGTATTCGTGTATATTAATTTTGACTTAGTCGACATGCCTCGAGTTCAGATTCACATACATATATAAAAGGGGGGAAACGTTTCAAATCAAATACTATTTTTGCATTTTCTTGATCTTAATTAAGAGTATTTTTCATATTTATTAATAATTACAGTAAAGTAGCATAAGCAATCCAAACGTACGAAGAAGAAACACTTTAGATCCAAATTAACTGATACTAGGGTTTCTTAGATCCAAATTCATCTTCCAATGCTGGCTCATCAAGTGAGAGATTTGCAAACTCCAGATATCTAACGTTATCAAAAGAATCAAATGAATCTCCTCCAACATCCCACATTTTGGTCTTCTCATCATCATATTGCTGGGAGGTCCTCGATAAAAGACGGAGGTTGTTATGGATGAAAATCAATGCTTCAGCACGAGTGGGATTCAACTTGTTCCTCTCGAGTGAGTGAATGAAAATGTATGTGCTCCAGTTTTGTTCGCAACATGAAGAGGATGAAGGTTGACCAAGTAATTTAAAAGCCAATAATTGAAGCAAGGGAGTTTGTGCACCAAAACTAGCCCACCATTTCCTGGGTTCAAGAGAGTACCTCTTTGCAATTGAAGTTAAATCCTCATAAGGACCTTGGAGGAGTGAGAATTCAGCAAATTCATCAATAACTTGATCAAAGTCCTCGTTACTTGAAAACAATCTACGAAAAGCCCTATTCTTCTCACGAGATACTTTACCATCCTTGTGAGGGGCATGCCTACTAGAATCCTCAAGAAGCCATTCTTGACTATAAAACCTTCACAAAAATGGTTTCAAAACAAATCACTTATAAGAGGATGAAATAAAATAAATTAATTGAAAGATAGTATCGTACATACTACATACCTTGGGTTCAATGAGTGTGCAACACAATGCAAAGGAGTGTAGCTCTTAGTCCAAAGAGCAATAAGGATATCATGAACAACATTATGAAAGGAACTAAATTCAGACGATGATTTCTTCTCTTTCTTGTAAATTTCCAACTTCACCTTTTCAATCATTGAGTCCCACATCTCGTAAACCAAATGACCTCTTGCTTTCTTAACAGGATGAGAAGGTTACATATATGTTGGGGGGGCAATTTCGAAGGGAATTTGAAGAAGGTTATGAAAATTTGGGTGAGTATAGGTCAAGTTGAACCTCCTATACATCAAACTGTAAGGGTAAGTTTCTTCAACCTTTAATCATGATAATGTGGAGTTTGGTTATGTTATTAGAGGCAACATGGGGTGGTTATAGTATAGGGTTGGCTGCTACTCCTGCTTAAAGTACAGGTTACTAAAATTATATGAACACAAAGCATTCCTTTTTTTTGCCAACACATAGATGATATGTATACCGTGTACTGAATTTAGTACTAACCTTCTCTATCATTCAACATTTACAACTCTGCAAGCAAGCTATGCTGCTCTGAAACGGCAACAAACTCGATCGGTTGGTGAAGTTTCGACTAACAGGAATGCCTCCGCAAGATCAGGAAAGCAAACAGTTCAAAGTCAAGTGTTTTTTACTCTATTTCAAAACTCATGATGCTACCCGCCTGGTCGGTCCGAACGGTCCCCTTCCTCTGATCTAATAACCTGACCCTGCAAGAAAGAGCCCCAGGAGGTACCCGAGGGTAGACCCTCCGGCGTGATGATGAAAGATGGATCCCGGGAGAGAAAAGGGGTATTCACTAGAATAATCAGAAGATACTTACCTGGAATAGTGCTGAGGAGCACTATTTATATAGTGACTCATGCCCTCCATGTGGTCCATGCTTTAATGTACTTGTCCTTGTCCGAGTTGTACGACCCCGGATGCTGCAATATTAGCTTACCTCATTATGGGCCGAGCCCACGTTACTGCCGGGTAACTGAGCCTGGGCCTGATATCACCACTAGCCCCCCGGAAGCCGGTTCTTCCGGCCGAGGGTGGGAAGTCTCTTGATCCGAGAGCGGAAGGATTGGCTTTCTAAATTCCGTCCCCTGGCCGACAATGATGGAACATGAACGCTCGTTTCTCGAGGATAATTAATAACCGTCATTATTATTTCCTCGCTTCCCGAGCCCATTTAATCATTGTTGTTTATTCTCCTTTCCCTTTCTCTATAAATAGGTCACCCCATCCATCGCTTTCAAATCTCAAAAACCATTCTTCAACTCTCTTTTTCAGACACTCATATTCTCTCTCCTCCTCAAAGCAATGGTTGCTACTAATGCCCAGTCCACCGCTCAGTGTGAGGCCCTTGTCACCTACTCGCATGAGAGCACTTCTCGCGAGGCCTCTAACTCCCGATTTGTTGACTCATCGGCATCTTTCAAGCCGATCTACCTTTCCAGCAATCTTACTCCTTCTGAGCCCAAATTCAAACATTCCAAGAATAGGGAGCAGAGGGTTATAGACACTGCCCGAGCCTCTTCACTTCAAGCCGATGTCTGGACTAAGAAGTGTCTCAACGGTATTGAGGTCCCGGTACCCTTGGATGCCCAGATGGCAGCCGTCTCCTCAGATGAGTTCGTGAAGATCGTCTGGTGCATCCCCTGATCCACTTCATGTGGGGGTTAAGCCTGCCCCTCCCTCGGCTGTACTCCAGGTTCATGGAGTATTATAACATATCGCCGGCACAAGTTCACCCGAATGTGGTTGCCGTTATGATGGGCTTCCTGGTTCGATGTTCTCGCTGCGGCATTGATCCTGCTTTCAACCTGTGAAAGTCGTTCTATATGCTTACCAAATGCCCCGGGAAGGAGGCCATCTACACTGTCCAAGCTCGGCCGGGAGTCCAGGATTTCATCCTGGGCAAGAAAGACTCGGCCAAGAATTGGCAGCTGAAGGGGTATGTTAAGGTGAACCCCGAACGGTATGGAGTGCCCGGATGGAATTATAAGGTTGTTGTTCATACCCGTGAGGCATTCTTTCCGGACAAGCACCGGAAAAATCATATGACCCTGTCCGCACAGCCCCTGAATCTGGATCAGTACTGGCTGGCGGGCAACTCCATTTACCTTTTTCCCCAGACGATCTATCCGGCTGAAGTTTTTCGAGATAGCCGTTGGTGGTAACCTGGCATGTGCAAGGTTTGTTCTTCGGCTCTTTTTCCTTCTCTTTTTTTTTTACATTCTCTTTTATTATTAAAAGATCGTGTAACCTTATCTTCTCTTTACAGCTCTATCTATGGCCGACGACCCTGAGGTCCCGGTCCCGAAAAAGAAGACCAGGAAGGTCGTGACGGAGGTGGCCGAGTCCGAGATGGACAAAACGGTGAAGAAGAAGAAGACTGTCAAGCTGGTCGACATTCCTCCTATTTCGAACCTTTTCAAGCAGCGGACGGACCAAAAGACCTCGGACCCCGCTGCAACCTCTGTTCCTAGCACCCAGGAACCACCTCCCGCGGGGACGACTGGGGCTCATGATTTGGGCCCCATTTCAGTCGAAGTGATCAATGTTGAACCTCCTTTCGTTCGGGAGGTTCAAGAGAGGGGTCCTATCCTCGAGATAGCGGCTCAGCAGGAGACCGTTCAGGACCCTGCCAATGCCAAGAGCCCACCAGAGCCCTCCCGGAACATTATCGCTTCGGGAATCAACCAGGATCCTTCCCGCCAAGAGGGATTATTTGGGCGTGGTATTTTTAACTTCCGGTCATCGTCCAGGGATTGGGAGGTCCCCGGCCTCTAGATATACCACCATATCTGCCCCTGCCATTCCTCCCCCGCCCCCCTTTTTCGGCGACGAAGCGGAAGGGGGAGAATTTCGAGAAATACAAGAAGAAGCCTCAGACCAGCGAGTCTCAGACCCCGCCTCTGTCCAACACCAGTGCCCCTCCTGTCTCATCCTCAAGTCAGCAGGTACCTTCAACCCCCTTTTTTTCTAGGTATAAAGGGTTTTTTTAACATCTCTTCCCATATGTTCGGCTCCTCAGCTCCGAGTTGCCAATTCTCCAGACTTCCAATCCGCCCTCTCCTCCTTCCTTACTCGTCAATTGGAGGGAAAAGAAGAAGAATTTCGAGCCGAGAAGGAAGAGTCGGCTTAACTTCGGGCGAGACTGAGTGATATGGAGAAGGAGCTGGAAGCTGCCCGGGAGGTGAACTACAAAGATCGTCTGGAGTTCGCCGAGGCCGTTGTCGACAAGGTCCTGGCGAGTCAGACCCTGTCTCGTCATCTGACCGACCGCAAACTCGCCGCCAGTGCTCATCAGTACCACAACACCTATATGGAGGTCCGGGTTTGGTTTCCTCCATCAATCAGAGCCTCGTTCAAGAAGCAGTGGTTCAATCCGAACTCCGAAGCTCAGCAACTGCATCTTGTGGACACACTCCAAAAGGGTGGAATGAAGGGCTTATCTCCTAAGCTATGGGAGGCTTTGCAAGAAAACCGTCTTTCGACCGAAGAAGTCCGGAGCTGGTCGACGGATGTGGTTCGGTTGCCAGGTCCTCTACCTCCTACTCCACTCTCAATGTCTGATTTTCCCGAGGATAATAGCTTTACCCCGTTATGAACCATGTACGGCTACTACCGGGAGCCGTTCGACCCGAAATATCTGGAAGCCGAAGATACTCCATCTCCCAAACCCGGTGCTGACGCCTTCAGGGTCGCTGATATGCCCCTTCTCCTGATCTAAATTTCGATGACTCTGGGGAAGATTCCGAGGATGACAGCAGTGATGATGGTGATGACCAGGGGAAGGGAGCCCTTAAACCTGTTAGTTAGATTTTCCTCTCCCTTTTTTGCTTTTATCCTCCTTTGTATCTCGCTACCCAGATTTTTTATGAATGAAGAATTTCTGTTTGTTAAATTCGTCTTCCTTGCTTCTCCTGCTCCGTTTCCTTTTTATGTAGTTCCTATTTCTTTTCTTTTGTAAATCGTCACCTTAATCCTGTTCTTGTCGTGACCTGGAGCTGCCTCGGACCCTTAATGCCCCGGATCCTTCCCCGAGACAAGCTGGAACCGGCTGTCTGAGTCTGACGGATCTTCTATCTGAGGGAGGGCTCGGTCCCCTGATATCACAGTTTCCTGACGCCGATTGTCTTCTCACTTGTCTGCTCTAGATACAAGAAGACTTTGGGTCCTTTCCAAAGTGTTTTCGAAAGCATTGACCAAGTCCTAGAGTTTGACCGAGTCATGACGGAACAGGAAGCTCAGCACCATAACTTCGAAGTCCGGATTCAAAAGGAGTTGGACAAAGTGTGGCATGACGTTCGGTTGTACTATAACAAGTGTATGCGTATGCAAAACAAGACCGAGCTCAGGAAGAAAGTCACCGAACTCGAGACAGAGAACGAGAGGTTAGCAACTAGGAACCGGACCCTGCAGCAGCAGCTCGTAATAGTCCATCTCTCCTACCACCTGCTGGGACTTCGCCAGGGGGAAGTTGACGTTCCTGTGCTGACCGACGTTCCCCGAGCAGTTGGTGACCTTATCGCCTGGATGGAGAGTTCCGAAAGGACATCCGGCGTCTGGGCTACTGCCTATCAGGCGGCAGTGAACTGGAGGCAAAACATTCTGAGCCAGAACGTCCTTCCCGCATCTATGTCCCATATACCTCCCCTTGAAGACGTTGACCTAGCCTACGAGCGTTATGAACATGCTCCACAACTCCTGGATCTGGAGGCTTCCGAGTGGCGTCTGGCCAGACTTCGGACGGTTGCCGCTAGATTCCGTGCCTGATATCCCACTCGGGAGAGAACACCCGTAGTCAGTCGACGACCCGGTTCTCCGCCCCCTGCTGGTTCACACTCGGCCCCGAAATAAGATAGAGCCCCCTGCTGTATATCACATTTGTACTTGTAAAGACTTCGATTTATGCATAAAAATTTTCATTTTCTAATGACTATCTTTTTCATTCCAAACAAATTGCAATCGCATAATTTCCTTTCATTAAAATCGGACCAATGCTCTTTCGTTACAAAAATTCCCTAGGCGACCGGCGCCAGAGGGCTCTCCTACCTATCTCTACCTAGGCATCTAGTACTAGAGGCTATCCTACCTAGGCATCTAGTGCCAGAGGCTATTCTACCTAGGCATCTAGTGCCAGAGGCTATTCGTAGAACCGCCTAAGGTTCGCTGCGTTCCATCTCCAGGGGATTCCCTTTCCCTTTGAGTCTTCAAGCACGTAACTTCCACTCGAGTGAGCTTCTATCACTCGGTACGGTCCCTCCCAGTTGGGTGCCAGCTTACCCTCCTGCTCCTGACGACTCTTGTCATTTCGCCTCATCACTTTGTCTCTTATCTTGAATTGCTCCTTCCTTACTCTTCTATCATGATATTTCTTCACCTTTTCTTTAACTTTGGCCTCATACATGGCCGCCTTCTCCCTCTTCTCTTCCAGCAAGTCTAGGTTTGTTCTGCATTCTTCCTCGTTCACATCCTCGGTAACTGGTTCAGCTGTCCGAAGACTCGGGATGCCAATCTCAGCCGGGATCACTGCTTCCGAGCCATAGGTTAAGCTGTAGGGGGACTCTCCAGTCGCTGAATTTTCAGTGGTCCGGTGGGCCCATAGAACGCTCGGCAGCTCGTGTACCCAGTTCCCTTTTGCCCCCTTGAGCCGAACTTTAAGCCCATTCACTATCGTCCGGTTGGTCACCTCCACCTGCCCATTAGCCTGCGGGTGGTATACTGACGTGAGATTCTGGTTTATCCAGTACTTCACGCACCAGGACTTAAAAGGGTCATTTTCGAACTGTGCATCATTGTCGGTTACTATAGCCCTCGGCACCCCGAACCGACAAACTATATTCCTCCAGTAGAACTTCACACATGTAGCTCCCCAGATGTTCGTCAAAGGTTCGGCCTCCACCCACTTGGTAAAGTAGTCAATAGCAACGATCAAGTACTTCAAGCTGCCAGGGACAGTAGGGAAGGGCCCCACTAAATCCAGTCCCCATCTACAGAAGGGCCAGGCACCCGTTATCCCTATCATCTCCTCCCTTGGGATGTGTACAAGTGGCGCAAACTTTTGGCACTGTAGACACGAGCGAACCCTGTCATGTGAATCCTCAAACATGGTAGGCCAGTAATACCCCATCCTTAGAATCTTTCTAGCCACTATCCTTGCTCCTTGGTGACTACCATTCGGGCCCTCATGTACTTCCACGACCAAGTATTTTCCCTCATGTCGTTCTACACACTTCAGCAATGGCTGGAGATATCCTCTCTTGTACAGGATGCCCTCCTGTAATGTATAGTTAGGTGCTTTAACCCAGACTTTCCTCGCTGCCACCCGGTCGACTGGAACGTCCCCGGTCAGAAGGTACGCCCGGATCGGGGTCATCCAGGAGTTTTCCTTCACTGTCGCTACGATCAGGCTCTCATTACCCTGCTCGTAACTCCTCCTGTCAAGGGTCTCCCTTCTGAGAGGAGCCTTTTGACCCGGCCTTAACTTAGAGGGTGCCAACTTGCTCAAAGCATCCGCTTTCTCATTCTGCTCCCTCGGCACCTGTTCCAGGCTGAAACTATCAAACTGCCGAATCATGGGCCGAACCAGTTCCAGGTACCTCTGTAGGCTCCGCTCCTTGGCTTCATATTCCCCATTCACCTGCTGCACTACGATCTGCGAGTCGCTGAAGGCCCGGATCGATCCTATCTTCAGCTCCCGGGAAAGTTTGAGTCCTGCCACCAATGCCTCGTATTCTGCCTCGTTGTTTGTAGTCTTGAAATCAAAATGCAGGGCATAGTGGTACTCCTCTCCTTCTGGGGATGTTAACAACACCCCGCCCCGCTGCCTCCCGCATGGGCCGAACTGTCAACATGCAGTGTCCACTTCAGATTCGGAGGTTCCTCGGTCGGCTCGATCTGTCCTACCATTTCTGTTAAGAAATCAGCCATTGCCTGACCCTTAATGGCCTTCCTTGGCTGAAAGGTTATCTCATGCTCCCCCAACTCTATAGCCCACTTCATTAAACGACCCAACACCTCGGGCTTAAGCATTAATTGCTTCAGTGGGTGGTTGGTCAGGACCACAATCAGATGAGTTTGGAAATACGGACGTAAGCGTTTTGACGAATATACCAGCGCCAGTACCAGCTGTTCCAAGCTAGTGTACCGTGTTCCGGGCCCTGCAGCACCCGGCTTGCAAAGTAGACGGGGCACTGTTTGCCCCCTCATCCCGGACCAGCACTACACTGACTGCCGATGCTGATGCGGATAGATACAAGAGCAATTCCTCCCCCTCCTTTGGCTTCGAGAGGGTCGGGAGCCGACTCAAGTGTACCTTCAGATCTCCAAACGCCCGCTCGCACTCCTCGGTCCACTCAAACTTCTTGGCCTTTCTTAGAATGTTAAAGAAAGGGAGCTGCCTCTCCACCCCTTTTGACAGGAAGCGGCTTAGGGCTGCCAGGGAACCCATCAGTTTCTGCACTTCTTTAACATTCCTCGGCGACTACATCCGGTTTATGGCCTCCACCTTCTCCGGGTTAACGTCTATTCCCCGACTAGATACCATATAGCCGAGAAACTTCCCTGCACTCACCCCTACCACGCTCTTCTCCGGGTTCAACTTCAGGTTAACTTTTCTCAAAATGCCGAACACCTCTTCCAGGTCTTCTAAGAAACCTGGGTAACTTCTGCTCTTCACCACCATGTCATTGACATAAAGCTCCATGTTCCTTCCCAGCTGGTCTCGAAAGAGAGCGTCTGCCATGCACTGATACGTCGCTCCTGCATTCTTCAAGCCGAAGGGCATCCTTCTGTAACAGTAGGTTCCGAAGTTCGTGATAAAGGCTGTCTTTGGTTTGTCCTGCTCTGACATCTGGATCTGGTGGTATCCCCAGTACGCGTCAAAGAAAGCTAGGGCCTCATAACCAGTGATGGCTTCCACTAACCGGTCGACTGAGGGAAGAGGTTAGCTGTCCTTCGGGCAACACTTGTTCAAGTCAGTGAAGTCAATGCACATTCTACACGACCCATTCTGTTTCTTTACTAGCACGGGATTAGCCAACCACTCCGGGTATATGATCTCTTCCGCCACTCCAGCCTCCAGCAGCTTCAACACTTCCTTTTTCACTACTTCGGCCCTATCTCCTGCCAAGGCCCTCTTCTTCTGCCGAATGGGTTTCAAATCCGGGTATACGTTCAGCTTATGAAGAGCTAACTCCGGGGGCACCCCTGTGAAGTCTTTTTCTTCCCATGCAAACACATCTTCATACTCAGACAACAAACATCGCAGCTGCTCCTTTATGTCCTCCGGCATCTTCTTCCCGACCTTGATTGTACCTTGGCGCCCGACTTGCATATCTTCCACGTCTCCTGGTCCTACTTCTCCCTGCACTGCCCCGACCAGAGCCTTCCTTGCATCCTGGAGGGCTGTGAGCATACAACTTCGGGCTGTAGACTGGCTTCCTCTGACCGTCGCCACACCCTGCTCCGTTGGGAACTTCATGGTAAGGTGGTAGGTTGAGCAAATGGCTCTAGCCTGAGCCATCCACAGACGGCCGATGATGATGTTGTAGGGGGAAGGAGCGTCTATGACCGCAATATGACAAAGGACCGAGGTCTTCTTGTTTCTGTCAAGATCATCAACTATTGTCACTGTCAAAGACACAACTCCAGTGAACCCTGACAATGGGGAGGTGCTCGGGCGGAGGTTGTGGCGCCCGATCCCCAGCTGGTCGAAGCAAGCTGCAAACATGATCTCCACACTACTCCCATCATCTATGAACACTCTTTTGACCGTGAACCCTTCAATCTCGGCCGTAATCACCATCAGATATGTGTGGGGCGTCAAACTGGGCACCGAATCCTCGTCCAAGAAGGTAATGACTTCCGTGGGACGTAACCTCTTCTCTCTATCTTCTTCTGCCGGTACGTACCTGCTCCGGGCCTTAGCCGCAGCATGTGACTGGGGCCCGTTGCCTACTTCGCCATGTATTACGTTTATTATACGGGGAGGAGCCTGATTAACCGGCTCCGGGGCCATGACCAGGACTGCCGGTGCAGGGGCCCCTCGCTGGTTGTCATTCCGAGACCTGTTCTTCCAATTCTTCTTCCTCCCGTCTCCGGCTTTGTTCCACTGCCCCGTAGCCGGACGCTGGTGCTCTTGCGTCACACAATCTTTCAACTGTCCCCTCTCAATCAACTTCTCAATCTCCACCCTCAAACTCCGACAACCTTCAGTCGTGTGTCCGTTGGACTTGTGGAACACACAATATTTGGTCGCGTTAGCTGGTGTTGGATTTCCAGGTATGGGAGCCGGATCTTGAAACAGGTTCTTGTGAATGGTCAGGATCTCCGACCGGGTCTTGGTCAGAGGAGTAAATATTTCAGCCCGAGGGGGGTCAACCCTCGGCCTAACCGGCGCCTGGACTACATCCCTCCTGCCGGGATCCACAGCCCGAGTCTTATCACCCTTTCCAATCCCTCTGTCTTCAAAATACCCTTCCTCCTTCCTCTTCTTACTCTCATCCAACAACGAGCAGTACATCTCCACCTCCAGATCCAACTGATGGAAACTAATCGGAATATTCTCCATAAGCTTTGCCCATAACACCTCGTCCCTCAATCCTGCTATGAACCCTGTAATCAGGGCCTTCACCTGAGCCTCTCTATCCACAACCTTCATGGAATCGTCCATGTACCTTCTATGGAATCCCCTGACATTCTCCTTTGCTGCATGCCGGCTGTGAGTTACCTTAGCCAGAGGCAGATACTTCTTCCGCCTGGCTTGGTATCTATACATCAAAGCCCTTGAGAAATCATAATATTTCCTGAAGCTCTCCGGAGGCTGAGATTCAAACCACGACAGACAACTAACCCTCAGATACGAGCTCACTAGCTTGCACTGAAGTTCTTCTCGGATGTCACGCGTCCCCATCACATTCTGGTAGGTCCGGACAAACTCCTCTGGGTCCGTCTCTCCGTTATAGGTTGGTACACCTTCCGGGACCCTCCTTCTCACTAGCCATGGGAAGGTGCTGATGTAGCCTATCCATAGTGAGGTGGGCCTACCTCCATTCGTGCCAATAAGCCTGTCTAACCTTTCTTCTACCGAATTCGGCGCCCCGGGAGGCCTATCAACCACCACCGGATACATCCCATAGGTTCTTGCGGCCGGAACTGGTTGAGCCATGGCATATCCCGCCATCAGCACTTGGTTTGCCATCCATACCGGCCCCTGGATTCCCCCTCCTGGAGCCCAGCCCCCCGGGCCTCCAGTAGGTTGGGCATAATACCCTCCGGGTCACATCTCTGCATAACCGGTCATTAGTGTCGAGGGGTACACGTGGTACCCTTGATACCCGGCCTGCGACATCCCAAAATAAGGTCCATAACCCTGGTGCCCCACTCCTGGGCCATACACGGGACCAGCACTGGTTTGCTGGCCCGTCCTTCCTTTAGGCTGTTCTACATCTATAACCTCTGGTGGAGGGCGAAGGTTCTCTTGCCCCAGGTTGGCAGGAGGTCCCCGGCTAACTACATCCGCCGCTAGAGGAGGCAACACAATTCCCTGAGTGCCTAGCCCGGATGAGAGCCCAGAAGAGGACCCTGGCCCCGGAGCCATCGGGGTCAGTTGTGATCCTACCGTTGGCTGAACCGGAGGTGCTTGGGTTTCGGCCGCCGGAGGGTTAGATGGTCCTTCCCCAGACGGTTGCCCCTCCGGACCTGCTCCACGCTTTGCTGCTAACCAGCGACGATACTCCCCTTCCTGTGTCGCGACAAACTCCATCCTGTCTCGTTCATCCTAAGTTACTTCCGACTCCTTCCTGTCTTCTGGCACTTCCTCCTCCTCCGAGGTTTCGGGGTCCGGCTGCGCCAGACCCTTCCCCTTCCGTGTCCTGTCCCTCATCTGACGTAGGGTGAGATCCTCCTCAGCTGCTTCGGCCCTCCTTCCTACAGACCGTGTCGTTACAGGAGAGGATCCTCCCCTGCCTTTTCGTGGCGGCCGACCTCGGGGTGGCATCTCAGTATATTTTGAGAACAAAGATCGTGTCCCACCGGGCGTGCCAACTTGATGCTGCCCGCCTGGTTGGTTTGAACGGTCCCCTTCCTCGGATCCAATAACCTGACCCTGCAAGACAGAGCCCCGGGAGGTACCCGAGGGTAGACCCTCCGGCGTGATGATGAAATATGGATCCCGGGAGAGAAAAGGGGTATTCACTAGAATAATCAGAAGATACTTACCTGAAATAGTGCTGAGGAGCACTATTTATATAGTGACCCATGCCCTCCATGTGGTCCATGCTTTAATGTACTTGTCCTTATCCGAGTTGTACGACTCCGGATGCTGCCATATTAGCTTACCTCATTATGGACCAAGCCCACGTTACTGCCGGGTAACTGGGCCTGGGCCTGGTATCACCAACTCAGTGCAGGATTCATGTACATTTAGCATTACTAAATTTGAATGTAAATTGCAGCTTTACTTACGACTTCAAAAATTATTTAATCATATTATTTGTTCATATGCTAAAGACTTAAATCTGAGGAGTGAGGTTTTGAGAGTGATGAAAAACTTGGAACAAATATTCAACATAGCTTTGATAATGTTTTGAATTTTGTTTCTCTCATTCCGTTCCTTGAGGATATTAGAACTATTTACTTTGTTTTCACATCTATACAACATGAATACTTTAATTAACGAGTCGGTACTTTAACCATGTGATGTTATTTTTACTTAATTGTACTACATGTCAATAAAATATTAAATTTCAAACAGACATCTTGTGAGGAATGAGTATTTAACTTTAACTACGGCAAAATCGAAAATTTGAAAGTACGGGTATGTCAAGGGTGCACCTAAAATATATTAATAATATATATTATAATAATAGAAATTCTCAAAAGAGACCGTCCAGATTATAGACGGGACTGAAGAAAAAGGAAAATAATGTGCGAGGGCTTGGTTGAAAAGAAACTTAATACACGGGGGTCTTTTTGCAATTTTGTGAAATATGATTGATATAAATATGAGATTTTCATTCTCTCTCCCCACTTTTTGATTTCTCTAGAACCGCCGCTCCCCATTCCTCTCCCCCAAATCCAAAACCTAATCTCTTCCATCTATGGCGGTTTTCCGATTCATATGTTAATTCAAGCGTGCAGAATAGCAAGTAAGGTTCCCGATCTCTTAATTTGGTCTGCTTTGTCGATTTGTTCGCGGATTTTGTTTTTTGTTTTTGACTTGTTAGTGTTTGGTGCTGTAGATCTGAGCGTCATGGTCTTCATGTGCATGTTTGGATGTATAGATGATTTGATTTGTTTAGATGTTCATGTTCATCTTTGGAACTATAATGTTGACCTTATGTGCTTAAAACCCCATGTTCTGGTCTGTTTGAGGCATGAATGGCAAGATGTGAGGTTTGGTGTGTGAAAATTGGCGAGGGTAGCATGTGTAGATGTTCGTGTTTATGTTTGTGCCTATAATGTGGACCTTATGTGCTAAAATCCCCATTTTCTGGTCTGGTTGAGGCATGAATGGCCAAATGTGTGGTTTGGTGGTGTGTGAAAATTGGCTAGGGTAGCGTATTTAGATATTCGTGTTCATGTTTAGGACTATAATGTGAACCTTATGTGCTTAAAACCCCATGTTCTGGTCTGTTTGATGCATTAATGGCTAGATGTGAGGCTTGGTGTGTGAAAATTGGCTAGGGTAGCATATTTAGATATTCGTGTTCATGTTTGGGACTATAATGCGGACCGTATGTGCTTAAAACCCCATGTTCTGGTCTGTTTGAGGCATGAATGGCCAGATGTGAGGTTTGGTGTGTGAAAATTGGTTAGGGTAGCATGTGTAGATGTTCGTGTTCATGTTTGTACCTATTATGTGGACCTTATGTGCTTAAAATCACATGTTCTGGTCTGTTTGAGGCATGAATGGCCAGATGTGAGGTTTGGTGTGTGAAAATTGGTTAGGGTAGCATGTGTAGATGTTTGTGTTCATGTTTGTACCTATAATGTGGACCTTATAAGCTTAAAATCACATGTTCTGGTCTGTTTGAGGCATGAATGACCAGATGTAAGGTTTGGTGTGTGAAAATTGGCTAGGGTAGCATGTTTAGATGTTCGTGTTCATGTTTGGGACTATAATGTGGACCTTATGTGCTAAAATCCCCATGTTCTGGTCTATTTGAGGCATGAATGGCCAGATGTGAGGTTTGGTGTGTGAAAATTGGCTAGAGTAGCATGTTTAGATGTTCGTGTTCATGTTTGGGACTATAATGTGGACCTTATGTGCTAAAATATTCATTTTCTTGTAGAAACAAATGCAGAGATCATAATGCGGGTCGCCTAATGAATAGTACAGCCAGTGAATAGTGACCGATCAGTGATTAGTGCAGCCCCAGTGAATAGTGACGGATCAATAAATAGTGCGCGTGAATTGAAACTATTTTAAGTAAATTGCAATTAAGAACCTCCTTGTTTTATTTTACAGCACCATTACTATATAGTCCTTGGTGTATAATATAGACGGTCTATCCAGAGACTTTCTCTTATCAAGTTAAACCATTTCATAAGTTTCAATAAATATAGCAATTCAAACTAATTTTGGTAATGTAGACAGCGATAGAAGTTGGGAGTACTAGAACTTTTCTGCAGTTTTATGGCTATAGTATGAGACCATGAGTATCTTTAGAATTTGGTTTTGGTTTGGAGTAGGGTTTACCTAAGCTAGGCTTTATATATACTATACTTTAAAAGACAAAGATTTAGAATTTTGTGAGATTCTTGAATTATTTTTAAAATGATTACAAGTTGACGCATCAGCCTACCCTAAACCATACTCATCAGAATTGTTTTTGTTTTCTTCTTTCTGAATTGCCGTTTCATCCCCTCTTCCTCTTACGTTACCAGAATTTAACCACAATTTATACACTTTTCTTCATCCTCTCCATGATCGAAGTATTCATTGCCAAGGCGGTGAGACAAAAGTCAAGAAATGCCTCCGTGGATTTCTTGGTGAGCGGCTTTTGATTTCCGGCGAGGTTATGAAATTCCGGCGTGATTTTAAGTTCCGGGAATTTTTGTTTTCAGGTGTGGGGATAGTGGAGGTGGATTCCGGGAAGAACAGAGTGACAATCAAAGGGGAGAAATCAGTTTTTTTTTCTTTTTGCTTGCAAGTGTTCGATGAAATGCCAAAGAGAGATTTTTATAATCCTTTCCTGGTGAGCGGCTTTCTACATTTTCCGGTGAGGTTATGAAATTCCGGCGTGATTTTAAGTTCTGTGAATTTTTGTTTTCAGGTGTGGAGATGGTGGAGGTGGATTCCGGGAAGAACAGAGTGACAACCAAAGGTGAGAAAGCAGTTTTTTTTTCTTTTTGCTTGCATGTGTTCGATGAAATGCCGAAGAGAGATTTTTTAATCCTTTTTTTTCAGAAGTGATGCTATTTTGTTGAGATAATGTGTGTGCATATTTTCACTCTCCTCCGCTTGCGAAAATCGAGTTATCCTGAGGCCATATGGTCGGATTGTGAGTGTTACCTGCTAGGGAGTTATACGTTGAAACAGTTGGACCCTCTGATTTCAGCATGAAAAGCTTCTCCATAAGCCCCAATGCATCCTTAAATTTCCCAGCCTCACCAACAGAAATCACAGGATTATACACAATCGCATTCGGCTTCAGTTCCTGGTGAGCGGCTTTCTACATTTTCCGGTGAGGTTATGAAATTCCGGCGTGATTTTAAGTTCTGTGAATTTTTGTTTTCAGGTGTGGAGATGGTGGAGGTGGATTCCAGGAAGAACAGAGTGACAATCAAAGGTGAGACAGCAGTTTTTTTTCTTTTTGCTTGCAAGTGTTCGATGAAATGCCAAAGAGAGATTTTTATAATCTTTTTTTTTTTCCCGAAGTGATGCTATTTTGTTGAGATAATTTGTGTGCATATTTTCACTCTCCTCCGCTTGCTGAAAATCGAGTTATCCTGAGGTCATATGGTCGGATTGTGAGTGTTACCTGCTAGGTTAAGGATTTAATGATCAGCCAAGATTTACGCATATGAAGACAAAATTCACAGAAGGTATATGAAGCTGCCTTCATCATTTCCTGTCAGGCTGTTGGCACAGCTTTTGAAAACATCAAGAAGGTAGCTTTTTAATGTTATACCCTGCAATTATTTCAGAAATATACTTATTGGTTATTAGTATATTCTTAAGGACAAGATATTGGTCCAAGTTCTTGATGATTCCGATGATCCCACGACTGTTTCTCTGATTAAGGAGGAAGTGAACAAATGGCAGCATAGAGTGAACATTCTGTATGGGCATAGAGTGATCAGGGAAGGGTACAAAGCTGGCAATTTGAAGTCTGCCATGAATTGCAGCTATATATGTTAAAGATTATGAATTCGTCGCCATTTTCGATGCTGACTTCCAGGAACCCTTCGAGTTCATGGCCTTCAATTTTTCAATGCAGGTAATGTTCTCATTTTCCGTACCTTCCATCCTCTCTTTGTTTGCACTGAAACAAAGCTGAGATTCTGTGAACATCATTTTCCGTATCACTCGAGTTCTGATTCTCTAATCTTGATATTTAGTTATCCTTTTCTGTATTGTGTGATTCTTAGTGATGATGTGAGCCGTTTGTTTTAGAGATATTTCAAGGATGACAAATCAAACATCGGCACGGGTTTTGAGATGCTGTTCAGGATTGCCTCGGTCATGATGTGGAAGGCTGCAAGACAAAGACAGGTCAGATTTGTGTTTGATTTTTGATTTTAGCATCTATAAAGATGTGATTTTTAATACTAAACAGGTGGTTTAGAAATAAAATCATATGTGATATTTAATTGGAGCTGTACTTGATAGAAACTGCTTTTTTCTATTGTTTTTGTGAGTTCAGATGTTGAAAACATCACTGCAGCACAAATTTGTAGTTACTAATCAACAAAATATTTCACAAATACAAGGTGGTATTGGAGCTTAAGCTCACAATCTTTCATGCATCAGACTTCCTTTTCTGCATGTAAGGAGTGTTAATTATAATTTAGCTGATCATTGATGTTTAGTTTACTTGACTGCAGCTATACCATTTGGATGAGCTTGGGATGTTATTTGGAAGATGACATCAAATCTTAGAGCTGGAGAGCGGAGGTACGAATTATTCTTTACTGTAATTGTACAAATTGCTATTTAAATTGTTTATTAGCAGTGTAGCATTTTGGCTATACTGACTGTGTTACTGTTTAAATATATGATTATTGCAGATGGGCTTCTGCAAGAAGAACAGGAATGATAGTTTTAGGGAAAGTGTCTGCAATCAACTTAAGAACAGCTATCCGCCGATGATTGTTTTTGTCACCGATCACCTCAGGGACCATTTTATTTCTGTTTGCATTTCCATTCTATGCCAAAAAATAGCCTGATTCAGTTGCTTTGCTTTCAAGGCTGGCCCTTTTGGTGGTAAGAAGAATGGTAAGAAGGGTAAAAAGTCGCGGTCTAAAGACGATGATGACGATGATTTTGAGCTGGAATCGAGCATTGCTGGTGAGGAGGAGGGTGGCGAGGGTGATGCTATTCAGTTTGGTGCGGGTAAAATGAACTATTCTGTTAGTCCCCTGCATCATGAAGGGTTATCATCTCCCTTTCCGCCCTAGCTTCTGAAATGGATGGTGATCCTTAAATTTTTATAGGGCTACACAATTTTGTTTCTTGGACAACTGTGTTAATTTAGCTATCTGCCTTCTTTCCTCTCATTGTTCTTGTGAGATTCTGCTGCCCCTTTTGTTTAAATTTTTGTGCTTGCTGCTTCTAATTGTGTGGAATTGCTGCTTAAGAATCTTTCCCATCCAAATATTGTGGTAAGTAGAATGTGTATTCTGTTTCCCTTTGTAGTTTTGTTATGCTACTTTGAATTTTCTTTTTAACTAAGTTTTTTGCTTTGTTTTTAGAGGTACATTGGGACTGCCAGAGAGCAGGATTCTTTGAATATGTTTTTGGAGTTTGTTCCCGGGGCTCAATCTCATCTCTCTTGGGAAATTTTTGATCTTTCCCTGAATCCGTAAGTGGTTGTTGTCCATTTGTTATTTGAACAGAAAGTGTGGGATTTCATAGATTTCATTGAATGTTTGCATCTTTTCAGGCCGTGGTTTTATTTAGTTTATCTGGCTCTTAGACTAGATGTTGCAACACAGCAGTAGTTTTCCTCATTTAGGTTGTGTTTCAGTTACAGGTAAGGCCTCATGGAAAATGGAGTTTATTGATTGGCCAGCGATGGGCTCTAGGACGTGATGAGCGAGACTTATGTGATTACCATAATCAGAGACATTGTGTTCATGTTTCTGATTGCCATTGAAACTGATGCTTGATGTGTAATTGATTACAAAGTGAGTTCTGTACACCAAATCTATTCAAATTTGTGTAATTTGGTCTGTTTCACTTCATTTTGTAGTTGAATTGTCTTCATTTACAAGTTTAGATTTTCGCAATTTAAAAGAATAGTTATGAAGCTGTTGATTATTGGTTTTCGATTTGTGCATTTAGCCGCCCTTTCTTTTTTAAAGCCTGTAATTATTTCATTAAAAATTGTTAAAACTTACCTTGCACCATAACGTCCAGGAAATAAATACTATACTTAATCATCCTCACTAATTCTTCATTATTTTTGTAACGTTAACCATAAAATTTAAAACCTACTTCGCAACTTTCCTTGAAATTAAAACATTACTAAATCATCCTCTCTGATTCTTTATTATTTTTGTTCAATTAATTCATTCACTATTTCTTCTTTAAAGCCTGCAATTATTTTTGAAAAAATAATCCAAACTTCATTTAAAACCCTGCATCGTAACGGTTCATAAAATAAAAACTCTACTTAATGGTCGTCACAAATGATTTTTATTTGTAACGTTAAACTTAATTTTAAAACCTGAACTGTAACGTTACCTTATATTAAAACTTTATTCATTATCACGGATTCTTTATTATGTGTTGATCCAATCTCACAAATTGTGTCATACAAATTGTAAATATTTTCATTCACAGATAAGCATACTATATGCATACAGAATTTCATATGATGTGAAAAATGATTAAATTATTTATTTATTTATTTAAATGATTAAAGTTTCATGACCATGAAATAAAAAAATAAAACTATATTTTATTAGTATTGAAACTAATGATTCTCGGTTGATACTAATATTCTCAGAAAAAAACTCATTAAATTCACTCAAAACTAATGTCATTTGTCGTCGTTTCATGTCCACTCAAAGAAACGTTTGGAATTCAGTTGTAAATTAATTGATGAGTGCATTAACATAAAACGTTTTATGTGGCTTCCTATGCATCATGGCCATATCAATGTAAATGAATTGATGAGTAAATTAAAACAAAACGTTTTATTTAGTTGGTATTACATAAAGTCTGTATCAATGAATATTTAATGTTGTATTAGTCCACAATTAATTCATGCAACCAAAGAAATAAAAATTATGGTTTTCAAAAAAAAGAAATAAAAATTATTAATTAATGAATCGTTTATTTCCTTGATGATATTAATTTGTTCTGCACTATGTCTTCCTTCTGTTTTTTTGTAACGCATTTATTTATTTATTTTAGTTTTGAACAGTTTTCCTATTTGATAAAAAAATTCTCCAGAGAGTTTAAGATTATTTATACATTATTCACTCATGAATATCATCTATTTTAAACCATGTTTAGGTAAAAAATCACTACTTAAGAGTCACATATTTAAGATTCTTTGTTATTTTCATAGTGATAATTCATTCATCATTTTTTATTCATATCCTGCAATTAATATATGAAATTATGAATCGTCTTGGAAACTGTTATATATACTTTCACCAAAAGTAAATAGGCACCATCACAATCATTCTCTTTAAGCATCCACCAACTATGGCTCTCTGTAAGTGGTTTGGATATCCAAATCTTTTTATCACCTTCACATGCAATTCTAAATGGCTAGAGATAACCAGATTCTTAAGTAAAGGGGCACTTCGGCCGGATATTGTTTGTCGTGTATTCAAAGTCAAACTTGATGAAATGATTCAAGATTTGAAAACGGGACACATCTTGGCAAAAGTTCAAACTGGTATGTTTTCTTTGAATGTTTACAATATGTGGTATATGTTCTTCCCTACAAGGATTTTTGATTTTTTTGAAAAAAGTATTTATCTTTTTTGATTTCTTGCAGTTGTTTACACCATGGAGCTTCAAAAATGTGGTTTACCACATGCACACATCTTGCTTTTCATGGATCGGGATAATAAACTTCTGACCCCAGAGCATATCGACCCAGTTATATCAAGCAGAGATACTGGATAAATATCTAAATCCTAAATTGTATGAAGTTGTTAAGGATTTAATGATGCACGGTCATTGTGGTGCTGCAAATTTTAAGTCACCGTGCATGATTGATGGAAGGTGTTCAAAACATTTTCCAAAGGCTTTTAGGGAAAGATCTGCTATTGATGAGGATCCCTATGTTGGGTACATGAGGAGGGGTAATAGAAATACTGTTGAAAAAAATGGAGTGATCTTGGACAACAGATTTGTAGCGCCTTATAATCCAACACTTCTTCTGAGGTATCTTGCACACATCAATGTTGAATGGTGCAACCAGTCACGTCCATTAAATACCTATTCAAATATGTCAACAAAGGATATGACCGAGTTACCGTAGCAATTTCCAGATCCAGAGGTGAAGATGGAACTGAACATGTAAAAGAAATTGATGAAATTAAGAATTATTATGATTGCATGTTTATTCTCCTCTCTTTAACATCTTATTTTCTTCTTTAAAATTACTTCACATTTACAACTTTTTCTCTTTCATTTGTTAGTTTGGTATTAATGGTGCCGTGGCTTTTGAATCTAGGCTCAAGCTATCATGTATTGGCTGGAAATGCGCCTCCTATGGCCTCAAGTCCTGCTGTGTCTGCAGTTCCAATTCAAGCAATTCCCCCTCTACATGCAGTACATGATGCTACCGAGTTGCAATTTGTTTGTTGCGCAATGGCTTCAATTTCTTGATAAAAGGAATGATAGGGAAAATGTCATGGTTTTCAATTAGCAGAGAACATAATGGGTTGACATTGATTGATAGTTTAGATCTATGCAACAAATCTTTACTACTTTGTGTAATTTGGTTTGTTTCACTTCAATTTGTAGTTGAAATATCTTAATTTACAAGTTCATATTTTCACAATTTAAAAGCGTAGTTATAGTGCTGCTGATTATTGGTAATTTGATTTATGCATTTAGTCGCCCTTTCTTTTTCATTAAAAATTGTTGAAACTTACCCTGCACCATAACGTTCATTGAAATAAATATTAGACTTAATCATCCTCACCAATTCTTCATAATTTTTGTAACGTTAAAGATAAATTTTAAATCCTGCTTCGTAACGTTTCTTGAAATAAAAACAGTACTAAATCATCCTCTTCGATTCTTTATTATTTTTCCCCAGTAATTCGTGCACTATTTCTTCTTTATAACTTGCAATTATTTCAGAAAATATAATCAAAACTTAATTTAAAAACCTCCATCGTAACGCTTCCTAAAATAAAAACTGCACTTAATGATCGTCACAAATGATTTTCATTTTGCAACGGTAAAACTTAATTTTAAAACCTGAATTGTAACGTTCCATTAAATAAAGACTGTACTTATTCATTATTACAAATTCTTTATCATGGGTTGATCAGTTCTCACAAATTATGCCATAAAAATTATTAATATTTTCATTCACCGATATATGCAACGAAATTTCATATGATTTGAAAAATGATTAAATTTTTGACAAAATTATTTAAATGATAAAAGTTTCTTAAAAAATAAATAAAAATAAAATTATATTTATTAGTATTTATTAGTCGTTTAATTTTTTGGTCATATTAATTTGTTCTGCATTATGACTTCTTTTTGTTTTATTTTTTATTATACATTTCTTTCCTTTATTAGTTTTTAACAGTTTTCGTATTTGATTAAATAAAGATTTCGGTCCATTTAAGATTACTTATAAATGATTCACTCATCAATATCAGTTATTTTTTGCCATGTTCGGGTTAAAAGACACCCACGCCGATGCTCGGATATCTATTCATTAAAATTTTAATTTTATTATATTACTCAAATATAAGTTTTACTTAAATAATATTTTATTTACAATATATGCATACAAATATCATAAATTTCCAGAGGAGCAGCATGTTATAAAGCTACTCCTACGTCAGACAACTATCAATGAAAAGCATTGCATTTCAAAACCCGTTTTCATTCATGAACAATTATACGTTGTTGTCTTCAGAGTTAAAAGTAGAAATTTTGATTATTTTGATTTGAATATTTTGATTTGTAACAAGAATGATCAACCAATCCATAGTACCGTTAGTATAATTTATAAGGAAGTGTTTCAGAAGATGAGATAATAAGGTTATGTAATTTCTTAATTTCTTAGATTCTTGAAAACTTAACATTGTTTTAGCGACCAATTTGTTTTTCACCAAAAAGTTATTACATTATATTACTTAATTTTCACAAAATAATCCTTGGTCAAAATTACTTAACTAGCATTACATTATTTTTTACTAATTTATAATATTTTAAAATTAAATTCCCGTGTATCGGCACGGGACATTACACTAGCATATACTTATATAATTTGGACGGTAAATTTTGTTACTTAGAAAATTTAAAAATTTATGTGAAATTTCTTGAATTTTTGCATTTAAACATATTTTCTAAATATTTTCTTTAAAATAATCGATATTTTAGCATAAAAATCTATCATTTAAATTTAAATGTGTAGTGGTAGTTCCACGAGATTTTGGAAAGTTGAAAAACTTTCACTGTATGGAATTAAATAAGAGATTTTCTCTTCGCCTCTTCACCTCTTCACCTCTTCACCTTCTCCCAGATCTCTTCGCCTTCCCAAATCATAACTGCGGATAATTATCGAGGAAAACGGGACTCTTCGGCCTTCTCCCGTACCAGGTACGTACCGAATGTTGGTCAATTGTGTTCTTTTGCAAGCTACCTACGTTACCCGCTATCGTATCTGGGCACCCAACTTCATCGGGGAGGGTCAGCCGTCCCCGTCAGTTTGGGGACTCCAGGGAGACGTCTCCGACGCGTACCCGTGGCGTCCCCGTCTCCGAGACGGTTCCGGGACGGGTACTCGGCCTAGCCGCCGTACCCGTGCAACATAGTTTAGAAGCTCCTTTTTAAACTCTAGTTGACATCTTCCATAAAATATAATGTCTTGTAGCGTTTGATGGTTTTGCTGATTTCTGCTTTTAGTTTAATAGTTTGGCTTGCCAGACTTTGTAGGGCATGGTCTTTTGATGGGCTCACCTGAACGTGCAAGGGGATCTGTAAAGAGGGATACGGGTCTTGATTCTGAAATAAGGAGTGAGAGATTCAGGGATGACGATGAATGGGAAGATGATGATACAAAAAATAATCGCTTGAGTAGATTAAGAAAGCCTGGTATGCATGAAGGACCAGAGGGAGGAGCAGACGGTAGCAGTAGAAGGAAAAGTGGTGAGAGCAGAAAGAGATCTGGTGGCTCCACCAGAGGTGATAGTGATGAAGATGATTATGAAACGAGAAAAGAGTCGCAATCTCGGCATGTAAAGAAGAAAACAGAGGATGACATACTGGATAAGTTGAATAATAGGAGTCAAGAAGGCGACTATCTAGAGAGGAGGGAGGGCAGTAGAGACAGGGGCCATGGATCATCTGAGAACGAAAGAAATTCGAGGAGAAGGTGGAATGATTCAGATGCTTCTTGGCGAGATGAAGACAGTACCTATGTGGATAAATCAGATGTCAGAAGTGGGAGGCTTATTGAGTCTAAGATTGACAGTTCTAGAGTTAAAAGTGATGGTTTGAAAATCGATCAAACCGAGATCAGAACTGGAGAAACTGTTTCAGATGGTGATAAGTTCACGAAATCTCAGGAATGGGAGGAGAAAAGGTCTGAGCCTGACAGGAGTAAGGACAAATTTGATTTCTTAGAGGAAGAAAGCAAAGGGACTTCACTGACACGCTCAACCAAGGAGACACTTGACGAGAAAAATCAGAACAAGAATCCTTCCAGTAAAGGTTTTTTGGATAGCCAGGAGAGGTCTATAAATGCAGACGAGGATGGCAGTGCAGGGATGAGAGACAAAAGCAGGAGAGAAGCTGACACAATTAGGAGGTCAAGGACTCCTGAAAGAAGTGGAAGTGGAAGAAGGCAGCAGGAACAGGAGAACTTTGACTTGGACCTGGAACGGAGCAACTCTTTTAGGAAGAAGGAACAAGACCGGGATAGCTACAGAGATGATAGGTCTAAATCGAGAGATGAGAGTTGGATTGACAGGAGTAGGGACCGTGAGGATTCAAGAGAGAGCTGGAGAAGAAGGCAACCTAACAATGAAAAGGAAGTTAAGGACACAGATGCAGGTTATAATCATGGAAGAGAGTGGGATATACCCAGGCGTGGCCGGATTGAACATGAAAGACCACAAGGTAGGATTGGTGGCAGGAAAGATGGGAACAGAACTGAAGCTGTGAAAACTTCATCTAAATATGGTATTTCAAATGACAATTATGATGTGATAGAAATACAAACCAAACCCTTCGATTATGGAAGGGAGGAAACTAAGTCTGTTGTTCCTAGAAGCAATGAACCTCGTCAGCAATCTGATACACCAGCTGCAACTGATAATGATAGTGCTAATCCCAAGGATGAAAAAGCTAGGGTCGAGGACTCAAGAGATACATTCACAGATGGGAGTGAGAATGACTATCAGGCTGCCAAAGCTCGTGGCCAGAAGGTTGGTAGTTCTAGTCGTCCTTCTGTAGGAGGCCAAAGCTCAAGTGGTGGAACACAAATGATGCCTGGAAACCAGGACAACTCTTCCTACACAAGATCTGCAGTTCAAGGAGCTAGAGGTAATAGAGTTAGAGGAAGGGGTAGACCAACTGGCCGAGATGGTCAACAAGCTGGGCTTCCAATGACAATGATGGGCTCACCTTTTGGGCCTATGGCATTGCCACAGTCGGGATCACTGCAATCTCTAACTCCTAGCATGTCCCCTGCACCAGGTCCTCCAATGTCACCAGCTATCTTTATGTCACCATTCCAGCCTCCAGTTGTTTGGACTGGTCCTCGAGGTGAAATGAATTTATTAGGCATGCCACCAGTTCTATCGCCTATACCACCTGGGCCCTCTATACCCAGGTTCCCCTCAAATTTAGGGGCTCCACCAAATCCACCCATGTATTTTAATCAAGCAGGTCCTATAAGGGGTGGTCCACCAAATACACCTGGTCCAAGTTTTAATCCTGTGGTACCTGGAGGTCGTGGACAAACACAAGATAAAACATCTGGAGGCTGGGTTCCTCCTCGGACAAGTGGCCCCCCTGGCAAAGCTCCATCCAGGGGAGAGCAAAATGATTACTCCCAGAACTTTGTTGACACTGGTATGCGTCCGCAGAATTTCATCAGAGAGCTGGAGCTCACCAGCGTAGTGGAGGATTATCCCAAGCTTCGAGAGCTCATCCAAAAGAAAGATGAGATTGTTGCAAATTCAAATTCAGCCCCTCTGTATATGAAGTGTGACCTGCGTGAGCAAGTGCTTTCACCAGAGCTCTTTGGGACTAAGTTTGATGTCATTCTTGTTGACCCTCCTTGGGAAGAATATGTACATCGGGCACCTGGTGTCACTGACCATATGGACTACTGGACACTTGAAGAAATCATGAATCTTAAGATTGAGGTACGTGCAGTTAAAACACCCTTATGATCTTGTTTGTGGTAAATATGTGGGAAAATTGGTGCTTGCTGAAGCTAATGCTCTATAACATAAAAATAAAATAATATACTGGTGAATTTTGCTGCCCCTTAATCTGCAACATCATATTGGTTAGATGTTTGACTGTTTTTACTTGCAGGCTATCGCAGACACCCCTTCTTTCATTTTTCTGTGGGTTGGTGATGGTGTAGGACTCGAGCAAGGTCGGCAATGCCTTAAAAAGGTAAGCCTGATATAACAGTTGTGGTGGTTGCCTTATCTTCCTTTGTATTTTGGTTAATTATAATAGCTTTTTGATTATGAATCATGTTACATATTCTGTCATTAATATATGCTGCTTATAGTGGGGGTTTCGAAGGTGTGAAGACATATGTTGGGTGAAGACGAACAAAACCAATGCAACTCCGGGGCTGCGCCATGATTCTCATACTTTATTCCAGCGGTCAAAGGTTATGAGAAACTTCTTCATCTGACTATTATTATGTACCAAATGTTACCTTTCTTCATGTTGCTGACACGTCTCTTACTAATGGGATGAAGGAACACTGCTTAATGGGGATAAAGGGGACAGTTCGTCGCAGTACTGATGGTCATATTATACACGCCAACATTGACACTGATGTCATAATTGCCGAGGAGCCCCCTTATGGTAATAATTTATCATGTTGTCTTATGTTCTATGTTTGAGTAGTTTATATGTAAATCTTGCTGTTTCTTGAATTGATGCTTGACATGTATGAGTGGATCCTATACATATGTTTTTTATATTTTAACAAATCAATTATGCTACAGGAGGCTTTCACATTACTTCTACTGCATTGTGTGCTAACCAATTGCAAATGATAATTGTATTTCCTTTCTATTGCCATTTAGTATAGTTAGAAAACCAGTGTATCAATTGCATTTGCGTGTCAAGTTTCTAGTAGTGTTATGTTGTCTTTATGGTGGCTGTAGTAAATGACCTCTTTCGTGTCATAGGTTCTACTGCAAAACCTGAAGATATGTATCGAATAGTTGAACATTTTGCCCTTGGCCGAAGAAGACTTGAGCTCTTTGGAGAAGATCATAATATAAGAGCTGGCTGGTTAACTGTCGGTAAAGATTTGTCTTCATCAAACTTCAATGCTGAGGTATGTTCATGATCTTGTTTCATTCTTTGCTTTTGATATTCTGTTGATAAACGAGCATGTTATCTCTGATTTTGATATAGTAGATGGGTGGGGTGGTTGTGTTGGGTAGGTTGGAGAAATGTGTGAGCCTGGTATGGGTAGTAATTAGCAAGTATTCAAAAATCAAGATAAAGCCTTTTACTGGTTAGTCTACTTTTCAGTGAGTTATATAATAGTTTCTTTGAATATTCAGCTGTTTAGTCCAGCACAATTCCCTTCTGTAGTTAATTGGCGTTGTAACATGCGTATCAGTTATCACCAATTCAAATTCTTAATTTATCCTAAATAATTTAGAAGGTTCTTGTTTTGGCTGTTTGTTTTTTGAGTTAGTTCATCAATTATGTTTCCATCTGTTCTGACTGGAGATGTGAATATTGACAGGCATATGTTCGAAGTTTTGCCGACAAAGATGGAAAAGTTTGGTTGGGTGGTGGGGGTAGAAACCCTCCTCCAGAAGCACCCCACCTTGTTCTCACCACTCCAGAAATCGAGGCATTGCGCCCAAAGTCACCCATGAAGAATCAGCAGCAGTTGCAGGCTCAGTCTTCATCAATTTCTCTGACAACAGGCAATTCCTCAAACAGGAGGCCGACCGGAAACTCACCTCAGCACAGTAATGCACCAAACATGAACCAAGAGGGCTCCAGCTCAAACATGCCGATGGCATCTCCATGGGCATCAAGAGAAGGCAGTCTTATGCCATCTGATGACCGGATGTTTGATATGTATGCCTATAATGCACCTTTACCTTTTGTCCCTGCTAATCTTGAGTACATGGATTATGAATCCCAGAGAGCTATGAATAATATGTTGCAGCAACAGCACAATGGGCAATACTAGAATTTGCAATTTTGTTCTTGTGATTTTATGTACTCTATTGAATAGCATGAAATTGCATTTATAGTCCAGTCTTATTTCTTGGATATTCTTTCTTGAGGATTTTGTGTTGTTAGACGGAAGGAATTATGTTTGAAAATTTTCTCTACATCAAGCATATTGGAAGCTCTACAATAAGGTTTATCTTTAAAACCATTCTGAGTTTTTCTTTGAGGATCACACTGATAATCTTATTTTTATTTTTTTGAAATGATAATCTAATATTAATCAATTGCCAATTCCCATGTAAACTAACACTCTCTAGTCTCTACCACATCTTCACCCAAACATCTTTACCCCACTCAAAGCGTTGGTGAGACCTCATACCACTCGACGTACGGATCAGTAGAATAAATTAGATTAGGTTTAATTAAGATTCATGTATGTACTCGATAAGGCCGTTGTAATGTACTAAAAAAAACACTCTCTAGTCTCTACCTATAAATATTGCAGAGAAAAGATTACTGCAAAGGTTGATTTTTCATTAACTCAAGACCCCTATTTATATACAAGGATGTCCTAATAGTAATACAATAGGAATTCCCATAATACAAGGAAATCAAATATTTTATGACTAAAACAAAATATACTACAACTCATATACAATTAATAATAACCAATAATGATCAATCTAAATATTCTCTAATACCCTCCCGCAAGCTCATGTTCGGGCATGAACAAGAAGCTTGGAACGCAAGTCTTTGAATCTAGACGTCCCAACGGCTTTAGTAAACACATCAGCAACCTGATCAACTGAGCTAACATGTCGAAACACAAGGGAACCATCACAGACTTGTTCACGAACAAAGTGAAAATCTAGTTTGATGTGCTTCGAACGATGATGAAGAACAGGATTAGCTGTGAGAAAAGTTGCACTCAGATTATCACAAAGAACTGTCGGAGGGCCAGAAAGAGCAATATTCATTTCCTTGAGAAGCTGTTGCAACCAGATTAATTCAGCAGCAGCAAACGCAATGGCACGATATTCGGCTTCAATACTGGAGTGAGCAACAACACCTTGTTTCTTGGATGCCCAACTCACCAAGTTGCCACCGTAATACAAGCAAAACCCATGCTGAGAACGACAATCATCTGGATCTGAAATCCATCCAGCATCAGTATAGCAAACAAGGCGAGAATCCGAAGCCGGGCTGAAATAAAGTCCAGCATTGATAGTGCCTTTGAGATAGCGAAGAATGCGTTTGACAGCAAGCTAGTGCTCAGTTGTTGGTTTGTGCATGAACTGACAGACACGGTTCACAGCATAAGAGATTTCAGGGCGGGTGATGGTAGCATACTGAAGAGCTCCAACAATGCTGCGATAAAGATGCTGATCTGGATAAGGATCACCGGAAGTTTGGAGCCGTGAGCCAGGAGTAGCTGGAGAAGAAATTGGCTTAGCACCAGCCATGTTGCTACGATCCAAGAGATCCAAAATATACTTCCTTTGAGACAGAAGTAAGCCTGAGGAAAGATGGTGCACTTCAATGCCAAGAAAAAAATTAAGACGACCAAGATCCTTCAGAGAGAAAACCGAGTTCAGGTAGAGGACAAACTCATCAATGAACTTAGAATGAGAACCAGTGATAATCAGGTCATCAACATAAACCAACACATAAATGACATGACCACCATGAGACTTGATGTAGAGGGAAGTATCCGAAACACACTACTTGAAGCCATGTTGGAGCAAAGCATGACTGAACTTCTGAAACCAAACTCGAGGAGCCTGTTTGAGACCATAAAGAGACTTCTTCAACCTGCACACATAGTTCGGATGTGAAGAAGAAACAAACCCTGGCGGTTGTTGCATGAACACAGTCTCGGAAAGATCCCCATTCAGAAAAGTATTGTTGATGTCAACCTGACGAAGAGTCCAGCGCCGAGTGACAGCAATACTGAGTACAAGACGAATAGTAGTAGGTTTGATAACAGGACTAAATGTATCAAAGTAGTCTACACCTTCCTCTTGGTTGAATCCCTTAGCCACCAACCGTGCTTTGTAACGTTCCACAGTGCCATCAGCCTTCGTTTTAACCCTGAAAATCCACTTACAACCAACAACATTAGAAGTATAGGGCTTTGGAACTAAGTCCCAAGTCCCATTAGTCATTAAAGCATCATACTCTAACTGCATTGCCTGTTGCCAATGGGGATGTTTGGCAGCTTGTGCAAAAGTTTTTGGTTCAGGATGAGAAGAGTCACGATTGACAGGATATTTGGTGACAATTAGAGCTTTAGGTTTAAGAGAATTAGTGGCTGCACGAGTGATCATGGGATGTTGAGAAGTGTCTGATTGTCTGAAGTAAGAAGGGACACGTGAGGAAGGAATAATGGCTAGAGAGGAAGAGGAAGAAGTGGAATGGTCAAAGTCAACGGGTTGGTCAACGACCTGGTCAAAGTCAACGGTCTGGTCAAACCCAGAAACTGAAGACGCGACTGGCTCCAAGAATGCAGCAGAATCGTGTCTCAAGGATGACGACTGAGGGAGCCCTGACAGCGACGGACCTCTGGTGGACGAAGCTCCAGACGACCTAGACGAGGAAAGGGCGCTGAACGAGGACGGAACTCCGGCGTGCCCAGACGCCGACGACATGGGAGATGCAGTTGAGGAGGCTGTAGAACCAAGCGATGCGGTAGGCTCGGTCAGTGAACCGGCGACAACGGGCGGAGACTGAGGGCCGGCAGACACGGACAAGGAGCCACCTGACATGGGCGACGACTGATGGCTGCCCGACGACACAGAATCGGACGAGGATCCAGTCGGAAAAGCTAACTCCGATGACGAAACAGAGATGGGCTGGGCTGACGACGAAGCAGAGATGGGCTGGGAACGAGGCGCGACTGAAGGGGGAGCAGGGTGAGTCTTAGACGATGACTGAACCGAGCCCAACAAAGAAAGATCATAAATTGGAGAAGTAGATGACGGAGATTGGGTAACATGATTAGGATATGGGAACTGGGATTCATCAAACACTACGTGACGAGCAATATAGGTCCTAGAAGATGGAACATGAAAACAAAGATAACCTTTGTGTTTTGCACTATAACCTAAAAATATACAAGCAACGGAACGAAACTCAAGTTTGCTATTATTATATGGCCTCAAGTAGGGAAAACATAAGCACCCAAAAGATTTTAAAAATTGATAATCAGGTTCCCGTTTATAAAGACAAGAGTAGGGAGATTTATAATCTAAAATAGGAGTGATGGTTCTGTTATTTAGATAGATGGCAGTGTGAAAAACTTGTTCCCAAAATTCTATAGGAAGATGGGAATGAGCTAACAGTGCCAAACCCTTTTCCACAACAATACGGTTCCTCCTTTCAGAAGCACCATTTTGTTCAGGTGTGTGAGGGGAAGAAATTCGATGTAAAATTCCTTGAGTTTGAAGAAAAGTTGATACATTACGATACTCACCACCCCAGTCAGATTGAAAAGCCTTAATTTTCGCAGAAAACTGAGTTTCGACCATAGTTTTAAAAAGTTGAAAGGTAGAGAAAACCTGAGATTTTGTTTGAAGAAAATAAATCCAAACAAATTTAGTGCAATCATCAATAAATAAAACAAAATAGCGATTTCCATTTAACGAAGGAACATAGGCAGGACCCCAAACATCTGAATATATTAAATCAAAAGGTTGACTTGATGACACATGAGAAGAAGGTAAATGCAATCTATGACTCTTACCTAATTGACAAGCACTACAAAGAGGCAAAGTTTTATTTGCAGAAACTGGTAGATTAAAAGCAGACAGCTGACGACGCAGAACAGACTCGTGAGGATGAGCAAACCGATGGTGCCAACAAGCAACAGAAGCACGTTCACCAACAAAAACTCTAGGGCTGGGAGATGATGGGGAATTCAGACAATACAGACCATTCTCAACGATTCCCTTGAGAAGTTTTTGACCCTGAGGATTCTTAACAAAACAATGATCCGCAGTTAATTCAACAGATACATTATTATCTCTACATAATTTTGAAACACTGATAAGATTTTTTGAAACCTTGGGTACAACTAAAACTTCATTAAGAGAAAGAGGTTTATTGGCAACATGCAACGAAGAAAGATTACGAGTACCGATATGAGTAATGGGAAGGGACTTACCATTACCAACAACTAAGTTGTCACTGCCAGTGTAGGGAGATTGAAGATTGAGAGCATCGAGGTCCGCTGTAACATGGTGAGAGGCTCCAGAATCCATCACCCAAGGGTCAGTGAGAGCCGATGGACTGGTGTACGCCACATGAGCCTGCTTGCGAGCTGGATTACGCTGCTTCTGACGTTCCGCTGATCGGCGATTTGTAGGTGGATAGTCCACATCGTTGAAGCGGTTGTGGCAGTTCTTAGCAGAGTGATAGGGCTTGTCGCAGATTTGACAGACAGTGCGAGGTGGATCACTTCCGGCGGCTGCCCCTTCTGACGGCTGAGCAGAGACAGTAGAGGCACGGCGGTGAGCAATGAGTGCCGAGGGAGCCACGGAAGCACACGAATCTAGGATTCGTTGTTCCTCTTGGAGAAGAAGGCCGAGGAGTTCATTGGAGGTGACTGAATCACGCATGCTGATCGCCGTCTTGAAAGCGGCGTACTCAGCACCCAGACCGAAGAGGACGTATGATACAAAGTAATCATCAGAGACGGCTGAGAGGCATTCCACCAGTGAATCGGAGATGCCCCGTTTCTTCTCGACATACTCCATGATGGACATGGAGCCTTTGGGGAGAGACTGCAACTGCTGTTTGAGGTGATTCTGGCGTGATCGCGTTTGAGACTGAAACATCTGGGAAAGCATGGTCCAGACATCAGCGGCAGAGGTGGCGCGAGCAACATGACCAAGTATCGGAATGGTGAGAGTGGTACGCAGCCAAAGGAGAACGAAATTGTCGTTTCGTTTCCAAGGTTTGTGCGCCGGATTAGGGGTCGGCGTGGTTGACTCCGAGTCTCCAGTCGGTGCAATAGTTTTGGCCGGAGTCTGGTCGGAGAGAAGGTGATCATCAAGCTTGAAGGCTTCAAGAGCCGAGCGCACAGTACCTTTCCACAGAGAGTAATTACTGTGGTCTAGGCGAATGGAAAGAGTGGGAAGCTGGAGGGTGGTGGTGGTTCCGCCAGCAGCTATGAGAAGATTCTGCGCTGAAACTGAAGACGCAGATGATTGCGATGAAGCGGAAGACGTAGACGAGGCCATCGGTAAGGACCGCGTGCTAAGCTGATACCATATAAATATTGCAGAGAAAAGATTACTGCAAAGGTTGATTTTTCATTAACTCAAGACCCCTATTTATATACAAGGATGTCCTAATAGTAATACAATAGCAATTCCCATAATACAAGGAAATCAAATATTCAATGACTAAAACAAAATATACTACAACTCATATACAATTAATAATAACCAATAATGATCAATCTAAATATTCTCTAATACTACCACATCTTTAGTTTCAATATTTTGAACGAATATGGACATCTGAATTTATCGAATCAAACTATTACTCATAATCCACATATTTAAATAAATACAAATAGGGAGGCGTTTCATTCACTCTCTTATTTTCACTCAAATTTCACTCAAAATCTTGAACATTAATTGAACTACTTTTAATCCAATAGCTCATTTATTTCCTCCATTTTCTCTCTTGTATGCTTTTCTCTCAATTTTATTTATTATTGCCTGATACAAATACTGATTGCAAAAAATAATATTGAAATGCACCTTTCAGTCACCTATTTTTTCCCATCTCATTCGCAACTGCTTCCTATCTACTGCAATATCTGTCAAACATAATTAATTATGTTTCAAAAGTTATCTGCATCGAACATGGAATCGTTTAGCACTAGAATAAGGTTTATTTTAAAAATCATTATGTGATTTATTTTTAACTTATTAGACTATGAGACAATAGTTTAGATAATTATAAGAACGTTGAACATTGGACAATATTGTCTTAGTTTATCAACACATTATAAGAACAATATATTTGACTTTATGTTGTTGATTGACAACCAGTAGAGGGTAAAAAGAATTGCTCTCCAATTAATTTCTGACATGATTAAATTAGAAAAATAATTCTTTTAAATCGAGATCATGTTGGATGAAAGCAGCACGATATTCTCTTCAAATATATATACTACGAGAAATGCATCGGCAAAAGTAAAGTACAGAAAAAGATGGCTGAAAAATTATTTGCATTGTTTTCACTATCCATCTCTCTCATCCTTCTCTCAACAGCCTCTACTGATACTTTGTCAGTGCCTTTCAGATGAACTAAACTCAAACACTTCATCAATATTAAACACTCTTTATTTCCCAAGAGATTTCAAACAATTATGAACGGATCTTGGATTCCAGAATTGAGAACTTCAGGTTTATGAATCGTTCTAGCAAACCTTTAGCTATAATCACTCCAAAAACCTATTCCCAAGTTCAAATCACCATCAAATGCTGCAAGAAAAATGGAGTTCGTGTTCGAATTCGCAGCGGTGGACATGACTTTGAGGGCACCTCGTACACGACTAATACTTTTGGTCCGTTCGTCATGATCGATCTGCAAAACCTGAGATCGATCAACATCAGTGTTGAAGATGAAAGTGCATGGGTTGAATCTGGCGTCACCATCGGACAACTCTACTATGCCATAGCCGAGAAAAGCTCCGTGCATGGTTTTCCAGCTGGAAACTACCCCACAATCGGCGGTGTTGGTGGCCATTTCGGTGGCAGCGGAGTGGGAAACCTCGTCAGAAAATATGGCTTGGCTTCTGATAAAGTCATCGATGCAAAGATAATCGATTCGAATGGGCATCTTCTCGATCGGAGATCGATGGGAAGAGGTGTTTTTTGGGCAATTAAAGGCGGTGGAGGAGCTAGTTTCGGGGTCATAATTTCATGGAAAATCAGGTTAGTGCGTGTTTCACCAATTGTCACTGTTTTTAATATCCAAAAGACTCTAGAGCAAGGAGCCATTAGTCCATTCCACAAATGGCAAGATGTTGTTAGCTTTCACACAGATAAGCTGAGAAGCGGAGAAAGAAGAACAACGATGTTGTGCAGAAAACTTGATACTGCTTTTCTATTCATATCATCCTTTATACACACAAACTCTGAAAGAAAAAAGGAATACGAAATAATCTACTTCTACGGAAGAAGGAAACTAAATAATCTAATTTCTACATAAGAAGGAAACGTAATAATCTAATTCCTACGAAAAAGGAAAGGAAAATATCTACTTTCTACGGATGCTAATTAGCATCTTTATTTTCTAGAAATAACTGCAGAAAATAAACAAACAAGGAAAAGAAAGATGACTAGAATATCTCACAAATCACCCCCATAATCTTGTCATCACTTTATCTCTGCAACTCCGATTCTACCCCTAAGTTCTTGAAAACGAACTCGTCCGAGAGGTTTTGTCAGGATATCAGCGAGCTGAGCTTCTGTGTTGATGTAGTCGATGTCAATATCGCCCTGCTCCAGATAATCTCTAATCAAATGGTAACGTATATCAATGTGTTTACTTCGATCGTGAAACACAGGATTTCGGCTAAGATCGATTGCCGATTTGTTGTCCACCAATAACATTGGTGCTTGTGGCTGTTCACCTTGCATTTCACCAAGCAATCTACTAAGCCAAACACCTTGGGAAGCGGCAGTGGCAGCTGCAATATACTCTGACTCGCACGAAGAGAGTGCCACCACCCGTTGTTTCTGTGATTGCCAACTCACCGGAGATTGACCTAGGAAGAAAACTAGCCCCGTCGTGCTCTTCCTATCGTTGACGTCTCCGCCCAAATCAGCATCACTATAACCTGCCAAGAGTAAAGGTCCAGCACTTTTTCCATATGAAACTCCAAACTCTAGAGTTCCCGCCACATAGCGTAGAATATGCTTCACTGCTGCCATATGCTCAACTCTTGGCTGCTCCATGAATCGGCTAACATAACTAACTGCAAAAGTAATGTCTGGCCGAGTATGAACTAAGTACCTGAGGCTTCCCACCAAGCTGCGGTAATCCGTGGCGTCCACCGGTCTCCCGTCTCCCGTCTTGCTTAGTTTGAGTCGTGCCTCCATTGGTGCCGCACATGGATTGCACTCTTCCAGTCCGGCCTTTTGTAAAAGCTTCTTTGCGTAAGATGATTGGCAAAGAGTGACCAAACCCTTCCGTTGTTGCACTTGGATGCCGAGGTAGTAACTCAGTTCGCCGAGGTCGCTCATCTCAAATAGATTCGTCATCTCCTTTTTGAACTTCGTCAGTTCTTCGATTGAATTTCCGGCGATGATCAAGTCATCAACATAAACTCCAACTAGTAGTTGCTCCTTCCCGTTGCTCCGGCGATATACCGCGTGCTCGGCTTCACATTGTACAAACTCCAAGTCGCGAAAACTCTTGTCAAGTTTGGCATTCCAAGCTCTCGGAGCTTGACGTAGTCCGTAAAGAGCCTTCTTAAGCCGAAGAACCTTGCCTTCGTTGCCTTGAATTTTGAAACCCGGCGGTTGCTTGACATAAACCTCCTCAATCAGATCACCGTTGAGGAACGCGGTCTTGACGTCCATGTGGTGGATTGGCCACCCGTGATGTGCAGCGAGCGCGATCAGAACCCGCACCGTCTCCATTCGCGCAACTGGAGCGAACACTTCCTCGTAGTCCACCCCCTGCTGCTGCACGTAGCTCTTTGTCACTAACCGCGCCTTTCGTTTCACCATCTCCCCGTTCGCGTCCTTCTTGAGTTTGAAGACCCACTTAAGTCCGATGGCGCGGTGTCCCGGTGGTAGATCGGTGAGGCGCCAAGTCTGGTTTGCCTCGATGCTTGCAAGTTCCTCCGTCATCGCCGTTCGCCATCCTTCATCCTTTTCGGCTTCAGCTAGGCTCGTTGGTTCGTCGACTGTGAGAAGACAAAACTCCTCGTCCTCAGTTTCAATCTTCTCGGTGGCGTTGAGAAGGTCCTCCATGGTTCGATACCGTCGTCGTGCCTCAACTCTTGAGGGTGGTTCCGATGCGTTTGCCGAAGGTGACACAAATTCTACGTTGGGTGGTGGTGATGCACTTGGGGTTCGTGGACTTGACACCGAATCTTCACTTCTAGGCCTGCTTCTGGTGAAATTCTCATCGTCTGAACGAAGGATTTTCTGAGCTGGTTCGCTACCTACACCAAAAGAGACAAAACGGTCGAAGTTGGAACCCTCACTATGCCCGTGGTTTTGTTGCTGTATCGATGTGGTCCAGTCCCATGCTGTGTCTTCATCGAAGACGATGTCACGTGAGACTCTCACCCGGTCTGTGGCAGGGTCGTAGACGCGGTACGCCACAGTTCCAGTTTCATACCCAAGTAGCACCATCGGCTTGCTCCGGTCCTCAAGTTTCTTCAGCCCTGGCTGCGTGGCCTTGACGTGGGCGACGCACCCAAACACCCGGAGATGGCTCACGCTCGGCCGGCGCCCGTGCCATGCTTCGTAGGGTGTCTTGCCGCTGACGCTCTTCGTGATTCCCCGGTTCAGAAGGTAGACCGCCGTTGTCACTGCTTCTCCCCAAAATCTCGTCGGCATGCCTTTGGCCTTCAAGAGGCAACGTGCCATGCTAACCACCGTTTGATTTCGTCGTTCGACCACGCCGTTTTGCTGGGGCGAGTATGGCGCCGTTGTTTGTCGATGCACACCGTGGTCGGCAAAGTACTCGCTGAGTTCTTGAGACGTGAACTCACCTCCACGATCGGTCCGCAGCGTCTTCTACTTGCACCCGCTTTGTCGTTCGGCTGCTGCCACGGTCCTTTTGATGGCTTCCGCCGCTTGATCCTTCGAGGTCAGCAAGACTATCCACATATATCTACTAAGATCATCTACCATTAGTAGAAAGTATCGTTTACCTCTAGGAGTTTGTGGCTCGATGGGTCCACACAGATCGGCGTGCACGAGCCCAAGGCGTTTGGTCGCTCGGTTCTTGGCTTGGCTTGGGAAAGAGCCGCGTTTCTGCTTCTCGGCCAGGCAGGCGTCACACAAGCGCTCAACGTCATCGAGCAGCGGGAGTCCGTCCACCATCTTGTTCCTGGCCATGCGTCGAAGGGCCTCGAAGTTCATGTGGCCGTATCTCACGTGCCATCGCCACCCATCCTCGCACCCATGCACCGCAAGGCACACTGGTCGTGCCAAACTCAGATGAAGGAGGTAAAGGCGCCCTTGGCCTCTTGGCACCCGTGCGAGCAAGCGCCCGCCTTGATCCCGTAACGTGAGCCACCCGTGCTGGATCCTCGTGTCGTAGCCGTCCTCATCCAGCTGGCCGAGTGAGATGATGCTGCTGTGGAGCCGTGGTATGTAATACACATCGTCCAACTTTAGGTGCTCGCCGTTCCGGCACGTAAAAAGGATCGTGCCAGTGCCTTCTATTTCCACAGAGGTGTCGTCTCCCAAATTGACCGAGCCTCGTACATCCGTGTCTAGCTCGGAGAAGAACTCCCGTCTTCCGCACATGTGGGCACTTGCACCGGAGTCGAGGAACCATGCCGTGTCACTCTGTCCGGGCTCCTTCATTGACCGTGCTTTAGATCGTGTCTCGTTGAGCAGGACGTGCTCCTTGGTGGTTGAGTTCTCGATCGTGAGGGAGTGAAGTCTTGTCACGAGGAGCGTCTGTTCGTCCACTTTAGCTTGCACGAGGTTGGCACGTCCCTTCCGTTCGCGCCGTGGCTCAGGGCAATCCTTGGAGATGTGGCCGGCGTATTTGTTACAATTGTAACACTTCAAATTTGTCAAGTCTCTGTCACCGCTCACCGCCCGTTGGCTGCTGTCTCCCTTGTGGCTCGGTTTCTTCCTTTTCTGAAAACCATTGCCTTTGCCTTTGTTCCCGGAGTTAGAGCTCTGTCCTCGTGCGATCCACTCTTGCTCCGTGAGCAAAACTTGGCCGTTGGAGTTGTTCGTGGTGTTGATGGAGCACCGATCTGCTGCTGACCTAAGCCTGCCGATGAGTTCCTCCACTGTCATGCCGTTCAGATCGAGCAACATTTCGATCGAGCAAGCGATCTGGGCGTACTGGCTCGGCACCTTCCGCAAGAACTTTTGGACCACTTTGATCTCTTCTAGAGATTCACCTAAAGAACGAAGGTTATTGACGATACATGTAATCCGCATGTCGAAGGCGTCGAGCGACTCCCCGTCCTTGAAGGCGATTTGCTCGAACTCTTTGCGTAGACGTTGTGCCGTGGCCTCACGCACTCGATCCACGCCGACTCGCATCATCCGGATTGCCTCCCAAGCTTCGTGTGCCGATGTTTTGACAGCTAGCGCCGGTACCATCTCCGGTGGCACCGCCCGAATCAAAGCTGAGAGGGCCGCCATGTCTTCCCGTTCGGACGGATCTCCAACGCCGGAAGTGGCCACCCATAAACCTTGTGCTCGTAGGTTTATCTTGATCACGAGGGCCCATTCGATGTAGTTCGTTGCCGTCAACGTGGGGTACACAATGTTGGCGCCAAGGTTGGTACGTTCTTGGATGACACGTTCGTGGATGACAACTTCGCCGCCGTTGCCGCGTCGTGGCCTGCTGCGTCCTCGTCCTCTCCGTGGTTCCGTTCGTGCCGGAGATCTCGATGCGTCCGCCATAGGATCGTTGAAGCTCTTGATACCACTTGTTAGCTTTCACACAGATAAGCTGAGAAGAGGAGAAAGAAGAACAATGATGTTGTGCAGAAAACTTGATACTTCTTTTCTATTCATATCATCCTTTATATACAAAACTCTGAAAGAAAAAAGGAATACGAAATAATCTACTTCTACGGAAGAAGGAAACTAAATAATCTAATTCCTACAGAAAAGGAAAGGAAAATATCTACTTCCTACGGATGCTAATTAGCATCTTTATTTTCTAGAAATAGCTACAGAAAATAAACAAACAAGGAAAAGAAAGATGACTAGAATATCTCACAATTGTCACTGTTTTTAATAAACAAAAGACTCTAGAGCAAGGAGCCATTAGTCCATTCCACAAATGGCAAGATATTGCACACAAAGCACACAAAGATTTGTCCATCACTATCAGACTTTCAGCTGGTGTTGGAACTCACTGTATCAACATTTTCGTCGTTCTTCTTGGGTAGAACTCATGATCTTCTCCATCTGATGAACAAGATCTTCCCTGAACTCGGTGTAAGGGTACAAGATTGTGAAGAAATGAGTTGGATCGAGTCAGTCGTTCAATTTGCAGGGTATCCAAAAGGGGTAACAAAAGCCCTAAAAAACAATGTACCTCCTATTCCAGATATGCACTTCAAAACCAAGATGGACTTGGTTTACAAACCAATTCCCAGTGAAGCTTTGAGAGAGATATGGAATCGATGCTCGAGTGCAAACGCTTCTCCAATCATTATCTTAGATTTGCGCCCTTATGGAGGGAGGATGGACGAGATTTCGGAATCAGATACGCCATTTCCACACAGAAAAGGTGTGTTGTATGAGATCTTGTACACGGTAGCATGGTCTGACAGGATTAGCGAGGATATTGGTGAATCATACATAAACTGGCTGAGGGTATTTTGAGTTCATGACTCCTTTTATGTCGAAGGAGCCGAGAAGATGTGTTGTGAATGGTAGAGACTTTGATTTAGGGATCAATGATGTTGTTGCTTCTGAAAATGGTTACTCCAAAGGTACTTCAACAATAATTTCAAGAGGCTGGCATTAGTCCAAGGTGAAGTTGACCCTGATAATTTCTTCTATTTCGAGCAAAGCATCCCGATCCTAACTTCACCACAAACTAGATTAGACAGTTCAGGTCATATTTTCACTTTTAATTAAGTTCTTTAATTTCATCACAAAATCTTAATTAGAGCTTAATGTCAACATATAAATTGTGTTATTTTTCTTGATCTGGATGTAAAGATTGTATTCTGCTAGTAATCCTTACTTTTCAAGGTGTATACAGTTTTAAAATATATGAATTGCGCTTTTGATTAAGTTTTGTTTAAAGAACCATAGTGATATTGATTCATGACACGCTCTTGTGTTTCAAATAAATAACCATAGTCTTCATTCTAGCTGGTCATTAACATATTATATATGTTTGTGTGATAACATAATTTTTATCGGACTGGATCTCTGTTCATGTATTGGTGCAGATTCATAGTTTGGTTGATCGACATGTAATTTGATTTGATGTTATTAATATATTATAATCGCTTGGATGTTTAAATATTTAAATAATGTTTCATTTGACTAAATCAGTACACTCAAAATTAACTCCTTTTACATTTCAAACACAACAAATTTTAGACCAAAAAAAGAAAAAACACAAAAAATTTGGATTGAAGGTTGAAAATTCTATATATTCATTAATCCCTATGTCCCTGTATTAATACTAAAAAGTTATTCTCACTTTTTTTGGTACCAGATTTTGGTACCCTATTTTTTCTCCTATTTTCTTGGGCAAATTTTTAGTTTTTTTTTATATAAAAACCTAATTCCTAAATACTAGTCTTGGAATAGACCTATAATATAGACGGCCTATTTCTGTAATTAAAATAGGAAAGGCGGCTCCTCTTTTGCAATTAATATTTACACGGGTCCTTTTTAGCAATATAGGGAAATTGCATCACAGACCCTCCCCATAAATATATATACCAAATTTCTATTATTTAATTTTCTCATTCCTTCTGAAACCTCCGTTCCTAATTTCAAACTTTCGTTCATCACTCGCGTTCCCAATCTGCATCGAACCGGCGCAATCGATTGGGCATCAATCCAATCTCTGATTCAGGTATTAATCCAACTATTCGTGTTATTCGTTGTAGAAGCCAAGTTCCATCTCATCGGCGTTGCAGTCGAGGGCCCTCCGGATCCAGGATGAAACGAGGGCGGGGCGGCGGTAGTCCGGGAAGTAGTGGAAGGACAGCCGGAACTCGCGCAGAGGGATGGATTTGGGGCGGTAGTGGAAGATCCGGGTGTTGCGGTTAGCCATGGCGATGTGCTTTGCTGGGCATTTGTAATTGGCTTCGTCGAGGTTGAACTCGAGGATGGGGATGAGATTCTGTCTTGTTATGAAATTTATGTGTTTAGCTTGAAAACTAGACTGCTTAATGTGGTTTTTGTCTGCATATGAAATTTTATGTGTTTAACTTGAAAACTAGGCTTCTTGATTTGTGTTGAAACTTGATTATTTATTGTGAAAACTATGGTGTTTGTAAAACTTGATTTTTTAATGTGAAAACTGTGATTGTGAAAACTTGGTTATTAAGGTTGAAAACTACAGTGATTGTAGAAACTATATTTTTTAGGCTGAAAACTGTGGTGTTTGTAAAACTTATTTGTTTAGTTGAAAACTGTTATTATTGTGAAAACTCGATTGTTTAGGTTGAAAACTTTGGTGTTTGCGAAACTTGATTATTTATTTGTGAAAACTGTGGTTTTTGTGAAACTTGATGGTTTAAGTTGAAAACTGTGACGGTTGTGAATTTTTAGGCTGAAAACTTTGGTGAAACTTGACTATACTTAACACAACATTATTTAACCTAAACACCCTAGTTTTCATGTACCTAAAATCTGATGTTTATAATATGGAAACTTGTATTTCTAACCTGAATTCTTACAAGTGTTTAAAATACCAAAATTATATTAACCGATTTGAGTACATATTCTTCGCGTGAACAGTGCCGTGAATAGTGCGCATGAACAATGCCGTGAACAGTACTTTTTCCAAATTTTGCAAATAAGGACCTACTTCCTTCCATATTTTAATTTAGTCCTTGGTCTATATTATGCTATAATATAGACGGTCACTCCAGAGACCAGCTCAATTCCTAATCGATTTCAAACTTGATTTCTAATATATTTTTAATATATTTCTTCTTCCTCCCCCTCCTCCTCCTTTATAAAAGTTTTTCGTCCTCCATAATAAATAGTTATTCTCGCTTTTTTTTAAACCAAATTTTAGTTCTTTCTTTCGTCCTAAGTTTCTTCCCCCTATTTTTCCTCCTTATTTTCTTGGATAGATTTTTACCTTTTTCCCTTATGACATTACACCTTAATAATACAAGTTTTCGTAGTATATTTAATTTGTATTTAATCAGTGGTTACTAGATGACTTGCCTTTGAGAATTTCGGTATTTATTAGCACAACTTCATTAGTAAGTTCTATAATCCCTTGGCATTAAACAAACTTCATTGGTTGTGATATCTAGAGTTTAGTTCGAGTATTCGGTCTTTTTATTGTGTGTGTCTGTTTGAGTGTGTGTGTTGATCTGTATTTTTAATGTTATTTTAACTGAATTGCGGTGCACTGCTGTTTGAACTTTTTTTATTCACAAGTAATTTGTAGTTTATTAGAAATTTTTATGCTTTAGGGGCCGTTGATAAGTTTTTACCCTAATTAAAGTTGATAAAAATGCAAAGAGGAGAAAAGTTTCTACTAAAAATAAACAAAAAAAGAACACTTCAAGAAAGAGAAACTAACCCAACTACTAACAATAATACAAGTTTGTTTAAATATACAATTATAAATTGTAGTAACTATATTTTTTATTGTTTTCCTGATGCTTAGTATATAGTTTTGAAACTCAAGTACAATATATTATTCTATTTTAACTTTATGATTTTAAACTTCATATTGATGCAGTGGGTGAAGTTGAAAAAAATGCAAAGAGGAGAAAATATTATGCTGAAAAGAGACAAAAAAAAAGCGACTTCAAGGGAGCGAAACTAACCCGACTATCAATAACAATACAACTTTGTTTCAATACACAACATGTATTAATATTTGAGTATGATGATTTGAATATGTTATATTGTTTAAATTACATATTACCCTCTTATAAATATCTGAGTTTGAAAGAAATAATTTTTATTTAGTACAATTACAAAAAAGGAGAAAGAAAAATGTTGGGTTGTTGGAGAGTGTTCCAAATTGTTGTAGAATCCTTAAAACTCTTCCTGATTGTAAATACTGCAAGGCTAAACTATTTAAAGGAGAGTCATCTGTGTTTTATTGTTGCAAAGGTGAAACATTTATAACTGAATTACGGTGTACTGCTGTTGATCTTTCTTTATTCACAAGTAATTTGTAGTTTATCAGCAATTTTTATGCTTTAGGGGCCGTTTATAAGTTTTTGCCCTAATTAATGTTAATATTAATTTAGAAAATTTTATTGTTAATTATTCATCAAAAAAATGTTATTGTTAATTTAGAATTAATAATGCTTAGTATATAGTTTTGTGTTTTTAATTTGAAACTTTATATTGAAGCAGGGGGCCAAGTTGATAAAAATGCGAAGAGGATAAAAGTTTATGCTAAAAAAAAAACAACAATTCAAGAAAGAGAAGGTAACCCAACTACCAACAATAATACAGGTTTGTTTAAATATACAATGTTTAACACTATAAATTGTATTAATTATATTTTTATTGTTTTCCTGATGCTTAGTATATAGTTTTGAAACTCAAGTATAATATATTATTCTATTTTAACTTATGATTTTAAACTTCATATTGCTGCAGTGGGTGGAGTTGAAAAAAAATGCAAAGATGAGAAAATATTATACTGAACAGAAACAAAAGCAAATCGACTTCAAGAGAGCGAAACTAACCCGGCTATCGATAACAATACAGCTTTGTTTCAATACACAACATGTATTAATATTTGAGTATGATGATTTGAATATGTTATATTGTTTAAATTACATATTACCCTCTTATAAATATCGGAGTTTGAAAGAAACAATTTTTTTAGGTCAATTACAGAAAAGGAGAAAGCAAAATGTTGGGTTGTTGGAGAGTGCTCCAAATTGTTGTAGAATCCTTAAAACTCTTCCTGATTGTATATACTGCAAGGCTAAACTGTTTAAAGGAGAGTCATCTGTGTTTTCTTGTTGCAAGGGTGAAACTGAATTTGATGGGTATGAGTAACCCGAGAAGTTGCGTTTATTATTAGTTGGAGAAGCAGAGCAATCTATACATTTTAGGAATAATATTAAGTCATACAATAAAAACCTTGCTCTCACCAGTTTTGGCGCATCGTATGACAAAACACTTACTGCAAATACAAATGGAATATATATATACTTTCCGAATGCAAGGTCAAGTATATCTTTTTTATCTGAATCTATTGGAGAAAAATAAGGGAGGCAAATATGATGGATTTAGTACGGCTGGAGTTCAGCTCTACTTTTTCGACAGTTGATGTTGAATTAAAAGAAAGGATGGAGGCAGGCAATTGGTATGACAACAAAAGGTTTGACAAGCAAACTATGGAGATTTTAATGAAAACTGTTCAAGAGAATCCATATCGTATTTTTTTTCAGAAGACTCAAGAGTGAGCCAGATCATCCTACCAAAAAAATAATCCTCAACTTGAATCTCAATTTAGATTAGAGAAGATACTGGTGATATCAGGCCCAGGCCCAATCGCCCCATGACGGTTTGGGCTTGGCCCATGATGAGGTAAGCTAATATGGAAGTACCCGGGACAGCTCAACTCGGACAGGGACAGATACGCTAAACAACATAGAAAGCATGGACCACGTTAGGAGCATGTATCACTGTATAAATAGTGCCCCTCAGCACTATTCCAAGTAAGTCTTCTCTCATTATTCAAGTGATTACCCCTTTTTCCTCTCCCGGATCCATCTTTCATCATCACACCGGAGGGTCTACCCTCGGGTACCTCCCGGGGCTCTGTCTTGCAGGGCCAAGTTGTCGGATCGGAGATCAGGGGACCATTCGGGCCAACCAGGCAGGCAGCATCAAGTTGGCACGCCCGGTGGGACACGATCTGTGTTCACAAAAACATTAAGATGCCGCCTCGAGGTCGGCCGCCGCGAAGAGGTAGAGGAGGAAGAAGACCGGAAGCAGTAGAAGAGGACCTTACTTTGCGCCAAATGAGGGATCGAGCGCGCAAGGGGAAGGCTCCAGCGCATTCGGATCCAGACGTCTCTGAAGGAGAGTCAGAGCCGGAAGGAGAAAGGGAACCGGAAATGACGCAGGACGATCGCGACAGAAGAGAGTTTGCTGCCACCCAGGAGGAGGAGTACCGTCGTGGGCTGGCGGCAAAGCAAGGATCGGGATCGGGGACGAAACCGACTGAAGAACAGTCGAACCCTCCGGTGACTGAGGTCCGGGTACCCCCGGTTCAGGATCTAACCCGACCCCGATGGGACCTCCTGCGGGTTTACCTCCATTGGCTGCGGAGGTGGTCAGCCGAGGATCCCCTGCCGTTCACGGACAGGAGAGTCTTCGGCCTCCGATTGTGATAGACTTGGAAAGGCAGGCCGGGAGTGTAGGGCCACCAGCCGGAATGGTGCCGGGATATGGCCAAGGTGGCGGCTATCCCGGATATGGAGCTCCAGAATACGGGATGATTCAACACGGATATCAGGGGTACCCCCCGGCACCAGGAGGGTATTACGCCCAACCTCCAGGAGCCTCGGGGGGCTGGGTCCCCGGGATACAAGGACCGGTGTGGATGCAAAGCCAAGCACCGATGGCCGGATATGCCATGGCTCAGCCGGCCCCAGTCGCAGGAACCTATGGCACATACCCGGTGGTTGTAGATCGGGCCCCAGCGGCTCTAAACTCGGTAGAGGAGAGGTTGGATCGGTTGATAGGAAGGAATGGAGGAAGGCCTACCTCCCCCTGGATAGGTTACATCAGCACTTTCCCTTGGCCGATGGGAATGAGAGTCCCGGAGGGGGTGCCGACCTACAGTGGGGAGACAGATCCGGAGGAATTTGTCAGGACGTATCATAACGTCATGGGAACACGTGACATCCGGGAGGAGCTTATGTGCAAGCTGGTGAGCTCGTATCTGAGGGGAAGCTGTTTGTCATGGTTTGAGGCACAACCCTCAGAAAGTTTTAGAAATTACTATGATTTTTCAAGGGCTCTGATGCCCAGGTATGAGACCAAAAGGAAGAAGTACCTCCCTTTGGCCGAGGTGGCTTATAGTCGGCAGTCGGCAAAGGAGGAAGTTCGGGGTTTCCACAGGAGGTACATGGACGATTCTATGAAGGTGATCGACAGAGACGCTCAAGTGAAGGCCCTGATAGCAGGGTTCATTGCAGGGTTGAGAGATGAGGTGCTATGGGCAAAGCTCATGGAGAATATCCGACTACTTTTCATCAGCTGGATCTTGAAGTGGAGATGTATTGTTCGCTTCTCGAAGGGAGCAAGAAGAGGAAGGAGGAGGGTACTTCGAGGACAAGGGGATGGGAAAAGGTGATAAGGCTCGGGTCGCTGATCCTGTCAGGAGGGAAGCGGGCCCGGCTCCAGTGAGGCCGAGGGTAGACCCCCCTCGGGCTGAAACGTTTACTCCCCTGACGAAAACCCGGTCGGAAATCCTGACAATTCATCGAAACCTGTTTCAAGACCCGGCCCCCATACCGGGAAATCCGACTCCAGCGAATGCAGCTAAATATTGTACTTTCCACAAGTCTAATGGACACACAACAGATGGTTGCCGAAGCTTAAGGGTGGAGATTGAGAAGTTGATCGAGAGAGGGCAGTTAAGAGACTGTGTGAGCCAGGAGAACCAGCGCCCGGCGGCTGGGCAGCAGGCCGGAGCGGGGAGGAAGAGGAATTGGAGGAACAGGCCGCGGAATGATAACCAGCGAGGGGCTCCTGCACCGGCTGCCCAGCCGGGTGCAGCAGCTCTAGTTATGGCCCCGGAACCGGTTAATCAGGTCCCTCCCCGGATGATAAATGTCATACATGGAGAAGTAGGGGGTCGGCCCCAGTCCCACGCAGCGGCTAAAGCCCGGAGCCGGTATGTGCCGGCTGGTGAGGACAGGGAGAAGAGACTGCGCCCCACCGAGGCCATCACCTTTTCGGATGAGGATCCGGTGCCCAGTCTAACGCCCCATACGGATCCGATGGTGATCACAGCGGAGATAGAAGGATTCACGGTCAAGCGAGTGTTCATTGATGACGGAAGCAGTGTAGAAATCATGTTTGCTTCTTGCTTCGACCAGCTGGGAATAGGCCGCCATAACCTTCGCCCGAGCACCTCTCCCTTGTCAGGGTTTACCGGCCACACAGAGCATCCGTTGGGGGTGGTGTCCTTAACAGTAACAGTGGTCGATGACCTGGACAGGAGCAAGAAGACATCGGTCCGGTGCAACTTCGCGGTTATAGACGCTCAGTCCCCATACAACATCATCATCGGACGGCCGTGGATGGCTCAAGCCAGGGCCATTTGCTCGACGTACCATTTGACCATGAAGTTCCCAACCAGTCAGGGGGTGGCGACGGTTCGAGGAAGCCAGTCCACGGCCAGAAGTTGCATGCTCACAGCCCTTTAGGAGGCTAGGAAGGCCCCGGTTGGAGCAGTGCATGGAGAAGTAGGTCCGGGGGATGTAGAAGATATGCAGGTCGGGAGCCGAGGCATGATCAAGGTCGGGAGAAAAATGCCGACCGATGTGAAGGAAGAGTTACGATCCTTGCTTTCAAAATATGAAGATGTGTTTTACATGGGAAGAGAAGGACTTCACAGGCGTACCTCCGGAGTTAGCTCTCCACAAGCTGAATGTATACCCTGAGTTAAAGCCGATCCGACAGAAGAAAAGGGCCCTGGCTGGGGATAGGGCCGAGGTGGTGAGACAGGAGGTGTTGAAGTTGCTGGAAGCCGGGGTAGTAGAGGAGATTATATACCCGGAATGGTTGGCTAACCCGGTGTTAGTAAAGAAGCACAATGGGTCCTGGAGAATGTGTATCGACTTCACTGATCTTAACAAGTGTTACCCGAAAGACAGTTACCCTCTTCCCCCGGTCGACCGGTTGGTGGAAGCCATCACCGGGTATGAGGCTCTGGCTTTCTTCGATGCATACCGGGGCTATCACCAGATTCAAATGTCGGGAGAGGACAAGCCGAAAACAGCTTTTATCACAGATTTCGGAACCTATTGCTACAGGCGGATGCCGTTCGGCTTGAAGAATGCAGGGGCGACGTACCAGCGGATGGCAGACTCGATATTTCGAAATCAATTGGGCCGAAGCATGGAGCTATACGTCGACGACATGGTGGTGAAGAGCCGAAGCTACCCAGGTTTCCTAGAAGACTTGGAAGAGATGTTCGGCATTCTAAGGAAGGTCAACTTGAAGCTAAACCCCGAGAAGAGTGTGGTAGGAGTAGCGGCTGGGAAGTTCCTCGGATATATGGTGTCTAGTCGGGGGATTGACGTCAATCCGGAGAAGGTGGAGGCGATAAGCCGGATGCAGTCGCCAAAGAATGTAAAGGAAGTGCAAAAACTGATGGGTTCCCTGGCAGCCTTGAGCCGATTTCTGTCGAAAGGTGCTGAGAGACAACTTCCCTTCTTCAACATATTAAGGAAGGCAAAGAAGTTCGAATGGACGGAGGAGTGTGAGAAGGCGTTCGGGGATCTGAAGGAACATTTGAGCCGGCTCCCGACCCTCTCGAAGCCAAAGGAGGGGGAGGATCTGCTCCTATACTTGTCCGCATCCGCATCGGCTGTCAGTGCGGTATTGGTCCGAGAAGAAGACGGGAGGCAGTGTCCGGTATACTTTGTCAGCCGGGCATTACAGGGCCCGGAAACTCGGTACACAAGTTTGGAACAGCTGGTGTTGGCGCTGGTTTACGCCTCAAAGCGATTGCGCCCGTATTTCCAGGCTCATCCGATTGTGGTCCTAACCAACCACCCCTTGAAGCAGGTGATGCTCAAGCCAGAGGCGTCGGGACGTTTGATGAAGTGGGCCATAGAGTTGGGTGAACATGAGATAACATATCAGCCGAGGAAAGCCATTAAGGGCCAGGCAATGGCGGATTTCCTGACAGAGATGGTCGGGTCAGACACGGTCGCCGAGGAAGTGCCTGAAGCAAGCCCGAGATGGACATTGCATGTCGACGGGTCAGCGCATGCGGGAGGCAGTGGAGCCGGGGTATTGTTAACATCCCCGGAAGGAGAGGAGTACCACTATGCGTTGCACTTCGATTTTAAAACCACAAATAATGAGGCAGAATATGAAGCGTTAGTAGCAGGACTCAAACTGGCTCGGGAATTGAAGATAGGAAAGATCCGGGCCTTCAGCGACTCCCAGATTGTAGTTCAGCAGGTGAATGGGGAATACGAAGCAAAGGAGAGGAGTTTGCAGAGATACTTGGAGCTGGTCCGACCATGATTCGGCAGTTCGACAGTTTCAGCCTGGAGCAGGTGCCGAGAGAAGAGAATGAAAAGGCCGACGCTTTGAGCAAGTTGGCATCTTCGAAGTTGAAGCCAGGGCAGAAAGCGCCTCTCAGAAGGGAGACACTGGAGAGGAGAAGTTATGAACAGGGTGATGAGATCCTGGCAGTGGAAGTGGTGCCAGAAGACTCTTGGATGGCTCCGATCCGGGTGTACCTTCTGACAGGAGAGGTCCCGGCCGACCGAGTGGTGGCTAGAAATATCCGGGTCAAGGCGCCGAAGTATACGCTTCAGGAGGGGGCACTGTACAAGAGAGGCTATCTCCAGCTGTTGCTGAAATGCGTGGAACAGCAGGAAGGCAAGTACCTGGTCCGTGAAGTTCATGAAGGCCCGAACGGTAGTCACCAAGGAGCAAGAACCGTGGCCAGGAAGATTTTACGGATGGGATACTATTGGCCCACCATGTTTGAAGACTCACAGGATAGGGTCCGCTCATGCCTTCAGTGCCAGAAGTTCGCACCGCTAGTGCATATACCCAGGGAAGAGATGATGGGGATAACAGGGGCTTGGCCTTTCAGCAGATGGGGACTTGATCTGGTCGGGCCCTTTCCCACTGCCCCCGGCAGCCTGAAGTACCTGATTGTGGCCATAGATTACTTCACCAAGTGGGTTGAGGCAGAACCTTTAACCAATATACGGGGGGCTACCTGCGTAAGGTTTTGTTGGAGGAACATTGTATGCAGGTTCGGAGTTCCGAGGGCTATAGTAATCGACAATGGAGCGCAATTTGAAAATGATCCTTTCAAGTCTTGGTGTGTGAAGTATGGGATAAGTCAGAAGCTTACGTCAGTTTATCATCCGCAAGCTAACGGCCAGGTGGAGGTGACGAACCGGACGATCGTAAGTGGGATTAAGGCCCGGCTACAGGGAGCGAAGGGTAACTGGGTGCACGAGCTCCCGAGTGTCTTGTGGGCTCATCGGACTACGGAAAGTTTGGCGACTGGAGAGTCCCCCTACAGTCTGACGTATGGATCCGAGGCAGTAATCCCGGCTGAGATTGGCATCCCCAGTCTTCGGACGGCCGAGCCGGTCCCCGAAGAAAAGAATGAGGAGGAGGTCAGAACGAATCTGGACCTGCTGGAAGAAAGAAGAGAAAGGGCGGCCTTGCACGAGGCCAAGGTGAAGGAAAAAGTCAAGAAGTATCATGACAGGAGGGTGAGGAAGGAGCAGTTCAAGGTAGGAGACAGAGTTATGAGAAGAAACGACAAGAGTCATCAGGAGCCGGAAGGCAAGCTAGCACCCAACTGGGAGGGACCGTACCGGGTGATAGAAGCTCACCCGGGCGGGAGTTACGTGCTGGAAGACCCAGCGGGGAAGGGAGTCCCCCGAAGGTGGAACATAGCGAACCTCAGACGGTTCTATGGATAGTCTCTGGCACTTGTTGCCTAGATAGAATAGCCTCTGGCACTTGATGCCTAGGCAGAGTAGCCTCTGGCACTAGATGCCTAGGTAGAATAGATTCCCGGTGGCAGGAGCCCAGAACAGTAACCTAGAGGTCGGATGACCGAAGGGTAGGTAGGAGGACATCCTGGGAACAGGGATTCTTGTAAAAAGGGCTTGCCCCCTTGTGTCCGATTTTAAAAGAAGGAATGAATGCGCGCATTAGAATTTTAAAATTGAAAGATACGTCGTAAACTGAAAATTATTATACATATTCGAAATAAAAGGAAAGGTTATAACATGGCAGGAAATAAGAAGGTTACAACTGTCTACAGGTCCGGGCCGTTACAGGCTTAGAAGAGTTACACAATAGAAAATTATCCTATTCTGGAGCCCGGGAGGAAGACGCCTCGCCGGGAGGAATTCTCCTGGTCTCGCGACGACTCCTCTGGACAGCCATCTCCAGCATCCGATGCTCTTCGTCCGAAGTGTGAGGAATGTCCGAACCATCATTAGGGGCGCCCCTTGTCCTTGTCGCCGGGTTAGGCGTTCTTTGTCTAGTTTGGGCAGCAACCCTGTTCGTAGCGGCCGGACCCCCAATTCGGACAGGAGTTTGCCTTGGAGCTCTTTGTCTTGTTGATACATCCTCGGTCCCGACTACTTTCTTTTTGCCCTTCTTGTCATTCCGGGGCGGGCACGAATTGCCGCGAGGTGGAGGATCGGCTCCCTGAGCAGGATCGGAAGCCCTTCCTTGACCAGGGTATCGGGCACGAAATCGGGCTGTGACCGTCCGGAGCCGGGCCAAGCGTCGCTCTGAAGCTTCTAAGTCCAAAAGTTGAGGAGCGTGCTCATATCGTTCGAAGGCCAGGTCGACTTCGTCAGGAGGAGGAATGTGCGATAAGGACTCAGGAAGGATTTTTCGACTCAATATGTTCTTCCTCCAGTCCTTAGCTGCCTGGTAAGCAGATGCCCAGCTGCCCGATATCCGATCAGAACTTTCCATCCAGGCGATGAGATCGTCGACGGCCCGAGGAACGTCAGTTAGTATGGGTATGTCGACCTCCCCCCGGCGGAGGCCTAGCAGGTGGTAAGAAAGATGAACTATTACCAGCTCCTGCTGCAGAGTCCGATTCCTAGTGGCCAGTCTCTCGTTCTCGGTTTCCAGTGTGGTAACTTGCCTACGGAGCTCGGTCGTGCTCTGCATTCGCATGCACTTATTGTAGTACAGGATGATATCATGCCACACCTTGTCCAGTTCTTTTTGGATCCGGACCTGGAAATTGTGGTGTTGGGCTTCCTGCTCCGTCATAACCTGGTCGAACTCCAGAACTCGGTCGATATTCTCGAAGGCCATCCGGTAGCATTTCGGCAGGGACCCGAAGTCCTCCTGGATCTGAAGAAGACAGGTGAGCAAGCAATCAGGATCAGGGAACTCCGATATCAACGACCCGAGCCCACCCTCGGATAACAGATCCATTAGCCCCGGACAGCCAGTCCGAGTCTGACCCGGGGAAGGAGGTTTAAGAGGTAGCCCCTAATCATGATAAAACCAGAGTTAAGACGTAAAAAAAAAAGAAGGAGAACCAACTAAAAAGAGACGAATAGTAAGTAGAAAGAGGAACTTTTCATTGATAATCCGGAGAACCGGGCAGCGGAGTACAAGAAGTAAAATAAAATAGAAAAAGGGAAAAAGCCTAACGAACATTGTTGGAGTCTCCCTTCCCCCCATCATCGTCGCTGTCTTCATCCTCGGATCCAAATACTAGCTCGGGGGAGGGGGCGGATTGGCAACGTTGTTATCAGCAGCACCGGGTCCAGGAGAGGGAGAATCTCCACCCTCGATGTCCTTCGGATCAAAGAGGCCCCGATAGAGGTCATACATAGTGCAGTATGGGGTGAAGTTGTCGTCCTCGGGAAGGTCCGATCCGGAGGAAGGAGCCGGGGGCAGAGTCCCGGGCAGCCGAACAACATCCGAGGACCAACTCCGGACATCTTCGGCAGACATGCGATTCTTTTGCAAGGCCTCCCATAGTGCTGGAGATAAGCCCCTCACCCCTCCTTTCTGAAGCACCTCTAGCAAGTGAAGCTGCTGAGCTTCGGAGTTAGGATTAAACCACTGCTTCTTAAAGGTCGCACGGATTTGGGGAGGAAACCAGCCTCGGATCTCCATGTATGTGTTGTGGCATTGATGGGAGCTGGCAGCTAGATTGAGTTCAGTCAGGCGACGAGATAAGGTCCCGCTAGCCAGAACTTTGTCCACAACAGCCTCGGTAAAGTTCAGTTGATCCTGGTAGCTGGATTCCTTGGCCGCGGCCAGCTCCCCCTCCAGTTGGCTTATCTTCTCCTGAAGTTTGGCCGACTCTTCCCTCTCGGCCCGGACCTGCTCATCTTTCCTCTCCAACTGACGAGAGAGGAAGGAAGACAGGACGGTTTGAAACTCCGAAGAGTTAGCAAATTCCGAGCTCAGCCGCTGGACCTACGAGGGAAGAAGTTCTCTTACATATATAAGCATAGTATGGATAAGAGCGGGGAAACCGGGACAGAGAAAGTTACCTGTTGATCAGAAGAGGTAACAGGGGGTTTGCTGATAGCGGTCGGCTCCGAGGTCAGGGACAAAGACTTGCCATCTCGCGCCTTCTTGGCGTCCTTGCTTGGGGCTTCCCCGGACTTCCGCTTGTTTAAATAGGATGGAGGAATTGGAATGATAGGGGCAGAAAGGGTGGTATACTTGGCAGCAGGAGACCTTGTGTCTGCCGAAGTCGTGGGGCGGAATACAAACCGTCCGCGGCCGGAAGACCCACCCTCGCGATGAGAATCCGCCTGTGCTCCCGAGAGCGGCAGGGAAGGGTCAAGTGGAGGACGAGACCCGGCAGGGGTCAGTTGGAAGTTATGGAGATTTGGATCAGGAATGACAGCAGGGGTCACCTCCGGGGCATCCTCGTGCTCTGGAGGGTCGATTTCCACCACTTCGGGGATCGGACTGTTAACCTCCTTGTTGGCAGATGGCGATGGCTCGACAGTTTGAATAGGGATTTCAGGATTGTTGGGGGGAGCGTCAACCAAAGGAGTCTTTGGTTTCCGACCGAGGGGCCTGCCATTGGCGGATTCAGCCGTTTCGGTCCCGGCTCTCTTGTTCTTCTTCTTCTCCGGGATAGGGGCAGCAGGATCAGTTGCAATAGTGGGAGCTGTGACAGCAAAGAATAAGAGAGGATCGCAAGAAGCAAAAATAAACAAAAATGGTACAAGGTGCTGAATCCGAACCTTGCAGGGGCCAGGTCATAGCCCATCGGCTAACCTGGAAGACATCAGCCGGATATATCTCAGCTGGGAAGAGGTAGATAGAATTGGTTGCCAGCCAATACTGTTCCAAATTCAGGGGTCTTGTGGACAGAAGGGTATGATTCGCCCGGTGCTTGTCCGGCAAGAAGGCCTCCCGGACGTCCGGGACTATCTGCTTGTTCCATTTGGGACCGGCGTACAGCATAGGATTCACCTTGGTGTACCCTTCTGCTGCCAACCCTTGCAGGAGTCTTTCTTGCCTACTATGAAGTCTTGAACACCAGGCCGGGCCTGGACAGTGCATATCTCCTCTTTGCCGGGGCACCTGATCAGGAGATAGAAAGATTTCCAGAGGTTGAAGCAGGGAGTGACATCAAACCTCTGGCATTGTACCAGGAAACCCAACATCACCGCCACCACGTTGGGATGAACTTGGGCCGGGGACACTTCGTACACCTCCATAAATCTGGAGTACAGCCGGGGGACGGGTAGGCTCAGACCCCACATGAAATGGATCCGAGGGATGCACAGGACATCCTTGATCGACTCGTTCGAGGAGACCGCCACGAGTTGGGCGTCGACTGGTAATGGAATACCCATGCCACTGAGGCACTTTTTCGTCCAGTCGTCGGCTGAAAGGGAGTGCGCCCGGGCGGTGTCCAGAACCCTCTGCTCGGCGTTCTTGGATCTCCTGAACTTGGGTCCGGAAGGGTTCACAGACCGAGACAAGTACACCGGCTTAAGAGGAGAGGGCGGCCTCTGACCCGCGGGGAGAGGAGGAGAGCTCTCGCAGGAGGTGCTGACCAAAGTATAGGCGATCGGAGATTGGCTGTGGGCATCATTGCCGGCATCGTTGTTCGCAGCGGTGGAAGACATGGTTGACGGAGGAAGGAGGATTTGGGAAGAAAATTTGAGATCTGAAAGCGAAGGGAGAATTTGAGATTTGAAAGCGAAAGAAAGTGGGTAAAACTGATGCGAAAACGGAAGGGCTATTTATAGAGGAGTAAAATAGGAAAACGAGAAAGCAATGATTAATGCTTTCGAAAAACGAGAAAGGAGCGCAGACGTTATTAAACGGCACTCGAGAATCGTGGCCACGTGCCACTCTTGTCGGGCAGGAAAGAATTAAGGAAGCCACCCCTTTTCACCCTCGGACAGGCGAAGCACCCTTCCTCGGCCGAAAGGACCGGCTTCCGGGGGGCTAGTGGTGATATCAGGCCCAGGCCCAATCGCCCCATGACGGTTTGGGCTTGGCCCATGATGAGGTAAGCTAATATGGAAGTACCCGGGACAGCTCAACTCGGACAGGGACAGATACGCTAAACAACATAGAAAGCATGGACCACGTTAGGAGCATGTATCACTGTATAAATAGTGCCCCTCAGCACTATTCCAAGTAAGTCTTCTCTCATTATTCAAGTGATTACCCCTTTTTCCTCTCCCGGATCCATCTTTCATCATCACACCGGAGGGTCTACCCTCGGGTACCTCCCGGGGCTCTGTCTTGCAGGGCCAGGTTGTCGGATCGGAGATCAGGGGACCATTCGGGCCAACCAGGCAGGCAGCATCAGATACAACCCCCCCGGTGCTGGTCACGTTGGAGATAACTATGTAGATAATGGAAAAGATGATGGAGAAAGAACCGTCAGAGTTCAAGTAACTGGTAAAAATGAAAATTCTTATACTATCAAGCAATACTACAGTTGCTATGATCCAATGCAATACCCTCTTATGTTTCCTCACGGTCGGCCTGAATGGGATCGTAACGTTATGAAAAAGGACAAAGGAGAAAGAGGGGAAAAAGGATACAATTTGATTCTCCCGAGTGCCTCCTTGATGAAGAAATGAGAGGTACTCCAATTAATTTAATTTTCTTAAAAATACATGTAGTTTTTTATTCTAAGAAAATACTCGATTTACATAGTTCTGGCTTAACAATTTCAATATTTTAAATGATGAACTCTTCTTTATTCCCCAATCAGTTGTGAGAGATGGGAAAAAAAATAAATATGCTGTTACTGCCAGAGAATATTATACTTACAAGTTTCATATGAGATAGGATGATAAGACAATGCTAATACACTTTGGTAGATTATTTCAACAATATATCGTTGATATGTATATCAAAATTGAGACCAGCAGATTGGAATTATTGAGAGAGAAACAAGCCGAATTTTGAACTGAGATGGTTCAAGGTATTAATGATGGTGTAGAGGCGTGGTTGGAATCGGTAATGAGGTTGGTGCACGTGTTTTTTACCCGCCACATTTATCGGTGGTCCTAGAGATGTGCGACAACGTTACCTTGATGCAATGGCCGTCGTTCAAAAAATTGGTAAGCCTGATGTGTTTTTGACAATGACTATCAACCCATCTTGGCCAGAAATTGAAAGAAATTTGAGATATGGAGAATTTGCCAATGATAAACCTGCTCTGTGTGCTAGAGTTTATAAAGCCAGAGTTGAGGATTTGAAAAAGGATTTAGTTACTAGAGAAATTTTTGGTCCTGTGGATTCCCTCATATATGCCATTGAATATCAGAAAAGAGGATTACCACATGTTCAAATGATGGTTATTTTAAAACTTGATAATAAACCCTTGGGACTAGATGTATGATCGAATTGTTTGTGCCGAGATACCAAATCCTGACAAAGAACCCCACTTATTTGAGCTGGTTAAAAAAATATGATGCACGGTCCATGTGGAGAGTATAATCCAAATTTTCCATGTACAATTAAGACTGGGAAGTGTAAATTTGGATTTCTTAAACCATTTCAGGAAACAACATGTCATCCTGAAGATGGATATCCATTGTACAGAAGAAGAGACATCGGAAGAACTGTTAGGATATGAAACCTTGAGATGGACAATAACTGGGTAGCAGGGTATAATCGATATTTACTTGCAACCTATGGATGCCACATCAATACTGAGATATGTTCTACCATTAAACTTATCAAATATATCCACAAGTACATCTTCAAAGGGAGCGACAAAATTAGATTTGCACTTGGAACTGGTAAGGATAAGGTTTAGGATAATGGCAAGGATAATGAAGCAGTTGATGAGAGTAGAAATTTTCAAGATGCTCGCTGGATTAATCCATCAGAAGCAGCCTGGAATTTTTACTTTTAAACTAAATTACATGAACCCTGCTGTGTACACCTTGCAAGTGCATCTACCAGAACAACAGTTTATAACTTTTAGAAAAGATTGTGACCTTGAAACAGTTGTACCAAATGAATTTTCCTAGAGAATGAGACTAACAGAATTCTTCCTGGTGAATAAATTTAATGCTGATGCCGAAACCTTAAATTAACTATACAAGGAGTTTCCGGAGCACTTTGTATGGATACCCTCAGACAGGTGTTGGACGAAGAGAAGAAATAAAACAGTCATTGGATGATTAGTAGCTGTTAGCCCAAGGGAAGGGGAAAGATACTATTTCAGACTTTTACTTAATCACGTGAGAGGTCCAGAAAATCTCTTGAACTCCCAACTTTCCTGACTTTCTAGGAAAGTCTTTATACGTTTTAACTTATATAGTGTACCTTTCAATTTGAACTGTATATTTTATCACTTAAATTTTTATAATTTTTAAATAAAATTTCTTAAATTTACGCATCAAAACATGTTTTACTATATGTTTATTTTAACATGATCATTGTTTTAACACAAAATTGTATCACTTGAGTTTAAACATATAGTGGTAGTTTCATAACATTTAGGAAAGTTGGACTTTCTAGAGACTTTGCTACAAACACTTTATATTTAAACGATTTATTCAACATTAGTGTCTCATTTAATAGCATCAAGCAGGGGCAAAAAAACACTTACAAACTAATGGTGGTGAAGATGAGGATGAAATGAGCGACGACCATGAGCATATGAGTCAAGTCATGAGAGTGAAGATGAGTATAGCTACGATGAGGTTAATCAATCGTACTGATATTCGGCCGAGACTGGACATTTCTCTACCATTAAATAGAGATTTTCATTGGATATGATTGAAATATCCATTCTATTTCAAACAATACATTGATTTGTTTTTTAATTTCTTTTGATTCAATTAAGTCAGTCCAATTAAGTTCTCCGCATTATTAATCAAATCAATTCAGTCTACAACCCTTACATTGACAATGGTGTATCCAAATTTATTTGAAATAATATTAGATCACTACGATATGGTTGTATCACCAAAAATTCAACCCCCTTTCATCAAGATTTTTAATCAAGGCCTAGCCAAAATTCACCGCGCATCGCGCGGTACCACCTCGCATCGCGCGGTACCACCTCGCATCGCGCGGTACCACCTCGCATCGCGCGGTACCACCTCGCTAGTTAATACTAAAAAGTTATTCTCACTTTTTTTTTGGTACCAGATTTTGGTACTAGATTTTGGTACCCTATTTTTTCTCCTATTTTCTTGGGCAAATTTTTAGGATTTTATTTTGAAAAGAATTTTTAGGCTTTGTTTATAGAAACTTAATTCCTAATCAATTTCAAACTTGATTTCTAATAAATATAATATATTTTTAATAAATGTCACTACTGACCGGCCTAATTAGGTCAGTGATAACTGTGAGTTAATTAGGCGCAGAGAATAAACCCTAAGCAAATGAAAAAAACCCAATTAAATTTAATTACGAAATATGCTCAACATGGTCACGACTATATTTGTATTTATATCACTTCTCGCGGTCAACATGCCCAATTTTACTTTCATTTTCGTATTTTTGGAGAAAATAAACGTTTAATAATAATATTTAATAACTATCATATTTTTTTCTAGCTAATAGAATATATCTTCTAGCTGAATTGGTCGGGGGAACACAGCTTGGTGGCCGTATTAGGCATTACTGGATAAGAGCTTTGGGTTCTCCGTGCATTTTAGTTTTGTTAATACAAATTCAATATTTTAAAAAATAATCAAATTACATTATTCACTGAGAAATTGTTTATTGTATACATGCACAAATTATTTATCGTTTATTATATGGTTAATTGATTGAATTAGTGTCTGAATCTGGCGGAATTTGAACAATTTGATTACACAATTTGTTTAAATTATTTAAACATAGTATGAAGCAAAAGTTTTGAATTGATTAATATAAAAGGATTATTAGAAAATTTATAACATGTGTATCTTGTACATATCAAATTACTCCACAGTAACGACCAGTTGCCGGCGGGCGCATGCTTAGCAAAATAGAATGTCTAAATTACTTTATTAATTCCTGCCAAAGTGCGAGGATAATTATAAGGAACATCATGAAGCGGTTCAACAAATCCTAAATCCATTTGTTTTTTTAAAATTAAACCACCATTGGTGGGAGGCATTTTATTTGGTTCCCCAAACCTATTAAACTGGCAGAAGCCATAAGAGTTTTACAAAAGAGTCAGGTTAAAGCTGACGAAGCTATCATGCTTCCAAAAATGATTAAATATCCTAACTATTCATTACAGACCACTTCATGGATTTTGTGTACTCTTGCCTTCAAAAATACAGTTCAAGGAGCAGTTTAGCAATCGAGTCAACAAAGACCGAAAGGCAATTTAGCCACTCAAAAGGTTTAGAAGGCAAGATTAATTCCATATTAGTGATAGGTTATATACAAAAAAGGAGAGCCAGCTTGACTTGAAAGAACAGCTTCAGGCCTAGTTTTTGGCTTGCTTTCTGACCTCCTGTATTGACAAATTCTGTGCCTCCTCCATGCTGCTACCTGAAAAAACAGGAACAAAAACAGCAGTGCCAATTCTGGATATATCACAAGTTGAATCTTAAATTTGGCATTCCCAACTTATCTAGCTGGATTAAAGCTCTGAGTTTACCAGGTATTACAGTGTGTGTCAGTTGTGTAGATATTTCCATTTGAAGACACATTTTTGCAATAAAATCAGCAACACAATTTCCTTCTCTCATTATATGAGTGATCTGGTGCTGACTAATTTTCTTGTTTAAATCAAAACACTGTGAGTATAGTTTCCAGTCCATGGATTCAGGATTTTGAATTCCCCTGACTGCAATCATACAGTCAGATTCAATTATGAAGGAGCTCAGATTCAGATCCCTACCAGTTTGATAGCCTAGGTTTATGGCTTGTATCTCAGCATGAAGTGGGGATACAAATATCATGAAATGCATTGTCATGTGGATGACATCACCTAGACTGTTTCTAACTATGATACCAGTACCAGTCTTACCACTCTGAGAATAGGCAGCATCTACATTTATTAAATAACCACAATCAGGGGGCTGCCATTTGATTATTTTAACAGGTCTAGGCCTCTTTCTCCTGATGAAGGGGGCAAGTCCTATTTCAACAATAAAATGGTTTTTGATTGGGTTACCTATCAATGGGAAAGCTGTAAAAATTTTTGAGACCTGCCTTATGATTTCATGACATAAAGTCTGAGTACTGCAATTTTTTCCATCATAAATTAGCTTATTTCTTCTGGTCCACAAAGTCCAGATTACCATCACTGTGGTAATTCTGATGACTAAGCTGTGTACCTTTGATAAGCCAACATATGATAAATAAAATTGTATCCTCTGACTAATTGTCCTGAAATTTATGATATTAATAGCCAACAGTTTGTGTATAAAGTTCCATATTTCCTGGTTGACCTGGCATGTATTAAAGTAGTGTTCAAGACTGTCTTGGTTACAGCACAGAGGGCATTTTGATGTTATATTAAAGCCAAATCTGGTTAATATATCATCAAAAGGTAAGATTTTATTTTTAATCCTCCAGATAAGGTTAGAGACTTTTGGAGGAATTGGATATTTCCATACCTGTTTCATGGTGATATCTTCATCCCCTCTTATTCTGAGACTGGTGTATGCTGCTTTAACTGAGAAGTTTCCTGTCGTTGTGTTTTTCCATATCAATTTATCCTCATGAGAATATTGTATTTGAGCTTCCTGCAAGATGACAACAATATTAGAGGGCAAATATTGATCAATTTGTGTTAACAACTGTGACCTGTCCTGGATGAAGTTTGCCAGTGATAAATTTGGGAAGGGGATATCTCTCTGTTCTGGCCAGTGATAATATAAAGGACCCTCCCCAGTCCAATTTGCATCCCAAAAGGTACAGCTTCCCTTTCCATAACAGACTTTGGAATTTAAATTTGCATGTTCTGTAACACTACAAATTCTGTGCCAAGTGTGAGAGTTTTTATAGGTTACTGGCAGAGACCACATATACTTAGTCCATATAGTTTCATTTTTTTGCAATTTCCACCACAACTTGCAGGAAAAAGCTTGCACAAAAGCATTTATGTCTCTGAAACCAAGGCCATTTTCCTTGGTTGGCACTGCCAGCCTTTGCCATCTCCTCCACACCTTTCTGAGTCCATAATCAGATTCTCCCCAGTAGAACTTACTTGCCACCCTCTCCATTCTTTTAATTACCATCTTAGGAAGCTTCAGTACTGAAAAATAATGTACTGGGATGGCCATTAGCACATGCTTCACCAAAACAGTCCTCCCTGCACTTGTAAGCCACCTATTCTTCCAGCCATTAGTAACTTTTTCCATTCTTTCAATTATTGGGAGATAGTACTGCATCTTATTCCTACCACTGAATATAGGTACTCCCAGGTACTGAAATGGCATACTTCCTTTTGACATTCCTAAGCTCCTCTTGATTACTCTATTTCTGTGCCTTGTGGAATCTGGATGAGTGAAGAATTCAGATTTTGAAAAATTCACTTTCTGTCCAGAGGCACTCTCATAAGCCATTAGGAATTTTTTGACACTTTTCAGATTTCTTTTCTTGGAGTTGATGAATAATGTTGTATCATCAGCATACATCAGGTGTGTGATTGGTTCAACTCCCCTGGGCATAGAGAATCCCTGAATGTATTCTGTATTAACCAACCTTTTGAGACTCCTTGAGAAGGCCTCAGTTACAAGGTTATATAGAAAGGGTGACATAGGGTCACCCTGTTTAATACCCCTGGAGGATGGGAAGAAACCAGATGCCACTCCATTAATCAAGACTGAGAAATGGGCTGCTGATATATTCTGGAGTACTATCTTAACAAAGGATCCATGAAAACCAAATTGTAACAGGATTGAATTGAGAAAGCACCATGAGACTCTGTCAAATGCTTTCTGCATATCCAACTTCACTATTAAATTTTGATTTCTGTCATTCTTACACAACAGTTTGGACATTTCTCTCATCTGAATGATGTTATCAAAGATGTCCCTTCCTTTGAGGAAGGCTGACTGTTCCTGTGAGACCAGCTTTGTCATAAGTGGCTTCAGTCTCTCAGTTAAGAGCTTGGAATATACTTTATTCAGGATGTTGGAGAGGCTTATAGGTCTGAACTCAGAGAAAGATGTTGGGTTTGGTTTTTTGGGATCAAAGTGAGCCAAGTGCTTGCAATGGCTTTTGGGATATGTGCCCCTTCTAGAAACTCCTTAAATGAGCCCAGTAGGTCTTCTTTTATCACATCCCAGGCCTGTCTGTAGAAGGAGCCAGAAAAACCATCTACTCCAGGTGCACTGTCTTTGCTCAGATCAAAGACCACCTGTTTGACTTCATCAATAGTTGCTGGCCTCAGCAGGTTTAAGTTGTCTTCCTCAGTTACCAACTTAGGTATCTGAGCTGTGAAGAATTTTAGATATGTACCAGCCTCTTCAGTTACTGGTTCATTCAATAATTCCTGGAAAAAATGGATCCTTTCCTCTTTAATCCTTCCTGGATCTGAAGTCCATAGATTCTCCCTGTCTTTGATCTTACTAATTCTTGCCCTCCCAATCTTTTCTTTTACAGAATTGTAAAAGAATTTGGTACTAGCATCTTCTTCTTGGAGCCATTTGATGTTTGCCTTTTGTTTCCAAAACATATTCTCCTCTATCATAGCTCTTGTTAGTAAAGCTTGTTCCTTGTTTAGTTCAGTAAGATCATCTTCACTTCCAGAGAGTTGGAATCTCTCTTCTAGGTCTGCCACTTTTCTTTCTGCCTCTAGCAGATTTTGGTGGACATTACCAAAACTCTCTATGTTCCATTTTTTTAGAGCAATTTTCAGCCTTTTGAGCTTAAATACCATGTTCTACATCCCTTGATGAGTACTTGGTTGGCTCCAGTTTTCCTTTACTAGTTCTGTATAATCTTCTCTGTCTAACCACATTGATTGAAGTCTGAAAGGCTTGGGGACACACTCACTGGCATCTTGTATTGACAGGAGTAGGGGGTTTTGGTCAGATGAAGTTCTGTTTAAGACCTGTATAGAGCTATGGGGAAACATATGTATCCATTCTAGGTTAGTGAGTCCTCTGTCTAATTTTTGGAGCAACAAATCAGGACTTGCCCTTCTGTTTGTCCAAGTGAACCTATTTCCAACAGTGTTAATCTCTTGAAGTGCTAAGGTTTCTATCAGATTATTAAAATCTGAAATACTACCTAAGGGTGGCTTAGTTCTCCCTCTTCTCTCACTTAGGGCTGAAACTGTATTGAAGTCACCCACATAGATTGTGGGGGCTTGTGGAAGGGCTCTCAGGTCATTCCAAAGGTTGACCCTCAACCTTTTAAATACCTTTGCATAAATAAATACAGAATTCCAGCATGTCAAAGTAGATAAATCAGTAATGGTTGTACAAACAAGTTGATCAGTCTGGGAAAGGATATCAATTTTAAAATTGTTATTCCATAGCAACCAAATTTTAGCATGCTCAGCAGGAAAAGAGTTTTGAAATTGTAGTACATGTTGTAAATTTGTTATCAAATAATTGTCATGCATTGGTTCAATAATACATAGTATAGAAATATTATGCATCACTACCAGTCTTTGTAATCTATCTATGAAGGTCCCTATGCCTCTAATATTCCATATCATGATATTACCTATAATTTTGTGGCTAATCATTAAACAGAATATTTTATTTTTTGTTTTGGCCTCAACAGCCTATTAACACTACTTGTATTATTATTTTTTGATTTTTTCTTAGTCTCCTGGGAAACATAATCCTTTGTGGTAATGCTATCAGATATATGAATATCCTTATCTACAGCCTTGGGCACATACATCTCGGGTTCATACATAACAGATACCTCAGTTAGCTCTGAAGAGTCCATAAGAGACTTAGGTGTGTTACCTGTTTTGGTGTGAGCTATAAGCTGAGATTTTTCCTGGCTATCATTGTCTTTTTTTCCAGAATTCTGATTTGCCATTATGTTGGTATCATCTTCCTCATCACTGCTATCAGAGTACTGCAAAATAGAGAAAGCATTGGAGGTTCCCAAAGGTGAGTGGTAAGGCATGATTTCAGTGCCTATATTTCTATTCCTAAGCAGAACTCTTAAAAGTAGAGACATGAATGTCATCTAGTGAGAAAAAGGATACTGAGGGTGCCTTTGCCTTGGGAGCTGGTTGACTGGTTAGAAGAAAAAAAGTGGGGTTGATTGGTTGCTTATTCTTACTTTCATGGTAGATAACCAAGTCCTTGCTCCCTTTTGACTGTTCCTGCTCCAGAAATTCTGTTTCCTTCTCCTTTGTGGTGAGCCCAGAAGAACCAGTTTCTGATTTCTTGCCTGTGTCCCCCTTTTTCCTCCAAGTTTTCTTGAGTTCTGGATGCAGATGAATACACACTGCCTCCTCATGGCCGATCTTGTTGCATCCTTTGCAATACGATGGCAGTTAGTGATACTCTATTGGGCATTCCTTGTACCTGTCAGTCCTCCTAATAGGAATGGAGGTAATCCTCTCCTCTTTCAGATCTAACTCGACACACATCTTAATCACCGATGGTCTTGTGACCCCGTTTGTTGCAGCATCTATTTTTATAAATTTGCCCAGTTGGCTGGCTACATCTTGAATGAGTGAATGGTTATAATAATAAATTGGTACCTCCTTCAATGAGACCCAAACTGGCACCACAGACGATTCGAGATCTGGGTTGAAGTCCTGCGTCCATTTGAGTACTTTCATGGTAGCTCCTGCAATCGTCCAGTATTACTGAATCCAGAGCTTCTGGTAATCTTCTGGGTCTTTGAAGCGGATGAGTATATGCCTGTAGTCTAGAAGGCTGACCTGGAACTGCGATTTGAATCCAATCTGCTTGAATGCTGCTTGTATATTGTCCATCGGTGGCTTGCCCCTACTGAACTTCCCTATCAGTGCATTCTCGTAGTGCGCCGCTAGGATGTTGACTGAATCTGGATCGTATAAGCAGGCAGGTCGTCCATTTAGTTTTGTGATTGCAGGTCTTATTTCTGGATTTGTGAGAAGAGATGTGAAAAGAGGCTGGTTTTTGTTTGCTAAGGCATCAAGGAAAGATTTTCCGGCGGTTGTTCCACCGCGGAGTGGTGGCGTCGCCGCCATGAGAGAGTCGTTTGTAACCGTTTTCAGTGGAGAAGAAAGACGTTATTGGCGAGAAGGGGGGGTTTTTGCATAATTTGGGGGTGCGTGTAGTACAGTATTGTTGAGAGAAGGTGGAGCACAATTTTAGAGAGAGAAGCTGCCGCCCCACATACAAATTCAAATGAATTTTTACATCATGAAATCCTAAATCCATTTGGGAAAAGGAAAAGTGCATGATAGAAACTAAATCCATGCCAAACTCGATAAAATTTAATCATAGTGATAACTTTAAGTTATGAGTATTTTTATTCTCACTTTTTTTTGGTATCACTTTTTGTTCCCTTGTCGGTATGTTTGTCAACCCAACTACCAACAATAATAAAGGTTGATTTAAATATACAATATTATAACTAAATTGCGGTGCACTGCTGTTTGACATTTTTTTTACAAGTAATTTGTAGTTTATCTGGAATTCTTATGGATTAGGTGTCGTTTATAAGTTTTTGCCCTAATTAATGTTATTGTTAATTTAAAATTAATATTGCTTAGTATATAGTTTTGTGTTTTTAATTTTAAACTTTATGTTGATGTAGGGGGCCAAGTTGACAAAAATGCAAAGAGGAGAAAATTTTATGCTAAAAATAAACAAAAAATAACACTTCAAGAAAGAGAACCTAACCCAACTACCAACAAAAATACATGTTTGTTTAAATAACGTTTAACACTATGAATTGTAGTAACTATATTTTTATTGTTTTCCTGATGCTTTCAAGTACAATAGATTATTCTATTTTAACTTTATGATTTTATACTTCATATTGATGCAGTGGGTGAAGTTGATAAAAATGCAAAGAGGAGAAAATATTATGCTGAAAAGAAACAAAAAAAGCGACTTCTAGAGAGCGAAGCTAACCCGACTATCGATATCAAAACAGGTTTGTTTCAATACAAAACATGTATTAATATTTGAGTATGATGATTTGAATATGTTATATTGTTTAAATTACAAATTACCCTCTTGTAAATATTTGAGTTTGAATGAAATAATTTTTATTTAGGTCAATTACAGAAAAGGAGAAAGAAAAATGTTGGGTTGTTGGAGAGTGTTCCAAATTGTTGTAGAATCCTTAAAACTCTTCCTGATTGTAAATACTGCAAGGCTAAACTTTTTAAAGGAGAGTCATCTATATTTTGTTGTTGCAAGGGTGAAACTGAATTTGATGGGTATGAGTTACCCGAGAAGTTGCGTTTATTATTAGTTGGAGAAGCAGAGCAATCTATACATTTTAGGAATAATATCAGGTCATACAATAACAACCTTGCTTTCACCAGTTTTGGCATATCGTATGACAAAACACTAACTGCAAATACAAATGGAATATATACTTTCCGAATGCAAGGCCAAGTATATCATTATCTGAATCCATTGGAGAAAAATAAGGGAGACAAATATGATGGATTTAGTAAGACTGGAGTTCAGCTCTACTTTTTCGACAGTGATGATGTTGAATTAAAAGAAAGAATGGAGGTGGGCAATCGGTATGACAACAAAAGGTTTGACAAGCAAACTATGGAGATTTTAATGAAAACTCTTGAAAAGAATCCATATCGTATTTTTTTCAGAGGACTCAAGAAAGAGGCAGATCTTCCTACCAAAAAAATAATCCTTAATTTGAATCTCAATTTAGATCAGAGAAGATACAACCCCCCCAGTGTTGGTCACGTTGGAGGAATCTATTTAGATAATGGAAAAGATGATGGAGAAAGAACCGTTAGAGTTCAAGTAACTGGTGAAAATGGAAATTCTTATACTATCAAGCAATACTACAGTTGCTATGATCCAATGCAATACCCTCTTATGTTTCCTCACGGTCAGTCTGGATGGGATCGTAACGTTATGAAAAAGGACAAAGGAGAAGGAGGGGAAAAAACGAAACAATTTTATTCTCCCGAGTGCCTCCTTGATGAAGAAATGAGAGGTATTCCAATTAATTTAATTTTCTTATAAATACATGCATTTTTTTTATTCAAAGAAAATACTCGATTTGCATAGTTGTGGCCTAGCAATTGCAATATTTTATATGATGAACTCTTCTTTTTTTCCCAATCACTTGTCAGAGATGGGGAAAAAAATATGCTGTTACTGCCAGAGAATATTATGCTTACAAGTTTCAGATGAGAGAGGATGATAAGACAATGCTAATACACTTTGGTAGATTATTTCAACAATATATCGTTGATATGTATATAAAAATTGAGACCAGCAAATTGGAATTTCTGAGAGAGAAACAAGCCGAATTCAGAACTGAGACGGTTCAAGGTATTACTGATGGTGTAGAGGCAGGGTTGGAAATTGGTAACGAGATTGGTACACGTGTTTTTTTACCCGCCACATTTATTGGTGGTCCTAGAGATTGGTAAACTTTTTACTGTATAAAGATGAAGGACACAAACAAAAAGGTGACGATAGCATTCCAGCTTTACACAATCCAGTCAGACAACATGTCAAGAAGGGGAGACTTCGTAGAGGAAATTCTCTTAAAATCATAATTTCTTTCTGCCTCATAACCAATCATGTACCAAATTGCAACTAATCTTTTAAAAACAGGTGAAAAGAATACAAACGAACAACGGGATCACGTGGGTTATGCAGTCCTTCCAGGAAAACAAAAAACGGCAGATACAAATATGGATGAATTAGATGAAAATACCCCACTCAGTCGCTTATTCAAAGAAAGAAAACTTTCTAAAGGTAATACAAACACTTTATATTTAAACGATTAATTCAACATCCGTGTCTCATATAATAATATCATGCAGGGGCCAAAACAAAAATAATTACAGACCAAATCAAGATTTTAAGTGATCATCAAACTAATGGCGGTGAAGATGAGGATGAAGGGAGCGATGACCATGAACCTAGCAGTCACGAGAGTGAAAATGAGGATAGCTACGATTGATGATAATCAATCGTACTGATATTCGGCCGAGACTGGAGATTTCTCTACCATTAAATAGAGATTTTCATTAGATACGGTTGCAATATCAATTCTATTTCAAACAATACATTGATTTTTTTTGTTCATTTCTTTTGGTTCAATCAAGTCAGTTCAATTAATCAAATCAATTCAGTCTCCAACCCTTACATTGACAATGATGTATCCAAATTTATTTTAAAAAATATAACATCACTACGGTATGGTTGTATCACCAAAAATTCAACCACCTATAATCAATGTTACTACCTTCTCCGACGTATCTAGCCAATTCACCGCGCATCGCGCGGTGTCACCTAGCTAGTCATAGTAATATGTTTTGTTCAGTTTCGAGCCACTTCCATGTTGCATACTTTAAAATTTATTAATATAATAATCAACTTGATTAATACAATGTTAATTGCTCTGACATTAAAATTATAATTATAAACCAAAAACACATATCTAAAAAAATTATAAAAGTTAACTTAGTCATCATCTTATAATTCTTCTACTGTCACAACATTGAAATATAATCTACGTAACATATTTGAAGAACCAATATGAAATTAGTTGTAACATTTGGGTTCTATTAAGGTTTGGCATCCTAATCATTAGAGCATCTCCAATGCAAGCCTCAATTTTGAGCGTCAATTGCTCCACATGACACATATTGAATGGAGCTTCAATATGATGTAATCAATGTCATTTTTATTGAGTGTTCTTTTATGTTTTGCATCTCCAATGCTAAAGTCAAAAGTAGAACTTCAATATGACATGGAATTTCAATTTTCATTTTCTTTCATCCAACCCTTTTATTTTCTTGGATTTCATTACATGGCGTGCACAAACCTTAAACCTTGTTGAAACACCTAGTTATTTCTTCTTACAAAAAGGATTCAAGGTTTAGTCTATAAAACTAGGCTAATACATCAAGCTTTATCTATGAACTTCTGTTGCTCTTGTGTCGATTTTGGCTGCTCTTTTGTGGACAAAAAATGCTACTACAACACTGCTTAAGTGCTGCTGGAAATCTTCATCCTCGTGTTGAACATTCGAAGATTTAAGGTTATGCGAACCTACTTGTCCATCGTGCTTGAACATCACAGACCGAACCATCTTCTCAATTTCTTCACTTATAATCGGGTTTTCTCTCAGGTACTGCATTGCCTTGTCTCTTCCTTGGCCCAACCTATGGTCTCCATAGCTGTACCAAGAACCCTTCTTCAACACAACATCCATATTTCGGCACAATCCAAAACACAGCCCAACTTGCTTACACCCTCCCCAGAAATTATGTCAAATTCTGCTTGCTTGTATGGCCTGAAAACCTTACTATTTTGAACTCTCACACAAACTTTAATACCAATATCTTCGTCTGCTTTGACAGACTTTATCTTCCCAATAGTCCGTATTTCAAGTCTGATTGACGCAAAGAACTTCAAAGCAATCCCTCGACTAGTAACTTCTGGATTTCCGTAAAATACACCAATCTGATATGCCGTAAACATATGTATCAGGAAGTGCAAATGAAACCGAATACTTTCTCTAACAGAAAACTGAAGTAAACATTCAATACTCAAACCAAGTACCTTGTGCCTTATTTGATTCAAGAAAATCAAAGTGCATCCAGCTTTTGAAGCATTGCCTGACATTTTGCGCAGGGCTTGACTCATAAGCCTAGCTTGCAAACCCATTTGCTGCATCCCGATTTCTCCCTGTGTAGAGACAAAAGTGAGTGAAGGGCTCACACAGAATCGTATAAGTTATAAACCATTTGCTGAAATTAAGCCAACAAATATTATACGTACTTCTATTTCAGCTCGTGGGGTCAGAGCTGAGATCAATGCAAACAAGTTCCACAGCACCAGATCTACACATGCGATCCGCAACTGAGGCAGAATAATGTATGATTAGTACAAGAAATGTTGCTCGAGAGTCATATGATCTCTAGGAAGTATATACTAGTTTTATTTTCCAGGAAAAGCAATTACTTTCTAGGGCCATCTCTCCATTATCAGGTTGGCAGACAATCAAGTTTTCAACATCTACTCCTAAAGCCTTTGAGTATGATTTGTTCATAAGGGATTATTAAGCAAAATTAATCAATTACAGGCATGAGGCATTCAAGTGAATGATTACATTCCACATAACAAGAAACACAAAATATGTTGTACCTCCACAATTCTTCCTTTAGGAAGCCCACCGCCCAAGGCAATATCAAGAGTTAAGCAGCCACTAGGAAACGTTTCATTGCACCATCCAGAAAAGAAATATTTTAAAAAAATGATCATTAAATCCACCACAGTGATATCAACTAGAGCTCCCCAGCAGTATAATATTAAAACAGAACTGCCATCCTAAAGATCCAAGAACTAGTTGTTGAAATTAATTATCTCAAAACACCAAGGAACTATCTGAAATACAGAAAGAAAAACTGAAATAAGCAGAGGATTTAGAGATTACCTCATGGTAGCCAATGGTATCAGCAGTGAAGTTAGAATCAAGTCCCCCTTTCTTAAATATGAGATGAACCAGTGAATTAGCATGATTTCACCGTCTCCGTTTTCGCTGAGTTTCACCTCCACCACGCTGCCTCCAGGAACTCCGTCGGATGACCGCGGTTGAGGAGTGTTGACACGCGCCCATGAATCCGAGAGGCTGGAGAAGGGGGTTTAAGCCTGTGGCGCTGAGGGAAAATGGTGGGTAGAGGGATTGGAGAGACCGGGACCAGTGATGTGCTTCCTTCGCCGGAATCTGATGTCATTCCCGGCATGTTGGCCGGAAAGTTGAATGGAAAATATCGGAATTTATTTTTTTGAACACATCGGAAATTATTTGACCATGGAACTGCAAGGTTCTGAAAAAGAGTGCGGGAGATGGAGATGGAGAAGGGAAGGAGATGGAGTTGTTGCTGAGTCGGCGGAGGAGGGCTGCAATTCAAGCCTGTAATGTGATTGTCAATTTAATAAATTTTGATTGACACGTCATTATGATTGACTTTCTATACAATATCATGTCTCCAATGCAATCCTCATTTAATATAGTCAATCCTATGAGTTAAAATTATCTAGAGACAATGTCAATAAGGGCCCAGTCAAGGTCAACTTAAATTCTGCACATTTCAGTTAAGTTAAGCGGACTTCGGCAGATTTCAGCGGATTTCAGTAGAATTCAGCGGGGTTCAGCGGACTTCAGCTAAATTAAAAAAAATCCCTATTTTCACTAAATTGTTTTAAAATAAAATTTTCAACAATTCAAAAATGTCAATGAAATACTTTTGTTTTGATTTATCAAATTAACTTAATTGAGAACAAATGTTTCTTCAATGTATTTTTTTTAATTTATCAAATAAACTTATTTTTAATAGTTCTAATTTATATTCAAAATTAACAAATTCAACAATAAGGGTCTGTTTAGTACAACTTATCTGAATATTTTCAGTTCAGCTCATTTTAGTTCTGTTCAATTCAATTCAGTAGTTTCAGTTCAGTTCAGTACATTATACTTTAATTAAAATTAATCCAAAATATATGTTAATGATTCAGTCCAGTTCAATCCAATTCAGAGAAATTGTAATTTATTTCAATTCAGTTCCCCGAAAATATAATTTGACGATTTTAAATTTATATTGAAAATTCAGTTCATTTTTGTTAAATGAAGTTCAATTCAGTTCATTTCAATTAAATGTAGTTCAATTCAGTTAAGTGTAGTTCAATTCAATTCTATTTATAGTTCTTGAATTTCTGTTTCTCTACCATTAGATAGAGATTTCCATTTGATTTGGTGCAATATTTATTCGATTCAGTTCAGTTCAGGCGTATTAAACAGACCCTGATTACGAATATGTCCATTAACAAACAAAATAATTATTGCGAAATATTTATTATTTGATTAAATAATTACTGCGAATCAAAGTATTTCATTTTTTGATTTGTATGATATGTGTCATTTTTGAAAAACCATTGTACAAATAAAATAAAATAATTACTTTAAAATCTTTATTATTTGATCAAATTTGAAGTTGAATGTTTGAACTCAGCAAATTTCAGCAGAACTCAGCGGATTTCAGCAGACTTCAGCGAACTTCAGCGGATTTCAGCGAACTTCAGCAGACTTCAGCGGACTTTAGCGGACTTCAGCGGATTTCAGCGGACTTCAGTTAAGTGAATTTCAGTTCAGCTGAACTTGACAGGGCCAAGAACTTCTACTTCTTGACACTCAACTTGACATTGTCTTATATTAAATTTGACATTAATTATCAAAAACTTTCCTTTTCTTATAAATTCATCCAAATATAAATTATTCAAAAGCCTAATATACTTTATCTCATAAAACATAGTTAGTATAAATTTCACATTTTATGTAAATGCTACTTGAATATAATTGTCAATTTCTTCTAAATAAAATTATAGTAACGACTTCTAAATTATAGTAATGACTTCTCAACATATTCTAGTTATATTTTGCTTATAAAATTTTGAATTTAGTTGAAATTGGATTTTAAATGCTAAATTTTAAAATTACTTGGATGCTAATAGTATGTTATAAATTATTTTGTAATAACTGTTAATTAACATTATAAACAAATATCACGACTTTCAATTTTATTTGAAATGAGTGTTTTGAATAAATATAAGTTAATGGTTAAAATATTAATTAACATGTCCAAAGAGAAGTTTGCATTGGAGATCAAAAAATTTAGAATGTCAACATTCAAAAGTTATGTGCTTATGTCACTTTAAAGTTCTATAATATCATGACATTTGTCACCTAAAAACATGGATGACATCCATAGCTCTAAATTTAGAGGGTCAATTTGACAGCCGCAGCAAATATGTTGTACACGTCAAATTGAGGGCGTGAATTGATGCTCGCGTTGGAGAATATATTTTGGGTTGGGCTTCATTTAATCTGACGTCCATAGAGTTTTACTAAATAGAAACCCACGTCAGAGATGCTCTTAGGTGTAATGCTTATCAATTAATATCCGAAAATCAAAAGAAATGTGCTCCGAATAGTAGCTAAGAACAGTACATGATTAGGAGAGAGAATATGAGTTTCTGCTTTTGCTAGATAAGAACGACTAACTAACAAACTAACAGAATGATAATTCGCTAACTGATTTGATTCCTTCTCCTTCCTTTTATCACCTCCAGATCCCAGTAACCACCTTCTGCAACCAGTTACCTGCTGCCTCCTTCTGGTCAATGGTCATTGACCAATAAAAGTGAAATGACCCTTTTACACCCAGTGCTAAGCATCACGACAATCCACTCCTCTTAGAGAATGCTTATCCTCAATCATCAACTTCAAACTTTAAATTGTTGAAATAACTGTTGTATGACTTCAGCTTCCTCCCAAGATGCATCTTCACTGGATTAATTTTTCCATTGTATTAGCCATTGTGTAATTTCCCTTCCAGCAATGGTAACTAATCTTATCTGTAAAATTCTGTGAGGTTCCAATGAACTGATATCCTCATCATCATAATCAGGAGGTCCACTCTGAGTAGTAGGAGCAGTTCCAATAAATTGTTTCAACAATGACACATGGAAGACTGGATGTACTCTACTGTGATCAGGGAGTTTGAGTTTGTATGCAACTGATCCCACCTTTTTCTCCACCTGAAATGGACCACAGTATTTCACTGAGAGTTTATCCAACTGTGTAGGATGCAAGGATTGCTGTCTGTGCCTGTTGATTCTGAGATATACCCAATCCCCAATATTGAAAGTTCTATCAGTTCTCTTTTTATCAACATAAAATTTCATCCTCTCCTGAGCCTGCTTCAAATGGAGTTGAAGTTTCTGTTGAATTTCTTGTCTGGTTTGCAAAAGATCAGCAGCAGCTGGCACTAAAGAATTAGTCAATATTCCCATAGGAATATTTAGAGGTTTCACTCCATAAAGTGCTTCATGTGGAGACATGTCTAAACTAGTATGATGACATGAATTATACCACCTTTCAGCAAGACTTAAACAATTTTTCCAGGAACTGGGATAATCTCCACACAAACATCTCAGATAATTTTCCAAGACTTGATTAATCCTTTCTGTTTGTCCATCTGTCTGTGGATGATATGCAGTACTGAATTTCAACTTAACTCCTAGCTTAGTGAAAAGTTCATTCCAAAATAAGCTTGTGAAAATCTTATCTCTATCACTCACAATTGACTCAGGAACTCCATGTAGTCTGAAAATTTCATCCAAGAAAAGTATTGCTACTTGCTTAACTGTGAAGGGATGAGTTAAAGCTAAGAAATGAGCATACTTTGTATATCTGTCCACTACAACCATTATAGTGTCAAATCCTTGAGAATTTGGAAGTTTTTCTATGAAATCCATAGACGACTGAGTCCAGGATTGAGTAGGAATAGGCAAGGGATTTAACAGACCAGCTGGATGGCAATTTTCACTTTTATTTTTCTGGCAAACCTCACAATTCTTGATGAACTTAGCAATCTGATCTCTCATGCCTGGCCATATAAAAATAGCAAGTACTCTCTTTAAAGTAGCAAATTGGCCAGAGTGACCTCCTATAGGAGATGAGTGAAGAGCTTGTAAAATATCAGACCTCACTTCCTTTCATTTTCCAACATATATTTTCTGTCCTTTCTTTAAAATACCCTCATGGAATGTTAGCTGCTCCCCATTGTTAGCTTCCAAAATAGCTTTAGAAATTAATGCTTGAGCCTCCTCATCTCCTTCATAACTCTGCTCCAGCTGTTGCAACCATGTATGTAATATAGTGGAAGATATCAATTCTTTCCTGTTACACTCCTCAGTATATGCTTCATTTCCATGCATGCTAACTTATGGTACAGACTCCACAGTATCTGTGGTTGCAACATTTCTGATACTAAATTTTCTGTAACCAACTCAGTTACAGTGATCTCAGAAATTAAATCTTCTTTGTCCTCATCTGAACTGTAATCCCAATGACAATTTTGGCATTGTTCTTCCCATTCATCACTTATATTCAGAACTTCTGGTTTTCTTGAAAGAGCATCTGCAACCACATTAGTTTTTCCAGTCTGTACTGGATTTCAAAATTAAGTCCTAATAATTTTGACATCCACTTGTGTTGAATAGTACTGTGCAGTTTTTGATCCATAAGATGCTTCAAGCTTTGATGATCAGTCTTGATGATGAATTTATTTCCAAGTAAATAATGCCTCCATTTCTCCACATCCATAACCAATGCCAATAGCTGCTTCTAATAGGTAGAAAGTCCTTTATTTTTCTGACAGAAAGCTTTCCTTAAAAAGATACAGGTCTTTCTTCTTGTAATAAAACAACCCCCATTCCTTCATTGCATGCATCTGTCTCAACAATAAATGGTTTATTGAAGTCAGGCATTCTTAATATAGGGGCAGAAGAAATTAACCTTTTGAGCTTTTCAAATGCAGTTGTAGCTTCCACTGTCCACAGAAATGAATCGTTTCTGAGCAAATCATGCAATGGTCTACAAGTAATGCCAAATCCAGATATGAATCTTCTGTAGTATCCAGCAAGACCTAGGAACCCTCTTAGTTCTTTTAAATTCTTTGGAATAGGCCAATCCATAATGGCTGAAACTTTCTTGGCATCCATACTGACACCATCCTTTGAAATAATGTGACCAAGATACTCAACTGTGTCTACTGCAAAAAACACATTTTGAACCTTTGGCATACAGTTTGTTGGTCCTCATTATACTTAGCACCTCTTGCACATGTGTCAAATGTTCTTGAAGTGTTTTACTATAGATGAGAATATCATCAAAAAATACCAATACAGACTTTCTGAGCTGTTTCTGAAATACTTTATTCATTAAAACTTGAAATGTTGCAGGAGCATTTGTAACACCAAATGGCATGACTAAAAACTCAAAATGTCCACTATGAGTTTGAAATGCAGTCTTTTCCACATCAGCACCTGCCATTCATATTTGATGATAGCTTGACCTAAGGTCCAATTTAGTAAAAAATAACATGACATTGAGTTCATCTTACAATTCTTTAATAACAGGAATAGGAAACCTATCTTTTACTATAATATCATTTAGTCTTCTGTAATCAATGCACATCCTCCAATTGCCATATTTATTCTTCACTAGTATGACTGGAGAGGAGAATGGACTGTTGCTTTCTTGAATCACTTGAGTCTTCATCATTTCTTGAACTTGCTATTCAATTTCTTCCTTGTGTGAGTGAGGCTGCCTGTATGGTTTTATTTTGAAAGGTTCAGTACCAGGTTTTAGAGGAATTTTATGCTCAATATCACTCATAGGAGGTAAAGAGTTAGGTGTTTGAAAGATATCAGAAAATGCATGCTAAATGGACACCAAACCTGAAGGAACTTTACTGATATCAAAGTCTGGAATCCATGTTTGTGTTGTGCTGTTGCAGTTATCTTCTATAGCCTGGAGATCCTCTTCTTCCTATCCTTCCAGTGTATAAGCATAACCTCTCTCTGTGTAACTCTTATTTCCATACCTGCTCCTCTTATAACCAGAATGACCATATTCATAAGAAGGATAATCAGAATTCCCATAACTGTTGTTCCTCAGATGATCATACATAGCCCTTTCCTTTCTGAGTTCTGACAGTTCCCTTGCTTCTCTATCTCTCAGAATCTGAAACTTTGTTCTATCTGTATTTCCATGAAGTGTATAACAATGACCCTTATAGCAAATAGATACATCTTCAGTGTTAAAATCAAATGCTATTGGACTGAAAATATTCATCCAATCAACTCCCACTATCATCTGCAAACCATTTCCCATTTTCACTAACCTCATACTGTAAGTGAAATGATGATCTTGTATTCTCCATGGTACATCCAAGGCATAAGTGTCTCCTCCCAATCTGTCACCACCAGCTATGGCCACTGTATAAGGTTTAATGGCCATTGTTTTCAATTTCAGTTGCTTAACCACATCAGATCAATAAAAGTGAAGGTACTTCCAGTATCCAACAACATGTTTACCTTGACACCATTAATATATTACACCATCCTGATAGTATTAGCTTTCCTCCTAGAGTGATCACCAATAGAATTAAGCTCAATTTCCTCAGGTTCAGATGATTCTCCTGAAGCTAATTGTTGCAGCTCCTCACAATTCCACTCAGCCACCAATATATCACCACTAGGTTCTTCACTCACATCAGTGATCTCATAAATTTGTTTAAGTCTACAGACATGCTCTGGATGGAATCCTTCTGCACATTTAAAACAAAGCTTGTTGTCTCTTCTGTATTGTAACTCTTGAGCACTAACTTTCTTGATGCCTTCTCTCACCAATTTCTTGTCCTTGTCATTAGTAGACACATTAGTTTTCCAAGTATTAGCAGGCTTCCAAAATGGTTTATCCTTACCATTGTTTCTGAAATTATTGCTCCCAGAATTGTAACTAGAACTAGAACTTCCAGACTTAAACTTCTCTTCCATGACCTTCATAACCTTCTCTTCCATTAATGCCAATTCCACAGCTTCATGCAGCGAGGTAGGTTTAAAAGGATTAACTAAGACTCTAAGTTCCTCCTTTAAACCACTCAAGAAATTCCCTACAAAATATATATCATGCATCTCAGGGTACTGACTCACTAACTGTGATTTTAGCTCCTCAAAAGCTTCTTGATATTCCCTCACAGTAGCAGTCTGATTAAGTTTGTTAAAATCACCAAACATATCTCTATAGCTAGCATCACAGAACCTTTGTAACACTGCTATAGTGAAAGACTTCCAGCTATCAAAAGGCTTTGTAACTTTTTCAGCATTATACCAAGTCAAAGCCTTCCCTTCCAAGATCATTTCCATGATTTCTAACCTCTCTATATCTACCACTTGAAAGTAAACAAAGTATTTCTCACATCTTGACAGCCAATCCCTAGGGTTCTGACCAGAAAAACTAGGCAATTGTATGTTATTGTACTGTTTCCCCATCAACTGTCTCCATCCCCTAGTTATAACTACATCATCTATATTCATTTCATTAGTAGTACCCCTGGCATTAGGATCCTTTTCTAGTTCATTAAACCTCTTGTTGTAAGTCTCTCTATCCATATCCAATAAATTCCTATCAATCCTTAAATTCTTATCAGGCCAAATTACCCTAGCATGTTCTGAATTAGCATTCATTACTACTCTAGGGCAAAAATGAGAATAGAACGTATCACACTTATGAGAATTGGAAGCTAAGGATAACTCAATCAGAATTTTATGAGTACCTTGATCGGAGCTGATGAACGCTGTGCCTGAGCACCAGAATTGACAGGAAATGCCTACTGCAATGCGACTTGTACCGGAGATTTCTCCTTCCTTAACTGATCAGTCACTGAAACCGCCACCTCAGAACCTCTCAGAGATCCTTCTCCGGCCACCGGATTCTTCTCGATAGTCCACTATAGATCTTCCAACTTCTGATTCGATTGAGTGAGTGCTCTCCGATTCTCCTCACGTTCCTGCTTGTCATCTTTCCATTCTTCTTTATAAAGCTCAGCTGCTCGATCAAGCGCCATCGACACTGCATGCTCGAATTTGCTCCAAATAGTAGCTAAGAACAGTACATGATTAGGAGAGAGAATATGAGTTTCTGCTTTTGCTAGCTAAGAATAACTAACTAACAAACTAACAGAATGATAATTCGTTAACTGATTTGATTCCTTGTCCTTCCTTTTTCACCTCCAGATCCCAGTAACCACCTTCTGCAACCAGTTACTTGCTGCCTCCTTCTGGTCAATGGTCATTGACCAATAAAAGTGAAATGACCCTTTTACCCCTAGTGCTTAGCATCATGACATAAGGATTCACTTGTCATGACCTAGACTAAGCCCAAAGGCAGAATAGTAATTAGCAGCTAAGTCTTGACTGTTGACCTTGACTGCTGACTAAGCTCAGCTTACATATAGTGTAGATTTCATTCTAGGGAATCTTCTCTTTTTGTTCATTCTGTTGCTAATCTGTCAGCTCTGAATTCTGTAACTGATTCCATGGCAGTTTTAGCCTGGATATTGAGAATTGATTTTGCTGTTAATAACGTCTGGTATGAGAGCTCGGCGTTTCTCGGGCGAATCAATAGCGAACAAGAAGACAGAAGACGCGATGAAAGCTCAGTCGATCGAGCTGAAGGATTACGTCGACACGATGATGGGAGAACTCCGAGAGGAGATGAAGAATTCCGAGCAGAATTTGAAGACATTCAAGGGTGCTCATCTGCGTGATGAATTGCAAGAATTACGCGAGCAGCAAGCGTCGCGCGAGCTGGAGAATAGTGCTCAGTTGCGTCTGATCCTCGAGCAGTTGCAGTTATTTCGAGAGAAGATTCTGGCGGCCGGAGAATGTTCTCGTGGGGGAGGCAACGCATCTGATCGTGAGGAGGAAGCACTGAATCGTCCAAGGCCTGTGGTCACTCCAACGCCGACAGCTGTTCCGTTTCTTCACCATAAGATGAAGGCAGTTGAGGTATCAACTGTTACTCCACCTTTTGATAAATCTGCTAAATTCTACAATCAAAATATGGATGCATGTGCTAAGGATAACTTGAATGATAACTTGGTGAAAATTAATCTGAATTGGTATAAGGGAGTTAAGCCTGAAAATTATAGTGTTGTTGATGAAAAAATTGATGATATGCATGAGTTTGTTGTCACTAAAGGATGGAGAAATGTGATGGAAAAGCAATACAGCAACATACAATTTCCTAGTTTCTCTGGTTCTAACCCTAAGGATTGGATATCTAGGTGTGAGAAGTTTTTTGTGTTCTTCCAAATTTTAGAACATGAAAAGTTAGAAATAATGGAGATGACCTTAGAAGGTAGAGCTTCCACTTGGTATAGTTCTCACAAGGTTGCTAAGAAAATTACTTATTCGAATTCTTTTACTGTTGCATTATAAAGAAGGTTTGGTGATTCTAGTTACAAAGATCTATTTGGAGAATTTAAAGTGCTTAAACAGCATGGTTCTGTGAGTGAATATGAGGAAGCATTTGAAGACCTTAAGTCTCAGTTGACCAATAGGTATCCAGACATTCCAGAGACTTACTTCATTGGAAATTTTTTGAGTGGTCTCAAGGAAGAGCTCAAGCTAATGGTGGACCCTTATAAACCTACAACATTACAGGAAGCAGTGGAATTAGCTCTCATGGAAGAGAAATTGTATAATGCTTTGGATAAGAAGTTTAAGCTGGGACATAGTGGCACTCGGTCTAGTGGTTTCAAAAATGTCAGTAAGGACAGGTCCTCTTAGAAAGCAAATGCTTGGAAGGGAAGTAATCAGGACAGTGAGAGGAAGGGAATTAGTCAGGACAGTGACAACAAGAAGACTGTGAGTGAAGAAGATTGGTGCTCAGGAAATGCAATATAGGAGGGATAATAAACTGTGCTTTAAATGTGCTGAAAAATTCCATCCTGGTCATGTCTGCAGATTTAAAATTGTCCATTAAATCACTGATGAAAATGAAGAACCTAATGGTGATGTTTTGGTGGCTGAGTGGAACTGTGAAGCTTTACAGCAGCTAGAATCTTCTGAACCAGAAGAGATTGAGCTTAATTCCATTGGGGATGAAAGTGTTACTAGAAAGGCCAACACTATCAGAATGGTTGGTTATATTAATGGGGTGAGAGTTAGAATACTATTGGATACTGGAAGTACCTATACTTTCATTGATCCTAGAGTAGTGGATGAACTGAGACTGAATAAGAGGAGCATCAGACGTTTTGTGGTTGGTATTGCAGGAGGTAGCAAACTAGCTAGCTAGGAGGTGATACTTATGTTGTGGATGTTCCATGGAGGATTCAGAACCATCACTTTACATACAGTATGAGAATCTTTAAGATGGGAAATAATCTGGAAATGATTGTGGGAGTGGATTGGATGAATATTTTTAGCCCCATTGCTTTTGACTTGAATACTGATGATGTCTTTATTAGCTATAGGGGAAATCAATTTTTGTTGCATGGTAATGCAAGTAAAACCAAATTTCAGATTCTGAGAGATAGGGAGGCTAAGGAATTATCTGAACTCAAAAAGAGGAAGTCTACTTATGAACACATGAAGAGGGATTCTGGTTATGGATATTCTTATGATTCTGCTAGGACTCATTCCTATGATCATTACTCCAAGACTAGAAGAAATGACAGGGATGGTTGGTATAGAAGAAAGGATGCAGATTATGCTTACATCATGGACAGTGAAGTCACTGATTCTGCATCTACTGTAGCTAAAGACTGTGTCAGGGATGATGTGACCACTCATGAGGCAGTCTGTTTCCAGTATCAGGGAGAAGGAGCAAGCATCCATAACTTCAAGAAGGACTGGAATCCAGGTTTTGATGTCAGTACCATTCCAACAGGTTTGGTATCTATTCTTTATGATTACTCAGATGTATTTCAAGTTCCTACTACTTTACCTCCTGTGAGAAATATAGATCATAGAATACCTCTTAAACCTGGAGCCGAGCCTTTCAAAATCAAAACTTACAGGCAACCTCATGCTCACAAAGAGGAAATAGAGAAACATGTACAGGAGATTAAGAATAATCAAGTCATTCAGGAGAGTAACAATCCTTTTTCTTCTCCAGTAATTCTTGTAAAGAAGAAAGATGGTCAATGGAGAATGTGTATTGATTATAGAAAGTTGAATGAACTCACTGTTAAAGATAGGTTTCCTATTCATGTGATAGAAGAGCTGTTGGATGAACTTAATAATATGTCTGTTTTTACAAAATTGGATCTCAGATCAGGGTATCATCAGATAATAATGTGTAGTGAGGATGTGGAAAAAACAGCTTTTCAGACCCACAGTGGTCATTTTGAATTTTTGGTAATGTCATTTGGACTCACAAATGCTCCAGCTACTTTTCAATCTCTTATGAGTAAGGTTTTTCAGAAAATTCTCAGAAAATCTGTGTTAGTGTTCTTTGATGATATACTTATTTACAACAAAGATCTGGACACACATTTGCAGCATGTGAAGGAGGTCCTACAGATTATGAGAGAAAAAAAAATTATTGGCTAAGGGTTCCAAATGTGTATTTTCTGTTGATCAAGTTGAATATTTGGGGCATATTATTTCTAAGGAAGGAGTCAGTATGGACAAAAACAAAGTTTCAGCTATATTGGACTGGCCAGTACCACAGACTGTTAAAGATCTCAGAGGCTTCTTAGGTTTACCTGGTTATTACAGAAGGTTTATTTCTGGATTTGGTATAACCTGTAGACCATTACATGACCTCCTAAAAAAGGACTCTTTCTGCTGGACAGATGAAGCTACTCAAGCCTTTAATAAATTGAAGAAGCTTATTACCTAAACCCCCATTTTGAGAATGCCAGATTTTCAGAAGTCTTTTATAGGAGAGACAGATGCATGCAATGATGGAATGGGAGTAGTACTGCTACAAGAAGGTAGACCAATTTCATTTCTCAGTAAAGCTTTTTGCCAAAAAAATAAAGGATTATTTACCTATGAGAAGGAATTATTAGCCTTAGTAATGGCTGTTGACAATTGGAGGCATTATTTGGTTGGCCACAAGTTCATTATAAGAACTGATCATCAAAGTCTTAAGCATTTGATGGACCAGAAACTCCACAACACCATTCAACATAAATGGATGTCAAAGCTTATAGGTCTCTCTTTTGAGATACAATATAGAACTGGTAAAATTAATATAGTGGCAGATGCTCTTTCAAGGAGGCCTATTAGTGAAGTCAATACATGCCAGCCATGCCAACAGAGTCCATGCCAGACTGTATGGGATAAGGAACCAGCAGATGAATTGGTGCATTTGATTCCTGAAATTTCCAATCTTCCTCCAAATATGCTTGATGAAGTTGAGCAGTGTCAAACTGTTTGGGATAAGGAGCCAAATACAGAAGTGGTGAAATTGATTCCTGAAATTTCAAATCCTTATGATAAGGACAGTTCAGACAATGAAGAATTCAGATCAGGAGTAGAGTGCTTTAGGAAAGAAAACTGTTGTTTCTTCTGTGTTTCCAACTTGGATTCAACAGCTAGAGCAAAGTTATGAGAATGATTCAGCAGCTATTGCTCAGGCTTCTTTGGATCCAAATAATTCTGAGCAGCTCTCTTTTGGCAGTGGTGTTCTAAAAAAAGGTCAGAAAATTTATGTGGGAAATTCCCATAAAGTGAGATCAGATATATTGTCTGCTCTCCATTCTTCTGCCATTGGAGGACATTCTGGTCAATATGCAACATTAAAGAGAGTTTTAGCTATTTTTATATGGCCTGGTATTAAAGAGGATATTCTGAAATTTATCAAGGCCTGTGAGATATGCCAAAGAAATTAGGTGGAGCACTGTCATTCACCTGGATTGCTGCAACCCCTTCCAATTCCAACTCAGTCATGGACTCAACTTTCCATGGATTTTGTGGAAAAGCTTCCTAATTCTCAAGGGTATGACACCGTGTTAGTAGTTGTGGACATATATACAAAGTATGCTCATTTTTTTGGCTTTAGCACATCCTTTCACTGCCAAGCAAGTGGTTTTATTGTTTTTGGATGAAGTGTTTAGGCTCCATGGAGTTCCAGAAACCATAGTAAGTGACAGGGACAAGATCTTTACAAGTTGTTTTTGGAAGGAGCTTTTCTCTAAAATGGGAGTCAAGTTGAACTTCAGTACCTCATATCACCCTCAGACTGATGGACAGACTAAAAGGGTTAATCAATTTTTGGAAAGCTACTGAAGGTGCTTTTGTGGGGAATTTCCTAGCTCTTGGAGGAGTTGGTTGAGTCTTGTAGAAAGATGGTACAATTCTTGCCATTATTCTAGTTTAGACATGTCTCCTCATGAAGCCCTATATGGAGTGAAGCCATTACACATTCCATTTGGAGTATTACCTGATTCATTAATACCAGCTGCTGCTGATATGTTACAGAACAGGTAGGTCATACAACAAAAACAGCAGCAACATTTGAAGTTGGCTCAATTGAGGATGAAGTTTTCTGCTAACAAGAAGAGATTAGAAAGATTATTTGTGGAAGGTGATTGGGTTTACCTCAAGGTGAATAGACACAGGCAAGCATCCATTTCAGAATATACAATTGGATAAGTTGTCTGCAAGATATTGTGGTCCTTTTTTAATTGAGAATTTTTTTTGGAGAAGTTGCTTACAAACTTGTTGCCAGTAACAAGTAAAGTTCATCCTGTGTTTCATGTGTCTCTCCTCAATAAATTTATTGGCACAACTCCTACCATACACAACCCTCCTCATACTTTTACAGATGATGAATTGTTATTGTTGGAACCTCAGAGGATTTTACAAAGGAGAGTGGTTACTGTTGGTGCTTCCCAACTTACTCAGTGGTTAATTTTGTGGAAAGGAATGGAACTGGAGGAGGCCTCATGGGAAGATGCAGAAGTGATCAGACAACTATTTCCCAATTTCAAGACTTGACCACAACTACTCTCAAGCTGATGTCCCAGACACTGGTCCTGTGTTCATTTACAGTGGTGCAACTTTTATGTAGTGGTCATGTATGATAAGACTCTGGTCCTGTGTTGTCATAACATAGCTGTTGTTATTGTTTCTTTTTTTCTAGCTTGGGGACAAGCATTTTCTAAAGAGGGAGGGAGTTGTCATGACCTAGACTAGGCCCAAGGGCAGAATAGTAATTAGTAGCTAAGTCTTGACTGTTGATCTTGACTACTGACTAAGCTCAGCTTACATATAGTGTAGATTCCATTCTAGGTAATCTTATCTTTTTGTTCATTCTGTTGCTAATCTGTTAGCTCTGAATTCTGTAACTGATTCCATGGCAGTTTTAGCCTGAATATTGAGAATTGATTTTGCTGTTCATAACATTACTTAAACTGTTTATAATCTAGACATGTTATAAAGAACATCACATGTCACTTGTTTTTCGCATTTATTAATATTTTTGTAAAAAATAAAGGATGTCATGACTTTTATTAAAGTAGTGTAGCTATCATTGAAGATCAAATTGGCTTTGTTTGATAACCCAGTTAAGTGGGTAACTTAATATATATGTAGTTAATTAAAATTTGAGTTGCTTGATAATGGTAAAATTGACATATTAATGAAAATATACGTCTTAATTATCAAGTACAAATGCACCCTCCCAAATAAGTAATTTGATTTTCACTTATCAATTAATGCATGAAAAGTTTACTATTTTTAGAACACTTGGTTTACTTCTCTCATTCAGACTTCAGATTCAGACATATGAATTTTACTATTTTTAGTTTTTCATTATTCAACACTTATTCGTTCAGACTTCAAATTTCAGATTTCAGACTTCAATTTTATCAAACGGAGCATGTGTCAATTTGGATATGTATTATTTAAAATGTAAACATGTTAATACTATTATTTTAGACTAACGTAATGAACCGCACGTTGTGCGGTATGTTTAGAAAATTTATGAAATACATGAATTTAATTTGGTAAAATATTTTTTTTAAAATGAATCCATCCAAAGGATGGGGGGAAGTTTATTTGGCTCACCTAACCATATAAAAAACCAAAATATTAATTTTGGGAATCGTTTTGGAACTCACCACTAAATAAAGTGGGAGACAAAAGAATAAAGACATAATGGCTCAAACATAGCCATGAAGCAAGATTGCTTCCAAAAATGATGGAGCCTATACATAAAAACTAAGTAGAGAAAGAATGGAGAAAAAACTAAGTCTATCATGAGAAAGAGTAGATCTAGAGCCTATTAGCGAATTGTAAAACAAAACACAAGGCGGCACTAGAAAACAACTCTTTCTGTGATGTCCAGAATAGGCTGGCAGATTTGATGAGCCATGTTATAACATGAATGTCTGGATTGAGTAGTTGGGCTATGTCAGCAGCTACCTTGTCAGAACCTCCTCTTGCTAGTATGGATTCTAAACCTGCAGTAGAGAACCAAAATAATGAGCGTAGCAGCTGAATCTAGGGAGGATGCAATCTAACAGAAGGAGTACCTAATTTATCTAAATAAAGTAGACCCCTGGCTTCTAATGGAATTTGTGAGAAAGACTCAATCTGCTCACTAGTTTTAGATGATACAGCAAATTTTGCCAGACAATTATAGACTAAATTACCTTCTCTATGAATAAATAGCAAAGGAATTTCCAAGTGTTGATGGATGTCATCTACCAAGTTAAATAGATTCCAATGAGCACAACAAGGATCATGAATCATTTTGACTGCTTCTGCGCAATCAGATTCTATGCACATAACTTGTTGGTAGGACTCAGAAACAGATAAACCTAGACCAATTGCTAGTAGTTCAGCATGTAGAGAGGAAATAGCATGTGTGTAGATGGATTTGGCAAAGATGAAATTACCATTTATGTCTCTTCCCTGGCCACTTCGCCACCTTTGTTTGGTACGTAGTTTGTCAATTAAAATATCTTTCTTACTGTAATGAATGAATTCGGGGATATCCGCTTAGGAAAGATGATCTATAGGCTCACAATTTTTTGAATGAAAGAACGAGGCCAGTGGGCCCTTCTTTACCTTCAATTACATCGGAAAATTACTTGTAAACTTTATTATGACCGTCCTTCGTTGGTTGACCACGAAAGGAGGGCTTTCCTTTTTCAGCTGCATTGCACTGCCGCATAAACAATGGATCCGCTGGGCTGTCCTATTAAGCCCAGCCTTAGTAGAAGTGGGTAGCGGAACTGGGTGGACGGTCTATCCGCCCTTAAGTGGTATTACCAGCCATTCTGGGGGCGTAGAAGAAAGCTAAGAATGAACATTTCATTGACCTACGGGTAAAGCACACGGGCAGGGCAGCCCCGTTTCTGGGAAAGCCTATAGCCAGCCTTAGGATAAAGTCTTCGCATGGGAAGTGATCTTCTCCCTATCGGGAAAGGGCTAGCTACTAACACGGTCGTACGAGGTCACAATTCACCCAACACGATCATCCGGGGTGAACAATAATTGGGGATCGGATGCGGGCGAAATTCCCGCCAATGGCATTTAAACCTGAGTCCCCAGTACTACTAATCCATGAAGCATCAACATTAAATTTGAGTCCCTGGGATGGATTTTTCCATTTTATAATAGAAATATTAGGTTTGGGTGGTTTGAGCCATTTTGGGAAGTAGCCACTAGAAGCTAAATCAATATCAAAGGGTGAGGTAACATAGAAAGGTTTAGCTGCAAAAGAGTTAAACAACAAACATTTTACTTGCTGAGAGATCTGAGATGTGCAGGGACTTACACCTTCAAAAATATATTTATTTCTAGATTTCCACAGTTCCCAGCAAGTGAAAAGAGCCACATTGCGTATTAAAATAGAATGGAGTCTAGTAAAACCAGGTCTGGATAAGTAGTAACTAATCCTATCCCAAATAGTGTTAAAATCAGGGACTATAATATTAATGAATTGATTTATATCTTTCCAGACCTTAACTGCAATGCGACAAGAATTAAAGAAATGGTCAAGAGTATCAGAGTGTTGACAGAAGCAACATTTGGATGCAATATTAAAACCATAGAAAATAAGAACATTATCAAAAGGAAGTAGAGAGTTCATTATCTTCCACATGAAAATTGATATTTTCTTTGGAACTCTGTTATCCCAGATTTTTTTAAGAGATCCAACATTTCCCCTTGTGTGCCTTAATAGTTTGTATGCAGATTTGAAGGAGAAGCATCCTCTTTTTTCTGGCATCCAGATCAATTTATCTTCTCTGTGAGCTTGTATGCTAGCTTCCTGCAAAAAATGAAGAAGAGCATTATCCACTTCATTTTGGATTGTAAGAATAAATTGGTGCTTATTCTGTTAAAATTGTGCTACTGTGCAGTCCTGTGGGATATTATTGTGTAGGGGGATTACTATGTCACTTATAGGCCCTGATCCAGTCCAATTGGCATTCCCAAAGCTACAAGCTCCATTGCCATGAATCACCCTAGTGTTTCTTTCTGCAACTAAGTTCAACTTACATATCCTCTTCCAACAGTGAGAGGTTTTAAATGTGTCAGGTAGAGAAGCAAGAAATCTAGTCCAAGGAGCAGTTCCCACTTGAAATTTCCACCATAGTTTGACTGAGTAAGTCCTAACTATGGTAGGTATACTTCTAAAATTTAGGCCATTTTCAGAGGTTGGGAAACACAGGTCTTCCCATTTTTTCCAGGTTTTCTTTGGCCTATTTTCTACAGTGCCCCAAAAAAATATAGAAATCTTCCTCCTAATCAGTTTGATGACATGCATAGTAGGCTCCATAACAGCAAAAATATGTTGAGGGATAGCATATAAACAGGCATTAATAAGTACCATTTTTCCTCCCTGAGACAGCCATTTATTTTTCCAATTATTCAACCTCTTGTCAATCATTTCAATCAGTGGTTGGAAAAAAATATTTTTAATCCTACCTGGGAAAATTGGGACTCCTAAATATTTAAAAGGAAACTGCCCCTTTTTCATACATAATATGTCCCTAATCTCTCTGATTTTAGCAGAAGTTGCATGCTTACTAATATAAAATTCGCTTTTCTCATAGTTTATCTTCTGTCCTGAGACAGATTCAAAAACTGAGAGGAAAGCTTTCATTTTGGTGAGATTAGATTTACTAGCAAGCATAAATATGATGGTGTCATCTGCATATGTGAGGTGAGAAATTTTTTCAGCTGTCACAGGAAGGTTATAGTATTGGAGACTCCCATTTTCATATATAAAGGATAAACTTCTAGTGAAAGCCTCAGAAAAAATATTAAAGAGGAAGGGAGAGAGGGGATCACCTTGTTTGATACCTCTTGTAGCCCTAAAGAATCCTACTGGAGCACCATTAATCAAAATAGAAAACCAAGCCTGGGACAAATTCTTAATTACACAGTAAATGAATTTGCCATGAAAGCCAAATTTGAGAAGGACACTTGATAAAAATTTCCAACAAACTCTGTTAAATGCCTTTCTCAGATCTAGTTTTAGAATACAATTTGGACTTCTACCCTTTCTATCTATAAATCTGAGCACTTCCTTTACATACAAAACATTATCAGCAATGTCCCTATTTTTAATAAAAGCAGTTTGGTGTGGTGATATTATCTTATGCATGATAGGCTTGAGTTTCTCCATTAAAATTTTTGAAAATATTTTGTTGGCAACAGAAGAGAGACTTATTGGCCCGAAATCAGTAAAAGAGGTGGGAGTTTCTGATTTAGGAATGATAGTTATCCAGGTGCTAGCAATGCCTTTGGGGATTTCTGAGCTGGATAAAAAGTCATTGGCAGCATGCAAAAGATCTATGTGAATTATGTCCCATGCTTTAATGTAAAAACTTGGTGTAAAACCATCAGGGCCTGGACTGCTTTGTTTGTTTAAAGAAAAGACAATTTTTTTCAGCTCAACTAATGACACTGGTTTGATAAGCTCTAAATTATCTTCATAAGTAACAAGTTTAGGGATCTGAGCTAAAAAGTGTGAATAAAATTCTGTGTGTTCTGGATCCTTGTCTGTAGTGAGGAGGTTAGAGAAAAAGGACTTAGCCTCTTCCTCTATTTCAGACTCCTCTTCCAGCCACTCCCCAGAAGCATTTTGAATTTTTGTAATTGAAAGCCTGCTCTTCCTTTCCCTTACACAGTTGTGAAAATATTTAGAGTTATCATCCCCATCTTTCAGCCATTTAAGTTTGGCCTTATACTTGAAAAAATATCTTTTTTCTTTAATAACTCTTGCCAACTCAGTTTTTGCCTGTCTTAACTTAATCAATTCTATTTCACATTGTATCAGAGTCATAAGCAATTTCCTGGAGTCTGAGTATTTCTTCAGCATCAATAACATTTTGGTGAATGTTACCAAACACTTCTTTGTTCCAGATTTTAAGACATTTTTTGAGCTTAAGCAGTTTTAAATGAAATTTTAACATGCCAGACTCATATATGTTAGCTGTCCAACTATCATGTATTACCTGTAAAAATGATTGTCTTTTAAACCAGGTGTTTATAAATCTAAATTGCCTTGGTGATGATTTTAAATGACTACCAACACATAAAAGCATAGGACAATGATCATTGGTTTCTTTGTTCATCACTAGGATTGAGGAGTTAGGAAATTTTATTTTCCACTGTGGAGTACATAAACCTCTATCTAATCTCTTAATAGTAGGAGTTTTATCTTTACCATTTTGACTGAGATCAAATTGATTTTTATATCTTCCATTTGTCCAAGTAAATGAATTTCCCATTGTGTTTATATGATCTAATGACATACTGTCAATAAACTCAGAGAATTCTCTAATGCTTCTTAGGTTAGGAGTAGACATTCCTTTGTACTCATTAATTGAAGCAATGACATTGAAATCCCCTATAAAAATGGTTTCTGGACTCGATATTTTTGCTAAATCTACCCACAAGATTTCCCTTTCCTTTCTAGTCCTCAGACCATAAACAAAAACTGATTCCATATTGGCATTCAGTTTGAGGCTATGAATTGAGACATGTAAAAATTGGAAGTTATCCTGGATTAGATTAATCTGTAAACTATCATTCCACATAAGGCAGATTCTCTCATTTTGTGCAGCAATACATTTATAAAATTTAAGAGCAGAGGCAAAGTCAACACATTTATATGATTGATGCATAGGTTCAATAATGCAAAGCAAGTCAAATATGTGAATTAAAATTAGTTCTTTCAGTCTCTCAATAGATGAATTCATACCCCTAATGTTCCAAACCAAGAATTTTATTTTTTGGGTCTTATTAATCATTAGAGAGAGATGGAGAGCCTTTTGTTGCTGAGCCAGAGATGATCTGGTTCAGTTGTGTGAAGTAGGTTTTCAGTTTGATTGCAGACCTATTTTTATCTAGCAATCTTGAGGATTGTCTTACCTGAGCTGTGCTCACCTGATTTTATCTTTTGGAATTAGTTTGGGATACAGAAGAGGAATCTTGGTGCAGTACATCTTGGTGAAACTGGTTGTCTGTAGCTTGTACCTCTACTTGAATTGGAGGAGGCTGAGCTGCAACTTCTTCATCCATCAGTGTATCATTCTCAGGTTCAGATTCCAGTGTAAATTGTTCCAGTGGCAGAAACCTATTTACCCTGTTCTTAGCTTGAGAAAAAAGGTAACTTGATCAGTAGATAGGTGAAAATTGTCCTTCCCTTGGCATCTGTTTGGTTGAGTGATGAATAAGTCATCTTTGGCATATCTAGGAGTTTTTGGGATATTTTTTGTCTTAGGCCTCCATTCCAATCTCTGTAGCTCAGGATCCTTAAACTGAGTAGCATAATTGGAGGTGACTGGAATTGGATCATCAGAAATAAGGATTGTATCTACAACAGAGATATTAGCTTTCCCAGACTTGATTTGTTGAGCTGCTATAATTCTGGCCTTTTCTTTAGCAGTCACACCTGAAGATTCTGCTACTGGAGTTTGGTTGAGAGGGGCAGAGATATTAGGGTGGGGTTTAGTTGCCCTTGTGTCAGAAGGCCTCAGTGAGACTGGACTGATCTTGGATTGAAGGGAAGTTCTATTATTATTGGCTGGATATTTGAAACTGTGACTTTCATGACTAGAGGGAAGGTGAGGTTGATGTCTTTTTTGTTGCAGGTTCCAGCCATTTGTATCTTGGGGATGGACTGACATACAATCCACTAGGGAATGCCCTAACTTTCTACAACGGGAGCAGTACACAGGCAGCTGTTCATACTCTATTTCAAGATCAGTATTGAAACCAGCCATACCTATGGTAATCTCAGTGTGGATCTTCTTCTCCAAATCAATTTCAACACACAGCTTCACTGCAGATGGCCTAGTAAGTGAAGCCGTAGCTGAATCCATTTTTATAAAATTGCCAATCCTATTACCTATGAATTCAAGCATAGCAGTATTGTAGAAAAAGATCGGCACATACTGGATTGTAACCCATATAAGCACTATGGAAGATTCTGTACCCGGAGTAAAGTCGGTGGTCCACTTCAAGACCTTCATAGGGAAGCCCTTCATGTTCCATAACCCCTTAATCCAGCAACGATTGTAGTCGTCATGATCTTGGAATCAGATGATTATATGCCTGTAATCCATCGATCCAATCTGGAAGCTTGAAGTAAAACCTATGGATTTGAACGCCTCATTCAGAGCGTCCATTGCTGTCTTGCCACGCTCGAATTTACCAATTAAGGTATTCTGATTTTGAGCGGCGAGTTTAGAGGCTTGCTCCGGCGACACAATACATGCAATTTTACCCTTGTGCTCGCCAATTGGAGTGATATCAGGATCAGTAGGAAGAGTTTCGGATAGAGGTGGAGGTCTAGCAGTAAGGGCTTGAAGAAAGGAGCGATTTGGGGGGTTGCCGCCATGGATGTAGCCGTTATTGTATCGTTATCAGCAAAGAATAGTGCACGGAAAGATGAAAAGAGGGGAACATAGGTTGGAAATTGTGTCGGCAATTATTGGAGGTTAGAGAGAAGGAGGAGCAAATGTTAGAGAGAGAAAGCACTCGTGATTAATTCACACTACTTCAATTTCATATATTTTTGTTTGGTAAAATATTTAAATTTAGCTATTTGCATTTAAAAATTAAGGTGTATAGTATTAATCGTGCTAATTGTTACTATAAATGTTAAATGAAAAAGCAGAATTTTGATTAAGGACGGTTTAAGTATCATAATTTGAAAGTGGGGTGTGATTTTTACATAATTTCTAAAATTGACAGTAATTTATTAGCTTATATTCATGTAATGTAATTATTGTATTAAAGACATTTATACCCCTACTTTTTGTATTCTAAATTCTATAAAAATTTAGTTCAGGTTTGTGGATTCTAAAACTTGATTAAAAAATAATCAACCATCACAAATAAATAATTTAGTATTTGTTGAATTTCAATTTAGCTCACATGAAGTTCATTTGATTAAAATATGGGTCTGCTTAAATCAAATTTAATGTTTCATCGCAATTTTAATAATTCAGTTCAGTTTTATTAAGTTTGCAAAATTCTAATTTAAATTCACTTAAAAAATATTTGACTTTTTAATTGAATATGAAAAAACTTAATGAAACTAAACTAAACTCAAATAATTCAAAATAATTAATTTTAACTTAATAAGCCTTAATGAAAAATTGAACTGAATTTAATTTAATTTATAAAATATTTAGATGTTGCTAAAAATAATCTTAATTGAATTAGAGTAAGTTAGTGAGCTCAAACCAAACTAAATTAAATAGAATTAAATAAAAATGATTCGAAGTATACCTACAAAACATGGGTACACATACAAAATTATACAGCTCCGTGAATATATTGTTTATTATACAAAATTTTAATTTAACCTGCGGAAATTTGGATGAATTATTTAATTTATTACATGGATAGTACCTACAATTAATTTCTTTCTCTTCTTATCTTATTCACTTACCGTTCTTTACACAGTTGCATGTTTTAGGGTACGTGTACGTGGTTTATTTCAATCTTCATTCTAACATGCTTGATCTAATATGGCATGTGTGTGATGTAATATATATTTTCATACTTAAATAATTATAGATAATTGCAGCATTCATGTTAATTGTGTGATGTAACATTCATATTTTCCTTTCGTAGACTTGTTAATTAGCATGGTGGACTAAAATTACCGTGTAAATTAGTGTGTAAATTAGGGTTTTAAAGGTGGAATGAGTTGTATTTGTAAAAATAGAAGGCGGAAACTATTTAGTATGCTATAAAAATATGCTATATATACATACCATATATTATATATATTGAAACAGCCAATTGCATATTATATATACGGTTAAAATATATAAAATTGGTAGGCGCCGAAATATGATGAACGTGCGGTGGTTGTGTGGCGGATTTAGCCAAAACTACGTAGTTTTATCATTTTTAATGTTTTTTATTAATTTATTTATTTATTGGAGGAATAACTCTTCTAGTTCCCTTTATGAATACGTATAACTGCTTATGCTTACTAGGGTTGACATAAATTTTATTTTGGAACTATTGATATATTTGCACTTTCTTACACTTGTCAACATTATTTGAACTCCACATTTTAAACAATTAAATCTTAATTTGGAGTTTTAATAAAATGTGCCGAGCCAATAAAATCACGCCACTACATAGTAATTTTAATTAAAATCTTAATACTAATAATACATGGGTTTAGATAACTACAATTCTACAAGCCACGAATTCAAATATCTCGGCATGTATTATTCATAAGCAAACTATTTATACATGCATTCGGATAACTACAAGCCATGAACCATGATTGTAGAATGTGTGGTTTCCGTTAATTAATTAGTTGATCAACATTTTGAGAACTAATCTTTTATTGTGCTTCGTGATGTTGATAGATATAAACTAACACTGGGAAAAAAATAGCCAATCTCCACCCAATTTTTGACACATAATCAAGATAGAGATACAAATAAGAGACAAATCTTGAAGAAGTAAAGTATACAGATCTTGAAGAAGATGGTGGAAAAACTATCAGTACTGTCTTTTCTATCTCTCTCTCTTATCCTTCTTTCAGCAGCCTCATCTGAACCTAATCCTTTGTATGAGTGCCTCTCGGATGAGCTAAAATCAAACATTTCCCTTCTGAGTTCTCTATATTTTCCGAGAGATTCAGGTAATTATGAACCAATCTTGGATTCCAGGATTGAAAACCTCAGGTTCTCGAACCGTTCTAGCAAACCTCTAGCCATAATCACTCCAAAAACCTACTCACAAGTTCAAATCACCATTAAATGCTGCAATAAAAACAGAATTCGTGTTAGAATTCGCAGCGGTGGACATGACTTCGAGGGCACCTCGTACACGACCAGTACTTTTGGTCCGTTCGTCATGATCGATCTACAAAACCTGAGATCAATTAGCATTGATGTGGAAGATGAGAGTGCATGGGTTGAATCAGGCGTCACCATTGGAGAACTGTACTATGCCATAGCCAAGAAAAGTCCGATTCATGGTTTTCCCGCCGGGATCTATGCCACAGTTGGTGTCGGTGGCCATTTCGGAGGCGGTGGAGTGGGAAACCTAGTCAGAAAATATGGCTTGTCTTCCGATAATGTCATTGATGCAAAGATGATCGATGCGAAGGGAAATCTCTTAGGTCGGGGATCGATGGGAAGAGATGTTTTTTGGGCAATTAAAGGTGGCGGTGTAGCTAGTTTTGGGGTCATTGTTTCATGGAAAATAAGGTTAGTTCATGTTTCACCAATTGTCACCATTTTTCAAATTTCAAAGACTTTAGAGCAAGGAGCTATTAGACTTTTTCACAAATGGCAAGAAATTGCACACAAAACCCACAAAGATTTGTCTATCAGTGTTGCACTTTCATCAGGAGGTGGAGCTCCAATGGTGTCAACATTTTTGTCACTCTTCTTGGGTAGAGTAGATGATCTTCTTCATATGATGGACAAGATCTTCCCTGAACTCGGTGTAAATTAAAGAAACAAGACTGTGTAGAAATGAGGTGGATTGAGTCAATTGTTCGATTTTCAGGGTATCCAAAAGGGATAACAATAGAAGCACTGAAAAATAATGTACACCCTCTGCCTGATAGTTACTATAAGAGCAAGATGGACTTGGTTTACAAACCTATACCTATTGAAGCTTTGGGAGAGCTGTGGAATAGATGCTCGAGTGCGCACGCTCCTCCGGCTACCCACTTTGACCGGCGCCCTTCCGGAGGAAGGATGGCTGAGATATTGGAGTCTGATACGCCATTTCCACACAGAAAAGGCGTGTTGTTCGAGATAGTTTACACAGTAGGATGGTTTGATACCAGTGAGGAAGTTGGTGAATCTCACATAAACTGGCTGAGGGGAATTCTTGAGTTCATGACTCCTTTTGTGTCGAAAGACCCAAGAAGATTGCCTATAACTTTGTCTTTAGTGTCATTTTTCCAATGAGATTACAGATGTAATGCAAGTGTACGTTGTAAGAGCCGCTTAAATTGTAGGCCTTTGAGAAGTATAACTTCAAATGTTGAAATCTTAAAAAACATGGTCATTGAGAGTTTGTATTAAAGAAAAAATTAAAACATGAAAATAATTAACACTTATTTGATTACAAGTAAATGGAGGAAAATTTAAGCAATATTAATATGTTTATTTTATTTGTTTTTAAAATTTGACAGATCAAATCTAACATAATGTTATTAAACATTAAGAATCTATTAAACCCTAAAATTCAACATATTGAATCTAAGCGATATATTGGTATGACTAAAATCCAAAAAATTATGACCCTAATATTGGTTGAAATGTCAATTTTAGGACCCAATATTCAAAATGGTCAATATTTGGTACCAACATTCTAAAAGTGTACAATTTTTGAACTTTTGTTAAATTCAGCTGTTATATCTATTAATTTCAAGGGAATTCATAATAAATGAAAGATTAAAATTTATAAGTCCAACAAAATCACCCCATCTCATCTTCACCAAAAATCCCAAATCCACTTCGTCTAACTCTCTTTGTAACTCCACTGCTAGCCCGCATTACCTCGTCTCTAGAGGAGCCTAACACAACCATTTTTACCCACATCTTTATCCTGTCTATCAAGACGGAGACGAAACATTTGCCATAATTTCAAATCTATGAATTCAGGTCTTGTCTGACTATAAGATGTGCCGGTGGTGGTGGACATTTTGGATATTGACATACTCTTGATTATTCTGCACGGAAAAATTACAAAAATGCTTTTGAAATTAATAGATCTAACTGCTAAACTTAAAGAAAGTCCAAAATTGAACATTTTCAGAATGTTGGGTACTAAATATTGACCAATTTGAATGTTGGGTGCTAAAATTGACTTTTCAACCAATGTTAGGACCATTTTTGAAATTTGTTGGTATTAAACATTAACATTGAAATTTGAGTATTCATTTCACTAATTAAAAAATTAATCTTTAAACACTAATATTTAACATATTGACTCTAACCTATATATTGTTACTAAACATTAAAATTAAAATTTTAGTGTTCATTTCACTACATTTAAAAAATAATCTATCAAACCCTAAACACCTCGACACCTTTCTTCCCATCACCATTGGTGTTAATTAACCTTTTATTTTTTAATTTTTTGTCAATCTGTATATTTCTGGCATTACTAGTTGGTAGGTTACTGTACGGCGAGCTCGATCTTATCTATGTCTTCGAGAGACTTCGAGCGACCGCCGAACCATGGCTCCGGCGAGTCTGCAATACCTCCGATGCTTACGATCTACATATCAAAATCGCAAAAATCGATTGGGCTTCATGTCTGACGTGCTAATTAACATCTTCGGAAGCAAGGTAAACTTCAAATCTTAGCTTTGGGGACAGCAATGCATTCTGCAATAATTTTAGCGGAGATTGTGGAGAATTCTGGGTTGGGTCTTGAATACGAGGTCTTAATTTCGACGGTGGAGCATATAATTAATCAAAAGCAGATAATTAGGAAGCCAAGGATTGAGATTCTCCTACAGGCTCAGCAAGGTAAACATAAAACCCCAGGAAATCCTTCGGAACGAGGTTCGGAGCCAGAGAGCGGTGAGTTTATGGGGAAAAAGGCTGGGAATCCCAAAAACAAAGAGCTCTTCAAATCGAGAACACGAGGAATCAACCACAATAGGTGTTGGGTTTCAAGAATCTCCAAAAGACAAAAGGAATTCAGCAGTACGTGAATCCCAGGCTAGGCGAGGAACTGAACACGTTAAGGGACGGAATACCACACCAACTTTCCGGGGGACACAACAAAAATGGCAAAAGAAAGTTGGGAAAGCTGATAAAGAAAGCTCAGGAACTACACATACCTCTGGTGAGACGCATCAAAAAGGTTTGTTTCATAAACTTGAGAAATCTGATCAGTTCATATCTTCTAAGACTTTTAAAGTGTGTCATGGTAATATTCATGTGAAAAGTCAGAGGTCTGGGTCTGCTGCATGTTTGGTATATAGAAAGAAGTCTGAAATCACCACAGAATGTGTTAATCCAATCCCTTTGACTGTAAAAGAAGTTAAGTTTGAGCACTGGGAAGCTAAAGACACACCTAGAAGGGGAAAGAGAACATCGGTGGTTATGAAGGACAGAGATAATCTCAATAGGGAATGCATAAAATTGTTGCCTCAGAAACGGAAGGAAGGGGATTTATATGGAGTGGCTTGTGGCCAGAGCAATTAAAAGGTGCGTTCGGAATCAGTTGAGTTGCAATTTTCTATGGAAACAGGGAGAATGAGCAGATTCGCAGGAAAAGGGGAGGTGAGAAATGAGCAGAAGTTGGGATCAAGGGAATGTGGCAGGACAACAGAGAAACACAAGAACAGTTCAAAGAAAAGGAAAGCAGAGGTTCGCAAGTATGTAATTGCACGAGATAAAGATTTAGGTGTGATTAAGGCTAGCCTCATTGGTAAGGGGATAACAGTGAGTACGGATCAGAAAAGAAGGAAGGTTATGAAAGAGGGAGCACAGATGGTGACAATGACGAATCAGGTAGGAGAAGTTATGAATAAGGGTTTGCAGGCGGTTGTCCCAAAACAACCGCGAAACCCTAAATGAAGACACTATTGTGGAATTGCAGAGGCATGAATAATGCCTCTACGAAGCGGGCAGCACATCGCCTGCTGAAACAGTTGAAACCAGAAGTGTTGTTCTTAATGGAAACTAAGTGGAGCTTAGAATTAGCTGGAAAATGGAAACAGTGTACATATTTCCCTTTTATGCATGTGGTGGAATCTGTAGGTAGTTCTGGTGGATTGTGCCTCTTTTGGACTAGCTCAGTAACAGTAGAAGTCATATCTAGCAGCTTGAATTACATTTTCAGCTTATGTACATTAAGCAATGGAGTGAAATACTTGAGTTTGTTCTTGTATGGACATCCGGATAGGCAGCTACGAGGCCAAGTTTGGGAAATAATTAGAACTCTTCCTGGAATCTTACACCAGCCGCTTCTTATGTTGGGAGACACTAATCAAGTATTGAATCCTGGAGATAAACTTGGAGGCAGACCATTTATAGAAGATGGGACAAGTCTGCACTTTCAAAACCTTCTGGACCATCTTGGATTGGAGGAACTAGTCAATGAAGGGCCATGGTACACTTGGACTAACAATAGAACAGATAGTGATGCGGTTGTTGAAAGGCTGGATAGAGGGTTTATAAATCAGAGAGGGAGGTCTTTGTTTCCGGCCGCTTACACAAGAACTTTACCCATCTTGGATTCAGATCATAGTCCTGTGACTTTGGATTTACTGCCTAGGTTAACAAAGAGGACCTATGCTAAGAGATATGAGGCTTTCTGGACAAATTCCACTGTACCAAATCAGATTGTTAGAAGCACAGTGCAACAATTGCAAGGAAACCAGAATACAAACACTTCCCCACAACAATTGTCGAGAATCTTGAAAACCTCATTAAGGAATCTGACTAACTGGAGTAGGGCCACATTTGGCAATTTGGACAAGAGGATAAAAGAGTTAACAGAGAAGTTAACTCTCATGCAGCAAAGAGCAAATGCCACAGAATCCCTGGAGGAGAAGAAGCTGAGAAAAGAGATTAATGAGCTACAAAGTAAGCACTCAGACTACTGGCAGCAAAGAGCTAGGAGTTCATGGGGGAAACTGGGTGACAGGAATACAAGCTTTTATCATAGATGGGAAACTATCAGAAAAGGAAGAAATCAGATTGTGGGAACACGCACCTCTCAAGGTCAGTTAATACAAGATGAAGCGGGTGTGCAAGCAGCATTTCAACAATACTATCAAACACTATTTGTCACACCAGAATCATACCCACCACAGGTAGTTGAGATAATCTCTTTAGACACTTTTATGAGCTACACAGGAAATAGATTGCAGGAGGAGGAACTAGAAATACTTGGTGCACAATTTCGATTGGATGAAGTGAAGGCGGCCCTCAATCAAATGAAACCGTGGAAAGCTCCAGGGTTAGATGGATTACCAGCAGGGTTCTACAAGAAACACTGGACTAAAATTGGAGGACAAGTTAGTAGGGCTATATTAACTCTTCTAGAGGGGTATGATCTCCCTGTTGATTGGAATCAAACTAATCTTGTAATGGTTCCAAAGAAAGCTAGAGCAAAAGGGGTAGAAGACTATAGACCTATAGCTCTGTGCAATGTGAAGTACAAGATGATGGCAAAGGTTTTGGCTAACAGGCTAGCTCAGGTGATTGATCCTCTAATTGCTAAGAATCAAGCTGGGTTTGTGAAAAATAGAAGCATTAGTGAGAATGTACTCCTAGCACATGAAATGTTGGAAACATTAAGGAAAAAGAAGAAAGGAAAGGAAGGTTTGGTTGCCGTGAAGATTGATATGAGTAAAGCATATGATAGGTTTCTTGGCCTTTTTTACTGAAGGTTCTTCGGCATTTTGGACTCCAAGAAAACTGGATTAGCCTGATTGCACAATGTGTCACAACTGTACAGTACTCCCTGAACATAAATGGTACGCAGTTACCTTTTTTTAGACCAATAAGAGGGTTGAGGCAAGGGTGTCCACTATCACCTTACCTGTTTATTTTATGTCAACAATTCTTGTCTGGTATGATTGATTCGACTGTAGGGATAACAAAACAACAAAAACTAGGGTACAGTTGTGGAAGAGGAGTGCCAGAGATAAGTCATCTAATGAATTTAGATGATTGTATAATATTCTTAAAATGCAGGCATGAAAGTGACTTCAGGCTGGCTAAGGTGTTGGATCACTTTGCTAGATTCTCAGGGCAAAGGATCAATTTCGACAAGTCCTCTCTCATTGTTAGTCCAGATATTTCTGAACCACAGGAAATGATGGTAATTAACATCCATGGTAGAGGGATAGGGGCAAAGTACCAAGGAGTAAACCTGAACTTTGCAGAAGGAAAAACAAAGATATTTAGAGAGGTTATTTCCCAGATCAAGAGAAGGTATGGGACTTGGAAGACAAAATACTTATCACTATCTGGGAGAATCACTCTGGCAAAGCATACCATGTCAAGTCTGGCAATTTATCCCATGGGAATCTTCAAACTGCCAAAATCTATTGTGAACAAAATTGATGCAATGACTGCAAAGTTCATATGGAAAGGAGAGTTGGAAGGTAGGGGTCTACATTGGATGTCATGGGACAACATGTGTAAATCAAAAAAGTTTGGCGGCCTGGGATTGAGGAAAGCAGTGCACATGAACAAAGCTTTATTGGCTAAGCATGGATGGAAGTTGGTGCATCAGCCAGACTCTCTCTTAGGTCAGATTTTGCTCAAGAAATATTGTAAGACACAGGACATCACAACTGTGAAGAGTAGGCCACATGATTCCTGGGGATGGAAATCAATATTATGGGGTTTGGAGTTGATAATCCCAAATTTAAGGTGGCAGCTAGGAAAATGAAACCAGATCAAATTGTCAGATAAGTGGATCCCTTCAGTTGAGGCACCTTTGCAGTTGAACAATGTAGTTGTCCAACAAACTGATATGAGAGTGGAGGATTTGATTGATGATAACAGACAATGGAGAGTGCCATTGCTTAAAGCAATCTTCCCCAGAGATGTTATCCAAGAAATACACATCCCTGTTCAACATGTTGGAGAAGACAGACTAGTGTGGGATGGAAGTGATTTGGGAGAATATCAAGTGGCAAAAGGATACAAAATGCTCAGAGAAATAGACTCAGGATTTGCACAGACAACATATAAGATTTGGACTAAGCTCTGGTCATGTAAACTGCCTCAAAAGGTTTTAACATGTGTTTGGAGAGCCACCCAAGACGCTTTGCCAACAGAAAGAAATAGGAAAATAAGAAAACTGACAGATTCTTCAATTTGTGTCCGTTGTGGTGCAGCTGAGGAAGACATAACTCACTTGTTTCTCACTTGCCCAGCTTCACAGCGGATATGGAGATATTCTAGGTTTGGGTTTGATTTTCAGAGCCAGCAAAATGTTAATTTTAATACATGGTTGAAGACTTGGATAAATCAGGCTCCTCAGCAGCAAGACATCAGTTTGTCTCTGAGTATTTTTTGGCAGATTTGGAAAGCAAGGAATAGCAAAGTTTTTGACCAGCAAGATTTAGAACCACATATGGTGGTCGGTTGGGCACAACAAGAGGTAGATTTGATGGAAGAACGAGGTGTAGCACCAGATATTGAAGATCTACAGTTACAAAATCACTCTGAACCTGAGCAAAATATACACAATCTATTACTAGATGAAGGCTGGATGATTTGTTCAGATGGTGCTTTCCAGGGAAAGAAAGGAGTAGGAGCTGCTTCTTGGACTTGTAAAAAGAAAACAACCCAAGGAATAGCGATGGAAACGGGAGATGCGGTATTCAAGGCCTTATCCCCTCTACATGCAGAACTTATGGGATCATTGAATGACCTAGTGCAACTAAAATCCTTCTCAATAAGGGAAGGTCAGAGACTTGTCATAGTCTCGGATAATCAATCCTTGGTGGATATCATAAATGACCCGAAAACGAAACCACCTTGGAATCTCCAATCTGTAGTTGCAGATATTAGATGTCTAATTATTAGTTATTTTGTTTCAGTTACTGCTATAAAAGTAGATAAAGCTCTAGTGCAAGATGAGCACAATAGAGCTACAAATCTTTGTAAGATGTACTGTTTAAATTAATGAATGAGTTTGGTTATAAAAAAAAAACCTTTTATTTAATTTTCTTCCCATCTTCTTATCATGTGGAGATGGAAATTCAAAGGTTTTTATGGTTATTAAATTAGTGTGGATTTATCTATACAATTACAACACAGTGCCGGACCAAGAATTTTGAGGGGCTGAAACAAAAATAAAAAGAGACCTATATTTTAATTTGATTGTAAAAATTGGGCATTGTTCTTAGTTATTTATTGATTCATTATGTATAATTATTATTTTTAACAGTCTAAAAACATACTAAACAAACTTAAAATTTATAAAAACAGGGCCTTTTTTTCGACCAAAAATTGGGGAGCTGAAACAGTGTAGTCACTTCACTCACTGCTTGGGCCGAGCCTGCAACAATATTGTTCTTCATTTTTTTTAAAATTAAAGACCACTCAAGGAGTTGAGGGAGATTTATTAGGTTCCCTAGACCTTTAAAAAAGACCATAATGGCCATAAGTTTACACTACCTAAAAGGCAGTTACAAAAAGTGAGAGATATGGGCTCTCAAAGCATAGTAATGCTTTCAAAAAATAGGTAAAAAGAATAAGGGGGCTAAGCCACACCCTGTAGTATCTTCTTAGCCACTAGAAACTGAACTTGAAGCCTGTTAGAGAATTGCATGGCAAAACTCAGAGCGGCACCAAAACAGAAATGGGGAAAGTAGATACTAGTGTCAAAAATATGAGAGAATCTATACAGCACTTGGACAATGAAGTTAAGGCTGTAGATGTCTGATGTGAGGAGTCTCTGAAAACAGACTGGCCAGGATCCCATTTGAAGTTGGAAGCTCCAGATTGGTGAAGAATCCCTATCTGCAAAAACCATAAGCATATCAGTAGCATCCATTATGAGTGATTCTAAGGTAGGGGGTTTCCCATTTATCCAGATGGAGCAGACCTTGTATCTGTGAAGGAAGATCAGAGAAAGATAGATTGGAGTTGAGATGCTGAGTGTAAGCATTTTTTGCAAGTGCATCTGCCACCTCATTACCCTGCCTTTTTGTATGAACTATATTAGTTATGTTTCTCATAGAGAAAGACAACTGATAAAGTCTCCATGGGGCTGATAAAGGATGACTGGTAGCTTTAATAGCCAGCATGCAATCAGTTTCAAGAGTGTACTCAGTAGAGAGTTCTCTTCCCAGAGAATCTCCTTTCTCTATGGGCAATAGCTCAGCCTGAAGAGGAGATGATGCAGATATGTATCCACAATATGCTGAAATAAAATTGGCATCACAGTTTCTGATAACAATACCTATCCCTGCATAGTTAGTGTGATGCCAAGAAGCATCAACATTAATTTTCAGGCCAGTTAATGGTTTTAACCATTTAGTAGCTGCAATGGATGGTTGTGGTGGTCTAGTATGTAGTGGTAAGAATCCAAGACTACATAATTCTGTCAAAATCAGAGATGGCTGGGAGAGGTCTGACAGAATAGGTAGAGAAAACAAAGTCTCTGATTTGATTTTTCATTTGTAGGGGATTAGGAGAGATGTTTTCATACAGGTAGGAGTTCCTGGCTTTCCATAGGGACCAACAGATAATGCTAGGGATAGTTGAGAATAAACTAGTGTGCAGTCTAGTTGATCCCTGGAAGGACCAATAGAAACAAAGTCTATCCCAGAGAGTAGGGAAACCAGAGTCAAAAATTCCAACCATAGAGTGAAAATAGGTCCACATATTTAAAGATAATGTGCATCCATTAAAATAGTGCTCCATTGTATCACAGTTAAACAGAAAGGACACTTGGATGGTAAATGAAACCCCATTCTTATCAATACATCAGGGAATGGGAGGAAACCATTGATTAGTTTCAACAGAAAAATACTGATCTTTTTCTGAATCCTTGTGTTCCATAATTGTGAAAGAGATTGAGAAACTGGCCTAGATTGACCCACATCATTGTATGTATATTTACATGAAAATTGCCCTGTGGTACTGGGGATCCATATCAGTCTATCTTCTCTGTCTGAGTGGCATTCTATATTCTGAATCTGAGCAAAGACATTAGAAGGCAAAGAAGATAAATCATTCAAGAATTGAGCCATATTAGCACAGAAAGATTGCACAGAGCAGTCAACAGGTACAAGAGTGTTCTCAGGGTCAACATAATCACTTAAGGGACCAAAAGAAGACCAATTAGAAGACCAAAAATTGCATTTACCCTCCCCTACAATAACAGTGGAGAGACTCTTTGAGATGGGATTGACTGAACAAATTTTTTTCCAAGTGGGAGAAGATTTATAGGAGGAGGGTAGAGCCCAGAGAAATTGTGACCAAAGTGAGGAGCCAGACTGAAATTTCCACCAAAATTTAATAGAGCAAGTCTTAACAATGGTGTGAATGGATCTATTACCTAGACCATTCTGGTTTTTTGGGTAGCATAAATCAGACCATTTTTTCCACACCTTTTTAGGTTTAAGCTCAGTTTCACCGCAAAAGAACAAGGACAGTGTTTTTTCCAATCTCTTAATAACAGCTACAGGAGGTTTAAGCACACTCCAAATATGTTGTGGGATTGAAAAAATACAGGAATTGATAAGGGTGAGCTTACCTCCTGCTGAAAGGCAAATGTTCTTCCAATTTGATAGTCTGTTCTCAATTCTCTGGATTAATGGCAACAAATGGCATATAAGTGCTCTCCCAGAGAATATTGGAACTCCAAGGTAAGTAAATGGCATACATCCTTGCTTCATTCCCAGTAACTCTTTGACTTGTCTAAGTTTAAAGTTAGAAGCATGCTTTCCCATGAAAAATTCAGATTTCTCAAAGTTGATTTTTTTACCAGTTGTCTGTTCAAAAATCACTAAAAAAGCCTTAATCCTAATCAGATTGGATTTTTTAGCCTTAAGAAAAATGATTGTATCATCTGCTTAACTCAAGTGGGAAATAGGAGCAGGTCCTCTAGGGATGTCAAAATACTCAATCTTTCCTATAGAATATACATAGGCCAGACTTCTTGTAAAGCACTCAGAAAATATGTTGAATAAAAAAGGAGAAAGGGGGTTTCCCTGCTTTATGCCTCTGGTAGGTCTAAAAAAACCATTTGGTTTTCCATTAATTAAAACAGAGAAGTGAGCATCCCCAAGGTTTTTCATAATATTATATACAAATCTACCATGAAAACCAAAATGCATGAGTACAGTATTTAGATAACTCCAACTAACTCTATCAAAAGCTTTCATAAGGTCCAGTTTAATAATTCAATTTGGAGTTCTATTTTTTCTATCCAAAAATCTACAAGCTCCTTTACATACAATACATTATCAGAGATATCTCTGTTTTGTAAAAAGGCAGATTGATTTGGGGATATGATTTTTTCCATGAGTGGTTTAAGTCTCTCCATAATAATTTTTGAAAATATTTTATTTAAACAGTTAGAGAGACTAATAGGCCTAAAATCAGAAAAAGTGGAAATGACTGGTTTTTTGGGAATTTAGGGTGATCCAGGTGGCAGCAATGCTAACTGGGATCTGAGAGGAACTCATAAAATCATGTACAACAATTAGTAAATCCTCTTTAATTATTTCCCAACCTTTTGTGAAATTTTTTGAAGAGTATCCATCAGGACCCGGACTACTATTTTTAGGTGTTTACTATATGCAGGTCCAGTTTACTTCTGCAGGTCCAATAAAATTGGGAAAATACCACAATTACCCTTCATTCGTTTACAAATATATTTCTAAAACCCTAATATTGAATGCATAAATCCGTCTATATAATGATTTAACGTGTGTCCAAATTATAAATTACTTTTTCGTGAATTATAATACATATTTTAGAGGGACATTATTGTCATTTAAAATTTAATTTGGACCTGCAGAAGTAAATTGGACCTGCATTTAGAACCACCCTATTTTTATTTAGATTAAAAACAGTAGTTTTCAGCTCTTCCATTGTTACTGGCTTGATAAGCTGAGCATTATCATCCTCAGTTATTAATTTAGGAATTTGGCTTAAAAAATGATCATGGAAAAGACCATTAATATTACCTATAGGTTCAGACAAGAGATCTGAGAAAAATTGAACAGCATCAGTTTCAATCTCAGAAATATTGTCCAACCAAATTCCATCAGCATTTTGGATCTAAGTAATACTCAGACCACTGTGTTTTTCCTTAACAGTATTGTGGAATTTTTTTTTATTTTCATCCCCCTCTTTGAGCCACCTAACTCTGGATTTTTGTTTCCAGAATTTATGCTGTTCTTTAAGGGATCTGAGATGAATTGCTCTTAGTTTTTTCAGCTGAATGAGCTCATCATTGGAGCTATTAGCATCAAAAGCAATTTCTTGCAATCTTAGAGTTTCAGCTGCCTTTGACACATTAGATTCAATATTGCCAAAAATATTTTTATTCCAGCTCTTGATAGTGGTTTTGAGTCTTAACATTTTGAGAAAAAATCCCAACATGCCAGTCTCTGAAATAGGAGTGTTACAGTCATCATTGATTAATGAAAGAAAACCCCCCCTATTAAACCATGCATTAATGAACCTAAATGACCTAGGTGATGATGGTATGCTACTAGCTACAGTAAATAACATGGGTGCATGATCAAAATTTCCCCTATTTAGAATCTAGATGGATGAAGTTGGAAACTTCATTAAAAACCAATTCTGACTAGCCAGACCTCTATCTAATTTTTCAGTAGTTGCATGCATTGACCAATTATTAGACCGTGTAAATAAATTACCTACAGTATTTATCTCTAGCAGTGCAGAAGAAGAAATGAAATGATTAAAATCTAGCATGCTCCTACTGCAAGGCTGTGCAGGTCCTTTATATTAAAAATGTGATTTTATGGTGTTAAAATCCCCAATTAAAAATGAGTCAGAGAGGTTTCTATTACCAAGAGTATTCCATAAGAATTCTCTTCTTGGAACTGTTCTAAGTCCATAGATGAATACACCCTCCATAGAAGAGTTCAATCTAAGACTGTAGATGTCCACCGCTAAAAACTGTAAATGGTCCTGTTTTAGTGTAATGGTCAGAGTATTGTTCCACATAAGCCAAATTTTACCACTCTGAGAGTACATAGAATTAGCAAAATGTAACTTCCTTCTGAATATATCACACTTATGGTTTCTATGCATTGGTTCAATAATACATAAAAGATCCAGTTTATGTTCCTGAATTAAGTCATGGAGTCTTTTGATTGATGTTCTCATATCTCTAATGTTCCAGACCAGATATCTAATTTTTAAAGTGGTGTGTACCATTAAAAAATATCTTTGGAACTTTTTGACCTAGTAAGTACTTTATTAGGTGATGGAATTTTGGTAATATTTTTTGGAGTGAACTTCCTATTAATTTGAGTGAAGAAAGTAGCCAGTTTAGTTATGTCCCCAACAGAAGTTGAAGATGAACTAGTAGGCAACTGTTGATCAGTCAAATTATTAGGAGTAGGGAGTGTAGAGGTAACCTGAGTAGATGAGACCATATTATCATCATCCTTTGAGGGTTCTGAGGATATATCATAATCAGAAGCATCATCTCCTTCATTCTGGATTTTATCCAGTTGTAGCAGTGGAAGAAACCTATTTCCTAAAACATCTTGAGAAAGAGCCACTCATCTTTGGAGTGAGAATTCTTCCCTGTACCAATCATTAGATCATCTTTGGCATATGCATGAGGTCTGGATGTATTAGGGCCAGAATGGATTGATGGTGAGGAAAAGGTGGTTGTCATAAACGTAGGATCTTTGATGATGGTAACAGAATGAGAAGGATGTGTGGAAGTGTCAGTGGAGGTGGTGGAGAGTGTTTGAGGTTGAGGGGGCTGAAAGGGAGGGATGAGAGGAAGGTTGACTGTGTCTTTTTGCTTCAGCTTTTCTTTTACATTTTGTGAGAGTCTGGGAAGTGCAGCTTCCTTGTCTTTGATGGAAGGAGAGTAACCTGAGGTGCCTGCAGTATCAGGGACTTGAGGATGATCAGAGAGAGGGATGTCTGGTGTAGCAACCTTATTTTTTTGCTTCTGTAAGACAGTATGAAGAGGTTTTTCAGGGACAGTTTTGGGCTCAGGTTGGTTGTTCTTATCAGTGGTAGCAGATGGTCTGAGTTTCTGATTTCTGCGTAGTTCAGGGTGGAGGATGCCACAGGCAGAGTCTTGGTGCCCAATCATAAAACAATGGTGGCAGTAGCCAGGCACCTCTTCATACTCAATAGTGAATCTCTCAATGTTCCCATCCTCAATTCCTAATTTAATGTGAGGCTGCAATTTCTTCCTAAGGTCTATTTCTACACATAGCTTGATGACATTAGGCCTAGTAAGAGCTAGAGTTGCAGCATCCATTTTTGTAAAGGTCCCAATCTCATCACCAATAAATTTGATCATTGTATGGTTGAAATAGAAAAAGGGTACCTTTTTAAGTGTAACCCAGACAGGTGCTATGGAAGACTCAGCTTCTGGACTGAAATCCAACGTCCATTTGAGCACCTTCATCAGTGATCTAGCCTGATTTCAGTAGCCCTTGAGCCAGCAACGCCGGTAATCCTCCAGATCTTCAAACCGGATTAGTATGTGCCGGAAATCGATGGAGTCAATCTGGTATTTGCCCGTAAAGTTGGCTGAACGGAAAGCCTCGTGTAATCTATCCATCGATGGTTTCCCCCTCGAGAATTTACCAATCAGAGCATTGGTGTAGTGACCGGCCAAAGTTTCCGCTTGTTGTCTGGTTACGATACAGGCAATTTCCCCTCTATGTTGGTTAATAGGGGTGATTTCTGGGTTATCTGGCAAGGAGGTAGCTAATGGTAGTGATCGGTTGGATAGGACCTGGGCAAAACTCTTCCTAGAGGCAATGCCACCGCGCTGCGGCGGCGGCGCCGCCATGGCGCTGGGAGAGATAAGACCGTTACCTAGCCGTTATGGTCGGAAAAGGTAGGGATGTGTAAGAAAAGGAGTCGTTATTGTTGGTTTTGATGTAAATAGTGAAAAAGGGGAGGAGAGAGATCAGAGCATGGATTTTAGAGCGAGAGTCCGTCGAACATTATTGTTCTTCAATATTGTGTTCATTATAACCGCTTAAGTCATCTCGATATTTGGTTCTTTATCTTGTTATGTATATCTTGTATTTGCGATTTGTGTTATTCTTCTCAATCTGATGTACATATTGTGTTCCATTTGTAATATTACTTTTCAAGGTGTCTACAGTTTCAAAATATAGATTGCGCTCCGCATCAAATATTATTACTGTTGTAGTTGAAAATACTGAGTTGTTTGGCATAGTAATATTAATGCGGGATACATTTATTTGTTTTAAACAATTTTATAATAACAAGTTAATATCTCTTAAGTTGATATCCAATTAAAAATTTTATACAAAATGGATGAAGGTTGATATATCTATATTCATTCTTTGTTATGTTTAATAAGAACCCTTCAACAACTACATAGAAATCAACCATAAGATATCAATCAAATGATTAAATTATAAAAAAATATAGGAGGTTATTGATATTTCAGCAATTCTGATGGAAATCATGGAATGATACATGTTAGGATCTGCTCTCTAGAGATTTTCTTGTAATCAGTCCAGTTCAATTATATATATTTTAGTTTTTGATATTCATTTTATTATAGTTATATATATTTTAGTTCATTTCAAATAATATTTTTAAATTTTTTTTATTTCATTTCATTTCATTAGATTATTGTTTCACTAAAAAATGTTATGTTTATACCACATAAATGATATATATAAAATTTTAAAGTAATTTCAGTGAAGTTAAGTTCATTAAATATATATTTCTATTTCTCAGTTTAACTTAGTTATGTTCAACATAGATTTTTTTTACTTCTGTTCAATATATCTATAATTTTATTTTTCATTTCAATTCAACAACAACATAAGCTAAATAACATGTCCCCTTGGCCCTTTGGGCCTGTTTTATATAACTTATCTGAATGTTTTTCAATTTAGTTCAGTATTTTTCAGTTCAGTTCAGTTCAATATTTTTCAGTTAAGTTAAGTTAAGTGCATTATACTTTTAAATTTTTTAAAACAAGTTATATGTTTTAAATTCAATTCAATCAATTCCTAAAAAATATAATTTAATTTAATTCTGTACAGTGAAAATATAATTTTATTATTTTAATTTTATATTGAAATTCATTTCATTTCAGTTAAGTGCAGTTCAATTCAGTTCATTACAGTTAAATGTAGTTCAATTCAGTTGTATTTTCTATTCTTGAGTTTCACTTTCTCTACCATTAGGTAGAGATTGCCAAATTCTTGTTTCTATATCCATTTGATTTGGTTGCATTATCCATTTGATTTTAAACAATGTATTGATTTGTTTCTTCAATTTCTTTTTGTTCAATTAAGTTCAGTTGAATATAATTTAGTTCAATTTAATTTATTAAAGCCAGGTTCAGTTTATTAAGTTGGATTTTGATGAAATATGATTTGATAAAATACAACTTCATTTATTTACATCAATGCATTGCTTGTTTTCTTCAATTCAGTTCAATTAATTTCAAAACTATGTTCAGTATGATTCAGTTCAATTCAGTTTAATTAATAAGTTAGGTCCAATTTGTTAAGTTCATAATTGATGATATATGATTTGATAACATTTTATTAATTTAATTACATCAATGCATACTTTTGTAAGTTCAACTTAATTAAGTTTGGTTAAGTATGCTTCATTTTATCAAGCTAGGTTCGATTTATTAAGTTTGATGCTGATAAAATATGATTTGATAAAATATAGTATAATTTTGTTATAACAATACATTGATTTTTTTCATCAATTCAGTTCAATAAAGTCCAGTTGAGTTTACTTCAGCTCGATTTTGTTTAATATCTAGGATGATTTTATCAATTTCGGTTTTGATGTAGTATAACTGGATAAAATTTAGCTAATCTAGTTATATCAGTGCAGTGATTTTTTTCTTCATTTCAGTTTTGTTCAGTTAAGTTCAATTCAGTACAATTCAATGACTTATTTTGTAATAAAAAATTTGAATATAAATATATATTTTATTAAAAAAATCAAATGAATTTTAGTTCAGTTCAGTTCAATATTTTTCAGTACGATTCAGTTCAGGCGTATTAAACATGCACTAAGTGCATCAAAATCATTTCAAACTCGCGCCAAGTAGCACAACACACCAAATCAATAGGCAGCAATTAGAGGTTGTAGTTGTACCATTCACACCTAAGGTTTCTTGTAAGCTTCAGTGTAAAGACAATGCTTCATATCCATTATGTGTGAGAGCAAGGGCTTGGCTATGCTCATCAATTTCAGGGGTTGCTCTTGTTGAGTATCATATAAATATAGGCCTGGATGATTATAGTTGTCAAGTGACAACATAACCAACTGATCAGCAACAAGCAGTTAAAGCGGTACCAGATTCACAGTGTCAGAAGAGTGGATTGTAAAGATGCGAGTCCAAGATTCCTCGACTCCATATTCCTTCATCATCCACACATCGAAACAAGGATCAGTACGCTTGTCGGACAAACAAAGACAACCATCAACACTTGCAAGTGCTGATATATTGCAACAGCCTGGTGGTAGAGGAACAAGCTTGAACTCTTGAGCTGTAAAATAAAATCCGACAACCTGAATATTGCGCGATTCATCATATATTAGCCATGTGCACGCAGCTAACTACCCTCCACAAAAACTTCAGCACGACCCAAACTATTCAAGTCCTCCCAGCATTCAACCTTTTCACTGAATCCCTCTGTCCTCATCCACGAATCCGTCCTCGAACTATAGATAAAATAAACATAGCCATGATAATAAGCCAGAATTTTTAGGATTTTCAAATCATCGTTTACAGCATCATATCCAAAAACGTGCATTGCTCTAAGATTAGTACTCTTATCACCGTAGGGTTCATGTTTTGCATGGATCTCCCGGCAAAATTTGGTGATCGGGTTCCATAAGAGCAGATATTCATTCCCTGCAGGCACAAGTACACGAAGGCAGATGATTCCCCTGTAGGATCCCGATAAACCAACATAAATCAATCCCGGCAGCCTAAAAATCCCGACAGGGTCAATCAGCCTAGCGACTTTTGCAACACAATCAATGTCCATCAATTTCTTATCAGGCCCATGCAGCGCTATCAAAACCCTAGGTCTGGTTTTCAGTGATAAGTCGTAGTGTTTTCTGGTGAATATGGCGCTATCTATAATATCCCGATAAGACTTGGATAAACGACGGAATCTAGCTACACTTTTCGCTGGCATCCTCAGCAATATATCGATCAATACATCTTCGGGAATATCACAGCCCGTTGAAGATTCACGACATGGCCTCTTGTCCTCCATGGTTGCAGCTTTCGATCAAATTAAGTCTATTTGTTTTGGTTCAGAATAATGGATTGGTTGCAATATAAATAAAGGACGTATGCATGCTTCCGTTTTTATTTTGGATTAGGTCTCCTTTCTTCCCCCATTCTCCTTTTTCACTCAGCGATCTAGTACACAAATCTGTGATTTTGAAACCTATCACGGGGCTGAAATTGATGCTTCTTATTTCAAAACTCAACAAGAAATCAAATTCAATAAACTCCAACCTTAAGATCAAAATGTCAATGTTGGTCGGAACATCGATTTATCAGTGAAGAACAGGAGATATGGAAGTAGTAGCATTAATAACAAACAAAAATCGAAATGAATTACTGAATTTGTAGCTCAAAATGATCTTAGCTCAAAGGTCCGGGAAGCCTTTGAAATAAACAATGGTATAAATCCCATAAGAATCCAAAGCTGTCCACAAAACCTTAGTTAAATAAAATTAAAAAGTCTATGCACCAGTACTTCAAATTTAATTCAGCAAAAACCACAAAAATAAACATGAAGTATACATAATGAATTAACCACTGATCATGGATACATCCATGGAAAACACGGATGCATCACCATCCACCTCGAGCTCCTTCACCTTGAATACATAGCGCATTCCAGTGCGAAGCGAAAAATGCGATGAAAATTACTCCATCCCGTTGAAGAACACTTGTCCAGAGTTAAAACGAATTATGCTCCACCTTAAGGGGAAATGATCCTTCCTTAGTAGTTAGTATACATGATCACATTCTCTTTCCGAGTCCAATCAAAAGCTGATGCGAGAGAGCTAGGCACAAGCTTTATAAATCAAACAACACCACAAGATGAAATTAGCATATCAGGTTCAGTTTTACATCCAATTTCAACTTCAAATAAGTATTAATTTACCATGAAGTGTTGATCCTTGTGTTGCGCCGCAATGGTCATTGAGAAGCTCAGTGAATCATGTTCTTGATCCATGGTTTGTGGTACATTTCTCAAAGAATCTACATCGATCAGCAAGAACAATGACATATAACTTTGCATTCTAGATATAAATACAAAAATTATCAGAAACATATATACCAGAAGCAGTACTTTGAGCTTGAGGTGTGCTACTTTCTCCAACTTCCATTCCAGGCGAACCTACACCAGCAAGAAGAAACCCACATGACCACTTATATTCTAATTCGCCATGTGACAAAAGCTGAATTAATACCATAGAAACATACCAGAAGGTGAACCAGCAGAACCAATGCTTTTTCGAAGAACATAATCTTTTTCATGAAGGGAATCAGGATAACTCCTCTCTAACATGATTGTCATGAACTCGAGAATCTCTTCTCAAATTTTCAGCTTCTCGTCTCTCAAACCGACCTCATGCTCCCTTCCATCTAGTGTTGACTAAACCATGGTTGCATAGTGTGGGTTAGAAGTTGTTACTTTGGTGTGATTTATGATCATTACTAGTAGTTAGTGCTAGTTAGTACTCATAGGAGTTTTGGGAGTTATAGACATGGAATAGGGCACTAGTCAAGCCTTTCATTAGTTAGCAATTAGTATTTCCCTTTCAATTGTACTCTATAAATAGATGCAATATAAACCCAGAAAAACTGAACCTTTTAGCACCAAAATCCCTCTTCTGTTTTTACTCTTTCTATTTCTAGCCATTTATCGTTCCCGGTTCCAACAATTGGTATCAGAGCTTGGGTGTAAGATGGCTAGACATGGATCGAAGTCACCAGAAAAGTCAATGGAGAGGCCGGAGGGGTCACACACAAGTCCACGTAGAGGGCGTAGTTCGACAAGAGGTCCGAAAACCCGAGAGGTGGTGGTGCAGCAAGTGGTGAGAGAGAGTTCCATGGTGTACCCTATCCTAACTCGCACAAACTGCGCTGATTGGGCCCTAGTGATGATGGTGAATCTGCAAGCGTTAGGTTTGTGGGGAGCTATTGAGGAGGGGGACGTGGAGTACCGCGTGGACAGGCAGGCGCTGACAGCCTTCTGCGTGCAGTACCGCCAGACATGCTGGCAACGTTGGCTGTGAAGGACACAGCTAAGGAGGCTTGGGACATGATCAAGGTGCGGCACATGGGTGTTGCACGTGTTCGCGAGGCCAACGCGCAGAAGTTGCGCATGGAGTTCGAAACCATCAAGTTCAAGGATGGTGAGAACGTGGATGATTTTTCCATGAGGATCACGAGCCTAGTCAACAACCTCCGCACTCTTGGCGACACGTTGGAGGAGGAGACGGTCGTGAAGAAATTTCTCCGCGTTGTGCCACAATGGTACGTGCAAGTGGCAATTGCAATTGAGACGTTGCTTGATCTAAGCACGTTGTCAATTGATGAACTGACCTGGTTGCTGGAGGATCGTTTATAACATGGTGAACAAAACGACAATGGTGGTGCGAAATTGCTTCTCACGGAGGAGGAGTGATGTGCACGCCGAGACTACATGGAGAATGGTGAATCTTCCAATGCTGGTGGAAGGGGTCAGGGCCGCGGCAAGACTAAGGGTCATGCCCGTGGAGACCCTCCGAACCATAAGGAAGGTGTCACAGAAAATCGGGGAAAAGGTCTAAGGAGGGGCACATGTCACAATTGTGGCATCTATGGCCATTTTGCTTTTAAGTGTCACAAGGCAAAACAAGGAGAACGGGACAAGGCGTACTTGACCATGATCGAGGATGACCAACCGGCGTTGTTGATGGCATCTGTGGTTGAGGCGAAACCCCAAGACATCACTTGGCAGGCGCCAGGAAGCCAACGTGATGAGGTGCTTCATTGTGCAAGTCCTCCGACATGGTCGGATTTGGGGAGTAGCGGTTCCGTCATGAAGGCACTCCTGTTGGGGGTGCAAGACCGACTTTTAGGGGTGGCGACCAAGTTAAAAGGTTGACCGTAGAGGGTGGCGGTTATGTTGGTGAAACACTCAATGTCGAGGGTGAAAGACCGACTTTTAGGGGTGGTGACCAAGTTAAAAGGTTTACCCTAGAGGGTGGCGGTCATGTTGTTGAAACACTCAATATCGTGGGTGCAAGATCGACCTATAGGGGTGGCGACCAAGTTGAAATGTCAACCCTTGATGGTGGCGGTCATGTTATTAATGCACTTTATGTTGGGGGTGCAGGATCGACCTTCGGGGGTGGCGACCATGTTGAAAAGCCAACCTTGGAGGGTGGCGGTCTGGTTGCTAATGCGCTCCATGTTGGGGGTGCATGATCGACCTTCGAGGGTGGCGGTCATGTTGCAAGGCCGACATTGGAGGGTGGAGGTCTGGTTGCTAATACGCTCCATGTTGGGGGTGCAGGATCGACCTTCGAGGGTGGCGGTCATGTCGCAAGACCAACCTTGGAGGGTGGCGATCATGTTGCTGATACACTCCAGGTTGGGGGTGCAAAGTTGACGGTACAAGCTGGTGGTCCTGTTGGAGTGGCGCTTCATGTTGGAAGCGATCTCACATGTCCAAATAGTAATTCTGTCGCAGTAAGGGAGATGTGTTTGTTTGATCGTGACCGGGTCTTTTTGGCGCGGGTGGCACGAAGCAAGAACATGTTGTACATCTTGCAGATGGACATGTTGGAGTCTGATCTAGGTATGTTTGATGACAACTAACATGGTGGCGGCTAGGTGGCCGACATGTTGACCAACGTGACTCGGGAGAGTCTAGGTCATGGAGGTGATTTCATGCAACATGATTAAGGGGGTGAATGTTGACTAAACCATGGTTGCATAGTGTGGGTTAGTAGTTGTTACTTTGGTGTGATTTATGATCATTACTAGTAGTTAGTGCTAGTTAGTACTCATAGGAGTTTTGGGAGTTATAGACATGGAATAGGGCACTAGTCAAGCCTTTCATTAGTTAGCAATTAGTATTTCCCTTTCAATTGTACTCTATAAATAGGTGCAATATAAACCCAGAAAAGCTGAACCTTTTAGCACCAAAATCCCTCTTCTTGTTTTTACTCTTTCTATTTCTAGCCATTTATCGTTCCCGGTTCCAACATCCAGCAACTTCTCTCTCTCCTCCAGCTCTTTTTCCCTTAGAAACTTCCATACCTCAAACTCTTCTTTTTGATTGATCAATATCTATCTGAAAATTATTCAATTTTGATAAAATTTAATTTGATAAAATTTTAGTTAATATTGAAAACAAGATTACATCTAAATTTGATCAAATATCCAGTTACAATATTTTGATATTATAATATTTGTGCAGGTTTGGATATTCTAATGTCCAATTCGCGGAATACAAATAACTCTGCAATTGGTAACGCAATTCAGTATAATTCATCTACTCTGCGGGGAAGCGCTGCCTAACGTGAAAGATTCACTAAATTGTTCGGCAACCATATTAAATCTTTTTGCTAGTAAACTATAAATTTAATGTGCAAGCTAAGACTGCATCTTCCCAAATTAATGTCCCAAACATCATTCAAATGTTAATCGTTATTCAGTTCTTGTTTTGCGAACCTCAAATTTGTCTCAGCTTCTTCTCCATCCATTGTTCAATGCAAAACCGAATTGCAGCATCGGCAATGGCAATGCACCTCAAAAATGCAATTGTTAATTCGTTGCGATTTATAGTCAAATGGCCAAAGCTAGTGTTTTATCTGACTATCTGGGAGATTGTTTCGCACTCTTTTGTGTTTTGTCAATAGTATTAAACGCCAGATTCTAGAAACATCCCAATTGTTCTCTCTATTTTTTTTAATTCAAACCGTCATAGACGGGTTTTGAGGGTGTCCTCACTTTTTCATTAATATGAGCTCAAGAGTTGCCAAAAAGGCTTACATTTGTTGAGGTTAGGAGAAGTTTCTAAAAATATTTCTATCTAAATCTTCTCCGTACTCATGGCGGTTACACCATAATTATCTATGACTCTATCGTCATGATGAAGCGCGGTTGTACGCTACTCCTAATTTTTAAAAAATTTCGATGAAATACATCTGAACATCCTAAAGTCTAATGCCCGAAAGCATCTAACTATCTAGCAGGTAAAGCACCAGTAACCTGAACCAACCCCATCAATAAAGTTAGAGTCAACCAAGTCTACCAGTCTAAATTCATCACAGAGTCGCCAGAAATACGTCGTCAAGACTATTCTGACTTAGATTTCTTCTGCATTGTTTAACAGAATAGAGACTAGAAACCTAGGGGATTTTCCATAGTGCGGCTAATCCGTTTACAAGGAAAACAGCAGATAGGCACTGAATACTCGATAAAGTAGTCCAGATAATTATGCAAAAAGACCCTAATGAAGCACATATTTCATCTGACATAAATAAATAAAGAAAAGAATAGAAAACATTCATCAGCAACTGGATCCAAGATACTGTCGGTGGAGGGAGACTGTGTAGGTGGTGGCGTGTGTACTCACTCGCCGGCGCGTTGCGTCAAAAAGTAGGCGCGTTTTCCGGCGAAGGATTAGATCCGCTGATACGCTGGCTTGTTCGCGACTCCGACGGCACGCGGTGGCGCGTGGTGGCTGGGTCGGCCACGCGTGTAGCGCGTGGGTTTGTCTCCGTGTCTGATCTAGACTTATAGGAGCCGGATCTGTTGCCCCTTGTGGTTCCGGCAGCAAAATGCGGCGGTTTTAGGCGGTCCTCCCGTGATCTCCATGGCCGGCGATTGTCAGTGACTGTCTTTCCGGCTTCCTCACCCAGCGGCGAGGAGGAAAATCACTTCGGTGGACTTTCAATCGTTGGATCGCGGCGTCGATGCTCCGAGCTGTCGTCGTTGGCGGGGATGAAAATTTTCCGATGAGGGAGAGAAGGGGTGGTTGGGTACTGAAAAGGAAAGGGATAGTGGTGGAAGGGGTGGTCGGGCTGCGGCGAGGAGCGCCGGTGTTGGCCCAGAACCACCCCTCCGATCAGATCTGAAATTTGAGGCTCGGGTGGGTACAGAGGAGAGAGAAAGGAGAAAAAGATTCAAGACACGAAGTCGCTTGACTGTGCCAATTGTTCTTTCTAAATTTTCATTTTTTGACTGCTTCTTTATGCCCCAAACAAATCAAGTCTGTAAAATCTCATTTTTTTTAGATAATAAATATTGTATTAATTAAGAAGAAAAGTTATTACAATTTAGGGCTTTTGCACGATCGTGCTCAGCCTGAACTTCTAACCTAGAAACTTTATAAAGCTAAAAATAAGAAAAGGTACTTAAAAGTGTTCTTGTGTCTCTGATGAGACTCCCAATCTGCCAAGGTGGCGGTAGATCTTCATTCAGCAATAGTTAGACTAGAAGCTGCGAATCCGTCTGAATCCGGATCAACTGACTGTGATATAATGGTTGCATTTCCTTGAAATGTGTGAGGGCCTTCCAGCATGCTTGGAGCTCTGCATGAAGCGGAGAAAAAGCTCTGAATTGTACTCCCCCACCTTAGGAGTTTGGAACTCTTAATGCAGACTGATAATTGTTCACGTCGCTGCTGCTCCACCAGTTTCCGCTTTATACGCTACATCAAACCTAATCACCCATGCAGGTAGTTCTATCCATGGCTCAGGCTGTATAGAAGTTTCTGCTGAATGAGGTGGTATCTGGACTTCCTCAATATCAAGTAATGAATTGTTCTGCAGCCGGTCTAGCTCCGCCATAGCCGCAGTTGTAACAAGCATTGGTTCCTATATTCGCCCTTCAAAAATCTCTCCATTTCTATCCTTCCATATATTCCATAGAATACAAAGTGTAAGGAGTATATCATTTTTCTGGGGAGTTGTGTCAAACCAATGCCAAAACCATGTTCTAAAACATGATACCGGAATTGCACCAAAGTCAAAACCAAACCTGGAAGCTCTCCAAACTCTCCTTGCCTTGTCACAGCCAATAAAGAGATGGGCTGTGTCTTCTTGCAAAATACCACATCTTTTGCAAATTTGACTGTCAATACTGTTCCTGAACCATAGTCCTAAAGCAGTCGGCAATGCATTTTGTAAAGCTCTCCATACTCCTGTGATGATCTTTAAAGGCAGATTGAGCCCCCAAAATTTAGTCCATCTGTTATTAATTTGTATAACAGGATACTGAATATGTGGCTGCAATTTCCTGTATCCATCCTTAACATTATACACTCCTGTTTGAGATCCCTCCCATATGAAAAGATCCTCTTGCTGCTCAGATTTTGGGATGTGTATCTTTACTATCTCAGACACCAATTGGGATGGAAAGAGTGTCCTTACCAACGACATTCTCCATTCTTTTTGTGTTGAGATTAAGTGTTCCACCCATAACTATGAGTGTGCTGCAAATGCTAGCTGATGTGCTAGGGGGTTCAATGTTGAAGGTATCCACTATTCTGAAATGTGAATCTTATCACCCTTCCCTATTTGCCATTTTAAATCTGGTTGTATCAATTTCAATCCCCATATTATGGATTTCCAACCCCAAGTATCTTGCCCTCTGGCTGCTATCTTGTGAAACTGCTGCCTCTTGCAGTACTTCTGAGTGAATAATTTAGAGAACATTGAATCTGGCTTTGAAATTATCTTCCAAGCATGCTTTGCCAAAAGGGCTCTATTCATGTCCCTAGCCTTCCTTAACCCTAATCCTCCTTGAGTCTTATGCCTACACATCTGGTTCCATGACATCCATATATTCCTGATCCCTCTAACTTACCAGTCCAAATGAACTTTGCAGTCATCTTGTCTATCTTATCAAGAATTGATGTTGGAATTTAGATATTCCCATAGGATATATTGACAAAGCTGAGAGAGAGTGCTTTGCTAATGTTATCCTTCCTGCCAAACTAAGGTATTTTGTCTTCCATATATCATATCTTTTCCTCACAGTACTGATCAGCCCTCCAAACACTCTTATCTTCTCTTCTGAGAGATTCAGATTAATGCTAAGATACTTTGTTCCAATACCCTGTGCATGTATGTTAAGCATATATCTCAAAGAACTTTCTTCTTGAGGTGATACATTTGGGCTGACCTGTAGGGATGACTTACTGAAATTTAGCCCCTGGCCTGAAAATCTGGCAAACTGATCCAATATTTTTGCCAAGTGAAAGTACCTCAGATATTGGCACTTGAGGAATATGATACAATCATCTGCATACATCAGATGAGTTATGCTCTGAACTCCTTGACCACAGTTGTAACCCAGTGTCTGTGCTGATGTAATCCCTTGGGTAGAATTTAAAAAACCCGAGAGGAATTGCTGACATATAATGAAAAGATATGGGGAGAGAGGGCATCCTTGCCTGAGGTCTCGTACTGGAGTGAAAGCAGGTAATCTGTAACCATTCAGATTCACTGAGTATCTGACTGTACTGACACATTTCAATATCAATCCTACCCATTGCTCTGGAAAGTTAAAATATCCCAGGGCTTGCTCTAAGAATTGCCATGATACCCTGTCATAAGTTTTGCTCATATCCAACTTAACTGCCACATATCCTACTTTACCTTTCCTCCTTTTCCTCAATGTTTCCATCATTTCATGTGCCATAAGCACATTTTCTCCTATGTTCCTGTCCTTCATAAAACCCGACTGATTTCCTGCAATCAAGTGTTGCATCACTCTGGAGAGTCTAATAGCCATGACCTTTGCCACAATCTTGTATTTGACATTGCACAATGAGATCGGCCTGTATTCCTCAACCATCTTTGCACCAGGTTTCTTTGGAATTAAAATAATGTTAGTATCATTCCAATCTTGTGGAAACTATTGTCCATTAAGTATTCCCAAAACCGCTGTTTGTACTTGTGTTCCCACTGTATTCCAATGCTTTTTGTAGAAACCTGCTGGGATACCATCGGGTCCCGGTGCTTTCCATGGTTTCATGTGCTTTAATGCCTCATACACCTCTGCTACTGTGAAAATACTATGCAATATGTGCAAATCTTGGGGTTGTAAGTGCAAGTTAGTGTGTCCCAAACAATCCTGTATTCCAATGGGATTTGCTACCTGTGGAGGATAGGAATCTGGGGTGCAGAAGAGTGTGGTATAGTATAGCTGAAACTGTGTTTGCACATCTTTCTCTTCTGTGAGTAAATTATCCTCTGTTGTGAGTATGCTGGTTATTTCATTTCTGTTTTTATTGATTGTTGCCCATCTGTGATAGAAGCTTGTGTTCCTATCCCCTAACTTCCCCCACTTCTTGCAGGACCTTTGTTGCCAATAATCAGATTGCTTGTCCATCAGATCATTTAGTTTTTGCCTCAATTCCTTCTCTCGGGTATGATATTTCCATAGATATGGGCTAGATTGAATTCTATGCAGAGCCTCTGTCACATCCTTTATCTTCTTATCCAAGGAACCATAAGTCTGTTTACTCCAATTGTGTAGATGCTCTAGACTGTATTGCAACTTTTGCGACAAATGCTGACTAGCACTTAGATATCCTGAACCGATCCCAAAGTGATTCTGAACTCTATCTACTATCTGAGAGACTGCCTCTGTATTTGCCCAGTATGCCTCATATCTCTGATAGTACACTCTCCTAGCTGGTTTAGCTTAAAACTCAAGTACTACTGGACCGTGGTCTGATCTGACAAATGGAAGTGTTCTTGTGTGCAACAAAGGGAACATCTGCTTGGCTTTTCCATTAGAGAAAGCTCTATCCAGCCTTTCAAAGATACACATGTCCTCTTTCCTATTATTTGTCCAAGTATACCATTGCCCTAAGTTAGGAGCCTCCTGTAGATCTAGGTTTGTCAATAAACTGATAAGACCCTGACTAGGTTCATCTAAAGTAAATGGATGGCCTCCCATTTTGTCCGCCTGGGAGAGAACTTGGTTGATATCCCTTACCATTACCAATGGATAACATAGAATGTTGGGTAGCGCAGCAATGGTATCCCAAACATGCATTCGTAGATTCTGTTCTGGGTGTCCATAAAAAAACAGCTGAATCAACTCTTATCCGACACTAGTCGAGCATCTAGCAAAGATAAAGTTTTTACTACTAGCTATGACACACACTTTAACAGAGCTAGTCCAAAATAAAGCCAAACCCCCTCCTAGATGTAAGGGTTCTATTACATAGCTTGAATCAAAATATGTACATTGTTGCCACTTCCTTATCTCCTCGTCCTGAACTTTAGTCTCCATCAAGAAAAGGATTTCAGGTCTTTGTTCCTTCAGCAAATACCTTAGCGTCCGCCTTGTAGGGGCACTTTTCATACCCCTACAATTCCAACTGATTGTCCTCATGGTAGGTGCTGCGGTTGTTTTGAGACAATCGCCTGCAAACCCTCAGATATTTCCATTACCTGTTTAGCTAGCACATTCTTCACCTTCATATTGACATGCTGACCAGATTGCTCAGTGTCCAACTCGATGAAGACTGGTTTGGGATCTCTATCAGTACGCCTTTTTTTGTTACTTATAATAGTAGAAACACCTTCCTGCAAAAGCTCAGACTTACGTTTATTGTGCACTAATTCCTCCCCAGTCCTGATTCTGTTACCACTATCTATCACTACACAAGAACGCATTTTTTTCTTACCATCACTTGTAAGAAAACCTTCTTGGAGATCTCCTACCTTTCGTTTGCAATGGAGAAGTATACCACAATCAATGTTACTGCTATCTCTATCCTCCCCTGTAAAGTTTCTGTTCTGTTTTTTCTTCTACTTTCCAATACCCGGAATTTTGATTTCCCTTTAAACACAGGTGAAGGCATGGACTCAATAGAATCATTCATTTTAACTCGGGGGGCTAATAAATATACAAGGGAAATATGGGCGTGCTTGAATAAGCACCCAGGCGCATAAATAAAGAGCTCATATATGGATTACCACGTGTTAAAATACTATAGGGGAATTACAACATTTTATCCATACAAACACACACACCATTACTCTAACTATCAGAAGTTGGGAAACGGGGCAGCTCGATGTCCCAGCTGATAGGGGACGGGGCTCCGGCACCCTGGAAGGGGGAATTGCCCCCGGGCCATTAGGAACCTCGCTCCGTGCTGCGATCGAAGGAACTAGAGTGGAGGGCCCAGCCCCGTCGTAAGGCTCAATATCTTCGTCAGAGGAAGAGATTTCGGGAGATAGCTCTCTTCGAGGAGCCCCAATAATAATGGGACCCTGAGGACGGGGAGTTCTCTTTTTTGCTACAACCTTGCTTTTCCCTTTGCTTTTCTCACGAGCGAGACACCTTTGTTCTCTTTTGGCACCCTCCGAGGAAATAAAGGCCCGGATCCTAGTCGCATCGGCCCGGAGTCGAGCAACCCTCCGAGCGGATTCCTCCGCATCGATAGATACCCGGAACCCGAGATACCTCTCAACCGTGTAATCTACAGATACTCGGCTAGGGATGATGATTAACTACGGGGGCAGATAATGTCCCTCTTGCAGTCGCTGCCACCAGGCGGCAGTTTCTTCAAAAGCAGGGCAGTAGCGAGATTCACGATCGTTCCAACCCATACGAAACATACGTACCAGTAGCGATCCTACCTCCCGGGGAAAATTAGTATACAGAGGTGGAGAAATCTTACCAAGACTTATGCTAGTCAAGTGGTAAGTAAGCTGGAGAGTAGTCAGATTCTCGCGGAGGATCAAGTTCCGAGCAGCAAGTTCGCGGTTTTCCTTTTCTAACTTGAGATTCCTCTTGAGTACATCGCCTCTCCTTTCCAACCACTTGAGCTTGTCACAATAAAAAGGAAGCTCAGACCAGACCAGGTTAAATTCCACCTTGAGTTTAGACTTAAAATCATCATGCTATGCTTGCAGCATGGCAATGGTAGTGTCGGTGTCCAAAACAGAGTTTATCCGATCTTGCGCCAAAGACTGACACCGGGAAAGTGAACCAAACTGGTCTGAGATCTCCCTGAGCTTGGTAACTAGGGAGGTTATGTCCGGAAATTCGTCTATAGCAGAGCCAATTCCCGACTGCAACAGAAGGTACCGGGTTGGGATCCCATCCAGCTGCCATCGGCTGAGCTGCTCTTCTAACTCTGAGCACCGAGGGCAGGGGATGGTATCATTTCTCGCATTAAAAGGCCGGGATCGAGCATGACACGGGTCATCATCACCCCGGGGCTGACGCAACGGAATATTGAAAACAACAATTAATAAAAACAAAAGGAGGAATGTTTATTCAAAAGAAATAAAAAACAAGATGTCAAAATTCTTACATCGTTGGAGTCATCACTCTCGCCACCAGAGCTCGCCTCCCCACCCTAACAGCAAAACAAAGAGTTTAGGTTGGGAGAGGGACCCGAGATAAGAGAAGTTTATAATACATAAAAGGAAGAAAAGATCTAGTCTACTTTGATCTTATCTTCAGCACCACCACTCCCTTGCTCCTCCTCTTCATAATGGTCGCTCTCCTGGACATCATCCCGCAGGTCCTGGGCAACAGCTCCCTCGTCCTCCTCCTCATCGAGGTCATCCTCTTCAGCTTCGGCAAACAGAGACTCAATCTCCGCGAATGTTTTGGGATGATCCTCGCCGGGATGGGCACCCGGTGATTTTAGCCTCACCCGGTCCCCGGGAACTGCGTCTAGAACAGAAACAGGTCCCTCGCATTCAAAGGCAGTGAGGACTGCGGGATCCACGACAGCCACCCCCTCCATAATGAACTGGTCCAAGGCGTGCTGAAACTGCTTCACAGCCTTGGGACGATACCAGTCGCGGCGAAACTCCACCCGAGTTTCTTCTGGGAGATGGGCCCGAACCGCGCGATAAGCCTTATGCAGGTGAGCCTCGTTGGATGCATTGAACAGGTCCAACAACTTATCCTCCATCTTCTTGCTCTGAAGGACACGGTTGGTAAATGCAACGCAGAGATCCCGCTGGAAAGGCGCCTTGCTGACAGCTTCCAGAGATGCAACTTGTCCCCGGGCGGATGAAAGATCCTTCTTGGCTGAGGCAAGGGCCTTGGTCAACTCATGGTTCTTGGCCCGTAACTTCTTTTCCTCCCTGGAGAACATTTCAACCCGGGACTCACACGCCTTGTTGAACATCTCCCGGAATCCTGGATAGGACATCAAGAACGAGGCATGATCCTGGAAATTAGACAAAGGACAGATATAAATAAAGAGAAAAGAGACAAAAGAAGAAAACAACACAAAAGAGACGGACATTTACCACGCCCTCTTTCTTGGAAGGGGACCCCCGCGGGATGGGTTCAACCTCCGCCTCCTTATCAGCAAGAGAGGATTCTGGGAGAGAAACCTCCAACTTAGACGAGCACCCCCCGCCTTGTTGGAGATTCACAGGCTTCTTCTGTTTCTTAAAAGGGGGGACGACCACGGCCGGAGCCTTAAAAAAGAGCTGGCGACGTTTCTCCACAGAGGAAGAACCCGCTTGGTTGGCCAGATTGGTTGACCCCTGACCTTGATTGCGAACCACAGGCTGCTTCGCGCCCACCGACCCCGACCCGGACTTCTGCTCAGATGAGCATATCGCTGGGCTAGGGCTCGGCAGCATCTCTGATCACACACAACAACAATCTTACAAAAAAAACCATAGAAAAAAGAATTGACATAAGGCGAAATCAATCACCTAATCCCCGAACAGCAAACAAATACCGGCAAGTGAACACCTCGGGAGGATACACTTCCCTCGGGAAAGCATACGCCCCGATTCTCCGAAAATCCTTCAGTGACACAAAGAATTTATCGGCCCCAAGGAGGCGATGCTCCTCTTCGATGGGAGCCAGAATGGCGTCAGGGAGAGCACCCTTCATCTCCGCAGTCCGCCCCCAGTTCCACTCTGGGATGCCGTAGTTCCTCGGATCAAAAGAAAAGTAGTGCCTCATCCACTCGCGCTCCTTCAGGGAGTCAATCCTCCCGAAACACATCATCCTGACCCCGGTCCGTCGCTGAACGGTGAAGATCCCATTTGCCTAGGTGCTGGACAGATAGTAGAAGCTCTGGAAAAGCAGAATCGAAGAAGCGATATCGGCTAGATGGCAAGAATAGAGAAAAGCTAGCATAACGCAAATGATGTTGGGGTGCACTTGAGCAGCGGAGATGTTGTAGTACTTCAGGAAGTCAACGAACAAAGGGGGGAGGAGGAAAGTCAACCCATAGTAGAATAGCATCCGGGGAACACAGGTAATTTGGGTCACACCCCCCTAGATGGGAGTGAGGCCTGCCTTGTACGCTAGCGACACATACATCTACTTCACCAACTCCCTCACCTCCTTGCACACGGGGGTTTCTCCTGGGTCCACCGGATCCTCGGGGATCGGAGCTCCGTACTCGACCCGAATCGAGGCGCGCATAAGCCCTTGCCGCCCCGGGTCGGCTTGGAAGTCTGCTCTGATTCACTCTCCTGTATTTCCAGGGAGTGGTCATCCTCAACAATGGGCTCGCGCAGAGTAATCTTCCGTTTGGCCATGTTTGAAAAATGACAAAGTGTGCGTTTGAGAAGGAAAACAGTGAAGTGCAAATAGCACAAGTGAGCAGAAAGGGAAAAATAACGAGTATTTATAGAGAGCGAAGAAGGAAAAGAAGGCTGTCCTCAGGAACATAAAAAGGGGATGGCAAACCCAAAGCATGATTAATGAGCATTAAATGAAGATTAGTGAAACGATGCGTCGCTCCGCATACGCGTATTAATAACCCATGTCAGAATGTGCTAACATAAAGAGTAAATTACGAGGGGCGAAAAATGCGATGCGACACTTGCCATGTGCGCCTCCATTGTAAAAGAGACCACGGCCCCCGGACAAACCCCGAGACCCCTGGTCTCGAGGGGCTAATGGTGGAGGTGGTAAGAAGAAGGAGTGAGTCCAGCCCATGAGTGGTCCTTCCATGACATTAGCTATGTTGGCAGGACCCGGGGACAAAAAGGATATGATAATGACCTTGCACCCCCAGGTACGCGACAATGGAAAGACCACCAGGCTGAACCCCCTCTCTTCTCTGCCACTATAAATAGAGGAGAGCTCAACAGTAAAAGGTATGTTCTATCAGACTTAGATACTCTTTGTATTCATTCATATTCTCTCTCCTCTGCATAAAGCCCAATCTTCATCATCACGCCGGAGCGTCTATCCTCGGGAGACCCCGGGGGCTTTGTTTTACAGGACCTAGGTGAGAGATCCACCGCGGGCTAAGATTCCAGCTCACCCCGGGATAAGTTTATACCGGAGCTGGTATCCAGGAGCAGACTGGTAGCATCATCCTCAAAATTTTGATGTGCGTGTGCAGAAGAGAAAATCCAATAAATTAATTTGATTATGTATGTATGTTGTTGGACATGCCATAATCACTATTATTAACTTCACCAGAAATTAGGTATATACATACACGTACTAAATGTTCAAAAATATGAGCCCTTTTCTAATGAAGCACCATTTGAACGCACGTGCTGCACGTGCACAAAAATTACACGAATATTAAAACATCTAATTTTAATTCTTGAAACCAATAGATTAACTAATGTCTAGTGATGAAATAAATTTCTTTTTACTAATTCTCTATTAAAAGAAAAGTGTACTTCAAGATCGATGCCAACTATCTTAATATATGTATACATGTATATACATCTCTTTTGTCAAGTGATTTCTTGTGATATTTTGGCTATTCTCATCAGGTTTGCATCCTTACCCTCCTTTTAACATTAAGCGTTTGATTTGAGTCTATTTTTATCAGGTCTGAGTCTGTATCTACCCAAAATTTGTAAATGAAATCTAGTGTTACATTCTCATAACATGATTTCTCATCCATTCATTCCTCCCAAATGCTTAATCACGTTTTGGATTGCAGGGAATGCTTTATCTGTGTATGTGTCGACTCTTGATTACTGGTAACAAATTATTTCACCCTTGAGTACTAGTAAGCATCCGATATCTTTACACTATTTTTAACATTAAACAAGGTCATCCTCAAAATTTTGACGTGCATGTGCAAAAGAGAAAACCCAACAAATTAATTTGATTATGTATGTATGTTGTTGGACATGCCATAATCACTAATTAAAGTCACCTGAAAATCAGGTATATATACACACACGTACTAAATTTTCAAAAATATTAGTCATTTTCCAATGAAGCACCATTTGAAATCACGTGCCACACATGCATGAAAATGACACGAATATTAAATTTAGACGCTGGGATTAAAACATCTACTTCAATTCTTGAAATCAATAGATTAACAGTACTTCAGACTTCTTGCTGTACCGAAGTCTGGTGATCCTTGATTTGAACAACATTCATTCCCATCTTATCATTCTTACCGAGTCCCGGTCATAAACAAGGATCTCAAGTGCCTGTGATTCGGGATCTTTTATAACCATTGTGAACTCCTCATTCCATTCAGGGTTCAAATTTGTATGCTTCACTATAGTCTTCTTGGAAGGAAGTTTAGTCTCACTAAGCTTTAACTTCACATAATTAAGGATCTGCTCCACCCATTAGATCTTTCTTTTTCAGCTTTGTGGCCCTCACAATTTTGGCATGTAGAATTCCAACAGGTCGCTTCATAGCTTTTGCTGGATCGAGAATTGGCACTTCCAGGGTCTTAGGCCATAGACACATGCTAGCTACTTGATCTTTGCTGATATCCTGTACTTTCCGATAGCCTCCTGGTATAGACATAAGATCAGCCCCAGCAATATTCAGCCCAAAACACGGGAAGCTCGGTACCAGAGGTTTAAGCTTAATATGCGGTGCAGCAAAGACCTGTAAATCCACTACCTGGGTAGTAGCTTTTAGCCCATATGCCTTAACAGCAACTGTAGTATTAGGATTACCTGCCCACTTAAAGGATGGCTCCATAATCAACTCTTTTTCATCAGTCTTTTTCATCATTATCGTACGTAACTTTCATTTTTGTTATCAGAATTGCGGCCTTATGGTAACATTTTTGTTCAAATAAGCCTTTATTGGTATTCATATAATCTAAAGTAAACTCAAAAGTGTGGTTTTGTTTAGTTTTAATTTTACTTCATTTCGACTAGCCTTATATACATGATTAGTCATGGTTCTCATGTTATTATTTTAATGCAGACAGGCAGTAAACTTCATTCAGCCACTGGTGTGATGCCACAGTGAAAAACTATGCTTTCTCTTACGTTTTTGATTATATTTAGTTTGTTTGATCATTTTATGCTGTTGACGATAGGCCTCAAAAACAAATAATTCTCTCCTTAACTACACCTCCCCCCTTATGGATAGTACAATATTAGTTGCGAGGAGTATTGACTTTAATTGATGATTGTTCATTAGGGTTTCCAAATTTGATATGCTCCAGGGCACTCGGAATGTCCGATGGGGCTCCTCTGGTGAAATGTTCGAAAATCTCACCCGCGGTTTCATGATCTGAACTAGACCTATAAAACTAACATCTTTACTGTGAATCTGATGAAAAATGTTACCTGGGATCAGATCAAAGTCCTGACTGTTTGAGATATACCTACTGCATCTGATTTTGGGCATGTTTTCCTAGGGAGTCATAATTCTTCAGAAAGCTATAGTGTTACTGGTCCTTTGGCCCTTAACATGTTTGATAACTGTGAAATTTTGTCAGATAATTATAAGATTCGGTGGAGCTTAAATGAAGAGAAAGACAAAGTGGCATAGATGCAAAAATATCCCATAAAGCAAAACATTTAATAAAAAGGTCATACATGAAAATATCAGACTACTCAGAAAGTTTATATTTTAAAGTATGTCAGACAACCACTTTAACGATAATCAACATATGAAAACAGAAGAATAAATTTAAAAGTATAATCAAAATCATGCCAACAAAATTCACTGGCATATTTTTTAAAATTCAAAATCCCCAAGCTAATATCTACCCTCTCTATCAAATAAAACTCCAAAAAAATACCTTGCAAAAATGTGAACCGTAACTTCGCGATCCGCCATTTAAATGGAAATGAAACTTAATTGACAGCATCAACTTTGTATGTTGCGCTCACAGTAATGTGAATAAAGAATCAACATTCTATATTCAACATAGTCTTGTACTTCTCATTTTAATGTAAATATATCATCATATGTATATTATCCTAAAATGGTTTGGAATTGTGTGGACTGGATAATTTAAAATTCAAAATTTAAAATTTTCTTTAATATGAGATAAATCTATTTAAATTTATATATTAATAAATTTTATCTAGATATCAAACAGAGCCTTCCTCAAAATTTTGACGGGCATATGCTTAAGGGAAAACCCAAAAAATTAATTTTATTGTGTATGTCATGTTGTTGGACATGGCATAATCACTAATTAAACATCACCTGAAAATTAGGTATATACACGCACTAAATTTTCAAAATTATGAGCCCCTTTCCAATGAAGCACCGTTTGACAGCACGTGCCGCACGTGCACAAGAATGGCACGAATATTAAATTTTAGCATTGGGATTAAAATATTTACTTCATTTCTTGAAATCAATTGATTAAATAATGTCTAGTGAATAAATAAACAAATTTTCTTTACTAAGTCTCTAGTAAAAAAAAAAGAATTTTTCTAACGAGCTACGCTTTGACTAATTCTCTAACTTCTCTCCTGACTTATATATGTATATATCCCTTTTGTCAAACTTTCTCGTCATGTCTGCAATTCCGGTGGTATCTGTGTTTCTCAGCCAAGATACGGGTCGGGTCTGCCCGACCCAATTGCTCCGAGACTATGAAATGATCATCACAGCCTATATCAAGATGTTTTAGGGTTTCAAGGTTTAAATTTAGCAGTGCAGGCATTTGAGAGACTCGGATGATTTACGTGAATAATCATACATAGTACATTGTTACCCAATAGAGATAATGAAAGGGGTTGTTGGTGAATGTAAAAAATCATCGACAATAGAGAGTGTGCAACAGCCCTCGAGAATTACCATGTATTAGTTTTGTTTTTCTTTTGAAGTTTTAAGGTTATATGGTTGCCTCAACTTGTATTTTAGGAATCAATGATTTTAAATTAAATGGTGTCATGAATTATGATTACGGTTGTAATTTTTGACAAGTGATGAACTGGAATGCTTTTTGATAGTTGAAATCTTGTTATAAACAAACGTTAGTCATGTTTGTTTGGTTGCATATATTTATGCCATAGAATTTTTGAAGGATACTTGGTTTTATAAATATTTCTTATTTTTTAGGTTTGCACGAACCCCGCACGCAGAGCCACTATGCACGCATGTACACAAGTTAAAAATAAATAAATCAATTCTCGCAAGTTAATATTCTCTAAGTCTCTAAATTATCTTGTCAGTTTAAACCCAAAATTCTTTAGTAATAAATATGAAGAAAAACTACTCTTAAGATCAAAAAAAATCCAAAATACTTTATGTATTTACTTGAAACATTCCTTATTATAATCCAATTTGACTATATAAGCTTTAGTATTTACTTGAGACCCTAATATTCTATGAAAAAATTCCAGAATATTCATGCATGTATGTGTGGCTCCAGATGATCCAAATACGAAAAGGAGTTGAACTATATTAACAAATCATGATTATAAATTAAATTAATTAATCCTCTTTGGCGTTTAAATTAGGTTGTTTAAGGGGGTGATTTATTTCATGGTTTTGGTGAAATGGATAGTTGATCATGGCATCTCAAATAAAACCTCAGGATCAACTTAATTTAGATTTAAAGCATTTTATTTCAAAAAAAGAAAGATCTAAAACATTTTATCAATCAGGTGGTAGAGTTATGATATGTTGATTCGATCACTAAGATTACTTCTTGATTAAGATGAGAATTGGAGTTTTTAATGTTGTACCTAAAATGTGCATTTACTTAGATCATACTGGACTCTACTCAAGTAGTTTTGGATCCAATAAACCCCTTGGTACTAAAATAGCTAAAATTTTCCAAATAGTTATCAGCTATTTCGTTAACTTTTGGTATGGCTGTAGCGGTGAAGTCATACTAACTCTCTATGTACATCCGCCACTAATTCCCTGCGATCTTCGATGTCATCAACTCATTTTAAATGGCATAAAATTACGTTGATCTATAGGTTTGTTCCGGCGATCGATAAATCGCAAAAGACTGATGTTTAAATTCTTTTTTCCCTTTGTTGAGATTGACGTTCTGGGAAATGATTAGATGTAGAGATACTCCCAGCTCTTATTGATAAAATGAGAATCATTATAAGCGAAATTGAGAATCTTAAAACCATCAATTAAGATTCACATTCTGGAAAGTTATCAGATGCGGAGATATTCACAGTTAATTTACTCCCTCTTAATTTCATTTTACTCCCTCTTAAATTATAGATGAGAAGGTCTCTTAAACTCCAAACTTTCCTAATCTTTCTGGAAAACAATTTGTACGTTCTTCTTATACATTGTACATTTTAATTTGAACTGTGTATTTTAATATTTAAATTTTTAAAACTTTTATAAGAAATTTCTTAAATTTTTGCATGAATACATGTTTTAATATTTATTTACTTTAGAATGATCAATATTTTAACACGAAAATGTATCATTTGAGTTTATGACATTTAAGAAAGTTAATCATTCAAAATTTTTTACTTAATTACACAGATTCAATTTCGTGAAAGTGGTTCACAATGTAAGATTTTGAACTTTCTCGTAAATCAATTATTACACCAAATATATATCTAGTACAAATCTAAATCAATAACATCATTTGATCCAGAGAAATATTAGGTACAATAAAATAAGTTTTTGATGTATAAAAACAGGAATATGAAAATGGTAACTAGAAATAGATATTACAAATTGCAAAATGCAAGGAGCACATCATTAAAAATTAAAATTTCAAAGGATCTTTTCTCCCGAACCTTTAAAATATATTATATTTTAGTTCAGTTTAATATAATATATAAGTTAATAAAATTCATGAAAATTTGGACATACTTATGCCCTCTTTGCTGGATCTTATAAGTAAAGTAGTTCAGTTCTGTTTTGTTCAATTCAATTTAGTTTAGTTTATTTTATTTAAGTTCAGTTCAGCAAACTATAATTTGATCAAATTTAAGTAGATTTAGATATACTGATTCTATTTTTCAATACATTATTTTCAGTTCAATTCGATTTAATTCAATTCAGTTCAATTTAGTTCAGTTCAGTTCAGATCAATAAGAAATCAACTCAAGCAAACAGTCCCTCATTCCATCATTCAATACAATAATTTTCACCTTACTTCAGTTCAGTTTAATGTACTTCAGTTCAATTCAGTTCAGTTCAGTAAATAATTAGCACAGGATAACTGATCTATAAATTACTTCGCAATTTTGATACATTTAATTAATAGTTACAATCTTTCCTCAAAAATAAAAATAAAATTTATTAATTACAATCTAACCATAACAAATTATTTCAAGACTAAATTCGATTTAATTATATTTAATGGTTGAAAAAAGTTCCCTTCGAGCTTTATAATTAAATCTTTTCATTTATTTGATCAAAATTTCCCCAATATATATCGTAGACTCATTTAATAGCTGAAGACTAGATTTGATGTTCTGTTCATCAAATCCATCTTAAATGTGTTTGCTTAGTCATAATCCATCATTAAGGTGTTTTAGAACTGGCAAACGGGTATACGGGTAAAATATGGAAATATTTTACCCAAATAAGGAATTCAAGCTCCGGCTGACAGAAAAGGAACTACATCACGGGAATCCCAAACCCAGCATCCCATAGACCAGTGCTCAAGAAGCACAAAGCCTTCGTTTTCATGGGTGTTTACTATTCTTTTGTGTTATGAACCTTCCGGATGCTTATTCAAGCGCTCCGGATGCTATTCTGCATGTATGGGCCCTCTGGGTGCATATTCAAGCACCCCGGGGGTGTGTGACTAAATGAAATGACACAGCAATGATAAGTAACTATCTCAGTGCATTAATCCGTTTTTTTAAAAAAGAAAGGAAAACGGGCCATGGGTACTCCTAGGCCTAACTCTGACCAGAGGACCCCATGCCGTTGCTACACTACCCACCTAGGCATATCCCTTGCCAGAGGGGTTTTTCGTATAATAATCAACCATAGTACCTACGTAGGTTGGCGATATTCCAGCGCCGCAGAATCTTTTTCCCCTGCTTGTCCTGCAATTTGTAACTCCCTCCGGGTGTGCCATTGTCACTCTGTAAGGTCCTTCCCAGTTGGGAGCCAATTTTCCGCTCGCTTCTTGCTGGCTCTTATCATTCCTGTGCATGACCCACTCACCCGGGCAAACTGCTCCCTGCGTACCCGGCGATCATAATACTCTTGACTCTTTCCTTTACTCTGGCTTCATGAAGGGCGACCTTTTCTCTCTTCTCCTCAAACAAGTCCAAGTCCAGCAGTCGGTTGTCGTGGTTCCCAATTTCGTCCGGGGCCATCGTGTGAAAGCTGGGGACTCCCACCTCTGCTGGGATTACTGCTTCTGCCCCATAGACCAAACTATACGGTGACTCTCCCGTGGCGGAGCTTTTTGTAGTTCTGCAAGCCCATAGAACACTCGGGAGTTCATCCACCCAATTTCCTCTTGTACCCTAGAGGCGCGTCTTCAGCCCATTAACCAGGGTCCTGTTCGTTACTTCCACCTGTCCGTTGGCCTGGGGGTGGTAAACCGATGTCAGCTTTTACTCAATCCCGTACTCCTTGCACCAGGATTTGAAAGGATCGTTCTCAAATTGCGCCCCGTTGTCTGTGACAATGTAACGGGGTATCCCGTAGCGGCAGATGATGTTCTTCTAGCAAAACATTATACAGGTACTTCCCCTGATGTTGGTGAGCGGAGCAGCTTCCACCCACTTGCTAAAGTAGTCCATGGCCACTATTAGGTATTTGAACCCCCAAGGGCTGTAGGAAAAGGGCCGACCAGGTCAAGGCCTGATGAGGAATGGAAACAACTATTTTCCAAACTATTCATGAGAAGTGAATTTTAGTTTTGAAAGGATTATATATGAATTCCTTTTAGTTTTAGAATAGAATTAGGACATATGTTATTTTCCTATTTTTGTTTTATTTTCATAGCTATATATATTGTAATATTTATAGAGGAAAAAGGAGAAGAGATTTTGAGATTTATAAAAATTCAGAGTATGAGTTTTTAAACCAGTTTTCTCAGAGGTGTGATTGCCAAAGGATTTATATATATATTTTTCTAGGTGTGATTGGCAAGATTAATTATATATTTTTTTACGAGTTTGTTTTCCCAACTACGATTCATCAACGCACGAGTCCTGCATCATTTTTGGTATCCAGAGCAAGGTTTCGACAATGACGCTGAAAGATTTGGAAGAGGTCATTAGCAGACATGATACCACGATTGCTATGTACGATTCGGACATTGCTGAAATCAAGGACTCCTTAAAACAGTTGATTGCTCGCCTTGACGCAATGGATACGAATAACCCGTCGCCACCATCACCTATGAATCCACCGGCAATCATAAAAACATCGATTGCTTGCTTCGAACTTATTGTGCAGAATTTTACGCCGATATTGAAGCCGCAGCAGTCTTCGCCAACAGAGATGCCAATGGATGAGAAGAATTCACCATCATTTGTGAAGGTTCAACAACAGAAGTCATCCTCAATTCAAATGGATGATCAATCACAGCAACGATGGGAAGATCAAGTTCAAGGGCACCATCAATTTCAAAATATGGAGGTGTTAAATCGAAGATCCATCGAGCAGATCCGACCAAGAATGGAAGATATACATCAGCGTTTCAAGAAAAGAGAATTCAAAGTCAATAAAATATTTGTTGTTAAACCTTTTGATGGGTTTGGGATTCAAACATGTCTTTTACGTTGGAAGTATCTTATTAATTGGAAAGGACATCAACGCAAGGAGTCAAGCATTGATTCAGATTTGCAGACTTATTTCGAGAAGATCAATTGTTATAACTCGTCGGAGTCGAGTTTTTTCAAGAGGGGGAGAATGATGAGGAATGGAAACAACTATTTTCCAAAACTATTCATGAAAAGTGAATTTTAGTTTGGAAAGGATTATATATGAATTCCTTTTAGTTTTAGAATAGAATTAGGACATATGTTATTTTCCTATTTTTGTTTTATTTTCATAGCTATATATATTGTAATATTTATAGAGGAAAAAGGAGAAGAGATTTTGAGATTTATAAAAATTCAGAGTATGAGTTTTTAAACCAGTTTTCCCGGAGGTGTGGTTGCCAAAGGATTTATATATATATATTTTTCTAGGTGTGAGTGGCAAGATTAATTATATATTTTGTTACGAGTTTGTTTTCCCAACTACGATTCATCAACGCACGAGTCCTGCATCATTTTTGGTATCCAGAGCAAGGTTTCGACAATGACGCTGAAAGATTTGGAAGAGGTCATTAGCAGACATGATACCATGATTGCTAAGTACGGTTCGGACATTGCTGAAATCAAGGACTCCTTAAAACAGTTGATTGCTCGCCTTGACGCAATGGATACGAATAATCCGTCGCCACCATCACCTATGAATCCACCGGCAAACATAAAAACATCGATTGCTTGCTTCGAACCTATTGTGCAGAATTTTACGCCGATATTGAAGCCGCAGCAGTCTTCGCCAACAGAGATGCAATTGGATGAGAAGAACTCACCATCATCTGTGAAGGTTCAACAACAGAAGTCATCCTCACTTCAAATGGATGATCAATCACAGCAACGATGGGAAGATCAAGTTCAAGGGCACCATAAATTTCAAAATATGTAGGTGTTAAATCGAAGATCCATCGAGCAGATCCGACTTAGAATGGAAGATATACATCAGCTTTTCAAGAAAAGAGAATTCAAAGTCAATAAAATATTTGCTGTTAAACCTTTTGATGGGTTTGGGATTCAAACATGTCTTTTACGTTGGAAGTATCTTATTAATTGGAAAGGACCCTAGTGGAAAACATGACAGGTCTCGGCGGGTAATTCCGGGTTAAGAGGCGGAAATCCCCGCCGTAAGTAGCAACGCCGTATATCGAAACTCGGCATTTTTTATCCGCCGAGATTTATTTTCGACATCTTAAACCCAATAGAATAGCGTTTAAGACAGAGTAAATGTATGTTTCCCTGATTTAAAAGATTTGCTTTACGACATCTGAAACAATAGATTCAGAAATCGTTTTAGTGTTAGATGCAACGCCACTAATGGGTCTGGGAAGTCGTATATGTAATAGATCAACATTCCGACACTGGACGGAATTGGACAGAAAAACGGTTTCAGAGTTCTCAAATGCAATAGAATAATCGAATCACGATGTTGGAATCCTATTCGGATGATACCCATTTACTCAATAGATTACCTATTAGTTTAGTCCCACTGAATGATCCATCTAATGCATATTGTACCAGAAAACCCGATAGTAGGGTTTATTTACGGCATATGATTGTCATTCGGTTGTAGCGCATTTGCTACAGGTTAATAGGAACAGATCGGTAAAATAGATTGATGACCTGTTACAATGTTGTTGTAGAAAAGGCAGCCGATTGGTTACTAACTAAGACATCGATAATATAATCGATTGTGTATGATTACCCTAGAGTAAACGGGAAAGATTGTAGCAACAAATTGGGTGTTCGTATAGATATCACCCTAGGTACATCCGATAGATAACGAGCAAATTACTATGTCGTATTTACATTCGATTTGTTTGTTTTACGCTTGAGTATTCACAATAGTTTAGTTTGATAGATTCTCAATCTATTCGTTGTTGTCGAGGAAATGACATTAGTTTGTCTGCAGTTACAATATCTAATTCTAAATAGATTGTGTTATTATTACTGAATGGATCTGCGCTTCCGACATCTCAAACGTAGTAGACTACTGTGCATTTGATTATTTTACCGTGGGACCATATTGATATATGAGAACAGAACACATAATCGGGTCAGCACCAGATGTGCTCTCTGTCATATTCTAGTGGAGTCTACCCTGTCTGAAACACAACAGGGATCCATTCTATTTAGTTATAGAACGTGTAAATGCTCTAGTATATATTCCAAAAAACCATACATAATACCAATCTAGATGCCACAGTCCAGTAACAAAATTGTCAAGAATAAAGCGACAAGCTTCCAACAATGAGCTATGTCGTAAGTGTTCTAATAACTTTCCTAGATACTCACTAATTGGAGTGAAACAAACAAAATCATTGTGCCTTATCAATGCATGAACCCCAAACCGTTAACACATAGTTTGCAAAGTTACCTCTCACCACCTTCAATCCTCGATTGTGTATGGTTTGATGTCATTTGGGAAGATCTACATACATATACATCACTCATGTCATTAGCATATTAGGCGTTACGCAAAAATAAGAGGATTTATGTGAAGTTGAATATGTGTCTCACCGTTGGAAAACTATTGTTAAGTCGAACTGAAGTAATCACATGAAATGCATACAACATGACGTAGTATCCGCACTCCCAACAATTTTGTTGGCTTTTATACTACATTGACAAATAGAAAAATTTGGAGGAACTTAGAGGTATTAGTCTAAAAATCTTGTCAACACCCAATAGTCATGTTTTCTTACCTTGACTTCCGCGACTCGAAAAGGACTTTGTCCACGTGGATTCACCGAAGTCAAAGAATCCTTTAAGAGCTGTACGAACGATGGAATCGGTGATCGATGTTTTGGATCCATCCAATAAACGTGCTTGGTCGTCTTATTTACCACGATGAAGAGCCAATGTCCCCTAAATATTATCGATAAATATAATTTACAACAAATACATTAGTATCCTGAGAAAAGAATTATAAATTTAGAACTATTGCCAAAATAACATGAAACTTGCTTTTCAAGTAAGGGTAGTAAGAAAAAGATTTTGTTAGAGTCCCATAACCCTTGCTTTAGATAATCAAGTCTTTCCTCTCGGAAGTGTAAAATCTCTTGGCACCGATCGGGGCACAAGAAACCTATCCATTGCTTCGATCGATGTTGGGACGCATGATGCAAGTAACTTGTTCAAGAATGAAACAACGATTAGAAGTGCCAAAAAATGTAAGTGAACTTGAAAATTTGCATGAGTTATGATGAACGCAAATATAATTACCATTGATATAGTGACATTGCGGTTTCCGCGATCATGTCGCACTTGAAAACATCTTCAAAATCAGCCCATAGCATGGGGATCAACCTTTCAACCCCAAAAACCGACTTCGGTGTTGGGAAGTAAAAGGTTTCAAGTCGATTGGTTCTAGATAGCTTGTCAAATAACACTTTGACCATAGGTGGCATTTCCAACACTTGTACTTCCGGGGGTGGTTTTGATGGTAGGTCTAGAGGAGATGGTTTTGTTATCGTTGGGAGTTTTGTGGTAGGTGGAATTTTCACCACTTGTACTTCCGGGGGTGGTTTTGATGGTAGGTCTAGAGGTGATGGTTTTGTTATCGTTGGGAGTTTTTTAGTAGGAATTTGCACTTGTGTGTGTTTTGAAGACCTTTTTCGAGGTGGGCAAAGGATTTTTGGATCACTCTCTCCCAAAGTCTCTACAACTATAAGTCTCCTAGACTATAGAATGAATAATCCCTTTGCATCTTTAACCAATCGACATGAAGCCTCGGGCATTGGTAGGATGGATTCGGGTACTATTGATTCAACTATAGAAACAACTTCTAACCCATCTCCTACGGCAATATGATGATGATATTTAATAGATTCCTCAAAGGTTCCATTTGCAACATGTATAGGGTCACTATAAATGTCACCATCAAGAAAGAGCTTATAAGGGTATGAAACCTATGTTTATTTGGAAAAAACGGAAAAAATTATAATCAAATATGAACAAATACGAACATTCTCAAAGTAATATGATGATATTGAACTCACCATTTTAGGACTTGGCACATGATCGTAATTTTCTTGATCGTCTCCTTGTCCTCCCTCACACTCCATTGGGGAGTGATGTAACTCGAACGATTGGGGAGTCCAATTCTTTGAAAGGTCATCCAAGTTATCGGGAAGCACCGCACCTTGACGTTTAACTATGAACGACATTGCAAGGTCTCTTTTGGCTTGTCCCAGTTTAAGAGAGGCAATCTCATTCTCCATCATCTTGAATCTCAAATCATAATTCACCCCCGATGGTTGAGACATACCAAGTACATCTCTAGGTTTGATATGAGGTCCATACCCCCTCAATCTACCCGGGTGATCTTTATTCTCTAAAGCCTCACTAAGCACACCATATTTGGGGGTAGGTGTGAAATCTCCGTTCACAACTCTAACTTTTATAGCTTCCTATTTCGAAATAGAAATAATTATGGAAGAAATTTTTAATATATGAGTAAAACGCCATACAATATGATTATATATAATGTAAATGTGTATGATGGATAACTTACAACTTTGTTAGCAAGATCTATTGATGGTTGATGACCACCAAAACCACCGTCCTTGACCTCTAGCGACTTCAAAAAAGTATCATGTTGCTCGACCTCGGCAATGGGAATTGGAATTGTAGTTGAACGTGCTTCCTCTTCACTCATACCGTCATTCATCCTTTCCTTGACACATCTTTCATAATCTTGCACAGAAAATTTCTCCCTCGCGAGAGGCATACCCGCTCTACCCGTACGATGATACAACTTGTTTGCCTTAGCACTAGTAATCTTCTTTAGATTTGACCCCTTGTAGACAATTTAATAACATATTTTAAGTTTATGATATGAAATATCGAGCAAAATGAATTTATGTTATGGATATATAGTTACACAATCAAACTAGGGTGATGGAAAACTTACATTGGCAACATAACCTTCGACATGTCTTCTAAAGATTTCCCAACACTCGGGTCGAATGTCGGTGTAGACATCCCACGGAAGTACGTTGGTCTTTCTTTTATTATGTATGAAATTCCTCGCCAAAATGTAACTATAATCTCAATGATTTTTGCACATTCGCTCTAGTGTACTTTTGAACAACCTCCCTTCGTTAGGGGCATTAATGATGAACGGTCTCTAACATAGGAAAAAAATAATAATTCCATGCTATACTTTTGCATTGATAACAAGCACACACATGCATACATAATGTAGTAAAACTCAATAATCACATAAGATACACATACCTTGCATTCAACGAACAATTCTTGTTTCTTAGTCATTGGGCCGGGACCATGCGCCAATTGACGTTGGTTATGTCTAGCTGAGTACGTACGGTTTTACCAACCCAACTCTTCCATAACCATCTTTCTTCACCAATTGGATCCCCAAAAATATCAAACTCCATATTAGTCATAATATTGTCCTTAAGACGTTGTGCAATCACTTTACAATACGTCCTTGATTTCCAAAATGGATCATTTGCACCATCACCTAGATTACCTTCACCAACCGACGCCTTGTTACCCTTCTTTTTTGAGGGGGCATGTTAACCTACTAATAAATAGCAAGGAAATATTACTTACAATAAAGCCACTCTCAACTAAGATTTGAATGAAAACATAACTTCAATAAGATGTGATTTCACTAAGATTTGAATGAAAACATAACTTCAATTAGATGTGATTTCTTCTCATTTTCATGCAATTAATTAGCACATGCAAATCGATAGCAATCTAAACTCAACATCTAACTTGTATATACGTATAGAGATTCATGTCATCAAATATATGCACAAGGAGCTGAAACATATATTGAAATTTGAAGCAACACGCAACTATTTGCCCACCATTCTACTTCCATATGATGCATAGTGAGTAAGAAATTTTGCCCACGGGTGTAGGAGGATGGAGAGGAGGGATGATACATACCTTATACTTCTCACAAAGTTAATTGAACTCTTTCAGATCTAAGTTGGAAAGGACCGGTCGAAAGTAGATCTAAGTCTCATAAAATAAGATTAAGTTGTGTGGGTAGATGAGAAGATGTAAGAGGAGGTGGGGTTTAGGAGATAGATGGAGAGAGGGGTAGGAGATGGATAAAGAGAGGTGGGAAGAGATAGAAGATAGAAGAAAATGTGTTGGGTTGACCCTTCACAAGCTGAATAATGATGCAGCCCTGCGTTTAGATGCAGCACGTATGCTTTTTTGAAGTCTAAATCAGAATAGATTACGTGCAGAGAGCAGCAGCTTGATCAATAGAATGATGAAAAGCCAAATTGCAGCAATCTATTGCGGTTTGCACCGTCTACATATGGTTTACGTTGTCGGCAAGTTTACATGAATCGGGGCACAATATAAAATGGTCATATGAGATGAGTTACTTTTGAAATGTAGAGTTCTTAATACCAATAGATTGTGATAAAACTCAACAGAATATCTAACCGGGTATAGTCCAGTATAGAATATGTATTCGGAGCAGACCCAGACATCATATGACACCTTGATTCAGAAGCCATACTTCCTGTTGTTCTACTTCGTTTAATCAATAGTTTAACAATCTATTACCTAGGTTTAGAATTCGTAAATAGAGTATGGTATATATTAAAAACGAATCGGGTCTTCCCAAATCAAAAACCCTTTCTGACATTCAAAAAACCAGATCTCCTTATCACCACGCCTCCCCAGATGATTCTCCCCAAAATGAAGAAGAAAGTACCCCCACGCCAGCCACCGGTGACCACCACCGGCCATGAGTCCGATCCAGACGCCCAAAGGAACGGTACCGGGGATCCGAACCAGCTTCCCTTCCACCTCAGACGCGACGATGTTAATGATGATCATCAGCCAACGGGAACCGAGATTCCTAGATTCCGGCGGAGCCATGTTGAAAGAGGAGCAGCTCGACCTAAAAGCCCAACCGCCAGCAAGCTGTTTTATGGCTCGGATTCGGAGAAGCGCTATGTGGCTTGGGTTCCGTCTCGTCAACTGACAAATACCAAGGTAATCTAGCCCGATTCTGTCAAAGATTTGGGATTAGACTACTTGCTAGACTATTTTAATCCATCTTACCTTCAAAAACTAATCTGCTCAGATTGTGAGGCTTATCGTGATTTAGTCTTGCAATTTTATGCAAACTTAGGTTATGAGTTGTATGACAAAGATGAGACTACGGTAAACGGGGAGAAGATTGCTGTGAATAAGTTTACCATAAACTCTGTGTTAGATTGCCCATGGGTTTGCAGTAAAACATCTGTGGATGATAGTGGTAGGGTTCCTTATGAGGTATTTTACCATAACGAATGGTCCGCCGTATCAGAGAAGCAACCTCTGGATGTGTTGGAGTTGAGTCGGGAGTATTTTCGGTTGAGGCGGATAGGCTTGAAGATTTGACTGCAAAGGATTTTGACATTGACAAACTTTCAGTCGACCATAAAATAGTCTTCCAGTGGGTGTGTCTAAATGTATTGCCAACAGGGGGTAAGGCTTGTGAACCAACAATAGGGAGCTTGATTATTTTCTTCTACTTGGTTAAGGGTTATAAGATTAATCCAGGCTACACTATCATTGGGTACATGCGCAAGTGTCCGGCGGGTCATATCAAATCGAAACAGTTGCCCTACGGTCATCTGATCACTGAAATTATCAAGAAGCACGGTGTTGATCCCACTGAACTGCCCGTTGTGACCATGTACTACAGCAAGGGTTGGTTTGAAAAGAAGCATTTGGTGCTTGACAAGGAGACCAAGCGATACATGGCAAAGCCACTTCCTCCTTGCGCAAGGGCTGCAGCCGCGAAAAGGCGCAGGTGTGCAGAAGACATTGCTTCATCGTCTCGTGCACAAGGTATGTGTTTCATTTTTTTCTTTATGCTACCATCACAAAATATTGCATGAAATTCTGTGAATTATATTGCCGGCTAGATTATATGATTCCATTTTTGGTGTTGAATGTCGCGACAATTGAAATAAACATGCTCGTGAAGATGAAGAAACTAGTTGACTGTTTCACGGGGCACGTAGAAGCTCACAAGAAGGAGCTAGCTGAAATAGTGAAGCAGCAAAATGCCATTGTCAAAGAATGTGGGTTGGAGCTGGTGCTTAGTGAGGATGAAACGGTGCCTGATTATGGCCCGATACCCGGTGACAGCGACATGACCAGACCGACAAGAAAGGTGAAGAGTGATGGTATGCCGATGTTGTTTCCGGCTTAATCTTGTGTTTGCATCTGGATTTGATTTTTATTTCAAGTATGAACAATCTATTTAGTGTTGTTGTTCAATTTGAATGACTAATGTTGTCCTAGTTATGATTTTTCAAGCATTTATAATGCTTTGTTGTTATTTTGACTATGAACATGTGGTAATTATTGATTATTCGATAGTTTGGCTTTCGAATTTTTTGGCTATGTTATTAGGAATGGTTTGTGAGACAGCATGTCAGGTATATATTGAATGTTAATTCGAATGCATATATGGAGTAAACGCAATAGATTGAGGTATATTGCATTTGAGATATCTAAAGCACAACCTATTACTAAACCTATTTGATGTAGTCCATATGAATAATAATACATTTGGTTCTATTCATATAACGTTGAATAGAATTGAGCCGTACCAAACATAAAGAGCCGAAATAATTCATGATCAAGATCGGCACATTAAAAACTAATAAAAGAGCGTGATCGGCATGATTATAGATAATCGATCAAATGATCAATGATTGATAATCATCGGCTCGATCTCTAATCACATAAGATCCATTCTTGATCGAGACTTTGATCAACTTAAAGTATGACTTAAAAAGAGATTAAAAACACAAGAACGATCAATCTATGGAGGAGTGACTCGACTACGGGCATCATATTTGTTAATAGGCATATTACCTTTTGCAGTGAATCGAAATGTGATGTATAATAATTTAACCTTTCATTGACATATAACCGGTACCTTTCCAGATGAATTTCTTTAGAAGAAATCAAAACTTTACAATGCTTCTAATATGTCAATGAATATATAAATTCGCAATTCAGTAACAACCGGGAACATTGTTAGTCTTGCCAAGTCATTTATCTGTAAACGGGAATGTGCACAGCTAACAGAATTGAATTGTGACCCACACTGTCATTTTGGATAACTTTTATAGTACAAATACCTAGACACTAGCACCGTCTTTGTGTTTACAATTGACTATACAGTAATAGTTAATCATGTGCACATGAACCTTGTCATTACAACTTGGCTTACAAAACAGAATTTGAACCATTGATTCTAAAATGTAATAATTGCTTTTTGTTATATTCGTAGATAATTAACATTAGCACTATACAAAGCAATGATTAATTAGTGAATAAGTAAAATAAATGGATTATACTCTAAATTAACCGTGCAATCTGTATTATTATAGACGGGTAAATTTGAATAGCTAATTCAATAATGACCATTCTATTCTATTTCACATGTGTTACATTTAATAGTATGTATTCTACCAGGTCAATTCCTCATTCTCCGATTCAATAGACTGTGTAATGTACCCTATCTATTTTATTTTAGAATTCGACGTGTTAAAAGTAATTCATTTAACATTAGTAATAAGATATGTATACTAATTTCTTGCAAAAAAAGAATATAAAAAAAAAGAAATCATAAAACTATTATGATTAAGAAGGGGCATTTATAAAAGTAACTCATCTCTAAGTCAAATTCAGTCCATACAACGTCTAGTTACACGTACTCCTAGTGAAACAGAATAGATTAGTGTATGAAAGACTATCTATTATATTTGAGAAATCGTAAACAAAAATTCCTATATATAGCAGCAACCCACATTAGCAATTGCAACCCGTATTTGAATCGACAAAAAAGGACAAACACAGATTTTTCCCCCAAACCGTGCCGTTCCGTTCAGATTTCAAAATCCCACCAGATGTCGCCAAATGGAAAGTGTGGAAAAGGTCGTGGAGGCAGAGGCAGGGGAAAGGGAACCGCGACCCGCGGTGGGAAAGGAAAAGAGATGGTGGTCGCTCTGGCAGTTGAAGAAACCTCTTTCGAGTCTAAAGATGAGACCTTTGATGCCGACCTATTCTACAGCCTAGATCACCATAAAAGGTATGTGGAACTGTCGAAGAAGGGAAAATTAGTTGAATGTTATGCTATACCTGCTGAACAGATTGATGAGTTAGGGTTAGGGTATGCTGTTGGCGTGTTTGATAAATTTCACTGTGCTTCACTATTATTGAACACCAGCCCATCCTATAAGGAAGAAACCCTCCAGTTTTATGCAAATTTAACCCCAGGGGATAATGGTACTTGGCTGACATCTGTGAATAGGGAGGGGTTTGTTATTAGCTGGCAAAAAATCAATGACGTTCTTGGCTGCCCTTACCAATCATCTAGTGACCTAGCACCTTCTGTACTCAATGGCCCTTTGAATGTTTATTATGAGGGGAGTTGGGATGAAATTATAGAGATGGAGGATGGGTACAACAGATTAGAAGTAGGTGCTGGTTATTTTGGGCATGCTCCCAATGACAAAGGCGTTTCTGCCGATTGCTATGACTTGCACTCATTGTCATTCAGAATAGGGTGTTGTATGAACTGCTTTACAGGTGTGTCTTCCCCACGAGCGACAATGTGACTGAACCTACCACGACGATCGCTTTGATGTTTTTCTATGTGATGCTTGAGCGAAACTTCAATCCTGGCTTCGCTATCCTCAAGCGAATGACAAGTGTGGTTACAAAAAAGTACAGAGGGAGAAACATGCCTTATGGGAATCTCATAACCACCCTTCTTCAGAAACTGAAACCTGGATTTCAGTTTACTTTAGAGCCTATTCCCTGCAAACCATTTACAGCGAGGTACTTCACGAAGTACGGCTGGATTCTGCAGAATGGTGCGTGGGTTATTCGACCTCCTAAGCAAAGCAACAAGCGCCAAAGAGCGGATGAAGGTATGTCCTATCACTTTCACTAGCTGGTTTGAGTTATTTTAATTTGTTTTATACTTCTGAATGAGATATGTTGTAGTACTATAATTATGGTAGCTTTTTTACAATGCTTGTGTGCTGATTTCATGTCATTATAGAGGTGGATTCCAGTCTAGAATGGTCTCACATGTTTGCTTCCATGAGGAAGAACATCAAGAAAATCATAGCAGCCCGAGCTGAATCTCATGTTGTTTTAAAGTCTACAATGGCGTATGCACGTGCATTCAGTTCGAGTAGCTTGTCAGCTAATGAGGTGGACGACATCATGGGGTCTGGACAGGATAAAGCCACTTGAAGATGTGCATGAAGGAGGACCTCAACTTAGACCTATTATCGAGGAGGCTGTTGCTAAAGATGCTGAACCACATGCTGTTGCAAGTGAAGCTGGAGGGAAGGAGAATGCTGAGGTTTTAGAGCAACCCATGGACTCAACGGTTGCTGATGCAGACAATATCAAGCAGAAGCAAATCGATGGTGTAGAAGGGGCAGATGATGGCCAGTCCGACGCACAACACACAGTTGCAGAAGACGGTCTCAGAAATGGTGAGCTGAAAGGGTGATGTCCCCTAATTGTTGAGTTGAAAAAAACATATAAAATTCTTTTGTAGTGGTTACTCGACCTCTAGGTCGATACATACATTGCTTCGCCAACAAACATTTAGTCACGGCTTTTCTATGAACTAGATGATTGTGCTTTTGTTTGAACTTAAAGCAATAAAATGCCACTTTTTTGTACATGTTGTGCTGTATTGTTATTCATATTTGTGTATTCTTTGTAAAATGTTTTTGATGCTCTGTCTACTGTGTTGTTTTCTATATGAACTTTTTATAATTTATACATCTGAAATCAGATAGAATAGAAACTATCACATTTGAGATGTTGTTAAACCAGATTTATCGTCATTATCTACTAGATCACAGAATCGGGTCACTGCCGGACACATTCAAGAACTCATGGCAGATTGGAATTGATTGGCTTTACGCTGGCTAGAGTTGAACATTTTAGAACACCATAGAATGGGTAATCGGGTCATTGCCGGACAAAATGTTACTTTGCAATCGTCTCGACATTAACATGTATGATACATAAATGATTACGGTTCTATTGACCTTCAGAATGCTACATTTTAGTTTGCAACTGTTTTCTAATCGATTGTGTAACCGAGTCATGTCCAGACATTCAGCACAATACAATTATGTTCATATAAAGTCTTTCTAAAATGTAATAGATACATAGTTTATCCATATCTGGACAGATGAAGCAAAGTTCTTCTTAAATGTAGGACAGTATGTGTAATCGGGTCCCGTCCGAACACCTACCGTCATTGGGGTCGATCGTCGTTGAGATGGATTTATCATGTCAGGTTTGGTGCTAACACATATACTATTGGACTAGAGAACTCTAAAACAGTATACTATTTTGTTTTAGATATCTTCATTACATTAGAGTATTGATGAAAATGACATTATTATCGTCAAATGCTACTAAACCCATCTGTCCACTAATCTATAACAACAATGGATCAAATACATAGGCTAAACTTCAACAAAATGTAAAATTATTCCGAAAAACTCACACCAACAACCCTATTACTACTTTGTCTTCTTTGATGTCTTCTTCGCCTTGTTTTTTGCTTTTCCCTTTCTCTTCCTTGAATTTCCCTGAGCATCCACCCATATTCCCTCGTCGTGGTCTTCCCTGCAAACATATTTCTTCATATTTGCCTCCGTTCCAGCCAGACTAAACGACTTTTCCAGAATTGGTAATGAAAATTCATCGATGTCATTCAAGCAATCATTAACGCACTCGGCGCCAACAATAGTCCTCTTTCCTTTCACCATTATTTCAAGATGCTTATTTGCCGGATCTTTAACATAAAAAACCTGATCACCCTGGGAGGCAAGTATGAAAGGGTAATCTTTATAGCAACGCTTCCTCATATCTACCAAAGTGAATCTGAGATGATCTATGCTTGTCCCTGTCTTCGGATCAACCCAATCACATTTGAATGTTGGAACCGTAAAAGAAGCATAGTCCAACTCCCAAATATCGGTGATCGTTCCATAGAATCTGCTTTGTATGTAGCTAGCACTCTATAGTTCATCTGAAAGAACAGAGACACCACTGTTCTGTGTAACGGCATTGGCATCCATTGCTTTAGTCCCATAAGTGTATCCCTTTACATCATAACCTCCATACGAATATACTGTAATCGATGGTCACCTAGCCAGGCACACTACAGTATCTTCATTATCACCATCATCAACAATTTTATTTAACCAATCCGAAAATGTCTTCACGTGCTCTTCAAGGACAACTTCTTCAGAATTAGTATCAAACTGAAGCCTAATTTCGTCCATGTGCCGTGCCACATACGGAGCTACAGCGGGATGGTTGCGCAACACGTACAGATGAGCAACTCTCATATCATCGAATGTCGGATTAACTAAACCACTATTTTTTAACCCACGCCCTTCGAGCCGCCCATCATATCTAGATTTTGGGCATCCAACTGTGTCGACGAAATTTAAATAAGCTGTGCAAAATTCTATCGATTCCTCTGCTACATGCCTTTGCACAATTGATGCATCAGGTCTATACCGATTCTTAGCAAAACACTTGAAAATCTTCATGTATCATGTATCGTTCAAACGGATACATCCATCGGAGGTAAACTGGACCACAAGACTTTACCTCGCGCACCAAATGGATAATCGAATGGACCATTATGTCAAAGAATGAAGGTGGGAAAAACATCTCCATTTTACACAACACATCAATCACCATTACCTGCAATTCGTCTAAACAAGCACGACTAATATTCTTCTTGGATATGGATTTGAAGAAAAGGCACAATCGACTAATGCACTGCCTAACATGAGATGGTAGACTAGTTCGAAGTGCTATGACGATGATCTCTTGCATTAAATTGTGGCAATCATGTGACTTCAAGCCACTTATTTTAAGCTCTTCAAGATTGACACAACGAGAAATATTGGATGAATAACTAGTCGGTACTTTCATCCCTTTCAAACACTCCAAAAATGTCATCTTCTCCTCAATTGACATAGTGTAGCATGCAGGCGGAAGATAAGTCTTACCCTCACTAGTGGACAGACTTAGGTTTCTAGGCGGTTCATTCGTACCATTCACGGCATTTTGGAAATGCCGTAATGGGTTGTGCCGTAAAATGGCACTTCTTCTGGGCGGTTAACAAAACGCCTTAAACATGCATGCTGCGCACGGCGGTTCAAAACGCCGTGTGCAGCGTTTAAAAAACGCCCTGTATACCTGTTACGAATTCGCCACCTCATGTCGCCTGTGTCTGTAAATGTGAGTGATACGATATCGCCGCCAGTGATCGCCTGTTAAGGCGAACTCGCTTGTGTTGGTCGCTTGTTTCTAATAATACACAAGCAAAATCGTAACCAGACTCGCTAGGGTGAAGCAGGCGAGACCGCTGGCGTATTCGCCGGAATATATGGGAATATTAAATTTGAAAAAAGACTCAATGGTCATGGTGTTACGGTATCGTGTATCATCTCGCTTGTGGTCGAAAAAGAAAAGCGAGTTCGCCTTCTGGAGGTGGCGAAACTAAAAAGCGAACTCGCCACCTGAAAATGTAGCCAGACCAGATGGGCACAAGCGGAGTGGGATACGACACCGCCAGAAGAGGCGAATATTAGGCGACGTCGTGCACATATTTGTTGTAGGGAATGTGATTGGCGAATTCGCCTTTTGAATTCGTCTATAGAGGCGAATATTGGAGGCGAAATCGTTTGAGGCACGCCAAGGGCAACAGAGTCTAGCAAGCGAGTAGCCAGGCGACGTCGCTTTTGTGGGCGAATGTATAGGCGAAATCGTTTGAGGCACGCCAGGGGCAACAGAGTCTAGGCAAGCGAGTAGCCAGGCGACGTCGCTTTTGTGGGCGAATGTATAGGCGAGGCCGTGTGTATGACCGCTTGTTATATTGTAGTAGAAGGCGTGCCAGGTAGCGAACTAGCTTCTGGATTCGACATGAAGCGAATAAGGAAGCGAATTCGTTTGCTTGCAAGATAGAATTGTGTAATTATTTGTTAAAATTGACCCGTTTCTTTCGAAACATGAATCGGGATACCCGACTCAACATAAACCTGTCAAATTTAAATCCAACGCCCCTATACTAATACTAAAGATGCATAACCTAAGCACACAAGTGCGATACCAATGTCAAGCCCCTACCAAAAAGAGAGACAATACTTTTTCATGCCTTGGGGAGGTTAGGGACCTGTGGCCTTGCAATGGTAAACGCACGGTTGTGGACCAGATATTTAGCCATTTGGTCTCTTCCGTCGTTAAGTTCTTGCAAGGAGAAAAGAGTGATATCATCCTTGAATACCTATGATTGAAAAAAACGCTTATTAGGAAATCTCGACGAATTTAAATGAGATTAGACGCGTGTAGCGTACCTTTAGAAGATCTAGCATGTCTTTTTGAACACCATCCACCACCATCAAACCAAAGATCATTGTGTAATAGCCACATTCATAGTTCGATGATTGCTTCCTAGACTACAAAAGTGTTTAAAACATAAAACATTACTATACTTATGGTACTTTAAACGCAAATGTTGATTTTTGAAAGGACGTGATAGCATGAGCACAACATCTTACCCGAATGTTTATAAGGTGGAAGTCGAGGAGTGTTTTGTCGTTCACTTGAAGAATTGCATTATCAAGGAGATCGGCGAATGTTCGTGATGGAGGGCGGTGGAGTGGGTCTATCCAATATACTTGCTTTAAAGCGGGTATTATTGCAACAAAACTCCAATGATCACTACAAATCACATGAAAGCATAATGGTCATAAAAAAAGAATGCAGTAGAGCAAATACAATATATTTAGCATGAGTAATAGAGCAAATTGTAAGGTATACCTCTCGAGATATGGTCCGATCCATATTTTCTTTGATTTGTCGGAGAGAGTAGAATTCAAGTAATTAAGTCTTTGCCTATTGCTCTCCATACTAGCTTGCAAATGCATTGGATGCAAAAATCCAATGAAATGCTTGCTCCGGTGATAGGCATGGTGATGCAAGAACCTGTGAATGTAGTAGACAATCATGACGAGGATGTAATCATATATGGTTTGATAATTGAGTATTCTCATGAAACACATACAAATGGCTTACATTTGATTGAGGCAAAGAATGGTGGCGGGAAGTTCATTGAAATTCCAGAAATATTCAAAATCCTCCCATGGTACGTGGATGTCCTTTGTCATGGTAAAGCACCTTTCATTTCCGAGAAAGGCATAGCATGCATTCTTGTCGTGCGAGGATATCAAATCATAAAAGACTCGGACGAATGGTGGAAGGGCTTTCATAAACTCCACGAGCATGGGGTCTAATGTTTGTCTAGCTATAGGCAAGGCATGCACGGGTATTTGTGGATTTTGTGGAGTTTGTGGTTTCCTACGGGGTATGGAGGTGGATTTTTCATCAAGCACCAACCATTTTGGCCATAGAACAAGGAAACCTTTAGCCTCCCCTTCAACAACAACATAAGCTAAATAACATGTCCCCTTGGCCCTTTGGGCCTGTTTTATATAACTTATCTGAATGTTTTTCAATTTAGTTCAGTATTTTTCAGTTCAGTTCAGTTCAATATTTTTCAGTTAAGTTAAGTTAAGTGCATTATACTTTTAAATTTTTTAAAACAAGTTATATGTTTTAAATTCAATTCAATCAATTCCTAAAAAATATAATTTAATTTAATTCTGTACAGTGAAAATATAATTTTATTATTTTAATTTTATATTGAAATTCATTTCATTTCAGTTAAGTGCAGTTCAATTCAGTTCATTACAGTTAAATGTAGTTCAATTCAGTTGTATTTTCTATTCTTGAGTTTCACTTTCTCTACCATTAGGTAGAGATTGCCAAATTCTTGTTTCTATATCCATTTGATTTGGTTGCATTATCCATTTGATTTTAAACAATGTATTGATTTGTTTCTTCAATTTCTTTTTGTTCAATTAAGTTCAGTTGAATATAATTTAGTTCAATTTAATTTATTAAAGCCAGGTTCAGTTTATTAAGTTGGATTTTGATGAAATATGATTTGATAAAATACAACTTCATTTATTTACATCAATGCATTGCTTGTTTTCTTCAATTCAGTTCAATTAATTTCAAAACTATGTTCAGTATGATTCAGTTCAATTCAGTTTAATTAATAAGTTAGGTCCAATTTGTTAAGTTCATAATTGATGATATATGATTTGATAACATTTTATTAATTTAATTACATCAATGCATACTTTTGTAAGTTCAACTTAATTAAGTTTGGTTAAGTATGCTTCATTTTATCAAGCTAGGTTCGATTTATTAAGTTTGATGCTGATAAAATATGATTTGATAAAATATAGTATAATTTTGTTATAACAATACATTGATTTTTTTCATCAATTCAGTTCAATAAAGTCCAGTTGAGTTTACTTCAGCTCGATTTTGTTTAATATCTAGGATGATTTTATCAATTTCGGTTTTGATGTAGTATAACTGGATAAAATTTAGCTAATCTAGTTATATCAGTGCAGTGATTTTTTTCTTCATTTCAGTTTTGTTCAGTTAAGTTCAATTCAGTACAATTCAATGACTTATTTTGTAATAAAAAATTTGAATATAAATATATATTTTATTAAAAAAATCAAATGAATTTTAGTTCAGTTCAGTTCAATATTTTTCAGTACGATTCAGTTCAGGCGTATTAAACATGCACTAAGTGCATCAAAATCATTTCAAACTCGCGCCAAGTAGCACAACACACCAAATCAATAGGCAGCAATTAGAGGTTGTAGTTGTACCATTCACACCTAAGGTTTCTTGTAAGCTTCAGTGTAAAGACAATGCTTCATATCCATTATGTGTGAGAGCAAGGGCTTGGCTATGCTCATCAATTTCAGGGGTTGCTCTTGTTGAGTATCATATAAATATAGGCCTGGATGATTATAGTTGTCAAGTGACAACATAACCAACTGATCAGCAACAAGCAGTTAAAGCGGTACCAGATTCACAGTGTCAGAAGAGTGGATTGTAAAGATGCGAGTCCAAGATTCCTCGACTCCATATTCCTTCATCATCCACACATCGAAACAAGGATCAGTACGCTTGTCGGACAAACAAAGACAACCATCAACACTTGCAAGTGCTGATATATTGCAACAGCCTGGTGGTAGAGGAACAAGCTTGAACTCTTGAGCTGTAAAATAAAATCCGACAACCTGAATATTGCGCGATTCATCATATATTAGCCATGTGCACGCAGCTAACTACCCTCCACAAAAACTTCAGCACGACCCAAACTATTCAAGTCCTCCCAGCATTCAACCTTTTCACTGAATCCCTCTGTCCTCATCCACGAATCCGTCCTCGAACTATAGATAAAATAAACATAGCCATGATAATAAGCCAGAATTTTTAGGATTTTCAAATCATCGTTTACAGCATCATATCCAAAAACGTGCATTGCTCTAAGATTAGTACTCTTATCACCGTAGGGTTCATGTTTTGCATGGATCTCCCGGCAAAATTTGGTGATCGGGTTCCATAAGAGCAGATATTCATTCCCTGCAGGCACAAGTACACGAAGGCAGATGATTCCCCTGTAGGATCCCGATAAACCAACATAAATCAATCCCGGCAGCCTAAAAATCCCGACAGGGTCAATCAGCCTAGCGACTTTTGCAACACAATCAATGTCCATCAATTTCTTATCAGGCCCATGCAGCGCTATCAAAACCCTAGGTCTGGTTTTCAGTGATAAGTCGTAGTGTTTTCTGGTGAATATGGCGCTATCTATAATATCCCGATAAGACTTGGATAAACGACGGAATCTAGCTACACTTTTCGCTGGCATCCTCAGCAATATATCGATCAATACATCTTCGGGAATATCACAGCCCGTTGAAGATTCACGACATGGCCTCTTGTCCTCCATGGTTGCAGCTTTCGATCAAATTAAGTCTATTTGTTTTGGTTCAGAATAATGGATTGGTTGCAATATAAATGGAGGACGTATGCATGCTTCCGTTTTTATTTTGGATTAGGTCTCCTTTCTTCCCCCATTCTCCTTTTTCACTCAGCGATCTAGTACACAAATCTGTGATTTTGAAACCTATCACGGGGCTGAAATTGATGCTTCTTATTTCAAAACTCAACAAGAAATCAAATTCAATAAACTCCAACCTTAAGATCAAAATGTCAATGTTGGTCGGAACATCGATTTATCAGTGAAGAACAGGAGATATGGAAGTAGTAGCATTAATAACAAACAAAAATCGAAATGAATTACTGAATTTGTAGCTCAAAATGATCTTAGCTCAAAGGTCCGGGAAGCCTTTGAAATAAACAATGGTATAAATCCCATAAGAATCCAAAGCTGTCCACAAAACCTTAGTTAAATAAAATTAAAAAGTCTATGCACCAGTACTTCAAATTTAATTCAGCAAAAACCACAAAAATAAACATGAAGTATACATAATGAATTAACCACTGATCATGGATACATCCATGGAAAACACGGATGCATCACCATCCACCTCGAGCTCCTTCACCTTGAATACATAGCGCATTCCAGTGCGAAGCGAAAAATGCGATGAAAATTACTCCATCCCGTTGAAGAACACTTGTCCAGAGTTAAAACGAATTATGCTCCACCTTAAGGGGAAATGATCCTTCCTTAGTAGTTAGTATACATGATCACATTCTCTTTCCGAGTCCAATCAAAAGCTGATGCGAGAGAGCTAGGCACAAGCTTTATAAATCAAACAACACCACAAGATGAAATTAGCATATCAGGTTCAGTTTTACATCCAATTTCAACTTCAAATAAGTATTAATTTACCATGAAGTGTTGATCCTTGTGTTGCGCCGCAATGGTCATTGAGAAGCTCAGTGAATCATGTTCTTGATCCATGGTTTGTGGTACATTTCTCAAAGAATCTACATCGATCAGCAAGAACAATGACATATAACTTTGCATTCTAGATATAAATACAAAAATTATCAGAAACATATATACCAGAAGCAGTACTTTGAGCTTGAGGTGTGCTACTTTCTCCAACTTCCATTCCAGGCGAACCTACACCAGCAAGAAGAAACCCACATGACCACTTATATTCTAATTCGCCATGTGACAAAAGCTGAATTAATACCATAGAAACATACCAGAAGGTGAACCAGCAGAACCAATGCTTTTTCGAAGAACATAATCTTTTTCATGAAGGGAATCAGGATAACTCCTCTCTAACATGATTGTCATGAACTCGAGAATCTCTTCTCAAATTTTCAGCTTCTCGTCTCTCAAACCGACCTCATGCTCCCTTCCATCTAGTGTTGACTAAACCATGGTTGCATAGTGTGGGTTAGAAGTTGTTACTTTGGTGTGATTTATGATCATTACTAGTAGTTAGTGCTAGTTAGTACTCATAGGAGTTTTGGGAGTTATAGACATGGAATAGGGCACTAGTCAAGCCTTTCATTAGTTAGCAATTAGTATTTCCCTTTCAATTGTACTCTATAAATAGATGCAATATAAACCCAGAAAAACTGAACCTTTTAGCACCAAAATCCCTCTTCTGTTTTTACTCTTTCTATTTCTAGCCATTTATCGTTCCCGGTTCCAACAATTGGTATCAGAGCTTGGGTGTAAGATGGCTAGACATGGATCGAAGTCACCAGAAAAGTCAATGGAGAGGCCGGAGGGGTCACACACAAGTCCACGTAGAGGGCGTAGTTCGACAAGAGGTCCGAAAACCCGAGAGGTGGTGGTGCAGCAAGTGGTGAGAGAGAGTTCCATGGTGTACCCTATCCTAACTCGCACAAACTGCGCTGATTGGGCCCTAGTGATGATGGTGAATCTGCAAGCGTTAGGTTTGTGGGGAGCTATTGAGGAGGGGGACGTGGAGTACCGCGTGGACAGGCAGGCGCTGACAGCCTTCTGCGTGCAGTACCGCCAGACATGCTGGCAACGTTGGCTGTGAAGGACACAGCTAAGGAGGCTTGGGACATGATCAAGGTGCGGCACATGGGTGTTGCACGTGTTCGCGAGGCCAACGCGCAGAAGTTGCGCATGGAGTTCGAAACCATCAAGTTCAAGGATGGTGAGAACGTGGATGATTTTTCCATGAGGATCACGAGCCTAGTCAACAACCTCCGCACTCTTGGCGACACGTTGGAGGAGGAGACGGTCGTGAAGAAATTTCTCCGCGTTGTGCCACAATGGTACGTGCAAGTGGCAATTGCAATTGAGACGTTGCTTGATCTAAGCACGTTGTCAATTGATGAACTGACCTGGTTGCTGGAGGATCGTTTATAACATGGTGAACAAAACGACAATGGTGGTGCGAAATTGCTTCTCACGGAGGAGGAGTGATGTGCACGCCGAGACTACATGGAGAATGGTGAATCTTCCAATGCTGGTGGAAGGGGTCAGGGCCGCGGCAAGACTAAGGGTCATGCCCGTGGAGACCCTCCGAACCATAAGGAAGGTGTCACAGAAAATCGGGGAAAAGGTCTAAGGAGGGGCACATGTCACAATTGTGGCATCTATGGCCATTTTGCTTTTAAGTGTCACAAGGCAAAACAAGGAGAACGGGACAAGGCGTACTTGACCATGATCGAGGATGACCAACCGGCGTTGTTGATGGCATCTGTGGTTGAGGCGAAACCCCAAGACATCACTTGGCAGGCGCCAGGAAGCCAACGTGATGAGGTGCTTCATTGTGCAAGTCCTCCGACATGGTCGGATTTGGGGAGTAGCGGTTCCGTCATGAAGGCACTCCTGTTGGGGGTGCAAGACCGACTTTTAGGGGTGGCGACCAAGTTAAAAGGTTGACCGTAGAGGGTGGCGGTTATGTTGGTGAAACACTCAATGTCGAGGGTGAAAGACCGACTTTTAGGGGTGGTGACCAAGTTAAAAGGTTTACCCTAGAGGGTGGCGGTCATGTTGTTGAAACACTCAATATCGTGGGTGCAAGATCGACCTATAGGGGTGGCGACCAAGTTGAAATGTCAACCCTTGATGGTGGCGGTCATGTTATTAATGCACTTTATGTTGGGGGTGCAGGATCGACCTTCGGGGGTGGCGACCATGTTGAAAAGCCAACCTTGGAGGGTGGCGGTCTGGTTGCTAATGCGCTCCATGTTGGGGGTGCATGATCGACCTTCGAGGGTGGCGGTCATGTTGCAAGGCCGACATTGGAGGGTGGAGGTCTGGTTGCTAATACGCTCCATGTTGGGGGTGCAGGATCGACCTTCGAGGGTGGCGGTCATGTCGCAAGACCAACCTTGGAGGGTGGCGATCATGTTGCTGATACACTCCAGGTTGGGGGTGCAAAGTTGACGGTACAAGCTGGTGGTCCTGTTGGAGTGGCGCTTCATGTTGGAAGCGATCTCACATGTCCAAATAGTAATTCTGTCGCAGTAAGGGAGATGTGTTTGTTTGATCGTGACCGGGTCTTTTTGGCGCGGGTGGCACGAAGCAAGAACATGTTGTACATCTTGCAGATGGACATGTTGGAGTCTGATCTAGGTATGTTTGATGACAACTAACATGGTGGCGGCTAGGTGGCCGACATGTTGACCAACGTGACTCGGGAGAGTCTAGGTCATGGAGGTGATTTCATGCAACATGATTAAGGGGGTGAATGTTGACTAAACCATGGTTGCATAGTGTGGGTTAGTAGTTGTTACTTTGGTGTGATTTATGATCATTACTAGTAGTTAGTGCTAGTTAGTACTCATAGGAGTTTTGGGAGTTATAGACATGGAATAGGGCACTAGTCAAGCCTTTCATTAGTTAGCAATTAGTATTTCCCTTTCAATTGTACTCTATAAATAGGTGCAATATAAACCCAGAAAAGCTGAACCTTTTAGCACCAAAATCCCTCTTCTTGTTTTTACTCTTTCTATTTCTAGCCATTTATCGTTCCCGGTTCCAACATCCAGCAACTTCTCTCTCTCCTCCAGCTCTTTTTCCCTTAGAAACTTCCATACCTCAAACTCTTCTTTTTGATTGATCAATATCTATCTGAAAATTATTCAATTTTGATAAAATTTAATTTGATAAAATTTTAGTTAATATTGAAAACAAGATTACATCTAAATTTGATCAAATATCCAGTTACAATATTTTGATATTATAATATTTGTGCAGGTTTGGATATTCTAATGTCCAATTCGCGGAATACAAATAACTCTGCAATTGGTAACGCAATTCAGTATAATTCATCTACTCTGCGGGGAAGCGCTGCCTAACGTGAAAGATTCACTAAATTGTTCGGCAACCATATTAAATCTTTTTGCTAGTAAACTATAAATTTAATGTGCAAGCTAAGACTGCATCTTCCCAAATTAATGTCCCAAACATCATTCAAATGTTAATCGTTATTCAGTTCTTGTTTTGCGAACCTCAAATTTGTCTCAGCTTCTTCTCCATCCATTGTTCAATGCAAAACCGAATTGCAGCATCGGCAATGGCAATGCACCTCAAAAATGCAATTGTTAATTCGTTGCGATTTATAGTCAAATGGCCAAAGCTAGTGTTTTATCTGACTATCTGGGAGATTGTTTCGCACTCTTTTGTGTTTTGTCAATAGTATTAAACGCCAGATTCTAGAAACATCCCAATTGTTCTCTCTATTTTTTTTAATTCAAACCGTCATAGACGGGTTTTGAGGGTGTCCTCACTTTTTCATTAATATGAGCTCAAGAGTTGCCAAAAAGGCTTACATTTGTTGAGGTTAGGAGAAGTTTCTAAAAATATTTCTATCTAAATCTTCTCCGTACTCATGGCGGTTACACCATAATTATCTATGACTCTATCGTCATGATGAAGCGCGGTTGTACGCTACTCCTAATTTTTAAAAAATTTCGATGAAATACATCTGAACATCCTAAAGTCTAATGCCCGAAAGCATCTAACTATCTAGCAGGTAAAGCACCAGTAACCTGAACCAACCCCATCAATAAAGTTAGAGTCAACCAAGTCTACCAGTCTAAATTCATCACAGAGTCGCCAGAAATACGTCGTCAAGACTATTCTGACTTAGATTTCTTCTGCATTGTTTAACAGAATAGAGACTAGAAACCTAGGGGATTTTCCATAGTGCGGCTAATCCGTTTACAAGGAAAACAGCAGATAGGCACTGAATACTCGATAAAGTAGTCCAGATAATTATGCAAAAAGACCCTAATGAAGCACATATTTCATCTGACATAAATAAATAAAGAAAAGAATAGAAAACATTCATCAGCAACTGGATCCAAGATACTGTCGGTGGAGGGAGACTGTGTAGGTGGTGGCGTGTGTACTCACTCGCCGGCGCGTTGCGTCAAAAAGTAGGCGCGTTTTCCGGCGAAGGATTAGATCCGCTGATACGCTGGCTTGTTCGCGACTCCGACGGCACGCGGTGGCGCGTGGTGGCTGGGTCGGCCACGCGTGTAGCGCGTGGGTTTGTCTCCGTGTCTGATCTAGACTTATAGGAGCCGGATCTGTTGCCCCTTGTGGTTCCGGCAGCAAAATGCGGCGGTTTTAGGCGGTCCTCCCGTGATCTCCATGGCCGGCGATTGTCAGTGACTGTCTTTCCGGCTTCCTCACCCAGCGGCGAGGAGGAAAATCACTTCGGTGGACTTTCAATCGTTGGATCGCGGCGTCGATGCTCCGAGCTGTCGTCGTTGGCGGGGATGAAAATTTTCCGATGAGGGAGAGAAGGGGTGGTTGGGTACTGAAAAGGAAAGGGATAGTGGTGGAAGGGGTGGTCGGGCTGCGGCGAGGAGCGCCGGTGTTGGCCCAGAACCACCCCTCCGATCAGATCTGAAATTTGAGGCTCGGGTGGGTACAGAGGAGAGAGAAAGGAGAAAAAGATTCAAGACACGAAGTCGCTTGACTGTGCCAATTGTTCTTTCTAAATTTTCATTTTTTGACTGCTTCTTTATGCCCCAAACAAATCAAGTCTGTAAAATCTCATTTTTTTTAGATAATAAATATTGTATTAATTAAGAAGAAAAGTTATTACAATTTAGGGCTTTTGCACGATCGTGCTCAGCCTGAACTTCTAACCTAGAAACTTTATAAAGCTAAAAATAAGAAAAGGTACTTAAAAGTGTTCTTGTGTCTCTGATGAGACTCCCAATCTGCCAAGGTGGCGGTAGATCTTCATTCAGCAATAGTTAGACTAGAAGCTGCGAATCCGTCTGAATCCGGATCAACTGACTGTGATATAATGGTTGCATTTCCTTGAAATGTGTGAGGGCCTTCCAGCATGCTTGGAGCTCTGCATGAAGCGGAGAAAAAGCTCTGAATTGTACTCCCCCACCTTAGGAGTTTGGAACTCTTAATGCAGACTGATAATTGTTCACGTCGCTGCTGCTCCACCAGTTTCCGCTTTATACGCTACATCAAACCTAATCACCCATGCAGGTAGTTCTATCCATGGCTCAGGCTGTATAGAAGTTTCTGCTGAATGAGGTGGTATCTGGACTTCCTCAATATCAAGTAATGAATTGTTCTGCAGCCGGTCTAGCTCCGCCATAGCCGCAGTTGTAACAAGCATTGGTTCCTATATTCGCCCTTCAAAAATCTCTCCATTTCTATCCTTCCATATATTCCATAGAATACAAAGTGTAAGGAGTATATCATTTTTCTGGGGAGTTGTGTCAAACCAATGCCAAAACCATGTTCTAAAACATGATACCGGAATTGCACCAAAGTCAAAACCAAACCTGGAAGCTCTCCAAACTCTCCTTGCCTTGTCACAGCCAATAAAGAGATGGGCTGTGTCTTCTTGCAAAATACCACATCTTTTGCAAATTTGACTGTCAATACTGTTCCTGAACCATAGTCCTAAAGCAGTCGGCAATGCATTTTGTAAAGCTCTCCATACTCCTGTGATGATCTTTAAAGGCAGATTGAGCCCCCAAAATTTAGTCCATCTGTTATTAATTTGTATAACAGGATACTGAATATGTGGCTGCAATTTCCTGTATCCATCCTTAACATTATACACTCCTGTTTGAGATCCCTCCCATATGAAAAGATCCTCTTGCTGCTCAGATTTTGGGATGTGTATCTTTACTATCTCAGACACCAATTGGGATGGAAAGAGTGTCCTTACCAACGACATTCTCCATTCTTTTTGTGTTGAGATTAAGTGTTCCACCCATAACTATGAGTGTGCTGCAAATGCTAGCTGATGTGCTAGGGGGTTCAATGTTGAAGGTATCCACTATTCTGAAATGTGAATCTTATCACCCTTCCCTATTTGCCATTTTAAATCTGGTTGTATCAATTTCAATCCCCATATTATGGATTTCCAACCCCAAGTATCTTGCCCTCTGGCTGCTATCTTGTGAAACTGCTGCCTCTTGCAGTACTTCTGAGTGAATAATTTAGAGAACATTGAATCTGGCTTTGAAATTATCTTCCAAGCATGCTTTGCCAAAAGGGCTCTATTCATGTCCCTAGCCTTCCTTAACCCTAATCCTCCTTGAGTCTTATGCCTACACATCTGGTTCCATGACATCCATATATTCCTGATCCCTCTAACTTACCAGTCCAAATGAACTTTGCAGTCATCTTGTCTATCTTATCAAGAATTGATGTTGGAATTTAGATATTCCCATAGGATATATTGACAAAGCTGAGAGAGAGTGCTTTGCTAATGTTATCCTTCCTGCCAAACTAAGGTATTTTGTCTTCCATATATCATATCTTTTCCTCACAGTACTGATCAGCCCTCCAAACACTCTTATCTTCTCTTCTGAGAGATTCAGATTAATGCTAAGATACTTTGTTCCAATACCCTGTGCATGTATGTTAAGCATATATCTCAAAGAACTTTCTTCTTGAGGTGATACATTTGGGCTGACCTGTAGGGATGACTTACTGAAATTTAGCCCCTGGCCTGAAAATCTGGCAAACTGATCCAATATTTTTGCCAAGTGAAAGTACCTCAGATATTGGCACTTGAGGAATATGATACAATCATCTGCATACATCAGATGAGTTATGCTCTGAACTCCTTGACCACAGTTGTAACCCAGTGTCTGTGCTGATGTAATCCCTTGGGTAGAATTTAAAAAACCCGAGAGGAATTGCTGACATATAATGAAAAGATATGGGGAGAGAGGGCATCCTTGCCTGAGGTCTCGTACTGGAGTGAAAGCAGGTAATCTGTAACCATTCAGATTCACTGAGTATCTGACTGTACTGACACATTTCAATATCAATCCTACCCATTGCTCTGGAAAGTTAAAATATCCCAGGGCTTGCTCTAAGAATTGCCATGATACCCTGTCATAAGTTTTGCTCATATCCAACTTAACTGCCACATATCCTACTTTACCTTTCCTCCTTTTCCTCAATGTTTCCATCATTTCATGTGCCATAAGCACATTTTCTCCTATGTGCCTGTCCTTCATAAAACCCGACTGATTTCCTGCAATCAAGTGTTGCATCACTCTGGAGAGTCTAATAGCCATGACCTTTGCCACAATCTTGTATTTGACATTGCACAATGAGATCGGCCTGTATTCCTCAACCATCTTTGCACCAGGTTTCTTTGGAATTAAAATAATGTTAGTATCATTCCAATCTTGTGGAAACTATTGTCCATTAAGTATTCCCAAAACCGCTGTTTGTACTTGTGTTCCCACTGTATTCCAATGCTTTTTGTAGAAACCTGCTGGGATACCATCGGGTCCCGGTGCTTTCCATGGTTTCATGTGCTTTAATGCCTCATACACCTCTGCTACTGTGAAAATACTATGCAATATGTGCAAATCTTGGGGTTGTAAGTGCAAGTTAGTGTGTCCCAAACAATCCTGTATTCCAATGGGATTTGCTACCTGTGGAGGATAGGAATCTGGGGTGCAGAAGAGTGTGGTATAGTATAGCTGAAACTGTGTTTGCACATCTTTCTCTTCTGTGAGTAAATTATCCTCTGTTGTGAGTATGCTGGTTATTTCATTTCTGTTTTTATTGATTGTTGCCCATCTGTGATAGAAGCTTGTGTTCCTATCCCCTAACTTCCCCCACTTCTTGCAGGACCTTTGTTGCCAATAATCAGATTGCTTGTCCATCAGATCATTTAGTTTTTGCCTCAATTCCTTCTCTCGGGTATGATATTTCCATAGATATGGGCTAGATTGAATTCTATGCAGAGCCTCTGTCACATCCTTTATCTTCTTATCCAAGGAACCATAAGTCTGTTTACTCCAATTGTGTAGATGCTCTAGACTGTATTGCAACTTTTGCGACAAATGCTGACTAGCACTTAGATATCCTGAACCGATCCCAAAGTGATTCTGAACTCTATCTACTATCTGAGAGACTGCCTCTGTATTTGCCCAGTATGCCTCATATCTCTGATAGTACACTCTCCTAGCTGGTTTAGCTTAAAACTCAAGTACTACTGGACCGTGGTCTGATCTGACAAATGGAAGTGTTCTTGTGTGCAACAAAGGGAACATCTGCTTGGCTTTTCCATTAGAGAAAGCTCTATCCAGCCTTTCAAAGATACACATGTCCTCTTTCCTATTATTTGTCCAAGTATACCATTGCCCTAAGTTAGGAGCCTCCTGTAGATCTAGGTTTGTCAATAAACTGATAAGACCCTGACTAGGTTCATCTAAAGTAAATGGATGGCCTCCCATTTTGTCCGCCTGGGAGAGAACTTGGTTGATATCCCTTACCATTACCAATGGATAACATAGAATGTTGGGTAGCGCAGCAATGGTATCCCAAACATGCATTCGTAGATTCTGTTCTGGGTGTCCATAAAAAAACAGCTGAATCAACTCTTATCCGACACTAGTCGAGCATCTAGCAAAGATAAAGTTTTTACTACTAGCTATGACACACACTTTAACAGAGCTAGTCCAAAATAAAGCCAAACCCCCTCCTAGATGTAAGGGTTCTATTACATAGCTTGAATCAAAATATGTACATTGTTGCCACTTCCTTATCTCCTCGTCCTGAACTTTAGTCTCCATCAAGAAAAGGATTTCAGGTCTTTGTTCCTTCAGCAAATACCTTAGCGTCCGCCTTGTAGGGGCACTTTTCATACCCCTACAATTCCAACTGATTGTCCTCATGGTAGGTGCTGCGGTTGTTTTGAGACAATCGCCTGCAAACCCTCAGATATTTCCATTACCTGTTTAGCTAGCACATTCTTCACCTTCATATTGACATGCTGACCAGATTGCTCAGTGTCCAACTCGATGAAGACTGGTTTGGGATCTCTATCAGTACGCCTTTTTTTGTTACTTATAATAGTAGAAACACCTTCCTGCAAAAGCTCAGACTTACGTTTATTGTGCACTAATTCCTCCCCAGTCCTGATTCTGTTACCACTATCTATCACTACACAAGAACGCATTTTTTTCTTACCATCACTTGTAAGAAAACCTTCTTGGAGATCTCCTACCTTTCGTTTGCAATGGAGAAGTATACCACAATCAATGTTACTGCTATCTCTATCCTCCCCTGTAAAGTTTCTGTTCTGTTTTTTCTTCTACTTTCCAATACCCGGAATTTTGATTTCCCTTTAAACACAGGTGAAGGCATGGACTCAATAGAATCATTCATTTTAACTCGGGGGGCTAATAAATATACAAGGGAAATATGGGCGTGCTTGAATAAGCACCCAGGCGCATAAATAAAGAGCTCATATATGGATTACCACGTGTTAAAATACTATAGGGGAATTACAACATTTTATCCATACAAACACACACACCATTACTCTAACTATCAGAAGTTGGGAAACGGGGCAGCTCGATGTCCCAGCTGATAGGGGACGGGGCTCCGGCACCCTGGAAGGGGGAATTGCCCCCGGGCCATTAGGAACCTCGCTCCGTGCTGCGATCGAAGGAACTAGAGTGGAGGGCCCAGCCCCGTCGTAAGGCTCAATATCTTCGTCAGAGGAAGAGATTTCGGGAGATAGCTCTCTTCGAGGAGCCCCAATAATAATGGGACCCTGAGGACGGGGAGTTCTCTTTTTTGCTACAACCTTGCTTTTCCCTTTGCTTTTCTCACGAGCGAGACACCTTTGTTCTCTTTTGGCACCCTCCGAGGAAATAAAGGCCCGGATCCTAGTCGCATCGGCCCGGAGTCGAGCAACCCTCCGAGCGGATTCCTCCGCATCGATAGATACCCGGAACCCGAGATACCTCTCAACCGTGTAATCTACAGATACTCGGCTAGGGATGATGATTAAATACGGGGGCAGATAATGTCCCTCTTGCAGTCGCTGCCACCAGGCGGCAGTTTCTTCAAAAGCAGGGCAGTAGCGAGATTCACGATCGTTCCAACCCATACGAAACATACGTACCAGTAGCGATCCTACCTCCCGGGGAAAATTAGTATACAGAGGTGGAGAAATCTTACCAAGACTTATGCTAGTCAAGTGGTAAGTAAGCTGGAGAGTAGTCAGATTCTCGCGGAGGATCAAGTTCCGAGCAGCAAGTTCGCGGTTTTCCTTTTCTAACTTGAGATTCCTCTTGAGTACATCGCCTCTCCTTTCCAACCACTTGAGCTTGTCACAATAAAAAGGAAGCTCAGACCAGACCAGGTTAAATTCCACCTTGAGTTTAGACTTAAAATCATCATGCTATGCTTGCAGCATGGCAATGGTAGTGTCGGTGTCCAAAACAGAGTTTATCCGATCTTGCGCCAAAGACTGACACCGGGAAAGTGAACCAAACTGGTCTGAGATCTCCCTGAGCTTGGTAACTAGGGAGGTTATGTCCGGAAATTCGTCTATAGCAGAGCCAATTCCCGACTGCAACAGAAGGTACCGGGTTGGGATCCCATCCAGCTGCCATCGGCTGAGCTGCTCTTCTAACTCTGAGCACCGAGGGCAGGGGATGGTATCATTTCTCGCATTAAAAGGCCGGGATCGAGCATGACACGGGTCATCATCACCCCGGGGCTGACGCAACGGAATATTGAAAACAACAATTAATAAAAACAAAAGGAGGAATGTTTATTCAAAAGAAATAAAAAACAAGATGTCAAAATTCTTACATCGTTGGAGTCATCACTCTCGCCACCAGAGCTCGCCTCCCCACCCTAACAGCAAAACAAAGAGTTTAGGTTGGGAGAGGGACCCGAGATAAGAGAAGTTTATAATACATAAAAGGAAGAAAAGATCTAGTCTACTTTGATCTTATCTTCAGCACCACCACTCCCTTGCTCCTCCTCTTCATAATGGTCGCTCTCCTGGACATCATCCCGCAGGTCCTGGGCAACAGCTCCCTCGTCCTCCTCCTCATCGAGGTCATCCTCTTCAGCTTCGGCAAACAGAGACTCAATCTCCGCGAATGTTTTGGGATGATCCTCGCCGGGATGGGCACCCGGTGATTTTAGCCTCACCCGGTCCCCGGGAACTGCGTCTAGAACAGAAACAGGTCCCTCGCATTCAAAGGCAGTGAGGACTGCGGGATCCACGACAGCCACCCCCTCCATAATGAACTGGTCCAAGGCGTGCTGAAACTGCTTCACAGCCTTGGGACGATACCAGTCGCGGCGAAACTCCACCCGAGTTTCTTCTGGGAGATGGGCCCGAACCGCGCGATAAGCCTTATGCAGGTGAGCCTCGTTGGATGCATTGAACAGGTCCAACAACTTATCCTCCATCTTCTTGCTCTGAAGGACACGGTTGGTAAATGCAACGCAGAGATCCCGCTGGAAAGGCGCCTTGCTGACAGCTTCCAGAGATGCAACTTGTCCCCGGGCGGATGAAAGATCCTTCTTGGCTGAGGCAAGGGCCTTGGTCAACTCATGGTTCTTGGCCCGTAACTTCTTTTCCTCCCTGGAGAACATTTCAACCCGGGACTCACACGCCTTGTTGAACATCTCCCGGAATCCTGGATAGGACATCAAGAACGAGGCATGATCCTGGAAATTAGACAAAGGACAGATATAAATAAAGAGAAAAGAGACAAAAGAAGAAAACAACACAAAAGAGACGGACATTTACCACGCCCTCTTTCTTGGAAGGGGACCCCCGCGGGATGGGTTCAACCTCCGCCTCCTTATCAGCAAGAGAGGATTCTGGGAGAGAAACCTCCAACTTAGACGAGCACCCCCCGCCTTGTTGGAGATTCACAGGCTTCTTCTGTTTCTTAAAAGGGGGGACGACCACGGCCGGAGCCTTAAAAAAGAGCTGGCGACGTTTCTCCACAGAGGAAGAACCCGCTTGGTTGGCCAGATTGGTTGACCCCTGACCTTGATTGCGAACCACAGGCTGCTTCGCGCCCACCGACCCCGACCCGGACTTCTGCTCAGATGAGCATATCGCTGGGCTAGGGCTCGGCAGCATCTCTGATCACACACAACAACAATCTTACAAAAAAAACCATAGAAAAAAGAATTGACATAAGGCGAAATCAATCACCTAATCCCCGAACAGCAAACAAATACCGGCAAGTGAACACCTCGGGAGGATACACTTCCCTCGGGAAAGCATACGCCCCGATTCTCCGAAAATCCTTCAGTGACACAAAGAATTTATCGGCCCCAAGGAGGCGATGCTCCTCTTCGATGGGAGCCAGAATGGCGTCAGGGAGAGCACCCTTCATCTCCGCAGTCCGCCCCCAGTTCCACTCTGGGATGCCGTAGTTCCTCGGATCAAAAGAAAAGTAGTGCCTCATCCACTCGCGCTCCTTCAGGGAGTCAATCCTCCCGAAACACATCATCCTGACCCCGGTCCGTCGCTGAACGGTGAAGATCCCATTTGCCTAGGTGCTGGACAGATAGTAGAAGCTCTGGAAAAGCAGAATCGAAGAAGCGATATCGGCTAGATGGCAAGAATAGAGAAAAGCTAGCATAACGCAAATGATGTTGGGGTGCACTTGAGCAGCGGAGATGTTGTAGTACTTCAGGAAGTCAACGAACAAAGGGGGGAGGAGGAAAGTCAACCCATAGTAGAATAGCATCCGGGGAACACAGGTAATTTGGGTCACACCCCCCTAGATGGGAGTGAGGCCTGCCTTGTACGCTAGCGACACATACATCTACTTCACCAACTCCCTCACCTCCTTGCACACGGGGGTTTCTCCTGGGTCCACCGGATCCTCGGGGATCGTAGCTCCGTACTCGACCCGAATCGAGGCGCGCATAAGCCCTTGCCGCCCCAGGTCGGCTTGGAAGTCTGCTCTGATTCACTCTCCTGTATTTCCAGGGAGTGGTCATCCTCAACAATGGGCTCGCGCAGAGTAATCTTCCGTTTGGCCATGTTTGAAAAATGACAAAGTGTGCGTTTGAGAAGGAAAACAGTGAAGTGCAAATAGCACAAGTGAGCAGAAAGGGAAAAATAACGAGTATTTATAGAGAGCGAAGAAGGAAAAGAAGGCTGTCCTCAGGAACATAAAAAGGGGATGGCAAACCCAAAGCATGATTAATGAGCATTAAATGAAGATTAGTGAAACGATGCGTCGCTCCGCATACGCGTATTAATAACCCATGTCAGAATGTGCTAACATAAAGAGTAAATTACGAGGGGCGAAAAATGCGATGCGACACTTGCCATGTGCGCCTCCATTGTAAAAGAGACCACGGCCCCCGGACAAACCCCGAGACCCCTGGTCTCGAGGGGCTAATGGTGATATGGGCCGAGGCCCAGGAATGGAGGTGGTAAGAAGAAGGAGTGAGTCCAGCCCATGAGTGGTCCTTCCATGACATTAGCTATGTTGGCAGGACCCGGGGACAAAAAGGATATGATAATGACCTTGCACCCCCAGGTACGCGACAATGGAAAGACCACCAGGCTGAACCCCCTCTCTTCTCTGCCACTATAAATAGAGGAGAGCTCAACAGTAAAAGGTATGTTCTATCAGACTTAGATACTCTTTGTATTCATTCATATTCTCTCTCCTCTGCATAAAGCCCAATCTTCATCATCACGCCGGAGCGTCTATCCTCGGGAGACCCCGGGGGCTTTGTTTTACAGGACCTAGGTGAGAGATCCACCGCGGGCTAAGATTCCAGCTCACCCCGGGATAAGTTTATACCGGAGCTGGTATCCAGGAGCAGACTGGTAGCATCATCCTCAAAATTTTGATGTGCGTGTGCAGAAGAGAAAATCCAATAAATTAATTTGATTATGTATGTATGTTGTTGGACATGCCATAATCACTATTATTAACTTCACCAGAAATTAGGTATATACATACACGTACTAAATGTTCAAAAATATGAGCCCTTTTCTAATGAAGCACCATTTGAACGCACGTGCTGCACGTGCACAAAAATTACACGAATATTAAAACATCTAATTTTAATTCTTGAAACCAATAGATTAACTAATGTCTAGTGATGAAATAAATTTCTTTTTACTAATTCTCTATTAAAAGAAAAGTGTACTTCAAGATCGATGCCAACTATCTTAATATATGTATACATGTATATACATCTCTTTTGTCAAGTGATTTCTTGTGATATTTTGGCTATTCTCATCAGGTTTGCATCCTTACCCTCCTTTTAACATTAAGCGTTTGATTTGAGTCTATTTTTATCAGGTCTGAGTCTGTATCTACCCAAAATTTGTAAATGAAATCTAGTGTTACATTCTCATAACATGATTTCTCATCCATTCATTCCTCCCAAATGCTTAATCACGTTTTGGATTGCAGGGAATGCTTTATCTGTGTATGTGTCGACTCTTGATTACTGGTAACAAATTATTTCACCCTTGAGTACTAGTAAGCATCCGATATCTTTACACTATTTTTAACATTAAACAAGGTCATCCTCAAAATTTTGACGTGCATGTGCAAAAGAGAAAACCCAACAAATTAATTTGATTATGTATGTATGTTGTTGGACATGCCATAATCACTAATTAAAGTCACCTGAAAATCAGGTATATATACACACACGTACTAAATTTTCAAAAATATTAGTCATTTTCCAATGAAGCACCATTTGAAATCACGTGCCACACATGCATGAAAATGACACGAATATTAAATTTAGACGCTGGGATTAAAACATCTACTTCAATTCTTGAAATCAATAGATTAACAGTACTTCAGACTTCTTGCTGTACCGAAGTCTGGTGATCCTTGATTTGAACAACATTCATTCCCATCTTATCATTCTTACCGAGTCCCGGTCATAAACAAGGATCTCAAGTGCCTGTGATTCGGGATCTTTTATAACCATTGTGAACTCCTCATTCCATTCAGGGTTCAAATTTGTATGCTTCACTATAGTCTTCTTGGAAGGAAGTTTAGTCTCACTAAGCTTTAACTTCACATAATTAAGGATCTGCTCCACCCATTAGATCTTTCTTTTTCAGCTTTGTGGCCCTCACAATTTTGGCATGTAGAATTCCAACAGGTCGCTTCATAGCTTTTGCTGGATCGAGAATTGGCACTTCCAGGGTCTTAGGCCATAGACACATGCTAGCTACTTGATCTTTGCTGATATCCTGTACTTTCCGATAGCCTCCTGGTATAGACATAAGATCAGCCCCAGCAATATTCAGCCCAAAACACGGGAAGCTCGGTACCAGAGGTTTAAGCTTAATATGCGGTGCAGCAAAGACCTGTAAATCCACTACCTGGGTAGTAGCTTTTAGCCCATATGCCTTAACAGCAACTGTAGTATTAGGATTACCTGCCCACTTAAAGGATGGCTCCATAATCAACTCTTTTTCATCAGTCTTTTTCATCATTATCGTACGTAACTTTCATTTTTGTTATCAGAATTGCGGCCTTATGGTAACATTTTTGTTCAAATAAGCCTTTATTGGTATTCATATAATCTAAAGTAAACTCAAAAGTGTGGTTTTGTTTAGTTTTAATTTTACTTCATTTCGACTAGCCTTATATACATGATTAGTCATGGTTCTCATGTTATTATTTTAATGCAGACAGGCAGTAAACTTCATTCAGCCACTGGTGTGATGCCACAGTGAAAAACTATGCTTTCTCTTACGTTTTTGATTATATTTAGTTTGTTTGATCATTTTATGCTGTTGACGATAGGCCTCAAAAACAAATAATTCTCTCCTTAACTACACCTCCCCCCTTATGGATAGTACAATATTAGTTGCGAGGAGTATTGACTTTAATTGATGATTGTTCATTAGGGTTTCCAAATTTGATATGCTCCAGGGCACTCGGAATGTCCGATGGGGCTCCTCTGGTGAAATGTTCGAAAATCTCACCCGCGGTTTCATGATCTGAACTAGACCTATAAAACTAACATCTTTACTGTGAATCTGATGAAAAATGTTACCTGGGATCAGATCAAAGTCCTGACTGTTTGAGATATACCTACTGCATCTGATTTTGGGCATGTTTTCCTAGGGAGTCATAATTCTTCAGAAAGCTATAGTGTTACTGGTCCTTTGGCCCTTAACATGTTTGATAACTGTGAAATTTTGTCAGATAATTATAAGATTCGGTGGAGCTTAAATGAAGAGAAAGACAAAGTGGCATAGATGCAAAAATATCCCATAAAGCAAAACATTTAATAAAAAGGTCATACATGAAAATATCAGACTACTCAGAAAGTTTATATTTTAAAGTATGTCAGACAACCACTTTAACGATAATCAACATATGAAAACAGAAGAATAAATTTAAAAGTATAATCAAAATCATGCCAACAAAATTCACTGGCATATTTTTTAAAATTCAAAATCCCCAAGCTAATATCTACCCTCTCTATCAAATAAAACTCCAAAAAAATACCTTGCAAAAATGTGAACCGTAACTTCGCGATCCGCCATTTAAATGGAAATGAAACTTAATTGACAGCATCAACTTTGTATGTTGCGCTCACAGTAATGTGAATAAAGAATCAACATTCTATATTCAACATAGTCTTGTACTTCTCATTTTAATGTAAATATATCATCATATGTATATTATCCTAAAATGGTTTGGAATTGTGTGGACTGGATAATTTAAAATTCAAAATTTAAAATTTTCTTTAATATGAGATAAATCTATTTAAATTTATATATTAATAAATTTTATCTAGATATCAAACAGAGCCTTCCTCAAAATTTTGACGGGCATATGCTTAAGGGAAAACCCAAAAAATTAATTTTATTGTGTATGTCATGTTGTTGGACATGGCATAATCACTAATTAAACATCACCTGAAAATTAGGTATATACACGCACTAAATTTTCAAAATTATGAGCCCCTTTCCAATGAAGCACCGTTTGACAGCACGTGCCGCACGTGCACAAGAATGGCACGAATATTAAATTTTAGCATTGGGATTAAAATATTTACTTCATTTCTTGAAATCAATTGATTAAATAATGTCTAGTGAATAAATAAACAAATTTTCTTTACTAAGTCTCTAGTAAAAAAAAAAGAATTTTTCTAACGAGCTACGCTTTGACTAATTCTCTAACTTCTCTCCTGACTTATATATGTATATATCCCTTTTGTCAAACTTTCTCGTCATGTCTGCAATTCCGGTGGTATCTGTGTTTCTCAGCCAAGATACGGGTCGGGTCTGCCCGACCCAATTGCTCCGAGACTATGAAATGATCATCACAGCCTATATCAAGATGTTTTAGGGTTTCAAGGTTTAAATTTAGCAGTGCAGGCATTTGAGAGACTCGGATGATTTACGTGAATAATCATACATAGTACATTGTTACCCAATAGAGATAATGAAAGGGGTTGTTGGTGAATGTAAAAAATCATCGACAATAGAGAGTGTGCAACAGCCCTCGAGAATTACCATGTATTAGTTTTGTTTTTCTTTTGAAGTTTTAAGGTTATATGGTTGCCTCAACTTGTATTTTAGGAATCAATGATTTTAAATTAAATGGTGTCATGAATTATGATTACGGTTGTAATTTTTGACAAGTGATGAACTGGAATGCTTTTTGATAGTTGAAATCTTGTTATAAACAAACGTTAGTCATGTTTGTTTGGTTGCATATATTTATGCCATAGAATTTTTGAAGGATACTTGGTTTTATAAATATTTCTTATTTTTTAGGTTTGCACGAACCCCGCACGCAGAGCCACTATGCACGCATGTACACAAGTTAAAAATAAATAAATCAATTCTCGCAAGTTAATATTCTCTAAGTCTCTAAATTATCTTGTCAGTTTAAACCCAAAATTCTTTAGTAATAAATATGAAGAAAAACTACTCTTAAGATCAAAAAAAATCCAAAATACTTTATGTATTTACTTGAAACATTCCTTATTATAATCCAATTTGACTATATAAGCTTTAGTATTTACTTGAGACCCTAATATTCTATGAAAAAATTCCAGAATATTCATGCATGTATGTGTGGCTCCAGATGATCCAAATACGAAAAGGAGTTGAACTATATTAACAAATCATGATTATAAATTAAATTAATTAATCCTCTTTGGCGTTTAAATTAGGTTGTTTAAGGGGGTGATTTATTTCATGGTTTTGGTGAAATGGATAGTTGATCATGGCATCTCAAATAAAACCTCAGGATCAACTTAATTTAGATTTAAAGCATTTTATTTCAAAAAAAGAAAGATCTAAAACATTTTATCAATCAGGTGGTAGAGTTATGATATGTTGATTCGATCACTAAGATTACTTCTTGATTAAGATGAGAATTGGAGTTTTTAATGTTGTACCTAAAATGTGCATTTACTTAGATCATACTGGACTCTACTCAAGTAGTTTTGGATCCAATAAACCCCTTGGTACTAAAATAGCTAAAATTTTCCAAATAGTTATCAGCTATTTCGTTAACTTTTGGTATGGCTGTAGCGGTGAAGTCATACTAACTCTCTATGTACATCCGCCACTAATTCCCTGCGATCTTCGATGTCATCAACTCATTTTAAATGGCATAAAATTACGTTGATCTATAGGTTTGTTCCGGCGATCGATAAATCGCAAAAGACTGATGTTTAAATTCTTTTTTCCCTTTGTTGAGATTGACGTTCTGGGAAATGATTAGATGTAGAGATACTCCCAGCTCTTATTGATAAAATGAGAATCATTATAAGCGAAATTGAGAATCTTAAAACCATCAATTAAGATTCACATTCTGGAAAGTTATCAGATGCGGAGATATTCACAGTTAATTTACTCCCTCTTAATTTCATTTTACTCCCTCTTAAATTATAGATGAGAAGGTCTCTTAAACTCCAAACTTTCCTAATCTTTCTGGAAAACAATTTGTACGTTCTTCTTATACATTGTACATTTTAATTTGAACTGTGTATTTTAATATTTAAATTTTTAAAACTTTTATAAGAAATTTCTTAAATTTTTGCATGAATACATGTTTTAATATTTATTTACTTTAGAATGATCAATATTTTAACACGAAAATGTATCATTTGAGTTTATGACATTTAAGAAAGTTAATCATTCAAAATTTTTTACTTAATTACACAGATTCAATTTCGTGAAAGTGGTTCACAATGTAAGATTTTGAACTTTCTCGTAAATCAATTATTACACCAAATATATATCTAGTACAAATCTAAATCAATAACATCATTTGATCCAGAGAAATATTAGGTACAATAAAATAAGTTTTTGATGTATAAAAACAGGAATATGAAAATGGTAACTAGAAATAGATATTACAAATTGCAAAATGCAAGGAGCACATCATTAAAAATTAAAATTTCAAAGGATCTTTTCTCCCGAACCTTTAAAATATATTATATTTTAGTTCAGTTTAATATAATATATAAGTTAATAAAATTCATGAAAATTTGGACATACTTATGCCCTCTTTGCTGGATCTTATAAGTAAAGTAGTTCAGTTCTGTTTTGTTCAATTCAATTTAGTTTAGTTTATTTTATTTAAGTTCAGTTCAGCAAACTATAATTTGATCAAATTTAAGTAGATTTAGATATACTGATTCTATTTTTCAATACATTATTTTCAGTTCAATTCGATTTAATTCAATTCAGTTCAATTTAGTTCAGTTCAGTTCAGATCAATAAGAAATCAACTCAAGCAAACAGTCCCTCATTCCATCATTCAATACAATAATTTTCACCTTACTTCAGTTCAGTTTAATGTACTTCAGTTCAATTCAGTTCAGTTCAGTAAATAATTAGCACAGGATAACTGATCTATAAATTACTTCGCAATTTTGATACATTTAATTAATAGTTACAATCTTTCCTCAAAAATAAAAATAAAATTTATTAATTACAATCTAACCATAACAAATTATTTCAAGACTAAATTCGATTTAATTATATTTAATGGTTGAAAAAAGTCCCCTTCGAGCTTTATAATTAAATCTTTTCATTTATTTGATCAAAATTTCCCCAATATATATCGTAGACTCATTTAATAGCTGAAGACTAGATTTGATGTTCTGTTCATCAAATCCATCTTAAATGTGTTTGCTTAGTCATAATCCATCATTAAGGTGTTTTAGAACTGGCAAACGGGTATACGGGTAAAATATGGAAATATTTTACCCAAATAAGGAATTCAAGCTCCGGCTGACAGAAAAGGAACTACATCACGGGAATCCCAAACCCAGCATCCCATAGACCAGTGCTCAAGAAGCACAAAGCCTTCGTTTTCATGGGTGTTTACTATTCTTTTGTGTTATGAACCTTCCGGATGCTTATTCAAGCGCTCCGGATGCTATTCTGCATGTATGGGCCCTCTGGGTGCATATTCAAGCGCCCCGGGGGTGTGTGACTAAATGAAATGACACAGCAATGATAAGTAACTATCTCAGTGCATTAATCCGTTTTTTTAAAAAAGAAAGGAAAACGGGCCATGGGTACTCCTAGGCCTAACTCTGACCAGAGGACCCCATGCCGTTGCTACACTACCCACCTAGGCATATCCCTTGCCAGAGGGGTTTTTCGTATAATAATCAACCATAGTACCTACGTAGGTTGGCGATATTCCAGCGCCGCAGAATCTTTTTCCCCTGCTTGTCCTGCAATTTGTAACTCCCTCCGGGTGTGCCATTGTCACTCTGTAAGGTCCTTCCCAGTTGGGAGCCAATTTTCCGCTCGCTTCTTGCTGGCTCTTATCATTCCTGTGCATGACCCACTCACCCGGGCAAACTGCTCCCTGCGTACCCGGCGATCATAATACTCTTGACTCTTTCCTTTACTCTGGCTTCATGAAGGGCGACCTTTTCTCTCTTCTCCTCAAACAAGTCCAAGTCCAGCAGTCGGTTGTCGTGGTTCCCAATTTCGTCCGGGGCCATCGTGTGAAAGCTGGGGACTCCCACCTCTGCTGGGATTACTGCTTCTGCCCCATAGACCAAACTATACGGTGACTCTCCCGTGGCGGAGCTTTTTGTAGTTCTGCAAGCCCATAGAACACTCGGGAGTTCATCCACCCAATTTCCTCTTGTACCCTAGAGGCGCGTCTTCAGCCCATTAACCAGGGTCCTGTTCGTTACTTCCACCTGTCCGTTGGCCTGGGGGTGGTAAACCGATGTCAGCTTTTACTCAATCCCGTACTCCTTGCACCAGGATTTGAAAGGATCGTTCTCAAATTGCGCCCCGTTGTCTGTGACAATGTAACGGGGTATCCCGTAGCGGCAGATGATGTTCTTCTAGCAAAACATTATACAGGTACTTCCCCTGATGTTGGTGAGCGGAGCAGCTTCCACCCACTTGCTAAAGTAGTCCATGGCCACTATTAGGTATTTGAACCCCCAAGGGCTGTAGGAAAAGGGCCGACCAGGTCAAGGCCTGATGAGGAATGGAAACAACTATTTTCCAAACTATTCATGAGAAGTGAATTTTAGTTTTGAAAGGATTATATATGAATTCCTTTTAGTTTTAGAATAGAATTAGGACATATGTTATTTTCCTATTTTTGTTTTATTTTCATAGCTATATATATTGTAATATTTATAGAGGAAAAAGGAGAAGAGATTTTGAGATTTATAAAAATTCAGAGTATGAGTTTTTAAACCAGTTTTCTCAGAGGTGTGATTGCCAAAGGATTTATATATATATTTTTCTAGGTGTGATTGGCAAGATTAATTATATATTTTTTTACGAGTTTGTTTTCCCAACTACGATTCATCAACGCACGAGTCCTGCATCATTTTTGGTATCCAGAGCAAGGTTTCGACAATGACGCTGAAAGATTTGGAAGAGGTCATTAGCAGACATGATACCACGATTGCTATGTACGATTCGGACATTGCTGAAATCAAGGACTCCTTAAAACAGTTGATTGCTCGCCTTGACGCAATGGATACGAATAACCCGTCGCCACCATCACCTATGAATCCACCGGCAATCATAAAAACATCGATTGCTTGCTTCGAACTTATTGTGCAGAATTTTACGCCGATATTGAAGCCGCAGCAGTCTTCGCCAACAGAGATGCCAATGGATGAGAAGAATTCACCATCATTTGTGAAGGTTCAACAACAGAAGTCATCCTCAATTCAAATGGATGATCAATCACAGCAACGATGGGAAGATCAAGTTCAAGGGCACCATCAATTTCAAAATATGGAGGTGTTAAATCGAAGATCCATCGAGCAGATCCGACCAAGAATGGAAGATATACATCAGCGTTTCAAGAAAAGAGAATTCAAAGTCAATAAAATATTTGTTGTTAAACCTTTTGATGGGTTTGGGATTCAAACATGTCTTTTACGTTGGAAGTATCTTATTAATTGGAAAGGACATCAACGCAAGGAGTCAAGCATTGATTCAGATTTGCAGACTTATTTCGAGAAGATCAATTGTTATAACTCGTCGGAGTCGAGTTTTTTCAAGAGGGGGAGAATGATGAGGAATGGAAACAACTATTTTCCAAAACTATTCATGAAAAGTGAATTTTAGTTTGGAAAGGATTATATATGAATTCCTTTTAGTTTTAGAATAGAATTAGGACATATGTTATTTTCCTATTTTTGTTTTATTTTCATAGCTATATATATTGTAATATTTATAGAGGAAAAAGGAGAAGAGATTTTGAGATTTATAAAAATTCAGAGTATGAGTTTTTAAACCAGTTTTCCCGGAGGTGTGGTTGCCAAAGGATTTATATATATATATTTTTCTAGGTGTGAGTGGCAAGATTAATTATATATTTTGTTACGAGTTTGTTTTCCCAACTACGATTCATCAACGCACGAGTCCTGCATCATTTTTGGTATCCAGAGCAAGGTTTCGACAATGACGCTGAAAGATTTGGAAGAGGTCATTAGCAGACATGATACCATGATTGCTAAGTACGGTTCGGACATTGCTGAAATCAAGGACTCCTTAAAACAGTTGATTGCTCGCCTTGACGCAATGGATACGAATAATCCGTCGCCACCATCACCTATGAATCCACCGGCAAACATAAAAACATCGATTGCTTGCTTCGAACCTATTGTGCAGAATTTTACGCCGATATTGAAGCCGCAGCAGTCTTCGCCAACAGAGATGCAATTGGATGAGAAGAACTCACCATCATCTGTGAAGGTTCAACAACAGAAGTCATCCTCACTTCAAATGGATGATCAATCACAGCAACGATGGGAAGATCAAGTTCAAGGGCACCATAAATTTCAAAATATGTAGGTGTTAAATCGAAGATCCATCGAGCAGATCCGACTTAGAATGGAAGATATACATCAGCTTTTCAAGAAAAGAGAATTCAAAGTCAATAAAATATTTGCTGTTAAACCTTTTGATGGGTTTGGGATTCAAACATGTCTTTTACGTTGGAAGTATCTTATTAATTGGAAAGGACCCTAGTGGAAAACATGACAGGTCTCGGCGGGTAATTCCGGGTTAAGAGGCGGAAATCCCCGCCGTAAGTAGCAACGCCGTATATCGAAACTCGGCATTTTTTATCCGCCGAGATTTATTTTCGACATCTTAAACCCAATAGAATAGCGTTTAAGACAGAGTAAATGTATGTTTCCCTGATTTAAAAGATTTGCTTTACGACATCTGAAACAATAGATTCAGAAATCGTTTTAGTGTTAGATGCAACGCCACTAATGGGTCTGGGAAGTCGTATATGTAATAGATCAACATTCCGACACTGGACGGAATTGGACAGAAAAACGGTTTCAGAGTTCTCAAATGCAATAGAATAATCGAATCACGATGTTGGAATCCTATTCGGATGATACCCATTTACTCAATAGATTACCTATTAGTTTAGTCCCACTGAATGATCCATCTAATGCATATTGTACCAGAAAACCCGATAGTAGGGTTTATTTACGGCATATGATTGTCATTCGGTTGTAGCGCATTTGCTACAGGTTAATAGGAACAGATCGGTAAAATAGATTGATGACCTGTTACAATGTTGTTGTAGAAAAGGCAGCCGATTGGTTACTAACTAAGACATCGATAATATAATCGATTGTGTATGATTACCCTAGAGTAAACGGGAAAGATTGTAGCAACAAATTGGGTGTTCGTATAGATATCACCCTAGGTACATCCGATAGATAACGAGCAAATTACTATGTCGTATTTACATTCGATTTGTTTGTTTTACGCTTGAGTATTCACAATAGTTTAGTTTGATAGATTCTCAATCTATTCGTTGTTGTCGAGGAAATGACATTAGTTTGTCTGCAGTTACAATATCTAATTCTAAATAGATTGTGTTATTATTACTGAATGGATCTGCGATTCCGACATCTCAAACGTAGTAGACTACTGTGCATTTGATTATTTTACCGTGGGACCATATTGATATATGAGAACAGAACACATAATCGGGTCAGCACCAGATGTGCTCTCTGTCATATTCTAGTGGAGTCTACCCTGTCTGAAACACAACAGGGATCCATTCTATTTAGTTATAGAACGTGTAAATGCTCTAGTATATATTCCAAAAAACCATACATAATACCAATCTAGATGCCACAGTCCAGTAACAAAATTGTCAAGAATAAAGCGACAAGCTTCCAACAATGAGCTATGTCGTAAGTGTTCTAATAACTTTCCTAGATACTCACTAATTGGAGTGAAACAAACAAAATCATTGTGCCTTATCAATGCATGAACCCCAAACCGTTAACACATAGTTTGCAAAGTTACCTCTCACCACCTTCAATCCTCGATTGTGTATGGTTTGATGTCATTTGGGAAGATCTACATACATATACATCACTCATGTCATTAGCATATTAGGCGTTACGCAAAAATAAGAGGATTTATGTGAAGTTGAATATGTGTCTCACCGTTGGAAAACTATTGTTAAGTCGAACTGAAGTAATCACATGAAATGCATACAACATGACGTAGTATCCGCACTCCCAACAATTTTGTTGGCTTTTATACTACATTGACAAATAGAAAAATTTGGAGGAACTTAGAGGTATTAGTCTAAAAATCTTGTCAACACCCAATAGTCATGTTTTCTTACCTTGACTTCCGCGACTCGAAAAGGACTTTGTCCACGTGGATTCACCGAAGTCAAAGAATCCTTTAAGAGCTGTACGAACGATGGAATCGGTGATCGATGTTTTGGATCCATCCAATAAACGTGCTTGGTCGTCTTATTTACCACGATGAAGAGCCAATGTCCCCTAAATATTATCGATAAATATAATTTACAACAAATACATTAGTATCCTGAGAAAAGAATTATAAATTTAGAACTATTGCCAAAATAACATGAAACTTGCTTTTCAAGTAAGGGTAGTAAGAAAAAGATTTTGTTAGAGTCCCATAACCCTTGCTTTAGATAATCAAGTCTTTCCTCTCGGAAGTGTAAAATCTCTTGGCACCGATCGGGGCACAAGAAACCTATCCATTGCTTCGATCGATGTTGGGACGCATGATGCAAGTAACTTGTTCAAGAATGAAACAACGATTAGAAGTGCCAAAAAATGTAAGTGAACTTGAAAATTTGCATGAGTTATGATGAACGCAAATATAATTACCATTGATATAGTGACATTGCGGTTTCCGCGATCATGTCGCACTTGAAAACATCTTCAAAATCAGCCCATAGCATGGGGATCAACCTTTCAACCCCAAAAACCGACTTCGGTGTTGGGAAGTAAAAGGTTTCAAGTCGATTGGTTCTAGATAGCTTGTCAAATAACACTTTGACCATAGGTGGCATTTCCAACACTTGTACTTCCGGGGGTGGTTTTGATGGTAGGTCTAGAGGAGATGGTTTTGTTATCGTTGGGAGTTTTGTGGTAGGTGGAATTTTCACCACTTGTACTTCCGGGGGTGGTTTTGATGGTAGGTCTAGAGGTGATGGTTTTGTTATCGTTGGGAGTTTTTTAGTAGGAATTTGCACTTGTGTGTGTTTTGAAGACCTTTTTCGAGGTGGGCAAAGGATTTTTGGATCACTCTCTCCCAAAGTCTCTACAACTATAAGTCTCCTAGACTATAGAATGAATAATCCCTTTGCATCTTTAACCAATCGACATGAAGCCTCGGGCATTGGTAGGATGGATTCGGGTACTATTGATTCAACTATAGAAACAACTTCTAACCCATCTCCTACGGCAATATGATGATGATATTTAATAGATTCCTCAAAGGTTCCATTTGCAACATGTATAGGGTCACTATAAATGTCACCATCAAGAAAGAGCTTATAAGGGTATGAAACCTATGTTTATTTGGAAAAAACGGAAAAAATTATAATCAAATATGAACAAATACGAACATTCTCAAAGTAATATGATGATATTGAACTCACCATTTTAGGACTTGGCACATGATCGTAATTTTCTTGATCGTCTCCTTGTCCTCCCTCACACTCCATTGGGGAGTGATGTAACTCGAACGATTGGGGAGTCCAATTCTTTGAAAGGTCATCCAAGTTATCGGGAAGCACCGCACCTTGACGTTTAACTATGAACGACATTGCAAGGTCTCTTTTGGCTTGTCCCAGTTTAAGAGAGGCAATCTCATTCTCCATCATCTTGAATCTCAAATCATAATTCACCCCCGATGGTTGAGACATACCAAGTACATCTCTAGGTTTGATATGAGGTCCATACCCCCTCAATCTACCCGGGTGATCTTTATTCTCTAAAGCCTCACTAAGCACACCATATTTGGGGGTAGGTGTGAAATCTCCGTTCACAACTCTAACTTTTATAGCTTCCTATTTCGAAATAGAAATAATTATGGAAGAAATTTTAATATATGAGTAAAACGCCATACAATATGATTATATATAATGTAAATGTGTATGATGGATAACTTACAACTTTGTTAGCAAGATCTATTGATGGTTGATGACCACCAAAACCACCGTCCTTGACCTCTAGCGACTTCAAAAAAGTATCATGTTGCTCGACCTCGGCAATGGGAATTGGAATTGTAGTTGAACGTGCTTCCTCTTCACTCATACCGTCATTCATCCTTTCCTTGACACATCTTTCATAATCTTGCACAGAAAATTTCTCCCTCGCGAGAGGCATACCCGCTCTACCCGTACGATGATACAACTTGTTTGCCTTAGCACTAGTAATCTTCTTTAGATTTGACCCCTTGTAGACAATTTAATAACATATTTTAAGTTTATGATATGAAATATCGAGCAAAATGAATTTATGTTATGGATATATAGTTACACAATCAAACTAGGGTGATGGAAAATTTACATTGGCAACATAACCTTCGACATGTCTTCTAAAGATTTCCCAACACTCGGGTCGAATGTCGGTGTAGACATCCCACGGAAGTACGTTGGTCTTTCTTTTATTATGTATGAAATTCCTCGCCAAAATGTAACTATAATCTCAATGATTTTTGCACATTCGCTCTAGTGTACTTTTGAACAACCTCCCTTCGTTAGGGGCATTAATGATGAACGGTCTCTAACATAGGAAAAAAAAATAATTCCATGCTATACTTTTGCATTGATAACAAGCACACACATGCATACATAATGTAGTAAAACTCAATAATCACATAAGATACACATACCTTGCATTCAACGAACAATTCTTGTTTCTTAGTCATTGGGCCGGGACCATGCGCCAATTGACGTTGGTTATGTCTAGCTGAGTACGTACGGTTTTACCAACCCAACTCTTCCATAACCATCTTTCTTCACCAATTGGATCCCCAAAAATATCAAACTCCATATTAGTCATAATATTGTCCTTAAGACGTTGTGCAATCACTTTACAATACGTCCTTGATTTCCAAAATGGATCATTTGCACCATCACCTAGATTACCTTCACCAACCGACGCCTTGTTACCCTTCTTTTTTGAGGGGGCATGTTAACCTACTAATAAATAGCAAGGAAATATTACTTACAATAAAGCCACTCTCAACTAAGATTTGAATGAAAACATAACTTCAATAAGATGTGATTTCACTAAGATTTGAATGAAAACATAACTTCAATTAGATGTGATTTCTTCTCATTTTCATGCAATTAATTAGCACATGCAAATCGATAGCAATCTAAACTCAACATCTAACTTGTATATACGTATAGAGATTCATGTCATCAAATATATGCACAAGGAGCTGAAACATATATTGAAATTTGAAGCAACACGCAACTATTTGCCCACCATTCTACTTCCATATGATGCATAGTGAGTAAGAAATTTTGCCCACGGGTGTAGGAGGATGGAGAGGAGGGATGATACATACCTTATACTTCTCACAAAGTTAATTGAACTCTTTCAGATCTAAGTTGGAAAGGACCGGTCGAAAGTAGATCTAAGTCTCATAAAATGAGATTAAGTTGTGTGGGTAGATGAGAAGATGTAAGAGGAGGTGGGGTTTAGGAGATAGATGGAGAGAGGGGTAGGAGATGGATAAAGAGAGGTGGGAAGAGATAGAAGATAGAAGAAAATGTGTTGGGTTGACCCTTCACAAGCTGAATAATGATGCAGCCCTGCGTTTAGATGCAGCACGTATGCTTTTTTGAAGTCTAAATCAGAATAGATTACGTGCAGAGAGCAGCAGCTTGATCAATAGAATGATGAAAAGCCAAATTGCAGCAATCTATTGCGGTTTGCACCGTCTACATATGGTTTACGTTGTCGGCAAGTTTACATGAATCGGGGCACAATATAAAATGGTCATATGAGATGAGTTACTTTTGAAATGTAGAGTTCTTAATACCAATAGATTGTGATAAAACTCAACAGAATATCTAACCGGGTATAGTCCAGTATAGAATATGTATTCGGAGCAGACCCAGACATCATTTGACACCTTGATTCAGAAGCCATACTTCCTGTTGTTCTACTTCGTTTAATCAATAGTTTAACAATCTATTACCTAGGTTTAGAATTCGTAAATAGAGTATGGTATATATTAAAAACGAATCGGGTCTTCCCAAATCAAAAACCCTTTCTGACATTCAAAAAACCAGATCTCCTTATCACCACGCCTCCCCAGATGATTCTCCCCAAAATGAAGAAGAAAGTACCCCCACGCCAGCCACCGGTGACCACCACCGGCCATGAGTCCGATCCAGACGCCCAAAGGAACGGTACCGGGGATCCGAACCAGCTTCCCTTCCACCTCAGACGCGACGATGTTAATGATGATCATCAGCCAACGGGAACCGAGATTCCTAGATTCCGGCGGAGCCATGTTGAAAGAGGAGCAGCTCGACCTAAAAGCCCAACCGCCAGCAAGCTGTTTTATGGCTCGGATTCGGAGAAGCGCTATGTGGCTTGGGTTCCGTCTCGTCAACTGACAAATACCAAGGTAATCTAGCCCGATTCTGTCAAAGATTTGGGATTAGACTACTTGCTAGACTATTTTAAGCCATCTTACCTTCAAAAACTAATCTGCTCAGATTGTGAGGCTTATCGTGATTTAGTCTTGCAATTTTATGCAAACTTAGGTTATGAGTTGTATGACAAAGATGAGACTACGGTAAACGGGGAGAAGATTGCTGTGAATAAGTTTACCATAAACTCTGTGTTAGATTGCCCATGGGTTTGCAGTAAAACATCTGTGGATGATAGTGGTAGGGTTCCTTATGAGGTATTTTACCATAACGAATGGTCCGCCGTATCAGAGAAGCAACCTCTGGATGTGTTGGAGTTGAGTCGGGAGTATTTTCGGTTGAGGCGGATAGGCTTGAAGATTTGACTGCAAAGGATTTTGACATTGACAAACTTTCAGTCGACCATAAAATAGTCTTCCAGTGGGTGTGTCTAAATGTATTGCCAACAGGGGGTAAGGCTTGTGAACCAACAATAGGGAGCTTGATTATTTTCTTCTACTTGGTTAAGGGTTATAAGATTAATCCAGGCTACACTATCATTGGGTACATGCGCAAGTGTCCGGCGGGTCATATCAAATCGAAACAGTTGCCCTACGGTCATCTGATCACTGAAATTATCAAGAAGCACGGTGTTGATCCCACTGAACTGCCCGTTGTGACCATGTACTACAGCAAGGGTTGGTTTGAAAAGAAGCATTTGGTGCTTGACAAGGAGACCAAGCGATACATGGCAAAGCCACTTCCTCCTTGCGCAAGGGCTGCAGCCGCGAAAAGGCGCAGGTGTGCAGAAGACATTGCTTCATCGTCTCGTGCACAAGGTATGTGTTTCATTTTTTTCTTTATGCTACCATCACAAAATATTGCATGAAATTCTGTGAATTATATTGCCGGCTAGATTATATGATTCCATTTTTGGTGTTGAATGTCGCGACAATTGAAATAAACATGCTCGTGAAGATGAAGAAACTAGTTGACTGTTTCACGGGGCACGTAGAAGCTCACAAGAAGGAGCTAGCTGAAATAGTGAAGCAGCAAAATGCCATTGTCAAAGAATGTGGGTTGGAGCTGGTGCTTAGTGAGGATGAAACGGTGCCTGATTATGGCCCGATACCCGGTGACAGCGACATGACCAGACCGACAAGAAAGGTGAAGAGTGATGGTATGCCGATGTTGTTTCCGGCTTAATCTTGTGTTTGCATCTGGATTTGATTTTTATTTCAAGTATGAACAATCTATTTAGTGTTGTTGTTCAATTTGAATGACTAATGTTGTCCTAGTTATGATTTTTCAAGCATTTATAATGCTTTGTTGTTATTTTGACTATGAACATGTGGTAATTATTGATTATTCGATAGTTTGGCTTTCGAATTTTTTGGCTATGTTATTAGGAATGGTTTGTGAGACAGCATGTCAGGTATATATTGAATGTTAATTCGAATGCATATATGGAGTAAACGCAATAGATTGAGGTATATTGCATTTGAGATATCTAAAGCACAACCTATTACTAAACCTATTTGATGTAGTCCATATGAATAATAATACATTTGGTTCTATTCATATAACGTTGAATAGAATTGAGCCGTACCAAACATAAAGAGCCGAAATAATTCATGATCAAGATCGGCACATTAAAAACTAATAAAAGAGCGTGATCGGCATGATTATAGATAATCGATCAAATGATCAATGATTGATAATCATCGGCTCGATCTCTAATCACATAAGATCCATTCTTGATCGAGACTTTGATCAACTTAAAGTATGACTTAAAAAGAGATTAAAAACACAAGAACGATCAATCTATGGAGGAGTGACTCGACTACGGGCATCATATTTGTTAATAGGCATATTACCTTTTGCAGTGAATCAAAATGTGATGTATAATAATTTAACCTTTCATTGACATATAACCGGTACCTTTCCAGATGAATTTCTTTAGAAGAAATCAAAACTTTACAATGCTTCTAATATGTCAATGAATATATAAATTCGCAATTCAGTAACAACCGGGAACATTGTTAGTCTTGCCAAGTCATTTATCTGTAAACGGGAATGTGCACAGCTAACAGAATTGAATTGTGACCCACACTGTCATTTTGGATAACTTTTATAGTACAAATACCTAGACACTAGCACCGTCTTTGTGTTTACAATTGACTATACAGTAATAGTTAATCATGTGCACATGAACCTTGTCATTACAACTTGGCTTACAAAACAGAATTTGAACCATTGATTCTAAAATGTAATAATTGCTTTTTGTTATATTCGTAGATAATTAACATTAGCACTATACAAAGCAATGATTAATTAGTGAATAAGTAAAATAAATGGATTATACTCTAAATTAACCGTGCAATCTGTATTATTATAGACGGGTAAATTTGAATAGCTAATTCAATAATGACCATTCTATTCTATTTCACATGTGTTACATTTAATAGTATGTATTCTACCAGGTCAATTCCTCATTCTCCGATTCAATAGACTGTGTAATGTACCCTATCTATTTTATTTTAGAATTCGACGTGTTAAAAGTAATTCATTTAACATTAGTAATAAGATATGTATACTAATTTCTTGCAAAAAAAGAATATAAAAAAAAAGAAATCATAAAACTATTATGATTAAGAAGGGGCATTTATAAAAGTAACTCATCTCTAAGTCAAATTCAGTCCATACAACGTCTAGTTACACGTACTCCTAGTGAAACAGAATAGATTAGTGTATGAAAGACTATCTATTATATTTGAGAAATCGTAAACAAAAATTCCTATATATAGCAGCAACCCACATTAGCAATTGCAACCCGTATTTGAATCGACAAAAAAGGACAAACACAGATTTTTCCCCCAAACCGTGCCGTTCCGTTCAGATTTCAAAATCCCACCAGATGTCGCCAAATGGAAAGTGTGGAAAAGGTCGTGGAGGCAGAGGCAGGGGAAAGGGAACCGCGACCCGCGGTGGGAAAGGAAAAGAGATGGTGGTCGCTCTGGCAGTTGAAGAAACCTCTTTCGAGTCTAAAGATGAGACCTTTGATGCCGACCTATTCTACAGCCTAGATCACCATAAAAGGTATGTGGAACTGTCGAAGAAGGGAAAATTAGTTGAATGTTATGCTATACCTGCTGAACAGATTGATGAGTTAGGGTTAGGGTATGCTGTTGGCGTGTTTGATAAATTTCACTGTGCTTCACTATTATTGAACACCAGCCCATCCTATAAGGAAGAAACCCTCCAGTTTTATGCAAATTTAACCCCAGGGGATAATGGTACTTGGCTGACATCTGTGAATAGGGAGGGGTTTGTTATTAGCTGGCAAAAAATCAATGACGTTCTTGGCTGCCCTTACCAATCATCTAGTGACCTAGCACCTTCTGTACTCAATGGCCCTTTGAATGTTTATTATGAGGGGAGTTGGGATGAAATTATAGAGATGGAGGATGGGTACAACAGATTAGAAGTAGGTGCTGGTTATTTTGGGCATGCTCCCAATGACAAAGGCGTTTCTGCCGATTGCTATGACTTGCACTCATTGTCATTCAGAATAGGGTGTTGTATGAACTGCTTTACAGGTGTGTCTTCCCCACGAGCGACAATGTGACTGAACCTACCACGACGATCGCTTTGATGTTTTTCTATGTGATGCTTGAGCGAAACTTCAATCCTGGCTTCGCTATCCTCAAGCGAATGACAAGTGTGGTTACAAAAAAGTACAGAGGGAGAAACATGCCTTATGGGAATCTCATAACCACCCTTCTTCAGAAACTGAAACCTGGATTTCAGTTTACTTTAGAGCCTATTCCCTGCAAACCATTTACAGCGAGGTACTTCACGAAGTACGGCTGGATTCTGCAGAATGGTGCGTGGGTTATTCGACCTCCTAAGCAAAGCAACAAGCGCCAAAGAGCGGATGAAGGTATGTCCTATCACTTTCACTAGCTGGTTTGAGTTATTTTAATTTGTTTTATACTTCTGAATGAGATATGTTGTAGTACTATAATTATGGTAGCTTTTTTACAATGCTTGTGTGCTGATTTCATGTCATTATAGAGGTGGATTCCAGTCTAGAATGGTCTCACATGTTTGCTTCCATGAGGAAGAACATCAAGAAAATCATAGCAGCCCGAGCTGAATCTCATGCTGTTTTAAAGTCTACAATGGCGTATGCACGTGCATTCAGTTCGAGTAGCTTCTCAGCTAATGAGGTGGACGACATCATGGGGTCTGGACAGGATAAAGCCACTTGAAGATGTGCATGAAGGAGGACCTCAACTTAGACCTATTATCGAGGAGGCTGTTGCTAAAGATGCTGAACCACATGCTGTTGCAAGTGAAGCTGGAGGGAAGGAGAATGCTGAGGTTTTAGAGCAACCCATGGACTCAACGGTTGCTGATGCAGACAATATCAAGCAGAAGCAAATCGATGGTGTAGAAGGGGCAGATGATGGCCAGTCCGACGCACAACACACAGTTGCAGAAGACGGTCTCAGAAATGGTGAGCTGAAAGGGTGATGTCCCCTAATCGTTGAGTTGAAAAAAACATATAAAATTCTTTTGTAGTGGTTACTCGACCTCTAGGTCGATACATACATTGCTTCGCCAACAAACATTTAGTCACGGCTTTTCTATGAACTAGATGATTGTGCTTTTGTTTGAACTTAAAGCAATAAAATGCCACTTTTTTGTACATGTTGTGCTGTATTGTTATTCATATTTGTGTATTCTTTGTAAAATGTTTTTGATGCTCTGTCTACTGTGTTGTTTTCTATATGAACTTTTTATAATTTATACATCTGAAATCAGATAGAATAGAAACTATCACATTTGAGATGTTGTTAAACCAGATTTATCGTCATTATCTACTAGATCACAGAATCGGGTCACTGCCGGACACATTCAAGAACTCATGGCAGATTGGAATTGATTGGCTTTACGCTGGCTAGAGTTGAACATTTTAGAACACCATAGAATGGGTAATCGGGTCATTGCCGGACAAAATGTTACTTTGCAATCGTCTCGACATTAACATGTATGATACATAAATGATTACGGTTCTATTGACCTTCAGAATGCTACATTTTAGTTTGCAACTGTTTTCTAATCGATTGTGTAACCGAGTCATGTCCAGACATTCAGCACAATACAATTATGTTCATATAAAGTCTTTCTAAAATGTAATAGATACATAGTTTATCCATATCTGGACAGATGAAGCAAAGTTCTTCTTAAATGTAGGACAGTATGTGTAATCGGGTCCCGTCCGAACACCTACCGTCATTGGGGTCGATCGTCGTTGAGATGGATTTATCATGTCAGGTTTGGTGCTAACACATATACTATTGGACTAGAGAACTCTAAAACAGTATACTATTTTGTTTTAGATATCTTCATTACATTAGAGTATTGATGAAAATGACATTATTATCGTCAAATGCTACTAAACCCATCTGTCCACTAATCTATAACAACAATGGATCAAATACATAGGCTAAACTTCAACAAAATGTAAAATTATTCCGAAAAACTCACACCAACAACCCTATTACTACTTTGTCTTCTTTGATGTCTTCTTCGCCTTGTTTTTTGCTTTTCCCTTTCTCTTCCTTGAATTTCCCTGAGCATCCACCCATATTCCCTCGTCGTGGTCTTCCCTGCAAACATATTTCTTCATATTTGCCTCCGTTCCAGCCAGACTAAACGACTTTTCCAGAATTGGTAATGAAAATTCATCGATGTCATTCAAGCAATCATTAACGCACTCGGCGCCAACAATAGTCCTCTTTCCTTTCACCATTATTTCAAGATGCTTATTTGCCGGATCTTTAACATAAAAAACCTGATCACCCTGGGAGGCAAGTATGAAAGGGTAATCTTTATAGCAACGCTTCCTCATATCTACCAAAGTGAATCTGAGATGATCTATGCTTGTCCCTGTCTTCGGATCAACCCAATCACATTTGAATGTTGGAACCGTAAAAGAAGCATAGTCCAACTCCCAAATATCGGTGATCGTTCCATAGAATCTGCTTTGTATGTAGCTAGCACTCTATAGTTCATCTGAAAGAACAGAGACACCACTGTTCTGTGTAACGGCATTGGCATCCATTGCTTTAGTCCCATAAGTGTATCCCTTTACATCATAACCTCCATACGAATATACTGTAATCGATGGTCACCTAGCCAGGCACACTACAGTATCTTCATTATCACCATCATCAACAATTTTATTTAACCAATCCGAAAATGTCTTCACGTGCTCTTCAAGGACAACTTCTTCAGAATTAGTATCAAACTGAAGCCTAATTTCGTCCATGTGCCGTGCCACATACGGAGCTACAGCGGGATGGTTGCGCAACACGTACAGATGAGCAACTCTCATATCATCGAATGTCGGATTAACTAAACCACTATTTTTTAACCCACGCCCTTCGAGCCGCCCATCATATCTAGATTTTGGGCATCCAACTGTGTCGACGAAATTTAAATAAGCTGTGCAAAATTCTATCGATTCCTCTGCTACATGCCTTTGCACAATTGATGCATCAGGTCTATACCGATTCTTAGCAAAACACTTGAAAATCTTCATGTATCATGTATCGTTCAAACGGATACATCCATCGGAGGTAAACTGGACCACAAGACTTTACCTCGCGCACCAAATGGATAATCGAATGGACCATTATGTCAAAGAATGAAGGTGGGAAAAACATCTCCATTTTACACAACACATCAATCACCATTACCTGCAATTCGTCTAAACAAGCACGACTAATATTCTTCTTGGATATGGATTTGAAGAAAAGGCACAATCGACTAATGCACTGCCTAACATGAGATGGTAGACTAGTTCGAAGTGCTATGACGATGATCTCTTGCATTAAATTGTGGCAATCATGTGACTTCAAGCCACTTATTTTAAGCTCTTCAAGATTGACACAACGAGAAATATTGGATGAATAACTAGTCGGTACTTTCATCCCTTTCAAACACTCCAAAAATGTCATCTTCTCCTCAATTGACATAGTGTAGCATGCAGGCGGAAGATAAGTCTTACCCTCACTAGTGGACAGACTTAGGTTTCTAGGCGGTTCATTCGTACCATTCACGGCATTTTGGAAATGCCGTAATGGGTTGTGCCGTAAAATGGCACTTCTTCTGGGCGGTTAACAAAACGCCTTAAACATGCATGCTGCGCACGGCGGTTCAAAACGCCGTGTGCAGCGTTTAAAAAACGCCCTGTATACCTGTTACGAATTCGCCACCTCATGTCGCCTGTGTCTGTAAATGTGAGTGATACGATATCGCCGCCAGTGATCGCCTGTTAAGGCGAACTCGCTTGTGTTGGTCGCTTGTTTCTAATAATACACAAGCAAAATCGTAACCAGACTCGCTAGGGTGAAGCAGGCGAGACCGCTGGCGTATTCGCCGGAATATATGGGAATATTAAATTTGAAAAAAGACTCAATGGTCATGGTGTTACGGTATCGTGTATCATCTCGCTTGTGGTCGAAAAAGAAAAGCGAGTTCGCCTTCTGGAGGTGGCGAAACTAAAAAGCGAACTCGCCACCTGAAAATGTAGCCAGACCAGATGGGCACAAGCGGAGTGGGATACGACACCGCCAGAAGAGGCGAATATTAGGCGACGTCGTGCACATATTTGTTGTAGGGAATGTGATTGGCGAATTCGCCTTTTGAATTCGTCTATAGAGGCGAATATTGGAGGCGAAATCGTTTGAGGCACGCCAAGGGCAACAGAGTCTAGCAAGCGAGTAGCCAGGCGACGTCGCTTTTGTGGGCGAATGTATAGGCGAAATCGTTTGAGGCACGCCAGGGGCAACAGAGTCTAGGCAAGCGAGTAGCCAGGCGACGTCGCTTTTGTGGGCGAATGTATAGGCGAGGCCGTGTGTATGACCGCTTGTTATATTGTAGTAGAAGGCGTGCCAGGTAGCGAACTAGCTTCTGGATTCGACATGAAGCGAATAAGGAAGCGAATTCGTTTGCTTGCAAGATAGAATTGTGTAATTATTTGTTAAAATTGACCCGTTTCTTTCGAAACATGAATCGGGATACCCGACTCAACATAAACCTGTCAAATTTAAATCCAACGCCCCTATACTAATACTAAAGATGCATAACCTAAGCACACAAGTGCGATACCAATGTCAAGCCCCTACCAAAAAGAGAGACAATACTTTTTCATGCCTTGGGGAGGTTAGGGACCTGTGGCCTTGCAATGGTAAACGCACGGTTGTGGACCAGATATTTAGCCATTTGGTCTCTTCCGTCGTTAAGTTCTTGCAAGGAGAAAAGAGTGATATCATCCTTGAATACCTATGATTGAAAAAAACGCTTATTAGGAAATCTCGACGAATTTAAATGAGATTAGACGCGTGTAGCGTACCTTTAGAAGATCTAGCATGTCTTTTTGAACACCATCCACCACCATCAAACCAAAGATCATTGTGTAATAGCCACATTCATAGTTCGATGATTGCTTCCTAGACTACAAAAGTGTTTAAAACATAAAACATTACTATACTTATGGTACTTTAAACGCAAATGTTGATTTTTGAAAGGACGTGATAGCATGAGCACAACATCTTACCCGAATGTTTATAAGGTGGAAGTCGAGGAGTGTTTTGTCGTTCACTTGAAGAATTGCATTATCAAGGAGATCGGCGAATGTTCGTGATGGAGGGCGGTGGAGTGGGTCTATCCAATATACTTGCTTTAAAGCGGGTATTATTGCAACAAAACTCCAATGATCACTACAAATCACATGAAAGCATAATGGTCATAAAAAAAGAATGCAGTAGAGCAAATACAATATATTTAGCATGAGTAATAGAGCAAATTGTAAGGTATACCTCTCGAGATATGGTCCGATCCATATTTTCTTTGATTTGTCGGAGAGAGTAGAATTCAAGTAATTAAGTCTTTGCCTATTGCTCTCCATACTAGCTTGCAAATGCATTGGATGCAAAAATCCAATGAAATGCTTGCTCCGGTGATAGGCATGGTGATGCAAGAACCTGTGAATGTAGTAGACAATCATGACGAGGATGTAATCATATATGGTTTGATAATTGAGTATTCTCATGAAACACATACAAATGGCTTACATTTGATTGAGGCAAAGAATGGTGGCGGGAAGTTCATTGAAATTCCAGAAATATTCAAAATCCTCCCATGGTACGTGGATGTCCTTTGTCATGGTAAAGCACCTTTCATTTCCGAGAAAGGCATAGCATGCATTCTTGTCGTGCGAGGATATCAAATCATAAAAGACTCGGACGAATGGTGGAAGGGCTTTCATAAACTCCACGAGCATGGGGTCTAATGTTTGTCTAGCTATAGGCAAGGCATGCACGGGTATTTGTGGATTTTGTGGAGTTTGTGGTTTCCTACGGGGTATGGAGGTGGATTTTTCATCAAGCACCAACCATTTTGGCCATAGAACAAGGAAACCTTTAGCCTCCCCTTCAACAACAACATAAGCTAAATAACATGTCCCCTTGGCCCTTTGGGCCTGTTTTATATAACTTATCTGAATGTTTTTCAATTTAGTTCAGTATTTTTCAGTTCAGTTCAGTTCAATATTTTTCAGTTAAGTTAAGTTAAGTGCATTATACTTTTAAATTTTTTAAAACAAGTTATATGTTTTAAATTCAATTCAATCAATTCCTAAAAAATATAATTTAATTTAATTCTGTACAGTGAAAATATAATTTTATTATTTTAATTTTATATTGAAATTCATTTCATTTCAGTTAAGTGCAGTTCAATTCAGTTCATTACAGTTAAATGTAGTTCAATTCAGTTGTATTTTCTATTCTTGAGTTTCACTTTCTCTACCATTAGGTAGAGATTGCCAAATTCTTGTTTCTATATCCATTTGATTTGGTTGCATTATCCATTTGATTTTAAACAATGTATTGATTTGTTTCTTCAATTTCTTTTTGTTCAATTAAGTTCAGTTGAATATAATTTAGTTCAATTTAATTTATTAAAGCCAGGTTCAGTTTATTAAGTTGGATTTTGATGAAATATGATTTGATAAAATACAACTTCATTTATTTACATCAATGCATTGCTTGTTTTCTTCAATTCAGTTCAATTAATTTCAAAACTATGTTCAGTATGATTCAGTTCAATTCAGTTTAATTAATAAGTTAGGTCCAATTTGTTAAGTTCATAATTGATGATATATGATTTGATAACATTTTATTAATTTAATTACATCAATGCATACTTTTGTAAGTTCAACTTAATTAAGTTTGGTTAAGTATGCTTCATTTTATCAAGCTAGGTTCGATTTATTAAGTTTGATGCTGATAAAATATGATTTGATAAAATATAGTATAATTTTGTTATAACAATACATTGATTTTTTTCATCAATTCAGTTCAATAAAGTCCAGTTGAGTTTACTTCAGCTCGATTTTGTTTAATATCTAGGATGATTTTATCAATTTCGGTTTTGATGTAGTATAACTGGATAAAATTTAGCTAATCTAGTTATATCAGTGCAGTGATTTTTTTCTTCATTTCAGTTTTGTTCAGTTAAGTTCAATTCAGTACAATTCAATGACTTATTTTGTAATAAAAAATTTGAATATAAATATATATTTTATTAAAAAAATCAAATGAATTTTAGTTCAGTTCAGTTCAATATTTTTCAGTACGATTCAGTTCAGGCGTATTAAACATGCACTAAGTGCATCAAAATCATTTCAAACTCGCGCCAAGTAGCACAACACACCAAATCAATAGGCAGCAATTAGAGGTTGTAGTTGTACCATTCACACCTAAGGTTTCTTGTAAGCTTCAGTGTAAAGACAATGCTTCATATCCATTATGTGTGAGAGCAAGGGCTTGGCTATGCTCATCAATTTCAGGGGTTGCTCTTGTTGAGTATCATATAAATATAGGCCTGGATGATTATAGTTGTCAAGTGACAACATAACCAACTGATCAGCAACAAGCAGTTAAAGCGGTACCAGATTCACAGTGTCAGAAGAGTGGATTGTAAAGATGCGAGTCCAAGATTCCTCGACTCCATATTCCTTCATCATCCACACATCGAAACAAGGATCAGTACGCTTGTCGGACAAACAAAGACAACCATCAACACTTGCAAGTGCTGATATATTGCAACAGCCTGGTGGTAGAGGAACAAGCTTGAACTCTTGAGCTGTAAAATAAAATCCGACAACCTGAATATTGCGCGATTCATCATATATTAGCCATGTGCACGCAGCTAACTACCCTCCACAAAAACTTCAGCACGACCCAAACTATTCAAGTCCTCCCAGCATTCAACCTTTTCACTGAATCCCTCTGTCCTCATCCACGAATCCGTCCTCGAACTATAGATAAAATAAACATAGCCATGATAATAAGCCAGAATTTTTAGGATTTTCAAATCATCGTTTACAGCATCATATCCAAAAACGTGCATTGCTCTAAGATTAGTACTCTTATCACCGTAGGGTTCATGTTTTGCATGGATCTCCCGGCAAAATTTGGTGATCGGGTTCCATAAGAGCAGATATTCATTCCCTGCAGGCACAAGTACACGAAGGCAGATGATTCCCCTGTAGGATCCCGATAAACCAACATAAATCAATCCCGGCAGCCTAAAAATCCCGACAGGGTCAATCAGCCTAGCGACTTTTGCAACACAATCAATGTCCATCAATTTCTTATCAGGCCCATGCAGCGCTATCAAAACCCTAGGTCTGGTTTTCAGTGATAAGTCGTAGTGTTTTCTGGTGAATATGGCGCTATCTATAATATCCCGATAAGACTTGGATAAACGACGGAATCTAGCTACACTTTTCGCTGGCATCCTCAGCAATATATCGATCAATACATCTTCGGGAATATCACAGCCCGTTGAAGATTCACGACATGGCCTCTTGTCCTCCATGGTTGCAGCTTTCGATCAAATTAAGTCTATTTGTTTTGGTTCAGAATAATGGATTGGTTGCAATATAAATGGAGGACGTATGCATGCTTCCGTTTTTATTTTGGATTAGGTCTCCTTTCTTCCCCCATTCTCCTTTTTCACTCAGCGATCTAGTACACAAATCTGTGATTTTGAAACCTATCACGGGGCTGAAATTGATGCTTCTTATTTCAAAACTCAACAAGAAATCAAATTCAATAAACTCCAACCTTAAGATCAAAATGTCAATGTTGGTCGGAACATCGATTTATCAGTGAAGAACAGGAGATATGGAAGTAGTAGCATTAATAACAAACAAAAATCGAAATGAATTACTGAATTTGTAGCTCAAAATGATCTTAGCTCAAAGGTCCGGGAAGCCTTTGAAATAAACAATGGTATAAATCCCATAAGAATCCAAAGCTGTCCACAAAACCTTAGTTAAATAAAATTAAAAAGTCTATGCACCAGTACTTCAAATTTAATTCAGCAAAAACCACAAAAATAAACATGAAGTATACATAATGAATTAACCACTGATCATGGATACATCCATGGAAAACACGGATGCATCACCATCCACCTCGAGCTCCTTCACCTTGAATACATAGCGCATTCCAGTGCGAAGCGAAAAATGCGATGAAAATTACTCCATCCCGTTGAAGAACACTTGTCCAGAGTTAAAACGAATTATGCTCCACCTTAAGGGGAAATGATCCTTCCTTAGTAGTTAGTATACATGATCACATTCTCTTTCCGAGTCCAATCAAAAGCTGATGCGAGAGAGCTAGGCACAAGCTTTATAAATCAAACAACACCACAAGATGAAATTAGCATATCAGGTTCAGTTTTACATCCAATTTCAACTTCAAATAAGTATTAATTTACCATGAAGTGTTGATCCTTGTGTTGCGCCGCAATGGTCATTGAGAAGCTCAGTGAATCATGTTCTTGATCCATGGTTTGTGGTACATTTCTCAAAGAATCTACATCGATCAGCAAGAACAATGACATATAACTTTGCATTCTAGATATAAATACAAAAATTATCAGAAACATATATACCAGAAGCAGTACTTTGAGCTTGAGGTGTGCTACTTTCTCCAACTTCCATTCCAGGCGAACCTACACCAGCAAGAAGAAACCCACATGACCACTTATATTCTAATTCGCCATGTGACAAAAGCTGAATTAATACCATAGAAACATACCAGAAGGTGAACCAGCAGAACCAATGCTTTTTCGAAGAACATAATCTTTTTCATGAAGGGAATCGGGATAACTCCTCTCTAACATGATTGTCATGAACTCGAGAATCTCTTCTCAAATTTTCAGCTTCTCGTCTCTCAAACCGACCTCATGCTCCCTTCCATCTAGTGTTGACTAAACCATGGTTGCATAGTGTGGGTTAGAAGTTGTTACTTTGGTGTGATTTATGATCATTACTAGTAGTTAGTGCTAGTTAGTACTCATAGGAGTTTTGGGAGTTATAGACATGGAATAGGGCACTAGTCAAGCCTTTCATTAGTTAGCAATTAGTATTTCCCTTTCAATTGTACTCTATAAATAGATGCAATATAAACCCAGAAAAACTGAACCTTTTAGCACCAAAATCCCTCTTCTGTTTTTACTCTTTCTATTTCTAGCCATTTATCGTTCCCGGTTCCAACAATTGGTATCAGAGCTTGGGTGTAAGATGGCTAGACATGGATCGAAGTCACCAGAAAAGTCAATGGAGAGGCCGGAGGGGTCACACACAAGTCCACGTAGAGGGCATAGTTCGACAAGAGGTCCGAAAACCCGAGAGGTGGTGGTGCAGCAAGTGGTGAGAGAGAGTTCCATGGTGTACCCTATCCTAACTCGCACAAACTGCGCTGATTGGGCCCTAGTGATGATGGTGAATCTGCAAGCGTTAGGTTTGTGGGGAGCTATTGAGGAGGGGGACGTGGAGTACCGCGTGGACAGGCAGGCGCTGACAGCCTTCTGCGTGCAGTACCGCCAGACATGCTGGCAACGTTGGCTGTGAAGGACACAGCTAAGGAGGCTTGGGACATGATCAAGGTGCGGCACATGGGTGTTGCACGTGTTCGCGAGGCCAACGCGCAGAAGTTGCGCATGGAGTTCGAAACCATCAAGTTCAAGGATGGTGAGAACGTGGATGATTTTTCCATGAGGATCACGAGCCTAGTCAACAACCTCCGCACTCTTGGCGACACGTTGGAGGAGGAGACGGTCGTGAAGAAATTTCTCCGCGTTGTGCCACAATGGTACGTGCAAGTGGCAATTGCAATTGAGACGTTGCTTGATCTAAGCACGTTGTCAATTGATGAACTGACCTGGTTGCTGGAGGATCGTTTATAACATGGTGAACAAAACGACAATGGTGGTGCGAAATTGCTTCTCACGGAGGAGGAGTGATGTGCACGCCGAGACTACATGGAGAATGGTGAATCTTCCAATGCTGGTGGAAGGGGTCAGGGCCGCGGCAAGACTAAGGGTCATGCCCGTGGAGACCCTCCGAACCATAAAGAAGGTGTCACAGAAAATCGGGGAAAAGGTCTAAGGAGGGGCACATGTCACAATTGTGGCATCTATGGCCATTTTGCTTTTAAGTGTCACAAGGCAAAACAAGGAGAACGGGACAAGGCGTACTTGACCATGATCGAGGATGACCAACCGGCGTTGTTGATGGCATCTGTGGTTGAGGCGAAACCCCAAGACATCACTTGGCAGGCGCCAGAAAGCCAACGTGATGAGGTGCTTCATTGTGCAAGTCCTCCGACATGGTCGGATTTGGGGAGTAGCGGTTCCGTCATGAAGGCACTCCATGTTGGGGGTGCAAGACCGACTTTTAGGGGTGGCGACCAAGTTAAAAGGTTGACCGTAGAGGGTGGCGGTTATGTTGGTGAAACACTCAATGTCGAGGGTGCAAGACCGACTTTTAGGGGTGGTGACCAAGTTAAAAGGTTTACCCTAGAGGGTGGCGGTCATGTTGTTGAAACACTCAATATCGTGGGTGCAAGATCGACCTATAGGGGTGGCGACCAAGTTGAAATGTCAACCCTTGATGGTGGCGGTCATGTTATTAATGCACTTTATGTTGGGGGTGCAGGATCGACCTTCGGGGGTGGCGACCATGTTGAAAAGCCGACCTTGGAGGGTGGCGGTCTGGTTGCTAATGCGCTCCATGTTGGGGGTGCATGATCGACCTTCGAGGGTGGCGGTCATGTTGCAAGGCCGACATTGGAGGGTGGAGGTCTGGTTGCTAATACGCTCCATGTTGGGGTTGCAGGATCGACCTTCGAGGGTGGCGGTCATGTCGCAAGACCAACCTTGGAGGGTGGCGATCATGTTGCTGATACACTCCAGGTTGGGGGTGCAAAGTTGACGGTACAAGCTGGTGGTCCTGTTGGAGTGGCGCTTCATGTTGGAAGCGATCTCACATGTCCAAATAGTAATTCTGTCGCAGTAAGGGAGATGTGTTTGTTTGATCGTGACCGGGTCTTTTTGGCGCGGGTGGCACGAAGCAAGAACATGTTGTACATCTTGCAGATGGACATGTTGGAGTCTGATCTAGGTATGTTTGATGACAACTAACATGGTGGCGGCTAGGTGGCCGACATGTTGACCAACGTGACTCGGGAGAGTCTAGGTCATGGAGGTGATTTCATGCAACATGATTAAGGGGGTGAATGTTGACTAAACCATGGTTGCATAGTGTGGGTTAGTAGTTGTTACTTTGGTGTGATTTATGATCATTACTAGTAGTTAGTGCTAGTTAGTACTCATAGGAGTTTTGGGAGTTATAGACATGGAATAGGGCACTAGTCAAGCCTTTCATTAGTTAGCAATTAGTATTTCCCTTTCAATTGTACTCTATAAATAGGTGCAATATAAACCCAGAAAAGCTGAACCTTTTAGCACCAAAATCCCTCTTCTTGTTTTTACTCTTTCTATTTCTAGCCATTTATCGTTCCCGGTTCCAACATCCAGCAACTTCTCTCTCTCCTCCAGCTCTTTTTCCCTTAGAAACTTCCATACCTCAAACTCTTCTTTTTGATTGATCAATATCTATCTGAAAATTATTCAATTTTGATAAAATTTAATTTGATAAAATTTTAGTTAATATTGAAAACAAGATTACATCTAAATTTGATCAAATATCCAGTTACAATATTTTGATATTATAATATTTGTGCATGTTTGGATATTCTAATGTCCAATTCGCGGAATACAAATAACTCTGCAATTGGTAACGCAATTCAGTATAATTCATCTACTCTGCGGGGAAGCGCTGCCTAACGTGAAAGATTCACTAAATTGTTCGGCAACCATATTAAATCTTTTTGCTAGTAAACTATAAATTTAATGTGCAAGCTAAGACTGCATCTTCCCAAATTAATGTCCCAAACATCATTCAAATGTTAATCGTTATTCAGTTCTTGTTTTGCGAACCTCAAATTTGTCTCAGCTTCTTCTCCATCCATTGTTCAATGCAAAACCGAATTGCAGCAGCGGCAATGGCAATGCACCTCAAAAATGCAATTGTTAATTCGTTGCGATTTATAGTCAAATGGCCAAAGCTAGTGTTTTATCTGACTATCTGGGAGATTGTTTCGCACTCTTTGTGTTTTGTCAATAGTATTAAACGCCAGATTCTAGAAACATCCCAATTGTTCTCTCTATTTTTTTTTAATTCAAACCGTCATAGACGGGTTTTGAGGGTGTCCTCACTTTTTCATTAATATGAGCTCAAGAGTTGCCAAAAAGGCGTACATTTGTTGAGGTTAGGAGAAGTTTCTAAAAATATTTCTATCTAAATCTTCTCCGTACTCATGGCGGTTACACCATAATTATCTATGACTCTATCGTCATGATGAAACGCGGTTGTACGCTACTCCTAATTTTTAAAAAATTTCGATGAAATACATCTGAACATCCTAAAGTCTAATGCCCGAAAGCATCTAACTATCTAGCAGGTAAAGCACCAGTAACCTGAACCAACCCCATCAATAAAGTTAGAGTCAACCAAGTCTACCAGTCTAAATTCATCACAGAGTCGCCAGAAATACGTCGTCAAGACTATTCTGACTTAGATTTCTTCTGCATTGTTTAACAGAATAGAGACTAGAAGCCTAGGGGATTTTCCATAGTGCGGCTAATCCGTTTACAAGGAAAACAGCAGATAGGCACTGAATACTCGATAAAGTAGTCCAGATAATTATGCAAAAAGACCCTAATGAAGCACATATTTCATCTGACATAAATAAATAAAGAAGAGAATAGAAAACATTCATCAGCAACTGGATCCAAGATACTGTCGGTGGAGGGAGACTGTGTAGGTGGTGGCGTGTGTACTCACTCGCCGGCGCGTTGCGTCAAAAAGTAGGCGCGTTTTCCGGCGAAGGATTAGATCCGCTGATACGCTGGCTTGTTCGCGACTCCGACGGCACGCGGTGGCGCGTGGTGGCTGGGTCGGCCACGCGTGTAGCGCGTGGGTTTGTCTCCGTGTCTGATCTAGACTTATAGGAGCCGGATCTGTTGCCCCTTGTGGTTCCGGCAGCAAAATGCGGCGGTTTTAGGCGGTCTTCCCGTGATCTCCATGGCCGGCGATTGTCAGTGACTGTCTTTCCGGCTTCCTCACCCAGCGGCGAGGAGGAAAATCACTTCGGTGGACTTTCAATCGTTGGATCGCGGCGTCGATGCTCCGAGCTGTCGTCGTTGGCGGGGATGAAAATTTTCCGATGAGGGAGAGAAGGGGTGGTTGGGTACTGAAAAGGAAAGGGATAGTGGTGGAAGGGGTGGTCGGGCTGCGGCGAGGAGCGCCGGTGTTGGCCCAGAACCACCCCTCCGATCAGATCTGAAATTTGAGGCTCGGGTGGGTACAGAGGAGAGAGAAAGGAGAAAAATATTCAAGACACGAAGTCGCTTGACTGTGCCAATTGTTCTTTCTAAATTTTCATTTTTTGACTGCTTCTTTATGCCCCAAACAAATCAAGTCTGTAAAATCTCATTTTTTTTAGATAATAAATATTGTATTAATTAAGAAGAAAAGTTATTACAATTTAGGGCTTTTGCACGATCGTGCTCAGCCTGAACTTCTAACCTAGAAACTTTATAAAGCTAAAAATAAGAAAAGGTACTTAAAAGTGTTCTTGTGTCTCTGATGAGACTCCCAATCTGCCAAGGTGGCGGTAGATCTTCATTCAGCAATAGTTAGACTAGAAGCTGCGAATCCGTCTGAATCCGGATCAACTGACTGTGATATAATGGTTGCATTTCCTTGAAATGTGTGAGGGCCTTCCAGCATGCTTGGAGCTCTGCATGAAGCGGAGAAAAAGCTCTGAATTGTACTCCCCCACCTTAGGAGTTTGGAACTCTTAATGCAGACTGATAATTGTTCACGTCGCTGCTGCTCCACCAGTTTCCGCTTTATACGCTCCATCAAACCTAATCACCCATGCAGGTAGTTCTATCCATGGCTCAGGCTGTATAGAAGTTTCTGCTGAATGAGGTGGTATCTGGACTTCCTCAATATCAAGTAATGAATTGTTCTGCAGCCGGTCTAGCTCCGCCATAGCCGCAGTTGTAACAAGCATTGGTTCCTATATTCGCCCTTCAAAAATCTCTCCATTCTATCCTTCCATATATTCCATAGAATACAAAGTGTAAGGAGTATATCATGTTTCTGGGGAGTTGTGTCAAACCAATGCCAAAACCATGTTCTAAAACATGATACCGGAATTGCACCAAAGTCAAAACCAAACCTGGAAGCTCCCCAAACTCTCATTGCCTTGTCACAGCCAATAAAGAGATGGGCTGTGTCTTCTTGCAAAATACCACATCTTTTGCAAATTTGACTGTCAATACTGTTCCTGAACCATAGTCCTAAAGCAGTCGGCAATGCATTTTGTAAAGCTCTCCATACTCCTTTGATGATCTTTAAAGGCAGATTGAGCCCCCAAAATTTAGTCCATCCGTTATTAATTTGTATAACAGGATACTGAATATGTGGCTGCAATTTCCTGTATCCATCCTTAACATTATACACTCCTGTTTGAGATCCCTCCCATATGAAAAGATCCTCTTGCTGCTCAGATTTTGGGATGTGTATCTTTACTATCTCAGACACCAATTGGGATGGAAAGAGTGTCCTTACCAACGACATTCTCCATTCTTTTTGTGTTGAGATTAAGTGTTCCACCCATAACTATGAGTGTGCTGCAAATGCTAGCTGATGTGCTAGGGGGTTCAATGTTGAAGGTATCCACTATTCTGAAATGTGAATCTTATCACCCTTCCCTATTTGCCATTTTAAATCTGGTTGTATCAATTTCAATCCCCATATTATGGATTTCCAACCCCAAGTATCTTGCCCTCTGGCTGCTATCTTGTGAAACTGCTGCCTCTTGCAGTACTTCTGAGTGAATAATTTAGAGAACATTGAATCTGGCTTTGAAATTATCTTCCAAGCATGCTTTGCCAAAAGGGCTCTATTCATGTCCCTAGCCTTCCTTAACCCTAATCCTCCTTGAGTCTTATGCCTACACATCTGGTTCCATGACATCCATATATTCCTGATCCCTCTAACTTACCAGTCCAAATGAACTTTGCAGTCATCTTGTCTATCTTATCAAGAATTGATGTTGGAATTTAGATATTCCCATAGGATATATTGACAAAGCTGAGAGAGAGTGCTTTGCTAATGTTATCCTTCCTGCCAAACTAAGGTATTTTGTCTTCCATATATCATATCTTTTCCTCACAGTACTGATCAGCCCTCCAAACACTCTTATCTTCTCTTCTGAGAGATTCAGATTAATGCTAAGATACTTTGTTCCAATACCCTGTGCATGTATGTTAAGCATATATCTCAAAGAACTTTCTTCTTGAGGTGATACATTTGGGCTGACCTGTAGGGATGACTTACTGAAATTTAGCCCCTGGCCTGAAAATCTGGCAAACTGATCCAATATTTTTGCCAAGTGAAAGTACCTCAGATATTGGCACTTGAGGAATATGATACAATCATCTGCATACATCAGATGAGTTATGCTCTGAACTCCTTGACCACAGTTGTAACCCAGTGTCTGTGCTGATGTAATCCCTTGGGTAGAATTTAAAAAACCCGAGAGGAATTGCTGACATATAATGAAAAGATATGGGGAGAGAGGGCATCCTTGCCTGAGGTCTCGTACTGGAGTGAAAGCAGGTAATCTGTAACCATTCAGATTCACTGAGTATCTGACTGTACTGACACATTTCAATATCAATCCTACCCATTGCTCTGGAAAGTTAAAATATCCCAGGGCTTGCTCTAAGAATTGCCATGATACCCTGTCATAAGTTTTGCTCATATCCAACTTAACTGCCACATATCCTACTTTACCTTTCCTCATTTTCCTCAATGTTTCCATCATTTCATGTGCCATAAGCACATTTTCTCCTATGTGCCTGTCCTTCATAAAACCCGACTGATTTCCTGCAATCAAGTGTTGCATCACTCTGGAGAGTCTAATAGCCATGACCTTTGCCACAATCTTGTATTTGACATTGCACAATGAGATTGGCCTGTATTCCTCAACCATCTTTGCACCAGGTTTCTTTGGAATTAAAATAATGTTAGTATCATTCCAATCTTGTGGAAACTATTGTCCATTAAGTATTCCCAAAACCGCTGTTTGTACTTGTGTTCCCACTGTATTCCAATGCTTTTTGTAGAAACCTGCTGGGATACCATCGGGTCCCGGTGCTTTCCATGGTTTCATGTGCTTTAATGCCTCATACACCTCTGCTACTGTGAAAATACTATGCAATATGTGCAAATCTTGGGGTTGTAAGTGCAAGTTAGTGTGTCCCAAACAATCCTGTATTCCAATGGGATTTGCTACCTGTGGAGGATAGGAATCTGGGGTGCAGAAGAGTGTGGTATAGTATAGCTGAAACTGTGTTTGCACATCTTTCTCTTCTGTGAGTAAATTATCCTCTCTTGTGAGTATGCTGGTTATTTCATTTCTGTTTTTATTGATTGTTGCCCATCTGTGATAGAAGCTTGTGTTCCTATCCCCTAACTTCCCCCACTTCTTGCAGGACCTTTGTTGCCAATAATCAGATTGCTTGTCCATCAGATCATTTAGTTTTTGCCTCAATTCCTTCTCTCGGGTATGATATTTCCATAGATATGGGCTAGATTGAATTCTATGCAGAGCCTCTGTCACATCCTTTATCTTCTTATCCAAGGAACCATAAGTCTGTTTACTCCAATTGTGTAGATGCTCTAGACTGTATTGCAACTTTTGCGACAAATGCTGACTAGCACTTAGATATCCTGAACCGATCCCAAAGTGATTCTGAACTCTATCTACTATCTGAGAGACTGCCTCTGTATTTGCCCAGTATGCCTCATATCTCTGATAGTACACTCTCCTAGCTGGTTTAGCTTAAAACTCAAGTACTACTGGACCGTGGTCTGATCTGACAAATGGAAGTGTTCTTGTGTGCAACAAAGGGAACATCTGCTTGGCTTTTCCATTAGAGAAAGCTCTATCCAGCCTTTCAAAGATACACATGTCCTCTTTCCTATTATTTGTCCAAGTATACCATTGCCCTAAGTTAGGAGCCTCCTGTAGATCTAGGTTTGTCAATAAACTGATAAGACCCTGACTAGGTTCATCTAAAGTAAATGGATGGCCTCCCATTTTGTCCGCCTGGGATAGAACTTGGTTGATATCCCTTACCATTACCAATGGATAACATAGAATGTTGGGTAGCGCAGCAATGGTATCCCAAACATGCATTCGTAGATTCTGTTCTGGGTGTCCATAAAAAAACAGCTGAATCAACTCTTATCCGACACTAGTCGAGCATCTAGCAAAGATAAAGTTTTTACTACTAGCTATGACACACACTTTAACAGAGCTAGTCCAAAATAAAGCCAAACCCCCTCCTAGATGTAAGGGTTCTATTACATAGCTTGAATCAAAATATGTACATTGTTGCCACTTCCTTATCTCCTCGTCCTGAACTTTAGTCTCCATCAAGAAAAGGATTTCAGGTCTTTGTTCCTTCAGCAAATACCTTAGCGTCCGCCTTGTAGGGGCACTTTTCATACCCCTACAATTCCAACTGATTGTCCTCATGGTAGGTGCTGCGGTTGTTTTGAGACAATCGCCTGCAAACCCTCAGATATTTCCATTACCTGTTTAGCTAGCACATTCTTCACCTTCATATTGACATGCTGACCAGATTGCTCAGTGTCCAACTCGATGAAGACTGGTTTGGGATCTCTATCAGTACGCCTTTTTTTGTTACTTATAATAGTAGAAACACCTTCCTGCAAAAGCTCAGACTTACGTTTATTGTGCACTAATTCCTCCCCAGTCCTGATTCTGTTACCACTATCTATCACTACACAAGAACGCATTTTTTTCTTACCATCACTTGTAAGAAAACCTTCTTGGAGATCTCCTACCTTTCGTTTGCAATGGAGAAGTATACCACAATCAATGTTACTGCTATCTCTATCCTCCCCTGTAAAGTTTCTGTTCTGTTTTTTTCTTCTACTTTCCAATACCCGGAATTTTGATTTCCCTTTAAACACAGGTGAAGGCATGGACTCAATAGAATCATTCATTTTAACTCGGGGGGCTAATAAATATACAAGGGAAATATGGGCGTGCTTGAATAAGCACCCAGGCGCATAAATAAAGAGCTCATATATGGATTACCACGTGTTAAAATACTATAGGGGAATTACAACATTTTATCCATACAAACACACACACCATTACTCTAACTATCAGAAGTTGGGAAACGGGGCAGCTCGATGTCCCAGCTGATAGGGGACGGGGCTCCGGCACCCTGGAAGGGGGAATTGCCCCCGGGCCATTAGGAACCTCGCTCCGTGCTGCGATCGAAGGAACTAGAGTGGAGGGCCCAGCCCCGTCGTAAGGCTCAATATCTTCGTCAGAGGAAGAGATTTCGGGAGATAGCTCTCTTCGAGGAGCCCCAATAATAATGGGACCCTGAGGACGGGGAGTTCTCTTTTTTGCTACAACCTTGCTTTTCCCTTTGCTTTTCTCACGAGCGAGACACCTTTGTTCTCTTTTGGCACCCTCCGAGGAAATAAAGGCCCGGATCCTAGTCGCATCGGCCCGGAGTCGAGCAACCCTCCGAGCGGATTCCTCCGCATCGATAGATACCCGGAACCCGAGATACCTCTCAACCGTGTAATCTACAGATACTCGGCTAGGGATGATGATTAAATACGGGGGCAGATAATGTCCCTCTTGCAGTCGCTGCCACCAGGCGGCAGTTTCTTCAAAAGCAGGGCAGTAGCGAGATTCACGATCGTTCCAACCCATACGAAACATACGTACCAGTAGCGATCCTACCTCCCGGGGAAAATTAGTATACAGAGGTGGAGAAATCTTACCAAGACTTATGCTAGTCAAGTGGTAAGTAAGCTGGAGAGTAGTCAGATTCTCGCGGAGGATCAAGTTCCGAGCAGCAAGTTCGCGGTTTTCCTTTTCTAACTTGAGATTCCTCTTGAGTACATCGCCTCTCCTTTCCAACCACTTGAGCTTGTCACAATAAAAAGGAAGCTCAGACCAGACCAGGTTAAATTCCACCTTGAGTTTAGACTTAAAATCATCATGCTATGCTTGCAGCATGGCAATGGTAGTGTCGGTGTCCAAAACAGAGTTTATCCGATCTTGCGCCAAAGACTGACACCGGGAAAGTGAACCAAACTGGTCTGAGATCTCCCTGAGCTTGGTAACTAGGGAGGTTATGTCCGGAAATTCGTCTATAGCAGAGCCAATTCCCGACTGCAACAGAAGGTACCGGGTTGGGATCCCATCCAGCTGCCATCGGCTGAGCTGCTCTTCTAACTCTGAGCACCGAGGGCAGGGGATGGTATCATTTCTCGCATTAAAAGGCCGGGATCGAGCATGACACGGGTCATCATCACCCCGGGGCTGACGCAACGGAATATTGAAAACAACAATTAATAAAAACAAAAGGAGGAATGTTTATTCAAAAGAAATAAAAAACAAGATGTCAAAATTCTTACATCGTTGGAGTCATCACTCTCGCCACCAGAGCTCGCCTCCCCACCCTAACAGCAAAACAAAGAGTTTAGGTTGGGAGAGGGACCCGAGATAAGAGAAGTTTATAATACATAAAAGGAAGAAAAGATCTAGTCTACTTTGATCTTATCTTCAGCACCACCACTCCCTTGCTCCTCCTCTTCATAATGGTCGCTCTCCTGGACATCATCCCGCAGGTCCTGGGCAACAGCTCCCTCGTCCTCCTCCTCATCGAGGTCATCCTCTTCAACTTCGGCAAACAGAGACTCAATCTCCGCGAATGTTTTGGGATGATCCTCGCCGGGATGGGCACCCGGTGATTTTAGCCTCACCCGGTCCCCGGGAACTGCGTCTAGAACAGAAACAGGTCCCTCGCATTCAAAGGCAGTGAGGACTGCGGGATCCACGACAGCCACCCCCTCCATAATGAACTGGTCCAAGGCGTGCTGAAACTGCTTCACAGCCTTGGGACGATACCAGTCGCGGCGAAACTCCACCCGAGTTTCTTCTGGGAGATGGGCCCGAACCGCGCGATAAGCCTTATGCAGGTGAGCCTCGTTGGATGCATTGAACAGGTCCAACAACTTATCCTCCATCTTCTTGCTCTGAAGGACACGGTTGGTAAATGCAACGCAGAGATCCCGCTGGAAAGGCGCCTTGCTGACAGCTTCCAGAGATGCAACTTGTCCCCGGGCGGATGAAAGATCCTTCTTGGCTGAGGCAAGGGCCTTGGTCAACTCATGGTTCTTGGCCCGTAACTTCTTTTCCTCCCTGGAGAACATTTCAACCCGGGACTCACACGCCTTGTTGAACATCTCCCGGAATCCTGGATAGGACATCAAGAACGAGGCATGATCCTGGAAATTAGACAAAGGACAGATATAAATAAAGAGAAAAGAGACAAAAGAAGAAAACAACACAAAAGAGACGGACATTTACCACGCCCTCTTTCTTGGAAGGGGACCCCCGCGGGATGGGTTCAACCTCCGCCTCCTTATCAGCAAGAGAGGATTCTGGGAGAGAAACCTCCAACTTAGACGAGCACCCCCCGCCTTGTTGGAGATTCACAGGCTTCTTCTGTTTCTTAAAAGGGGGGACGACCACGGCCGGAGCCTTAAAAAAGAGCTGGCGACGTTTCTCCACAGAGGAAGAACCCGCTTGGTTGGCCAGATTGGTTGACCCCTGACCTTGATTGCGAACCACAGGCTGCTTCGCGCCCACCGACCCCGACCCGGACTTCTGCTCAGATGAGCATATCGCTGGGCTAGGGCTCGGCAGCATCTCTGATCACACACAACAACAATCTTACAAAAAAAACCATAGAAAAAAGAATTGACATAAGGCGAAATCAATCACCTAATCCCCGAACAGCAAACAAATACCGGCAAGTGAACACCTCGGGAGGATACACTTCCCTCGGGAAAGCATACGCCCCGATTCTCCGAAAATCCTTCAGTGACACAAAGAATTTATCGGCCCCAAGGAGGCGATGCTCCTCTTCGATGGGAGCCAGAATGGCGTCAGGGAGAGCACCCTTCATCTCCGCAGTCCGCCCCCAGTTCCACTCTGGGATGCCGTAGTTCCTCGGATCAAAAGAAAAGTAGTGCCTCATCCACTCGCGCTCCTTCAGGGAGTCAATCCTCCCGAAACACATCATCCTGACCCCGGTCCGTCGCTGAACGGTGAAGATCCCATTTGCCTAGGTGCTGGACAGATAGTAGAAGCTCTGGAAAAGCAGAATCGAAGAAGCGATATCGGCTAGATGGCAAGAATAGAGAAAAGCTAGCATAACGCAAATGATGTTGGGGTGCACTTGAGCAGCGGAGATGTTGTAGTACTTCAGGAAGTCAACGAACAAAGGGGGGAGGAGGAAAGTCAACCCATAGTAGAATAGCATCCGGGGAACACAGGTAATTTGGGTCACACCCCCCTAGATGGGAGTGAGGCCTGCCTTGTACGCTAGCGACACATACATCTACTTCACCAACTCCCTCACCTCCTTGCACACGGGGGTTTCTCCTGGGTCCACCGGATCCTCGGGGATCGGAGCTCCGTACTCGACCCGAATCGAGGCGCGCATAAGCCCTTGCCGCCCCGGGTCGGCTTGGAAGTCTGCTCTGATTCACTCTCCTGTATTTCCAGGGAGTGGTCATCCTCAACAATGGGCTCGCGCAGAGTAATCTTCCGTTTGGCCATGTTTGAAAAAGGACAAAGTGTGCGTTTGAGAAGGAAAACAGTGAAGTGCAAATAGCACAAGTGAGCAGAAAGGGAAAAATAACGAGTATTTATAGAGAGCGAAGAAGGAAAAGAAGGCTGTCCTCAGGAACATAAAAAGGGGATGGCAAACCCAAAGCATGATTAATGAGCATTAAATGAAGATTAGTGAAACGATGCGTCGCTCCGCATACGCGTATTAATAACCCATGTCAGAATGTGCTAACATAAAGAGTAAATTACGAGGGGCGAAAAATGCGATGCGACACTTGCCATGTGCGCCTCCATTGTAAAAGAGACCACGGCCCCCGGACAAACCCCGAGACCCCTGGTCTCGAGGGGCTAATGGTGATATGGGCCGAGGCCCAGGAATGGAGGTGGTAAGAAGAAGGAGTGAGTCCAGCCCATGAGTGGTCCTTCCATGACATTAGCTATGTTGGCAGGACCCGGGGACAAAAAGGATATGATAATGACCTTGCACCCCCAGGTACGCGACAATGGAAAGACCACCAGGCTGAACCCCCTCTCTTCTCTGCCACTATAAATAGAGGAGAGCTCAACAGTAAAAGATATGTTCTATCAGACTTAGATACCCTTTGTATTCATTCATATTCTCTCTCCTCTGCATAAAGCCCAATCTTCATCATCACGCCGGAGCGTCTATCCTCGGGAGACCCCGGGGGCTTTGTTTTACAGGACCTAGGTGAGAGATCCACCGCGGGCTAAGATTCCAGCTCACCCCGGGATAAGTTTATACCGGAGCTGGTATCCAGGAGCAGACTGGTAGCATCATCCTCAAAATTTTGACGTGCGTGTGCAGAAGAGAAAATCCAATAAATTAATTTGATTATGTATGTATGTTGTTGGACATGCCATAATCACTATTATTAACTTCACCAGAAATTAGGTATATACATACACGTACTAAATGTTCAAAAATATGAGCCCTTTTCTAATGAAGCACCATTTGAACGCACGTGCTGCACGTGCACAAAAATTACACGAATATTAAAACATCTAATTTAATTCTTGAAACCAATAGATTAACTAATGTCTAGTGATGAAATAAATTTCTTTTTACTAATTCTCTATTAAAAGAAAAGTGTACTTCAAGATCGATGCCAACTATCTTAATATATGTATACATGTATATACATCTCTTTTGTCAAGTGATTTCTTGTGATATTTTGGCTATTCTCATCAGGTTTGCATCCTTACCCTCCTTTTAACATTAAGCGTTTGATTTGAGTCTATTTTTATCAGGTCTGAGTCTGTATCTACCCAAAATTTGTAAATGAAATCTAGTGTTACATTCTCATAACATGATTTCTCATCCATTCATTCCTCCCAAATGCTTAATCACGTTTTGGATTGCAGGGAATGCTTTATCTGTGTATGTGTCGACTCTTGATTACTGGTAACAAATTATTTCACCCTTGAGTACTAGTAAGCATCCGATATCTTTACACTATTTTTAACATTAAACAAGGTCATCCTCAAAATTTTGACGTGCATGTGCAAAAGAGAAAACCCAACAAATTAATTTGATTATGTATGTATGTTGTTGGACATGCCATAATCACTAATTAAAGTCACCTGAAAATCAGGTATATATACACACACGTACTAAATTTTCAAAAATATTAGTCATTTTCCAATGAAGCACCATTTGAAATCACGTGCCACACATGCATGAAAATGACACGAATATTAAATTTAGACGCTGGGATTAAAACATCTACTTCAATTCTTGAAATCAATAGATTAACAGTACTTCAGACTTCTTGCTGTACCGAAGTCTGGTGATCCTTGATTTGAACAACATTCATTCCCATCTTATCATTCTTACCGAGTCCCGGTCATAAACAAGGATCTCAAGTGCCTGTGATTCGGGATCTTTTATAACCATTGTGAACTCCTCATTCCATTCAGGGTTCAAATTTGTATGCTTCACTATAGTCTTCTTGGAAGGAAGTTTAGTCTCACTAAGCTTTAACTTCACATAATTAAGGATCTGCTCCACCCATTAGATCTTTCTTTTTCAGCTTTGTGGCCCTCACAATTTTGGCATGTAGAATTCCAACAGGTCGCTTCATAGCTTTTGCTGGATCGAGAATTGGCACTTCCAGGGTCTTAGGCCATAGACACATGCTAGCTACTTGATCTTTGCTGATATCCTGTACTTTCCGATAGCCTCCTGGTATAGACATAAGATCAGCCCCAGCAATATTCAGCCCAAAACACGGGAAGCTCGGTACCAGAGGTTTAAGCTTAATATGCGGTGCAGCAAAGACCTGTAAATCCACTACCTGGGTAGTAGCTTTTAGCCCATATGCCTTAACAGCAACTGTAGTATTAGGATTACCTGCCCACTTAAAGGATGGCTCCATAATCAACTCTTTTTCATCAGTCTTTTTCATCATTATCGTACGTAACTTTCATTTTTGTTATCAGAATTGCGGCCTTATGGTAACATTTTTGTTCAAATAAGCCTTTATTGGTATTCATATAATCTAAAGTAAACTCAAAAGTGTGGTTTTGTTTAGTTTTAATTTTACTTCATTTCGACTAGCCTTATATACATGATTAGTCATGGTTCTCATGTTATTATTTTAATGCAGACAGGCAGTAAACTTCATTCAGCCACTGGTGTGATGCCACAGTGAAAAACTATGCTTTCTCTTACGTTTTTGATTATATTTAGTTTGTTTGATCATTTTATGCTGTTGACGATAGGCCTCAAAAACAAATAATTCTCTCCTTAACTACACCTCCCCCCTTATGGATAGTACAATATTAGTTGCGAGGAGTATTGACTTTAATTGATGATTGTTCATTAGGGTTTCCAAATTTGATATGCTCCAGGGCACTCGGAATGTCCGATGGGGCTCCTCTGGTGAAATGTTCGAAAATCTCACCCGCGGTTTCATGATCTGAACTAGACCTATAAAACTAACATCTTTACTGTGAATCTGATGAAAAATGTTACCTGGGATCAGATCAAAGTCCTGACTGTTTGAGATATACCTACTGCATCTGATTTTGGGCATGTTGTCCTAGGGAGTCATAATTCTTCAGAAAGCTATAGTGTTACTGGTCCTTTGGCCCTTAACATGTTTGATAACTGTGAAATTTTGTCAGATAATTATAAGATTCGGTGGAGCTTAAATGAAGAGAAAGACAAAGTGGCATAGATGCAAAAATATCCCATAAAGCAAAACATTTAATAAAAAGGTCATACATGAAAATATCAGACTACTCAGAAAGTTTATATTTTAAAGTATGTCAGACAACCACTTTAACGATAATCAACATATGAAAACAGAAGAATAAATTTAAAAGTATAATCAAAATCATGCCAACAAAATTCACTGGCATATTTTTTAAAATTCAAAATCCCCAAGCTAATATCTACCCTCTCTATCAAATAAAACTCCAAAAAAATACCTTGCAAAAATGTGAACCGTAACTTCGCGATCCGCCATTTAAATGGAAATGAAACTTAATTGACAGCATCAACTTTGTATGTTGCGCTCACAGTAATGTGAATAAAGAATCAACATTCTATATTCAACATAGTCTTGTACTTCTCATTTTAATGTAAATATATCATCATATGTATATTATCCTAAAATGGTTTGGAATTGTGTGGACTGGATAATTTAAAATTCAAAATTTAAAATTTTCTTTAATATGAGATAAATCTATTTAAATTTATATATTAATAAATTTTATCTAGATATCAAACAGAGCCTTCCTCAAAATTTTGACGGGCATATGCTTAAGGGAAAACCCAAAAAATTAATTTTATTGTGTATGTCATGTTGTTGGACATGGCATAATCACTAATTAAACATCACCTGAAAATTAGGTATATACACGCACTAAATTTTCAAAATTATGAGCCCCTTTCCAATGAAGCACCGTTTGACAGCACGTGCCGCACGTGCACAAGAATGGCACGAATATTAAATTTTAGCATTGGGATTAAAATATTTACTTCATTTCTTGAAATCAATTGATTAAATAATGTCTAGTGAATAAATAAACAAATTTTCTTTACTAAGTCTCTAGTAAAAAAAAAAGAATTTTTCTAACGAGCTACGCTTTGACTAATTCTCTAACTTCTCTCCTGACTTATATATGTATATATCCCTTTTGTCAAACTTTCTCGTCATGTCTGCAATTCCGGTGGTATCTGTGTTTCTCAGCCAAGATACGGGTCGGGTCTGCCCGACCCAATTGCTCCGAGACTATGAAATGATCATCACAGCCTATATCAAGATGTTTTAGGGTTTCAAGGTTTAAATTTAGCAGTGCAGGCATTTGAGAGACTCGGATGATTTACGTGAATAATCATACATAGTACATTGTTACCCAATAGAGATAATGAAAGGGGTTGTTGGTGAATGTAAAAAATCATCGACAACAGAGAGTGTGCAACAGCCCTCGAGAATTACCATGTATTAGTTTTGTTTTTCTTTTGAAGTTTTAAGGTTATATGGTTGCCTCAACTTGTATTTTAGGAATCAATGATTTTAAATTAAATGGTGTCATGAATTATGATTACGGTTGTAATTTTTGACAAGTGATGAACTGGAATGCTTTTTGATAGTTGAAATCTTGTTATAAACAAACGTTAGTCATGTTTGTTTGGTTGCATATATTTATGCCATAGAATTTTTGAAGGATACTTGGTTTTATAAATATTTCTTATTTTTTAGGTTTGCACGAACCCCGCACGCAGAGCCACTATGCACGCATGTACACAAGTTAAAAATAAATAAATCAATTCTCGCAAGTTAATATTCTCTAAGTCTCTAAATTATCTTGTCAGTTTAAACCCAAAATTCTTTAGTAATAAATATGAAGAAAAACTACTCTTAAGATCAAAAAAAATCCAAAATACTTTATGTATTTACTTGAAACATTCCTTATTATAATCCAATTTGACTATATAAGCTTTAGTATTTACTTGAGACCCTAATATTCTATGAAAAAATTCCAGAATATTCATGCATGTATGTGTGGCTCCAGATGATCCAAATACGAAAAGGAGTTGAACTATATTAACAAATCATGATTATAAATTAAATTAATTAATCCTCTTTGGCGTTTAAATTAGGTTGTTTAAGGGGGTGATTTATTTCATGGTTTTGGTGAAATGGATAGTTGATCATGGCATCTCAAATAAAACCTCAGGATCAACTTAATTTAGATTTAAAGCATTTTATTTCAAAAAAAGAAAGATCTAAAACATTTTATCAATCAGGTGGTAGAGTTATGATATGTTGATTCGATCACTAAGATTACTTCTTGATTAAGATGAGAATTGGAGTTTTTAATGTTGTACCTAAAATGTGCATTTACTTAGATCATACTGGACTCTACTCAAGTAGTTTTGGATCCAATAAACCCCTTGGTACTAAAATAGCTAAAATTTTCCAAATAGTTATCAGCTATTTCGTTAACTTTTGGTATGGCTGTAGCGGTGAAGTCATACTAACTCTCTATGTACATCCGCCACTAATTCCCTGCGATCTTCGATGTCATCAACTCATTTTAAATGGCATAAAATTACGTTGATCTATAGGTTTGTTCCGGCGATCGATAAATCGCAAAAGACTGATGTTTAAATTCTTTTTTCCCTTTGTTGAGATTGACGTTCTGGGAAATGATTAGATGTAGAGATACTCCCAGCTCTTATTGATAAAATGAGAATCATTATAAGCGAAATTGAGAATCTTAAAACCATCAATTAAGATTCACATTCTGGAAAGTTATCAGATGCGGAGATATTCACAGTTAATTTACTCCCTCTTAATTTCATTTTACTCCCTCTTAAATTATAGATGAGAAGGTCTCTTAAACTCCAAACTTTCCTAATCTTTCTGGAAAACAATTTGTACGTTCTTCTTATACATTGTACATTTTAATTTGAACTGTATATTTTAATATTTAAATTTTTAAAAATTTTATAAGAAATTTCTTAAATTTTTGCATGAATACATGTTTTAATATTTATTTACTTTAGAATGATCAATATTTTAACACGAAAATGTATCATTTGAGTTTATGACATTTAAGAAAGTTAATCATTCAAAATTTTTTACTTAATTACACAGATTCAATTTCGTGAAAGTGGTTCACAATGTAAGATTTTGAACTTTCTCGTAAATCAATTATTACACCAAATATATATCTAGTACAAATCTAAATCAATAACATCATTTGATCCAGAGAAATATTAGGTACAATAAAATAAGTTTTTGATGTATAAAAACAGGAATATGAAAATGGTAACTAGAAATAGATATTACAAATTGCAAAATGCAAGGAGCACATCATTAAAAATTAAAATTTCAAAGGATCTTTTCTCCCGAACCTTTAAAATATATTATATTTTAGTTCAGTTTAATATAATATATAAGTTAATAATATTCATGAAAATTTGGACATACTTATGCCCTCTTTGCTGGATCTTATAAGTAAAGTAGTTCAGTTCTGTTTTGTTCAATTCAATTTAGTTTAGTTTATTTTATTTAAGTTCAGTTCAGCAAACTATAATTTGATCAAATTTAAGTAGATTTAGATATACTGATTCTATTTTTCAATACATTATTTTCAGTTCAATTCGATTTAATTCAATTCAGTTCAATTTAGTTCAGTTCAGTTCAGATCAATAAGAAATCAACTCAAGCAAACAGTCCCTCATTCCATCATTCAATACAATAATTTTCACCTTACTTCAGTTCAGTTTAATGTACTTCAGTTCAATTCAGTTCAGTTCAGTAAATAATTAGCACAGGATAACTGATCTATAAATTACTTCGCAATTTTGATACATTTAATTAATAGTTACAATCTTTCCTCAAAAATAAAAATAAAATTTATTAATTACAATCTAACCATAACAAATTATTTCAAGACTAAATTCGATTTAATTATATTTAATGGTTGAAAAAAGTCCCCTTCGAGCTTTATAATTAAATCTTTTCATTTAATTGATCAAAATTTCCCCAATATATATCGTAGACTCATTTAATAGCTGAAGACTAGATTTGATGGTCTGTTCATCAAATCCATCTTAAATGTGTTTGCTTAGTCATAATCCATCATTAAGGTGTTTTAGAACTGGCAAACGGGTATACGGGTAAAATATGGAAATATTTTACCCAAATAAGGAATTCAAGCTCCGGCTGACAGAAAAGGAACTACATCACGGGAATCCCAAACCCAGCATCCCATAGACCAGTGCTCAAGAAGCACAAAGCCTTCGTTTTCATGGGTGTTTACTATTCTTTTGTGTTATGAACCTTCCGGATGCTTATTCAAGCGCTCCGGATGCTATTCTGCATGTATGGGCCCTCTGGGTGCATATTCAAGCGCCCCGGGGGTGTGTGACTAAATGAAATGACACAGCAATGATAAGTAACTATCTCAGTGCATTAATCCGTTTTTTTAAAAAAGAAAGGAAAACGGACCATGGGTACTCCTAGGCCTAACTCTGACCAGAGGACCCCATGCCGTTGCTACACTACCCACCTAGGCATATCCCTTGCCAGAGGGGTTTTTCGTATAATAATCAACCATAGTACCTACGTAGGTTGGCGATATTCCAGCGCCGCAGAATCTTTTTCCCCTGCTTGTCCTGCAATTTGTAACTCCCTCCGGGTGTGCCATTGTCACTCTGTAAGGTCCTTCCCAGTTGGGAGCCAATTTTCCGCTCGCTTCTTGCTGGCTCTTATCATTCCTGTGCATGACCCACTCACCCGGGCAAACTGCTCCCTGCGTACCCGGCGATCATAATACTCTTGACTCTTTCCTTTACTCTGGCTTCATGAAGGGCGACCTTTTCTCTCTTCTCCTCAAACAAGTCCAAGTCCAGCAGTCGGTTGTCGTGGTTCCCAATTTCGTCCGGGGCCATCGTGTGAAAGCTGGGGACTCCCACCTCTGCTGGGATTACTGCTTCTGCCCCATAGACCAAACTATACGGTGACTCTCCCGTGGCGGAGCTTTTTGTAGTTCTGCAAGCCCATAGAACACTCGGGAGTTCATCCACCCAATTTCCTCTGGTACCCTAGAGGCGCGTCTTCAGCCCATTAACCAGGGTCCTGTTCGTTACTTCCACCTGTCCGTTGGCCTGGGGGTGGTAAACCGATGTCAGCTTTTACTCAATCCCGTACTCCTTGCACCAGGATTTGAAAGGATCGTTCTCAAATTGCGCCCCGTTGTCTGTGACAATGTAACGGGGTATCCCGTAGCGGCAGATGATGTTCTTCTAGCAAAACATTATACAGGTACTTCCCCTGATGTTGGTGAGCGGAGCAGCTTCCACCCACTTGCTAAAGTAGTCCATGGCCACTATTAGGTATTTGAACCCCCAAGGGCTGTAGGAAAAGGGCCGACCAGGTCAAGGCCTGATGAGGAATGGAAACAACTATTTTCCAAACTATTCATGAAAAGTGAATTTTAGTTTTGAAAGGATTATATATGAATTCCTTTTAGTTTTAGAATAGAATTAGGACATATGTTATTTTCCTATTTTTGTTTTATTTTCATAGCTATATATATTGTAATATTTATAGAGGAAAAAGGAGAAGAGATTTTGAGATTTATAAAAATTCAGAGTATGAGTTTTTAAACCAGTTTTCTCAGAGGTGTGATTGCCAAAGGATTTATATATATATTTTTCTAGGTGTGATTGGCAAGATTAATTATATATTTTTTTACGAGTTTGTTTTCCCAACTACGATTCATCAACGCACGAGTCCTGCATCATTTTTGGTATCCAGAGCAAGGTTTCGACAATGACGCTGAAAGATTTGGAAGAGGTCATTAGCAGACATGATACCACGATTGCTATGTACGATTCGGACATTGCTGAAATCAAGGACTCCTTAAAATAGTTGATTGCTCGCCTTGACGCAATGGATACGAATAACCCGTCGCCACCATCACCTATGAATCCACCGGCAATCATAAAAACATCGATTGCTTGCTTCGAACTTATTGTGCAGAATTTTACGCCGATATTGAAGCCGCAGCAGTCTTCGCCAACAGAGATGCCAATGGATGAGAAGAATTCACCATCATTTGTGAAGGTTCAACAACAGAAGTCATCCTCAATTCAAATGGATGATCAATCACAGCAACGATGGGAAGATCAAGTTCAAGGGCACCATCAATTTCAAAATATGGAGGTGTTAAATCGAAGATCCATCGAGCAGATCCGACCAAGAATGGAAGATATACATCAGCGTTTCAAGAAAAGAGAATTCAAAGTCAATAAAATATTTGTTGTTAAACCTTTTGATGGGTTTGGGATTCAAACATGTCTTTTACGTTGGAAGTATCTTATTAATTGGAAAGGACATCAACGCAAGGAGTCAAGCATTGATTCAGATTTGCAGACTTATTTCGAGAAGATCAATTGTTATAACTCGTCGGAGTCGAGTTTTTTCAAGAGGGGGAGAATGATGAGGAATGGAAACAACTATTTTCCAAAACTATTCATGAAAAGTGAATTTTAGTTTGGAAAGGATTATATATGAATTCCTTTTAGTTTTAGAATAGAATTAGGACATATGTTATTTTCCTATTTTTGTTTTATTTTCATAGCTATATATATTGTAATATTTATAGAGGAAAAAGGAGAAGAGATTTTGAGATTTATAAAAATTCAGAGTATGAGTTTTTAAACCAGTTTTCCCGGAGGTGTGGTTGCCAAAGGATTTATATATATATATATTTTTCTAGGTGTGAGTGGCAAGATTAATTATATATTTTGTTACGAGTTTGTTTTCCCAACTACGATTCATCAACGCACGAGTCCTGCATCATTTTTGGTATCCAGAGCAAGGTTTCGACAATGACGCTGAAAGATTTGGAAGAGGTCATTAGCAGACATGATACCATGATTGCTAAGTACGGTTCGGACATTGCTGAAATCAAGGACTCCTTAAAACAGTTGATTGCTCGCCTTGACGCAATGGATACGAATAATCCGTCGCCACCATCACCTATGAATCCACCGGCAAACATAAAAACATTGATTGCTTGCTTCGAACCTATTGTGCAGAATTTTACGCCGATATTGAAGCCGCAGCAGTCTTCGCCAACAGAGATGCAATTGGATGAGAAGAACTCACCATCATCTGTGAAGGTTCAACAACAGAAGTCATCCTCACTTCAAATGGATGATCAATCACAGCAACGATGGGAAGATCAAGTTCAAGGGCACCATAAATTTCAAATTATGTAGGTGTTAAATCGAAGATCCATCGAGCAGATCCGACTTAGAATGGAAGATATACATCAGCTTTTCAAGAAAAGAGAATTCAAAGTCAATAAAATATTTGCTGTTAAACCTTTTGATGGGTTTGGGATTCAAACATGTCTTTTACGTTGGAAGTATCTTATTAATTGGAAAGGACCCTAGTGGAAAACATGACAGGTCTCGGCGGGTAATTCCGGGTTAAGAGGCGGAAATCCCCGCCGTAAGTAGCAACGCCGTATATCGAAACTCGGCATTTTTTATCCGCCGAGATTTATTTTCGACATCTTAAACCCAATAGAATAGCGTTTAAGACAGAGTAAATGTATGTTTCCCAGATTTAAAAGATTTGCTTTACGACATCTGAAACAATAGATTCAGAAATCGTTTTAGTGTTAGATGCAACGCCACTAATGGGTCTGGGAAGTCGTATATGTAATAGATCAACATTCCGACACTGGACGGAATTGGACAGAAAAACGGTTTCAGAGTTCTCAAATGCAAATGAATAATCGAATCACGATGTTAGAATCCTATTCGGATGATACCCATTTACTCAATAGATTACCTATTAGTTTAGTCCCACTGAATGATCCATCTAATGCATATTGTACCAGAAAACCCGATAGTAGGGTTTATTTACGGCATATGATTGTCATTAGGTTGTAGCGCATTTGCTACAGGTTAATAGGAACAGATCGGTAAAATAGATTGATGACCTGTTACAATGTTGTTGTAGAAAAGGCAGCCGATTGGTTACTAACTAAGACATCGATAATATAATCGATTGTGTATGATTACCCTAGAGTAAACGGGAAAGATTGTAGCAACAAATTGGGTGTTCGTATAGATATCACCCTAGGTACATCCGATAGATAACGAGCAAATTACTATGTCGTATTTACATTCGATTTGTTTGTTTTACGCTTGAGTATTCACAATAGTTTAGTTTGATAGATTCTCAATCTATTCGTTGTTGTCGAGGAAATGACATTAGTTTGTCTGCAGTTACAATATCTAATTCTAAATAGATTGTGTTATTATTACTGAATGGATCTGCGCTTCCGACATCTCAAACGTAGTAGACTACTGTGCATTTGATTATTTTACCGTGGGACCATATTGATATATGAGAACAGAACACATAATCGGGTCAGCACCAGATGTGCTCTCTGTCATATTCTAGTGGAGTCTACCCTGTCTGAAACACAACAGGGATCCATTCTATTTAGTTATAGAACGTGTAAATGCTCTAGTATATATTCCAAAAAACCATACATAATACCAATCTAGATGCCACAGTCCAGTAACAAAATTGTCAAGAATAAAGCGACAAGCTTCCAACAATGAGCTATGTCGTAAGTGTTCTAATAACTTTCCTAGATACTCACTAATTGGAGTGAAACAAACAAAATCATTGTGCCTTATCAATGCATGAACCCCAAACCGTTAACACATAGTTTGCAAAGTTACCTCTCACCACCTTTAATCCTCGATTGTGTATGGTTTGATGTCATTTGGGAAGATCTACATACATATACATCACTCATGTCATTAGCATATTAGGCGTTACGCAAAAATAAGAGGATTTATGTGAAGTTGAATATGTGTCTCACCGTTGGAAAACTATTGTTAAGTCGAACTGAAGTAATCACATGAAATGCATACAACATGACGTAGTATCCGCACTCCCAACAATTTTGTTGGCTTTTATACTACATTGACAAATAGAAAAATTTGGAGGAACTTAGAGGTATTAGTCTAAAAATCTTGTCAACACCCAATAGTCATGTTTTCTTACCTTGACTTCCGCGACTCGAAAAGGACTTTGTCCACGTGGATTCACCGAAGTCAAAGAATCCTTTAAGAGCTGTACGAACGATGGAATCGGTGATCGATGTTTTGGATCCATCCAATAAACGTGCTTGGTCGTCTTATTTACCACGATGAAGAGCCAATGTCCCCTAAATATTATCGATAAATATAATTTACAACAAATACATTAGTATCCTGAGAAAAGAATTATAAATTTAGAACTATTGCCAAAATAACATGAAACTTGCTTTTCAAGTAAGGGTAGTAAGAAAAAGATTTTGTTAGAGTCCCATAACCCTTGCTTTAGATAATCAAGTCTTTCCTCTCGGAAGTGTAAAATCTCTTGGCACCGATCGGGGCACAAGAAACCTATCCATTGCTTCGATCGATGTTGGGACGCATGATGCAAGTAACTTGTTCAAGAATGAAACAACGATTAGAAGTGCCAAAAAATGTAAGTGAACTTGAAAATTTGCATGAGTTATGATGAACGCAAATATAATTACCATTGATATAGTGACATTGCGGTTTCCGCGATCATGTCGCACTTGAAAACATCTTCAAAATCAGCCCATAGCATGGGGATCAACCTTTCAACCCCAAAAACCGACTTCGGTGTTGGGAAGTAAAAGGTTTCAAGTCGATTGGTTCTAGATAGCTTGTCAAATAACACTTTGACCATAGGTGGCATTTCCAACACTTGTACTTCCGGGGGTGGTTTTGATGGTAGGTCTAGAGGAGATGGTTTTGTTATCGTTGGGAGTTTTGTGGTAGGTGGAATTTTCACCACTTGTACTTCCGGGGGTGGTTTTGATGGTAGGTCTAGAGGTGATGGTTTTGTTATCGTTGGGAGTTTTTTAGTAGGAATTTGCACTTGTGTGTGTTTTGAAGACCTTTTTCGAGGTGGGCAAAGGATTTTTGGATCACTCTCTCCCAAAGTCTCTACAACTATAAGTCTCCTAGACTATAGAATGAATAATCCCTTTGCATCTTTAACCAATCGACATGAAGCCTCGGGCATTGGTAGGATGGATTCGGGTACTATTGATTCAACTATAGAAACAACTTCTAACCCATCTCCTACGGCAATATGATGATGATATTTAATAGATTCCTCAAAGGTTCCATTTGCAACATGTATAGGGTCACTATAAATGTCACCATCAAGAAAGAGCTTATAAGGGTATGAAGCCTATGTTTATTTGGAAAAAACGGAAAAAATTATAATCAAATATGAACAAATACGAACATTCTCAAAGTAATATGATGATATTGAACTCACCATTTTAGGACTTGGCACATGATCGTAATTTTCTTGATCGTCTCCTTGTCCTCCCTCACACTCCATTGGGGAGTGATGTAACTCGAACGATTGGGGAGTCCAATTCTTTGAAAGGTCATCCAAGTTATCGGGAAGCACCGCACCTTGACGTTTAACTATGAACGACATTGCAAGGTCTCTTTTGGCTTGTCCCAGTTTAAGAGAGGCAATCTCATTCTCCATCATCTTGAATCTCAAATCATAATTCACCCCCGATGGTTGAGACATACCAAGTACATCTCTAGGTTTGATATGAGGTCCATACCCCCTCAATCTACCCGGGTGATCTTTATTCTCTAAAGCCTCACTAAGCACACCATATTTGGGGGTAGGTGTGAAATCTCCGTTCACAACTCTAACTTTTATAGCTTCCTATTTCGAAATAGAAATAATTATGGAAGAAATTTTTAATATATGAGTAAAACGCCATACAATATGATTATATATAATGTAAATGTGTATGATGGATAACTTACAACTTTGTTAGCAAGATCTATTGATGGTTGATGACCACCAAAACCACCGTCCTTGACCTCTAGCGACTTCAAAAAAGTATCATGTTGCTCGACCTCGGCAATGGGAATTGGAATTGTAGTTGAACGTGCTTCCTCTTCACTCATACCGTCATTCATCCTTTCCTTGACACATCTTTCATAATCTTGCACAGAAAATTTCTCCCTCGCGAGAGGCATACCCGCTCTACCCGTACGATGATACAACTTGTTTGCCTTAGCACTAGTAATCTTCTTTAGATTTGACCCCTTGTAGACAATTTAATAACATATTTTAAGTTTATGATATGAAATATCGAGCAAAATGAATTTATGTTATGGATATATAGTTACACAATCAAACTAGGGTGATGGAAAACTTACATTGGCAACATAACCTTCGACATGTCTTCTAAAGATTTCCCAACACTCGGGTCGAATGTCGGTGTAGACATCCCACGGAAGTACGTTGGTCTTTCTTTTATTATGTATGAAATTCCTCGCCAAAATGTAACTATAATCTCAATGATTTTTGCACATTCGCTCTAGTGTACTTTTGAACAACCTCCCTTCGTTAGGGGCATTAATGATGAACGGTCTCTAACATAGGAAAAAAATAATAATTCCATGCTATACTTTTGCATTGATAACAAGCACACACATGCATACATAATGTAGTAAAACTCAATAATCACATAAGATACACATACCTTGCATTCAACGAACAATTCTTGTTTCTTAGTCATTGGGCCGGGACCATGCGCCAATTGACGTTGGTTATGTCTAGCTGAGTACGTACGGTTTTACCAACCCAACTCTTCCATAACCATCTTTCTTCACCAATTGGATCCCCAAAAATATCAAACTCCATATTAGTCATAATATTGTCCTTAAGACGTTGTGCAATCACTTTACAATACGTCCTTGATTTCCAAAATGGATCATTTGCACCATCACCTAGATTACCTTCACCAACCGACGCCTTATTACCCTTCTTTTTTGAGGGGGCATGTTAACCTACTAATAAATAGCAAGGAAATATTACTTACAATAAAGCCACTCTCAACTAAGATTTGAATGAAAACATAACTTCAATAAGATGTGATTTCACTAAGATTTGAATGAAAACATAACTTCAATTAGATGTGATTTCTTCTCATTTTCATGCAATTAATTAGCACATGCAAATCGATAGCAATCTAAACTCAACATCTAACTTGTATATACGTATAGAGATTCATGTCATCAAATATATGCACAAGGAGCTGAAACATATATTGAAATTTGAAGCAACACGCAACTATTTGCCCACCATTCTACTTCCATATGATGCATAGTGAGTAAGAAATTTTGCCCACGGGTGTAGGAGGATGGAGAGGAGGGATGATACATACCTTATACTTCTCACAAAGTTAATTGAACTCTTTCAGATCTAAGTTGGAAAGGACCGGTCGAAAGTAGATCTAAGTCTCATAAAATGAGATTAAGTTGTGTGGGTAGATGAGAAGATGTAAGAGGAGGTGGGGTTTAGGAGATAGATGGAGAGAGGGGTAGGAGATGGATAAAGAGAGGTGGGAAGAGATAGAAGATAGAAGAAAATGTGTTGGGTTGACCCTTCACAAGCTGAATAATGATGCAGCCCTGCGTTTAGATGCAGCACGTATGCTTTTTTGAAGTCTAAATCAGAATAGATTACGTGCAGAGAGCAGCAGCTTGATCAATAGAATGATGAAAAGCCAAATTGCAGCAATCTATTGCGGTTTGCACCGTCTACATATGGTTTACGTTGTCGGCAAGTTTACATGAATCGGGGCACAATATAAAATGGTCATATGAGATGAGTTACTTTTGAAATGTAGAGTTCTTAATACCAATAGATTGTGATAAAACTCAACAGAATATCTAACCGGGTATAGTCCAGTATAGAATATGTATTCGGAGCAGACCCAGACATCATTTGACACCTTGATTCAGAAGCCATACTTCCTGTTGTTCTACTTCGTTTAATCAATAGTTTAACAATCTATTACCTAGGTTTAGAATTCGTAAATAGAGTATGGTATATATTAAAAACGAATCGGGTCTTCCCAAATCAAAAACCCTTTCTGACATTCAAAAAACCAGATCTCCTTATCACCACGCCTCCCCAGATGATTCTCCCCAAAATGAAGAAGAAAGTACCCCCACGCCAGCCACCGGTGACCACCACCGGCCATGAGTCCGATCCAGACGCCCAAAGGAACGGTACCGGGGATCCGAACCAGCTTCCCTTCCACCTCAGACGCGACGATGTTAATGATGATCATCAGCCAACGGGAACCGAGATTCCTAGATTCCGGCGGAGCCATGTTGAAAGAGGAGCAGCTCGACCTAAAAGCCCAACCGCCAGCAAGCTGTTTTATGGCTCGGATTCGGAGAAGCGCTATGTGGCTTGGGTTCCGTCTCGTCAACTGACAAATACCAAGGTAATCTAGCCCGATTCTGTCAAAGATTTGGGATTAGACTACTTGCTAGACTATTTTAAGCCATCTTACCTTCAAAAACTAATCTGCTCAGATTGTGAGGCTTATCGTGATTTAGTCTTGCAATTTTATGCAAACTTAGGTTATGAGTTGTATGACAAAGATGAGACTACGGTAAACGGGGAGAAGATTGCTGTGAATAAGTTTACCATAAACTCTGTGTTAGATTGCCCATGGGTTTGCAGTAAAACATCTGTGGATGATAGTGGTAGGGTTCCTTATGAGGTATTTTACCATAACGAATGGTCCGCCGTATCAGAGAAGCAACCTCTGGATGTGTTGGAGTTGAGTCGGGAGTATTTTCGGTTGAGGCGGATAGGCTTGAAGATTTGACTGCAAAGGATTTTGACATTGACAAACTTTCAGTCGACCATAAAATAGTCTTCCAGTGGGTGTGTCTAAATGTATTGCCAACAGGGGGTAAGGCTTGTGAACCAACAATAGGGAGCTTGATTATTTTCTTCTACTTGGTTAAGGGTTATAAGATTAATCCAGGCTACACTATCATTGGGTACATGCGCAAGTGTCCGGCGGGTCATATCAAATTGAAACAGTTGCCCTACGTTCATCTGATCACTGAAATTATCAAGAAGCACGGTGTTGATCCCACTGAACTGCCCGTTGTGACCATGTACTACAGCAAGGGTTGGTTTGAAAAGAAGCATTTGGTGCTTGACAAGGAGACCAAGCGATACATGGCAAAGCCACTTCCTCCTGGCGCAAGGGCTGCAGCCGCGAAAAGGCGCAGGTGTGCAGAAGACATTGCTTCATCGTCTCGTGCACAAGGTATGTGTTTCATTTTTTTCTTTATGCTACCATCACAAAATATTGCATGAAATTCTGTGAATTATATTGCCGGCTAGATTATATGATTCCATTTTTGGTGTTGAATGTCGCGACAATTGAAATAAACATGCTCGTGAAGATGAAGAAACTAGTTGACTGTTTCACGGGGCACGTAGAAGCTCACAAGAAGGAGCTAGCTGAAATAGTGAAGCAGCAAAATGCCATTGTCAAAGAATGTGGATTGGAGCTGGTGCTTAGTGAGGATGAAACGGTGCCTGATTATGGCCCGATACCCGGTGACAGCGACATGACCAGACCGACAAGAAAGGTGAAGAGTGATGGTATGCCGATGTTGTTTCCGGCTTAATCTTGTGTTTGCATCTGGATTTGATTTTTATTTCAAGTATGAACAATCTATTTAGTGTTGTTGTTCAATTTGAATGACTAATGTTGTCCTAGTTATGATTTTTCAAGCATTTATAATGCTTTGTTGTTATTTTGACTATGAACATGTGGTAATTATTGATTATTCGATAGTTTGGCTTTCGAATTTTTTGGCTATGTTATTAGGAATGGTTTGTGAGACAGCATGTCAGGTATATATTGAATGTTAATTCGAATGCATATATGGAGTAAACGCAATAGATTGAGGTATATTGCATTTGAGATATCTAAAGCACAACCTATTACTAAACCTATTTGATGTAGTCCATATGAATAATAATACATTTGGTTCTATTCATATAACGTTGAATAGAATTGAGCCGTACCAAACATAAAGAGCCGAAATAATTCATGATCAAGATCGGCACATTAAAAACTAATAAAAGAGCGTGATCGGCATGATTATAGATAATCGATCAAATGATCAATGATTGATAATCATCGGCTCGATCTCTAATCACATAAGATCCATTCTTGATCGAGACTTTGATCAACTTAAAGTATGACTTAAAAAGAGATTAAAAACACAAGAACGATCAATCTATGGAGGAGTGACTCGACTACGGGCATCATATTTGTTAATAGGCATATTACCTTTTGCAGTGAATCAAAATGTGATGTATAATAATTTAACCTTTCATTGACATATAACCGGTACCTTTCCAGATGAATTTCTTTAGAAGAAATCAAAACTTTACAATGCTTCTAATATGTCAATGAATATATAAATTCGCAATTCAGTAACAACCGGGAACATTGTTAGTCTTGCCAAGTCATTTATCTGTAAACGGGAATGTGCACAGCTAACAGAATTGAATTGTGACCCACACTGTCATTTTGGATAACTTTTATAGTACAAATACCTAGACACTAGCACCGTCTTTGTGTTTACAATTGACTATACAGTAATAGTTAATCATGTGCACATGAACCTTGTCATTACAACTTGGCTTACAAAACAGAATTTGAACCATTGATTCTAAAATGTAATAATTGCTTTTTGTTATATTCGTAGATAATTAACATTAGCACTATACAAAGCAATGATTAATTAGTGAATAAGTAAAATAAATGGATTATACTCTAAATTAACCGTGCAATCTGTATTATTATAGACTGGTAAATTTGAATAGCTAATTCAATAATGACCATTCTATTCTATTTCACATGTGTTACATTTAATAGTATGTATTCTACCAGGTCAATTCCTCATTCTCCGATTCAATAGACTGTGTAATGTACCCTATCTATTTTATTTTAGAATTCGACGTGTTAAAAGTAATTCATTTAACATTAGTAATAAGATATGTATACTAATTTCTTGCAAAAAAAGAATATAAAAAAAAAGAAATCATAAAACTATTATGATTAAGAAGGGGCATTTATAAAAGTAACTCATCTCTAAGTCAAATTCAGTCCATACAACGTCTAGTTACACGTACTCCTAGTGAAACAGAATAGATTAGTGTATGAAAGACTATCTATTATATTTGAGAAATCGTAAACAAAAATTCCTATATATAGCAGCAACCCACATTAGCAATTGCAACCCGTATTTGAATCGACAAAAAAGGACAAACACAGATTTTTCCCCCAAACCGTGCCGTTCCGTTCAGATTTCAAAATCCCACCAGATGTCGCCAAATGGAAAGTGTGGAAAAGGTCGTGGAGGCAGAGGCAGGGGAAAGGGAACCGCGACCCGCGGTGGGAAAGGAAAAGAGATGGTGGTCGCTCTGGCAGTTGAAGAAACCTCTTTCGAGTCTAAAGATGAGACCTTTGATGCCGACCTATTCTACAGCCTAGATCACCATAAAAGGTATGTGGAACTGTCGAAGAAGGGAAAATTAGTTGAATGTTATGCTATACCTGCTGAACAGATTGATGAGTTAGGGTTAGGGTATGCTGTTGGCGTGTTTGATAAATTTCACTGTGCTTCACTATTATTGAACACCAGCCCATCCTATAAGGAAGAAACCCTCCAGTTTTATGCAAATTTAACCCCAGGGGATAATGGTACTTGGCTGACATCTGTGAATAGGGAGGGGTTTGTTATTAGCTGGCAAAAAATCAATGACGTTCTTGGCTGCCCTTACCAATCATCTAGTGACCTAGCACCTTCTGTACTCAATGGCCCTTTGAATGTTTATTATGAGGGGAGTTGGGATGAAATTATAGAGATGGAGGATGGGTACAACAGATTAGAAGTAGGTGCTGGTTATTTTGGGCATGCTCCCAATGACAAAGGCGTTTCTGCCGATTGCTATGACTTGCACTCATTGTCATTCAGAATAGGGTGTTGTATGAACTGCTTTACAGGTGTGTCTTCCCCACGAGCGACAATGTGACTGAACCTACCACGACGATCGCTTTGATGTTTTTCTATGTGATGCTTGAGCGAAACTTCAATCCTGGCTTCGCTATCCTCAAGCGAATGACAAGTGTGGTTACAAAAAAGTACAGAGGGAGAAACATGCCTTATGGGAATCTCATAACCACCCTTCTTCAGAAACTGAAACCTGGATTTCAGTTTACTTTAGAGCCTATTCCCTGCAAACCATTTACAGCGAGGTACTTCACGAAGTACGGCTGGATTCTGCAGAATGGTGCGTGGGTTATTCGACCTCCTAAGCAAAGCAACAAGCGCCAAAGAGCGGATGAAGGTATGTCCTATCACTTTCACTAGCTGGTTTGAGTTATTTTAATTTGTTTTATACTTCTGAATGAGATATGTTGTAGTACTATAATTATGGTAGCTTTTTTACAATGCTTGTGTGCTGATTTCATGTCATTATAGAGGTGGATTCCAGTCTAGAATGGTCTCACATGTTTGCTTCCATGAGGAAGAACATCAAGAAAATCATAGCAGCCCGAGCTGAATCTCATGCTGTTTTAAAGTCTACAATGGCGTATGCACGTGCATTCAGTTCGAGTAGCTTGTCAGCTAATGAGGTGGACGACATCATGGGGTCTGGACAGGATAAAGCCACTTGAAGATGTGCATGAAGGAGGACCTCAACTTAGACCTATTATCGAGGAGGCTGTTGCTAAAGATGCTGAACCACATGCTGTTGCAAGTGAAGCTGGAGGGAAGGAGAATGCTGAGGTTTTAGAGCAACCCATGGACTCAACGGTTGCTGATGCAGACAATATCAAGCAGAAGCAAATCGATGGTGTAGAAGGGGCAGATGATGGCCAGTCCGACGCACAACACACAGTTGCAGAAGACGGTCTCAGAAATGGTGAGCTGAAAGGGTGATGTCCCCTAATCGTTGAGTTGAAAAAAACATATAAAATTCTTTTGTAGTGGTTACTCGACCTCTAGGTCGATACATACATTGCTTCGCCAACAAACATTTAGTCACGGCTTTTCTATGAACTAGATGATTGTGCTTTTGTTTGAACTTAAAGCAATGAAATGCCACTTTTTTGTACATGTTGTGCTGTATTGTTATTCATATTTGTGTATTCTTTGTAAAATGTTTTTGATGCTCTGTCTACTGTGTTGTTTTCTATATGAACTTTTTATAATTTATACATCTGAAATCAGATAGAATAGAAACTATCACATTTGAGATGTTGTTAAACCAGATTTATCGTCATTATCTACTAGATCACAGAATCGGGTCACTGCCGGACACATTCAAGAACTCATGGCAGATTGGAATTGATTGGCTTTACGCTGGCTAGAGTTGAACATTTTAGAACACCATAGAATGGGTAATCGGGTCATTGCCGGACAAAATGTTAGTTTGCAATCGTCTCGACATTAACATGTATGATACATAAATGATTACGGTTCTATTGACCTTCAGAATGCTACATTTTAGTTTGCAACTGTTTTCTAATCGATTGTGTAACCGAGTCATGTCCAGACATTCAGCACAATACAATTATGTTCATATAAAGTCTTTCTAAAATGTAATAGATACATAGTTTATCCATATCTGGACAGATGAAGCAAAGTTCTTCTTAAATGTAGGACAGTATGTGTAATCGGGTCCCGTCCGAACACCTACCGTCATTGGGGTCGATCGTCGTTGAGATGGATTTATCATGTCAGGTTTGGTGCTAACACATATACTATTGGACTAGAGAACTCTAAAACAGTATACTATTTTGTTTTAGATATCTTCATTACATTAGAGTATTGATGAAAATGACATTATTATCGTCAAATGCTACTAAACCCATCTGTCCACTAATCTATAACAACAATGGATCAAATACATAGGCTAAACTTCAACAAAATGTAAAATTATTCCGAAAAACTCACACCAACAACCCTATTACTACTTTGTCTTCTTTGATGTCTTCTTCGCCTTGTTTTTTGCTTTTCCCTTTCTCTTCCTTGAATTTCCCTGAGCATCCACCCATATTCCCTCGTCGTGGTCTTCCCTGCAAACATATTTCTTCATATTTGCCTCCGTTCCAGCCAGACTAAACGACTTTTCCAGAATTGGTAATGAAAATTCATCGATGTCATTCAAGCAATCATTAACGCACTCGGCGCCAACAATAGTCCTCTTTCCTTTCACCATTATTTCAAGATGCTTATTTGCCGGATCTTTAACATAAAAAACCTGATCACCCTGGGAGGCAAGTATGAAAGGGTAATCTTTATAGCAACGCTTCCTCATATCTACCAAAGTGAATCTGAGATGATCTATGCTTGTCCCTGTCTTCGGATCAACCCAATCACATTTGAATGTTGGAACCGTAAAAGAAGCATAGTCCAACTCCCAAATATCGGTGATCGTTCCATAGAATCTGCTTTGTATGTAGCTAGCACTCTATAGTTCATCTGAAAGAACAGAGACACCACTGTTCTGTGTAACGGCATTGGCATCCATTGCTTTAGTCCCATAAGTGTATCCCTTTACATCATAACCTCCATACGAATATACTGTAATCGATGGTCACCTAGCCAGGCACACTACAGTATCTTCATTATCACCATCATCAACAATTTTATTTAACCAATCCGAAAATGTCTTCACGTGCTCTTCAAGGACAACTTCTTCAGAATTAGTATCAAACTGAAGCCTAATTTCGTCCATGTGCCGTGCCACATACGGAGCTACAGCGGGATGGTTGCGCAACACGTACAGATGAGCAACTCTCATATCATCGAATGTCGGATTAACTAAACCACTATTTTTTAACCCACGCCCTTCGAGCCGCCCATCATATCTAGATTTTGGGCATCCAACTGTGTCGACGAAATTTAAATAAGCTGTGCAAAATTCTATCGATTCCTCTGCTACATGCCTTTGCACAATTGATGCATCAGGTCTATACCGATTCTTAGCAAAACACTTGAAAATCTTCATGTATCGTTCAAACGGATACATCCATCGGAGGTAAACTGGACCACAAGACTTTACCTCGCGCACCAAATGGATAATCGAATGGACCATTATGTCAAAGAATGAAGGTGGGAAAAACATCTCCATTTTACACAACACATCAATCACCATTACCTGCAATTCGTCTAAACAAGCACGACTAATATTCTTCTTGGATATGGATTTGAAGAAAAGGAACAATCGACTAATGCACTGCCTAACATGAGATGGTAGACTAGTTCGAAGTGCTATGACGATGATCTCTTGCATTAAATTGTGGCAATCATGTGACTTCAAGCCACTTATTTTAAGCTCTTCAAGATTGACACAACGAGAAATATTGGATGAATAACTAGTCGGTACTTTCATCCCTTTCAAACACTCCAAAAATGTCATCTTCTCCTCAATTGACATAGTGTAGCATGCAGGCGGAAGATAAGTCTTACCCTCACTAGTGGACGGACTTAGGTTTCTAGGCGGTTCATTCGTACCATTCACGGCATTTTGGAAATGCCGTAATGGGTTGTGCCGTAAAATGGCACTTCTTCTGGGCGGTTAACAAAACGCCTTAAACATGCATGCTGCGCACGGCGGTTCAAAACGCCGTGTGCAGCGTTTAAAAAACGCCCTGTATACCTGTTACGAATTCGCCACCTCATGTCGCCTGTGTCTGTAAATGTGAGTGATACGATATCGCCGCCAGTGATCGCCTGTTAAGGCGAACTCGCTTGTGTTGGTCGCTTGTTTCTAATAATACACAAGCAAAATCGTAACCAGACTCGCTAGGGTGAAGCAGGCGAGACCGCTGGCGTATTCGCCGGAATATATGGGAATATTAAATTTGAAAAAAGACTCAATGGTCATGGTGTTACGGTATCGTGTATCATCTCGCTTGTGGTCGAAAAAGAAAAGCGAGTTCGCCTTCTGGAGGTGGCGAAACTAAAAAGCGAACTCGCCACCTGAAAATGTAGCCAGACCAGATGGGCACAAGCGGAGTGGGATACGACACCGCCAGAAGAGGCGAATATTAGGCGACGTCGTGCACATATTTGTTGTAGGGAATGTGATTGGCGAATTCGCCTTTTGAATTCGTCTATAGAGGCGAATATTGGAGGCGAAATCGTTTGAGGCACGCCAAGGGCAACAGAGTCTAGCAAGCGAGTAGCCAGGCGACGTCGCTTTTGTGGGCGAATGTATAGGCGAAATCGTTTGAGGCACGCCAGGGGCAACAGAGTCTAGGCAAGCGAGTAGCCAGGCGACGTCGCTTTTGTGGGCGAATGTATAGGCGAGGCCGTGTGTATGACCGCTTGTTATATTGTAGTAGAAGGCGTGCCAGGTAGCGAACTAGCTTCTGGATTCGACATGAAGCGAATAAGGAAGCGAATTCGTTTGCTTGCAAGATAGAATTGTGTAATTATTTGTTAAAATTGACCCGTTTCTTTCGAAACATGAATCGGGATACCCGACTCAACATAAACCTGTCAAATTTAAATCCAACGCCCCTATACTAATACTAAAGATGCATAACCTAAGCACACAAGTGCGATACCAATGTCAAGCCCCTACCAAAAAGAGAGACAATACTTTTTCATGCCTTGGGGAGGTTAGGGACCTGTGGCCTTGCAATGGTAAACGCACGGTTGTGGACCAGATATTTAGCCATTTGGTCTCTTCCGTCGTTAAGTTCTTGCAAGGAGAAAAGAGTGATATCATCCTTGAATACCTATGATTGAAAAAAACGCTTATTAGGAAATCTCGACGAATTTAAATGAGATTAGACGCGTGTAGCGTACCTTTAGAAGATCTAACATGTCTTTTTGAACACCATCCACCACCATCAAACCAAAGATCATTGTGTAATAGCCACATTCATAGTTCGATGATTGCTTCCTAGACTACAAAAGTGTTTAAAACATAAAACATTACTATACTTATGGTACTTTAAACGCAAATGTTGATTTTTGAAAGGACGTGATAGCATGAGCACAACATCTTACCCGAATGTTTATAAGGTGGAAGTCGAGGAGTGTTTTGTCGTTCACTTGAAGAATTGCATTATCAAGGAGATCGGCGAATGTTCGTGATGGAGGGCGGTGGAGTGGGTCTATCCAATATACTTGCTTTAAAGCGGGTATTATTGCAACAAAGCTCCAATGATCACTACAAATCACATGAAAGCATAATGGTCATAAAAAAAGAATGCAGTAGAGCAAATACAATATATTTAGCATGAGTAATAGAGCAAATTGTAAGGTATACCTCTCGAGATATGGTCCGATCCATATTTTCTTTGATTTGTCGGAGAGAGTAGAATTCAAGTAATTAAGTCTTTGCCTATTGCTCTCCATACTAGCTTGCAAATGCATTGGATGCAAAAATCCAATGAAATGCTTGCTCCGGTGATAGGCATGGTGATGCAAGAACCTGTGAATGTAGTAGACAATCATGACGAGGATGTAATCATATATGGTTTGATAATTGAGTATTCTCATGAAACACATACAAATGGCTTACATTTGATTGAGGCAAAGAATGGTGGCGGGAAGTTCATTGAAATTCCAGAAATATTCAAAATCCTCCCATGGTACGTGGATGTCCTTTGTCATGGTAAAGCACCTTTCATTTCCGAGAAAGGCATAGCATGCATTCTTGTCGTGCGAGGATATCAAATCATAAAAGACTCGGACGAATGGTGGAAGGGCTTTCATAAACTCCACGAGCATGGGGTCTAATGTTTGTCTAGCTATAGGCAAGGCATGCACGGGTATTTGTGGATTTTGTGGAGTTTGTGGTTTCCTACGGGGTATGGAGGTGGATTTTTCATCAAGCACCAACCATTTTGGCCATAGAACAAGGAAACCTTTAGCCTCCCCTTCAACAACAACATAAGCTAAATAACATGTCCCCTTGGCCCTTTGGGCCTGTTTTATATAACTTATCTGAATGTTTTTCAATTTAGTTCAGTATTTTTCAGTTCAGTTCAGTTCAATATTTTTCAGTTAAGTTAAGTTAAGTGCATTATACTTTTAAATTTTTTAAAACAAGTTATATGTTTTAAATTCAATTCAATCAATTCCTAAAAAATATAATTTAATTTAATTCTGTACAGTGAAAATATAATTTTATTATTTTAATTTTATATTGAAATTCATTTCATTTCAGTTAAGTGCAGTTCAATTCAGTTCATTACAGTTAAATGTAGTTCAATTCAGTTGTATTTTCTATTCTTGAGTTTCACTTTCTCTACCATTAGGTAGAGATTGCCAAATTCTTGTTTCTATATCCATTTGATTTGGTTGCATTATCCATTTGATTTTAAACAATGTATTGATTTGTTTCTTCAATTTCTTTTTGTTCAATTAAGTTCAGTTGAATATAATTTAGTTCAATTTAATTTATTAAAGCCAGGTTCAGTTTATTAAGTTGGATTTTGATGAAATATGATTTGATAAAATACAACTTCATTTATTTACATCAATGCATTGCTTGTTTTCTTCAATTCAGTTCAATTAATTTCAAAACTATGTTCAGTATGATTCAGTTCAATTCAGTTTAATTAATAAGTTAGGTCCAATTTGTTAAGTTCATAATTGATGATATATGATTTGATAACATTTTATTAATTTAATTACATCAATGCATACTTTTGTAAGTTCAACTTAATTAAGTTTGGTTAAGTATGCTTCATTTTATCAAGCTAGGTTCGATTTATTAAGTTTGATGCTGATAAAATATGATTTGATAAAATATAGTATAATTTTGTTATAACAATACATTGATTTTTTTCATCAATTCAGTTCAATAAAGTCCAGTTGAGTTTACTTCAGCTCGATTTTGTTTAATATCTAGGATGATTTTATCAATTTCGGTTTTGATGTAGTATAACTGGATAAAATTTAGCTAATCTAGTTATATCAGTGCAGTGATTTTTTTCTTCATTTCAGTTTTGTTCAGTTAAGTTCAATTCAGTACAATTCAATGACTTATTTTGTAATAAAAAATTTGAATATAAATATATATTTTATTAAAAAAATCAAATGAATTTTAGTTCAGTTCAGTTCAATATTTTTCAGTACGATTCAGTTCAGGCGTATTAAACATGCACTAAGTGCATCAAAATCATTTCAAACTCGCGCCAAGTAGCACAACACACCAAATCAATAGGCAGCAATTAGAGGTTGTAGTTGTACCATTCACACCTAAGGTTTCTTGTAAGCTTCAGTGTAAAGACAATGCTTCATATCCATTATGTGTGAGAGCAAGGGCTTGGCTATGCTCATCAATTTCAGGGGTTGCTCTTGTTGAGTATCATATAAATATAGGCCTGGATGATTATAGTTGTCAAGTGACAACATAACCAACTGATCAGCAACAAGCAGTTAAAGCGGTACCAGATTCACAGTGTCAGAAGAGTGGATTGTAAAGATGCGAGTCCAAGATTCCTCGACTCCATATTCCTTCATCATCCACACATCGAAACAAGGATCAGTACGCTTGTCGGACAAACAAAGACAACCATCAACACTTGCAAGTGCTGATATATTGCAACAGCCTGGTGGTAGAGGAACAAGCTTGAACTCTTGAGCTGTAAAATAAAATCCGACAACCTGAATATTGCGCGATTCATCATATATTAGCCATGTGCACGCAGCTAACTACCCTCCACAAAAACTTCAGCACGACCCAAACTATTCAAGTCCTCCCAGCATTCAACCTTTTCACTGAATCCCTCTGTCCTCATCCACGAATCCGTCCTCGAACTATAGATAAAATAAACATAGCCATGATAATAAGCCAGAATTTTTAGGATTTTCAAATCATCGTTTACAGCATCATATCCAAAAACGTGCATTGCTCTAAGATTAGTACTCTTATCACCGTAGGGTTCATGTTTTGCATGGATCTCCCGGCAAAATTTGGTGATCGGGTTCCATAAGAGCAGATATTCATTCCCTGCAGGCACAAGTACACGAAGGCAGATGATTCCCCTGTAGGATCCCGATAAACCAACATAAATCAATCCCGGCAGCCTAAAAATCCCGACAGGGTCAATCAGCCTAGCGACTTTTGCAACACAATCAATGTCCATCAATTTCTTATCAGGCCCATGCAGCGCTATCAAAACCCTAGGTCTGGTTTTCAGTGATAAGTCGTAGTGTTTTCTGGTGAATATGGCGCTATCTATAATATCCCGATAAGACTTGGATAAACGACGGAATCTAGCTACACTTTTCGCTGGCATCCTCAGCAATATATCGATCAATACATCTTCGGGAATATCACAGCCCGTTGAAGATTCACGACATGGCCTCTTGTCCTCCATGGTTGCAGCTTTCGATCAAATTAAGTCTATTTGTTTTGGTTCAGAATAATGGATTGGTTGCAATATAAATGGAGGACGTATGCATGCTTCCGTTTTTATTTTGGATTAGGTCTCCTTTCTTCCCCCATTCTCCTTTTTCACTCAGCGATCTAGTACACAAATCTGTGATTTTGAAACCTATCACGGGGCTGAAATTGATGCTTCTTATTTCAAAACTCAACAAGAAATCAAATTCAATAAACTCCAACCTTAAGATCAAAATGTCAATGTTGGTCGGAACATCGATTTATCAGTGAAGAACAGGAGATATGGAAGTAGTAGCATTAATAACAAACAAAAATCGAAATGAATTACTGAATTTGTAGCTCAAAATGATCTTAGCTCGAAGGTCCGGGAAGCCTTTGAAATAAACAATGGTATAAATCCCATAAGAATCCAAAGCTGTCCACAAAACCTTAGTTAAATAAAATTAAAAAGTCTATGCACCAGTACTTCAAATTTAATTCAGCAAAAACCACAAAAATAAACATGAAGTATACATAATGAATTAACCACTGATCATGGATACATCCATGGAAAACACGGATGCATCACCATCCACCTCGAGCTCCTTCACCTTGAATACATAGCGCATTCCAGTGCGAAGCGAAAAATGCGATGAAAATTACTCCATCCCGTTGAAGAACACTTGTCCAGAGTTAAAACGAATTATGCTCCACCTTAAGGGGAAATGATCCTTCCTTAGTAGTTAGTATACATGATCACATTCTCTTTCCGAGTCCAATCAAAAGCTGATGCGAGAGAGCTAGGCACAAGCTTTATAAATCAAACAACACCACAAGATGAAATTAGCATATCAGGTTCAGTTTTACATCCAATTTCAACTTCAAATAAGTATTAATTTACCATGAAGTGTTGATCCTTGTGTTGCGCCGCAATGGTCATTGAGAAGCTCAGTGAATCATGTTCTTGATCCATGGTTTGTGGTACATTTCTCAAAGAATCTACATCGATCAGCAAGAACAATGACATATAACTTTGCATTCTAGATATAAATACAAAAATTATCAGAAACATATATACCAGAAGCAGTACTTTGAGCTTGAGGTGTGCTACTTTCTCCAACTTCCATTCCAGGCGAACCTACACCAGCAAGAAGAAACCCACATGACCACTTATATTCTAATTCGCCATGTGACAAAAGCTGAATTAATACCATAGAAACATACCAGAAGGTGAACCAGCAGAACCAATGCTTTTTCGAAGAACATAATCTTTTTCATGAAGGGAATCGGGATAACTCCTCTCTAACATGATTGTCATGAACTCGAGAATCTCTTCTCAAATTTTCAGCTTCTCGTCTCTCAAACCGACCTCATGCTCCCTTCCATCTAGTGTTGACTAAACCATGGTTGCATAGTGTGGGTTAGAAGTTGTTACTTTGGTGTGATTTATGATCATTACTAGTAGTTAGTGCTAGTTAGTACTCATAGGAGTTTTGGGAGTTATAGACATGGAATAGGGCACTAGTCAAGCCTTTCATTAGTTAGCAATTAGTATTTCCCTTTCAATTGTACTCTATAAATAGATGCAATATAAACCCAGAAAAACTGAACCTTTTAGCACCAAAATCCCTCTTCTGTTTTTACTCTTTCTATTTCTAGCCATTTATCGTTCCCGGTTCCAACAATTGGTATCAGAGCTTAAGTGTAAGATGGCTAGACATGGATCGAAGTCACCAGAAAAGTCAATGGAGAGGCCGGAGGGGTCACACACAAGTCCACGTAGAGGGCATAGTTCGACAAGAGGTCCGAAAACCCGAGAGGTGGTGGTGCAGCAAGTGGTGAGAGAGAGTTCCATGGTGTACCCTATCCTAACTCGCACAAACTGCGCTGATTGGGCCCTAGTGATGATGGTGAATCTGCAAGCGTTAGGTTTGTGGGGAGCTATTGAGGAGGGGGACGTGGAGTACCGCGTGGACAGGCAGGCGCTGACAGCCTTCTGCGTGCAGTACCGCCAGACATGCTGGCAACGTTGGCTGTGAAGGACACAGCTAAGGAGGCTTGGGACATGATCAAGGTGCGGCACATGGGTGTTGCACGTGTTCGCGAGGCCAACGCGCAGAAGTTGCGCATGGAGTTCGAAACCATCAAGTTCAAGGATGGTGAGAACGTGGATGATTTTTCCATGAGGATCACGAGCCTAGTCAACAACCTCCGCACTCTTGGCGACACGTTGGAGGAGGAGACGGTCGTGAAGAAATTTCTCCGCGTTGTGCCACAATGGTACGTGCAAGTGGCAATTGCAATTGAGACGTTGCTTGATCTAAGCACGTTGTCAATTGATGAACTGACCTGGTTGCTGGAGGATCGTTTATAACATGGTGAACAAAACGACAATGGTGGTGCGAAATTGCTTCTCACGGAGGAGGAGTGATGTGCACGCCGAGACTACATGGAGAATGGTGAATCTTCCAATGCTGGTGGAAGGGGTCAGGGCCGCGGCAAGACTAAGGGTCATGCCCGTGGAGACCCTCCGAACCATAAGGAAGGTGTCACAGAAAATCGGGGAAAAGGTCTAAGGAGGGGCACATGTCACAATTGTGGCATCTATGGCCATTTTGCTTTTAAGTGTCACAAGGCAAAACAAGGAGAACGGGACAAGGCGTACTTGACCATGATCGAGGATGACCAACCGGCATTGTTGATGGCATCTGTGGTTGAGGCGAAACCCCAAGACATCACTTGGCAGGCGCCAGAAAGCCAACGTGATGAGGTGCTTCATTGTGCAAGTCCTCCGACATGGTCGGATTTGGGGAGTAGCGGTTCCGTCATGAAGCACTCCATGTTGGGGGTGCAAGACCGACTTTTAGGGGTGGCGACCAAGTTAAAAGGTTGACCGTAGAGGGTGGCGGTTATGTTGGTGAAACACTCAATGTCGAGGGTGCAAGACCGACTTTTAGGGGTGGTGACCAAGTTAAAAGGTTTACCCTAGAGGGTGGCGGTCATGTTGTTGAAACACTCAATATCGTGGGTGCAAGATCGACCTATAGGGGTGGCGACCAAGTTGAAATGTCAACCCTTGATGGTGGCGGTCATGTTATTAATGCACTTTATGTTGGGGGTGCAGGATCGACCTTCGGGGGTGGCGACCATGTTGAAAAGCCGACCTTGGAGGGTGGCGGTCTGGTTGCTAATGCGCTCCATGTTGGGGGTGCATGATCGACCTTCGAGGGTGGCGGTCATGTTGCAAGGCCGACATTGGAGGGTGGAGGTCTGGTTGCTAATACGCTCCATGTTGGGGGTGCAGGATCGACCTTCGAGGGTGGCGGTCATGTCGCAAGACCAACCTTGGAGGGTGGCGATCATGTTGCTGATACACTCCAGGTTGGGGGTGCAAAGTTGACGGTACAAGCTGGTGGTCCTGTTGGAGTGGCGCTTCATGTTGGAAGCGATCTCACATGTCCAAATAGTAATTCTGTCGCAGTAAGGGAGATGTGTTTGTTTGATCGTGACCGGGTCTTTTTGGCGCGGGTGGCACGAAGCAAGGACATGTTGTACATCTTGCAGATGGACATGTTGGAGTCTGATCTAGGTATGTTTGATGACAACTAACATGGTGGCGGCTAGGTGGCCGACATGTTGACCAACGTGACTCGGGAGAGTCTAGGTCATGGAGGTGATTTCATGCAACATGATTAAGGGGGTGAATGTTGACTAAACCATGGTTGCATAGTGTGGGTTAGTAGTTGTTACTTTGGTGTGATTTATGATCATTACTAGTAGTTAGTGCTAGTTAGTACTCATAGGAGTTTTGGGAGTTATAGACATGGAATAGGGCACTAGTCAAGCCTTTCATTAGTTAGCAATTAGTATTTCCCTTTCAATTGTACTCTATAAATAGGTGCAATATAAACCCAGAAAAGCTGAACCTTTTAGCACCAAAATCCCTCTTCTTGTTTTTACTCTTTCTATTTCTAGCCATTTATCGTTCCCGGTTCCAACATCCAGCAACTTCTCTCTCTCCTCCAGCTCTTTTTCCCTTAGAAACTTCCATACCTCAAACTCTTCTTTTTGATTGATCAATATCTATCTGAAAATTATTCAATTTTGATAAAATTTAATTTGATAAAATTTTAGTTAATATTGAAAACAAGATTACATCTAAATTTGATCAAATATCCAGTTACAATATTTTGATATTATAATATTTGTGCAGGTTTGGATATTCTAATGTCCAATTCGCGGAATACAAATAACTCTGCAATTGGTAACGCAATTCAGTATAATTCATCTACTCTGCGGGGAAGCGCTGCCTAACATGAAAAATTCACTAAATTGTTCGGCAACCATATTAAATATTTTTGCTAGTAAACTATAAATTTAATGTGCAAGCTAAGACTGCATCTTCCCAAATTAATGTCCCAAACATCATTCAAATGTTAATCGTTATTCAGTTCTTGTTTTGCGAACCTCAAATTTGTCTCAGCTTCTTCTCCATCCATTGTTCAATGCAAAACCGAATTGCAGCAGCGGCAATGGCAATGCACCTCAAAAATGCAATTGTTAATTCGTTGCGATTTATAGTCAAATGGCCAAAGCTAGTGTTTTATCTGACTATCTGGGAGATTGTTTCGCACTCTTTGTGTTTTGTCAATAGTATTAAACGCCAGATTCTAGAAACATCCCAATTGTTCTCTCTATTTTTTTTAATTCAAACCGTCATAGACGGGTTTTGAGGGTGTCCTCACTTTTTCATTAATATGAGCTCAAGAGTTGCCAAAAAGGCTTACATTTGTTGAGGTTAGGAGAAGTTTCTAAAAATATTTCTATCTAAATCTTCTCCGTACTCATGGCGGTTACACCATAATTATCTATGACTCTATCGTCATGATGAAACGCGGTTGTACGCTACTCCTAATTTTTAAAAAAATTCGATGAAATACATCTGAACATCCTAAAGTCTAATGCCCGAAAGCATCTAACTATCTAGCAGGTAAAGCACCAGTAACCTGAACCAACCCCATCAATAAAGTTAGAGTCAACCAAGTCTACCAGTCTAAATTCATCACAGAGTCGCCAGAAATACGTCGTCAAGACTATTCTGACTTAGATTTCTTCTGCATTGTTTAACAGAATAGAGACTAGAAGCCTAGGGGATTTTCCATAGTGCGGCTAATCCGTTTACAAGGAAAACAGCAGATAGGCACTGAATACTCGATAAAGTAGTCCAGATAATTATGCAAAAAGACCCTAATGAAGCACATATTTCATCTGACATAAATAAATAAAGAAGAGAATAGAAAACATTCATCAGCAACTGGATCCAAGATACTGTCGGTGGAGGGAGACTGTGTAGGTGGTGGCGTGTGTACTCACTCGCCGGCGCGTTGCGTCAAAAAGTAGGCGCGTTTTCCGGCGAAGGATTAGATCCGCTGATACGCTGGCTTGTTCGCGACTCCGACGGCACGCGGTGGCGCGTGGTGGCTGGGTCGGCCACGCGTGTAGCGCGTGGGTTTGTCTCCGTGTCTGATCTAGACTTATAGGAGCCGGATCTGTTGCCCCTTGTGGTTCCGGCAGCAAAATGCGGCGGTTTTAGGCGGTCTTCCCGTGATCTCCATGGCCGGCGATTGTCAGTGACTGTCTTTCCGGCTTCCTCACCCAGCGGCGAGGAGGAAAATCACTTCGGTGGACTTTCAATCGTTGGATCGCGGCGTCGATGCTCCGAGCTGTCGTCGTTGGCGGGGATGAAAATTTTCCGATGAGGGAGAGAAGGGGTGGTTGGGTACTGAAAAGGAAAGGGATAGTGTCGGAAGGGGTGGTCGGGCTGCGGCGAGGAGCGCCGGTGTTGGCCCAGAACCACCCCTCCGATCAGATCTGAAATTTGAGGCTCGGGTGGGTACAGAGGAGAGAGAAAGGAGAAAAAGATTCAAGACACGAAGTCGCTTGACTGTGCCAATTGTTCTTTCTAAATTTTCATTTTTTGACTGCTTCTTTATGCCCCAAACAAATCAAGTCTGTAAAATCTCATTTTTTTTAGATAATAAATATTGTATTAATTAAGAAGAAAAGTTATTACAATTTAGGGCTTTTGCACGATCGTGCTCAGCCTGAACTTCTAACCTAGAAACTTTATAAAGCTAAAAATAAGAAAAGGTACTTAAAAGTGTTCTTGTGTCTCTGATGAGACTCCCAATCTGCCAAGGTGGCGGTAGATCTTCATTCAGCAATAGTTAGACTAGAAGCTGCGAATCCGTCTGAATCCGGATCAACTGACTGTGATATAATGGTTGCATTTCCTTGAAATGTGTGAGGGCCTTCCAGCATGCTTGGAGCTCTGCATGAAGCGGAGAAAAAGCTCTGAATTGTACTCCCCCACCTTAGGAGTTTGGAACTCTTAATGCAGACTGATAATTGTTCACGTCGCTGCTGCTCCACCAGTTTCCGCTTTATACGCTCCATCAAACCTAATCACCCATGCAGGTAGTTCTATCCATGGCTCAGGCTGTATAGAAGTTTCTGCTGAATGAGGTGGTATCTGGACTTCCTCAATATCAAGTAATGAATTGTTCTGCAGCCGGTCTAGCTCCGCCATAGCCGCAGTTGTAACAAGCATTGGTTCCTATATTCGCCCTTCAAAAATCTCTCCATTCTATCCTTCCATATATTCCATAGAATACAAAGTGTAAGGAGTATATCATGTTTCTGGGGAGTTGTGTCAAACCAATGCCAAAACCATGTTCTAAAACATGATACCGGAATTGCACCAAAGTCAAAACCAAACCTGGAAGCTCCCCAAACTCTCATTGCCTTGTCACAGCCAATAAAGAGATGGGCTGTGTCTTCTTGCAAAATACCACATCTTTTGCAAATTTGACTGTCAATACTGTTCCTGAACCATAGTCCTAAAGCAGTCGGCAATGCATTTTGTAAAGCTCTCCATACTCCTGTGATGATCTTTAAAGGCAGATTGAGCCCCCAAAATTTAGTCCATCCGTTATTAATTTGTATAACAGGATACTGAATATGTGGCTGCAATTTCCTGTATCCATCCTTAACATTATACACTCCTGTTTGAGATCCCTCCCATATGAAAAGATCCTCTTGCTGCTCAGATTTTGGGATGTGTATCTTTACTATCTCAGACACCAATTGGGATGGAAAGAGTGTCCTTACCAACGACATTCTCCATTCTTTTTGTGTTGAGATTAAGTGTTCCACCCATAACTATGAGTGTGCTGCAAATGCTAGCTGATGTGCTAGGGGGTTCAATGTTGAAGGTATCCACTATTCTGAAATGTGAATCTTATCACCCTTCCCTATTTGCCATTTTAAATCTGGTTGTATCAATTTCAATCCCCATATTATGGATTTCCAACCCCAAGTATCTTGCCCTCTGGCTGCTATCTTGTGAAACTGCTGCCTCTTGCAGTACTTCTGAGTGAATAATTTAGAGAACATTGAATCTGGCTTTGAAATTATCTTCCAAGCATGCTTTGCCAAAAGGGCTCTATTCATGTCCCTAGCCTTCCTTAACCCTAATCCTCCTTGAGTCTTATGCCTACACATCTGGTTCCATGACATCCATATATTCCTGATCCCTCTAACTTACCAGTCCAAATGAACTTTGCAGTCATCTTGTCTATCTTATCAAGAATTGATGTTGGAATTTAGATATTCCCATAGGATATATTGACAAAGCTGAGAGAGAGTGCTTTGCTAATGTTATCCTTCCTGCCAAACTAAGGTATTTTGTCTTCCATATATCATATCTTTTCCTCACAGTACTGATCAGCCCTCCAAACACTCTTATCTTCTCTTCTGAGAGATTCAGATTAATGCTAAGATACTTTGTTCCAATACCCTGTGCATGTATGTTAAGCATATATCTCAAAGAACTTTCTTCTTGAGGTGATACATTTGGGCTGACCTGTAGGGATGACTTACTGAAATTTAGCCCCTGGCCTGAAAATCTGGCAAACTGATCCAATATTTTTGCCAAGTGAAAGTACCTCAGATATTGGCACTTGAGGAATATGATACAATCATCTGCATACATCAGATGAGTTATGCTCTGAACTCCTTGACCACAGTTGTAACCCAGTGTCTGTGCTGATGTAATCCCTTGGGTAGAATTTAAAAAACCCGAGAGGAATTGCTGACATATAATGAAAAGATATGGGGAGAGAGGGCATCCTTGCCTGAGGTCTCGTACTGGAGTGAAAGCAGGTAATCTGTAACCATTCAGATTCACTGAGTATCTGACTGTACTGACACATTTCAATATCAATCCTACCCATTGCTCTGGAAAGTTAAAATATCCCAGGGCTTGCTCTAAGAATTGCCATGATACCCTGTCATAAGTTTTGCTCATATCCAACTTAACTGCCACATATCCTACTTTACCTTTCCTCCTTTTCCTCAATGTTTCCATCATTTCATGTGCCATAAGCACATTTTCTCCTATGTGCCTGTCCTTCATAAAACCCGACTGATTTCCTGCAATCAAGTGTTGCATCACTCTGGAGAGTCTAATAGCCATGACCTTTGCCACAATCTTGTATTTGACATTGCACAATGAGATTGGCCTGTATTCCTCAACCATCTTTGCACCAGGTTTCTTTGGAATTAAAATAATGTTAGTATCATTCCAATCTTGTGGAAACTATTGTCCATTAAGTATTCCCAAAACCGCTGTTTGTACTTGTGTTCCCACTGTATTCCAATGCTTTTTGTAGAAACCTGCTGGGATACCATCGGGTCCCGGTGCTTTCCATGGTTTCATGTGCTTTAATGCCTCATACACCTCTGCTACTGTGAAAATACTATGCAATATGTGCAAATCTTGGGGTTGTAAGTGCAAGTTAGTGTGTCCCAAACAATCCTGTATTCCAATGGGATTTGCTACCTGTGGAGGATAGGAATCTGGGGTGCAGAAGAGTGTGGTATAGTATAGCTGAAACTGTGTTTGCACATCTTTCTCTTCTGTGAGTAAATTATCCTCTGTTGTGAGTATGCTGGTTATTTCATTTCTGTTTTTATTGATTGTTGCCCATCTGTGATAGAAGCTTGTGTTCCTATCCCCTAACTTCCCCCACTTCTTGCAGGACCTTTGTTGCCAATAATCAGATTGCTTGTCCATCAGATCATTTAGTTTTTGCCTCAATTCCTTCTCTCGGGTATGATATTTCCATAGATATGGGCTAGATTGAATTCTATGCAGAGCCTCTGTCACATCCTTTATCTTCTTATCCAAGGAACCATAAGTCTGTTTACTCCAATTGTGTAGATGCTCTAGACTGTATTGCAACTTTTGCGACAAATGCTGACTAGCACTTAGATATCCTGAACCGATCCCAAAGTGATTCTGAACTCTATCTACTATCTGAGAGACTGCCTCTGTATTTGCCCAGTATGCCTCATATCTCTGATAGTACACTCTCCTAGCTGGTTTAGCTTAAAACTCAAGTACTACTGGACCGTGGTCTGATCTGACAAATGGAAGTGTTCTTGTGTGCAACAAAGGGAACATCTGCTTGGCTTTTCCATTAGAGAAAGCTCTATCCAGCCTTTCAAAGATACACATGTCCTCTTTCCTATTATTTGTCCAAGTATACCATTGCCCTAAGTTAGGAGCCTCCTGTAGATCTAGGTTTGTCAATAAACTGATAAGACCCTGACTAGGTTCATCTAAAGTAAATGGATGGCCTCCCATTTTGTCCGCCTGGGAGAGAACTTGGTTGATATCCCTTACCATTACCAATGGATAACATAGAATGTTGGGTAGCGCAGCAATGGTATCCCAAACATGCATTCGTAGATTCTGTTCTGGGTGTCCATAAAAAAAAAGCTGAATCAACTCTTATCCGACACTAGTCGAGCATCTAGCAAAGATAAAGTTTTTACTACTAGCTATGACACACACTTTAACAGAGCTAGTCCAAAATAAAGCCAAACCCCCTCCTAGATGTAAGGGTTCTATTACATAGCTTGAATCAAAATATGTACATTGTTGCCACTTCCTTATCTCCTCGTCCTGAACTTTAGTCTCCATCAAGAAAAGGATTTCAGGTCTTTGTTCCTTCAGCAAATACCTTAGCGTCCGCCTTGTAGGGGCACTTTTCATACCCCTACAATTCCAACTGATTGTCCTCATGGTAGGTGCTGCGGTTGTTTTGAGACAATCGCCTGCAAACCCTCAGATATTTCCATTACCTGTTTAGCTAGCACATTCTTCACCTTCATATTGACATGCTGACCAGATTGCTCAGTGTCCAACTCGATGAAGACTGGTTTGGGATCTCTATCAGTACGCCTTTTTTTGTTACTTATAATAGTAGAAACACCTTCCTGCAAAAGCTCAGACTTACGTTTATTGTGCACTAATTCCTCCCCAGTCCTGATTCTGTTACCACTATCTATCACTATACAAGAACGCATTTTTTTCTTACCATCACTTGTAAGAAAACCTTCTTGGAGATCTCCTACCTTTCGTTTGCAATGGAGAAGTATACCACAATCAATGTTACTGCTATCTCTATCCTCCCCTGTAAAGTTTCTGTTCTGTTTTTTTCTTCTACTTTCCAATACCCGGAATTTTGATTTCCCTTTAAACACAGCTGAAGGCATGGACTCAATAGAATCATTCATTTTAACTCGGGGGGCTAATAAATATACAAGGGAAATATGGGCGTGCTTGAATAAGCACCCAGGCGCATAAATAAAGAGCTCATATATGGATTACCACGTGTTAAAATACTATAGGGGAATTACAACATTTTATCCATACAAACACACACACCATTACTCTAACTATCAGAAGTTGGGAAACGGGGCAGCTCGATGTCCCAGCTGATAGGGGACGGGGCTCCGGCACCCTGGAAGGGGGAATTGCCCCCGGGCCATTAGGAACCTCGCTCCGTGCTGCGATCGAAGGAACTAGAGTGGAGGGCCCAGCCCCGTCGTAAGGCTCAATATCTTCGTCAGAGGAAGAGATTTCGGGAGATAGCTCTCTTCGAGGAGCCCCAATAATAATGGGACCCTGAGGACGGGGAGTTCTCTTTTTTGCTACAACCTTGCTTTTCCCTTTGCTTTTCTCACGAGCGAGACACCTTTGTTCTCTTTTGGCACCCTCCGAGGAAATAAAGGCCCGGATCCTAGTCGCATCGGCCCGGAGCAACCCTCCGAGCGGATTCCTCCGCATCGATAGATACCCGGAACCCGAGATACCTCTCAACCGTGTAATCTACAGATACTCGGCTAGGGATGATGATTAAATACGGGGGCAGATAATGTCCCTCTTGCAGTCGCTGCCACCAGGCGGCAGTTTCTTCAAAAGCAGGGCAGTAGCGAGATTCACGATCGTTCCAACCCATACGAAACATACGTACCAGTAGCGATCCTACCTCCCGGGGAAAATTAGTATACAGAGGTGGAGAAATCTTACCAAGACTTATGCTAGTCAAGTGGTAAGTAAGCTGGAGAGTAGTCAGATTCTCGCGGAGGATCAAGTTCCGAGCAGCAAGTTCGCGGTTTTCCTTTTCTAACTTGAGATTCCTCTTGAGTACATCGCCTCTCCTTTCCAACCACTTGAGCTTGTCACAATAAAAAGGAAGCTCAGACCAGACCAGGTCAAATTCCACCTTGAGTTTAGACTTAAAATCATCATGCTATGCTTGCAGCATGGCAATGGTAGTGTCGGTGTCCAAAACAGAGTTTATCCGATCTTGCGCCAAAGACTGACACCGGGAAAGTGAACCAAACTGGTCTGAGATCTCCCTGAGCTTGGTAACTAGGGAGGTTATGTCCGGAAATTCGTCTATAGCAGAGCCAATTCCCGACTGCAACAGAAGGTACCGGGTTGGGATCCCATCCAGCTGCCATCGGCTGAGCTGCTCTTCTAACTCTGAGCACCGAGGGCAGGGGAGGGTATCATTTCTCGCATTAAAAGGCCGGCATCAAGCATGACACGGGTCATCATCACCCCGGGGCTGACGCAACGGAATATTGAAAACAACAATTAATAAAAACAAAAGGAGGAATGTTTATTCAAAAGAAATAAAAAACAAGATGTCAAAATTCTTACATCGTTGGAGTCATCACTCTCGCCACCAGAGCTCGCCTCCCCACCCTAACAGCAAAACAAAGAGTTTAGGTTGGGAGAGGGACCCGAGATAAGAGAAGTTTATAATACATAAAAGGAAGAAAAGATCTAGTCTACTTTGATCTTATCTTCAGCACCACCACTCCCTTGCTCCTCCTCTTCATAATGGTCGCTCTCCTGGACATCATCCCGCAGGTCCTGGGCAACAGCTCCCTCGTCCTCCTCCTCATCGAGGTCATCCTCTTCAGCTTCGGCAAACAGAGACTCAATCTCCGCGAATGTTTTGGGATGATCCTCGCCGGGATGGACACCCGGTGATTTTAGCCTCACCCGGTCCCCGGGAACTGCGTCTAGAACAGAAACAGGTCCCTCGCATTCAAAGGCAGTGAGGACTGCGGGATCCACGACAGCCACCCCCTCCATAATGAACTGGTCCAAGGCGTGCTGAAACTGCTTCACAGCCTTGGGACGATACCAGTCGCGGCGAAACTCCACCCGAGTTTCTTCTGGGAGATGGGCCCGAACCGCGCGATAAGCCTTATGCAGGTGAGCCTCGTTGGATGCATTGAACAGGTCCAACAACTTATCCTCCATCTTCTTGCTCTGAAGGACACGGTTGGTAAATGCAACGCAGAGATCCCGCTGGAAAGGCGCCTTGCTGACAGCTTCCAGAGATGCAACTTGTCCCCGGGCGGATGAAAGATCCTTCTTGGCTGAGGCAAGGGCCTTGGTCAACTCATGGTTCTTGGCCCGTAACTTCTTTTCCTCCCTGGAGAACATTTCAACCCGGGACTCACACGCCTTGTTGAACATCTCCCGGAATCCTGGATAGGACATCAAGAACGAGGCATGATCCTGGAAATTAGACAAAGGACAGATATAAATAAAGAGAAAAGAGACAAAAGAAGAAAACAACACAAAAGAGACGGACATTTACCACGCCCTCTTTCTTGGAAGGGGACCCCCGCGGGATGGGTTCAACCTCCGCCTCCTTATCAGCAAGAGAGGATTCTGGGAGAGAAACCTCCAACTTAGACGAGCACCCCCCGCCTTGTTGGAGATTCACAGGCTTCTTCTGTTTCTTAAAAGGGGGGACGACCACGGCCGGAGCCTTAAAAAAGAGCTGGCGACGTTTCTCCACAGAGGAAGAACCCGCTTGGTTGGCCAGATTGGTTGACCCCTGACCTTGATTGCGAACCACAGGCTGCTTCGCGCCCACCGACCCCGACCCGGACTTCTGCTCAGATGAGCATATCGCTGGGCTAGGGCTCGGCAGCATCTCTGATCACACACAACAACAATCTTACAAAAAAAACCATAGAAAAAAGAATTGACATAAGGCGAAATCAATCACCTAATCCCCGAACAGCAAACAAATACCGGCAAGTGAACACCTCGGGAGGACTTCCCTCGGGAAAGCATACGCCCCGATTCTCCGAAAATCCTTCAGTGACACAAAGAATTTATCGGCCCCAAGGAGGCGATGCTCCTCTTCGATGGGAGCCAGAATGGCGTCAGGGAGAGCACCCTTCATCTCCGCAGTCCGCCCCCAGTTCCACTCTTGGATGCCGTAGTTCCTCGGATCAAAAGAAAAGTAGTGCCTCATCCACTCGCGCTCCTTCAGGGAGTCAATCCTCCCGAAACACATCATCCTGACCCCGGTCCGTCGCTGAACGGTGAAGATCCCATTTGCCTAGGTGCTGGACAGATAGTAGAAGCTCTGGAAAAGCAGAATCGAAGAAGCGATATCGGCTAGATGGCAAGAATAGAGAAAAGCTAGCATAACGCAAATGATGTTGGGGTGCACTTGAGCAGCGGAGATGTTGTAGTACTTCAGGAAGTCAACGAACAAAGGGGGGAGGAGGAAAGTCAACCCATAGTAGAATAGCATCCGGGGAACACAGGTAATTTGGGTCACACCCCCCTAGATGGGAGTGAGGCCTGCCTTGTACGCTAGCGACACATACATCTACTTCACCAACTCCCTCACCTCCTTGCACACGGGGGTTTCTCCTGGGTCCACCGGATCCTCGGGGATCGGAGCTCCGTACTCGACCCGAATCGAGGCGCGCATAAGCCCTTGCCGCCCCGGGTCGGCTTGGAAGTCTGCTCTGATTCACTCTCCTGTATTTCCAGGGAGTGGTCATCCTCAACAATGGGCTCGCGCAGAGTAATCTTCCGTTTGGCCATGTTTGAAAAAGGACAAAGTGTGCGTTTGAGAAGGAAAACAGTGAAGTGCAAATAGCACAAGTGAGCAGAAAGGGAAAAATAACGAGTATTTATAGAGAGCGAAGAAGGAAAAGAAGGCTGTCCTCAGGAACATAAAAAGGGGATGGCAAACCCAAAGCATGATTAATGAGCATTAAATGAAGATTAGTGAAACGATGCGTCGCTCCGCATACGCGTATTAATAACCCATGTCAGAATGTGCTAACATAAAGAGTAAATTACGAGGGGCGAAAAATGCGATGCGACACTTGCCATGTGCGCCTCCATTGTAAAAGAGACCACGGCCCCCGGACAAACCCCGAGACCCCTGGTCTCGAGGGGCTAATGGTGATATGGGCCGAGGCCCAGGAATGGAGGTGGTAAGAAGAAGGAGTGAGTCCAGCCCATGAGTGGTCCTTCCATGACATTAGCTATGTTGGCAGGACCCGGGGACAAAAAGGATATGATAATGACCTTGCACCCCCAGGTACGCGACAATGGAAAGACCACCAGGCTGAACCCCCTCTCTTCTCTGCCACTATAAATAGAGGAGAGCTCAACAGTAAAAGGTATGTTCTATCATACTTAGATACTCTTTGTATTCATTCATATTCTCTCTCCTCTGCATAAAGCCCAATCTTCATCATCACGCCGGAGCGTCTATCCTCGGGAGACCCCGGGGGCTTTGTTTTACAGGACCTAGGTGAGAGATCCACCGCGGGCTAAGATTCCAGCTCACCCCGGGATAAGTTTATACCGGAGCTGGTATCCAGGAGCAGACTGGTAGCATCATCCTCAAAATTTTGACGTGCGTGTGCAGAAGAGAAAATCCAATAAATTAATTTGATTATGTATGTATGTTGTTGGACATGCCATAATCACTATTATTAACTTCACCAGAAATTAGGTATATACATACACGTACTAAATGTTCAAAAATATGAGCCCTTTTCTAATGAAGCACCATTTGAACGCACGTGCTGCACGTGCACAAAAATTACACGAATATTAAAACATCTAATTTAATTCTTGAAACCAATAGATTAACTAATGTCTAGTGATGAAATAAATTTCTTTTTACTAATTCTCTATTAAAAGAAAAGTGTACTTCAAGATCGATGCCAACTATCTTAATATATGTATACATGTATATACATCTCTTTTGTCAAGTGATTTCTTGTGATATTTTGGCTATTCTCATCAGGTTTGCATCCTTACCCTCCTTTTAACATTAAGCGTTTGATTTGAGTCTATTTTTATCAGGTCTGAGTCTGTATCTACCCAAAATTTGTAAATGAAATCTAGTGTTACATTCTCATAACATGATTTCTCATCCATTCATTCCTCCCAAATGCTTAATCACGTTTTGGATTGCAGGGAATGCTTTATCTGTGTATGTGTCGACTCTTGATTACTGGTAACAAATTATTTCACCCTTGAGTACTAGTAAGCATCCGATATCTTTACACTATTTTTAACATTAAACAAGGTCATCCTCAAAATTTTGACGTGCATGTGCAAAAGAGAAAACCCAACAAATTAATTTGATTATGTATGTATGTTGTTGGACATGCCATAATCACTAATTAAAGTCACCTGAAAATCAGGTATATATACACACACGTACTAAATTTTCAAAAATATTAGTCATTTTCCAATGAAGCACCATTTGAAATCACGTGCCACACATGCATGAAAATGACACGAATATTAAATTTAGACGCTGGGATTAAAACATCTACTTCAATTCTTGAAATCAATAGATTAACAGTACTTCAGACTTCTTGCTGTACCGAAGTCTGGTGATCCTTGATTTGAACAACATTCATTCCCATCTTATCATTCTTACCGAGTCCCGGTCATAAACAAGGATCTCAAGTGCCTGTGATTCGGGATCTTTTATAACCATTGTGAACTCCTCATTCCATTCAGGGTTCAAATTTGTATGCTTCACTATAGTCTTCTTGGAAGGAAGTTTAGTCTCACTAAGCTTTAACTTCACATAATTAAGGATCTGCTCCACCCATTAGATCTTTCTTTTTCAGCTTTGTGGCCCTCACAATTTTGGCATGTAGAATTCCAACAGGTCGCTTCATAGCTTTTGCTGGATCGAGAATTGGCACTTCCAGGGTCTTAGGCCATAGACACATGCTAGCTACTTGATCTTTGCTGATATCCTGTACTTTCCGATAGCCTCCTGGTATAGACATAAGATCAGCCCCAGCAATATTCAGCCCAAAACACGGGAAGCTCGGTACCAGAGGTTTAAGCTTAATATGCGGTGCAGCAAAGACCTGTAAATCCACTACCTGGGTAGTAGCTTTTAGCCCATATGCCTTAACAGCAACTGTAGTATTAGGATTACCTGCCCACTTAAAGGATGGCTCCATAATCAACTCTTTTTCATCAGTCTTTTTCATCATTATCGTACGTAACTTTCATTTTTGTTATCAGAATTGCGGCCTTATGGTAACATTTTTGTTCAAATAAGCCTTTATTGGTATTCATATAATCTAAAGTAAACTCAAAAGTGTGGTTTTGTTTAGTTTTAATTTTACTTCATTTCGACTAGCCTTATATACATGATTAGTCATGGTTCTCATGTTATTATTTTAATGCAGACAGGCAGTAAACTTCATTCAGCCACTGGTGTGATGCCACAGTGAAAAACTATGCTTTCTCTTACGTTTTTGATTATATTTAGTTTGTTTGATCATTTTATGCTGTTGACGATAGGCCTCAAAAACAAATAATTCTCTCCTTAACTACACCTCCCCCCTTATGGATAGTACAATATTAGTTGCGAGGAGTATTGACTTTAATTGATGATTGTTCATTAGGGTTTCCAAATTTGATATGCTCCAGGGCACTCGGAATGTCCGATGGGGCTCCTCTGGTGAAATGTTCGAAAATCTCACCCGCGGTTTCATGATCTGAACTAGACCTATAAAACTAACATCTTTACTGTGAATCTGATGAAAAATGTTACCTGGGATCAGATCAAAGTCCTGACTGTTTGAGATATACCTACTGCATCTGATTTTGGGCATGTTGTCCTAGGGAGTCATAATTCTTCAGAAAGCTATAGTGTTACTGGTCCTTTGGCCCTTAACATGTTTGATAACTGTGAAATTTTGTCAGATAATTATAAGATTCGGTGGAGCTTAAATGAAGAGAAAGACAAAGTGGCATAGATGCAAAAATATCCCATAAAGCAAAACATTTAATAAAAAGGTCATACATGAAAATATCAGACTACTCAGAAAGTTTATATTTTAAAGTATGTCAGACAACCACTTTAACGATAATCAACATATGAAAACAGAAGAATAAATTTAAAAGTATAATCAAAATCATGCCAACAAAATTCACTGGCATATTTTTTAAAATTCAAAATCCCCAAGCTAATATCTACCCTCTCTATCAAATAAAACTCCAAAAAAATACCTTGCAAAAATGTGAACCGTAACTTCGCGATCCGCCATTTAAATGGAAATGAAACTTAATTGACAGCATCAACTTTGTATGTTGCGCTCACAGTAATGTGAATAAAGAATCAACATTCTATATTCAACATAGTCTTGTACTTCTCATTTTAATGTAAATATATCATCATATGTATATTATCCTAAAATGGTTTGGAATTGTGTGGACTGGATAATTTAAAATTCAAAATTTAAAATTTTCTTTAATATGAGATAAATCTATTTAAATTTATATATTAATAAATTTTATCTAGATATCAAACAGAGCCTTCCTCAAAATTTTGACGGGCATATGCTTAAGGGAAAACCCAAAAAATTAATTTTATTGTGTATGTCATGTTGTTGGACATGGCATAATCACTAATTAAACATCACCTGAAAATTAGGTATATACACGCACTAAATTTTCAAAATTATGAGCCCCTTTCCAATGAAGCACCGTTTGACAGCACGTGCCGCACGTGCACAAGAATGGCACGAATATTAAATTTTAGCATTGGGATTAAAATATTTACTTCATTTCTTGAAATCAATTGATTAAATAATGTCTAGTGAATAAATAAACAAATTTTCTTTACTAAGTCTCTAGTAAAAAAAAAGAATTTTTCTAACGAGCTACGCTTTGACTAATTCTCTAACTTCTCTCCTGACTTATATATGTATATATCCCTTTTGTCAAACTTTCTCGTCATGTCTGCAATTCCGGTGGTATCCGGGTTTCTCAGCCAAGATACGGGTCGGTTCTGCCCGACCCAATTGCTCCGAGACTATGAAATGATCATCACAGCCTATATCAAGATGTTTTAGGGTTTCAAGGTTTAAATTTAGCAGTGCAGGCATTTGAGAGACTCGGATGATTTACGTGAATAATCATACATAGTACATTGTTACCCAATAGAGATAATGAAAGGGGTTGTTGGTGAATGTAAAAAATCATCGACAACAGAGAGTGTGCAACAGCCCTCGAGAATTACCATGTATTAGTTTTGTTTTTCTTTTGAAGTTTTAAGGTTATATGGTTGCCTCAACTTGTATTTTAGGAATCAATGATTTTAAATTAAATGGTGTCATGAATTATGATTACGGTTGTAATTTTTGACAAGTGATGAACTGGAATGCTTTTTGATAGTTGAAATCTTGTTATAAACAAACGTTAGTCATGTTTGTTTGGTTGCATATATTTATGCCATAGAATTTTTGAAGGATACTTGGTTTTATAAATATTTCTTATTTTTTAGGTTTGCACGAACCCCGCACGCAGAGCCACTATGCACGCATGTACACAAGTTAAAAATAAATAAATCAATTCTCGCAAGTTAATATTCTCTAAGTCTCTAAATTATCTTGTCAGTTTAAACCCAAAATTCTTTAGTAATAAATATGAAGAAAAACTACTCTTAAGATCAAAAAAAATCCAAAATACTTTATGTATTCACTTGAAACATTCCTTATTATAATCCAATTTGACTATATAAGCTTTAGTATTTACTTGAGACCCTAATATTCTATGAAAAAATTCCAGAATATTCATGCATGTATGTGTGGCTCCAGATGATCCAAATATGAAAAGGAGTTGAACTATATTAACAAATCATGATTATAAATTAAATTAATTAATCCTCTTTGGCGTTTAAATTAGGTTGTTTAAGGGGGTGATTTATTTCATGGTTTTGGTGAAATGGATAGTTGATCATGGTATCTCAAATAAAACCTCAGGATCAACTTAATTTAGATTTAAAGCATTTTATTTCAAAAAAAGAAAGATCTAAAACATTTTATCAATCAGGTGGTAGAGTTATGATATGTTGATTCGATCACTAAGATTACTTCTTGATTAAGATGAGAATTGGAGTTTTTAATGTTGTACCTAAAATGTGCATTTACTTAGATCATACTGGACTCTACTCAAGTAGTTTTGGATCCAATAAACCCCTTGGTACTAAAATAGCTAAAATTTTCCAAATAGTTATCAGCTATTTCGTTAACTTTTGGTATGGCTGTAGCGGTGAAGTCATACTAACTCTCTATGTACATCCGCCACTAATTCCCTGCGATCTTCGATGTCATCAACTCATTTTAAATGGCATAAAATTACGTTGATCTATAGGTTTGTTCCGGCGATCGATAAATCGCAAAAGACTGATGTTTAAATTCTTTTTTCCCTTTGTTGAGATTGACGTTCTGGGAAATGATTAGATGTAGAGATACTCCCAGCTCTTATTGATAAAATGAGAATCATTATAAGCGAAATTGAGAATCTTAAAACCATCAATTAAGATTCACATTCTGGAAAGTTATCAGATGCGGAGATATTCACAGTTAATTTACTCCCTCTTAATTTCATTTTACTCCCTCTTAAATTATAGACGAGAAGGTCTCTTAAACTCCAAACTTTCCTAATCTTTCTGGAAAACAATTTGTACGTTCTTCTTATACATTGTACATTTTAATTTGAACTGTATATTTTAATATTTAAATTTTTAAAAATTTTATAAGAAATTTCTTAAATTTTTGCATGAATACATGTTTTAATATTTATTTACTTTAGAATGATCAATATTTTAACACGAAAATGTATCATTTGAGTTTATGACATTTAAGAAAGTTAATCATTCAAAATTTTTTACTTAATTACACAGATTCAATTTCGTGAAAGTGGTTCACAATGTAAGATTTTGAACTTTCTCGTAAATCAATTATTACACCAAATATATATCTAGTACAAATCTAAATCAATAACATCATTTGATCCAGAGAAATATTAGGTACAATAAAATAAGTTTTTGATGTATAAAAACAGGAATATGAAAATGGTAACTAGAAATAGATATTACAAATTGCAAAATGCAAGGAGCACATCATTAAAAATTAAAATTTCAAAGGATCTTTTCTCCCGAACCTTTAAAATATATTATATTTTAGTTCAGTTTAATATAATATATAAGTTAATAAAATTCATGAAAATTTGGACATACTTATGCCCTCTTTGCTGGATCTTATAAGTAAAGTAGTTCAGTTCTGTTTTGTTCAATTCAATTTAGTTTAGTTTATTTTATTTAAGTTCAGTTCAGCAAACTATAATTTGATCAAATTTAAGTAGATTTAGATATACTGATTCTATTTTTCAATACATTATTTTCAGTTCAATTCGATTTAATTCAATTCAGTTCAATTTAGTTCAGTTCAGTTCAGATCAATAAGAAATCAACTCAAGCAAACAGTCCCTCATTCCATCATTCAATACAATAATTTTCACCTTACTTCAGTTCAGTTTAATGTACTTCAGTTCAATTCAGTTCAGTTCAGTAAATAATTAGCACAGGATAACTGATCTATAAATTACTTCGCAATTTTGATACATTTAATTAATAGTTACAATCTTTCCTCAAAAATAAAAATAAAATTTATTAATTACAATCTAACCATAACAAATTATTTCAAGACTAAATTCGATTTAATTATATTTAATGGTTGAAAAAAGTCCCCTTCGAGCTTTATAATTAAATCTTTTCATTTATTTGATCAAAATTTCCCCAATATATATCGTAGACTCATTTAATAGCTGAAGACTAGATTTGATGTTCTGTTCATCAAATCCATCTTAAATGTGTTTGCTTAGTCATAATCCATCATTAAGGTGTTTTAGAACTGGCAAACGGGTATACGGGTAAAATATGGAAATATTTTACCCAAATAAGGAATTCAAGCTCCGGCTAACAGAAAAGGAACTACATCACGGGAATCCCAAACCCAGCATCCCATAGACCAGTGCTCAAGAAGCACAAAGCCTTCGTTTTCATGGGTGTTTACTATTCTTTTGTGTTATGAACCTTCCGGATGCTTATTCAAGCGCTCCGGATGCTATTCTGCATGTATGGGCCCTCTGGGTGCATATTCAAGCGCCCCGGGGGTGTGTGACTAAATGAAATGACACAGCAATGATAAGTAACTATCTCAGTGCATTAATCCGTTTTTTTAAAAAAGAAAGGAAAACGGGCCATGGGTACTCCTAGGCCTAACTCTGACCAGAGGACCCCATGCCGTTGCTACACTACCCACCTAGGCATATCCCTTGCCAGAGGGGTTTTTCGTATAATAATCAACCATAGTACCTACGTAGGTTGGCGATATTCCAGCGCCGCAGAATCTTTTTCCCCTGCTTGTCCTGCAATTTGTAACTCCCTCCGGGTGTGCCATTGTCACTCTGTAAGGTCCTTCCCAGTTGGGAGCCAATTTTCCGCTCGCTTCTTGCTGGCTCTTATCATTCCTGTGCATGACCCACTCACCCGGGCAAACTGCTCCCTGCGTACCCGGCGATCATAATACTCTTGACTCTTTCCTTTACTCTGGCTTCATGAAGGGCGACCTTTTCTCTCTTCTCCTCAAACAAGTCCAAGTCCAGCAGTCGGTTGTCGTGGTTCCCAATTTCGTCCGGGGCCATCGTGTGAAAGCTGGGGACTCCCACCTCTGCTGGGATTACTGCTTCTGCCCCATAGACCAAACTATACGGTGACTCTCCCGTGGCGGAGCTTTTTGTAGTTCTGCAAGCCCATAGAACACTCGGGAGTTCATCCACCCAATTTCCTCTGGTACCCTAGAGGCGCGTCTTCAGCCCATTAACCAGGGTCCTGTTCGTTACTTCCACCTGTCCGTTGGCCTGGGGGTGGTAAACCGATGTCAGCTTTTACTCAATCCCGTACTCCTTGCACCAGGATTTGAAAGGATCGTTCTCAAATTGCGCCCCGTTGTCTGTGACAATGTAACGGGGTATCCCGTAGCGGCAGATGATGTTCTTCTAGCAAAACATTATACAGGTACTTCCCCTGATGTTGGTGAGCGGAGCAGCTTCCACCCACTTGCTAAAGTAGTCCATGGCCACTATTAGGTATTTGAACCCCCAAGGGCTGTAGGAAAAGGGCCGACCAGGTCAAGGCCTGATGAGGAATGGAAACAACTATTTTCCAAACTATTCATGAAAAGTGAATTTTAGTTTTGAAAGGATTATATATGAATTCCTTTTAGTTTTAGAATAGAATTAGGACATATGTTATTTTCCTATTTTTGTTTTATTTTCATAGCTATATATATTGTAATATTTATAGAGGAAAAAGGAGAAGAGATTTTGAGATTTATAAAAATTCAGAGTATGAGTTTTTAAACCAGTTTTCTCAGAGGTGTGATTGCCAAAGGATTTATATATATATTTTTCTAGGTGTGATTGGCAAGATTAATTATATATTTTTTTACGAGTTTGTTTTCCCAACTACGATTCATCAACGCACGAGTCCTGCATCATTTTTGGTATCCAGAGCAAGGTTTCGACAATGACGCTGAAAGATTTGGAAGAGGTCATTAGCAGACATGATACCACGATTGCTATGTACGATTCGGACATTGCTGAAATCAAGGACTCCTTAAAACAGTTGATTGCTCGCCTTGACGCAATGGATACGAATAACCCGTCGCCACCATCACCTATGAATCCACCGGCAATCATAAAAACATCGATTGCTTGCTTCGAACTTATTGTGCAGAATTTTACGCCGATATTGAAGCCGCAGCAGTCTTCGCCAACAGAGATGCCAATGGATGAGAAGAATTCACCATCATTTGTGAAGGTTCAACAACAGAAGTCATCCTCAATTCAAATGGATGATCAATCACAGCAACGATGGGAAGATCAAGTTCAAGGGCACCATCAATTTCAAAATATGGAGGTGTTAAATCGAAGATCCATCGAGCAGATCCGACCAAGAATGGAAGATATACATCAGCGTTTCAAGAAAAGAGAATTCAAAGTCAATAAAATATTTGTTGTTAAACCTTTTGATGGGTTTGGGATTCAAACATGTCTTTTACGTTGGAAGTATCTTATTAATTGGAAAGGACATCAACGCAAGGAGTCAAGCATTGATTCAGATTTGCAGACTTATTTCGAGAAGATCAATTGTTATAACTCGTCGGAGTCGAGTTTTTTCAAGAGGGGGAGAATGATGAGGAATGGAAACAACTATTTTCCAAAACTATTCATGAAAAGTGAATTTTAGTTTGGAAAGGATTATATATGAATTCCTTTTAGTTTTAGAATAGAATTAGGACATATGTTATTTTCCTATTTTTGTTTTATTTTCATAGCTATATATATTGTAATATTTATAGAGGAAAAAGGAGAAGAGATTTTGAGATTTATAAAAATTCAGAGTATGAGTTTTTAAACCAGTTTTCCCGGAGGTGTGGTTGCCAAAGGATTTATATATATATATTTTTCTAGGTGTGAGTGGCAAGATTAATTATATATTTTGTTACGAGTTTGTTTTCCCAACTACGATTCATCAACGCACGAGTCCTGCATCATTTTTGGTATCCAGAGCAAGGTTTCGACAATGACGCTGAAAGATTTGGAAGAGGTCATTAGCAGACATGATACCATGATTGCTAAGTACGGTTCGGACATTGCTGAAATCAAGGACTCCTTAAAACAGTTGATTGCTCGCCTTGACGCAATGGATACGAATAATCCGTCGCCACCATCACCTATGAATCCACCGGCAAACATAAAAACATCGATTGCTTGCTTCGAACCTATTGTGCAGAATTTTACGCCGATATTGAAGCCGCAGCAGTCTTCGCCAACAGAGATGCAATTGGATGAGAAGAACTCACCATCATCTGTGAAGGTTCAACAACAGAAGTCATCCTCACTTCAAATGGATGATCAATCACAGCAACGATGGGAAGATCAAGTTCAAGGGCACCATAAATTTCAAAATATGTAGGTGTTAAATCGAAGATCCATCGAGCAGATCCGACTTAGAATGGAAGATATACATCAGCTTTTCAAGAAAAGAGAATTCAAAGTCAATAAAATATTTGTTGTTAAACCTTTTGATGGGTTTGGGATTCAAACATGTCTTTTACGTTGGAAGTATCTTATTAATTGGAAAGGACCCTAGTGGAAAACATGACAGGTCTCGGCGGGTAATTCCGGGTTAAGAGGCGGAAATCCCCGCCGTAAGTAGCAACGCCGTATATCGAAACTCGGCATTTTTTATCCGCCGAGATTTATTTTCGACATCTTAAACCCAATAGAATAGCGTTTAAGACAGAGTAAATGTATGTTTCCCTGATTTAAAAGATTTGCTTTACGACATCTGAAACAATAGATTCAGAAATCGTTTTAGTGTTAGATGCAACGCCACTAATGGGTCTGGGAAGTCGTATATGTAATAGATCAACATTCCGACACTGGACGGAATTGGACAGAAAAACGGTTTCAGAGTTCTCAAATGCAATAGAATAATCGAATCACGATGTTGGAATCCTATTCGGATGATACCCATTTACTCAATAGATTACCTATTAGTTTAGTCCCACTGAATGATCCATCTAATGCATATTGTACCAGAAAACCCGATAGTAGGGTTTATTTACGGCATATGATTGTCATTCGGTTGTAGCGCATTTGCTACAGGTTAATAGGAACAGATCGGTAAAATAGATTGATGACCTGTTACAATGTTGTTGTAGAAAAGGCAGCCGATTGGTTACTAACTAAGACATCGATAATATAATCGATTGTGTATGATTACCCTAGAGTAAACGGGAAAGATTGTAGCAACAAATTGGGTGTTCGTATAGATATCACCCTAGGTACATCCGATAGATAACGAGCAAATTACTATGTCGTATTTACATTCGATTTGTTTGTTTTACGCTTGAGTATTCACAATAGTTTAGTTTGATAGATTCTCAATCTATTCGTTGTTGTCGAGGAAATGACATTAGTTTGTCTGCAGTTACAATATCTAATTCTAAATAGATTGTGTTATTATTACTGAATGGATCTGCGCTTCCGACATCTCAAACGTAGTAGACTACTGTGCATTTGATTATTTTACCGTGGGACCATATTGATATATGAGAACAGAACACATAATCGGGTCAGCACCAGATGTGCTCTCTGTCATATTCTAGTGGAGTCTACCCTGTCTGAAACACAACAGGGATCCATTCTATTTAGTTATAGAACGTGTAAATGCTCTAGTATATATTCCAAAAAACCATACATAATACCAATCTAGATGCCACAGTCCAGTAACAAAATTGTCAAGAATAAAGCGACAAGCTTCCAACAATGAGCTATGTCGTAAGTGTTCTAATAACTTTCCTAGATACTCACTAATTGGAGTGAAACAAACAAAATCATTGTGCCTTATCAATGCATGAACCCCAAACCGTTAACACATAGTTTGCAAAGTTACCTCTCACCACCTTCAATCCTCGATTGTGTATGGTTTGATGTCATTTGGGAAGATCTACATACATATACATCACTCATGTCATTAGCATATTAGGCGTTACGCAAAAATAAGAGGATTTATGTGAAGTTGAATATGTGTCTCACCGTTGGAAAACTATTGTTAAGTCGAACTGAAGTAATCACATGAAATGCATACAACATGACGTAGTATCCGCACTCCCAACAATTTTGTTGGCTTTTATACTACATTGACAAATAGAAAAATTTGGAGGAACTTAGAGGTATTAGTCTAAAAATCTTGTCAACACCCAATAGTCATGTTTTCTTACCTTGACTTCCGCGACTCGAAAAGGACTTTGTCCACGTGGATTCACCGAAGTCAAAGAATCCTTTAAGAGCTGTACGAACGATGGAATCGGTGATCGATGTTTTGGATCCATCCAATAAACGTGCTTGGTCGTCTTATTTACCACGATGAAGAGCCAATGTCCCCTAAATATTATCGATAAATATAATTTACAACAAATACATTAGTATCCTGAGAAAAGAATTATAAATTTAGAACTATTGCCAAAATAACATGAAACTTGCTTTTCAAGTAAGGGTAGTAAGAAAAAGATTTTGTTAGAGTCCCATAACCCTTGCTTTAGATAATCAAGTCTTTCCTCTCGGAAGTGTAAAATCTCTTGGCACCGATCGGGGCACAAGAAACCTATCCATTGCTTCGATCGATGTTGGGACGCATGATGCAAGTAACTTGTTTCAAGAATGAAACAACGATTAGAAGTGCCAAAAAATGTAAGTGAACTTGAAAATTTGCATGAGTTATGATGAACGCAAATATAATTACCATTGATATAGTGACATTGCGGTTTCCGCGATCATGTCGCACTTGAAAACATCTTCAAAATCAGCCCATAGCATGGGGATCAACCTTTCAACCCCAAAAACCGACTTCGGTGTTGGGAAGTAAAAGGTTTCAAGTCGATTGGTTCTAGATAGCTTGTCAAATAACACTTTGACCATAGGTGGCATTTCCAACACTTGTACTTCCGGGGGTGGTTTTGATGGTAGGTCTAGAGGAGATGGTTTTGTTATCGTTGGGAGTTTTGTGGTAGGTGGAATTTTCACCACTTGTACTTCCGGGGGTGGTTTTGATGGTAGGTCTAGAGGTGATGGTTTTGTTATCGTTGGGAGTTTTTTAGTAGGAATTTGCACTTGTGTGTGTTTTTAAGACCTTTTTCGAGGTGGGCAAAGGATTTTTGGATCACTCTCTCCCAAAGTCTCTACAACTATAAGTCTCCTAGACTATAGAATGAATAATCCCTTTGCATCTTTAACCAATCGACATGAAGCCTCGGGCATTGGTAGGATGGATTCGGGTACTATTGATTCAACTATAGAAACAACTTCTAACCCATCTCCTACGGCAATATGATGATGATATTTAATAGATTCCTCAAAGGTTCCATTTGCAACATGTATAGGGTCACTATAAATGTCACCATCAAGAAAGAGCTTATAAGGGTATGAAGCCTATGTTTATTTGGAAAAAACGGAAAAAATTATAATCAAATATGAACAAATACGAACATTCTCAAAGTAATATGATGATATTGAACTCACCATTTTAGGACTTGGCACATGATCGTAATTTTCTTGATCGTCTCCTTGTCCTCCCTCACACTCCATTGGGGAGTGATGTAACTCGAACGATTGGGGAGTCCAATTCTTTGAAAGGTCATCCAAGTTATCGGGAAGCACCGCACCTTGACGTTTAACTATGAACGACATTGCAAGGTCTCTTTTGGCTTGTCCCAGTTTAAGAGAGGCAATCTCATTCTCCATCATCTTGAATCTCAAATCATAATTCACCCCCGATGGTTGAGACATACCAAGTACATCTCTAGGTTTGATATGAGGTCCATACCCCCTCAATCTACCCGGGTGATCTTTATTCTCTAAAGCCTCACTAAGCACACCATATTTGGGGGTAGGTGTGAAATCTCCGTTCACAACTCTAACTTTTATAGCTTCCTATTTCGAAATAGAAATAATTATGGAAGAAATTTTTAATATATTAGTAAAACGCCATACAATATGATTATATATAATGTAAATGTGTATGATGGATAACTTACAACTTTGTTAGCAAGATCTATTGATGGTTGATGACCACCAAAACCACCGTCCTTGACCTCTAGCGACTTCAAAAAAGTATCATGTTGCTCGACCTCGGCAATGGGAATTGGAATTGTAGTTGAACGTGCTTCCTCTTCACTCATACCGTCATTCATCCTTTCCTTGACACATCTTTCATAATCTTGCACAGAAAATTTCTCCCTCGCGAGAGGCATACCCGCTCTACCCGTACGATGATACAACTTGTTTGCCTTAGCACTAGTAATCTTCTTTAGATTTGACCCCTTGTAGACAATTTAATAACATATTTTAAGTTTATGATATGAAATATCGAGCAAAATGAATTTATGTTATGGATATATAGTTACACAATCAAACTAGGGTGATGGAAAACTTACATTGGCAACATAACCTTCGACATGTCTTCTAAAGATTTCCCAACACTCGGGTCGAATGTCGGTGTAGACATCCCACGGAAGTACGTTGGTCTTTCTTTTATTATGTATGAAATTCCTCGCCAAAATGTAACTATAATCTCAATGATTTTTGCACATTCGCTCTAGTGTACTTTTGAACAACCTCCCTTCGTTAGGGGCATTAATGATGAACGGTCTCTAACATAGGAAAAAAATAATAATTCCATGCTATACTTTTGCATTGATAACAAGCACACACATGCATACATAATGTAGTAAAACTCAATAATCACATAAGATACACATACCTTGCATTCAACGAACAATTCTTGTTTCTTAGTCATTGGGCCGGGACCATGCGCCAATTGACGTTGGTTATGTCTAGCTGAGTACGTACGGTTTTACCAACCCAACTCTTCCATAACCATCTTTCTTCACCAATTGGATCCCCAAAAATATCAAACTCCATATTAGTCATAATATTGTCCTTAAGACGTTGTGCAATCACTTTACAATACGTCCTTGATTTCCAAAATGGATCATTTGCACCATCACCTAGATTACCTTCACCAACCGACGCCTTATTACCCTTCTTTTTTGAGGGGGCATGTTAACCTACTAATAAATAGCAAGGAAATATTACTTACAATAAAGCCACTCTCAACTAAGATTTGAATGAAAACATAACTTCAATAAGATGTGATTTCACTAAGATTTGAATGAAAACATAACTTCAATTAGATGTGATTTCTTCTCATTTTCATGCAATTAATTAGCACATGCAAATCGATAGCAATCTAAACTCAACATCTAACTTGTATATACGTATAGAGATTCATGTCATCAAATATATGCACAAGGAGCTGAAACATATATTGAAATTTGAAGCAACACGCAACTATTTGCCCACCATTCTACTTCCATATGATGCATAGTGAGTAAGAAATTTTGCCCACGGGTGTAGGAGGATGGAGAGGAGGGATGATACATACCTTATACTTCTCACAAAGTTAATTGAACTCTTTCAGATCTAAGTTGGAAAGGACTGGTCGAAAGTAGATCTAAGTCTCATAAAATGAGATTAAGTTGTGTGGGTAGATGAGAAGATGTAAGAGGAGGTGGGGTTTAGGAGATAGATGGAGAGAGGGGTAGGAGATGGATAAAGAGAGGTGGGAAGAGATAGAAGATAGAAGAAAATGTGTTGGGTTGACCCTTCACAAGCTGAATAATGATGCAGCCCTGCGTTTAGATGCAGCACGTATGCTTTTTTGAAGTCTAAATCAGAATAGATTACGTGCAGAGAGCAGCAGCTTGATCAATAGAATGATGAAAAGCCAAATTGCAGCAATCTATTGCGGTTTGCACCGTCTACATATGGTTTACGTTGTCGGCAAGTTTACATGAATCGGGGCACAATATAAAATGGTCATATGAGATGAGTTACTTTTGAAATGTAGAGTTCTTAATACCAATAGATTGTGATAAAACTCAACAGAATATCTAACCGGGTATAGTCCAGTATAGAATATGTATTCGGAGCAGACCCAGACATCATATGACACCTTGATTCAGAAGCCATACTTCCTGTTGTTCTACTTCGTTTAATCAATAGTTTAACAATCTATTACCTAGGTTTAGAATTCGTAAATAGAGTATGGTATATATTAAAAACGAATCGGGTCTTCCCAAATCAAAAACCCTTTCTGACATTCAAAAAACCAGATCTCCTTATCACCACGCCTCCCCAGATGATTCTCCCCAAAATGAAGAAGAAAGTACCCCCACGCCAGCCACCGGTGACCACCACCGGCCATGAGTCCGATCCAGACGCCCAAAGGAACGGTACCGGGGATCCGAACCAGCTTCCCTTCCACCTCAGACGCGACGATGTTAATGATGATCATCAGCCAACGGGAACCGAGATTCCTAGATTCCGGCGGAGCCATGTTGAAAGAGGAGCAGCTCGACCTAAAAGCCCAACCGCCAGCAAGCTGTTTTATGGCTCGGATTCGGAGAAGCGCTATGTGGCTTGGGTTCCGTCTCGTCAACTGACAAATACCAAGGTAATCTAGCCCGATTCTGTCAAAGATTTGGGATTAGACTACTTGCTAGACTATTTTAAGCCATCTTACCTTCAAAAACTAATCTGCTCAGATTGTGAGGCTTATCGTGATTTAGTCTTGCAATTTTATGCAAACTTAGGTTATGAGTTGTATGACAAAGATGAGACTACGGTAAACGGGGAGAAGATTGCTGTGAATAAGTTTACCATAAACTCTGTGTTAGATTGCCCATGGGTTTGCAGTAAAACATCTGTGGATGATAGTGGTAGGGTTCCTTATGAGGTATTTTACCATAACGAATGGTCCGCCGTATCAGAGAAGCAACCTCTGGATGTGTTGGAGTTGAGTCGGGAGTATTTTCGGTTGAGGCGGATAGGCTTGAAGATTTGACTGCAAAGGATTTTGACATTGACAAACTTTCAGTCGACCATAAAATAGTCTTCCAGTGGGTGTGTCTAAATGTATTGCCAACAGGGGGTAAGGCTTGTGAACCAACAATAGGGAGCTTGATTATTTTCTTCTACTTGGTTAAGGGTTATAAGATTAATCCAGGCTACACTATCATTGGGTACATGCGCAAGTGTCCGGCGGGTCATATCAAATTGAAACAGTTGCCCTACGTTCATCTGATCACTGAAATTATCAAGAAGCACGGTGTTGATCCCACTGAACTGCCCGTTGTGACCATGTACTACAGCAAGGGTTGGTTTGAAAAGAAGCATTTGGTGCTTGACAAGGAGACCAAGCGATACATGGCAAAGCCACTTCCTCCTGGCGCAAGGGCTGCAGCCGCGAAAAGGCGCAGGTGTGCAGAAGACATTGCTTCATCGTCTCGTGCACAAGGTATGTGTTTCATTTTTTTCTTTATGCTACCATCACAAAATATTGCATGAAATTCTGTGAATTATATTGCCGGCTAGATTATATGATTCCATTTTTGGTGTTGAATGTCGCGACAATTGAAATAAACATGCTCGTGAAGATGAAGAAACTAGTTGACTGTTTCACGGGGCACGTAGAAGCTCACAAGAAGGAGCTAGCTGAAATAGTGAAGCAGCAAAATGCCATTGTCAAAGAATGTGGATTGGAGCTGGTGCTTAGTGAGGATGAAACGGTGCCTGATTATGGCCCGATACCCGGTGACAGCGACATGACCAGACCGACAAGAAAGGTGAAGAGTGATGGTATGCCGATGTTGTTTCCGGCTTAATCTTGTGTTTGCATCTGGATTTGATTTTTATTTCAAGTATGAACAATCTATTTAGTGTTGTTGTTCAATTTGAATGACTAATGTTGTCCTAGTTATGATTTTTCAAGCATTTATAATGCTTTGTTGTTATTTTGACTATGAACATGTGGTAATTATTGATTATTCGATAGTTTGGCTTTCGAATTTTTTGGCTATGTTATTAGGAATGGTTTGTGAGACAGCATGTCAGGTATATATTGAATGTTAATTCGAATGCATATATGGAGTAAACGCAATAGATTGAGGTATATTGCATTTGAGATATCTAAAGCACAACCTATTACTAAACCTATTTGATGTAGTCCATATGAATAATAATACATTTGGTTCTATTCATATAACGTTGAATAGAATTGAGCCGTACCAAACATAAAGAGCCGAAATAATTCATGATCAAGATCGGCACATTAAAAACTAATAAAAGAGCGTGATCGGCATGATTATAGATAATCGATCAAATGATCAATGATTGATAATCATCGGCTCGATCTCTAATCACATAAGATCCATTCTTGATCGAGACTTTGATCAACTTAAAGTATGACTTAAAAAGAGATTAAAAACACAAGAACGATCAATCTATGGAGGAGTGACTCGACTACGGGCATCATATTTGTTAATAGGCATATTACCTTTTGCAGTGAATCAAAATGTGATGTATAATAATTTAACCTTTCATTGACATATAACCGGTACCTTTCCAGATGAATTTCTTTAGAAGAAATCAAAACTTTACAATGCTTCTAATATGTCAATGAATATATAAATTCGCAATTCAGTAACAACCGGGAACATTGTTAGTCTTGCCAAGTCATTTATCTGTAAACGGGAATGTGCACAGCTAACAGAATTGAATTGTGACCCACACTGTCATTTTGGATAACTTTTATAGTACAAATACCTAGACACTAGCACCGTCTTTGTGTTTACAATTGACTATACAGTAATAGTTAATCATGTGCACATGAACCTTGTCATTACAACTTGGCTTACAAAACAGAATTTGAACCATTGATTCTAAAATGTAATAATTGCTTTTTGTTATATTCGTAGATAATTAACATTAGCACTATACAAAGCAATGATTAATTAGTGAATAAGTAAAATAAATGGATTATACTCTAAATTAACCGTGCAATCTGTATTATTATAGACTGGTAAATTTGAATAGCTAATTCAATAATGACCATTCTATTCTATTTCACATGTGTTACATTTAATAGTATGTATTCTACCAGGTCAATTCCTCATTCTCCGATTCAATAGACTGTGTAATGTACCCTATCTATTTTATTTTAGAATTCGACGTGTTAAAAGTAATTCATTTAACATTAGTAATAAGATATGTATACTAATTTCTTGCAAAAAAAGAATATAAAAAAAAAGAAATCATAAAACTATTATGATTAAGAAGGGGCATTTATAAAAGTAACTCATCTCTAAGTCAAATTCAGTCCATACAACGTCTAGTTACACGTACTCCTAGTGAAACAGAATAGATTAGTGTATGAAAGACTATCTATTATATTTGAGAAATCGTAAACAAAAATTCCTATATATAGCAGCAACCCACATTAGCAATTGCAACCCGTATTTGAATCGACAAAAAAGGACAAACACAGATTTTTCCCCCAAACCGTGCCGTTCCGTTCAGATTTCAAAATCCCACCAGATGTCGCCAAATGGAAAGTGTGGAAAAGGTCGTGGAGGCAGAGGCAGGGGAAAGGGAACCGCGACCCGCGGTGGGAAAGGAAAAGAGATGGTGGTCGCTCTGGCAGTTGAAGAAACCTCTTTCGAGTCTAAAGATGAGACCTTTGATGCCGACCTATTCTACAGCCTAGATCACCATAAAAGGTATGTGGAACTGTCGAAGAAGGGAAAATTAGTTGAATGTTATGCTATACCTGCTGAACAGATTGATGAGTTAGGGTTAGGGTATGCTGTTGGCGTGTTTGATAAATTTCACTGTGCTTCACTATTATTGAACACCAGCCCATCCTATAAGGAAGAAACCCTCCAGTTTTATGCAAATTTAACCCCAGGGGATAATGGTACTTGGCTGACATCTGTGAATAGGGAGGGGTTTGTTATTAGCTGGCAAAAAATCAATGACGTTCTTGGCTGCCCTTACCAATCATCTAGTGACCTAGCACCTTCTGTACTCAATGGCCCTTTGAATGTTTATTATGAGGGGAGTTGGGATGAAATTATAGAGATGGAGGATGGGTACAACAGATTAGAAGTAGGTGCTGGTTATTTTGGGCATGCTCCCAATGACAAAGGCGTTTCTGCCGATTGCTATGACTTGCACTCATTGTCATTCAGAATAGGGTGTTGTATGAACTGCTTTACAGGTGTGTCTTCCCCACGAGCGACAATGTGACTGAACCTACCACGACGATCGCTTTGATGTTTTTCTATGTGATGCTTGAGCGAAACTTCAATCCTGGCTTCGCTATCCTCAAGCGAATGACAAGTGTGGTTACAAAAAAGTACAGAGGGAGAAACATGCCTTATGGGAATCTCATAACCACCCTTCTTCAGAAACTGAAACCTGGATTTCAGTTTACTTTAGAGCCTATTCCCTGCAAACCATTTACAGCGAGGTACTTCACGAAGTACGGCTGGATTCTGCAGAATGGTGCGTGGGTTATTCGACCTCCTAAGCAAAGCAACAAGCGCCAAAGAGCGGATGAAGGTATGTCCTATCACTTTCACTAGCTGGTTTGAGTTATTTTAATTTGTTTTATACTTCTGAATGAGATATGTTGTAGTACTATAATTATGGTAGCTTTTTTACAATGCTTGTGTGCTGATTTCATGTCATTATAGAGGTGGATTCCAGTCTAGAATGGTCTCACATGTTTGCTTCCATGAGGAAGAACATCAAGAAAATCATAGCAGCCCGAGCTGAATCTCATGCTGTTTTAAAGTCTACAATGGCGTATGCACGTGCATTCAGTTCGAGTAGCTTGTCAGCTAATGAGGTGGACGACATCATGGGGTCTGGACAGGATAAAGCCACTTGAAGATGTGCATGAAGGAGGACCTCAACTTAGACCTATTATCGAGGAGGCTGTTGCTAAAGATGCTGAACCACATGCTGTTGCAAGTGAAGCTGGAGGGAAGGAGAATGCTGAGGTTTTAGAGCAACCCATGGACTCAACGGTTGCTGATGCAGACAATATCAAGCAGAAGCAAATCGATGGTGTAGAAGGGGCAGATGATGGCCAGTCCGACGCACAACACACAGTTGCAGAAGACGGTCTCAGAAATGGTGAGCTGAAAGGGTGATGTCCCCTAATCGTTGAGTTGAAAAAAACATATAAAATTCTTTTGTAGTGGTTACTCGACCTCTAGGTCGATACATACATTGCTTCGCCAACAAACATTTAGTCACGGCTTTTCTATGAACTAGATGATTGTGCTTTTGTTTGAACTTAAAGCAATGAAATGCCACTTTTTTGTACATGTTGTGCTGTATTGTTATTCATATTTGTGTATTCTTTGTAAAATGTTTTTGATGCTCTGTCTACTGTGTTGTTTTCTATATGAACTTTTTATAATTTATACATCTGAAATCAGATAGAATAGAAACTATCACATTTGAGATGTTGTTAAACCAGATTTATCGTCATTATCTACTAGATCACAGAATCGGGTCACTGCCGGACACATTCAAGAACTCATGGCAGATTGGAATTGATTGGCTTTACGCTGGCTAGAGTTGAACATTTTAGAACACCATAGAATGGGTAATCGGGTCATTGCCGGACAAAATGTTAGTTTGCAATCGTCTCGACATTAACATGTATGATACATAAATGATTACGGTTCTATTGACCTTCAGAATGCTACATTTTAGTTTGCAACTGTTTTCTAATCGATTGTGTAACCGAGTCATGTCCAGACATTCAGCACAATACAATTATGTTCATATAAAGTCTTTCTAAAATGTAATAGATACATAGTTTATCCATATCTGGACAGATGAAGCAAAGTTCTTCTTAAATGTAGGACAGTATGTGTAATCGGGTCCCGTCCGAACACCTACCGTCATTGGGGTCGATCGTCGTTGAGATGGATTTATCATGTCAGGTTTGGTGCTAACACATATACTATTGGACTAGAGAACTCTAAAACAGTATACTATTTTGTTTTAGATATCTTCATTACATTAGAGTATTGATGAAAATGACATTATTATCGTCAAATGCTACTAAACCCATCTGTCCACTAATCTATAACAACAATGGATCAAATACATAGGCTAAACTTCAACAAAATGTAAAATTATTCCGAAAAACTCACACCAACAACCCTATTACTACTTTGTCTTCTTTGATGTCTTCTTCGCCTTGTTTTTTGCTTTTCCCTTTCTCTTCCTTGAATTTCCCTGAGCATCCACCCATATTCCCTCGTCGTGGTCTTCCCTGCAAACATATTTCTTCATATTTGCCTCCGTTCCAGCCAGACTAAACGACTTTTCCAGAATTGGTAATGAAAATTCATCGATGTCATTCAAGCAATCATTAACGCACTCGGCGCCAACAATAGTCCTCTTTCCTTTCACCATTATTTCAAGATGCTTATTTGCCGGATCTTTAACATAAAAAACCTGATCACCCTGGGAGGCAAGTATGAAAGGGTAATCTTTATAGCAACGCTTCCTCATATCTACCAAAGTGAATCTGAGATGATCTATGCTTGTCCCTGTCTTCGGATCAACCCAATCACATTTGAATGTTGGAACCGTAAAAGAAGCATAGTCCAACTCCCAAATATCGGTGATCGTTCCATAGAATCTGCTTTGTATGTAGCTAGCACTCTATAGTTCATCTGAAAGAACAGAGACACCACTGTTCTGTGTAACGGCATTGGCATCCATTGCTTTAGTCCCATAAGTGTATCCCTTTACATCATAACCTCCATACGAATATACTGTAATCGATGGTCACCTAGCCAGGCACACTACAGTATCTTCATTATCACCATCATCAACAATTTTATTTAACCAATCCGAAAATGTCTTCACGTGCTCTTCAAGGACAACTTCTTCAGAATTAGTATCAAACTGAAGCCTAATTTCGTCCATGTGCCGTGCCACATACGGAGCTACAGCGGGATGGTTGCGCAACACGTACAGATGAGCAACTCTCATATCATCGAATGTCGGATTAACTAAACCACTATTTTTTAACCCACGCCCTTCGAGCCGCCCATCATATCTAGATTTTGGGCATCCAACTGTGTCGACGAAATTTAAATAAGCTGTGCAAAATTCTATCGATTCCTCTGCTACATGCCTTTGCACAATTGATGCATCAGGTCTATACCGATTCTTAGCAAAACACTTGAAAATCTTCATGTATCGTTCAAACGGATACATCCATCGGAGGTAAACTGGACCACAAGACTTTACCTCGCGCACCAAATGGATAATCGAATGGACCATTATGTCAAAGAATGAAGGTGGGAAAAACATCTCCATTTTACACAACACATCAATCACCATTACCTGCAATTCGTCTAAACAAGCACGACTAATATTCTTCTTGGATATGGATTTGAAGAAAAGGAACAATCGACTAATGCACTGCCTAACATGAGATGGTAGACTAGTTCGAAGTGCTATGACGATGATCTCTTGCATTAAATTGTGGCAATCATGTGACTTCAAGCCACTTATTTTAAGCTCTTCAAGATTGACACAACGAGAAATATTGGATGAATAACTAGTCGGTACTTTCATCCCTTTCAAACACTCCAAAAATGTCATCTTCTCCTCAATTGACATAGTGTAGCATGCAGGCGGAAGATAAGTCTTACCCTCACTAGTGGACGGACTTAGGTTTCTAGGCGGTTCATTCGTACCATTCACGGCATTTTGGAAATGCCGTAATGGGTTGTGCCGTAAAATGGCACTTCTTCTGGGCGGTTAACAAAACGCCTTAAACATGCATGCTGCGCACGGCGGTTCAAAACGCCGTGTGCAGCGTTTAAAAAACGCCCTGTATACCTGTTACGAATTCGCCACCTCATGTCGCCTGTGTCTGTAAATGTGAGTGATACGATATCGCCGCCAGTGATCGCCTGTTAAGGCGAACTCGCTTGTGTTGGTCGCTTGTTTCTAATAATACACAAGCAAAATCGTAACCAGACTCGCTAGGGTGAAGCAGGCGAGACCGCTGGCGTATTCGCCGGAATATATGGGAATATTAAATTTGAAAAAAGACTCAATGGTCATGGTGTTACGGTATCGTGTATCATCTCGCTTGTGGTCGAAAAAGAAAAGCGAGTTCGCCTTCTGGAGGTGGCGAAACTAAAAAGCGAACTCGCCACCTGAAAATGTAGCCAGACCAGATGGGCACAAGCGGAGTGGGATACGACACCGCCAGAAGAGGCGAATATTAGGCGACGTCGTGCACATATTTGTTGTAGGGAATGTGATTGGCGAATTCGCCTTTTGAATTCGTCTATAGAGGCGAATATTGGAGGCGAAATCGTTTGAGGCACGCCAAGGGCAACAGAGTCTAGCAAGCGAGTAGCCAGGCGACGTCGCTTTTGTGGGCGAATGTATAGGCGAAATCGTTTGAGGCACGCCAGGGGCAACAGAGTCTAGGCAAGCGAGTAGCCAGGCGACGTCGCTTTTGTGGGCGAATGTATAGGCGAGGCCGTGTGTATGACCGCTTGTTATATTGTAGTAGAAGGCGTGCCAGGTAGCGAACTAGCTTCTGGATTCGACATGAAGCGAATAAGGAAGCGAATTCGTTTGCTTGCAAGATAGAATTGTGTAATTATTTGTTAAAATTGACCCGTTTCTTTCGAAACATGAATCGGGATACCCGACTCAACATAAACCTGTCAAATTTAAATCCAACGCCCCTATACTAATACTAAAGATGCATAACCTAAGCACACAAGTGCGATACCAATGTCAAGCCCCTACCAAAAAGAGAGACAATACTTTTTCATGCCTTGGGGAGGTTAGGGACCTGTGGCCTTGCAATGGTAAACGCACGGTTGTGGACCAGATATTTAGCCATTTGGTCTCTTCCGTCGTTAAGTTCTTGCAAGGAGAAAAGAGTGATATCATCCTTGAATACCTATGATTGAAAAAAACGCTTATTAGGAAATCTCGACGAATTTAAATGAGATTAGACGCGTGTAGCGTACCTTTAGAAGATCTAACATGTCTTTTTGAACACCATCCACCACCATCAAACCAAAGATCATTGTGTAATAGCCACATTCATAGTTCGATGATTGCTTCCTAGACTACAAAAGTGTTTAAAACATAAAACATTACTATACTTATGGTACTTTAAACGCAAATGTTGATTTTTGAAAGGACGTGATAGCATGAGCACAACATCTTACCCGAATGTTTATAAGGTGGAAGTCGAGGAGTGTTTTGTCGTTCACTTGAAGAATTGCATTATCAAGGAGATCGGCGAATGTTCGTGATGGAGGGCGGTGGAGTGGGTCTATCCAATATACTTGCTTTAAAGCGGGTATTATTGCAACAAAGCTCCAATGATCACTACAAATCACATGAAAGCATAATGGTCATAAAAAAAGAATGCAGTAGAGCAAATACAATATATTTAGCATGAGTAATAGAGCAAATTGTAAGGTATACCTCTCGAGATATGGTCCGATCCATATTTTCTTTGATTTGTCGGAGAGAGTAGAATTCAAGTAATTAAGTCTTTGCCTATTGCTCTCCATACTAGCTTGCAAATGCATTGGATGCAAAAATCCAATGAAATGCTTGCTCCGGTGATAGGCATGGTGATGCAAGAACCTGTGAATGTAGTAGACAATCATGACGAGGATGTAATCATATATGGTTTGATAATTGAGTATTCTCATGAAACACATACAAATGGCTTACATTTGATTGAGGCAAAGAATGGTGGCGGGAAGTTCATTGAAATTCCAGAAATATTCAAAATCCTCCCATGGTACGTGGATGTCCTTTGTCATGGTAAAGCACCTTTCATTTCCGAGAAAGGCATAGCATGCATTCTTGTCGTGCGAGGATATCAAATCATAAAAGACTCGGACGAATGGTGGAAGGGCTTTCATAAACTCCACGAGCATGGGGTCTAATGTTTGTCTAGCTATAGGCAAGGCATGCACGGGTATTTGTGGATTTTGTGGAGTTTGTGGTTTCCTACGGGGTATGGAGGTGGATTTTTCATCAAGCACCAACCATTTTGGCCATAGAACAAGGAAACCTTTAGCCTCCCCTTCAACAACAACATAAGCTAAATAACATGTCCCCTTGGCCCTTTGGGCCTGTTTTATATAACTTATCTGAATGTTTTTCAATTTAGTTCAGTATTTTTCAGTTCAGTTCAGTTCAATATTTTTCAGTTAAGTTAAGTTAAGTGCATTATACTTTTAAATTTTTTAAAACAAGTTATATGTTTTAAATTCAATTCAATCAATTCCTAAAAAATATAATTTAATTTAATTCTGTACAGTGAAAATATAATTTTATTATTTTAATTTTATATTGAAATTCATTTCATTTCAGTTAAGTGCAGTTCAATTCAGTTCATTACAGTTAAATGTAGTTCAATTCAGTTGTATTTTCTATTCTTGAGTTTCACTTTCTCTACCATTAGGTAGAGATTGCCAAATTCTTGTTTCTATATCCATTTGATTTGGTTGCATTATCCATTTGATTTTAAACAATGTATTGATTTGTTTCTTCAATTTCTTTTTGTTCAATTAAGTTCAGTTGAATATAATTTAGTTCAATTTAATTTATTAAAGCCAGGTTCAGTTTATTAAGTTGGATTTTGATGAAATATGATTTGATAAAATACAACTTCATTTATTTACATCAATGCATTGCTTGTTTTCTTCAATTCAGTTCAATTAATTTCAAAACTATGTTCAGTATGATTCAGTTCAATTCAGTTTAATTAATAAGTTAGGTCCAATTTGTTAAGTTCATAATTGATGATATATGATTTGATAACATTTTATTAATTTAATTACATCAATGCATACTTTTGTAAGTTCAACTTAATTAAGTTTGGTTAAGTATGCTTCATTTTATCAAGCTAGGTTCGATTTATTAAGTTTGATGCTGATAAAATATGATTTGATAAAATATAGTATAATTTTGTTATAACAATACATTGATTTTTTTCATCAATTCAGTTCAATAAAGTCCAGTTGAGTTTACTTCAGCTCGATTTTGTTTAATATCTAGGATGATTTTATCAATTTCGGTTTTGATGTAGTATAACTGGATAAAATTTAGCTAATCTAGTTATATCAGTGCAGTGATTTTTTTCTTCATTTCAGTTTTGTTCAGTTAAGTTCAATTCAGTACAATTCAATGACTTATTTTGTAATAAAAAATTTGAATATAAATATATATTTTATTAAAAAAATCAAATGAATTTTAGTTCAGTTCAGTTCAATATTTTTCAGTACGATTCAGTTCAGGCGTATTAAACATGCACTAAGTGCATCAAAATCATTTCAAACTCGCGCCAAGTAGCACAACACACCAAATCAATAGGCAGCAATTAGAGGTTGTAGTTGTACCATTCACACCTAAGGTTTCTTGTAAGCTTCAGTGTAAAGACAATGCTTCATATCCATTATGTGTGAGAGCAAGGGCTTGGCTATGCTCATCAATTTCAGGGGTTGCTCTTGTTGAGTATCATATAAATATAGGCCTGGATGATTATAGTTGTCAAGTGACAACATAACCAACTGATCAGCAACAAGCAGTTAAAGCGGTACCAGATTCACAGTGTCAGAAGAGTGGATTGTAAAGATGCGAGTCCAAGATTCCTCGACTCCATATTCCTTCATCATCCACACATCGAAACAAGGATCAGTACGCTTGTCGGACAAACAAAGACAACCATCAACACTTGCAAGTGCTGATATATTGCAACAGCCTGGTGGTAGAGGAACAAGCTTGAACTCTTGAGCTGTAAAATAAAATCCGACAACCTGAATATTGCGCGATTCATCATATATTAGCCATGTGCACGCAGCTAACTACCCTCCACAAAAACTTCAGCACGACCCAAACTATTCAAGTCCTCCCAGCATTCAACCTTTTCACTGAATCCCTCTGTCCTCATCCACGAATCCGTCCTCGAACTATAGATAAAATAAACATAGCCATGATAATAAGCCAGAATTTTTAGGATTTTCAAATCATCGTTTACAGCATCATATCCAAAAACGTGCATTGCTCTAAGATTAGTACTCTTATCACCGTAGGGTTCATGTTTTGCATGGATCTCCCGGCAAAATTTGGTGATCGGGTTCCATAAGAGCAGATATTCATTCCCTGCAGGCACAAGTACACGAAGGCAGATGATTCCCCTGTAGGATCCCGATAAACCAACATAAATCAATCCCGGCAGCCTAAAAATCCCGACAGGGTCAATCAGCCTAGCGACTTTTGCAACACAATCAATGTCCATCAATTTCTTATCAGGCCCATGCAGCGCTATCAAAACCCTAGGTCTGGTTTTCAGTGATAAGTCGTAGTGTTTTCTGGTGAATATGGCGCTATCTATAATATCCCGATAAGACTTGGATAAACGACGGAATCTAGCTACACTTTTCGCTGGCATCCTCAGCAATATATCGATCAATACATCTTCGGGAATATCACAGCCCGTTGAAGATTCACGACATGGCCTCTTGTCCTCCATGGTTGCAGCTTTCGATCAAATTAAGTCTATTTGTTTTGGTTCAGAATAATGGATTGGTTGCAATATAAATGGAGGACGTATGCATGCTTCCGTTTTTATTTTGGATTAGGTCTCCTTTCTTCCCCCATTCTCCTTTTTCACTCAGCGATCTAGTACACAAATCTGTGATTTTGAAACCTATCACGGGGCTGAAATTGATGCTTCTTATTTCAAAACTCAACAAGAAATCAAATTCAATAAACTCCAACCTTAAGATCAAAATGTCAATGTTGGTCGGAACATCGATTTATCAGTGAAGAACAGGAGATATGGAAGTAGTAGCATTAATAACAAACAAAAATCGAAATGAATTACTGAATTTGTAGCTCAAAATGATCTTAGCTCGAAGGTCCGGGAAGCCTTTGAAATAAACAATGGTATAAATCCCATAAGAATCCAAAGCTGTCCACAAAACCTTAGTTAAATAAAATTAAAAAGTCTATGCACCAGTACTTCAAATTTAATTCAGCAAAAACCACAAAAATAAACATGAAGTATACATAATGAATTAACCACTGATCATGGATACATCCATGGAAAACACGGATGCATCACCATCCACCTCGAGCTCCTTCACCTTGAATACATAGCGCATTCCAGTGCGAAGCGAAAAATGCGATGAAAATTACTCCATCCCGTTGAAGAACACTTGTCCAGAGTTAAAACGAATTATGCTCCACCTTAAGGGGAAATGATCCTTCCTTAGTAGTTAGTATACATGATCACATTCTCTTTCCGAGTCCAATCAAAAGCTGATGCGAGAGAGCTAGGCACAAGCTTTATAAATCAAACAACACCACAAGATGAAATTAGCATATCAGGTTCAGTTTTACATCCAATTTCAACTTCAAATAAGTATTAATTTACCATGAAGTGTTGATCCTTGTGTTGCGCCGCAATGGTCATTGAGAAGCTCAGTGAATCATGTTCTTGATCCATGGTTTGTGGTACATTTCTCAAAGAATCTACATCGATCAGCAAGAACAATGACATATAACTTTGCATTCTAGATATAAATACAAAAATTATCAGAAACATATATACCAGAAGCAGTACTTTGAGCTTGAGGTGTGCTACTTTCTCCAACTTCCATTCCAGGCGAACCTACACCAGCAAGAAGAAACCCACATGACCACTTATATTCTAATTCGCCATGTGACAAAAGCTGAATTAATACCATAGAAACATACCAGAAGGTGAACCAGCAGAACCAATGCTTTTTCGAAGAACATAATCTTTTTCATGAAGGGAATCGGGATAACTCCTCTCTAACATGATTGTCATGAACTCGAGAATCTCTTCTCAAATTTTCAGCTTCTCGTCTCTCAAACCGACCTCATGCTCCCTTCCATCTAGTGTTGACTAAACCATGGTTGCATAGTGTGGGTTAGAAGTTGTTACTTTGGTGTGATTTATGATCATTACTAGTAGTTAGTGCTAGTTAGTACTCATAGGAGTTTTGGGAGTTATAGACATGGAATAGGGCACTAGTCAAGCCTTTCATTAGTTAGCAATTAGTATTTCCCTTTCAATTGTACTCTATAAATAGATGCAATATAAACCCAGAAAAACTGAACCTTTTAGCACCAAAATCCCTCTTCTGTTTTTACTCTTTCTATTTCTAGCCATTTATCGTTCCCGGTTCCAACAATTGGTATCAGAGCTTAAGTGTAAGATGGCTAGACATGGATCGAAGTCACCAGAAAAGTCAATGGAGAGGCCGGAGGGGTCACACACAAGTCCACGTAGAGGGCATAGTTCGACAAGAGGTCCGAAAACCCGAGAGGTGGTGGTGCAGCAAGTGGTGAGAGAGAGTTCCATGGTGTACCCTATCCTAACTCGCACAAACTGCGCTGATTGGGCCCTAGTGATGATGGTGAATCTGCAAGCGTTAGGTTTGTGGGGAGCTATTGAGGAGGGGGACGTGGAGTACCGCGTGGACAGGCAGGCGCTGACAGCCTTCTGCGTGCAGTACCGCCAGACATGCTGGCAACGTTGGCTGTGAAGGACACAGCTAAGGAGGCTTGGGACATGATCAAGGTGCGGCACATGGGTGTTGCACGTGTTCGCGAGGCCAACGCGCAGAAGTTGCGCATGGAGTTCGAAACCATCAAGTTCAAGGATGGTGAGAACGTGGATGATTTTTCCATGAGGATCACGAGCCTAGTCAACAACCTCCGCACTCTTGGCGACACGTTGGAGGAGGAGACGGTCGTGAAGAAATTTCTCCGCGTTGTGCCACAATGGTACGTGCAAGTGGCAATTGCAATTGAGACGTTGCTTGATCTAAGCACGTTGTCAATTGATGAACTGACCTGGTTGCTGGAGGATCGTTTATAACATGGTGAACAAAACGACAATGGTGGTGCGAAATTGCTTCTCACGGAGGAGGAGTGATGTGCACGCCGAGACTACATGGAGAATGGTGAATCTTCCAATGCTGGTGGAAGGGGTCAGGGCCGCGGCAAGACTAAGGGTCATGCCCGTGGAGACCCTCCGAACCATAAGGAAGGTGTCACAGAAAATCGGGGAAAAGGTCTAAGGAGGGGCACATGTCACAATTGTGGCATCTATGGCCATTTTGCTTTTAAGTGTCACAAGGCAAAACAAGGAGAACGGGACAAGGCGTACTTGACCATGATCGAGGATGACCAACCGGCATTGTTGATGGCATCTGTGGTTGAGGCGAAACCCCAAGACATCACTTGGCAGGCGCCAGAAAGCCAACGTGATGAGGTGCTTCATTGTGCAAGTCCTCCGACATGGTCGGATTTGGGGAGTAGCGGTTCCGTCATGAAGCACTCCATGTTGGGGGTGCAAGACCGACTTTTAGGGGTGGCGACCAAGTTAAAAGGTTGACCGTAGAGGGTGGCGGTTATGTTGGTGAAACACTCAATGTCGAGGGTGCAAGACCGACTTTTAGGGGTGGTGACCAAGTTAAAAGGTTTACCCTAGAGGGTGGCGGTCATGTTGTTGAAACACTCAATATCGTGGGTGCAAGATCGACCTATAGGGGTGGCGACCAAGTTGAAATGTCAACCCTTGATGGTGGCGGTCATGTTATTAATGCACTTTATGTTGGGGGTGCAGGATCGACCTTCGGGGGTGGCGACCATGTTGAAAAGCCGACCTTGGAGGGTGGCGGTCTGGTTGCTAATGCGCTCCATGTTGGGGGTGCATGATCGACCTTCGAGGGTGGCGGTCATGTTGCAAGGCCGACATTGGAGGGTGGAGGTCTGGTTGCTAATACGCTCCATGTTGGGGGTGCAGGATCGACCTTCGAGGGTGGCGGTCATGTCGCAAGACCAACCTTGGAGGGTGGCGATCATGTTGCTGATACACTCCAGGTTGGGGGTGCAAAGTTGACGGTACAAGCTGGTGGTCCTGTTGGAGTGGCGCTTCATGTTGGAAGCGATCTCACATGTCCAAATAGTAATTCTGTCGCAGTAAGGGAGATGTGTTTGTTTGATCGTGACCGGGTCTTTTTGGCGCGGGTGGCACGAAGCAAGGACATGTTGTACATCTTGCAGATGGACATGTTGGAGTCTGATCTAGGTATGTTTGATGACAACTAACATGGTGGCGGCTAGGTGGCCGACATGTTGACCAACGTGACTCGGGAGAGTCTAGGTCATGGAGGTGATTTCATGCAACATGATTAAGGGGGTGAATGTTGACTAAACCATGGTTGCATAGTGTGGGTTAGTAGTTGTTACTTTGGTGTGATTTATGATCATTACTAGTAGTTAGTGCTAGTTAGTACTCATAGGAGTTTTGGGAGTTATAGACATGGAATAGGGCACTAGTCAAGCCTTTCATTAGTTAGCAATTAGTATTTCCCTTTCAATTGTACTCTATAAATAGGTGCAATATAAACCCAGAAAAGCTGAACCTTTTAGCACCAAAATCCCTCTTCTTGTTTTTACTCTTTCTATTTCTAGCCATTTATCGTTCCCGGTTCCAACATCCAGCAACTTCTCTCTCTCCTCCAGCTCTTTTTCCCTTAGAAACTTCCATACCTCAAACTCTTCTTTTTGATTGATCAATATCTATCTGAAAATTATTCAATTTTGATAAAATTTAATTTGATAAAATTTTAGTTAATATTGAAAACAAGATTACATCTAAATTTGATCAAATATCCAGTTACAATATTTTGATATTATAATATTTGTGCAGGTTTGGATATTCTAATGTCCAATTCGCGGAATACAAATAACTCTGCAATTGGTAACGCAATTCAGTATAATTCATCTACTCTGCGGGGAAGCGCTGCCTAACATGAAAAATTCACTAAATTGTTCGGCAACCATATTAAATATTTTTGCTAGTAAACTATAAATTTAATGTGCAAGCTAAGACTGCATCTTCCCAAATTAATGTCCCAAACATCATTCAAATGTTAATCGTTATTCAGTTCTTGTTTTGCGAACCTCAAATTTGTCTCAGCTTCTTCTCCATCCATTGTTCAATGCAAAACCGAATTGCAGCAGCGGCAATGGCAATGCACCTCAAAAATGCAATTGTTAATTCGTTGCGATTTATAGTCAAATGGCCAAAGCTAGTGTTTTATCTGACTATCTGGGAGATTGTTTCGCACTCTTTGTGTTTTGTCAATAGTATTAAACGCCAGATTCTAGAAACATCCCAATTGTTCTCTCTATTTTTTTTAATTCAAACCGTCATAGACGGGTTTTGAGGGTGTCCTCACTTTTTCATTAATATGAGCTCAAGAGTTGCCAAAAAGGCTTACATTTGTTGAGGTTAGGAGAAGTTTCTAAAAATATTTCTATCTAAATCTTCTCCGTACTCATGGCGGTTACACCATAATTATCTATGACTCTATCGTCATGATGAAACGCGGTTGTACGCTACTCCTAATTTTTAAAAAAATTCGATGAAATACATCTGAACATCCTAAAGTCTAATGCCCGAAAGCATCTAACTATCTAGCAGGTAAAGCACCAGTAACCTGAACCAACCCCATCAATAAAGTTAGAGTCAACCAAGTCTACCAGTCTAAATTCATCACAGAGTCGCCAGAAATACGTCGTCAAGACTATTCTGACTTAGATTTCTTCTGCATTGTTTAACAGAATAGAGACTAGAAGCCTAGGGGATTTTCCATAGTGCGGCTAATCCGTTTACAAGGAAAACAGCAGATAGGCACTGAATACTCGATAAAGTAGTCCAGATAATTATGCAAAAAGACCCTAATGAAGCACATATTTCATCTGACATAAATAAATAAAGAAGAGAATAGAAAACATTCATCAGCAACTGGATCCAAGATACTGTCGGTGGAGGGAGACTGTGTAGGTGGTGGCGTGTGTACTCACTCGCCGGCGCGTTGCGTCAAAAAGTAGGCGCGTTTTCCGGCGAAGGATTAGATCCGCTGATACGCTGGCTTGTTCGCGACTCCGACGGCACGCGGTGGCGCGTGGTGGCTGGGTCGGCCACGCGTGTAGCGCGTGGGTTTGTCTCCGTGTCTGATCTAGACTTATAGGAGCCGGATCTGTTGCCCCTTGTGGTTCCGGCAGCAAAATGCGGCGGTTTTAGGCGGTCTTCCCGTGATCTCCATGGCCGGCGATTGTCAGTGACTGTCTTTCCGGCTTCCTCACCCAGCGGCGAGGAGGAAAATCACTTCGGTGGACTTTCAATCGTTGGATCGCGGCGTCGATGCTCCGAGCTGTCGTCGTTGGCGGGGATGAAAATTTTCCGATGAGGGAGAGAAGGGGTGGTTGGGTACTGAAAAGGAAAGGGATAGTGTCGGAAGGGGTGGTCGGGCTGCGGCGAGGAGCGCCGGTGTTGGCCCAGAACCACCCCTCCGATCAGATCTGAAATTTGAGGCTCGGGTGGGTACAGAGGAGAGAGAAAGGAGAAAAAGATTCAAGACACGAAGTCGCTTGACTGTGCCAATTGTTCTTTCTAAATTTTCATTTTTTGACTGCTTCTTTATGCCCCAAACAAATCAAGTCTGTAAAATCTCATTTTTTTTAGATAATAAATATTGTATTAATTAAGAAGAAAAGTTATTACAATTTAGGGCTTTTGCACGATCGTGCTCAGCCTGAACTTCTAACCTAGAAACTTTATAAAGCTAAAAATAAGAAAAGGTACTTAAAAGTGTTCTTGTGTCTCTGATGAGACTCCCAATCTGCCAAGGTGGCGGTAGATCTTCATTCAGCAATAGTTAGACTAGAAGCTGCGAATCCGTCTGAATCCGGATCAACTGACTGTGATATAATGGTTGCATTTCCTTGAAATGTGTGAGGGCCTTCCAGCATGCTTGGAGCTCTGCATGAAGCGGAGAAAAAGCTCTGAATTGTACTCCCCCACCTTAGGAGTTTGGAACTCTTAATGCAGACTGATAATTGTTCACGTCGCTGCTGCTCCACCAGTTTCCGCTTTATACGCTCCATCAAACCTAATCACCCATGCAGGTAGTTCTATCCATGGCTCAGGCTGTATAGAAGTTTCTGCTGAATGAGGTGGTATCTGGACTTCCTCAATATCAAGTAATGAATTGTTCTGCAGCCGGTCTAGCTCCGCCATAGCCGCAGTTGTAACAAGCATTGGTTCCTATATTCGCCCTTCAAAAATCTCTCCATTCTATCCTTCCATATATTCCATAGAATACAAAGTGTAAGGAGTATATCATGTTTCTGGGGAGTTGTGTCAAACCAATGCCAAAACCATGTTCTAAAACATGATACCGGAATTGCACCAAAGTCAAAACCAAACCTGGAAGCTCCCCAAACTCTCATTGCCTTGTCACAGCCAATAAAGAGATGGGCTGTGTCTTCTTGCAAAATACCACATCTTTTGCAAATTTGACTGTCAATACTGTTCCTGAACCATAGTCCTAAAGCAGTCGGCAATGCATTTTGTAAAGCTCTCCATACTCCTGTGATGATCTTTAAAGGCAGATTGAGCCCCCAAAATTTAGTCCATCCGTTATTAATTTGTATAACAGGATACTGAATATGTGGCTGCAATTTCCTGTATCCATCCTTAACATTATACACTCCTGTTTGAGATCCCTCCCATATGAAAAGATCCTCTTGCTGCTCAGATTTTGGGATGTGTATCTTTACTATCTCAGACACCAATTGGGATGGAAAGAGTGTCCTTACCAACGACATTCTCCATTCTTTTTGTGTTGAGATTAAGTGTTCCACCCATAACTATGAGTGTGCTGCAAATGCTAGCTGATGTGCTAGGGGGTTCAATGTTGAAGGTATCCACTATTCTGAAATGTGAATCTTATCACCCTTCCCTATTTGCCATTTTAAATCTGGTTGTATCAATTTCAATCCCCATATTATGGATTTCCAACCCCAAGTATCTTGCCCTCTGGCTGCTATCTTGTGAAACTGCTGCCTCTTGCAGTACTTCTGAGTGAATAATTTAGAGAACATTGAATCTGGCTTTGAAATTATCTTCCAAGCATGCTTTGCCAAAAGGGCTCTATTCATGTCCCTAGCCTTCCTTAACCCTAATCCTCCTTGAGTCTTATGCCTACACATCTGGTTCCATGACATCCATATATTCCTGATCCCTCTAACTTACCAGTCCAAATGAACTTTGCAGTCATCTTGTCTATCTTATCAAGAATTGATGTTGGAATTTAGATATTCCCATAGGATATATTGACAAAGCTGAGAGAGAGTGCTTTGCTAATGTTATCCTTCCTGCCAAACTAAGGTATTTTGTCTTCCATATATCATATCTTTTCCTCACAGTACTGATCAGCCCTCCAAACACTCTTATCTTCTCTTCTGAGAGATTCAGATTAATGCTAAGATACTTTGTTCCAATACCCTGTGCATGTATGTTAAGCATATATCTCAAAGAACTTTCTTCTTGAGGTGATACATTTGGGCTGACCTGTAGGGATGACTTACTGAAATTTAGCCCCTGGCCTGAAAATCTGGCAAACTGATCCAATATTTTTGCCAAGTGAAAGTACCTCAGATATTGGCACTTGAGGAATATGATACAATCATCTGCATACATCAGATGAGTTATGCTCTGAACTCCTTGACCACAGTTGTAACCCAGTGTCTGTGCTGATGTAATCCCTTGGGTAGAATTTAAAAAACCCGAGAGGAATTGCTGACATATAATGAAAAGATATGGGGAGAGAGGGCATCCTTGCCTGAGGTCTCGTACTGGAGTGAAAGCAGGTAATCTGTAACCATTCAGATTCACTGAGTATCTGACTGTACTGACACATTTCAATATCAATCCTACCCATTGCTCTGGAAAGTTAAAATATCCCAGGGCTTGCTCTAAGAATTGCCATGATACCCTGTCATAAGTTTTGCTCATATCCAACTTAACTGCCACATATCCTACTTTACCTTTCCTCCTTTTCCTCAATGTTTCCATCATTTCATGTGCCATAAGCACATTTTCTCCTATGTGCCTGTCCTTCATAAAACCCGACTGATTTCCTGCAATCAAGTGTTGCATCACTCTGGAGAGTCTAATAGCCATGACCTTTGCCACAATCTTGTATTTGACATTGCACAATGAGATTGGCCTGTATTCCTCAACCATCTTTGCACCAGGTTTCTTTGGAATTAAAATAATGTTAGTATCATTCCAATCTTGTGGAAACTATTGTCCATTAAGTATTCCCAAAACCGCTGTTTGTACTTGTGTTCCCACTGTATTCCAATGCTTTTTGTAGAAACCTGCTGGGATACCATCGGGTCCCGGTGCTTTCCATGGTTTCATGTGCTTTAATGCCTCATACACCTCTGCTACTGTGAAAATACTATGCAATATGTGCAAATCTTGGGGTTGTAAGTGCAAGTTAGTGTGTCCCAAACAATCCTGTATTCCAATGGGATTTGCTACCTGTGGAGGATAGGAATCTGGGGTGCAGAAGAGTGTGGTATAGTATAGCTGAAACTGTGTTTGCACATCTTTCTCTTCTGTGAGTAAATTATCCTCTGTTGTGAGTATGCTGGTTATTTCATTTCTGTTTTTATTGATTGTTGCCCATCTGTGATAGAAGCTTGTGTTCCTATCCCCTAACTTCCCCCACTTCTTGCAGGACCTTTGTTGCCAATAATCAGATTGCTTGTCCATCAGATCATTTAGTTTTTGCCTCAATTCCTTCTCTCGGGTATGATATTTCCATAGATATGGGCTAGATTGAATTCTATGCAGAGCCTCTGTCACATCCTTTATCTTCTTATCCAAGGAACCATAAGTCTGTTTACTCCAATTGTGTAGATGCTCTAGACTGTATTGCAACTTTTGCGACAAATGCTGACTAGCACTTAGATATCCTGAACCGATCCCAAAGTGATTCTGAACTCTATCTACTATCTGAGAGACTGCCTCTGTATTTGCCCAGTATGCCTCATATCTCTGATAGTACACTCTCCTAGCTGGTTTAGCTTAAAACTCAAGTACTACTGGACCGTGGTCTGATCTGACAAATGGAAGTGTTCTTGTGTGCAACAAAGGGAACATCTGCTTGGCTTTTCCATTAGAGAAAGCTCTATCCAGCCTTTCAAAGATACACATGTCCTCTTTCCTATTATTTGTCCAAGTATACCATTGCCCTAAGTTAGGAGCCTCCTGTAGATCTAGGTTTGTCAATAAACTGATAAGACCCTGACTAGGTTCATCTAAAGTAAATGGATGGCCTCCCATTTTGTCCGCCTGGGAGAGAACTTGGTTGATATCCCTTACCATTACCAATGGATAACATAGAATGTTGGGTAGCGCAGCAATGGTATCCCAAACATGCATTCGTAGATTCTGTTCTGGGTGTCCATAAAAAAAAAGCTGAATCAACTCTTATCCGACACTAGTCGAGCATCTAGCAAAGATAAAGTTTTTACTACTAGCTATGACACACACTTTAACAGAGCTAGTCCAAAATAAAGCCAAACCCCCTCCTAGATGTAAGGGTTCTATTACATAGCTTGAATCAAAATATGTACATTGTTGCCACTTCCTTATCTCCTCGTCCTGAACTTTAGTCTCCATCAAGAAAAGGATTTCAGGTCTTTGTTCCTTCAGCAAATACCTTAGCGTCCGCCTTGTAGGGGCACTTTTCATACCCCTACAATTCCAACTGATTGTCCTCATGGTAGGTGCTGCGGTTGTTTTGAGACAATCGCCTGCAAACCCTCAGATATTTCCATTACCTGTTTAGCTAGCACATTCTTCACCTTCATATTGACATGCTGACCAGATTGCTCAGTGTCCAACTCGATGAAGACTGGTTTGGGATCTCTATCAGTACGCCTTTTTTTGTTACTTATAATAGTAGAAACACCTTCCTGCAAAAGCTCAGACTTACGTTTATTGTGCACTAATTCCTCCCCAGTCCTGATTCTGTTACCACTATCTATCACTATACAAGAACGCATTTTTTTCTTACCATCACTTGTAAGAAAACCTTCTTGGAGATCTCCTACCTTTCGTTTGCAATGGAGAAGTATACCACAATCAATGTTACTGCTATCTCTATCCTCCCCTGTAAAGTTTCTGTTCTGTTTTTTTCTTCTACTTTCCAATACCCGGAATTTTGATTTCCCTTTAAACACAGCTGAAGGCATGGACTCAATAGAATCATTCATTTTAACTCGGGGGGCTAATAAATATACAAGGGAAATATGGGCGTGCTTGAATAAGCACCCAGGCGCATAAATAAAGAGCTCATATATGGATTACCACGTGTTAAAATACTATAGGGGAATTACAACATTTTATCCATACAAACACACACACCATTACTCTAACTATCAGAAGTTGGGAAACGGGGCAGCTCGATGTCCCAGCTGATAGGGGACGGGGCTCCGGCACCCTGGAAGGGGGAATTGCCCCCGGGCCATTAGGAACCTCGCTCCGTGCTGCGATCGAAGGAACTAGAGTGGAGGGCCCAGCCCCGTCGTAAGGCTCAATATCTTCGTCAGAGGAAGAGATTTCGGGAGATAGCTCTCTTCGAGGAGCCCCAATAATAATGGGACCCTGAGGACGGGGAGTTCTCTTTTTTGCTACAACCTTGCTTTTCCCTTTGCTTTTCTCACGAGCGAGACACCTTTGTTCTCTTTTGGCACCCTCCGAGGAAATAAAGGCCCGGATCCTAGTCGCATCGGCCCGGAGCAACCCTCCGAGCGGATTCCTCCGCATCGATAGATACCCGGAACCCGAGATACCTCTCAACCGTGTAATCTACAGATACTCGGCTAGGGATGATGATTAAATACGGGGGCAGATAATGTCCCTCTTGCAGTCGCTGCCACCAGGCGGCAGTTTCTTCAAAAGCAGGGCAGTAGCGAGATTCACGATCGTTCCAACCCATACGAAACATACGTACCAGTAGCGATCCTACCTCCCGGGGAAAATTAGTATACAGAGGTGGAGAAATCTTACCAAGACTTATGCTAGTCAAGTGGTAAGTAAGCTGGAGAGTAGTCAGATTCTCGCGGAGGATCAAGTTCCGAGCAGCAAGTTCGCGGTTTTCCTTTTCTAACTTGAGATTCCTCTTGAGTACATCGCCTCTCCTTTCCAACCACTTGAGCTTGTCACAATAAAAAGGAAGCTCAGACCAGACCAGGTCAAATTCCACCTTGAGTTTAGACTTAAAATCATCATGCTATGCTTGCAGCATGGCAATGGTAGTGTCGGTGTCCAAAACAGAGTTTATCCGATCTTGCGCCAAAGACTGACACCGGGAAAGTGAACCAAACTGGTCTGAGATCTCCCTGAGCTTGGTAACTAGGGAGGTTATGTCCGGAAATTCGTCTATAGCAGAGCCAATTCCCGACTGCAACAGAAGGTACCGGGTTGGGATCCCATCCAGCTGCCATCGGCTGAGCTGCTCTTCTAACTCTGAGCACCGAGGGCAGGGGAGGGTATCATTTCTCGCATTAAAAGGCCGGCATCAAGCATGACACGGGTCATCATCACCCCGGGGCTGACGCAACGGAATATTGAAAACAACAATTAATAAAAACAAAAGGAGGAATGTTTATTCAAAAGAAATAAAAAACAAGATGTCAAAATTCTTACATCGTTGGAGTCATCACTCTCGCCACCAGAGCTCGCCTCCCCACCCTAACAGCAAAACAAAGAGTTTAGGTTGGGAGAGGGACCCGAGATAAGAGAAGTTTATAATACATAAAAGGAAGAAAAGATCTAGTCTACTTTGATCTTATCTTCAGCACCACCACTCCCTTGCTCCTCCTCTTCATAATGGTCGCTCTCCTGGACATCATCCCGCAGGTCCTGGGCAACAGCTCCCTCGTCCTCCTCCTCATCGAGGTCATCCTCTTCAGCTTCGGCAAACAGAGACTCAATCTCCGCGAATGTTTTGGGATGATCCTCGCCGGGATGGACACCCGGTGATTTTAGCCTCACCCGGTCCCCGGGAACTGCGTCTAGAACAGAAACAGGTCCCTCGCATTCAAAGGCAGTGAGGACTGCGGGATCCACGACAGCCACCCCCTCCATAATGAACTGGTCCAAGGCGTGCTGAAACTGCTTCACAGCCTTGGGACGATACCAGTCGCGGCGAAACTCCACCCGAGTTTCTTCTGGGAGATGGGCCCGAACCGCGCGATAAGCCTTATGCAGGTGAGCCTCGTTGGATGCATTGAACAGGTCCAACAACTTATCCTCCATCTTCTTGCTCTGAAGGACACGGTTGGTAAATGCAACGCAGAGATCCCGCTGGAAAGGCGCCTTGCTGACAGCTTCCAGAGATGCAACTTGTCCCCGGGCGGATGAAAGATCCTTCTTGGCTGAGGCAAGGGCCTTGGTCAACTCATGGTTCTTGGCCCGTAACTTCTTTTCCTCCCTGGAGAACATTTCAACCCGGGACTCACACGCCTTGTTGAACATCTCCCGGAATCCTGGATAGGACATCAAGAACGAGGCATGATCCTGGAAATTAGACAAAGGACAGATATAAATAAAGAGAAAAGAGACAAAAGAAGAAAACAACACAAAAGAGACGGACATTTACCACGCCCTCTTTCTTGGAAGGGGACCCCCGCGGGATGGGTTCAACCTCCGCCTCCTTATCAGCAAGAGAGGATTCTGGGAGAGAAACCTCCAACTTAGACGAGCACCCCCCGCCTTGTTGGAGATTCACAGGCTTCTTCTGTTTCTTAAAAGGGGGGACGACCACGGCCGGAGCCTTAAAAAAGAGCTGGCGACGTTTCTCCACAGAGGAAGAACCCGCTTGGTTGGCCAGATTGGTTGACCCCTGACCTTGATTGCGAACCACAGGCTGCTTCGCGCCCACCGACCCCGACCCGGACTTCTGCTCAGATGAGCATATCGCTGGGCTAGGGCTCGGCAGCATCTCTGATCACACACAACAACAATCTTACAAAAAAAACCATAGAAAAAAGAATTGACATAAGGCGAAATCAATCACCTAATCCCCGAACAGCAAACAAATACCGGCAAGTGAACACCTCGGGAGGACTTCCCTCGGGAAAGCATACGCCCCGATTCTCCGAAAATCCTTCAGTGACACAAAGAATTTATCGGCCCCAAGGAGGCGATGCTCCTCTTCGATGGGAGCCAGAATGGCGTCAGGGAGAGCACCCTTCATCTCCGCAGTCCGCCCCCAGTTCCACTCTTGGATGCCGTAGTTCCTCGGATCAAAAGAAAAGTAGTGCCTCATCCACTCGCGCTCCTTCAGGGAGTCAATCCTCCCGAAACACATCATCCTGACCCCGGTCCGTCGCTGAACGGTGAAGATCCCATTTGCCTAGGTGCTGGACAGATAGTAGAAGCTCTGGAAAAGCAGAATCGAAGAAGCGATATCGGCTAGATGGCAAGAATAGAGAAAAGCTAGCATAACGCAAATGATGTTGGGGTGCACTTGAGCAGCGGAGATGTTGTAGTACTTCAGGAAGTCAACGAACAAAGGGGGGAGGAGGAAAGTCAACCCATAGTAGAATAGCATCCGGGGAACACAGGTAATTTGGGTCACACCCCCCTAGATGGGAGTGAGGCCTGCCTTGTACGCTAGCGACACATACATCTACTTCACCAACTCCCTCACCTCCTTGCACACGGGGGTTTCTCCTGGGTCCACCGGATCCTCGGGGATCGGAGCTCCGTACTCGACCCGAATCGAGGCGCGCATAAGCCCTTGCCGCCCCGGGTCGGCTTGGAAGTCTGCTCTGATTCACTCTCCTGTATTTCCAGGGAGTGGTCATCCTCAACAATGGGCTCGCGCAGAGTAATCTTCCGTTTGGCCATGTTTGAAAAAGGACAAAGTGTGCGTTTGAGAAGGAAAACAGTGAAGTGCAAATAGCACAAGTGAGCAGAAAGGGAAAAATAACGAGTATTTATAGAGAGCGAAGAAGGAAAAGAAGGCTGTCCTCAGGAACATAAAAAGGGGATGGCAAACCCAAAGCATGATTAATGAGCATTAAATGAAGATTAGTGAAACGATGCGTCGCTCCGCATACGCGTATTAATAACCCATGTCAGAATGTGCTAACATAAAGAGTAAATTACGAGGGGCGAAAAATGCGATGCGACACTTGCCATGTGCGCCTCCATTGTAAAAGAGACCACGGCCCCCGGACAAACCCCGAGACCCCTGGTCTCGAGGGGCTAATGGTGATATGGGCCGAGGCCCAGGAATGGAGGTGGTAAGAAGAAGGAGTGAGTCCAGCCCATGAGTGGTCCTTCCATGACATTAGCTATGTTGGCAGGACCCGGGGACAAAAAGGATATGATAATGACCTTGCACCCCCAGGTACGCGACAATGGAAAGACCACCAGGCTGAACCCCCTCTCTTCTCTGCCACTATAAATAGAGGAGAGCTCAACAGTAAAAGGTATGTTCTATCATACTTAGATACTCTTTGTATTCATTCATATTCTCTCTCCTCTGCATAAAGCCCAATCTTCATCATCACGCCGGAGCGTCTATCCTCGGGAGACCCCGGGGGCTTTGTTTTACAGGACCTAGGTGAGAGATCCACCGCGGGCTAAGATTCCAGCTCACCCCGGGATAAGTTTATACCGGAGCTGGTATCCAGGAGCAGACTGGTAGCATCATCCTCAAAATTTTGACGTGCGTGTGCAGAAGAGAAAATCCAATAAATTAATTTGATTATGTATGTATGTTGTTGGACATGCCATAATCACTATTATTAACTTCACCAGAAATTAGGTATATACATACACGTACTAAATGTTCAAAAATATGAGCCCTTTTCTAATGAAGCACCATTTGAACGCACGTGCTGCACGTGCACAAAAATTACACGAATATTAAAACATCTAATTTAATTCTTGAAACCAATAGATTAACTAATGTCTAGTGATGAAATAAATTTCTTTTTACTAATTCTCTATTAAAAGAAAAGTGTACTTCAAGATCGATGCCAACTATCTTAATATATGTATACATGTATATACATCTCTTTTGTCAAGTGATTTCTTGTGATATTTTGGCTATTCTCATCAGGTTTGCATCCTTACCCTCCTTTTAACATTAAGCGTTTGATTTGAGTCTATTTTTATCAGGTCTGAGTCTGTATCTACCCAAAATTTGTAAATGAAATCTAGTGTTACATTCTCATAACATGATTTCTCATCCATTCATTCCTCCCAAATGCTTAATCACGTTTTGGATTGCAGGGAATGCTTTATCTGTGTATGTGTCGACTCTTGATTACTGGTAACAAATTATTTCACCCTTGAGTACTAGTAAGCATCCGATATCTTTACACTATTTTTAACATTAAACAAGGTCATCCTCAAAATTTTGACGTGCATGTGCAAAAGAGAAAACCCAACAAATTAATTTGATTATGTATGTATGTTGTTGGACATGCCATAATCACTAATTAAAGTCACCTGAAAATCAGGTATATATACACACACGTACTAAATTTTCAAAAATATTAGTCATTTTCCAATGAAGCACCATTTGAAATCACGTGCCACACATGCATGAAAATGACACGAATATTAAATTTAGACGCTGGGATTAAAACATCTACTTCAATTCTTGAAATCAATAGATTAACAGTACTTCAGACTTCTTGCTGTACCGAAGTCTGGTGATCCTTGATTTGAACAACATTCATTCCCATCTTATCATTCTTACCGAGTCCCGGTCATAAACAAGGATCTCAAGTGCCTGTGATTCGGGATCTTTTATAACCATTGTGAACTCCTCATTCCATTCAGGGTTCAAATTTGTATGCTTCACTATAGTCTTCTTGGAAGGAAGTTTAGTCTCACTAAGCTTTAACTTCACATAATTAAGGATCTGCTCCACCCATTAGATCTTTCTTTTTCAGCTTTGTGGCCCTCACAATTTTGGCATGTAGAATTCCAACAGGTCGCTTCATAGCTTTTGCTGGATCGAGAATTGGCACTTCCAGGGTCTTAGGCCATAGACACATGCTAGCTACTTGATCTTTGCTGATATCCTGTACTTTCCGATAGCCTCCTGGTATAGACATAAGATCAGCCCCAGCAATATTCAGCCCAAAACACGGGAAGCTCGGTACCAGAGGTTTAAGCTTAATATGCGGTGCAGCAAAGACCTGTAAATCCACTACCTGGGTAGTAGCTTTTAGCCCATATGCCTTAACAGCAACTGTAGTATTAGGATTACCTGCCCACTTAAAGGATGGCTCCATAATCAACTCTTTTTCATCAGTCTTTTTCATCATTATCGTACGTAACTTTCATTTTTGTTATCAGAATTGCGGCCTTATGGTAACATTTTTGTTCAAATAAGCCTTTATTGGTATTCATATAATCTAAAGTAAACTCAAAAGTGTGGTTTTGTTTAGTTTTAATTTTACTTCATTTCGACTAGCCTTATATACATGATTAGTCATGGTTCTCATGTTATTATTTTAATGCAGACAGGCAGTAAACTTCATTCAGCCACTGGTGTGATGCCACAGTGAAAAACTATGCTTTCTCTTACGTTTTTGATTATATTTAGTTTGTTTGATCATTTTATGCTGTTGACGATAGGCCTCAAAAACAAATAATTCTCTCCTTAACTACACCTCCCCCCTTATGGATAGTACAATATTAGTTGCGAGGAGTATTGACTTTAATTGATGATTGTTCATTAGGGTTTCCAAATTTGATATGCTCCAGGGCACTCGGAATGTCCGATGGGGCTCCTCTGGTGAAATGTTCGAAAATCTCACCCGCGGTTTCATGATCTGAACTAGACCTATAAAACTAACATCTTTACTGTGAATCTGATGAAAAATGTTACCTGGGATCAGATCAAAGTCCTGACTGTTTGAGATATACCTACTGCATCTGATTTTGGGCATGTTGTCCTAGGGAGTCATAATTCTTCAGAAAGCTATAGTGTTACTGGTCCTTTGGCCCTTAACATGTTTGATAACTGTGAAATTTTGTCAGATAATTATAAGATTCGGTGGAGCTTAAATGAAGAGAAAGACAAAGTGGCATAGATGCAAAAATATCCCATAAAGCAAAACATTTAATAAAAAGGTCATACATGAAAATATCAGACTACTCAGAAAGTTTATATTTTAAAGTATGTCAGACAACCACTTTAACGATAATCAACATATGAAAACAGAAGAATAAATTTAAAAGTATAATCAAAATCATGCCAACAAAATTCACTGGCATATTTTTTAAAATTCAAAATCCCCAAGCTAATATCTACCCTCTCTATCAAATAAAACTCCAAAAAAATACCTTGCAAAAATGTGAACCGTAACTTCGCGATCCGCCATTTAAATGGAAATGAAACTTAATTGACAGCATCAACTTTGTATGTTGCGCTCACAGTAATGTGAATAAAGAATCAACATTCTATATTCAACATAGTCTTGTACTTCTCATTTTAATGTAAATATATCATCATATGTATATTATCCTAAAATGGTTTGGAATTGTGTGGACTGGATAATTTAAAATTCAAAATTTAAAATTTTCTTTAATATGAGATAAATCTATTTAAATTTATATATTAATAAATTTTATCTAGATATCAAACAGAGCCTTCCTCAAAATTTTGACGGGCATATGCTTAAGGGAAAACCCAAAAAATTAATTTTATTGTGTATGTCATGTTGTTGGACATGGCATAATCACTAATTAAACATCACCTGAAAATTAGGTATATACACGCACTAAATTTTCAAAATTATGAGCCCCTTTCCAATGAAGCACCGTTTGACAGCACGTGCCGCACGTGCACAAGAATGGCACGAATATTAAATTTTAGCATTGGGATTAAAATATTTACTTCATTTCTTGAAATCAATTGATTAAATAATGTCTAGTGAATAAATAAACAAATTTTCTTTACTAAGTCTCTAGTAAAAAAAAAGAATTTTTCTAACGAGCTACGCTTTGACTAATTCTCTAACTTCTCTCCTGACTTATATATGTATATATCCCTTTTGTCAAACTTTCTCGTCATGTCTGCAATTCCGGTGGTATCCGGGTTTCTCAGCCAAGATACGGGTCGGTTCTGCCCGACCCAATTGCTCCGAGACTATGAAATGATCATCACAGCCTATATCAAGATGTTTTAGGGTTTCAAGGTTTAAATTTAGCAGTGCAGGCATTTGAGAGACTCGGATGATTTACGTGAATAATCATACATAGTACATTGTTACCCAATAGAGATAATGAAAGGGGTTGTTGGTGAATGTAAAAAATCATCGACAACAGAGAGTGTGCAACAGCCCTCGAGAATTACCATGTATTAGTTTTGTTTTTCTTTTGAAGTTTTAAGGTTATATGGTTGCCTCAACTTGTATTTTAGGAATCAATGATTTTAAATTAAATGGTGTCATGAATTATGATTACGGTTGTAATTTTTGACAAGTGATGAACTGGAATGCTTTTTGATAGTTGAAATCTTGTTATAAACAAACGTTAGTCATGTTTGTTTGGTTGCATATATTTATGCCATAGAATTTTTGAAGGATACTTGGTTTTATAAATATTTCTTATTTTTTAGGTTTGCACGAACCCCGCACGCAGAGCCACTATGCACGCATGTACACAAGTTAAAAATAAATAAATCAATTCTCGCAAGTTAATATTCTCTAAGTCTCTAAATTATCTTGTCAGTTTAAACCCAAAATTCTTTAGTAATAAATATGAAGAAAAACTACTCTTAAGATCAAAAAAAATCCAAAATACTTTATGTATTCACTTGAAACATTCCTTATTATAATCCAATTTGACTATATAAGCTTTAGTATTTACTTGAGACCCTAATATTCTATGAAAAAATTCCAGAATATTCATGCATGTATGTGTGGCTCCAGATGATCCAAATATGAAAAGGAGTTGAACTATATTAACAAATCATGATTATAAATTAAATTAATTAATCCTCTTTGGCGTTTAAATTAGGTTGTTTAAGGGGGTGATTTATTTCATGGTTTTGGTGAAATGGATAGTTGATCATGGTATCTCAAATAAAACCTCAGGATCAACTTAATTTAGATTTAAAGCATTTTATTTCAAAAAAAGAAAGATCTAAAACATTTTATCAATCAGGTGGTAGAGTTATGATATGTTGATTCGATCACTAAGATTACTTCTTGATTAAGATGAGAATTGGAGTTTTTAATGTTGTACCTAAAATGTGCATTTACTTAGATCATACTGGACTCTACTCAAGTAGTTTTGGATCCAATAAACCCCTTGGTACTAAAATAGCTAAAATTTTCCAAATAGTTATCAGCTATTTCGTTAACTTTTGGTATGGCTGTAGCGGTGAAGTCATACTAACTCTCTATGTACATCCGCCACTAATTCCCTGCGATCTTCGATGTCATCAACTCATTTTAAATGGCATAAAATTACGTTGATCTATAGGTTTGTTCCGGCGATCGATAAATCGCAAAAGACTGATGTTTAAATTCTTTTTTCCCTTTGTTGAGATTGACGTTCTGGGAAATGATTAGATGTAGAGATACTCCCAGCTCTTATTGATAAAATGAGAATCATTATAAGCGAAATTGAGAATCTTAAAACCATCAATTAAGATTCACATTCTGGAAAGTTATCAGATGCGGAGATATTCACAGTTAATTTACTCCCTCTTAATTTCATTTTACTCCCTCTTAAATTATAGACGAGAAGGTCTCTTAAACTCCAAACTTTCCTAATCTTTCTGGAAAACAATTTGTACGTTCTTCTTATACATTGTACATTTTAATTTGAACTGTATATTTTAATATTTAAATTTTTAAAAATTTTATAAGAAATTTCTTAAATTTTTGCATGAATACATGTTTTAATATTTATTTACTTTAGAATGATCAATATTTTAACACGAAAATGTATCATTTGAGTTTATGACATTTAAGAAAGTTAATCATTCAAAATTTTTTACTTAATTACACAGATTCAATTTCGTGAAAGTGGTTCACAATGTAAGATTTTGAACTTTCTCGTAAATCAATTATTACACCAAATATATATCTAGTACAAATCTAAATCAATAACATCATTTGATCCAGAGAAATATTAGGTACAATAAAATAAGTTTTTGATGTATAAAAACAGGAATATGAAAATGGTAACTAGAAATAGATATTACAAATTGCAAAATGCAAGGAGCACATCATTAAAAATTAAAATTTCAAAGGATCTTTTCTCCCGAACCTTTAAAATATATTATATTTTAGTTCAGTTTAATATAATATATAAGTTAATAAAATTCATGAAAATTTGGACATACTTATGCCCTCTTTGCTGGATCTTATAAGTAAAGTAGTTCAGTTCTGTTTTGTTCAATTCAATTTAGTTTAGTTTATTTTATTTAAGTTCAGTTCAGCAAACTATAATTTGATCAAATTTAAGTAGATTTAGATATACTGATTCTATTTTTCAATACATTATTTTCAGTTCAATTCGATTTAATTCAATTCAGTTCAATTTAGTTCAGTTCAGTTCAGATCAATAAGAAATCAACTCAAGCAAACAGTCCCTCATTCCATCATTCAATACAATAATTTTCACCTTACTTCAGTTCAGTTTAATGTACTTCAGTTCAATTCAGTTCAGTTCAGTAAATAATTAGCACAGGATAACTGATCTATAAATTACTTCGCAATTTTGATACATTTAATTAATAGTTACAATCTTTCCTCAAAAATAAAAATAAAATTTATTAATTACAATCTAACCATAACAAATTATTTCAAGACTAAATTCGATTTAATTATATTTAATGGTTGAAAAAAGTCCCCTTCGAGCTTTATAATTAAATCTTTTCATTTATTTGATCAAAATTTCCCCAATATATATCGTAGACTCATTTAATAGCTGAAGACTAGATTTGATGTTCTGTTCATCAAATCCATCTTAAATGTGTTTGCTTAGTCATAATCCATCATTAAGGTGTTTTAGAACTGGCAAACGGGTATACGGGTAAAATATGGAAATATTTTACCCAAATAAGGAATTCAAGCTCCGGCTAACAGAAAAGGAACTACATCACGGGAATCCCAAACCCAGCATCCCATAGACCAGTGCTCAAGAAGCACAAAGCCTTCATTTTCATGGGTGTTTACTATTCTTTTGTGTTATGAACCTTCCGGATGCTTATTCAAGCGCTCCGGATGCTATTCTGCATGTATGGGCCCTCTGGGTGCATATTCAAGCGCCCCGGGGGTGTGTGACTAAATGAAATGACACAGCAATGATAAGTAACTATCTCAGTGCATTAATCCGTTTTTTTAAAAAAGAAAGGAAAACGGGCCATGGGTACTCCTAGGCCTAACTCTGACCAGAGGACCCCATGCCGTTGCTACACTACCCACCTAGGCATATCCCTTGCCAGAGGGGTTTTTCGTATAATAATCAACCATAGTACCTACGTAGGTTGGCGATATTCCAGCGCCGCAGAATCTTTTTCCCCTGCTTGTCCTGCAATTTGTAACTCCCTCCGGGTGTGCCATTGTCACTCTGTAAGGTCCTTCCCAGTTGGGAGCCAATTTTCCGCTCGCTTCTTGCTGGCTCTTATCATTCCTGTGCATGACCCACTCACCCGGGCAAACTGCTCCCTGCGTACCCGGCGATCATAATACTCTTGACTCTTTCCTTTACTCTGGCTTCATGAAGGGCGACCTTTTCTCTCTTCTCCTCAAACAAGTCCAAGTCCAGCAGTCGGTTGTCGTGGTTCCCAATTTCGTCCGGGGCCATCGTGTGAAAGCTGGGGACTCCCACCTCTGCTGGGATTACTGCTTCTGCCCCATAGACCAAACTATACGGTGACTCTCCCGTGGCGGAGCTTTTTGTAGTTCTGCAAGCCCATAGAACACTCGGGAGTTCATCCACCCAATTTCCTCTGGTACCCTAGAGGCGCGTCTTCAGCCCATTAACCAGGGTCCTGTTCGTTACTTCCACCTGTCCGTTGGCCTGGGGGTGGTAAACCGATGTCAGCTTTTACTCAATCCCGTACTCCTTGCACCAGGATTTGAAAGGATCGTTCTCAAATTGCGCCCCGTTGTCTGTGACAATGTAACGGGGTATCCCGTAGCGGCAGATGATGTTCTTCTAGCAAAACATTATACAGGTACTTCCCCTGATGTTGGTGAGCGGAGCAGCTTCCACCCACTTGCTAAAGTAGTCCATGGCCACTATTAGGTATTTGAACCCCCAAGGGCTGTAGGAAAAGGGCCGACCAGGTCAAGGCCTGATGAGGAATGGAAACAACTATTTTCCAAACTATTCATGAAAAGTGAATTTTAGTTTTGAAAGGATTATATATGAATTCCTTTTAGTTTTAGAATAGAATTAGGACATATGTTATTTTCCTATTTTTGTTTTATTTTCATAGCTATATATATTGTAATATTTATAGAGGAAAAAGGAGAAGAGATTTTGAGATTTATAAAAATTCAGAGTATGAGTTTTTAAACCAGTTTTCTCAGAGGTGTGATTGCCAAAGGATTTATATATATATTTTTCTAGGTGTGATTGGCAAGATTAATTATATATTTTTTTACGAGTTTGTTTTCCCAACTACGATTCATCAACGCACGAGTCCTGCATCATTTTTGGTATCCAGAGCAAGGTTTCGACAATGACGCTGAAAGATTTGGAAGAGGTCATTAGCAGACATGATACCACGATTGCTATGTACGATTCGGACATTGCTGAAATCAAGGACTCCTTAAAACAGTTGATTGCTCGCCTTGACGCAATGGATACGAATAACCCGTCGCCACCATCACCTATGAATCCACCGGCAATCATAAAAACATCGATTGCTTGCTTCGAACTTATTGTGCAGAATTTTACGCCGATATTGAAGCCGCAGCAGTCTTCGCCAACAGAGATGCCAATGGATGAGAAGAATTCACCATCATTTGTGAAGGTTCAACAACAGAAGTCATCCTCAATTCAAATGGATGATCAATCACAGCAACGATGGGAAGATCAAGTTCAAGGGCACCATCAATTTCAAAATATGGAGGTGTTAAATCGAAGATCCATCGAGCAGATCCGACCAAGAATGGAAGATATACATCAGCGTTTCAAGAAAAGAGAATTCAAAGTCAATAAAATATTTGTTGTTAAACCTTTTGATGGGTTTGGGATTCAAACATGTCTTTTACGTTGGAAGTATCTTATTAATTGGAAAGGACATCAACGCAAGGAGTCAAGCATTGATTCAGATTTGCAGACTTATTTCGAGAAGATCAATTGTTATAACTCGTCGGAGTCGAGTTTTTTCAAGAGGGGGAGAATGATGAGGAATGGAAACAACTATTTTCCAAAACTATTCATGAAAAGTGAATTTTAGTTTGGAAAGGATTATATATGAATTCCTTTTAGTTTTAGAATAGAATTAGGACATATGTTATTTTCCTATTTTTGTTTTATTTTCATAGCTATATATATTGTAATATTTATAGAGGAAAAAGGAGAAGAGATTTTGAGATTTATAAAAATTCAGAGTATGAGTTTTTAAACCAGTTTTCCCGGAGGTGTGGTTGCCAAAGGATTTATATATATATATTTTTCTAGGTGTGAGTGGCAAGATTAATTATATATTTTGTTACGAGTTTGTTTTCCCAACTACGATTCATCAACGCACGAGTCCTGCATCATTTTTGGTATCCAGAGCAAGGTTTCGACAATGACGCTGAAAGATTTGGAAGAGGTCATTAGCAGACATGATACCATGATTGCTAAGTACGGTTCGGACATTGCTGAAATCAAGGACTCCTTAAAACAGTTGATTGCTCGCCTTGACGCAATGGATACGAATAATCCGTCGCCACCATCACCTATGAATCCACCGGCAAACATAAAAACATCGATTGCTTGCTTCGAACCTATTGTGCAGAATTTTACGCCGATATTGAAGCCGCAGCAGTCTTCGCCAACAGAGATGCAATTGGATGAGAAGAACTCACCATCATCTGTGAAGGTTCAACAACAGAAGTCATCCTCACTTCAAATGGATGATCAATCACAGCAACGATGGGAAGATCAAGTTCAAGGGCACCATAAATTTCAAAATATGTAGGTGTTAAATCGAAGATCCATCGAGCAGATCCGACTTAGAATGGAAGATATACATCAGCTTTTCAAGAAAAGAGAATTCAAAGTCAATAAAATATTTGTTGTTAAACCTTTTGATGGGTTTGGGATTCAAACATGTCTTTTACGTTGGAAGTATCTTATTAATTGGAAAGGACCCTAGTGGAAAACATGACAGGTCTCGGCGGGTAATTCCGGGTTAAGAGGCGGAAATCCCCGCCGTAAGTAGCAACGCCGTATATCGAAACTCGGCATTTTTTATCCGCCGAGATTTATTTTCGACATCTTAAACCCAATAGAATAGCGTTTAAGACAGAGTAAATGTATGTTTCCCTGATTTAAAAGATTTGCTTTACGACATCTGAAACAATAGATTCAGAAATCGTTTTAGTGTTAGATGCAACGCCACTAATGGGTCTGGGAAGTCGTATATGTAATAGATCAACATTCCGACACTGGACGGAATTGGACAGAAAAACGGTTTCAGAGTTCTCAAATGCAATAGAATAATCGAATCACGATGTTGGAATCCTATTCGGATGATACCCATTTACTCAATAGATTACCTATTAGTTTAGTCCCACTGAATGATCCATCTAATGCATATTGTACCAGAAAACCCGATAGTAGGGTTTATTTACGGCATATGATTGTCATTCGGTTGTAGCGCATTTGCTACAGGTTAATAGGAACAGATCGGTAAAATAGATTGATGACCTGTTACAATGTTGTTGTAGAAAAGGCAGCCGATTGGTTACTAACTAAGACATCGATAATATAATCGATTGTGTATGATTACCCTAGAGTAAACGGGAAAGATTGTAGCAACAAATTGGGTGTTCGTATAGATATCACCCTAGGTACATCCGATAGATAACGAGCAAATTACTATGTCGTATTTACATTCGATTTGTTTGTTTTACGCTTGAGTATTCACAATAGTTTAGTTTGATAGATTCTCAATCTATTCGTTGTTGTCGAGGAAATGACATTAGTTTGTCTGCAGTTACAATATCTAATTCTAAATAGATTGTGTTATTATTACTGAATGGATCTGCGCTTCCGACATCTCAAACGTAGTAGACTACTGTGCATTTGATTATTTTACCGTGGGACCATATTGATATATGAGAACAGAACACATAATCGGGTCAGCACCAGATGTGCTCTCTGTCATATTCTAGTGGAGTCTACCCTGTCTGAAACACAACAGGGATCCATTCTATTTAGTTATAGAACGTGTAAATGCTCTAGTATATATTCCAAAAAACCATACATAATACCAATCTAGATGCCACAGTCCAGTAACAAAATTGTCAAGAATAAAGCGACAAGCTTCCAACAATGAGCTATGTCGTAAGTGTTCTAATAACTTTCCTAGATACTCACTAATTGGAGTGAAACAAACAAAATCATTGTGCCTTATCAATGCATGAACCCCAAACCGTTAACACATAGTTTGCAAAGTTACCTCTCACCACCTTCAATCCTCGATTGTGTATGGTTTGATGTCATTTGGGAAGATCTACATACATATACATCACTCATGTCATTAGCATATTAGGCGTTACGCAAAAATAAGAGGATTTATGTGAAGTTGAATATGTGTCTCACCGTTGGAAAACTATTGTTAAGTCGAACTGAAGTAATCACATGAAATGCATACAACATGACGTAGTATCCGCACTCCCAACAATTTTGTTGGCTTTTATACTACATTGACAAATAGAAAAATTTGGAGGAACTTAGAGGTATTAGTCTAAAAATCTTGTCAACACCCAATAGTCATGTTTTCTTACCTTGACTTCCGCGACTCGAAAAGGACTTTGTCCACGTGGATTCACCGAAGTCAAAGAATCCTTTAAGAGCTGTACGAACGATGGAATCGGTGATCGATGTTTTGGATCCATCCAATAAACGTGCTTGGTCGTCTTATTTACCACGATGAAGAGCCAATGTCCCCTAAATATTATCGATAAATATAATTTACAACAAATACATTAGTATCCTGAGAAAAGAATTATAAATTTAGAACTATTGCCAAAATAACATGAAACTTGCTTTTCAAGTAAGGGTAGTAAGAAAAAGATTTTGTTAGAGTCCCATAACCCTTGCTTTAGATAATCAAGTCTTTCCTCTCGGAAGTGTAAAATCTCTTGGCACCGATCGGGGCACAAGAAACCTATCCATTGCTTCGATCGATGTTGGGACGCATGATGCAAGTAACTTGTTTCAAGAATGAAACAACGATTAGAAGTGCCAAAAAATGTAAGTGAACTTGAAAATTTGCATGAGTTATGATGAACGCAAATATAATTACCATTGATATAGTGACATTGCGGTTTCCGCGATCATGTCGCACTTGAAAACATCTTCAAAATCAGCCCATAGCATGGGGATCAACCTTTCAACCCCAAAAACCGACTTCGGTGTTGGGAAGTAAAAGGTTTCAAGTCGATTGGTTCTAGATAGCTTGTCAAATAACACTTTGACCATAGGTGGCATTTCCAACACTTGTACTTCCGGGGGTGGTTTTGATGGTAGGTCTAGAGGAGATGGTTTTGTTATCGTTGGGAGTTTTGTGGTAGGTGGAATTTTCACCACTTGTACTTCCGGGGGTGGTTTTGATGGTAGGTCTAGAGGTGATGGTTTTGTTATCGTTGGGAGTTTTTTAGTAGGAATTTGCACTTGTGTGTGTTTTTAAGACCTTTTTCGAGGTGGGCAAAGGATTTTTGGATCACTCTCTCCCAAAGTCTCTACAACTATAAGTCTCCTAGACTATAGAATGAATAATCCCTTTGCATCTTTAACCAATCGACATGAAGCCTCGGGCATTGGTAGGATGGATTCGGGTACTATTGATTCAACTATAGAAACAACTTCTAACCCATCTCCTACGGCAATATGATGATGATATTTAATAGATTCCTCAAAGGTTCCATTTGCAACATGTATAGGGTCACTATAAATGTCACCATCAAGAAAGAGCTTATAAGGGTATGAAGCCTATGTTTATTTGGAAAAAACGGAAAAAATTATAATCAAATATGAACAAATACGAACATTCTCAAAGTAATATGATGATATTGAACTCACCATTTTAGGACTTGGCACATGATCGTAATTTTCTTGATCGTCTCCTTGTCCTCCCTCACACTCCATTGGGGAGTGATGTAACTCGAACGATTGGGGAGTCCAATTCTTTGAAAGGTCATCCAAGTTATCGGGAAGCACCGCACCTTGACGTTTAACTATGAACGACATTGCAAGGTCTCTTTTGGCTTGTCCCAGTTTAAGAGAGGCAATCTCATTCTCCATCATCTTGAATCTCAAATCATAATTCACCCCCGATGGTTGAGACATACCAAGTACATCTCTAGGTTTGATATGAGGTCCATACCCCCTCAATCTACCCGGGTGATCTTTATTCTCTAAAGCCTCACTAAGCACACCATATTTGTGGGTAGGTGTGAAATCTCCGTTCACAACTCTAACTTTTATAGCTTCCTATTTCGAAATAGAAATAATTATGGAAGAAATTTTTAATATATTAGTAAAACGCCATACAATATGATTATATATAATGTAAATGTGTATGATGGATAACTTACAACTTTGTTAGCAAGATCTATTGATGGTTGATGACCACCAAAACCACCGTCCTTGACCTCTAGCGACTTCAAAAAAGTATCATGTTGCTCGACCTCGGCAATGGGAATTGGAATTGTAGTTGAACGTGCTTCCTCTTCACTCATACCGTCATTCATCCTTTCCTTGACACATCTTTCATAATCTTGCACAGAAAATTTCTCCCTCGCGAGAGGCATACCCGCTCTACCCGTACGATGATACAACTTGTTTGCCTTAGCACTAGTAATCTTCTTTAGATTTGACCCCTTGTAGACAATTTAATAACATATTTTAAGTTTATGATATGAAATATCGAGCAAAATGAATTTATGTTATGGATATATAGTTACACAATCAAACTAGGGTGATGGAAAACTTACATTGGCAACATAACCTTCGACATGTCTTCTAAAGATTTCCCAACACTCGGGTCGAATGTCGGTGTAGACATCCCACGGAAGTACGTTGGTCTTTCTTTTATTATGTATGAAATTCCTCGCCAAAATGTAACTATAATCTCAATGATTTTTGCACATTCGCTCTAGTGTACTTTTGAACAACCTCCCTTCGTTAGGGGCATTAATGATGAACGGTCTCTAACATAGGAAAAAAATAATAATTCCATGCTATACTTTTGCATTGATAACAAGCACACACATGCATACATAATGTAGTAAAACTCAATAATCACATAAGATACACATACCTTGCATTCAACGAACAATTCTTGTTTCTTAGTCATTGGGCCGGGACCATGCGCCAATTGACGTTGGTTATGTCTAGCTGAGTACGTACGGTTTTACCAACCCAACTCTTCCATAACCATCTTTCTTCACCAATTGGATCCCCAAAAATATCAAACTCCATATTAGTCATAATATTGTCCTTAAGACGTTGTGCAATCACTTTACAATACGTCCTTGATTTCCAAAATGGATCATTTGCACCATCACCTAGATTACCTTCACCAACCGACGCCTTATTACCCTTCTTTTTTGAGGGGGCATGTTAACCTACTAATAAATAGCAAGGAAATATTACTTACAATAAAGCCACTCTCAACTAAGATTTGAATGAAAACATAACTTCAATAAGATGTGATTTCACTAAGATTTGAATGAAAACATAACTTCAATTAGATGTGATTTCTTCTCATTTTCATGCAATTAATTAGCACATGCAAATCGATAGCAATCTAAACTCAACATCTAACTTGTATATACGTATAGAGATTCATGTCATCAAATATATGCACAAGGAGCTGAAACATATATTGAAATTTGAAGCAACACGCAACTATTTGCCCACCATTCTACTTCCATATGATGCATAGTGAGTAAGAAATTTTGCCCACGGGTGTAGGAGGATGGAGAGGAGGGATGATACATACCTTATACTTCTCACAAAGTTAATTGAACTCTTTCAGATCTAAGTTGGAAAGGACTGGTCGAAAGTAGATCTAAGTCTCATAAAATGAGATTAAGTTGTGTGGGTAGATGAGAAGATGTAAGAGGAGGTGGGGTTTAGGAGATAGATGGAGAGAGGGGTAGGAGATGGATAAAGAGAGGTGGGAAGAGATAGAAGATAGAAGAAAATGTGTTGGGTTGACCCTTCACAAGCTGAATAATGATGCAGCCCTGCGTTTAGATGCAGCACGTATGCTTTTTTGAAGTCTAAATCAGAATAGATTACGTGCAGAGAGCAGCAGCTTGATCAATAGAATGATGAAAAGCCAAATTGCAGCAATCTATTGCGGTTTGCACCGTCTACATATGGTTTACGTTGTCGGCAAGTTTACATGAATCGGGGCACAATATAAAATGGTCATATGAGATGAGTTACTTTTGAAATGTAGAGTTCTTAATACCAATAGATTGTGATAAAACTCAACAGAATATCTAACCGGGTATAGTCCAGTATAGAATATGTATTCGGAGCAGACCCAGACATCATATGACACCTTGATTCAGAAGCCATACTTCCTGTTGTTCTACTTCGTTTAATCAATAGTTTAACAATCTATTACCTAGGTTTAGAATTCGTAAATAGAGTATGGTATATATTAAAAACGAATCGGGTCTTCCCAAATCAAAAACCCTTTCTGACATTCAAAAAACCAGATCTCCTTATCACCACGCCTCCCCAGATGATTCTCCCCAAAATGAAGAAGAAAGTACCCCCACGCCAGCCACCGGTGACCACCACCGGCCATGAGTCCGATCCAGACGCCCAAAGGAACGGTACCGGGGATCCGAACCAGCTTCCCTTCCACCTCAGACGCGACGATGTTAATGATGATCATCAGCCAACGGGAACCGAGATTCCTAGATTCCGGCGGAGCCATGTTGAAAGAGGAGCAGCTCGACCTAAAAGCCCAACCGCCAGCAAGCTGTTTTATGGCTCGGATTCGGAGAAGCGCTATGTGGCTTGGGTTCCGTCTCGTCAACTGACAAATACCAAGGTAATCTAGCCCGATTCTGTCAAAGATTTGGGATTAGACTACTTGCTAGACTATTTTAATCCATCTTACCTTCAAAAACTAATCTGCTCAGATTGTGAGGCTTATCGTGATTTAGTCTTGCAATTTTATGCAAACTTAGGTTATGAGTTGTATGACAAAGATGAGACTACGGTAAACGGGGAGAAGATTGCTGTGAATAAGTTTACCATAAACTCTGTGTTAGATTGCCCATGGGTTTGCAGTAAAACATCTGTGGATGATAGTGGTAGGGTTCCTTATGAGGTATTTTACCATAACGAATGGTCCGCCGTATCAGAGAAGCAACCTCTGGATGTGTTGGAGTTGAGTCGGGAGTATTTTCGGTTGAGGCGGATAGGCTTGAAGATTTGACTGCAAAGGATTTTGACATTGACAAACTTTCAGTCGACCATAAAATAGTCTTCCAGTGGGTGTGTCTAAATGTATTGCCAACAGGGGGTAAGGCTTGTGAACCAACAATAGGGAGCTTGATTATTTTCTTCTACTTGGTTAAGGGTTATAAGATTAATCCAGGCTACACTATCATTGGGTACATGCGCAAGTGTCCGGCGGGTCATATCAAATCGAAACAGTTGCCCTACGGTCATCTGATCACTGAAATTATCAAGAAGCACGGTGTTGATCCCACTGAACTGCCCGTTGTGACCATGTACTACAGCAAGGGTTGGTTTGAAAAGAAGCATTTGGTGCTTGACAAGGAGACCAAGCGATACATGGCAAAGCCACTTCCTCCTGGCGCAAGGGCTGCAGCCGCGAAAAGGCGCAGGTGTGCAGAAGACATTGCTTCATCGTCTCGTGCACAAGGTATGTGTTTCATTTTTTTCTTTATGCTACCATCACAAAATATTGCATGAAATTCTGTGAATTATATTGCCGGCTAGATTATATGATTCCATTTTTGGTGTTGAATGTCGCGACAATTGAAATAAACATGCTCGTGAAGATGAAGAAACTAGTTGACTGTTTCACGGGGCACGTAGAAGCTCACAAGAAGGAGCTAGCTGAAATAGTGAAGCAGCAAAATGCCATTGTCAAAGAATGTGGGTTGGAGCTGGTGCTTAGTGAGGATGAAACGGTGCCTGATTATGGCCCGATACCCGGTGACAGCGACATGACCAGACCGACAAGAAAGGTGAAGAGTGATGGTATGCCGATGTTGTTTCCGGCTTAATCTTGTGTTTGCATCTGGATTTGATTTTTATTTCAAGTATGAACAATCTATTTAGTGTTGTTGTTCAATTTGAATGACTAATGTTGTCCTAGTTATGATTTTTCAAGCATTTATAATGCTTTGTTGTTATTTTGACTATGAACATGTGGTAATTATTGATTATTCGATAGTTTGGCTTTCGAATTTTTTGGCTATGTTATTAGGAATGGTTTGTGAGACAGCATGTCAGGTATATATTGAATGTTAATTCGAATGCATATATGGAGTAAACGCAATAGATTGAGGTATATTGCATTTGAGATATCTAAAGCACAACCTATTACTAAACCTATTTGATGTAGTCCATATGAATAATAATACATTTGGTTCTATTCATATAACGTTGAATAGAATTGAGCCGTACCAAACATAAAGAGCCGAAATAATTCATGATCAAGATCGGCACATTAAAAACTAATAAAAGAGCGTGATCGGCATGATTATAGATAATCGATCAAATGATCAATGATTGATAATCATCGGCTCGATCTCTAATCACATAAGATCCATTCTTGATCGAGACTTTGATCAACTTAAAGTATGACTTAAAAAGAGATTAAAAACACAAGAACGATCAATCTATGGAGGAGTGACTCGACTACGGGCATCATATTTGTTAATAGGCATATTACCTTTTGCAGTGAATCGAAATGTGATGTATAATAATTTAACCTTTCATTGACATATAACCGGTACCTTTCCAGATGAATTTCTTTAGAAGAAATCAAAACTTTACAATGCTTCTAATATGTCAATGAATATATAAATTCGCAATTCAGTAACAACCGGGAACATTGTTAGTCTTGCCAAGTCATTTATCTGTAAACGGGAATGTGCACAGCTAACAGAATTGAATTGTGACCCACACTGTCATTTTGGATAACTTTTATAGTACAAATACCTAGACACTAGCACCGTCTTTGTGTTTACAATTGACTATACAGTAATAGTTAATCATGTGCACATGAACCTTGTCATTACAACTTGGCTTACAAAACAGAATTTGAACCATTGATTCTAAAATGTAATAATTGCTTTTTGTTATATTCGTAGATAATTAACATTAGCACTATACAAAGCAATGATTAATTAGTGAATAAGTAAAATAAATGGATTATACTCTAAATTAACCGTGCAATCTGTATTATTATAGACGGGTAAATTTGAATAGCTAATTCAATAATGACCATTCTATTCTATTTCACATGTGTTACATTTAATAGTATGTATTCTACCAGGTCAATTCCTCATTCTCCGATTCAATAGACTGTGTAATGTACCCTATCTATTTTATTTTAGAATTCGACGTGTTAAAAGTAATTCATTTAACATTAGTAATAAGATATGTATACTAATTTCTTGCAAAAAAAGAATATCAAAAAAAAGAAATCATAAAACTATTATGATTAAGAAGGGGCATTTATAAAAGTAACTCATCTCTAAGTCAAATTCAGTCCATACAACGTCTAGTTACACGTACTCCTAGTGAAACAGAATAGATTAGTGTATGAAAGACTATCTATTATATTTGAGAAATCGTAAACAAAAATTCCTATATATAGCAGCAACCCACATTAGCAATTGCAACCCGTATTTGAATCGACAAAAAAGGACAAACACAGATTTTTCCCCCAAACCGTGCCGTTCCGTTCAGATTTCAAAATCCCACCAGATGTCGCCAAATGGAAAGTGTGGAAAAGGTCGTGGAGGCAGAGGCAGGGGAAAGGGAACCGCGACCCGCGGTGGGAAAGGAAAAGAGATGGTGGTCGCTCTGGCAGTTGAAGAAACCTCTTTCGAGTCTAAAGATGAGACCTTTGATGCCGACCTATTCTACAGCCTAGATCACCATAAAAGGTATGTGGAACTGTCGAAGAAGGGAAAATTAGTTGAATGTTATGCTATACCTGCTGAACAGATTGATGAGTTAGGGTTAGGGTATGCTGTTGGCGTGTTTGATAAATTTCACTGTGCTTCACTATTATTGAACACCAGCCCATCCTATAAGGAAGAAACCCTCCAGTTTTATGCAAATTTAACCCCAGGGGATAATGGTACTTGGCTGACATCTGTGAATAGGGAGGGGTTTGTTATTAGCTGGCAAAAAATCAATGACGTTCTTGGCTGCCCTTACCAATCATCTAGTGACCTAGCACCTTCTGTACTCAATGGCCCTTTGAATGTTTATTATGAGGGGAGTTGGGATGAAATTATAGAGATGGAGGATGGGTACAACAGATTAGAAGTAGGTGCTGGTTATTTTGGGCATGCTCCCAATGACAAAGGCGTTTTTGCCGATTGCTATGACTTGCACTCATTGTCATTCAGAATAGGGTGTTGTATGAACTGCTTTACAGGTGTGTCTTCCCCACGAGCGACAATGTGACTGAACCTACCACGACGATCGCTTTGATGTTTTTCTATGTGATGCTTGAGCGAAACTTCAATCCTGGCTTCGCTATCCTCAAACGAATGACAAGTGTGGTTACAAAAAAGTACAGAGGGAGAAACATGCCTTATGGGAATCTCATAACCACCCTTCTTCAGAAACTGAAACCTGGATTTCAGTTTACTTTAGAGCCTATTCCCTGCAAACCATTTACAGCGAGGTACTTCACGAAGTACGGCTGGATTCTGCAGAATGGTGCGTGGGTTATTCGACCTCCTAAGCAAAGCAACAAGCGCCAAAGAGCGGATGAAGGTATGTCCTATCACTTTCACTAGCTGGTTTGAGTTATTTTAATTTGTTTTATACTTCTGAATGAGATATGTTGTAGTACTATAATTATGGTAGCTTTTTTACAATGCTTGTGTGCTGATTTCATGTCATTATAGAGGTGGATTCCAGTCTAGAATGGTCTCACATGTTTGCTTCCATGAGGAAGAACATCAAGAAAATCATAGCAGCCCGAGCTGAATCTCATGCTGTTTTAAAGTCTACAATGGCGTATGCACGTGCATTCAGTTCGAGTAGCTTGTCAGCTAATGAGGTGGACGACATCATGGGGTCTGGACAGGATAAAGCCACTTGAAGATGTGCATGAAGGAGGACCTCAACTTAGACCTATTATCGAGGAGGCTGTTGCTAAAGATGCTGAACCACATGCTGTTGCAAGTGAAGCTGGAGGGAAGGAGAATGCTGAGGTTTTAGAGCAACCCATGGACTCAACGGTTGCTGATGCAGACAATATCAAGCAGAAGCAAATCGATGGTGTAGAAGGGGCAGATGATGGCCAGTCCGACGCACAACACACAGTTGCAGAAGACGGTCTCAGAAATGGTGAGCTGAAAGGGTGATGTCCCCTAATCGTTGAGTTGAAAAAAACATATAAAATTCTTTTGTAGTGGTTACTCGACCTCTAGGTCGATACATACATTGCTTCGCCAACAAACATTTAGTCACGGCTTTTCTATGAACTAGATGATTGTGCTTTTGTTTGAACTTAAAGCAATGAAATGCCACTTTTTTGTACATGTTGTGCTGTATTGTTATTCATATTTGTGTATTCTTTGTAAAATGTTTTTGATGCTCTGTCTACTGTGTTGTTTTCTATATGAACTTTTTATAATTTATACATCTGAAATCAGATAGAATAGAAACTATCACATTTGAGATGTTGTTAAACCAGATTTATCGTCATTATCTACTAGATCACAGAATCGGGTCACTGCCGGACACATTCAAGAACTCATGGCAGATTGGAATTGATTGGCTTTACGCTGGCTAGAGTTGAACATTTTAGAACACCATAGAATGGGTAATCGGGTCATTGCCGGACAAAATGTTACTTTGCAATCGTCTCGACATTAACATGTATGATACATAAATGATTACGGTTCTATTGACCTTCAGAATGCTACATTTTAGTTTGCAACTGTTTTCTAATCGATTGTGTAACCGAGTCATGTCCAGACATTCAGCACAATACAATTATGTTCATATAAAGTCTTTCTAAAATGTAATAGATACATAGTTTATCCATATCTGGACAGATGAAGCAAAGTTCTTCTTAAATGTAGGACAGTATGTGTAATCGGGTCCCGTCCGAACACCTACCGTCATTGGGGTCGATCGTCGTTGAGATGGATTTATCATGTCAGGTTTGGTGCTAACACATATACTATTGGACTAGAGAACTCTAAAACAGTATACTATTTTGTTTTAGATATCTTCATTACATTAGAGTATTGATGAAAATGACATTATTATCGTCAAATGCTACTAAACCCATCTGTCCACTAATCTATAACAACAATGGATCAAATACATAGGCTAAACTTCAACAAAATGTAAAATTATTCCGAAAAACTCACACCAACAACCCTATTACTACTTTGTCTTCTTTGATGTCTTCTTCGCCTTGTTTTTTGCTTTTCCCTTTCTCTTCTTTGAATTTCCCTGAGCATCCACCCATATTCCCTCGTCGTGGTCTTCCCTGCAAACATATTTCTTCATATTTGCCTCCGTTCCAGCCAGACTAAACGACTTTTCCAGAATTGGTAATGAAAATTCATCGATGTCATTCAAGCAATCATTAACGCACTCGGCGCCAACAATAGTCCTCTTTCCTTTCACCATTATTTCAAGATGCTTATTTGCCGGATCTTTAACATAAAAAACCTGATCACCCTGGGAGGCAAGTATGAAAGGGTAATCTTTATAGCAACGCTTCCTCATATCTACCAAAGTGAATCTGAGATGATCTATGCTTGTCCCTGTCTTCGGATCAACCCAATCACATTTGAATGTTGGAACCGTAAAAGAAGCATAGTCCAACTCCCAAATATCGGTGATCGTTCCATAGAATCTGCTTTGTATGTAGCTAGCACTCTATAGTTCATCTGAAAGAACAGAGACACCACTGTTCTGTGTAACGGCATTGGCATCCATTGCTTTAGTCCCATAAGTGTATCCCTTTACATCATAACCTCCATACGAATATACTGTAATCGATGGTCACCTAGCCAGGCACACTACAGTATCTTCATTATCACCATCATCAACAATTTTATTTAACCAATCCGAAAATGTCTTCACGTGCTCTTCAAGGACAACTTCTTCAGAATTAGTATCAAACTGAAGCCTAATTTCGTCCATGTGCCGTGCCACATACGGAGCTACAGCGGGATGGTTGCGCAACACGTACAGATGAGCAACTCTCATATCATCGAATGTCGGATTAACTAAACCACTATTTTTTAACCCACGCCCTTCGAGCCGCCCATCATATCTAGATTTTGGGCATCCAACTGTGTCGACGAAATTTAAATAAGCTGTGCAAAATTCTATCGATTCCTCTGCTACATGCCTTTGCACAATTGATGCATCAGGTCTATACCGATTCTTAGCAAAACACTTGAAAATCTTCATGTATCGTTCAAACGGATACATCCATCGGAGGTAAACTGGACCACAAGACTTTACCTCGCGCACCAAATGGATAATCGAATGGACCATTATGTCAAAGAATGAAGGTGGGAAAAACATCTCCATTTTACACAACACATCAATCACCATTACCTGCAATTCGTCTAAACAAGCACGACTAATATTCTTCTTGGATATGGATTTGAAGAAAAGGCACAATCGACTAATGCACTGCCTAACATGAGATGGTAGACTAGTTCGAAGTGCTATGACGATGATCTCTTGCATTAAATTGTGGCAATCATGTGACTTCAAGCCACTTATTTTAAGCTCTTCAAGATTGACACAACGAGAAATATTGGATGAATAACTAGTCGGTACTTTCATCCCTTTCAAACACTCCAAAAATGTCATCTTCTCCTCAATTGACATAGTGTAGCATGCAGGCGGAAGATAAGTCTTACCCTCACTAGTGGACGGACTTAGGTTTCTAGGCGGTTCATTCGTACCATTCACGGCATTTTGGAAATGCCGTAATGGGTTGTGCCGTAAAATGGCACTTCTTCTGGGCGGTTAACAAAACGCCTTAAACATGCATGCTGCGCACGGCGGTTCAAAACGCCGTGTGCAGCGTTTAAAAAACGCCCTGTATACCTGTTACGAATTCGCCACCTCATGTCGCCTGTGTCTGTAAATGTGAGTGATACGATATCGCCGCCAGTGATCGCCTGTTAAGGCGAACTCGCTTGTGTTGGTCGCTTGTTTCTAATAATACACAAGCAAAATCGTAACCAGACTCGCTAGGGTGAAGCAGGCGAGACCGCTGGCGTATTCGCCGGAATATATGGGAATATTAAATTTGAAAAAAGACTCAATGGTCATGGTGTTACGGTATCGTGTATCATCTCGCTTGTGGTCGAAAAAGAAAAGCGAGTTCGCCTTCTGGAGGTGGCGAAACTAAAAAGCGAACTCGCCACCTGAAAATGTAGCCAGACCAGATGGGCACAAGCGGAGTGGGATACGACACCGCCAGAAGAGGCGAATATTAGGCGACGTCGTGCACATATTTGTTGTAGGGAATGTGATTGGCGAATTCGCCTTTTGAATTCGTCTATAGAGGCGAATATTGGAGGCGAAATCGTTTGAGGCACGCCAAGGGCAACAGAGTCTAGCAAGCGAGTAGCCAGGCGACGTCGCTTTTGTGGGCGAATGTATAGGCGAAATCGTTTGAGGCACGTCAGGGGCAACAGAGTCTAGGCAAGCGAGTAGCCAGGCGACGTCGCTTTTGTGGGCGAATGTATAGGCGAGGCCGTGTGTATGACCGCTTGTTATATTGTAGTAGAAGGCGTGCCAGGTAGCGAACTAGCTTCTGGATTCGACATGAAGCGAATAAGGAAGCGAATTCGTTTGCTTGCAAGATAGAATTGTGTAATTATTTGTTAAAATTGACCCGTTTCTTTCGAAACATGAATCGGGATACCCGACTCAACATAAACCTGTCAAATTTAAATCCAACGCCCCTATACTAATACTAAAGATGCATAACCTAAGCACACAAGTGCGATACCAATGTCAAGCCCCTACCAAAAAGAGAGACAATACTTTTTCATGCCTTGGGGAGGTTAGGGACCTGTGGCCTTGCAATGGTAAACGCACGGTTGTGGACCAGATATTTAGCCATTTGGTCTCTTCCGTCGTTAAGTTCTTGCAAGGAGAAAAGAGTGATATCATCCTTGAATACCTATGATTGAAAAAAACGCTTATTAGGAAATCTCGACGAATTTAAATGAGATTAGACGCGTGTAGCGTACCTTTAGAAGATCTAGCATGTCTTTTTGAACACCATCCACCACCATCAAACCAAAGATCATTGTGTAATAGCCACATTCATAGTTCGATGATTGCTTCCTAGACTACAAAAGTGTTTAAAACATAAAACATTACTATACTTATGGTACTTTAAACGCAAATGTTGATTTTTGAAAGGACGTGATAGCATGAGCACAACATCTTACCCGAATGTTTATAAGGTGGAAGTCGAGGAGTGTTTTGTCGTTCACTTGAAGAATTGCATTATCAAGGAGATCGGCGAATGTTCGTGATGGAGGGCGGTGGAGTGGGTCTATCCAATATACTTGCTTTAAAGCGGGTATTATTGCAACAAAGCTCCAATGATCACTACAAATCACATGAAAGCATAATGGTCATAAAAAAAGAATGCAGTAGAGCAAATACAATATATTTAGCATGAGTAATAGAGCAAATTGTAAGGTATACCTCTCGAGATATGGTCCGATCCATATTTTCTTTGATTTGTCGGAGAGAGTAGAATTCAAGTAATTAAGTCTTTGCCTATTGCTCTCCATACTAGCTTGCAAATGCATTGGATGCAAAAATCCAATGAAATGCTTGCTCCGGTGATAGGCATGGTGATGCAAGAACCTGTGAATGTAGTAGACAATCATGACGAGGATGTAATCATATATGGTTTGATAATTGAGTATTCTCATGAAACACATACAAATGGCTTACATTTGATTGAGGCAAAGAATGGTGGCGGGAAGTTCATTGAAATTCCAGAAATATTCAAAATCCTCCCATGGTACGTGGATGTCCTTTGTCATGGTAAAGCACCTTTCATTTCCGAGAAAGGCATAGCATGCATTCTTGTCGTGCGAGGATATCAAATCATAAAAGACTCGGACGAATGGTGGAAGGGATTTCATAAACTCCACGAGCATGGGGTCTAATGTTTGTCTAGCTATAGGCAAGGCATGCACGGGTATTTGTGGATTTTGTGGAGTTTGTGGTTTCCTACGGGGTATGGAGGTGGATTTTTCATCAAGCACCAACCATTTTGGCCATAGAACAAGGAAACCTTTAGCCTCCCCAACTCTCACCATCGGTGACTCCTTCACAGGTAGCATTTGTTGTTCTATCAAAACATCGGTAATGCGAACACTAAAAAATCCTGCGGGGATGTCAACACGATTGTGTTTCACCGCACTTGGGTCGCATGTGCCATTGGCGACATGGAGTGGTTTTGATTTGGTACCTTGCGAAACATATAGCTTGCAAGGGGGGTTCTATCATAAATGAAAGCACAAGAGAAATCATCATCCAACTATTTTTAGAAAGAGATTAGAAACCAACGATGTTCTAAATTAGCAAAATTTGTACTAACCTTATCAACTTGAATAGAATGCGCCGCATTCAACTTGATGGGTGATGAAGGTGGAGTAGGAGGCACTAGTTCCTCCTCCATTTCCACATTCTCACCTTCATCCTCCACAATTTGAGGTGATGCTTGAGAACCCTTTGATGATGGTGGAAGATGTGGTTGTGTACCTCCTAACCTCTCGATGTGGGGATAGTTGGTGTGTTGTGCTATGTCTTTCATCACCTCCCTCAAATCCTTCATTTCCGCCTTTGTCGCCGCCACCTCGCTCAAAGCTCGTTGTAGTTGTGATGGTTTAAGATTGCCCCAACCTTGCTTAATCCCAAAAACCTCTTCTTGTGTCGCGTAACCTCCAACACCTAATGCTCTTCCCGGGTGTTCCTTTTTCTTCCCAAGAGCAAAAGCCTCATTCAAGACATCCTTCTTCCCACACGGGATAAAGGTACCCTCCTCCTTTTGGCGCTCAAGAAGTTCCTATTATCAAATATGTTGTACTAGGTGAAAGTATTTGTGAAGAATATTTGAAAGCAACAACAAAAATAAATAAGACTGCAATAGATAGTAAGATAATGTAAGATAGATAGACTAACCACCCTCTTTGCACATTTTTCGGCATCCTCCGAAGTGAACTTACCATCGGAGTCTCTAATTCGACCCAACACGAAGAGTTTTTGTCTAGTATAATCCTCGGCGTCCTTTTCCACTACGACATACCGAGTTTCCGCCTCGTCCATCCCCCCTAATACCAACTCCTTCACTAGTTCCTCCTTCTCCCTAAGCCCCTCCTTCTCACCTACACCCAAATACCCCGACCTACCACCGGTGTATGGCATTGTTATTGATTTCGCCGATGTGACCTTCTTGTCCCATTTCCCCTTTGCACAAGAAGATACCGTATCACATGTCATCACTAATGTAATAGATAAGAGGAGGTTATGTCACCGAAGTTATAGTTTGTGACTCACCGAAGTCTTATTTTCAAGTGATGCTTGCTTGAAGGCCTCCCACGCATCGGTTGTAATATGATTGTATCGGTCCCTTGGATCTTGACCTAGCCTCTTTCCCTTCTCATACAAGTAGTCTTTTCTTAGAGCATGCTTGTGCTCGCGAAAAGCTTTGGAGACGATGTTGAATGCCTTCTTTCTCACCACTTCCGTGTCATTAGATTCTATTTCAAAAGGTCGCTACGCCAAAATATGTAGCATGTATTATGTCTATATATTATGAAGATGTATAATATTGAGTAGATAGATCATTGAAAGGTTAAATGTTACTTACTTGGCATTCTACCCAAACTTCCTCCTTCGTTTTTGATGGGACGGTTCTCCAATTATCCTCCGTTATCTCAATAAACGTTCTTCCAACTCGGCCACACCAACTTGACCATTTTGAACGTTCTTTTTTTGGTCGGTTGCATACACCCTTAGCATTAAATCCTATGTGTGTTAGTTCTCCTCTTCTCATTCTTCTTTGTAGAACTCGACAATGTGAGCGGACTTGTAGGCCTTTCTTCGAGTTGCTACCTCGCTTCTTTGGTTGGGCACTTGAAGTGGTTGAAGTGGTCACCATTTCTATCTAAGGATGGATAGAAATAGAATCTTAACTAATTAGCACTATTATGACTAGGTAAAACAACAACAAAACCATGTTGAATGAGTTGTAGAAGTAAAATAACACAAGCATGACTAGTTAAAACAAGGAAAAAACGGATTTGTTGAATTGTATAACCAAAGTGAACCTAAGGTAGGCTAACATGTTAGAATGCCACATGAAAGTAACAAATAAAGGGAGCTATGGCTTCTAAATTTGATTTTAACATAGTCATGAAACACATATGTTATGGATAGGGACTAAGCATGGATAATGTCTACTCAAGCATGCCTTCAACCAATATATCTCAAAAAGTAACTAAATAAGATGTGCTTTGAATAATACTTCAAATTTGAGTCTCATACCTTAATTGTAGAAGAAGATATTAGTTGTTTGTTGCTCTTAGACACACAAAGTAGCGAGATTTGTAATATTCAACCAAAGTTGAAGGAGATTTTGGGGTTTTTGGTGGGTTACAAGCTTTATAGGGTTTAGTTCTTCACACAAAATATATGTGCTAGATTTGAGGGTGAGTTTGTGGTTGGTTTTGATGAGATTTCACCAAGAAATGAGGCAAGAATGGATTTGGAATGCAAGGATTTGAGATGGAAGTTGAGGGGGGGATAAGGTGAGAGAGAAGGAGGGGTAGATGGGAATGAATGGTGAAAATGCTGAAGAGGTTAGCAAAATCTGGGATAAAAGATATATATAGTATGGTAAAATTGGACAAAACATGCCTGAATAGTATATTTGGTTGGTTACTGTTTAACCAGGTTACGATACCGCAACCTGCATCGGCTAGAGGAGAATACCCCTTGCGGTATCGCTAGCTAGCAAGTTAATGAACCCATAATAATTATTTTCTGAATATTTGCTACTTTGTTATGCAATTAATATTAACATTGTGTGTTTCATGAGATGATGTATATTAAAATTTAATATGAAAACTTATAAATGAAATCAGATTTTATCTGCACATAATATTACTTGAGTTGGTTGCAACGATGACGTCTGTTATGAAAGAGAATTGTTGTGACATGTTATATATAGTCCTATGAAGAGGTATCTGAAATTGTTAACTCTAATCCATATCCATGTTTATTGTAAAGCATTTGGCATAAACTGTTTAGATACGTATATGATGGGACTACGGGTTAATACCATTAGTTCGTTAACCAAATGTTACACTAGTGCAGATACGAGCAATAGGACTTTCTACATTAGCCACGTGTTGATCACCATCGAATATACATGTATTTGACAACTTCAGACTGAAAGTGTAGACATTTAGTTCTTCTGTAATGCATGTGGTATTACTCATAGTCTGGATGATGTTATACATACAGGCAACGTCGTTACCCCGTTAAAGAGCCGACTTCGCGATCACACATCTCGGGAGCTAATGAACGAAAAGTATCCAGTTTTAGATGAGAATAGGGGTGGTAATTGAGTCTGGTAATTGAGTCTGGGAATTGGCTATCACACGACTCGATCTAGCTCGACTTGAAAAACTCGTGCGTAACTCGGTAAGTATAATCAGTTGCAAGTTTATAATATTATTAGGTTATACTATATTAGTTCAATCATCTAATCTAGCTAGTTTTCTGTTACTACTCAATATTGAATAAACTAATTAATTGCATTGGTATTTACATTAATAATTTCTAAGGATGCTAATAATTTCAATATTGAACAGGTATTTAAACGCACATATATATAATTAAAAAATTTCATAGTATAGAAGTAGTAAAAATTTTATTTAAAAAGAGAAAAAAACAATTCGAGTTCGAACTCGCAAGTAGTGTCGATACTCGATAAATAATAACGAGTTCGAGTTGAGTATTATTAACTCGCTAGTTCTCGAGTCGACTCGAACATGGTTAATATAGTTCTCGAGTCTAGACGAGTTACGCACTACTCGCTTGATTGAAGGTTGTCATTCCCAATCTCGATGATAAATGGGTTTGGTTTTTATCGTGTGGGTTGCCGGGCATGGGTTCAGGGTTTAGGGTTAAGGGTTTGATGATTGTACAGAAGCGAAATCGCTACAACGTTCACCTACAAACAAAATTGAGGCGAGTTCGCCAGTTGGTTGAAATTATAGGCGAACACACAGGCGAGTTTGTTTCATAGTGAAATCCACGCGCGACGTTCCTGACACGATTTCGTAACCAATTTCGCCTACAGGCGAATGGAAGAGGCGAGTTCGCCAACGTATTTAAATTTTTTAAAAAAAACAAAAACAAGTTTTGCGGGTGGCGATTTCAGAACTCCCCAACTTCCACCCGCAAAACCCTAAATCCCCAAATCGGAAAATCCCTGCAACAACATGGGCCGGAGCAAATCAGCCGGTAAAACCCTCACCCCACCAGCCCCCAAGCGCCGGAAGACCACCCCCACTGCTCAACCCGAAGCGGAGCCGGCCGGAATGCGTGAAGAGACACTCGCCGACCTTCAACCTCGCCGGAGACGCGATCGCCCGGCCGGTGGATCTACAGGCGGCGGCGGCGGCGAACTCGCTTCTGGAACCTCCCATCACCGCCAACCCGCCACCAGTCTGTCGCCGCACCGCCACCAGGAACCCGCCTGAAACTGGCGGCCATACTTCTGGAACCTCCCATCACCGCCAACCCGCCACCAGTCCGTCGCTGCACCGCCACACAGCCACCAGTCCGTCGCCGCACCGCCACCAGGAACCCGCCTGAAACTGGTGGGCCAGCCGAGAATCCGGCGGGTAACCCTGCGACTGAGGAGGATGAGGAGACGTCTCTGTTCGTCAGCACAAAGGCCGAGACTAGGTACGAACAATTTTCTCGTTGCTTCTTGTTGAATGCTAGGGTTTTTGATGAAGATCGGATAGAGTCGTTAGGGTTTGGTAAAATTGTAGACTATTTTAAGGCGACGCATCTAGAAGGGATGTTGATGTCGAGAGAGCCGGTGCATAAGGATGAGTGTTTACAGTTTTATGCAAATATGACTTTTGCAAAGGACGCCGAAGAGGGGGAGACAATGGTTAGGGGAGTAAGGTTTAAGGTTGATAAGTATTTGATTAATGAGGTGATAGATTGCCCGTATGTGTCGGTTGACCACTTAAGGCCGTTAGATCCAAACGGTCCTTACGAGTGTTACCACACCCAAAACTTCCCATCTTTGTCTAGTTTGAACCCCCTAGAACCCGTTGCTATGCGTAGAAAATACTTTAAGTCGCGTAGCAAGGTGGAAGTTACTCCAAAGAAGTACAATATTGGCGTTCTCACTCAGGAGCAGAGGTTGGTGTTCGAGTTGATATGCTCGAATGTCATGCCATCGGGTGGTCACCCTTGCGAGCCTACTATTGCCAATTTGATGTTGTTCTATTACATCATGGAGGGATTGAAGATCGATCCAGGGTACACGATTGTGAAGTACATGCTGAAGCGTGCCAAGGACAAATCTGATGAAACGATCCCATATGGCCAGCTTATCACGGCGATGATAAAGAAGAAGGGTATTAGACCGGTTAGTCGGCCAGAGCCAGTTATGCACTACACCGAGAAATGGCTGCGTAGCAAGGGATTGGCACTTGGCGCCGATGGGGTCATAAAGAAGAAGAAGGATGGTGCTTCGAGTTCAAGTGCGCGTGGTGTTTTGAGTCCGGGTAAGTCGATTCTACCCAAACTTGATATTTTATTAGATTTATTTGTTTGCGCCTATACAATATTCTAATGGATTTGATGTGTTTTGGCAGGACGGGAACTTCAGTGGCGTGAGCGAATGGTCGTGATGATGGGACAGCTTTCAGCGGAAATAGAACAGGTGAAGTTGGAACAAGCCAAGGAAACGGAGATGATATTGGAGTTCGGCAGGATGCTAGACTTGGAACCTGAGCTTAGCGACGAGGAAGGGATGCCAGACTTTTCCGTTCAGCCTTTGCCACCAATGGACGCGGAGGCGGATGACCCTGAAAGTGAAGCGGAACCAGAAGAGGAGGATCCAGAAGAGGAGGAAGCACAACAGCTTGACGAGCCCGGAGGTGCTAAGGATGGAGAAGACCCGTTGGTTCAGATGGTGGCCCGTTTTCTCCGGACGAAGATAATGATGAAATGTTCAAGGTTGTCTTCAGAAACGAACAAAGCCATAATGAGGATGCGCTAGAGTCGTCGGAAGAGGAAGTACAACAGCCGTCCGAAGAGGAAGTACAACAGCCGTCCGAAGAGGAAGTACAAGAGTCGTCGGAAGAAGAAGATGACAAAGACGGGGGCAAAGAGGAGGGTGGTCATGACGACGGTGATAGTGAAGAGGACGACAGTGATGACGCTTAGCATATTTCACCGTTTGTTGATTTTGTACTTAAACTCGCAACATCGTTTAGTTGCATTCTTTTGAGACTACTATTATTGTTAGCCAATCAAATATATTTCAACTTAATTAACTTCAATCTTGACAAATAAGACAACTAACCTTGATAAAACATGAAAATTCGTATGAAAACAATATTTCATAATATTACCAAGCGAACCTGGAAGCGAATTCGCTTCACATATTTCCACAAGGCGATAGAAGGCAGCGATATCGCCTACTCTGCCGCCTATAAACATTTAGGCCTCACGAACTCGCCACCAAGTCCGCCGTGTGGAACAGAAGCTAACAAGCGTGCCAAGAAGCGAACTCGTAAGATGAGGCGAACGCGGCAGAGATACCGCCTACCCTAACGCCTACAACCGTATATGTCTTGCGATCTCGCCACCAAGTCCGCCGTGTGGAACAGAACCTAGCAAGCGTGACAATAGGCGAAATCGTAAGCATTGGGGCGAATAAAGAAGCGAGTTCGCCTCTGGAAAGAAGAATTTTAAAAAAACACAAGTACAGAACATGTATATACGACGCCGTTTGACACACAGGCGTTGAATAGAGGCGAGTTCGCTACCACGGCACATCAATTTCCCCACATCGCTGGAGTAGCGTCCAATTGATCAGCTTCAATATGTGACCAAAACTAAATGGTTCAATAATTAGAGGTTACTCTAACCGCAACTAGAGTACTGAAATTGTAATTACAACTAGAGTACTGAAATTGTAATTAATTACAGTAACTTCTATCACAGATATGTTTTTTAATATATAAAATTAACAAAAGATCATATTAAATAAAATATAATATATTAATATTAAATAATAGTTTGACTATTTATGTGCAGAAGTTTTGCGTTCGGGACTCCGGAACAATAGAACCAAAAGGCCAAATTACACTAGTGGTCGTGTTATTGTGATGAGTGAGTTCCAAGTTTGACCGGCCAAAGGCCAAATTATATACCGAATTGATATATTAACCATATACCGAATTATATATACCTAATTATATATATATATATAATGTAAAAGCTCGAGTCGACTGCGCCACATATTCAAACGAGTTCGAGCTCGAGATCTAGCTTGGTCAAACCGTGAGCGATTAAAAGAAATTGGACATGAAAGTGTATACTACATCCAGAATTCGACCTACCAAGTTCATAGTTGATCGCAAATGTGTACAAAAAAACAATTTGAAATTACATAAAGATTCATATATACTCCTATTTCAATATTAGTTAAAGAATTTATTTTGTTTTAAAACTGGCGAACTCGCCTATTCAATTCGCTTGGGGGCGAGTGGCCAAGCAAACTCGCCTCCACGTCACATCAATTTTCCCACATCGGTGGAGTAGCGTCCAACTGATCAGTTTCAATATATGACCAAAACTAAATGGTTCAATAATTAGAGGTTACTGTAATTAATTACAATTTCAGTATTCTAGTTGCGGTTAGAGTACTGAAATTGTAATTACAACTAGAGTACCGAAATTGTAATTAATTACAATAACCTCTGATTATTTTTTTTTTAAAAATGTGTAATTTCTATCACAGATATTTTTTTTAATATATAAAATTAACAAAAGGTCATATTAAATAAAATATAACATATTAATATTAAATAATAGTTGGACTATTTATGTGCAGAAGTTTTGCGTTCGGGACTCCGGAACAATAGAACCAAAAGGCCAAATTACACTAGTGGTCGTGTTATTGTGATGAGTGAGTTCCAAGTGTGATCGGCCAAAGGCCAAATTATATACCGAATTGATATATTAACCATATACCAAATTATATATATATATATATAATGTAAAAGCTCGAGTCGACTGCGCCACATATTCGAACGAGTTCGAGCTCGAGATCTAGCTTGGTCAAACCGTGAGCGATTAAAAGAAATTGGACATGAAAGTGTATACTACATCCAGAATTCGACCTACCAAGTTCATAGTTGATCGCAAATGTGAACAAAAAAACAATTTGAAATTACATAAAGATTCATATATACTCCTATTTCAATATTAGTTAAAGAATTTATTTTGTTTTAATACTGGCGAACTCGCCTATTCAATTCGCTTGGAGGCGAGTGGCCAAGCGAACTCGCCTCCACGTCACATCAATTTTCCCACATCGGTGGAGTAGCGTCCAACTGATCAGTTTAAATATGTGACCAAAACTAAATGGTTCGATAAGTCGCCGACCCGCGCAAACTGCCCATGAAACACCATGCATGATATACACATATACTATACATACACTATACATATACTATACAGTGATGAGCGATCAGAGTGTTGAGTGCATCTATCAGATCCCTGGCCCAAAGGCCTATATTTTTTAACAATGAAGAGAACTCGCCTGCCAGCTCGCCTGTGGGCGAATTACAAGCGAATTCGCCTCTTAAATCGCCTGCAGGCGAGTTACAGGCGAATTCGCCTCCACGTCACATCAATTTTCCCACATCGGTGAAGCAGGGTCCAATTGATCAGTTTAAATATGTGACCAAAACTAAATGGTTCGATAAGTCGCCGACCCGCGCAAACTGCCCATGAAACACCATGCATGATATACACATATACTATACATATACTATACATACACTATACATATACTATACAGTGATGAGCGATCAGTTGAGTGCATCTATCAGATCCCTGGCCCAAAGGCCTATAGTTTTTAACAATGAAGCGAACTCGCCTCCCAGCTCGCCTGTAGGCGAGTTACAAGCGAATTCGAAACAAGATTGAATTGATATAATAACAAACAAGCGAACTCGCCTCGTTAATCGCCTGTAGGCGAGTTACCAGCGAACTCGTAACCTTGACAAACAAACATAAATAGTCAACTGCTGGGCCCTGTCGATCAAAACTCAGATCCCCAATTTTTGCCCCTAACTCACGCAAAATTGCTGCTTCCTCTGCTCACCCACCGCCGACCAGCCATCGTCAAGCCAGAAATTTGCTCCCCCACTGCCATATTCCATACATCTGGTAAGTTCCTGACCCGTTTCATCTTACTCATTGTTAATCTGGATGCTATGTTTTCAAATTTTTAAGTTCATCAGTATTTTAGCTTTCTGTTGATTTTCTTTGTTGAAACTGGGGTTCAATCATAGGAATAGGATTGATGTTAGGTATTCTTGATAGGTACTTTGGTTAATTAGAAACATGGCTCCGAGGGGAAAGAAGAAGGTTGAACAATCGAGCGAGGTTATTGTTTTTGATAAAACTAAGTTTGTCAGTGAATCTGCTTACCTCAAGTATAGGAGTTTTGAGGATGCTAAGTCGCAGTTGAACACCTTACTTGTGGTGGATGAGAGTAAGGTTGAAGAGCTAGTCTTGAAAGGGGTGTGGGGCTTGCTACATTATTCGGGTGCGGACACATTGATGAAGGTGAAGGACCCGGGTTATCTAGAGGAGACAATGCAATTCTACGCTAATTTCCGACAGGTGGCTGATAAGTGGAAGACCAAGGTCAACAAGAAGGAGTTCGAAATCAGTCCTGAACTGTTCAATGCAGCCCTCAAGAACACGTACGAGGACGAAGATGAACCAGTGGACCTTTACATAAGGGGTGACTGGCCAAGTGAGTCGATCTTTCCAGCCGCGAATTTGCAGAAATTGGGGTTGGAGCACTTCGGCCGCCAGTTAGGTCCGCTTGGAAGGCCAAAGGAGTACAAGCTGGGACAGCTTACACCCGAGCGAAGGATCTTGTATGAGATGGTGGCTACCAATATTGTGCCCAAAGGGGGTTACCTCCAAGAGCCAAACTTCACCACTTTGGTCACTTACTACTTGTTGGCCTCGGAAGTGATGATAAACCTCGGGTACACCATGTTTCAACACATGAAGGACAGCGTGGTTGAGAAAAATACGGTGGCTAAGAAGTTGCCCTACGCAAACTTCATAACAATGTTCCTCCGGTCCAAGCATCCGAAGTTGAAATTCTCCAACACCGCCAAGCCGTGTGAGTACTACACCAAGGAATACTTTGAGAAGAAAAAGTGGTCATTGGTTGGGGGGACTTGGCAGCCAAACGGAGAGAAGGCCGTGGAGCCGGAACTTGAGCAAATCGGAGGTAAGGGGATACAAATTATATTTAAGTTCCATTATATTGTGTTCAATATCTAAATTTAACATTTTCAATGTTCTCCATTTACTAGTGAGTGCAGAAGCATATTATAAGGGGCTTGAGGAGTCGAACTTCGCGATGAGGACAGAGCTTGCTAATCTCCGCAAGACGGGGTGGAAGAACAGCCACTTGCTTCGTGGTTTTCTAAGAGCATATGCCCGAAAAAATCCTTCGGCGGCCACTCCTGACAATGAAGACCAGGAAGGCGGAGACAACTCTTCCTAGACATGTGGATGTAGTCTAGGGACGTTTTTTCAAATTGTATTGCTACAATTTAACGATTTTTTCGTTTTGATTGCATTATTCAATAAAATTTGGTGCTTACAGTTCATATGCGCTTATTGTTTAAATTACATATAATTGTTCATGTGTTAAACCGGTGTCGATATAGTCTTTTATAGTGTTGCTAGTACTAAAATACTATTTATGTAAAGTCAGAAACGAACTCGCAACCAAATTCGCTTGTGGTGTTATAACTGAAGCGAGTTCGCTTCTAATCTCGCCTGGTTCAACAGAGTCTAACAGACGACTCAAGAAGCGAACTCGCCAGTAACAGGCGAGACGGCTTACGGAACCGCCACCACCTAAATGCCAAGGCATAAAGTAAAACTACAAAAACGACGTAGTTTCAAGGTTGGCGAATAGAGATACGATATCGCCTCTAGTAACGCTTACAGGCGATTTGTACAAGAGAAGTCGTCTTTATTTACGCCTATGCTATGAGTGAAACACGTTTCAAGCATACATGAATACTAATTCAGTCCATACCAAATGTATATGCTGAAAACTTAAGGTTTTTCCAATTACATACTAATGTTTACATATTCTTTGGTTGATTCCTCTTCCGCTTCGTTGGTTTTCCAGCATTGGTGATCCAAATGCCCTCCGTGTGATCGTTTCGCGCAAAATACCTTTTCAAACTCGCCTCGTTTTCAGTTAAGGTTTCGTTAGACTCTAAACCTAGAAGGTCCCCGATATCTGTTCCAAAGCTGCGATCCTCGTCATTGCCATTGTGAAGAAGCGCCTGCTTACCATTCACCGCAATCTCCCACCGGTTATCCTGTGGATCCGTCACATAAAACACTTGGTGCGCCTGAGACGCCATGATAAACGAATCACCTTCAGAGCCAAGAACACTGCGATTCACCAGGGTTGTGCCGTAATCCTCTTTCCGCACCCCGCCACATTCTTTCACCCACTCACACTTGAACACTGGAATTGTGGCACTGATAAAGTCAATCTCCCAGATGTCGGTGATCGTCCCGTAGTATGCTTCGCATCCATGAACTGCCTCACCTGGTACTACCACACCACTGTTTTGGTTAGTTGACCTCTCATCCGACCATTTGGTTCCAAAAGTATAACCGTTTATGTCGTACCCACCAAAAGAGGAAACAGTGCCGAGGGGTCTTCTACATAACAGCTTGACAATATCAGGATGGTCCCTTGCTGAATGTGAGCTTGCAGCCACCGAACGAAATTGGCACAATGCTTTTCCAGGATCCTCACATCACCGACAGTCCATGCATTTGACACTCTAATCTGATCCATGTGTATGTCAACATAAGGGGTCACCGCCTCGTGATTTCTGAGGATATATAAATGGACAGCATCCATGTCGGCGGCGGTAGGACTAAACAAACTATGATGCTTGAGCCCGTGCCCGTCCACTCTACCATCGTGCCTAGCATTTGGGATCCCCACTGTGGCAACATCTTTCATATAGTTGGTACAAAACTCAATAACCTCTTCTGCGACATAACATTGAACTATAATAGCATCAGGCCTATATCTGTTCTTCACGAAATGCTTAAAAATCGACATTTACCGCTCAAATGGATACATCCATCTCAAGTAAACTGGGCCACATAATTTTACCTCCCTCACCAAATGGACAATCACGTGGATCATTATGTCAAAAAAGGCCGGGGGAAAGTACATCTCCATCCTACACAAAACTTCCACCACCATTTCCTGCAACTCATCCAGCTTCTGCCTGCTCACTCGCTTACGACATATGCACTTAAAAAAGTAACATAGCTTCGATATCGCCTTCCTCACGTGACGAGGCAGTGATCCTCGTAGAGCGATAACATTCAGCTCCTGCATAAGATTATGACAGTCGTGTGACTTCAATCCCGCCAGCTTCAGTTCTTTGGTATTAACACAATTACGGATGTTCGAAGAGTAACCTGTTGGAACCTTAACAGACTTCAAAGCATTACAGTAAAGCTTCTTCTCCTCGGTCGACATAGTGTAACAAGCTGGAGGTAAATAAGATTTACCTTCTTCCTCTACAGGGGCTAGAGACGATCGGATACCAAGCTGTACAAGATCTTTCCGCGCTTTTAAGCCATCCTTTGTCTTTCCAGGGGTATTCATCAGCGTACCTACAAGTGCTTCACATACGTTCTTCTCAATATCCATCACATCGAGACAGTGACGTACGTCCAAATGCTTCCAGTAATCTAGTTTGAAGAAGATCGAACACTTCTTCCAACTGCTATTCGACGCCTTCTTCTTCTTTCCCTTACCAAATTCATGATCCATCCCAGTAACCTTTTCTAGAACCTCCTCTCCAGTTAAAGGGATTGGGGAGGGATCATGCTCTTCTCTCCCGTTGAACCAATTCTTTGCTCGCCTCCAAGGATGTCCCGTCGGAAGAAATCTTCTGTGCCCGAGATACACCGGCTTACCACCGTGTTTCAATTGACAATAACTAGTCTTGCTCTCACATATGGGACATGCAAAGTGACCTTTCACTGAATAACCCCCCAAGTTACCTAATGCAGGAAAGTCATTTATACTCCACAACAACATTCCTTGCAGTTTAAACTCCTCATCACCTCGACTGCCATCAGGTATCCGAACACCCACATCGAATAATTTCTGCAAATCTTCGATCAAAGGCGCTAGGTACACGTCAATATCGTTACCCGGTTGCTTAGGACCAGATATCATCATGGACAATAACACATACTTACGTTTCATCATCAACCACGATGGCAGATTGTAAATCACAACCATAACTGGCCAAGAACTATGGGTGCTAGACATGTTACCAAAGGGGTTCATGCCATCAGTGGATAAGCCTAGCCTCACATTCCTGGGCTCAGCAGCAAATTCAGGGTACCGCTCATCCATTTTCTTCCACTGATCTCCATCTGAGGCATGTGAAATAATGTCATCGTCCTCCCTAGCCCTATCTGCATGCCATGTTAGCAACTTTGCATCCTCAGGATTTGCAAACAACCTCTTCAGTCGAGGAATCAGCGGAAGGTAATACACTACTTTAGCCGGCGTTTTACATCTAGACGGCGTCACACTCTCGCCGCATACCTCTACGGTCCCCACCTTTGACTTGTACCGAGGTTCATTGCAGACTCGGCATGTATCTCTATCCTTGTCATCTTCCCTGTACAACAAACAATCGTTAGGGCATGCATGAATCTTCTGCATCTCCATTCCCATAGGACATAATATCTTCTTAGCAGCATATACTCGATCAGGACACAAGTTGTCAGTGGGTAGCAACTTTTTCACCAACTCTAACAATTCAGTCATCCCCTTGTCAGATATTCCATGGCGCGCCTTTAAATTCATCAACAACAACGTAGAACCAAGAACGGAATGTTTGCAACCCTTGTACAATGGTGTCTCTTTATCATTATACATCGCCGCTAACATGCTCGGCTTTCCTACCCAATCCATTGCCACGTCTTCCGCCATTTCATCAAGACAACCATCATAACGCAATCCATCTGCCCCAAGCTTAACATCAAACTCTGCATCATTATGACTTGCACCTTCTCCATGCCAAACCCATGTTGTATATGTAGGATCAAAACCTCTACAAACCAAATGTTCGCGCACAACGTCTACATCCTCATAAATCGCGTTGTTAAGGCAATCTATGCAAGGACATCTTAGCCCACCCATTCTCTTTTCTACACAATCCTTCCAACCAACATCAATAAACTCTTGAATCAAATCCGTATAACCTTGTGAGAGACGCTGATTCTCCAACATGATTTCACTACGACCCATGCTTAACAAGATACTATCAACAACGGTTTTGCTACAATCACTCAAACATTCCACAAATTTAGCACCCTAAGAACTCTACAAATCCATATAAACAAGCACATACACTAATCAAAAACAGTTTGCCCATTCCACAACCAATCAACAAAAAAATCAAAACCTCATACCTTTGTGTTCTTGGGCAAAATCAAGGCCTGAAAATGTGAGCAAAACTTGAGACAAAACAAAAGGAGAGTTCTTTTATCTACTTCTTTTATTTTCATTCCCGCAAAAAATCAGCTTTTATACACCCAGCTACGACACTGTTACGAATTCGCCACTGAATTCGCCCGCTACATTTTAATACAAGCGAAATCGTAAACTGAAACGCCTCTGGTCATAACTATAGGCGAACTCGCTTCTTCAGTAACGCCTGCTGGCGTCAATACAAGGCGATTTCGCAACTACAACGCGTCTTAGCATGTATGGGCGAACAACTATTCTTATTTCAGGCGGGTAATGCTGGCGAATTCGTCACTCTACTCGCCTATAAGCGAACACGGTTCAGAGTTCGCCTAGTATTGACATTTTTAATACACTTTGGAAAACGCCTTGTTTTAATTGTGAAACGCCGTGTTTTTTTTTTTGCCCTAGGCGAACAGCAGGTTACGAGTTCGTAACCCAGTTACTCGGCGGTTCCGCCAAAATCTGGCCAAAACGCCGTGAAATGTGTGCCGAGAAACCTATGCTTGTGCACTAGTGCCTCTTCTCTAACCGGAGTCAACCCAGGGCGTAACCCCATCAACTCCAAATCTTGACGAGCTTTCAAACCATCTTTAGTTTTGCTAGGCATATTTAGAAAAGTCCCAATCAAGCTATCACACATATTCTTCTCAATATGCATGACGTCTAGGCAATGTCTAACATCCAAATGCACCCAATAAGGTAGATCAAAGAATATGGAACACTTTTTCCTACTCCCGACTACTTGCACCTTTTTCCGATTCTTTCCAAAATCATTAGGCAAATCTCCAACACTTTTAAGAATATCGGCCCCACTCACAGGGTTAGGAGACTCACCCAGCTCTACGATCCCATTAAACCACTTCTTAGCCAAGCGCATCGTGTCATTCGCTGGTATAAACTTCCTATGTCCGAGATACACAGTTTTTCTACCACGCTTCAACTGCAGAAAATTCATTTTCTTCTCACACACAGGACACGCGAGATGCCCTTTAATTGAATACCCTGCCAAATTGCCTAATGCTGGGAAGTCATTTATTGTGAAACACAACATACCCTTCAGTTTAAACCATTCATCCCGGTATCCATCATATGTCCAATTTTCACAATACCACAATCTAGTCAAGTCATCAATCAACGGTACCAAGAAAACATCTATGTCATTACCGGGTTGCTTAGGGCCGGAAATCATTAGTGAGAGCAACACATATTTCCTCTTCATTGTTAGCCACGATGGTAAGTTGTACAGAACAGCCATAACAGGCCATTAGCTATGAGAACTACTCATATCACCAAAAGGATTCATGCCATCAGTAGACAATCCTATTCTCAAATTACACGCGTCTTTGCCAAATTCGGGACATACTTTCAATTTCCTTCCAATGATCACCATCAGAAGTATGTCGAACCACATCATCGTCTGGCTTTGATCGATCTGCATGCCAAGTCAGATTCTTTGCATCTTCTTTGTTTGCAAATAATCTTCGCAACCTTGGGAGGATAGGGAGGTACCAATCAACTTTCGATGGGGTAAGTTTTTTCCTTTTTTTAACATCTTCCGCTCCAACATCTATTGCATCACCTTTGGCCTTGTAGCGTGGCTCGTTGCATACAGAAAATCTATCCAAATCCTTAGTGTCACCCCTGTACAACATGCAATCATTAGGGCAAGCATGTATTTTCTCTAATTCCAATCCCATGGGACAAAGAATTTTCTTGGCGGCATAACACCGGTTTGGTAACATGTTACCCTTAGGGAGAATCTCTTTGAATAATTCAAGCATCTCTGTCATTGCTTTGTCAGTCATACCATGCATGGCTCTTAAATTCATGACTAGCAACGTTGCACTCAGAATAGTGTGATTCGATCCATCATAAAATGGTGTTTTCTTGTCGTTATACATCGCAGCCAAATGCTTAGGATTCCCAACAAAATCTCTAGCAATATCATCAGCCAAATCATCTAATCTATCCTTGTCCTCCATTTCCTCATCATTTCTTCCAACCGCTGATTCATTTTCCATAACGTCCATATCCTCTACGGTCTCGCCGTGCCAAACCCAAGTTGTATAAGTTCTATCAAAACCACGAACAATTAAATGTGTTTTGACACCTCGGGCACTTAAATAACCATCATTCTTGCAGTCTTTGCAAGGACACCTTATTCGAGAACTATTTTCAACCCTAGCATTTTCCAATGCTAACTCTATGAAATATTTTACCAAAATCAAGTACCTCTCCGAATTTCGTACATCTCCCTCAATTATACTAACATGCTCATTCATACTAATATCAGCCATCACAACATCAACAAAGTTGAACACCAATTGCACCTACATTTCAAAATGCACTTTTTTTCAGAAAATTCATACACATGCATCATGAAAAATACTAGCTAGGGACACATTTCTACATGTCAAGCTAAACCCATTCATACCCATCAACCAGCATTGGCTAATCACAGTTTATCAGTACAAACATTACCAATTCACAACAAATCTACGACATCGGAAGTTAACCAATTCAAAAGGGTAGAGAAAAACATACGGGATATTGGCTTGGAACATACCTTTACTCTGGTTTCACAGGAAGATAGCCCAGATTTCACGCAGAATAGACTCCGGCAGCACACAGCAGGAGGACAACTTCAAACAAAGAATGTGTTTTCTACTTTTTTTAAAACAGATAAGACTACAGCATTGCCGACGCATTTACGAACTCTTAATCATAATAGATTAACAATCTATCCGGCTGAAACTATCTCAAATATAATCGATCGTTCATAATATACCATATACATTTATTGTAAAATTCACCTTCATTTATTTCGCCGGATCTTGCCGATTACGCCATCGGACATACACCAGGTTTACAACCATTTCATACATCAGACGATGTAAACCTAATAGACAGGGTTTAGACTTCTAAATGTCGATTGGGTACAAATCAACATCTTAAACTTCATATACTATTGACCAGTTTCAGGTATCTGAAATCATAATCGAATGGCACTTTCAAATTACCGCCACTTTCTAAATTCAAACCGCCTTTCGTTTGGATTTACGAATTGGAAAACCCAATAGAATAACATTCTATGGATTTACGAACTCTAAAATCCAATAGAATGACGTTTACGCATTTTTTGGGCGGAACTGCCGCTATTTGGTGCCGACTATGCCCTGTTTTCCACTAGTGGGACATCCACGCAAGGAGTCAAGCATTGATTCAGATTTGCAGACTTATTTCGAGAAGATCAATTGTTATAACTCGTCGGAGTCTAGTTTTTTCAAGAGGGGGAGAATGATGAGGAATGGAAACAACTATTTTCCAAAACTATTCATGAAAAGTGAATTTTAGTTTGGAAATGATTATATATGAATTCATTTTAGTTTTAGAATGGAATTAGGACATATGTTATTTTCATATTTTTGTTTTACTTTCATAGCTACATATATTGTAATATTTATAGAGGAAAAAGGAGAAGAGATTTTGAGATTTATAAAAATTCAGAGTATGAGTTTTTAAACCAGTTTTTCCGGAGGTGTGATTGCCAAAGGATTTATATATATTTTTATTGGTGTGATTGCCAAGATTAATTATATATTTTGTTACGAGTTTGTTTTCCCAACTACGATTCATCAACGCACGAGTCCTGCATCAAGGCCCCAGCGGATGAAGGGCCAGGTTCCCGATATCCCGATGAGCTCCCCCTGTGGGATGTGGATGAGAGGAGCAAATCTCTGGCACTGTCCACAGGAATGAACAGCTTTCTGGGCGTCTTCAAACAACGTGGGCAAGTAATACCCTATGCACATAATTTCCCGACGACAGTTCGGGCCCCCTGATGGCTCCCATTAGGAGCCTCATGCACTTCTTTCAACAGGAGGCGAGCCTCCTCACCATCCACACACTTAAGCCACGGTTGGAGGTATTCTCTTCGTATCAATTCCCCATTGAGGACAGCATATCGGGGAGCTTTAACCCGGATCTTCCGGGCTTTAACTTTATCCTCCGGCAATGTTCCCTTCTCCAAATACTCAAGGATTGGCGTGATCCACGAGTACGACTCCCATACCGTTCCTACTTGCCCGGGCTGATCGTAACCCCGGACAGTCACCATCTCCATGAACAAACTCCGGTCTTGGTCCAGCTTAAGCTCTGACGAAGCTAGCTTACTCAGAGCATCTGCCTTACAATTCTCATCCCGAGTAATCTGTGTGAGGGAAACCCGGAAACCCTGGATTGCTGTCTTTACCGCTTCCAAATATCGTTGTAGGCTTCTCTCCTTAGCTTCATACTCCCCGTTTACTTGCTGCACCACAATGGCCGAACCACTGTAGGCATCCACCACTTTCGCGCCCACCTTCCGGGCCAAGCGCAACCCGGCTAGGAGGGCTTCATACTCAGCTTCATTGTTGGTGGTCTTCAAGTCAAACTGTAGGGCGTATCGATACTCCTTCCCTCCGGGGCTGACTAGCACAACCCCAGCTCCGCTTCCCCCGGCATGGGAAGAGCCATCCACATGTAGCTTCCACCCTGGTTGATCATCCACTGGGTTCTTTTCAGCATTATTAGCCATTTCCACTAAGAAGTCGGCCAGGGCTTGACCTTTGATGGACTTCCTATCTTGGTAAGTGATCTCGTGTTCTCCCAACTCAATTGCCAACTACATTATTCGGCCCGATTCCTCTGGTTTCAACATAACTTGGCGAAGTGGTTGGTTTGTCAGGACTGTACTGGGATGCCCTTGAAATACGGGCGAAGTCTCCGGGACGCGTGTACCAGGGCTAAGAGTAACCGTTCTAATGAAGAGTAACGCGTCTCAAATCCTTGAAGAGCCCGACTCACAAAGTATTCCAGGGTTTGTGCTCTTCCAGAACCTCGGACCAGGGCGGCATTGCATGCTCAGTTGCCGCGGGGTACAAGAACAACTCCTCCCCGGGGACCGGCTTAGATAGGGTAGGGAGATTCCCCAGATGCTTCTTCAACTCCTGAAACGCTTGCTCGCACTCCGTAATCCATTCAAACGTTTTTGCCCGCCTCAGGATGTTGAAGAAAGGTAGCTGCTTCTCCGCCCCTCCTGCCAAAAATATGCTCAGAGCCGCCAAGAACCCTGTTAAACGCTGCACATCCTTTACTTTACTTGGATAGGGCATACTAAGGATTGCATCAACGTTCTCCGGGTTTACATCAATTCCCCGGCTGGACACCATGAACCCCAAAAACTTGCCCGCTGCTACCCCAATGGTACTCTTCTCTGGGCTCAGCTTCAGGTTGACTTTCCTTAGGATGGTGAACAGCTCCCGGAGATCCTCCAAGAAAGAATTATGTGTTCTACTCTTGATCACCATGCTCAGGCCGAGGAGAGTAGCTCACGTGACCGCCGTAGAGCTGAGGTAGCGAGTGGGAAAAAACCTATAATTCTGAAGATGAAAGCCTCTGAGGAAGAGAAGAGGTTGAGGGTAATGGCCAGGAGGGCTCAGATAGAGGGGAATAGCCCCATGGTAGTGCATGCATCCGGAGGTAGAATATCCATGGATGGCGAAGGTAGTAGCAAGAGGTCGATGAAGGAGGATAAAGCATGCGCTGACGCTGCTATCTTAATAGAAGGTTTTCCCTTTTCGATTCCTTCTGATGCTGATCTCATGTACTTTGGAGAAGACAAGTCTGCATTTGAATTAGTAACTCTGACCCGAGGGGTCATATATGGGAGATTTCTGCTGCATGGGTTAGCCTTCCCTTTTCCCCCACTATTGAATGATTTTCTTCAATATTATAAGGTGCATCCAGGGCAGCTACATGCCAATGTGAAAGTAATCATTATGGCCTTAATAACTTGGTGTGCTCGTAAAGGTTACAGTCCCAGTCTCCCCTTGTTGCGAGCTATGTATAAGGTTTCCCTTGTTAAACAAAATGTGACCCTGACCTCTCGGGATACCTCTTTAGGCAAGATTTTTGTTCTTCCTATGAACTGCGGGAAGTGGGATAAGGTAAAACTGACCTTTGATCGAACACAATATGAAGTTCCTCATTGGAACGGAGAGGTAAAAAATGAGATCTGGCATGAAGTTGAATCCTCCCGTAAACTGCTAAACATAGCTGAGGAGTTAGTGAGAGATAAGATCAAACTTAGAGAGGGTAAGTTTGTATCAGAAGATCATCAGATGGGTTGGCAGTGGCCTATCGAGACATATAGCTGGTTGAATCAACTCTCTAGCCGGACTCTTCAAAATAGCAGCTACTTGAGGTTGACACATTTTGATCAGCCAAAAGGTGTTGATATTGACTGGTATGAAGTCCTCCTGTGTATGGAACAGGATCCGGTTGGTGCAGCTAGGGCGTTGCTAGCCACTAGAGCACTAGAAGAGAGAACTGCACGAGATGAGATATCCGAGAAAGAAGTAGATATGGAAATCTCGGGTCTGATGAAGGATGCTCGACGTGGGCGTCGGTTCAAAAGATTGGTTCAAGGATCTAAGGTGATTGAAGAGGCAAATTGCCCATTTGTTCCGGTGGCTCTAGATCCATCAGATGAGGAAAAGGACGAGGGCTCTGCCCTAGTTCGATGTCCGAGAAAGAAAATACCTCATTCTTCTCATACAAAGAAAATTTTGTGTGGTAGGACCAAGAATGAATAGTCTCTAACTTCCATAGTAGTGTCTGATATTTTTAATATTCTCGCCTATACCATTTTATTTTCTCCAATGCTGACTCCGTTCCTTCTGCATGCAGTGGGTGCTACCAAGGATAAAAGAGCATCTAAGATGCTGGCTGAATTAGCACAGTCGAGTGGACAGCCAGGCAGTACTGACTGATAAGAAGAGGGATTTTGAGACTTCTGGGGACTCTTCCAACAAGTCTCAAAAGAAACCAAGGCTCGAGCTCGGACCACTAGAAGAGTTCGAGAAATATGTGTCACCTCCTCCCTCCGAGGCACTGGCCGAACTGATTCCAGGATGTCCTGGAATTAACCAGGTATGATCAACTTGGCCTTTAATAGAACTGTAGGTATAGTTATTTGATCGTTCTTTATTTTCTTTCTCAGTCCTTCCACCATATGAAGCATATGTACGATTCCCTCCGGACCTTATATGACCGCTGTCAAGGGCGGGAATCTGAGCTAGAACTGATGAAGGAAGAGATGTCCAGGAGGTCGAGGGAGCCTTCTGATGTGGTAAAGCGCCTCCAGGATGAAGTGGCACAGGAGAAAGCCAAGAGGGAGGCCTTGGAGGATGAGAATCGAGCTATTAAGAAGGAGAAGAGGTTGGTGAATGGTTCCTTCTCGGAGCTGAAGAAGAGCCTGGCTTTGTTGGAAGCGGAGAGAGATCGATACACAGATCCCACTTGTCAAAGGCGACTAGTCAGGCTGATAATGGATTTCTGCCTTAACTGCCCAGAGATGGAGGCCCACCGCCAACAGTATGACGATTTCTACCACAAGTCCGAGCATTCTGAGATGTGGATTCATCATTATGGATTTCCCCTCGAGGAGATTCAGGGATGTGTGGCCTCTGCTTATACTTGGCCGGAAGTACCGGAGAAACTGAAGAATTTCCGAGCAATGTTCAGTCAAATTGGGGGGTTTGAGACTAGTCTATTGACTAGTTTGGAATCCTTGAAGAAGGCATTAACTTTTGAGGAATTCCAGGATAAACTAGTCAGTCTGTATCCTGAGCTGACATACTTGGTGGAGAAGTCGGCTATGGAGGCATCCACTGAGAATCCTGAGACTCGGGAGGAGGAACCTAAGATTGTAATTCCTCAGAACCTTCTCTCCTTATTTAGAAACTACTCTTTTTACTCAGTCTTTTGATATCCGTGTACTCCGAATAATATGCTCCTTTCATAAATTTGATAGTTCACTGTCTTCCTTTATGTCCAGTGTTGTGTAGCTGCTTGTGCTGAATTGCAGGTTCAGTATGAAGCTGTTCTTCAAAAGAACAAAGAACTAGAGGAAAATTTGTGTGACTCCAAGGGCTATTTTAGCATCGTGCGGGAAGAATGTGAGAGTCTTCGCGGCGGGCTCAAGGAGGCTATGAAGCGGAGAGCTGAGCTGAATCAGCAGTTGAGCGATCTTCAAAAGAGGTATAAGGATCTAGAAGATGCACACAGCAAGGCCTTGGCCGCCAATAAGGAGTATTAACAAGTATGGAGGAAAGTCAAGAGTGACTTAATGAAGGTTAAGGGTGAAAGTCACGAGAAGGACCTTCGTATTTCTACCCTCCGAGATGAAAATATCACTGTGAATCAGAAGATTGCCTCCAGGATAGATGAGTTGAGGATGTGTCAGGCCGAGCTGAACGCTTGCAGGTTCCAAATAAAGGAAATAGAAGCTCAAGGTGTGTTTGTCACACCTTCAGGATCTTCAAGGAGGGAAATAGGTGGACCTTCTTATGTCCCATATTTAGGACCTTTGATAATGTCTCATGTCCAGGAGGGTATATCTCGAGGGATCCCATGTGGAAGGGGCAGCGAGGTGCCACCTAATCCTAGAGCTCATGGCTCGATTGACTCTCCTGCTCGACCTGTAATTATAGGAAATAGAAGGGATCTCTTACCCACTCTCAGCTGATGAGGGTGGCAGAAAAAAGTAATTGGGGTCGTGGCCTCCATAGTGATCGAGGTCGTGCCTCTACTTCTTCTCGCGGTCGGGGTCGTACCCCTGTATTTAAAGACCTTCACGTGGTGTCAGAAGTTTTTCAGTGTAACAACACTTTTTTAATTTTGCCTTTATATAGGTCTTTGTATCGCAATCCTTGAGAAGATTTACTCTTAGGCTTATGAATAGCCTAAATAAATAGTGATGTGTACCTTTATAGGAGTATCACGTGGAGTGTCGAGTTCCAAACTTTGTGAGTTTGTATGATCCATATCGTATTGGTCTTTGACCATATACTTTTTATAAGTATATTATTTTATTTTGGCCTAAGGTGATTCTGGTTCAGACACGTGGTGCAAACAGCTCATATTAGATAAGCATCAATCACACGCTTATAAGCGTATAAATCTTAGGCAACAGTCTCTACTTATGCTTTGTAAGGCATAGTGTCTCTCTGTGTTAGAGAATGTTGACTGCTTTCAAAATAAAATAAAAGATATATATTGAAAAGGAATTGTATTCATCGAACTCGAGAATTCGGTAAAATTATGAAAGACAACCCCGAGTTTGGGAGCTCGGGTATGAAAAGATAAAAAGATGAAAAGAAAGGAAGCTTGGCCCGTAGGCCTTATTGAAGTAGTTTCTCCTTATATGGAGAAGGTCTACTTGGTTTTAGCTACGAGGTACTTTCGTAGGAAGGGCGCCATAATAACAGGGTCCAAGTGCTCTCTTTCGCGTGTTTGCAAGAGGTAGAATCCACCGGATTGTGCTGCGGAGATTTTGTATGGTCCTTGGCTCCATCGCTCCTCCTAGCTTGTTGGTGCACCACGGGCGAACTGGCATTACCAGTTCCCCTACTTGGAAGGTTTGGTGGCGGCGTTTATGCCATAGCGCAGTCATCTCGTTGTAGGCCTCTTCTTCAAAATGGAACCCCATAGGTTGTTCGAGATCAAGATCGGGGACCAGATCTCCTAGGATAGTGTTGACGGTCGAGATGTTGCTCACTTTTCTGGCGTCACGGATGGCTGTGATCATGCAAGAACGCGCCACTCCTTGATCTCCTTTGATTGAAGCTACTCCTTGTGGTGTTGGAAACTTCAGCATCAAATGGTAGGGAGACCATGCGGTTTTAGCTTGGCAGATCCAAGGTCTGCCAAGGATAATGCTGAAAGGTGTGACGGTGTCGACTACCACGAATGTGCAGTATAGATTTAAGCTCTTTGCTCCATCTGCTACTGTGACTGGGAGAGTGATTTCCTCGAGAGGTATTACTGGATTTCCTGTGAACCCCGAGATCGGACCCATAGGTTTGAGGTCATCTTTGGTAAATCCTAGTTTCTGGAAGCAATCTTAGAACATTACTTCTACTCCATTCCCGTCATCTATGAAGTTACCAGAGAATCTTGTGCGGTTGCTGAGATGACGAGAGGAACAGAGTGAGGCATCTGATTTGGTACGGCATCCGCGTCCGAGAAAGTAATGGTTTCCTTGGGGCGAAGCCTCTTGTTGACTGGCTCAGTATGTGGTATAACCCGCACACTATCCTTCAGCTTAGTCAAGGAAATTGCTTCTCCGGTATAGCCATTGATGTCATTGATGACCCGGTTGGCTCCATTTGGCGGTGGTGGAGGAGGATCTTAAGGATTGTTGCCTCCGCCGCCCTGGTTGTTATTGTTATTAATGCGAGAGCCATCCTTCTTCTTCTGCCAGGGTTTTCCCCCATATCTCTTCTGGGTACCCTAGTTGTCGCGACTATCGAAGGTGCAATTTGTTGCACGATTCCTTGACGAATTAGTTTCTTGACCTCATTCTTGAGCTGATAACATTCCTTAGTGTCATGCCCCCGATCTCTGTGATATTGGCAGAATTTCGGGGACCTTTGGCACTCGGCTGACTCCTTCATGGCAGGTGGGTCCCTTAAAAGGTGCCTATGAATGGATAAAATCTCAGCCCGAGATCTCGCCTGAGGAGTATATGACTCGAAGGTAGGTTTGGAGGTGCTTTCCGTCTTCTCGACCTTTGGTAACTTCATTCTGGGCTCTTTTTTGTCCAGATGGGAGTCCGGAGGCCTCTTGCCTTTTACAGCGTTTGTTTTGCTAGCATACTTCTCCATGATGGCCTGGAGATGCTGAATGGTTGTTGGATACTTTGTTGCCAGCTTCATCCTCAGAGTGTCATCATCTACACTCATTCGATACATATTGATCAGGAGGCGTTCATCTCGATCATAGCATTCAGTAGCTAGATCCATGTATCTGTGATAGTGTTCCATCACAGTCTCTCCTTCAAGGGGGGCCACATATCCCAAATCTCCGAGGAACTTGGTAAACTTCTTCTTCTGGAAAAAAGCGTGGAGAAGGAACTCAGCGAAATCCCAGTAATCGAACAAACTTTCTGGTTTTGTCTGTGTAAACCATTTTTGTGCTTTCCCTCGGAGGTAACTGGGGACGATCTTGCATATTTCCAACTCGTAGAAATTCCTAGTTTCCAGAGTCTTAAAAAAGACCGAGAATAATTCTCTAGGATCGCTAGTGCCATCGTATGTGGGTAAGTGCTCTGGGACCTTATTGTGGTTATCGAAGGGGAGGTTCACAATATGCCGCGAGAAGGGAGAACGAGCAGACTGTCCTCTAGGTCCGAGGATACGTGTGATTTCTTGATTTCTTGCCATTCGCTCCTAGTTCGCTCCCTCTTCTCGTGCCTGAGCTCTTCCTCGATGTTGTTGATGCGCATCCTCCGCACTTCCTCCCTACTTAATCCTGCTCCTTCATTCTGGTAATTAGTTGGATTAGGAGGTGGTGGCAGATTGCTTTGAGTATTATAAGGCGGTAGATCCCTAGATAAATCATTTAGGAGTCTTCGCTCTTGAGTAGAATCAGCAGGTGGTGTTGTTTGAGCTCCTGAGATAGATACTCATTGGGGGCCTCGTGCGTCTGTGCACGGAGTTGTTGACTTGAGTTTATCAGAGATGCAACAAAATCAGGATATTGGGAATGTAAGTCCCTCATCAGTGCTTGGACGTCTTCAGGGATCGTTCTCGGAGGGGTGTCCGAGTCAAGATTGATATAGGATGGCCCAGAGCCTGGGGGTTATGTCGTACAGTCTGGTTTAAGGTTTCCCTAAGATGTCTTTGTCTTTCCTCCTCCTACTGTCTTTCTGCGAGGATTTGTCTATCCCTTTCTCTCGATCAAGGCCGTATGAGTTGTTGACGCGTTCGCTGTAGTTCATGTCCGTCTGGATCGAGACTCTTGGTTCTGAGTTCGGTGCTTCAGATCGAACAGGATTCGATCCAGAAGGTGGCACTCCTGATGCAGCAGGATTTGGACCGGAGAGGGGCGTTCCGGATAAGACAGGATTCGGACCGAAGGAGTTTGGAGCGTTGGAGTTTCCTGCCCCCACAGTAGAGCCTGATGGCGGTTCAGAGGTGGAGCGGGTACGAGATCCTCCGGGTCGACCGTGTCCCTGGGGGGTTGCTCTGCTTCTGGATTCTCCTCCGGGTTTTGCCCTAGTACATGGGCGCTTCGTCTGGGTTGCTCACCGTCAGACATGTTGTTGGGGGAGTTGCTTCTTCAGGTGCGCTTTAGACCAGATCAGAGACAACGTTCGGCGACGTCGTCAATGAGTGTGAGATGTCCCACCAGGCGTGCCAAATTGATGTATGCCGGACACCAACACTTCGACGATGAACCAGGCTCTCGAACTAATCTGCAAAACAAAGGCCCCGGGTGTCCCGGGGGTAGAAACTCCGACGCTCAAGTCAGTATATTTGCTTAAGGCGTAAAATATGTAGTATGAGATTAGATGGAGAGGTCTACCAAACCTTTTGAGTATTCATATGTCTACAATCTGTAGATCACCAAGATATGTGTTTATGGTATGAATACAACTCTTGTGGGGATAGAAGTTGTATTACCATATAAAATAGAAGTATATTTCGTACATGGTTGTATTACCATGGTAGAATTCATAATATACGCATTCCTTATAAGCATTATGATTGATGGACCCGTAGATCCATCCTCCGCGTACCTCGAGCCCATGACCCTTCTCGGGCCCTGGTCCGAGTATGAATGAGGTGGAATACGAGCCATGGACTTATCAATGTCGTCCACATACACCTCCATGTTTCTCCTGAACTGGTCCTTGAACACCCGGTCTACAATGCGTTGGTATGTGGCTCCTGCATTTTTAAGTCCGAATGGCATTTTCCTGTAACAAAAAGTACCAAAGTCAGTAATAAAAGAAGTTTTCGGCCTGTCCTCCGAGGCCATGACACACTACTACAATCACCTCCATCTAAGACACAAATTTAAGACATTTGATCGATTGTTTTGATTATCCGCCTTGTGACTAACTTGCGAATTCACAAGTTTCAATCGTTCATCCAATTTAATCTTTTTTAAGGCGTAAATATGAGATATAGGGCAGAAGATATATCTGCCGTAAATAAAAGGAACTTACGAAGTCGTAAGTGGCTCTCGGTTAGATACAAATATCACTTCCTATCCAAAAAATATTAACACCCAGAAAATGAACACTTCCCCCAAAATAATTATCTAAAATCTGCAAGTCAGACATCTACACCAGCGTCGTCGAAGGCGGCACTCCCATCGGCGGTAGGATTATCACGTCGGAGTTCGTCGGCGACAGGATAGAGATGGGCGAATCATGGATCTATGGAATCAAAGGAAGCCCGGTCTATAAAATAGCCCAGGAAATCAACTCCATGGATTCCGAAGAACTCCGTGAAACTTGTTCTGCTTCAGCTTTTCAGGGATTTTGACTTCTCCGATGGCATTGCTGCCTTCCCCGCCTTTCTGGCGATTCTCTCACCCCAGTTTGCAAATTCCGAGCCCACTCAGGACAAGCAAGTGCTCCTTGATTTCCTCTCCCTCACGAGAATCGCCTGCAATGGACGCCACCGATTCCGCCTGGGTCGGCGTCGGTTGCAGCGCCGATCGTACCTTTCTCTATTCCTTGCGCCTCCCTGGTGTTGGGCTCTTTGGGGATATCCCGCCCAACACACTAGATCATTTGACTCAGCTCCGAGTGCTCAGTCTCCGCTCTAACCGGCTCACCGGGTCGATCTCGGCCGACTTCGCTAACCTCGCCTCCCTTTGGAGCCTCTACCTGCAGAACAACCAGTTCTCGACCGAGTTCCCTCCGAGTTTCGACGAGACAGTCACTAGGCTCGGCTCGACCATTACCGACCCAGTTCAAATCTCTTCAAGAAGCTCATGGACTTCATTCTCGGAAAGGCGGTTGGAGAAGAAGAAGATGGCTGTAAATTATACTTGCTAACCACCCTTTTCACTCTTCCATGCGGTGGTACCACATGTGAGTTTTTTTCTCCTTCTCTTTCAATCACTCTTCTTAACCCTACACTGATTGAGCTACTTCTTTAAGCTGCTCTTACTTTCCAGAACCTGTGTTTTTGTTCTTGAGTTTTCAATTTATGCATAGTTGGCCCTGAAGATGGAACAATTTTGTTAAAGAGCTCATGGAGAGAGGAAGTGCAACCAGAAGTACTGGTACAACTGGTGCTAATGAGGAATCGTCGCGATCCCATGCCACACTTAAGCTTGCAATTAAAAGATATGCTGATTGTAGTGAATCAAAGCCTGCTAGACTCGTCGGAAAGCTCTCGTTTATCGATATTCCTGGAAGCGAGCATGGTGCAGACACCACTGACAATGATAAGCAGACAAGGTATGCATTTGTTTCTTCTGCCACTTCAAGTTTTAAGTCTAAGAGTATCCTAAGGAGATTTCGGCTCTGTATGTATTACATGCCTCAGTTGTGAAGTTTGGTCTATTACATATTCATGTGAAGTTGGATAGTTATGCTCATGTTGCAATTTTGCTTAAGGAGCATAGTGTTTATCTTACACTGTAGTTGTGCTACTTCTAAAATATGTCCGCCAATAATCATTTTGCCTTGTAAACTGCATCTTCGTATAAACTAATTTGTCTTGCTATTTTTTTTCTTGAAAAATGATCTTTTTGAAGGGATTTTCAAATAAAGAATGTAAAATGTGAATTGAAGGAAGTAGTGCATATCAGGCTGTAGGATTGCTGTTTTCGAACTGCGAAAATTGTTGTTTAATCGTTAGAGATTGCTGTTGGTAGCACATATCAGGGGTTTTAATCAAAGGAGGAGACTTTATTGAAGAATGCCATTAATCTGAGAGTTTTTGTTTACTTTTTGTTGAATTATACTTGCTGTTGCACTTGTTTATAACTGCGAAAATTTGTTGTGAGTCGTTAGAGGTTACAGTTGATAACATTGAGAAGCTATATCAGGGGTTTTAATCAAAGGAGGACACTTTTTTGAAAAAAAGTATAATTGTTTTTCTGCTTTTTGTTGAATTATACTTGTAGGATTGATGATGCACTTGTTTTGGAACTGCAAAAATTTGTTGTGTAATCGTTAGAGGTTGCAATTGATAACATTGAGGAACTGTATCTGGGTTTTTAATTAATAGAGGACACTTTTTTTAAAAAAAAGTATAGATATTTTTGCTTTTTGTTGAATTATACTCTTAGGATTGTTGTTGCACTTGTTCTCGAATGTAAAAAATGATTATCATGTAATCATAAGATATTTCAATTGATAACATTGAGGAACTATATTGGGGTTTTTAATCAAAAGAGGACACGTTATTGAACAGTGTTTCAATCTTTTTCATTAGCATAACTTGAGACTTTTCTGTTGTGCCTTTGTTCATGCATTTAAAAAGTATAATGATAAGACTGATCCTAGAGCTCTTACTTTTGACTCATGGTTGGGTGGATTGACATGTGACCTGTGCTTAAAGTAACACTCTTTTTATATTGTTGGTTTGTACATGCTGTGTAAGGCGGCCTGAAAGAACTACGCCTGCATTAAGTTATTGAGTTATTATTCCCTTCCAGACACCTGACAATGTCTAATGGGTTTTCTGTCCTCTATTATTCATCATATTTATCATGTCTTCATTTTAATATGGTTGTGGCTTTTTGCAGGAAAAACCTAACATAGAAAACAGATTTCTTTTGGTCTCCTCTTGAAGGATCGATCTCAATTGAAGCACAGTTCTATTTCAGTTCTTCTCGAAGCAAACTGTTAAACTTGTATGATCCTGAGCCCATCCAAGAACATTGCTTAGCAGTGTCTCGTTTTTTTGGTTTCACAACGTTAATTACATCAGCTTCTCAGATGGATGCTAATCCTAGGCAGTACAATAACATAGTAAGCACCTTTGCTCTTTTCTGGATTCTTGGTCTTCGTTTTTATATAAAGATGGATTTTTAAGGTTAAATTGTCGATGTTGACTTCACTTTTTGTGGGATTTTGTTAAAAGTGAGGGCTTTGCTCATGGAGAAGATAAAAATATCATCTTTTTAGTTTTGTGCAGGAAATTATGGTGGGGGAAGCTTGTATGGTTCTCAAGGTAAGGGAGTTTTTATTAGCTGCAGGAAGATGATTATTGAAAGTTAATGAGGAGCTACTAACTATCTTTTCTTTTGGTCAGGATTATAAGAAAGCAGCAGATGCATTCTCTAAGGTTTTGGTTGGCTTGCTATACTTGGACATCTGATTATTGCACTAGCGTTTTGTTGCAGATGCATCTGATTATCGCAATTGATATAGTGGACAATGGTGTTGCTTGTATGGTACAGTGGACAATCAATCGTTTTAGCTACTATTATGCTTTATATATAGAGATGAACTTTCAATTTTGAAGAAGTACTGAACTTTAAAGGAACATAGTTTGATCCTTGGAATTTCAATGTTATGTAGTTTTGTTTCGTTCATAAGAATTGTTTGCTCATTTGAATTAGTGAATGGTTAAAAAAAAGTGAGGTTGTCATGTTTACGGAGCTCTCTGATCCAAATGGATCAGATAGCTAATTTGTTTTTTACCCAGGAGAATGGACTTAAGACATCGCAAGTTGTCCAGCTTGCTATAATAGAATGGACTTGAGACATCGCAAGCTGTCCAGCTTGCTAGGGTTTTTTTTACAAACGAGCTTCCTTGCGAACTCGCAAGTTACTTTTAAGGCGGAAATAAACGCCTTAAAACTGAAAACATTTAAGGCGGAAGAGGAACCGCCTTAGATGATTTTTCTCATTTAAGACAAAACCAGAGAAGGCATTTGTCTTCTGCCTTAAAACATGAAGGACCAACCGTCTTAAATGGCACAATTTTGTACTAGTGACAATCTGGTTGTATCCTCGTTGTGCATCGAAGAAAGCCAGGAGTTGATATACCGTTATTGCCTGCACCAGCTGATGAATGGACGACAACGGGTAGCTATCCTTAGGGCAAAATTTTTTCAAATCTGTGAAGTCTATGCACATTCTCCAAGATCCATCATGTTTCTTCACCAAAACAGGATTGGCGATCCATTCCGGGTAAGTGATTTCTTCCACCATGCCAGCATCCAACATTCTTTTTACTTCCGATCGGACAAATTCCACCCGATCTGCTGCCAAAGCTCTCTTCTTCTGCCTGATAGGTTTCAGATCCGGGTAGACATTCAACCGGTGTATCGCAAATTCCTCCGGTATTCCCGTCAAATCTTCTGTTCCCCACGAGAATACATCTTCATACTCCTTGAGCAACATCCGGAGCTCCTCCTTCACATTCCCCGGGAGATGCTTCCCTACACTCACCTTACCCCGGGAACCTACCTCCATGTCTTCTACTTCAAAGGATGCCGGGTCTCCATGCACCGCTCCCACCGTGTCTTTTCCCCTAGAGCCTTCTCCGGGTTCTGATGCGTGCATTCTCTCTGCTCCCCCAGCCTTGGTGTCCTTTATTGCAGTTAGCATGCAGCTGCGGGCCGTCGTTTGGTTACCAATGACTGAAGCAATTCCCTGATCTGTTGGAAATTTCATGGTTAAGTTGTAAGGTGAGCATATTGCCTGTGCCTGTGTCAACCAAGGGCGGCCTATTATCATATTTTACACCTCTTGTTAATATCCAGGTGATCAACATGAGTTACCCGGAGTGGTATGATACCAAGGGGGTGGACTGTCCGGCCCGTGAAACCAGATAACGGGGACAAGCATGGCTTCAAGTTCTGCCGGCCAATGTGTAGTTGGTCGAGACAATCGGCAAACATGATCTCCACACTACTCCCATCATCCACGAAGACTCGTTTTATCACAACTCCTTCTACTTCTGCGGAAACCACCATGGGATCAGAGTGTGGTATTTGAGCTGGAACCGCGTCCTCGTCTGAGAATGTAATTGTTTCGTTGTGTTTAAACCTCTTCCCCTGGATTTCCCCTGGGGGAACATATCTTCTCTTTGCCTTAACTGCCGAGAGTGTCTGAGCCCCGTCTCCCACTACTCCATTAATCACATTGATCGTCTGAGGTGCACCGGGTCCCGGAGCGCCGGGTCTTTGGGCTTGTGGGGCGGGATTAAGGGCAAGGTTGGCTTCCGCCGGCTGGTTACCACCTCGGCCTCGGTTGTTCCTTCCTTGCCTGGCCGGGGCTGCCACATGGTGTGCCTCCCCTGCCACACAGTCGCGGAGCTGACCCCGCTCCACCAGCTTCTGAATATCCGTACATAGGACCCTACAACCCTCTGTAGTGTGCCCGTACGACTTGTGAAACTCGCACCACTTCTTTGCATTAGCCGGGACTGGTACCCATTATATAAACGGGGGGTCCGTGAACAATCCCCGATGAATGGCTAAAATCTCTGTTTTCGTCTTGGACAGAGGGGTGTATGTCAGTCTCACCACCAGAGTTTGTCCCCCCGGTGCAGGTGCTACTCCCTAGACCGGTTGGCGTCTCACAGGATCCTGGCGAGCGCCCTGGTGGGGAGTCGCCCGGAGCGTGGTAGTTTGGGTAGCCGTGGCCGTGACCACCCTTTGTTCGAAGAAACCAACAGTGTTCATCAGGGTATGGTTGGCCTCGTGATCGGTGCAATGCATCTCTACGGTTAGCTGAAGATGATAGAAAGTTCCCGGCATGTTCTTCATCAACTCAATATAGAATATCTCATCCCGCAACCCATTCACAAAGTTGCCAATGAGAGCCTTCTCGTGCAAGTGCCTATCATGCACCTTCATAGACTCGGCAATGTACCGGACGTAGTACTGCCAAGTAGACTCCGTTTCTAACTGACGCATTGCTAAAAAACCGTGGCCAGGTTCACAAAGTTTGTTTTCATTGCTGAATATCGATGGACCAAGACTGTGGCGAAGTCCCAGAAGGTCTTTAGTGATCCGTGGGGGAGGCTCTTAAACCAGCTCAAACAGTTACCCCGGAGGTAGGAGGGCAACAACTTGCACTGCAACGGCTCATCAATATCCCGAGCCCCCATGACGCTGAGGTAAGTGTGGACAAACTCCTCCGGGTCTCTGTCTCCGTTGTACGTGGTGACTCCGTCTGGGGCCTTGGTCCCAGTCGGCCACTTATAGTTTTAGACCTCCGGAACCCACGGGGAATGGGGGCGCATCCCCCGTCTTCCAAACAATCTACTCAGACGCTCTTCAATTGAACCTTTGTTGAACGGGGTATCATATCTGGTGGGGTATGCAACCGTCTGCTGACCGCCATAGTAGGGTTGAGCATGAGAGTTTAAACCGCCGTGGAACATCTGCTGATCCGGGAACACCAGCTGACCTAGGGGCATTTGTGAACCCGGCATTTGCTGAACCGGGGGCATTTGATTGCCCCCACCTTCTCCTGCTTTGTCACGCATATCCTTTTCCAAGTCGACCACGTCGGGTTCCTTGGCAGTACCTGCAGCCTGGACCGCTTTCCATGCTCGAAATTCCCCAAACTCCGCAGCATCGGTATGGATGGTTTCTGGCCCTCCCTGCTCGTCTTCCCATGGGGCCTCCTCCCCGGAATCCATATATTCCTCTTGCTTAGATCCTTCACCGTTTCCGAAGGTCTCCTGATTCTGCCTCTCCTTCTCCTGTCGGGCTTTCTCCCTCTGTTCTTTTTGCATCTCCCTCAGGGTGCGCTCCAGCGCTGTCTTCTTTCCTCTACGTTTCTCGGCAGCTGCTCGCGCCTTCTCAGCAGCTAAGCGAGCAGTCTCCTTGCGCGCCCGCTCCTTCTCTTTAGCAGCCTTTCGCGCTGCAATGGCAGCTGCAACCCTTGTTGTCTTAGGACCGCCTTTTGCTCGATTGGTTTCCGGGGGAGGTTCTCCCTCGGACTTTCTGAGCCTACCGCATGGCATAGCAAAGCACTGGAGATCGTGTCCCACTAGGCGTGCCAACTGATGCTACCAGTCTGCTCCTGGATACCAGCTCCGGTATAAACTGATCCCGGGGTGAGCTGGAATCTTAGCCCGCGGTGGATCTCTCACCTAGGTCCTGCAAAACAAAGCCCCCGAAATCTCCCAAGGGTAAATACTCCGGCGTGGTGATGAAGATTGGGCTTTATGTAGAGGAGAGAGAATATGAATGAATAGAAAGAGTATCTAAGTCTGATAGAACATACATTTTACTGTTGAGCTCTCCTCTATTTATAGTGGCAGAGAAGAGAGGGGGTTCAGCCTGGTGGTCCTTCCATTTTCGCGTACCTGGGGGTGCAAGGTCATTATCATGTCCTTTTTGTCCCCGAGTCCTGCCAACATAACTGATGTCATGGAAGGACCACTCATGGGCTGGACTCACTCCTTCTTCTTACCATCTCCATTCCTGGGCCTTGGCCCATATCACCAGAGGATTACCCAGTTTAAGAACTCAAAGATACACTTTTTAAAAAACTTTTAAAATAACTAAAAAGTGGAGTGAATTTCATTAGGCTCAGTACACCAAAAACCACAAAGGACAAGTATGATACATTATCGATGAGTAAAATAAGTGCAAAATTATAGTTCTAAAGTAAATCCTTGTCTACTCCCGCAAGCAACTTAGAGATTGCTAAGAAAATCTGAACTTAGCCGACATAAGACTTTCTATTCGGAACTGATTAGTGATCGCCACCCGAAACACAACTTTGCCAGGAATAGGGTATCCTTGTAGAACTAAACTAGGTAATGATGATTTATAAAAAATATATCTCTGCTCTGATACTGATCATGTACAGCTTCCATTGTCTAGAAATGTTGTGCTTCTTCACCACTGTTACATGGTGGCAATTTAGCATATGTTTTTGTCTCTAGAAATCTGTCTTTTTGGACTGTGTCCATCCACGGCTTCATTTAGTCCTTGTAGCCTGAAATCAAACATGGAAAAATCTGTAAAAAGTCTAAATAATAACCATTTAAACTCTGATATAATAAAATTCTCTTCTATGAAGAACAGCTAAACCCATGATTTCCCTTAGCAGTGACAAATGAGTAAATGTATAATTTCTTTTATCTTTTTTTGGTATTGTAGCTAGTGCATCGGTTACAGAATTTGCATCTTTATAAGTATGAGCAAAGGGTATACAAATATCACCTTGAAGGTCTTTGATACTTCCATGGGATTCTGAATTCTGGACTCAAAAGTACACTATACACGTTACTCTTTACTTGAAACTTCAAATATTCTAGTATATACTCCTATATATAATCTTGTATTGTTAGAACAATCTTTAGTTAAAATTGTTGATTACAATACGCTCACACTGAGTAAAATGAATTGACGAGGGAGTAAAATTAACTGTGAATATCTCTGCAACTAATAATTCCCCAGAATGTGAATCTTAATTGATGGTTATCAGATTCTCAATTTCACTCATAATGATTCCCATCTGATCAATAATAACGAGGAGTATCTCTCTGATAATTTCTCCCAATGTTATTCTCAATAAAGGGAAAGTAGAATTTAATCATCAGTCTTTTGTGATTTATTGGTTGCATGAACTCTAGGAACCTATAGATCCTCTTGATTTTTCTGCAATTCAAAATGATTGGATTGCATCGGAGATCGCGGGGAATCAACGGCGGATGTACACAGAGACTTGGTATGGCTTCACCTCTCCAACCATACCGAAAGTTAACTAAGTAACTGATAAATATTTGGAAACTTTTAGCTATTTTGAATTATTATATCGCACGGAGCCATAGTAAAAATTGACGAATTAGCTAATAATATTGAACTGTCAAAATTTTTAGCTATTTCAGTATATTAATCCAATATTTTCACAGCTTTTACTGCTATTCAGTCATATGCTAGAATGTTTTTATTGATCCGCCGTAGCGGGGAAGGTTGGTGCTACCGGAAAACATACCGATGAACGCGACATCAATCTTTTAAGTTTCATGTTCACTTCTTCCTTTTGGATTCATTATTGCTCTTATAACTATAAGGACAGAGTTGGCACCTAGCTTTGTGTAACTCTAAAATAAAGTCTCCATAAATGTTCGAGTTTATTTTAATATATGAAAGAGTTCAAATATGCTCAACCTCTTAGTGGCCATATAAACTTTCATAGGAGGAAGGGAGGAAGGGAATGCCCATAGATGAAATGAACCATGATAAATGGTGATCATATATGGTCTTGCAAGGGGTTTTTTGTATCCCAAAACTACCTGAGTGAAGTCCAGTATGATCTAAGTAATTACACATTTTAGGTACAAAATTAAAAACTCCAATTCTCATCTAAATCGAGAAGCAATAATAGTGATCAAAAATCAACGAATCATAACTCTACAATGTACCTGATTGATGAAATGCTTCACCTATATCTAAATGAACTTGATCCTAGGGTTTCATTCGAGATGCCATGATCAACAATCCATTTCACCAAAACCTGAAATGAATCATTTTCCCCTTAAACAACCTAATTTCAAATGCCAATATAGATTAATTAATTTAATCATGATTGGTTAATTTTAGCTCAAATCCTTTTCTTTTTTGATCATCTAATATATATGTTTGAATATTCTTGTATTTCTTCGTAAAAGATTAGGAAGTAAATACTAAAACTTATATTTTGAAATGGATTATAATAAGGAATGTTTTAAGTAAATAATTAAAGTATTTTAGCATTTATTTGATCTTAAGAGTATTTTTCTTCATATTTATTATTACTAAAGCATTTTGGAATTTAAATAAACAAGCTAATTTAGAGAACTAGAAATATTAAATTGCGACAATTAAGAACTCTTTTTGAACTTGTGTACATGCGTGTACAGTGCCTCTGCGTGCGTGGTTCGTGCGAAAAAAAAAGAAATATTTATAAAATCGGGTATCCTTCAAAAATTCTATGGATGAAATATATGCAACTAAACAAACGTGACTAATGTTTCTTTATAACATGATTTCTACTATCAAAACATATTCCAATTTATCACTTGTCAAAAGTCACAACCTTAATCACAATTCATAAAACCATTTGATTTAAAATCATTGATCATAAACCTTAAAATTGCAAAAGAAAAACAAAACTCATGCTTTACAGTTTGTAGCTCTTAATCTTTCCAATTCAGCTAGTAGTTGCTTGTTCCGCCGCCTCCTAATTTCTAGCTCTATCCTTGCCCTCTCATACATTGATCTCACAATCGCAAGCGCCACGGGCTCGTCCTCCGGTTCACTACCCTCCACTTCATCACGATCCAAAGCAATAATCTGCAACAATACGTAGTTATTGTAAGCATATTAAGATCAGTTAGCATGAGGAAAACATAACTAATTAAAACTCGCTAATTTATAAAGCATACGTTGAACCCTGCAGAATTGCTCTTCCATGCATTATAAATTCATATGTAACATCAACACTAGTTAATTAAAAAAGACCGCCGTGGCTACTACACAAATTGCATTCGTATTGGAAAAAGCACAAGAAATCACTTTGACAAAAGGGATGTATATACATGTATACATATATTAAGATAGTTCATGGCATCGATCTTGAAGTCCCCTTTTCTTTTAATAGAGAATTAGTAAAAACTATTTATTTCATCACTAGACATTAATTAATCTATTGATTTCAAGAATTGAAGTAGATGTTTTAATCTCAACGTCTCAATTTAATGTTCGTATCATTTTTGTGCACGTGCATGCGGCACGTGCTTTTAAATGGTGCTTCATTGAAAAAGGACTCATATTTTAGCAAATTTAATACGTATGTATATATACCTAATTTTCAGGTGAAGTTAATTAGTGATTATGGCATGTCCAACAACATACATACATAATCAATTTATTTCGTTGGGTTTTCTCTTTTGCACATGCACGTCAAAATTTTGAGGATGACCTTGTTTGATATCCGGATAAAATTCATTAATAAGTAAATTAAATAAATTTATTTCATATTAAAGAAAATTTTAAATTGTAGTAAGATAAATCATGAAGTCCATGCAATTCATCAGCATTTTAGGACATATTATATATATATGATAATATATTTACATTAAAATGAGAATTACAAGTCAATGTTCAATATAGAATGTTCAATATAGAATGTTGATTCTAATTATTTAAAATGATTGTCTCATATACTTTAAAATTTAAACTTTCTGAACACTTTGATATTTTCATGAATGGTCCTTTTTTAATGCTTTAATTTAGGGGGATTTTTGCATCTATGCTATTCGAATAGGTTTTCAGAATGTTATTATAAACTTGATTATGCAAGCAGTTGGTTCTTAATTTTATATTTTGTTCTATATCCTACTACAAATTGACACCGGAATAACCAAAAAGTGAAATAAAGAAAAGAAGATTTTAAGAGAAAATAAACAGCTTTCAGAGAACAGTATATTAAATTATGGGCTGGATTGAAATACAAAATAAGCTAACGAATAATATCCTTTCACCATCATGGTTCTATGTAACCTGATTTTCAAGATGCATTTATGTCAGCAAGGAATTATTGTTGCTTGAATTTTCTCTTGAAACAAATCTGTAGACAAGAAAACCCAGATTTTTATATGACAAATGGATTAATTGACATTAAAATGCATAAAACGTTGGAAAGAAATATGGCTTTAGCAAAAGAATTTGGAGCACTTTAAGCCTCACCAATCACCATGACCAAATTCAGAGTTAAACAGTTTCGCTAGGATTTTAACACGTTTAAACTAATCATACAATTAACTCTAGCTAAACACCACTTATTCAAGAGGAGCTCCATATTCAAACTAAATAATAACAGTGAGTTGTCTCTAACTTAAAAGATTCGGTAGAACTAAAACGTTGATGCAGCGAGCATGCGTGGAAACAAATACGAACTATAAATAAAATCCTCGTCGAATTCTTAGAACTATAAAAAAATTTGACAGATATAAAGGAGAATCCAATTTATTTAAACATCAAAATTATCTTACAACATAACAAGAAAAAAGTTTATATACTAAACCCTAGCTAACTGCTACTATAATAAATAACAAAAAGTTCCTCTCTAAATTAAAATATTATTTTAAGTATACAAAAATAATAAAACACAAATTTGACCTTTAAAAATAAAAGAATTTGCCCAATAACCATCAATGCATGAGTTTTTATTAAAACGACGTTTCCAAATAAAAAAACAGTACTCATTTGTCGAATTTTGAGACTTTAGCAAGAAACATCAGAATTTGCAAAAACAATTTGGCTACTCCAACTTCTGCCGGTAAAGTTCATGATACATCAAACGTACATGCCGACTTTGTGTAGCTTTCTTCAGTTAGGTCACACTGTACTTCTAGACCTGGCCTGGACATTACTATGATCTGGATTTGAATTTATAAGCAGGTTCAAACTGTGCAGAAAAATAGGACTTTAAAACGTTTACCGTAAAAATACTTTTGCCCATCCTTAAAAACACTTATCAGGCAACATGACTCTTTAACATTTAGACAATAACGAATGAATGCACAGTATGCCAACACAAGTGGCAATATTCAAACGCAAAAATGTCCTGGCAAGTTAGACAATCATATGGAGATTTGGACAACAATTGTAGTTTTTAAAATCAAATTCAAAATATTAAATGTATAGAAAACACTTAAAAGAGCAAGGTTTTTAAGGATAGGGATTACCTCGTGGAGCTGTCATTGGAGGCGATTCAGCGGCGGCTCCCGATAAGTAGTAAAGTAGTTCCGAGACGCGTGGAAAATGAAAAACTATTGTACTCGTGGCGAGTAGTGACACGTGGAATAGCGAAAGAGAAAAATTAATTAAATAGCCCGATCATTTTTCCCCGTATATTTTACAAAATAAAATAATGTAATCATAAAATTAATGAAATATTTTATCAATACCTGTTATAGATATGGATTGTACATGTCAAGTACTAATATTTTATTGCACAACAATTTTTTATAATATGTTTAAATACACAATCCTTACTTGTAAACAGATATCATCTAGATAAGTACAGAAACACAAACTCCAATTATCATCTAAATCAAGAAACAATCTAGTGATCAAATCAACGAACTATAACTTTACAGCACCTAGATCTAAACTAAATTTATCCTCTGGTTTACATGACGTGCCATGATCAACTATCCATTTCACCAGAACCATGAATTGATTCAGGAAGCCAATCTTCATGTGCCGAACCTTCAAGCCGATAAATTTATATACTTACTTTTCAGGAAAAGTTTATTTCTCATAATTTGTATACCTGAAATGGATTATAATAAGCAATGTTTCAAGTAAATACTACAAGTACATTTTGACTTTTATTTAATCTTAAAAGTATTCTTCTTTAAGTATAAAAGTCCGTACCTCATTGTAAATATGAAAAAGTAAAAATATGTATTTTTAAACACTTAGAATATGGAAGAAATTGTGTCTCTTGCCAAAATAATGGTGAATTTTGGTTTCAAACCGACAAGCTAATTAAAAGATTAGAGAATATTAACTTGCAAGATTTAAAAATTAAAATTTGAACTTTATGTGTGTATTCTGCGTGAGAGATTCGTGCAAATGTAAAAGATGAAAAAAGATAGATAAGGGACGATGATCATGAATCTAACAGACAAAAGAAATTGTTATTAAACATTCATGATCAACTAAAATGATTTATATAACTAAAACATAAATTTAGATTTTTATTCAACTCAACCATATTCAAACTAGTAGAAAATAAAATTTCCTTTTAAACTAAATTAGATGATCTAAAATAATAACTTGAAAGTTGTGAAGAAATATGAAGAAACTGGAAAGTTGTGAAGAAATATAAAGAAAGCGATCGTTTGTCTGTTTAACGTTAATGGCGGGATACTAGGGTTGAATCTGGATAGGTCTAGACGTGTTTTCTGTACAATGTTGACGGTGATCAGCAGAATAAAAATGCAGAGAGTGATGAAGATGAAGATCAGGTTGTGTTAAGTATTGGAAAGCTTCCCGATGGAGATTTCGTGAAGAAATTTTGTTTATTTCATCACTAGATATTTAGTTAATCAATTGATTTCATGAAATGAAGTAGATATTTTTATCCCAAGGTTAAAATTTAATATTCGTGCTATTCTTGTGCATGTGCGGCATGTGCTGTCAAATAATGCTTTATTGGAAAGGGTTTCATATTTATTTAAAATTTAGTACGTGTGCATATACACCTAATTTTCAGGTGAAGTTAATTAGTTATTATAGCATGTCCAACAACATGACAAACATAATAAAATAATTTGTTGGGTTTTCTCTTTTGCACACGCCCGTCAAAATTTTCGAGGATGGTCCTGTTTGATATTTTGATAACATTCATTAATATATAAGTTTAAATAGATTTATTTCACTTTAAAGAAAATTTGAAATTGTTATAGGATAATGCGGTCCACACAATTCCTCAACATTAAGGATAATATACATATGATTATATATTTCCATTAAAATGAGAAGTACAAATCTATGCTAAATATAGAATTTTGATTCTATATTCACAAAGTTAAACGCAACATACAAAGTTGATGATGTCAGTTAAGTTTCATTTTAATTTAAATGGCTTATCGAAGAGCAATGATTTTCATTTTTGCCAGGTGTTTTTGGAATACTGTTTATTCATAGAATTTTATTTTATAGAGAGCGTAGATAATAGCTTGGGGATTGTGAATTAAAAAGGAAACATGCGGTTGAATTTTGATGCAATACTTTTGATCATACCTTTGAATTTATTCTTTTGTTTTCTGATTGCTGATTTTCTTTAAGTGATTGTCTAATGTTCTTTAAAATTTAAACTCTCAAAGTACTCTGATATTTTCATGAATGACCTTTTTTTAATGCTTTTCTTTATGGGGGCTTTTTGCACATCTACTATTCGAATAGGTTTTCTGAATGTTTTTATAAGCTTGATTGTGCATGATAAGTCTATGGTTCACACTCCTAGGTTTCGTTCGGAATCGAACCGAGGTCCGAGAGGACCCGGGGCTCGAGATACGCAGGAGATGGGTTTAAGGGTCCATCGACCTAATTCGAATAAGGATTGAGTATATTCTGAATTGCCTATAAGGAATATGATGTATGCCGGACACCAACACTTCGACGATGAACCAGGCTCTCGAACTGATCTGCAAAATAAAGCCCAGGGTGTCCCGAGGGTAGACACTCTGACGCTCAAGTCAGTATGTTGCTTAAGGTGTAATGTATGTAGTATGAGATTAGATAGAGAGGTCTACCAAACCTTTGTGTATTTATATGGCTACAATCCGTAGATCACCAAGATATGTATTTATGGTAGTAATACAATTCTTATGGGAATAGTTGTTGTATTACCATGTATAGAAAAAGTATATTTCGGACATGGTTGTATTACCATGTTTAGGAAGATGTATATTCCTTGTAGAACATTCATAATATACGCATTCCTTATAAGGATTAGGATTGATGGACCTGTGGATCCACTCTCCGCGTATCTCGAGCCCACTACCCTTCTCGGGCCCTGGTCCGAGTGTGAATAAGGTCCGAATACGAACCATGGACTTATCAGTAGCCCCAAGGTAGATCTTAAGAATATAGAATGCTCCGTCTCAAGGGTTGAAGGAGAGACTTGCTTCTCGAGGGAAACCCAATAACTCGAAGGAGTGTAATTCGGGGTGTTAAGCTCGGGGTGTCCTTCTAGGACTGTCCTCCCGGGCTTACCCTTCTGAATATGTAGCTTAAAGTTCTTTCGTATTCCATCAAATATATGGACGGCTAAGATTAGCTTCCTTTGAAATCTAGAAGGTAAATACACGTGGCGTGCATTCATTGGAAAGTAGAGGCGGTCTGTCCCCCGTCTTCATTCAAAATTTCTTCTTTCCAAGTTCCAGAAAACGCATCAGTATTTCTCCTAATCTCTGAAACCCCAAATTTCTGCTTTCTGCTTCCATCATCAGTAAGTGCTATCTTTTTTCTCTGTACATTTGCTTGTGTCTGTTTTTTACTTTTCTTTTTCCTTTTCTCTCTGTGTGTATATTTCCCCCCATACTCTCTGTAATCATGAGTAATGGTAGAAAAACAATTTCCATCCCCCATCATGATGAGGGAGAGTATGTACATGCTCAGGCCGAGGAGAGTAGCTCCCGTGACCGCCGCAGACCGAGGTAGCGAGTGGGAAAAAGCCTGTAATTCTGAAGAAGAAAGCCTCTGAGGAAGAGAAGAGGTTGAGGGTGATGGCCATGGTAGTGCATGCATCCGGAGGTAGAATATCCATGGATAGTGAAGGTAGTAGCAAAAAGTCAGTGAAGGAAGATAAAACACGTGCTGACGCTGCTATCTTCATTGAAGGTTGTCCCTTTTCGATTCCCCAAGATGCTGATCTCATGTACTTTGGGGAATATAAGTCTGCATTTGAATTAGTAACTCCGACCCGGGGGGTCATATATGGGAGATTTCTGCAGCATGGGTTAGCCTTCCCTTTTCCCCCATTGTTGAATGATTTTCTCCAGTGTTATAAGGTGCATCAAGGGCAGCTACATGCCAATGTGATAGTAACCATTATGGCCTTGATAACTTGGTGTGCCCGTAAAGGTTATAGTCCCACTCTTGCCTTGTTGCGGACCATGTATAATGTTTCCGTTGCTAAAAAAATTGTGAGCTTGACTTCTCGGGATCCTTCCTTGGGTAAGCTGTTTGTGCTTCCTGTGAAATGCGGGGAATGGGATAAGGTAAAACTAACCTTTGATCGGACAAAGTATGAAGTTCCTCATTGGAACAAGGAGATCAAAAATGAGATCTCGCATGATGTTGAGTCTTCCCGTAAACTGCTAAATATAGCTGGGGATTTGGTGAGAGATAGGATCAAACTTAGAGAGGGTAAGTTAGATCACCAAATGGGTTGGAAGTGGCCTATTGAGACGTATAGTTGGTGGAATCAACTGCCTGGCCGAACTCTTCAAGCCTCCAGGCCTCTAGGGCACTAGAAGAGAGAACTACTCGAGAAGAGATATCCGAGAAGGAAGTAAATAGGGAAATCTCAGGTCTGATGACGGACGCTCGACGTGGGCGCGGGTTCAAAAGATTGGTTCAAGGACGCGAGAAGACTCAATCACGGCTCTAGATCCATCAGACGAGGAAGAGGATGAGGGTTCTGCCCTAGTTCGATGTCCGAGAAAGAAGATGTCTCGGACTTTTAGTGTCCTCCCAACCATGTTCGGTAATCCCGAGGAGCTATGATGATAAATCCAATAGTAGGTTCGGATATGTTGCACGAGGGTATTTCTTCTTGGTTATGTATGACATTTTCGTCTACAATGTGCCAGTCTTTTCTTACGCTAACTCCATTCCTTTTGTGTGCAGTTGGTGCTTCCAAGACAAACAGGCGGCAAACTTGTTGGCTCAGATAGTTGAGTCGAGGGGACTGCCGAGCAATAGTGATAAAAAGAGAGATTTTGAGACCTCAGGGAGCTCTTCCGACAAGTCTTCAAAAAAGCCAAGGCTCGAGCTCAGACCACTAGAAGAGTTCGAGAAGTATGTGTCACCTCCTCCTCCCGAGGCCCTGATCGAGATGGTTCCAGGATGTCCTGAGATTAGCCAGGTATGATCAACTTAGCTCTTAACAGAACTGGAGGTGTAGTTATCTGACTATCTTTAATTTCTTTCACAGTCTCTAAATCATGTGAAGCATATGTACGACTCCATCCGGACACTGTATAGCCGCTCCCAAGTACATGCATCTGAGTTGGAGCTGTTGAAGGAAGAGATGTCCAAGAGATCCAAGGAGCCTTCTGATGTGTTAAAACGCCTCCAGGATGAGGTGGCACAGGAGAGGGCCAAGAGAGAGGCCTTGGAGGAGGAGAACTAGGCTTTAAAGAAGGAAAAGAGGTTGACCGATGGTTCCTTCCAAGAGCTGAAGAGGAGGATGGCCATGGTGGAAGCGGAGAGAGACTGATATGCTGATCCTACTTGTCAGAGGCGGATAGTTCGACTGATAATAGACTTCTGCCTTAACTGTCCAGAGATGGAGGCCCATCGCCAAAAGTATAGCGAATTCTACCATAAGTCCGAGCTTTCGGAGATGTGGGCTCATCTTCAGGGAGTTCTCAGCGAGGAGATTCAGGGATGGTTGGCTCCTGCTTATACTTGGCCGGAAGTACCGGAGGATCTGAAGAAGTTCCGAGCAGAGTTTAGCCAGATTGGGGGGGTTTGAGACTAGTCTATTGAATAGTTTGGAATCCTTGAAGAAGGCATTAATTCTTGAGGAATTTCAGGAGAAGCTGTGTAGCCTGTATCCTGAGTTGGCATACTTGGTGGAGAAGTCGGCTATGGAAGCTTCAACTGAGAACCCTGAGACTCGAGATGGGGGTCCCAAGATTGTAATTCCTTAGAACCTTCTCTCCTTATTTAGGAATTTCTCCTTTTACTCAGTCTTTTGATGTCCATGTACTTCAAATAATATATTCTTTTCATGAATTTGATAATTCCATGATGTCCAGTGTTGCGTAGCTACTTGTGCTGGATTGCAGGTCCAGTATGAAGCTGTTCTTCAAAAGGGCAAGGAGCTGGAGGAAGATTTGGATGATTCCAAGGGCTGTTTTAGCCTCGTGCGAGAAGATGTGATAGTCTTCGCGGTGGGCTCAAGATATCTCTGGAGCAGAGAGCTGAGGTGAACCAGTAGCTGAGTGATCTTCAGACCAGGTATAAAGATCTAGAAGATGAACATAGCAAAGCCTTGGCCACCAATAAGGACTACGACCAAGAATGGAAGAAAGTCAAGAGTGACTTAATAAAGATCAAGGGTGAGAGTCACGAGAAGGACCTTTGTTTCTCTACCCTTCAAAATGAAAACATCACCGTGAATCATAAGATTGCCTCTGTCATAGATGATTTGAGGATGTGTCAGGCTGAGCTGAATGCTTGTAGGTTCCAAATAAGGAACTAGAAGCTCAAGGTGTGTTTGCCACAACTTCAGTATCTTCAAGGAGGGAGATAGGTGGGCCTTCTTCAGCCCCGAATTCAGGACCATTGATAAGGTCTCGTATCTGAGGTGGTACATCTCGAGGGATGGTAAATCCTCCAGCAGGGACTCCATGTGGAAGGGGTAGAGAGGCGCCACCTACTCCTAGAGCTCATGGCTCAATTGAATCTCCTGCTCGACCTGCAATTATAGGAAATGGAAAAGGATCTCCTACTCCCTCTCAGTTGATGAGGGTGGAAGAAGAAAGTAATTGGGGCCATGGCCTCCAAAGTGGTCGAGCTCGTGCCTCCACTTCTTCTCGCGGTCGGGGTCGTACCCTTGTATTTAAAGACCTTCACGAGGTGTAAGAAGTTTTTAGTGTAATAACACTTTTTGATTTTGCCTTTATAAAGGTCTTTATACTGCAATCCTTGAGAAGATTGACTCTCAGGATTATGATAGCCGAAATAAATAGTGATGTATACCTTAATAGGTGTATCACAATAAGAGTCGAGTTCCAAACTTTGTGAGTTTGTGTGACTCATATTGTGCTGGTGTTAACCATATACCTTTTGTAAGTATACTATTTTATTTTGGCCTAAGGTGATTGTGGTTCGGACACGTAGTGTAAACAACTCATATTAGATAAGCATCAACCACACGCTTATAAGCGTATAAATCTTAGGCAGCAGTCTTTACTTATGCTTTGTAAGGCATCGTGTCTCTTTGTATTAGAGAATGCTGACTGCTTTCAAAATAAAATAAAATATATATATTGAAAAGAAACTATATTCTTCGAACTTGAGAATTCGGTAAAATTATAAAAGACAACCCCGAGTTTGGGAGCTCGGGTATGAAAAAATAAAAGATGAAAAGAAAAGAAGCTTGGCCCGTAGGCTTTATTGAAGTAGTTTCTCCTTATTTGGAGAAGGTCTACTTGGTTTTAGCTCCGAGGTACCTGCGTAGGAAGGGCGCCATGATGACAGGGTCCAAGTGCTCTCCTTCGCGTGTTTGCAAGAGGTAGAATCCACCAGATTGTGCTGCGTAGACTTTATATGGTCCTTTCGTCCTTGGCTCCAGCGCTCCTCCTAGCTTGTTAGTGCACCACGGGCCAACTGGCATTACCAGTTCTCCAACTTGGAAGGTTTGGTGGCGTCATTTCTGCCATAGTGCAGTCATCTCGTTGTAGGCCTCTTCCTTGAAGTGAAACACCATAGGTTGTTTGAGATCGGGATCGGGGACCAGGTCTCCTAGGATAGTGTTGACGGTCGAGATGTTACTCATTTTTCAGGCGTCACGGATAGCCGTGATCATGCAAGAATGCGCCACTCCTTGATCTCCTTTGATTGAAACCACTCCTTGCGGTGTCGAAAATTTCAGCATTAGATTGTAGGAAGATCATACGGCCTTAGCTTGGCACATCCAAGATATGCCAAGGATAATGTTGAAGGGTGTGACAGTGTCTACTACCACGAATGTGTAGTAGAGGGTTAGGATCTTTGTTCCATCTGCTACTGTGACTGGGAGTGTGATCTCCCCGGGAGGTACTACTGGATTTCCTGTGAACCCCGAGATCGGACCCGTAGGTTTGAGGTCAGCTTTGGCAAATCCTACTTTCTGGAAGCAATCTTGGAACATTACTTCTACCCCGCTCCCGTCATCTATGAAGACTCTTTTTACCAGGGAATCTTGTATGGTTGCCGAGATGATGAGAGGATCAGAGTGAGGCATCTAATTCGGTACGGCATCAGAGTCCGAGAAGGTAATGGTTTCCTCGGGGCGAAGCCTTTTGTTGACTGGCTTGGTATGTGGTATTGCTTCTCCGGTATAGCCATTGATGCTGTTGATGACCCGGTTGGCTCCATTTGGCGGTGGTGGAGGAGGATCTTGAGGGTTGTTTCCTCCGCCACCCTGGTTGTTATTGTTATTTTTGTTGTTGCGGGAGCCATCCTTCTTCTTATGCCAGGATTTTCCCCCATATCTCTTCTGGGTACCCTAGTTATCGCCGGCTATCGAAGGTGAAATTTGTTGCATGATTCCTTGACGAATCAACTTCTCGATCTCGTTCTTGAGCTGATAACACTCCTCAGTGTCATGCCCCCGATCTCGGTGATATTAATTTCGTGGACCTTTGGTACTCGGCTAATTCCTTCATAGCGGGTGGGTCCCTCAAAAGGTGCCTGTGACTGGATAAAATCTCAGTCCGAGATCTAGCCAGAGGAGTGTATGACTCGAAAGGTAGGTTTGGAGGCGCTTTCAGCCTTCTCGATCTTCGGTACCTTCATCCTGGGTTCCTTTTTGTCCAAATGGGAGTCTGGGGGTCTCTTGCCTGTGACGGCGTTCGCTTTGCTGGCATATTTCTCCATGATGGCCTGGAGATGCTGAATGGTTGTTGGATTCTTTGTGAGGAGATGCATCCCTGATAGTGAGGTTAATTCTATTCTCACCTTTTGCCATTCTTATCCATGTGGTGGTCATTTCGGTGCTAGGAGAACCGCCCGAAAAGTGCTAGATTGTGGTTTTTATTGGCCTAGTTTAAATAAGCATGCATATAGTTTTTGCAAGTCTTGTGATAAATGTCAAAGAGTAGGGAACATCTCGTCTGGAAATGAAATGCACCAAAGTGCTCCTTTATACTGTGAATTATTCGATGTGTGGGGTATTGATTTTATGGGTCCTTTTCCAAACTCTTTCGGTTTCAAATATATCTTGCTTGCGGTTGATTTTGTTTCCAAGTGGATTGAGGCAATCCCCACTAAAACTGATGATTCTAAAGTGGTTGCAGCGTTCATCAAAGCCAACATCTTCTCTAGGTTTGGAATCCCTCGAGCATTGATTAGTGATAGAGGATCCCAATTTTGCAATCGAACCATTTCCACATTATTGAAGAAATATGGTGTCACTCACAAGACCTCCACCGCCTATTACCCACAAACTAATGGACAAGCCGAAGTTTCCAATCGGGAAATCAAGTCCGTCCTTGAAAAGACGGTTAAGCCGACTAGAAAGGATTGGATTACTCGGTTAGATGACGGATTGTGGGCATATAGGACAGCTTTTAAAACACCAATTGGTATGTCTCCATATGATTAGTTTTTGGGAAGCCGTGCCATCATCCGGTGGAGTTGGAGCACAAGGCTTATTGGGCGATTAAGGAGTTCAACCTCAATCTAGATGAAGCGGGGAAGGAAAGGAAGTTGCAACTACAAGAGCTAGAGGAGTTAAGGAACGAGTCCTACGAGAACGCCGCCATTTATAAGGAGAAGACTAAGGCTTGGCATGATAAGATGATCATTAGGAAGAACTTTGACGTAGGTCAAAAATTTCTCCTATTTCTATCTCGCCTTCGTCTATTTCCCGGGAAATTGCATTCACGATGGATGGGACCGTTTGTGGTGGTGAAAGTATATCCACATGGTGTGGTGGATATCAAGAGTGAAGAGACCTCCAAGATTTTGAAAGTGAACGGTCAACGCTTGAAGCCGTACATTGACAACTTTAACAAGGAAATTCTCGACGACATGGATCTCGCCGATCCAATCTACAAGTAATTCCAATGGAGGTAAGTCGTGCCGACGACATTAAATAAACGGTTTTGATCGTTCTTGGTTTTCCAAATCAATCGAACAATAACCTGTTTTCTATTTTCGATTTAGTTGATTTTGTTGATTTGTAGTTTAGTATTATGTATCTCTATTTTGAGGAGATTTTACGCTCGGTATGTGTTTGATTGTGCAGGAATTAGACCAGAGTAATCTCGAGGATTCATGACGAAGTGTAAAACAAAAAAAATAGTGAAAAGCTCAGCCAAGAATGCTCCCCCCGAGCGTTTTGGCATGAGAAATACAAGCCAAACTCGGCCAAGAATGCTCAGCCCAAGCATTTTGGGTTGAAAATCCCCATTTCTATACTTAGCCAATATCACTCCTCATCTTCTCCCCCATTTCTTACTTAACCAAACTCACCCCCACCTTGACATATTCCCGTAACCAACCCTCACCATATCCACCCCTTCTTCGATCACCATCTCCGACCACCATCCACATCACCTCGCCGGCTTCCACCCTATCACCACCATATCAGCCCGCCAGCGGCTCTCACCCCACCACCACCAAACTCATCCCCGCCGCCGCGACAGCTCTGACGACTGCTCAACTCCACCATCACCGGTCTCCACCTGTCCCTACTCCTTGCCGACAACCACCACCGTCTCGCCGAGCCATCTCCGGCCACCACAGCCGATCGATATCCGACTCCGGCGTGCCCATTCACCGCCTCTGTACCTCCACCTCCGATCTTCATCATCACCGCCGGGCGATTTCATCTGCTCCGGCCGATCACTGCTCACCCCAATCTGCATCGCGAATACCCATCTCCTCCGTCAATGAGCAGTCCAGTAACCGCCTTGACACTCAATTTCCGCTCCTCCCTGTCGCGCCCGACATTCCCGCATCACCACTGGCCCGGCAATCCCCATCCGACTCAACACTATCTGCTCATATTTCTTTATTCTCCGGTGTTCCATTCTTCGGCAAGCCCCAGCTCCTATTCGATCATGATTGTGCTTGCTGTTGCCTTGCACTTACTGCGGAGCGTTCTATGGTCAGTGTATCTGCGCCTTTGTGTTTTCTTCCCTCCCTGTTTCTCATTTTTGTGCGTGTTCTTTTACCATTGAGGAAAATGTTCGGTCTTAAGTGTGGGGGAGGAGGTTTAATATATCTGTTCTGTTTGGTTAAAAAAAAAGAGTGTTGAAAGCCCGGATATGTCAAAATAAAATTAACAAGGCCTAGGCAAAAGTGAGAGGCTTAGAGACAGGCTGTGTGAAAACCGAAAGGCACATAGGAAAGAGGAGAGGTTTCTTATTTTGTTTATTTTATTTTAATGATGATTTCATTTTGAAGTAAACTTGTTGGGGAATGATTGTGTTTGGAGTAGAGTTTAAGCACTCTTGATATGATTTTACGATTTTAAGTGCTTATAACTCTAAAAGATGAATGTATACTAGGATAGCTATGGAAGTTGATGTAGCCATATCATTTTGCTATGCCTAGTGGAGGTTTTGATGCCATGATGTATTTGTTTTATGAGTAAATAGGCATGTTAGATGGTGCCTACATTATGCTTTCGAGCATTGGTGATGTAGAGAGGCACCCCTAGGATATGTGGCGGACTATCCGATTTTATCGGATGGGGGATCATTATGATTCCACTACATTGGGTTAGACTTTTGATTGGTGATACATTTTTAGGAGATGTGGATCGTTGGAGTCGATCACATGGGTAGTCCCTAGGAGGGATGGTTCTCCAACTTTAGAGCTTAATCTTTGACTCTCGATTTAGAGATGTTTAACAATAAGTGTGGGGGACCTTGAGTGATTTAGAAGAGGAGATGTAGAACATAGAGTGGGGGGTATTGTGTGAGATGTTAATTATGAGGGAGTGCATTGAGTGATTTACTCGAGGACGAGTAAAGACTAAGTGTGGGGGAGTTTGATGTGCCATAAATATACTCTAATGTTTAGCACATTTAAGCTCTATTTCGAACTCTATTTGACACTTAATGTAGGATTTTGAAGTCGGTTACTAGTTTAATGCTCTATGGGTAAGACTTGTAAAATCCTATGTAAAGTACATGTTTTGGAAGATCTTGATGGAAGGGATAGAAGTGATAGAAGCTGCCCAGAAAAGTGTCGGCCTTGCCCAGAAAAGTGTCGACCTTGCCCAGAAAAGTGTCACCCATTCCCAGAGAAGTGTCACTCAGACTTGGAGGAAGTGTCACTGAAGCTTGAATGAAGTGTCACCCATGTGTGAAGGAAGTGTTGCTTAAGCCCAGAAAAGTGTCGCTCTTTATGAAGAAGTGGAGCCAAGAAACAGCGACCAAAACAAGCGTCGCTAAATAAGTGTCACTAAAATTCCAGCTTGTTGAACCTTCCAGCGGGTTGACTTTTGTGGCTTTAAAATCCCCTCTTATCCCAAAGGAGAGGGTCGGTTTTTCACCCCAAGAACTCCTTCTTTCCATTTTCCTTCTAGTTTTTCTTTCAATTTGATTATATGGACATGTTTATGATGATTATGATGATCGTAGTAGGCTATATAACTCTTGGGAGCATTCGATGTAGACTTTAGATCTTTAATTATGAGAACTCTTTATGCATTGTTTATGGGTATTGTGATTAGCAATTGAATGTGATGGTTTCATATGCATTTGATGCATGAATTGATTGGGCTTTCTTCCTAATTGTTGAATGTGTTGAATACTTGCTAAATCCATGGGTAGAATGCTTCCATTTTGCCTAATTGATGATTAGAGCTAAGAGGAATAGTGCTTTGTATGCTTTCATCCATTGTTCCCTACTAGTGTTCAATTTCCTTGCTTACATGTTTATCGATTCTCATACCCGATGCCATCACTAGATTGAACATAGTGCTTTAACTTGTTATATCTAGAGGTGAGAACTTTGAAATAATGCTACATTGTTTCTTGGTTATAAACGAGAGAATGATTATCTATCTTCGCTTTCGAAAGTAGTTAATCTCGATAAGTAATCGTAAACCCTAAAATGCAATGTGTTGTAGTTCAAGGATTAATCTCGAGTCGAAAGTTGAAGTCGAATGCCCCCAAGTCTAGTAATCTCATAGTTAACCAATCTTTTATATAATTTAGTTGTTATCTTTAGCTCTTTCTTAGCATAAAATTGTAGTGTTTTCTTTAACCAAACTCCAAACCCCCCTACTTACATCACTTTTCTATATCATTATATTATAGGTTTTATAGTAGTTAGAGTAGTAAATCTATTTGAAATACTTGAAAATCTCCTCTTCTCTGTGGAAACGAACCTTACTTGCCATTATATGCTTAGTTGTGTGTAGAGCTCGTGAGTGAAACATAAATTGTATTTTTGGAGGGGTACAACGACAACCTCCCATTTCTCCTCTTTATGTTGAGATGATTGATTTTCGAGCACGTCTGCCCTTTTGGTCTATAGACCTCAATCAAGCACGTTTTTGAAGTACTTTATCTCAAACCTATCTCCTTTATTCAAAACGATTGTTTTTTGAATATTAGATCCAAACAACTTATAAGTTGACCAATCATATACCTTATAAGGTGTATAGTTTTGAATAGAAATCAATGTTATACTTAAGACAACAATCCTCTTTTTATAAAAGGAATTTAAGATTGCTGATTATTATAAGGATAGGTATAAAAATATCATGACTTCAATCTGAGTTTATAACTTTAAGAGTAGAAGTAAAGTAAATAGTGGGTTTGAGTTTGAGTACCTGTTTGTGGTAGAGCATATTTGTCTCGGACCTTGATGAGGCTTCTCGGACGTTCTTGATAGTCTCGAACCTTTGTGAGGCTCTTCATTGAGTTTTTATCTTCCGTGATACTTTCGTAAGTTAATCACATTCCATCTTCGTAGTATAGGTTCCCCCTTCATGGTTTCCAAGAGGTAGCTTCCCCCTGGATGGGATTCTAGGACTCGATATGGACCTTCCAGTTCGGGGCTAGTTTCCCTTCCACTTCTTTCTTGCTTTTTTCATTCAACCTCATTACCAGGTCTCCTTTAATGAAAGTGGCCAAGCGACTCTCCTATCATGATAGCGCTTGACTCTTTCCTTTACCTTGGCCTCGTGGTTTGTAGCATTTGCTCTCTTCTCCTCTAGGAGGTCAAGGTCTAGACGAAGGTTTTCTTCATTGGCCGTGCCATCTTCGTCAGTTGGTTGAGAAGTACGGGCAGAGGGTACCCCAATATCCATGGGGATGACCGCTTCAGACCCATAGACTAAGCTATAATGAGTCTATTCTGTTGCTGTGGCTGGCGTGGTTCTATGGGCCCAGATCACGCTTGGCAGTTCTTTGATCCAGTTTCCTTTAGCTACTTCAAGGCGCTTCTTGATACCGCTTACCAAGGTACGGTTCGTAACCTCTACTTGGCCATTAGCTTCTGGATGATATACCAAGGTGAGCTTCTGGTGTATGCCATACTTCGTACACCATGTATTGAAGGGATCATTAGCAAATTGTGCTTCATTGTCGGTCACTATGTATCTCGGGATGCCATAGCGACACACGATATTCTTCCAGCAAAAGTTAATACATGTCTTGCCAATTATTTTTGTTAGGGCTTCAGCCTCTACCCGTTTTGAGAAATAATCGATGGCCACAATGGGGTACTTGAAGTTACCAGGGGCCGTAGGAAAAGGTCCGACGAGATCTATGCCCCATCGAACAAATGGCCAGGATTCTTGGATGGTAATCATATTTTCCTGTGGCACGTGGATCATCTTGGCAAATCGCTGGCACTGATAGCAAGAATTGATATATCTTTTGGCATCTTGTAGCATCGTAGGCTTGAAATAATCCATCTGTAGGAGCTTTCGGGTGACAGTACGTGGGCCTTGGTAGCTACCGCAGACTCCTTCATGTGCTTCTTGTATTAAGTGTTCTGCGTCAGAAGGCCCGACACACTTAAGCAGGGGTTGGAGGTATCCTTTCTTGTATAGGATAGTGTTGTGGATGACATATTTCAGAGCTTTAACTCGGACCTTCCGTGCCAGGTGCTTGTCCTCGGGAAGGGTACCTTTTTGAAGGTATTCAATGTAGGGGTTCATCCATGTGTCTGAGATGTCAACAACCATGATACTACTCTCTTCATAACTTCTCTTCGCCAAGGTTTCCATTAGCTAATCTTGAGAAGACCTTATGTTGAGGTCCGAGGAGGAAAGTTTGCCAAGTGCATCAGCTTTTTGGTTGTCTTCTCGGGGGATATGATTCAGCTCATACTGTCGGAATTGATTTAGGAGAGGCCTTACTATCTCAAGGTATTTCTGAAGACTGTACTCTCGAGTTTCGTATTCGCCTTTAACCTGTTGAACCATGATTTGTGAGTCGCTGAAGATTTCAAGGTCCTCGACCTCAAGGTCCTTTGCTAGCTTTAGCCCCGTAAAGAGGGTTTCATATTCTGCTTCATTATTGGTGGCTCGAAAATCAAAATGGAGAACGTAAGGATGATCCTTTCCCTCGGGGCTGGTGAGTAATACTCCAGCACCGCTTCCCTCCGAGTTGGAGGATCCATCCACATATAGTTGCCATTTTCCGGAGTCCGGAGTTGGGTTTGGTGTGTCGATCTCCACTGGTTCAACAGACTCCATTATAAAATCGGATAAGGCTTGGCCCTTGATGGCTGTCCGAGGTTTATATCGTATGTCATGCTCTCCCAACTCGATGGCCCACTTCATCATCCGCCCAGAAGCGTCAGGCTTTTGGAGGATTTGCCTGATCGGGTAGTTGGTTAGGAGAACTATTTTATGTGTTTGGAAGTATGGTCTCAACCGTCGAGAAGCATGAACGAGGGCTAATATCAAGCGCTCGAGAGGGGTATATCTGGTCTCGGGCCCTTGTAAGGCCCTACATACATAGTATATGGGATGTTGCGATCCCTCCTTTTCTTTGACCAATACAGCGCTGATGGCTAGCTGGGATGCAGTATATATATATATAAGTAAGATCACTCAAATTGGTTTGCCTTCTTAAGAATATTAAAGAAGGGTAGATGTTTTTCTGTTCCTTTGGATAGGAAACGGCTAAGGGCTGCAAGGGACCCTGTTAGCTTCTGCACATCCTTGACGGTTTTTGGGGGTTGCATGTTTTGCAAAGACTCTATCTTCTCGGGGTTTACTTCGATTCCTCGATTGTATACCACATACCTCAGGAATTTTCCCGCTCCAACTCCTATGGTACATTTAGCAGGATTCAGCTTCAAGTTGGAGGCCCGTAATGTGTCGAAAGTTTCCTTTAAATATTCAAAGAAGGCATCGTAGCTACGGCTCTTTACTACCATGTCGTCCACTTAAATCTCGAGGTTGCGCCCTATTTGAGATTTGAATAATTTGTCTACCAGTCTCTGGTAAGTAGCTCCGACATTTTTCAATCAAAGAAGGCATCAAAGAAGGCTAGTACTTGGTATCCCGCAATCGCTTCCACTAATCGGTCGATCGAGGGTAAGTGATAACTATCTTTAGGACAACAATCGTTCAAGTTGGTGAAGTCAATGCACATTCTCCACTTTCCATCTGTTTTCTTGACCATCACTGGGTTAGCTATCCATTCTGGGTACTGCACTTCTTCGATTATACGGGCTTTAAGTAACTTATCTATCTCCTCTCCAATGGCTTCAACTCGATCTAGTGCAAAGATGCGTCGTTTCAGCTTGATGGGTTTTTGCGAGGGATTGATATTCAGGTAATGTTCCGCCAAACGAGGGGATACTCCTACCAAGTCGTTGGTGTCCCGGGAAAAAACGTCTATGTAATGGTTGAGAAGATCTTGTAGTTTAGCTTTTTTCTCGGAGGGTAGGAGATTTCCAACTTCAACGGTTCCTGATTCTCCGAGTTGCATCGGCTCTGACGCGGAGTACTTGCCTGGTTCAAGATTCTCATTTTCTGATTCTCGGATAGCTTGAATTGTTCAAATTCGAGCTAATTGTTGATCACCTCGGATTGTGGCAATGCCTTTGTTGGTAGGAAACTTCATCACCAAATGGTAGGGGGACCAGATAGCCTGTGCCTGGTACATCCAGGGTCTTCCAAGGATTATGTTATACGGTGACCTGGAATCGATGATTGTAAAGGTGCAATGTAGGGTTATACTCCGAGAGCCATCTCATACTTGCACCGGTAGAATAATTTTTCCCAAAGTGTCGACAGGATTGCCAGTAAATCCCGAGATAGGGCTTGTAGGCATGAGGTTATTTATGTTCAGTCCCAGCTGTTCATATCAACTGAGAAACATAACTTCTACTTCGCTTCCTCCATCCACCAGGACCCTTCTGATCATGTTATGGTTTATGTCAACTGTAATCACCAGGGGATCTGAATGGGGAATTTGATTAGGAACTGCATCTTCAGATGAAAAGTAACAATTTCCGTCCGAGCGACATCTTTTGCTCTCCTACTCCCAGGGAGAGGCTTCTTGTGCCGATCGATGCACACCATTGATGCTCCTTCTTGCTCCCTGGTTGCTGGCGTTGCTTGTCTCGTCGTTGTTGATGCTTCTTACTCCTGTCGGGACCGAGAAACGGATTCGTGTACTCCCACGAAGGTTTTCAGCAGGATCGGCCATGAGTTAGAAGGTCGTATAGCTCAAGATCAGCCTGCGGGTCCCACTGGGTGTGCCAAATTGATGGATGTCTACGACCCGCGCTTGATTATGAACCCTTCTAACGAACTGATCTGCAAGACAAAGGCCCCGGGTGTTCCGGAGATAGACACTTCGACGCCCCGGGGATAGACACTCCGACGCTCAAGTCAGTATATTTGCTTAAGGCGTAAAATATAAAGTATGAGATTAGATAAGAGGTCTACAAAATCTCTTAGGGTATTTATATGGCTACAATCCGTAGATCACCAAGATATGTATTTATGGTATGAATACAACTCTTATGGGAATAGAGGTTGTATTACCATGTATAATATAAGTGTATTTCGGATATGGTTGTGTTACCATGTTTAAGATAGCTGAATTATCATCTTTGAGAAGATGTACATTCCTTGTAGAACATTCATAATATACGCATTCCTTATAAGGATTAGGATTAATGAGCCCGTGGACCCTTAAAGTGGAGCTCGTTGTGATGTTGGATTTTGCGAGCATCGGAGGCGTTATCATACGCTGCACTTTACGACCAGATATACCCCTCTCGAGCTCCGGCTCGTCGTAAAGTGCAGCGTATGATAACGCCTCCGATGCTCGCAAAATCCAACATCACAACGAGCTCCACTTTAAGGGTCCACGGGCTCATTAATCCTAATCCTTATAAGGAATGCGTATATTATGAATGTTCTACAAGGAATGTACATCTTCTCAAAGATGATAATTCAGCTATCTTAAACATGGTAACACAACCATATCCGAAATACACTTATATTATACATGGTAATACAACCTCTATTCCCATAAGAGTTTATTCATACCATAAATACATATCTTGGTGATCTACAAATTGTAGCCATATAAATACCCTAAGAGATTTTGTAGACCTCTTATCTAATCTCATACTTTATATTTTACGCCTTAAGCAAATATACTGATTTGAGCGTCGGAGTGTCTATCCCCGGGGCGTCGAAGTGTCTATCCCCGGGACACCCGGGGCCTTTGTCTTGCAGATCAGTTCGTGAGCAGGGTTCGTGATCAAGTGCGGGTTGTAGACATCCATCAATTTGGCACGCCCGGTGGGACCCGCAGGCTGATCTTGATCTATACGACCTTCTAACTCATGGCTGATCCGGCTGAAAACCTTCGTGGGATTACACGAATCTGTTTCTCGGTCCCGACAGGAGTAAGAAGCATCAACAACGACGAGACAAGCAACGCCAGCAACCAGGGAGCAAGAAGGAGCATCAATGGTGTGCATCGATCGGCACAAGAAGCCTCTCCCTGGGAGTGGGAGAGAAAAAGATCTCGCTCGGACGGAACTATTACTTTTTCATCTGAAGATGCAGTTTCTAATCAAATTCCTCATTCAGATCCCCTGGTGATTTTAGTTGACATAAACCATTACATGATCAGAAGGGTCCTGGTGGATGGAGGAAGCGAAGTAGAAGTTATGTTTCTCAGTTGTTATGAACAGCCGGGATTGAAAAGAAATAACCTCACGCCTATAAGCCCTATCTCGGTATTTACTGGCAATCCTGTTGACACTTTGGGAAAAATTATTCTACCGGTGCAAGTAAGAGATGGCTCTCGGAGTATAACCCTACATTGCACCTTTACAATCATCGATTCCAGGTCACCGTATAACATAATCCTTGGAAGACCCTGGATGTACCAGGCACAGGCTATCTGGTCCCCCTACCATTTGGTGATGAAGTTTCCTACCAACAAAGGGATTGCACAATCCGAGGTGATCAACAATTAGCTCGAATATGCACAATTCAAACTATCCGAGAATCAGGAAAGGAGAATCTTGAACCAGCCAAGTACTCCGAGTCCGAGCCGATGTAACTCGAAGAATCAGGAACCGTTGAGGTTGGAACTCTCCTACCCCCCGAGATAAAAGCTAAACTACAAGATCTTCTCAACCATTACATAGACGTTTTTTCCCGGGACACCAACGACTTGGTAGGAGTATCCCCTCGTTTGGCGGAACATTACCTGAATATCAATCCCTCGCAAAAACCCATCAAGCTGAAACGACGCATCTTTGCACTAGATCGAGTTGAAGCCATTGGAGAGGAGATAGATAAGTTACTTAAAGCCCGTATAATCGAAGAAGTGCAGTACCCAGAATGGATAGCTAACCCAGTGATGGTCAAGAAACTAGATGGAAAGTGGAGAATGTGCATCGACTTCACCAACTTGAACGATTGTTGTCCTAAAGATAGTTATCCCTTACCCTCGATCGACTGATTAGTGGAAGCGATTGCAGGATACCAAGTACTAGCCTTCTTTGATGCCTTTAAAGGATATTATCAGATCCCTATGGCTGAGCAAGATAAAGAAAAGACCCCCTTTATAACCGACCGAGGAACTTTCTGCTACAATGATGCCTTTCGGATTGAAAAATGTCGGAGCTACTTACCAGCGACTTGTAGACAAATTATTCAAATCTCATATAGGGCGCAACCTCGAGATTTATATGGACGACATAGTAGTAAAGAGCCGCAGCTACGATGCCTTCTTTGAAGATTTAAATGAAACTTTCGACACATTACGGGCCTCCAACTTGAAGCTGAATCCCGCTAAATGTACCATAGGCGTGGAAGCGGGAAAATTCTTAGGGTATATGGTATCCAATCAAGGAATCAAAGTAAACCCCGAGAAGATAGAGGCTTTGCAAAACATGCAACCCCCAAAAACCGTCAAGGATGTGCAGAAGCTAACAGGGTCCCTTGCAGCCCTTAGCCGTTTCCTATCCAAAGGAGTAGAAAAATATCTACCCTTCTTTAATATTCTTAAGAAGGCAAACCAATTTGAGTGGACTCATGAATGCGGAGAAGCTTTCCAAGAACTTAAAAACCATCTTCGGCAACTTCCGACATTGTCAAAACCAGATAAAGGAGAGACTCTTTACTTATATATATCTGCATCCCAGCTAGCCATCAGCGCTGTATTGGTCAAAGAAAAGGAGGGATCGCAACACCCCATATACTATGTAAGTATGGCCTTACAAGGGCCCGAGACCAGATATACCCCTCTCGAGCGCTTGATATTAGCCCTTGTTCATGCTTCTCGACGGTTGAGACCATACTTTCAAGCACATACAATAGTTCTCCTAACCAACTACGCAATCAGGAAAATCCTCAAAAATCCTGACGCTTTGGGGCGGATGATGAAGTGGGCCATCGAGTGGGGAGAGCATGACATACAATATAAACCTCGGACAGCCATCAAGGGCCAAGCCTTATCCGATTTTATAATGGAGTCTGTTGACCTAGTGGAGATCGACAAACCAAACCCAACTCCGGACTCCGGAAAATGGCAACTATATGTGGATGGATCCTCCAACTCTGGGGGAAGCGGTGCTGGAGTATTACTCACCAGCCCCGAGGGAAAAGATCATTCTTACGTTCTCCATTTTGATTTTCGAGCCACCAATAATGAAGCAGAATATGAAGCCCTCATTACGGGGCTAAAGCTAGCAAAGGACCTTGAAGTCGAAGACCTTGAAATCTTCAGTGACTCACAAATCGTGGTTCAACAGGTTAAAGGCGAATACGAAATTCGAGAGTACAGTCTCCAGAAATACCTTGAGATAGTAAGGCCTCTCCTAAATCAATTCCAACATTATGAGCTGAATCATATCCCCAGAGAAGGCAACCACAAGGCTGATGCACTTAGCAAACTTGCCTCCTCGGAACTCAACATAAGGTCTTCTCAATAATTGCTAACGGAAACCCTGGCGAAGAGAAGTTATGAAGAGAGTAGCATCATGGCTGTTGACATCTCGGACACGTGGATGAACCCCTACATTGAATACCTTCAAACGGGTACCCTTCCCAAGGACAAGCACCTGGCACAGAAGGTCCGAGTTAAAGCTCCGAAATATGTCATCCACAACAGTAACCTATACAAAAGAGGATACCTTCAACCCTGCTTAAGTGTGTCGGGCCTTCTGACGCGGAACACTTAATACAAGAAACACATGAAGGAGTCTGCGGTAGCCACCAAGGCCCATGTACCGTCACCCGAAAGCTCCTACAGATGGGTTATTTCTGGCCTACGATGCTACAAGACGCCAAAAGATATATCAATTCTTGCCATCAGTGCCAGAGATTTGCCAAGATGATCCATGTGCCACAGGAAAATATGATTACCATCCAAGAATCCTGGTCATTTGTTCGATGGGGCATAGATCTCGTCGGACCTTTTCCTACGGCCCCTGGTAACTTCAAGTACCTCATTGTGGCCATCGATTATTTCTCAAAATGGGTAGAGGCTGAAGCCCTAACCAACATAACTGGCAAGACAGTTATTAACTTTTGCTAGAAGAATATCGTGTGTCGATATGGCATCCCGAGATACATACTGACCGACAATGGAGCACAATTTGCTAATGATCCCTTCAAGACATGGTGTACGAAATATGGCATACACCATAAACTCACTTTGGTATATCATCCGGAAGCTAATGGCCAAGTAGAGGTTACGAACCGTACCTTGGTAAGCGGTATCAAGAAGCGCCTTGAAGGAGCTAAAGGTAACTTGATCAAAGAACTACCAAGCGTGATCTGGGCCCATAGAACCACGCCAGCCACAGCAACAGGAGAGACTCCTTATAGTTTAGTCTATGGGTCTGAAGCGATCATCCACATGGTGATTAGGGTCCCCTCTTCCCGTACTTCTCAACCAGCTGACGAAGATGGCACGGCCAATGAAGAAAACCTTCGTCTAGACCTTGACCTCCTAGAGGAGAAGAGAGCAAATGCTACAATCCATGAGGCCAAGGTAAAGGAAAGAGTCAAGCGCTATCATGATAGGAGAGTCCGCTTGGCCACTTTCATTAAAGGAGACCTGGTAATGAGGTTAAATGAAAAAAGCAAGAAAGAAGTGGAAGGGAAGCTAGCCCCGAACTGGGAAGGTCCATATCGAGTCCTAGAATCCCATCCAGGGGGGAGCTACCTCTTGGAAACCATGAAGGGGGAACCTATACCACGAAGATGGATTGTGATTAACTTACGAAAGTATCATGGAAGATAAAAACTCAATGAAGAGCCTCACAAAGGTTCGAGACTATCAAGAACGTCCGAAAAGCCTCATCAAGGTCTGAGACAAATATGCTCTAGCACAAACGGGTACTCAAACTCAAATCCACTATTTACCTTACTTCTACTCTTAAAGTTATAAACTCAGATTGAAGTCATGATATTTTTATATCTATCTTTATAATCAGCAATCTTAAATTCCTTTTATAAAAAGAGGATTGTTGTCTTAAGTATAACATTGATTGATATTCAAAACTATATACCTTATAAGGTATATGATTGGTCAAATTATAAGTTGTTTGGATCTAATATTCAAAAACCAATCATTTTGAATAAAGGAGATAGGTTTGAGATAAAGTACTTCAAAAAAGTGCTTGATTGAGGTCTATAGACCAAAAGGGCAGACGTGCTCGAAAATCAGTCATCTCAACATAAAGAGGAGAAACCTCAAAAACAAAAGTTGAAGTTCATATCAAAGGTTTTATTACATCACAATATGATACTTCTAAAGAAGACCCTCAAAAGGGCACATAAGTGGAAAAACCTCGAACACAAATAGTTCATATCAAAGGTGTTATTACATCAGAATATGATACTTCTAAACAAGACCCTCAAAAGGGCACATTAGAGGAAAAACCTCGAACACAAATAGTTCATATCAAAGGTGTTATTAAATCAGAATATGATACTTCTAAACAAGACCCTCAAAAGGGCACATAGGAGGCTAAACCTCAAACCTAAAAAGGACATATCAAAGGTGTTATTACATCAGAATATGGTACTTTTAAATATACCCAATAAGGTTTCCTAGGACTTCACCAGAAGTGACACTAGAGAGATGGGCTATTGTCAACTTTTCTGCACGCTGTGACATTAAAGACCTTGTCAAAGGACACCCAAAGAAGAAGCCCAACAACATTAAGCCCGCAGAGTATTCATCATGGATAATTGTGAGGACTTAACAACTAAGGCTGGTGCTCCTTTCCAGTAAATTATGAAGACCGAGGATGACTGAAAGATGCCAGCAAGTAAGGTAGCAAACCTGCTGGAACTACTCAGTTGAAGGATTAAGCACCTCTTCAAGAGAAGGTAAGTCAGGATACTTGGCTCTAATAAGTCTCAATAAATCTCCTGATGATACTACCTTTTTGGAAGAATCCAATACATCCAAGAACTCGACCCCAGGAATCCAGCGTTTAGCAGTCAGAGCAGAGAGCTTATCAGCAGCATCTGGATGAGAAAAGATTTCCTCCATCAACTTTGTCTCCTTCTCGGATTGGCATAGTTGCAAGACGCCACCCAAAATCTCATGCAGCTCAGAGGAGTGGAATAAATCCCCATACTCCTCCCTATGGCTCTGAAACTCGGGGCTACAAGCAATGAATGCACTCCAAAGTTTTAGGAGTCGTTTGGTCTCCTCTGGGTCCTTCTCCGCAGCTTGATTTCGCGTTAGCTCCTCTGCAATATCCCGATAAGTCTCCAGCTCTTTATCCTAGAACTTCTCGGCCTCTAGCTATTTTACCCTGGCTTCCAGTTGAGTCACCTCCGACGACGACTAAACAAGAGGAGTAGGTACAGCAGACTCGGCTTTCAGAGTCAAAAGGGAAACTTCCACCTCCTCTTTCTTTGCCCTAAAGGCCCGACACTTGGCATGTAACTCCATTACAGAGTCAGACAAGTACCGGATCACATCGTTACCTCGACCTCCCACCGTGGACAGATTCGCCATCAACTGTAAACGTAGAAGACATATGAAAACTCGATAGCTGAGAAACTCATATAGCAGAATGGAAGAGATAATTACCTCAATGACGAAGGAATACCTCTTGGAAGACCTCCGAGAAGCCTGACCATCCTCTTCCTCTGGACAGTTCAGATAGTACTTCAGTTTCTTCAGAGGAGTATCTTCTGACACTATAAGCTCGAGGTCAGATTCATCATCATCTGAGGACTCCCTAGCCGCTACTTCCATCTCTTCTACCTCCTTATCTATGACTTGGAGATTGGCCTTCCCTTTCTTGATCTTTTTCTTTGGAGGAAAGGCTATATATATAAGGAAGAGCGTGAGTACACTAGATAAAAGAAATATATCAAATAACTGCGATGATTCGAAACGAAAATTACCCGAAGAAGATTGACTGGAAGAAGATTCACCCTGACCTCGGGGTGATTTCCTAGAAGCCCGTTTCTTTCCCTTCTTTTCCCCCTGGGTTTTATCAGGGAGGGTCCAGTCTCGATCATTTTTCAGGAAACTAGACCTGGACTTGGACCATGGAATGTCTAGCAGATAGGAATAGGTGATAGCAGACCACTGCCACACCGAGCCATGAGCCCCCCGCACAAAACCTCCTTCCTGGAAGACAATCCTCTCCTTCAAGATCTCCTCCACGATGCCATTCAGGTGAACAGGCATCTCAAAGATATCAAAAGGCACAGCGTCCTTCGGCTTCGGATTCCAATCAGGAACCTCATACTTTGTCCGATCAAAGGTTAGCCGAATGTCCTCCCACTTCACGCTATTGTCGGGAAAAGTAATGACCTTGCCCTTTCGAGGAGTAAGAGTAATGTGCTCGCGATCCTTGAAGCAGAACAGCTTGAACAAGCTGCTAAACAGATCCAGGCTTGGCTCATGGTCCTTCCGGGAACATCAGGAGATGAACGCCACCATTGTCACCACCACATTGGAATGAACCTGACAAGGGTGAAGCCGATGATGCTGAAGAAACTGTGAAAACACAGGGGGGGAAAGGGAAAACTCAAGCCCTGCTGCAAAAACCGGCCATATACAACCCCTCGAGTGGGGCTCACAAGATCCTTGACCGGAGTGGTCTTGTCGTCGAGTCTCAAACCAGCCTCGATGGGGTACGACACTACTACAAAGGGGTTGGTGCAAGACACATATTTAAGGCGTTTGAGGCGTTCGCTTTTTTTTCCGCCTTGCTTGAACGTTGCGAACTCGCTAGTATCGTAGGTTAGGGAAAAAAATTAAATTTAAGACGGATAGACGTTGTTGAAGGCGGAAATCAGTTCTGACGTAAAAATGTTCAAATTTAAGGCGGAAAGAAAGGATCCGCGTTAAATGGAGAGGATTGTTACGAACTCGTAACATTTGTGGTAAGTTAAACGTCTATGTAGCGAAATTGTAGCTTAGCTCGTTAGTATGTACTTTGGCCGTTGCAATCTCGTAAGGTTGCCTAAACCCTAATTTAAGCAGGCGATAATATGCAACGTATCGTAACCTGGTCGCTAGGATGTGGCGAGTGATGTTGCGGTTTCGCTACTGTATAGGTCGTATATGAGAGTTGAGAATGTACAGTGCATGTGAGGTTGATTGAGTTCGCTGGCTACTCAAAAGTAAATGATTTCGCCGTGTAACATGCTACTAGGGTTTAATTCTCAGCAGTAATACTAGCGATATCGTAACTAATTAAATTCATATTAAATTATTTCTCAACAGTACTACTAGCGAGATCGCAACTAATTTTATTCATATTAACCTAGCGAGGTCGCTACTAAGCCATTCATAAGTTTTGTTGTTCTATGTGATAATGTGCAGTAGCGAACACGTAATAAAGCTCGCTAACATATGTCCCACATCGGCTGATTAGAAGGTGATTTTTCAGTTTATATACGGTTACATTTTACAAGGGTCCGATAAGTCGCCGACCAGCGCAAACTGAACATGAAACACCAAGGCTGAGGCCCAATACTTACATAGGCTAAGGCCCGATACTTACACAGGCTAATGCCCAACACTTATACGCCCAATATAGACCCAAACCCAAAAACCGTTTTTTGATCGGTTCTTATCATGTAGCGAACTCGCATCAAGCCACGTCAATTTTGTGTTTTTTTATTGTGTCAATTTTTGTTGTTACGAATTAGCAAGGGTAGAGAAAGTACGCCGCGATATCGCTACAGATTCTCTAGCTAGGCTTTGTTGACTGAATACGACATGTTGCGATATCGTTAGGACCTCGTAAACAGGCGCTAGTTAGTTGCGATTTCGCTTGGTGTTCTGTTACTAATAAATCATCATGAAACGTGACGGTGACGAGATCGCTATGACCACGCACTATACAAAAAGTAAATGATTTTGCTAATACGATATGGGCTCTTTGGATGAAAAAATAAAATGTAAGGGACAAGATATCAAAACAAGAAAAGCTATTCAGTAACTAAATGTGCCAAAATGGCAAACACAAGTTCATTAGAATCGAAACAAACTTGTGATACAAAAATACATACTGAAGAACAAACAAATAATACTAGTAGATCGTTCGTTCACCGAGGACATGAAGCAGTTCCTGATCGCAAGTGCATGCATCATAGGTGATGTCCACCGGATCAAGGGGTGCCAAGGGATTGTACCTCACCTAGTTATTGAGGCCAGCATGCGGATTGCAGCAGATCGGCATAGGCCTAACTGCTGCTTCTGAGAAGTACCTGAGGTAGTGTCTCCAACCCCAAGCGTATCTCAGACCTCTTTTGACGCGTTCCCGAGCTAGACGGAGGCCCTACTTGTCGGTTCTCTTCATGGTTGTGATCACATTCATGCCTCTTTGAATGTCACCTTCGCAGATTGCAAAAACAGCCAACACACAGGTCGACGGTGTGTGACCTATTGCAGAAGTTTCTGTGAGCCACTGTCGAGCCCACTCGGTCGCTCTTCCGCTCACGTAGCGACGAAGAACCCAGTCGAACATAACACAAATCATTACCAGATTTATCATGTCATCTGGGAGGGCGTTGAATAGAGACACGTCCATGGGAAGCAGAAGGCAAAGAATATGAGAAGGCAGAAGGGAATGTGGGAATGAAGGCTCTAATGAGGTTCTAAATGGAGAAGGGGTTTATATTTAAAGGGCTGAGGTGCTCCATTATTCAAAAATATGTCAGAGTTCCTAGACAAATCAGTCATTATGGTATTAATGGAAGGAAAATGTAAAGGCATTCTCACCTTTCCATGGACACCCCATGCAAACCCCCAAAATAAATTAATTACTGATGAAATTTCAAAGGTTTTTACTGATGTCATAGGTCAGACAAAGCCCAATACTTATACTATCACTACTACTACAGCCCAATATACTACCAAAAGCCTTTATCTCGTTGCGATATCGCTAGAGAATCGCCAACTAGGCTCTGTTGACTGAATACGACATGTTGCGAGATCGTTAGGACCACTTAACATATAAGCGAGTATGTGACGAATTCGCTTGTGCTGATGCTACTAATAAACGTGACGCTAACGATATCGCTAGGAACACGCACTATACCAACAGTAAATGATTTTGCAGAAAAAGTAACTCTTACGATGAAGCTAGTGATTTAGCTAGCGATTTTGCTGAAAAAATAACTCTTGCGATGAAAAACTAAAATGTAAGGGACAAGGTATCAAAACAAGAAAAGCTATTCAATAATTAAATGTGCCAAAATGGCAGACAAAAACTTATTACAATCCTAACAAATATTAGATAAAAAACAACAGAATAAAATAAGAAAGAAACTACAACATTTCAACTCAAGAAGAACCGAGGACGTGAAGCACTTCCTGCTCGCAAGTGCATGCATCACATTCGATGTCCATTGGATCAACCCTCGTGTAGCGACGGTACCTCAATCCGCGGTTGACGTGAGCATGTTCCTGGCAGCATCTAAGCCTAGGCACTACTACATCTCTGAGGAACCCGAAGTAGTGCGCATTGCCCCAGGCGTAAGCCAATTCGGCTATCACGCGTACCTGAACTTCCTTGAGGCCTTTCTTGTTGGTTCTCTTCATGGTGGTGATGACATTCATGCCTCTCTGAGCATCACCTTCGCAGATTGCAAATATAGCCAAGGCATAGGCTGACTCTCTGTGACCTATTGCAGAAACCTCGGTGAGTCACTGTCGAGCCCAATCGGTCGCTCTTCCGCTGACGTACCGACGAAGAACGTGTTTGAACATAACACGAATCATTATGAGATGAATCATGTCATCTGGGAGGGCGCTGAAAAATGTCAAATCCATGGGAAGAAGAAGGCAAAGAATAGGAGAAGGGAGAAGGAAATATGGGAATGAAGGCTCTGATGGGGCTCTAAAGGGAGAAGGGGCGGATATTTATAGGGGTGAGGTTCTACATTTGTCAAAAAAATGTGAGAGTTCCAAGACTAAAATTAGTAATTGCTGTATCAAAAGAAGAAAAATGTAAAGGCATTCACACCTTTTCATTAACCACATTCACACCCCCAAACAAATTAATTACTGATGGAATTTCAAAGGTTTTTACTGATGGGTTCCTAGACTGTAGCGATCTCGCTACGCTCCAAGCCTAACAATTTTTTGTTAGGTGTGTCAAGCTTTGTTGTTACGAACTCGCTAGAGAATCTCAAGCTAGGCTCTGTTGACTGAATACGACTTGTTGCGAGGTCGCTACTATAAGTTACCCAGGTAGCGAGTTCGTTAGTGAGGCGCCAACTTATGCTACAAGTATGCGATGTTTATAAAACCTAATTAATAACAATTAATAAACTTATATAAAATGTAAAGGACAAGGTATCAAAAAAACAAAAGCTATTAAATAATGAAATGTGCCAAAATGGCAAACAAAAGGTTATTACACTCATAACTAATTTGGGCAAAAAAAGAAAGAACATAATCAAACAACAAAAAAACTAGAACATTTAGCCTCAACGAGGACCGAGGATGTGAAGCAATTCCTGATCGGAGGTGCATGCATCACATGAGATGTCCGATGGATCAAGCCTCTCCCAGCGATCGTACCTCACTCTGTGATTGAGGGCAGCATGTTCTACGTAGCAGATCGGCCTGGGCGTGACTAATCCATCTCTGAGAAACCTGTAGTAGTGCGCCCAACCCCAAGCGTTACCCAAACCGGCTCTGACGCGTACTCGAGCTTCCTGGAGGCCTTTCTTATTGGTTCTCTTCAGGTTGGTGATCACATTCATGCCTCTCTGAACATCACCCTCGCAGCATATTGCAAATATGGCCAAGACATAGGTTGAGTATGTGTGAACTAGTGCAAAAGCGTCGGTGAGCCACTGTCGATGCCATTCTGTTGCTGTTCCGGTCGCGTACCGACGAAGAACCAAGTCAAAGTAAACACGAATCATGATTAGATTTATCATGTCATTTGGGAGGGCGTTGAATATAGACAAATCCATGGGAAGCAAAAGGCAAACAATAGGAGAAGGGAGAAGGGAATGTGGGAATGAAGGATCTAGTGGGGTTCTAAAGGGAGAAGGGGCTGATATTTATAGGGTTGAGGTGCTCCATACTTCAAAACTATTTGAGAGTTCCTAGTAAAAACTTAAAGCCATTCTCACCTTTTCAAGATGACCTCATGCAAACCCCAAAAATAATTAAATTCCTTCTGGAATTTGAAAGGTTTTACTGAATTTTTTTGAATGTTATTTCATCAAATCAAACTAAACTAAATTGAAAGTATTGAATTTGTTTTTTTTTTAAATAATCTTGAAAAAAAAGAGCATGTGCTAAATAATAATCCTGAGTTGATAAACTTTATCTCTACATTTTAAAATTATTTAATTTTCGACTAGATTAATGTTGATAAATAAAGCTCATACCTAGCTATGGCGGCGGCGTTTGTGGGTTTGTGGGTTTAGGGTTTAACTGTGGTAACGTGTACACTAGCGATTTCGCTACCACAGAAGCTAATTAGATTGTAACTAAAAAATAAAACTTTTGAATTTTTTTTTTAGCAATTTCACATTCTAACATATATATATTTTATATAGATGCAGTATAATACTCTATTTGTTAAATATCCACCATGATATTAACTCAGGTAGAGTACATCTTTGTCCATAAGCAGTATGACATAACTCTATGTAAATCATCAATAATTCGGTTTAAATTTTTAAACGCACTATCATATTCTAAAATATGTACATTTTATATATAACAGTATAATACTCAATTTGGAAAATATCGATCATCACATTATGTCAAGCAGAGTACATCTTAGTACATCAGCATGCAATGTTATTAAGCGATACTCGGTAGTATGATGAGTGATGACAGTTGGTCAGTGAACGTGTGCATGATACTTTGTTTAATTCAAGATCCGTGCTTGTAATCACATAAATGAGTTGTAATAAACTAAGTATATGTATATACTTAGTATATACTTAGTTTATTACTTAGTTGTAATAAACTAACTAAATATATATATATGCGCAGTTCACGTGCATTTGATTAGAGATATGTATATATATATGTATGTAGTTCATGTGTGAAGCTCTACTATGTTGTTGTCTCTAAAGGTAAGCGATGGATAGCATTTTCAAGCGTACACATGATGTGTAGAGTTTCTTATTGTCTTACAATTAAAGACTAAGTTTCTTAAAACTCTTTCAAATTGTGTAATTGCAGATTAATTCAACAAATCCCTATCTCGTTATACATCAGCATACGACGGAACAAATGAAAATTATTCTTATAATAGAATGATTAGTGTCTTATTCCATACCATCATTTCGTTTCAATCGATTAAATCGTGATTTAAAATTGTTTGAGTGCATTTTTTTTTTAAAAATGATTATCTTAAGTAGGGTTATGGCAAGCATGAGTAGCGAACTCGCAAATACCTAGTAACGTACTTTATGTTAGCTTTTCAGTTACGATCTCGCTAGAAGGATACAGTAGACCATAAAAGGCAATCACATGAGCACGCAACGATATCGTAAATAGCCACGTCAGGTGTAACGAGCGAGTTACGATATCGCAAGAAGGAAAGCTAGAATAAAGTAAACACATTATAGATCAGAAAAACACAACATTATTGGCATCTTATCCATCACTTCTTACGGGTTTCATCTCCAAAAGTTCAAACTTTTGCACATCTTCTCAAATCTCCTCACCTTTCTTCACATCAAATCTCCATATCCCATTCCATACATGTTCGAAACATCAAGTGTGTCAAAACAAAGTGGAACTAGCCACTAATTGCATGCAAAAGATTGGTAAGTTTTGCAATGAATTCCCAACCACATTTTTCCCTATATTCTTGCAATTAATGTCAATATTCAGTTGTGCTTGTTCAATTTGCCGAGTTCTGTTGTTGTGGGTAGGAGAGGGACAAACAAGGTAGACCATCCCCAACCAAAATAATCAATTCTACCGACACAACTTTGTCATATACCAAAGGTACGATTGTTTTCATTCTTATTTGCTAAACATTTGATTTTCTTGTACATAGTGCCTCCATTTATCATGTTATTACTAAATATCATGTCAGAAGCATGTCCTGAACGAAAATTAAGATTTTCTTTTAATGTTGTACATTGCTTGCTTAGCCCTAAATTTTAGGATTATGTTTTATAATGTTTTTACTACAAAGTACGACTTTGACTTATTAGTATTGTGTTAGTCATTAACTAATTTCAATATACAAAGGAAAGCTTAATGGAGAGCCCTTCAAGTTCCGTTAACTCCGACTCAAGTGGGGGGGGGGGGGGGGGAATGTTGTTGGCGGTTCAAGTGAGGTTAGAAGACAACGAGAAATGACTCGCGCATCGAAAGAAGCTCAACTCCTCACACATTGTCGCGAATTAGAGATTAAAATCAATAACAAAATACTAACAAATGTCAAGTTTAATGACATTGGTGTTGCTATTTCACCCGAGATGATGCCGCGCGATGGTCGAGTTGGTGTGCTAAGACGGCTAGGATACACACACCATTAGACACAACGGATTGGAGGCTACTAAGAATTGACATCAAAAAGTATATATGGAAGGAATGCAAGGTTAGTGTGGCACTTGTTATTTTTAATTTCACTTGAAAATTGTGAATGTGACTATTTTTATGATCACATTTGTAGCGCCCCTTTATTATCGAAGCAACATCGTATGATCAAGTGAAGAAGAAGGCTCTTCAAATTGCATCAAAAGCTCATCGAGAACACAAATATACCCTTGCCAAGACTTTGCCCTTTTCTGGCACTATAAAACCCTTCCCGAAACAATCCTTATACTACATCAAATGTAAGCTACTTGATCTCATCTCTTCTATCGTATTGCAAGTTACGAATTTTCATGTACTTGTGCACTATTATACGTTCATATCCCCTCTATTGTTTATTTAGGTACATGCAATGCCTTGCTCTAAACGCAAAGCCTTTCATTGGGTTTTTGCACCCAATATGCTTGCAAGAAATGAATGAAAGTAATCAATCACGACTTGCTTATCTATCTAAGATCCTTAGTGACAAGACCAAGACAATTTACATAGGACCATATCTAGAGAGGTTAGTTTTCTTTGTTACAATTGGATATTTGCACTTCGTAAACATTCTAATCTTCGAGACGGGTTCTTACATTCTCATTTCTTAAAATATGTAGTGGCCATTGGAGTTTTGTAGCTATGATACCATCGTTGAAGCGAGTGTATTTGATGGACCCGCTGCACTTCGCAAATTATACCATACACCTGGGGTATGTACCCCCAGGTGCATTCTAAAATTTATGTATGTGCATTTCTATGTGTGTAAATGTGCATTATAAATCTTTTTACTTAAAATTTCTAAAAATAGTATATGTGAATTATTATTAATAGAATGTACAATTACTAAGGTAAAACACTTAATAAAAGTGGGTGTACATACACCGGTGACATGGTATAAGAATTGGCTACACTTTGGTCCATCTACAAAATTTGCAGATTTATTAGAGGTTGATATGCATAGTGCACATGACGACACACTATTTCCCTTCAACCTTATACAGATTCAGGTGACATTACAAATCCAATGCTCATTTATTTCCACTATGATTTCATTTCAAATCATTTGTTATACTTCTTCGCTCTCAGCACCGAAGCAATTGTCAAATTGTGAGTGCGGTTACTATATGATGTTGTATGTCACCAAGTGCGTCGCTGGCCTTGTTGATGATAATTTGGAATTACACCGCATAAGGATTCTTACAACCTACTTATTGTACCTATTATTATATATATTGCATTTAATAGTATTAAATTTTTTTTCATATTCTTAGATTATCGAGGAAAATCATGCACCATACACCAAGAAGGAGTTGGAGGATGGTAGAGATGCATTGGATAGACACTTGGTCCTTATTAGATCTCGGTACATCTCTAGGCCTCACACTCCCAATAAAAGCTAGTTTATTTTTATGTCAAATTGATGCATACACTTTTGAGTTCCGTTACTTCCATTTGTTTATAAAGTGTGGCTTGATAGTGTTTCATGTTCATGTTTTGTGCTTAGATATCATGCATCTTGCAATTGTCAGCTTAGACAATTAAAATGAAACCCAATTTTAGCGGAAATGGGTGGAAATGGCACAAATCCTATAATTTAGTGACACTTACGAATTCGCTGCGACGTCGTTACTTCTCTCGCCAGTTACATTAAAATTGTTGCGACCATCTTGTACTGTCGCTACAACACTCGCCAGAATTATATTTCTCAGCTTAGTTTTTGCGCCATCGCTACCCAATTGCTCGTTCTTCTCTGCCTCTCCAATCTGATCTCTGTTGAGTTCGTAACTATTCACGCCAACACCAGGCGAATATCTAGCTTACTCGTAACGTCATCTGTTTTTCTCGCTCACCCAATGCTCAAACGATGTCGTGTAAATGAAACGAGACTAGTAGCGAAGCCGTAACTATACACATAAGCGATTTTCTTACGAAATCGTTACCTCTCTCGAACCAACAATTTTAATTATATTTTTATAATTAAATTTTTACAAATTTTATATTTTTACAATTTTTCTGTTGCGATGTTGCTACGGTATTACTAACGAGTAGCACGTTGCTGTCGTAACCCAGTGAATCGCCCCTGTTTCTCGTAACTAGTCTCGCCAGCAGACAAATATATGACAAGCTAGGCTGCCTTACGCATACGTAACTAATGTTAGCGATCCGCAAGGTTAAAGTCGCAACTTATCTCGCACACATTAATAACAGTATAGGCTTTCCAATGTTGCGATATCGTTAGTATTTCATCTGGCGATCCGTAAGCTTCTGTCGTAAAAAAAACAATCAACCATTTGTTTGGTAATAGCGTTGGCTAGTTACGAACTCGCAAAGAGTCAATTCATATCATCCAGCCGTGCATGCTAGCGAGTTCGTAAGTACTGTCTAAGGCGGATAAGCTTTCATCTAAGGCGGAAACAAACGCCTTAAATCCAAAAACATCTAAGGCGGAAGAGGAACCGCCTTAGATGATTTTTCCCATTTAAGTCACAACCAGGGAAGACATTTGTTTTCTGCCTTAACACATGAAGGATGAACTGCCTTAGATGGCTTGATATTCTAGTAGTGCGAAAACCTGCATGACTTCAAAATTTGCAGGGTATTTTCGTCGAGCACCTTGGTGACATCATTCACACATTCGTCGGCTGGAACCCGTTTATCAACATGGGGCTCTACATTAGGGTCTACCTCTGACCTGGAGACACCGTCGTTCGCCACTACTGCTATCGCCTGTAGCGGCGTAGCAATGGTAACCTCCATCAGTTCCCCAGACTCAACCTCCAGGAATAATGTGCGTAAGTCACGAGTCGCGGGGACATTATCTCCATTGCCAGAGGGGGACACTAGAATTTGCTGACGACATGACAATACAGAGAATGGGGGGAAAAAGGTTATGAGAAGAAGACGATGAAGAAAGACAAGAGTTTGATTGAGAATTTTTGCAGAGATAAAACGCAAAATACTTGGATAAAGATTGATGATTAATACAAGGAAAAATTACTTGGTTATATAACCAGTAATTAGCATGTATTTAGTGGAGTAATTACCTCGACTCGCGAAACGATACAGGCAATTGGAAGGTTGGTCCTCCTCACCGCCAGAAGATACAATGAATCAAGACCACGTGTCAATCCCCAAGAATTCAAGAAGGCATATTCAGATCCAACCATCCACGTGTCCCGGTGTAATACGAACGAACTTGAAGCTAGATATTCAGAAGGGTAAGCCCGAAAGGACAGTCCTAGGAGGATACTCCGAGCTTAACACCCCGAGTTATACTCCATCGAGTTATTGGTTTTCCTGCGAGAAGCAAGCCTCTCCTTCAACCTTCGAGATGGAGAACTCTATATTCTGAAGATCTACCTTGGGGCTACTGATAAGTCCATGGTTCGTATTCGGACCTCATTCATACTCGGACCAGGGCCCGAGAAGGGTCATGGGCTCGAGATACGCGGAGGATGGGTCCACGGGTCCATTAATCCTAATCCTTATAAGGAATGCGTATATTATGAATGTTCTACAAGGAATGTACATCTTCTCAAATATGGTAATTCAGCTATCCTAAACATGGTAACACAACCATATCCGAAATACACTTATATTATACATGGTAATACAACATCTATTCCAATAAGAGTTGTATTCATACCATAAATACATATCTTGGTGATCTACGGATTGTAGCCATATAAATACCCTAAGAGGTTTGGTAGACCTCTCATCTAATCTCATACTTTATATTTTACGCCTTAAGCAAATATACTGACTTGAGCGTCGTAGTGTCTATCCCCGGGACACCCGGAGCCTTTGTCTTGCAGATCAGTTCGTGAGCAGGGTTCGTGATCAAGTGCGGGTTGTAGACATCCATCAGGCTGCGAGTTCATCGGTGATAAGGTTGAACCGGCGGTGATATTCCATGACGGTGGAGGAGCCATAGTGGGCCGAGTGGAGCTCGTCGTGAAGTTGGATTTTGCGAGCATCGGAGGCGTTATCATACGCTGCAAGTAGAGCCTCTCACATGGCAGCGGCGGTCGAGCAGCCGATGGTCTGATGGAGTCATCGGTGAGAGAGGCCCGGAGGAGAACCTGGACAAGCTTGTCTTGTGCGATCCAAAATTCCGGCGTGAGCCCCGAGTCCGACGACGCGACTGGATCGGCGGGAGACTTCAAGGAAGCGTCAGAAATGTCGGTGGAGGAGCTTGACCCAGCCAGAGCAGCGACGGGTGGCTTGACGAGTGATCCATCAAGATAACCAAAAATTACCGTCGATTCGAAGAGTGTTTGAACCTGTGACAAGTCATGAAGTTGCCGGATCCAAGTTTGATCGGCAACATATGGATCATGGTGGCGTAGGAGAGGGTCTTACCGGCTTCCATGAGTTGATCGGAAAAACGGGAAGCAGCAGACGTTAGCAACGAAAGAGTGACACCTAGAGCAAAGGCTAGGGTTTGACAAGTTCACCTAGAACGGCCGAGAGCCCGAGGGTTTGAATCGGAAGGGCACCAAGCTGTCGGCGGCGCCTAGGGTTTAGGGATACACCTAGAGCTTCGACGGCTAGGGTTTTGCAGGTTAGGGTTTAGTGCACCTAACAATATTTTGGGTAAACATTTTGGAGATCGATAACCAAAACTGATACCAAGTGAATGTGAAATTTAAAATGATTTCATTGATCTGAAAGTGTACAATATATAATACAAGAGTGCTAAAATAGGCTACTCTAAAACAGGAATGGATATATCCTACAACAATACAATAATATCTCTAAATTAAATTAAGATATTCTATTACCGCCATTATTAAAAGAAATCTTTTTAGATAGAACGGTGCAGACAATATTGAGTGTGCATATGTCCAGCCAGGAAGGAGTTGCAAATGAGCTCGTGTGACCTTACACATTGAATGGAAATTATTCAGTTAAAACATGATATCGAGTTCAGGACACGCATGTTCAGAAAACTCCTTCATCAAATGCAGCAATAACTCAGTGGGGAACGTTTTGGAACTTGTCTGTGCTAGTGAAGATTCTGATATGTTTATGGAGAGCATTGACAAATACTCTCTACCATCAGCACTACAGTTAAACCGTAGATGGATAATACAGGACAATCTTTGTACCATACAATGCAGGTTTAGTAGAAGGCATTAATCATGTCTTCATACAATGTAACCAAGTAAAGAGAATCTGGAGAGTTTCAGTTCTTGGTCTTGATTTTGACCTAGAAATTCTGCAGTCTTTTACCAACTGGTTTTGGTCATGGTTTAAAATGGCACCTGGAAAGGAATTAAGCAATATGCTTGTCATGTTGTATTCTATGCAACGTATAGAAAAGTAGAAATAAAAGTGTTTTTGAAGGCCGACAAGGGAACATTGTTGATATTCTCATGCAAGCCAATAATGACCATTCAATCTCAAAGACAAGGAGAGCTGACATTAAAGATATCGATCACGAAATTCTTGCAAAAGAAACATGGCATTCCCAAATCTAGAGAATTGTTGATACAAGTGGAGCACACATCATAAAGATAGATGGTGCGTTTTGGAAGAATTAATCATATTTCCATGGCATGGTATATTTTCGAGCCAGTTGGTGTTCGAATGATCAATTCGGATGTTAGCCATTCTCCAGGCACTTCTGTGCTACAAGCTGAAGCGACGACAAGTTTGCTAGGTCTGAAGGCAGCTTTACCTCAAGGATTTCGCAGGGTAAATATCTTGACAGATTGTGATTTGTGAGGTCCTTACAAAACTTATTACAAATGTAGATAAAGATCCATGGGAATCAAGAGGTACGAGCCTATAGAACAGAACCTGTTCATGTCAGACAACCGCAAGACCATCCCAGCACCGCCTTGACGGGCTGAGAACGATCATCTACGGCACTGGCGCCGCCGCACTGGCTCGCAAGGCTGTCAATCACACTCTGGTCGAGCGGTCATTTGCCATCAACCAGACTTGGTTTCTTCTCTCCTTAGAACTCAAAGATTCAGAGGTACGAGCCTATAGAACAGAACCTGTTAAGTAAGGTCGTACCCTATGAAGCTAAGGCTCGGAGTAATATACTGAGTTTCTTTGTGCGATGTTTCCGATGTGAGATAAATGGTCAGAACGTAGGAGAGTTGCTTATTTGCTAAGAGTGTTTCTGCTCCTAAGATATACTGAATGGATTTATTCTCAGTGTTTTTCTTGCAATAATGTACCTGGAATGTGATTTGTGATTATTTGTATTTGCTACGACTCCATTAGTTTGTAGTTATTTGCTACTCTACTACTCCCTCCGTCCTATCACTCCTTATGGTAATTTGCACAAAGAGAAAGTGAGAGTCGAAATTAGATTCATTTCCTTCTACATATGGATTGTTTATGCTAATTAATTTGATGTAATTATTACAAAACATGAAAATGTAATTATTCATAGCATTAACTCATACTGCTGAATTAAGTAGTTTTGCTCTTCTATTTTTATCTACACTAATATTGTCGAAGAGACGATGATGAATGATCTTGAGATAAGTTGCAGCAAGGATCTTGAGGTAACTTAATTTATACTTTTTACTAGTATGAATTTAGTTGAGTTGAATAAAATTATAAATTTGCAATTTTTGATTTTATAAATAAATTTTATTGATCAATGTTTAATTGTTACTCTTTATTTAGTCCATTTTTAGTTCACCGCCCCCTTATCTATCTTTTTTCATCAGGTTTGCACTAACCCCGCACACAGAATCGTACACGCACAAGTTTAAATTATTCTCTCAAAAGTCGCACGTAATTAATATTCATTAAATACAAAGAATAAAATGACTAGAATTTGAGAAACATTTAGTGAAATTAGAATCTGGTTGCTCACACTACTAATTATGATTAAGGATAGAAGCAACGGCAAATCAATGATGACGCCATCCTGATTATCAGTGCAGTACTCCTGAGAGACTGGGGAGGTCTGCTTTCTCCACACTGCATTCACTCTGAAGTAGGGACGTTGTTTTCATCAGTGTCCAGAAAGAAGCATACGCACGAGGTGTCGTCGGCCTTGATAGTTGGGTATCTGGACTCACCATTCCAAGACTCCCAAGTCAAATGAATATTATCTTACGTACCTTTCAAAATTTCATCTTGAAGTTCTCATTAGTAAATGTAGGACTTGTTCTCTAAAATTATATTTTCTCATTCCATATAACATACAAAGTTTGATGAATTTTGATGAATTATTGATGTATCTTGTAAGATATCAAACAGGGTTGTCCTTGAAATTTCGAAAGTTTGTGCAAAAGAAATAATTTAATAAATTAATTTGATCATGCGAGTCATGTTGTTGGACATGTCATAATCACACATTTAACTTCACATAAAAATTATGTATGTAGATATACATACTAAATTTGCTTGGGGCGTTCCCGTGCAAGGCACCGTTTAATTTACTGCACGCACTCAAAAATGACACTAATATTAAATTTTTACGATGGGTTATTTCTAGATATCAATTTAGGTTTTGCCGTTTTAATGTCCAGTACAGCTTACTGTTGGTCACACACTTCTGCTTTCAATTTTCGACCTAATTAATGTACTTTGACAATATTTTGATATTTAATAAAGTTTGGGTAAGATATAAAACCTCATCTTAATCGATACGAAATTTAAAATGATATTACTAGATTTCTGATGTAGAATAAATTAAATACCCCTAAAGAGATTTTATCAGGATTGGAAGATATTGCACAATATTTTTCAGATTTATCAAATTCAAAACATTTCAAAAAGTATTCTAAATATATCGGGAAACACCCGGTCAACTTAGCCTAGTTTATAGGATGTGTAATAGATTACTATAAATTATATTATGATGTATACTTTTATTGTAATATATCGAACAATTGACTAAAGTTGAGTTATTTTACATCCATATAGATGACAAAACAAAGTAATGTTACTATCTAATATACATGAATTTGTTATAATAGATATTATTTAAGATATCAACATTAAACATGCGTCTGAAAATCATGAAAAAGATCCATGCAAATTCAATATTGAAAGGAGTGAGTAGAAATTTCCATACGAATTGCTTGATCAAGTTCTTTTTAAGAAATTAAAAATAGTTTAAAATAATTGGTTTTCCATTTATTCATGCTTTTCGGATCAGTTATGGTAATACTCTTGTTTTAGATATATTTCCATATACTTATTTCAATTTTTTTACATTTACATGATTAAACTCGGTAAAATAAATTTAACATGAATTTTTTTCTCTAGAATATCGCGAAGAGCAAATATTTGTCATCCACGTCAAAATGTAAATAACAAAATATAACTACTCCATGCGCCATCGATCGGCGTTGCGCTCTCTCTCTCTATTTTTAATTATAATTACATGCTATTGAACTAAAATACTTAATAGGAAAAAAGCCTTCTGGTCAGAGGAGTCTGCCTCACTCAGATTCAAAACTGTTTAATTTCGGCCCCCTAAATGCTCTCTTCTCTGTCCTCTTTTCTGCCTAACTTTCCTCAACTTTTTCACTATTACTGACCATTATCAGTAACAACGGTCTAATAACGGCTCCTAGAATGGTGGATCCACCGCAGGACCGCGGCGGAGCAGCCCCTCCTCGCAGCTTTGCACAAGCTCTTACCTCCAAACCTTCCCCCCTCTACTCCTCTCTCCCATCTAACCCCTCAATTCAACCCAAATCCGATTATAAAGGCAAAATAGCCTGCATTATATCGCCAGAGGAGGTCGCCGCCCTCTCAGCTCACTACGACAATGCTCTTGTCGAAAAATTCGCAAGGATTAAACCGTCAATGGAGTTCCTGCAAGAAGAGTTCGAATCAATTGGATTCACAGGCGAATACCAGTTGGGCTCGATCGACCACAAACATATCTTGATCCGATTTGAAGAACAGGAGGATTTCAGACGATGTTGGATGAAATCGCTATGGGCTTTCAAAGGAGCAGTGATGAAGGTTTTCAAATGGACCCCAAGCTTCTCACCGGAAACTGAGACCTCAATCATCCCTATTTGGGTAACAATCCATAAACTCCCTATTTTCTGGTACAACATAGCTATGTTAGAATCCATAGGCAACCAGATAGGCAAGTTTATAAAAATGGATGCCGCCACTGCCACTCTGTCTAGACCTTCTGCAGTCAAGCTATGTGTAGAGGTAGATCTTTTAGCTGAATTACACAACTCAGTAACCCTCACCATCAACCTTGAAGGTGAGGTTGATGATTTTCCCATAGAATATGAGTATCTCCCACTGTACTGTAACCACTGCAAAAGACTGGGGCATGAGGCTCAGGAATGCAGAATTCTTCATCCAGAATTAAGGCCCCTCCCCAATAGACATGAACCTGTTAGACCTCCTCCCATTAAGAACCCCAATACTCTACCACTCAAACCTTTGCCTAAACAAACTGGAACCTCAGGCACCTCCCTTAGGAATAAGGAACACACTCTCAAAAATCAATCAAACTTAGCCTATGTTAAAAAGCCAGCCTCCAACTCTACTGCTCCACAAAAGACAATCCTGACAGCAGCTGACAAAGGAAAGATTAAGATGCATGACTCTCCCAAAAAGTCTCAGTCAGAAGGTGCTTTGAACACAGTTCCTGAAGTGGACATCATCAACATTGAAGATACAAACTCATAGTCAGAAGCACTGGTTTTTCCACCACCCCTGCAACAATCTGAGAAGAATGACACCTGTCACAACTCTAGCTCTAACAAGGAGCCAAAACCAAACGACATGGAGATGATTCAGGAATTAGAATGGTCCTCCCCAAAGAAAATCACCACTTTTGCTTCAGATGACATTCTGATCCATCCAGGTAAGGACACTCTCTCTTCTGATAGCTCCCCAAATATTGACAAGTTTGCTTTTTACTCCCACCCTGGACAGGTCTCAAACAGATTCCTACCACTATTAAGAGAAGGAGAAGAGCTGGACTTAAGCTCCTCAGATGAAGATGATACAAATGCCGAGTCAGGAAAAATGGATGCAACACAAACTCCAGTTGCTACCTCAATCCCAGCTACAAATTCAGACATTCCCAATCCAGCTGCTGAGATAGATAAAGGTAACATTCCTACCTTCTTTACTCAGGTTAATAAGATCCTTACAAGGACGTCCACAAAGAGTCTTAAATCCCGTAAAAAATTATTAATAAGACCCTAAATATTAATTTTATGGTCTGGAATGTTAGGGGAATGGAGACTTCTATTGAGAGGATACAAAAACTTATTAGAATCCATAAACTGGAACTGATCTGTTTTATAGAACCTCAGCACAAAAATGAAGAATGCATAGACTACTGTCATAAGTTTCATTTTTCACATTGCATGTACTCATCACTATGTAAAATCTGGATTATGTGGAAAGATCAGATAGAAGTAAATCTCAGATTAGATAATAATCAATTCTTGCTAGTACAGATCAAAAGTCTTAAACTTAATCAGTCAATGGAGACTGCTTTTGTTCATGGCCTGAGATCAAGGAAAGGAAGGAAAGACTTATGGACTGACCTTAAAAATTTAAATCTATCTGAAGCTTTATATATAGGGGACTTTAATGCTATGTCTTCAATTTCTGAATATAGAGGTCCATCTTCACCTAAGCTAGGTAGTATTCAGGATTTAAGTGATTTTATTGATACTATGCCACTACACACACTCAACACTGTAGGTAACTTCTTCACATGGACTAATGGCAGAACTAAAGAAAATGGAAAAAATCTCATCATTGAGAGGCTGGATAGGGCTCTTTGCTCTCTCCAGTGGCTAACTAAATTTCCACAATCTTCAGTCTTTGTCCTAAATAAATTATCTTCTGACCATTGCCCTCTTCTCCTTAGAGTAGGAAGTGATATCCCTTCAGTCCCAAAGCCTTTTAGATTCATAAACATATGGTTTAAAAGAGAAAAATTCATGGATTTTATTAAATCACATTGGAATGAATCTCAAGAGGGTAGAGGCATGCTAAAACTATTTATCAAGCTAAATTATCTCAAAACTCACTTGAAAAAGTGGAATAAAGAGATTTTCGGCAACATAAGTGATAATGTAGTAAAGGCAGAAGAACAACTAAGTCTCCAGGAAGTGAATTTTGATTTAAATAGTTCAACTGATGAACTAATTAAATTAAATAAGCAAAAGCCCTTTTAGTCAGATCACTAAAAGAGGAAAAACATTTCTGGAAAAATAAGGCTAAAGTAAAATGGCTTACTGAAGGTGATGAAAATACAAAAATTTTCCATCAAACAGTGAAGGAAAAAAGATGTAAACTTCAAATCACCAAAATTAAAAGTTCCTCAGGGATTTGGCTTGATGACATTACTGATATACCAAATGAAGAAATTCAACTTTTTCAGAACCTGTTATCTGATGAGCCTCATCCAGAACATGAACTTTTTGCATCTCATTTTCTATCAAAAATCCCTAATTTGGTGACAGATAAAGTTAATGAAATGCTAACTAAGCCATTTACTTTACAAGAATTAAAGCAAATTTTCAAAGGCCTTAACAAACTGAGTAGTCCAGGACCAGATGGTTACACTGCTCAGTTCTATATTAAAGCCCGGGATATTATTTGCTTAGATTTACTTGAGGCATCAAATGTTTTCATGTCTAAATCACATATACACAGAGGCATTTCTAGTACTTGGATCACTTTGATTCCAAAGAAAGAAACTCCTATAACATTCAGTGATTATAAACCTATCAGTGTTTCCAATGTGTCAAACAAAAAAAAAAAAAAATCTTAATGGAAAGACTGAAAATTATGATGCCAAAATTAATTTCCCCACAACAATCTGCATTCCTTCAAAATATAGATATAGTTGATAATGTCATTTATTTGAAGGAAATGTTAAGATTTTTGGAAAAAAAAAATCAGAGACCCTAATTGCATTCTGAAATTAGATTTGATGAAGGCTTTTGATAGGGTTAGCTGGTCTTTTTTGAAAAAAATCCTCCAAAAATTTGGTTTTAATGGCAAATTTATTGACTGTATACTCAAAAACCTCTTGATGCCTGGTTCTCTGTACTAGTAAATGGTGGCCCTGTAGGATTTTTCAAAGCCTCTAGAGGAATCAAACAGGGAGATCCCTTATCCCCATTCCTATTTAACCTATTTTCAGAAGTCTTCACCAGAAGCCTTGCTTTTGTTTTTGAATCTGGGAATTTATCTTACTACAGCCTTTCTCCCCAAGCCATTAACATTTCACACCTCTCCTATGCTGATGACACAGTGATTTTTCTAAAAGAATCTAGACTTAACCTAGTCTAGATCAAAGCTTTTCTTGTTAAAAAAATTTGAAGAAACCACTGGCCAAAAAATTAATTTTGAAAAAAGTGAGGTCTTTCTGGGAAAACATGCCACAGAGAACAAACAGAGACATGTTTTGAGTATTTTAGGCATGAGAAAAGGTAGTTTTCCATTTAAATATTTGGGGGTACAAATCTTTTCTGGTAGAATTCTGAACATCCATTTTCAAAATATTCTGGAAATAATTGATAGAAGAGTTAAAAACTGGAAGAACATTTGGTTGTCTGCTGGTGGTAGATTAACTCTAATCAAATCATGTTTACAGTCATTACCTCAGCACATTTGGGCAGTCATGGAGCCAACTAAACAGATAATAAAAAAAATTGAGAGGAAATTCTCAATATTTTTTTTGAGCTCCACTGAAAAAGGTCCAAAAAAAACATGGAAGAAATGGGATGCCTTATGCTTTCCCATTTTACAAAAAGGACTAGGATTCAGATCTCTTTCATCCACACTTACAACATACTCATGTAAACTGTAGTGGAAATACCAAATGGGAAGTGCTCCTTGGACACATTTCCTGGCTTCCCTGCCTGATACACATAAAAATTCCCAAAACTAGAAAAGGATTTGCAAGGTGAACATTTTTGCAAAATCAAATTCAAGGGTGATAGTTGGTTCTGGTAACTGTAATTTTTGGAAATCAAATTGGACTGATTTTAGTCCAATAATTGATTATTATGAACCAGTTTCTGAACAAATACTTAATGCCACTGTTGCAGATTTTGTTCTCAATAAATCCACCCTGCTGCCTCTTCTGCAACAACACCTTCCTCCTAATATCCTTCTATTTCTCCACTCCTGCACCACCTCCCCATATAGGGATGACCTTGTCATCTGGAAGCCAGACATATTGGGATTTTTCTCCATTAAATCTGCCTATCAGAAATTGAGACCTTCACTCCCTATAAGGCATGTTCTTAAAAATATTTGGTTTCCACAACTTCAGAAAAAAATATACATCTTTATGTGGAAACTCCTTAATGCCATGTTACCCTTTGATGATATTGTAATACACTTTGGCTTTCAGTCTGCCTCAAACTGTTGTTTTGTAACAGCTAAGATTCTTTGCATCATTTCTACTCCCGGTGTCCCATAAGTCTTGAACTGTGGAATTTTATGCACGGTTTATGCTTCTCAAAATTCTTTATTACTGACAATTTATGGGATAGACTTGCCACATGTTGGGCTTTCTCAGGGTTATAAGCCATTCATACAAGAAACTCATATTGCTCTATCCATAGTCTGCTCGCTGCTATGGAAAGCAAGGAACAAGAAACTCTTTGAAGAATCACCCCCTTCACTGTTTCAACTGAAAAAAGACCTTAAACAAGAACTTTTCTGGGCTCTGATTAGGCATCCTATGCCTCTTAGAACTCAGGTGGACTCTGAGCTGGCTTCAGCAGGTCACATTCTAACACCCTATATTCCCCCAAAACAAAACTTTACTTCAGTGGTATGGAATAGAACCTTCCTGGGATACAAGGCCAATGTAGATGCCTCCTGGTAGAATGGTTTAGCTGGCATTGGCATCATTATTAGGTGCAACTCTGGAATTCTCATCACAACAAAGACTCTTTTCACTGAAACTTCTGACCCTCTCCTGGCGGAGCTGATGGCCATACAAGCAGGTGCTGAATTTGCAAAAGGACTACACACAGAAATCACAGTGGAATCTGATTGTCTACAAGCAGTTCATATGATCTTTAATCCCTCAAAGAGACACTGGAGACTCATACCTCTGCTAGACTCAATCTCTACTCAATCACTACCTTTCAACCTTTTCCATACTCTCAGAGAAGGGAACCAGCCTGCTGACTCCCTAGCTAATTGGGCTCTGCTCCACAAATCAGGCTGCACCTTCACTAGATCCAATCTACCCTCAGTTACAAAGGGTTTGCTAAATCTGGATGCTTCAGTCTTCCCAACTATCAGACCATCAACCTGCACCAGACTGAGCCTTTTTCATCAAGTAGCTGCGTATTCTTTCGTCTTTCTAGGATAGCTATAATGTACTACACTTGACTCATTTTAATTGGGGACTGCCTAGTGTTTTGCTCAGCAATTCACTAATAAGTAGCCAATTTTACATAAGGTTTTGACAAGTGTATTGAGGCTTCTAATCCTCCCCTAGAACTTAACTTTTCAGCATTAGCAGAATCTAGATAGTCTGTACATTTCATTTTGATCATGTATTTCACCACTTTTGTGGTTTTTCATGGTTTAGGGAGCCTAATATAATCTCCTCCATCTCTGATGGTTTTATCTAAAAATAAAATACTTAATAGGAATGTAATAGATAACATCAAAATATAGAACGGTTTTATGGAGATATTTTATAGTCGAAGACCATCTTATCATCAGTGCTTATTTTCTTAACGAGTTTGTCTCACTGACACCCTTGCCTGTTGTGCCTCTTTTGTAGTATTTGGTGTAAAGCGTAAACGGAGTTCTCGCCAGAAAAAGATTTACGAAGAATAAGAATGAATATTTTTCAATTTGAATTTATTTTTATAACTATATATATTGTAACTATTGTACAATAAAAGAGTAGAGAAGAGATTTTTGTAATTAATAAATATTCAGTTTTAATCAAATTTTCAAGAACTGTGATTGTGAAAAGATATTTATATATATTTTCTTTAGGTGTGATTGCCGAGTAATATTATATATTTAGATATGAGTTTTATTCCAACTACCTTTTCATCTACACACGAGTCCTGCATAAAAGACTCCAGGATCTAATATCCATCCTACTGAACAAATTATACATATTGAGGGCCTGTTTGTCTGAATTTATTTCTTACTGATCTGAATTGAACTGAACTGAACTGAACTGAAGTGAAATTAATGTATTGAAACATAGAATCAGTATATCTTATTTTACCTGAATTTGATTAAATTATAATTTGCTGAATTGAACTGGATTGAACTGAGTTGAACTGCTCTACTTATAAGATCCAACAAACAGGGCCTGATGCCAGTGATGAAGAGGGTTCCTCAGGTTTGGATATGACTCAGAAAGGAGAGAAGTCCGTAACATGTACGCGAGATTTTTCCTTTTTCTCTTTCAATTTTAGACCAACAAGTTTTTTCTTTCTTTTTTCCTTTCACACCTTAATAATGTAATTTGACAGTATTTTGATACTTAATATATTCTACTTTTGAAGAGTAGAAATTATATTAATTAAAATATAATTTTACAATACAAACTATTACGAGACATTTGCCAAATCATGTGCTTCTTGCACTACGTGCCTACTGACTTTGCTGCATTCAAAGAACTCAAATGTTGAAGTGCATGCTTTAATATCCTGAATCAGGTCTTGATAAGTGCATGATTTTATTATGCTTTTATTCAAATATATCATGTAAATGTAAAAAAAATGAAATAAATATATGGAAATATATCTTAAACAAGAGTAATTCCATAACTAATCCGAAAAGCATGAATAAATGGAAAACCAATTATTTTAAATTATTTTTAATTTCTTAATAAGAACTTAATCAAGCAATTCCTATGGGAATTTCTACTCACTCCTTTCAATATTGAATTTGCATAGATATTTTTCATGATTTTTCAGACTCATGTTTAATGTTGATGTCTTAAGTAATATCTATTATAACAAATTCAGGTATATTAGATTGTAAAGTTTATTTGTTTTGTCCTCTATATGAACGTAAAATAACTCAACTTTAGTCAATTGTTCGATATATTACAATAAAAGTACACATCATCATATAATGTATAGCAATCTATTACGCATCCTATAAACTAGGCTAAATTGACCTGGTGTTTCCCGATATATTTAGAATACTTTTTGAAATGTTATGAATTTAATAAATCTGAAAAATAGTGTGCAATATTTTCCAATCCCGATAAAATCTCTTCAGGGGTATTTAATTTATTCTACATCAGAAATCTAGTAATATCATTTTAAAATTCGTATCGATTAAGATGTGATTTTATAACTTACCCAAACTTTATTAAATATCAAAATACTGTCGAAGTACATTAATTAGGTTGAAAATTGAAAGAAGAAGTGTGTGACCATTATTAAGTTGTACTGGACATTAAAACGGAAAAACCTAATTTGAACAAACAAGCTCAAAAATTAAGTCAAGCGAAAAGTTACTGAATCAGTCAAAACTTGAACCAAACAAGCGTCACTCCGAGCAAATTCACATATAGTTAAAATTCTTTGTAAGGATTTGTGTTTATTTTATCACTAGACACTAGTTAATTAAATTGATATCTAGAAATAACCCATCGTAAAAATTTAATATCAGTGTCATTTTTGAGTGCGTGCAGTAAATTAAACGGTGCCTTGCACGGGAACGCCCCAAGAAAATTTAGTATGTATATCTACATACATATAATTTTTATGTGAAGTTAAATGTGTGATTATGGCATGTCCAACAACATGACTCGCATGATCAAATTAATTTAAAAATTATTTCTTTTGCACAAACTTTCGAAATTTCAAGGACAACCCTGTTTGATATCTAACAAAATTCATCCATAATTCATCAAAATTAATCAAACTTTGCATGTTATATGGAATGAGAAAATGTAATTTTAGAGAACAAGTCGTACATTTACTAATGAGAACTTCAAGATGAAATTTTGAAAGGTAAGATGATATTCATTTGACTTGGTAGTCTTGGAATGGTGAGTCCAGATACCCAACTATCAAGGCCGATGATACCTCGTGCGTATGCTTCTTTCTGGACACTGATGAAAACATCGTCCCTACTTCAGAGTGAATGCAGTGTGGAAAAAGCAGACCTCCCCAGTCTCTCAGGAGTACTGCACTGATAATCAGGATAACGTCATCATTGATTTGCCGTTGCAGAAGCTCCTGAAGAAGTAGTATTGAGATTAAAGATAGAAAACTGAATATATTTATTTTCTATCCTTAATCATAATTAGTAGTGTGAGCAACCAGATTCTAATTTCACTAAATGGTTCTCAAATTCTAGTCATTTTATTCTTTGTGTTTAATGAATATTAATTACGTGCGACTTTTGAGAGAATAATTTAAACTTGTGCGTGTACGATTCTGTGTGCGGGGTTCGTGCAAACCTGATGAAAAAAGATAGATAGGGGGCGGTGAACTAAAAATGGACTAAAAAAAGAATAACAATTAAACATTGATCAATAAAATTTATTTAGAAAATCAAAAATTGCAAATTTATAATTTTATTCAACTCAACTAAATTCATACTAGTAAAAAGTTTAAATTAAGTTACCTCAAGATCCTTGCTGCAAATTATCTCAAGATCATTCATCATCGTCTCTTCGACAATATTAGTGCAGATGAAAATAGAAGAGCAAAACTACTTAATTCAGCAGTATGAGTTAATGCTATGAATAATTACATTTTCATGTTTTTTAATAATTACATCAAATTAATTAGCATAAACAATCCATATGTAGAAGGAAATGAATCAAATTTCGACTCTCACTTTCTCTTTGTGCAAATTACCATAAGGAGTGATAGGATGGAGGGAGTAGTAGAGTAGCAAATAACTACAAATATGAAATAACTAATGGAGACGTAGCAAATACAAATAATCACAAATCACATTCCAGGTACATTATTGCAAGAAAAACACTGAGAATAAATCCCTTTAGTATATCTTACGAGCAGAAACCCTCTTAGCAAATGAGCAACTCTCCTTCGTTCTGACCATTTATCTCACATCGGAAACATCGCACAAAGAAACTCAGTATATTACTCCGAGCCTTAGCTTCATAGGGTACGATCTTACTTAACAGGTTCTGTTCTATAGGCTCGTACCTCTGAATCTTTGAGTTCTAAGGAGACAAGAAACCAAGTCTGGTTGAGGGCAAATGACCGCTCGACCAGTGTGTGATTGACAGCCTTGGTCTTGCGGTTGTCTGCAATGAACATGTTCAGTTCTATAGGCTCGTACCTCTGAATTCTTGAGTTCTAAGGAGACAAGAAAACAAGTCTGGTTGACGACAAATGAATCCTTGAGTTCTAAGGAGACAAGAAACCAAGTCTGGTTGACGACAAATGACCGCTCGACCAGAGTGTGATTGACAGCCTTGCGATGCCAGTGTAGATGATCGTTCTCAGCCCGTCAAGGTGGTGCTGGGATGGTCTTGCGGTTGTCTGACAGGTTCCGCAGATGATCGTTCTCAGTCCGTCAAGGCGGTGCAGGGATGGTCTTGCGGTTGTCTGACAGGAAACCAAGTCTGGTTGACGACAAATGACCACTCGACCAGAGTGTGATTGACAGCCTTGCGAATGCCAGTGCGGCGGCGCCGGTGCCGTAGATGATCATTCTCAGCCCGTCAAGGGGGTTGGAAGATCTTCCGGTTGTTTGACAGACCTCGCCCCCTTTTTGCCACTGCCAGGTAAGTTTTCCCGCCAAAGGATCACTTATTTTTATTTTTTTAGTCTTTAAGGGTAATAAAGACTCCAACTTTAATTTTTTTTAGTTTACTTTCTTCCTGTTTGTGTAGAATAATAAGGGCCGATGGATTTGGGGAGAAATGACGAGAAGTTCGTGTGCTCGTTGCTCCAGGTAATTTGTCTTGAATTAGCTTTCTCGGGGTTCTGTATCAATAGAGCTTCTCAATTTAAGATTGATTTTATGTTATACTTTGCAAATAATATCATTTTCTGCACTGTGTCAATAATATCTTGAATCCAATCAAACTCTTTTATTACTATTTAAAAAAAATTTATATCTACACAGCGCTATGGAATAATATTATTCGCACAGTGTAGAAAAAACTTGTTATGAACCAAAAATAAAAATCATACTCATTATTTAATGCATATTGGCGATCTAATGTTGACTTAACCTTACCTGTACGGGTTGAAACAGACGAAAAGTTTTCAAGAGCCACTTGTTATAATTTATTTTTAAAACTAGTTCAGCTATTTGCAATGGCAGATCGAAAAATTGCCAGATCTCGCTACAGCTATTCATCATTATGATCTATTGGTTTTACCTGCATATTATTCAATAACATTAGCATGTGGTTAACTTAAAAAGTCCGTACTTAAAAGGAAATTAAATTATTCTCCATTTCATAATAGTTTATAGACTTTTATTATGGAGATTTGACCTAGCTATGTGTGTCTAGATAGTTTAATATTTATAGAGTCTATTATATTAAAAATTCAATATCTTAATTATCGTATTATAATTTTAATATTAAATATAAAAGCTCAAATACATAATCAACCAAGTCTTTGAAAAAAAATGTATATAATGTATTCTAAATGGGAATGACAACACTATATGAATTTGAATAAAGATCGGTAAAAAGTGTTGAGTACAATAAATAAGATGGAAACCATCTTTAGAATTCAAGGATTCAGAGATACATTCTAGAGAACAGATGTGTTCAAGTAAGATCGTGATGGAAAACATCTAAAGATTATAACACAACAATGAAGCGTTTCACCTTCAATGTCATGCAGGGAATTAATTAAGATAACTCAACAACTATGGGACTTCTAACTGAATAATTCTTGGATCGCCATACTAGATATCCTTTGGTCGTGCCTCTAGCTGAACCAGGAATACTGGCAAAAGTCACTTCATAAGTCCACTGCTTGGTTAGTTTCGAAAAGTACAAGGAAAATGGTCTAACGGCTACTTAAACTCCTGGCGGAGAAACAATCTGTACACTATACAGTTCATTGGATGCACTGACACTGGTTAGGGTTCTTGTAACTGTTTGAAATAGTGATAACAATGTTGCGAGTCGAATAGAAAACGATGGATGATTTAGCTGTGCTTCTTGCACTGGCGTAGTGGTCTCACAATGCACCTAACTCGAGGCAATCTTACTCACTTGCTCGCTTGTGTAATTCAATCCGCACAAGTAAGGAATGTAATCATCAGGACGGGTGTCGTAAACAAGTCCGGGATCGTTTGCCTTCACTGGATCGACATGGCCAGCACCACGCGTGTAAAGGTTAGCAGCATTGGAGGTCTCATCCGGGATGGGAGTGTTGCCATGGTTCTTTTGATAAGCAGTAGTCATCATAGCAGATTTAATTGCAGCTGGTGACCAAGAAGGATGTGCACTTTTGAGAAGCACGGCCACGCCACTAAGATAAGGACATGCCATGGATGTTCCTGATATTATGTTAAACGGAGATTTCTCCCTTTCTCCTTCAATAGAGGTGAACCAAGCCCCGAGAATGTTAACTCCAGGGCCAACTAAATCAGGCTTCAAAATGCCTGGACTTATCGAATTGAGGCCTCTGGAAGAAAATGCAGCTACTGATGGAGCACGAACATCCCCGATGACAGCTCCCTCGAATCTAATTGCAGCTTTCGGGTTTCGCGAGGAATTAACATAGCTTAGGATATTTTCTCCATCTGAATAACTTACTTGACTGGTTGGGAGAAAAATTGTTTGCAGTGGCATAGAGTACCCGCTTGCTCTCCGGTTCCACAGAATCACTCCATTTGCACCAGTGCTTGTTAGCTTTCGTGCTACAGCAGCGCTTTGCACGCTTCGAATGTACACCACAATCTTACCTTTGAGATTGAAGCTATCCAGTGAAACATTACAAAACTGATGATCGCGAGAATTCAATACCGGGTAAATGAGTGGAAATGGTTTAGAGCTTGAAATTCTTGGGGTGAAATTTCTTACCATTTCCCAACGCAAGAACCGCCCTTAATTTTTTATCGGTTGAACTTGCACCGACAGTCAGATACCATGGAGCAGAGTTGGATATAGTGCTGGGTGAAGGGCCTGAGTTTGCATCGCACTGAATGAGCCAATTGCCTGGTTTCAGATAGAGCCAATTGCCAGTTTGCATCGCACTGATCACCACCCAATGACATAGAAGTTACATCAACTCCATCTGAAATGGCAGCGTCGATTCCAGCTTGAAACTTACTATCAATCAGTTTCACAAAGTTCTTAACTAATCTTTCTATTCTAGCACGTATGTTTAAATATGAGACAATGTTTAAACACTGAAAGAAAGAACACAAAAAATGGTTACGCAGTTCGGTGCTAAAACACCTACGTCTGTTGGGCCTTACCCACTCTGAAAATCATCCACTAAAATAATTCAGATCAGTTACAATGTTCTCCAAACAATTAACTATCTAAAACTTATCTTATACGTGTGGATTCGTGACATCCCCTCACTGCCGGTCAGCAACTCCTCGTTGTTGTCTTGACCACTTCCCCTGAAGTATTAAGACTTGTTGTTTTCAGACTGCTGGCGATGGCAAAGGCCTATTGAACTTCCTTCAATAAGCTACTCCAACTATAAAGTTATTCTGATCTGCAGAATACTTTCTTGTAAGATGGATAAATGTTGTCGCAACTTTTCTGTATATTTATAGTCCAAGGCTGTGCTTCTGTGTTGATCTTCTCGGTCCTTCAATCACGGCAAGGATAATCGTATCATCCAGCACATCACAGCACCACTTAGTCTTCTAGCTATATTCTACTTCTATAGCTTAAGGATAAGAAATATATTCTTTCCTTATTTAAGACTAATTCTAAATAGAATACAACTCACACATATATTTTTTATCTAATTAAATAAGAACTGAAACATTCTTCGAGTATCATCTTGATTCTTTCGAATCTCTTGTTTGATCAATCTGAGTTGTACTTCACATCAAAGACTGTTGCTCGGTTTTTGATCTTCATGAGCAAGTGTTTAAACATGAGAGCATGTTTAAACATAGTCAACTTCTACAAAATAGCCAACGCATTAATGCTAAGTCTTCTGGACTCTTCAATCTCCCCCTTTGGCATTTTGTGGAACCATAAACTTTATTTTGATGCATGACTCCCCCTTTCATTTAGAAATCCAGTCATAGGAAGAAACAACAACTAAACTCCCCCTACTTACCAGACATAGGAAGAAACAATTATTCATGTGAACAGCCACACTATGTTCCATAACTAAATTGGACACATTAAAAACTTCCTTAACATCCAAAATAAATGGCCAACCAATATCATCAAAATAGTCTTCCACTTGGGAACATAAAAATGCCAAAGCCGTAACAAAATCATCCAAAAATAGAAAATACACTCCCAAAAACAATGTCACAACATTCAACCATAGAAGCAGAGAACAAGAGAGAGAGAGAGAGAGAGAGAGAGAGACAACTTAAAAACTCAGAACTTGTGAGAACCATTGCTCTCATCACCATTGTCATCAGATTCAACCAAAGCTTTAAGTTCTTCCTTCAGGTCAATAATCTTGAGACGATGAGCTTTAAGCTGAGCCTTGATCTCTGCAATTCTGATCTTGGCATAGTTTTCTTCTGCAGGTGGCAGATCAGAATCTTCTTCAATAGGTTCAGTGAGATCATTTCTCTTGGCCAGCACTGTCAGATTAACCCGAACCTCTGAGCACTGAATTATAGCATCATCCTCAGCATCCTGGACTCCAGCATGCCTCAAAATCCCAGTGATAAGTGCTGGATAGATAAGGTATTCATCAGACTTCAAATTTCTGGCAATGAAGTGAATTCTCTCAAGTAAAAACCATCCCAGATTGAAAGGCTTCCTGGTGCCAATGCAATATATCACCCCTGCCATTTCTTCAGTGACTCTGGAAACATTTTTGGACATTGTCCACATATTAGCCACTACCCTGTACAGACAGAAGTACTTCTGGGTAAGAGAAGATGCCAGAATGGTTGGTGTGTCACCCCATTCAGCCAAACTGCCACCAGATAACTCTAATGCCACCACATCATAGTTCAGAGTGAACCCTTCTGGATAAGCACTAGATGGACACCTCCTTTGATCAACTCCAAGATACAGATTGATGGTAAATGGATCAAACCTGTACAACTTGCCTATGACATAGACCTTGCGAAACCAGGGAGATGTAGGATCACTATTCCCTTTTCTCAGATTGGAATAGAACTCATAAACCAAGTCCTTGTTGGCACTGACACAAGAGTTAGCAGGTTTAAATATGTGGATCTGTTTCATGAAATCCACAAAAGCTGGGATTTTGAACTGCTCAGTCAACCTTTTCTCCACATTTAGACTCTTCTGCACCATCTCTGCATGCTTATGAATTGCTTTCTGAGAATAGAACTTCTCATTGACTGCACTCAGCAACAAAGGATCTGCATCACCAACTCTGAACTTGGATCTAATGCCCCCAATCTTCACTTTATCACTGCTTCTGGTAGAATCTGAATGCACAGACTCATTACTACTCTCCACAACTTCATCAGTTGTCTTGATTTTCCCTTCCTCCTCACTGACAATAAATTCCTCAGAGGCCACCTTCTTAGACACATCAGGAGCAGCAGACCTCTTCCTCTTCTTAGTTTCTGGAGGAAACACTTTAATCAATGGTGGAAGATCATCCAATTTCTTCTTATTTTTCTTCTGCTTCTTCTTAGTCCTCTTCTGCTTTTTCTTCTTATACTTGAGCTTGGATAAAGGTACACCATCTTCATTGTCTGAGATCTCTTGATGCATGCTGCCATCTTTGACTAACTCTGGCTCTCGAACAGTCTGTACTGGACCATCTTCTTTCTGACTTTCAACCTTTCCCTTCTTTCTCTGATAAAACTTCCTAATCTTAGGCCCTCCAGCATCCTTCTGAGCTAGTATCACTCTCAGTTCCAACTTCAAGGCTCTCATAAACGAAATCTAGTTGGGGTTCACCCTCAAAATTAACTACCACAAGAACTGTGGGATTCTGACTCTGTTCTTTCTCACCAACATCATTCTCATTCTGCATCTCATGGTCTACAGTACCCACATCAGTATCACCCATCTCAGGTTCAACATTTTGAGACTTTGGTGTATCACTATCACTCATACACCCTTGTAGAATCAATAGACTATCTAATACACCAAGTTCAACATCATTAACACCCAAATCAACTAATTCATCAGATTCAGAACTACCCATGGTGATTTAGACACAGATGCAGGTTCAAACACAACACCAAACTTCAATACTACACAAACACCACACTCCTAACACTTTGCAAACTACAGATGGCTTCCTAGATCCCTGACACTCAAGAAAAATCCAATCTTGATCAAGGATTGAGTGTTTACCTTGTGCATGCAAGCACTTCAATGCTCAGGACAAGAGGATGAAGAACACTCTGTGACCGTAACCCTGTGGCGATGATGCTGAATCCCTTGAGACCGGCGGCCGAACCAGCTTTGATCGGAGATCGGAAAGCTGCGTTGAATCGAAACCGAGATTGCCGTTCGTTGGAATTGGGAACGACGAAGAGCAATATCTGCTGAGAAAAAAAATACCTTTTTCCCTCTTATAATTTAGGCTTTTCCAAAATTCAAATCCAAGTCCAAAATAGAAATTAGTTCTCTATTTATATTCTAGTCCCTCCATTTTTCAAGAATTTCCGATTGCCCCTCATAAAATAAATATGAGCTCAAGCCTCTGTCTTTCAGCCCAGAAATCTAAATTATTCAGCCCATTTTCAAAGAGTTGACTAGACTGGCCCAATAGACTATCCACTTCATTTTCTGGCTAACTCTCCAGTGTTTAAACACACTGATTCACAGTGTTTAAACATCCTTCACACCGACTTCTTTTTGTATTTTTCTTTTTCAACATAAATAAAAGACACAAAATAGTAAACAATAATATACAACAAATAAGAGGTGATCAGAGGTACCTCAAATTCGACAAACACCTAAGTGTTGTCTTAGTGTCTCAAATCTTGCAGAATCCAGTGGTTTGGTGGAGATATCTGCAAACTGTTCAGCACTAGGAACAAATTCAATGGTCAGTTTCTTCTTTTCCACCAAGTCTCTGATGAAGTGGTGCTTGATGTCTATGTGCTTTGTCTTCTTATGATCAACAAGATCATGGGAAAGATCAATGGCTCCCTTATTATCACATTTTATGATTAGAGTATCCTGCTTGAATCCATAGTCTTTCAACATCTGCTTCATCCATAGTAGTTGCTGGCAACAACTTCCAGCTGCTAAATACTCTGATTCAGTGGTAGACAGTGAGATAGAATTCTGCTTCTTGCTGTACCATGACACTAGATTCCCTCCTACATAGAAACATCTTCCAGTAGTACTTTTCTTGTCTTCTGAATTCCCAGCCCAATCAGAATCACTGTAGCCAAGAATCTCAGCTTGACTTCCCCTAGAATACCAGAGACCATAATCAGCAGTTCCATGTACATATATGATAATCTTCTTGACTGCAGAAAGATGACACTCCTTGGGATCAGATTGAAATCTCGCACATAGTCCAACACTCAAACAAATAAATGGCCTACTTGCAGTGAGATATAGTAAGCTCCCAATTATACTTCTATAGAGCTTAATATCTACCTTCACACCGTACTTGTCATAAGTCCGTTTTTCTGTAGATGCCATTGGAGTTCGCATACTCTTAGAATCATGCATCCCAAATCTCTTAACCAAGTTTAAAGTGTACTTGGTTTGATTGATGAAGATACCTTCCTTGTGTTGTTTGACCTGAAGCCCTAGAAAATACATCAGTTCACCAACCATGCTCATTTCAACTCACTCTTCATCATCTCTATAAAGCTATCAACCAACTTTTGAGATGTTGACCCAAAGACAATATCATCTACATAAATTTGGGCAAGCAGAATATGTTTTTCATGTTTAAACACAAAGAGCGTTCGGTCTACTCCCCCTCGTCGATAACCTTTTTGCAAAAGAAATTGAGTGAGACGCTCATACCAAGCTCTGGGAGCTTGCTTAAGACCATATAACGCCTTTTTCAGTCTGTAAACATGATCAGGAAAATACGGATCTTCAAACCCCTTGGGTTGTTCAACATATACTTCTTCCTTGACAATGCCATTCAAGAATGCACTCTTGACATCCATCTGAAAAAACTTAAATTTCATAATACACGACATAGCAAGCAAAAAATGAACAGATTCTAACCTTGCAACCGGAGCAAAGGTTGCATCAAGTCAACACCTTCAACTTGAGTATATCCTTGAGCTACAAGTCTAGCCTTGTTTCTGGTGAAATTACCATCTCCATCAGACTTGTTCTTGAAAATCCACTTAGTACCAATGACATTGACTCCTGGAGGCCGTGGAACAAGATACCATACATCACTCCTTGTGAACTGCTCCAGTTCCTCTTGCATGGCTGAAATCTAGTACTCATCATTCAATGATTCCTTGTGATTCTTGGGTTCTATGGAGGAGAGAAAGCATTGCAACACATGCATTCCAGCGTTCATTTTGGTGTAGTCTTTCCTTTCTGTTTGCCTCAGATTGTACGTTTTAGGTGGAGGGTTGACAAATGTAGATGGATCAGATGTTGTAGCTTCAGATACAGTGGTAACGTCAGGAGCTTCATATGATGTCGTAACATCAGGCAGAGATCAATCAATATCTGAACTGATTGACAGATCATGTTCATCTTCAAGTAGAATTCCACTACTGATGTCCTTCAGATCTTTAATGACCACATTGTTGGACTCCATCATGACATTTGTGCGATTATTGAAAACCCTGTATGCCCTGCTATTTGGAGAATAACCAAGAAAAATACCAACATCAGCCCTTTTATCAAACTTAGCGAGAGGTTCACGATCTCTGAGAATGTAGCATGCACTCCTAAATACATGAAAGTAAGAGACGTTTGGTTTCCTCCCTTTCCAGAGTTCATAGGCAGTTTTCTGAGTGAATGGACGGATATAGACTCGGTTTATTGTATGACACGCAGTATAAACTGCCTCAGCCCACCATTTCTTGGGAGTATCATTTTTTGCCATCATAGCTCTTGACATGTTGACGAGAGTCCTGTTCTTGCATTCAACAATACCGTTTTGCTGTGGTGTGATTGGGGCAGAAAACTCATGCTTGATTCCAAGTTTTGCACAGAAATCCATCATAATAGAGTTTGAAAATTCCCTCCCATGGTCACTCCTTACTCGAACAACTTTAAGACCGTCATGTGATCTTTCAGTATTAACTTGTGTAATGAGCTCAATAATAATGCTCACTGCATCTGATTTTTCTTTTAGGAATTTCACCCAAGTAAACCTGGAGAAATCATCTACACATACAAAGATATATTTTTTCAACGTTAGTTGGACTGATTGGTCCCATTAAATCCATATGCAGCAGTTCAAGACCATAGGAAGTAGTAATCTCATGAAGTTTAGAATGTGGTGACCTGACCTGTTTACCTTCGTGGCACGGTGGACAATTCAACTCCTTTGTATAAGAGAGTAGTGGTACTCCTCTTATTGCTTCAAGCTTTGTCACCTTAGACGTGTTTTCAGGTTTGCATGACCAAGCTTCTTGTGCCACAGAAGATTGTCGTCCACACTTACTTTGAGACAACTTACTGAATCATCTAGAATGTAGCAATTATCTTATGATCTACTGCCAATAAGAACACCCCGCTCGTCCTTCCTGACTGTGCACACTTTATCATCAAATAAAACTGTTAGTTTGTTGTCACATAGATGGCTAATACTGAGCAAATTTGCCTTTAGTCCATCCACCAGAAGTACGTCTTGAAATACTGGAAAGTTCTTGACTTGTAACTCCCCGTTTCAGGTTATTCTACATTTCTTCCCATCTCCAAATCTGACTGTTCCAGTCCAGGGAACAATATTGCTTAATAACTCAGGAGTACCTCTCATATGTCTAGAACAACCACTATCGAAGTAACAGGCATCTCTGGCATATGAGCTATAACAGGTATGAACAGCATAACAGTAGTTGGTTTTTGGAACCCATACCTTTTTTGAATGCTGAGACCTTTCTGATTGTACCATGTTGTAACCTGCTCCTGTGTTGTAACCTTCTCCGTTTGTTGGTCCTTGCATCAGATCTCGTAAAAGACGAAAGCAACATCTCTTGTAATGTCCTGGTCGTCGGCAATAATTGCAGGTTGCCTCCCACCATGGTTGAAACATATTTTGTTGTTGATGATAGATAGGTTTATAACCTATACCAAACTTTGGAGCGTTGGTGAGATTCTTTGGAGCTCTAACAGGTTACTCTTTCCTCACTTGGCCTGGATTAGGTTGAATCACCTTCTTGTTCAACTTCCCTTTTATCTGATCATTCTTGATGGTCACTTCCATTCCATCATATCTTAATCCATGTCGATCTCCAACAATTTTTCCCATACCAAGAATATCATCCAGGGCTATTGTTCCTTTGTTCAGTTTGGTGATGGTTCCTTCAGCGACTTCTGCTCGAACGAGAGCTATCTTCAGTTCTTCCCTCATTGCATCAATAGTGATCTGTTGTTGCTCAATTTCTTCATTCAGGCTATGGTTGTCTTTCTGTAACACTTTATTCTGTTCAGTCACACTGATCCTGAGTTTATGGAGTTTGTCGTATGATTCATGAACATCCTCAGAGTCCATGTTTAAACTCTCACTATCTGAAACGACAGTAGCACCAAAAGCGACATAGGTTTCTTCTTCACTTTCTTCGTTGCTTTGAACAGTGATTGCTCCGAACGCTACATGATTGCTAACATGCTCTTCATCGGAATCTTCTGCATCACTAAAGGTAGCATTGTAGGCTTTCTCCTTTTTGTTAGCTGATCCACTTGGACACTGTGATTGAATATGCCCGTAACCTTCGCATTCCCGACATTGAATTTTACTAGCATGTTTAAACAAAGATTTGGATTCTGCTTGATCATTATTTGTTCTTCTGTTCATACTTGAACTTTGCTCCCTTCCTTCGTTTCTTCGATTTTTAGATTTCCTCAGAACTTTTGCAAAGCTTCTTCATATATGAGCAAGCTCATCCTCGTCCATATCTTCATTGCTGTTTCTGGTAGAGTGTTTAGACACAGAATTGTGTTTAGACACAGAGTTTTGTTCAACTGTTTTTCATGCAGCTGCAGTGAATGCCAGATCATTCTGCCTTACTGTAGCTAACTCCTTCATTTCAAAGGCTGAAAATGCTCCCATGACCTCATCAACGGTCATTTCAGATGTATTATGTAGCTCCTCCATTGCGATAGTTTTTCCTTTGAACCTTGGTGGTAGAGACCTCAATATCTTCTGCACAATATCATCTTCAACGAATGGTTTCCCCAACTGATGAGCTGTGTTGACCAGATCTCTGATCTTTGAATTATAGTCGGCAATGGTCTCATTATCATGCATAATCAAAGTACCAAATGTTGTCTTTACTATATGCATTTTTTGTCGTTTCATTTTTGCATCCCCTTCATAGCTAGCTTTCAATTTCTCCCATGCATCCTTAGCAGTGCAACACGTTGAAATTAAACGAAAAGCTTCTTGATCAACACAAGAGTTGATGCAGTTGAGTGTTTTGCTGTTAAATCGCTTGTCCTTCCTCTATTGAGTGATCAGCTCCTCTCTGTTTTTCAAAACACCTTCGGTTGCGCCTGCTGCAGGTGGGTGTCTGGCTGGTGTCCACTCGTTCTCAACCCAGTACCATGCTTCTTCATCTAGAGCATCAATGTAATGCCTCATCCTTACCTTCCATTAACCGTAGTTGTTCTTATCCAGCATGGGTGCGCGTGTATATAATGAACCATCCTTCTCCTGGTTTGCCATGATCGATAGGGATCTCCACTGGCCTTGTTAAATACACAACTCAGTGGACTAGCTCTGATACAAAATGAAATTTACTATCGATCAGTTTCACAAAGTTCTTAACTAATCTTTCTATTCTAGCACGTATGTTTAAACATGAGACAGAGTTTAAACACTGAAAGAAAGAACACAAGAATCGGTTACGCAGTTCGGTGCTAAAACACCTACGTCTGCGGGGCCTTACCCAACTGAAAATCATCCACTAAAATAATTCAGATCAGTTACAATGTTCTCCAAACAATTAACTATCTAAAACTTATCTTATACGTGTGGATTCGTGACATCCCCTCACTGCCGGTCAGCAACTCCTCGTTGCTGTCTTGACCACTTCCCCTGAAGTATTAAGACTTGTTGTTTTCAGACTCCTGGCGATGGAAAAGGCCTATTGAACTCCCTTCAATAAGCTACTCCAACTATAAAGCTATTCTGATCTGCATAATACTTTCTTGTAAGATGGATAAATGTTGTCGCAGCTTTTCTGTATATTTATAGTCCAAGACTGTGCTTCCGTGTTGATCTTCTCGGTCCTTTAATCACGGCAAGGCTGATCCTATCATCCAGCACATCACAGCACCACTTAGTCTTCTAGCTATATTCTACTTCTATAGCTAAAGGATAAGAAATATATTGTTTCCTTATTTAAGACTAATTCTAAATAGAATACAACTCACACATATATTCTTTATCTAATTAAATCAGAACTGAATCATTCTTCGAGTATCATCTTGATTCTTTCGAATATCTTGTTTCATCACATCTGAGTTGTACTTCACATCAAAGACTGTTGCTCGGTTTCTGATCTTCATGAGCAAGTGTTTAAACATGAGAGCATGTTTAAACATATTCAAACTTCTACAAAATACCCAACACATTAATGCTGAGTCTTCTGGACTCTTCACAGCTACAAGAGCGCTATCAGTGCAATCTTGAATGCAAACCAGAAGCAGTGCTATTTGCATTCCCAAATACATTAGCCCCTGGAACAAAGTTTCCCGCTGCTATACTTGCAACATGAGTGCCATGGCCAACTTCATCAACTGGTGAAGGTGAATCAGTCACAAAAGATTTTGCACTGATGAGCTTGTGATTGCACTTGATAGATTCATGATATGAACCCTTCCACTTTGCAGGAGGAGGAGCCATTCCATGATCGCGAAACGATAAATGATCAGCTTTGATTCCTGAATCCAATACTCCAATGATAATTCCCTTTCCATAATTTGAGCCCTTCCAAAAGCCTGAATCTCGGTGTAGCCCTAGAAAGCTAGGGGAATGGGTAGTTTGAAGATACCTGATTCTTTCAGGCCGAGCTTAGATGAAACTCTCCATTCCTCTCATTTCTTCAACTTGCTGCGGTGTTAGGCACGTAGAGAAGCCGTGGAAAACGTGATGGTAGCTGTGAAGTATCTCCGCGATTTCTCGCTGAATTCAGTTGGACCTGGCTTGGTTAATGCAGAAAGATATGATGAGAGCCAAATTTCTCTACTTTGCTTGTCGCTATATGTATCTGTATTGGGATCTCGTAGGCAAACATTGTAACTTTGAGTAGTACTTCCATTTCATGAATGGAGAGTAATAAGGATGAACATAAGACAGAAGATCTGGGGAATAGTTGGTGCCATGGATGTTTGTTTTTTTGAGGATTGTTCGTCAGAAGTTTGAATTTGCAAACAGATATTTATAGTTCGTCTAAGTAATATTCTACTATTATGCAACATTACGTATTATACTAATAAGTCAACTCTAACATGTGACAGCTAGGGTTGCTACTATTTTTTGATTGATCAATATCTATCTGAAAATTATTCAAACGAGAGTATATCTAAATTTGATCAAATATTCAGTTACAATATTTTGATATTATAATGCTTGTGCAGGTTTGGATATTTTAATATCAAATTCGCGGAATATAAATAACACTGCAATTGGTAACGCAATTCAGTGTAATTCACCTACTCTGCAGGGCAGCTCTGCCTAACGTGAAAGATTCACTAAATTGCTCAGTAACCGTATAAAACTTTTTTGCTAGTGAACCATAAATTTAGTGTGCAAGACCGCATCTTCCCAAATTATCCCAAACACGAGCTCCATTCAAACGTTAATCGTTGTTCAGTTCTTGTTTTGCGAACTTCAAATTTGTCTCAGCTTCTTCTCTGTCGATTGTTCAATGCAAAACCGAATTGTAGCAGCAGCGGCAATGGCAGTGCACCTCAAAAATGCCATCTTTAATTCTTTGCAATTTATAGTCAAATGGCAAAAGCTAGTATTTTTATCTGACCATCTGGGAGATTGTTTCGCACTGTTTTGTGTTTTGTCAATAGTATTAAACGCCAGATTCTAGAAACATCCCAATTGTTCTTTCTAAAGTTTCATTTTTTGACTGCTTCTTTATGCCCAAACAAATCAAGTCTGTAAAATCTCATCAGTTAAGGAAAAAAAAATACAAGTATATAAAATGTTGCGTCGCATTTTTGTGGTGACGAAAGTTGTTATATTATATATGATGGATTATAATTAAGTAAACACCTTAATGATGGATTATGACTAAGCAAACACATTTAAGATGGATTTGATGAACAGAACATCAAATCTAGTCTTCAGCCATTAAATGAGTCTACGATATATATTGGGGAAATTTTGATCAATTAAATGAAAAAGTTTATGAAGCTCGAAGGGGACTTTTTTCAACCATTAAATAAAATTAAATCGAATTTAGTCTTGAAATAATTTGTTATGGTTAGATTGTAACTATTAAATATTATTTTTGAGGAAAGATTGTAACTATTAAATTTTATTTTTGAGGAAAGATTGTAACTATTAATTAAATGTATTAAAATTGCGAAGTAATTTATAGATCAGTTCTCCTATGCTAATTTTTTGCTGAACTGAACTGAAATATATTGAACTGAACTGAAGTAAGGTGAAAATTATTGTATTGAATGATGGAATGAGGGACTGTTTGCTTGAGTTTATTTCTTACTGATCTGAATTGAACTGAACTAAATTGAACTGAATTGAATTGAACCGAATTGAACTGAAATTAATGTATTGAAAAATAGAATCAGTATATCTAAATCTACTTGAATTTGATCAAGTTATAGTTTGCTGAACTAAATTTAAATAAATTAAACTAAACTAAATTGAATTGAACAAAACAAGAGAAATTGGTGGTTTTCCTACTTAGAGGGAAATATAGATGTTCTCTAGAAAGTTTGATCTGCCTTCTCTCTAGAATAGAGCTACACGCGCCACCACCTAATGACAAAAACAGCCAACTTTCTGACAGTTACCCACTGACACAACCGATAACGTATCTTTAAGGGCTCCCAATGGGGGAACCACCACAAAATTCGTGCGAAACATCCGCCGGAAAAACCTTCTTTCAAGCTCTCACTTCCAGGTCACCACCACTATCATCTACCCTGCCATCCAATCCTGAAATCCGCCCAATCACGACCTTCAATGGCAAACCCTCTTGCATGTATCCAACAGAATCAATACCAACGCTGGCTGGGCATTACCAGAATGTATTGATTAGTAAATTTCAGAGGGCCAAACCGCCGATGCCGATGATTTAGACAGTTGTTAAAGCGATGGGCTTCAACCACAACTTCCAACTAGGATCGCTAGATTACAAACACGTTCTTCTCCGGTTCCAGAACAAGGATGACTACCAAAAGTTTTGGCTGAGACAATCATGGACAGTCGCTGGAGCAAGTAAGAAAGTTCTGAAATGGTCACCGGATTTTTCACCGGAGCATGAATCCCCAATTACCCCAGTATGGGTAACGGTAAGGGATGCCCCTCTTTATTAATGGAACAATTCAATGATTGAGGATCCTGGAAATCAGATAGGAAAGTTTATAAATCATGATTCTGCTACCAATTTAATTTCCAGACCATCAGCACTGAAATTGTGTGTAGAATTAGATGTAACAAAGGAACTGCTGCCTTCTATTCAGATAGGACATCCTGGGTATTTTAGGGACTGTGAAATTATATATGAAAATGTCCCTATATACTGCCTACATTGCAAGAAGTTAGGGCATGCGGACAACAATTGTAGGGCTCAGCATCCAGAGCTCAGGAAATGGCCACAGAAAGACAGAAAGCCTCCTCAGGCACAGGACACAAGGTCACAACAGCAGCAGCAATCTAGACCATCTTCATCAGGACTCTCTAGACATGAAAAAGATCAAGGTGCAGCTCAGCAATGGGTGAAGGTGCCACAACAAAAGAGAGGAGAGAAGCCTACACAGATGGAGATACTCAGAAGCAGTGATGAGAATCAACAGCAAATGGTGCCATACCAGCCACCTCAAAGGCTCCAACCTTTCAAGCCATCTCAGTTCACAAAGGCTCACAAGCCATACCACATATCCTTTTCATATGATGATATTGATATGATTCAAAAAAAGAAAGAAATCAGTTTTCAAAAAGTGACTTTAGCACAAAGAGAAAAACAATCTGCAATTGTTCCTTACCACAAGGTTCAGACATCAAATGCCTTTTCTACTTTGCATATTGAGGATGAGTTCCAAGAGGAAAGTGAGCAATTTCAGACAGGAGATGCTCCATGAATACTCATAGAAGAAATTCACGAAGTTCAGCCTGAACCAAAGCAAGCTGACAAGGCAAACAAAAAGGGAAGTTCTTCTGAATCTATCAGTAGGAACTTAAGACCCAAACCAAAAATCAAATACACACCTTAATGATTAGTCACAGATTAGTAGGTAACTTACTAGTTTTGAATATTAGGGGATATGAAACCTCTATAGATAGACTCAAAACTTTGCTTTCTGTTCATCATGTTTCAATACTTTGCATAATAGAACCCATGCATGATAACAGTCAAATAAAAAGCTTGCAATTTGAGATAGGATTTCAAAATTGTATTGCAGCAGAAGAGGCCAAAATATGGCTATTCTACAAAAAAATTTTTACTATTGATGTCTTGTCCCAAACTGACCAATTCATACAAGTATCAATCATAGAGAATGCAACTCTTGAGAAATGGACTAGTGTATTTGTGTATGCCCAGGTTACTAGAACCCCAAGAAGACAGTTATGGCAAGATTTGATTAGCTTACAACATGCTCCATCTCTTTATGCTAGGGATCTTAACACAGTGTTATCAGTACAAGAACATGGAGGTCAGAATTCTCCTCCACTTGGCAGTATGAGAGACTTCAGGGGGTGGATTGATAAGCTCAGATTGATTGAAATTCCCACTGTTGGTAATATGTTCACATGGACTAACAACAGAATGAAGGATGATAGGTTGTTACAAAGATTAGATAGAGGGATATGTTCATCAGAAAGGATTGCTCAGTTTCCTCATACATCAATCCAAGTTCTCAATAGAACTACCTCAGATCATAACCCTCTCCTCATTTCTATACAAGATGCAACTAAGGTGGTGCCAAGGCCTTTCAAGTTCCAAGAAATGTGGTTCAGTAGGTGATGCGTATTTTCTCGGTAACTCACGTTCTTGCAGCAGAATATATATAAATTGCTTTGGGATATGAAAATCGCTTGAACAGCTGTCAGCCAATTAACAAGAAACCACGAACACCTGTCATGGGCGACTCAACTGAATCTTGAAATTGAACAACTGTCAATAAATCTCTCCCCAAAACTATAAGGCTGAGGCTTATATTTATAACCTCAAATAAAATCATATTCCTAACATTGATCTGAAAATAATAAATCTAATTCTATAATTATTATGGAAAATAAATAAAATCTTACTAGAATTAAAACACATTTTTATAGGAAAATTCTTGGTAAGAGAATAATTCCTAATTAACCTAGTTTTCCATTTATACTCGTATCAGTAGGACTGAATTCTTTGAACAGGTTAAAGCAAGCTGGGATCAGACATCAGAACTCATAGGAATGGAGAACATGGTATATAAGTTGAAGAGAGCAAAAATTATGTTGAAGCAATAGAACAAGGACTCTTTTGGAAATGTGCACCAGAACTTGGTGGACTCAGAAAACAAAGTTGCAGAATTAGAAGAGGTCTACCAGGCAAGCAATGCAGATAGTGATCTCATCCATCTCAACAGAGAAAAGGCTCTCCTTATAAGGGCTCAAAAGGACACAATTACTTACTGGAAGCAGAAAGCAAATATAAGGTGACTTCAGGAGGGAGATGCTAACTGATGTATGCCGGACACCAACACTTTGACGACGAACCAGGCTCTCGATTTGATCTGCAAGACAAAGGCCCCGGGTGTCCCGGAGATAGACACTCCGACGCTCAAGTCAGTATATTTGCTTAAGGCGTAAAGCATAAAGTATGAGATTAGATTGAGAGGTCTACCAAACCTTTAGGGTATTTATATGGCTACAATCCGTAGATCACCAAGATATGTATTTATGGTATGAATACAACTCTTATGGGAATAGAGGTTGTATTATCATATATGATAGAAGTGTATTTCGGACATGGTTGTGTTACCATATTTAGGATAGCTGTATTACCATCTTTGAGAAGATATATATTCCTTGTAGAACATTCATAATATACACATTCCTTATAAGGATTAGGATTGATGGACTCGTGGACCCATCCTCCGCGTATCTCGAGCCCATGACCCTTCTCGGGCCCTGGTCCGAGTATGAATGAGGTCTGAATACGAACCATGGACTTATCAGTAGCCCCAAGGTAGATCTTCAGAATATAGAGTGCTCCATCTTGAAGGTTGAAGGAGAGGCTTGCTTCTCGAGGGAATACCAATAACTCGAGGGAGACTAACTCGGGGTGTTAAGCTCGGGGTGTCCTTCGGGGACTTTCTTTTCGGGCTTACCCTTCTGAATATCTAGCATCAAGTTATTTCGTATTCCGTCAAATATATGAAAGGATGAGATTAGCTTTCTTTGAAATCCAGATGGTGGGTACACGTGGCGTGTCTGGATTAGCAAGCAGAGACATTCTGTCCCCCGTCTCTTCCAATTACTTGCATTGGAAACAAAATCGAGGTAATTGCTCATCTTTAATGCTGTCTGGGTTTGGATTAAATTTCCCAAATCATTCCCATTGTCTTCTTTATTTGAAAATTTCTTCTTTCCAAGTTCAGAAGACGCATCAGTACTTCATCAATTTCTGAAGCCCCAAATTTCTGCTTCCATCATAAGTAAGTGCCATCTTCTTTCTCTGCGCATTTGCTTGTGTCTATTTTTTTCTTTTATCTTTGTGTGTGTATTTCCCCCCATACTCTCTGTAATCATGAGTAACAGGAATAAAACAAATTCCATCCCACATCATGATGAGGGAGAGTATGTAGAAGCTCAGGCTGAGGAGAGTAGCTTCCATGACCACCGCAGAGCTGAGGTAGCGAGTGGGAAAAAACATGTAGTTTTGAAGAAGAAAGCCTCTGATGAAGAGAAGAGGTTGAGGGCTATGGCCAGGAGGGCTCAGATAGAGAGGAATAGCCCCATGGTAGTGCATGCATCCGGAGGTATAGTATCCATGGATGGCGAAGGTAGTAGTAGAAAATCGCTGAAGGAGGATAAAGCACGCGCTGATGCTGCTATCTTCACAGAAGGTTATCCCTTCTCCATTCCTTCTGATGCTGACCTCATGTACTTTGGAGAAGACAAGTCTGCAGCCGAATTAGTAACTCCAACTCGAGGGGTCATATATGGGAGGTTTCTACAACATGGGTTAGCCTTCCACTTTCCCCCACTGTTGGATGATTTTCTTCAGCATTATAGGTTGCATCCAGGGCAGTTACATGCCAATGTGATAGTAATCATTATGGCCTTAATAACTTGGTGTGCTCGTAAAGGTTACCATCCCAGTCTCTCCTTGTTGCGGACCATCTATAAGGTTTCCGTTGTTAAACAAAATGTGACCTTAACCTCTCGGGGTACCTCTTTAGGTAAGCTTTTTGTGCTTCCTGTGAACTGCGGGAAGTGGGATAAGGTAAAACTAACCTTCGATCGAACCAAGTATGAAGTTCCTGATTGGAATGAAAAGATCCAAAATGAAATCTGGCATGAAGTGGAGTCATCCCGCCAACTGCTAAATATAGCTGGAGAGTTGGTGAATGATAAGATCAAACTTAGAAAGGGTAAGTTTTATCTGGAGATCATCAGATGGGTTGGCAATGGACTATAGAAACATATGACTGGTTGAATCAACTGTCCGGCCGTACTCTTCAAAATTACAGCTTCTTGAAGTTGACACATTTTGATCAGCCGGAAGGTGTTGAGATGGATTGGTATGAAACCCTTCTGTCTATGGAGCAGGATCCAGTTGGCATTGCAGGCCTATAGGGCATTAGAAGAGAGAACAACCCGAGATGAGAAATCCGAGAAAGAGGTAAATAAGGAAATCTCGGATCTGATGAAAGATGCTCGACGTGGGCGTCGGTTTAAAAGGCTGATTCAAGGGCCTAAGAAGACTCAATCCCAGCTTAAGGTGATTGAGGTGGCAGATTGCCTATTTGTTCCTGTCAGATGAGGAGGAGGATGAGGGTTCAGCCTTAGTTCGGTGTCCGAGAAAGGAAATGTATCGGACCTCTAGTGTCCTTCCCGTCATGACTGAAAATGTCGATGAGGACATGATGATAACTCCTGTGGTAGAGTCAGATGCGTTGCAAGAGGGTATTTCTTCTTGTTTATTTTATTCTTGTCCACAATGTGCCAATCGCTTCTTATGCTGACTTCCTTCCTTTTATACGCAGTGGGTGCTTCTAGGATGAACAAGGCAGCAAGTTTGTTGGCTCAGATAGCTGAATCAAGGGAGCCATTGAATAGTAATGAGAAGAAGAGGGATCTCGAGGCTTCAGAGAGCTCTGCGGACAAGTCTCCGAAGAAGCCAAGGCTCGAATTCGGACCATTGGAGGAGTTCGAGAAGTATGTGTCACCTCATCCTTCTAAGGTTATGGTCAAGGTGGTACCATGCTGTCCCGAGATTAGCCAGGTATGATTCAGCTTAGCTCTCGATAGGATTAGCTGTGTAGTTATCTAACTCTCTTTATTTTCTTTTACAGTCTGTGAGCCAGATGAAGTATATGTACAACTTCATTCGGACACTGTACAACCGTTCTCAAGGGCAGGCGTCTGAGCTCGAGCTGATGAAGGAGGAGATGTCCAAGAGGTCTAAGGAACCTTCAGATATGCTGAAGCATCTCCAGAATGAGATGGCTCAGGATAAGGCCAAAATAAAGGCCTTGGAAGAGGAGAATCAAGCCTTGAAGAAGGCAAAAAGGCTGTCTGATGGTTCCTTCTTAGAACTGAAAAGGAACATGGCTTTGGTGGAAGAGGAGAGAGACCGGTATGCTGATCCCGTTAGCCAGAGGCGGCTAGTTCGGTTGATAATAGACTTCTGCCTCAACTGTCCAGAGATGGAGGCTCATCGCCAAGAGTATGGTGAATTCTATCATAAATCTGAGCTCTCAAAGATGAGGATTCTTCTGAAGGGGTTTCTCAATGAAGAGATTCAAGGATGTCTTGCCCCTGCCTACACTTGGCCGGAAGTACCGGAGAATCTGAAAGAGTTTCGGGTGAAGTTTACCCAAATTGGGGGGTTTGAGACAAGTCTACTGACTAGCCTGGAATCTTTGAAGAAGGCTTTAACTCTGGAGGAGTTCCAGGACAGACTGTCCAGTTTGTATCCTGAGCTGACATTCCTGGTGGAGAAGCCGGCTACTGAAACTTCACTTGAGGACCCGAAGACTTCTGATGGGCAAGAGAAGACTGTAACTCCTTAGAGCCTTGTCTTTTACTTCAAGATTTTCCTCTTTTCGCCAGATTTTGGCGTGTCATGTATTCTGAACATGTGCTTTGTCTTTGGAATTAATTGGTCTTTACCTTCCTTTATGTCCAGTGTTGCTCTGCCGCATGTGCTGATTTGCAGGTCAAGTATGAAGTTATCCTTCAGAAGAGGAAGAAACTGGAGGAAGATTTGGATGAATCCAAGGACTGTCATAGCATCATGCGGGAAAAATGTGAGAGTCTTCGTGGCGGGTTGAAGATATCTTTGGAGCGGAGAGCCGAACTGAATCAGCAATTGAGCGATCTTTAGAAGAGGTATAAGGATCTAGAAGAAGCGCTCAACAAGGCTTTGGCCACCAATAAGGAGTATGACTAAGAGTGGAGGAAAGTCAGGAGTGACTTAATGAAGGTTAAGGGTGAAATTCACGAGAAGGATGTTCGTATTTCTTCCCTCCGAGATGAGAATATCACTGTGAATCACAAGATTGCCTCCAGGATAGATGAGTTGAGAATGTGCCAGGCCGTGCTTAACGCTTGCAGGTTCCAAATAAAGGAATTAGAGGCTCAAGGTGTGTTTGTCATACCTTCAGGATCTTCAGGGAGGGAGATAGGTGGACCTTCTGGTGTCCCATATTCAAGACCTTTGATAAGGCCTCATGTCCAAAGGGGTGTATCTCGAGGGATCCCATGTGGAAGGGGCAGAGAGGTGACACCTAATCGTAGAGCTCGTGGCTCTATTGACTCTCCTGCTCGACCTGTGATTATTGAAAATAGAAGTGGATCCCCTACGTCCTCTCAGTTAATGAGGATAGCAGAAGAAAGTAATTGGGGTCGTGGCCTCCAGAGTGTTTGAGGTCGTGCCTCTACTTCTTCTCGCGGTCGGGGTCGTACCCCTGTATTTAAAGACCTTGACGAGGTGTAAGAAGCTTCCTAGTGTAATAACACTTTTTGATTTTGCCTCTAGGTCTTTATATTGCAATCTTTGAGAAGATTGACTCTTTAGGCTTATGAATAGCCTTAATAGAAGTATCACATGGAGAGTCGTATTCCAAACTTAGTGAGTTTGCATGACCCGTATCATGTTGGTCTTTGACCATATACTTTTTATAAGTATATTATTTTATTTTGGCCTAAGATGATTGTAGTTCAGACACGTAGTCTAAACAGCTCATGTTAGATAAGTATCAATCATACACTTATAAGCGTATGGATCTTTAGGCAGCAGTCTTTACTTATGCTTTGTGAGGCATAGTTTCTCTTTGTATTTAGAGAGTATGGACTGCTTCAAAATAAAATAGAAGATGTATATCGAAAGGAAATTGCATTCTTCGAGCTTCAGAGTTTGGTAAAATTATAAAAGACGACCCCGAGTTTGGGAGCTCGGGTATAAAAATGTAAAAATATGAAAAGAAAAAGAGCTTGGCTTATCCCTTTCATTAAGATGAAAAAGCCAAAACTTGTGAAAATTATAAAATGGTACCCTCCAGATCCTGGATATAAAATAAATGTTGATGCTGCATATAAACAAAACCAGGCTGGGATAGGGGTGATTTTAAGAGATAGAAGAGTGACAATTGTTTTAATGAGATATATGTCATCTACCTGCTCATCACCTATACATTCAGAAATGAGTGCTATCTTACAGGGCTATCAGATAGCAAAGGACCTTGGTTTGCAAAATATTTCTGTGGAAACTGACTGTTTGCAGGCACTAAAGGGTAACATGTCACCTAGCACAAACAAATGGGGGATTTATTCAATCTGTACTCAAATACATGAGTGGCAAAAGGAGCATCAGTTAACCCACATATGCAGAGAAGGAAATAGGCCAGCTGACTTCCTGGCAAAATTAGGGATTAATGCACAAGGCATTCATGAAATCTTATGGTCTGAAGAACCTCCAGAGCTCAAAGGGATTCTAGCAATGGACAAAATTGGTCTTCCATCTATCAGAACTCAAGCTATCAATAATTAATTTCAAGAACACACACTGCTTGTTTTTCCTCTATATTACAGGTACATCCATGGAGACAGGAAAGACTGCAGCAGAGCTCTCTTGCACTGCAAAGGGCTGCACTCATAAATTATATCATGAAGGATCACAGCATATCTTCTCTGGGCGAAGTCCCTATGTATATATAATTTTGATCACTAGATTAGCAATTTTTTGGCAATCTAGTCTGATACTATGGATTATTATTCTTGATTCCAGTCTTTGGGTGGCAGATTTGTGCTTCAACCTTTGCTGGATTGATCACTAACATGCTCCCTAAAGTTCTCTGACTCAAGAATGATACACTATTTCCATAGTATTAGAAGTCTGGAATAACCACAGTAGGTTATTCTTTTTGAAAGCTTCATGCTTTAGAGCAAATGCTCAGAATTGTAAAAACTCTCTACCAGAAATGGCTTTGTTTTTTGGTTTGGGGTGCCAATTACCCCCCACCAATGGTGGTTTAACATAAAAAAAAAGAATTGAACAAAACAGAACCGAACTACTTTACTTATAAGATCCAGCAAAGAGGGCATAAGTATGTCCAAATTTTCATGAATTTTATTAACTTATATATTTTATTAAATTGAACTAAAATATGATGTATTTTAAAGGTTCGGGAGAAAAGATCCTTTGAAATTTTAATTTTTAATGATGTGCTTCTTGCATTTTGCAATTTGTAATATCTATTTCTAGTTACCATTTTCATATTCTTGTTTTTATACATCAAAAACTTATTTTATTGTACCTAATATTTCTCTGGATCAAATGATATTATAGATTTAGATTTGTACTAGATATATATTTGGTGTAATAATTGATTTACGAGGAAGTTCAAAATCCTACATTGTGAACCACTTTCATGAGAATGAATTTGTGTACGTAAATATTTTTGAAAGATTAACTTTCTTAAATGTCATAAACTCAAATGATACATTTTCGTGTTAAAATATTGATCATTCTAAAGTAAATAAATAGTAAAACATGTTTTGATGCAAAAATTTAAGAAATTTCTTATAAATCTTTTAAAAATTTAGATAATAAAAAATATAGTTCAAATTAAAAGGTACAATGTATAAGAAAAACGTACAAATTTATTTTCAGAAAGATTAGGAAAGTTTGGAGTTTAAGAGACCTTCTCATCTATAATTTAAGAGGGAGTAAAACGAAATTAAGAGGGAGTAAATTAATTGTTAATATCTCCGCATCTGATAATTTTCCAGAATGTGAATCTTGATTGATGATTTTCAGATTCTCAATTTCGCTTATATTGATTCCCATTGGATCAATAAGAGCTGGGAGTATCTCTACATCTAATCATTTCCCAGAACGTCAATCTCAACAAAGGGAAAGAAGAATTTAAACATCAGTTTTTTGCAATTTATCGATCGCCAGAACAAACCTATAGATTAACGTAATTTTATGCCATTTAAAATGAGTGGATGACATCGAAGATCGCGGGGAATCACTGGCAGATGTACATAGAGAGTTGGTATGATTTCACCGCTCCAATCATACCAAAAGTTAACGAAATAGTTGATAACTATTTGGAAACTTTTAGCTATTTCAGTACCAAGGGGTTTATTGGATCCCAAAACTATTTGAGTAGAGTCCAGCATGATCTAAGTAAATGCACATTTTAGATACAACATTAAAAACTCCAATTCTCATCTAAATCAAGATGTAATTTTAGTGATCGAATCAACATATCGTAACTCTACCACCTGATTGATAAAATGTTTTAGATCTTTTTTTTTTTTTTTGAAATAAAATGCTTCAGATCTAAATTAAGTTGATCTTAAGGTTTCATTTGAGATGCCATGATCAACTATCCATTTCACCAAAACGATGAAACAAATCACCCCCTTAAACAACCAAATTTAAACACCAAAGAGGATAAATCAATTTAATTTATAATCATGATTTGTTGATATAGTTCAAATCCTGTTCGTATTTGGATCATCTGGAGCCACACATATATGCATGAATATTTTGGAATTTCTTCATAGAAAATTAGGGTCTCAAGTAAATACTAAAGCTTATATAGTCAAATTGGATTATAATAAGGAATGTTTCAAGTAAATACATAAAGTATTTTGGATTTTTTTTGATCTTAAGAGTAGTTTTTCTTCATATTTATTACTAAATGATTTTGGGTTTAAACTGACAAGATAATTTAGAGACTTAGAGAATATTAACTTGCGAGAATTGATTTTTTTTTTTAACTTGTGTACATGCGTGCACAGTGGCTCTGCATGCGGGGTTCGTGCAAACCTAAAAAAATAAGAAAGATTTATAAAACCAAGTATCCTTCAAAATTCTATGGCATAAATATATGCAACTAAACAAACATGACTAATGTTTGTTTATAACAAGATTTCAACTATCAAAAAGCATTTCAGTTCATCACTTGTCAAAAATTACAACCGTAATCATAATTCATGACACCATTTAATTTAAAATCATTGATTCCTAAAATACAAGTTGAGCCAACCATATAAACCTTAAAATTTCAAAAGAAAAACGAAACTAATACATGGTAATTCTTCGAGGGCTATTGCCCACTCTCCGTTGCCGATGAATTTTTACATTCACGAACAACCCCTTTCATTGTCTCTATTGGGTAACAATGTACTATGTATGGTTATTCACGTAAATCATCTGAGTCTCTCAAATGCCTGCACTGCTAAATTTAAACCTTGAAACCCTAAAACCTCTTGATATAGGCTGTGATGATCATTTCATAGTCTCGGAGCAATTGGGTCGGGCAGAACCGACCCGTATCTTGGCTGAGAAATCCGGATACCATCGGAATTGCTGACATGGCGAGAAAGTTTGACAAAATGGATATATATATATATATATATATATATATGTCAGGAGAGAAGTTAGAGAATTAGTCAAAGCGTAGCTCGTTAGAAAAATCCCTTTTTTTAACTAGAGAGTTAGTAAAGAAAATTTTTTTATTTATTCACTAGACATTAGTTAATAAATTGATTTCAAGAAATGAAGTAAATATTTCAATACCAATGCTAAAATTTAATATTCGTGCCATTCTTGTGCACGTGCGGCACATGTTGTCAAACGGTGCTTCATTGGGCCTCATAATTTTGAAAATTTTCGTACGTGAATATACCTAATTTTTAGGTGAAGTTTAATTAGTGATTATGGCATGTCCAATAACATGACATACACAATAAAATTAATTTTTTGGGTTTTCCCTTAAGCATATGCCTGTCAAAATTTCGTGGAAGGCTCTGATTGATATCTAGATAAAATTTATAAATATATAAATTTTAAATAGATTTATCTCATTTTAAAGAAAATTTTAAATTTTATAAAGATAAATTATCCAGTCCACACAATTCCATAACATTTTAGGATAATATACATATGATGATATATTTACATTAAAATAAGAAGTACAAGACTATGCTGAATATAGAATGTTGATTCTATATTCACATTACTGTAAGCGCAACATACAAAGTTGATGCTGTCAATTAAGTTTCATTTCCATTTAAATGGCGGATCGAGAAGTTACGGTTCACATTTTTGCAAGGTATTTTTTTGGAGCTTTTTTTGATAGAGAGGGTAGATAATAGTTTGGGGATTTTGAATTTTAAAAAATATGCCAGTGAATTTTGTTGGCATGATTTTGATTATACTTTTGAATTTATTCTTCTGTTTTCATATGTTGATTTTTGTTAAAGTGATTGTCTGATATACTTTAAAATTTAAACTTTCTGAGTAATCTGATATTTTCATGTGTGACCTTTTTTTTTAAATGCTTTGCTTTATAGGAGATTTTTCCATCTATGCCACTTTGTCTTTCTCTTCATTTAAGCTCCACTGAATCTTATAATTATCTGACAAAGCTTCACAGTTATCAAACATGTTAAGGGCCAAAGGACCAGTAACACTATAGCTTTCTAAAGAATTATGACTCCCTAGGACAACATGCCCAAAATCAGATGCAGTAGGTATATCTCAAACAAACAGGACTTTGATCTAATCTCAGGTAACATTTTCCATCAAATTCACAGTAAAGATGTCAGTTTTATAGGTCTAGTTCAGATCATGAAACCGCGGGTGAGATTTTCGAACATTTCACTAGAGGAGCCCCAGCGGACATTCCGGGTGCCCTGGAACATATCAAATTGGGAAACCCTAATGAACAATCATCAATTAAAGTCAATACTCCTCGAACTAATGTTGTACTATCCATAAGGGGGAGTTGTAGTTAAGGAGAGAAGTATTTGTTTTGGAGCAGTTAGGCCTATCGACAACAACAAAAAATGATCAAACAAACTAAATATAACGAAAACGCAAAAGAAAGCATAGTTTTTCACTGTGGCATCACACCAGTGGCTGAATGAATTTTACTGCATGTCTGCATTAAAATAGTAACATGAGAACCATGACTAATCATGTATAAGGCTAGTCGAAATGAAGTAAAACTAAAACTAAACAAAGCCACACTTTTGAGCTTACTTTAGATTATATGAATACAAAGAAAGGCTTATTTGAACAAAAATGTTACCATAAGGCCGCAATTCTGATAACAAAAATGAAAGTTATATAAAAAATATATTAACTAATAACCTGGAATTTTCTGAATTCAATTTGACGCTCAAATTCTTTGTAGCATTCTTTTGAACTCTCCTAAACTGCCATCTGAAACGATGTGTTCTCTATTCCGTCATTTGGCTATGCGGTTATGCTGTCACCTCTAATCTAAGATCATGTTCATCGTCAAAACACCTCCAGGTCTGTACAAGTTTCCGATCATTGGAATCCTGCACCTAGTCGGCCAGAATCCTCTTTTTGAACGATATGTTCGACTTCTTTTGAATTCTCATCTACACTGCCATCTGGAACTCCTGATGCCGTTTCCCTACCACAAGGCTTCATTTTTACCACTGTACTCAGGCCCGAACAATAAACCCCTGCATTTGCACACAAACTTGCACATCAAAGAAATCTGATGATAAGCAAAAATTTTAAAATAGAATTTGATTTCGGAAAGACAAAGAACTGAACTTTAAAAATCGAAATTGATTTCAGAATGACAAAGAACGACACATTTCAAACACCCTAACAAAGAGAAAACCAAGATGATCAAGATCCCCTAAACAAATCCTACTCTTTACCTCGTACACTACATGAACTTACTCTAATTGTAAAAGGTGGCAAAACTATTTGTTCGAACAAAAACAAAGACGTTTAAGGAAATATCAAATAAAATTCCAATCTTTAGATAAAAACATAAAAGAGTGGGTATGAAGAGAGCGTACACAGAGCACTAACAAAAAAAATTCCGATAATCCATCTCGATGCTCTCTGTTTCTGCCATTGGAGCAGAAGAAAATGAAGATTTGAAGTTGGCTGGAGTGAGGTGACTAACATATCATTCATTTAATACTTTTATCACTCTTTTCCCAAATATAATTACTTTATATGATGACTATTTCAATATATAGATCCTCATGATTTTCTGCCATTTAAACTCACACCATTAATTTTCGGAAGATGCTTAGTTACGTACACGTACTCGCAATATTTTCACTTGATATTTTTAAAAATTAAACTGTATATATATGTATAAAAATATTTAATTACAACTTAGGTATCTTTTCAAATTACTACATATGTAAATTAGCTATTAAAAATTAATTTATTGAATTAATGCACATGATTGCCCTTAAATATATAAAACAAGTATTAATGCACATGACTGCGAAGAACATTGCAACGCGCGCCTATCATTGCTGAGAAGATTCCGAAGTATAAGAAGTTAACGCTGGGGTCACTTTCACCTACCTTTCAAGATATGAAAGTCTACGTACGAAACTGATGAAAAAGAGTTCATTATGGAGCTATCCTTTAAGTGGGAAGCTAATCCTAATACTAAAGTTGTGGTTAAGGCATATGGGCTAAAGCTACTGCCCAGGTAGTGGATTTACAGGTCTTTGCTGCACCGGGTATTACGCTTAAACCTCTGGTACCGAGCTTCCCGTGTTTTGGGCTGAAGATTGTTGGGGCTGATCTTATGTCTATACCAGGAGGCTATCGGAAAGTACAGGATATCAGCAAAGATCAAGTAGCTAGCTTGTATCTATGGCCAAAGACCCTGGAAGGGCCAATTCTCGATCCAGAAAAAGCTATGAAGCGACCTGTTGGAATTCTACATGCCAAAGTTGTGAGAGCCACAAAGCTGAAAAAGAAAGATCTAATGGGTGGAGCAGATCCTTAATTATGTGAAGTTAAAGCTTAGTGAGACTAAACTTCCTTCTAGGAAGACTACAGTGAGGCATAAAAATTTGAACCCTTAATGGAATGAGGAGTTCACAATGGTTATAAAAGATCCCGAATCACAGGCACTTGAGATCCTTGTTTATGACTGGGTCTCGGTAAGCATGATAAGATGGGTATTAATGTTGTTCAAATCAAGGATCACCAGAATTTGGTACAGCAAGAAGTCTGAAGTACTGTTAATCAATTGATTTCAAGAATTGAAGTAGATGTTTTAATCCCAGCGTCTAAATTTAATATTCGTGTCATTTTCGTGCACGTGTGGCACGTGCTTTAAAATGGTGCTTTATTGAAAAATGGCTCATATTTTTGAAAATTTAGTAAGTGTGTGTATATATACCTAATTTTCAGGTGACGTTAATTAGTGATTATGGCATGTGCAACAACATACATACATAATAAAATTAATTTGTTGGGTTTTCTCTTTTGCACACGCAGGTCAAAATTTTTAGGATGACCTTGTTTAATGTTAAAAAAAGTGTTATGATATCGGACGCTTGCTAGTACTCAAGGGTGAAATAATTTGTTACCTGTAATCTAGAGTCGACACATACACAGATTAAGCATTCCCTGCTATCCAAAACGTGATTAAGCATTTGGGAGGAATAAATGGATGAGAAATCATGTTATGAGAATGTAACACTAGATTTTATTTACACATTTTGGGTAGATACAGACTCAGACCTGATAAAAATAGAATCAAATCAAATGCTTAATGTTCAAAGGAGGGTAAAGATGCAAACCTGATGAGGATAGCCAAAAAATCACAAGAAATCACTTTGACAAAAGAGATGTATATACATGTATACATATATTAAGATAGTTGGCATCGATCTTGAAGTCCACTTTTCTTTTGATAGAGAATTAGTAATTAGAAATTTATTTCATCACTAGACATTTGTTAATCTATTGATTTCCGAAATTGAAGTAGATATTTTAATATTCGTGTAACTTTTGTGCACGTGTGGCACGTGCGTTCAAATGGTGCTTCATCGGAAAATGGCTCATATTTTTTAAAATTTAGTATGTGCATATATATACCTAATTTCTGGTGAAGTTAATTATAGTGATTATTGCATGTCCAACAACATACATGCATAATCAAATTAATTTGTTGGGTTTTCTCTTTTGCACACGCACGTCAAAATTTTGAGGATGACCCTGTTTAATAATTCAAAGGTACACTTTTTAAAAAACTTTTAAAACCACTAAAAAGTGGAGTGAATTTCATTAGGCTCAATACACCAAAAACCACAAAGGACAAGTATGATACATTATCGATGAGTAAAATAAGTGCAAAATTATAGTTCTAAAGTAGATCCTTGTCTACTCCCGCAAGCAACTTAGAGATTGCTAAGAAAATCCGAACTTAGCCGACATAAGGACTTTCTATTCGGAACTGATTAGTGATCGCCACGTGAAACACAACTTTGCCTGGAATAGGGTATCCTTCTAGAACTAAACTAGGTAATGATGATTTATCAAAAATATATCTCTGCTCTGATATTGATCATGTACAACTTCCATTTTCTAGAAATGTTGTGCATCTTCACCACTGTTACATGGTGGCAATTTAGCATATGTTTTGGTCTCTAGAAATTTGTCTGTTTTGACTGTGTCCATCCACGGCTTCATTTAGTCCTTGTAGCCTGAAATCAAACATGGAAACATTTGTAAAAAGTCTAAATAATAACCATTTAAACTCTGATATATGAAAATTCTCTTCTATCAAGAACAACTAAACCCTTGATTTCCCTTAGCAGTGACAAATGAGTAAATGTATAATTTCTTTTATCTTTTCTTGGTATTGTAGCTAGTGCATCAGCTACAGAATTTGCATCTTTATAAGTATGAGCAAAGGGTATACAAATATCACCTTGAAGTTCTTTGATACTTTCATGGGATTCTGAAGTCTAGACTCAAAGGTACACTATACACGTTATTCTTTACTTGGACTTCAAATATTCTAGTATATACAGTTATATATAATCTTGTATTGTTAGAATAATCTTTAGTTAAAACTGTTGATTACAATACGCTCGCACTGATTAAATTGAAATGACGAGGGAGTAAAATTAACTGTGAATATCTCCGCAACTGATAATTCCCCAGAATGTGAATCTTAATTGATGGTTTTTTAGATTCTCAATTTCGCTCATAATGATTCCATCTAATCAATAATAACGAGGAGTATCTCTCTGATAATTTCTCCTAATGTTATTCTCAATATAGGGAAAGTAGAATTTAAACATCAGTCTTTTGTGATTTATAGGTTGCTTGAACTCTAGGAACTTATAGATTCTCTTGATTTTCTACAATTCAAAATAATTGGATTGCATCGGAGATCGCGGGGAAACAACGGCGGATGTACACAAAGACTTGGTATGGCTTCACCGCTCCAACCATACCGAAAGTTAATGAAGTAACTGATAATTATTTGGAAACTTTTAGCTATTTTGAATTATTATTTCGCACAGAGCCATAGTAAAAATTGACGAATTAGCTAATAATATTGAACTGTCGAAAATTTTAGCTATTTCAGGATATTAATCCCCTATTTTCACAGCTTTTACTGCTATTCAGTCATATGCTAGAAAGTTTTTATTCATCTGCCGAAGCGGGGAAAGTTGGTGCTACCGGAAAACATACCGATGAACGCGACATCGATCTTTTAAGTTTCCTGCTCACTTCTTCCTTCTGGGTTCATTATTGCTCTTATAATTATAAGGACAGAGTTGGTACCTAGCTTTGTGTAACTCTAAAATAAAGTCTCCATAAATGTTCGAGTTTATATTAATATATGAAAGAGTTCAAATATGCTCAACCTCTTGGTGGCCATATAAACGTTCATAAGAGGGAGGGAGGAAGGGAATGCCCATAGATGAAATGACCATGATAAATGGTGATCATAGATGGTCTTGCAAGGGGTTTATTGTATCCCAAACTACCTGAGTGATGTCCAGTATGATCTAAGTAATTACACATTTTTGGTACAAAATTAAAAAATGCAATTCTCATCTAAATCGAGAAGCAATATTAGTGATTAAAAATCAACGAATCATAACTCTACAATCTACCTGATTGATGAAATGCTTCACCCATATCTAAATGAACTTGATCCTAGGGTTTCATTTGAGATTCCATGATCAACAATCCATTTTACCAAAACCATGAAATGAATCATTTTCCCCTTAAACAACCTAATTTCAAATGCCAATATAGATTAATTAATTTAATTTATAATTATGATTGGTTAATTTTTAGCTCAAATCCTTTTCTATTTTGTCATCTAACATATATGTTTCAATATTCTGGTATTTCTTCCTAAAATATTAGGAAGTAAATACTAAAACTTTTATGTTCGAAATGGATTATAATAAGGAATGTTTTAAGTAAATAATTAAAGTATTTTAGCATTTATTTGATCTTAAGAGTATTTTTCTTCATATTTATTATTACTAAAGCATTTTGGGTTTAAAATGACAAGCTAATTTAGAGAACTACAAATATTAAAATGCGAGAATTAAGAATTATTTTTGAACTTGTGCACATGCGTGTACAGTGGCTCTGCGTGCGGGGTTCGTGCAAAACAATAAAAAAAAATTTTTTATAAAATCGGGTATCCTTCAAAAATTCTATGGATGAAATATATGCAACTAAACAAACGTGACTATTATTTCTTTATAATAGGATTTCTACTATCAAAACACATTCCAGTTTATCACTTGTCAAAAGTCACAAGCTTAATCACAATTCATGACACCATTTGATATAAAATCATTGATCAAAAACATTAAAATTGCAAAAGAAAAACAAAACTCATGCTTTACAGTTTGTAGCTCTTAATGTCTCCAATTCAGCTAGTAGTTGCCTGTTGCGCCGCCTCCTAATTTCTAGCTCCATCCTTGCCCTCTCATACATTGATCTCACAATCACAAACGCCACAGGCTCTCCGGTTCACTACCCTCCACTTCATCACGATCAAAAGCAATAATCTGCAACAATACGTAGTTATTGTAAGCATATTAAGATCAGTTAGCATGAGGAAAACATAACTAATTAAAACTCGCAAATTTATAAAGCATACGTTGAGGTCTAGTCTAGAGTCAGAAATCTAGAAAACTGAAAGCAAGTGTGGTATTCCCTATTGGTACGCGTGATGATAATATTACTATAGCCCAGAGCTTAGCTACGTGGTATGAATTAGTAGATTGGTTCTATGTATAGGTGTAGCTACTGCCTTTTATAATGATAAATTTTAGTGACCAGTTTTAATACATGTGAGATGCTCACACTATTCACATACTTTTGTATGGCAAAACGAACCCTGCAGAATTGGTCTTCCATGCATTCTAAAATCACATGTAACATCAACACTAGTTAATTAAAAAAGACCGCCATGGCTACCACACCGGTTGCATTCATATTGGAAAAAGCATAAGAAATCACTTTGACAAAATGGATGTATATACATGTATACATATATTAAGATAGTTCATGGCATCGATATTGAAGTCCCCTTTTCTTTTAATAGAGAATAGTAAAAAAAAAAATTATTTCATCACTAGACATTAATTAATCTGTTGATTTCAAGAATTGAAGTAGATGTTTTAATCTCAACGTCTAAATTTAATGTTCGCATCATTTTTGTGCACGTGCGGCACATGCTTTTAAATGGTGCTTCATTGAAAAAGGACTCATATTTTAGAAAATTTAATACGTGCGTATATATACCTAATTTTCAGGTGAAGTGAATTAGTGATTATGGCATGTCCAACAATATACATACATAATCAATTTAATTCGTTGGATTTTCTCTTTTGCACACGCACGTCAAAATTTCGAGGATGGCCCTGTTTGATATCCGGATAAAATTCATTAATAAGTAAATTAAATAGATTTATTTCATATTAAAGATAATTTTAAATTGTAATAAGATAAATCATGTAGTCCACGAAATTCATCAGCATTTTAGGACACATTATATGCATATGATGATATATTTACATTAAAATGAGAAGTACACGTCTATGTTCAATATAGAATGTTGATTCTATATTCAGATAATTGTGAGTGCAACATACAAAGTTGAAGTTGTTAATTAAGTTTCATTTCCATTTAAATGACGAATCGAAGAGTTACGATTTGTATTTTTACTAGGTCTTTCTAGACTATTGTTTATTCATAGAACTTTTTATTGATAGAGTGGGCATGATTTTGCGAATTAAAAAAGAAATATTCGGTTGAATTTTGCTGGCATGATTTTGATCATACATCTGAGTTTATTCTTTTGTTTTCAGATTGCTGATTTTCTAAGTGATTGTCTCATATACTTTAAATTTTAAACTTTCTGAGCACTTTGATATTTTCATGAACGGTCTTTTCTTAATGCTTTAATTTACGGGGGATTTTTGCATCTACGCTATTCGAATAGGTTTTCAGAATGTTATTATAAACTTGATTATGCAAGCAGTTGGTTCATAATTTTATATTTTGTTTTATATCCTACTACAAATTGACACCGGAATAACCAAAAAGTGGAACAAAGAAGAGAAGATTTTAGAAGAAAATAAACAGCTTTCAGAGAACAATATATTAAATTATGGGCTGGATGAAAAACAAAATAAGCTAACAAATAACATCCTTTCACCATCATGGTTCTATGTAACCTGATTTCCAAGATGCATGCACTCATGTTAGCAAGGAAGAAGGCAATATTTTTGCTTGAATTTGTTCTTGAAACAAATCTGCAGCCAAGAAAACCCAGATTTTTATATGACAAATGGATTAATTGGCATTAAAATGCATGAGACGTTGGAAAGAAATATGGCTTTAGCAAAATAATTTGATAGTGAATTATTTGCGGAGTAGTAGCTAAACAAGACTTATAAGCCTCACCAATCACCATGACCAAATTCAGAGTTAAACAGTATTGAAAGTATATTCACACATGAACTTCGCTTGGATCTTAACACGTTTATACTTGTTGGAACATTTATAGTATTATGTATTCGTGATATATATGGAGTATGGATACACAGGAGTTGTGGAGTTTAAGTGTATGTTACTTGAGGATAAAATTAAAATACAAATAATACGAAAGGTTACTTCCATTCGTATATGATTCATTGTAGCAGTTTGATTAAGTTACTGCAAGCTGAAAAATGAATGTATCTTCTATACTACTTCGTAGAGATAGGACTTTACGAATAGTATGAAGAATTGTATCCTTACAAATCATTGTCTATATAAAGCATGATCTGCCATACATATGAAGTACGAAATTACTTACCATCTTGCCTTAGAAGAGGTTTCCTGCAGAACCTTTTCTTGTCCCTAGATATAAACAAAGTATACAAACACTTGTGTGATTGTTTCTTGTATAACAACCAAGATTCAATTGTTCTTCTTCGTATCTCAAAAGAGTTACCGTGATACCTTGTTGTTTACAGTGGGTCGGTAAATTTCTTTTAGGAAAGCGTATCTAATACGTGCTTGGAAGACATTATCCGGTTCCCACATAGCTGTACGTACATACAGTTCTAACAATCTAAAAGAAATTTATACGTGGGATAATGGCTTCTTCCTTGCGAGAGATGACTACCAACTTTCAAAAGTTGGATAAGTTTGAAGGTGTTGGCTATCGTCGTTGGCAGAAAAAGATGCACTTTCTGTTGACAAACCTGAATGTGGTTTATGTACTAAGCACCCCAATGCCGCCTTATCCAGCAGAAGAAGAAGAAGAAAACGAGCCTCTAGAGACCACACGCCGCAGAACCAAATGGGAGAATGACGATTACATTTGCCGTGGACACATCCTGAATGCAATGTCAGACAATCTGTTCGACATATACCAAAATGTGGAGAGCGCAAAGGAACTTTGGGACCAGCTTGAATCCAAATACATATCAGAAGATGCTTCAAGTAAGAAATTTCTGGTTAGCAATTTTAATAACTACAAAATGGTTGCTAGTCGTCCTGTTATGGAGCAATTCCATGAGGTCCAGCATATGTTGAATCAAATCAGACAACATGGGATGATTATGGATGAAGCAATTGCAGTTGCATCCATAATTGACAAATTACCTCCATCATGGAAGGAAGCGCGAAATGCTCTGAAACACAAGAAAGAAACTTTGTCCTTGGGAGACTTGTCTTCTCACCTTCGTATTGAAGAGAGCATCAAATCTCAAGATGGTTCGAAGGACATGAAAAACACTCCAATTTCCTCTATCAATGTAGTGGAGGAAGGCAATTCAAGTGGTACTAACAAGTCCAAGAAACGCCCATGGAAGTCCAACAAGAAAATCTCCAACTTTGACAAGAACAAGAAGCAAAAGAAAATCTCTTGTTGAGAGTGTGGTGGTTCTCATATGAAGAGGGATTGCCCTTCTCTGGAGAAAAAGAATACCAGTACAAAGGGTCGACACAATGTTGATCCAACTCAAGGTCAGTTAGCACATGATGTTACTACAAAGGTTGAAATGAATTTTGTAGCAACAATTTCTGAAATCAATGTTGTGCAGGAGGATGATTCTTGGTGGATGGACTCCGGGGCATCTAGACATGTGTGTAAAGATCGACGTTATTTCAAAACTTACCAAGAATTGGAAGATGGGCCGATTCTATACATGGGGAATAATTCTGCTGTCAAAGCTAAAGGCATTGGACAAGTAGAGTTGCTTCTTACTTCTGGAAAAACGTTGACTCTAAATGATGTTGTTTTTGTCCCCGAAGTTAGAAAGAATTTAATGTCTGTTGGTGTGTTAAATAAGTATGGCTTCAAACTTGTATTCGAGGCCGATAAGCTAATAATTAGTAAAGGCAATGTGTTTGTAGGACAAGGATACTATTGTAATAGTATGTTCAAACTATCTATTGATAATAAAAGTATGAATTCTATTTACATGCTTGATGTTTCTTCTTTATGGCACAATCGTTTATGTCATGTTCATTATCGCCGTTTGCATGAAATGTCTAAACTTGGTTTAATTCCTACTTTAGACATGAATGTTGAAAAATGTAAGACTTGCATGCTTAATAAAATTACAAGAAATTCTTTTCCAAGCATTGAAAGAAAATCTAATTTACTTGAATTAGTACATAGTGATTTGTGTGATTTTCATAGCACTCCATCTTTGGGAAGTAAAAAATATGTAGTAACTTTTATTGATGATTTTTCTCGATATTGTTATGTTTACTTGTTGTTTTCTAAAGATGAGGCACTAGATAAGTTCAAAACTTATAAGACCGAAGTTGAGTTACAAACTAATGTTATGATTAAGAAACTTCGGACTGATAAGGGTGGAGAATATTATGATCCATGTTATTTTTCATCGGTTGGAATCATTCATGAAACAACTGCTCCATATACACCACAACAAAATGGTGTGGCGGAGAGAAAGAATAGAATTCTTAAAGAAATGGTAAACTCCATGTTGTCTAATTCTGGATTGAGTAATGGATTTTGGGGAGAAGCTATGATGACAGCTTGCTATATATTAAATAGAGTTCCAAATAAAAGGAACAAAGTCACCCCATATGAACTTTGGCACAAAAGAAAACCTAATCTCAACTACTTACGAGTTTGGGGTTGTAGAGCGATTGTTAGATTGCCGGAACCTAAAAGAAAAGGTTTGGGTGAAAAAGGAATTGATTGCATCTTTATTGGATATGCTGAACATAGCAAGTCCTACAAGTTTTATGTATTAGAACATAATGATTATGTATCGGTTCATTCTGTAATAGAATCGAGAGATGCATTTTTTGATGAAACAAGGTTCTCTTCTATTCCTAGGCCAAAGGACATGCTAATTGTTTCTTGTAACTCTAAAGAAGTTGAGTTTGAAAATGATCATGACACTCCGGAAATTAGGAGAAGCAAAAGAATTAGAAAAACAAAATCTTTTGGTCCTGATTTCCAAATTTACTTGGTTGACGGAACAAGAGAGTCTATGTACCGAAACACTATATTGTTTTAGTGTTGAGGAGGATCCTAAAAGTTTTAATGAGGCTATGAAGTCTCATGATGTTGCTTTCTGGAAAGAAGTTGTGAATGATGAAATGGATTCAATTATGGGTAATAATACATGGATTTTATCTGATTTACCACCTGGTTGTAAACCACTTGGGTGTAAGTGGATTTTCAGAAAGAAAATGAGAGTCGATGGAACTGTAGAAAAATATAAAGCAAGACTCGTAGTCCAAGGCTTTAAGCAAACATTTGGTGTTGATTATTTTGACACATATGCCCCAGTGGCTAGAATTACCACAATTAGATTATTAATTGCTCTAGCGGCGATTAATGACCTTGTCATTCACCAAATGGATGTTAAAACAGCATTCTTAAACGGTGATTTGGAGGAGGAGGTGTACATAAAACAGCCAGAAGGTTTTGTGGTTAATGGACAAGAAAACAAGGTATGCAAGCTTATTAAGTCATTGTATGGACTAAAGAAAGCACCAAGACAATGGCATCAAAAATTTGATGATGTGGTTCTGGCTAATGGTTTTCGCATTAATCAGTCAGATAAATGTGTTTATAGCAAATTTGAAAATAAGGGTCAAGGTGTTATAATTTGCTTGTATGTTGATGACATGCTCATATTTGGGACTGATTTAGATCAAGTCAATAAAACAAAAGGTTTCCTTTCTTCGAACTTCTCCATGAAAGATATGGGTGAAGCTGATGTGATCCTTGGAATCAAGATAAAAAGAGAGGATGGTTCATTGTCTTTAACACAATCTCATTATATTGAGAAAGTGGTGAAGAAATTTAATGAATGGAATAGTACTCTGTATGCAACTCCAATGGACCCAAGCATTAAACTGGTGAAAAATACTGGTAACCCAGTTTCACAATTGGAGTATGCAATATTGATTGGGTGCTTGATGTATGCTATGACTAGCACTCGACCTGATATAGCATTTGCTATTGGAAAGTTAAGTAGGTTTACTAATAATCCTAGTTTGATTCATTCGCAAGCCTTGAGGCGAGTGTTAAGGTATTTGAATAAGACCATGGACTATGCTTTGACATATAATGGTAAGCTTTCGATTTTAGAAGGGTTCTCAGACGCAAGTTGGATCTCGAATAAAGACTACTCGTCTACAAGTGGTTGGGTGTTTCTTCTTGGAGGAGGTGCTATTTCATGGGCATCTAAGAAGCAAACATGTATTACCCACTCAACAATGTCTGCAGAATTTATAGCAATGGATTTGGCTTGTAGAGAAGCGGAGTGGCTTAGAAATTTACTGAATGAAGTGGAGTTATGGCCGCAGCCAATATCACCTATTGCATTACATTGTGATAGTACTTCAAGTATTTCAAACGCATATAGCCAAAACTATAATGGTAAATGTCGACACATAGGTGTTAGACATAGTTATGTTCGAGAAATGATACGGAATGGAGTCATTACCATTGGTTTTGTACGCTCAAATGTGAACTTGGCGGATCCGTTCACTAAAGCTTTGCCAAGAGAGTTGGTGTACAAAAATTCAAGAGGGATGGGTCTAAAGCCCTTATTAAATAACAAGTGAAGAAAACTCAATTCAACGTCTTGTATAACGCAAGATCTTGAATTCAAATGAGGATCCAACTTTACTTGAAATTTGTTGCACTATAAATCCTTAATCCCTAGGTGAGAGCATGTTTTTTCTGCAATGTTAGGAGGTTGATTAGTTTCTTAATAAATCTTTGACAAAGTTGCTCATGTTGCAGGAGCATGAATTTAAAGATTTACCTATATGAGTAAGAGGTTTGGCCGCTTCATCTAGTCCGGGGCTTGACGTAGATTGCTCATTATAAATGGATATGGACTCAAGGCCTTTAAAGGAGTCAAGATACAATATAGTTTGTTTTAGTCTTGTGTGTGTAACATCTTCAGTATTTCGTAGTGGTTGTATGATTCAATGCCTGGTCAATCATTTGAATCCGAGATATTGTAAAGTATGTTGTACTAAGTGGAAATTCAATCTTCGTGATATTTTCATTATGCATAAGTCTTGTTTGTTTTTGTCTTTATTGCAAGGATACGAATTTTAGAACATTTATACTATAAATGGGAGGAGGATTGTTGGAACATTTATAGTATTATGTATTCGTGATATATATGGAGTATGGATACACAGGAGTTGTGGAGTTTAAGTGTATGTTACTTGAGGATAAAATTAAAATACAAATAATACGAAAGGTTACTTCCATTCGTATATGATTCATTGTAGCAGTTTGATTAAGTTACTGCAAGCTGAAAAATGAATGTATCTTCTATACTACTTCGTAGAGATAGGACTTTACGAATAGTATGAAGAATTGTATCCTTACAAATCATTGTCTATATAAAGCATGATCTGCCATACATATGAAGTACGAAATTACTTACCATCTTGCCTTAGAAGAGGTTTCCTGCAGAACCTTTTCTTGTCCCTAGATATAAACAAAGTATACAAACACTTGTGTGATTGTTTCTTGTATAACAACCAAGATTCAATTGTTCTTCTTCGTATCTCAAAAGAGTTACCGTGATACCTTGTTGTTTACAGTGGGTCGGTAAATTTCTTTTAGGAAAGCGTATCTAATACGTGCTTGGAAGACATTATCCGGTTCCCACATAGCTGTACGTACGTACAGTTCTAACAATACTGACTATACAATTAACTCTAGCTAAACACCACTTATATATATCAAGAGGAGCTTCATATTCAAACTAAATAGTTGTCTCTAATTTAAAAGATTGGGTAGAACTAAAACGTTGATGCAGCGTGCGTGAAAACAAATACGAACTATAGATAAAATTCTCGTCGAATTCTTAGAACTATCAAAAGATTGCCAGATATGGAGGAGAACCCAATTTCACTCAACATCAAAATTATCTAACAATATAACCAGAAAAATGTTTATGTACTAAACACTAACTGCTACTAAATATGATAAATAACAAAAAGATCCTCCGTAACTTAAAATATTATTTTAAGTATCCAAAAATAATAAAATACAAATTTGACCCTTAAAATAAAGGAATTTGCCCAAAAACCATCTGTGCATGAGTTCTTATTAGAACGATGTTTCCAATAAAAAAAACAGTACCCATTTGTTGAATTTTGAGACTTTAACAAGACACATCACAATCTGCAAAAACAGTTCGGCTACTCCAACTTCTACAGGTAAAGTTCAATGTACATCGAACGTACATGCCGAATTTGTGTAGGTTTCTTCAGTCAGGTCACACTGTACTTCTTCACCTTTGGCCTGAACATTACTATAATCTGGACTAGAATTTATAAACAGGTTAAGTGCTGCAAGTTAGACAATCATGTGGAGGTTTGGACAACAATTGTAGTTTTGAAAATCAAATTCAAAATATAGAACAAGCAGCACTTAAAAGAGCAGATATATATACACCCAAAGTAATTAAGGATAGGGGATTATCTCGTGGAACTGCCATTGGAGGCGATTCAGCGGTGGCTCCCGAGAAGTAGTGAAGTAGTCCCAAGATGCGTGAAAGATGAAAAACTATTGTCCTCGCGAGTAATGACACGTGGACTAGACGAAAGAGAAAAATTAGTTCAATAACATGATTTTTTTTTTATTTTTTTTAAGATTAACCATCACAAGGATGGGGGAATATATTTGCCTCCCCAAACCGAATAAATAAAATCAAAATCGGATTTTGGTTGTAGTTTTCTAACTCACACTACATGAAATGGAGAGGCAAAAGAATAAGGACATAACGGCTCTACACATAGCCATGAAGCTAGGGAGTTTCCAAAAATGTGGAACCTATACAAGTAAAAACTAGGGAGTTTAATAACTTGAGTTCGAGAACCAAAAATTCTTAGAACCTATTGGTGAATTGAATAATCAAAACACAAGACGGCACCAAGAAAATGTTCTGTTAGTCATAAAAAATTTGGAGTAGAGTCAGGCCAGTGAGGCCAAGCAAGGAGAGTTTCTGGTAGCATTATGGTGAGGCTGCTTACTGGTTGTCTGATCTGAGCCTTGTAGTCACTGTATGGTATCTGCAAAGAGTCAAGATAACAAAGAGTGAGCGTAGCAGCTGTATCTAGGGAGGATGAATCCTGACAGAAGGTAGTTCCATCTTGTCTAAGTTAAATAAACCTCTTGCTTCAACAGGTAACTGAGATAGGTTTCTGAAAATTGCACTAGTTTATGAATTACATGCATGTTTGGCAAGTGAGTCAGAAACTTGATTAGTTTCTCTAGGAGAGAATTGATGCTACCAATAAGCTCCGGGATACCAGCTCCGGTATAGGGTAATCCGGGGGAAAGCTGGAATCCTAGCCCGCGGCCAATCTCTCACCTAAGTCCTGCAAAACAGAGCCCCCGGGGTCACCCGAGGGTAGACGCTCCGGCGTGATGATGAAGATAGGGCTTTTTGCAGAGGAGAGAGAATATAAATAAATACAGAGAGTATTTTAGTCTGATAAAACATATCTATTACTGTTGGTCGCTCCTCTATTTATAATAGTGAGGATCAGAGAGAGTTTAGGCTAAGTGGTCCTCTTCTGGCCGCAACCCCGGGTGCGTCCAAGATAGCTGATGTCACGGGAGGACCACTGGTGGGCTTGACCCTCTCTTCTCCTTTATCCATATGTCCGCTGGACCAGGATATGGGCTGAGGCCCATATCACCACTAGCCCCCCGAGACCCTGGCTTCCGGGGTTCGGCCCGGTATGCTGGGTCTCTTAAAAGGAAGTCACTGGGTCGCAGATTATATGGGGCCGTATCATCACGCGCCACGCGTGTTTCTCCTTCCACTTTCTTCTTAGTTTTTACTATACGCGCCTTTTCGCCATTCGCGCACCAATAAATACTCATTATTACTTTTCTAAAATGCTGTGTTTACTTTTCCCAACTTCGAGAAATTCCTTTTATCCTTCCCTATAAATACTTCATCGAAAAATCTCAACTTCATTTTCCAACAACTTAGCGCTGTCGCTTTCTCTTTGTTTGTCCTATTTGCTTTCTTTTACCAATCTCTCTTTTCTACCCATCTGATATGAGCAGTAAAGTCCTCAACCCGGCCGACGACCATTCCCTGGACGTAGACGATTCTCCTCTCCCTCCCCCATCCGGCGGAAAAGGACTAATGAAGTCCAAAGCTAAAATCGCATATGGTGCCCCGGAACCCGTGGACCCAAAGGATCCTGGCATGACCCCGGTGAGCGAGGCGGTCGGAGAACTAGTGAAGAAGATGTATGTGCCCTTGTCCTATGATGCGGGATTAGAGCCATACACCGGGGATGTGCAAACCCGGGTATGTATCCCCCGGCACCACTTTCTGCACGGGCTCACCTTTCCTCTGCCCCCGCTCTATATCGCCTATTTGAAGTACTACAACATCTCTCCGGCCCAGGTGCATCCGAACGCCGTCAGTGTGATGATCGCCTTCCTCCTGTCTTGCAAACGGGCGGGGATTACTGGGACTGTGGAGATATTCCGCAGTTTCTACTACCTGGCAGCAACCTCTGTCCCGGGAGTCTTCAATGCTCTGCGCCGGAACAAGACACCAATCATCTGCTCCGGGAGGCTGGAATCCGTGAAGACCAGCGACTGGATGAACAGCTACTTCACCTTCAACGAGGAGAAGTACTTAGTCCCGGGATGGAACCAGCCGAGGATTGCTGAAACAAAGGCGGCTCTTCCCCCGGCTCAGTTTCGGCAAGTGTCCGATGACCACAACAAGATTGCTAAATTCTTCGTCCAGTTGAAGGATTACCAGAGGCCGGGAGGTTACGAATTCCCCCGGGAGGCGTATCCTGCAGAGGTGTTCACCTGCCGCCGCCTATATGCCAAGCGCAGCCTCGGTAATCTTTGTTTAACTTATTTCTTGTTTTGATTTTTCTTACTTCTTATTTCTTGTTTTTGGCTAAGTTTATTACCTTCCTTGTCTCAGTCGTATCTCCCAGACCAGCGATAGTCCCACCAGGGTCGAAGTCCGGTGAGGGGAGTGATAAGGGCACGGGGGGGCTGAAGAAAGATAAGTCCGAAACCGAGAAGGCGGTCAAGGACACCAAGAAGAGGAAGTCCGGGGAAGGTAGATCGGGAGAGAAAGAAACCGGTTCTACGGAAGTCCCTCCAATCGGCAACCGTCGGCTAGCATTCACCATTCCTCCATCCGGGGGTCATCCTCTAAAGAAGAAGAAGACAGAGCCTCACTCCGAAGGCTCTTCCCGAATTCCCCGGAAAGAGGAAAACTCCACTGCCGACAGCCGCCTCCAAGCTATAAAAGAGAATCCGGATGGCTCCTCATCCCAACCCCTGATACTGGATGGCCCCCAGGTACGTATCTCTTCGCCCTTAATATATCCACTCTTTACATGATATTTTGATTCTAAGTGCTTATAATTTCGTAGGATAATGCCTCCAAATTGTTGGAGTTCCCCGGGTTGCGAGAACTGGTTAACCAGGCTTGCAACTCTCTGTCTGAGAAATTGTCCCGGGAGGTTGACCAACTAAGGCTGGAAAAAGCCTCTCTTTATAAGGAGCTGTCCGAGGCTCACAAGGAGTTGTCCCGGGTAAAAAAGGACAGCAAACGCGGCATGGCCCCGGCTCAAGAGGCTCTTTGCCGGGCCTTCACCAATCGGGTCCTCAAGAGTCGCTCCTTCGAGGCGAAGATGATGTCCCTTTGCGACATCTCAAATGAATCTGCCCTGCACGCTGCTACTTCAGCCGTCCGGGAGTATATCCCCCGGGAGAACCGGGCGGCGTTCAGAGAATCCTGGCATCGCCCCAAGGCAGACGATCGCTTCAACTATGCAGCAGATCGACTGATGAAAGATGGCCTCGACGGAATTGTCCCCGGAGTGCTCGAAGTCTTTGAGGGGGCTCGAAGTGTTGATCCCCAAGACATCATGGCTTATGCCGGGGATGCCGCAAAGCTTGCTGAAGATAGGGCAGACCCCAGTCCCGACGACTTAGCCAATCTTGCTGCCATTGAGACCCCGGTGACCTCGGAAGGAGAGGGCGGGGATTCAGATGATGAAAATGCTAAGTCCCCTGTTCCGGAGCAAGAGTTCCAGCCGGCGCAAGAGGAAGAAGAGGGGGAGGAGGAGCCGTCCCCGGGGAAAGGCAAAGCTCAAGAAGAAGAGCAATCTCTCCAGGATGAAGATGAAGACGATGCTGATGAAGAAGTAAACATAGTTACTTAGTCTTCTTGTTCTTCTTTTCCTTTTAATTGTGTTTTTAATCTTGACCTCCCCCGGGCTCCTTCCCTGAACCATTCCCTTTTGTAATTCAGGGAGGATATGATTGCTCCGGGGATGAGAGCGACGACTCTAACGATGTAAGAGTCCCTCTCTCTTTTCTTTTGTAACTTATGACTTTTGCATTTATAATATTCATTCCGGGTTTATTGCGTTGTTATGACTTGTTTTGTTTTGTACCTTGCTTAGACTTTCAAATTTCTCTTTTTACTCATCTTTTGTTCTGATTCCCCGGGCTTTGTACGACCTTGTTTTAATTCTAAGTTTAAAATCTTTGTGTTTTGTTTTATTCGCACAGCCCCGGGATGATCCCCCAGGTGTAGTTCCATCCGGGGCGGCCTCAGATAACGAAAAAACATGCCCCCGGTGTGAGGAGTTGGAGGAACAGTTGAGTCGTTGGCAACTGGACGGCATTCAGACCCGGTATCTTCTTGTCCACTCCGGGATAGGATCAGTGATTGATGAGTTCCCGGTTGTCACTTCTCTAGTAACAAAACTTAGGGAAATATCCAATCAGTTTGGATCCCTTTCCCGGTGTCAATCCCTGGCTCAAGACCGAGTAAATGCTGTTCTGGATGCAGACAAGACTATTTCTATGCTGCAAGCCGAACATGACGCCTTTAAATCTCGTCTCAAGGAGGAGTTTGACCTGGTGTGGTCCGAGCTTCCGTTTTATTGCGACAAGCTCAAATGGTTGGAAAGGCGGGGCGATCCCCTTAGGAGGAATCTAATGCTGGAAAGAGAGAACCGGGAACTGGCGGCCCGGAACCTCACCCTTCGGGAGAACTTGGTAACCCTACAACTGACTTATCACTTGACAGGGTTGCGTCTGGGTTGGGTTTCTCCCCCTCTTTACACCAATTTTCCCCGGGAGGTCTCTGCATTGTTATTGCGCATGTTTCGGATGGGCTGGAATGACCCTGAGTCTTGATACCGGCCTGCTTTCGAGGAAGCTGCTGCTTGGTGGCAACGTCAAAGAGAGGGGCAGTATCTCACCCCGTCCTTGGTGCTTCTTCCAAGCCGGATCTCCCTTGATTTCACCGTTGAGAGGTATCTCGGGTTCCGTATTTCGGTTGATCCGGAAGAATCTGCCCGGAGGGTGTCTATACTCCGCGAGGACGCTGCCAGAATCCGGGCCTTCATTGCCCGCGAAGACGCCGCTAAAGAAGAAAGGCGTTTGGCCCGGGAAAGGGGGAAAGGCAAAAGCAAAGTCGTTGCTACGAAAAAGAAGAAGTCCCCCCGTGCCCAGGGATCCGTTATCATCGGAGCTCCCCGACGGACGCCGTCTCCCGAGGTTTCATCCTCAGACGACGACTTCGACCCGTATGCCGAAGCTGGTCCTTCGGGGGCTAGTCCGTCCGGTACTCGTCCGGCTGCGGACCCCAATATCCCGGGGAGTACTGCTACTGCCAGCCCACCGGGCCCTCCTGCTGCTAATAATCAGCCAAGTCACCCCGGCACTCAAGATGACCCGGACTCTCCTATTAGCTGGGATGGTCTTCCTTCCCTTTGTTAGTTTTGTTTAGGCTTTTCAGGTTTCAAAGTTGTAAATTTTGTAATCTTCAATCATGAGTTAATGATATGTTTGTTCTATTGTTCTCCCTTTATACTTGTTCAAATATTTGTTTCAATCGCTTATTCAAGCGTACCTAGGTTATCCTCCGGGTGCTTGTTCAAGGGTCCCGTACATTCTTGCCCTAGCCCCCAGGGCGCTTGTTCAAGCGTCTCCGGATCGACTTGCACTAGCCCCCCGGGCACTTGTTCAAGCGGCCCCGGGTCAATTATACTTATGAGAAAACGTTAACTCGCAAGCAAACTGAGAAAACTGAGAAAAATGCAACTGCGGGCCACGGGACAACCTAGGCTCAATCCTGGCCAGAGGTCCCCGTGCTGCTTCTCTGTCACCATCCTAGGCATAATCCATGCCAGAGGGGTGAATACATAAGAAAATCTAGGCATAGTACCTACGTAAATTTGCAATATTCCAGTGCCTCGGGACCTTCTTCCCGGCCTTGTCCTGCAGTTCATAACTTTCACCGGGGTGGGCTGCTATCACCTTGTAAGGCCCCTCCCAGTTGGGAGCTAACTTCCCGCTTGCAACCTGCTGGCTTTTATCGTTCCGACGCATTACCCACTCCCCCGGGATAAACTGCTCCTTGCGAACCCTTCTGTCATGGTATTTCTTGACCCGTTCCTTCACCCGGGCCTCATGCAGGGCTGCTTTTTCTCGCTTCTCCTCCAGTAAATCTAAGTCCAGGAGTCGGTCGTTCTGGTTTGTCTGTTCATCCGGGAGCTTGGATCGGAGGCTGGGAACTCCGACTTCAGCCGGGATGACCGCCTCCGCCCCATAAACCAAACTATAAGGGGACTCACCCGTGGCAAAGCTCTCTGTCGTTCTGCTTGCCCATAAGACACTTGGGAGTTCATCAACCCAGTTTCCTCTCGCCCCCTGGAGCCGTGTCTTGATCCCGTTAACAAGGGTCCTGTTGGTCACTTCAACTTGCCCGTTAGCCTGTGGGTGATAGACCGAAGTCAACTTCTGTTCAATCCCGTACTCCTTGCACCAGGATTTGAAAGGATCATTTTCGAATTGTTCCCCGTTGTCTGTCACTATGAACCGGGGGATTCCGTAGCGACAAATGATGTTCTTCCAGCAGAATTTTACGCACGTACTTCCCCTAATGTTTGTCAGAGGAGCAGCTTCTACCCATTTGCTGAAATAGTCAACTGCCACTATCAAATACTTGAAACCTCCCGGAGCGGTTGGAAAGGGGCCTACCAGGTCCAAACCCCATCGGATGAAGGGCCAAGTCCCTGATATCCCAATCATCTCCCCCTGCGGCACATGGATCAGGGGTGCAAATTTCTGGCACTGCTGACAAGAGCGGACTGCCTTTTGGGCGTCCTCAAATAGCGTTGGCCAGTAATACCCCGTGCACATGATCTTCCAAGCCACTGTCCGGGCCCCTTGATGACTTCCGTTAGGGCCCTCGTGCACTTCTTTCAAAAGGTGGCGTGCTTCCTCTCCATCCACACACTTCAGCCAAGGTTGAAGGTATCCCCTCCGGATTAACTCCCCATCCAGAACGGCATACCGGGGTGCTTTGACCCGGATTTTTCGGGCTTTCACCTTGTCATCTGGCAGCGTTCCATTCTCCAAGTACTCCAGAAGGGGTGTAATCCAGGATTCGGCTTCTCGCATTGCTGCAACTTGGCTTGGCTGCTCATATCCCCGAGTTGTTATCATCTCCATATACAGATTTCGGTCTTGACTTGGCTTGAGCTCTGAAGAAGCCAACTTGCTCAATGCATCTGCTTGACAGTTTTCCTCCCGGGGGACCTGTGTTAGGGTCACCCGGAGGAAACCCTGTATCATCAACTTCACTGCCTCCAAATATTTCTGCAAACTCTTTTCTTTTGCCTCATACTCCCCATTTACTTGCTGGACCACAATGGCCGAGTCGCTGTAAGCTTGTATCACTTTGGCACCTGTTTCCCGAGCTAGGCGTAATCCGGCAAGGAGGGCTTCATATTCAGCTTCATTGTTGGTGGTTTTAAACTCAAACTGCAGCGCATACCGATACTCCTTGCCACCAGGACTAACCAGCACGACCCCGGCACCGCTCCCCCCGGCATGGGAGGAACCATCCACGTGCAACTTCCACTCTGGTTCACCTTCCCCCGGGTCTTTCACGGTGTTGTCCGCCATCTCAACCAGGAAATCAGCCAAAGCCTGGCCCTTGATAGACTTCCTGGCTTGATAAGTGATCTCGTGCTCTCCCAGCTCTATCGCCCACTTCATCATCCGGCCAGATGGCTCTGGTTTCAGCATGACTTGCTTAAGTGGGTGATTTGTGAGAACTGTGATAGGGTGACCTTGAAAGTATGGGCGAAGTCTCCGGGACGCGTGCACTAGTGCCAGCAGCAAACGTTCTAGTGAAGAATAACGCTTCTCCGGTCCTTGAAGAGCCCTACTCACAAAATACACCGGGCTCTACGCTCTCCCGGACCCTCGAACCAAAGCCGCACTTATTGCTTGATCCGTGGCAGCCAGATACAAGAACAATTCTTCCCCCGGGACTGGCTTGGACAGGGTAGGGAGTTTTCTCAGGTGCTCTTTCAACTCCTTGAAAGCTTGCTCGCACTCGGGAGTCCACTCGAACTTCTTTGCTCGTCTCAAAATGTTGAAAAAAGGCAACTGCTTCCCGGCTCCCCGGGACAGGAACCTACTTAACACCGCCAGGGACCCGGTTAAGCGCTGTACATCTTTCACCTTGCTCGGGGAGGGCATGCTCAGGATTTCTTCAACCTTTTCCGGGTTCACATCAATGCCCCGGTTTGACACCATATACCCCAAAAACTTGCCTGCTGCCACCCCGGGCTCTTCTCCGGGCTCAGCTTCAGGTTTACCTCTCTCAACACAACGAAAAGCTCCCGGAGATCGTCCAAAAAAGCGTCATAAGTCCTGCTTTTGATCACCATATCATCTACATAGACCTCCATGATTCTTCCCAGCTGGTTTTTGAACACCCGGTCCACCATGCGCTGGTATGTTGCTCCTGCATTTTTAAGACCGAATGGCATCTTCCTGTAACAAAAAGTACCAAAGTCAGTGATAAAAGAGGTTTTTGGTCGGTCTTCCGGGGCCATGACGATCTGGTGGTATCCCCGGTGTGCATCGAAAAAGGCTAGAAGCTGGTAGCCTGTTATAGCTTCCACCAGTTGGTCGATGGAGGGCAACGGGTAACTGTCTTTTGGGCAGCACTTGTATAAATCTGTAAAATCGATACACATCCTCCAGGACCCGTCATGCTTTTTCACTAGGACCGGGTTGGCAATCCACTCCGGGTAAGTAATTTCTTCTACCATTCCTGCGTCCAGCATCCTTCTCACCTCCGTCCGGACGAATTCTACCCGATCTGCTGCCAAGGCTCTTTTCTTTTGCCTTATAGGCTTCAAATCCGGGTAGACATTTAGCCGGTGGATGGCGAACTCCTCTGGTATCCCTGTCAAGTCTTCCGTTCCCCACGAGAACACATCCTCATATTCCTTCAACAATTTCCGGAGCTCATCCTTCACATTCACCGGGAGGTGCTTCCCCATACTCACCTTCCCCCGGGATCCTACTTCCATATCCTCCACTTCAAAAGAGGCCGGGTCACCATGCACGGCTCCCACCGTGCTATTCTTCTCGGAACACTCCCCGGGCTCCGACGCGTTCGTTCTTTCTGATCCTCATGGTTAGATGGTAGGGCGAGCATATCTCCCGAGCTTCGGGAACTTCGGGCTTCGGGAACTTCATGGTTAGATGGTAGGGCGAGCATATCTCCCGAGCCCGCGTCAACCAGGGACGACCTATGATCATGTTGTACGGGGAAGAAGCATTGATGATCGCAAAGTTACACAGGACAGTGCACCTCTTGTTAATATCCAGATGATCAACAAGGGTCACCCGTAGCGCTATGACTCCCAGCGGGTGAACTGTGCGCCCCGTAAAGCCTGACAGCGGGGACAAGCATGGCTTCAAATTCTGTCGACCAATGTTCAATTGATCGAAACAATCAGCAAACATAACCTCTACACTGCTCCCATCATCCACAAGACTCGCTTTATCACCACACCTTCTACCTTAGCTGAGATCACCATCGGGTCAGAGTGAGGCACTTGGGCCGGAACTGCGTCCTTCTCTGAGAACGTGATTGTCTCGTCATGTTTAAGCCTCTTTCCCTGGATCTCCCCCGGGGGGACATACCTACTCTTGGCTTTCACCGCCGACAGTGTTTGCGCTCCATCTCCCACTATCCCGTTAATCACGTTTATCATCCGGGGTGCTCCGGGTCCCGGAACTCCTGGTCTAGGTGCTTGTGGGGCGGGGTTAGGAGCGACGTTGGTTTCCGCGGGGCGGTTGCCGCCCTGACCTCAGTTATTCCTCCAGTTACGTTTCCTCCCTTGTCCTGCCAGGGCAGCCGCCGGGTGTGCTTCACCCGCTACACAGTCCCGGAGCTGACCCCACTCCACCAACTTCTGAATATCCGTGCGCAAAACACGGCAGCCTTCTGTAGTGTGACCATAGGACTTGTGAAACTCACACCATTTTTGGGCATTGGCCGGGGCCGGGACCCCTTGTATAACTGGGGGATCCGTGAAAAGACCCCGGTGAATGGCCAAAATCTCCGTTTTTGTCTTGGAGAGTGGAGTATATGTTGGTCTGACCACCAACGTCTGCCCTCCCAGTGCAGGGCTGCTCCCTGGGCCGGGGGGCGTCTTGCTGCCTCCGGGCGGGGCCCCTGGTGAGGAGTGGCCCGGAGTGTAGTTGTTTGGGTTGCTGTGGCCGTAATCACCCGCTGCTCAAAGAACCCGACCGTGTTCATCCGGGTGTGATTAGCTTCATGCACAGTGCAATGCATTTCAACTATCAACTGGAGATGGTAGAAAGTTCCTGGCATGTTCTTCATCAACTCAATGTAGAACATCTCGTCTCTCAGCCCATTGACAAAGTTACCAATCAGAGCCTTCTCATGCAGGTGCCTATCCTGGACCTTCATAGACTCAGCAATATACCGGACATAATATTACCAAGTAGACTCCGTCTCCAAATGCCGCATAGCCAAGACCGTGGCTAGGTTGACAAAATTGGTCTTCATTGCTGCATATCTGTGGACCAGGACCGTAGCAAAATCCCAGAAAGTCTTCAAGGAGCCTTGTGGAAGACTTTTGAACCAACTCAAGCAGTTGCCCCGGAGGTAAGAAGGCAACAACTTGCACTGCAACGGCTCCTCAGTGTCCCGGGCACCCATGACACTGAGGTAGGTGTGAACAAACTCCTCTGGATCCCCGTCCCCGTTGTATGTCGGAACTCCATCAGGCGCTTTGGTACCCACCGGCCATTTATAGTTCAACACCTCCGGAACCCACGGGGAATGAGGAACCATCCCCCGCCTACCAATAAGCCTGGTCAAACGATCTTCAATGGACCCGTTATTAAACGGGGTGTTGTATCCACCATATAATGGTTGTGCTTGCGGATTTAAACCTCCTGGAAACTGCTGATCCGGGTACTGCTGCTGCCCCGGAAACATCTGCTGACCGAGAGGCATCTGCTGCCCTGGAGGCATCTGCTGACCCGGGGGCACCTGCTGACCCGGGGGCATTTGCTGATATCCAGGACCACCTCTCCCATCCTTCTCCAAGTCCACCACTTCGGGTACCTTGTTGGGGGCTGCTGCCTTAGCTGCTTTCCATTCTCGAAATTCCCCAAATTCCTCTGCATTGGTATGAATTGTCTCTGGATCTCTGCGCTCCGGGTCCTCTTCCCCGGAATCAAAATACTCCGGTTCGGATTCACCGCCTTCTCCGAACGTCTCCTGGTCCTGTCTTTCCTTTTCTTGCCGGGCCTTCTCCCTATGCTCCTTCTGCATCTCCCTGAGAGTATGTTCCGGCACCTTCTTCTTTCCTTGGCGCTTCTCAGCGGCCGCGCGGGCAGGCTCCTTGCGCGCCCGCTCCTTCTCCTCGGCCGCTTTCCACGCCGCCTGGGCAGCCGCGGCCCTTTTGGTCTTAGGACCGCCTTCTGCCTGATTAGCTTTGGAAGGGGGTTCTTCCATTGTCTTTTTAGGTCTGCCGCGGGGTATGACGAAGCAAGATCCCACTGGGCGTGCCAACTGATGCTACCAGTAAGCTCCGGGATACCAGCTCCGGTATAGGGTAATCCGGGGGAAAGCTGGAATCCTAGCCCGCGGCCAATCTCTCACCTAAGTCCTGCAAAACAGAGCCCCCGGGGTCACCCGAGGGTAGACGCTCCGGCGTGATGATGAAGATAGAGCTTTTTGCAGAGGAGAGAGAATATGAATAAATATAGAGAGTATTTTAGTCTGATAAAACATACCTATTACTGTTGGTCGCTCCTCTATTTATAATAGTGAGGATCAGAGAGAGCTTAGGCTAAGGGGTCCTCTTCTGGCCGCAACCCCGGGTGCGTCCAAGATAGCTGATGTCACGGGATGACCACTGGTGGGCTTGACCCTCTCTTCTCCTTTATCCATATGTCCGCTGGACCAGGATATGGGCTGAGGCCCATATCACAAAGAATGATAGAACAGAATCATGCAAAGATTGATGGGCCTCATCAATAAGATTGAAAAATTTCCAGTGATCCAGGTGAGGATCTAAAATCATTTTCACTGCCTCTGCACAATCTGATTCTATAAATGCTTTCTGCCTATATAGTGAAGCAACTGGGAGGCATAGGCCAATAGCCAAGATTTCTGCATGTAATGGTGATTGTGATAGTGCATTGAGCAAATACTAAGTTACCAGGTTCATTCCTAAACACCACACTCAGACCAGTATTACCCATAGGGGATTTCCATGAAGCATCAACATTATCTTTAAATCCCCCAACAGGCTTTGACCATTTAAGCACAGAAATTGTAGGTTTAGGAGGCCTAAGATGCTTAGGGAAGTATCCATTTGAAGCCAGTTCTATGTCAAAGGAAGATGAAATAAAGAAAGGCCTGGCAGCAAAGGAGAGGAAAACAAGAGATTTAATCTCTTGTATAATGTGACTAGTGTTTGGTGGAATTTCTTCAAAAATAAGTCTATTTCTGGCTTTCCAAATGCACCAACAGGTGAAAAGTACAACATTGTGTATTAATATAGAATGTATCTTTGTAAAACCAGGTCTGCTAAGGTAGTAACTAATTCTGCTCCAAATTGTGTTAAAAGATGGAGTGACAATATTTACAAATGCATTTATACCAGACCAGACCTCAGAGGCAATATAGCATTCATTGAAACAGTGATCCAATGTGTCAGAATGATCACAGAAACAACATTTGGACACAATATTGAAACCATAATAACAAAGGACATTGTCAAAAGGTAGAATGGAGTTCATTACCTTCCACATGAAGACTGAGATTCTTTTTGGTACCCTCTTGTTCCAAAAAATTTCCAAAGACAAAGCAGTGCCTCTTTGGGTCTGAGCAAATTATAAGTAGCTTTGAAGGAGAAGCATCCCTTATTGTCAGGAATCCAAATGATTTTGTCCTCTTTGTGTGTTTTTAGAGAGAAATCCTGTAGATATGACAAGAGAGTAGTATCAGCATAATGTGAGATTTGATTCAGATACTCTTGTTTGTTTTGAATAAAAGAGGCTATAGTGCAGTCTGATGGAATTTCTGTATTCTGGGGATCAATAATATCACACAGAGGACCAGAGCCTGTCCAATTAGCATTCCAAAAGTTACATGCTCCATTACCATGTATTACTCTAGTGTGGCTCTCAGCAAAGGAGTTAATTTTGCAAATACGCTTCCAACAGTGTGAATTTTTGAAAGAGACAGGAAGAGAAGCCAAGAAAGTGGTCCAGGGAGCAGATGCAATCTGAAATTTCCACCATAATTTGACTGAAAAGGTCTTCACTATGGTGGAAATATTTCTGAAATTAAGGCCATTCTCTGAGATAGGAAAGCATAGATCATTCCATTTTTTCCATGTTTTTTTTGGCCTATTTTCTATTGAACCCCAAAAAAAGACAGAAATCCTTCTTCTAATTAATTTAATGATGTGCACTGTAAGTTCCATAACAGCCCATATATGCTGAGGCAGAGAATATAAGCAAGATTGTATCAGTATCATTTTACCACCCTGTGACAGCCACCTATTTTTCCAATTATTTAATCTCTTATCAATCATTTCTACCACAGGCTGGAAATAAACATTTTTTAATTCTACCTTTAAAAATAGGCACACCAAGATATTTAAATGGAAACTGCCCTTTTCTCATGCCTAAAATATCCTTTATTTCTGTGATTTTTGACTGAGTTGCATGCTTACTAGTATAAAACTCACTTTTATCATAATTTATCTTCTGTCCAGAGACAGATTCAAAGACAGATAAAAAGCAGATTGTGTCATCAGCATATGTAAGATGGGATATTTTCTCAGCTGCAATTGGCAAATTATAGTACTGGAGATTTCCATTCTCATAAATAAAGGCCAGACTTCTAGTAAAGGCTTCAGAGAAAATATTGAAGAGAAAGGGAGAGAGGGGATCACCTTGTTTGATACCACTGGATGCATTAAAAAATCCTACAGGTGCACCATTTAGCAAAACAGAAAACTATGCCTGAGACAAGTTTTTTATAACACAGTAAATAAATTTACCATGAAATCCAAATTTAATAGGCACACTGGATAAGAATTTCCAGCAAACCCTGTCAAAAGCTTTACTTAAATCAAGTTTGAAGATGCAGTTAGGGTGCCTGCCCTTCCTATCTATGAATCTAAGCATTTCCTTAGCATATAACACATTGTCAGCTATGTCTCTATTTTTAAGGAAAGCAGTTTGATGAGGGGAAATTATTTTTTGCATAAAAGGCTTAAGTCTCTCCATCAAGATTTTAGAGAAAATTTTATTGACAACATTGGAGAGACTTATTGGCCTGAAATCACTAAAAGATGAAGGAGTATCAATTTTAGGAATTAAAGCAATCCATGTACTGCCAATGCCCTTAGGAATTTTAGAGCTGGAAAGAAAATCATTTGCAGCATGCAGTCAGTCTAGGTGAATTATGTCCCATGCCTTCATATAAAAATTAGTAGTAAAGCCATCTGGACCTGGGCTGCTTTGTTTATTCAGAGAAAAAACAATCTGTTTAAGCTCAACTAATGACACTGGTTTAATTAACTCTAAATTATCTTCATATGAAATTATTTTAGGGATTTGAGCCAGAAAATGAGAGTAGAAATCTGGTTCTGGATCCTTGTCAGATGAGAGGAGGTTGGAGAAAAAGGACACAGCCTCTAATTCCATTTCAGACTTCTCATCAATCTACACACCAAAAGAGTTCATAATTTTAGTAATAGACATTCTGCTCTTTTTTTCCCTCACAGAGTTATGAAAATATTTAGAGTTATCATCACCATCTTTAAGCCATTTAATTTTTGCTTTGTATTTGAAAAAATGCTTTTGTTCCTTAATTACCCTAGAGAGATCAGATTTTGCCTGTCTGAGTCTAATCAGTTCTATTTCACTCTGATCAGAATCATAGGCAATTTCTTGAAGTTTAAGAGTTTCTTCTGCCTTAATAACATTTTGATGAATATTACCAAAAGCATCTCTGTTCCATTTTTTCAAAACCTTTTTAAGTCTGAGCAATTTTAGATAAAATTTAAGCATGTCAGACTCTTGAATGTTTGCAGACCAACTATTTTTAATAACCTGGAGGAAAGTGTCCCTTTTAAACCAGGTGTTGATAAATCTAAAAGGTCTCGGTGATGACTTTAATTTGCTGCCTATACATAAAAGCATTGGTGATATGGGCTCTGGCCCATATTTAGGCTCCGGCCCATAGAGTAGTCCGGTCCATATGACGTCAGCTAGAATGGCGTTATCCGGGGACAAAGGGGACATGAATATGACCTGTCCCCGGGTAAGGACAAAAGGACAGGACCACTGCCTCTAGGCTAGAGGCTGACCACTCACACCTATAAATACAGCTTTGGACTTGTGGAGAAATGTATGTTCTATCAGATTAAACTCTCTCAATATATCCTTATTCTCTCTCCTATTCAAAGGCCCCTCTTTCATCATCATGCCGGAGTAGCTATCCTCGGGATACTCCGGGGCGTTGTTTTGCAGATCTTTAGGTGAGAGTTCACGGAGCACGGACAAAGCCTCATCCGGACCGAACACCAACCTCGTATCCGGACCGGGACTGGAAGCTGTAGTGGTGATATGGGCTCTGGCCCATATTTAGGCTCCGGCCCAGAGAGTAGTCCAGTCCATATGATGTCAGCTAGAATGGCGTTATCCGGGGACAAAGGGGACATGAATATGACCTGTCCCTGGGTAAGGACAAAAGGACAGGACCACTGCCTCTGGGCTAGAGGCTGACCACTCACACCTATAAATACAACTTTGGACTTGTGGAGAAAGGTATGTTCTATCAGATTAAACTCTCTCAATATATCCTTATTCTCTCTCCTACTCAAATGCCCCTCTTTCATCATCACGCCGGAGTAGTTATCCTCGGGATACTCCGGGGCGTTGTTTTACAGGTCTTTAGGTGAGAGCGCGCGGAGCATGGTCAAAGCCTCATCCGGACCGGACACCAACCTCGTATCCGGACCGGGACTGGAAGCTGGTAGCATCAGTTGGCACGCCCAGTGGGACCTTAATATCTCCAGTTATAAGTTGCGTTCATGCCGCACGGACGGCCAAGGAAGAACCCTCTCCCGACAGAGGAGGAAGCGGGAGTAGGGCCGAAGACTAGAAAAGCCGCTACGGTTAGGGCTCAAAAGTTAGCGGCCGAAAAGGAACGAAAAGGAACCAATGAGGCGGCAGCAGAGGCGAGGGCCGCAGTTGAGGAGCGTCGACGACAGCGCTTGGCGACGGAGAAAGCTAAAGGAAAGAAAGCGGTTCCGGAACGAACTCTGGTAGAGATACAACGCGAAAACAGGGAACGACTGCGGGCCGAGCGGGAGGCACGGAGGCAAAGCCAGTTTGGGGACCAGGAGTCTGAAGGGGACACTGACAACATTGAAGGAACGCCGGATTTGGGTCATCCCGAGGAATCCGACTCGGATGACGCGGAGGATTACAACCCGGAAGATTATGACCCGGAGGACAACGATCCGAAAGATTATAGCACAGAGGACGATGCTCAGAGTCGATTGGCCAGGAACAAAGTAGGACGGAAGGCCGGAACGAAGGAGCGTAGGCACCATGATTCCGGGCTTGGGGGCAATATCCTGAGAACAAACATGACGGAGTACCAGCAGTTCCAAGCGTGGAAGGCAGCTCAGCGAGTTGAAGCGGATAAACCACCTCCGGAGCAACCAAAAATGCCAAACCCAAACCTAGTTCCGGGCGGATATCAACAGCAAACCGCTGGCTTGAAACTCACCTTAATGGGGAGCACAAACTCAGCAAGGTTACGGGATGGGTGCACCCGGAGGTCAGCAGCAAATGATGTTTGGAATGCCACCTGCCGGAGGATCCGGAGGTCAGCAGCAAATGATGTTTGGAATGCCACCTGCCGGAGGGGGACTTCCCGGAGGTTTAGGATTTAAGACACCATTCTGTCTGGATTCCATTGAAGACCGATTAAATCTCCTCATCGAACGAAATGGGATCGGACCTCAGTCACCTTGGGTTCCAGAAGTATTGAGTTTCAAATGGCCATCTGGAACCAAGACTCCGGACGGACTCCCAACCTATAACGGAGAAGGAGACCCGGAAGAGTTTGTCCATACTTATGCAAGTATCATGATTGCTATGGACATTCCGGAGGAGTTGCAGTGTAAAATATTGTCTTCGTATCTGAGAGGTAACTGCTTGACATGGTTCAAGGGTCTGCCGAACGGTACGCTTCGACATTTCTGGGATTTCGCCATCGCTTTGGTCCGGCGCTATTCCGCTATGAAGCACACATTTGTGAACCTTGCCACAGTTTTGGCAATGAGGCAGCTGGAAACAGAGACTACTTGGGAATTCTACACCCGGTACATAGCCGCGACGATGAAGGTGGTGGACCGACACTTGCAGGAGAAGGCCATCATCCACAACTTTGTCAACGGGTTGAGGGACAACACTTTCTACATCGAGCTCATGAAGAATATGCCTACATCATACTATCACCTCCAGTTGGTGGTGGAGATGCATTGTACGGTGCACGATGCCAACCAAGTCCGGATGACAACTGTGGGCTTCTTCGAGCAAAGGTCTCTCACAGTGACAGGGACCCAGACCACTGCTGCCCGGGTTCCGGCCCGGACCGATCAAGCAAGACGCGTACCCGCACCGGCGGTAGCGGCACCAACACCGGCGGCCGTTGCTCGTCCGACCTACACCCCTCTCTCCAAAACCCGTACGGAGATCCTTGTGGTCCATCGAGGTCTGTTTACGGATCCGCAACCTATTGTTGGCGTACCGGCACCAACAAATGCGGACAAGTGGTGTGAGTTTCACAAGTCGCACGGACATACTATTGAGGGATGTAGGGCGCTCTGTTCGGACATTGAAAGGTTGATTGGAGCAGGCCAGCTGAGGGACTGCGTGGCAGGAGAAGGACCACCGGCACAAGCCCCGGCCGTCGCAGCCGGACAGGGTGGGAGAGGAATTGGAGGAACAATCGCCCCCGATGGGGGAACACGGCTAATCCGGCGAATCCGGCACCGAGGCAAGCTGTACCACAACCCCCGGCTCAGCCCCGGATGATCAATGTGATAAATGGTATAGTTGGAGATGGACTTTGCTCCATGACAGCGATCAAGGCCAAAAGCAGATATGTGCCCCCGGGAGAGATACAAGAAAAGAGGTTCAAACCAAGTGAGACTATCACCTTTTCGGATGAGGATCCGGTGCCTCCCCAAGTTCCTCATTCTGATCCGATGGTGATAATTGCCGATGTCGAAGGAGTACTGATCAAGCGAGTGTTTGTAGATGATGGTAGTAGTGTGGAAATCATGTTTGCAGAATGCTTCGATCAACTCGGAATCGGGCGACAAAATTTAAAACCGTGTCAAACCCCCCTTTCAGGGTTCACCGGGCGGACCGTCCATCCGCTTGGGGTCATCTCTTTGAAAGTCACTTTGACGGACATTCAAGATCAGTCAAAGCGGGAAACGGTGGAATGCAATTTCGCCGTCATTGATGCAGTTTCTCCGTACAACATGATCATTGGAAGACCGTGGTTGTCACAGGCGCGGGCGATTTGCTCGCCTTTCCACTTGATTATGAAGTTCCCCACTGCAAACGGTATTGCATCTGTCCGAGGGAACCAGCAAACAGCCCGGAGTTGCATGTTGACGGCCATCAAAGATGCCCGGTCCGGGGAGGGCCAATCCAAGTTGTCCGCCTCGGACAAGGGAAAAGCCAAAGCAGACTTGATAGGAGCCATCCATGGAGAAGCACCGTCTTACGAAGTGGAGGACATGATGGTCGGTCAGAAGGGAGTAGTCAGCGTGGGTAAGAACATGCCTGATGATGTGAAGGAAGAGTTACGATGCTTGTTGGCGGAATATGAAGATGTGTTTTCATGGGGGACGGAGGATTTGACTGGCGTTCCAGAAGAGATCGCCGTTCACAAACTCAACTTTTTTCCGGAACTAAAACCTATACAGCAAAAGAAGAGACCCCTCGCTCCGGAACGCGTGGAGGAAATCCGGGCGGAGGTGGAAAGATTGCTAAGTGCCGGAATCGTGGAGGAGATATCCTACCCGGGGTGGATAGCAAACCCAGTTCTGGTGAAGAAACACGATGGCTCTTGGAGAATGTGTATTGACTTCACAGATCTAAACAAATGATGTCCGAAAGATAGCTATCCGCTCCCCTCCATTGATCAGCTGGTCGAGGCCATTACTGGTTACCAAGTGTTGGCATTCTTTGATGCACACCGAGGGTATCACCAGATTACGATGGCCAAGGATGACCGTCCCAAAACATCTTTTATCACTGACTTTGGTACTTTTTGTTACAGGAAAATGCATTTCGGATTAAAAAACGCAGGTGCAACGTACCAAAGGATGGCGGACAAGCTTTTCCGGAACCAGATGGGGCGGAACCTGGAGTTTTATGTAGACGATATGGTGGTCAAGAGCCTGACGTATGAGTCTTTCCTGTCCGACCTCCGGGAGATGTTCGACGTGCTCCGGACGGCAAAATCTCAAGCTCAGCCCCGGAAAGAGCACCATTGGAGTCTGAGCAGGGAAATTCCTTGGCTACATGGTGTCAGCTGGAGGAATCGATGTCAATCCGGAAAAGATATCGGCCCTTATTGAGATGCCACCTCCGTAAACCGTTTGAGTGGACGGAGGCGTGCGATCAGGCGTTCAAGGACCTCAAAGCCCACCTAGCAAGCCTCCCGACCCTGTCCAAACCACTGCCCGGAGAAGAGCTTTTTCTATACATACCAGCGACGGAACATGCTATAAGCTCCGCTTTGGTCCGGGAGGATGGTAAGGTCCAACGTCCGGTTTACTTTGTGAGCAGGGCCCTCCAAGGTCCGGAAACGAGGTACACTGCTTTGGAGATGTTGGTATTGGCACTGGTGCATGCCTTCCGGCGCCTCCAACCATATTTCCAAGGTCATCCGATCACGGTTCTGACGAATCATCCATTGAGACAGATCATGTTGAAGCCAGAAGCCTCGGGTCGAATGATGAAGTGGGCAGTGGAGCTCGGAGAGCATGAGATTAAGTATCATCCCCGGAAGGCCATCAAAGGGCAAGTCTTGGCGGATTTCTTGGTAGAAATGACCGAACCCTCGGGAGATCCGTCCGGATCAGAACCACCCTCCGAAAGATGGAAGCTGCATGTAGACGGATCGTCTCACACAAGTGGAGGTGGGGCAGGAGTCCTGCTCACCTGTCCACAAGGAACAGAATACAGGTATGCCATTCAGTTCGGTTTCCGTGCAACAAACAACGAGGCGGAGTACGAGGCGCTCCTAGCCGGACTTCGGCTGGCGTTGGAGATAGGAGTCACGGACGTCGAAGTATACAGTGATTCTCAGATAGTTGTCCAACAAGTGAACAGAGAGTACGAAGCGAAGGAACGGAGCTTGCAGAAGTACCTCGAAGCGGTTAAGCCGTTATTGGCCAAATTCCGTGTCATTACCATAACACAGATCTCTCGCGAGGATAACGGCAAGGCGGTGCACCCATTCCTTAACGTAATGAAAACAATAATAATAATGCCAACCGCTATAAAGTTAATTAGGTTGAAAATTGAAAGAAGAAGTGTGTGACCATTAGTAAGTTGTACTGGACATTAAAACGGAAAAACCTAATTTGAACAAACAAGCTCAAAAATTAAGTCAAGCGAAAAGTTACTGAATCAGTCAAAATTTGAACCAAACAAGCGTCACTCCGAGCAAATTCACATATAGTTAAAATTCTTTGTAAGGATTTGTGTTTATTTTATCACTAGACACTAGTTAATTAAATTGATATCTAGAAATAACCCATCGTAAAAATTTAATATCAGTGTCATTTTTGAGTGCGTGCAGTAAATTAAACGGTGCCTTGCACGGGAACGCCCCAAGAAAATTTAGTATGTATATCTACATACATATAATTTTTACGTGAAGTTAAATGTGTGATTATGGCATGTCCAACAACATGACTCGCATGATCAAATTAATTTAGTAAATTATTTCTTTTGCACAAACTTTCGAAATTTCAAGGACAACCCTGTTTGATATCTAACAAAATTCATCAATAATTCATCAAAATTAATCAAACTTTGCATGTTATATGGAATGAGAAAATGTAATTTCATAGAACAAGTCCTACATTTACTAATGAGAACTTCAAGATGAAATTTTGAAAGGTAAGATGATATTCATTTGACTTGGGAGTCTTGGAATGGTGAGTCCAGATACCCAACTATCAAGGCCGACGATACCTCGTGCGTATGCTTCTTTCTGGACACTGATGAAAACAACGTCCCTACTTCAGAGTGAATGCAGTGTGGAAAAAGCAGACCTCCCCAGTCTCTCAGGAGTACTGCACTGATAATCAGGATGACGTCATCATTGATTTGCCGTTGCAGAAGCTCCTGAAGAAGTAGTACTGAGATTAAAGATAGAAAACTGAATATATTTATTTTCTATCCTTAATCATAATTAGTAGTGTGAGCAACCAGATTCTAATTTCACTAAATGTTTCTCAAATTCTAGTCATTTTATTCTTTGTGTTTAATGAATATTAATTACGTGCGACTTTTGAGAGAATAATTTAAACTTGTGCGTGTACGATTCTGTGTGCGGGGTTCGTGCAAACCTGATGAAAAAAGATAGATAAGGGGGCGGTGAACTAAAAATGGACTAAAAAAAGAATAACAATTAAACATTGATCAATAAAATTTATTTAGAAAATCAAAAATTGCAAATTTATAATTTTATTCAACTCAACTAAATTCATACTAGTAAAAAGTTTAAATTAAGTTACCTCAAGATCCTTGCTGCAAATTATCTCAAGATCATTCATCATCGTCTCTTCGACAATATTAATGCAGATGAAAATAGAAGAGCAAAACTACTTAATTCAGCAGTATGAGTTAATGCTATGAATAATTACATTTTCATGTTTTTTAATAATTACATCAAATTAATTAGCATAAACAATCCATATGTAGAAGGAAATGAATCAAATTTCGACTCTCACTTTCTCTTTGTGCAAATTACCATAAGGAGTGATAGGATGGAGGGAGTAGTAGAGTAGCAAATAACTACAAATATGAAATAACTAATGGAGACGTAGCAAATACAAATAATCACAAATCACATTCCAGGTACATTATTGCAAGAAAAACACTGAGAATAAATCCCTTTAGTATATCTTACGAGCAGAAACCCTCTTAGCAAATAAGCAACTCTCCTTCGTTCTGACCATTTATCTCACATCGGAAACATCGCACAAAGAAACTCAGTATATTACTCCGAGCCTTAGCTTCATAGGGTACGATCTTACTTAACAGGTTCTGTTCTATAGGCTCGTACCTCTGAATCTTTGAGTTCTAAGGAGACAAGAAACCAAGTCTGGTTGAGGGCAAATGACCGCTCGACCAGTGTGTGATTGACAGCCTTGGTCTTGCGGTTGTCTGCAATGAACATGTTCAGTTCTATAGGCTCGTACCTCTGAATTCTTGAGTTCTAAGGAGACAAGAAAACAAGTCTGGTTGACGACAAATGAATCCTTGAGTTCTAAGGAGACAAGAAACCAAGTCTGGTTGACGACAAATGACCGCTCGACCAGAGTGTGATTGACAGCCTTGCGATGCCAGTGTAGATGATCGTTCTCAGCCCGTCAAGGTGGTGCTGGGATGGTCTTGCGGTTGTCTGACAGGTTCCGCAGATGATCGTTCTCAGTCCGTCAAGGCGGTGCAGGGATGGTCTTGCGGTTGTCTGACAGGAAACCAAGTCTGGTTGACGACAAATGACCACTCGACCAGAGTGTGATTGACAGCCTTGCGAATGCCAGTGCGGCGGCGCCGGTGCCGTAGATGATCATTCTCAGCCCGTTAAGGGGGTTGGAAGATCTTCCGGTTGTTTGACAGACCTCGCCCCCTTTTTGCCACTGCCAGGTAAGTTTTCCCGCCAAAGGATCACTTATTTTTATTTTTTTAGTCTTTAAGGGTAATAAAGACTCCAACTTTAAATTTTTTTAGTTTACTTTCTTCCTGTTTGTGTAGAATAATAAGGGCCGATGGGAAATGACGAGAAGTTCGTGTGCTCGTTGCTCCAGGTAATTTGTCTTGAATTAGCTTTCTCGGGGTTCTGTATCAATAGAGCTTCTCAATTTAAGATTGATTTTATGTTATACTTTGCAAATAATATCATTTTCTGCACTGTGTCAATAATATCTTGAATCCAATCAAACTCTTTTATTACTATTTTAAAAAAATTTATATCTACACAGCGCTATGGAATAATATTATTCGCACAGTGTAGAAAAAACTTGTTATGAACCTAAAATAAAAATCATACTCATTATTTAATGCATATTGGCGATCTAATGTTGACTTAACCTTACCTGTACGGGTTGAAACAGACGAAAAGTTTTCGAGAGCCACTTGTTATAATTTATTTTTAAAACTAGTTCAGCTATTTGCAATGGCAGATCGAAAAATTGCCAGATCTCGCTACAGCTATTCATCATTATGATCTATTGGTTTTACCTGCATATTATTCAATAACATTAGCATGTGGTTAACTTAAAAAGTCCGTACTTAAAAGGAATTTAAATTATTCTCCATTTCATAATAGTTTATAGACTTTTATTATGGAGATTTGACCTAGCTTTGTGTGTCTAGATAGTTTAATATTTATAGAGTCTATTATATTAAAAATTCAATATCTTAATTATCGTATTATAATTTTAATATTAAATATAAAAGCTCAAATACATAATCAACCAAGTCTTTGAAAAAAAATGTATATAATGTATTCTAAATTGGAATGACAACACTATATAAATTTGAATAAAGATCGGTAAAAAGTGTTGAGTACAATAAATAAGATGGAAACCATCTTTAGAATTCAAGGATTCAGAGATACGAGTCTAGAGAACAGATGTGTTCAAGTAAGATCGTGATGGAAAACATCTAAAGATTATAACACAACAATGAAGCGTTTCACCTTCAATGTCATGCAGGGAATTAATTAAGATAACTCAACAACTATGGGACTTCTAACTGAATAATTCTTGGATCGCCATACTAGATATCCTTCGGTCGTGCCTCTAGCTGAACCAGGAATACTGGCAAAAGTCACTTCATAAGTCCACTGCTTGGTTAGTTTCGAAAAGTACAAGGAAAATGGTCTAACGGCTACTTAAACTCCTGGCGGAGAAACAATCTGTACACTATACAGTTCATTGGATGCACTGACACTGGTTAGGGTTCTTGTAACTGTTTGAAATAGTGATAACAATGTTGCGAGTCGAATAGAAAACGATGGATGATTTAGCTGTGCTTCTTGCACTGGCGTAGTGGTCTCACAATTCACCTAACTCGAGGCAATCTTACTCACTTGCTCGCTTGTGTAATTCAATCCGCACAAGTAAGGAATGTAATCATCAGGACGGGTGTCGTAAACAAGTCCGGGATCGTTTGCCTTCACTGGATCGACATGGCCAGCACCGCGCGTGTAAAGGTTAGCAGCATTGGAGGTCTCATCCGGGATGGGAGTGTTGCCATGGTTCTTTTGATAAGCAGTAGTCATCATAGCAGATTTAATTGCAGCTGGTGACCAAGAAGGATGTGCACTTTTGAGAAGCACGGCCACGCCACTAAGATAAGGACATGCCATGGATGTTCCTGATATTATGTTAAACGGAGATTTCTCCCTTTCTCCTTCAATAGAGGTGAACCAAGCCCCGAGAATGTTAACTCCAGGGCCAACTAAATCAGGCTTCAAAATGCCTGGACTTATCGAATTGAGGCCTCTGGAAGAAAATGCAGCTACTGATGGAGCACGAACATCCCCGATGACAGCTCCCTCGAATCTAATTGCAGCTTTCGGGTTTCGCGAGGAGTTAACATAGCTTAGGATATTTTCTCCATCTGAATAACTTACTTGACTGGTTGGGAGAAAAATTGTTTGCAGTGGCATAGAGTACCCGCTTGCTCTCCGGTTCCACAGAATCACTCCATTTGCACCAGTGCTTGTTAGCATTCGTGCTACAGCAGCGCTTTGCACGCTTCGAATGTACACCACAATCTTACCTTTGAGATTGAAGCTATCCAGTGAAACATTACAAAACTGATGATCGCGAGAATTCAATACCGGGTAAATGAGTGGAAATGGTTTAGAGCTTGAAATTCTTGGGGTGAAATTTCTTACCATTTCCCAACGCAAGAACCGCCCTTAATTTTTTATCGGTTGAACTTGCACCGACAGTCAGATACCATGGAGCAGAGTTGGATATAGTGCTGGGTGAAGGGCCTGAGTTTGCATCGAACTGAATGAGCCAATTGCCTGGTTTCAGATAGAGCCAATTGCCAGTTTGCATCGCACTGATCACCACCCAATGACATAGAAGTTACATCAACTCCATCTGAAATGGCAGCGTCGATTCCAGCTTGAAACTTACTATCAATCAGTTTCACAAAGTTCTTAACTAATCTTTCTATTCTATCACGTATGTTTAAACATGAGACAATGTTTAAACACTGAAAGAAAGAACACAAAAAATGGTTACGCAGTTCGGTGCTAAAACACCTACGTCTGTTGGGCCTTACCCACTCTGAAAATCATCCACTAAAATAATTCAGATCAGTTACAATGTTCTCCAAACAATTAACTATCTAAAACTTATCTTATACGTGTGGATTCGTGACATCCCCTCACTGCCGGTCAGCAACTCCTCGTTGTTGTCTTGACCACTTCCCCTGAAGTATTAAGACTTGTTGTTTTCAGACTGCTGGCGATGGCAAAGGCCTATTGAACTTCCTTCAATAAGCTACTCCAACTATAAAGCTATTCTGATCTGCAGAATACTTTCTTGTAAGATGGATAAATGTTGTCGCAACTTTTCTGTATATTTATAGTCCAAGACTGTGCTTCTGTGTTGATCTTCTAGGTCCTTCAATCACGGCAAGGCTGATCGTATCATCCAGCACATCACAGCACCACTTAGTCTTCTAGCTATATTCTACTTCTATAGCTTAAGGATAAGAAATATATTCTTTCCTTATTTAAGACTAATTCTAAATAGAATACAACTCACACATATATTTTTTATCTAATTAAATAAGAACTGAAACATTCTTCGAGTATCATCTTGATTCTTTCGAATCTCTTGTTTGATCAATCTGAGTTGTACTTCACATCAAAGACTGTTGCTCGGTTTTTGATCTTCATGAGCAAGTGTTTAAACATGAGAGCATATTTAAACATAGTCAACTTCTACAAAATAGCCAACGCATTAATGCTAAGTCTTCTGGACTCTTCAATCTCCTCCTTTGGCATTTTGTGGAACCATAAACTTTATTTTGATGCATGACTCCCCCTTTCATTTAGAAATCCAGTCATAGGAAGAAACAACAACTAAACTCCCCCTACTTACCAGACATAGGAAGAAACAATTATTCATGTGAACAGCCACACTATGTTCCATAACTAAATTGGACACATTAAAAACTTCCTTAACATCCAAAATAAATGGCCAACCAATATCATCAAAATAGTCTTCCACTTGGGAACATAAAAATGCCAAAGCCGTAACAAAATCATCCAAAAATAGAAAATACACTCCCAAAAACAATGTCACAACATTCAACCATAGAAGCAGAGAACAAGACAGAGAGAGAGAGAGAGAGAGAGAGAACTTAAAAACTCAGAACTTGTGAGAACCATTGCTCTCATCACCATTGTCATCAGATTCAACCAAAGCTTTAAGTTCTTCCTTCAGGTCAATAATCTTGAGACGATGAGCTTTAAGCTGAGCCTTGATCTCTGCAATTCTGATCTTGGCATAGTTTTCTTCTGCAGGTGGCAGATCAGAATCTTCTTCAGTAGGTTCAGTGAGATCATTTCTCTTGGCCAGCACTGTCAGATTAACCCGAACCTCTGAGCACTGAATTATAGCATCATCCTCAGCATCCTGGACTCCAGCATGCCTCAAAATCCCAGTGATAAGTGCTGGATAGATAAGGTATTCATCAGACTTCAAATTTCTGGCAATGAAGTGAATTCTCTCAAGTAAAAACCATCCCAGATTGAAAGGATTCCTGGTGCCAATGCAATATATCACCCCTGCCATTTCTTCAGTGACTCTGAAAACATTTTTGGACATTGTCCACATATTAGCCACTACCCTGTACAGACAGAAGTACTTCTGGGTAAGAGAAGATGCCAGAATGGTTGGTGTGTCACCCCATTCAGCCAAACTGCCACCAGATAACTCCAATGCCACCACATCATAGTTCAGAGTGAACCCTTCTGGATAAGCACTAGATGGACACCTCCTTTGATCAACTCCAAGATACAGATTGATGGTAAATGGATCAAACCTGTACAACTTGCCTCTGACATAGACCTTGCGAAACCAGGGAGATGTAGGATCACTATTCCCTTTTCTCAGATTGGAATAGAAATCATAAACCAAGTCCTTGTTGGCACTGACACAAGAGTTAGCAGGTTTAAACATGTGGATCTGTTTCATGAAATCCACAAAAGCTGGGATTTTGAACTGCTCAGTCAACCTTTTCTCCACATATAGACTCTTCTGCACCATCTCTGCATGCTTCTGAATTGCTTTCTGAGAATAGAACTTCTCATTGACTGCACTCAGCAACAAAGGATCTGCATCACCAACTCTGAGCTTGGATCTAATGCCCCCAGTCTTCACTTTATCACTACTTCTGGTAGAATCTGAATGCACAGACTCATTACTACTCTCCACAACTTCATCAGTGGTCTTGATTTTCCCTTCCTCCTCACTGACAATAAATTCCTCAGAGGCCACCTTCTTAGACACATCAGGAGCAGCAAACCTCTTCCTCTTCTTAGTTTCTGGAGGAAACACTTTAATCAATGGTGGAAGATCATCCAATTTCTTCTTATTTTTCTTCTGCTTCTTCTTAGTCCTCTTCTGCTTTTTCTTCTTATACTTGAGCTTGGATAAAGGTACACCATCTTCATTGTCTGAGATCTGTTGATGCATGCTGCCATCTTTGACTAACTCTGGCTCTCGAACAGTCTGTACTGGACCATCTTCTTTCTGACTTTCAACCTTTCCCTTCTTTCTCTGATAAAACTTCCTAATCTTAGGCCCTCCAGCATCCTTCTCTGATTCTGAGCTAGTATCACTCTCAGTTCCAACTTCAAGGCTCTCATAAAAGAAATCTAGTTGGGGTTCACCCTCAAAATTAACTACAACAAGAACTGTGGGATTCTGACTCTGTTCTTTCTCACCAACATCATTCTCATTCTGCATCTCATGGTCTACAGTACCCACATCAGTATCACCCATCTCAGGTTCAACATTTTGAGACTTTGGTGTATCACTATCACTCATACACCCTTGCAGACTCAATAGACTATCCAATACACCAAGTTCAACATCATTAACACCCAAATCAACCAATTCATAAGATTTAGAACTACCCATGGTGATTTAGACACAGATGCAGGTTCAAACACAGCACCAAACTTCAATACTACACAAACACCACACTCCTAACACTTTGCAAACTACAGATGGCTTCCTAGATCCCTGACACTCAAGAAAAATCCAATCTTGATCAAGGATTGAGTGTTTACCTTGTGCATGCAAGCACTTCAATGCTCAGGACAAGAGGATGAAGAACACTCTGTGACCGTAACCCTGTAGCGATGATGCTGAATCCTTTGAGACCGGTGGCCGAACAAGCTTTGATCGGAGATCGGAAAGCTGCGTTGAATCGAAACCGAGATTGCCGTTCGTTGGAATTGGGAACGACGAAGAGCAATATCTGCTGAGAAAAAAATACCTTTTTCCCTCTTATAATTTAGGCTTTTCCAAAATTCAAATCCAAGTCCAAAATAGAAATTAGTTCTCTATTTATATTCTAGTCCCTCCATTTTTCAAGAATTTCCGATTGCCCCTCATAAAATAAATATGAGCTCAAGCCTCTGTCTTTCAGCCCATAAATCTAAATTATTCAGCCCATTTTCAAAGAGTTGACTAGACTGGCCCAATAGACTATCCACTTCATTTTCTGGCTAACTCTCCAGTGTTTAAACACACTGATTCACAGTGTTTAAACATCCTTCACACCGACTTCTTTTTGTATTTTTCTTTTTCAACATAAATAAAAGACACAAAATAGTAAACAATAATATACAACAAATAAGAGGTGATCAGAGGTACCTCAAATTCGACAAACACCTAAGTGTTGTCTTAGTGTCTCAAATCTTGCAGAATCCAGTGGTTTGGTGGAGATATCTGCAAACTGTTCAGCACTAGGAACAAATTCAATGGTCAGTTTCTTCTTTTCCACCAAGTCTCTGATGAAGTGGTGCTTGATGTCTATGTGCTTTGTCTTCTTGTGATCAACAAGATCATGGGAAAGATCAATGGCTCCCTTATTATCACATTTTATGATTAGAGTATCCTGCTTGAATCCATAGTCTTTCAACATCTGCTTCATCCATAGTAGTTGCTGGCAACAACTTCCAGCTGCTAAATACTCTGATTCAGTGGTAGACAGTGAGATAGAATTCTGCTTCTTGCTGTACCATGACACTAGATTCCCTCCTACATAGAAACATCCTCCAGTAGTACTTTTCCTGTCTTCTGAATTCCCAGCCCAATCAGAATCACTGTAGCCAAGAATCTCAGCTTGACTTCCTCTAGAATACCAGAGACCATAATCAGCAGTTCCATGTACATATATGATAATCCTCTTGACTGCAGAAAGATGACACTCCTTGGGATCAGATTGAAATCTCGCACATAGTCCAACACTCAAACAAATAAATGGCCTACTTGCAGTGAGATATAGTAAGCTCCCAATTATACTTCTATAGAGCTTAATATCTACCTTCACACCGTACTTGTCATAAGTCAGTTTTTCTGTAGATGCCATTGGAGTTCGCATACTCTTAGAATCATCCATCCCAAATCTCTTAACCAAGTTTAAAGTGTACTTGGTTTGATTGATGAAGATACCTTCCGTGTGTTGTTTGACCTGAAGCCCTAGAAAATACATCAGTTCACCAACCATGCTCATTTCAAACTCACTCTTCATCATCTCTATAAAGCTATCAACCAACTTTTGAGATGTTGACCCAAAGACAATATCATCTACATAAATTTGGGCAAGCAGAATATGTTTTTCATGTTTAAACACAAAGAGCGTTCGGTCTACTCCCCCTCGTCGATAACCTTTTTGCAAAAGAAATTGAGTGAGACGCTCATACCAAGCTCTGGGAGCTTGCTTAAGACCATATAACGCCTTTTTCAGTCTGTAAACATGATCAGAAAGATACGGATCTTCAAACCCCTTGGGTTGTTCAACATATACTTCTTCCTTGACAATGCCATTCAAGAATGCACTCTTGACATCCATCTGAAAAAACTTAAACTTCATAATACACGACATAGCAAGCAGAATGAACAGATTCTAACCTTGCAACCGGAGCAAAGGTTGCATCAAGTCAACACCTTCAACTTGAGTATATCCTTGAGCTACAAGTCTAGCCTTGTTTCTGGTGATATTACCATCTCCATCAGACTTGTTCTTGAAAATCCACTTAGTACCAATGACATTGACTCCTGGAGGCCGTGGAACAAGATACCATACATCACTCCTTGTGAACTGCTCCAGTTCCTCTTGCATGGCTGAAATCCAGTACTCATCATTGAATGATTCCTTGTGATTCTTGGGTTCTATGGAGGAGAGAAAGCATTGCAACACATGCATTCCAGCGTTCATTTTGGCGTAGTCTTTCCTTTTTGTTTGCCTCAGATTGTACGTTTTAGGTGGAGCGTTGACAAATGTAGATGGATCAGATGTTGTAGCTTCAGATACAGTGGTAACGTCAGGAGCTTCATATGATGTCGTAACATCAGGCAGAGATGAATCAATATCTGAACTGATTGACAGATCATGTTCATCTTCAAGTAGAATTCCACTGCTGATGTCCTTCAGATCTTTAATGACCACATTGTTGGACTCCATCATGACATTTGTGCGATTATTGAAAACCCTGTATGCCCTGCTATTTGGAGAATAACCAAGAAAAATACCAACATCAGCCCTTTTATCAAACTTAGCGAGAGGTTCACGATCTCTGAGAATGTAGCATGCACTCCTAAATACATGAAAGTAAGAGACGTTTGGTTTCCTCCCTTTCCAGAGTTCATAGGCAGTTTTCTGAGTGAATGGACGGATATAGACTCGGTTTATTGTATGACACGCAGTATGAACTGCCTCAGCCCACCATTTCTTGGGAGTATCATTTTTTGCCATCATAGCTCTTGACATGTTGACGAGAGTCCTGTTCTTGCATTCAACAATACCGTTTTGCTGTGGTGTGATTGGGGCAGAAAACTCATGCTTGATTCCAAGTTTTGCACAGAAATCCATCATAATAGAGTTTGAAAATTCCCTCCCATGGTCACTCCTTACTCGAACCACTTTAAGACCGTCATGTGATCTTTCAGTATTAACTTGTGTAATGAGCTCAATAATAATGCTCACTGCATCTGATTTTTCTTTCAGGAATTTCACCCAAGTAAACCTGGAGAAATCATCTACACATACAAAGATATATTTTTTCAACGTTAGTTGGACTGATTGGTCCCATTAAATCCATATGCAGCAGTTCAAGACCATAGGAAGTAGTAATCTCATGAAGTTTAGAATGTGGTGACCTGACCGGTTTACCTACGTGGCATGGTGGACAATTCAACTCCTTTGTATAAGAGAGTAGTGGTACTCCTCTTATTTCTTCAAGTTTTGTCACCTTAGACGTGTTTTCAGGTTTGCATGACCAAGCTTCTTGTGCCACAGAAGATTGTCGTCCACACTTACTTTGAGACAACTTACTGAATCATTTAGAATGTAGCAATTATCTTATGATCTACTGCCAATAAGAACACCTCGCTCGTCCTTCCTGACTGTGCACACTTTATCATCAAATAAAACTGTTAGTTTGTTGTCACATAGATGGCTAATACTGAGCAAATTTGCCTTTAGTCCATCCACCAGAAGTACGTCTTGAAATACTGGAAAGTTCTTGACTTGTAACTCCCCATTTCAGGTTATTCTACATTTCTTCCCATCTCCAAATCTGACTGTTCCGGTCCAGGGAACAATATTTCTCAACAACTCAGGAGTACCTGTCACATGTCTAGAACAACCACTATCGAAGTACCAGGCATCTCTGGCATATGAGCTATAACAGGTATGAACAGCATAGCAGTAGTTGGTTTTTGGAACCCATACCTTTTTTGAATGTTGAGACCTTTCTGATTGTACCATGTTGTAACCTGCTCCTGTGTTGTAACCTTCTCCGTTTGTTGGTCCTTGCATCAGATCTCGTAAAAGACGAAAGCAACGTCTCTTGTAATGTCCTGGTCGTCGGCAATAATTGCAGGTTGCCTCCCACCATGGTTGAAACATATTTTGTTGTTGATGATAGATAGGTTTATAACCTATACCAAACTTTGGAGCGTTGGTGAGATTCTTTGGAGCTCTAACAGGTTACTCTTTCCTCACTTGGCCTGGATTAGGTTGAATCACCTTCTTGTTCAACTTCCCTTTTATCTGATCATTCTTGATGGTCACTTCCATTCCATCATATCCTAATCCATGTCGATCTCCAACAATTTTTCCCATACCAAGAATATCATCCAGGGCTATTGTTCCTTTGTTCAGTTTGGTGATGGTTCCTTCAGCGACTTCTGCTCGAACGAGAGCTATCTTCAGTTCTTCCCTCATTGCATCAATAGTGATCTGTTGTTGCTCAATTTCTTCATTCAGGCTATGGTTGTCTTTCTGTAACACTTTATTCTGTTCAGTCACACTGTTCCTGAGTTTATGGAGTTTGTCGTATGATTCATGAACATCCTCAGAGTCCATGTTTAAACTCTCACTATCTGAAACGACAGTAGCACCAAAAGCGACATAGGTTTCTTCTTCACTTTCTTCGTTGCTTTGAACAGTGATTGCTCCGAACGCTACATGGTTGCTAACATGCTCTTCATCGGAATCTTCTGCATCACTAAACGTAGCATTGTAGGCTTTCCCCTTTTTGTTAGCTGATCCACTTGGACACTGTGATTGAATATGCTCGTAACCTTCGCATTCCCGACATTGAATTTTACTAGCATGTTTAAACAAAGATTTGGATTCTGCTTGATCATTATTTGTTCTTCTGTTCATACTTGAACTTTGCTCCCTTCCTTCGTTTCTTCGATTTTTAGATTTCCTCAGAACTTTTGCAAAGTTTCTTCATATATGAGCAAGCTCATCCTCGTCCATATCTTCATTGCTGTTTCTGGTAGAGTGTTTAGACACAGAATTGTGTTTAGACACAGAGTTTTGTTCAACTATTTTTCGTGCAGCTGCAGTGAATGCCAGATCATTCTGCCTAACTGTAGCTAACTCCTTCATTTCAAAGGCTGAAAATGCTCCCATGACCTCATCAACGGTCATTTCAGATGTATCATGTAGCTCCTCCATTGCAATAGTTTTTCCTTTGAACCTTGGTGGTAGAGACCTCAATATCTTCTGCACAATATCATCTTCAACGAATGGTTTCCCCAACTGATGAGCTGTGTTGACCAGATCTCTGATCTTTGAATTATAGTCGGCAATGGTCTCATTATCATGCATAATCAAAGTATCAAATGTTGTCTTTACTATATGCATTTTTTGTCGTTTCATTTTTGCATCCCCTTCATAGCTAGCTTTCAATTTCTCCCATGCATCCTTAGCAGTGCAACACGTTGAAATTAAACGAAAAGCTTCTTGATCAACACAAGAGTTGATGCAGTTGAGTGTTTTGCTGTTAAATCGCTTGTCCTTCCTCTCTTGAGTGATCAGCTCCTCTCTGTTTTTCAAAACACCTTCGGTTGCGCCTGCTGCAGGTGGGTGTCTGGCTGGTGTCCACTCGTTCTCAACCCAGTACCATGCTTCTTCATCTAGAGCATCAATGTAATGCCTCATCCTTACCTTCCATTAACCGTAGTTGTTCTTATCCAGCATGGGTGCGCGTGTATATAATGAACCATCCTTCTCCTGGTTTGCCATGATAGATAGGGATCTCCACTGGCCTTGTTAAATACACAACTCAGTGGACTAGCTCTGATACAAAATGAAATTTACTATCGATCAGTTTCACAAAGTTCTTAACTAATCTTTCTATTCTAGCACGTATGTTTAAACATGAGACATAGTTTAAACACTGAAAGAAAGAACACAAGAATCGGTTACGCAGTTCGGTGCTAAAACACCTACGTCTGCGGGGCCTTACCCATACTGAAAATCATCCACTAAAATAATTCAGATCAGTTACAATGTTCTCCAAACAATTAACTATCTAAAACTTATCTTATACGTGTGGATTCGTGACATCCCCTCACTGCCGGTCAGCAACTCCTCGTTGCTGTCTTGACCACTTCCCCTGAAGTATTAAGACTTGTTGTTTTCAGACTCCTGGCGATGGAAAAGGCCTATTGAAATCCCTTCAATAAGCTACTCCAACTATAAAGCTATTCTGATCTGCAGAATACTTTCTTGTAAGATGGATAATGTTGTCGCAGCTTTTCTGTATATTTATAGTCCAAGGCTGTGCTTCCGTGTTGATCTTCTCGGTCCTTTAATCACGGCAAGGCTGATCCTATCATCCAGCACATCACAGCACCACTTAGTCTTCTAACTATATTCTACTTCTATAGCTAAAGGATAAGAAATATATTGTTTCCTTATTTAAGACTAATTCTAAATAGAATACAACTCACACATATATTCTTTATCTAATTAAATCAGAACTGAATCATTCTTCGAGTATCATCTTGATTCTTTCGAATATCTTGTTTCATCACATCTGAGTTGTACTTCACATCAAAGACTGTTGCTCGGTTTCTGATCTTCATGAGCAAGTGTTTAAACATGAGAGCATGTTTAAACATATTCAAACTTCTACAAAATACCCAACACATTAATGCTGAGTCTTCTGAACTCTTCACAGCTACAAGAGCGCTATCAGTGCAATCTTGAATGCAAACCAGAAGCAGTGCTATTTGCATTCCCAAATACATTAGCCCCTGGAACAAAGTTTCCCGCTGCTATACTTGCAACATGAGTGCCATGGCCAACTTCATCAACTGGTGAAGGTGAATCAGTCACAAAAGATTTTGCACTGATGAGCTTGTGATTGCACTTGATAGATTCATGATATGAACCCTTCCACTTTGCAGGAGGAGGAGCCATTCCATGATCGCGAAACGATAAATGATCAGCTTTGATTCCTGAATCCAATACTCCAATGATAATTCCCTTTCCATAATTTGAGCCCTTCCAAAAGCCTGAATCTCGGTGTAGCCCTAGAAAGCTAGGGGAATGGGTAGTTTGAAGATACCTGATTCTTTCAGGCCGAGCTTAGATGAAACCCTCCATTCCTCTCATTTCTTCAACTTGCTGCGGTGTTAGGCATGTAGAGAAGCAGTTGAAAACGTGATGGTAGCTGTGAAGTATCTCCGGCGATTTCTCGCTGAATTCAGTTGGACCTATTGGCTTGGTTAATGCAGAAAGATATGATGAGAGCCAAATTTCTCTACTTTGCTTGTCGCTAGTATCTGTATTGGGATCTCGTAGGCAAACAATGTAACTTTGAGTAGTACTTCCATTTCATGAATGGAGAGTAATAAGGATGAACATAAGACAGAAGATCTGGGGAATAGTTGGTGCCATGGATGTTTGTTTTTTTGAGGATTGTTCGTCAGAAGTTTGAATTTGCAAACAGATATTTATAGTTCGTCTAAGTAATATTCTACTATTATGCAACATTATGTATTATACTAATAAGTCAACTCTAACATGTGTACAGCTAGGGTTGCTACTATTTTTTGATTGATCAATATCTATCTGAAAATTATTCAATTTTGATAAAATTTAATTTGATAAAATTTTAGTTAATATTGAAAACGAGAGTATATTTAAATTTGATCAAATATCCAGTTACAATATTTTGATATTATAATGCTTGTGCAGGTTTGGATATTTTAATATCAAATTCACGGAATATAAATAACACTGCAATTGGTAACTGTTTTTTTGAGGATTGTTCGTCAGAAGTTTGAATTTGCAAACAGATATTTATAGTTCGTCTAAGTAATATTCTACTATTATGCAACATTATGTATTATACTAATAAGTCAACTCTAACATGTGTACAGCTAGGGTTGCTACTATTTTTTGATTGATCAATATCTATGTGAAAATCATTCAATTTTGATAAAATTTAATTTGATAAAATTTAATTTGATAAAATTTTAGTTAATATTGAAAACGAGAGTATATCTAAATTTGATCAAATATCCAGTTACAATATTTTGATATTATAATGCTTGTGCAGGTTTGGATATTTTAATATCAAATTCGCGGAATATAAATAACACTGCAATTGGTAACGCAATTCAGTGTAATTCACCTACTTTGCAGGGCAGCTCTGCCTAACGTGAAAGATTCACTAAATTGCTCAGTAACCGTATAAAACTTTTTTGCTAGTGAACCATAAATTTAGTGTGCAAGACCGCATCTTCCCAAATTATCCCAAACACGAGCTCCATTTAAACGTTAATCGTTGTTCAGTTCTTGTTTTGCGAACTTCAAATTTGTCTCAGCTTCTTCTCTGTCGATTGTTCAATGCAAAACCGAATTGTAACAGCAGCGGCAATGGCAGTGCACCTCAAAAATGCCATCTTTAATTCTTTGCAATTTATAGTCAAATGGCAAAAGATAGTATTTTTATCTGACAATCTGGGAGATTGTTTCGCACTGTTTTGGGTTTTGTCAATAATATTAAACGCCAGATTCTAGAAACATCCCAATTGTTCTTTCTAAAGTTTCATTTTTTGACTGCTTCTTTATGCCCAAACAAATCAAGTCTGTAAAATCTCATCAGTTAAGGAAAAAAAATACAAGTATATAAAATGTTGCTTCGCATTTTTGTGGTGACGAAAGTTGTTATATTATATATGATGTATTATAATTAAGCAAACACCTTAATGATGGATTATGACTAAGCAAACACATTTAAGATGGATTTGATGAACAGAACATCAAATCTAGTCTTCAGCCATTAAATGAGTCTACGATATATATTGGGGAAATTTTGATCAATTAAATGAAAAGATTTATGAAGCTCGAAGGGACTTTTTTCAACCATTAAATAAAATTAAATCGAATTTAGTCTTGAAATAATTTGTTATGGTTAGATTGTAACTATTAAATATTATTTTTGAGGAAAGATTGTAACTATTAAATTTTATTTTTGAGGAAAGATTGTAACTATTAATTAAATGTATTAAAATTGCGAAGTAATTTATAGATCAGTTCTCCTATGCTAATTTTTTGCTGAACTGAACTGAAATATATTGAACTGAACTGAAGTAAGGTGAAAATTATTGTATTGAATGATGGAATGAGGGACTGTTTGCTTGAGTTTATTTCTTACTGATCTGAATTGAACTGAACTAAATTGAACTGAATTGAATTGAACCGAACTGAACTGAAATTAATGTATTGAAAAATAGAATCAGTATATCTAAATCTACTTGAATTTGATCAAGTTATAGTTTGCTTAACTAAACTTAAATAAATTAAACTAAACTAAATTGAATTGAACAAAACAAGAGAAATTGGTGGTTTTCCTACTTACTGTGAGGGAAATATAGATGTTCTCTAGAAAGTTTGATCTGCCTTCTCTCTAGAATAGAGCTACACGCGCCACCACCTAATGACAAAAACAGCCAACTTTCTGACAGTTACCCACTGACACAACCGATAACGTATCTTTAAGGGCTCCCAATGGGGGAACCACCACAAAATTCGTGCGAAACATCCGCCGAAAAAACCTTCTTTCAAGCTCTCACTTCCAGGTCACCACCACTATCATCTACCCTGCCATCCAATCCTGAAATCCGCCCAATCACGACCTTCAATGGCAAACCCTCTTGCATGTATCCAACAGAATCAATACCAACGCTGGCTGGGCATTACCAGAATGTATTGATTGGTAAATTTCAGAGGGCCAAACCGCCGATGCCGATGATTTAGACAGTTGTTAAAGCGATGGGCTTCAACCACAACTTCCAACTAGGATCGCTAGATTACAAACACGTTCTTCTCCGGTTCCAGAACAAGGATGACTACCAAAAGTTTTGGCTGAGACAATCATGGACAGTCGCTGGAGCAAGTAAGAAAGTTCTGAAATTGTCACCGGATTTTTCACCGGAGCATGAATCCCCAATTACCCCAGTCTGGGTAACGGTAAGGGATGCCCCTCTTTATTAATGGAACAATTCAATGATTGAGGATCCTGGAAATCAGATAGGAAAGTTTATAAATCATGATTCTGCTACCAATTTAATTTCCAGACCATCAGCACTGAAATTGTGTGTAGAATTAGATGTCACAAAGGAACTGCTGCCTTCTATTCAGATAGGACATCCTGGGTATTTTAGGGACTGTGAAATTATATATGAAAATGTCCCTATATACTGCCTACATTGCAAGAAGTTAGGGCATGCGGACAACAATTGTAGGGCTCAGCATCTAGAGCTCAGGAAATGGCCACAGAAAGACAGAAAGCCTCCTCAGGCACAGGACACAAGGTCACAACAGCAGCAGCAATCTAGACCATCTTCATCAGGACTCTCTAGACATGAAAAAGATCAAGGTGCAGCTCAGCAATGGGTGAAGGTGCCACAACAAAAGAGAGGAGAGAAGCCTACACAGATGGAGATACTCAGAAGCAGTGATGAGAATCAACAGTAAATGGTGCCATACCAGCCACCTCAAAGGCTCCAACCTTTCAAGCCATCTCAGTTCACAAAGGCTCACAAGCCATACCACATATCCTTTTCATATGATGATATTGATATGATTCAAAAAAAGAAAGAAATCAGTTTTCAAAAAGTGACTTTAGCACAAAGAGAAAAACAATCTGCAATTGTTCCTTACCACAAGGTTCAGACATCAAATGCCTTTTCTACTTTGCATATTGAAGATGAGTTCCAAGAGGAAAGTGAGCAATTTCAGACAGGATATGCTCCACGAATACTCATAGAAGAAATTCACGAAGTTCAGCCTGAACCAAAGCAAGCTGACAAGGCAAACAAAAAGGGAAGTTCTTCTGAATCTATCAGTGGGAACTTAAGACCCAAACCAAAAATCAAATACACACCTTAATGATTAGTCACAGATTAGTAGGTAACTTACCAGTTTTGAATATTAGGGGATATGAAACCTCTATAGATAGACTCAAAACTTTGCTTTCTGTTCATCATGTTTCAATACTTTGCATAATAGAACTCATGCATGATAACAGTCAAATAAAAAGCTTGCAATTTGAGATAGGATTTCAAAATTGTATTGCAGCAGAAGAGGCCAAAATATGGCTATTCTACAAAAAAAAAATTACTATTGATGTCTTGTCCCAAACTGACCAATTCATACAGGTATCAATCATAGAGAATGCAACTCTTGAGAAATGGACTAGTGTATTTGTGTATGCCCAGGTTACTAGAACCCCAAGAAGACAGTTATGGCAAGATTTGATTAGCTTACAACATGCTCCAACTCTGTATGCTAGGGATCTTAACACAGTGTTATCAGTACAGGAGCATGGAGGTCAGAATTCTCCTCCACTTGGCAGTATGAGAGACTTCAGGGGGTGGATTGACAAGCTCAGATTGATTGAAATTCCCACTGTTGGTAATATGTTCACATGGACTAACAACAGAATGAAGGATGATAGGCTGTTACAAAGATTAGATAGAGGGATATGTTCATCAGAAAGGATTGCTCAGTTTCCTCATCCATCAATCCAAGTTCTCAATAGAACTACCTCAGATCATAACCCTCTCCTCATTTCTATACAAGATGCAACTAAGGTGGTGCCAAGACCTTTCAAGTTCCAAGAAATGTGGCTCAGTAGGTGATGCGTATTTTCTCGGTAACTCACGTTCTTGCAGCAGAATATATATAAATTGCTTTGGGATATGAAAATCGCTTGAACAGCTGTCAGCCAATTAACAAGAAACCACGAACACCTGTCATGGGCGACTCAACTGAATCTTGAAATTGAACAACTGTCAATTAATCCGGAAAACCTCCTTTTTCTTTATAATAAATCTCTCCCCAAAATTATAAGGCTGAGGCTTATATTTATAACCTCAAATAAAATCACATTCCTAACATTGATCTGAAAATAATAAATCTAATTCTATAACTATTATGGAAAATAAATAAAATCTTACTAGAATTAAAACACATTTTTATAGGAAAATTCTTGGTAAGATAATAATTCCTAATTAACCTAGTTTTCCATTTATACTCGTATCAGTAGGACTGACTTCTTTGAACAGGTTAAAGCAAGCTGGGATCAGACATCAGAACTCATAGGAATGGAGAACATGGTATATAAGTTGAAGAGGGCAAAAATTATGTTGAAGCAATGGAACAAGGACTCTTTTGGAAATGTGCACCAGAACTTGGTGGACTCAGAAAACAAAGTTGCAGAATTAGAAGAGGTCTACCAGGCAAGCAATGCAGATAGTGATCTCATCCATCTCAACAGAGAAAAGGCTCTCCTTATAAGGGCTCAAAAGGACACAATTACTTACTGGAAGCAGAAAGCAAATATAAGGTGACTTCAGGAGGGAGATGCTAACTGATGTATGCCGGACACCAACACTTTGACGACGAACCAGGCTCTCGATTTGATCTGCAAGACAAAGGCCCCGGGTGTCCCGGAGATAGACACTCCGACGCTCAAGTCAGTATATTTGCTTAAGGCGTAAAGCATAAAGTATGAGATTAGATTGAGAGGTCTACCAAACCTTTAGGGTATTTATATGGCTACAATCCGTAGATCACCAAGATATGTATTTATGGTATGAATACAACTCTTATGGGAATAGAGGTTGTATTATCATATATGATAGAAGTGTATTTCGGACATGGTTGTGTTACCATGTTTAGGATAGCTGTATTACCATCTTTGAGAAGATATATATTCCTTGTAGAACATTCATAATATACACATTCCTTATAAGGATTAGGATTGATGGACTCGTGGACCCATCCTCCGCGTATCTCGAGCCCATGACCCTTCTCGGGCCCTGGTCCGAGTATGAATGAGGTCTGAATACGAACCATGGACTTATCAGTAGCCCCAAGGTAGATCTTCAGAATATAGAGTGCTCCATCTTGAAGGTTGAAGGAGAGGTTTGCTTCTCGAGGGAATACCAATAACTCGAGGGAGACTAACTCGGGGTGTTAAGCTCGGGGTGTCCTTCGGGGACTTTCTTTTCGGGCTTACCCTTCTGAATATCTAGCATCAAATTATTTCGTATTCCGTCAAATATATGAAAGGATGAGATTAGCTTTCTTTGAAATCCAGATGGTGGGTACACGTGGCGTGTCTGGATTAGCAAGCAGAGACGTTCTGTCCCCCGTCTCTTCCAATTACTTGCATTGGAAACAAAATCAAGGTAATTGCTCATCTTTAATGCTGTCTGGGTTTGGATTAAATTTCCCAAATCATTCCCATTGTCTTCTTTATTTGAAAATTTCTTCTTTCCAAGTTTAGAAGACGCATCAGTACTTCATCAATTTCCGAAGCCCCAAATTTCTGCTTCCATCATCAGTAAGTGCCATCTTCTTTCTCTGCGCATTTGCTTGTGTCTATTTTTTCCTTTTATCTTTGTGTGTGTATTTCCCCCCATACTCTCTGTAATCATGAGTAACAGGAATAAAACAAATTCCATCCCACATCATGATGAGGGAGAGTATGTAGAAGCTCAGGCTGAGGAGAGTAGCTTCCATGACCACCGCAGAGCTGAGGTAGCGAGTGGGAAAAAACATGTAGTTTTGAAGAAGAAAGCCTCTGATGAAGAGAAGAGGTTGAGGGCTATGGCCAGGAGGGCTCAGATAGAGAGGAATAGCCCCATGGTAGTGCATGCATCCGGAGGTATAGTATCCATGGATGGCGAAGGTAGTGGTAGAAAATCGCTGAAGGAGGATAAAGCACGCGCTGATGCTGCTATCTTCACAGAAGGTTATCCCTTCTCCATTCCTTCTGATGCTGACCTCATGTACTTTGGAGAAGACAAGTCTGCAGCCGAATTAGTAACTCCAACTCGAGGGGTCATATATGGGAGGTTTCTACAACATGGGTTAGCCTTCCACTTTCCCCCACTGTTGGATGATTTTCTTCAGCATTATAGGTTGCATCCAGGGCAGTTACATGCCAATGTGATAGTAATCATTATGGCCTTAATAACTTGGTGTGCTCGTAAAGGTTACCATCCCAGTCTCTCCTTGTTGCGGACCATCTATAAGGTTTCCGTTGTTAAACAAAATGTGACCTTAACCTCTCGGGGTACCTCTTTAGGTAAGCTTTTTGTGATTCCTGTGAACTGCGGGAAGTGGGATAAGGTAAAACTAACCTTCGATCGAACCAAGTATGAAGTTCCTGATTGGAATGAAAAGATCCAAAATGAAATCTGGCATGAAGTGGAGTCATCCCGCCAACTGCTAAATATAGCTGGAGAGTTGGTGAATGATAAGATCAAACTTAGAAAGGGTAAGTTTTATCTGGAGATCATCAGATGGGTTGGCAATGGACTATAGAAACATATGACTGGTTGAATCAACTGTCCGGCCGTACTCTTCAAAATTGCAGCTTCTTGAAGTTGACACATTTTGATCAGCCGGAAGGTGTTGAGATGGATTGGTATGAAACCCTTCTGTCTATGGAGCAGGATCCAGTTGGCGTAGCTAAGGCATCGCAGGCCTATAGGGCATTAGAAGAGAGAACAACTCGAGATGAGAAATCCGAGAAAGAGGTAAATAAGGAAATCTCGGATCTGATGAAAGATGCTCGACGTGGGCGTCGGTTTAAAAGGCTGATTCAAGGGCCTAAGAAGACTCAATCCCAGCTTAAGGTGATTGAGGTGGCAGATTGCCTATTTGTTCCTGTAGCTTTAGATCCGTCAGATGAGGAGGAGGATGAGGGTTCAGCCTTAGTTCGGTGTCCGAGAAAGGAAATGTATCGGACCTCTAGTGTCCTTCCCGTCATGACTGAAAATGTCGATGAGGACATGATGATAACTCCTGTGGTAGAGTCAGATGCGTTGCAAGAGGGTATTTATTCTTGTTTATTTTATTCTTGTCCACAATGTGCCAATCGCTTCTTATGCTGACTTCCTTCCTTTTATACGCAGTGGGTGCTTCTAGGATGAACAAGGCAGCAAGTTTGTTGGCTCAGATAGCTGAATCAAGGGGGCCATTGAATAGTAATGAGAAGAAGAGGGATCTCGAGGCTTCAGAGAGCTCTGCGGACAAGTCTCCGAAGAAGCCAAGGCTCGAATTCGGACCATTGGAGGAGTTCGAGAAGTATGTGTCACCTCATCCTTCTAAGGTTATGGTCAAGGTGGTACCAGGCTGTCCCGAGATTAGCCAGGTATGATTCAGCTTAGCTCTCGATAGGATTAGCTGTGTAGTTATCTAACTCTCTTTATTTTCTTTTACAGTCTGTGAGCCAGATGAAGTATATGTACAACTTCATTCGGACACTGTACAACCATTCTCAAGGGCAGGCGTCCGAGCTCGAGCTGATGAAGGAGGAGATGTCCAAGAGGTCTAAGGAACCTTCAGATATGCTGAAGCATCTCCAGAATGAGATGGCTCAGGATAAGGCCAAAATAAAGGCCTTGGAAGAGGAGAATCAAGCCTTGAAGAAGGCAAAAAGGCTGTCTGATGGTTCCTTCTTAGAACTGAAGAGGAACATGGCTTTGGTGGAAGAGGAGATAGACCGGTATGCTGATCCCGTTAGCCAGAGGCGGCTAGTTCGGTTGATAATAGACTTCTGCCTCAACTGTCCAGAGATGGAGGCTCATCGCCAAGAGTATGGTGAATTCTATCATAAATCTGAGCTCTCGAAGATGTGGATTCTTCTGAAGGGGTTTCTCAATGAAGAGATTCAAGGATGTCTTGCCCCTGCCTACACTTGGCCGGAAGTACCGGAGAATCTGAAAGAGTTTCGAGTGAAGTTTAGCCAAATTGGGGGGTTTGAGACAAGTCTACTGACTAGCCTAGAATCTTTGAAGAAGGCTTAAACTCTGGAGGAGTTCCAGGACAGACTGTCCAGTTTGTATACTGAGCTGACATTCCTGGTGGAGAAGCCGGCTACTGAAACTTCACTTGAGGACCCGAAGACTTCTGATGGACAAGAGAAGACTGTAACTCCTTAGAGCCTTGTCTTTTACTTCAAGATTTTCCTCTTTTCGCCAGATTTTGGCGTGTCATGTATTCTGAACATGTGCTTTGTCTTTGGAATTAATTGGTCTTTACCTTCCTTTATGTCCAGTGTTGCTCTGCCGCATGTGCTGATTTGCAGGTCAAGTATGAAGTTATGAGCAGATGCGCTAGCTGTTGTCTGCAAACGTAAAGGAAAACTGCTTTCTGAATCCAGGGCCAGCCCTAATGCAGTGCGGGTTATGGATTATTTTTCTTAAAAAGTGTTGTATATATGTATTAAAATTTGTTTTTTATGAAAGTGATAATTGGATTACGTTTTATAGGGTCTTTTTGTTTCTTTGAATTTTAGCCTTTTACTATTTTGAATAGTCATTTTTCATTGAATTTGGACTTTTTAATTTTCTTAAAGACCATTATTCATTTCATTATATTTCTTATTTTAATTTAAAAGACCTACAATTTAATTTTAGCACGGGGCCTCGAAATACATTTGGCCGACCCTTTCTTAATCCAAGAGAAGTATCTCTGCATTGGCAGCTAAACATGGGATGACAGTACCAAATAATTACCATCTTTACTGCGTAGAAGACATCAGGTATTGTACAAACATTTGTTCGTCTTTGTAATAAACATAACTTCATTGGAAGTTTGAAAGAGTTTATAACAACACCACATGTTCTGGTCTTTTCACAGCCCTTACTCAGGTCCAGTGTCCCAAGATTCTCAGAGGAAACTTCGGCTACTCGATCCCCGCTTGACATCAGGGGAGTGCCCTCCCGGATTTCTTGGCTTAGTTGGCTATATTGTGAACATGATCAATCTTGGCCTTGAGCTTAGGTCATGGAGGACTGCCTCAGGCCATGGATTCAGAGAGACACTGCTGTATCGACTTCTTAACAATCTGCGGGTTTACCAGAGTCAGGGCCGGCCCTGACTTTTACGAGACCCTGTGCACAATATGTTTTGCGTATGAAATATGAAGCAAGTTTGTAAATAATAAAATTTATTTAAGCAATCCTTCTATAAAAATAGAATTTAAATATTGCACATGTATTAAAAAGATTGAGGCCCCTAAATTTTGGAGGCTCTGTGCGGCTGCACAAGCCGCACATACTCAGGGCCGGTACTGACCAGAGTTTGGACCAAATGAATCGTGCGTGCATAGCGAGGGAGGCTGCATCTTTAGATGGAGCCGCTCTGAGAAGAAACAGACTCATAACCTTCTTACACAGGTACTAGTACATGTTCTTCTTTGTTAAGGGATATGTGTCTGTGTGTGTGTTTGAAATGGAGGTTCAAGATGTATATTCATATAACCTTTAAAATAACTATTGTTTTATCAACATCGACATGAACATGCTGTTCCCGGTATGCTCCAAAATATCTGAACCAGTAAAATTGGTGGAAAGTCAGATGGAAGCCAAGATGGAGGCCCTATGGGAGATAAACGATAGTCTAAGGAAGGAGCGAGCAGCACATGAAGACATTATCAAGAGGTTCAACATACAAAAAAGGTGATTTGAATCCTTACTAGACGAGATGGAGCTAGCCATGATGCCACCACCATCACCAGGGATTTCTTCTCGGGTTAAGGAAGAGCGGGAGTAGATTCATTTGAACCTGAACTCGCAATGATGTTAAATTTTGCCATTTCTATTCTGTGTGGAATTTTGTTTACTTTTCCAAATCAAAACATCATTTAGTATTGTGGCCATTTCAACTAGAATTCTTGTTACGTCCAATGATATAATCTAGTTGGAACGTCGGTTGATATGACTTACCACGTATGCAGTTCATAACCCTAAATGGATATAAATTTTACCACAACATTAAATGTAGCACTACTTAACCCTAAGTCGCACATTAAATCTATTGTGTGTAAGTTTGTACAAATCAAATGTATTGATTGTATTTTTTTATTTTGTGCAAAAATTGTGCAAAAACAAATTTGCAAATTAAATCTATATAATTTTGTACTTTTAAACAGAGGTCAACTAAATTTAATAAAATATTTAAAACACAATAGTGATTTGAACCAAACAATTGTTAATCTCAACAAATTTCGATGTATTTAAAAATCTTTGGAAGAAATGTTTGTTTTATCACCGGACATTAGTTAATCAATTAGTTTTTGAATATAAAATAAATATTCTATTATAGTGCCATTCCTGAGCACGTGCGGGGCGCGTGCATGTGTATTCTTCTTTTCTTTCTTTTAGTGAAACCACGTTGAATGAGTATAAGCCTCAGTTAGTCTGAATCATAGAAACTAAATCAAGTGTGGAAGAGATGGTTGCATGGCAGCTGAATACCAGATACTGGAATGGTTGTCACTCACAAGCAAATGGTTTAGCAGGTGTTTTTAATTTGTTGTGGACTTCTTCTAGTCAGGTTACTATAGTAAGTGGTAGTAGTGATCATGCATTAGCTAAGTGTAGTAGAGGTAGTGGGAGAAGCTGTTTCCAACTATTTTCATATGGGAATCCTTTCATGAGTCAGAAGAATTAGGTGTGGAATGAAATTAGAGCCAGGTTTCCGAATTCAAAATATCCTATTTTACTTTTAGGCGACTTTAATCAAATTCTGTCTCAAGACGATATGTTCGGGGGGATCCTTTTGCACCAAATTGGCAGAGTCAGCATTTAGGATAGATTTTAGATGAAGGAGGCTTCCAAGAACTTAGAAAATCTGGGATTTAGTTCAGATGGACAAATAACAAACCTTTTCCAGATTCTATTCATGAAAGATTAGATAGAGCATTTGGGAATGAAGAATGGAGGAGAATATTTCCCAAATCAAACGTCTTAAACTTGCCTAGAACGTATATTTAGACCACGGTCCTATGATACTAATTGGATCCCAAGAAATTGAGGAGTCGGTATTGGTCAAAATATGAAGCTTTTTTTGACACATAGTATGATTCTGAAACAGATACTAAATAGAGCTTGGCAATTCACTGAAGGTCAAGGTAGTTCACAGAACCTATCAGACAATTTGAGTTGTGAACTAAGGCACCTGCATAATTGGAGCAGAAAGTTTTATGGAAATCTTGAGAGTCAGATAAATGATGTCAGACAGAAGCTCTTGGTGATTCATCAACAAAAACCTTCAATGCAAAGGCATGAGGCAGAAAGGAAGTGCCAGTTGCACTCTCAAGAAATCTTAGAAAGTCAATCGGTTACTGACAGCAAAGAGCCAAGACAAGTTGGGGCGGGTTTGGGGATACAAATACAGCCTTTTTTCACAAGCGGGCATCGAGAAGTCAATCTTATAATCAGATAACTGAAATACAAGATGGTGATGGAAGATGGCACCGAACTGAGGAAGGAATAAAAGACATTATGTTGTTTCATTTTAAGCAGTTATATATGCATTTGGAAGCATACCCATCCCAGACAGCACCATTAGTAAATATGTTGGAATTTATCAGGCTGAATAACATGTGCTTGACCCAACAAGGGAAAGATGATTTACAAAAAGAATTACAATGCAGGAAGTCAGGGATGTTGTTAGAGACATGAAATCTTGGAAAACGTCTGATTTTAGATGGGATACTAGCAAGATTTTACAAGCACCATTGGGATCAAATTGGAGATGAAGTATCAAGGGTTGTTTTACAAATTCTCAATGGACAAGACATACCACATGATTAGAATCAAACCATCCTAGTGCTAATCCAAAGAAAATAATATCAGTGAAGCCTGAGGATTTCAGACTAATAGCATTATGCAATGTTAAAAACAAGATAATTGCAATGATTCTGACTAAGGTGCTTGCAAAGGTGATGGAATCATTGGTAGAGAAGGCACAATCTAGATCATTAGAATCGAAACATTGGAGAAAATGTCCTTGTTGGTCAGGAAATGCTGGAATATCTACGGAAAAGGACAAAAGGAAAGATTGGACTTGTAGCAATCAAGTTCGGAAACCTCTCCCAAATGCAAACCTGAACAAAACCAAGAGGGGAACTTCTGTTCGGATGAATTGTTATGAGATCGCTCATGGAGCAAACTGTGGGCAGAAGATCACTGATCTAATTTCATCTGAGCAACGAAAATTAATTGATCTTTAGGGTCTTTTGAAGGAGGTTTTATTAATTGATAAAGTCATCTGTCAAAATGTTTTCCATCACACTGTGTTTATCACCGGACGTGCCAGAACTGAGAAGAGTCTTATGCAATTACTCTTAATTCTTTTATATATAATTGAAATTTTTTTTTAGTTTCTTGAATGATTATAATTTAGCTTTAATTAAGTTTAGGTGATGCGGACCATCGAGAGTGATAGTAGATTCACCACATGAAAACAAGAAAGTGTGGTTACTGGGCACCATTTTCAGCGAAAATAAAAATTTACAAAATTGTGATAAATTACTCAGGCTTTGAGTGGGAAACTACTTTAGATTACCCTACTCTATGATTCAGTGAAAGTGAATCTTAATTTGCTTTATAAGGTTGGTAGCTAATTTAAATGTAAATTTCTTTATTCACTGGAAATTGATTCTTTGTAGGGAAGATGATGATGATGCGGAGAAGATGAAGACTAAAAAAGGAAGAAGATGTAGCTAATATATATAGGCATCTTTTTTTAATCTTATCCATTAATTGTGAATCATGAGAAAGGAAATTATATGAGCATCAAATGATTCATATATACAATATATTGTCAATAAGGCAACCTATATATATGGAAACAACATTCAAATAATCACGATTTCATTCAAATAAAATTGTAAAATATCATAACTAAAAGTAATAAAATAAAAAATTATGGTTTGATTGGGTAAAAATATTTCAAATAAATACAATCGGAACTAAGATTCTAAAATTATGTCACTAATTAAACACACAATTAAATTACCTAAACTTTTTGTATTTTTATTAATTTATGATGATGAGTAAGGGATTAGTTGTATTATGATAATAAATATGAATAGGAATAGTCAGTTAACTTCACATAATATCCATCAATTAACTTCACACATAACTTCTCTAAAATATCGTTAAATCTACTACCAATAAACTATAAAGTTTGAAGGTAACAAAATATTTAATGCACATATTTTTGATAGCTGTCTAGTTAAGCAAAATTGTAGAGTTTTTTAATGTTATTATATAAATATTGTGTATATGAAATCGTTCATACTACAAATATTTAATTCTCAGAACTATTATTTAATATTTAAAATTGTTTTACGCCATAAATCATTGATACTTTATCATAAATGTCCTTTCTATAAATTTCCTTATGAGTTGAAAAATAGTTTAGTAAAATTAACTATAACATGTTTTAGTAAAATAATTAAAATATAGCATGTTAATAATTAAAATTTATGTCGAAAAGGTATATTTTACAAATATCTATTGTTATAAAAAAATTTATATATATGTATATATATATAATGTTTTAATGTAGTTTCTATCAAAATATAAATATAAGGTGAGGAATGAAATTATTTTTGTTGTTGATAATGGAAAGGAAATACTTGATTTCACATAGTTATTATAATTAATTAATATTAAAATGAGAAGAGATACGTCCCTCCCTCTTCTCTCTTATAAGTTGATCTTTGTCTCTTAATTAAGCAATAAATCAATTAAATTACCTTACCATTCTTAATTAAAATTACAATTAAAAAGTATGATACTTGTTAAAGAACTTTGTGTTTGATCAAACTGGTTTCATGGTGATTGATTTATCATCTCTCTTCCACCATATAAAATGGAAGAAAGAGAATATTTAGATTAGTTTCGATAATAAGCATTCTAAAAATAATTTTTTCATAAACAGAAAGTATTGAGAATGTAGGTGTGTGTTTTAATTAATCGATTCTTATGAAAAATGTACTCTATAATCTCTATTGTATGTATACAGCAAATAATTATTTAGCAAATCTGTGAGAGAGAATGGAAATCGTGATGAAAGGATGTTTAATTTATATATAATTCCAATCACCTAGACTTTCAACAAAAAGAGATGGATTGGCGTTAGAACGCAACCATTTGGATTGACATCTATATATACCAAAAATTTGTGAGGGTTTTCGCGAGCCATATCTCCGAGTATTGTGCGCTAAAACGCAAGATGCATGTAGTTCCTGAAACCCTTATTTCCATATTTTCGATTTATTTTCTGATCGAAAACTGTAGTTGGTCGATGTTAAGAAAAATATAGGTACAGATGGGTACACCGCAAAAATAATAGACCAGGGTATCTTGTTTAAGGAACTAATGAAAAGCACTACAGTTAGCAATCAGAAGTGAATCTCAATCATTTTCCAAAACTATCCAACCAAATCCATACATAAGAAGCTAACATAACAATACTAAATAAACGCAATTATGCCTTGGTTTGCCTTCTGCCTGTGGATCTTAAACATCAGCTTACTTTCAGGCGTCGTTGCGGTTTTCCTTTTGGAGATGCTCGTCATATATTCCTGCGAAAAGACGTGCTCCGATGCTCGAGCCCAGAAACGACCCAGAAACGACAATGGAGGACGACGATGATGTTTGCAGAGCATGGTTCTACTTGTACCTTATAATTTCATGCTATATTACACAATTAAAGTTTCCCTTTCTCCGCAAAAAACCTTGCACATCCAATTCCGACCAATTCTATGGCTCTCGGCCGTAGCACCGCTGTGCCCGTTAATGAATCCGGCCATCTCATTCTCAAGATCGGCAGAAGAAGCCATAGGTCAGCGCAAGAAATTGTGCAAATAATTTGGTGATACCAGGCTCAGGCCCAACTACCCTGCAGTAGTTCGGGCTCGACCCACGATGAGGTAAGCGAATATGGAAGCATCCGGGATAGTACAACTCGGATAAGGACAGGTACACTAAACACCATAGAAAGCATGGACCATATTGGGAGCATGTATCACTGTATAAATAGTGCCCCTCAACGCTGTTCCAAGTAAGTATCTTCTCATTATTCTGGTGAATATCCCTTTTCTCTCCCGGGAACCATCTTTCATCATCACGTCGGAGGGTTTACCCTCGAGTACCTCCCGGGGCTCTGTCTTGCAGGGCTAGGTCATTGGATCAGGGATCAGGGGACCTCTCGGATCGACCAGGCGGGCAGCATCAAGTTGGCACGTCCAGTGGGACACGATCTTTGTTCACGAAACACACTAAGATGCCACCCCGAGGTCGGCCGCCACGAAGAGGCAGGGGGAGGATCCTCTCCTGTATCCACTCCGTCTGGAGGAAGAAGGGCCGAAGCAGCCGAGGGGGATCTCACCCTATGCCAAATGAGGGACCGAACATGCAAAGGAAAGGCTCCGGCGCACCCGGACCCGGAAGCCTCAGAGGAGGAGGAAGTGCCGGAGGAAAGGAGGGAGTCGGAGATGACACAGGATGAGCGTGACAGGATGGAGTTTGCCGCGACACAAGAGGAAGAGTATCTTCGTTGGTTAGCGGCAAAACAAGGATTGGGTCCGGGAACTCAACCGTCCGGGGAGGGACCGTCGAACCCTCCGATGACCGAAGCCCAAGCACCTCCAGTTCAGTCAGGGGCGGGACCCCATCCGACCCCGCTGGTACCGGGACCAGGATCCTCTACGGGGCCTTCATCCGGTCCAAGCCCTCAGGGGACTGGTTTACCTCCTTTGGCTGCGGAGGTAGTCAGCCGGGGACTTCCCGTCAGTCAGGGACAGGAGAACCCTCGTCCTCCGGTTGTGGTTATAGATGCGGAAAAGCATGCAGGAAGTACAGGCCAACAAACTGGTGCAGGGACCGGGTACGGCCAAGGAGGGGGCCACCCCGCTTATGGAGCACCAGGGTACGGGATGTCGCAAGGCGGGTATCAGGGATACCAGGGGTACCCCTCGGCACCCGGAGGATATTACGCTCAACCTGCTGGAGTCCCGGGGGCTGGGCTCCAGGGATCCAGGGCCCGGTGTGGGTGCAAAACTAAGTACCGATGACGGGATATGTCATGGCCCAACCAGCTCCGGTCGCGGGAACTTATGATATGTGTCCGGTGGTGGTTGATAGGCCTCCGAGGGCTCCGAACTCGGTGGAGGAGAGATTGGACAGGCTGATAGGCAGGAATGGAGGTAGTCCTACCTCTTCATGGATAGGCTACATCAGCACTTTCCCTTGACCGGTGGGAATAAGGGTCCCAGAAGGTATGCCGACCTATAATGGGGAAACAGACCCGGAGGAGTTTGTCAGGACATATCATAATGTCATGGGGACACGTGACATCCGGGAGGAGCTTATGTGCAAGCTAGTGAGCTCGTATCTGAGGGGCAATTGCCTTTCGTGGTTTGAGTCCCAACCTCCGGAGAGCTTTAGGAATTATTATGATTTCTCAAGGGTTTTGATGCACAGATATGAAACCAAACGGAAGAACTACCTGTCTTTGGCCGAGGTAGCTCACAGCCGGCAGGCAGCGAAGGAGGATGTTTGGGGATTCCACAGGAGGTACGTGGACGATTCCATAAAGGTGGTAGATAGAGAGGCTCAGGTGAAGGCTCTGATTGCCGGATTAATTGCAGGGTTGAGGGATGAGGTGTCATGGGCAAAGCTTATAGAGAATATCCCTACTAGTTTTCATTAGTTAGATATGGAGGTGGAGATGTACTGCTCGTTATTGGAAGGGAGCAAGAAGAGGAAGGAGGAAGAGTATTTTGAAGATAGGGGGATTGGAAAGGGTGATAAGACTCGGGTTGGAGATCCTGGCAGAAGGGATGCAGCCCTGATACCGGTTAAGCCGAGGGTTGACCCCCATCGGGCTGAAACATTTACCCCTCTGACCAAGAACCGGTCGGAGATCCTGACCATTCACAGGAACCTGTTTCAAGACCCGGCCCCCATGCCGGGAAACCCAACACCAGCGAATGCGACAAAGTATTGTGCATTCCATAAGTCTAACGGACACACAACAGAGGGTTGCCGAAACTTGAGGGTGGAGATTGAGAAGTTGATTGAAAGGGGGCAGCTGAGAGATTGTGTGACGCAGGAGCACCAGCGTCCGGCTGTAGGGCAGCAGGCCGGAGCTGGGAGGAAGAGGAATTGGAGGAATAGGCCACTGAATGATAACCCGCGAGGTGCCCCCGCACCGGCTGTCCAGCCCGGAACGGCAACCCTGGTTATTTGCCCCGGAGCCGGTCAATCAGGCTCCTCCCCGAATGATAAATGTCATACATGGCGAGGTGGGTAACGAGCCCCAGCCCCATGCAGCTGCCAAAACCCGGAGTAGGTATGTACCGGCCGGAGAAGATAGAGAGAAGAGACTACGCCCCACGGAAGTCATCACCTTTTCGGACGAGGATCTGGTGCCAAGCCTCTGCTCCCCAACTTGATGCTTCCTGCCTGGTCAGTCCGAGTGGTCCCCTGATCCCTAATCCAATGACCTAGCCCTGCAAGATAGAGCCCCGGGAGGTACCCGAGGGTAGACCCTCCGGCGTGATGATGAAAGATGGTTCCCGGGAGAGAAATGGGGTATTCACTAGAATAATGAGAAGATACTTACTTGGAACAGTGCTGAGGGGTACTTTTTATACAGTGATACATGCTCCCAATGTTGTCCATGCTTTCTATAGTGTTTAGTGTACTTGTCCTTATCCGAGTTATACTATCCCGGATGCTTCCATATTAGTTTACATCATCGTGGGCCGAGCCCGAACTACTGCAGGGTAGTTGGGCCTGGGCCTGGTATCACCACTAGCCCCCCAGAAGCCAGTCCTTTCAACCGAGGAATAAAATTTTGCTTGTCCGAGGGCGGAAGGGTTGGCTTATGGAATTCCAACCTCTGTCCGACAAAAGTGGCACGTGGCCGCAATTTTCGAGCAACATTAATTTTTTATTCGCAATTCTCGTTTCTCGAAGGCAATAATCATTACTTTTATTCGCCTTTTTCTCTCCTTTTCTCTTCTATAAATACACACTCCTTCTTTGTGTCGCTTTCAAATCTTTTCTTTTCTCCATTTTTTTAAATCTCAGATTTTCTTCTCAGATTCTCCTTCTACTGTCAGCTATGGCTTCCACTGATGCTAACGCCGCTTCTCAGCCCCAGTCTCCGATCTCCTATACCCTTGCCAACACGTCTCGTGAGGACTCTCCTCCCCCTCTAGCGGGTCAGAGGCCACCCTCTCCTCTTAGGCCCGTGTACCTTTCTCGATCCGTGAACCCCTCCGGTCCCAAATTCGGGAGGTCCAAAAATCAAGAGCAGCTGGATGATGCCCGGGCGCGTTCCCTGTCGGCCGACCAATGGACAAGAAAATGCCTCGGCGGCATGGGTGTCCCGCTTCCAGTCGATGCTCGGCTCGTGGCCGTCTCTTCGGACGAGTCGATTAAAGATTTCCGGTGCATTCCTCGGATCCACTTTATGTGGGGTCTGAGCCTGCCCGACCCTCGTCTATACTCCAGATTTATGGAAGTCTACAATGTGTCTCCTGCTCAGGTCCATTTCAACGCGGTGGCAGTGATGATGGGTTTCCTGGTTCGATGTGCGAGGTTTAAAATTGTTCCCTGCTTTAACCTCTGTAAATCCTTCTATCTCTTGATCAAGTGCCCGGGAAAATAGGAGATATGCTCTGTCCAAGCCCGACCCGGTGTTCAGGACTTCATCCTGGGTAAGAAAGATTCGGCCAAGAACTGGCAAATGAAGGGGTACACCAAGGTGAACCCGGAGTTGTATGAGGCTCCCGGGTAGAACAACAAGATAGTCCCGGAGGTCAGGGAGGCGTTCCTTTCGGACAAGCACCGGGCAAATCACACCATCCTTTCCTCCCAGCCTTTGAATCTGGAGATATACCCATCGAGATATACCCGGCCGAGGTTTTCTGGGTTAGCCGATGGGCTATGACCTGGCCTTTGCAAGGTTCGGATTCTATACCTGTCATTATTTTGTGTCGTTCTACTCTTGTAATTTATTTTTCAATACCCATGTCTTGCTTTATAACCTCAGCGCCTACTATTGCCAACGACCCTGCCGCCTCATCCCAGAGAAGAAGAAGACAAAGAAAGCCGGGGCTGAAGCGGCTGAGTCAACTACTGGCAGGCGGGGACCTCATATCCCCGGATGATGAAGGACGGAAGGTAAACCTCCCACGACCGGATGATCCCCCCTCGCGAGTAGGATTCGGCAAGACTTCCGAAGGGGATAAGATGGTGATCACGGCGGAGATCGAAGGGTTTACGGTCAAGAGAGTGTTCACTGACGACGGGAGTAGTGTGGAAATCATGTTTGCGTCCTGCTTTGACCAGCTGGGGATTGGGCGCCACAACCTACGCCCGAGTACCTCTCAGCTGTCGGGTTTCACGGGCCGAACAGAGCATCCCTTGGGAGTTGTATCTTTGACAGTGACAGTGGTAGATGATCTTGACAAAAGCAAGAAGACCTCAGTTCGGTGCAATTTTGCGGTCATAGACGCTCCGTCCCCTTATAACATCATTATTGGCCGTCCGTGGGTGGCTCAGGCTAGGGCCATATGCTTGACCTACCACTTGACCATGAAGTTCCCAACAGAGAAGGGCGTGGCAACGGTCCAAGGAAGCCAGTCTACGACCCGAAGTTGTATGCTCATGGCCCTCCAGGATGCCAGGAAGGCCATGGTTGAGGCAGTGCAGCGAGAGGTAGGGCCGGGAGACGTGGAAGATATACAAGTCGGTCGCAGGGGTAAAATCAAGGTCGGGAATAAGATGCCAGTTGGTATAAAGGAGCAGTTACGGGGCTTGCTGTCAGAGTACGAAGATGTGTTCGCATGGGAAGAAAGAGACTTCACAGGTGTGCCTCCGGAGTTAGCTCTCCATAAGCTGAACGTATACCCGGATTTGAAACGCATCCGGCAGAAGAAGAGGGCCCTTGCAGGAGATAGGGCGGAGGTGGTGAAGCAGGAAGTATTGAAGTTGCTGGAAGCCGGAGTGGTGGAGGAAATCATATACCCGGAATGGCTAGCTAACCCGGTGCTAGTGAAAAAGCAGAATGGGTCCTGGAGGATGTGCATTGACTTCACTGATTTGAACTAGTGTTGCCCGAAGGACAGTTACCCTCTTCCCTCGGTCGACCGATTAGTAGAAGCCATCACAGGTTATGAGGCCCTAGCTTTCTTTGACGCATACCGGGGGTATCATCAGATCCAGATGTCAGAGAAGGACAAGCCGAAGACAGCCTTTATCACGGATTTCGGAACCTAGTGTAACAGGAGGATGCCATTCTGCTTGAAAAAAGCAGGGGCAACGTACCAGCGCATGGTGGACACCATCTTTCGAGATCAGCTGGGAATGAGCATGGAGCTCTATGTCGATGACATGGTGGTGAAGCGCAGAAGCTACCCAGGTTTCTTAGAAGACCTGGAGGAGATGTTCGGCATTCTGAGAAAGGTTAACCTGAAGTTGAATCCGGAGAAGAGTGTGGTAGGAGTAAGCGCCGGGAAGTTCCTCAGCTACATGGTATCTAGCCGGAGAGTCGACGTCAATCCGGAGAAAGTGGAAGCCATAAGTCGGATGCAGTCGCCGAGGAATTTCAAAGAAGTGCGGAAGTTGATGGGTTCTCTGGCGGCCCTGAGTCGTTTTCTGTCAAAAGACGCGGAGAGACAACTCCCTTTCTTTAACATCCTGAGAAAGGCCAAGAAGTTTGAGTGGACCGAGAAGTGCGAGCGAGCGTTCGGAGACCTGAAGTAACATTTGAGTCGGCTCCCAACCCTCTCAAAGCCAAATGAGGGGGAAGATTTGCTTCTGTACTTGTCCGCCTCAGCATCGGCTGTCAGTGCGGTGCTGGTCCGGGAGGAGGACGGGAAGTAGTGCCCCGTCTATTTTGTAAGCCGGGCATTGCAGGTCCTGGAGACCCGGTACACTAGCCTTGAACAGTTGGTGTTGGCGCTGGTTTATGCATCAAAACGTTTGCGCCAATATTTCTAGGTTCTTCCGATCGTGGTCCTGACCAACCACCCCCTGAAGCAGGTCATGCTTAAACCCGAGGCGTTAGGGTGTTTGATGAAGTGGGCCATAGAACTGGGGGAGGATGAGATAATCTACCAGCCGAGGAAAGCCATCAAGGGCCAGGCGATGACGGACTTCTTGACAGAGATGGTCGGGCGGGATGTGCCTGCAGAGGATCCCCCGAACCCGAAGTGGACATTGCACGTGGATGGATCAGCCCATGCAGGAGGTAGTGGAGCCGGGGTGTTACTGACATCCCCAGAAGGAGAGGAGTATCACTATGCGCTGCATTTTGACTTCAAGACTACAAACAACGAGGCAGAGTATGAGGCGTTGCTGGCAGGACTCAAGCTGGCCTGAGAATTGAAGATAGAGTCGATCCAGGCCTTCAGTGACTCGCAGATTGTAGTGCAGCAGGTGAATGGGGAATATAAAGCAAAGGAGCGGAGTTTGCAGAGGTACCTGGAACTGGTCCAGCCCATGATCCGGCAATTCGACAGCTTCAGGAGCAGGTGCCGAGGGAGCAGAATGAAAAGGCCAATGCTTTAAGCAAGTTGGCGTCCTCAAAGCTAAGGCCGGGTCAGAAAGCACCTCTCGGAAGGGAGACACTTGACAGGAGGAGTTATGAGCAGAGTGATGAGATCCTGACAGTAGAGGCAGTGCAAGAACACTCCTGGATGATCCCGATCCGGGCATATCTTTTGACCGGGGAGGTCCCGGCCGACAGAGTGGCAGCAAGGAAAATCCAGGTCAAAGCGCCAAAGTATACACTACAGGAGGGCATCCTGTATAAAAGAGGGTATCTCCAGCCACTGCTGAAGTGTGTGGAACGTCAGGAGGGTAAGTACCTGGTCAGGGAAGTACATGAAGGCCCGAATGGTAGTCACCAGGGAGCAAGAATAGTGGCCAGAAAAATCTTAAGGATGGGATATTATTGGCCTACCATGTTTGAGGATTCGCAGGACAGGGTTCGCTCGTGCCTTCAGTGCCAAACGTTCGAGCCACTGGTGCACATACCCAGGGAGGAGATGATGGGGGTAACGGGTGCCTGGCCCTTCTGTAGATGAGGACTAGACCTGGTCGGACCCTTCCCCACTGCCCCTGGCAGCTTGAAGTACATGATTGTGGCTATTGACTACTTTACCAAGTGGGTTAAAGACGATCCCTTGACCAACATCTAGGGGGCTACCTGCCTAAAGTTCTGCTGGAGGAACATAGTCTGCCGGTTCAGGGTGCCGAGGGCTACAGTAACTTACAATGGGGCACGGTTTGAAAACGATCCTTTCAAGTCCTGGTGCGCGAAGTATGGGATTAGCCAAAAGCTCACGTCAGTATATCATCCGCAGGCTAACGGTCAGGTGGAGGTGACTAACCGGACGATCGTGAGTGGGATTAAGGCCCGGCTCCAGGGGGCAAAAGGAAATTGGGTACACGAGCTCCCGAGCGTTCTATGGGCTAACTGGACTACATAGAGTTCAGCGACCGGAGAGTCCCCCTACAGCTTAACCTATGGCTCGGAGGCAGTGATTCCGGCCGAGATCGGTGTTCCCAGTCTCCAGACGGTCGAGCCAGTGGCCGAGGACAAGAATGAGGAAGAATGCAGGACGAATCTAGATTTGCTGGACTAAAGGAGGGAGAAGGCGGTCCTGCACGAGGTCAAAGTCAAGGAAACGGTGAAGAAGTATCACAACAGGAGAGTGAGGAAGGAGCAGTTCAAGGTAGGAGACAAGGTTATGAGGCGAAACGACAAGAGTCGCCAAGAACAGGAGGGTAAGCTAGCACCCAACTGGGATGGACCTTACCGGGTGACAGAGGCCCACCCGGGCGGGAGTTATGTGCTTGAAGATTCAACGGGGAAGGGAATCCCCCGAAGGTGGAACATAGGGAACCTTAGGCTGTTCTATGGATAGTCTCTGGCACTAGATGCCTAGATAGAGTAGCCTCTGGTACTAGATCCCTAGGTAGGATAGCATCTGGCCCTAGATGCCTAGGTAGGAATTGCTCCGAGTGTCAGATGCCCGGGAAAGAAGCCCTGAGGTCGGATGACCGAAGGGTAGGTAGGAGGACCCTCTGGTGCTGGACGCCTAGGGAATTTTTGTAACAGGGGCATGCCTTTTGTTTGATTTTAATGAAAAGAATTAATGCGGTATTATAAATTCGAAATCGAAAGATAGTTGCTATAAAATGAAAATACTTATACACAAATAAGAGTTTCTTACATATACAAAAGGGTTACTGATGAGATGTATTTATACATCTAAATTATATGGTTTTATCCGTTTATTTGCCCACTTGATGTGCTCGAATGTGTGTTATTTTGCAATAAATCATAGAAAACATGGAGAAGGATATTAAATGAAGATTTGCTAGAGCAATTTGATGCTGTTTTGAAGACGAAGGGGAGCTATACGCTATACTCTTTTTTCCTACGGATTTTTAATGAGGTAGTGTGCTCCAACGGAGATAATAGATCATTACTATTCTATTATCCCGGCATTGAAGAGGCGAGGAGCAAGAAGCGACAAGCTGAAGTAATGGACAAATGCTATTACTGGTTTCTTCTACGGGCGGCTAAGTTGTGCTTCGCAAGTCGATCACTAATCTTTAATACGTATTGCAAGAAATCAGTGATGGGCAACAATAAAGTTCCATTATTTTAGCACTTGAAGAAAAGAAGCAAGAAGGATGGCATCAATTGAATAAGCTTGCTTCTGGACTGAAATCCTCTTAAGCCCAAGCCCACTTAAATAAATAAAAAGTCTTAATTAATTACGTGTACTGGGCATTCACGTATGACTTTGTTAGGCTAGGGTTTTATTGTTTCTTATTTATTTATAATAAGGCAAATATTGCCACCTAGACTAATTAGTTTAGGGTTATTATATAAACTCTTGTATAACTCTCTCGGCCACATACATTGGTAAGAACAGACTTTGTTATTTTTTTCTTGGCCGAGACTTTGGACGAAAGATAGGGTTTTGCAATTTCTTCAATTCGGTGATTTCTTTCTCTCTTGTTTTATTCTTATTATTGTGATTGTGTTCATCGTAATATGAGTAACTAATTCTTTAATTCGGCGAGAATAACGAAGCACTAGTCATGAGAATTCTGTGAGATCTAATTGTGCATGAAAATTAACTGCTGTGAATTTTAGTTTATTCTGTGTGCATCCTGTTATATCTGATTAATTTAAGCCTACGCAACTTAGATTAAATTGGATTACAGCCAATTAGTACCACCAATCCGTAATTGTTGGAAATGGTAAATTAGTGGTGAAGCTATCGTTTAGATAGTGAGAATAAGCTGGTAGACAGGTTAATACTTGCGTTCTTGATTAATGTGTCTAAACTGAGTTCCTTCATATCTTAATGCTATCAAACAATTTAGAACTGGCGTTACCAACTAGGTTTGATTTTATAAGAGAAATAGTTAGTTTAAGCGTCTCTTGCTAGCTATCGACAAATTAAGTAGGAACTGGGGTATGTCCGCTGCATTCACGGTACAATATAACTGGTTGATTCATGGTCGTTAATAAAATCTATGCATCAATGATCATAACATATGACTAGTGTGGAATTATTTGAGCCGGATTTCATTCATAAATTGATCTTTCTTTGCAATTTAAAATCATTCTATTTTCTTTCTTAGTTATTTATATATTATTCAGTAGTTAATCTCAATCTCTCAAGTTAAAAGTGTGGTGACTAAACACCAAAATCTGATCTTTTGGAATATAAAAGTGTTAATCTGTTCTCTGTGGGTTCGACTCTACTTGTTCTCTGTGGGTTCGACGTCCACCAAATTGGCGCCGCTGCCGGGGAACAGTATTAATTAATTTTATTCCTTTTCCTATTGATCTCGGTTACGTTTGTGTTTGTGTATGACCAGGTCCTCTTGTGTTGCCATCGTTCCCTACGATCCTGAACCGGAGCGAACACTTAGGAGGTTATTAAAATAGGTTAAACAAACACGAGTTGAAGAAGTTTCGAGTTCTTCTCCACCATCAGATTTCAAACAAGTGAAGGAAAAACAGTCTGAAATGGCGGCGAATAGGGAAATTGGAGACTTGTACGAATATGATGATAGTGATCCCCCGTCTCATATTGTGGTGCCTGAGGGAGGAACAGCCTTGAACTCAAATATCACCTGCTCAACGCCTTACCTAAATTCTATGGGAAGGCGCGGGAAGACCCGAATAATTTTCTCCATGAATTCATCCAAATATGCAAGGTGCAGAAGAGGCCTGTAGCGCTTACGAAGGAAAATTTCAGGCTCATGTGTTTCCCATTTGCCCTTTTTGATGCAGCAAATGTATGGTTCTGATATCTGGAGGCGGATTCGATTACAACCTAGGCAGAATTGAAGAAAGAGTTCCTCCAACAATATTTCTCAGACGCGAGAACAGATAATATCCGGACTCAAATCAGGTCTATTTTTCAGGAGTATGATGAGACCATTAGTGAGTACCATTCCCGGTTTAGGAAGCTAGTGGATAGTTGTCCTAATCATAAAATAACTGAAGGCGAGTTGCTGAAGTGCTTTTACAAAGGGTTAACTCCAGAAGATAAGAAGTTGTTTGATTCCCCCGACACTCCATTTCTGAAGCGTTCAGCAGCCGCGGGTAGATAACTATTGAAGAATGTTCTCGAGACTGCCAAAGGATATGTTGATCTTCCTTCTCGATCAACTAAAAAAGTTTCTGAAGCTAGAGGCATGGATTGGGAGGAAAAGATAGCGGACAAGGTGGTGCAAAAGATGATGTCAGCCAGTTCAAATGTGGAAAATAACAGACTATGTGGAATCTGTAAAAATCCAGGGCACTTTACAGATGAGTGTGCTTTGACTCAAAATGATCCAGTAGCTCAAGCTAATATGGCTGGAAATTATCAAGGATGGAGAGATCACCCTAATCTGAGGTGGGGTGGCAATAACAACCAAGGGCAGCAGCAACCGCATCAACCAATCCAGCAGTCTAACTACAATTACAAGCAACACAAACAGAGAGGATTCTATCAACCTCAGCCACCAACTCAACAAGGCAAGAAAGGCAAATCGATGGAGGACATGATGGGTTGATGGGAACTATAAATACTTTCACCCAAGACCAGAAAGCTCAAATGAATGAGATAAGGAATATGACACACCGGAATATGGTGCAGTTAGAGAGTCATTCACATCAGATTTCTCAGTTAGCTAACACTGTGAACGAGCTTAAAGGTAATCAAGGCAAGCTTCCCTCTCAAGTTCAGCACAATCTGCGGGAAAATGTGAACCAAATTTCTCTATGAAGTGGGAAGCAAGTAGGAGAACCGTCGGAAACTGAAGTTACAAGGGATGTTGAAAAAGAAGAAGATGGAAATTATTCCAAGCTGCCTAAGAGAGACACTCCTGTAGAAAAGAATGAGGTTGAAGATGAAGAAGTTTCTGGGCAGAAAATTGAGCCTCATAAACCCTTGAGTTTTTTTGATCCAAACATCAAGATTCCAGCTCCATTCCCTCGAAGATTAGCAAAGCCGAAAAAGCCAGAACAAGATCCTATGGATTTCATGTCAATTTTTGGAAAGCTGGAAATCAATGTACCTTTTCTATAGGCCATTAAAATTCCTCCACTCTCAAAGTTCATGAAGGATTTCATCGCTGGAAAACCTAAAGACTCGGGGAAGATTTTAATGGGCGAGAATGTGTCTGCTGTTATACAGAAAAGTCTACCACCTAAATGCAAGGATCCTGGTATGTTTACTTTACCTTGCTATATAGGAGACACTGAAATTGAGCATGCTATGTGTGATTTGGGTGCTTCCATAAATGCATGCCATAATCTGTTTATAATAGTTTAACTGGAGTTGAACTAGTTGAAACTAGGGTTGTCATACAATTCGCTGACAGATCATGTGTCTAACCTGAAGGTGTGCTTGAAAATGTTCTAGTTAAAGTCCATACCTTTGTATATCCTGCAGACTTCTATGTGGTAAAAATGAATAACAAAAAGTCAAAGGATTCTGGTGTGCTCCTAGGTCATCCTTTCTTAAGGACAGCAAAGACATTAATTGATGTGTACAATGGAACAATCTGTTTAGAGTACTATGGAGAAAAGTATACATTCAATATTGACAATGCCATGAAAATTCCTATTGATGCTGAAAATGCTTATTCTGTTGATGTAATTGACCCTATTGTCCAAGAATATCTTGAGACTGAATTCATGTAGGATAAGTTTGAGAAAATATTAACAAAAGGATTTACTGACCTGGATGCTCGTGGAATGAATGATTCTGAACTCAAGGAAGCCATAATGTCGTTGTATGCACTACCCGAGGTTGTAAATTATGGGAATGTGATGTTGCTACCTGAACAGAAACAAGAGGACAGACCGTTACCATCAGAGGTTAAAGCACCAGAACTAGAGCTCAAACCCCTCCCGAAAAATCTAAAGTATGTTTACTTGGGGGAGAATGAGACCCTGCCTATGATTGTTAGTAATGAATTGAGCTCAAGTGAGGAGATTCAACTGATTGGTTTACTGAAGAAGCATAAAAAGGCCATAGGATGGACCTTAGCTGATATTACTGGAATTAGCCCAGATGTTTGCTAGCATTTTATATTACTGGAATCTGATTCGAAGCCACATCGTGACCCTCAAAGGAAGCTGAACCCGAATATGAGAGAAGCGGGTTTGAAGGATATTTTGAAGATTTTGGCACTTGGTATAATTTATCCCATATCGGACAGTATGTGGGTGAGCCCAGTTCATGTTGTACCTAAGAAGTCAGGATTCCAGGTTGTGAAAAATGACAAGAATGTGTTCGTTCCCATGCGTTTGGTTTCGGGATGGCGTATGTGTATTGATTACAGGAAACTGAATGCTGCGACTCGAAAAGATCACTTTCCGTTGCCTTTCATCGACCAAATGTTAGAGAGGTTAGCTGGACAGTCATATTTCTGTTTTCTGGATGTTTATAGTGGCTATTTTCAGATTTATGTCAGCAAGGAGGATCAAGAAAAGACAATGTTTACTTGTCCTTTTGGAACGTATGCTTAGAGAAGGATGCCGTTTGGTCTCTGCAATTCTCCAGGCACTTTTCAGAGGTGTATGATGAGTATTTTTTCAGATATGATCGAGAATTGTATTGAAGTATTCATGGATGACTTTACGGTTTATGGAGACTCTTATGATGGCTGTCTACGTAATTTGGATCGTGTCTTAGCTCGATGTGTAGAGAAAAATCTGGTTCTGAACTTTGAAAAATGTCACTTTATGGTGAGGGAAGGCATTGTCTTAGGCCATCTTGTTTCTGAACGAGGAATTGAAATTGATAAGGCGAAAGTGGACCTGATAGCGAAGCTTCCCTATCCCACTAATGCAAAGGAAATCTGAGGTTTCTTGGGACATGCAGGTTTCTACAGGCGGTTCATCAAGGATTTCGTGAAAACTGCTCAACCATTGACTAGATTGTTACAAGCTGAGGTTCCATTTGAATTTTCTGATGATTGTAACTCAGCGTTTGAGTTGTTGAAAACAAAGTTAACTACAACCCCTATTATTCAGCCACCAAAATGGGAAATCCCATTCGAACTTATGTGTGATGCAAGTGATTATGCGGTTGGAGCAGTTTTGGGGCAGAAACTGGGTAAAGAGAGCCATGTAATTTACTATGCCTCAAAGACGTTGAATCCAGCTCAATGTAATTATGCTACCACTGAAAAGGAGCTACTGGTAATTGTTTTTGCTTTCGAGAAGTTCAGATCATACCTCTTAGGCTCAAAGGTTATTGTCTATAGTGATCACTCGGCTTTGAAATATCTACTGTCCAAGAAGGAGTCAAAACATAGACTGATAAGATGGGTGCTCTTGCTTCAAGAATTTGACTGGGAGATTAGAGACAAGAAAGGGGCAGAGAATTTGGTTGCTGATCATTTAAGCCGCTTGATTAGAGAAGATGATGGTTTGCCAATAAAGGAGACGTTTCCTGAAGAGCATTGGATGCATTAAGCACCAGATTTATGATGAGGAAGTTAGAGCTACTACGAACAAGTTTCCTAAGGATCCATGGTATGCTGACATAGTTAATTATCTGACAAGTGGGCAGCTACCTTACACCTTTTCCCCAACACAGCAAGCTAAATTAAAGAGTGACTGTAAGTATTATTTTTGGGATGAGCCATACTTATGGAATGTTGGAGCTGATCAGATTATTCGGAGATGTGTTCCTGAGGAAGAACAAGGTGATATTCTCTTACATTGTCATTCGTTAGTTTGTGGTGGACATTTTGGACCTAAGAGGACTTCTAGAAAAGTGTTAGATTGTGGATTTTTCTGGAAAACGCTGCACATGGATGCAAATCTGTTTTGCAAGAGTTGCAAGCGTTGTCAACTGACAGGAAACATATCTCGTAAAGATGAGATGCCTTCCTATGATTTTTTGTGAGATTTTTGATGTTTGGGGGATGGATTTTATGGGTCCTTTTCCGAGCTCATATGGTAATCTGTACATTTTACTTGCTGTAGACTATGTTTCGAAGTGGGTAGAAGCGAAGACTACTCGTACTAATGATGCTAAGGTGGTTGCTGAGTTTCTGAAAAGTCGTATTTTTAATAGATTAGGAGTGCCAAGAGCTATGATAAGTGACCATGGAACACACTTTCATAACAGAACTATTGCAGCATTAATGAAGAAATACGGAGTTCATCACAGAATGTCTACACCTTATCATCCACAAACGAATGGTCAGGCAGAGGTGTCGAATGGGGAGATAAAACAGATTTTGGAGAAGACCGTGAATCCATCTAGAAAGGACTGGAGTTTAAGATTGGATAATGCTTTATGGGCATATAGCACAGCCTATAAAACACCTATTTGCATGTCACCATACAGGCTGGTTTTTGGGAAAATGTGTCACTTGCCGGTTGAATTGGAGCATAAAGCTTACTGGGCAGTAAACGAAGTGAATATGAATTATCTCAAGTGTGGGGAAAGCAGAAAGTTTCATCTACAAGAACTCAATGAGATACGTTTGGAAGCCTATGATTCAGCTGTGGAGTATAAAGACAGAATGAAAATGTGGCATGATAAGCACATCAGAGGAAAAAAGTTTCAGGTTGGCCAGAGAGTTTTATTGTACCAATCCAAGCTGAGATTAATGCCCGGGAAGTTGAAGACAAGGTGGATTGGTCCCTTCGAAGTACAAAAGGTGTTACAGAATGGAGCGGTTGAGATTAAAAGCTTTGAAACAGGTACGATATTTACAGTAAATGGTCACAAATTGAAGCCATACCACGATGCTACTGAACTGCAAACCGTGGATAAACTCTCACTGTTACCTCAATCTCATACCAACTGACCACTTCCTAACGTCTAGCCAAAGACGCTAAACAAAGGCGGTATTGGGAGGCAGCCCAAAATATCTGGCTTTCTTTTTAATTTCGTTAAAATTTTAAATACAAAATTCAGAAAAAAATCAAAAGAAAATAAATTATATATATATATATATTTACTGCTTTGTTTAATTCTTAATTTTCTATTGATTCTGTTTTATATGATGTTTTGGCAGAGTACAGTCATGCCAAGAATTCCAGTCAAGCCAAGCAGTTAGATTCTGAATCGTAAAGGGATTAGGGGAAAATTACAGAATGAAATAAAAAGGGGACTGAAAGGCAGAAAAAGGAGAAAATTGCTATGTACCTGAATCAGGCGGTGCTCAGTTCAGTGTCGGACAAATTCCAGCGCTGCCCTGCCTGGACCACCACACCAGCTGTACCATCTCCTCACCATTAACTCAGCCATGGGGATCCACAATATTCCCCCAATCCGTTTCACCCTCACCACCATCATCAGCCGGTGCCTCCACTTTCTGAACCCGTCGGAATACCAAAATTTCCTTACAACCTGGTAAAAAGACACCACCACACGGACCGTCGGCGACCTAACGGTGCTGTTCCCACCTGCTCGCCATCTGCAGCCTCCGGTCTCATCAACCCGTGGACTTTCCCCATCTTCTCGGGCCACCCATCAATCACCACCGCTGCTAATCTATCACCGGTGCCCGTCCCTATCTGGTCAACACACCAGCATCACCACCGCCGGGATGGTGACTACAACGGTTTTCCCCTTTTTTGTCCCCAATTCGGGATGAGTACTGTAGCACAGCGAAAAATTAACATCACCACCACCGAACCTAATGGACACATGATATTGATGGTGTTAATTTCCAGCAAGCTACAATGATTTGGTTGCCAGATTCTTTTCCGATGAAAAGCTCTGGCGGAATATTTCCCACTACCACCCACCCAAGTTAGCTATCTCTCCTTTGATATAATTGTTTCTCTTTTAAATGGTGAAAATTTATGTGTACTTGGTGCTCTCTCACTTTTTATTTCATCTGATATTATTGCTAATCTGAGAGTTTGACCAGTGCTGTGTGTGGTGTGTTTATTGAGATAATATATGTTAATTATTTGCTTGGGACTAGCAAATTGCTAAGTGTGGAGAGGATATAATTGATTATTGTGATTTTCTTGTATTATGCTATGATTTCTGAAATTTTGAATTTATTTTCAAAATAGCTTTGAGAAGAAAATACAATATTGGTTTGTTTTGGATAAAGAGAACATATTCTATGAATTAAATTGAGCTGATTTCAATATGGAACGGGTCTGTGGTAAGATGCATGTTATTTCCCTTTGTGAAAGAGGCATGTAGTTCTTGCATATATTCTAGGATGACGAACATGCAATAACATATCTTTCTAAACCTAGTTATATCGTGAGGAATTTGAGCCCAAGAAAGAGCAAAAGCCAAGACAGAAACAAATAGGCACTGGATTTAGTAGCTCTTTGTCTTTCTGAGTGACCATATGTTGGTATTCTTTCTTGGATTGTTTGTCATGATGCGAATCCGTTAAAGATACTTGAGCATAAATAATATAGGCAAATTAGGATTAACCACACAGTTTAAACAGCCTACCCTTAGATTATCCCTAGTTAACCCTTTGAAGCCTTGACTATTTTTCTTTGATAAGCTCCACTATGTATAAACCAAAACCTGTTCTTATCCCCGTTTCACCCTATTATGCATATTCTTGAACTTGTCTAAATTCATATATGATATAAATTTGATTACATGGCATTGTGAATTATTTGGAGGAAGTGTTTACCCATGAAGAAAGTTCTGAAATTCATTATGAATATGGGTATTGTGTAGCTGAAAGACCTTGTACTGAAGTTTTATGTGTATGGTCTAGCTAGATTGATTGATATAATGAGATGTGAAAATAAATTGATGTAATGATCTCATTCGATTGCTTTGTATTTCTCAAGAAAGGTGCTGGAAAAAAAAATTCTGTTCTGATATAAAAATCTGAACAGCAAAAAAATAAAAAATAAAAAACAAAACGAAATAAATTCAGAAAAAAATACAGAAAATAGCAACAAGTTTTGTGATGATTTGAGAATTTTTTGGCTATTTCTTTAGTTTTGGATTGAAAGTTATGAAGCATGCCTACTCTATGTGAATTATGATTTTGTGATGGAATGTGCATAATATTTTTGTTACTATTTGAAAACCCATAGGATCATACCTTGTTGCCTTCTCCCTAAGCCCACCTTTATAAAGTCCTAAATTAATTTGTGCTCTTGTGTTTATTGATGCGGTGGAGATATTGACACTTCAATCCTGTTGAATGGAATGGTGGCTATGATATGAGTGACTGTCCCAATTTTTGAGAGATATTGAGTGACCTTTGTGAGGCTGAATTTTGGTGCATATTTTTGATTAGAATATAAGGATGAAGTGACTTTATAAGCGAAGGGGAATGGTTTGTGGTAAGACGGTTGGTTCCATGGTGAATGTTGCTTGGTTTAATTTTGTGGGAATGTTTTGTTTATCTATGATTTCTATAATGAAAGTGACTACATGCTTAAGGGCAATCATGATCTTGGTGTGGGGATATTTGATGAGATGTATTTATACATCTAAATTATATGGTTTTATCCGTTTATTTGCCCACTTTTTATTTTTTGATTTGATCCACCTATTGGTGGGGGGAATTTCATTAAGGATCCCCAGACCTATCATAAAATAATCCAGTTTGTACAGAATAACTTAATATGAGGGATGAAAGCACCTGGCTTTCCAAAAATGAAAGAATAGGGCTAGCTAGAATTATGCTACCTATCCATATACAAAAGAGATCAATGGGTCAAAAAACTGGATGCCCTAACTTCGATCTTAGCGAGCAACTTAGTGATCGTCAAGACGAAGCACAACTTAGCCAACTAAGAGAGTCAGTGACACACCAGAAAACCTCAAAAGATCCTGCCACTATGTGTAATTAGTCGCTGTATTGAATTCTTGTCAGTGCAGAAAGTCCAGCTGTGGATTGGTGACTTGAATTGCTAATCCATGTCTGCTCATCCCGCCAGCACCACCATCTCAACTCCTCCACCAGACTCAGGGAGAGAGATCTCCCTGAGCCTATCACCTGCAAAGGATAGCAGAAAAGCAGTAATAGGGTCCAAGAGCCTGAGCTATACATTAAGTCTTAAACTTGGCAGCCCCATTGCATCAAGGGCAAGGATGCCGTTCAAAATTACAGGGGCATCCTCCAAATTTAAGGTTCCAGAGAGGTTAACTTTGGCACTATGCTTAGCTAAACAATCAGCAGCAGAGTTTGCCTGTCTGAAAACAGGGACTACAGATAGACCTTGTGAATGTAAATAATGGCATATATTGAAACACTTCCAGTCTACAGAGATGGGAGAAAGGATCCCTTTCAAAGCAAGTAGACTGTCAGTCTCTATGGTGAAGGGTACACCCAGTTTAAGACCAACTATAGCTCCCAGCTCTATGGCCATTAGTTCAGCATGTAAAGAAGAGAGAGCTGAGACAGACTTCACAGACATGGCCAATACTGAACCATTACAGTCTCTTGCAATCACTCCCAGACCCACAGAATTAGTAGTGATGAAAGAAGCATCTACATTAATTTTTATATCATGCTCAGGATGCCTCCATCTAACCACCTGCACTATTTTAGGTCTCTTCCTCTTAAGGTAAGGCACTAATCCAATGTTGATAAGTTTTTGGTGTTTTAAGGCATTTCCAACCAGTGGAAAAACACTAAAAACCAAATGTGCATATTTAATGATGGCCTGGAAAGTTACTAGGGGGCTTTGGATATTATTGTTAAAAAGAAAATCATTCCTCCTCAGCCATATATACCATAATGAAATCATCATTGTATTTATTACTGCCCTAGTTATGGTTTTAGAGGAGCCCCTAAAATTAGCATAATATGATACTCTGTGCCTAAAGGATCTGAAAATTGGGACAGGAATATCTAATAAGCAATGCACATTGTTCAGTATAATCAGATTAGAGGTACACTGGTTGAAACAGTGGTTCAGTGAGTCCTCATTAGGACAAAAAGGACATTTTGACGGCAAGTGCAATCCAAATTTTAATTAAATGTCATCAAAAGGGAGTAGCTTATTATACAATCTCCATACAAAGATAGATATCTTTTTAGGTACTTTGTTTAACCATACCTGAGCCAAGATGTGATCATTACCGCTGGTCCTGAGGCAGTTGTAGGCTGATTTCACTGTAAAGACCCCTGTTGTAGATGGACACCATACCAGCCTGTCTTCATGGTTGAATTGCAGAGACACTTCCTGCAAAGATGCTAAAAAATTGGTAGCCAAGAGAATTGGGCCACTGTTAGTGAGGAAAATGGCATCTGATCAACTGAATAAGCAAGGATGCCTAAACCAGACCAATTTGCATGCCATAAAGGGGAATCTCCATTCCCCAGAATGACTTTTGAATTTGAGTTGGCAAATTCAGTTATTTTACATATCCTTCTCCAGGTGTGAGAGGACTTATATGAGGGGGGAAGGGACCATAAAAAGGCTGACCAGATTGTGGAGTTAAGTTGGAGCTTCCACCAGAGCTTGCAAAAGAAGGCTTGAATTACAGCCCGTATATCCCTGAAACCTATACCGCTTTCTGAGGTAGGAATGGAAATCTTAGACCATTTTCTCCACACCAATTCTGACCAGCTATCGATTCTCCCTAGAAGAATTTAGCTGCAAGAGTTTCCATTTTTCTGATGACTGAAAGAGGTGGCTGGAATACTGCAAAAATATGGGTGGGAATACTGCAAAAATACTGTTTAACAGAACCATCCTTCCTGCTGCTGTTAACCATCTGTTTTTCCAGTTGGAAAGGGAGGCTTCCATCCTCTCTATAAGAGGTTGGTAGTAAATAACCTTATTCCTACCAGTAAAAATTGGGACCCCAAGGTAATTGAAGGGCATCTGGCCCAGTTTCATCCCTGTGTTTCTTTTGATTAACCTTACTAAACTAGAGGTGGCCCTCATATTTACAAAGAACTCAGACTTTGAGTAGTTTACTCTCTGTCCAGAGCTCATTTCATATGATTTCAACACCTTTAGAAACCTGACCAGGTTCTGCTTATTTGCAGCCAAAAAATTGTTGTATCATCAGCATACATTAGGTGGGACAACTGGTCCACACCTCTTGGCATTCTAAAGCCTATCAGGTATTGTGAAGATAGAAGGTGCTTAAGGCCTCTACTGATTGTTTCAGAGACCAAATTATACAGGAAAGGGGACAGGGGATCTCCCTGTTTGATGCCCCTATTTTCACTAAAGTAACCTGTGGCTATACCATTTATAAGAACTGAGAATGAGGCTGAGGTAATGTTTTGTACAATAACCTTGACTATATGGCCATGAAATCCAAAATGGAGTAGAACTCAATTAAGGAAAGGCCTTGACACCATGTCGAAAGCTTTTTGCATATCCAGTTTAATTATGACATTTTTGTGTTGAGGATTTCTATTCAGTAATCTAACCATCTCTTGCATTTGTATGGTGTTGTCAGAGATGTCTCTCCCTTTGAGGAAGGCAGACTGTTCCACAGATGACAGCTTAATCATTAGTGGTTTGAACCTCTCCATTAAAATTTTTGAGTATATTTTGTTAATGAAGTTGGAGAGGCTTATTGGCCTGTATTGTGAGAAGGAGCTTGGATTTTTGATTTTTGGTTTAAGGGTGAGCCAATTACTAGCAATGGCCCCAGGCAGGTGGGTTCCCTCTAGGAACTCTTTTGCAGACTTAAGCAAATCATCTTTAATGATGTCCCAGCAATGGGTGAAAAATACACCTGTGTATCCATCAGCGCCTGGGGCTCCTTCTTTATTAAGATCAAACACTAAAAATTTTAGTACCTGGAGATCCAATGGTCTCAACAGTGTAGAATTATCCTCATCTGTAATTAGATTTGGGATGACATTCATATAATGCTCTAGAAATTTTCCAGTTATATCAGGGTCAGACTCATTTAGGAGATTGGTGAAGAATTTTACACCTTCATCCTGGATCTGAACTGGATCAGTTGTCCATTGGCCATTTTCCTTTTTGATTTTGTTGATCTTGTTTCTGCATCTTTTTTCTTTTACTGAGTTGTGAAAGAAATTGGTGTTTGCATCACCCTTTTTCAGCCACTTCAGACTGGATTTCTGTTTCTAGAATGTTGTTAGCTCAGATTGAGCCCTAATCAGCAGTGCAGTGTTCTTGTTAAGGTCTATGAGGTCATGATCAAGGCCAGTGGTCTCATACTGTATCTCACAGAGAGCCACCTTTTCTTCGGCTTGCTTGAGGTTCTGGTTGACATCCCCAAAGGAAACCTTGTTCCAGTTTTTAAGAGTCAGCTTCAGCCTTTTCAGTTTGGCTACCATTTTCCTCATACCATGTTCATCACACTCTGCCTCCCAGCAATGAGCTACAGTGTTTGTGAAATCTTCTCTACTGGTCCACATATGCTGGAACCTAAAAGGCTTGGGAGTGTTAGGTTCAGATGTCTGGATAGTGAGTAACAGAGGGTTGTGGTCTGAGGTTGTTCTACTTAGCAACTATACAGAGGAGTTTGGGTAGTGTTGCATCCAATCTAAGTTGCTCATTGCCTATCCAGTCTCTGCAGTAAAAGATCCTCTTTGGCTCTTTTATTGGACCAGGTAAACCTATTACCTACAGTAGGGATCTCAGTCAGGCCTAATGTGTTAATCATGGCATTAAATTCCCCCATACTAGCTAGAGGAGGTCTTTTTTTTTTCTCCTACAAAGAAGTGACTGTGTTAAAATCTCCAACATAAACTGTTGGGGCCAATGACAGTCCTAAAAGGTCTTGCCATAGCTCTCTCCTAAGTATCATTGTGACTTTTGCATAAACAAAGACACAATTCCAAGATTCAGAGCTAGAGATGTCAGTAATTTGTGTTAGTATGTATTGATTGGATTGTGAAATAATTGATAGATCAAATTTGTGGTTCCAAAAAATCCAAATTTTTGCACTATCTGCATACAGACAGTTAGGAAATCTGAGTTTGAAATTGAGTGAATAAATATCAGAGTTTGGGTGCCAAGGTTCAGAAAGACATAAAATATCAACATGATGTGTCATTATAAGAGTTTTAAGTCTTTTAAGGGACTTTTTATAACCCCTAATATTCCACACCATTATTGTACCTATTGTCTTATGTTGTATCATGATAAAACATTTTTGGATTTTGGTGAGGAGCGTAACCACTTTTCAACAGTGGTACCACCAGTGTGTGAGTTGTTTTTGTCAAGCAGGTGTTTAGCTTCTCTATGTATCTTTTGAACTGACATACCTGCCTCCTTAGTATCAGAGATAGCAGTTTCAGATAAGTCCTCTGATTGCCACTCTGGTTCACTTGGTGCCTCCACATAATCTGAGCTGAGCTCCTCATCTTGGTCTTGCAGTACCTGAAAATTATTTGATGTCTGTACTGGGGTATAAGGAACCATTGCCAATGAAGTATGATTTCTTTTCCCTACTGAGATATCATCTAATGAATAGAGGACAGGTTGATGAGGTGTGAGAGTGTTTTTAAAAATATGAGATATTTTCTGAGAGTGTTTATGAGTCAAAGTAGGACTCATAACCAACTCAGAGGGTTGGATATTGTGGATACTCAGTGCCTTGTTGGGGAGGTTGGCCTCCACATACTTGGTTTGCGCTTCCTGGCATCTTAGTATGTGTGATTTCTTGAGCTCAGGATGAAGTATTCCACAGTTGTCATCTTGGCGTCCCGTCCTCTTACAATGAGAGCAATAGAAAGGTAGAAAATCGTATTCAATCTGACATTCTACTGAGGAGCTCGGGTTACCTATGGTGATGGTTTGGTGCCGTTCCTGTAGCAAATCCACCTCAACACAGATCTTGATGGCCGACGGTTTGGTTAGAGCACTCACTGGTTAGGCATCTGCTGTCACGGAAGAACCTGCTGACCCGGCGGCATCTGCTGACCCGGGGGCATCTGCTGACCCGGGGGGCATCTGCTGATACCCGGGTCCTCATCTTCCATCCTTCTCCAAGTCCACTACCTCGGGCACCTTGTTATGGGCCGCGGTCTTGGCCGCTTTCCATGCTCGAAATTCTCCAAATTCCGCAGCATTGGTATGGATAGTTTATGGGTCTCCGCGCTCCTTTTCCTCTGGGTATTCTTCTCCAGAATCAAAATACTCCGGTTCGGATTTACCAACTTCTCCGAACGCCTCCTGATCCTGACTCTCCTTTTCTTGCCGGGCTTTCTCCCTCTGATCCTTCTGCATCTCCCTGAGGGAACGCTCCGACACTTTCTTCTTCCCTTGGCTCTTCTCAGCGGCCACACGGGCAGTCTCCTTGCGCACCCGTTCCTACTCCTCAGCCACTTTCCGCGCCTCCTGGGCAGCGGCGGCCCTCTTTGTCTTAGGGCCTCTCTCTGCCTGACTAGCTTTGGTGGGGGTTCTCCCCCTGTCTTTTTGGGTCTACCGCGGGGCATGACGAAGCAGAATAGATCCCACTGGGCGTGCCAACTGATGCTACCAGTAACCTCCGGGATACCAGATCCGGTACAAGTAATCCCGGGAGAGCTGGAATCCTAGGCCGCGGCTGATCTCTCACCTAGATCCGGCAAAACAAAGCCCCCGGGGTCACCCGAGGGTAGACGCTCCGGCGTGATGATGAAGATTGGGCTTTATGTAGAGGAGAGAGAATATGAAGAAATACAGAGAGTATTTAAGTCTGATAGAACATACCTATTACTGTTGGTCACTCCTCTATTTATAATGGCAAGGATCAGAGAGGGTTTAGGCTAAGTGGTCCTCTTCTTGTCGCACATCCGGGCTGCGGGTCATTATCATGTCCTTCCTGTACCCGGGTGTGTCCAAAATAGCTGATGTCATGGGAGGACCACTGGTGGGCTGAACTCTCTCTTCTCCTTTGCCAATAGGCTTATCGAGCCAGTGTATGGGCTGAGGCCCATATCACCACCACGCAAGGCACGGTCCGGTTAGCCTAGTTTCTTAAAAAGAACTTAATCAAGCAATTCGTATGAGAATTTCTACTCACCCCTTTCAATATTGAATTTGCATAGATATTTTTCATGATTTTTCAGACACACGTTTAATGTTGATATCTTAAGTTATATCTATTATAACAAATTGATCTATATTAGTTAGTAACTTTTCTTTGTTTTGTCCTCTGTATGGATGTAAAATAACTCAACTTTAGTCAATTATTCGATGATGTAAAATAACTCAACTTTAGTCAATTATTCGATATATTATGATAAAAGTTTCCATCATAATATAATTTATAGCGACCTATTACGCATTCTATAAACTAGGCTAAGTTAATCGGGTGTTTTCCGGTATATTGTACTTTTCGAAATGTTTTGAATTTGGTAAATCTGAAAAATATTGTGCAATATCTTCCAATTCTGATAGAATCTCTTTAGGGACATTTAATTTACTCTACATCAGAAATCTAGTAATATCATTTTAAATTTCGTATCGGTTAAGATGAGGTGGAGAGTTTTTATATCTTCCCCGAACTTTATTAAATATCGAAATATTGTCAAAGTACATTAATTAGGCCGGAAATTTAAAGAAGAAGTGTGTGACCAACAGTAAGCTGTACTGGACATTAAAAAGGCAAAACCTGATTTGAACCAAACAAGCTCGAAAATTATGTCAAACGAAAAGTTATTGAATCAGTCAAAATTTGAACCAAACAAGCGTCACTCCGAGAAAATTCACATATAGTTAAAATTCTTTGTAAGGATTTGTGTTTATTTTATCACTAGACACTATTTAATTAATTGATATCTAGAAATAACCCATCGTAAAAATTTATCAGTGTCATTTTTGAGTGTGTGCAGTAAATTAAATGGTGCCTTGCACGGGAATGCCCCAAGAAAATTTAGTATGTATATCTACATACATAATTTTTACCTGAAGTTAAATGTGTGATTATGGTATGTCCAACAACATGACTCGCATGATCAAATTAATTTATTAATTTATTTCTTTTACACAAACTTTTGAAATTTTAAGGACAACCCTGTTTGATATCTGACAAAATTCATCAATAATGTCTCATTATTGATCGTACTTTGTATGTTATATGGAATGAGAAAATGTAATTTTACTGCACTGGTAATTAGGATGGCGTCATCGTTGATTTGCCGTTGCAGAAGCTCCTGAAGAAGTAGTATTGAGATTAAAGATAGAAAACTAAATATATTTATTTTCTATCCATAATCATAATTAGTAGTGTAATTCTAATTTCACTAAATGTTTCTCAAATTCTTGTCATTTTATTCCTTGTATTCAATGAAAATTAATTACGTGCGACTTTTGAGAAAATAATTTAAACTTGTGCGTGTACGATTCTGTGTGCGGTGTTCGTGCAAACCTGATGAAAAAAGATAGATAAGGGGGCGGTGAACTAAAAATGGACTAAACAAAGAGTAACAATTAAACATTGATCAATAAAATTATTTATAAAATCAAAAATTGCAAATTTATAATTTTATTCAACTCAACTAAATTCATACTAGTAAAAAGTATAAGTTAACTCAAGATCCTTGCTGCAAATTATCTCAAGATCATTCATCATCATCTCTTCGACAATATCAGTGCAGATGAAAATAGAAGAGCAAAACTACTTAATTCAGCAGTATGAGTTAATGCTACAGCAACAGGAGCACAAGTATGAATAATTACATCAAATTCATTTGCATAAATAATCCATATGTAAAGGAAATGAATCAAATTTCGACTCTCACTTTTTCTCTGTGCAAATTACCATAGGAGTGATAGGACGGAGGGAGCAGTAGAGTAGCAAATAAATACAAATATGAAATAACTACTAGAGTAGTAGCAAATACAAATAATCACAAATCACACTTCTAGGTACATTATTGCAAGAAAAACACTGAGAATAAATCCTTTTAGTATATCTTAGGAGACAGAAACCCCTCTTAGCAAATAAGCAACTCTACTTCGTTCCGACCATTTATCCCACATCGGAAACATCGCTCAAAGAAACTCAATATATTACTCCGAGCCTTAGCTTCATAGGGTACGACCTTACTTAACAGGTTTTGTTCTATAGGCTTGTACCTCTGAATCCTTGAGTTCTAAGGAGACAGGAAACCAAGTCTGGTTGACGACAAATGACCGCTCCACCAGGCACCGCCGTAGATGATCGTTCTCAGCCCGTCAAGGCGGTGCTGGGATGGCCTTGCGATGCCACTGCGGCGGCGCTGCTGCCGTAGATGATCGTGTGTTGGGATGGTCTTGCGGAGTGTGATTGACAGCCTTGCGATGCCACTGCGGCGGTGCCGCTGCCGTAGATGATCGTGTGCTTGGATTGTCTTGCGGTTGTAATTAGCCGCTGCCGGCGCCGTAGATGATCCTGTGCTTGGATTGTCTTGCGGTTGTAATTAGCCGCTGCCGAAGATGATCGTTCTCAGCCCTTGAAGGCGGTGATGCCGTCAAGGCCTTGCGATGCCAATGCGGCGGCGCCGCTGCCGTAGATGATCGTTCTCAGCCCGTCAAGGCGGTGCTGGGATGGTCTTGCGGTTGTCTAACAGGAAACCAAGTCTGGTTGACGGCTGCCTTCAAGGCCTTGCGATTCCATTGCGGCGGCGCCGCTGCCGTAGATGAACGGTGCTGGGATGGTCTTGCGGTTGACTAACAAGAAACCAAGTCCGGTTGACGACAAATGACGGCTCGATGGGATGGTCTTGCGGTTGACTAACAGGAAACCAAGTCCGGTTGACGACAAATGACGGCTCGACCAGAGTCGGTGCTGGGATGGTCTAGCGGTTGTAATTGACTGCCTTGCGATGCCCGTCAAGGCGGTGCTGGGATGGTCTGCCGTAGATGATCGTTTGCCTTCACTGGATCGACATGGCCAGCACCGCGCGCGTAAAGATTAGCAGCATTGGAGGTCTCATCCGGGATGGGAGTGTTGCAATGGTTCTTTTGATAAGAGGTAGTCATCATAGCAGATTTAATTGCAGCTAGTGACCAAGAAGGATGTGCACTTTTGAGAAGCGCGGCCACGCCACTAAGATGAGAACATGCCATGGATGTTCCTGATATTATGTTAAACGGAGATTTCTCCCTTTTTCCTTCAATAAAGGTGAACCAAGCCCCGAGAATGTTAACTCCAGGGCCAACTAAATCAGGCTTCAAAATGCCTGGACTTATCGAATTGGGGCCTCTGGAAGAAAATGCAGCTACTGATGGAGCACAAACATCCTCGATGATAGCTCCCTCGAATCTAATTGTAGCTTTCGGGTTTCGCGAGGAGTTAACATAGCTTAGGATATTTTCTCCATCTGCATAACTTATTTGACTGGTTGGGAGAAAAATTGTTTCCAGTGGCATAGTGTACCCGCTTGCTTTCCTGTTCCACAGAATCATTCCATTTGCACCAGCGCTTGTTAGGTTTCGTGCACACCACAATCTTACCTTTGAGGCTGAAGTTATCTAGTGAAACCGAAGAGTTCAGAAGACTCAACATAAATTAGTTGGCTATTTTGTAGAAGTAACTATGTTTAAACATGCAGATGTTTAAACACTTGCTCCAGCAGGATCAGAAACTGAACAACACTTGTTGTGATGAAATACAACTCATGTGCAATCAAAGAAGATATTCGATTGAATCAAAGAAGATATTTGAAGAATGATTCAGCTATGCTCTGATTAGATAGAGTATATATTCTAGAGTTGTATCTTGGTAGGGTTAGTCTCAAATAAGGAAAGATTATATTCCTTATAGTATAGCTATAGAAGTAGAATATAACTAGGAGACTACTAGTAGCTGTGATTAGCTGGACGAGCAGATCAGCATTGCCGAAATGGAAGGATCGAGAAGATCAAGACGACATTATAACATCGAGCTATAAATAGAGAAAGAAGTTGTGACATAAAGTATCCATCTTGAGTAAAAGTATTCTGTAGTTCAGAATAGCTTTACAGTTTGGAGCAGCAAATTGAACGTAGATTCAATAGGCCTTCGCCATCGCCAGAGTCTGAAATCAGGAAGCCTTAATACCTCAAGAGAGGTGGTCAAGATAGCAACAAGGAGTTGCTGACTGGCTGTGAGGGGATCTCACAAAATCCACACGGAAAGATAAGTCTAGATAATTAATTGTTTGAGGAACTTTGTAACTGATCTTGATTATTTAGTGGATGATTTTCAGACTGGGCAAGGCCCCGCATATGTAGGTGTTTTAGCACCGAACTGTGTAACCAATTCTTGTGTTCATACTTTTAGTGTTTAAACTGTATTGCATGTTTAAACATACTTGCTAGAGTATAAATATTAGTTAAGAACACTGTGAATCTGATCGATAGTAATTTCAATTGGTATCAGAGCTTGTTCACTGAGTTGTGCCTTTAACAAGGTCAGTGAAGATCCCTATCGATCATGTCAAACCAGGAGTAAGATGGTTCGTTTTACACACGCGCACCCATGCTGGATAAGAACAACTATGGCTACTGGAAAGCAAGGATGAGGCACTATATTGATGCTCTTGAAGAAGAGGCGTGGCACTGGGATGAGAACGAGTGGCAACCAGCTAGAAACCCACCTGTAGCAGGCGCAACTGAAGGAGTCCTGAAAACCAAAGAGGAGCTGACCACTCAAGAGAGAAAGGACAAGCGACTTAACAGCAAAACACTCAACTGTATCAACTCTGTTGTTGATCAAGAAGCTTTTCGCTTTATTTCAACTTGCTGTACTGCTAGTGATGCATGGGAGAAATTGAAAGCCATCTATGAAGGGGATGAAAAATGAAATGACAAAAAATGCATACTGTGAAGTCAACATTTGAAACAATGGTTATGCATGATAATGAAACCATTGCTGACTACAATGCAAAGATCAGAGATCTGGTCAATACAGCTTATTAGTTAGGGAAGCCGTTTGATAAAGATGATGTAGTGCAGAAGATATTAAGATCTCTACCAGCAAGGTTCAAAGGAAAGACTACTGCAATGGAGGAACTAAGTGATACGTCTGAGAGAACCATAGACGAAGTCGTGGGAGCACTATCAGCTTTTGAGATGAAGGAGTTAGCTACAGTAAGGCAAAATGATTTGGCCTTCACTGTAACTGCAAGAAAAGCGGCTGAACAAAACATTGTATCTAAACACAATACTGTGTCTAAACACTCTGCCAGAAATAGCAATGAAGATATGGACAAGGATGAGCTTGCTAAAATTTCAAGAATTTTTGCTAAAGTACTGAGGAAATCCCAAGCCCGAAGAAATGATGGAAGAGAGCAAAATTCAAGCTTTAATAGAAGAGTAAACAATGATCAAACAGAATCCAAGTCTGTGTTTAAACATGCTGGTAAAATTCAATGTCGAGAATGTGAGGGGTACGGGCACATTCAATCACAATGTCCAAGTGGATCATCTAGCAAGAAGGGGAAAGCCTACAATGCCACCTGGAGTGATGGAGATGAGTCGATGAAGAGCATGTTAGCAATCATGTAGCCTTTGGTGCAGTTACTGTACAAAGTGATGAAGAAGTTGAAGGAGAGACCTATGTTGCATTTGGTGCTACTGTAGTCTCTGACTGTGAGAGTTTAAACATGGATTCTGATGATGTTCACGAATCATACGACAAACTTCACAAACTCTGGGTCAGTGTGATTGAGCAAAACAAGATCCTAAAGAAAGACAACCACAACTTGAATGAAGAAGTTGAGCAACTGCAAATCTCTCTTGACGCTATGAGAGAAGAATTGAAGATAGCCCTTGCTCGAGCAGAAGTCTCTGAAGGAACCATCTCCAAGCTAAATAAAGGTACAACAGCCTTGGATGACATTCTTGGCATGAGAAAATTTGCTGGAGACAGACATGGGTTAGGATATGGTGGAGCAGCAGTGATCAACCAGAACGAACAGACAGAAAAGAAGATGGCTCGAAGTCCACATAATCCAAGCCAAGTCAGAAAAGAGCAATCTGTCAAAGCTCCAATCAACCGCATCAAAACTCCAAAGTTTGGACTAGGGTATAGACCTACTTATCATCAGTAGAGAAACATATCTCAACCATGATGGGAGGCAACGTGCATTTATTGCCGACGACCAGGGCACTACAAGAGACGCTGCTTCCGACTTCTAAGAGATTTGATGCAAAGACCAACATAGGAGCAGGTTACAACATGGTGCAATCAGAAAGGGTTCAACATTCAAAAAAGGTATGGGTTCCTAAAACCAACTACTGATATGCTGTTCATACCTGTTATAGCTCATATGCCAGAGATGCTTGGTACTTCAATAGTGGTTGTTCTAGACACATGACAGGTACTCCTGAGTTGTTGAGAAATACTGTTCCCTGGACTTGAACAGTCAGATTTGGAGATGGGAAGAAATGTAGAATAACTGGAAAGAGGGAGTTACAAGTCAAGAACTTTCCAGTATTTCAAGACGTACTTCTTGTGGATGGACTAAAGGCAAATTTGCTCAGTATTAGCCATGTATGTGGTAACAAATTAACAGTTTTATTTGATGATAAAGTGTGTACAATCAAGAAGGATGAAAGAGGTGTCCTCATTGGCACTAGATCTTCAGAAAACTGCTACATTCTGGATGACTCTGTGAGCTGCCTCAAAGTTAGTGTGGACGACAATCTTTCGTGGCATAAAAAGATTAGACATGCTAATCTAAAGACACTGTCTAAGGTTACAAGACTTGAGGCAATCAGAGGAGTGCCACTACTATCCTATACAAAGTAGTTAAAATGGCCACCATGCCATGAAGGTAAACAGGTCAGGTCACCACATTCTAAACCCTAAGAGATTACTTCTTCTTATGGACTTGAACTGCTTCATATGGACTTAATGGGACCAATCAGTCCAACTAATGTTTCTGGAAAGAAATGCATCTTTGTATGTGTAGATGACTTTTCCAGGTATACTTGGGTTGAATATCTAAAAGAAAAATCCGATGCAGTAAGCATTATTATTAAGCTTATCACTCAAGTCAACACAGAAAGATCACATGATGTCCTAAAAGTAGTTCGAGTAAGGAGTGACCATGGAAGGGAATTTACCAATTCTACAATGACTAATTTCTGTGCAAGTCATGGAATCAAGCATGAGTTCTCTGCCCCAATAACACCACAGCAAAATGGAATTGTTGAACGCAAGAACAGAACTCTCATCAACATGTGCAGAGCTATGATGGCAGAAAATGACACTCCCAAGAAGTGGTGGGCTGAAGCAGTACATACCGCATGTTATACAATCAACCGAGTTTATCTCCGTCCATTCACTCAGAAAACTGCCTATGAACTGTGGAAAGGAAGAAAGCCAAACGTAGCATATTTCCATGTGTTTGGGAGTTCATGCTACATTCTCAGAGATCGTGAACCACTAGGTAAGTTTGATAAATGTGCTGATGTGGGTATTTTCCTTGGTTATTCTCCAAATAGCAGGGCATACAGGGTCTTCAAAAATCATACAAATGTCATGATGGAGTCCAACAATGTGGTAGTTAAAGATCTGAAGGATATCAGCAGTGGCATTCTACTTGAAGATGAACCTGACTTATCAATCAGTTCAGACATTGACCAATCTCTGCCAGATGTTACAACATCGTGTGATGTTACAACAGTTCCAGATGTTACAACAGTCTCTGATGTTACAACATCTGATACCTCTGCACCAGCTTCTACTGTTGTCAATTCTCCATCTAGTGTGTACAATCTCAAGCCAAAAGAACACAAGGACTATGCCAAAATGAATGTTGGACTACATGTCTTGCAATGCTTTCTTTCATCCACTGAACCTAAGAATCATAAGGAAGCCTTGAATGATGAATACTGGATCTCAGCCATGCAAGAAGAACTGGAGCAGTTCACTAGAAGCGACGTATGGTATCTTGTGCCACGACCTACAGGTATCAATGTCATTGTTACTAAGTGAATTTTCAAGAACAAGTCTGATAGTGATGGCAACATTACCAGAAACAAAGCCAGACTTGTAGCTCAAGGGTACACTCAAGTTGAAGGTGTCGATTTTGATGCAACATTTGCCAGTTGCAAGGTTAGAATCTGTCAGTTTCTTACTTGCCATGTCGTGTATTATGAAGTTCACCTTGTTTAAGATGGATGTCAAGAGTGCATTCTTGAATGTCATCATCAATGAAGAAATATATGTTGAACATCCTAAGGGGTTTGAAGATCCCTATCTCCCTGATCACGTTTATAGATTAAAAAGGCGTTATATGGTCTTAAGCAAGCACCCAGGGCTTGGTATGAGCGTCTCACCCAATTCCTTCTGTAGAAAGGCTATTGACGAGTGGGAGTAGACCGAACGCTCTTTGTGTTTAAACATGATAAACATCTTCTACTTGCTCAAATTTATGTAGATGATATTGTCTTTGGATCAACATCTCAAAAGTTGATTGATAACTTTATAGAGATGATGAAGAGTGAGTTTGAAATGAGTATTGTCGGTGAACTCTCCTATTTTCTAGGGCTGCAAGTCAAGCAGCACAAGGAAGGGATCTTTATAAATCAAACCAAGTACACTCTAAACTTGGTCAAGAGATTTGGGATGGATGACTCTATGAGTGTGCGAACTCCACTGGCCTCAACAGAAAAGCTGACTTACGATAAATATGGTGTGAAGGTGGATATTAAGATCTATAGAAGTATCATTGGGAGCTTACTGTATCTTACTGCAAGCTGACCAGACATCTGTCTAAGTGTTGGGTTATGTGCAAGATTCCAATCCGATCCTAAGGAGTGTCATCTCTCTGCAATCAAGATGATCATCAGATATGTACATGGAACTGCTGATTATGGTATTTGGTATTCTAGAGGAAGTCAAGAAGAAATTATTGGGTACAGTGACTCAGATTAGGCTGGGAATTCTGAAGATAGAAAGAGCACTACTGGTGGGTGTTTCTATGTAGGAAGAAAACTTGTGTCATGGTACAGCAAGAAACAAAATTCTATCTCACTGTCTACCACTGAATCTGAGTACTTAGCAACTGGAAGTTGTTGTCAGCAACTACTATGGATGAAGCAAATGTTGAGGGATTATGGCTACAAGAAGGAAGTTCTACTCATCAAGTGTGACAACAAAGGAGCTATTGATCTCTCACATGATCCAGTTGATCACAAAAAGACCAAGAACATAGACATCAAGCACCACTTCATCAGAGACTTGGTTGAGAAGAAGGAACTAACCATTGAATTTGTTCCTAGTGCTGAGCAGTTTGTAGATATCTTCACCAAGCCACTGGATTCTGCAACCTTTGAAACACTGAGACAACACCTAGGTGTTTTTCGAAATTGAGGTACCTCTGATCACCTCTTACTGTTGTAAATTAGTTTACTGCTTTATGTCTCTTAATTTTTGAAAAAGAAAAATACAAAAAGAAGTCAGTGATGAAGGATGTTTAAACACTGGGGATCAGTGTGTTTAAATACATGGGAGTTAGACAGAAAATGAAGAGAAGAGTCTATTGGGCTAGATGAGTCAACTCTTATTGGGATCTTTGATTACGGGCCGAATTATACAGAAGCATGGACTGAAAAACAGAATCTTGATCCATATTTATTTTATGAAGGGCAATCAGAGATTTTCGAAAATCAAAGGGCTGATATGCAAAAATGGAATTATTTTTCATTTTGGGGTTGGATTTGAAATTCAGAAAAGCCAAAAATTATAAGAGGGAAAATTCCTTTTATTTTTCTGCATCAAACATCCTTCTGCCACTCCAAATTCCAACGATCGACTCTCAGCAATTTCTGCCAGATTTCATCTTTGAGCAACTCTTCAATTGATCTCTGAAGTCTGTGCCGGCAGTTCTATACACCACAATGGCTGATCGGAGTCTCTACTGTAAGAAAGGTTCGAACTTGTCCGACTGGTGGTTCAAGTTTTCAATTGTGCATGCAAGAGGTATTTGGCTAGCCCCTGGATCAAGATTGTGTTTTTATTGTTAATTTTGCAATTAGAGTGCTGGCCGCACTTAGGGTTTTGAAATTTGTGAAGTTTGGGGTTGTCTGTGGCATCTCAGTTCTCTGTTTGAACTTAGTTCCGTGTCTAAATATCAATGGAGAGTTCATCTTCGACAAACCCTAGCTCTAAAGTCCTACCCACAAACAATCTTGATATGAATCTGGGAACTGAGAAAAATCCCAACCCCCTTAGAGCCACACCAAAATCTGTGGCTCATAATGCTGACCCAACTGTTAGGGTAGATGTTGTCTTTGAGGGTCTGGAACAGGATGAGCAACTGCATGTTTCAGAAACTAAGTCTGAAAAGAGTTTGAAGCCAGACAGGGCTACACCAGTGCCTGTGATCTCCAAGTTTTATCTGAGGAGAAAGAAGAGGGCTATGAGAGATGGAGAAGTGTCTGTTTGACATGATGTTTTTCAATCTGTTGATAAGGTTCTGCCCACTGATGAGAATGAGAAGCCCATGGAGATTGAGCAACCAATAAGGGAGAAAGTTGTAGAGAATGTTCAGACTGTGAAGAAACCATGTGTTGAGACTGCACCAGATAGCATGGATGATGAGCCATTGAGCTCCAAATTCAAGAAATTGCAGAAGTTGAAGCAAGAAAAGTTGAAGCAGAAAACACTACCCCCTCCTATTCAAGTATTCCCATCAGTGACTGGCAAGAGGAAGAAGCCTGAAATCCCTGACCTCAATGATGATGATGAGGAGGAAGACCCACCCATAGAACCTACTGCAGAAGATCAGGAGAGCAGCTCTGAATCTGAGCAGGTTGAGGCTGATGCTGAGAGCAATGAGGAGATGCCATTGGTGTTTCCAGATGATGATCCCTTGCTAGAGAAGGATTTTGATGAGAGGTTCTACTCCAAGAAATCTCTGAAGGTGTTTGAAGAGCTTTACAAGAGGAAGATGCATGTGGAAAAGAGGCTGACTGAGAAGTTTAAACATCCTGGGTTTGTCACTTATATGAAGAGAATTCAGATGTATGGTCATGCTAACTTCTGTATGATGGTCAACCATCCTCTTGTGCTTGAATTTTATGCCAATCTGAGAGGAACCAACAATGATCCTGCCTCTCCTTGGTACAGGAAAGTCTACATCAAAGAGAAGATTTACAGATTTGATCCTTCTTAGATCAATCAAGTACTGGGTACGGATCACAGTACTTGTCCAGATGGAGCCTATCCTGAAGATTTCACATTGGACTATAATGTGATTGCCTTGGAGCTGTCTGGAGGAAGTCGTGGAGAATGGGGTGGTGATAAGACCATAAAGGCCTCTTATTTGACTCAGAAGTATTTCTGTCTGTACAGAGTGGTGGCAAACTTGTGGGCTATGTCCAAGAATGTATCTCTGGTCACAGAAGAAATGGCTTGCCTCATGTACTGTATTGGCACCAGAAGACCATTCAATCTAGGTTGGTTTATCTATGATAGGATCCTTCTAGTTGCTCAGCACCAGAAGTCTGATGAATACATCACTTACCCAGCTCTTATTACTGGCCTGCTATATCATGTTGGTTTAGTTGATGAGATTGATGATGATATCTCATTCTGTGAGGATGTGCAAGTCAACAAGACTATTCTCAGAAACAAGAATGATCTGCCTGCTGCTACTGAGGAGGAAGATGATGAGCCTGAGGAGCTGCCAGCACAGGAGGACCTTGCCACAATAAGGAAGAGAGAGCTCAGAGGTCAGATAAGATACCACTAGATGAGGATGTTGGAGATTCAAGCAGAGATGGATGCCATAGCAGAAACTGATGATGAGACCAGTGGATCCCAGTAAATATGAGCAGATGTCCTGTTTTTACTCTCTCTCTCTCTCTCTCTCTCTCTCCCTCATGCTCTTACATTTCTGTTGAATTCTGACATTTTCTGCGAGTTATTTGTGTTATTTTGGGATATTTTTGGTATATCTTTGGCACATTTTTGGTTCCCAAGGAGGAGAATATTTTGATAATTTGATGATTATGTTTGGCCATTTATTTTGGATATTTTTTATCTTATAAATGTGTCCATTTAGTTTGGAACATTAATTGTTATGGCCGTAGTATGTATGATTGTCTCTATCTACATATGGTAAGTAGGTGGAGCTTAATGAATATGCATGCTGTTTCTGATTGATTTGATGCTCATATAAATGAAGTCTGGATTTCTAAATGAATGGGGGAGTCATGTACTATCTCTGCATCAAAATAAGTGTTATGGTTCCAGAAAATGCCAAAGGGGGAGATTGAAGAGTCCAAAAGACTCAGCATGAATTAGTTGGTTATTTTGTAGAAGTAACTATGTTTAAATATGCAGATGTTTAAACACTTGCTCCAGCAGGATCAGAAACAGAACAACAGTTGTTGTGATGAAATACAACTCATGTGCGATCAAAGAAGATATTCGAGTGAATCAAAGAAAATATTTGAAGAATGATTCAGCTATTATCTGATTAGATAGAGAATATATTCTACAGTTGTATCGTGGTAGGATTAGTCTCAAATAAGGAAAGATTATATTCCTTATAGTATAGCTATGGAAGTAGAATATAGCTAGGAGACTACTTGTAGTTGTGACTAGCTGGACGAGCAGATCAGCATTGTCAAAATGGAAGGATCGAGAAGATCAAGACGGCATCACAGCATCGAGCTATAAATAGAGAAAGAAGCTGCGAAATAAAGTATCCATCTTGAATAAAAGTATTTTGTAGTTCAGAATAGCCTTACAGTTTGAAGCAGCAAATTGAACGTATATTCAATAGGCCTTCGCCATCGTCAGAGTCTGAAATCAAAAATCCTTAATAACTTGGCAGAGGTGGTCAAGATAGCAACGAGGAGTTGCTGACTGGCTGTGAGGGGATCTCACAAATCCACACGGAAAGATAAGTCTAGATAGTTAATTATTTGAGGAACTTTGTAACTGAATTTGATTATTTAGTGGATGATTTTCAGATTGGGCAAGGCCCCGCAGATGTAGGTGTTTTAGCACCGAACTGCGTAACCAATTCTTGTGTTCTTACTTTTAGTGTTTAAATTGTGTTGCATGTTTAAACATACTTGCTAGAAATGAAATTTCTAATTAAATATTTGTCTTTACATAAACGTAATGAAATTATTATTGTAAATACCAATGTAAATATTTAGTTTGTTCAATGTTGAGTATTAAATGAAAACTAACTAGATTAGATAATTGAACTAATATAGTATAACCTTATAATATTATAAAACTATAATTAATTACACTTATCGAGTTTTTCGAGTGGAGTAGTTAGGTTTTCCTAGAACTCGACTTGCTAACCTTTCGAGTCGAGTCGATCTCGAGTCAAGCTAAATCGAGTCGAGTTGTGACCGAGTTTTGACTGAGACAATCTCGAACTACTCACGAGTTGAGGTACGGGGTCAATTAGCACCCCTTGACGTGTCAGCTAATGTTCCCTGCATAATGATAATGTATAATATTCGGATGTCTATGTGATAGTAATTGCAACCATTCTTATATATCGCTTTTGTTGAAACCATTGCTTAGTTAACAGCAAGCATTCGTCTATATCGAACCGTTTATACTTGTTGTTGTATTGTCATACTCAGGTAATCTATATGAATCACATAATGTGCACACCAGTTCACTAATATTTATTGCATAACGTTCATGTATGGATGGTTGGTTTGTATAAATTTTTATTAGGAGAACATATCCTCGTTGACAGGCAAGTTGTAAAAAAAAGAAATTAAATTATCTTTATTTTTATTTTAACAAATCTTCATTGATATAGTCTGGTTGTATATTTCGAATTCGTAAATATACTGTAATCACCAAGTTTTCTAAACCTAAAGGTATTTCATCATTGCAACCCATGAGCTATACCCTAAACCCATGTGGACCAACTTTTCGATTTCGAAAACTAGCCTTCTTACTCTACATTACATTTTTATTACTCAAACAATTATGGTATTTTTCGAGTTCGAAAAAATTAGTTATTGTATACATAGTTTTAGAACTCGAAAAAGAAGTAAAAAACTTACTTCTAAAATCTGTATGTCAATTCAAGGGTGTATGTTTTCGATGTCGAAAATATCTTATAGTTTTTTCAAGGAATTTTCGAAAGAGTAAAGTACCTAGACTACACAAGTTGCAGTATTTTCGAGTTCGAAAGTAATACAGTATATATAACGAATTAACGCCCAAAACAGAAACCCCAATTCACAAAAGTCCCAATTCGTAAAACCCTAAGCCCCAAATCCCAAAATCACAAAACCCTAAGCCCCATACTCACAGATCTTCGACGTCGGCAAGATGGCACCCAACGACACCACGGCGGCAAAGGCACGACCGAAGAATCCGTTCAAAAGGAAGCTCTTGGTTTGCAGAGGCAGAGAAGGGTATGATCCCATACTTTTTTTTTGATAAGGATTGTCATGATAGGTATGTTAAGTATTACCTAGAGGGCAAGTTGTTGGATCCATATGCTGTTGATCCTAGTAAGGTAGAAGAGCTAGGGTTTGGAGAGTTAGTTGGTCTGATGAACATCCAGCAGTTAGGGGAGCTAATGGTGAATGATGCGCCAGCTTACTTGCATGAAAGCTGTCAGTTTTATTCAAATCTAACTGAGGTTGATGAGTCTTTGTATAAAACTATGGTTAATGGGCAAGAATTCCAGGTTAGCTGGTGGATTCTGAATGAGTTGGTAGGCTGCGCTTATAAGACGGCTGAGGATATAGAGAATAGCAGCGGAAATGCTCCTTTGAATGTGTACAATGCAAATGGATGGTTGGCCCCGGGATTTAGCCTGCCTGGTGGTGTAGATAGATGTGCATGTGCTTCTGCCTACTTTGGAAGACCTGTCGGTGATAAAGAGGCCGCACATGTGTACAACCTGAAATGCATGACGCCGGCACATCGAGTTTTGTATGACTTCTTTCATAGGATTCTAGTTCCTTCTCCGAAGAATGTGAGCGAGCCAACAAGCACCACTACTATCTTGTTCTACTATGTTGTTCTCGGGCGAAAAATCAACCCCGGCCATACAATAATGAAGCACATGTTGAATCAGATGGGAGTGACCAAACAGTATTGGAATATCCCTTACGGCGGCTTGATAACCAAGCTCCTCCTGAAGATGAAGCCGGACTTTAAGTTTCAGAGCCCTCCCGTTCCCTGCAGGATCTACGGGCTTCAGTACTTCCAGAACCGAGGCTATGACTTGGTGGATGGTGCTTGGATCACAAAGGTCATCCCGGTGAAGAACAAGCGTGCAAAAGGTAACGCAGGTAAGAAACTTTTTCTGAAGCCTAGTTTTCATGTGATTGAATAGGCTTGATGAGTTTATTACTAACTATTTTGTGTTTAATGTCTCATCGCAGTGATGACCGATGCTGAACTGTACTCAATGGCTGAGCGGATGTATGCCAATGCTAAGGACAAGACTAGTCGTATAATGGCAATGAGGAAGAAGGTCTTCCATGCAAAGAAGAAGATGTCCGCCATGGAAAGGTCGTTGTCAAGTCGCGGGTTTGATCTCAACTTCCCCTGAGGTTGCCGGCTTGGTTAATTCAAGTAATGTGGGCAGTTAGTAATAGTATACAGTTTTGCATGCTTTTGTTTTTGGCCAATTGTAAACTAGTTGTAATGTCGCTAGGGCTACATCGCAATCTTTTGAAACTCTTGCGATAATTGGCAAAAGTGTGCCGAAACTGTAATTCTGAATCTTTTCTTAATGTTAAGTCATTTAATAGCCAACAATGTCAAACTCTTCCATTTGTATTTTTTTTATCATATTCACACCTTGTTTCGACGTCGTAAGTTGTAATACAAATACATGTTTTCGAATTCTAAACATATTACATCTTTATTTTCGAGTTCTAAACTTATTAATCTATAAAATTTTGCACATTTCATTGTTCGGGTTCCATATAGGGTATCCCTCTGTTCAATTGACCGTTTAACTAAAGTATTCAAAAACTATGTAGTAAGCTACTTTTCGGATTCTAAAATACCTGGTGTTTTAGTAATTTCAGTTTCTAAAACGGGTGACATATAGGGGAACCAACTGTCTGGCAAAGTACTTCAGTTACATGTATTCAGAAGTCGTAAACCTTCGGGCGATTATGGTTTCGAGTTCGGAAACTTAACTACAGTTTTACAAACTCATAAAACACTGCAAAAATCCACAATCAAACTACGAAGTAGTATTAACACCAAATTTGAGATTACTTGTGCAACTTAAATTCAGAATCAAATTAAACTTAACAAAGTTCAAAATCATTATTTTACAACATTTTTCTTCCGTTTAACCTTCACCTTTCTTCCTTTACGCGCATTTCCTTTATCATTTATCCAAACACCCTCGTCGTGATCCAACCGGCTTTGATATCTCTTCAAGTTCTTCTAGTCTCCCGCAGGCTAAATCCCTCACAAACATCTTCTAAAGGTATATCAGTTAAGTCAGCATTTTCTACTTCTTCTTCTGCGTCACCGACATACGTTTTCTTTCCCTTCAAAACTACCTCCAACCCGCGATTAGCTAGATCCGGGACATAAAAAACCTGATTGCCTTGCGTTGCAAGTGTGAATGCATCTCCTTTGAACGCACGTCATTTCCTGTTCACGAGGGTGATGCAAACTGAATCGTCTTTAGACACCACATCTGGATGAACCCAGTCACACTTAAAAACAACAACTTGTGTACCATCGTAATTTAACTCCCAGATTTCGGTAATGGTCCCATAGTGTCTGCTGTCCTTGTAACAGGCACTCCCTCCTTCGTCATTTTGAAGGAACATTTCATTTGAAATTACTGAAATTCCACTATTCTGAGAAATTCCCTTGTCATCTTGTGCCTTTGTTCCAAAAGTGTAGCCGTGAACATCGTATCCTGTAAAGGAAACAACTGTTGGATTCGGCCTACTTGATAGCCACTTCACATTCTCCTCATGTTCACCTGATTGTACATGCTCTTCTAACCATTCACCAAATGTCCTCACATGTTCCTCTACAACTTGCTCCTCTTTCCAATTACCATGTCGTTTCTGAATTTCATCCATGTGTTTGGCGATATAAGGGGTCACATCAGAGTGATTGCGTAACACATACAAATGAGCGGTACACAAATCAATAGCACTTGGATTTAACAACTTGCCTCTGTTCAAACCGTGACCATCAATTCTATCATTATGCCTCCCCTGCGGAATACCAACCATCTCTGATTCACTGATGTAAGCCATGCAGAATTCTATCGACTCCTCCGTAACATATCGCTGCACTATGCTAGCGTCTGGTCTGTACCTATTCTTCACAAAACATTTGAAGATCTTCATGTACCTTTCAAAAGGATACATCCACCTTAAAAATACAGGCCCACAAAACTTAACCTCTCTTACCAAATGAACAACCAGATGGACCATAATATCGAAAAAAGAGGGAGGAAAATACATCTCAAGCCTGCACAGTACGTCCACCACCATAGCTTGTAGTTTGTCCAGCTTTCTGCGGCTTACTGCCTTGCGACATATGCCTTTAAAAGAAAGACATAAGCGATTAATGCAGCTGCGCACATGCGAGGGCAAACTCCCACGGAGTGCGAGAACAATCAACTCCTGCATAATATTATGACAATCGTGCGATTTCAAACCAGCAATTTTACAATTTTCCACACTCACACATCTGCCTATCTTAGAAGCGTATGTCGTGGAAACTTTCACATCCTTCAAAAACTCACAAAACCTTTTCTTCTCAACTTCAGACATATTGTAGCAAGCTGGTGGTAAAAAATTTCTCCCTTCTACTTCTACAGGTACAATCGACTCCCTTAATCCCATTCTGCTCAAATCCTTTCTACTCTTCAAACCATCTTTTGATTTACTTGGAATATCGAGTAAGGTGCCAATAAGACTATCACAAACATTCTTTTCAATATGCATAACATCCAGGCAATGTCGCACCCCCAAATACTCCCAATATGGCAATTCAAAAAAGATCAAAGATGCAGGATGTTTGTTACTTCTTTGATTCTAATTCCTATAATTACGATTTCGCAAATATAACAATATCAAAGAAAACATCCACGTCATCACAATATGGTACATTACTTTCGATCTCGAAATACTTGTTATACATTTTCCGATTCCTTAAACATCACACCTTGAAAATGAAAGATGGTACTAGCAAGTGTCTTTCTTTTTACTAATCTTAAACTTGACCTTATTAAGTTTTCGATTTCTAAACTTAATAAGGGTACATTTCTTTCAAATCTTAAACCTTCACCTACACTTAAACACTTCAAATTGATCAACACTCTACTACAATCATCTTCATTTCTAGCTCGAACATTGTGTCAAACGGCGTTTTCAATATTTACGCCGTCTGAAATTTCTAACAACTTACCCGAGGGGTTTTCGAACTCGAAAACCTAGGTCACCGGCGTTTTGATCCGACCGCCGTTCACCGGCGACGTCTCCGGCGACATTTCCAGTAGTGCAATGACATAGAAATTACATCAAATCCATCAGAAATGGCATCATCGATTCCAGCTACAAGAGTTCTATCAGTGCAATCTTGACTGCAAACCTTGTAGATTGCCAAATGAGCGAAAGCAACACCAGAAGCAGTGCCATTTGCATTCGCAACTACATTAGCCCCTGGAACAAAGTTTCCTGCATCTGTACTTGCAACATGAGTGCCATGGCCATCTTCATCGAGTGGTGAAGGTGAATCAGTCACAAAAGATTTCGCACCGATGAGCTTGTGATTGCACTCGATAGATTCATGACACGAACCCCTTCCACTTAGCAGGTGGAGGAGTCATTCCATGATCGCGGAATGATAAATGATCAGCTTTGATTCCTGAATCCAATACTCCAATGATAATTCCCTTCCATAATTTGAGCCCTTCCAAAAGCCCTAATCTCGGTGTAACCCTAGAAAGCTAGGGGAATGGGTAGTTTGAAGATACCTGATTCTTTCAGGACGAGCTGAGATGAACCCCTGCATTCCTCTCATTTCTTCAACTTGCTGCGGTGTTAGGCACACAGAGAAGCCGTGGAAAACGTGATGGTCGCTGAAAAGTATCTCCGGCGATTTGTAGCTGAATTCAGTTGGACCTATTGGCTTGGTTAATGCCGAAAGAAATGATGAGTGCAAGATTTCTCTACTTTGCTTGTCGCTATATGTGTCTGTATTGGGAGCTCGTAGGCGAACGATGTATGTTTGAGTAGTACTTCCATTTGAATCATTTGATGAATATTGGAGAGTAATAAGGATGAACGTAAGACAGAAGATCTGAGGAATAGTTGGTTCATGGATGTTTGTTAATTTGAGGATTGTTTGTCAGAAGTTTGAATTTGCAAACAGATCTTTATAGTTCTTCCAAGTAATATTCTACTATTATGCAACAATTATATACGTATTATAGTTCCACTTCTACTGAAGTGTGCTCTGGATGATTCTCTTGAACTAATAAGTCAACTCTAACATGTGTACAGCTAGGGTTGCTACTATATATTGATTGATCAATATCTATCTAAAAATTATTCAATTTTGATAAAATTTAATTTGATAAAATTTTAGTTAATATTGAAAACGAGAGTATATCTAAAATTGATTAAATCCAATTACAATATTTTAATATTATAATGCTTGTGCAGGTTTGAATATTTTAATGTCAAATTTGCGGAATATAAATAACATGACTAAGTAAGTATACAAGTATATAAAATGTTGCTTCGCATTTTCATGGTGACGAAAGTTGTTATATTATATATGATGGATTATAATTAAGCGAACACCTTAATGATGGATTATGACTAAGCAAACACCTTTAAGATGGATTTGATGAATAGAACATCAAATCTAGTCTTCAGCCATTAAATGAGTCTACGATATATATTGGGGACATTTTGATCAATTAAATGAAAAGATTTATAAAGCTCGAAGGGGACTTATTTCAACCATAAAATAAAATTTAATCAAATTTAGTCTTGAAATAATTTGTTATGGTTAGATTTTAACTATTAAATTTTATTTTTATTTTTGAGGAAAGATTGTACGTAACTATTAATTAAATGTATTAAAATTGCGAAGTAATTTATAGATCAGTTCTCCTGTGCTAATATTTTACTGAATTAAACTGAAATACATTGAACTGAACTGAAGTAAGGTGAAAATTATTGTAATGAATGATGGAATGAGGTACCGTTTGCTTGAGTTTATTTCTTACTGATCTGAACTGAACTTAACTAAATTGAACTGAACCGAACTGAACTGAAATTAATGTATTGAAAAATAGAATCAATATATCTAAATTTACTTGAATTTGATCAAGTTATAGTTTACTGAACTGAACTTAAATAAATTGAACTAAACTAAATTAAATTTAACAAAACAAAACTGAACTACTTTACTAATAAGATCCACCAAAGAGGGTATAGGTATATCCAAATTATCATGAATTTTATTAACTTATATATTTCATTAAACTGAACTAAAATATAACGTATTTTAAAAGTTCGGGAGAAATGATCCTTTGAAATTTTAATTTTTAATGATGTGATTCTTGCAGTTTGTAATTTGTAATATCTATTTCTAGTTACCATTTTCATATTCCTGTTTTTATACATCAAAAACTTATTTTATTGTACCTAATATTTCTCTGGATCAAATGATGTTATAGATTTAGATTTGTACTTCGATATATATTTGGTGTAATAATTGATTTACGAGAAAGTTCAAAATCCTACATTGTGAACCAGTTTCACGAAAATGAATCTGTTCAAGTAAAATCTTTTGAAAGATTAACTTTCTTAAATATCATAAATTCAAATGATACATTTTCATGATAAAATATTAATCATTTTAAATTAAATAAATAGTAAAATATGTTTCGCTGCAAAAATTTAAGAAATCTTTTATAGAAGTTTTAAAAATTTAAATAAAAAAATAAACAGTTCAAATTTAAAGGTACAATGTAAAAGAAAAACGTACAAATTTTTTTCCCAGAAACATTAGGAAAATTTGGAGTTTAAGAGATCTTCTCATCTATAATTTAAGAGGGAGTAAAACGAAATTAAGAGGGAGTAATTTAACTTTGAATATCTCCGCATCTGATAATTTTCCATAATGTGAATTTTAGTTGATGGTTTTCAGATTCTCAATATCGCTTATAATGATTCCCATTTTATCGATAAAAGCTGCGAGTATCTCTACATATTTAATCATTTCCCAGAACGTCAATCTCAACAAAGGGAAAGAAAAATTTAAACATCAGTCTTTTGCGATTTATTGATCGCCGGAACGAACCTATAGATCAACATAATTTTCTGCCATTTAAAATGAGTGGATGACATCGAAGATCGCGGGGAATCAGTGGTGGATGTACATAGAGAATTGGTATGACTTCACCGCTCCAACCATACCAAAAGTTAACGAAATAGCTGATAACTATTTGGAAATTTTTAGCTATTTCAGTACTAAGGGGTTCGTTGGATCCCAAAACTACATGAGTAGAGTCTAGTATGATCTAAGTAAATGCACATTTTAGGTACAACATTAAAAACTCCAATTTTCATCTAAATCAAGAAGTAATTTTAGTGATCGAATACACATACCATAACTCTACCACCTGATTGATAAAATGCTTTAGATCTTTATTTTTTTTGAAATAAAATGCTTTGAATCTTAATTAATTTTCTAAGGTTTCATTTGAGGATTAATTAATTTAATTTATAATCATGATTTGTTAATATAGTTCAAATCCTTTTCGTATTTGGATCATCTGGAGCCACACATATATGAATGAATATTCTGAAATTTCTTCATAGAAAGTTAGGGTCTCAAGTAAATACTAAAGCTTATATAGTCGAATTGGATTATAATAAGGAATGCTTCAAGTAAATACATAAAGTATTTTGGATTTTTTTTTATCTTAAGAGTAGTTTTTCTTCATATTTATTACTAAAGAATTTTGGGTTTAAACTGACAAGCTAATTTAGAGACTAAGAGAATATTAACTGGAGAGAACTGATTTTTCTTTTTGAACTTGTGTACATGCGTGCACAGTGACTCGGCATGCGGGATTCGTGCAAACCTAAAAAATAAGAAAGATTTATAAAACCAAGTACCCTTCAAAATTCTATGGCATAAATATATGCAACTAAACAAACAGGACTAGTGTTTCTTTATAACAAGCTTTCAACTATCAAAAAGCATTCCCGTTCATAACTTGTCAAAAATTACAACCTTAATCATAATTCATGACAGTATTTAATTTAAAATCATTGATGTGTAAAACACAAGTTGAGCCAACCATATAAACCTTAAAATTTCAAAAGAATTACAAAACTAATACATGGTAATTCTTCGAGGGCTGTTGCCCAATCTTCATTGCCGATAATTTTTTACATTCACCAACAACCCCTTTCATTGTCTCTATTGGGTAACAATGTTCTATGTATGATTATTTACGTAAATCATCCGAGTCTCTCAAATGCCTGCACTGCTAAATTTAAACCTTGAAACCCTAAAACCTCTTGATATAGGCTGTGATGATCATTTCATAGTCTCGGAGCAATTGGGTCAGGCAGAACCGACCCGTATCTTGGCTGAGAAATCCGGATACCACTGGAATTGCAGACATGGCGAGAAAGATTGACAAAAGGGATATATATATAAGTCGGGAGAGAAGTTAGAGAATTAGTCAAAGCGTAGCTCGTTAGAAAAATCCTTTTTTTTAATAGAGGGTTAGTAAAGAAAATTTCTTTATTTATTCACTATACATTAGTTAATCAATTGATTTCAAGAAATGAAGTATATATTTGAATGAATCCCAATGCTAAAATTTAATATTCATGCCATTCTTGTGCACGTGCTGTCAGAGGGTGCTTCAATGGAAAGGGCCTCATAATTTTGAAAATTTAGTACGTGTGTATATACCTAATTTTCAGGTGAAGTTTAACTAGTGATTATGGCTTGTCCAACAACATGACATAAACAATAAAATTAATTTGTTGGGTTTCCCCTTATGCATATGCCCGTCAAAATTTCGAGGAAGGCTCTGTTTGATATCTAGATAATATTTATTAATACATAAATTTAAATAGATTTATCTCATATTAAAGAAATTTTTTAAATTTTAAAAAGATAAATTATCTAGTCCACACAATTCCATAACATTTTAGGATAATATACATATGATGATATATTTACATTAAAATGAGAAGTACAAGACTATGCTGAATATAGAATGTTGATTCTATATTCACATTACTGTGAGCGCAATATATAAAGTTGATGCTGTCAATTAAGTTTCATCTCCATTTAAATGATGGATCGAGAAGTTACGGTTTGCATTTTTGCAAGGTATTTCTTTGGAGCTTTATTTGATAGAGAGGGTAGATAATAGCTTGTGGATTTTGAATTTCAAAAAAATATGCCAGTATTTAACATCCCTTCTACTCCACTCTCGTCTTCAACAAAGAATCTCTTCACCAGGGAATCCTGTTTGTTGCAGAGATGATAAGTGGGTCAGGGTGGGGCATCCGGTTTGGAACGGCGTCCGCATCCGAGAAGGTGATGGTTTCCTCGGGGCGGAGCCTCTTGTTGATTGGCTCAGTGTGGGTATGGCCCGCACACTATCCTTCAGCTTGGTAAGGGAAATTGCTTCTCACGTGTAGCCGTTGATACCGTTGATGACTCGGTTGGCTCCATTTGGCGGCAGCGGAGGAGGATCTTGAGGATTGTTGCCCCACCCCCTTGGTTGTTGTTGTTGTTGTTGTTCTGGGAGCCATCCTTCTTCTTCTGCCCGGGTTTTCCCCTAACCTTTGGGTACCCTGGCTGTCACCAGCTATTGAAGGTGCAATCTGTTGCAAAATTCCTTAGAATCAACTTCTCGATCTCGTTCTTAAGCTGATAGCACTCCTCGGTGTCATGCCCTCGATCTCGGTGATGTTGGCAGAATTTCGGGGATCTTTGACGCTCGACTGAATCCTTCATGGCGGGTGGGTCCTTTAAAAGGTGCCTGTGAATGGACAAGATCTCAGCCCGAGATCTAGCTAGAGGAGTGTAGGACTCGAAGGTTGGTTTGGAAGTGCCTTCAGTCTTCTCGACCTTGGGTATTTTCATCTTGGGCTCCTTTCCATTATTGTCGAGGTCTCGACGTCTTTTTCCCGTTACCGCGTCCGCTTTGCTGGCATATTTCTCAATGATGGCCTGGAGATGTTGAACAGTGGTAGGATTCTTTGTTGCCAACTTCATCCTCAGAGTGTCATCATCTACACTCATTCGATATATGTTTATCAAGAGGATCTCATCTCGATCATAACACTCCGTGGCTAGATCCATATATCTGTGATAGTGTTCTATCACAGTCTCTCCTTCATGGCGAGCCACATATCCCAGATCTCCCAGGGATTTAGTAAATTTCTTCTTCTTGAAGAAAGTGAGGAGGAGAAATTCAGAAAAATCCCAGTAATCAAATAAGCTCTCTGGTTTCGTTTGAGTAAACCAAGTTTGGGCTTTTCCTCGGAGGTAACTGGGAACGATCTTGTATATCTCCAGCTCGTGGAAGTTCCGGGTTTTCAGTGTTTAGAAGAAAATCGAGAGGAATTCTCTAGGGTCGCAGGTACCATCATATGTGGGCAAGTGTTCCGGGACCTTCTTGTTTCCATCGAAGGGGAGATTGACAATATGTCGGGAAAAGGGGAAGCGAGCAGATTGTCCTCTGGGTCCGAGGATACACTTGATTTCTTGATCAACCTCGTATTTTCCCCGAGTAGGATAGGCTCCATCCTGGGTGAAAGGTCGATCGGTACTTGTTTACCACTCGCTCTAGGTTCGCTTCCTTTTCTCGCGCCTGAGTTCTTCCTGAATGTTGTCGATGTGCATCCTTCGCACCTCTTCTCTGCTCAGCCCTAGGCCTTCATTGTGGTGATTCGCTGGATCAGGAGGTGGTGGTAGGATCCTCTGAGTATTGTAGGGAGGTAGATTACGGGATAAGTCATCCAAGAATCTTTGTTGTTGGTTGTGATCAGAGGGTGGTGTTGTTCGAGTTCCTGGGATAGATACTCGACTTGGGGTTTCATGCGTCTGGGCATGAAGTTGTTGACTTGAGTTTATCAAAAATGCAACAAAGTCGGGGTACTGGGGATGTAAGTCCCTCATGAGTGCTCGGACGTCGTCAGGAATTCCTATTGGTGGGGTGTCCGAGACAGGTTGACAGAAGGCAGCTCAGAGCCCGGCTGGTTATGCCGTATGGATTGGTTTAAGGATTCCCTGAGACGTCTCTGTCTCTCTCTTCTGTCGTCTTTCTGCGAGGATTTGTCGATCCCTTTACGCTCTTTCCTCCACCGAGAAGATTGAGTCGGGTCCGTTATACCTAACCCATTCTCTCAGTCGAGGACTTATGAGTTGTTGACGCGCTCGCTGTGATTCATGTCAGTTTGGATCAATATCCTCGAACCTGAGTTCGGTGCTTCAGATCAAACAGGGTTCGATCCAGAAGGTGGTGCTCTGGATACAGCAGGATTTGAACCGGAGGAGTTTGGAACGCTGGAGTTTCCGGCCCCCGCGGTAAAGCTAGGTGGTGGTTCCGAGGTAGAACGCGCTCGAGATCCTCTGGGTCTACTGCGTGTGCGTTCTTGGGGTGGCTGCTCTGCTTCTGGATTCTCCTCCGGGTTTTGCCCTCGCATACGGGCGTTTCGCCAGGGTTGCTCAGCTTCAGACATGGTGTGAAAAACTTGTTGAACAGGTGCACAAGATCAGATCAGATACAAAGTCCGGCGACGTCGTCAACAGATGTGGCATCCCACTGGGCATGCCAATTGATGTATGACGGACACCAAAACTTCGACGACGAACCTTGCTCACGAACTGACCTGCAAAACAAAGTCTCGGGTGTCCCGAGGGTAGACACTCCGACGCTCAAGTTAGTATAAGGCGTAAGGCGTATTGTATGTACTATGAGATAGAAAAGGTGTACCAAAACTTGTGTGTATTTATATGGCTACAATTCGTAGTTCACCAAGATATGTACTTATGGTAGGAATACAACTCTTATGGTAATTGTAGTTGTATTACCATGTAAAGAGGAAGCGTATTTCGGTCATGGTTGTATTACCATGTTTAGGAGGATGTATATTCCTTGTAGAACATTCATAATATACGCATTCCTTATAAAGATTATGATTGATGGACCCGTGGATCCATCCTCCGCGTAACTCGAGCCCACGACCCTTCTCGGGCCCTGGTCCGAGTATGAATGAGGCCCGAATACGAACCATGAACTTATCACATATGTTGATTTTCGTTAAAGAGATTGTCCGACGTACTTTAAAATTTAAACTTTCTGAGTAATCTGCTATTTTCATGTGTGACCTTTTTTTTAAAATGCCTTGCTTTATGGGAGTTTTTGCATCTATGCCACTTTGTCTTTCTCTTCATTTAAGCTCCACTGAATCTTATAATTATCATACAAAACTTCACAGTTATCAAACATGTTAAGGGCCAAAGGACCAGTAACACTATAACTTTCTGAAAAATTATGACTCCCTAGGACAACATGCCCAAAATCAGATGCAGTAGGTATATCCCAAACAGACGGGACTTTGATCTGATCCCGGGTAAATTTTTCCATCAGATTCACAGTAAAGATGTCATTTATATAGGTCTAGTTCAGATCATGAAACCACGGGTGAGATTTTCGAACATTTCACCAGAGGAGCCCTTGCGGACATTCCGAGTGCCCTGGAGCATATCAAATTGGGAAACCCTAATGAACAATCATCAATTAAAGTCAATACTCCTCGCAACTAATGTTGTACTATCCATAAGAGGGAGGTGTAGTTAAGGAGAGACGTATTTGTTTTGGACCAGTTAGGCCTATCGTCAACATCATAAAATGATCAAACAAACTAAATATAATCGAAAACGCAAAAGAAAGCATAGTTTTTCACTGTGCCATCACACCAGCCACCAGTGGCTGAATGAAGTTGACAGGCTTTCTGCATTAAAATAGTAACATGAGAACCATGACTAATCATGTATAAGAGCACCTGCAGTGGAGCAGCTCATAAATGAGCTTCTCATCCCACTTTCTTCCTCCAAAATCCTCTTTTTTCAGCTTTTCCCCACAGTGATTCAGCCTGCCACATGATCCAGCTCTTTACACATCATTATATATTATCCACGTCATTATATATTATCCACACTAATATGTACTATATCCATTATATATAATTGTATAATAATAAAATAATATACTCATAATTAATGTATATTATAATTGAATAATAATATAATAATGTACTCACAATTAGTATAATGTAATTGTGTAATAATAAAATAATTTACTCATAATTAATTTATAATATAATTGTATAATAATAAAATAACATACTCATAATTATTGTGTACTATAATTGTATAATAATAAAATAATATACTAATTACAAAGATTATAATTTATAAATGTATGCACATATAACTATTGAAATATATGCCAATCAAACATTGCTAGGTTGCCACGTGGTTTGTTAGGTAGAATATATGCCACAAGTCGTGTTTTGATTGAGGTCTTCAAATCATGAAGGGGCTGGACATGCTCAGCCCATGTCCACGAAAATCATGGTCCAAAAGCCTTACTGTGAGTAATAGCCCACCCAAAAGCCTGTTGAAAAGCCTCCACTACAGGTGCCCTAAGGCTAGTCAAAATGAAGTGAAATTAAAACTAAACAAAGCCACACTTTTGAGCTTACTTTAGATTATATGAATACCAAGAAAAGCTTATTTGAACAAAAATGTTACCATAACGCCGCAATTCTGATAACAAAAAAGAAAGTTACACAAAAAACATATTAACCCATATCATCAGGATAACCTGGAATATTCTGAATGCAATTTGACGCTCAAATTCTTTGTAGCATTCTTTTGAACTCTCTTACACTACCATCTGAAACGATGTGTTATCTATCCTGTCATTGGCTATGCGGTTATGCTGTCACCTCTAATCTAAGATCATGTTCATCGTCAAAACACCTCCAGGTTCATACAAGGTTCCGATCATTGGAATCCTGAACCTAGTCGGTCAGAATCCTCCTTTTGAACGATATGTTCGACTTCTTTTGAATTCTCCTCTACACTGCCATCTGGAACTCCTGATGTCGTTTCCCTACCACAAGGCTTCATTTTTACCACTGTACTCAGGCCCGAATAATGGAAACCCCTACATTCGCACACAAACGTGCACATCAAAGAAATCTGATGATAAGCAAAAATTTTAAAATAGAAATTGATTTCGGAAAGACAAAGAACTGAACTTTAAAATTTAAAATTGATTTCAGAATGAAAAAGAACAACACATTTCAAACACCCTAACACAGAGAAAATCAAGATGATCAAGCCCCTAAACAAATCCTACTCTTTACCTCGTACACTACAAGAACTTACTCTAATTGTAAAAGGTTATTTGTTTGAATTGGTAACAAAACCAAAGACGTTCAAGGACATATCAAATTAAATCCAATATTAGATAAAAACATAAAAGATTGGGTATGAAGAGAGCGTACACCGAGCAGTAACAAAAAAAATTCCGATAATCCGTCTCGATGCTCTCTGTTTTCTGCCATTGGAGCAGAAGAAAATGAACATTTGAAGTTGGCTGGAGTGAGGTGACTAACATATCAGTCATTTATTACTTTTATCCCAAATATAATTACTTTATATGATGACTATTTCGATATATAGATCCTCGGGATTTTCTGCCATTTAAACTCACCCATTAATTTCCGGAAGATGCTTAGTTACGTATACGTACGTACTCACAATATTTTCACTTGATATTTAAAAAAATTAAACTTTATATATATATATCTATATATATATATATATATGTATCAAAATAATTAATTACAACTTAAGTCTCTTTTCAAATTACCACATATGTAAATTATCTATGAAAAATAATTTATTGAATTAATGCACATGATTGCCCTTAAATATATAAAACAAGTATTATACTTAAAAGTAAACCTAATTTTCTCAAATCCTAGCCAAATCTCAAAATTTTAATATATTTCCCTGCTGCCAATAAATTTTACTAAATCTAATCAAGTGATATATGTACCTTTGAGCAAATCTAATCAAATTTTATTTATTTCAAATGTCACTCTGAACAAACCAAGTTTGATTTATTTCACAGTTATCAATAAGTTTGGATACAAATTTGCAAATATTAGGTGTGCAACCCTCTTAAATCGTACCTAATTTCTCATTGCGCATGTATAACTACTTCGCTATTTTGTATCATAAATAAATGTTTGCAAATTGTGATAAAATTTCATATCGTACCATAACCAAATATTTACCACATATGTTTAATTTCATTAAATTTTCATTGGAACGAAGAAAGTTTAACATGCAAATTTGTGCATGAGTACGTGTGCATGGTAGACAGGGGCAAAGATCATACGGGCCAGTTTTTATTTAAGAACTGTTAATCATAGGGGTATATTTGAGAATTGTTCTAGTCTGAATGAACTCATGAACTATCTATTTTATTTATTCCGATCAATCTAATCACTAAAATTTGAAGTATTTAGTGTATAACATATGAATGGATGCATGAATAATTGGATCTAGGGTTAGTTGTTATTCTCACTTCACCTGATTTAATATTTGAAAAAAATTAAGTTTGGTGAACGTGGATGAATAGGTGAATTGAAGGATTGATGGAGTTGGTGATGGCTTTTTTATTCTATTTTTTATCTCCTGTTTATCAATATATAAGTCCAGTGACTATGAGTGAATAATCATGTATATTTATCTTGAAATCAATCATTCTGAAAAATCCGATTCGAGATGGAATTCTTGACCACCGTGCTGGGCTTCAGCGGTTTCAGAGTCGGGGTTTCTTTCGGCCTCGTGCGGATTGGTTACTTCATGTTCATATAGTTCCAGCCTCCTGATGTCAATGTTCCCTGTTGTCCAGCCCTTGGCTGAGCGAGACACCAAGAGTTTGCAGGATGTGCTTCCCGAGATTCCTCGCTGGGTGAAATGCCCCGATTATAACCGGGTGGACTGGTTGAACAGGTTTATTGGATAGATGTGGCCTTATTTGGATAAGGCAGTCTGTAAGACTGCGAAGAAAATTGCAACGCGTGCCTATCATTGCTGAGCAAATTCTAAAGTATAAGAAGTTAACGCTGGGGTCACTTCCACCTACCTTTCAAGGTATGAAAGTCTAAGTACGAAACTGATGAAAAAGAGTTGATTATGGAGCCATCCTTTAAGTGGGTAGATAATCCTAATACTACAATTGTTGTTAAGGCATATGGGCTAAAAGCTACTACCCAGGTAGTGGATTTACAGGTCTTTACTGCACCACTTATTACGCTTAAACCTCTGGTACCGAGCTTCCCGTGTTTTGGGCTGAAGATTGCTGGGGCTGATCTTATGTCTATACCAGGAGGCTATCGGAAAGTACAGGTATCAGCAAAGATCAAGTAGCTATGCGAACTTGCCGGATGCTGGACAATCAATTAAGAAGAGTTACCAACATGATGCTACCCGCCTGGTCAGTCCGGATGGTCCCCTTGTCCCTAATCCAATACCTAGCCCTGCAAGACAGAGCCCCAGAAGAGCCCCGGGAGGTACCCGAGGGTATACCCTCCGGCGTGATGATGAAAGATGGATCCCGGGAGAGAAAAGGGGTAATCACTAGATTAATGAGAAGATACATACTTGGAATAGTGCTGAGGAGCACTATTTATACAGTAACTCATGCTCTCCATGTGGTCCATGCTCTGGGTGTCTTTTAGTGTGCTAATAGTGGGCCGAACCCATGCTACTGCCGAGTAGTTGGGCCTAGGCCTGGTATCACCATTAGACCCCCGGAAGCCGGTTCTTTTGGCCGAGGCTAGGGGCTTTCCTGATTCGAGGGCGGAAGGACTGGCTTTCTATATTCCTCCCCTGCCCGACAACGATAGGACGGGAGCGCCCTTCTCGAGGATAATTAATTACTGTCATTATTAGTTTTCTCGCTTCCCCATCTCATTTAATCATTTCCTTTTCACCTTCTTTTCCTCGTTCTTTATAAATAGGGTCTTCCATCAATCGCTTTCACTAATCGCTTTCAGATCTCAAAATCTTTCAATCCTCTATTTTCGAATCTTCATATTCTCTCTCTTCTTCGATTTCATGGCGACCAGCACTGCTCAATCCGATGCCCGGTCCCAGGATGTCATCACCTACTCTCTCCAGAGCACCACTACTCCCCTCGCTTCGACCTCCGTTGGCTCATCGGCGTCTTACAAGCCGCTCTACCTCTGTAGCAACGTGACCCCCTCAGGTTCAAGATTCAAGCGCTCCAAGAACTGGGAACAGAGGGAGATAGACACCGCCAAGGTCCCCTCGGTTGAAGCCGATGTCTGGACCGCCAAGTGTCTAAGCGGTATGGGGGTCCCGGTGCCTTTGGATGCCCAGATGGCCGCTTTCTTGGCCGAACAGTCCTTGATGTCAGTCCGGTGCATCCCCCGGATCCATTTCATGTGGGGGATGAGCCTTCCCTTCCCTCCATTGTACTCTCGGTTCCTGCAGTTCTACAACATCTCGCCAGCCCAGATGCACCCGAATGTTGTCGCTGTGATGATGGGTTTTCTTGTGAGGAGCTTCCAGTGTGGGATTGACCCTGCCTTCAATCTGTGGAGATCTTTCTATATGCTCATCAAATGCCCGGGCAAGGAGATGATATACACCATCCAGGCGCGTCCTGGTGTTCAGGACTTTATTCTTGGCAAGAAGGACTCGACCAAGAACTGGCAAGCGAAGGGCTATGTGACGGTCAACCCCAAGCTATACGGGGTCCCCAAGTGGAATGACAAAGTTTTTGTTGACGTCCGGGAGGCCTTCCTTCCTGATACGCAACGGGCCAATCACACAACTCTATCCGCCGAGGCCTTGAACCTGGACCAATACTGGCTGGCCGGAAATTCTATCTACCTCTTTCCTCGGGCGATGTACCCTAATGCCGTCTTTCTGGACAGCCGATGAGTTGTTACTTGGCCGGTTCAAAGTATGCATCTTCATTCCCTCTTATTTCAGTACCTTTGTTTTCTTTATCAATAACTTTGCTTTACTGTCCTTTCCCTGTAGCTCCCACTGTGGATAACGATCCTAAGGTCCCGATCCCAAAGAAGAAGGTCAAGAAAGCCACTACGACTGGAGCCGGGACCGATTCTGAGGCAGGCAAAGGGGATAGGAGGAGAAGGACTACTCAGAACCAGCAACAGCAGGGGAACCAACAGGATAAGAAGATCCTTGACCTGCAGCAACAGCTGGACTAGCTGGTCGATCCTAACCTGAAGCAGGAGCGTCAGCAGGATAAGAACAAGACCAACGATCCGGACTCGCAGCAGGAGCGTCAACAGGATAAGAATAAGACGGAGGCGTCAACAGGATAATTATTATTCTTAAAAAAATCATCTTTTTACAGGTTCGGCTCCTCAGCTCAGAGTTCGCCAATTCCCCTGACTTCCAGGCCGCCCTTTATTCCTTTCTGGGTCGCCACTTAGAGGGAAAAGAAGAATAGTTTCAAGCCGAGAAGGAGGAAGAACTTCGGGCCGAGAGAGAAGCATCGGCTCAACTTCGAGCAAAGGTGAGCGATCTGGAGAAGGAGCTAGAGGCTACTCGTGGGGCGAACTACAAAGAGCGTCTGGTGTTCGCCGAAGCTGTTGTTGACAAGGTCCTGGCCAGCCAAACCCTGTCGCTCCGTCTGACCAATCTTAACCTCGCCGCCAGCGCCCATCAGTGCCACAACACCTATATGCAGGTCCGGGGTTGGTTTCCTCCCGCAATCAGGGGTTCGTTCAAGAAGCAATTGTTTAACCCGAATGCCGAGGACCAGAAGATGCACCTGGTGAACACTCTTAAGAAAGGTGGTATGAAGGGCTTATCTCCCAAGTTGTGGGAGGCTCTGCGGGAGAAACAGATGTCGACAGAAGAAGTCCAAAGCTGGTCGACTGATATGGTTCGGCTGCCGGGTCCTCTTCCTCCTGCTCCCGTCTCTGGATCTGACTTGCCCGAGGATGAGAATTTCATCCAGTACTGCACCATGTACGGGTACTACCGGGGCCTGTTCAACCCGAAGGACCTGGAGGCTAAGTCCTCTTCCTCCCCGAAAGTCGGCCCTGAGACTCCCTGGACTACTGATTTGCCCCTTTCTCCTGACATCTGGATCTGATGATACCCCCGATATGCGTCAAAGAAGGATCTGATGATGGTTCGGGTGTAAGGACTGAAACCCTGCTAGAAGTACCTGGACCCCCTATCCGGACTGGGGGTTGCCTTGCTCGTTGACTGGCCGAATCACTCCTGGTTTCAGCGGCTTTCTGCTTCCCCTTTCGGTCGTTGCGGGATGGGCGTGAACCAGCAGCAGAGGAAGAGCCAGGTCTCCGACCAGCGGTGGAAGTACCCTCCTGAGCAAGGAACCGGGCGGGGAACCTGGCGGCCACAGCCCGAAGCCTAGCCAGGCGCCGTTCAGAAGCTTCAAGGTCCAGAAGCTCGAGAGCATGTTCGTAACGCTTATAGGCCAGATCGACATCTTCCAGCAAAGGTATCTGGGACATAGAGGGGGGAACTACGATCCGATTCAAAATATTTTTCCTCCAGCCCACAGCCGCTTGATAGGCTGCTGCCCAGACGCCGGATGTCCTCTCGGAACTTTCCATCCAGGCAATGAGGTCATCAACTGCTCAGGGACCATCGGTCAAAAGACTGAACAAGACTTATAAGCCCTCCCTCGGACAAAAGATCAGTTTGGCTTGGACAGCCGGTTCCAGCTTGTACCGGGGAAGGAACCGGGGGGTTAAGGGCCCGAGACAGCTCCTGGACATGGCAGAATAAAGTTAGGATGAAAGTTTAAAGATAAAAATACGCGAAGTGAAGAAACGAAAAGGGAAATGGAGCAGGAGCACTGGTGAAAGCAAGTGCAGCAAAAGAGTCCTTTATTGATAAAATCGAGGTCCGGGTAACAAGATACAAAAAAGATGAAAAAAAAGAGAAAAATCTAACTAACATGCTGGAGGGCTCCATCTCCTTGATTGTCCCTGCCGCCGCTGCTGTCACCATCCGAGTCATCCCCGGAACCGTCAAAGACTAGAGCAGGAGAAAGGGGCAAATCAGCAGTCCAGGGGGTCTCAGGGCCGACCTTCGGGGAGGAAGAGGTCTCAGCCTCCAGGTCTTTTGGGTTGAATAGGCCCCGGTAGTACCCGTACATGGTGCAGTACTGGGTAAAATTCTCGTCCTCTGGCAAGTCAGATCCGGAGACGGGAGCAGGAAGAAGAGGACCCGGCAGCCGAACCACATCAGTCGACCAGCTTCGGACTGAGGTCTTCTTGCTCCTGTCAAGATCATCTACCAATGTCACTGTCGAAGACACAACTCCCAAGGGATGCTCTGTTCTGCCCGTGAAACCTGACAGATGGGAGGTGTTCGGGCGAAGGTTGTGGCGTCCTATCCCCAGTTGGTCGAAACAGGAAGTGAACATGATTTCCACACTACTCCCGTCATCAATGAACACTCTCTTGACTGTAAACCCTTCTATCTCTGCCGTGATCACCATTGGATCCGTATGGGGTGTCAGACTGGGCACCGAGTGCTCTTCCGAAAAGGTGATGACTTCCGTAGGATACAACCTCTTCTCTGTATCTTCTCCAGCCGGTACATACCGACTCCGGGCCTTGGCCGCTGCGTGGGACTGGGGCCCATCACCCACCTCTCCATGTATGACATTTATCATCCGGGGAGGAGCCTGATTGACAGGCTCCGGGGCCATGACCAGGGCTGCCGTTCCGGGTTGAACAGCCGGTACCGGGGCCCCTCGGTTGTTGTTTTGCGGCCTATTCCTCCAATTCCTCTTCCTTCCTGCTCCGGCCTGTTGCCCTGCAGCCGGGCGCAGATGCTCCTGCGTCACACAGTCTCTCAACTATCCTCTCTTAATCAGCTTCTCAATCTCCACCCTCAAGCTCCGGCAACCCTCGGTCGTGTGTCCATTAGATTTATGGAACGCACAATACTTGGTTGCGTTTGCTGGCGTCGCGTTTCCCGGTATGGGAGCCGGGTCTTGAAACAGGTTCCGGTGAATGGTCAGGATCTCCGACCGGGTCTTCGTCAGAGGGGTAAACGTTTCAGCTCGAGGGGGGTCAACCCTTGGCTTAGCCGGTACCAGAGCTGCATCCCTCCTGCCAGGATCTGCAACCCGAGTCTTATCACCCTTTCCAATCCCTCTATCTTCAAAATACCCTTCCTCCTTTCTCTTCTTGCTCCCTTCCAACAGCGAGCAGTACATCTCCACCTCAAGATTCAACTGATGAAAAGTGGTCGGGATATTCTCCATAAGTTTCGCCCATAACACCTCATCCCTCAACCCTGCAATAAATCATACGATCAGGGCCTTCACCTGAGCCTCCCTATCCACCACCTTCATAGAATCGTCCATATACCTCCTGTGGAATCCCCAGATATCCTCCTTCGCCGCCTGTCGACTGTGGGCTACTTCGGCCAACGATAGGTACTTCTTCTGCTTGGTTTCATATCTGTGCATCAAGGCCCTTGAGAAATCATAATAATTCCTGAAACTTTCCGGAGACTGGGACTCAAACCACGACAAGCAACTAACCCTCAGATATGAGCTCACGAACTTGCACATAAGCTCCTCCCGAATGTCACGCGTACCCATGACATTATGGTATGTCCTGACAAACTCCTCAGGATCCGTTTCCCCATTGTAGGTCGGCACACATTCTGGGACCCTCATTCCCACCGGTTAGGGGAAAGTATTAATGTAACCTATCCATGGGGAGGTAGGCCTACCTCCGTTCCTACCTATCAACCTGTCCAGTCTCTCCACCACCGAGTTCGGTGCCCCCGGAGGCCTGTCCACCACCACCGGGTAAATCCCATATGTTCCTGCGACCGGGGCCGTTTGGGCCATGGCATACCCCGTCATCGGTACTTGGTTCTGCACCCATATCGGGCCCTGGATCCCAGGAGCCCAGCCCCCCGAGACTCCAGCAGGTTAAGCGTAATATGCTCCAGGTCCCGGGGGATACCCCTGATATCCTTGATACCCGGCCTGTGACATCCCGTACCTTGGTGCTCCATATCAGGGGTGGCCCCCTCCTTGGTTATACCCCAGCCTTGCCCCAGTTTGTTGGCCAGTACTTCCTGCATGCTTCTCCACATCTATAACTACCACTGGAGGCCGAGGGTTCTCCTGTCCAGGGACGACAGGAGGTCCCCGGCTGACTACTTCTACAGCCAGAGGAGGAAGACCAGTGAGAGGTACCAACGGGGTTGGATGGGATCCTGACCCTGGCGGAACCGGGAGTACTTGGGCTTCGATCGTCGGAGGGTTCGATGGTCCCTCCCCGGTCGACTGGGTTCCCGATCCCAGTCCTTGCTTTGCCGCTAACCAGCGACGATACTCCCCCTCCTGCGTAGCAGCAAACTCCATCCTGTCACGCTCGTCCTGAGTCATATCCGGTTCCATCCCCTCCTCCGGTCCTTCCTCTCCCTCTGCGGCTTCCGGATCCGGGTGCGCTGGAGCCTTTCCCTTGCATGCTCGGTCCCTCATCTGGCGCAGGGTGAGATCCTCCTCGGCTGCTTCGGCCTTTCGTCCTCCAGACCGAGTAGATACAGGAGAGGATCCTCCCCTGCCCCTTCGCGGCGGCCGACCTCGGGGCGGCATCTTAGTGCGTATTGTGAACAAAGATCGTGTCCCACTGGGCGTGCCAACTTGATGCTACCCGCCTGGTCAATCCGGATGGTCCCCTTGTCCCTGATCCAATACCTAGCCCTGCGAGACAGAGCCCTGGGAGGTACCCGAGGGTATACCCTCTGGCGTGACGATGAAAGATGGATCCCGGGAGAGAAAAGGGGTAATCTCTAGAATAATGAGAAGATACTTACTTGGAATAGTGCTGAGGAGCACTATTTATACAGTAACCCATGCTCTCCATGTGGTCTATGCTCTGGTCGTCTTTTAGTGTGCTTGTCCCTATTCGAGTTTTACGAACCCGGATACTGCCAAGCTGTGCTTACCTAATAGTGGGTCGATCCCATGCTACTGCCGAGTAGTTGGGCCTGGGCCTGGTATCACCACAACAAAACTATGCTTTAACTCTACAGGAAATGATTGTTTCATGTAGAGCATGATTTTACTTAGCATATATATCCTCAAAAGAAAGTTATCTGATTCGTTTCAAGTTCATCTGCACAAATTTGCCAAAGTTTGTACTCATCGCTCTTGACAAATACTGAAAAACTATTTGACTGCCAACTTAGTAGCAAAACATTATAATTAAATGGATGCAGAATGTGATTTGCCGCAGCACAACAAATACCGCTGCAGACGAATGGCAAGCATTATATATCAAGAGTTACCAAGATATCAGCGACAAATGTTTAATCAGAGCCTCCTTCTGATGTGGATGAGTTTATTGATCATGTTGTGCTTTCTGAGGCTGGTTCTAAAGCTTCCAAGTCTTCAGTGAATGTGAATGAATGTCTGGATCTATTTATGTCCGAGGCTAGTTCTAAAGTTTCTAAATCATCAGTGAGTGGTGATGAACTTGATGATAAAGGCAAAATGTTCGGTTGTTCAGACAAAAGGGCAGTTCAAGGTCACATCAGAGAAGGTCGACTTTGAAAAGTTATCTCCATCTACGTCGATTTAACCATTTGCAGGAGTAGCAACCATTTAAAAATGTATACTTACTTGTAACACTCTGAGGGCCTCTAGTTACAGATATATAAAAAACTGCAGCAGTACTCGATGAGATCTCTGGAAAAGCACCATGATACTTCCATATGCCGTAATGAGTGCTCCATGAAGGACAACCAAGTTTTGCAACACTATTAACGTTGCTACAATGAACCACGATTTCTTTCCCTTACACAACTTCACAATTCTGGAATCAGAAACAACTTCAGCAATTTCTTTAAAAAAAACTCATCCTGAAAGAAAAAGTTACAATCCTAAGCAAGAAGAATCCAATGCACAGAATTGTATAATATCTTAACACTAATAAAGGAAAATAATCAAATTTTGTGTATCATTGGAGCACATAATTTTATGGAAAGTTCAAGTAAGATGAATACAATCAAGGTTGATGACAGAAAGGATAATTATAGCCAATACTCAGTCAACTAAATTTGATCTGTTTCCTAATCAATATGAAACTTGCACCTTTAACGATCTTTCAGAGTCCAAGTCAACATTGCAGCGCACAAGTCAGACAATTATAATAACAAAATAGAACAGTATACCTCTCATCAAGAGGTGCAATATTGGCAGAAAAAATAGGCAACAGCTACAATTGTACCAGAAGAGTAGATTTGCTTCAGACCTAGAAAAATAAGGAAATCGAAAAGTCTCATTATCAACTAACATGTCACCAGGACAAACAGATCAACTTCCAAATAGTTATTGTGATTCTTCATAAAATTATCAAATTGACAAATTCAAATGACACATAAAAGTCAGAAAGGAATACATTTGCTTTGTTATCTAATAAAATCTTCAGAGTTCCTTTTTTTCCTGCTAATGCCGCACACTGTAAAGGTGTCCTACTCTCGGTCTCGGATACCATGTCTACAGTAGGATCCTTGGAGATCAGCAACTTAGCAACTTGTTCGCTACCTATACAATATATGATATCACCAAATTTACATTCTATAAGGTAAAAATCATTATTTACCAAACAGAGCTAAATACGTACATGCAAATACAATATCAATAGAACTAAGACAACATAACTAAGATGGAGAAATGAGCATGATAAACCTCTTTTCAGCAGCATAGTGTAGTGGTGTGTAAGCCCTGGCATCACTCAGCATGACCTTAGCGCCATTTTCGATTAGATACTTGGCAACAGAAGTCCTTTTCTCCAGAATTGCAATAATCAAAGGTGTGTTACCTACCTGCAACAACACATAATCATGAAAATTTACCAACACAAGCAAGCATTCACACACTCACATCTCCATAAGAAAACACAAAACTGATTAAACAAAAATAGAAAAACTGAATTACCATCGCCATCAACTCTACCATTGATATCAAGCTTTTGCACTTTAAACAACTCATTACATATCCCCACGCTCCCTGAATAAAATATCAAGCAAAATAATCATTCTTAGATCTTACACATCTCTATAAGAAAACACAAAACTGATTAAACAAAAATAGAAAAACTGAATTACCATCGCCATCAACTCTACCATTGATATCAAGCTTTTGCACTTTAAACAACTCATTACATATCCCCACGCTCCCTGAATAAAATATCAAGCAAAATAATCATTCTTAGATCTTACACAGCAGCATAATGATTACCATTCTCTCAAACAATTTTTAGTAATCATAATTATAACATAAAATCAAGTGTGAGGAAATGCACCAACCAAATTTTTTATGGTGAACTGTATCATTCAATCCCTCCACAAGTGGACCTAATATGAACTCCTCAAGCAAAAATTGTGCATAGCTTCCGTGGCCACCCCACTTAATACCTAGAAATGACTGCATGATCAAGAACCTAACTAAAAATCCAAAAACATATAAATGCATCAAACGTGGGGATCAATCGCATTTATATTGCAGCAAGTTATAACATTTTAGGGTGATGCATAATAAAAGGAAGAGCACCAAAGCATGGATACCTTGAGGGTTACCATGACAGAAGATGTCTTGTTCAGAAGATGATCTTTTTTTGAAGTTACACTTGAATAATTGCAGAAGCAAAAGTGAATCAGAAATTGAAAGCTACAGAGATGAAAACATGTATTAGTTGCAGGCATCATCAGCTAAAGCAATGGCTAACACATATTTAACAACAAAACATCTCTAATTATAGGCTTACTCGAAACATGATTTTGATCAATCAATGCATTACCTGAAAAATGTTCAAAAAATATTGCATGAAAAGCACAAAAAATGGTAAAGGATAATATTCAGAGGACAGTTTTTGCATGAGCTCCGGTCGGTGGAGGCTGGGGGTGGAGCTCCGGAGAATTACTTGCTAGATTTATAGATGCTCCCACTTTGTGCTCAGTCCTAGACAAATCCCATAAACCTCCCTCGCCTGATACCAGTGATACCAGCTGAATTCGGAGTCCCCAGTCTCCGGACCGTCACCTGGGATGATGATCAGTCCGGACGGAGCTCCCCTCTGGGATCAAGCAGGCTACTAGACTTGGACCTCTTGGAGGAAAACCGGAAGCAAGCAGCGCTGCATGAAGCTAAGGTAAAGGAACGAGTAAAGCGCTACCATGACAGAATCGTGCGGAAGAAGTCATTCGTCCCCGGAGATTGGGTGATGCGGAGGAACGACAAGAGTTTGCAGGAGGCTACCGGAAAGCTAGCACCAAACTGAGAAGGGCCGTATCAAGTCACAGTTTCATTTCTGGGTGGAAGTTACGAGCTGGCTGACCAGTCCGGACGAGCCATCCCCAGAAGGTGGAACATCACCAACCTTCGGAAATTTTACGGGGCATCCTGAATAGGTACACACTCCGGTAGGAAATGTAGCTCCGGGTCCTCTGGCTAGGGTTACACCTACAACCCCATTTTGTTTTATTTACCATGTACCCGATTCCGACCCTTGGAGGCAAAGAGTATGCCCGGGCGGAGTCTACTTGGTTTAATGAATGAATGAAGAGTTTGCGTTTTTCATACTTGTTTATGTCACATTTTATGCATTGTGATATGGTTCTGGATTTCCGGTGTAGATTGGACTTCCAGCAAGGTGATGACCTTCTCCCTGTACCTGCACGATGAGCAACGTGAGCTCAGGCGGGCGGCGTTTGGCTGTCGCCCGCTCCGACGCCCAAGTAAGATTTGGGGTGTTTTAGAGAGAGAAAATCTATGTAACAGGTTGAGAGAATCTGAGGAAAGAGAGAGGAATATCTCATTCCTTTATACCTGTTGGGAGCCTCATCCTGTGTGAGCGTCTCCATGGATTCTGTTGTGTTCCTCCAAGCGTTGTGCACAAGCTGTGCACGGGGGGCTCACGTGTGTGTACCATGTGTGAGCTGTCAAGCAAGGTGGGGGTCCTTATCTCGTGTGGTATGCTTGACCTTGTATGGGCTTTATGGCCCATACCGTATCAAGTCCCCCCTAGTCCTGTCCATGGTTCTCATGGTGCAGGACTATTTGCTGTGTTGTTCGTGGGCGTCGGTATGATTATGGCTTTGTGGAACTCGAGGTGAAGCTTCTGAACATGTTGGAGTAGTGTGACATGTTGACGTGCTTTATCTTGGTGACGATTTCCTTTACTTCTTTCTTTTGGCGGTTCATCTTTTCTGAACGGTCATGTCGTTTTGGCGTGTCTTGGAGAAAGGGAATGTCTTTTTTTCGAGAAAAAACACCATTTATTAGCCTGTTTTCCCATCAATCTATCATTGATGTGACGCGTCTTTTCAACCTATTTAAGTTGCCATTTTCAACTTTTTATTCCTTTCTTCTTACTTCTGTTTTTTCTCCAAGACTTTTCCTTTGTTTCTTTCTCCCCCTTCATGATGAAGAGTACCATTGAAACCCTTTTTTTGTACTACTATCGAGGCGGAGTTGTCAGTTCTTCGCTGTCGCTGTGAAACTGTGGCCTCTATGCAGGCCAATGCCCTTCTTTCTGAGGAAGCAGATCCCGTTCAGGTGGATCTTGCCGACTGTTTTGCCTTGCCAGCGGATGATGTGTCGGCTGACCAAGTTAAGGATGGGTTCTGTGTGGTTTACTTGGAATGCTTTGACCATTGTGGTCTGCGTTTCCCATTTTCCCCCTTTTTCCAGTCGGTCCTAGGGTTTTACGATCTAAATTTTTCCTCCTAACCCCAAACTCGGTCCATATCTTGGTGGGCTTTGAGGTTTTGTGCAGGGTCCACAAGGTTGAACCGACCCATCAGCTGTTTCGCGCCTTCTACCATCCATGCAATGATCTAGCTGGTTTTTCTTGAAGAATTAGGAGGGTTCCAAGGTGGTGACCGAGTTGCCGACTCGGGTTGATTGGACTCGCAAGTTTGCATTTGTGAAGAAGTCCTTGGTTTTTGGTGAAAATTCGGGCGTCTATCCGCCGGGGCCCCTCCGCAGCCGCACTAAGTCTCCTGATGAGGGAGAAATGGTCCCTTTGCGCGCTTCCGTCGACTTGCTGAGGAAGAATCCCACTCCTGCTTACTACTTGTGTCGTGATGCTCTTTTGCAGGCATCTGGGATGTCCTTCCTTCCCATGACTTGTGAAACAGTGACGGAGCCTCTCATTGTGTGTAAGTATCTCACCTTTATGTTTGTTAATGTCATTGTGTGGTTACTGAATTTTTATCTCGTTCCTTCTTTTTGTAATGTTGTTTCCCCTACTCAAGTTGAACCTCCTGCTTCTGCGGGAACCAGACGCCGTCCGTCTCGTCTGAGTTGGGGCCTGAGCAGGGGATCAGGAGAGGGGCTGCCTGTTGGAGTGATTGACTTGACTAGCGACATACCATCTCATTCCAGGAAAAGGCCTTCATCCTCATCAGATACTGGTGGTAAGCAGGCTCGTGCCAAGACAGAGGACATGCTGGACGAGTCCAAGGTGCAGGACATGTTGGAGGCCACCAAGTCAGAGGTCATGGCGGAGGTGGATCAAGGTGAGATGCGTCACCCTACCAAGGATCCTCATCTGGAGGAATGTATTGCCTCTTTGCTGGGAGGACTTGGTCATGTGTTGGGAGAGAAGCCTTTGGATCCTGCCCCTGAGACACAAGTCTGTCCTACAGCTTCCCTCCGTCAACTCCTGCTGCAATCTATCCCTGATGACCATATGCAATCCTGGCGCGCCAATCCACTCATCAACCTGTCAGGGGTGAGCAACATAGGAGATAGAATGGCTGCTACAGCTATGGAGGTATCCCTTGGCTTCTTCTGTTTTACTTTGTTTTTGTTCTCTCTGTGTCTTTGTTCTTTATTTTTCTTTTGCTTGTTGCACAGGGTCTGTGTGTTGCTGTTGCTGTCCAAGCTTGGGAGAGGGATCTTGGAGGTGACCTTGGCAAGGCGAAGGAAATGTTTGACAAGGCAGATGCCAACATTGCTAAGATTCGCGAGCTGGTCAGGGAGAAGGATCTGGCTCTTGCCCAACTTCAGTCTGATAAAGAGAAGCTGCTTGAGACCAAGCTAGGTCTGAATGAGGAGGTGGCTCGTCTTGCTGACAAGAACAAAGAGACAAACGAGAAGCTAAACATGGCAATGACGGCCAACCAGGATCTGGCAATCAAGATCAAATCTCTGGGTGCCGACTTGGAGTTGGAGCGTGGGGTGAGTGCTTCTCTGCGTAGTCAGTTGGACCAGCGTGACTCTGTTATTGGGGAGCATCTCAGGACAAGAGTTTGGCTCAGGGATGAGGGTTTCAGCAAGATCAGGGCCAGTGTGGATAAGAGCCCGGTGGCCAGGCATCTTCTAGATGAGGCCCTAATTGAAGCTGATCACATCATGGCCAATGTGCCAAATGATGCTGAGATGAAGGTCCAGCTTGGTCGTGTGCAGGCCCCTTCCAGCAGTATGACTTCCAGGAATACTTCTCCACCCTTGGTCCTGACTTGGTCTTGGGGGACCTGATGAAGTGGCAGCCAGACCAGCCAGCTCCCTCTGCCTTTGACAACAAGTAGAAGTCAAGATGGTGAAGGCGTTTTTTTTACTTTTGCTTTATTCTGGACTGGTTGATGAGCTTGCATGCTCTTTTTATGGCGCTTGTGCCATATTTTTATTCCTTTTGAATATTTTGAATTCGTATTTCTGGGATATTTCTAATTAGCACATGCTTTTATTACTTGTCTGTTTTTCTTGCTTTAACAAGCTTTTATTTGTTGCAAATTTATGGGCATGATGGGCGTCTCCATCATGTAGCCCTTTGCACCATGAAACAAGTTGAATTCAGTGTTTCAACTTGTTTTCTATGGTTTAAGGCATCATAGCCCTTTTTTGGATGCAAGTTTCTTTTTTGAAACTGTTTGCATTTATTTTTGGTTCTTTTGTTTTTTTGAACTCCATTTTCTTGCATTTCTATTTCAAGTCATATTGGCTCTTGTTGTCACTGCATTTTTTTAAAAAGATAGCAAGTAGAAATGACCTCTACCAGTTGACTGGTTCGTGTCAGTGCATTATTTAAAGAATAAATCGAGAAAAGAGTCATCTACCAGATGACTGGTTTGTGCCTTGGTGAGATCATCTTGCAAACCTTATCAGGCTGCTTGACCTTTGTTGGGGGTTTTTTTCATTTCATGAGGCTTCCCTCAAGATCATCTTCCATACTCTAAACGAGTTGCCTGGCCTCTATTGGGATCCTCCAATGTAATACTTGCGGAGGTTGTTCATGTGCCAGGTTCTTGGAACCGGTCTTCCATCCAGGTGCTCCAGCTTGTATGCTCCTTTTCCCAGCGCCTCAACGACACGGTTGGGGCCTTCCCAGTTGGCATCCAACTTGAGTTGTCCTTCCACACTTGATGCTTCATTCTTTCTCAAGGCTAGGTCACCAGCCTTCAGGTTGCGAGGTCGCAGCTTGTTGTTGTATCTTTGTTCCATCCAGGACTTGTAGGTTGCTTCTTTGAGCGATGCTTTCTCCGCTCATGTTCTAGCTCCTCCAAGTTCTGTCTCAATCCTTCGTCGTTTCTTGCAACTGGCAGAGGATCTTCCACTCGCAGGGTAGGTACAAGCATCTCAGGTGGTATGATGGCTTCAGTGCCAAAACACAGTCTGTAGGGGGGCTCTCCTGTACTGGTTCTGGGAGTCATCCTGTAAGACCACAACACGCTGTGAAGCTCCTCTGTCCATGCTCCCTTGCGCTGCTCGAGTTTCTTCTTGAGTCCTTGCACGATGGTTCGGTTTGTGACTTCCACCTGCCCATTGGCTTGTGGGTGAGCCACTTATGTAAACTTCTGCTTGATGCCCATGTTGCTGCACCAGTCCTTGAACACTTCTCCTTTGAACTGAGTGCCATTGTCACTGACTAGTACTTGTGGGATCCCAAAACGACAGACCACGTTCTTCCACACAAAGCTCGTCATCCTTCGCCCTGTTACGGTTACCATTGCCTCAGCTTCGACCCACTTGGTGAAATAATCAACTGCCACAACAAGGAAATGACGTCTTCCTGTTGCGGCTGGGAAAGGGCCAACAATATCAATTCCCCACATCGCAAAGGGCCACGGAGACTGTATGGGCGTCAGCTTCTCACTCTGCAACCTTGGTACATTTGCATGTGTTTGACATTTCTTGCAACTCTTGGTCATCTGGTTGATATCTTCTTTCATGCGAGGCCAATAGTAACCCGCTCTGGTGATCCGCAATGCGAGTGCTTTGCCGCCTTAATGACTTCCGCAACATCCTGCATGCACCTCTCGAACCACTCGCATTGCTTCTGACTGGGTGAGACATCTCAACCAAGGTTCTAGAAAACCCCGTCTGTATAGAACTCCATCTTTCAGCGCATAGTTAGGAGCGTTGATTTTCAGCTTTCTGGCTTCCTTGCTGCATTGGGGGACCCCGACCGGCAGCTTCTAGGTTTCCCCATCTCTCCTAAACTTTCCCCGGTCTTCGGCCTGAGCTGTATGAGGCAGAAACTCGTCTCACGTACGGTTCGGAGGCCGAGCCCCACCCCAGCACTCCGTTGGCAAGGAAATCCATCATCGGTTTCATCCAGCTTGTTCCCTCAACAACATCAATAGCTCCCACCGTCTTGTTGTCAGTTGACCTGTGTGTGAGGGTTTCCACCATCACTGCCTTGTTCAAGTGTGCCCGTGTTGAGGATGCTAACTTGCTCAAGGCGTCAGCTCTGGTGTTTTTTGACCTTGGCACGTTGATGATGTCGAATTCCTCGAATTCCGACGCCAACAATCTCACCTTGTCCCTGTACTTCATCATGCCAGGGTCCTTAGCTAGATAAGCTCCTTCATATTGTTTCGCCACAAGCATCGAGTCGCTGTGTGCCATCAACTTCCTTGCTCCAAGCTTCTTTGCTATCTCCATTCCCGCAATCAGGGCTTCGTACTCAGCTTCATTGTTTGATGCAGGAAATTCGAATCTCAATGCATAAGTGACTTCAACTCCACTTGGGTCGGTCAGAACCAAACCCGCGCTGGCACCTTCCACACCGGATGCTCCATCTACATGTAGCTGCCACTTGTCACTTGGAGCTCGCTTTCTCTTTTCTCCAGCTACGCTGGTTTCGGGTGGGGGTGTTGCTTTCTTCACTTCTGGAGGCATTTCTGCTAGGAAGTCAGCGACAACTTGGCCCTTGAAGACCTTTCTTGGTGAGCATTCGATGGAGTGCTCGCCAAGTTCCACCGCCCATTTAGCCAACCGGCCTGATGCTTCTGGTCTGGTGAGGGTGGCCTTCATGGGGTGGTTGGTTAGCACCACCACAGGATGCGCCTGGAAATAGTGTCTGAGCCGTCGGGCTGCGTGCACCACAACCAGGGCCATCTTTTCTTCTCCAGTGTACCTTGTTTCTGCTCCCTGCAAAACTCTACTTACAAAGTATATGGGTTTCTGTACCTTACTTTCTTCTCATACAAGGGTTGCACTGACGGTCTCCACTCCGGCTGACACGTACAGGTAGAGGGTTTCACCCTGTTGAGGTGATGTCAACAAGGGCAAGCTATGCAAGTGCTTCTTTAAGTCGTCGAAAGCTTCATCTTGTTCAGGTCCCCAGCTGACATCTCCCTTCTTGTTGACACTGTTCTTCAGCGCCTTGAAGAAAGGGAGTGCGCGTTCAGCTGCTCTTGATAAGAAACGGTTCAATGCCGCCAGCTTGCCGTTCAGACTTTGTACTTCCTTCACTGTCCTTGGAGGTTTCATGTCCAGCACCGCCTTGACCTTGTCTGGATTTGCTCGTACCCCCTTGTTTGTGACCATGTGGCCCAAGAATCGTCCTTCTTGGACCCCGAACTGGCACTTGAGAGGGTTGAGTTTTATACCTGTGCTTCGAAAACGCTCCAGAGTTTCCTTCACATCTTCAGTCAGCGTGTTGAAGTCCCTGCTCTTGATCACCATGTCTTCGATGTAGATCTCCAAGTTCCGTCCTATCTGCTCCTTGAATATTTTGTCGACCGCACGTTGATATGTTGTTCCAGCATTCTTGAGTCCGAACGGCATCATCCGGTATCCAAATGCTCCTCTCTTCGTAATAAAGGCTGTCTTCTCCACATCCTCCTTCTTCATGGGGATTTGGTGATAACCTTTATACCCATCAAGGAAACACTTCACCTTGTACTCTGCCAATGCGTCCACCTTCTGATCAATCATTGGCAGCGGGTACCAATCTTTAGGACAGGTCTTGTTGAGGCTGGTGTAATTAATACACATCCTACACGATCCGTTTGGTTTCTTAACCAAGACGGGGTTGGCTAGCCAGGTGGGGTACTTCACCTCGACCAGAATACCCGACTTGATCAACTCGTCCACTTCCTTGTTGACTACCTCGTTCCTGTCCTTGCAGAGTGCTCGCTTGTTCTGGAAAACAGGCTTGTAGTCCGGTGAGATCTTGAGGGCGTGGCACCCAATCTCATCCGACACCCCTGTCATGTCGCTGGACTCCTATGCGAACACGTCTGCGTAATCCCTTAGCACTGCGGCTAATCTCTCTTTCACGTCTTACGGTAGAGACACTCCAACCTGCACGACCTGGTTCCCCTTGCGCCCCAGTTCGACAGGTGCAGTCTCGCCTACCGGGTCTTCTTCCTCGCGTAGTGTTGCGGTCGTCACCATGGCCACAGCACGTCGGCTGTAACCTGGACCTACTTCTTCAACCGTGCCATCCACATTCCTCTTCTTGTTGCTAAGAGCAATGCGGTGACACTCCCTTGCTTTCTGCTGGTCTCCTTTAACCGTAGCGATGCCTGCCTTGGTTGGAAACTTGAGTAACAGGTGCAAGGTCGACACTATTCCCTTCATGAGTGCTAGCGCAGGACACCCCAGTATCATGTTGTAGGGACTGCTGGCTATCACCACAATGAACTCCACCTCGATGGTTTTGCTATATGGGTGTTCACCAACAGTTATGGGGATGTAAATTGTACCTTCTGGCCATACCTCCATGTCCGCAAAGTCCACGAGCGGGGTGGCAGTAGGCTTCAACTTCTTCTTCATGTCCTCGCCCAGTTGCGTGAAACAGTGCCAGTACATCACCTCGGCTGAGCTGCCCCCATCCACATACACCCTGTGAATGAGCTTGTCTGCAATCTGGATTTGGATTACCACCGCATCACCTCCAGCAGGACGATCTGGGATTGGGTCCTTTGAGCTGAACATGATGACTTCATCCTCCGCCAACTTCCTTTCTCTCGGTGTTGGTTCTGGCACCTTCCTACACCGAGCCTTCCTCTGGGATTCTGTCTTGTCGCCTGCACTTCCACCTATGATGGTGTAAATGTTGGTAATGGCTGACTTCCTTCTGCTGTCGTCCGGGGTGTCTTCCCGGTCTGCACGCTGGCGCTTCTCATAATGCTCGTCCTCATCTTCCGAATACCTCCCTACTCGTGCCACCTCCTTCCCCTTGAATCTGGGACGAGAGGGTTATGGATTCCGAGCTCTTCCTCTTGTATCCCTTTGAAAATCCGTCCGTCCAGATGCTTCGGTCGACCAAGTAGCCTTGTTGTGGGCTCTGGCCTCCTTGGCGAGGTGGGTTAGTTGTCCGGATCTCACACACTTCTCAATTGCAGCAAGCAAGTGGTAACAATCGTTGGTGTCGTGTCCATGGTCATTGTGGTATTCACAGTAATACGCCTTGTTCCTCATGTTGGCTGGCTTTTTCATCCTGCTCGGAGCATCTAGCAGGTTCTTGCCAGCTACCAAGCTGAGGATCTCACATGGTGATTGTGTCAGCGGGGTGAAGGAGGTGCCCTTCAACTTGCTGAACTTCTCACCTCCACCCTTTTTTGATGGTTGCGTGTTGGAACCAGTGTTCTTCTTGTTCTTGTTGCGTGCGACATAACCGTCATCATCCCCTTCCAGGTTCATCTCGTCAACACGTGAAAAGCTTTCAATGCGTTCCATCAACTCCTCCATGGTCTTCACCTTGCGGAGATAGCACTCCTGCTTCATCTCCTTGTGAATCAACCCCTTTACAAAAGAGTCGATCATCAGCTTCTCGGTGAGGTTCTTCACCTGGTTGGCCAGACTCGAGGCCCGTTCCCAATACTCGAACAAACTTTCTCCTCTCTTCTGGCGGATTGACATGATGTCGGTGCACTCCTTAGTGAACTGCTTCCTCTGCATGAACCTGCGCAGGAACTTCTCCTCCAACATCTTGAAGCTGGCGATGCTGCCATCTGGCAGAGCCTTGAACCACAGACGCGCTGCTCCAGTGAGGGTGGTAGCAAACGCCTTGCACCAGATCGCCTGCGGGATGGCGTACGTCGACATGTTGGTGATGAACGCGTGCATGTGGTCCTCAGGATTGACAGCACCGCTATACGTGCCCAGGTTCTGGGGGATCTTGGTCTTGGGATCGGCCACAGCGAGCCGGATCTTCTTCACCCACGGTGACCCTTTTTCGATCTCCGGAAGGTGATCTTCATAATCTCCATGCCTCCTGTCATTTGTTAGTGCAAAATTTGGCATTGTTGTGTGGGAACCAGATAATGTCTTCCAAGCACATATTAGATACGCTTTCCTAAAAGAAATTTACGGACCCACTAAGAACAACAGGTTGCACGGTAACTCTTTTGAGATACGAAGAAGAACACATTGGATCTTGGTTGTTATCAAGAAACAATAACACAAGAGTTTGTATAGATTTATGTCTAAAGACAAGAAATAGTTCTGCAGTTAACTATTTCTAAAGAAAGTAAGATAACCTATATTCCTATTGTTTTATTAGTTACTCATACATGTGGCTTACCACTCCTTATATAGGAAGTGATTCGTAAGGATATCACTCTTCATATGATTTGTATAGACACAACTCTACAAAGAGACACATTCAACTCTTGCATGCTACATTGAATGTTATGTTAATGGATGCAACCATTCACATTATTTATATAATTATTTATATATTCTCAAGTATACATACACTCAAACTCCACAACTCCCGTGTATTATACTCCACATATATACCACGAATTCATTTTACTCTAAATGTTCCAACAATCCTCCCCCATTTATAGTACAAATGTTTCTAATTCGTAACCTTGCATTTTAGACAAAATAAACAAGACTTATGCATAATGAAAATATCACGAAGATTGAATTTTCACTTAGTATAACATACTTGACAGTATCTCGGATTGAAATGATTGACCAGGCATTGAATCATACAACCACTACGAAACACTGAAGATGTCAAACACACAAATCTAAGACAAACTACATTGCATACTTGACTCCTTTTAAAATATAGGCCATGAGTCCAAATCCATTTCATGAGCGTTACAAGTCAAACCCCAAACTTGGTGAAGCGGCCAAACCTCTTTACTCATATAGGTAAACCTTAAAATACCATGCTCCTGCAACTTGAGCAAATCTACCTAAGGTTTATTAAGATGTTGATCAACCTTCCTTCATTGCAGAAATACATGCACTCACCTAGGGATAAATACGGATTTATAGTGCACCAAATTTAAAGTAAAGTTGGATCCTCATTTGAATTCAAGATCTTGCGTTATACAAGACGTCGAATTGATTATTCTTCATTTGTCCTTTAATTTGGGTTTGCAACCCATCTCTTTTAAATATCAAATATCTTTGAATCCATTTAAAGGAGACGCAATCCCTTTTCAAAGAAGAACCACCATAGTTCCAACATAAGCACATGCTTTAGAGGCATTTCATATTGGATTTTCTCAGGCATTTCTTGTACTTCTATAACACCCAAAACAAGATTACTCCAGATTCTATTGAATCACAAATCTTTAAAGTTTTGGATTTCTTTAAATTACATACAAGATTTTTTCAGATTCTATCGAATCACAAATCTAATAGGCTTTGAATGTCTTTAGAAACCAAACAAGATTTTTAATTTTTAAATCCATTGAATCACAAATCTTTAGGTTTTGAATTTCCTCAAAATCACACAAAAGATTTTCCAGTTTCAATTAAACCACAAATCTACTAGGTTGAACAGACATCTATAACCTAAAATAGTATTATTTCACTAATAATAATCAGAATTCTTAACATATCGAATTCATGTCATATGGTTTCCTCATGGTTTATCAAACCAAAACCAAAAACTCATTTTCTTGAGACACATGACAATAAAATAAATACATTTCACCTTGGCATCTTATGCTTATTCATGAAATTAGGTTATCATAAATAACTAATTTATTTTACAATAAAATAACTAAACCCCCATGTCATGTAATTATTTCAAATTTACAAAGTGCAAATCATGACTTTAACCACAATTGCATGAATAAAACATGCAATTTTCAAACATGACTTCAACTATATTAATAAATTGCCAATTCAACCAAAACATGATTTTCTCTTTCATGAAGCCAAATCACATATACATATATATATTTATATATTGCTATATATTAACAATCATAATTAATTTTCTGAATGCAATAAAGCAAACACATTGTATTTATAGCCGATCATACATATAAAAGAATTCAACCATTCTATTTGTGCTAATAAAGTGATTACAAGTATATTATTATTCAAACTCCATGCAAATCATGCAAAACAATTAATTAAAATAGTATCAAACACAACATAATACTTACTTAATTAATTATCATAAATCAAAAGATTTCATCACCCTTTAATTTATATCAAGCAATCACTTTATTTATGTAAAATATAAATAAGAGTTAAATCAAAACTTACGACAATATGCTAGCAATTTCATTCCATGATTTTGTTGATTCCACTACGTGCTACTCGAACTCCTCCCCTCATAGCAATAGACATGTCTTGACCAGACTACACATGTAATGCGTCAAAATGCATTCCATCTAGTTCTTCGACGCACATACTCTTCAACTCGTTATCATAAACAAAGAGTAGTCATCTCCATCGAGAAAGAAGCCATTATCCACATATAAATTTCTTTTAGATTGTTATTGCAAAATTTGGCACTAGTGTGTGGGAACCGGATAATGTCTTCCAAGCACATATTAGATACGTTTTCCTAAAAGAAATTTACCGACCCACTAAGAAAAACAGGTTGCACGGTAATTCTTTTGATATACGAAGAAGAACACATTGGATCTTGGTTGTTATCAAGAAACAATAACACAAGAGTTTGTATAGATTTATGTCTAAAGACAAGAAATAGTTCTGCGGTAAATTATTTCCAAAGCAAGTAAGATAACCTATATTCCTATTGTTTTATTAGTTACTCATACATGTGGCTTACCACTCCTTATATAAGAAGTGATTCGTAAGGATATCACTCTACATATGATTTGTATAGACACAACTCTACAAAGAGACACATTCAACTCTTGCATGCTACATTGAATGTTATGTTAATGGATGCAACCATTCACATTATTTATATAATTATTTATATGTCCTCAAGTGTACATACACTCAAACTCCACAACTACCGTGTATTATACTCCACATATATACCACGAATTCATTTTACTATAAATGTTCTAACAACAGTGGATCTTGGTCTTGGGATCGGCCACAGCGAGCCGGACCTTCTTCACCCACGATGACCCTTTTCCGATCTCCGGAAGGTGATATTCATAATCTCCACGCCTCCTGTCATCCACGTGAACTTCTCTGGCGTTGGAATAAACATAGCCCGATTTCCAGTCGTTGAGATCTGGATCCTGACCTCTCCCTCTGTGCTGACAGGATCCGCGCCCATCCGATTTGGCTGCGTCGTTGTTGCTGCCTTTCTTCTGGGATTGCTTCTTCGCCGGGAGGTGCGACGCTGCTTCTTGTTCCTCGCCGTCGAAATTCAGCTTTGTCGGCGCAATCCTCTGGCTGAGCTGTCGGGCTTCCTCCTTCTCTTCTAGGGATTTCAATTTTGACAACACCCTCTCCTGGGATGCTATGAACGGAGCCATCATGACCTGAAACATCTCCGGAGTCATGGGCTCTTGGTTGGTGTGCCGCAAGGGTGGGTTTGCCGGCGGCGTGACATCAAGGATGGTCCCCTCTGCAATCGGGGTCTGCTCCATCGAACTTCAATCAGTGAATCGAGCTGCGTGAGCGAGATATATCAGCGCTCCCCACAGACGGCGCCAATGATATGGTTCTGGATTTCCGGTGTAGATTGGAATTCCAGCAAGGTGATGACCTTCTCCCTGTACCTGCACGATGAGCAACGTGAGCTCACGCGGGCGGCGTTTGGCCGTCGCCCGCTCTGACGCCCAAGTAAGATTTGGGGTGTTTTAGAGAGAGAAAATCTATGTAACAGGTTGAGAGAATCTGAGGAAAGAGAGAGGAAGCTCTCCTTCCTTTATACCTGTTGGGAGCATCATCCTATGTGAGCGTCTCCATGGATTCTGTTGTGTTCCTCCATGCGTTGTGCACGAGCTGTGCACGGGGGGCTCACGTGTGTGTACTATGTGTGAGCTGTCAAGCAAGGTGGGGGTCCTTATCTCTTGTGGTATGCTTGACCTTTTATGGGCTTTATGGCCCATACCGTATCACATTGATTCCCTCTGTTGTGAATGAATAAACTGATGGGGGTGAGGGAAGAAAGGAACGGACAGTTTGATCAAAGACGATAAGATGGAACGCTTGAATAAGCAAAATCTTAAAGAAAAAGAGATATATTTGAATAAATGTAATACATGACAGTCCAGATAGACTGGTATACAAATACAAGGAAAAGGAATACAATTGTGTCAATAGGTCCAGGCGGACTAGTATACAGACAAGAGGAGATAAAAGTACAAACAAATAAACAAAATGCCTAATAAGTCCGGGCGGACTTGTATACAAAATGAAACAATGAGAAACTATCTACTTGGAATCCGGAGTAGGGGGCTCCGGAGAGGGCACTGGCGCGGCAACCTCCGGTATACGGATCTCCGGATCTTGAGGGTTTGCGCCGGTCTTAGGAGTCTCCTCCCTCGCAGGATCCCGCTCCAGAGTATCGGGGTCAAGGTCATAAAACTTAGTACCACTTGATTGACCCACTTGGCCCAAGTATGGATAGGGGGTTTCGGGAAGTTCTGACTAGGGACCTGGTACCTCCAAAGATTCCGTCAGAGTCGGAGTCAGAGGTTTGCATCTCTTCTCCGGAAACCTTTGACTTACCCTTGGAAGAAGGCCCTCCACCTCGCGACGGGAAAACGGCCCTGCGAGGATTCTGAGACGGTGAACCGATCCGGACGGGGACATGGGGGCACGCTTGTCGAGCACCTCCGTAGCGACCATTTCTGCGATTACCACTTCCGCGGCGGTTGCCCCGGAATCCCACACTACCCCTACCTCTGCCCCTGCCTCGGATACTAGTCAGTCGACGCCTTGCCAATTTAGCTAACTCCCTAATGATAAAGGGACGAATAATGGCAGCATCCGCCTGGAGATGTGCAACACAACGGGCGGACTTCTCTGGATCGACGGACACTTGAATACCAGTGTACCTCTCGAAGGTGAAGTCTACTGAGACGTGGCTCGGGATGAGAATGAGTGAAGGAGAAATCTGAGTACCAGCGTGCATCCGTTTCCACCACTCAACCGCTTCCTCAAACGCCGGACGATAGCGAGACTCTCAATCGTTCCAATCCATCTTAAATATCCGGACGATTAGCGCACTCACGTCACGGGAAAAGTTGCGATACACGGGCGGAGATACGAGTCCGAGTCGGAGGCCGGTAAGATGAAATGACAATTGCAGGGTCATCAGATTTTCATTAAGAATCATGACCCAGCCGGCCAACTCGTGATTCTCTTCCTCCAACTTCAAGTAATCTCGCAAGTAATCCGTCCTCCTCTCCAGCCACTTCAGCTTATCACAACAGAATGGAAGTTCGGACCACACCAGATCCAGCTCGATTTTTAACTTGGCCTCGTAGTCCTCGTGTTCAGCTTGAAGCATGGAGATCGTGGCATCCGCGTCTAGGTTCGCATTGATCCGTTCTCGCGCAAAGGCCTGGCATTGGGACAGAGTCCCAAACTCGTCGGATATCTCCCGGAGGTAAACAACCAAGGAGAGAATGTCCGGAAACTCCTCCATGAGGGGTTCCATTCCGGACCGGACAAACAGCTCGCGGGTCCGTTCCCCATCCATTCTCCATCCGGACAACTCCGTCTCCAGTTCTAGACACCTATGGCATGGAGGGATCGTCAAATGAGAGCTAGCCGGAGAAGGGCACATTCCTCTTTCTCCGGATCGGAGCACAGGACCTTGGCCTCCGGGCTAAGAATAACACAAAAAATGATAAGGCAAAACGAAAATGAAAGTATGAGACAAAAGAATAGGCAAATAAGATTCATTTCATGGTGAAAAGAATTACATTATCCGGAGGGTTATCATCCCCATCTGAGTCGTCGCTTCCGCCCTTCCTACACTAAACAAAAGAATATCAATTCTAGCCGGACAGAAGCGATTACAAAAAACAAATTACATGGAAAAAAGAACTAAGGAGTGAGATCTACATCAGTCTCCTCGCTATCATGACCGTCATTGCCACCTACATCCCCGCCTCTGGCCCTACCAACCCCACCATCATCTTCTTCATCCTATAACCATGAGAGCCGCCGCCGGGTTGATGACCGCCACCGCAGCTTCATCCACCATCTCCTTCACCAGAGGCTGCTTGCTGAAGGTCGCATTCGCTTATGCCAGAGCCTCCTTCTTGGCCTTCTCCTGCTCAAACAGGGCTAGCTCGCGCTTCCTTTTCTTCTCCTTCTCCTCATCGACTTGTGGTGTTTTCATGTCTGTCCCAGAACCGGATTTTGGTTTCTCCGTCCTACCCGTCTTGCCTGACCCGGAAGGCGGATTGACGCCAGCCTCAATTGAAAGGAACTCTGCGAGTGCCAAAAGCGGGTGAGACAAAGAAGCACACACATAACGAAAAGACAACAAAAGAAGGGTGAATAGTTATGAGTCGGATACTGATTAACGTAGAAGCGGCACTTGGTAAACATCTCCGACTCGTACGCCATCAGGGGAAACACATACTTCCCGTTCCAGTACTTGGTTAGATCAAGCTGATTATAACTCAGCTTTGCAATACTCGCCTCCAATCCCTCCGGCCGGAACACCGTCTTCTCCTCCTTGGCATCAAAATTCCACTTGGGACACGGATACCAATAAAAGTGAAGTAGAACTTCTGCTAGTTGGCATAACTGTCGCGCTGACCCGTGCATCAGTCCTTCACCTTCACCCGCTTCTGAAATGTGAAGATCCCCTCGTCCTTGGTGCCCTCTAGATGGTAGAAGGCCCGAAACAGCTTGAGAGATGGCTTCACCTCGCAACGGTAGCAGTTGAGAAGGAACGCCCGGATAACAGCAATACAGTTGGGTTGCAGCTGGGCCGGAGATATCTGAAAGTGTTTGAAGATGGACAGGAAAAGGCGAGGAAGAGGGAAAGTGAGGCCATACAAAAAGTGACTCCGGGGAATGGCCGCCACCGTTGTATGGTCTCCCTCGAATAACTTCAGCCTAGAGTCAATTGAGACCGGAACTACCATCATCCGTACAAGTTCTTGCACAACGGGGTCAATGTCCACGGTGTCGCCCTCGACAGGATCCCTCTTCTCCGGAACGGGGTTCACCCCCACCTTCACTTCCTTATCCGAAACAGCAGCACCGCCCTCATCATCGGACGAATCCTCCCTATGATCATTGTTAGTGTTTTGATTGATAAGGACCTCGAGGTCCTTCTCGCTATTATTGGTAACCATGCTTGATCGAAATAACGACGAATATGAAGGGGAGAGAGAATATGAAGGAAGAGAGGAGAAAAGCGGGGAAAGAAAACAGGAAAACGAGAAACTTGAAAATGATTGATTGGGACTCCTATTTATAGAGATTCTGGTTGGGAAGAGGTCATTAGCAGACATGATACTATCATTGCTAAGTACGGTTTGGGCATTGCTGAAATCAAGGAATCATTAAAACAGTTGATTGCTCGCCTTGACGCATTGGATGCGAATAATCTGTCGCCACCATCACCTATGAATTCACCAGCAACCATAAAAACATCGATTGCTTGCTTCGAACCTATTATGCAGAATTTTACACCGATATTGAAGCCGCAGCATTTTTCGCCAACAGAGACACCAATGGATGAGCATAATTCACCATCATCTGTGAAGGTTCAACAACAGAAGCCATCCTCACTTCAAATGGATGATCAATCACAGCAACGATAGGAAGATCAAGTTCAAGGGCACCATCAATATCAATATATGGAGGTGTTAAATCAAAGATCCATCGAGCAGATCCGACCAAGAATGGAAGATATACATCAGCGTTTCAAGAAAAGAGAATTCAAAATCCATAAATTTGCTATTAAACCTTTTGATGGGTTTGGGATTCAAGCATGTCTTTTACGTTGGAAGTATCTTATTAATTGGAAAGGACATCCACGCAAGGAGTCAAGCATTGGTTCAGATTTGCAGAGTTCTTCCACGAATATTATTTGTTATAATTCGTCAGAGTCGAATTTTTTTTCAAGAGGGGGAGAATGATGAGGAATGGAAACAATTATTTTCCAAAACTATTCATGAAAAGTGAATTGTAGTTTAGAAAGGATTATATTTGTTTTCCTTTTTTAGTTTTAGTATAGAATTAGGACATATATTATTTTCCTATTTTGTTTTTACTTTCATAGCTATATATATTGTAATCCTTATAGAGAAAAGAAGAGGAGATTTTGAGATTTTATAAAAATTCAGAGTATGAGTATTAAACCAGTTTTCCCGGAGGTGTGATTGCCAAAGGATTTATATATATTTTTCTAGGTGTGACTGCCAAGATTAATTATATACTTTGTTACGATTTCTTTTTCCAACCACGATTAATCAACGCACGAGCACTGCATCAGATGACCCCCACCTTCTCCTACCCTATCTCGCACGTCTTTTTCCAAGTCCACCACCTCGGGTGCCTTGGCGGGAGCAGCAGCCTAGGCCGCCTTCCATGCTCGAAATTCCCCAAATTCCGTAGCATTGGTATGGATGGTATCCGGCCCTTCCTGCTCGTTTTCCCATGGAGCTTCGTCCCCGGAATCCGAATATTCCTCCTACTTAGATCCTTCACCGTCCCCGAAAGTCTCCAGATTCTGCCTCTCCTTCTCCTGCCGGGCTTTTTCCCTCTGTTCTTTTTGCGTCTCCCTGAGGGTGCGCTCCGGCACTATCTTCTTTCCTCTACGCTTCTCAGCAGCTAATCGGGCAGTCTCTTTGCGCGCCTGTTCCTTCTCCTCGGCAGCCTTGCATGCCGCCACAGCAGATGCGGCTCTTTTTGTCTTGGGCCGCCCTCTGCTTAGTTGGTGTCTTTCTAGGCCTACCGCGTGGCATAACGAAGCAAAAGATATCGTGTCCCACCGGGCGTGCCAACTGATGCTACCAGTCTACTCTTGGATACCAGCTCCGGAATAGACTTGATCCGGGGTAAGCTGGGATCCTAGCCTGTGGTGGATCTCTCACCTAGATCCTGCAAAATAAAGCCACCGGGGTCTCCCGAGGGTAGACGCTCCGGCGTGATGATGAAGATTGGGCTTTATGCAGAGGAGAGAGAATATGAATAAAATACAGAGAGTATCTAAGTCTGTTGATCATCCCTCTATTTATAATGGAAGAGCCCAATGCGTCTTTAGCCGAGTGGTCCTCCTTTTTTTGTGTTCTCGGGGTGTGAAGTCATTATCATGTCCTTCTTGTCCCCGGGTGCGTCCAACATAGCTGATGTCACGCTAGGACCACCTGTGGGCTGAGCTCTCTCTACTCTTTTGCCATCTTACTTCATGTAGACCTTCATGGGCCTCGGCCCATATCACCACTAAAATATGAGGGGCCCCAAATTTTATATTTTTATACATTTAAGATATAATTGAAAAAGATTTTTAGAGATTTAGAAAAAATCGAGGCAACAATTGAACTAGAGTCAAATTGAGGGGCATAAAAGCTTTATATTATTCATATATTTCGTTATGACTAAGGTATAATTACAAATAATTTTGAAAAATGTTTAAAAATTGGAACAAAAAAGACTTTATTTAAGGAATCCATCTATACAAATAGAATTTAAAAAATAAAATTCATCTAAGAAATCCTTCTATAAAAATATAATTTAAATACTGCACATGTATAAAAACATTGAGGCCACCAAATTTTGGAGGGCCTGTGCGGCTACAGAAGCCGCACATGCTCAGAGACAATAATGACCAGAGTATGGACCAAATGAATCTTGCGTGCATAACCTTTTATTTAGTGCGGGCAAATTAAATGTACGGGGGAGGTTGTATCTTTAGATGGAGCCGCTCTGAGAAGAAACGGACTCCTAACCTTCCTACACAGGTATTATACTACTTTTTCCTCTTTGATAAGGGATATGTGTTTGTGTGTATTAATTTGAAATGGAGATTCAAGATGTATATTTATAAAACCTTAAAAAAACTGTTGTTTTATCAACAACGACATTAATATACTGTTCCCGGTATGCCCCGAAATATCTGAACCAGTAAAATTGGCGGAAAGGAAGATGGAAGCCAAGATGGAGGCCCTGTGGGAGATAAACAATAGTCTAAGGAAGGAGCGAGCAGCACATAAACACATTATCGGTTCAACATACAAAAAAAGGCAATTCGAATCCTTACTAGATGAGATTATGCTAGCCTTGATGCCACCTCCACCTCCACCACCAGGGGCTTCTTCTCGGGTTGAGGAAGAGCAGGAGCTGATTCATTTGAACCTGAACTAGCAATGATGTTAAATTTGCCATTTTTATTCTGTGTGGAATTTTGTTTACTTTTCCAAATCAAAACACCATTTTGTGTAAGTTTGTGCAAATCAAATGTATTGATTGGATTTTTTTTATTTTGTGCAAAAATGGTGCAAAAACAAATTTACAAATTAAATCTATATAATTTTGTACATTTAAACAGAAGTCAACTAAATTTATTAAAAATATTTAAAACCCAATAGTGATTTGAACCAAAATATTGTTAATCTGAACAAATTTCTTTGTAATTAAAAATATTTGGAAGAAATGTTTGTTTTATCACCGGACATTAGTTGATCAATTGATTTCTGGATATAAAATAAGTATTTTAATATAGTGCCATTCCTGAGCACGTGCGGGGCGCGTGCGTGCGTGTTCTTCTTTTTTCTTTTTTCTTTTTTGTGAAACCACCATGAGGTGGAGAGTTTGTTGAATGAATACAAGCCTCAGTTAGTGTGCATCATAGAAACTAAATCAAGTGTGGAAGAGATGGAGGCATGGCAACAGAATACTAGATACTGGAATGGTTGGCACTCACAAGCAAATGGTTTAGCAGGTGTTTTTTACTTTGTTGTGGTCTTCTTCTAGTCAGGTTACTATAGTAAGTAGTAGTAGTAATCATGCATTAGTTAAGTGTAGTGGAGGTAGTGGGAGGAGTTGTTTCCAACTATTTTTGTATGGGAATCCTTTCGTTAGTTAAAGGAATCAGGTGTGGAATGAAATTAGAGGCAGGTTGCCGAATTCAAAATATCCTATTGTACTTTTAGGCGACTTTAACAAATTCTGTCTCAAGACGATAAGCTCGGGGGATCCTTTTGCACCAAATAGGCAGAGTCAGCATTTAGAACAGATTTTAGATGAAGGAGGCTTCCAGGAACTTAGAAAATCTGGGATTTGGTTCAGATGGACAAATAATAGACCTTTTCCAAATGCTATTCATGAAAAATTAAATAGAGCATTTGGGAATGAAGAATGGAGGAGAATATTTCCAACTCAAACGTCTTAAACCATCCTAGAACGTGTATTTAGACCACAGCCTATGATACTAATTGGATCCCAAGAAATTGAGGAGGCAGTATTGGTCAAAATATGTTGCTTTTTTTGACACATAGTATGGTTTTGAAAAAGATACTAAATAGGTCTTCGCAATTCACTGAAGGTCAAGGTAGTTTAGTGAACCTATCAGACAATTTGAGTTGTTTTCTAAGGCACTTGCATAATTGGAGCAGAAAATCTTATGGAAATCTTGAGAGTCAGATAAAGGATGTCAGACATAAGCTCTTGGTGATTCAGCAACAAAAACCTTCAATGCAAAGGCATGAGGCAGAAAGGAAGTGCCAGTTGCACTCACAAGAACTCTTAGAAAGTCAATCGGTTTACTGGCAGCAAAGAGCCAAGACAAATTGGGGCAGGTTTGGAGATACAAATACAGTTTTTTCACAAGCGTGCATCGAAAATGCAATCTTATAATCGGATAACTGAAATACAAGATGGTGATGGAAGATGGCACCGAACTAAGGAAGGAATAAAAGACATTTTGTTGTTTCATTTTAAGCAGTTATATGTGCATTTGGAAGCATACCCATCCCATCCAGCACCATCAGTAAATATGTTGGAATTTCTCAGGCTGAATAAATGTGCTTGACCCAACAAATGAGAGATGATTTACAAAAAGAATTTACAATGAAGGAAGTCATGGATACTGTTAGAGACATGAAATCTTGGAAAGCGCCTGATTTTAAATGGGATACTAGCAGGATGTTACAAGCACAATTGGGATTAAATTGGAGATGAAGTATCAAGGGCTGTTATACAAATTTTCAATGGACAAGACATACCACATGATTAAAATCAAACCATCCTAGTGCTAATCCAAAGAAAAGAATATCAATGAAGCCTGATGATTTCAGACTAATAGCATTATGCAATGTTAAATACAAGATAATTGCAAAGATTCTGGCTAAGAGGCTTGCAAAGGTGATGGAATCATTGGTAGAGAAGGCATAATCTGGATTCATTCAAAATCGAAACATTGGAGAAAATGTCCATATTGGTCATGAAATGCTAGAATATCTAAGGAAAAGGAGAAAAGGAAAGATTGGACTTGCAGCAATCAATTTTTACATGAGCAAGGCTTATAACAGAGTTTCCTAGCCATTCCTATTTAGTGCCTTAACTCAAGTTGGATTTCCTCAAAATTGAATCACGGAAATTCATCAGTGCGTCACTACAATGTCTATGTCACTGAGGATAAACGGATGGAATTGAGTTCTTCTACCCAATAAAAGGATAAAAACAAGAATGTCCACTTTTGTCACTTCTATATTTAATCAACTAACAATACTTGTCAGCTACCACACAAGAATCTATGCAACGGGAACTAGTATGTCCTGGTAGAGGAGTTCAGAGTATATCCCACCTCATGTACGCCAATAATTTTTTGCTGTTTCTAGAGTGTAAAGAAGGAATGTTCAGAAAGCTAGCAAGGGATATTGATAACTTTTCATGATATTCTGGACAGAGAATCAACTTCAGCAAATCAAGAATTAAAGTAAGTCCTAATGCTTATCCACAAGTAGAGAATTTACGTAGCCTTACTTTAAATATTCAAAATCAAGGGATTGGGGAGAGATATTTGGGCATGAATGTGGATTTTACTCAAGGAAATTGCAGAATACATCAAGAACTGCTAGAAAGGGTTAAAAAGAAGTATGATGGATGGAAAAATAAGCTGCTCAGTTTCCAAGAAGAATAACTTTAGCCAAGCACTGCTTTACCGGTATATCCCATGGGAGTGTTTAAAATGCCCAAAATAGAGCTGGATAAGATAGATAGTACTACGGCAAGATTCGTCTTGAAGAGAGATATTGAGGGTAGAGGACTTCACTAGAGTTTATGGAAGAATATGTGCAAATCCAAAGGTAATGGAGGACTGTGATTAAGATCAGCTTATCAGAATCTCGCTTTAATTGTATAGCAGTCCTGAAGCATCCTTCTGAATAAAGATACTTTGATGGTGAAAATCTTCAAAAGAAAATATTGTAAAAAGGAATCTTTTGTGGATGTCAGAGCTAAGTCTAGATATTCTTGTGGATAGAAGGGTTTACTATGGGGAAGAGACTTTATATAGAGTCATTGGAGACGGAGAGTGAGAGATGGTAAAGGCATACGACACCCAGATACGGGAATTCCGGAAATTTATCATCGATTAGGATGGTACAATTTATTGTAGGATGGAGTCAGTTTATTGATGACAACATTGAAATGAAAGTGTGTTAGTTGATGAACCCAAATAAAACGTGGAGGCTGCCATTATTAAAAGAAATCTTTTTAGATACAATGGTGTAGAGAATATTGAGTGTGCATATGTCCAGCCAGGAAGGAGTTGCAAATGAGCTCGTGTGACCTTACACATTGAATGGAAATTATTCAGTTAAAACATGATATCGAGTTCAGGACACGCATGTTCAGAAAACTCCTTCATCAAATGCAGCAATAACTCAGTGGGGAACGTTTTGGAACTTGTCTGTGCCAGCAATAACTCAGTGGGGAACGGTTTGGTAGACCTCTCTATCTAATCTCATACTACATACAATACGCCTTACGCCTCATACTAACTTGAGCGTCGGAGTGTCTATCCTCGGGACACCCGAGGCTTTATTTTGCAGGTCAGTTCGTGAGCAAGGTTCGTCGTTGAAGTGTTATATCCAAACCTGAGGTAATCCTCTTCGTCACTGGAATTAGACCCTGTTTGTTGGATCTTATAAGTAGAGCAGTTCAGCTCAGTTCAATCCAATTCAATTCAGCAAATTATAATTTGATCAAATTCAGGTAAAATAAGATATACTGATTCTATATTTCAATACATTAATTTCACTTCAGTTCAGTTCAGTTCAGTTCAATTCAGATCAGTAAGAAATAAAATCAGACAAACAGGCCCTCAATATGTATAATTTGTTCAGTAGGATGGATATTAGATCCTGGAGTCTTTAATGCAGGACTCGTGTGTAGATGAAAAGGTAGTTGGAAAAAAACTCATATCTAAATATAAAATATTACTCGGCAATCACACCTAAAGAAAATATATATAAATATCTTTTCACAATCACAGTTCTGGGAAAATTTGATTAAAGATGAATAATTATTAATTACAAAACTCTCTTCTCTACTCTTTTATTGTACAAGGGTTACAATATATATAGTTATAAAAATAAATTCAAATTGAAAAATATTCATTCTTTTTCTTTGTAAATCTTTTTCTGGCGAGAACTCCGTTTACGCTTTACACCAAATACTACAAAAGAGGCACAACAGGCAAGGGTGTCAATGAGACAAACTCGTTAAGAAAATAAGCACTGATGATAAGATGGTCTTGCACTATAAAATATCTCCATTAAGCCGTTCTATATTTTGATGTTATCTATTACATTCCTGTTAAGTATTTTTTTTTTTTTTAGATAAAACCATCAGAGATGGAGGGGATTATATTAGGCTCCCTGAGCCATAAAAAACCACAAAAGTGGTGAAATACATGATCAAAATGAAAAGTAAAGACTATCTAGATTCTGCTAATGCTTAAAAGCTAAGTTCTAGGGGAGGATTAGAAGTCTCAATACACTTGTCAAAACCTCATGTAAAATTGGTTACTTATTAGTGAGTTGCTGAGCAAAACGCTAGGCAGTCCCCAATTAAAATGAGTCAAGTGTAGTACATTATAGCTATCCTAGAAAGACAAAAGAATCAGCAGCTACTTGATGAAAAAGGCTCAGTCTGGTGCAGCAAGAGTTGATGGTCTGATAGTTGGGAAGACTGAAGCATCTAGATTTAGCAAACCCTTTGTAACTGAGGGTAGATTGGATCTAGTGAAGGTGCAGCCTGATTTGTGGAGCAGAGCCCATTTAGCTAGGGAGTCAGCAGGCTGGTTCCCTTCTCTGAGAGTATGGCAAAGGTTGAAAGGTAGTGATTGAGTAGAGATTGAGTCTAGCAGAGGTATGAGTCTCCATTGTCTCTTTGAGGGATTGAGGATCATATGAACTGCTTGTAGACAATCAGATTCCACTGTGATTTCTGTGTGTAGTCCTTTTGCAAATTCAGCACCTGCTTGTATGGCCATCAGCTCCGCCAGGAGAGGGTCAGAAGCTTCAGTGAAAAGAGTCTTTATTGTGATGTGAATTCCAGAGTTGCACCTAATAATGATGCCAATACCAACTAAACCATTCTGCCAGGAGGCATCTACATTGGCCTTGTATCCCGGGAAGGTTCTATTCCATACCACTGAAGTAAAGTTTGGTTTTGGGGGAATATAGGGTGTTGGAATGTGACCTACTGAAGCCAGCTCAGAGTCCACCTGAGTTCTAAGAGGCATAGGATGCCTAATCAGAGCCTAGAAAAGTTCTTGTTTAAGATCTTTTTTCAGTTGAAACAGTGAAGGGGGTGATTCTTCAAAGAGTTTCTTGTTCCTTGCTTTCCATAGCAGCCAGCAGACTATGGATAGAGCAATATGGTTGAACTGTTTAAATCAAAATTCACTTCCTGGAGACTTAGTTGTTCTTCTGCCTTTACTACATTATCACATATGTTGCCAAAAATCTCTTTATTCCACTTTTTCAAGTGAGTTTTGAGATAATTTAGCTTGGTAAATAGTTTTAGCATGCCTCTACCAATGTGATTCATTCCAATGTGATTTAATAAAATCCATGAAATTTTCTCTTTTAAACCATGTGTTTATGAATCTAAATGGCTTTGGGACTGAGGGGATATCACTTCCTACTCTAAGGAGCAGAGGGCAATGGTCGGAACATAATTTATTTAGGACTAAGACTGAAGATTGTGGAAATTTAGTTAGCCACTGGAGAGAGCAAAGAGCCCTGTCCAGCCTCTCAATGATTAGATTTTTTCCATTTTCTTTAGTTCTGCCATTAGTCCATGTGAAGAAGTTACCTACAGTGTTGAGTTTGTGTAGTGGCATAGTATCAATAAAATCACAGAAATCCTGAATACTACCTAGCTTAGGTGAAGATGGACCTCTATATTCAGAAATTGAAGACATAGCATTAAAGTCCCCTATATATAAAGTTTCAGATAGATTTAAATTTTTAAGGTCAGTCCATAAGTCTTTCCTTCCTTTCCTTGATCTCAGGCCATGAACAAAAGCAGTCTCCATTGACTGATTAAGTTTAAGAATTTTGATCTGTACTAGCAAGAATTGATTATGATATAATCTGAGATTTACTTCTATCTGATCTTTCCATATAATCCAGATTTTACATAGTGATGAGTACATGCAATGTGAAAAATGAAACTTATGACAGTAGTCTATGCATTCTTCATTTTTGTGCTGAGGTACTATAAAACAGATCAGTTCCAGTTTATGGATTCTAATAAGTTTTTGTATCCTCTCAATAGAAGTCTCCATTCCCCTAACATTACAGACCATAAAATTAATATTTAGGGTCTTATTAATCATTTTTACGGGATTTAAGACTCTTTGTGGCAGTCCTTGTAAGGACCTTATTAACCTGAGTAAAGAAGGTAGGAATGTTACCTTTATCTATCTCAGTAGCTGGATTGGGAATGTCTGAAGTTGTAGCTGGGATTGAGGTAGCAACTGGAGTTTGTGTTGCATCCATTTTTCCTGATTCAGCATTTGTATCATCTTCATCTGAGGAGCTTAAGTCCAGCTCTTCTCCTTCCCTAAGTAGTGGCAGGAATCGGTTTGAGACCTGTCTAGGTTGGGAGTTAAAAGAAAACTTGTCAATATTTAGGAAGCTATCAGAAGAGAGAGTGTCCTTACCTGGATGGACCAGAATGTCATCTGAAGCAAACGTGGTGATTTTCTTTGGGGAGGACCATTCTAATTCCTGAATCATCTCCATGTCATTTGGTTTTGGCTCCTTGTTAGAGCTAGAGTTGTGACAGGTGTCATTCTTCTCAGATTGTTGCAGGGGTGGTGGAAAAACCAGTGCTTCTGACTGTGAGTTTGTATCTTCAATGTTGATGATGTCCACTTCAGGAACTGTGTTCAAAGCACCTTCTGAGACTTTTTGGGAGAGTCATGCATCTTACTCTTTCCTTTGTCAGCTGCTGTCAGGATTGTCTTTTGTGGAGCAGCAGAGTTGGAGGCTGGCCTTTTAACATAGGCTGAGTTTGATTGGTTTTTGAGAGTGTGTTCCTTATTCCTAAGGGAGGTGCCTGAGGTTCCAGTTTTTTTAGGCAAAGGTTTGAGTCGTAGAGTATTGGGGTTCTTAATGGGAGGAGGTCTAACAGGTTCATGTCTATTTGGGAGGGGCCTTAATTCTGGATGAAGAATTCTGCATTCCTGAGCCTCATGCCCCAGTCTTTTGCAGTGGTTACAGTACAGTGGGAGATACTCATATTCTATGGGAAAATCAGCAACCTCACCTTCAAGGTTGATAGTGAGGGTTACTGAGTTGTGTAATTTAGCTAAAAGATCTACCTCTACACATAGCTTGACTGCGGGAGGTCTAGACAGAGTGGCAGTGGCGGCATCCATTTTTCTAAACTTTCCTATCTGGTTGCCTATAGATTCTAACATAGCTATGTTGTACCAGAAAATAGGGAGTTTATGGATTGTTACCCAAACAGGGATGATTGAGGTCTCATTTTCCGGCAAGAAGCTTGGAGTCCACTTGAAAACCTTCATCACTGCTCCTTTGGAAGCCCATAGCGATATCATCCAACATCGCCTGAAATCCCCTTCTTCAAATCGGATCAAGATATGTTTGTGGTCGATCGAGCCCAACTGGAATTTGCCTGTGGATCCAATTGATTTGAACTCTTCTTGCAGGAACTCCATTGACGGTTTAATCCTTGTGAATTTTCCGACAAGAACATTGTCGTAGTGAGCTGAGAGGGCGGCGACCTCCTCCGGCGATATAATGCAGGCTATTTTGCCTTTATATTCGGATTTGGGTTGAATTGAGGGGTTAGATGGGAGAGAGGAGTAGAGGGGGGAAGGTTTGGAGGTAAGAGCTTGTGCAAAGCTGCGAGGAGGGGCTGCTCCGCCGCGGTCCAGCGGCGGATCAACCATCCTAGGAGCTGTTATTAGACCGTTGTTACTGATAACGGTCAGTAATAGTGAAAAAGTTGAGGAAAGTTAGGCAGAAAAGAGGAGAGAGAAGAGAGCATTTAGGAGGCCGAAATTAAATAGTTTTGAATCTGAGTGAGGTAGACTCCTCTGACCAGAAGGCTTTTTTCCTATTAAGTATCTTAGTTCAATAGCATGTAATTATAATTAAAAACAGAGAGAGAGAGAGCGCAACGCCGATCGATGGCGCGTGGAGTAGTTATATTTTGTTATTTACACTTTGAAGTGGATGACAAATATTTTCTCTTCGCGATATTCTAGAAAAAAAAAATTCATGTTAAATTTATTTTACCGAGTTTAATCATGTAAATGTAAAAAAATTGAAATAAGTATATGGAAATATATCTAAAACAAGAGTAATACCATAACTAATCCGAAAAGCATGAATAAATGGAAAACCAATTATTTTAAACTATTTTTAATTTCTTAAAAAGAACTTAATCAAGCAATTCGTATGGAAATTTATTCAGACGCATGTTTAATGTTGATATCTTAAGTAATATCTATTATAACGAATTCATGTATATTAGATAGTAACGTTTCTTTGTTTTGTCATCTATATGGATGTAAAATAACTCAACTTTAGTCAATTGTTCGATATATTACAATAAAAGTAGACAATATAATATAATTTATAGCAATCTATTTCGCATCCTATAAACTAGGCTAAGTTGATCGGGTGTTTCCCGATATATTTAGAATACTTTTTGAAATGTTTTGAATTTGATAAATCTGAAAAATATTGTGCAATATCTTCCAATCCTGATAAAATCTCTTCAGGGGTATTTAATTTATTCTACATCAGAAATCTAGTGATATCATTTTAAATTTTGTATCGATTAAGATGAGGTTTTATATTTTACCCAAACTTTATTAAATATCAAAATATTGTCAAAGTACATTAATTAGGTCGAAAATTGAAAGCAGAAGTGTGTGACCAACAGTAAGCTGTACTGGACATTAAAACGGCAAAACCTAATTTGAACCAAACAAGCTCAAAAATTAAGTCAAGCAAAAAGTTATTGAATCAGTCAAAATTTGAACCAAACAAGCGTCACTCCGAGCAAATTCACATATAGTTAAAATTCTTTGTAAGGATTTGTGTTTATTTTATCACTAGACACTATTTAACTAAATTGATATCTAGAAATAACCCATCGTAAAAATTTAATATCAGTGTCATTTTTGAGTACGTGCAGTAAATTAAACGGTGCCTTGCACGGGAACGCCCCAAGAAAATTTAGTATGTATATCTACATACATAATTTTTATGTGAAGTTAAATGTGTGATTATGGCATGTCCAACAACATGACTCGCATGATCAAATTAATTTATTAAATTATTTCTTTTGCACAAACTTTCGAAATTTCAAGGACAACCCTGTTTGATATCTGACAAGAAACATCAATAATTCATCAAAATTCATCAAACTTTGTATGTTATATGGAATGAGAAAATATAATTTTAGAGAACAAGTCCTACATTTACTAATGAGAACTTCAAGATGAAATTTTGAAAGGTAAGATAATATTCATTTGACTTGGGAGTTTTGGAATGGTGAGTCCAGATACCCAACTATCAAGGCCGACGACACCTCGTGCGTATGCTTCTTTCTGGACACTGATGAAAACAATGTCCCTACTTCAGAGTGAATGCAGTGTGGAGAAAGCAGACCTCCCCGGTCTCTCAGGAGTACTGCACTGCTAATTAGGATGGTGTCATCGTTGATTTGCCGTTGCAGAAGCTCCTGAAGAAGTAGTATTGAGATTAAAGATAGAAAACTGAATATATTTATTTTCTATCCTTAATCATAATTAGTAGTGTGAGCAACCAGATTCTAATTTCACTTAATGTTTCTCAAATTCTAGTTATTTTATTCCTTGTATTTAATGGATATTAATTACGTGTGACTTTTGAGAAAATAATTTAAACTTGTGCGTGTACGATTCTGTGTGCGGGGTTCGTGCAAACCTGATGAAAAAAGATAGATAAGGGGGCGGTGAACTAAAAATGGACTAAAAAAACATTAACAATTAAACATTGAAAAACAAAATTTATTTATAAAATCAAAAATTGCAAATTTATAATTTTATTCAACTCAACCAAATACATACTAGTAAAAAGTATAAATTAAGTTACCTCAAGATCCTTGCTACAAATTATCTCAAGATCATTCATCATCGTCTCTTCGTCAATATTAGTGCAGATGAAAATAGAAGAGCAAAACTACTTAGTTCAGCAGTTTGAGTTAATGCTATGAATAATTACATTTTCATGTTTTTTAATAATTACATCAAATTAATTAGCATAAACAATCCATATGTAGAAGGAAATGAATCAAATTTCGACTCTCAATCTCTCTTTGTGCAAATTACCATAGGAGTGATAGGACGGAGGGAGTAGTAGAGTAGCAAATAACTAAAAATTATGAAATAACTAATGGAGTAGTAGCAAATACAAATAATCACAAATCACACTTCTAGGTACATTAATTATTGCAAGAAAAACACTGAGAATAAAATCTTTTAGTATATCTTAGGAGACAGAAACCCCCCTTAGCAAATAAGCAACTCTCCTTCGTTCCGACCAGTGTAGATGATCGTTCTCAGCCTGTTAAGGCGGTGTTGGGATGGTCTTGCGGTTGTCTGACAGTGGTGATATGGGCCTCAGCCCATATCCTGGCCCAGCGGACATATTGGTAAAGGAGAAGAGAGGGTCAAGCCCACTAGTGGTCCTCCCATGACATCAGCTATCTTGGACGCACCCGGGGTTGCGGCAAGAGGAGGACCACTTAGCCTAAACCCTCTCTGATCCTCACCATTATAAATTGAGGAGTGACCAACAGTAATAGGTATGTTTTATCATACTTAAATACTCTCTGTATTTATTCATATTCTCTCTCCTCTACAAAAAGCCCTATCTTCATCATCACGCCGGAGCGTCTACCCTCGGGTGACCCCGGGGGCTTTGTTTTGCAGGATCTAGGTGAGAGATTGGCCGCGGGTTAGGATTCCAGCTCTCCCTAGATTACCCTGTACCGGAGATGGTATCCCGGAGCTTACTGGTAGTATCAGTTGGAACGCCCAGTGGGATCTGTCTTCGTCATGCCCCGCGGCAGATCTAAAAAGACAGGGGAGGAAGAGCCCCCCGCCAAAGCTAATCTGGCAAAAGGTGGCCCTAAGACAAAGAGGGTCGCGGCTGCCCAGGCGGCCCGGAAGGCGGCCGAGGAGAAGGAGCGGGCACGCAAGGAGACTGCCCGTGTGGCCGCCAAGAAGCGCCAAGGAAAAAAAAAAGTGCCGGAACGTACCCTCAGGGAGATGCAGAAGGAACAGAGGGAGAAGGCCCGGCAGGAAAAGGAGAAGCAGGACCAGGAGGCGTTCGGAGAAGGTGGTGAATCCGAACCGGAGTATTTTGATTCCGGGGAAGAGGCCCCGGAGCACGGAGATCCAGAAACGATTCATACCAACGCGGAGGAATTCGGAGAATTTCGAGCATGGAAAGCGGCCAAGGCCGCAGCCCATAACAAGGTACCCGAAGTAGTGGATTTTGAGAAGGATGGAAGAGGAGTACCTTGATATCAGCAGATGCCCCCGGGTCAGCAGATGCCCCCAGGTCAGCAGATTCCCCCAGGTCAGCAGATCCCTCCGGGACAGCAGCAGTATCCGGATCAGCAGTTTCCAGGCGGGTTGAACCCCCAAGCCCAACCATTTTATGGTGGATACAACACCCCGTTTAACAACGGGTCCATTGAAGACTGATTGACCAGGCTGATTGGTAGGCGGGGGATGGTCCCTCATTCCCTGTGGGTTCCAGAGGTGCTAAACTACAAATGGCCGGTAGGTACCAAAGCGCCTGATGGAGTTCCGACGTACAATGGTGATGGGGACCCGGAGGAGTTTGTTCACACCTATCTCAGTGTCATGGGTGCCCGGGACATTAATGAGCCGTTGCAGTGCAAGTTGTTGCCTTCTTATCTCCGGGGCAACTGCTTGAGTTGGTTTAAAAGTCTTCCACAGGGCTCACTGAAGACTTTTTGGGATTTTGCTACAGTCCTGGTACACCGATATGCAGCAATGAAGACCAACTTTGTCAACCTGGCGACGGTCCTGGCTATGCGACAGTTGGAGACGGAATCTACTTGGCAATATTATGTCCGTTATATTGCCGAGTCCATGAAGGTCCAGGATAGGCACTTACACGAGAAGGCCCTGATAGGCAACTTTGTGAACGGGTTGAGAGACGAGATGTTCTACATCGAGTTAATGAAGAATATGCCGGGAACCTTTTACCACCTCCAGCTGATCAGTGGAAATGCATTGTACGGTGCATGAAGCTAACCATACCCGGATGAACACGGTCGGTTTCTTTGAGCAGCGGGTGATTATGGCCACAACAACCCAGACAACCACGCTTCGGGCGACTCCTCATCAGGGGGTTCGACAGGAGCCGGCTAGACGTCCCCCGGTTCAGGGGGCGGTATCGGCGCCGGGGGGCAGACGTTGGTAGTGAGACCAACGTACACTCCACTCTCCAAGACGAAAACGGAGATCCTGGCCATTCACCGGGGTCTTTTCACAGATCCCCCGGTTATACAGGGGGTCCCGGCCCCGGCCAATGCTCAAAAATGGTGTGAGTTTCACAAGTTTTATGGTCACACTACAGAACGCTGCCGCGTCTTGCGGACGGACATTCAGAAGTTGGTGGAGCGGGGTCAGCTCCGGGACTGTGTGGCGGGAGAGGCACACCCGGCGGCTGCTCCGGCAGGACAAGGAAGGAAACGGAACTGGAGAAACAACCGAGGCCAAGGCGGCAATCGCCCGGCGGAAGCTGCTCCTAACCCCGCCCCGCAAGCTCCTAGACCAGAGTAGGTGGGAGATGGAGCGCAAACACTGTCGGCGGTGAAGGCCAAGAGTAGGTATGTTCCTCCGGGGGAGATCTAGGGAAAGAGGTTTAAACATGACGAGGCGATAACTTTTTCATAGAGGGATGCGGTCCCGGCCCAAGTGCCTCACTCTTACCCGATGGTGATCTCGGCTGAGGTAGAAGGTGTGGTGATAAAGCGAGTTTTTGTGGATGATGGGAGTAGTGTAGAGATTATGTTCGCCGATTGTTTCGATCAATTGCAGATTGGCCGACAGAACTTAAAGTCATGCCTGTCCCCGTTATCAGGTTTTACGGGTCGCACGGTCCACCCGCTAGGTGTTATAGCACTCCGGGTAACTCTTGTTGATCATCTGGATATTAACAAGAGGTGTATGGTCCTGTGTAAGTTTGCGGTTATAAATGCTTCTTCCCCGTACAACATGATCATAGGTCGTCCCTGGCTGACGCAGGCTCTGGCGATATGCTCACCTTACCATTTAACCATGAAGTTCCCGACGGACCAAGGAATTGCTTTGGTTATTGGCAGTCAAACGACCGCCCGCAGCTGCATGCTCACTGCGATAAAGAAGGCCAAGAACGGAGGATCAGAAAGAACAAACGCATCGGAGCCCGGGGAGTGTTCCGGGAAGGATAACACAGTAGGGGCCGTGCATGGTGACCCGGCTTCTTTTGAAGTGGAAGACATGGAGGTAAGAGCCCGGGGGAAGGTGAGTGTCGGGAAGCATCTACCGGTGAACGTAAAGGAGGAGCTCCGGAAGTTACTCAAGGAATAAGAGGATGTATTCTCGTGGGGAACGGAAGACTTGACGGGGATACCAGAAGAATTTGCGATACACCGGTTGAATGTCTACCCGGATTTGAAGCCCATAAGGCAAAAGAAAAGAGTCTTGGCAGCAGATCGGGTAGAATTTGTCTGGGCGGAGGTGAATAGGATGCTAGACGCGGGAATGGTAGAAGAGATCACTTACCCAGAGTGGATTGCCAACCCGGTCCTGGTGAAAAAGCATGACGGATCCTGGAGGATGTGTATCGATTTCACAGACTTGAACAAGTGCTGTCCCAAGGATAGTTACCCGTTGTCACTTTTTGATCAGCTGGTGGAAGCTATCACGGGCTATCAGCTCCTAGCCTTTTTCGACGCACACCGGGGATACCACCAGATCATCATGGCCCCGGAGGATCGGCCGAAAACCGCTTTTATCACTGACTTTGGTACTTTTTGCTACAGGAAAATGCCATTCGGTCTTAAAAATGCAGGAGCAACATACCAGCGCATGGTGGATCGGGTGTTCAAGAACCAGCTGGGGAGAATCATGGAGGTCTATGTGGATGATATGGTGATCAAGAGCAGGACACATGACGCTTTCTTAGATGACCTCCGGGAGCTTTTCGTTGTGCTAAGAGAGGTAAACCTGAAGTTGAGCCCGGAGAAGAGCACCATCGGAGTGGCGGCAGGCAAGTTTTTTGGGTATATGGTGTCAAACCGGGGGATTGATGTGAACCCGGAAAAAGTTGAAGCAATCCTGAGTATACCCTCCCCGAGCAAGGTAAAAGATGTGCAGCGCTTAACCGGGTCCTTGGCGGCGTTGAGCAGATTCCTGTCACGGGGAGCGGAAAAGCAGCTGCCTTTTTTCAACATTTTAAGGCGAGCAAAGAAATTTGAATGGACTCCCGAGTGCGAGCAAGCGTTCAAGGAGTTGAAGGAGCACTTGGGGAAACTCCCGACCTTGTCCAAGTCAGTTCCCGGGGAGGAGTTGTTCTTGTATCTGGCAGCCACGGATCAAGCAATAAGTGCGGCTTTGGTTCGAGGGTCAGGAAGGTCACAGAGCCCGGTGTATTTTGTGAGCAGGGCTCTTCAAGGACCGGAGACGTGTTACTCTTCACTAGAACGTTTGCTGCTGGCACTAGTGCACGCGTCCCGGAGACTTCGTCCGTACTTTCAAGGCCACCCCATCACAGTCCTCACAAATCACCCACTTCGGCAAGTCATGATGAAACCAGAAGCTTCTGGCCGGATGATGAAGTGGGTGATCGAGTTGGGAGAGCACGAGATCACTTATCAGGCGAGGAAGTCTATCAAAGGGCAGGCTTTAGCTGATTTCCTAGTCGAGATGGTGGACAATGCCGTCGAAGACCTGGGGGAAGGTGAGCCGGAGTGGAAGTTGCACGTGGATGGCTCCTCCCATGCCGGGGGAAGCGGGGCCGGGGTCGTGTTGGTCAGTCCCGGTGGCAAGGAGTATCGGTATGCGCTGCAGTTTGAGTTTAAAACCACCAACAATGAAGCCGAGTATGAGGCCCTCCTTGCCGGGCTACGTCTGGCCCGGGAAACAGGTGCCAAGGTGATACAAGCTTACAGTGACTCAGCCATTGTGGTACAGCAAGTCAATGAGGAGTATGAGGCAAAAGAAAGAAGCTTGCAGAAATATTTGGAGGTAGTGAAGTTGATGATGCAGGGTTTCCTCCGGGTGACACTAACACAGGTTCCCCGGAAGGAAAACTGTAAGGCGGATGCGTTAAGTAAGTTGGCCTCTTCGGAACTCAAGCCGAGCCAAGACCGGAATCTGTACATGGAGATGATAACCACCCGGGGATATGAGCAACCCAGCCAAGTTGCAGCAGTGCGAGAAACTAAGTCTTGGATCACACCCCTTCTGGAATATTTGGAGAATGGAACGCTGCCGGATGACAAGGTAAAAGCTCGGAAAATCCGGGTCAAAGCACCTCGGTATGCCGTCTTGGACGGGGAGTTAATCCGGATGGGATATCTTCAACCTTGGCTGAAGTGTGTGGACGGAGAGGAAGCACGCCACCTTTTAAAAGAGGTGCATGAGGGTCCCAACGGAAGTCATCAAGGAGCCCGGACTGTGGCTCGGAAGATCATGTGCACAGGGTACTATTGGCCTACGCTGTTTGAGGATGCCCAAAAAGCAGTACGCTCATGTGAACAGTGCCAAAAGTTCGCACCCTTGATCCATGTGCCGCAGGGGGAGATGATCGGGATATCGGGAACTTGGCCTTTCATCCGTTGGGGTTTGGACCTGGTAGGCCCCTTCCCGACCGCTCCCGGAGGCTTCAAGTATTTGATTGTGGTGGTTGACTATTTCAGCAAGTGGGTAGAAGCTGCTCCGCTGACCAACATTAGGGGAAGTACTTGTGTAAAATTCTGCTGGAAGAACATTATTTGTCGTTACGGAATCCCCCGGTCCATAGTGACAGATAACGGGGCACAGTTTGAGAATGACCCTTTCAAATCCTGGTGCAAGGAGTACGGGATTGAACAGAAACTGACCTCGGTCTACCACCCCCAGGCCAACGGGCAGGTTGAAGTGACCAACAGGACCCTCGTTAACGGGATCAAGACACGGCTCCAAGGAGCAAGAGGAAACTGGGTTGACGAACTCCCGAGTGTCTTATGGGCAAGCAGAACGACAGAGAGCTCCGCCACGGGCGAGTCCCCCTATAGTTTGGTTTATGGGGCGGAGGCGGTCATCCCGGCTGAAGTTGGAGTTCCCAGCCTCCGATCGAAGTTCCCGGACAAGCAGGCAAACCAGAATGACCGGCTGCTGGATCTAGACTTACTGGAAGAGAAGAGAGAAAAAGCAGCCATGCACCAGGCCCGGGTAAAGGAACGGTTCAAGAAATATCACGACAGAAGAGTGCGCAAGGAACAGTTCAACCCCGGGGAGTGGGTGATGCGCCGGAACAACAAAAGCCAGCAGGTTGCAAGCGGGAAGTTAGCTCCCAACTGGGAGGGGCCTTACAAGGTGATAGCAGCCCACCCCGGTGGAAGCTATGAATTGCAAGACAAGGTCGGGAAGAAGGTCCCGAGGCACTGGAACATTGCAAACTTACGTAGGTACTATGCCTAGCTTATTTTCTGTATTTACCCCTCTGGCAAGGATTATGCCTAGGACGGTAGCATGAGAGCGGCACGGGAACCTCTGGCCAGGGTTGAGCCTAGGTTGTCCCGTGGCCCGCATTTGCATTCTATTATTTTGCTTATGAAGACTGTTTTGCGAGTTTATATTTTTCATAAGTATAGTCGATCCGGGGCCGCTTGAACAAGCACCCGGGGGGCTAGTGCAAGAGTAGCGGGAACGCTTGAACAAGCGCCCGGAAGATAGCCCGGGCACGCTTGCATAAGCGACCCGGGGAAGAGTTGAAACAAATACTTGAACAAGTATCGGGAAATAACATACACACACATATCATTAACCTATGATTGATGATTACAAAATTTACAACTTTAGAATTTGCATAATATAAACTAAACTAACAAAGAGAAGGAGGACCATCCCAGCTAATAGGAGATCCTGGGTCGTCTTGACTTGGTTGATTGTTAGCAGCAGGGGGTTTGGTCGGTTGTCAGTAGCAGTATCCCCCGGGACATTAGGCTCCTCAGCCGGATGGGAACCAGACGGACAAGCCCCCAAGGACCAGCTTCGGCATAAGGATCGAAATCGTCGTCTGAGGATGAAACCTCAGGAGATGATGTCTTCCGGGGAGCTCCGATAATAACGGGTCCTTGAACACAAGGAGACTTTTTCTTCTTCGTGGCGACGACTTTACTCTTCCATTTGCCTCTTTCCCGGGCCAAACGCCTTTGTTCTTTAGCGGCGTCTTCGGAAGCAATAAAGGCCCGGATTCTGGCAGCATCTTCGCGGAGTCTAGACACTCTCCGGGCAGATTCCTCCGGATCAACCGAGACACGGAATCCGAGATACCTTTCAACAGTAAAATCAAGAGAAATTCGACTCGGAATGAGTACCAAGGACGGGGGGAGATATTGCCCCTCTCTTTGACGCTGCCACCAAGCAGCGGTTTCCTCGAAAGCAGGCCGGTATCAGGACTCGGGGTCATTCCAGCCCATGCGAAACATACGTACTAACAGCGCCCCGACCTCACGGGGAAAGTTGGTGTAAAGGGGGGAAGAAATTCGACCCAGACGCAACCCGGTCAAATGATAAGTAAGTTGTAGGGTTACCAAATTCTCCTGGATGATGAGGTTCCGGGCCGCCAGCTCCCGGTTCTCCCTTTCCAGCATTAGATTCCTCCTGAGGGGATCGCCCCTTCTCTCCAACCATTTGAGCTTGTCGCAATAAAATGGAAGTTCGGACAATACCAAGTCAAACTCCTCCTTGAGACGGGACTTAAAGGCGTCGTGTTCGGCTTGCAGCATTGAAATTGTCTTGTCTGCATCCAAAATGGCGTTCACTCGATCTCGAGCCAGGGATTAACACCGGGAAAGGGATCCAAATTGATTTGATATTTCCCTAAGTTTTGTTACTAATGAGGTGACATCCGGGAACTCATCAATCACCGACCCAATCCCGGATTGAACAAGAAGATAGCGGGTCTGAATGCCATCTAATTGCCAGCGACTCAATTGTTCTTCTAACTCTTCACACCGGGGGCACGACTTTTCATTATCCGAGGCCGCCCCGGATGGAACAGTACCCGGAGGATCATCCCGGGGCTACACGAGCAAAAAGATTTACACTCGAAATTAAAATAAGGCATAAAATCAAATAAGTCATGACAAAATGATAAACCCAGAACAAATGTTGTGATTATAGAATAAAAGAAAGAGACTCTTACATCGTTGGAGTCATCACTCTCATTCCCGGAACTCTTTTCTCCTCCCTGAATTACAAAAGAGAACGGTTCAGGGAAGGAGCCCGGGGGAGATAAAGATTCAAAACAGAATTAAAAGATAAAAATAGAATAAGAGGACTAAGTATCTAAGTTATACGTCAACATCAGTGTCCTCGTCATCTTCATTCCGGGGGGACTGCTCTTCCTGATGAGCCTTGCCTTTTCCCGGGGTCAGCTGCTCTTCTCCCTCTTCTTCCTCTTCCGCCTGCACCGGCTGGTACTCCTGCTCCGGGACGGAGGACTTGTCATTTTCCTCATCAGAGTTTCCGTCCTCTTCCTCCGAGGTCACCGGGGTTTCGATGGCAGCAAGATTGGTCAAGTCGTCCGGTCCGGGATCCGCCCTATCCTCAGCAAGTTTGGCGGCATCGCCGGCATAAGCAATGATATCCTGGGGATCGACACTTCGAGCCCCCTCAAAAACCTCGAGCACCCCGAGAACTATCCCGTCGAGGCCTTCTTTCATCAGCCTGTCCGCCGCATAGTTGAAACGATCGTCCGCCTTCGGGCGATACCAGGTCTCCTTGAAGGCTGCCCGGTTCTCCCAGGGGATGTACTCCGGGACGGCTGAATAGGCGGCATGCAGGGCGGCTTCGTTGGAGATATCACAAAGGGACATCATCTTCTCCTCGAAGGAACGGCTCTTGAAAATCCGGTTGGTGAAGGCCCGGCAAAGAGCCTCTTGTGCAGGGGCCATGCCGCGCTTGCTGTCTTTTTTCACCCGGGACAACTCCTTGTGAGCTTCGGATAGCTCCTTATAGAGGGAGGCATTTTGCGACCTCAACTGGTCGACCTCCCGGGACATATTTTCGGACAAGGAGTTGCACGCCTGATTGACCAGTTCTCACAACCCGGGGAACTCTAACAGCTTGGAGGCATTGTCCTACGAAAGTATAAACACTTAGAATGAAAATAACATACAAAAGATTAAAATATTAAGAGTGGGGAGACACATACCTGTGAGCCGTCCAGCAAAATGGGCTGGGAAGAGGAGCCGTCCGGATTCTCTTTTACAAGTTGGAGGATGCTGTCAGCAGTAGAATTCTCCTCCTTCCGGGTAATCCGGGATGAACCTTCGGAGTAAGGCTCAGTTTACTTCTTCTTGTGGGGGAGACCCCCGGAAGGAGGAATGGAAAACGCCAGCCGACGATTGCCGACCGGAGGGACCCCCGCAGAGCCGATAACATTGGACGCCCCGGGTCCTTTCTCCTCCGACCTCCCCTCTCCAGATTTCCTCTTCTTTGTTTCTTTGACCGCTCTCTCGGTCCCAGCTTTGTTTTTCTTCGGCCTCTCAGAAGCGCCCTTATCCTCCCCGTCGCCGGACTTCGACCCTACTGGGGTTATCGCTGGCCGGGGAGATATGGCTAGAACAAGAAAACCAACGAAGTTAGCCAAAAAGAATTCAGAATAAAAAACACAAGTAATAAGATTAATGAAGATTACCGAGGCTCTGTTTGGCATACAGGCGGCGGCAGGTGAACACCTCTGCAGGATACGCCTCCCGGGGGAATTCGTAACCCCCCGCCCTCTGGTAATCCTTCAAGTTAACGAAGAATTTAGAAATCTGATTATAACTCTCGGATACTTGCCGAAACTGGGCCGGGGGAAGTGCCGCTTTCGTTTCAGCAATCCTCTGCTGATTCCATGCCGGGACCGGATACTTCTCCTCATTAAAGGTGAAGTAGTTGTTCATCCAGTCGCTCATCTTTACAGATTCGAGCCTCCAGGAGCAAATGGCCGTCGTCTTGTTCCGGCGCAGGGCATTAAACACACCCGGGACAGAGGTTGCGGCCAAGTAATAGAAGCTCCGGAAGATCTCCACAGTCCCGGTTACCCCGGCCCGGTTGCAAGACAAGAGGAAAGCGATCATAACACTAACGGTGTTCGGATGCACCTGGGCCCGGGAGATGTTGTAGTACTTCAAAAAGGCGGAGTATAGTGGAGGAAGAGGAAAGGTGAGCCCGTGCAGAAAATGGTACCGGGGGATGCAAACCTGGGTCTGCATATCGCCGGAGAATGGCTCAAGTCCCGCGTCATATGACAACGGTACATACATCTTCTTCACCAGCTCCTCAACCGCTTCGCTTACCGGGGTCATCCCGGGATCCTTCGGGTCGACGGGTTCCGGGGCGCCATAAGCTACTTTCGCTTTGGACGTCATCAGTCCTTTTCCGCCTGATGGATGAGGGAGGGGAAGGTCGTCAACGTCCAAGGAATGATCGTCTACCGGGGTAGGAATCTTGCTACTCATATCAGAAAGGTAGAGGAGAAGAGAGAGTGGTAAACGAGAGTAGAAAAGGACGAAAAGGGAGAAAGTGACAGCGCTCAGTTGATGAAAAATGAAAGTGAAATCTTTGATGAGATATTTATAGGGAAGGATACAAGGAATTTCTCGAAGTTGGAAAAAGTAAACTCAACATTCGAGAAAAAGCAATAATGAGCATTGATTAGCGCGCGGACGGCAAGGAGACGCGCATGTTGAAAACACACGTTTGACGCGTGATGATACGGCCCTATACAAGCTACGACCCGCTGGGTTCCCTTTAGAGACCCAGCCTACCGGGCCAAGCTCCGGAAGCCAGGGTCTCGGGGGGCTAGTGGTGATATGGGCCTCAGCCCATATCCTGGGCCAGCGGACATATTGGTAAAGGAGAAGAGAGGGTCAAACCCACCAGTGGTCCTCCCATGACATCAGCTATCTTGGACGCACCCGGGGTTGCGGCAAGAGGAGGACCACTTAGCCTAAGCCCTCTCTGATCATCACCATTATAAATAGAGGAGTGACCAACAGTAATAGGTATGTTTTATCAGACTTAAATACTCTCTGTATTTATTCATATTCTCTCTCCTCTGCAAAAAGCCCTATCTTCATCATCACGCTGGAGCGTCTACCCTCGGGTGACCCCGAGGGCTTTGTTTTGCAGGATCTAGGTGAGAGATTGGCCGCGGGTTAGGATTCCAACTCTCCCCGGATTACCCTATACCGGAGCTGGTATCCCGGAGTTTACTGGTAGCATCAGACAGGAAACCAAGTCTGGTTGACGACAAATGACCGCTCGACCAGAGTGTGATTGACAGCCTTGCGAATGCCAGTGCGGCGGCGCCGGTGCCGTAGATGATCGTTCTCAGCCCGTCAAGGCGGTGGGACGATCTTCCGGTCTGACAGACCTCGCCCCCTTTTCGCCACTGCCAGGTAAGTTTTCCAGCAAAAAGTACTTATTTTTATTTTTTTAGTCTTTAAGGGTAATAAAGACTCCAACTTTAAATTTTTTTAGTTTACTTTCTTCCTGTTTGTGTAGAATAAGAAGGGCCGATGGATTTGGGGAGAAATGGCGATGAAGTTCGTGTGCTCGTTGTTCCAGGTAATTTTTCTTGAATTAGCTTTTTCGGGGTTCTGTATCAATAGAGCTTCTCAATTTGAGATTGATTTGATGTTATACTGTGCAATAATATTATTTTCTGCATTGTGTTAATAATATCGTAAATCCTAATTTCAAACTCTTTTATTACTATTTAAAAAAATTATATCTACACAGAGCTATAGAATAATATTATTCGCACAGTGTAGAAAAAATTGTTAGGAACCAAAAATAAAAATCGTACTCATTACTTAATGCATATTGGCGATCTAATGTTGACTTAACCTTACCTGTATGGGTTGGAACAGACGAAAAGTTTTCAAAAGCCACTTGTTATAATTTAATTTTAAAACTAGTTCAGCTATTTGCAATGGCAGATCGAAAAATTGCCAAATCTCGCTACAGCTATATATCATTATGATCTATTGGTTTGACCTGGATGTTATTATTCAATAACATTAGCATGTGGTTAACTTAAAAAGTCCGTACTTAAAGGAAATTAAATTATTCTCCATTTCATAATAGTTTATAGACTTTTATTATGGAGATTTGACCTAGCTATGTGTGTCTAGATAGTTTAATATTTATAGAGTCTATTATATATTAAAAATTCAATATCTTAATTATCGTATTATAATCTTAATATTAAATATACAAGCTCAAATACATAATCAACCAAGTATTTGAAAAAAAAAATGTATATAATGTATTCTAAATTGGAATGACAACACTATTTGAATTTGAATAAAGATCGGTAAAAAGTGTTGATTACAATAAATAAGATGGAAACCATCTTTAGAATTCAAGGATTCAGAGATACGAGCCCAGAGAACAGATGTTTTCAAGTAAGATCGTGATGGAAAACATCAAAAGATTATAACACAACAATGAAGCGTTTCACCTTCAATGTCATGCAGGGAATTAATTAAGATAACTCAACAACTATGGGACTTCTAACTGAAAGATTCTTGGATCGCCATACTAGATATCCATCGGTCGTGCCTCTAGCTGAACCAGGAATACTGGCAAAAGTCACTTCATAAGTCCACTGCTTGGTTAGTTTCGAAAAGTACAAGGAAGATGGTCTAACGGCTACTTCAACTCCAGGCGGAGAAACAATCTGTACACTATACAGTTCATTGGAAGCACTGACACTGGTTAGGGTTCTTGTTACTGTTTGAACTAGTGATGACAGTATTGCGAGTCGAATAGAAAACGATGGATGATTTAGCTGTGCTTCTTGTACTGGCGTAGTGGTCTCACAATTCACCTGACTCGAGACAATCTCACTCACTTGCTCGCTTGTGTAATTCAATCCGCACAAGTAAGGTATGTAATCTTCAGGACGGGTGTGGTAAACAAGTCCAGGATCGTTTGCCTTCACTGGATCGACATGGCCAGCACCGCGCGCGTAAAGATTAGCAGCATTGGAGGTCTCATCCGGGATGGGAGTGTTGCCATGGTTCTTTTGATAAGCGGTAGTCATCATAGCAGATTTAACTGCAGCTGGTGACCAAGAAGGATGTGCACTTTTGAGAAGCGCGGCCACGCCACTAAGATGAGGACATGCCATGGATGTTCCTGATATTATGTTAAACGGAGATTTCTCCCTTTTTCCTTCAATAGAGGTGAACCAAGCCCCGAGAATGTTAACTCCAGGGCCAACTAAATCAGGCTTCAAAATGCCTGGACTTATCGAATTGGGGCCTCTGGAAGAAAATGCAGCTACTGATGGAGCACGAACATCCCCGATGACAGCTCCCTCGAATCTAATTGCAGCTTTCGGGTTTCGCGAGGAGTTAACATAGCTTAGGATATTTTCTCCATCTGCATAACTTACTTGACTGGTTGGGAGAAAAATTGTTTGCAGTGGCATAGAGTACCCGCTTGCTCTCCTGTTCCACAGAATCATTCCATTTGCACCAGCGCTTGTTAGGTTTCGTGCTACAGCAGCGCTTTGCGCGCTTCGAATGCACACCACAATCTTACCTTTGAGGCTGAAGTTATCCAGTGAAACATTACAAAACTGATGATCGATAGAATTCAATCCAGGGTAAATGAGGGGAAATGCTTTAGCCTTGAAATTCTTCGGTTGGAAAATAGACTCACCTACGAATTTCTTACCATTTCCCAACGCAACAACCGAGCTTAATTTTCTATCGGTTGAACTTGCACCGACAGTCAGATACCATGGAGCGGAGTTGGATATGGTGCTGGGAAAAGGGCCTGAGTTTCCAGCAGCAACACTAACAAATATTCCCTTCTGCATCGCGCTGAATGAGCCAATTGCCTGGTTATCTTCGAAGAAGGGAAGGGGATCACCACCCAATGACATAGAAATTACATCAACTCCATCTGAAATGGCAGCGTCGATTCCAGCTACAAGAGCACTATCAGTGCAATCTTGACTGCAAACCTTGTAGATTGCCAAATGAGCGAAAGGCGCAACACCAGAAGCAGTGCCATTTGCATTCCCAAATACATTAGCCCCTGGAACAAAGTTTCCTGCTGCTGTACTTGCAACATGAGTACCATGGCCAACTTCATCATGTGGTGAAGGTGAATCAGTCACAAAAGATTTCGCACCGATGAGCTTGTGATTGCACTTGATAGATTCGTGACATGAACCCTTCCACTTAGCAGGTGGAGGAGCCATTCCATTATCGCGAAACGATAAATGATCAGCTTTGATTCCTGAATCCAATACTCCAATGATAATTCCCTTTCCATAATTTGAGCCCTTCCAAAAGCCCGAATCTCGGTGTAACCCTAGAAAGCTAGGGGAATGGGTAGTTTGAAGATACCTGATTCTTTCAGGACGAGCTGAGATGAACCCCTCCATTCCTCTCATTTCTTCAACTTGCTGCGGTGTTAGGCACGCAGAGAAGCCGTGGAAAACGTGATGGTAGCTGAAAAGTACCTCCGGCGATTTGTCGCTGAATTCAGTTGGACCTATTGGCTTGGTTAATGCCGAAAGAAATGATGAGTGCCAGATTTCTCTACTTTGCTTGTCGCTATATGTATCTGTATTGGGAGCTCGTAGGCGAACGATGTAAGTTTGAGTAGTACTTCCATTTGATGAATGGAGAGTAATAAGGATGAACATAAGACAGAAAAGGGGAATAGTTGGTGCCATGAATGTTATTAATTATTTGAGGATTATTTGTCAGAAGTTTGAATTTGCAAACAGATCTTTATAGTTCTTCTCAGTAATATTCTACTTTTATGCAACAATTATATACGTATTATAGTTCCACTTCTAATGAAGTGTGCTCTGGATGATTCTCTTGAACTAATAAGTCAACTCTAACATGTGTACAGCTAGGATTGCTACTATTTTTTTGATTGATCGATACCTGTCTGAAAATTATTCAATTTTGATAAAATATAATTTGATAAAATTTTAGTTAATATTGAAAACAAGAGTATGTCTAAATTTCATCAAATTAACATCTTTGATCAAATATCCAGTTACAATGTTTTGATATTATAATGCATGTGCAGGTTTGGATATATTATAATGTCAAATTCGTGGAATATAAATAACACTACAATTGGTAACGCATTTCGGTGTAATTCACCTACTCTGACGGGCAGCTCTGACCAACGTGAAAGATTCACTGAATTGCCTGACAACCGTACAACACTCTTTGGCTACTAACCATAAATTTAATGTGCAAGTTAAGGCTGCATCTTTCCAAATTGTCCCAAACACAACCTCCATTCAAATGTTGATTGTTATTAAATTCTTGCAGTGCGAACCTCAATATGGCTCAGCTCCTTCTCTGTCGATTCTTCAATGCAAAACCCAAACATGGTTTATGCTTATGTTGAATGCTTCTTTCTGGTTGGTCCAACTCTCATTTTTCCTTTTCTAATCTAAATTTCTATAATTACAATAACATAGAAAAGGAAAATTGTTGTAATATAATTTGAACTATGAAAGATCTTACAAATATCGTTCCTTATTTATTTTAATGTAATGATCTAAAACAATAAATATAATATAAAAGAATGAGAAAATATTACAACCTTAAAATCCGATCATTCACAATAAATTTAAACTTTTCTTGTTTTTATAATCTGCGCAGGAGAATTTAACATCCGAGTTCTGACATTTTGATGCCAAATTCGTTAGTTCATATAAAATGCCAAAATATATTTCTAACTTTATTAATATGATTGTAGTATTATTGTTTTCAATACATCTATGTTACTTTATTTCAATTTAATAAATTTACCGTTAAATTTAGTTCAATTCATTAAAAATAAGCGACACAAAACCGACATAATATCAAAGATGCATATGTGCAGCTCCGGATCGAAAACTAAAATAATTTACTATGTCCCTGTCCAGTTGAGTTGCTTGGAACTGCTTGCTACCTGCTAAAACTGTTTGGAATTGCTTGGAACTGCTTGGGTTGCTTGGAGCGGCTTGAATTATTTTATTATTTATAAATGAATATTTGTATGTGATTTAAATGTAATTGGACAAGTTCAAATAAACAATATTTCATTAACAATAATTAAAATAACCTCTTTAGTACATAAATTTCAAATATTTTATTTCTTTTCAAAATAATTCAAGTCGGATGAAGTAAGTTGCTTGTGGCTGCTTGCTGCTTGGAGCTGCTCGCAAGAAACTGAACTTGACAGAGCATATATTTGATTGAGAATTTGTATTAGCTAGAGAAAGTCAGAATTAGGACGTGCGTACCCTCACCTTGATTATAATATTTTCCAGCCTTGGCCGAACAATAATATTTTGATTAATTAAGTATGATTACAGGAAAAGTCTTTGCAGGAAATTTATTTTTTTTGATACAGAAAATAAATCTCGGAAAGATCGAACATGCATGTGAGAATGTTCATATCTACGCGTCAATGATGAAATAGTCAAAATAGAATTCACATTCAATATCATAACTACAAATGGAGAAAACTTTTTAATTCCCAATTTTTCATGAAAGTATTTATATGTTTTAATGTAATTTTTAATTCCAACGACATATTTTGTTATTTAAAAATTTGATTTTTTGTATTAAAACACATTTTACTATACATTTACATTAAAATAATTGATATTTTAATAAAAATTTATCATTCAAGTTTAAATATATAGTGATAGTTACATCTCATTAAAGAAAGTTGGTATTTTAAGAGACTTTCACCATGAGGTACTCCGATGTGTTGTTCATTTAAATATTGGAGATTTTTATTTAGAGAACTTCGAACTGGAGAGCATTTTTCAAAAAATAATTACCAATTACACAACCATAATAGATACACTTTTATTTTGTATTCGGATAATTATATATATTATTATCGTAAGTTTTGCTTATACAAACAGTGATATCATTGAATTAGATTTTATAAAATACTAGCTATACAATGTAATAAATTAACAAAAATATATCATTCAGTTCTGCATCTGCTTGTGCTGATTTTCAACTAGAGCAAGTGCAGCACATAAACTAATAGGACAATATCAAGCCAATGACAGTAAAGAACACGGCAGGAGACACTTGGGGATGGAAATCACTGGTATGAGCTTTAAAGTTGATCATAAAAAACTTACCATGGAAGGTGATGGAAAGAATATTAAAATCCATGATCATTGAATCCCAACCATTCAAAACCCCATTCTCAATTTTGCGGTGGTCACAACACACGAATCTCAAAGTGGAACATGTGATTGATCAACCGAACAACACATGGAGACATGCATTACTCAGGTGTATATTCCCAGCAAGCCTAGTACCACATATCTTGGCATTGCATCTGAATACTGAAGTTAAAGATACACAATATTGGCGATGGACCAAGAATGGAGATTATAATACCAAAACAGGATACCACATAGCTATGACTTCAATGGTACCAGGAGCATAGAACACAAGATTGTCAGCTCCAGCCAGGAAATTCTGGGGCAAATTTTGAAATCTGAACATACCTTACAAGTTATTGACTTTCTTGTGGAAGGCGGTGTCTAGAAGTCTGTCAACGGAACTGAACAGGCAGGAAAGAACACTAAGTATATCTAACACTCATAGCAGATGCAATAATCCGGTGTAAGATGAATTCCATCTATTCTTGGAATGTCGGAAGTCAGTGCAGATATGGGCGGTAGCTAGGATATCACCACAGTTGTCAAACAATAAGTGTTTGAGCGCTTGGCTCTTTCATCTAATCACTACCTCAACACAAATAGATCAGATACTGGAGTTCATCAGCATTTTATGGGACATATGGAAGCAGAGAAATCATATGGTTTTCGAGAGATCTCTCAAACCAACACAGTGGCGTGTGGAACAAGTTCAGGCTGGAATGCAGATCATATCGAGCAGAAGGAGTATGGTGAATGAAGGTGTCCTAGATCCGAATCAACAGCAACAAGACCAGACAGATAATACAGGCGACATCACCCTGGATCAAATCAAACAGGGCAGAGCTGAGCAGCTGCTTCCGGAAACTTGTGTTCTCATCTTTAACGGGTCCTTCAGAAAGACGGAATTACTAGGAACGGGAGGATGGAGACTGTGGAAACCAAGATGGCCGGTAAATAGTTGCGTCTATGGCACAAATTTCTTCACAGCGGTTACGCCTCTACAGGTAGAAGTTGAAACGTGCTAGAGAGCTCTGCGAGCGTCAATGCGCCAAGGCTGCCGCCTCATAAACAATGTCACCGAATCAGTAATATTTGCAACATCCATCACTTAGCCGGACAGAACACCTCTTGAAATAAAAGGAATAGTTTCTAGCATAAGTCAGTTACTGAAATCGCTATTAGAGATTTTAGAGTTATTAAAATTTGCAGAAATAATCTAGTCGTGGAACATAAGCTAGCAACTAGGTTAAGTAGAAGGTTTTGTACTCTAAACTCATCTTTATTCTAATAATATATATATTACCTCAAAAAAAAAGGGACAAAATATTCATATTTTCGATTTAAAGTTTCTTACAACTATTCTTTATTACAATGTAATATTTGTCAACGCAAACTTCAACTGAATAATCAGTAACTTTATATATCTATATATATAGAGAGATATTATATATAGGAAAATATTATGTTCTTTCACTTTAACTTTCTGGAAGTCGTGCAGAATCGAATGATAGAAAATTCAGATTCATCATCGAGTTGAATCCCACTTCCAATATCCTTCAAATTTTTAACCACCACACTATTGGATTCCATCAGTACATTGGTACGGTTGTTTAACATATGGAATGCTCTGTTGTTTGGAGAATAACCCAGAAAAATTCCTACATCAATCCGCTTGTCGAATTTTCCAAGTGGCTCTCGATCTCTGAGGATGTAACATTCGCTTCCAAACACATGAAAATAAGCTACATTGGGCTTCTTTCCCTTCCATAGGCAGTCATCTGAGTAAATGGTCGGAGATAGACTCAATTTATACTATAGCAAGTAGTATGCACGGCTTCAGCCCACCACTTCTTTGGAGTATCATTTTCCGCCATCGTGGCTCCAGACATGTTAATGAGCGTCCTGTTCTTGCGCTCAACAATTCCAATCTGCTGTGGTGTGATTGGGGCAGAAAATTCATGTTTGATACCGAGACCAGTACAGAAATCCATCATTGTAGAGTTAGCAATTTTCCTACCCTGATCACTCCTTACTCGAATCACCTTCAGACCATCATGCGAACTTTCGGTGTTCATTTGAGTGATGAGCTTAATGATAATGCTCACTGCATCCGATTTTTCTTTCAAAAATTCAACCCAAGTATACCTAGAGAAATCATCCACACATACAAAAATATATTTCTTGCCAGACACATTAGTTGGACTGATTGGCCCCATTAAATCCATGTGAAGCAATTCAAGACCATGTGAAATAATAATCTCATGGAGTTTAGAGTGTGGTGACCTTACCTGTTTTCCTTCATGGCATGGTGGACAAGTTAACTCCTTTTTGTAAGATAGAAGTGGTACTCCTCTGATTGCTTCTAGCCTTGTAACTTTAGACAGCGTTTTCAGATTTGCATGTCCAAGTTTCTTGTGCCATAGAATGTTTTCATCCAGGCTAACTTTGAGACAGTTTACTGCTTCATCCAGAACATAGTAGTTATCTGAAGATCTAGTGCCAATAAGGACACCTTTTTCATCCTTTCGGACAGTGCATACTTTATCATCAAATAAAACAGTTAGCTTGTTGTCACAGAGATGACTGATACTGAGTAGATTTGCCTTCAGACCATCCACAAGAAGCACATCTTGGAATACATGAAAGTTCTTGAATTACTACTCCCCCTTTCCAGTTATTCTACATTTCTTGTCATCTCCAAATCTGAATGTACCAGTCCAAGGAACAATATTCCTCAGCAGCTCAGGAGAACCTGTCATGTGTCTAAAACATCCACTATCGAAGTACCAAGTATCTCTAGCATATAAACTAAAGCAAGTATGAACAGCATAGCAATAGTTGTTTTTTAGGAACCTATACCTTCAGGGGATAATGCATCCTTTCTGGTTGAACCATGTTGTAACATGCTCTGCTTGTCCGGCCTTGCATCAAATCTCTGAGCAGACGAAAAAAATGCCTTTTGTAATAACCAGATCGATAGAAGTAATTACATATTGCTTCACTTCGTGGTTGAGATCTATTCGCTTGCTGTCTCTTCTGAGGATAGGACGGTATATATCCAAGTCCAAGTTTCGGAGCTTTTATGAAGTTGCTTGGCGTTTTGGCTGGTTGAGCCTGTCTGTCTTGACTAAGGTTTGGTTAAGCTAGAGCAATTCTCTTTTCTACTTGATTGGATTGGTTCACCATCTTTGTACTCTTGAAGCCACCATATCCTAGTCCGTGTCTGTCTCCTGCTACTTTCCCCATTCCAAGGATATCATATAAAGCTGTTGTTCCCTTGTTTAGCTTGGAAATGGTTCCTTCAGCTTGTTCTGCACGAGATAGGGCTATTTTCAGTTCTTCTCTCATAGCTTCAAGTGTAGATTCCAGTCGTTCAACTTCTTCCGTCAAGCTGTGGTTGTCTTTCTTTAAGCCTTTGTTCTGGTCAGCTACCTTAATCCAAAGCTTATAAATTTTGTCATATGATTCATGAATATCTTCCACATCTGTATCCATGTCTTTCTCATTTCTTTGATCAGTGTTTAAACTCTCACTGTCTGAACTGACAATGGCTCCAAATGAAATGTAAGTCTCCTCTTCATCTTCATCTTCACTCTGGACAGTAACTGCTCCAAACGCCACATGATTGCTGACATGTTCATCTTCAGATCCTTCTCCATCACTCCAGGTAGCATTGTAAGCTTTCCCCTTCTTACTGGATGATCCACTGGGACATGTACTTGGATGTGACCATATCCTTCGCATTCACGACATTGGATTTTTCCAGCATGTTTAAACACGGGCTTAGGTTCTGATTGATCACTATTGGTTCTTCTATTTCCACTGGAAGTTTGTTCCTTCCCTTCATTTCTTCTTGCTGCAGATTTCTTCCACACTTTTGATATTTGGGCAATTTCTTGATCGTCCATATCTTCATTATTACTTCTGGCAGCAAGTTTAGACACAGATGCAAGTTCAGCCGCCCTTCTTGTAACTGCAGTAAAAGCCAGATCTTTTTGCCTTACTGTAGCAATTTCCTTCATTTCATAAGCTGATAGTGCCCCATGACATCATCTAAGGTCCTCTCAGAAGTATCGCTCATTTCTTCCATGGCATCAACTTTTCCTTTGAACGTGGCTGGTAATGACCTCAGTACTTTCTGCAAAATGTCGTCTCCATCAAACAGTTTCCCTAGTTGGCAGACTGAGTTAACCAGATCTCTAAGTTTGACGTTGTAGTCTGCAATGCTCTCATTGTCCTGCATAATTAAGGTTTCAAAAGAAGATCTAACTGTCTGCAGTTTCGGTCGCTTCATTTTAGCATCTCCCTCATAGTTGACTTTCAATTTGTCCCAAGCATCTTTCGCGGTAGAACAAGTTGAAATCAGACAAAACGCTTCTTTGTCCATAGCTGAGTTGATGATGTTGAGTGCTCTACTGTTCAATCGTTTGTCTTTCCTTTCTTGAGTGGACAACTCCTCCTTTGCTTTTAGAGTGCCTGTAGTTGATCCTGCTGCCGGTGGATTTCTTGCTGGCTTCCACTCATTCTCGACCCAGTGCCAAGCTTCCGGATCCAGTGCATCAATGAAATGCCTCATCCTTGCCTTCCAGTACCCGTAGTTGTCCTTGTCCAGCAGAGGTGGATGCGTGTTTCCTTCTCTTGACTTGACATAATCGATATCCGGATCTTCACTTACCTTGTTAGAGGTAAACTCAGTGAACTACTCTGATACCAAATGAAATTACTATCATCAGAATACTAGTGTTCTTATACTACCTACTTTATCTAATATGTTTAAACATAAAGTAAAGAACACCAGATATTATGACGCAGTTCGGTGTAACCACACCTACATCTGCGGGGTCTCGCCCAATCTGAAACTCATCCACTAGATAATTAATATAATTACAAAGTTCACAACTTTAAACTATCTATGACTTATCTTTTCACATGAATTGGTGAGCTCCCCTCACAGCCAGTCAGCAACTCCTCGCTGCTATCAAGACCACCTCTCCCCAGGTATTAAGGCGTTTGGTTTCAGACTCTGGTGAAGACAAAGGCCAATTGACGCGATCGACTCAAGGCTGCTCCAATGCAAACCTATTCTGGGTGCAGAATACTTTCTATCAATTTCGATCAAATTTCTCGCAGTTTGCGTCTCTATTTCTAGCTCGATGCTGTGTTGCCGTGTTGATCTTCTTGTTTCGTCAATCACGGTTGTGTTGATCTTCTCATGTAGATAATCACGGCCGGATCAAGTCTCCATGATATATTCAAATTCTATAGCTAAACTGTATGAAATATAATATTTCCTTATTTCTACAAATTGAGACTAATCCTAACTAAAATACAACTCTATAATATATTTCTAATCTAATCAGATCGGAACTGAATATTTTCGAATATCTTCTTTGATCGCACACGAGTTGTACTTCAACATAATAACTGTTGATAGGTTTCTGATTCTGCTAAACATCTAGTATGTTTGAACATAGTGAATTCTACAAAATAGCCAACTAAATCGTTCCGAAACTCCTGCACTCTTCAAAGCTATTTGTCAAAATGTATATTTTAGACTACTGTCTTTACAAACTCATTTATAGAACTTATTAGAGCCTATCATGACCTTTTCAAGATTCGCTGAGATTCACACTTCCCTCCACTTCCAAGTGATTTAAATTTAAAAATGTTCACTATCATTTTTCTTCATTGGATTTTAATCAGGAAAACGAAATGTCCAATCTTTATTGCAAGTGGGATGCAAATCTAGCAGAAAGATTTTGAAATCAAAACTAAAATGAAATGAAAATTGTCACTTCATAATAGCTAAGTAATGATCACATTTTGTTTGATGCCTTTGATTCTTTTCCTAAATATGGCAAGTTAAGCTGGCAATTTACACATTCAACTAATAAAGAAATGTGTTATTATTGGTTGACCGACCATTCATTAGGATTCTTATCTTTGCCTTTTGGAGTATTACACTAAATTGGCTACCTGAAATCAACTGACAAACTTGATAAACATACTTGACCAAGACCTACTCAGAAACTTGGTGTGGACTGTAATGCTTGCATATTGGATCGGGCTCTTTTGACAAATATGAAACTAATTAGTTGTAATTTGGAATGTTAAATCCTACGTTAAGTGAAAATGATGCATGTCGAGAACGGGGCGTGTGCACATATCATTAGCAAGGAGATAATGTGCGGTATGTATCGTGAGAATATTTGAATCATCTGTATTAACTAATATTTTGTTGTCTCTAATCTTTTTGTACTGAGATAGTGCATGGCACGTACTGAAAATTGCACGTGAGTACATCGTGCATATTAATTATAAAAAATCAAACCATTTAATGATTGTGACTATAAAAAAATGATGATTTCAAAAGTTAAGTTTTTTATCTATGAAAAACTCTTTGATTTTGATTAACTTCTCGACAAACGCCCGTTCTTTATCTTGCAAAAAATGATGATTAAGTTTGCATGTTTCCCTCAAACAACAACAAAATGCTAGTACATTTAGATAATATAGGTTACAACAAATCGTTTAAAAGTTCTTGAAAAGGTAATCTAAACTCTCTTCTCAAATATGAAAAATAGTGAGGGCAGTAGATCTCCGTCCTTCCCTCCTGTGAGTCCTGTCCTCTTTACCTCCCAATGCAGACCTTGCCATTGAGCTTCATCATGTGGCATCTCAGCTTCATCCCATCTGAATTCTTTGGAGGCTTCAGGATGAACTCTTGAACCCCCTCCTCTAGGCACCTATAAAGTAAACACCACACAGATTAGAGTCTGATTTTCACACTAAGTATACATACATACATATATATTGTGGATTTTAATGCTTGCTTATTGGGTTTGGTTCTTTTAACAAAAATCAAATTAATTAGTTATAACATGGACTGTTAAATCTATGATAAGATGGCGCGTGTCGAGAACGGGCGCGTGCACATATCGTGAACAAGGAGATAATGTGTGGTATGCATTGAGAATGATGCATGATCATATGGATATCATGTGTATTCATTAGGTTTTTGTTGGATTTAGCCTTTTGTGCTGAGCACGTGTTAAAAATTAAACGTGAGTGTTTCGTGCACATTAATTATAAAAAAATCATACCAGTTAATGATTTTGACTATAAACAAAAGATTGTTTCTCTTCAGGGACACAAAAAAAATTGAGAAAGATGATAATTATAACAATCACAAACACATAAAAGGCTATCGGACACCATAACTTCATTTATTCTAGCTGCTTTCATATAAAATTCTGATTTCACAAAAACATTTGAAAATTTTAGGCTCTTTAGACTGTATCCCTTCTGCTAATGAACAAATTTTGGTTATAGAATGCATACCTTCCTATTATATGGTTAACTGGCTCATGGAGATCCTCGTACATAGTCTCCTTCATATTCTCTGCCTTCTCTCTTTCTTTTTGCAGTTCAGCAGAAACAAATTGTAGCTCCTCATAAACTTCGCCATGGGCCATTTCAGCTTTTTTCTCCACCCGCCCCAAGTCCTCCCGAAGATCCTGAACCTCACCTTCCATACTTTTCAGAAGCCTTTTATCCCGTCCCCCTCCTCCCGAAGACTCTGAACCTCATTTCCAGTTTTTTCTCTCGGGCCTTGCGGATTTCCAAAAAGCCTCATCTCCAGCCCCATCTTCTCCCGAATTTCATAAACCTCACTTCCAAGATTTTTCTGCCGGGCCTCACGGATTTTCAGAAGCCTCTCCACCTCATCAAACTCTTCTTCCTGGAAAGAGGATCGCAGAACCTCTATCAGCTCTGAAACTGATGAACTATCAGTTATCCCTGGAATAAATGATGATACCATCCTGTTTTAAACACAGTCACAAAAATTACAACCAATCCTAGTGATTTGAGCAAGGAGTTAATGTGTCGTATGTCTTGAGAATGGCGCGTAAGCATATATCATGTGTATTCATTAGGCTTTTGTTGGATTTAGCCTTTTGTGCTGAGATAGTGCATGACGCGTGTTGAAAATTGCACGTGGTGTATCGTGCACATTAATTATAAAAAAATCATACCAGTTAATGATTGTGAATATAGAAAAGATATGATTGTTTCTCTTCAGGAACACAAAAAAATCGATGAAGATGATAATTGTTAACTTATCTATGAAATGAAGAAGATTCGGGAGAAATCCATGTCTTGGATACAAACATATGAAAACCAAGAATGAGAAGAACTAGAGTATTCTTACAAGTGAAAGGTATACATAAATAGGAAATATGAAATGACGATACTACCCTCTAACTAATAAACACATATGCTAATATCCCCCCTCAAACTCACGATGCTACAGCAAGAAGCATTGAGAGTTTGTCAGATAAGAAACGGAAGCGCGCAGGTGAATGAGCCTTCGTGAACAAATCAGCAATCTGAAGGGAAGAGGGAACAAAAGGTAGTGAGATAGTACCAAGCTGCAAATGATGACGCGTGAAGTGACAATCAATCTCAATGTGCTTGGTTCGCTCATGAAACACTGAATTACGTGCAGTATGAATGGCACTCTGATTATCACAATGTAGCGGTGTGGGATGAGAAAGCTTGATGCCAAAATTAGAGAGCAACCAGCGCAACCAAACAATCTCTGCACAAGTCGAGGCCATGGCTCGATACTCAGCCTCTGTAGAAGAGCGAGAGATAACATCCTGCTTCTTACTCTTCCAAGAAATGAGGGAGTCACCAAGAAAGATACAGAAGCCAGTGGTGGACTTGCGATCCTCGGGATCACCAGCCCAATCAGCATCAGAATAAGCACGCAAGTCCAACGACGATGATGAGGGAAAGAGAAGACAACGGAACTGGGTACCTCGAAGATACCTGAGAATACGAAGAACAACACCCCAATGAACTGAAGTCGGAGCAGTGACAAACTGACTAGCCACATGAACAGCATGTGCAATATCTGGCCGAGTAACTGTAAGATACACCAAACTGCCAACCACAGTACGATATAGAGTGGGATCAGGCAAAGGAATCCCATCTGTAGAGGAGTAGTGAGCATTAGTCTCAAGTGGAGTGTCAACCGTCTTATTATCCGTAAGACGGGCACGATCAAAAAGGTCAGCAATGTACTTGGACTGAGACAACAGATAACCCTTAGGAGAAGAGACTACCTCAATGCCCAAAAAATAGCGGAGCACACCCAAGTCTTTCATGGCAAAACAAAAAGCCAAATCACGCTTCAATGATTCAATTCCCTCACAATCATCACCGGTAATAATCATATCATCAACATACAAAGAGAGGAGAATATGACCCTTACTCGTATGCTTGATGAACAAAGCAGAATCATAGTAGCTAGGACGAAAGCCAAGAGAGATGACCACAGTGGAGAACTTCTCGAACCAAACTCTAGGAGCCTGTTTGAGGCCATAAAGAGACCGTCGAAGCCTACAAACATGCTCGGGCTCATGCGCAACACCGGGAGGAGGTGTCATATAAACCTCCTCAAAAAGATCACCATAAAGAAATGCATTCTTAACATCCATCTGCGAAATCTTCCACTGATAAGCTGAAACAACTGCTATCAGAGTGCGAATGGTGGTCATCTTTGCAACTGGTGCAAATGTCTCATCATAATCCATCCCATACTCCTGTGAATAACCTTTCGCAACAAGGCGAGCTTTATATCGTTCAACAGAACCATCAGACTTGGTCTTAATCTTATAAACCCAACGAAAACCAATAGTGTGTTTTCCCGAAGGCAAAGGCACTAAATCCCAAGTGTGAGTCTGATGTAAAGCAGCGAGTTCCTCAGCCATAGCACGCTGCCAAAGAGGGTCACTAACAGCCTCTCTATATGATGTCGGCTCAGACAAAGAGTGAATAGACACAAGGAAAGAAGCAAATGCAGGAGAATAGGAGGAGTAAGCAAAGTCTGGCTTCTGAGTAGACTTAGAACCACGAGTGGACCAGCGAAGAGGGGGAGGATCGATCACAATCTCGGGAGATGGTAGTGGAGGATCTGGGGGCAAATCAGTATCAGGGACAAGAGGCAAATCAGCAGCATGAGGCTCAGTAAGGGGTGCATGAGGCTCTGTGTCTGGAACTAAGTCTGGTGGAACATCATCTCTAACAACATCAAAAGGATCCATGTGAATAAGATCCGACTGAGTCAACTGGTGTGAACTAGAGGGGATTGAGAAAAACGGGATATGCTCCAAAAACACAACATGTCGAGCAACATATAACTTCTGCTTAACAGGATCAAAACACCGATACCCCTTCTGACCACTACTATAACCCAAAAAGGCACAGAAAGCTGACTTTGGAGACAACTTAGTGCGTTCAACATGAGGTAGGAGAACAAAACAAGCGCATCAAATACCGATCTCAACACCAATATCACCAATCAAACAACAACTCCAACAACTCCAACAAATACCTCAAAATCTCAAATCGATGCAATATCAAATCTTCAATTCAAAAAACCCCAAAGTTTATACCAAATCACAACCACGATTCCTCAAAATCCCAAATTAATACCAAATCCAAGAAACACCAAACTGAGAGTCAAAAACAAGAGCCCATACAATAATCTCATCCAAGAATCAAGCCAATAATCGAAGCAAATCGAAACAAACTCACAAAATCCGAATCTGAAATTTTTTTCAAGAAACAACAAAAACTCACAGTTCAGTCCGACGAACACTGCAGGATTTCCAGAGCTCCACATCTCGATCCGAACGGTCAAATCATAGATCCACGTCTTCCGAACAACCTCCCATAATTTCAGAATTTTCCAACGGTCGGATGAAAAGATAACTCAAATATCCGACAGCTGCGCAGCTAAATCCGAAACAGAGACTCTTATGACGAAAATTCAAAAAACCACTTCAACCTTATCTTGTTCAACCCGAAAAACCTTCAACCCACAAACACATGAAACCATTGCTCTGATACCATGTTAACTTATCTATGAAATGAAGAAGATTCGGGAGAAATCCATGTCTTAGATACAAACATATGAAAACCAAGAATGAGAAGAATTAGAGTATTCTTACAAGTGAAAGGTATACATAAATAGGAAATATGAAATGACGATACTACCCTCTAACTAATAAACACATATGCTAATAATAATAATAACAATCAAAAACACAAAGTGTTATACTGATCTACAGGAAGTTCATCATGGGTTTACCCACTAACAGAGATCAATCTTCTGGCAGTTATGCCTTAAAACACAGTTGAAACAGCTTATCACAAGCTTTCTCAAAGTCAATCAGTTCAAAACATCAATATACAGTTGATGTCCAATCTGAAATGCTATTAAATATGGAGGTCCCAACTGAGAGCTTCTATCAGACACCATAGGTCCACTTATTCTAGCTGCTTTCATATAAAAATATAGGCTCTTTAGACTGTATCCCTACTGCTAATGAACATTTTAGTTATAGAATGCATACCTTCCTCCAATATGGTAAACTAGCTCATGAGGTCCTCGTAAATAGTCTCCTTCATATTCTTTGCCTTCTCTCTTTCTTTTTGCAGTTCAGCAGAAACAGATTGTAGCTCCTCATAAAATTCACCATGGGCCATTTTAACTTTTTTCTTCTCCCTGAGCCTTACCTTCCATACTTTTCAGAAGCTTTTTATCCCGTCCCCCTCCTCCCGAAGACTCTGAACCTCACTTTCCAGTTTTTTCTCTCGGGCCTCGCGGATTCCCCGAAAACTCCCGAAGATTGCGTTTTTTCCGGTGCTGGAGTCGGAATTCGTCATCGGAAGAAACCTGCAACCTTGGAATCTTTTGTTTTCTGCGCTCCAAAGCTTTCAATTAGGGCTTCGAATTAGGCGACCCGACCATTTCTCGTGTTTTGCTGGGTTCGGGTTTTAATTCGAACCCGAATCATGATTTGAACTGTCAACTGATAATCTCCTTACCGCTCGCCCAAAATGACAATAATTTGTGAATTTAAGATCAGTTTAATATATATCAGGATCATCCTGATATTAGTAATATCAGGCACCAATTAAATAATGACACGTCATCTTCAACTAATTTATGATTGGGTCATGTGTTCAATCATTATCCGGACGGGTTTAACCATTCTAAATTAGGGTTTTAGAACTTTACCTAAAAATATCTTAATCAATTAAAACATTACAATTGTACACATGTCATTATCTTATTGGTGCCTGATAAGGGTTATATCAGGATCATCCGGATGAATATTATTCTCATTTAAGATTAGTTAGGGTTTGGAATATACAAATTAAACGTAAACGACATTGATCGTTTTGCTTATAGTAAAAATAAATCCGATATTTAATGAATGTCATTGAATCAGAGATATGATGAACTTTGAAATACATTATTCTTCGTATAACTTGGCACACGGTATTTGAAATTCAATTTTTTTGACACTATGGATTTCATATTGAAAAATAAGTGTGTAATGTGTTAATTAGTAGAGGATTATGTGTAATTTACACAATGGCAAATTCACTCTTATCCCTCAATACACTTCACTAATTCTCAGCACATATAACTAAATATAATTTAAAACATGATCTAAGTGTCTTGAAAAATTTCAAAATGTTATCATTAATACATTTGAGTCTCTAAAATAGTGATCAACCTCTCAAATATTTAATATAGTAATATTGAAATTGGGGAAATCATAAAACTCTTTATGTTGCAGTTTTAGAACCTGAGACATCTATTTATACCATTAAAATAACAACTTTTTAAAAAGTCAAACCCCTCGTTCTTGAGCCACGTCAACTTTCAGCTTTGCGCGACTTTTATTTACCGGCCGTCCCTTCACTTTTCCAATTTTATCCCATAATCAATTTTACTAGCTCACTTCTCATGAATCTATAATCCGCTTCTCCATAACTTTTCTCTTTCCCCGATATCATCTTGAAGAAGTCTTGCGTTTTCCTAGCACATGATTCTCCAGTTTCCTTTGTATATTCATCTTCAATCTGTCTGACATACGTTCCATTGTTGAATCCGCATTTTTATGGTTCATATATTGCCCAATTCATCTGACGATGATTTGAGGGCTGTTTCAGTCCACTACTATGTAGAATATTATTACTCATTCAGTATATTTTGATGAAGGTATTTGCTATACACAGGTCCAGTTTACTTCTGCAGGTCTAATGAAAGTGGTAAAATGTCATAATTAACCTTCATTTGTTTATTAGTATTTACAAATATATTTCTAAAACTCTAACCGTGAATGCATAAATCCGTCTATGTAATGATTGAACACGTGTCCAGATTATAAATTACTTTTTCGTGAATTATAATACATATTTAAGAGTAACATTATTGTCATTTCAAATTTAATTTGAACCTGCAGAAGTAAAGTGGACCTGCATATAGAACCACCCTTTGATGAATCCTAATTAAATCCTCGCTCTCTCCTCTGTGTTCGTTGTAATTTTTGGTCTTCTTCATGATTTTTTTTCTATTTTGATGATTTTTTTAATTAAAACCACCATGTCGGTGGAGGGGATTTATTGACACCCCTAGGCCTGAAAAAGGGACTAAGCGTTTTTACAGAGAAGTTTCCTAATTTACATGAGCACTAGCTCAGCCAAAGATTGGCTGAAATTGAAAAAAATGAGAGTGTGAAACTCATGAAACTCCATCCTCAGACTTCCCACCATACACCGAGCATGTTAGTGAATTGTTACACAAATCACAAGTATTCCAAATGATGGGGAATGTGGAGGGGAGCTTACTTCAAAAGAACAACAATAGTGCTGCAAAATTGCCTCAGATCTTCTCAGAACTCCTGTGTGTAGTTGTTGTTGAAGTCTTTGTTGCTTGGTATCCCAATGACTCCTTCATTGGGTCTTCTTATGTCTGCAATCAAGCAAATCAGTAGCATCTGCACAAAAATATCTGAGCTACACATTTCTTATATTACTAACACCATTCTTGTCAAGTGTAATCATACTTTTAAGTATAGATGGTGCATTCTGGTATGGGAGAGAGGAGGAGATTAGTTGTTGACTACTCATCTCTGCCAGGTAATCTGCAATAATATTATCCTCTCTGAAGGAGTGTATGATTTATGTCCCTGGACAACATGTGCTGTTTATGGCATAGACTAAACAAATTCCAGTTAGTCAAAAAAGGGTTCTGGATGCATTTGATAGCATGCTGACAATCTGATTCCAATATGAAAGTCTGAGAGTAGTGACTGCCAATTTCTAGTCCAAATTCAATAGCCATAAGTTCAGCAGATAATGGAGAAAAAGTTGATACTAATTTGAGCTCTATTCTCATAACTTCTCCATCAGCATTTCTAACTACCATACCTAATCCTGTCCTATCTGGACTCACAAAAAAAGCATCTACATTGATTTTTACCCCTGAGTCTGGGGGTATCCATTTGACTGATCTAGCAATTTTTAGCTTCTTCTGCCTGAGGAAAGGAACAAGACCAGTTTGAAGTAGTTGTATGTGTTTTACAGAATTTCCATGAAGTGGGAATGCTGTAAAAATTGCAGACACTTTATGGGCTATCTGAAGCAACAGTGCATGGGTAGTGGTGTGTAGGTTATCAAATATCAATCTATTCCTTACCATAAATACCATAATGTTGTGAGGAGTGAAGTTAAAATGACTGTGGTCTGCGGCTTTGATGAGCCTTTTAAATTTATGTAGTATGCCAGTCTATGCTTAAATGATCTGAAAATAGGAACAGGCAATTGCAAAACTACATACATATAGTCAAAGACTCTAACATTTTTGGCACAGTCATGAAAGTAATGGTTTATGGTATCCACATTATTGCACAGGGGGCATTTTGATGACAGATGGATACCACATTTTTGAAGAACATCATCAAAAGGGAGAATACCATTAACCAGTCTCCAAATGAATACAGAGAATTGAGAGGATATATGCTTATTCCATACCTTGCTTATGCATATAAGTCTGAGCTTTGCTGCCTCAATAATTTGTATGTTGACTTGATGGAGAAATTTCCAGCTGTGTTAGGACTCTAGATCAATCTATTTTTGTGTTGGAATTTTATCTCAGCAACCTGCACTTTAAGAATAATGTTGGTAGCCAAGTAAGGCTCCACAACAATTAAAACTTGTGGTTTATGCACACAAAAATTTGCTACTGTTAGTTTAGGGAAAGGCAAAGTGACTCCATCTGGCCAGCTGTAGAACAATGCTCCACTTCCCAACCAATTAGAGTCCCAGAATGGTGTCTCTCCACTACCAACAATAAGCTGAGAGTGTTCATTTGCAAACTGAGTGACTGCACAGATCCTCTTCCAAGTATGAGAGTTTCTGCATGTTTTAGGCAGAGACCACAAGTAATTTGTCCACTGAGTGTTGTTCAACTGCATCTTCCACCACAATTTGCAGGAGAAGGAATGAATAATTGCATTGATATCCCTGAAGCCTAAGCCATTTTCTTGTTTTGGTATTGCCATTCTCTTCCACTTTCTCCAGATTTTCCTCTGACCTAGTTGGGATTCACCCCAGAAAAACCTTGTTGCACTAGTTTCCATTCTTCTTATCACTGTCTGAGGGGGTTGTAGAACTGCAAAAATATGTGTTGGTATGGAAAGGAATACATGGTTAAGTAAGGTCATCCTCCCATCATAAGATAGCCATTTGTTTTTCCAACTGTGTAGAGCCTTGTCCATTCTTTTCATCAGTTGCTAATAGTAGTAAACCTTGTTTCTACCTTTGAAAATAGGTACTCCCAGGTAAGAGAAAGGGATTTTTCCTTGCTTCATACCTGTTTTCCTCTTAATCACTCTAATTCTTGTATCAGAAGTGTCACTGTGAACATAGAACTCTGATTTATTAAAGTTGATTTTCTATCCTGAGCATATTTCATAGGCATTCAGAAACCTCTTAATTCTCTTCAAGTTCTTCTTTGTTGCATTAGCAAAGATAGCAGTGTCATTTGCATACATTAAATGGGAGATCATCTGCACTCCTTTAGGCACTATGAAGCTTTGTATATACTAAATTTCCATTAATTTCCCGAGGCCTCTTGAAAAGGATTCAGTAACTGTATAAAAAGTTGAGAGAGGATCACCTTGTTTTATTCCCCTTGTTGATGGATAGAATCCAGTAGCTACTCCATTGATGAGTACAGAGAACTATGAGCCTTTATATTCTGCATAATAACCTTTACAGTTCTGCCATGAAATCCAAAAGCCAACAAAACTGAGTTTAAAAAATTCCATGAAACCCAATCAAAGGCTTTTTGCATGTCAAGCTTGAGGATGATGTTCTTATGGTTTGGATTCTTACTCAAAAGCCCAATTATCTCTTGCATCTGTAGAATATTGTCAGTGATGTCCCTCCCTTTCAAAAAAACAGATTGCTCAATGGAAGTTATCTTACACATAACATGCCTAATTCTTTCCATCAGAATTTTGGAGAACACCTTGTTCACAAAATTTGAGAGGCTTATAGGCCTGAATTCATAAAAGGATGAAGGATTTTGGACCTTTGGGATTAAGGTGAGCCAAGTGGAAGCCATTGCTCTTGGGATTTGTTTTCCTTCCAAAAATTTCTTTGCTGCCTCTAAGTGATCATGCTTTATTACCTCCCAACAGTGAGTATAGAACAGGCCAGTGTAGCCATCAGATCCTGGAGCTCCATTGCTATTCAAGCCAAAAACCACATCTATCAGTTCTTTCATGTCAATAGGCCTCAGAATCCTGGAGTTGTCTTCATCAGAGAGTAGCTTGGGAATCACATCCATGAAGTATTTAATGTATCTCCCCTCCCTGTTTGGGGCATCATCATTCAGAATCTTTTCAGAAAAGGCAGCACCGTCTGCATTTATCAATCCAGGTTCAGAGATCCAATCCCCAGTGACACTCCTAATTTTTGTAATTTTCTTTTTTGCAGTTTTCTCTTTAACCACCTGATGGAAATACTTTGTGTTTGCATCCCCCTCTTTGAGCCATTTGACATTGGCCCTCTGCTTCCAGAATCTTGCTAACTCCACCTGTGATCTTGTTAACAATTCCATTTTCCTATTAAACTCTATTCTGTCAGATTCCTCCTGTAGATTGATATTTCAATTCACTTTCTTATACCTCCTTTTCTGCCTTCTCCAAATTTTTGTTGACATCTCAAAAATGCTCCCAGTTCTAATTTTTCAGTGGACCTTTCAATCTTTTCAGTTTACATACCATTCTTCTTAGACCTTGCTATTCACATGGCTGGCTCCAAATCCCAATTACTAATTCCAAGAAACTAGCCCTAGATGTCCACATCTCCTGGAATCTAAAGGGTTTTGGCATTTTTATTTCGGCATTCTGGATAGATAATAAAAGGGGGTTATGATCAGAGGTAGTTCTACTCCTAACCTGAATTGAGCTATGTGGGAAAATGTCATTCCAGTCACTATTGCAGAGCCATCTATCTAATATTTACAGCAGTCTATCCTCTTTGGTCCTATTGTTTGTCCAGGTCAAGGGATTTCCAACTGTTTTGATCTCCATAAGCTCCATTTATGAAATCAGTGCATTGAACTCTCTAATACTTCTAGCTGGTGGGGGATGTCTGCCTTTCCTTTCACTAGCAGAAGCAATTGTGTTAAAATCCCCAATAAAAATTGATGGGACCTTTGGTAGTCTTTTCAGGTCCTCCCGAAGATCTTCCCTCAATTTTCTGGTGACTTTTGCATATATGAAACAACTATTCCACAGAGAATCACAAGAGTTAAAGTTAACAGATACTAAAAGATATTGATCAGATTGATGTTGTACAACTATTTTAACATTATTTTTCCAAAATATCCATATTTTAGCAGGAGAGGCAGGCAGTGCATTTTGAAATTTTAATTCAAATTGTAATTGAGAGATGTTTGAACTAATATGCATAGGTTCTATAATACATGCAATATCAATGTTATGTGATCTCATGAGGTGTTGAAGTCCAGTTACAGACTTTTTATAGCCTCTGATATTCCATACAAGTAAATTACCTATATTGTTGTGACTAATCATTGACTAGGTTTTTTGGATTTGAGTGAAGATCTGCCATTGCTCTACAGTTTGACCCTTTGGCATGCCCATTTTATTCTTTTTCTTAGTCTCGGCATGGAATAGTGAGTCAGATAGTTTACCTTCCAACTTACCTTGATCTTATGTGCTTGTTTATGTGCCTTGTTTGGATTCCAACTCACTGGGGGCCTCCTCAAAAGTGTCTGAGCTGCTCTCCTCATCATAGTCTTGGAGTACATGAAAAGTGTTAGTCATAGAAACTTCCCTAGGATGGTGGTATGGGACAAGGGCTAATTCAGTGATTCTAGGATCATTAACTGCCTTGTTGGAAAGGTTGGATATATGAAGGTCATCATATGAGTAAAAGGTAGGTTTTTTGGGATTTTTGAGTATTTTTAGTATGTCTGAGGGAGGAGAAATTGGGATTAGTGCAGTGTTGGGATTATCTGAGGCCTTAGTGTCACCTGCACTAGTAAGGGTTGAGTTTTTTGAGAGGGGGTATGCTCAAGATCAGGGCCAGGCAATATCATAGCACTTTTGTGACTGGAAGGCATTATTAATTCAGGAACAACTCCTGATTCAGGAACAAGAACAACCCCTATTGGACTCATATTTGAAACAAGAAACTGGGAATTTTGAAGGACCTTATTCTTTTGGAATCTAGACATTCCAGAGCCTTGAGCCTCATCTATTGGTTTCCAAGCAAGATCATTCTGTTGGTTCTTCTTAACCCCAGTCCTTCTATTCTTTCTTAGCTCCGGATGCAGGTAACCACAATTAAGGTCATCATGCCCAATTCTTTTACAGTAAGTACAATAGAGTGGTACATTCTCATATTCAATATCACACTCTACATATTTATTTGGGGCTTGTATGATGATAGATAGAGAAAGGGGGTGTAAGAGATGTCGTGGCTGCATCCATCATCACAAAGACCCCAATATGGTTGCCAATATCTTGGATCGCAGTGGTGTTGTAGTGTAGAATCGGAGGTTTGTGTATCATAGCCCAGACTGGGACAATGGATGACTCGGTGTCGGTTGAAAAGTTTGGCGACCATTTGAGGATCTTCATCGGCTTTCTATTGATGCTACAGACCGCTCTCATCCAGAATCTATGGTAGTCATGCTTGTCTTCCATACGTATGAGTATGTGGCGGTAGTCCAGTGAACCAATTTGGTACTTCCCGACTATCCCCATAGCCTGAAAAGCTTTGTGGATCCATTGCCGGCTTTCCACTGGTAAACTTAACAATCAAACAATTAATATAGTGATTGGAGAAGGTTTCGATTGCTTCTGGGGCATAATTGCAAGCAATATTGCGTTTAACTCTATGGGAGATGGGTCTGATTTCAGGATTTGGGGGTAGGGTAGTTGATAGTGGCTGGCTTTTTGGGGCTAAGGCATCTCTGAAAGTTTTCCGGCGAGATTGCCACCATCCCAAGGCGGGGAACCCGCCATTGGGTAGCCGTTATTGTGACAGTAGGCCAGTAACGTATTAAAATATACTGTGTAAAGGGAGAAGGGAGTGGCGCGTGAAAATATGATAGGAGAGAGGTGAGAGCATTCCAATTTAGAGAGAGAGAGAGTGATCTATTTTGATGATTATTTGTGCTTTGGAAATTGATCGTTTTTCTTATAGTAAAAATAAATTGGGGATTTAATACCTTTTTTGAAATAAGAGATACGATGAAATTTGTGAGATATCATTCTTATAATCTAATTTCGATGGGAAAGTTTCACTAGAACTTTGACAATAATGAAGATATCGGACTTGCAATCTTAATTTCTCTACTCAAATCGACAAGTGACAAATTTTTGAAATTCACATAATAACAAAGATGAATAACCATGCCACTTTTCATTATACTATGATGACCATCACCACTATCTTTCAGGGCATTTGGCGGCACACACACTCTTATAATACTGAGATAATGTAATTCACCGTAGTTGGTGTGTCTGTATTATGACAAATATATAGGAGTACAAGAGTACAAATACAATGTATCTAGACTAGTCTAAATTTGGTACAAAAATATATACAAATAAATCACAATTATCATCATGATAATTGTGATATTATATCACCGCCCTTCAAAGAAGCGTCGGATGAGAAGCCACGCTAAACTTGGATCGAAATAGTGCGAAGAGAAGACTAGGGAGACCTTTGGTAAAGATGTCAGCAATCTGTAAGGAAGTAGGGACATGACTAACATGAAACCTGCCGGAAGCCACCAACTCTCAAACAAAGTGGTAGTCAATGTCAATATGCTTAGCCCGTTTGTGAGCAACAGGGTTTTGAGCAAGGAAAATAGCACTACTGTCACAAAACAATAAGGGTGAAGACTTCAAAGGAACACGAAACTCCTTGAGCATATTGCACAACCAAACAAGCTCGGCCGCAGTGTTGGCCATAGCACAATACTCAGATTCGCAGCTAGATCGGGAAACAGTTGGCTGTTTCTTAGCACTCCAAGAGACAAGATTACCACCAAGGTAAATGGCATAACCATAGGTGGAACGTCGAGTTTCAACACAGTGAGCCCAATCAACATCTGAGTACCCTAACACTGAAAGTGAGCTGGAAGACGGTCGAAAGAAAAGTCCATGATATAGAGTACCACGAACATAGCGAAGAATACGAGTGACCGCCTGATAATGATCATCACGAGGTGACTGAAGGAACTGGCTAACGGAATTGACTGCATAGGCTAGATCAGGCCTAGTAATGGTCAAATATTGCAAGGCTCCAACAAGCGAACGATATAACTTGGGATTCGAAAACTCTGGACTAGAGGAAGTGAGGAGTTGTGTACCAGGAACAAAAGATGTAGAGACAGGCGTTGTGTAAGTCATGCCAGCGCGCTGAAGAATCTTCATGGCATACTTAGCCTGCCTAAGAAACAACCCCGAAGTAGAGCGAGAGACCTCTAATCCCAGAGAGTAATGAAGAGAGCCAAGATCCTTAATAGCAAACTCATGATCAGTGCGAGCAACAAACTTCTGAAGAAGAAGAGGATCATTTCCAGTGAGAATGATGTCATCCACATAGACCAAAAGATACAACACCTTTGAGCCACGCATAAAGATGAACATGGAAGTGTCAGACGAATAGCACTGAAAACCTAAACGAGTCAGATAAGAACTGAAATGCTGAAACCAGGCACGAGGAGCCTGTTTAAGTCCATAGATAGCCTTCTGGAGACAGCATACGTAATCAGGATGACGAGGATCGGTGTATCCAGACGGTTGTTCCATGTAAACCGGGGAGTCAAGACGACCATTAAGAAAGGCATTCTTAACGTCAAGCTGATGAAGGGGCCATCCAAAAATGGTGGCAAGAGACAGGATGATCCGAACGGTGGAGGATTTCACTACCGGGCTAAACGTGCGAGTGAAGTCAAAGCCAAGAACTTGAGAGTATCCCTGAGCAACCAAACGAGCCTTGTAACGATCAATAGTGCCATCCGGTCGATGCTTGAGCCGATAAACCCATTTGGAACCAACAATATTAACTCCAGAAGAATGAGGGACAAGATCCCAAGTACGTTGCTGACGCACTGCATGCATCTCTTCATCCATAGCAGCATGCACCTAACGAGGATTCTTAAGTGCAGAACGAAAACCTCGAGGTTCAGTTTCAGCCAAAACTGCCGCAAGGAAACCAGTGACAACATAATCAGAGTAATCCTTTGCAGTGAGACTGCCTGTCTGAGAACGAGTTGTCATACGATGGCGAGGCGGCGGTGGCGGTGACGGTGGCAATGAAGAATGGACTGGGGTTGGTTCCGGAGAAGGGCTGGGAGACGATGACGCTCCTGAATCAGGCAAACGTGGTGATCCAGAGACAGGTGATGGTGGAGACGCCTCTATAGACTGATCTGGTGAAGGCTGATCTGGTGTTGTCAAAACCAGAGCATCATCACAATCCGAGTCAAGAAATGTAGAGACATCCAAAGACTCAGGGGCCGTGGAGGATTGACGTTCCAATGGTTGAAATGAAGTCTCATCGAAGCGAGCATGGTGTGTAAGATACACTCTCTTAGTGACCGGGTCCAAGCACCGAAAACTCTTGTACTGAGAGTTGTAACCAAGAAAAACGCAAGGTGTACTGCGAGGAGCCAGCTTGTGCTGAGAGAACGGCCGAATATAGGGATACACCAGACATCCAAATGGATGAAAGTTGGAGTAGTCTGGATGACGACCATAGACCAGATAAAACGGCGAGACATTGTTCAGAACAGGCGTAGGAAGCCTATTATGGTGTAGGCAGCAGTGACAAATGCGGCATCCCAATAAGAAGCTGGCAGACCAGAGTGATGAAGCATAGACAGTCCATTTCTGTCACATGACGATGCATTCGTTCAACTCTTCCATTTTGCTCAGGAATAGACGGGCAAGAAATCTGATGAAAGATGCCCCTAGCCGCGAAGTGAGAGTGCAACCGTGCATTTGTAAACTCAGTGCCACCATCGCTTTGAAACACCTTAATAGTGCGGGAGAACTGATTCTCCACAAAGTTCTGAAACTGCAGGAACGTCTCAGCGAAATCTGATTTTCGCTTCAGTGGATAATACCAAGTGAATCGCGAATAATCATCGATAAAAATGGCATAATAAGAATAGCCACTGGCAGATAAGACTGGTGCAGGTCCCCATAAATCACAGTGAACTAAATCAAGTATAGACTGCGCTCGCTTCGGATTGTCCACGAAAGAAAGCAAAGAGAAGACTTGGGCGATAGAGAGGTGACCTTAACAAGATTCAGTTTATTCAATAAAGAAAGGATTGAATGAGAAGTATGACCCAGTCTAGTATACCAAATATCAAAAGAAGCTGTATTTTTATTTGATCGAACGTAAGCGACAAAGGCAGCACCACTCTATCCAAGCACATAAAGACTTATCAAATACTATATAAGTTATAGATACTATAAAATTACACTATAATGCTATAGTTAAGTTATAGAAATTGAAAGTTATAGATACTTATTAAGTTAAGATAATTTCAATTTTTTTTTAGTGTTGCTCCTTGAATCTTTAGAACCATCCCTTTTTTATTTTGTTATTATCTTGACCACAGTGCCAGCGCAAGGATATTAGGGACCTGAAGCAAAAATAATAAAAGGTCTATATTTTGGATTGATTGTAAACAGTGAGACCCATTTATTATTCATTTTCTGAGTTATTATGTACAATTATGATTTTTTTATAGTTTAAACACATATTAAATACACACAAAATTGTATAAAATAGGCCTTTTTTTGGCCTAAACACTACTGGAGGAGAGTATCCCCAACGTCGGTAGATCCAGGTATACACGGGTTGAACCGCCGTTACTAGCACCGCCGTCCATCGGCGGTCCAGTTTTTCACGACGGAAGCACCCGCCGTGCAAGGTTTTCGAATTCGAAAACCGTCGGAATATAAGTTACGACTCGTAAGGTGCTGCAGACTCAATCTTGTCCCAAATCATACAAAATTGTTACAAAATCGTAACAAAAATATATTCGATATCGTAAAGAAGCAGCATGAACACCAATTTTTCCGAGATCGAAAACATATTTTCTAGAGTATTTTTACTTACGAGTTCGAAACTAATTCGTCGGCTACCAAAAAAATATCCGGCCAATTTGGCCGGAAAGTGAAGCACCATAAATGCTTCCGACGTACTCCTCGTTGCTCGTAAATGCCTCGGAATAACACCGATGAACCAATAGACAAGCTGATGAAACTGTAGCAACTTCGCTGTGGCGCCGCCCCTTCGTACTAGAGGTGAAAAAGGCTGAGTTGGGATGAGAAAGTGGATCTTGCAGGATTGAGATAGTATCATCAAATTCGTCACCTTCGTTACCGGTGCCCCTTAGCAGCTCCGTTGTTGGAATCCTGCAACAAATACACTAACTCAATTTTATCAAACTCAATGAGTACATACTGTCAAGACTTATGAATTGAGTTCTACAGCAAAATATTTCAAAAACTTTCTTGGTTATGGCTTATTTCTGCTACCAAATCCTTGTCCGGAAGCTGCCACGCATTGCTCCTTGTTGTTCAACCAGCGGAGCAACAATATTTCGTGCTCGAAAAATGTTGGTTAAATCTTTGCTCTGTAGTATAAGCTGTACCACCAAAACAAATGCAATTATAATCAAGAGAAAAGCATTTATACCTTTTCATATGACCGTAAGTGAACGGAAATACCATCGCCGGAGCAATCTCGATAATATAAGCGAGGGAGGAGAGGAATTGAACAACACCCCTTGATTAAGTGAACAACAATACCATCGCCGGAGCAATCTTTACATCACCCCTTGATTACACGGTTGTAAGTGTCGACGCCTATCTCGGCCACCTCCACGGTGAGCTCCGGGAGCCTCGATTTTAGAATGAAATCCCCATCTCGATGAGCTGAGAAAAGCGGATCGCTTTCAGGAGGCCAGCATCATACATCACGGCATGCCTGGTCGGAAACCATTGGCTCTGCCCCATCACGGTGTCGTCATCATCCCATCGACGCCCAAATTGCCGTCTCGTCACAATCGTACAGATCCCACCATGACGTAGCCGGCGTTGCTCAAATCCCCAGCTCACGCACGATTCGTCCCCGCTCGTCACCAACTGCACAGACACAGATCCGGTTAGTTCACAGAGAAATGGGAGTTAGAGAATATAGATAAGATTTCAGATTTTGTTTATAAAGACAAAAGTATATGTGGCTCAGATTTATTTGGTAGGAAAGATTAATGGTTCATATGAATACATGTAATTTTCAGATATTCATAAGTTACGATCTCGAAATTCTATTCAAAAAGTTAAGATATGATTTCTTAAGAAATTCTGATTAATTAATACAATAGGAAACTAAATATTCGTCTGAATATCCTAAACATATAATTTAATGAGGTGGCATAAGTATTTATACCCATTAATCAATAAACATATCAACTAAGATTTGGTATTTTCCTCAATTAAGCTCAAATTGTATAAACTTAATTAAGTAGCGTTTGTAGAAAAGTATGTAGCGTCATTGATAGTGAAATAATATTGATATGATCGATAATAGTTAGTTTTTATGTAAAATCAAGTAGTTTTATATTCTTTGATTAGTTGTACTCGATTTAGTTAATATTTATGGAAAATCGAATAAGTTTTGACCTTGATACTAGTTAACTAGTGCTTACAGAAAGTCAAGGAATCAACTTGTAAATTTTCATATATTATACTCAATTTAGTTCGTTCTTGTAGAAAATCAAATAATATTTAACCTTTAATTAATTAGGTTCAATTTAATTATTGTATGCCAGAAGTTGACACGACAATTGCTTATTTATATCCATTTTAGTTAGTGTTTGTCATGTCCAATAATATTTGATTAGTTAGACTAACTTTATTAGTGTTTACCCATTTTAAAATATGATTAGACATTTGATTAGTTATACTAAAAATTTTCTTTGATTTTGATTAGTCGTTCAACTCAGTGTTTATACAAATTCAAGTAATGGTATCTTATTTGATTAGTTATACAAGTTAATTTATATAGAAAAACTACATAATGTTACTTATATTCAAGTTAGATTGTGTTTTCATTAATTAAACTCAATGTAATACTGTTTATAGTTATGTCAAGTAGTGTTTCGAGAAAGTCGTCTCGTATTTATATGATCATTGTAAGTAGCGTGTATCGAAAGTAACGTAATGTCATTTTTTTATTAGTTATACTCAATTTAGTTACTGATTATACTTATTTGAGTAATGCTGACATTTCAAGGCCTACTCTCGTGAATTTATTTCATTGGTTTAGTTAATCATAGTACAATTTAATTCAATGAAATTATCTTTTGATGAATTATACTTTTGATTAAGTTATACTATTTTTAATACATTAATTTTCATAGGTTTTCATTTATTTCAATTCAGATTAATAAGAAATAAGTTTAGAAGAAATAAAGTATTTTTGTGCATTAAAGAGTGTGTTCTTTTTGTTCATTTATGCTAACCATTACTAAGCAAAGTTATATAAGACTTACGAAGCAAAGTTATATAAGACTCCTAATTTCATGCAACTTTTATGCTATTTATACACAAGCAACATGTTGCACTCGTACTCTACTAATCACCAATCTCTTTCATTATCAAAGTAATAGATAAACCAAAAAACTTCAAAAATCATGGTAATCTTAACAAATTTGAATTTGAAAATCAGTATAAAATCCGACCGTACTTTCTTTACGAACTCGAACAATTTTTGTCAAACCATCAAACGATATCGAAACTTAAACATGCAACGGCACCATCTTTATGTACACAAACTTGCGTGAACTTAAACTAATGTACTTGTAGTTTATGCATTCTTTTCGACTTCGAAACAATACTGTCACCATCTAGCGAAGTCGAAACAACTTAATGGAACAGTTCCTTAGCGTGGGTTTAGGGTTTAGGATTTAGGGTTTGAGTTCTTTAGCATGGACGTCCACAGTTTATGTACAAACGTGAACTTCTTTCGCTTTCGAAACTATTGTAACTACATGATGTTATCGAAGATAGGTATACCTCGACCTTACGATTTCTTAAAAACCTTAATATCCCATCCTTTTCGAAATCGCAAAGAGTTGTATATCAATTTTTAGTAGCCCGGACTTGTATATAAGCCTCACTCGATATGGAATCCAGCAAAAATGACTACATTCGATTTCGAAAACACATATTTACAGCGTATGTAAAATATACGCCGTTAGTTTTCTGGAATGATTTACTCTATCTATTTTCGAATTCGAAAAGTTTCATATGTGGCGAAAGGGGCCAACCGCCGTGTAACAGCGACGTCTGCGAGGAGATTTCTAGTAGTGAAAATTTGGGGGCCTGAAGCGGTATAGTAACCAATTACTTACCTGCTGGGCCGGGCCCTCTTTGACCTGACATGCTGTTACCAATATTTTATTATAGTGTTACCAATATGAGTACGGAAAAGACCCCGTCAGTGGTAATTTTAATTAAAAAATAATAATTATGAAATACATGCAACGTAGTGCCTCCCACACTCCCACGTATTTTACGGATAAATGAAGAAAAACAGAATTTATTAGTTTCAGAATTTTGCACGATGTGGGTTCTAGCAATGAACATTATTACTGGTATCACCATATATATTCACACATAATCATGTTTACTTAATTATAATTTATTAAATAAAGCTCCTAGCTAGCATTTTCATGATATTAAATGGATTGTGATGATTTTGTATGCAAAGTCTAGATATCCCATTCAAGGGAGCCTCCCTCCTATGATCCCATGGACCTATCTCTTTGTAAGACAATTGTACGATCTTTACAAGTAATGAAATTTGATTTAAAAAGATTAAATTATTGTTCTCATAACATAAGTACATAAATCATAATTAATCGTGATTTTAAAAATTAAAAATCATGAATAATATTATTAATCCAAATTCAATTTATATAAAAGAAAATTTAAAATTTTCTAGATATAAACAAATTGAATTACATTGTCAGGCACCCAAAAAATATTTGATAAATACCTAAAAACCATTACAAGTAAAAATCGCAGATGCTGGATATGCAACATAGAAGGACATCATGCTAATGAATGTCATAATAGGCAAAGTTTTAATAAAATTAAAATATTTAAATTACCTAATCACATGGGATATGAACTCATAGAAGAAAAATACAATAAATCAGAAAATGTTTACTCGTTAAAAATAATAAAATCAAATACTGATTCCTATTTCAACAAAAATTAGATGATTTTGATTAAGAACAGAAAATGGTTAAAGAAGTCTTTTCCAAAAATTGAATGGGAAAACTTTCATAAATCAACCCCGCACTTGGTCCAACTAAATGTTCCTAAATAAAGTGAAAAGTTAAATTTTATAAACTAACCAATCAAAACTCTACACCTAATAGGGAGGGAGACTCCCTCCAACGAAAACCTATCACTATCCGATTTTGTATAACTTAGTTCAAATGTTACACAACTAGGGTTTCCCGCGCTCCAAAGCTGTAAAATTAGGCGAGACCCGAAACCATGCTCCGTGTTTCGCTGGGTCGGGTTGCGGTTCAGCCCGGCTCATCCTAGATCATAAACACTTTAAATTCTAAAGTCCTAGTAATCACCTTCGATTTAGGCCCTACCTGTTTACACTTGAAAGTAATCGGAAAGTAAAGTTGAATTCGAAACTGAAACATGAGAAAATTGGCGCCTTAGAGTATATGAATTCGTAGTTTGAAGGTGATTGAGATTCAGACTGATTTATATTAAACTAAAATTTGCTTTTCTTATCAGATTTTCATTCGTTTAGACTAACCTAAACTTGAATCGTGCAATGTGAGTGCTAATATTCTGCAATGACTGACGCAACGAAACTTAATATGCACATGTGCAGGGCCGGTCCAACGTAATTTGAGTCCCAGCGAACGAAAATTTTCTTACACGCCCCTTTATAATACAAAATATAATTGTATTATTAATTAATTGATTAATTAAGAATAATATATATTGGGATTGCAAAGTCTCTAAAAAGTTCGACTTTCCTAAGTGTTATGGAACTACCACTATATATTTAAGGTCAAGTGATACTATTTTGTGTTAAAACATTGATAGTATCAAAGTGAACATATAGTAAAACATGTTTTAATGCAAAAATTCATGAATTTACATTAAAACATTAATAAAATTCAAATAACAAATTTTACAGTTCAAATTAAAAAGTACATTGTATAAGTTAAACGTATAAAAACTCTTATGGAAAGTCAGGAAAGTTGGATTTTCAGGAGACTTTCTCTATTGGGATTCATTGTAATTTTATCCAAAAAGATTAAAATTAGTAAATTAAGCATTTTAAATTTTAAAGGCTCAAGTTCAAAGAAGAAAAAGTCATTCAAGAAAATTAAAAGGATCAAATTGAAAAGGAAAAGGTTCTTCAGAGTATAACTACCATCATTCACAAATTATACCATACACTTGGGGTATGTATCCCCAGGTGCATTCTAATATTCAAATATGTGCATTTTAATGTGAATAATTATGCATTGTAAATATTTTAACTTATAATTTCTATAAATAGTATGTGTAGATTGTTATCAATGAAATGCATAATTATTAAGGTAAAACACACATTAAAGGTAAAATACACGTATGCAATAAACTTAAATATTTTTTTGGGCCATTTAAATTTTCGGGCACTATGTGGGAGTATTATCTGCACCGGGTCCGACCCTGCACACGTGCGTGTCACCAAAAATGATAATTTACAACGGTTTTTCTAACGAGTGCACATTAGCACTAGTTAAGAACATCTGATTCCATAAGAAATTGTTCATATTTAATTTCTTCCATTTAATAAATGAGATCATTCCATTCCTTATTTATTTCATCATCGACTCTCGCGTACGAATAATAAATATTATTAGATCAAATCTACTGTGTTTTCCAACATTGGCCCTATCAGTATATATACATCTTTCGCCAATTTTTCCTCCAAAACTCTCATCTTTTCTCTATATCCATGTGATAATACTATCTCGTTAGTTTAATTCATGTATTGCGTTTCACTTAGTCATTAACTGAACTGTGCAAAACGATCTTCATCAACAACCGAATCACCTCCTACTTATATCATATTATTTGCTAATTATTATGTAATGCTAACTGATAATATGGTATGCATATATAATGTAAAAATAATAAAATATTATATCAAATAATAAAATTAATATTGTTAATGAAATTAGATATAGAGTTTGATTGATACATCATGGAGCTTGAATTAACATTTCTTTATTATATATCATATACTTGTAAAATTATTATAAAATTATATAAAACACATACAAAATAATTAGATTTAATAAAATTTACTAATAGATATTCTATTAATCTATCAATTTTTCTAACAAGTGTATGTATATCTAGAAAAAACGTGAATTTTGGAGGGAATAATTGAAATCGACATACATACACATATAATGAAATACTGATAGGGGCAATGGAGGAAAACACAGCAGATTTGATCTAATAACATTTATTATTCGTACGCGAGAGTTGATGATAAAATAAATAAGGAATGGATTGATCTCATATATTAAATGGAAGACATTAAATATGCACAAATTCTTATGCAATCAAATGTTCTTAACAAGTGCACTCGTTAAAAAAACCGAATTTACAAAGCTCAAGTACGTGTATGCATATGTTTAATAACTAAATTAATACGTATATGTAATTAATTTCCAAGTAAATTTCACTAAAGAAGTTGACTAATCTTATGAGAATCAGTAACACTATCTGGAACAGAGAAAGAGGCCCTCAGAGACGCATCCACTCTCGGCAGGGACCTCATCGCAATAAGAGAGCACTTCCTGGTCATACTTATTGTTGTGCGGAATATGAGAAAACAGCAAACTAAATGTAAAAGGAAAAACAAGAACACAGAGGTTCACCAATGATTGGCTACATCCACGGGAAGGAGACGGATTGTATTAGATAGGTAACCAAATTACAATGTTCCTATCGTCTAATACCCAGAAAACAGTACAAACTAGGTTGCGACAGTGAGACCCCGTGCTAACTCGCCGTAGCGGCTATTACGACATTCAAGGCATATACCAACACTTATCGTGCATTAATAATAGCCAGTCAGTCTCTCCGGTTTAAAGAGACTCAATCCGACAATATTATAAAATTTAGATTATAATTAATTTAATGTTGTGTACGTATTCCTAGGATTTAATTCCTACTTGTATGTATTAATAACTACGTAGATCTCAATAAAAATCAGTTCGAAAAATTTCCTTTACCCCCAATTTCCTTTCTTCTTTGGTTACAATAACATCTGCAAGGCATTTATAATACAAAAGATTAAAACAAAACTCGTAAAGGCTAAGATTAACCTAGTTAGCTAACATCATTCTCAAACTCTCCTCGAAGAATTCTAATTTAAGTTTGCAGTAAACATACAGTAAAATATGTTTCAATGTAAAAATATAAGAATATTCATGTAATCATTTATAGTTTTAAGTTTAATAATATGTAGTTCAAATCAAAAGAAACATTATTTAATTAGTTAAATCATATAAACATTTTTCTAAAAGGTTAGAAAATGAGGCCAAGACTATGAGAAGAAGTCGTTGAGAGCTTCATGTTTGATGTTTCAAACAATAAGGTGCTCTATATATTTAATATTTGGCTATGCTTTTGTGTAAATGATTTGGATGCACCGGCAACCGAAGTCGAGCATACACAGGACGATGTTCGTGCGTGAGGAAAGAAATCTGGACGGGCGTGCGATAAGTTTATATTTATAAAGAAAAAAATTAATCATGGTAACTAACTTATAATTAGATGCAAATGGACTTGCACACGCACGGTCATCGCGACGTAAAAATTTCTAAGGAGTGATGAAATCAACCTTTGTGATTTATATCTGTACATGATTTGTTATATTTTTTGTTTTAGTTGCCAATTTCTGTGAATTTTGTTGGCTGTAAATTGATGAGGACTTTAACGTTTGTGACTGTGTTTGAAACAGGACGCTCCTATCATTTGCATAGTTTGATAAGGTGGAGAGGATTCCGAGTAATAAATCTGGAATGTGATGAGTAATATTTTGTTGACTCTATAAATACATATATTTGTATAGTTTTCACTTGACGTTCCTGCCGCCGCCCCAAGAAGCCTTGCATATGTTTTTTATATTGGGAGGATGAAATACTTTGATCCGCCTAGAAACTCCTTACCTATTTGATATCATGGGTCAACAAAAATATTTTCAACAGACCAAAGGAGACTTGCTGACATGGCAGAATTGACTGAAAGAGAGTTGAATTATTTGAGGGTCCTAATTAGACTAATTTCAACGAATCTGATATCAATCGTTGAAATTCGTTGAAATCGTCTGACCAAGGCAATCATTCAATTTGTTGACTGGGCTCAAAAACTTTTGTGGGGTTTGATGAGTTTTGAATAGCGGGCTTTTGCAATGGGCATGGCCCAACATATATTTCAACGCTCTCTACCGTTGAAATGAGATTTGGTGCAAAATAGCAACAGTTAGCAACTGCAATGGTCAATTAAATTTTGCAATTTGTTTTACCCCGTGGGTTCCACAGACCCCACCAAAATATTGTTTCAACGTTTCAGGTTATAATTCGTTGAAAATAATAGTTTGGGTTTTTGAGTATGTTGATCGGCCTCATTTTGAGACCAGTAATTTTGGATTCTTAAGTGGGTTGGTAATGGACTTTTGTGCGAAAAAAGCCCAATTTCAAATTTAAACACTTGTCAAGTTGAGGAAGAGTCACGTTGCTCTCGTTTCAACGATATAATTAGCGTTGAAATGTATAAAAAATTGAAAATGGCATAAAACATCAATTTTTTACTTTTAAAACTGTTTTTTTATGATTATGCTAATTTTATTATGTAAAAGACACTACTTAAGTAAATTTACTTTCGTATTAGTTCAATGAAAGGTACGTGTAGTGAAAATTATAGTATCAAGCATCTGAGAAGCACTACTAAGACTATACTTTGTTACCTAAGTATATATACTTTAGAGTTATATTTTCACCATAGTTGTGATCAATGTACTTTCATTACTAAATATGTTTAAGTATGTTTGAGTGTTTTGGAGACATTCTAACATAAGAGTACATGAAATAACATTAATATGAATGTTCAATTCTATATAAAATTGAAAAATGGCATAAAATATCAAATTTTTACTCTTAAAACTGATTTTTTTATGATTATGTTAATTTATTATGTATAAGACACTTTTTAAGTAAATTTACTTTGGTATTAGTTCAATGAAAGGTACGTGTAGTGAACATCGTAGTATGAATAATCTGAGAAGCACTACTAAGACTATACCTTGTTACCTAAGAATATATACTTTAGAGTCATATTTCCACCATTGATGTGACCAATTTATTTTATTACTAAATGCATTTAGGTATATTTGAGCGTTTCTGAGACATTTTAACATAAGTGACGATGAACTAACATTGATATCAATGTCCAATTCATTAATAATTGAAAAATTGTCATAAAACATCAAATTTTGACTTAAAAAATGAATATTTTGATGATTATGTTACTTTTATTATGTATTAGACTGTTTTTATGTAAATTTACTTTGATATTGGTTCAATGAAATGTACTTGTAGTGTAAACTTTTGTGTCAATAGCTTGAGAAGCACTACTTATACTAGAACTTGTTTCTTAAGTATATATACTTTAGAGTCATATTTCCACTAGTTGTGATCAATTAATTTCTATTACTCAATGAATTTAGTATATTTGAGTGTTTCTGATACGGTTTAACATAAATTTCCATGAAATAGAAATATCAAATTTTGACTTTTAAACCCACATTTATTATGACTATGTTAATTTTATTATGTATAAGATACTTTTCATGTAAATTTTCTTTGGTATTAGTTCCATAAAAACACGTGTATTGAGAAATTTAATTAGTATCAAGAACTTGAGAATCACTACTAATGATATAACTTGTTACTTAAGTATATAAACTAGAATCATATTTTCATCATATTTTCATCATATTTGTGATCAGTTTATTTCCATTACCAAATGAAATTAAGTAAATTTGAGTGTTTCTGAGACATTCTAACATAAAGTCCATGAAATTGCACTGATATGAATGTCCGAACATTCATTATCAAGCGTATAAGTTACATTTTATATTGAAGTCACGATATTTTCAATGCTAATATCTCATTTATGATGTATTAAAATCAAATATTTGTACTAATAATCCTCATTATGTGTGTAATGTTCACATTATAATTTCCAAATGACTCTAAAAAATTGTAGGGGTAAATTTACAATTTTAACAAAATTTCAGTTGAGGGTTTTCCGTATCAATGTTTCCATTATATTCTGCATGAATCGTATTATTTGAAGTATACAACCGATATCAATATTGGATACCAATCATTTGTGTTTATAATAATTTTTTTATAAAATATATAGTCAATTATTAAAGTATATAAACACTGTTGGATTAATATGAAATTTTTAGAATTTGTATGTTGCCATAAAAGCAGCTTGTAGCAGCTGCGGATTTTTCATAAATTTTATAAAATGTGATATTAATTCAAATTTTTTTATAACATAATTTATTTTGTATTGATCTGATCCGTTAATTACTTCAATCATGTGAACCGTTGATTCTTTACCTATTTAATTTTAGGGTCTGAACCTTATATCCTTCCTTATCCTTTTTGGATCCTCAATCCCTCTTCCGACCCCTGTTCCTAAATCTTGCAAATCCCTCTTCTGATCTAAGTCCCGCCGCCTCTTCAACCCTCTGTCGCCGTCTCCGAATCCACAGCGCCGAAGATCAGAAAGTCTCTCCAGCCCTCTCCCGATCCGTCATGAAATCTCTTGAGTTGATACGGCGCGTTATGGGCTTGCGACGGTGGCCGAATTCTGGCGTTAGAGATTTTCGGGGGTATTGATTATGGGAGCCGTCAATATGTATCGGTGAGGCGACGGTGCTTCTCTAACCCGAGCTGACGAAGGCACAAATCCCCCTTAAACAAGTTCGAGAATGTTTTTCTGCTTCAACAAAGTTACCACGTTTTGCTTTCTTTCTGAGTGAATCCGCTCTTCTAATGGTTTTTCTCTAAATTTGTTTTCATTTCTGTAATTCTTTATCTGATTTGTAAGGAATAGGGACGAAGAAGAGGGCCTTTTTTATACTCCATTTTCACCTGTCTATTTTGTGTTCTTGTTTTTGGACTAAACCGTGTTTTGGCACTATGGTTTATAGCCTCTTGTTTTCTTGTAGTGGAAGAACATTCAGTGGATTTTTTTTCTCTATTTTCTGGTGCATAAGTTGATGTTGACCCGTTTGGGATTGGTGATGTGCTGCTTCTTACAAAATCGGATTGATCTGCTCAAGAGTTATAATTTCAGTCTCTACATTCAGGTATCTGCAACTTACTTTGTTTTGTTTATTTGTCTTATTTTTTTGCAACGATAACTGTTGTTTTGATTATGAAGTCTTGATCTTTGAATACATTTGGTTTAGAATTATAAAGTTGATGATGGCCTAAGTTTAAGTGGTGTTCCCTGTGGTGGCGGTATGAGCTTGCAGACGGTTGATGTATCAGCGCTATACCTCGAGGCGACAGTTTCATTGGAGTCGAAGTGGGTCGATTGTGGGAAGGCTCGGAGGTAGGAGCATTGGTTTGGAGCTCCAGGAATTAGGTAAAGTTCTATTCTTTCTTAGCGAGTACGAGTCAAGTTTGTAAGGCGTTGTGCAAGACAATTATCTTGCATGTTTGATTTTGGATGGAAAAGGGTAGAGAGCCTGCAAATATGGACTTCTGTTACCATTGATGGACTCATGAAAGTCCTAAAAATGATATTCTTGATATTTTGCAGCAGAGGCTACAGAATGTGGGAAGTAGCTCATTTTATTGAATAATATGGCTGAATTTTGAAAAGGGTTTGTAGTATTGGCCTTTTAGTGGATATGTGTATGAAACTTGATTAATATGTGATTTTTTTGGCTCAAACTTGTTAGGTAGCTCATTTTATCTTAATATGTTACCGAATTATATTGTACTTCATTTATATTAAAGTCAGTCAGCCAGATTTGCACTTTTGCATGAATTTTGATGGTATCTATGTCTTGAAACAGGACTGGCTTCGGTGGACTTCTGGCTCTGGTCTGTTCTTTGTTCTTTGTAGGTTATGTTTTTTGGTCTTTCTAGCATGGTTAGATTAGAATTATAATAGAATTGGTATATAATGATTGTGAAGTGTAATGAATTATGTAACATTTGATTTTTAATATAATTTATAAATTTTAATTTTTAATTTTCAGAATTTCTATATTATATTAAATTTTTGCAGCACATTTGGGAAAATCATATTCCTTTTTATTTTTATTTTTTTTTGTTTCAATAATATATACATTTCAATGAATCACAGTTTGTTGATATGCTCAATGAGTGGAATGTCTACTCAAATGCAAACGTGGAATGCGTGGTCCCCTTAAAACATTTCAACGCAAATTTTTAAAAAAGAGCGATATCAACGAAATGTTTCAACGGGTCAACAACCGTTGATACACCCAAAAAAAATTGTTGAAACAGACGCGTTTTTTCTAATAGTGACATGGCCATTTTTGACAGCATCACTCCAAATCTCCCCTCCTTAGAAAAGGAACTGCAAGATCTTATATACTTCTCATTGCTGGACTACAGAGTCCCTATCCAAAGGCCTATGGATGATGATCTGATATCCCAATCAGGTATCCCTTCTCTTTACATCCCTCCAAAGCCAAACATAGTCACATTCAAATGGAAGAGACCTCTAACTGGAATAAAAATTAATGTTGATGCTTCATGGGAGCACCAGTTTGCAGGACTTGGTATCATTAGCAGAAACTCCAATGCTTATTTTATACATGCTCTTGGCTTCTATTCTAGAGTTGTCTCTCCCTTGCTAGCTGAAATTCTAGCAATTGAAAGAGGGGTACTTTATGCTATCACCCAGAATTACCCAGAATATCATGTCGAATCTGATTGCAAGTTGGTTGTTGATATGATCTTGGATCCCTCACTATCTCACTGGCAGTTCTACTCTCTCATACATAGAATCCATTCCCTACTTGGATCCAATTACTTAACCCATACTATGAGTGAAGAAAATCAGACAGCGGATAAAATATCCAGACTGGCGCTTAATTAAAAAAATGAAACAGTTTATGATTGGACTTCTTTGCCACCTATTGTAAAAGGCCTCTTCAATCTAGATGCTTGAGAGTGTCCAACCTTGAGGATACCTGCTACTGTTGAAGCTGTACTGTAACTATCCATTGATCCTTCACTCTTTCACAGCAACCAATCACCTTGCCTAAGCTGGAAACACCCCTTGGAACTTATAATGCTTCTGGAGCTGATACTTATACTTCTTCTTCTGCTTTCTTTGCTATCCTTCTATCTAGTTGGGTGTCGCTTTGTGTTTTGTTTGCAATTCACTAATAGACTTCCAACTTCATTTGAGGATGTTTTGTTAGATTGCAATAGAAATAATTTTTACCAATTTTTGAAGCATTTATATGCTTACAGCCTGCATTGGGCTCCTCTTTGCTTTAGTTTTGATATAATCTTATCACTTTAGTGGTTTTTTTTATAGAGTTGGGATGTCTTATATAATTTCCCCATCTTTGATGGTCCTTAATTATCTCTTTTCATAATATGATTTATTGATATGGACCTAGAAGGTTTGTTTTTTTGAAAATCCATGATATGCACCTAGAAGGTAACAAACCTATGTAAATTACACTTTTTTTAGTGGTGAACATCAAATGATGGAATGAATTGTATTGAATCCTGGAAGATATGTTCATTTAAAATGGAGAAAGGTTCGGAAATTTTAAAGATACTCATCAGTTCGGAATGATAAATCTATGTTCAGGACTGAACGTAAAGTATTTGCAGGGAAAGTACTTGATTCTGGGACTGTGTAATTAACAGCTGCAGTTTGCAGCTCTGTCGTTTGTAATACAGACTAATTTCTAAAAATATGAAATAGTTTTAGCCTCATGTAGTTTATGAAATTAAGTTTAAGTAGTTTGTGAAGTTAAGTAAAGTCAGCAGTGAACTCATAAGTAAAATCCAATAAGTAAAATCCTGTGGTTTGCGAAGTTAAGTAATTGGATTCAAGAGTCATGGCCTCATAATATCCGAGCACACTAAGAATTCAACACTTAGTGTGTGTGGATTGAAAGATTTGGAAGATTTGGATTTGGTTTTAGAATTTTGAAAATCCTAAACTTGAAATTCAGATTTTGGGAATTTGAGATTTCAAATCTTTGTTTGGTATGGATTTGTATTTCGAATTGAATTATTTAAATAAAAAGGAAAATTAATATTGAATGAATTAATATAGTTGACTTTTTATTTTGTGATATATATCAATATTGAATAAATTAATTTAGTTGACTTTTTATAATTTGATAGATATTAATATTTAATGCATAATGTAGTTGATTTTTTATGGTTTGTTAAATATGAATATTGAATGCATTAATTTAGTTGAATTTTTATATTTTGATATATATTTTTTTGTAATACGCATGGCATATGTTACTTTTTATAATTTGATACATATTAATATTTAATGCATTAATGTAGTTGATTTTTTATATTTTGCAATATATCAATATTAAATTCATTAATTTAGTTGAATTTTTAGTTTTTGATATATTTGTTTTTGTAAATGCTTGACATACGTTATTTTTGATACATATTAAAATTTAATGCTTTAATTTAGTTGAATTTTATATTTTGCTATATATCAATATTGAATGCATTAATTTAATTGACTTTAATCAAAATAATATTTATATTCCATTTATCCAATACTTAATAATTTTGACAAATCTGGTCTGAAATCCGGAATTGAGATCCGGATTTCAAATCCGGAATTGAGATCCGGATTTCAAATCCGCCCATACCACACAAGGATTTGGCTATTTTTGGATTTCAAATCTCAAAATCCAAATCCTAATTCAATCCACACACGGCCTCTGTGTGACCAGTTTTAGGTGAACTTGATCGGAGGTTTGCAGTAGTAGGTAAACTTCGATGCAAACTAAATTGCCTCTCTACTAGAACTTGCAAATTCCTCCGTGTACCATAATTGACGTATCAATCTGATTTAGTTAACTTCATTCTTTTCACTTGCGATCTTACTCAACTTGCTACTCACAGCTCGATGATTAATATTATATAAACTATTAGCCCTTAAACCCCACATTACAATGTTACTTCTAGGTTCGAATATTATTGAATCGAAATATTTAGATGAAACAGAAATGAATCTTTAATTACCAAACGCTAAGTGCTAAGCGAGCAAGAATATGAATGTTTGATGAGCTAATACTTCGTAGTTGTAATATTTAGAGTTGTTAAACATTATTTAACAAGAATATTAAAAAATGGGGAAAACACTTGCGTACCTAAGACGTGCATGTACGCATGCTGGTAAAACTAGTGACCAAAACAAAACAACAGAACATGTGTGATTATATGGTAATTAGGAAATGAATTTCTAGTATTATTACAAGCATAATTAAATTAACATGAATTTAATATACATATGAGGAATTGTAGAAGAAAGGTTATAAGGATTATGGTATGCTTCATTGCGTGCGTGCGAACTAAAATAAAAATTTTACTTATGCACATGGCATGCACTAATATGTGTGTGTGTATATATATATATATATATTTTGGCATCCAATACAAAGAATAATATTTGGAATCAATCTTTGACAAAAACAAAATCATTTTCTCAAATAAAAGATGAAAACACAATGAGATAAATGTAAATGAATGAGAAGAAAATGAAACACTACATAAGCAACACAAATTTATAAGAATACCGGAGATATGTCGAGGCTCAGATTAAGGACGACTATGGCTGGGACATCCTCAACCAAGACCGACAGCTGGAATTGCAGCAGGTGACCAAGGAGGAGAGGATTCTCCGGATTTACCACAACTCTATCTCCCCGATGAGCACGCTGATGTCCTCTGGTCTAATAACGTAGCCAGACAAAGTTTTACTTTCGTGGTAATTTTGTTACAAATATGCATTTAAATAATTGGATTTTAGACTAGAAATGATATATACTACTAAACATTAGGCGATTTTGATTGATCTAATTTTAATAGCTCAAATAAATGATCTTGAAAAGAGGATGATTACACACCCACGCACAGGCAGCTTTCAAAACCATGCTAATATATCTAAAACTAGATAATCCCGTGCAATATTGCACGGTTCGAATAAGGACCGGTTTAAATCAAACAAATATTGCATATTTGCATTCAATAAATGCAGCATTTGTAATTTTTTATTAACAACATATAATATGATTAAGAATTTAATTTTAAAGAAAATATTTATCATAAGCAACTGTATTCCGTAAATAAAATGTATAACATTTTAAGTAGAAAATCAGGCATCTTACGGTCATGAATAATGAGTGCAACAATATAAACAACACGTACCAATTTCAAGTTCTGCAGTTTGAACGTATACAATTTGGATTGATAATCAGAATGAACAAACATAATTCAATTTTAAAAATCAAAGAGAAGTTTAAAGGAATACATAATTGTTCCTTGGCAACTCAGGTCTGGAGTGATATAAATAGCTTCATTAATATAATAACTCTCAATTTTGGATCTATCTGGAACAGGATTAGTTATTATCTATCCAAGTAAGGACTTTCAAAAATTCATTCTATTCTTATTCATAATATTGTCCTGTTTGCTTGTTGGAGCTTATGGAAATCTAGAAATATATACATATTTGATGGAATTGCACCAAATCCTCAGTTCATTGTACAGGAAACTAAACCTCTGGTCTATCATTCCTTTGCTGCAAAGCCCTTTTTTATCTCTTCCCCTTTTGATATTGAACTTGCATCAAATGGATATTTTCCTAAATATCTAAAACCCCCCAAACCTAATATTTGTACTGTCCTATGGGGTAAACCTACTGTTGGTCTGAAATGCAATATAAGTTGATGCATCATGGAGAAAAGTAGATAACGAATCTGGTCTGGCTATTATAGTTAGAAACATGCAGGGTAATTTTGTCTTTGCTAAGTGTATATACACTCATGCTATATCTCCTCTTCATGCTGAAATACTGGCCATTGGCCTAGCAATTTCAGTCTGTTCTACCTATAATCAGGAGTGTATTGTTGAGTCTGACTGCACACTAGCCATTAAAATGATCCTGAACCCTAGATCTGCTCAGTGGAATGTGTTTAATCTTGTTGTTGATATTCACCAGAAAACACATCAGTTTGCACTAGTCTATGTGCCTAGGGAGGCTAATCAGGTTGCTGATTCAATTGCTAAGTTTGCTTGTGAACACAAAATAACTGAACAATTTATATCTATAAATCTGCTGCCTGCTGTTACTAGAGAACTTTTATTCTTAGACAGACAGGACCTCCCCTCTTTGAGATTTCATCCACCTTAGATCAGCTGCTACGCTCATGAGTGGCTTATATTTTTTGCAATGCTCATCAGGATGGAATTAGCTACTCAAAAAATCAGTCTCACCTGGACTGAAATAGACTGGACTGCTGCTGTCTCACCTTCTCTGGTTGCTGATCTCCACTTGACTCACCCTGCTTCCTCAATCTTTCTTGCTGCTATCTACAATACTTTTGGCAGGTTATAGCCTACGGTGAATAATGCTTCTCACAGTTAGAATTTCCAGTGCCGACTTGTGTTTTGATTTGATCAATTCGCTAATAGGCTTTGGATCTTCTTTCTGGACTTAACTTCTCTCACCCCTATACTTTAGTTAAAATGTTTAGGTTTATCTATTCTTTTGGTAGCTTGCTAAGCTCCAAGGCCACATATGTGTGCCGATTATGTCTTTATTCTTTTGTCTCTCACCTCATGTGGTGAGAGAGGCATATATACTTCTACCAAAATTAATATTTTGGTCTTTTTTATGGTTAGGGGAGCCTGATAAAATTCCCCCCACCCCTCGGGATGGTATTCTATTAAAAAAATGAATACATAATCGGTTGAATAAATTTAGGTTTTTCTCTAAATTTCAATATTTCACAAACTTGGTAAAACACTAATACACATTGTACTAACAATGCATATAAGTAGATGCCTTCAAATACAAACACTAATCCAAATGATTTACATAACTCTAATATAAAATGTTTGATGCTACCAGTAAGTTCCGGGATACCAGCTCTGGTACGGGGTAATCCGGGAAGAGCTGGAATCCTAACCCGCGGCCAATCTCTCACCTAGATCCTGCAAAACAAAACCCCCGGGGTCACCCGAGGGTAGACGCTCCGGCGTGATGATGAAGATAGGGCTTTTTGCAGAGGAGAGAGAATATGAAGAAATACAGAGAGTATTTAAGTCTGATAAAACATACCTATTACTGTTGGTCACTCCTCTATTTATAATGGTGAAGATCAGAGAGGGTTTAGGCTAAGTGGTCCTCTTCTTGTCGCACATCCAGGGTTGCGGGGTCATTATCGTGTCCTCCTTGTACCCGGGTGTGTCCAAGATAGCTGATGTCATGGGAGGACCACTGGTGGGCTTGACCCTCTCTTCTCCTTTACCAACATGTCCGCCGGGCCAGTGTATGGGCTGGGGCCCATATCACCACTAGCCCCCCGAGACCCTGGCTTCCGGGGTTTGGCCCGGTAGGCTGGGTCTCTAAATGGAACCCAGCGGGTCGCATCTTGCAAAAGCTCGTGTCACCACGCGCCAAGCGTGTGTTTTCAGCGTGCGCGCCTCCTTGCCGTTCGCGCCCTGATCAATGCTCATTATTGCTTTTCCTCGAATGTTGAGTTCACTTTTCCCAACTTCGAGAAATTCCTTGTATTCTTCCCTATAAATACCTCATCAAAAATTTTCACTTTCATTTTTCATCATCTGAGCGCTGTCACTTTCTCCATCTTTGTCCTTTTTTGCTTTCGTTTACCACTCTCTTTTCCTCTACCCTTCTGATATGAGCAGCAAAATTCTTAACCCAGTAGACGACCATTCTCTGGACATTGACGACTCTCCTCTCCCTCCTCCATCCGGCGGAAAAGGACTAATGATGTCCAAAGCAAAAGTGGAATATGGCGCCCCGGAACCTGTCGACCCGAAAGATCCCGGTATGACCCCGGTAAGCGAAGCGGTTGAAGAATTGGTGAAGAAGATGTATGTACCGCTATCATATGATGCGGGACTTGAGCCATTCTCTGGCGACATGCAGACCCGGGTGTGCATCCCCCGGTATCATTTTCTGCACGGGCTCACCTTTCCTCTCCCTCCGCTGTATACCGCCTTCCTGAAGTACTACAACATCTCCCCGGCCCAGGTACATCCGAACGCCGTTAGTGTGATGATCGCCTTCTTCCTGTCTTGCAAACGGGCGGGGATTACCGGGACTGTGGAGATATTCCGCAGTTTCTATTACCTGGCCGCAACCTCTGTCCCGGGCGTCTTTAATGCTCTGCGCCGGAACAAGACCCCGGTCATCTGCTCCGGGAGGCTGGAATCCGTGAAGACGAGCGACTGGATGAACAGCTACTTCACCTTCAATGAGGAGAAGTACTCAGTCCCGGCATGGAATCAGCAGAGGGTTGCTGAAACAAAGGCGGCTCTTCCCCCGGCCCAGTTTCGGCTGGTATCCGAGAGTCATGAAAAGATTGCCAGATTCTTCGTTAAGTTAAAGGATTACCAGAGGGCGGGGGGTTACGAATTCCCCCGGGAGGCATATCCTGCAGAGGTGTTCACCTGCCGCCGCCTATATGCCAAGCGGAGCCTCGGTAATCTTTATTTATCTTATTACTTGTGTTGTCTTTCCTGAATTTTTTTTTGGCTAAGTTCATTGGTTTTCTTGTTTTAGCCATATCTCCCCGGCCAGCGATAGCCCCAGTAGGGTCGAAGTCCGGCGACGGGAATGATAAAGTCACTTCTGAGAGGCCAAAGAAAAGCAAATCTGAGACCGAGAAAGCGGTCAAAGAATCAAAGAAGAGGAAGTCCGGGGAGGGGAGGTCAGGGGAGAAGGAAACCGGGGCTTCCAATGTTATCGGCTCTACGAGGGTCCCTCCGGTCAGCAACCGTCGGCTGGCATTTGCCATTCCTCCTTCCGGGGGTCTCCCGCACAAGAAGAAGAAGACCGAGCCTCACTTTGAAGGTTCGTCCAGGATTCCCCGGAAGGAGGAGAACTCTACTGCCGATAGCCACCTCCAACCTATAAAAGAGATTCCGGACGGCTCCTCATCCCAGCCCCTGATACTGGATGGCTCACAGGTGTGTGTCTCCCCACTCTTAATATTTTAACTATTTGTATGTTACTTTCATTCTAAGTGTTTATACTTTCGTAGGACAATGCCTCCAAACTGCTAGAGTTCCCCGGGTTGCGAGAACTGGTTAACCAGGCTTGCGACTCTTTGTCTGAGAATCTGTCCCGGGAGGTCGACCAGTTGAGGTCGCAAAATGCTTCTCTCTACAAGGAGCTATCCGAAGCTCACAAGGAGTTGTCCCGGGTGAAAAAGGACAGCAAGCGCGGCATGGCCCCGGCGCAAGAGGCTCTTTGCCGGGCTTTCACCAACCGGGTCTTAAAGAGCCGCTCCTTCGAGGCGAAGATGATGTCCCTTTGTGATGTCTCCAATGAAGCCGCCCTGCATGCCGCCTATTCAGCCGTCCGGGAGTACATCCCCTGGGAGAACCGGGCGGCATTCAGAGAGACCTGGTATCGCCCTAAAGCGGACGATCGTTTCAACTATGCGGCGGACCGGCTGATGAAGGAAGGCCTCGACGGGATTGTTCCCGGGGTGCTCGGAGTCTTTGAAGGAACTCGAAGTGTCGATCCCCATGACATCATTGCTTATGCTGGTGATGCCGCCAAACTTGCTGAGGATAGGGCGGATCACGGGCCAGACGACTTGGCCAATCTTGCTGCCATCGAGACCCCGGTGACCTTGGAAGGTGAGGGTGGGGATTCTGATGATGAAAATGCTAAGTCCCCCATCCAGGGTCAGGAGTTCCAGCCGGTGCAGGCGGAAGAGGAGGAGGAGGAGCTGTCCCCGGGAAAAGGCAAGGCTCATCAAGAAGAGCAGTCTCCCCGGAACGAAGATGATGAGGACACTGATCATGAAGTAAACATAGATACTTAGTCCTCTCATTTTATTTTTATCTTTTAGTTCTGTTTTTAATCTCCCCCGGGCTCATTCCCTGAACCGTTCCCTTTTGTAATTCAGGGAGGAGAAAATAGCTCCGGGGATGAGAGCGATGACTCCAATGATGTAAGAGTCTCTCTCCTTTCTTTTGTAATCATAACATTATCTCTTTATTTGATATTTTCATCTCTTTTCTCTTTTCTGGGTTTATCGTTTTGTCCTGACTTGTTCAATTTTATGCCTTATTTTAATTTCAAATCTCAATCTTTTTACTCATGTAGCCCCGGGATGATCCTCCGGGTACAGTTCCCTCCGGGGCGGCCTCGGATAACGAAAAGCCGTGCCCCCGGTGTGAGGAGTTAGAAGAACAATTGAGTCGCTGGCAATTAGACGGCATTCAGACCCGATATCTTCTTGTTCAATCCGGGATAGGGTCAGTGATTGATGAATTCCCGGATGTCACTTCATTAGTAACAAAACTTAGGGAAATATCAAATCAATTTGGATCCCTTTCCCGGTGTCCATCCCTGGCTCGAGACCGGGTGAACACCGTTTTGGATGCAGACAAGACCATTTCTATGCTGCAAGCCGAACACGACGCCTTTAAGTCCCGTCTCAAGGAGGAGTTTGACTTGGTGTGGTCCGAACTTCCGTTTTATTGCGACAAGCTCAAATGGTTGGAGAGAAGGGGCGATCCCCTCCGGAGGAATCTAATGCTGGAAAGGGAGAACCGGGAGCTAGCGGCCCGGAACCTCATTCTCCGGGAGAATTTGGTCACCCTGCAACTCACTTATCATTTGACCGGGTTGCGTCTGGGTCGAGTCTCTCCCCCCCTTTATACCAACTTCCCTCGTGAGGTCGGGGCGCTGTTAGTACGTATGTTTCGCATGGGTTGGAATGACCCCGAGTCTCGGTATCGACCTACCTTCGAGGAGACTGCCGCTTGGTGGCAGCGTCAAAGAGAGGGGCAATATCTCCCCCCATCCTTGGTACTCATTCCAAGTCGAATCTCTATTGATTTTACTGTTGAAAGGTATCTCGGATTCCGCGTTTTGGTTGATCCGGAGGAGTCTGCCCGGAGAGTGTCTAGACTCCGCGAAGATGCCGCCAGAATCCGGGCTTTCATTGCTTCCGAAGACGCCGCTAAAGAACAAAGGCGTTTAGCCCGGGAAAGAGGCAAAGGGAAGAGTAAAGTCGTTGCCACGAAGAGGAAGAAGTCTCCCCGTGTTCAAGGGCCCGTTATTATCGGAGCTCCCCGTAGGACACCATCTCCTGAGGTTTCATCCTCAGACGACGATTTCGATCCGTATGCCGAAGCTGGTCCTTCGGGGGCTGGTCCCTCGGGGGCTGGTCTGTCCGGTTTCCGTCCGGCTGTGGAGCCTAATGTCCCGGGGGATACTGCTACTAACAACCAACCAAACCCTCCTGTTGCTACCAATCAGCCAAGTCATCCTGGCACTCAAGATGACCCGGGATCCCCTATTAGCTGGGATGGTCCTCCTTCTCTTTGTTAGTTTAGTTTATGTTATGCGAGTTCTAAAGTTGTAAATTTTGTAATCATCAATCATAAGTTAATGATATGTGTGTTATATTGTTTCTCGATACTTGTTCAAATATTTGTTCCAACTGTTTCCCCGGGTTGCTTATTCAAGCGTGCCCGGGTTGTCTTCCGGGTGCTTGTTCAAGCGTTCCGGATACTCTTGCAATAGCCCCCCGGTCGCTTGTTCAAGCGGCCCCGGATTGACTATACTTATGGAAAATATAAACTCACAAAATTTTCTTCATAAGCAAAATAATAGAATGCAAATGGGGGGCCACGGGACAATCTAGGCTCAACCCTGGCCAGAGGTTCCCATGCCGCTCTCATGCTATCGTCCTAGGCATAACTCTTGCCAGAGGGGTAAATGCAGAAAATAAGCTAGGCATAGTACCTACGTAAATTTGCGATGTTCCAGTGTCTCGGGACCTTCTTCCCGGCCTTATCTTGCAATTCATAGCTTCCACCGGGTGGGCCGCTATCACCTTATAATGCCCCTCCCAGTTGGGAGCCAACTTCCCACTTGCAACCTGCTGGCTCTTGTCGTTCCGGCGCATCACCCACTCTCCCGGGATGAACTGTTCCTTGCGCACCCTCTTGTCATGGTATTTCTTGACCCGTTCCTTCACCCGGGCCTCGTGCAGGGCTGCTTTTTCTCTCTTCTCCTCCAGTAAGTCTAGATCCAGCAGCCGGTCGTTCTGATTTGCCTGCTCGTCCGGGAACATCGATCGGAGACTGGGAACTCCAACTTCAGCCGGGATGACCGCCTCCGCCCCATAAACCAAGCTGTAGGGGGACTCGCCCGTGGCGGAGCTCTCCGTCGTTCTGCTTGCCCATAAGACACTTGGGAGTTCATCAACCCAGTTTCCTCTTGCCCCTTGGAGCCGTGTCTTGATCCCATTGACGAGGGTCCTGTTGGTCACTTCAACTAGCCCGTTAGCCTGCGGGTGGTAGACCGAGGTCAACTTCTGTTCAATCCCGTACTCCTTGCACCAGGATTTGAAAGGATCATTCTCGAATTGTGCCCCGTTATCTGTCACTATGAACCGGGGGATTCCGTAGCGACAAATGATGTTCTTCCAGCAGTATTTTACACAAGTACATCCCCTAATGTTGGTCAGGGGGGCAGTTTATACCCATTTGCTGAAATAGTCAACCGCCACTATCAAATACTTAAAGCCTCCGGGAGCGGTCGGAAAGGGACCTACCAGGTCCAAACCCCAACGGATAAAAGGCCAAGTTCCTGATATCCCGATCATCTCCCCCTGCGGCACATGGATCAAGGGTGCGAATTTCTGGCATTGTTCACAGGAGCGAACTGCTTTTTGGGCATCCTCAAACAGCGTAGGCCAATAGTACCCCGTGCACATGATCTTCCGAGCCACAGTCCGGGCCCCTTGATGACTTCCGTTGGGACCCTCATGCACCTCTTTCAAAAGGTGGCGTGCTTCCTCTCCGTCCACACACTTCAGCCAAGGTTGAAGATATCCCCTCCGGATTAGTTCCCCGTCCAAGACGGCATACCGAGGTGCTTTGACCCGGATTTTTCGGGATTTTACCTTGTCATCCGGCAGTGTTCCATCCTCCAAGTACTCCAGAATGGGTGTGATCCAGGACTCGGTTTCTCGTACTGCCGCAACTTGGCCGGGTTGCTCATATCCCCGGGTGGTTATCATCTCCATGTACAGATTCCGGTCTTCATCCGGCTTGAGTTCTGACGAAGCCAACTTACTCAGCGCATCCGCCTTGCAATTTTCCTCCCGAGGTATCTGCGTCAGCATCACCCGGAGGAAACCTTGCACCACTAGCTTCACTGCCTCCAAATATTTCTGCAAACTCCTTTCTTTGGCCTCATACTCCCCATTAACTTGTTGGACCACGATAGCCGAGTCGCTATAAGCTTGTACAACTTTGGCGCCCGTCTCCCGGGCCAGGCGTAACCCGGCAAGGAGGGCCTCATACTCGGCTTCATTGTTGGTGGTTTTAAACTCAAACTGCAGCGCATATCGATATTCCTTGCCACCGGGACTGACCAGCACGACCCCGGCCCCGCTCCCCCCGGCATGGGAGGAGCCATCAACGTGCAACTTCCACTCCGGTTCACCTTCCCCCGGGTCTTCAACGGCATTGTCAGCCATCTCAACTAGGAAATCGGCCAAAGCCTGCCCTTTGATAGACTTTCTCGCCTGATAAGTGATCTCGTGCTCTCCCAACTCGATCGCCCACTTCATCATCCGGCCAGATGCTTCTGGTTTCATCATGACTTGCCGAAGTGGGTGATTTGTGAGATCTGTGATAGGGTGACCTTGAAAGTATGGGCGAAGTCTCCGGGACGCGTGCACTAGTGCTAGCAGCAAACGAAATAGTGAAGAATAACGCGTCTCCGGCCCTTGAAGAGCCCTGCTCACAAAGTACACCGGGCTCTGCGCCCTCCCGGACCCTCGAACCAAGGCCGCACTTATTGTTTGATTCGTGGCTGCTAGATACAAGAACAGCTCCTCCCCCGGAACTGGCTTGGATAAGGTCGGGAGTTTCCCCAGGTGCTCCTTCAATTCCTTGAACGCTTGCTCGCACTCGGGAGTCCATTCCAATTTCTTTGCTCGCCTCAAAATGTTGAAAAAAGACAGCTACTTCTCCGCTCCCCGTGACAAGAATCTACTCAATGCCGCCAAGGACCCGGTTAAGCGTTGTACATCTTTCACCTTGCTCGGGGAGGGCATGCTCAGGATTTCTTCAACTTTTTCCGGGTTCACATTGATACCCCGGTTTGACACCATATACCCCAAGAACTTGCATGCCGCCACTCCGATGGTGCCCTTCTCCGGGCTCAGCTTCAGGTTTACCTCTCTTAACACAACGAAAAGCTCCCGGAGGTCATCCAAAAAAGCGTCATGTGTCCTGCTTTTGATCACCATATCATCCACATAGACCTCCATGATTCTTCCCAGCTGGTTCTTGAACACCCGATCCACCATGCGCTGGTATGTTGCTCCTGCGTTTTTAAGACCGAATGGCATTTTCCTGTAACAAAAAGTACCAAAGTCAGTGATAAAAGAGGTTTTTGGCCGATCCTCCGGGGCCATGACAATCTGGTGGTATCCCCGGTGTGCGTCAAAAAAAGCTAGGAGCTGATAGCCCGTTATAGCTTCCACCAGCTGATCAATGGAGGGCAACGGGAAACTGTCTTTAGGGCAGCACTTGTTCAAGTCTGTAAAATCGATACACATCCTCCAGGATCCGTCATGCTTTTTCACCAGGACCGGGTTGGCAATCCACTCCGGGTAAGTGATCTCCTCTACCATTCCCGCGTCCAGCATCCTCTTCACCTCCACCCGGACGAATTCCACCCGATCTGCTGCCAAGGCTCTTTTCTTTTGCCTTATAGGCTTCAAATCCGGGTAGACATTCAACCGGTGTATGGCGAACTCTTCTGGTATTCCCGTCAAGTCTTCCGTTCCCCACGAAAATACATCCTCATACTCCTTCAGTAACTTCCTGAGCTCATCCTTCACATTCACCGGGAGATGCTTCCCGACACTTACCTTCCCCCGGGATCCTACCTCCATATGCTCCACTTCAAAAGAAGCCGGGTCACCATGCACGGCTCCTACTGTGCTATCCTTCCCGGAACACTCCCCGGGCTCCGATGCGTTTGTTCTTTCTGAACCTCCATTCTTGGCCTCCTTTATCGCGGTGAGCATGCAGCTGCGGGCGGTCGTTTGATTGCCGATAACCGAAGCAATTCCTTGGTCCGTCGGGAAATTCATGGTTAGATGGTAGGGTGAGCATATCGCCCGAGCCTGCGTCAACCAGGGACGACCTATGATCATGTTGTACGGGGAAGAAGCATTTATGACCGCAAAGTTACACAGGACAGTGCACCTCTTGTTAATATCCAGGTGATCAACAAGGGTCACCCGTAGCGCTATAACACCTAGCGGGTGGACTGTGCGACCCGTAAAGCCTGATAGCGGGGACAGGCATGGCTTCAAGTTCTATCGACCAATGTGTAATTGATCGAAACAATCAGCGAACATAATCTCTACGCTGCTCCCATCATCCACAAAAACTCGCTTTATCACCACACCTTCTACCTCAGCAGAAATCACCATCGGGTCAGAGTGAGGCACTTGGGCCGGGACTGCATCCTTCTCTGAAAAAGTGATCGTCTCATCATGTTTAAACCTCTTTCCCTGAATCTCCCCCGGAGGAACATACCTACTCTTGGCCTTCACCGCCGATAGTGTTTGCGCTCCATCTCCCACTATCCCGTTGATCACGTTTATCATCCGGGGTGCTCCGGGTCCCGGAACTCCCTGTCTAGGAGCTTGCGGGGCGGGGTTAGTTTCCGCCGGGCGATTGCCGCCTTGACCTCGGTTGTTTCTCCAGTTCCGTTTCCTTCCCTGTCCTGCCGGAGCAGCCGCCGGGTGTGCCTCCCCCGCCACACAGTCCCGGAGCTAACCCCGCTCCACCAACTTCTGAATATCCGTGCGCAAGACGCGGCAGCTTTCTGTAGTGTGACCATAGGACTTATGAAACTCACACCATTTTTGGGCATTGGCCGGGGCCGGGACCCCTTGTATAACTGGGGGGTCCGTGAAGAGACCCCGGTGAATGGCCAAAATCTCCGTTTTTGTCTTGGAGAGTGGAGTATATGTCGGTCTGACCACCAACGTCTGCCCCCCTGGCGCAGGTGCCGCTCCTTGGGTTGGGGGGCGTCTTGCTGCCTCCGGGCGGGCCCCCTGGTGAGGAGTGGCCCGGAGTGTAGTTGTTTGGGTTGCTGTGGCCGTAATCACCCGCTGCTCAAAGAAACCGACTGTGTTCATCCGGGTATGGTTAGCTTCATGCACAGTGCAATGCATTTCAACTGTCAACTGGAGATGGTAGAAAGTTCCTGGCATATTCTTCATCAACTCGATGTAGAACATCTCGTCTCTCAACCCATTCACAAAGTTGCCGATCAGGGCCTCTCATGCAGGTGCCTATCCTGGACCTTCATAGACTTGGCAATATACCGGACATAATATTGCCAAGTAGACTCCGTCTCCAACTGCCGCATAGCCAAGACCGTGGCTAGGTTGACAAAGTTGGTCTTCATTGCTGCATATTTGTGCACCAAGACTGTAGCAAAATCCCAGAAAGTCTTCAGGGAGCCCTGTGGAAGACTTTTGAACCAACTCAAGCAGTTACCCCGGAGGTAAGAAGGCAACAACTTGCACTGCAACGGCTCATCAATGTCCCGGGCCCCCATGACACTGAGGTAGGTGTGAACAAACTCCCCTGGGTCCCCGTCCCCGTTGTATGTCAGAACTCCATCAGGTGCTTTGGTACCTACCGGCCATTTGTAGTTCAGCACCTCTGGAACCCACGGGGAATGAGGAACCATCCCCCACCTACCAATCAGCCTGGTCAAACGATCTTCAATGGACCCGTTGTTAAACGGGGTGTTGTATCCACCATAAAATGGTTGAGCTTGCGGGTTTAATCCTCCTGGAAACTGCTGATCCGGATACTGCTGCTGTCCCGGAAAAATCTGCTGTCCAGGAGGCATCTGCTGACCTGGGGGCATCTGCTGACCCGGGGGCATCTGCTGATATCCAGGCCCTCCTCTCTCATCCTTCTCCAAGTCCACTACTTAGGGTACCTTGTTATGGACTGCCGCCTTGGCTGCTTTCCATGCTCGAAATTCTCCGAACTCCTCTGCGTTGGTATGGATCGTTGGATCTCTGCGCTCCGGGTCCTCTTCCCCGGAATTGAAATACTCCGGTTAGGATTCACCACCTTCTCCGAACGCCTCCTGGTCCTGCCTCTCCTTTTCTTGCCGGGCTTTCTCCCTCTGCTCCTTCTGCATCTCCCTGAGGGTACGTTCCGGCACTTTCTTCTTTCCTTGGCGCTTCTCAGCGGCCACACGGGCAGTCTCCTTACGCACCCGCTCCTTCTCCTCGGCCGCTTTCCGCGCCGCCTGGGCAGTCGCGGCCCTCTTTGTCTTAGGACCACCTTTGGCCTGATTAGCTTTGGGAGGGGGTTCTTCCCCTGTCTTTTTAGGTCTGCCGCGGGGCATGACGAAGCAAGATCCCACTGGGCGTGCCAACTAATGCTACCAGTAAGTTCCGGGATACCAGCTCTGGTACGGGGTAATCCGGGAAGAGCTGGAATCCTAGCCCGCGGCCAATCTCTCACCTAGATCCTGCAAAACAAAGCCCCCGGGGTCACCCGAGGGTAGACGCTCCGGCGTGATGATGAAGATAGGGCTTTTTGCAGAGGAGAGAGAATATGAAGTAATACAGAGAGTATTTAAGTCTGATAAAACATACCTGTTACTGTTGGTCACTCCTCTTTTATAATGGTGAAGATCAGTGAGGGTTTAGGCTAAGTGGTCCTCTTCTTGTCGCACATCCAGGGTTGCGGGGTCATTATCGTGTCCTCCTTGTACCCTGGTGTGTCCAAGATAGCTGATGTCATGGGAGGACCACTGATGGGCTTGACCCTCTCTTCTCCTTTACCAACATGTCCGCCGGGCCAGTGTATGGGCTGAGGCCCATATCACCAATGTTAACTAATTTCCTTGCGAAAATATGATCAGGAATCATAACTACATATCTTTTCTATTCTCCCACGCACCGGTGCAAGCAATGAATCTTCTCATAACATAATTTCACATTTCCTGCACAAGTAAGAGAAGTTTTCCATAAATATAAAAACACTCATCCAGACGCTAAAATAAATAAGCATTCACCTACAAATTTCAGTCCAAACATCAAAACCTAAATCAAACAAAAATATGATAACAAACATCAAAATCATAGAGTATCAAGAACTATGCTTACACCAGGCAATATATCAGATTCATCAGCAAACATGAGCTCAACTGTACAATCAGTTCTGCCCTACTCTACTTCAGTAGCAAAAACCATGTATATATTCAACATAAAATAATTGATCATAAACAGAAATATACCATCTATTCTCTAGTCCAGATGAGGAGTTATGCTTCTGCACAACTTCCTAACTTTAAATGCTCAAGTGAAGATACATGATTTTACTATTTATCCATCTTTTCTCATATATTAATCACATCTTACATCATAGAACACCAACTCATAAAAAAGGACTATCACATAATTTGTAAGATAATTCACATTCACAACTGAAATAAGACTAAGCAATAACAATTGGAATATGTATTATTCACATTCCATTAGTTCATTCAAGCAGTTATCGACACAATTCTCCTAACAATCTAAACTTTCTGTTGGATTACTATGAAACCTACACTTCAAGAAATTTTCGAGGAATTCAAATTCTGGCCATTTTCTTAACCACTGGATCTTTTTATGCCAACTTGCCTTTAGAATCTGCTTCAGAAAAATCATCTTCGGGACACTACGATGCTACACGAGCCTATAGAACATCATAATAAATAAAGAAATGCATGTGAAATGCAAGAAACAAAAGCTGGAAAAATGCTTACTTACACAGTTTGTTTGACTGTTTATGTAACTAATACCCAGTGTATCCAGTAGCTGCAGAACAAACACCTTAACCAAATCTTGAATGATTGACTTAATCTAAGCAAAAACAGCTTCTGCACAAGTTACAATGATTAAAATGGATACCTGAAAGAATAGGTTTCCATGGTAATGACAATTGCAGCTAAAAATCCAACGCCAATGATTTTTTCCTGTAACCTCAGCAATAATCAGCCTGTAAGAATCTGACAACCGTATTTTATAATCAATGGTAAGCTGAAAAAATTGAATCAATACATGATAGACCTGAGACCATCAAGATTGTCGAGGTCAAGATCAGGAAAGATGAAAGCAAGTTCTATTTAAATAAACCTAACCTTTAGTAAATATACCTTAACTATTCTGATACTTTATCAAATATGAACTTTAGCAGGTCTACTCTTCTTGAAAATAACAACTTCCTACTGTTGAAAGAAGAACAATTCTGCGACACCTTCAAAATCCCTGTTGACTGAGAGTAATTAATCATTACTGGAATGTAACATAGATTTTACAGCTAAATCTACAGTTCAACCAAAAAATTCTCTTGAATTCAGAACAAAAATGGATTTAAAAAAAGAAGTAGAAGAAGAGCACCTTAATAAGATAGAAAACGACTTTCAGACATGCTCCCCTCGTTCTGCAGTAATGATTATTGCCATGAATTCCTCCACAACAATAGCAGACTCTTTTTCGAGCTTTAACAACAACAAAATTAGCTCTTCATCTCTCATTCTTGATCAGCCCTCAATGACATTACCTCGAACACTTTATCTTCACATATTTGTGCATACCCATCTATAGAAACAACAGCAAAACACACACACAACAGATAAAACATAAAACTATACAAAATATTGCAAGAAAAGAAGAATCTTGCCTGTTATTGATGGAATAGAAGTCTTATAAATAAGCATTGCTGCTCTCCGTCATGGTGGCAGTATTTCTGCAGTATTTCTGTTAGTTATCCGATACAAATTAAGGCAGTAAGTGACTCAAAAATCGAAAATATGGAGAAATCACATAGTAATCACAAATCACCTAAACAGCAAAGTAGTGAAGTTTCGTCTACAACCACGATCAACACCGAATCAGCCGCCGTCTACAACCACGATGGTCAACCTGCTTATGCCGGTCACCACTTCGCCTCTTCACATTAAATATGACAAATGATTTTTGAAGGATTTGAAAAATGATTTTGAAGGAGAGTTCTGAAGGGTTGATCAAGGCAAGAAAAGGGAGAACGGAAAGATGAATCGGAAGAAGAGCTTCGAGGCATGCGTAAAGAAACGTACGTATTGAAGAAGATTATAGAGAAAGCTTGAAAAAGTAGGAGTATTGAATACGAATGATTTTTCCAAGATGAATTTGGGGATAAGTAATCGATGTAATTAATTAGCAATCTGGAAAAAGGGAAAGGCGGATAGGGAGGATTTGTAAAGAATATTTTTTTGATTTATATTTGGTAAGTTTTGAGAAATTTTGTGAGAGCGCCACGTGGCAAAAGTGGCCTCTTTTAGTATTTATTAAGATATATGGGAGTTCATGCAACATCGTGCGTGCACGTTCATGAAACGTTTGTGCTTCTTATTTAGCGAATCTACAACAAAAACTGATTAATTTCCGGAAAACATTTATTACCCTACTTTGGCTATGTGGGCGGATTTAGTGCGTCCATTCCTTGTGTGCATGATGAAACCGACTTTTCGCTTTTTTATTTCCTGCATATTAACCTATGGGGGCGCGTTGTTTTCCAAACAACAACATCTTTGGACCAGCGCAGTTACAGTATTGTATGGACCGACACATTTGATTCACTCGAAATGAATTCTAGTACTTTACTAGTTAAAATCAAAGAACAAAACAAGCTATCTCTTGTCTCATATTCTCATGCAGTTAACACCAACTCACAAAATGGGCAAATACAATTTCAGATATCCACATTTCGACTAAATTCCACATTGCTCGTTATTGATATTTAATCACCATTAGCCTCAATGGCAGACTCTTTCAAACCCCCCCACCTTGTTGGGAGATTTATCTTCTAAGTCGTTCGAATATTCATAAATAGAGGAAGGTTAGGGATAGCCGCCCTGATGTGTCCCTCTCAACCAATAGTCCGGAGTCCTCAAGTTTTTCTAATTTTCTATCAAAGTGCTATTATTCTCTTTAACAGATTCCGGGATATCGAAATCCAAATCTTTCTAAACGTTGGGATTCCAATCTGAAACGGTACAGAATTTGCGGTCAAACTCTGTCCTATCCACATCCCAACCCTTGCTGGAATCGGTCATCTCTATTAATTTACCTAGCTTCTTCCGGGGTCCTATAGTCCATATTTCTGGATGACCACTAACACCCTTGATAGAGTAAATGGATTGAATAAAATTAAAGACGGGTTGATCTCTAACTGCTTACATAAAACCATGGTTATTAACATGTTCGAGTGCAGCTGCACCAGGTTTATTTAAAAGGCTTCTAAAAAGCCGGTGTAGAGGGGAGGAAAAGGGAAAGTTAATCCCTGATGAAAATACTGAGCATAAAGGATACCATGGTTCTTCATACTTAGTTCCTTGGTTGGGTGTAATTCGTCGTCGATGTTCAAATTCAGATAAGCCTCCTCGGGTATCCTAACCAAGATCCAATTCAAAAGGATGGTCAAAGAGGTAAGTTTCTTATACCTCATTACATGGAGGCTATACACTGGCTTCTCCGTTTCCTGATCAGTTTCTGGAATTTCACCATTTCCCACGTCATTACCCGGAGTTCCCCGGTGGCCCTGTCGACGTTGTATTGGGGCTCATTTATTTTGACTCCTCGAGCTCATAGTAAACTTTGCAGCACCTTCACGGCCGGGTTACCCAACCCATGCATGTACCACCTGAGCTTTCCCATCCTTAATCTCGGCTCTAATTTGGGACCTCCGGCTGGTATCTAGACCATCATCGCCGGCCATCGGATTTTCTACCATTTTTTCCTCTATATTATCTAATGTTTCCTCTATATCATTCTCGTCATTGATTTTTTCTAGTTAGTATTCATGATAATGATTCAGAGAAATGGGAGAATACAAATATATGGTACTGGAATTGATAATAAGAGAAAATGAACTACAATAATGAAATTAAAAACAGAGTGAAGACTTTTTGGTTGAATTTGAAGTTGAGAACCTTGGATATTTATGATGAAGAAATCTGTGAAGAGCAGAGGGAAAAACGTTGTCGTTTCTGGTACTCTTAAATATTCATATGAGTATGTGAAGTAGCGCAATAGGAGAAAATAAATTTAATGATTATGTTAATCAAGGCAATCAGGAACAGTAAAAGAAAAGAATTTGGTGTGATACATTTAATTAAGGTAATCTGAAGTTAATCCTCTTGGAAGATGTGCCAAGGGCGTGCAAATTAACTAGTAAAGGTAATCATAGTCGTTGCTATCCCACTCAACTCTGATTCTCTATCCATTGTACACATATATTGTTGAGATGGTTTTCATAAAGAATCCTAGTCAAATTAACCACTTGATTTTAGGGATAAATCTCGGAGAAAGGTTGTATCTTGGATGTTTATCCCGGGGCTATTACCCGAATATTTATAGGACGTGGAGTCTATAAGTTCGAATATATGACCATTGGACCTATACATGTGCTCAATGACCCACTCTTGAAATGGTATAAGTGCAATCTGAGTGATACATTCGGATAAGATAAAATCTCTATAATTATGTAAAGTAATTATGGTCAAAAAATTACCCAATCATCATGTTCATAACCGCTGTGAATGTAGGGACAGTTACCACAATCAAAGGCAGGTTGACTATTATAAATAAAGATTTGGTAGATCTTAAAGGGAATTCGAACTCCAAGCACTTACACTTTATACTTTATGCTTATCACAAAACAGTATTATTGACTTAACACTTTATAGTTTGGCGCAATAAACCTTGATAATCATGGATCTTTAATATCTGCAACACTACACCTTGATCCGTGTCATTCAAGCGTATACACTTTGATCCAAATTGTAGACACATAAAAAAAACGAAGCATCAAAACCAGATGACGTTAAAGACATAACCGAATCTTCATTATCTCAATCTAATTACAGACTGAGTCAGAGTTTTGTGATCATCAGAAAAAAAACTAAAATCTTAATCCAAAGGATATAAAGGTTCTATATAGAAATTTCAAACAAAAATCAATAAAAGACGATCGAATTAAGATTGTTTCCCAATCTCTCTCATGATTTAGGGGAGATGGAATAAAAGCCGAAGGTGATTAGAGTTTAAGATTCTTGAGATGTATAATACTTGTCTTTTAGGGTTAACCAATATTTACAATTTAAATATTACAATTATGAAACATGAGATCAATTAGTATTCCTCTTTTGGCTCAATTGGCATTTACAGTAAGGTGAACTTTCTGGGGTTCGGTGTAGAGCAAATCTAGTTGACCTTTATAGCCATTATTCGAGAAGAATGCTTGTACCATGAAATGATTGTATTTTATCTGATGGTGATTGAGATTATAACAATGAACTAAATGTCAATATTTTAGATTTTTTTCATTTGGAAGAATCTATTTACTTTTCAATATATTTTTTAAATCCGTATTCTTTAGAGTTCAGAAAAATTCAGAATTTTGATTAATGGACTCACACTCATTTATATGTGTAATTTGAATCTAAATTTACTCCTGGAGTAAATTTAATACATATTATATGATGAAAGTTTATCATGAAAAAAACACAAGGGCATGAAATAAATTTTCGTACAGTTGGCGTCGAAGAAATAATTATTTCTATTAATCAATATTATTTTATGTGTTTCTATTTTTCCTTCAGCCGTGGTTGCAGACACACTTCTGCGCGAAGCACACATTCCGCCATTTATCATTCCTGCTGCTATGCACGATTAGGGTGCTAATTGAGATCTTCAATTCGCGAGTACTCGAAACTCGACTCGCTTCAAACGCGAGATGATCAAAGGAGATACTCGACTTGATAGACTCGCGAGTAACTCGATAACACAAATGTGGTTGTCAAAATTGATATTTAATTCATTAACATGTTTATAATACAATCATTTTGTGTGTTTTTACATAATTTATATTACTAAATTCATATTTCATACAAAAATTACTTTTACAAATTTATCATATTATCAATTATTTATGAATTTGCTTGAAAAAAATATAATCGAAATAACTCGTAACTCGACTCGAACTCGATAAAAATTAGTGATAGCGAGTTGAATTCGAGCGATACTCGAACCGACTCGCTCGATTAGCACCCCTATGCACGATATACGGCAAGCGGACTCCCCCCAATGGTGCAAATAAGATCATCAGCTCCCACCTCCGCGTACGTGTCTGCAAAATATGACATTATATATATGCAGGTCTAGTTTATGTCAGCGGATCAAAAAAAAAATTGAATTGACAATAATGTTTCTTTTAAATATGTATTATATTCACGAAACAATAATGTATAATCACATTCAATCATAACATAAACGGGTTTAGGCAATCAAGATTAGCGTTTTAGAAATTTATTTGTAAAAACTAATGAAATAATGAAGGGTAATTATGGATATTCCCACTTCCATTAGACTTACATATAGAAACTCCCTATAAATATTATATAATCAATTGCCCGAGTTTAATCAACCTTTTTAAACCCTAAAAATTTGATGAAATGAACCCTAACTAGCTAGTTGGAAATCAACAACCTTATCAATTAATCAACCATACAAGACTATATGAGAGCTTCATTTTTGATGTTTTACTGATCAAAACAATAAGGTGCTCTGGGTATATGTTTCTGTGTAAATGATTTGGATGTATTAGTCTGTTTATATAGCAGTATTATGTAACAGATTCAAACAGCAGTATTGTCTTATTTATTAATCAAAGTTGTGTACATTCGTATAACGCTTGGACGTTAGCTCAATAATTGCATTGTATTTAACCAAAAAAATATAGCGTTGACCCATTGATCCGCAGGCATCTTTCATCAGTTTCACATTCCAACCGTTTTAAGTCGGTGTGCAGAAGTCATTGATTATAATGTTAAACTAAAAAGAAGATAACTTTAAGTATAACAGACCCATCCCTACCATAATTTATTTCTACCGGCAACCGAAGTCGAGCATATATACATAGGACGATCTTCGTGCGTGATAGCCAATTAACTAAATGCGAACCAGATGGGAGATTTTACGGAATTATTAAGATTTAATTAACCTGAAGATGTATGGCCAATAGGGAAAGAAAAACCAAATTTTGCATGCTACTTTAAAGTAAAATAAAGGGTAACTAACTTTTAATTAATTAGATCTAGGTTAAAATTTAACGTGCGAGATTAGATCTAGCGGCATCAAAATTAACGCATCCACACAAATGCAGTTTAGGGTTCGGAGCTGAGTAAAATGATATAATGAGAGCATCCACAAAATGCAGTTTAGATGTAGGTTAAAATTAACGTGTTTAGATCTAACACTGCAGCATCAAAATTAAGGCATCTACAAAATGCGGTTTAGGGCTCAACCGATCCTATTCCTCAACTGCAAAGGATTTTAAAGGCGGTCAAGTAATTTTTTTGTAACTATATCCTCCATAAACGATTCGATAAACTCCCACCAAAAGAGCAATAGAAAAGGGCCTGCCAATCCTAATCAGAAGCATAATAAAAACCCCAGCAATTTTCTGCTCAAAATAGAGTTTCAGGTTCACGTACAATAACTACACAAACTAAAACCATAGTTGGATTTATAAATGAATCCCGATTTCCATTTCCTTGGTTTACGTTTACGGGAATCCATGATTCCCTGTATTTAAAAGCAACATGATTAATTAGCAAAATCAACAAAATGATATGTAAAAATCATTTCTTCTTTAAATTCAAAAGACAAAACATATCTTCAATGCTCAGGATCCGTGAAAGTGATGTTCATCATCATTTGTGTTTCGTGCATGCACGACTTAAATTAACACTATTTTTATTTTATTATCATTGTATAGAAATATGCACAAAAAGAGTCACATCCCATTCCCTTGCACATCACACGCACGCGCATGAAACAAATTGATTTCACGCACATCAGACGCACGCATTCAAATGTTACGATATTAAAAGTTACATTTTAATAAATGTTACAAAATAATGAATTCCTCTATAATGAATTCCTCTATTTAATAAATGCACATCATGAATTCCTCTGTATAAATCGACTACTGAGTTACACAGATGTATAAGAAATCTTCTTTCTATTTTTATGGTGAGTTTCTGGTGTACTCGTAAACAATTTTTGTGTTCTTTAATTTGTTCCTTGTCTGACGATCTGAGTCGGTTTTAATCCTCAGGCAGAAAGAAAAACATTACACCCCTTTTTATCTGGTATGATCGATCTTTCGTATATGTGTGCGTAGCTGGATTTGAAACATGTAAAATTAATTCTGTAGACCGTATTTGTGTGTATTTTTCTTCATGCAATTCGATCGATTAGGGTGTGTTTTGTGTTATTGAAATTAAGTTTGAATTGTGTTTCAATAGTTTATTAATTCTAGGGATTCGCTAACTAATCAATAGAATTAGTGAAGAATTGGGATATCTGACTTTAGAACCGAGTCCTATATGTTTCAAATCACGATTCGATCATCTTGTCTGTGTTCTGCTTAGATCTGTAACCTCCTTGCGTTCCAAAACTTCCTACATGATTAAAAATTTTGCACGTGCATGTATTGAAACTGTTATTTAGATTAATAAACCGAGTTTCTTCAGTTATTAGTGTAAGATTTTAATTTGTAATTTGGTAACATGAATTTGGATTTGAATCTGCATGTAACTAATTATCATGAAATACATGCGGCGTGCAATGTGCGTATGTTACTGATAAGTCTTGAAGAAAAACTGAATTTATTAGTTTGAAATTATTAGTTTGGTCACTATTTGTTTTCCATCCATATCCTTAGATCATGACGTGTCAGATTTGAAAGAACACGGACGCATGATGGCAACGATATTCTCATGAGGCACATAGCCAGCATCTACACCCAATATGTCGAGACTATAGTGCTTGAGCTGCCATTGCCCTCGACTTCCATTCATCTTTGGTTACAGTAACATCTGCAAGGCGCGGTTATAATACAAAAGATTAAAACAAAACTCCTAAAGGCTAATTAATAAGATCAACCTAGCTAACTAATTAACATCATTCTCAAACACTCGTTGAAGAATTCTAATTAAAGTTTGCATGTAATTAATTGAAGTATGCATGAAATACATGCCGCACGAGTGCCTGTTGCGTGCCGCATTTTCCTTCGCACGTACATAATTTATGGATACTTGGAAAAACAGAATTTATTCATTACAGAATTTTGCAGGTTATAGGTTAAATAGAAATGTACAGGACTGCATTAATCACCAATATATTCACACATTAATATTGACATATATACGATCGTTATCTTTAAGTGGTACCTCAAAAGAATATTATTAGTTTAATTTTGATTGATTAGTCAAACTTTTCTCTTGGTTTTCGTAAAACTAGAAACCATATATATGTCTGATCGCAAGAAATATCATCATCTCATTTGATGATCGATCTATATTATTTTTAATCTTCCTTTCAATATATGAGTTTATCACTAAAGCTCCACCATATATAAGTTTATCACTAACTCCTAAAAACCCCAAAATTTCCCGTCATTATCGAAAGAAGTTTGAAAATCTGGACAAAATGGGTCTATCAGCAGCTCTAAAACCATGGGTTTCTATCTCTCATCTTATTCTTCGATTTTGAATATAAACGGCTTGGGTATTTAAATTAGGTTTTTGTTGTATAGAGGAGAGTAGATAATTGTACTTTTAGCAGTACAATTCAGTTCTGAAAGCATAAAATGAACCGCTATATGCACAAATATGAAGTAGGGATACGGTGAGTAAAAGTAGGGTTACGGTTTCATTAATAGTGCTGTTCAATTTAAACTTTAAAAATAATTAGTTTTGACAGAGGGAAAAATTTAATAAATAGTAAAATTTGCAGATTTGGTTGGAATAGAGGGAGTATATATTTTTGGTGCCGACGATCATCTCCCTTCTCTTTGCTTAAAGAATGAAGTGATATCTGTACGTAGAAAAAGATTTAAACGGGACAAATGGAGTTCATACAAAATACAATAGCCAAGATCAAAACTTGACCATCCACAAAAAAAAAAAAAAGATCAGATGCCTTTTCAAAGATGCTCATATCTTTACCTTAAAAGGATAGAGTTATCCATAGTGGTCGACATCTAGGGTAACCTGATTCAACGTTGAACCTCTCGAAACTCTTTTCTTCAACATTATAAATTCCCGTATCACTGAAACTGAGACAATTAAATTCGGCATCCCTCGTGTAATAGATGCAATTAGACTTCACAACATGACCCGGAAAAGCAGCAGCAGCAACAGAGATGGTGGCATTGCGTGATCCTATGAAAACCGCATCTTTACCAAAGCAATGGATTTCATTGCATTTACATTTTTCAAGATCCACTCGATACAACCTAAAACCAGTAGTCTCGTCGGAATCGTTTGGAACTTTATCTACAACTCTGTCTCGAAAGATTACTGGTAAATCACCATTAGATGATCCCACCGAGAAAATTTTATATGTGGGTGTTTTTTTATGTGGGGTTATGGGTCAAATAAGATGTTGACACTTGGTAGCGTGGGACTGGTAATTAACACATTTACCATTTTCAGTTTGTTTCATTTTAGGCCCTTCTTTTTCCCCTTTTCTCTCTTTTTCTCTCAATTCTTTCCTTTTTCTCTGAATTTTCCCTTCCATAATCATCTTCGGTCTCCACCGGTCCATCCAGGCATCCACCACTCCCAAATCTTCTTCTCATTTCCAAAAAATATTGCTCACTAAAAGTTTGAAACAAATCAACTGCTTTTTTTATTTTATTTTATTTTGATTGATATATTTACTAATTCATTAATATTAAAAATAATAATAATGTATTTACATTAAGTTAAATTTGATCAAATCATATTCAATCAAAATTGAACACTATACTTTAAAATACTGAAATGAATTGAATTTAATTAAAATGAAATAAATAATATTCAAACATAGTGTAGAAAATATGCGTAAATAGAATTTGATTACATATATTATCAAGTTATATATACGGCTAGCCAAAACTCTCTACTCATTTTTCTGACTACGATATTGAGGGTGTAATTGTTTGAACTTATTTCTCCCTGAATTAAATTGAATTGAATTGAAATTAAGTAAAAATTAATGTAGAAAAATATAGAATCAATACGTCTAAATTTAACTAAATTTGAACAAATTATATTTTCACCAAACTAAATTGGACTAAATTAAATTGAAATTAATTAAATGAAATTGAACTGTTGTACTGATCAAATCCATAATAATGTGTAAGGAACAAGTTAAAAGCCTGTAACATACATAAATTATTAAATTTATGTAAACATAATTTTAGAAGAATTGATAAAATAACAATCTATTATTTCACATGCATAGTAAAATTTAGCTAATTAATTATCATTGAAATATCCACAACGAGTCTAACATACATTAGATTGATTTAGTGCCTACTCAAACTTAAGAATTGATAAATTAAATTCAATTCAGTTTAGTATTTTATATTTGAATTCAGTTCAATGTTGATTAAACATGATTTGTACAAATTCAGTTTAGTTTAACTATACTATTATTATTTTGCTATTAATGTATTACTAAATTTATTGACAAAAATAAAATAAAAAAGCAAGTGATTTGTTTTTAATTTTTCGCTCCAATTAAGAGAGTACATTCTCTGAGAACCGGAGAATATTGAAGAATGGTGGAGAGGAAACATAAGAAAAGGGAGTAATAAGAAAAGGGAGATGAGACCGAGATGATTCGGGAAGGGAAAATTCAGAGAAAAGGAAAGAATTGAGAGAAAAAGGGAAAAAAGGGAAAAAAGGGAAAAAAGAAGGGTCTAAAAATAAAATAAACTAATAATAGTAAATGTGTTAATTACCGGCCCCACTCTGCCAAATGTCAATATCCTATTTGACCCGTATAAAAAACACCCACATATAAAATTTTCTACCTTTGTAATTTGGCACTAAACTTCACGGTGGAGCGTTTTTCTTATACTAGGTGAATGGAGTTTGCACTTTGTGCAACCCGTACCCGGATATTAGAACACCTAGCCTTGTTCTTTTAAAAAAATTTTGTAAATTAATTCACATAAATGTAAATTTATTTTTATATTTGAGTTCAGTTTAGATAAGTATAGCTCTGGAATCATCTGTCATCTCAATCAATTACTTAAGTTGTACATTGTTGAAATAATGAATTATATTATTTCACTAACCACTCACTTCTCATAATAGGTCTCGTGATTCCTTTGTTCATCGCAGCAAAGCTTACAGACTGCCACTTATTTACAAAAACATTTCAAGAAACCTTTGATCTGGTTGGTTCTTCACCGAAACAACAATATCAACAATCTTCAAATCCCCAATAAACGACACATTCAATGCATTCCATAAGTTCTTCACTCCAGCAAGACATGGACTTGGAAGAATGTAACACAATTTACTGACCTCTACCTTCTTGGCAGTTGGGAAACTGAACACTGCAGTGGTTATCATTTTTCACTATATAGTGCAAATGTAGTGAAATGATACACTATATGATTTGCAGTGCATGCAAAGTAAAATTTCATAGCTCAAACAATAAACCTGCTGATATATGAGTTTATTTGGATTCTAAATTATATTAAAATCCAAATATTTCAAAGAGGAATATTGTAAGTAATCTGAGCAACCAACCTAAAATTCAAGAGCTTTATTCATTGATTTATTATTTCATCTAAAATAAGTCCATTCCTTTCACTGTAAAACATGATTTAGTGATGGTCCATTTTATCGTTGAAAAGGAGCAACTGTAGGTCATAAAAAGTTCTGACAGTTCAAGCAAGAGATCAGCAAATTGCTATCCCTCAAACTCATTTGTGTAATGAAATGTTGTTTTGGAACAAAATACAAAATGCCAAGAAAAAAAAAAAACAGAAGTTTATGATCACAACTCACAAGTAATACAAGTAATATTAAATCAGCTTACCAATCTGCAGATATTGTCTTCTGTTTCTTCTTTGTTTTCTAAGCCCAAGTAACTGGAGGTGGTCGATTCCCATGTTTTGATGTTGTTTCGGAAATCGCTTCTTTAAGTCTGAGACTCCATAAGAACATCCAGTGTCCAAGAAATCTTCACACCCTATCTAAAGGCATTCGATAAGTTCACATAAAAAAATAAAAAAATGTGAACCAACACAGAATGCTCAGTAAAGAAACTAATGAAATGCCCATATTGCAGAGGTATTTGGTGCCTCTGAGAAAGATGAGAGTTATTACCATTGCCTTAAAGAATAAGGCTTGCTGTCTGGCTCAATGCCTGCGAGTCCGAATGATACTTTTAATCAATAACAATACAGAATACCTATAAAGTAGCTTGTCTTTGTTTTCATTTTTATTTTTTGAGAAAAAGGATGCAACCAGAGAATTGAAATCAAACAAAGCAATAGCTGAGGCAGAAGGGAAAGAATTTTACAATAAGAAGCAAGTTTTTTTGACAGAAACAGGTGTAAAACATTGAATTTTGGCAGAGAAAGTAAAATCAAACCAGTTTTCACCCAAACAATACACACTCTATGAAACTTTTCTTCCAGTTTTAAAGTAAGTGTAGATCAGATATCAATTATCATGCCTCAGTAAATCAAACTAATTTACTCATTTCTTTTTTAGAGCAGAATGCATAGTATAGAGCTCTACCTACCTTAGCTTTATATTGGTCTTTTAAGCTAATACATTTTAACCTTAGGAAGCATTTAGAAGCTTTATATGTGCCAGAAAAACACGAGGAATAATACATCAACACTATAAACAATGATCAAAAGCAACACGTGCAGATATCAGTAGTAATATTATAAGACATAGTTTGAATTCACCAAGCTTTAATTTAATGACATAACACTGTAAACCACACTTGAAGAAGTAAAATATGATTTCAGTAAGTATCACTGATAGCAACTACCTGATGTTATTTTCTTCTTCTTCTTCATAATCCTCATCAGTCCAAGCCCGATACATGCAAGAGATCATTTGATTCATTTCCCATTTCTTGTTGATGTTCCACAACTCGCCTTACAGTGTCTAAGACTCTTGGACATTGAAATACATCAATGGTGTTACGAGTACAAATGTCTGCAAAGCTGGAAGGAATCACCGTGAGGTGCCGATAACTACTCAAAAAAGTTTCTCAAGACAAGGAAAGGGATCACCACTCTCAGAGTCGTCTATTCGTTCAACATCCATCGATTCCAATTCCAGATATATGAGTTTTGAGAACTCTCCATCTCCAAAATGCCAGGCAGTCCCTGCACATGCTTCAGAACGCACAAAGATGCTCCTTTTATATATACAGACACTAAACAAACAACCAAAAATAGAGGATTTTTTTAATCTATATCTAAAACCTATTGCTCAGAAATCAAGCCAATCAAAGAGGGGCAGGGATGGGTGCGTCTTCGATGTCACTAATATTTTACAATACCATGTACATCTATAAATTGTCTAGTTAAAAATCACAAAAAACAGTAGAAAAATCCACAACACGTTTTAACTAAAATTGCAGTCAAAGTTAGCTAGCAGATGAGCATTTTCATATATCCAGAGATCCAGACATGTGATGGGTAGGTAGCAGTAAATGGTTAAATGCAGTAGTCTGTATTCCATTTGAGAAAAAGTTCCCTATTTGATAATGCACAACATATTGTAGATTACAAGACATGAAATAAGATTTACAAATACTTTATTATCCTAGTGTTCTAAGAACAATTTCAATAAAAATATAGCCTTGACTCCCATTTTGCAGTTACATACTTATTAGCCACAGCAGAAATTCATGCCACACATCGTTTCATCAAGGACGTCATATGTGAAAGTCAAAATCTGACTTTTCCAATGCAAAATAGAAAATTTTGAAAGAGAGGTACACTGATGGAAAGCAGGGGGAAGTAGTAGTGTGTAGTGCACATAACTTAAATAGGGGAATGAAAGACATATAGGATACACAGTCCAAACCCAGTAAAGTTGTGGAGCCTAACTGGTTAGAAGAGGAAGAAGAAAAGCGACAGCAACAACAAAAACATAACAGAAAGAGTGGGTGAAGCGGAGGCAAATTAGTAAAGGTAATGTTTAAAAACCCAAACGCAGTTCAGGAATTTCAGCGAACACCTTGTGCTCGTCTAATGAGATGCTTAAATCAAGTGATATGCTTAAATCAGTAAAAACACAGAGCATTAAATCTGCAAAAAACTCATATGCACCCTACTCTGCGAACTTTATTTCTCTGACTGTGGTTTAATGCAGCAGACTTGAAAGGCAATTATCTGATTCATAACTTATTCATTTTCCACACTCCCAACGTCTATACTGAAGTTTATATCACAAGGATCACATAGATATCAAACTCAACAAAATCCGAGTTACGGTTTATTAGATACAGATTTTTTTGTTTTAAGTTCAGGGTTCCAGTTGATCTGCTGCAGCCAAACATGTAACAAGCCTAACTTCAAAACTATTTTTCTCACTCATTTTTAATCCAAATGAACTGATTTTTGATATCAAATTGAACTTCAGAATCTGAGGTTTCTAAATATATTACTAATACTCTGAGTGGAGTTGCAGATTTAAAGATACATGTTCTTAAAAATACGCAGTACTGGTTTTAACAGATTTTTCCAGATTTCAAGTCTTGTTTTACATATACTACTCCCTCTAAAATTTCACCAATACACCCTAGAAACATCACCCTACACTATGGTTCATTTTATGGTTCAAACGAATAATTTCATCATCAGTCATCACTCAAACAGAAGAGTAAACCATAACACCAAAAATCCCAAACTAAGCCCACTCACATTAACACATATTTTGTTTTAGTTGCTGATTCGCACAAGGATGGTTGGGCACATATAACACTCATACTATGCTTGTTCCAGCTCAGAATTCAACAAACCTATACCAACTAATTTCAAACTTTTGCAAAGCAGATGAATATCAAAAGGCCGCAGCCAAGTGCGCAAGTGATCAACGGTTAAAGAGTAATGACAGATTGGCAGAAGCAAATTGAAACTGACTGTAGCAAACAACAAAGAACCTGGCTAGCATCTTTCTTTTCTAGCACTGTCAAAAAAATTGGATGCCATAGTTCGTACTTATTAAGAAACTGGAGATCAGTTCAGCATACAAATGAGATCTGCTAAGAGGTAATAGGACATATGAAGAAGGAGAAAGCTAAGAATTATGTAGTTGTAACACATGGTAAATTGCAGCCTTTTTTGGTAGCTTTTCCTACAGGCACAAAATGGTATCATTTCAAGAACCAAAGCACCTCAGTTTCTACACTAAAACACAAATGCCTCCACATCTTGGAAACAACCGACATAATCCCTCTTTCTTCTTTCAGAAACATCATACACACATACCACGTTGATGATGACAACCACACTCATTAATAGATAAGCAATCCACATAGCAATTTAATTATAACACACTCATTAGTGCTAATAGATAAGTGACTCGCAAGTTGATACTAAGTCTAACCCAAAGTTATATCCATTCCACATTAAAAGTTCAACTCATATCAGCAGTTCAAAATTAACATCATCATGATATGCAATACAAACCTCAAACGCAGTTCAGGAATTTCGGCGAACACCTTGCGCTCGTCTAAAACCAAATCAATTCTGGAGAAAAAGGAAAACCCACCACGAAAGTACAGACTCAAAAGATATAGTAAAAACATATACTTAAGGTAAAACATATAGTAAAAGACAAAATCTCTTGAAAGTCCAAAGGATCAAAAGATATACTTTTTATTAAATCGTTTTTCATTTTATAATTAAACATACAGTAAAACATGTTTCAATGTAAAAATGCAAGATTAATATTCATATAATCATTTATATTTTTAAGTTAAAAAATATGTACGTAGTTCAACTCAGTAGGAGTATTATTTAAGTTAAACCGTATAAATACTCTCCTACTCAATAATTTTAAGACTATGAGAAGAAGAGCATTCGTGGTGAGCTTCAGTTTTTATGTTTCACTGATCAAAACAATAAGTCTGTTTTTATGTAAATGATTTGGATGTATTAGTCTGTTTATATAGCACCGGCAACATGCATCCACCCTTTATTCCGATTGGCTGCACTCCTTGTTTCGAGATTGTTTGCTCCCGAAAGGTCTACGTTTCGAATCCTCGTGCATGAAAATGCCTTCATTGGGGGGCAAGGTTTCGCGATTATTGGATCGTGATCAACTCCTACATATTATCCATGATGCTGGGCGGTGTAGGTGGGTTCGGGCGAACCGGAAAATCGCCTTTTGCTCCCGATATAGCACCGGCAACCGAAGTCGAGCATGCATAGGACGGTCTTCGTGCGTGAGGAAAGAAATGGATGTGCGAGCGAAAAGTTTATTTAATTAATAAAATAAATAAATCATGGTAACTAACTTTTAATTAGATGAAAATGAAGTTGCACACGCACGTCTGGATATGCCTTTTAATAAATGTATTGTAAGTGTGTGAATGTATATATGGAGATTTTTGTATCGCATTACAGTTCATGTTAGGAATAGAGTTTCATTGGATGTTGTGAATATTAATTGAAGGAGTAAAGTATTTCTAAATGAAGCCTCGGCGTTCCCCTGAGATAAAAGTTTGATTCTCCCCACGTTTTAAGCAAGTAGTTGCTAATAAAGAGCGGGTTTTTAAATTAAAAAATTAACGTATTTGCACGATTGCAGACGACTATGAGTAGGATATGATTTTTGTTTTTCTGTAAGTTTAGTGTCTTGTTTCATGGAGTGATGTGTAATTCGTGATGTTAGTGCATAGAATGAGGATTTTGTTGGTTGTAAATCGATGAGGACTGAGAGACTTTCTTCGAGGTTCCACGATCCTCATTCAATGAAGACGGGCTTGATGAGGTGGAGAGGATTCTGAAAATGCGCGAGTGATAAATCTGGAACCTGAGGTTCATGATCCCCGGATGGAGCTCTGCAAATCCGAAAGAAAAGTCTGTGAGGAGGTTCTGCAAATCCGTGAAAGTGAGGTTTGTGCATGTTTCGTGCATGCACGACCAACTGTGCTTGAATGAACACTATCTTTGTTTTATATCATTCTATAGAAACATGCACAAAAAGATTCCATTCCCTTACACGTGTAATAAAATAATGAAGCTCGCACGCACGCATGAAACAAATATCAGTTCAGGAGTTTTCTAACCGATAGATCATCTTCTTGGTTTTGAGGATCCAAAATGGGTGAAAACTCTTGTATCAAACATGCGCTAATAAGTTTATAATTAGTTTATAATCTATCAAACACAAATATATATATATATATATATATATTATCTTTATAGAGAAAATGATTTTGTATAATTATGTTGGTTATCTCAAAAAATAATTTTGATTTTTAACTACGTAAGTAAATTATTTTGATCTGTTAGCAGCCCAGCGTCTAGTCCGCGCGAATTCCAATCTGCAGTTTCAGCACTAACAAGAAGAATCTGGCGCTTAGTTTGGGAAGCATCGGAACAAAGAATCCGGCTTTCTATCTGTTTGTAAAGATTTAATTATTAAAATTGTGAGCGAGTTGTTCACGAGTTAGTAATGCTCAACTCATCTAATTTTAGGCTAGTTATTTTTAATTTGTGGAATTATATGTATATATTCATCGCACTTAACTAGATCTGATTTATGTATAAATAAAATAACATTGATTTCTAGCTTTCTATCTGTTTGCATAGATTTAATTATTTAAATTTTGAGCGAGTTGTTCACGAGTTATTCATTCTCGACTCATCTAATTTTAGACTACATACGTTTAATTATTTTCAATTTTTGAAATTCATATATATATATATATATATATATTCATTGCATTTAGATTTAAAAAAATGAGTTAATAAAATGAATGAGAGAGGACAATAGATGCTGAGCACTGTTCTATGTTAGTAGAGCTGAGCTCTATGTTAGTCAAACGTGAGCACTGTTCTTAATTTTTAAATAAGCTAAAGTGTCCGGCTAATGAAGTGGAGGACCTTATTATGACAAGCATCAATAGTACCAGCGCTGCATTCCTTGCGAAACTTAGGATTGAGAATGGGAGCATCATAGAAGACATGAAAAGAGCATTCAAGAGGCGGATGCAGTTAGAAACATGGGGTAACACTTGTTACCCCATAGTAAAAAATAATTGCCTAATATGAGTATGTATGTTACCCCATTAAAAAATTGTTATCTTTCTATTAATAGAAAAGAAAGTCAATTTAATTAAAAAATAAAAAGAATCACATAGACGCCAGAGTCATTAAGTCAACACGCAAATACCGAATACGCTTCACAAATGTTAAAGAAATATTACTCTTCTATTAATAGAAAAGAAGATTTGATTTAATCAAAACAAAAGGCTATTAATAGAAAAGTTAATTTAACTAAAAACAAAACAAAAACAAAGCACATACTCCACATAAAAAATTTTACTTACGAGAAGAAAAGAAAAAATTAGTTTTAAACCTAAATCAAAGCAAGTCAGCTCTTTCCTCAGCATATTTGGTGTTCAACTAATTAATACTCCGCTTCTTTATCTTTTCTGACAAGTCGACAATCTCCATTGGTATGTACAAGTGTATTATGTATCTTATTTAGGGTTTGAATTGGACATTTTCAGAACTCGGAAGCTTTAGGGTTGAATTAGGGTTTTGATTTTAAAAGAGTTTCATAAATTTCATGATTTGTGATGTTGATTTGAAATTGCAGAGCTCGGGGTAATCATCTGCATGTGCTAGAGAAAATTTGCCTTTGTTGGTGGTATACAGTGAAAGTGCTATGTTTAGCTTTCCACTAGTGGAAAACAGGGCATAGTCGGCACCAAATTGCGGCGGTTCTGCCCAAAAAACGCGTAAACGTCATTCTATTGGATTTTAGAGTTCGTAATTCCATAAGAATGTTATTCTATTGGGTTTTCTAATTCGTAAAGCCAAACGAAAGGCGGTTTGAATTTTGAAAGCGGCGGTAATTTGAAAGTGTCATTCGATTATGGTTTCAGATACCTGAAACTCCTGAATAGTATATGAAGTTTAAGATGTTGATTTTTACCCGATCGACATTTAGAAGTCTAAATCCTATCTATTAGGTTTTCGCCGTCTGATGTATGAAATGGTTGTAAACCTGGTGCATGTCCGATGGCGTAATCGGCAAGATCCGGCGAAATAAATGAAGGTGAATTTTAAAATAAATCAATATGGTATTTTATGAATGATCGATTATATTTGAGATTGTTTCAGCCGGATAGATTGTGTATCTATTATGATTAAGAGTTCGTAATTGCGTCGGCAATGCTGCAGTCTTATCTGTTGTAAAAAAATTAGAAACCACATTCTTTCTTTGAAGTTGTCCTCCTGCTGTGTGCTGCTGGAGTCTTTTCTATGTGAAATCTGGGCTATCTTCCCGTGAAACCGGAGGAAAGGTATGTTCCAAGCCAATATCCCGTATGTTTTTCTCTACCCTTTTGAATAGGTTAATTTCCGATATCGTAGAGTTGTTGTGAATTGGTAATGTTTGCACTGATAAACTGTGATCAGCCAATGTTGGTTGATGGGTATGAATGGGTTTAGCTTTACATGTAGAAATGTGTCCCTAACTAGTATTGTTAATGATGCATGTGTATGAATTTTCTGAAAAAAAGGTGCATTGTGAAATGTAGGTGCAATTGGTGTTCAAGTTTGTTGATATTGTGATGGCCGATATTAGTATGAATGAGCGTGTTAGTAAAATTGAGGGAGATGTATGAAATTCGGAGAGGTACTTGAGTTTGGTAAAATATTTCATAGAGTTAGCATTGGAATATGCTAGGGTTAAAAATAGTTCTCGAATAAGGTGTCCTTGCAAAGACTGCAAGAATGATGGTTATTTAAGTGCCCGAGGTGTCAAAACACATTTAATTGTTCGTGGTTTTGATAGAACTTATACAACTTGGGTTTGGCACGGCGAGACCGTAGAGGATATGGATGTTATGGAAAATGAATCAGCGGTTGGAAGAAATGTTGAGGAAATGGAGGACGAGGAGAGGTTAGATGATTTGGCTGATGATATTGCTAGAGATTTTGTTGGGAATCCTAAGCATTTGGCTGCGATGTATAACGACAAGAAAACACCATTGTATGATGGATCGAATCACAGTATTCTTAGTGCAACGTTGCTAGTCATGAATTTAAGAGCCAGGCATGGTATGACTAACAAAGCAATGACAGAGAGGCTTGAATTATTCAAAGAGATGCTCTCTAAGGGTAACATGTTACCAAACTGGTGTTATGCCGCCAAGAAAATTCTTTGTCCCATGGGATTGGAATTAGAGAAAATACATGTTTGCCCTAATGATTGCATGTTGTACAGGGGTGACACTAAGGAGTTGGATAGATGTTTTGTATGCAACGAGCCACGCTACAAGGCCAAAGGTGATGCAATAGATGTTGGAGCGGAAGATGTTAAAAAAAGGAAATAACTTACCCCATCGAAGGTTGTTTGGTACCTCCCTATCCTCCCAAGGTTGCGAAGATTATTTGCAAACAAAGAAGATGCAAAGAATCTGACTTGGCATGCAGATCGATCAAAGCCAGACGATGATGTGATTCGACATACTTCCGATGGTGATCAGTGGAAGAAAATTGATAGTATGTATCCCGCATTTGGCAAAGAGGCGCGTAATTTGAGAATTGGATTGTCTACTGATGGCATGAATCCTTTTGGTGATATGAGTAGTTCTCATAGCTCATGGCCTGTTATGGTTGTTCTACACAACTTACCATCGTGGCTAACAATGAAGAGGAAATATGTGTTGCTCTCACTAATGATTTCTGGCCCTAAGCAACCCGGTAATGACATAGATGTGTTCTTGGCCCCGTTGATTGATGACTTGACTAGATTGTGGTATTGTGAAAATTGGACATATGATGGATACCGGGATGAATGGTTTAAACTGAAGGGTATGTTGTGTTTCACAATAAATGACTTCCCGGCATTAGGAAATTTGCCGGGGTATTCAATTAAAGGGCATCTCGCGTGTCCTGTGTGTGAGAAGAAAACGAATTTTCTTCAGTTGAAGCGTGGTAGAAAAACTGTGTATCTCGGGCATAGGAAGTTTCTACCAGCGAATGACACGATGCGCTTGGCTAAGAAGTGGTTCAATGGGATCGTAGAGCTGGGTGAGACTCCTAACCCTGTGAGTGGGGCCGATATTCTTAAAAGTGTTGGGGATTTGCCTAATGATTTTGGAAAGAATCGGAAAAAGGTGCAAGTAGTCGGGAGTTGGAAAAAGTGTTCCATATTCTTTGATCTACCTTATTGGGAGCATTTGGATGTTAGACATTGCCTAGATGTCATGCATATTGAGAAGAATGTGTGTGATAGCTTGATTGGGACTTTGCTAAATATGCCAAGCAAAACTAAAGATGGTTTGAAAGCTCGTCAAGATTTGGAGTTGATGGGGTTACGCCCTGGGTTGACTCCGGTTAGAGAAGAGGGTAAAACTTATCTTCCGCCTGCATGCTACACTATGTCAATGGAGGAGAAGATGACATTTTTGGAGTGTTTGAAAGGGATGAAAGTACCGACTAGTTATTCATCCAATATTTCTAGTTGTGTCAATCTTGAAGATCTTAAAATAAGTGGCTTGAAGTCACATGATTGCCACAATTTAATGCAAGAGCTCATCGTCATAGCACTTCGAACTAGTCTACCATCTCATGTTAGGCAGTGCATTAGTCGATTGTGCCTTTTCTTCAAATCCATATGCAAGAAGAATATTAGTCGTGATCGTTTGGACGAATTGCAGGTAATGGTGATTGATGTGTTGTGTAAAATGGAGATGTTTTTCCCACCTTCATTCTTTGACATAATGATCCATTTGATTATCCATTTGGTGCGCGAGGTTAAGTCTTGCGGTCCAGTTTACCTCCGGTGGATGTATCCGTTTGAACGGTACATGAAGATTTTCAAGTGTTTTGCTAAGAATCGGTATAGACCTGATGCATCGATTGTGCAAAGGTATGTAGCAGAGGAATCGATAGAATTTTGCACAGCTTATTTAAATTCCGTCGACACAGTTGGATGCCCAAAATCTAGACATGATGGGCGGCTCGAAGGGCGTGGGTTAAAAAATGGTGGTTTAGTTAATCCGACATTCGATGATATGAGAGTTGCTCATCTGTACGTCTTGCGCAACCATCCCGCTGTAGCTCCGTACGTGGCACGGCACATGGATGAAATTAGGCTTCGGTTTGATACTAATTCCGAAGAAGTTGTCCTTGAAGAGCACGTGAAGACATTTTCGGATTGGTTGAATGAAATTGTTGATGATGGTGATCATGATGATACTTTAGTGTGCCTGGCTAGGCGACCATCGATTACAGTATATTCTTATGGAGGTTATGATGTAAAGGGATACACTTATGGGACTAAAGGAATGGATGACAATGCCGTTACACAGAACAGTGGTGTCTCTGTTCTTTCAGATGAACTACAGAGTGCTGGCTACATACAAGGCAGATTCTATGGAACGATCACCGATATTTGGGAGTTGGACTATGCTTCATTTATGGTTCCAGTATCCAAATGTGATTGGGTTGATCCGAAGACAGGGACAAGCGTAGATCCTCTCGGATTCACTTTGGTAGATAGGAGGAAGCGTCGCTATAAAGATCACCATTTCATACTTGCCTCCCAGGGTGATCAGGTTTTTTATGTTAAAGATCCGGCAAATAAGCATCTTGAAATAGTGGTGAAAGGAAAGAGGACTATTGTTGGCGCCGAGTGCGTTAATGATTGCTTGAATGACATCGATGGATTTTCATTACCAATTCTTGAAAAATCGTTTAGTCTGGCTGAAACGGAGGCAAATATGAAGAAATATGTTTGCAGGGACGACCACGACGAGGGAATATGAGTGGATGCTCAGGGAAATTCAAGGAAGAGAAAGGGAAAGGCGAAAAACAAGGCGAAGAAGACATCAAAGAAGACAAAGTAGTAATAGGGTTGTTGGTGTGAGTTTTTCTGAATAATTTTACATTTTGTTGAAGTTTAGCCTATTTTTTTGATCCATTATTGTTATAGTTGAGTGGACAGATGGGTTTAGTAGCATTTGACTATAATAATGTCATTTTCATCAATACTCTAATGTAATGAAGATATCTAAAACAAAATAGTATAATGTTTTAGAGTTCTCTAGTCCAATAGTATATATGTTAGAACCAAACCTGACATGATAAATCCATCTCAACGACGATCGACCACAAAAACGGTGGGTGTCCGGACGGGACCCGATTACACATACTTTCCTACATTTAAGAAGAACTTTGCTTCATCTGTCTATATATGGATAGACTATGTATCTATTCCATTTTAGAATGATTCATATGAACAGAATTGTATTGTGGTGAATGTCTGGACATGACTCGGTTACACAATCGATTAGAAAACGGTTGCAAACTAAAATTTAGCATTCTGAAGGTCAATAGAACTGTAATCTTTTATGTATTATACTTGTTAATGCTGAAACGATTGCAAAGTAACATTTTGTCCGGCAGTGACCCGAATATCCATTCTATTGGTGTTCTAAAACGTTCTACTCTAGCCAGCGTAAATCAAATCGATTCCCATCAGCTATGAGTTCTTGAATGTGTCCGGCAGTGACCCGATTCTGTGATCTAGTAGATAATGACGATAAATCTGGTTTAACAACATCTCAAATGTGATAGTTTCTATTCTATCTAATTTCAGATGTATGAATTATAAAAAGTTCATACAGAAAACAACACAGTAGACAGAGCACCTAATACATTTTACAGAGCATACACACATATGAATAACAATACAGCACAACATGTACAAAAAGTGGCATTTCATTGCTTTAAGATCAAACAAAAGCACCATCATCTAGTTCATACAAAAGCCGTGACTAAATGTTTGTTGGCGAAGCAATGTATGTATCGACCTAGAGGTAGAGTAACCACTACAAAAGAATTTCATATGTATTTTTCAACTCAACAGTAAGGGGACATCACCCTTTCAGCTCACCATTTTTGAGACCGTCTTCTGCAACTGTGTGTTGTGCGTCGGACTGGCCATCATCTGCCCCTTCTACACCATCATCAGCAACCTTTGAGTCCATGGGTTCCTCTAAAACCCCAGCATTCTCCTTCCCTCCAGCTTCACTTGCAACGGCATGTGGTTCAGCATCTTCAGCAACAGCCTCCTCGACATTTTGTCCAGGTTGAGGTCCTCCTTCATGCACATCTTCATTCAAAGCATCCCCGTCTTGATAAGTGGCCTTCCCCCGTCCTGACCCCATGATGTCTTCCACCTCATTAGCTGACAAGCTACTCGAACTGAATGCACGTGCATACGCCATTGTAGACTTCAAAACAGCATGGGATTCAGCTCGGGCTGCTATGATTGTGTTGATGTTCTTCCTCATGGCAGCAAACATTTGAGACCATTCTGGACTGGAATCCACCTCTATAATGACATGAAATCAGCACAAGCATTGCAAAAAAGCTACCATAAGTATAGTACTACAACATATCTCATTCATAATTATAAAACAAATTCAAATACCTCAAACCAGCTAGTGAAAGTGATATGACATACCTTCAGCCGCTCTTTGGCGCTTGTTGCTTTGCTTAGGAGGCCGAATAACCCACGCACCGTTCTGCAGAATCCAGCCGTACTTCGTGAAGTACCTCGCTGTAAATGGTTTGCAGGGAATAGGCTCTGAAGTAAACTGAAATCCAGGTTTCAGTGACTGAAGAAGGGTGGTTATGAGATTCCCATAAGGCATGTTTCTCCCTCTGTACTTTTTTGTAACCACGCTTGTCATTCGCTTGAGGATAGCGAAGCCAGGATTGAAGTTTCGCTCAAGCATCACATAGAAAAACATCAAAGCGATCGTCGTGGTTGGTTCAGTCACATTGCCGCTCGTGGGGAAGACACACCTGTAAAGCAGTTCATACAACACCCTATTCTGAATGGACAATGAGTGCAGGTCATAGCAATCGGCAGAAGCGCTTTTGTCATTGGGAGCACGCCCAAAATAACTAGCACCTAGTTCCAATCTGTTGTACCCACCCTCCATCTCTATGATGTCATCCCAACTCCCCTCATAATAAACATTCAAAGGGCCATTGAGTACAGGTGCTAGGTCACTAGATGATTGGTAAGGGCAGCCAAGAACGTCATTGATATTTTGCCAGCTAATAACAAACCCCTCCCCATTCACAGATGTCAGCCAAGTACCATTATCCCCTGGGGTTAAATTAGCATAAAACTGGAGGGTTTCTTCCTTATAGGCTGGGCTGGTGTTCAATAACAGTGAAGCACAGTGAAATTTATCAAACACGCCAACAGCATACCCTAACCCTAACTCATCAAACTCTTCAGCAGGTATAGCATAACATTCAACTAATTTTCCCTTCTTCGACAGTTCCACATACCTTTTATAGTGATCTAGGCTGTAGAATAGGTCGGCATCAAAGGTCTCATCCTCGGAAGAGGTTTCTTCAACTGCCGGAGCGACCACCTTCTCTTTTCCTTTCCCACCGCGGGTCGCGGTTCCCTTTCCCTTGCCTCTTCCTCCACGACCTTTTCCACGCTTTCCATTTGGCGGCATCTGGTGGGATTTCGAAATCTGAACGGAACGGCACGATTTGGGGGAAAAATCTGTGTTTGTCCTTTTTTGTCGATTCAGATGCGGGTTGCAATTCCTAATGTGGGTTTCTGCTATATATAGGAATTTTACTTTACGATATCTCAAATATAATAGATAGTCTTTCATACACTAATCTATTCTATTTCATTAGGAGTACATGTAACTAGACGTTGTATGGACTGAATTTGACTTAGAGATGAGTTACTTTTATAAATGCCCCTTCTTAATCATAATAGTTTTATGATTTCTTTTGTTTTTTATATTCTTTTTTTGCAAGAAATTAGTATACATTTCTTATTACTGATGTAAAATGAATTATTATTACCACGTCGATTTCTAAAATAAAATAGATAGGGTACATTACACAATCTATTCAATCTGAGAATGAGGAATTGACCTGGTAGAATAAATACTATTAAATGTAACACATGTCAAATAGAATAGAATGGTCATAATTGCATTAGCTATTCCAGTTTACCCTTCTATAATAATACAGATTGCACGGTTAATTTAGAGTATAATCCATTTATTTTACTTATTCACTAATTAATCATTACTTTGTATAGTGCTAATGTTAATTATCTACGAATATAACAAAAAGCCATTATTACATTGTAAAATCAATGGTTCAAATTCTGTTTTGTAAGCCAAGTTGTAATGACAAGGTTCATGTGCACATGGTTAACTATTACTGTATAGTCAATTGTAAACACAAAGACGGTGCTAGTGTCTGGGTATTTGTACTATAAAAGTTATCCAAAATGAAAATCTAGGTCACGATTCAATTCTGTTAGCTGTGCACATTCCCGTTTACAGATGAATGACTTGGCAAGACTAACAATGTTCCCGGTTGTTACTGAATTGCGAATTTATATATTCATTGACATAATAGAAGCATTGTATAGTTTTGATTTCTTCTAAAGCAATTCATTTGGAAAGGTACCGGTTATATGTCAACGAAAGGTTACATTCTTATACATCACGTTCCGATTCACTGCAAAAGGTAATATGCCTATTAACAAATATGATGCCCGAAGTCGAGTCACTCCTCCATATATTGATCGTTCTTGTGTTTTTCACCTCTTTTTAAGTCATACATTAAGTTGATCAAAGTACCGATCAAGAATGGATCTTATGTGATTAGAGATCGAGCCGATGATTATCGATCATTGATCATTTGATCGATTATCTATAATCATCCCGATCACGCTCTTTATCAGTTTTTAATGTGCCAATCTTGATCATGAATTAATGTGGGTCTTTATGTTTGGTACGGCTCAGTTCTATTCAACGTTATATGAATATAACCAAATGTATTATTATTCATATGGACTAAATCAAATAAGTTTAGTAATAGCTTGTGCTTTAGATATCTCAAATGCAATATATCTCAATCTATTGCGTTTACTCCATATATGCATTCGAATTAACATTCAACATATACCTGACATGCTGTCTCACAAACCATTCCTAATAACACAGCCAAAAAATTCGAAAGCCAAATTCACGAATAATCAATAATTACCACATATTCATAGTCAAAATAACAACAAAGCATTATAAATGCTTGAAAAATCATAACCAGGACAACATTAAATAAATTGTTCATACTTGAAATAAAAAGAAAATCCAGATACAAACACAAGATTAAGCCAGAAAGAACATCGGCATACCATCACTCTTCACCTGCCTCGTCGGACAGGTCATCGTCGATGTCACCGGGTAATGGGCCATAATCAGGCACCGTTTCATCCTCACTAAGCACCAGCTCCAACCCACATTCTTTGACAATGGCATTTTGCTGCTTCACTATTTCTGCTAGCTCCTTCTTGTGAGCTTCTACGTGCCCCGTGAAACAGTCAACTAGCTTCTTCATCTTCGCGAGCATGTTTATTTCAACTGTCGCGACATTCAACACCAAAAATGGAATCATATAAGCTGGCCGGCTATATAATTGACAGAATTTCATGCAATATTTTGTCCTTCGTAGCATAAACAAAAAATGAAACACATACCTTGTGCACGAGACGATGAAGCGATGTCTTCTGCGCACCTGCGCCGCCTTTTCGCGGCTGCAGCCCGTGCGCCAGGAGGAAGTGGCTTTGCCATGTATCGCTTGGTCTCCTTGTCAAGCACCAAATGCTTCTTTTCAAACCAACCCTTGCTGTAGTACTTGGTCACAACGGGCAGGTCAGTGGGCACAACACCGTGCTTCTTGATAATTTCAGTGATCAGATGACCGTAGGGCAACTGTTTCGATTTGATATGACCCGCCGCACACTTGCGCATGTACCCAATGATAGTGTAGCCTGGATTAATCTTATAACCCTTAACCAAGTAGAAGAAAATCATCAAGCTCCCTATTGTTGGTTCACAAGCCTTACCCCCTGTTGGCAACACATTTAGACACACCCACTGGAAGACTATTTTATGGTCGACTGAAAGTTTGTCAATGTCAAAATCCTTTGCAGTCAAATCTTCAAGCCTATCCGCCTCAACCTGAAAATACTCCCGACTCAACTCCAACACATCCAGGAGTTGCTTCTCTGATACGGCGGGCCATTCGTTATGGTAAAATACCTCATAAGGAACCCTACCACTATCATCCACAGATGTTTTAGTGCAAACCCATGGGCAATCTAACACAGAGTTTATGGTAAACTTATTCACAGCAATCTTCTCCCCGTTTACCATAGTCTCATCTTTGTCATACAACTCATAACCTAAGTTTGCATAAAATTGCAAGACTAAATCACGATAAGCCTCACAGTCTGTGCAGATTAGTTTTTGCAGGTAAGATGGCTTAAAATAGTCTAGCAAGTAGTCTAATCCCAAATCTTTGACAGAATCAGGCTTCATTACCTTGGTATTTGTCAGTTGACGAGACGGAACCCAAGCCACATAGCGCTTCTCTGAATCCGAGCCATAAAACAGCTTGCTGGCGGTTGGGCTTTTAGGTCGAGCTGCTCCTCTTTCAACACGGCTCCGCCGGAATCTAGGAATCTCGGTTCCCGTTGGCTGACGATCACCATCAACATCGTCGCGTCTTAGGTGGAAGGGAAGCTCATTCGGATCCCCGGTACCGTTCCTTTCGGCGTCTGGATCGGACTCATGGCCGGTGGTGGTCGCCGGTGGCTGGCGTGGGGGTGCTTTCTTCTTCGTTTTTGGGAGAATCATACGGGGAGGCATGGTGATAGGGAGATCTGGTTTTTTGAATGTCAGAAAGGGTTTTTGATTTGGGAAGACCCGATTCATTTTGAATATATACCATGCTATATTTACGACTTCTAAACCTAGGTAATAGATTGTTAAACTATTGATTAAACGAAGTAGAACAACAGGAAAGTATGGCTTCTGAATCAAGGTGCCATATGATGTCTGGGTCTGCTCCGAATACATATTCTATTTGGATTTTGTTAACCATTTACGAACTCTTAAGTACCCAATAGATTGCTTTTTAGGCTGTTAGAGACATCTTAAACGTAAAAGAAAACAAAATAGATTGATGGTCAGCCAAACTTCCAAACTATACTGGACTTTATCCGGTTAGGTATTCTGTTGAGTTTTTTATCACAATCTGTTGGTTTTAAGAACTCTACAATTCAAAAGTAACTCATCTTATACGACCCTTTTATATTGTGCCCCGATTCATGCAAACTTGCCGACAACGTAAACCCTATGTAGAAGGCGCAAACCGCAATAGATTACTGCAATTTGGCTTTTCATCATTCTATTGATCAAGCTGCTGCTCTCTGCACGTAATCTATTCTGATTTAGACTTCTAAAAAGCATACGTGCTGCATCTAAACGCAGGGCTGCATCATTATTCACCTTGTGAAGGGTCAACCCAACACATTTTCTTCTATCTTCTATCTCTTCCCACCTTTCTTTATCCATCTCCTACCCCCTCTCTCCATCTATCTCCTAAAACCCACCTTCTCTTACATCTTCTCATCTACCCACACAACTTAATCTCATTTTATGAGACTTAGATCTACTTTCGACCGATCCTTGCCAACTTAGATCTGAAAGTGTAGTTCAATTAACTTTGTGAGAAGTATAAGGTATGTATCATCCCTCCTCTCCATCCTCCTACACCCGTGGGCAAAATTTCTTACTCACTATGCATCATATGGAAGTAGAATGGTGGGAAAATAGTTGTGTGTTGCTTCAAATTTCAATATTGCAATGTTTCAAGCTCCTTGTTCATATATTTGATGACATGAATCTCTATACGTATATACAAGTTAGATGTTGTGTTTAGATTGCTATCGATTTGCATGTGCTAATTAATTGCATGAATATGAGAAGTAATTACATCTAATTGAAGTTATGTTTTCATTCAAATCTTGAAGAAATATAAGTTGAGAGCGGCTTTATTATAAGTAATATTTCCTTGGTGTTTATTAGTAGGTTAACATGCCCCCCTCAAAAAAGAAGGGTAATAAGGCGTCGGTTGGTGAAGGAAATCTAGGTGATGGTGCAAATGATCCATTTTGGAAATCAAGGACGTATTGTAAAGTGATTGCACAACGTCTTAAGGACAACACTATGACTAATATGGAGTTTGATATTTTTGGGGATCCAATTGGTGAAGAAAGACGGTTATGGAAGAGTTGGGTCGGTAAAACCGTACATACTCGGCTAGACATAACCAACGTCAATTGGCGCATGGTCCCAATGACTAAGAAACAAGAATTGTTCGTTGAATGCAAGGTATGTGTATCTTATGTGATTATTGAGTTTTACTACATTATTTATGCATGTGTGTGCTTGTTATCAATGCAAAAGTATAGTATGGCATTTTTTCCCTATGTTAGAGACCGTTCATCATTAATGCCCCTAACGAAGAGAGGTTGTTCACAAGTACACTAGAGCGAATATGCAAAAATCATCGAGATTATAGGTTCATTTTGGCGAGGGATTTCATACATAATAAAAGAAAGACCAACGTACTTCCGTGGGATGTCTACACCAACATTCGACCCGAGTGTTGGGAAATCTTTAGAAGACATGTCGAAGGTTACGTTGCCAATGTAAGTTTTCCATCACCCTAGTTTGATTGTGTGACTATATATACATTCATTTTTCTCGGCATTTCATATCATAAACTTAAAATATGTTATTAAATTGTCTACAAGGGGTCAAATCTAAAGAAGATTACTAGTGCTAAGGCAAACAAGTTGTATCATCGTACGGGTAGAGCGGGTATGCTTCTCGCGAGGGAGAAATTTTCTGTGCAAGATTATGAAAGACGTGTCAAGGAAAGGATGAATGACGGCATGAGCGAAGAGGAAGCACGGTCAACTACAATTCCAATTCCCATTGCCGAGGTCGAGCAACATGATGCTTTTTTGAAGTCGCTAGAGGTCAAGGATGGTGGTTTTGGTGGTCATCAACCATCAATAGATCTTGCTAACAAAGTTGTAAGTAATCCATCATACACATTTACATTATATATAATCATATTGTATGTCGTTTTACTCATATGTTAAAATTTTCTTCAACAATTCGAAATAGGAAGCCGTAAAAGTTAGAGTTGTGAACGGAGATTTCACACCTAGCCCCAAATATGGTGTGCTTAGTGAGGCTTTAGAGAAGAAAGATCACTCGGGTAGATTGAGGGGGTATGGACCACATATCAAACCTAGAGATGTACTTGGTATGTCTCAACCATCGGGGGTGAATTATGATTTGAGATTCAAGATGATGGAGAATGAGATTGCCTCTCTTAAACGGGGACAAGCCAAAAGAGACCTTGCAATATCGTTCATAAGTAAACGTCAAGGTGCGGTGCTTCCCGATAACTTGGATGACCTTTCGAACAATTGGACTCCCCAATCATTCGAGTCACATCACTCCCCAATGGAGTGTGAGGGAGGACAAGGAGACGATCAAGAAAATCACGATCATGTGCCAAGTCCTAAAATGGTGAGTTCGATATCATCATATTACTTTGACAATGTTCATATTTGTTCATATTTGATTATAATGTTTTCCTTTTTTTCCAAATAAACATAGGTTTCATACCCTTGTAAGCTCTTTCTTGATGGTGACATTTATAGTGACCCTATACATGTTGCAAATGGAACCTTTGAGGATTCTATTCAATATCATCATCATATTGCCGTAGGAGATGGGTTAGGAGTTGTTTCTATAGTTGAATCAATAGTACCCGAATCCATACTACCAATGCCCGAGGCTTCATGTCGATTGGTTAAAGATGCAAAGGGATTATTCATTCTATGGTCTAGGAGACTTATAGTTGTAGAGGGGCGATTACACCGTGAATGTGTGCGATTCCTTTATTTTCTCATTTTACAACTATTCCCGATAAGATTCTTCCCCTTTTCCGATATGTCCCCACGCCTCTGTACCTAAAACGGTCATAAAACGGCAATTTTCATGGCTGAGCCACCGCAGCTCCGCGGTGGCAACCCCAACCAACGAACTTTCGCCCAAGCTCTCACATCTAAATCTCCCCCACTGTCCAGTTCCCTGCCCACAAACCCAGAAATCCTTCCAATTGGCGAGCACAAAGGCAAGATAGCATGTATTGTGTCCCCAGATCAAGTAGCCTCGCTCGCAAATCACTACACGAACGCTCTGATTGGCAAGTTTGAGAGGGGTAAACCGTCCATGGAAGTTTTGAATGAAGCTTTCAAGTCAATCGGTTTTGAAGCAGCCTTCCAACTTGGCTCACTGGATTACCGTCATGTCTTGATCCGATTTCAGAGTTCTACTGACTATCAGAGATGTTGGCTCAAGGGCACATGGAGCTTCAAAGGAGTTCCCATGAAGGTGCTGAAATGGTCTACTGATTTCAGTCCTAGCTGCGAATCCTCAGTTGTCCCGGCATGGGTAACAATCCCTAACCTACCAATTTTTTTCTATACTGTGGCTATGCTAGAGTTTATTGGCAATAAAATTGGTAGTTTTATCAAAATGGACGCTGCTACTGCCTCATTGACCAGGCCATCTGCAGTTAAACTTTGCACTGAAATAGACTTACAAAAGAAATTACATGAGGAGATTACTGTTGGAATTATAGGCCATGTCACAGACTTAGAGATCATCTATGATCAGTTGCCCCAATACTGCTCCCATTGTTGCAAGCTTGGTCACTGTCTAGAGGAGTGCATCTCTGCTAACCCCCAACTCAGACAAGCTTTTGACCCTAGAAAGCCTATGCCATTTGACCCCTCAAACCAGCAACACAAATTCCCCAAGAAGATAGCCCCTCCACTGTCTGCTAAACCTCAAAATAATTCTATCACTGAGGGTGTCTCAGGGGTTTCTGCTAAGGAAAAGGACAGAACTATTAAAGTTCAGATGATCTATGTAAAAAAGACTCCTGCTCAGACTATGGTTCCTGCTCAGATTCAGCCTAATTCAGCCACTGCAACTGGGGACAAAGGCAAAGAAAAGATGTGTACTTCAGATGATGAACTCATGCTCCTTGAATCTTCATCTCAGCGCTGCTCCCCTCCTACTGATCACACTGGAAAAACTCCTATTTTGATCCATGATGAGGCTCAGCACTCAGATAACCTATACCAACCTCAACAGACACCTTCTGTCTTGACCACCCCTCCAGCTCAGCACCTTGCCTATATTCTACCCACTGAAGCCCCTCCTTCCCAATCCATACACACTCCTATATCTCCAATCCACCTTCCTCCATCCCCTCTCCTCCAGCCTGAACAATCTGATTGGCTTGCCAAAAATCTCAGACCTAGAGTCTATGCATCAGATGATCTAGAACTGAGATCTGGTACACCACCATCCCCTGCTGATAATACTTTTACTTCTAATGCTGTTCCTTTTTTTTCTCAGGCTAAACACAGGCACAACAGATTCCTTCCCTTGATGGAAGATAAGCAACTTCAGGAAATTAGAGCTTCAACAGAGATTTCACTAACTACTGATACCAGTAAGGACAAGGCAGCCTCTGATGACTCCAACAATAATGCTGATCAGGTAAACACAAGCCAGGTAAGGAAATCATCTAAGCTCCTTGCTAAGCAGAACCCTGGCATCAGATTGCAATCCTATTTTACTCAACTGAACCAAATTGTATCTGGATCCATTACCAATAGCCCTAAAAATATTTTTAAATGATTAGTACACCCCTCAAATTAAAATTCCTAGTTTGGAATATTAGAGGCATGGAAACATCTTTAAAAAGACTTGCTGAATTGATTGATACATATAGCTTTGACCTTATCTGCCTAATTGAGCCTATGCATGCTAACTCTAAATGTCAGTATTATATGAATGTACTTAAATACAAAAACTGCCTTTTTGCTCATAATGAAAGAATCTGGATTTTTTGGCAAGATGATATCCAGATCTCTCCGATTAATGATCACCCTCAATTTTTACATGTTTCAGTCCAAAGCCAAAAACTAAATTCCTCTATGGAATCAGTGTTTGTATATGGACTGAGAACGAGGAAGGGTAGAGAGGATCTTTGGATTGATTTGCAAAAAATAAGTTGTCCAGAAACAGTTTTCATTGGAGACTTTAATGCAATTGCATCTATCTCTGAGTATAAAGGTCAGTCAACTCCCAGCCTTCGTAGTATCAGTGATTTTACTAAATTTATTGATGATATGGCTTTGGAGAATATAAATACTGTTGGCAATCCTTTTACATGGTCTAATGGAAGACATAATTTTCCCCTTGATCTCAGTGATAATGGGAGGGTAAAAACTCCCACCATCCAGAGACTTGATAGGGGTCTATGTACAGCTGCCTGGAATTCAACATTTCCAGATTCTTCCATACTAGTTTTGAATAAACTGAGTAGTGATCACTGTCCACTCTTTCTTAGTATAGGTAGCAAGATAAAATCATCTCCAAGGCCTTTCAGATTTCTTAATACTTGGTTCAAGAGAGACTCCTTTCGGGACTTAATTAGAGAAAACTGGACACCTCCTATTGGCAACTCTGGAATGTTAGGACTGTACCTTAAACTTCTCAGATTGAAGAAACAGCTTAAAATTTGGAACAGAGAAGTTTTTGGTAATGTCCATAATAATGTTGTCAATATGGAAGAACATCTGAGATTATGTGAAATAGCTTATGACTCTGATCAGAGTGAAATAAATCTGGTCAGCCTCAAACAAGCTAAGACATCCCTTTCTAAAGCCATAAAAGAGCAACATCATTTCTGGAAAAATAAATCCAGAGTTAAATGGCTTAAGGAAGGTGATGACAACACAAAATTTTTTCATAACTCAGTAAGGGAAAGGAAGAGCAAAATGAGCATTACAAAAATTCAAAACTCACTTGGTGACTGGATTGAGGAGTCCTCAGAGATAGAAGCAGAAGCTGTGGCTTTTTACTCTAATTTATTATCTGCTAGGAAAATCCTAACCAAAGAGTTTTCTATTCTCATTTTTTGTCTCAGATCCCTAAACTTATAAATGATGAAGACAATGCTGAGCTTATCAAGCCTGTTTCAAAAGATGAACTTAAAGGCATTGTCTTCTCATTAAATAAGAACAGTAGCCCAGGCCCTGATGGTTTTACTGCACAGTTTTATATAAAGAGTTGGGACATAATTCACTTAGACCTCCTTTGGGCAGCAAATGATTTTCTTTCTAGCTCAATCATGCCCAAAGGCCTTTCCAGTACATGGATTGCTATAATTCCTAAAATGGACACTCCCTCTTCATTTTCTGATTTTAGGCCTATCAGCCTCTCCAATGTGGCTAACAAAATTTTCTCAAAAATTTTAATGGAGAGACTTAAGCCTTACATGCATAAAATCATTTCCCCTCACCAAACAGCATTTTTGAAAAATCGGGACATTTCTGATAACATTATATATTTACAGGAAATGGCTAGGTTTATTGATAAAAAGGGCAGAACCCCTAACTGTATTTTGAAACTTGACCTGAGAAAAGTTTTTGATAGGGTTTGTTGGAATTTCCTTACTAGCATCCTTATTAAATTTGGATTTCATGGAATGTTTATCTACTGTATTATTAAAAATTTGTCTCAAGCCTGGTTTTCTGTTTTAATTAATGGTAGTCCAGTTGGATTTTTCCAAGCTACTAGAGGTATCAAACAAGGTGACCCCCTTTCTCCTTTCCTCTTCAATATATTTTCTGAGGCTTTCACTAGGAGTTTATCTTTCTTATTTCAATCTGTCAAACTGAAATATTTTAATCTACCTAGATCTGCTTCTGTGATCTCTCACTTATCATATGCTGATGACACAGTGATATTCATGCATGCTAGCACTACTGATTTAACTAGAATGAAGGCTTTTTTAGTGGTTTTTGAATCTGTCTCTGGACAGAAAATTAACTTCGACAAAAGTGATTTTTATGTTAGTAAGCATGCCACTCAGACTAAAGTTAGAGAGATAACTAACATTCTAGGTATGAAAAAAGGATCTTTTCCATTTAAATATCTAGGAGTCCCAATATTTTCAGGTAGAGTTAAAAATGTGTACTTTCAGCCATTATTAGAGATGATAGATAGGAGGTTGAATAATTGGAAAAATAAGTGGCTATCCACTGGTGCTAAAATGATTCTGATAAACTCCTGCATCTATTCACTTCCTCAACATTATTGGGCTGTTTTGAAGCCAACTGTACAGGTCATAAAAAAAATTAGAAGAAAGATCTCTATTTTCTTTTGGGGTACTATTGAAGATAGACCCAAAAAATCATGGAGAAACTGGAATGACCTCTGTTACCCTATATCTGAGAATGGTTTAGGCTTTAGAAATATGAACACCATTATTAAATCATTCTCTGCAAAGTTATGGTGGAAATTTCAAAATTCTAAGGCACCATGGACTATATTTCTTGCTTCCCTGCCTAAATCCTCACAGACTTCTCAAACATGGAAACGCATATGTGAGGTGACTCCTTTCTGTGAGGAAAATTCCAGAGTTATACTTGGCGCTGGTACATGTAATTTTTGGAATTCTAATTGGCTAGGAAATGGGATTATTAGTGATTTTCTAAGTCCTGAGCTTGTTGATATTCCTCTGGATTGTACAGTGGCCAATTTTATTCATAATAAAGATGCTTTCATTCCACTACTATCTGCTCATACTGATGTTGCTCTACTTTCCTCACTTCAGGTAGCAAAACTCACCCATAATAGATTGGATAGGCTAATATGGAAGCCTGAGGAATCTGGAGCCTTCACTTTCAAATCTGTTTACAACAGGCTAAGAAGCAAGAGAGGTAACTCTATATCTCTTCTCAAAATCTGGAATTCTAGAGTCCACAAAAAAATTTCAATATTTATGTGGAAGGCTCTTAATTTGCTTCTCCCTTTTGATAATGTTCTTACATTCTATGGATTCAATATTGTTTCAAAATGTTGCTTCTGTAACCATAAAGATGAGCTTGATCACTTTTTCAATCAGTGCACCCTTGCCACAGCTGTATGGACTGAAATAAATAGATTCATAGGGATCCAAACTCCTGTTTTTTCCAATATATGGTCCAGAGTTTCTCACTACTTATCCAGGCCTGGTTTATCTACTGTGCACTCTCAAATGATAAAAAATATACTCCTTTTCTCATGTTGGTCTTTATGGAAGGCTAGGAACAAGTTTATATATGATAACACTGTCCCTAACCTGCCTACACTTCTGCATGATATCAAAAGTATGATTTTTGACTCCTATGCAGCTAAACCATTTTATATTCATAGACCAGTGGATATTGAATTTGCTTCCAATGGATATCTTCCTATGTGGCTAAAACCCCCTAAGCCTAATATTCAGAAAATCTCATGGTCTTGTCCATCAGTAGGCTGTAAAGTTAATATAGATGCTTCCTGGAAGGCCTTAGAGAATCAAACAGGGATTGGAGTTATTATTAGGGATGCTACTGGCAATTTTATAACTGCTGAATGCATTTACACTCATGCTCAATCCCCTTTACACTCTGAACTACTGGCAATAGGTCTTGGGGTTATAAATGCTAGAAAGCTTAATTCTGAATTTGTGCTAGAATCTGATTGTAGTCAGGCTATTAAATGTATACTGAACCCTTACAATGCACCATGGAAGCTCTTTGATTTATCTGATGAACTGCATAATGTGTGCTCTAGCATTAACATTACTCATATTTATAGAGAGGCCAACTCTGTGGCTGACTCTTTAGCTAAATATGCAGTCATTACTAAATCTGCTCATTCTTTCATATCATCTTCACAGCTTCCCCATTTGGCTAAAGGGTTATACATGCTTGATAAAATTGGCACTCCTTCAATCTGATTGCATCCACCTTAGGCAGATGCTACTCTTACTTGCTTCAATTTCTGTTTTTTGCAGGAACTTGGCAGCTGCAAAGCGGTTGCTGGTGAAGCAGTACTTCTGGCCTTTCTCTGTCCACTCTTCTCAGCTCTAATGCTCTCTCCTTAAGGCTTCATCCCTAACTCTCAGCCCTAGCTCGGATGTAATATATATTAACTTATTATTTTTAGCTTGCTCTTACTCCCTAGGCCGCATTGAGTTTTGCTGAGCAATTCTCTAATAGGTCTTGGAAGTTTGATCATGTCTATTTTGGCCTATCATTGTATAGTGCAAGTGGTCTAGCTTAGATAATTTTTTGAAAAGCATTACTATGCTTTTGGGACTATGTCCCCCACAAACTTGGCTTGGTTATTATGGCCATGATTTGTACTAGTTTTTATAGGTTTGGGAAGTCGAATAAAAATTCCCCCGCTCTCGAGCGGTTTAACGTTAAAAAAAAAAGACTTATAGTTGTAGAGACTTTGAGAGAGAGTGATCCAAAAAGCCTTTGCCCACCTCGAAAAAGGTCTTCAAAACCAACACAAGCGCAAATTCCGACGATAACAAAACCATCTCCTCTAGACCTACCATCAAAACCACCCCCGGAAGTACAAGTGGTGGAAATGCCACCTACCAAAAAACTCCCAACGATAACAAAACCATCTCCTCTAGACCTACCATCAAAACCACCCCCGGAAGTACAAGTGTTGGAAATGCCACCTATGGTCAAAGTGTTATATGACAAGCTCTCTAGAACAAATCGACTTAAAACCTTTTACTTCCCAACACCGAAGTCGGTTTTTGGGGTTGAATGGTTGATCCCCATGCTATGGGCCGATTTTGAAGATGTTTTCAAGTGCGACATGATCGCGGAAACCGCAATGTCACTATATCAATGGTAATTATAATTGCATTCATCATAACTCATGCACATTTTCAACCTCACTTACATTTTTTGGCACTTCTAATCGTTGTTTCATCCTTGAACAAGTTACTTGCATCATGCGTCCCAACCTCGATCGAAGCAATGGATAGGTTTCTTGTGCCCCGATCGGTGCCAAGAGATTTTACACTCCCGGGAGGAAAGACTTGATTATCTAAAGCAAGGGTTATGGGACTCTAACAAAATCTTGTTCTTACTACCCTTACTTGAAAAGTAAGTTTCATGTTATTTTGGCAATAGTTCTAAATTTATAATTCCTTTCTTAGGATTCTAATGTATTTGTTGTAAATTATATTTGTCGATAATACTTAGGGGACATTGGCGCTTCATCGTGGTAAATAAGACGACCAAGCACGTTTATTGGATGGATCCACAACATCGATCACCGATTCCTTCGTTCGTAGAGCTCTTAAAGGATGCTTTGACTTCGGTGAATCCACGTGGACAAAGTCCTTTTCGAGTCGTGGAAGTCAAGGTAAGAAAACATGACTATTGTGTGTTGACAAGATTTTTAGACTAATACATCTAAGTTCCTCCAAATTTTTCTATTTTTCAATGTAGTATAAACGCCAACAAAATTGTTGGGAGTGGATACTACGTCATGTTGTATGCATTTCATGTGGTTACTTCAGTTCGACTTAACAATAGTTTTCCAACGGTGAGACACATATTCAACTTCACATAAATGCTCTTATTTTTGCGTAACGCCTAATATGCTAATGACATGAGTGATGTATATGTATGTAGATCTTCCCAAACGATATCAAGCCATACACAATCGAGGACTTGAAGGTGGTGAGAGGTAACTTTGCTAACTATGTGTTAACGATTCGGGGTTCATGCATTGATAAGGCACAATGATGTTGTTTGTTTCACTCCAACTAGTGAGTATCTAGGAAAGTTATTAGAACACTTACGACATAGCTCATTGTTGGTAGCTTGTCGCTTTATTCTTGACAATTTTGTTGCTGGATTGTGGCATCCAGATTGGTATTATGTATGGTATTTTTGAAATATATACTAGAGCATTTACACAATCTATAACTAAATAGAATGAATCCATGTTGTGTTTCAGACAGGGTAGACTCCACTAGAGTATGACAGAGAGCACATCTAGTGCTGACCCGATTATGTGTTCTGTTCTTATATATCAATATGGTCCCACGGTAAAATAATCAAATGCACAGTAGTCTACTACCTTTGAGATGTCGGAAGCGCAGATCCATTCAGTGATAATATCACAATCTATTTAGAAGTAGATATCGTAACTGCAGACAAACTAATGTCATTTCCCCGACAACAATGAATAGATTGAGAATCTATTAAACTAAACTATTGCGAATACTCCAGAGTAAAACATGCAAATCGAATGAAAACACGACATCGTAATTCGCTCGTTATCTATCGGATGTACCTAGGGTGATATCTATACGAACGCCCAATCTGTTGCTACAATCTTTTCTATTTACTCTAGGGTAATAATAGACAATCGATTATATTGTCGATGTCTTAGCTAGTAACCAATCGGCTGCCTTTTCTACAACGACATTCTAACAGGTCATCAATTTATTTACCGATCTGTTGCTATTAACCTGTATCAAATGCACTACAACCGAATGACATTCATACACCGTAAATAAACCCTACTATCGGATTTTCTGGTACAATATGCATTAGATGGATCCTTCAGTGGGACTAAACTAATAGGTAATCTATTGAGTAAATGGGTATCATCCGAATAGGATTCCAACATCGTAATGCGATTATTCTATTGCATTTGAGAACTCTGAAACCGATTTTCCGTCCAATTCAGTCCGGCGTCGGAATGTTGATCTATTACATATACGACCTCCCAGACCCATTAGTGTTGTTGCATCTAACACTAAAACGATTTCTGAATCTATTGTTTCAGATGTCGTAAAGCAAATCTTTTAAATCTGGGAAACATACATTTACTCCGTCTTAACTCTATTCTATTGGGTTTAAGAAGTCGAAAATCAGTCTCGGCGGTCAAAAAACGCCGAGTTTCGATATACGGCGTTGCTACTTACGGCGGGGATTTCCGCCGCAGAACGCCGATTTACCCGCCGAGACCTGTGTAGTTTTCCACTAGTGTTCTTCTTTGATGTATTTGTGTGAATAGTGATGAATTCTAATGCGTTTTTGGATAATTTCAAAATGACTGAAAGAAAGAATACTCGTATTACTAGTTTTTACAGGAAAAAAAGCAAGGGATGATTCTACTGAAATTGTAATACCTTATAGAAAATTTTGAGATTATAAAACCTCGCCAACAGTATGTGTCGAAAAAAGTTTTATAATAAGACATTATTTAATCTTTTAGTTAATATTATTTTTATATATAATATTGTTACCCCATAAATATATTTCTGGATCCGCCTCTTTCGATCTACAGGAGGCAGCTGATGATTCACTGTGGGGAACTTGCTTGAGAGGCTGCAAAGCTTCACCGGATCCTATACACCAGGAATTATGCTTTTGTTTGATATTAGCTTTCTACTGTTTTGTCATTCCTTCATTCATTCAATTTTTTGGATTTTGATGTAAATATGTTACTGACGCATCTTGGTATTAGCACTTTAGTTTCATTAAATATCAAAAGCCATTTTTGCTATGAACTCCATCCAATGCTTTATTTTTATTCATATGGCATTTTAAGGGTTTTTTTTTGGAAATAATTAAAAATCTAAAATTTAAATTGAGTGTTAGGGTATGTATGATTGTAATACAGTTTGTGTATAATTTGTATACACGCCAAACTTTTAATTTTACCCCAAATCTAAGTCCAACTCTATCTCTTTCTCTTTCAATTCCATTCGCGAATTCCATTAAAACGAGCTTTTTTAGTTAACCGAGCTCACTTGGCTCGAATTCGAACTCGAATTTCGTTAAACTCGCGGGTCTGACTCGAACTCACAAAAAGTTAATGAATTGAGTCATGAGCACAATTTTTTATGTTCGAAAGAGTTCGATCTCGAGTTCGAGTTTGAAAAATATTTAACGAGTCGAGTTTGACCATACCACTGTTCGGTATCGACTCGACTCATTTACACCCTGAATTTATCTACACAGAAACGGTAATATTAATGTTGCTTCAATGTCTAAATATATCTCTTAAAGAAATGAGTATGTTGTTATTTAATTTAAGACGAATTTACTAGATCATTTTTAGTCCCGAATTGTAAATTATTTTGAGACGAAATCACTAAAGCTGAAATCAATACTAAATAATCAAAATGCTGCAATCTTGAACTAATAAAAACAGTAACTCTAATCAAAATCCATAATTTTCACCAGCTTTTAAACTTACTAGAAAATTTCCATCAATATGGCTAATTTAAATTGACCTGATACCAGCAACAATGAAATGTACCACGTAAAATTAGAAAATGGCAGAATTTCATAACGTTCTATTATAGCACTGCGATGACCGTAAAACCTTCTAAAGCGCAAGTTTAATACTCCTTAATTAATAAGTATATTTGCTCGTAAGACACTGACAATGGTAATCCTCTTACACCATCTTATTTTTCTTCCTTTTAATTAAAATCGTTATGGACGGGAATATAATCGGACTCCACAAAATTTTTAAAAAGGGCAATAGACCCCAAATATATTTTTTTTTTTTTGCAAAAACCACTATGAGTGGGGATAATATATTGGGCATCCCAAACCGCAAAAAATCAAACAATTACAAGACTATGATACACTATGCTCCGAGAACAAGCATAAGTGCATGGAGTAAACTCCCAAAGCATTGGTATGCTTTGCAAAAATAGGCCTATGTGCCTTATACAAAATTGTAGGAAAGAGTAATATTCTAGGACCTATTAGGGAATTGCTAAGCAAAACTCAAAACGACCCCAAAAATTACTCAAACCTATATAGAGTATGTTTCAAAAGATCCCTAAATGATGTAGTGTAGGTGCATGGAATCAAAACACTATCTAGGGCTGCAAGTGAGGGTATCCAGTGATTGGATCCAGTGCCAAGATTAAGTCTCAAACAACTTCCTTGTCAGAATCAGAGAAAGAGATGCGTAAACTGTCCAGTATTCTTCTCTGTATAAAAGCTACTGCATCCTGAAAAAGAAACAGAGAAGAAACATGAGAGTAGTATCATGCTCAGGGAGGATGATACCTCAGGGAAGGAGTTCCTTCCTTATCTAGATAATAAAGGCCTAAAATTGGTTGAGGTAGTGTTTGGGCAGATGTGTAAATATTAGCCTGTTTAGTTTTACTTGCATGCCTAGCTAATGCATAAGCAACAGAATTGCCTTCTCTAAAAATGTGTTGAATTGAAGAGCTTAAGCATGCATTAGCAATATCATAAACCAGAGGGTAGATTTTCCATGGAGCAAGGTCTGGTTTATTGATCATATTAACAGCCAATTTACAGTCAGATTCATAGGAGCAGTCTAGATTCATTTCAGTCCCTGTCTTGACTCCTAAACCAATTGCTAAAACTTCTGCATGCAAAGGGGACATTGCCTGGGTAAAAATTGATTTTGCTATAACTAATTTTTCTTCCCAATCTCTGATAACTACTGCCAGTCCTCTAGAATTAGCATGCCAGGATGCATCAATATTAGCTTTAAAACTGACAGCAGGCTTAGACCATATAATTTTAGAGATTCTTGGTTTGGGAGGTTTTCTAACCTTGGGGAAATAGCCATTATTTGCAAGCTCAATATCATGATCAGATACAGTATAGCATGGCTTTGCAATGAAAGAGTCATAAATCATCCCTTTAATATCATGTAAAATTCCAGTAATAGAGGGAGAGATGTTGTCAAAAATATATCTATTTCTAGTTTTTCAGAGACTCCAACATGTGAAAAGTACAATATTGTGTATCATTTTGGTATGAATAGGGGAGAGGCCAGGTTTAGTAAGATAAAATGATATCCTATTCCAAATGGTAGTAAAATTGGGGGGCCTAATTCCTATAAAAAGATTGACCTTTTTCCCACACTTGAACAGCCAAAATACAGCTATTGAAATAATGATCCAGAGTGTCCATATTATCACAGAAACAACATTTGGACACAATATTAAAACCATAAAATCTAAGCACATTGTCAAAAGGGAGAATAGAGTTCATGACTTTCCACATAAAAATAGACACTTTTTTTGGAATTCTGGCATTCAAAGTTTAGTAAGAGATGCAGAGGTACCTCTCTTTGGTCTAGTATGGTTATATGTGGATTTAATAGTGAAAATTCCAGTTGTGGCAGGCTTCCATATTAGTCTGTCTCTTCTATTATTCCTCACTTCAGCAGCCTGCAAAAATTCCAAAAGGGTAGTATCAATGTGGGGAGAGATGGAAGGTAAATATGCCTGTTTTAGCAATATAAAATCAGCTACAGTGCAATTTTCTGGGATAGTTGTGAGGCTGTAATCAATTAAATCAGTGATAGGTCCATGGTCAGACCAATTAGAGTTCCAAAAGCTACAAAGTACCTGACCATGTATAACCTTGGAATTTAATTCACAAAATTCATTAACCTCACAGATCCTTTTCCAAGTGTGTGAATTCTGTGCTGAATGTGGGAGTGAAGCAATAAACATAGTCCATGGAGCAGAAGCATTCTGAAACTTCCACCACAACTTCATTGAAAAAGCAGTAACTATAGTTTTTAGGTTTCTAAAACCTAAAAAAGATTGACCTTTTCCCACACTTGAACAACCAAAATACAGCTATTGAAATAATGATCCAGAGTGTCCATATTATCACAGAAACAACATTTGGACACAATATTAAAACCATAAAATCTAAGCACATTGTCAAAAGGGAGAATAGAGTTCATGACTTTCCACATAAAAATAGACACTTTTTTTGGAATTCTGGCATTCCAAAGTTTAGTAAGAGATGCAGAGGTACCTCTCTTTGGTCTAGTATAGTTATATGTGGATTTAATAGTGAAAATTCCAGTTGTGGCAGGCTTCCATATTAGTCTGTCTCTTCTGTTATTCCTCACTTCAGCAGCCTGCAAAAATTCCAAAAGGGTAGTATCAATGTGGGGAGAGATGGAAGGTAAATATGCCTGTTTTAGCAATATAAAATCAGCTACAGTGCAATTTTCTGGGATAGTTGTGAGGCTGTAATCAATTAAATCAGTGATAGGTCCATGGTCAGACCAATTAGAGTTCCAAAAGCTACAAAGTCCCTGACCATGTATAACCTTGGAATTTAATTCACAAAATTCATTAACCTCACAGATCCTTTTCCAAGTGTGTGAATTCTGTGCTGAATGTGGGAGTGAAGCAATAAACATAGTCCATGGAGCAGAAGCATTCTGAAACTTCCACCACAACTTCATTGAAAAAGCAGTAACTATAGTTTTTAGGTTTCTAAAACCTAAACCATTTTCTACTATAGGGTAGCACATATCATTCCAGTTTTTCCAAGATTTTTTAGGCCTGTCATTAATTGATCCCTAGAAGAATACTGAGATTCTTCTTCTTATCAATTTAATAATGTGCACAGTAGGTTTCATAACAGCCCAGTAATGTTGTGGAACAGAATATATGCATGCATTGATCAAAATCAGTTTGGCACCAGATGAGAGCCATCTATTTTTCCAATTAAGGAGTCTCTGATCTATCATTTCTATCAATGGCTGAAAAAATATATTTTTTATTCTACCAGAGAAAATGGGCACACCCAGATATTTAAATGGAAAGGATCCTTTTTTCATACCCAGAATATTATTCATATCTCTAATATTAGCCACAGAAGCATGCTTGCCTATATAATAGTCACTCTTATCATAATTGATTTTTTGTCCAGAGACAGTCTCAAAAACAGCAAGAAAGGACTTCATTTTAATAATATTAGCTCTACTTGCAAGCATAAAAATCACAGTGTCATCAGCATAGGAAAGATGTGAAATGAGAGAGGCAGATGCAGGCAGGTTATAATATTTCAGACTCCCAATTTCAAAAATATAAGCTAAGCTTCTTGTGAAAGCTTCAGAAAAAATGTTAAATAGAAAGGGAGAGATAGGATCACCTTGTTTGATTCCCCTAGATGCCTGGAAAAATCCAACTGGACTACCATTGACTAAAACTGAAACCAGGCTTGTGAAATATTTTTCATAATTAAATAAATAAACTGGCCATGAAATCCAAATTTTATCAGTATACTGGTCAGGAACTTCCAACAGACCCTATCAAAAGCCTTTCTAAGGTCTAGCTTGAGTATGCAGTTAGAGTGTGGACCTTTTTTATTGATGAATCTGACCATTTCCTGAAGATAGAGCACATTATCACTAATGTCTCTATTTTTTTAAAAAGCTGTCTGGTGTGGAGAAATGATCTTTTGCATTGTAGGCTTCAGTCTTTCCATTAAAACCTTTGAAAAAGTTTTATTTAGAACATTTGAAAGACTAATAGGCCTGAAGTCATTAAAAGAGGATGGAGTCTGAGTTTTTGGAATTAAGGTCATCCAGGTACTGGCTATACCCTTAGGTATGTCAGACTTAGTCACAAAATCATTTACAGCACTCAAAAGGTCTACCTGTAAAAAATCCCAACCTTTGATGTAGAATTGTGAGGTGAATCTATCTGGTCCAGGGCTGCTGTGCTTATTCAGAGAAAGTACAATGCTCTTCAGTTCCTGCATTTTGATATGTTTAAGCAGTTCCATATTTTCCTCTGTGGTAATAAGTTTGGGGATCTGGGATAAAAAATGAGAGTAAAATATTCTCTGATCTGGATTATTATCAGCTGACAGCAACTCAGAATAATATGAGATGGCTTCAGTTTCAATTTCTGTAAAATTATCAATCCACAGACCATCAGAATTTTGAATTTTTGTAATATTCATTTTTCCCTTCCTTTCCCTCACTGAGTTATGAAAGTTTTTTGAATTATCATCCCCCTCTTTGAGCCACTTTACTTTTGATTTGTACTTCCAGAAATGGTTCTGCTCTTTAATGGCTCTAGAGAGTTCAGATTTTGCTTGTTTGAGACTGTCCAAAAATATTTCATTTTGATCAGTGTCATAAGCAATTTCAGCCTGACTCAGTTTCTCTTCTGCTATCTTTACATTATCATGCAAATTGCCAAAAACTTCCCTATTCCAGATTTTCAAAAAAATTTTGAGTCTGAGAAGTTTAAGGTAGAAACCTAACATACCAGTAGTGCCTATACTAGGTTCCCAGTTATCTCTAATCACATCAATGAAGTTATTTCTTTTAAACCATGTATTGAGAAATCTGAAAGGTCTAGGTGATGATTTAATATCACTACTAACACTCAAAAAAAGGGGACAATGGTCACTGGACAATCTATTTAAAACTAAAATTGAAGAATTTGGAAATCTAACACTCCACTGAGGAGTACATAGACCTCTATCCAACCTCTGAATAGTTGGAATTTTTTTTCCTCCCACTTGGACTGAGATCTAGAGGAATTTGGTGTCTACCATTGGTCCAAGTGAACAAATTACCCACAGTATTAATATGCTCTAAAGCCATGGCATCAATAAAAGCAGCAAAATCTCTAATACTGTGTAAACTAGGATTAGAAGGACCTTTGTACTCTGAAATAGAAATAATAGCATTAAAATCTCCAATAAAAATAGTCTCAGGGTTTTGTATTTTCTGAAGATCAATCCATAAATTTTCCCTTTCTTTTCTTGTTCTCAGTCCGTAAACAAAAACAGCCTCCATAGAGGCATTTAGTTTCTGACAGTGAACTGAGACATGCAAAAATTGGGGATGATCTATAATTAGGTTCAGTTGGATTTCACTTCTCCAAAAAATCCAAATTTGTTCATTCAGGGCATACATACAGTTCTGATAGCCTAGGACATTTTTGTAATAGTCACATTTTGAGTTATCATGCATTGGCTAAAACAAACAAACAATGTCAAAATTGTGACTGGCAGTTAGTTCTTTCAACCTATCAAGTGAAGTTTCCATCCCTCTAACATTCCAAACAAGGAATTTATTAGCAAGGGTTGTACTAATCATTTAAAACTTTTGGTAGGGCTATTTGTAATCAATTGAGTAAAATATGTTTGCAATTTAATGACAGGAGGAGGATTTTTAGCTAGCAGTCTAGAAGATTTCCTAACCTGAGCTGTGTCTACCTGTTTTGATCTGACTTGAGGAGTATTTTTATCTATTTCTTGTTGCTGAGAGTTACTCTGGGAACTCCTTTCTTCATTTTCCAATAAGTCAGCTTGTAAATCTTCTGTAAGCAGCCCCTGCAAAGGTGAGAATTTATTTTCCCTACTTTTTTCCTAAGAGTAAAAAGTAACTTTGTTAGCATTAACAGGAGAAAAACGAGGAGAGAAGTGCTTATCTGCTGGCATTGAGGAATCATCTTTGGCATAATTTTTTGGCTTATGATTCTGCATCAACCAAGCCTCTTCTTGTTTAGATATAAGGGGCACAGTTGTGGTACAGGGGGTTTCAGCAGTTGAGGTTAGTTCCAGCATGGTAGGGTGCCCTGATGATTCTGAACTTGAGTTAGAAATAAGCACCACTTCATTTGAGGGAGAGGGATTAACATCATTAAGATCCAAGGTCTTTTCTTTTCCTTTATCAGAGATAGGTTTCTGTGGTACTACTAGTGTCCCTGTCTGAGGTTTCTTAACATACATCATCTGGCCCTGAGCCTTGAAAAGTCTGTCTTTTTCCCTAATAGTTAAACCTGAACCACCCTCTTTAGGTTTTGATAGTTGAGCTGGTTTGGAGGGGGGGTTTGGTACCATATCAGTAGAGTCTGCTGCCACATTTCTAAAATGGTTCCTAGAGGTGCTCAGTTTAGGATTGGCCTTTTTACATAGGTCCAGAGAGTGGCCTAATTTCTGGCAATGAGGGCAAAAGTAGGGGATCTCCTCATATATGATTTCTAAATCTGCAAGAATGCCTGGCATGCCTACAGTTATCTCATTATGCAATTTTTTCTGTAAGTCTATCTCAATGCATAATTTCACAGCTGATGGTCTGGTCAGAGTAGAGGTAGCATAGTCCATCTTTATGAATTTACCAATCCTATTTCCAATGAATTCTAACATGGCCACATTGTAAAAAAAGATAGGGACATTAGGGATAGTTACCCAAATGGGGAAAATTGATGACTCAGTGCCAGGGATGAATTCAGTAGACCATTTTAGTACTTTCATCAGAACTCCCTTGAAGCTCCAAACTCCTTTAAGCCAACACCTCTGATAGTCCTCAGAATCTTGGAATCTGATCAAGATATGCTTGAAATCAAGTGACCCTATCTGAAAATTGGAACTGAAACCAATTGATTTGAAGGCTGCATTCAAAGTTTCCATAGAAGGCTTGCCGTTGTCGAATTTCCCGACCAAAGGGTGTTGGTAGTGCACTGCTAATTGAGAAGCTTGCTCCGGCGAGACGATACATGCAATCTTGCCCTTCAACTCTCCAATCGGTTGAATTTCGGGATTTGAAGGAAGGATCGGTGATATCGGTGGCGGTCTGTCGGTCACAGCCTGCGCAAAAGATCTAAAAGGAGCGTTGCCACCGCGGGGCTGCGGTGGCGCCGCCATGAAAGTGGCCGTTATGTGACCGTTTCAGGTGAGAAAGAGTGTCAGCAACAGAAAGAAATGTAACTGTACACGGAAAATCATGTGATGCTGAAATTATTGTAGAGAGAAGGCAGAGAAAAGTGGGTTTGCCTGATTTTTGTTGAACCGAGTTGATGTTATAGACCCCAAATACATTAATGATCTAATCAAAATTGTGTGGATTATCTGCACTTTAAGCAAAGAGTTTCTAAAAAAATAAATTAAATACATCCTCTGACATGTTAAAGTGAGTAAAATAAATGGATAAAATAAAATAATATTATCATAAAAGGAAAGTATACATCTTTGATTGGGACACTCAAAAATGAAAAATATGCGATTTCAATTAGGACAGAGGGATTATTCTAGATGAACTTGGTTACAAAAGTGGAGAGTTATTGACTTATTGCCTAAATGGTTTGAAATTGATTTGTAGAATCTGTTTTATTTATAATTTGATATGGATAATTATACTCGGGCGCAACAAAAATGGCACACTTGGCAAATTTAAGAAGAATTTAAGACATTCTGCATAGAGTTGGTACGCACGCGCTTGTAGTCTCTGAGGTGGTAAGACTAGCGCGTGCAAAGAGCACGCGCCTGTGAAGCGAGTGGCGCATTACGCTCACGCGCCTCGGGAGCAAATTGTGGGCGAGCAGACATTTTGAATGCCATAGTTTCTGGAGGTTACTTTAATTTGTTGGAAGTAACAAAGGCGATTGGGGAAGCCGATTAGGGTTTGAAAGGTACCTAATTAAGACTTAAAAGCTTACTTAATTACGTGGGAAGTATAGTTTGGGCGGCAGTGGTTAAGGCTTACCATTGAATCATCCAACCCATGATTATAGTGATTGAAAGAACAGATTTTGAATTCACCCGACTGATACCATGAAAGAATGTGAATTCACCATGCTTGATGTGTCTGTGTTATGTGAAATTTATATAATTATATTAGTACAAATGCAAATGTATCTAGACTAGTTTAAATATGGTACTGAAATATATACAAATCAATCACAATTATTTTCATGATAATTGTGATATTCTATTATAATCAAATATTTATCGCCTCACCCAAAAGTCATCAACTCTCTACATATATTGGCTGTATTATTTAGTAAATATACGACATTATTTTTCAAATATTATGTGATGATGATATATAACATATTAACGTTAATTTATTGTTTACTGTTCATTTTACATTTTGCATGAAATATAATACTTAATTTAATTATATTATTAACTAAACGAAGTTCAATATTTCTAGTCTCGGTCTGAACAAAGTTCTGATTAGTCGGGAATTGGCCGGAAATATGAGTTTGGCCTCTCCTCCAATATCGAAGGAGTCTCAAAGAGATTTCTTCTTATATGCGCATGAAGATCTGGTTTAAGGATCGCCCGTCTGACCGTTTCTACATATGATATCCAGAAACGAAAGAATATCCTGAAGCTTACATATCTTTTTTTTTAATATGTTAAAAAAATGAGTACATAATTAGGCTCACCAAGTCTGAAATATCAACCAAGTAGTATCCATTACATTAAAAAATGAGTAAAAAGTAATGTCCATTCTAAACATATATAGTCGAGTTATAAATTGATCAATTTAGTCTTTATTTTTTTTATCTGATGGTAATTGAGATTATAACAATGAACTAAAAGTCAATATTTTGGTTTTTTCATTTGGAAGAATCTATGTACTTTTTAATATATATTATTAATATGTATTCTTAAGAGTTAGAAACATTCAGAATTATAATTGATGGACTCACACTCATTTTATACGTCTCCTGGAATAAATTAAACATATATTTATGATGAAAGTTTATTATGAAAAAAACACAAGGGCGTGAAATAAAATGTCGTACAGTGCATGGCGTGTGATAGAAATTATTATTTCTATTAATCAATATTTTATGTGTTTCTATTCCTCCTTCAGCCGTTGTTGCAGACACACTCGTTCGAAACACACATTCCGCCATTTGGTCTTCCTTGTGTTATTCACGATATACGGCAAGAGACCTCCCCCCCTATGGTGCAAATAAGATCAGCAGCAGCTACCACCTTCACGTACGTGTCTGCAAAATATGACATCATATAATCAACTGTCCAAGTTTAATCAGCCTATTTAAACCCTAAATATAATTGATGAAATGAACATACCAGAGTTGAGAGCAAAGAAGGCCAGGGCTATCAGAAGAACAGCAGTAGTTGAGAGCTTCATGTTTAATGTTTCACTGATCAAAACAATAAGTCTGTTTTTGTGTAAATGATTGGGATGTATTAGTCAGTATATATAGCCAAAACTTCGCTTGTTTTTGGTTATCATATCAATTATTTTATTGTCAATCCGATCTGGCTACAGATTCTAACAGCTGCATTATCTTATTTATTAATCAAAGTTTATAAGGCTTGCACGTTAGCTCTATTATTGCTGGATCGACCATGTACTTTGAAGTGTTAATTTTTAATACACTTAACAAGATAGTACTTTAACATAAAATTTAATAGATTATCAAGGAGGTTCGACATAATTTGATGATATATATCAAAGTTTGCCTAGGATCTCTAGAACATTGTGTACGTAGGAGATGAGATCTCACATTTCTGGACGATTTGAGAACCCTAATTAACTAAAATGAAATTTATTTTATTTTCAGAAAAATGTAGTAACAAATCTTATTGGGGAAATAAAAAAAAATCAAAACTAATAAAGATTGGAAAAGAGAAATTTATTCACCTATGACCTAGCTACAGAAGTTTGCAATGCATATGCTAGCTGCCTTGTTCTACAATGAAAGGGTCCAAAAGAACATATTCATCAGCATTAACAGAACCCAAATCGAATTCAACCCACGAGGGAGAGCTGACAAAGGGAAAAGGGAGAGATGAGAGAAACCTCCAGAGAAAACAAGCGGTCACCGGATTTCACTTCCGGCAAGACCAAACCAATCCAAACCCATCAAATATTTGTCTCAAAATCAAAGAAATCGATTGGGTTCTGTGTTAAGCTTTGTAATCGATTCATTCGAAGTGGAGATACAACTCAAATTTTGGCGTTGGGATCGGCGATAATTGTGGCTGAAATCCCTAAGAAATTCGGGATCAGCTATCGACTATCATGTCTTGGTGTATCTCCACTTCGAATTTATGGATATCTTGGTGGGCCAAAAGATATTGCGTTGACCCCCATTGATGAGCCAGCAGGCACAGTTTCACATTCAAACCGTCGAAGTCTGTGCAGAAGTCATTGATTATAATGTTAAACTTAACAGAAGATCGATCAGTTTAAGTATACGAGACCCATTTATAAATCCCTACTAATGTTTTGGATCATTAAAGAGACAAAGCTAATTTTCAAAAAGTGATCAATTGTTCGCTGAAAGAGAGAATCGCTAGGGTTTAACGGTCGGGCTACTGCAACCTAGGGATCACCAGACAGCTCTTTTCGTCTATGGGGAGCACAATTCTCCTCGGAGAAGGGTTGTTTGTCCGGAAACCAAAGTCAAGCATACATAGGACAACCTTCTTGCGTGAATAGCCAATTATTCCCCGAGAAAGGTTATATGTTGGATGTTTATCCCGGCCGGAGCTATTTTACCCGGATTTATGGACCGTGGAATCTAAGTCCGAATATATGACGTCCATTGAACCTATGTGCTCAACGACCCACTATTAAAATGGCCTAAGTGCCACATAAGGGATATATCCGGAAAAGATTAAATCTTTATAATTATGCATGTAAAATAAATTACGGTCAAACAAATAGATCATCTTCAAGTCCTAAATAGAGGATTAACAGACCTGTTTTTAAAGAATTTTATTCATGAGATCGGGAATCGCAAAACAACGATTATAATAAGTTCAATTAATGTATTGTCTAATAATCTTATCAAAGTATAATCAAACAAAATACAAATTAGACTAATTGTCCAATTACAAATAAGAGATTTACAAAGTGTATTGCGCTCAGAAATATTATCTGCTACCGCAAAAGGCATAAATCTCTTAATAAGGGATCCGCATCCAAGCGCAATATCCAGCTTGTTAATGAGGGATCTTCATTATCTGCAACACCACACCTTGATCCATGTCATTCAAGCGTATACACCTTGATCCAAATTGTAGACACATAAAAAACACAAAACGAAGCATCAAAACTAGATGCCGTTAAAGACAACCGAATCTTAGTGGTCTGAATCTAATTACAAACTGAGCAGAGTTTTGTGATCATCAGAAAGAAAAACTAAAATCTTAATCTGAAAGATATAAAGGTTCTGTATAGAGATTTCACACAAAAATGAATAAAAGACGATCATATTAAGATTGTTTCCCAATCTCTCTCATGGTCTAGGGGAGATGTAATAGGAGCCGATGGTGGTTAGAGTTTAAGATTCTTGAGATGTATAATACTTGTCGGGTTAACCAATATTTACGATCTAAATATTACAATTATGAAACATAAGATCGATTAGTGTCACCGTATCCGAAAAACCCAATTCCCCCCACCCCCCCACCCCCTCCTCTCTCGCCCAAAAAACCTCTTCTGCTGGGAGGGGTGTCGCCGTCGACGATTTCGCCGGTGAGTTGACTCCTCTCCCCCCAATACCTTTATTTTAGATCCAGACACCCTCCCCCCTCTAACCCCCTAAACCCGGAATCCAACCAGTTATGGTCGGATGAACAGTAGATCTGAAAACTTTTCGACGTTTGAATGTTTTCCGTTTAGCAGCTGTCGTCGTGGCGCTATGGGGTTTGCAGATCGCGACTACAAAAACCTGCTCAGCGATGCTCCGAGATGCCTTTCACACGTGGCCCGGAACTCTCCAGATCTAACTTTTCATTCACCTCCGGCCGGAAAAATCAGATGGAATCAACACCGAGCGGAAGAGCCCATTGGAAGGACGGGAAAAGGGCTTCACGCTCTGGCCACGTGCAGTTCACGCGCCCTTCAACAGACAGACAGGTGGTTGATGTTTGATTGGTTTCTACTTCTGTATTCTTTTTAAAACAATTATTTTCAGTCCTTTTAAGGTATTTGTGAATTAATGTTTGTACTAAAATATTGGACTGAATGTGGTTTGCTAATTTTAGTTTTTTGGCGGGTCCTTGTGTTCAGTTAAACTTTGATTAGCTTCCGATCTGGTTTATAAAGTTAGGAGAAATCCGAGTCAAAATAGTTTGAATACTTACTATTGGCGATGTTGTTACTAGATTTGTAGACCGGTTGAGTTTTAAGCTTATATTGTGCATTCGTCTGTTCAATATTTGGCCACCAGCTAATCAAATCAGGATTCGCTGGGATTGCTCTAGTACTGATATTAATTTATGTATATCTGATTTTAGTGGGATAGGATTGGAGTGGGTCTTTTGTAAATTTTTCTGACTAATTTATGGAGCATCCTTACCCATTGGTTTGTCATATCCCTCCTAACCCGTGTATTTGGCGGGAGGGAAGATCTTTTGGATTTCGGTCGATGCATGTTATGCGTAGACTCTGTAGATTTTGAGTATTTATACTGCGAGTTAAGGATATTATACCTGTCAGATAGTTTAAATATCTTCGGATATTAGACCTAGGTATTCTGAAGATGTCCCCTTTTTAGTAGTTCATGTAGTCACACCGAGGCGGAGTAGTAGTACAACTATGCTGGAATCACTCTGCATTTCAATCAAATTGCCACAGAAACCCCAAAAAGGTTTTATGTGTATTATTGGGTTTACCCAAACCCGATCATGTATTTTACTGCTTTTATGAAGGGTTGAGAAGTCGTGAATAATTCTCTCATCCACTTGAATGATTTTGATCACTTAAAAAAATAAAAAAGAAAAAGAAAAGGTCGATTAGCATTCCTCTTTTGGCTCAATTGGCATTTATAGTAAGGTGAACTTTTTGGGATTCGGTGTAGAGCAAACCTAGTTGACATTTAATTATAAGCCATTATTCAAGAATGCGTGTATATATATTATCCCTTTGAAAGACTTTCATTACCCCGATCACCATGAAATGATTGTATTTTATCTGATGAACGTCATTTTTTTTTTGGGGAATTATATGATGGTGATTGAGAATACAACAATGAACTAAATGTCCATATTTTAGTTTTTTTTCATATCTATTTACTTTTCTATATATTTTATAAATGTATTTATAAGAGTTTAGAAAAATTCAGAATTTTGATTTATTTGTGTAATTTGAATCTAAATTAACTCCAGGAATACTTTTTGATGCTTCCTGTAGGCTCCGGGATACCAGCTCCGGTACAAGATGATCCGGGGGAAAACTGGAATCCTAGCCCGCGGCCAATCTCTCACCTGAACCCTGCAAAACAAAGCCCCCGGGGTCTCCCGAGGGTAGACGCTCCGGCGTGATGATGAAGGTAGGGCTTTTTACAGAGGAGAGAGAATATGAATAAATACAGAGAGTATTTAAGTCTGATAAAACATACCTATTACTGTTGGTCGCTCCTCTATTTATAATGGAGAGGATCAGAGAGGGTTTTAAGCTAAGTGGTCCTTACCCCGGGTGTGTCCAAGATAGCTGATGTCATGAGAGGACCACTGCTAGGCTTAACCCTTTATTCTCCTTTGCCAGTATATCCGCTGGACCAGGATATGGGCCTTAGCCCATATCACCACTAGCCCCCCCGAGACTCTGGCTTCCGGGGCTTGGCCCGGAAGGCTGGGTCTCTGATAGGAAAATAGCGGGTCACGGTTTGTGCGGGCCCGTATCACCACGCGCCGCGCGTGTGCTACAACGCGCGTGCTTCCTCGCTGCCTGCTCCCTAATTAATGCTCATTATTACCTTTTCTTGGATGCTGAGTTTACTTTACCCAACTTCAAGAAATTCTATGTATCCTTCCCTATAAATACCTCTTCAAAATTTTCATTTTAATTTTTCATCCTCTACGTGCTGTCGCTTTCCTTCTTTTCGTCCTCTTTTCCTCTCGTTTTCCGTTCCCTTTTTCTCCCTCTTTAGCTTTTCGATATGAGTAACAAGGTTCATACCCCGGTGGAGGAGCACTCTCTTGATATTGATGACCTCCCCCTTCCTACTCCATCAGGCGGCAAAGGTCTGATGACGACTAAATCCATAGTGACTTATGGAGCCCCGGAGCCTGCCGATCCGAAAGACCCCGGGATGACCCCGGTTCATGAGGCAGTAGAGGAGGTCGTAAAGAAGATGTACGTGCCTCTGTCATACGACGCGGGGCTGAAGCCATACTCCGGCGACATGAAGGACCGGGCGTGCGTCCCCCGGCACCACCTTCTACATGGGCTCACTTTTCCCCTCCCTCCTCTGTACTCCGCCTACCTGAAGTACTATAACATCTCTCCAGCGCAGTTGCATCCCAACGCTGTCAGCGTCATGATAGCCTTTCTTTTGTCCTGCAACCGGGCTGGCATAACCGGGACTGTGGATATATTTCGAAGCTTCTACTATCTCGCCGCGACCTCCGTCCCGGGAGTGTTTAATGCTCTGCGTCGAAACAAGACGGTGATGATCTGCTCCGGGAGGCTCGAGTCAGTGAAGACGAGCGACTGGATGAACAACTATTTCACCTTCGACGTGGAGAAGTATCCAGTCCCGTCATGGAACCAGCAGAGGAAAGCTGAAACCAAGGCGGCACTCCCCCCGGCCCAATTCCGGCAGGTATCTGACAGTTATGACTTAATTGTCAAGCAGTTTGTTAATCTGAAGGATTTCCAGAGGGCGGGGGGCTACGAGTTTCCCCGGGAGGCGTATCCAGCGGAAGTGTTCACTTGCCGCCGTTTGTATGCCAAACGGAGCCTTGGTAATTTTCTCAATTTCCTTAGTTAATTTTATTAACTATACTTTTTCTTCTAGTTGTATTTAGCTTATTTTATCTGTTGTCTGGCCTTAGCCATATCTCCCCGACCAGCGATAGCCCCGGGAGGGTCGAAGTCCGGAGAGGGAGAAGGTAAAGGGACTTCCGGGAAGTCCAAGAAGGGCCACTCTGAGACCGAGAAGACGGTCAAGGACACCAAAAAAAGAAAATCCGGGGAGGGGAAATCCGGGGAGAAGGGCACCGGGAATTCCGTTGGGTCCACTGTAGTCCCTCCGGCAGAGGGTCGACGATTAGCGTTTGCTATTCCTATTCCCGGGGGGCCTCCCCATAAGAAGAAGAAGTCCGAGCCTCATTCCGAGGGTTCATCCCGCTTTCCCCGGAAGGAGAAGGAGTCGACGGCTGACAGCAGCCTTCAGCGTATCCCGGAAATTCGGGGAGACATCCCTTCCCAGCGCATTTTGCTGGATGACTCTCAGGTATTTGTTCTTTATTCTAACATTTTAACTCTTCGTATTGTAGTTTTATTCTAAGTGTTTTAATTCTTCGTATAGGATCATGCCTCCAAACTACTCGAGTTTCCTGGGCTTCGAGAATTGGTCAACCGGGCATGTGACTCTTTGTCGAAGGATCTTTCCCGGGAAGTTGACCAACTGAGGTCACAAAACGCTTCTCTGTACAAGGAGCTATCCGAAGTGCACAAGGAGCTGTCCCGGGTGAAGAAGGACAGCAAGCGCGGCATGGCCCCGGAGCAAGAGGCTCTTTGCCGGGCTTTCACCGACCGGGTTTTGAAGAGCCGCTCATTCGAGAAAAAGATGATGTCCCTCTGCGACATCTCTAACGAAGCCGCCTTGCATGCCGCGTACTCTGCCGTTCGGGGATTCATCCCCCGGGAAAGTCGGGACGCATTCCGAGACGCCTGGTATCGCCCCAAAGCCAACGATCGCTTTAACTATGCGGCGGATCGGCTAATGAAGGATGGTCTCGACGGGATTGTTCCCGGGGTGCTTGAAGTGTTTGAGGGAGCCCGGAGTGTTGATCCCCAAGACGTCATCGCCTATGCCGGCGACGCCGCCAAACTGGCTGAGGACAGGGCGGATCCGGGGCCAGATGACGTGGCCAATCTTGCTGCCATCGAGACCCCGGTGACCTCGGATGGAGAAGATGGGGATTTCGATGAAGAAAATGCTAAGTCCCCGATCCCAGAGCAGGAGTTCGAGCCGGTTCAGGCGAACGAGGAGGGGGAGGAAGAACTGTCCCCGGGGAATGGCAAGGCCCAAGAGGAAGAGCAGTCTCCCGGGAATGAGGATGATGAGGATGAAGTAAACATAGACACTTAGTCTCTTCGTCCTTCTATTGTTTTTTAATTCTGTTATTTTCTTTTTCTGATTTCCCCCGAGCACCTTCCCTGAACTGTTCCCTTTTGTAATTCAGGGGAGAGAAAGTGGCTCCGGGGACGAGAGCGATGACTCCAATGACGTAAGAGTCTCTCTCCTTTATTTTGTAACCCTTACATTATCTATTTATTTGTTATTTTCGTTCTCTCTTTTACGGGTTGATCATTTTGCTATGACTTGCCCAATCTTTATGATTTGTTTGAGTTTGTGACTTCCACTTTTTTATCTAAGTTATAAACTCAGCCTTGTTTTAATTCTAAGTCTAAAACCGTTGTGTTTTGTTTATATAGCCCCGGGATAACCCTCCGGGTGCAGTTCCTTCCAGGGCGACCTCGGATAACGACAAACCATGCCCCCGGTGTGGGGAACTGGAAGAACAGTTGAGTCGCTGGCAACTGGACGGCATTCAGACCCGGTATCTTCTCGTCCATTCCGGGATAGGATCAGTGATCGATGAGTTCCCGGATGTCACTTCTCTACTAACCAAACTTAGAGAGATATCCAATCAGTTTGGATCCCTTTCCCGGTGTCAATCCCTGGCTCGAGACAGAGTAAACGCTGTTCTGGATGCAGACAAGACTATTTCCATGCTACAAGCCGAACATGACGCTTTCAAATCTCGTCTCAAGGAGGAATTTGACCTTGTGTGGTCTGAACTTCCATTTTACTGCGACAAGCTCAAGTGGTTAGAGAGGCGGGGCGATCCCCTTAGGAGGAATCTGATGTTGGAAAGAGAGAACCGGGAACTGGCGGCCCGGAACCTCACCCTCCGGGAAAATTTAGTAACCCTGCAGCTGACTTATCACCTGACAGGGTTGCGTCTAGGTCGGGTTTCTCCCCCTCTCTACACTAATTTTCCCCGGGAGGTCTCTTCATTGTTAGTGCGCATGTTCCGGATGGGCTGGAACGACCCCGAGTCTCGGTACCGGCCCGCTTTCGAGGAAGCTGCAGCTTGGTGGCAGCGTCAAAGGGAGGGACAATATCTCCCCCCGTCCCTGGTACTTCTGCCGAGCCGGATTTCCCTTGATTTCACCGTTGAAAGGTATCTCGGGTTTCGTGTTTCAGTTGACCCGGAAGAGTCCGCCCGGAGGGTGTCTAGACTCCGTGAGGACGCCGCCAGAATCCGGGCCTACATTGCCCGTGAAGACGCCGCTAAAGAAGAAAGGCATCTGGCCCGGGAAAGGGGGAAAGGTAAAAGCAAAGTCGTTGCTACAAAAAAGAAAAAATCCCCCCGTGCCCAAGGACCCGTTATCATTGGAGCTCGCCGGGTGCTTGTTCAAGCATCCCGTATATTCTTGCCCTAGCCCGCCGGGTGCTTATTCAAGCGTTCCCGGATCGACTTGCTCTAGCCCCCCGAGCGCTTGTTCAAGCGGCCGGGGTTAACTGTACTTAAGAGAAAATACTAACTCGAAAGATAATCTTCATAAATAAAATGAGAAAATGCAACTGCGGGCCACGGGACAACCCAGGCTCAATCCTGGCCAGGGGTCCCAGTGCCGCTTCTCTGCCATCGTCCTAGGCATAATCCATGCCAGAGGGGTGAATACATAGGAAAATCTAAGCATAGTACCTACGTAGGTTTGCAATATTCCAGTGTCTCGGGACCTTCTTCCCGGCCTTGTCCTGCAGTTCATAACTTCCCCCGGGGTGGGCTGCTACCACCTTGTAAGGCCCCTCCCAGTTGGGGGCTAACTTCCCGCTTGCAACCTGCTGGCTTTTGTCATTCCGGCGCATCACCCACTCCCCCGGGATACACTGCTCTTTGCGAACCCTTCTGTCATGGTATTTCTTAACTCGTTCCTTCACCCGGGCCTCATGCAGGGCTGCTTTTTCTCGCTTCTCTTCCAGTAAATCTAGATCCAGGAGTCGGTCGTTCTGGTTTGTCTGCTCATCCGGGAGCTTTGATCGGAGGCTGGGAACTCCGATTTCAGCCGGGATGACCGCCTCCGCCCCATAAACCAAACTATAGGGGGACTCGCCTGTAGCGGAGCTCTCTGTCGTTCTACTTGCCCATAAGACACTTGGGAGTTCATCAACCCAGTTTCCTCTTGCCCCCTGGAGTCGCGTCTTGATCCCGTTAACCAAGGTCCTGTTGGTCACTTCAACTTGCCCGTTAGCCTGTGGGTGATAGACCGAGGTCAACTTCTGTTCAATCCCGTACTCCTTGCACCAGGACTTGAAAGGATCATTCTCGAACTGCGCCCCGTTATCTGTCACTATGAACCGGGGAATTCCGTAGCGACAGATGATGTTCTTCCAGCAGAATTTTACGCACGTACTTCCCCTAATGTTTGTCAGAGGAGCAGCTTCTACCCATTTGCTGAAATAGTCAACTGCCACTATCAAATACTTGAAACCTCCCGGAGCAGTTGGAAAGGGGCCTACCAGGTCCAAACCCCATCGGATGAAGGGCCAAGTTCCTGATATCCCGATCAACTCCCCCTGTGGCACATGGATCAGGGGTGCAAATTTCTGGCACTGCTGACAGGAGCGGACTGCCTTTTGAGCATCCTCAAATAGCGTTGGCCAGTAATACCCCGTGCACATGATCTTCCGAGCTACTGTCCGGGCTCCTTGATGGCTTCCATTAGGGCCCTCGTGAACTTCTTTCAAAAGGTGGCGTGCTTCCTCTCCATCCACACACTTCAACCAAGGTTGGAGATATCCCTTCCGGATTAACTCCCCGTCCAGGACGGCATACCGGGGTGCTTTGACCCGGATTTTCCGGGCCTTCACCTTGTCGTCTGGTAGCGTTCCATTCTCCAAGTACTCCCGGATGGGTGTAATCCAAGATTCGGCTTCACGCACTGCCGCAACTTGGCTTGGCTGCTCATATCCCCGGATTAATGCCATCTCCATATACAGATTCCGGTCCTGACTTGGCTTGAGCTCTGAGGAAGCTAACTTGCTTAATGCATCCGCTTGACAATTTTCCTCCCGGGGGACCTGTGTTAGGTTCACCCGGAGGAAACCCTGTATCATCAACTTCACCGCCTCCAAATATTTCTGCAAACTTCTTTCTTTTGCTTCATACTCCCCATTCACTTGCTGGACCACAATGGCCGAATCGTTGTAAGCTTGTATCACTTTGGCACCTGTCTCCCGGGCTAGGCGTAATCCGGCAAGGAGAGCTTCATATTCAGCTTCATTATTGGTGGTTTTAAACTCAAACTGCAACGCATACCGATACTCCTTGCCACCAGGACTGACCAGCACTACCCCGGCACCGCTCCCCCCGGCATGGGAGGAACCATCCACGTGTAACTTCCATTCCGGTTCCGTTTCTCCCGGGTCCTCCACTGTGTTTTCCGCCATCTCAACCAAGAAATCAGCCAAAGCCTGGCCCTTGATAGACTTCCTGGCTTGATAAGTAATTTCGTGCTCTCCCAACTCTATCGCCCACTTCATCATTCGGCCAGATGCCTCTGGTTTCAGCATGACTTGCTTAAGTGGGTGATTTGTGAGAACTGTGATAGGATGACCCTGAAAGTATGGGCGAAGTCTCCGGGACGCGTGCACCAGTGCCAGCAGCAAGCGTTCTAGTGAAGAATAACGCGTCTCCGGTCCTTGAAGAGCCCTACTTACAAAATACACCGGGCTCTGCGCTCTCCCAGACCCTCGAATCAAGGCCGCACTTATAGACTGATCCGTGGCTGCCAGATACAAAAACAATTCTTCCCCCGGGACCGGTTTGGACAAAGTAGGGAGTTTACCCAGGTGCTCCTTCAACTCCTTGAAAGCTCGCTCGCACTCGGGAGTCAATTCGAACTTCTTTGCTCGCCTCAAAATGTTGAAAAAAGGCAACTGCTTCTCTGCTCCCCGGGACAAGAATCTGCTCAACGCCGCCAGGGACCCGGTTAAGCGATGTACATCTTTCACCTTGCTCGGGGAGGGCATGCTCAGGATCACTTCAACCTTTTCCGGGTTCACGTCAATTCCTCGGTTTGACACCATATATCCCAAAAATTTGCCTGCCGCCACCCCGATGGTACTCTTCTCCGGGCTTAGCTTCAAGTTTACCTCTCTCAACACGACGAAAAGCTCCCGGAGATCGGCCAAAAAAGCGTCATGAGTCCTGCTTTTGATCACCATATCATCTACATAGACCTCCATGATTCTTCCCAGCTGGTTTTTGAACACCCGGTCCACCATGCGCTGGTATGTTACTCCTGCGTTTTTAAGACCGAATGGCATCTTCCTGTAACAAAAAGTACCAAAATCAGTGATAAAAGAGGTTTTTGGTCGGTCTTCCGGGGCCATGACGATCTGGTGGTATCCCCGGTGTGCGTCGAAGAAGGCTAGAAGCTGGTAGCCTGTTATAGCTTCCACTAGTTGGTCAATGGAGGGCAACGGGTAACTGTCTTTTGGGCAGCACTTGTTTAAATCTGTAAAATCGATACACATCCTCCATGACCCGTCATGCTTTTTCACTAGGACCGGGTTGGCGATCCATTCAGGATAAGTAATTTCTTCTACCATTCCTGCATCCAGCATCCTTCTCACCTCCGCCCGGACGAATTCTACCCGATCTGCTGCCAAGGCTCTTTTCTTTTGCCTTATGGGCTTTAAATCCGGGTAGACATTCAACCGGTGGATGGCGAACTCCTCTGGTATCCCTGTTAAATCTTCCGTTCCCCACGAGAACACATCCTCATATTCCTTTAACAGCTTCCGGAGCTCGTCCTTCACCCTCTCCGGGAGGTGCTTTCCGATACTCACCCTCCCCCGGGATCCCACTTCCATGTCCTCCACTTCAAAAGAGGCCGGGTCACCATGCACGGCTCCCACCGTGCTATCCTTCCCAGAACACTCCCCGGCTCCCACCGTTCTTTCTGATCCTCCATTCTTGGCTTCCTTCATTGCGGTGAGCATGCAGCTGCGGGCGGTCGTTTGATTGCCAATGACCGATGCAATTCCTTGGTCCGTTGGGAACTTCATGGTTAGATGGTAGGGCGAACATATCGCCCGGGCCTGCGTCAACCAGGGGCGACCTATGATCATGTTGTACGGGGAAGAGGCGTTGATGACCGCGAAGTTACATAGGACAGTGCACCTCTTGTTAATATCCAGATGATCAACAAGGGTCACCCGTAGCGCTATGACACCCAGCGGGTGAACTATGCGCCCCGTAAAGCCTGACAACGGGGACAAGCATGGCTTCAAATTCTGTCGACCAATGTTCAACTGATCGAAGCAATCAGCAAACATAACTTCTACACTGCTCCCATCGTCCACAAAGACTCGCTTTATCACCACCCCTTCTAATTCAGCTGAGATCACCATCGGGTCCGAGTGAGGTACTTGGGCCGGAACTGCATCCTTTTCTGAGAACGTGATTGTCTCATCATGTTTAAACCTTTTTCCCTGGATCTCCCCCGGGGGGACATATCTACTCTTGGCCTTTACCGCCGACAGGGTTTGTGCTCCATCCCCCACTATCCCGTTGATCACGTTTATCATCCGAGGTGCTCCGGGTCCCGGAACTCCTGGTCTGGGTGCTTGTGGGGCGGGGTTAGGAGCAACGTTGGTTTCCGCGGGGCGGTTGCCACCCTGGCCCTGGCCTCGGTTGTTCCTCCAGTTACGTTTCCTTCCTTGACCTGCCGGGGCAGCCGCCGGGTGTGCTTCACCTGCTACACAGTCCCGAAGCTGACCCCGCTCCACCAACTTCTGAATATCCGTCCGCAAGACACGGCAGCCTTCTGTCGTGTGACCATAAGACTTGTGGAACTCACACCATTTCTGGGCATTTGCCGGGGCCGGGACCCCTTGTATAACTGGGGGATCCGTGAAAAGACCCCGGTGAATGGCCAAAATCTCCGTTTTGGTCTTGGAGAGTGGAGTATATGTTGGCCTGACCACTAACGTCTGTCCTCCCGGCGCAGGTGCTGCACCCTGGGCCGGGGGGCGTCTTGCTGCCTCCGGGCGGGGCCCCTGGTGAGGAGTGGCCCGGAGTGTAGTTGCTTGGGTCGCTGTGGCCGTAATCACCCGCTGCTCAAAGAAACCGACTGTGTTCATCCGAGTGTGGTTAGCTTCATGCACAGTGCAATGCATTTCAACTGTCAACTGGAGATGGTAGAAAGTTCCTGGCATGTTCTTCATCAACTCAATGTAGAACATCTCGTCTCTCAGCCCATTGACAAAGTTTCCAATCAGGGCCTTCTCATGCAAGTGCCTATCCTGGACCTTCATGGACTCAGCAATATACCGGACATAATATTGCCAAGTAGACTCCGTCTCCAGCTGCCGCATGGCCAAGACCGTGGCCAGGTTGACAAAGTTGGTTTTCATTGCTGCATATCTGTGGACCAGGACCGTGGCAAAGTCCCAGAAAGTCTTCAATGAGCCCTGCGGAAGGCTTTTGAACCAACTCAAGCAGTTGCCCCGGAGGTAAGAAGGCAACAACTTGCACTGCAACGGCTCCTCAATGTCCCGGGCCCCCATGACACTGAGGTAGGTGTGAACAAACTCCTCTGGATCCCCGTCCCCGTTGTACGTCGGAACCCCATCAGGCGCTTTAGTGCCCACCGGCCACTTATAGTTCAACACCTCTGGAACCCACGGGGAGTGAGGAATCATGCCCCGCCTACCAATAACCCTCGTCAAACGATCTTCAATGGACCCGTTGTTAAACGGGGTGTTGTATCCACCATAAAATGGTTGTGCCTGCGGGTTCAGACCTCCTGGAAACTGCTGATCCGGGTACTGCTGCTGCCCTGGAAACATCTGCTGAACGAGAGGCATCTGCTGCCCTGGAGGCATCTGCTGACCCGGGGGCATCTGCTGACCCGGGGGCATCTGCTGATATCCAGGACCACCTCTCCCATTCTTCTCCAGGTCCACTACTTCGGGCACCTTGTTGGGTGCTGCTGCCTTAGCTGCCTTCCATGCCCGAAACTCCCCAAATTCCTCCGCATTGGTATGAATCGTCTCCGGGTCTCGGCGCTCCGGGTCTTCTTCTCCGGAATCGAAATACTCCGGTTCGGATTCACCGCCTTCTCCGAACGTCTCCTGGTCCTGCCTTTCCTTTTCTTGCCGGGCCTTCTCCCTATGCTCCTTCTGCATCTCCCTGAGAGTACGCTCCGGCACCTTCTTCTTCCCTTGGCGCTTCTCAGCGGCCGCGCGGGCGGTCTCCTTGCGTGCCCGCTCCTTCTCCTCAGCCGCCTTCCGCGTCGCCTGGGCAGCCGCGGCCCTTTTAGTTTTAGGACCGCCTTCTGCCTGATTGGCTTTGGAAGAGGGTTCTTCCACCGTCTTTTTAGGTCTACCGCGGGGCATGACGAAGCCGATCCCACTGGGCGTGCCAACTGATGCTTCCTGTAGGCTCCGGGATACCAGCTCCGGTACAAGGTGATCCGGGGGAAAGCTGAAATCCTAGCCCGCGGCCAATCTCTCACCTGAACCCTGCAAAACAAAGCCCCCGGGGTCTCCCGAGGGTAGACGCTCCGGCGTGATGATGAAGGTAGGGCTTTTTACAGAGGAGAGAGAATATGAATAAATACAGAGAGTATTTAAGTCTGATAAAACATACCTATTACTGTTGGTCGCTCCTCTATTTATAATGGAGAGGATCAGAGAGGGTTTTAAGCTAAGTGGTCCTTACCCCGGGTATGTCCAAGATAGCTGATGTAATGAGAGGACCACTGCTAGGCTTAACCCTTTATTCTCCTTTGCCAATATATCCGCTGGACCAGGATATGGGCCTTAGCCCATATCACCACTTTTCATATATAATTTATGATAAAAGTTTATTATGAAAAAAACACACAAGGGCGCGTGAAATAAAATTTCATACAGTCGGCGTCATATATAGAAATTATTATTTCTACTAATCAATATTTTACGTGGTTCTATTTGCAGACACATGTCTGCGAAGCACAGAATCCGCCATTAAGTCTTCCTTGTGCTATGCACGATGTACTGCAAGCGAAGTCCCCCAATGTTGCGGCACAAATAAGATCAGCAGCTACCACCTTCACGTACGTGTCTACAAAATATATGACAATATAAATATTATATAATCAATCGCCCGAGTTTAAATCAACCTATTGAAACCCTAAAAAGTTGATGGAAATGAACTCTAACAACCTAGCTTATTCATTAAGCAAACATACCAGAGTTGAGAGCAAAGAAGGCCAAGACTATCAAAAGAGCAGCAGTAGTTGAGAGCTTCATGTTTGATGTTTCACTGATCAAAACAATAAGGACGTTCTGTCGTTCTCTGGGAGAATACATATGTTTTTGTGTAAATGATCTGGATGTATTAGTCTGTTTATGTAGCCAAAACCTGGCCTTGTTTCTGGTTATCATATCAATTATTGTATTGTCAATTATTATATATTCGGATAAGGCTTGCACGTAATTAGCTCAATAATTTCATTGTATTATTGCGTTGAATGATATGCACGACCCAATGATCAGCAGGCATATCTTCATCAGTTTCACATTCCCACCGTTTAAGTCGGTGCAGAAGTCATTGATTATAAGTCGGTGTAGAAGATAAGTCTAGGGCTTCGTCTGGTACAATTTTTTTTCACGCAGTTTTAACGGATAGCAACTCAAGTAGATTCAAACCGTTCAAGTAGTTCTATCAGCTTACTTCGTCCGATTTGATATTTTTGAAAACAAATAAAATAATTTAAAATTTAGATACTAAAAAGATTATTTTAATTATTATTAATGAAATATTACTTATTTTAACTTGTCTAGTTTCATTTCAATCACATATAAATATTCATTCATAAATAATAAAATAATTCAAACAAATTCAAACAATTCCAAACAGTTTCAAGCAACTCCTAACAGGTCAAACAGTTTTAGTAGCCTGCAAGCAATTTTAGCAGATCAACTGTACATGACCTAAGTGTAAGAGACCCATACTTTGTTTTTGGTTATCGTTTCAATTATTGTATTGTCATCCATGGTCGACACGATCTGGCTACAGATTCAAACAGATGTGTATTATCTTATTTATTAATCTAAGTTGTATATATCCGGATAAGGCTCAATAATTGCATTGTATTTTTCAAAAAATATTGCACGACCCATTTTGATGAGCAGGCATCTTCATCAGTTTCACATTCCAACCGTTTAAGTTGCGGTTCAGAAGTCATGGATTATAATGTTAAACTAAAAATAAGATAACTTTTAAGAGACCTGTAATATATTCCTACCTAGCTATAGGCTATAGCACCGGCCGTAATAAAATTAGTTGATGTTTCTATCATAGTTTACCGTTGAGTTAATTAAGATTTAGTTTGATAACAATTAAGATTAGGTCAGAGAAAAATACTCAGAGTTCAGTTCCATTATTCATTTGACTAGGAAAATAGTTGTGTGACTCCAACGTTCAGAGTAGTTGTATGTTTAGAAGAGTCCTATTTATATTCATGTTTTGTAATCTTTCGTTTTATAAAATCAGAAGACTGAAAGATTATTTCAGTTATAAAATTTTCTTTCTAAAATCTCACGTATGTATATCTTTATTTTCTCAACCAAAGTTCTTTTCTTTTATTTTCGTAAGTCAGTCAAAATCTTACGAAACAATCGAACTCAAAGTAATTCTTGTATACTTAGGGACCTATCCTACACCTGCGACGATCTTCGTGCGTGAATAAGCAATTAACTAAATGTGAACCAGAGGGGATATTATACGGAATTATTAAGATTTAATTAACCTAGATGTATGGATAATAGGGAAAGGAAACCAAATTTTACATGCTACTTTAAAGAGAAATAAAAGGTAACTAACTTTAAATTAATTAGATGCAAATGAAGTTGCATGTGCACGTATTAAACACGCGCGGTAAAAATTTCACTAGTAGAATATGGGACGGAACACGGCGGTTCCGTTTGCAATTGGCGTCACCGTTACACGGCGGTTAAAACCGCCGAGTAACGTTTCCGAGTTTGGAAACTAACCCGAATGTCTATTGTTTACGAATTCGGAAAAGTTAGCCGGATAGAACAAAAAAAACGCCGGTCAAATTGGCCGGCGAAATCAAAAACCACATGTGCTAATCCGAGGTTGCAGATCGGGAAGAACTCATGGATCAAACTCATGAGCAGGTTTGACCCACATTTGTGCCCGAACCGAAAACATGGCACCACCATCATGGACCGTGTTAGGTTCGTTGCTTGTCCACAACATATAAAAGAAAGAGAAGTCATGGGAGTTCACCTAAACAGCTGTGAATTAGATAGATACCAAAACGGCCGTGAATCATAACTTTGCAGATCTGGAAGATGAACTCATGGGTGAGATCGAAGTCGGTGTTGCGGAGCGAGGTGTGGAGCTTTTCGATCTAGCTTTTGGATCTAGGAAGTTCTTAAAACCTAATACACATTGAAGGAATGAAGGAGAAGAAGAAGAAGAATGGAGAAGAAGAAGAACAAGGGAGAGATTGAAATGAATGAAGGGAGATAAGAAAAATGAATGGAGATAAGGAGAATGAAGGGGAGATAAGGATACTCGTGTCTAATAACAAGCATCCGGCTAAGTTTCCGAACTCGGAAACCTTAGCCGGAAGTCAATAAACGGCGATTTCTTAAAAACTCGCGCGGAACCGCCGTTTATTGAGTTCCGGCTAAGTTTCCGAGTTCGTAAACTTAGCCGGATGCCTTGCACGGCGGTTCCCTTAAATTCACGCGGAACCGCCGTGTAGAGGCGCCGTGTTCCGGTCAGTTTCTACTAGTGTTTCTAACAAATGAAATGAACCTTTTGTCTTTGCTGGAGAAATTTCATTTTTTGTTTTAATTTCAATGCTGATATAATGAGCATATACAAAATGCAGTTTAGGTCTAGGTTAAAAATAACGTGCGTGTTTACGTGCGTGTTAATTTAGGGCTCAACAGATCCTATTCCATGCATTGAATCTAATAGCTTACTTAATTAATTTCCTGCTCAGTGAATTGTCAATCAAACAGACGAAACAAGAAATGGAAATGCAGTCACAATAATTAGGTCTTGAAGCAGATCTGTGTGAGGGGTTCTGAAATTCAAATTGAAATAGAATGATATAAATCAACAAACTTAGCAAAATCACGATAGAAAAATCAAACAAACTTATCCGATCACCACTACAGCAGATTTTGACGCCCACAGTTACGCCACGAGGCATCAGAACCTCGAAGTGGTAATGCATGTTCCACTTTCCAGCTCAAACCAATACAAACACTTTCCAGCTCAAACCAACACAAGAAATTTCATTTTTATTTTAATTGCCAATTTCTGTTCTATTTCTGTGAATTGGAGGAGTTTCTGCAGATCCGTGAAAGTGAGGTTCATCATAATGCGTGCATGTTTCGTGCATGCCCGACTTAAATGAACACTATTTTTTATTTTATATCAAGCATGCACAAAAAGAAACACATCCCATTCCCTTGCACGTCACACGCACGCATGAAACAAATTATATTGATTTCTTGCACATCAGACGCACGCATTCAAATGTCACCCTACATGTACGACAATGTTAAATGTTATATTATAATAAATGTTACACAATAATAATATAAAACCATCGTGATCAGATTACAACATGAATCGGGACAGCGAGCGATTTAGCTGTACGAATCAGTGTACCGGCTGTATCGATCAAGGTGCGGTAAGTAATCAATGGATGATGAGATGAATTGATGACAGGTTTGTTAGGTGAGAGTGAATTGCTATATTTACTATCCATCTGGTTAGAAGTTTTATCGCTTCTTATTCAATCCACGCGCTTTATCGCATGTTATTTGAACGCGTTTAGTTCACGTGCTACGAAAAATTTCAATGTAATTTTTCATTTGTGTACTTTTTAGAGAAAAATATAAGCGGACATGTACGGGAAAATAAACGTTTTTGAATTATTTATTTATTTGAAAATTATTTATTAGTACATTGTGAGGATACATGTCTAATGGTGATTTGTTAGGATGCATTTTCTACATATAATATTTTATTTTCTTAGCATAAATAATAATAGTATAATACATGAATTGGAAATACTACAATGACGTATGTAAAAATGTACAAGTTTGATTAATTAGTTGAAGAATTTTAAAGTTTGCATGTATTTAATAATCATGAATACATGGCGCGTGCAATGTGCGTGCCGCATTTTACCTCCCACGTATTTTACGGATTTATTAGTTTCGGAATTTGATACTGCATTAATATAATCATGTTTAATTGTAATCTATATATCAAACCGAAATATTTATGTTATATCCTTTATCGAGAAAATGATTTTGTTTAATTTTGTTGGGGGTCTCAAAAGAATATGTTTGATTTTTAACCACCTAAATTAATGCGTATATGTAATTACACGTGGTAACAACGTAAAATTATTTTATAGTACTAAAGAAAAAAGATACATGAACTTCTGCATGCGCGTGTAAGAAACGTGCGGATCTCGCAAGGCAGGTCTTTGGAGTTTGTATAAATTAGGGATGAGAATTAACACAAAAAAAATAAAGAATAAACATTGATTAAGGAACAGGTACTTTTTCTAATCTTCTGACCTCAAAGAAAAAATGGTTTATCAGGATATAGGGATTTATAGAGTTGGCATCACATCAAATTCACGATCACAATTCTTAGCTTCATCACCGTTTCATACTGTGTTTTATATCTTTTCCCAACTCAGAACGGAAATCTTTCGTCTGCTCCTATAATAATATTGATACAGTCAGTACTACAATCACCTTCATTTAAGACACAAGTTTAAGGTATTTGTGGCGGGTTCAGAATCTTCCGCCTTACTAGATACTTGTGATATCGCCAGTCATACTCGTCAGGGAATTTAAAAACGTTTAAAAGCGGAAACGACCGTTTAAAAGGCGGTAGTCGTTTCTGACGTGAAAAATGAAGAGTTAAGGCGGTAATTTCATTTCCGCCTTAAAAAAACCCTTACTGCTTGCGAATTCGCAACCAGTAATCTAAGTCAGGCGAACTCGCATGTAATGAACGGTTGTGGTTATTTTAGCTAGCGATCTCGGTAGCAGTGGAAGTAAGTAATTCATATAGGTGACGCTGTCGCATTCTAGCTCGCTTACAAAAAAAAGCATGTTGTAGTAGTTGCGAACTCGCCATTAATAACATGAAAAAATGTGAACATGGAACGAGTTCGCAATTAGTAGAGATATCAGTAGCGATTTCGCTAAGAAAATGGGTAGATATACGTGCATGCTTGCGATATCGTAAGGGTCAAGACAGTAGAATAAAACAGAAGTTTTCCTAGCGGATGTGTACACAAAAAATTATACATTTGAAAGCTTGAAGGTTCATTTTTTTCCTTTGAATACCATAAGCTTGATTAGGTAACCTTTGTTAGGAATTCCGATCATTTGCAAGGTGGTGGGTAAGCTATTTTCCGCCTTACCATGTGGTTGTTTGTTTGCTAATGTTGTGTTCTTAAACAATTGTGCATGTTTTCTTATGTTGTGATGATTTTGTGATATTTGGATGTTAATTGTAGGTTGGGAGTGCTATAACGATGTGGGTTACTTGTTTTGTTCAACTATTTCTAAGTTGATTAGAGTTTGTGCCGTGTCGTGCATTATGAATCGTGAAACCATTATGAATAAGAATGCTCGGTTGTTGAAGGAATATCTAGATTTGGTTGAAGAATTCTTAGGAGTTGGGTTGCGACATTCTAAGCTGAGTAGTATAGGTGGGGTTAGATGTCCATGTAGGGATTGTAGGAATAACGCTATATACGAAGATATTCTTGTTGTGCGTGAACATTTAATCTGTAAAGGATTTGACAAATCGTACACAGAATGGGTATTGCATGGTGAGGGCAATTATGGGAGTGAGAACATCGAGGTGGATGAGGGAAAGGAGGAGGAAAGGCTGAAGTATAACAAACAGTTGTCTGATATGTGCGACGATATTGTTATGGAATTTGTGGAGAAGAAAAGTATGTTAGAGGCTATGTATGCTGATAAAGCGACAAAGTTATATGTTGGCTCAAGCCATTCAAGGTTGGGTGCAACATTGTTGTTGATGAGCCTTAAGGCTACGCATGGAATTTCAGATAAAGGAATAACTGAGTTGTTGGAGTTAGTTAGAGAGTTGCTTCCTCAGGACAACTTGTGTCCTGATCGGGTTTATGCTGCTAGGAAAATCATATGTCCCATGGGAATGGAGTTTACCAAGATCCATGCTTGCCCGAATGATTGTATGTTGTATGGAGGGAGAGATGATTCTATTAGGGATAATTTCAAGGTGTGCGGTGAGTTAAGGTGGAAAAAAAAGGAAGGTAGAGTTTGGGTATGTGGGGAAACAGTGACAACATTGACAAAGCAAAGTCCCGCCAAGGTAATGTGGTACATGTCTCTTAGACCATGATTGGCGCGCCTGTTTGCAAATGCAAGTGATGTGAAACTATTAACATGCCATGCCGATCGAGTACGAGAGGGAGATGATATTATTTCTCACGCTTCAGATGGTGATCAGTGGAAGAAGATGGATGCTAGGTACCCTGAATTTGCTAATGAACCTAGACATGTGACTTGGACTATCCACAGATGGCATGAATCCTTTTGGTAACATTTCTAGTACCCACAGTTCATGGCCTGTTATGCTTGTTATTTATAATCTCCCTTCTTGGTTGATAATGAAGCGAAAATATGTGTTTTTTAACACTATGATCTCAGGGCCTAAGCAACCTGGCAACGACATTGATGTTTATCTAGCAACTCTTGTTGACGAGTTGTCTTCCTTATTTGAGTTAGGTATGGTGATTCCCGATGGTAGTCGTGGGGATGCTGAGTTCAAACTTAAACTGGCAACCTGGCATCGACATTGATGTTTATCTAGCACCTCTTGTTGACGAGTTGTCTTCCTTATTTGAGTTATGTCGTTGCTAGGGTCTAAGAACCCTGGCAACGACATTGATGTTTATCTAGCACCTCTTGTTGACGAGTTGTCTTCCTTATTTGAGTTAGGTATGGTGATTCCCGATGGTAGTCGTGGGGATGCTGAGTTCAAACTTAAAGCAATGTTGATGTGGAGCATTAATGATTTTCCCGCGCTCGGAAATCTCGGATGGTGCTCAGTGAAAGGTCATTTTGCATGACCGTTATGTGAGAGTAATACAAGCCATTGTCAATTAAAGTATGGAGGGAACCTGTTTATTTGGGTCATCGATGTTTTTTGTCTGCTAGTCATCCGTGGAGGCGTGCTAAGAAGTGGTTTAATGGTGAGGAAGAAAACTGTGTAGCCCCTGTCCCACTCTCCGGTTCAGAAACTTTTGGCAAGGTGTCTGGATGGAATATGTTTTAGGCAAGGTTCATAAGAAAAGCAAACAGCCTTCCATTTGGAAAAAGTGTTCTATATTCTTCAAATTTCGTTACTGGGAGCATTTGGATGTACGACATTGTCTGGATGTGATGCATATAGAGAAAAATGTATGTGAGGCTTTGGTGGGGACGTTGTTGAATACTCCCGGGAAAAGTAAGGATGGATTGAAAACGAGAAAAGATTTAGTGAATCTTGGCATAAGGACAGCCCTTGCACCGGTGCAAGAAGAAGTTGGTAAAACTTACCTACCACCTGCTTGTTATTCATTATCATCTGAAGAGAAGGAAAGTTTTTGTGCAACTCTGAAGTCAGTGAAAGTTCCTTCTAATTATGGTTCAAACATTAGTAGTTGTGTATCAACTGTTGACTTGAAATTGGTTGGAATGAAATCGCACGACTGTCACAATCTGATGCAGGATTTGAATGTCACTGCGCTTCATGGATGCTTGCCTATCCACGTTCGGAACGCAGTTGGTCGCCTATGCTTTTTTTTAAGCAGATATGTCGAAAGAAGGTAAGTCGGCGTAAGTTGGATGAATTGCAAACTATGGTGGAAGATGTGTTGTGTAGGCTGGAGATGTATTTTCCTCCCTCATTTTTCGACATAATGATTCATGTGATAGTCCATTTTGTAAGGGAGGTAAAGTTGTGTGGTCCCGTCTACCTAAGATGGATGTATCCATTTGAGAGGTACATGAGTATTTTCAAGCATTTTGTTAAGAATTGATATCGTCTAGATGCAAGTATTGTACAGAGGTACGTGACTGAAGAGGTGATCGAATTCTGCACCAACTACTTACAGGATGTTCCAACAATAGGGCTTCCAATTGCTAGGCATGAGGGGAGAGCTGATGGCGTTGGACTACGGCATAGGTCAAAGTTCAGCCCTTCCTCTGATGAGATATCTAAATCCCATCTTTATATCCTACACAACCATTCCGCTGTGAGTCCTTATGTTGATGTTCACCTAGCAAAGATTAGGGCAGCGCATCCTAGTTTGTCAGGGCCGCGAGTTTTTGAATTACACTGTCAAGATTTCACTAGCTGGTTGAAAATTCATGTGCAGAATGGGGATGACCATCCAAAGGTCGTCAAATGGTTGGCTAAGAGACCACTCGGCACAGTTACGTCGTTTAGTGGGTATGACATAAATGGTTACACATTTGGTACAAAGCGGAGCGATGATAGATCAGCAACTCAAAATAGAGGTGTATCAGTACCTGGAGATGGTGGTTTGCATGGGGAGAATGCTTTTTTTGGTACAATCACTGATATCTGAGAAATGGATTTTGTTCATGTCAGAATTGCACTGTTCAAATGCCAGTGGGTTGATCAAGTAGAAGGTAAGCGTCGGGAGGAGTTAGGGATGATTCTAGTGAATAGAGAAATCCTAGGCTCAAGTGAAGATCCTTTCATAATGGCAGCACAAACCCATCAAGTGTTTTATGTTAAAGATCCGGTAGACATGCGATGGGAGGTCGTCGTATATGGAAAGGAAACCTTTGTTTATGGTGATGGTTTGTTTGACGATGATTGCACCATTTCTAGTCAAACCATCCCATCATCGATTTACGAGACATTAGAAGAAGATGATGACATAGTTGCTAGGATTATTTGTCGAATGGATCACAAGGAGGGAATGTGGATTAACCCTGCAGGAAAGACTACAGGAAGGAAGAGAAAGCAACCAAAGAAGAATAGTAAGACTATAAAAATAGGAAGCAAAAGAAGAAGAAGAAGAATAAGTTAAGTGACGAAGAAGAAGAAGAAGAAGAGGAGAAGAAGAAGAAGAAGAAGAAGAAGATTAAGTCGTTATGAACGTTACATGTGTAAAATACTTTACAACATTTTTGAATGTTATAACCGTGTTGATTTTTATGTAAGGTGTGAATGTTTTAAAAGTTGTTGTGATCGTTACATGTCCATAAGAATTCATGAACAAAAACGGGGTTAGGTAACAAGATTGCTAGCTAACGATATCGCTACTATACTCGCTAGTTTGTAATTATTTAGCAAAATCACTAACGAACTCGGCAGGAGTAAGCGTTGTTCTTGCGAAATCGCTAATGTAGCTTCATTTTTCGCTTGTTAGGCTCTGCCTCCCTGATCTAGCTTGTAGCGATATCGCTAATATGTATTTTATCACCTAGCGAATTTACAACTGCGTAGCACTAATTTGTTTGTAAATTTTGCTATATAACACACACAAAATTGTTCGATTTATGTTTGAACATGACAAATTAAAATGCACAAAAATGCCATTAATTGTGCTAAAATGCCATAAATACACTAAAATTAGAATTTTAAATGATAAATTCACATGTTTACAATTCATTCGCAACAACAAAACATGGTACTTAACATGAAACACCAAAAGGTTTAGAAACTAATCTAGTCTTCACTAGGTGCAGATTGCGGTGGTTTTGGATTCTCCTTGGCCTTCTTCCTCGCCTGAGCCATTTCAATTCCACGAATAACCTTTGCAGTTAACCAGTTTTCTTGATTTGTGCTCTCCATTTGCTGCCTCATCAAGTCGACTGTGTCCTCTAGGCCTTTATAATATGCCTCGGGTGGTACATCGGTTTTAGTAGTTCACACATAATATGACACTAGATCAATATAGCACATACTAAATAAACTATGAAGCGTGTGAGGGCATAGATTAGTATACCTTCTACTTGTTTTCGGACCTTGCGACTGTCTAGCTCCAAACGGTAAGTACCTTTGCCGCTTTCATCCACCTCCTTCCACTCACCATCCACCAACTCCCATTTGCCTTTCCTCTCAAAGTAGGAAAGAGTGTAAAACACACAATCTTCCACCTTCGCAGACAATTTCATCTTGGGGAAATTGGTTGTGATATACAGTGTTATGAAGTTACCATAGGGCAGCTTTGTCACTGGACGATTATTCTCTACAATACTTTGTCGCATATGCTCAAATATCACATAGCCCAGGTTCAACCTAAACTCCTCCATGACACAGTAAAATATACTAATAGTGGTATAGTTCAGCTCCGTTATCCACCCACCTTTCGGCACAATTGACCTGGCTATCATCTCATACAATATCCGTTGGTGGCAAGTCAATTTGTCAAGCTTGTATCCTCGTGGCTTACCTAGTTCATCTCCCTCTGCCTTACCAAAATATTTCACCCCTTACTTTTTTAAGTAGGCTTCATCAAATCCATTAGTTCCGGGCCACTTTTCTCGTATATAAAATCCATCCGGGGCAGGGTTACTATAATCCTCCTCGACAGCATAGGACACACCTAAAGCCTTGTTAAAAAACTCCTCACCTATTTCCATATCCTTCTTATTTACCCTAGTAAACCGCCGCCCTGTTTCCTTCTCCTCCTCAATAAATTGATGAAAATTGGCATAGAACTGATAAGTTTCATCCTTATGAGTAAGATAGTTCACACCAAACAGTTCATGCAACTCATATTCTTTAAAAGTTTCTAGCACTCTAATTAAACCTAGTTGCTTAATTTGATCAAAATCCAACACATAGCACTCAAGCAGTTGATCATGCTTCATAAGATCAACATAAGCATCTGAAGCCAGTAAACTTACAAATTTGGACTTGTCGTATGCAGTGGAAGAAGAAGCCGCGGCTGGACCGGCAGATGATGATGCCACCTCTCTCCGGCTGACCCCACTCGGATTGTGCACTGGTTGCTTTGATCTGGCCATGGGTTTGGCTTCAGGTTGGTTGAAGTAGGTTATTCGAGGGTTTGAGCAGTCGTTTGAATTTGGGGATCGCACATGAAATTAATTGATCCGACAATTTTCTTATATATAGCAGTGATAGTGGCGATATCGCGAGCTTGTTAACTTGTTATTTGCGTTATCGCCACGCCATATGGCTAAGTCACACACGATGTCGTTTTGATCATTTTTTGTGTGCTTCTGTGTGAATATGTTATGAATTTGTCACATAACTCGCTAGGCCCTAGCGAATCCGCAAGTCATTAACCTTATGAAACTCTTTTGACTGATAATTACAACTGGCGAATTCGTATTCTTACAAGTTGTACATTGTTAGAGGTAATACTTCTCAACCAATACACGTTGCAAATGGGAATTCCTATTCTCATATGACTTTGCATCACAAATCAAAAGTCCCTAAGGGGTTCGTAAGGGTATCCATAGTTGAGTTGTTTGTAGAAGATGCCTTGTTGCCGGTGACTGAAAAGGATGAATGCACAACAGTTGGTCAAGGTTTGGGATTTTTTTTCGTATGGCCCGCGTGGTTGGTCTTAGATGCTAATTCAACAAGCATCCCAAAGAACACAAAGCAACCAACAGAGACTGCCGACCTTAATTTCCCAATCCCTAAGATTCCTCTCTTTAATGAGTGTGTGGGTTTCATGAAAGCTCTCCCGGGTTTTGTTCGCACACTATTTGACATGCTAGGTCATCATAGCCGTGAATCTGTGTACTATTTTGTAGCCAATTCCAAGGTTTTTGGCGAGGCAAAGGAAGTGGTTGTTCCTTGGGAATATTTTGCCCTATTTTGGCACAAACAAACCATTCCCGATACTATACTAATCCTACATCAAATGCAAGTGTTTTTGTTTAACCTAGTGTTATTTATGTCTTACTTGATAGTGTCCGTATTTATATACTTCTTCCGATACTTTATGCTCTAAGGTTGTTGTAGGTTCATGCCATACGTCTCTTTGAGCGTGAACAAGACGTTCATCGGTTTTTTGCACCCGACTTGCTTGCAACAAGCCCAACAAGGTAATCATGCGAGGCTTGCTTACCTTACAAAGTTGCTAAGCGACAAGAGCAAAACCATTTTCATTGGGCCATACCTAGAGGGATATGTATTTACTAATTGTTTGATTAGTAGATATTAGTTTCAATTGCACATAATCTATGTTATAGTCTCAGGTGCATGTTGTTTAATATATAGTGGTCATTGGAGTTCTGTTGCTATGATTTCATCATTGAAGCGTGTCTATTGGATTGATCCACTACATTTCGCTCCATCTACAAAATTCGTCGATCTATTGGAGATTGCTATGCATGCTGTCAATGACGACACACTCCTTAACTTTGAACTTATTCAAATTCAGGTTAAAATATCGACTCCTTTCTTACGTATTTGCACCTAAATAGATTTATATACCATATGTTAAACTACTTCAATTTCAGCACCGCAAGCAATCGTCCAACTGGGAGTGTGGATACTACATGATGTTGTATGCCTACGAGTGCATTGAGACCCTTACAAGTGACAATTTGGAACTACATCGCGTGAGTACTCTTACAATATGAAAGCTTCTATTTATTACCTACAAATTACCTTAGTTTGTATTAATAAACGTATCTCATTCGTAGATACTCGAGGAAAATCAATCGGCATACACTATAAAAGAGTTAGAGTTGGGGAGAGATAGATTTGCAAAGCACTTGGTCATCGTTAGACCTCGATTCATATCTAGACCACACGTACCACGTAAGGATGCATGTAAAACCTAGGTCGTATTACTACATTTGTCATACATACAAAGGATTATAACTTATGAGTTCTTTGTGTTTGCCATTTAGTGGACTACATATATCTTGCAATTGAAAGGTTTAGATATGCCATTTATACTATTTGTGCGGGAAATTTACCAAAAATCATAAATTAATGTACTAGGCTCTTTTCCTGGCGATCTCATTACCTTTCTCGTTAAGCACCAAAACACATTTGCGAGTTACATGCGTACTCGTCAGTAGTCAAGCTTAGATGGCGCTTTCGCCACCTGGCTCGCTAGGTTGACCACTGTCTCACCAATATTATGTCTAACACCATCGCAACATCAGTCGTCAGCTCTGGTGAATTATAGAAGCGAGATCGCCACAAATCTACAGAAACCAAGCTCAGTCACAGTTTACTAGCGTGTTCGCAACTCTGTCGCTCCTTAGCCACTACCTCTCCAGTCTCCGACCCAGAGTTCTCGCAAGTGTGCTCGTCAAGCCTGCCGAGCAAGTTAGCGAGCTCGCCAATAAACTACTAAAATCGCCTAATCTCAGATAATACGACGTCGTCCAATCATGCATGAGAGTAAACTGACGAACTCGCTACAAAATAATAAGAGATTTGTTGTAGCGAACTCGCTAGGACAGATTCAGGCGAAACTCAACCGATACCGCCAGTTCTCTCGTTTAAAATCTAACATCTTGTTCAGGCTAACTAGCGGTATATCGCTAGTTATTTTCTTGCGATCGCTTGTTGTGGTCGCAACTACTCAAGTTACGCCCCAAACCCTAGACCATAAACCCTGTCTAAAATCTAATGTAGCGAACTCGCTACGTTTTATTTAGCGATTCTCCAAGAGCTGTCGTAACTAGTCAGACTCACACATAATTTCAACTTTGCGTTAAAGCTGGCGAATTCGCAACTTGGTGAGTTAGGGTTTCATATTAGTTGCTGTTGCGATATCGCAACACTCGTTAAAGGCGGAAGGATCATGCATCTAAGGCGGAAGAAACGCCTTAAATCAGTAAACTTTTAAGGCGGAAGAGGAACCGTTTTAAAACTTTTTCAGGTTTTAAGGCAATATCAGAGAAGGCATTTGTCTTCTGCCTTGAAACGTGAAGGACCAACCGCCTTAAATTATGCAAAATTGTAGTAGTGAGCAGGTCTCAACTTTAATTTGTTTGATTTTTGAATCATCAGTTGAATTAAGCTTTTGTTGATGAGTTTTTCCATGTTATTAAGGTCCAAAGAAAGGTTTTCTTTCATCAATCACGATTCTTTACTTTGTATTTCATTACGATATTCAGAGCCTTCCAATCCCCAGTAACCTTCATGTGTTTATAATTAGTTTTTTATCATAATAATCACATATACCATTAACCCGTTGATGTCAAATCGAGCTTCGAGTGTTTAGACGATGACCTGTGATAAAATTGGAGGAGATCGTGAAGGGATCTTAATGGTTTCAATCTAATTACAGACTGAGTCAGAGTTTTGTAATCATGAAAAAAATATATTAAAATCTTAATCTGAATGATATAAAGGTTCAGGCCGTCCCTGTAACTTTCGATGCCCGGTGCAAAACAAATTGATGATTTTCGATCTTTTTAAGTTTAATTTTTTTCTCATATTTCTTAAATATTTGTAAATCATTTGCAATTATACCTCAATCATAATGAAATATATACGTAATATAATATTTTTGTGCCTCTCAATTTTTCTCTAGTTCAAATTTTGCCTTAATTCATTTTAAATCTTTTAAAAAAATTCCAGTTATATCTCAATTATATAAAATATATAAAATTTGGGACCCCTCAAATTTTGGGGCCCGGTGCGACCGCATAGATTGCACTCCCCCAGGAACGGCTCTGAAAGGTTCTGTATGAAAATTTCAAACAGAAATCAATAAAAGACGATCAAATTAAGATTGTTTCCCAATCTCTCTCATAATTTAGGAGGGATGGAATAGAAGCCGAAGGTAGTTAGGCCCTGTCCAGTTCAACTTATTGCAGCACATTTCAGCACAGCACAACACTGGTCAGCACAGCACAGCACTCATCAGCACAACACTTTTCAGCTCAATGCATTTAAGTTCTAAATGGACATTATTTTTATGTTTTGTAAAAATAATATTAATTAAGTAAACTTTTTAGTTCATAAGTAATATTAAAAATTGTGTTTTTTCTTCAACTCAAATGAACACTATTCAACACTTTCACCACTATTCAGCACAAGATCAACACAGCACAACACTGATCAGTATAGCTCAACACTCATCTGCACAGCACAACACTCATCAACACAACACAGTACTAAATAAGTTGAAGTGGGCAGGGCTTTAGAGTTTAATAAGATTCTTGATCAGATGTATAATACTTGATTTTAGGATTAACCAATATTTACAATCCAAATATTACAATTATGTAGCATAAGATCGATTAGTATTCCTGTTTTGGCTCAATTGGCATTACGGTGAGGTGAACTTTTTGGAGCATTCCTATTTAGGGCAAACCTAGTTGACCTTGATAAGCCATTATTTAAGAAAGAATGCGTGTATATATATTATTCCTTTGAAAGACTTTCACCACCCCGATCACCATGAAATGATAGTGTTAAGAGAATATTTTGTGAATATATATCCTTCCTAGTTCTTAATGATGATGACCAGCTGGTGTATAAGTGTGTGTGTTGTATTTTATCTAGATGGATTAGAAAAAAACATAAACCCTAACTCTTCATAAATTCCACATCTGTTAATGTTCTAAAATTCGATTTAATATTATATACATCAGGATCATACTGATATAAGCTTGTATCAGGCATCAAGTGACACGTCATCTTTAAATAATTTATAATTGGGTCACATATTCAATCATTACATAGGCGGATTTAGCCATTAAAAGTCAGGATTTTAGAAATATAATAAAAATATCTTAACCAATTAAAACATCTCTATTGTACATGTGTCATATTCTTATTTATGTTTGATAAGGGGTAGATCAAAATCATATGGATGAATGTTATTTTCTTTAATATATATTTTTATCTGGTGGTGATGGAGATTATAACAATGAACTAAATGTCAATATATTAGTTTTTTTTTTTCATTTGGAAGAATCTATGTACTTTTTAATATATTTTATAAATCCGTATTCTTAAGAGTTTAGAAAAATTCGGAATTTCAATTGATGGACTCACACTCTTTTTTTTTCTTTTTTTTTGTGTGTAATTTGAATCTAAATTTACTCCTGGAATAAATATAATATAAATTTTATGATGAAAGTTTATTATGAAAAAAACAGAAGGAAATAAAATTTCGTAACAGTTGGCATCATAGAAATTATTATTTCTATTAATCAATATTTTATGTGGTTCTATTTCTGCTTCAGCCGTGGTTGCAGACACACTTCTGCGAAGCACACCTTCCGCCATTTATCATTCCTGCTGCTATGCACGATAAACTGCAAGCGGACTCCCCCAATGGTGCAAATAAGATCAGCAGGTCCCACCTCCGCGTACGTGACTGACTGCAAAAAAATATGATATTATAAATATGTAGGTTCAGTTTATGTCAGTGGATTCAAATAAAATCTGAGTTGATAATAGTGGTTCTTTTAAATATTTATTATATTCACGAAATAATAATGTATAATCATATTCAATCACAACATATACGAATTTAGGCAATCAAGATTAGAATTTTAGAAATTTATTTGTAAAAATTAATGAAATAATGAAAGATAATCATGATATATATGCTCACTTCCGTTACACCGGCCTGCTGCATATAGCAAGTCCCTATAAATATTATATAATCAATTGCCCGAGTTTAATCAACCTATTTAATTAAACCCTAAAATGCTGCTGAAATGAACTCTAACTAGCCTTATGAATTAATCAAACACACCAGAGTTGAGAGCAAAGAAGGCCAAGACTATGAGAAGAACAACAGTCGTTGAGAGTTTCATTTTTGATGTTTCACTGATCAAAACAATAAGGTGCTCTGGGTATATATGTTTTTGTGTAAATGATTTAGCTGTATTAGTCTGTATTTATAGCCAAAACTTGGCTTGTTTTTGGGTTATCATATCAATTATTTTATCATCAATTATCATTCCATGGTCGACCCGATCTGGCTACAGATTCAAACAGCTCTATTATCTTATTTATTAAGCAAAGCTGTAAATATTCAGATAAGGCCTGCACGCTACCTCACTGTGTTAATTTATTGCGTTGAATGATATGCATCTTCATCAGTTTCACATTCGAACCGTCGAAGTCGGTGCAGAAGTCATTGATTATAATGTTAAACCAAAAAGAAGATAAGTTTGAGTATTAGAGACCCATCCCTACCATACTTATTCGGTTGTTCCTACCGGCAACCGGCACCGGCACCGGCACCGGAAGTCGAGCATATGTCCATAGGACGATCGTCGTGCGTGAATAGGCAATTAATTAACAAAATGGGAACTGGAGGGGATATTTTAGGGAATTATTAAGATTTAATTAACCTAATGGCCAATACGGAAAGAAAACCAAAGTTAATTTGCATGCTACTTTAAAGAAAAAATAAAGGGTGCAAATTAATGAAGTTGCGTGCACATATTAAACACGCACGCTAAATATTTCTAAAAAATGCGGGTCAGGGCTCAACCAATCTTATTCCATGCAAAAACAACAGAGCCAGCCATCCTAATCTGCAGTGTCCACCAAACAACATGATAAATAATCTTAAATCTGATACAAAACTAATATAGCATTGAATCTAATAGCTTACTTAATTAATTTCCCAGACATCCTGCAGTGAATTGTCCTGTTATGAAAAGGAAATGGTAAGCAATGAAACTATGACATCTGTTCCCTGGTTTACGTTTACGGAATCTATGATTCCCTGTATTTAAAAGCAACATGATTAGCAAAATCTACCAAAATGATAAAAAAAGCATTTCTCCTATGCTCAGGATCTTCGAGGAGCTTCTGCAAATCCGTGAATGTGAGGTTCATCATCATCATGATGTGTGCATGTGTGCAAATGTACAAGTTTGATTACTTACTTGAAGAATTTGCATGTAATTAATAATTATGAATACATGGCGCGCGCAATGTGCGTGCCGCAATGTGCGTCTCTATTAGTTTCAGAATTTTGATACTACATTAATAAAATCATGTTTTAATTTTGATTTTGTATAATTTTATTGGGTATCTCAAAAGAATATGTTTCATTTATAACTACCTAAATTAATAGGTATATGTAATTACACGCGGTAACAACGTAAAAATCTTTTATCCCGAAGAAACACCACACCACACCTTAATCTGTGTCATTCAAGCGTTGTACACCTTGATCCAAATTGTAGACATATAAAAAACATAAAACGAAGCATCAAAACCAGATGCCGTTAAAGATAACTGAATCTTAATGTTCTTAATTTAATTACAGACTGAGTCAGAGTTTTGATAAGAATGAACGTCGGAAAAAAACTAAAAACTTAATTTGAAGGATATAAAGGTACTGTACGGAAATTTCACACAGAAATCAATAAAAGATGATTAAATATTAAGATTGTTTCCCTATCTCTCTGATGACTTAGGGAAGATGGAATATATGCTTAGAGTTTAACATTCTTGATCTGTATAATACTTGTCTTTTAGGATTAACCAATATTTACAATCTAAATGTTACAATTATGAACATAAGTAAGATCGATTAGCATTCCTATTTTGGCTCGATTGGCATTTATAGTAAGGTGAACTTTTTGGGATTTGGTGTAGAGCAAACCTAATTGACCTTTATAGCCATTATTTAATTATAAGAATGCGTGTATATTATTCCTTTGAAAGACTTTTACCACCCCGATCACCATGAAAATGATAGTATTAAGAGAATATTTTGTGAATATATATCCTTCCTAGTTCTTAATGATGATGACTAGCTAGGTATATTACTGTGTACATGTTTTTTTTTTGTTTTTTCAGTCCATTTCTATTCAAAAAAATATTTTATATTTTTCAGTTCAATACAAAATATTTCAGTCAGTTCAGTATATGTATATTTTTTCAGTTCAATTCAGTATTTTATATTTTTTTCAGTTCAGTTCAATATTTTTATATTTTTTTCAATTCAGTTCAATATTTTTTAATATTTTTCAGTTCAGTTCAGTATTTTTTTATTTTTTTCAGTTCAGTTTAGTATTTTTAAATATTTTTCAGTTCAGTTCAGTATTTTTATTTTTTTAAGTTCAGTTTAGTATTTTTAAATATTTTTCAGTTCAGTTCAGTATTTTTTTAATTTTTTCAGTTCAGTTAAGTTCAATTCAGCAAGATATAAACTCTAGCAAACAAGGCCGTAGCCCGTTATATTATTATTAACATCATACTTATTTAAAAATAGTTTGCTATGCATGAGCTACAAGCAACTAAAGTTTGAATTCAATCAACATCATCGAAACCCATTACAAATAACTGCACATTAAATAACCAATTCCAACAAATTAATTTGCGATACCTCTCCGGAGATTTTTCAACGAGTTTCAAATCTGCGAACGAATATGGTGCTTCCGTCACCGATCTGTTATAGAGAAAAATTATTCGCCCAACTGATCTAGAACTAAACTCTTCGGCTGTCTTGACCAAAACAATACTAAAAAAAAGAGTAATCTTTAAGCAGTGTATTGAGCTAAAGGTAACCATTCCCAAGAAATCAAAAACAATTTTCACAAATATAAAGAGAACCCATTACAGCAACCAGCGAAAACAAGCATAAAAACCAAATATTCACTCCAAGAAACGAATCATAAGATCTGGGGTTTCATTTTTGTTCTCGAAATCAGTGAAACGAGGGGATTTGGCCGGAAAACATCAAATCATGCCGGAAAATACTTGTTCTGCCTGCCGGAAAATGCCTTTTCTGCCTCCGGTCGCTCGTACGGAAGCAAATGCAATATCACTGTGGATCAGGAACATATTTTTGTCAATCATAATTTCAAGTGCTTAACATTCCACCATGTCTAACATGTTTACAGCCTTCTGCCAAGAATTTGGTAGGCAATTAACGGTCCTTTAAATTTACAAATAACCATTAAAATAAGCCTATAACCACCACTAACAAGTAAGAACCTACTGAGCCAAGCAAGCCCAAATATCATCTACAAAATTAGGAAACGCCTAATTTTCTTGGATCACTATGTACATATCAACCGGCACAGACATCTTTTTACCACTTTGGTACCTCTGTTGCTACTGAAATAAAGCTTGTTCAAGAAAAGACAGGGTTTTTCTAGCAAGACACGTCATACCTTCAATACAAGACGCACCGACATCATCCAAGTCTCGTCTTCAATCAAATTTCAAGTTTGAACCAACTGAAATTCACCTATAAAAATGTTTAGTCTCATCAACTGACTCAACAACACATAAGCCACTTGTTAATAACAAAAAAATGGCTAGAACCCGTCGGGAATTACCTGTCGGAAATAACCCTATTTGCCGGAAAAATCTAATTCTCTGTCACTCCTTCCGCCGCCGCGCCCGTCCCACCGCCGCCTCCTGACCTGCTTCCGCCGCCGCCTCCCGACCCACTTCCGCCTTCAGATCCTCCTCCCGACCCGCTTCTCGACCCGCTTCCGCCTCCCGACCAGCTTCAGCTATCCGGCTTTCGCCTCACTAACGTCGCCGTCCCTGTCCCACGTCGCCCGCCGCCGTCAACACTCAGTCACCGTCACCGTTATCATAGTGTCCCACGTCGACCGATCTGTTTATGTGATTATGTGTTTGCCCGATCAATTTCTGGGTCTTTTGATTTTGGGGGTTGACCGAAATAAGACCAAAGTCGCATTATCCTAATGTGACTTTCCACGTAGATCACGCCCTTGCCACATAAGCCCATTCGGCCGATCCATATGTTTTTTTCAAAATATTAATTTTTAATCGAAGTCGCATTCCATGAATGCGACTTTCCTAGTCGTTTTCAAGTTCTCCCAACCTTCCTACTTTCATCCTATGTTTCCAACTCCTTCACAAAAGTAGCATTTTCTCCCCATTGATCAGCATGAATGTATAATATATTTTTATATACTTAGGGACCTGATCCTACACCTGCAGCCAAAGTCGAGCATACATATGACGATTTTCGTGCGTGAATAGGCAATTAACAAAATGTGAACTAGAGGGGATATTTTACGGAATTATTAAGATTTAATTAACCTAGATGTATGGCCAATACGGAAAGAAAACCAAATTTTGCATGCAACTTTAAAGAAAAATAAAGGGTAACTAACTTTTAATTAATTAGATGCAAATCATGAACTTGCATGCGCACATATCAAACACGCCCGGTAAAATCACTAGTGGAAAACGGGACGGAACACGGCGGTTCCGTCCCGGTTGGACGGCGGTTTTGACCGCCGTCCTTGGTGGCGCCGTCCAATTGGCGCCACCGTTACTCGGCGGTTGAAACCGCCGAGTAAGGTTTACGAGTTCGGAAACCTACCCGGATGGGTACATTTCCGGACTCGTAAACACCCGCTGCTAGCAGGAGGCTACACCGGCCATTACGGGCCGGACGGTAAGCCGGAGATAGGGTTTTACGCTCCCGGATGATAAGCCGGGAAATATTCCGGCGGCGGCAGTAATCAGGCCACCGTGAAACGGTGGCGGAAAATAGGTAGTTCCGGATTGGTTTACGGTACCGGAAAGTTAGCCGGACAGATCATTTTACTTAACCGGACGCCTGCCAGGGAAACGTTCGGGAAAATGGGTGAAAAGAAGCCAATTTCGTCCGGCCAGGATTTCGAAACCGGAAACCTAGCCGGAAATATTTTGAACTGTCCGGCCAGAGTTTCAGAATTCGTAAAGGTGGCCCGGATAATTATTAAAAATATGAATTTTATTTATTTCGGCTTTTGAATACAAAATAGAAAGTATTTAAATGGCACTAGTGAAGAAATATATGTTTCAAATGGTTGTGATGTATTACGAATGAATGTATAATGTAATACATCACTTGAATGCGCTAAATACAACAACAATTGTCAATAAAACATAATGTGTCAATTTTTAACTAGAGTATATGCATGCGAAGTTACGACAAATGATGCAATACTACTCCTCGGTCGATTCAGTTCTTCGGGTGAGTAGGGGCTTGTATCCTCTTCGAAAATCTGTGCATTAGCATACACAATTCAATATATGACGCAAACATATGAATATGTGTAAGGTAGATGCCTTATAGATTTGGAACTTACGGGCTCAAGGTCTTGGTCGAATTCGTTAAGTTCCGCTACCAATTTGAGCTCATACAACATAACGTAGAATCCGCATTCCCAGCTGCTAACTTGTCTCTTGTACTTTAACACAAAAGGTAGATCACATTGTTAAATACAATCGATCGATGTCGATAATACTAGTGTTATTAATGAGGGAGAAACGTGTAGAGTACCTTGATCTCAGTCATTCCAAACTCCCTCCTAGAGGGATTGACATGATTCAAAACTTGTCTAAGGAGGTTTTCGAAAGACTGGATTGGCGGACGATGAAGAGGATCTATCCAATAAACTTCTTTGTTTTTTTTGTGGATCAAAACCAAGGTCCAATGTTTACTGAATAAAAAATGCAAATCCATTTGTCAATAATGACAACATAAAAGTTAACATGAGATAATAATGTATAGAATTAGTTAATATGAAATGCTCACCCGGAAATTAGTGGTGCTAGGAAGAATAATTTGTTCTCCACACCGAGAGCCTCTCTCATGTAACTTAATCGCTCTGCATCAGTATGACCATATTGTTGGATTCGCTCAGGGCATAGGAAGCCTATCCATGGCTTCAACCGTTTTTGAACTAGTTGATTTAAGAAGCTTGAGAAAAAAAAAAGATGAATGGTTAAAACAACGGGGAGAACGGCGCTTGAAAACACACAAGATAATATAGTCTCGACATTAAAATGACTTACAGTTGGAATAAGGACACTAGGGGCTCGGTTGCCTTGTCACCCTTCCATAGATCTTCAAAATCACCCCAACACATTACAATTTGCCTTCCAATACCACCAAATAATTCCGTTGGAGCCGGGAATTCGTAGTATCCAAATTTGTAATGTGTAGACAATTTATCATACAACACCTTCATAGGAGGTGTCATAGATTTAACTACAACATCTTTTGGGGCGGTCAAGGGTTGGGGAGTTTTTTTTGTAATTTTTGGCTCAACCTTGCGTGCAACGCTCATAATTGGGTTGTATAGGCTAGCGGGTTGAGTCTCTCCTAAACTCTCGACAACAATTAGCCTACGAGGCCAAAGTAAATACATACCTTCCGCCGGTCCAATAACCTTACACGGGCCTTTGGGTATGGGAATTCGAGCGGTTGAAACCAAAGCTTTTTTCAAGCAAACCTCCCCCAAACCGGTTGCAATTTTACCGTCGCCATGCATCTTCGCCGACTCATTTAAAATTCCATTTGCAACATGCATAGTAGGCTTCCTCACTCCACCATCGATATATAATTTGCATGGATATGTGACATCGACCTTGACCTAATTAAAATAGTGGATTCCATTTTTAAAGTAAGGCGAGGTAAACATGCTAAGACTATTAAGAGAACGAATAGAGAATTTGAATAAGAATGCGATCGAAAAGTGAGTTAGTGTGTTTACCTTTTTTGGTCGGTTTAAGTTATCATCACATATGTTTGGTTGTGGCGATGGTGGATTGCCTTGCACCTCACAAACATCGGGTGAGTGACGTGAACCACATGAAGGAGGTTCCCAATCGTCGCTTAGATCATTCAAATTTGGTGGGAGAATTGCACCCGTTTGCTTGGCTATTATGTGGAGAGCTATGTCCCTTTTCATCATATTCTTCACGGCCTCATCAAGCTCCTTCTTGGTATCACCGAGCTCTTTTTTTGTATCTCAAAGTTCCTCTTGCAACTTGTTGTACTTGGTATGTCTTGGTGGTTTAGAAGATTTTGGTTTGCCGATGAGATCTCTCTTCACCACATGTGATGCATATCCACGAACTCTACCGGGGTGTTCCTTCCGTTCCGTCGCCTTACAAAGGATGTCATCGTCTTGTGTGGGAACAAATTCTCCCGAGGCAATTTTCTCTTTGACATCATCCTATCATTTAATAGAAAAAATATATGGTAGAAAGAAAAATAGATAGGAATAATATTTGTAATAATATTAGCTCAATATATTCAAAGAAACAACTTACAATATCTTTTATCAACTTCTTGTTTCCCTCGTGTGTGTATTCGCCTTTGCTATCTTGTCGACCAATCAAGAAGCTAGTGAGTTTATCGAACTCTTTAGGATTAACCACCTCGGTGCTCTCCCGCGCTTCCTCTTCCATCATCCCACTATCCATTTTCTCTTGCACCTCATCTTCTTGTTTTTTGTTTGCATGTTTCATTAGTCTTATAGTATAGCCCTCCCTACTCATTGTGTGAGGTGTCGTATTAGCTTTCGCATTGGTGCTATTCGTCAACCTCACACCCTAACACATAAATGAATTTAAGTTATGTGAACGAAGGAGTAATACTAGAATGGTAGGAATTAATCTTACTAGTCGGTCATTCTCCAAGGTGCGTGCTTTGAATATTTTCCAACTTTCTTGTAGAATATCGGTGTAGGCCACCCAAGGGTCCTCATCCTTAAAATCTCCATAAATGTAATGTTTAGACAACATTGCTCTATGATCCCGTGCCGCCTTACTCAAGCGAAACATGGTTGTGTCAAAAAATTTCTCCATATTTGGGGCAACAATTTTGAATGGTACCTACATAAGGTTATAAGAAAATTTGGATAAAATCTCATTCATGTGTACAAAAATAAAAATACCTTAAATGAAGGTAGAAACTTACCAAACACTCCTCCCATAATTCAGTCCTCTCCTTGTCGGGGACCTCGTGCCAAGATTCATACTTTATATCCACACGAGTTCGACCAATTTTACCAACCCAACTCTTCCATAAATAATACTCTTCCGATATTGGTTCCCCACCATCGTTGAACGTCATGTCCGTCAAAATCCCCTTCTTCATCCTTTTTTGTAAGACGGCACAATATGTCCTAGGACGCCTCACCCCCTTTTTTTTAACACCTCCCGCGGTGCTAGGCGTTTTAGGGCTTTTGGGGATTCCTACTACCTTCTTCTTAGGTGGTGCCATAACTCCTCTACAAAAAATAGTTTACATATATTAAATAACCTCACTATCAAGAAAGAATAATTATATGCTAAATTAATGGTAAGTAGTCACTTTAATAATCCTATTATTATCCTATTAGACTAATGGTAAGTAGGGTTTAATTAGGATCCTATTAGACTAATATAAATTGCCTATCACATGCTTCATCCTTAATTCTTTGTAATTAAATTAGTGCATACATATATGACATACTTAACCCTAGATTAGTAGTAACATAACTAGTGACCATCAAGACTAATCAAAAATATAGCCCATAATCCCAATTGATTAATCAAGAATGTAGCCCATAAAACAAAGCTAGTTTGTAGTAATAATTAAGCAACGCCCATGAACAAATAAGACAAATTAGCCAATAAACAACATTGATTATACAATTGAAGCAAAGTGCCAAGAAATACCTTTTCAAGTAGAATAAAAACCCTAATAGTATGGACAAAGAAGCTACTTTCTTGTTCTAGAACTCAAGAAATGGGGCCAATGTGAGTAATGGTGTTCTTGGTGGTTGGAGAAGAAGATTTTGTTGGTGGAAGAGAGTAAATGGGTGGGAGGAAAGTGAAATTTTCGGAACTAATGTTGAGAATGGGTAGAGGACTAGCTAAGAAAATAGTCTAAGTGTTACTTATTCTGATTTTTTGTACTGTCCGGCTACGTTTCCGAAACCGTAAAGTTAGCCGGATAAGGCAAAAAAAATTAACCTTGCCCGGCTATGTTTCCGAGTTCGTAAAACCTAGCCGGAAGTTTTAATTATAAAAGGGGCAGACGGGTTTTTTTTCCCCAAATCTGCAAACCCTCCCCAAGTTCATCCCCAAACCAGTCCGCCCCTCTCCAAATTTTTCAGTCGAATCTCTCACCATGGTTAGGACTAAAAATCTTTCCACAGGCAAGCAAGTTGCGGAAATCCAACGACAACAAGAGGTGCAATACGAGTCCTCTTCCGAGGAGGAAGGAGAGTCACCTCCAAGAGCCGAAGAACACGTGGGTGGGAGCCGATTAAGCAAGGCCAAATCGAGGAAGACAAAGCGGCAAAGAGGCCATGATAGGCCCCCTGAAGCATCGGCAAGTCGGAATTTCTACAATCGTACGGCGGAGGCCAACTATGTCGAATGGTGTGGGCGGAAAACACACACCACCAAGGTGATTAGCCCTACCTCTATTGACACTTTGCATATGGGGTATTTGGTTGCTCATTTTCAGCCTAGTTATTTAGATAAATTGCTCTTGCTTGAATCCCCATGCCATCAAGATGAGGTTGTGCAATTTTATGCAAATTTAGGAGAGTATGAGTCGAATAACATGTGCACTAAGGTGAATGGTAAACGGATTAATGTCACTAAGTTTCATATAAATGAGTTCCTAGGCTGCCCTTATGTTGATAACTCATACTTGCGCCCTAACCACCCAGAAGGCCCTAATGAGATTTATAATTTCAACAAGTTTCCTGAAACCGGGCCAAACCAACCCTTAGACCTTGAAGCAATGGGACGTAAGTACTTCAAAACTACTTGTCAGGGGGCGGGTAGTTGTCCAGGTGATTTTAATGTTGAGGAGCTTACGGTTTGTCAGAATGTGATTGAATGGGTGATTGACTTTTTTTCAGATCACAACTCACAAACTTCCCCCACATCCCCCAATTCAGAGTTCGGAAATCCCGTCTCCTACCCGGACGAAACTCTCCATCAGTTCCACCACAACCAATTCCCGATCAACCCATGACACCGAGAAGCAAGATCGCGGCGAGGAAGCCGAATCCAAACTGGTATGATTCTAACAAGTTTATCAGTCTCGATGCTTATAAGTATTATGGCATTCTTGTTAACAATGCTACAGTACTAGACTCATATGTGTTGGATAGAGATCGGGTTGAGGCACTAGGTTTAGGCCCTATGGTTGAGAAGTTTGCTATTCAAACTTGTGATGCCTTGTTGTTCGATGTTAGTGATCCCACCTATAAGGATGAGGTGTTGCAATTTTATGCTAATTTTGATGAACCTAGTGATGGTAAGTACACTACCATGGTTAATGGGAAAAGGTTTGAGTTTGATTGTTGGGTGATGAATGAGTTGTTGGGGAATCCTATCAAATCCGATGAGGACCTTTATCCCAACCTCAAGGATGGTCCACTTAATATCTTCTATGCTAATGCGTGGCCGGGAACGCAGATGATTAAACTCCCGTACTTGAATTATCTGAATTTAGGACATCACTATTTTGGTCGGGACCCATATGATGAAAGTTCAGCCGATGGGTGCAAAATGGCGTTCTGCCCCATTGATGATCGCATTGTGTACGAGTGGGTGCATAGAAGTTTCATCCCTACAGGAGGAAATGTCGGCGAGCCTAATGTTACCACGGTTATGACATTTTACTATGTCGTGAAGGAGGTTCCTATCAATCCCGGGTATGCAATATGTACTTGGATGAGAACTGCGTGGGCTAACGAGCGACATAAGAAAAACCTACCCTACGGGAGCCTAATCACTAAGTTGCTCTTGAAATTGGACCCTAATTTCCGATTTGAAGATGATCCCACCCCTTGCAAGCCATACGACTACCACTACTTTGAAAACCATAGGCCGAAATGGACTTTGGCCGATGGAAAAGGGATTGTGGCGCCTCCACAACAAAAGGCTAAGCGGGCATCAAGAAGTAAGTCATCTTCACCTCCTTATTCACAATTTATGCTACTTTTTATCATAGTTTAATTCAAATATGAATTTTCATTTTTTAGGTAGGGAGGTACCCGATGGAGAGCCTTCACCGCATGTTGCCAACATGAAAGCTATGTACGCTGGCATGAAATCTAAGGTGCTCACATTGATTGGCGTTAGGAAGGACGCTTACGAGGCAAGGAATGAGTTGAGAGCCCTCAAGCGTGCAGAAGGATTTTCCACAAGTGGGGACGCCTCGCAGGGACATGGTGGCAGTGATCATGACACCGACTATGACATGGAGCCTTGATTTACTTTAATTTGTTTTGAATTTTTAGTTAAGAATTGATTTGCCTTATCGAATAATATTACATTTCAACTGTATTTCAGTAACGTTTGAATGCCACGGAAATTGATCCAATGTTTGTGCATTTACAATTCCTACAAGTGTTTGCAGTATCAATTTTATATAACTACTGATTAGTTAGTGCGCGCTAGTTTTCGCCTAAAAATAACACTTCCGGTTACATTTACGAACTCGGAATTCTAGCCGGATAAGTCAAAAAAATTAGTAAACCGGATGACAACCAGGGAACCCGTCTGGAAGTTGAATAAAATGCCTTGCCAAAACAAAAAACTTCCGGGTAACTTATTTCCGAATTCGGAAATCTAGCCGGACAGGCTTGTTCAACATTTTCTTATCCGGATGGTTAGCCGGAAGTAGGTTCACCCTAATTTTACACTATCCGGGTAATGTTTCAGATACCGTAAAACTACCCGGATAGGTTAAAAATTGAGATTTGTCGACTTTCTTTTATTCTATTGGATAGATCAAACAAAGGTGCAACCAAATGTTTACATGAATTACATATTCAAACTAAGTTTGGACTAGTTGTATTATGAATAACTGATAACACAAAAAGATCAACGACTAACGCCTCAACTTAGTCTTCGGCTTAACTTTGAAAATCAACTTCCTCTTCCGTTCGTTTCCTTTGATGTCTATCACTATGCGTTCGGCGTGATCGGATCTTGCGCGATATGTTGACATGTTTTCCTCTGTTTCCTCCATATTAATCGCGTCTTTCTTCGTTGGCACAAAAATGTGAGCAGCTCGTTTGTCATACTCCTCGAATAGCTCATCACCACACACCATTTGTTTCCCATCAAGAACAATCTCGTAGTGCCGATCAGAAGGATCCTGAACATAGTAAACTTGGTCACCTTCGCCAGCAAGTATGAACGCATCCGACTTTGATCCCACTTTCTTCCTATCAACCAATTGAAACCCTAAGGATCGGTCTTAGTTCCTGTCTTTTGATCAACCCACTGACACTTGAATACAACCACCTTCAATGCCACATAGTTTAACTCCCAGATCTGAACAATGGTACCGAAATACCTATCAAATGAGTAGGATCCTTCTGGATTTTTCTTCCGCGATACAGCGATTGATTCGGAAAATGTAGTCACACCGCTATTCTGCGAAACACCTTTAGCATCGCTCTGTTTGGTCCCGTACGAGTAACCCTTCACATCATAGCCGCTGTAGCTGATAACCGTCGTAAGCGGCCGTCTGGATAGCCATTTCACGTCCTCGGGATGGTCACCAATCTCTACCGTGTCCCTTAACCACTCACAAAAGGTTCTAATATGCTCATCATGTAGTTGGAAAGGCTTTAGGTTTGGGTATAGACTTCTCAATTCCTCCATATGAATGTCAACGTAAGGGCGAACCGATTCATGGTTTCGCATCACATACAGATGAGCAGCCTGCAAATCGACCGCTGGCGGGTTATGCAGCGTGCCTCTAGTTCCATGCCCGTTGAAACGAAAATCATGCCTCGAGGTGGGTAGTGCAACCGTGTCAATCTCATCTAAGTAAGCCGTACAAAATTCAATCGCCTCCTCCGCGACATATCTAGATACAATGCTTGCGTCAGGCCTGTACCTATTCTGCGAAAAGAATTTAAATATCTTCATGTATCTCTCGAAAGGATACATCCACCGGAGGAACACCGGACCACACTCCTTGATCTCCCGCACAAGATAGACAATCAAATGCACCATTATATCAAAGAAAGAAGCGGGGAAATACATTTCCAATTGGCACAATACTTCAACTACCATTGTCTGCAGCTTATCTAGCTTACGGCGGCTAACTATTTTCTGGCAAATTCCCTTAAAAAATAAGCAGAGCTTGCTGATGCACATCCTAACGTGGCTTGGAAGAGAACCACGAATGGCAATTATGTTCAAGTCTTGCATCAAAGTGTGACAATCATGTGATTTTAACCCTATCAATTTCTGCTCCTTAACATTGACACAGTTACCAATGTTTAAGGAAAAATTAGAGGGTACCTTCAAATCTTTCAGGCACTGCAAATATTTTGTCTTCTCAGCTGACGACATATTGTAGCAAGCTGGAGGCAAGAAAGTGTTCCCATCCTCGATTACAGGAGCCAGTTCCTTTCTAATACCCATTCTGTCCAAGTCTTTACGTGCTTGAAGTCCATCTTTGCTTTTTCCAGGAATATTCAGCAGCGTACCAAGCAAACTATCGCAGACATTCTTCTCAATGTGCATTACATCTAAACAATGTCTGACAGCCAAGTGCTTCCAATATTGTAAGTCAAAGAAAATGGACCGTTTCTTCCAAGGGCCGGGGATGGGCATCTTCCTACGGCTTTTCCAAAAATCATTTTCAATATCCTTGATTTTCTCGAATACCTCCTCGCCACTGATAGGAGGGGGGCGGTGCATTCTCTTCCTTCCCATTGAACCAGTTCTTAGCCTTACGGAACTCGTGACTGCATGGTAAGATACGACGATGTCCTTGATAAACAGTTTTTCTCCCGTGTTTTAATTGAGAGAAACTAGTATTCTCCTCACAAACAGGACAAGCTAGATGACCTTTGACTGAATAGCCAGCTAGATTACCAAGTGCAGGGAAATCGTTCACAGTACAGAACAACATTCCTTTCAACTTAAACCATTCCTGCCGATATTCATCCCACGTCCAATTCTCTTCGAACCACAGTTTCTGAAGGTCGTCAACTAAAAGTTCTAGGAACACATCAATGTCATTACCAGGCTGCTTTGGCCCTGCTATCATCAACGACAACATAACATATTTCCTCTTCATGGTCAACCACGATGGTAGATTGTAAATAACAACCATCACAGGCCAAGAACTGTGTGTACTACTCAAATCTCCATACGGATTCATACCATCAGTGGATAAACCCAACCTTACATTCCGAGCTTCCTTCCCAAATTCAGGATACAATTCATCAATTTTCTTCCACTGATCACCATCTGAACAGTGTGCAATCACATCATCATCTTCAACCTTCTCTCTATCTGCGTGCCATGTCAAGTTCTTAGCTTCTTCCTTGTTAGCAAACAACCTTTGAAGCCTAGGTATAATGGGGAGATACCACATGACCTTCGCGGGAACACGTTTGTTGGTTTCCTTAACAACATCTCCTCCCACATCCACTTTTTGTTTCACAGCTTTTTATCGTGACTCGCCACAAATGCTACAATTTTCTAATTTCATCTCATCTTCCCCTCTAAACAATATACAATCATTAGGACAAACATGAATTTTCTCAAGTTCCATACCCATTGGACATAGTACCCTCTTGGCAGCATATGCCCTATCAGGCAATAAATAATCAGTGGAGCAGCTGTCTAATCAACTCCAGCGCCTCTATTAATGCCTTATCTGAAAGCCCATGCTTGGCTTTTAAATTCATCAACAACAAGGTCGCGCTTAGAATAGTGTGGATTGACCCCTCATACAAAGGGGTCTGCTTATCATTATACATCGCTTCAAGCGCCTCTGGTTTTCCAAAAAAATGCATGGCAACATCATCTACCAAGTCATCCAATTTATCGTCATAATTACCAACCATTTCGTTTTCTCCTACAACCTCCATTGGTTCATTAACAACAACAGTGCTACGTTCTTCCCCATGCCATACCCACGTGGTATAGGAATTTTGGAAACCCCTAACAATCAAATGTTCACGCAAACCTTCAACTCCTAAATACACATCGTTAGTGCAATCCTTACAAGGGCACCGCATGGCCGACTGATTTTCTACTCTTGCATTATCAGAAGCAACATCAATGAAATATTCAACCAGTCCCATATACTCTGGTGAGGTCCGACGATTCTCCCTAATAATCCTACTACGTTCCATAACACTTGTGTACCTATTTTCATAAATTTAAACAAATATTAATGAATTCATTCATCTACATCGTGCTACTTGACAATATATCAAATACAATATGGTTTCATAAACACTAATAACTAGGAATCAACACGTAAGTTCATATATTATTCAACGAAATTAGGGACACACATACATATTCATGCTTGAAATTAACAAACATCCGCCCATCAATACTAAATTTAGCGGGAGATTACCTCATCGCGGCCTAGGATTCAGCGAGCCCAAATATTAGGAAATTCTCTGCGTCCTTCAACCCAAAACAAAGATGGAATAGAGTAGATAGAACAAAAGGATCCGTTTCTCATTTTATAAGATTCTGTTTTAGCTCATCCGATTACGTTTCTGAGTTCGTAAATATTGCCCGGCCATTTTTCCCTCTATCCGGACAAGTTTACGGTACCGTAAAATTACCCGGACGACTTTTTGACTTGACTCCACCGACATCAGAACTTTGCCCCGTCGACTTGACCGTCAAAGTCAAGCCGGTCAATGGGGAAAGTTCCGGCTAGCAATTTCCGGTGTCGGAAATGTAGGCTGGTCGGCGGTTAAACGCAACCGCCGACCAAAAATGGCAGTTACACGGCGCTTGCATCACAACCGCCGTGTAATAAGCCATCCGGCTAGACAACCTAGATTTACGAGTTCGTAAATCTAGAAGGACGGCGGTTTCCGTATTTTCCCGCGGAACCGCCGTCCTCCGGCGCCGTTTTCCGGCCTCTTTCTACTAGTGAATTTTCTGACAAATGATTTGAACCTTTGTCGTTGTCAAATAAAGATTCAAGCTTTTTTGTGAGTAAAGATTCAAGCTTCTTCATTGTTTAAACTCGTCAGATAGCTTTTGTTTGCTAATTGGTTAAGTTATGAACTTTGCTGTGTCCATAGTTGTTCACTGCTAATTAAGTCTGTTTGAATGTAGTATCTGTTCAGACATGTGTAGTGTCTGTTTGGATGTTTGAACGTAGTGTCTGTTTGGATGTTCTTGCATTTGTTCCCTCGAGTATTCGGATGTTCGAAATCATCTTCTGCTCTATGATGGAAAGCCTTGCTTTGGAGACCGCTGAAATTGCAATGCTAGTGTTTCTTGGCCCTGTGCATGTTTCTTTAGGGAACAGTCCTGCTCCTGAGTTAGTTGGTAAAGGGAAGAATGTTGAAGGTGAAGTTGTGGAGGATGGTAAAGTTGATGATGGTTCATGTGGCGGCAGTAAACGAAATGGACAAGTAGCGATGATGGAGATGATTGTCTTGTTGAGATTTAAATCTCATTTGTTACTGGAGAAATTTCATTTTTTGTTTTAATTTCACCGATATGGTGCACTTTGGATCTAGGTTAAAATTAATTGTGCGTATTTAACGTGCGTGTTTAGATCTAGCAGCATCAAAATTAACGCATCCACAAAATGCAATTTAGGGTTCGGAGTTGAGTAAAATGATATACTCATCAGAGCATCTACAAAATGCAGTTTAGATCTAGGTTAAAATATACGTGCGTGATTAACGTGTGTGTTAATTTAGATCTAGCAGTATAAAAGCTAAGGCATCTACAAAATGAAGTTTAGGGCTCAACCGATCCTATTCCATGCAAAAACAAGACCCATCCTATTCCATGCATTGTGATGCGTATTTTCTTGGTAATTTACTTAGTTGCAGCGGAATATATATAAATTGCTATATGAAAATCGCTTGAACAGCTGTCAGCCAATTAACTAGAAACCACGAACACCTGTCATGGGCGACTCAACTGAATCTTGAAATTGAACAACTTTCAATTAATCCGGAAAACCTCTTTTTTTATATATAATAAATCTCTGTCTAAAATTACAAGGCTGAGGGTTATATTTATAATCTCAAATAAAATCACAATCCTAACATTAATCTGGAAATAATAAATCTAATTCTTTAATTATTATGGAAAATAATTAAAATCTTAATAGAATTATAACAAATATTTATAGGAAAATTTTGGTAAGAGAATAATTCCTAATTAACATAATTTTCCATTTATACTCGTATCATTCTCCTCTTCTTCGAAAAGAATTGTTCTCAATTCTTGATATTCTTCATCTCCAATCAATATGAGTAAGTGGCTTCCATATATTTGATATGTGATGTACTTGCTTTTGCCAATCCTATCTTGCATCATCCTTCCCAAATTTGAATGGATTCTCCCTCGAATTCATCCTCTCAGTGACCCCTTGTCGAACTCACAAACTTTCGAATATCGATCAAATGACACATGACTAAAGTTGTGATGTGTAGCAAAGTCGCCAGTCTTTTCAAACTCAGAATTTACATGACTCCAAAATTCATCATTCTCAAGAAAAGAAATTGATTGATCATTCTGTGAAAATATAGATTTTATTTTCTCAGCAAGTTCGTATCAAGCTTCAAAAATCACAGGATGAACCAGTTCGTTCTCAGCATCTTCCTCGTTTATACCAATATCAAGTATTGGCATGTCACTTCCATCAATATCTTCTTCTTTAATCCCATCATGAACATTAAGGACTATAGAACATGAGTACATAACACTCTCGGTTTCAATCAGAGGAGTAGAATAATCATTAACATTCTCGACTTCAGTTAGAGAAGTAGAATTATCTTCTTCACCATCCTCAGCGACGTCTTCAATATTAACATCAACACAACCATCAACATCATTCTTTGCCTGAAATTGCTCGTTACTCGCCACAAGTTCAACCACAGAAAAAGACTCTTGTTTTAACATATCGGTAGAAGGTAAGAAAAGTCGATCAAGATGTTTCTTCAACTTAATCCACGAGTTGATTTCTGATTTTCCCTGAAGTCTTCGCTTTAATTCTAAAATTTCATACCACAAGGATGCATGTGCTATGAGTTTTTGTATAGAAATCCTGCACCTCGTGCGATCATCATACTCTTTAAAGTCAAAAATTCTCTCACATTGCTCGATCCATTCCAGATAGCTTTCTTGGTTTACCATTTCTCCAAACTCCGGGATATCCAACTTAAAACCCTGCCTCACGAATTCTGACACAAGCACCATCTTTTTCTCCAACGAAGCCATACGTTCTTCCATCATACTCTCCATGACCGTTCACAAACTAGAATTTGTGAAAACCTTTCTCTCGATGCCACTTTGATGTGTATTTTCTTGGTAATTTACTTAGTTGCAGCGGAATATATATAAATTGCTTTTGGGATATGAAAATCGCTTGAACAGTTGTCAGCCAATTAACTAGAAACCACGAACACCTGTCATGGGCAACTCAACTGAATCTTGAAATTGAACAACTGTCAATTAATCTGGAAAACCTCTTTTTTCTTTATAATAAATCTCTGTCTAAAATTACAAGGCTGAGGGTTATATTTATAACCTCAAATAAAATCACAATCCTAACATTAATTTGGAAATAATAAATCTAATTCTATAATTATTATGGAAAATAATTAAAAAAAATCTTACTAGAATTAAAACACATATTTATAGAAATATTTTGGTAAGAGAATAATTCCTAATTAACATAGTTTTCCATTTATACTCGTATCACATTCAATCTAATTGCTTCATATATTAGCCTACTCAGTGAATTGTCAATGAAACAGACGAAACAAGAAATGGAAATGCAGTCACAATTAGGTCTTGAAGCAGATCTGTTCTGAAATTCAAATTGAAATAGAATGACATGAATCAACGAGCTCAAACTAATAGTGGAAAATGACAATTACCTCAAAGCTGTCAGATTCAGCAGAGCCATCCTATCAAAACAACATTGGAAATACAAGTGTTAACCCGATATCACGAAAAATGTACATAACAAATGAAATCAGATTCAAAGCAATCTTCTATGTCCCCTAGTTTACGTTTACGGGAATCCATGATTCCCTGTATTTAAAAGCAACATGGTTAATTAGCAAAACCAACAAAATGATAAAAATCATTTCTTCTTCAAATTCAAAAGGCAAAAGTGTGACAATAGAAGAAGAATTGGAGGACTAATTTATTAATTATGTTTGTACTTTGAATATTGCACTTATGTGCCTATGGTTTAGCTAGCTTCAGTTATTTAGCTTTAGTCCCTTGTATGTACTATATACAGGACTTGTACTGCCTTATTCTAATTAAGCAATCAGATACAGATTATATGGTATCAGTCGCCTGACGATCCTCTTTCCAAAAACCCGATCTTTTCTTTCTGCGGCCGCCGCCGCCTTCCCCCTTCATCTCTCACGCACGCACAGGCTCTCTCATAGCCTTCTCTCTCCTTTTTCAATTCAAAAATTATTTTCTCTACCTTTTTTTGTTCTTCACTCGACGATGGCTGCTCGCAAGCATGATGTGCTCTCGATCAATACGATGATCCACCTACTCAACACCAAGCTTGAAGTTTCGACGTATCTGAAATAGAAGCAGCGGGTTGAATATGTGTTCAAGCTCCAAGGCTTGTTTGGTCATCTGGATGGCTCCTCCCCTCGTCCCCTCGCTCCCGTGCCGCCGATGGAAGCCTCCTCCTCCTCCTCACCACCGGACTCTGCCGCTCTCCAGAAGTAACAGGACGCCTACGACACAGCCTTTGCTGCCTACAGCCTCTGTCCATGGATGATCAGAGACTGTGTAGTGTGCTTCTCTCCTCATGTACTGCTGAAGCGAAGAATGAGATTTCGCAGTGTGCTACTGCTCAGGAGATGTGGGATACGTTTGCAAGTGCCTACTAGCACAACACCTCGATTGCTGTTTTTAGCCTCCGTCTGCAGGCTAACCTCCTCCGCAAAACTGGTACGATTCATGATCTTCATCTATCTCTTATGAAAATAACTGATCAGTTAAGTATTATGGGTCAACCTGCTGAGAACCGTGATAAACTTATGTGGTTTCTTACTGCTCTTGGCAATGATTATAAGAATTTTAGTGCCCCTACCTCGGTCGCCCAGCCAGCAGAGGGTGGCGCATGGGGCCCACGTGCAGCCGGTGGCGGCAGGTTTGGCGGCCGTCGTGGTGGTCATCGTCCCTGGTCAGCTCCTGGAGGTCCTGGTGGGTCCAGATTTGGTGTTTCGGGTGCTCCGATTCAGTGTTACACTTGTGGAGGCTTTGGGCATATCTCTAAGTTCTGTCTCCACCACCACAGCCCTATGGCCAGCAGCAGTACCAGACTTATGTTCCTCAGCCGGCACAGCTTCCATCGGCTCCTCAGGCTCTTGTTGCTCAGACCTATGCTGCTCTTGTTGCTCAGACCTATGCTGCTCTGGTTGCTCCTGCGGCTGTGGTTCCTCAGCCACTTTTGTATGTACCTCAGTATGTTCCTTATAATGCTCCTCAGGCTCAGCCCTCTCCTGCTCCTACAGTTTCGGACTGGTATTTTGATTCAGGAGCTACCAACCATATGAGTGCATCTACTTTGACCTTGACTGCAGTTGCTGCATACAATGGTAATACCTTTGTTTCTGTTGGTAATGATGTTTCTCTTCCTATTACTGTTCTTGGTGATGTTAGAGTTAGCCCATCTATACATATATCTGATGTCTTGGTTGTGCCTGTTATTACTAAGAACCTCTTGTCAATAAGTAACCAAGGAGCTCTGTGCTATTATTTCTTTTGATGACAAGTCTTTTATTATTCAGCACAAGCTCAGCAGGGCAATCCTAGGGCAGGGGCACAGTGAGCATGGGTTGTACGTGCTGGACCGTGGTGAGGCAGCACTCCTTTCAGTGATGAAGAAGAATAATAATAGAGTATCTTTTGAAGTGTGGCATACTCGGTTAGGACATGTGTCCTCTAATGTTATTTCTTTGTTGAACAGACATGGGTTTTTATCCCTTACTTCTGTACTTCCGAAACTTGGTATTTGTGAACCGTGTGCAATGGCTAAAGGCCATAAACTTTCTTTTGTTGAGAACCCAAGACGAGCTAATAATATTTTGGACTTGATTCATTGTGATTTGTGGGGGCCATCTCCGGTTGTTTCTGGAAACGGTTTTTCTTATTATGCTTTGTTTGTGGATGATTATTCGCGGTTTTCGTGGTTCTATCCTCTACGTCGTAAGTCGGACTTCGTCGATGTCTACTTCCAGTTTGAAGCATTCGTAGAGAACCAATTCTCATCTCGCATCAAGGTTTTCCAGAGTGATGGAGGGACTGAATTCATCAATAACAGGTTACAGTCTCACTTTGGAACTCGCGGTATTCACCATCAAGTCTCATGTCCCTATACACTTGAGAAAAATGGTAGAGTAGAAAGGAAGCACAGGCAAATCACGGAGATGGGCCTCTCCATACTGATTCATTCACACCTGCCGGTATCTCACTGGGATGACGCATTCAGTGCTGCTGTCCTCACCATCAATCGGCTGCCAACTCCGGTGATTGATAACAAGTCTCCCTCTGAAGTACTTTTTGGGCGTTCACCGGACTACTCGAACTTTCATCCATTCGGATGCCGCATTTTTCCTTATGTTCGGCCCATATCTGAGCATAAATTAGCCCCTCGCAGTATGCCCTGTATCTTTTTGGGCTATAGACTACAAAGGATTTAAGTGCTTGGATCCTGCTTCTGGTTGCATTTATATGGCCACTTTCCGTTCTCAAGAGCATCCACAGAGGCTCAGTTCTCTTACTTGGATGTTTCCTCCTTTGTTGACCCCACTGATCCCGATTTAGAGACTGTCTCTCTTGAGATCATTCCACCACAGCAGCCCTGTCCGGTGTGCCATGAGTGTTCTTCGACTGCATCAACAGTGATCGCTGATGAACCTGATCAGACTACTCCAGTGCCTTCTCCAGCATCCTCGAGTTCATTCGATTCACCTGGTGATTCAGGCTCATCTGAAAGTGGTTCTTTGACTCCTCCTGTTTCCATAACTCAACAGACTCCGACAGCTCCACCTGCCCCTCGTGCTCACCCGATGGTCACTCGTCATCAGGATGGAACAAGAGTAGCTCGCAGCCTTGGACTTGATTTTTGTGGCTACAAGATTGGTTGCTGAGTTGCTAGTACAGAAGGAACCGAGAAACTTCAAGGCTGTAGTGAAGGATTTACGATGGGTTGCTGCTATGGATGAGGAGATTGATGCACTCCAGCGGCAACAAACTTGGCAGTTGGTTCCTTATCCTCCACATGTTAATGTGGTTGGTTCCAAGTGGGTCTATCGCTTGAATTACAAACAGGATGGCTCTATTGAGAGGTATAAAGCACGTCGGGTGGCCTAGTGATTCTCGCAGGTTCCGGGTTTTGATTTCGATCATACCTTCAGTCCAGTTATCAAGGCTGCTACTGTTCGAACAGTGATTGCCATTGCCACTATGAAGAAGTGGCAACTTCATCAGCTAGATGTCAAGAATGCATTTCTGAATGGCGTCCTTGACAATCCAGTTTACATGGCGCGACCAGCTGGGTATCAGGATTCTGCACATCCTGATCATGTCTGTCTTCTGAGGAAAGTCATCTATGGTCTTAAGAAAGCTCCTATGGCATGGTTTGATCGCTTCAGTGCCTTTGTTAAAGGCCTTGGTTTTGTTGGAAGTTTGTCGGATCCTTATCTGTTCGTGTTCACCCGTGGCTCAGTCATCCTATACCTTCTCATCTATGTTGATGATATCATTCTTACCTGGAATGATAGGGTTGCTATTCGAAATTTCATAGCTCGTGCTGATCGGGAGTTAATTTTTTGTCAAGGATCTCGGACACCTCAGCTACTTTCTTGGCCTGGAGGTTACACCCACCTCTACAGGGTTGTTCTTGGGTCAAGCCAAGTATGCTGGGGATATTCTTCAGAGAGCTGGAATGATGGATGCTACACCGGTCTCCACACTGTTTCTCCCGTTGTCTCAGTTACACAGCAGCACCAGTGGAGCGTTTCATAATCAGAAGTTGTATCGGTTTCTTGTTGGTGCTCTTCAGTACCTTACCATCACTCGTCCTGACCTGTCCTTCGCTGTCAACCTTGTGAGTCAATACCTTCAAGATCCACGGGATGATCATTTTGCTGCAGTTACTCGAATACTCAGATATGTTCGGGGCACGCAACATTGTGGATTGACCTTTACTGCTGATGGTGTTTCAGAGGTACTTGCATATTCTGATGCTGACTGGGCGCGCTGCTTGGAGACACGTCGCTCTACTTATGGGTATGCCGTTTTCCTTGGTGGAAACTTGGTCTCATGGAGAATGAAGAAGCAACCCACAGTCTCTCGCTCAAGCTCTGAATCAGAGTACAGAGCTCTTGTGAATACTGCTTCGGAGGTAGTTTGGCTGTTACACATTCTTTGGGATCTGCGCTTTCTCTGGTGCTTCTTTGTGATAATAACAGTGCTATATTTCTTGCGGAGAACCTGGTTACTCACAAGAGAGCTAAACACATCGACATCGACTACCACTTTGTGAGGGAACTTGTCAGTGCTGGCAAGTTTCAAGTTGGTCATGTTCCGACTTCCTTACAGGTTGCAGACATCTTCACCAAGGGGCTCAATCGTGCATTGTTTGACTTATTTCGGTCCAAATTTCACGTCTCGATCAATCCGACGCTTCGCTTGAAGGGGGTTGTGACAATAGAAGAAGAATTAGAGGACTAATTTATTAATTATGTATGCACTTTGTATATTGCACTTATGTGCCTAGGGTTTAGCTAGCTTCAGTTATTTAGCTTTAGGCCCTTGTAATTAAGCAATAAGATACAGTTTACAAAAGGTTCCCCAATGCTACATGTACATGAAAATTTTCATTTTTTTGTTTTAATTGCCAATTTCTGTTCTATTTCTGTGAATTGGAGGAGCTTCTGCAGATCCGTGAAAGTGAGGTTCATCATCATGTGTGCATGTTTCGTGCATGCACGACTTAAATTAACACTATTTTTATTTTATATCATTACGTTGCACATCACACACACACGTGTCTGGCAGCGGACCGTTGGATATGGCATTTCACCGCGTCTGGCAGCTACACGGTAAAATCAGCGTACCATGCTGTAGTGGAACATGCTCGTACAACACATCAACATACCACGGCACTTAATTCTGATGGTTCGGAGCAAGCTTTCTGGAGGAAGTTCAGGAAGTTCTGAGTACCTAAGCGCACCCTTCACTTCGCTTGGAGAATGTGTAGATATTCTCTCCCCACTGTGGCCAATCTGCGGACACGTGGAGTTGGATATTGAGCCAACTTGCCCTCTTTGTTTGGAGAAATTAATATTGAGACTCTGCTATTCACTTGTTCTTTGAATATAACAACGCAACGGAAGCTTGGTCGTCACTTGGCCTGCTGAATAAAGTACAAGAGCTAGCTGGCGCTCGCGGCGATGTTTGGGTCGGAAATCTCTTGAAGGATGATGATGCTGGGTTTTGCAACTTAATTCTTGTATTCCGCGATGGTAAATTTGGTTCCAACGGAACCGGCAGATTTCGATCAGATCCACATGGGGGGCAAAGAAATTGTAGCCACGGTTACTCTACCTGCCTGAGGAGCTACAAAACGGCACAAGGATGGAGGGATGCGCAGTCCGATGCTTTGCTATCGGCTACTTTGCTGCGACCACCGGATACGGGCAACTCTGTTTACTTTGATGCAGGGATTCTCAAATCCACCGTACGCACTGGTGTGGTAGTTTTCGAACCAGCCGGAAAGTTCATGAAGACTTATGCTCGCAGGTTTTCGAATGTCCAGGAACCAGCGCTGGCCGAGTGTCTGCCTTTTGAAGAGGCCCTTATGATGTCTACGGAGCTACAACTCAGCTCGATAAACATAGTGGGCGACGCGTTGCAGGTTATTTACATGGTACCGGGCGAGATCGAATGTGCTGTGAATTCTGAATCCGTTATAGCTGGAATCAGGAGTTTGCTGGAGCATGACCCTAACACATGACTCTACCGGGTACCTAGAAGCAATAATCATATAGCTCATTCTCTAGCAAATTATGCTAAGACATGTCCCCTACTTTGTAACTCTTGGAACTCTCCTCCGAGTTTCGTGTCTTTCATTTCTGGACGTTTTCCAGAACCCTGAATGAAGGAAAGCAATTTTTTCAAAAAAAAAAATCAAAGTACAATAAAACTAAAATTCTAGTTAGACTAACTGTCTGATTACGAATAAGATATTTACAAAGTGTAGTATTGCGCTCAATAATATTATCTAGTTAACGCAAAAGGCATAAACCGCTTAACAAAGGATCCGTATCCACACGCAATATCAACCTTGTTAATCAAGGATCTTTAATATATGCAACACGAAACCTTAATCTGTGTCATTCAAGCATATATATACACCTTGATCCAAATTGTAGACACATAAAAAACACAAAACGAAGCATCAAAACAAGATGCAACCGAATCTTAATGGTTTCAATTTAACTACAGAGTCAAAGTTTTGTGATCATCAGAAAAATAACTAAAATCTTAATTTGAAGGATATAAAGGTTCTGTATATAAATTTCATACATAAGTCAATAAAAGACGATCAAATTAATATTGTTTCCCAATTTTTCTCATGATTTAGGGGAGATGGAATAGAGGCCGAAGGTGGTTAGAGTTTAAGATTCTTGAGATGTATAATACTTATCCATTAGGGTTAATTAAATCAATATTTACAATCTAAATATTACAATTAAGTATGAAATATCACAAAATATTACTATTTTGGCTCAATTAGCATTTATAGTAAGGTGAACTTTTCGGGATTCGGTGTGGAGCAAACCTAGTTGACCTTTATATATAAGCCATTATTTAAGAATGCGTGTATTATCACTTGAAAGACTTTCAATACCCCGATCACCATGAAATGATAGTATTAAAGGGCTGTTTGCCTGAGTTTCTCTGTAAAACACTTCAGTTCAGTTCATTATTTTTTATTTTATTTTTAATTCAATTTTGTGTTTTTATTTTTCGGTTCAGTTTATTAATTATTTTTTAAATTCAGTTTAGTGAGAAATAAACTCAAACAAACAAGGTCTAAAAATATATTTTGTGAATATATATCCTTCCTAGTTCTTAATGATGATGACTAGCTAGGTGTATAACCGTGTGTCGTATTGTATCTAGATGGATTAGAAAAAACTTAAACCCTAATTCTTCATAAATAAATACCATATTTGTTAAATGTTTTAAAATTTCTTTTTTTATCTGATGGTGATTGAGTATAATAATGAACTAAATCTCAATGTTTTAGTTTTTTATTTTCATTTGGAACTTATTGATATATTCTATAAACCCATATTTCTATTAATCAATACTTTATGTGTTTCTATTTCTCCAATTCAGCCGTGGTTGCAGAGACACTTCTGCGAAGCACACATTCCGCCATTTATACGGCAAGCGGACCCCCCCCCCCCCAACCCAACGAAACAATAAATATTCAATCATAACATAAACAGGTTAATTTAGACATTCAAAGTTAGCGTTTTAGAAATATATTTACAAAAACCAATGAAATAATAAAGAATAATTATGATATATTCTCATTTTCATTAGACCCGCATACAGCAAGTCCCGAGTTTAATCAATCTATCTAAACCCTAAAAGATTGATGAAATGAACTCTAACTAGCTAGTTGGAAATCAACAACCTTATCAATTAATCAAGCATACCAGAGTAGCTGAAATGAACTCTAACTAGCCTTATGAATTAATCAAACATATACCAGAGTTGAGAGCAAAGAAAGCAAAGACTATGAGAAGAACAACAGTGGTTGAGAGCTTCATTTTTTACGTTTCACTGATCAGAAGAATAAGGTGCTCTGGGTATATGTTTCTGTGTAAATGATTTGGATGTATTAGTCTGTTTATATAGCCAAAACTTGGCTTGTTTTTGGGATATCATATCAATTATTTTATTATCAATTATTATTCCATGGTCGACCCGATCTGGCTACAGATTCAAACAGCTCTATTATCTTATTTATTAATCAAAGTTGGATAAGGTTTGCCCGTTAGCTCAATGATTGCATTGTATTTAACGGAAAAAGATTGCGTTGACCCATTGATCAGCAGGCATCTTCATCAGTTTCACATTCGAACCGTTTAAGTCGGTGCAAAAGTCATTGATTATAATGTTAAAATAAACAGATGATCAGTTTAAGTATAATGGACCCATCCCTAGCTACCATAATTTATTCCTACCGGCAACCGGCACCGTCAACCGAAGTCGAGCATATATACATAGCCTGATAGCCAATTAACTAAATGTGAACCAGAGGAGATATTTAATGGAATTATTAAAATGTAATTAACCTAGATGTATGGCCAATACGGGAAGAAAACCAAATTTAATTTGCATGCTACTTTAAAGAAACATAATGGGTGCAAATGAAGTTGCATGGCCATATTTCTAACAAATGATTTGAACCTTTTGTCTTGTTGATATTTGTATCTCATTTGTTGCTGGAGAAAATTCATTTTTTTGATTTAATTTCACCACTATGATGGATTCTAACGCTGCAGTTTAGATCTAGGTTAAAATTGACTGTGCGTGTTTAACGTGCGTGTTTAGATCTAGCAGCATCAAAATTAACGCATCCACAAAATGCAGTTTAGGGTTCGGAGTTGAGTAAAATGATATACTCATCAGAGCATCTACAAAATGCAGTTTCGATCTAGGTTAAAATTAACGTGCGTGTTTAACGTGCGTGTTAATTTAGGGCTCAACCGATCCTATTCCATGCATTGAATCTAATAGCTTACTTAATTAATTTCCCGTGGCAGTGAATTGTCAATGAAACAAGAAATGGAAATGCAGTCACAATTAGGTCTTGAAGCAGATCTGTTCTGAAATTCAAATTGAAATAGAATCATATAAATCAACAATCTCAAACTAATAGTGGAAAATGACAACGGTTTAGAAAATACAATTACCTCAAAGGTGTCAGATTCAGGAGAGCCATCCTATCAAAACAATACAAATACAAGTGTTATATATAACCCGATTTCACGAAAAATGTAAAACACAAACACAGACTAATTACCTTAAGTCTCACAAGGTAGCAGACATTAGGCGGGAATTTGGATAAACTCAAGTGAGGTCTTATAAGGTCTTCCAAAGCATCCACGAAATGCAGTGTGACCAATCTACACATCCCCTCTTGCTTGCAGCCCCTGGCAGCTCATGTAGGCCTTCTTCACTCTGTTAGAAAAATCAAACAAACTTATCCGATCACAACTACAGCAGATTTTGACTCCCACAGTTACGCCACGAGGCATTAGAACCAATACAAACACGTCCCCTCTTGTTTGCAGCTCATCACAAGCCTTCCTCACCCTGTTAGCAAAATCAGACCAATTACCTTAACACATAACAAATGAAATAGAATGACATCAATTTAAATACTAGTCCAACAAATGGAGAAATTACATTCAAACAGAGAAATTTCATTTTTTGTTTTAATTGCCAATTTCTGTTCTAATTCTGTGAATTGGAGGAGCTTCTGCAGATCCGTGAAAGTCAGGTTCATCATAATGCGTGCATGTTTCGTGCATGCACGACTTAAATTAACACTATTTTTTATTTTATATCAAGCACATGCACAAAAAGAAACACATCCAATTCCCTTGAACGTCACACGCACCCATGAAACAAATTGATTTTCTTGCACATCAGACGCACGCATTCAAATGTTACCCTAAAACAATGTTAAATGTTATGTTATAATAAATCATGTAATCATATTACAACATGAATCGAGACAACGAGCGATCAAGGTGCAGTAAGTAATGGATGATGAGATGAATTGATGATAGGTTTGTTAGTTGAGAGTGAATGAGTATATTTACTACCCATCTGGTTAGAAGTTTTATCGCTTGCACATGATCCACGCGCTTTATCGCATGTTATTTGCACGTGTTTAGTTTACGTGCTTCGATAAATTTCAAAGTATTTTCTCATTTGTGTACTCTTTAGAGAAAAATATAAGCGAACGTTTTTAAATTATTTATTTATTTGATTATTATTTATTAGTACATATATTGTGAGGATACATGTCTAATGGTGATTCGTTAGGGTGCCTTTTCTACATATTATTTATAATTTTCTTAGCATAAATAATAATAGTATAATACATGAATTCGAAATACTACCCTGCATGCAAAAATGTACAAGTTTGATTAATTACTTGAAGAATTTTATAGTTTGCATGTAATTAATAATTATGAATACATGGCGCGTGCAATGTGCGTGCCGGATTTTACCTCCCACGTATTCTCAGTGAATCTAATTTTCGTCAAACTGAAAGATGTTGAACTGAAATAAAATATATTATTGATATATGAATCCAGCTCATGATTGTGTCCCAATTAATTGCCTAGTTTTTTCCTCACATATGTAACCAAGTACACATTCTTAAGCATAATTCCATTAAATGGACCACATTTATATATTATATTGAACAGGATCCTATATCTAAAGGAGGAAAAAGGACCTTTTCAATAGAATACACGGACGAATTATGCAATCCCAGGGTAATATCAACAGTGAGGTTAATTTTCTAAATATTATTATAGGATAATTTAAGTGACGAGGTTAATTTTTATACTTCCATATTTAAGGTCCTAATAAAAACTAATAAGTCAAAACTATTTAAGTTCGTCAAAGTCGTAAGACACGCGTATAGCATGCAGCCATTCTGAAACGTAACGGCAGCTGGAAATCTGCTATACAATCTCCCTGCTATATAATCGTTTCTGAACATCCAGGGGCCTTCTTCGAAGTCGCCGTTGAGCACCCCGTCCCCCCTGGGCGACGGCGTCGACGATGGGGCCGCAGGCGGGGTTGCTGAAGACGAGGTCGGCGGACGGGTTCTGTGCGCGGAAGGCCCAGGCGTACGAGTCCCACCCCTGGACGCTGTACAAGGTCTGCAGGTCGATGGTCTGTGAGGCCGCCTTGACGGAGACGTTGAGGGACTCGATCTGGGCGGCGCTGAAGGTGACCGAGTACAGGGAACCCTCCACTTGCTGGCTCATCTCCGCGTCGTTTCCCAGGCCGTTCACCCTGCTTCTGCTCCGACTCCACAACCTCCACTGTGCCCTTGGATTTCCACCCCGCCATGCCGCTCTCGAAGTCGCGGTTCACCACCAAACCTGTTTCCCCACACATTTCATCTCAGAATAACACAAACGAACAAGCTGAACGGGGGAAGAAGAATTAAACTATATACAAAGTTTTACTAGCACTAGTGCTACATATCAAATTATTCAAACATGTATGCATCATTCAATGGTCACTCGACTAATTAACGAACATCTGATATATGGATTCTAGCTAGGGTTCGGCACGTACGTAAAGAACAAGAAACAAGCCATCAATAAACATATATAACGATTAAAGTACACACTTTTCTGGGGAATATAAGCGACTTTGGTGGCAAGCACATCAGAAATGGTTTTCTTATGCAACCAATGATGATCATCCTGTTTGGGCACAGGATGAGAAGTTCCTTTTCTGTTTCCTTGTTGCGAAATATAAGCAAACAAATCACGTATATATATACACATGAAATATAAGCAATCATGTCCATAACTGCATAAAATAATACACATGATGCAGATGCTTCGAATGCCAATTATTTATTTGATTAAATTATGAAATTCTTGTTTATTTTATTTTTAATAAAGTACGTGCATTATACATGCGCGTGAGCTCTGAGCGCGTGCATAATATTAATATCCAATCTGTATTTTTCATTGTAAAATCTTTTCATTTAATTTTGCAAGTTCCTGATCATCAACAGATTATTATCCCCCATTTTATCTTCCTAAATTTTAGGGCATAAAAGTAAATGTCATATTCGACAAACCTAGAATTTTAAAAACGTCTCCATTTTTTTATAAATATTTATGTTATATCCTTTATCGAGAAAATGATTTTGTATAATTTTGTTGGGTATCTCAAAAGAATATGTTTGATTTTTAACTACGTGGATATTTTTAATTGCATAAATTAATGCGTATATGTAATTACACGTGGTAACAACGTAAAATTATTTTGTACCGAAGAAAAAAGATACATGAACTTCTGCGTGCGCTTGTAAGAAACGTGCGGATCTCGCAAGGCAGGTCTTTGGAGTTTGTATAAATTAGGATGAGAAATAACACAAAAAAATAAAAAATAAACATTTGATTTAGAAACAGGTGTGGGACTCCAACATCTTCTCAAATCGTCTTCTCCGATCATAATAATCAACATGATTATTGATTATTGATTATTCAAATGATATGATTATTTGAATGTTGATGATTAATTATTGATAATTTGATATTGATGATGTTATGTTTCTTATGATGATTTGATGTTGGTCGTTACGATTTTCATGATTAGATGTTGATGTTTTGATGTTTAATTATGATGATTTGAATGTTCATCATGGATTATTGATGGTGTGATGTTGATGATCATTATTTTTTGATGATTTGATGGTTAGTTATGAAACTTTGAATGTTGAGGATTGATAATTTTGAAGAGACTAGTTTTATTATCCGCCGTGCGATGCACGTCAACTATTTATTTAAGATGTCAAGTCCTGATTATATGTTACCCGAGTATGCACTTTAAATATAATTGTTTACATTAGTAACAAACATAATAGTGATATAAAATATCATTTTGAATGCAATAACATTAATAAGTACTTGTTTTTATATATAATTCGAGAAGAAACTATTAATTACATTGAGAATTAAAAGTGAAATGTCACTGAATACTACATTGATAGTGTCTGAATTAGTTTTTCTTCCACTAAAGTTGGTGGCATAATAAAAATTCTTACACACTGTTTTGTTATTTCCCTTGATAATGCTTCATATAGCTGCCCATGCGAAACAAAATCTAAGGTTATTGGCATTGTAAAGCACAACCTCACTGGAATGGAAGTGCATTAAATAATTTATATTAAATATCAAAGTTTTATTGAAAAATTTGGCATAAAACAGATACATAAAGGGACAATTTATAAAATACCATACTCCTGGACTGTTTTAGCATTAATCATTGTTTGTTGAGGTTGTTATTCACTACTACAAAGGGGTGGATGCAAGGCACATATTTAAGGCGTTTGATGGGGGCGCATTTTTTTACGCCTTGATTGACAGTAGCGAGTTCGCTACCTCTTCAAGCTAGGAAAAAAAATTACATTCAAGACGGAAAGAGGCAGTTAAAGGTGGAACTGGGATTTGACATTAAAAGATACTTGACCAAGGCGGAAAAAATTTATCCGCCTTAAATTGAATTGGTTGTTGCGATCTCGTAACCTTTGTAGTAATATAAACGTGTCTGTAGCGATTTCGTAGCTTAGCTCGGTAGTCGTAGGTTTGTTCGTTGCGATATCGTAAACTTTGCTAAACCCTAATTTTAGCAGGCGATGATATGGGAAATGTCTTAACTGGGACGGTAGTATATTGCGTTTGCTGTTACGGTATCGCTTCTTAAAAGGTCAAATTTGTCATTGCTCAATGTACAGTGCATGTGAGGGTGATTGAAATGTTACGAGGTCGCTGGCTACTCAAATGTGTGAGCAAGGTCGTAACGAGTTCGCAACAGACTCTGTATGGGTCACAGATTTAAGTTGAACTGGCCGTTCTAACTCCAAAACTTTAAAAGGGTCTAAACAGGTGGGTCTAAACAGGAGGTCTCATTGTTCCCGTGTTGGTATAGGTAAGGTTTAACTTGCGTAATGTACTGGCTTGTCTCTTGATTTTGGTTGATTTCACTAGTGGAAAACGGGACGGAACACGGCGGTTCCGTCCCGGTTGGACGGCGGTTTTGACCGCCGTCCATGGTGGCGCCGTCCAATTGGCGCCACCGTTACTCGGCGGTTGAAACCGCCGAGTAAGGTTTACGAGTTCGGAAACTTACCCGGATGGGTACATTTCCGGACTCGTAAACACCTGCTGCTAGCAGGAGGCTACCCCGGCCATTACGGGCCGGACGGTTAGCCGGAAGGAGTTTTTTGCGCACCCGGACGGTAAGCCGGGAGATTTTCTGGCGGCGGCAGTAATCCGGCCACCGTGAAACGGTGGTGGAAAATATGTAGTTCCGGATAGGATTACGGTACCGGAAAGTTAGCCGGACTGAAGTGTTTACTTAACCGGACGCCTGCCAGGGAAACGTTCGGGAAAATGGGTGAAAAGAAGCCAATTTCGTCCGGCCAGAATTCCGAAACCGGAAACCTAGCCGGAAGTAATTTGAACTGTCCGGCCAGGATTTCAGATGTCGTAAAAGTGGCCCGGATAATTCTTTAAAATCTGATTTTTATTTATTTCGGCTTTTGAATACAAAATAGAAAGTATTTAAATGGCGCTAGTGAAGAATTATATGTTTCAAATGGTTGTGATGTATTACGAATGAATGTATAATGTAATAAATCACTTGAATGCGCTAAATACAACAATTGCCAATAATACATAATGTGTCAATTTTGAACTAGAGCATGTGCATACGAAGTTACGACAATTGATGCAATAGTACTCCTCGGTCGATTAAGGTCTTTGGGTGAGTAGGGGCTTGTATCCTCTTCGAAAATCTGTGCATTAGCATACACAATTCAATATATGACGCAAACATATGAATATGTGTAAGGTAGATGCCTTATAGATTTGGAACTTACGGGCTCAAGGTCTTGGTCGAATTCGTTAAGTCCCGCTACCAATTTGAGCTCATACAACATAACGTAGTACCCGCATTCCCTGCTGCTAACTTGTCTCTTGTACTTTAACACAAAAGGAAGATCACATTGTTAAATACAATCGATCGATGTCGATAATACTAATGTTATTAATGAGGGAGAAACGTGTAGAGTACCTTGATCTCAGTCATTCCAAACTCTCTCCTAGAGGGATTGACATGATTCAAAGCTTGTCTAAGGAGGTGTTCGAAAGACGGGATTGGCGGACGATGGAGAGGATCTATCCAATAAACTTCTTTGGTTTTTTTGTGGATCAAAACCAAGGTCCAATATTTACTAAATAAAAAATGCATATCCATTTGTCAATAATGACAACATAAAAGTTAACATGAGATAATAATGTATAGAATTAGTTAATATGAAATGCTTACCCGGAAATGAGTGGTGCTAGGAAGAATAATTTGTCCTCCACACCGAGAGCCTCTCTCATGTAACTTAATCGCTCTGCATCAGTATGACCTAATTCTTGGATTCGCTCAGGGCATAGGAAGTCTATCCATGGCTTCAACCGTTTTTGAACTAATTGATTCAAGAAACTTAAGAAAAAAAATATGAATGGTTAAAACAACGGGGAGAACGGCGGTTGAAAACACACAAGATAATATAGTCTCGACATTAAAATTACTTACAGTTGGAATAAGGACATTAGGGGCTCGGTTACCTTGTCACCCTTCCATAGATCTTCAAAATCACCCCAACACATTACAATTTGCCTTCCAATACCACCAAATAATTCCGTTGGAGCCGGGAATTCGTAGTATCCAAATTTGCAATGTGTAGACAATTTATCATACAACACCTTCATAGGCGGTGTCATAGATTTAACTACAACATCTTTTGGGGCGGTCTTTGGGGCGGTCTTTGGGGCGGTCAAGGGTTGGGGAATTGTTTTTGTAATTTTTGGCTCAACCTTGCGTGCAACGCTCGTAATTGGGTTGTATAGGCTAGCGGGTTGAGTCTCTCCTAAACTCTCGACAACAATTAGCCTACGAGGCCAAAGTAAATACATACCTTCCGCCGGTCCAACAACCTTACACGGGCCTTTGGGTATGGGAATTCGAGCGGTTGAAACCAAAGCTTTTTTCAAGCAAACCTCCCCCAAACCAGTTGCAATTTTAACGTCGCCATGCATCTTCGCCGACTCATTGAAAATTCCATTTGCAACATGCATAGTAGGCTTCCTCACTCCACCATCGATATATAATTTGCATGGATATGTGACATCGACCTTGACCTAATTAAAATAGTGGATTCCATTTTTAAAGTAAGGCGAGGTAAACATGCTAAGACTATTAAGAGAACGAATATAGAATTTGAATAAGAATGCGATCGAAAAGTGAGTTAGTGTGTTTACCTTTTTTGGTCGGTTTAAGTTATCATCACATATGTTTGGTTGTGGCGATGGTGGATTTGGTTGTGGCGATGGTGGATTGCCTTGCACCTCACAAACATCGGGTGAGTGACGTGAACCACATGAAGGAGGTTCCCAATCGTCGCTTAGATCATTCAAATTTGGTGGGAGAATTGCGCCCATTTGCTTGGCTATTATGCGGAGAGCTATGTCCCTTTTCATCATATTCTTCACGGCCTCATCAAGCTCCTTCTTGGTATCACCGAGCTCTTTTTTTGTATCTCCAAGTTCCTCTTGCAACTTGTTGTACTTGGTATGTCTTGGTGGTTTAGAAGATTTTGGTTTGCCGATGAGATCTCTCTTCACCACATGTGATGCATATCCACGAACTCTACCGGGGTGTTCCTTCCGTTCCGTCGCCTTACAAAGGATGTCATCGTCTTGTGTGGGAACGAATTCTCCCGAGGCAATTTTCTCTTTGACACCATCCTATCATTTAATAGAAAAAAAATATATGGTAGAAAGAAAAATAGATAGGAATAATATTTGTAATAATATTAGCTCAATATATTCAAAGAAACAACTTACAATATCTTTTATCAACTTCTTGTTTCCCTCGTGTGTGTATTCGCCTTTGCTATCTTGTCGACCAATCAAGAAGCTAGTGAGTTTATCGAATTCTTTAGGATTAACCACCTCGGTGCTCTCCCGCGCTTCCTCTTCCGTCATCCCACTATCCATTTTCTCTTGCACCTCATCTTCTTGTTTCTTGTTTGCATGTTTCATTAGTCTTATAGTATAGCCCTCCCTACTCATTGCGTGAGGTGTCGTATTAGCTTTCGCATTGGTGCTATTCGTCAACCTCACACCCTAACACATAAATGAATTTAAGTTATGTGAACGAAGGAGTAATACTAGAATGGTAGGAATTAATCTTACTAGTCGGTCATTCTCCAAAAGGTCATGATCCCGTGCCGCCTTACTCAAGCGAAACATGGTTGTGTCAAAAAGTTTCTCCATATTTGGGGCAACAATTTTGAATGGTACCTACATAAGGTTATAAGAAAATTTGGATAAAATCTCATTCATGTGTACAAAAAAAAAAAAACCTTAAATGAAGGTAGAAACTTACCAAACACTCCTCCCATAATTTAGTCTTCTCCTTGTCGGGGACCTCGTGCCAAGATTCATACTTTATGTCCACACGAGTTCGACCAATTTTACCAACCCAACTCTTCCATAAATAATACTCTTCCGATATTGGTTCCCCACCATCGTTGAACGTCATGTCCGTCAAAATCCCCTTCTTCATCCTTTTTTGTAAGACGGCACAATATGTCCTAGGACGCCTCACCACCTTTTTTTTAACACCTCCCGCGGTGCTAGGCGTTTTAGAGCTTTTGGGGATTCCTACTACCTTCTTCTTAGGTGGTGCCATAACTCCTCTACAAAATATAGTTTACATATATTAAATAACCTCACTATCAAGAAAGAATAATTATATGCTAAATTAATGGTAAGTAGTCACTTTAATAATCCTATTATTATCCTATTAGACTAATGGTAAGTAGGGTTTAATTAGGATCCTATTAGACTAATATAAATTTCCTATCACATGCTTCACCCTTAATTCTTTGTAATTAAATTAGTGCATACATATATGACATACTTAACCCTAGATTAGTAGTAACATAACTAGTGACCATCAAGACTAATCAAGAATATAGCCCATAATCCCAATTGATTAATCAAGAATGTAGCCCATAAAACAAAACTAGTTTGTAGTAATAATTAAGCAAAGCCCATGAACAAATAAGACAAATTAGCCAATAAACAACATTGATTATACAATTGAAGAAATACCTTTTCAAGTAGAATAAAAACCCTAATAGTATGGACAAAGAAGCTACTTTCTTGTTCTAGAACTCAAGAAATGGGGCCAATGTGAGTAATGGTGTTCTTGGTGGTTGGAGAAGAAGATTTTGTTGGTGGAAGAGAGTAAATGGGTGGGAGGAAAGTGAAATTTTCGGAACTAATGTTGAGAATGGGTAGAGGACTAGCTAAGAAAATAGTCTAAGTGTTAGTTATTCTGATTTTTTGTACTGACCGGCCACGTTTCCGAAACCATGAAGTTAGCCGGATAAGGCAAAAAAAATTAACCTCACCCGGCTAGGTTTCCGAGTTCGTAAAACCTAGCCGGAAGTGTTTATTATAAAAGGGGCAGACGGGTTTTTTTTCCCCAAATCTGCAAACCCTCCCCAAGTTCATCCCCAAACCAGTCCGCCCCTCTCCAAAATTTTCAGTCCAATCTCTCACCATGGTTAGGACTAAAAATCCTTCCACAGGCAAGCAAGTTGCGGAAATCCAACGACAACAAGAGGTGCACTACTCGTCCTCTTCCGAGGAGGAAGGAGAGTCACCTCCAAGAGCCGAAGAACACGTGGGTGGGAGCCGATTAAGCAAGGCCAAATCGAGGAAGACGAAGCGGCAAAGAGGCCATGATAGGCCCCCTGAAGCATCGGCAAGTCGGAATTTCTTCAATCGTAGGGCGGAGGCCAACTATGTGGAATGGTGTGGGCGGAAAACACACACCACCAAGGTGATTAGCCCTACCTCTATTGACACTTTGCATATGGGGTATTTGGTTGCTCATTTTCAGCCTAGTTATTTAGATAAATTGCTCTTGCTTGAATCCCCATGCCATCAAGATGAGGTTGTGCAATTTTATGCAAATTTAGGAGAGTATGAGTCGAATAACATGTGCACTAAGGTGAATGGTAAACTGATTAATGTCACTAAGTTTCATATAAATGAGGTCCTAGGCTGCCCTTATGTTGATAACTCATACTTGCGCCCTAACCACCCAGAAGGCCCTTATGAGATTTATAATTTCAACAAGTTTCCTGAAACCGGGACAAACCAACCCTTAGACCTTGAAGCAATGGGACGTAAGTACTTCAAAACTACTTGTCAGGGGGCGGGTAGTTGTCCAGGTGATTTTAATGTTGAGGAGCTTACGGTTGAGCAGAGGATTGTATTTGACTGGGTTTGTCTGAATGTGTATCCATCGGGGGGTCATAGTTGTGAACCTAGTTGTGGACGTGTTCTGCTCTTCTATTACTTGATGGAAGGGTTGAAAATAAATCCTGGACACTCGATAGTTGAATACATGTTCAAGGTGGGGAGAGGGTCGAGGCAATGGTTTCCATATGCCGGACTTGTCACTGAGTTGATTAAGAAGCAAGGTGGAGGTGTTGTTGATCGTCCTGAGCCTCTAGAGTACTACGATGGTGATTGGTTTGATCATAAGGGTTTTGCACTGGATAAAGAAACTCAAAGGTACGTCTTGAAGGCCTTAGCTCCGGGCGCAGCAGGAAGAGTTGCGAGGCGAAGAAAACTAGAAGCCAGAGGTGCGAGCTCATCGGGTACAAGTAAGTGAATATATGTTTTCCCTTTATTGTTTAGTTTCGCATGTGAAAATGCTTTTGTATTCGAAAGCTAATCATTTGTTTGTTTTGTAGGTGAGGAGGGCCGGTGGATGCGTAAGCTCTCAAAAATGTGGGAATGCTTCACCGGACAAGTCGACAAGGCTAAAGAAGAAGTAGCAATGCTCCGGGCCGAACAAAGGGCTTACATTGATCGGAAGGGACTTGATCTCCAACTTAGCCCGGAATTGAATGAGCCGGATTTTGGTCATCTCCCATCCTCAAGTGAAGAAGATGCGGCCGGGGGACCATCCAGCAGTAGGGCGACTGGAGAGTAGGGCATTGTTTCTAGTTAATAATTTGTTCTATTCTAGTTAAACATCGAATTTGTTCTTGTTAAACATCGAATTTGTTCTTTTCGTTTGTGAAACTAATTTATCCTAGTACGTTATTCATATGGATGTAAACTTGGTCGATTTTAAAGATTTTAGTGCTTCAATCTATTGGCGCTTATTTTGTACATGCATTTTGTTTAGATAAAGAGGCAAATATGATGGTGAAAATGTGTTGAAGTATAGTTCCGGGTAGATTTCCGAGTTCTGAAACACTATCCGGATAGTGTTAATTACTTTTCCGAAATCGGAAACCTAGCCGGATAAATAATTTACTTATCCGGATGGCTATCAGGGAAACCTTCGGGAAAATTGAGCAAAAAACGAGATTTTTAATTAAAAACTTCCGGATACACTTTCAGACACCGTAAACCTAGCCGGATAAGCTTAAATTTCCATCCTGCTAGGTTTCCGAGTTCGGAAACGGGTTTATATATATGGGTGATTGACTTTTTTTCAGATCACAACTCACAAACTTCCCCCACATCCCCCAATTCAGAGTTCGGAAATCCCGTCTCCTACCCGGACGAAACTCTCCATCAGTTCCACCACAACCAATTCCCGATCAACCCATGGCACCGAGAAGCAAGGTCGTGGCGAGGAAGCCAAATCCAAACTGGTATGATGCTAACAAGTTTATTAGTCTCGATGCTTACAAGTATTATGGTATTCTTGTTAACAATGCTACAGTACTAGACACATATGTGGTGGATAGAGATCGGGTTGAGGCACTAGGTTTAGGCCCTATGGTTGAGAAGTTTGCTATTCAAAATTGTGATGCCTTGTTATTCGATGTTAGTAATCCCACCTATAAGGATGAGGTGTTGCAATTTTATGCTAATTTTGATGAACCTAGTGATGGTAAGTACACTACCATGGTTAATGGGAAAAGGTTTGAGTTTGATTGTTGGGTGATGAATGAGTTGTTGGGGAATCCTATCAAATCCGATGAGGACCTTCATCCCAATCTCGAGCAAGGTCCACTTAATATCTTCTATGCTAATGGGTGGCCGGGAAGGCATATGATTAAACTCCCGTACTTGAATTATCTGAATTTAGGACATCACTATTTTGGTCGGGACCCATATGATGAAAGTTCAGCCGATGGGTGCAAAATGGCGTTCTGCCCCATTGATGATCGCATTGTGTACGAAGTGGGTGCATAGAAGTTTCATCCCCACAGGAGAAAATGTCGGCGAGCCTAATGTTACCAAGGTTATGACATTTTACTATGTCGTGAAGGAGGTTCCTATCAATCCCGGCTTTGCAATATGTAATTGGATGAGAAGTTGAGAACTGCGTGGGCGAACGAGCGACATAAGAAAAACCTACCCTACGGGAGCCTAATCACTAAGTTGCTCTTGAAATTGGACCAAAATTTCCGATTTGAAGATGATCCCACCCCTTGCAAGCTGTACGACTACCACTACTTTGAAAACCATAGGCCGAAATGGACTTTGGCCGATGGAAAATGGATTCTGGCGCCTACACAACAAAAGGCTAAGCGGGCATCAAGAAGTAAGTCATCTTCACCTCCTTATTCACAATTTATGCTACTTTTGATCATAGTTTAATTCAAATATGAATTTTCATTTTTTAGGTAGGGAGGTACCCGATGGAGAGCCTTCACCGCATGTTGCCAACATGAAAGCTATGTACGCTGGCATGAAATCTAAGGTGCTCACATTGATTGGCGTTAGGAAGGACGCTTACGAGGCAAGGAAGGAGTTGAGAGCCCTCAAGCGTGCAGAAGGATTTTCCACGAGTGGGGACGCCTCGCAGGGACATGGTGGCGGTGATCATCACACCGACTATGACATGGAGCCTTGATTTAGTTTAATTTGTTTTGAATTTTTAGTTAAGAATTGATTTGCCTTATCGAATATTATTACATTTTAACTGTATTTCAGTAACGTTTGAATGCTACGGAAATTGATCAAATGTTTGTGCATTTACAATTCGTACAAGTGTTTGCAGTATCAATTTTATATAACTACTGATTAGTGAGTGCGCGCTAGTTTTCGCCTCAAAATAACACTTCCGGTTAGCTTTACGAACTCGGAATTCTAGCCGGATCGGTCATTCTATGATTACTAAACCGGATGACAACCAGGGAACCTGTCTGGAATTTGAATAAAATGTCTTGCCAAAACAAAAAACTTCCGGGTAACTTGTTTCCGAACTCGGAAAGTTAGCCGGATAGGCTTGTTCTACATTTGCTAAACCGGATTGTTAGCCGGAAGTAGGTAAACCCTAATTTAACACTATCCGGCTAATGTTTCAGATACCGTAAAACTATCCGGATAGGTTAAAAATTGAGATTCATCGACTTTCTTTTATTCTATTGGATAGATCAAACAAAGGTGCAACCAAATGTTTACATGAATTACATATTCAAACTAAGTTCGGACTAGTTGTATTATGAATAACTGATAACACAAAAAGATCAACGACTAACGCCTCAACTTAGTCTTCGGCTTAACTTTGAAAATCAACTTCCTCTTCCGTTCTTTTCCTTTGCTGTCTATCACTATGCGTTCGGCGTGATCGGATCTTGCGCGATAGTTTGACATGTTTTCCTCTGTTTCCTCCATATTAATCGCGTCTTTCTTCGTTGGCACAAAAATGTGAGCAGCTCGTTTGTCATACTCCTCGAATAGCTCATCACCACACACCATTTGTTTCCCATCAAGAACAATCTCGTAGTGCCGATCAGAAGGATCCTGAACATAGTAAACTTGGTCACCTTCGCCAGCAAGTATGAACGCATCCGACTTTGATCCCACTTTCTTCCTATCAACCAATTGAAACCCTAAAGGATCGGTCTTAGTTCCTGTCTTTTGATCAACCCACTGGCACTTGAATACAACCACCTTCAATGCCACATAGTTTAACTCCCAGATCTGAACAATGGTACCGAAATACCTATCAAATGAGTAGGATCCTTCTGGATTTTTCTTCCGCGACACAGCGATTGATTCGGAAAATGTAGTCACACCGCTATTCTGCGAAACACCTTTAGCATCGCTCTGTTTGGTCCCGTACGAGTAACCCTTCACATCATAGCCGCTGTAGCTGATGACCGTCGTAAGCGGCCGTCTGGATAGCCATTTCACGTCCTCGGGATGGTCACCAATCTCTACGGTGTCCCTTAACCACTCACAAAAGGTTCTAATATGCTCATCATGTAGTTGGAAAGGCTTTAGGGTTGGGTATAGACTTCTCAATTCCTCCATATGAATGTCAACGTAAGGGCGAACCGATTCATGGTTTCGCATCACATACAGATGAGCAGCCTGCAAATCGACCGCTGGCGGGTTATGCAGCGTGCCTCTAGTTCCATGCCAGTTGAAACGAAAATCATGCCTCGAGGTGGGTAGTCCAACCGTGTCAACCTCATCTAAGTAAGCCGTACAAAATTCAATCGCCTCCTCCGCGACATATCTAGATACAATGCTTGCGTCAGGCCTGTACCTATTCTGCGAAAAGAATTTAAATATCTTCATGTATCTCTCGAAAGGATACATCCACCGGAGGAACACCGGACCACACTCCTTGATCTCCCGCACAAGATGGACAATCAAATGCACCATTATATCAAAGAAAGAAGGGGGAAAATACATCTCCAATTGGCACAATACTTCAACCACCATTGTCTGCAGCTTATCTAGTTTACGACGGCTAACTGTTTTCTGGCAAATTCCCTTAAAAAATAAGCAGAGCTTGCTGATGCACATCCTAACGTGGCTTGGAAGAGAACCACGAATGGCAATTATGTTCAAGTCTTGCATCAAAGTGTGACAATCATGTGATTTTAACCCTATCAATTTTTGATCCTTAACATTGACACAGTTACCAATGTTTGAGGAAAAATTAGAGGGTACCTTCAAATCTTTCAGGCACTGCAAATATTTTGTCTTCTTAGCTGACGACATATTGTAGCAAGCTGGAGGCAAGAAAGTGTTCCCATTCTCGATTACAGGAGCCAGTTCCTTTCTAATACCCATTCTGTCCAAGTCTTTACGTGCTTGAAGTCCATCTTTGCTTTTTCCTGGAATATTCAGCAGCGTACCAAGCAAACTATCGCAGACATTCTTCTCAATGTGCATTACATCTAAACAATGTCTGACAGCCAAGTGCTTCCAATATTGTAAGTCAAAGAAAATGGATCGTTTCTTCCAAGGGCCGGGGAGAGGCATCTTCCTACGGTTTTTCCCAAAATCATTTTCAATATCCTTGATTTTCTCGAATACCTCCTCGCCACTGATAGGAGGGGGGCGGTGCATTCTCTTCCTTCCCATTAAACCAGTTCTTAGCCTTACGGAACTCGTGACTGCATGGTAAGAAACGACGATGTCCTTGATAAACAGTTTTTCTCCCGTGTTTTAATTGAGAGAAACTAGTATTCTCCTCACAAACAGGACAAGCTAGATGACCTTTGACTGAATAACCAGCTAGATTACCAAGTGCAGGGAAATCGTTCACAGTACAGAACAACATTCCTTTCAACTTAAACCATTCCTGCCGATATTCATCCCACGTCCAATTCTCTTCGAACCACAGTTTCTGAAGGTCGTCAACTAAAGGTTCTAGGAACACATCAATGTCATTACCAGGCTGCTTTGGCCCTGCTATCATCAACGACAACATAACATATTTCCTCTTCATGGTCAACCACGATGGTAGATTGTAAATAACAACCATCACAGGCCAAGAACTGTGTGTACTACTCAAATCTCCATACGGATTCATACCATCAGTGGATAAACCCAACCTTACATTCCGAGCTTCCTTCCCAAATTCAGGATACAATTCATCAATTTTCTTCCACTGATCACCATCTGAACAGTGTGCAATCACATCATCATCTTCAACCTTCTCTCTATTTGCATGCCATGTCAAGTTCTTAGCTTCTTCCTTGTTAGCAAACAACCTTTGAAGCCTAGGTATAATGGGAGATACCACATGACCTTCGCGGGAACACGTTTGTTGGTTTCCTTAACAACATCTCCTCCCACGTCCACTTTTTGTTTCACAGCTTTGTATCGTGACTCGCCACAAACGCTACAATTTTCCAATTTCATCTCATCTTCCCCTCTAAACAACATACAATCATTAGGACAAACATGAATTTTCTCAAGTTCCATACCCATTGGACATAGTACCCTCTTGGCAGCATATGCCCTATCAGGCAATAAATTATTAGTGGGAAGCAGCTGTCTAATCAACTCCAGCGCCTCTGTTAATGCCTTATCTGAAAGCCCATGCTTGGCTTTTAAATTCATCAACAATAAGGTCGCGCTTAAAATAGTGTGGATTGACCCCTCATACAAAGGGGTCTGCTTATCATTATACATCGCTTCAAGCGCCTCTGGTTTTCCAAAAAAATGCATGGCAACATCATCTACCAAGTCATCCAATTTATCGTCATAATTACCAACCATTGAATTTTCTCCTACAACCTCCATTGGTTCATTAACAACAACAGTGCTACGTTCTTCCCCATGCCATACCCACGTGGTATAGGAATTTTGGAAACCCCTAACAATCAAATGTTCACGCAAACCTTCAACTCCTAAATACACATCGTTAGTGCAATCCTTACAAGGGCACCGCATGGCCGACTGATTTTCTAATCTTGCATTATCAGAAGCAACATCAATGAAATATTCAACCAGTCCCATATACTCTGGTGAGGTCCGACGATTCTCCCTAATAATCCTACTACGTTCCATAACACTTGTGTACCTATTTTCATAAATTTAAGCAAATATTAATGAATTCATTCATCTACATCGTGCTACTTGACAACATATCAAATACAATATGGTTTCATAAACACTAATAACTAGGAATCAACACGCAAGTTCATATATTATTCAAGCAAATTAGGGACACACATACATATTCATGCTTGAAATTAACAAACATCCGCCCATCAATACTAAATTTAGCGGGAGATTACCTCATCGCGGCCTAGGATTCAGCGAGCCCAAATATTAGGAGATTCTCTGCGTCCTTCAACCCAAAACAAAGATGGAATAGAGTAGATAGAACAAAAGGATCTGTTTCTCGTTTTATAAGATTCTGTTTTAGCTCATCCGGTTACGTTTCCGAGTTCGTAAATCCTGCCCGGCCATTTTTCCCACTATCCGGACAAGTTTACGGTACCGTAAACTTACCCGGACGACTTTTTGACTTGACTCCACCGACATCAGAACTTTGCCCCGTCGACTTGACCGTCAAAGTCAAGCCGGTCAACGGGGAAAGTTCCGGCTAGCCATTTCCGGTGTCGGAAATGTAGGCTGGTCGGCGGTTAAACGCAACCGCCGACCAAAAATGGCAGTTACACGGCGGTTGCATCACAACCGCCGTGTAACAAGCCATCCGGCTAGAGAACCAACATTTACGAGTTCGTAATTGTAGCAGGACGGCGGTTTCCTTATTTTCCCGCGGAACAGCCGTCCTTGGGCGCCGTTTTCCGAAGGTTTTCTACTAGTGTTTTATGCATAATTTTTGGTTGCATTTTGGTTTATCTTTGTTTTTTTGTTAATACAGTGTGTAGTTTATGTGTTGATCATCTAAAGTCAGTGGGTTAGTAGTATTGTGTAGCTGTTTGTCTGATTTGTGAATTATGGACCGCGAACGAATAATGAAGGAGAATGCTCGATTATCGAAGGAGTACTTAGATTTGGTTGAACAGTTCTTAGATGTTGGGTTGCGACATTGTAGACAGAACAGCATAGGAGGGGTTAGATGTCCATGCAACAAGTGTAGAAACAATGCCATATTTGAAGATATTGCTGTCGTGCGTGAACATTTAATCTGTAAAGGTTTTGACAAATCCTACACAGAATGGGTTTGGCATGGGGAAGGCCATTATGGAAGTGACCAGGTGGAGATGGAGGAGGGAAGCCCCGAGGAAATCCTGCAGTATAATGAACAGCTTTCAGACATGTGCGACGATATTGTTATGGAGTTTGTTGGGAAGAAAAGTATGCTGGAGGCAATGTATGACGATAAAAATACAAGCTTATATGTTGGGGCTAAGCATTCTAGACTGGGAGCAACATTGTTGTTAATGAACCTAAAGGCAAGGCATGGTCTTTCTGATAAAGGAATGACGGAATTGTTAGAGTTGGTTAAAGAGTTACTTCCTCAGGACAACTTATGTCCTGACAGGGTTTATGCTGCGCGGAAAATATTGTGTCCTATGGGCATGGAGTTTACCAAGATTCACGCATGCCCGAATGATTGTATGTTGTATAGGGGGATTGTTGATTCCTTGAGGGATGATTGCAAGGTATGCGGTGAGTCTAGATGGAAAAAGGAGGGAAAGGTCGAGGTATGTGGAGAAACAGTGACAACATCGACAAAGCAAGGTCCTGCTAAGGTGATGTGGTACATGCCCTTGAAACCGAGATTGACGCGTTTGTATGCCAATCCAGTTGATGCAAAATTGTTAACATGGCATGCCGATAGGGTTCGAGAGGAAGATGATGATATTATATCTCACGCTTCTGATGGTGATCAGTGGAAGAAGATGGATGCTATGTACCCAGAATTTGCTGACGAACCTAGACACGTGCGCTTAGGACTATCTACTGACGGAATGAACCCTTTCGGGAACATGTCCAGCACCCACAGTTCATGGCCAGTGATGCTTGTTATTTATAATCTACCTTCATGGTTGATGATGAAACGAAAGTATGTGCTTTTGAACACTATGATCTCGGGGCCTAGGCAACCTGGCAATGACATTGATGTATATCTAGCACCTCTCGTTGAGGAGTTGGAATCCTTGTTTAAGCATGGGATTCATATTCCTGACGGAAGTCGAGGGGACGCGACATTCCAACTTAAAGCCATGTTGATGTGGAGCATCAATGATTTCCCTGCTTTGGGTAACCTTGGAGGGTGTTCTGTGAAAGGGCATTTTGCATGTCCTGTTTGTGAGAGCCATACTAGCATTGTCAATTAAAGCACGGTGGTAAGCCTGTTTATCTAGGTCATAGACGATTTCTACCTAGAAGCCATCCGTGGAGGAGTGCAAAGAAGTGGTTTAACGGTCAGGAAGAGCATGGTTTTGCCCCAGTCCCACTATCAGGTACTGAAATATTGGAAAAGGTAGCGGGCATGGAGTTTGTGTTGGGAAAGGGAAAAAAGAAAAGCGCTCAAACTACGATTTGGAAGAAATGTTCGATTTCTTTCAAGCTCGAATATTGGGAGCACTTGGATGTGCGCCACTGTCTAGATGTCATGCACATAGAGAAGAATGTATGCGAAGCTTTGGTTGGGACGCTATTGAATACACCGGGCAAGAGTAAGGATGGATTGAAAAGTAGAAAGGATTTAGTCAATCTTGGCATAAGGACGTCACTTGCTCCCGTTCAAGAAGAAGCAGGTACGACATACTTACCACCTGCTTGTTATTCCTTGTCATCTGAGGAGAAGGAGAGTTTTTGTAGAACTCTAAAATCAGTAAAGGTGTCTTCTAAATATGGTTCGAACATTAGTAGTTGTGTATCTACCGCCGAGTTGAAATTAGTGGGAATGAAGTCGCACGATTGCCACAACCTGATGCAGGATTTGAATGTCATTGCTCTGAGAGGTTGCTTGCCTTCTCACGTTGGAGACGCAGTTGCAAGGCTTTGTTATTTTTTTAAACAAATATGCCGCAAGAGAGTAAGCCATCGTAAGTTGGATGAATTGCAGGATATGGTAGTTGAAGTACTGTGCAGGCTAGAGATGTATTTTCCCCATTCATTTTTTGACATAATGATTCATTTGATAGTTCATTTGGTGCGGGAGGTGAAGCTGTGTGGACCGGTGTACTTGAGATGGATGTACCCATTTGAGAGGTACATGAGCATTTTCAAGCATTTTGTTAAGAATCGTTATCGACCGGATGCCAGTATAGTGCAGCGATATGTCGCGGAAGAGGTAATAGAATTCTGTACCAACTATTTACAGGATGTACCTACTATAGGACTGCCAGTCTCCAGACACGATGGTAGATTGGATGGTGTCGGACTACGCCATAAGTCTAAATTTAGTCCTTCTTCCGATGAAATATCTACAGCACATCTGTACATTCTGCGCAACCATCATTCAGTGAGTCCTTATGTTGATGTTCACCTTAATGATATTAGGTCAGCACACCCGAGCTGGTCGGAACCTAGAGTTCTAGAAGCTCATTGCAGAGACTTCACTAGTTGGCTGAAAATACATGTGCAGAATGGCGGTCAACACCCCGACGTTGTAAAATGGGTTGCTAAGAGACCCCTAGGCACAGTTACGTCGTTTAGCGGGTATGACATTAATGGATACACGTTTGATACTAAGTGGAGTGATGATAGGTCTGCAACCCAAAATAGTGGGGTATCAGTACCTGGAGAGGGTGATAATGGTTTTTTTGGTACCATTACTGATATATGGGAAATGGACTTTGTTCATGTCCGAATCGCATTGTTTAAATGTGAATGGGTAGATCAAGGTGAAGGGGTGCGCACAGAGGATTTAGGCATGACTCTAGTTAATAGAGGAATTCTCGGGTCTAGGGATGATCCATTCATCATGGCAACTCAAGCTCATCAGGTATTCTATGTGGAAGATCCAACTGATACTCGATGGGAGATCGTTGTTGATGGTAAGAAAACATTCATCTATGGTGACGTCTTGTTCGACGATGACTCCACTGTTTCTACCGACACCATTCCGCCCTCGGTGTACGAAACTCTGGAGGAGGATGATGACATTGTTTGCGCGTCGGTGTGCAGAATGGATCATGAGGAAGGCATGTGGATTAATCCTGCGGGAAAACTACAAAGAGGAAGGGGAGGCAATCAAAGAAGAAGAAGAGTAAAAAGAGTAAAAAACAAAAGTAGCTATTTAAATATGTATTTCATGGTTCATGTAGTTAAATTTTGATTTAATTAATGTTAGTACACTAAATCTTCTAATTCTTAAAAACATTTGTACACTGCTGTAGACGTGGCGATACCGTAACGAAACACGCTAGAAACCAATGCATGTTAACTTGTTGCGTTGTGAGTTCGCAACATTGGCGAACCGGTTACGCTTTCGCAACAAAAAGCTGAAATTCGCAGATAAGTTTCTGTCTCTTGAGTCTGACAGGTTACGATCTCGCTTTATGGGATCAAATTTGTATAAATTTGATTAACTAGCAACTAGCGAATTCGCTAGTATCTCGCCAGGTGAGTAACTTGATACTGGCGAGATCGCTAGTATAAAGCCACATACAAAAAAATTAGATAAAACTCCTTAGTAAAGTGGTGTTATAAATTGAAAATTTAGCCACACTAAATAAATAATGGAAGTTTAAATAATCAAATATACATAATAAAATAGATGACATTCAAATTCAAATATTCTTTGCAATGTTGTTAGAGAAACTGATAAAAACAAATTGAAAATGAAATTGTTTGGATTTGAGTACAAGTACTAGCCAACATTAACGAATGCAAATCTATTCATCATTGCTAGGAGGTGGTGTTTGTGATGGTGCTGGTGGATCCCCCTTCGATTTTTTCCTCGCACTAGCCCTTTCAATGCCACGTATCACCTTCTCCGTTAACCAGTTTCCGTGATTGATTTTGGCCACTTTATCCCTGAAAAGGTCGATTGTCTCTTCTACACCCTTGTAGTATGCCTCTGAGGGTACACCTGTTCATGTAAGTGAAACAAAAAAAGGGTGAGTATAGCAAATAAATTGTATGAAACAGAAAATAAACTGTAGGGGTTTAGTTTGGCTAACCTTCGACGTTCTCTCTGACTTCTTCTGGATTAAACTGTAGCGGTTTCTTGGGTCCATCCGCTACTTTCTGCCACACACCATCAATCAACTCAAACTTACCTTTCCTCTCAAAATATGACATCGTATAGAAGCAACACTCCTGGGCTATTGGAGATAATTTTATCTTGGGATGCACTGAGGTAAGAAACATGGTTATGAAATTACCGTAAGGGAGCTTCTTGACTGTCCTATTATTTTCGACCACACTTTGTCTCATGTGCTCAAAAATGACATGGCCCGGGTTCAACTGTATCTCCTCCATGACGCAGTAAAATATGCTCACAGTAGTATAGTTCATCTCGGTGATCCAACCACCCTTAGGCACGACACTCCTAGCGACCATCTCATAAACATTCCTCTCCTCACCACTAAGTTTATCCAACTTATAAGATCTAGGCACCCCTAAATCGTCAGCATCTCTATCAAAGTACTTCTTAGCATACTCTACAACTTGAGCTCGATCCAAAACCCCATACTCAGGCCATTGTTCTCTAATGTAAAACCCCGGAGGGGGTTGGTTGCTATAGTCCTCATCGTCCTCGTTAACAGCATAGGACACGTTCAATGCCTTATTAAAAAACTTCTCCCCAATCTCGTAGTCCTTCTTATTAACCCTGGTGAACCACCTACCCGTCTCCTTTTCTTCCTCAATCAACTGGTGAAAATTAGCATAAAATTGGCACGTCTCATCCTTATGTGCCGGATAATTCAAACCTAACAAGTCACCCAACTCATGAAATTGAAATATCTTTAACACATTCCCCAAACCTAGTTCTTCTATCTGATCAAAATCAACAACATAACAATCTAGCAATTGACTATGCTCCATGTAATTAGAATAGGCTTGGGATGCATCAAAACTTACAAATCTTTGCTTATCATATTTGGTTGAACGTGTTCCCGCCGTCGCCCGTGGCTGAGATCCCGTCGCCCGTGGCTGAGATCCCGAAGCCCGACCTTCATCACGTCGGGCACCCTGCACAAACGGATTGGGTGCCAAATTCTTCGTCCTTGCCATTGCTCTTGTCGGATGGGTATGTGAGATTTTGGTTTGTTTATTTTTTCTAAGCTCTGAGACGTTCGATCGATGTTTGAAATCAGAAGATCCCCAAATTTGATATTTAAAGCTTCGCGTCTTGCGATATCGTCACTGCCAAGACAGCTTATATTCAGGTTGGTTACGATTTCATAACAGATTTACGCACAAAACTAAACGACGCTGTGTAACATGCTATTTAAGTTTTGTTGTTCTATGTGTCAATCTTTGTTGTTACGAATTCGCAAGGGTAGACAACGTACGCTGCGATATCGCTACAGATTCTCTAACTAGGCTCTGTTGACTGAATACGGCTTGTTGCGATATCGGAAGTTCCTCGTAAACATGTGCTAGTTAGTTGCGATATCGCTGGGTGTTCTGTTCATAATAAATCATCATGAAACATGACAGTGACGATTTCGCTAGGACCACGCACTATACAAAAAGTGAATGATTTTTCTGATACGATATTGTCTCTTAGGATGAATAAATAAAATGTAAGGGACAATATATCAAAACAAGAAAAAAATACATGTACATGTGCCAAAATGGAAAACACAAGTTCATTACAATAGAAACAAACTGGTGATACAAAAATACATAGTGAAGAACAAACAACTAATACTAGTAGATCGTTCGTTCACCGAGGACATGAAGCAGTTCCTGATCGCAAGTGCATGCATCACAGGTGATGTCCGCCGGATCAAGGGGTGCCCAAGGATCGTACCTCTCAAACTTATTGAGGCCAGCATGCGGAATGCAGCAGATCGGCCTAGGCCTAACTGCTACTTCTGAGAAGTACCTGAGGTAGTGTCTCCAACCCCAAGCGTATCTCAAACCTCTTTTGACGCGTTGCCGAGCTAGACGGAGGCCCTGTTTGTCGGTTCTCTTCATGGTTGTGATGACATTCATGCCTCTTTGAATGTCACCTTCGCAGATTGCAAAAACAGCCAACACATAGGTCGACGGTGTGTGACCTACTGCAGAAGCTTCGGTGAGCCACTGTCGAGCCCACTCGGTCGCTCTTCCGCTCACGTAGCGACGAAGAACCCAATCGAACTCAGCACGAATCAATACCAGATTTATCATGTCATCTGGTAGGGCGCTGAATAGAGACACATCCATTGGAAGCAGAAGGCAAGGAATATGAGAAGGCAGAAGGGAATGTGTGAATGAAGGGTCTAATGAGGTTCTAAATAGAGAAGGGGTTTATATTTAAAGGGTTGAGGTGCTCCATTATTCAAAAATATGTCAGAGTTCCTAGACAAAAAGCAGTCACTATGGCATTAATGGAAGGAAAATGTAAAGGCATTCTCACCTTTCCATGGACACCCCATGCAAACCCCCAAAATGAATTAATTACTGATGGAATTTCAAAGGTTTTTACTGATGTCACAGGTCAGACAAAGCCCAATACTTACAGCCCAATATACTACCAAAAGCCCTTATCCCCTTGCGATATCGCTAGATAATCGCCAGCTAGGCTCTGTTGACTGAATAAGAGCTGTTGCGACATCGTTAGTACCACGTAACATATAAGCGAGTAGGTGACGAGTTCGCTTGTGTTGATTCATCTAATAAACGTTATACTTACGATATCGCTAGGAACACGCACAATAGCAACAGTAACTGATTTTGCGATGAAGCTAGTGATTTAGCGAGCAATTTAGCTGAAAAAATAACCGTTACGATGAAAAAGTAAAATGTAAGGGACAAGGTTTCAAAACAAGAAAAGCTTTTCAATAATTAAATTAATGTGCCAATACGGCAGACATAAACTTATTACAATCCTAACAAATTTTACATAAAAAACAACGGAATAAAATAAGAAAGAAACTACACTACAACATCCAAAGTGGCGGAGGGGTTAGAAGGATGTGAAGCACTTCCTGCTCGCAAGTGCATGCATCACATTCGATGTCCGCTGGATCAACCCTCGTGTAGCGTCGGTACCTGAAGCCGTAATTGAGGTGAGCATGTTCCTGGCAGCATCTAGGCTGAGGCACTACTACATCGAGGTACCTCAAGTAGTGCGCATTGCCCTAGGCATAAGCCAATTCGAGTTGCACGCGATCCCGAACTTCCTTGAGGCCTTTCTTGTCGGTTCTCTTCATCTCGGTGATGACATCCATGCCTCTTTGAGCATCATGACCTTCGCAGATTGCAAATATAGCCAAGGCATAGGCCGACTCTCTGTGGCCTATTACAGAAGCGTCGGTGAGCCATTGTCGAGCCCAATCGGTCGCTTGGAAGCTCACATACCGACGAAGAACATGTCTGAACGTAACACGAATCATTATAAGATGAATCATGTCATCTGGGAGGGCGCTGAAAAGTGTCAAATCCATGGGAATAAGATGGCAATGAATAGGAGAAGATTGAAGGGAATTTGAGAATGAAGGCTCTGATGGGGCTCTAAAGGGAGAAGGGGCTGAGTTTTATAGGGGTGAGGTTCTACATTGGTCAAAAACATGTGAGAGTTCCTAGACTGAAATTAGTAATTGCTGTATTAAAAGAAGAAAAATGTAAAGGCAGTCACACCTTTTCATTGACCACATTCACACCCCCTAACAAAATAATTACTGATGGAATTTCAAAGGTTTTTACTGATGGGTCCGTGGACTGTAGCGATATCGCTAATCTTCAAGCCTAACAATTGTGTGAAGCTTTTGTTGTTACGAAATCGCTAGAGTATCTCACAACAGGCTCTGTCGACTGAGTACGACTTGTTGCGAGTTCGCTACTATAAGTTACACGGGTAGCGACTTCGTAAGAAAGATCGCCAACATTTGTCCCACATCGGCTGATTAGAAGGTGATTTTTCAGTTTATATACACTTACATTTTACAAGGGTTCGATAAGTTACCGACCAGCGCAAACTGAACATGAAACACCAAGGCTGAGGCCCAATACTTACATAGGCTATGGCCCAATACTTACACAAGCTAATGCCCAACACTTATACGCCCAATATAGACCCAAACCCAAAAACCATTTTTTGATGGGTTCTTATCATGTAGCGAACTCGCTACGGAAGAATCATTCTAATTAGTAGCGAGTTCGTAACCCAAAAAGCCTTTTTTTTAATTGAACTACTAACTAGCACTATCGCAACCCCGTCGCCAACTGGTTTTCTGGGTTATGTGGGTTTGTGGGTCTGCGGGATTGTGGTTTTAGGGTTTAGGGTTTAACTGTGGTAACGTGTATACTAGCGATATCGCTACTACACAAGCTAATTAGATTGTAACTAAAAAATCAAACTTTTTAATTTTTTATTAGCAATTTTCACATTCTAACATATATATATTTTATATAGATACAGTACAATACTCTATTTGTTAAATATCCATCATGACATTCACTCAGGTAGAGTACATCTTTGTACATAAGCAGTATGACATAACTCTATGTACAACATCAATAATTCGGTTTAAATTTTTAAACGCAGTATCATATTCTTAAATATGTACATTTTATATCTAAACAGTATGATACTCAATTTGGAATATATCGAACATCACATTATGTCAAACAGAGTACATGTTAGTACATCAGCATGCAATGTTATTAAGCGATACTCGGTAGTATGATGAGTGATGACAGTTGGTGAGTGAACGTGTGCATGATACTTTGTTTAATTCAATAATCGTGCTTGTAATCACATAAATGAGTTGTAATAAACTAAGTATCTCTAATGAAATGCACTTGAACTGCGCATATATATATATGTAGTTCATGTGTGAAGCTCTACTATGCTGTTGTCTCTAAAGGTAAGCGATGGATAGCGTTTTCAAGCGTACACATGATGTGTAGAGTTTCTTATTGTCTTACAATTAAAGACTAAGTTTCTTAAAACTCTTTCAAATTATGTAACTGCAGATTAAGTGACCAAATCCTTATCCCGTTCTACATGAGCATACGACGGAACAAATGAAAATTATTCTTAAAATAGAATGATTAGTGTCTTATACCATCATTTCGTTTAAATCGTTATTTAAAAATGTATGAGTGCATTAAAAAAACAAAGAAAAATCTTAAGTAGGGTTCTAGCGAGCATTTGTAGCGAACTCGCAACATCCTAGTAACATACTTTATGTCAGCTTCTCAGTTACGATGTCGCTAGAAGGATAAAGTAGAACATAAAAGACAATCACATGAGCACGTAACGACTTCGTAAATAGCCACGTCAGGCGTAACGAGAGAGTTCCGATATCGCAACAAGGTAAGCTAGAATAAAGTAAACACGTTATAGAACAGAAAAACCCTACACTTTTGGCATCTTATCCATCACTTCTTACGGGTTTCATCTCCAAAAGTTCAAACTTTTGCACATCTTCTCAAATCTCCTCAACTTTCTTCACATCAAATCTCCATTACCCATCCCATACATGTTGGACACATCAATTGTGTCAAAACAAAGTGGAACTAGCCACTAATTGCATCCAAAAGATTGGTAAGTTTTGCAATAAATTCTCAACCACATTTTTGCCTATAGTTTTTGCAATTAATGTCAATCTTTATTTGTTCTTGTTCAATTTGGTAACATCCTTTGTTATGGGTAGGAGAGGGACAAACAAGGTAGACCATCCCCAACAAAAATAATCAATTCCACCGACACAACTTTGTCATATACCAAAGGTACGATTTTTTTCATTCTTATATGCTAAAAATTTGATTTTCTTGTACATAGTGCCTCCATTTATCATGTTATTACTAAATATCATGTCAGAAGCATGTCCTGAACGAAAATCAAGATTTTCGTTTAAAATTATCCGTAGCTAGCTTAGCCCTAAATTTTAGGATTAATGAAATATAATGTTTTTACTACAAAGTACAACTTTGATTTATTAGTAATGTGTTAGTCATTAACTAAATTCAATATACAAAGGAAAGCTTAACGGAGAGCCCTTCAAGTTCCGTTAACTCCGACTCAAGTGGGGGGGAAAATGTTGTTGGCGGTTCAAGTGAGGTTAGAAGACAACGAGAAGTGACTCGCGCATCGAAAGAAGCTCAACTCCTCACACATTGTCGCGAATTAGAGATTAGGATCGATAACAAAATACTAACACATGTCAAGTTTAATGACATTGGTGTTGCTATTTCACCCGTAGATGATGCCGCGCGATGGTCGAGTTGGTGTGCTAAGACGGGTAGGATACGCACACCATTAGACACAACGGATTGGAGGCTACTAAGCATCGACATCAAAAAGGATATATGGAAGGAATGCAAGGTTAGTGTGGTACTTGTTATTTTTAATTTCAATTGAAAATTGTGAGTGTGACTATTTTTATGATCACATTTGTAGCGCCCCTTTATTATCGAGGCAACATCCTATGATCAAGTGAAAAGGAAGGCTCTTCAAATCACATCAAAAGCTCATCGAGAACACAAATATACCCTTGCCAAGGATTATATCAAACCGAAGGGCACGAGATTTGGGCAAGATCCAAGTACGCGTTACAATCACATTGTAACCCTTACTTGGGAGGCATTCAAGAAACGATGGTTAGAAAATGACGCAAAGGTTAGTTTACTTACTACATCTTGCAATAATAGTTTCATGCGAATTAGCCAAATATTTTTGTTTCGGTTAGTGCTTTATTCCTAAAATTACATAGAATTTTTAAAAGGGTTTGGGGGATAGGAAGCGCAAAGCCACTGCTGATAATGTTATGCCTTACACCGGGGGTAGGGCGGGGTACTTGGGTGTGGGGAGGAAGACCTCAAAAAAAAACATGAAACCGAGGTGAAAGAGCTTGTGGATGGGGGCATGGACGCGGAAGAGGCGAACAAGCTAGTCATTGCCGAAGACCCTACAACATATAGTAGACAACAATTATTCGTCTTGGGTAGAATTAAAAAAGACGGGACTTACTCAAGTGATGAGGCAAAAAGGGTGGCTAATCGAGTGGTACGTTTTACCTACTACGCCATACCATGTTCCATTTTAGTATCTACAATCACACCATCAAACACAACAAATGATGACGATAATAACTTTTCATTTACTATACTACCTTTTTAGGACGAGGTCGAGCGTGAAGTTGAAGAAGGCTTGTTCATCCCTGTCGGTAAACACGATGTGCTACGTAGGGCACTTGGGAAGGCCGAGCATCCGAGAAGAGCTAAGGGAATTGGTGGTTATGTTACTCAAATAGAGGCGTTTGGTATCAAACGTAGTGGGAAAGACCCTAAACCATCCAAGCTCCAAATAGCATTGAACCAAACCAAAATATCCGACCAAAAGGTCAAGAAATTGAAAACAATGTTGGCCAATATATGTTCTTTTATAAAGTATCCTCTTCCATCCGATTTTTGTGACACCGATCCAATCAATGGACCCTCGTCTAGAGGTTCACATCCTTCCCCACCACAACATGAGGTTGACCAACCTATTTTTGACCAACCTATTTTTGACCAACCTATTGTTGAACCCAACAAGGAAATATGCACACCTTCGGCCCCTATCAAAGAGCAAGTTCACATACAACCATCCGATCCCAAACCAAAGGTACGTTTAATTACTTGCACCTCAATCAAATGAATAATTCTACACAACTCATGATTATTGATATTTTTTAAATATGTCTAATTCGACCTAATTAAACATGCCTTATTTGTATATTAGAACTCCCCTTCTTGCAAGTTGTACGCTGAATGTGGGATGAATTCTCAACCCCGCCACGTTGCAATGGGAAATTCATATCCTGACATGGCACTACATCATGAAGCCAAAGTACCTATTGGTTTCGTTAGGGTTTCTATACTACATGTGTTAGTCGAGGATGCGTTGGTACCGGTCGCGGATCAAGAGTGCACGACAGTGGGTAAAGGTTTGGGCCGTTTTTTTGTGTGGACCAAATGGTTGGTAGTTGATGTGAATTCTAATTCTATCCCAATTAATAGAAACACACCTTCACCCGTCGTAGACCCGCTAGATTTTCCGGTAGCTAAGAAACCGATGTCGGTGGGAGAAGTTGGATTCATAAAATCACTCCCGGGATTCCTTCTCACGTTTTATGATCTGGTGGGCCACCATAGTCGGGATTCTGTTTACTATTTCTACTCCAATAAACAGGTGTTCGGCGAAGCGAGGGAATTAGCCGTTCCATGGGAAGACTTTGCCCTTTTCTGGCACTATAAAACCCTTCCCGAAACAATCCTTATACTACATCAAATGTAAGCTACTTGATCTCATCTCTTCTATCGTGTTGCAAGTTAAGAATTTTCATGTACTTGTGCACTATTATACGTTCATATCCCATCTATTGTTTATTTAGGTACATGCAATGCCTTGCTCTAAATGCAAAGACTTTCATTGGGTTTTTGCACCCAATATGCTTGCAAGAAATGAATGAAAGTAATCAATCACGACTTGCTTATCTCTCTAAGATCCTTAGTGACAAGACCAAGACAATTTACATAGGCCCATATCTAGAGGGGTTAGTTTTCTTTGTTACAATTGGATATTTGCACTTCGTAAACATTATAATCTTCGAGACGGGTTCTTACATTTTCATTTCTTAAAATATGTAGCGGCCATTGGAGTTTTGTAGCTATGATACCATCGTTGAAGCGAGTGTATTGGATGGACCCGCTACACTTAGGTCCATCTACAAAATTTGCAGATTTATTAGAGGTTGCTATGCATAGTGCACATGACGACACACTACTTCCCTTCAACCTTATACAGATTCAGGTGACAGTACAAATCCAATTCTCATTTATTTCCACTATGATTTCATTTCAAATCATTTGTTATACTTCTTCACTTTCAGCACCGAAAGTAATTGTCAAATTGGGAGTGCGGTTACTATATGATGTAGTACGCAAGCGAGTGTGTAGCTGGCCTTGTTCAAGATAATCTGGAATTACATCGCGTAAGCATTCTTATAACCTACTTATTGTACCTATTACTATCTACGTTGCATTCAATAGTATTAAAAATACATTTCATATTCTTAGATTATCGAGGAAAATCATGCACCGTACACCAAGAAGGAGTTGGAGGATGGTAGAGATGCATTGGCTAGACACTTGGTCCTTATTAGATCTCGGTACATCTCTAGGCCTCACATTCCCAATAAAAGCTAGTTTCTTTTTTTGTCAAATGGATGCATATACTTTTGAGTTCCATTACTTGCATTAGTTTATAAATTGTGGCTTGATAGTGTTTCATGTTCATGTTTTGTGCTTAGATACCATGCATCTTGCAATTGACAGCTTAGACAATTAAAATGAAACCCAATTTTAGTGGAAATGGGTGGAAATGGCTCAAATCCTATAATTTTGTGACACTTACGAATTACCTGCGAGTTCGTAACTTCTCTCGCCCGTAACATTAAAATATTTGCGATCATCTTGTACTATCGCTACTTTAATCGCCAGGATTATATTTCTGATCTTAGTTTTTACGCACTCGCTACCCAATCGCTCGTTCTTTTCTGCCTCTCCAATCTGATCTCTGTCGAGTTCGTAACAATACACGCCAAAACCAGGCGAATGTCTAGCTTACTCGTAACGTCATTTTTTTTTCTCGCTCACCCGGTGGTAAAACGTCGTCGTTTATTGGTTCTGAGCTTAGTTTTTGCGCCATCGCTACCCAATCGCTCGTTCTTCTCTGCCTCTCCAATCTGATCACTGTCGAGCTCGTAACCATACACGCCAATGCCAGGCGAATGTCTAGCTTACTCGTAACGTCATTTTTTTTTCTCGCTCACCCAGTGCTAAAACGACGTCGTTTAACTTAAGCGAGATTAGTAGCGAATTCGTTACTACACACATAAGCGATGTTACTTACGATATCGTTAACTCTCTCGAACCAACAACTTTTATAATATCATTTTCACAATTTTTACATTTTTATGAAAAACAATTGTTCGGTTACGACCTCGCTACGGTGTTGCTAGCGAGTAGCTAGTGGCTGTCGTAACCTGGCTCGTTTTGATTAACCGGAATTGTTTAATTTGGGTTGTAACGAGTTCGCTACCTATAACCGAGCGATTCGCCTCTATTTGTCGTAACTAGTCTCGTCAGCAGATAAATATATGACAAACTAGGAACACTTACGAGATCGTAACTACTATTAGCGATCCGCACGGTGGAAGTCACAACCAGTCTCGTACACATTCATAACAGTCTAGGCTTTTCAATGTAGCGAACTCGTTAGTATTTCATCTGGCGATCCGTAAGCTGCTGTCGTAACATAACAATCAACCATTTGTTTGGGACTAGCGTTTGCTAGTTACGGTATCGCAACGACCCAATTCATATCATTCAGACTTTCACGCTAGCGATTTCGTAAGCTTTTAGCAAGGCGTATAAGCCTTCATCCAAGGCGGAAACAAACGCCTTAAACCTCAAAACATCTAAGGCGGAAGAGGAACCGCCTTAGATGATTTTTCTCATTCAAGTCACTACCAGGGAAGGCATTTGTTTTCTGCCTTAACACATGAAGGATGAACTGCCTTAGATGGCTTGATATTCTAGTAGTGATTGAATCTTATTTATATCGATATCAAAGTTTTGTTGAAAAATCTGGCAAAAAACTGATACACAAAGGAACATTTCATAAAATACCACACTATTGGGCTGTTTTAGCATTAAACATTGTTTATTTAGGTTGTTATTGATGCTATTTGTATGACAACAAAAGATTATATACAATTGCTTAATCACCGATCAGAAGAACAAAGTATGGTGCCATGAACATATATATCTAAGAACACCTCTCACCATATTGTTCTTAAATAAAGAAGGAGAAACATATTATCATCCGAGATTTAATAGAGATTAATATTACTCAAGTTATAATGAGATCCATTAGGGCCACACTAAAAATGGAACTGATAGAGAATACATGTACAACATCAAGAATCAAAAGACCCATAATAAATTTTTGATTTGGTGATGGGTGAAAGCAAGATAGAAACACCAATTGAATGTTATAATCTGTACAATAGTCAACAGAGAGAACTGTAAGTGGATGATATTCTTGGTACCGTTTGCATAGTGAAACATCAGATAAAAGCATACCGGTACGAATTTGAATTCTCTCTGAATGGAATGAGTGATTGAACGGATGAATGGAATACAAGAATATTGGTTATATATGGTATTGAACTCTGAACGTGGGTTGATCATAAGAAGGGTTGTGGAGGAGATATTGGGGGTGAACTGCACAATCGTGGGAAGAAAGAGGGATAACCGTGTAAGTTTGGATTAAATAGCAATTAAATAACGGTAAAAAGGAATTTATCTTGATTGATGAGATTTGTTCCATACAATAGAAAAATAAGGTAAATTGATGAAAAGTAAAAACTTGATTATTACAAACATAACATCTTTTTGTAATGTAAACGGTTAAAATAATCTAAACTGGCGTAAAAACCAAAAATATAAAATAAAAAGTTTCTGGTTACCCTTACGTTAATAACATTTATTAAATTAATTTAATAGTACAATAAAATTAAAGTAAAATAAAGTTAGTACGGTAGAAAAGTAAGATAAAAACAAATAAATTACATCATGTACTTTTATTTTTGTAATGGAAACAATCAGGGCTGTCCTTGTAATATTCGGGGCCTAGTGCAAAAATAATAATCGTGACACTTAATTTTTCTCCTGTTCAATTTTTAAATTTTTTATAAAAATATTTTTGATTATACTTCATTTGTAATGAAATATATACATAATATAAAAACTTTATAACTCTCAATTCTTCTCCAATTCAATTTCTTTCAATTTTATTTAAATTTCTATAAATTATTTCCGACTAAACTCAAATGCATAACAAAATATATAAATATAATAAATTTGGGGCCCCTCAAATTTGGGGGCCGGTGCGATCGCACGTGTGGCACTCCCCAAGGGACGGCCTTGGAAACAGTTAAGATAAACTATAATAAAATAAGATAAACTATGATGAAGTGATGTACGTTAAGTAAGACAGAATAAATTCCATCGTAAATTTTATTTTTTTGAGGAAGTAAATATTTTTCTTGTAACGATAACAGTTAGTATAAACTATATGATAAAATAAGCTAAACTAAGATAACTAAAATACTGTAAAAATAAAAAGATAAATGTAAAAGTTACTTGTTTCACTTACGATAATTACTTGCATAAAATTAATCAAATTAATTCAATGATGCAATAATAATTACGGTAAAGTACAGTCAATAAGGTAATGTAAAAGAATAAGTAAAAAAGATGAAATTAGAGAGTTATTGGTAAACTATAGTAAAAAGGTAAACTACAATAATGTAAAAATTTAAAGATAAAAAATAAAATTATTATTTTAAAAATTATTATATTTAGGGGGTTAATCACTGCCGTTGAATTAATCTAATGGTTCCACCTTAAATTGTTAGTCAATGTTTTGGAATACTGTTTAAGGGGTATTTATAGTTATGTAAGACAAAAGGTAGTTTATGTTAGAAAAAAGTGCTGTTGTACCCCCAAGTATTTAAGAAAGTGCTAATGTACCCCTAAGTTTTTCAAAAGTGCCACTATACCCTCAAATGTGTAATTTGGGCAGAATTTTCTTTTGCCAAGTGTAAAATGACAAGAATACCCTCACTATTATTCAATGGTAAAAAAGAAAAAAATTATGATGAAAATGCCCCAACCAAATCAATGAATAATCATCTAATTCCCGTTTCCCTTTTTACATTCACACCCAGTTAAGAAAGCAATTCAAATCCATACCACCAGTCATCGTTACTTTATCGGATGAACGCGTTTGAAGTCGATGGGGCCAAAATCACCGTGCCAGAAGTTAGTGTTAGCCGGGGACCGAAACCGCCACACCAAGTAATAATTAGCGTGACTAGATTAAAGTGGCGAGATTATGGTAATTTCACCAATGTTTTCAATTTGTTGAGTTTTTGGATATAAATGTTAACTTTTTTCAATACTGGCCTGCTAGATTTAGGCCGTATTTTTGTTATATAATCATATATACAATAACTATGATATATAACTGATTTGCAAGTGTATGCAATAGAAGTAATATATATATATATATATATATGATGCATATGTCTGATATACTTAATTATTGATCATATCATATATATCAAAGACGTATTTTTTTGGACTATAAAATAAGCAAAATATGGACTGCATCTAGAATGGCCCCTTTCAATAATATTGTGCATTTATTCTGTAATTCAGTGATATTGATTTCTTGACTATTTTTTTTCGTACCCATGAGCATTTGGGTCAAGAAAATAAAATCTAACAAGTGAGGGTAAATTTGTCTTTTAATTCAAAATGATGTTGAAAAATGGGCTTTAGAGGTACATTTCTTTATTCAATATAATGATAGGGGTACATCAGCACTTTTGAATTACTCAGGGGTACATTGGCACTTTCTTATAAACTTGGGGGTACATGAGCTTTTAACCCTTTATGTTATTTGGGAAAGAATGTGTTAAATGTGTGATATTGCAAAATGAACCATGTAGTTTGTAAAGTTTTTTTTTCTAAGGAACCGAGCACAATCAGTTATATTTCAGCCCCAGAACATATTTTGCTTGGTCCCGACAGTCCTTTGACATACCATAAGGCTGCCTTACATAAGAGATTCTGTCTTTTTCAAAGAAAAATATATATTATTTCATATTTTTAAAAACGCGCAAAATTGTTTGACAAAAGAAATTATTTTAGCAATTATGAGCCATTTGACAATGACTTCACATAAATTAGTTATGCTAACTAGAGAGTGTGTCCAAAATGTTTCAATACCTTGATATTTAAACTACCATCAACGTCTTGTAATATTTAACCTACGTACCCCTCAAGTTCTTCAACACCGAAACTATACCGTATAAACTACTATACAATTCTCGGGACGTTTTGCGTAAACTAGGCGTCTCATCGGGACATTCCCTTCTCCGGTAACACACGCCCACTCTGACGTAACCTCTTACATGTACAGTGCAAGCACTACTGTTCCGCCGCTTCAACATGGATCTAAGTCGCTGATATTATGATTTCTATTCTTTTCTTATTTATCTATATCGGATGAAGTATGATGTTCAAATGGTCTTTTTGCACAATTATCTAGACTAGTTTATCGAATACTCTTAGCCTAGTTGATGTTTTCCTCCATAATTGGATTAGTTGGATAGATGAAAAATTCCCTCGACTTTTACTCTCTAGTTTAGTCAACTTACTCTTGGCGATTATTTAATGAATTTAGACTGATAGATTTGGTTGGTTCGGATTTTACTGTTTGATTGGTGCTGAAGAACAATGGATTCCCTAATAACTATTTATCCATCACCACGTTATGGAGTGTAAAACGACGCTTTAACCAAATACAACGAATCGTCATCCAACGACCATGGTTTTTCAAGTGACTCTCTAACCACCAACGCTCGTAAAGTGACCCTGCCACCAACTCGCTCTAAGGATAGAATTTGCATCCTTATTTATTCTTCATATTAGATCGATTTAGAAAATCACATCATGATAACTTGGTTTACATTGACCGTAAATGATGGTTGTGATCGATGGGTAATTAATGGGTTCATATTTATAGAAATTACCACTTGGACTCGATGCAAAATTATGTACACGCCGTTTTGAAACTTAAAAGATATCTTTAGTTTTAAAATTGTATTTCCTCCCGTCCAATTTTTATTTAAATAATGATTAACTGGTTTATTAAGGAAAAAATGTTTAACTTTAACTTTAAATTTGATTGATATATAAGCTTGTATGGATATTTAGATTTTTAATTTTTTAAAAAAGATTTGCAGCTCCGGCGGCAATGCAGTGGCCGGCGACGGTAATGTGGTGGTCAAGCGGCAGTAACATGGTGGTCTGGCGATGGCAAAGCAAGGAAGGGTAGATGAGAGAAAAATTGGGGAAAAATGGAAAATTATAAAGTGTTTATAAAGAAGGTTCATGTAATATCTAATTCTTATACTATGGAGCTGAAATAAATTAATTACATTTTGGGCCAATAGTTATAAAAGTATGTTTTCTCTGACCCTAAACTTTATATTTAAGGGTTCCATGAGGCCTTTTCTTAGAATTGAGGCGTTCACACAAGAGATCAACTCTAAACATAGTCGTCTGGGTATGATGGGACAACGTTAATTGCATTCTTTAATAAATTCATATACATTGAAATTAATTGGATTCAAGAGTCATCCGAACACACTGAGATTTCAGTATTTATTGACTATGCATAAGTGACAAGTTTTAGGTAAACTTGATCTTAGGCTTGCAGCAGTGCCGGCCCTACCTATTTTACGGCATGAGGCGACTTTATAAAATAGGGCCCCTAATATTCATAAATATAACTAATTTTTCTCGTGCGCCTTTTTTTCTTCTTTTTCGACTATCCGTTAGCACACTTATATTTATCAATTTGCAGAAGCATTTTCCATCAAACAAAATCGACCATAAATAAATAAGCGCGACAAACAAATATAGCATAAGCATTCAAAAATTATCTAATAGCGCATATCTCCTATCATTTTTATTGTTTAATCTCTAAAATAAGACATCATGTATATTAATGCATAATGTATATATATTAGTAATAAAGCACAGATTCTGCCCATCAAATCACAATGGAAGAACTCAAGAAATTTGTACCCGGGCATATCACAAATTTTGCATTTCAAATTTAGATAAATTGAAATTTTAGGAGTGTTTATCTCAATGGAAGAACACAAAAATAAAGATAATTTGAGCACGATCTACATAAAATGGTCAAAATCCAGACTCCAAAAGGCAAAAGATGAACTGTCAAACGAAAGGGAACCATGAAAGGGAGGTATGCAATCTTTCTTTTCCTTTTTAATTGTTTTTATATATTTAATTCGTTTTTATAAAAAAAACTTTGGAAAACTGATTAGTTTTATAATGGGCCCAAATAAGGTCCTGACTTTAAATTGAAAACAAGCTCAAATAAGACTCTGATTTTAAATTAAAAACAAGCCTAAATTACTATTTTTTTATATATATTCAGTTATAATTTTTAAAAATTTTGGATCTAAAATATTGTTTAAATTTTCGGGGATGAGGCGAGTGCCTCGTTGACCTCATATATGCTCTGGCTTGCAGTAGCAGGTAAGCCGCCTCTATGCGAACTAAATTACCGCTCTAGCCGGAACGTGCAAATTCTTCGTTTACTATATATGTCTAACTTATCTATCTGATTTAGTTGACTCCTTAATTTGTTTCACTTGCGAATTGCCACTCACAACTCGATGATCAATGTTATATAAACTTTAGCCCTTAAATTATAAGTAATACTTATCGGTTCGAATTTTCTTGAATTGAATGAAAATAAAAAAATTAGATGGAGCGGAAATTATTCTTTAGCGTATTTAGATGAAGCATCCATTTTTCCATTATTTTATTTTTTCAATTTGATTGTTGCAAGAAGGATGGGCGGTTAGGTTCAGATAAATTATATGCAAGATCAAAGAATTTAACGATGTGTATGTTATCCTTGTCCATATAATTTACCAAACCCTAATTAAAAGTCTCTTAAAAAAATTTATTTTTTTAAATGCTATATAACTAGCTATGTATTTAAACCCAAATAATACTTTGCATACATAAGACATGAATATTCCTGCAAAAGTTTCAATTGCTTAATTAATTACCAAAGATGCCATGCAGATTAGGACAGTTAAAACTCTCAAATCTGATGGTAAATCTCCCAACACTCGTGACTGAAATAGAACTACACAGAGAAGTGTGTGCGATAATATGAATTTCAAGTATTGTGAGATGAAATTAATATACATATGAGGAATTGTAGAAGAGTTGATATGGATTAATATGGTGTGCTCATCGCGTGCGTACGTGCACACAAAAATAAAAATTTACCCGTGCACTAAAAATTCAACTACGTACTTGTTAGAGTTAATTAAGCTTATCATGTACCATTAATAAATTAAGAAGATCATATTACTTGGAATCTCTGCAGATTTTCGATTTCCGATTCAAAATCGAAAACGGTAAACGGAAGCACGACGATAGGTTCGCTATATATATATTAAAAGCAGCTCTCCGGCAGAAGATTCCACTAAAGTACATGTCCAAACGACAAGTGATCAGTAGGTAGCTAATTCCATAAAATCTATCATGGTAAAATGCACCACGGATATTTACCTCTATCTCCGACCAAGTCTTTTCGCCGGCGATCACCATGATGATAAATTCCGGCGTGCGAGATGGTTCAGCTGACAAAACAGCCCTTGATGCGAACCCTCCAAATCTTGCCCCGATGCATTTCTAATCCTTTTCTTCAGGCAAAGAAATTTTCACCCTCCTTCTTTGGTGAAAAACGAGAGCCCGCGGTAATAATACACTCTCCTAATTTTAATTAGAGATGATTATCATATCTCAGTCTGTTTTTACCCGAAACACTTTACTAAAATTGGTTACAAAAATATTCGAATCGAAAAGAAAATGACAAATGGCTTTCTACAAATTCTAATGGTTCGCAAATCATGACGTATGTTGATTAATATTCCAAGTTCAAATATGCTTAAATATGAGGATTCTTTCAAAGCCATGCTAGTGTGCGTGCGCGTGTAAGAAACGTGTATAGTCTGTGCTTAGCAAATCATGATGAAAGGATCGAGATTTTAGTCTTCGGAATTTAGATAAAAATAATACTGAAACGATTATTCATATTTTATTTTATAATGATCCATCTAGATGATTTAAAATGAAGGGATTATTGTAAAATAAAATCCCCATGCAAAAGGAAAAAATTCAAAATACAACCTTCTTCCCCACTCCCAAATGTGTTAATTAAGAATAGGCTAATTAACCAGACCACATAAATCTCTCTCAAAGGTTCATTGTTTTTTTTTGTTTTTTTTCCTAAAAAGGGGTGTTTTTTGGAATAAGTCGTATGTGTTTCTTTGAAAAGGATTGTACAAGTCGTATGAATTTTATTTTTTTAAAAAAAGAGGTACATATATATAGAGGAGGACTATTAACAAATAAGACGTTTAAATTTAATATCTTTTTACGATATTTACCTTTTGATCGATGTATTAATTTTGGAAGAGAAACGCTGAGGGGAATATAAAGGAAAATAATGAATAGTTGACAAAGGATAATAATAGTTGGATTATAATTCATCAATAGTGTACTACTCTTTAGATGTTATTTGGCCTTATTAGAGCATTTATTAGTGTGGTAAATCCAGTAAATTTCAATCCAATCATAGTGATTTAAAATAAAAGTAAAATAAAATAAACAAGTACATCATGTTCCCCTTTAACTAGATGAAAAATATACTTTATGGAATACGAAGTATACAATGTTATAGCTTTCGTAAAATAGTCATGCTATAAGCAATTCGTATTTTATTGTATTTCTGTTCAAATTAAATTTCGTGGTATGTGTAACAATCAATAACTTAAAATAAATATATTATATTTCATATGTCACAAATAATTTAATAATATCTCACATGAATGACATGATGATATTATCACTTCTATACTAGAAGAAACTTATTTTTTCACAGTGGACAAAAACAAATGTTAAAAAAATGCGTGTCATTAATTTCCTTAATTTTCGTTGATTTTCAATTGTTTCGTTGATTTATTAATTTTAATTCATTCAATTTAATTGAATTTTGGTATGTCTTTCTTAATTATGGTATATTCATTTCTCTATTACTATATCATTATAAAATTTAATTATTTTGATATGATACCTTAGTAGTGTAGAATTGAATTCATCAACCACCGTACATAAAATTAAATTATTTGCACGCAAACTGTATGTTTGTTAACATTTTAAATTTGATATGATAATTTAACGGTTCAAAATAATTTTAAACAATAATGTATTAGTTTTGTTCATATCATAAATGTTTGACCCTATTACCATAGGGTTAATTTTATTAAAATTGACAAATATTAATAAATTTACTTTATAATGATATTCGACAAATTATGTGGAATCAATTTCATCCAAATTGGATAGTTGGAGACATTTTGTAGGCTGGAGTTCGTAACCGTTCTTGTAATATTACAATTATGTGGATATCGTTGTAGTAGGCTTCCGTCATAGACTGGGGAAATTCGGGGGTCCGAATATGGACAATGTAGGTCTTCCACTTGGCTGGTGGTTCTGGCATGCCATAATCGCTGAATGACCCGTGACTTGCATCAATCCCATTGTCAATCATGCATATAATAACCCCATTCCCATGTTGTGACTTTTTCCAGACCCCGTGCTCTTTGTACAGAGTCCAGCTGCAAATCCAGTGAAGACCTCCTTGTAGTAGTGCAGTACTCTAGAAACATCAGTAAGACGTTGTGACGTTGTGGCCCTTTTTTTTATCACATTACTCAACACTTTCACCTCAATCATCCACCAACATATATAAAGGGATTAAAGTATATATAAAAAAATAATTATTGGGTAAATATTTTTTGATTAAATGCAGTATAAGTTTAATAATTTTAAAGAGGGTGTAATTATTACATACCTTCTAAAATGGGAGTAATTTATTAGCATATATTCATATATGATTTAATTACTGAATTAAAGAATTGTATTTCCTTGTTTTGTAGTCTAAATTTTATTATAAATTTAGTTCAGTTTTGTAAACTCTAAATTCGATTAAAAGTTAATTCAACCCTGGCTAATATTTTTAATATATGTCAAATTCAATTTAGTTCACTTTGAAAGAATTGAATTCAGTTTAATTTGCTAAATTTCAGTTTAATTTCATTTTAATTTATTTAATTAAAATGTTGGTTAACTTCAATTAAATTTATTGTTTCATCCCCGTTTTAATAATTCATGTCAGTTTTATTTAAGTTTGCAAAATTTTGATTTAATTCACTTAAATAATTTTGTTATTTTAAAATTAAATTTGAGAAAAATTAATTGAACTAAAATCATAGAAGACATAATTCAATTTATTTCACCTTCATAAATTTTAAATAATTTGAATTCAGAATTTAATTTAATCTTATATATTTAGATGGAGCTGAAAAGAATCCTACGCTAATTAATTAGAGTAAGTTAGTAGTGAGCACATACCAAACTGAATTGGATAAAATTAAAGTAATGATATAGATTAATAAATTTCCGTTGTAATAATTATACCGAAATTGATATCAAACTTAATAAAAAATTTCCCAAAATTATAACCACTATAACATGTTAATCTACACTCCTTTTGGCACATGTTCTATAACAGTTACACGTGTTTTCATCTCAACCCATTATAACTTGTGAGTTGTGACACTTCAATTATTTTCAAGTGTTCCAGGAAAATTTCGAAACCCCCTTGAAAACTGTTTTAGCAGTGTTTCAGGAACAAACTTTAGTACCAATGTAATTTTAGCAGTATTTCGATCTCAATATAATGCTTGGAAATATATCCTAATTAGAAGCTAATGCGATAGGTAATTAGAAGACAGAAAATACTTATTTCGAGTCAAAGCAATCGGAAGACAAACTACCAAAACTATATAAACTCAAAATTTGAAATCTCTGAAAATAACTGGAACCACAGTTTTCCCGTACATATTTAATGAAGCACAAATTTAACGAAATAATTAAAGTCTCCAACTTTTGTAGTAAAAGAGGAGGCCTTCAAAATTAGAATAAAAAACAAAGTCAGATGCATGGGTGTTTAAATAATTAAACCACAAAAATTACTTATAAACCACCAAATTAAATTAGATGAATTAGAATAAAAATAATGAAACTTTCTGGGTCAAATACTTTCTGGAATTCACCAATTAAACGATGGTATTTGGCATTCACTTGCCATATATGAAATATAAAATACAGAACAGATATATCCAGGAAATCGAAATCGGATCGGTAATGAAATATGGAGAAATACAGGCAATAAAATAAAAATCACAGAGACAAAGCAAGGAAGAAATTTGAACGAAAATATGTATACGATATAAAAAGAAGAAAACGGCAATTATATACATGGCAATTATATGACGACGTTGAAGGAAAAATAATACAAGGAAAAATACCGGAAAATTTGGAGGTTTGATTGTATTGGCGACACTTTTAGGCATCGGTTTTCAGAGGAACGTCCCTGTAACTTTCGGGCCCGGTGCAAAAAAAAATTGATAATCTTCGATTTTTTTAAATTAAATTCTTTTTCATATTTCTTAAAGTTTTGTAAATCATTTGCAATTATATATACCTCAGTCATAACGAAATGTATACGTAATATAAAATTTTTGTGCCTCTCAATTTTTCTCTAGTTCAAATTTTGCCTTAATTCATTTTAAATCTTTTAAAAAAATTTCAATTATATCTCAGTTATATAAAATATATAAAATTTGGGACCTCTCAAATTTTGGGGCCCGGTGCGACCGCACGGATCACACTCCCCCAAGAACGGCTCTGTCGGTTTTCATCCTTGATTTCAATAAATATTTTAATGAACTATTTGTCTTCTAATTCCCTATAGAACTATGGAAATAGTTCTGAGAAATTAAAACCGAGCCGTTATTAAAGAAATTAAATCACAATTAAGTAATTATGTTTAAATTTCTTTAATATTTAATTTAGAGCATTAAAAATTGCAAAATTGCAATTTATAAACCGAACCGTGCAATTTTGAAAAACCTTGCATGCATTGCAGAAATGCTGAAATCATTATATAAATGAACACCTGATGTTAATCACAATGCATGCAAGGTTTTTCAAAATTGCACGGTTCGGTTTATTCATCACACATCCATAAGATTAGGTTAAAATTATAGATGGTAAAATCCGCTGAAACTTAAGAATCATGATCAATTCATGATTAATTAAGCTACAAATTAAGTCAAAGTAGACATTAAAGAATATCTTAAGTAATCTTTCGAAATTCATTTTGACAATATTTCGAAATTGTTTTGCAGACCGTCACATGCATACACAATATATTAATACGTAGTTCACGGTGCCATCATTGTTAATTATTAATTAGTTAAAAATGACAGTAAACGTAATATTTATTCAAAAGGGTTTAGCGGAAATTAATATAACTGTGCACGTAATATTATACTACATATGCATGGTTTGAAATTAATTGAACGAATAAATGGAATTTATGGAACTGTGTCATGTTTGAGTAAATCGAGACATCTGATCCCTTTGAGTAAATGATCATATACCAACAATTTGGTAGTTAACCAAGGGTATACACCGGACTTATTGCTTGAAAATCTTGATTCCGGTGGATGATCCGCTCAGAATGCTTGAAGTCTCCGGCATCCGACCGGCCCCGATTGATCTTTTAAATTTCAGATCGTTGTTTACTTTCAATAAGATGATCTGATACCATTATTTTATTTGTAAGACTGTGTATTTACCTTTTGGGCCTTTAGTAAACAGATTTTTAATTAAATCAAATGAACAGCTTTTTACCAAGAGAATCCGATTTAACAATCATCTAATTTTCATGTTTCATAAAACTTGTTTAAAAGAGTTAAGTGGTGTTGAAATATTAATTCCTAAATGCTAGTAAAAAAGAGTATTTTCAAATGAGGTGATTGTTAACTCAAATTATTTATAATTTGTGTCATAATATATATTTACAATAAGTGTGAAATGATATGTAAATGAACATTACTACTATGAAGCGATTATGTTACTTTCACATTATATCACTAGATCTGTTAGGATAACTACTATTAGCTCACTTTATCAAACCTAATAATACAATCAACTAACATAAGCAATCAAATCAAAGTATCAACATAAATGTTATTCAAAACAATTAATGCAATCAACTATCGTCAAATTCCTAATAACGTACACACTCTTTTACGTTATTATTTTCTTTAACTAGAAACTATGGTACACACACCTCCTTGAGGTACCTTTCTATGGGAACCAATTAGATCATCACAAACACAACATCATTCATCAAAATCATATATGGTAATTGTGACATAATCTGTTAAACCAAAGAATTGTGATCAATTAAATTACCAATTAGGTCAAAGTAGACATTAAATAATATCTTACATAATCTTTCATAATCATTTTGACAATATAACATGTAGTTTGTAATTAACTAACAAATTATTGTACACGTACATGAACAACATTAACATTTAGTTATTGCACTAGAAAATAGAATTCCTCGTTTTCTTTTCCTAAACCTCCTCCATCCCACTCCATCTCCTCTTCACTACTTTCTACTGAATGGAAACATGCCCTAAATTCAATTGATATTCCAACAACAAAGTTATATACCAGACAAAGGCAATAGATGATCAAGCATGCAATCCGATTTAGGCAAGCGAATAGTGCACTTCGTCAAGGGATTGTACAACCATGTTTTGTATGTATCCAGGTAAATTCTTGTCAAACACTTTGTTAGACATCAATATCCTCTCATCTGAAGAGTAACACATGCTTGAATATTTTTCCAGGGTTTTAGACGTCAACTGAATTTTTCACATGAATGTTTTGTTTACATTGAAAAATTCATTATCCTTATCAATTCAGTTTCATTTAGTTTATGTTAATTCAATCTAGTTTAATTTTAATGAAATACGATTCACATGGATTTACTGCAGATTCAATAAAATCTTTGGGACCAAACTAATTTAGCATCAATTCAACATAATTCAACAATTGATTTTGAATTCAACACCACACACCATTCTTTCATTCCACAATAACATATTATAGATTTCACCAACATGCAATTCAACACATTTCAACAATTGCTCTTGATTAATTCAACATCATTCTTATTTCATTAAAATTAAACTAGAAACGTACGCTCTTGAATTCAACACCTAACTATCACACGTACGCTATCACCGAGTATTCGTACTTTTATAAATTATCATCCTGAAAAATGAATGATACGTTAAAGGAAATTTCTTCACGAACGTAAAATCCGTCCAGTTGAACTAGTGGAATAAAACTGAACCGGGCAAGATCTAAGTGAAATTTTGAAACGTATCTTTCAAAGCTGTCATCGCCATTTCATTTAAAATTCACATAGCACACTACTTAACATTAAAATGGGAAAATATAACATTTAGCTGGTTTAAATTTTGCAATCGAAATCACGGTGAAAAACAAGTTTTGTGCACAAGTGGGTGGGAGAGGGAATAATTGCATTTTGTTTTTCGAAATTATTGAAGAAGGAAATTTCCTCAAATGGCACAGACAATGCCATCTTTGGGATATATCAAATAACAGTTTCATCTGAATATATGATAATCCGCTGCTACCTCTGTATAAAAGCAAGTTTGACCGATGGGTTTTTGCTTTTTGTGTGTATTTTACTTGGGTGGGGACCACAAGTCTGGGTCTAGCTATTCTGATCCTCTACCTAGCCACACTATTTCCCACTTCTCTTTTTACTCTAGTCACTTTCACCATTTCCACCCAATATATGCATAGAGTAGATTAATTATAAATGAACAAACTAAAATTGAGTTCAATTATATCACGAGAATCAATATTTTTCAAATTAAAACTGAAGTGAGTATATTCCGACTGAAGTTGAAATTAAAAGGTTGAAAATAGATTGAATTCGATAAAGTCTAATACGAAATGTCCTCACTAAAGCAATCTGATGTTGGGTCTTGACTAACGTAAACCGAAGCCGACATGACTAACTCAAGCAATTCCAATTAGGTTAGATCTGACATCCTTAAATAAAGAAAATCTCATTTCATAATATTATTGATCGTTTAGCGAAATGTTTTCGTCGTTTATTTTAAAGTGATTTTCATTACCTAAATTTGAAAGAAAATAGTTTTGATTAACACAAATCATTTCAGTTTAGTCGAATTACTACATTAATTTAATTACACACTACTGTAATTATAAAGCTATACTTTACTAATTTATGCTACTTTTCTCATAGAGGTCGCAGTAATAATAACATTGTTTTTTGCAAAAGCAAAGACAACGCCCATTAGACCATGCCCTCTATTTCTTGAATTGTTACTCTCTTCACTCACAATTAGCTGAATCGTATTTCATTAAAATTGAGCTGGATTGAATTAATATAAACTAAATCAAATTGAATTAAAATAGAGTTGAAATGTGTTCTCCTCGTCTTCTTTGATCTGCTGTGAAATAATAAATATGAATGTATAGTTAGAACTACATTTGATTAAATATCATATAATTTGGACGGAAGAATTATGATTAAGTGAATTGGATTGCGACCAAGTCCGGCTAGACTTTTTCAGGATACAATTTCAAATTGTGCAGATATTCCTTTGTATATAATCAACAAATAATTATGGACATGTGAATCATATTCATAACACAAGTTATATTTATTCAAATAAACAACACATATGCTTTTTTTAACCGATTAATTATCTTGCAAAAGATAAAAATTAGACTGCTTGGTTTATAAGCTATGTAAAATAAGACTGCTTGGGGCGCACACACTACCACACAGTGAACACTCAAAACACAGCAATACACACAGTTACTGAAAATGGCTTGCCTGCTAAAGTGCAGCGTTTGTGAGAAGCTTGTGATGAATTACCAGATGGCTCATCACAAGATGAAGTATCATTGCCGCTCCAACGTGGCGAGGAAACAAGGAGGAGGAGGAGGCCGCCGGGTGAGAGAGGGACATAGCGGCAGTGAACAAGAGATGACGAAGGTAAAGAACAAGGAGAAGAAGGGAAAGAAGCTGATCCACCGCTAAGGTATGTGATAGTTGCCGGAATTCGAAATTCCGGCGATGAACAGTTGCCGGAATCTGGGTTTGACTGAAATTTCTTGTGTTTTGTTTGGATTTGCAGGTGAAGCTGCCCTACCCTGCATCTATGAAGCCTAACCCCTGCAAGAAGAGAGAAGTATCTATGCATCTATGAAGCCCCTGAATCTAATTTGAATTCGATTCTTAAACATGTAATTCGAAATTCTGGATATTGTTTTGATGATGAAGTGCTTTATTGTCAGGCATGGCCCGGCCTTGAGGCAAGTGTAACCCGCGCTTCAAGCCCCCCAAAAATGGGCTAAAATGAGGCCCATATTTTTTTTAAAAACTCAGATATAGTGTATTTTTTTAAAAAATTATTTTTTAAACCCCTATATTTTTTAGAAGTTGGCCAAATAAGGGCCCAATTTTTTTAAAAAAATCATTATTTTAACTATTTTAATTATTTTTCTTTGGACCCTCTATTAGAACTCTTTAATAAATATTATTCGGTTCAGGCCCCCATATAGTTAGGGCCGGCCCTGGTTATTATTGTGCGTCATTGCTGCATTTCTTTTGTCATTCGCTTGTCTGAATGTCCACCAAGGGGTCTGCTTCTCCCCCGTCGAAAATCCCCATCGTCGGGTACTCGTAGAGCAGTGCTCCCAGCGCCTGTTTTCTGGTCTCAACCTCCAGCCTAACCTGCGACTGCAAGAATAGATGATGCAGACGCGAAGCCATATTAGGTAATTTTGCTGATGCTATGGTTGTTTGAACTTGCAACGGTGAATTTTATGCTTCAATGGTTCGAATGGCATTACTTGATTGTTGCTATTGCTATTGCTAGGGAGTATGATGCTTTGATTGGGTTTGTTGTTTTTGAACTTGCGATGCGTTCTTGATTGTTGCTGCTTCTATTGCTAGAATTTTTGATTGTTTATGAACTTTTATTACTTCTATTGAGATTAATGTTTGATTGTTTACGCAGTTTTTGAACTTGTGGCGGTGAGCAAACTGAACTACACACCTTTTCTGGTAATATAAAATCATGTTGATCTGTGCCATGTTTTGAGAATGCTTGGGCATATGATAGGTTCTTGTCTTGTGCGTCGTTAGTTTACTTCCTAAGGTGGTTTACAGTCGTACCACTTATTCGAACCATGTCTGTTCTGTTGCACCATCATGTCCTGATTATCATCAATCGTTCATCACTTTCAACTGTTTAAGCAATGACAGTCTCTTAAGTTTGTTCTGGAAACTTATGTGCTTTTCTTTGGTCATCAAATATGAACACTTTTGTTTCTATAAACTACTTTTGAATTGGTTGTGAAATTGAGAATGCCGGGCATATGATAGGTTCTTGTCTTGTGCGTCGTTAGTTTACTTCCTAATGTGGTCTACAGTCGTACCACTTATTTCAGCCATGTCTATCCTGATTATCTTGTGCGTCGTTAGTTTACTTCCTAAGGCAGCCAAACACACCATATGCTCAATCCTGTCCCGATTATCATCAATCGTTCATCCCTTTCAGCTGTTTAAGCAATGTCTCCTAAGTTTGTTCTGGAAACTGATGTGCTTTTGCTTGAACACTTTTGTTTCTATAAACTACTGTGATGGGTGTTAAGAATGGCGTTTTGTAATCTTAAACTCGTTACTCCTGCTATACAAACTTTACCTTATAAACCTGGTTGCTTACTATGTTCTAGGTTCCACCATATAACATGTTCTAGGCTCTTGAACATTCAATCTGGCTAGTCGATTTTGATCGCCAATTTACTTATAAACCTGGTTGCTTATTGATTACCAACCAAAAATTTCCAGACTAAATTCTTTATACTGCTGTATTCTAGGTTCCACAATAACAATGGAGTTGGTGTCAATGCTTTTCAGTTTTCCTTGGGATTTTATGCTCTTGACTAGCTGCGATTAACTGCTCGGCTAGTCGATTTGGAGCGCCAATTTACTTCCTCTAGAAGTCTTAACTCGCAGATATCAGTTTCAGAGCAAAATGCTGAATGTCTATTGTCTGCTTTGCGCTTCTAGTTATGAATTGCTTTCAGTTGTGTCTATTGTCTGCAATGTCCTCTTATTTTAGCCTTCATCTTTGTTTCCTCAAAGCTTATAACTTACTTATACACACATTGATCATCTTTAGAGAAAATTATTACAGTGGCCTACTTTTTTGCAATATTATGAGAGCTGGTTTGGTAAGTTGGCCATTTTTCCTAAACTTTTTGTATAGGGGGAGGAATTTGATCTATATATCATTCATATTTAAATTATTGATTAAATCATATTTTGAGGATATTGCTTTGAACTTTCACCCATATTTCAACTTCAAACAAATTGACATTCCAATTTGTTAGTAAAGTATAACAAAGAAATATTACATGCGCTATTACATTTTCTTATTACACTTTATCCAATTCAGTCTTTTTTCAACTTATTAATTTCACCTCATTTCAATTTTAATTTGAAAAATATTGACCCTCGTGATATAATTCAACTCATTTCAAATTCAATTTTAGCTTAACTCATCTAATACATATAATAATTCTTCCATCTTAGTTATTATCTTTCCCCTAATTTTCGGGGGAAATGGTGAAACCATGGTTTGGGTGATTATTATTAGATAAGAGTGAACCTAAACAGTAATTTATGGCCCTAATTTATTTACTGTATAGTAGACGTAGACACACTCTCATCCATGCATTTGTGTGCTTCCCACCATCTCTTCTTTTGGCTGTGGAGGCAATTTATTTACCCTTCTTGTCATACATTCTAGTGTTGTTAATCTGACCCATCCGATCAATGATTCTCCAAGCAGACCCATTCAAGTGAATTGGGCTCTTATTTCCAAATTAAATGGAAATAAAGTCCAATTCCTTAGTGTGGTTTATCTGCGTTAAATTGAATTGAATTGAAATTTATATTTCGATAACTATGATCAAATTATACTTTTATTCAATTTATTACCATACCCTTGGAAAAGGCCTTAGCAGTCACTACACAAAAAATTGAAACAATCCTAGTTATTCTATCATATCTACGAATTGAAGAAGAAAAAATTGAAATATCTAAAAACAATCTTACGGTTCTTCTTCTTTATCTTCCCCTTCCGCTCCTTCTTCAGCTGCTTAATAGTACCATCATGATTGCACAGCCTAGCCACAGCCTGGGTATTGAAGAGGAGGGGACGGTTGGAACACTTCTGATCAGCCTTCTCGGACGACATGGCCACAGCTCTGCTCTTGGTCTTTCTGGAGTTCTAAATTTCGTTTATGTTGTTTTACTGTGCTATCCTATTTATATATTATACATAAAGTTGCTATTTACAATCCATAAACCAAAATTTTATCTTATTTGTATTTCGTACCCAACCTCTATTTTATTTAAATTTCATACCCACCTCACATGTTTATCTTATTTAAATTACTACTATCGCTACACATATTTACATTATATTGTTCTATTAGCATAATTTAATTTTATTTAACAATTCATACCTTCTAATATCTTTCAATTAAGTATAATAACACAAAAATGAAACAATCTTTGTTATTTTATCAGATCTGAGTATTGAAGGAAAAAATTGAAATATGTGAAAAGATCTACAGTTCTTTTTCTTCATTTTCCCATTTGGCTCCTTCTTCAGCTGGCTAGTAGTCCCGTCATGTTTGCACACTTTGGCAAGATCGCGAGTCTTGAAGAGGAGGGGATGGGTTGGACACTTCTCTGTCGACATTGCTCTGCTCTGCTCTTGAACTGAATTTTTCACATGAATGCTTTGTTTACATTGAAAATTTTCATTCTCCTTATCAATTCAGCTTCATTTAGTTTATATTAATTCAATCTAGTTTAATTTTAATGAAATACGATTCAGCTAAATTTGAAGGAATTGAGTAATAATTCAAGAATGGAGGATGTGATCTAATGGACATTGTCTTTTCTTTCCCAAAAAGGCAGATTCATACTCCATGTGATTGCTATGTCCGTAATGACGTCGGGTGAAAAAGGATTACCTTTAATTTTTGGACCTCTATGGACCTCTATAATTGCTATTTATAATTTTCTTCGTTTATTTTTAAGTTGTTGACTCTAATTATTTCTAATTATTTCCAAACCCTGCGAATTTCCCCGAACACACATGACACTGATCCCTAGTTAACTATGTCCAGGTTTGAATAGACATATAGTATATTATTAACGAGTGTATGATAAGTGTTGGCCTAACTAGTTATAGAGTTTTGAATGTTGATTCCAATTGAGGTATGTAGACAACCGTATGACTAACATGTATTTACTCATCTTTTGTTATTAAGACTATATATGACCTAATTTAATTGATATATTCATTCAGTTTAGTTAAGTTTTAGATTAAGGTTAATGTAAATGGAGTATTATATGTGGATTGAAGTCTCAACTAGAAGGTTGACTCTCAAATGAGAGTTTTCTAGACCGTTTGACTCCAAAAAGAGAAAGATAAAAGATAAGAGATCATTAATATGTTTTATTATTATATGTGCTCTTTGCTATTGCGTGAAAGCACATCAATAACATCATATGATTTATTATATGATTATGTGATGCGTTTTATCGTCATTCCTAATAGTTATAAATATTTTATATCTATAAAGTATAGTAGAACAAAGTACTACAGCCTAATGGCACCTTTATTGCATCAAATTTTAGCTCCGGCCGTGACAATTGACATCTTAACTATCTCCATTCCTAGCAGGTAGGAATAGTATTGAGATGTTTAGAAGCAATAAGAAAACATTATCTTACTTCTAAATATTTTACGCTGTGTACATGTAGGACTTTTAAGAAAAGTAGTTTTTGATTATGAATCTTGATTGTGTGCCAGTAAATGCCGGTCTATGTTCGATGCTTATTTGAATATTTTTCAATTAAATTCAATTAATTTTTAGTTTAATTCAATTTTATAATTCATTTTAGTTTTGATGAAATATAATTTAATAAAATTCAGATTATTCTAGGTATGTTTTACCAATTTCAATATATATTATATATATATATATATATATTTATTTTTACTTTTATAAATTATAATCAATTCAGTTCAATACAGTAAGATAAATCCGGGAGATATTACATGCTATTAGAGAATATTTAGATTGATCATTATTGGTTACTATTAATTGTATATGAGTTGTAGTATATTTTTTTTTAGTCATAGAATATTTGATTTCCCTGTATTATGGGAATTCCTTTTGTATTACTATTAGCACATCCTTGTATATAAATAGGAGTCTTGAGTTAATGAAAAATCAACGTTTGCAGTAATCTTTTCTCTGCAATATTTATACATGCAAATGCATAGTGTAACTGATCATCCGCAGCAGCATCTTCATCATCGCCGCAAACCGGAGCTTTCTCTCCGACCAGATCCCCTCTCCGATGATCCGCCACGATGAAGAGAACGTACCCGAACGACCCCCCGGCCAAACGCCACACGAAGCTCATCCTCTTGGCCCAGCTTCTCATCCAAAACTCCGATCTTCGAAATCCACAGAAAATGGTACATTTTGTGTTTGATTGCATGCACGGGAAGTTCAATTTTATGTGAAAATTTCTATATATTTATTTATGAGATACAAGTTAATTGACTTCCTCCATTTTTTGTCAACCAAAATTTAGCAGTTGTGTATACAGGTCAAAATTCATAATTATATTTCATAATTAATCATCGCGGCTATACGAAATATGATCTTACGGAAATTATTACGCATTATTTGATTTACACTTTTGAACATCATATGTACGTTGTTGGCCTTCTAATCTAAAATCAGGCTAGGCTGGATCTTGATATTAAGGACGGTTCTGTCCGACTCATCTAATTAATATCTTGCGATTCAATTTTCTAAGCTTTTAAATTATTTAGCTTTTAAGTGAAAAAACATCTAAATATAATCATACGATCGACGTATGTTAGACTACATGCATGCAAAGAGTGGCGAAACCAGGAGGTGGCGGCGGCAACCCCTAAATTTTAGAGTTTAGGGTTAATTTATTGTAGTTCGGGCGGTAGTACGGTGGAATTGTAAAGGAGAGAAATATTTGATGTGTCAAAACATAACTATTCAACAACCCCATTAATTCCGGTTTGGTTCCGCCACTGCATGCAAATTGACAATATGTTTAGCAGGTCGCACAATTGGGTGAGCGGGTACTTAACATCATTCGTATTTTTCTAGAAATATGTGAAATTATGGCTATAAGATCAGAACGCTTGCTAGAATCCTTCAATTTCACAGGCACGCTCTAATCTTTTAGTCATAATTTCGCATAGTATGAAATAATTTTAGTTATTATGTTTATGGGAAAACTTATATTTAGATGACTGTATTGAAATTTTAATAATACTTTAAATGACGATAAGTAAAATGTTTGAATATGTGTATATAGGACTTTAATTTTTCAATCAACCCGTGTCATCCGTACTCATTCCTAGGAGGTGAAATGTTTGCATGCGTTACACCGAATTGGAAATGAAAAAATTGTATTGATAAGTCCATGGTTCGTATTCGGACCTCGTTCATACTAAAACCAGGGCCCGAGAAGGGTCATGGGCTCGAGATACGCGGAGGATGGGTCCACGGGTCCATCAATCCTAATCCTTATAAAGAATGAGTATACTATGAATGTTCTACAAGAAATATACATCTTCTCAAAGATGGTAATACAACTATCCTAAACATGGTAACACAACCATGTCCGAAATACACTTCTATTATACATGGTAATACAACCTCAATTCCCATAAGAGTTGTATTCATACCATAAATACATATCTTGGTGATCTACAGATTGTAGCCATATAAATACCCTAAGAGGTTTGGTAGACCTCTCATCTAATCTCATACTTTATACTATACGCCTTAAGCAAATATACTGACTTGAGCGTCAGAGTGTCTATCCCCGGGACACCCGGGGCCTTTGTCTTGCAGATCAGTTCGAGAGCCTGGTTCGTCGTCGAAGTGTTGGTGTCCGGCATACATCAATTTGGCACGCCCGGTGGGACATCTCACACTCATTGACGACGTCGCCGAACCTTGTCTCTGATCTGGTCTAGTGCATCTGAAGAAGCAACTTCCCCGACAACATGTCTGAAGCCGAACAACCTAGACGTAGCGCCCGAGTGCTAGGGCAAAATCCAGAAGAAATTCCAGAAGTAGAGCTACCCCCCCAAGGACGAGGACGAGGACGCGGTCGACCCGGAGGATCTCGCACACGCTCCACCTCTGAACAACCTCAGGCTCTACCGTGGGGGCAGGAAACTCCAACGTTCCAAACTCCTTCGGTCCGAATCCTGTCGTGTCCGGAACACCCCTCTCTGGTCCAAATCCTGTTGTGTCAGGAGTGCCACCTTCTGGATCGAATCCTGTTGCATCAGGAATTCCACCTTCTGGATCGAACCCTGTTGGATCTGAAGCACCGAACTCAGGACCCAGAGTCTCGATCCAGACGCACATGAGCTACAACCAACACGTTAACAACTCAGAAGGCCTTGACCAAGAGAATAGGTTTGGATATGACGGACCTGATTCGATCTTTACCTCAGAAGAACAAGCACTAAGAGATCAACAAATCCTCACGAAAAAACAACAGGAGGAGGAAAGACAAAAACGTCTTAGGCACTACTAGAATATCAAGCCATCTAAGGCAGTTCATCCTTCATGTGTTAAGGCAGAAAACAAATGCCTTCCCTGGTAGTGACTTGAATGAGAAAAATCATCTAAGGCGGTTCCTCTTCCGCCTTAGATGTTTTTGGGTTTAAGGCGTTTGTTTCCGCCTTGGATGAAGGCTTATACGCCTTGCTAAAAGCTTACGAAATCGCTAGCGTGAAAGTCTGAATGATATGAATTGGCTCGTTGCGATACCGTAACTAGCAAACGCTAGTCCTAAACAAATGGTTGATTGTTATGTTACGACAGCAGCTTACGGATCGCCAGATGAAATACTAACGAGTTCGCTACATTGAAAAGCCTAGACTGTTATGAATGTGTACGAGACTGGTTACGACTTCCACCGTGCGGATCGCTAATAGTAGTTACGATCTCGTAAGTGTTCCTAGTTTGTCATATATTTATCTGCTGACGAGACTAGTTACGACAAATAGAGGCGAATCGCTCGGTTATAGGTAGCGAACTCGTTACAACCCAAATTAAACAATTCCGATTAATCAAAACGAGCCAGGTTACGACAGCCACTAGCTACTCGCTAGCAACACCGTAGCGAGGTCGTAACCGAACAATTGTTTTTCATAAAAATGTAAAAATTGTGAAAATGATATTATAAAAGTTGTTGGTTCGAGAGAGTTAACGATATCGTAAGTAACATCGCTTATGTGTGTAGTAACGAATTCGCTACTAATCTCGCTTAAGTTAAACGACGTCGTTTTAGCACTGGGTGAGCGAGAAAAAAAAATGACGTTACGAGTAAGCTAGACATTCGCCTGGCATTGGCGTGTATGGTTACGAGCTCGACAGTGATCAGATTGGAGAGGCAGAGAAGAACGAGCGATTGGGTAGCGATGGCGCAAAAACTAAGCTCAGAACCAATAAACGACGACGTTTTACCACCGGGTGAGCGATAAAAAAATGACGTTACGAGTAAGCTAGACATTCGCCTGGTTTTGGCGTGTATTGTTACGAACTCGACAGAGATCAGATTGGAGAGGCAGAGAAGAACGAGCGATTGGGTAGCGAGGGCGCAAAAACTAAGATCAGAAATATAATCCTGGCGATTAAAGTAGCGATAGTACAAGATGATCGCAAATATGTTAATGTTACGGGCGAGAGAAGTTACGAACTCGCAGGTAATTCGTAAGTGTCACAAAATTATAGGATTTGAGCCATTTCCACCCATTTCCACTAAAATTGGGTTTCATTTTAATTGTCTAAGCTGTCAATTGCAAGATGCATGGTATCTAAGCACAAAACATGAACATGAAACACTATCAAGCCACAATTTATAAACTAATGCAAGTAATGGAACTCAAAAGTATATGCATCCATTTGACAAAAAAAGAAACTAGCTTTTATTGGGAATGTGAGGCCTAGAGATGTACCGAGATCTAATAAGGACCAAGTGTCTAGCCAATGCATCTCTACCATCCTCCAACTCCTTCTTGGTGTACGGTGCATGATTTTCCTCGATAATCTAAGAATATGAAATGTGTTTTTAATACTATTGAATGCAACGTAGATAGTAATAGGTACAATAAGTAGGTTATAAGAATGCTTACGCGATGTAATTCCAGATTATCTTGAACAAGGCCAGCTACACACTCGCTTGCGTACTACATCATATAGTAACCGCACTCCCAATTTGACAATTACTTTCGGTGCTGAAAGTGAAGAAGTATAACAAATGATTTGAAATGAAATCATAGTGGAAATAAATGAGCATTGGATTTGTACTGTCACCTGAATCTGTATAAGGTTGAAGGGAAGTAGTGTGTCGTCATGTGCACTATGCATAGCAACCTCTAATAAATCTGCAAAGTTTGTAGATGGACCTAAGCGTAGCGGGTCCATCCAATACACTCGCTTCAACGATGGTATCATAGCTACAAAACTCCAATGGCCGCTACATATTTTAAGAAATGAAAATGTAAGAACCCGTCTCGAAGATTATAATGTTTACGAAGTGCAAATATCCAATTGTAACAAAGAAAACTAACCCCTCTAGATATGAGCCTATGTAAATTGTCTTGGTCTTGTCACTAAGGATCTTAGAGAGATAAGCAAGTCGTGATTGATTACTTTCATTCATTTCTTGCAAGCATATTGGGTGCAAAAACCCAATGAAAGTCTTTGCATTTAGAGCAAGGCATTGCATGTACCTAAATAAACAATAGATGGGATATGAACGTATAATAGTGCACAAGTACATGAAAATTCTTAACTTGCAACACGATAGAAGAGATGAGATCAAGTAGCTTACATTTGATGTAGTATAAGGATTGTTTCGGGAAGGGTTTTATAGTGCCAGAAAAGGGCAAAGTCTTCCCATGGAACGACTAATTCTCTCGCTTCGCCGAACACCTGTTTATTGGAGTAGAAATAGTAAACAGAATCCCGACTATGGTGGCCCACCAGATCATAAAACGTGCGAAGGAATCCCGGGAGTGATTTTATGAATCCAACTTCTCCCACTGACATCGGTTTCTTAGCTACCGGAAAATCTAGCGGGTCTACGACGGGTGAAGGTGTGTTTCTATTAATTGGGATAGAATTAGAATTCACATCAACTACCAACCATTTGGGCCACACAAAAAAACGGCCCAAACCTTTACCCACTGTCGTGCACTCTTGATCCGCGACCGGTACCAACGCATCCTCGACTAACACATGTAGTATAGAAACCCTAACGAAACCAATAGGTACTTTGGCTTCATGATGTAGTGCCATGTCAGGATATGAATTTCCCATTGCAACGTGGCGGGGTTGAGAATTCATCCCACATTCAGCGTACAACTTGCAAGAAGCGGAGTTCTAATATACAAATAAGGCATGTTTAATTAGGTCGAATTAGACATATTTAAAAAATATCAATAATCATGAGTTGTGTAGAATTATTCATTTGATTGAGGTGCAAGTAATTAAACGTACCTTTGGTTTGGGATCGGATGGTTGTATGTGAACTTGCTCTTTGATAGGGGCCGAAGGTGTGCATATTTCCTTGTTGGGTTCAACAATAGGTTGGTCAAAAATAGGTTGGTCAAAAATAGGTTGGTCAACCTCATGTTGTGGTGGGGAAGGATGTGAACCTCTAGACGAGGGTCCATTGATTGGATCGGTGTCACAAAAATCGGATGGAAGAGGATACTTTATAAAAGAACATATATTGGCCAACATTGTTTTCAATTTCTTGACCTCTTGGTCGGATTTTTTGGCTTGGTTCAATGCTATTTGGAGTTTGGATGGTTTAGGGTCTTTTCCACTACGTTTGATACCAAACGCCTCTATTTGAGTAACATAACCACCAATTCCCTTAGCTCTTCCCGGATGCTCGGCCTTCCCAAGTGCCCTACGTAGCACATCGTGTTTACCGACAGGGATGAACAAGCCTTCTTCAACTTCACGCTCGACATCGTCCTAAAAAGGTAGTATAGTAAATGAAAAGTTATTATCGTCATCATTTGTTGTGTTTGATGGTGTGATTGTAGATACTAAAATGGAACATGGTATGGCATAGTAGGTAAAGCGTACCACTCGATTAGCCACCCTTTTTTCCTCATCACTTGAGTAAGTCCCGTCTTTTTTAATTCTACCCAAGACGAATAATTGTTGTCTACTATATGTTGTAGGGTCTTCGGCAATGACTAGCTTGTTCGCCTCTTCCGCGTCCATGCCCCCATCCACAAGCTCTTTCACCTCGGTTTCATGTTTTTTTTGGAGGTCTTCCTCCCCACACCCAAGTACCCCGCCCTACCCCCGGTGTAAGGCATAACATTATCAGCAGTGGCTTTGCGCTTCCTATCCCCCAAACCCTTTTAAAAATTCTATGTTATTTTAGGAATAAAGCACTAACCGAAACAAAAATATTTGGCTAATTCGCATGAAACTATTATTGCAAGATGTAGTAAGTAAACTAACCTTTGCGTCATTTTCTAACCATCGTTTCTTGAATGCCTCCCAAGTAAGGGTTACAATGTGATTGTAACGCGTACTTGGATCTTGCCCAAATCTCGTGCCCTTCGGTTTGATATAATCCTTGGCAAGGGTATATTTGTGTTCTCGATGAGCTTTTGATGCGATTTGAAAAGCCTTCTTTTTCACTTGATCATAGGATGTTGCCTCGATAATAAAGGGGCGCTACAAATGTGATCATAAAAATAGTCACACTCACAATTTTCAATTGAAATTAAAAATAACAAGTACCACACTAACCTTGCATTCCTTCCATATATCCTTTTTGATGTCGATGCTTAGTAGCCTCCAATCCGTTGTGTCTAATGGTGTGCGTATCCTACCCGTCTTAGCACACCAACTCGACCATCGCGCGGCATCATCTACTGGTGAAATAGCAACACCAATGTCATTAAACTTGACATGTGTTAGTATTTTGTTATCGATTCTAATCTCTAATTCGCGACAATGTGTGAGGAGTTGAGCTTCTTTCGATGCGCGAGTCACTTCTCGTTGTCTTCTAACCTCACTTGAACCGCCAACAACATTTCCCCCCCCCCCCCACTTGGGTCGGAGTTAACGGAACTTGAAGGGCTCTCCATTAAGCTTTCCTTTGTATATTGAATTTAGTTAATGACTAACACAATACTAATAAATCAAAGTTGTACTTTGTAGTAAAAACATTATATTTCATAATCCTAAAATTTAGGGCTAAGCTAGCTACGGATAATTTTAAACGAAAATCTTGATTTTCGTTCAGGACATGCTTCTGACATGATATTTAGTAATAACATGATAAATGGAGGCACTATGTACAAAAAAATCAAATTTATAGCATAAAAGAATGAAAAAAATCGTACCTTTGGTATATGACAAAGTTGTGTCGGTGGAATTGATTATTTTGGTTGGGGATGGTCTACCTTGTTTGTCCCTCTCCTACCCATAACAAAGGATGTTACCAAATTGAACAAGAACAAATAAATATTGACATTAATTGCAAAAACTATAGGCAAAAATGTGGTTGAGAATTTATTGCAAAACTTACCAATCTTTTGGATGCAATTAGTGGCTAGTTCCACTTTGTTTTGACACAATTGATGTGTCCAACATGTATGGGATGGGTAATGGAGATTTGATGTGAAGAAAGTTGAGGAGATTTGAGAAGATGTGCAAAAGTTTGAACTTTTGGAGATGAAACCCGTAAGAAGTGATGGATAAGATGCCAAAAGTGTAGGGTTTTTCTGTTCTATAACGTGTTTACTTTATTCTAGCTTACCTTGTTGCGAACTCGGAACTCTCTCGTTACGCCTGACGTGGCTATTTACGAAGTCGTTACGTGCTCATGTGATTGCCTTTTATGCTCTACTTTATCCTTCTAGCGACATCGTAATTGAGAAGCTGACATAAAGTATGTTACTAGGATGTTGCGAGTTCGCTACTAATGCTCGCTAGAACCCTACTTAAGATTTTTCTTTGTTTTTTTAATGCACTCATACATTTTTAAATAACGATTTAAACGAAATGATGGTATAAGACACTAATCATTCTATTTTAAGAATAATTTTCATTTGTTCCGTCGTATGCTCATGTAGAACGGGATAGGGATTTGGTCACTTAATCTGCAATTACATAATTTGAAAGAGTTTTAAGAAATTTAGTCTTTAATTGTAAGACAATAAGAAACTCTACACATCATGTGTACGCTTGAAAACGCTATCCATCGCTTACCTTTAGAGACAACAGCATAGTAGAGCTTCACACATGAACTACATATATATATGCGCAGTTCAAGTGCATTTCATTAGAGATACTTAGTTTATTACAACTCATTTATGTGATTACAAGCACGATTATTGAATTAAATAAAGTATCATGCACACGTTCACTCACCAACTGTCATCACTCATCATACTACCGAGTATTGCTTAATAACATTGCATGCTGATGTACTAACATGTACTCTGTTTGACATAATGTGATGTTCGATATATTCCAAACTGAGTATTATACTGTTTAGATATGAAATGTACATATTTAAGAATATGATATTGCGTTTAAAAATTTTAACCGAATTATTGATGTTGTACATAGAGTTATGTCATACTGCTTATGTACAAAGATGTACTCTACCTGAGTTTATATCATGATGGATATTTAACAAATAGAGTATTGTACTGCATCAATATAAAATATATATATGTTAGAATGTGAAAATTGCTGATAAAAAATTAAAAAGTTTGATTTTTTTAGTTACAATCTAATTAGCTTGTGTAGTAGCGATATCGCTAGTATACACGTTACCACAGTTAAACCCTAAACCCTAAACCCTAAACCCACAAACCCGCAGACCCACAAACCCACATAACCCAGAAAACCAGTTGGCGACGGGGTTGCAATAGTGCTAGTTAGTAGTTCAATTAAAAAAGGCTTTTTGTGTTACGAACTCGCTACTAATTAGAATGATTCTTCCGTAGCGAGTTCGCTACATGATAAGAACCCATCAAAAAATGGTTTTTGGGTTTGGGTCTATATTGGGCGTATAAGTGTTGGGCATTAGCTTGTGTAAGTATTGGGCCATAGCCTATGTAAGTATTGGGCCTCAGCCTTGGTGTTTCATGTTCAGTTTGCGCTGGTCGGCGACTTATCGAACCCTTGTAAAATGTAAGTGTATATAAACTGAAAAATCACCTTCTAATCAGCCGATGTGGGACAAATGTTGGCGATCTTTATTACGAAGTCGCTACCTGTGTAACTTATAGTAGCGAACGCGCAACAAGTCGTACTCAGTCGACAGAGCCTGTTGTGAGATACTCTAGCGATATCGTAACAACAAAAGCTTCACACAATTGTTAGGTTTGAATATTAGCGATATCGCTACAGTCCACGGACCCATCAGTAAAAACCTTTAAAATTCCATCAGTAATTATTTTGTTAGGAGGTGTGAATGTGGTCAATGAAAAGGTGTGACTGCCTTTACATTTTTCTTCTTTTAATACAGCAATTACTAATTTCAGTCTAGGAACTCTCACATTTTTTTAACCAATGTAGAACCTCACCCCTATAAAACTCAGCCCCTTCTCCCTTTAGAGCCCCATCAGAGCCTTCATTCTCACATTCCCTTCAATCTTCTCCTATTCTTTGCCATCTTATTCCCATGGATTTGACACTTTTCAGCGCCCTCCCAGATAACATGATTCATCTTATAATGATTCGTGTTACGTTCAGACACGTTCTTCGTCAGTATGTGAGCTTCCAAGCGACCGATTGGGCTCGACAATGGCTCACCGAGGCTTCTGTAATAGGCCACAGAGAGTCGGCCTATGTCTTGGCTATATTTGCAATCTGCGAAGGTCATGATGCTCAAAGAGGCATGGATGTCATCACCGAGATGAAGAGAACCGACAAGAAAGGCCTCAAGGAAGTTCGGGATCGCGTGCAACTCGAATTGGCTTACGCCTGGGGCAATGCGCACTACAGGGGGTACCTCGATGTAGTAGTCGATAAGCCTAGATGCTGCCAGGATCATGCTCACCTCAATGACGGCTTCAGGTACCGACGCTACACGAGGGTTGATCCAGCGGACATCGAATGTGATGCATGCACTTGCGAGCAGGAAGTGCTTCACATCCTTCTAACCCCTCCGCCACTTTGGATGTTGTAGTGTAGTTTCTTTCTTATTTTATTCCGTTGTATTTTATGTAAAATTTGTTAGGATTGTAATAAGTTTATGTCTGCCGTATTGGCAAATTAATTTAATTATTGAAAAGCTTTTCTTGTTTTGAAACCTTGTCCCTTACATTTTACTTTTTCATCGTAACGGTTATTTTTTCAGCTAAATTGCTCGCTAAATCACTAGCTTCATCGTAAAATCAGTTACTGTTGCTATTGTGTGTGTTCCTAGCGATATCATAAGTATAACGTTTATTAGATGAATCAACACAAGCGAACTCGTCACGTACTCGCTTATATGTTACGTGGTACTAACGATGTCGCAACAGCTCGTATTCAGTCAACAGAGCCTAGCTGGCGATTCTCTAGCGATATCGCAAGGAGATAAGGGCTTTTGGTAGTATATTGGGCTGTAAGTATTGGGCTTTGTCTGACCTATGACATCAGTAAAAACCTTTGAAATTCCATCAGTAATTAAGTTATTTCGGGGGTTTGCATGGGGTGTCCATGGAAAGGTGAGAATGCCTTTACATTTTCCTTCCATTAATACCATAGTGACTGCTTTTTGTCTAGGAACTCTGACATATTTTTGAATAATGGAGCACCTCAACCCTTTAAATATCAACCCTTCTCTATTTAGAACCTCATTAGACCCTTCATTCACACATTCCCTTCTGCCTTCTCATATTCCTTGCCTTCTGCTTCCAATGGATGTGTCTCTATTCAGCGCCCTACCAGATGACATGATAAATCTGGTATTGATTCGTGCTGAGTTCGATTGGGTTCTTCGTCGCTACGTGAGCGGAAGAGCGACTGAGTGGGCTCGACAGTGGCTCACCGAAGCTTCTGCAGTAGGTCACACACCGTCGACCTATGTGTTGGCTGTTTTTGCAATCTGCGAAGGTGACATTCAAAGAGGCATGAATGTCATCACAACCATGAAGAGAACCGACAAACAGGGCCTCCGTCTAGCTCGGCAACGCGTCAAAAGAGGTATAAGATACGCTTGGGGTTGGAGACACTACCTCAGGTACTTCTCAGAAGTAGCAGTTAGGCCTAGGCCGATCTGCTGCATTCCGCATGCTGGCCTCAATAAGTTTGAGAGGTACGATCCTTGGGCACCCCTTGATCCGGCGGACATCACCTGTGATGCATGCACTTGCGATCAGGAACTGCTTCACGTCCTCGGTGAACGAACGATCTACTAGTATTAGTTGTTTGTTCTTCACTATGTATTTTTGCATCACCAGTTTGTTTCTATTGTAATGAACTTGTGTTTTCCATTTTGGCACATGTACATGTATTTTTTTCTTGTTTTGATATATTGTCCCTTACATTTTATTTATTCATCCTAAGAGACAATATCGTATCAGAAAAATCATTCACTTTTTGTATAGTGCGTGGTCCTAGCGAAATCGTCACTGTCACGTTTCATGATGATTTATTATGAACAGAACACCCAGCGATATCGCAACTAACTAGCACATGTTTACGAGGAACTTCCGATATCACAACAAGCCGTATTCAGCCAACAGAGCCTAGTTAGAGAATCTGTAGCGATATCGCAGCGTACGTTGTCTACCCTTGCGAATTCGTAACAACAAAGATTGACACATAGAACAACAAAACTTAAATAGCATGTTACACGGCGTCGTTTAGTTTTGTGCGTAAATCTATTACGAAATCGTAACCGACTTGAATATAAGCTGTCTTGGCAGTGACGATATCGCAAGACGCGAAGCTTTAAATATCCAATTTGGGGATCTTCTGATTTCAAACATCGATCGAACGTCTCAGAGCTTAGAAAAACTAAACAAACCAAAATCTCACATACCCATCCGACAAGAGCAATGGCAAGGACGAAGAATTTGGCACCCAATCCGTTTGTGCAGGGTGCCCGACGTGATGAAGGTCGGGCTTCGGGATCTCAGCCACGGGCGACGGCGGGAACAAGTTCAATCAAATATGATAAGCAAAGATTCGTAAGTTTTGATGCATCCCAAGCCTATTCTAATTACATGGAGCATAGTCAATTGCTAGATTGTTATGTTGTTGTTTTGATCAGATAGAAGAACTAGGTTTGGGGAATGTGTTAAAGATATTTCAATTTCATGAGTTGGGTGACTTGTTAGGTTTGAATTATCCGGCACATAAGGATGAGACGTGCCAATTTTATGCTAATTTTCACCAGTTGATTGATGAACAAAAGGAGACGGGTAGGTGGTTCACCAGGGTTAATAAGAAGGACTACGAGATTGGGGAGGAGTTTTTTAACAAGGCATTGAACGTGTCCTATGCTGTTAACGAGGACGATGAGGACTATAGCAACCAACCCCCTCCGGGATTTTACATTAGAGAACAATGGCCTGAGTGTGGGGTTTTGGATCGAGCCCAAGTTGTAGAGTATGCTAAGAAGTACTTTGATAGAGATGCTGACGATTTAGGGGTGCCTAGATCTTATAAGTTGGATAAACTTAGTGGTGAGGAGAGGAATTTTTATGAGATGGTCGCTAGGAGTGTCGTGCCTAAGGGTGGTTGGATCACCGAGATGAACTATACTACTGTGAGTATATTTTACTGCGTCATGGAGGAGATACAGTTGAACCCGGACCATGTCATTTTCGAGCACATGAGACAAAGTGTGGTCGAAAATAATAGGACAGTCAAGAAGCTCTCTTACGGTAATTTCATAACCATGTTTCTTACCTCAGTGCATCCCAAGATAAAATTATCTCCAATAGCCCAGGAGTGTTGCTTCTATACGATATCATATTTTGAGAGGAAAGGTAAGTTTGAGTTGATTGATGGTGTGTGGCAGAAAGTAGAGGATGGACCCAAGAAACCGCTACAGTTTAATCCTGAAGAAGTCAGAGAGAACGTCGAAGGTTAGCCAAACTAAACCCCTACAGTTCATTTTCTGTTTTATACAATTTATTTGCTATACTCACCCTTTTTTTGTTTCACTTACATGAACAGGTGTACCCTCAGAGGCATACTACAAGGGTGTAGAAGAGTCAATCGACCTTTTCAGGGATAAAGTGACCAAAATCAATCACGAAAAATGGATAACGGAGAAGGTGATACGTGGCATTGAAAGGGCTAGTGCGAGGAAAAAATCGAAGGGGGATCCACCAGCACCATCACAGACACCACCTCCTAGCAATGATGATTAGATTTGCATTCGTTAATGTTGGCTAGTACTTGTACTCAAATCCAAACAATTTCATTTTCAATTTGTTTTTATCAGTTTCTCTAACAACATTGCAAGGAATATTTGAATTTGAATGTCATCTATTTTATTATGTATATTTGATTATTTAAACTTCCATTATTTATTTAGTGTGGCTAAATTTTCAATTTATAACACCACTTTACTAAGGAGTTAAATCTAATTTTTTGGTATGTGGCTTTATACTAGCGATCTCGCCAGTATCAAGTTACTCACCCAGCGAGATACTAGCGAAATCGCTAGTTCCTAGTTAATCAAATTTATACAAATTTGATCCCATAAAGCGAGATCGTAACCTGTCAGACTCAAGAGACAGAAACTTATCTGCGAATTTCAGCTTTTTGTTGCGAAAGCGTAACCAGTTCGCCAATGTTGCGAACTCGCAACGCAACAAGTTAACATGCATTGGTTTCTAGCGTGTCACGTTACGGTATCGCCACGTCTACAGCAGTGTACAAATGTTTTTAAGAATTAGAAGATTTAGTGTACTAACATTAATTAAATCAAAATTTAACTACATGAACCATGAAATACATATTTAAATAGCTACTTTTGTTTTTTACTCTTCTTCTTCTTTGATTGCCTCCCCTTCCTCTTTGTAGTTTTCCCCGCAGGATTAATCCACATGCCTTCCTCATGATCCATTCTGCACACCGACGCGCAAACAATGTCATCATCCTCCTCCAGAGTTTCGTACACCGAGGGCGGAATGGTGTCGGTAGAAACAGTGAAGTCATCGTCGAACAAGCCGTCACCATAGATGAATGTTTTCTTACCATCAACAACGATCTCCCATCGAGCATCAGTTGGATCTTCTACATAGAATACCTGATGAGCTTGAGCCGCCATGATGAATGGATCATCCCTAGACCCGAGAATTCCTCTATTAACTAGAGTCATGCCTAAATCTTCTGTGCGCACCCCATCACCTTGATCTACCCATTCACATTTAAACAATGCGATTCGGACATGAACAAAGTCTATTTCCCATATATCAGTAATGGTACCAAAAAAACCATTATCACCCTCTCCAGTGACTGATACCCCACTATTTTGGGTTGCAGACCTATCATCGCTCCACTTAGTACCAAACGTGTATCCATTGATGTCATACCCGCTAAACGACGTAACTGTGCCTAGGGGTCTCTTGGCAACCCATTTTACCACGTCGGGGTGTTCACCGCCATTCTGCACATGTATTTTGAGCCAACTAGTAAAGTCTCTGCAATGAGTTTCTAGGACTCTAGGTTCCGACCAGCTCGGGTGTGCTGACCTAATATCATTAACGTGAACATCAACATAAGAACTCACTGAATGATGGTTGCGCAGAATGTACAGATGTGCTGTAGATATTTCATCGGAAGAAGGGCTAAATTTAGACTTATGGCGTAGTCCGACACCATCCAATCTACCATCGTGTCTGGAGACTGGCAGTCCTATAGTAGGTACATCTTGTAAATAGTTGGTACAGAATTCTATTACCTCTTCCGCGACATATCGCTGCACTATACTGGCATCCGGTCGATAACGATTCTAAACAAAATGCTTGAAAATGCTCATGTACCTCTCAAATGGGTACATCCATCTCAAGTACACCGGTCCACACAGCTTCACCTCCCGCACCAAATGAACTATCAAATGAATCATTATGTCAAAAAATGAAGGGGGAAAATACATCTCTAGCCTGCAGAGTACTTCAACTACCATATCCTGCAATTCATCCAACTTACGACGGCTTACTCTCTTGCGGCATATTTGTTTAAAAAAATAACAAAGCCTTGCAACTGCGTCTCCAGCGTGAGAAGGCAAGCAACCTCTCAGAGCAATGACATTCAAATCCTGCATCAGGTTGTGGCAATCGTGCGACTTCATTCCCACTAATTTCAACTCGGCGGTAGATACACAACTACTAATGTTCGAACCATATTTAGAAGGCACCTTTACTGATTTTAGAGTTCTACAAAAATTCTCCTTCTCCTCAGATGACAAGGAATAACAAGCAGGTGGTAAGTATGTCGTACCTGCTTCTTCTTGAATGGGAGCAAGTGACGTCCTTATGCCAAGATTGACTAAATCCTTTCTACTTTTCAATCCATCCTTACTCTTGCCCGGTGTATTCAATAGCGTCCCAACCAAAGCTTCGCATACATTCTTCTCTATGTGCATGACATCTAGACAGTGGCGCACATCCAAGTGCTCCCAATATTCGAGCTTGAAAAAAATCGAACATTTCTTCCAAATCGTAGTTTGAGCGCTTTTCTTTTTTCCCTTTCCCAACACAAACTCCATGCCCGCTACCTTTTCCAATATTTCAGTACCTGATAGTGGGACTGGGGCAAAACCATACTCTTCCTGACCGTTAAACCACTTCTTTGCACTCCTCCACGGATGGCTTCTAGGTAGAAATCGTCTATGACCTAGATAAACAGGCTTACCACCGTGCTTTAATTGACAATGACTAGTATGGCTCTCACAAACGGGACATGCGAAATGCCCTTTCACAGAACACCCTCCAAGGTTACCCAAAGCAGGGAAATCATTGATGCTCCACATCAACATGGCTTTAAGTTGGAATGTCGCGTCCCCTCGACTTCCGTCAGGAATATGAATCCCATGCTTAAACAAGGATTCCAACTCCTCAACGAGAGGTGCTAGATATACATCAATGTCATTGCCAGGTTGCCTAGGCCCCGAGATCATAGTGTTCAAAAGCACATACTTTCGTTTCATCATCAACCATGAAGGTAGATTATAAATAACAAGCATCACTGGCCATGAACTGTGGGTGTTGGACATGTTCCCGAAAGGGTTCATTCCGTCAGTAGATAGTCCTAAGCGCACGTGTCTAGGTTCGTCAGCAAATTCTGGGTACATAGCATCCATCTTCTTCCACTGATCACCATCAGAAGCGTGAGATATAATATCATCATCTTCCTCTCGAACCCTATCGGCATGCCATGTTAACAATTTTGCATCAACTGTATTGGCATACAAACGCATCAATCTCGGTTTCAAGGGCATGTACCACATCACCTTAGCAGGACCTTGCTTTGTCGATGTTGTCACTGTTTCTCCACATACCTCAACCTTTCCCTCCTTCTTTTTCCATCTAGACTCACCGCATACCTTGCAATCATCCCTCAAGGAATCAACAATCCCCCTATACAACATACAATCATTCGGGCATGCGTGAATATTGGTAAACTCCATGCCCATAGGACACAATATCTTCCGCGCAGCATAAACCCTGTCAGGACATAAGTTGTCCTGAGGAAGTAACTCTTTAACAACCTCTAACAATTCCGTCATTCCTTTATCAGAAATACCATGCCTTGCCTTTAGGTTCATTAACAACAATGTTGCTCCCAGTCTAGAATGCTTAGCCCCAACATATAAGCTTGTCTTTTTATCGTCATACATTGCCTCCAGCATACTTTTCTTCCCAACAAACTCCATAACAACATCGTCGCACATGTCTGAAAGCTGTTCATTATACTGCAGGATTTGCTCGGCGCTTCCCTCCTCCATCTCCACCTGGTCACTTCCATAATGGCCTTCCCCATGCCAAACCCATTCTGTGTAGGATTTGTCAAAACCTTTACAGATTAAATGTTCACGCACGACAGCAATATACTCAAATATGGCGTTGTTTCTACACTTGTTGCATGGATATCTAACCCCTCCTATGCTGTTCTGTCTACAATGTCGCAACCCAACATCTAAGAACTGTTCAACCAAATCTAAGTACTCCTTCGATAATCGAGCATTCTCCTTCATTATTCGTTCGCGGTCCATAATTCACAAATCAGACAAACAGCTACACAATACTACTAACCCACTGACTTTAGATGATCAACACATAAACTACACACTGCATTAACAAAACAACCAAGATAAACCAAAATGCAACCAAAAATTATGCATAAAATCAACCAAAATCAAGAGACAAGCCAGTACATTACGCAAGTTAAACCTTACCTACACCAACACGGGAACAATGAGACCTCCGAGAACACTTCAACTGATCACCCTTCAATACCCACCTGTTTAGACCCTTTTAAATTTTTTGTTTTTGGAGTTAGAACGGCCAGTTCAACTTAAATCTGTGACCCATACAGAGTCTGTTGCGAACTCGCTACGACCTCGCTCACACATTTGAGTAGCCAGCGATCTCGTAACATTTCAATCACCCTCACATGCACTGTACATTGAGCAATGACAAATTTGGCCTTTTAAGAAGCGATACCGTAACAGCAAACGCAATATACTACCGTCCCAGTTACGAGATCTCCCATATCCTCGCCTGCTAAAATTAGGGTTTAGCAAAGCTTACGATATCGCAACGAACAAACCTACGACTACCGAGCTAAGCTACGAAATCGCTACAGACGCGTTTATATTACTACAAAGGTTACGAGATCGCAACAACCAATTCAATTTAAGGCGGATACATTTTTTCCGCCTTGGTCAAGTATCTTTTAACGTCAAATCCCAGTTCCGCCTTTAACTGTCTCTTTCCGTCTTGAATGTAATTTTTTTTGCTAGCTTGAAGAGGTAGCGAACTCGCTACTGTCAATCAAGGCGTAAAAAAACGCGCCCCCATCAAACGCCTTAAATATGTGCCTTGCATCCACCCCTTTGTAGTAGTGAGGGAAACCTTGAGCCGGACTGTAGGATATAACCCGCCAGGTTCCGGGCCATCTTATATCAACATTGACTTAGAAACTCCTCCAGAAACGATCCCTGAAGACGTCCGAACGCTGATGAGGAACTTACAGGCCCAGTATCCTGATTTTGTCACATCTTTGATAAACTCAAGTCAACAACTCAGTGAATAGATGCATGAAGCTCCCAACCGAGTATCTGTCTCAGGAGCCCAAACTACACCACCTGCTGATCCTACTCAGCATCGAAGACTCCTCAACGACTTATCCAAGGATCTACCGCCTTATAATGCTCAAAGCAGTCTGCCACCACCTCCTAATGTATCTAATTATCAAGGCGAAGGCACGGGATTAAGTAGGGAGGAGGTGAGAAGGATGCGCATCATCAACATTGAAGAAGAGCTCAGACGCGAGAAGAGGGAGCAAACTCGAAGCGAATGGCAAAATAGCGCCGATCGGCCTTACGCTCAAGATGGAGCCTACCCTACCCGAGGTAAATACGAAGTCGACCAAGAAATCACACGTATTCTCGGACCCAGAGGACAAGCTGCTCGTTCTCCTTTCTCGCGTCATATAGTGAATCTCCCCTTCGATAACCACAAGAATGTCCCAGAGCACTTACCCACATACGATGGCACCAGCGATCCTAGAGAATTTCTCTCGGTCTTTTTTAAGACCTTAGAAATCAGGAACTTCCATGAATTGGAAATATGCAAGATCGTCCCCAATTACCTCCGAGGTTAAGCACAGACATGGTTTACCCAGACGAAACCAGAAAGTTTATTTGATTACTGGGATTTCACCGAGTTTCTTTTCCACGCTTTCTTCCAGAAAAAGAAGTTCACCAAGTCCCTCGGAGACCTGGGGTATGTGGCCCGCCTCGAAGGAGAGACTGTGATAGAACACTATCATAGATACATGGATCTAGCTACCGAATGTTATGATCGAGATGAACACCTGATCAATATGTACCGGATGAGCGTGGATGATGACATTCTGAGGATGAAGCTGGAAACAAAAAATCCAACAACCATTCAACATCTCCAAGCCATCATGGAAAAGTACGCTAGCAAATCAAATGCCGTGACGGGCAAAAGACCCCCAGAATTCCTTATGGACAGAAAAGAATCCAAGGTGAAGATACCGAAGGTCGAGAAGATTGATAACTCTCCAAAGCCCACCTTCGAGTCATACACTCCTCTGGTGAGATTTCGGGCTGAAATTCTATCCATTCACAGGCACCTTTTGAAGGACCCGCCCTCCATGAAGGAATCAGCCGAGCGCCAAAGGTCACCAAAGTTCTGCCAATATCACCGAGATCGGGGGCATGATACCGAGGAGTGCTATCAACTCAAGAACGAGATCGAGAAGTTGATTCGCCAGGGAATTGTGCAACAAATTGCACCATCAACAACCAGTGATAACCAGGGGACCCAGAGGAGGTATGGGGGAAAGCCCTAGCAGAAGAAGAAGGATGGCCCCAGTAACAACAATAACAATAATAACAACTACGGTGGCAGAGGCAACAATCCTCAAGATCCTCCTTCACCACCACCAAACGGAGCCAACCGAGTCATCAATGGCATCAATGGCTATACAGGAGAAGCAATTTCCTTGACCAAGTTGAAGGATAGTGTGCGAGCTATACCCCACACTGAGCCAGTCAACAAGAGGCTCCGCCCCGAGGAAACCATTACCTTCTCGGATGCGGACGCCATGCCAAATCAGATGCCTCACTCGGATCCTCTCATCATCTCAGCAACCGTACAAGATACTATGGTAAAAAGAGTCTTCATAGATGAGGGGAGCGGGGTAGAAGTAATGTTCCAAGACTGCTTCCAGAAGTTGGGATTTACTAAATATAATCTCAAACCTACGGGTCCGATTTCGGGGTTCATAGGAAATCCAGTAATATCTCTCGGGGAAATCACACTCCCCGTCACAGTAGCAGAAAGAGCCAAAAGCCTAACTTTATACTGCACATTTGTGGTAGTAGACACTGTCACACCCTTCAACATTATCCTTGGTAGACCTTAGATGTGCCAAGCTAAAGCTGTATGGTTTCCCTACCACCTGATGCTAAAATTTCCAACACCACAAGGAGTAGCTTCAATCAAAGAAGGCCAAGGAGTGGCACGTTCTTGCATGATCACGGCCATCCGTGACGCCAGAAAAGTGAGCAACATCTCGGTCGTCAACACAATTCTAGGAGATATGGTCCCTGATCCTGATCTCGAACAACCCATGGTGTTCCATTTTGAAGAAGAGGCCTACAACGAGATGACTACACTATGGCATAAACGCCGCCACCAAGCCTTCCAAGTGGGGGAACTGGTAATGGCAGTTGGCCCGTGGTGCACCAACAAGCTAGGAGGAGCGCTGGAGCCGAGGACTAAAGGACCATACAAAATCTCAGCAGCACAATCCGGTGGATTCTACCTCTTGCAAACACGCGAAGGAGAGTACTTGGACCCTGTCATTATGGCGCCCTTCTTACGCAGGTACCTCGGAGCTAAAACCAAGTAGACCTTCTCCATATAAGTAGAAACTACTTCAATAAGGCCTACGTGCCAAGCTCTTTTTCTTTTCGTCTTTTTACATTTTTATACCCGAGCTCCCAAACTCGGGGGTTGTCTTTTATAATTTAACCGAACTCTCAAGTTTGAAGAATGCAATTTCTTTTCGATATACATTTTCTATTTTATTTTGAAGCAGTCCATACTCTCTAAATACAAAGAGAAACTGTGCCTCACAATGCATAAGTAAAGACTGCTGCCTAAAGATCCATACGCTTATAAGTGTACCATTGATGCTTATCTAATATGAGCTGTTTACGTGTCTGAACTACAATCATCTTAGGCCAACCCCCCTCATCTCTTTCCTCCCGACTTCATCTCCCCCGAACGCCCCGTTTTCACCCCATCACCGGGGAGGCTCCGGCCGGCACCCTCGCCGGTCGGAGGTGACCTCCCCACCCTATAACTCAATAAAAAACCTTTTCCACCCTCTCTCTACCCCTATACCTGACCCTTTTTCAACCTCCGACCAATTATGAGTTTTTTTTCCGGCCACCCTCCTGTCTCCGGCGACCCGACCGGCGAATACAGATCGGCACCGCTGCCCAGATCTCCGATCTGCAGACAATGACTAACAGTGATGATGAAGACTGATCTACACCGCCACCATCGACACCGGCGAGCTTGGATCTTGGGGGTTATGACTGAAGAAACCAGCACAGCAAGGAGATAGGTAAGCTGGAACAACGGGAGCGGCGGAGGGGAGTAAGACGCGCCGCCACAATCCTCCTTCTCCACCACGCGTCGCCGGTAGAGGCTGTGCGATGGCGACGAACAGCTCTGTCGGTGGGTGCGTGCTCACGCGTCGACGCGCCTGCGCGTGATGGCCACGTGCCTCACGCGCCGCCTGCGCAGATCCGCCCGCGCGTGCGGCCCACGCACCGCCGTGCCGGAGCCTCCTGCTCTCCGACTGAATCTGACAGAGATCGGGTTATTTCTGTTTTCCTTTTCTCTCTTATTTCCTGTATTTCAGATTTCATTTAGGGATTTGTGCTTGAATGAGTGTTTTTGATAGAGTATTGGGGGGTTTTTGCTGTTTACCAACTTGGAGTTTAGCTGATCAGGTTTATTTTGGCTAAACCCTTTTGGTTTCTGATCTGATTCATATGACGATTAGGAGAAATCCAAGTCGAGGTAGTTTTAGTACTTACTCTCTGGCGTTGCTGTCTGAATTAGATTAGTTGACTGTACAGGCAGATGTTTTCATTTGAATCATCAGTCCGGTACTAGTTAAATAGCTTAACGACACTTTGGACTATGTGGAATCATCTCTTGATAGTCTTTTAGAGGGCAATAGGCCATTCGAGGTCGATTCATTTAGTGATTATTACTGGGACCTATATATTCTTAGGGGCAATGGGAGGGCCGCAGGCCACATAGGAGGTTACTGTCCACTGAAAGCTTCCGGACACAGGAGGCATCGGACACAGGAGGCATGGAGCTTCCGGACTCAGGAGCTTCCGGACACAGGAGCTTCCGAACCTAGGAGGCCACCGGTTGGTACATACTTTTTGGAGGCCATTTTAGATCGAGAGTGTTAGGGTCATGGAAGTTATCTTACAGGCCGAGGAGAGGCCATGGGCAATGATGGCCTACAGTTCTTGATAGAGACAGAATAAGATGAGACTACTGGTTTAGCTTGTCCTCTTTAGTGTAGTTAGTATGTAGTTTGTTTAGTTAGACCTGGACTAGTCAGAAGTACTATTAGCTGCTACCATTTCTTATATCCCTAGTAGATGTAGTTTGATCGATATGCTGCTCCGACATCAGATATAGGGAAGGTATTTTTCTTTCCCTGTACTCTTCACTTTGACTCCTCCATGGAGATATTGTTATGTACTACTCGACTCCATTTGGAGGCATGATTATGGGCTTGGGGAACCTAATAAATATCCCTTTGCTGAAATTTTCAGCAGTTTAACTTTTTAAAAAAAAAATCTTAGGCCAAAATAAAATAATATACTTATAAAAAGTATATGGTCAAAGACCAACATGATACGGGTCATGCAAACTCACAAAATTTGAAATACAACTCTCCATGAGATACTCCTATTAAGGTATACATCACTATTTATTAAGACTATTCATAAGCCTAAAGAGTCAATCTTCTCAAGGATTGCAAAATAAAGACCTTTATAAAGGCAAAATCAAAAAGTGTTATTACACTACGAAACTTCTTACACCTCGTGAAGGTCTTTAAATACAGGGGTACGACCCCGACCGCGAGAAGAAGTAGAGGCACGACCTCGAACACTCTGGAGGCCACGGCCCCAATTACTTTCTTCTGCTATCCTCATCAACTGAGAGGACGTAGGGGATCCACTTCTATTTTCTATAATCACAGGTCGAGCAGGAGAGTCAATAGAGCCACGAGCTCTAGGAGTAGGTGTCACCTCTCTGCCCCTTCCACATGGGATCCCTCGAGATACACCCCTTTGGACATGAGGCCTTATCAAAGGTGTCGAATATTAACACCAGAAGGTCCACCTATCTCCCTCCTTGAAGATTCTGAAGGTATGACAAACACACCTTGAGCCTCTAGTTCCTTTATTTGGAACCTGCAAGCGTTAAACTCGGCCTGACACATTCTCAACTCATCTATCCTGGAGGTAATCTTGTGATTCACAGTGATATTCTCATCTCGGAGGGCATAATTACGAGCATCCTTCTCGTGACTTTCACCCTTAACCTTCATTAAGTCACTCTTGATTTTCCTCCACTCTTGGTTATACTCCTTATTGGTGGCCAAAGCCTTGTTGAGCGCTCTTCTAGATCCTTATACCCCTTCTGAAGATCGCTCAGTTGCAGATTCAGTTCGGCTCTCCGCTCTAAAGATATCTTCAGCCCGCCACGAAGACTCTCACATTTTTCCCGCATGATGCTAAGACAGTCCTTGGATTCACCCAAATCTTCCTCTAATTTCTTGTTCTTCTGAAGGACATCTTCATACTTGACCTGCAAATCAGCACATGCGGCAGAGCAACACTGGACATAAAGGAAGGTAAAGACCAATTAATTCCAAAGGCAAAGCACATGTTCAGAATACATGAAACGCCAAAATCTGGTGAAAAGAAAAAATTTTGAAGTAAAGGACAAGGCTCTAGGGAGTTACAGTCTTCTCCTGCCCATCAGAAGTCTTCAGGTCCTCAATGGAAGTTTCCACAGTCGGCTTCTCCACCAGGAATGTCAGCTCAGGATACAAACTGGACAGTCTGTCCTGGAACTCCTCTAGAGTTAAAGCCTTCTTCAAACTAGACAGTAAACTGGTCTAAAACCCCCCAATCTGGCTAAACTTCACCCGAAACTCCTTCAAATTCTCTGGCACTTCCGACCAAGTGTAAGCAGGGGCAACACATCCTTGAATCTCTTCATTGAGAAACCCCTTCAGAGGAATCCACATCTTCGAGAGCTCAGATTTATAATAGAATTCGCCATACTCTTGGTGATGAGCCTCCATTCCTGGACAGTTGAGGCAGACGTCTATTATCAACCGAACTAGCCGCCTCTGGCTAACGGGATCAACATGCTAGTCTCTCTCCGCTTCCACCAAAGCCATGTTCCTTTTCAGTTCTAAGAAGGAACCATCAGACAGCCTTTTTGCCTTCTTCAAGGCTTGATTCTCCTCTTCCAAGGCCTTTATTCTGGCCTTATCCTGAGCCATCTCATTCTGGAGGTGCTTCAGCATATCTGAAGGCTCCTTAGACCTTTTGGACATCTCCTCATTCATTAGCTCGAGCTCGGACGCCTACCCTTGAGAACGGTTGTACAGTGTCCGAATGGAGTTGTACATATACTTCATCAGACTCACAGACTGTAAAAGAATATAAAGAGAGTTAGATAACTACACAGGTAACCCTATTGAAAGCTAAGCCGAATCATACCTGGCTAATTTCGGGACAGCCTGGTACCACCTCGACCAGAATCTCAGAAGGAGGAGGTGACACATACTTCTCGAACTCCTCCAATGGTCCGAGTTCGAGCCTTGGCTTCTTCGAAGACTTGTCAGCAGAGCTCCCTGAAGCCTCGAGATCCCTCTTCTTCTCATTACTGTTCAACAGCCCCCTTGATTCAGCTATCCGAGACAACAAATTTGATGCCCTGTTCACCCTAGAAGCACCCACTGCATATACAAGGAAGGAAGTTAGCGTAAGAAGCAATGGAAGCATTGTGGACGAGAATGTAACACAAGAAGAAATACCCTCTTGCAACGCATCTGACTCTACCACAGGAGTTATCATCATGATCTCATCGACATTTTCAGTCATGATGGGAAGGACACTAGAGGTCCGAGACATTTCCTTTCTCGGTCCTCGGACTAAGGCAGAACCCTCGTCCTCTTCCTCATCTGATGGATCTAAAGCCACAGGAACAAATAGGCAATCAGCCTCCCCAATCACTTTCAGCTGTGATTGAGTCTTCTTGGGTCCTTGAACCAACCTTTTGAACCGACGCCCACGTCGAGCATTTTTCATCAGACCCGAGATTTCCTTATCTACTTCTTTCTCGGATACCTTATCTCGGGCAGTTGTCTCTTCTAATGCCCTATAGGCCTGCATCGCCTTAGCTGCACCAACTGTATCCTGCTCCATAGACAGAAGGGTTTCATACCAATCCATCTCAACACCTTCTGGTTGATCAAGATGTGACAACTTCAAGAATCTGCAATTTTGAAGAGTACGGCTGGATAGTTGATTCAACCAGCCATACGTTTCTATAGGCCATTGCCAACCCATTTGATGATCTCCAAATACAAACTTACCCTCTCTAAGTTTGATCTTATCACTCATCAACTCCCCAGCTTTATTTAGCAGTTGGCGGGACGACTCCACTTCATGCCAGATCTTATTTTGGACCTCTTCATTCCAATCAGGAACTTCATACTGTATTTGGTTCGATCGAAGGTTAGTTTTACCTTATCCCACTTCCCGCAGTTCTCAGGAAGTACAAAAAGCTTACCTAAAGAGGTATCCCGAGAGGTCAAGGTCACATTTTGTTTAACGACGGAAACCTTATACATGGTCCGCAACAAGGACAGACTGAGATGGTAACCTTTACGAGCACATGGGAGGTCGTCGTTATACCTCTCCAAATATACAATTTATACTCACTCACAAGCTCTACACACAACTAAGCATATAGTGGCAAGTAAGGTTCGTATCCACAGAGAAGAGGAGATTTTCAAGTATCTCAAATAGATTTACTACTCTAACTACTATAAAATGACTATAATATTATATATATATATAAAAGCGATGTAAATAGGGGGGAAATTTGGAGTTTGGTTGTAGAAAACACTACAATGTTATACTAAGCTATAGCTTAAGATCACAACTAAACTATATAAAAGATAGATTAACAATGAGATTATTAGGCTTGGAGGCATTCGATTTCAACTTTCGACTCGAGATTAATCCTTGAACTACAACACATTGCGTTTTAGGGTTTACGATTACTTATCGAGATTACCTACTTTCGAAAGCGAAAGTAGATAATCAATCTCTCGTTTATAACCAAGAAATAATGTAGCATTATTTCAAGGTTGTCACCTCTAGATATAACAAGTGAAAACACTATATTCAATCTAGTGATGGCATTGGATATGAGAATCGATAAAGATGTAAGCAAGGCAATTGAACACTAGATAGGGAACAATGGATGAAAGCATACAAAGCACTATTCCTCTTAGCTCTAATCATCAATTAGGCAAAATGGAAGCATTCTACCCATGGCTTTAGCAAGTATTCAACACATTCTACAATTAGGAAGATAGCCCAATCAATTCATGCATCAAATTCATAAGAAATCATCACATTCAATTGCTAATCACAATACCCATAAACAATGTATAAAGAGTTCTCATAATCAAAGATCGAAAGTCTACATCGAATGCTCCCAAGAGTTGTTTAGCCTACTACAATCATATTAATCATACAATACAAACCCATAGATTCAAAGAGATGAAAAGATGAAGAAGAGAATGGAACTAGAGAGTTTCTTAAGCTAATTTTCGAACTCCTAAGATATGGGGTGGAGAGAGCTTTTTATACTCTCTAAAAGATAAGAAGAAGTCAACTTGCAGCACTGCAGGGGCCGTGCACCAGGTAGAGCACTGGTTGTGAAGGGCCATGCAGCAGTGCAGGGGCCATACAGCAGTGCAGGGGCCATGCACCAGGTAGAGCACTGGTTGTGAACACTACAAGAAAAATGGTCATTAGTGACAGACTGATTTTCGTCACAAAATCACGAATTTCGTCACTAAAGACTTTGGGTGACCAAATTTATTTGGTCACCAGTTGGTCACTGAAGCTCGGTCACAAAAAGTCCGAGTGACGAAAATTTGATGTTGGTCACGAGAGTTACATTTAATGACCAAATGTTTTGGTCATGTATTTTAGTGACGAAATAGTTTCGTCAATGATTTAGTCACTAATGATAATGAAACGGTCACTAATTTTAAAATTAATGACCAGAAGATTATTTTAGTCAGTCTCATTGTTTGTGACGGAAACACTTTCGTCTCCGTTAAATTTTTCACGACCAACATTTCTAGTCACTTAAAATATTTGGTGACTAAATACTAGGAGTCACTCCTATATTTATTGACCAAAAACCAGAGTCACTAAGATAATTATGACCAAATTTTCTGGTCACTACAATATTGATGACGAACTAGATTTCGTCTCTGAAATATTTAGTGACGAACATATTTCGTCACAGTGATTTTAAATAATGACCAAAAAAAAGGTCACCGGCAATTCGCCAGTGACCAAACTTCATCTTCAATTTCTAGTCACAGAATCCACACTAACGTCTGCACAGTAGCATGCTGTCTTCAATCCTTAAATCCTTCGAGACTGAGTATCTACATGACAGAAGAATACAATGTTACTTTACGACAAATTTCTAAATACACAAAGCCAATAGAAATATTGACAAACATGATTTGAAGAATAACAAGCAGTTACCTCATGGTTGTTGGAATGCAAGGTAGACAAGGAGTACACAACATGCTTCAACGTACCTCACACCAAATTCCCCAACTGTATCATAAATTAAAGTTAAAGTTAACTCTAACACCAATAAGATTTGGACCCATTGATTAAGATTTATTGATACATACCAAACAATCAGTTGCGACTGTCAAGTATCCATGAGCGGCTGTCAAGTATTCATGAGCGATTACCTTGAAATACAGCGTTGCTGATTTCACACACCTGACATTTTTCCTCTTTTCAGTACTTTTCAGTCCTGACAGATATACCATCATGAACACATAGAGCTCATAAGATATAGAAGGAAAAACACATTGAGAAAAATATAATATGCAAGATAAAAAAAAACCATTTACCTTCTCTACTGCCTGCGTTCACTTAATTCGTATATCAGTCTAATCTAGTCTGATGGATTCATATGCTATACAATCCCCTGGATGTCCTTTCCTCTCATAACTTGAGCAGCAGATGTTCTGCAATAAACCAATGAAGACTAAATTTCTAGTTTAAACAAAAATCTTGAATTTGCATATCTTTTGATTCACAACTAAATCACAAGGGCAAATGTACAAATAGGCATCTTATTTTCAGATTAGCTATTATATATGCAAGCTATCGAGCATGCTGCAATGTACCCAAAGCTACATATATTAATTTATGTACTCTAGCCTTAACTATAGAAAAGAAACAATTTGGCAAAGTGGGATATCACATTTATAGGTTGAAAACTTCTGCAATTAAAAGTTTGAAGCAAAGAATAATTATCAAGATCTTACTCAAAAAAGAACACACACAAACACAGGAGCATACAAGCATATGTGAAATCAAATTCGCAGTTGATATTAAAGTTACCATGCAATGTGTTAGATTCAGCAGTATCTCTTTGAGTTGATTCCACTGATCTAAGAATACTCTCGATTGCATAGTCACCATCATCAAGTAATCTAAATGAAGCATTAGCACTCCTTTCACTGTCTAATCCAAACTTGCAACCCTGCACATCTTCCACTACTACAGATTGCATCAAGAACATGCAGAGGTTAAGTATTCAAAATAAACTCTTCTGTAAATGAAGAACAACATAAACTTATGGGAAACAAAGGTAAAAGTAGGCAATGCGCCCACCTTGTCCAATTAATCACTCTCCGCATCCAATTTGCCCATGCCAAGAAACCAAAGAGCTCTGAGGAAGAAGGTAGGATGAACGCGTTGATCGGATAAGACCCGATGGAGTCATCGAAGACATGGCCGAGACTCGGATGGCGGCGACTCGGATTCCGGCGAGGACCCGGAGCTGGTCGGGCTACTAGACGCCGAAGATGCCGTGCGCAAACTCGCCGGCGTCGCCTTTCTTGCAGACCGTACCAGTGACGTCCATGGATACAACAGTCAACGGGCACTCTTTCAGATTTGGGATTTGGCAACTCGCCTGGCTGGATCGGATTTGGGATTTGGGAGGTGCGAAAAAGAGATGCAGAAGAAAAGGGAGGCGATGGGAGATGGAAAAGGAAGGGATTGTATATTTATGTAAGGTTAGGGTTAAATAAACGGCTGTGATTAGTTGATGAAAATATGACGGTGTAGATTAAGTAATAATAAAATATATTTATATTACATAAAAACAAGTAAAGCTTATAATTATTATTAATTTTCCTTTTTATGAAAAATTGCTGGTTAAATTTGTTTCTTCTAATAAATTTCTTTAAATAGAGTATAATCTAAGATTTTGTTTTTATAAAAGAAATTTGATTCCAAAAAATATTATTAACTTCCGAAGAAATATATTTTAAGTTTTTTGTAATAAATAATTTTAGACAACGTTGGTTTTCTAATGTAACTAGGTTTTCTAACATTTGTACCAAAAGCTAGTAAAACTTTAACATTCCATTGGATTAAATTGTACAAAATATCTATTATAGGAGCTGACTTTCGATTAAGTGAGATCAATTTAGTAATAATAATTTAAAGTGTTTATAAAAAAATTAAATCTTACTTAGTTTTTAATGTTAAATTTAATTCAAAAACTATTTTAAAAACAAATTTAATTCAGTTATTAGTGTGTAGAATGTTAAGTTAAGGTTCACTTTTGACTAGTTAAACTCATGCTTTAGATAGTCTATTGAAATTAAGTAATAACTAAAATTTATTTAGCTTGAGTATATTATAATTGGTGTTTTTATATGAGTAGGCCTTTGTTCTCTTGAGCTTATTAGTAGATCCGTTAAATTTAATTTAGTTCAGTTAAGTTAAATAAAATAAAATTAAAATTTCGATTAAATTCAGGTAACTTTTGTCATACTAATTCTATTTTTCAAATGAATTTAGTTCTGTAAGAAAACAATCTCACGATAACAAAGGCCAAGTATAATTTGAGTTTTGATTGCTTTAATTCAATTTAGTAGTCAGTTGTATAGAGAAGTAAGAGTTGACTTTTTATTATCACTTAAGTGAGAACAAAAATTGTGTTGGATTAATTATAATTTGAACTGTGATTATTCGTACATTAAGGCATGTCTAGTTCTGTTTATTGTCAAGATTATGCACTTTCAGTTCAGTAAGAAACAATCTCACAAGAACAAGTCGTGAGTAAGAGCTGACTTTTGATTAGCGAATTCGATTTAGATATAAGTTTTATAGAGAAGTAAAAGTTGACTATTGACTATCGGTGTGATGACGAAGTTATGCTTGGCTGGTTATAACTCGAATCGTGATCATTCGTACATTAAATTAATGTCTACCTAATTCAACTTAATCTTGAATCTTATTATTTTCAGTTCAACTCAACTAGACATTGTCTAAATGTTTGAACAATAAATTATATTTTAAAATTATAATTTCTATATATAATTTTTCCCATACATTAGATTTTGTTCTTTTGAATATCAGTGTGGTTCGATTCAATTCGATGAAATTCGGTATTAGTTAGGGTATGTTTTTTTAAAACTTACTTTTACTACTAAACTCAATTATAAGATATTGAACTGCATTGAAATAAAATAAAAATCAATCTATTGAAAATAACAAGAATATGGCTAAAGTAACTAAATTTATCAAACCATATTTCACCAAATCAAAATTAAACTAAACTAAAAGTACTTAATTGATTTGAACTAAACTGAATCGAAATATTTTATAATAAGAATAGACCATTACTCTGATGGACATGGAGATGCCTAAAACTAAGGGTGCATTTGGTTGGATGAGTTTTTGGAAAATTGGACTTTCAAAATCTACTTTTCCAAAAACTTGTTTGGTTCATGAAATTTTTCAAAATCCTGTTTTTGCCCCCCAAAAGTCAAGACTTGCAAAATCCTAAAAATCAATCAAAGATTTTGTTTCTGACTTACAAAATTCCAACCCAACCAAACAAGATTTTTGCAAAATCAAACTCTCAAAATCTCAAACAAAAACCCAATCTCTCAAAATTCCTAACAAAAATCAGACTCTCAAAATTTTTTTCAACCAAACACACCATAAATGTATTAACTAGTTCATAATTTACGTTTTCACAAGCAGGGAATTTTCCCTCCAAAAGCAAAATGTAGTTTTTGGGGTAATATGTTTTGGGCGGGAGTACTTTTACTTTTTCTTTTCAGTCGAAATTTATTACTCCTTATCTTTCTCTATAGAGTTATTATTATTAATCTAAGAAGAGAAAATATAATTATATATATATTTATCGAGTTTTTACTACAATTATTTTTATTTTCTATTTTCATATATTTATAATATATAATATTTATCTCATCCAAGACTTATAGTTTGACAAATATAAATTGGTTTTATTGTTTGATGGCTAATTTTATGAGTTAATATGGAAGAGGTTAGTCTTACACCCTATTCTTCCTAAATTATTCAATTCGGTCTGGTTCTATCGAAAAATAATAATTAAATAAGACGGTCTTATGTTGAGAGGCATGATTTGCTTTGTATTTTAAAATTGGTCTATTTATTAATTTGAGGCCAAAACATAAATAATTAGTCTATTGTCTTACCATAAGACTGCCTTACACAAGTATTTCTCTATAATGAAACATAATTTAACAAATTTAATTTAATTTAGTTAGTATAATATTCAATACTTTAAATTTTAATTCAGAGAAAATTTTTTATGTAAAAGATGTTTAAATGTATGTGGAAAATGATTTTACCATTATAACTAAAATACATTCTATTTTAATCAGAGTTGTATTTAGATCTTTTAGTAATAACTATGAACTGAATATAGTACATTATAGTTGCAAGTGCATGTGAGTGCCTAAAGTTCATTCTTCCCAACTTACATGAGTATATGACTTATTGAACTAAACTTAATTAAATTAAATAAAACTAAACTGAAATAGAATCCATATGACTAGATTTAGCTTAATTGTGTTAAATTATATTTTTATTGAACTAAATTGAAGTAAATAATTTTAAATTGAGTTGCATGATAACTTAACTTTAATCGTACCGAATTTTAATATGGGTTGCATGTTGCACGTGAACAATAATAGCATGTTCATTGATTAATTTGACCCAATTTCCATGCCCTTAAAAGCCAATCATTTATGGGCTAATTAAACTTTTGTACATCAATGTGAGATCACTAGTTTTTCTCCCAGGACCATGTTCTTTTGACCTGATTAGTAGATCATTTCAGCTTATTTCAACTTAATTATATGCAATTTAGTTTAGTTTAACTTGTTTATATGCAGTTAAGTTTAGTACAATTCAAATTAAAATTCATATAAATTTATTATACAACAGTATAAACTTAACAAATACAACAGTATAAATAAAAATTGAAAGAATTGTACTCAACATGAAACAATAGTATTATTAAGTAAATCTTATATTATATATAAGGGAAATTTTAGAGTAAGAAAAATGGAACATTTGAAATTTATAGGTGGGAAATGTAATTATATCATTATAGAAATTATGTGAAAATTAAATCCCATTTTTAGATTTCAAAATTCCATTGGCATTAATCAAAATTTTCCATTTAGGTAACAAAAATCAAGGTTTATGTATGATTTTAGGAGGATATAATCGTGATTTTCATTGAAATGAAAGTTCCGGGACCTATTCAATGCACAACCATATTATTTCACGCAATTGGGTGACCATAAATTATAGTCACTAATTTTAAGAAATTTGGTGACCGGCGCTTTGGTCACTAATATTGATATAGTGACCAATAAAATTTGGTCAACAGGATTTGGTCACCATAAGTCATCAAATGGGCTGATTCCTTAGCCAAATAAGAATCCGTGACCAATTTTATGACGAAAATTTATACTTGGTCACCAAAATAAAAATTAGTGACCAATATTTAATGACGAAAATATTAGTCACTAAAAGTACTAATAGTGACCAAATAATTTTTGGTCACTGGAATTTGGTCACTAATGACCATTTTTCTTGTAGTGGAAAGGCCATGCACTACCCCATTGTTGCTTCTTTCGGAGAGTTCCGGTTCTACCTTGTTGGAAAGGCCTTCATCTTCATGTTTGATCACCATTGTGTCGCTTTAATCTTCAAGTACCTGTAGAGTAATGAAATCATGGCATATGGCATACAATTTCCATACATCACTCTACTCTCAAAATGGCAACAAGTATCAACAATTATGCCAAATTAGCACCATTAGAAACCATTTCCAAGTGCAACAAACATGGTATAACTTGAGCTCATCAAATCCCCCACACTTAGACTCTTGCTCGTCCTCGAGTAAATCACCTAATGCACTCCCTCATAATAAGAATCTCACAACATACCCCACTCTACTTTTTACATCTCCTCTTCTAAATCACTCAAGGTCCCTCACACTTATTGTCAAACATCTCTAAATCGAGAGTCAAAGATCAAGCTTTGAAGTTAAGGAACCTTCCCTCCTAGGGTCTACCCATGTGATCGACTCCAACGATCCACATCCCCCTAAAAATGCATCTCCAATCATAAATCTACCCCAATGTAGTGGACTTATAACGATCCCCATCCAACAAAATCGGATAGTCCACCACATATCCTAAGGGTGCCTCTCTACATCACCAATGCTCGAAAGCATAATGTAGGCACCATCTAACATGCCAATCTACTCATGCAACAAATATATCATGGCACCACAACCTCCACTAGGCATAGCAAAATGATATGGCTACATCAACGTCCATAGCTATCCTAGTACACATTCATCCTCTAGAGTTCTAAGCACTTACAATCATAAAATCATATCAAGAATGCTTAAACTCTACTCCAAAACACAACCATCCCACCAAACAAGTTCACCTCAAAATGAAATCTTTGGAATAATAAGAACAAAACCTCTCCTTTTGCCTATGTGCCTTTCGGTTTTCACATAGCCTCTCTAATTTTTTTTTTCTTTTTTTTATTATTATTATTTTTTTAATTTTTTTTTGAAGCCTCTCACTTTTACCTAGGCCTTGTTATTGACCTATCCGGGCTTTTCACACACTTTTTTTTTTTTTTTACAAGAAAAAGAAAAATATATACACTACAAAGAGGAGTTACGAGGAATCTCTCCCCCCACACTTAGACTAAACATTGTCCACAATATGCAATAGGACAAGCATAATGAATATAAAAGTATGAGAGGGGAGACTCACAACTAGGACCGTGAAGGTCCGGCATCAGGAGAACCAAAGAGGTGTCGGGCATGGCGGCGCTCATCCTCACGCCGCTGGCGTCTGGTAACGGGACAGATGGAGGGCTGGTGGTGGGGGTACACTGATTGGAACATCTCCGAGAGGCTATCAACGTCATCTTCCAGGCGCTCCTGACCCCTGCGAAGGTAATCCATTTGCACACAGAGTTGTTGATGGTTGTAGTTCACTGCGCCCTCCAGGGTACCAAGCGCGGTGGTAATGCGTGTGGTGGCTCGGAGAAACTCCGATATCATGGGGGGTCCACTCCGCCACTGGCAGCTCCAGGATCGGCATCAAAAGGGTCTGGTACCACAGGGTCGTGTAAGAGCAGGTCTAGAGCTTCCTGGAGTGGGAGAAGCAAATTCGCTGTCACAAGATAGTGTCAGAGCAGATAGAGGAAACCCGCGCACAAGAGACAGTCGAGCTTGCGGAAGATGGAGAAACGGTTCGCCCTTACGCTTATACTTCCACCCTAGGCTGTCATCTAGGAGAAGTATACCAGAAGCCTTCAAATAGTCAAAATTAAGAAGATGGTTATGAATGGAACCAATCCGCTCAACCTCAGAAGGGCGTCGAACACCATATCGATCTGCAATCAAAGTAATCATGCCTCCCATGGTGATACGCCCGGCATGGCGATGAGCATTGAGACACACATTAATGAAAAGTTGCGCCCAATCAGGTGTGCCATCAGAAGCTGAAGAGGTACAACCCCATAGACAAATAAGCTCAGTCTGATCCACTAAGGTATGCTCACCCTTGCCATGAATGCAAGAAGACAACAACCGATGGACTAGTTGCATCGCCGGATGAAATATAGTAGAGGAGGAAGAGGCATTATTGTGCGGAGATAGACCAGAAATACACTTCCAGAAGGAATGGCGGGCAAAGTTCGTGGCTTTATAAGCGGCCATGCGATGGTCGATACGGCCCGTAGAGATGCCAAAACAATCAAGCAAGTCCTCATGAGAGAGGGTGAATTCCTCATCGCCCAAATGGAAAGAGATGGCTGGCACATCACCTTTATCAGTTTCAGTGACACTGACATGAATAGTGGACAAGAACTCAAGAGTAAGACTAGCATATGTGGGTACCGCTAAGTCCATGAGGTCTTCAAGGCCACCGTGACGCATAAGGACACGGATAGAGGAGTCAAGGGCAAGTTGCTCAAGAAGCGGGTGATAGAAGAATTTGGTGGCCATAATCGGCCGCCCCTCTAAAGCAGCCCACTTGGCTTTGGATTCAGTACTAAGTGTAGTTAGACCCCTCAAATCAAGTGGAACCGGTGGAGGAGGTGGTGATGGTGGGAGAATTGGGGAAGGCTGTGGTGCAGCCATTCCAGGGACGACGGAGCGCCGACGTTTATAACTGGAAGTGGATGCCATACTCCCTACCCAGCAGACAAAACAAAACACACCTTCAAAGAAACAGTTCCAAATCACAGCCCAACTACCAAACTGTAGCTATGCTCCCCTAAAGAACCAATCCAATCCACTAGTAAAGAGTACCCATATGAACACAACAAATCCCGTCCATAACAATCAAGTCTAGAGAATCACCATGAAGCAACGAACCAGATCAGAGTAACACCGCACAACTCACAGCAAGACAGTCTCAAATCACCAATTGACCAAGTATTTCAGGTATGATAAACACAATCACTGAATCTCTAACTCCAGGGAAACAAGAGAGGAACCCCCAAACAGTGAGTAAAGAAACAGAGCGGCACAATAGAAGTGCCTAGAATGAAGTGGGAAAAAGCACCTGAGAGGAGGCGGTGGTGACTGGCCGGAGCAAGTGGTCGGAGCAGGGACTAAGCGGAGAAGAGACTGGTCGGAGAGGTGATGTGTCGCCGGTGGAGACGCGGCGGCAGTGCATTGGAGAATCACCGGAAACAGAGAGCGGCGGCGATCGGGTGGCGGCCGGAGAAGTGCAGAGGAGTCGGTGGAGATGGGTCAGAAGTGGGCCGATCAGAGATGGAGATCAGAGATGGGTCCGATCAGGCGGCCCGCGGTGGAGATGGGTCTGATCAGGCGGCCCGCGGTGGAGATCGATCGGTGATGGCTGGCCGGGGATGTTGCAGAAAAAGGGAGATGGCCGGCCGGGAATGTTGCAGAAAAAGGGAGATGGCCAGAATGGTTAACCGGAGCAGAGCGAGAAGGTGGAGGATGAAGGCGCCGCCACCGCCGTTCGTCTTCTCTGTCGGCGCTGGCGGGAAGGCGGGGAAGCGGCTATCGGTGCTGTCGGCGCTGTCGTGAAGGCGGGGAAACGGCGGGAAGGCGGGGAAGTTCCAATTCAAGCCGAGGAGATAGACGGCTCCGGTGGAGAGTGGTCGGCGTCGCGAGATGGTGGCCGGTGACAAGCCAAGGTCGATGGCGAAGAGGCGGAGATCCGACGGGGTTCTGTGGTGGGGAAGAGCTGGCGGCGGGACGGGTGGTGGCGGGGAGGCGGAGATCCGACGGGGCGGCGGAGATCCGGCGGGGCGGCGGAGATCCGGCGAGGCGGCGGAGGTCCGACGGTGGATGGTGTGATTTGGGAGGGGATAATGGGTGGTTGTGAATGGGTAAATGGAAGAGATGTGGTTTGTAGGGGTAAAAGTCAACTGGGTCAACTGGGTCAATTGGGCAAAATTGCAAGGGCCAAACACTAGGTCCAACACTCTTCAAAGGGCCATGCAATTTGGGCATGAAATGTGCTCCCGGGAATCACCGCATGGCCCGTGCGGTAGGTCTAGCAAAATAGTTCTGAATAACAAAGGCCCATGCGCTGTTTTTTTTTTTTTTTTTTTTTTTTTTTTTTTTTTGCAAAAATCGTCCTTGCAACCACCCTTGCTTTGTACCTGAAAAATCATAAACACATACCCCGTGTAAAATCAACTAAAAGAGAATTAGTGATAAATATATAAACAATAAAAAGAAAAATATCATATAAAAGGATAACATATCGTTCAAGATAATATGAAAAATAAAGAACGATCAAAACCGGTTTATTTAACGTCGTCGGCACGACTTACCTCCAATGAAATCACTCATAGGTCGGCTCGGTGAGATGCATCTCATCAAGGATTTCCGACTTAAAGTTTTCACAATATGGCTTCACGCGTTGGCCATTCACTTTCAAAATCTTGGAGGTGGCTTCACTCTTGATATCCACCGCACCATGTGGATATACTTTCACAACTACGAATGGTCCCGTCCATCGAGACCGCAATTTACCGGGAAATAGACGAAGGCGAGATAGAAATAGGAGTACTTTTTGACCAACCTCAAAGTTCTTCCTAATGATCATCTTAGCTCGTCATTATACCTCTCCAAATATACAATTTATACTCACTCACAAGTTCTACACACAACTAAGCATATAGTGGCAAGTAAGGTTCGTATCCACAAAGAAGAGGAGATTTTCAAGTATCTCAAATAGATTTACTACTCTAACTACTATAAAATGACTATAATATTATATATATAAAAGCGATGTAAATAGGGGGGGGGGGGGGGGGGAATTTGGAGTTTGGTTGTAGAAAACACTACAATGTTATGCTAAGCTATAGCTTAAGATCACAACTAAACTATATAAAAGATAGATTAACAATGAGATTATTAGGCTTGGAGGCATTCGATTTCAACTTTCGACTCGAGATTAATCCTTGAACTACAACACATTGCGTTTTAGGGTTTACGATTACTTATCGAGATTACCTACTTTCGAAAGCGAAAGTAGATAATCAATCTCTCGTTTATAACCAAGAAATAATGTAGCATTATTTCAAGGTTGTCACCTCTAGATATAACAAGTGAAAACACTATATTTAATCTAGTGATGGCATTGGATATGAGAATCGATAAAGATGTAAGCAAGGCAATTGAACACTAGATAGGGAACAATGGATGAAAGCATACAAAACACTATTCCTCTTAGCTCTAATCATCAATTAGGCAAAATGGAAGCATTCTACCCATGGCTTTAGCAAGTATTCAACACATTCTACAATTAGGAAGATAGCCCAATCAATTCATGCATCAAATTCATAAGAAATCATCACATTCAATTGCTAATCACAATACCCATAAACAATGCATAAAGAGTTCTCATAATCAAAGATCGAAAGTCTACATCGAATGCTCCCAAGAGTTGTTTAGCCTACTACAATCATATTAATCATACAATACAAACCCATAGATTCAAAGAGATGAAAAGATGAAGAAGAGAATGGAACTAGAGAGTTTCTTAAGCTAATTTTCGAACTCCTAAGATATGGGGTGGAGAGAGCTTTTTATACTCTCTAAAAGATAAGAAGAAGTCAACTTGCAGCACTGCAGGGGCCGTGCACCAGGTAGAGCACTGGTTGTGAAGGGCCATGCAGCAGTGCAGGGGCCATACAGCAGTGCAGGGGCCATGCACCAGGTAGAGCATTGGTTGTGAAAGGCCATGCACTACCCCATTGTTGCTTCTTTCGGAGAGTTCCGGTTCTACCTTGTTGGAAAGGCCTTCATCTTCATGTTTGATCACCATTGTGTCGCTTTAATCTTCAAGTACTTGTAGAGTGATGAAATCATGGCATATGGCATACAATTTCCTTACATCACTCTACTCTCAAAACGGCAACAAGTATCAACAATTATGACAAATTAGCACCATTAGAAACCATTTCCAAGTGCAACAAACATGGTATAACTTGAGCTCATCAGCACACCAAGTTATTAAGGCCATAATGATTACTATCATATTGGCATGTAACTGCCCTGGATGCAACCTATAATGCTGAAGAAAATCATCCAACAATGGAGGAAAGGGGAAGGCTAACCCATGTTGCAGAAACCTCCCATATATGACCCCTCGGGTTGGAGTTACTAGTTCAGCTGCAGAATTATCTTCTCCAAATTACATGAGGTCAGCATCAGAAGAAAGGGAGAAGGGACAACCTTCTGTGAAGATAGCAGCATCAGCGTGTGCTTTATCCTCCTTCAGCGACTTTCTACTACTACCTTCGCCAGCCATGGATGCTATACCTCCAGATGCATGCAATCCCATGGGGCTATTCCTCTCTATTTGAGCCCTCCTAGCTATAACCCTCAACCTCTTTTCTTCATCAGAGGCTTTCTTCTTCAAATCTACAGGTTTTTTCCCACTCGCTACCTCAGCTCTGTGGCGGTCATGGGAGCTACTCTCCTCAGCCTGAGCTTCTACATACTCTCCTTCATCATGATGGGGGATGGAAATTATTTTATTCTTATTACTCATGATTACAGAGAGTTTGGGGGGAAATACACACTCAGAGATAAAAGGAAAAAACAGACACAAGAAAATGCGCAGAGAAAGAATATGGCACTTACTGATGATGGAAGCAGAAATTTGGGGCTTCAGAAATTGATGTGTTTTCTGAACTTGGTAAGAAGAAATTTTCGAATAAAGAAGACTATGAGTATGATTTGGGAAATTTAATCCAAACCCAGACATCATTGAAGATGAGCAATTACCTCGATTCTGTTTCCAATGCAAGTAATTGGAAGAGACGGGGGACAGACCGTCTCTGCTTGCAAGTAATTGGAAGACACGCCACGTGTACCCACCATCTAGATTTCAAAGAAAGCTAATCTCAACTATTCATATATTTGATAGAATACGAAAGAACTTGAACCTAGATATTCAGAAGGGTAAGCCCGAGAACAAAGTCCCCGAAGGACACCCCGAGCTTAACACCCCGAGTTAGTCTCCCTCGAGTTATTGGTCTTCCCTCGAGAAGCAAGCCTCTCCTTCAACCTTCGAGATGGAGCACTCTATATTCTAAATATCTACCTTGGGGCTACTGATAAGTCCATGGTTCGTATTCGGACCTTGTTCATACTCGGACCAGGGCCCGAGAAGGGTCATGGGCTCGAGATACGCGGAGGATGGGTCCACGGGTCCATCAATCCTAATCCTTATAAGGAATGCGTATATTATGAATGTTCTACAAGGAATATACATCTTCTCAAAGATGGTAATACAGCTATCCTAAACATGGTAACACAACCATGTTCGAAATACACTTCTATTATACATGATAATACAACCTCTATTCTCATAAGAGTTGTATTCATACCATAAATATGTTAGCTTTCACAGAGATAAGCTGAGAAGAGGAGAAGAAAGAAGAACAATGATGTTGTGCAGAAAACTTGATACTGCTTTTCTATTCATATCATCCTTTATATACACGAAATATCTACTTCTACGGAAGAAGGAAACTAAATAATCTAATTTCTACGGAAAAAGGAAAGGAAAATATCTACTTCCTACGGATGCTAATTAGCATCTTTATTTTCTAGAAATAGCTGCAGAAAATAAACAAACAAGGAAAAGAAAGATGACTAGAATATCTCACAAATCACCCTCGTAATCTTGTCATCACTTTATCTCTGCAACTCCGATTCTGCCCCTAAGTTCCTGAAAACGAACTCGTCCGAGAGGCTTTGTCAAGATATCATCGAGCTAAGCTTCTGTGTTGATGTAGTCGATGTCAATATCGGCCTGCTCCAGATAATCTCTAATCAAATGGTAACGTATATCAATGTGTTTACTTCGATCGTGAAACACAGGATTTCGGCTTAGATCGATTGCCGATTTGTTGTCCACCAGTAACGTTGGTGCTTGTGGCTGTTCACCTTGCATTTCACCAAGAAATCTACTAAGCCAAACACTTTGGCAAGCGGCAGTGGCAGCTGCAATATACTCTGACTCGCACGAAGAGAGTGCCACCACCCGTTGTTTCTGTGATTGCCAACTCACCGGAGATTGACCTAGGAAGAAAACTAGCCCCGTCGTGCTCTTCCTATCGTTGACGTCTCCGCCCAAATCAGCATCACTATAACCTGCCAAGAGTAAAGGTCCAGCACTTTTTCCATATGAAACTCCAAACTCTAGAGTTCCCGCCACATAGCGTAGAATATGCTTCACTGCTGCCATATGCTCAACTCTTGGCTGCTCCATGAATCGGCTAACATAACCAACTGCAAAAGTAATGTCTAGCCGAGTATGAACTAAGTACCTGAGGCTTCCCACCAAGCCGCGGTAGTCCGTGGCGTCCACCGGTCTCCCATCTCCCGTCTTGCTTAGTTTGAGTCGTGCCTCCATTGGTGCCGCACATGAATTGCACTCTTCTAGTCCGGCCTTTTGTAAAAGCTTATTTGCGTAAGATGATTGGCAAAGAGTGACCAAACCCTTCTGTTGTTGCACTTGGATGCCGAGGTAGTAACTCAGTTCGCCGAGGTCGCTCATCTCAAATAGATTCGTCATCTCCTTTTTGAACTTCATCAGTTCTTCGATTGAAGTTCCGGCGATGATCAAGTCATCAACATAAACTCCAACTAGCAGTTGCTCCTTCCCGTTGCTCCAGCGATATACCGCGTGCTCAGCTTCACATCATACAAACTCCAAGTCGCGAAGACTCTTGTCAAGTTTGGCATTCCAAGCCCTCGGAGCTTGACGTAGTCCGTAGAGAGCCTTCTTAAGCCGAAGAACCTTGTCTTCGTTGCCTTGAATTTCGAAACCCGGCGGTTGCTTGACATAAACCTCCTCAATCAGATCACCGTTGAGGAATGCGGTCTTGACGTCCATGTGGTGGATTGGCCACCCGTGGTGTGCAGCGAGCGCGATCAGAACCCGCACCGTCTCCATTCGCGCAACTGGAGCGAACACTTCCTCGTAGTCCACCCCCTACTGCTGCACGTAGCCCTTTGCCACTAACCGCGCCTTTCGTTTCACCATCTCCCCGTTCGCATCCTTCTTGAGCTTGAAGACCCACTTAAGTCCGATGGCGCGGTGTCCCGGTGGTAGATCGGTGAGGAGCCAAGTCTGGTTTGCCTCGATGCTTGCAAGTTCCTCCGTCATCGCCGTTAGCCATCCTTCGTCCTTCTCGGCTTCAGCTAGGCTCGTTGGTTCGTCGACTGTGAGAAGACAAAGCTCCTCATCCTCAGCTTCAATCTTCTCGGTGGCGTTGAGAAGGTCCTCCATGGTTCGATACCGTCGTTGTGTCTCAATTCTGGAGGGTGGTTCCGATGCGTTTGCCGGAGGTGACACAAATTCTACGTTGGGTGGTGGTGATGCACTTGGGGTTCGTGGACTTGACACCGAATCTTCACTTCTAGGCCTGCTTCTGGTGAAATCCTCATCGTCTGAACGAAGAATTTTCGGGGCTTTTTCGCTACCTACACCAAAAGAGACAAAACGGTCGAAGTTAGAACCCTCACCATGCCCGTGGTTTTGTTGCTGTGTCGATGTGGTCCAGTCCCATGCTGTGTCTTCATCGAAGACGATGTCACGTGAGATTCTCACCCGGTCTGTGGCAGGGTCGTAGACGCGGTACGCCACAGTTCCAGTTTCATACCCAAGTAGCACCATCGGCTTGCTCCGGTCCTCCAGTTTCTTCAGCCCTGGCTGCGTGGCCTTGACATGGGCGATGCACCCAAACACCCGGAGATGGCTCACGCTCGGCCGGCGCCCGTGCCATGCTTCGTAGGGTGTCTTGCCGCTGACGCTCTTCGTGATTCCCCGGTTCAGAAGGTAGACCGCCGTTATCACTGCTTCTCCCCAAAATCTCGTCGGCATGCCTTTGGCCTTCAAGAGGCAACGTGCCATTCTAACCACCGTTTGATTTCGTCGTTCAACCACGCCGTTTTGCTGGGGCGAGTATGGTGCCGTTGTTTGTCGATGCACACCGTGATCGGCAAAGTACTCGCTGAGTTCTTGAGACGTGAACTCACCTCCACGATCGGTCCGCAGCGTCTTCAACTTGCACCCGCTTTGTCGTTCGGCTGCTGCCACGGTCCTTTTGATGGCTTCCGCCGCTTGATCCTTCGAGGTCAGCAAGACTATCCACATATATCTACTAAGATCATCTACCATTAGTAGAAAGTATCGTTTACCTCCAGGAGTTTGTGGCTCGATGGGTCCACACAGATCGGCGTGCACGAGCCCAAGGCGTTCGGTCGCTCGGTTCTTGGCTTGGCTTGGGAACGAGCTGCGTTTTTACTTCCCGGCTAGGCAGGCGTCACACAAGCGCTCAACGCCATCGAGCAGCGGGAGTCCGTCCACCATCTTGTTCCTGGCCATGCGTCGAAGGGCCTCGAAGTTCATGTGGCCGTATCTCGCGTGCCATCGCCACCCATCCTCACACCCATGCACCGCAAGGCACACTGGTCGTGCCAAACTCAGATGAAGGAGGTAAAGGCGCCCTTGGCCTCGTGGCACCCGTGCGAGCAAGCGCCCGCCTTGATCCCATAACGTGAGCCACCCGTGCTGGATCCTCGTGTCGTAGCCATCCTCATCCAGCTGGCCGAGTGAGATGATGCCGCTATGGAGCCGTGGTATGTAATACACATCGTCCAACTTTAGGTGCTCGCCGTTCCGGCACGTAAAAAAGATCATACCAGTGCCTTCTATTTCCACAGGTGTCGTCTCCCAGTTTGGCCGAGCCTCGTACATCCGTGTCTAGCTCGGAGAAGAACTCCCGTCTTCCGCACATGTGCGCACTCGCACCGGAGTCAAGGAACCATGCCGTGTCACTCTGCCCGGGCTCCTTCGTTGACCGTGCTTTAGATCGCTCGTTGAGCAGGACGTGCTCCTTGGTGGCTGAGTTCCCGATCGTGAGGGAGTGAAGCCTTGCCACGAGGAGCGTCTGTTCATCCACTTCAGCTTGCACGAGGTTGGCACGTCCCTTTCGTTCGCGCCGTGGCTCAGGGCAGTCCTTGGAGATGTGGCCGGCGTATTTGTTATAATTGTAACACTTCAAATTTGTCAAGTCTCTGTCACCGCTCATCGCCCGTTGGCTGCCGTCTCCCTTGTGGCTCGGTTTCTTCCCTTTCTGAAAACCATTGCCTTTGCCTTTGTTCCCGGAGCTAGAGCTCCATCCTCGTGCGATCCACTCTTGCTCCGTGAGCAAAACTTGGCCGTTTGAGTTGTTCGTGGTGTTGATGGAGCACCGATCTGCTGCTGACCTAAGCCTGCCGATGAGTTCCTCCACTGTCATGCCGTTCAGATCGAGCAACGTTTCGATCGAGCAAGCGATCTGGGCGTACTGGCTCGGCACCTCCCGCAAGAACTTTTGGACCACTTTGATCTCTTCTAGAGATTCACCTAAAGAACGAAGGTTATTGACGATACTTGTAATCCGCATGCCGAAGGCGTCGAGCGACTCCCCGTCCTTGAAGGCGATTTGCTCGAACTCTTTGCGTAGACGTTGTGCCGTGGCCTCACGCACTCGATCCACGCCGACTCGCATCATCCGGATTGCCTCCCAAGCTTCGTGTGCCGACGTTTTGACAGCTAGCGCCGGTACCATCTCCGGTGGCACCGCCCGAATCAAAGCCGAGAGGGCCACCATGTCTTCCCCTTCGGACGGATTTCCAACGCCGGAAGTGGCCTCCCATAAACCTTGTGCTCGTAGGTTTATCTTCATCACGAGGGCCCATTCGATGTAGTTCGTTGCCGTCAACGTGGGGTACGTTCTTGGATGACACGTTCGTGGATGACAACTTCGCCGCCGTTGCCGCGTCGTGGCCTGCTGCGTCCTCGTCCTCTCCGTGGTTCCGTTCGTGCTGGTGATCTCGATGCGTCCGCCATAGGATCGTTGAAACTCTTGATACCACTTGTTAGCTTTCACAGAGATAAGCTGAGAAGAGGAGAAAGAAGAACAATGATGTTGTGCAGAAAACTTGATACTGCTTTTCTATTCATATCATCCTTTATATACACGAAATATCTACTTCTACGGAAGAAGGAAACTAAATAATCTAATTTCTACGGAAAAAGGAAAGGAAAATATCTACTTCCTACGGATGCTAATTAGCATCTTTATTTTCTAGAAATAGCTGCAGAAAATAAACAAACAAGGAAAAGAAAGATGACTAGAATATCTCACAAAATATATATCTTGGTGATCTACGGATTGTAGCCATATAAATACCCTAAGAGGTTTGGTAGACCTCTCATTTAATCTCATATTTTATACTATACGCCTTAAGCAAATATACTGACTTGAGCGTTGGAGTGTCTATCCCCGGGACACCCAGGGCCTTTGTGTTGCAGATCAGTTCGAGAGTTTGGTTCGTCGTCGAATTGTTGGTGTCCGGCATACATCATGTATAAAACAGTTAAATGGACTGTTTATTTTCTGATTAATTATTCATAGAAAATGAGCTTACATATGAGAAAAACTAAGTAGAAAGGTAAAGACCACATTAATCGCTTAGAAAATATATATATATATATTAGGATCCTGCTTGCAAAAGTTTACATAATTTTCAATCAACTAGTTTAATTAATTTGAACAATCAAATTTATTCGGATTGATCATTATATGAAACAGCTGCTTCAATCTTGGCTATATATCAGTGCTCCAAAGACCATTCTTGCTGTGACGGATGAGTCTGTAATCGTCGGAGCCCCTGCATCGCCGGCGGAAGCCACTCATGATGATGACTGTGAAAGTGGATTCATCTGTATCTTACAGAAATGATCGTTACGCATTATTTAATTTACAGTTTTGAACATCACATATATATATATATAAACACACACGGTAGCATTTTTATCTAAAACCAGGATGGATCTGATTTCATGGATTACATAATCTTCATCTTTTACAAGTTGATAAACATTTCAATTCAATCTCTTTCTCTAGTAAAAAAGGCATTATATAATGCCCAATATAATGTAAATTTAAGAACAGGGAAAGTTATTTTCGTTCCTTCTCAATTATATCTTTGGGGTGTATTATTTAGGTGTTTGCTATATGCAGGTCCTGTTTGTTTTTGCAGTTCCAAAGAAAGTGGGAAAATACCATAATTACCCTTCATTCGTTTATTAATTTTTACAAATATATTTCTAAAACCCTAACCTTGAATGCATAAACCCGTCTATGTAATGATTGAACACGTGTCCAAATTATAAATTACTTTTCGTGAATTATAGTAAAAAATTAAGAAGGACATTATTGTCATTTCTGATTTAATTTGGACCTGCAGAAGTAAAGTGGACCTGCATTTAGAACCACCCATTATTTATTGCAAGTCATGTATAGAACATACAATGTACACGTATTTATTACGAGGATTGAAACGTACAGGTCCAATTTACTAATTGTAAGTCTAGAAAGTATAAAATTATCCTTCATTATAACATTATAGTTTAGACCTCATTTGCAAAATTAAGAATATTTTAAGTTAAAATCAGACCTGCATTTAGCAAACTAGACATACACGTATAATTCCTGATACGTGTGGAGATCAGATCTATATCTTAGCTTAAGAAAATAGCTAGCAATATTGTAGATGGAAGTTTGCTAACACTATCGGAAAAATATGCGGTTATTTTGATGCATTTTAACGAGTTAAAAACCGTTGAAACAATAAGAGTGATATTACGCCATTTCATTATAACCTGATGATCAATTGACTAAATCACAACGAGAGAGAACGCATGCACGTCTGAAATCGTGGGTCTCGAATTTTTAAATTTTCTTGCCATATAAATCATAATACTAAATCTGGGAATTATTCTATTCCTTTTAAATACATTAATTTTACTTTATTCAGTGTAACACGTTTGGTTAACGATACACTTTAATAATTCTATATTAAACATTATTTTGAACTTAACCCTACCTCGACAATGAAAATTTTAAAGCAATTTTTTATCAAGACATTCCCAATATTGAGGGTTCAATTAATCGATAGTTCCAATTTCGATGATTTGGTAGCTCTTTGGTGAGAAACAATAGATCTTATTATAAGAAGAGCGTTAATTGGATCTATCTAATTGAATTTACCGTTTCACTTTATTCCATCATTTAAATTTATCAAACTGAACAAGAAATCATCTCTAAATCTTACTAATTGTTTAAGAATGATCCAATACAAGTTTAGTGTGGATACAATGATACTGAACTTAGGCTGAGGATACAATTAAACATCAATTCTTATGAGCTGTTATACAATTGAACTCTTATTCTGGAAACTCTTAAAAGATGGGAAAAGATAATGAAATTTAATTTTTGCATATGAGTTGAATAATGTTGCATATGATAGAAAAATTAACTATAAGTTGAATGAAGGAATTTGGTCATATTAAAAGAGATCGCTGTGTGATTCATTAATCGCTACTCTCACGGCGGAGTACCGCGGATCCGCAGCGGCGCGTTATCTTTGTGCCTCGCGGCGGGGTTCTGTAGTGTACGTTGTACGTGTATAGCCGCGATGATTAACACAAGATGCATGTTCATATATAAAATTATTACCTCGTGTACCAAAGTAAAAATAAGAGATGCTCGTGCACTTAGATTTTTTTACTTTACCTTTACTTTATTTTTGTGTCACGTCCGTCATCTAGTTTCAACAAACTTTGGTAGGATGAGTACATGATTCTCCAAAATTTCATGTGATATGTTTTCTCCAAATTGAGTCTGGCATGCATAAAGTATATATTCCACAATTCCACTAGCTAGATTGAAAATAGACATCTCCTTATTTTATACTTACATGCTTAGAAAGTTTCACGTACAGTACTATTTGACATATATAATATATTATGGAGATTTGATGCCTCAAATAATAATAATAATAATAATAATATGAGATCCGAATATAAGAGAACCCGTAGCCTTATAAGTAACCCCGCTTAGTTCAGATCCATTTCTCAACTTCCGTTGGCATTGTTCACCCATTTCTCAACTTCCAGTTTCCAGAATGTGGTTTTTCAACATTCTGTTCCTATTTTTACTTGTCACCGAATCAATCCTAGCCAATCCAACACCATATGACCTAATCACAGACATTTGTTCTGAAAACATGAATCACCCATATTGTGAAACCACGATCAGATCTTACCCAGACATTTCTGCAAACCTAACTCTCGAATCCCTAGGTGTTGCTGCGATCCACATCGCTGCGAATGCCACGGTGTCGGCAAGAGCCTCGGTCCTGGCTCTTTATCAAGCTGAAACCGATCTGAATTTAAGAGGTCTCTTATTCGCGTGCTGGGAAGGCTACGACGAGGCAGTTTCAAGCAGCAAGTTGTGCGGTTCTGCATTTGGAGCAAAAGATTATCTCAAGTTTTTGGAACTGTCCCTCCATTCACTTGCTTCAGAGAAATTATGCGATGTAGGTTTCGCTCGACAGAAGATTGCTGAACCTGCCGAGCTTTTGAAAATTGCTCATCAAACTGAGCCTCTGGTGCAAATTCCGGTTGCTGTTGCGAAAAAGTACGACTCCATGGTTCCAAATGAACTACCATCCAGTGTATTTTACAGGAGCTGTCCGAAAAGTGCTGTTTTATTATCTACCATAGTACTTTTATTTATATGATCTATTTCCTATTGTCAATATTAATGTAACGGGTTTGGTTGGATCTCCGTTATTTTGTATTGCTTATCATCCTATATCTTGGCACCTTAAATTAATGAATACATATTTTATTATAATTAATTTAGACTGGTTCTCGGTTAATTTTGTTGGGTTTGCTTGATTTCTATACAAAGGTTAGGGATTTGTATTCAGCATTATGAGTTTTTTTATTAATTACCACGTCCGGCCCTTTGCGAAAAATAAAATTGTGATCCTAAATTATTTATTAAATTTTAATTTATATAATTATATATTTTTAGTGGTGATAAAATACTTTAATTTCAACATTATTATTAAAAGTGAGAGAATATTTAAAATAATATTTTGCACTTATAGAAAAAAAATTAGTAGCACAGAATATTAAAAAATATTTATTTTTTAAAAATTTTAGTAGATTAGAATAATAATATATTAATTTCTACCAGTTAATGAAGGAAAATATTAAAATTGACAATTGTTAATTCCTGAATTTATATATAACATATAACTCTTTCCAAACCAATATACTAAAATAAATGTTTTTCTTTCGTTATCCACCTCTCTGCAATTCAAATTTCATCGACATATCAGATCATTTTCCGTAATCTTCTATGTATTTAATCACACATACACTTTGTTTATTTCTAAAATATTAATTTTACCACATTATTAATTAGTGGAAAATTAAGATTTGAGGCCCTGGGGAATTTGAGGCCCTGTGCGGTCGCACACCTCCAGAGCCGGTACTGTTTATTACTATTATAATTTTCCACCCATGTAAATTTCTTGCATTTTACAATAAGCATGTTTTATTATTACTTTAGAAATATATAGTTTTCAAATTAAAAGTAAATCTTAAATTTGATGCAATAGTCTTATAAGACTGAAAATAATATCAGTTTATGGATGGATTAAATGAAATGAGGGAAATGTTTAAAAAAAACATGAAATGAGGGAAATAATAATCAATTCTTCGGAGCACAAAATAATTTTGTACTTTGCACAAGCGGTTTACTATGGAAGAGTTGATTCGGTCCAACCAATAACCATTAGTAGGACCGAGCTTGGCTGTAGGATTGACAGCCTTTCCACGCAGTCGACACGGCTTACGCGGCCAAGGCGGTCGACTCGGGCTATAAAGGCAAACGAGATCTGAGGATTAGGGCTACTCTTGGAGTATGCATGCAGGTAGAGAATATAATTAGCTATCATATTATCAATAAACTATTAACATGTACTAGGATGGAACATATTAACTTCCATATGATCCAAATGGACCATTTGTTGAAACCTTGTTGCACTTAAAGAATAAAATTCGGCTTCAGTGCTCTTATATCATAGCTCAGACAATACAATTCTCATTGAGGTACCTTCTCCTCGTCCATCAATAATAGCACCATACTTGTAGTTTTAAAAGGCAAGTGATATTCTCTTTATGTTGCATCTCTGAATCCCGTAAACCAAATACATTTGATAGGCATGATCAGGTAGAGAATATAAATCATTGTCGGTTAATTACATGCATCACTAGAGCATTGTGTACATTTATCCACAATGTAATCTTCAAGCTTTGCTGATCTCTGCTGACTTTGCAGATTCCCTCAACTTGAACCACTCTTGGAAGGCAGACTAAATTCTCGAGGTAGCAGGTCAAGAACTGAAGAGTTAGTCATTTCTGCTGACCAGTTGGTGAGAAGGATATGGCTTGAGTAAAACTGCTGGTATCTCCTCAGAAATTCTACTTGTTGCCTCCTGAACATGGCTGCCAAACTACCTTGAGCCCTCTGATAACATATCGCAGAAAAAATGCATCTCATTTCTTCACTTAAGACACCCTAAAATAAGCATGCTAAAATAAACTACCTCAAGCATTTGTAATGGTAGTGAATGATAAGGTCGAGATCGGGGCAACAACTGATCAGTGATTGGTGGCTAGAATGAATGTTGGAATCAATCAATATATGGTTTCCCAGCATTTCACCAGCTGAGAATCCCCTTAACCTTATGTTCATCCATCTCTACTCCTTCAGCATAAATGATGTGTCCTAGGTACTCAACTTTAGGTTGTACAAAAACACACTTTGATCCCTTAGCCAACAATTGATGCTCTCTCATAGTGGACAGTACCACTCTCACATGTTCCAAGTGCTCTTCAAGAGTCTTACTATAAATTAAAATATCATCAAGGAAAACCAACACAAACTTCCTTAATTGTTGTTGAAAAACCTTAGTCATTAAAGATTGAAAGGTGGCTGGGGCATTTGTTAAACCAAAAGGCATGACAAGGAATTCAAAATGGCCATTATGTGTTTGGAAGACAGTTTAAGACACATCTGTTTTAGCAACTCTAATATGGTGATAACCTGATAGAAAAAATGGTAGAGCCATGCAATTAATCCAAGAGTTCGTCATTAGTAGGGATATGAAACCTGTCCTTAATGGTCAAATCATTTAACTTTCGATAATCAATACACATGCGCCAAGTTCCATCCTTTTTCTTAACTAGCATAACAGGAGATGAAAAAGGACTAGCGATGCCTTGAATTACCTTATTTTCCAGCATTTCCTTCACTTACTTCTTTATTTCAGCTTTATGGTGGTGGGGATACCTGTAGGGTTTAGATTTAAAAGGTTCACCCCCATTTTTCAGAATTATCTTGTGATCAATGTCTCCTTGAGGGGACAATACAGTAGGATTCTGAAAAATATCTGAGAAATCATGTATGATATTGGCCAAACCTGTTGGAATCTGAGCAGTGTCTAACTCCATCTTCTGAGTAGTTACTTCTTCTTCAATCTCCACCAGGCTGCATCCTGCTACCCTTGCCTTTCTTCCTTCCTTGATTGCTTCTCCCCACTATCTTCTCATGCTCTCTCTTGGCATCATGTTGTGGATATGCCTCTTTCTCCCACTTCAAATACTTATAAGCTGCTTTCTCTTTCCTCAGTTGAGCTAACTGGGATGTGGAATTTTGTGTTGTCAGAGTTCCCATGTAGCACAAACTGGGAGCCTTTGTAGGTGATGTAAACATCCTTCTTGTTGAAATCAAATGCCACAGGGCTGAAGACCTTCATCCAGTCTACTCCCACTATCATATCTATAGATGTTCCAAGCTCCATAATTCTCATACCAAAATTGAAGTGATGGTTCTGGATCCCCCATCCAACATGACGGGCATAAGTATCCTCTCCCACTCTTCTGTCATCAGCAATAGACACCACAAAGGGTATTGTGAATGTGAAATTCAGAATGATTTCATTGATACGAGAGTGTACAATATATAATACAAGAGTCCTAAACTAGGCTACTCTAAAATAGGAATGGATATATTCTACAACAATATAAGAATATCTTATAATTAAATCAAGATATTCTATTATCCCCCCTCAAGCGAAGCGTCGGATTCGAGGAGACGCAAAGTTTGGAACGAAACAACTCGAAAAGTGGACGAGAAAGGCCTTTGGTGAAGACATCAGCCACTTGAAGAGCAGACGGGACATGACTCACACGAAACTTTTTAGAGGAAACAAGCTCACGAACAAAGTGATAGTCAATGTCAATATGCTTGGCCCGCTTATGAGCAATCGGATTTTGAGCCAAGAAAATCGCGCTACTGTTATCACAAAGCAGAAGCGGAGTGGAGGACCGAGGAACCCGAAGTTCACGGAGAAGTTGACACAGCCAAGCAAGTTCAGCAGCAGTGTTCGCCATAGCACGATATTCAGATTCACAGCTGGAACGAGAAATAGTAGGCTGCTTCTTAGCACTCCAAGAAACAAGATTTCCACCAAGGAAAATAGCATAGCCATAGGTGGAGCGGCGAGTCTCAAGACATCGAGCCCAATCAACATCGGAGTAGCCAAGAATAGGAAGACCAACAGGCGAAGGACGAAACATCATTCCATAGTGAAGCGTCCCACGAATATAGCGCAAAATGCGAGTAACTGCCTGAAAATGATCCTCAGTGGGAGACTGCAGAAACTGACTGACAGAATTAACCACATAAGACAGATCAGAGCGAGTAATCGTCAAGTACTGCAGCGCACCAACAAGAGAGCGATAGAGCTTGGGATTTGAAAAAACAGGACCATAAGAGCTGACAAGCTGCGAACCCAGAATAAACGAAGTAAAGACAGAAGCAGCATCGGTCATACCAGCTCGCTGAAGAACCTCCATAGCATACTTAGCCTGACCCAAGAACAGCCCAGCCGGAGAGCGAGCAACCTCAATTCCCAAAAAGTAATGAAGGGAACCAAGATCCTTAACAGCAAACTCAGCGTCAACACGAGCAACAAACTTGCGGATAAGAGCAGGATCATTGCCGGTAAGGATAATGTCATCAACATACACCAACAGGTAAAGCACAGTCGATCCACGAGAGAACACAAATAAGGAAGTGTCCATTAAGCAGCACTTGAACCCTAAGAGCACAAGGAAGGAGCTAAATCGCTGAAACCAAGCCCGAGGAGCCTGCTTAAGCCCATAAATGGCTTTCCGAAGACGACAGACGGAATCCGAATGAACAGGAGTAGGTTGTTCCATGTAGATCGGCTCATCCAGAACACCATTGAGAAATGCATTTTTAACATCCAGCTGATGAAGCGGCCACGAAAACGTCACAGTCAGAGCAAGGATGATGCGAACAGTAGAAGCTTTGACAACAGGACTAAAGGTATGAGTGAAGTCAAAACCAGGAAGTTGAGTAAACCCTTGAGCCACAAGACGAGCCTTGTATCTATCAACAGAGCCATCAGGACGATGCTTGATCCTGTAGACCCATTTGGAACCAACAACATTTGCATCAGCAGGACACGGAACCAGATCCCAAGTGTGTTGTGGGCGAAGAGCTTGCATTTCCTCATCCATGGCAGAAGTCCAACGAGGATCCTTCATAGCCGAGCGAAAACCCCGAGGCTCAGTCTCAGCAAGCAAGGCAGCAAGAAGTCCAGACATCTCATAATCTCCAAACCTACGATTAGTTGTAAGACTACCAGTTTGCAACCGAGTAGTCATGCGTTGCGGAGGAGAGGGCGACATATCCGCAGAGATCGCAGAAGGAGGAGAAACTAGTGGAGACGAGGGCGGTGAAGTAGAGACCGATGAGGAACTGGCCGATAAGACGGGAGACGAAACTGGAGTCTCAGTAGGTGACTGTGCCGAAGCCGTGTCGTCCAACGATGCCGGAGGTGAGACTGTGTCTGAAACAGAATCAACCAAATCCACAAAAAGCGAAATATCCAAGGTGTTAGGAGCAACATCAGCAGGAGTAGGCGAATCTGTAGCAGATGGAAAAGAGGTCTCATCAAAACGAGCATGGCGAGTGAGGTAGACCTTCTTGGATGAGGGGTCAAGACAACGAAAACCCTTATACTGAGCACTGTACCCAATGAAGATGCAAGGAACACTTCTTGGCGCGAGTTTGTTAGGTGCAAAAGTTCGGGTATAAGGATAAACTCTACACCCAAAAGGGTGAAAGTTAGAGTAATCAGGATGACGACCGTAGACCAGAAAATGTGGTGAGACATTGCGAAGCACCGGTGTTGGAAGACGATTGATGGTATAGACTGCAGTAGCAAAAGACACATCCCAGTAAGATGATGGTAGCTGAGAGTGCATGAGCATCGAAAGTCCCATTTCCGTAATGTGCCTATGTTTCCGTTCGGCTCTACCATTTTGTTCAGGTGTAGCAGGACAAGAAATTTGACGAAAAATCCCTTTGTCTGAAAAGTGAGCCTGCAGACGCGAATTTGTGAATTCAGTGCCTCCATCACTTTGAAATATTTTTATGGAGCAGGAAAACTGATTCTCAACCAAATTCTGAAACCGCACAAATGTCTCAAAAAAGTCTGACTTCCGCTTCAACGGATAGAACCAAGTAAAGCGAGAGAAATCATCAACAAAGATAGCATAGAATGAAAAACCACTTTTTGATAAAACAGGAGCAGGACCCCACAAATCACAGTGTACCAAAGCAAGTAAAGAGTCAGCCCGTCTGGGATTATCCATAAATGAAAGTCGTTTACCCTTAGCTCGTTCACATGAAGAACATAAAGAGGGTTTAGGCGAAAAAGAAACAACCTTAACTAGGTTCAACTTATTTAATAAGGAAATAACAGCTAGGGAAGTATGGCCCGGCCTGGCATGCCATATGTCGAAAGACGCCCTATGTTTATTCGCTTGAATGTAAGCAACAAAAGCAGCACCACCCTGCTCCAACACATACAGACCATTCTCACAGCGACCTCGGCCCACGATTTCCTTTGTGACCTTTGTCTGAATAACAAACATATTTTCATCAAAAGAGATCACAGATTTCAAGTCCCTGGTCAGTTTACTAATGGAGAGAAGGTTTTTCGTAATATCTGGAACTACCAGCACATCAGATACATAAAGATTACGAGAAAACCGACGATGACCAATATGAGTAATATTAACAGGTCTACCATTAGCAAGGGCAACAGAACGATTACCGTTATAAGGAGCAATGTTGTCCAGACCAGAAGATGTGGTTGCCATGTGATTGGTTGCACCAGAATCTAGGTACCAGTCAGAAGAGTTGTCGAGAGACACATTGGACTGAAACGCATCAGCAAGATTGGACTCTGGCTGGGGATTCGTGCATGTTTTGGCGGTGTGACCGAATTCTTCACAGAGTTGGCATTTAGGGTTCCACTTCTTGCGACCACGATGATTGCGACCACCCGAGGACTGACCACCACCAGACCTGCCACCAGATGAGCCATCACCAGAACGGCGGCGCGTGGCAGCCGACGAGCCAGACGGCGGCGCGTGCTGCCCACGCGCCTGGTTAGGGTTACCAAAACCGTGCTGATTCGACACAGCGAACACAACTGGGAGCGTTTCCGGCGCCGGTGAAGAACCATAGCCACCAGTGGACATCAATATTTCATGACTGTGAGCCCTAGCGACGATCTCGGCATAGAGCGGGAGAGGAGACGATGCAAACTGGACCGTGACAAACGTGTCAAATCCGGCGTCGAGACCCCGGTGAAAGTGCAGTACTTTGTCCCTGTTTGCCACCGGAGTTCCAATGGCAGCAAGCCCATCAGTTATAAGCTTGAAACGACGATGATATTTCATGACAGTGGAGGAGCCACGGCGGGCCGAGTGGAGCTCGTCGTGAAGTTGGATCTCACGAGTATCGGAGACGTTATCATAGGCGGCAAAAAGAGCATCCCACATGGCGGCGGCAGCCGATGATCTCCATGAAAGAATCATCAATGAGGGAGGACCGAAGAAGCACCTGGACAAGCTTGTCTTGTGCGGTCCAGGATTCCGGCGTGAGACCGGAGTCCGACGACGAGGCTGGATCGGCGGGAGCCTTCAGGGCAGCCTGAGGAGAGTCCGACGAGGAGTTTGATATAGCCGGAGAAGCAACGGGAGGCTTGGCAATAGATCCATCTAGGTAGCCAAACAATCCGGTCGATTCAAAGAGTGTTTGCACCTGCGAACGCCAAGCCATGAAGTTGCCAGATCCAAGCTTGATCGGCAACATATGGATCATGGTGGCGTAGGAAAGAGTCTTCCCGGAATCCATGAAGTTGGCCAGAAAACGAGAAGAAACAGCGGGTGCGAGCAACGGAAGAGCTAGACACCTAGAGTGGAGGTCTAGGGTTTTGATCGGAACACCTAGGACACGGCCGAAACACCTAGGATTTGGATCGGAGACATCTAAAACACGGCGGAGGTGCTAGGATTTGATCGGAAGAACACCAAGCACGGTCAGCGGTTAGGGTTTAAGGTGACACCTAGAGCTTGACGGCTAGGGTTTGCAAGTTAGGGTTTAGGAGCACCTAACAAGAATTTTGGCAAAAATTTTGGAGATCGATAACCAAAACTGATACCATGTGAATGTGAAATTCAGAATGATTTCATTGATACGAGAGTGTACAATATATAATACAAGAGTCCTAAAGTAGGCTACTCTAAAATAGGAATGGATATATTCTACAACAATATAAGAATATCTTATAATTAAATCAAGATATTCTATTAGGTATAATGGCTATTTTGTGTAGTTTCAACTTTTCTACCAGTCTTGGACTCACAAAGGTGTAGGAGCTGCTTGTGTCAATCAACATTCTCACCTGACAGTCCCCTATGTAACCAATGACCTTAATAGTGTTAGCACTGATCAGCCTGTCTTCTATAAAATTTAGAGTTAGGTTTCAGGTTCAGTGCACTCAAGTTGCTGAAGTTCTTCACAGTCCCACTCAGCTACCATGATGCCTTAATTTTCTTCATCTTCTCCCTTGTCCATTAACTGCACTTGTCTGAACTTGCATATGTGTCCCTGATGAAATTTCTCTCCGCATTTGAAGCATAATATGTTCTCTCTTTTGTGCTGTAATTCCTGAGCACTCACACTCCTGAACCCTTCTCCAGCTAGTTTCCTATCTTTGTCTTTTCTCTTCTCAAAACCAATTCCAATAGTGTTCTTCCATCTCTCATTCCTATTTGCTCCTTGATTCTTCAGCTGTGATTGCTTGTAAAAGGGAGTCTTGATGTTACTGTTACCAGTATATGGAGTTAGGTGTGGTGACTCACTACTGGAGGTTGATGGCCCCAACGGCGGTAATCTGGGGTATACACGGCGGTTGTACCCGCCGTTACTGGAACCGTCGTCCATCGGCGGTCCAGTTTTGCACGGCGGAAGGACCCGCCGTGCATACTTTTCGAACTCGAAAATCAAAAATGCAGGGGTTTACGAAACGAAAACTTAAAACATGGCGTTATGGTCCCCGAGCTGAAGAAGAAACTTTCGAGTAGAAAACATACACACTCACGATTTCGAAAAAGAACATGTCATCCAATTTACGATTCGCAAAGTTTGAGTACATAGTATAGTGTTTACGAGTAGCAAATTAAGTGTTTGTGGAGGATTAGATTTCGAAAACTATTGAATATGCCCAACTGAAGTTGACCATCATTTGCTACATATTTACGAAGTCGTAGTATTTGTCTATGATGGGCACTTTTGATTCTTTCTCTAGAACTCGAAAATAATTCGACATGATAATATTTTCGGTTTCTAAAATATGGTGAAGTTAGGTTGCAAAAGTTTCAAAACAGGGCTGCTAGTAGGGTGTGTGGGTTTCATTTATTTCGATTTCGAAATTCAAATTGAGAACCCCGTCAATTTTCGAGATCGAAAGAACTTATTTTAGGGTTTTTATTGTTATGTTTCCGGTTGTGTAATAGAGTAATGAATTACACATTTTCGAGTTCTGAAGGTAGTTGACTATTTCATTTATGTTCGAATTCGAAAAACTGGTTATTTTAATGTATGTGGTCGGTTTTATCGGACTTAAAATAGGGGATGCCACTGGATTGGTTCTCTGGAGTGTATCTTGTTTGCGAAATCGAAAACCTAGGGAAGCAGATTATTGCGAAATCGAAATGGTGGTGAATAAATTTGTTTTTCTTTTAGGGTGATTAAAATAACGATGCCGGAACCGCGCAATTTCAGAATTGGATGATGCAAAACCCAAAAATTACGTAATAAAAATGACTCATATTTAATCAAGCCAACCATTGGCGATATCCAAAATACATAATGCACCATAGCATCTAATGATAAAAAAATGACCGTTATTGTAGCAAAAGATCGAATATTTGTAGCGCATCATGACCATGGGAAGGGAAAAATATTCAACATTACAAACAAACCACCACGCAATGAACGTCACACGCCATGTTCTTACTAATGCTATTTTGAAAGTCTTGAACCCCGAACATTTAGCACGTACGACGCAAAGTTGTTGAAAACGGTCTTCATGTCATCAAGTGTGTAAGGAGTCGAGTCCTTCTTAAAAAGCTAGTCAAGAAATGAAGCATAAAAATTAAGTTTAACAAACATGATCGCGCAAACAAGTATAATAATACAAGTTAGGAATAATATAGTAAGTACTCACCGATTCAAAGTTATTGTTCAACTTAGCAGAAGAGACAACTTGAAGTGCCGTCCCCATGGTGAAATAACCACATTCCCAACAACTATTTTGCTTCTTGTACTAGGGAAAAAAAATCACTTGTACTTAGCATTGGTAGGCATGTGCATTCTAAATCAATGAAATAAATTAGTAGCGTAAGGCAACCTTGATTTCATGAACCCCGAAAGCCGATTGACCCTTGGGATTGACAAACTCCAACGCTTGCTTTGCTATCTGAACAAAAGAAGGGATGGGTGCATGGTGGAGAGAATCAATCCAATACACTTGTTTAGTTGTCTTGTTAATGACAACCAAACACCAATGTCCCCTAATTCAACACATTAACAACATAATTTAATAAACTAGGGAGCCTTGTATTGAAAGCAAAATGTAGACCATTTAGGTTTCACTTACTTGTGGAGTAGGGGCAACAAGAAGAGTACTTTAGTAGGATCACTTAGACCAACTTTCAAGTAGCCTAGTCGTTCTTCGCGAGAATGGACAACCTCTTGATTATGCTCGGGGCATAGAAAACCAATCCAAGGACGACCGCGACTTTGTGCAATGTTGTGTAAGAAGCTTCATTCAACAAAATGAGCAAGGATTGTTAATTGACATTTGGGGTTTGATAAATTATAAAATAAAGCGACCGACAAACAAACATTATGAACTAGAAAACGTACCATTGAAATAGAGACATAAGAGTCTCCGTTATCATGTCAAACCTCCACAAGTCTTCAAAGTCCACCCAACACAGCGTAATAAGTTTGCCAACTCCGAATATGGGTGTAGGAGAAGGGAAGTCGTACGTCCCAAGTTGGTTGTGGTCGGATATCTTCTCAAACAATAGTCTAAGGGAAGGGGGCATGTCCTCCACATTGGCCTCTATTGGTTTCTTAGTTGAATCAATAGCAAAGATGCGTTTACCCTTGACTAGTGATGGTGGACATAGATTGGTCGGCTCATCCTCCCCTAAGCCCTCTACCCTAATCAGCCTCCTAGGCCACATCAAAAGCATTCCCTTTGTTCCCTTTAGCAATCGGTTTGATGGTTCGGGAATAGGCAACAAAGCATTTTCAAAGAAGATGTCTACAATTGAAACAACACTCAAGCCCTCAGGCACGTCCTTATGGTGATGTTTTCTAATAGACTCCTCAAAAATGCCATTTGCCACTAAAAAGGGGGGTTTCGAATTTCCAAGGTCAACGTAGAGCAAGCATACATAAGATCCCTTGAATATAACATTAAAACATTAAATACTACTTCATAAATATCTAATTATGCACTTATATGTTGTAGTGATTCAAAGAAAGTACTTAAACATAATTAGATTAAGGATAGTTTACTAACCATTGATTCACGGCTTCCTTCATGGACACTTGGGTCGATGTAGGGTTGAAAAGGAACATCGTCGAGCACATCCTCATGTTCATCTTCTATTGGAGAAGCGGGTAAAGGGTCATGATGAGATGGTTCACGAAGAAGTGAATCGGGCTCGGTCGGTTCCCAACGTGTGGTGATGTGTTCGAGGTCCTTGGGGAGTTTAGTGCCACTGCTTTTAGCAAGCATGTGAAGGGCAATGTCTCGCTTCCCTTGGCTTGCTTTGAGCTCCTTTATCTCCTCGTACAACTTTTGAATCAAGCTATCGCTAGACGGCTTCGATTTCTCACTCTTGTTAACGAGATCTTGCTTTGTGACGTAAGAGCCGCAAGTCCTAATTCTACCGGGATGCTCACCACGACCCAAACACTCACTCAAGATGTCAAACCCCTCCTTTGATGGTTCAAAGACCCCTTTATCGGCCTTATCCTTGTTTGACTCCTAGCAAAGTAATGGGCGAAACAAAATATTAGTTGTAACTATAGAAACGGTGTAGATAAAATAACAACTCCAAACTAATGCAACTAAACTTACTAGATCTCTCAAAAAAGTGGTCATCTCCGGCTTATCACCGTATCCACCACCCTTCTTTTCCCTAGCTTTGAGATATAACTCGAAGTTCTTAATCTCGTCAACACACATCGGTTGGGTTGTATCCCTCGCCTCCGCCTCGGGCATCCCGGCCACAACCTTCTCTTTTATTCTTCGCTCTCTATCTTCAATCACAAATCGCTCCACCGCTAATTGCATCCCACCCCTGCTCATTCGGTGTGCAATGTGTTGCATTTAGCATTCTCACTATTAGCGGCATGCAACCCCTGATTTGTAATGTCAATATAAATGTTGCACATGTTAGTTCCATGTGAATTTGTAGATAAACAAATATCCACTTGTAAGGGAAAAAAAAATTATTCAAGTACTTACATCGTCATAATATCCTTGGGCATACTTCTTGAAGAACTCCCAACTTTGCTCCGTAATTGTTGTGTATATGAGTCTAGGGTTCAAGTGCTTCTTCTCTCCAAACACATAGTCTCGAGCAAGCATCGCACGATAATCTCTTGCAATCTTCCCCAACCTTTTCATGGTCTTCTCTTGGAGAAGTTCAATGTTAGGTGCATCGATTATAAATGGACGCTGCAGCATACATAAGCATTAAGGTTATGGTGTTAGTTGTTATTTATGAACATATATAATACATGGAATTTCTCAAAATAATTTGCAGCTTACCATGCATTCGTCGACAAGCCTTTCCTTCATAGGCTTAGGTACTAGACGCCAGTCGTTGTACTTAATATCTATACGTGTTCTCGCCGTCTTTCCCACCCAACTTGCCCATTTTCTCTTCTCTCGTGAGATTGGCTCGCCAAGTTCATTGAATTGCATCGGTGTTAGAACACCTTTCTTCATCCTTCTCATTATCTCGTGGCAATAAATCCTTGGTCGCAACGTAGATCCATCTAGTGCTTCCTCCGATTCTCGAGCCGCTTGTGCCCTAGCCCTCTTCGCCGATTTCTTTTGAACCTTCTTCTTTAGGGGAGCCATTCGACACCTTAAACAAAAGTCACTACATATTAGACTAGTGCATTTGGTTTACATGATAACAATACGAACTAGTTTGCAAGATTAGAAGTAGTATACATGTATCTAGGGCACACTAACCTAACATAAATGCACAACATTAATTGAAACCTAGGGTTTTACTAGAAAATTTCATGTCATTCATGCTAGGGTTTTAATGAAATTGTTTCATATATTAAATTGAAAACTAACATGTAAGGTTTATGGTTTCTAACAATATAGAAACTCGAACATATGCATTTGATAGAGTTTGATATGTATAAAAAAAATTACCCATAACCAACTAAGCTAGCAAAACATAAAAAGTAGTGCAAAAACTTGAACCTACTTGCATTTGAACACAAGATTCATATAAATTACATGGCATGAGCTAGTATGATATGGGAAGCACAATGAGATCTACATACACACGACATTACTTAAATCTATGAAATTTGTTCATATCTAACCCACATATAGTGTTGAACAACATAAGATACATTAAATCTCACTCACACAATAGTTCCAAATGTGAATATGTGAGATAGTGAGGGTGTGGGTTTGGGATGAAAGATTGGTGTAGGAGAAGTAGATATGAGATGTAGTATGTGTGGAATAAAGTAGGTTTGATGAGATATAGAAATGTGAGGGAAATAACCTTCTCATTCCCGCTTGGAGACATTTATATACATGGTGTAAAATTCAAATATCCTTAGGTTTTCGAACTCGTAAACATACTGTATTTGACATTTCATGCTGGGTTTTCGATTTCTAAAACTTTCTTTAACAATACTTTTTATTAAAGTAATGCAATATATCACCTACCACGTTTTCGATGAATAAAAAACTATGCAATTACACAAACTGTGTAGTGCTTGTTACTAAATAGAAAACCATTTCTGGCATGAGCTCTAGAACTCGAAAACAACATACATTTGATGCACAAAATTATATCTAATTAGGGCTATAACACGGGGATTGCACTGGTTGTAATTGAATCATATGCTCTGGTTTTCGAAACCGAAATCCAAAGGCAATATGTTTTTAATAAATTATATATTTAAGTTATATATTTATTCAAATTTAATGAAGAAATTTTCTCCAACCAAAGCTTCGAGTTCGCAACAAAGTTATAATTCTACTTTCGAAATCGAAAATATAATGTTGCTTCAAAGTTATTAAGTTCTCGTTCGGGTGCTAGGTCGGGGATCTCACTGGTTGGACATACACAAGATAAAACATGTTTAAGATTACGAAAACAAAATGTACATACAGGTTGGGAAATCGAAACTAGGGTAAAATCAAATATGTTCTGAATAGGGTGGATGATCGGGTATTGCTCTGTTGAAATGTTAGTGTGTTAAAATTCTCCATTTAATCTTTAAGAATTCGAAAATAGGGTAAAATCAATAGTTTTCTCAATAGAGTGTATGATCGGGTATTGCACTGTTGACATGCTAGAGAGTGTAAAAATTATGTATGTCTTGTTGTCGAATTCGCAAATTGGTTGTTTTTGTTGGATTCGACTTCGAAAAGTTAGAGAAAATTATTTACCTGATGTTTTCGAGTTCGTAAACAAGTTCTAGTATAAATAAAAATCGAGTCGACCCAACTTGTTCTACATTCTCTCTTGCAAAAAATCCCCAAATCTGTGTCTACTGAAACCCTAACCCATCACAAAAGCAGACCGATCTGCCCATGGCTCGCATGAAACAGGTCGCAGGGAGGCGTGCTAGTGACAGACGGGAAGAAACGGCACCGCCGCCGCCGCCGGCGACGCGTCGACAGAAGGTACCTGTTCAGCACCACCCAGCTAGCCGGAAAAGCTCCAAGCTTGTCATCAACGACACACCCGCACGGCCAACCACTGCAGAATCCAACGAGGAGAGCGAGGAAGACGTCGGTGCAAGCCTGTTGAAGAGGCATATGAAAACGAAGGAGATTGCAGGTAAGGGGAAGGGTAAGCAACCAGTTGTTGAGTCTGAATCTGAGGAGTCTAGTGATTCTGTTGATAGAAGTGATTGTGATGATAGAAGTGAGGATGATGATGAGGATGAGAGCACGGAAAAAATTGATGAGTTTGAGGAGGATACTGACGGGGAGGCTGATTCTGAGCAGTTAGAAGAGGAAAGTGGAAATGAGGAAGAGGTTGTGAAGACTGGAAAGTCAGCTAAGGTGGTGACTGAAGAGCGGAAGAAGAAGGGAAAGGCACCGTTGAGGGTCCCTGATGATGATGAGGTGATAGGGGCTACTCTGAATGCCGCAAAAATGAGGAAGAAAAAGCATAGCAAGAAAGGCGATGAGGAGGAGTGTAGCTATTTCTTCAGCCTGGAGGCAGAGGAGCGGTACATCAAGCAGATGAGAAGGCCTTTGACAGGGACCAAGGTTTTGAAGCTTCACACCAAGATCGGTAAATCTCTTGCCTATGTGCTCGATTATTTCAAACCTTCGCATTTGGATAAGTTAATTACCCTAGATGCTCCTGTGTACCCCGATGCTGTGAGGCAGTTTTATGCTAATTTAGGGCGTAACCCGAATGAGCGTGAATATAGTAAGGTAGCTGGGATTATTATACCGGTGACAAAGTATAGCATAAATGCTGCTTTAGGAGTACCTTGGAATAGCTATCCAGCCTTGGTCGGGGAGTCTAGCGGTGTAGTTTATGATAACTACTATGATCACAAGTGGCCCGATCCCTCAGACAACCAACCCATAGATACTGTAGAGCTTGGTTTGGAATTCTTCCACGCAGAACCACCTAAGGGTGATGGAGCTGGGAAAGCGGTGGCATACGACATCGAGCATCTGTCTAGTGAGCACCGGATCGTGTTTTAGTGGATATGTGGAAATATGTTGCCGACAGGTGGACATGCTTGCGAGCCAACAATAGCGACGTGCGTGATTTTCTATTACATCGTTCGCGGCTTGCTAATCAACCCAGGCCATGCAGTTGCCGAGTACATGAAGAAGACGGCAAAGCACAGCACCAAGCAATTTCCATATGGTTCGTTGATTACTAGGCTCATGAAGACTCAAGGCTTCGTCCCAGTTGATGCACCGATCATGAATCGAGTGTACGACGATAAGTGGATCCAGCGTTGCCACTTGGAGCTTGATCTGGAAACGAACAAGTACAGGAAAAGGGCTGTTGCTAGTGGCGTGGCTGCGCGAGCTGCAAAGAGGAAGAGGGACACCGAAGATGGTCCTGCTCCTTCACTTCCAGAACGTGAGTATCGCTATCTCAATTATTGTGAATTTGTTTTACGCTAGTTTTAACATGATGCCTAACATTGACATGTTTCTAGGGTTGAAGCTAAAGAAAATGATGGGGAAGTTGATGAGGATGTGGGACTGCTTTGATGAGCAGCTAGAGAAGCAAGAGGAGGAGCTTGACGAGGTTGTTCGTATGCTGGACAAAATCATCGAGGAATTCAAGCTCGACATAGTGCTGTCACCTGGTCCCGAGCCTGATTTTGGTACTCTCCCGGCGTCGAGCGATGATGAGGAACCCTCGGTCAGCCAACAGAACACCGAGAAATCGGCAGAAGAAGATGGTGGCTTGACAAGAAATGAGGAGGAGGAGAGGGAGTCCGAGACTGTTGCAGATGACGGGCACGACATGCTTTCTGGCACTGGGCAGGAAGTACCTCTACAAAATGTTGAAGCCAACCTGGAAGGGAGCTTGTCCGACAAATCATGAATTATTACATTTGTTAAAACTTTGGATTGATTTTATTTGTCACAATCAACATTATTCTGTTGTTTTAGTATTAATATTTTCAAGTATTTTTCATTTAAGATGTGTGTGAGTAGACATTCAAATGCATGTGTAGTTGTGGTTGGGTCTAAATTGCCTTATCATAACATCTAGGGTACAAGTTTCGGTTTCGAAAACTTGTTGATTGTAATATGTTTTAGAAGTCGGAAATAATGGTTTGTAAATTTTGGCTCTAAGCCTTCTATTTAACACTGATTTCGAAATCGTAAATTATTCCTCCTCAGATTTAAAAAGCCACTCACTAAACCCCTTAACACTAAGCCCTAAACCTAGAAGATGAAAAACCCTAAGCCCTAAGCCCTACTCAACGAATTCGAAACAAATTATGTCAATCTTTATATTTGTGCAATTTTTACATTTGTTTTACATTTTATCAATGTGTAGATTTTATCAATCTCTAATACAGTAAGTCACTTACCATACCTGCGTTAGTACTATAGTTACAGTTACACGTGTGACACGCTTAGGGGTGCTAATCTATCAAATCGATCGCGAGTACTGCGTAACTCAACTCGATTAGAAAACTATATTAACCATGCATGTTCGACTCAACTCGGCAACTCGGGAGTGTTAATGATATCATGTTTAACTCGAACTCGTTATTATATATCGATTATCGACTCGAATTGCGAGTTTGAACTCTAATTGTGTTTTCCCTATTCAAATACAAATTAAACTATTTTATCTACAAATTAATAGCGTATTTTAAATTATTCAGTAACCTTCATCCAAACCATTAAAACAAAGTATCTTTTTGTATCACTTAATTAGAAATGATAAAATAAAGATTTTGTATTTTTGACATTAATATATTTTATACCACCATGAAAAATATACAACAAGTAAAATGCCTAATTAAGTGACCTATTTTGATAGAGTCTGTACTATGCAAATTTCTAATTAAATATTTGGCTTTACATATACGTAATGAAATTATTATTGTAAATACCAATGTAAATATTTAGTTTGTTCAATGTTGAGTATTAAATGAAAACTAACTAGATTAGATAATTGAACTAATATAGTATAACCTTATAATATTATAAAACTATAACTAATTACACTTATCGAGTTTTTCGAGTGGAGTAGTTAGGTTTTCCTAGAACTCGACTTGTTAACCTTTCGAGTCGAGTCGATCTCGAGTCAAGCTAAATCGAGTCGAGTTGTGACCGAGTTTTGACTGAGACAATCTCGAACTACTCACGAGTTGAGGTACGGGGTCAATTAGCACCCCTTGACGTGTCAGCTAATGTTCCCTGCATAATGATAATGTATAATATTCGGATGTCTATGTGATAGTAATTGCAACCATTCTTATATATCGCTTTTGTTGAAACCATTGCTTAGTTAACAGCAAGCATTCGTCTATATCGAACCGTTTATACTTGTTGTTGTATTGTCATACTCAGGTAATCTATATGAATCACATAATGTGCACACCCGTTCACTAATATTTATTGCATAACGTTCATGTATGGATGGTTGGTTTGTATAAATTTTTATTAGGAGAACATATCCTCGTTGACAGGCAAGTTGTAAAAAAAAGAAATTAAATTATCTTTATTTTTATTTTAACAAATCTTCATTGATATAGTCTGGTTGTATATTTCGAATTCGTAAATATACTGTAATCACCAAGTTTTCTAAACCTAAAGGTATTTCATCATTGCAACCCATGAGCTATACCCTAAACCCATGTGGACCAACTTTTCGATTTCGAAAACTAGCCTTCTTACTCTACATTACATTTTTATTACTCAAACAATTATGGTATTTTTCGAGTTCGAAAAAATTAGTTATTGTATACATAGTTTTAGAACTCGAAAAAGAAGTAAAAAACTTACTTCTAAAATCTGTATGTCAATTCAGGGGTCTTAGTTTTCGATATCGAAAATATCTTATAGTTTTTTCAAGGAAGTTTCGAAAGTGTAAAGTACCTAGAATACACAATTTTCAGTATTTTCGAGTTCGAAAGTAATAGAGTATATATCACGAAAAAACGCCCAAAACAGAAACCCCAATTCACAAAAGTCCCAATTCGTAAAACCCTAAGCCCCAAATCCCCAAATCACAAAACCCTAAGCCCCATACTCATAGATCTTCGACGTCGGCAAGATGGCACCCAGCGACACCACGGCGGCGAAGGCACGGCCGAAGAATCCGTTCAAAAGGAAGCTCTTGGTTCGCAGAGGCAGAGAAGGGTATGATCCCAAACTTTTTTTTGATAAGGATTGTCATGATAGGTATGTTAAGTATTACCTAGAGGGCAAGTTGTTGGATCCATATGATGTTGATCCTAGTAAGGTAGAAGAGCTAGGGTTTGGAGAGTTAGTTGGTCTGATGAACATCCAGCAGGTAGGGGAGCTAATGGTGAATGATGCGCCAGCTTACTTGCATGAAAGCTGTCAGTTTTATGCAAATCTAACTGAGGTTGATGAGTCTTTGTATAAAACTATGGTTAATGGGCAAGAATTCCAGGTTAGCTGGTGGATTCTGAATGAGTTGGTAGGCTGCGCTTATAAGACGGCTGAGGATATAGAGAATAGCAGCGGAAATGCTCCTTTGAATGTGTACAATGCAAATGGATGGTTGGGCCCGGGATTTAGCCTGCCTGGTGGTGTAGATAGATGTGCATGTGCTTCTGCCTACTTTGGAAGACCTGTCGGTGATAAAGAGGCCGCACATGTGTACAACCTGAAATGCATGACGCCGGCACATCGAGTTTTGTATGACTTCGTTCATAGGATTCTAGTTCCTTCTCCGAAGAATGTGAGCGAGCCAACAAGCACCACTACTATCTTGTTCTACTATGTTGTTCTCGGGCGAAAAATCAACCCCGGCCATACAATAATGAAGCACATGTTGAATCAGATGGGAGTGACCAAACAGTATTGGAATATCCCTTACGGCGGCTTGATAACCAAGCTCCTCCAAAAGATGAAGCCGGACTTTAAGTTTCAGAGCCCTCCCGTTCCCTGCAGGATCTACGGGCTTCAGTACTTCCAGAACCGAGGCTATGACTTGGTGGATGGTGCTTGGATCACAAAGGTCATCCCGGTGAAGAACAAGCGTGCAAAAGGTAACGCAGGTAAGAAACTTTTTCTGAAGCCTAGTTTTCATGTGATTGAATAGGCTTGATGAGTTTATTACTAACTATTTTGTGTTTAATGTCTCGTCCCAGTGATGACCGATGCTGAACTGTACTCAATGGCTGAGCGGATGTATGCCAATGCTAAGGACAAGACTAGTCGTATAATGGCAACGAGGAAGAAGGTCTTCCATGCAAAGAAGAAGATGTCCGCCATGGAAAGGTCGTTGTCAAGTCGCGGGTTTGATCTCGACTTCCCCTGAGGTTGCCGGCTTGGTTAATTCAAGTATTGTGGGCAGTTAGTAATAGTATACAGTTTTGCATGCTTTTGTTTTTGGCCAATTGTAAACTAGTTGTAATGTCGCTAGGGCTACATCGCAATCTTTTGAAACTCTTGCGATAATTGGCAAAAGTGTGCCGAAACTGTAATTCTGAATCTTTTCTTAATGTTAAGTCATTTAATAGCCAACAATGTCAAACTCTTCCATTTGTATTTTTTTATCATATTCACACCTTGTTTCGATGTCGTAAGTTGTAATACAAATACATGTTTTCGAATTCTAAACATATTACATCTTCATTTTCGAGTTCTAAACCTGTTAATATACAAAATTTTGCACATTTCATTGTTCGGGTTCCATATAGGGTATCCCTCTGTTCAATTGACCGTTTAACCAAGCTATACAAAAACTATGTTTTCGAATTCTAAAAATATTACATCTTTATTTTCGAGTTCTAAACGTATTAATCTACAAAATTTTGCACATTTCATTGTTCGGGTTCCATATAGGGTATCTCTCTGTTCAATTGACCGTTTAACTAAAGTATTCAAAAACAAGGTAGTAAGCTACTTTTCGAATTCTAAAATACCAGGTGTTTTAGTAATTTCAGTTTCTAAAACGGGTGAAATATAGGGGAACCTACTGTCTGGCAAAGTACTTCAGTAACATGTATTCAGAAGTCGTAAACCTTGGGGCGATTATGGTTTCGAATTCGGAAACGTAACTACAGTTTTACAAACTCATAAAACACTAAGTAGTATTAACACCAAATTTGAGATCACTTGTGCAACTTAAATTCAGAATCAAATTAAACTTAACAAAGTTCAAAATCATTATTTTACAACATTTTTCTTCCGTTTAACCTTCACCTTTTTCCTTTACGCGCATTTCCTTTATCATTTATCCAAACACCCTCGTCGTGATCCAACCGGCTTTGATATCTCTTCAAGTTCTTTCTAGTCTCCCGCAGGCTAAATCCCTCACAAACATCTTCTAAAGGTATATCAGTTAACTCAGCATTTTCCACTTCTTCTTCTGCGTCACCGACATACGTTTTCTTTCCCTTCAAAACTACCTCCAACCCGCGATTAGCTAGATCCGGGACATAAAAAACCTGATCGCCTTGCGTTGCAAGTATGAATGCATCTCCTTTGAACGCACATCGTTTCCTGTTCACGAGGGTGATGCAAACTGAATCGTCTTTAGACACCGCATCTGGATGAACCCAGTCACACTTAAAAACAACAACTTGTGTACCAACGTAATTTAACTCCCAGATTTCGGTAATGGTCCCATAGTGTCTGCTGTCCTTGTAACAGGCACTCCCTCCTTCGTCATTTTGAAGGAAAATTTCATTTGAAATTACTGAAATTCCACTATTCTGAGAAATTCCCTTGTCATCTTGTGCCTTTGTTCCAAAAGTGTAGCCGTGAACATCGTATCCTGTAAAGGAAACAACTGTTGGATTCGGCCTACTTGATAGCCACTTCACATTCTCCTCATGTTCACCTGATTGTACATGCTCTTCTAACCATTCACCAAATGTCCTCACATGTTCCTCTACAACTTCCTCCTCTTTCCAATTACCATGTCGTTCCTGAATTTCATCCATGTGTTTGGCGATATAAGGGGTCACATCAGAGTGATTGTGTAACACATACAAATGAGCGGTACACAAATCAATAGCACTTGGATTTAACAACTTGCCTCTGTTCAAACCGTGACCATCAATTCTATCATTATGCCTCCCCTGCGGAATACCAACCGTCTCTGATTCACTGATGTAAGCCATGCAGAATTCTATCGACTCCTCCGTAACATATCGCTGCACTATGCTAGCGTCTGGTCTGTACCTATTCTTCACAAAACATTTGAAGATCTTCATGTACCTTTCAAAAGGATACATCCACCTTAAAAATACAGGCCCACACAACTTAACCTCTCTTACCAAATGAACAATCAGATGGACCATAATATCGAAAAAAAAGGGAGGAAAATACATCTCAAGCCTGCACAGTACGTCCACCACCATATCTTGTAGTTTGTCCAGCTTTAAGCGGCTTACTGTCTTGCGACATATGCCTTTAAAAAAAAGACATAAGCGATTAATGCAGCTGCGCACATGCGAGGGCAAACTCCCACGGAGTGCGAGAACAATCAACTCCTGCATAAGATTATGACAATCGTGCGATTTCAAACCAGCAATTTTACAATCTTCCACACTCACACATCTGCCTATCTTAGAAGCGTATGTCGTGGGAACTTTCACATCCTTCAAAAACTCACAAAACCTTTTCTTCTCAACTTCAGACATATTGTAGCAAGCTGGTGGTAAAAACTTTCTCCCTTCTACTTCTACAGGTACAATCGACTCCCTTAATCCCATTCTGCTCAAATCTTTTCTACTCTTCAAACCATCTTTTGATTTACTTGGAATATCGAGTAAGGTGCCAATAAGACTATCACAAACATTCTTTTCAATATGCATAACATCAAGGCAATGTCGCACCCCCAAATACTCCCAATATGGCAATTCAAAAAAGATACTACACTTTTTTCACGGTCCACATACCTTGGCCTTTTTATGGTTTTTGCCAAAGTCATTCTCCATGTCTCTCACTTTTTCTAGAATCTCCGGTCCAGAGATGGGAACAGGTTCATCCCGACCTTCTACTTTTCCATCAAACCATTTCTTAGCTTTTCTCAACGCATTATCCGTAGCCAAAAATCTCCTATGTCCAAGATACACTGTCTTCTTACCATGACTTAGTTGGTAATAACAGGTGTTTTCCTCACATACCGGACAAGCCAAATGCCCTTTCACTGAGTAGCCAACAAGATTACCCAGCGCGGGATAGTCATTGATAGTGAATAACAACACAGCGTTCAATTTGAACCATTCATTCCGATATCCGTCATATGTCCAATTCTCCCCGTACCACAACTTTTTCAAATCATCGATTAGTGGCGCCAAATATATATCAATATCATTTCCTGGTTGTTTAGGCCCTGAAATCATCAAGGACAGCAACACATACTTTCTTTTCATTGTTAACCAAGAGGGCAAATTGTATATCACCACCATGACTGGCCAAGAACTGTGCATGCTACTCATGTCCCCGTGAGGGTTCATTCCATCGGTCGACAAGTCTAACCTCAAATTCCGATCTTCCTTACTAAACGGAGGATATAACTCATCTATTTTCTTCCACTGATCACCATCAGAAGTATGTCTTATCACATCATCCTTGGGACGATTTCTTCTACGATGCCACGTCAAACTTTTTGCATCACGTCTATTTGAAAACAACCGTTCCAACTGAGGAATGATAGGTAAATACCAAACAACTTTAGCAGGTGTTGGTTTCTTCCCTCTATTCGACACCTCTGCTCCCACGTCTAACTTCTCCTTCTTTGTTGTGTACCGCGGCTCATTACAAACTGCACACCTATCCAGTTTTTCATTCTCCTCCCCTCTATACAACATGCAATCATTAGGACATGCATGAATTTTCTCAAGTTCCATTCCCATTGGACACAACACCCGTTTAGCTGCATAACTGCGATTTGGCATCTTGTTGTCAGCAGGGAGTAGTTCTGTCATGAGTCCTAGCAATTCCGTCATCGCATTATCAGAAAGACCGTGTTTAGCTTTCAAATTCATAACTTGCAGAGTCGCACTCAAGATTGTGTGACCCGAGCCCTTATACAACGGAGTTTTCTTATTCATGTACATGGCTTCTAAAGCTTCTGGTTTGCCAACAAAATGCCTAGCCACGTCGTCTGTCAAATCAGTCAACTTATCATCACATTCCATTTCACAACTTTGCCCTCCCTTCTCAACATTATTTTGTTCTTCCCGAATGCTACCATCATGATTCTCGCCATGCCATACCCAAATTATATAGCTTTTATCAAAGCCATGCATAATCAAGTGACCCCTAACGCCAGCAACACCTAAATTAGCATCATTCATGCAGTTTCTACAAGGACACCTAATTCCAGAACAATTTTCACTTCTCGCATGTTCTGTTGCAACATCAATGAAATGTTCAACCAACCTCCGGTATTCAGGACTTGTATGCGCATCCTCTTCAATTATGATCCATATATATATATATATATATATACATATATATATATATATCTATGTGTCGAACAAGGCACAAGCAATACAACCTAAACAAAACCAAGCAATCCAGTCAAAAAATATGGTTGCACCATGCACGTAACATGGAAATAACACCTAACTAACCAGTATCCAATAACCCATTATACTACACATCCACAATCTTACAATTACAAAACAAAATCAAGGCAAGTGGCCTCGCATACACCGATGTCATCAAAGATACATACATGTCGATAATTGGGATTTGAGAGGGAATCAAAGACCAAGATTTACACACACATACCTTCACAAATCAGCTCCCAAACTTTGGGGTTGAATCTAGGACCTCCAAAGATTTTAACAAAAGTTGCTAACAGTTCAAAACATTCAGCCCGTCAGACCATTTTAGTAAATCACAAAGGGTTTCGAATTCGAAAATCCTATGCAGTCAAAACTGTCTTACTAACTTTCGAATTCGTAAACTGTACAGCCAACCCTTTACAAATCAAGCATGTGACTTTAATTATAGAAAAACTTCTTTGATTCTAATTCCTATAATTACTATTTCGCAAATATAACAATATCAAAGAAAACATCCACGTCATCACAATATGGTACATTATTTTCGATCTCGAAATATTTGTTATACATTTTCCGATTCCTTAAACATCACACCTTGAAAATGAAAGATGGTACTAGCAAGTGTCTTTCTTTTTACTAATCTTAAACTTGACCTTATTAAGTTTTTGATTTCTAAACTTAATAAGGGTACATTTCTTTCTAATCTTAAACCTTCACCTACACTTAAACACTTCAAATTGATCAACACTCTACTACAATCATCTTCATTTCGAGCTCGAACATTGTGTCAAACGGCGTTTTCAATATTTACGCCGTCTGAAATTTCTAACAACTTACCCGAGGGGTTTTCGAACTCGAAAACCTAGGTCACCGGCGTTTTGATCCGACCGCCGTGCACCGGCGACGTCTCCGGCGACATTTCCAGTAGTGACTTCTCCCTCTCACTTTCTTAGTGTACATTTATAACACAGATTCTTGATATAGTGCAACTTCTACTGCTTCATTCATAAATTCAGGCTTAAATGGTTTCACTAGCACCTGTAGATCCGCCTTCAATCCACCCACAAATGTGCCTACAAAGAAGTGTTCAGGTAACTATGGGTAACTACTAACCACTACTGCTTTCAGATCTTCAAATTCCTCTTCATATTCTCTTACAGTCCATTTCTGCATCAGTGTAGGTAGCTCCTTATGCATATCCTTAGTTCCAGAATCAGAAAATCTCCTATTTACTGCTAGAGCAAATTCAGTCCAATCCTCAAAAGGTTTGGCTACCTTAACAGACGTATACCATCTCTGAGCTTTACCCTCTGACCATCTCAATTGTGCTAACCTTCCTGAGATCAGGCAATTCAAAATAACTGAAAAACTTCTCACATCTCTCTATCCACTCCTTAGGTTTAATTCGACTAAAAATTGGCAGCTAAATCCCAGGTTGTAACCCTCTAAACTGGAATTCAATGCCTGCCTCCAGGGCTTAGCTCTACTAGCCCCTTGATTATACTCAGTATAAGTTATCCCTTCTTGATCTGACCATATCCCCACAGGAGCATTCTCATTATTCACTGTGACTCTAGGGACATTATACTGATGCCTATGTTGAAATTCAAAACTGGGAGTTCCAGATTGTACCTCTATTGGCTGTTTTCCCAAATTGTGCCTCGGATTGTTGTTGTTGTCTCTCGTCGGCGTGGAATGAGCGGCGTTGGGACCTGTTGGAGTTAGGGTCGGATTGATCGGAGTGTGGGGTGAGGGAGGAAACCTCTATGCTGGATGTTGAGCACCCCCTATCATCATCGCGTCCGTGCTCCCCTGTGATTTTTCTCCACCTCCCGGAGCTTTGACCTGAGTCTGCAGCGGTACCACTGTGGATCCTACCAGAATGGTGGGTTCCTTCCCCGCCGGATGAAAGGACATCCGATTCAACAACGCCTCCAGGCTTGTTTGTATTCTGTCGACTTTCTGGTTGGCCAGAATGGCGACCGCTTGAATTTTCAGTTGTATTTCAAGTTGCAATTTTTGAGTCTCAGTTTGCATAGCCTGCATCCTCTCGTCAGCTTCCCTCCTCATCTCTCCCAGGTTGGTTTCTAGCAACTGAAAGCGCTCTTCCAAACTGGTTTTTGATGCGAGGAGCTTAGAAAGTTGCTGCTTCTCCGATTGCTTCAATGCCATGATCTTCGAGCAATCGTTTTAGCTTTGATACCAATTGACAGGAGCTAATAGTTCAAATTGGATATTTTTGGTATTTTATGAATTAAAAAGCAAGAAAAACAAATACATTACAATCCGTTGTGATCAAAATGCACAACAAAATGATAGTCCTTACTTTAGTTACTGTACTCTCTAAATACCCAAATCTGATGACTCATGCTATTGGTTGGTGGAAATGCCACTTGGCACTTGACTGAAACTTCCTTGCACTTTCCTCAATATTCAAGCAGCCAACATTTTGGAATGAAAGCTTTGCCCTTGGGCCATTTGTGATTCCTGACACAAGCTTTCAAATTATCAAACCCTACTCCCTCCATTTTTTTTCTTTTAGCACACTTGCAATTAAGGGATATTCACAAAATAGTGGCACACTTGTATTTTTACCAAAAATGGAATAATTAATTTTCAAAAATACCCCTTATATTGCAATTAATTATACCTTATAGGCCCTGTCAAGTTCAGATTATTCAGTTAAATTAATCTCAATTCAGTTAATTTAATCTCAGTTCAGTTAAATTAATCTCAATTCTATTAATTTAATCTCAGTTCAGTTAAATTAATCTCAGTTAAACTAAACAAATCTCAGTTCAATTAAATTAATCTCAGTTCGGTTAAATTAATCTCAGTTCAACTGGAATAAACTGAGATTAATTTGATTCAATAAAATAATTACTTTAACTTTATTTCAATTGGATACAAAACATAACGATTTAGACCTGTTTGCCGGAGTTTATAAGAACAGTTCAGTCCAGTTCAGTTCAATTCAACTCATCCCAGTTTAATTCAATTCATTTCAATTCAGTTCAATCAAAAAATAATTTGATAAAATTCAGGTAAATTTAGACATACTGATTATATTTTTAAATACAAAAATTTTTACTTCAGTTCAAGTAAGTCCAGTTCAATTCAGTTCAGTTTAATCCAGTTCAGTTCAGTTCAATCAAAATATAATTTGATAAAATTCAAGTAAATTTTGACATACTGATTCTATTTTTAATACATTTTCAATTCAGTCCAGTTCAATTCAGTCTAGTTCAATTCAATCAGTTCGATTCAGTTTAGTTCAATTCAGTTCAATTTAGTAAAAATATAATTTGATTATATTCGGGTGAATTTAGACATACTAATTCTATTTTTCAATTCATTAATTTTCCCTTCAGTTCAGTTCAGTTCAGCTCTGCTCAGCTTAGCTTAGTAAGAAATAAGCTCAAGCAGACCGCCCCTTAGGCCTTATTTTGTGGACCTTATCAGTAGTTCAGTTTAATTCAATTCAGTTTAAGTTCAATTTAGTGAAAATATATTTTGAACAAACTCAAGTAAAATTAGACATACTGATTATATTATTAATACATTAATTTTCACTTTAGTAAAATTCAGTTCAACATGAAATAAGTTCGGCCAAACAGGCCCTTATTTTGTACATAATATTTTATTTTCAGTTAAATTAATCTCAGTTCAGTTAAGTCCATCTCCCGTGTATCTCGAGCCCCTGACTCTTCTCGGGCCTTGGTCCGAGACTGAACGAAGCCCTGGAGTGTGAACTATGGATTTATCAGTTGCAGAAAAGTTGAGATAGAGAGATGAAAATGAAAGTATGAATATTTTAATAAAACTCATTCCCTAAAAACTTCTTCCTCTCTCTACAAATTTAGGGATTCAATATCTCTCTCTACAAGTTGGAGCTTGGTTTGTGGAAGCTCTTGGAGCACACAATCCCTAAAATTCACTAAAATCCCTATTATGTAGCATCTGTTGGACTTGCTCTAAGTAGTACTGGGAATCCATGTCTATCTATTACATTTATACCAATGCCACAATGTCCTAACTTGTATGCCACCACAATGTCCTAATTTGAAACATAGACGTTGTAAATTAACACAAATATCAATCACTCTTCTATGTTAAAATTTCAACATTTTAAAATTGAACTTTACAGTACAATATTCATGTTTTAATCGATATTTTCTTTTTAAAAAATTGCTTTCATTCAAATTCAAGTCCTAGAAACCGTTCAGAAACGAATGACAAGAAATTCAGGAGAGTATTTCTAGCATTAAACATGAGATGACTAGTCTTAGTAAAGTTCGACAGAGAGTGAGCTATATAGTTTTGGCTAAGATGAACCTAAAAAAGACCCGAATAAACAAAATTTTCTATCAAGCCATTTATTCTGTTAACCGTTTTCCAAGTAGTTCTCCATGCTCTCCACCTCCCCTCGTACCATTTGGACCACCTAAACAGCGTCCCTAACTAGAATTGCACCATTTGCATGGAAATTCGGCAATTGTAGTATCACCTCCTTTAAAGCCATGCACTCTGAAAGTAGTTGGTCATTAATATTCATAACTCATCGTGAAACTACCTGCACAAAGTAACCGTTCTCGTCCAAAATTTCAACTCCAATCCTTACGATCTCGTGCATAATTTCGGCATCAAAGGTCATCTTTTTCATGTTTTAATTTATGTTGTAACCTCAACCAAGGTCGTTTTATGATAAACTTTTAACCGGTTAAAATTGAACCTTGCAATAGGATATTCATATTTTAATTTGAAACATCATCCTTATAAATTTTAAAAAAGTAATCACTCTTTAATGTTAAAGTTAAATATAACAAATGAAACCAAAAGATAATTCTGACGCTAAACCCTACTCTCCGCAAAAATGACTTCCGCCGATAATGTACTTCGGGGAGGAGATCGCCGGAACTCCGCCGTGCTGATCTCCTCCTCACATCACACCTACACTAGTTCCAACGCCTCTTCGATCCCTTACCTAAAACTCTTGTTTTCACCTTCGAACAATTACGATATCTCTATAACGCCACCTTCATCCATCATCGGATTTTTACGAAAAAGGAGGGACCTTGACGGGTCGCTACCGGTTGGCTCCTCCGCCACACCATTGATCGATATGGATCCGCACCGCGCATCCGAGTCGACGCCGATCCCACCGGAATCATACGTTGTCGGTTTTCTCTTGATCGGCGGGGTCTCAACGAGATCCCCAATAATAATGCTGATCAAGGGCTTCCCGGAGATCCAAGCTGGAGTCTCAACAACAGCGCTGCTCAAAACCCTTGGCGTTGTTTTGGTCTGGTCAGGCCGGCTAGGCCGGGCTTGGCTTTAGACCAGGCCAAATCTGTCCAGATAGATGGTCAGTGATTGCCACTGTTGAATAAGAGTTTTGTTCTTTTTCTTTTATTTTATGCCAAATAGTGGGTGATGAGTTTAATTGAGATTTGATTAAATATTTATCGGAAGCTTTATCTGCCAACATTAGTTTGATTAAACTGTGTATGGCTTCAAATCTGATTCTTAGTGGTATCGGTAAAGGAGAAATCCGAGTCAAGAGTAGTTTAAATACTTACTTTTGGCGATTCCGTAACCCACGCTTGTGCGGCAAGGAGAAATTCAAGTCAGAGAGAATGTAGTCCAAATACTTACCTCTGGCGGATCTGTACATCAGATTTGTAGACCGAGCGGACTGGTTATTATTTTTTATCTGTGAAAATAATTTGGAAAATCTCTTACTGCCTCCGAGGGGAGATGCAAATAATGTCTAATGAGATGGACTAGGACGTGTTCACAATGTAACCATTGATTAATCAGCTTGTGGCGTGTTAGATAGACTTTTATAATGCTTTGATGCCGTATAACGACCCGGTAAATCTTTACTGCCTCCGAGGGGAGAAGCAAATAACGTTAATGAGATGATCTGGGAAGTGATTGCAAAATTAGAGTGTTAGACACTAATATTTGCCGGTTGTATTTACATCTGGTTTCATCCTCTTTTTTGTTATATGCCACCTTTTAGTTTAGGCCGCTACTTGTGTTGTTGATGCAGAGGAATATACTGTAATGGCATACCTATAAAATTCCTTGTAATCCTATAAATTGTCTCCTAATCGGGAGTATTGAGCTTTCATGATGTATCTTTTGGATATTTTCGGTGTGAGGAGCCATGAATAATCCTCTCTTTAAATTTTAAAAAAAAAACAAATGAAACCAAAAATAATATTTATGGGACCAATGAAAGCAAAAAAAAATATTTGGAGCCAATGAAATCAAAGTGAACTTTTATGGGCCATTCAGGTAATTAGTGTTTATAATTTCTCAATAAAAGTTTGGAACATTTTATAAGTCAAATATTATGACACTTTTTTTCCCTATTAAGGGAATGTGATCAACAATATGTGTATAGAAATGATGAAATACTAAAAGGTTCAAAATATAACATTAATATTTTATACTTTATTTTCACAATTTGTATGTTTTTGCGGATTTTTAAGCTATAATGGTTCTAGATGTGTAACACATTAAATATATATGTTTATACCGCAAAATCCGGATAATTTGATGCCCGTAATACTAATATTATGCTAAAATTTTCGATAACGACAAGAAAATTTATAATGTATTTGTACTATATTACATTTGAGGAATATTATCATATTATATTTGGGTATACCACCCTATAAAATCCTGGAGATTCTTCCCTGCAGACTCTAAAAAACCACAGACAGAATCAGGTGGGCTCAATTTTCTCTCTTTTTCTAAAATATTTCAAATTTTTTACCTACTAGAAAATTCACAGGCAACCGTGGTTCCCCATCTTTTGCAGGTATACTAAGGCGAGGTTCACCAAACTCTTGGATCAGATGGCGATTAAGGATTTGCCCAAATCAGGTGACCTGACATTTAATTATGTATAGATTTGCCATAGGTATCACTGTTGTTGATAAAGAATGTATTTAAAAGAAAAATAGAAAAGTTTTATTTGATTGGATTCATATGTTAAACAAATGTTTGGTTAGATTTGATTGATGTGTGTAATTTTTTCACTAAGTTGTATATGTGTTCTTTGTTAGATAATTGATACGAAATTCAATCATTTTTTTATCATGTCTTATGTCGATTTTGATATGTTAAAATTTTAATCAAACCCACATAGAAATTCAATCTAATATTAGATCAAGAAAAAATAGTATTGAGAAATATCATCTTACATGCATTTTTTATTTAATATTTTAGTATTTTCCATATTAATCATCCCTTGTATTATTATTTAATTTTATAGTTTTATTTGCTATTCTTAAATGAATTGATAAATACATTTTTACACAAACGAGATGAACTTAAATTATGTATTGTATGTATAACTGCCACTTATTAGTATAATTCTCATGAATAGAATAAAATATATATTGTGAACATGTAACATTGACCATGTCTAGCTGGCTAGGTTTGAGTTTTGGATTTAATGGATCGGGTTTGGAAAGATCATGATTTATTTATTGGATCTAGCTTGATCGATCGGGCCGAGTTGGGTCAGATTGATGTTGTGTCAGTTATTTTTGTTGGGTTGAATGAAGTTGTGTTGGGGCGTGCTTAGAATATATTTGCTTCTATACAACATTTGTAATATGAATTTTTATACTATACACATAATCCTTTTAGATTGTACAAGGCTTGATTGTATTTGACAAAATCTTGACATCTGACATATCAACACAATCTAATATTAGTCGAATTTTTTTTATTGAGAAATAAAATCTTATGCATTCATTATTCAAGACTTTGGTATTTTCCTTCTTTGGTTGCAATCAAAAGAAAATGTTAATTTTGTTTAAACATTTTAAATACTATAATTTTACTGAAGATAGCTATTCCTAAGTGCATTTATACACTATTTTGTTCTGTTTTAGATTTACACAAGCGAGATATACTTTTTTTCCTGTAATGTATATATATTTCTTAGCATAATATTCATGAAAAGAATAGATTATTTGTAACCCTGTAAAATAGATAATTTAGAAATAGTTAAACATGTAAAGATATATTTTCTTTATATGTTTACTGATTTGAATATAAGGGAGGAGGGAAGAGTCCAATGAAGTCACTGTGGTTGGATCAGAGGCTCCCTCTGACAACCAAGAGGTTCCAAGGGCCACTGACAACCCCACCGCTCCGCCACCGCAGTTGGATGGTTCTCCGGCGGTTGGAGCAGAGAAGCGCAGGAAAGTCCGGCCAGCTGATGCCAAGCAACACCGCGACCACCAGCCTCCAAGGGCCGAGGTGGAGAGCGTAGGTAAAAGCCATTAATTTTTGTTATTTTAGTAGTGTAAATAATTTTTTCTATTGTAGTGTAATTAATTTGTGTATATTTTCAGTGTGTGACAATTTATGCGAATAATGAAATTTCCGTATTTAATTATTGTAGGTGATTGGGTTTCATGTTCAGTTGGTGGGAACTTTACCCCGCACGTCCTCAGAGTTAATGTTGGAGAGGTATAATACTTTTGTAGAATTATTAGCTAAAGTCTTATGATATTAATCTTCTGTCTTATTATTCTCGTAGGATGTGAACTTAAAAGTGATATCTTTTGCTCAGCGGACGCCTAGAGCTATTTGCATTATATCAGCCAATGGTGTGATGGAAAGCGTCACACTCCGCCACTCCGATTCAGCCGGTGGAACTATGTCTTATGAGGTACTATTACATTCTTCTCAACTTTTTTATCAATCACTCTATACTTTTTTAACTATTGGACGTGAAAAAATAATATGTTTCATATGAATATCCTTGCTTGATTAGAAGTTACATTTGGTTATTTTCAGGGCCGGTTTGAGATATTGTCCCTGACAGGGTCATTTGTGCCATCTGAGTCTGGCGGGATAAGACGCCGAACTGGTGGCATGATGGTGTCCTTAGCTAGGCCTGATGGCCGTGTGGTTGCCGGTGGCGTTGCTGGCCCACTAGTTGCGGCTGCTCCTGTCCAGGTAACCTTAAATCCTTGACTCTCTTCTCTCTGCTAAAGCTCTGTCATGTTTCCTTTGAATTAATTTAATCATGTTTCTTGGATATCAGATTGTTCTTGGTACGTTTGTGGTGAAACAGCCAGGAGTGATTGTGGCTACCCCCATTTCTATTGTTCCTCCGGCCTTGGATGTTTAGGATTATGCCTATTTTTAGGAGCGAACAATGTTGGGAGGTCATTTGTGTACTTGATTCGGTACTTTTTAAGTATTTTTATATTTGTGAACTTTTTGTACCATTTGCTTTCACTTTCTCTCTGAATTTGAGAAGCACTATGTCTCAGACAGTTTTAGCCCTTAATTATTCTCTTTCAAATTCTCTTTTTTAAGCAGATTTTGGTGACCTCATGTTTATAAGTAACCATAAATACACCAAATTGGTATGTATTTTAAGACATAAAAGAAGAAACCGAAACCAGGCAGAACTACTAATTATTCAAATAAAAACATACAATGTAGCCTATTTTGTATACCTTTTTTAAAAAAAAAAATTTAAGACCACTCATGGAGTGGAGAGATATTTATTAGGTTCCCTAAACCTTAAAAAAGACCATATAGGCCAAGAGTTTTCCACTGCCATTGATAGGCAGTTACAACATGAGAGAGCCAAAAAGCTCTTGAAGCATAGTAATACTTCCAAAAGGGGATAAAAGAATAAGGGGGCTAAGCCTCACTCTGTAGTGTCCATTAGACCACCAAAACGAAGTTTAAAGCATGTTAGAGAATTGCACAGCAAAACTCAGAGCGGCACCAAAATTGTGATGAGGATCTGTATACCTTTTTGTAATTACTTTGGTTCAAAAACTCCATACTAGCTTCTCTAGTTGTATAAAGTTTGTCATTGCCATCATATGGCTGCCTCGCCAAGATTCTCACAAGCCGGATCTTTTTGTTCATCATGTTTAAAAGTGCCAGGAGATATCTCTATACTTTTTCAGTGTACTCTTTAGATAACAACAAAGCTTGATTTCAATGCATAATTTCAATATCAGGTGTCTCTGTATTATGTAAAATAAATAGAGTTACAGTGATACAATTACAATAAATCTAGACTAGTCTAAATAAGGTATACTAATATATACCATGAAACACAATAATATGAAGATTATTGTGATATTCTATCACATAGCATCAACGAACTTTAAAAAAAAATGATTTGAACTACTAAGTTTGAACAAAAAGTATTTATACTGAAAATAGTATGACTAGATTATTTTGGATTACATCAAAATACATTTTGAAAAAATTAGAATTGACTGATCTGATCTTAATTGAACTAATATATCTGAATTGAACTGAAATGGAAAACTGTAGAGAGTTATAATTGAATATATAGAGGAAATGCACTAAACTAAAAAAATTGAAAATATTTATCGGAACTGATCTGAAAAATATATAAAATATTCATCTTAACTGAACTGAACTGATGAATATAAAAATATTAAACTGAACTGAAAAATATTAATATACTGAATTGAACTAAAAAATATAAAGATACCGAACTGAAATGAAAAAAATAGAAATATATTGAAATGAACTGAAAATACTTAACTGAATTGAAAAAATAAAAAATAACAAAATGAATTGAATTGCTTTACAGAAAAATTCGGGCTAACAAACCCTAACTTAAATATTGAATATTTTGAATTCAACCTAAAAATGTTATTTCCCATGTACATTTTTGCATTTAACATATAAACATGTTTTATTATTACTTTAGAAATATAGAATTTTCGAAGTAAAAGTAAATCTTAAATTTGATGAAATAGTCTTATAAGACTGCAGTGAAAATAATACTCCAGTTTATGGACGGATTAAATGAAATGAGGGAAAATGTTTTTTTAAACAAACATGAAATGAGAGAAATAATAGAATCAATATTTCTGGGCATAAAATACTTTTGTACTTTGCACAGGCGGTTCACTCTGGAAGAGTTGATTCGGTCAAACCATTAACAACCGGTCGGACCGATCTTGGTTGTAGGATTTACAGCCTGTCCACGCAGTAGACACGGCTTACGCGGTCGACGCGGCCGACGCGGCTTACGCGGTCGACTCGGCCTATAAAGCCAAACCAGATCTGAGGATTAGGGTTACTGTTCTTTGTCGCTCTCATCATCATCAGAAATTCAGAATCGATTTCTTCCATTTCCATCTTTGATCAACATCAAATTCTCTGATTCCATTTCCACTGCAAATCAGCAAACCCTAATTAGATCAATGGCCGACGACTGCGAAACCCCACCACCCACCCTGCGAAACCTGGCCGCCCATTCTCCGGTAACCCCACCACCCACCCTGCGAAACCTGACCTTTACTTCTCCGGTAACCCCACCACCCACGCTTCGAAACCCGGCCTCCCATTCTCCGGTAACCCCACCACCCACCCTGCGAAACCCGGCGCCCCCTTCTCCGGTAACCCCACCGCCCACCCTGCGAAATCCCCAGAACAACCGAGCTCCTAATCCTCCTCCTCCCACCGGCCTTGAGATATACATTGATACGCCCAATCGCACCTCTTCCGAGAGGAATCGATTCAGGTTCCGATCAATCTCTCGCGCTCTTGATTTCAGTGCTCCTGTTGAGGAACAGGTGGTTCAGAAGAAGGAGAAGAAATCCAAGAAGAGCAAGGAGGAGGAGGAGGAGAGCAACAAAAGCCCTCCTCAAGTATTACAGATGATTATTATTTTTCTGTGCCCTAATTACTTTGTTGTCAATATGCTCTCTGTGCCCTAATTCCTTTATTTTACTCTCATGTCACTTGTTTTCTGCTTCTTTACTTTGGTGTCAATCTGCTCTCTGTGCCCTAATTCCTTTATTTGTTTTTCTGCCATGTTTCTTTCTTTTCTGTGTTGTCATGCTTTGTCTGTCTGTTGTCATGCATGCAATCTGTGTGAGGGTTCTTCCTGTAGTGATAGTATGGAATATATGATGTGCCTGATTCTGTGAGGCCTAGAACATATGATATGATATTAAGCATGTTGCAGTCTATTTCTAAAGCTCATAAACTTAATTGGATGCTTTGATATTCCCTGTTGCTTTGTTTTCTCTTGTGCAAACTCTGCATCTTAGACAGGGATTACAGGTTACTTTCCCAAGGAGCCTACACGCTGAACACTCTTGTAATAAGAAGCAGAATGTATCAGGACATTAGAGAGATTCAAGTGGAGACCGACTCCCTTATCTTATCTGAGCAGAATCCCATATGGTCCAAACCAGCAAAGTCTGTGGTCTACCGCTGCTGTAAAGGGGCTTGCTTGGTGTCCTTTTCAGGCCGACTTGCTTGCCTCAGGTGCACTTGATGGATGCATCAAGTTCTGGACACCCGAGCTGGATCTCAGGGAGCTGCTCAGCGCTTGTGGATTCACTCAAAATCAGCTGGCTTTGTGGGACTAATGTTTGTACTGTTGCAACTGCTTCACCTGATGAAGCTCTGAAGAATTTGGAGCCTGAAATGCCAGCCAAGCCTTTGCCTCGTCCTCCTGATACATTCGGAATGCAATTTTTTTGTCAGATACATACCTAGTAGAGAATTTGTCTAGAAGATAGAGAATGTCATATTACAGGTTTTAGTATCCCCTAAACCTGGGAAGCAGTTGAGTATAAAGATGATTTTTCTGTTATTACCCTTGACTGTTCTTATTTTTATTATTTTCATCTGTCTTGTGTGAATGGACAACAATAAAATAAAATTCAAAAAATAAAATTCAGCTTTCAGTGCTCTTATATCCGAGCTCAGACAATAAAATTCCCATCGAGGTACCTTCACCTCGTACATCAATAATAGCATACTTGTAGTTTAAAAAGGCAAGTGAGATTCTGTTTATGTTGCATCTCTGAATCCTGTAAACCAAATAGGCCTGTCACATTTGATAGGCATGATCAGGTAGAGAAATGGATCATTGTAGGTTAATCACTAGAGCATTGTGTACATTTATCCACAATGTAATCTTCAGGATTTGCTGATCTCTGCTGACTCTGCAGATTCCCTCAACTTGAACCACTCTTGGCGATTTAATTTGCAGCAGGTCAAGAACTGAAGAGTGAGTCATTTCTCTGCTGACCAGTTGGTGAGAAGGATATGTCTTGAGTTAGACTGCTGGCTGAGATGCATTTAACCAGAACATGGGTGCCAAACTACCTCGAGCCCTCTGATGTATCGCAGAAAAAATGCATCACATTTCTTCACTTAAGACACCCTAAAATAAGCATTGCTCAAATAAGCTCCCTCAAGCATGTGTAGTGGTAGTGAATGGCTACAATGAATGCTGGAATCAATCAATATATGGTTTCCCAGCATTTCATCACTGGCTGCCGAATCAGTATTATCAACTGATCAGCATTTCCCGGCATTCTGTTGTTTCTCTGATGCTGGATATGTTTATTTGTCTGACATTAAGAGAAGGTACATTGAGAGAAGGTATTTTTTCAGGTAGGCTATTTCTAACTCCAAAACAGCAATATCTTCCATCATATTCTTCGCTGCCTGAAAACAGAATAGAGGAAGATTCAAACTATTCAAGTGTTCTTCATTTTCTATAACCAAGCTATATGTTCTTCATTTTCTACTCTTAAAATACTAATTTAGGTTGGCATAACTAATATTATCACAGTACCTTTTGATTCCTCTCACAAGTCAGAATCATCATTCATTTGGGTATGCTGCTGTCTTCTACAGTTTCACCAGCAAAAGTGATGGCCTCGTGCATGACTTCCAGTTCCTCACCGTAGTAGTATTTAATCTATTTGAATACCATCTTCTGTGTTCCGATTATGCCTTATTTCAGCTAATCCCATTTCTTTTTCATTGTAAATCCTGAACAAACAGAAAAGCTTAGGACAGAACCAAACTCTCATCTGCTAAACAAACTAGTGAAGGTTCTTGGATTATAAGCACACCTTAACTCGTCATTCATCTATTATTCTTTCTTGGACAAAAGACGATGCAATGTTGTAACCAAACTGAGATGACAATGATCAATTTCTTCTCAACACTAATAAAGAAATTATACCATGGACGACGTGGGCTAAAACCCTGGATCAAAACACCTTATAGACTCACCGATTTCACTGTAATCACCATTCAGTTCCCTACTCCCTACAAACTTCAGAAAATTCATTTAGCTCTACTTCGTTTCCATTCATACGGTTCCAAGAATCCAGATTACCCCTTACTGACTTTATTTCCTCATCATCTACTGGACTTGCAACCTTCTCTTCCCACTCATTGATAGCTCACATATTCCAGGATCAAACCTAGTAAAAACGAAAACAATATAAACACACTAGACTAAAACCATGTTCTTTCAGGTTTCAAAACTGATCCAAACCCGAACTTTATAATGTGTAGTTGAACTGACTAAACACAAAACCGCAAAGATCAAGTTCATGCTCAACATAATCACACTAAAACCCTGCACTAAGTACCATAGAAATGATATATTCCTGGTATGAACAAAATCAAAAAATACTCACATGAACTATTAACCGGGATGTTGCCTGCATATCTGGCCGTTTGTCCAAAAGCAACCAAACAAAGTCCATTCAACAGCTGTTGAGTAAAGAGAAGATAAATTATGAATATTGACGGCTTTTAACAAGAATAATAAGATGATCAAGTAGCTTTAAACACACAACTAAACAGCATATACAGAGATAAATTTTAAAAGAAAATAATATCTCCTTTCAAATACAAAATGTTATCATCAAAATATTTGTTCTGAGAATACAAACCTTTATCAATGTCAATGTCGCCAAAAACAACAATTGGACTTTTTCCAGTTTTCAGGATTTCCGGGAATGATATATTCCTGGTATGAACACGTCAAAAATACTCAAGCTTGGCAAGTACAGGTTTGGCCTCAATTACCTGAAAGTCCAGTTTGTTAAAACAATATATCAAGCATTGACCCTTTCCTAAAAATGATTACAGATGGCTCAGTTCAAAGGTTTAACTTGTTGGGTATTAAACCAAATTTAATTAGAATTCTAGATAATTTGATATTGCATGTTTTATTGTATCCGTTTAGGATGAGGAAGTTGGATTCTATTATGGATTAGGATTGATGTAGTCTCTATACAAAGAGACGTAGAGATTGATTTTAGGTGAGCGAGGCAGAGGCAAGATTGAGAGTTAAGGAAAACAAAGAGAGATAAACATTGAGGTCTCGTCTAGAGTTTTAAGTCTAGTAGAACTTACCATGTTGTACGTACGTCGGGTTTGTGACATCGTGGTTGTTGTGTGATCGTCTCCTCCAATATAGTTAAGATTAATAAAGAGTTTGTTGTTTCTTGAGAAAATTTTCGCTGCGTGTTATTGTTCTTGAGAAAATTTTCGCTGCGTGTTTCTTAGGATATAAATATTGAGAGGTTATATCCTTCATAACTACTAACACATTTTTTGAACTCTGTTCCTGTGCTTTCTTTTTTAGATATGAAGAATCAGTTAGAGGTTAGAGCGTGCTCGAGTTACCATAATTAGTAAGCTGCAACTATCTCTTCGTAGCGCAGATTTTTTTGGAGATTTATGGCATAAGAATAAAAACTGTTAATCTACGCATGAGCAGCAAGCAGAAAATGAGCACCAGATCAATACAGCTCATGTAGCTAGTTGACTTAAGATTTCAGTAATCTACATCCCATCGAATTGATCCCGGAACAAACTAGTTGGCTAGTCAAAATCTACTTCTCAAGCCATTGTGGTAAAAGACTTAGTTAATATATCTCTTGAGAGGTAAATTTATGATTTTGATTTCACATGACAATGAACTCAATGCTTTGTGGACTGTAATAAAATAATCACAATTTCAAAACCAGAAACTTGACTAGCCAAGTCTTTTGGTGCCGAAGCGACGAACAAAAGAGTAGAGCCTTAACAGCTTGAATCTAAAAAGAAACTCAGGATTCGCAGAAATGCATCAAAATCGATAAAATTACAAGACGCCTAGAGTTAGAAATTAATTAGTTGATGTTCCGAGTTCAATTAATAATTCATAATTTGTGCTCAATCAAACAGGACAGATTGTTAATAACCGGTCTAGATCCATTGCAGAGAGTTCTTTGCTGAGAATTGAGAACAAAAGAAACCAATGTTAATATGTGTGATGCCGAGATTCATTAGAGTAGTGGTTTTGGTGAACAAATTTTTGTATTATCAAAAATAATTTTCGTTGACTATGACTGAGGCCCTGTCCAGTTCAACTTATTTGGTGCTGTGCTGTGCTGATGAGTGTTGTGCTGTGCTGATGAGTGCTGAGCTGTGCTGATCAGTGTTGTGCTGTGCTGATCTTGTGCTGAATAATGTTGAAAGTGTTGAATAGTGTTCATTTGAGTTGAAGAAAAAACACAATGTTTATTACTTCAGAACTAAAAAGTTCACTTAATTAATATTATTTTTACAAAACATAAAAATAGTGTCCATTTAGAGCTTAAATGTGTTGAGCTGAATAGGTGCTGTGCTGACCAGTGTTGTGCTGTGCTGATGAGTGCTGTGCTGTGCTGATCAATGTTGTGCTGTGCTGAAATGTGCTGCAATAAGTTGAACTGGACAGAACCTGAGACCTTTTGAGCATTTGAAAGAAAAGAGGAATTAAAAAGGATAACAAAATTCATAACTTTATAAAGAAATTTAAGTAATTTTGAAATGAACAATCATAGTAATACACATAGAATAGTTCAATGAGAATTGTTATAGTACAATTATTTTTAGATGATGGTATGGTACAAATAATTATGGTATACAACGTTGTATCACATTTAGAGAATATATATCGTACTAAAATGTAATTAGTTTGACACAATTATATTTAGTTTTTCATGATACTATAACATACTTATAAGAGCAACTAATTTTACTAAGAAATATTTAAGATTTTTTTTAAAATATAATGAATAAAGTGTTTCATATGACCCATAAAAGTTCGAAATATATATTTTATGACCCCTTAAAATAAAGTGTCAAATTTGTGGCCCTTAAACTTTTGAAAATATGATTCATGGCCTCTTGACGGTTTGTGTCGGCTGATGGCTTTTCTAAGGGACATTTTAGTAATTTAACATTACAAAAATTAATTTAAATTGAACTTCTACTTCACCTTCTCTCCTCTGCATCACTCTACCAGATGCCGAATAAATCGACTCTGCGGCGATGAGCGGCGTCGCCGGAGATTTCCCCACTTAATTTCTCCCCAACATTAATCCCATGCCAATGGTCATAAATCCTGGAAAGAAAAATGTGAAACCCAAAACCCAGGTAACCATCACCTCGCCGCCGCCACGAAGCCAAAAAAAACAATGTTGCAGTGACCCACTGAGACGGATATCTCCGTTCTTGAAGTAAAGGGCAAGATTTGATCCCTAAAAAACACATCTTTTGATTCCGCTTGTCAATTTGGATTTGTCAAGAATCAAGACGCCGATTGGATAATGCCTGAAATCCAACGAGTCTGTGATTTGGAATTCGATTTGAATCATCATCTAATCTTTTGACTGGGTTCATTATTGAACAGCTAATCAATGAAAAATTCGTCACCGAAAATTGGACGGACACCAGCGGACGAATGCTTGGATATCTAGAGCAGATTAGATTTCAAACGAGGTGGCGGCGGTGGCAGTTATTCGTTGGTTCTGACCACCTCAACCAACCCTCTAAAGCCTTTTTTAAAAAAATTTAAGATCGTAAATAGGATACAACAGATAACCTTAACCGAATTTGCTGTGTGTTCATCTCTGATTCGAAGTAAATAATCATCCAAAGATTTGGGTCGGGCGATTGAACTGAACCAGAGGTGATCTCAGCGGCCATTTTTTATTTTTTTGAAAATAATAAAATTTGAATTTACTAAAAGACCCCTAACAAAAGTTATTAAATTTAACGAAAATGATACAGAGGCCATGAATATCACATCTTTTTATTTTAGGAGCCATCAATCCTACAATTTTATATTTAAGGGCAATAAAGTTGAAACTTTTTTTAAGGGGTCATAAAACATATATTCCGAACATTTAAGGGCCATATCAAAACACTTTATTCAAATATAATTAACTTTACTCAAAAAAATCACACAACTTTGGTATTGATTTTTGGAAAAGAAAATCTCATATTACACCACAAAAAAATGAGTCCATTAATTACATAATTTTTTATTATTATTTTGAAACCACCAAAGTGGGGTGAAATTTTTTAGACTCACCAAACCGAATAAAATACCAAATATTGTTTATACAATGAAAAATGAGTTAAAAGAATGGTTACATATCAAATGATTTGGTATATATTACAAACATTAGTTTTTCTAGTGTACCTCCATGTCCATTTCTACAAGCATTTTAGGGATCGCCAAAGCGAAACCCAGGTCTGCTGACGGGCACAGATTTCCACTAGATAATTAAATTTTTGTATTAAATTTATGTATAGAGAAGCTTGAGCCCAGATTGATCTTCAGCAGTCCGGCTTCATAAATCTCACTGTGATACTTTCTGTTGTGTTTTCTTCTATCTCCCTTGGGCCTAAGTTGTAGCTTTAATAACTTCAGTTCCAGACTCTCTTCCCATCTAGCCTTGCGCCTGACAAAAAGAGAAAATATCAGCAGTAACCTGAACATATTCATATTAGATTCTGATGTAAGGGAATCCTCTCATGTCTAGTATAACCTTCCCTTTTATTTATCTAGAAAGGTGCAAGTGAGTAAAAGTAGAATTTTTCCTTTCTGAACTTGCCAATCTTGCCAATGAATTTGCAACCGAGCGTGCCTCTCTAAAGATATGATAAAAAGATAAAGGTGTGAGGAACTCACCTCGTAGGTGCCATATAGTTCCCATGATTGATTGTAACTTCCAGGGTATTCTGTATTCTCTCCTTACCATTTTGAGCGGTATGAGAGAATCTACTTCTACCTCCAATTCTTCAATTCCTTCTAAATCAGCTAATCCAAGTCCTTCTGCCAATGCAAGTGCTTCTACTTTCAGGCTTGTCCTCCTATGCAAAAAATTGATTTGGTTGATGTCATTTGTCCTGTTGCATCTCTTATCACCACTCCTGCACCATCATGACCAGGGTTGCCTAGTGAAGATCTATCAGTGTTTAACTTGAATTTACTTGGTGCTTTCCAGCTCACAACTTGTATATCTTTTTGCTTGATTGAGGAAACTGGAGCTAGTTGTAGTAGTTGGGGATCTACTGTCCATGCTTCAGATTGACTCCAATGCAACCTATGTACTTTTAAAATACTTTGCAGAGCAGTAGTCACATATTTTATCATTAATTGTAACCTTGGTTTGATATTCTCATGGATATATAAATTTCTTGAACACCACATTGTCCAATTAACAATAACTGGCAATATTCTCACTAGTGTTCTATGTAATTTGATACGAGTATAAATGGAAAACTAGGTTAATTAGGAATTATTCTCTTACCAAGAATTTTCTTATAAATATGTGTGTTAATTCTAGTAAGATTTTAATTATTTTCCATAATAGTTATAGAATTAGATTTATTATTTCCATATTAATGTTAGGATTGTGATTATATTTGAGGTTATAAATATAAACCTCTGCCTTGTAATTTGAGGGAGAGATTTATTATAAAGAAAAAGGAGGTTTTCCGGATTAATTGACAGTTGTTCAATTTCAAGATTCAGTTGAGTCGCCCATGACAGGTGTTCGTGGTTTCTAGTTAATTGGTTGACAGCTGTTCAAGCGATTCTCATATCCCAAAAATAATTTATATATATTCCGCTGCAACAAAGTAAATTACCAAGAAAATACGCATCATAATTTATTTTTGATCTTCAGATTCCAATAATAATACATCCTGTACCATAAATTATTGAAGTTCTCAGGTGTCAAATCTAACATATCATGCAAGTATGACCAGAGATTACTGATGAATGAACAATTATGAAACACATGATTAATCTCCTAAGTAGTTTGCCCATAGAAACTACATACAAATAATAAGTATGATGTATGCTCATGTAATTACACAATTTTTATTACATATAACTCATGTGTAATAAAATTACATACACCTTGAAGTGTGATAGTATTTCATTACACTTTACACTATGAAATATCCTATCGTTTTGATAACCCGTGAATGTGTAACGAAATTAAAGTAACTTTTTAATTAATCAGAATAAAATTATATATGCACAAATAGACGACTAGAGAATGGGGTTCTTAACATAATAAACATATAAGTCAGAGGACTAATTATACAAATAGTCTGTTTCTTATATCTATTTGCAGATTCTACTCTACACTATCTAAAGGGGAATGGCCGATTCTACTGTACACTATCAAATGGGGAATTAGAAATGGTTCTCAACAAAGCCAAACAGATTATCTCTTCAAACCCTATTGTTGGATTCAGGTACTCAATCGATTACTTATTTTCTTGCCTTTTGAAATTGAGAACAATAATTGTTCATAGTCAAAAACCCCTTTTAAAAGGATTGATGATCCGGGATATTCTTGTTTTTCAATAGCGGGCACTTGCAATGTCAATGGATAATGCATGTCAGAAGCAGCTGGAGATGATGAAGATTTGGCACTGGGTAAATCCTGTTTATTGGCTATTTATGCATGTGATTTGTTTGATACTTTTTGATGTTCTGTGCGTCAAGTAGGATGGGAGTGGTGGACTAAAACTGATGCTCTTTGATTGATATTACATATAAAATCACGTTTTAGGACCAATTACTATTGTTAATTACAAGCGTTTAATCGAAGTAGAAATGATGATCAATCAGATATTTGTTCACATAATTGTGTTATATACAAGTGTGCTAATGGTTTTCTTTTAACTGTCAGTAAATGACAGCATGCAAGAAGAGTCATCTTCAGGAGATATGAGTGAAGAGTCATTTGTATCATCCATTCTTGCTTCAGTAAGTATTAGATAGATTATACTCCAGTTAATGTATCATCCTTGCTGCTCTTTAGAGTATTTTAGTTTGTCATGGACCATTTTCAAATACTAACACTCAGCCTTTTTTTTTTCTAACAGCTTACTGGAGTTGATCCAAATGATCCATCTCTCAAACATTTGCTTGCTTCAATGCAATCTGAAAAGGCAGTGAAGATATTGGAGACTTGCTGGTTTGAGGAAGAGGATAAAGTGGTAAATGGAGAAGTAGTAACCCGGCCTGGATTCAACTTTGAAGGCCAGCTTCCAGCTGGATTCAAGTTTGGCTGAGGGTAAGGAACTAAGGCCTAAGCATATCAGTACAAAGTTACAATGGCTTTTCAATACATTCTTATAAATTCATAATGATGATTCGAAATTTCTACAGGGTTTTCTTTTGGTGGCTGAAATCCCGGGTGGAGGACATGGTGCGCGTTGGCGTCAAGTCATGGTCAGCTCTGGTCGAGTCAGTGCATTCTTCGAGGGTAGTGACAATGCATGCGTAGTCGATGCATATGAGCTAAAGGTACTTGTTGTCTATGAGGATATTTGTGAGTTGGTTATATATAGGTTGGTGCTAAATCAAATATTTACTGTGGTGAATAATAGGTCAGGCTTGAGCACGTACTCAGAATAGCTCTGATATCTGATGCTGCTAACACAGAAAAACCCTCGATGATTTCAAGCAGCTTGTTCATAGATGGAGCACTCAGTGCAAGATCTGTGTACACTCTGCAACATTTAGGAATCACACACGTCCTATGCTTGTGTGCTAAATCGGGCAGTTAGATTCCCAGTTTCCCGTATTATTTAAATACAAGAACTTTTGTGTAAGAGTATTTCTACCTTATTTTTGGCGTTCTCTCTTCTGTGTTATGCTAACTGGCAGCCTGTTTTTAGGTTAACGAAAATGAAGATGCAGACATCATCGACATTTTTGAAGATGCGCACGACTTTATAGACAACGTTGAACAAATAGGCGGAAAGGTCCTAGTTCACTGCTTTGAAGGCAGGAGTCGAAGCGCAACCGTGGTTCTTGCATACCTTATGATCAAAAAGTAAGTGTTTCACCTCACGAATTCGACATAATAGGTCAAACTACTAGAGTAATGGGAAACCTGTTGTGAAATGCAGAAAGTACACGTTGGTGGATGCTTGGAACACGCTAAAGCGAGTTCACTGGTGGGCCCAGCCAAATGATGGATTTGCCAAGATTCTGCTGGAGTTGGACCTGAAACTGCAGGGGAAGATTTCAATGGAGTGGCAACAGAGAAAGCTGACAATGAAGGTGTGCCCGATATGTGGGAAGAATGCAGGTTTGAGCAGTAGCTTGTGTTTGATGTGTGAAGGGGACAGAATGAAGGGCAGGAGTTTGATAAGATTCTGTTTTACACGCAGCTCTCTGTTGTCGGTCTCAGTGGACTGAGACTCATCACTTTCACCAGGTAGGTGCTTCAATTTATCCATTCATTCATTCTCATATTTATAGCATATGTATATGACTGCATGTTGTTGTCATTGCGTGTTGTGTTTTGCAGAATATTCTCCCAGAGGCGGCATGTGAACCCGATATCTGGATGATTATGGTAATGTCTACTTGTTGGACTTTGATTCATCTTATAATGATAAGGTCTTGATAAAGATAAGAGCAAAGAATGCAAGGCTGTATGGCGCACTGATGCGTACGAGCATTCCTTATGGAGATACATTCCCTCTGTGTGATACTCATGTTGCTGGGGTAATGTGCAATTGATGTGTCGAATCATCTTTTATTTCTGCAACAGGAATGTGATGTCATTCATTTTTATCTTACAGCAAAGAGTCTTCAGTTGCCAAATTTTCGAGAGGATCTGTGCAGATAATGTCGACACAACGGTTAGTGCCTTTTCTGAAAATTTGAAAACTTACCTGTTAATTACGTGCAAAAACTGTGATTAAGAAGTTTAAATACAACATTTTAAACAATTTTGGTGTCAAGAAAATTAGTTTTTAAATTTGTTGAGGACAAATAAAAGGGAGAGGTCAAAAATTAATATATTACTAATTTTTAGATAAGTTGAGTAATAAATAATCAGGGTTGACCCAGTCATCAGTGATTCAACGGTTTCAAATGATTCTTGAAGGAAGTGATCAACGGCTACCAATCCTAATCCGGATCATCAGATTACACCCAATCAGGATCAACGGGTAGAATAAAAAGGGTAGCTAATCCGGATCAATCACAACTCGGACCCAACCTCTATTAATACACCCAGTCCGGATCCGAAATCTACTTTAATTTCCAGCAAGTTCTTTCCCATCTTCCCCAATCGATCCCCTGTAACTAGGGTTTCTAATTCTTGCTTCCCCATCGATCCCCATATTCTCTCTCCTCTCCATCCCTGTAACTAGGGTTTCTAATTCTTGCTTCCCCTATCGATTCCCCTCTCTCCTCTTCTTCCCCAAAATGTCGACCCAACAGTGCCGTGTTGGTTTCAGATTCCGACCCAAAATTCCGACCCAGGGGCTCCAAGATGTTGGGGCTGAGAGCACCGATTTTGTCATCTGCCGGGTTATCAAGAACGAACTGAAACGATGTCGTCTCAAGCACGGCAAGAAGCGTGGGATCAGCCACAGTGCTTGCCCTCTTCCCAATAAGAAGGCGAAGATGACGAAGAAGAATAAGGGTCTTGATTCCCAAGAAGAAGACGAAGAATTCCAGAAAGCAATCGAAATCGATGATGTTCTTGATTATGACGCTGCTAATCTGCAAAAAAGCATGTCTGACTTCTATGGAATACTAGATGAACAAGACCTTGTTGAGCAAGGGAGTTTCAGTGCAGCTTTGTTGGATGACCAGTCACAAATGCAAGCTCAAAAGAAAGAAGGTTATTTTCCTGACTTATCTGGATTGGAACATCAACAAGTTGCTAAGTATTCAGCCTCTTCTTCTGTCCCTGGATTAGAAGATGTTTATTTTGATCTTGCTGGCTATGTTGGGGAGTGCTCTGGATCCGAAGATCAACACCAAGTTGCTGAGTATTCAGGCTCTGGGTTGGAAGTTGTTGATGATTACTTCTTCTCCGGGCTCGAACTATATCAACAACAAGAAGCCTATGCTGGTGAGTGCTCTGGATCAGAAGATAATAAAGAAGAAGAAGACTTGGGGATTTTACAGTGTTTGATGGACTCCCCAGTGGAGCAACTTCATAATGAGTGGAGGCTGGAGAACTTCTTTATGGGAGAGAGTTGGTAGCTGTTCCTAGATTTTACAGCAGTTTAACATTTTTATGTAAAGTTCCAAGTTTTATAAAACAAGTTTTTTGATGCACAATCATATACTATACACAAACCTGGAGTTTGCAAGCTTTGTTTGAGTACTCTGATCACTTTCTTGTAGTTTGAGTAGTTTGTTCAAATTATGCTCTGTGAGTGCAGTAGTTTTTCTGTTATGCTCTGTGATGGGGATACTAAGTTGGCTGCTATATTCTGTGAATTTTGTGTTTTCTCTGACTATATGATTTTTATTAAAGGGTAGGATGGATGTGTTTTTTTCTACTTCTGTGGTGTTAGAGAATGCTGATGGTGATTCGTGCATCCTTATATATGTTGTTTGGAGGATGAGGGGTCCTGTAGAGCCAATAGTAGGCTTTGGATTCAAGTTTTAACCAAGGTAGCCCTTTAAGGGGAAAGCTCATAAAGGTGCTAGCATTGCTTTAGTTTTGTGTGTCTGTATGTATCTGGTTGTATAAATTTTGCTGTATGTATTTTGCTTTGTACAATACATTAGTTTTTCTTTCATGCTCTGTGATGGGGGTACTCCATAAGCTGCCTGCTCTTTGTTGGGAATTTTGTGTTTTCTCTATCCAAATCTTTTACCTCACAGGATTTTATATAAGGGTAGGATGAGTTAGTTATTTTCTGTGTTTGTTTCCCTATAAATACTATATTGGTGTCAGGAAAATGCTGTCGGTGATTTGTGCAACCTTTTGTATGGCAGTTTGATAGTCAACAACGACAGTTTCAAGCAGAAGAGTTTTCTGATTCAAACTCCAATCGCGAGGACTTGTTGACTGATTACGAGATAGCTGGTGTTGGTTGATTAGGCTTACTTTGCTCTTACCTTTGCTACTTGTTTAAGCTAATTGTTTTTTTTCTTCTATGGACAGTTATCAGATGGCTTCTGCTTCATATCCTCAACACCACTGGCTTGGGTGATTAGTGATCTTGTTTTCCTTGATATATTTTTGTTTGCATTTATATACATTTGGTGCAGGAATATGTAGAACTAGATATGTTTTATCAGAATGCTATATTTGTTCTTTTCAGACTTGGGAAATATTTTCTGTTGGTGATTTAGTAGGTTATAAAACATCGACTTTTCTGATTGCTTAAGCAACAATGCAACTGTCATGAAACTCTTTTATGGAGTGAGATGTGCTTGTATGCTGATGCGGTTTTTCTTTCATGCTATGTGATGGGGGGTACTCCATAAGCCTGCTGCTATTTTGTTGGGAATTTTGTGTTTCTCTGCCCAAATATTTTCAATCTTACAAGATTCTTTTTAAAAGGGTAGGATAGATGTGTTTTTTTTTTTCTGTGTTTGTTTCTCTTTGAATACTTTGGTGGTGTGAGGGAAATTCTGTCAGTGATTCATGCATCTTTTGTGTATTGCTATTTGATAGCTGGCTAACGACAAAGTTTTATCAGCTCATTTCGAAGATCTTGCAGTGTCCAGCTCATTTTGAGTACTCCAACTAAGTTTTATTAGCTCATGTTAGGAAATCTTGAGTATTTATCCTCTTGTATGGATGTTCTTGTTTTTGGCCTCAGGTACGGGCAGTCAGAAACCAGACCGACCCAGAGTACATACCTTTAACTCGCGGGTGATGTGCCTGAGTCTGAGGAAATAAAACGGGAGGACAGCATCTAAGAATAGAGCAGGGACATCAGTCAGAGCCGCTGTGGAAGTGCGTAAAAAGTTCAAGAGCCAACTTCTGGAGATGGCATTAGAAATCTCAAGCTGTCTTTTTTAGGGCACTGGAATGCGTAGTTTAAGAAGACATAACTTTTGTTAGCTTGATTGTGGTCTGAGCTCTAGTATTGTATTGCAAAAGATATAACTTGCTTACGTTTATATGAAAGCTTTGATATAATCTTTGCCATCTAATTTCTTTTGCATTACAAATATATCCAAATCTTTGCCATTGATTGTGGTCTAAGAATAACAGATTATATTGATTAATTTGGTCAATTATATCACTGAAATTGATGATATAATTTCATCACTATATCACATGGTTGCAGATGAGCCAGGGTTTGATCTGCAATAATGAAGAAGTTATGTGGTAATTACTGGAGGGATCAAGGGTATTTTGGTCAATTCGACTGGGCTAACGGCTAAACTGGAAATAGCAGCTGAATGACTTGGCGGGAAAAGTTGTTAAACAGTTAGTAGTCACAAACAGATTTGGCTCAATAGTCAGTTAATTGGATTAGTTAGATTCATTCTCCACTTTTGTGAATCATTGATTGTAATTTTCTGTTTTGATGTGAATAATATTCACTTTCTTTCTCACCTTTATCTCTAAAACCGTTTACTTGCAATTACAGCCAAACTAGCCGATCAACCGTCGCCGGAGCTTCACCGGCTCACGACATAACTTCAATCAAGTTGGGTTTCTCTTAATCAGGCACAATACTATGCAATGAACCAAGCTTTCAATTTATCAAACCCCATACTTTATGTGTTTTTTTTGCTTTTGGCACACTTGCCATTAAGGGATATTCACAAAGTAGTGGCACAGTTGTAATGAAATGTCTAATTTCCAAAATACCCCTTATATTGCAATTAATTATCCCTTATAGTACTATTATCATCACTTGTCCTTAGTTTATTATTTTTAAATTCATACCCCTTTGTTTTTTTTGGACATCTAAATGTCACCATCACACAAACTTTCCCCACTTCTTAATTTTTGTGCAAACCATGTGGGCTAGCCCACGCGGCTCACATGGCCAGAGATAAGAATCTCGCTCAGCGGAGGTCAGAGGCTCGAATCCCCTCTGGAGCATCATTTCCAAAGCATTTCCTCTGACCTCCCTGGTCAAGTCTTCCAAAGTTCTCATACAACGAGCCGGGAGCTGCATTGACGGTGTCCAGAGCATGGGGAGCACCACAGGCCGGTGTAAGTGGAATCTTCACTCCACTCAAAACATCAGGGTGAGGACCTCGGCAACTCAGTGTACGGGATCAGTAGAATAGAATAGATTAGAGTAGAGTAGGGTTAGAATAGTTGTAGGATCCTTGTACTTGATTCTGTCGTTGTAATTAGAGGCCAATAGTGCCTCCTTCAAAAAACATTTGTGCAACTTCAAGTGTGCCAAAAGAAAAAAAACAGAGAGAATACTAGATTAATACAAAAAACTTCAGGATTCCCACATCAATAAATGACTTGTCTTTGCAATGGTATATATCATTGGAGGCTGAATGATGTGTTGTCGGGCCTGATATCGAGGTCTTGTAACACAAAATGGGATATTAAAGTGATTGGATAATGAGCTTGTCATCCATTTTCACTCATCTTTTTACTCAAGACATCATCCATTTCTTCAATTCTAATCTAATGATTCCATGTTTTCAATTCTAATCTAATTGTTAAGATTAAACCAATCTATTACTAATTTCTCAAACGATTAATTATTTCTTCTATTTTTCAAAAAAGAATTCCTTATTTGTTCTCCCTTCTTTTCTTTCTTCTCCGGGCATTCATCCCCTTCATCACCCACTTCTCTTTGGATATAAATCACACCACCGACCGCCTCCTTCACCAGCCGAACACCGTCGGATCCTACTCTATTACAATTTAAAACCCAGTTTGTTGGAGTTTATTTCTAACTGAATTAAACTGAACTGAAAAAATATTAAAATACTGAACTGAATTGAAAAACATATAAACATGTTGAATAATACTTAAATAATATAAACATGTTGAGTTAATCTAAAAACAATATAACTATACTGAACTAAACTGAAAAATATATTGAACTGAAAAATATAAAAATACTTAATTGAACTTAACTTAACTGAAAAATTATAAATATACTGAACTTAAAAAATTTAAATACATTTATTTAAACTGAACTGGAATAAATTTTCATATAGTAAAAAAATTCATTATTGACAAATAAAATGAACTGAATTGTATTATATTGAATTGAATAAAAATGGAATTGAATAAAAATGGAATTGAATAAAGTTTAATGTGTTGAAAGAATGACTAAATTAAATATATTTCATCAAATCACATTTATTTAAAACCAAATTGAATTAAACTAGAGTAAAGTTTAATGTATTGAAGACGATAACAATATATATGACTAAGTTAAACTAAAATTGATTAGTTTACATTTGTAAATGATTGAAACAGACTTTATCATAATTTTAATTGAATTGAAATAAACTGGTTCAAAAAATATTCGGATCTATGATTGAACCACTAGCGTTCAAAACTTGCTCCATTTCATTGTAAACTTGCATTAATCAAGTAAACACTAATTGAATAGAATAATAACTGAAGAACACAGTAATTGTACGACTGAATGAAATTGAAATTCATCAAAATTTAATTGATCTAATTTAAACATAACTAGATACTTTGATCGAACAAGGTTTATTGATTTGGAAATACTATAATACTATTTGTACACCTACATTAGGTCGCATAGTATCAACGAACTTAAAAAAAAATTATTTGAACTACTAAGTTTGAACAAAAAGTATTTAAACTGAAAATAGTATGACTAGATTATTTTGGATTACATCAAATTACATTTTGAAAAATAACAATTGTCTGATCTGATCTTAATTGAACTGAATATGAAATGAAATGGAAAACTGTAGAGAGTTATAATTGAATATATAGAGGAAATAAACTAAACTAAACAAAAATTGGAAATATTTATCTGAACTGAATTGAACTGACCTGAAAAATATATAAAATATTCATTTTAACTGAACTGAACAGAAAAATATAAAAAAACTGAATTAAACTGAAAAATATAAATACACTGAACTGAACTAAAAAATATAAAGATACCAAACTGAACTGAAAAAAGTTTAAAATATGTTGAAATGAACTGAAATACTTAACTGAATTGAAAAAATAAAAAATAATAAAATGAACTGAATTGCTTTACAGAAAAATTCGGGCAAACAAACCCTAACTTAAATATTGAATTTTTTGAAATGCAACCTAAAATGTTATTTCCCAAGTAAATTTCTTGCATTTAACATATAAACATGTTTTATTACTATTTTAGAAATATAGAATTTTCGAATTAAAAGTAGATCTTAAATTTGATGAAATAGTCTTATAAGACTGCAGTGAAAATAATACTCCAGTTTATGGACGGATTGAATAAAATGAGGGAAAATGTTTTTTCCCAAAAAACATGCCATGATCAATTTTTCTGGGCACAAAATACTTTTGTACTTTGCACAAGCGGTTCATTATGGAAGAGTTGATTCGGTCAAACCATTAACCACCGATCAGACCGATTGGCTGTAGGCTTTACAGACTGTCCACGCAGTCGACACGGCTTACGCGGTCGACGCGGCCGACGCGGCTTACGCGGTCGACTCGGGCTATAAAGCCAAACCAGATCTAAGGATTAGGGTTACTGTTCTTTGTCGCTCTCATCATCATCAGAAATTCAGAATCGATTTCTTCCATTTCCATCTTTGATCATCATCAAAATCTTTGATTCCATTTCCACTGCAAATCAGCAAACCCTAATTAGATCAATGGCCGACGACTGCGAAACCCCACCACCCACCCTGCGAAACCTGGCCGCCCATTCTCCGGTAACCCCGCCACCCACCCTGCGAAACCTGACCTTTACTTCTCCGGTAACCCCACCACCCACGCTTCGAAACCCGGCCTCCCATTCTCCGGTAACCCCACCACCCACCCTGCGAAACCCGGCGCCCCCTTCTCCGGTAACCCCACCGCCCACCCTGCGAAACCCCCAGAACAACCGAGCTCCTAATCCTCCTCCTCCCACCGGCCTTGAGATATACATTGATACGCCCAATCGCACCTCTTCCGAGAGGAATCGATTCAGGTTCCGATCAATCTCTCGCGCTCTTGATTTCAGTGCTCCTGTTGAGGAACAGGTGGTTCAGAAGAAGGAGAAGAAATCCAAGAAGAGCAAGGAGGAGGAGGAGGAGAGGAGGAGGAGAGCAACAAAAGCCCTCCTCAAGTATTACAGATGATTATTATTTTTCTGTGCCCTAATTACTTTGTTGTCAATGTGCTCTCTGTGCCCTAATTCCTTTATTTCAATCTCATGTTTCTGCCATGTTTCTTTCCTTTGTCTGTCTGTCGTGATGCATGTAATCTATGAGAGGGTGCTTCTTGTAGGGATAGTATGGAATATATGATCTGCATGATTCTGTGAAGCCTAGAAGAGATAATGTGATATTAAGTATGTTGCAGTCTATTTTTAAAGCTCATGAACTTAATTTGGATGCTTTGATATTCCCTGTTGCTTTGTTTCTATTGCTCCACTTGTGCAAACTCTGCATCTTAGACAGGGATTACAGGTGAACTGGTCACTACAAGCTGAACACTGTTGTAATAAGAAGCGGAATGTATGAGGAGATTAGAGAGATTCAAGTGGACGACTCCCTGGTCTTATCTGAGCAGAATCCCATATGCTCCAAACCAGCTGCTGTAAAGGGCCTTGCTTGGATTCTGTCACCACTGTGTTCTTCTGTGTAACACCAACGAAAGGGAGCTGCTCAGCTGGCTTTGCTTTGAGGGATTCACATGGCTTTGCTTTGTTTGCCAAAGCATCACCTGATGAAACTCTGACAATGGGGAATGTCTTTGGAGATCCTGAATAGCCAGCCAAGCCAAGCCTCGTCTTCCTGATCCATTTACTTAGTAGAAAATTTGTCTAGTAGATTGAGAATGTCATATTACAGGTTTTAGTTTCCCCTAAACCTGGCAAACAGTTGAATATAAAGATGATTTTTCTGTTCTTATTGTTATTACCCTCGGCTGTTCTTATTTTTATTGTTTTCATCAGTCTTGTGTGACTGGACAACAATATGATTGTTGTAACACCTGAGAAAGTTGTGCTTGCTGCATCTTACTTCTCATAGAATAGGTCTTAGTTATTTTAAGTTAGATATAGATGAAATGGAGTTAAATGAAGGCTGTATAAACAGGGAAAAAAGAAGAAATGCAGAGACCAATTTGAGAGACAACATGAGGAAATCAGCACATTTTATTCCGAAATGAAACTATTAACATATACAAACACAAGTACTACAATTGAACATAATATATACCATATGATCCCAATGGACCATTTCTGTTGAAACCTTGTTGCACTCAAAAAATAAAAATTCGGCTTTCAGTGTTCTTATATCCGAGCTCAGACAGTACAATTCCCATCGAGGTACCTTCTCCTCGTCCATCAAAAATAGCAGCATACTTCTTGTTTTAAAAGGCAAGTGAGATTCTCTGTGTTGCATCTCTGAATCCTGTAAACCAAATAGGCCTGTCACAGTTGATAGACATGATCAGGTAGAGAATATAAATCATTGTATGTAGGTTAATTACATGCATCACTAGAGCATTGTGTACATTTATCCACAATGTAATCTTCAGGCTTTGCTGATCTCTGCTGACTCTGCAGATTCCCTCAACTTGAACCACTCTTGCTAAATTCTCGAGGCGATTCAATTTGCAGCAGGTCATCAACTGAAGAGTGAGTCATTTCTTTGCTTGAGTTGCTGGCTAAGATGCATTTAACCATCTCCTCAGAACATGTCGCAGAAATCTAAGTTTCTGCCAAACTACCTCGAGCCCTCTGATGACATATCGCAGAAAAAAATGCATCTCATTTCTTCACTTAATGAATCAATCAATATATGATTTCCCAGCATATGATCACATGTCTTTCTGCTCAAACTTTAGTTGGCATTGAAGGGCAAAACACTGGCTGCTGAATCAGTATCTCAAGGATTCTGCTGTTTCTCTGATGCTGGATTTATGTTTCTTTGTCTGACATTAAGAGAAGGTACATTGAGAGAAGGTATTTTTCCAGGTAGGCTATTTCTAACTCCAAAACAGGAATATCTTCCATCATATTCTTCGCTGGCTGAAAACAGAATAGAGGAAGATTCAAACTATCATTGAATTCAAAACTACCAGGGAAATCAAGTCTTCTCAAACCAAGCTTCAATGGTTTGGAACATATTCCTCTTTCAATGCTTGCCTCGTCGCAAACTGGCCTTCCAGCTCTAAAATCTGCATTTAACTAGGAAAACCAGAACACACTTGACAATCTAGCAAGATGAGTTGTAACACTACAATCTTTCTTCATTTTCTACTCTTAAAATACTAATTTAGGTTGGCATAACTAATATTATCACAGTACCTTTTGATTCCTCTCACAAGTCAGAATCATCATTCATTTGGGTATGGTGGAAGGAGAAGGTCGCTTCTGTCTTCTACAGTTTCACCAGCAAAAGTGATGGCCTCGTGCATGACTTCCAGTTCCTCACTATTGTAGCATATAATCTGTTCGAATACCTTCTTCTGAGTTCCGATTATGCCTTATTTCAGCTAATCCCATTTCTTTTTCATTGTAAATCCTGAACAAACAGAAAAGCTTAGGACAAAACCAAACTCTCATCTGCTAAACAAACTAGTAAAGGTTCTTGGATTATAAGCACACCTAAACCCGACATTCATCTATTGTTCTTTCTTGGACAAAAGACAATGCAATGTTAACCATGCTCAGATTATTTGAAATATTACCATAAAGATGATTTCTTTCACAAGATAGGATCAATGCAAAAGCCTAAAACTTCAAAGGGGTAAATATGAGAACTGACAGTCTACACCATAAAAGGTTACTCTTTCCAATATTAATTAGCCTGACTGGCTATAAAGACTTCTATCTGGGTGTACATTTAAATGCAGACATCAAGCAGAGAGGAGTTCTATCTGGTTGATGAAGTAGAGAGGAGAAGGTTTTTGCGAGAAATAAAATAGCGGGTTAGTTAGTGAATTCTCAAACACATACATATGTTCTAACCAAACTGAGATGGCAATGATCAATTTCTTCTCAATGCTAATAAAGAAATTTTACCATGGACGACGCGGGCTAAAATCCTGGATCAAAACACCTTTTAGACTCACCGATTTCACTGTAATCACCATTCAGTTCCCTACTCCCCACAAACTTCAGAAAATTCATTTAGCTCTACTTCATTTACATTCATACGGTTCCAAGAATCCAGATTACCCCTTACTGACTTTATTTCCTCATCATCTACTGGACTTGCAACCTTCTCTTCCCACTCATTAATAGATCAGAATTTTTGCATGATAGCTCACATATTCCAGGATCAAACCTTGTAAAACGAAATCAATATAAACACACTAGACTAAAGCCAAGATCATAATCAATATAAACACACTAGACTAAAGCCATGTTCTTTCAGGTTGTACTGTTACTGTACCATTCAAAACTGATCCAAACCCGAACTTTATAACCTGTAGTTGTATACTAATAGCAGCTGAACTGACTAAACACAAAACCGCAAAGATCAAGTTCACGCTCAACATAATTACACTAAAACCCTGCACTAAGTACCATAGAAAACTGCAGCAATATGTGATCCTGCTAATAAGAGGAATCAACCCTAGATGCACCAATCCAGCACCCGAATAAAATATCTTGTTTCATTTATGAAGCAAACAATCCAGATAATAAGAGTTGACGAGCTCAAAAGAGCTTCTAATTTATAACATTAGCATCTCTTCATCTTACTTTGTTATCAACTCAAACTCTGCAACTATAGATCTTTAAAAGGCCACAATCATATTCTCAAGTAATTCTTAATCACATAAATCCTGTTAAATATTCATAACTTTTATACATGTTCTTCAGAAAGTTTAAAGAGGTCGCAGGTGATCATAGACCGAGCCCAAATTGAGTATCAATTGAGTTCAGGAGTGTTATTTAGAGATTTAAATTCATCATAGGATTCCCAAGTCCAAATGATCATTAATATAGCATATGTTACTGCAATTTTACAAACAAATACAACAATTATAAACACAAAATGTTCTGAGATCGTGGTATGAAGATCAGAATTAAACCTAGCACATGCAATGAGTTGTATCACAACGCAACGGAGAAGGAAAGTCCAATTAAAGGCTAACTCTGCTGCTTTCCACTTGGGTCCGAACAAACCATCCAAAACCTTATATCACTGCGTTCATAAGCAGTTCATGATATTCAGACAATAATCAATTTTGATACTCTATCTTCCCAGAAATCGTCAACAGCGGCTGAATCAAATCAAACCTGAAACATGGTTCTTGAAGCTGACATCACGAGCTCCCGTTCTGCGACGTGGTGGCATTCTCCTTCTCCTTTCTTCTTCTGTACCATAGAGAAAGGTGATGAGGTAAGCTGCCCACGAGGCAATCGAAGACCAATCTATAAGCTCATCCAAACACCATTTCTGTACCAAAAAATGTCTATCAATCAACCTACATAAACAAAACTTGGAGGCATTTTGCTGCTGTTAATGAACTACAAACAGCAGGGGAGAAAAGATAATATTAATACAAAGATGAAATCCGCAAATCTCTAGAGCTATTTGATGCCAAAAATCTCCTAAAGTTGATAGAACTTTATCAAAAAGACATAGCTTAATCAGAAGAAAGATGAAAACTACTAATCAGTCACACAAAACAAAACCTAGGAAGCACTGTATTTTGGTACCTTCTTCGATCCGACTCGATTCTGGAACAAAAAACATGCCGGCGCTCTTCTTGTTGGAACCGAGGAAGTATGAAACTCACAGTCCTCACTCTTCACATCGACTGAGTAACTGCAAACACACCGAACAATTACATAAACTATGCCACCGCCATGAAAATTACCGTCAATTAAACCACAGTAGAACTCATACACTGACCTTAAATTAGGGTTCAACTAGTCGAATGTGAAGCCGGCGTCCGGCTATAAAATTCAGTTGTCCCCGTCCGCCGAGAAGCAGAATTGGTCGGCAATGTCAATAAATAACAAGGAAGGGGGCGCGTGGCCGAGAAGCAGAATTGGTTGAATAACAAGGGGGCGCGTGGATTTCTTATAACCCGACCCGCGAGTATCGCAGAATAGTCAAGATAGCGAGTAATGAAATCATATTTACCCTTTTCCTTGTGATAATGGGTTTTTTCCCATCTCCTTTACGCGGTTTCCAACTCTATAAATAGGACCCCTGCCCCTCCCATTTACTCATCAAAAACATTTCTCATCTCCAGAAATGGCATGCTTGGCTCCTCCTTCCCGCCCTTTCACATTTTCCAGAAACATCAAATTCTCCGACCAAATCAAAGAGCTGCAACTCATTCACAATATAAAGAATGCCAGCCTCGGAACTCAGATCAAACGCGTCATCGACTTGCTTCGTGATAAAAAGCAAGCCCTTGATCTCGAACAAATCAAACGGGAGTCTTTCATCGACTTGAAGGCAAGCAAGGCTGTCTTCAACAGCTTGAAGAACAACCCAGTTATTAAATATGACGGGTTAAGGTTCTCTTACAAGCCCCCGGAGCCAAAGTCCAAGTCCGATGACATGTTTGTCTGCTTAAAGGATCCCAGGTTCGCTATGAATGTCGATCATGACCTCAAGAAGATGTTTCACGATGTCGTTTTGCCTGATATGATCGACATCGGGAAGGAACTTCGGAAACACGGGATGAAGCCGTCCACGGATTCATTGAAGAGGGCGCGAGCTTCTGGATTCTTCCTTCGTGTCAAGGCTGAGCCTAAGAAGAAGGAGCCTATAATGAACAAGAGGCAGAAGAACATTACAAACAAGCACCTTCTCGATCTCGTCTTTTCATGAGATGTTTAGCTCAATCTCGGAATTGGAAAGATGATATATTCTCTAGAATTTTGGTCATGTAATTTTGTATGACGATTCTTTCTGTTTTCAAATCGTTGCAAATATGATTGATGCAACTGAATAATTGACTGAAATTCACCAATATTGTTGTTTACATTTGTTTCTTATAATAACATCTGTTTCTGTATAATGCTTAACATTGTTTCTGTACAATTCATTTACAAGTCCAACAGAATGTGTGATGAATAAATGCAGTGGATTATACAATCTGTTCTGACTTATAATGATGCAGCGTTGTATATTTGTTGGCGATGAGGAATATTCATCCATGACCACCAAAGTACTCGGATTAGCTAGATGAGACGCAGAGATATCAGACACATCCAGTGGCTTAATATCTTCCCTAGAGAACCACAGTGCCGCTCTTGAAAACACAGTCAAGTAAAGGCCTAATGCGGCTTTTGTATGATGACACTGATGGTTATGATGGATGTCTGAAGGTTGGTTATATAGAGTTGTAAAATTTTAATATCTACGTCTCAATCTAATCTGCACAGTTGATTTTTCACATTATTCAACAGACATTTTTGACCGATGATATTTTTAATTATTTATATTATTGAAAAATTAAAATTTGATATTTGAATATTATATGTTGCGATTGATTTAACGATATCAAATGTAATAGTATTAATGAATATATATCTATTTAAATATGCGGTCAAAAATATGATAATATTAATGAATATATATCTATTTAAATTCGCGGTCAAAATTTAAATGTACATTGTGGTAAAAAGTCAGAGTGCGGATTCAAGTGAGACAGAAGTGGTACCACGCTATAATAAAAGCCAACCTCCCTCCCCCATTTGCCGATCTAGAACCTTCTATCATGTACTGTCATAATTAAAAACCTTCTGTCATACCTATTACACAAAAATGTACTACATCTGTCTCACGTGAATGAGCACTCTTACTTCTTGACAATATTTATTATTAAATTTTGACCGCTTATTTAAATAGATATATAATCATTAATTATATTATAATATTTAGTATCATTGGATTAACCGTAACATATGATATTCAAATATCAAATTTTGATTTTTCAATAATATAAATAATAAAGGTACTGTTGATCAAAATTGTATGGTCAATAGTGTGAAAGTCAACTGTACAGATTAGTCTGAGACTGACGTATTAATTCAAAATATAAAAAATCAACTATATTAATTCATTCAATATTGATTTTCCTTTTTATTTAATAAATTCAATTCAAAATCAAAATCTATACCAAACAAATATTTGAAATCTCACATTATCAAAATTCGGATTTCAATTTCAGATACTCAAAATCATAAAACCAAATCTTACGAATCCTCCGATCAGGCACTCAAACTAAGTCGTAATATGATTAATTGCTTTATCCGTTTCAAATCATATCTGTTTGCTTTATCCGTTTCAAAACCATTTTGTAAAAAGTAATGACTATTAATAATAGATTAGTCTTGAAATATACCGTCTATATTATAACTATAATATAGACCGGATCTAATTATAAAGAAATTCAAATGAAAGGATTAAATTATAATGAGATTAGGAAGGAGGTCCTTACATTACAATTTATTAAAATTTATTTCTATTAATCATTTCACGCGCTACACGCGCCAAGTAAAAGATGTTGTAATGCTACAGATATACAATAATGATGAGATATGCAAGGGCGTGAAGTTCAACGCAATAAATTCTAACATAATGGTTAGATGAATTATGCAAGTACCTGGGTACGCAATAAGTTTTCCACCTGCCTTCAAAAAAAAAAAATTAGTTCTCAACCCATTCCCATATTTCCTCATCTATTAGTACTATCTTTAAAATATATATATATGGTAGGATTATAAGTTAAAATTCATTTTAATATGAAATACTCATGTTAAAAAATAAGGATTTTAACTTTAAATATGTATATTTTAATATAAAATACGCATGGTTAAAAATAAGGATTTTAAATTAAACTGTGGTGATTTGTGAAATTTAATTGTTTAGGATGAAAACTGTGGCGTTTGTGAAACTTGATTGTTTAGTTTGAAAACTGTGGTGATTGTGGAAACTTGATTGTTTAGTCTAAAAACTGTGGTGATTGTGGAAACTTGATTGTTTAGGCTGAAATATATTGATTTTAGTTTGCCTGAAATATATTGATTTTAGTGTGAAAACTGTACATTTTAATATTTGTGAAAACTTGATTATTTAGTCGGAAAACTGTGGTGAAACATGACCATGGGGATTGTGGAAACTTGATAATTTAGTCTGAAAACTGTGGTGATTGTGGAAACTTGATTGTTTAGTATGAAAACTGTGGTGAGAGTGAAACTTGATTATTTAATTAGCCTGAAAACTATGGTGAAATTTCATTGTGAAACTTGATTGTTTAGTTTGAAAACTGTGGTGATTGTGAAACTTGGTTATTTAGTCTGAAATATATTGATTTTAGTGTGCAAACTATACATTTTAATATTTATGAAAACTTGATTATTTATTCTGAAAACTGTGGTGAAATTTATTACATAGTCTTAAAACTTAACCTTTAAAAACTTGCTTTACCTTTAACCTTTTAATTTTGTGTTTGTTCATTCATGAAATCTCATGTTTTTACTTTGAAAACTTGGGATTTTAGTCTAAATACTTTTGTTTATGAAATATGGTTGTTTTACTTTGAAAACTGTAGTTTTTAATGTGAAAGATAAAAAACACGCATTTTATTCTAAAAACTAGACAATTTAGAGAATATGAAAAACAGACATATTATGCTAGAAACTAGAGCAATATAAAAAACAAGCCTTTTATTCTAAAAACTAGACAATTTAGACAGTATGAAAAACAGACATTTTATGCTAGAAACTAGAGCAATATAAAAAACAAGCATTTTATTCTAAAAATTAGAAAATATGAACAGTAATCGTGAACAGTGTGCGTGAACAGTGCGTGTGAACAGTATTTTTCCAAATTTTGTAAATAAGGACCTCCTTCCTTCCATATTCTAATGTAGTTCTTGGTCTATATATATCATAGCTATAATATAGACGGTCACTCCAGAGAGCAACTCATTAATAACAGCATAAAAATAAAAATCATTCTGAAATTATTACATTTCGGAAGCAAATGGGTTCATTCCAATAAAATATTATAGAGGACTAAAAAGTCATATGTTAAATAAATCAATCCAGGCTGAAGCAAGTGAGGGTTCCAATTGGCTGGGAGGAAGTGGTCCTATTTTTTATATATATTTCACGTTAGGTTCTACTATCACTTTCTCAAGTGTAATGGATCCGGAAAGTGTACAACCAACCAGTGGTTTGCCCAACCGCAGACATGTGTCAAATTTCTACCATTTTGAATTATTTTAGCCATAATATTGTTCATGTGAGGCCAAGTTGTTTTCATCCGATGGGACAACAACAGGTAATAAAGGAAATGTAAAAATAGTTTAAAGTGGACTGAATACATGGGCCTTAATAACAGTGGTTTATCGCAACCAACCTAACACAACGGCTGATTAATAATTTTTGAATTACCAGTCAATCATTAAAATTAAATAGGAATAATGTAGTGGAGGATAGAACTCTCCGAACTAAATTTCTGCCGCCTTATCTCTCATATCTTCACTTTGCTTGAAAGAAGAAGCATCAGATTCACAGAGTTTCATCTGGTGAGCGTGTGATCTGGTGAGAGAAGAGTTTGGAGCCTGAGAAACGCAGCCAAATGGGAGCTGCTGGCTGCAACCGAAATTTGAGGAAATCACTCCAGTTTGCGTCCCACAAACTTCTTTTCAACCATTCTTCATGATCACCACAGAGAGCAATTCATCTTCAGAGAATTTCGACCGTGTTTGAACCTTATTGCTTCTCAGATTACAGACAGATAAACTCCCATCACTACTCGTTGCGATCAGCTTCATCGAGTCAGAAGCGAAAACCATATCAGTTATCTCGTCTTCATGAACGTCAAAGGTATTGCAGCAAGAGCCCTGCCTAGTATCCCAAACCTTAATACAACCTTCATCGTCCCCAGATGCAAAAGGCGACTCGGTTAGGTTGATTATTCGATCCACGGCAGCCGCATGAGCTTTCTCAAGACGTACCATTGGAGCTCCGGTTTGTACATCAGTAGCGAGAATGGAACAATCCGGCGACCCCGTCACAATGGCATGTCCCTCGTTTATAAAACACATAGCTCTGCAAGATTCTGTGTGAGCATTCATCTTCAACAACCTCCGTGGTGCAGAATCTGCAACATACCGATGCAGAAATCGAGGTAAAAATCTTGGTCCTCAAACATACTTATCTGGTTCAACATGGTTTCTCTGAAAATCAACAGATACATCTCACTACTTATGATTAGAGTTTAAAAGTAATTGTCGTAGGTTAAATAAACACAGCCTAAGCTCGTGGGATGCAAACGACATAAACCTAAGCTACCACAATATATGAAATATTTACCATCTGTAGCTTGTCGGATGCAAATGGCAGAAACCTAAGCTACAGCCCAACATACACAGAGCCGATAAAGAATATCCGCAACTTCATGGCGGTCACCAAATCCATAATTAGTTCATACATCAAGACTTAAAAAAATCTACACCTCAAAGCAGACTACACAACGTACTGCGTTTCACATATCAAATCCATAAACACAAGTTCTAAAATCGAAGATCGTTACCTCAAACGTTGACACTGCACTCTAGCAACCCTTACATGACATCCGCAACTTCATAGTGTATAAAAACCAGGTACGATTTTTTTCCGTTGTCATCAAATTGTACAGCACAGCTCTGCAGATCAAAATATGTTTAATGATCAGTAATCTTAGATGCACAACCTACCACAAAATCAAGGACAAACACCAACTCCATAACCAGAGCACCTTCCTTAACCAAACCCCCCACTTTCATACACATTACCAATAACCACAAAATCACTCATGAAAATTAGTAACCAACACGAGTTTACATTTCAATTAAGCTTCATAAGTCTCTGATCTTTGGTGATTACACAAAGTTGAAACCTCTAACCTTCCAAACAACAAAATATTTACCACTCACACCCACACTACCGCGACTGTTACCTCCAGGAAACAAGAACCAAAAACACCTAGTAGCAAGAACCAAAGCACAAAGTAAGCTCATACATCTGAACATCGGTTAGTAAGCTCTTCTTACGGCCTTCTCCAGCGAAATTTCGTCAAACCCACCTTGTCGGAGTTCCACATAGACTCCATTGTCACCGGCCGGTGAAGGAACCTCCGACAACCTCCCTGCGACAGCTTAGAACACAGAAACAGACACCGGAATTGCTGGGCATTACACTGTGAAATTGCAAATAAGTCGGATTTCAATTAAGTGAATTATTGAGAACTAAGATTCGAAGAACGTGAATTGAAAGAGGGGTTTTAAGGATTTAGGGATTAACAAACTGATGACTTTCTCTCGGGTGATCAGGGTTTCAAAAAATCAAACGAACCTGACTGAGAAGTCGGACCGAGTTCTGCATATTTTGCCGCCGATTACCAGCCCTCCGCCGGGTTGAACGTATACGGATGGAGAGCTTCATCCTCGTCAAACTGTGTCGACCGTCGTTGATTTGCCCGACCTTAAAATTAATCCCACTTTTAAAGTAATTGCTTCTGGTAATTATACTTACTCTATGGGCTGAAATAGTTTGGTAGGCCCGAATATGTAGTGGTAAATTAAAAATTTCTACTCAGAATAATGTTAATGTGATGAATAAATTACTCTCAGGCCCCATAAATAAGCGGACCCCACGCAGGTTGGACCAACCACCGGTTAAACCTAATACTCCCCGAATGGATCGACATTCACTAAGGGCACCCACAATGGGATGTGTTTCCCTTGTGTTTGGCTGCCCCAAATCCCCCAAATCTGCCCCAAACCCCCCAAACCCCACAATGGGATGGGTTTGCCATGTTTTTGGCCCAAACACATGGGGGGTGTGTTTCCTCCCAAAACCCAGCATTTGGGAAAGTTGGTGGGGCCCACCTGACATGGCGGGCCCAGCAAGTTGGCCACCCCTTTTTTTTTGTTTTTTTTGTTTTTTTGTTTGCCTCCTGCGTATGGCATTTCTGCCGTTGAGAGGATGTAGCCGTTGGAAACTAGCCGTTGGGCAGTTTTCAAATCTGATTCAAATATTTTGGACACGTGGCACCTTCTGATTGGGCCACGTGTCAAAAACGTATTTTTTTTTCAAAAATTCTGATAAATTTTAAATTCATTTAAATCTGAATTTTTGTTCTTTCCCCCTCTATAAATACCATACATTCTACCCAACAATTCCACACACCATTCTTAACCCAAAAATTGCTCCCAATTTCTCCATCCTATCTTCTTCCAAAATTTTCTCCATTTGAATTCAAATGAATTCTCGTCCTTTTAGGGGTAGGGGTAGAAGTAATCCTACACCACGCCTTCCGATTTTACCAAATAACGCCCAAATGTCTCCTACTTCCTTGAATCCAAGTTCACAAAATCCATACCAATTTCCTCATAATCCTAACTATGATTATGGAAATGACTATCATCCAAATCTAGATTCTATTAACGATGTCGAAGGTTTTTTTCAAACTCAAGGTGCTCCGAGCCAACATACTAGCACCCATCCATATGAAGAACGAGGTTATTCGTGTTTTTAATTTCTTTTGACAATTGCTTTATTTTATATGATTCTAAATCATTATGTAATGCTTATTCTACATATGCAATATTTTTATTATTATAGTTGACAAATTTTGATATTTATTTCCCATGAATACTTGCAAGTATGAAGACGAACAAGTTGTAAATTTGCATGTATTAAATAGTTTATGCTAAATAGTTATGTTACATACTTATTCAACTTGTGTTACATGATTTAAAGTATGTATACACCAATTTCATGAAATTTAATGTTGTCATGTGATGAAAATTTTATACATATATACTTATTTAATGTGTGATAAATATTAAAGAATTTGAATATTTTCGTAATTTTAGGATGAGAGTGTACATATTATTGTTGCATAAAAATTACATTTTTTTAACAAACTTTGCTTCTCTTGATTAGGCAATATGCAACATCGCGAGGAGGCTGATGATGAAGTCGTGATAACTTCTGCTAGTACTAAGAAGAAAGGGAAAGCTAAGGCAGTCGCGTGGTCTCATGAAGATGATATAGCTCTAGTTGCTGCATGGTTCAACCATTCTCAAGATCCTATAAAAGGTACAGGCCAGAAACGGGAAATGTTTTGGCAGAATATTATGGATGAGGTCAATGGATGTTGCTCGGCTATCAGGTCAAAAGAAGCAGTCAAATCACATTGGAATAAAATGGCGAATCATATGGCAAAATATGTTGGATGTGAAAGACGCGCCAACAGCCACTACCAAGGAGTTAGGAGCGGCGGCAGCCCTGATGATGTTAGGAAACTTGCCATGGAATTCTTTTTGATGGAAGATCAAATTACAGGTCCATTTGATTTTTTCCATGTTTTAGATCTTTGCAGACATGCACCCAAATTTTTGGCTGCTTATACCAATGACATTGGAACACATCAAGCAGCATTTGTGTCTGGTGGGGGAGATGAAAATATAGAGCGAGGAACCACCATGGATCTTAGTAGCGATGAAGAAAGTCTCAATTTTCCATCAAGACCACCAGGTATCAAACAGGCTAAACTGAAGGCTAAGGGAAAGTGTATGGCCAAGGGCAAAGGTGATGGTAGTGGTGCCCGTACTTCAACTAGGAAGTCTACAGAAGCCCCCCCAGTTTGGAGTAGTGAGATGGTAGCATTTGAAGAGAAGCGAATGAACTTTGCAATTGAGCAGCGGTCTTATGTTGAACAACAACATCGACATGACGAGCAGCACGCCAAAAAAATCCACATGAATTATCGACACAAAATTCTCAACAGTTTGATAAACAAGGCAAATCCGAGCCAGACGGAGATCGAAATGCGTGACGCTCTCCTGAAGGAACTAATTGACAAGAAGGCGGATGGGTTTTAGTAATAATTAGTTAGCCTAAGCTTTGTATTTGTATTATTGTCAAATAATTGGTCAGACTAGATCAATATGTTATTTTATTTGTAAAAGCCATTTCATTAATTATAATTAATTCTACATATCTTCAAGTCGGTAGATGAGATAATCCAACCTCCCACTCCCCGACATACTTGAACACACTTTTCATTGATTTGTCACATCATATCTTCAAGTCGGTAGATAAGATAATTCAACCTCCCACTCCCCGACATACTTGAACACACTTTTCATAGATTTGTCACATCATATCTTCAAGTCGGTAGATAAGATAATTCAACCTCCCACTCCCCGACATACTTGAACACACTTTTCATAGATTTGTCACATCATATCTTCAAGTCGGTAGATGAGATCATCCAACCTCCCACTCCCCGACATACTTGAACACACTTTTCATTGATTTGTCACATCATATCTTCAAGTCGGTAGATGAGATAATTCAACCTCCCACTCCCCGACATACTTGAACACACTTTTCATAGATTTGTCACATCATATCTTCAAGTCGGTAGATGAGATAATTCAAACCCACATACCAATGTGTATTCATCCCAACATTTTCTATATAAACTCATCACATCACTCCTTGTTATTCATCCTTCAACTCAAACCTTCAGACTTTGCATCTCACAAGATTGCAATAATGTCGTTCTCTAATTCTGATGATGAGGGAGAGTCATCAAACTCAATTCCACAATACGAACCTTTTAGATATGAATTTTTAGAACCATTGTGTCCGTTTCCCAGCTTTGCAACCTTGTACCCAGAAATGCCATCCCACCATCAAGAAGCGGAGGAGGCCGAGTCCTCCGAAACTTACCCCATCCAGCCTAAGAAAAAAAGAAACCACATCAAGCGAGACCGTGTTGCGGCTCAAAATGCAATTCAGAAACACTATTTTAACCCACCACCAGAAAGAACGTATAACGATAGGCAATTTCGCAACAGGTATCGTATGCAGAGGTCTTTATTCCAGAGAATCGTGGATGATTTGGCCAACCACGACCCATATTTCCAGCAAAAGCCAGATGCGACCGGTGTTCTTGGATTTTCACCAATCCACAAGTGTACGGTTGCAATGCGTCATTTAGCTTACGGTTGTTCAAATGACCAACAAGATGAGACCTTCCAGATTGGCGAAACGACAACCAGGGATACTGCTAGACACTTTGTTAGAGGAATCATTTCGCTCTACAAAGGTCACTACCTGCGGCCAACATCGCCAAACGACATTGCGCGCCTTAAAGAAGCAGGTCGTCAGCGTGGATTCCCTGGAATGATCGGAAGTGTTGATTGTATGCACTGGGAATGGCAGAATTGCCCCACTGCTTGGAGGGGCCAATACCAAGGGAGAGATGGCAAAGCCACAGTCATATTGGAAGCAGTGGCCTCTTTCGACACACACATATGGCATGCCTATTTTGGTATGGCTGGATCAAACAATGATATCAATGTGCTTCAAAGATCAGATTTGTTTGATGATATGTGCGAGGGAAGGGTCCCCCCGGTCGAATATGAAGTGAATGGAAACGCTTACCACCATGGTTATTATGTTACTGATGGGATCTATCCCAAATGGGCAGCCTTCATTCCAGCGTACATTGCTCCAAACACTGATAAGATGAGAACTTTCACCAGGCGCCAGGAGAGTCTGCGTAAAGATGTTGAACGTGCTTTTGGAATTCTACAAGCTCAATTTGCTGTGATCCATCGCCCGGCCTTGTATTGGGAAATGAAGATGATGAGGAGGATTATGATTGCATGTATCATATTGCACAATATGATAGTTGAAGATGAACGTGAATCTTATGGGTTTACAGTTAAACCCACTGATTATGATCACCCTGACCCAAATATGGAATGGCACTACCAAGCTGGGCAACGCGCTAATCTTGCTGCTTTCCGGAAAAATTGGGCTGACATTCGCAGCAGGGATCTACATAATCAATTGATGTATGATCTCACGGAGCACGTTGCCCAACACGAAGCGCAACGAGGGAACCGTACCTAAATCAAACCGTTTGAGTGTTTTTTAAAATATGTATTGTGTGTGTAATAATTGGTCAGACTAGATCAATATTTAAGTTTTCCATTTTTAATAATTGGTCAGACTAGATCAATATGTATGCTTCTTTGTTTTATTGTACTGTAATCATCATTAATTACTTGTTCGTTTGTCGAATTCATATGTGTTATTTTTTTTACATCGGTTTTTTTTTAATTTCTTTTATCAACTATGTAAAATTATTTTAATTCACTTTTTGTATAGATTAGTTTGAATATGTTGTTCAAAAAATATTCATATCATGAATAACTCATGATATATATGCATAAATTATACATGCATATTCCAAAACAAAATGAATAAATATGTTGGTAAAAACATGTGGGTTCCATGAATAGTTGCTGAATAGTTGTTGGGTTGTGTTTCTAGTGTGGAGATGTGTTTGAGGTTGTGTTTGAGTGTTGTGTTTGATGAGTTGAATAGTTGATTTAATAATATTTAAAGTGTGAAACACAAGGGGGTTGTGTTTGGGTGGTGTTTCGACTGTGGATGCTCTAATAAACAGGTGATATTAATAGCGAAAACTGAGGGAGTGTTTCTAAATGCTTGAGTAGCGAGCAGCATTTCAGTTGTTTAAAAATGACAGGCAAAAGATAAAATGAATGGAGACACGGAGGGAAGGAAAGGCAACTTTATGCACTTGTAAGTAAACTGCTCAGACTTGACTGATAGCATAGGTAATCATGCAAACATACTAGCATAAATAGGCAGCGCCTGTCCTTGGTTTGTTGAGACCCAAAACGAACAATTAAAACGAGACCCCAATATATTTAATACATAGTAAATTTTATGAAATTGAAAAGAATGCTAAATTAAAAATTTGACAAATCAAAAACACAAGATATCAACAATGAAAAATCACAGCTAAATCAATTAAAGATGTTAAAAAGAACAAAAAACACGAACGAAATATATATAAGATTATAAGATGTAATTATGATGTAAGTGAATGAAACCAACCTGATTTTTCTTTGATGATGATTGTATTGGAATTCAAGATAACAAAATCGAATTTCTTTAGCAATAATCAATCACTTTGTTTTTCTAAACATATGATTATTCAATTCAAAATTGCTTACAATCACTTTTTATGACAATATGTAAATGATTTTGATTTGAATTTGAAATGTTAGATTTAGTATGAAATTATTCAAATTAACAAGAGAGATTGAAAGACACCAAACTCAGTTTTGGACTTGTGGATGGAGCGGCCGAGAGGAGAAGAAAGAAGAAAAGACTAACAATAGAAAAAGATAGAAGTAATCCTAAATTGATTGAACTAGAAGAGTTATTTTCCGGTCAATAAATAAATTAATAAAAATAATTAAAAAGGATGAAACTACGTAGTTTTGACTAAAAACGCCACATAACCACCGTAAGTTCACCATATTCCGGCGCCTACCATTTTTATATATTACTTTTTTGGTTTATTTTAATCTACGAACTTTACCGAACTTAATATTGTATACCATATTAATACTATTTACCCGAACTTAATCTATGTAATTGCTTTAGTATCCCAATATATATTCTTTTCTAATATGTTTGTCATGGTGTTCATTATCGTATATATATAATATGCATTTGGTTGTTTCAATATATATAATATATGGTATGCATATGTTATAGCATACTAAATAGCTTTCGACTTCTATTTTTACAAATACAACTCATTCTACCTATAAAATCCTATTTTACATACTAATTTACACAGTAATTTCAGTCCATAATGCTAATTAACACATCTACGAAAGGAATACATGAATATTACATCACACAATTAACATGAATGACGCAATTATCCATAATTATTTTAGTATGAAAATACAGTTTTAATATATATCAGGATCATCCTGATATTGGCAATATCAGGCCCCAATTAAATAACGACACATCATCTTTAACTAATTTATGATTGGGCCACGTGTTCAATCATTACCCAGACGGGTTTAGGCATTCTAAATTAGGGTTTTAGAACTTTACTAAAAATATCTTAACCAATTAAAACATGATTACAATTGTACATGTGTCATTATCTTATTGGTGCCTGATAAGGCCTATATCAGGATCATCCGGATGAATGCTTTTCTCATGAAAATATTACATTACACACAATCCATATAATCCACGATGTACACGATGATGGCTTTTAGATTTTTTAAAATAAAATTTTACATAGAAATATGGAATAATTAGTCTAAATACAGAAGAAGAAAAGTTAATTAAGAGTTTGCTATTTTTAACTACGGGCCTACGCGGAATTAACATTTAAATTTCCAGTTTTATTTTATTAATTTTTATATTACCTATATACTAACACTACTAAAAATGGGGCCCTATTTTTTGGGCCCAATTTGGGGTCTCAAGCAAGGTAGTAACTTCCTATCATGAATGGGCCTGATATGGCAGGGCATAATAGTCACTTCCCTGGCAGCTAAGTCAGTTAGATTAGGGATTCTGTTAGCTGGTAGTTAGCTCAACTGCACTGGCAGTTGAGAGGTGGCAGGAGGGTAGAAATAGATGATCTGAGAGGAGAGTCAGGTATCAATCAATTAACTTGATCAACACTGTAATCTCTTCTCATCTCTGATTCTTTCTCTCTCTCATCTAAAGGGGATTATCTGTTGGTATTTTGTTTAAATACCGGTTTAATTTAAGTATAATTGGATTCGAGATAGTGAACTCGAGATGTTATAACAAGGTTGGTGGTGCGGAGTGCACACTTGTAAAAACAATCTACGAGTTTATGGTTCGAGATAAATATTTATTTATTTATCTATGGGGTTTATATTAAATTGAATTGTTGCATCGATTCAGAATTAATTCTGAGAATAATATACTTGTATGAATTAACACAGAAGTTACTGTGGTTGCATTATAGTTACCACATGGTTGTATTATAGTTACCATATGAAACTGCAGGTTGTACGTACAGTTACTATTGCCTTATCTTTCAGATATTTGGTCGGGTACGTACGCAGTTGTGGAGTTACCGTACCGTTATCTTTTCAGATATGGATCGGTACGAGTATGGCCTATAAATACATGTGGTTTGTTTTCGATGCAGTATGTGGTTTTACAATGAACTATTCAATCATCTATGAATGATGGGATTTACACTGAAATATATATAAACGACAATGAGAAACACAGATTTCCTCATGTTATACAATCCAGAAACACTAATACTCAAAGGCATGTTCTTGATTCAAGCCTAGAATCAAGAATGCAGCGATAGTTTTATCCTGCGAAGAATTTTGTGCAACCCAAGGCTGATAGGGTCGAAATATTCTCAAAGGAAAGCAAGAGTGTTACGTGACTCTATCGTTATCCAGCTATTATCCCAATCACCCTATTGTCCCCTTTCTCTTTACCTAAGAATCTTTGAGAATATTTTCGTTGATTGTGATAATGGAATTGTACTTGAATAACAAACTGATTATGTTTGGAGTACAATTGATGTGGGATGCATCGATATGAGGGATTGATCGTGTCACAGATACTCATATACAGAAGGTAGAAAAATATGCACTTGCTATTACTTTTCTTCAATGTGCACACATTATACCAAGGGCGTACATTTTATCAACCATGACCACATCTGAATGGTATGTCTGTATCCCATATTATGATAAGGTGAAGTAATGTCGATTTTGATATTTGTGACAATGGTTTTGATGAAAGTTGTTCCTTATTAAATTTAAAGTAAGTATGTTTATTTGCGATCTAAAGGAATTGATGCATTTTGATTCTGGATAGTTACTCTGTTGAAATGAACTAATAGTTCGGTAAGTATAACCAAAGAGGCAGGTTGTTATACAATATTGCTTTGATTTGTTACTGGAACATGTAATGAGTGGTGTCACATGTTATATGGTTATATACTGATCAAATATGATTACTTATGTGATGCGAAAATGTTTGGTATGAAATTATGTTTCATGATGTAATGTGAAAAATAGTTGTAATATATACTCGGTATGTGACTTTTAACGTGTTGCATGCATATAGTTGCATCTTCAATGGCATGTATGACAATGTTTGATGTTAAAATGTTAAATATGCATACATAGTATGTGGAATCTTACGGAATTTCTGTAGTGGAAGATAACATGAACAAGAATGTTTCGAAAGGAAAATGTCTTGTTAGTATGTAATTTGATATTACAGGATGTTATACTTGTGCAGATTATCAAAGGATTGAATTGCTCTCTGTGTATTTATTAGAGAAATTTGGCGTACACTAGCTAAATGGAAATTAATCAATTTAGTTCGGTGTTTAGTGCACTCCATCATGATTTTCTGATAGAGTAATATTATTATAATAAAATAATGCATATTGCATAGTTTGAAATTATGTGAGTCTGTATATATGTTGGATTGATTAAATTGCTGAATTAATTAGTGGTTTATGTACATTGCTTTGTCCATGCAAAATAAAATAATTAGGGATTACTTGATTTTTGGACAGTTTATTTATTTAAAGGTTAGACATTGAGTTTCATTGAAATGATATGTGAATTACTCATCTTGCTTTGAATGAATGGACATGCATGAAGATGGTTTATACATTGTTATTTGTACTAAATAATTATTTTCAATAGCAAAGTTGCATGTGGATTGATTAATTAAATTTGAAAACATGTGATTAGTTTTCAAATGTACTTATACGTGTTCGTGGATGAGTGAGTACAATATTTATTGTATGATTCGTGAGTCATGAACTCACGGAAAAGAAAATGATGGTCTTGGTTCATTTTGTGGTCAGTAATTATGATATTTACATATTGTAAATTGCATGATTTTGTGAAAAATTGTCTTTTGAGCAGTTGTGTTTGAACTGATGTGATCAAACTCTAGTAAAAGTACGGATCATGGTTATTGATTTAGGCATAATTAAAATGCCGAGAATTCATTTTTATTAAATGAATTGGTTAGTTGATCCGGGAAACTGTCAGACTTGATTGATAAGTCCATGGTTCGTATTCGGGCCTCATTCATACTCGGACCAAGACCCGAGAAGGGTCGTGCGCTCGAGGTACGCGGAGGATGGATCCACGGGTTCATCAATCCTAATCCTTATAAGAATGCATATATTATGAATGTTCTGCGAGAAATATACATCCTCTCAAAGATGGTAATACAGCCATCCTAAACATGGTAACACAACCATATCCGAAATATACTTCTATTATACATGGTAATACAACTACTATTCCCATAAGAGTTGTAGTTATACCATAAATACATATCTTGGTGATCTACAAATTGTATCCATATAAATACCCTAAAGGTTTGGTAGACCTCTCAATCTAATCTCATACTTTACGCCTTAAGAAAATATACTGACTTGAGCGTCAGAGTGTCTATCCCCGGGACACCCAGGACCTTTGTTTTGCAGATCAGTTCGTGAGCCTGGTTCGTCGTCGAAGTGTTGGTGTCCGACATACATCAATTTGGCACGCCCGGCGGGACATCTCACACTCACAGACGACGTCGCCGAACCTTGTCTCTGATCTGGTCTAGCGCATCTGAAAAAGCAACTTCCCCAACAACATGCCTGAATCTGAGCAACCCAGACGAAGCGCCCACGTGCAGGGGAAAAATGCAGAAGACAATCTAGAAGCGGAACAGCCCCTTCAAGGACGCGGTCGAGGACGCGAACGACCCAGAGGATCTCGGGCACACTTTGCCTCGGAACCACCACCAAGCTCTACCGTGGGTACCAGAAACTTCAACGTTCCGACGTCCATCGGTCCAAATCCTGTTATGATAGGAGCACCAATCTTTGGTCCAAATCCTGGTATACCTAGAGCACCTCCTGGATCAAATCTCATCGTATCTGAGATACCAGCATATGGCTCCAATCCTGCTGTATCTAGAACCCCACCTTCTGGAACAAACCCTGTCAGGTCTGAAAGGCCAAACTCAGGTCAAAGGGTTTTCATTCAAAATGACGTGAATTATAGCACGAACATCAACAATTCAGATGGCCTGGACCAGGAAAGTAGGCTAGGGTATAGTGATCCCAACTCGATCTTTTCTCCAAAGGGAAGAGCGCAAAGAGATCGACAAATCCTTGAAGATAGACAACAAGAAGGAGAATCTGTGATAGAACATTATCATAGATACATGAATCTCGCCACGAGACGCTATGATCAAGATGAAATCCTCTTGGTAAATCTGTACCGGATGATCGTAGGTAATAAATCTCCGAAGAAGAAGAAGAAGGATGGCTCCCACAACAATAACAACCAGGGCGGCAGAGGCAACAATCCTCAAGATCCTCCCCCACCACCATCAAATGGAGCCAACCGGGTCATCAACAGCATTTATGGCTATACCGAAGAAGCAATTTCTCTAACTAAGCTGAAGGATAGTGTGCGGACCCCACCACATACCAAGCTGGTTAACAAGAGTCTCAACCCCGAAGAAGCCATTACTTTCTCGGACATGGATGTCATACCAAATCAGGCGCCTCACTCTGATCCTCTCATTATCTCAGCAACCATACAAGATTCTTTGGTAAAAAGAGTCTTCGTAGACAACGGAAGTGGAGTAGAAGTAGTATTCCAAAATTGCTTCCAGAAGTTAGGATTTACCAAGGAAGACCTCAAACCTACGGGTCCGATCTTGGGGTTCACCGGAAATCCCGTAACACCTCTTGGAAAAATCACACTCCCAATTACAGTAGCAGACGGAGCCAAGAGCCTAACCTTATACTGCACGTTTGTGGTAGTAGACACCGTCACACCTTTCAACATTATCTTTGGCAGACCTTGGATGTGCCAAGCTATAACCGTATGGTCTCCCTACCATCTGATGCTAAAGTTTCCGACACCACAAGGAGTAGCTTCAATCAAAGGAGACCAAGGAGTGGCGCGTTCTTGCATGATCACGGCCATCCGTGACGCCAGAAAAGTGAGCAACATCTCGGACGACAACACTAGCTTAGGAAATTTGGTTCCCAATCCTGATCTCGAATAATCTATGGTGTTTTACTGCGAGGAAGATGACGGTTATATGTCAAAGGATCCTCCAACTCAGGGGAAAGTGGTGCTAAAAGTTTTACTAACCAGCCCCGAGGAAAAGGACCATCCTTACGTTTCTCATTTCGATTTCCAAGCCACCAATAATGAAGCTGAATATGAAGCCCTCATTACGGGGCTAAAACTAGCAAAGAAAATTGAGGTCGAGGACCTCGAAATCTTCAGTGACTCACAGATCGTGGTTCAACAAGTTAAAGGCGAATACGAAACTCAAGAGTACAGTCTCTAGAAATACCTCGAGATAGGTAAGCCTCTCCTAAATCAATGCCAATGTTATGAGCTGAATCATATCCCCCGAGAAGGTAACCGCAAGACGGATGCGCTTAGCAAACTTGCCTCCTTGGACCTCAACATAAGATCTTCTCAAGAATTGTTAATGGAAACCCTGGCGAAGAGAAGTCACGAAGAAAGTAGCATCATGGCTGTTGACATCTCAGACACATGGATGAACCCCTACATTGAATACATTCAAATAGGTACCCTTCCCGAGGACAAGCACCTTGCACGGAAAGTCCGAGTTAAAGCTCCAAAATATGTCATCCACAACAACATCCTATACAAGAAAGGTTACCTCCAACCCCTACTCAAGTGTGTTGGACCTTCCGACGCGGAACACTTAATACAAGAAACACATGAAGGAGTCTATGGTAGCCACCAAGGTCCACGTACCGTCACCCGAAAGCTCCTACAGATGGGTTATTTCTGGCCTACAATGCTACAAGACGCCAAAAGATATATCAATTCTTATCATCGGTGTCAGATATTTTTTAAGATGATCCACATGCCGCAGGAGAATATGATTACCATCCAAGAATCCTGGCCATTTGTCCAATGGGGCATAGATCTCGTTGGACCTTTTCCTACAGCCCCTGGTAACTTCAAGTACCTCATAGTGGCTATCGATTATTTCTCAAAATGGGTAGGGGCTGAAGCCTTAACCAACATAACTGGCAAGATAGTTATCAACTTTTGCTGGAAGAATATCATGTGTCGATATGGCATCCCGAGATACATAGTGACCGACAATGGAGCACGATTTGCTAATGATCCCTTCAAGAAATGGTGTACGGAGAACGGCATACACCAGAAGCTCACCTTGGTATACCATCCAGAAGCTAATGGCCAAGTAAAGGTTACGAACCGAACCTTGGTAAGCGGCATCAAGAAGCGCGACGAAGGAGCTAAAGGAAACTGGATCAAAGAACTACCAAGCGTGATCTGGACCCATAGAACCACACCAGCCACAGCAACAGGAGAGACTCCTTACAGCTTAGTCTATGGGTCCGAGACGGTCATCCCCATGGAGAATGGAGTGCCCTCTGCCCGTACTTCCCAACCAGACAACGAAGATGGCACTGCCAACGAGGAAAATCTTCGTCTCGACCTTGACCTCTTAGAGGAGAAGAGAGCAAATGCTACTATCCATGAGGCCAAGGTGAAGGAAAGAGTCAAGCGCTACCATGATAGAAGAGTCCGCTTGGCCACTTTCGTTAAAGGAGACCTTGTAATGAGGTTAAATGAAAAAAGTAAGAAAGAAGTGGAAGAGAAGCTATCCCCGAACTGGGAAGGTCCATATCGTGTCCTAGAATCCCATCCAGGGGGAAGCTACCTATTGGAAACCATGAAGGGGGAACCTATACCACGAAGATGGAATGTGATTAACTTACGAAAGTATCAGGGAAGATAAAAACTCAATGGAGAGCCTCACAAAGGTTCGAGACTATCAAGAACGTCCGAGAAGTCTCATCAAGGGCCGAGACAAGTATGCTCTAGTGCAAACGGGTACTCAAACTCAAACCCACTATCTACTTTACTTCTATTCTTAAAGTTATAAACTTAGATTGAAGTCATGATATTTTTATACTTATCTTTATAACAAGCAATCTTTAAATTCCTTTTCTAAAAGGAGGATTGTTGTCTTAAGTATAACATTGATTGCTATTCAAAACAATATACTTTATAAGGTATATGATTGGTCAACTTATAAGTTGTTTGGATCCAACATTCAAATACCAATCGTTTTGAATAAAAGAGGAAGGTTCGAGATAAAGTACTTCAAAAAGTGCTTGATTGAGGTCTATAGACCAAAAGGGCAGACGTGCTCGAGAATCAATCATCTCAACATAAAGAGGAGAAACCTCAAAAACAAAAGTTGAAGTTCATATCAAAGGTGTTATTACATCAGAATATGATACTTCTAAAAAAGTCCCTCAAAAGGGCACACATAAAGAGGAGAAACCTCAAACAAAAGTTGAAGATCATATCAAAGGTGTTATTACATCAGAATATGATACTTCTAAACAAGACCCTTAAAAGGGCGCATAAGAGGCTAAACCTCGAACCTAAAAAGGACATATCAAAGGTGTTATTACATCAGAATATGATACTTCTAAAAAATTCCCTCAAAAGGGCACACATAAAGAGGAGAAACCTCAAAAACAAAAGTTGATTCATATCAAAGGTGTTATTACATCAGAATATGATAATTCTAAACCTGACCCTTAAAAGGGCACATAAGAGGCTAAACCTCAAACCTAAAAAGGACATATAAAAGGTGTTATTACATCAGAATATGGTACTTTTAAATATACCCAATAGGGTTTCCTAGGACTTCACCAGAAGTGACACTTGAGAGATGAGCTATTGTCAACTTTTCTGCACGCTGTGACATTAAAGGATTTGGCAAAAGATGCCTGAGGAAGAAGCCCAACAACATCAAGTACGCAGAGTGTTCATCATGGACAACTGCGAAGACCTGATCCCGGAGTATCTCAGCTTGGCATGAGCTCCTTTCCAGTAAATAATGAGACCAAGGTTCATGTGCGAAGGATTTCAGGCTTTGAAGCTGACGAGGAGATGCCAAGACTAATCCATCTTATTAGTGGAAGAACTAGAAATCACCTCATCAAGAGAAGGTAACTCAGGATACTTGGCTCTAATAAGCCTCAAGAAATCCCCTGATGTTACTATCTTCTCGGAGGGATCCAGTGCATCCAAAAACTCAGCCCCAGGGATCCAGGGTTTTGCAGTCAGAGCAGAGAGCTTATCAGCAGCATCTGGATGAGAAAAGATTTCCTCCATCATCTTCACCTCCTTCTCGGATTGGCATAGTCGCAAGACGCCACCCAAGATCTCATGCAGTTCAGAGGAATGGAACAAATCCCCATACTCCTCCCTATGGCTCTGAAACTCGGGACTACAAGTAAGGAAGGCACTCCAAAGCTTTAGAAGTCGTTTAGGCTCCTCTGAATCCTTCTCCTCGGTTTGATTTTGCGACAGCTCCTCAACAATATCTCGATAAGTATCCAGCTCTTTCATATCTCGTCGACAGCAGATCCATATTCTCGGCCTCCAACTGCTTCACCCTAGCTTCCAGTTGAGTCACATCCAATGGAGTCTGAATGGGGGAAGCTAGCGCAACAGACTTGGCAGTCACAGACGAGAGGGAAACCTCCATCTTCACCTTCTTTTCCTTGAAGGACCGGCACTTGACATGTAATTCCATCACGGAATCAGACAAGTAACGGATCACATCATTAGCTCGAGGCCCCACCGTGGACAGATCCGCCATCAGCTGTGAAATCAAAGGCATATTAAAACTGGCATCCAAGACATCTATGCAGTATGATAAGAGAGATGAATACCTCAGAAACGAAGGGATATTTCTTAGAAGACTTCCGACAAGCCTGACCATCCTCTTCCTCTGGGCAGCACAGGTAGTACTTTAACTTCTTCAGAGAAGCATCTTCAGAGTCCACCAACTCAAGGTCAGATTCATCATCTTCGGAGGACTCCTCCACCACCGGTTCCATCTCCTCGGACTGTACTTCCTCGGACTCCTCTGCTTCCTCATCTATGGCCTGGAGAGAGGCTTTCCCCTTCTTGATCTTTTTCTTTGGAGGAGATGCTATATATATAAAGATGACCATCAATATGTTACACAGGAAAATATACTACATCATTAAAGCATGGGAAGTGAAGGGAGTTACCTGAAGAAGACCGGATGGAAGAAGATTCACCCTGATTCCGAGGAGATTTTCTCGGACCTCCTTTCCTGGCTTTCTTTTTTCTTCCCTGGATTTTATCAGGAAGGGCCCAATTCCGATCAGGCTTCAAAAAGCTGGAGGTAGATTTCGACCGAGGAACATCCAACATGTACGAGTAAGTGATACTGGGCCACTGCCATACAGAACCATGTGCGCCCAGAACAAAATCCTTTCTTTGAAGGGTAATTTCCTCTTTTAGGAGCTCCCCAATGATGCCTTTAAGTGATTAGGAATGATGAAACCTCTGTCACGAGCTATAGCGTCCTTCAGATGGGGATGCAAATCAGGGACCTCGTACTTGCTTCGATCGTAAGTGAAACGGTCTGCCTCCCACGCACCACTGTTATTAGGAAACGTGATGGGTTTCCTCTTCCTCAGAGTGAGGGTAATGTACTCTTAAGTCTCAAAAGAGAATAACGTATACATACTCCTGAATAAATCCAGGCTTGGATCGTAGTTTTTCCGAGCACACCAGGAAATCACCGCCATGATTAACACTACCACATTGGAATGTATTTGGCTCGGATGCAGTTGATGATGTTGCAGGAATTCATTAAATAAAGGAGGAAAGGGAAAACTTATCCCTTGCTGCAAAAACCTCCCATAAAGTACCCATCGAGTGGGGCTCACCAGATCTACAATGGGAACTTCTCCATCCTCGAGTTTCAAGCCAGCCTCAAGAGGATATGACAGCCTGCAGGACCGCATATACCTTAGAGTATTTTCATCGACCACCTTAGTGACATCATTCACACCATCGGCAGCCGGAACCCGTTTATCGATTGGGGGCTCCACATTAGGGTCTATCTCTGACCCAGAGGCTTCATCATCTGTCACTACAGTTACCGCCTGCAGCGGTGTAGCAATGGTAACCTCCATCAGTTCCTCAGACTCAACCTCTAAGAACAAGCTACTCAAGTCACGAGCAGCTGGGGCTCTTCCTTCAACAACATTCTCTCCATTACCAGAGGGAATGCTAAAGTTTGCTGATGACATGGCAATGCAGAGAATGGGGGGAAAAAGGTTTTGAGAAGAAAACGATGAAGAAAGACAGGAATTTAGATGAGAAATTTTGCAGAGATGTAAAAGCTTAAAATTGCTTGCATGAAAATTGATGATAAACACAAGGAAAAGTTACTTGATTATTTAATCAGTAATTATCATGCATTTAAGTGGAGTAATTATCTCGACTCGCGAAACAATACAGGTAATTGGAAGGTTGGTCCTCCTCACCGCCAGAAGATACAATGAATCAAGACCACGTGTCAGTTCCCTCAGAATTCAAGAAGGCAAATTCAGATCCAACCGTCCACGTGTCCTAATGGAATACGAAAGAACTTGAAGCTAGATATTCAGAAGGGTAAAGCCCGAGAAAAGAGTCTCTGAAGGACACCCCGAGTTTAATACTCCGAGTTATTCTCCCTCGAGTTATTGGTCTTCCCTCGAGAAGCAAGCCTCTTCTTCAACCTTCGAGATGGAATACTCTATATTCTGAAGATCTACCTTGGGGCTACTGATAAGTCCATGGTTCGTATTCGGGCCTCATTCATACTCGGACCAGGGCCTGAGAAGGGTCGTGGGCTCGAGGTACGCGGAGGATAGATCCACGGGTCCATCAATCCTAATCCTTATAAGGAATGCGTATATTATGAATGTTCTGCAAGGAATATACATCCTCTTAAAGATGGTAATACAGCCATCCTAAACATGGTAACACAACCATATCAGAAATATACTTCTATTATACATGGTAATACAACTACTATTCCCATAAGAGTTGTAGTCATACCATAAATACATATCTTGGTGATCTACGGATTGTAGCCATATAAATAACCTAAAGGTTTGGTAGACCTCTCAATATAATCTCATACTTTACGCCTCATGCAAATATACTGACTTGAACGTCGGAGTGTCTATCCCCAGGACACCCGGGGCCTTTGTTTTGCAGATCAGTTCGTGAGCCTGGTTCATCGTCGAAGTGTTGGTGTCCGGCATACATCATTGATCACTTATAATTAAGTTAATATTATAAGTAACTTGGTATGTGAAACTGCTTGTCGAATCTTTTTATTTTATGTAATAATGCATGATATTTATGCATGAAAGAAAATGAAATTTTCTAGATCAAATTGAATATATTTGATGATATCTTGAATGGATATTAATTTTCGAAATATGTTGAAACAAACATAGAGCACGAGATATGTGTTTTTGGCAATCTTGGATTGCAGGATCAAGCACAAATGTGTTGGTCACATTTTTTGGTTACAACATATTGTAACCTGGATACATGTGAAAATTAATATGTTTACAAGCATGATATGTATGTTGCATTTTGTAAACCAATTTGTGTCTTTTTGGTTGGCCGGCTAATCAATTAAGTAACTTTGTTATTAATAAAGGATGACTTAAGGTAGCATTGCATGATAAATAAATTAAATAATTTAGTATATTGCTGGTGCTAGATATGAATTAATTCTTTGTATTGAAATTGCATGCAATGTGATCAGAATGCACGAGTAATTATATGGTGATGCATGCTTAATATAAGTTAAGTGAATTTCACTAAAATTGCATGTGTGAAATTAATCAAAATTAAGGGAAAAAGAAATAATTTTGTCAACTTATATTGACTGCCATGTGTATATTTTCCATGGAGGATGACTAATTAAATTAATTTGTCAAGTGCATGGTTTATGGTGTTAATTTGTACTAGCTTTTATAAGTGACAGTACATCATGATTTATTATATATGAAATACATGTGCACGAAAATTATGAAAATATTTACATATCATTTATAATTTGTGCATGCATGAAATTTTACCGGATTAAAGCAAACAAGAAATTGCGGTGGGTAAAATGAACTAATTCGTTTGCCAATTATACTTGGAGCTATTTGATTTGAATTGGTAAATTGATTCCATGATATTTTGACTTGAGTAATCATGTACATAGTAAATGTGTTGATGTTAGCGCCATTATTATGTGATCATAAATTATGTGGAAATTTCTTACTAAGTGATGACACGCTATTTGACTATAATAGTTTGTGCAAGTAAAATACTTGTGGTTATTAATGTATATCCTGGAAAATAAGAAATAGTTGATTTGGAAAAGAATCATGATTTCAAGAATATATAAAATTCTTGGGAACAAAATTATGATTTGGAGGGAAAATCTAAATTTTTGTTGAGATGTAAAAGGTTTGAATAGCATTTGATCTTGTGAATTGTTTTGTGGTTCAAGACAATTTAGAAATGGATAGATTTCTTTGTCGTTGATTTTATTCGTTCCATTTTTATGGAAGGATTTCAAGTTCATCTTGAAAATAAAAGAAACTATGTCTCTTGTGGAAGACGTAAACCATTTGTGATTTGCGCATAACAAATGGTAAGTCTAAAGATAAGACGGAAGTCATTTGTGATTTTGCACATAGAGGTAAATATCTAAAGGTGCAAGAATGACAAGTCTAAGGTTAAATTAAGAGACTTGGATTGTTATAAAAGTTTGATACAGTTTAGCAGACCACTTGACGAAGTGGTTAAGTTAGGGACTTTCTAAAGTCGGTTATCAGGATGTTTAAAGCCTATTTAAATCTTTGATGGTGGTATACCCAATTTCGCTCTAGTACAACGCTAGAGTTAAATTCAATGTGGAAGGCCCATTGTTTTAGATTGAAACATATAATATTATATCCCGAAAGATATATGTTTGGACATGCATGAGAGACCAGAGGTTGAAGTTTAACTTCTTAATGAATCTTTTGACAAAGTATATATGCATGTGTACGATTAAAAAGATTCATCTATATGTAGTGCGAAGTGTAGCCGCTTCAAGAAGCCCGGGCTTGGCTTTGTATGCACTCATGAATGGATATGGACACATGGCTTGTATAGTTTTGATTTAACTTTTGAGCTGTTTTGAACTTGTGTGTGTTTTATCTTCAAGTGTTCAAATGGGTTGAAGGGTTCAATCTTTTAGACACCCCGATTCTCGAGCATTTGGAATGTGTAATTCACTAAGATGAAAATTCAATCTATAAGACATTTTCATTATGGGAAAATTTGTATTAAGGGCAGTATAAGTTTCAAAATTTAGAAGTGGGGTGCAACTATTGTGTAATCTCTAAAAAGGGCAGTACTTATTAATTAAAAATTATTAATATTTTATTGGTACTAAACTGACACTAATACCCCTCATTCACTTTAATTAAGGTGATTAATAAAATAATCTGTACAACGCCATGAAAAAAAATCACAAGTTCTACAGGAAAACACTAGAACAGCAAAAACCTATGGGAAAAAATCCCATCTTGAACTAAGGCACTCCCTCCCATTAGCCCTCATTCTATCAGAACCAGCTTCAAAGCTCAAAGTCACTATTCAATGTTTCACCTAGCCTATACAAACACACAGATAGTCCCCCAAAAAACAACACAGAAAATCCCTTAAAACCTCGATTTCCTAATCGGTGTGTTTTCGTCTGCATCGCAGTCATCTTAGGGATTTTCCTTTGTCATTACTAAGTTTCTTGATATATTGTTAACATTACTAGTACTGTAAATTCCCTTCGGTTCGATTCATTGCAGCATTATGTGCTTATTCTATTCCATTATCAAAACACAACTTTGTGCGATACTAATGATGGACAGAAATATTCTCCTCCTGTTGCTATGTTTCCTTGTGCTTTCAAATGTCATTGCTAAGAAAAGCATAGTAACTGGTCAATATGTTCCTCTTGCCTTCAATTCAGTGTTATACAGGATGCTAGTTCTAGTTATTTGCTGCCAAACTGGACGAGGGAGGCTCAGTTTGCAGCTGGATTGGAATCGAATGCTCGCCTTTCCACTGTCTTGAATATCTCATATCTAGACCTTGGTGGTACTATACCTCCACATATTGGTAACATTTATTTTCTCCCATCTTTGGACATTAATAGCAACCATTTGTATGTCCAGCTGCTGGTGGAGATTGTGAAACTCAGAGGACTCTACAACTATTTCATTAGCATTGATATATCCATCTTTACAATATACTCAACAATTAATGCATAAAAGACACCACATCAAGATTTATTCAGAGAGCTATAAAGGTTAAATCAGATCGAAGAACTTCATACTTAGTTACATGTTACGGTACCGGGATACAAATGGAGTTAAAATGTGTGACAACGATCAAGCAGGTAAATAACATACCTATACTGCATTATCACAAAATTTATACGTCATATTTACTGGCCAATGCAAGAGAAGCTCTACAAATGCAAGAAGAACAAACCAAACTCTAAAACCAGTAAACAAGTTCTTCCATCTTCCAGGAAATGCACCTTCTAAAAAATAAAGTATGAGAATTTTCATTCATAAAAATGAAATACAAGCTACTTATTCAATCCAATAACAATGAATAAAGATAATATGATGTTCAAGGCAATTATTCTTCGAGTCATAATCAAAATGCCCCTAACAATCAAATCGGTTCTTTACATGTGGCACGATTGTGACCGGTGCTGTTACAACGCGAACATCGAGATATCCTCTTCTCCATGAATTGAGACTCCATTCTTCTTTTGCGCGGCCTTCCAGGTTGTCTTCTAGTTCTTGGTGGGAGTAAACCACATTGAGAACAAATACCTTGAACACATCCCTCATGTCTAGTTGCAATTGGTAACTCATCTAAAGATGGCGCATCAAAAGTTGGAATTCCTGCCATTGTTTCAACATATATTTTTTCCTGCAACTCCTTTCTGTACCATTCACTAGTGTAATCATATATATTTAGACTTTGACACTCTATTGCACAACAAGCACGTCGACATGGAATTCCCGTGATCTACCATTCCAAGCAAGTACAACTCTTAGTACCTAAATTAACAACAATTGTACCTCCGCGCCTCTCAGAAATTTCAAACTCAAGAGGCGGTCTTGGAGATGCATGCAAACCTTCTCCCAACTTGATTTTTTCACTAAGCTTTTCCTGAATCCTTCGTCCTATATTATGCTTCCATGTGCGCAAATCATCCACTTTATTGCAAAGCAACTGAGAATACTTTGTAGCATGAACTTGCATCATTCTTCCAATAGGCAGCAATCTTGCTTCCCCCATCCAAGCATTAAAATATTCAGCAATGTTACTGTTTAGCCAATCCCAACGCGGTTTACTGAATAAGGCATTACTCCAATGCTCGGGTTTATTCCGCAAGACCCAATTATGCAATAATGGCTGGAATTCTAACATCTTGTTCATAGCTTTTTCATAGTCACGGATGGTTCGTGCATATGCAACAGCATCAAGTAACTTGTGTGCACTTTTCTTTCCACTCCTATCAAGTCTGAAATCAGAATTTCCAGTGATAAATGTGCTGAAAGTTTCTTGTAAATGTCGATAACAATGTGCATGATTCACTTCACCAAACAATGTGTTAACACTAGTAAGAATAGAAGAATTCTTGTCAGATATAATTACCACCTCTCGATCACGCAATAAGCCTTTAAGTTGCTCTAAAAACCAATTCCAATCACCATCATTATCTGATATAACAACACCATAAGCCAAGGGATACATACCATTATTGGCATCAATCGATGATGCAGCTAGCATAGTACCCATGTATGGTCCACTCAAATGGAAACCATCAATGAAAACCAAAGGCCTGCATCCAGCATGAAATCCACGTATTGAGCAACCATAGGAGACAAACAACTGTTTGAATGTTCCATCATCATAAGATGACCAAGTAGCTATAGTATCTGGCATAACTTCCTTCAATCTAGAACAATACCAAGGAATCAACTTATAGGAATCCTCCAAATTACCATCCAAGAATAACTTTGCTTGCTCTTTCACTTTCCAAGCTTGTTGATATGACATCTCATAGTGGTAGTCACTCCATGAATCCTTGCATATCTGTCTGGGTAAGTAGGATGGAGAGCTAAATACCTTTTCAGTAAATATGTCACCAAGCAACTTAGAGTTGTACTTAGGCTTGAATTTCAACAAATCTTCAACCGAATGTGTGTGGAGATTCTCAAATTTTCTAATCGAAACCTGGTCCGTGTTTCCATCTCGCATTGCTGAAATTTTCCAAGGACAGCCATTTACACCACACTCTACTTTCAAATAGCCCGGTTTGTTGTGTGTGTACTTGTAGGGAAACCTGTGTGCAATAGAGTACTTATATATCACAAATCGGAAATGATTTGCATCTTCAAAAACTTGTCCATGGCCAATAATGATGTCATCCCAAATACTCGTTGCACTTTGAATGGCTTGATCGTGAATAAGCGATATCTCAGATGTGCTGCAAGTGGGAACACTGTTATTTTAAACTTAATCTCTTAATTTGAAATAAGGGAAATACATACCGAAGAAACAAAATACATTGTTTGGGATCAGATACTTACATGTTTCCATTAAGAGTATCAGATGGAGCTACATTTTCTGAATTAGACACATAAACGTGGCCAAAACCATCATTCAAGTGTATGAATGTATGGAAATCGGTATCATCTTTCATCATAATAAGTTGCTTGTAGTCAAACTTCACAGTATAATTGTTTTCCAATTGGATCAAGGGCTAACTTCTCGTATACCATAGTTACGAATTCTCCAAAAGCCATTCCATTTGACAAATTAAGAGAGTTAGTTATCCCTCCAACATATGTAATCGAACCATCTGGAGAAATACGATTTTCACCACCCCAATGACAAAAGCAAAAGAGATCTTTCTCCATTATGACTGTAATCTGCATATACCAAAACTAAAATCACTATTTGAAGTTGGAAATCATCAATAATAACTAAACTTATCAGCTTCGAAACTGCCAACTACAAGAAAGAATCAATGAAAGTGACGATCATGCTTAACAGTAAACTAATCCATTTATCATATCATCCTAAGAGCTAACATTGCATGTAAGTGAATATAAACATCTTAAAAATCACCACTTCATCTTCATGAATCTAATATAAGTGATGTCCCAGAAAATACATATAAATGCACAAAAACATCTAGAATGTATATAGATTGCCACACTTTGTCATACATTCAGAAAACACATGTCAATTTGGTTCAACAATTCAATGAGGAATTTCATCGAACACTTCATGTTCAATTCATAAATTGTTAGCATTACCTCATAAAATACCAATATTCAACTAAAATAAGAATAAGAAGATGATGAGAACAAAATGTGATAAGAAGACGATGAGAATATGCACCGTTACGAAGACGATCATCGAATTCGAAAAACATATTAGATGAAAATTTTAAATAAACCACACAAGGATTACCTAATAATTGTCGAAAACACTGATAAAGATGATTGAATTATCAAAGTACGTCGTAGTGTTGTTGACGGAAGTTATGGCTGGGTTCTGGTGGCGGAGAAACGGGTATTTGGGTTCGAACACAGAAAGGATGTTGCTGCTGCCATGGCGGGACTTTTCTGAAATCATGTGCTTAATTATTTTATTAATCACATTAATTAAAGTGCATGAAGGGTATTACTGTCAGTTTAGTACCAAAAAAATATTAATAATTTTTTAATTAATAAGTACTGCCCTTTTTAGAGATTATACAATAGTTGCACCCCACTTCTAAATTTTGAAACTTATACTACCCTTAATATAATTTTTCCCTTTCATTTATGCACTTGTTTGGTTTTGATGGATTATTGGATTTTCCGAGTCAGGGATTATACTTAAATGGGGGAGGATTGTTGGTATTTTGTTTAAACACCGGTTTAATTTAAGTATAATTGGATTCGAGATAGTGAACTCGAGATGTTATAACAAGGTTGGTGGTGCGGAGTGCACACTTGTAAAAACAATCACTACTACAATTTTGCATCATTTAAGGCGGTTAGCCTTCACGTTTCAAGGCAGAAGACAAATGCCTTCTCTGGTATTGCCTTAAGACCTGAAAAAGCTTTAAGGCGGTTCCTCTTCAGCCTTAAAATTTTTCTGTTTTAAGGCGTTTCTTCCGCCTTAGAAGTATGTCCCTTCCGCCTTTATCAATTGTTGCGAGGTCGCAACACCTACTAAAATCAAAACCTAACTGACCAAGTGGCGAGTTCGCAAGGTTTAAAGCAAGGTTGAAATGATGTGTGAGTCTGACTGGTTACGACAGCTGTTGGCGAATCGCTAAATAAAACGTAGCGAGTTCGCTACACTAGATTTTAGACAGGGTTTATGGTCTAGGGTTTAGGACGTAACTTGAGTAGTTGCGACCCCAACAAGCGATCGCAAGTAAATTACTAGCGAGACCGCTGGTTAGCCTGGACAAGATGTTAGATAGTGAACGAGCGCACTGGCGGTATCGTTTGAGGCTCGCCTAAAACTGTCCTAGCGAGTTCGCTACGACATCTCTTATTATTTTGTAGCGAGTTCGTAAGTGTACTCTCATGCATGATTAGACGACGTCGTATTATCTGAGATTAGGCGATTTTAGTAGTTTATTGGCGAAATCGCTAACTTGCTCGGCAGGCTTGACGAGCAGACTGGCGAGCTCGCTGGGTCGGAGACTGGAGAGGTAGTGGCTAAGGAGCGACAGAGTTGCGAATACGCTAGTAAACTGTGATTGGGCTTGATTTTTGTAGATTTGTGGCGATATCGCTTGTATATTTCGCTAGGCTTGACGAGTCAAGTTGCGATGGCGTTAGACATAATATTGGTGAGACAGAGGTCAACCTAGCGAGCTATGTGGCGATACCGCCACCTATGCTTGACTACTGGCGAGAACGCATGTAACTCGCAAAAGTGTTTTGGTGCTTAACGAGAAAGGTAACGAGCTCGCTAGGAAAAAAGCCTAGTACATTAATTTTTGATATTTGGTAAATTTTCCGCACAAATAGTATAAATGGCATATCTAAACCTGTCATTTGCAAGATATATGTAGTCCACTAAATGGCAAACACAAAGAACTTATAAATTATAATCCTTTGTATGTATAACAAATGTAGTAATACGACTTAGGTTTTACATGCATCCTTACGTGGTACGTGTGGTCTAGATATGAATTGAGCTCTAACGATGACCAAGTGCTTTGAAAATCTATCTCTCCCCAACTCTAACTCTTTTTTAGTGTATGCCAATTGATTTTCTTCGAGTATCTACGAATGAGATAGTTTATTAATACAAACTAAGGTAATTTGTAGGTAATAAATAGAAACTTTCATATTGTAAGAGTACTCACGCGATGTAGTTCCAAATTGTCACTTTTAAGGGTCTCAATGCACTCGTAGGCATACAACATCATGTAGTATCCACACTTCCAGTTGGACAATTTCTTGCGGTGCTGAAATTGAAGTAGTTTAACATATGGTACATAAATCTATTTGGGTGCAAATACGTAAGAAAGGAGTCGACATTTAACCTGAATTTGAATAAGTTCAAAGTTAAGAAGTGTATCTTCATTGACAGCGTGCATAGCAATCTCCAATAGATCGGCGAATTTTGTAGATGGAGCAAAATGTAGTGGATCAATCCAATAGACACGCTTCAATGATGGAATCATTGCAACAAAACTCCGATGACCACTACATATTAAACAACATGCACCTCAGACGATAACATAGATTATGTGCAATTGAAACATGAATCTACTAACCAAACAATTAGTAAATACATACCCCTCTAGGTATGGCCCAATGAAAATGGTTTTGCTCTTGTCGCTTAGCAACTTTGTAAGGTAAGCAAGCCTCACATGATTACCTTGTTGGGCTTGTTGCAAGCAAGTCGGGTGCAAAAAACCGATGAATGTCTTGGTCACGCTCAAAGAGACGTATTGCATGAACCTACAACAACCTTAGACCACAAAGTATCGGAAGAAGTATATAAATAAGGACACAATCAAGTAAGACATAAATACCACTAGGTTAAACAAAAATACTTACATTTGATGTAGGATTAGTATAGTATCAGGAAGGGTTTGTTTGTGCCAAAATAGGGTAAAATCTTCCCAAGGAACAACCACTTCCTTTGCCTCGCCAAAAACCTTGGAATTGGCTACAAAATAGTACATAGATTCACGGCTATAATGACCTAGCAAGTCAAATAGTGTGCGAACAAAACCCGGGAGAGCTTTCATGAAACCCACACACTCATCAGAGAGAGGAATCTTAGGGATTGGGAAATTAAGATCGGTAGTCTGTGTTGGTTGCTTTGTGTTCTTTGGGATTCATGTTGAATTGGCATCTACAACCAACCACGCGGGCCATACGAAAAAAAATCCCAAACCTTGACCAACTGTTATGCATTCATCCTCCTCAGTCACACGCAACAAGGCATCTTCTACAAACACCTCAACTATGGATACCCTTACAAACCCCTTAGGGACTTTTGATTTGTGATGCAAAGTCATATGAGGATAGGAATTCCCATTAGCAACGTGTATTGGTTGAGAATTATTACCTCTAACAACGTACAACTTGCAAGAATGGGAAATCTACATTGAAGGAAAAAAATTAGTTTGTAATAATAGTATTTTCATAAAGAAGTAGATGATTAAGCGTAATTAATTTGAATGTAAGGCTTAGACAAGAGTAATAACCTAACCTTTGTGGTTGGTTTGGGAAGTTGTATATCAACTTGAGGTTTGCTAGGAGCCAATGGTGTGTATATGTCGATGTGGTCTAATGGAGGATTTGGTTAGTCAACCTCAACTTGGGGCGGGGATGGATAGGAGCCTCTAGATGATGGTCCATTAACTTGATTTGTTAGACACAAATCATCGGGAATAGGATAATTCACAAAAGCACAAACATTGGCTAAGACGTCTTTCAAATTCTTGACCTCTTGCTCGGATTTTTTAGCTTGGCTTAAGGCTACTTGGAGTTTAGAGGGTTTTGGATTTTTGCCACCACGTTTGATCCCAAAAGCTTCAATTCGGGTCGCATATCCACCTATCCTTTTTGCTCTTCCAGGATGTTCGTCCTTACCTAGTGCTCTATGCAAGACATCATGTTTTCCCACCGGGATAAATAAACCCTGTTCCACTTCAAGCCCTACCTCATCCTACTCACAATAATATTGAAAAAAATTGGTTGTCGTATTTTAAATACATTGTGACGTTTTATTTTAATTTTAGTAACATTAATGGTTTTGAAAAGTATATAAACTTATATAACACGTACCACTCGACCGGCAATTCTCTTTGCCTCGTCGCTTGAGAATTTTCCGTCGGTCTTAATTCTACCAAGCACTAATAACTATTCTCGAGTATATTGTGTTGGGTCTTCGGCCATGACTTGGTTTTTTGCCCCTTCTAGGGGGGTGCCACCATCTACTAGTTCCTTAACCTCTTTATCGTATTTGTGTATTGATGTCTTCTTCCCCACACCCAAATATCCACACCATCAACCGGTGTAGGGCATATTATTATAAGCAGCTGCTTTACGCTTATCATCACCCACACCCTTTAAGAATTTTATTGGTTTGTAAGGATACACTAATTTAGGGAACAATTAAAGGTGTATAGGAAAAAAATTAAATTAAGCAAATTGAATTTTAGTACTAACCTTTGAATCATTTTCTAGTCATCGTGCCTTGAATTTCTCCCAAGATAGTGGCACAATGTGATTGTAACGATCCTTAGGATGTTGACCAAACCTTATGCCGTTTGGCCTAATGTACTCCTTGGCAAGAGTATATTTATGCTCGCGATGCGACTTTGATGCAATTTGTAATGCCTTCTTCTTCACTTGATCATAGGATTTGGCTTCGATCACAAAGGGTCGCTAACATTGATATAGTATAAATGGTAAGTCCTATTAATAAGGTATTACTAAATGTAAAAAAATTCACCTTGCATTCCTTCCACACACCCCTTTTGATAGCGGGGTCTAGAAGCCTCCAATCCGTAGTGTTTAGCGGCATATGTGTCCTACCTATTTTCCCACATCAACTAGACCATCTCTGGGCATCGTCGTAGGGCGCAATAGCTACACCAATGTCATTAAATTTGACATGTGTTAGAATTTTATTGTCGATTCGTGTCTCTATCTCGCGACAATGGGTCCTCATTTGTTCTTCTTTTGAAGCGCGACTAAGCTTCCTTGTTTTACGTTGTCGCGAATCACGAACAACATTTTCTCCACCACTAGATGAGTTGGAAGAAGTCGAGTTTGTTGGTTCACTCATTGTCCTTTCCTATGTATAGAGACCAATTTGTTAGTGGAAATGACAAAACATGTATATAGTCCACATTCCCCAATTAATGAATGTCTACAAACATGGTCATGAATATGCATTTACATACAAGTTAAGCATAATTTAGGTTACCTAGATACAAGTACCTAAAACCAATAAATGTAACAATTTAAATGGAGTCCGGATCCTCTACGCAAAACTCCCTACGCAATATGAACGCAAAAACCATTTACGATGTAGTTTTGACTATGTGTTAAACATAGGTTGTTATTCATATACTACGACTCAATGTTTTACTGGTTAAACGTAACTTTTGTAACAATTTCATTCCTATGTTACCTAGTATTTTTTATATTTTCCACATAAATTACATCATTAAATTGATTTTGTTATGATTATTTTTATAAAAAAACAGAAATAAAGTATGTGTAACATACGATTGTTATTGAATTTTAGTTCAAACAAGATGTTTTATAAACAAATCTGTAGAATAAATCTCGAGCATGATTTAATTATGTCATATGAGAAAAAATGTTTATCATTTACAACATGTATATGGATTAATTTTATAGCCGGATTTAATATATCTATTGCATTATAATTTTTATGAAAATAAAACTGTTTTTTACTAATATATACATTTTAATTTTATTTATATACAAAACTATGAATAATATATTTTAAATTATATGAATCTAAATATGTGTGTTTAAGATATTATTAATAAATGATTTCTTCTTTTCAAAAAATAATTTTAAACTAATAATGTAATTTAGTCTATAAAAAATAGGTAAATAACATGGTTAACACTTTATTTTTTTTACTTTCACCGTAAAAATATTATCAAACGTGGTGTATATTATCCTACTTTAAAGATAGCCAAAACTACGTCGTAAATGGTGTTGCGTACGAATTGCGTAGAGGATCCGAACTCATTTAAATGGACATAGTGGTGATTAATTAATGATGAATCATACCTTTAACACTCCAATAAATATATAACCCTAATGACCCTTAAAACTCACAAAATAAATATAATCAACTAAAAACCTGTACCTTTGCAATTCACAAATAAGTAGATGTAGAATTGATTGTAGTGTTAAGGATGGGTCTACCTTGTTTGTCCTTCTCCTACCCACACAAATGGTGCTACTAAATTCCAAAACAACAAGTGCAAAGTCATAATGGCAAGCATATGGGTAGAGAAACAAATAGTGGAGAAGTAATTGCAAAGCTTACCAAATTGCTTACACTTTGGATTGACCCACTTGAGATGTAGTTGAATTTATGGAAGGGTTTGTGTAGATTTGATGGAAGATTGATGTTGAAAGAGTAGAGAATATGTGAAAAGTGGAGAGATTTGGAAGAAAGATTCGACCATGAAAAGTGATAAGATGCCAAGTTTGTGGTCTTCTTGGCTTGGAATTATGCTGCTGACGACCAGAGGCGAGCCTTGTTGCGAGTTCGCTAGTTGTACGCATCAGGTTTCGAGCACCATGCGATAACGCCTAGTAATTAAACTCATGCATTCTATACCTTCATCATTGTAACTTGCGAATTCGCAAGAGGTCTAGTTCATAAATTTTAACCCTTGTGAACTCGCAACTGTGGATGCATGATGTAATTTTCTCAAACATCTACCACTCAATTTGATAATACATTTGTTAATTACCACGTCTAAGAAGATATGAAAGTGGTGACTTGAACGTAATAATGACATTGAATTTATTTAATTAGTTTCGTTATGGTAATAAGTGCGGAATAAGGTGTACATCAAATATATCGGCGTTGCGAGTTCATTTGATAATACACTAGTTAATTACCACATGTAAGAAGGTATAATGTTGGTGACTTTAGCGTAATATTGAAGTGGAGGTTAATAAATTTGTTTCATTAGAAATAAGTGTGGAATAAGGTATTTACTTGCGACTATGGCATGGAGTAATCAGTCTATTAATTGCAAGTGTATATATGTATGACTATTGAAAAGCATATCGTACTCTGAAGTCCCAAATGTTCATCGTATATTCAAATGGAGTTATGAAATAGCGTGTCAGGTACTAGCTGGTTGTGACAACATTAATGTGAATATAAGTGTGGAATAAGGTATTTACTTGTGACTATGGCATGGAGTAATCAGTCTATTAATTGCAAGTGTATATATGTATGACTATTGAAAAGCATATCGTACTCTAAAGTCCCAAATGTTCATCGTATATTCAAATGGAGTTATGAAATAGCTTGCCAGGTACTAGCTGGTTGTGACAACATTAATGTGAATATAAGTGTGGAATAAGGTATTTACTTGTGACTATGACATGGAGTAATCAGTCTATTAATTGCAAGTGTATATATGTATGACTATTGAAAAGCATATCGTACTCTGAAGTCCCAAATGTTCATCGTATATTCAAATAGAGTTATGAAATAGCTTGCCAGGTACTACTTGGTTGTGACAACATTAATGTGATTAGGTTGATAAACTTGATAACCAATGGGAATATATTATGGTTTATCGAATCATGTAATGTAAAAATGAATTAGATCATCCTCAGTAACATTGTTGTTGGTAAATACTGCGTAAGTGTTCATAACCAGTAGTAGTCACGTATATGTAATTTAGAACAAAGTACTATTAGTGTTGGATGTAATAAATGTATAGTAATGACTGATTAGTGCAAAGGAAGTCAAAAAATTCGCCAATAACATATCAAGTTCGACAACTTTGAACGTAACTTGGCTATTAAATCGCACATGTGACAAAAGATGAAATGATTTTACAATCATATATGTCGAAAACTTCCACAAATCAAGTTTCATGGGCGAAATTATATTAAATTAAAGTAAACAATGAACTATTTAATAAATGTTTATTTTACAAATATTTATAAAATATCTACAATTATCAAACATGATTTGAGATAGAAAATGTATACATGAAGAAGAATGCTTGCGAGTTCTCTAGTGTCAAGGTTGGTGGTATAAACCCTAAACCCATGATACCCTAAACCCACAAATCAACTGGCGAGGACCTTGCGAATTCGCTAGGTTTGAAGGTTGTTAGAATAAACCCTGAACCCATGAAACCCTAAACCCAAAAAAGTGACCCTCACCTTGCGAGCAAGTGGCGAACTCGCTAGTATGTATAACCACAAAAAAAATTGGGGGTTGGGCCTTAGACATTGATAGGCTGTAGGTGGTAGTATAGTGTTGTATATAGTATAGATTGGGCCTACTTGGCCTGCATATCAAAGTGTGTGTTTCATGTTCAGTTTGCGCGGGTCGGCGACTTATCGAACCATTCAGAAAACTTGAGCAATATATACTGAACAATTGACACTTGATTTGGCGATGTGGGAAAAATGCAAGCGAGCAAGGTTTCGACATCGCTAGTACTGAAAGTAATTTTAACTACCAAGCGAGTAAACTGGCGAAGTCGCAAGCTGGTGTAGTATATAAAAAAAATAAAGGTCGGGCAAAATAATTTTTGCCCAAATTAGAAAACCTAGACTTGAACTCTGTGATTTTGCCGGAGATCTAGTGATGCCGCCCAAAACTAGAGGTTCAGGCCGTTCGCAGGGGAGTGGGAGAGGCTAGGCCGGGGCCGGATCTAAGAGGAGGAGAGTGGACGGTGAGGAACAGGTAGCGCCGCCGAGCAGAGCTGAAGTGCCCGCCGGAAACCCACCGGGACAGGGCGGCGAGGAGGTGGATACTACCAACGACAGCCTCGACGAGCCACAGTTCTTCAATGACAAAGCAAGAGCGAGGTATGCCCGCTTACAGTCTCGTTCTGTAATTCAGAATAAGGTGTTTGATAGTAGCATTGTGCTTGCACTTAAGCTTGATTATGTGCTAGATTATTTTAGGGAACAGAACCTAGATCACCTTTTACAGCTTCCCGGCCCCATCTACAATGAGGAATTCTTGCAATTTTATGCTAATTTAGGGTTAGAGGAAGGGGTCGATGAAATAACTACCATAGTTAGAGGGGTTAAGTTTAAGGTTGATAAATTCATGATAAATAGTGTTTTGAAATGCCCCTACAAGAGCAGTGCAGATCTTAGACCAACCAAACCCGATGGCCCATACGAGGTTTACTATGAACAACGATTTCCAGCCACTAGCCCTAGACAGCCACTGAATGTAGTAGAGATGGCTCAAAAGTTGTTTAAAAGGACCTCGAATAGAGCGGGTAGAGCTAGGACATACCCAGTGTATAGACTAAGCGGGGAGCATCGATTAGTCTTTGAAATGATATGTGGGAATGTTCTGCCTACTTTTGGCCATGCATGTGAGCCATCAATTGCTTCTTTGACGCTGTTTTACTATGTTGTGGAGAAGATGAAGATCAATCCCGGCTTCACGATCCTTAGCCACATGATGAAGATGGCAAGGCATAAGAAAGCCGCAATTCCGTATGGGGGTTTGGTGACTGCCTTGATCAGAATAGCCGGTATCTTCCCAAGGGGTAGGCCAATGCAAATTGTTTATTACGACAAGGATTGGTTGCGTAATAAAAGGCTGGAATTGAAGGCGGATGGGAAGTACGAGAAGAAGAAGGAAGCTGAAGCGGCAGCGAGAAGAGCTAGGGGTGGTGTATCAGGTAATAAAAAATTTCGCTCATGTTAAAAACAGTTGCATAAGTCCATTCATAACTGATTCTTTGTTTTATTAATTGCAGACGCAGTGTTTGATGCTCGTGGTCGGTTGATAGTCAAAATTGGCAAGCTGGCCAATGAGATTGAAGTAGCGCAGCAACGTTCACGGGCGAACAACGACGCACTCAATCGACTTCTTGATAGCGGAGCCATCGACTGCGAGCTAAGCGATTCTGAAGAAATTCCAGATTTTTACAGCAGCTGCATGATGAGGTGAGCGCGCCAGGGGGTAGCAAGGATAATGAGAAAAGCAAGGCCACATATGAGTGTGATGGAAAGGTGGCGGGCCGAGAAAAGGATGATGAGGTTGATGATAGTGACGATGAAGAGGAGGAAGAGGATGACCTGTCAGATGGCGAGGACTTAGCGGAGAAGGCTGTGATGAAGAGGAAAGAGGCAAGAATCGCTGAGGAGGCGACGTTGGGGATGGAATCGACAGCTCAAGAAGATGCTGGCCCAAGTGCCACCAATCAAGTTGAAGGGACTGAAGACATTGCCACACCGAAACCTAACACCGATGCTTCGCAGAACATAACTAGTGAAGAACTACATGACGTTCTAGTGAAAGGGTTGTGATTTAGTTTTCTTTCTTTTGTGATAAAACATTGGCCAAGCTATGGCCTTTTTTTAGGTACAATTTGTGTAGTAACAGTTCTGGTAGTATGTGATGAAGATATATGAATGAGATGATCCTAGTTTGGCATCTGTTTTTGTTAAATATGGCATCAAAATTTGCACAAGTTTTTTTTCCTGCTAGTTTAGCGTGTTGCGAGTTCACCAGCACTAGCGACAATCATTAACGAGCTCGTAAGTAACTTGCAATCCTCAACAGAGCCTAACATCAGTTAGACTTGCGAGTTCGCTATAGTCTCGCCAAAGACTGACGATCTCGTAAGTAACTTGAAATATTCAACACAGCCAAATATCAGTTAGACTAGCGATCTCGCTACACTCTCGACAACCACTGACGAACTCGTAAGTAACTTGAAATCTTCAACAGAGCCTAACAAGAGTTACACTTGCGAGCTCGCTAGTAAGCTGACGAAGAAGCTCTAAACACTCACGATATCGCAAGATTACTTCATTCATATCTAGCATTCTGACAAACAGGCGAACTCGACAGATACAAGCTAATATGGAATAACCAGGCTTCTATCTGGCGAAATCGTTAGTGTGATGAGAAATGTGGCGAATTCGCTACAGTTAATATTCAACCAACAGAGCTGAGGTTGACGTATAACTGGCGAATTCGCTAGGAGTTTGAGATATTGGTGGCGAGTTCGCTACATTTAATATTCAACCAACAGAGCTGAGGTTGACGTGTAACTAGCGAGCTCTGGCGAGTTCGGGAACAGTGACCATAGAATTTAATTGAAAAATTAGATTAAAACGACAACGTTTTGACTGTAGACGAGTAAGGTGGCGAGTTCGCTAGCTTGTTGTAGTATAAAAATAAAAAACCTGTGCAGTTCTATTCCAAACGTGATCCCCAAATTCAAATCAAGGAAAAATCCCCAAATCCAACCTAGCCCAAATTTCCCAGTGATTCAGATCATCCATGGCAAGAACAAAGCACCAAGCCCCAAATCCATTTGGTTCCAGTCGCAGAGAGGTAGCATCGTCTTCAACCAATCAAGCGCCGGCTTCATCAACTGCTTATGACAAGCAAACGTTTGTAAGTTTACTTGCTTATGATGCGTATTCTAACCTAATGAAGCATGCAACGCTGCTAGATTGTTATGTGTTAGATTTCGATCAGATTCAGCAACTAGGGTTGACTAATGTGCTACAAACCTTTAGAGATCATGACTTGCATGATTTATTAGGACTGAATTACCCCTCTCATAAGGAAGAAACTTGTCAGTTCTATGCCAATTTCCATCAGCTTATTGAGGAGGAGAAGGAAACAGGGCGTTGATTTACTAGGGTAAACAAGAAGGATTTTGAGATAGGAGAAGAGTTTTATAACAAGGCTTTAGGCGTGTCGTATGCTGTAGAAGAGGATTATAGTAACCCTGCCCCAGAAGGTTTTTATTGTAGAGAAAAGTGGCCTAAAAGTGGTGGATTTGACGAAGCTTACCTACAAAACTTAGGTTTCAATTACTTTGGCCGGCCTAAGGGTCCCCTAGGTAAGCCGAGGGAATACAAACTTGAGAAGTTGACTTGTCACCAAAGAATCTTGTACGAAATGATAGCTAGATCACTTGTGCCGAAAGGCGGGTGGATAACCGAGCTTAACTACACAACAATTATGATGATTTATTGTGTGATGGAGGAGCTAAGGTTGAACCCGGGCTATGTGATATTTGAGCATATGAGACAAAGTGTAGTTGAGAATCGACGCCCTGTGACTAAGCTTCCATATGGTAACTTCATTACCATGTATCTTACAACCACTTTCCCTAAGATGAAATTGTCCGCAAAGGCTCAAGAGTGTATGTTTTACACTATGGAATACTTTCAGAGGAAAGGTAAATGTGAGCTGGTGGATGGTTCTTAGCAGGCGGCGGAAGATACAACCAAAAATCCTTTGGTGCTCGACGAGGGAGAGGTCAGAAATCAAGTTGAAGGTACACTAATTTAGTCATTATGCATTCTAAATATGTATTATTAGCTTTTAAATATGCTATTGTATGTAACATCTTGATGTAAGTAATATTTGCTTCCAATGTTTGATCAGAGCTCCAACCGGAAGCATACTACAAAGGCCTAGAGGACACTGTCGACCTGATGAGGGAAACAATCACGCATGTTAATCAGGAATGCTGGTGTACCGAAAAGGTGATACGTGGAATTGAAAGGGCACAAGCGAGTAAGAAGGCCAAGAAGAGTGTACCGTCTCCACCACCATCTACTGAAGGATAGATTAGTGTTTTCTGTTTTTTTGTATTTCACATTGGATGTTAAGTTCACTTATATGTTGTGCGCAACACTTTGTTTCCTTCTCTTGAAGTTTGTTGTTGGATTTAAATGAAATTTATTTTCTTCACAAACTACTCTATACATCTGCCTCAATTATGCAACAGTATTTTAACAGTACTTTGTTGTCTACTGGAACAAATAATTCTGAAATTTGAAGCTAAATATTGCAAAATGACACTAAGCTAGTGAGCTAACGAAATCGCAAGCTCCGAAAGTCGTGTCAATACTATAATTTTGAAAATTCAACCATGGAAACTGGCGACCTCTCAAGACCCTAGCTTGGTTCTGGCGAGCTCGCAGGTAGCTAGAACAGAGTGACAGAGCTTAGCAGGAAAAATTTGAAGCTCATCTCACGATATCGCTGCGTGTAATGCTACCTTGCGAGTTCGTAAGGACCCTCGTCTGCCTCTGCGTGCAAATTTGCGATATCGCAACACGCCTGCACAGTTACCTCAATTTATCATAATCATGTGAATCCAAACAATTTATAATAAAAAAAACGTACCATATATCCAATCAAAGCATTTTATTTTACACACCATACAAAATAGACAAACTACAAATGTATTGTATACGCTTATTAGACCTCTTCATCTTCTTCCTCCTCCTCTTGTTCATCTTCTTCTTCTTCGTCAGTTACTACATTCTTCTTCTTCTTCCTCTTCTTCTTATTCTTCTTCTTCATAGTCGCCTTCTTCTTCTTTGATTGCTTCCTCTTCCTTTTAGTAGTTTTTCCTGCGGGGTTAATCCACATTCCTTCATCATGGTCCATCCGACATATAATTCGGGAAACTATGTCACCATCGTCTTCCAATGTCTCATAAATCGACAATGGAATGTTCTCACTAGAAATGTTGCAGTCATCGTCAAACAAACAATCACCATGAACAAACGTTTTCTTTCCATCTACCACGACCTCCCAGCAACAATCTATTGGATCTTTAACATAAAACACTTGATGAGCTTGTGCGGCAATTATGAAAGGATCTTCAGTTGAGCCTTGCATGTCTTGTTCACTAGAATCATCCCTAACTCCTCCAGACGCGTACCTTCTGCTTGATCAACCCACTGGCATTTAAACAATGCTATTTTTACATGGACAAAATCCATTTCCCAGATGTCAGTGATTGTACCAAAAAAAAAACATTTTTCCCCATGCAAACCGCCCTCTCCAGGTACTGATACACCACTATTTTGTGTCGCCGATCTATCATCGCTCCACTTTGTACCAAATGTGTAACCATTTATATCATACCCACTAAACGACGTAACTGTGCCCAGTGGTCTCTTAGCCAACCATTTGATGACTTTTGGATGCTCATCCCCATTTTGCACATGAATTTTCAACCAACCAGTGAAATCTTTACAATGTAATTCAAAAAGCCTGAGGTCCTGACAAACCGGGATGCGCGGCCATAATCTCTGCTAGGTGAACATCAACATAAGGACTCGCAGCAGAATGGTTGCGTAGGATATAAAGATGGGCTTTAGATATCTCATCTAAGGAAGGGCTGAACTTTGACCTATGCCGTAGTCCAACGCCATCAGCTCTCCCATCATGCCTAGTAATTGGTAGCCCTATTGTTGGTACATCCTGTAAGTAGTTGGTGCAGAATTCGATCACCTCTTCGGCCACGTACCGCTGTACAATACTTGCATCTGGACGATATCGATTCTTGACAAAATGTTTGAAAATACTCATGTACCTCTCAAATGGATACATCCATCTTGGGTACACGGGACCACACAACTTGACCTCCCTTACAAGATGGACTATCACATGAATCATTATGTCGAAAAATGAGGGGGGCGAATACATCTCAAGCCTACGCAACACTTCTACCACCATAGTTTGCAACTCATCCAATTGACACCGACTAACCTTCTTGCGACATATCTGCTTAAAAAAAGCATAGCCTAGCAACCGCCTTTCGAACGTGTGTAGGCAAGCATCCACGGAGAGCGATGACATTCAAATCCTGCATCAAATTGTGACAATCGTGCGATTTCATTCCAACCAATTTCAATTCAGCAGTCGATACACAACTACTGATGTTTGAACCATAATTAGAAGGAACTTTCACTGACTTCAGAGTTGCACAAAAACTTTCCTTCTCTTCAGATGATAATGAATAACAAGCAGGTGGTAGGTAAGTTTTACCTACTTCTTCTTGCACGGGGGCAAGGGATGTCCTAATGCCAAGATGCACTAAATCCTTCATCGCTTTCAATCCATCCTTACTTTTACCGGGAGTATTCAACAACGTCCCCACCAAAGCCTCACATACATTCTTCTCTATATGCATCACATCCAGACAGTGTCGTACATCCAAATGCTCCCAGTAACGAAGTTTGAAGAATATAGAACACGTTTTCCAAATGGAAGGTTGTTTACTTTTCTTATGACCCTTGCCTAAAACATATTCTATTCCAGACACCTTGCCAAAAATTTCTGAACCCGAGAGTGGGACAGGGGCTACACCGTTTTCTTCCTCACCGTTAAACCACTTCTTAGCACGCCTCCACGGATGACTAGCAGGCAAAAAACGCCGATGACCCAAATAAACAGGCTTTCCTCCATGCTTTAACTGACAATGACTAGTGTTACTCTCACATAGCGGGCATGCAAAATGTCCTTTCACCGAGCACCCTCCGAGATTTCCAAGCGCAGGAAAATCATTAATGCTCCACATAAGCATTGCTTTAAGTTTGAACTCAACATCCCCACGACTACCATCGGGAATCACCATACCTAACTCAAATAAAGATGACAACTCTTCAACAAGAGGTGCTAGATAAACATCAATGTCGTTGCCAGGTTGCTTAGGGCATGAGATCATAGTGTTTAAAAACACATATTTTCGCTTCATCATCAACCAAGAAGGGAGATTATAAATAACAAGTATAACAGGCCATGAACTATGGGTACTAGACATGTTACCAAAAGGGTTCATGCCATCCGTGGATAGTCCGAGTCTCGCATGTCTAGGTTCATTAGCAAACTCAGGGTACCTAGCATCCATCTTCTTCCACTGATCACCATCTGAAGCGTGAGAAATAATATCATCTCCCTCTCAAACTCGATCGGCATGCCATGTTAATAGTTTCGCATCACTTGCATTTGCAAACAAGCGCGCCAATCGTGGTCTAAGAGGCATGTACCACATTACCTTAGCAGGACTTTGCTTTGTCGATGTTGTCACTGTTTCCCCGCATACCTCAACTCTACCTTCCTTTTTTCCACCTTGACTCACCGCACACCTTGCAATTATCCCTCAAAGAATCATCTTTCCCTCTATACAACATACAATCATTCGGGCAAGCATGGATCTTGGTAAACTCCATTCCCATGGGGCATAAGATTTTCCTAGCAGTATAAACCCGATCTGGACACAAGTTGTCCTGAGGAAGCAACTCTCTAACTAACTCCAACAACTCAGTCATTCCTTTATCTGAAATCCCATGCCTAGCCTTAAGGTTCATCAACAACAACGTTGCACCCAACCTTGAATGGCTTGAACCAACATATAACTTTGTCGCTTTATCAGCATACATAGCCTCTAGCATACTTTTTTTTCCCACAAATTCCATAACAACATCGTCGCACATATCCGACAATTGTTCGTTATACTTCAGCATTTCCTCCTCGTTTCCCTCATCCACCTCCATGTTCTCACTCCCATAAAATTCCCTCACCATGCCATACCCATTCAGTGTACGATTTGTCAAATCCTCCACAGATTAAATGTTCACGCACAACAAGAATATCTTCGTATATAGCGTTATTCCTACAATCCCTACATAGACATCTAACACCACCTATACTCCTCAGCTTACAATGTCGCAACCCAACTCTTAAGAATTCTTCAACCAAATCTAGATATTCCTTCGACAGCCGAGTATTCTTATTCATAATCGTTTCATAATCCATAATGCACGACACAGCACAAACTCTAATCAATTTAGAAATCGTTGAACAAAAAAGCTAACCCACAGTGGTATAGCACTCACAACCTACAATTAACATCAAATTATCACAAAATCATCACAACATAATCAAAGAAAACAACAATTTTTTAAGAACACAACAATAACAAACAAACAAGCACATGGTAAGGCAGAAAATAGCTTACCCACCACCTAGCAAACGATCGGAATTCCTAACAAAGGTTACCTAATCAATCTTATGGTAATCAAAGGGAAAAATGAAACATACAACCTTTCAAATGTCTAATTTGTTGTTTACAAATCCGCTAGGAGCTGCTATTTTATTAAACAGTCTTCACTCTTGCGAACTCACAAGTATTCACGTATACCTACTCATTTCACTAGCGAATTCACTACACATATGTCAACACTTAACTTATGGGTGGCGAACTCGTTTCATAAACAAATTTTTCCATGTTATTAGTGGCGAGTTCGCAACAACCTCAGCGAGCATGCATGCGAGCTCGTGACCAAAATGAGTTACTTACTTTCTCAGCTACGATATCGCTAGTTCCTAGCTTGCTAAAATAACCCTAAGCGTTCATTTCATGCGATATTGTAACTATTACGTCTGACCTAACTTACTTGTTGCGTATTCGCAACAACTAACGGTTTTATAAGGCGGAAATGACATTTCCGCCTTAACTCTTCATTTTTTTACGTCACATACGACTACCGCCTTTTAAACGGTTGTTTCTGCCTTTAAACGTGTTTTTAAAATCTAGCGAGTGTGACTTGCGAATTCGCAAGTAAGTAGTAAGGCGGAAGATTTTGAACCCGCCCCAAACGCCTTAAACTTGTGCCTTAAATGAAGGTGATTGTAGTAGTGAATCTACGAGTTTATGGTTCGAGATAAATATTTATTTATTTATCTATGGGGTTTATATTAAATTGAATTGTTGCATCGATTCAGAATTAATTCTGAGAATAATATACTTGTATCAATTAACACAGAAGTTACTGTGGTTGCATTATAGTTACTACATGGTTGTATTATAGTTACCATATGAAACTGCAGGTTGTACGTACAGTTACTATGCCTTATCTTTCAGATATTTGGTTGGGTACGTAAGTTGTGGAGTTACCGTACCGTTATCTTTTCATATATAGATCGGTACGAGTATGGCCTATAAATACATGTGGTTTGTTTTCGATGCAGTATGTGGTTTTACAATGAACTATTCAATCATCTATGAATGATGGGATATACACTAAAATATATATAAACAACAATGAGAAACACAGATTTCCTCATGTTATACAATCCAGAAACACTAATACTCAAAGGCATGTTCTTGATTCAAGCCTAGAATCAAGAATGCAGCGATAGTTTTATCCTGCGAGGTATTTCGTGCAACCCATGACTGATAGGGTCGAAATATTCTCAAAGGAAAGCGAGAGTGTTACGTGACTCTATCGTTATCCAGCTATTATCCCAATCACCCTATAGTCCCCATTGTTTATACCCAACATTATCCCCAATTCTTTGTAACTCCAGATTTTTTCAGATTCATTCACTTAGGATCTGACAGTTGGTATCATAGCCGAGTTCCTCCAGAAATTGCGAGATGCACAGGCGAATCGGTGGCAACACAGTTGGATATAACGGAAGCAAGGATGGCAGAATTGAGGTCGGCCACAGATCAGAACACTCTGAAGGTGGTGGAGTTGGTTGATGAGCTAGGAAAGATGAATGTCGGTTTCGCGGATAAAATGGAGAAGTTATCCGAGCGCCTAGTAAACCAGAGGAAGGAGGAGGCGCAGGAACTGAGCAAACGCATGGAGGATTGGAATGAGGCAAGTTCACAAGACTTGGAATAAGAAGTTTGAAGACATGGTGTTGTTCTTAACCTCCAAGTTTGAAGCTCAGTCTTTGAGACAACTATTGAGCTCTCTGTCCTCTCCCATTGCAACAGATCCGCAGCATAGCAAGGTATTTCACGAGACTCCTATCATCAATGATCCTATTTTTCCTGATCCTAGGCCTAATAATGCTATGCATGTACATACGAATGTGATTGATGTAGAGAGTAGTCATGTAATGCATGCTAATAAGGAGAATTTTGCTGTATTAAGAAACCCTAGGGTTATGATGACAACTGAGTTGAATAATGGAGCTAAGTTGGGACCAGTAGACAGTTTCAGTGTTCAGAATGGTTATAATGAAAAGAGATATGCTCAGAATTCTGATTTCCTGCATGAAAATTGAAGATACTTAGTTGATAAGAATGTAAGCAAAATAGAATTGCCTAGATTCAGTGGTCAAAAGTCTGAAGAATGGATAAGAAAATGTGAAAAATACTTTGATTTCAATCAAATTGATCAGTATCAGAGGATGAAGATCATAGAGATTTATTTGGAAGGGAAGGCTGAACATTACAAACAAGCACCTTCTCGACCTCGTCTTTTCATGAGATGTTCAATCTCGGAACTGGAAAGATGATACTCTAGCATAGCTGTTTGGTTTATATAATATTGTATGACGATACTTTCTGTTTGCATATATGATGCAACTGAATAATTGATTGAAATTCATCAATATAGTTGTTAAGATATGTTTTCAGGTTCTAAAATTACATGTTGAATGAATGCTCAGTTCAGTCCATAAATCAGGATTTTAAGACTTGTACTTCTTTTGGTAACACTTTTCTTTGCTCTTCCAAACCAAAGTAAAGCAAGTAAATCACTTAATTAGGTGTACTGCCTAAAGTAAGCATAAAAAGTTACTATTTTTATCTAAAAACACAAGATCTTAGACCACCAAGGTTGAGCCATTTTTCATCCATGTAAGAAGAGTAAAAATTGTTGAAACCAATAAACTAGTTTGGTTCAATCTTATTTTATTGCAAATATTGCCAAATTTATTCTAGCAGAATGTGCACTTTCACATTTCCACAATTTTCCAAATTATATAGTTTAGGAGAACACAAATCAAATTAACTGTTTTGAGAAATTAACAGTTCTCAACACTAACAGTTGACAGAAATATAATTTCTAACGACGCGGGCTAAAATCCTATCTTATACATAATATGATAATGTCATGAAGCAGAAGATTAAAGCAGGGTAAAATGGTCCATGCCAAGGTCCATGCCAAGTCTGGTGCCAGAAGACCATGCCAAGTTCAAGTGCCAAAGGGAGCTAAGTCCAGTCAGTTAGCTGGAACTGCCAAGATCAGTTTCTGATCTTGTTCCAACTGATTTGATTCTTCTATAAATACAGATATTAGCAGTTAGATTAGTTATCGAATTTGTTAGCTCGATCATGATTTTCTGATCCCTTTTCTCTTCTCTTTTCTCTCTCTCTTTTCCCCCTTTGTAACTGAATTTTGAGTTTGAATCAATGGAAATTACTGTTTGATTTTGGTTGAATTGAAGAGATCCTAACAGCTTGGTATCAGAGCAGCGATTCTCTGACAAAATTATGGCCGGAAAGAGTCGCGAAGTTCGAGAACAACTGGAGCAGATCGACCGGAACTATGCCGGAATGTTGCAGACAATCCACGGAATGAACAAACGCAGACCGACAGATTTGTGGCGCTAGAAACTGACTGGGATGGTAAGCTGCTGGAGTTACGAGACAGCATCTCCGGCGACCTGGAAACGAAGCTCACAGAACGTGATAAGCGCTGGGAAATGGAGATGGCGCGCCAGATCGGAGAAGTGTGCCGGAAGCAGGATGATTCAGCAGCAGCTACCAGTGAACTGTCCAGACAAATCTCTGCGTTAGTACAGCAGTTCGGCGGTCAGAAAGTAGGAGAGAACTCCGGCAATGTGGAAGGAAATTCCGGTGGCTGTCCTTTGAGAACTCCACCTCTTAATCCTATACCAAAACCTAAGGTACCAGTGCCAAATCCTTCACTATTTGAGTATTCAGTAGTTAGCAATTTGCATAAGGATTTTGTGGATGCATCTTATCCTTATAGAACTGATTTGCATGATTCTGATAAGTATGGAAACTGGAAAAGCATTGTAGATAAGAAAATCAGTAAATTGGAATTGCCTAACTTCTCTGGTATTGGTATTAAACCTAAGGATTGGATTAGAAAGTGTGACAAATATTTCACTTTTAATTTGATCAAAGATATGGATAGAATGAAGGTGATTGAACTGTATTTGGAGGGGAAGGCTGAGATATGGTTTTTAAGCAAGAAAAACATGAATTGGTCATGGCAAGAGTTTTGTGAGGCTTTATATGAAAGGTTCTCTGAGTCTAAGGGTAGAGATGTGGTGGAGGAATTTAGCAAGTTATACCAGAAAGGGACTGTCAAAGAATATTTAGAAAAGTTTGAGGAGTCAAAAACATTAGTGGAGGGTCTGGATTCTAAGCTTTCTGAGTCATATCTTACATCTAGTTTCATAAGTGGACTAAAAGAGGAACTTATACCAATGGTGAAGCTAATGAAACCTAGGGATGTAGCTGCTGCTGCAGAAGTAGCTAAATTTGAAGAGGAACACTGGGAAATGTTACAGAAGAAAAATAGGGCTATAGACAGTGGAAACCAGCAATATCATAAACCTACAGTCTCTATATTACCTTGGAAAGATTTCAATAATGAGAAAAAAACACCTCAGAGTGGTTATAAGAGATTAACTCCACAAGAAGTTCAGCATAGAAGGGATAATCACCTTTGTTACAAATGTGGTGAGAAATTTGGACCAGGTCATGCTTGTAAATTTAAGCAAGTCAATGTTATATCCACCTCAGATACTAATTTTGAAGAAGGTAATGATATTTGGGTGATGGAAGATGATGCTATTGAACTGAAACAGTTGTCAGATGAGGTAGAGGAGCTTGAAATGACTGATGCCTTTGTCTGTAATTCTATTGGGAGAGATCAGGCTTCTGAATCTTTGTCTTTCTATGCTACAATTAATGTTCATAGGGTAAATTTTTTGTTGGATACTGGCAGTGCTGGAACTTTCATGGATTATCAATTAGTGGAAAGGTTGGGGTTACAGTTATGTCCTACTAGGGGGTTCATTGTCACTGTGGCAAATGGTGATATTGTAAGAGGTTCAATGTTATCTCCAAAAGTTAAATGGCAAATTCAGGGTCATAATTTCACTTTTGACATAAGAGTGATGGATATGGGAGGTAGGCTGGAAGTAATTTTAGGCACTGATTGGATGAAACATTTCAGTCCCATCAGCTTTGATTTTAATACTGATGACATATGGATTTGCAGTAAAGGTGATAGTTGGACATTGAGAGGTAATTGTTCAACAGCCACTTTTAACAGGCTGTATGGTTTGGAAGCCAAAGAAATTTACAATTGCAGGAAAAAGAGGATCAGGGAAGACTGTGAAAGAGAATGGGAGAGTTATGGCCAACAGTGGGGAGAAAAACTTCAAGGCCAGTTGATGGCAGTCAAGAGTGGAAATAAAGGAGGTGCAGAACATAAGAAGCAGAAACCTCATGATCACTTGCCTGAGAAAATTGCACAGGTGATTTCTGAATTTAATGATGTGTTTGATGTTCCAAATTCTCTTCCTCCTTGTAGAGATATTGATCATCAAATACCTCTTAAAACAGATGCAAAACCTTTCAGGATCAGGCCATACAGATATGCTCATTCTCAGAAGGATGAAATAGATAAGCAGGTGGAAGAAATGAAGGAGGCTGGAATCATCAGAACAAGTACTAGTCCATATTCTTCACCAGTATTATTAGTTAAGAAAAAAGATGGGAGCTGGAGGCTTTGTATAGATTACAGAAAGATTAATGATCAAACTGTAAAAGATAGTTTTCCTATGCCAATAATTGATGAATTGTTGGATGAGTTACATGGTTCTGTCATTTTCTCTAAGTTGGATCTTAGATCTGGATATCATCAAATTAGAGTGAAAGAGGAAGATATATACAAAACTGCTTTTCAGACTCATCAAGGACATTTTGAATTTTTGGTAATGCCATTTGGCCTCACAAATGCTCCAGCCACTTTTCAGAGTTTGATGAATAGTATATTTCAGAAACATCTCAGAAAATTCATTTTGGTGTTTTTTGATGATATTTTAGTATACAGTCACTCTGTGGATGAACATGTTGAACATTTGAGAATTACACTGTCTCTGCTAAGGCAAAATAAATTGGCTGCCAAATTGTCAAAATGTGAGTTTGCACAGAAAAAAATGGAGTATTTAGGTCATGTTATAACATGCAATGGAGTGGAAATGGATAAGAAAAAAATTAACAGTATTCTGAGTTGGCCTATTCCCAAGAATATAAAGGAACTGAGAGGATTCTTGGGACTTTCTGGGTATTATAGAAGATTTATTGAACATTATGGCTTAATCTGTAGGCCACTACATGATTTGTTGAAGAAAGAAGGTTTTCATTGGTCTGGGGCAGCTACAGAAGCTTTTAAAAATTTAAAGAAGGCCATGACTTCTGGTCCTGTGTTGAAAATGCCAGAGTTCAATAAACCATTTGTCATAGAGACTGATGCCAGTGAAATAGGTATGGGTGATGTATTAATGCAAGAGTCCAGACCTATTGCCTTTCTTTCAAAATCTTTCTGCAATAAAAACAAAGGATTATCTACATATGAGAAAGAGTTGCTAGCTCTTGTAATGGCAGTGGATAAATGGAAACATTATTTGATTGGTAGCCATTTTACCATCAAAACTGATCATCAAAGTTTGAAGTATTTGATTGAACAGAGATTGCACAGTGCTATCCAACACAAGTGGATCACAAAATTACTTGGCTTGAATTTCAGTATTGAGTATAAAAAAGGATCTGATAATAATGCAGCTGATGCATTATCCAGAAGGCCTATGGTGGAAAGAACAGAAGAAAATCACTGCCATGCTATAAGTTGGGATGAGGATAAAAATCAGACTTTGACTGCTTCAGAAATAACTCAGAGAGATGAAGTGACTGCATTGTTAGATAAAGGTGAGAAGAAAAGAATCCATGAGAAAGTTTTGGAGCTGGGAGTAATGTCAGAAAAAGTCAGTGAGGAGTCAGAAAAGTCAAGACCAGTGGAGATGTTTTCAGAAGGGCCAGAAGCTGACAATGATACACAAATCCAAGTAAATAAAATTGGAGCTGCCTCTGGTTTAGTTCCTGAATGGATTCAACAATTGGAATCCAGTTATGAGGGTGATCAAAAGGCACAAGAATTGATTGCACAAGTAATTTTGCAAGCAAATGATACAATAGGACAGAAGCCAGTATGGTCCTATGTCAGAGGAATTCTGAAACAAGATGGGAAAATATATGTGGGATCAGCCAACTCCATCAGATCAGAAATACTGAATACTATGCATGCTTCCTCTCTGGGTGGACATTCAGGTCAGAATGCTACTATTCAAATAATTTTAACTGTCTTTACATGGCCAGGGTTGAGAAAAGATGTTATTGATTTTGTGAGCAAATGTATAGTTTGTCAAAGAAACAAATCTGAGCATTGTAAAAGCTCTGGTTTACTGCAACCTTTACCTATACCTGAACAGGCCTGGAAGCAACTATCCATGGATTTTATTGAGAAATTGCCTATTTCTCAGGGTATGGATACTGTGTTAGTAGTGGTGGATAGGCTTACAAAATACAGCCATTTTATAGGACTTAAGCATCCTTTTACTGCATCACAAGTAGCCACGGTATATTTTCAGGAGGTCTGCAAGTTACATGGATTACCTGATAATATTGTCAGTGACAGAGACAAGATCTTTACCAGTCATTTTTGGAAAGAGTTACTGCACAAAATGGGAGTTAAATTGAACTACAGTACTGCATACCATCCTCAATCTGATGGTCAAACTGAGAGAGTTAATCAAGTTCTAGAAAATTATCTCAGATGCTTTTGTAGTGATAGGCCAGATTCATGGTTTGTATGGTTAGGTGCTGCTGAGTGGTGGTATAATACTACTTTCCACAGTAGTACTCAGATGACTCCTTATGAGGCATTATATGGAGTTAAACCAGTCCATCTTCCTCTTGGTGATTTAACAGATGTTATAATCCCTGTTACTCAGAATTTTATGGAGCAAAGGAATAAAGTTCATCAGCTTCTGCAAAAACATCTTCAACAGGCACAGGTGAGAATGAAATTCTTTGCTGATGCCAAGAGGACTGAAAGAATTTTGGAAATTGGTGAATGGGCATATTTGAAGGTTCAAAAATACAGACAAGCATCAATAACTGGAAATGTGGATGCTAAATTGGCTCCAAAATATTTTGGACCTTTTAAGGTATTAGAGCAGATTGGTATTGTTGCCTACAGACTGGCTCTTCCCAGCACTTCAAAGATTCATCATGTTTTCCACATTTCTCTATTAAAGAAACATGTGGGATCAGTACCTGCTCAGATACATCCTATTCCTCCTGAGATGAATACTGAGGTCTCTTCATTATGTCCTTTAAAAATTTTGCAGAGAAGATTCACTGAGATTGAAGGCAAACCAGAAATTCAATGGCTTATTGAATGGAAGGGCTTATCTACTGAGGATGCTTCTTGGGAGCTGGCATCTTTTATTACAAATCAATTTCCTCAGTTCAAGTATTAATCTCTGAAGATTTTTGAAGCTTGAGGACAAGCTTCTTGCTAACAGGGAGGGATTGTCATGAAGCTGAAGATTAAAGCAGGGTAAAATGGTCCATGCCAAGTCCGGTGCCAGAAGACCATGCCAAGTTCACGTGCCAAAGGGAGCTAAGTCCAGTCAGTTAGCTGGAACTGCCAAGATCAGTTTCTGATCTTGTTTCAACTGATTTGATTCTTCTATAAATACAGATATTAGCAGTTAGATTAGTTATCGAATTTGTTAGCTCGATCATGATTTTTGATCCCTTTTCTCTTCTCTTTTCTCTCTCTTTTCCCCCTTTGTAACTGAATTTTGAGTTTGAATCAATGGAAATTACTGTTTGATTTTGGTTGAATTGAAGAGATCCTAACAGATAATCAAAAGAAATCGGAGAAGTTTTTGATTTGGATATTTCCTGGAGTAGGAACATTAAAATTGGAACCAACTTTCCTCAAAAAAAATAAAAAAATAAAATTGGAACCAACTTCATTGTCATATTTAATATTCTTAGGTGCTCCATTTTTCATTCATATAAATTGGAGGAAGTTTAATCTGTTCGATTATTTTCTCCAAATATGCTTTCCTTTGTTTATCCCTTTCTAATTCATCGGCTGACATATAATTTTGTTCGTGCTTTTGATATAAAGTTACAAAAAGCAGGATTATATCATTTGTTCATACTATATATACGTAGCAATTTTACATATATGACAGATAGAATAAAGAGAAACGATAGCAATTTTATTGTTTTTGGCACAAAAGAACAAAATGATCAAATGGCTACATCATTTTCTACTTAAGAATAATCGTCACTTGTGTTCACAAAGCACAGCATAAATCACAAAAGGTCAGAAGTACTTCTGCAAAACAACATTTATACTCTGGTATCTAAACCCACGCAGAACAAAACAAGTCATCATCCTTAAGACTATACGAAGAAAAATCGCCGGCAAATCACTCCATTTGATCACATATGCATTTGAAACTAGTATAAATATGTTCTTCATCTCACCTAAAATTGACTCAGATCATTAGAAAATCACCTCTCACAATGGCTTCCATGCTTCTAACCTTCAGTTTTCTCATATGCATGCTTAGTTTCTCGCCCGTATATTCGCAGAAAATCAATACATACATTGTCCATGTCAGTTCAAATGCTGCTAGCTCTGCCCAGCTGGTGAAACCCGAGAGCCATTATTTATCATTTCTGCCAAAGGATACACAAGGATCAAGCGATGCTTCCCGCCTAGTGCATTCTTATCGCAACATCATCAACGGTTTTGCTGCCAGATTATCTGCGGATGAAGCAAAAGCAATGGAGAGTATAGATGGAGTTTTGTCCATTAAGCCTCAGAGAATCTTGTCCCTGCAAACTACTCATACTCCCAACTTCTTGGGGCTTCAACAAAATTTTGGATTCTGGCCAAGCTCGAATTTCGGTAAAGGTGTGATTGTAGGGTTGCTGGACACCGGGATAACACCGGGGCATCCATCGTTTGATGACCAAGGCATGCCACCTCCACCAACAAAATGGAAAGGGAAGTGTGAGCTGATTGCATCTGCTTGCAACAATAAGCTAATCGGTGCAAGGAACTTTGTGAGCAATGGAGAACCTGGCGAGCCTATTGATGATGAAGGGCATGGAACTCACACAGCAAGTACAGCTGCTGGAAACTTTGTCCCGGGCGCAAATGTGTTTGGAAACGCTAAGGGAACAGCTGTGGGAATGGCTCCTCGAGCTCATATAGCCATGTACAAAGTCTGTTCAGCAGATGGATGTGCAGAAGTTGACATGCTGGCTGCCATGGATGCTGCTATAGAAGACGGTGTTGATGTCCTCTCACTGTCCATTGGAGGGCCGCAAGTACCATTTTTCGCAGACAATGTTGCTATTGGAGCTTTTACTGCTATTCAGAAGGGGATTTTTGTTAGCTGCTCAGCTGGGAACTCCGGTCCAGTCAGTTCTTCTTTATCCAATGAAGCGCCGTGGATTCTCACCGTGGGAGCAAGTACCATAGATAGAAACATAAGAGCAACTGTTGTGCTGGAAAATAATGATCAGTTTGATGGAGAGTCGCTCTTCCAACCAATCAGTAAATCTCCTGAAACCATGCTACCTTTGGTTTTAGCCGGCCAAAATGGTGATCCTAATGCTACCGTCTGTGCTCCGGGCTCACTGAAACCGGCTGATGTCCAAGGGAAAGTGGTAATCTGTGAAAGAGGTGGCCTTATAGGTAGAGTAGACAAGGGAACTACAGTCAAGCTAGCTGGTGGTGCTGCCATGATTCTGGTGAACCAGGAGATCGATGGAGACAGTACTTTAGCCGATGCTCACGTTCTTCCAGCATCACATGTAGGGTTCACCGCTGGCGAAGCAATCAAGGCTTTTATGAACTCCACGCTGAAACCAACAGCAACAATATCATTCAAAGGAACGATTATTGGAGTAAAAAATGCACCTGCGGTTACTTCATTCTCCTCCCGAGGTCCCAATGTGGTAAGCCCAGGAATTCTGAAGCCTGATATTATTGGCCCTGGAGTTAGCATCCTTGCAGCCTGGAATGAATCAGTTGAAGGAAAAATAAACACGGCAGCGAATTTTAACATAATCTCTGGAACATCAATGTCGTGTCCTCACCTGAGTGGAATCGCAGCATTGCTAAAAAGTGCTCACCCTGATTGGTCACCGGCTGCCATAAAATCAGCCATCATGACTTCAGCAGATGTGCTCAACATCAATTCTAGCCTCATCACCGATGAAAGAAGCCTTCCAGCTGACATATTTGCAGTTGGTGCAGGCCATGTTAACCCCTCAAGAGCTGCTGATCCTGGGCTGATCTATGACATCCAACCCGATGATTACATTCCTTACCTGTGTGGGCTGGGTTACAAAAACACAGAAATTACCATCATCACTCAAAAAAAGGTTCGATGCTCTAAAGTCAAAAGCATACCAGAAGCGCAGTTGAACTATCCTTCATTTTCTATCCAACTTGGAGTAAATGATCAAAAGACTTTCACAAGGACAGTGACAAATGTTGGGCCTGCTAACTCGGTCTATCGCTCTCAGTTCAGTGAGATTCCAGGGGTAAAAGTTTCCTTCCAGCCGGATGCATTCAGTTTCACAGAGGTTAAACAACAGATCACCTATCAAGTAACTTTTACCCGAACTGATAGATCCAGCACAAACACTTTCGTGCAAGGAGCAGTAACCTGGGTATCTGGTGCAACCAGTGTAAGAAGTCCAATCTCAGTTCTGCTAACATAGAAGACAACTTTACAATACTTGTAAACAGGAAATTTATATTCCTGCAGTTTTTGCGTGTGTTTTTGAGTTAAACTTCTCAGCAAACACGACCCGTCTGAAGACTACAGGCAGTACTTTACACTGCTAACTAATAAACATTTTTAGATAATCCGAGTTTCATACGCATACTCAATCCGAAGGTGTTTAACAGAGGAGGATAATAAACACTTGACAGTACCTAAAACATTTATTTTACATTCATATATATCGAAAATTCATCTTAGCATAGAGGTGTACCCTAGCAAGAGAGCCAATTATAAAACCAATCCAAAAATGACAGACTATAGGCTACCCTATATTCTCTGACATCGAAATCTACCTCACATGACAGGTAGAAGATCAATAATTAGGAAAAAACAAAACAAAAAACCTCATTGTGACTGGAAAGAAATGGCAAAGTAATAGAATTACTAACGAACTAGCAAAACTGCTAACCTACTGGAGCAGTAGGTTGGACATCAAAATGACATCCTTAAGAGTAAATGTAAATATTCAAAATTAGCAGAATAATGCAACAAGAATGAGGTTCAATACATGGTAATGAATCTGCCATAGTTTGTGATCTGGGGAGGGGAGAGTGTGGTCCATTTAGTGACCAGATTGCATCTTCTTCAAATGTGAGATGCTTGAATTCCAAGTATAAATATCGATACGTAAGTGTTCTCACACATAACATAAGCCAATGGTTACCAAGATGAGTAGTTAAGCTTCCCCTGTAGTTCCCTTGACCGCTTCATTGAGCGATGAACTGTAATTGAGTCCAAGCTCACTGAAGTGTTTGGGGGAACTCCGGGTGCTATATAACCTTTGAGTATTAAGTTCATTAGTTCAAGATACTCAAATTGAAAAGTTGTTACCTTGAGTTAGTCTGTGTTTTTTCCATCAGTTTATTTGATATTAAGAGCTATGTCAAGAAAAATTATATGCTATCAATCTGCTCAAATGGTTTGGCCAGACTAGTCCCCTATAATAATTACATGTTCTCATTTTTTATCCATTAATTTTAAAAGTACTGAACCATATAGTCGAAGAAACTCAAAAGAAAAGGGACAAGAGGGTGCTTCTTACCTGAAAATCACTACAACTTCATCAGTAGAGCCATCAAACTTACTCCAGCCATCCAGTTGCTGCAACAATATTTTCCAAAGTGACACGGCATAGGAAATTGACCAAGTGGAAGAAAATAAATAGCTTCAAAAGTACAATAAATAAATAAAACAAGAACAGCCTCATCGGAAAAAAGAAAGGGAGGGGTTATATCATCTGTTCTCAACTATAGCAGATCGACACAAGTGTTGATAAAAAGGTAAAATACCGCATCGCGGCATTTAGCTAAAGTTAAAAAAGGGGTTCACAAGATTTTATCATTATGGTGGTTCAAGCACATATCTGTCAAGGGAACTGAAAATAAATAGCTGCTTTCCACTGAATAGAAAAAAGAGTTTAGGAATTCTTACAATGTTTTCAGTCAATTTTCACTGCGTTCCAAACAAGGTTTTTCTGAAAACACACTTCTTCTGATTCACTGCATATGGCTTACTACATAAAGATGACCAAGGGTGCATGAAACCAAAGTACCAAACTACACAGGATTGCCTTAAGGCTAAACCAGTAACTATATTAACCAACCAGTCAATTACCAACTGAAATACTGACAGTTGGCAATGACAGTAACAAGCCCCAAATAATAATATCACAACTTGTACTTGATTAGAGCAAAAACCTAACAAGAGCAGATACTTGCAATATATTGAACCTTCCTTGCAAGCAAGTAATAAACAGCAAGCAATGTTAACTGATTATTAAGATGAAAAACTACACCATAAGAAACCCTCTTCCCTCCTCCTTTTTCCGGGCTGGGGACCGGCTGTGTAAATAACACAGGCGGAGTTAAAAAGTGGTTTATTTTCTATATCACTATGACGACCAATCCAAGCTATAGCAGCACTAGGGCATCTAAAACACCAAAAACACACAACCAAAAACCCGTAACCCAAGCAAAACCAGCTGCATAAAAAATGTAGAGGGAGAATGGAACTTCTCTAATTAGAGGAAATAATAGCTACTTTGTCATGTGATCCTCCTGCTATCACCCATACCTAGAGTAAAACAGAACTTATTATTCCAGACTGATCTAACCAGTAAAAATGATTTACTATGTTTGTTCTGAGAAAACCCCTGTCAGTTCTGATCCGGTCTTTATACTCCAACGTTAAGAAAACCTACAAAACCACACCACAAATGCAACAGAACCAGGAAGATAGGGTCACAAATAACTTGTCAAAAGCTAACTAGTCATAGTAATGGGAACAGAACCGTCAAGGAGATCATGTCCTGGCAGATCCACAATCCATTAGGGCCACTACAACTGCAAATACAGGGGCAAAAAACACAAAAGGGCGAACAGCAGCACGACTTAAATTATATCAAACCATCACACATCAGACTTTATAACCTGTTCCCATGTAAGTATGCACCAACCATTCCACCATAAGCTAAGCCAGCAGCACACCTAGACAAGCCATCACCATATACCAAAATCAAACCACCATGATGCTAAATCAGACGAAAATGGAAAACTAAAAATTCCCAAAACCCCTGAAGGACACATGTTGTGGAGGAGGATCGTCCCAGTTCTCAGTGCACCAGTAAGGCATAAACGATCAACCAAGACCTTCTTAAGCTGCTAAGCTAAAACCACAGAACAAAACAAGCACGAAGGAAGCACAATCTAAGAAAACCAAAAGCAGCAAAGAGGAATAGACCTAACTGGGCATTCATATGTGCAAAGAAAGAAGCAGGCAGCCATCGTGTCACGTCTATGTAGGCACCAAATATCACTCATCGTCCAAAAGGAGGAATCTACAACCACAAAGACGACAAACACGAGAAGCCACCACAAAACTTGGATCCATGAATAAAGCAGCAATCTTAAAGAAAGGTATCTATAACCTATTAACCTGGTCACCCATGGATGCGCTAAGCTGAAATCACCGTTGGATAATAATAAGCTGGGTTTCCTACAGCCACAAAATAGATAAACACCAAAAGAGGGCACGAATCGATGGATCATAAACAACTATTAGAATCATTAAACGCCAGATAAATTAACCGTCAAAGCCGGATCGTCCCAACGAGCACCCATCTCACCGGTGGCGGCCACAAAATCCCTAAACATCGATTAATCAATAATCGAGGATGATATGAACGGATTCAAAACTCATAGGAAAACAGAAATGAAAAACTTAGAAGCCCGGAATCCTGTGGATTTACGCAGGGCCATCTATTATATTTCGCAGCTAGATGATAGAATGATGAAAAAGGGGGAGAGGGTAGGCGTATTTATAAAGTTGTGGTGAGAGAATTAGGGTGTGTTTGGTTGGACAAGTTTTTGCAAAATTTGGACTATCCAAGTCCAGTTTTGTAAAATCTTGTTTGGTTCACCAAGTTTTCCAAAATTCAGACTTGTAAAATCCTAAAAATCAATCAAAGATTTTGTTTCATACTCACAAACTCAACCCAACCAAACAAGGATTTTGCAAAACCAGACTCTCAAAATCCCAAACAAAAACCCAAACTATCAAAACCCCAAAATAAAATCCAAACTCTCAAAAACCTTGCGAATCAAACACACCCTTAGCGGTCAGGACTAAGCGGAAAGAATGATCTTCCATATCTCGTTCGGAGTCGGTTTAACCAATAACCCAAATCCTAAGCGTAATCGGATACATTTTGCGCTGGCGTTAGCTCCCATAACATTATTTAATCAACCAAGTCGTTCTCCATAGACAACAATAGCTCTCACAATCACACTTTAAATTGCGAGAAAATGAGCAAAATGATGCAGAAGAAGAGAAAACTAGTTGAATGCCCGGCAGAAAATGATGGCGGTTTTGTATTGAAGAAAGCCAGAATAAGAGACGTCATTGTACCACACATCATCTTCCGTTTTACGTGTCCCGATGTTTTTGATGATGGTGAATTGGATGAGTTGAAAGATGAGGATTCCGACTGGGATGAACTTGACATTGGACTCGACGAAAATGAAGATAAAGATGATAATGAACTCGAGAAGGATCGGTATGAAGATGATATTGAACTTAGCAAACTCGACGAGTTAGAGGATGAGGATGATCCACTCTCAAGGAATTTCAGCAGTTAATTCAATTTGTTAAGAGAAATCGTTAATGTAGATAGTATATGGGAATTTTTAAGGTAACAATGAAATAAGTCCACAATGAATAAATGAAACTGCTAATGTACATGTACTATAACAATACATTGCATATTTTATTTCAGAACAAATATTTGTATAATGTAAATAAATTCTTTTGATATATGCAGATGCTTTATCCAAGCAGTTCAATCTAATCACGTCCTCAAATGACCTCAATCCTTTTGAACTTATTCTACTCCTCAATTCTCCTTCCCAAAAGACACACTTTGGATACAAACGTCAACAAAAGCTTAGTGAAAAAAACAACGGAGCTCAAAACCCACATCAAAACCATCCTAAAAATGCAACCAACATAATACTCCTTTACAGAATTTCCACAGGTGCTGAGTTGTAATTTCAAATCAAACAAACAGTTAAATCTAAAAAAATCATCATAACCTTATCATACTAAGCCATAATACTATAGAAATTGGTTGCATTAACACACTTTTAATCTGCGCTGAATGATGTAAATTACTAGTAGATAATGAGCGCAAAATACGAAAAGAATGTGGAATTACACACATCTTCTTTGAATCTGAGGATTTTCTTGAGACGGTGCTTATCGAAATCGCCTTCGTCTTTGACTTTGGTGTAAGCTCATCGGCGGCAAAATTTTCTAAACATTGGATTTTCAAAGTTGACTGAATTTCCAAAAGTGGGAGTTGGTCGTAGGGCTGACAATTTGGAACACGACACAAAAATCGGACCTGAACCGAATACGAAATTAATGGATTTGGATCGACACAAAATACAGCATAGTTTATATTGGGTTAGACAGGATTAACTTGATAATAAACGAATTGGAGTTATTAATGCCAGAGTTATTATTAGCTTCCAAAGCAAAAAATACTAGTATTTTCCTAATTTACCCTTTTCTTACTAAACTTTTTCATAAGATGAGGGCAATCGGATCTTGATTTGCAATCTGTAGGAAGCTGATGAGAGCCATCTAGAGCTTGATTTCGATGTTGATCCACACTACATTCAAATCTGAGGGGCTCATAGGGTGCCCGAATTTAAGGCATTCTTTCCCACGCAGAATCTCCTAAAATGCCGAGGAAATTTGAGGTATCGATGCATAGCTTAGCATTGTGGATGCTACGGTGATGAGCCAGGTGATTAGATATCGGCTATGTGGCGCGCCCACTTATGTGACTGTTGTTTTGTTAAGGGTGTAGATACTGATATTAATGTTCAAGGGTTTAATGCGTACCACAATAACAGATCAACCCGTTCTGGAGGGTGTAGGATGCTGATGGCAGTGATGGGAGGTATGTGGATGGTGTTGTGGAGCACACGGCAAGCAAAGTGCTTCAGAGCCAATCTCAATACAGTGAGAAAGGTTGGACTCATGATGATCATCAACGGGGATCATCTGGAGCTCATAAACTGGTTCCTTTGCCGAGGAAAAGCGTTATGAACAAGAGTTCAATTTGTAATGTTACTGGGACTTGAAATGGTGCTAGGAGAAAGAAAAAAAAGCGCAAGCTCGCGATCATTCCACTAATTATGTGAATAATGAAGGTTTTGATTTTGGAAGCTTCAAGAATCAAGAGGGCTCAGAACAATGTACAACCAGGCGAAGGAAGTCACAAGATGCAGAGAGTTGACGAATGGAGTTTGGATGCAGAGTTGAAGCTAAGAATGATCATGGGGCGGGTTTGAATCTAATTTACCTATATCCGGCCCCGATCCGTAAAAAAACTGTCGGATCCAAATTCGACCCATATCCGATGGGTCTAAAATTTCAAAATCCGTATCCATATCCGCAGGGTCTTATGGATCTAAGGGTTTTGAACTGGTCATAAATGGGTCTATTAAGAATCGACAAATTCTTTAAATAGATGTTTGAGATTTTTATAGTGAATAAAAATATGCCCAAATTTATTTATTTTTATTATCATAAGCACAAATGTAAGCATATATATGAATTATCGATCCACAATACACATCAAAATGCATCAATTCATTAAAATCGAAATTGTAATTTAGTACAACATAGTAGGTGCAACAAAAAACGATATTTTCTATGGTAGAGCATAATTATCGGTATCAGGAATTTGGAATAATAATAATTATATTATTAGAGAGAAGAAGAACATGAATTAGGATTAGAAATTAAACATTATATTTATCATACAGGAGTTGGTCTCTTGAGTGACGGTCACTATATAGTGACGAAAGATTATATTGGAATATGAAAGGAAGGAGGTCCTTATTTGCAATTTTGACAAAAATGCACTATTCACTCAATCTAAAAAATAAGCATTTTAGTCTAAAAATAGACGTTAGCAAACATATCCACACAGTCTTAAAAACAAGCATTTTATTTAAAAAATAATCTGTTAAGCGTGAAATACAAGCATGTTCTAAAAAACTACCTGTTTGGTCTAAAAACAAGCATTCAAGGGTGAAATTCAAGCATGCTCTGTAAAACCATCTTTTTTTGCTTCAAAATACATGAACTCTAAAAAGCAACCTGTTAACTGTAAAATGCAAGCATTCTCTAAAAAACAACCTGTTAAGTGTGAATTGCAAGCATGTTCTAAAAAACAACATGTTTGGTCTAAAAAACAAGCATTCAAGTGTGAAATTCAAGCATATTGAATGCAATTTGCATAAATTGCAGGAAAACCCCCCGCGCGTGGATGCAATTTGTATAAATTGCAGAAAAACCCCCGTCCCAAACTTCTTTGCATATAAACCCCGTCACTGTATAGTGACCGTCACTTCCAAGACTAATTAATCATACAGTAACAATATATTATTAATTATATCTTATAATAGGTTAATGGGTCTGAATATGGATATGGATCCGGGTCTGGATCTTAACACCATATATCCGTATCCATACCCGTTTATTAAAACCTAGATCCAAACCCGATCCATATCCGGTGGGTCTAAAAAAATTGGATCAAACCCCGACCCACAGGGTCTAAATCCGCAGGATCTGAGCGGGTCCAAGACCCGTGATCATCCCTAGCTGAAGCTGCTGGTATAAGAGAGAACGGGTGCAAGGCTCTAGAGCAAAAATGGACCGGGAAAAGAACAAATGAGAGTCACCGCAATCAAAAAACCATGACCTGAGCAGGAACATAGAATATCTGATTGGGTTTTTCTACTTTCTTTTAGACATTAGTAGTATCTTTATGTTAGTTTTATGTTATCTGATTGGGTAATTTTATGATCTGATTGCGTGGTTTTATGTTAATTAAGAAAAGGGTAAATTAGAAAATACTAGTATTTTTGCTCTGAAAGCTAATAATAACACCGGCATTAACGGCTCCCTAAACGAATTATATGTTCAGGTCAAACTCGTGGGTTGAACGGGTCACACATATGACCCATATATTTAACGTGTAACTATACAAAGTATTAACATTGTCTTTATGGATAGGAACAATCCTCTAATGCCGAAATCATGGAGAGTGTGCAACTAATTTATGATGAAATTAAGAGTTGATTTTATAATTCTTGATTTAGTTTCCTTTTAACCAGATCATTTGAGAAGTATAAATTTAAAAATTCAGTCCCGTCATCAATAACTAGGTTTCGCAGGTTGGGTTTGGGAACCCAGGTTTTTACTAGGTCAGGTATGGGTTAAATTTTGTGACCCGAAATTTCATTGGGTTGGGTTTGGGTTTAGCATTTCCAACCCGTCAACCCGTCGACATGAACCCGCCAACCCGCCAATCATGGTACAGATACCTAAAAAGGTGAAACATAATTATTATCTTACAAGTATCTACCATCATTTCAACTAAGGGTCCAACCCGTTTGAACCACACTAAGAGTATCCCCCTTAAATGTCGCATTTTGTGACAGTTTGAACCGCCTCCACTAGGCCAAGGCCCTTAACAATCTAGACATTTTAAACTCCAGTTAACTTCTTTGATATGCACCGCGGGAAGGTATCATTCTCCAACAATACTACAAACCGACAAGTGTCAAGCCAGAATTGTACCCCATCCTCACATGGTCTGAGCAAAGAGTGAGTGTACAGAGTGAGTATCACCGCCAGTCAGGTATTTGCATCATGTAACATCGTAGCCCCTATGACATCGTAGTTTATCTTGCATTATTAGAATTAATTTTTTGGTTGATGATTTCGTTATCCATGATTAGCTTCTAGAACCACAATAAACTATTGGTCATTCTTTTCGGTTTGATTAGTATTATTTGAGAAACACATGTCGTTGTCCATATTTCCTTCGTACATCAATATTTGAAGAATGTATGGGAAGTTGATCTATTATCCTCTATCATAATATTTTTATGAAATTAATCCCTTTTCTTTTTACAGATTTAGAAAAGTCATAGTTTAATCCCTTCTCTTTCGATGGTTGTACAAACTGAATCTTCATATCTTCCTCCATTTATGTTTTTTGCTTGCTAAACAATTGTAGATTTTAATATTTTGTTATAAGTTTAATTATTTTTACCATTTAATTCTTATAGATTGATTTCTGGAAACGATGCCTCGACATTCGCCAATGAATTACAGAAGTAGTAAAGGATACATATAGTCGAAATTGAATGTCCCATGAACCGCTTTATGGGATATAATTGTCCTTCAATTACGTCAACAAACTATAAACTCAAAGAATCATCTTAACTGCTATCTATATAGTTGCTAGGAAACTTTGAATAAAGTGTTCGAATATTCCTGAATACTTGCCCATGTGCTTATGTACCCCTAAATTTTGAGAAAGTGCTAGTGTACCCCCTTGAATGTTGTTGACTTATTAATTCATATTATCAGAACGTTCAAAAAGTACTTTACTTGAATACAACATCAGTCAACATCAATCCTTAACTTTTACCATTGAGTGTTATAAATAGGTTGATATATCCATCATTTGTATGCTGGAAATTGTATAGTTTCCGTCATGATCTTAGTTTAGTTGGAGTTAGAATTCAAATAGCTCATATGTATAGACATTGTAGTACAGTTGCTAATCTATTAGCTAAATGTGCACACAGTCTCAATTGTCTGCATATTGGCTATACATGAAGCCCTTGATCAACTCAAATGGTTGGTTCATTTAGATCATTTTGGGTAATGGTAATATGATATTTAGCTAGAAGAACAGTTACTTTTGATTGTCTTCATTTCAGGTCATAGAAGGGCCAAAGGAAGGTGCTCATTTGGGTAAAACCTGCTCAATTATAATAACTAAAACAAAGGTTTAAAATTGTGCTTCAACATCTCAAATGGAGGAACTTTTTATCAGTTAATACACAGTCACCCCCACATTTGGTAGAGTTGTGTTTCACATAGCGATCACTAATTTGATCAGTGTAAAGAGGGTGGTTGATCATGTTATACTCTGATTAGATACAAGCAAACTTTACTTGTAGTATTTAATTCATTCTTTCTGAAAGTTCTTGGCTTCAAATGCAGATAATATGCACAACTTTGATACATATTATTGATGTATTTTGGGGCCTATTCCCCTTTTTGGAAGATTTGAAGAGCCGAATAAATACCCCCGTCCATGACGGTTTTAATTACAAAATGAAAAATACTATCAACACTAATTGTTGATGATGTGTTAGTTATGATCTGAGTTACTTTATATTTATCCAATAAATAAATGAAAGATGTGAAAATTCTAATAGTTTACTTCAATAAGCATGATTTGATTGGTGTGCAAATTTTTAAAATTTTTGGTTTGCAGTTTAATTTACATATATATATATATATATTGCAGCCCCTTCTTCGTTTTAATTTATTTTTGCAATTCAACGCTTTAGATCATAGCCATTGATTTGAGGATGTTAGAGCATCTCCAATGCAAGCCTCAATTTTGGCGTCAATTGCTCCACATGGCACATATTGAATGTAGCTTCAATATGATGTAATCAATACCAATTTTATTGAGGGTCATTTTAAAATTTTCCTCCAATAATAAAGTAAATTAGAGTGAATGAATGAGAGAGAGAGAGATGCAATAAATTAGACATGTGGAGTTCATTTATTGGGTGAATGGATGAGAGAGAGGGTTACAAGTGGCAATTTGAGCCTCTATATCTTGCAAGTCAAGTTGGGACTTAAAAAAAAAATCACGTCATGTTGAAACTTTAATTGACGCTTGCATTGGAGGTATTTTTTAGCTTGAATCACACCCAATATGACGTGGATTTAGACTTTTTCCAAATAGAGGCTTAGCATTGGAGATGCTCTTAACTTTCGAATATTATCTAACTTACTATATTAATCCTCTTACCAAGTGCCAGTGAATTCAACAGCAGCCCTTGGATTTGATCCAACGGCGGTGATATTTTACAGAATATCCCACCCCACAAATTGTATTTCCTTATTTATTTTCATATTTTCTAATTATAGATATTGTCCTTTTAGTTCTGAACACAGGATCCACCGACCCACGCTCCCCGCTCCCACCTCGGCGGTTCACCGGCGGTTCCACCCACGATCCCACTCCATAATTTGAATTTTTTTCACTTCTCATCATCCCACTCCAACTTCTGAACCAGTTTTTCCTATAAATAGTCAAGCAATGTGATTGAGGAATTTTAGAAACAAACGGTAAGCTCTCCACTTTTCAATGGGGTTTCTGAATTTTCAATTTCGATTTCTCTGTAAATGCCTCCAATTATAAAGATAGTGCTTTGGGCTTCAAAAATTGTCATGAAAGTTTGTGTATAAGGCAGTTGATCTTTGAATTGAGTCAATCAGTTGATTTATGAATGTTTGCAGAAAACACTGTGTTATTCATCAATCAGTTAATCTTTGAATGTTCGTAGCAGGCAGTTGGATATCACACCATTTGAATTGCTTTTGTCTCCAGAAAGGGCTGCCCTTTTTTATGCTAAATCCCGTTGTCTTTGTTCAATATACCACATCCAGAGAATTTTAAACTAGAAACTTTTATGTGTGTAAAAAATTAAAGTGCAATTTTTCTGATTTAAATGGCCAGTTCTTGTCTGTTTTAAATTATTTTTTTATGATTTGAGATTGCATTACTTAAGTTGTGACTATTATTCAGTGACTGCTGTATACTTTGCCATGACCCTTTTCACATATTAATTATTTAATTATTGACATTGGTGATTATTTCCTTGTTGAATGGCTTCTTAGGGGCATTGAAGCTGTTATATATATATATATATATATATATATATATATATTCAGGAAATAGAATTTTTTAATGTAATGAAATGCATTTTTACAGTTAGGGATAATTTATAGTGCAGAAATTTGGTGGGGGTGGTCATCGTAGTGCAAGCTCATTTATGTTATTTTCTGCAGAGTTTGAGTGCTGGAAAGTTGTTGGTGACACTTCAGGTCACTCATTCATCAGTGAAGCAATACATTGACAGATTTTAAGTGTTGGGTTTTTAGTTCTCTAGGAATTTGTTGTAGCTTACTTGGTTAGTGTTCTAGAAGTAGAATTTACAACATGTCTTCCAAATCATGCTCATAAGGATGTATACATGTGTTATTTGTACATAACACATGGAAATTTTGGTGGGTTTTGAGCCTTGCAAGTGTTTGTGAATTTGGATTCTGAAGGGGTAGAAACAACCTTAATTTAAATCTCAACGTTTTCAATTACTTAAAGTATGCCCTATCAAAAAAGCTAAAAGGGAGTGTCTTTTCAGATATTTACCACTAATAATAGCAAGAATTCTGATGAAGTTAAAGCATGGTTTCTTGCTGACTTCAGGAATGTGGTAATCATATATTTCTTTCTTTGTAACTATTAGGTTCCGTATGAGCTCTCTGCACACTTGGATAATTTTGTCCGCATCAAAACTGGGATGCAGGTTTTTTTCCTGCAAGCTTGGATCTTGTTTCTTGTTTTGGGAGTACATTATTTTATTGTCATTGTTGTATCATCTTTACTTCAAAAGACACTCCCTTATACTTCAAAAGATGTATCATGTATTTCTGCTAAAAAATGACCTCATGTTGATGCAGCATTTGTGCATTTGTAGTTCTGATTGTACTAGAATGGACCATTTCAGATTATCATACAAGCTGATGGTTGCTTAGAGATGGTTTCTGTTCTGTCCAGTCCAAGATGAGATTGCTGGTAATCCCAACTTGACTTGCTTTATTCACTATTAAACTGTTTTTCAGGTGGTCAATCATTTGTACTTGTCTGTAGGTAGAGTTGTCTCCATTGTGGATCCATAGCCTGGCGAGACTATTCTCGACTGTTGTGATACACCTGGGGAAAAACCTTTTTCATGGCATCATGTCTAAAAGGACAAAGTAATCTCTAGGCAAACTCATGTTTTACATAATTTTGCATTTATGAAAGAAATTTGTAGGTATGATCACTGCCATTGATGAGACAACCTAATCTCTCCAACGATTTCTGGATTTTGCCAAGGATCAAGGAGGATCAAGGTTGTCTGTTCGACCTTTTACTTATGACCAATACATGTATTCAGAAACAGAAACTAACTATAAATTTTGTATTGCAGAAATTTTTGCAGGGTGCCGGACAGTCAATTCATCGCATAGGAAGCTAAAGAGTACTTCACAAGGGCTGATCTGAAATTTGCCTATGTTGTGTCTGGTCAGATTTATAGTTGTTAGAAGAAATGTAGTGATGCTCGGGTGCGAATCTCTTGTTGACGTAGGTATGAGGTTCTGAATGTATAGCTCGAGATAATGTTGTGTACTGACACAAGTTTATTATTTACTGCAGGTATCCATCATTTCGTGCTTCTTATATAGACGAAGTAGAAAATCTGTAAAGCGCTGCAATTCTCTTCGTGTTAAGGGAGGCAACAAGTTGGATGAGAGTTAGGAAATCAAATTGTACATTGGTTAGACATTTTGTCAAATTTCAGACTATGAGATTTCCATTGAAAGATGCTGTAATTTTTTAAAATTGTGTTAGAAATTAACATCATCAAGCTTCCTGGTCCTCCATCAGTCCTGAGAATCAAAATCATGTCACTATTTTTACTCCTGGAGAAGCACTACAGACCATCATTTTTCTTATGTTTTAAGAAATATATTTTCATCATTTGAATTGAAATGAAATGGCATTTATTCACTATTTTCCCCTTCACATTCACGGCGATGACAGTCGTTTGCACACTTTCACTTTTTTTTTTAATCTAGACATTAGAAACACATTCGTTAAATTAATTTTAGTACCACATTACTATTTTGAGGTAATCAATATTTTTCTTAAAATAAAAAAGTTAAGCGAGCAAATGATGTATTTTAATGTAATTACATTACATACTTGGTTATAATATCATGTTTTATATTTTATTGACTTAGAATTTGTTGGCAAGATTATAGAGTTCCTCCTATTAATAATGTAGTATATAAGTTTTAATGATAATGTAGTATATAAATTGCCGTGTACACAAAGCGGGCATTAAAACTAGTATGTATTTATTCCGGAAGTAATTATTAGCTACGACAGTAGTGGGAAATGGCGAGGCATACGATGGAGAAGCTGGTTTCTAGCCAACGAAATTTTCACTATCAGCATACAATCTAGTCAGAAAAAGTATTCCTTCCGTCAACGATCATAAGATATCGTTATGGATTCATGATTCCATTCTATGACGCCATCACTGTCATGGGAGCATTCGTTCAACTTCAATATATCAATAATTTATTTTAACTATGAAATTATACTTTTATTATGACATATTGTATGCAAGCAAAAAATTTAAAAAATTTGCACATATTTAAAATATAATTATGAATATTATAATGTCCAATTTATGTTGTAATAGTAGCATAAAAATGTTAAATAACCTCGTGATAAAGATTTGTAAATAAAAAACGTTATTATTAACTCAATTTATCAAAATTAAATTAGATAGTAGTTAAAAATATAGTTAATATGAAATTACCAATTGTTCCCATCAAATTTAAAAGTATATTGGTATGATATATCTTTTAGAAGGATAATCATATCACATACTTCCATATTAATTTTAGGCTCATGTCCATACTTTCACGATACTGCTTCATTATTTGAATATAGTTTAAAGTAACAAATATTTATATTCCTTTAACTAAAGTTTACTTCTTAGTTTATACTATCAAAACTTTTAAAATGACTCTAGTTAAATATTTTTTATGTCATTCGACTACCGAACATATTTAATCGGAGTATTTTTTTTAACAAGTGATATACATTTTTCAAAATTCAGGGGAAAATAAACACGTAGGCAAGTATTCAGGGGTATGTAAACAATTTATTCTAAAAGTTATTATTTAAATATAAGTTACTTTTGCATATTAATGCTCAAACATGTATTATTATATATTTAATTTGAAACGTACAATGCTTAAACTAAAAACACAATATTATTCAAAATGTACTCCTATGATAATATATAGTTCCATTATAATCATATGGAAACCAAGACTTTTTAATAACTTTCGTTTTACATTAATATATATATTTGGAGATCAAACTATATGTTGATTTAGAGAGCTGGTCATATGAGGGCATTAGGGTCAAACCACAAATATTGATTGACATTCTGATTATTCAATTTTTCATTCTATCTACATATTTTTCTGATACTGATACATATTGATAAAGACCGTGAAAGGATTAAGGGTATCATACATGGTGGATAATCAATACCAGATTCCAATCGGAACATCTAGTTTTTTATCGACTGATTATTCATATAACTTCAATCCTTATTTTGAGATTGTGAGGAATATCTACAAATAATTCAGATATCTATCAATTTTTCTTTTTTAAATCAATCATAAAAGCGCACGATTGTGATTTGGTTCTCTAATTTCTAACTGGCTCTCAAAAAGATGAAAATGGCAAATATTTTTAGACTTCCGGGATCGTTGTATCAAAAGTTGTTGGAGATAGTATCAAAAGTTTGTGTTTCGAGAAGGCTGAATTTATTTGCTGCTGTAGTAAGATGATGTTCTCACTAATATAACTTAACTGATTTGGAAAGAATATAAGAAATATCTTATACAAATATGTTAAGAACTTTAAATTAAAATTTACAGCGAAACGAATGGATATGAAATTGCATTACAATTTTATAATAAATGAGGTATACTAAACATTCATATAATATATTTGTGAAACTTTATATTGCATTCAGAGTTAAAGAAGTGTGCATATTCTATCTTATAAATATAATAGCATGGTTAGGCTGCGCAAGCGCGACCACGGCTCAATTTACATGGATAAAAATTGAATGGTGTAACATACATAATTGAGTAAACATATATTTTACAAATAAAATTGGCAGAAAGTAGTTCGTAGATATTAGGAATCCCGTGACATTTTGGTTTAGCCACTAAAACTGTAGCATTAGAGGTGTGGTCTGGAATCATTTTACAATTTGCTCAATTGGGGCAGGTTTGCAATCAAGAGCGCATGTCTGGAATAAAAGTAATTTAGGATTCCATAATTTGAGATCTGGGAAGTAAAAGTACTATGGAAAAAGAAAAAATTAACTTATTTACCTTTGCTAATGAGTGAGGAGAATATTCATAATGATAGTCCTATTTGTAATAAGAGCAATGCTAAGAACCCTTTAGAATTTCAAACACTGTTAGTTCAAGTATGTGGAAGTCAATGAAAGATTTGACACTCACCCAAAATATGCGTGCACTACTGGATCCTACATTTTCTGAATATTTGCTCAGAATGCGATAAGGAAATGACCCAAGTGACAATTTTGGAAACATAGTTTTGCCGGAAGAAATTGTTATTCCGTATATCAATATGGAATTATCTCTTGAAAGGTCATTCTTTATTTATACGCGACTCTTGATTTTCTCTTCTGCACAAATTATTCACACTTTCAAAAGTTGTAAATTGTCCTTGAAAAGCATCATACTCACAATTTCCTTTTTACCCTGTATTATAAAGAAGTATTACAAAAGAAAAAAAACTGTTTTGATCCCATTCATTGAACTAGCCATTTGTATATGAGATTCAATATTCATCATCTAATGTTTAATGCCTTAATCATAAATAATAATCATTGTACGCCCATGAATACTGAAATCTATTATATATGTTTAAAATAATAAGGTCGTTCAATTCTTATCTGATTGCTACATGAATTTATACATGTTTATTATTCCTACGTAAATATAAGGATGCGAGTAAGTTAGCTTATTCCTTCGGGTATAGATTGTCGTGCACACATAAATTCAACTGACCGAATCATGTATATGAAGTCATACCCAAAATTGAATATAAATTATAGTTTTGTTTACTAACCGCATATGAATATTGATATGAATGATTGTTTTTTGTTCTTCTATAGTAGATTGATAATAAGTGTATTTTCGGATTTGAATGGGTACACAAGTAATGCACATGAGATGATAAATAAGTGCATTCTTTGTCCCAACAAATAGTTTTGTTGATGACATTAATGACATTATGATAAGGAGGTTTTAGGGAGAGATTTTTGAGTATCTAAACAATGATGCAACTGTTGAGCAACAACAACAAGGTGAATATGATGATTTTCTTAACTCCTTGAACTCTAAGGGTCTTCCGCCCCATAAACTGCAGTTCAAGGTCAATTGTCCCATTATTCTGCTCGAGAATATAAATTCGGCTGACGGTTTACACAATGCATCACGTCTAATTTGCAAACAGCTCACCCCTTTGCCATTTTAGCAGAAACTGCAACGGGCACGCAGGCAAACAAGTGTTCATTCCGAAAGAGTGGTGATACATGCAGGTTCATATTTACTAATGCAGGTCTGAAAATTATAATATTTTGGGTGCACTAGCACAATTCGGGGGCCACATATTGTGTTTTTAGACCTGCATTAGTAAACTGGACCTGCATGTATAATTACTGTTCCGAAAATACCTCTTCAAATCTCAAATAGTGACATACATGGGATACCTTTTATTCGCACTCAATTGCTAGTGAGGTTGTGCTTTGCAGCGACAATAAACATGGCTCAGGGACAAACATTGAGTTTTGTTGGAATTTATTAGAATGAACCGTTTTTTTTTCATGGATAGTTATATGTTGCATTATCAAGGGCAAGAACAAAGCAATGCGTAAGAGTTCTTAACATGCCACCAACTTGGAAGCAAAATTGACTGTAAGACTATGAATATTGTATTCAATGAAATTTTCACTTTAACTTCTCAAATATAATTAGTAGTTCTTTTCGAATTTTGTAAATGATGACAAGTATTTAATAATTCCAATTGCATTCAGAATGACGTTACCTATCATTATGATTATGATGTTTGTATATATTATAAAAAACTATATTTCAAATGCATAATGTGGTAGCATATAATTGGGACTTGACTTTTCAAAAATAGTTGCTTACGTGGACATTAAAACTAGCATTTTTGTAATTGATTAATTGAAACATTATAATTTTGAAATAAATTTTTTTTCAACAAATAAATAAATAGAAAAATAGAGCAGCAAAACACAGTCTCAGAGTTGTACGGTCCGAAACCGAAACCGATGGCTACTAAGCTCACCAGTTACCAGACTCACCAATTCACATAACGCCATCGGAACCACGGATTTTCTTCACCGGAACTAATGGATTCTTCTTTCGGCTGCTGATTCACTGAACGCCTCGCTGGATTTTGGGTTCTAGGAAAAGGGTAATGGGGCTATTCCATTGATTTGGGGGAGAGTGAGTCTTAGTCTGTTGTGAGTGTTTTGGGGCAGCGGCAATGGGAGTTATCTGATTCTTACAATGCTGCAGCTGTGGGGTTTGGGGTCGGATCATAGGCGCCAGGGTCACAATTGGTAAGTTTTGATTTAAGGATTGCTGATTATTTTAGCTGTTTTTCATGTTAGTTTAAGGCATGATGGTGTGATAGATTGCATGTTGCTACATTTCTGGCTCAAGAAACAGCTTCCATTGATTGCTGGCTTGCTGCTCTATGAAATTAAAAGAAGCTGGAACAAAATACTAAGTTATTAAATTTTCCTTGTTATCCGTATGATGTTTATGTGCGTTTTTGTGTGCTCTAATATGTTTATTCTTTTTGGTGTTTGTGTGGTGCAGAGTTGCAGTGGTGACCGGACAAACAAGGGATACGTTTTGATGTTGTGAGGCAAGTAGCTTCAAAAGGGATCAATGTTGTGTTAACAGCAAGAGATAAGGGCAGGGGATTAGAAGCTTTTCAGAAGCTCAAAGATTCCGGTGGACTTTCCGGTGAAGTGATCTTTCATCGGCAGATTCAGCTAGTGTTGTTGTGCTTGCTGAATTCATCAAGAATCAGTTCGGAAGGCTCGATATCTTGGTACTGATTCAAAGCCAATGTTTAATTTCAGTTTTATAGTTCTTGAGGCTTGAGAACAAGCAACTTATATGTATTTTCTTGGTTTTTTAAGTTTTTTTTAAAACTAGTGTGAGTTACTAGTTATTGAGAATGGATGTGTTTCAGGTGAACAATGCCGGAATAGGTGGAGCTGAGGTAGATACCGATGCTGTTCGAGCTGTTGGAAGGGTAAGTACTCTCTTTTGAACTGCCATATGACCCTCATATAAACTGGACTGGACTCATATGAATGTTTTGAAACTGTTCTTTCTTTTCTATACAGTCTTGAACGTTTTTTGGTTGATCCTTCATGTGGATTTATGCAGAATAAAGAACTGGAGGGAGATGCTAACTCAAGCTTATGAATCTGCGGTTGACTTGCTTCAAAACAAACTACTAGGGCGCGAAAAGGATGATCGAGGCCTTTCTCCCACTTCTCCAGTTATCTCAGTCACCAAGTTTTGTTAATGTTTCCTCACAAAGTGGACAACTACAGGTGACATTACATTGCCATTTAGTTTTAATTCTGAGTTAATGTGAACAAAATCAAATGAATCGATGCTTTTAATAGGTAAATCCATTCTTATTTTTCCAGAATGTACGAAAGTAATGAGCTAAAGGGATATTTAGCGATGTTGATCGACTCACAGAAGAGAGAGTGGATGAGGCGTTGAATGAATATCTGAAAGACCTTATAGAAGGAGCTTTCGAATCAAAATGATGGCCTTTATCCTTTGGGGCCTAGACAATTTCGAAAGCAGCCATGAATGCATACACTCGCATCGTGGCTAAGAAGCTGCAAAACATGAAGGTGAACTGTGTGTGTCCTGGTTATGTGAAAACTGATCTCAACTTCCATTCAGGCATACTGAATGTGGAAGAAGGTGCCGAAAAGATTGCGAGGATCGCTCTTTTGCCCCATGATGGTCCTTGGAGCACATTTTTCATCAGGGGAGAAGCGGTTTCCTTTTGATGAAGTTTGCATCAGAAATGTAGCACTGGACTGTGTTATTTCCACTGATAATAATAAATGGAAAGAAGCTGGAACAAAAGTTGCTGAAGCAAAGAAGAAAAGCTCAGAAGCCCTTCAGAGGAGCAATCAAGCAAATGGATGCAATCACAATGCTACATTGTGACAATCTCAATGGTATGAAACTCTGAACGGAAGAGGGCTTGAGACAAGCAGCATCCTTGGAGCTTTCTTCCATGTCAGTGCTTTGCCTGATCAGGTCTTCAAGAGCCTGCCAGATGTTGGACAGGAATATTTCTCGGTGTCATCATCTGCCAACGTTTTGTCTTCGTTGGTTACTGTCAGACGTGTGGTGAACCAACTCCAAAATGGTTTGACAGAGGGAAGAATGGCGATCGCGAAAAAATCATGCAGTACCTATCTGACCTGATCAACAAGAATGCTTCGCGCTCTCGTATTCAGGTTGATCCATTGTCGTGTGCGAGTGCAGGGATGTTTATCAATCTCAGCATGGTCATGCTTCGGTTATGCGAGCCATTTTTGGATTCCCGTGAGAAATTAAAAAGGGATAAGATTGATCCTAGATATGTATTTAACGGCAGGCGTTTGGAGTTAGGCGTTTCTCAGCTGACAAGTGGAAACAGCAATCAGTAATTCTCCTTCTTCTTTATGACAGAAGGGTGCTGAATCAGAACATTTTCACACTGCACTGAGCTTGAGGAGAGCATTACATCAGCTAAAGATACCCTATCCTCATTGACAGAGATTCAAAATCATTCTCCTTGGCCGAAGCTGGAGCAAGATATATCCGGCTTGGAGGATAAAATCAAAAGAATGCTTGGGCGTCTTCATTTCTGCGGGATTTGGAGCTGTTGGTGCATTTGTTGAGAAATCCACAAACAGGTATGTATGAATTTGTTAATTTCTATGTGTTAATTGGAGTAATTTCTCCAATATGTGGAAAATAAAATAGGGCTAACATCGGAAATTTTCCTAGTAAGTAACTAATATTCTTTTGGGTAAAAAGCTTATATGACCCTCAGTTTTGTTAATAGTGCATTTATAACCCTCAGTTCTTATTTAGTGCGATTATAACCTTCAATTGGGCAAAAATTTGCACATATGACTCTGAACATATTTAACAATTAAATTCTGGTTAATAATTCATACAAAATGTCACAAATACCCTTTGATTTGTACTCAAAATAAAATTCAAATTAACCACTACTACCGACGAACCAACTTACTTGGAGATGGATGCTTGGTGCTGACCCATTCCCCGACCTCACCAGTCACCAGTGCCACCAGTGCATACATCGCCTCCCCTATAAATCTTGAAGCGTGGCTGCGGGGCCCGTTGGCAGATGATTGAAAAATTGAGTGCCGCTGCCAACGGGTCATGTAGGCTTAATATCAACGTCGGCGACGTGTAGGTGCCTAATAAATTCATGAAAAACAAAAAAAAAATATTTGGAATAATGCGATATTTTTAAATCTTTTCAAAACGAGATTATTTTGTTACATTAGCACATTGATTCAGATTTTTAAATTTATTTTTAAATGAGGTCATTTTTATCTTTTTACGAATTTTCAGTCAATAATTATGAGAAAATCAATTTAAATAAAATATAGGGTTATAATCACACTAAACCATAACTGAGGGTTATATGTGCACTATTACCAGAACTGGGAGTTATATAAGCAATTTTCCCTATTCTTTTATACACACCTGATGGGCCTTCCCGTTAAACAATAAGAAATAGAGGACTATTGGCAAATTGGAAATAGTAGCGTGGTAAATAAGTACAAGTGTAAGGGGTAGTTTGGTCTTTCGCTTATGGATAAGCACAAAGACTAGACCTGACCGTTATTACAACGGTTCCGGCGTAACCTCAACGCAATGCCAACCTGGCAGAGGTCGAAATGACAGAAATGCCCTTGAATATTTCCCCCAAATCGCGAGTATAAATAGCGGCCGCCCCACCGTCATTCTCATTCATCCCGCTCTCAGTCTCTTCTTCTACTTCTCCGATCCCCAATTTCCCTAATCCCAAACCCTAGTTTCTCCCAATTTCATCTCCCATAATTTCCCCAATCCCTCGAAAACCTAGTTTCTCCCAGTTTCCCCAATCCCTTGAAACCCTAGTTTCTCCCAATTTCATCCCCAATCGTCTGTCTCTCCCGTTTTCGTCTCTCTCTGCCGCCTTCTTCATCGGAATGGGTCCGATCGCCAAGGCCAGGGCGAAATGGAGAGCCTCCCTTCCAAAGTCAAAGCCGGCCCCAGTGGGTCCCCGGAAAGTGGTCGGCGGCGGCGGCGATGCGGCGGCGGTCAGCCGAAAGAGGAAAAGGACGGTGTTGTTCGATGACGATGGTGAGGAAAACGGATTGGAAATCAAGAAAACCAGGGAAGGTGATGGGTTAATAGCGAGGGTTCCTGATACTCCTTCCAGTCTTCCTCCTTCCTCCTCCAAGTCAGCGCCTGATGTTGATATCGTCAAAGAAGCCCTCAATGCTGCAAGAGCTGCGAAGGCACGGATACAGGACATGAAAAGGAAGGAGCAGGACAAGGAAATTAAGGAGCAGGAAGATCTGTTCTACGTTGCACGGGATACCTGGAGAATTAAGGAAAGGGTGGGTTTGGAATCTATTCAGAGATTTGAGGTCCACTGGCCAGAAGACAATTCCAAGGCAATGAGGGATTTTGAACTGATCACTGGCAGACCATTGCCTCTACGGCTTTTTAATTAGTTTCTGGTCTTGTAGCATAGTTTGTTAGGCTAATGTTAATTAGAGCCATTGAAGGCTGATTTTTGGGAATTATGTTAATGCGTACATTTCTAACTAGTTTACGAAGAATTCTGGGTAATGTTCTGTTTATATGGAATGGAAAGTCACTGGCTTTTTTATATGAAATTTTCCTGCAATTTATGTTCTTTTACGATTTTGTTGCTTGTTTTGAGATGCTTTACAGCTGCAGATTACAGTCTTTTATAGTTGTAGTTTTTTGTTTTGTTGCTTTACAGCTGCAGATGCTTTGAGTTTATAGGAACTGTGAAACCATTTCTTGTGGTGGATTTGCAGATTTAGCCGTCTGTGCTAGAATATGACCACACTGAGCTTCTGTTTTGACAGGTTCATGTTGGTCCAAGAGTGAAAACGGAGGCTCCTTTGAGCGTGAAAAGTGTAGATTCTGTCTGGTGGAAATGAAGTAACAGTTTTTGGTGCTAACGGACCAACCAGGTGCAAGAAAAGGGTCCAAATGACGATGGTATCAAGTCTGTTACTGAAATATCACTGACTACTCAGCCCTTGGAAAATGCTGCAGCATCTATATCAAGGGAGCCATCATCAAGTTATTACAAAGATACCCTTTGTGTGTTATATGTGGTAAGATATAGATGTTTTGGTAGAAATACTGTTTGATTTCCTCAATGTGCATTTGAATAGTTTAGCTGAATTGAGCTGATACTTTTGGTGATCATAAAACATGGCCATGCAGGTTCTGTAAAAGATTCTGTAGTCGGTGAAGAGCAAATTGCTCAGTACTTGATGCAGTTCTAAATACTCGAGGCACTCCAGACAGAAACTAAGGATGTATAGTTGGATGCCAGCACCAACCAACATACAATCTCAAAAAATATTCTCTTAAAGAAGATCGAGAAGAAGAAGCAGAACAGATCTGATTCACAATGGGACATTGAGGAAAAATATGATGTTTTAACTTGAGCTTTTCCTTGAAATCCAATATTTATATCAACTGCTTCTGTTTGTCCTTGAAATCCATTTTTACCAATCTGCTTCTGAATCAACAGTCGTTTGCATGTAACAGAAATGTAACCTTAGTGTAGGAACTCTTGGAGGGGCATGACTATGTTTCCACCTGAGGCGCTTGCAGATATATTGGATGTGCAGAGCTGCTCTTCTGATCTTTATCATTGGATCATCTCTTGGTTGGATGTTGTTAAGATCACCAGATGTCCTCAAACTTTACATGGCCTATTTATATCTTGCTGTCAGCAGGTAACAATCCTTACATTACCTTAGAATTGCTTTACACGCTTGATTAAGTAATGCATGAAGCTCAATTTAGGAGCAAGAATGATCCTTGTTTAAGCACAGAGAAATGGTAGTTTGGAACTTGAGGATATGAATCAGGTTATGATCCATGCAATCACTTGAATACTCTTCTCATTTTCATCAGATATGATTTTAGAGAAAATTAAGCAGAATTGGAGCTGGCCACTTGGTTTAGATGTCTGGGTTTGTTTTTAATCATGCCGCCAACTTGGTTCAGGTTTTTGAGGCTACTACCGCTACATCAGATCAGCCTGGAAACAATACATTTCACTAGGTAGATAGTTTTGGACTTCAAAATGGGGTGTTTCTTGCTTGTTAGGTTCAGTGATTTGCTTACAAACGATGAGTTTGGCATGGTGAAGTACATTTTGTAGAATGGTAAAGTTTTTGATTTGGTTCGATTACAGCATCTATGCATTAGACAGATTGCCAGTGGGTGCAGCACTCGTAAGGGAACAAAGGCGCGCGAATTCGAAAATAAGTTCTTAGATGGCATGGAAGAGCGTGGTGAACTTGAGGAAATGCTTAAAGTAGGTCAGAAGATACAAATAATTACCTTATGTATGCATAAAATAATGCTAAATCATAAACAGATGTACATTTACTTCCTAGTCATAATTTGGTTCATTTTTATTTCATTAAGTTGAGTTATATCTGCTTGAGTGCACTAAATTTGCTCTTATTCAATTGAAAATAAATTCATCTAAAATTTCATGTGGATTACAAGATTGACACAATATATATATATAAATGAAAATGAGTAGAGAGAAGTAGAGTAAAGAAAAATGACATTATTGTGTAGGCACAACATAAGAAATAGGCTTCAATATCAATCTCCCATTCCTGAAATGCAAAATTCAAATTCTTCAATATAACTACATCATTGTCTTTCTTTTCACAACCAAAGTTGTCCATTTTCATTAAGCAGTGTATATACCTAAGACAAATCGTCACCAGTGTTAACAAGGAACAGCATGCAACAAAAGGTCAAGTATGTCTCCAAATCCTAGGCACAACAACAACATCTAAACCCACAACAAAACACAGGCATCGTCCTTAATGAGAAACGGCCGGCAAATCACTCCATTTGATCACACATACTCATCTGTTTCAAACTACTATAAGTACCATCACTACTGAAGATGCATTGAAAGTCATCAACCATGGCTTCCTGGCTTCTAGCTTTTAGTGCTGTCATATGCATGCTTAGTTTCTCACCTGTGATTTCACAGCAAATCAATACATACATTGTCCATGTCAGTTCCAATGCTGCTAGCTCTTCCCAGCTGGCAAAACCCGAGAGCCATTACTTAACATTTCTGCCAAAGGATACAAAAGGATCAAGCGATGCTTCCCGCCTAGTGCATTCTTATCGCAGCATTATCAGGGGATTTGCAGCCAGGTTATCCGCTGATGAAGCGAAATCAATGGAGAATATGGAGGGAGTTTTATCCATTAAGCCTCAGAGAATCTTGTCCCTGCAAACGACTCACAGTCCCAACTTCTTGGGGCTTCAACAAAACACTGGGTTTTGGCCAAACTCGAATTTCGGTGAAGGTGTGATTGTAGGGCTGCTGGACACTGGAATAACACCGGGGCATCCATCGTTTGATGACCAAGGCATGCCACCTCCACCAGCAAAATGGAAAGGGAAATGCGAACTTGATGCATCTGCTTGTAACAACAAACTCATCGGTGCCAGGAACTTTGTCAGTTCTGGAGAACCTGGCCAGCCGATTGATGATGAAGGGCATGGTACTCACACAGCAAGTACAGCTGCTGGAAACTTTGTCCCGGGCGCAAATGTGTTTGGCAATGCCAAGGGAACAGCTGTGGGAATGGCTCCTCGAGCTCATATAGCCATGTACAAAGTCTGTTCAGCAGATGGATGTGCAGAAGTTGACATGCTGGCTGCCATGGATGCTGCTATAGAAGAAGGCGTTGATGTACTGTCGCTGTCCCTTGGAGGGCCGCCAGGATTCGTGGTTCCATTTTTCACAGACAGCATTGCTATAGGAGCTTTTACTGCTATTCAGAAGGGGATTTTTGTCAGCTGTTCAGCCAGTAACTCTGGTCCAGCCAGTGCTACTTTGTCCAATGAGGCGCCGTGGATTCTCACCGTGGGAGCAAGTACCATAGACAGAAATATAAGAACAACTGTGGTTCTAGGAAATAATGATCAGTTTGATGGAGAGTCACTCTTTCAACCAATCAGTTTCTCTGATACCATGCTACCTTTGGTTTTTCCAGGCCAAAATGGCGATCCCAATGCTACATTCTGCGCTCCAGGCTCACTCAATCCTGCTGATGTCCAAGGGAAAGTGGTAATCTGTGAAAGAGGTGGTGAAATCGGTAGAATCGACAAGGGGACAACAGTTAAGCTAGCTGGTGGTGCTGCCATGATTCTTGTGAACCAGGAGGTTGATGGAGACAGTACTTTTGCCGATGCTCACGTTCTTCCAGCATCACATGTAGGGTTTTCCAGTGGAGAAGCAATCAAGACTTTTGCAAATTCCACATTGAAACCAACAGCAACAATATCATTCAAAGGAACAATTATTGGAGTAAAAAATGCACCTTCAGTTACTTCTTTCTCCTCCCGAGGCCCCAGCTTGGCAAGCCCCGGAATTCTGAAACCTGATATTATTGGCCCTGGAGTCAGCATCATTGCAGCATGGAATGAATCAGTGGAAGGAAAAATAAACACGGCAGCGAATTTTAACATAATCTCTGGAACATCAATGTCGTGTCCTCACCTGAGTGGAATCGCAGCATTGCTAAAAAGTGCTCACCCTGATTGGTCACCAGCTGCCATAAAATCAGCCATCATGACCACAGCAGATGTGCTCAACATCAATTCTAGCCTCATCACCGATGAAAGGAGCCTTCCAGCTGACATATTTGCAGTTGGTGCTGGCCATGTTAACCCTTCGAGAGCTGCTGATCCTGGGCTGATCTATGACATCCAACCCGATGATTACATTCCTTACCTGTGTGGGTTGGGTTACAAAAACACAGAAATTACCATCATCACTCAGAAAAAGGTTCGATGCTCTAAAGTCAAAAGCATACCAGAAGCACAGTTGAACTATCCTTCATTCTCAATCCGACTTGGAGTCAATGATCAAAAGACTTTCACAAGGACAGTGACAAATGTTGGGGCAGCTAACTCAGTGTATCGCTCTCAATTCAGTTCGATTCCAGGTGTAAAAGTTTCCTTCCAACCAGATGCATTCAGTTTTACAGAGGTTAAACAACAATTCACATATCAAGTAACTTTTACCCGGACTGATAGATCCAGCACAAACACTTTCGTGCAAGGAGCAATAACCTGGGTATCTGGTGCGACCATCGTAAGAAGTCCAGTCTCAGTTCTGCTAACATAGAACAGAACCTGCAACACTTGTAAACAAGAAATTTCTATTTCCTGCAGTATTGGTGTGTGTTTTCGAGCTAAACTTCTCAACAAACACGGGTCATCTGAAGAATGCAGTACTTCACACTGCTATCTAATAAACATTTTTAGATAATCTGGGTTTGGTAGCCATACTTTATGCTAGGATCTTTGACAGAGGGTAGATAATAAACACTTGACAGTATCTAACACATTCAGTTTACATTCATATAGCTATAAAACTGGAGGAAATATATAAAGTTTTAGGATTGAAAAGTCATCAGCATATATCTGAGCCAAGCAAGAGAGCCAAATAGAAAAGCAATCCTCAAATTACAGTTTTCTACATCGGATTAAGTAGACTAATTCTCATTCCATAATAAGATAGGCAGTTAATACATTCACCATCTTAGCACCTGAACTGCTACCATAACACTTTATTCTTTGACATTGAAATAAACCACACATGATTAGTAGATGTTGAATAGCTAAGAAAAAATAAAATAAATAACCTCATTGTGCCTGGTAAGAAGCGGCAAAGTAATACAGTTGTTAACAAAGTAGCAAAACTACCAGTCTACTGGTGTAGTAGGTGGACATCTAAACGATGATTTTAAAAGTAAATGTAAATATTCACTAATAACATAATAAGTAATGCAGCAAGAATGAGGATAAAATCAATTTTCATTTCTCTGGGACAAAACAGTAGCATTTCTTACATAAATATAGCTAGCTAGGCCAAGATGCACGTGTCCAGGTACCACTAGTTTCAAAAACTAACACTTGCTAGTGTTTCATAACTCTAATCTGCCTCAAACCCTAAATAATCTCTACAGAGCCATTAGTAACCCCACAATAGACTAAAAATTAGAGTGCGTAGAGGGCCTAGAAGATAAACTCTACTACTACATTTCTCTCACCTCGATCAGTTAAATGAACAAAAAATCCGTCTGATATCCCATGGAATTTGAGTCTTCGTTCCCCGTGAAATCTACAAGGTTGCAAGACAGCTCAGAAACCAAAACCAGGAGGCACTTCAGGGTCATCATCAACAATATCATCTGCTTGGAATGACATCACAAGGGGTCCCTCGGGCATCGAATAATTGATGCTCTTCACCTTTTCATCAACAACTTTTAGTGTTCCATTGCATGACTTTTGTTTTCTTTTCCACCCTTCAGTTTGATTACCCCTGCTGTGTGAGCTGCTACCGTTTCGATTATTCCTTTGGAACCCTGGCCCCAGGGGTTCACTTGGTTCCATCTGAAGCTGCTTGCCATGGAATTGAGCTCTATTAGCAGATGCAGTGACTTGATTACCTCGATGTGCCTCACTTACAGACATTGATACAGAGCGAGAGGATGATCCACCATCTCCATTGATATTCGGGTTTGATAAGGTTCTACATACTGATTCTACAGTTTCTGTTATCTCACTTGTGATTTGATCACCAGATCTAAGTATTTTCCAGATAGCATCAGATACTTGGCTCGTGAGATTGTTCCTAAGGATGAAAGATAAATTCCAGGCATCACTCAATATGTGCATCACTCAACAGTTAAGCATCACAATAACTAGTGATCTCAAGAATAACTCATCATGATCTTTTCAGAGCAGTGGGCACGACATGCATCTAAATCATTTCTTATAGGGGGTGAGGGGAATAAAAATCAGAAACAGAAAAATCACTCAAAGAACAAAAGAGCTGAGAACTCACCCTATTTCTTCGTGTATGGCATCAGAAAGTTGACGAAGCTTCATACTCCGAGCACCAGGACGGTTAAGAGCAGCTGATTGTTTAACCATCGAGCTGATCCTACTCCTCAATTCTCCCTACCAAGCCAAAACCAACTTAGTAATCTAAAAGACACACACTTTGAATCCAAATTACCATAAAGACTTCGCAAAATACCCAGCAGAACTACAAAAAAACGCTCATCAAAACAGTTGCCAACAACATATAAGTCCTAAACAATGCCACGGAAAAAACAAAGAAATTAAAAACCCTTTCAGAATTTCCATAGGCAGTGAGTTCTAACTCCAAACAAACAGCTAAATCAAAGAAATTCCTCATAACCTTATCATACTAAGCCAGAATCCCACAGAAAAAATGCCACATTGATTAAAAATGAAGACCAGTTTCGTTAATACCTATGCTGAAGCACAGAGATGTTAGAAAATCGAGAAAAAAAAATGAGGAATTACATACATCGTCTTTGAGCCTGCGGACAATCTTGAGACGGAGCTTGTCGAAATCGCCGTCGTCCTTGATTTTGGTGAGAACTTCATCGGCGGTGAGTTTTCTCTTGTTATCCATTATCGCCTCAACCCACCCAGCAGCAAAACACGGGCAGTTTTTTGTTTCTTCACCAGTTAGGGCAACGCACTATCCTTCTTCCTCTCTTCCGTATTTCTTCTTTTTTTTTCTATTTTTTTGGTTTCGGAGTTTCAAAGAGACAGGGTTTTACAGCGAGAGGGAAAAATAAATAAAATATAAAAACCAGACTGGAAATCGTACTTACTCTAAATTTTATATATGAAATAGTCTCAAGCCACCTGTTGATAGTGTTGGTGGGTGTTTCTGAAAAAGATTGCTTGAAGAAAATGAAAGAAGAAAAAGAAAACCACTAGATAAACCATGTAACAAATTATTTGCACTATGGATGTAATTTGCAACTGATTCTCATACGAAATATACGAAAAGTGTTATGATAAAAGATTTTTCTTAGAAGAGATGAATGAGAGGAAATGGTTGCCTTTTATAGGTCAATCTCATTAAGAAGTAATATGCGATCAATTCACGTCTCTTTATGATTTACATTTCGAATATAGTGATATGTATCTCATTAATAAATTTCATTTAAATTATAATTATTTTTCAATTATGTTATTACGTGTGAGTCGCTGTGAATTGTCTATTACCTTGTATGACTGACACACTACAAAATATCATAATTATAAAATCTGAATCTCCCTAACTATTGTTAAAGTATCGAAATAGATAATGTATTCGAATAATTATTCCTGATTTTACTTTAATGATAAATGTATAATTTTAAGGCGTTATTGTAAAAAAGATCGCTTCTAAATTTTACATGAATGGGTGACAACGTATAAAACTTGTTTAAACCATGCTATCACGTCATTTAGCCATCTATCTTTTGCACAATCCCCCGACTCCCTTGCCCATGCTGATGCAAAAAGCTACATTGCATATTGTATGAATTCCTTCTTGATATAGGTTATTAGGTGTCACACCTCACACCTCACGTCACCTACCATTTGAGTTGGTTCAATTGGATGGCCGAGATGTGTTTTATTGTGTTCCTTATGGAACATTCATATTTTTAGGTTATATTTCTTAAGATACATTGATGTGGCCACCAATAAGTTGTATATACATATTAACTTAGTGCAAAAAAATAATTTTAATTATAACATTTGTCTAGTGGTGTTAAAAAATCTGCCAAATATCAATATGTAGTCATGTTAATTTTTTTAAAAAATTAGAAACCATCATAGATGGAGGGATATTTATTAGTTTCCCCAGGCCTTTATTAATCTCCTCAAAGGGAGGCAATTTGAGAGATTACAGAATAAGTTGAAAACCTAAACTGTATCTAGAGCGCAGTGTACGCTGTTCCTAAGTCTAAAAATTGCGATGAAATACATCTGAACATCCTAAAGTCTAATACCCGAAAGCATCTAACTATCTAGCAGGTAAAGCATCAGTAACTTGCACCAACCCCAACAGTAAGGTTAGAGTCAACCAAGTCTACCAGTCTAAATTCATTCACAGAGTTGCCAGAAATACGTCGTCAAAACTATTCTGACTTGGATTTCTCCTGCACTGTTTCAGAGTAGAGACTAGAAACCCAAAGGATTTTCCATAGCGCGGCTAATCCGTTTACAAGGAAAACAGCAGATAGGCACTGAATACTCGATAAACTAGTCCAAATAATTATGCAAAAAGACCCAAATGAAGCACATATTTCATCTGACATAAATAAATAAAGAAAAGAATAGAAACCATTCATCTGCAATTGGATCCAGATACTGTCGGTGGGGAAGGCTAGGGAGGTGTGGCGCGTTGCGTCAGGATGGAGGCGCGTGTTCCCGGCAAAGGATGAATCCGATGATACGCCAGCTTGTTCGCGACTCGACGGCGCGTGGTGGCGCGTGGCAGCTGTGTCGGCCGCGCGTGAGGCGCGTGAGGCGCGTGAGTTGGCCTCCGTGTCTGATCTGGTCGTGTAGGAGTCGGATCTGTTACCCCTTGTGGTTCCGGCAGCAAAAGCAGCGGTTTTGGCGGTCCTCCAGCGACCTCCACGGCCGGCGACTGTCGGAAACTGTCTTTCCGGCTTCCTCACACAGCGGCGAGGGGGGAGTCGGTACAGAGGAGAGAGAAAAAAAGGGCTTTTTGTTTTCGTCCCGAATATGTAGTCATGTTAATTCGAAATTTACAAGTACCAACTTTCCTCGTACTTCATTAGGGGTATTTTGCTAAGTCTTTATGGTAATTTCATAAATAGAAAGTCTCGAAAAATACCGTCCAAAATTTAGACTAGACTATTTTTAACTACAAATATAATGGAGGGATTTACTTGCAAAACACGGAGGGACTTAGTTGCAATTTTTTAAACTTATCCCCTCTCTCCTGAAATCACGCGCTGCGCGTGTACTGTGTGGAGCCCACCATATTTTTTCCTAAATCTGGCAAAAATCATGCACCGGTTAAAGCTCGAACACTGGACCTCCACACGAAGGCGGAGAGACCTTAGCACTACACCACTTCTTTTTTGATATCTTTCTTAACTAAGATATGTGTTTAATAAAGTAAATAAAATCTATTAACAATTAAATCTTTTTACTTTTAAACTAAAACCTCTATATTTAAAATTCAAACATTTTAATTTAAATTAGAAACTTCCACATTTTAATCTACAATCAATTAAAAATAAAACATTATCCATTTAAAATTCAAACATTCTAATTTAAATTAAAAACTTCCGTATTTTAATATACAATAAATTAAAAACAAAACACTATTCTTGTAATTAAAAACCTCCATATTTTAATCTACAACATGTTATAAAATAAATATAGTAGTTTACATAAAAAAATCCCTGTTTTAACTACAATCTATTAAAATTAAACATTTTGCTTTTAATGAAAAACCTATGTGCTTTAATGTATAACATATTAAAAATCAAACATTCTACTTTTAATTAACAACTTCCGTGTTTTAATCTACAATCTATTTAAAATTAAACATTCTACTTTTAATTAACAAACTCCGTATTTTAATGTATATCATATTAAAAAAAATCAAAAATTATACTTTTAATCAAAAACATCTGTGTTTTAATGTACAACATATTAAAAATCAAACGTTATACTTTTAATTAATAACCTCCGTTTTTAATGCACATCATACTAAAAAAATCAAAACTCGTAGTTTTAATCACAAACATCGGTGTTTTAATGTACAACATATTAAAATAGTATTGTGAAATGAATAGTATCGACTGTAAATAGTAACGGGGCATGAATAGTAACGGGTCTTGAATAGTGTGTGAATAGTAACGTGCAGTGAATAGTGCGTGCGTGAATAGTAATTTTCTAAATTGCAATTAAGGACCTCCTTACTTTTATTCAACCATGCTTTTACTATTTAGTCCCCGATCTATAATATTGACGGTTTCTCACAAGACTATCTCTTTCATAAAACGTATTTTCATAAAACGTAAAATCTCACTCAACCTATTTTCATAAAACATAAATTATATCCTTTAAATTTGAACCAATTATTGAGTCCAACTCGCTCTCACTAGTTTAGCCTAATTGCTCATTGTGAGGTTGTGGGGCTCTAATTCGTTATATTCATACAAAGTGGGATTTTTAGTGAACCTAATTTGATCGTGTGTTTTCTAAGTGGTAACCTTACACCTAACCGTGAGTATTAAAATTTCCTGTTGCACCAAATTACGATTTACTAATCATAATCAACACTTGATCACTACTCCTAAGATCTTCAATTCCTTTAACAATAAACCAACCGCACATATTAATTGCCTCATCACATGAAAAATACAACTATTAAGGCCACATTTTTAAGCTCCTCACGTAGATTGGAACAATTTCATTGAACAAATGATGAAACTCTTAGTACCTTTAACAGTCCGTACGCGATCTATTTATATAACAATTTGCATGTGAAATTATTTACCAATATTATCACCAAACTGAATAGCCAACAAGTAAGGGGAGTTGAGAAGTTGCGGAAACAACTTTCACATGCATAACTAAGACCTTACCCCTACAATTCCCTATCATTAATTTCAAAACCAATCCTATCCTATGGTAGCTGTGAAGCATACAGATTACTTTATAACGGAATTTCGATGCAAAAGGGGTAATATTCTCTTGGAGCATCCGAGTGATTATTTTAAAGAAACTGAGATTTAATTTAAACTGTTAAACATTGACTTGGATAAATTCAAATGACGGGAGTCAACGTTAGAGTGCCCAAATAAAGAACAAAACATGTTCATGTGATTATAAATATAGGAACGTCAAACTCTTTAAAATATACTATATCACATTTACTTATCTAACCTTTTCCAACAGCAACACAAATATCAACGAGAGGTTCAGTCTTTTGAGCAATTTGCAAAAGGTTGGCCGGTTCAGGGATACTTTGTCGACAGAAGTTTACATCACACAATCTCTGCATTGCCAATGCATGGAGTGATAGTTCCAAAAATTTAAGATTGTCTTTACCAAAAACGGATCCGCACGACTTAATGCTAGAAGCGGCCTCATTGTAGTTTTCCCAACACACGAATAATATGTCTCTCAAATGTTGATCTTTTTCACCTTGGTAAATAGCGGCCTCATAATTTGTGTAAAAAGACAACCAGGAATTATGAGTCGGTCCGATCCTACATAACCTCTACCTGGAAATTAAAATGACTGCTAAGTACTTGACTACAACAGATGCAATACAACATTAGTTTAAATCCCAGATTAAGACATCACAAAATGGAAATAGTCAGAATATATACAGTGTTTCTTTTTCCAAATTGCATCTATCCAAAGTATAGGGGCTAATGGAACAATTATCTAGTTATGGCGTCTTTTTACTCGAGCCACACCTCCTCTCTGACAATGTCTTTACTTGAGCTGTCGCCTGATTACCACCAAATTGGAAGGGCCAAGTAAGTAAACACGTCTTTGTGGCTAAATACCTTTGATCGAAAACATGCATACCTGTGATGAAAAGGCTTTCTAGCAACTGATGATTTCTGAACATCATCGAATTGAAGAGCACCCTGTTACAACAAAGATGTTCACATATATACTCAGTTCTGAGTTCTGAGTTCTGACTTACCAAAGAATCAAAATAGACATGCTCATGTATCATTGTTATCTTTTGATCTAAACTGCTGCTTTCCAACAATTCAACCATAACCAGAAAAGACTGTATGTGAGCAAGTAAAATGATTTCCCTAATCAAAGCAAGGTTCGAGAAATGTGTGATCACAAAGACATCATCACTTGGAAAGGAAATTTGACTATTTTTAAGGGTGGCATACTTTAAAGACCTGATTTTCCCTATGAAACATTTTAGGTTTCTAGTGCCAAGGTTACTCACAGAGTTGTACACTTTATTTATGTGCCTCAGATGCGCTTCCACATATTCTTCATACGTCTGCAACATGATAAAGTAATCATAAGGCCACCAGATATTGAGAACAACAGACGGAATAAGACGTGTAGGAGAGAAAAGAAGTGCATCCTAACAGTAACTATTTGAAGATTATAGTTAAACTGGGGACTCCGAGCTTAGAAGACTAAACCAAATACATATGATTTCACCATACCTCAAGAAAATACCATCCACATGAATGCAATGACATCATGTTTTGGAGAAATAGATAATGAAAACACTTCAGTTTTTGTTATTGGTAGTAAGATTAACTAATTAACAATAAATTTACTTAGTCCAACTTATTTTTCTATAGAACACACAAACAAAATATGAGGTGTATTTCAAAATCTTTGTACGCACATGCACATATGGAATCATAATAATACCCACCTAGACCTAATGGCTAAATCACATTTCGAAGTCTCAATGATCTTTGCAAATACATTCAACTAGTAAGCATGAGTCAACTAAAATAAACACAAACAAACATGTCAAATCAGTGCCAAACTTTAACGAAGAAAACTGTAACCATATTCAGGAGATCCTCGTCAGTCAGAACAAAAGATGTATCACAGCTACCACGTGAGCTACCAAGGCTCCCACCTATATAAGAACATGCCACTGGTTTTAACTATTGCATTATCACTTAATACTAAGAAAAAACAAGTCCCAAAAGGAATTTATACCACTTGCTATATCATGTCTTTGGCAGAATGCACTTGGATCAGTTTGATGATAGTAACGTGATGGATAAAGTTGAGGCACCATATGCACAGGAGGAACAGTGTTTTCAGCTAGTAGTGCTTCACGAGCATCTAACTGAGAACTCCTTGAGGAAAAATCACCCAATGAAGTTTTGTCCCTGCACGATAATCTCAAAACAGCATAATGAATTTTCTAATCTTTAATCTGTACAATGCTCATTTCAGAATTTCCCAAGTATTGACCTTATCGAACAGACATCAACGTCATTATTCCGATCAAGAAGCTCACAGAGGGCTTCACCAATGTCAGGAGGCAACTCCTAGGAATTACAGAAAAAGAAGCCATCTAAATATGTTACTATGGCTGAACCTACATAATTGCACACTATCTAAAGTAACATAATGGAGAAGGACCAGAATCATGCACACGCCATACCTGACAATCTCTACTCTGTTTAACAGGTTTGTATCCGTTCCAGGGATTGTTCAGATGAAGCGTCTGTTGAAAAGGCAAATTGTGTAGCCTCAGCCATTTTACTTCAAAACTGCATCCCCAAGGGTTAGATCCCCCATCTCCTCCACACCAAACATTATCTCGTAGGTGACCAATAGAAGACATCATTTGAGCATATCCTTGAAAGAATCCACTCTTATTCACACTAAATATTAGAATAACTCTGCTACAAGTCTGAAAGTAACAATTATAATATATACATATATATAAAAAATGTCTGACTTGTTGAATTCAAACTATAATATATATAATTCTTGCGGTAATCTAAAGAGAGTCTTTACATGAAAGGCTTCTTCAAGAATAGGTTCATTCATGACCTGAGTGGCCCATAATCCTCGACTAATTGAAAGCTGAAGGTTTTCATGGTTATAACTCTTGATGATGAAGTATCGGGTGTCTGATGAATTACCCTCTTTCTCACTGCTACAAGTTTGAAGCTGCTCGTACCTTGCTTTTTCTGCTGCCATTTTAGAGCCTTCCTTATTCTCTCTATTGTGGCTCCCTGAAATAAATGACAACCAATTTATTCACTTGAAGAAGTCTTTAATGGGAGCGGAGTATCACAGAATCTCACATACTAGAAGGAATGTTCAGGCAGAGCAGATAATTCTTAGTACATCCCATGATCCAAAATAAAGTATAGAAAATAAATAGTATATGGCTCAAGGGAGTGACTTAACAACCACATCCTAAACTTCTTGCTTTGAAAAAAAACCTGGTTATTCATTTCATACAAGCACACGATTTTCCCCCCATATCACTAACAGAATCAACGAACGGAACTTATTAATCATCATTAAAAAACTCCACCCACAAAAATAAAGAAATTCAAGTCAAGAATAAATTCAGCATGCATGACAGCCTCCCTACTCTACTTTCAGAAGTCTTGAGTTTTGCTCTCTTATATGTTGATTACCCAAAAAAAAATTCCTCACCAAACGCCCAATCAAAATCATATTAAGCAGGCTACAACATCTTTTTTAAAGGGCTAGTACAAATCCCTCCAGTCAAACTTTAAATATTACTTTAGAATCTGTGTGGCTTGCTTCCAGATAGAGGATGTCAATACTGGCCTGGCCCCAACTAATCCAGGTCTTTTTTTTTGGTCAACAAAAATTGTGTATCAGAGTATAACACAGTTGCAAATTTGATCCAGGACCATTTCATGCAGCATGATCACTGTTTAAGGTACAAATAAATAGTTTAAAATTTCTAAAAGAGGAAAGTCCATACTCCATTTGATCATCGAACTTTGCTAAAGACTATTTTTCTCCTAATATTGGTCATAGAACTTCATAAAAAGATTCAAAATTGATCACTGGTGTTAACTGAGGTGTTAAATGGCTAATAGAGCAATTATTGATGAGGGCAAATCTGCTTTTCCATAAAAATATGAGAACAAACTAAAAATACAGAAATCCTTTCATTTATTTTTCAAACAAACTCTTCACAACTAAGCCTAAACCTCTATCTGGGGCATTCCAAGATTTCTTTCAAATGGAGTTTTAGGTTTTTTGTTCTATCCAACAATAATTGGGGATAGTTGTGAGAAGTTTGTTTGATAGTGAAATTTTCCCCCCATATTTTAATGTAAAAGACAGATTTGCTATGATCAAGAATTACTCTAGTAGTCATTTAACACGTCAGTTAACACCAGTGATCAATTTTAAATAATTATATATAGTTCGATGATTAACATTAAGATAATTATAGTTCAGTAATTATATGCTACCATTGTAGATTTTGTCCTGCATCCTCCTCGGTGCGTGGTACAAGTAGTTAAAGAAAGGATTAGGTCAAAATTCTTGTAGTTAAGGGAAATATCCAGGTACTCTAAGCAACAGCCAATATTGAGCTACAATACTAGAATGTGACAGTAAAACTAGCATTTCCACCAATATCAGATTCTGGAAGAGGATGATATTTTTCTTCTACATCTATCTAGAAAGAGGAAAAGAATGACTATTCAGCCTAGTAGTAGCATGAAAATGCCCAAAATTAAGATCAAAATTTAGAAACAGCTACTTGTAGAACCATTTCCTGGTAAGTATAGTTACTTGTATATAAACTATACTGCAACCAAAAGGGAAAACTAAAAATTCAGACACAGCTTCCCAGTTATTTAGTCTGTACCTGCTGTATTGTCCAAATTTCCCGTTGCAGTACTAGATGGCATGTCTTGTTAATGTCAACTGCCTAAGAGGCAGTGGATAGTCAAACAGACTGAAGTTTATAAACGCTGACAGAGGCAGCAGCTGAAATAGAATAGTGTTGGAAAAAGATTAAATAATTATACAAAGCTTCAATTGACACAAACAGTTACAATAAATAACCCAAGAGATCTGTGCAAATTGTAACCACTACCAAGAGTCTATATGCTAGAAAGCAAGAAATTTTCTTTGCAGACAAATCCAAGTACGGATAAAGCAAACCTCCTTAGCACTCTGATTACGTTACACGACAGGAAAAAATAGGCCACAAATTTATTTTACATATACTCTTTAAAACAGTAAGGATAGAGGACAGCGTGCCAGAACTGCAACATAGGTTTCATATAACACAGTTCTATAAAGCATGCTTACTGATAATGTTATAAAGATTCTAAATGAACAATATGTTTTAGATTTCATGAATTCCAAACTAAGGATGGTCAATAACTCTTAATTGCAAGGCTGATCAAAAGGGGAGGCCTGCCAGCCAGAAACCAAATGTGTTTTAGGCTTTTAGTACTCCCTCTACTCAACCACTTTGGATACAATTGGACTTGCACATGCTTTCTTGCTCTTAACTTGATAACATCCAATAGAATTAATCACTCCAAATCTATCCTTCTCTTCTTGCATTAATTATACATATTTTGTTGATCCATGAAAATCTCTCTGTCAACTTCTAACTCACTCACTGGATAATACTAAGGTATATGACATTTTATGTTTACAATCTGAAAATGTTTTGGATCTATATAGGATTTTGTTTTTCCAAGAAAAGTGAACGTTAATGGGATTGGGACTTTGTTAGGCTTTTACATACAAAAAAAAACTAAGAAAAAACTAAAACTAAATTAAAAAAAACCAAGAAGTACTCAAGGTGCCAAATCTTAAAGGTCTAACTTGCATCATAATCATATCATAACCATGTGGTCAGAACCATATCATAACAATTTGGTCATTCAGAATGATATAATAGCTTGCAAATCTGAAGATCTAACTTGCATATCTGAATATTCTCATTCAGAATTCTTCATAACCATATCATAATAATTCCCTAAACCAAAAATAACAACTAATCAAGTAACTTGTATATTCTGCCTTAAATAATTTTCAAGCTTCAAATTCTCAGGCAGGTGCTATAATTATTAATTAATTACTTCAAAAAAAAAGGCAGGTGCTATACTAGCTTGAATATGAAAAGATGATAACTAAATAGTTTCATTATCAATAAGAAAACAGAAGGGTTCTATTATTGAGCAGGTTAAGAATCAGAAGCTTTTCGCAGGTGGAAAACAGAAGATTTCAAGAGAGCACACGAAGAATTCTAGGGGTAAGAAATTGCAGGTTGGTTCAAAGTATTAACTAAGGATACCCAAACCGACATGCAGCAGGTCACAAAAACCAGACCAAACTAGACCACAGATTGAACCAACCCTTAGAATATTCTAAACACACCTCCAAAAACACTTCTCTCCATGAACTTCTGTAATTTCCTGATAACTGATCTTGTTTGCATTAATTTAATGCATTACCAACTTCAATCTTCACTAAACTCAAAAAAAATCCAACTCAAGAGAGCCACATTCTGGTATGATACAGATATTAACATATCTTAAGTCAAACATTAGTCAACTAGCATTGAATAAACCCCTCCCCAACAATATTAGTTACAGCTGAGTTCAGTTCTACTTAACGAAAATACAATCGAATTAAAATCATACTAGCCATGGTACACACATAGAGAGACAAATAAACATAAACCTAAAACACCAACGCATAACCATATCATAATAATTCAGAATCCAATAGATTTTATTTTTCCAAGAAAAGTGAACATAAAAGGGGTTTTGGACTGTTAGGCTTTTATATACAAAATTAAAACTAAAATGAATTAACATTATATTAAAATTAAGAAATACTTGATCAGAGAAGAACTAACTTGTTAAATTCTTATTCAGAATTCTTCATAACCATATTATAATCATTTCCCAAACCAATGATAAAAGCTGATAAATTAGAGTAACTTGATATAGCTTCATTATCAATGAGGAATCAGAATAATTTCAAGAATCAAAAGGGTACATTTACTGAGCAGGCCGAGAATCGGAAGATTTATGCAGGTAGGAAAAAGAAGATTTTCAAGAGAATACACAAAGAATCATAGAGGGTAATAAATTGTAGTGTGATTCTAAGCATTAACCAAGGCTACCCAAACCGACATGCAAACCAAACCAAACTAGACCATAGATTGAACCAAACCCTTACAATTTTCTGAACACACCTCCTAAAATTCTTCTCTCTTTTGGCGCTATGATTATTCCTGATAACTGATCTTGTTTGCATAAATTTATCAACTTCATAATAGCTAATCTTCACTAAACTCAAAAATCCAATTGAGTGCGATACAGAAACTAGCCTTACCTTCACTCAACCATTAATCAATCAGCATTGAATAAACCTGTCCCAACTATACAACTGAGTTCAGTTTTACCTAACAACAACACAATTGAACTAAAATCGACAAGCATAAACATAAAACACAAGTAATCAGTGCAGAAAAACTGAGTAAAACGGTGGGAAACGAAGAGGAAATCACCTACCCTTGTAAAGCAAAAGGAAGCGGCAAAATCGAAGCTCCGAAAGAAATTATCTCCTCCGAGTAGATTAACAGAAACGGTAATGAATTTAGATGTTGGGTTGAACTTTTAACCGCGTAGACTAATGGGTTGAAAAGCCCGGAGACTAGAGTGGGCTTACGTATTCATACTCATATTCTCTATCTACTATAATCTCGTCAAGTTCAGATTATTGGAAATAATTTCAGTTAATTTAATACCAGTTTAGTTAAATTAATCACAATTCAGTTTGAAAAATTTCACTTTAGTTAATTTAATCTTAGTTCAGCTAGATTAATATACATTTATTTGATTCAATAAAACAATTATTTCTACTTTATTTCAATTGGATACAATACATTGAATGATTTATACCCTGTTATGTGGACCTTATCAGTAAATCAGTTCATTTGAGTCTAATTGAGTTCAATTTAGTGGAATTATATTGTTAACAAATTAAAATAAATTTAGACATACTGATTCCATTTTCAATACATAAATTTCTACTTCAGTCCAATTCACTTCTTTCAATTCATTTCAATGCAAAATAAGCTCAGACAAATTTCAACCGAGCAAACTAATGAATTTAGATGTTGGGTTGAACTTTTTAACCGAGTAGAGTAATGGGTTGAAATGCCCGGAGACAAGAGTGGGCTTACCTACATATTCAATTATTCATACTCCGTTTTGTATATATACTATGTAAGTAAAGGGTGATGAATTTGGGCCGCTAGACAGTCTTAACTTCTCCTTCACATGGGAGGAATTTGACTAAAGTTCAAAATCTAGACCAAACATTGGTCAAAGACTTAAAATACTCAATTTCTAGACCCAACATTCAAAGTGTTCAATTTCTAGTATTCTACATGCTAAAAACACCCAATTTCTAGATGTTGGTTAATTTCTTCCGTTAGTTCAGTTACTTTGAGGGGTATTTTAGTAATTTATTTTCTAAAATATCATACTTCCCATTTTTTTTCGTATCTCCACAAAAAATAACTGGGTTGACCCGGGAAAAACCGGGTTTGACCCAAACCGACCCAAAACCCGGAAAGCCAAACCCAAAAATTGAAAAAAAAAGTGTTGTCCGGGATCCGGCCCGTAATACTAAAAGTCTGAGTTCGGGACAAAAAATCCGGGCCGGGCCGGATCAATTTTCTGGGTTGGTACAGTACCCCTACGTTGGGCGCTTGTGAGTTGCAGAGCGAAACAGAAATTGGTGATTTCCATGCGGGATATACGAAAAAAGTGAAGTATGATTTTTTTTAGAATGTAAATTACTAAAATACCCCTCAAACTAACTGAACTAACGGAGAAAATTAACCAAAGTCTAGAAATTGGGTATTTTTAGAAAGTAGGGTACTAGATATTGAGCACTTTGAATGTTGGGTTTAAAAATTGAGTATTTTGACCAATGTTTGGTTTAAAAATTGAGTATTTTGACCAGGGCCGGCCCTAGATATTTTAGGGTCTGAGGCGACTTTACAAAATAGGGCCCCTAATATTCATAAATATAACTAATTTTTCTCGCGCGTGTTTTTTTCTTCTTTTTCGACCATCCGTTAGCACACTTATATTTATCAATTTGCAGAAACATTTTCCATCAAACAAAATCGACAATAAATAAATAAATAAGCGCGACAAACAAATATAGCATAAGCATTCAAAAATTATCTAATAGCGCATATCTCCTATCATTTTTATTGTTTAATCTCTAAAATAAGACATCATATATATTAATGCATAATGTATATATATTAGTAATAAAGCACAGATTCTGCCCATCAAATCACAATGGAAGAACTCAAGAAATTTGTACCCGGGCATATCACAAATTTTGCATTTCAAATTTAGATAAGTTGAAATTTTAGGAGTGTTTATCTCAATGGAAGAACACAAAAATAAAGATAATTTGAGCACGATCTACGTAAAATGGTCGAAAATCCAGACTCCAAAAGGCAAAAGATGAACTGTCGAACGAAAGGGAACCAGGAAAGGGAGGTATGCAATCTTTCTTTTCCTTTTTAATTGTTTTTATATATTTAATTCGTTTTTTTATAAAAAAGACTTTGGAAAACTAATTAGTTTTAAAATGGGCTCAAATAAGGTCCTGATGTTAAATTGAAAACAAACCCAAATAAGACTCTGATTTTAAATTAAAAACAAGCCCAAATTACTGACTTTTTATATATAATCAGTTACAATTTTTAAAAAATTTAGGTCTAAAATATTATTTAAATTTTTGGGTGTGAGGCGAGTGTCTCGTTGGCCTCATATATGGGCCGGCCCTGATTTTGACCAATGTTTGGTCTAATTTTTGCACTTTAGTCGAGTAAATTTTCATTTGGTGCACACCTAGTGTTTGATTTTATGCCAACCCTAGAAGTATGTATGCTTCTTTAGTTTCTAATGCTTTGTTTTGTTTTTATAATTGCTCAAAATCGATATGATACAAGTCACTTTTATGTGCTTCATTTATATTTTAATCCATTTATTAGCTCATGTTTTATGGAGAGGTGGAATATATTTGTATTTAGTTTAATGTAATACATCTTTACAATATTATCTAAAGTCTGTGTAATTATTAGAAAGCAACGATTTTTCCATTCATTGATGGTGTTTCATTAGCATTATTCTTACTATTGTGATTGCAGACTTGCAAGCTTAAATATGCATCCACCGTTTATTCCAGTAGAAATTTTCTTGATAATTCTTACTATATTCTTTGTTACGTGAGTATTTTCTCTGTTTCTTTCACCAGACAATACTCTCGATTGAAATTAAATAAATCTTCTATAACATTGTTTAAGCAGCAAGCTAGAGTACGAAAACAATGGATTGTGGCCCTCGTCAATAGATTAGGTTATTGATGCCTTATTGATTATATTGATGTTCAAATCAAGCAATATATATGTTTATTATGAATTTTAATTTGGGATAAAATTCAATCTTGATCTACGACTTTTGAATCTGAAATCTCTTTTCTCACTATACGATGTCGAAAACTAGTAGTTATTACCTTTGTGCAACGAAGAAAGGATACGACTTCAAAACATATTATTTATGGGTACGAGTTCGCAATATCACCCAATCCACAACCCATGTGCATGTACGATTCTACAAGTTTGAAATATGTAATCACCATGTGTGAATAACAAGATTACGATATTAAAATTTTATAATTGGGTTGGTTTCGAACTCGAAACCTTGAATGACAAAAGAGGGTCGCCGATTGACGACTGTTCCGGTCACGGCGGAATCAACTGCCGTGTGAACCCCGTTATACCGCCGTTTCTCGTGCGTCTCTACACTAGTATGACCTCCTTGATAGTTAATAGGAAAATAATGTAAATATGATATTATGGTTAACATATTACAGGTTGTGAGAAATCAAAAGTAAGAATATAGGAAACTTCTCAAATTCGTTCAATTAAAATACTAAGAAAGGAAAGAAAATTCAAACTTGATAACCCCCGGTAAAAAAAAGAAGATCAATCACCACCTTTAATTAATTATCGAGTTCACCAAGTTTCATGGAAAAAAATATGGTTCATAATATTACTGGACAATACAATAACATAACAATATGGTTCAACCTATATTACATAGAGATAAAAAATAAAGTTTACATCAACAATCAAATCGTTTATCAAATTACAAATGATGAAGTTTAGAAGTGATGGTTGAATGCCTCCAGGCCAATTGCAAGTAAGTTTAGGCGAATTCTTTTAATAAGGGCGGTGTATAAGTTTCAACGGGATGTAACTTTGTATAATCTTTTTATTAGATATATATTAAAAAGTAGAAAGTGGCGGTATAAAAATAAAATATGTTGCAGCCGGAATTTCGAAATAAAACATCAAACGATCCGTTTAACATTGTCGTCGCCGCCCGTTATATGAAAATTACCATATGTGCTTATCTAACTTACTATATTAAGCCCCTTATCATGTGCCAGCCAAATCCATGCCAGTCGTTGGATCTAATCCAACGGCTGCGATTCTTTACAGAATATCCCACCCCATAAATAGAAATTCCTTGACTTTTTCCCATATTTTCTAATTATAGTTATTTTGCTAAAAAAGAAAATTATCTAACTATTTTCCCTTTTATTTAGGTTCTCAGTCTGAAAACAGTTCACCCACAATCCCCCTGTCGCCGAGATCACTCCCCGCTTTCACCACACCTATCCATTCCCTGCTTCAAACTTCCACCCACGATCCCACTCTTAAAATTCGAATGTCAGCTCAGTTTTCATCAACCCGCTCCAACTTCCCAATTTTTCCTATAAATACCCAAGCCATGGGATTGAGGAATTTCAGTCATGAAAACTAATTTATTCTCTTTTCTTCTGGGCATGTTCTTAATTGGTGTTCGGTGTTGCTTTTAGTGTTTTTATGGGGATGATTTACATAGTAGTATATGGTTCTTGGACTTTGCCTGCATATTTCTATGTCTCGTATGATCACATTGGTTCCAGGTTTACTGTATTTGATAGCTCTGTCGAAAATTGGTGCTGAAACTGTGCATAGTATATGGTTCTTGGACTTTGCCTGCATATTTCTATGTCTCGCATGATCACATTGGTTCCAGGTTTACTGTATTTGCCGTGCAATGTCGAAAAATGGTGCTGAAACTAAGAAAGTCGAAAACTGAGAATTTGAAATTATAAAGTAGGATGAATCTAGCCAAATCTGATTTTATTGGTTGTGTTCAGTCATTTTTATGGTTGCTTTTAGTGTTTTTATGGTTGTTTTTAGTTGTAATGGATGTTTTTAGTTTTCAGTTCTTGCCTTAGTTTGCATTAGTCCAATTTATTTGGCTTGAGTGTTTGAATTGATGTTCAGCATCGTTGAATTGGCTTGTGTCTCAAAGGCATCACCCAAAATCGATTCTTTCATGTCATTTTGACCTCAACTTGAAGAAGGGGTCTGTATGTTTATGGTGTGATAGTCTGCTGCAGTTGTTTGCATCTAAAATATCATAATATAGATATATAATTGATGTATCTCTTGGTTTCAACGTTGTGATTTGTTTTTGCAAACTGGTAATTGCGAGTTCTTTCTCATGGGTTTGGCTAAATTTTCACCAACTGGTTGGGATTTGTGGTGGGATAACAAAGTTTTAGTGTTCTGAGATGTTGCGAAGATTTTCATGTTTTGATTAATTGTCAGGTTTTGATTTATTTAGCAAAGTCTGCGTGGCTATTTTGAAGTCATGACAGGAGATGATAAAGTGACTTTTTTGATTTAGTGTGCTGTTCTTACGGGGTTTGATTTACCCGGTCTAATCAGGTACAATGAACTTATTTATGTTCATTCTTGACAGATTATTGCATTTCGATTGCTTTTCCAACATGTGTGCACCCCTACTACTACTATATCAAAGATTCCAATACCGGATTAGACCGGGTTTGAGTTTTCCAGTTTAACGGTGTTATTCATAATCTATTGTTTAAATTTCGGTTTGGGTTTGGTCCCTAATTTTGTTGCTATATTTTTGTCCTTTTATTCTTTCTAATTTGTTTTCACCTGTTATATTCACCAATTTTGTCAGTTCGGTTCAGGTTCAACATCTAATACCAAGGCCTTGCAAGATTTCCAACCCCCTGATTCCAATATGTACAGGTACAACTCTTGTTTTTTCACAAACATCTTACTGATAAGGTGTTTTATGCTTGAGTTATTTCAGTTTCATGATTTCTTTTTCCATGTAGCCTTAGATAAATCACAAATGTGATTTTCTTTGTGCTTCTTAATTCAGTGTTAGTTTCATTGCATGATTCGCATGGCTAGGTTATGGAAAATTTTGGGTAATTCTTTCTAGAGTATAGAAATATTGGTGTATTTTTGTTTCCGAACACTTAGCTATACTGGTGTTTAGTTACTTTTGGTGGTATTGGATACTAATTGAGATCTTGGGTTGGTTTCCTTGCATTAAAAAGACTTTTCTTTCGTGTGATCACAGAAAAGAGAAACATTTCAAGATTTGGCCCCACTGATGTGGAACTCTTTTGGCACTATTGCAGCACTCCTTCAGGTACTTTTAATATACTGTGCATCTTAGGAAAAAGATTAAAGAAGTAATGCAACTCTCTTTCTTGACGTTGGATTGGTTTTTTTTGCAGGAAATAGTTTCCATATACCCTCTCATATCTCCTCCAAACTTGACTCCAGCACAGTCAAGCAGAGTGTGCAATGCCCTTGCTCTTTTGCAGGTACTATTTGAACTTGCTCTAAAGTTTGCTTCAAAATGTTACTTTTAATTTGCTTTTGCCTGCCATTCTGATACTGTTATTTTTTGGGGCACTGGACAGTGTGTAGCTTTGCACCCAGAAACTAGAACGCTGTTCCTCAAAGGTAATTTTTCTAAGACTTGCCATTTGAAGTTATTTATGTAGATTATAAGAAATTAGTGAGAAAATGTTTTTTATTTGTATAATTAATTTATGAACAGAAAATAGTGTAATTAGTGTCAAAATATCGTATATATTTTAGGTTGATGGAAATTTCAGTTCATTCATTTCTGTTGTGCATCATGTTTGGCTACAGAAACCTCTTTTTCAGTTTTTGACATGTAACTTTGAACTTAGTGGCTTCACAATACTTCCTTTGTGAGCTTTTACTCCTCTGTTGCTTATAAGTTATAACCTTGCTTGTGGATGTTTTAAAAAGAATAAGTGATTCTTTTGCTTTGCTTCATGAACTTGAAAAAAAAACAGAAGTGTGTACTCTAATGCTATATTTGATTTAAGAAGTGTTTGTGACTAAATATAAATGACTGTTTAGCCTTTAGATGGTTCATTATTCAGGAAGATTTTCTTCAGAAGATTGAGTAAATCTACAATGTGGCTTTGATAATATTTCCCTTCTGGGTTGGAAATCTGATTACCTTTCTTCTTTGCAGCCCATATGCCTATGTATTTGTATCCCTTCCTCAATACAACCTGCAAAACAAGGTCGTTTGAATATCTAAGACTTACAAGTCTGGGTGTTATCTGAGACAATTAACTTTAGCTCTTACTTGCTGACCTAATAACATCATCTAGATAAAATGTTGATCCTAAGATAATGCAATTTAGTTGAGACTGATCAATCTATTAATCTAATAAAAAAATTGATTACTGACTTTTGTTTTTTTAATTTTGGTAGAAGAAGTTGCTCTCTTTAGTTGTGTAGAATCCTTCTGGCTCTTGTTTGTAGTGAGCACTTCTTTTCTCTATGAATGAAACTTCATTCACACTGAACTGAGCTATAACCTTACACATGCTTTTGGTGTGTTGTTTGTACTTGTTAATTCTTTCTCTATTGTTTCTCATGCAGCGGTGCAACTTATTGGTTGGATAAGATCTTGCTGCAATTTCCGAAGAGTTGGATGAACCTTTAATGGTCTCTCTTTAATGTTCAGTTCAATTGGTTAATGTGAACAACTTTTTGTTCATTTTCAGAAATGTCAAAAGTTGCTAAATTGAAGTTGGTTGTTGTATTTGGTTGTTAAAATTCTTACCTTGTTATTTAAACAATTTACAATAGTTAAGAGTTGTAGTTGTGATTATTTCTAGATTTGTTTAAATTTTTACCAAGTTTTGATACAACGCAGATTGTTGTACAATTATCCTTGTTGCGATGATCATTTCGTTTTATGTTTTAATTTTCAAAATAATGTTAATAAAATATCTTCTTCAATACAAATTTCAACAAAGAAATATATTGAAAGAAATAGTTGCCGTGCATAGCACGGCGGGCATTAAAACTAGTCTTTTTAAAAAACAACTACGTCTCACGTTTTAATTAATTCCTTTTGCATTAATTACCATATATAAAACTTAGTATAAAAAACGAAAAACAACAGGTTAAATTAATTCCTTTTAAGAAAAATATTTAATTTACCATACATACACACATATATTCATATTTGAATTGTTTTCTTAAAATTGATGCCATGCGTTAGTTCATTATGTTTGTCTCTGAATATTTTATTTACCATATATGCATATATTCCTATTTTAAATTGTTTTCTTAACATTCAAGTTTTCAATTAGGGGAAATTTTTAATTAAGTACCGTATAAATTTCATAGTAGCGTAATTTTTACCTAATCCTTACATATAGGAATTATGTCAAATTCTACCTCTAAAATTAGAAAAGATATTTGTCAAAATTAATAAATATATCCTTAACATAAAAATTGCATATATCCATATTATGCAATGAATCGATGCCAAATTTGCAAACACGTATTATTTTCGTTAAGAAGTTATTTCGTTAACTTATTTATATACAACATGCCTTATATTGGTTAATGATTGGTCAATGTTAGCCCTTATATATACCACAATGAAAATCGAAGCCGTTGTGATCGTAGAGAGTTGTATGCAATCGGGTGTATTTGATATCTATTGGGATGATTTTAAAATTCTAGGGTGTAAGCAGGATTTGCTAACATTGAGTACAATTTTCCTGGTTTCAGTCAGTTTCTTATAATCTTACGAAAGTCTTGCGTGATTGGATCAAACCCGGAGCGAGATCGGACATATTTAGGGTTGATTTGAGGGGTAAAGTTATGCTGGAGAAGGGAAGGGAAAAGATGCCGGAGATTGGTATAAGAGAAGTGGCGGGAATTGAGAGTTGAATGTAAATTGGTGGTTGACTTTAAAGTCACGACAAAGGATGATTTGATGGCTACATCGTCGATGCCGAGTTCTTGCCATACTAAACTTGATGGGTGAAGTTCTACCTTTCTTCTTATATAAGAACTTTCTTCAAAGGTTTTTTTGTTATTATTGTGTTTAATTTCAATAATTTTCACTTTTGATTCAATTGTGATTGTGACTAACTGGTGACGCTGAAATCTGGCATGTGTTGGGGATTTCATGATTCACAAAATTATATGAATTTGCTTAGGATTGACTCTCAATCAACAAGCAAACTTGAAATTTTCATTTATTAAATTTTAGTTTGAGAAAAATCATATGAATTTGATTAGGGTTTACTTTCAATCGAGAAGCAAATTTGGATTCTTCATCTGTTGAATTTTGATTTGAGGTACAGTTCTGTTTGAAGAGAATACTATATATATATGTGTGTGTGAGAGAGAGACATCGATTCAACACTTATTTTAAGTTATAAATATGAGAATATTTCCTGGACTATCAATTTTACTCTATATATGTGTGTGTGTGAGACGTAGATTTAACACTTATTTTGAGTTACAAATATGAGAATATCTCTTGAACTATCAATTTTCCCGACTTTTTTTTCATAAAAGTTTTTATACGTAACTTATACAGTGTAATTTTTAATTTGAACGGTATATTTTGTTATTTAAATTTTTTAAAAAACTTTTGTATTATGATGAACAATTTATTATTCATAATTTTATCAAAATACCATTGATTATATTTATGGAATTAGGAATTCCATTAACATAATACATTATGAGCAAAAGCAGAAATTATCATTGCATATTCATGGGTCGTGTATTAATGGAATTATCTGAAGTTTTCAAATATTGTTCACGAACTGATACGATCATATAAAGAAGGAATTCCATTATAATATTCGTCCGGATGATCCTGATATACGTCTTATCAGGCACCAATAAGATAATGACACGTTTACAATTGTAATGTTTTAATTGGTTAACATATTTTTAGTAAAGTTCTAAAACCCTAATTTAGAATGCATAAATCCGTATGGGTAATGATTGAACACGTGGCCCAATTATAAATTAGCTAAAAATGATGTGTCGTTATTAAATTGGTGCCTGATATTACCAATATCAGGATGATCCTGATATATATTAAACTGTTCCATTAATATTATCAAGCAGTTGTGCTCATAAAGCAGAAATTGTATATTCACGGAATTCCATTAACATATTCATGAGCAAATGACCATATTTATAGGAATAATTTACCATTAATGAATATTGTTAATTGTTATTCTCTATTCATATTCATTCCTTTTGAGATAATGTTATAATCTGTTGGATTGTTTTCATGAAGATGTACTGCAATCATATTTTGTGGTATTATTATTTTATGCGTTTTTTTAATCGGTTGACAGTTGAAAAAGGTGAAACACCATATTTTTTTTAAGTTAAAACCATCCAAGGCGGCTTTCAGATACGAACAATATATTAGGTGATCTCAAAGGGCATGGCTAATGTCATGTGAATTGAGTTTAAAAGGTCTGTCAAATATACCACATCGTAACATTATTATAAATGTTGAGAATTACAGTATGGTATGTCAAAATGTTAGTATGAATGCTAATGAGTTAAATTTGAAATTATAATATAATATTTAATTATAAAATATTAATCCATTTCGTTTAACTCAACCTATTACTTAACCAGTAAAAAATACAAATATTATTTCATTCTTAACCAGTGAATAGAAAATTTTATAAATTGACAGTGTATTAATTAACGATGAGTGTCACATATAATATTTTTTATAAAGATTTAAGAAATTTTACATATATTTTTATAAAGATTTAAGAAATTGTATATATAAATTTTATAAGGTTTAAAATATTTGTTGAAAAATTACAAAATTCTAAATTCATATTCACTTATTTACTGTTATAGACAGTGAGTTTATATACAACAAATTTTAGTTACTAATTATACTAAATCTTAATTGTGTTCGTTTGATTATCTATATGATATGCTGAATCAGATGGATCATGCCTAATAGGTCTTCTCGCAACCAATTTAGTCACGCCTCCATATTTTTTTGGTATATATGTACAAAACTATTGTGTACTAACTAAAGGAAATCTTAGATCTTCAAATTAGCCGACAAGGTAGAGTTTGGCTGTGAATTTAAATTTTCATTAATTTCGGGCTTATTTATAGTAATGAGGTGAACCTACTAAGAGAAATGACACAACATGATTCTCCTGTAGGGTCTGTTCAATACTCTGGAATTGAATTGAGCTGAATTGAAAAATACTGAACTAAATTGAGCTAAAATTCATTTGATTTATTTGATAAAATATATTTATATTCTGATTTTTTATTACAAAATAATCTATTGAATTATATTGAATTGAACTTAACTGAACAAAAGTGAATAGAAGAAAAAAATTAATCATTGCATTGATAAAATTAATTAGATAAATTTTATCAAATTATACTGCATCAGAACCGCACTTAACTAAATGATCCTGGATAATGAACATAATTGAGTGAAGCATATTGAACTGGATTTTATTGAACTGAATTGAAAAAAAAGTACTGATATAAAAAAATTATGCTATATTTGATCAACACCAAATTTAATAAATCGAACCCAACTTGATAAATTGAAATGAACTGAATTAAATCAAACTTAATTAAGTTGAACTAACAAATTTGTGCATTGATATGAATTATATTAGTAGATATTTATCAAATAACTGATAAATGAACTTAACAAATTGGACCTAACTTATTAAACTAAAATGAACATAATCATACTACAGTAAACTTATATATTGAAGAAAATAATCAATGCATAGATATAACTAAATGAATATGTATTTTATCGAATCATATTTCATCATAACTGAACTTAATAAACTGAACCTACTTTATAAACTAAATTGAGCTGAACTTAATAAAAAAATTGAATGAACAAGTCAATGTATTGTTTGAAATCTAAAAGTTTAATATGCATAATCTAGGATTACAATTTAGGCTGGTATGTAAGTTTCCTGTAAGTTTTAATAATTAATTATAATTTCATAAATATTTTCTAAAATGTTATTTAAGTTGGTATTCTGTAAGATCAATCCCTAAATAAGACTTTCAAATTTTATATTTGTAAATTGTACATAAATAAATTCAAAGTAACATGATCCAACTTCAGTAAGTTCCTGTCCATTTCAAATGAATGCATGGCACGTGATGGTCATATTCTCATGATGACTTCAATTCAACTATACTAAATTGAAGTGAAAATTCACGTATTGGTAAATGGAATTGAAATAACTAGATTAGCCTAAAGTTTACAAAAAAAAGTTTTTTGAACTAGACTAATTTACCGAAAATGTCAATAGACAGTGGTTTAGAGATAATCACCACGCGACTGCAAACAAGGAGAAGAGAGTTAAGGAAGCTTCTATCATTAAAATTACGGGAGTCCGCTCTTAATCTCTTCTCTTATAAAGAAGAAGTAAAGTAACAAACATATTTTAATTTTTTTAAATAATATCTAAATATATAGAGACTATTGGAAATGGGTGAATTTATTGGACTTGCTATGAATTTATTGCAACAAAGAAGGATCCGTCTAAGACCTCTTACCTCACACTAGCGGTGTATATGAGTCGAGATTTAGCAAGTTATGCCTAAATAAAATAATTTATATTAAAAATTAATTCATATAACCGCGCAACGCGCGTTCCGGTTAGCCTAGTTTTTAGAAAGGGCGTTAATTTATTTTAGTTATATTTATGTAATATAATTGTTGAAATAAAGGCATTTTATACCCCTATTTTGTAGGTACAATTTAGTTCATTTTTACTTTGTTTTTTTTTTAAGATTAAACCACTCAAGGAGTGGGGGGAAGTTTTATAAGGCTTCCCAAACCTAAAAGACCTTAAATGGCCATAATTTTGAGTTATTTTACAAGGACAAAAGTCCCAAAAGCACTATTGTGCTTTCAAAACAATAGAGAGGCATCTCTATACAAAAGAATAGAAACCTAGATTTCCAATCCCAATCAAAACCTATTAGAGAATTGTAAGAACAAAACTCTGGGCGGCACCAAGAGGGATAGAAAATATAGACAAAAGGGGGCAGCAACCTATTTCTAAAATTTGAGCAACCTAGTGAAGGCCTGAGAGACAGCTACAAGAGCAGCAACAGAAACAGGAACTCCAGTTTGGATTGATGGTAGATCAGCAGATTCTAGTGCAAGTGAAGAGCAGAAGTAAATCATACTCTTACTGATGGCATATCCATTTGGTCAAGGAGCAGAAGAGCTCTGATGTCAGGTGGCAACAAATCCCGGGAATAAGTTGCAAATTTCCTCAAAGACATACCTAGTTTGCCCAGGGAGTCTGCCACTAGGTTCCCTTGTCTGAGTGTATGCTGAAGTGGAGACTTGATGAGAAGATGAGCCTGATCACAGAGAGAATATAATTTCCAGTGGGCTGTGATAGGATTTTTGATGATGGAGATGCCTACCTGTGAGTCAGACTCAATGCAGAAGGAATCATGCCCATAGAAACATGCAAACTGATATCCAGCCACAATAGCCTTAATTTCTGCTTCCAGAGAGGATATATGCAGCAGATGAGAAGGAGTGACCTGCAGCTATAAAATTACCAGAAGAGTCTCTTAAAATGAAGCCAAAAGCATAATTTGAGCCAGAGAAAGTTGCATCAACATTTAGTTTGAATCTCATCTCAGGCCTGCTCCATTTAACTATTCTCAGCCTAGGCCTGGGAGGCCTCTGAGTATGAGGGATGTGTGCAGCAGCAGCCAGTTGAAGATCATGTTCCTGAGAAATGAAAACAGTGTTTGCAACCAAAGACATGTGCAAAATATGTTTGATGTCTGTGAGGATAAGTGATGAAGAAGGCTTAGTTTCCTCAAATAAAAATCTGTTTCTTCCTTTCTATAAACACCACACTATTATACAACATAACATTCTAATCAGCTTAGCATGAAAGCTTGATAGGCCTGTATATGTTATATAATAGGACAGTCTGTCCCAGATTTCTCTAAAGGCTATATCTTTGATGCCAATTGAGGCCATCATGTCAAACCATATATGAGTTGACAAAGGGCAGTGGTTGAAAAAATGGTCTATTGAATCTGAGGCTTGACAAAAGGGGCATTTTGACACTATCTGAAAACCATAATGAATGAGGACCTCATCAAAAGGCAAAAGGGAATTAAATAATCTCCACACAAAGAAAGTAATTTTCTTGGGGATCCTAATATTCCACAGTTTGATAAGGGAAGGAGAAGAAGGCCTGTGATCATAGATAGTCTGATAGGCAGACTTGAAGGTAAAAAATCCTGTTTTTGTGGGCTTCCAGATTAACCTATCTTCCCTGTGATAAAAAAGTACAACATTTTGGAGAAAAGAGAGTAAAGGTTCAGGAAGGGCCCCTTGCAGTTGAGTAAGGTATTGATCTTTTGAGAGCACAAATTGGGATACAGTACAGGAAATGGGGATGGAAGTAAGCTCTGGTGGAAAGATGTCAAGTAGAGGGCCATGTTTAGTTCAATTTGCAGACCAAAAATTACATAGGCCTTTCTCATGGATAACAAAAGAGTTATGTTCCCCTATATGGTTTACTTGGCAGATTCTAAGCCAAGTTTGTGAGTTTCTGGAAGTGGGAGGGAGGGATTGTATGAAGTGAGTCCACATGGCAGAACCATGTTGAAACTTCCACCAGAGTTTGATTGAGCAGGTTTGGACAATGTGTGGGATTGATCTAAAACCAAGGCCATTCTGTGCAACTGGGAAGCACAATTTGGACCATTTTCTCCAAGTTTTTTTTGCTCTAACTCCATTGGATCCCCATAAAAAAATTGAGAACAATCTTTCTATAGATTCCACAATGTGTAATGTGGGAGCCATGACTGTGAAAACATGCTGTGGAATAGCATATAACACAAATTGAATAAGGGTGACCTTACCACCAGTACTCAACCATTTATGTCTCCAAAAGCTCAGTTTTTTGCTGATCTGTTACAGCAAGGGATTGAAATAGCAGTTAAGAATTTTTCCTTGGAAAATTTGGCAGCCCAAATATTTAAAAGGAAAAGTGCCCTCTTTCATTCCTAAAAATTGTTTGATCTGGTTTCTCTTAGCTAGTGTAGCATGTTTACTTAGGAAGAAGTCACTTTTTTCATAGTTAATTCTTTGACCAGTGACAACTTCAAAAGTTGCTAAAAAAGCTTTGAGGTTGATCAGAGTACTCCTGTTTACTGAAATGAACAACACAGTGTCATCAGCATAAGAGAGATGGGAGACTGGTACTGAGCTTTATGGTAAATTAAAATAAGCCAGTTTCCATTAGCAAAAATGTAGGCTAGACTCCTTGAAAAAGATTCAGTGAATATGTTAAACAAAAAGGGTCAAAGAGGATCCCCTTGTTTAATACCCCTTGTAGAGTTGAAAAAACCAACTGGCTTGCCATTTATCAGAACAGAAAACCAAGCCTGAGATAGGTTTTTCATAATCACTGTGACCAAATGTTCATGGAACCCAAATTTGATCAGAATCTCTTTAAGGAAAGGCCAGTGAATCCTATCAAAAGTTTTCCTCAAGTCTAATTTGATGATACAATTAGGCTCTCTAGCTTTTCTATTAAGGTGCCTAACCAACTCTTTTAGGTAGAGAACATTATCAGAAATGACTCTACCTTTCATAAAAGCAGTTTGGTTGGGAGAGATAATATCATTCATAAGTGGGCTTAACTTGTACATGATCACTTTTGAACATATTTTGTTGATTACATTGGTTAGGCTGATTGGCCTGTAATCATCAAAAGAAATGGGAGTGTCCTTTTTTGGAATTATAGTGATCCAGGCTGCAGCTATCCCCCTGGGGATGTCTGATCCACTCATGAAATCATTTACTGCCTCCACTAAATCTAGAGAAATAGTTTCCCAAGATTTGATGTAAAAGCAAGCACTGAAGCCATCAGGCTCTTGAGTGCTAGACTTCACGTTTAGGGAAAAAACTACTTTTTTGAGTTCCTCAATGGTTACTGGTTGCAACAGCTCAGAATTTTGAGTTGCTGTTATCAGTTCTGGAACTTGTGAAAGGAAATGTGAAGCATATTGATCATCAGAGTCCTTGTGCTCACTGGTCAGAAGAGAGGAGTAATAATTTATGGCTTCCAATTCTATTTCATCCATCTCCTCCAACCAGATCCCTGCACTACTCCTTATCTTGGAAATTCTCAGCTTTGATCTTTTTTCCTTCAAAGAGTTATGAAAAAATTTGGAGTTGATATCTCCCTCTTTGAACCATTTCAGCTGAGTTTTATATTTCCAAAAATGATTTTGTTCCTTTATAGCTTTTTTTAGGTCATCCCTTTTGAGTTTTAATGAGATTAATTCATGATCACATTGATTATGATCATAAATAATTTCTTGAACTCTAACAGCTTCTTCAGCAACTTCTACATTCCTATGTACATTACCAAAAACCTCCCTATTCCAGATTTTCAATTCCCTTTTTAATCTCTGGAGCTTAAGAAAAAACTTAAACATACCAGTTTCTGTCAGAGGGATGTCCCAGTTGGACTTAATGAAATTCTGAAATTCAGTTCTCTTGTACCAAGTTGCAATGAATCTGAAAGATTTTGGGACAGTTTTGACCTGTGTGTCTATCCTAAAAAATAAGGGTGAGTGGTCAGAATTCTCCCTATTGAGGACCAAGACTGATGAATTAGGGAAGTCTGAAAACCAAGATTAGTTACACAGTCCTCTATCTAGCCTTTCTAAAGTAGGCTTCAGTCTTTTGTTGGTCCAGGTGAAATCATTTCCCACTGTGTGAATGTGAACTAATGCCATTTTATCAATTAGTTTCTGAAAATCCCTCATACTAGCCAAAGTAGGAGTAGAGGGACCACTGTAATCAGAAATTGACAACATGGCATTAAAATCACCAATATAAAATGTATCAGAAGCTGGCAAGGCAATGAGATCACTCCACATTGCCTTTCTGCCTTTTCTGGATCGAGAGCCATACACAAAGACTCCAGTCATGGAGATATTTATGTTAGGTTTTGTAATTAACACATGCAGAAATTGGGGGTTGTCTTTTAGAAGAGTAATGTTTAAAGAATCTTTCCAAAAAAGCCAAACTTTCCCTGAATCAGAAAACATGCAGTTTGAAAAATGAAGTAGTTGCATATAGTGGTTGCTTTTGGAATTAGGATGCAAAGGTTCAATTAAGCATACTAATTCAATGTTGTTATCAAAAACCAGTAAGGATAATCTATCAAGGGTTGTTTCCATACCTTGAATGTTCCAAACTAAACAGTTAATCTTATGGTTGTGACCAATCATTAAAAACTGTCTTTAGAAGGTTTTTGAAAGGACTTTGAGAAAGAAAGAGTTCTGTTAAACTGAGTAAAGAAAGTTTTCAGTTTAGCTTTTTGAGCTGATCCTATCTTGTGTAATTTAGAACTACTGACCTGGTGGTCCACATTGTTGCTTCCAGAGTCTGAATCTGAGATGTACAGATCTTCCTCTTCATTGGTTGCTTCTTGTAAGGGAGCAAAACTATTCCTATTTCTGTCCTGATACAAGAAAAGTAGACTATTAGCTCTGAAATGGGGTGGAGAGATGTCCTGAAGGCCAGATGGAACAACAGAATCATCTTTAACATAGGATCTTCTGAGCCTTGGCTTAGCAGTACCAGGGTGAAGGGATTTTCAGCTGGGATTGGTGGTTGTTTGGTAGCCAGTGTTGCCCTTCTCATTGCTGGTTTGGAGGAGGTGGAGGAGGAAGGCTGTGAGAGGGAGGGGTTTGGATTTTTAGGGGAGGTAGAGGAGGATATGGCAATGGGGGAGAAGTAAGGAGTTATTGAATGGGAGGTGGAGTGAGTGGGAACATGACTGGCTGGTGTGGGATCTATAAGAGGGTCAGCTTGGCATTTATTCTGTACAACATTGTATAGAGAGGGGCTTGTAGCTGCATTAGATGTGGCGATGAAAATTTGTGTAGGGGAGGGATGGGGAACAGTTTTGAGAGCCAGAGTAGCAGGGGTGGTCTTGCTCTTTTTCTTTTTAGCTCTTCTCTTCTTCTTTACCACCCTGTGAAGTTTCCTAACTCCAAAGGTAATGACCTGAGTTTCAGATGCCTGTTTGTCTTTTTGAGCAGGAGAAGCATTAGTGGTGTTTATGAGTGTGTTCAGGGTGGCATTTTGGGACTCAGGTAGGGTAATCTTAACTGGGACTGTGATTGAGACATCTGTGATCAGTGGCATTTTGGCTAAGACAGGGGCTTTAGGAGCATTTGGTGGCCGTGCAGCATATCTCCTTTGGTTGAGATCAGGATGGAGGTCTCTACATATGGCTTCATCATGCCCTACTTTCCTGCAATGAGTACAGTATTTGGGTAGGTTCTCATACTCTAGCTTGGTCTTGGCACAGTTTTCAGTAGAACCCAACCTAATCTCTACAGGGATAGGTTGCTGAAGATCAAGTTCCACGCATAATTTGATAGCAGAGGGACGGGTAATGAGCTGTGTTGCAGAATCAACTTTGATAAATGTATCAATACGATTTCCTAGCTGCTCTAGTACTGACTCATTATAGTAGTAAACAGGAGGTTTGTATAATATTACCCACACCAGGACGATCGAGGATTCAGACTCTGTGGAGAACTCCGGCGTCCACCTGAGAACCCGCATCGGAAAATGTTCAATGCTCCAGTTTGATTTCATCCAGCATCTCTGGAAAGCCTCCTTGTTTGAGAAGCGGATAAGGATGTGCCTGTGGTCGATTGCTTCGAGTTGGTAGCTGCTGGTGAAGTCAGCCGCTTTGAAAGCACCTTCAATCGCCGGCATGGTTGGGCGACCTTTACTAAACTTCCCAATGAGGGCATTGCGGTACGGCCGGCTGAGTATTTCGATTTGCTCCGGCGTAAAGATACACGCTAGCTCGCCCTTATACTTCGACGTGGCCTGAATTTCCGGGTTATTCGGTAAGGCCGCAGAGAGGGGAGGAGATTTGGATTTTAGGGCGGAGAGAAAGGTTTTTTGCCCATTGTGGGGCGGTGGCTCTGCCATTAAGGCGGAGCAGCGGTGGTAAATTAGCCGTTCACGGTGGACTGAGTGTGTCATTTACCGTTACAACGGGTAGAAGTGGTCGGAAATTGCGAAAAGGGGAAATCAGTGTAGAGAGAAGGGGAGAGAATCCCTAGAGAGAGAAAGAGAAAGAGAAACCTTTTTAAATTTAGTTCATTTTTACTTTATTCAATTCAGTTTAGTTTGAACTCACTAATTTACTCCTAATTTAATTAAGATTTATTTTTTCAGCTCCATCTAAATATTTAGATTTAACTCAATTCAGTTCGATTTCATTAAATTTTATTTAGTTGAAATAAATTAAATTCAATAATTTTGGTTTAGTTCGGGTTCATTCAATTTTCTCAAAAATTCAGTTTAAAAAATTAAAATATTATTGAAGTGAAATTTAATTTGAATTTGGGATGAAAACATAATTTGAATTGAAGTTAACCAACATTTTAATTAAATGAATTCATGATATTTAATAAAATTGAACTGCATTTAATTCTTTTATGGTGAACTAAATTGAATCCAACAAATATAAAAAATATTAGTCAATGCTAAATTGACTGTGAATCAAATTTAAAGTTCACAAATATGAACTAGTTTTTTAAATAAATATTAGACTGAAATTATAGGATATAAGTGTCTTTAATTTACAATTATATTACAGAAATATAAATTAATAATTTACCGTAGAAATTATGTAAAAGTTACATCCCGCTTTAAAATTACTATGCTAACCGGACCGCGCGTTGCGCGGTTTTTATGATATAATTTTAAAATGATAATAATGAGCATGTCAATACACAATAAATATTTGATGCAAATAGTATTGCAAATAACAAATTATGTAAATTGAATAAATGTTTGTATTATAGAATTCATTTTTTTAACTGTATTATAGAATTCTTGAAAAATATAATAATTGAAAAGAACTAAATTACAATGAATAAGGTAAAGTGTTGCCTTCAGTTCCCTATTCTTTACATCAGAGTCGACTTCACTGTATACTTTTTGAGTATCTGTAGTATTCGTGTTTTTGTTTTGTCGTAGTTGTATTATTGGGACGTGTCCTATTATCATACAAAGGTAAGTGTCCTATTATATTCACTTGTAAAGATTCTTGTAGCCTTCTCCGAACCCTCAAATCTGAATTGCACCGCCTTTTCTGAATCTTATTGTTCATGTTTAATATGAATCGCATCACAGAAGAGTTATTGTTTCTCTTAACACTAAATCAAAATTGCAAAACATCATAGAAAACTTCGAAGGTTGAACTTTTACATTTACCTACTGAATATGGAGCTAAAGATAATCTCCAAAGTCTTACTCGGAAATTATTTTTTTGTAATGAGAGGTGCAAAACCACACATCAAGATTATAAAAATCAAGGCTTTGAGCATGAATAACTGGAAACAACATAGAGCAAAATATAAAGCAGAAACTGGCAACAAATTTGAAGAAGGGGTTCTACATAATCATCTCAGTCAATGTGAACCTAACATCAAAGTCCATTTGCATCCCCATTGCTTCAAAATCTTGCCACAATATTCTATATAAAAAGCAGATTAGAAAGAAATCTAACCTTGCTACAGTCTTCCCTCAAGCATTCTCATGTATTAGCCTTTTTGTTGTAGATTAGCTAGGTAAATTGGCATGCTCTGGATATCAAAAAAATCAATACCGATATAGTAGCATCAGAATCAAGGCAACATTCATATGAATCAAACTGTAAAAATATGTGAAAATAAACTATCTATTTCTGATTGAATTCACCCAATCAGTTACCTAAAAATTGTGTCATCTACCAGATGTGGTTGTGCTTTTAATATGAATATATAATAGCCAAAAAAGCATCTGCAATATGATAGCACGTGACATCTGCATGCCTTTCAATATACCAAAAAACACGTGACATCTGCATAATCTGATAGCATGCCAAGTTGGGTTAATAAACATGTAGAAAGTAAACCATACATGAGGCAAAATAAAACCCTCATTATAATTTTAGCAGTCTCCAACACAAAGGTTTCCATTATAGAGGAGAAGATGATTTCGAACAATTGAATATGCAAGGGAAAGCACAAAAACATCCATATTTGAACATCTACGGCCAACCAAACAGAAATATAGACACATTAAAGATTATAATTAACCAACAATTAGATAATCTCCAATGTAAAAAAACACCCAAAAAATATATTGTAAAGCTTGGATCTTTATGCACCATCGAATATGTGAGGGAAAGCATACAAAAACATCCATATCATATGTGAACAGGAACACTCATACATGCAGAAATATAAACACAAACTCCATTAAAAGGATGTGGAGTATCCATAAACCAGCTCAATGGGAACCCTTTCAGACTAATTTTGAACTCACAAAACTTTGTTCATAGATTCTCTATCTTTTCTTGTTCATGGTTCAAATTCACAAAACTTTTCCTCATGATTTATGATGACAGTGATCTCAACGTACTCTTAGTCAATATTGAATAATATTGAATTACTTATTAACATGTTACAGTATTAATATGTTGCAGTATTAATTCCAGGAACACATAGGGAGGGGAGACAACAACCTCTGCAAGAATACCACAAATTTCAGAAAAATAAAGTTACAATAAACCAGCCTCACAACCAAATTATCACAATCACTCACCAACAACATCTGGAGACGGGACCTGAGCAGCATTAAGTGTAGAGATGATCTTCTTCACCTCATCAAAAGTTCCATTCTGCATTCAAAAACGTAATCAATCAAAACAAATCGCAACTTATGATTATCTAAACAAATTAAACATCACATAATCTATTCAACTACTGCATATGATTAAAGCTCAAACTGTCATATTGAACAACTAAAAAGCTCAAACAAATAATTAATATATTTACAGGTTTCACCTCACAAAGAATTATGCAGATTTCAAAAAACAATACAGCGAGAAAATATTTCATCGTCTCCCCGGTTATGCAGATTAAGGAGAATTATGCAGATTGTCATATTTAATATATTTCATCTTGTTTAATAATTGCTAGACAATACAACAATGGGTACATCAGGCGCAATTATTGAAACCTATACCTAAAATAGGTGAAGCATAAATTAGCTACGGCAGTATTGCAGAGAGTCTCTGAACCTGTTAAGCAGAAAAAAACTACAACAATATTGCAGAAAGTCTCAAAACCTGTTAAGCAGAAAACTTCTGAGGCAATATCGCAGCAAGTCTCCAAATGGTTTAATATAGAATTAAAATGTTGCAGAAAGTCTCATATGGAATTAATATATGGCTTTCATATGTCTCCGAATGGTTTAATATAGAACCAGAAATTGAAACCTGCTAATTAATTCTATATATCTTTCTCTGTCAAATACACACACATACAGAGCTTCAGCAAAAAAAACCAAATAAAGAACAAAGAATTTATCCAAGACATAAACTCCCATGATATGAACATATAAAAGCCTACTATTCACTGGCGGCCTGAATATAGATGATCCTTTCTCTATTCACTGAATATAGATGATCCGACGTACCTGTGAATGTGGCGGCCTGGCAGTGGTGAAAGATGCCAAAGTTCCGAGTGCTGGCCTGAAAAGTTTGTCCCAATGATCATCATCGACGTCGACGATTAAAGTAGCGGCGTGGCAGCGATTTGCGGTGGTGATTTGTTTGATGGGTTTGTGGTGTTTAAACGCAAAATTCACCACAACCTAAACCTAAGCAAATTTCAGAAAATCAAACGCGATTCACCACAACTCTACAATTATTCACCCAAAATCAAACAAATCTGCAGTAAATTAGCTGCAATTAGCTCAAACCACATCAAAAACAGCCAAATCATTCAATAAAAACCTAATTAGTGATTAACCTAATTAGTGGTTTAATATTAATAGGCTAATTGTTTCATATTTATCAATTATCAAATTAATTGATTAACCTTATTAGTGATTTAACATTAATAGGCTAATTTAACATTAATAGGCTAATTGTTTCATATTTATCAATTATCAAATTAGTTGATTAACCTTATTAGTGATTTAACATTAATAGGCTAATTTAACATTAATAGGCTAATTGTTTCATTTAGAATCCATAGCATATATGGAATTATTCAAAACTGTGGCGGGCTTAACATAATTAGGCTGATTGAGTAAATGAAATTATTCAAACGGAAATTATTCAAACGGACAGTGGCGGCGTTGATTCAAAGCGTGTGGAGATATGTCCTTTTATGTTTTAGATTATTATTTCCAAACCTATATAGCCTTTAATTAAAACATTTCCAAAATTTTAAGACTGATAGCACATCTATCACTTTAATGAAATAACATATGAATATTTCATTGTAAATATCATCATATAACTTTCAGGAAATCCAATTCATGCTATCGCATTATAAAATATTCAAAAAATCTAAACAAATTGTTAGAGCATTCATATTTTGTCTCTTCAAAATAAAATAAAATACAAATGACTAATATCTATATTGATCAAGACATTTCAACGATCAAGGGAGTAATGATATTTATTTGGAAGTATGAATACTAACACATTACTTGATTGACGAAAATAAAAATAGCTACCGCGTTACCCACATGAATATATTCAATGTATAATTATAATCATGGACTAATTCTAATTATAACCCACGTGAATATATTTAATATATAATTATAATCATAGACTAGTTCTAATTATAATTATAAACTAGTTCTTCTCGTGACGGTTCATCTCTGTCACAGGAGAAAACAAAAAAACATGACATAAGCCATATTCAGATTGGAGTGATCATGAAGAGCATCTACATCAGTCCCATTTGGTGAGCTGCTGCTGCTGTGGTTGATAAACCTAGCCACATTTGGTGCGTAGCTACGGTTGATGAACCTAGCCACATTTCCATATTTGGCCCCATCAATAGCAAAATCACTTTTCCCAGAAAGGTTGAACATATACACATCATTGGATATCTCATTAGCTTCTTTATCGTTGATGATGTGCCCAACATACTCAATGATTTTGGATGTCCGAGAGCTCGAGCCACGGGAATAGCTACCGCGTTACTCGCATGAATGTATCTATACATTACCAACAAAATGCATTTAAGTTTTGGATATTTAGTGCCTAAAATGTGAACTTAAAATTGTATAAAAAATTTGACATTATACCTTTCTTTCACACCATCCAACAATTTATAGAAATCCGGAAATCCTTGCAATTTTGCGTTTTCACGAAAAGTAAGAATTCAGTCTTGTTCGAAATGCAAAATAATCTGTCATAATAATATAATTACTTTATTATGAATGAATGAATTAATAATAATAAAATTAGAACATTCAAATTGAAAATAAACATGCACATCCAAATATCACTCAGCGACCACATGCTACTTGACAGTTAATGGCATTGCAGCTAGTAATACAATAAATTATATAAATGAACATATCACAATAAGTTAGTGTACCAACACAGCTATTTATATAGCAATAACCAGATTAATAACGGTAACGACAAGTATTTAAGTTTAAACTATCACGAATGCAAACCAAAGAGTTTTGTAGTATTTTTTCTGAAATAAATATCAGACAAAAATATTAATGAAAATATAAATAATTTGACATGATAAGCCAATAACTATTAAAGTATCAGTTTCGTGAGGCATTTAACAACAGACAATTATTAAATATTAATCGGCATTAATTTAAAAGATCAACTTGGAGCTAATTGTAAATGATAAATAATTTTTTCACTTAACATAAATACAAAAAATTCAACACAAATAATTTTCAGTACCTCGAAATTCTACATTTCAATTGAAATCGTTTTACAAACCGACCACGTGTGCAAGTAAAACACACCCAAACCCGAAACTCTGCTATAGTTTCATCTGAATCCGTCTCGTCCTAAAATCATAGCAACAAAAACAAATAGTTAGAGAATGAAGATATATAATATAAATCGTACAAAAATGCAATTGTTTCTCGAACGAGATTTGATTATACCTCCAACATCTCATGTATTCACGTTCGTAGGCTGGAAATTAGCTATCAATTTTTGTGAGAATCTGATTTTAAGAATGTGGCGAGGGTTTCTGAGAGAATGGGAACGACCTGTTTTTATAAGAATGTCGTGAGGATTTGGTGGGATTGATAGGCAGTAGAGATGGATTAGGTTATGTAACTGTTTCAGAATATGTTGAGATTGCATGAAATCTCGATAAAATTGGTTGGGATTCTTGAATTATTAAGTGTGAACAGAATAAACTAGTCATCTAACTGATATTTACGAGTTGTTTTTACAAAAAAGAAACTGATATTTACGAGTTTTATTTTTTATTTATCGCTTTTATAACGATATATTTATATTAAAAGAAATCTACAATTCTTTGAATTTGATCGATCTATATTAGTTGTTTAAGGTAATTTAGTTATAAAAACAATGCAGCATAATTTGTAAATTTGAGATAACAACGTTGAGGGTTCTTGAAAGGATGATCTGATTTTATCAAAGCGGAATAAATTATGAATCTGTTTGAAAATATATTAAGATTATCTAGGAATCTCGATAAAAATGGTGGCGATTTTTGATAGTGTGAACAGAATAAACTAATCCCCTAATTACGAGTTTACTCTTTTGTTTATTGATTTTTTTCTAATATCATACAAAAGAAAATATATAATTCTTTGAATTTGGCTGTTTTTATCTTTTGAACCTAGATAATTCTATTTTTAGTTTATTAGATTTTACCATAAATATCTGTTAGTTGTTTTAAGGCAGTATAGTTATAAAAGGAATGTAACATAATTGATTTTGATTTTAAATGAAGAATATTATTTTCTTTACTATCATTATCTCTCTCCTCATTCCACTAATGTGAAATATTCGACCGAAATGGTCTTTTGTTCTACAGCTGCTAGCCATGGCTGGGGTATGAGGTTTTCATCTGAATAAAGAAGGTTAGGCTAATGGTTATAAACAAGAAATTTTCATCTATTGTTTCGATGTCGGATAGAAATATAATAGGTACTAGCGTAATGTTACCGTGCGTTGCACGGATATTTTGATCACTTATTAAATCACTTTATGAAGATTTGGGTGAGCTAAATTTAAGCTAAAATATTGACGATAATTAATAAAGAATAATGTGAAATATATAGTTTTATTATGATAAGTTTTTAAATTTGATTTTTTAATGATTAACATTTGATCCTTTAAATTATATTGAAAATTTGTACTTTACTAAGAATTTTTTTTTTCTAAATAGAATTCTATTTCTAATTAGAAAACTGAAATCTCCAAATTGTGAAAAATATGACCATTGCCTTATCATTAAACGCCTCACACTTTGCCTGGTGATACGAGTTTTTGGAAGATGTTATGGAATCTCAAGGTTCCCAATCGAGTACTACATTTTGCATGGCGGTTTGCTACTGATTCTTTACCATCGGTAGAAAATCTTAGGAAGCGAACTCTTCAGGCATCTGACACTTGTCCGTTGTGTGGAGAGGATGATGGCCTTACAGCACACTTGTTCTTCCGATGCTCGTATGCTAAGCAAGTCTACACCACTGCTGGCTTATGGGATCAAGTTGAAACCTCGGAGCAGTCTCGGGGTGAGCTATGGTTCCGACAATTATTGTTGGATAATGACTCAGCTACCTCGGAGTTTTTACTAATGTTATGTGAGGCTATTTGGCACCAGCGGAACAAAGAATTGTTTGACCATGAGCACCTGGATGGGAGGATTCTTGTTGGGTCGGTGGCTGACTCCTTGCAAAGTTTCCACAGGGCAAATTTGTGGCCTGAGCGGCTATCAGATTCATTGGCGACATCCTCACTGTTGAGGCCACCATTGCATACTCCTACAGTGTACTTTGATGCAGGTATCATGTTGAGTAGTGTTGGATTGGGAGTGGTGGCTCTGGATGATGGTGGAGGTTTTATCAAAGCGCTGGTTAGGAAAATGAACGGTGTTACAGATCCTTTGATGGCGGAAGCATTGGCAGCAAAGGAAGCAGTTATATTCGCTCAAACCCTTCCAATACGTCCAATTTTGGTGGGTGACTCTTTGAGCCTTATACAAATGATCCGGGGTGATGTACCTTGCTCGATGGAGATATCTGCAATTGTTGAAGATATTAAGGAGTTATTATTCCATGGTGATTTACAGATGCCTTTTTGGGTTCCTCGATCTGAAAATGTTCAAGCACACATGGTTGCTCGTTTTGCTAAATATTGTGCAGTTTCTTCAACTTCTTGGGATCTTCCCCCACCGTTTTTTGTATCAAACGATTCTGGACGTTTTCCAGGAGAATGAAATGATAATCTTATTTTGTCAAAAAAAAAAATGCCTCACACAAGTGTATTTTATTTTTTCTCTAAATATTGATTCTTTGAACAATTATTTTTAAATGTTACTCTTTACACAATTAATATAAAAATTATCACATTCTTCAAAAAAGAAGATGTAATTGTAAGAAAAATATAGACATGATGAAATTGATTATAATTTTTTATTACATTATAAATTTGTTGAAAAATTATACATGTCAAAATATTCCAAAATCTCCATCAAATATATTCCATAGTTTGAAATATATATTTTAAAACTCATATATGTTAATTAGCATAAAACATGGTATTTTGTAACTTGGAAATGTGCTTTGATGAAGATAGGAAAATAATAATTTGCTAAGAAAATATAGGTATATACCTAATTAGCTATATACCAACATTTTAAAAATATTCTTTAAAATCTCCTCCCAAACGTTTTTATACATATATGGAAAAGGTTCTATCAAAAGTGAGTACAATTACTTTGCTAATTTCAATTATGATATTTCCAAGTTGCGCAGGCTCTTAACTATAATTATATGTTAGTGATTTTTTATGTTATATGTACAACGTGAAATTGTACACTACTATGTATATATATAAATAAAAATAGTAGGTGCCCGAATGTGGTGAACTTGCGGTGGTTACGTGGCGGCTTTAGTCAAAACTACGTAGTTTCATCCTTTTTAATTCTTTTCTTTAATTTATTTATTGATCGGAGCAATAACTTTTTTAGTTCCCTTTAAGATAAAATTATTTTTCTTTTGATATCCTTCTACAATTAGGGTAATTAGTATTATAAACTTTCTACCACAAACATAATAATATAGATGCACACTGAATAGTTAACTTTATTAGTAAGAATAGTAATTTTGATTATTTAGAATGTGACTCCACATCGAAATTTCTTGTGTCAAATGTTATTGGACGTTTTACCAGTATTTTGAAATGATTTAAATTATTTTCTTTTCAGAAAGTAAAAAAATAAAAATGCTACATAAAGTTTCATTTTCATATGAACTGTATATATACCTTTGAAAGTTGGAAAATACATATCGTCAATAAATGAAAATTCCAATGTAGATGTTAAAATGGAATTTTAATAATTATTCTCCGAATATTATTCTACGTATTATATTAAGTAAATATCTTGTGTTTTTTATGACACCACCTATCATATCATAATATCATATGTTAAGACGATATTAATTATTTTTAGATTGACTTCATTAAAAATATTATTCCCTTTAAAATTTTATTGATATATTATCTATCAATATCTAGGTATTCTTTGATGTAAAACGTGCTAAAATCATTTAAACTAAGTTAATAGTAGCTTTTCTGAAAAAAAAATTGAATTTAATAATGTTATTTCATTGTAATTTTCTCCAATAAAATTTGATAACTATTGAATATGTATGTAATTACACTTTTACTTAATTAAATAACTATTGATATATCCTTTAAACATACCGCACAATGTGCGGTCCACGTTGGTTTAATTAAGATTTATTTTTAATTCCATCTAAATATTTAGATTTAACTCAATTCAGTTTGATTTCATTAAATTTTATGAAGTTAAAATAAATTAAATGAAATAAGTTTAGTCCAGTTTAGTTTCTTTCAATTTTTCTCAAAAAATTAAAATATGATTGATGTGATAGCTAATTAAACTGAATTGAATAATAAAATTTAGGATGGAAAAATGAATTATATTGAAGTTAACCAACATTTTAATCAAATGACTTTATGATATTTAACAAAATTGAACTGAATTGAATTCTTTCAAGGTGAACTAAATTGAATCCAACAAATGTAAAAAATATTGGCTAATGCTAAATTGATTGTCAATCAAATTTAGAGTTCACAAAGCTGAACTAAAAAATTTTAAATAAAAAAATAAGACCAAACTTATAGCTACAATTTGAATTGGGATATAAATGTGTTTAATGTAGCAATTATATTATAGAAATATAAATTAATAATTTACCGTTTGTTTTAGAAATGATGTAAAATTTACAACTCAGTTAAAAATTAAGAACTTATATCGCTCTAAGTTAGTCTAAGATTGAATAGCATATCAATCACTTTAATGAAACATCAGAATGAATATTTCATTGTAAATATCATCATATAACCTTTAGGAAGTCCAATTCATACCATCTCCATCATAAAATATCCAAAATCCAAACTAATTGTATAGAACATATGTTGTCTTTTCAAATTGAAAATAAAAAATACAAGTCACTAAATATCTATATTGCTAAGACAATCCTTTATTGGAATTTAGGGAGAAAGAATATTCCCGTCTCTGGGACACTACTTGCTGACCTTTCACCGTTATAGATAGTGCACGTCCAAGTGCATGAATATATCTATAAATTACCAACAAAAAAAGCATTTTAGTTAGGATATTGAGTGAGCAAAACGTGAACTTAAAAATGTACAGAAATTTAACACTACCTTTCTTTGACACTGTCACAATATTTGTAAAAATCTGGAAATATCTTTTCAATCTTGCATTTTCATGAACAGTTAGAACTCTGTCTTGTTCGAACGGCAAAATATATAATCCGTCATAATCATATGTAATTCTTTGTTATGAAGAATAAATAATAATAAAAAGTAGAACAAACAAATTGAAAATAAACATACACATCCAAATATCAATCAGCGACCACAAGCTACTTGACAGTTAATGGCATTGCATACTTGAATAGATTTTAATCAAGTATTAGTTTGAATAAGATTGAATTAGATGGAGTGGAAAAGAACCTGCCAAAGTACAATTAACTTAAAACTAAGCTAAACTCCCCTCTCATATTATCTATCAGATGAGCATGCAATTCAAACAGAAATTAAGAAAACAGGACAACTCTACCAAGGTGCATTTGGCATTACCTTGTCTGGAAGCTCAGCAGCTTTAGTTTCATAGCCAATTCAGCTTTAGCACTCTCTGTCTTAGCCTCAAGAGACTCCACTGTCTTCTCGAGCTCAGCTATTTCCCTCATCTTCTTCTGCAGCTCGGGATCATGACTCGCAATCATTTTACTAAGCTGTTTGCACGTGAACCCGAGCGACATGCCAGCTACCTCTAAAGCCCCGAAAATTCTGTCCCAAACCTTAAGGTCCTCCAATTCAGTGGTTATTTTCGACGCGCTGATGGCATCTGCAATGTTAGTACAGTCTCAATGATGGCACCCGTAATGACCTTATAATGCCTGTGGAGGACATCATTTTGGGAGGTGCATAGCTTTTAATATTTTACTCGGATATTCTCAGGTATCTCTGAGTCTATATCAAAGCCATCCATCACTATCTTAAAATCCTTAAACTCTCCAACCAGATTGAGAGTGTAATGCCATCTCTTTGGATTACTTCATGGCTGGAGTTAAGGTTTCATCAGCACTCTCCTCGTCATCATCACCTACATCCTCGGCAGCAGCTATTCATAAAAAAATGTAAACTGATGAATTATTTAGCTGAAATGTTTTGGGGGAAAGATATTTAGAATAAACCATTTGAGCAAATTAACTGCAGAAAACTAGTAAATCAGCTGAAAATAGATGCTCTAAAACTTGTACTATAATTTATGTACCTCGGATCGCGAGAGGTTTTGGCTGAGAATTTGATTTCAGATTACCCGACTGCTGATTCATTTCCTCTATAAGTGAATACCTTCACAAACACAAAAACCAACTTCAGTGCAGTAAAGGAATGCAGAATAGTTCACCATTGGAACAACGAACAGTAACACTAATTCATCAATGTGTGTGTGCGTATCAAACTTGTACATTAAACTACTATTTGAAGGAATAAGACAGCAGTTTATATCAGAATTGAAGCACATATAAAACATGAAACTAAGCAGATGCCATTATAATCTTTGTAAGAAATGATCATTTTCAAATATGTACTTTCATTGATCTTTTCTTTACCCTCTCCTACACATTTTAGAGAACAAAATAAAGATCAATTACTTTCATATTGTAGAGCTCAACCAACATTATAAAAATCAACACAAATAATTTTCAATACCTCAAAATGACAGATTTCACTCGAAATATTTGTACAAACCGACCACAGAAGCAAAACACACCCAAACACACCAAAATTATGCTAGTTTCATCCGGATCCCCCTCCTCCTAAGAGCATAGAAACATAATAAAAAACAATTAGTTAGAAGAATGAAGATATATGATATAAATCTTACAAAAATGTAATTATTTCTAGAATGAGATTTAATTATACTTTCAACATCATGCTCGTCTGCTGCTGCCACCGTGATGGTTTTGTGTGTATTTGAAATAAGGCCCTGTCCAGTTCAACTTATTGCAGCACATTTCAGCACAGCACAGCACTCATCAGCACAGCACAGCAATTATCAGCACAGCACAGCACTGGTCAGCACAGCACCTATTCAACTCAACACATTTAAGCTCTAAATGGACACTATTTTTATGTTTTGTAAACATAATATTAATTAAGTGAACTTTTTAGTTCTTAAGTAATAAACATTATGATTTTTCTTAAACTCAAATGAACACTATTCAACACTTTCAAAACTATTCAGCACAAGATCAGCACAGCACAGCACTCATCAGCACAGCTCAGCACAGCACAGCACTCATCAGCACAGCACAACACCAAATAAGTTGAACTGGACAGGTCCTAAGAGTATCGTGACGGTTTTTCAGAGGGGGGACGATCTGCTTTTTTATAATAGGATTTGATGGGATTGACTAGGTTATAAAACGGATGTTAAGATTGCATGAAATCTCGATAAAAATAGTTGAGATTCTTGATATAATTTTTTATTAATTACTAAATTGTTTTGTATTTTGTCTAAAAATAGAAGTGATAAGGCCAAAAGGTGAAGGACTATTAATTCTTTGAAAAACATGGATTGCAAATATATATTTTAAAAGGAACACTTCACTTGACGTATATTATCATTTCATTTTATCAAATATAGAGATAATGGCGAATATAGAACGTATTTTTAGAAAGAATTATGGAAAAATTAAGTACGAATAGAATAGATTAATCCCCGATTGAATTTCTCTATCGCATTTTTTTTTTCTTCTTCTAATAATATTATACAAAAACAAATCTATAATTCTTTGAATTTGGTGAATCTTTATCTTTTGAATCCAGGCAAGTCTATTTTTAGTTATTAGATTTTACCATGATTAGTTATTTAAAGTAGTTTAGTTACAAAAGGAATGTAACGTAATTGATTTCGATTTTGATTTCTAAAGAATATTTCTTTACCATAATTATCTTTAATTCTCTCCTCTCCCTAATCTCACTTGATTAGTTCCGAGTCTTATGTATTGACAGATCTGCCCATATATCTATTTATTTATATATATATTTAAAATAGAATAATGTTTGTTTATCTGTTATTTTCTTAGATTTTTAGACTTTTTTTCGTGTCTTAAAATTTTCCTGATTTAATGAATTTACTTAATTTACTTAATTTTTAACACACATTAAAGTAATATTAAAAATGACCATGAAATATTTTTAACCGAACTAAATTGAACTGAAAATAATATATAAATGTAATGAATTTTAATTTTAACTTGTAATTCTGTACTATATGGTAGTATAATGTGGTATAAATATTATATTAATAGTTTTTCTTGTTTTCAGAATTTTTGAATATATTTGGTAGTCGATTATTATTATATAATAATTTTTAATATGTATACAATACTTAGGATTTATGGTAGTAAGTTAAATTTATGTACGGTAAATCATGATAAATTGGTATTACTGAAGAGGATTTATATATTAATGTATTGTTCTTAATTGGTATATGAAATATTTTCATGGAATAGTTTTTTGAATTCAATTAAGTTCATTCAATTCACTAAAAAAAAAAACAAATGGGTAGAGATGGTAAGGGGTGATGATGTTTGTTGGAACAACCAAGGTTCAAACCTTATAGTATACACATCGTTTATTTTGTCCCTTCGGGGACATCCGATAAAATTGGAACGATACAGAGAAGATTAGCATGGCCCCTGTGCAAGAATGACACGCACAAATCGAGAAATGGTCCAAATGTTTTGATCGTTTTGACTACTCGTTGACCGTGAAACTCGGAGTGGCGATTTATGGCGATTGCTAAACCCTCTCTCTGCTCAGCTCCGTCGCTAATTGCTTGGCACCGCCACCATGGCGGAGCCGCCTATTGGCGATCAAGCACAACCACTGCTCTCCTATGCCCAAATGCTTAATACTCATTCCTCAGATAAATCAGATCTCATCATATTTCTAAACCTTTATGTGAGAGAATTTGGATTAATTATAGGAAAAAAGGTTTCTGGCAGTATGTGGAATATGAAGGAGTACCTGATTATTGCAGTAAATGCTTTAAATTAGGTCACACTGAATCTATTTGCAAAACTGATATTACTCATAGACAGGGAACTAACTACTGGAAACCCACACTTATAGAAAAAAAAACAACATGCTACTACCTCTGGTCTGTCTAGTAAGGAAAAAGGAAATATAACTGTGGATTTATCTAACAAAGTTGTTGAGGACACCTCCTTGGAAAAGACAGGTATTGATGCAGGAAATAGACAGGTGTGGAAAGCAAAAGGAAAGGCAAAGGTTGGAGTTTCAGAATCAGCAAAAGTGGAAAGTCAGCCAATTAAAATCACAACAGTTTTGAGCTACTGAATAACAATGAAGATGAAGCAGACATTAGTACTCAATCTCAACAACTTGAAGAAGAATTGCAGGGTGATGAATTTCAACAAGAAGAGGCTATGCAAAATCCCATTCTCATTAAGGATACAACATCATCAAATACCCAAGAATCAAACCAGGAGAACACAAATCAGATGGATGTAAACTCTCAGGTAAAATCCCCTCTGACATCTGATGATCTTAGTCTCATTGGAAACCTGGCACATAGTTCTAATCTTCAATGGTCTCAGGAAAAGAAATCAAAAGAGGCTGAAGGAGATTTTATTCTAGAACCTATAGATCAATCTAGGTTTAATAGAATGATAAATGACCCTAATATGGACACCACTGTTGACTCCACAATCCTTTTACCTAAAACTGGTAAAAAAACTAGAGGGAAAAATAAGGATTACACCAGTTCTCAGAAAAATGTTGTGACTAGATCCCAAATTGATCCTACTCAACTAGTTTAATCCATGTCTGGAATTAATTTTTGTGTATGGAATGTTAGAGGAATTAGAAATAAAACAACTCAAGCTAGGGTTTTGCATGTTAAAAGGAAACATAAAATAGGACTATTTGTTATTATTGAACCTTTTCTTGATAGCAGCAAGATACCATCTATAGCATATACTTTGGGTTACAGTCATTATCATGCATCTCCTAGAGATAAAATCTGGATTTTCTGGAATGATGATTTTAATATTACAATTCTATCTACTCATGATCAGTGTCTTCGTACTGAAATTCAACATATCTCTATGTCTCATAAGTGGAATGCTATTTTTATTTATGCAAGACGTAATATGGTTGCCAGAAGAGACTTATGGAATATACTGAGTCAATATTCAGGCAGAGATACAATTTATGTGGGGGATTATAATGTGATAAGATATTCATCTGAGTATATAGGACAAGCCTCACCAAATTTAGATTCTATGCTAGAGTTTAATGAGTTCATAGAAGATAACTCTTTAATTGAGGTACCTTCTTCTGGGAATTTATTTACATGGGCTGGAGCTAGAAGAACAAGATCTAGAAACGTGGGCATGGTTTGGGAAAGGTTGGATAGGGGTCTAATGACTGGTGATTTTCAAAAACAATTCCTAATACTAGTATAAGGGTCAAATCTAGATTAGCATCTGATCACTCTCTTTTACTTGTAAAACTTGATAATTCTGCAGCAAACTCTACTGGTAAAGCATTTAAATTCCAACATTGCTAGCTCTCTCATAATGATTTTCTTGAAACAGTCAAACAAAATTGGTCTGAACCTACTGGTATCTTTGGAATGATTAACTTTTCAGTTAAGTTAAGAAGGCTAAAGAATAAACTTAAAGATTGGAATAAGACTGTTTTTGGTAATGTTCATGACTCAGTAAAGTTTGCTGAGGAGAGAGTAGCACAGAAAGAAATAGATTACCAGGCTAATGCTTCTGGTCAGAATAGGACTGAGCTTCACAAAGCTCAGGCTGAATTGACTAGAGCTTTGCTTAGAGAAGAGGCCTTCTGGAAACAGAAGTCTAGAGTTAGATTGTTACAAGAGGGAGACTCCAACACAAAAATTTTCCATTCAACTGTTAAAGCTAAACATGCTAGACAGGAGATAGCCCTTATACAGAACTCAGCAAATGAATGGATTTCAAACCCTGATGACATTGGTGCAGAAGCAGCTGAATTTTTTAAAAATTTGCTATCTGATGATTTAAATGCTGTTGATGAGAATATGACAGGTAGCATGCTAGAAAATATCCCTCACATGGTAACTGCTGAGATGAATCAAAATCTGACCAAGCAACTGGACCTGGAAGAGCTAAAGATCATTGTCTTTCATATGGATGGCGAATCTGCACCAGGACCAGATGGCTACACAGTTAAATTTTACACACATTGCTGGGAAATTATAGTTAATGATCTTCTGCAGGCTGTCAATGAATTTTTACTGGGAATACCTATTCCCAGAGCTAAATCAGCCTCTTTCATTACTCTGATTCCTAAGAGACAGGTAAATACAAGCTTCTCTTACAGGCCTATCAGTTTATCAAATTTTTTTAATAAAATATTCTCAAGAGTATATACTGATAGGTTAAAACCCATAATATCTAGCCTAATATCTCCTGAACAATCAGCATTTGTTCCAGGAAGAGAGCTAGCTGACAATGTGTTACTAATGCATGAACTTACTGATTTTCTGAATACTAAATCTGGAGGATTCAATGTATTTTTTAAACTAGATATGATGAAAGCCTTTGATAGAGTATCTTGGGATTTTTTTATCTAAACTTTTGAAGAAAATGGGATTTTCAGAATTCTTTGTCAGTAACGTTATGGGTAACATTAAAGCAACCGATTTTTCAGTTTTAGTCAATGGGAAATCTTTTGGTTTTTTTAAAGTTTCTAGGGGTATTAAGCAGGGAGATCCTCTTTCTCCCTTCCTTTTTATCCTTCTGACAGAAGCCTTTACAAGAACTCTAAGGTCCCTTTTTGAACAGACTAAAATTGATTATTACAAGTTGCCAAATTCAACATACAAAATAACAAGTCTCAGTTTTGCAGATGACACAGTGACTTTTCTCAAAGCTAATAGGCACAGCCTTATTAACTTTATGGACTTTTTGAGACAGTATGAGATAGTCTCTGGACAGAGGATTAATGCTGAAAAATCATCCTATTATCTGTTTAAATCAGCTCCTGCTGCATATCACAGAATGATACATGATATCACAGGTATGAGTAAAGGTGCATTTCCTTTTAAATACCTGGGATGCCCTGTCTTTACTGGCAAGAAAAAACATTCATATTTCCAACCACTTTTTGATAATATAACTGCAAAACTAGTATCTTGGCAAAATAAGTGGCTGAATCAAGCAGGAAGGCTAGTTCTTGCTAAGCATGTGTTATCTGCTATCCCATTGCATATACTGGCAGTCATTAAACCTACAAATGGAGTCTTAGATAGATTACATGTGATATTTGCTAAGTTTTTATGGGGAAAATCAGATTATGGACAAAATAAAGTATGGAGGTCATGGTCTAATATGTGTTATCCATATACTGAGAATGGACTATCAATTAAAAACCTACATACTTTAATGAATAGTTTTTCCCTGAAAATTTGATGGAAGTTACAACTTGAGGATAGTCTGTGGGGTTCTTTTATGTGGTCCTTGCCAGGTTACAGGATGAAGTCTAGAACTTGGAGAAGATTCAGAGAGGTAGATGGCATTGCTCAAGCAGACACACTCATCCAGGTAGGTTCAGGTGAGATCTCCTTTTGGGAAAGTAACTGGCTAGGGAAAGGCATGCTCATTGATATGTGGAATTCAGATTCTGATATATTGTTACCTAAGCTAACAGTTAAAGAGTTTTTCTATAATCAACATGATATTGCTGCATCCTTAACTAATGGTTTTCCTCAGGAAATCAATGATCTTTTGCTTAAAGATTTTTCTATATATGAGGGATATAAAGATAAGTTAATCTGGAAGCCTGAACCAACTGGCCAGTTTAGTATTTCATCATCATATGAGCTATTAAGAGATAAAAAGATGGTGATACCATCTTATAAATTTTTATGGATGAAATATGTTCCAAAGAAGATATCTATGTTTAACTGGAAGTTGCTAAATAGATTGATTCCTATGGGTGATATATTACAGGAAAGCCATATTTATGTTACATCAATATGTTCTTTCTGTGGAAATAATGGAGATGAACTGCAACATGTTTTTAATGAATGCACCTTTACCCATAGACTGTGGATACATTTTCATAATATGCTTGATCTTACTCCAGAAGTATTTGCTAATCTGTGGGATAGGTTATTTTATTATTGGAACATCACAGTGAAATCAGAGCTGCATAGATTGCTGGTCAGAATCATGCCACTTTTTGTGACATGGACCATATGGTGCAGTAGAACTGCCTATTTATATGATCAAGCAAAGCCAAGGATTCACCTTATGATCAAACATACATTGAACAATATCCAAAATATGCTGAAAGCTCACAACTTGAAATGGAAACAATCTGAAGACAGAACACTATACCCTGAGCTATTACATCTAACTACTGTTGGCTCTCCAAGCAACAGATTTTTCTTTGTGAAACAGGTTCACTGGAGGCATCCTTCAAAATTCAAGCTGAACACAGATGGTTCTTCGCTTGGGAATCCAGGAATATCAGGAGCAGGTCTTGTTATTAGAGATGGACTTGGAAGAGTGGTGATTGCAAAGGCAGTCTACTTACACACAAAAATCAGCCTGGAGGCAGAGACACTGGCACTTATTGAAGGACTTCAAGCTGCATACCATGAGGGGATAGAAGATTTACAAGTAGAAGTGGATTCCTTGATATTATTAAAGCTGATCAGAAGACAATTTAAAATTCCATGGAAGTTGGAGCATCTACTGAGGAATATATGGCAACTGGTGAGTGATTTATCAACACCTTCTTCTATTACCTTTGAGCACATATATAGGGAAGCAAACTCTGTTGCTGATGCTCTTGCAAGAATAGCAAGTAGGGATAGATAATCTTCATTTTTTACACATGACACACTTCTAATTAAAGTTAGAGGTCTAGTTTTATTGGATAGTAGAAATGTACCATATCTAAGAGTCTAGTTACTGCTGAGTTTTGTTTTTGCATTACAGGTGCAAGGCCAGAGTTGGAACTTTGCTGTTGCTGCAATTGCCAAAAGCTGGAATTTATCATAAGGCAACTGAACAAGTCAAATGGAGGATCACACAAGGCAACTGGACAAGACAACTGGCACCACACATAGAGGATCACATTCTGAACAAGTCAAATGGAGTATGATACTCATAGATTAGAAAAGTGTTTTTTAGATCCCCGTACTTGTCGGCAGAACTGGGCTTCGCGTAGCGATCCCTAAAATGCTTGCAAGTTACGTGTCCTCAAGTCGGCAGAGTTGGTTTTCGCTTAGCGATGCCTAAATTGCTTGCTAGAGTAGACATGGGATTTTAAAATTTCACTTCCATTCCTATTTTACTACAAAACTTGTATGACACATTTTTACCCAATGGGTTTTTTTAAAGGTTTAGTGAGTCTAATAAATTCACTCCACTTCAAAAGTTGTTTTAATTTAAAAAAAAGATAAACATATACAATGATTTTTTAAAAACTAAATTATTTATTTCAGTTCATTTCATACGTTTATATTTTTTAGTTCAGTTTATTGCAGTTAAATATATTTTCATTGTTTCCTTTAATAATTTTTAAATGTGTTTTTAAAAAAATAATTAAATTTTATCAATTGTTTAAATTAGTCCTACTGATCGACAAAATCAAACCTGGCAAAATGTAAAAACATATAAATGATAATATTGTAACTAATTGAAGATTGAAAATTCTTAATATATACTAGAAAGGTCAATATAGTGGAGAAGAAATAAGGTTTCACTGGTGAGATTTTATAATTGGATTTGATTGGATTGATAGGTGGTATATGCGGAATAGGTTAATAAAACTGTTTGAAAATATGGTTTGAGTTTCTTTTAGGCGGAATAAGGTATTACTGTTTGAAAACTGTTTTCTATTTTACGTGCTGCTCTAAGTACTAAATTGTTTTGTAATTTGTCTAATAATAGAAGTGATAAAGTCAGTAGGCCTAAGTGAAGGATTATTTTTTGAACACTTTCCATTTAAAACATGGATTGCGAATATATTTTAAAAGGAACGATTCACTTGCCATATTATCATTCTATTTTATCATATATAGAGATAAATTAATATAGCGAACGTAGTTTTAAAAAGAATTAGGGAAAAATAAATGTGAACACAATAATATTATACAACAAAGAATTTATAATTCTTTGAATTTGGTCGATCTTATCTTTCGAACTCAGACAATTCTATTTTTAGTTTATTAAATTTTACCATGATTATCTATCTATTAGTTATTTAAGGTAGTTTAGGTATATAAGGAATGCAGCCTAATTGATTTGATTTTGAATGAAGAATATTATCCCTCGATCCGTTCGAATCTTATATCCTAAACTGCTTCAAGGAGTTTTTTGTCAATCGATACTAGCTATATGTATTCCAATGACATCAATTTAGTGAAATGATGCTATTTTACCATTAAAAAAAAGTTTTTCTAAAAAGAATGAAACTAAAGGCATTCAATTTGATCAAACCAGTGAGAAATTATTGATCTATATTTTAATTATTTTAATTTTGCCAAAGTATTTTAAAAGGGATAAATGGTCCGAACAATAATTACATGTGATAGTAATTTAGAAATTGATAAATGTTTAATAAAGAAAAAAATGATCGAAAGATATGGAGTAAATTAAAACTATGCATCCAAAATCAGCATATCCATGTTCTTGAGCACTTCAAAGCTCAGGCAGAGCTAGTCAGCCCTCTAATCAGGGGCGGAGCTAGTAATTTTATGTAAGGGGGCGGAATTTAATAATTTAAAATTGTTATTAAAATAATGTAAAATACGACAATACATTGACATGTAAAAAAAGTAAAACATTAAAAACAAACATTACTAGATAAAATTTGATGATTTTAACATCATAATATGAATCACTATATTTTTAAAGTCACATGATTCTCTCTAAGAGTCTATTAATGAATTCAAACTATTTACGTTACATAAATCATTAAAAGTATGAGGGAAAAAAAAAGAGTGAATCGAGTACCTATTGTTGATTTTCTTGCTTCTAAATTAAAGTTTTTTATTTGAAAATATAGGTCATGGCATCTAAACGTAATTTTTAGTATTGAAAAAAACCAATTCATAATTTGTTTCAAATTATAATAGTTTTATCAAATATAATGAAACTATTTTATTTGTTCAAAAATTAGTAAAATAATGAATATATTCCTATAGGTATTAATATATGATCACTTTGATTTTAAAGAAAATATTGTTTACAAAAGATTGTAATCAATCATGTTTTGAAGAATTTTTTTACATTAATTATTCCTATATTCAAGAAGATCTAAAAGAATCATATTGTAATTGTGTTTTACTTATAGTTCAATAATATTTCTAATTATAATAGTCTCATTCTCTTTTTATAACTTATCATTCTAAATTTGAAATATTAAAAAATTAAATCAAATTTATAAGAGGGGCCACATATTACAATTTAGTCTAACAAAACAATTTAAAATTTAAACTAACATCTATATTAGGTAAACTTTAAGCGGTTGAGGGCACCCGACTCCTCTGGGTCCCCCTATTCCTCCGCCCCTGGCTCTAAATTTTCCGGCATCCTCCACCGGAAAACGCTGCTTGGAATTATAAGTTAGATTTCAGGCAAACCCCCTTATTATTAGTTCCTCTTGATTGAATTAAAGAAATCCCATTTTCTGGTATTCTTTGGTGGCACTTGGGTCCGAAATGATTGAATGCTACGGTGACATTCATTTCCTTGTCGCGCAAAAAACCCTCATCATGACCTAATAGCATCACCTTGTCCTAGGATCTGAACCAGTTATTGGAAATGGTAATGTTTGTGGAGCCATGTGTAAACTCCTTGATAGTTAATAGGTAAATAATACAAATATGATAATATGGTTAAGTGAATAGATTATAGGTTGTGAGAAATCAAAAGTAAGAAAAAAAGTGAACTTTTCAAATTCGTTCAATTAAAATACTAAAAAAGGAAAGAAAATTCAAACTTGATAGAGAAACTCTTTAATAAGGCAGTCTTATGGTTAGACATGGGTCTATCAGGATCAAGCAAAACAATTTTAGGGACATCAATATAATTATTTATTTTGGAGCCTTAATAAAAACTTTCACAAAATACAGGGATCATTCTGCAATAATGAATAATTTATACGTTTCTTCCCAAATTTTGGTCCATTCATTGCCTAATTTCGCCTCGTAATCAAGAAAATCATGACTCCATCATCTCATCAACAATAATTAATGGATCATAAACGATGTCAATTATCAACCAAAAATCACCAAATTATCGTAAAAACATCAAGATCAAAAAATAAATATCATATCCAAGAATTATCAAATTATCAAATCATCATCGTTCATCATCAAATTTTTGTTGTTCATCATCAAATCATCAAATTTTCGTCGTTTATCATAAGATCATCGTCCTCATCATCAATAATTATAAAATCATCAATAAAAAATCATCAACGAAAACTCACCAATCATCAAAACTTAATAATCAATCATCAACATCAAATCATCAATCGATTATTAGATCCACTGTCATCATCAATCATAAACATAAAATCATCAACTAAAATATACATCTAATCAAATCATCAAACCGTGAAACTAAATTCTTGTAGAAACGTAACTCGGATCATCAAAGTAGATTCTCGGAGATCCATAGCTCCAATCTTCAACCTCTATCATCGTCGTCATTAATCCGATAATCACCAATCAAATATCATAAATCGTCAAATTAAATCATCATAACCGATTTTAATCATCCACTTTCAACGTCAAATCGCCAGATCATTATAACTAGCATCGATCATCGCCGTCATCATGACCAACATCAGTTGTTGTCGTTATCATCAAAATCATCACAATAATTCATTATCATCACCATCAGTAATAAAATTATCATTATCATAATTCATGCATCATCATCATCAATAAATTGTCATCAACATTATTAAATCACCACCACCAACCATCACCGTACCCCCAACCGTCAGCATAATCAAAACAGCCGCACCACCACCCCACCATAATCAGAACAGTCGAGCGAATCATCAACATTGATGGTCGAATCATTAAATATATCGATCATCAGCACCAATGGACGAATCATCAAATTTATCGATCATCAGCACCAATCGACGAATCATCAAATTAGTCGATCATCACGGATAAATCCATGGATTCGCCGCTGAAATTAACATCGATGACCCCAATATCGTTCAGAAAGCCCACCAGCCAAAGTTGCGCGCCGCCGGCCTGATTCGATTCACCGCGCCACCACCTGATGTCTACACCGGTTGGCCATCCTGCTATAATTCACCGCGCCGCCAGGCTGCTTCGATAGATCGGATTGATCGGTGGGTCTTAGACGGCGACCTATAAACGGATTATCATGGCCGATTGATTAAACTTCACGGGGGCGATTTGAATTTGGGGCAGAGAAGACGAAGCAGATGATGGCGAGAAGAAGATGATTTGGGGTTTATATGTTGATTTTTAATATTTGCAATATAGTCCCGGGTTTATGCACTACTCACACAATGATACCGAGAATAAAATAATTGGTTTTGGCCCCAAAACTTATTAAAATAGAATTTTTTATGTCATTGGCCTTACCATAAGGCCGCCTTATCTAATTGTTTGCCAACTTGATAGCCACCCGATAAAAAAAAAAGAAGATCAATCACCACGTTTAATTAATTCTCGAGTTCACCAAGTTTCATGGAACCAACTGATGATCGGAGAAATTTTGTAATTTATGAATCTATGATGAATTTTCTGTATGATAAAAAATAAAGTTTACATCAACAATCAGATCATTTATCAAAATACAAATGATGAAGTTTAGAAGTGATGGTTGAATGCCTCCAGGCCAATTGCAAGTAAGTTTAGATGAATTGTTTTTATTAAGGCCGGTATAAATTTCATAATTTGAAAGTGGGATGTAAATTTGTATAATTTTAGAGACGGCGGTAATTTATTTAACTATATTTATGTAATATAATTGTTGAATTAAAGATATTTATACCTCTATTTTGTAGCTACAATTTAGTTTATTTTTACTTTATTCAATTCAATTCAGTTTAGTTTGAGCTCACTAATTTACTCCTAACCCAATTAAGATTTATTTTTCAGCTCCATCTAAATATTTAGATTTAACTCAATTCAGTTAGATTTCATTAAATTTTATTTAGTTGAAATAAATTAAATTAAATTAAATAATTTTAGTGTAGTTTGGTTTCACTCAATTTTCTCATGAATCCCACCACTTTACCCCAACCCCCCCACAACCCAGATCCATATTTTTGTCGGGGAGGCACCGGCCGGCACCTCTCGCCGGTCCGGTGGTGACCTCCCCACCCCTACCACAATAAAAATCTCTACCACCCCTCTCTATCTTACACCCCGAAACCATCTACTTTCTTGAAAAATTACAGATCCAGTTTCGATGTTCAACCACCGATCAGACGAGCGGGTCGCCACCGCTCGTCGTCAATCCACCGGATCGGCATCGACGTAGGACTCCCGGCAACAGACCCGCATCAGGCCGTAAATCTCACCACTCTCCGACAGATCGCGAGACCGACAACGACCACTGACGAGCACCTCCATACCCAGGGGGTTGCGCAACACCGACGGCCCAAGCCATGGACAGACAGCCCCCGCGCAACACCGACACACAGACGCCGCCAGAAGACTGATCAAGAACAGAGTGGGCCAGAGGAGCCAAACTCCGACGTGCGAAAGCGAGACGGACAGCTCCGCGGCCAGATCCGTAATGCCGGAAGCAGAACGGTCAAGCCAGAGAGTGAGCCTCCTACGCGCGATGGACAGAGCTCCCAAGGCGGCCAGATCCGTGATCAGGGCAAGGGTGAATGGCAGGTCAACGCTCGATCGGCTCGGGCAGATTTGGACAGATTTATACTAGAATTGGCACAATTAGACCGAAAAGGTAGTTTTACTTCTTTTTTCCCTTTTTAAAATTTATTTTCAGTCTTTTTCGGGTATATGTTTATTGATGTTTGTACTAAAATATTGGATTGAATGTGATATGCTAATCTTAGTTTTCTGACAAGTCGTTTTGCTCAGTTAAACTTTGATTAGCTTCCGATCTAGTTAGGAGAAATCCAAGTCACGGTAGTTTTGAATACTATTGTTGGCAATACTGCTACTAGATTTGTAGACCGATTAGGCTTTAAACTATATATCGTGTTAGATTACATTTGCTCTATCTAGTATTTGGCCACTAGCCAATCAGAACATGATTGGTTGGGATTGCTCTAGTACCGATATTAATTTACATATATCTATTTTTAGATTTTGATGATTTTTTTTTAATGTTGCGCGGTAGAATATCATCTTATAAAAGAAATCTTTATAGCAATCTCTAGTTAGGCTCTTGATGATACTTTCCTATAAGTATTATGGCTAGATAGAATAAGACTGTATGCTTTACATATTACTCCGCTGTCCAACCTTGTGAAAACTTGCTATCTTCCGGTGGTCAAGAGGCTATCGGGCTCAATGAGTAGTCGGTTGAGGTTGAGGTAGAGAGTATTATTATAATATAACCGAGTTTTCTGTTTAGACTATGAGAAAGTGGGATTGTGAATTCTTATGAGCTCTAAAATGTTATACTTGGTGATGTCTATACGCAGGAGAAGGAGGAAAATCAGGTTTTAACCATGCTGTTACCGGCACCGATACAGAGATGACATAGTTATTGTAATATTTTTAGGCATATCTCTGATATCTCATTTTGCTTCCGATTTTAGATTAGAATATAGCATTCGAGCAACAAATTGTCATAGTAACCCCAAAAAGGTTTCATGTGCATCATTGGGTTTATTCAAACTCAATAATGTAATTCTATTGGTTTTATGTAGAGTTGAGGAGTCATGAATAATCCTCTCATCCACATGGATGGTTTTAATTTTTTAAAAAATCACTCAATTTTCTCAAAAATTCAGTTAAAAAAATTAAAATATTATTGAAGTGAAACTTAATGAATCTGAATTGATTTATAAAATTTGGGATGAAAAAATAATTTGAATTCAAGTTAACCAACATTTTAATTAAATGACTTCATGATATTTAACAAAATTGAACTGAATTTAATTCTCTCATGATGAACTAAATTGAATCCAACAAATATTAAAAATATTAGTCAATGTTAAATTGACCGTAAATGAAATTTAGACTTCAATAATCTGAACTAAATGTTTTTTTAAAAAATTAGACCGAAATTATAGCTACAATTTGATTTGGGATATAAGCCTTTCAAAAAAAAATTTGATTTGGGATATAAGTGTTTTTAATTTAGCAATTATATTACAGAAATATAAATTAATAATTTACCGTATGTTTTATGTAAAAGTTACACTCGGCTTTAAAATTATAAAACCTATACCGCTTTTAATTATAAAATTTCCAAAATTTTAAGAATGAATAGCACATCTATCACTTTAATGAAACAACAGATGAATATTTCATTGTAAATATCATCATATAACCTTTAGGAAATCCAATTCATGTTATCTCAATCATAAAATATCCAAAAAATCTAAACAAATTATATAGTGCATTCATATGTTGTCTTTTCAAAATAAAAAAATACAAATGACTAAATATCTATATTGATCAAGACATTTCTCGATTGCAATCAAGGGAGTAACGATATTTATAATTTGTAAGTAGGAGTACTAACACATTACTCAGAGGAGAGACGGGATCCAGGAAGTAATGGGATTAACTTCAGCCAGTTCACACGCCCAACCAGAAGAGGAGGAGTCATGTCCTTGACTCAACAAGATATTTCTGCAGCGGTTCCGGTAGATGTCAAATATGAGAGAATGTATCGATACTGCAGAAGATGCGGAGTAATCGGCCATCCAATGCATCGTTGCCCAGTGCTTACTGATGTAGCTCTTGATGAGATGATTGAAAGCAAAGTGAGGAGACACTTCAATGAAAGAGGAGTCAATATTGTCTACGACCCAAATCGGGAGATGTTTGCAGGGGACGTCAGAGCCTATAATCATCGTCGGCGCCATAGGTACACAAATATCCCCACGGATTATCCAGAGACAAGAACACTCAGGTACCTTTACATGAGGGATGAACAGATACAAGAAGGTTTCTTGATTTCGATGCGACTGGAACCAGGAAACAACAGACAGGTTGAAATCGGTGATAGACCATGGGAGAATCCATTCCAGCTCAGAAAACCAGTGTTTGACCCATATTTTGGACTCGAGCGGGAAATCCCAGTGGAGGTTCAAACGGATCTTTCGCGCCAACTTCCAATTCAAAGTGTCCCAACGGATATGCAGGTGGACCAGACTCAAGCACCTATTAACAACCAACCTATTGATGCAATCAACAATGGCGGGATACAAGAAACCCTTCACAATAACGTGATAGATGAAATGAGGGCCGTGACCATTGATCTCAGGGACATTCTAGCAGCGGAGAACATACTCACGACGGTACTGGATTCGGCGCTCAGAGAAGATAGAGAAGGGACCAGGATTGGAGTGAGGGTCCATGGTGCTTCTGCAATTCCGGGATGGGGAGGATTAATTCCGGAAACACCTCCACATGTGTCTGATTCGGAGGAACATGCATGGACACAAGCTGTTGTGAATCCCAGGGTGGAAGAAGTCATCATTCTGTCATCAGATGATACTGACTCCGACTCATCCTCAAGTCATGAGGATTCAAGTGAGGATGAGAGGCCAAGGGGGCTGGCCATTGTTATTGACAGACCGAGAAGACGCAAGAGACATACAAGAGATTATGATGCAGCTGATGACAGACAGAAAAAGAAGGCCAAGATGCAAGACAAGTCAGGTAGGAGATCCAGATCTAGAAGAAGCACTGCATTCACACTCAGAAGAGTGAGGCCGGGCTTTGAGGTGGGTCAATCATCAAGGCCAGCAAGAGAGGAGCCTGCACAAGAAGAAACAGGCCTTACCAGAGAGATAGAAAATCAGAACACTATGCCTGAGACACATGGAGAAGAAAACCAAGTTCAGATAACTGATGAGCTTCTGGCAACAAGAATCCACAACACTACAGAGGAGGTAGTGGACATGTCATACAGCTGGAACGTTAGAGGAATCCACCGTGCCACCTCATAACCAATCAGACAGCAAGGAATGAAACAAGGAGGCAAAAGATCAAGGTCAACCTGTGCTAGAACAACAGAGAGGCTCCAGGTGCCGACTTTCTCTCCACAGAAAAGGGCCAAGATTATACACAACCATGTCATCAGGACACCAGAGGATTCCCAGCTGAAAGATGACAAGCAGCAAAGTGGAATCAATGGAGTGACACAGGCCTTGGCAGGAGTGGTGGTGGTGTCTGACTCAGGAACAACTAAAGTTGATCAATCCCAACAGAATGAGGTGGAATCCAGTGAGGGGGAGGAGGAGGTGTCCTCTAGAAGACCCGCATCACTGCAAGGGACTGAAGATCCCCATTTCACAGGTTTTTCGGTGGTTGAACCAAATCAACCACCCGAGCAGCCATGACGACCCTAGTGTGGAACTGTAGGGGCTGTAAAAACGCCCCTACAATGAAGATGATCAACCGACTTATTCAGCAACATAAACCTGAAGTGCTGTGTCTTATCGAAACTAAAGCCATGGAGAAGGATTTTGCTCATTGGCAGGAGAGCACTTACTACAGGAACTCAAAGGTTGTTGATGCCGTTGGAAGATCAGGTGGCATTGCTCTTTTCTGGTCTAATAAAGTAGTAGTAGATGTAGAATTTGCTTCCAGCAATTGCATAATTACTTTTATCACATCTGCCTTTGGGAGTAGGTGGTGCCAAATCTCAGTTTATGGCCCCCCTACTGCTCAGGAAAGGCCCTCATTCTGGAATAACATTAGTAGTTTGCATTATATTAGGGACTTCCCTTGCATTATATTAGGAGACTTTAACCAAATCATCTCACATGATGATAAGAGAGGGGGACAAAATGTACATATCTCCCCTCAAAATGCACTGTTAAATCTCATTAAAACCCACCATCTGATGGAGCTGGAATCAAAGGGTCTTTGGTATATATGGACCAACTCACAACAGCAACCACACACCATAGTGGAGAGGCTGGACAGGGCATTTGTAAATGAGGCTTGGAAGTCTATGTGGCCAACTGCAAAGGTAACAAACCTTCCCTTTTTTAACTCTGATCATAGTCCCATTTTACTGCACCTTATGCCAACTGAAAGGAGAACTCAGAAACTGTTGAGATTTGAATCTATCTGGGCTAATATGGATCCTCCAAGATAAATCCTAAAAAAGGTATGGTCAACTGTGCATATGCAAGTATCAGGAGTGGGAAATGGAGACATCTTCTCAGATAAACTACAGATCCTACTCATACACTTGACAAACTGGCATAAAAAAACCTTTGGGAAAATGGAGAAACAGATTGCCATGAAGGAGGAGGAACTTAAGAGACTACAGCTGGGAAATGGACTCTTCACTAATGCTGAAGAAATTAAAACAGTCCTGACACATAAGGAGGAGCTAGAACAAAAGCTGTCTGAGTATTGGCAACAGAGAGCCAAAACAAACTGGATGGTGCAAGGGGCTTCAAAATACTGTTTTCTTCCACAAATGGGCAATAAGAAGGAAAGAAACCAACACTATACAAGGCTTAATGATGCCTGATGGCAACTGGACCACAGATCAGGCTCTACTGCTACAAGGGATGACAAGCCATTTACAAGGAATCCTGTCAGAAAGCCATAGAAATCACAATGCAGAATTTGAAGAATCACAGTGGAGACTGCTGGCACAAGGCAACACTAAAACACTTTCTCCAGGACAAATTCTAGATCTGGAAAGGCCTTTCACCAGACAAGACATCAAGAAAGCGTTAACTGATATGAAATCATGGGGTGCACCTGGAGAAAATGGTTTTCCTGCTGGATTTTACAAAACCTACTGGAAGGAGATTGGGGATGAGCTAACAGATATGATCCTACACACTTTAAAAGGTCATGATTTTCCAATACATTGGAACAAAACATTGATCATACTCATTCCCAAGAAGAAACTTCCAACATTGGTCACAGATTATAGGCCCATCTCCCTGTGCAATGTCAAATACAAGCTTATTGCCAAGGCCATAGCAAACAAGTTCAAAAGCCACATGGATTCTTTAATTGAATCCTCTCAGAATGGATTTGTACCAGGAAGGAATATATCAGAGAGTGTGTTACTGGCTCATGAAGTAATGGATCATATAAGAAGATACAAAACAACAAAAGTGGGGTTGGCAGCAATAAAACTTGATATGAACAAGGCATGTGACAGAATCTCTTGGAGATTTTTAGAAAGGGTCCTCCACTTCATCAAGGTACCAATTCACCTGATTAATACTATTATGATGTGTGTACAGACTGTCACATACCAAGTGATAGTAAATGGTTCCATGAGCTCAAATTTCACCCCAAAAAGAAGACTAAGACAAGGTTGCCCACTGTTCCCATACCTTTTCATCCTCTGCCAGCAAATTTTATCTTCTGGTCTTGAGACAATGGTGAGCCACAACAAATCCATTGGAATATAACTTTCCAGAGGTGGACCAAAGATATCCCATATAATGTATGCTGATGACTGCATATTATTTCTGAAATGCACACAGTCTGCTGTCCAAGACTTAAAGAGAATGCTCCAATCCTATATAGACATTTCAGGTCAGCATCTGAGTAATGAGAAATGTGCAATTTTCTTTATCCCTAATACACCATCCTCTTATCAAAACCACATGAGGGAGCAACTCCTCATCCAAGGACAAGGCATTGGAGGACACTATCTAGGTAGCTCAGTGATATTTGATCAGAAAAAATCTGATATCTTCAGCTATCTGATTAGTAAGTTCAAGCAGAAATATGACTCATGGAAGGCTAAGCTATAAACCTCCCTGGCAGAATCACAATGGCAAAACATGTACTCCAGTCCTTAGCAGTATACCCTCTGGGAATATTCAGAATCCCAGTTAAGGTGCTAAATAAGCTGGACTCTATGACTGCAACCTTCATCTGGGGAGGAAGCTTGGAAAAGAAAACACTGCATTGGAGGTCCTGGAAGCTAATTAGCAAATCAAAGTTGGAAGGAGGCTTGGGACTTAGGTCAACAGTGGGAATGAATAGAGCTCTCTTAGCTAAGCATGCATGGAACATACTCTCCAATAAACAGTTCCTACTTAACCAAGTTTATAGAGCCAAATACCTAAGACATGACAATATACTCACAGTTCATGCTAAAGCTAGTGATTCCTGGGGCTGGAGATCAGTAGTATAGGCAACAGAGTTACTAAAAAGGAATCTGAGCTGGAAAGTTGCAAATGGAAAACAGATAAACATACATGATCAATGGATTCCCACTGCACAGAACACCATATTGAACTCACATGCAATAGCCACCCACACAAACATCAAAGTGGAGCATCTGATTGATCAGAATAATGCAGTTTGGAGGCTACCTCTTCTCAGAACTCTATTCCCACAACAGCTAATTCCACACATAACCTCTATACATATGAACATACAAGGACATGATGAGGCATTATGGAGATGGAATAAGGATGGCAGATACACCTCTAAAACTGGATATCATAAGGCAATGGAGGAAGTGAACTCCCAGGCCCCTAACCAGAGACTAAGCACAGCTGCAAGGAAGTTCTGGAGCAAAGTATGGAATTTAAATATTCCTCAGAAACACCTCATATTCATCTGGAGACTACTTTCAGGCTGCACTGCAACAGGTTTTAATAGAGCTAAGAGGAAACTGGATAACAACCCCAATTGTAGAAGATGATCCTAGGCACTCGAAGATGAGGCACATTTATTCTTACACTGCAGACTCTCAACACAAATCTGGACAGCTGCACATATACAGATCAACCTTCAGGGGGTCAACAATTTCAATGGCTAGTTCTTCCAGATGGTAATGAACACAGGAGATCAGCAACAACTGGTATATGTCATCATGCTTCTATGGAACATATGGAAATCCAGAAATGATAGGGTTTTTGAAAATCATGATATGTCTCCAGTAATGAGTGTGCAACAAGCTCAAGCTGATACACACTTAATACTATCAAGTCTCAGAAGAAATAGTCAAATTGTGGGAGCTCTTGAAGATTCACAGCAGCTGCAGAGACAACATCAATGATCAGTGGATGTGATCAAGAGAGATGAAGTTCCAGAGGCTATTCCACAGGCATGCATAATCACTGTTGATGGCTCCTACAGGGAACAAATGAATATAGATGCAGGTGGATGGCGCATATGGAAACCATGTTGGAGCACAGGGGCTGAGCTACAGGGATCAGACTTTTTCTCAGCGGTTTCTCCGCTACAAGCAGAAGCAGAGGCATGTTGGCGTGCTCTGAAAGCAGGTAGGAGAAATGGAGTCCAACGGGTCAATCTGGTCACTGACTCACTGATATTGAAACAGGTCATATCAAATCCTTTGTCGGCCCCCATACCGATTAAAGGAATTATAGATAGCATTAGGCGATTACTGGATTCCATGTTGGAATTCGCTGTAATCAAAGTCAATCGCTTCGTTTTACAGAAGGAACATAATTTGGCCACAAGGCTTAGTAGAAACATATGTACTAATGCTCTAAGTTTTATCTAATAATATATTTACCTTCAAAAAAAAAAACTAACACATTACTTGATTGACGAAAATAACTATCGCGTTACCCACGTGAATATATCCAACGTATAGTTATAATCATAGATTAGTTCTAGTTATAATTAATCATAGACTAGTTCTTCTTCTAATGCAGGTTCATCTCTGTCACAGGAAAAAACAAAAAAACATGACATAAGCAACATTCACATTGGAGTGATCATGAAGAGCATCTAATTTGCCTGAGAATTAAAAAAGGAAATAGTTCCCTATTCAAAAATTAGAAAGTATGGAAAGGAGCAACTTCTTGCACAGCAGAAACTCTACACACATAACCTAAAAAAATAATTAAGTATTGGTGATGTTGCAACTAATTCTTATAAGTAAGTGTTGGATATTAAACCAAAATTAATTAGATTCTAGATAATTTGATATTGCATGTTTTATTGTATCCTTTAAGGATTAGGAAGTTGTATTCCATTATGGATTAAGTTTGATGTAGTCTCTATATAAAGAGACGTAGAGATTGATTTTAGGTGAGAGAGGCAGAAGCAAAATTGAGAGTTAAGGAAAACAAAGAGAGATAGACATTGAGTTCTAGTTTAGGGTTTTAAGTCTAGTAAAACTTACCATGTTGAACGTACGTCGAGTTTGCGACGTCGTGGTTGTTGTGTGATCGCCTCCTCCAATATAATTGAGATTAATAAAGAGTTTGTTGTTTGTTGAGATAGTTTCCGCTGCATACGTGTTGTGTTGGTGTTAAATATATATTGTGGGTTTGTTAGGATATAAATACAGTGTGAGGTTATATCCTACCGTAAGGATATCCTAGTTCAATACTCAAGATGTTGGCTTTCACTGTGGCTCTAACTAAACAAGATTTGGAAACAAATAGATACATTCCATATTTCCATGTGATTTTTGATGCTGTAGATAGGGATGATCATGGGTCTCGGACCCGCTCCAGATCCTGCAGATTTAGATCCTGTGGGTCGGGTTTGGATCCAAAAATTTTAGACCCATCGGATATGGATCGGGTCTGGATCTAGATTTCAATAAACGGGTATGGATACGGATATAAGGTATTAAGATCCAGACCCGGATCCATATCCATATCCAGACCCATTAACCTATTATAATATATAATTAATAATATATTATTATTATGTGATAAATATATATGTAATATCTAATACTATTCATCTTCTTCTCTCTAATAATAATTATTATTATTCAAAATTACCGATACCGATACAATATAGAAAAAGGCAAAAACCTTTTATATAGTCTCAAACTCTATTCTGAAACACCTTATCGCACAAACTCTAGTTCCATACTTCCGTGCGCTCTACTTTTCTGCGTTCTGGCCAGTTAACTTCTTAGAACATAGAAGATATCGTTTTTTGTTGCACCTACTACATTATTGTACTAAATTACGATTTTGATCTTAATAAATTGATGTATTTTGATGTTTATTGTGATTGATAATTCATATATATATATATATATATGCTAACATTTGTGCTTATGGTAATAAAAATAAATAAATTTGGGCATATTCGTATTCACTATGAAAATCTCAAACATCTATTTAAAGAATTTGTCGATTTCTTAGTAGACCCATTTATGACCCGTTTAAGACCCTTAGGCCCATAAGACCCTGCGGATATGGATACGGATTTTGAAATTTTAGACCCTGCGGATATGGGTCGGATTTGGATCCGATATTTTTTTTACGGATCGGGGCCGGATATAGCTAAATTAGATCCAGACCCGCCCCATGACCATCCCTAGCTGTAGATGCAGAAAGTTGTGCTTAAAATTTATTAAACCGTGAAGAGAGTAAGAATTTTATGCAATATGTGTAAAAATTAGAGGTTCGTTAAAAAGATCGAGATCGGATCAAGATCGTTAATTTAATAAATGAACGATCAATGATCATGAACATAAAAGACCGATCATAATCGCGAACAGATCGATAAGATGATCGATCAATAAGATGATCGAGATCGATCGATAAAAATAATGTAATATAATTATATACATTAATAATAAAGGAGAAATATTTTAATTTTTATATGTATGTCTATAGTTTGTTGTGTATTTTTATTAATTTGATAATTTATGTATTTTTGACTTTTTTTAATTAACTTTTAAGTTGATCAAATGATCGATCATTATCATTTGATCGATTATTTATAACGAGCCGATCACGATTATTGTGATTTTTAAATGAGCCGATCACGATCATGAATTATTTTGATCGCTTCGATCGCGATCGATTGTGATCACCTCAAATTTTAAACGATCCGATCATGAACATAGTGATGTTTGTAATCGGATCGGCTCGTTATACCCCTAGTAAAAATCAATAACAAGAGAGTGAATATGCAAGGTAAGCTTTCTGAGATGTTTTTTTTTTCAAAGGCAAGCTTTCTTCATGACTAAATTAACTAAGAATTCACCACATCTGAGTTAGGTACAAATGTACATAAGACAGAATCAAACTTTTACCAGATAAATGATTGCTGTACATAATAAATCCAAGCATGAGTCTAACTCATAATAATATTGAGAATAGGTGGATAAAAATGGTAAATCGCAGGATATGCGTACCTGGTGCCTGTCTTTCCTTCGTACAAATTAAAAGGCTTGCTCTTCAGACTGCAATCCAGGAAATTGTCCAATATCGTGTCCTTTAAGTGGCTGGAATTATTTGCCTAAACCAACAGCAAACTCATCTAGGCGCATCCAGCCATTGCGAAAGCAATCTGCAATATGATTAGCAAGAGCCATGCCACTTAAAACTGCAGCAGCTTCCACGCTACACCCCAGCAACCTATCACCGCATATGCGTGCCCTTCCATGAGGATCAAATATGCATGGGACATTGGGAGAAATTAGTAGGAAGAGCTGCACCCCCTAACTGCAATTCAGTGAAAATAGGTTTCTGGAGCTTCTAGGAAGTCCTAAAGCAGACTCGTCTCAGCTGTAGCAGTTACAATGTTTTCTTGTGGAACTTTAGTCTTCTTTCCAAAGGTGGCTGTGCTCAAAATCCAACAATGAGTCTCCTTGCTATGAGAAGTCAATAGTATCTTTGTGTTGTAAACCATTCACGAGTTGGATTCAACTCCTTTGAAAAAATCTCCATCAAACGGAAGCATGTTACAGTAGCAGGAACTGGCAAAGAATCATCAAAAGCTGCAAGAAGAGCCCAAATGGAACTGAGCTCGAGCCTCTTCATTTGTCTTGCAATCAATGGTTAACTTGATGATGCAAGTAACGGTTTGCACATTTTCCATTATGTGCAATAACAACTGAATCAAATTGCCCACAATGCTTACACATCAGAAAATTTTGTCTATTAAGAGAAAAGTATGTTAAGGTGGGGGTCAAATAAGAGGATGTCATGTGGCCTCTCTAATTTGGGCAAACAGTAAAAAGTTAACTGTGGATGCCGTCCGTTTCTTTTTTTTCTCTCCCCCTTACACTTTTTCTATTCCCTTTTCTGACCCCTTTATTTTTTCTTTTTTTCACCCCTTTCTTTTCTCCGTAGGAACAACAGACGAGTCTGCGCCTAAATCTTTTCTTCATCGCAGGAAAGGTCTGATTTTGATCGCTCGTCGCTTCTGGCCGCCTTATTCCGCCACCCGGCTGGCCCTCTTTCTTTTCCGTCGGAAACCTTCTCTTCTCTACGCCCATATCTGAACCTGCGGAAAGCTCCTCTGCGCCGATTTTCCTGCGACGGCGAAGGAAAATTAACCTGGTTTCGAAGGTTCGTCTTTGTGCCCATAGTTTATTTGCAGCTGGTAATCTGGTATTAGATAGAAAATGGCCTCTGGTTTTTGCACAGTCAGGCTAGATTGACTTGTAGTTTTACACACCAGTCTAGTAGTTGATTCTGGGTTCTTACGTTTGAACTGTGTTCTTAATTATGTTTATTATGTTAATGTTATTAATAATCTGGTGTTAATGCTTCTCGATTTTCAGTCTGGGGTCAATTACTGTGATTTAAACTCAGGTGATTTCATGGAGTTGTGAATGGTCTGTCCCCCTCTATGTTTGTGTTTAGAAGCTAACTGCGTTTATTCTTTTATACAGTCGCTTGTTTATTTGTGTTCAGAGAATACTTTCACACAATTGCCGATCAAAATTTCTGTGAATGGCTCTAGTTCCTCAGACATCTCAGCAAATTGATGGCTTTGAGAGGCCCCCCATATCAAAGGTATGAAACATATAGCAAAGGATTTATTTTTATAGCTTAACTGATGTATTTTGTGGATTTATAACATATAGAGAAAAATGTTTGATTGAACACATTATTTACTTTCTCTTATCAGATGGATAATAAATTCCTAGAGAGAGACAATCTTGAGAAACATGGGGTTGACTACGATACAGCTTTAAATAAACTGCAAATAAACTATGGGCACAAAGACGAACCTTCGAAACCAGGTTAATTTTCCTTCGCCGTCGCAGGAAAATCGGCGCAGAGGAGCTTTCCGCTGGTTCAGATATGGGCGTAGAGAAGAGAAGGTTTCCGACGGAAAAGAAAGAGGGCCAGCCGGGTGGCGGAATAAGGCGGCCAGAAGCGACGAGCGATCAAAATCAGACCTTTCCTGCGATGAAGAAAAGATTTAGGCGCAGACTCGTCTGTTGTTCCTACGGAGAAAAGAAAGGGGTGAAAAAAAAGGAAAAATAAAGGGGTCAGAAAAGGGAATAGAAAAAGTGTACGGGGGAGAGAAAAAAAAGAAACGGACGGCATCCATAGTTAACTTTTTACTGTTTTGCCCAAATTAGAGAGGCCACATGGCATCCTCTTATTTAACCCCCACCTTAACATACTTTTCTCTTAATAGACAAAATTTTCTGCTTACACATCCCAATAATTGTCTTGTTTTCAATATGCGAAGCTTCGCCAGATTGATCTTTTTTCTTCAGTGCCATGTCGTGCAATCTATCAAGAAGTCTCCAAGTGACAGAATAACGAATCTGGAAGCCCCCCATTCTTCTTCATCTCCCCCGGAATCTGATAAGCTTCTCTCTTCAGCCATAATCTGCAAGCGAAATCGATCACAATGTTGTAGTTCACCGGATTTAGATTAACCCCATAATCAACCAGCTCAGTCATCAAAGCTCCCCAAGTTACAAGCCCTTTGAGTAAAGCTAAATATACAAAATTGTCATGAACTTTTGAAGGCCATATAACATCATCCCAAAACCTCTTTGCCTCTTGGCCCAAAACGACAAAGCTCATCAACTATGACTGTATACATTCTACAATCAGCACAAATTCCTACTGTTGACATGCTATGGAATGTTTGCATTGCTTCATTTATCCGATCCAAATTAAATAATCCCTGAATCAGCACATTATATATATCACAACAGAAGGTTTAATGCCATTTGCAGGCATCACATTATTGAAGAAATCAAGGGCTTCCTCAATATTCCCTGAATCCAGTAGGCCAGAGATAATTGTGGTAAAAGTTACCACATCTGGACTGCAAAATTTCAAAACACTTTGACAACTGCATTAAGCGTAATGACATCAGGCTGGCAGTTTCTTGAAGCATACAAACAAGAACACCCAATAGCACAAATTATAGAGTGAAAGTTCTTCTGTTTTATGTTTGAAATTTGACTTCTTGGTCTTTACTTCTCTCACTGAGCTAAAGGTGCAGCACAATTTTTAAAACCGATTGTTCAGTAAGAAGTGAGTTAAAACTACTGATGGAAACATGCCTGAAATAAAATTTTAATTATTCAGTCATCTTTCACTCTGTTTGTACTTTGCTTTAGACACATATATTACGAGAGCGAATTTAAAATCACATAGAATAAGGCTACAGAAAGAAGAAGGAAAGTTCTCCATCGGCTCCATATATTTGTGTATCACAGAGAAGCTACAAAACACCCATAAAGTCAGCATCGTATGTATACACTTTGACAATTCGGCACACATTCTCATATTGACGATGATACTAGTATTAAACTTTAAAAGCATACATACATTCTTATATTAAACTTCAACAGCATCACATCTAAATCAAAGTGCTTTGGACAAGGCAAAACAATTTGTGCAACAATTCACTCGAAATCTTTTTACAAACCGACCACGCGCGCAATCAAAACACACCCAAATCCGAAACTCTGCTAGTTTCATCCGAATCCGCCTCCTCCTAAATTCATAGCAACAAAAACAAATAGTTAGAGAATATATATATAAATAAATCTTACAAAAATACTTGAATAGATTTCAATCAAGTAAAACTAAGACAATAACCCTAAGTCAGCTAGTAGTACAATAACTTATATAAATAAACATATTACAGTAAGTTAGTGTACCAACACAGGTATACATAGAGATGACCAGATCAATAATCGTGACGACAAGTATTTAACGAAAGATAAAAAGTTTTAGGAGTCATTTTTCTCTGAAATAAACATTAATTAGACAAAACTAATATTGAAAATATAAATAACTTGAATTACATGATAGGCCAATATCAGTTTCATGAAGCATTTAACAAAAGGTAATTATTTTACGACCAATTTGTCTTACAAAAAAATTAAATATACGTATAAACTAAAGGTAAAGAAAGTTAATATTAAACATTTTTAGAAAGGAAGTTACCCATAAATAATTAACTAGGTGAATCAGATTACAAATAGGGAAAATATTGATTAAGGGTCGTATAAGTTTCATAATTTGAAAGTGGGGTGTAACTTTTGTATAATTTCTAGAAATGGTAGTGGGTTATTAGCATATATTCTTTTAATTTAATTCTTGTATGAAAGACATTTATACCCCTCTTTTTTAGTCTAAATTTTATTATCAATTTAACCCATTTTGTAAATTCTAAACTTGATTAAAAAGTAATTCAGCCCTGGTTATAACTTATAATATTTGTTGAATTCCAATTTAGTTGAATTTCAATTTAGTTTACATTGAAAGAATTCAATTCAGTATAATTTTTCTAAATTCCATGAAGTTCATTTTATTAAAATGTTGGTTAACTTAAATCAAATTTAGTGTTTCATCACAATTTTAATAATTTTGTTCAGTTCTATTAAGTTTGCAAAATTCTGATTTAAATTCACTTAATAATATTTGAATTTTTAAAATTGAATTTGAAAAAACTTAACGAAACTAAAATTATACAAAATAAATTTAATTTTATTTAACTTTACAAAATTCAATGAAATTGAACTGAACTGAATTTAATCTAAAATATTTAGATGTTGCTGAAAATAATCTTAATTGAATTAGAGTAAGTTAGTGAGATAAAACCAAAGTGAATTGAATAGAATTAAATAAAAATGAAATGAATTGTAACTTCAAAACAGGGGCAAAACTGTCTTTAATACCAGAATTAAATTACATGAATATAGGCTAATAAATTATCGCCCTTTTTAGAAATTATGTAAAAGTTACACCCCACTTTCAAATTATGAAACTTATACCGCCCTTAATCAATATTTTCCCTTACAAATAAGTGTAGCTGAACTAAAAGTAAGGATGGTTGAACTAATTGAATTGTATTAAACTAAAATGACCAGAAATAACCACAGCATGAAGCATTAGTTTGAATAAGATTGAATTAGATGGAGTGGAAAAGAACCTGCCAAAGTACAATTAACTTAAAACTAAGCTAAACTCCCCTCTCATATTATCTATCAGATGAGCATGCAATTCAAACAGAAATTAAGAAAACAGGACAACTCTACCAAGGTGCATTTGGCATTACCTTGTCTGGAAGCTCAGCAGCTTTAGTTTCATAGCCAATTCAGCTTTAGCACTCTCTGTCTTAGCCTCAAGAGACTCCACTGTCTTCTCGAGCTCAGCTATTTCCCTCATCTTCTTCTGCAGCTCGGGATCATGACTCGCAATCATTTTACTAAGCTGTTTGCACGTGAACCCGAGCGACATGCCAGCTACCTCTAAAGCCCCGAAAATTCTGTCCCAAACCTTAAGGTCCTCCAATTCAGTGGTTATTTTCGACGCGCTGATGGCATCTGCAATGTTAGTACAGTCTCAATGATGGCACCCGTAATGACCTTATAATGCCTGTGGAGGACATCATTTTGGGAGGTGCATAGCTTTTAATATTTTACTCGGATATTCTCAGGTATCTCTGAGTCTATATCAAAGCCATCCATCACTATCTTAAAATCCTTAAACTCTCCAACCAGATTGAGAGTGTAATGCCATCTCTTTGGATTACTTCATGGCTGGAGTTAAGGTTTCATCAGCACTCTCCTCGTCATCATCACCTACATCCTCGGCAGCAGCTATTCATAAAAAAATGTAAACTGATGAATTATTTAGCTGAAATGTTTTGGGGGAAAGATATTTAGAATAAACCATTTGAGCAAATTAACTGCAGAAAACTAGTAAATCAGCTGAAAATAGATGCTCTAAAACTTGTACTATAATTTATGTACCTCGGATCGCGAGAGGTTTTGGCTGAGAATTTGATTTCAGATTACCCGACTGCTGATTCATTTCCTCTATAAGTGAATACCTTCACAAACACAAAAACCAACTTCAGTGCAGTAAAGGAATGCAGAATAGTTCACCATTGGAACAACGAACAGTAACACTAATTCATCAATGTGTGTGTGCGTATCAAACTTGTACATTAAACTACTATTTGAAGGAATAAGACAGCAGTTTATATCAGAATTGAAGCACATATAAAACATGAAACTAAGCAGATGCCATTATAATCTTTGTAAGAAATGATCATTTTCAAATATGTACTTTCATTGATCTTTTCTTTACCCTCTCCCATACACTTCAGAGATATAATAAAGATCAATTACCTTCATTTTTGTAGGACTCAATCAACTGAAAAACTAATACTTCGCCAATAGCCAAACCATGAACAATGGAGAACGCTTTCCAGCCTGCACTTAATCCATTCTTTTCCACCAAGTACTTAGTCTCATGTGTCTCTCCATGTGCATCCACCAAATTCACCAATTGATCATCGACGACACCCGGGAAATGTTTGACACAAAACGTCTTAGGCAACCCCTGAAATAGTGGTAAAAAATTACAACAATCAAGTAAAAAATATACATTCAAGAAGATGGACCTAAATATACATAGGGCTTCAAAACTCACCAGCCGAAATCCACTGAAAACATGAAGATTTCATCATCGTCTTCACAAAACTGGGAAATTTCGGATCCAGTACAGCTTGAAATTTCCTTGGCTCGGTCCATCGGTGAACACTCGTACCTTTTAATAATAATACAAAAACCTCAAATTTTCAGAAGCAGTCGAAGAATGGATATTTTTTGTTCTGATTGAAATTTTAACCACTGAAAAACTTCCGTACAATGCACTAATTGTAAAGGATAAATATTTTTCCACTTAAGATATCAACCCAAAAAATTCAACACAAATAATTTTCAGTACCTCGAAATTTCTCGAAATCTTTTTACAAACCGACCACTCAAGCAAAACACACCCAAAACTCGGAACTCTACTAGTTTCATCCGAATCCGCCTCCTCCTAAATTCATAGCAACAAAAACAAAATAGTTAGAGAATGAAGATATATATTACAAATCTTACAAAAATATAATTGTTCTAGAACGGGATTTAGTTATACCTCCGACATCCCGCTCGCTCTTCTGCTGCCACCGTGATGGTTTTGTGTGAATTTGAAATAAGAATATTGCGAGGGTTTCTAAGGGACGATGTGCTTTTTATAATGGGGTTTGATGGGATTTATAGTTGACAGGGACTAGGTTATGGAACTGTTTGAGAATATGTTAAGATTGCATGAAATCTCTGTAAAAGTAGTTGAGATTCTTGATATTATTTTATGTTTTCAGCCCTAATTACTAAATTATTTTGTAATTTGTCTAAGAGTGGAAGTAATAAGGCCAGTAAGTGAAAGAACATTTTTTGAAAATTTTCCATTTTAAAATATATGTTGCGAATATATTTTAAAACGAAAAATTCACTTTACGTATTATCATTTCATTGTATCAAGAGTTGGTCTATAGAGTGACCGTCTATATTATGCTATAATATAGACTAGGGACTAAATTACAATATGGAAGGAAGGAGGTCCTTATTTGCAAATTTTGTGAAAAGTACTATTCACGCGCACTGTTCACGCGCACTATTCACGACACTGTTCACAGCACTATTCACGGCACTGTTCACGCAAAAATAAATCAGTTAATATAATTTCTGTATTTTAATAAACACTTGTTAACACAAAAGAATTCAGGTTAGAAAGACAAGTTTCCATATTATAAACATCAGATTTTAGGTACATAAAAACTAGGGTGTTTAGGTTAAATAATGTTGTGTTAAGTATAATCAAGTTTCACCAAAGGTTTCAGCCCAAAAATTCACAACCATCACAATTTTCAACTTAAACAATCAAGTTTCACAAAAACCACTATTTTCAGCCTAAATAATTAAGTTTTCACAGTTTTCACAATTAATAATCAAGTTTCGCAACCCACAACTTTTCAACCTAAACAATCAAGTTTTCACAATAAAAACAGTTTTTAACCTAAACAATCAAGTTTTACAAACACCACAGTTTTCAGCCTAAAAAATATAGTTTCTATAATCACTGTAGTTTTCAACCTTAATAACCAAATTTTCACAACCACAGTTTTTACATTAAAAAATCAAGTTTTACAAACACCACAATTTTCACAATAAATAATCAAGTTTCAACACAAATCAAGAAACCTAGTTTTTAAGTTAAACACATAAAATTTCATATGCAGACAGAAACCACATTAAGCAATCTAGTTTTCAAGCTAAACACATAAATTTCATAACAAGACAGAATCCACATTAAAAAGTCCAGTTTCCAAGTTACACACATAAAATTTTAAAAGCAAAAAGACATCACATTATACAGTCTAGTTTTCATAATAAAACACATAAAATTCATGGAAGAAATTTGAAGAGCAACACAAAGTACAAAAAAACAGTGAACCGTCATCTCGTAGAGCCCGATAACATAACCAACCGAAGAGTACTTAATACATAACCAGATTATCATCTCATGTTTAACAACAGACAGATATCAGCAAAAGAAACTCAATCCCCGACGAGAAATTGTCTAAAGTTTGCAGCCATAACATCATAACATTACTACAGACAGTACTAGAGCCGATCAGTAACCACAGAACAGATCCATGAGTAGAGACCTACCGAAGTCTCCTGGCCTCTCTCTCTGACTCGAGGAGTGTCAGAATGTCGCCCTCTCTCACCGGTCCCTTGACATTCCTCATGATGAAACGGTTGGGATCGTCGAGGAACTTGACACGGACTTGGGTGACCTGACAACCAACACCAGAACACAAATTATCAGCGAGACGGTTGACAGACTGCGGCGATTAGCCGATCTCCGGCGAGCGGTGGAGGAGTAACCGAACCGGATCCACTCTCCCGGCGGTGATGCGGTGGAGGAAGGCGGCGACTGTGAGGAAGGAGAGGAAGGATCAGAAACCTGATTGTAAATCGACTCGATTCTGGTCCGCAGCCGATCGGAGCTCTGGAGAATTTGGGGGAAAGGAGCTCTGGAGAATTTGGGGGAAAGGGGAAAAGAAGCGTTTCAGAATTTGGGGGAAAAGGATTGTTCACTTGTATATATATTGATTAGGTTACGGAAATTGCATAAAAAGGACCTGCCCAAAAATAATTTGCAGGATGGGGGCCGTTTCCTATTTTAATTGCAGAAATAGGCCGTCTATATTATTGCTATAATATAGACGGTCTATTACAAGACTAATATTTGTATCAATATAGAGATTATAGCGAATATATAACGTAGTTTTAAAAATAATTAGAAAAAATTTAACAAAATAAACTAATCCCCTGATTATCGTTTTTTTCCCTCTAATATCATGCAAAAACAAATCTATATTTGACCGATCTTATCTTTTAAACCCAGACAATTCTATTTTTAGTGTATTAGATTTTGCCATGATTATCTATATATTAGTTGTTTAAGGTAGTTTGGTTATATAAGGAATGCAGCGTAATTGATTTGATTTTGAATGAAGAATATTATATCATTTCCCATGATTATCTTTCCCATAATCTGACTCGATTCGTTCGAATCTTATTTCCTAAACTGTTTCATGGAGTTTTTTGTCGAACAATACTTCCACTAACATAAATTTAGTTAAATGATGCTATGTTACCATTAAAAAAAAGTTTTTTTAAAAAGAATTAAATTAGAGGCATTCAATTTGATCAAATCAGTGAGGAATTATTGATCTGTATTTTAATATTGTCAAAACATGTTATAAGGGATAAATGGTCTTTTTTATTTTGAACACATAAGGGATAAATGGCCTGAACAATAATAACATATGATAGTAATTTAGAAATTGATGCATCTTTAATTAAGAAAAAAAATGATAGAAAGATATGGAGTAAATTAAAACTATGCATAAAAAAATCAGCATATCGATGCTTTTGAGCACTTCAAAGCTCCGGCGGAGCTAGTCAGCGCTCTAACTTTTCCGGCATCCTCCACTGGAAAACGCTGCTCGGAATTATAGTTAGGTTTCAGGCATACCCCCTTATTATTAGTTCCTCTTGATTGAATTAAAGAAGCCCCATTTTCCAGCACATCTTCCACCGATAATAAATTCCACGCCATGCTCACGTCATTGTTATGCCTCCATGTCACCTCTTTGTTCCCTTCTTCTGACACGATGAATAGGTTCGCCTGACTTTTGATCGTCGGATCCATACTTCCTCCGATCGCGTAGAGCCCCCATCCAAGGTATAGATTGTTGACAACGTGGGCGTAGCCGAACCGAACCCTGGGCATTCTCTGGTGGCACTTGGGTCCGAAATGGTTCAATGCTACGGTGACATTCATTTCCTTGTCGCGCAAGAAACCGTCGTCATGACCTAATAACATCACCTTGTCCTGGGATCTGAACCAGTTGTTGGAAATGGTAATGTTTGTGGAGCCACGTGTCACGTCGATTAGCCCATCAGGACAGTCGTAGAGCGTGTTGTGATCGACCCAAATCTTAGAACTAGTCACCATTCGGATTGCATCTCCGTCAATGGGCCCTAATTGCACAACCACGCCATCCGCGCCTAGAGCGGATCCGGCTGGCTGAGGCTGACAATCGTGAATTCTCAAACTGTGTATGATCACGTTGGATACCTGTTTAAAAAAGATGAGTATTTGTTAGAATATTAAGACATTATTTGTGAAATGTGAATATTGGTAGATTAAATTACCCTTTGTAAAAGTAGGCAAGCACCACCAGAAATGTGAACATGGACTCCTCTACCATCAATGGTGGAGAAGCTCTTGACTAGGAGGGGTTTTTGGAGCTTGATTGTCATATCCCTTTTAAACGTGATCCAAACTTTCCCCTTGATGTGTGTCATGGCGTACCTTAGAGTTCCAGGTTTAGGGTTCATTGCATCGTCAGATGGATCGGTCACTTTGTAGTTTATCACGCCCTTGCCTATGTTGTTGGTCATCTTTCCGGCATAGCCGACCGAGCATCTGGCTAGCTGGTGTCGGAAGCTTCTCCAATTAGGATTGGGCTTCCAGCATTTGTCGATCGCGTTCATTTCAGGGTGGCCATAGGCTCTATAGTTGGAGAAAGAAATGAGAAGAGTGGAAATTGTGATCAGAATCATGGCTTGAAAATCCATGTTCAGGCTTTAGAGGAAATTTGGTTTGGAAATTTGAGTGATTAGGGGTTTGCATGGGAATATGTACTTATACATCCAAGATTTGAATCGTGGGAGTTGTACATTTGTTTATGCTGATGGGTTGATTTTCACAACTTCTAGCTCAGTTCTGATCTACTTGTATATCTTTAGCTGGATTTACCGAACTAATTTGTTTAGTTGGTTAAATTTTTTACCGTGCTCAAAACTTATATCATCAGTTATATATATATATATATATATATATATATATATATATATATATATATATATATATATATCAGTTAACTACCTTTACCGGGTATGAAATTAGAAGACATCTGTTGAACATCCTAAATTTGGCAAAATGAACAAGTGTATTCGCTGGTCCATTTAACATTTGCCAAATCTTTCAAAAAAGAAAAACGAAAAAAATATATTGCCACTTGTTGTCAAAATTCAGGTGTCCACCCAATAATCTCTAAAATTTGTGACAAATGTTGCAAACTTGTAAAGAGTAGAAATGCTAAAAAAAACACCTACAAACAGTGTATTGGTGCTAATTACCCCAGGCTGGATTGGTAAAAAGAGTAGTATAGAGTGAATACAATCCTAGAAAAAGCAAAGGGAAATGGTTGAGAATGAGTTAAGACTTCAGAGCCTGAACCAGCAAGTTAAAGATCTCACCGACTCACCATTGAGCAAATCAAGAGTTGATCAAGATCAAGAGTAGATGGACTCACCGACTCAACATTACAGAAACATACTGAAAGAAATATGAGAGAACATTTTTTATTGTGTGAGAAAATAAAAAGTGACCGGGATAACCTGGATAACAAGCGTATATGGAGCTGGCATTAGAAGTTTCAGGTTTCCTTTTGTAAATGTATATATCACATCAATGGCGAAACACATCAACTTATAGAAAGAGGGGCATTTTTATTCAATACTTCTGCATTCAAGACTTTCTGAAGATTGAATCATTCCGCAATCCAATCATCAAGATTTTGAAATTAAGAGGTCACCAAGAACTTTCCAGTCCCAGACTACTCTCGGCCAAGTAATATGTATCTATACAAATAAAGCAATACTTCTTTAGGCAAAGCCCAGACTGTCATACTATAAGCCAACTAAACATATTCGAGTCTTCACTTTGGCATGCTTTGGTCATTTTGCTCAAGTCAGAACATCTTTTGTTCAGAAATATGTTCTTTTGTTCTAACGGAAACAGCAGAAACTATACACCTTTTATTTTTGTTTATTAAGCTAAAGTCAAAATTATTACCTTTGTAAGGTAAATTATTCACAGGTAAAAAGTAAACAAACTTTGCCCAAAAAAATAAATTAAATTTTACTTAGGCATGTTCTCTTGAGTTCGGTTTAGTTCAGTCCACTAGGAAACAAGCTCAAGAGAACAGGGCTTTAGGCTATCATTCTTCTTAACTGACCCAAAGACGGACTTTTCTAATTTGGCTGAGAATTAGAAAAAATACTTCTCTATTCAAAAATCAGAAAGTATGGAAATGAGCAACTTCTTGCACAGCAGAAACTTTACACACATAACCTAAAAATAAAATTAAGTATTGGTGATGTTGGTATGTTGCAACTAATGTTTTGTAAGTAAGGATTTCCTAGTTCGATATTCAAGATGTCGTCTTTCTCTGTGGCTCTAACTAAACAAGATTTGGAAATAAATAGATACATTCCATGTGATTTTTAATGCTGTAGATGCAGAAAGCTGTGCTCAAAATATATTAAACTGTGAAGGACCAGTTTGATGTTGATGGTGAGTAAGAATTTTATGCTATATGTGTAAAAATCAATAACAAGAGAGTGAATATGCAAGGTAAGCTTTCTGAGATGTTTTTTTTATAGAGAATGCAAGGTAAGCTATCTGTGATGATTTCATGACTACATTACCTAAGAATTCACCGCATCTGAGTTAGGTAGAAATGTACATAAGACAGAATCTAACTTTTTCCAGAAAAATTATTGATGTACTACATAATAAATCCAAGCATGAATCTAACTCATAACAATATTGAGAATAGGTGGATAGGAAGGGTAAATAGCAGGATATTTGTACCTGCTGCCATTCTTTTTATCGTACAAAAAGGCTTACCCCTAAAAGCTCGAATATATGATCTCTCATTTCATCATTCTGTCACAAGCATACACCCAAGCTTCACAGCTGCATAAAGCCAATACCTAAGATTCCAATAGCAAAGGCAATCAATCAAGAGTCATTAATAAACATCAACAGGTAACGATTGAACAATTTACTCCACAAAATTAATTTGCGACCATATGCCACTAGAATTCTATTACAGCATTCAATACTGATAACTTTTTCAATTTTTCCCTTTGCTTTAAAACATAAGTTTGTGCTATTCTATTGCTTATAGCAATGAATTACAGAGATATTTTATGTATGAATGCCATGTAAACAGATTAAAAATAGAAACAGATACAGATCACATACCAATCATCATTTGATCCGTATGGGGTCTCATAGACAACTTCTTTATTGATCCACTTTTGAATTATGTCTCTATAGAGAGGATTCTGTAAAAGTGCATTCAAGCGCTTCTTGTGCAATATAATCAGAGGGCATTTCTGGTTCATGCTATAGAGTTCCCTCACGACAGCATCAAGCTGCTCAAGGGAAATTTCGCAAAGACAAAGTTAGAAACGCATTTCAGGCACAAAACTGTCAGGGAAAAGGATTCTATCTTTGACTTCACATTAGCAACCATAGAGAATAAGATTATCTTCAGAAGAAACCCAAAATCAGACCCAAAAATGTCTATTGATCGGCTAAAATTACTTCCGTCACAGAAATTGACAGATATGCCATCCTTATTTATCCTTGTTAAGTTTTAATCGATAAAATAATCACAACTCTAAAGAATCTGCACTGCAAAGGCCAAGGTATTAGCCTCATGGTTTTATTTGTCAACATTGACAAACTGAAATATTGTCACAATAAATAATACTCCCTTTGTTCTGATAAATACGAAATTAAAGTCAAGAACATGGGACAGTAATTCACATATGATGTTCGATATTCACATTTTCTGTTTCAAAGAATCAAGACTCTTCAGGAGAACATTTGAGCTATTTAGACTATTCAAATAGTTAAACAAATCCTTATCTTTTAAATCAAATTCTACTATCTTCATCAATACTTTTCAACTGAGTTAATACAAAACTCAAGAAACAAATTTACTAGGTTTGAAATCACTCTACCTTCAACAATGCAGCGAGTTCAGAATTTCTGGACTTTGTTTCATATAATGATTTTTCTGCAGATCAAGAGTAGTTGGACTCACCGACTCAACATTCAGCAAATGAGAAAGTTGTACAGCAGAAGTTCCTAGGCGCCTTGTTCAATAAGCGCCCAAAGGAACATGCAGTTTGGACCTTCATTTCTGAATCTCCATAACTTACACCTCTCAGGCATACTGCTACAGTCTCTGCATTGTTTTCTTGTTCTTCGGACTGAAATCCAGGAAATTGTCCAGTATCGTGTCCTTTAAGTGGCTGGATTTCCTTGCCTTAACCAACAGCAAACTCATCTAGGCGCATCCAGCCATCGTGAAAGTAATCTGCAATATGATTAGCAAGAGCCACACCACTTAACACTGCAGCTTCCATGCTACACCCCAGCAACCTATCACCGCATATGCCTGCCCTTCCATGAGGATCAAATATGCATGGGACATAGGGAGAAATTAGTAGGAAGAGCTGCACCCCCTAACTGCAATCGAGTGAAAATAGGCATCTGGAGCTTCTCGGAAGTCCTAAAGCAGACTCGTCTCAGCTGTAGCAGTTAGAATGCTTTCTTGTGGAACTTTAGTCTTCTTTCCAAAGGTGGCTGTGCTCAGAATCCAACAATGAGTCCCATTGCCATAAAAAGTCAATAGTTTCTTTGTGTTGTAAACCATTCACGAGTTGGATTCAACTCCTTTGACAAAAGCTCCATCAAAAGGAAGCGATGTTACTGTAGCAGGAACTGACAAAGAATCATCAAAAGCTGCAAGAAGAGCCCAAATGGAACTGAGCTCGAGCCTCTTCATTTGTCTTGCAATCGATGTTTAACTTGATGATGCAAGTAAACGGTTTGCGCATTTTCCATTTTGTGCAATAACAACTGAATCAAATTGCCCACAATGCTTACTCATCCCAACAATTGTCTTGTTTTCAATATGCGAAGCTTCGCCAGATTGATCTTTTTACCTCACTGCCATGCCGTGCAATCTATCAAGAAGTCTCCAAGTGACAGAATAACGAATCTGGAAGCCCCCCATTCTTCTTCATCTCCCCCGGAATCTGATAAGCTTCTCTCTTCAGCCATAATCTGCAAGCGAAATCGATCACAATGTTGTAGTTCACCGGATTTAGATTAACCCCACAATCAACCAGCTCATTCATCAAAGCTCCCCAAGTTGCAAGCCCCTTGAGTAAAGCTTAATATACAAAATTGTCATGAACTTTTGAAGGCCATATAACATCATCCCAAAACCTCTTTGCCTCTTGGCCCAAAACGACAAAGCTCATCAACTATGACTGTATACATTCTACAATCAGCACAAATTCCTACTGTTGACATGCTATGGAATGTTTGCATTGCTTCATTTATCCGATCCAAATTAAATAATCCCTGAATCAGCACATTATATATCACAACAGAAGGTTTAATGCCATTTGCAGGCATCACATTATTGAAGAAATCAAGGGCTTCTTCAATATCCCCTGAATCTAGTAGGCCAGAGATAATTGTGGTAAAAGTAACCACATCAGGACTGCAAAACCTTCTCAGTTCATATCTCTAAGCACCTTTGATGCGCCTGGAATCCTCCCCATCCAACACAAACTAGGCCCGACTCCACGCTCAAGCATTTCATCGAGCACCTTACACGCATTCCCCATATCCCCAACTTAGCAATAGCCCGAGATCAAACTAGTGAAGGAAACCACATTTGGCCGATGCCCTCTCTTCCTCATATCGAAAAACACACAGTGGGAATCTCGCGGCTTAGAATGATCGCAAATTTGATGTACCAAACCGTTGTAATTGATCAAAGAAGGAACAAAATTAGGGTTATCGCCAAGCAAGTAGCGAATCACCTGCAAAGTGGAGCTCGGAGAACCCGAATGGAGCAATCGGGCAACGAGCACGTTGCAAGTGCGTTCGTCAAGGATGCTGGCGTGGGAGCTGACGAAGAGTGATAACTGGCGGTGGGCTTCCGGGAAGCGGCCGGCGTCGCAGAGGGCGTGATGATGTTGCAGACGTTGAATTCGTTGAGGCGGTACCCATGGAGGCATATGTTGTTGAGAAGGTAAAGAGCTGCGTCGACGTCTCGATCGACGGAGCAGAGTTTGTGAATGCACTTAGTCCAGTCATTCTGATCGGCTACGCTTAGGGCATCGATTTTACGGTGGTCCTCGAGAATGGGGCGGTGGAAATGGCGGATGAATGAGCGGGAGAATCTGGCATTTGATGCAGGGATCTGGGACTGGCAAATTTTACTCCCTACCCGCGAGTAAACGGATACTTTAATTTGAAACCCATGTGGATATGGATACAAGAGAAACTCTCCTGAAAGTCCAACTTTCCTGACTTTCCATAAGAGTCTTTATACGTTTTAACTTATACAGTGTACCTTTTAATTTGAACTGTAAAATTTGTTATTTGAATTTTATTAATGTTTTATTGTAAATTCATGAATTTTTGCATTAAAACATGTTTTACTATATGTTCACTTTGATACTATCAATGTTTTAACACAAAATAGTATCACTTGACATTAAATATATAGTGGTAGTTTCATAACACTTAGGAAAGTCGGTCTTTCTAAAGACCTTGCTTGGATAGAATATGGATGTGGGTTGAAATTGGTAAATTAAACGCAGTTATGAGTATGAGTTGAGATTAAATTTACCCATATAAATTAGACCCGCGAGTTTATCTTTATTTATACTCATATATGTGTTTCTTTAAAATGTTTCAATGAAGTAATTGAATGAGTATTATGTTAGGATCGTGATTCCAACCCAATAGCGGCTTGGGTATTTCACCGCCGGCCGGAGTCATGCCGATTCCGATCAGGGCCGGACTGTCTGATAAGTATAGCTTAAACAGTTGGGTTCCGATAGAAATGAACAAAGATTTTACAAAATATCAATTAATTAGCTGCTATTTACAATTCTCTAAGGGCTATTTACCTAAAAGTAAGTTATCGTATAAAGACCATTCAACCCTTGTAATTTTACTGAAATCACAACATATTATCCATATGGTAAATTCGCTAATTTAAACCCATATGGGTTGTACTATAGACCCATATAGATAAATTAGTATTCAATCCATTTATCCGTATGCTTAAGTGAGTTTTTATCCAACTCATATTTTTAACCCAATCTATTTATACTCGTTATAAAATGGGTAAAAATCGGTTATGTCCATATTTTAAATTACCCATTTTACACAACCCATATTTGACATGTATACCCGTTTGCCACCCATGTGATTAAGTTAACTTGATTTTTAATAATTTATCAATTTAAATTGAACTGAATTGGAATACTTAAAGATATTGAAATAACTTACCCTAATTGAACTTACTACATGTCCATTTATTACTTCTGGTGTTTTAATGGAGTTGTTGGTTCGAAAAATCTAAGAAAAAGAACAAGTGTGGTGGTGAATACTTGCTCGCTCTGTTCAGTAGAAAATAGCACTACCTCCCACCTGTTTTTTGACTGCGCGCCTATGCCAAAGCGGTTTGGGGAGCGGCAACACTAGAGCAAACCATCGAGCGAGAGAGGCTGCCAAGGGGTGACACGTGGTTCAATAGCTAGCTAATGTTACCAGATAGCTCGGTGGTGGAAAGGTTCTAATGGTTTTTTTTACTCTATCTCATTCCAGAGAAACAAATCGTTGTTCGAGGACAAGAGATTGGAGCCGGAAATTGTAGCAATTTCGGTTTTTGCAAGTCTTGGGAGCTTCCATCAGACAAACTTGTGCACAGAGCGACAGTCGGCGGAGATGCACTAGCATGCACGGCTTAGACCGCCAGACGGCAAGAAACAGGTCTTCATCGACGCAAGCATCCTCAACTTCACGGCAAGACTTGGTGTTGTCATTCTCCCTAAACCATTCTTATCTCAAATGAACTTGTAATAATATGATTAAGTTAAGTTAAATTTTAGTTGAATGAATTGAAATTATTTTAATATATTGAGAAAAACTGAACTTACATTTATTATTCCTTGTGTTTAATGGAGTTGTTGCTTTATTTTGACTTATAAAAATCACTTGCTATTTTGGGTCAAAAATATTTTATATTCAAGATTTTTACCATTCATCAAACATTAAAAACAATTTATATATTTTTTAGTCACTACTCAATCCTCAGAATAACATAAGTCGAACATGTGGCTCATACAACCCTAGAGAATAACACAAGTCAGAATAACTTAAGTCAAGAGTGACATGTGGATCATATCACCCTAGATAGTAACATAAGTCGAGACAAATAACTACTCGCTCCAGAAATAACACGAGAACATCAACATAACTCCTGAAAACTAGAGAATAACATAAGAACAACATGATTCTGAAAATAGATGTCATCATTGTCCATGTATGTATCCTCTGAAAACAGATGCCTGCGTTGTCCATCCATCTCCTAAAAACAGATGGATCACTCCTGTCCCGGGTGGCGAAAGGCCTCCCGTGCTCGACGATACTCCAGATATCGACGGGCTCCCAATATAGCTGGTGGTGGGTCCAATGCTGCCTCGGTGGGGTGGTCATGAGCCCAGCTCAGATACTGCGGGCGGCAAGATAGTTGATGATGATCTGTATTGCATCCATACATCATCCGCCTACAGTAGCCGCAAGCAAACTCTTCAGTGCCGTCCATTGAGGAGATCGCTATTTTGATGGTGGATATGAACACCACTTTCTTGGACTCTTCTCCCCTAACCATCTAGTTCGGCAGCTATTCTGTAAATATTAAAAACAATATGATGATAAATTAAACCATAGATAATCACCTATGTCAAACATAATATATATCATGTGTTTTGGGTCCATTTTTGTAATGGATGCGGTTAAAAAATATAAGTTTATAATCTCGTGAATTTAGGTAAAATTGTAGAGTCTGTCATTTTGATATTAGGTAAGCTCATTCAGACATAATTTAATGCCTTTTACAATCGTGGTCAATGAATAATATAAACTACCCTAAAAATATCATTCTCGGTGAGATTTGCAAGAGAATATAGTAAATTATTTTATATAATAACAGCTATAACTCTTGTATTGTTAACCCAATCAATAATGTTTGTTGCGAGTGTCTACTATATTTCTTGTTGTTGTTGTTGTAAAGATACCCATCTAACAAAAGATAAACATTTTTTGCAGTGACTTTATAAAGATTATCATCAGTAAAAAAATTACATAAATGAAGACGTCAATGTGAATCCCGCTCGTACAAGCGATGATACATGATTGGAACACATTCTCTTCCACTGTCATTGGACAACTAGCATTGCACCGCACCGCCCCGCCGATAAAAGTAGAATCTACCGAATTAAGATAGACACAGATGGTAGATAGTAGTTAATAGTGTGTAGATAGATAGACTTTGCTTTACAATTCATTCAGTTGAGAGCTTCCTTCTAACCTTTGAACTTTGATCATGCCCTTTTCAACCGAAAATGACATTAATTAATTACCCCGCCCATGCCACTTACCTCAACTTATCCCAAATCAACTAGTAATACTATGATTAAGTAGGGCTGACAAATTTTACCCGCTACCGGCAGGTAAACATGTATTTTATTTTTAAACACATATGGGTACGGGGTGAATGCATATGGGTTGAAATGGTTAATTTGAATGTGGGTATGAATATGGGTTGAGTATGGTTGACCACAAATTGAGATTGAATGTACCCTTATGGGATAGACCTGTGGGTTCCGTATTTGAAACCGATATACCTGTTTATTTAAAATGTTTAAACAAAACAATTGATTACCCATATGGGTAAACCCGCGGGGTTAAACCCATATCAGTTGTACTATAGACCCATATGGGTAAAGTAGTATTCAACCCATTTACCCATATGGTTAAGTGAGTTTTATCAAACCCAATTTTTATCCAACCTGTTAATACCCGTTATAAAATGGGTAAAAAGTGGGTTATACCCATTATTTAAATTATCCATTTTACCCAACCCATATTTGCCTGCATACCCCTTTACCGCACCCCTAAGGGATCATGTGGAGAGGAATTTGCCATTGCGAAATTTTTGTTTGGATTTTGGGAGGGAAGATGAGAACTGAGAAAACAAGTTGTTTGATTGAGAAAAAACGATACTAAACTCTCTTGGCTATTTTTTTAATAGTAAATTACCACCAAAATGGGTGGGGAGCTTTTGTAACTTCTCCAAGCATTAATTAATAAATTAAAAAATACAAATGTAGTTCCAGAAGTTAGACTACAAAAGAAACAAAATCAAAACCAGAACCAAAAAACCAAAAACTCCCAAACCGTTTGATATTTGGAAAAGATCCAAAAAATTGTCATTACCCCTAGTGTCCGTATCCCATGGAGCACCTTCACCTTGTAATGAGTCTCTAATGACCGGTTTTCCAGCTCTTAAACACTGGAGTAGTGTGAGTATGTGGTTTAAAAATTGCATGACAGAATCTTGCAAGAGCAAACAGGTGCATAACTGTGAACTACAATGTCAATTTTGATATCTAAGTGTTGGCAGAAGTATTACATCTCCTTTTATTGCCATTAATAAAGCATGAGATGATGCTGGAGATGATGATTGATTGCTGATGTAGTAGTCTGTTCTTAGCCAGTTGTGCCAGTTCATGAGCAACCTTTTCCCTATATATATGCTTGATCTGGATCTGTTTCCCTTCCATCATGTCCCATATTTCCCAGACTGTTTGTTGTATCCTCCAAGGTGTACTTTTGCATTTTGTTATAATCTGTACTCCCTGCAGACAATCAAACTCAATTATTAGTAGAAAGAAATCAGAATTCACACACAGGTTGTAGTCCTGCAGTACAAGTCTCAGTTTCAACTCGTAAAGATTCATCTGTTCCATCAAATTTTGATACTCCCATCATCATGATTGAGTGCCTGTCATTTCAGGTACTAACTTGAGTATATTTTGAATTGAATTGAAAATTAATATATCAGAAAATATAATTGGTATGAATAAGTTAGCTACATTTTATTAATTCTATATTTGCTAAAATGAAGTGCTGATAAATTCATGAGAATAAAGCCTCAACATAATATCAAATTGGATTTTTCTCACAAATGCTAGTCAATGAATTGATCTTGTATATAAAATTGTATGGCCCAAGTGACAGAATTGTTTGGTCAACTGCTAGTCAACCCCACGTGACAGTGGTAATACAGTCATTTCACAATCTCACAAAATTTCCCATATTTGAAAATGACATATTAGTCATATCTAGGGGTGAGAACGATCACGAGCGTTTGTTAAAAAGATCGAGATCGGATCGGTTAAAGATCGGATCGGGATCGTTCATTTAATAAATGAACCGATCATGATCAAAATTTTATGATCGTTTATTAAATGAACGATCAACGATCATGAACATAAAAGCTCGATCATGATCGCGAACAGATCGATAAGTTGATCAAGATCGATTGGTAAAAATAAAGTTATTTAGTTATATATTAATAATAATGGGGAAATATTTTAATTTTAATATGTATATATAGTTTGTTCTGTATTTTTATTAATTTGATAATTTGTGTATTATTGATTTTGTTTAAAATTACCTTTTTAGTTGATCAAATGATCGATCACGATCGATCGTTAGCGATCGTTGATCGATTATCTATAACGAGTCGATCACGAGCCGATCACGATCATTTTGATTCTTAAATGAGCCGATCACGATCATGAATTATTTTGATCGGTTTGATCGCGATCGATCGCGATCACGTCAAATTTTAAACGATCCGATGTTTATAGTGATGATCGTGATCGGATCGGCTCGTTATCATCCCTAGTCATATCACAACCTCATTATTTTATAGTTTAATTAACAAAGTTCAAAATGTAGTTTTTAATAACTCCTTACATTGCTCATATCTAGTGCATGCCGTTTTTTTTGCCATAATAAAAATTCTCTTTACCCAATAATACATTTTGAGAAAGATTAATTATGAAAGATAAAGATTATTTAAAGAAGTGCAAATAAAAAGAAAGAAATGTAGAGAAATTTAGATATTAACTATTGACTTCATGGTTTAAATATGTTTGTTTACAATTCCGTTAAGGCATTTATGTCAATAAATGACAATCTTTTAAAGTTGGGGGAAAATGAAATTTATTATTAGGATAAAAAAACACTCATGGCATTGTAGGGGGACGGCTCAAAAGTCGAAACTATGTTATGAAAATTGTTAGGGTCGTAAAATACAATAAAACTGTAAAACTTTATCTGAAATGAATAAAATGTCTTTTTAAATATGAGGTAAACTTTTAAGGTCCTCAAATAAGCAAAATACGCCCTATCATGTAGCGTTGACTAACATTGGAGCAAACGGTTTCTTTCCAAAGGCTATTAAACATTTTTTTTCTACAAAATAGAGGCTACAAATACATCAAAATAATGTTGTAGACGCAAATTTTCATTTCAGCAAGAGTAAAGGTTATAAAAATTAATTTAGTCTAAACTAAATAGCTCTTCAAATATTATTAGATATAATGAGATTTTTCCATTTAATTAGAAGATACATGTCAAACCACAAGGTTTAGGACCTTTACTATCATTAACATGACCAGACGCCAAGCTAATCTCAATCTTCAGTCTGGTCAACAAACTGTCTCACAACATGCTTCAACCTCAATTTAATCATGTTTCATGTTTTTTTACACTACTCATCGTTAAAGTTTGATCGTATATGTAAATAGATGTATATATAATTATTAGTAATGTTATATTTCATTTTCTGGTAATATAATTAAATAAAGATAATGTTGGCCAGCGATATGTGTTGAACAGTGTGAAAAATCAATTATGCGAATTAAGCTAAGACAGAGATAGTAACATTATTACATAATTTCAGTTCTACCAGCTAACTTTCAACTCACATCAGCTAATTTTCACTGATAGCAGCTGACAACAATTGTAAGTAATTGTTAGTAATTCAAGCAGCTGCTATCAGTTTATCAACTGCCAGAAATCAAGCAGGTAACAAATCAAATGGACAGGATCTCGTAAGTCCTCATACTCTATTGCATCTCCAGCAAATGGGAATGCACTGAGTTTTACAAAGATGACCCCTGACGACCTTAAGATACCAAAGATCATGATATCTCATCTTCTAAATTTCAAGTACTATTAAAGTTGATTTTAAAATAAGTTACTCGCTCATAAACTCTTTTTTTAAATGAAAACCCATATTTTAATATGAAACTATTTTAAACATAAGTTCATGGTTTGGACAAGACCTAGCTAGCTAGATGGCAAACTTCGTGATCATATTGCATATACAGTGCATATTTTATATGATGATATTTAAATGTCAAACAAATGATAGAACGTACATCACAAGAAAACGCAAGCATATACAAAAGAAATTTGTCCAACACATAAATTTGTTCTAATTGGGCAAATGATTGAGCAGAGTTAAAAGATAATCTATTTCAGGAGATGAATCTTACTCAAAATCTTATCATTTCTGGGAGCTTGGACCTACGTAGATCTTGGAAGCTAAATTTTGATCGATCAATTTCTTGACCAATAATTAATCAAACTCGATCGTATTTAATGATTAAGGGACGACTGCAGTACAATATCTCAGAACAATATATGGAAGGTTTTGTACAAAACCCATGGGGTAAGTTTTTAATAAGTCCGTTAGATTCTGTCGAGTTCAACTTATATATTGCTGATCAGTGATATACTGTACTGATCAGTGTTGATATTGTGCTAAATAGTGTTGAAAGTATTGAATAGTGTTCACTTGAGTTGAAAAAAAAAAATTATCACTCAAAAAATAATAATTTTACTTAATTAATATTATATTTTACAAAACATAAAAATAGTGTCCATTAAGACTTAAATGTGCTGAGCTGAACAATGTTGTGCTGAGCTGAACAGTGTTGTGCTGATGAGTGTTGTGTTGTAGCGATGAGTCTTGTGTTGTGTTGATCAGTGATGTGCTGTGCTTTCTGATGAGTATTATGTAATGCTGACCAATGATGTGATGTGTTGATGTGCTGCAACAATTGTTATATGGTATTCGGGTGTATGTATCACACCTAATATGTACTAACAATTGTCTATATACTATTTATAGCAATAAAAATTATATATAATGCACAATTATATATCTAAATGCATATCATCACATTTTAAAATGCACATGGGGATACGTACCCCAGATTATGGTATAATTTGCGAGCGCTGTAATAAGTAGAATTAGACACAACCTTGATATTTTTATGAAGTTAATCTATGCATTATATTATTTAATCCTGTACGTAATGGCACTTTAAATTATTCATTTGAATAATATTTTAATATTTAAACACATCCATGTATAAGTTCAATATTTTTAGTCACTACGTTTCATAGATACTTTCATATGTTTACTAATTTCTTTTATAATTTAAATATTATAAACGAATTAATTAGTTAGAAATATACAAAATTAACACATAGCCTGTACCAATTTTTGCATAAGAGAAATCATCCATGCTGACATAAATATATGTTAAAACGATATCATGTTTTTTAAAAAAAGTTAAACTGCTGAAAATTTCAGCGGAGGGATATTTATTAGATTCTCTAAACCCATAATCATGCCTCCAAATGGAGTCGAGTAGTACATAACAATATCTCCATGGAGGAGTCAGAGTGAAAAGTACATGGAAAGTACAATACCTTCCCTATATTTGATGACGGAGTAGCATATCAATCAAACTACATCTACTAGGGATATAAGAAATGGTAGCAGCTAATAGTACTTCTGACTAGTTTAGGTCTAACTAGCCAAACTACATACTACACTACAGAGGACAAGCTAAACCAGTAGTCTCATCTTATTCTGTCTCTCTCAAGAACTGTAGGCCCTCATTACCCATGGCCTCTCCTCAGCCTGTAAGATAACTACCATAACCCTAACACTCTCGATATAAAACGGCCTCCAAAAAGACTGTATCAACCGGTGGCCTCATAGGTCCGGAATCTCCTGAGTCCGGAAGCTCCTGGTTAAAACGATATCATGAAAAATGCTCCGGAAAACATTTGTTTTGATTTCACTTCGATTTGTGATCGAGGAAATTACTTGGTGTCTCTCTCGCTTGCGTCGCAACAAAATATGTACTTCGTATTATGGTAATTTAAAGTTCAAAAAGTAAATACTTTAGTATGAGTTGATTTTGAAAAAAAAAGGGTGATCAAATGATGCCAACTATAAAAGAAGTAGTAAATTGAAATCAATATAAATTTAAAAGTTTGATTTCATAAGTTAACGTTCACTTGATAATTTCATATGGTGAATAATGAAAACTTTCCAATTCTCAAAAGATAAACAAAAATACCAATATTCTTTCAAATCCAATCTATAGTATTTATATTCATACAAAGGATATAGTGACTACAATCTATTTATATGCCATTTTTATTTTAAATGTTTGTACCAAAAGAGTAGACTACACATGACCATAGTTATACACATCAACTTTAACATCTTAACGATTTAATTAATATTTAATTAATTAAAATATTTCCTGTTGCCATCAATTTCATGTGCAGCTCATTCAAATCAATGATTCCCATCTCGTGCACCTGCAAGATCAAGAAACTATCGATAAATTAGTTATTTAGTTGACTTTCTGAAACAACTAGCAGAACAAAAACATGGTAGCTAGAAGAACTCAGGTATGTGAATAAAGTAAAAAGGATCACCTCCAGTTGAATAACGTGGAGCATTCTCTGATGAACCCTAACGGATGTACAGTTCTGGACGAATATTCCTTCTGAGTGCAGAACCTTCATCATTCTGGAAAGAGATGAGTTTCCGTTCACTCCAATGTTTGCCGTGATCTCCATCCGGCCAGCTTCGTTGCAGGTTTTGACAGTTATAATAGGCTGATCGTTGACGGTTTCTGAACCAGAGGCATTTGGTTTTTCTTCCAAAACATTCTTCTCCAAAGAGTTTGGAATCCCCACGAGCTCATCTCTTTTGCTCTTAAGTCCGTCTATCTTGTTTTTCATGTACGATATGTACTTGATAGTGCCATTGATATGATTAGATATCGACCGCTTCCCCTGCAAAAACCAACATATAGAACCATTAAAAAGTTGACTGAAAAGTGTGAAGAACGGGATGGGACGGAGTGGTATGGATAGCTTACCTTGAGGTATTCATGGGGAACAACGGAACGTAGATTTAGGTAAAGACTGGACATCTGTTGTCTTCTTTGTCGTTCGACATCTCTATGAATGATCTTCTTGATGCTCTCATTAGGGCTTTCCTCCATGACCGCGTTGAACTTCCTCCGATAACCAGTTTTGGGCTTAGCTGTGCATGTTGATCCCTGATCAAGAACACTCACATTCCCTATGAATACCGGATATTGTTGCACTAGGGGTGTCTGTTCTTGCGGGCAAGGAGCAGAGATAAAGCTGTAAAGTTCATCCTGCTGATCATGAACTAGGATTGTCTGTTCTTGAGGAAAAGAAGCTGAGATGAAGCTCTGAAGTTCATTCTTCTGTGGAAATGGAGTTGAGATGAAGTTGAAATCTTCATCCTGCTCAGTCAGGGTCCCGAAGTTGGCAGTTAGGTCTGCCAGTTCTTGAGGACAAGGAGCTGAAATGAACTTGTAAAGTTCATCCTCTTCACCTAACCATTGAGAAAACATTGACCTAATTATTAATCTGATCAGGAAATTGCTGCTTTGTTTGGTGGTAGAAAGGCAGTACGTATGGATATACATATATATACTAGTGAAAATAGTAGTTTTAGAAAGAAGTATACATAATATATTGATCAATTTGGCTTGCATGTATTATTGCCTGATCGGAATATGTTGGCTTTTTTTTTTTCTTTTTCTTAGGAAAGATATATATATATTAATATAATTGTAACATATTACATCGAAGTAAACGCCTATTTAAACTCTTAGCTAGTCTATGTTCAGTAACTAGATAATTTCTGCTAACCTGAGCTATTTTAAAATCTAAGAAGGACTTTAGAAGATTACATATACTGGAAATTACAGATTTAATTTCTAATGGCGCTCGATCTGGTTGGCAAATGGAATCTGCCAAAATAACTGAGTCAGTAACCATATTGATTCTTCGACAACCTTGTCTGAGCGATGCTTTGAGGGCTCTCCAACATGTTTCTGCTTCTGCCTGCAACGGACTAACCACTGTGAAGAAATCAGTCCCTTGAATGCTGTTTCCATTGGCCATCCAGGTTTCCATATACGCCATCCTCCCGTTCCTAGATTAGCATTGCTCTTGAAGGATCCATCAAAGCTTAAAACACAGGTCTCCTGTAGTAAAAGAGGATTCTGACCCAACTTGATCTGTTCCAAGACAGATTTAGATTAGGTCTAGATTGGATATGTTCCTGTGCAGCTATCATCCTTTCCTGTTGGAAATAACTAGTTCTGCTTCCAAGCAGAGTTCGATGATGAGCCTTTGCCTGATCAACACGCCATTATGTCTGTAATAGAGTCTGATTAAAGACCATGTGGTTCCTCTGTTTCCATATTTCCCACAAGATAGTAATGTAAGTGATGATTTCTTCCTCCTGAGCTGTGTTAAGAAGTAAGCAGAAGACCCAAGAGGAGAATATCTGACTATTTTGTGGTTGAGGCAGTCCGACTGCATTCTAAATTCTTGAAGATTCCTGACAATTCAGAAACAAATGGGATTCATCTTCCACTGCCATGCCGCACCTTTCACAAGTTGAGGAACTACAGATCTTCCTCTTATATCTATTAAACTGAGAAGGTAAACACCCAGATACAGCTTTCCATAAGAAAGTTGTTATCTTATAAGGTATGTTCAGATTCCAGAGTTTTGCCCAAAATTTTCTAGCCTGAGGAGATAATCTGATGCCATGGGAGCCCATACCTAAAAAAAGACATGGCAATATGATAACCAGATTTTGCACAGTATTCTCCAAACCTTGACCATCTCCAGTATGGTATATCATCAGCTGATGTATCTAGATGTAAAGACAGAATATGTGGAATTGCTTCTGGAGGGAAAATGCACCTTATCAATGACTCTCTCCAACTGCTGTTGTGGTGATCAATTAAGTGTTCCACTCTTAAGTTGGTATGTGTAGAAACCACAACTGTTCTCTGAACTGGATTCTGAATTGTTGGGATCCAATGATCATGTATATTTACATTTTTCCCATTACCCACTTTCCAATGCAGATTGTTTCTTTCTGAAGCCCACACCACTGATCTCCACCCCCATGTGTCCCCTGGTTTAGCCATCACAGACTTGATAGATTCGGTTCTTAAGTACTTAGCTTTATACACCTTACTTAACAATGATGTTCCATCTTTGATTAAGCTCCATGAGTGTTTTGCCAGGAGAGCCTTGTTTAGAGCCACTGAAGATCTGATCCCCAATCCACCTCTAACTTAGACCTTGTGATATAGCTCCAAGATTTCCAATGTAAGGGCCTTGAGTCTAATGAACCTCCCCACAGAAACCTTGCTGTCATTGAATCTAGTCTCTTAAGTACACTTACTGGAATCCTAAAGATTCCTAGGAGGTATACTGCTATTGACTGCAACACATGCTTGGCTAATGTTAGCTTGCCTGAGAAGTTTAGTAGTTTTGCCTTCCAAGACTCATATTTTTGCTTCACTTTCTGAATCAAATGCTGGAAGATCTGGGACTTCTTCTGATCAAAGATAATAGTTGTGCCCAGATACTTACCTCCAATGCCTTCTCCATAAATATTCAACTCATCTTTGACAAATTGCTGAGTTTGACTGTCAGTGTTAGGGCTGAACTTTATAGAACTCTTAGAATGATTCAACTTTTGACCAGAGAATCTGACAAAGGAATTAAGTATTGTTGTGAGGTCCCCAATAGATTCATTTGTACACTTGGTAAACAGGATGCAATCATCAGCATAAATGATGTGTGAAACCACTGGCCCTCATCTTGACACTTGAATCCCCATATTTCTGTTCTGTGTAAGCCTAAACACCAACCATGTAGACAGATATTGCTGACAGATTATGAAGAGATAAGGTGAGAGAGGACATCCCTGTCTGATTCCTTTGTTAGGTGAGAAAGTTTGTCCCAATTCACCATTAACCTTGATCTGATAAGTCACTGTCTGCACACATAGCATGATTAAGTTTACCAGGTGTTGTGGAATTCTGATATGATTTAAGGCTGATTCTAGGAAATTTCATGACACCCTATCATAAGCCTTGCTCATGTCCAGCTTTATGGCTGCCAACCCTACTTTTCCATGCTTGTGCTTCCTAATATGCTCTACCATCTCATGTGCCAGCAACACACTCTCAGTAATGTTCCTTCCAGGGACAAATCCATGCTGATTGTCAGATATCAAGAATCCTATGTGCTCTTTTAATCTGTTTGCTATCATTTTAGATAGAATTTTGTACTTCACATTGCACAGAGATATGGGCCTAAAATCAGATGGGGATTTTGGCATTTTGACTTTGGGTATAAGAATTATTTGTGTACAATTCCAATCCACTGGAAATGTGTTACCTTGTGTAATGCTCAGGATAGCTGCTGACAAGTCATCTCCAACCATATTCCAGTAATGTTTGTAAAAGTATGCTGGGGTCCCATCTTCTCCCGGGGCTCCCCAAGATTTCATTCCTTTGATTGCCAATGATTGCCTCCCAAACATGTGCCTTTAATGGAGCCCCCAAAACTTGTATCTGACTTTCTGATAGAAGTTGATTATTTGACTGCAGCATGTCTTGTAAAGTTCCCAGCTGAGAATGAGGTATCTGACCTTGATGATGATCATCCATACCTTGCATATCTTGTTGGTAGATGTACACCTCCCTTTTGTGTTGATATAAAATTTGAACTACCTGATTTGGATCGTCATTCCATACTCCATTGGCATCCAAAATACCTTGGATGATGTTAGCCTGCTTTCTTCTTGTTGCCCACTTGTGGAAAAACTTGGTGTTCTTCTCTCCAAACCTCATCCAATTGATCTTTGTCCTCTGTTGCCAATATTCTTCTTGTCTCTGTTTTAAATTTTGTTTCTAAGCAATCAGTCTTTGAATGTGATTATGATTTAAGTGCAAGCCTTGTCCAGCCTGTGCCCTGCCTAGTTGGTCAGTTACTTGTTCTAACTTCTTGTCCAACTGGCCAAAATACTGCCTGTGCCAATTACAAAGATGTGCCATAGATATCCAGAGCTTGTCAGTTAATGTCTTTATAGGATCCAATTCCAAAGGACCTCCATGTAATGTAGAATCCCAGACCCTTGAAATTATTTGTTGAGCAGGTTCCATATTTACCCACATAACTTCAAATCTCTTCAATCCTCTATAACTCTTTTGTTTGGGACTTAACTCCAATAAAATAGGACTATGGTCAGAATGTGAAAAAGGGAGATTATTGACCTTTGCAGTTGGCCACAAGTCTCTCCATGCCTTATTTGCAAATGCTCAATCCAACCTTTCCACTATTGTATTTGGAGGAGTTTGGTTATTAGTCCAAGTGTACCACAAGCCTGTAGAAGAAACCTCCTCCATCTGATGAGTCTGCAATAGTGTGTGCAACTCAGAAGAGAAGTGAGCTGGTACTGGATTGCCTCCTCTCTTGTCTTGTTGACATAAAATTTGGTTGAAGTCACCAACCAACAAAGTGGGAAACAAAGAGAAATAATGCAAAGATGCAAGTGCATTCCAAAAGGGGGGACTATCTGAAACAGAAGGTGGTCCATAAACTATGGTAAGGCACCACTTATGATCATTTGCACCCGAAATCAAACAAACTATATGGTTACTACTTATCTGATCTACCACCAAATCTATTTGATCAGACCAAAAAAGGGCTAATCCCCCAGATCGACCAGCTGCATCAACTATTCTACTTCCTATAGAAAGTGCCTTCTTTCAAGCGATCAAAATGAGTACCACTGGATTTAGTTTCTAGCAAGCAAAATAAACTAGGTCTATATATATGGAGCAGCTGGCTGACCTTTTCATTATAGGAGCGCTGTTGCAGCCCCTACAGTTCCACACAAATCCTATCATGGCTGATGAGGTGGTTGATTTGGCTCAACCACCTGAAAGCCATCATCTCGGGCTACCTCTCCCGCCTGCTGCAGCTCTGATTCTCTTCTGGAAGACACCTCTTCCTCACCAGAACTGGTTGAAGTCAGTGGGTCCACATCTTCAAACTGGTCAAGAAATTCCTCCACTTGATCTTCCTTAGCTGAGTCATTGTGTGTATCCTCCTTATCTATCTCTGAAGATGAGTCAGATGATACACCACAAGCTGTTTCCCCCTCCAGTTGCCAAACTTTGCTGATCTTCTTCCTGTTGGACTTCTTCCTGCTTAGGTTGTTCCTCCTCCCTGATGACATGGTTGTGAATGACCTTTCTCCTTTTTGGTGATTTCAAGTCAGATACCACCACTATATCCAGATCATCGTCTCCTGCTGAGTATGTTCTCTTCTCACTTCTTCTCCATGAGGGCTGTGTAATGGGCTCAGAGTAGGCCTTATCTTCTCCCCTTACATTCCAGGTAAAGGTCAGCTGGACTGCAAGTAGAGGTTGCTGAGTATTTGGTCGATCTTGCATTCCCTCCAATTCCTCCTGAATTTCTGCTGGCACCTGGAGTTCTTCCTCAACATTCTTTTGAGATATCTCCTCATCAATTGCAATCTGCCTAGATGATTGACCAATTTCGAAGTTTGGTCTCCTCCTTCTTAATACAAACCTTGTGCGCCTACTGCTCCTTCTCTTATTTCCTGGATGCTCCTGCATTTTCATCTTCTTCTTATCTCTGCTATCAGAATCTTCTTGATCTAACCTTGATCTCTTCTGCCTCCTCTATCTCCCTATCACTATAGCCGGGCCTCTGGTTGATCTAGATGAAAGTGAATCATTATCCGAAGAGTCAGCTTCACTATCATCAGATGAAATGACAATAATCTCATTATCTTCTTCTTCAGGGCCCATATTTCTCCACTCCCCATCCTCCTCAGTTACCGGTGGGGGAGGTATTTCCGAGATAGCACCACCCAAACCTGGAATTGCTGAGGCTCCTCTCACAGTTACTCTCAACTGCATCATATCTGGATTCTGTTGCAGAGCTAAAGCCATTATTGCAGTTAGAGCATCCTCAGCCGTTTCCAAATTGCGCAGATCCACTGTCACTCTTTCCATCTCCATCCTCATTGTCTCCTCTAGTCTGTTCTGGTTACCCAACCAAGCTCCCAAATTTTCTTAATCTGGTGACTGTACTTGTGGGATGTAACCCTGATCATCAATATGCATATCTGAAGGTGAAGAATGATTTGTTGGTGGGACCCTTGGATGATGTTCAACCTGCTCCCCAAAGTAGGGATCAAAAGTTTGATTCCTTGGCTGAAAAGGATTCCCTTCTAGTCTGTCCCCAATAGTAAATCTTCTGTTGAACCCTGGCTCCACTGTCATTGAAATTAAAAAGCCTTCTTGAATCTCCCAGTCTGGCAACTATCTATATCTCAGCCTTCTGGAGTCCATGTAATCCGCTGGGACATTAGTGTTCTTGTGACCCCTTCTATGATTATACGCTCTGACATCTCCAGCATACATCTGTCTATTTGGGTCATAAATGATGCCCACACCTCTAGCAGCAAAGTGAGACCTGGCCTTATTTTCAATGAATTCATCCAACACCACATCACTGACAATCGGACACCGATCCATCGGATGACCTACCACGCCGCATCTTCTGCAAAATCTGAACAGGCGTTCATATTTAACCGCCACCCAGATCCTTCGGTTCTCCGGGGTTTGCACATACTCCATGTCGACATAAAATCCCGTCACCAACGGCTCCCCTGGTACAATCCACATGGTGGCACGTAAGTACGACACATTCCTCGCCGGCGGAGACTCTATCTCCACATCAATTATATCACCTGCCATGTTAGCTACTTTGATGGCAGCCATCAGAGCAAATGCCTCTGCCGGTAACCCATGCAGTTGGATCTTCACCTTAACCTTCTCTACCCTTACATCTCTCAGGACAATCCCTGAGCCCCACCTTCTGAAAGCAAGCATCCCCCCTCCATCGCATATGGACTACGGTGGAGAATAGCTAACGCCTCCTCACGAGACTCAAAACGAACCACAAAGAAATTATCATGGGAATGGATTACCTCAGCGTTCACCGACCTAAACCGCCTAAAGTAGGTATCCAGATCTCTCTCTGTGTAGCGTCTGTTATCTAACCAGTATGCAAGTAGACAATGTTGTTCCACCGGCACGGATTCAACTATATCAGCTTTTGTCAAAGACATAACGCCACCCCTTCGAGTTGGCCTGGCGTAGTTCTCGAAGTCCACTCTTGCTGCTGCCGGATCTCTCCTTTCCTCTGAGTATTCTGAACCGTCCGGAGATAGAGCTCTCTCTGCTGAATTTAGTGATTCACTGTCCTCCATTTTGCAAGTATTTATTAAAACAATCAGTATTTCGTAATACATCATATTGTTAAGACTCTTGCTAGAATTTATAAACAGAGCAGTTTAATTCATTTTAGTTTAATTTAATTTAGAAAAAATATAATTTTGATAAATTCAAGTAAATTTAGACAAACTAATTCTATTTTCAATACATTGATTATCACTTCAGTTCAGTTCTGTTTTAATTAATTCAATTCAGTTCATATTAACAAGAAATAATCTCAAATAAACATGCTCTTAGTATTTTGAGTAATTGACGGACTAGTATCCATCATAGTCTATATTGCAAGTTTAATATTAAATTTAAAGTAATATATAAATAATAACATCAATATATCATCTTGAATTCTTCTAAACATATATTTTGTAAAAATAAAAATTTCAGATCTATTTAATGTATTAAAATTAGGGTGGTTGTATATGGACCATTTTAATTCAGTAGGTCAAAATTGTAATTCACGAAACATTAATTTATGATTTGAATATATATTCAATCATAAACGAGTTTAGACATTTAATGTTAGAATTTTATAAATTTATTTGTAAAAGATAATAAACTAATGACAAGTAATTATAATATTTTTTCACTTTTATTAGACCTGCTAAAATAAATGGACATGCATAAATCAAACTCTAAAATTATTGATGGTTAAAATATGCTGATTGTAGTGACAGACATTGACTTTTATTACATGTAATTCGTTTTTATACATCCACTGTAGATTTGAGGGCTTGGATTTACACGTGCTGGTTTTAAAGGATTTAGAAGAAATGAAATGAGTGATTCATGGCTAGCAAGGAGACAAGATCATAGGTCTTACTCTTCCGAATTATATTTATTGATAATGTTAACTTCAAAGACACAAATTGGGTATTCACGATTAAGACATGGATTTTGTTTTTTCAATAAGTGACACAAATAGTGGTACTGTAATCGGCTGTTCCATTTTCAACAACACTTTTATATATGCTTTTTTTTAATAACTTTTATATTATTTCATATTAAATTGTTACATACATTAATATTACATTTCAGACTACATACATTCCGTCATACATTCCTGGTGCACTACATCCCGTGGTACTTTATTACAAACTACATACATAATAGATAACATAATACTCTTGATATCTTGGATGAGAGTGTCCAATTCCCATGGATGTGAATTTTGATCCAGCATTAGAAGATCACACAACACTTGAGAATCTGTCTGTATGGCCACCCTAGATACCTGTTGCTGAACTGCTGCTCGCAGTGCATTTAAACATCCCATTGCCTGTGTTTGTAATGGAGATGATGTTGGGAAGTGTATTACATCTCGGTGAAGAAGTATGTCCTGAGTTGCTGAATATATGAACCATGCAGCCGAACCATGTTTAGTTTTGCTCCAGAATGCGCCATTTATTCTTATGATGATATCCATCTGTTCTGTCATTAGCTGTAATTGCTGAGTATCCCTATCATTACTTGTATGCAACTCTTCCACATCTTCGATATCCTGAAGCTTGTCTTGTATTGAGTTCACTTCTTTGTAACATACATGGAGGATATGATGTATATCTTGTTTCTGATTCCTGAACACTTGATCATTCCTTCATTTCCAAATATTCCATAGCATCATGACTGTGATGACAATGATGTGCTTGATAGGTGCTAACTCCATCCACTCCCAAAAGCAGTTTGAGAATTTAGTCTCCTGTATGCTGTCAAAATTAAAACCTAATACTGAAACTCTCCAAATCCTCTTTGATTGTTCACAGTATAGAAACAAATGTTTAGTATCTTCTTTGTGACCAATCCAACATCTTGTACATATTCCTGGCTCCTTTATCCCTCTATTCTTTAGATTCTCTGCAATTGGCAAAGAATTCGTGAGAGCCCTCCATATACAAACTAGCACTTTCATAGATGCTTCTATTTTCCAAAAGTGTTTCCATTTTGGGGAAACTGTATTAGAAGATTGTGCATTCCATGGCATTACATCCTGGCATATGTATCCTGTTTTTTTAGAATAATGATCATGTAATGTATAAGGCCAAATTAACGTATCCTCAACATAAGAACTCTGTGGTACATGCATATCCAAGATTGACTGGATTTGCTGATCTGTAAACAATTTTCTCAAAGCCTGGATATTCCATTGCTTTCCTTCAGTGATGAGATCTGCTACTTTTAATGTGGACTGAGATAATCCCTCCCGTGGCCTTGAAATGAAACTATATTGCTCCTGTATCCAATTATCTTGCACTCTAATGTTTCTCCCATCCCCAACTTCCATTTACAATGCTTCTTAAGAAAGTCTCTTCCCCATAGTATTGTCTTCCAGCCCCATGAATCAGACTGTTTCTGCTTTGTATCCAAAAAATTTGTTCCTCTACAGTACTTCTGTTTCATGACTGATACCATCAATGACTGCTTATTATTTAGAATGCTCCATGCATGCTTACCACGAGTGCCTGATTCATCTGTGCAGTTATTCTTAGTCCAAGACCTCCTTTGTTTAATGGGAAACACATTTTCTTTCAGGATCTCCAGTAAATTCATTTCCCTTCCAGATCTCCTTTCCAAATGAATCTAGCTGCGATTTGATCTATTTTGTCCAATATAGTCTTTGGAATTCTGAAAATTCCCATTGGATATAAAGACATTGTAGAAAATACATGCTTAGCTAATGTAATCCTTCCAGCTAGACTGAGAAATCTATTTTTCCAAGAGTCAAACTTTTTTTTTTGAATGGTCCATGAGTCAAACTTAGTTCTTAACCTTGTGATCAATTCTCTATATATCACATCTTCTTTGTGTAAAATTGATGACCATTCCCAAATACTTATTTCCTATTCCCAATGAATGTATATGCAGCACATTTCTTATGTATTGCTCTAAATGCTGATGTGTATTAGGACTAAACATAATACCAGACATTTCAAAATTAATTCTTTGTCCTAAGTACCTGGCAAAATGGTCTATGTCTCTGGCTAGCTTGTGAACCACTTCTTCTTTGCATTTTATGAACAACAAGCAGTCATCAACATACATAAGATGTGATACTCTTTGTACTCCTCTTCCAGGACTACATCCACACAAGTTATTAGCTGTTAGTGTAGACTGAATTATAACTGATAGATATTGCTGACTAATAAAAAACAACAGTGGGTTCGAACGTGGTTTGAACGAATTTATTTATAATGTAATCTCCTATGGAGAATTATTCAGACAATTGATTTATAAAAATTCTTTGCGACAAAAATCGTAAACCTTCAAGTGCGAGCGACTCAAACTTACCCGACAGATGCGACGTTTGACGGACCCTGAAGCGTGATGTGGAAGGACAATATCGTTAGTAACAAGTTTCCAGACGATTATACATCTTTTTACATTCATCAACTACCACTTGGCCATTTATCACCACGTTCGAACCCTAAGATCCGTTCCATAAAACCCGCGCTATCTGTCCTTCATCAATTTGGTATCAAGAGCTCGGTCGAACATGATGAACTCGAAGTGGCCACATATTCATGAACCCTTGGATGGTAGATTTGTCCCTCGAATATTTGAAGACATAGCGAGTTTTGAACAAGGAAGCATGACAGTCGTAGAATATATGAACAAGTTTGAAGAATTGAAGGTTCATTGCAGAGTTCATGAGGGCGAAGAGATGGCTTTGGCTAGATTCAAGTCAGGCCTTAAGCCAGAGATCCGCAATTGTATAATACCTCACCTAGTCGGTACTGTCACTGAAACCTTTCAACTAGCTCTTCAATTTGAGAAGAATGTGCAATTTAGTTCTTTCACTAAGGTGAACACACACACGAAAGGATTGCAAAGAGGTTTACACTTCCAGAGAGGCATACTAAAACTGCAATTACTAAGTCGCAAGTTGAATCACCAAGTGTTGAAGAACGAGAGAATGGAGATAAGTCTTTGTTGAATCTAAGAGAACGGATCTTTAACGACCCGAAAACAGTTTATCAGACTACTGTGAATTGTGGGAGGGAGTACCGGAAACTCACCATTGACGGGAGAAGTAATATAAATGTGATTCGGAAACTACAATTGAGAAGCTTGAACTGCAGACTGAATCACATCCTGAACCATACAAAGTTGCTTGGATGAACAACACAATTATTTCGGTAAACAGAAGATGTTTAGTACACTTGAAGAAGGGTAAATATTCAGATTTTGTTTGGTGTGATGTTGTGCCTACCAGGATTACTCATATTCTTTTAGGTCTTCCTTGGATAAATGATCGGAATGTTTCACATAATGGTCATACCAATACTTACTCTTTTAACTTTAACGAGCACATTATCTTAAAGTCTTTGAGTCTAGAAGGTTTGCAGAAATTCATAAAACCAACAAGCGCTAAGGTAATGGCTGAGAAGGTTGAAGCAAGTGAGGAAGATTCAAAGTTCAGTCAAACTTTAGAGAATGTACATGTTATAGAAGATGCTGAAAAGAAAACAAAGTGCGACCATATCTTTGAGCATTTTAAGGTGGTTGAAGATGTTGAAGAGGATAAGCAATGAAAACCAATGTTTGAGAAGAAACCCGATGAAGAGACTTTCAAGAGGGAAGAAACGGTTGCAGAAGAGAGAAAAGTTGAAATATCAGCTACCAATTCAGAAGAGACAAAGTGGGAGAGAGAAATTAAGTTTACTAATTCTGCACTTTTGTCTTTTGGAGGAGTTAAGAAGATTACTAAAACTCAAGTGAAATATTTTCCCAAGTTGCCTAAGTTAGTTTCTGCAGTATCACATGGTGGAAGTAAGGATGTGCTACGTCTCAGAAAAATTCCGAAATTAGTATATAGGCAGAAATATCTTGTTCGTTGGAAGTATCTCGTTCGATGGAAGGGACATTTACGTGAAGAATGTTCAAGGTATACGGATTTGGAGCCTTCTAAGATGACCTATGATTTTAACTCGCCGGAGTCGAGTTTTTTCAAGCTGGCGAGAATGATGAGGAATGAGAAGTGACTATTTTTAGATTATTCATATAATCTAAAAATGGCAACCATGGTTCTAGAAGGTTTATTTAAGTATGTTTTATTTATTTCCTTTTAGATTTAGGACATTATTATTATAGGAAAATAGAGGAAATCTTAATCCTCTCTAGATTTACTTTTCTTAGGTAATATATAATGTAATCTCCTATGGAGAATTATTCAGACAATTGATTTATAAAAATTATCTGTGACAAAAATCGTAAACCTTCAAGTGCGAGCTACTCAAACTTACCCGACAGATGCGACGTTTGACGGACCCTGAAGCGTGACGTGGAAGGACAATATCGTTAGTACAAGTTTCCAGACGATTATACATCTTTTTACATTCATCAACTACCACTTGGCCATTTATTCACCACGTTCAAACCCTAAGATCCGTTCCATAAAACCCGCGCTATCTTTCCTGCATCAGGTGATAATGGGCAACCCTGCCTTAACCCTCTTACTGGACTGAAAAATTCAGATTTATTACCATTAACTCTTACTGTTATTGTAACGGTAGCAACACACTGATGAATGAGTTTAATCCAAGTTTGAGGAAACCCAATATGTGAGAGAGCACTGAACAAGAAAGGCCATGATACCCTGTCATATGCCTTACTCATTTCTAGTTTTATAGTTGCTACTCCTGTTTTCCCTTTCTTCTTCTTCAAAAAGTCTATCATTTCTTGTGCCAATAACACATTTTCCCCAATGTTTTTGTCTTTGACAAACCCCGACTGTGCCTTATCAATTAGATCATTCATAATGTATGCCATTCCCACAGCTAAAATCTTAGCAACAATCTTGTATTTCACATTGCAGAGAGATATAGGTCTGAATTCCTCTGGTCTGTTAGCCATTTTTTTCTTGGGAATGAGTATAATAACTGTCTGATTCCAATCTTGAGGCATATTCTTCCCATTCAATACTTACAAAAACTGCACTTGTGACTTGATCTCTTATCAAGTTCCAGTGATGCTTATAAAATTCTGCAGGCATACCATCCAATCCAGGGGCCTTCCAGGGCTTCATTCTCCTCACTGCACATTCCACCTTTTTTCTTGTGAAGGGGACCATTAACTTTTGCATATGTTGTGGCTTTATTGTTAATTGATTTGCTTCCTTAAATCTAACCATGTTGATTTCCGGTGATGGTTGGGCTGGATACGTAGAGGTCTTAACATATAGCTCCTGAAAAAATGTTTGCATAATTTCCTGAATCTTCTCCTCAATCCTGTGTATGACACCAATTGCATCCTTTATTTCAGAAATTTGATTAATTGCCTTTCTCTTTGTAGCCCACTTGTGAAAAAAGGAAGTATTTCTATCACCCAATCTCCCCCAATTTGTTTTTGCCCTCTGTTTCCAATAATCAGCTTGACACTGCAATAGTTCCTCCACAATCTTTAAACAATATTTATGTTGCTGTCGTGACTCTTCAGTTATATGACTTCTCTGTATCAATTCTAGCTGCTTTGTTGCCTCTCTAATATGTTATCTAAATTTCCGTAATACAATTGCTCCAATTCTTCAAATGCCTCAAGACACATTGTAAGTTATAAGAAAGACCATCCAACTGAGCCATTTCACCTGTCCCCATTTGCTGAAACCATACCTTTTGAATAATTTGAGATGGCACTGAACTATTTATCCAAAAGGCTTCAGATTTATTCCAACTATTCTTTCCGTTTCTTCCAGGATTCAGTTCCATATACACATGACTATGATCTAATGCAATGATAGGCAAATTAAACACTTTAGCTTTTTGAAACAAATATATCCAATGTTTATTAGCAAAAGCCCTATCCAGCCTCTCTGCTATATAATCTAGATATTCCCTTCCATTATTCCATGTATACCACAATCCTGAATTTCTAATTTCTTCCATACCTCTTGATTCTAGAAATTCTAATGAGTTTCTATGAATTGTTGGAATAAAAGTGCTTCCTCCAAATTTGTCTTGTGAGGACAAAATTTGATTGAAATCTCCCACTAATAGTAGAGGATACTCATAACCTAACAATACAATCTTAACTTCATTCCAAACAGTTGCCCTATCAGCTATTACAGCACTTCCATACAAGAACAACTGAAACCAACTACTACTATTACTACCCTTACACCTGACCAACACAAACTACTTATTTGTAGCTATTATATCCAATAATATTGAAGAGGACCATACTAAAGACAAACCTCCTACTAAACCTTCAGCTGCTGAATGCCATCCATGCTCATAAGAAGTAGTTTGCTGCCACTTTTTCATTTTCTCCACTGAAGACTTGGTTTCGATTAAGCACAACATGTTTGGATTCTTTTCAGCTAGCATCATGTTTAGCACCTGTCGTGTAGAGGCCTTATGAAAGCCCCTACAATTCCATGTTAAGGACGTCATGGCCCTTGGTGCATTTGATTAGGGTCAACTGCACAGAAACCCTCAGATGTTGGTTGCTTCCCCTGCCTACAAGACTTCTTCTCTCCTTTCTGCACATTACCTCCACTCTTCCTTCTTCTTGCTCCTAGCTCCTGTCCTTTCTTCTGCTTCTATGTGACTCTGTCATTCTCCATCTCTTCCTTCTTCATCTCTTCCCTTCTCCTCTTCTGTCTTAGTTTCTGCTTCTGTTCTGATACTGAACCTTTGCCTTTAGATCTCACTATACCACATTTTCTTATATCTTCTGTTGTCCCCCCCTCCCCCCCTTTTTTTAAGTTAGAACCATCCAAGTGGATGGGAGGATTATTCACGACTCCTCAACCCTAATAAAAATAATAGAATTACATGATCGGGTTTGAAACCCAATATTACACATGAAACCCTGTTGGGGTTACCGTGTCAATTTGTTGCCCGAAGGCTATACTCCAATCTAATATCGGAAGCAAAGTGAGATATCAGAGATGTGTCTAAAAATATTACAATAAATAAGTCATCTCTGTATCGATGCTGGTCACGGCATAGCTAAAACCAGATTTCCCTCCTTCTGCTGCATATAGATATCACCAAGTATAGTATTCTAGAGCTCATAAGAATTCACCATCTCACTTTCTTACAGCCAAAACAAAAAACTCGGTTCTATTATAACATATACTCTCTACCTGAACCTCAACCGACTACCCATTGAGCCTGGTGGCCTCTTGACCACCGGAAGATAGCAAGTCTTCACAAGGCTGGACAGCAGAGTAGTATGTAAAGCATACTGAGTTGTTCTATCTAGCCATAATACTAATAGGAAAGTTTCATCAAGAACCTAACTCGAGATAGCTATAAAGATTTCTCTTATAAGGTGATATTCCACAGCGGCATCAAGAAAAAAATCACAAAAATCTAAAAATTGATATATATATATATATATATATATATATATATATGTATATTAATATCGGTACTAAAGCAATCCCAACCAATCCTGGTCTGATTGGCTGGTGGCCAATACTGGATAGAGCAAATGTAATCTAACTCGATATAAGCTTAAAGCCTAATCGGTCTATAAATCTAGTATCAGTATCGCCAACAATAGTGTTTCAAAACTATTGTGACTTGGATTTCTCCTAACTGTACAAACTAGATCGGAAGTTAATCAAAGTTTAATTGAGCAAAAGGACCCGTCAGAAAACTAAGATTAGCAGATCACATTCAATTCAATATTTAAGTACAAATATCAATAAATATATACCCGGAAAAAAACTGAAAATAAATTTTTAAAAAAAGGGGAAAAAGAAGTAAAACCACCTTCTCGGTCTATCCGTGCCAATTCCAGTATAACCTTTCCAAATCTGACCGGCCCGACCGAGCCGACCCGAACCGACCCGAGCCGACCGAGCCAACCGAGCCGTTGACCTGCCATTTTCCGGATCTGGCCGCCCTCGTCGAGCTGCCCCAGAGACCAGATCGCGATCTCTCTCGCTCGTCCAAGCCTCGCCAAAGTCCACGGTGGCCGCTCGTTGTTGACGATGCTCCTGCTCGGCGGTCTTCCGGGGACCTGTCGTTCGAGGCGCGTCGGAGGCGTGCATCCCGGCGGTGCTCGTCCGGTCCGGATTCGGCTGCTCTGCGTCTTCCATGGCGGTCCGCTGGCGTCCCATGCTCCGGATCCGTCGTGGCGCCCGAATCTGGGACTGAGCAGCGTTTTCCGATCGGCGGCTCGTTGGCGGCTTCAGGGCGTTGGCGGCGGCTTGGGAGCGGTGGTGACCCGCTCCCTCCGACGGAACCCGGCCCGAATCCGTGTTCCTCCAACCGGCCATGGCCATTGACGAGCAGGTTTCGAACTCCTAGAATTGTATTTTGTCGAGCGAAAGCGATGGTTTCGGGTAGAGAGGGGTTAAAGAGGAGTGGTTTGATATTTATTGGTTAGGGGGAAGAGGGGAGGTCACCTCCGGCCCGGCGAGAGGCGCCGGCCGGAGCCTCCCCGACGGCGAAAACTGGGCAAGAAAGGGGCGGGTTGGGAGCTTTCAACGACAATAGCTTCGAAAACACCTAGACCCAGAGTTGACGTCAATAGCTCCAATCTTCTATGACAATTTGGAACACGACACGAAAATCTGACCCAAACCAAACACGAATTTAGTGGGTTTGGGTCGCACGAAACACGTCATGGGTCTTTATTGGGTTAGATACGAATGATCCAAAAATAAAATGTGTTAGATTCAGGTAAAACCCGTGGGTCAAATGGCCAGTTTAATCCATATATTTAAGGTGTAATTATATGCAGATTAATGAAATTTCCATTTGGGTAAGAACAAATCATCTAATAACAAAATCATAGAGATTATACCATAATATGTGATGAAAATGAGAGTTGATTTTGTATTTCTTGATTTAGTTTCTATAAAACATCATCATTTGAAAATATAAATTTTAAAATTCAGTCCCATTTCATATTATTAATAAATAGGTTTCACGAGTTGGGGTTTGGGTAACCCAGGATTTTACTCGATCGTGTTTGGGTCAAGATTTTGTGAATAGAAATATTTTTGGATTGGGTTTTGATTTAGTATTTCCGACCCGCCAACCCACAAACACGAACCTGCCAACCCAAAAACACAAACTCGTCAATCCGACCTGATTGCCAGCCTAATTACTATTAAGTTCGGTTCCTAGAAAGTATGATTTTAATTTTTTTTAAATCTAATTTAGTTAAATCAGTGTAGTGGTTTGTTTCTTCAATTCAATTTTTTTTAAATTAAGTTCATTTCATTATATTTCAATAATTTGTTTTTGTAATCAAAAATTTGGATATAATTATATTTTATTAAAAAATTCAAATGAATTTTAGTTCTGTTCAATTTGATATTTTTCTGTTCAGATAAGTTCTGTTCAATTTAGGCGCGTATTAGATCTCCGTAACTCCCATATGAAACTATACTTGGATTTTTCGACCCGGACTGGTCGAAAAAGTCGCTGATGGCGACTATTATCACAAGTCAAATTTTCGCCTTGTATTTTTCTCTAGTTTTTAGGTAGGATTTAGATGGGTTATTACCGGCTCTTAGTACCTTTTGCTTAGGATATAGAGAATTTTTTATAATTTTCTTTGTAATCGCACTTGTTACCTCCTTTCTTGGAAGTTATCTGTATTTATTCCTGTTATTTCACTGTCTAGAAATGTCTAATAAAAATTCAGCCCACGGATTTTTTGGTGGTTTAACATAAAAAGAAGAAAAAACTTGAATCTCTGTTCATGAAATTTATCTACAGTTTTATAATGTGATCAAGAGTTAAAATGAAACATGATTTTTCCAAAAAAGAACTTTATAAAATATATCTTTACTAATGAACCGTATGATATGCGGTAGATGCTTTATCAGTTTATCTCATCCTATTTTGCCATCTTTGATGGGAGCCCGTCAAACCGTATGATAACATGCACTCATGGGGAACATGCTGAGCTCATCGTTAGTTGATTTCGTCATTCAATAAGTTTTTTATTACTCTCGGATTTTTTAACAATATTTATTATTAAACTTTAACCACTTATTTAAATAGATATATAATCATTAATATTATCATATTTGCTATTAAATTTTAATTTTTATAATATAATTAGTAAATAAATATACGGTTGGTCAAAAATGTGTGTTGGATATTGTGAAAAGTTAACCGTGCTGATTGGTTAAAGATGTGTGTTGCATAGTGTGAAAAGTTAACTGTGCTAATTAGTCTGAGTTAGTATTTGAATTTGATTCGAAAGATGAAAACATTTTACAATTGTGAAATTGAGAGTTCATTTATTTGTACTTTCATGCTCAAATGTAAAAATTGAGAGCTTTGGGATGTTTCTAGGGTTTGATGAATAATTTGAATCTATATAAAACTCTCAAAATTGAATTTCAATTTTAATTTGTTTTCTTTACCAACTTGATTTTCACCATCGTATTAACTTTATACAGTTCATATATGGTACAACGTTGCCCCACTTCTATTATGTGTGTATTCCACCTTAATATGTACTAACAATTGTCCATATACTATTTATTATTATAGCAATAAAAATTATTATACACAATTATTCTTATTTAAATGCACATCTTCACATTTTAAAATGCACTTGGGGGTACATACCCCCGTTGTACGTGATAATTTGCGAACTTTATATGGATGTTTCAATTTATACTAGGTTGGATGGATTTTCGCTTCGCTAAAACCGGATCTGGAATTTAGGAAAATATTACGTAGATTTTTGCTTGACTTACAACTATCAAGAACAGAAAAGGAATAAAATCAGAGATAAAAACAAAAAAGAATATTACAAAAATTCTTGAATGAAAACTCAAACATTTTATAAAATTACAATATTCAAAAGTACACTGTGTACCTAAACTATAGGGAAATTGAAAGATTATGCATACAAAACATTAATGACTCCTTGAGGCCACCATAACAATGTTTATAGCTTTCTTGATAAAACAAAATCCTTTATCGGACCAGTAATAGCATTCCAAACGCTTTCATGAAACATTATTTTTATTTGTAGAATTCACGTAACAAGAAAATATTATTATACAGATTTGAAGTTAGTCTTAGAAATTCCCGAGAAACCTTCTAGTCATTCCAAGAATAACTGCTCCCGCAACAAAATGGAGTTGAAGCAGTTTGAACCTATAAAAATCAGATAAGAGACAAAAAATATGATCAACTAAAAAGCTCATAACTAAATCAAGCATTCCAAACTGAATATTATGCTGCATTTATCACTGAAAAATGCAGAGTATATGCTCACATTCAGATCAGAAAATACAGCAGTAAATTCTCACATGTAGGCCAGAAGACGTAGCAAATTATGTACCAGAAAACGCAGCAAATTAGCACAAGAAAAGGCAGAAGTGAGTGCTCACATTCAGACCAGAAAACCCACCAAATTCATAGCAATAATGCAGTAAAATGTCACTATAAAAAGTGCAGCTGTAATTGCTCCCATTCAAACCAGGAAACACATAAGAAAATGCACCAGAGATTGCCTAAATTTACACCATAAAAGGACTACCAATTTGGAGACAGAAACCTGCAAATCTATCATTAACCTATATCACTTCACTTTAATAATGTACCTGAACATATAACCTTAAAACTCAGAACTCAGCACACAAGCTAATGATTTCAGCTTTCAGTGAAGGTCCTTGCTGATGCTTCGCTATGTATTGTTTATGAGCGCATTCCTGATCATTCAAACAGAGACCCATTCATATAATGTTAAAATATTTGAGCAAACATTGAACATTCACAGATCCAAGCTTTAATGCTTGACAATTTGTGGAGAATCTGCTAGTGTATGAACTTTTAAACAAAGACATTCTCCAATATATATAGCAGGAACTCCGGGAAACACATAACACGAAATTTTAACATTAAGTGTTGCACGAACAGGATATAAGCACACCTGCTGATTTCTGGGAGAGGGTAAACATCACCGAACATTGTGGCCCTCGCATTTGATAGACCACTCCAACCAGGAATCTACAAGAATATGACATCAGTAAGGACAAATAAAAAAAGTTAAGGCCAAACTCTAAGACAAAGGTCACTAACCTGCACGACCGGTGTGCACCTGGGATCAGCTAAAAGATTCCGTGTATGTATGGCCAATGGTGAGAATGAGAATATAGGATCTACACGAAAACATCAAAACACGTGCGTGAGAAATAAATAAATAAATGCAACAATTATAGGGAAGACAAATCTCTAGCTTGGTGCATCTCTAATAAGGATTGAATCCTAAAAAGTAACTTCTTGTCAGTACATATTTTGGGGGCTGTAATTTGAAGGTAATGGGAACGGAAAGGCAACAAATACAGTGTCTGAAGAAAGCAATGAAAGAGTGTGATCTTGTTAACAACTTATGTTAGAAACAAAACAGGTATGTATTTAGAAACAAAGAAATACCAATTCTTCTTGGAAATCCAAATCTCTAGCTTGGAATCGAGGGATCATTTGTCAGTACACATTCAGCGGGTTGTAAGTTTGAAGGGATGGGTAAAAGGAATGGCACATATCATCCATATGGTATCTAAAGAAAGCAAGAAAAAAATAAGATCTTTGAACAACTTACGTCCCATTGGGTCAGGTGCAAAATCTATAAGGGAACCAAACGGATATCCTTCTCTTCTATGGTGCACTCTTGACGTCACGGTACATAAGTGAGCAAACCTAGTCTTCAATTAGTCACAAAGAAGAAGGGAGACAATAAGGAAAATCAAAATTTGCAAAAGAAAATCATGCTGAGCAAAGTACTTGAGAAAGCATCAGACAGAATATGCCACAACAAACAATCTCAAAGTTGAAGTCTCACCTGTTCCATGAGATTTCTAACAGCTAAAGCTGGTCTCGGCAGGCCATGTGCTGAGGTGGCACTTTGCACTCCCCCAGATATTGGCGTTCGAAAAAGTCCCGCCCTTGTGCCTCCCCGTCCCCCTGCCGAGTTGTAATGTGCAGGTCTTACAACTTCTGATCCCTGACCAGTAAACATCCTCCCACCTTGCTTGACATCTGGATCATCCCTGAGGCCACCATAACAATGTTTTTAGCACAAACCATTTGGCAATCATATCAAGAAAGAAGTGCTCTAAAAACAGTATATGTAGGGGAAAAATAGTAGGGCAGAAACTATAAACAAGTCCATTCCAGGCTGAGCAAAAAACACTTCACTAGCTAGCCTCACAATCATAGAAAATAGTAAAACACAAAACTTATTCTCAAAAGTAACCAACTTTATAACAAATTCTTCATGGGAAGTAATAAACAAACTTCAAATATTGCAAAACTAATGATATACCTGAGGGAGGGGACATCGTTTAAAGTAATGCAGTGATGATAACAAAGTAATTAGGATTGAAAGCAACATAAAATTCTTCCTAGACTTTATATGCTCGCCATTTTGAGAGACAATTATGAAAAATATCTTAGCATGAAACTCAGCTTATGGTAGAAGAATGATCCAAGGATGAAGAATGATCTGCATACTTATCCAATGTAAAATCACCGAAAAATCTCAATGAATGCCAAAGAATGAGCTGCAGAACATTCACAGTATAAAAAAACAGTGCAACTAAATTTTATTTAACAGGTGGAATGATGGATTCATCTAAGAAATGCATCCAAAACACAGATAGAGAAGTCGACTCTTAGAGTACCTACTGGCTGCATGCATACTCTTAAAGATAATATTGAGGACAGCTTTTTGCAAATACAAGCGTACCTTCACCAATATATTTGACCTCTCTGCACTGAAGAAAATGCAACAATGGATTTTCTGGTGCGCACATGAACTCAGGTTTGATTACAAAAACTTGAATTGAGTATGCAAATCCCCAAAGTTGGTGGCACTCTGTTCATCATCAGACTTCTTCCTCTGCCAGGTTCTGTGTTCAAGAAGTTGTAGAATTTCCCATATCCTTTTGTATCTCATATACTTTTTTTACTAGGTTTACAACATCTTCTGGACAGTAACTGACTTCAATTGTTTCAAGGGTTGCAACATTCTCCAAGCATTCTGGAATCTCTTCTAACTCATGACAATTTCTCAATACTAACTTCTCAAGATTGGGAAATATATCATCAGAAGCAGATGTCCACTTGAGAAGGTTCAAGGCTCTCAACCTGAGAAACTTCAGTTTTGGGAAATCCCCATCTTCAACGTGCCAAGTATCCCCAACAAAGGAACTCGCAAGTAACTTGAGTACCTCAAGATACGGTAGCTTTGCAATGCATGCAATTTTGTTCCAGGGGATTCCAGTTTCATGAAAAGACAGCTTTTTTATTTTCTCCGGAAATATTAACTCATACGCTGCAAGCTTATAATCCAAGCAAGATAAAGAGAACTGGCTCGGAACTGAGAAATCCATGATATAGCTGGCAAAATCATCCTCGTTATCAACAGAACCATCTGCTTTAAGATTTAGCTTACACTTCATTTGGCGGATATTGGGAAACTCCTTCAATTGCTTTTCCGTGATGCACATATCCATAATATACAGGGAAGACAGAGTTTCAAGTTCAAGCAAATTGCAGGAGCTGTCAGAATTATCAGTGGTAAATTCCAAATAACCACGGTTTGAGTGCAAGTGTCTCAATTTTTGCATAGCCCAAAACGCATCAGGCAGACTAACAACTCCTCCTTTTACTGCATTAAGAATGAGTGTCTCTAACTTAGAAAGCTTACCTATTTCTGGGCTGATATCTCCAGAAAATTGGATTGCCAAATATCGAAGTAGGGCAAGAGCACCTATTTCACATGGGAAACCAGTGAGTGCAACTCTATCCATAACCAACACTCTAAGAAGCTTCAGCATGCAAAAGATATACGACATATCAAGCTGTTGGCCCCATTTTGTTGGATGAAAGAATACCAGTGATCTCAACCAAGGACAAAACACCTTCCCATTCAAATACTCTGCCTTTGAGTATACGCATAACCTTCTCAGATTTCCCAAATCAAGACAAAATAAAGTCTGAGATTCATCACAAGATAATTCCTCTTGCTCTTTTAATATGTGATAAAATGAATCTTCACTGGCTTTCCTCAAACAAAAATCACGTAACAAATCATGAATGCGGCAAGTTTTGATACCTCCGACACTTCTTCTTTTTCTAGAATTCATAACTAAGCTTCTGCCAATCAGAGTATTCATGTAATCCCGGCCAACATCTTCTAAGCTCTTACACTCGCATTTCCGAACAAGGCCTTCTGCAATCCACAACCAAATCATCCTCTTGACAGAATACTCATGGTCTTCTGGAAATGCACCAAACCAGAGGAAACATGGTTTCAAATGATCGGGTAGATGTCTGTAGCTGAGCTCTATTGTGCTTCCACATTGATCTGTAACATCAGAGATGCTTGACCTCAATGCCTTAAGTACATCCTTCCAACCCTCTTGCTCAGTAGTTCTTAGAAGTCCAGCTACAATGACAACAGTGAGAGGCAATCCTTTACAACATTTGGCAATTTCCATACCAAAATCACGTAATTCAGAGGGCCAAACTTTCTGTGCTGGGAAAAGTTTTTTTCCTCAGTAACACCTAACTCTCATCTTCAGTGAGATGAGGAAGAAAAAGAGGCAAGCCATCGAGTAAAGCTTCAGGGACAACATCACCATGTCGACTGGTAAGAAAAATCCTACTTTCATAAGAATCGTCCGGTAATGATTCTTTTAACAAATTAAAAGCTTTAGTGTCCCAGATGTCGTCTATGAATATGAGATATCTACGTTTTTTCAGAGACTGCCAGAGCTGCTGGGACAAATCATCTTCATTCTTTTTTGAATCAATCATACCCGGTTTAATCTGATTTAGAAGCTCGATTAAAACTTTTTTTCTATCAAATACTTGAGAAACGGAGCAAAAAGCCTTAACATGAAAGTGGTAATTGACATTTGAGTCCTGGTAGAATTTTGTAGCCAGAGTAGTTTTCCCCAATCCAGGCATCCCCACAATAGCAACAACCTGCAATTTCTGGAATCCTCCCATAAATCGGTTGACAATTAAAGTTTTCTCACTTTCAAAGCCGACAACTTCATCTGCTACTTGGCTGCCAGTTATTAATTGCACCTGAATCAAAGTTACGACAAAATACTATTAGAAATATATTGATTGCACCTGAATAGTACACTTTACTATACTAACTGTAGTTGGGCGTATTTCTAACAACACTTTACTATTATGGATCTTTACCGTTGTTGAAAATATTAAATCAAAACTTTTTCAATCATTATTAAAATAAATAAATTCTACATGCAAGAAATGATAGTCTTTGAACCATATAAAAGTACCTTATCAGAAGATGGCCAAGTGATTTGCTGGACCTTGATCTCCCCTCTTCCTTGATCATTAAAGGGGTTTAAAGAGTCAGACTCAAGAGTCGTGATATTTTCTGTGATTGATTGTAATGACATTGAAAAAGAATCAAGAACACATCCCAGCACCAATTGGTGTATTAGAAACTCTATCTTGTAGGCCACCTCTACCACAAGATTCCAGATATGTTGGTGAAGGTTCTCTTGTTGATTCCTGAAATCAGCTAATTTTCCCATGAATGATCTAAGGAAGATAAGATGCTCCCTAGTTTTTGGCACACAACTCAGGGTATTCGAATCAGCTTTGGGACTATTGACTTCCATCAAATAGTCTTCCAAGAGGAAATCAAGAAAGCCCAATACATTGGTCTTGGAGCAGTTGAATCTTGATGTTTCCCCTACCTTCTCTTCAATAATCTCAAAACATTGACCATAAACTAAATCTTTTTGGCAGAGTGAAAATATTCGGACCCCAGCATCTAATATTGCAACTACAGTGAGATCCCGTATTTTATCATCGTTGAATCTATCTGGCTGCCTCTTGACAAGGATCCTAAGCAATCTTAGTCTGTCGTAGAGTTCCAACTCCTTCATGGGCACCCTACTCGTAGCCAATTGTAGCATCTCCCGAAGAATAGACAATAGAGAATCTATGCAAAATTCCATTATGATGATGAATTGATAATCATTTAAGTCGAGAGTAAGATCACGGGAATGGTTTAAGCTTGCCAGGGCTAGAGTGTATTTCTCACGTAGAACAGGATTGCTGCCATGGTTGACCTTCAAGAGCAATGCAGAAAGCATGGAGCTCGTTACATCAGTAGGCTTAATGGCAGAAACAAGACGCAGTATTGTTAGATGTGCTGCACTGATTGCAAGTGGCTCAATGTGAATCAACAGACATTGGAACTCTTGGTTTTCAGTACAAAGAAGAGCGCCAAAACATAAGATGTGTCTCATATATGTGATGTTCCTTTTTAATGCTTCCATTTGTTCTTTCACATCAAAAGCATAACTTCTTTTGGAGAGCAGATAATCTTTTAAATTCTCAAGAACAAAATCAATGATAACCTTGATTTGACTGGCGACAGGAGAAGTTGGATATTTCTTCAGGTAGTTTGACAAACTCGTGAACCAATTATTGAATTCATCCGCACAAGATTCCATGCCATAAAGAAGGTCATAAGATATATTGCGATCGTTCAAGATCATGCAAATGATACCTTCAAAACTGACCAAAAGAGATCCAAGTTCGTTTGTCCTCCCGCTCTTCATCTTTTGTTTTTGATAACACATACTATAACTGAAGTCATCAGTCAGCTTCGTTGAACAAAGAAGAAATGTCTTGATAGCCCTCAGCCACTTTCTCATGATTTCAAATTTCAATTCATCAGTGAGACTAATACACTGTATCCTATGAAACTGCAGCTTATCCAAGGCAATGGCAATTGAAGCAATAAGTCGAGAAGAATCCATCTTGATACCTGAATACCATTTACATAAATGTGTCAGGAAACATGTATCCATACATTTGAGACATAAAAAGACGCATAATCTGCTAAAAAACGAGTGAAAATAGAGGATCTTACAACTTAATTCGGGCCTGCCAACAATGGAAACAGCCTGCAATTTCTTCATACCTCTCATCAGTCGATTGACAACTGCAGCTTTCTCATCTTCAAAACCGACTACTTCATCAGTCCATTGGCAATTGTATTTCTCATACACAAAAGTATTGTGAACATGGCTGATCTTCAAGAGCAGTGAAGAAAGCATTGAGCATGTTACATTATTAGATAGGTACATTCGTCCTTCAATGTTAGAAAAAATATGCAGTGCTACATGAGCTGCACTGATTGCAAGAGGCTCAATTTGAGTCAACAGACATTGGAACTCTTGGTTTTCAGCACAAAGAAGCGTGCCTAGACAAGTTGACTTTACCATGATTGTGAGATTTTTTTTCAAGGTTTGTACCTCTTCTAGTTGTGATTCCAAGTCAAAATCATAACTTATTTTAGAGAGCAGATAATCCTGTAAATTCTCAAGAACAGAATCCGCGATGGCCTTGATTTGGTTGGCCACGGGAGAAGTTGGATATTTCTTCAGGTAGTCTGACAAACTCGTGTACCATTCATCCATTTCTTCCTCACAAAATTTCATGTCCAGTCGAATGTAGAAAGGCTCATAAGGAATATGATCGTCCAAGATTTTGCTAATGACATCTTCAACCACAACTGGCAAACACGCCCTCGCACTTGGGGGACTTGTGAGTATCGTGGGCCTGATGATCCGGTCAACGGCCCAAACGACGGGTCAAGCGGCAGTCCAGCAGGCCCGTCAGTGTCAAAGGCAAAAGGGAATAAAGGCAAGAGGAATCGGGCCCAACATAAGCCCACGGACCAGCCTTAAACCCTACGGAGAAGGACCTTGACCTTGACCGAGGGTATAAGAGGAAGCAGAGGGGGAAGACGGAAGGTAAGTTCACAAACACCACTGTAGACGTAGATCTCAAGCACTGCCAGAAAGTTAACTTTGGCATCGAAGCTGGAACGGCTGTCGCCCTCCCCGCGCTGACCTTGCCTTTACTTGTCTACTCGCAGGTTAGCTGTCGACGGCCTTATCCAGAGAGAAGTCCGTGTTCGTGGCCGTAACATTGGCGCCGTCTGTGGGGATCCTTGTTATTCCTACAGCTCACGCACTCAATCGATGAGTGGAGAAACCAGCAGTCAGATCCCGCCCCTGACCGATCCGACGGGGCGTGAGGACGATGAAGATGAAGAACTCGACCAATACTCGGTCAAGCATCCTGCCACTCGCTTGCTGTCGAGCCAAGTGGTGGGACCGGAGTCAACGCCGAACCCCGGCCTGGGGGAAATGAAGGAGAGCATGGATCTGCTCCAGCGCATCGTCAACTCCCAAGAGCGCATGGCCAACCAGATCCACGAGTTGCAGAGCCTAAGCGCCAGAGCGGGAAAGATCACTCCGAAGTGCCTGTTCCAGGGTGTTGGCGCGATGAAGCAGAGGGTGCCCGAACCATCAGAACCGCAGGCGCAGGGCATGGAGATAAACCCCATCCCGGTCACCCAAGAAGATGAGGACTCAGGGGGAGATGAAGATCCAGAGCAGGTATGGACGACCTCGTACATTCACAAGCCGAAAGTCCCACCGCGAGTTCCTGTTCACAAGCGCCTTGCCGTGAACTGGACCCCGCCGGAGGGAGAGAAGCTCCGAGGAAGCCCATTCACCCGGTCGGTGATGGAGTTCGTAGCCGACTCGAAGATTCGTATCCCCCCAAACTTGGGGTCATACGATGGTTCGACGGACCCGGCTGACCATACCCACACCTTCACGACATCCATGTCGACGTACAGCACTCCCGAGCCAATCTGGTGCCGGGCGTTCGCCACAACCCTCAAGGAGGCGGCGAGGCTGTGGTTTTTCAATCTGGAAAACGAGAGCATTTCTACCTTCACAAAGCTGGAGGATCTTTTCCTGACGCGGTTTATGCAGAAGAAGAAGTTCGCCCTCACCACACAGGATGTGCTGCGGATCAGGCAACGGTCGGGCGAATCGCTCATGGACTACTACGAGCGTTTCATCACCGAGTGCAACAAAGTGGAGGATAGGTTGGATGAGAAATGGCTGGTCGAGATCTTCGTGTAAGGGTTAACCCACACCCTCCTGAAGGTTCGGCTGTCGAAGAAGCCTGTTTTCACGTTGTATGAGCTCCACATCAAAGTCGAGGAGTATCACAGAGGCGACAAGGCCACCAAAGATGTAACCTCTGGAGGGGAGTCGAGGAAGGACAAGCCGAGAGGGTCAGTGAAGGACCGGTTGGGTAGCAGAGAAGAACCATCGAAGGACAGATCCTTCACGCCTTTGACTAGAACCCTAAAGCAAATTTTCATGGCCGTGGCGGATCAGGGAGTTCTTCCGGTCCCCCGCAAGATGAAGCTGCCGCCCTCCAAGAGGGACATGAGCCTTTATTGCGACTACCATGAGGATCACGGCCACGATACCAACGAATGCATACACCTCAAAAGAGCCATTGAAGCCTGTCTCAAGCGGGGACATCTCAAGAAGTATGCTAAGGAGGCGCGGGAGTACAACAGGGAAGAATACTCGTCCCGATCAGGTGAACGTCGAAATGAACGAGGAAGCGAACGTGGAGGTGAACGGTCGCGTGATCGGTCGACAGGACCCAGGTCCAAGGAAGTTGCCCGGGCCGAGAAGAAGGAAGAGTCGGGAAAGAGGCGAAGGTATGAGGACACCTCCTCGTAGGATGAAGAGCCAACCGTTCCCACCGGCACGATACTCGCGATCATCGGAGGGAACGCGGGGGGAGCAACAGAGTCTCAAAGGAAGGCGCGCTGCCGCAAGACGCCTGAACCGACACCAATGTCAAGGAGGCTGACGCCGGAAGAAGTGATCACCTTCAGTTGCGAGGATCCTGTCCCGGACCGACTCGCAGGAGGCGATGCCGTGGTCATCACAGTGCAAATCATGGACAAATTGGTACACCGCGCCTACGTTGACGGTGGCAGTTCGGTGGAGATCATATATTGGCATTGTTTCGAGAAGTTGGACGAGAACACGCGCAAGGGATTGGTCCCGATGGCCACGCCGTTGGTAGACTTTGCGGACCGGACTGTCTGGCCAGAGGGAATCATCACCCTGCCGGTGGCGGTCGGGACGATCCCCCGCAGGAAAATCATGGACCTTGAGTTCATTGTAATCAAGGCGCACAACCCATACAACTTCATACTCGGCAGGCCAGCACTGGCAGCCTTGAAGGGGATCGTGTCCACCCTCCATCTCTTATTGAAATTCCCCACGAGGGAAGGAATAACAACGGTGCGAGGCGATCAGCATAAGGCGAGAGAATGCCACCGGGTGGCTCTCAGAAAGAGGAAAAACCCCGAGGAGTCGTCCGGGCAGCCGTCGGGCGAGACATCCAGTAGAACGTCGGCTCGAAGGGTGCAAATGGTCAGCCCGAAGGAAAGAACCATCATTGAAGAACTGGGGAGCGAGGTAGAAACCGTATACCTACATGGGGACCAAGAGATGCCCATACAGGTTGGAGCGAATGTTCCCGAGGAGGTGAAGCAGTCGATGGTCAAGGTGTTGGAGAAGCACGGGGCCGTGTTCGCGAGGAAGCCGTCGGACATGACCGGGATCTCCCCAGAACTTGGGATGCACTCGTTGAATATCAACCCCTCACACAGGCCGGTCATCCAGAAGAGAAGACCCTTATGCTGCGAGAGGAACGAAGCGGTCAACAGGGAGGTCAATGAACTTGTCAACGCAGGGATTCTTGTCGAGGTACCGTATCCGGTCTGGCTGGCCAACCCTGTTTTGGTCAAAAAGCAGGACGGCAGTTGGAGGATGTGCGTAGACTACAAGACCCTTTATAAGGCGTGCCCGAAGTACTGCTACCCGACCCCGACCATTGATCAGAAGGTGGATGCGCTCGGAGGTTTCCCGATCAAGTGTTTCCTAGACGCATACAAAGGTTATCACCAGATCCCGATGAGGCCAGAAGACGTGGATAACACCACTTTCATCACCGAGAAAGGAGCTTTCGCTTACAAAATGATACCGTTTGGACTGAGGAATGCGGGGGTCACTTATCAAAGGTTGGTCGATCGCGTCTTTCGGGAACAAGTGGGCCGCAACGTGGAAATCTACGTGGATGACATGGTCATCAAGAGCAAAAGTTTCGGTGATTTGATCAGGGACGTGGACGAGACGCTAGGTAGGCTGAAGGAGATAGGGATGAAGCTGAACCCGGCCAAGTGCCAGTTTGCCGTCGGGTCAGGGAAGTTCTTAGGCCATATGGTTTCAAACGGCGGCCTGAACGTCAACCCGAAGAAGGTGCAAGCGGTTGTGGACATACCTACTCCCAGAACAGTGAAGGACATCCAGAGCCTCAACGGGAAGTTGGTCGCGATGAACCGTTTCCTATCTCGGGCGGCGGAGAGGTCGCTACCTTTCCTAATGATCCTCAAGGGGTGCGTCGGCGCAGCTGGAGCTGTACAGTGGGGGCCCGTAGAGGACGAAGCGTTTCGAGAGCTGAAGGAGCACCTCAAGGTGCTGCCGACTTTGTCGCCCCCAGAAAGCGGAGAAACCCTCTTTCTATACCTGGCCGCAGGAGCGGAAGTGGTTAGCGGAGCGTTGATCCGAGAAGAAGGCAAGGTGCAGCGCCCGGTATACTACGTGAGCAGGACGTTGCAAGGAGCGGAAACAAGGTATACTGATCAGGAAAAGCTGGCCCTCGCCCTCATCCACTCGGCGCGGAGGTTGAGATCATACTTCCAAGCCCATCATGTGGTCGTCTTGATGAACGAGCCCCTGAAAGCGATCTTGGCGAAGCCTGAATCGTCGGGCAGACTGGCCAAGTGGGCCGTTGAGCTGGGAGAGCACGCCATCCAGTACGCCCCCAGGAAGGCGATCAAAGGACAAGTGATGGCAGACTTCTTAGCAGAAACCCCTTCGGCGATGGAGATCACAAACAAAGACCCGGTGGCGGATGCGATGGACATTCCACGTCGGACCCGACGTCGGGAGGACAGGACAGATTGGTGGAAACTCCACGTGGATGGCGCGTCGGGTGTCGAGGGCGCGGGGGCCGGTTTGATTGTCACGGACCCCGACGGACGAGAGACCACTTACGGCCTGCGTTTCGAGTTCCCGGCGACAAATAACGAGGCTGAGTATGAAGCACTGATAGCCGGGATGGAGATCGCCAAGAAGTTAGGGGCGAACAAGCTGGATGCATATGGCGACTCAGCTCTGGTGGCCAACCAGTTCAGCGGAACCTATCAGGCGAAGGAGCCGTCGATGCAGAAGTATTTGGCGAAGGTGAAAGCGCTAGCTACGTCTTTCGAGAACTTTGATGTCACCCGGGTCCCCCCCTCGGAGAACACCCGAGCAGATGCGCTCAGCAAGCTGGCTTCAACCGCCAGCAGTCACCTGTCGAAAGGGGTGCTAGTGGAGACGTTGACCGCGAGGTCGACGGAAGGCCAGGAACTGCTGGCCATCTCGACCGAACCCCCCAGCTGGATGACCCCGATCAAGGAGTACCTGTTCAGCGGGCAGGCCCCGGACGACGCTGGCAAGGCAAGACAGCTTGAGAGGAGAGCCTTGGAATTCGCCCTGAAGGACGGCGTGCTCTACAAGAAGGATACCTGCAGCCCTGGTTAAGATGCATCTCTCCTAGGCAGGCAGACCGACTGCTGGCGGAATTGCACGAAGGGACTTGTGGGAGCCACCAAGGGGCGAGGACGTTGGCTCTGAGGGCCTCGCGAGCGGGTTTTTACTGGCCGAACATGAGGACCGACGCCGACAAGTTGGTGAAGAAGTGTGTCAAATGCCAAGCCCACGACAAGGTGCTGCACTCTTTAGAAGTGCCGATGAAGAGCATATCGGGCCCATGGCCCTTCGCCAAATGGTGCACCTTTAGGAGTGCCGATGAAGAGCATATCGGGCCCATGGCCCTTCGCCAAATGGTGCACCTTTAGGAGTGCCGATGAAGAGCATATCGGGCCCATGGCCCTTCGCCAAATGGGGGATCGACATAGTTGGCCCATTCCCTATGGCGACGGGGAAGAGGCGTTTTCTCGTTGTGGTGGTGGACTACTTCACCAAATGGGAGGAAGCCCAGGCTGTGGCGAGCATTACCGGCAAGCGAATGACGAACTTCGTGTGGAGGAACGTCGTCTGCCGATTTGGACTGCCCCGAACCATTGTGAGCGACAATGGAAAGCAGTTTGAGGGAGAGCCGTTCAAGTCGTGGTGCACCCAGCTAGGGATCGAGCAAAGGTTTACGTCGGTGGCGCACCCCCAAGCGAATGGCTTGACGGAACGCACCAATGGGATAATCGTCCAGGGACTGAAGCGACGGCTGGATCAGGCCAAAGGGAGCTAGGTGGAAGTGCTTCCGTCGGTATTGTGGGAATACTAGACCACGCCCCGGACGGCCACGGGGGAATCGCCATACCGCCTGTGTTATGGGAGCGAGGCGATCATTCTCCCTGAAGTGATCATGCCGTCGCCGAGGCTCGCCGAGCCGTTGGCCGAACCGGAGAACGAGGAAGAAATCCGAGCCGGCCTGGACGAGCTCGAGCACCGGAGGGAGAAGGCAGCATTGACAGAGGCGGCGTACAAGTCTTACATCGAGCAGCGGTACAACAGCCGTGTCCGAGACCGCTCATTAAAGGTGGGCGAACTCGCTCTCCGGAAGAACGAAGCCAGCCGGGCCAAAGGAACGAAGAAGTTGGACGTCACATGGGAGGGACCGTACCAGGTAGCAGAGGTGCTAGGCAATGGAGCTTACAAGCTCCCGCACCTGGAATATGAGCAATCTCCGAAAGTTCTACGGATGACCAGGTATCAGCCTGGATATTTATGTATATATAGACAGTAAGCCTTAACCTGTGGGCGAGGAAAACACTTTTGGTCGGGTTCCCGACGCGATCATCCTGCCCCCGTTCACTTGCTCGGCGGGGGAATGATCGACAGGGGACTCGCTTTATTCTTTTGTGGCAAGTAATATAAAGCAGGCTTAGCGGTATGAATGTTATCTGCGCACACGTCGGGCAACATAACTTAGCTCGTTGCCCCCAAGAACCATCTTGGGGCTCAGCCGTGTCAGTCGTCTCGATGTCCACATGGACAGGTGAGCCCGACGATAAATCCGACGGCGAGCTCCGCGGGTTGTCGAGGCAACACTTAACTGATTTCGTTCGCTGGCCGATATAACTGAGCTCGTTGCCCCCAAGAACCACCTGGGGGCTTAGCCGCATCAGTCGCCTCGACGTCCACATGGACAGATGAGCCTAACGATGAACCCAACGGGGAGCTCCGCGGGTTGTCGAGGCGGCACTTAACTAATTTCGTTCGCTGGCCGACAAAATCGAGCTCGTTGCCCCCAAGATCCACCTGGGGGCTCAGCCGCGTCAGTCGCCTCGACGTCCACATGGACAGGTGAGCCCGATGATAAACCCGACGGCGAGCTCCGCAAGTTGTCGAGGCGACACTTAACTGATTTCGTTCGCTGACTGACATAATCGAGTTCGTTGCCCCCAAGATCCACCTGGGGGCTCAGCCGCATCAGGCGCCTCGATTTCCACGTGGAAAGGTGAGCCCGACGATGAACCGGACGGCGAGCTCCGCGGGTCGTCGAGGCAACGCTTAACTGATTTCGTTCGCTCTCCGACATAATCAAGCTAGTTGCCCCCGAGATCCACTTGGGGGCTCAGCCGCGTCAGTCACCTCGACGTCCACATGGACAGGTGAGCCCGACGGCGAGATCCACGGGGTGTCGAGGCAACCCCCAGCTGATTTTGTTCGAAGGCCGACATGATCAAGCTTGTTGCCACATGGACAACCGCTCAATTGGCACGGCTGACGGTAACCGCAACGCTGAGCTTGACGGTCACACAACGACCCTTATTCGATTTCGTGTTCTAGTCAACTTAGCTAAATTGGCCGCTCCAATTCACCTAGGAGCACGGTTAACCCGGCGAGGCGACGAAAGAAAGACAGCAACAAAAAGGGTGCGAAATCCAGTAAAGAAAGAAAGAAAGAAAATTGTCAAGAGTATGGAAAGAAAGGAAAGGAAATTGTCAGGAGTACGAAAAGAAATTAAAAGGCCACAAGCGGCGCAAAAAGACAAACTACGCCACGCAGGGAGGTCTTGAGGAGTTCTCTAGTTTCCATCCACTTTCTCGCCAACGTGCTCAGCCGACGGCTCGGTCACAGGATCGCCCTTCAACAGCCCAGCTTCTCCCAGGTCTTCCAGCAGACTATCAGGCACGCCGGGCTCAATAGCCTTGGCCCCCCCGTCGTCCGGACTCTGGTCGGACGGATGGATCGTCGAGGCGGCAAAAAGCAGCTGCAATTCAGGCCTGGCCGGAGGAGCCCACCTCACGAGCATCTCGGGACCCATGTCTGCAGACAGTTCAGAAAAATATTCCGTGAAGGGATACTTACTGAAGACGGAGAACAACTCGTCCAAGGAGCGGTCGAAACGAGGAGCATCGTCTGCGTACAACTCGTCCAAGTCAAAGGACCTTTAGATGGCTTGATGGAAGCGACGACGGGCATTGTCGCTGGAAGTTACCTTCAGAAAGAGGTCAGGAAGACCAACCTCAACGACCCACTTGTATTTGGCATCGGCGACGGCGATCCGAGCGTCGTAACCAGCGAGGGCCTCCTCGGCTTTCTGCAGCTTGAGGCGCATCTCCCCGAACAACTCCAGCTGGACTTGGGCCTCTTTCAGCTTTACATTGGCCAGATCTCGTTCAGCGACGGCAGTCCCGTTCTCGACTTGAAGAGCAGCTAGAGCCGTAGTCAAGTCATCAACCTTAGCTTGGAGGGTGGCTGGAACGGCGGCGACGACGGTCTCGTTCAGCTCATTGATCATCTGCTCCTGCTTCTGGTTCAAGTTGCGAGCGGCCTGGAGAGCTGCTTGGCAAGACACCACCTCACCCCGAGAATGAGCCGCGTCGAGGTTCAGACGGCCCAACTCACCTTGGAGGGAAGCAGACAGACAAGCTACCTACGGATACCAAACAGACCAACTCTTAGACACACATAAAAGGTGAAACAGAGAAGGAGAGGTGAGAGGGGGCGACGTACCTCTAAGCTGACAGAGTCATACCGATCCACGAGACTCGCTGAGTTGTGGAAGTTGACCATGGTGTTAGCGCGCCATGCCTCAAGACGACCTTTCGGAGTAGTCAGCGCAGGCCCTGCAGAACGGGGCGGCATGCTGGTGCCTGATGACCCTGCTTTGAGAAGTTTCCTCCTGTGCTGGTCGTCGGCATGTGGAAGGGAGGACGCATCAGCGGCACTGTTGTCGGTTGGCTCGCCCACCGACCTCTTGAGAGTCCTCCCCTGACCACCCGAGTCATCGTTATCCAGATAGATGACACGGGGGGAAAGGTGAGGAGAAGGCAAGGAGAGGTTGAGATGGGACTCCGTGGGCTGGGTGAGGCTGTCGGTATGCTGGGGCGTTGAAGAACGGGCTTGGCGACGTCGAGAACGGCGGCGATCAGACTCCATGAGTGCTTCGGTAGTTTGGAGGTCGGCTTGGACGTCCGTCTGAAAGTCTCCCTCGCCGTCAGTATCCTCAGAACCTATTGGTGATGGCAAGAAAAATTAGCAGAACATCATCATAAAGTGGGAAAAGAGGGATAAAACAGCAAAGAACTTAAACACTAAACGACCTTCCGGGCCCTCGGAAGACGTGGCTGGGTGAACGGGAATGTCGAACCGCCAGTAAGGAAGGCCGCACTCGCTAAGGAGCTTGTCTGAATTAACCGCCGTCCACAGCATAGTCCCTCTCTTCAGTTTACGTACCTCTGGGTCTAGCACGGCCGCCTCGCCGTCGCTAGGCCTGAGCCCGCGGGTTGCCGGGTCGCCAACCGGGTACTTGACCCGACCGGTGCGAGGACCCCACACCAGTTCGTCGGCCACACACACAAATTTCGACCCCCACCCGGACTTCTTGGGCCTCTTCTGGAGCAAGGACTTGCCGATGGATGGTCAGAATTTGAGGTGGCAATAGCCCTTGTCGACGCAGGGGTAAGTGAACGTGCGCAGTAGAGGAAGCGACGGGATGACCTGCTGCTGAGAGCACACGATCTGAAAACCGATCAAGACCTTGACGGAGTTGGGCTGCAGGTAGCACAAATCAAGGCCGAAAAAGACAAGAGCTTCCTTTAAAAAGCCGGTCAACGGAAAACGGAGGCCACTGGCGAAGAGGTACTCGCAGTATATGGCGGTGAAGCCCTTGGGGGCCTCCGCCACCAGTTGCTCGGCCGTGGGAAGGCGGATCTGAGCCTCCAAATCCGAAAATCCGAGCCCTACCGTGTTTCGGCATTTTTCCCTGAAACCCTCGACATCACTGGTCGTGGTAGTGCTTCTTAGGCCGGGACCCAGGCGAGAATCAGCCATTGGAACGGCAGGAATCGGAGGACCGAGGAAGGTCGTCGGAATAAAAGAGATGATGAAAAAGAGGAATACCTGAATGAAGATGGAGAGATACTGCGACGAGAAAACTCTAGAATGATGAATTGAAGAGAATGAGAAGAGATTTTTTTCAAATAAAAGGGGGAGGCAGCGAATTTAAGACTGAGTGGGAAACCGTGATCGAGGCGGACCTACGCACCATCAAGAAACGGGGATGGCAAACACGCGTTGGACATGCATTAAAGAGAGAGTTTGAAGCGGTTCGAAGGGGAGAGCAAAGGTCAGGCCCATCCCATTTTTAGTCCTTCGCCCGCGTTTGGCAAACACACCCTCGCACTTTGGGGGACTTGTGAGGATCGTGGGCCTGATGATCCGGTCAACGGCTCAAACGACGGGTCAAGCGGCAGTCCAGCAGGCCCGTCAGTGTCAAGGGCAAAGGGGAATAAAGGCAAGAGGAATCGGGCCCAACATAAGCCCACGGACCATCCTTAAACCCTACGGAGAAGAACCTTGACCGAGGGTATAAGAGGAAGCAGAGGGGGAAGACGGAAGGTAAGTTCACAAACACCACTGTAGACGTAGATCTCAAACACTGCCAGAAAGCTAACTTTGGCATCGGAGTGGAAACGGCTGTCGCCCTCCCCGCGCTGACCTTGCCTTTACTTATCTACTCGCAAGTTAGCTGTCGACGGCCTTATCTAGAGTGAATTCCGTGTTCGTGGCCGTAACAACAACCAAAAGAGATCTCAGATCTTCCTTCAATTTGTTATTATCTTGCTTCATCATCATCTGTTTTTGTTCGTTCAGAATATCACCATCAATATTGCCTTCAGTCAGCTGTGTTGAACAAAGTAGAAATGTCCTGACAACCCTCAAGCGCCAGATCATGATTTCTAATTCCATTTCATCCGAGCGGCTATTACTTTGTTCCCTCCGACATTGCAGCTTATCCAAGGCAACAACAAGTTGAGAAGTTGAGAAGAGTCCAACAGACACATAAATGAGTCAGGATTCATATATAATAAAGGGACAAGGAAACACAAATCCAACAACTTTCAGACATAAAAATATGCATAATATGCTAATCACACAGGTGGAAATAGAAATTCTTACAACTTAATTCCATCAGCCTAAGAACAATGGTTGGAACTGCAACTGTGTGTTAAATATCGAGTGGGGTAAACAACTGTGACAATGGAGCATTAACAGCAAGTAATGAGTTGGGAACCAAGAAAGTATGAATAGTAAACAAAACAAATCTAGGACTATTTGAAAACTTCGACTTAACTAATCTCATTTCAGAAAGAATAATCTAACTTCAACATTTAGTTCAACCAGAATAATCTCAATTCAACTAAACTAATCTCAGTTCAGCTAGAATAGTTTCAGTTTAACTAAACTAATCTCAATTGACACGGCCAAAATAGAACATAATCTGCTACTCATCATACTAAAAAAAATAGAAGAAGAAATAGGAGATCATACCATTTAATTCGTGTAGCTTACGACCAGGTGGGAGGATCTGAATATCATATCAATCATGATGGCAAAGGTGTAAGGGAAACCAGAAGAACAAGCAAGGAAGATGTAATGTGCTACTAGCTTACATTGCCTATCTTATCTTCTTTCACCACATATTTTGCTTTCTCAAATTTTGAAGTCAACTCTTTTCACTGCAGATACCAATCTCGAAATGAACAATCTGAGATAAAAATCAGTACATATGCACGGATGGATGGACTAAACAGATAGGAGAAAATATAATCGTACCAAGGTGTGTAGAATCCAACAGCTCAAGAACAAATTGCTAGATTCTGCAAAATAACTGCATTGAAAAGGAACTGAAAAGCAAATGAAATATGAAATATGAATACGAAACAAGAAAAGAGAAACTGAGGAAGGTGATGAGTGATCATATAAAAATTGTTCCTACTGCTCTGAAACAAAAAAAAATTGCTTATATTATATCCCCGCCAAGGTTTTTTTTTTTTTTAATCAAAATCCACCATTGGTGGGGGGAAATTCATTGGGCTCCCCAAACCCTGCCAAAAAAATGGACATTTTCCAATTCATTACAGCAGTAGCCATTGATATGGCTCAAAATGAATGAATAAATAGGCTTAGAGCATTCTACACTACTAACTGAGTTCTACAGACTCTAGACCCCGAGCATGTTAGCGAATCACAAGGAAACACAAGACTGCCAAGGGAGGAGTGCAGAGAAACAGTTATAGGTCAAAAATTCCTGCAGAGGCTTTTTGATCACTGGTGCCAAGAAATAGTAGCAACTTTTACATGAAGCCTGTGATGTCCAAAATGGTATGTGTGCTGAAGGGAAGACTGGAACCCATTGATCTCCTTTCAATGGGCCTTCTGGCACCTGAGAAAATTAAATATCAGTAGCATCTGTTCAGAGAGGTTTTTTTAGGATCTAACACTTGGCATGCCTATTTTCTCAAGCTGAATTGAATTTTTGAGCACTGTTGGGGCTTGACTCAAAGTCAAAATTCTCTGAGCCTGTTGAGAAGATGCATATTTTGCAAGGAAATCTGCAGTCATATTCCCCTCTCTAAACACATGTTTGACTGTTCTATCACATAACCTCTGATTAATATCAAAGCATATGCTATAAAGACTTCAGTGTGCAGTGTGTGGATTTAGAATACAATTTATGGCATGAAGACAGTCACTCTCCAACATGAATGGAGCCTGCATCAGCCTGCCATTATCTAAACCAAACTGAAGTGCTAGGATTTCAGCATGTAATGGTGAGAATGCAGTGACCTGTTTCATCATCATTCTAATCACAATACCTTGATTATTTCTAGCAATTAGGCCTAAACCAGCTGCACCATTTATAAAGGAGGCATCAACGTTAATCTTAAAACCTATTTCAGGGGGAATCCATCTCACTGCTCTAGCAACTTTAGGTTTTTTTTTTGTCTCAAAAAAGGAATCAAATCCATAGTTAAAAGATCCCTATATTTCACTGAGTTACCACTGAGAGGAAAAGCTGTGAATATTAGAGAGACTTTCTTAGTTATCTGTAGGATCATTGCATGCTTATTATCCATTATATTTTCAAACAAGAATTTATTCCTTCTGCACCACATATACCATATGCTTGTGATTACAGTAGTTATAAAAAGTTGTGTGTGCATTTTGCTGACTCCCTTATAGCTGAGATAAAAACCAATCCTATGCCTATATGAGAGGAAAATGGGAACAGAAGACTGGAAAGCACTATGTATGAAATCAAAAATTGCAATATTTTTTGGGCATGTATTAAAGAAGTGATCAATTGTGTCTGAATTTCCACAGAAAGGGCATTTAGAAGCAAGATTGATCCCAAATTTAATAATGATATCATCAAAAGGAACTAGGCAATTCACCAGTCTCCATATTAACACAGACATTTGAACTGGGATAAACTTTGACCATACCTTTTTAATTGAGTACAGATCTTCTGAGTGAGATTTGAGAGTTTTGTATGCTGATCTGATAGTGAACTGGCCTGCCCCTTCCAACTTCCAAACCAGCCTATCCTCGTGTGAGTATCTGATCTCTGCCACCTGCAACATTGAAATTAAATTGGTAGCCATGTGAGGCTCCAGGGCAGTTAAGACCTGCAGTTTATTGGCACAGGAACCCCTTCTGGCCATTTGTAATACAATGCTCCATTCCCAAGCCAATTTGAGTCCCAAAAAGATGCATCCCCTTTGCCTATTATGACCTGACTTTGTTGATTGGACCACTCAGTAACCTGGCAGATCCTCCTCCAAGTTTGAGAATTTTTGTACAGTTTTGGTGCTGCCCAGAGATAAGCTGACCAAATAGTGGTATTATGTTGCATTTTCCACCAAAGCTTGCATGAGAAAGCAGTGATTGTTGCCCTAATATCCCTGACACCCAGGCCATTTTCACTCCTATCAGTGGTCATTTTACTCCACCTTCTCCATATCTTCCTCTTTCCCATTTCAGATTCTCCCCAAAAGAATCTTCCAGCCATAATTTCCATCCTCTTAATAACAGTTTCAGGTGGATTTAGGACAACAAAAAAATGGTTAAGAACTGACAGATATACATAATTCAGGAGAATTAGCCTTCCTGCATATGATAACCATTTGTTTTTCCAGCCTGAAAGCAAACCTTGCATTCTCTCCAGCAGAGGCTGGTAATGGCAAACTTTATTTCTCCCACAGAAAATTGGCACACCAAGATATTTGAAAGGAAACTGACCCTGTTTCATTCCCATCTTTCTTTTTATCATCCTTCTTCTAGGTACTGTCTCATCCTTATGCACATAAAATTCAGACTTTGTAAAATTCACCTTCTGCCCTGAACTGACCTCATATGCAGTCAAGAATTTTTTGATTCTTCTTAGATTCTTTTTGGATGCCCTAGAGAAGATGATTGTGTCATCAGCATACATCAAATGAGAGGTGATCTCAGTACCCCTTGGCATAACAAATGATTCCAAATATTGACTCTGGATTAAATGCTTCAAGCCCCTTGAGAAAGCCTCTGTTGCAATGTTATAAAGAAAAGGGGACAGTGGGTCCCCCTGCTTGATCCCTCTGGTGGATGAGAAAAAACCATTTGCAGCTCCATTTATCAAAAGTGAGAACCAGAGCCCTAATATTCTTCATAGCACCTTCACAGTATGGCCATGGAACCCAAAGGCCAAAAGTATAGAATTTAGAAAACTCCATGAGATTCTGTCAAAAGCTTTCTGCATATCCAACTTGAAGATGATATTTTTACTAGATGGTATTCTGTTCAGCACTCTAACCATTTCTTGCATATGCAAGATATTATCTGCAATGTCCCTACCCCTCATGAAAGCTGACTGTTCCTGTGAAATCATTTTTCCCATAACTGGCTTGAAGCTTTCCATCATGATCTTAGAAAAGACTTTGCTAACAAAGTTGGATAAGCTGATTGGCCTGAATTCAGAAAAGGAACTAGGGTTCTGAGTCTTTGGAATCAGAGTGAGCCATGTACTTGCCATGGCCCTTGGCATGCATGATCCTTCCATAAAATCCTTCGCTGCTTCCATCAAGTCCTCCTTAATGACATCCCAGCAGTGAGTGTAGAAATGGCCAGAAAAACCATCAGATCCTGGTGCACCATTTTTATTTAGACCAAACACTGCCCCCTGTAGCTCCTCCATAGTAACTGGTCTGAGAAGGTCTGAATTGTCATCTTCGGTAATTACTCTAGGTATCAGCTCCATAAAATATTTCATATATCTCCCAGATCTATTTAAGTCCTCCTCATTAAGTAAATTTTGAAAAAATTCAACTCCTTCATTGTCAATCCTTTCTGGTTCTGAAGTCCATACTCCACTTCCAGTCTTGATCTTGGTGATCCTGGCCCTTGTCTTCTTCTCCCTAACCACATTATGGTAGTATTTTGTGTTGGTATCTCCCTCCCTTAGCCATTTGACATTAGCCTTCTGTTTCCAGAACATATCATTTTCTTTTTGCACCCTAGTCAATATAGCCATCCTTCTGCTGAGCTCAATTTTATCAACTTCCTCACCTGTTTCCTGAAACTTTAGCTCACTCTCTTCAACCTCCTTTTCAGCTTTCTCTATATTACTGTGCACATTCCCAAACTTCTCCCAGTTCCAGTTTTTTAGCACTTGCTTGAGCCTTTTCAATTTTCTAACCATCCTTCTCATTCCCTGATCTGAAGTCTCTTCCTGCCAGCACCCTGCTACTATTTCTAGAAAATCACTCCTACAAGTCCACATTTCCTGGAACCTGAAGGGTTTAGGTGTATGAATTTCAGAGGTTTGGATAGAGAGGACAAGGGGATTATGATCAGAGGTAGCTCTATTTCTGATCTGGATTGAGCTGTGAGGAAAGAGGTCACTCCACTCTCCATTGCTTAGACCCCTGTCAAGTCTTTGCAACATCAGATCCTGCTTTGTTCTATTATTTTACCATGTAAACCTATTTCCCACTGTGTTGATCTCCATCAGGTTCTTACCAGCAACGAAACCACTAAAGTCTCTTATACTCCTAGCTGAGGGGGGGTTCCTACCTTTTCTTTCACTGCAAGTTGCAATTGCATTAAAATCCCCAATGAACACTGTGGGAGAATCAGGTACTACTGTTAAGTCTTCCCGTAATTTCTCCCTCAGTTTCCTGGTTACTTTTGCATACACAAAACAGCAGTTCCAAACAATTTGGCACATAATTTTCTGAACTGAAACTAATAAGAACTGGTCAGATTGGTTAATCACATTTATTTCCATATTATCTTTCCATAATAACCATATTTTAGCATGCTGAGCAGTTAAAGCATTGTGAAATTGCAGATCAAACTGAAGTTGATTAATGTCTGTACTAATGTGCATAGGCTCTATAATACATACAAGATCTATATTATGTGTCATAATGAGTGACTGTAATCTAATGATTGATTTTGTGTAACCTCTAACATTCCAAACTAGTATATTACCATAAATGTTGTAACTAATCATAGACTTGTGGTTTTAGACTTTTGTGAAAATCTTAACCATTGTTCTACAGTTTTGCTACCAACTGGCATCCCTCTTTTATTTTTATTTTTGGGCTCAGTTATTGTTTCATCAGTAATAGGTACAATACCTTCAGAACTAACCTCCTCCTTATCTGGTGGTTGCAGTTCAGTGTTCAGCTCAGATGGAGCTTCCTCATAGCCTGAGCTGTTGTCATCTTCATAGTCCTGCAATACATGAAAAGGGTTAGAAGTATTGACTACAATTGGGGGGTGGTATGGTACCAGTGCAAGGTCACTTGGACTATGTCCATGGTTTTTTGGCTTGTTACTGGGTAGATGAAGGTCATCAAAGGAGTAAAAAGGTATTTTGGTGGGGACTGTGACTAGTTTAAGGATATCTGCTGGTTGAGCATTGCTAAGAACAATCTCAGGGTTGGTGCTTTTGAGCTGAGGGAGTGGGGGTTGGGGCTGGATAGGTCTAGAACTACTTGCAGATGAGTGCAGGGTGACTAGTTGCTGTTGTTTTTCAGGCTGTGAAGTTTGTTGCTGTAACTGAGAGTCATCATTTTTGGCTTGCTCCTGCAGATGTTTGTTTTTTTGTGCCCTATTGAGGCCAGAACCACTTGCATTTGATGTTTTCCATTCCCCTGTGACCACCTCTTTGGCCACCATCTTCTTGTTGTGCGATTTCCTCAATTCAGGGTGCAGAAAACCACACCTCTGATCTTCATGGCCTAAACGCTTGCAGTATGTACAATAGTACGGGACATTCTCGTATTCGATCTCGCATTCAACATACTTGTTAGGAGCTCCGATAATGATGGATGGTTGCAGTGGCTGGAGGAGATCCACTTCCACACACATTTTTATTGCCGACGGCCTAGAGAGTGAAGCTGTAGCAGCATCCATCTTCACAAAAACACCGATTTGATTTCCAATGTCTTCAATCGCCGAGGTGTTGTAGTAGAGGATAGGGGGTTTGTGGATGGTAGCCCACACCGGCACGATTGAAGATTCTGTGTCAGTAGAAAATTCCGGCGACCACTTCAGAATTTTCATAGGTTTGCCGTTGATGCTGCAGACTGCTCGCATCCAGAAGCGGTGATAATCATCCTTATCCTCAATGCAGATGAGAATATGTCTGTAATCCAACGAGCCGATCTAATACTTCCCTGAAATGCCCATTGCTTGGAACGCCTTATGAACTAGCTCCATCGGCGGCTTCCCACTGGTGAATTTTCCGATGAGGGCCGTGCTGTAGTGAGCAGCGAAAGTGTCATTGGCTTCAGAGGCGTAGATGCATGCTATTTTACCATTAACTCTGTGTGAAATTGGCTTGATCTCTGGATTAGAAGGGAGGGTAGAAGAGAGGGGTTGGCTTTTGGGGGCTAGAGCATCCCGGAATAATTTTCCGGCGAGATTTCCGCCCCCCAGGCGGCGGTTCCGCCATGGGAAGACGTTAGAAAGACGTTAGGTAGTCGTTTATGGTGTCAGTTGGCTGATAACGGCAATAATTGAGGCTGAAATTTTGGAATTAGTGCGACGCGTGTATTACAATCTAGGAGAGAAGGCAGAGCATGTTTCTAGAGAGAGTGTATCCCCCGCCAAGGTTTGTTTGAACAGACAACAAATAACAATCACATTTTGCAGAAACCTATGATTAATATTCATTCATCAAACACAAATTTCAAGGTCATCAAGTAATATAATCAACAAAATAATCATAAAAAGTGGAGTACTCTTTTGGTGATGTTTCTGCCATTTTAGGTTGCGCCACCTCTTTGATGGCCGTTGTCTAGATAAGAATATATTATACTGACTTTTGAGTGAGGGCTACATCGATGAAGATTTTAAAGCTGTGTCGCTGGAGACTACAGGGGTTTGGGGGTTTTGGAAGATGAAGTGACAAGGGTAATTTTGTCTTTTCGCTATTTTGGAACTTTTCAATCGGGAAGTAAAAGTGCTTTTCAAGGTGTGTACATACAAATGGTCTTTCAACATTTTTGTGAAATTACAGGTTTCCTTCAAAAAATTCTTAAAACATTGCTAACTTTTGATGAAATGTTCACAAAATATTGTATAAATTAATGTCGTCAAATAAGGTGGTGACAGATAAGTAAATCTGATAAAATAATACTCTATGTCCCGTCTCGATTATTTCTTACATTTATTCACGCTCTTTCTTTGAATTGTCTTGCGTTTATATTCCGACCTACTAAATACAGTCCGTATTTTTATTATATAATCATATATATAATAATTATGATATATAATTGATTTACAAGTGTATGCAATAACTGTAATATATATGATGTATATGTTTGAAATACATAATTATTGACCATATCATATATCGATGACATATTTTTATTTTATACCACAAAATATGTAAAATACGGATTTTATATAACATACCCATTTACACTTTGACAGGGTTATAAAATACTCAAGTTAGAGACACTGTAAACCCTCTATGGCTTGTGTAAATCTTTGACTATTGTTTATCTCGACAGCAAAGGAAAGGATTTATAATGGTTTTAAAGCAGTGAATGAGCAGTGATTCAGGGAGGATTCATCTTATATAATCCCACCTTAACCAAAAATTAATTAATTTTTCTTTTTATCCGTTTTAATTAAATTTTTTTTATTTCTATTCTTTCTCTTTTCTCAAAGAAAATAGTTATAAAATAACACATTTATTCTTCATAAGTTTCTATCAATAACTATAATTAGAAGTGATAATCTCCTTTTACCCTCTAAAAATAAAATTACAACATATAATATATCATCTCCTAAAAATCAGAACCAAAATCAACTACTCTCTCCTCCTCTTTAATATTGTCTCACTTTTTTTGCCAAACTTTTTTATTTCATGTTTGACCATTATTAATTTTATATTATACTTAACAATTATATATGAAGATTTTATATTCAAAAACTACAGCATTCAAAGAATCTAACAATCATATATATCATATGATGATATAATATTATATGATGATATATAACTTATACATCATAACTTATTAATGTTTAAATATGAGATAAAAAATTCACTATTTAAATAGAATAATATAAAAGAAACGGAGGGAGGGAGTAGGAAATTTGGCCGGGTCGAAGGGAGCGGTTAAGTGGACCAAGAAGATGTTGAATATTCATTTTAAATATCCAAAGCCAACAAAACTTGCTCAGTGTATGGATGCCCATGTGTTGTCTCAATTTTTTATGTCCATATATTGCCAGAGAGAAACATTAATTAGAAACATAAACAAACATTGAAGATTGAATTTCCTCAACATTTCCTCTCTTTCCATGGAGCAAATATGATGTTTACTCAAATGCAGTGGAGGCGATGAAATGACTCACATTCATGCTCTGTTGAATCTTTTCTCTTCTCAGATTAATGTGTTGCAGACTTCAACGTGGTATGTCTGCTTCCTCGTATATACTTGTTGTGACAATAGAAAAATTGGAGAAATTAGAAGATAATTAGTTGTATAAATAACTGCTACGCTGGAAATTAGTCTTTACATTTGTGATGAATAATATGATTGAAATTACTATCGATCAAACTATCAGTGTTCTTATACGATATATCTACTTCAGCAAGTATGTTTAACCATACAACAAAGTTTAAACAGTAAAAGAAAGAACACACGATATGTTTACGCAGTTCGGTGTAACCACACCTACATCTGCGAGGCATTGCCCAATCCGAAACTCATTCACTAGATAATCTTTTTTAAAAATAAAAATAAAAGCCACCCTTAGGTGAGGGAGATTTTATTAGGCATCCCAAACCCTAAAAAATGCCATACAAATGGCTAGTGTTTACATCAACAAGGATGACAAAATGGGGACCAGAGGTCCTATAGCATAGGAATGCTATCAAAAAAGGACTACAACTGTGTCTAATCCTATAGCTTTTGCCAGAAACTAAGCAATCAAGCCCTTGAAACCTGTTAGGGAATTGCAGTGCAAAACCCAAAGCGGTACCAAGAGAAGATTGATAGTTAAAAGACAGTAAATAGCAAAAACTTGTTTGCTGCTCTTCCTGATCCAGAGAGTGCCTCATTTGTTGCAAGATTCTTTTATCTGAGAAGTGATAACTGCACATGAAACATAGATTAGTAGCATCTGTTAGTCACTCTTAAGGATGGCATACCAACTCTATCCAGGTGCAAGGCACCAGAGATAGGACTAGGCAGATCTGCCTGTGCAAGATCAGTAGAGAGTTTCTCAGAAAAAGCAAATTTAGAGAGTCTATCTGCTAAGGTGTTGGCTTCTCTAAAAATGTGTAAGATAGGAATTTTGTACTCATTTATTACAGATGCCAGATTGAACATTTCCCATGGAGCAATGTATGGTTCATTTGATGCTCTGACTGTATTAAGGCAGTCAGATTCAATGCAAAAGGGCTGTTGTAACTCAGTCCCCAGAATAGAGGCCATATGGATAGCCATCATTTTAGAATGAAAGGGGGAATCAGATCTGGCAAAGACAGTTCTGATCTTTACTATGTGTCCAGTGCTATTTCTAGCTATAAGTCCTATCCCAGTGAAGTGAGGTTGATGCCAAGAGGCATCAACATTAATTTTAATGCCTGTATCTGGGGGACCATTTTAAGCAGAGAATTTGGGGTTGTGGGGGCCTTGTGTGCAAAGGAAAAAAACCAAGGGAGGAAAGCTCTATGTCAAAGGGGCTGACTGAGAATATAGGTCTGGCACTAAATATGTGAAAAATCTCATCAGTCACCTGTTTCCTCAGTGATTATGCATTACAAGAGATATTATCAAAGATCAAAGAATTTCTGGCTTTCCAGAGTGTCCAACAAATTATACTAGGAACAGTTTGGTACAGAGAGTGGTGTAGTTTGGTTTTGCCATGAAAAGACCAATAGAATGAAAGTCTATCCCATAATGTAGGGAACTGGAAATCTTGTGATCCAACCATATAATGAAACAATGACCACAAAGATTTAGCCAAATAACACTCATTAAAAGCATGTTCCAGGAAATCTACATTATGACAGAATAAGCATTTAGAAGGAAAACAGAATCCCATTATCATAAGCACATCTGGAAAAGGCAAAAAAGAGTTGACCAGTTTCCACATTAAAATGCTGACTTTCTTTTGCACTGTGACACTCCAAATATTTTTTAGTGAAGAAAAGGTACCTCTGGCAGCTTGCATCACAACATATCCTGATTTGAAGGAGAAAGATCCCTGGGTGCTAGGCATCCAGATTAATCTGTCAAACCTATCCTTCAGTGATGCTGTCTGTAAAAAATTAAGTACATAAGCTGAAAAAAGATTGAGTACAGATGGGAGCATCTGACTTCTATCATTAATAAATTCTTCAACTGAGGTATTCAAAGGAATGTTGGTTAAGTCTGGGTTATGTAAACTGGATAAGGACCCTAGCCCAGACCAATTGGAACTCCAGAAATTACACTTCCCATTCCCATGGATAACTCTAGTCAAAGATTCAGCTTTGGGAGATATTGCACTGATCCTTTTCCAATTTGGTGAAGTTCTGTATGAAGGAGGGAATAGCCATAAGAATTGGGACCATAGTGTTTCTCTCATTTGAAACTTCCACCATAGTTTCAATGAGCAAGTTCTGACAATAGTATTTATGGATCTTAATCCAATTCCATTCTGCTCATAAGGGAAGCAGAGGTCTTGCCATTTTTCCATACTTTCTTTGGTTTCAGAGCCGTCTCTCCCCAGAAAAATAATGATAGTAACTTTTCTATCTTTTTAATGACACTCACTGGAGGTTTCATAACACTCCATATGTGTTGAGCGATGGAGCAGATACAAGACTTAATGAGGGTTATTTTACCACCTGTGGATAGCCATTTGTTTTTCCAATTTGTGAGCCTATTTTCAATTTTCTGAACAAGTGGCTGGAAGTATGAGACCAGGGTATAGTTACAAAGTATAGTTACAAAGTTCACAAACTATTAACTATCTATTGACTTATCTTTCCGTGTGAATCTGTGAGCTCCCCTCACAGCCAATCAGCAACTCCTCGCTGCTATCTCGACCACCTCTCCCGAGGTATTAAGATTATCTAATTTCGGACTCTGGTGAAGACAAAGGCTAGTTGAATTCCTCGAATCAACGCTGCTCCAAAACATAAAGCTATTCTGTAGTGCAGAATACTTTCACTCAAGATGGATACTTTATGTCGCAACATACGTCTCTCTATATAGTCTCAAGTTGTGCTGCCGTGTTGATCTTCTCGGTCCTTCAATCACGGTAATGCTGATCTCCTCATCTAGTTAATCACAGCTGTAATTAATCTCCTAGCTATATTCTACTTCTATAGCTGAACTATAAGAAATATAATCTTTCCTTATTTGAGACTAATCCTAACTAAAATACAACTCTATCATATATTCCTATGCTAATCAAATCTGCACTTGAATATCTCTGAATATCATTCTGTGCATCTTGGAATATCTTCTCTGATTGCACACCAGTTGTACTTCAACACAATGACTGTTGCTCGGTTTCTAATTCTGCTAGAGCAAGTGTTTAAACTCCAGTATGTTTAAACATAATGTATTCTACAAAATAGCCAATTATATCGTCCTGAAACTTCTGGACTCTTCAATCTCCCCCTTTGGCATTTTGTGGAACCATAACAACTATTTTGATGCACATAACCAACACATAACCACCCCTTTCATTTAGAAATCCAGACTTCACTCTTGTAAGCATCAAATAGATCAGAAACATATGAATTTTCAATAAACTCCCCCTACTCACCAGATGTAGATAGAGACAGTCATAAATGCCATGGCCATAACAATGTTTCAACATAAATGGACACATTAATAAACTCAAACACAACCCTAAATCATCCAAAATAAATGGCCATCACACATCATCAAAATATTATCCCCCTTGGGAACATAAAATGTGCCAAAACTAGACCAAAAATATCCCAAAAAGAACAAAAATAACTCCCAGAATTCAATAGAAATAACAAGATCATGAGAGAGAGAGAAAGAGAATAAAACTAGCAGAACTGCTCAGAAATTTTGAAAACCACTAGTTTCATCATCAGTCTCAGCAATGGCCTCCAACTCAGCTTCAAGATCTGCCAACCTCAATCTGTGATATCTGATCTGGTCCCTTAGCTCCCTCTTTATAACTGTGGCAAAGTCTTCTTCAGCTGGAATGTCATCTGAGTCATCCTCAACTTCTTCAGCTGCAGCAGGAAGATCATTCATCTTTCTAAAGATGGTGTTATTTACTTGAACCTCATCACAAAAAATGATCTTGTCATCCACTTCATCCACAACCCCAACATGATGCAGCAATCAGTAATAAGGGCAGGATAAGAAAGATATTCATCAGACTTTGCTTCCTAGCCACATGAATTCTGTCAAACAGAAACCATCCCAGATTAAAAGGCCTCCTGGTGCCAATGCAGTACAAAACACATGTCATCTCTTCTGTCACCAAGGACACATTCTTGGACATGGCCCACATGTTCTCAATCACTCTATACATACAGAAATACTTCTGTGAGAGAGAAGAGGCTCTAATGGCTGTAGAATTTCCCCACTCACCTAGGAAACCACATGTCATCTCTACAGCAACAACATCATAATCTACTGTATAATCCTCAGGATAGACATCATTTGGGCATCTGCTATGATCAGAACCCAGCACTAAGTTTATGACAAAAGGGTCAAATCTATACATCTTCCCTTTAATGGAGATCTTGCGATACCAAGGAGAAGAAGAATCCTTGTTTGCATTCTTCAGATTGGCATAGAATTCATGCACCAGGGATTGGTTGGCACTAATATAGAAGTTAGCAGGTCCAAACATATGAATCCTCTTCATATAAGAAACAAAACCAACATGTTTAAACTTTTCTGTCAACCTCTTCTCAACATGCATCTTCTTATTGCAAAGCCCATCATAGATGTCCAGTGACTTCTTGGAGTAAAATCTGTCATCAAACACAGTCTGCAGTAGGGGTCATCATCCCCAAACTTCCACTTAGACCTCCTTCTTCCAGAATTTGTATTGTCAATTGTCAGGGAGCTGGGCCGAGAGCCCACTCCCTCTTTATTGGGCTCCAGCCCAAATGGAAACCCTAAGGAGGCTCCTCCTCATGAGACTATAAAAGACAAGGAAGGTAACAAGAAAAGGGCTCTCTTCTCTTTCTCTCTCTCTGGGATCTGAATTCTCCCTCTTTTCTCCTCACATATCCATCTATGCCCCCTAAAGCCATCAAAGCTTACTTAGGCATCGGAGCGGGCACGGGCAATAGCCCTCCCGCCCTGAGTGATGTCATGTTATGGATTTGCAGGTACCCAGATGATTTTCTCACCGGAGAGGGACTACCCCTGGACGGGATCATGGCCCGTACGTCGGCTTGAAAGTCGGCCCGTCCGTCGGCTCATCAGTCGGCTCGTCTGTCGGCTCGTCAGTCCGCCCGTCAGTCTGATGGACAGGTGTCCAGATGCTTTGCTCACCGGAGAGGGACTGTTCCCGTTGGTATCTCGACCTGTTCACCCGTTAGTCCGGCCGTCAGCCTGCCCGTCGGTCTGACGCACAGGACCCAGACCTGTCCCGGCACTGTCTGCTATTCAGGGAAATTTGGGGCTGTAACATTGGTGCCGTCTGTGGGGATTAAACGTTTAGTCGCCCACGCAGTTCATGGATGCTTCCGAATCATCCTCCATGGAGCTAAATCATACGCTCAAGGTTAGTTTCTTGTGAAAAGGGGAATATCTCCACCAAAGATACCACCTTTAGAGCCAAATAGTTCAGATCTGTAAAAGTCAACCAGCAAAAAGCTAGCACAGATTAATTCCATTCATTTTAGCCCAAAAAGTGAAGGTTTTCGACAAAGATCCGACCTTTATGGCTTAGATCCCAGATCTGTGTTAAATAGCTATGAAGACATCATAAACTAGTCATAAACTTTCGTTCTTGATTGTTAGAAAAACTATTCATGCTCTTCTTTTCCGCAAAGGAAGAAGCCATACCCATATATGTGCAAACACCATCCTAAATATCTCTTTACACATTTCCTTTTTGGGGGAAGAGTGTACTATAACTTAGCACATGTGCACAAATGGTACGATCTAAAAAATATGATGTTTCTGCAAAATCAACCTGTCGAGTGACAAGTAGAGTCATCTGGTTGCCTCGACGGTTGCCTCCGACGGTCATCTCAACGGTTGCCCCGACGTGTGGACGAGCCCGCAGCGCAGGCCGCAGACGTTGAACATGCTCCGTGACAATGTGTAAGGATGCTTCAGACGGTACTCACTTTAATTGCGCATAATATTGCCTTGCTCGATTGTATTTGTCATTCATGCATATGGAGAATCTGCTCGAGGCATCGGGTGATTCGCCAGTCGAATGACCTGCCCGACGGATCTCTGGGTGAGACTTGGGGCCAAGAGCGAGGGCGAAACAAGATAAAGGGGCCGATAGTTGCTCCAATGGTCGCTTCAACGGTTGCCTCAATGGTTGCCTCTGACGATTGCATCAACGATCACCTCGACGGTTGCCCGACAAGATAGAGAGGCCGATATTTCCTTCAACGGTTGCTCCCAACGGTTGCCCCGACAGTTGCTCCAACGGTCGCTTCAACGGTTGCCTCGATGGTTACCTCTGACGATTGCATCGACAGTCACCTCGACGGTTGCCCGACAAGATAGAGAGGCTGATAGTTTCTTCAACGGCTGCTCCCAACGGTTGCCCCGACAGTTGCTCCAACGGTCGCTTCAATGGGTGCCTCGACGGTTGCCTCAGACGATTGCATCAACGGTCACCTCGATGGTTGCTCGACAAGATAGAGAGGTCGATAGTTCCTCCAACGGTTGCTTCCAACGGTTTCCCCGCCAGTCACTCCAACGGTCGCCCCGAGAGTAGCTCCCTGACAGTTGCTCCAACGCTCGTTGAAGGTAGGAGAGCTTGCCCTCCGGAAGAATGAGGCCAGCCGAGCAGAAGAGACGAAGGAACTGGACGTCGCGTAGGAGGGTCCATACCAAGTGGCTGAAGCGCTTGGCAATGGAGCTTACAAACTCCACAACATGGCGGGCGAGCCCGTTCCCCAGACGTGGAACATGAGCAACCTCAGGAAGTTCTATGGATCACCAGGTATCGGCCTGGAGATTTATGTGTTTTCTTTTGTGGCAAGTAATATAAAGCAGGTCTTGGCGGTACTTATGTTTAGTTACCCACGCTTGCTTGACGACATAAATGAGCTCGCTGTCCTCGAACCTTATGAGGACACAGCCACCTCAGTCGTTTTCAAGATTCACATTGACTGACGAGCTCGACGGTGGACCAGACGGTAAGCTCAACGGGTCGTCGAGACAGCGCTCAGTCAATTTCGTTTGCTTGCCGACATAAACGAGCTCGTTGCCCCCTAACTGTCCGGGGACGCAACCGATTCAGTCGCTTCAACGCCCATTACAACGGTGAGCCCGACGATGGACCCGACGGTAAGCTCGACGGGTCGTTAGGGCAATACTTAGTCGATTTTACTTGCTCGACGACATAACTGAGCTCGTTGTCCTCGAACCTTATGAGGACACAGCCACCTCAGTCGTTTTCAAGATTCACATTGATTGACGAGCTCGACGGTGGACCAGACGGTAAGCTCAACGGATCGTCGAGACAGCGCTCAGTCAATTTCGTTTGCTTGCCGACATAAACGAGCTCGTTGCCCCCGAACTGTCCGGGGACGCAGCCGATTCAGTCGCTTCAATACCCATTACGACGGTGAGCCCGACGATGGACCCGACGGTAAGCTCGACGGGTCGTTAGGGCAATACTTAGTCAATTTTGTTTGCTTGCTGACATAAAAGAGCTCGTTGCCCCCGAACTATCCGGGGACGCAGCCGATTCAGTCGCTTCAACACCCAATACGACGGTGAGCCCGACGATGGACCCGACGGTCAGCTCGAGAGGGTCGTCAGGATGACACTCAGTCGACGTGATAGGGCTCGTTGCCCCCGAACGGTCCGGGGACGCAACCGATTCAGTCGCTTCAACGCCCATTACGATGGTGAGCCCGACGATGGACCCGACGGTCAGCTCGAGCGGGTCGTCAGGATGATACTCAGTCGACGTGATCGAGCTCGTTGCCCCCGAACTGTCCGGGGACGCAGCCAATTCAGTCGCTTCAACGCCCACTACGATGGTGATCTCAACGACGGACCCAACGGTCAGCTCGAGCGGGTCATCAGGATGACACTCAGTCGACGTGATCGAGCTCGGTGCCCCCAAACTATCTGGGGACGCAGCTGACTCAGCTCTCCAGACAACCATCCCGACGGCGCAATCGACGGCGGACCCGACGGTAAGCTCGATGGATCGACATGACGGCCCTTAGTCGATTTCATTTTCTTGCCGACGCAGTTGAGCTCGTTGCCCCCAAACTATCTCGAGTAGACCGACCGTGGAACGACCTGACGGTGAATCGACCGGTTGCGATCGGGTTTGTGCGAGATTCGGGTCCCCGCTTTCCAAACATATCTCGAGGTCTTGCGAACCCTTGATAATGAAAAACACGCAATCCCAAGTAGACCGACCGTCGAAGCGAGAGCCGGGTCCCTGCTTTCCAGACATGGCATCGGGAAGTTGGTCAAGCTAACCGTCAATTGGCTTGTTCAGCTGATGAACCCTATGCTTCGCCTAGGAGGCTGTCGATTTACGAATAAAAGGAATAGTTCGGCATACCGCGATGGTTGATTGGAAGTTCAAGATGAGCAGACCAGTCCAGACGGCTACCAAGAAGCCGACCAGTTCATCCCGACAGGTCAGCCATCCGGTAAATCATCAGATTGTGCACGAGTTTCCTTCAGGAGATGACACAACGACTTAGGCGAACTGTCAGGTCAGTGGGTCGCATCACCTCCGACAAGGACGACGATGACATTACCTACGCAGATCGCCTGATCATTGGTCACCATCGACGAGGAGGAGGCACGACGACTCAGTCATGCCACCAAAAATATGGGGCCATACCGTTCAAGCCAATGGTAGCATGACCCAGGTGAGACACCAGGATGAGTGGCTTGTCCAATGATGGTAGTACCACAGCACCCACGTCGAGTGCCACGCACCTAGGCGAGCTACACCGAATGCGCGAAGTGGCTATGCGAAAGCCCCAAAGAGATAACGAGTTGCGGATAAGTTGGGATGGCTCAGCAAACCGCAGTATCTGCCCTGAATTTTAAGCCGGCCACACTGGTTAGGATGGTTACCAAGCTGAAAACCAATCCGCGCCTTCGGTCCCGCCATCCAATTTACCGTCGGTTCGGCCATCCGATTGACCATCGATCCCGCCATCCGATTTACCGTCGGTTCAGCAATCCGATTGAACATCGGTCCCGCCATCCGGTCAACCATCTGGTCCAGGGACTTTTCGGATCAGCGACTAGAATGCCATCTAAAGCCGCCATGTGTTTGGGCCCAGTGCCACGCTCCCTGGTGAGTTGCGGGGTTTGATCTTATCATGGACACCAAAGACAGAGTTTCTCATGCAAAGTAAAACCTTGACCCGCCTCGGGGGTTGACCTCGCAAATGAACCAATCAACAGCCAGTCCTGCGAACCTATCCCCCACCAGTATCATGACTAGCCAAGAGCTGCCAAGGGCACCCAAGGTTATCAAGTCGTATCAATCCCTTCGTCGAGTTATTCCAGACTGTGGACCAGCCCCAGCCGTTTTAAGCGGATATCGCCATGAGTGGGAATTCACATTCAGACACCTAGAGTGCAAGAGAGACCCTGTTGTGATCTGGTCCATGGGCGCGACTATGAGTTGCTGGATGTATGCCAGAACGGTTGGTTCGCCAGCTCACTCGTCAGTTCATGCGATCGCATAGCCAATCAATCTTCAATTTGCTGAGGAAGCCGTTGCGAAAGAAAGAAGTTTACATGTGAGCGCCTAAAGTGCAGCGTCGCGGTTGATGTGAGAATGAAATAACACAGAGGAGTTGAGGTCAGATGTCTGATTCTATATCTATCTCATCGGTGAACAGTTAATGTGGATGGTAAGCTGACTGTCTACCCGACCGTCAAGCCAACGGCTGAATTGATGGTCGACCTGACAGTCGACTTCGTCAGGATACTGAAGAATGAGCTAGTTGTCCTTGATTCATGTAAGGGCACAACCGCTTCAGAGAAAAGGTTCAGTTAGCAGATGCCTCAAGGGACAAGCTACATAACAGCTGCCTGACACGAGTGCATCTCTGGCAGGAGAGAAACACGCTTAAGAGACATTCATGCCCTACCCGTCATGGCTAAGCTAACAGGGCACCGACCCGTAGCTGCCAAACACGCCCAAGGGTCTCGTGAGCTTGGGCATGCAACAAGTACGATGATGGACGTCGCGATCAATTGATTCGATGAGCAATCAGACGACTCAACAAATGAATCAATAGGTGGGAGAATGGCATGCACAAATCAGAAGAAAATGAAGGCAATAACCAGATAAATGGGCGGATATCGGGACCGCTCTAGTTACCCGCGGCTGTCTCCTCATCTACCTTGGTCGGCACAACCCCGACGTCGACAAGGTCATTCAGCAGGCCGGATGGTATGTCCTCCTCTCTCGGCGACTGCTGCGGCGCCGGGCGACTGATCGGACGGGTGAGTGGTTGAGGCAGCAGGCTCCATGGATGGATATCGATTTTGCTCGACTCGACGAAATGGCTCCCGATGACCTACCATAGTCCGAAGCGTGAGACATCATCACGACTTCGAACTAGGGGGGACTTGTCAGGGAGCTGGGCCGAGAGCCCACTCCCTGTTTATTGGGCTCCAGCCCAAATGGAAACCCTAAGGAGGCTCCTCCTCATGAGACTATAAAAGACAAGGAAGGGTAACAAGAAAAGGGCTCTCTTCTCTTTCTCTCTCTCTGGGATCTGAATTCTCCCTCTTTTCTCCTCACATATCCATCTCTGCCCCCTAAAGCCATCAAAGCTTACTTAGGCATCGGAGCGGGCACGGGCAATAGCCCTCCCGCCCTGAGTGATGTCATGTTATGGATTTGCAGGTACCCAGATGATTTGCTCACCGGAGAGGGACCACCCCTGGATGGGATCATGGCCCGTCCGTCGGCTTGACAGTCGGCCCGTCCGTCGGCTCGTCTGTCGGCTCGTCAGTCCGCCCGTCAGTCTGATGGACAGGTGTCCAGATGCTTTGCTCACCGGAGAGGGACTGTTCCCGTTGGGATCTCGACCTGTTCACCCGTTAGTCCGGCCGTCAGCCTGCCCGTCGGTCGGACGCACAGGACCCAGACCTTTCCCGGCACTGTCTGCTATTCAGGGAAATTTGGGGCTGTAACATCAATGCTCTCAGAGTCTTCACTGCTCTCTGAGCTCTCAGTGTCACTGCTACTCTTCTCAACAGACTTGGAAGGCTCACTTTCTACAGACTTTAGAACTTCTTGGCTATCTGGCACTTGCCCCTCTTCATACACTTCATTCAGATCAGGGATCACATCCCTCTCCCTCTTCCCATTAACTGGTGCAAACACATGAATCACAGGTGGCAAGGTTTGCTTCTTCCTCTGGTGCTTCTTCTTCAACTTCATCTGCTGCAGTTTCTTAAATCTGGAGCTCAGGGGATCATTATCCATGCTGTCTGGAGCTGTCTCTTTAGGTGGCTCCACCACAGTTTGCACATTCTCCATGAATCTCTGCACTTCATTTTGCTGAACCTTCATAGCCTTCTCCTTCTCAACAGTGAGCTGGTCCTTCTCAACATCTCTGAATACACCAAGTCCAATAGGCACTTGTCCTTCTTCCTGATTTCTTGCCTTTCTTCTCTGGTAGTACTTTGAAACCACTGGAACTGATTCAGGCTTCTCTGATTCCATGGTCTCCTCAAAATCATCAGACTCAGTATCTAATGCATGCAATGTCTCCCCCTTTTCTAATCCCTCAAAAACAACATCTACCCTTACCATTGGGGTACCATGTTGAGCCACAGATTCTGGTGTGGCTCTTAGGGGGTTGGGATTGGGTTCCAAGTTCTGTTCAGTCCAACCCATAACTAGTTTGTCTCCAGGTAGACCAGTGGAGGTTGAAGGTACTGGGGTTTTAGATTAAGGGCTTTCCTTGGTTGTTTAGACACAACCACAAGTTCAAACGCACAGATAAACTATCCGCAAAACTCAACAACAACAACTAGGGTAATATGGTGTTCAGATACTCTCCTAGATCCCAAAACACAAAAAGTCCAAGCTTGATCAAGAAATCAAGGGTTTACCTCTTGCATGCACTGCTTGAACCTTGAACACTGGTCAGATAAAGCTTGAGGCTTTCTTGCAGTAGAGATTTCGATCGGGCAATGTAGTGTGCAAGAAAGTCGGCTGGATCGTCAGAGAATGATCGAAGAGTTGCTCGATGGTAAAATCCGTCAGAACAGTTTGGGAGAGTTCGTCGGAATTTGGAACGTCAGAAAATAAGTTGTTGCAAAACCAAAAACAGAATTTCCCTCTTCTATTTTTAGCTTTTCAGAAATTCAAATCCGACCCCAAAATGGAAAATAAATCCATATTTACATATCAATCCATAGCTTCCATACAATCATTGATTGGCCCTCATAAAATAAATATGAGTCCAAGACTCCTGACCCATAATAATTCAGTCCACCAAGGTTTTTCAGTCCAATAAGAGTTGACTCGCCTGGCCCAATAGACGCTTCTCTTCATTTTCTGTCTAACTCCCATGTGTTTAAACACACTCATTCTTAGTGTTTAAACATCCTCTATCACACAACTATCTTCTTTTTGTATTTTTCTTTTTCAAAAATAAAAGACATAAAGCAGTAAACTAATTTACAACAAAAAAAGGTGATCAGAGGTACCTCAAATTCGGCAAACACCTAAGTGTTGTCTCAGTGTCTTAAAGGTTGCAGAATCCAGTGGCTTGGTGAAGATATCTGCAAACTGCTCAGCACTAGGAACAAATTCAATGGTTAGTTCTTCTTTTCCACCAAGTCTCTGATGAAGTGGTGCTTGATGTCTATGTGCTTGGTCTTTTTGTGATCAACTGGATCATGAGAGAGATCAATAGCCCCTTTGTTGTCACACTTGATGAGTAGAATGTCCTGCTTATAGCCATAGTCCTTCAACATCTGCTTCATCCAAAGTAGTTGCTGACAGCAACTTCCAGCTGCTAAGTACTCAGATTCAGTGGTAGAAAGTGAAATATAATTTTGCTTTTTGTTGTACCATGACACCAGATTTCCTCCAACATAGAAGCATCCACCAATGGTACACTTCCTATCTTCAGAATTCCCAGCCTAATCAGAGTCACTGTACCCAATAATTTATGCCTGACTTCCCAATCATACCAGATTGAGATCTGGTCTGCTTGCAGTAAGATACAATAGACACCCAATCATACTTCTATAGAGCTTAATGTCCACCTTCACACCATATTTGTCATAAGTCATCTTCTCTGTTGAGGCCATTGGAGTTCACACACTCTTAGAATCATCCATTCCAAATCTCATAACCAAGTTTAAAGTGTACTTGGTTTGATTGATAAAGATCCCTTCCTTGTGCTGCTTGACTTGAAGTCCTAGAAAACAAGACAGTTCTCCAACCATACTCATTTGAAACTCACTCTTCATCATATCTATAAAGTTATCAACTAACTTTTGAGATGTTGACCCAAAGAAAATGTCATCTACATAGATTTGGGCAAGTAGAAGATGTTTATCATGTTTAAACACAAACAGCGTTCGGTCTATTCCCCCTCGTCGATAGCCTTTCTGCAGAAGAAATTGGGTAAGACGCTCATACCAAGCCCTGGGTGCTTGTTTAAGACCATGTAACGCCTTTTTGAGTCTATAAACGTGATCAGGTAGATAGGGATCCTCAAAACCCTTAGGCTGCTCAACATAAACTTCTTCATTGATGATACCATTCAAAAACACACTCTTGACGTCCATCTGATACAGAGTAAACTTCATAATACATGACATACAAGTAAGAAACGGACAGATTCTAACCTTGCAACAGGAGCAAACGGTGCATCAAAATCAACACCTTTAACTTGAGTATACCGTTGAGCTACAAATCTGGCCTTGTTTATGGTGATGTTGCCATCTCCATCAGACTTGTTCTTAAAAATCCACTTAGTACCTATGACATTGACTCCTGGAGGTCGGGGAACAAGGTACCATACGTCGCTTCTAGTGAAATGCTCTAGCTCTTCTTGCATGGCTGAAATGCAGTACTCATCATTCAATGCTTCCTTGTGATTCTTGGGCTCAATTGATGAAATCAAGCATTGCAGACCGTGCTATTCAGCATTCATCTTAGCATAGTCCTTTCGCTCTTTAGGCCTAAGATTATAAGCACTAGCTGGGGGATTATCATCAGTAGGTGCTGATGCAGGTGTATCAGATGTTGTCACATCAGAGACTGTTGTAACATCCGGCACTGTTGTTGATAAGTCCATGGTTCGTATTCGGACCTCATTCATACTCGGACCAATGCCCGAGAAGGGTCATGGGCTCGAGATACGCGGAGGATGGATCCACAGGTCCAGCAATCCTAATCCTTATAAGGAATGCGTATATTATGAATGTTCTACAAGGAATATATGTCCTCTTAAACATGGTAATACAACCATGTCCGAAATATACTTCTTCTATACATGGTAATACAACTACTATTCCCATAAGAGTTGTATTACTACCATAAATACATATCTTGGTGATCTACGGATTGTAGCCATATAAATACCTTGAAGGTTTGGTAGACCTCTCTATCTCATACTATATACATTACGCCTTAAGCAATATACTGACTTGAGTGTCGGAGTGTCTACCCTCGGGACGCCCAGGACTTTGTTTTGCAGATCAGTTTGAGAGCCTGGTTCGTCGTCAAAGTGCTGGTGTCCGGCACACATCAATTTGGCACGCCCGGTGGGACACCACACCCATTGATGACGCCGAACCTTATCTCTGATCTGGTCTAGCACACCTGGAGAGCAAATCCCCCAACAACATGTCTGAAGCCGAGCAACCTAGAAGAAGCGTCCGTGTAATAGGGCGAAATCCGGAGGAGAATCCAGAAGCAGATCAACCTCCCCAAGGACGAGGACAAGGACGAGGACGCGATCGACCAGGAGGATCTCGCACCCGTTCTACCTCTGAACCTCCACCAAGCTCTACCGTGGGGGCGGGAAACTCCGGCATTCCAAACTCCCTCGGTCCAAAGCCCGTCGTATCCGGAGCGCCCTTCTCCGGTCCAAATCCTATTGCATCCGGAGTGCCACCTTCCGGGTCAAACCCTGTTGGATCTGAAGTACCAAACTCAGGTCAGAGAATCTTGATACGTACTGACATGAATTACAGTGAACACGTCAACAACTGAGATGGCCTCGACCAAGAAAACGGTTTGGGATATAGTGGATCTGACTCGATCTTTTCTGTGGAAGAACAAGTACAAAGGGATCGACAAATCCTCGCAGAAAGACGGCAGGAAGAGGAAAGACAAAGACGTCTTAGGGAAACCTTAAATCAGAACATACGGCATAATCCGCCAGGCTCTGAGCCACCCTATATCAACCTTATCTTGAACACCCCTCCGAGAACGATCCCTGAAGATGTCCGAGCACTGATGAGGGATTTACATTCCCAGTATCCTGACTTCGTTGCATCCTTGATAAACTCAAGTCAATCACTTCGTGCCCAGACGCATGAGGCCCCAAATCGAGTCTCTATTCCAGGAGATCGAACAGCACCCCCTCCTGGTCATAACTAGTAGCAAAGATTTTAGGATGATCTATCTCGAAATCTACATCCCTACAACAATCAGAGAAATCTGCCACCACCTCCTAATCCACCAAACTACCAGAATGAAGGCGCGGGATTAAGTAGGGAGGAAGTGCAGAGAATACGCATCAATAGAATTGAAGAAGTGTTTAGGCGTGAAAAAGGGAACGAACACGGAACGAATGGCAAAACAGTGCCGATCGGCCTTTCACCCAAGATGGAGCCTACCCTACTCGAGGTAAATACGAGGTCGATCAAGAAATCACGCGTATCCTCGGACCTAGAGGACAGTCTGCTCGTTCTCCCTTCTCGCGACATATTGTGAACCTCCCCTTCGATGGCCATAAGAAGGTCCCAGAACACTTGCCCACATACGATGGTACCACTGATCCTAGAGAGTTCCTCTCGGTCTTCTTCAAGACTCTGGAAACCAGAAATTTCCATGAGTTGGAAATATGCAACATCGTCCCCAGTTATCTCCGAGAGAAAGCACAAACATGGTTTACTCAGACAAAACCAGAAAGTTTATTCGATTACTGTGATTTCGCAGAGTTCCTTCTCCACGCTTTCTTCCAGAAAAAGAAGTTTACCAAGTCCCTCGGAGATTTGGGATATGTGGCCCGCCTTGAAGGAGAGACTGTGATAGAGCACTATCACAGATACACGGATCTAGCTACTGAATGCTATGATCGAGATGAAAGCCTCCTGATCAATATGTATCGAATGAGTGTAGATGATGACACTCTGAGGATGAAGCTGGCAACAAAGAATCCAACAACCATTCAGCATCTCCAAGCCATCATGGAGAAATATGCTAGCAAAGCGAACGCCGTGACAGGCAAGAGACCCCCAGACTACCATCTAGACAAAAAGGAACCCGGGATGAAGATACCAAAGGTCGAGAAGACTGAAAGAGCCTCCAAACCTACCTTCGAGTCATGCACTCCTCTGGCTAGATCTTGGGCTGAGATTTTATCCATTCACAGGCACCTTTTGAAGGACCCAACCGCCATGAAGGATTCATCCGAGCGCCAAAGGTCCTCGAAGTTTTGTCAATATCACCAAGATTGGGGGTATGACACTGAGGAGTGTTATCAGCTCGAAAAGCTGATTCATCAAGGAATCGTGCAACAAATTGCACCTTCGATAGCCGGCGATAACCAGGGTACCCAGAAGAGATATGGGGGAAAACCATGGCAGAAGAAGAAGGATGGCTCCCGCAACAACAACAATAACAATAATAACCAGGGCGGAGGAGGAAACAATCCTCAAGATCCTCCTCCACCATCGCCAAATGGAGCCAACCGGGTCATCAACGGCATCAATGGCTATACCGAAGAAGCAATTTCCTTGACTAAGCTGAAGGATAGTGTTTGGGCCATACCACATACCGAGCCAGTCAACAAGAGGCTTCGCCCCGAGAAAACCATTACCTTCTCGGACGCTGATGTCGTACCGAATCAGATGCCTCACTCTGATCCTCTCATCATCTCGGCAACCATACAAGATTCCCTGATAAAAAGAGTCTTCATAGACGACGGGAGAGGGGTAGAAGTAATGTTCCAAGATTGCTTCCAGAAACTAGGATTTACCAAAGATGACCTCAAACCTATGGGTCCGATCTCGGGGTTCACAGGAAATCCAGTAGTACCTCTCAGGGAGATCACACTCCCAGTTACAGTTTCAGACGGGACAAAGAGCTTAACCCTCTAATGCACATTCTTGGTAATCGACACTATCACACCCTTCAACATTATCCTTGGCAGACCTTGGATATGCCAAGCTAAGGCCGTATGGTCTCCCTACCATCTGATGCTGAAATTTCCGACACCGCAAGGAATAGCTTCAATCAAAGGAGATGAAGGAGTGGCGCGTTCTTGCATGATCACGGCTATCCGTGATGCCAGAAAAGTGAGTAACATCTCGGCCGTCAACACTATCCTAGGAGATCTGGTCCCCGATCCTGATCTCGAACAACCTATGGTGTTTCACTTCGAGGAAGAAGCCTACAACGAGATGACTGCACTATAGAACAAATGATGCCACAAAACCTTCCAAGTGGGAGAACTGGTAATGCCAGTTGGCCCGTGATGCACTAACAAGCTAGGAGGAGCGTTGGAGCCGAGGACCATAGGACCATATAAAATCTCTGCAGCACAATCTAGTGGATTCTACCTCTTGCAAACATGCGAAGGAGAGCACTTGGACCCTGTCATCATGGCCCCCTTCCTACACAGGTACCTCGGAGCTAAAACCAAGTAGACATTCTCCAGACAAGGAGAAACTACTTCAATAAGGCCTACAGGCCAAGCTTCTTTTCTTTTCATCTTTTTAGCTTTTCACACCCGAGCTCCCAAACACGGGGTTGTCTTTTATACTTTTGTCGAGCTCTCAAGTTCGAAGAATGCAATTTCTTTTCAATATATACCTTCTCTTTTATTTTGAAGCAGTCAAATATTCCTCTAATACAAAGAGATACTATGCCTTATGTTACAGCCCCAAATTTCCCTGAATAGCAGACAGTGCCGGGAAAGGTCTGGGTCATGTGCGTCAGACCGACGGCAGGCTGACGGCCGGACTAACGGGTGAACAGGTCGAGATCCCATCGGGAACAGTCCCTCTCCGGTGAGCAAATCATCTGGACACCTGTCCATCAGACTGACGGGCGGACTGACGAGCCGACAGACGAGCCGACTGATGAGCCGACGGACAGGGCCGACTGTCAAGCCGACCGACGGGCCGACTGATGAGCCGACGGACAGGGCCGACTGTCAAGCCGACGGACGGGCCGACTGATGAGCCTACGGACATGGCCGACTGTCAAGCCGACGGACGGGCCATGATCCCGTCCAGGGGTAGTCCCTCTCCGGTGAGCAAATCATCTGGGTACCTGCAAATCCATAACATGACATCACTCAGGGCGGGAGGGCTATTGCCCCTGCCCGCTCCGATGCCTAAGTAAGCTTTTATGGCTTTTCAAGGCAGAGATGGATATGTGAGGAGAAAAGAGGGAGAATCCAGATCAGAGAGAGAGAGAGAGAAAGAGAAGAGAGCCCTTTTCTTGTTACCCTTCCTTGTCTTTTATAGTCTCATGAGGAGGAGCCTCCTTAGGGTTTCCATTTGGGCTGGAGCCCAATAAAGAGGGAGTGGGCTCTCGGCCCAGCTCCCTGACAAGTCCCCCCTAGTTCGAAGTCGTGATGATGTCTCACGCTTCGGACTATGGTAGGTCATCGGGAGCCATTTCGTCGAGTCGAGCAAAATCGAGATCCATCCATGGAGCCTGCTGCCTCAACCACTCACCCGTCCGATCAGTCGCCCGGCGCCGCAGCAGTCGCCGAGAGAGGAGGACATACCATCCGGCCTGCGTAAGGACCTTGTCGACGTCGGGGTTGTGCCGACCAAGGTAGATGAGGAGACAGCCGCGGGTAACTAGAGCGGTCCTGATATCCGCCCATTTATCTGGTTATTGCCTTCATTTTCTTCTGACTTGTGCATGCCATTCTCCCACCCATTGATTCATCTGTTGAGTCGTCTGATTGCTCATCGAATCAATTGATAAGTCAATTGATCGCGACGTCCATCATCGTACTTGTTGCATGCCCAAGTTCACGAGACAATTGGGCGTGTTTGGCGGCTACGGGTCGGTGCCCTGTTAGCTTAGCCACGACGGGTAGGGCATGAATGTCCCTTTTCTCTGAAGCGGTTGTGCCCTTATATGAATCAAGGACAACTAGCTCATTCTTCAGTATCCTGACGAAGTCGACTGTCGGGTCGACCATGAATTCAGCCGTTGGCTCGACGGTCGGGTAGACAGTCAGCTTACCATCCACATTAACTGTTCACCGATGAGATAGATATAGAATCAGACATCTGACCTCAACTTCTCTGTGTTATTTCATTCTCACATCAACCGGGACGCTGCACTTTAGGCGCTCACATGTAAACTTCTTTCTTTCGCAACGGCTTCCTCAGCAAATTGAAGATTGATTGGCTATGCGATCGCATGAACTGACGAGTGAGCTGGCGAACCAACCGTTCTGGCATACATCCAGCAACTCATAGTCGCGCCCATGGACCAGATCACAATAGGGTCTCTCTTGCACTCTAGGTGTCTGAATGTGAATTCCCACTCATGGCGATATCCGCTTAAAACGGCTGGGGTTGGTCCACAGTCTGGAATAACTCGACAGAGGGGTTGATATGGCTTGATAACCTTGGGTGCCCTTGGCAGCTCTTGGCTAGTCATGATACTGGAGGGGGATAGGTTCGCAGGACTGGCTGTTGATTGGTTCATTTGCGAGGTCAACCCCCGAGGCGGGTCAAGGTTTTACTTCGCATGAGAAACTCTGTCTTTGGTGTCCATGATTAGATCAAACCCCGCAACTCACCAGGGAGCGTGGCACTGGGCCCAAACACATGGCGGCTTTAGATGGCATTCTAGTCGCTGATCTGAAAAGTCCCTGGACCGGATGGTTGACCGGATGGCGGGATCGATGGTCAATCGGATGGCCGAACCGACGGTAAATCGGATGGCGGGACCGAAGGCGCGGATTGGTTTTCAGCTTGTTAACCATCCTAACCAGTGTGGCCGGCTTAAAATTCAGGGCAGATACTGCGGTTTGCTGAGCCATCCCAACTTATCCGCAACTCGTTATCTCTTTGGGGCTTTCGCATAACCACTTCGCGCATTCGGTGTAGCTCGCCTAGGTGCGTGGTACTCGACGTGGGTGCTGTGGTACTACCATCATCGGACAAGCCACTCATCCTGGTGTCTCACCTGGGTCATGCTACCATTGGCTTGAACGGTATGGCCCCATATTTTTGGTGGCATGACTGAGTCGTCGTGCCTCCTCCTCGTCGATGGTGACCAATGATCAGGCGATCTGCGTAGGTAATGTCATCGTCGTCCTTGTCGGAGGTGATGCGACCCACTGACCTGACAGTTCGCCTAAGTCGTTGTGTCATCTCCTGAAGGAAACTCGTGCACAATCTGATGATCTACCGGATGGCTGACCTGTCGGGATGAACTGGTCGGCTTCTTGGTAGCCGTCTGGACCGGTCTGCTCATCTTGAACTTCCAATCAACCATCGCGGTATGCCGAGCTATTCCTTTTATTCGCAACTCGACAGCCTCCTAGGCGGAGCATAGGGTTCATCAGCTGAACGAGCCAATTGACGGTTAGCTTGACCAACTTCCCGATGCCATGTCTGGAAAGCAGGGACCCGGCTCTCGCTTCGACTCGATCGCAACCATTCGATTGACCATCAGGTCATTCGACGGTCGGTTTACTTGGGATTGCGTGTTTTTCATTATCAAGGGTTCGCATGACCTTGAGATATATTTGGAAAGCGGGGACCCGAATCTCGCTCATACCCGATCGCAACCGGTCGATTCACCGTCAGGTCGTTCCACGGTCGCTCTACTCGGGATAGTTTGGGGACAACGAGCTCAACTGCGTCGGCAAGAAAATGAAATCGACTAAGGGCCGTCCTGTCGATCCATCGAGCTTACCGTCGGGTCCGCCGTCGATTGCACCGTCGGGATGGTTGTCTGGACAGCTGAGTCAGCTGCGTCCCCAAATAGTTTGGAGGCACCGAGCTCGATCACGTCGACTGAGTATCATCCTGACGACCCGCTCGAGCTGACCGTCGGGTCCCTCGTCAGGCTCACCATCGTAATGGGCGTTGAAGCGACTGAATCGGCTGCGTCCCCGGATAGTTCGGGGGCAACGAGCCCGATCACATCGACTGAGTGTCATCCTGACGACCCGCTTGAGCTGACCGTCGGGTCCATCGTCGGGCTCACTGTCGTATTGGGTGTTGAAGCGACTGAATTGGTTGCGTCCTCGGACAGTTCGGGTGCAACGAGCTCGTTTATGTCAGCAAGCAAACAAAATCGACTAAGGATTGCCCTAACGACCCGTCGAGCTTACCGTCGGGTCCATCGTCGGGCTCACCGTCGTAATGGGTATTGAAGCGACTGAATCGGCTGCGTCCCCGGACAGTTCGGGGACAACGAGCTCGTTTATGTCGGCAAGCAAACGAAATTGACTGAGCGCTGTCTCGACCACCCGTTGAGCTTACCGTCTGGTCCACCGTCGAGCTCGTCAATCAATGTGAATCTTGAAAACGACTGAGGTGCCTTGTCCTCATAAGGTTCGAGGACAACGAGCTCAGTTATGTCGTCAAGCAAGTGAAATCGACTAAGTATTGCCCTAACGACCCGTCGAGCTTACCGTCGGGTCCATCGTCGGGCTTACCGTTGTAATGGGCGCTGAAGCGACTGAATCGGCTGTGTCCCCGGACAGTTAGGGGGCAACGAGCTCGTTTATGTCGGCAAGCAAACGAAATTGACTGAGCGCTGTCTCGACGACCCGTTGAGCTTACCGTCTGGTCCACCGTCGAGCTCGTCAGTCAATGTGAATCTTGAAAACGACTGAGGTGGCTGTGTCCTCATAAGGTTCGAGGACATCGAGCTCAGTTATGTCGTCAAGCAAGCGTGGGTAACTAAACATAAGTACCGCCAAGACCTGCTTTATATTACTTGCCACAAAAGAAAACACATAAATATCCAGGCCGATACCTGGTCATCCATGGAACTTCCTGAGGTTGCTCATGTTCCACGTCTGGGGAACGGGCTCTCCCACCATGTTGTGGAGTTTGTAAGCTCCATTGCCAAGCGCTTCTGCCACTTGGTATGGACCCTCCTACGCGACGTCCAGTTCCTTCGTCCCTTCTGCTCGGCTGGCCTCATTCTTCCGTAGGGCAAGCTCTCCTACCTTCAACGAGCGTTGGAGCAACTGTCAGGGAGCTACTCTCGGGGCGACCGTTGGAGCGACTGGCGGGGAAACCGTTGGAAGCAACCGTTGGAGGAACTATCGGCCTCTCTATCTTGTCGAGCAACCGTCGAGGTGACCGTCGATGCGATCGTCTGAGGCAACCGTCGAGGCACCCATTGAAGCGACCGTTGGAGCAACTGTCGGGGCAACCGTTGGGAGCAGCCGTTGAAGAAACTATCGGCCTCTCTATCTTGTCGGGCAACCGTCGAGGTGACCGTCGATGCAATCGTCAGAGGTAACCATCGAGGCAACCGTTGAAGCGACCGTTGGAGCAACTGTCGGGGCAACCGTTGGGAGCAACCGTTGATGGAACTATCGGCCTCTCTATCTTGTCGGGCAACCGTCGAGGTGACCGTTGATGCAATCGTCAGAGGCAACCATCGAGGCAGCCATTGAAGCGAACGTTGGAGCAACTATCGGCCCCTTTATCTTGTTTCGCCCTCGCTCTTGGCCCCAAGTCTCACCCACAGATCCGTCGGGCAGGTCATTCGACTGGCGAATCACCCGATGCCTCGAGCAGATTCTCCATATGCATGAATGACAAATACAATCGAGCAAGGCAATATTATGCGCAATTAAAGTGAGTACCGTCTGAAGCACCCTTACACATTGTCACGGAGCATGTTCAACGTCTGCGGCCTGCGCTGCGGGCTCGTCCACACGTCGGGGCAACCGTTGAGGTGACCGTTGGAGGCAACCGTCGAGGCAACCAGATGACTCTACTTGTCACTCGACAGGTTGATTTTGCAGAAACATCGTATTTTTTAGATCGTACCATTTGTGCACATGTGCTAAGTTATGGTACACTCTTCCCCCAAAAAGGAAATGTGTAAAAAGATATTTAGGATGGTGTTTGCACATATATGGGTATGGCTTCTTCCTTTGTGGAAAAGAAGAGCATGAATAGTTTTTCTAACAATCAAGAACAAAAGTTTACGGCTGGTTTATGATGTCTTCATAGCTATTTAACACAGATCTGGGATCTAAGCCATAAAGGTCGGATATTTGTCGAAAACCTTCACTTTTTGGGCTAAAATGAATGGAATTAATCTGTGCTAGCTTTTTGCTGGTTGACTTTTACAGATCTGAACTATTTGGCTCTAAAGGTGGTATCTTTGGTGGAGATATTCCCCTTTTCACAAGAAACTAACCTTGAGCGTATGATTTAGCTCCATGGAGGATGATTCGGAAGCATCCATGAACTGCGTGGGCGACTAAACGTTTAATCCCCACAGACGGCGCCAATGTTACAGCCCCAAATTTCCCTGAATAGCAGACAGTGCCGGGAAAGGTCTGGGTCATGTGCGTCAGACCGACGGGCAGGCTGACGACCGGACTAACGGGTGAACAGGTCGAGATCCCATCGGGAACAGTCCCTCTCCGGTGAGCAAAGCATCTGGACACCTGTCCATCAGACTGACGGGCGGACTAACGAGCCGACAGACGAGCCGACTGATGAGCCGACGGACAGGGCCGACTGTCAAGCCGACGGACGGGCCGACTGATGAGCCGACGGACAGGGCCGACTGTCAAGCCGACGGACGGGCCATGATCCCGTCCAGGGGTAGTCCCTCTCTGGTGAGCAAATCATCTGGGTACCTGCAAATCCATAACATGACATCACTCAGGGCGGGAGGGCTATTTCCCGTGCCCGCTCCGATGCCTAAGTAAGCTTTTATGGCTTTTCAAGGCAGAGATGGATATGTGAGGAGAAAAGATGGAGAATCCAGATCAGAGAGAGAGAGAGAAAGAGAAGAGAGCCCTTTTCTTGTTACCCTTCCTTGTCTTTTATAGTCTCATGAGGAGGAGCCTCCTTAGGGTTTCCATTTGGGCTGGAGCCCAATAAAGAGGGAGTGGGCTCTCGGCCCAGCTCCCTGACACCTTATAAAACATAAGTAAAGACTGCTGCCTAAGATTTATACGCTTATAAGCATGTGGTTGATGTTTATCTAATATGAGCTGTTTGCACTACGTGTCCGAACCACAATCACCTTAGGCCAAAATGAAAAATATACTTACAAAAGGTATAGGGTTAACACCAACACAATATGAGTCACACAAACTCTCAAAGTTTGGAACTCGACTCTCCTTGTGATACACCTATTAAGGTACACATCACTATTTATTCAGGCTATTCATAAGCCTGAGAGTCAATCTTCTCAAAGATTCCAATATAAAGACCTTTATAAAGGGAAAATCAAAAAGTGTTATTACACTAAAAACTTCTTACACCTTGTGAAGGTCTTTAAATACAGGGGTATGGCCCCGACCACGAGAAGAAGTAGAGGCACGACCTCGACCACTTTGGAGGCCATGGCCCCAATTACTTTCCTCGGCCGTCCTCATTAATTGAGAGGGCGTAGGAGACCCACCTCTACTTCCTATGATTGCAGGTCGAGCAGGAGATCCTTGAGCTCCAGGAATAGGTGGCGCTTCTCTCACCCTCCCACAGGAACTCCCTTCTGGAGGATTTACCATCCCTCGAGATGTACCACCTCGGACACGAGACCTTATCAATGGTCCTGAATTCGGGACTGAAGAAGGCCCACCTATCTCCCTCCTTGAAGATACTGAAGGCGTGACAAACACACCTTGAGCTTCTAGTTCCTTTATTTGGAACCTGCAAGCATTCAGCTTGGCCTGACACATCCTCCAATCATCTATGACGGAGGCAATCTTATAATTCACGGTGATGTTTTCATTCTGAAGGGTAGAAATACGAAGGTCCTTCTCGTGACTCTCACCCTTGATCTTCATTAAGTCACTCCTGGTTTTCCTCCATTTTTGGTCGTAGTCCTTATTGGCGGCCAAGACTTTGCTGTATTCATCTTCTAGGCCCTTATACCTCGTCTGAAGATCACTTAACTACCGGTTCAGCTCAGCTCTCCGCTTCAGAGCTATCTTGAGCCCACCACGAAGACTATCACATTCTTCTTGCACGAGGCTAAACCGGCCCTTGGAATTATCTAAATCTTCCTCCACATTTTTGCTCTCCTGAAGGACTGCCTCATACTTGACCTGCAATTCAGCACAAGCAGCTACGCAGCACTGGACATAAAGGAAGACGTGGAATTATCAACTTCATGAAAGAAATATACTATTCGGAGTACATGGATATCAAGATACTGAGTAAAAGGAGAAATTCCTAAATAAGAAGAGAAGGTTCTAAGGAATTACAATCTTTGATCCCCCATCTTGAGTCTCAGGGCTCTCAGTTGAAGCTTCCATAGTCGACTTCTCCACCAAGTATGCCAACTCAGGATACAGACTGCACAGCCTCTCTTGAAACTCCTTAAGAGTTAATGCCTTCTTCAAGGATTCCAAACTAGTCAATAGACTAGTCTCAAACCCTCCAATCTGGCTAAACTCCGCCCGGAACTTCTTCAAATTCTCCAGCAATTTCGGCCAAGTATAAGCAGGAGCCAACCATCCTTGAATCTCTTCACTAAGAACTTCCTGAAGATGAACCCACATCTCCGAAAGCTCGGACTTATGGTAGATTCACCATACTTTTGGTGATGGGCCTCCATCTCTGGACAGTTAAGGCAGAAATCTATTATCAGCCGAATTAGCCGCCTCTGACAAGTAGGATCAGCATATCGGTCTCTCTTCGCTTCCACTATGGCCATCCGCCTCTTCAGCTCTTCGAAGGAACCATCAGTCGACCTCTTCTCCTTCTTTAAAGCCTGATTTTCCTCCTCCCAGTCCTCTCTCTTGGCCTTCTCCTGTATTATCTCATTCTAAAGGCGTTCTACCACACCAGAAGACTCCTTGGATCTCTTGGACATCTCTTCCTTCAACAGCTCCAACTCAGATGCTTGTCCTTGAGAGCGGCTATACAGTGTCCGGATGGAATCGTACATATGCTTCACTTGGTTCAGAGACTGTGAAAGAAAATTAAAACAGTTAGATAACTACACCTCTAGTTCTGCTAAGAGTTAAGTTGATCATACCTGACTAATTTTAGGACATCCTGGAACCATCTCGATTAGAGCCTCGGGAGGAGGTGACACATATTTCTTGAACTCTTCTAGTGGTCCGAGTTCGAGCATGGGCTTCTTTGTAGACTTGTCGGCAGAGCCCCCTGAGGTCTCAAAATCCCTTTTTTATCACCATCACTCGGCAGTCCTCTCGACTGTAACAATTGACCCAACAAGTTCGCTGCTCTTTTGTCCTTGGAAGCACCCACTGCATACAAAAGGAATGAAGGTAGCATCAGACAAAATAAAATAGTACATGCGAGAATGTTAAACATATCAGACACTACAACAGAAGTTAAAGACTATTCATCCTTGGACCTACCACACAAGGTTTGCGGAGAATCAGAAGACCGAGGCATCTCATTTCTCGGACATCGGACTAGGGCTAAACCTTCATCCTCCTCCTCATCTAATGGGTCTCAGGCAACGGGTACGAATACACACTTTGCTACATCATGACTTTTTACCTTTGAAGGTATCTCTTTTGGTCCTCGAACCAATCTTCTAGTACGACGCCTAGCATCAGACATCAATCCAGAAATTTCCTTATCCAAAGGACCTTTATCTCAGGCATCTCTCTCTCTTCTATTGATCTAGAGGCCCGAAGAGCCCTAGCTGAACTAAGGGGATCCTGCTCCAAGGATAGAACGGTTTCATACCATTCAATATCTACACCCTTTGGCTGATCAAAGTGAGACAACTTCAAATAACTGCTCTTTTGAAGAGTTCCGCCAGGCATTTGATACAACCACCTATATGTTTCAATAGGCCATTGCCAACCCATCTCTTGGCTTCCTGACACAAACTTACCTTCTCTAAGCTTGATCTTCTCCCTCACAAACTTCTCTGCTACATTTAGCAATTGGCTAGTTGGGTCAACATTATCCCATGCTTCATTGCTCAATTTCTTATTCCAATGGGGTACTTCATACTTGGTCTGATCAAAGGTCAGTTTCACTTTGTCCCAATCTCCACATTGCTGAGGAAGAACAAAGGCTCGACCCATTGAAGTATCTCGCACAGTTAAAACCACAGACTGTTTTACAGCAGACACCTTATACAAGGTTCGTTACAGAGCAAGGCTAGGATTATGACCCCTACGAGCACACCAAGTTGTCAAGGCCATAATGATTACTATCACATTGGCATGCCGCTGTCCTGGATGCAGATTGTACCATTGAAGAAAATCACTTAACAATGGGGGAAAAGGAAATGCTAGTCCATTCTGTACAAATTTCCTGTATATAACCCCTAGGGTGGGAGTCACCAACTCTGAAGCAGACTTGTCTCCCCCATGATATATGAGATCAGCATCAAAAGGAATCCTAAAGGGACAACTTTTGATGAAGACAACAGCATCAGCACGCGTTTTTTTCTCCTTTGATGACATCTTGCTACTACCTTCACCGTTTCCGGATAGTCTACCTTCGGAGGCATGCATCACCATGGGGCTATTCCCCTCTACCTGGGCCCTCATTGCCATAGCAATTAATCTCTTCTCTTCCGCAGAGGCTTTCTTCCTCAACACTACAGGCTTTTTCCCACTAGTTACCTCTGCTCTACGGCGGTCACGGGAGGTAATCTCCTCGGCCTGAGCGTGTATACTCTCCCTCATCATGATGGGGGATGGAAATCGTTTCCCTATTGCTAGTCATGATTACAGAGAGTATGGGGGGAAATATTTACACAGAGAGGAAAGGGAAAAAGTAGGCACAACGAAATAAAAGGAGGAAAGAAGATATCACTTATTGATAAATCAAAGAAGCAAAAATTGAAGCAGAAATTTGAGGCTCCAGAGAGTGACGAAATATCGACGCGATTTCTGAATTTGGAAAGAAGAAATTTTGAATAAGGAAGACAAGAAGAATGATTTGGGAGATTTAACCCAAACCCAGACAATATTTATGACGAGTAATTATCTCGATTCTGGTTCCGATGCAAGCAATTGGAGAGACGGGGGACAGACCGCCTCTACTTTCCAATGAATGCACGCCACGTGTATTTACCATCTGGATTTCAAAGGAAACTAATCTCAGCTGTCCATATATTTGATGGAATACGAAAGAACTTTAAGCTAGATATTCCGAGCCCGAGAGGACAGTTCGAGCTTAACACCTCGAGTTATTCTCCCTCGAGTTATTGGTCTTCCGTCGAGAAGCAAGCCTCTCCTTCAACCTTCGAGACGGAGCACTTTATATTCTGAAGATCTACCTTGGGGCTACTGATAAGTCCATGGTTCGTATTCGGACCTCATTCATACTCGGACCAAGGCCCGAGAAGGGTCATGGGCTCGAGATACGCGGAGGATGGATCCACAGGTCCATCAATCCTAATCCTTATAAGGAATGCGTATATTATGAATGTTCTACAAGGAATATATGTCCTCTTAAACATGGTAATACAACCATGTCCGAAATATACTTCTTCTATACATGGTAATACAACTACTATTCCCATAAGAGTTGTATTACTACCATATGTACATATCTTGGTGATCTACGGATTGTAGCCATATAAATACCTTGAAGGTTTGGTAGACCTCTCTATCTCATACTACATACATTACGCCTTAAGCAATATACTGACTTGAGCGTCGGAGTGTCTACCCTCGGGACACCCGGAGCTTTGTTTTGCAGATCAGTTCGAGAGCCTGGTTCGTCGTCAAAGTGTTGGTGTCCGACATACATCAGTTGTAACATTAGACGATGTTGTAACATCTGGCAGAGATGGACTAATGTCTGGACTGATTTGTAGGTCAGGTTCATCATCAAGATGTATGCCACTGCTGATATCCTTCAGATCTTTAACTACCACATTGTTGGACTCCATCATGACATTTGTACGATTGTTGAATACCCCGTAAGCCCTGCTGTTTGGAGAATAGCCAAGAAATATACCAACATCAGCACGTTTGTCAAACTTACCAAGTGGCTCACGATCTCTGAGTATGTAGCATGCACTTCCAAACACATGAAAATAGGCTACATTTGGCTTCCTTCCTTTCGATAGCTCATAGGCTGTTTTCTGAGTGAATGGATGGAGATAGACTTGGTTTATAGTATAACATGCAGTATGCACAACTTCAGCCCACAACTTCTTGGGAGTATCATTTTCTGCCATCATGGATCTGGACATGTTGATGAGGGTTCTGTTCTTATGTTCAACAATACCATTCTGTTGTGGTGTGATTGGGGCAGAAAACTCGTGCTTAATTCCAAGGCTTGCACAGAAATCCATCATTGTAGAATTGGCAAATTGTCTTCCATGATCACTCCTTACTCGAACTACTTTCAGTCCTACATGCAACCGTTCTATGTTGACTTGAGTGACGAGTTTGATGATAATATTCACTGGCACTGCATCTGATTTTTCTTTTAAAAACTCCACCCAAGTATACCTGGAAAAGTCATCTACACATACAAAAATATATTTCTTCCCGGACACATTAGTTGGACGGATTGGTCTCATTAAGTCCATGTGAAGCAGTTCAAGTCCATAAGAAGTAGTAATCTCATGGAGTTTAGAGTGTGGTGACCTGACATGTTTTCCTTCATGACATTGGGGACATGTTAACTCCTTTGTGTAAGATAGTAGTGGTACTCCTCTGATTGCTTCAAGCCTCATAACTTTAGACAGCGTTTTCAGATTTGCATGTCCAAGTTTCTTGTGCCACAGAAGGTTGTCATCCATGCGAACTTTGAGGCAGCTTACAGTGTCATCCAAAATGTAGCATTTGTCTGAAGATCTAGTGCCAATGAGGACACCTCTTTCATCCATTCTGACTGTACACACTTTATCATCAAATAAAACAGTTAGCTTGTTATCACATAGATGACTTATACTGAGTAGATTTTCCTTTAGACCATCCACAAGAAGCACGTCTTGAAATACTGGAAAGTTCTTGACTTGTAACTCCCACTTTCCAGTTATTCTACATTTCTTCCAATCTCCAAATCTGATTGTTCCAGTCCAGGGAACAATATTGCTCAACAATTCAGGAGAACCTGTCATGTGTCTAGAGCATCCACTATCGAAGTACCACGAAACTCTGGCATATGAACTATGAACAGCATAACAATAGTTATTTTTAGAAACCCATACATTTTTTGAATACTGAACCCTTTCTGGACCATATTGTAACATGCTCCGTTCGTTGGTCCTTGCATCAAATCTCTTAGTAGTCGGAAGCAGCGTCTTTTGTGATGACCTGGTCGTTGACAATAGTTGCACGTTGCCTCCCATCGGGGTTGAGGTCTGTTTCTCTGCTGATGATGGGTAGATCTATACCCCAGTCCGTACTTTGAAGGTTTCATGAAGTTTCTTGGAGCTTTGACAGGTTGCTCTTGTTTGACTTGACCATGGTTAGACTGATTATGAACAACTTTCTTTTCTGCCTGATTGAGTGAGTTCACCGTTGTTGTTCCACCATATCCCAGTCCATGCCTGTCTCCAGCTACTTTCCCCATTCCAAGGATGTCATCCAATGCTGCGGTTTCTTTGTGTAATTTAGAGATAGTTCCTTCAGCTACTTCTGCTCGAGTAAGAGCTATCTTCAGTTCTTCTCTCATAGCCTCAAGAGTGGTTTGCAGTTTCTCAACTTCTTCATTCAAGCTGTGCTTATCTTTCCTCAAGCCTTTGTTCTGCTCATTCACCTTGACCCAAAGCTTGTGCAGTTTATCATATGACTCATGAATATCATCTACATCTGAGTCCATGTTTAAACTCTCCCTGTCAGAGACTACAGTAGCACCAAATGCAATGTGGGTCTCTTCTTCATCTTCATCTCCACTTTGTAAGGTAACTCCTCCAAACGCTACATGATTGCTTACATGCTCATCTTCAGATTCCTCTCCATCATTCCAGGTGGCATTGTAGGCTTTTCCCTTTTTGCTGGATGATCCACTCGGGCATTGTGCTTGAACATGCCCGTATCCTTCACACTCCCGACACTGAATTTTTCCAGCATGTTTAAACACAGACTTGGATTCTGATTGATCATTGCTTAATATTTTGTTTCCACTGGAACCTTGCTCTCTACCATCATTCCTTCGTGCTGCAGATTTCCTCAGTACCTTTGCAAAGCTCCTTGATATTTGAGCAATTTCATCCTCATCTATATCTTCAAAGTTACTTCTGGCAGTGTGTTTAGACACAGATTTCTGTTCATCTATTTTTCTTGCACTTGCAGTGATGGCCAAATCTTTTTGCCTTACTGTAGCTATCTGCTTCATCTCATATGCTGATAGTGCTCCCATGACTTCATCTAGGGTCCTCTCAGTAGTATCACTTAGCTCCTCCATTGCATCAGTCTTTCCTTTGAATCTAGCTGGTAGCGACCTTAGAACCTTCTGCACAACATCATCTTCATCAAATGGCTTCCCCAATTGATAGGCTGTGTTGACCAAATCTCTGATCTTTGCATTGTAGTCTGCAATGGTTTCATTGTCATGCGTAATCATTGTTTCGAATGTTGACTTCACTGTGTGCATTTTTTGTCGTTTCATTTTGGATGTCCTTCATAACTAGCTCTCAAATTTTCCCATGTGTCCTTTGCAGTACAACAAGTTGAGATCAGGCGAAAAGCTTCTTGGTCAACAGCAGAGTTGATACAATTGAGTGTTCTGCTGTTAAAACGTTTGTCCTTTTTTTCTTGAGTGGTCAGCTCCTCATTTGTTTTCAGAACCCCTTCAGTTGAGCCTTCTGCAGGTGGATTTCTGGCTGGCTTCCATTCATTCTCAACCTAATACCATGCTTCCTCATTCAGTGCATCAATATAGTGCTTCATCCTTACTTTCCAGTACCCATAGTTGTTCTTGTCCAATAGGGGTGCACGCGTGTGGAACGAACCATTTTTCTCTTGGTTTGACATGATCGATATCCGGATCTTCACTGACCTTGTTAAAGGTTAACTCAGTGAACAAGCTATGATACCAATTTAAATTACTATCGATCAGACTATCAGTGTTCTTATACGATATATCTACTTCAGCAAGTATGTTTAAACATGCAACAGAGTTTAAACAGTAAAAGAAAGAACACACGATATGTTTACATAGTTCGATGTAACCACACCTGCATCTGCAGGGCCTTACCCAGTCTGAAACTCATTCACTAGATAATCAATATAGTTACAAAGTTCACAAACTATTAAACTATCTATTGACTTATCTTTTCGTGTGAATCTGTGAGCTCCCCTCACAGCCATTCAGCAACTCCTCGCTGCTATCTCGACCACCACCCCCGAGGTATTAAGGTTATCTAATTTCGGACTCTGGTGAAGACAAAGGCCAGTTGAATCCATCAAATCAACGCTGCTCCAAAGCGTAAAGCTATTCTGTAGTGCTGAATACTTTAACTCAAGATGGATACTTTATGTCACAGCATACGTCTCTCTATATAGTCCCAAGCTGTGCTGCCGTGTTGATCTTCTCGCTCCTTCAATCACGGTAATCCTAATCTCCTCATCCAGCTAATCACAGCTGTAATTAGTCTCCTAGCCATATTCTACTTCTATAGCTAAACTATAAGAAATATAATCTTTCCTTATTTGAGACTAATTCTAACTAAAATACAACTCTATCATATATTCCTATGCTAATCAAATCTACACTTGAATATCTTCGAATATCATTCTTTGCATCTTGGAATATCTTCTCTGATTGCACACGAGTTGTACTTCAACACAATGACTGTTGCTCGATTTCTGATTCTGCTGGAGCAAGTGTTTAAACATCAGTATGTTTAAACATAGTGTCTTCTATAAAGTAGCCAATTATATCGTCCTGAAATTTCTGGACTCTTCAATGATTATGCATTGTAGTATTTGTTTGTGGAATGAATTTTAATGCACTGTTTTGTTTGTTATTTGTTGGTTTATATTATGGAAAGGCAAGGGAAGAGGGGAAGCGCCTTCCTCTCCTTCTTCTGGTTCCTCCGGTGACACTTTCGGAGCGGCAACCGCCACAAGCCGAGCAGGAGCAGGAGACGAGGTCGTGTTAGGCAAGCGAAGGTGGGGATATCTGCGCGCAGGAGGGAGCTAACAGCTTGGTAGTGTGATTATTATTCCCAGGCAGTATAGCATAGCAGAGCTTGAGATTGCTTCCATGGATGAAGCGGGGGGAGCCATGGAATTGGAATTGGAATTGGAGAATCACAACATTATTTCATCTGGTGATACAGGCAGGTATGTGGCCGAGAGTTGTATCCGACATTTCTACACAAGAAGGCAAAACACAAGAATTTCTATCGAAAACAATACATCATTATCCTAACGCTCTTTAGTTTTGTAAGTTTCAAAACCCAATCTTTCTCCGGCTCGTCGCATTCCGATTGTTGCAACCCCTCCCATATAATTCCATCCCCAACAGACTTTGGATTCCCCTCAGCTGATTTTTTCCTGTCTAAAGCACAAAATCCTCCATTTCTGCAGGAAACAAATCCGAAAACATACACTAAATTCACAGTCATCCAATCAAAGTAGACTCGGAGAAAGCCCAACAACTCCAACAAATTACCTCACTAGGTATTGAAAATCTAGTGCTGTGAGCGAGCGGAGCTAGATGATTTGATCTCCGGGATGAATTTGGAGGCTCGAAACTTGGGCTCACCCGAAATAGAACACAGAGGTCGATGTGGGGTAGAGCAATTTATCAACACGGTGGAGGTGAGCATGAAACTTTGGTTTGTAGGGACGCTGACTCTGAAGCAGAGAAGTGGGTGGCAAGAACAAATTCGGAGTGGCAGCCACATTGCTCATGGGTATGGAATGAGAGACCCGTCACACGCTGGGTCATGAAAATCGGCTGTGAAGTCAGGTGACCTTGTACCGCCTGCGGAGGTGAAGAAAAAGACGGGCTGTGGAAAATACGCAAGGAATAAAAAAGGGCGGTTCTATATGCAAGTCCAATTTACTTATGCATGTCCATATTAAACATGAAGTGACAATAATGTCCTTGTGTATTATAATTTATGAAACAATAATTTATGATTTGTACACGTATTTAATCATCACATAGACGGGTTTATGTATTCAAGGTTATGGTTTTAGAATTTTATTTGTAAAAACTAATGATATAATGAAGAGTAATCATAATATATATTTTCCCACTTCCATTAGACATGCAGAAGTAAACTGGACCTGCATATAGAAAGTACCAATAAAAAATTGGGAAAGAAAAGGCGAAGGGGAAACTGCCAAACTGGCAACCGGGGCTGAACTTGGCGTTTTTGGGACATTTACGCTTTCAGTATAGTATAGTATAGATATTATATATAACTAGCGTAATTTGACCGCACGTTGTGCGTATGATTGACACACTTTCGAATTGTATTTTAATTAAGAAAAATTATAAATGTTTTGATATTTTTATTGAAACTCAACTCTTAGTTAAATAATAAATTTGAATAGTAAATTAAATGGGATAAAGGGTTATTGGTGTACTAAGACATCCAATTTTGTAATCTTTTAGAAAAGTTTTTATAACTTATAATTTTAAATTAGGCCTTTAAATTTATACTTATTTATTTTCATATTTTGTTTTTTGGCATTACTACATTGAAACATGTGAAATTACATGTTAATTTTAAAAAAGGATAATATTTAAATAAAATAGATATAATGTTGAATTTAATTTCCATACAATTTAGAAAAGTTGGACATTTAAGAGATTTGCCTTGAATGAATAGAGAAAATTGCAATTAAATAATAATTAAATTTATTTTTTATTTGGTATACTATGAATTTCTTAAAGGAAACAAGGTATCCATAAACCTGTTCTCGATCAGTCATGTCCAAACCTTTCAAATGATGAACAGCCCGGCCGTTCGCCCTTACTCCTCGCCAATCGGATAACTCCTCTCTCCTACCGCATCCCCATAGACTATCATCTCCACCGTGATTATCTCCAATTCCATATGTTACGTGGGGTATTTCTTATATAGTGAAAATGATGAATAACCAATGTAGAGAAAGTTGGATGGCACAGTGGATTTTCCGATCACGATGCGGCAGAATGTACATCCTCGAGTTTGTTTAGGGTTTGAAAATGACGTCCACACCATATTCCTGGAGTATGAAACCGATGTAACTTTTGGTGAGACTTCTCCCCCCAGGGGAGAAGGTAATCTCCTCTCAAGTCTCTTTAGAAAACCTGAAAAAAAATTTGTTACTTGGCAAAACTAATGCTACCATCCGTTCATTACAGACGCTTGAGATTCTGACACTCCTCAAAGCTCAGAACATTTAATTCCGCATTACAGACGCATTAGACCTCTTTCTGCAATCCAGACAGAGTTTTCAACGCCAACATGTTCTACAAGATTCTGCGACAGTGTGAAGGATTCATACTTGAGAAGAAACCGCAGTCTCAGTTGTGCGCTGGTCCACTGGACTCTAGTGATTCTGCATCCGTCGCTAGGGCTGCTGAAGCGGTGGCTGTTCTAAAAATCCAAACTAAATCTCAACCCGTAAAAAACACCACCATTAACAACATCTAAATCAAACCGAGAATAAAGTCAATAATTTTCCGCACTAAACCCTAAACACACACTTCTCCCGCGTAACAAAAAAACATATCATCAATTCCTACAAAAACCAACCGGAAAATAAGAGGATGTGTATCAACATTGATGGGCGACGGGTTATATATACCATGTTAGATTGAACTTGAGATTGTGCAAATAAATTTTAGTGTTGCGAGAATGATCATGACATGCATCAAAGTATAATATATAAATACCATAATTATACAATATTGTAACAAATTAATATTGCAATAAAAGGAAAAAATATATGCGATAGTCATGGATTAAGAGTGAAAATATGGCATCGAAATAAATTAGAACAAGAATATCGATGTAAAACGAAAAGCTTTTATATGGTATACATATGGTGACGGTCGGCATAACGAAATGCTAAATATATATATGCTAATACTTCAGCGTTACTAGGGTTGAAAATATAAATGAAAAAAAGAGAGAGATACAAATGGTATATTGACGTCTACTTGCTTTTAATAATAATAATAATATAGGAGGAGGAATATATCAAAAGAATATATGAAAATTTAAAGAAATAAAAAAGGAATTTATGAAAATTGTAAGAGTCGGAATATAGCAATTTTGTAATGGTTATGTGGTGGTTTAATCAAAAATACGTAGTCTAATATTTTTATTAATTTATATTTATCGGAGCAATAACTCTTCTAGTTATCTTTAGGATTAAATTGCGTTGTAATTTAAATTATTGTAGAAAATTATCTAAAAATGAAGATGGTAAGTAATTTGGGCTGACCCGACTAACTTGAATACGGGTTTTAGGTTATAATCGGTTTTCAGTTAACCGATAAAAAGATGGATTAGAAGCAGACATATGGTCGCTACCGTTATAAACAAATTGTCACAATTTTGGAAATAAAGAAATATTAATATGAAGGGCAAAATGGTAATTTCACTATTATTCTTGGTCAGCTTAACTGTGATCGGCTTTGACCAAGGTAGTTAGGAAATATATACAAATTCTGTTAGCATATGGATTATCCATTCATTCAATAATTCTGTACAATTGGTATTAGAGCACGGCGGTTCTCGGCCAAATTGGCGAAGAAATCCGACGAGCTGAGGATGGTGGTGGAGACAGCAATCCAGAAAATGCACGAGGAATTCGTGGCTCAGAGAGAAGTGAATCGTGAGAGGGATGCGAGAATGGATGACAAACTTGATCGAGCAATTGAGCTGGCGGTTTCGGTGGAAGCTAATCGACGGTTGATGGAGAAGGATCTCGAGCTGATTCAGCAGAAACTGGAGGCATTGCAATGGTCCAAGGGGAATCCGGCGGACGGAGATAGCCCCAAGTTTGGACAAGCTGCTGTTACTCATGGTGGAGGTGAGAATCTTGGTGAAGGATCGGTTCCTTTGGCCGCGGTTGTTCCGACGCCGGTGAAAGTTGCTACGCCTGCTACTGATCGGGATACTCTGGTCTAGGTATCATCTGATTCATCCAAGGAAGTTGATTATGCTAAGTTTTGTATCATACTTTGAATTCTGGAGTTATGTTGCATGATAACTGTGGGGGAAATGTGAAATTTGATCAGAATATGCATGTATTGAATAGTTCTGAGTTGTCTGGTCATGTTGTCATTAAAGGTTGGAGAAACATAATGGAAAAACAATATAGCAATCTGCAATTGCCAAGTTTTAATGGTCAGAACCCAGGGGACTGGCTTGATAGGTGTGATAAGTTTTTTACTTTCTTTCAAATTGCTGAGAGTGAGAAAGTAGAGGTTGTCAGTATGGCTTTAGAAGGTAAAGCACTGAAATGGTTTAACTCTAGGAAAGTTACAGATCATTTTAGTAGTTGGAGTGATTTTGTTGTTGCTCTTAGAAAGAGGTTTGGAGATTCCAGTTGTAGGGATCTATTTAGAGAGTTCAATAAATTGGAACAGAAAGGGACTGTAAAGGATTATGAAGAACATTTTGAAGAGTTAAAGTCTCATTTGGTTTGTAAAATTCCAGATATGCCTAAAGCTTATTATATGGGGAATTTTCTGAGTGGTCTTAAGGAAGAACTAAGGGTTATGGTGGATCCTTATAGACCTGTTACTTTACAGGAAGCAGTGGAACTAGCACTCATGGAAGAGAAAATAATGATAGTAATGGAAAGGAAATTTAAAGGAGGTTTTTCAGTTGGTCAGGGCACTTCTTCTGGTTTTTCTAGGAACATTGTTAAAGATAGACAGCCATGGAAACCATCTGTTGGCATGAGTAGCAAGGAAGTTAGTGGAAAGAAATCTGTTGGAGAGGGTTTTAAGAGGATCAGTGCACAGGAGCAACAATTCAGAAGAGAGAATAGGCTTTGTTATAAGTGTGCAGAAAAATTTCATCCTGGCCATGTATGTAAGTTTAAGCAAGTCATTGTGATTTCTGATGAACTGGAATAGCCAATAGGGGATATATTAGTAGTTGAGTGGGACTGTGAAGATTTCCAACAATTGGAGTCTGCAGAACCTGAGGAAATTATACTCAACTCTATTGGAGGTTCTAATTGCAGGAAAGCATACACCATTAAGTTGGTAGGATACATTAATGGTGTAAGGATCAAGATGTTACTGGATACTGGAAGCACATATACTTTCATTGATCCTCAAGAGGTAGAAGATCTGGGATTGAACAAAATTAAGATCAAACCATTTGTTGTGGCAATTGCTGATGGCACTAAGATTGGTGGTGATACTTATGCACCTGATGTGGACTGGAGGATTCAGGATCACAATTTTAATTACAGCATGAGAATTTTGAAGTTGGGAGGAGATTTACAGATGATTGTTGGTGTTGACTGGATGAGAATCTTTAGCCCTATAGCTTTTGATTTTAACACTGATGATGTGCACATCATGCTATAAGGATAATATGTTTCTTCTACATGGAAATGCAGATAAGACTAAGTTCCATATTTTGAGGGATAAAGAAGCTAAGGAATGGTCTGAGATGAGGAGAAAAAGGGCTGTTTATTCTCAGTTGCAAGATTTTACAGGAGAGAAAATTATTTTGGGGAGCTAGGAGCTAACAAAGATCAGGTGTATGGTTATTCAGAAGGGAAAATTTTCAGCAACAGAGAAAATGAGTATGGCTATTCAGAGGGAAGAGGTTACAGTAACAAATCTAGAAGAATGGGAAACAAGGGTCCTATGAGTTATTATTATCACATGGAGGGTGCAACTGAGGAGAGTAGCAACCATGGCATGACTGAGAGCAAGGATATTGCAACTAAGGGTTGGACTCCTGACTTTGACACCAGCACCATTCCAACAGGTTTGATCCAAATCCTATATGAATTTTCTGACATTTTTCACACTCCTACTTCCTTACCTCCTGTCAGAGAGATAGACCACCAAATATTACTCAGGCCTGGTTTTGAACCCTTTAAGTTGAAACCTTACAGGTGTCCCCATGCCCATAAAGAGGAAATTGAAAAGCAAGTACAAGACCTGAATCAGAACCAAGTTATTCAAGACAGCCTCAGTCCTTTCTCTTCACCTGTGCTATTAGTTAAGAAAAAAGATGACACTTGGTGCATGTGTATAGATTATAGGAGGTTGAATGATATGACTGTCAAAGACAATTTTCCAATTCCAATAAAGATGAACTGCTTGATGAGTTAAATGGAGCTACTGTGTTTACAAAGTTGGATTTAAGATCTGGTTACCACCAGATTAGAATGAGCAAAGATGATGTAGCTAAGACTGCTTTCCAAACTCATAGTGGCCATTTTGAATTCCTTGTAATGCCTTTTGTTTTGACTAATGCTCCTGCAACATTTCAGCCTTTAATGAACAAGGTTTTTCAACAATTTTTGAGGAAGTGTGTTCTGGTGTTTTTTGATGACATTTTGATTTACAGTAAGAGTTTGGAAGAGCATTTATTGCATGTGAGGGTTGTGCTTACTATAATGAGAGAACATCAGTTATTTGCCAAGGGTTCTATATGTGTTTTTGCCTCAGATTCTGTAGAATATTTAGGCCACATCATTTCCAGTAAAGGGGTTGGCATGGATGATAAAAAAGTTTCTTGCATTCTGAATTGGCCTTACCCTAAAAACATCAAAGAACTCATAAGTTTTTTAGGATTGGCAGGCTATTATAGAAGGTTTATAGCTGGCTTTGGAGTGGTTTGTAGGCCTCTACATAATCTACTGAAGAAAGAGAATTTATGTTGGAATTCTGAAGCTTCACTTGCCTTTGATAAATTGAAGCAACTCATTACTTCTGCTCCCATACTGAGACTTCCTGATTTCCAGCAACCTTTTATCATAGAAACAGATGCTTGTAATGATGGAATGGGTGCTGTTCTACTTCAAGAAGGTGAGCCTATTGCCTTTCTCAACAAAGCTTTTTGCCAAAAAAATAAAGGCCTTTATACTTATGAAAAGGAACTTTTGGCATTGGTTATGGCTGTAGATAAATGGAGGCATTATTTGACTGGTCACAAATTCATCATCAGAACTGATCATCAAAGCTTGAAATATCTATTGGAGCAGAGACTACATAATGCCATACAACACAACCAGCTTGAAAGGAAACTAAATCCAGAGACCATAAGTGGCCCAATTGCAAACCCTAAACCCCCAAAATCGTATCAGAGATTTGCTATTAAAGAAATCATCGGTGAAGCAATCGACGGTTTCCGGCGGAGGAAACCGACAGATGCTGGCTTTGACTGATATCATCATAGTGAAAAAGTGATCCATCTCACTGGACCTCAAAAATAAGAAGCAGTCTCCGCCGCCGTCAATCACTCAGGCTGATACACCAGAGGAGGCTCTCGCATTCGAGAGGATGTGCATTCGACCCAGCAAAGATACCCGCCAAATAAATCAGTGAAGAAATCGACGGATTCCAGCGGAGGATCTATACACAAGAGAGGATTTCAATCTCCTGAGTTGTTCGTCCTCATCTGGAGCCAATTCAATTGCCGGAACTTTTTCCACCGGTCTGGTGCTGCCGATCTGGTCCACCTCCGGTAACTGTCGATTTGCTCAGAGCTTTTCCAATGAATTTTGGGGGAAATTCGGCTTTGGTGGGATTTTTCACCGCGGCGGTTGAGATTTGAGATATTTATGGTCAAAAAAGTGTTTATAGATGGTGCGTGGCTTTCAGTTTCCCAAGTTTTCCTAAATTGAAATATAACCCCTCCATGTTTTGCATAAAAAGACCGTCACTTCCAAGACCAATTCAATGTCAAATGCTTAAATTTATAAAAATATGTAATTTCATCTGAAATTGGATATAGGTCCATAAACATATGGAAAGTTGAACTTTCTCAAATCTTTACCCAGAAAAATGGTAATAGTACAAAATTTAATCATTATTATTATTTTTTAACAAATCTAACAAGAACTGAATTCCGATTCTAAAAATAGATCATCGACACCATCAGTATGAGAAGGTGACTCAACTATACCCATGAACATCTTGCACATCCTTCTCCCTCTTTTGCCTCTCCTCTCTACACCACAAACACAACTGCATTCCACTTGGAAATAGAAGTTCTAGCAGCAAATCTATTATAAATGGCACTGAAATTCATTCATACATGTGATAAGTCCATGGTTCATATTCGGGCCTCATTCATACTCGGACCAGGGCCCGAGAAGGGTCGTGGGCTCGAGACACGCGGAGGATGGATCCACAGGTCCTTCAATTTGAGATCCAAGCTCGGCTCATTGCTTTTCCGAGATCACCAGGAAATAAACGCCACCATTGTCACCACCACGTTGGAGTGAATTTGGCAGGGATGTAGCTGATAATGCTGCAGAAACTCGGAGAACACAGGAGGAAAGGGAAAACTTAGTCCCTGCTGCAAGAACCTACCGTATACCACCCCGCGAGTGGGGCTCACGAGATTCTGGACCGGAGTAGTCTCATCCTCGAGCCTCAAATCAGCCACAATAGGATACGACAACCTGCATGACTTCAAAAATTGCAGGGTCTTTTCGTCGACCACCTTGGTGACATCATTAACACCACCACCAGCCGGAACCCGTTTATCAACTTGGGGCTCCGCATGGGGTTTGCCTCTGACCCAGAGGCACCATCATCTGCCACTACAGCTACAGACTGCAGCGGTGTAGCAATGGTAACCTCCATCAACTCCCCAGACTCAACCTCTAGGAATAAGCTACTCAAGTCACGAGCAGCTGGGGCTTCTCCTTCAACAACATTCTCTACATTGCCAGAAGGAATACTGGAATTTGCAGAAGACATGGCAATATAAATAATGGGGGGAAGTGAATATATATGAAGAAAAGAAGACAAATTTGAAGAACTCTTTCTGAAGGTGGAAACGCAGAATACTTGGATGAAGATTGATGATAAACACAAAGAAAATAACTTGGTTATATAGCCAGTAATTAGCACGCATTTAAGTGGTGTAATTACCACGACTCGCGAAATGATACAAGCAATTGGAAGGTTGGTCCTCCTTACCGCCAGAAGATACAATGAATCAAGGCCACGTGTCAGTCTCTTCAGAATTCAAGAAGACAGATCTAGATCCAACCGTCCACGTGTCCTGATGGAATACGAAAGAACTTTAAGGTAGATGTTCAGAAGCGCAAGCCCGAGAGGACAGTCCTAGGAGGATACCCCGAACTTAACACCCCAAGTTATACTCCTTCGAATTATTGGTTTTCCCTCGAGAAACAAGCATCTCCTTCAACCTTCGAGATGGAGCACTCTATATTCTAAAGATCTACCTTGGGGCTACTGATAAGTCCATGGTTCGTATTCGGGCCTCATTCATACTCGGACCAGGGCCCGAGAAGGGTCGTGGGCTCGAGATAGGCGGAGGATGGATCCACAGGTCTATCAATCCTAATCCTTATAAGGAATGCGTATATTATGAATGTTCTACAATGAATATACATCCTCTCAGAGATGGTAATACAGCCATCCAAAACATGGTAACACAACCATGTCTGAAATATACTTCTATTATACATAGTAATACAATAACTATTCCCATAAGAGTTGTATTACTACCATAAACACATATCTTGGTGATCTACGGAATGTAGCCATATAAATACCCAAAGGTTCGGTAGACCTCTCTATCTAATACTTCATACATTACGCCTTAAGCAAATATATTGACTTGAGCGTCGGAGCGTCTACCCTCGGGACACCCGAGGCTTTGTTTTGCAGATCAGTTTGTGAGCCGGGTTCGTGATCAAGTGCGGGTTGTACACATCCATCAACATGGTATGTAGAGACATGTCCGATAAATGATTGGCCTACAACTTGTTTCCCGGAGTTACACTTAGGTGTATTTGGTTGGAATGGATTTTGAGAGTCTGAATTTTGATTGGAATTTTGAGAGTTTGGGTTTTTGTTTGAGATTTTGAGAGTATGGTTTTGCAAAAAATTTGTTTGGTTGAGTTGGGATTTTGTAAGTCTGAAACAAAATCCTTGTTTGGTTGGAGTGAATTTTGGAAGTCTAAAACAAAAATTTTGTTTGGACTTTACCTTTTGCAAAAATTGGACTTTGCAAGGTAAAACCTGAGTTTTTTTAAGACAAAATCTGGACTTTCAAATGTGACGAACCAAACAAGACAAGTCCAAGTTTTGCAAAATCATACCCAACCAAATGCACTCTTAAATTCCTCATTTCCATTCACTAGGTGAAATTTCTAAAATCTATAGATTTTCCTCTTTTTGCAAGGTATCACTTTGAGTTATGACAACGCAAAGTCAGAGATCGTTGCAGAATACTGCACTAATAGCGCCAGTGGTGATAATGGGGGTAAATTATTTTTCCCATACCGTACTCACGATAAAATGGAAACTAATACTCCTGTAGGATCCCAATTCAGATGATGTTAAAGAATGAAATGACCGCCTTGAAACAATTAGTGGCTTGGAGGACATGGTTTCCAATACTTGAATTTACAATGGACGTCAACAATCACGGTGGAAAGTTCGCTAAAAGTGACATCGAATATCTATATTACACTATTGAGTTACCTTTCATGCATCGTTTTATAATAATGCAGTTAGACTTACGAATTATATTATCATGGGAACAATCACGATTCTACTTTCCGCGCTCTTTTTTCTAATGTAGTTAGATTACCGAATTATTATTATAACAATAAATCACCAAATTTACTTTCGCGCAATTTTTTATAATGCAGTCGGACCACCGAGTTACCCATCTATAATATATTTTACAAAATATTACTAGTATGTGAAGAAAGTGAAATTTATTGAAATGACAAAAAAAAAACTTAGTTTGACAAAAGAGAAAAAAAATCTTAGTACAACGGTGTTAAAGCAGGTTACTATTTTTAGTAGTAGTAGTATCCAGAAAAGCGGCTGTTATCCATTTCCACCACCTCCATACCTTAGCGAGGCGATTGAAAACGCTCCCTTTAAGCTCCGTGAACGTTTTCTGTACACCGACCGGCAAATGGGTAACTAGAGGAGATTCACGGCTACTAGCGATGACAAGAATGACGCACCTTGAAGCGGCAAGGAGGAAGTGATGATGACGCTTAAGGGGTTGAAGATCGTCGATGAGGAAGAGGAGTACAAGAAGCTGAAGATCGAGTCCAAGGCTGAGGAGAATGAGGATAACAAAACCGTGGATCTGGTTGAGACTGATGATGATGAGGAGGGGGAGGAGGAGGAGGATGATGAGAAAGATTTAAAAGACATTTAATATTTTAGCATCTATCCACAACCAGTACTAACCATAGCCGACTAAAACTCATCAAATGAAACTCTAAATTGTCAGAACATTACCAAAAGTAAGATATAAGCTAGGAATCGCTGGTTCTAAACCCACCTTTCAGTTTCACAAATATAACCACACCTTTCAGTTTCACAAACATAAGCCGATCTGCTCATCAGTCATAACCACTAGTCTCAGCACCTTTCAGCTTCAAGTACGATTCACCACTGGTCTTAGCACCTTTCATTTTCAGGAACGAGGCATACAAATCTGCTTTTCTCTTCTCTTCTTTAAGCTCTGATGCCTCCCTTGGAAAGAAAAGCCCGAACAAGGCCTTTTTCTTTTCATCATCCATCGACACGTCGCTCACAAAATAAGTTCCGAGCTTTCTCCAAATTGTCTATGGGGACCAAACACTTTGCATAGAGTTGTTTTACGGTCAAATCAGTTATTTTTTTATCAAATCAGTTAATTTTAACCCAAAAGACACTTTACCAAACACTCCTAAGTACTTTTGTGAGGGACTATAAAGTTAAACGCTATCAAGCTATGTGAGAAAAGATGGATACAAATGTTTCGATAAGTTAGGGTGCATTTGGTTTGATCAGTTTTTGAAAAACTGAAAGTCCAGTTTTTCAAATAGTTGTTTGGTTCAACTGATTTTCCAAAGTCCAGTTTTTGGTCTCACAATTCAGACTTGCAAAATTCTAACAAATCAAGTAAGAATTTTGTTCCAGGCTTACAAAATTCTAACCCAACTAAACAAGGTTTTTGCAAAACCAGACTTTCAAAATTCCAAACAAAAACCCAAACTCTCATAATTCCAAAATAAAATCCAAACTCTCAAAAATCTCTCCAACCAAATACACCCTAAGTTTCACAAGCATAGAGATCCAATTGCTAATGGCCCTGCAAGATCCATCCGCTGAGAAGGTACTTAATGTATGAGAAATTTCAGAAGTAAGATTGATCTCACAGTTGAAAACCTGGAGTTTTAAAGAAAGAGAAAGCCTCCAAATTTAGATTTTTTAGTCTAGTAATTTTACTTGAATTTCATATTTGTTATCATCTAATTATTAAATTTGACACTAATTCTAGTTCCAGTAGTTTAGTAATTATGTTGTTTCTCACTTTTTCGTCCGTTTGGTTTAAACTCTATAAACTATATTAATCTGAGCAAGTTTTTTAAAGTAAAATCTTGACGCTAGTATAAAGAAAGTTACATTTCAATGTAGATTTTTCACTGATTCATAAAAAATTCGTTATAATAATATATCTCTAGTGATCTCGTGTATAGTTTAGATAACAAAAATTCATATAGTAGCATGATTATATTTTTACATTGACAACTATCAAAAATATCTGCTAGCTCACAATTGGTAAAACGTTCATATTGCAATTCAAGTATGGTAGATTTTGCAAAAGGTTTCCAGAAATATAAAACAATGGGCTGGCGTGGGTGCGTGGAAGGAAAGGAGAAGAAGGGGGAATCTCGTTACCTCAGATCACGCCACGTGGTAATATATCTACAGACACAAACCAAATTTAATTTGAGAAAAATACTAAAAATCAAGAATACTGAAAAAAGCGTATAACAACAGTGCAGGCAAGGTCGTCGATAGGCACAAGGATTCTGTGCACATAAGTTAGTTTCATAAGCAAAGAAATTGACCAAACTCTGACACTCAATTTTCAATAAACTTTCTTCGATCTTAATATATTGAGAGTGTTTGGTGATTAGGGGATAGTAGATAGTACATCGAGTGTTTGGTGATTAGGGGATAGCGGATACTACATCGAGTGTTTGGTAAAAAATAGTTGATTCGTAATACATGTTTCTTTGATCAATATTTTAAAATGACATAAAAGAACATTACAGATTTTATCATACTTTACAAATATTAATAATAATATATATTTTTCACTTATAAAAATAATATATAGTTTACACATAGATTGCGAATAAATAGAATAACATTTAAAATACTAATATCTACACATTTATGAGATTTTAAATAACTTAAATAAATATTTTAACCTTTTCAATTTGTTTTTATTAAATATCACTTTATAATGTAAATTCTTAGTTTAAAGGGTATCATGGTCTGAAACATCACTATACTCACATTTATTATTATTATTATTAAAAAAGTGATATAAAACAAAATAAAAATTGATTATATATATGTATGTACCTTTTATTTAAGGAATTATACACATTTTTCTTAATACTTAATAGATGGATATGTTTTTTAAATAAAAGAATTGGTAGAAAAAAAGTAATTAATCTTAATTGAATTAATTCAAACGTGTATTTAGAAAGGATTAATTAATCCTTTGATGAAAGAAGAAAACATGTAATAGGACCGAAAAAAGCTACAGAATACAAAACAAAAAACAAACAGGGACAGGAAAGTATTTTAGATAATCAGAGCAATCAGCTAACTGAAAATGCTCATATTTCCATCATTTTGAAAAGGTTATTTTTGATACCAATCAACTCTTCCAATCAGCTCTCCACCGAACACTAAAATTAGCCTTTTTAACTTGGTCAAACAGCTAATTGGTCTCAATCAGCTAATTTTGCCCTCCGCTCTCTTTCACAAAATCTTTCACGGAACCTTTATCATATATATACATATTTATATATTTTATGGTTGTTTTTAAAACAAAGGAGAGTAAGAAGAATGTGAATTAGCTATATATGATCATTCAAGCATTGTATCTATTACTAATTTTAATCACAAGAACCCATTTCAAAGTAAGTTCGTGACTTTGATAAGTTATCTAGTGGTCGATAACTGCTGATATTTGTATTTTTACTTCTTTCTCTGATTTGGTGTCGTAACTTTACCTGATTTTGTTTTTTTTTCATTTGTATTAAATTAATATTTTTTATCTTTGTCATCATTAAAATAATTCCAACTTCAATTGATCTTCCTTCATTTGTTTCTTCATTACGTAATTCAAATATGTTGGTGTGAAACATGTTTACCATATGGTTTTATTTCAGAGGGAAACATATTAAAAACTACGTTTCTAGAATTGTATAGAGGACTTTATGTCCTCTCCCCATGGAATATGTTCGGGAAACTGATCTGTTAGAGTAAATCCCACATTGGAAACGAAGTGGGTGATGTTTCAGTGTATAAGTTTGGTGGGTTACTCTACATATTGTCAATTGATTTTATGAAGGAATCTCACTGGACTTATGTACTGGACCTATTGGGCCTGTGTGCCTTACCACCTCCCAGTTTACTGACGGGCCAATTGTCCCCGTCATGGTTTCTAATATGATATCAGAGCCCGAGATGTGCGGCATGGGCCTTACAGTCCAAGTGCAAGAGTGTTACTGTAAACCCTACATCGAAAAATGAAGGTGGGTGGGTCTTGCACTCGAGCGAGGGTGTTAGAGTAAATCCCACATCGGGAACGAAGTGGGTGATGTTTCATTAAATAAATTTGGTGGGCTTTTACTCCACATATTGTCAAATGATTTTATGATGGAACCTCACTGGGTTTATGTACCTGACCCGTTTGGTCTACGTGCATTTCCACCTCCCAACTTACTGACGGGCCAATTATCCCCGTTAGGATTTCTAGTATGATTCATCTATGTTATTTGTGTTGTTAGTATTCCATATTCAAGATTTTTATCATTCTTTATTCAAAAGAATGCGGTTTGATAAGTGTGAGAACCGTTTCGATTGATGATTTCACTGTCAAGCAGTAATTTCTAGTTTTCATTAGGCAATGCATATTATTAATATAATGATAAGAGTTGTATTTAGTAATGGGATATATAGTACTCTCTGAAAGTCTTGTAATTGTACATTATACTTGTGTAGGATTCACAAATTCCACTGTGTGAATTGGTGAGGTGATGGCGACGCTTTTTTCTAAACATTTAAATGGAAACAAAAAAAAAAATTAGTAACTTTTTGATCAATCATTCATCTTACTTAAGATGTAGGTATCGACAGACTATGTGAGCATCTTCATCCAAAAGTAAGTTGTCAGTATTTCTGGGTTGTAACTTGCATTGACCACCGAATTCTTATCCCAACTACCTCTATCTCTTGATGTCTTGCTCCATGTAAAGTTGATTTATTGATTAAATCGTGATCTTATTGGTACCTATAAGTTGATAGAATGCATAGTAAATTTTTTTCCCATAAGATTTTCAAAGAAAAGACAACGTAAGTTATTTCCACCGCACACTTATTTTTGAGTTATTTATCTATTTATTTATTACTTATTTATTTTCTTACCGACACCTCGTATGCTTGTTTTCATGCCTCAAAGTCAAACTAATTTGTCATTTCTAGAAAAAGATATAAAAGGTGGTGGTTGCCTTATGTGTGTTATGTTAACCATTTGACAACGCGCACACAACCGCACAAAGAGACATGAGTTCCGCCGCTATCAAACCCTTGGGAAACCCAATTAGGGTTTCAAGGAGAGGGAGAAAATCGCGAAATCATTACAATTCATTTGATTGTGGTGGAGTTCGGTATGATTTGGTGAGTTAGATCCCAATGTTTGTTCGCGAGTTGGGGATTTTACATAGTTTTTTTTTCAATTTTTCATTGTGTTCGGCTGCAAATTGGGGTTTTTTGTTCGTGTGTATGAATTTATGATTTTTAAAATTAGGTTAATTGTTATTTTTGATTATTTGGTAGAAAGTGCATTGATTTTATATAATTCTGCTTTGTTATCCTAGTTTCTGGGATGTATGTGAGATGATGTAGATTGTGAGATAGCATTCTTGAACAACTCTAATAATTAAAGAGTGAAGACTTGGGATTCAATAGATTGCTTTTAACTTTGATATATTTTTGACTATCATGGGCTAGATGGCTATCTAACATGATATGTAATTCTAAAATTGAAATACAGTACTTTAGTTTGTCAAAATTAAGTTTTTTTCTCATATTCACTTATATCAAGATTCTAACCATCGTTAAATCCTTCAATGGTCTAAATAATTGCCACTAAAGAATATTGATGTTTGTTCTAGTAGGTATAGAATATGAATCTCTTTTATGACAGTGGGATTTTAAACCATTTTAGTTATAACTCGCTGATATGGATTTGTTGATTACTCCCTAGATTTTGTTTGTTTATGCAGTGATGGTTAATGGAGTTCTAAGATGCAAGTTTTATCTGGGTTCAATATTCATTTATAGAATAAACACCCTAGCATACCTTACTGGATTAATTTATTTTCTTATAATATATGGGATGACATTATAAAATTTTGAATGTTTTTGATGATGATATAACATTTTAAACATTTTAGCTTGCTCTCTTAAACGTATATGTATTTCTTGGGATTTTATCGGATGCTAACATAATACCTTTTCACTAGTAATTATATCTCACCCAAAGGTCTTTTGTTGGTGTTGTTTGTGAGAGGCAAATAGTTTTATCGAAAGCATAAACAAAGTTTAATTTCTTACTACTATCTTATGTTTTGATTTTGTTTTTATTTTTGTATAGGAGGATTCGGTGATGATAACACCTGATGAATCAACAAAGAGGCCTTATGTGGCTTTAATTAAGGTAAATGTGTATGTATTAGTATTTTTTAGATGAAGGAGTTGATGGAAAATTTATAATCCATGTCTTGCTGATTTTCTTTTGCAACATATGCTAGTAGATGATATGTTTTGTGTAAGTGAGAGTAGTCGAGTTTACTTGGGATATAAATATCTTTTGTTTGCTATTTTTGAAATTTTCTCTCCCTTACTTTCGTAGCTAAAACTAAGTAATTTGATTTGGTGAAGGGGGTAGATGAAATATCTAATTGCATCAAGATTTTGTTTCTCGTAGTTACTTGTGCCATTTAACATGCTTTGACTATGGACAATATATGTTTTGTGTAGATGGAGTAAATGACATTCACCTTTTCATTTCATTTTATTCCCCTTCATGTTTAAAAAAGTAATTTTTTATAAAGTGACGGATGTTAAGTTTCTATTACATACTTGTCTGATTTCTATTGTTACTTGTATTACTTGTTACTGATTTAAAATATTTTCATTTTATGTAAAAACTTACAAATCTTATTTTCACTTATCTAGACGATGAACAATTGGAAGGGATACTGTTGTTATGCATCACTTATGTTATGTTGTTAAGAGAATTTACAGGGCATGCATTCAATAAATTCGTAGGAAGTTTTTATTTTATTTTTATTTTTTATTATTGTTTGTTAAATCCACTTGCTAAATTTGTTATTGTACTCGAGGTAAGGCTGCATAAAATGTTATTCAAGTGGGTTTAATGATTTCTCTCCATAAATAATAATACCAATAATCTATCATTGACTACGAAAATATGATGTTTTCTCAACCATTGATAAATATGCATTATGGTTTTGCAGGTGTAGTTAAGTTGGGTGTTTATTTCCCTAAGTCATAGTAAACTTTTATTGACAATGAAAATTAGGTGTTTGCTCCACTATTTATAGATATGTTGAATGGTTTTGTAGTGTGGTTGGGGTTTTCTTGTTCTTAATATTAATATTATGTCGGATGCGTAGGTGTTAATTGATCTACGTTGAATTCGTTAGCAAGATTCTTGGTTCACATAAATGAAAGTGCATTTCTTATTGTCTGCTTTTTAAATTTGGGTTCTATGATTTAAATAAAGCATAGTTTTGCCGAGTGTGGCAAAAAAAAGTGCCAAATTCTTTAGTGTGATGAGACAAAAGATCTGTTGATTTAGTTTGTTTGGTCAATCACTTGTATGATTAATAAATGTTGCTGTTACTTCGCAAGGATGTGCCTGACTTTGAAAGTTTAGTGTCCTCATAAACATATAGTTTCGAGATTTAGTGTCGTTGAAGACAATTTTGCAGTCTCTTAATCTCCACTCTTTCACTTTTTTGCGCATGTTGATTTCTGCATCCTAATTGATATAATTACATCTATTCCATGCGTTTCTTTTTCGTTATTTTAACTGAGTATTTGTTTATAAAGAGATGTATAAAAATTAAACTAAATTGCACTCCCATTTGGTTTCTATTTGTAGCTTATGCTATGCGACTATACTAATGATTGTGACCTGATCAACAATTCCACTATATTGTCATTTTGCAATCTCTCTCTCTCTCTCTCTCTCTCTCTCTCTCTCTCTCTCTGAGCTTTTGTTGATGACCTATTTCTCCCCACCCTTTGCTAATATCATGAATCAACCTTTTCTTGGACACCTTTTGCATTGGTTGTCCCTTGCAATAAGACTGTTTATATGTGAGGTATATATATTGGCTGATTTTCATGAAGGTCATTATTGGTTGATTCACAGGAAATATCTTAAATGTATTTGCAGGACATTTTTCAAGTTAAGAAAGAGGCGGTCATGATTGGCGTGCAGTGGTTCTATCGTCCAGAGGATGCGTGTAGGAAACTCGGGGGACATTTTGAACCTGTTGATACAAGAGAGCTGTTTTACAGCTTCCATAGGGATGATATTTATCCACAGTCTATTACGAACAAAGTGGTGATTCACTTCATCGATGTTAAGGCCCCGCAACTTCCTTTGAGGAAGAAGTATCCTGGATTTGTAGTCCAAAAAGTTTATGACCCTAACTTGCAGGTACTTCGCGACTTCGATGACAAGTATTTCGATGACAACATTAAAAGAGAGATCAATCTCTTGCTCCAGAAGACCGCGTCACGCCTTAGTCCACCTGAAATATTGAATCCTCTTCAGATAAGAGGTTGATCGCATTTGTACCTTTACTTGTATGCTCGTGATCTAGATCACAACTATAGCATCTGCTTCTTTGTAGTATCAGATATAATACTATTTTTCAGCATTATGCCTATGGTGGATCAAATGTGACAGTTTAATATTTCCTAAGTTTTATGTTATTGAACATTTCCATACATTATCATACTTAATTTTATTATATCATTGTAGGATTCACATTGTTTGAAGTTTAAATTTAATTATTTATGTCTAATCTCACGTGTGTTTAGAAACTGTTAAGATCTCAATGAATTTGTAGAAAAAGTAGAGAACATTATTTTTAATTTTTTTTATTACGAGGCATATTTATGATTTTTTCTTCTATTCTCAACTATTAAAAATTGCAAATATACTCCATTTTCTTAAACAAAAATTCTATGAAATGATTGTACTAGGCTAACGTTATTTTGATCTCGTTTCTTGGCATGTTCTTTCCAAACCGATCTTAATTAGATATTCTTCAAAAAAAATCTTAATTAGATAGAATCGAATTAATTTGATATGTTCAAAAATAAAAATATGACTAAATTAAAGTAAATTCACAAATCGTATTTCATCTTAATTAAACTAATTTGATCGAAAATAAATTACACTGATTTTTTTAGATAAATTACAAATTAAATTGAATTTCATCTAATTAATAAGGTGAACTAAATTGAATGGCACTAACCAATTTGTTGAATTTCTAAAATTATTAACGAAGCAATGTAATAAAATTTACTTTGCCATATGTAGTGTTTTTAAAAGTTTCCATAAACCACAAGATGGAATCTAATCCTAACCTGGGAATTAGCATTTCAAGAGGAGGGCCAAGAGTCACCCATCTCATGTATGCGGACGACTGCATTATGTTTTCAAGATGCACATAAAGGAGTATAATGGACCTTTACGCTAGATATTCCAGGCAAAGGTTGAATTTCAACAAGTGATCCATCTTTTTCAGTCCTATTACCCCAGAACACATGCAAGCACTAATGAGTTATACACTCTATATTCATGGACAAGGAGTAGGCACCAACTACTTAGGAAGTCCAATCAACTTGGAGGGTAGAAAGAAATAAATATTCTTGAATCTAGAAAGGAAATTCAAAGAAAAATATAATTCATAGAAAGCAAGTTTGCTGAATCTGCCAGGAAGAATTATCCTTGCCAAACATGTTCTCATCTCGTTGGCACTCTATCCGTTGGAGATATTCAAAATTTCCGAAGAAATCCTTAAGAGTTTAGACTTCATGACTACTTTATTCATTTAGAAGGGTGAGATGGAAGGTAGAACTGTCCAGTGCAAATCCTGGAAGAAAGTATGTTATTCCAAATCACATGGTGGCCTTGGTATGAGATCGGCTCAAGGGATGAATCAAGCCATCTTAGCAAAACATGCATAAACTTATTGAAACAACTCCATGTTAAGGAAAGTATACACGGCCAAATATCTCAGAAACTAGAGTTGTTTGGATGTGGGGGCAAAAACATGTGATTCATGGGGTTAGAAATCGGTAATTTGGGGAAGAGAACTCATTAATAAAAACAAGGGTGGAAAGTAGATGATGGCACCAACAACAGGATATGCAAGGATTGGATCCTAACAGCAAGGAATCCGATCAAACTAGTCTCAGTTCTCAGTGCCTTCACAAAATTGAAAGTATAGCACCTAATTGATGAACATGCGTCTCAATGGAGAGTTCCTTTACTCTATGCAATCTTCCAACCTAGTATCTTCCCACATCTCTTAGCAATTCATATACCGGATACATGCACTTTTTAGGATGCTGTTATCGGGAAAGGTACAAAAGATGGCTAGTAGACAGCAAAAATGGGCTATCATGTAGCAATGAGAGAGGTTTTCCATCTATTGACCATGTTCATGACATTGATGCGAAGTTTTATCTGAATTTATGGAATCTTAAACTTCCACAGAAGCTGCTAACTTTCATGTGGCTTGTTCCGCAAAGAGGTCTTCCAGCGTCACTAAACCGATGGAAGAGAAGATTGGATACAAGAAAAATATGCAAAAGGTGCTTGAGATTTGAGGAGGACAAATCTTATCTGTTCCTCCACTTTGATCAAGCAAGGGAAATATGAAGTCTCTCACCACTAGCAAACATTCTAAGTTGTTGGAACAATATTGGAGTTGGTTTTAAGAACTGGCTATCCTTCTTCCCGGATGAGCAACATATCTCTTTCTTGATCTATCTCTTATGGAATATATGGAAACACCACAACCGTAAAGTGTTTGATGATGTTACAAGGGAAGCGAGGGAAGTCAAGAATGTGGTAAAATTGGAAATGGAGTTGCACAAAAAATTTAGCATCTCATCGGAAATCATGGATCATGATCTTCATACAGTCCAAGAGAAAAATATTAGTCCTCAGCAACAAAATATAGAAGAGACTCAAGTGGAAGTAACAGATACTGTGGAGATCACCTTTGATGGATCGTTCATATCAGAATGCTTCATGGGTCCTTGTGCTTGCAAAATCCAGAAAAAATCATCCAGATTCCCACACGAGGTAAGTGGATCATATTTCTTTGCATGTGCTACCCTCTTGCAGGGAGAATCTGATGAGGAATGGAAACAACTATTTTCCAAAACTATTCATGAAAAGTGAATTTTAGTTGGGAAAGGATTATATTTGTTTTCTTTTTAGTTTTAGAATAGAATTAGGACATATATTATTTTCCTATTTTTGTTTTACTTTCATAGCTATATATATTGTAATCCTTATAGAGAAAAGGAGAAGAGATTTTGAGATTTATAAAAATTCAGAGTATGAGTTTTAAACCAGTTTTCCCGGAGGTGTGATTGCCAGAGGATTTATATATATTTTTATAGGTGTAATTGCCAAGATTAATTATATATTTTGTTACGAGTTCTTTTTCCAACAACTGATTCATCAACGCACGAGTCCTGCATCATTTTTGGTATCTAGAGCAAAGTTTCGACAATGACGTTAAAAGACTTGGAAGAGGTCATTAGCAGACATGATACTATCATTGCTAAGTACGGTTCGGACATTGTTGAAATCAAGGACTCCTTAAAACAGTTGATTGCTCGCCTTGACGTAATGGATGCGAATTATCTGTCGCCACCATCACCTATGAATCCACCAGCAACCATAAAAACATCGACTGCTTGCTTCGAACCTATTGTGCAAAATTTTACGCCGATATTGAAGCCGCAGCAGCTTTCGCCAACAGAGACGCCAATGGATGAGCAGAATTCACCATCATCTGTGAAGGTTGAACAACAGAAGTCATCCTCACTTCAAATGGATGATCAATCACAGCAACGATGGGTAGATCAAGTTCAAGGGCACCATCAATTTCAAAATATGGAGGTGTTAAATCGAAGATCTATCGAGCAGATCCGACCAAGAATGGAAGATATACATCAGCGTTTGAAGAAAAGAGAACTGAAAGTCCATAAATTCATTGTTAGACCTTTTGATGGGTTTGGGATTCAAGCATGTTTTTTACGTTAGAAATATCTTATTCATTGGAAAGGACATCCACGCAAGGAGTCAAGCATTGGTTCAGATTTGCAGAGTTCTTCCATGAAGATTATTTGTTATAATTCGTCGGAGTCGTATTTTTTCAAGATGGGGAATCTGATGAAGAATGGAAACAACTATTTTCCAAAACTATTCATGAAAAGTGAATTTTAGTTTGGAAAGGATTATATTTGTTTTCTTTTTAGTTTTAGAATAGAATTAGGACATATATTATTTTCCTATTTTTGTTTTACTTTCATAGCTATATATATTTTAATCCTTATAGAGAAAAGGAGAAGAGATTTTGAGATTCATAAAAATTCAGAGTATGAGTTTTAAACAAATTTTCCCGGAGGTGTGATTGCCAAAGGATTTATATATATATATTTCTAGGTGTAATTGCAAGATTAATTATATACTTTGTTACGAGTTCTTTTTCCAACAACTGATTGATCAACGCACGAGTCCTGCATCAGAATCGGCACATCGAATAGGAGTGTGTAGGGCTAACCTTGTCTTAGACTCCTCGTCTATAACTTCTTCAATTAACAACCCACTATACTCCCCATGGAAGATAAATGGTATTGTCAAGAAGATTATCCATCTGTTGTCCTCCTTTTCAGAGTATGCAGTTTGTAAGATCAGTAAATTTTTACTTAATGATGTTCATGTCATGGCGCATAGTTGAGGGCGCAATATTTGTAACAATTTACTTTCTTTGTATTAACTTTTTTGAAGGGCTTGTAATAACTTTTCTTATTGTTAATAATTAATAATGAGTTGGTCTCCTGAGTGACGGTCTATATGTATAGACCAAAGACTACATTAGAGTATAGAAGAAAGTAGTGCAGAAAAACGCGTACTGTTCAAGCGGGTTACTATTCACTACTACTATTCACATGCGCTAATGTTTTCTGGTACTATTCACACGGTCTTTATTTGGAAAACTGAGGTTTTATAGAAGACCATTCACATAGTTAAAAAATAAGCATTTTCTTCTTAAAATAAGACATTTTAGTGCCAAAAAATAGATCTTTTATAGAAGTACACACAGTTAAAAGACAAGCATTAGTCTAAAAATAAGATACTTTATTCTGAAAAATAGAATTAGTTTATAGAAGCACAATCACACAGTTAAAAACATGCATTTTTATTCCAAAAAATAGACACTTTAGCCTGAAAAATAGAGTTAAAAATAAGCATTTTATTCTAAATTAAGGCACTTTCGACTGAAAATATAGAATTTAAAAAACAAGGATTTTATTTTAAAAATAAGACACTTTAGACTGAAACAAATAAAAGCATTTTATAGAAGCATAAGTACATAGTTAAAAACAAGCATTTTTTAAAAAATAAAACACTTTAGACTAAAAAATAGAGTTTAAAAAGGGCATTGTTACATGCAGTCCAGTATTTACTTATGCAGTCCATATTTATTCATGAAGTGACAATAATATCCTCAGTATTTATTCAAAAGTAAATGTAGTTCTCATAAATGAGGGTATACCAGGCACTCTAAATATAAATACGGATTGCAAAAGTAATGTTGTACTGCACCTATCAATTCCCTTAAAAAAACAAGCATTATATTTTAAAAATAAGAGACTTTTGACTAAAAAAAGAATCTAAAAGACAAGCAAAATAAGACACTTTAGACTAAAAAATATAGTTTAAAAAACAAGCAATTTATTCTAAAAATAAAGACTTTTCGATTGAAAAAATTAGAATCTAAAAGACCAGCATTTTATTTTCAAAATAAAGACACTTTAGACTAAAAAATAGAGTTTAAAAATAAGTAATTTATTCTAAAAATAAGAGACTATTTGACTAAAAAAATATAATCTAAAAAACGACATTTCATTCTAAAAAAAATACACTTTAGACTGAAAAAATAGGATTTAAAAAATACACTGTATTCAATAAGACACTTTAGACTAAAAATAGAGTTTAAAGACCAAGCATTTTATTTTAGAAATACGAGACTTTCACCTGGAAAAAAATAGAATCTAAAAACCAAGCATATTATTTTAAAAACCAAAACTTTAGACTGAAAATAATAGAAACATTTTATATAAGCACAATTACACAGTCAAAAACAAACATTTTATTCTAAAAATAAGAGATTTTAGACTGAAAACAATAGTTGTCTTGCACATGCTATAACTTCATCTCTGCAGTTTAGTGAAACTCTAAGAATAGATGGGCCGTTTCAACAATATTGATGAGACTAATGAAAATATTCTTATAATTTGCTCACTATTTAAGCTAAAAACTAAGACAAATTAGTATATGAAGGGCTTACTTTCCAGACATATAAGGAACACCATTTTGGGAACCAGCACAAATTTCTCCTTGTAAGTCATGAATGATCTCTTTATTTCTCGAACAACTTGAGTATCTTCACTATAGCTTTCAAAACACTGACCATGTTGGGGATCACGACAGACCTGAATAGGATATATCCAGAGAGGCCACAAGTGGCCCAATTGCAAACCCTAAACCCCCAAAATCGTATCAGAGATTTGCAGATAAAGAAATCATCGGTGAAGCAATCGACGGTTTCCGGCGGAGGAAACCGACAAATGCTGGCTTTGACTGATATCATCATAGTGAAAAAGTGATCCATCTCACTGGACCTCAAAAATAAGAAGCAGTCTCCGCCGCCGTCAATCACTCAGGCTGATACACCCGAGGAGGCTCTCGCATTCGAAAGGATGTGCATTCGACCCAACAAAGATACCCGCCAGATAAATCAGTGAAGAAATCGACGGATTCCAGCGGAGGATCTATACACAAGAGAGGATTTCAATCTCCTGAGTTGTTCTTCCTCATCTGGAGCCAATTCAATTGCCGGAACTTTTTCCGCCGGTCTGGTGCTGCCGATCTGGTCCACCTCCGGTAACTGTCGATTTGCTCAGAGCTTTTCCAATAAATTTTGGGGGAAATTCGGCTTTGGTGGGATTTGTCACCGTGGCGGTTGAGATTTGAGATTTTATGGTCAAAAAAGTGTTTATAGATGGTGCGTGGCTTTCAGTTTCCCAAGTTTTCCTAAATTGAAATATAACCCCTCCATGTTTTGCATAAAAAGACCGTCACTTCCAAGACCAATTCAATGTCAAATGCTTAAGTTTATAAAAATATGTAATTTCATCTGAAATTGGATATAGGTCCATAAACATATGGAAAGTTGAACTTTCTCAAAACTTTACCCAGAAAAATGGTAATAGTACAAAATTTAATCATTATTATTATTTTTTAACAAATCTAACAAGAACTGAATTCCGATTCTAAAAATAGATCATCGACACCATCAGTATGAGAAGGCGACTCAACTATACCCATGAACATCTTGCACATCTTTCTCCCTCTTTTGCCTCTCCTCTCTGCACCACAAATACAACTGCATTCCACTTGAAAATAGAAGTTCTAACAGTAAATCTATTAAAAATGGCACTGAAATTCATTGATACATGGTATATGTAGAGACATGTCCGATAAATGACTGGCCTACAACTTGTTTCCCGGAGTTACAATTAAATTCCTCATTTCCATTCACTAGGTGAAATTTCTAAAATCTATAGATTCTCCTCTTTTTGCAAGGTATTACTTTGAGTTATGACAACGCAAAGTCAGAGATCGTTGCAGAATACTGCACTAATAGCGCCAGGTGTGATAATGGGGGTAAATTATTTTTCCCATGGTGAACTCACGATAAAATGGAAACTAATACTCATGTAGGATCCCAATTCAGATGATATTAAAGAATGAAATGACCGCCTTGAAAAAAATTAGTAGCATGGAGGACATGGTTTCCAATACTTGAATTTACAATGGACGTCAACAATCACGGTGGAAAGTTCGCTAAAAGTGACATCGAATATCTATATTACACTATTGAGTTACCTTTCATGCATCGTTTTATAATAATGCAGTTAGACTAACGAATTATATTATCATGGGAACAATCACTATTCTACTTTCCGCGCGCTTTTTTATAATGTAGTTAGATTACCGAATTATTATTATAACAATAAATCACCAAATTTACTTTCGCGCGCTTTTTTATAATGCAGTCGGACTACCGAGTTATCCATCTATAATATATTTTACAAAATATTACTAGTATGTGAAGAAAGTGAAGTTTATTGAAATGACAAAAAAAAAACTTAGTTTCACAAAAGAGAAAAAAAATCTTAGTACAACGGTGTTAAAGCAGGTGACTATTTTTAGCAGTAGTAGTATCCAGAAAAGCGGCTGTTATCCATTTCCACCACCTCCATACCTTAGCGAGGCGATTGAAGACGCTCCTTTCAACTCCGTGAACGTTTTCTGTACACCGACCGGCAAATGGGTAACGGGAGGAGATTCACGGCTACCAGCGATGACAAGAATGACGCGCCTAGGAGCGGCAAGGAGGAAGTGACGATGACGCTCAAGGGGTTGAAGATCGTCGATGAGGAAGAGGAGTACAAGAAGCTGAAGATCGAGTCCAAGGCTGAGGAGAATGAGGAGGAGGAGGAGGAGGAGGAGGATGAGGATGAGGAGGATGAGGTCGCGGTGGTGGTTGGGGAGCCGACTAGGGTTTCGGGAAAGGGGACTGCTCGGAGGAATCATTACGATTCCTTCAATTGCGATGGAAATTGCTATAAGTTGGTGAGTGAAGCTCTGTTTTTGTTGTTTTGTTTGATTATGATAATTGGGGATTGTGTTGATTGTTAGTTTGGCATATGTCCTGAAGTGTATGTACTCCATTGAATTCGTATGATGAATTATGAAATGATATTATGATAAAATTGTGTGTTGTTTTGCTCATTTCTGTGGTGGGTACGAAATGGTGTAGGCTGTGAATTAAATTGATGGAACAACTCAAATCATTTAGAGTGAAGAATTGAAATAAAAATGTTTGCTTCTGGATTGCACTTATAGTTGACAATTAGGGCTGTAATTCGTCCTAGTTGTTACCCAAAATGAAGTTCATACTTAATTCTTATACAGCGATTGTATCTAATCCTTTTATGGCACTGAAGAAATTGGTGTTGGTTTTAGTTGGTACAGCCAGCAAAGGTGTAAGCTTTTAACATGTTAATAATACCAACAATTTGAAACATTTTAGATGAACTGGATTTTGTTTAATTCTTATTATGTTTGTTTTTCCCCCTTGAAGTGTTAACTTACACGTGATAAGGGTTGAATAGTAGTTCAAACAAGCTAGTTTCTTTGATATCAAGATTTGTTAATAATGTGATGCCTTGCTACACTCTTTCTTTACTCGTGCCTTTCTTGGAATTTCAGGGATGTTAACTTAATAACTCCTCATTTGGTTGATTTTGTTGGTGCTTTTTAATTTTAATGGCTTTTGAACCCTTTTTTAATGGCTTTTGAACCCTTTTTTAATGGCTTGAACTGATGGCACAAAAGAGTATTGATTTTGGTTTCGATTGATACTGTCGACAGTGGTGTAAGCTTTTGAATGTCAGTAGTGATTGCATTTATAACCATTTAAGATGATTCTGTTTTCACACATGTTTATAAATTATGTACTGGAATTTCTCCAGTCACTTTTCACACAAGCTAGTTTTCTTTCATTTCAAGATTTGTTAATATAGTAATGCCTTGCTATATTTAGCTGTACTCAAGCATTTCTTTAAATTCTATGTGATTCTTACACAGTAACTCTTCATTTGGTGGATTATTCTTTGTGCTTTTTATGAGAGGCCAGGAATTCTGTGGAATATATATTTTTAAGTTTTGTCTTCTGTTTAACTTTTGATTTTTCTGTTTTAACTTTGTAGGAGGATCCTGTGCTCTTGGTTCCTGATGAACCAACCAAGAAACCGTATGTTGCCTGATGCTACCAGTAAGCTCCGTGATACCAGCTCCGGTACGAGGTAGTCCGGGGAGAAGCTGGAATCCTAGCCCGCGGCCAATCTCTCACCTAGATCCTGCAAAACAAAGCCCCCGGGGTCTCCCGAGGGTAGACACTCCGGCGTGATGATGAAGATATGGCTTTCTTACAGAGGAGAGAGAATATGAATAAATACAGAGAGTATTTAAGTCTGATAAAACATACCTATTACTGTTGGTCGCTCCTCTATTTATAATGGATCGGATCAGAGAGGGTTTTATGCTAAGTGGTCCTTAACCCGGGTGTGTCCAAGATAGATGATGTCATGGGAGGACCACTGCTGGGCTTAACCCTTTTCTTCTCCTTTACCAGTATATCCACTGGACCAGGATATGGGCCTTGGCCCATATCACCACTAGCCCCCCGAGACCCTGACTTCCGGGGTTCGGCCCGGTAGGCTGGGTCTCTTAAAAGGAGACAGTGGGTCGTAGTATGGGGCCGTATCATCACGCGCCGCGCGTGCTCATCCTTCCTTTCCCTTCTCAGTTTTTACTATGCGCGCCTTTTCGTCCTTCGCGCAACCATAAATGCTCATTATTACCTTTCTAAAATGCTGTGCATACTTTTCCCAACTTCGAGAAATTCCTTTTATCCTTCCCTATAAATACTTCATCGAAAAATCTTAGCTTCATTTTTCATCAACTTTGCGCTGTCGCTTTCTCTTTGTCTGTTTCTTTTGCTCTCTTTTACCAATTTCTCTATCTTTTTACCCATCTGACATGAGCAATAAAGTCCTCAACCCGGCTGACGACCATTCCTTAGACATAGACGATTCTCCTCTCCCCCCCCCCCATCCGGTGGAAAGGGACTTATGACGTCCAAAGCCAAGATCGCATACGGTGCCCCGGAACCCGTGGACCCAAAGGATCCCGGCATGACCGTGAACGAGGCAGTCGGGGAACTGGTTAAGAAGATGTATGTGCCCTTATCCTACGATGCGGGATTGGAGCTATACACCGGGGATGTGCAAACCCGGGTGTGTATCCCCCGGCACCACTTTCTGCATGGGCTAACCTTTCCTCTACCCCCGCTCTACGTCACCTATCTGAAGTACTATAACATTTCTCCGGCCCAGGTGCATCCGAACGCCGTGAGCGTGATGATCGCCTTTCTCCTGTCTTGCCAACGGGCAGGGATTACATCGACTGTGGAGATATTCCGCAGTTTCTACTACCTGGCGGCAACCTCTGTCCCGGGGGTATTCAATGCTCTGCGCTGGAACAAGACACCAAACATCTGCTCCGGGAGGCTGGAATCTGTGAAGACAAGCGATTGGATGAACAGCTACTTCACATTCAACGAGGAGAAGTACTCAGTCCCGGGTTGGAACCAGCCGAGGATTGCTGAAACAAAGGCGGCTCTACCCCCGCCCAAGTTTCGGCAAGTGCAAGATGAGCATAACAAGATTGCCAAATTCTTCGTCCAGTTGAAGGATTACCAGAGGCCGGGAGGTTACGAATTCCCCCGGGAGGCGTATCCCGCAGAGGTGTTCACCTGCCGCCGCCTATATGCCAAGCGCAGCCTCGGTAACCTTTGTTTAATTTATTCCTTTTGCTGATTTTTCTTACTTCTTATTTTTGTTTTTGGCTAAGTCTATTGCCTTCCTTGTTTTAGTTGTATCTCCCAGACCAGCGATAGTCCCGTCAGGGTCGAAGTCCGGTGAGGGGAGTGGCAAGGGTGCGGGGGAGCAGAAGAAGGACAAGTCAGAGACCGAGAAGGCGGTCAAGGACACAAAGAAAAGGAAGTCCGGGGAAGGAAGATCGGGGGAAAAAGAAACCGGTTCGACGGAAGTCCCCTCAGTCGGCAACCGCCGGCTAGCATTCAACATTCCTCCGTCCGGGGGTCATCCTCTGAAGAAGAAGAAGACAGAGCCTCACTCCGAAGGCTCCATCCAAATTGCCCGGAAAGAGGAGAAGTCCACTGCCGACAGCCGCCTCCAGGCTATAAAGGAAAATCCGGATGGCTCCTCGTCCCAACCCCTGACACTGGACGGCCCCCAGGTACGCATCTCTTCGCCCTTTAATTTATCTACTCCTCATATAATATTTTGATATAATATTTTGATTCTAAGTGCTTATAACTTTGTAGGATAATGCCTCCAAATTGTTGGAGTTCCCCGGGTTGCGAGAACTGGTTAACCAGGCTTGCAACTCTTTGTCTGAGAACTTGTCCCGGGAAGTTGAACTGTTGAAACTGGAAAAAGCCTCCCTTTATAAGGAGCTGTCCGAGGCTCACAAGGAGCTGTCCCGGGTAAAGAAGGACAGCAAGCGCGGCATGGCCCCGGCTCAAGAGGCTCTTTGCCGGGCCTTCACCAATCAGGTCCTCAGGAGTCGCTCCTTCGAGGCAAAGATGATGTCCCTGTGCGACATCTCGAATGAATCTGCCCTGCATGCTGCTTATTCCGCCGTCCGGGAGTACATCCCCCGGGAGAACTGGGCAGCCTTCAGAGAATCCTGGTATCGGCCCAAGGCAGACGATCGCTTCAACTATGTAGCAGATCGACTAATGAAGGATGGCCTCGACGGGATTGTCCCCGGAGTGCTAGAAGTTTTTGAGGGAGCTCGCAGTGTTGATCCCCAGGACATCATGGCTTATGCCGGGGATGCCGCCAAGCTTGCCGAAGATAGGGCAGACCCTGGTCCAGATGACTTAGCCAATCTCGCTGCCATTGAGACCCCGGTGACCTCGGAGGGAGAGGGCGGGGAATCAGATGATGAAAATGCTAAGTCCCCTGTTCCGGAGCAAGAGTTCAAGCCGGTGCAAGGGGAAGAAGAGGGGGAGGAGGAGGAGGAGCCGTCTCCGGGGAAAGGCAGAGCTCAAGAAGCAGAACCGTCTCCCCGGGAAGAAGATGAAGACGATGCTGATGAAGAAGTAAACATAGTTACTTAGTCTTCTTATTCTTCTTTTCCTTTTAATTGTATTTTTAATCTTTACCTCCCCCGGGCTCCTTCCCTGAACCCTTCCCTTTTGTAATTCAGGGAGGAGATGATAGCTCCGGGGATGAGAGCGACGACTCAAACGATGTAAGAGTCCCCCCTCTTTTCCTTTGTAACTTATGACTTTTGCATTTATATTATTCATTCCGGGTTTTTCGCTTTATAACTAGTTTTGTTTTATTACTTGCCTAGAATTTCAAATTTCTATCTTTTTACCTATCTTTTGGTTTGATTCCCCGGGCTTTGTACAACCTTGTTTTAACTCTATGTTAAAAATCCTTGTGTTTTGTTTTGCTAGCCCCGGGATGATCCCCCATGTGCAGTTCCATCCGGGGCAGCCTCGGACAATGAAAAGCCATGCCCCAGATGTGAGGAGTTAGAAGAGCAGTTGAGTCGCTGGCAACTGGACGGCATTCAGACCCGGTATCTTCTTGTCCATTCCGGGATAGGGTCAGTGATTGATGAGTTCCCGGACGTCACCTCTCTAGTAACAAAACTTAGAGAGATATCCAATCAGTTTGGATCCCTTTCCCGGTGTCAATCCCTGGCTCAAGACCGAGTAAACGCTGTTCTGGATGCAGACAAGACTATTTCTATGCTGCAAGCCGAACATGACGCTTTTAAATCTCGTCTCAAGGAGGAATTTGACCTTGTGTGGTCCGAGCTTCCATTTTACTGCGACAAGCTCAAGTGGTTAGAAAGGCGGGGCGATCCCCTTAGGAGGAATCTGATGTTGGAAAGAGAGAACCGGGAACTGGCGGCCCGGAACCTCACCCTCCGGGAGAATTTAGTAACCCTACAACTGACTTATCACTTGACAGGGTTGCGTCTAGGTCGGGTTTCTCCCCCTCTTTACACTAACTTTCCCCGGGAGGTCTCTGCCTTGTTAGTGCGCATGTTCCGGATGGGCTGGAACGACCCCGAATCTCGGTATCGGCCCGCTTTCGAGGAAGCTGCCGCTTGGTGGCAACGTCAAAGAGAGGGGCAATATCTCCCCCCGTCCTTGGTACTTCTGCCGAGCCGGATTTCCCTTGATTTCACCGTCGAAAGGTATCTCGGGTTCCGTGTTTCAGTTGACCCGGAAGAATCCGCCCGGAGGGTGTCTAGACTCCGCGAGGACGCTGCCAGAATCCGAGCCTACATTGCCCGCGAGAACGCCGCCAAAGAAGAAAGGCGTTTGGCCCGGGAAAGGGGGAAGGGCAAAAGCAAAGTTGTTGCTACGAAAAAGAAGAAATCCCCCCGTGCCCAAGGGCCCGTTATCATTGGAGCTCCCCGAAGGACGCCATCCCCCGAGGTTTCATCCTCAGACGACGACTATGACCCATATGCCGAAGCGGGTCTTTCGGGGGCTGGTCCCTCGGGGGCTGGTCCGTCCAGTACTCATCCAGCTGCGGATCCCGATGTCCCGGGGAATACTGCTGCTGCTAACCCACCAAACCCTCCTGCTGCTAATAATCGTCCAAATCACCCCGGAACCCAAGATGATCCGGACTCTCCTATTAGCTGGGATGGTCCTCCTTTCCTTTGTTAGTTTTGTTTAGGTTTTCCAAGTTTCAAAGTTGTAAATTTTGTAATCTTCAATCATAAGTTAATGATTTGTTTGTTATATTGCCCTTCCTTTATATTTGTTCAAATATTTGTTTCAGTCGCTTATTCAAGCGTGCCTAGGTTGTCCTCCGGGTGCTTGTTCAAGCGTCCCGTATATTCTTGCCCTAGTCCCCCGGGTGCTTGTTCAAGCGTTCCCGGATCGACTTGCCCTAGCCCCCCGAGCGCTTGTTCAAGCGGCCGGGGTTAACTATACTTAAGAGAAAATATTAACTCGAAAGATAATCTTCATAAGTAAAATGAGAAAATGCAACTGCGGGCCACGGGACAACCCAGGCTCAATCCTGACCAGGGGTCCCCGTGCCGCTTCTCTGCCACCGTCCTAGGCATAATCCATGCCAGAGGGGTGAATACATAGGAAAATCTAGGCATAGTACCTACGTAAATTTGCAATATTCCAGTGCCTCGGGACCTTCTTCCCGGCCTTGTCCTGCAACTCATAACTTCCCCCGGGGTGGGCTACTACTACCTTGTAAGGCCCCTCCCAGTTGGGGGCTAACTTCCCGCTTGCAACCTGCTGGCTTTTGTCATTCCGGCGCATTACCCACTCCCCCGGGCTAAACTGCTCCTTGCGAACCCTTCTGTCGTAATATTTCTTGACCCGTTCCTTCACCCGGGCCTCATGCAGGGCTGCTTTTTCTCGCTTCTCCTCCAGTAAATCTAAATTCAGGAGTCGGTCATTCTGGTTTGTCTGCTCATCCGGGAGCTTTGATCGGAGGCTGGGAACTCCAATTTCAGCCGGGATGACCGCCTCCGCCCCATAAACCAAACTATAAGGGGACTCACCCGTAGCGGAGCTCTCTGTCGTTCTACTTGCCCATAAGACACTTGGGAGTTCATCAACCCAATTTCCTCTTGCCCCCTGGAGCCGCGTCTTGATCCCGTTAACAAGGGTCCTGTTGGTCACTTCAACTTGCCCGTTAGCCTGTGGGTGATAGACCGAGGTCAACTTCTGTTCAATCCCGTACTCCTTGCACCAGGATTTGAAAGGATCATTCTCGAACTGCGCCCCGTTGTCGGTCACTATGAACCGGGGAATTCCGTAACGACAGATGATGTTCTTCCAGCAGAATTTTACACACGTACTTCCCCTAATGTTTGTCAGAGGAGCAGCTTTTACCCATTTGCTGAAATAGTCGACTGCCACTATCAAATACTTGAAACCTCCCGGAGCAGTTGGAAAGGGGCCTACCAGGTCTAAACCCCATCGGATGAAGGGCCAAGTTCCTGATATCCCGATCAACTCCCCCTGTGGCACATGGATCAGGGGTGCAAATTTCTGGCACTGCTGACAGGAGCGGACTGCTTTTTGAGCATCCTCAAATAGCGTTGGCCAGTAATACCCCGTGCACATGATCTTCCGAGCCACTGTCCGAGCCCCTTGATGACTTCCGTTAGGGCCCTCGTGAACTTCTTTCAAAAGGTGGCGTGCTTCCTCTCCATCCACACACTTCAACCAAGGTTGGAGATATCCCCTCCGGATTAACTCCCCGTCCAGGACGGCATACCGGGGTGCTTTGACCCGGATTTTCCGGGCTTTCACCTTGTCGTCTGGCAGCGTTCCATTCTCCAAATACTCCAGAAGTGGTGTAATCCAGGATTCGGCTTCTCGCACTGCCGCAACTTGGCTTGGCTGCTCATATCCCCGGGTTGTTAACATCTCCATATACAGATTCCGGTCTTCACTTGGCCTGAGCTCCGAAGAAGCCAACTTGCTCAGCGCATCCGCTTGACAGTTCTCCTCCCGGGGGACCTGTGTTAGGGTCACCCGGAGGAAGCCCTGTATCATCACCTTTACTGCCTCCAAATATTTCTGCAAACTTCTTTCTTTTGCCTCGTACTCCCCATTTACTTGCTGGACCACAATGGCCGAGTCGCTGTAAGCTTGTATCACTTTGGCACCTGTCTCCCGGGCTAGGCGCAATCCGGCGAGGAGAGCTTCATATTCAGCTTCATTATTGGTGGTTTTAAACTCAAACTGCAACGCATACCGATACTCCTTGCCGCCAGGACTGACCAGCACTACCCCGGCACCGCTTCCCCCGGCATGGGAGGAACCATCCACGTGCAACTTCCATTCCGGTTCCCCTTCATCCGGGTCCTTAACTGTGTTGTCCGCCATCTCAACCAAGAAATCAGCCAAAGCCTGGCCCTTGATAGACTTCCTGGCTTGATAAGTAATCTCGTGCTCTCCCAACTCTATCGCCCACTTCATCATTCGGCCAGATGCCTCTGGTTTTAGCATGGCTTGCTTAAGTGGGTGATTTGTGAGAACTGTGATAGGATGACCCTGAAAGTACGGCCGAAGTCTCCGGGACGCGTGCACCAATGCCAGCAGCAAACGCTCTAATGAAGAATAACGCATCTCCGGTCCTTGAAGAGCCCTGCTCACAAAATACACCGGGCTCTGCGCTCTCCCGGACCCTCGAACCAAGGCCGCACTTATAGCCTGATCCGTGGCTGCCAGATACAAGAACAATTCTTCCCCCGGGACTGGTTTGGACAAAGTAGGGAGTTTACCCAGGTGCTCCTTCAACTCCTTGAAAGCTCGCTCGCACTCGGGAGTCCATTCGAACTTCTTTGCTCGCCTCAAAATGTTGAAAAAAGGCAAGTGCTTCTCTGCTCCCCGGGACAAGAACCTGCTTAACGCCGCCAGGGACCCGGTTAAACGCTGTACATCTTTCACCTTGCTCGGGGAGGGCATGCTCATGATTGCTTCAACCTTTTCCGGGTTCACGTCAATGCCCCGGTTTGACACCATATATCCCAAAAACTTGCCTGCCGCCACCCCGATGGTACTTTTCTCCGGGCTTAGCTTCAAGTTTACCTCTCTCAACACAACGAAAAGCTCCCGGAGATCGTCCAAAAAAGCGTCATGAGTCCTGCTTTTGATCACCATATCATCTACATAGACCTCCATGATTCTTCCCAGCTGGTTTTTGAACACCCGGTCCACCATGCGCTGGTATGTTGCTCCTGCGTTTTTAAGACCGAATGGCATCTTCCTGTAACAAAAAGTACCAAAGTCAGTGATAAAAGAGGTTTTAGGTCGGTCTTCCGGGGCTATGACGATCTGGTGGTATCCCCGGTGTGCGTCAAAAAAGGCTAGAAGTTGGTAGCCTGTTATAGCTTCCACCAGTTGGTCGATGGAGGGCAACGGGTAACTGTCTTTTGGGCAGCACTTGTTTAAGTCTGTAAAATCGATACACATCCTCCAGGACCCGTCATGCTTTTTCACTAGGACCGGGTTGGCGATCCATTCCGGATAAGTAATTTCTTCTACCATTCCCGCGTCCAGCATCCTTCTCACCTCCGCCCGGACGAATTCTACCCGATCTGCTGCCAAAGCTCTTTTCTTTTGCCTTATGGGCTTTAACTCCGGGTAGACATTCAACCGGTGGATGGCGAACTCCTCCGGTATCCCTGTCAAGTCTTCCGTTCCCCAAGAGAACACATCCTCATATTCCTTTAACAACTTCCGGAGCTCATCCTTCACACCTACCGGGAGGTGCTTTCCGATACTCACCTTCCCCCGGGATCCTACTTCCATGTCCTCCACTTCAAAAGAGGCCGGGTCGCCATGCACGGCTCCCACCGTGCTATTCTTCCCGGAACACTCCCCGGGCTCCGACACATTTGTTCTTTCCGATCCTCCATTCTTGGCTTCCTTTATCGCAGTGAGCATGCAGCTGCGGGCGGTCGTTTGATTGCCAATGACCGATGCAATTCCTTGGTCCGTCGGGAACTTCATGGTTAGATGGTAGGGCGAGCATATCACCCGGGCCTGCGTCAACCAGGGACGTCCTATGATCATATTGTACGGGGAAGAAGCGTTGATGACCGCGAAGTTACACAGGACAGTGCACCTCTTGTTAATATCCAGATGGTCAACAAGAGTCACCCGTAACGCTATGACACCCAACGGGTGAACTGTGCGCCCCGTAAAGCCTGACAGCGGGGACAAGCATGGCTTCAAATTCTGTCGACCAATGTTCAATTGATCAAAACAATCAGCAACCATAACTTCTACACTGCTCCCATCGTCCACAAAGACTCGCTTTATCACCACCCCGTCTACCTCAGCTGAGATCACCATCAGGTCCGAGTGAGGCACTTGGGCCGGAACTGCATCCTTTTCTGAGAACGTGATTGTCTCGTCATGTTTAAACCTTTTTCCTTGGATCTCCCCCGGGGGGACATATCTACTCTTGGCCTTCACCGCCGACAGGGTTTGCGCTCCATCTCCCACTATCCCGTTGATCACGTTTATCATCCGAGGTGCTCCGGGTCCCGGAACTCCTGGTCTGGGTGCTTGTGGGGCGGGGTTAGGAGCAATGTTGGTTTCCGCGGGGCGGTTGCCGCCCTGGCCCTGGCCTCGGTTATTCCTCCAGTTACGTTTCCTTCCTTGTCCTGCCGGGGCAGCCGCCGGGTGTGCTTCACCTGCTACACAGTCCCGAAGCTGACCCCGCTCCACCAACTTCTGAATATCCGTACGCAAGACACGGCAGCCTTCTGTCGTGTGACCATAAGACTTGTGGAACTCACACCATTTTTGGGCATTTGTCGGGGCCGGGACCCCTTGTATAACTGGGGGATCCGTGAAAAGGCCCCGGTGAATGGCCAAAATCTCCGTTTTGGTCTTGGAGAGTGGAGTATATGTTGGCCTGACCACCAACGTCTGTCCTCCCGGTGCAGGTGCTGCTCCCTGGGCCGGGGGGCGTCTTGCTGCCTCCGGGCGGGGCCCCTGGTGAGGAGTGGCCCGGAGTGTAGTTGTTTGGGTCGCTGTGGCCGTAATCACCCGCTGCTCAAAGAAACCGACTGTGTTCATCCGAGTGTGGTTAGCTTCATGCACAGTGCAATGCATTTCAACTGTCAACTGGAGATGGTAGAAAGTTCCTGGCATGTTCTTCATCAACTCAATGTAGAACATCTCGTCTCTCAGCCCATTGACAAAGTTACCAATCAGGGCCTTCTCATACAAGTGCCTATCCTGGACCTTCATAGACTCAGCAATATACCGGACATAATATTGCCAAGTAGACTCCGTCTCCAACTGCCGCATGGCCAAGACCGTGGCCAGGTTGACAAAGTTGGTTTTCATTGCTGCATATCTGTGGACCAGGACCGTGGCAAAGTCCCAAAAAGTCTTCAATGAGCCTCGCGGAAGGCTTTTGAACCAACTCAGGCAGTTGCCCCGGAGGTAAGAAGGCAACAACTTGCACTGCAACGGCTCCTCAATGTCCCGGGCCCCCATGACACTGAGGTAGGTGTGAACAAACTCCTCTGGATCCCCGTCCCCGTTGTACGTCGGAACCCCATCAGGCGCTTTAGTGCCCACCGGCCACTTATAGTTCAACACCTCTGGAACCCACGGGGAATGAGGAACCATCCCCCGCCTACCAATAAGTCTAGTCAAACGATCTTCAATGGACCCGTTGTTAAACGGGGTGTTGTATCCACCATAAAATGGTTGTGCTTGCGGGTTTAGACCTCCTGGAAACTGCTGATCCGGGTACTGCTGCCCTGGAAACATCTGCTGACCGAGAGGCATCTGCTGCCCTGGAGGCATCTGCTGACCCGGGGGCATCTGCTGATATCCAGGACCACCTCTCCCATCCTTCTCCAGGTCCACCACCTCGGGCACCTTGTTGGGTGCTGCTGCCTTAGCTGCCTTCCATGCTCGAAACTCCCCAAATTCCTCCGCATTGGTATGAATCGTCTCTGGATCTCTGCGCTCCGGGTCTTCTTCCCCGGAATCGAAATACTCCGGTTCGGATTCACCGCCTTCTCCGAACGTCTCCTGGTCCTGTCTTTCCTTTTCTTGCCGGGCCTTCTCCCTATGCTCCTTCTGCATCTCCCTGAGAGTACGCTCCGGCACTTTCTTCTTTCCTTGGCGCTTCTCAGCGGCCGCGCGGGCAGTCTCCTTGCGTGCCCGCTCCTTCTCCTCGGCCGCCTTCCGCGTCGCCTGGGCAGTCGCGGCCCTTTTGGTCTTAGGACCGCCTTCTGCCTGATTAGTTTTGGAAGGGGGTTCTTCCACTGTCTTTTTAGGTCTGCCGCGGGGCATGAAGAAGCTAGGATCCCACTGGGCGTGCCAACTGATGCTACCAGTAAGCTCCGGGATACCAGCTCCGGTATAAGGTAATCCGGGGGAAAGCTGGAATCCTAGCCCGCGGCCAATCTCTCACCTAAGTCCTGCAAAACAAAGCCCCCGGGGCCACCCGAGGGTAGACGCTCCGGCGTGATGATGAAGATATGGCTTTCTTACAGAGGAGAGAGAATATGAATAAATACAGAGAGTATTTAAGTCTGATAAAACATACCTATTACTGTTGGTCGCTCCTCTATTTATAATGAATCGGATCAGAGAGGGTTTTAAGCTAAGTGATCCTTAACCCGGGTGTGTCCAAGATAAATGATGTAATGGGAGGACCACTGATGGGCTTAACCCTTTTCTTCTCCTTTACCAGTATATCCACTGGACCAGGATATGGGCCTTGGCCCATATCACCATTGCCACTATCAAGGTAAATAAGCATTCAGTTAGTATTTGTTGCAGATGATAGAGACTTTAAATGCATGCCCGTCTAATTTCGATTTGTTACTTATTTTATAGTAGCATACTTCTGGATTTGGAAAAGATATGCCATGTGTGCTCTGGTTACTAAATATTGTGTTTAAACATTGTCTAAATGGTCGTCTGCTTTGCTAATTTGTTTTTTATTAAAAATCCTTGCTACTTCCTTCAAAACTTGTTTTAAGCGATGGCCTCTTTCCCACCCGTATCAAATTTAATGGCTGTTTTTCGTTCTGGTTTCCGTTTTTATTTAAAAATCTTTACCCTTGCTATGTCCAATCTAGCAGTTCATATTAGAAGGTAGAATCCTTCATTTTGGTTGATTTTGAATAGATAGAATAGGACATTGCATAATGGATTTCTGATGTGCCCATGATTGCAGGACATTTCTCAAAAGACGGATGGCAGCGTGATGGTAATAGTCCAGTGGTTTTATCGCCCTGAAGAGGCGCAGAGGAGATCCGGAGAGCCTTGGGAATCCACCAACACTAGAGAGCTGTTCTACAGCTTTAACAAGGACGAGGTTCCTGCAGAGTCGGTGATGCACAAGTGCGTGGTGAACTTCATTCCTCTACACCAGCAGATTCCTGGCAGGAAGCAGCGTCCTGGATTTGTGGTTCAGAAGGTTTACGACCCTGACCATCGAAGGCTTTACGATATTACAGAGAGGGATGTTGTGCTTTTCACTTAGTGAGGGCACAACATATTGAGTAACTCTATGGTCTTGTCTGACTATATCAGTAACTCAATTTGTGTAATAGCTAGTCTATAAGTGTAAAATGTTTCGACAATATGTTTCTTTGTTTAAATATAAGTTATGTATTATAGATTGTTGAATTGAATAAAATTAAGTTGGATACTGTTTTACCAATTTGATGGCTTATAGCTAGCCACCAGCAGTGCCTGGTGGCATGCTCTGTTGGCTTGAAAGCTTTTGTCTTGGCTTTAAACTACTTTTTGTTTGTTCATCTTCTCTGATTTCTGCACATGATTCTGCCTTTTTTGGGGAAAACAGTGAAAAATCCCCCTCTCTTAAAGATACTGTTTTCGGCTTGTAGGACTTGTATTGACTTCATGCGTCTGTTTTACCTTTCAAATCAATTGACAAGAGCCAAACAAGCTGTAAACTTGTAATGCTTCACCTTTTCAATGGCTGGCCTATCATCAAGATGTTGCAATTGGCAGCAAGATAAAAGAGAAGCAAGCATATGTTAGATTATTTTTCTGGAACCATATTTCATTAACTTCTCTAATAGGCTCATTTCCTCAGGCCATCCTCTGTGTTCAGACTTTGATCATGTTTTAACCTGCCCTTCCGTCTTTGGAAGTTAGGAAAACTCGCTTGGGTGCAGGGACTGTTTTTCACCGGCGCAGTGCTACTGGTTTGGAGTTTACCTTAAAGATCATGGCCCTCTTTCTATTAGAGCTTAGATTACTACCTCTTTTTGTAGAGTATATTCTGTATTTAGAGACTAACACAGTCATTGCAATAACTGTATAGACGTGTTACATGAAATCCTTTACCTGTGTTTGTGTTCTGAAAGATTGTTCCTTTTATTATCCTGCTTGTCAGCTTTGATCTTTTCAGGTGCAAAATTACATCAGGACATCATTGAATCACTGAACCAGCACGGTTATTAGATTGCCAGAGGTTGATGTTATAAGCAGCTGTGATCCTAATTTGCTGATATTCATGATGCTATGCCTCCCACTGTTAGTTAGACACTTCATCTTTAAAAAGTTGATAAAACTGGATGAGTTGAGTTTCATGGCAGTGTTGCTGGATCCCTATGGCCTTTTCTTAATAAAGGTTCTTTCTGTGAGAAATGACTGCTTTATTGAGCTTCTGAAGCTATCTGCTGTGGGAAGCCCGAAGGAAATGAAACAGGGAAAATGCTGTCATCTTTTGCAGAGTTTTTTTTTTTTTTTTTTTTTTATATTCCGCTTGAATTCAGGCTCGATAGTTCCTAAAACCGATGTTGTGGCTCGGACGTGCATCTTGCAAGGCTGTTGCAATGGCCGGGGCAGCTGGTATCAGTTTTAGGAACTATCGAGCACTGATTTGCCTGTTCTGATGCCTGTCTCGGCTGCTGTTTTTGACAGTCTCATTGATTACATGGATAGCGATGATCCATTCAGGGACTACGTGGAAGCAATGCCATTGCGTCTGAAGGCAAAGAGAGGTTGTCTAAGGTTTATGAATGCTCTTCTAATCAGCTGTTTCCATGCTCTTTAAATTTAATAGAGTAGACTCAGTAGAGTGAGAGGAATGCGATATCACAGACAAAACAGTGGGAGGAATGCTCCCACTGTAACACAGCAAAACCAACAGAACATACAAAATAATGAACTTTGGAAGAGTGGATTTAAACAGACAAGGTTCTTCTACATCAAAAGGATGAAGTTCAAAACTGATACTTGAAAAATAACAAGGAGTGCTTGCCATCCAGGTTGTTAAAGGCACGCCACCAATGATCAGGTCAAACCCTCCAAACTCAGATATCCATGACTGCAAATGATTAACAGATACCTTCTCCACATCATTGAATTGTATTAGTTTGCCTCTTTGATCACTCTGCTTCCACCAGAAGTGAAAGATCTTCCAACAAACTTGTGATTTTTCAATGGACATCACATTCATGTGGCGAATTCCTATCCTGTGCAATGCCACTTCAGCTCCACCTATGCCAGTAAAAATCGACAGCACGTTGAGGCCATTGGGGAACATGCTCTTGAGCACAGAGAGGTGATAAGCAACTGTATCCACCTGATACATTAAAAGGATAACACAATTCAAGATGCCGAAACTCTTAAAAAACCCAAGAAACTAAAAACTAGACAACTTCCTAGAAAAATATAGCAACCATCAACAATATGAAAACGATTCCCAAGAACCATATGAAAAGCCAACGGATTCCCAAGAAACAATATGTTACACATACAGTCATGATTGTTAAGCCATCAAAACCTTAACTTGCTGACTATAAAAAGAAAGAACTAAGACTAAAGAAATATGAAAAGAGATGCACAATCCAGCTAAGATATGAATCATTAACCTTGTATCTCCTGACTAACGCAGCCTTATTTACCTCCTTAATCATCCTCAAACCACATTTTGCCTTATAAATCACCACCATTATTCATTTTACAAGACGCCTTTTAAAATTCTCAATGTACAAGTACACGATTACTTGTCACGCTCTCAACAAACTGTCAACAAAATACTGGATAATTACAACACCAAGCAAACAACCATTGATTTGCGTAATTACCATTCTAGCAGATGTTGTCTCAATTTCGCGGCCATCTTCTGAATTCCAGTTGATTGAATCACCCTTAAAAAAACAGAAAAACCAAGTAAAAACAAAAAAAATCAGCAAATTGAAGTTACAGACAGCAGTCACAGCACTCCATTACTCCAAATACAAAATTCAGCGTATCTCATCATCTTTCAGCAGCAAGGAGTTAAATTCTTGATGAATCTGTTGAAAGGACACCAAAAGATACAAGCTTTTAAAGTTTTTATGGAATCATGAGGGAAAAAAACCATAGCAAGAAACCAAAGATGGTGTACTTGTACTTACTAACTGGTTACCAGATGATAGAAAGGAATTGGCTCTGTAACTCAGCGTTTCTTTGGCTCCAGATATACAGAGAAAGCGAAAGTGAGTTTTGAGAGAGAGACAGGGAGAGGGTTTTGTAGTTACACAGTGGCCTTATACCCGAAAAGAAATAAATGGCTGGAAAACGAAAAGTTGGTGCACAGTACGTTAGTATCATTTCCTCGCTGTGTACATTTCATATTTTACTGGATTGTCGTTTAATATAAAAATGTGAAGAAACCAATTTACATTAATCCACTTTAGTATTAACCGAGTCATCTTGTATCGGTTTGGGAAGATTAATCAAAATGAAGTTTTAATAATATTTGAGTTGGTCTAGTGACGGGCACTATCTAGTGACGACTGACGAGGGACTATATTAGAATATGGAAGAAATGAGGTTTTTATTTGCAATTTTAACAAAAATGCACTATTCACTCACGCGCATTGTTCACTCAGTTTAAAAAACAAGCATTTTAGTCTAAAAATAAACGTTAGTAAACATATCCACATAGTCTAAAAAACAAGCATTTTATTCTAAAAAACAACCCGTTAAGCGTGAAATACAAGCATGTTCTAAAAAACTAACTGTTTGGTCTAAAAATCAAGCATTCAGGGTGAAACTCAAGCATGCTCTATAAAATCATCTTTTTTGCTTCAAAATACATGAACTTTAAAAAGCAACCTGTTAACTGTGAAATGCAAGCATTCTCTAAAAAACAACCTGTTAAGTGTAAAATGCAAGCATGTTCCAAAAAACAACATGTTTGGTCTAAAAAACAAGCATTCAAGTGTGAAATTCAAGCATGCTGAATGCAATTTGCATAAATTGCAGAAAAACCCCTGTCCAAAACTTCTTTGCATATAAACCCCGTCACTTCCAAAACTAATTAATAATATTTGCCAACGTTTAAAATTCAACATAATCCGTTACAGCACATGTTACAGCATAATTATTGGCTAGTGGTGGTGACATGTGCTCGGTTCGAGCCTCGACAGGAAGCCAGGAACAATGTGGTGATTTTCTTTTCTTTTTTTGTTAACGCTGATTTTCTTGTTTCAGAGATTTCTTGTGCACACTGAATTCGAAACTTGACAATGACACTGTCGTATATTCCTTATTTATGAAGTTCCTCTCTCTTACATTTTATTGCTAATGATATATATTTACACGTGATTTCTCAAATTATCACCTTTATTTTAAAATCAATATTTAACCATGTGGGCTGGCCCACGCGGCTCATATGACCAGAGATAAGAATCTCGCCCAGCGGAGGTCAGAGGCTCGAATTCCCTCTAGAGCATCATTTCCAAACATTTCCTCTGACCTCCCTGGTCAAGTCTTCCAAAGTGCTCATACAACGAGTCGGGAGCTGCATCGACGGTATCCAGAGCATGGGGAGCACCACAGGCCGGTGTAAGTGGAATCTTCACTCCACTCAAAGCATCAGGGTGAGGATCTCGGCAATTCAGCGTACGGTATCAGTAGAATAGAATAGATTAGACTAGAGTAGGGTTAGAATAGTTGTAGGATCCTTGTACTTGATTCTGTCGTTGTAATTAGAGGCCAATAGGCCTCCCTCAAAAAAATAAATCAATATTCATTTAATATAATAGAAGATGGCTGGTTTTCTTCATTCATTTACCTAAAGAAAACTTTTGTTGAAGGATCCTAACAGGGCATGTCAAAAGAAGTATGGAAAAAAGAACTCTATCAAATAGATATCTGAATTCGAGTCTTGACAGTGACAATAATATTTTTCTTATTTCAGGGGTCCCTTTCGAATAGTGGAACGTCCTCTCTTACCTTGTATTAATCATGATATATATATATATATATATATATATATTTATACATGATTTCTCAATTTATGACCTCTGTTTCAAAAGTAAATACTTTACTCAATATAATATAAGAGAGGTAGTTCTCTACTTTTCTTCATTCATTTACCCAGAGATAACTATTATTTGAGGGTCATAACAAAGCATGTCAGCAACATTTGAAAATGATGAGAACTGCTTCAAATGAAGAGGGAGAAGACAGGCTTATCAATTTACTAGAGTGTATGCTCAACTGAAAACATGCAACCAAGACATCCATACTTTCCACGAGATGGAGATACCGATTTCTTGTTGTACCCAACATCCACCTACTTGACAGTCGTTCCGGTCTGCAACATTTGGAGACTTATGTTATGTAGAACAATTGACATAACTAAGTTTTGACTGAGTTGCGGAGAGTTTCCAGAACCTTCTGTGGTTGTTTTATGGATCACGACTCCTTTCTTTCGTAACATTCAAGTTCTGGAAATTGAATTACATAATAGGGGGCTTGGTGTCCAATGCTCACTGAGTAAAAATCTTGTATTGAAATCTCTGGTGGTTTTACATGCATAGTACATGTTTCTTCCCACAAATGACAAGCATGCTACTTTTCGTGGAGCCTGAAACGATACCAGATTCAAATCTTTCACCATATTTGTAGCTGAGATACAACTTTTTCCTAATTTTTATCAAAATTTTTATATGTTTTAAGTTAAACTATTCACCTTCTTCAGTTTGAATTGTAAATTTTCTTCATTTTTACGTTAAAATATGTTTACTCTATTTTCAATATAGACTTTTGTACTGTACAATCAAATTTTGCCATCTGATGATGTTCATATATTTACGAGTTTCAACTGGTCATCAAAGTGTATGTATTGTGATCACACCGACACACTTGTTCACTTTTTTGATGAGTGCACTTTCAATATGAATATGCTAGAATATATCTACACTACATTTTATCTATCCCAATACATGCCTTCCAATCTTCAAAACACATACTCAGGTTTTATTTGGGATGTAGAGGGAAATCAAATACCCATATTGGGGTCCTTCTTGTAGCTCTCTATACATTGCTATGGAATCTACTAACATGCAGGAATATGGCCATTTTTTACAGCATTAAGACTGACAGTGTTGTGTTATTTAAGCACTGCCTTAAACAAATCTTCCTATATTTTTCAGCTTTTCACCTGTTGGATCAATTGAGAAACACATGACCTACTAAACACTGGCCTACTTCCCTATATGAAAAGAAAGATACCTAAACTTATGAAAATAGTAAAATGGACACCTCCAGTAAATGGGCTTACATTGATGGAAATACTGGATTAGGTGTGGTTGTTGGGACATTAGAGGTGCAGTAGTTGCTATGCATATGAAATATGTCCTTGCATCATCCTCCTTTCATGCTGAACTCATTGCAATTCAATTTGGTCACACTGTCGGAACTGCATTGTCATAGCCTTTTGTGATTGAATCTGATTGTTTCATTGATGTGAAAGGGTTTCAAAAATCTTTAAAAGCTAACTGGGAATATTTTATCTTTTTTCATGATTTGCATGCAGTAGGTTTGAGCTTATATACTCACCATGTCCTGAGAGAGTGCAACATTGTTGCCGAATTTTATCAAAAAGATCACTCTCTATGACACTCACTGGAGAACTTAGAGTAATTGATGCTCCTACCGCTCTGTTAGGCCTTATTGATATTGATGCAATGGGATTTCCTAACTTGAGAATTCATTGAACTATAAACTGCTCAAAACCATCATTTTCAGGGAAAGAAGGCCCGTAGCTCAGGAGGGGCTATGGAGGAAACTGCAAGCTGAACATCTACAACAACACAAAACCATCATTAAGGATTATCTGTACATAAGAAATCTTTCAAAAGAGGTGTGCAGAAAATATTTTCAGTATCAACCAGTTCCAAATGCACATCAACAAGGCTGTCACTCTTTGAAAAAAGAACCTATTTTTTTCCTCCTAATGGATTGTAATTTTCTTTTTGGTGCACGATACATAATCTTGACTATGTTCTTCAAATTGACTAAGTTGCACTTCATTTTGACGATCACTTAATTGCTCGTTGGATTGTAAGTTATCAAGATTCTTTTCATCTTTTTGGTATCATGCTCACCAAACACTTAGAATCTGCTAGCTTTCTACGAGTCTTAGCCCACTTGTATGTTACTTGAATATTGACCTTTCTTCTGGGGTCATTTTAGGGTGTGGGGAGTCTAATTTAATTCACTCTAAATACTTCATTCAATATAGTAGAAGAGGGTTTGTTCTCTACTTTTCTTCATTCATTTACCTAGAGATTACTATTATTTGAGGATCATAACAAAGCATGTCAGCAACATTCGAAAATGATGAGAACTGCTTCAAATCAAGAGGGAGAAGACATGCTTATCAATTTACTAGAGTGTATGCTCAACTGAAAACATGCAGCCAGGACATCCATACTTTCCACGAGATGGAGATACCGATTTCTTGTTGTACCCAACATCCACCTAGTTGACAGTCGTTCCGGTCTGCAATATTCGGAGACTTATGTTATGTAGAACAATTGACATAACTAAGTTTTGACTGAGTTGCGGAGAGTTTCCAGAACCTTCTGTGGTTGTTTTATGGACCACGACTCCTTTCTTTCGTAACATTCAAGTTCTGGAAATTGAATTACATAATAGGGGGCTTTGTGTCCAATGCTCAGTGAGTAAAAATCTTTTATTGGAATCTCCGGTGGTTTTACATGCATAGTACATGTTTCTTCCTACAAATGACAAGCCTATTGCTTTTCATGGAGCCTGAAATGATACCAGATTCAAATCTTTCACCATAATTTTAGCTAAGTTAGTCTGAACATTCATAAAACTTTTTTCTAACTTTTCATCAAAGTTTTATACGTTTTAAGTTAAACTATTCACATTTCTTCAGTTTGAATTGTAAATTTTCTTCATTTTTACGTTAAAACGTGTTTACTTTATATTCAATATAGACTTTTGTACTGTACAATAGACTTTTGCCGTTTGATGATGTGCTTATATTTATGGGTTTTAACATGTCATCAAAGTGTATATACTGCGATCACACTGACACACTTGATCACTTTTTTAATGAGTGCACCTTCAACATGCATATGCTAGAATATCTACACTACATTTTTTCTATCCCAATACCTGCCTTCCAATCTTCAAAACACAGACTCGGGTTTTATTTGGGATGTAGGGGGGAATCAAAGACCCATACTAGGGTTGTTCTAGTAGCTATCTATACATTTATATAGAATCATGGACATGCAGGAATTGGGTCATTTTTGACAGCATTAAGACGGACAGTGTTGTGTTAGTTAAGAACTGCCTTAAACAAACCTTCATATATTTATCAGATTTTCACATGTTGGATCAATTGAGAAACACAGGGACCTACTAAACATTGGCCTAATTCCCTATATGAAAAGAAAGAGACCTAAACATGTGAAAATAGTAAAATGGACACCTCCAGTAAATACGCTTACGTTGATGGAAATACTGGATTAGGTGTGGTTGTTAGGGACAGTAGAGGTGCAGTAGTTGCTATTCATGCTGAACTCATTGCAATTCAATCTGGTCACACAGTTACAACTGCATTGTCATAACTTTTTGTGATTGAATCTGATTGTCCCATTGTTGTGAAAGGGTTTCAAAAATCTTAAAAAGCTAACTAGGAATACTTTAGCTTTTTTTCATGATTTGCATGCACTAGGTCTGAGCTTATGTAGCCACCATGTCCTAAGAGAGTGCAACACTGTTGTAGATTTTTATCAAAAAGATCACTCTCTATGACACTCACTGGAGAACTTAGAGTAATTGATGCTCCTACTGCTCTGTTAGACCTTATTGCCATTGATGCAATGGGAGTTCCTAACTTGAGAATTCATTAAACTACTTACTGCTCCAAACCATCATTTTCAGGGAAAGCAGGCGTGTAGCTCAGGAGGGGTTATGGAGGATACTGCAGGCTGCACATCTACAGCAACACAAAACCATCATCAAGGATTATCACTGACAGGAGAAATTTTTTAGAAGAGGAGTGCATAAGATATTTTCAATTTCAACCAGCTCCAAATGCACATCAACAAGGCTATCACTCTTTGAAAAAGAACCTCTTTTTTTCCTAGTCCTAATGTATTGTAATTTGCTTTTTGGTGCATGATACAAAATCTTGACTATCTTCTTTCAATTGACTAAGTTGTGCTTCGTTTTGACGATCAATTGATCACTAAATTGATCGTTGGTTTGCAAGTTATCAAAATTCTTTTCATCCTTTTGGTATCATGCTCACCAAAAGCTTAGAATTTGCTAGCTTTCTATGAGTCTCAGCTCACTTGGATGTTACTTGAATATTGACCTTCCTTTGGGGTCATTTTAGGGTGTGGTGAGCCTAATTTAATTCACTCCACCGTGGTATGGTTTAATTTTTTTTAAATGTTTACTTTATATTCACAATAAAAGAAATAATAATAATTATATAGTAATAGTACTTAGGAAAGTTAATTTTTTCAAACACCCTTTTTTACTTTAGTTATAGCTATAACTAAGTTCATTTTTATTTAATTAAATTCATTTCATTTTTTCACTCTAATTTGATTTAAAATAAACCAAGTTTCATCTAAAAGTTTTAGTTATTTCAATTAAACTTAGTCCACTTTCAAAAAAATCCAATCCAATTTTATGATCAAGTTTAGCTGAATTTAAATAAATCATACTTGCATCCTTGATGATGATGATGAATGAAAGGAAAATTCTCGTGAATAGATTTAAGAGTGTCAAACGAAATTATCTTTTTCAATAAGCGCCGACTCTTTTTCGCGGTCTTTCCAATTTTTTCTATCTCAAAACACCGTTAGACTCGCACGTAAAATTCGCGTGTAAATTTGCGCGTAAAATTCACGCGTAAAATTCACGGTCTTTCTAATCTATTCTATCTCTAAGCACCATGAGATGGAATCGATAATTCATTTAAAAATCGACACTTTTTGAAAAAGATAGTTTTTTTCGACATTCTTAACTCTAATAAGCAATTTCCTTCCATTCATCATCATGAACTAGTCTTTTTTCAAATTTTATAAATCAGTTGAGTTACATATCTATAAAAAATAAGAAATAAAAAATAAATATAACATCTCAACAAAGCAGCTGCTTTTCCCTTGTTCATTTCTACTACCCCTTAAGAAGAAACCAGTCAGCGACGCAAAATTGGCACATTTATAACGTTCCAGAGAATCTAGACACAGAAGGTACTGCGAAGATGGGAAATCGGAGGAGATTTATGGCCACCAGCGACGACGAGAGCGACGTGCCGAGGAGTGGCAAGGTGACGCGGAAGAGGATGAAGCTCGTCGACGAGGAAGAGGAGGAGGAGGAGCTTGAGAGCTTGCAGAGGAGGCCCAAGCCCCGGGAGGATAGAGATAAGGGGAAATCCCTAGCTCAGGCTGATGATGATGCCGATGAGGAGATGGAAGAGGAGGATGAAGACGAGGAGGGGGAGGAGGAGGACGAAATCGTGGCGGAGGTGGGCGAGCCGATTAGGGTTTCGGGGAAGGGGAAGACAAGGAGGAGTCACTACGATTCTTTCGAGTATGATGGGAGCCGCTATGAACTGGTGAGCTTCCTGTGTTCCGTTATGTTAATTTTTCTGTTTAAGTGTATGTGACCAATTGCATTTTGTGTTGGATTCCTAGTAGGAAATGAAATGGTGTAGGTTGTGAATTGAAATGGTGTTTTGGGATGAACATGAAATGGTGTAGGTTGTGAATTGAAATCAAATTGATTGCATCTGTGAATTACGCTTATAGTTGACAATTAGATGTAGTTAGTAAACTGGCATTCCGTGGCTGTTAGCCAACATTAAGTGTTGAATCCTTCAATGGCTTGAACTAACAACCAGAAAAGGTTGTCATATCACTTATGTTGGCTTTTTCATCATGTATGATTAATCAGGACTGATATGAATTGTTGTGTGGTTTTGCAAATGTCTGGCATGGAAATGAAATGGTGTAGGTTGTGAATTAAATTGCTGGGACAAATCAAATCAGTTTTGAGTGTAGAATTGAAATCAAATTGATTGCTTCTGTGGATTACACTTATAGTTGACAACTAGAGCTAGCTAGCTACTATGCATGTAATTCGTAAACTGGCATTCCATGGTTGTTAGCCAAAATTAAGTTCATATATACAGCAGCAGTGTTGACCTTTAATGGCTTGAACTAATGCCACTGAAGAAAATATTGATGTTGATTTTAGTCGGTAGTGTAAGTTCTTGAATGTTTTTAATAATGATAACATTTTACATAATTTTAGATGGATCACTTTACGGGATTTATTGTTTCATTCTTTTTAGGTTTGGTTTTTTTCCTTAAAGTGTGATGTGATAAGGGTTGAAAAGTATTTCAAACAAGCTAGTTTCTTTGATATCAGGATTTCTCAATAATGTGATAAGGGTTGATAAGTAGTTCAAGCAAGCTAGTTTCTTGGGATGTGTTAAATAATGTGATGCTTTGCTATACTTTTTCTGTACTCATGCTTTTCTTGAAATTTTGGTAGATTTTTTTTTGGTGCTTATTATGAAAGGTTAAAATTGTTTTAGCGAAAGTATGAACCAATTCTAATTTCTTACGTCTGTCTTATTTGTTGATTTTTCCTTAGGAGGATCCTGTCCTCTTAGTTCCCGAGGAATCATCAAAGAAACCGTACGTGGCCATTATCAAGGTAAATGTGCATTCTGTTAGCATTTGTTGATGAAGATAAATATTTTAAGCCTGTCTGGTTTTGATTTGTAGCTTCTGGTTGTGCACACTGGTAACTTAGATTGTTACACTGGGTTTAAATTGCCTTTTGCTTTGCAAGTACATGTTTTAACCCTTTATAGTTACTTCAAAACTTGGTTTTCCATGACCTCTTTTCCATCCATGTTGAATTTCATAGTAACCACCTTTTTTCTGAAGTTCATATTTGAGAGCAGAATCCTTCATTTTGGTTGATTTTCATTAACTAGGTGTTTATTGCAACATGATTTACTCATTGTTTTCATTACAGTGATTATTTTGAACTTCTCACATGCCCATGAAATCTATAAATTTTACTTGCAGGACATTTCTCAGAAGAAAGATGGTAGCTTGATGGTGACTGGGCAGTGGTTTTATCGCCCAGAAGAGGCAGAGAAGAAAACCGGGGGGAATTGGGAATCCACAGACACAAGAGAGCTATTTTACAGCTTCCATAGGGACGAGGTTCCCGCGGAGTCAGTTATGCACAAGTGTCTGGTGCACTTCATACCTCCAAACAAGCAGATCCCGTATAGGAAGCAGCATCCTGGTTTCATAGTTCAAAGAGTGTACGACACTGACCATCGTAAACTTTTCAAGCTTACAGATAAGGATTATGAGGATAACAAACAGGAAGAGATTGATCTCCTTGTTCAGAAGACCATGTCACGCCTTGGAGATCTTCCTGACATTGAGCCAAATAATGCTGCTGCTGATCTTGACCACCAAATGAGAACTAATCGACTTCTGAGAAAAAAGAGCATGAACATGACACCACTGGATGTTTCTCGAGAAGAGGAAGCACCTTCAAAGGCGGGCCAGTCTTTTAAAGTCGTGACACCTGGTAAAGTTGAGACACCTGGAAGTGCTACATGTAATCCATCAGAATACCATGCCATTCTTTCAAGCGCCAAGGTCTTGACTGGTGAAACACCGCGGGATAAGTGGATGGAAAAACTGCTGGAGTCTATTAAATCACTATCAAATCCTGCTAAAAGTGAGGGTGCTGGTCAAGGCAAAGAAGCTCCTGAAATTGGAAATGACCTCAAGAAACTAAGAGTCAGTGGATTTTTTGTCAGATTTTTATTGGAAGAAATAGGGCTTATCTTAATTCCTTATGAGATTGATGCCTGTTTTACCAAATCATACTTATTTTGTTCTTTTCAGGATGATCTATCTAATTGCTGGCCAGATAGTGTTGTTACTGCTGTAGTTGCACTTGAGCAGGCATGTCATGAGTGCCATACTGATTTTCAGAAGTATAATCAAAAGATGCGGCAGTTGTCTTACAATCTCAGGGTATGCTTTCTTGTTAAATTTTGTTTAGATCTTTGAAGTGTTTGAATGATTAAGGTTAATAGCATTTTGAAATTTGGAACTCAACTAATTAAATGTGTGTTTACTCTACTCAACACCTCTTCTACCTTCAAGGTTTCGGTACATCATTTAATCCTTCTGTGTCTTTACTTGCAGAACTTTGCTGTTTTAGCTAGACGATTTGTTAATGGAGAGTTGAAGCCTGCACAAGTACTGATAATGACACCTAGTGAGTTAAAGGTATTATCTCAAAACCCCGATCATCTTTGCATTAATGGTATGGTCAAGTTTGAGGTTGTATGTATTGACTTGTTTAGTCTAATTCTATTTATATCAATCTTCTAGAATTGCTTGGTTCGTATCTTTTCCCCAAAATACGTGAAATTGCAATGTGCTTACAGGGAAAGTGTGGATCATCCTGCATTAAATTTAAAACATCAATATGCTTTGGCAGTGCAATAAGCTGCAGTTTTCTTGCTTATAATCGTTGCATCTTTTATACAGACATAATTATTGTAGGCGTAAATATGAAAACTGTAGACCGTTACAGATTTGCCTCTATCAGGGTTAGGGTTTTTTCTTCAAAACACTTGAAAATGATACGTGGTTAGAGGGTAAGAGTGTAGATGATTCCACATTAAATGAAAAACATTAATTTGCTTGCTTCTCTCTGTTGTTTTATGGCACAGGATGGTTTGACTGCAGAAGAGATTGCTAGCCGGCAGCCTGAGGAGACTGAGCATATTCGGGTAATCATTTAAACGGGATACATTTTTTGTGATTTACTCGTTCTGAATAAATGGCATCACCATGTATGAATAGAACAAATAACATACTACCAGATTAAAGAAAAGTTCACACTTCACAAAAAGTTAGATTGTTGTCACGTAAATCAGATAGCACCCACACAATGGCTTATGTTTAAATCATCGAGATTTTATTGGTTTATAGAGGAAGATGCAACTTTCTGTCATCCTATTTACCTTCTTGGCTTCCATACAGATGACAGATGCTCGCTGCAAAAGGTGTGAGGAGAAGAAAGTTGGTCTGAGAGAAATCATCCAAACTGGACAAGGGGATCGTTATCAGGTTTGTAGCATTATGCATTTGAACACATTAGTTACATTTTTCTTTTCAATCTTTGAATACAAAGTAACAATGGTACAAATTATCCCTCCAATTTGTTCTCTCAGCTGGAGTGCATAGCTTGTGGCAACATATGGTTTTCCTCTAGAGACGAAGCATCTGCTCTGACGGTATCTGATGCTACTCCTGTTAAGCCGACTGGGTCTGGAACTGTTCCATCTGCTGAAGCCAAGCCAGAGGAGGATGGTTTGAAGGAAGGTTGATACTTGATAGTAACATGATAACCTGTCCGAGTACTACTTATACTTAGACTAAAAAATAGAGTTTAAAAAGGGCATTGTTACATGCGGTCCAGTATTTATTTATGCAGTCTGTATTTATTCATGAATTGACATTAATATCTTCAATATTTATTCAAAAGTAAATGTGGTTCTCATAAATGAGGGTATATCAGACACTTCAAATATAAATACGGATTGCAAAAGTAATGTTGTACTGCACCTATCAATTTCCTTAAAAAAATAAGCATTATATTCTAAAAATAAAAGACTTTTGACTAAAAAAAAGAATCTAAAAGACAAGAAAAATAAGACATTTTAGACTAAAAAATATAGTTTAAGAAACAAGCAATTTATTCTAAAAATAAAGACTTTTCGATTGAAAGAAAAAGAATCTAAAAGACCAGCATTTTATTTTCAAAACAAAGACACTTTAGACTAAAAAATAGAGTTTAAAAAATAAGCAATTTATTCTAAAAATAAGAGACTATTTGACTGAAAAAAATAGAATCTAAAAAACGAGATTTTATTCTAAAAATAAGACACTTTATACTGAAAAAATAGGATTTTTAAAAAACACTGTATTTTAAAATAAGACACTTTAAACTAAAAAAATAGGGTTTAAAAAAAGCACTTTATTCTAAAATAAGACACTTTAGACTAAAAAACAGAGTTTAAAAAATAAGCATTTTATTTTAGAAATAAGAGACTTTCACCTGGAAAAAAATAGAATCTAAAAACCAAGCATATTATTTTAAAAACCAAAACTTTAGACTAAAAATAATAGAACCATTTTATTGAAGCACAATCACAGTTAAAAACAAACATTTTATTTTAAAAATAAGAGATTTTAGACTGAAAAAAATAGATGTCTTGCACATGCTATAACTTCATCTCAGCAGTTCAGTGAAACTCTAAGAATAGAAGGGCCGTTTCAACAATATTGATAAGATTATGAAACTATTCTTATAATTTGCTCACTATTTAAGCTAAAAACTAAGACAAATTAGTATGTGAAGGGCTTACTTTTTAGACATATAAGGAACACCATTTTGAGAACCAGCACAAATTTCTCCTTGTAAGTCATGAATGATCTCTTTATTTCTCGAACAACTTGAGTATCTTCACTATAGCTTTCAAAACACTGACCATGTTGGGGATCACGACAGACCTGAATAGGATATATCCAGAGAGGCCACAAGTGGCCCAATTGCAAACCCTAAACCCCCAAAATCGTATCAGAGATTTGCAGATAAAGAAATCGGCAGTGAAGTAATCGACGGTTTCCGGCGGAGGAAACCGACAGATGCTGGCTGTGACTGATATCATCATAGTGAAAAAGTGATCCATCATACCAGACCTCAAAAAGAAGAAGCAGTCTCCGCCGCCGTCAATCACTCTGGTTGATACACCCGAGGAGGCTCTCGCATTCGAAAGGATGTGCATTCAACCCAACAGAGATACCCGCCAGAGAAATCAGTGAAGAAATCGACGGATTCCAGCGGAGGATCTCTACACAAGAGAGGAAATCAATCTCCGGAGTTCTTCGTCCTCATCTGGAGCCGATTCGATTTCCGGAACTTTTTCCGCCGGGCTGGTGCTGCCGATCTGTTCCACCTCCAGTAACTGTCGATTTGCTCAGAGCTTTTCCAATGAATTTTGGGGGAAATCGGCTTTGGTGGGATTTGTCACCGCGGTTGTTGGGATTTGAGATATTTCTGAATCAAAAAGTGTTTATAGATGGTGCGTGGCTTTCAGTTTCCCAAGTTTTCCTAAATTGCAAAATAATCCCTCCATATTTTGCATAAAAAGATCGTCACTTCCAAGACTAATTCAATGTCAAATGCTTAAGTTTATAAAAATATGTAATTTTATCTAAAATTGGATATAGGTCCATAAACATATGAAAGTTGAACTTTCTTAAAACTTTACCCTGAAAAATGGTAATAGTACAAAATTTAATCATTATTATTATTTTTTAACAAATCTAAAAAGAAATGAATTCCGATTCTAAAAATAGATCATCCACACCATCAGTATGAGAAGGCGACTCAACTATACCCATGAACATCTTGTACATTCTTCTCCCTCTTTTGCCTCTCCTCTCTACACCACAAACACAACTGCATTCCACTTGAAAATAGAAGTTCTAGCAGCAAATCTATTAAAAATGGCACTGAAATTCATTCATGCATGGTATGTGTAGAGACATGTCCGATAAATGACTGGCCTGCAACTTGTTTCCCGGAGTTACACTTAGGTTTATTTGGTTGGAGTGGATTTTGAGAGTCTGAATTTTGTTTGGGATTTTGAGAGTTTGGGTTTTTGTTTGGGATTTTGAGAGTATGGTTTTGCAAAAACTTTGTTTGGTTGGGTTGGGATTTTGTAAGTCTAAAACAAAATTCTTGTTTGGTTGGAGTGAATTTTAAAAGTTTAAAACAAAAATCTTGTTTGGACTTACTTTTTGCAAAAATTGGACTTTGTAAGATAAAACCTGGATTTTGTAAGAAAAAATATGGACTTTCAAAAATAATGAACCAAACAAGATTTTACAAAATTGAATTTGGAAAGTTCAAGTTTTGCAAAATCATGCCCAACCAAATGCACTCTTAAATTCCTCATTTCCATTCACTAGGTGAAATTTCTAAAATCTATAGATTTTCCTCTTTTTGCAAGGTATCACTTTGACTTATGACAACGCAAAGTGGTGATAACGGGGGTAAATTATTTTTCCCATAGCGAACTCACGATACAATGGAAACTAATACTCCTGTAGGATCTCAATTCAGATGATGTTAAAGAATGAAATGACCGCCTTGAAAATAATTAGTGGCATGGAGACATGGTTTCCAATACTTGAATTTACAATGGACGTCAAAAATCATGGTGGAAAGTTCGCTAAAAGTGACATCGAATATCTATATTACACTATTGAGTTACCTTTCATGCATCGTTTTATAATAATGCAGTTAGACTACCGAATTATATTATCATGGGAACAATCACTATTCTACTTTTCACGCGCTTTTTTTATAATGTAGTTAGATTACCGAATTATTATTATAACAATAAATCACCATATTTACTTTCGCGCGCTTTATTATAATGCAGTTGGACTACCGAGTACCCATCTATAATGTATTTTACAAAATATTACTAGTATGTGAAGAAAGTGAAGTTTATTGAAATGACAAAAAAAAACTTAGTTTGACAAAAGAGAAAAAAAATCTTAGTACAACGGTGTTAAAGTAGGTGACTATTTATAGTAGTAGTAGTATCCAGAAAGCGGCTGTTATCCATTTCCACCAACTCCATACCTTAGCGAGGCGATTGAAGACGCTCCCTTTCAGCTCCGTGAACGTTTTCTGTACACCGACCGACAAATGGGTAACTGAAGGAGATTCACGGCTACCAGCGATGACAAGAATGACGCACCTAGGAGCGGCAAGGGGGAAGTGACGATGACGCTCAAGGGGGTCAAGATCGTCGATGAGGAAGATGAGTACAAGAAGCTGAAGATCGAGTCCAAGGCTGAGGAGAATGAGGATAAGAAAACCGTGGATCTGGTTGATACTGATGATGATGAGGAGGAGGAAGATGAGGAGGATGAGGAGAAAGATTAAAAGACATTTAATATTTTAGCATCTATCCACAACCAGTACTAACCATAGCCGACTAAAACTCATCAAATGAAACTCTAAATTGTCAGAACATTACCAAAAGTAAGATATAAGCTAGGAATCACTGGTTCTAAACCCACCTTTCAGTTTCACAAATATAACCACACATTTCAGTTTCATAAACATAAGCCAATCTACTCATCAGTCATCACCACTGGTCTCAGCACCTTTCAGCTTCAAGTACGATTCACCACTGGTCTTAGCACCTTTCATTTTCAGGAACGAGGCATACAAATCTGCTTTTCTCTTCTCTTCTTTAAGCTCTAATGCCTCCCTTGGAAAGAGAAGCCCGAACAAGGCCTTTTTCTTTTCATCGTCCATCGACACGTCGCTCACAAAATAATTTCTGAGCTTTCTCCAAATTGTCTGTGGGGACCAAACACTTTGTTGTTTTACGGTCAAATCAGTTATTTTTTATAAAATCAGTTAATTTTAACCCAAAGGACACTTTACCAAACACTCCTAAGTAGTTTTTTGAGGGACTATAATGTTAAACGCTATCAAGCTATGTGAGAAAAGATGGATACAAATGTTTCGATAAGTTAGGGTGCATTTGGTTTGATCAGTGTTTGAAAAATTGGACTTTGAAAGTCCAGTTTTTCAAAGAGTTGTTTGGTTCAACTGATTTTCCAAAGTCTAGTTTTTGGTCTCACAATCCAGACTTGCAAAATTCTAACAAATCAAGTAAGAATTTTGTTCCAGGCTTACAAAATTCTAACCGAACTAAACAAGGTTTTTTCAAAACCAGACTTTCAAAATTCCAAACAAAAACCCAAACTCTCATAATTCCAAAATAAAATCCAAACTCTCAAAAATCTCTCCAACCAAATACACCCTAAGTTTCACAAGCATAGAGATCCAATTGCTAATGGCCCTGCAAGATCCATCCGCTGAGGAGGTACTTAATGTATGAGAAACTTCAGAAGCAGGATCAATCTCACAGTTGAAAACCTGGAGTTTTATAGAGAGAAAGCCTCCAAATTTAGATTTTTTTCTAGTAATTTTACTTGAATTTCATATTTGTTATCATCTCATTATTAGATTTGACACTAATTCTAGTTCCAATAGTATAGTAATTATGTTGTTTCTCACTTTTTTTTTTTCGTTTGGTTTAAACTCGATGAACTATTTTAATTTGAACAAGTTTTGTAAAGTAAAGTCTTGACGCTAGTACAGAGAAATTTACATTTCAATGTAGATTTTTTACCAATTCATAAACAATTTCGCTATAATAATATATCTCTAATACTCTCATGTATAATTTACATATAACAAAAATTCATAGAAGCATGATTTTACATTTGACAACTATCAAAAATATCTGCTAGCTCACAATTGGCAAAACGTTTTTAAACATTCATATTGCAATTCAAACAATGGGCTGGTGTGGGTGCGTGGAAGGAAAGGAGAAGAAGGGGGAATCTCGTTACCTCAGATCACGCCACGTGGTAACATATCCACAGACACAAACCAAATTTAATTTGAGAAAAATACTGAAAATCAAACACTGGAAAAAGCGAATAACAACAGTGCAGACAAGGTCGTCCATAGGCACATACCTTAGTTTCATAAGCAAAGAAATTATCCAATTGCTTAATGGTCCTGCACCAAAGTCTGACACTCAATTTTTAAGACACTTTCTTCGATATTGGGAGTGTCCGGTGATTAGCTTGATAGCGGATAGTTATTATCTGATTATATTATATGTTTTGATGAACTGGTGTCATTAACTAATTCGATAACTGATTGTATATAGAGTTTTTGGTAAAAATTGGTTGATTTGTAATAGTTGTTTCTTTGATCAATATTTTAAGATAACATAAACATATTTTATCATACTTTATCATACTTTACAAATAGTGATAATAATTCATATTACTCACTTATAAAAATAGTATATAGTTTACACATAAATTGCAAATAAATAAAATAACATGTTAAATATTAATATTAGTCTTGTAATAGACCGTCTATATTATAGCAATAATATAGACGGCCTATTTTTGCAATTAAATTAGGAAGCGGCCCCCATCCTGCAAATTATTTTGGGCAGGTCCTTTTTATGCAATTTCCGAAACCTAATAAATATATATACACGTGAACAATCCTTTTCCCCCAAATTCTAAAACGCGTCTTTTCCCCTTTCCCCCAAATTCTCCAGAGCTCTGATCGGCTCTTCATCCGCGAGGAACTGGACCCGTTCGGTGACAGCAGAATCGGCTTGGTTAGGGTTCCCGAAGGCAGCGAAAAGGATCAATTCGTCAGGACTGGATTCAACGAGGCGATGTCCGGTTTAGGTCTGCGAACCAGAATCGAGTCGATTTACAATCAGGTTTCTGGAGATATCACTTCGGTGACGAAGCTCCTTTCGTTAGTAGCCATGACTGATAAACTGAAGGGGACTGGTGAAGGAGAAGGTGGTAAGGTGGCCAAGTGCGCGTGGTTTGAAGGCTCCAAGGAGGAGATCAACAACATCTTCCGATTCGGTTTTGCATGTAGAGGCCATGGGATTTGCATCTCCCCATTTGATAATCCCGCTGCCAGTCTTCGTGCTTGTGTTGCAGATGAAAATTGCCTGTATCATTTGATCCTTCTTCTTCTTCCTCGCAGTCGCTGCCTTCCTCCGCCGCATCACCGCCGGGAGAGTGGATCCGGTTCGGTTACTCCTCCACCGCTCGCCGGAGATCGGCGATTGCGATCGCAATCGCAATCGCCGCAGTCTGTCAACCGTCTGGCTGATAATTTGTGTTCTGGTGTTGGTTGTTGAATTAGGCGTGGAGATTCAGCTACCGGCGCCGGAGATTCGTCGGAGTAGTAGCAGAGCTTGCAGCGTTTCTCGAGGATTGTTCTTCGCGATCGGGCTCTACGAGATGACAATCACTGTTTTTTTGTACTTTGTGCTGCTCTGCAAATTTCTTCCATGAATTTTATGTGTTTTACTATGAAAACTAGACTGTATAATGTGATGTCTTTCTGTTTTTAAAATTTTATGTGTTTATCTTGGAAACTGGACTTTTTATTGTGGATTCTGTCTTGTTATGAAATTTATGTGTTTAGCTTGAAAACTAGACTGCTTAATGTGGTTATTGTCTGCATATGAAATTTTATGTGTTTAACTTGAAAACTAGGCTTCTTGATTTGTGTTGAAACTTGATTATTTATTGTGAAAACTGTGGTGTTTGTAAAACTTGATTTTTTAATGTGAAAACTGTGATTGTGAAAACTTGGCTATTAAGGTTGAAAACTACAGTGATTGTAGAAACTATATTTTTTAGGCTGAAAACTGTGGTATTTGTAACACTTAATTGTTTAGTTGAAAACTGTTTTTATTGTGAAAACTCGATTGTTTAGGTTGAAAACTTTGGTGTTTGCGAAACTTGATTATTTATTTGTGAAAACTGTGATTTTTGTGAAACTTGATTGTTTAAGTTGAAAACTGTGATGATTGTGAATTTTTAGGCTATACTTGACACAACATTGTTTAACCTAGACACCCTAGTTTTTATGTACCTAAAATCTGATGTTTATAATACGGAAACTTGTCTTTCTAACCTGAATTCTTTTGTGTTTACAAGTGTTTAAGATCCAGAAATTATATTAACTAATTTGTGTACATATTCTTTGCGTGAACAGTACTGTGAATAGTATCGTGAACAGTGCCGTGAATAGTACTTTTCCTAAATTTTGCAAATAAGGACCTCCTTCCTTCCATATTGTAATTTAGTCCTTGGTCTATATTATGCTATAATATAGACGGTCACTCCAGAGACCAACTCTAAATATTAATATCTACACATTTATTAGATTTTAAATAACTTAAATAAATGTTTAAACCGTTTCAATTTGTTTTTATTAAATATCACTTTATAATGTAAATTCTTAGTTTAAAGGTTATCATGGTCTGAAACATCACAAAACTCACTTATTTATTACTATTAAAAAAGTGATATAAAACAAAATAAAAATTAATTATATATATGTATGTTCCTTTTTTAAGGAATAATACACATGTTTCTTAATACTTAATAGATGGATATGTTTTTTAAATGAAACAATTGTTAGAAAAAAAGTAATTAATCTTAATTGAATTAATTCAAACGTGTATTTTAAAAAGGATTAATTAATCCTATGATGAAAGAAGAAAACATGTAATAGACCGAAAAAAGTTATGGACTACAAAACAAAAAACAAATAGGAACAGAAAAGTATTTTTGATAATCAGAGCAACTGAAAATGCTCATATTTCCATCATTTTGAAAAGGTTATTTTTGATACCAATCAACTCTTCCAATCAGCTCTCCACCAAACACTAAAATTAGCCTTTTAACTTGGTCAAACAGCTAATTGGTCTCAATCATCTAATTTTACCCAAATCTGCTCTCTTTCACAAAATCTTTCACGGAACCTTTATCATACATATACATATTTATATATTTTATGGTTATTTTTAAAACAAAGGAGAGTAAGAAGAATGTGAATCAGCTATATATGATCTTTCAAGCATTGTATCTATTACTAATTTTAATCACAAGAACCCATTTCAAAGTAAGTTCGTGAGTTTGATAAGTTATCTAGTGGTCGATAACTGCTGATATTTTAATTTGTACTTCTTTCCCTGATTTGGTGTCGTAACTTTACCTGATTTTGTTTTTTTTCATTTGTATTAAATCAATAATTTTTATCTTTGTCATCATTAAAAAAATTCCAATTTCAATTGATCTTCCTTCATTTGTTTCTTCATTACGTAATTCAAATATGTTGGTGTGAAACATGTTTACCATATGGTTTTATTTCAGAGGGAAACATATTAAAAACTACGTTTCTAGAATTGTATAGAGGACTTTATGTCCTCTCCCCATAGAATATGTTCGGGAAACTGATCTGTTAGAGTAAATCCCCCATTGGAAACGAAGTGAGTGATGTTTCAGTGTATAAGTTTGGTGGGTTACTCTACATATTGTCAATTGATTTTATGAAGGAATCTCATTGGGATTATGTACTGTACCTGTTGGGCCTGTGTGCCTTACCACCTCCCAGTTTACTGACGGGTCAATTATCCCCGTCATTGTTTCTAATATGATATCAGAGCCCGAGATTTGCGGCATGGACCTTACAGTCCAAGTGCAAGAGTGTTACTGTAAACCCTACATCGAAAAATGAAGGTGGGTGGGTCTTGCACTCGAGGGAGGGTGTTAGAGTAAATCCCACATCGGGAACGAAGTGTGTGATGTTTCATTAAATAAACTAGTGAAATATCCGTGTTACACATGGAATTTTAAATTATATATAATAAATAAATAATAATTATATTTTAATGTAATTATAGTACGTAGTACAAAAAAATCATTATAAATATTGTAACATTTCTATAACCAACAACTCCTGGATTCCATTCTATCTGGGTAAAGGGGTGGAAATGTTTTTTGGAGGTTCACTTGGATTATTGTTCATTTAAAGAAATTCAAATTTTTATAAAATTATGTGATCAAATATCACAGTTTTTCATTTATTTTGAATAACGAATTATACAATGTTTATTGTGATTATATTTAATAAATAATGTAGTGCAATTACTTTGAATTCAATAAAAGTAAAATTGACTTTGATTAACTCTCTTGGTGATATGGGCTTTGGCCCATATCTAGGCTCCGGCCCAGAGAGTAGTCCAGTCCATATGACGACTCTGGGCTTGAGGCTGACCACTCACACCTATAAATACAGCTTTGGACTTGTGGAGAAAGGTATGTTCTATCAGATAAAAACTCTCTCAATATATCCTTATTCTCTCTCCTATTCAAAGGCCCCTCTTTCATCATCACGCCGGAGTAGCTATCCTCGGGATACTCCGGGGCGTTGTTTTGCAGGGCTTTAGGTGAGAGCGCGCGGAGCACGGACAAAAGTCTCATCCGGACCGGAGACTCACTATTGATCCGGACCGGGACTGGAAGCTGGTAGCATCAGTTGGCACGCCCAGTGGGATCTTAAAAATTCCAGTTGCAGGTTACGTTCATGCCGCCGCACGGACGACCAAGAAAGAACCCTCTCCCGGCGGAGGAGGAAGCGGGAGGAGGGCCAAAAACCAGAAAAGCCGCTACAGTTAGAGCTCAGAAGATAGCGGCCGAGAAGGAACGGATTCTCCAAGCCAAACAAGCGGCAGCAGAGAAGAAGGCCGCAGCTGAGGAGCGTCGGCGACAACGCCTAGCAGCTGAAAAGGCAAAAGGGAAGAGGCCGGCTTCTGAACGAACTCTGGCTGATATACAACGCGAGGCTAGAGAGCGTCAGCGAGCGGCACGAGAGGCGCGGAATCAGAATCAGGATGATGACCAAGAGTCGTCGGAAGGGGATGAGACGCCCGATCCGGATCGTCCCGAGGGATCCGGTTCTGAGGAAGCTGAGGATTATGAACCTGAGGAATCTCCGGAGGGGTATAGCACGGAAGACGATACTCAGAGCCGGTCAATCAGACCCCGAGTTGGGCGGAAGGCCGGACAGGAGGAGCGTAAGCGTCATGATTCCGGACGGGGAGGCAACATCCTGAGGACCAACATGACGGAGTATCAGCAGTTCCAAGAGTGGAAGGCAGCTCAACGAGGTGAGGCGGACAAGCCGCCTCCGGACCAACCGAGAGCACCAAACCTAAACCCATACCCGGGCGGACATCAGCAGCAGACTGCTGGTTTGAATCCGAACGCACCGCCTTACTGGGGAGCACAAACCCAGCAGGGATACGGTACCCAGCAGGGCTATGGGATGGGTGCACCCGGAGGACAACAGCAGATGATGTTTGGGATGCAACCTGCCGGAGGACCTGGGGGTCAGCAGCAGATGATGTATGGGATGCAGCCTGCCGGAGGAGGATTCCCTGGAGGTTTTGGTTTTCTAACACCTTTCTGTCCGGATTCCATTGAAGACCGACTCAATCGCCTAATCGGACGGAATGGGATCGGCCCACAGTCACCTTGGGTTCCGGAGGTGTTGAGTTTCAAGTGGCCAGCCGGAACCAAGGCTCCGGACGGACTACCTACATACAACGGAGAAGGCGACCCGGAGGAGTTCGTTCATACTTATGCGAGTATCATGATTGCTAGGGACATTCCGGAGGAGCTACAGTGTAAGATGGTGCCTTCATACCTCCGGGGCAATTGCTTAACATGGTTCAAGGGTCTTCCGAACGGTACGCTCCGACATTTTTGGGATTTCGCCATAGCCCTGGTCCGGCGCTATTCCGCTATGAAACATACATTTGTGAACCTCGCCACGGTCTTGGCAATGAGGCAGCTGGAGACAGAGACTACCTGGGAATTCTACACCCGGTACATAGCAGCGACGATGAAGGTGGTGGACCGGCACTTGCAGGAGAAGGCCATTATCCACAACTTCGTCAACGGACTGAGGGACAACACCTTCTACATCGAACTCATGAAGAATATGCCTACATCATACTATCACCTCCAGTTGGTGGTGGAGATGCATTGTACGGTGCACGATGCCAACCAAGTCCGGATGACAACAGTGGGCTTTTTCGAGCAAAGGTCTCTCACGGTGACAGGGATCCAAACCACTGCTGCACGGACTACGGCCCGGACGGATCAAGCCAGACGAGTACCCGCCCCGGCGACTGCAGCACCAGCACCGGCAGCCGCTGCTCGTCCGACCTACACCCCTCTCTCAAAAACCCGTACGGAGATCCTTGCGGTTCACCGAGGTTTGTTTACGGATCCGCAACCCATTGTTGGCGTACCGGCGCCAGCAAATGCGGACAAGTGGTGTGAGTTTCACAAGTCACACGGGCATACCACGGAGGGATGTAGGGCGCTCCGTTCGGACATTGAAAGATTGATCGGAGCAGGCCAGTTAAGAGATTGTGTGGCAGGGGAAGGACTTGGACGCCCGGCCCAAGCTCCGGCAGCTGCAGCCGGACAAGGCCGGAAAAGAAATAGGAACAATCGCCCCCGAGGGGGAAACCAAGCTAACCCAGCACCAAGACAGGCCGCACCAGCACAACCCCCAGCTCAGCCCCGGATGATCAATGTGATAAACGGAATCGTCGGCGACGGACTCTGTTCCATGACGGCGATCAAGGCCAAAAGCAGATACGTGCCTCCGGGTGAGATACAAGAAAAGAGGTTCAAGCCAAGTGAAACTATCACCTTTTCGGATGAGGATCCGGTACCCCCACAGGTTCCCCATTCGGATCCGATGGTGGTAATAGCAGATGTCGAAGGAGTGCTGATCAAACGAGTGTTCGTCGATGATGGCAGCAGTGTGGAGATCATGTTCGCGGAATGCTTTGATCAGCTCGGGATCGGACGACAAAACTTAAAACCGTGTCATACCCCCCTTTCAGGGTTTACCAGACGGACTGTCCATCCGCTCGGAATCATCCCTTTGAAAGTTACCTTGACGGATTTCCAGGATCCGACGAAGCGGGCCACGGTGGAGTGTAATTTCGCCGTCATTGATGCGGTCTCCCCTTACAACATGATCATTGGAAGACCTTGGTTGTCACAGGCACGGGCTATATGTTCGCCTTTCCATTTGATTATGAAGTTCCCCACGGAAAACGGTATCGCATCCGTCCGGGGCCACCAGCAAACCGCCCGGAGTTGCATGCTGACCGCCATCAAGGACGCCCGATCCGGAGAGGGCCAATCCAAGCTGTCCGCCTCGGACAAGGGAAAAGCCAAAGCGGACTTGGTAGGAGCCATCCATGGAGAAGCACCATCTTATGAAGTGGAAGATATGATGGTCGGACAAAAGGGGGTAGTCAGTGTGGGGAAGAACATGCCGGATGACGTTAAGATAGAGTTGCAAAGCTTGTTGGCGGAGTATGAGAATGTGTTTTCCTGGGGGACGGAGGACTTGACTGGCGTTCCTGAGGAGATCGCAGTCCACAAGCTCAATGTCTTTCCGGAGCTGAAACCGATCAGGCAGAAGAAGAGGCCCCTCGCCCCGGAACGCGTGGAGGAGATCCGGGCGGAGGTGGGTAGACTGTTGGGTGCCGGAATCGTGGAGGAGATATCATACCCGGAGTGGATAGCAAACCCAGTTCTGGTAAAGAAGCACGATGGTTCGTGGAGAATGTGTATTGACTTCACAGACCTGAACAAATGCTGTCCGAAAGATAGCTATCCAGTCCCCTCCATCGATCAGTTGGTCGAGGCTATTACTGGTTACCAAGTGTTGGCATTCTTTGATGCGCACCGAGGGTACCACCAGATTACGATGGCCAAGGATGACCGCCCCAAAACATCTTTTATCACCGACTTCGGTACTTTTTGTTACAGGAAAATGCCTTTTGGACTGAAAAACGCAGGTGCAACATACCAGAGGATGGCGGACAAGCTGTTTCGGAACCAGATGGGACGGAACCTGGAGGTCTATGTGGATGACATGGTGGTCAAGAGCCGGACGTATGAGTCTTTCTTGTCCGACCTTCGGGAGATGTTCGACGTGCTCCGAACGGCGAATCTCAAGCTCAGCCCAGGAAAAAGTACCATCGGAGTAGGAGCAGGGAAGTTCCTTGGCTACATGGTATCGACTCGAGGAATCGACGTCAACCCGGAGAAGATATCAGCCCTTATGGAGATGCCCCCTCCGAGAGGGGTGAAGGACGTACAAAAACTGACCGGGTCGCTAGCTGCCTTGAGCCGGTTTCTGGCCCGGGGGGCTGAGAAGCAGCTCCCGTTTTTTAACATACTCCGCAGAGCCAAGCCGTTCGAGTGGACGGAGGCATGTGACCGGGCATTCACGGATCTCAAGGCTCATCTAGCAAACCTCCCTACCCTATCCAAGCCGTTGCCCGGAGAAGAGCTTTTCCTCTACATAGCTGCGACGGAACACGCTATAAGCTCTGCTCTGGTCCGAGAGGATGGTAAGGTGCAGCGTCCGGTTTACTTTGTGAGCAGGGCACTCCAGGGTCCGGAAACGAGGTACACTGCTTTGGAAAGGCTGATACTGGCACTGGTCCATGCTTCCCGGCGCCTCCGACCATATTTCCAAGGTCATCCGATCACGGTTCTGACGAATCATCCGTTGAGACAGATCATGCTGAAGCCAGAAGCCTCGGGTCGGATGATGAAGTGGGCAGTTGAGCTTGGGGAGCACGAGATCAAGTATCATCCCCGGAAGGCTATTAAGGGGCAAGCCCTGGCGGACTTTTTGGTAGAAATGACGGAACCTTCAGGAGAGCCGTCCGGATCGGAACCACCCTCTGACAAGTGGAAGTTGCATGTGGACGGATCGTCTCATGCTAATGGGGGCGGGGCTGGCGTCCTGCTTACTAGCCCACAAGGAATGGAGTACAGGTATGCTATCCAGTTTGCTTTCCGGGCAACCAACAACGAGGCAGAGTATGAGGCACTCCTGGCCGGACTCCGACTGGCATTGGAGATAGGGGTCGCGGACGTTGAGGTGTACAGCGATTCTCAGATAGTGGTTCAGCAGGTGAATGGAGAATATGAGGCAAAGGAGCGGAGTTTGCAGAAGTACCTTGAGGCGGTTAAACCGTTACTGGCCAAGTTCCGTGGCATTACCATAACACAGATCCCTCGCGAGGACAATGGTAAGGCGGACGCTTTAAGCAAACTCGCTTCTTCTGAGATCAAGCCGGACACAGAAAGCAACTTAATGATGGAGACCCTGTCCGCCCGGAGTTACGACGTCCCACTGGTGGCAGCAGTGGAAGTGCAAAAGGAGTCATGGATGGCCCCCTTCTTCGACTATTTGCAGCACGGAAAGCTCCCGGAAGACAAGGCACTGGCACGGAAAATCCGACAAAAGGCACCGCACTACACCATAGTTGATGGAACTCTGCTTAGACAAGGATATCTCCAACCGTGGTTGAGATGCGTAGACTCGGATGAGGCAGCCCGGATTGTGAAGGAGATGCATGAAGGACCGAATGGCAGTCACCAAGGAGCCCGGACCATAGCGAGAAAAATAATGTGCACGGGTTACTACTGGCCGACCCTGTTTGAAGAAGCGCAGAAGTACGTCCGCTCCTGCGTTCAGTGCCAAAGGTTTGCCCCCCTCATTCATGTTCCGCAAGAAGAAAGGGTCGGGATCACCGGCTCGTGGCCTTTTGATAGATGGGGCATTGATCTGGTCGGGCCTTTCCCCTCCGCCCCGGGAGGATTCAAGTACCTGATAGTAGCGATCGACTACTTCAGCAAGTGGGTGGAGGCTGAACCCCTTACAAACATCCGTGGCAGCACTTGCGTCAAGTTTTGTTGGAAGAACGTTATCTGCCGCTACGGAATCCCGAAGTACATTGTCACGGATAACGGAGCTCAGTTTGAAAATGACCCGTTTCGATCTTGGTGCAAGGAGTACGGAATCACGCAGCGGCTCACATCCGTTTACCACCCGCAGGCCAACGGTCAAGTGGAAGTTACCAACCGGACAGTGGTGAATGGGCTGAAGACTCGCTTGCAGGGGGCACGAGGTAACTGGGTCGATGAGCTGCCAAGCGTCCTTTGGGCATACAGGACGACGGAAGGATCCGCGACGGGCCAGTCGCCATACAGTTTGGTATACGGGGCGGAGGCAGTTATACCAGCTGAAGTGGGAGTCCCCAGTCTCCGGACCCTCACTTGGGATGAAGACCAGGCCGGGCGGAGCTCTCCGCTCGGATCAAAATTAGAACTAGGACGGAGGTAACTACAAAAGAAAAAGAAAGACTAGGAAGTTATTCTACATCAGTCTCCTCGCTGTCCGTGCCACCGGGCTGACGACCATCCCCGTCTCCCCCACCTTCGCCCTGATCAGTATCTTCGTCAACAGAGGGATACATCTTCAAGACCTCAAGATATTTGGGCTTGGCAGGGGATTCCGGACGGATGCTCTCTTCAGGCGGGGGTACAACAATACTTAGATTCACCAGCCCCTCGCCATAGGCGCGGATGGCCCCAGCCGACACCGGCTCTTCAACATTCTCCTCGAAGATCCCCAGCACGGAGGGATTCATCTTCTCAACTCCGCCCCGGTAGAATTGATCCACATCGAAGTTGTACTGATGGGCGGCTGTTGGTTTGTAATAGCACTTGGAGAACCGCTCCCTCTTAGGCTCCGGGACCCAACCCTTCATGCTCTGGTAGACTTGATGGGCGGAAATCTGGTTGGAGGAGCGGAGAAGACCAGTCAGGCTGCTCTCAAAAGCCTGGCTCCGGAGTACCTTATCGGTGAAGGCAACACACATCTCTCGCTGGGCGGACGGAGAGACCAAACTCTCCAGCTCCTTGATCCGGGCATCCGCCTCGGCAGCTCGGATCTCCGATGCCTCGAGCTGGCGACGGAGAACCCCATTGGCCCTCTCAAGTGCGCTCCGCTTCTGAGCTTGCCTTGTTTGCTGAACATGAAAGGCCTTGTTGATGGCCTCGGACACCCCCGGCTGAGCGATTAAATAAGCGGCGAAGTCCTAAAGAAAGAAAACAATGAGACTCTGAACAAAACGAGAAAGCCGAAACGGAAAAGGAAATGTCACTTACCCTGCTAGTATCGCCCCGGCTGCTGCTGTGAGTGTGCTCCGGGTGTGTGCTGTCGGGATCGATCGCCAGCTTCCTCCCATCCCCCTGATGATCACCAGCGCGGGAATGCTCACTTTGCTCTGGGATTCTAGGGGATTTAGGAATCCGGAGCTTTGCGCGCTTGTGGGAACGGGAGGACTCCCCTCCCTCCTCATCGGAAGAAGACGGAACACGGATTTGAAGGAGTTCGGCCCTATTCCCGGCCGAATCCGCGGTGGTGTGAATGATCGCTCCTCCCGCCTTCTTATCCGCCTTCTTGGGCACGGTTTCATCCTCCCTGTTGGCCGCGGCCTCCCTACCCTTCCGAACCGAGGCTTCTTTTTCCTTGACGGACGCCTCCCCGCCTTCTTATTCGCGGTCTCCTTCTCTTTGATGAGCGCATCTTCTTGAGCGCGCTTCCTCTTCTTCTCCGTCTCGGATTGCTTTTCTGTCGGTATTTTCATGCCGGTTACCGAACTGGTTGGTGGATTTTCCACCTTGTTGGTTATCTTGGGTTGGCGTCCGGACGGATCAACGCCATTCCCTATCTCCGGATAAACTGGCAACACCCGAAACGGATTAAAAGAAAGCGAGAAAAGCACAAGGTAAAACAGAAGATACCAAAGCAACTTACTTGATGGATCCCGGGGGACATAGAAGCGACACTTCACGAACACCTCCGGCTCGTATGCCCTCAAAGGAAAAACGTACTTCCCTCCTTTCCAGAACGGGTCTAGGTCGATCTGATTGGCGGCCAGTCTGGCGATGTTCTCCTCCTGCCCCTCCGGACTGAACACCGTCTTTTCCTCCTTCTTGGCAGTGTGACCCCAGACCGGGCACGGATACTTGTCGAGGTCGAAGATGAAATAATGTTTCTGCCAATTTGAGTAGCTATCGCGCCGACCCTTGCTCGGATCCTTTACCCCCTTCCGCCTCTGGAAAGTGAAAATCCCCTCATCTTTAGTGCCCTCCAAGTGGTAGAAGGCCCGGAACAGATCTAAACATGGCGTCACCCCGCATCTGTAACAATTCAGGAGAAACGCCCGGACTACGGCAACTCCGTTTGGTTGTAGTTGGGCCGGAGAGATGCCGAAATGATGAAAGATGGCGGAGTAAAGGGGGGAAAGAGGGAAGGTTATCCCATAAAGAAAATGGCTCCGGGGGATGGCTGCAGCAGTGGTAACGTCGCCCGGAAATGAGCTCAGTTTGGCATCGATGGCGAGCGGAACCACCATCGCCTCCACTAACTCCCTTACCGCCGGGGTGATATCGACATCATCACCCTCATCGGGATCGCCAACCTCAGTCTCCGGATTTAGGCCGATCTCCACTTCCCCACCAGACAAACCGGCGAGCTGTTTGTTATCTTCATTTTCCATTGTATGCGAAGAGTGAAGAGCGCTAACGTGCTTGTCCAAAGAAATGAAAAGAGAATATAGCGCAGAGAGGAGAAAACAGAGAAGAAATGCAAAGAGTGAAAAAATGAGAGTGAAAGGGATGGTCCAGTATTTATAAGAAGAGAAGTCGCATAAAAGCAGGACCGAGTCCCAAGGCAACATGATTGCCTTTTTTGAAAAAAGGGTGAAAAGAGAATTTCTCGATTAGACAGCTCATTTATGACGGTATAACACGCCTCATAACTGCGCCCATAAACACGCGCGCAGGAAACCCAAGCGCCGAGCGCGTGTTCCAACGCACCGCGCACAATCCGGAAATAGAGATCCGGGTCGGATCGCATGCCTCCGGGCGGATCCCGATGGTTAGATTAGACGTGAAGAGACACGGGACCCCTCCTCCGGATGAGGCCTTCGGACGGATCCCATGTCTCGGGGGGCTAGTGGTGATATGGGCTTTGGCCCATATCTAGGCTCCGGCCCAGAGAGTAGTCCAGTCCATATGACGACTCTGGGCTTGAGGCTGACCACTCACACCTATAAATACAGCTTTGGACTTGTGGAGAAAGGTATGTTCTATCAGATAAAAACTCTCTCAATATATCCTTATTCTCTCTCCTATTCAAAGGCCCCTCTTTCATCATCACGCCGGAGTAGCTATCCTCGGGATACTCCGGGGCGTTGTTTTGCAGGGCTTTAGGTGAGAGCGCGCGGAGCACGGACAAAAGTCTCATCCGGACCGGAGACTCACTATTGATCCGGACCGGGACTGGAAGCTGGTAGCATCATCTCTGATCTCTAATATCGTTAGTGTAAAAAGAAATTATAATAAGATATTAGGCACAAAAATAAGATAAGGAGAAAGCGACAAGTGGGTTTACCGTTTTTATTATAATTATTATAATTTAGTATAGAAGATAATAGTGATGAAATATTTTACCTGTGGAATAGCACAATTAAAGTAGATATATATTGTCAATTAATCTTAAATATATTTTGATTAGGATCTAATTCATCTTACTTGTTTTCAACTTTAATTAAAACATAATTACATGTTTTGATATGATCATATTTATTATTAAAAAGCTAATAATTTTAGCTATATGCAAAGCTTGTCATTGAATATTTATATCACAATTCGAAAAAATAGTACAACAATCAGTGAAAAGTTGGTAAATCAAAGTAAACTTTACACTACTTAGTAAATATATTAGTCTTACAATTAGTGAGAAATATTAAATATTTAAATAATTTTTGGGAAAATTGACATAAGTTCTAAAATTAGTAAAAAAGGTTTTGGCGGGAAATAAGTTAAGGAGAATGAGACACGTGGCACCAGTGTTTACTGCTTTAGTTATTAGTATAGATAAGATAAGGAGAAAGCAACACGTGGGTTTACCATTTTTTATTATAATTATTATAATTTAGTATAGAAGATAATAGTGATGAAAATTTTTACCTGTGGAATAGCACAATTAAAGTAGATAAATATCGTCAATTAATCCTTAATATATTTTTATTAGGATCTAATTCATCTTACTTGTTTTCAACTTTAATAAAAACATAATTGCATGTTTTGATATGGTCATATTTATTAAAAATCTAACAATTTTAGCTATATGCAAAGCTTGTCATTGAATATATATATATCACAATTCGAAAAAATAGTACAACAATCAGTGAAAAGTTAGTAAATCAAAGTAAACTTTACACTACTTAGTAAATATATTAGGCTTACAATTAGTGAGAAATATTAATTATTTACATAATTTTTGGGAAAATTGACATAAGTTCTAAAATTAGTAAAAAAGGTTTTGGCGGGAAATAAGTTAAGGAGAATAAGACACGTGGCACCAATGTTTACTGCTTTAGTTATTAGTATAGATAGATAGATAGAGATAGAGTAGTAAATATATTAGGCTAGCAATCAGTGAGAAATATTTTTAGTTATTTATATAATTTTTGATGAAATTGCCATAAGTTCTAAATTTAGTAAAAAAAGGTTTTGGCGGGAAATAAGTGAAGGAGAATCAGACACGTGACACGAGTGTTTACTACTTTAATAATTAGTATAGATAGATAGATAGATAGATAGAGTAGTAAATATATTAGGTTAGAAATTAGTGAGAAATATTTTTAGTTATTTATATAATTTTTGGTGAAAGTTCCATAAGTTCTAAATTTAGTAAAAATATTTTTAGCGGGAAATAAGTAAAGGAGAATGAGACATGTGGCACCAGTATTTACTACTTTAGTAATTAGTATAGATTTGGTGGGCTTTTACTCCACATATTGTCAAATGATTTTATGATGGAACCTCATTGGGTTTATGTACTTGACCCTTTGGGCCTATGTGCATTTCCACCTCCCAACTTACCGACGGACCAATTATCCCTGTTAGGATTTCTAATATGATTCATCTATGTTATTTGTGTTGTTAATATATAATATTCAAGATTTTTATCATTCTTTAGTCAAAAGAATGCGGTTTGATAAGTTTGAGAACCGTTTCGATTAATGTTTTCACTGTCAAGCAGTAATTTCTAGTTTTCATTAGGCAATGCATATTATTAATGTAATGATAAGAGTTGTATTTAGTAATGGGATGTATAATACTCTCTGAAAGTCTTGTAATTGTACATTATACTTGTGTAGGATTCACAAATTCCACTGTGTGAATTGGTGAGGTGATGGCGACGCTTTTTTCTCAACATTTGAATGGAAACAAAAAAAACATTTAGTAACTTTTTGATCAATCATTCATCCTACTTAAGATGTAGATATCGACAGACTATGTGAGCATCTTCATCCAAAAGTAAGTTGTCAGTATTTCTGGGTCGTAACTTGCATTGGCCAGCGAATTCTTATCCCAGCCACCTCTATCTCTTGATGTCTTGCTCCGTGTAAAGTTGATTTATTGATTATATCGTAATATTATTGGTACCTAGAAGTTGATAGAATGCATAGTAAAGTTGTTTCCCATAAGATTTTCAAAGAAAAGACAACGTAAGTTATTTTCACCGCACACTTATTTTTGAGTTATTTATCTAATTATTTATTACTTATTTATTTTTCTTACCGACCCATCGTATGCTTGTTTTCATGCCTCAAAGTCAAACTAATTTGTCATTTCTCGAAAAAGATATAAAAGGTGGTGGTTGCCTTATGTGTGTTATGTTAACCATTTGACAACGCGCACACAACCACACAAAGAGACATGAGTTCCGCCGCTATCAAACCCTTGGGAAACCCAATTAGGGTATCAGGGAGAGGGAGAAAATCGCGGAATCATTACAATTCATTTGATTATGGTGGAGTTCGGTATGATTTGATGAGTTAGATCCCAATGTTTGTTCGCGAGTTGGGGATTTTATATTGTTTGTTTTCAATTTTTCATTGTGTTCGGCTGCAAATTGGGGTTTTTCGTTCGTGTGTGTGAATTTATGATTTTTAAAATTAGGTTAAATGTTATTTTTGATTATTTGGTAGAAAGTGCATTGATTTTATATAATTGTGCTTTGTTATCCTAGTTTCTGGGATGTATGTGAGATGATGTAGATTGTGAGATAGCATTCTTGAACAACTCTAATAATTTTAGAGCGAAGACTTGGGATTCAATAGATTGCTTTTAAATTTGATATATTTTTGACTATCATGGGCTAGATGGCTATCTAACATGATATGTAATTCTAAAGTTGAAATACAGTACTTTAGTTTGTCAAAATTAAGTTTTTTTTTCTCATATTCACTTATATCAAGATTCTAACCATTGTTAAATCCTTCAATGATCTGAATAATTGCCACTAAAGAATATTGATGTTGGTTCTAGTAGGTATAGAATATGAATCTCTTTTATGACAGTGGGATTTTAAACCATTTTAGTTACAACTCGCTGATAAGGATTTGTTGATTACTCCCTAGATTTTGTTTGTTTATGCAGTGATGGTTAATGGAGTTCTAAGATGCAAGTTTTATCTGGTTTCAATATTCATTTATAGAATAAACACCCTAGCATACCTTACTGGATTAATTTATTTTCTTTTAATATATGGGATGACAGTATAAAATTTTGAATGTATGATGATATAACATTTTGAACATTTTAGCTTGCTCTCTTAAACGTATATGAGTTTCTTGGGATTTTATCGGATGCTAAACATTTTCACTAATAATTATATCTCACCCAAAGGTCTTTTGTTGGTGTTGTTTGTGAGAGGCAAATAGTTTTATCGAAAGCATAAACAAAGTTTAATTTCTTACTACTATCTTATGTTTTGATTTTTTTTTTGTATAGGAGGATTCGGTGATGATAACACCTGATGAATCAACAAAGAGGCCTTATGTGGCTTTAATTAAGGTAAATGTGTATGTATTAGTATTTTTTAGATGAAGGAGTGGATGGAAAATTTATAATCCATGTCTTGCTGATTTTCTTTTGCAACATATGCTAGTAGATGATATGTTTTGTGTAAGTGAGACTAGTCGAGTTTACTTGGGATATAAATAGCTTTCGTTTGCTATTTTTGAAATTTTCTCTCCCTTACTTTCGTAGCCAAAACTAAGTAATTTGATTTGGTGAAGGGGGTAGATGGAATATCTAATTGCATCAAGATTTTGTTTCTCGTAGTTACTTGTGCCATTATAACATGCTTTGACAATGGACAATATATGTTTTGTGTACGGAATAAATGGCATTCACCTTTGCATTTCATTTTATTCCCCTTCATGTTTAAAAAAGTAATTTTTTATAAAGTGACGGATGTTAAGTTTCTATTACATACTTGTCTGATTTCTATTGTTACTTGTATTACTTGTTACTGATTTAAAATATTTTCATTTTATATAAAAACTTACAAATCTTATTTTCACTTATCTAGACGGCGAACAATTGGAAGGGATACTGTTGTTATGCATCACTTATGTTATGTTGTTAAGAGAATTTATAGGACATGCATTCAATAAATTCGTAGGAAGTTTTAATTTTTTTTTTGTTATTGTTTGTTAAATCCACTTGCTAAATTTGTTATAGTACTCGAGGTAAGGCTGCATAAAATGTTATTCAGTGGGTTTAATGATTTCTCTCCATAAATAATAATACCAATAATCTATCATTGACTATGAAAATATGATGTTTTCTCAACCATTGATAAATATGCATTATGGTTTTGCAGGTGTAGTTAAGTTGGGTGTTTATTTCCCTAAGTCATAGTAAACTTTTATTGACAATGAAAATTAGGTGTTTGCTCCACTATTTATAGATATGTTGAATGGTTTTGTAGTGTGGTTGGGGTTTTCTTGTTCTTAATATTAATATTATGTCGGATGCGTAGGTGTTAATTGATCTACGTTGAATTCGTTAGCAAGATTCTTGGTTCACATAAATGAAAGTGCATTTCTTATTGTCTGCTTTTTAAATTTGGGTTCTATGATTTAAATAAAGCATAGTTTTGCCGAGTGTGGCAAAAAAAAGTGCCAAATTCTTTAGTGTGATGAGACAAAAGATCTGTTGATTTAGTTTGTTTGGTCAATCACTTGTATGATTAATAAATGTTGCTGTTACTTCGCAAGGATGTGCCTGACTTTGAAAGTTTAGTGTCCTCATAAACATATAGTTTTGAGATTTAGTGTCGTTGAAGACAATTTTGCAGTCTCTTAATCTCCACTCTTTCACTTTTTTGCGCATGTTGATTTCTGCATCCTAATTGATATAATTACATCTATTCCATGCGTTTCTTTTTCGTTATTTTAACTGAGTATTTGTTTATAAAGAGATGTATAAAAATTAAACTAAATTGCACTCCCATTTGGTTTCTATTTGTAGCTTATGCTATGCGACTATACTAATGATTGTGACCTGATCAACAATTCCACTATATTGTTATTTTGCAATCTCTCTCTCTCTCTCTCTCTCTCTTTCTCTCTCTCTCTGACCTTTTATTGATGACCAATTTCTCCCCACCCTTTGCTAATATCATGAATCAACCGTTTTTTTTTGACACCTTTGCATTGGTTGTCCCTTGCAATAAGACTGTTTATATGTGAGGTATATATATTGGCTGATTTTCATGAAGGTCAGTATTGGTTAATTCACAGGAAATATCTTAAATGTATTTGCAGGACATTTTTCAAGTTAAGAAAGAGGCGGTCATGATTGGCGTGCAGTGGTTCTATCGTCCAGAGGATGCGCGTAGGAAACTCGGGGGACATTTTGAACCTGTTGATACAAGAGAGCTGTTTTACAGCTTCCATAGGGATGAGATTTATCCACAGACTATTACGAACAAAGTTGTGATTCACTTCATCGATGTTAAGGCCCCGCAACTTCCTTTGAGGAAGAAGTATCCTGGATTTGTAGTCCAAAAAGTTTATGACCCTAACTTGTAGGTACTTCGCGACTTCGATGACAACATTAAAAGAGAGATCAATCTCTTGCTCCAGAAGACTGCGTCACGCCTTAGTCCACCTGAAATATTGAATCCTCTTCAGATAAGAGGTTGTTTGCATTTGTACCTTTACTTGTATGCTCGTGATCTAGATCACAACTATAGCATCTGCTTGTTTGTAGAATCAGATATAATACTGTTTTTCAGCATTATGCCTATGGTGGATCAAATGTGACAGTTTAATATTTCCCAAGTTTTATGTTATTGAACATTTCCATACATTATCATACTTAATTTTATTATATCATTGTAGGATTCACATTGTTTGAAGTTTAAATTTAATAATTTTTGTCTAATCTCACGTGTGGTTAGAAACTGTTAAAATCTCAATGAATTTGTAGAACAAGTAGAGAACATTATTTTTAAATTTTTTATTACGAGGCATATTTCTGATTTTTTCTTCTATTCTCAACTATTAAAAATTGCAAATATACTCCATTTTCTTAAACTAAAATTCTATGAAATGAATGTACTAGGCTAACGTTATTTTGATCTCGTTTCTTGGCATGTTCTTTCCAAACCGATCTTAATTAGATATTCTTCAAAAAAAAATTAATTAGATAGAATCGAAGTAATTTGATATGTTCAAAAATAAAAATATGACTAAATTAAAGTAAATTATTTTTTTTAAATTTTAAACCACTTAAGTAAGTGGAGTGAAATTTATTCGGCTCACTACACCGTAAAACGCCTATGTAGGCAAGTATGTTACAATTCTATAATTGAAATTGTAAACAACTAGAAAGGATCCCTAACCTCACCCATGCCAAATTTCACAAGCATGTTAGGTCACGCAAAAGCGATACCCAAATCTGCCGATGAATTGACTCAATACCTGCAAGCATATTAGGGTTTGCTACGCAATACCCAACTCTGCCGACAAGTACGGGGCTTGAGAAAAGGATCCCCTCCCTTATACTATTCCCATGCCAATTTTCACAAGCAATTTAGGTCACGCCAAGGCGATGTCCAATTCTGCCGATGAAAAGACTCATAACTTGCAAGCATATTAGGGCTCGCTAAGCGATGCCCAACTCTGCCGACAAGTACGGGGAAAAGTTAAGGGATTAGTTCTCTAATGCATTTTAACAAAGAGAATGATAATCTATGCTATTACAATATAGATATCATTTATTTGACATTTAGCAGATCAGAGAAGTTGACTTCTCATCTTCACTCTTTATATGTAAGATCTCCAGCCTCTAGTTCCATGACCTTCAATCTTCCAGCTCCAAAGTTCGTAGTCCAATCTTGAATCCAGTCCTTGCTTCAGCACTCCAGACAACAGCCTTCAATTTGATGTTGTGATTCAGTCAATAAATCTGCAAAATACAAAAAGAGAAACCAGCAGTATCCAAGTCCTAGAAGTAAAATCATCTAGGAATAATATAAGGATATTCATTACTGTCCATAGCAACAAGTCCTTTAATATGTAATGGTAAATTTTGATCATTAAAAATCAAGACTTGATATGGTTCAGTAGCTAACTTAGACAGTGAATCTGCAACAATATTAGATTCTCTTAAAATATGAGTATAAGAGACTGAGAAGTCACCTGCTAATGTCCATATGTTTCTGATTATATTCAGTAGCTTCCATGGAATTTTATACTCCATGCGGACTATCTTTAGCAGTATCAAGGAATCAGTTTCCATATTAATCCTCTGATATCCTTGAAAAAAGCCGCTTCCATTCCCAAGGCCATTGCAACAGCTTCTGCATCCAAACAATCTGTAACTTGCAGTGAACTTACCTTGGCATATAAAACCTTCCCTGTATGATCCCTGCACACAACACCAGCTCCACCTTTGCCATTCTTTAAGAATGAACCATCAGTATTAATTTTTATAAAATTTTCCTCAGGAAGCTTCCAGTGTACTATCCTGTGCCCATCAGCCATTCTTAGATTTAATCCAGGATTTACCCTGAACTCGTTTAATATCAAACAACATATCCATCACCTGTTTGACTATCAAATGTTTCTGTGGTGCAATATTGTCAAATATATAAGATACTCTTGCACACCAAAGATACCACAGAACAATAACTGGCAAGAGCCTGGCAATTCTCATCTGAATAGGTGCCAAACCCTGTATGTTCCAATAATAATAGATCAAATCCCATAGTGACTGTGAACTATAGAAAGTGATATCACAATGATCACTAACTGATTTCCATATCCACTGAACCTGTGAGCAGCTATTAAAGCTGTGATGAATTTCATCCCAATATGATAAACAGAAGCAACATATGGATGGTTGATGTATACTCAAATCCTCTAGCACATCAGCAGTAGGAATTAGCCTGTTAGTTAGCCTCCAACAGAAAAAAGATAGTTTTGCAGGGATTTGAGAGGACCATAGGTGCTTAAAAGAAGGTATTACCCTCTTTTTAGGTCTCAGTACTTCATAAGCAGATGCAATAGTAAAATTCCCATTAACACTAGGTTTCCATATCATACTATCATCAGCATCATCAAATAAAGGGAAATCAACAGATATCATGTCAAAAATAGTATTATTAAATCCCAGTGACATCTGCTCCAGGTAATATTCTTGATTTAAACAGAATACTTTGACTGTAAGTTCAGGATAAAGAATATCCCTTGATTCATCCCATAAATTAACAAGAGCTTCAGTACCTATCCAATTGGCATTCCAGAAAGAGACATCTCCCTTTCCAATCATAACTTTAGTATACTGTGATGCTAATATATCAACCTCTTTAATTCTTCTCCATGTTTTAGATTTCTTCAAATAATCAGGAAGACTCCACATGAATTTAGCCCACAGACAAGTACCAGTTTGAATCTTCCACCAGAGCTTCATGGAGAAGCATCTGATTGTTAAATGAAGATCTTTAACTCCCAGACCATTTTCACTGAATGGATAACATATATTTTTCCATGACCTCCACACCCTTTTCTGTCCCAAATCATTTGATCCCCAAAGAAATTTAGAAAATAGGACATGTAATTTTTCTATAACCCCTTTAGTAGGTTTAATCACAGTTAAGATATGTAAAGGGATTGCAGAAAGAACATGTTTAATAAGAATCAACCTCCCTGCTTGATTTAGCCATTTATTTTGCCATAAAGACAAGCTAGATGCTATTTTATCATATATTGACTGGAAGTAAGAATGTTTAGTCTTGCCACTATATATTGGACATCCCAGATAAGCAAAAGGAAGTGAACCTTCATTAATTCCAGAAATTTCAGAAACCAGTGACTTAGTTGCTGAGTTAGCATTTTTAGTTATGTAAAATGCAGATTTTTCCAGATTAATTTTTTGTCCAGTTGCATTTTCATAACAAATAAGGAATTTCCTCAGATTATTCAAGCTTGTTCTGTTTGCTTTCAAAAAAACCACTGTGTCATCAGCAAAATTCAAGTGTGTGATTTTTTGTGAAGTATGTGGCAGCTTATAGTAATCTATCATTGATTGATTAAACAGCCAGCCAAGATTTTTAGAAAAAACCTCTGTAAGTAAAATAAACAAAAAAGGAGATAAAGGGTCTCCTTGTTTTATACCTCTGGAAGTTTTAAAAAAACCCCTTGGCTGCCCATTCACAATAACTGAGAACTTAGCTGCATTCATGTTGCCCAAAATATTATTAACAAACAGTGTGTGAAATCCAAATTTTATCAAGAATTTCCTCAAAAAAGACCATGATACTCTGTCGAAAGCCTTAACCATGTCCAGTTTGAAAATAATATTAGATCCCCCAGTTCTGTTATGTAAAAAATCAGTTAATTCACTCATTAGGAGAACATTATCTGCTAGCTCCCTCCCCTGAACAAAAGCAGACTGTTCAGGTGAGATTAAGCTATTCATGAAAGGCTTTAGTCTCTCTGTATAGACTTTTGTGAATATCTTATTGAGAAAATTTGATAAACTGATTGGCCTGAAATCCGAGAATTTATTGATCACTGGTTTCTTGGGTATAAGTACTATATGTGTTGCAGCAATAGCCTGAGGTATTGGTATTCCCATTAAAGTAAATTCACAAATCGAATTTCATCTTAATTAAACTAATTTGGTCGAAAATAAATTCAACTTATTTTTTTAGATAAATTAAAAATTAAATTGAATTTCATCTAATTAATAAGGTGAACTAAATTGAATGGCACTAACCTATTTGTTGAATTTCTAAAATTATTAACGAAGCAATGTAATAAAATTTACTTTGCCATATGTAGTGTTTTTAAAAGTTTCCATAAACCACAAGATCGAATCTAATCCTAACCTGGGAATTAGCATTTCAAGAGGAGGGCTAAGAGTCTCCCATCTCATGTATGCAGACGACTGCATTATGTTTTCAAGATGCACATAAAGGAGTATAATGGACCTTTACGCTAGATATTCCAGGCAAAGGTTAAATTTCAACAAGTGATCCATCTTTTTCAGTCATATTACCCCAGAACACATGCAAGCACTAATGAGTTGTACACTCAATACTCATGGACAAGGAGTAGGCACCAGTGGCGGATCCAGGCCCTAAAATAGTATGGCTGAATACCACTAATTATTTTAAAAAATTCAATAACTAAAAATTAGATGTTGCTATATGCAGTCCAATTGGGTAGTTCGTATTTTTGTATTTGAAGTTCATATATTCAGTATATGTTAAAAAAACTTTCATATAATATTACAAAATTAATTGTTCTTAGATAAATTATGCTATAACTTTGCAACATGTAAGTATATCCATATTTTAAAGACATTTTTAACAATTATGGACTACACAGAGCAAAACACTAAATTATAGCACACCGATAAGAAATCTACGTGGTATAACAAGTCGAATACGGTACCATACAACTTTTATAAGTTAAATTTAACAATCATATTTATTCAATTATATTCAATATCCCATTCTGATCTAAATATAAAAAAACCCATATAATAATTAGATTACAAACCCTAAATCACTTTACAAATTATAATTCTTAAATTTAAAAATAAATCACTTTGACCGCCACTCACCCAATTCCCTAAACTTACACATCTGCTTTTTTTCTCTCACTTACCTAACTACGTCCTCTTAATTAAGGGAACAAATAAATAAACATCAAATAAAAGCCATAAGCGTAAAACCTTTCTTCCCCAGGATAGCGCTGAGAATGGTATGGCTCCTCTGTAAACAGAAACCACAGAAATTATCTCCGCTTACTAACTCTCAGCTGTACCTTCAAGTTTTGGTATGGCTGTAGCCATACTCAGCGTAGCTGTAGATCCGCCCTTGGACTAGGCACCAACTACTTAGGAAGTCCAATCAACTTGGAGGGTAGAAAGAAAGAAATATTCTCGAGTCTAGTAAGGAAATTCAAAGAAAAATATAATTCATAGAAAGCAAGTTTGCTGAATCTGCCAGGAAGAATTATCCTTGCCAAACATGTTCTCATCTCGTTGGCACTCTATCCGCTGGGGATATTCAAAATTTCCAAAGAAATCCTTAAGAGGTTAGACTCCATGACTACTTTATTCATTTGGAAGGGTGAGATGGAAGGTAGAACTGTCCAGTGGAAATCCTGGAAGAAAGTATGTTCTTCCAAATCACATGGTGGCCTTGGTATGAGATCGGCTCAAGGGATGAATCAAGCCATCTTAGCAAAACATGCACATAACTTATTGAATGATAACAAATCCATGTTAAGGAAAGTGTACACGGCCAAATATCTCAGAAACTAGAGTTGTTTGGATGTGGAGGCAAAAACAGGTGATTCATGGGGTTAGAAATCGGTAATTTGGGGAAGAGAACTCATTAATAAAAACAAGGGTGAAAAGTAGATGATGGCACCAACAACAGGATATGCGAGGATTGGATCCTAACAACAAGGAATCCGATCACACTAGCCTCAGTTCTCAGTGCCTTCACAAACTTGAAAGTATAGCACCTAATTGATGAACATGCGTCTCAATGGAGAGTTTCTTTACTCTATGCAATCTTCCAACCTAGTATCTTCCCACATCTCTTAGCAATTCATATACCGGATACATGCACTTTTTAGGATGCTGTTATCGGGAAAGGTACAAAAGATGGCTAGTAGACAGCAAAAATGGGCTATCATGTAGCAATGAGAGAGGTTTTCCATCTATTGACCATGTTCATGACATTGATGCGAAGTTTTATCTGAATTTCTGGAATCTTAAACTTCCACAGAAGCTGCTAACTTTCATGTGGCTTGTTCCGCAAAGAGGTCTTCCAGCGTCACTAAACCGATGGAAGAGAAGATTGGATACAAGAAAAATATGCAAAAGGTGCTTGAGATTTGAGGAGGACAAATCTTATCTGTTCCTCCACTTTGATCAAGCAAGGGAAATATGAAGTCTCTCACCACTAGCAAACATTCTAAGTTGTTGGAACAATATTAGAGTTGGTTTTAAGAACTGGCTATCCTTCTTCCCGGATGAGCAACATATCTCTTTCTTGATCTATCTCTTATGGAATATATTGAAACACCACAACCGTAAAGTGTTTGATGATGTTACAAGGGAAGCGAGGGAAGTCAAGAATGTGGTAAAGTTGGAAATGGAGTTGCACAGAAAATGTAGCATCTCATCGGAAATCATGGATCATGATCTTCATACAGTCCAAGAGGAAAAGATTAGTCCACAGCAACAAAATATAGAAGAGATTCAAGTGGAAGTACCAGATACGGTGGAGATCACCTTTGATGGATCGTTCATATCAGAATGCTTCATGGGTCCTTGTGCTTGCAAAATCCGGAAAAAATCATCCAGATTCCCACACGAGGTAAGTGGATCATATTTCTTTGCATGTGCTACCCTCTTGCAGGGAGAATCGGCACGTCGAATAGGAGTGTGTAGGGCTAACCTTGTTACTCCTCATGGAAGATCAATGGTATTGTCAAGAAGATTATCCATCTGTTGTCCTCCTTTTCAGAGTATGCAGTTTGTAAGATCAGTAGAATTTTACTTAATGATGTTCATGTCATAGCGCATAGTTGAGGGTGCAATATTTGTAACAATTTACTTTCTTTGTATTAATTTTTTTGAAGGGCTTGTAATAACTTTTCTTATTGTCAATAATTAATAATAAGTTGGTCTCCTGAGTGACGGTCTATATGTATAGACCAAAGACTACATTAGAGTATAGAAGAAAGGAGTGCAGAAAAACGCGTACTGTTCAAGCGGTTACTATTCACTACTACTATTCACATGCACTAATGTTTTCTGGTACTATTCACACGCGCTATTTGGAAAACTAAGGTTTTATAGAAGATCATTCACATAGTTAAAAAATAAGCATTTTCTTCTAAAAATAAGACATTTAAGTGCCGAAAAATAGATCTTTTATAGAAGTACACACAGTTAAAAGACAATCATTAGTCTAAAAATAAGATAATTTATTCTGAAAAAATAGAATCATTTTATAGAAGCACAATCACACAGTTAAAAACATGCATCTTTATTCCAAAAAATAGACACTTTAGCCTGAAAAATAGAGTTAAAAATAAGCATTTTATTCTAAATTAAGGCACTTTCGACTGAAATTTAAAAAACAAGAATTTTATTTTAAAAATAAGACACTTTAAACTGAAACAAATAGAAGCATTTTATAGAAGCATAAGTACACAGTTAAAAACAAGCATTTTTCTAAAAATAAAACACTTTAGACTAAAAAATAGACTTTAAAAAGAGCATTGTTACATGCAGTCCAGTATGTACTTATGCAGTCCGTATTATTCATGAAGTGTCATTAATATCCTCAGTATTTATTCAAAAGTAAATGTAGTTCTCAGAAATGATGGTATATCAGACACTTTAAATATAAATACGGATTGCAAAAGCAATGTTGTACTGCACCTATCAATTCCCTTTAAAAAACAAGCATTATATTCTAAAAATAAGAGACTTTTGACTAAAAAAAAGAATCTAAAAGACAAGCAAAATAAGACACTTTAGACTGAAAAATATAGTTAAACAAACTGGCAATTTATTCTAAAAATAAAGACTTTTCGATTGAAAAAATATAATCTAAAAGACCAGCATTTTATTTTCAAAATAAAGACACTTTAGACTAAAAAATAGAGTTTAAAAAAAAAGCAATTTATTCTAAAAATAAGAGACTATTTGACTCAAAAAATAGAATCTAAAAAATGACATTTTATTCTAAAAATATGACAGTTTAGAATGAAAAAATAGGATTTCAAAAAAAAAACATTGTAGTCTAAAATAAGACACTTTAGACTAAAAATAGAGTTTAAAAACCAAGCATTTTATTTTAGAAATACGAGACTTTTGATGCATGCAGGACACAAATACTTCGACAACGAACCAGGCTCTCGAATTGATCTGCAAGACACAGGCTCCGGGTTTCCCGGGGATAGACACTTCAGTATATTTGCTAAGGCGTAAAGTATAAAATATGAGATTAGATGAGAGGTCTACCAAACTTTTAGGGTATTTATATGGCTACAATCCGTAGACACCAAGATATGTATTTATGGTATGAATACAACTCTTATGGGAATAGAGGTTGTATTACCATGTATAATAGAAGTATATTTCGGACATGGTTGTGTTACCATGTTTAGGATAGCTGTATTACCATCTTTAAGAAGATGTATATTCCTTGTAGAACATTCATAATATACGCATTCCTTATAAGGATTAGGATTGATGGACTTGTGGATCCACCCTCCGCGTATCTTGAGCCCACGACCCTTCTCGGGCCCTGGTCCGAGTATGAATGAGGTCCGAATATGAACCATGGACTTATCAGTAGCCCCAAGGTAGATCTTCAGAATATAAAGTACTCCATCTCGAAGGTTGAAGGAGAGGATTGCTTCTCGAGGGAAGACCAATAACTCGAGGGAGAATAACTCGGGGTCTTAAGCTCGGGGTGTCCTTATAGGACTATCCTCTCGAACTTAAAGTTCCATCAAAGTTCTAGCTTAAAGCTCTAGAACTTAAAGTTCTAGCTTAAAGTTCTTTCGTATTCCATCAAATATATGAACGACTGAGATTAGCTTCCTTTGAAATCCAGATAGTGGATACACGTGGCGTGTCTTCATTGGCAAGCAGAGACGGTCTGTCCCCCCGTCTCTTCCAATTACTTGCATTGGAAACAGAATTGAGGTAATTGCTTCGTCTTCAATGATGTCTGGGTTTGGATTAAATTTCCCAAATCATTCCCATTGTCTTCTCTTATTCGAAAATTTCTTCTTTCCAAGTTTAGAAGACGCATCAGTACTTCATCAATTTTTGAAGACCCAAATTTCTGCTTCCATCATTAGTAAGTGCTATCTTCTTTCTCTGCGCATTTGCTTGTGTCTGTTTTTTCCTTTTATCTCCGTGTGTGTATTTCCCCCCATACTCTCTGTAATCATGAGTAATAATAATAAAACAATTTCCATCTCCCATCATGATGAGGGAGAGTATGTAGAAGCTCAGGCTGAGGAGAGTAGCTCCCATGACCGCCGTAGAGCTGAGGTAGCAAGTGGGAAAAAACATGTAGTTTTGAAGAAGAAAGCCTCTGAGGAAGAGAAGAGGTTGAATGCTATGGCCAGGAGGGCTCAAATAGAGGGGAATAGCCCCGTGGTCATGCATGCATCCAGAGGTATAGTATCCATGGATGGTGAAGGTAGTAGCAAAGAGTCGAAGAGGGAGGACAAAGCACGCGCTGATGCTGCTATCTTCGCAGAAGGTTGTCCCTTTTCAATTCATTCTGATGCTGACCTCATGTACTTTGGAGAAGATAAGTCTGCAGTTGAGTTAGTAACTCCGACCCCGAGGGATCATATATGGGAGGTTTCTGCAGCATGGGTTAGCTTTTCCTTTTCCCCCATTGTTGGATGATTTTCTTCAGCATTATAGGGTTCATCCAGGTCTGTTACATGCCAATGTGATAGTAATCATTATGGCCTTAATAACTTGGTGTGCTCGTAAAGGTTATCGCCCCAGTCTCTCCTTGTTACGGACCATGTATAAGGTTTCCATTGTTAAACAAAGTGTGACCTTGACCTCTCGCGACACCACTTTAGGCAAACTTTTTTTGCTTCCTACGAACTGTGGTAAGTGGGATAAGGTAAAATTAACCTTTGATCGAACCAAGTATGAAGTTCCTGATTAGAATGAAGATGTCCAAAATGAGATTTGGCATGAAGTAGAGTCGTCCCGCCAACTGCTGGATATAGCTGAGGAGTTGGTGAATGATAAGATCAAACTTAGAGAGGGTAGGTTTGTATCTGGAGATCATCAAATTGGTTGGCAATGGCCTATAGAAACGTATGACTGGTTGAATCAACTATCTGGCCGTACTCTTCAAAATTGTAGCTTCTTGAAGTTTTCACATTTTGATTAGCCAGAAGGTGTTGAGATGGACTGGCACGCTGATTCTCCAACATGATTTCACTACGACCCATGCTTAACAAGATACTATCAAGAACGGTTTTGCTGCAATCACTCAAACATTCCACAAATTTAGCACCCTAACAAACTCTACAAATCCATATAAACAAGCACACACACTAATCAAAAAAAGTTTGCCCATTCCACAACCAATCAACAAAAAAATCAAAACCTCATACCTTTGTGTTCTTGGGAAAATTCAAGGCCTGAAAATGTGAGAAAAACTTGAGACAAAACAAAAGGAGAGTCCTTTTATCTACTTCTTTTATTTTCATTCCCTCAAAAAATCAGCTTTTATATACCCAGCTACGACACTGTTACGAATTCGCTTCCTTATTCGCCCACTATATTTAAATACAAACAAAATCGTAACATAAAACACCTCTGGTCATAACTACAGGCGAACTCGCTTGTTCAGTAACGCCTCCTGGCGTCAATAAAGGGCGATTTCGCAACTTATACGCATCTTAGCATGTATGGGCGAACAACTTTTCTTATTTCAGGTGGGTACTGCTGGCGATTTCGTCACCCAACACACCTGTCAGCGAACACGGTTAAGAGTTCGCCTAATATTCACATTTTTAATACACTTTGGAAAACGCCGTGTTTTAATAGTGAAACACCGTGTTTTTTATTTTTGCCCTAGGCGAACGACAGGTTATGAGTTCGTAACCTAGTTACTCGGCGGTTCCGCCAAATTCATGCCAAAACGCCGTGAAAATGGTGCCGAGAAGCATATGCTTGTGCACTAGTGTGGTGCAGCTAAGGCATTGCAGGCCTATAGAGCATTATAACAGAGAGCTGTCCAAGATGAGATATCCGAGAAAGAGGTAAATAAGGAAATCTCGGGTCTGATGAAAGATGCTCGACGTGGGAAAAACCTGTAGTTTTGAAGAAGAAAGCCTCTGAGGAAGAGAAGAGGTTGAGGGCTATGGCTAGGAGGGCTCAGATAGAGAGGAATAGCCCCATGGTAGTGCATGCATCTGGATGTATAGTATCCATGGCTGGCTGATGAGCCCTAAATATACTCTTGTTTTATGACATTTGAGATCTAATTTGGGTAGCATTTGGTGCAAAGGAAGGAGCTTTAAAGCTAAACTTGTCAAAGTTACATTTTGAAGAACAAGTCATGCACTAATATTTTGAAGCTTGATTTTGGAAATGTTTGCAAAGGAATTAGAGCACATGGATCATACCTTTGGATTCCTCTCATCAAGAGTTTCGAAATGGACTACTAGAAGATGCAAATCAGATCAACGGTTAAAGTGCGCGGCCCTTCACAAAAGTGCGCGGAGTGCTGCGCGGCCCGTGCAATGCATTCTATAAATACTCCTTATCCCCTCCAAGAGCAAAAACGGCCAACATGATGTAGGTCCCCAATTTTCTTCATCTTTCTTTCCCTTTTCTTCCATTCCTTTCCCTTAGATTAGTAGTTTGATTCCATGTATTGTAGTATAGCTTAGTTTGATCCTTGGGAGCATTTGAATTCATTCCCCTTGAAACTTTGAGGGCCTTGTATGCTTAAACTTGAGATTTGGATTATCATTTGATGAACTTGAATTCTTGTGCATGAATGTTGTTCAATCTTGGTTAATTTGTTATGGGCTTTGTGTTTTATATCAATTGCACGCCCCATAGTCATTAATTAGGTTAGCTTTGTTAGAGTAATTTAGTGTGATGATGATGGTGAATTAGCATAATGGTAGTGTAATCTCTAGTTGTTAGATTAATGACTATGGAAGGGGTTGAGTGATGACAAGTTCTTCCCCTTGTTGTGTGATTGTAGTTAAGGAATGCCATGATAAATATGAGTTGTTAGAAGTGGAAATCTTATGAACTTGCATGATTAATCAATTATGTGTTTAGGTAAGGATTGAATGTTATCATTGGTCCCTCTAATATGTGATTGTATACTTGAGTTGAAGATTCCTTTTTAACGTATGATTGTTATCAACGAATAGTTAAGTTTGTGGGTAGAACGTTATTGTTCACTCCAATATCATTAAGTAGCACAGTAGGAGTCGAGACATATATGCTATCATCGTCTTGGTTCTTGCTAGTTATCAAATGTCTTATTTGTATGCTCTTGCTATCGCGGGTGTGTGAGTAAGTTTTTCTCTCTCTAATCCTAATACCATTGTTGAGTTATTTATGATGTTATCATCTAGGTGAATCAACAATGAGAGCTTTTGAGTGGTGTTATCATCCTCTCTAGCTACATTCGAGAGAACGATGTTTTCATCCTTTACAAATGGTCTAAACTTCCTTGTAATTGCATTTGCTCGGTAATAAGTCGATAGTTGGAAATTGAAGTCATTTTCCTCCCAAGGCCTCATAATCCTAGTATCATCCCCTTAGCTTAGCTGATGATAGTTTAATTTGCTTTCATAGTGTAATTCAAACCAATCTCAAAACCCCCCCTTGTTTACATTCCTTTCTATATAATATACAAGTCTGCTTATTTTCTACTTTAAAACACTCTTACAAATCCCTTCTCCTTGTGGTTCGACCCCTACTTCCCACTATCTACTTTCTAGTAGTTAGAAGTTGTAGGTGATTTATAAATAGTATTTTGATCTCGCGGAGTCCCATTTAACAACGTGGGAAATCGTTTGTCACTAGCGAAGGTAGTAGTAGAAAGTCGCTGAAGGAGGATAAAGCACGCGCTGATGCTGCTATCTTCGCAGAAGGTTGTCCCAACTCAATTCCTTCTGATGCTGACCTCATGTACTTTGAAGAAGACAAGTCTGCAGCTGAATTAATAAATCTAACCCGAGGGGTCATATATGGGAGGTTTCTGCAGCATGGGTTAGCCTTCCCCTTTCCCCCACTGTTGGATGATTTTCTTCAGCATTATAGGGTGCATCCAGGGCATTTACATGCCAATGTGATAGTAATCATTATGGCCTTAATAACTTGGTGTGATCGTAAAGGTTACTGTCCCAGTCTCTCCTTGTTGCGGAACATGTATGAGGTTTCCGTTGTTAAACAAAATGTGACATTGACCTCTCGGGATACCTCTTTATGTAAGCTTTTTGTGCTTCCTGTGAACTGCGGGAAGTGGGATAAGGTAAAACTAACCTTCGATCGAACCAAGTGTGAAGTTCCTGATTGGAATGAAGAGGTCCAAAATGAGATTTGGCGTGAAGTGGAGTCGTCCCGCAAACGGCTAAATATAGTTGGGGAGTTGGTGAGTGATAGGATCAAACTTAGAGAGGGTAGGTTTGTATCTGGAGATCATCAAATGGGTTGGCAATGACCTATAGAAACGTATGATTGGTTGAATCAACTATCCGGCCGTACTCTTCAAAATTCCAGCTTCTTGAAGTTGACACATTTTGATCAACCAGAAGGTGTTGAGATGGATTGGTATGAAACCCTTCTGTCTATGGAGCAGGATCCAGTTGGTGCAGCTAAGGCATTGCAGGCCTATAGGGCATTAGAAGAAATAACTGCTCGAGATGAGGTATCCGAGAAAGAGGTAGATAAGGAGATCTCGGGTCTGATGAAAGATGCTCGACGTGGACGTCGGTTCAAAAGGCTGGTTCAAGGGCCTAAGAAGACTCAATCCCAGCATACGGTGATTGAGGAGGCAGATTGCCTATTTGTTCCTGTGTCTTTAGATCCATCAGATGAGGAACAGGATGAGGGTTCAACCCTAGTTCGATGTCCGAGAAAGGAGGTGTCTCGGACTTCTAGTGTTATCCCAACCATGGTTGATAATTTTGATGAGGTCATGATGATAACTCCTATGGTAGATTCCGATGCGTTGCGAGAGGGTATTTCTTCTTGTTTATTTTATTCTTGTCCACAATGTGCCAATCGCTTCTTATGCTGACTCCTTTCCTTTTATATGCAGTGGGTGCTTCTAGGGCAAACATGGCAGCAAGTTTGTTGGCTCAGATAGCTGAATCGAGAGGGCCGTTGAATAGTAATGAGAAGAAGAGGGATCTCGAGGCTTCAAGGAGCTCTGCGGACAAGTCTCCAAAGAAGCCAACAGGCTCGAACTCAGACCATTGGAGGAGTTTGAGAAATATGTGTCACCTCCTCCTTCAGAGGTTCTGGTCGAGGTGGTACTAGGCTGTCCCGAGATTAGCCAGGTATGATTCGGCTTAGCTCTCAATAGGATTAGATGTGTAGTTAGCTAACTCTCTTTATCTTCTTTTATAGTCTGTGAGTCAGATGAAGTATACGTACAACTCTATTCGGACACTGTACAACCGTTCTCAAGGGCAGGCGTCCGAGCTCGAGCTGATGAAGGAGGAGATGTCCAAAAGGTCTAAGGCACCTCCAGAATGAGATGGCTCAATAAGGCCAAAATAAAGGCCTTGGAAGAGGAGAATCAAGCCTTGAAGAAAGCGAAAAGGCTTTCTGATGGTTCCTTCTTAGATCTGAAAAGGAACATGGCTCTGGTGGAAGCGGAGAGAGACCGGTATGCTGATCCTATTAGCCAGAGGCGGCTAGTTCGGTTGATAATAGATTTCTGCCTCAACTGTCCAGAGATGGAGGCTCATCGCCAAGAGTATTGTGAATTCTACCATAAATTTGAGGTCTCGAAGATGTGGATTCCTCTGAAGGGGTTTCTCAATGAAGAGATTCAAGGATGTCTTGCCCCTGCCTACACTTGGCCAGAAGTACCGGAGAATTTGAAGGAGTTTCGGGCGAAGTTTAGCCAGATTGGGGGTTTTGAGACCAGTTTACTGACTAGCCTGGAATCCTTGAAGAAGGCTTTAACTCTGGAGGAGTTCCAGGACAAGCTGTCCAGTTTGTATCCTGAGCTGTCATTCCTAGTGGAGAAGTAGGCTACGGAAACTTCACTTGAGGACCCGAAGACTTCTGATGGACAGGAGAAGACTGTAACTCCTTAGAGCCTTGTCTTTTACTTCAAGATTTTTCTCTTTTCGCCAGATTTTGGCGTTTCATGTATTCTGAACATGTGCTTTGTCTTTGGAATTAATTGGTCTTTACCTTCCTTTATGTCCAGTGTTTCTCTGCCGCATGTGCTGATTTGCAGGTCAAGTATGAAGATGTCCTTCAGAAGAACAAGAAACTGGAGGAAGATTTGGGTGAATCCAAGGACTGTTTTAGTATCATGCAGGAAAAATGTGAGAGTCTTCGTGGTGGGCTGAAGATATCTTTAGAGCGGAGAGCAGAACTGAATCAGCAATTGAGCGATCTTCAGAAGAGGTATAAGGATCTAGAGGAAGCGCTCAACAAGGCTTTGGCCACCAATAAGGAGTATGACCAAGAATGGAGGAAAGTCAGGAGTGACTTAATGAAGATCAAGGGTGAAATTCATGAGAAGGATCTTCGTATTTCTACCCTCCGCGATGAGAATATCACTGTGAATCACAAGATTGCCTCTAGGATAGATGAGTTGAAAATGTGCCAGGCCGAGCTTAACGCTTGCAGGTTCCAAATAAAGGAACTAGAAGCTCAAGGTGTGTTTGTCATACCTTCAGGATCTTCAAGGAGGGAGATAGGTGGACCTTCTGGTGTCCCATATTCAGGACCTTTGATAAGGCCTCATGTCCAAGGGGGTGTATCTCGAGGGATCCCATGTGGAAGGGGCAGAGAGGTGACACCTAATCCTAGAGCTCGTGGCTCTATTGACTCTCCTGCTTGACCTGTGATTATAGAAAATAGAAATGGATCCCCTACGTCCTCTCAGTTGATGAGGATAGCAGAAGAAAGTAATTAGGGCCGTGGCCTCCAGAGTGTTCAAGGTCGTGCCTCTACTTCTTCTCGCGGTCGGGGTCGTACCCCTATGTTTAAAGACTGTCATGAGGTGTAAGAAGTTTAGTAGTGTAATAACACTTTTTTGATTTTGCCTTTATAAAGGTCTTTATCTTGCAATCCTTGAGAAGATTGACTCTTTAAGCTTATGAATAGCCTTAATAAAATAGTGATGTGTACCTTAATAGGAGTATCACATGGAGAGTCGTATTTCAAACTTTGTGAGTTTGCATGACCCGTATCATGTTGGTCTTTGACCATATACTCTTTATAAGTATATTATTTTATTTTGGCCTAAGATGATTGTAGTTCAGACACGTAGTCTAAACAGCTCATATTAGATAAGCATCAATCGTACACTTATAACCGTATGGATCTTTAGGCAGCAGTCTTTACTTATGCTTTGTGAGGCATAGTTTCTCTTTGTATTTAGAGAGTGTGGACTGCTTGAAAATAAAATAGAAGATATATATCGAAAAGAAATTGCATTCTTCGAACTTGAGAGTTCGGTAAAATTATAAAAGACAACCCCGAGTTTGGGAGCTCGGGTATAAAAATGTAAAAAGATGAAAAGAAAAAGAGCTTGGCCCGTAGGCCTTATTGAAGTAGTTTCTCCTTATATGGAGAAGGTCTACTTAGTTTTAGCTCCGAGGTACACGCGTAGGAAGGGCGCCATAATGACAGGGTCCAAATGCTCTCCATCGCATGTTTGCAAGAGGTAGAATCCACCGGATTGTGCAGCAGAGATTTTGTATGGTCTTTTGGTCCTTGGCTCCAACGCTCCTCCTAGCTTGTTGGTGCACAATGGGCCAACCGACATTACTAGTTCCCCCACTTGGAAGGCTTGGTGGCGGCGTTTATGCCATAGTGTAGTCATCTCGTTGTAGGCCTCTTCTTCAAAATGGAACACCATGGGTTGTTCGAGATCAGGATCGGGGACCAGATCTCCTAGAATAGTGTTGACGGCCGAGATGTTGCTCACTTTTCTGGCGTCACGGATGGCCGTGATCATGCAAGAACGTGCCACTCTTTGGTCTCCTTTGATTGAAGCTACTCCTTGTGGTGTTGGAAACTTCAGCATCAGATGGTAGGGAGAGCATACAACTTTAGCTTGGCACATCCAAGGTCTGCCAAGGATAATGTTGAAGGGTGTGACGGTGTCTACTACCACAAATGTGCAGTATAAGGTTAGGCTCTTGGCTCCTTCTGCTACTGTGACGGGGAGTGTGATTTCCCCGAGAGGTATTACTGGATTTCCTGTGAACCCCGAGATCGGACCCGTAGGTTTAAGGTCATATTTAGTAAATCCTACCTTCTAGAAGCAGTCTTGGAACATTACTTCTACCCCACTCCCATCATCTATGAAGACTCTTTTTACAAGATTATCTTGCACAGTTGCTGAGATGATGAGAGGATCCGGATGAGGCATCTGATTTGGCACGGCGTCCGCATCCGAGAAGGTAATGGTTTCCTCGGGGCGGAGCCTCTTGTTGACTGGCTCAGTGTGGGGTATAGCTCGCACACTATCCTTCAGCTTGGTCAAGGAAATTTCTTCTCCTGTGTAGCCATTGATGCCGTTGATGACTCGGTTGGCTCCATTAGGTGGTGGGGGAGGAGGATCTTGAGGATTTTTACCTCCGTCATCGTAGTTGTTATTATTGTTATTGTTGTTACGGGGGCCATCCTTCTTCTTCTGCCAGGGCTTTCCCCCATACCTCCTCTGGGTCTCCTGGTTATCACTGGTTGTTGATTGTGAAATTTGTTGCACAATTCCTTGACGAATCAACTTCTCAATTTCGTTCTTGAGTTGATAGCACTCCTCGGTATCATGACCCCGATCTCGGTGATATTGGCAGAACTTTGGCGACCTTTAGCGCTCGGCTGATTCCTTCATGGCGGGCGGGTCCTTCAAAAGGTGCCTGTGAATGGATAGAATTTCAGCCCGAGATCTCGCCAGAGGAGTGTATGACTCGAATGTGGGCTTTGGATCGTTATCAGTCTTCTCGACCTTCGGTATCTTCGCCCTGGATTCTTTTCTGTCCATAAGGAATTATGGGGTTCTTTCGCCCGTCACGGCATTTGATTTGCTAGCGTACTTTTCCATGATGGCCTGGAGGTGTTGAATGGTTGTTGGATTTTTTGTTGCCAGCTTCATCCTTAGGATGTCATCATCCACGCTCATCCGGTACATATTTATAAGGAGGCATTCATCCCGATCATAGCATTCAGTAGCTAGATCCATGTATCTATGATAGTGTTCTATCACAGTCTCTCATTCGAGGCGGGCCACATAACCCAGATCTCCGAGGGACTTGGTAAACTTCTTCTTCTGTAAGAAAACGTGAAGAAGGAACTCGGCGAAATCCCAGTAATCAAATAAACTTTCTGGTTTTGTCTGGGTAAACCATGTTTGTGCTTTCCCTCGGAGGTAACTGGGGATGATCTTGTATATTTCCAATTCATGGAAGTTCCTGGTTTCTAAGGTCTTAAAAAATACCGAGAGAAATTCTCTAGGATCGCTAGTGCCATCGTATGTGGGTAAGTGCTCTAGGACCTTCTTGTGGTTATCGAAGGGGAGATTCACAATATGCCGTGAGAAGGGAGAACGAGCACCTTGTCCTCTAGGTCCGAGGATACGTGTAATTTCTTGGTCAACTTCGTATTTACCTCGGGTAGGGTAGGCTCCATCTTGGGTGTAGGGCCGATCAGCGCTATTTTTCCATTCGCTTCGAGTTAGCTCCCTCTTCTCACGCCTGAGTTCTTCTTCGAGGTTGATGATGCGCATCCTTCGTACTTCCTCCCTACTTAATCCTATGCCTTCCCCTGATAGTTAGATGTATTAGGAGGTGGTGGCAGACTGCTTTGAGCATTATAAGGCGGTAGATCCTTGGATAAGTTGTTGAGGAGTCTCCGCTGTTGAGTAGGATCAGCAGGTGGTGTAGTTTGGGCTCCTGAGACAGATACTAGGTTGGGGGTTTCATGCATCTGTGCACTGAGTTGTTGACTTGAGTTTATCAAAGATGCGATGAAATCAGGATATTGGGCCTGTAAGTTCCTCATCAACGTTCGGACATCTTCAGGGATCGTTCTCGGAGGGTCAAGGATAATATAAGATGGCCCGGAACCTGGAGGGTTATTTCGCACAGTCTGGCTCAAGGTTTCCCTAAGACGTCTCTTTCTTTCCTCCTCCTGTTGTTTTTCTGTGAGGATTTGTTGATCTCTTAATGCTTGTTCTTCTGAGGTAAGGATCGAATCAGGTCCATTATATCCAAACCCATTTAGGTCAAGGCCGTCTTGATTGTTGACGTGTTCGTTGTAGTTCATGTCAGTCTAGATCGAATTCTTGGTCCCGAGTTAAGTGCTTCAGATCCAACAAGATTCGATCCAGAAGGTGGCACTCCTGATGCAACATGATTCGATTCAGAAGGTGGTACTCCTGACGCAACAGGATTTGGACCGGAGAGGGGTACTCCGGATACGACAGGATTCGGACCGAAGGAGTTTGGAACGTTAGAGTTTCCTGCCCCAACAGTAGAGCCTGGCGGTGGTTCAGAGGTGGAGCGTGTGCAAGATCCTCCGGGTCGACCGCGTCCTCGTCCTCGTCCTCGCCCTTGGGGAGGTAGCTCTGCTTCTGGATTCGCTTCTGGATTTTGCCCTAGCACTCGGGTACTTCGTCTGGGTTGCTCGGCGTCAGTTATGTTGTCGGGGAAGTTGCTTCTTCAAGTGCGCTTAGACCAGATCGAAAACAAGGTTCGGCGACGTTGTCAATGAGTGTGAGATGTCCCACCGAGCATGCCAAATTGATGTATGTAGGACACCAACACTTCGATGATGAACCAGGCTCTCGAACTGATCTGCAAGACAAAGGCCCCGGGTGTCCCGGGGATAGACACTCCGACGCTCAAGTCAGTATATTTGCTTAAGGCGTAAAGTATAAAGTATGAGATTAGATGAGAGGTCTACCAAACCTTTGGGGTATTTATATGGCTACAATCCGTAGATCACCAAGATATGTATTTATAGTATGAATACAACTCTTATGGGAATAGAGGTTGTATTACCATGTATAATAGAAGTATATTTCGGACATGGTTGTGTTACTTTGTTTAGGATATCTGTGTTACCATCTTTAAGAAGATGTATATTCCTTGTAGAACATTCATAATATACGCATTCCTTATAAGGATTAGGATTGATGGACCTGTGGATCCACCCTCCGTGTATCTCGAGCCCAAGACCCTTCTTGTGCCTTGGTCCGAGTATGAATGAGGTCCGAATACGAACCATGGACTTATCAACTTTCACCTGGAAAAAAATAGAATCTAAAAACCAAGCATATTATTTTAAAAACCAAAAATTTAGACTGAAAATAATAGAAGCATTTTATAGAAGCTTAATTACATAGTTAAAAACAAACATTTTATTCTAACAATAAGAGATTTTAGACTGAAAAAAATAGATGTCTTGCACATGCTATAACTTCATCTCTGCAATTCAGTGAATCTCTAAGAATAGAAGGGTCATTTCAACAATATTGATGAGACTAATGAAAATATTCTTATAATTTGCTCACCATTTAAGCTAAAAACTAAGACAAATTAGTATGTGAAGGGCTTACATTCCAGACATATAAGGAACACAATTTTGAGAACCAGCACAAATTTCTCCTTGTAAGTCATGAATGATCTCTTTATTTCTCGAACAACTTGAGTATCTTCACTATAGCTTTCAAAACACCGACCACATTCGGGATCACGACAGACCTAAACATGATATATCCAGAGAGACCACAAGTGACCCAATTGCAAACCCTAAACCCCAAAATCGTATCAGAGATTTGCAGATAAAGAAATCAGCGGTGAAGCAATCGACGGTTTCCGGCGTAGGAAACCGACAGATGCTGGCTCTGACTGATATCATCTTAGTGAAAAAGTGATCCATCTCACCGGACCTCAAAAAGAAGAAGCAATCACTCAGCCTTATACATCCGAGGAGGCTCTCGCATTCAAAAAAATGTGCATTTGACCCAACAGAGATCCCCGCCAGAGAAATCAGTGAAGAAATCGACGGATTCCAGCGGAGGATCTCTACACAAGAGAGGAAATCAATCTCCGTAGTTCTTCGTCCTCATCTGGAGCCGATTCGATTGCCGGAACTTTTTCCGCTGGTCTGGTGCTGCAGATCTGGTCCACCTCCGGTAACTGTCGATTTGCTCAGAGCTTTTCCAATGAATTTTGGGGGAAATTAGGCTTTGGTGGGATTTGTCACCGCGGCGATTAAGATTTGAGATATTTGTGGTCAAAAAAGTGTTTATAGATGGTGCGTGGCTTTTAGTTTCCCAAGTTTTCCTAAATTGAAAAATAATCCCTCCATGTTTTGCATAAAAAGACCGTCACTTCCAAGACCAATTCAATGTCAAATGCTTAAGTTTATAAAAATATGTAATTTCATCTGAAATTGGATATAGGTCCATAAACATATGGAAAGTTGAACTTTCTCAAAACTTTACCCTGAAAAATGGTAATAGTACAAAATTTAATCATTATTATTATTTTTTAACAAATCTAACTAGAACTGAATTCTGATTCTACAAATAGATCATCGACACCATCATTATGAGAAGGCGACTCAACTATACCCATGAACATCTTGCACATCTTTCTCCCTCTTTTGCCTCTCCTCTTTTCACCACAAATACAACTGCATTCCACTTGAAAATAGAAGTTCTAGCAGCAAATCTACTAAAAATGCCATTGAAATTCATTCATACATGGTATATGTAGAGACATGTCCGTTAAATGACAGTTAAGTCCATGGTTCGTATTCGGGCCTCATTCATACTCGGACCAGGGCGCGAGAAGGGTCGTGGGCTCGAGATACGCGGAGGGTGGATCCACAGGTCCATCAATCCTAATCCTTACAAGGAATGCGTATATTATGAATGTTCTACAAGGAATATACATCCTCTTAAACATGGTAATACAACCATGAACGAAACATACTTCTTCTATACGTGGTAATACAACTACTATTCCCATAAGAGTTTTATTACTACCATAAATACACATCTTGGTGATCTACGGATTGTAGCCATATAAATACCCAAAGGTTTGGTAGACCTCTCTATCTAATACTTCATACATTACACCTTAAGCAATGTACTGACTTGAGCGTCGGAGTGTCTACCTTCGGGACACCCGGGGCTTTGTTTTGTAGATCAGTTCGTGAGCAGGGTTCGTGATCATGTGCGGGTTGTAGACATCCATTAATTTGGCACGCCCGGTGGGACCCGCTTGCTAATCATGATTTATGCGACCTTCAAACTCATGGCTGATCCGGCTGAAAACCTTCGTGGGAGTACACGAATCCATTTCTCGGCCCCGACAGGAGTAGGAAATACCAGCACCGACAACGACGATGACGAGACGAGCCACGCCAACAACCAGTGAGCAGGAAGAAGTATCAACGGTGTACACCGATCACCCGAAGAAGCCTCTCCCTGGGAGTGGGAGAGCAAAAGATCTCGCTTAGATGGAACTGTTAGTTTTTCACCTGAGGATGCGGTTCCTAATAAATTCCCTCATTCAGATCCCCTACTAATCACGGTTGACATAAACCATAACGTGATCAAAAGAGTTCTGGTAGATGGGGGAAGCGAAGTAGAAGTCATGTTTCTCAGTTGTTTTGAACAGCTAGGATTGGACAAAAGTAATCTCGTGCCTACAAGCTCTATCTCAGGATTTGCTGGCGATCCTGTTACTCCTTTGGGAGAAACTATTTTACTAGTGCGAGTGAGAGACGGTTCTCGGAGTATAACCCTCCATTCCACCTTCGCGATCATAGACTCCAGAGCACCATACAACATAATCCTTGGAAGACCCTGGATGTACCAGGCAAATGCCATCTGGTCTCCTTACCATTTGGTAATGAAGTTCCTAACCAACAAAGGGATCGCCACAGTCCGAGGTGATCAACAATTAGCTCGAGTATGCACAATTCAAGCTATCCGAGAACCAGAAAAGGAGGACCTTGAACCAGCCAAGTACTCCGAATCCGAGCCAATGCAACTCGGAGAGTCAGGAACCGTCGAGGTTGGAACTCTCCTACCCCCCGAGATAAAGTCCAAACTTCGAGATCTTCTTAACCATTATATAGATGTCGTTTCTTGGGACACCAACGACTTGGTGGGAGTATCCCCTCGCTTGGCGGAACATTACCTGAATATAAATCCCTCACAAAAACCCATCAAGCAGAAACGGCGGATCTTTGCACTAGATCGGGTTGAAGCTATTGGAGAAGAAATAGATAAACTACTGAAAGCTCGTATAATCGAAGAAGTGCAGTACCCAGAATAAATAACTAACCCAGTAATGGTCAAGAAGCCAGACGGGAAGTGGAGAATGTGCATCGACTTCACCAACTTGAACGATTGTTGTCCTAAAGATAGCTATCCATTACCCTCGATTGACCGATTAGTTGAAGCGATCGCTGGATACCAAGTACTAGACTTCTTTGATGCCTTTAAGGGATATTATCATATCCCTATGGCGGAGCAAGATAAAGAAAAAACCTCCTTTATAACCGACAGAGGAACTTTCTGCTACAAGATGATGCCTTTCAGATTGAAAAATGCCAGAGCTACTTACCAGTGACTGGTAGACAAATTATTCAAATCTCAGATAGGGCGCAACCTCGAGATTTATGTGGATGACATGGTAGTAAAGAGCCGCAGCTACGACGCCTTCTTTGAAGATTTAAAGGAAACCTTCGACACGTTACGGGCATCCAACCTAAAGCTGAACCCTGCTAAATGCATTATTGGTGTTGGAGCAAGCAAATTCCTAGGATATATGGTATCCAATCGGGGAATTGAGGTAAACCCCGAGAAGATAAAGGCTTTGCAAAACATGCAATCTCCGAAGACCGTCAAAGATGTGCAGAAGCTAACAAGATCCCTTGCAGCCCTCAGCCGATTCCTCTCCAAAGGAGCGGAAAAACATCTACCCTTCTTAAACATCCTCAAGAAGGCAAATCAATTTGAGTGGTCCCACGAATGCGGAGAAACTTTCCAAGCACTTAAAAATCACCTCAGGGAACTTCCGACATTGTCAAAGCCAGATAAAGGGAAGACAGTCTACTTATATATATATATATATATATCTGCGTCCCTACTATCCATTAGCGCTGTATTGGTCAAGGAAAAGAAAGGATCGCAACATCCTATATTCTATGTAAGAAGGGCCTTGCAGGGGCCCGAGACCAGATATACTCCTCTCGAGCGCTTGATATTAGCCCTCGTGTATGCTTCTCGGCGGTTGAGACCATACTTTCAAGCACATACAATAATCCTCCTAACCAACTACCCGATCAGGCAAATCCTCTAGAAGACGGACGCCTCGGGACGGATGATGAAGTGGGCCATCGAGTTGTGAGAACATGACATACAAACAAACCTCGGACAACCATCAAGGGCCAGGCCTTATCTGATTTAATAATGGAGTTTGTTGAACCAGTGGAAATCGACAAACCAGACCCAGTTCCAGACTCTGGAAAATGGCGACTAGATGTGGATGGATCCTCTAACTCGGGGGGAAGCGGTGCTGGAGTCTTACTCACCAGCCCCGAGGAAAGGACCACCCTTAAGTTCTACATTTTGATTTTCGAGCCACTAATAATGAAGCCGAATATGAAGCCCTCATTACATGGTTAAAGGTAGGATCTTGAGGTTAAGGACCTCGAGATTTTTAGTGAATCACAGATCGTGGTTCAGCAGGTCAAAGGCTAATACGAGACCAGAGAGTACAGTCTCCAAAAGTACCTCGAGATAGTTAAGCCTCTTCTAAATCAATTCCGACATTACGAACTGAATCATATCCCCCGAGAAGGCAACCATAAGGCTGATGCACTTAGAAAACTTGCCTCCTCGGACCTTAACATAAGATATTCTCAAGAATTGCTGATGGAAACCCTGGCAAAAAGGAGTTACGAAGAAACTAGCATCATGACTGTTGACATCTTAGACACATGGATGAACCCCTACATTGAATACCTCCAAACGGGAACCCTTCCCGAGGAAAAGCACCTGGCACGGAAGGTCCGAGTTAAAGCTCCCAAATATGTCATCCACGAAGGTATCTTATATAAGAAAGGTTACCTTCAACCTTTACTCAAGTGTGTTGGGTCTTCGGACGCAGAACACTTAATACAAGAAACACATGAAGGAGTCTGTGGTAGCCACCAAGGTCCACGCACCGTTACCCGAAAGCTCCTACAGATGGGTTATTTCTGGCCTACGATGCTACAAGACGCCAAAAGATATATCGATTCTTGCCACCAGTGTCAGAGATTTGCTAAGATGGTCCATGTGCCACAGGAGAATATGATTACCATCCAAGAATCCTGGCCATTTTTCCGATGGGGTATAGATCTCCTCGGACCCTTTCCTATGGCCCCTGGTAACTTCAGGTACCTCATTGTGGCCATCGATTACTTCTCGAAGTGGGTTGAAGCTGAAGCCTTGACCAACATAACTGGCAAGACAGTTATCAACTTCTGCTGGAAGAATATTGTGTGTCGCTATGGCATCCCGAGATACATAGTGACCGATAATGGAGCACAATTTGCTAATGACCCCTTCAAGAAATGGTGTAAGGAGTACGACATACATCAGAAGCTCACCTTGGTATATCATCCAGAAGCTAATGGCTAAGTAGAGGTTACAAACCGAACCTTGGTAAGCGGCATCAAGAAGCGCCTCGAAGGAGTTAAAGGAAACTGGATCAAAGAACTACCAAGTGTGATCTGGACCTATAGAACCACACTAGCCACAACAACAGGAGAGACTCCTTACAGCTTAGTCTATGGGTCCGAGGCGGTCATCCACATGGAGATTGGAGTCCCCTCTGCCCGTACTTCCCAACCAGACGACGAAGATGGCACTGCCAACGAGGAAAACCTTCGTCTCGACCTTGACCTCTTAGAGGAGAAGAGAGAAAATGCCACTATCCACGAGGCCAAGGTGAAGGAAAGAGTCAAGCGCTACCATGATAGAAGAGTCCGCTTGGCCACTTTCGTTAAAGGAGACCTTGTAATGAGATTAAATGAAAAAAACAAGAAAGAAGTAAATGGGAAGCTAGCCCCGAACTGGGAAGGTCCATATCAAGTCCTAGAATCCCATCCAGGGGGAAGCTACCTCCTGGAAACCATGAAGGGGGAACCTATACCACGAAGATGGAATGTGATTAACTTAGGAAAGTATCACGGAAGATAAAAACTCAAGGGAGAGCCTCACAAAGGTTCGAGATTATCAAGAACGTCTGAGAGCCTCATCAAGGTCCGGGACAAGTATGCTCTAGCACAAACGGGTACTCAAACTTAAACCCACTATTTACTTTACTTCTATTCTTAAAGTTATAAACTTAGATTGAAGTAATGTTATTTTTATACCTATCTTTATAACAAGCAATCTTAAACTCCTTTTCTAAAAAGAGGATTGTTGTCTTAAGTATATCATTGGTTTCTATTCAAAACAATATACTTTATAAAGTATATGATTGGTCAACTTATAAGTTGCTTGGATCCAATATTCAACTACCAATCGTTTTGAAGGAATGAGATAGGTTTGAGATAAAAAGTACTTCATGAAGTGCTTGACTAAAGTCTATACACTAAAAGGGCAGACGTGCTCAAATATCAATCATCTCAATAAACAAAGAGGAAAAACCTCATACAACAGAAGTTAAACTCATATCAAAAGTTGTTATTACATCAGAATATGATACTTCTATAAAATCCCAAGTGGATAACAAAGAGGCAAAACCTCGAACCTAACAAGGTCATATCAAAGGTGTCATTACATCAGAATATGATACTTCTAAAAAAGACCCTCAAAAGGGCACATAGAGGAAAAACCTCGAAATTTTGATACATTACATCAGAATATGATACTTCTAAATATGTCCAATAGGGTTTCCTAGAATTTCACCAGGAGTGATACTTGAGAGATGGGCTATTGTCAACTTTTCTGCACGTTGTGACATCAAAGGCCTTGTCAAAGAATACCCAAGGAAGAAGCCGAACAACATTAAGCTCGCAGAATGCATCATGGATAATTGCGAAAACTTAACATCAGAGGATGAAGCTCCTTTCCAGTAAACCATGAGACCGAGGCTGACGAGAAGATGCCAGCAAGTAAGGTAGCCAACCTGCTGGAACTAATCTGCCTTGTCAGTGGAAGGATTGAATACCTCTTTAAGAGATGACAATTCAGGATACTTGGCCTTAATGAGTCTCAATAAATCTCCTGATGTCACTATCTTCTCGGAGGAACCCAACGCATCCAAAAACTCGGCCCCAGGGACCCAGTGTTTAGCAGTCAGAGCAGAGAGCTTATCAGCAGCATCTGGATGAGAGAAGATTTCCTTCATCACCTCCACCTCCTTCTCGGATTGACATAGTTGTAGGACTTGATCCAAGATCTCGTGCTGCTCATAGGAATGGAATAAATCCCCATACTCCTCTCTATGACTATTAAACTCGGGGCTGCTAGCAATAAAGGCACCCCAAAGCTTAAGGAGTCATTTAGGCTCCTCCGAGTCCTTCTCCGCGGCTTGATTTTGCGACAGCTCCTCCGCAATATCCCGATAAACCTCCAGCTCTTTCTCCTGAGACTTCTTCGCCGACACCACGTCCTTATTCTCGGCCTTCAGCTGCTTCACCCTGGCTTCCAGTTGAGTCACATCCAATGGAATCTGAACAGGAGGAGTAGGCGCGATAGGCTTAGTTATCACAGTCAAGAAGGCAGCCTCCATCTCCTCCTTCTTTGCCCAGAAGGCCCGACACTTGACATGTAATTCCATCACAGAATCAGACAAGTGCCGGATCACATCATTAGCTCGACACCCCAGCGTGGATAGATCCGTCATCAGCTGTAAGGTGGATGACATATAAAAACCTGATATCTAGGAAACCCGTATAGCATAAAGGGAAAGATAATTACCTCAGCGACGAAGGATACTTCTTAGAAGACCTCCGAGAAGCCTGACCATCCTCTTCCTTTGGGAAGTTCAGATAATACTTCAGTTTCTTCAGAGAAGCATCTTCAGATATCACCAGCTCAAGGTCAGATTCATCATCATCTGAGGACTCACTAACTTCCGGTTCCATCTCCTCAGACCGTACTTCTTCGGACTCCTCCGCTTCCTCATCTATGGCCTGGAGAGTGGCCTTCCCCTTCTTGATTTTTTCTTTGGGGGAGACGCTATGTATAAAGATAAACATCAGTATATGACACAGAAAAAACATGTTACATAACCACAGTATGGAACTTGAAGAGCTACCTGAAGAAGACCGACCAGAAGAGGATTCACCCTGATTCCGAGGAGATTTTCTCGGACCTCCTTTCCTGACCTTCTTCTTTCTTCCCTGGATTTTATCAGGGAGGGCCCAATTCCAATCAGACTTCAAAAAGTTGGAGGTAGATTTCGACCGAGGAATGTCCAACAGGTCCGAGTAAGTAATACCGGGCCACTGCCAGACAGAGCCGTGTGCGCCCAGAACAAAATCCCCTCTTTGAAGGGTAATGTCCTCCTTTAGGAGCTCCCCGATGATGCCCTTTAAGTGATCAGGAATAGTGAAACCCATGTCACGAGCTATAGCATCCTTCGGCTTGGGATGCAAATCAGGGGCCTCGTACTTGCGCCGGTCGAAAGTGAAACGGTCAGCCTCCCACACGTGATGGGTTTCCTCTTCCTTGGAGTGAGGGTAATGTATTCGTAATTCTCAAAAGAGAATAACTTGTACAAACTCCTGAATAAATCCAGGCTCGGTTCGTAGTTCTTCCGAGAAATCACTGCCATGATCAACACCACCACGTTGGAATGTATTTGGTTCGGATGCAGTTGATGATGCTGCAGGAACTCATGAAATAAAGGGGGAAAGGAAAAACTTAAATCTTGCTGCAAAAACCTCCCTCGAGTGGGGCTCACCAGATCTCCAATGGGAACTTCCCCATCCTCGAGCTTCAAGCCAGCATCAAAAGTATATGACACCCTGCATGACCGCAAATATTGTAGCGTCTTTTCATCGACCATTTTGTATGATCATTTAGTTATGATTGTGGTTTGAATGCTCCCTTACCTACTTCCATATATATATATATCATGTATTCTGAATTTATTTCCCGGCATCAGCACAATGATTTGATTGTGCATCTGTTAAATTAATACTGGTTTAGGTATTAAATCGAAAATTTGATTGATAACTATAATACGGGTTAAATTGAGCAACAGAACATCGATCTAATACATGTATTATATTAGATTAGTAATACCTAAACCAGTGCAAGCGATGCCATTATCTAGCAGCAGGAAGAGAAAACCATCTCGCTCTGAAATCGTTCAATAAACTGAGAGCGCAGAAGATTCTGCAAAAAAGATTGTTCACAGAGAGGTTGAAAGAAAACGAAGGCAAGAAATGTCAAGTCTCTATAGCTCTCTCAGATCTATACTCCCTAAGGACTCCATACAGGTAAATGCACATTCTCGATCAATCTTCTCTTCTCTTCTGCATATTTTTTGTTTACAATATGGCCTAATGAGAGCTCATTTACTTCAATTTTCACGTTTTTGACGCGTTTATCAGAAGAAATCTATATCAGATGATATGCACGGAGCAGTGAAGTATATAAACCATCTTAAGGAAAAACTTGATGGCCTGAGGAACAAGAGAGACGAGCTGAAGATGTTGATGGATGTTAAGGAATCTTGCTTCTCATCTGATCATGAAAATACTAAGGTGACAGTCCAAAGCCATGAAACCGGCCAGGATCCAAGTCATTCTCAAGACTCGTTTAGTTAAGGGGTTTCCCCTCTCGAGATTTATCAGTGCTTTAAATGGTGAAGGGATGAGTGTTATGAGCTGCACTTCTACTAAAATGGATGAACCTCTCATTCATGTGATTGAATCTGAGGTAAAAAATCATTTTTAAATTTATTTTTTTACTCTCTCGTTTCTATCTTCTTCTTTTTCTATCAAAATGCGAAAGAAAAACTTGTTGATTGATGACGATCAGTCGTATTTATTTGTCTCATAGATGGCTGAAGGAATAATGGTTGATCCAATCAATCTGCATATATAAGAGACTGAGTGACATGGTGTATAATAAGCTGTGATATTTGAACTCTTAACAGCTTAATGTGTGTGATTTGAAGTGCGATTTTCGGCTTGTTTCTTATTTGAATTGGTTGTAGTGACTAGTGAGTATTGAAATAAAATGATGTTTATTGTCGTGATTTCTCATTTCATCTTGTGTTATTCCAATGTGAAGATTACTATAATTTAATTTTTAATGTACAGTGTCATGAAATGTAATGTTTACTTGCTACTCTCTCCGTCCCAACCAAATTGTCAGCGGGACGGAAGCTCAACTTTTAAGAAAAATGATGTGGAGGTAGGATACATGGCTAAAAATATAGTAAAAAACTATTTTAACCCCCATAAGTATGTGATTCAAAAAATGTATAGAGATTCATTAAGGGTAAAATGGACAATAGACTCTATTTTTTTTGCCAAATGAGGGAATATTGAAAGTAACACTCTTTAGTTGGGACATGGCAAAATAGAAAGTATGACACTTTTGTTGGGACGGAGGGAGTATAGAATATTTATTTGTCTTTTGGGCATCTTTTTTATGTAAAAGAAAGTTGAAAGAAAGAATAAAACCTGTAATTATATCGTTTTTCCATGTAATTAAGGTCTTGCCATGTTTAATTTGAAACTAAACTGTAATTAACGGAATTACTAATTCAGACTAAATTGAATTGAAAAGTAATAAAAAAAATGTTGAGAATAAACAAGCAAAAGTGGTTAAGATTATAGTGTGTTACAAATATGTGTCTGATACGGTAAGTGGCGGAACGAGAGATCGCATGGGACGGCGCAGAAAAATATATCACTGTAATTTAGTGCAAAGTCTCTAGAAAGTCCGACTTTCCTAAGTGTTATGGAACTACCACTATATATTTAAGGTCAAGTGATACTATTTTGTGTTAAAACATTGATAGTATCAAAGTGAATATATAGTAAAACATGTTTTAATGCAAAAATTCATGAATTTACATTAAAACATTAATAAAATTCAAATAACAAATTTTACAGTTCAAATTAAAAGGTACACTGTATAAGTTAAAACGTATAAAGACTCTTATGGAAAATCAGGAAAGTTGGACTCTCAGGAAACTTTCTTGTAATTTAGAAGTAATGTGTAAAGTAATTTTAAATTCGGATAATTCTCAATCCTATTTATCAATCCAAAATTTTTTGGTCTAATTCCGTTCCAGGATACACTGAATGGCGAAAGGCAATTATCAAGGCACAGGCGCAGTCTGCAGGCTGGCATAGATGGAAAAGGCATTAAAGCAAGGGCCAGGTGCATAAGCTGGCAAAATATTACCGAACCCGAAAACCCGACCGATTATACCGAATCCGAACCCGAAATAAGACCCGAATAGTGATACCTGTTTGATGACCCGAATCTGAATTACACCCGATATACCCAAACCCGAACTAAAAGTTTCAGACCCGATAGAACCCGTACCCGAACAGAACCCAAACCCGAATCAGACCCGAACCCGAACCCGAAAAACACCCAAAATCCAAAAACACCCGAACTTGGTCTGAACCTAAACCTGAAAAATACCCAAAGCTGAATAACACCCGATCCAAAAGGTACCTAAATTGATCTTTGCCCAATAATTTGGACTTAAATCAAACGATACCCAAATATTATTATTATATTTAATTCTTAACTTTTTATTACTATTCTACTAATATAGTTTTTTATACTAATTAATAATTAGTGTAGCTACTAGCTACCATTCACCAAATAAACTGAAGTGAACTAAACTATATTGAATTGAAATGGTCTACGAATAGATTGAAGAGAAAAATAATGGCTTATTCATTATTTCAATTTAATCAAGTTTCAATTCAGTTTGATTAATAAAATAATGTTTACTTTTTTTTGTCATATCATTTTATATAATTTAATTCAACTCTAAATCTCTCTATTGATTAAAAGTAACTAAATTTGACACGAATTAAAAGTCAACTAATCTTGGTTGTGTAAGATAAACTTGCAAATACATATATAGTAACAACATTACCTATAAAGATAACTTAAGAGTTAAAAAAATACTAAAACTATAATTGACCTAATAACTATTATATATTTAAATTAATAAATTTATTTTAATGATATGCTTATTACAATGTTATATGTTATTACTTATTAGTCTCTGTGGATATAAGTTCTCATTATATATCTTGAAACATTAGATAAAAAAACTTTTGGGCACAAACTAAATTCTACTATATAATATACATTTATCAAATGTTTAAGATGAATAATTTTTTTATGGTCATTATAAGTTTATAGTTCAAAATAAAATAAATTTTAATTAAATGTGTTTTAACGTGATCTTGACCGAGTATATCTGAATCAAACTCGACTCAAAAGAGATTGTATCCGAATTGTATCTGAAATTGAACAAACTAAAACCAAATCTAATCCAAACCCGAAAGGAAAAATACAAATCCGAATCAAACCCGATATTTTTTTCAAAACAACTGACGAGACCCAAAACCGAAACAATGAAATCCAAACCCGAACCGAAACCGATAATTTTTCAAAAGACCCGATGGGACCCGAACCCGAAAAAACCCGATCAAGACCCAAACCCGAATAAAAGCCATATACCCGAACTATACCCGAACCCGTTGGGTGTCACCCAAACCCGACCGATAGACCCGTTTTGCCAGGTCTAAATCAACCTTGACAGAGCTCAACAAGTAGATATTTATTTTTGTCAGTTAATAATTGACTACAAATATATTTTATAATGATTTTCACAAAACAATATGAGATAATCATATGTTAAAAAACATATGTTATAACATCCAATCATTCACTCCAAAGTAAAATAAAGCTAGATTTAGGCTGCATTTGATAATCATACTCGGCACTTAACTTAATAGATCTGGCAAATTTGACCCGAATTCAATTTAGTTAACTAGTTAGGAGGATCCAAAGTGAAACATGTCTAATCTTTAATCCATAACCCGTTCAAATTTAAGTTCCACTATTAAATTCAAAAGTACAATGTTCAAGATAAAAAATGTTGGTTATAAACAATGGGGACAATAGGGTGATTGGGATGATAGCTGGATATCGATAGAGTCACGTTAAAACTCTCGCTTTCCTTTGAGAATAATTCAACCCTATTAGCCCGGGTTACACGAATTTTCTCGCAGATAAAACTATCAAACCTTCTTGAATCTAGGCTTGAAACAAGAAGAAACCTCTGAGTATTTAAGTTTTTGGATGGTAAATTTTACTGTTTTGTATTATGTACGTTTCATGCAGTAAAGCATGTGTATTTATAGGGAAACCTCATAAATACCAAACCACAACCGTCCGGATAAGGATGAAGTAACTGCAGTAACTATGTACCGATCTACAACCAACTGTAGGTAACTGCAGGCGCTCTCAGTCCAATCCTGTCAAGTTGGAGTAACTGTACGTACATACCAAACCACTTGGTTACACCAGTTTATCCAATCCTATCAGATTGGAGTAACTGTACGTACATATCAAACCACTTGGTTACACCAGTTTGGTAAGTAATTGTACGTACGTATCAAACCACTTGGTTACACCAATTTGGTAACCAAGTAACCTAAACCAAAACACGTGTTAATTTGTTTACGTATACATTTCTGCATTAGTATCAATGTAACGCTTCATTTCGGTTTAGTCATATCAAAATGATCATTCCAGAATTGTGAGCTTGTGGATTGGTTTGTACAAGTGTGCACTCCGCACCACCAAAACTTGTTATAACGTCCCGAGCTCACTAGTACTCAAATCCAATTATACTTAAATACTTGTGTTTCACAAAACACCAACAATCCTCCCCAATTTAAGTATAATCCTTGATTTGGAAAACCAACCATCCATCAAAACCAAACAAGTGCATAAATGAAAATGTCTTAAAGATTGAATTTTCATCTTAGTGAATTACACATTCCAAATGCTCGAGAATCGGGGTGTCTAAAAGATTGAACCCTTCAACCCATTTGAACACTTGAAGATAAATCACACACAAGTTCAAAACAGCTCAAAAGCTAAACTGACACTATTAAAGCCATGTGTCCCAATCCATTCATGAGTGCATACAAAGTCAAGGCTTAACTTTTTGAAGCGGCTACACTTCGCACTTCATATAGGTGAATCCTTTTATCATACACATGCATACGTACTTTGTCAAAGGACTTATTAAGAAGTTAAACTTCAACCTCCGGTCTTACATGCATGTTCAAACATATACCTTTCGGGATATAATATTATATGTTTCAATCCTAAATAATGGGCCTTCCACATTGAATTTGACTCTAGCGTCGTACTAGAGCAAAATTGGGTATACCACCATCAAAGATTTAAATAGGCTTAAACATCCCGATAACCGACTTTAGAAAGTCCCTAGTTAAACCACTTCGTCAAGTGGTCTGCTAAACTGTATCAAATAGCAGTCCAAGTCTCTTAACTTAACCTTAGACTTGTCATTCTTGCACCTTTAGATATTTACCTCTATGTGCAAAATCACAAATGACTTCCGTCTTATCTTTAGACTTACCATTTGTTATGCGCAAATCACAAATGGTTTCCGTCTTCTACAAGAGACATAGTTTCTTTTATTTTCAAGATAAATTTGAAATCCTTCCATAAAAATGGAATCTTGTCGAATAAAATCAACGACAAATAAATCTATCTATTTCCAAATTGTCTCGAACCATAAAACAATTCACAAGATCAAAGGCTATTCAAACCTTTTACATCTCAACAAAAATTTAGATTTTCCCTCCAAATCATAATTTGGTCCCAAGAATTTCCATATATTCTTGAAATCATGATTCATTTCCGAATCAACTATTTCTTATTTTTCAGGATATAGATTAATAATCACAAGTATTTTACTTGCACAAACTATTATGGTCAAATAGCGTGTCATCCCTTAATAAGAAATTTCCACATAATTTATCATCACACAATAATGACACTAACATCAACACATTTAGCATGTACATGATGAACTCAAGCCAAAATATCATGGAATCAATTTAACAATTCAAAACATTTCCGTTTCATAAATCATTATTTATGAATAAAATTGCTCCAAGTATAATTGGCAAACAAATTAGTTCATTTTACCCACCACAATTTCTTGTTAATTTGCTTTAATCAAGTAAAATTTCATGGTTGCACAAATTGTAAATGATATGTAAACATTTTCATAATTTTCATGCACATGTATTCCATACATAATAAATCATGATGTATTGTTACTTATAAAAACTAGTACAAATAAACACCATAAACCATGCACTTGACAAATTAATTTAATTAGTCATCCTCCATGGAAAATATACAAATGCCAGTCAATATAAGTTGACAAAATCATTTATTTTTCCCTTAATTTTGATTAATTTCACACATGCAATTTTAGTGAAATTCACTTAACTTATATTAAGCATGCATCACCATATAATCGAATTATATTACTCATGCATTCTGATCACGTTGCATGCAATTTCAATACCAAGAATTAATTCATATCGAACACCAACAATATACTAAATTATTTAATTTAGATATCATGCAATGCTACCTTAACTCATCCTTTATTAATAACAAAGTTACTTAATTGATTAGCCGGCCAACCAAAAAGACACAATTTGGTCAAAATGCAACATACATATCATGCTTGTAAACATATTAATTTTCACATGTATCCAGATCCAGGTTACAATATGCTATAACCAAAAAATGTGACCAACACATTTGTGCTTGATCTTGCAATCCAAGATTGCCAAAAACACATATCTCGTGCTCTATGTTTGTTTCAACATATTTCGAAAATTAATATCAATTCAAGATATCATCAAATATATTCAATTTGATCAAGAAAATGTCATTTTCTTTCATGCATAAATATCATGCATTATTACATAAAATAAAAAGATTCGACAAGCAATTTCACAGATCAAGTTACTTATAATATTAACTTAATTATAAGTGATCAAGTCTGACAGTTTCCCGGATCAACCAACCAATTCATTTAATAAAAATGAATTCTCGGCATTTTAATTATGCCTAAATCAATAACATGATCCGTACTTTTACTAGAGTTTGATCACATCAGCTCAAACACAACTGCTCAAAAAACAATATTTCACAAAATCAAGCAATTTACAATATGTAAATATCATAATTACTGACCACAAAATCAACCAAGACCGTCATTTTCTTTCTCGTGAATTCATGACTCACGAATCATACAATAAATATTGTACTCACTCATCAAACAAACATGTATAAGTACATTTGAAATCATATGAACTAATCACAAATCCTCAAATTTAATTAACCAATCCACATGCAACTTTGACATTGAAAATAATTATTTAGTACAAATAATATTTAATGTATAAACCATCTTCATGCATGTCCATTCATTCAAAACAAGATGAGTAATTCACATATCATTTCAATTAAACTCAGTGTCTAACCTTTAAATAAATAACTGTCCAAAAATCAAGTAATCCCTGATTTATTTTATTTTATATTTATTTTGCATGGACAAAGCAATGTACATAAACCACTAATTAATTCAGCAATTTAATCAATCCAACATATATACAGATTCACATAATTTCAAACTATGCAATCTTCATTATTTTATTACAATAATATTACTCCATCATGTGAATCATGCATAGATATTTCATCCAATCCTTCTATGTAGAAGATTATCGAATACACTCAACACCGAACTAAATTCATGATTTTTTTCATTTAGTCAGTGTCATACAAATTGCTCTAATAAATACACAGAGAGCAATTCAATTCTTTGATAATCTGCACAAGTATAACATCCTATAATATAAAATTACATACTAATAAGACATTTCTTTCAAAACATTCTTGTTCATGTTAACTTCCCCTACAGAAATTCCATAAGATTCCATATCATCTGATGTATGCATATTTAACATTTTAACATTAAACAGTATCATACATCGATGTAACTGCAGTGACGCACCATCACATACTCCCATCATTGTCCGAGTATATATTACAACTGTCGTTCACATCAAATTATGGAAACATAATATTCTTCAAAACATTCTTGCATCAAATAAGTAATCATATTTAATAGGTATAAAATCATTTTAATGACAATATAACCCGAACCATTCTCATTACAATGGTTACAAGAAACTTAATTCATTTCCATAACATTACTCATATTCATCGGATAACACATCTATAGATAAGATCACCAAGCATACACATAGTGGTGTGGTTCGAGTACATCATGCAATTCAATATCTCATTATATGAAACTTAGAGTATTAAAGAGGCCTAATACAACTTGCATAATTAGTTATCAAACCAACAATATATATCCATATATGCAAAGCAATTGACTTGATCTGAATCAAATGAAACCGTAACCCCAACCAAGCATTTGATGGTTTATAAATAACCACATCAAACCTGCTTTCTCCGGTTAATTGCTCCGGTTTCCACATTCGTAGAGAATAACATGTGTTCATTCTTAATATAGATCAAATTGGTCAAAGGAAAACACAACCTTTTTGATTCATAACCAGCACACATAATATATTCAAATCATCCATGAATTCTTATATACACAATATTTTAAATAAGAAAACTTATCTTTGTTTTTGTCCTGCTGCTGCACACTTTCAAATTTCAATAAATTCATTTGCTTTTCATTTACCAGATCTCTTGCACATAATAAGCACAAGTGGTACGAAAGGGAGTGTATTACACATATCACATCCTCTCACCATTAATTATAAATTCATCGTACTCCAAACATTATCATGTTTGTTATCCAAGTACGAATCCACTATCACAATCAACAACGAAATTATTCTCAAAGATTGTTGGTTATAAACAATGGGGGCAATAGGGTGATTGGGATAATAGCTGGATATCGATAGAGTCACGTTAAAACTCTCGCTTTCCTTTGAGAATAATTCGACCCTATTAGCCCGGGTTAAACGAATTTTCTCGCAGGATAAAACTATCGAACCTTCTTAAATCTAGGCTTGAAACAAGAAGAAACCTCCGAGTATTTATGTTTTTGGATGGTAAACTTTACTGATTTGTATTCTGTACGTTTCATGCAGTAAAGCATGTGTATTTATAGGGAAACCTCATAAATACCAAACCACAACCGTCCGGATAAGGATGAGGTAACTGCAGTAACTATGTACCGATCTACAACCAACCGTAGGTAACTGCAGGCGCTCTCAGTCCAATCCTGTCAAGTTGGAGTAACTGTACGTACATACCAAACCACTTGGTTACACCAGTTTATCCAATCCTATTAAGTTGGAGTAACTGTACGTACATATCAAACCACTTGGTTACACCAGTTTGGTAAGTAATTGTACGTTTGTATCAAACCACTTGGTTACACCAATTTGGTAACCAAGTAACCTAAACCATGTTAATTTGTTTACATATACATTTCTGCATTAGTATCAATGTAACGCTTCATTCCGGATTAGTCATATCAAAATGATCATTCCAGAATTGTGAGCTTGTGGATTGGTTTATACAAGTGTACACTCCGCACCACCAAAGCTTGTTATAACGTCTAGTACTCAAATCCAATTATACTTAAATACTTGTGTTTCACAAAACACCAACAAAAAATACATTGAGAGTTTAACAAAACATATTAAAAGATCATAAAAACCTAAAATGAAACTTAAATTATTTTTTTTTCTTTTTTTGAGGAAAAAATGAAACTTAATTAAAAACTAGGATCTCTAAAGATCGACTTTTTGTATAAAACATGATATCTTTCTCAAGGAATGATCAGCTCCTAAAATATTCTAGGAACCTTTGTTGTCAGTCATTGAATTATATATATCTACCTTCCTCATAAAAAAACCCAGAAGGCTACTCGTTATGACATTCACTTATATATGCGTAAATCCGTCACAAACTTTTATCATTTCACAATTAGGAAATGAGAAACTACTGTTCCCTGATTAATTAAACTCATGAACACTTTTTTACAATGTTTTAGAGTATGTAGAGAATAACATTTATTGGCACATTATCAGACACAATTCAGAACATGTTTAATTGTTTAAAATATCTAAAATTTTAACCTTAATAAGGATATATAATGATTGAATATGAGGCGTAATCATGTATTACTTTTTGATTACGTATTGATGTTTAATATCAGGACCTGATGGTATATAATTTACGTAGTGTTAGCATGATATAGTTTATATCAGGACTTTAATTATGATACGTATCAACCATAAATTTTGTTTTTACAAATGTAATAATATTATGTGCGAAATATTTGAGATTCAAAATGCTCAATTTCATCATTTCCCAATACGTTAAATAAAGTGTTAATTGTCAAACATGTCCTTCAACAACTATATAAAAAATTCAATTTCAACCGAAATGGAGGACATATAAAATTGTTAAATAGAATATCACATTATGCATACACAAATTTCTGTTTCTTGATGTCTTTGAGATTAGAGAATATGTTACGTTCATGTATTCAAAAATTAGGGCATGCTCTCCACTTTCTGATCCTAATATCTGTTAGAATCTATGTAGTCTTTTGATATCAGAATATATATTTTCATAATGAATTTTTTTAATTAGGTTGTACCCCATAGCTAATTTACATAATAACTAATTTAATAAAACAATTCTCTACTTCACTCCAAAATGATCACGTGAAGAAAATAGAGTTGTCGAAGTTGTAGTAGGTACCATATATATGCACAGTTCTTTCATTGCCCAACAACGTTAGTACCCCCATTTTGATGGTTTGGGTCCCAAGTTGTATAATTTTCTGCAGGCATCCTTTTCTAAGCTGAAATCTCAGCAACAGGCTCCATTAATATATGCTACCATCTGCTTCTAAGATTAGGCCAGCAAACTCTTGCTTCATTTGAATTTCTAGTTCTGTATATCATCTTTATATAAAATGCTTTCATTTGTGCATGATCATGATCATCATGACCTCATCCACTTCCTGCTATCTCCTCAGCAAGAGAACATCACTCTAATACCCGAAGAAGATGATCCGCCATTGTTAGGCAAGAAAAGAAAATCATCCCAGCTTGATTCTGCTAAAAATGTCCAAGAAATCGAAACCCCGAAAGATTATGAGAAGAGAATTAGCCACAGAGATGCTGAGAGGAAAAGAAGGCAGGAAATGGCTACTCTCTACACTTCTCTTAGGTCAATACTCCCTCAGGAGTATCAGCAGGTAATTAATCTTCTGTTTTTTCCAATATTTGTTTTGATAACTTGAACCCTAGCATAATTTCATGGCTTGGATTTTGCAGAGGAAGTCTATATCTAATGATATGAACGGAGCAGTAAAATATATAAATGATCTTAAAGAAAAGATTGGTGGTCTGAGGAAAAAGAGAGATGATCTTAAGAAGTTAGTAAATGATGTTGCCTCTGGCTCTTCTTTCACATTTGATCATGAAAACACTAGCGTGAAAGTCGAATGCGGTAAAACTGGAATTGAAGTGATTCTCAATACTAGTTTGATGAGGGGATTTCCCCTTTCAAAATTACTCAGTGTTCTAAATGGTGAAGGGATGACTGTTGTGAACTGCACCTCCACCCGAGCGAATGAAGCCCTAATTCATGTGATTCACTGTGAGGTAAATGCGATGCAAGTTCATTACATTACATTTGATTTACATGATTTTTACGCGTAACGCTTATTTTGAACTCAGATGGATGCAGAGGGGAGCATTGATAAGACTAAGCTGGAAAAGAGACTTGGAGATTTGGTGTATATATAATCACAAGTGAATGTGGTTATGTGGTTTTAAGGTTTCGTTGTGAGGGACTTGGCTGGTTTCTCAAATGTGTGATGTTTTACTGTAATGCTTTTGATGACAGATTGAAAGGAAAAGGTTCCCTGTCTTGCTTTTTCCCCTTTTGTGGTCATGGAACTGAAATGAAGGGCATCTTGCACTTTTTCCCCCAAACATCAAGAACATGACTGGTGTACATATTTTAGGGAGCTTGCCTCAAATCCGTCGGACAAACACGTGAATAGTAATTTCCAGCTCTACACGATTGCATACCTTAATTAATATAAATTTCTAGATCTGCTAGACGGGACAGATTAATTATTATGTTAGTTTAACCTCATTAAACTACTACATCCATCCTTTTGTCTTGCGACAAAAATAAAGGAACGGGGAGAGTATCGATTATCAAATAATTTCAACATGAAATAATGAAACCTCATCACCGAGTTTGCTTCATTAATTCCAGAGTTTGTGTACATTAGGTACCCAACCTTTTTTATATTTTGGCACTTGAACATTATCTAAATTGGCATTTCAAATTTAATTAGGTCCTGCACTGAATTAAAAATAATGGTTAATTACAGTAATAGAAATGCACCAATTATTTCCGTCACTAATTGATGTGCTCCGGTTCATAGGACACTACGTTGGTAGGCGCTATATATCAATCATTGATCATTTTTTTATACATTTAATTATGTCCAGTTCGTTAAACAGATGCAAGTGCATTTATATCACACAATTATTTGAAGCTACCCATGAGACAGAGTATCAGATGCAATCTCCACATTAAGAAAACAAAAAATCTTATATCCGTATCAGTCATCAGTGCAGCCACACCGGAAGGCCGCTACATATAAACATCGGCTAGGACAACCACATCTTTTAATAATTTAATATTAGTTAAAAACTTCATCAGTTCGGTATTTTTAATCCCAATATTTTTTTAGCTCATTTTATTTGTTAATAATAAATGTTTTTATTATATTTAATTTTTTTCAATTCAGTTCAAATAAATATATATTTTTTTTTTCAGTTCAGTATATTTATATTTTTCAATTCAATCCAACATATTTATATTTTTTCAGTTCAGTATATTTATATCATTTTAGTTCAATTAATATTTTTATATTTTTTCAGTTCAGTTCTGTATTTTTAAATGTTTTTCAGTTCAGTTCAATATTTTTTTATTTTTTCAGTTCAGTTCAGTATTTTTTAAAAATTTCAGTTCAGATCAGTATTTTTATATTTTTCTAGTTCAGTTCAGCGAGAAATAAGCTCTAGCAAACATGGCCGAAGATGGTGACGCTGGAAACGGGTAAAAGATATATTAAAATTGGTAAACCTGCGGGTTAGACCCGTGCACTTTTACCCGTACGAGTCCATTGACCCAACCCGTTTTACCCGTATCCATATATTACCGGTATTCATCATATGAATAAAAAATAAATCCCGTTTTACCTGCAGATAACGGGTAAAAAATGACAGGTCTAATTAATTGTTGGATTAGGAACTTTTAAAATGCCCAAATTTTTCAGTCCAAAAATAAAAATTTTAATCGTGTAAATTACTGTTGATAATTATCATGTGAAAACTTGATCTTTGTATAAATAATTTAATAGCCAATTTAAATTAAATTGTGAAGAGATTGACACGTACACACCGGTGGTTGGACAAATCACCCGTTACACGTACACTTTCCGGCCACACCGACGATGGTGGATCTTGGCCATCTTTGACGGTACGTACATTAATTTATTGTTCTATAATGAATCTAGATCTATTACTACATTCTAAAAGAAATAGAATTTTAATAAATATCAAAACAAAATTCATTTGATTTCAGCAGCAAAGGTAACCACCGCAATTGTTACTGCTGTTAGACTACTGTTAGTGGCCATGGAGTCCGAATAGGTATTTACTGGATGCCTTTGATGTTGACACTGCTACAAATACTCCCATAAGACACAAGTTTAAAGCATTTGTTGGGAAAATGTGGATATCCGCCTTTCTAGTTAGTTGCGAACTCGCATACTGTTGTCGCTCGGGTAAAAACAAATCCTTAAGACGGAAATGACCTTGTAGAGGGGGGGGATTTTTATCCACCTTAACATATTTATATAGCTCTGATTTCGTAACCATTCACGTTAAGACCTACGTGATAGTAGCGAGATTGCAACACATGATCGATCATATGAGTTAAGCAAATGTACGACGAGCTGTTTTGATCATTATTTGAATTCGACGATGATTACTTATGAACTCGCAACTGTTTTCGTCAATGTTAATGAAAATATACGATACAAGCTACGATCGATTTCGTGACCATATCCATCTGTTTCCAATTTTGTGATGCTACGTGGAAAACTGTCTTAAGTGATAGTTGCGAGTTCGAGACGTTAACGTTTCTAGCAGTGACCAATGTTACGAAGTCGTAAGATTAGTCGATTGCCATATTGGGTGGTTGCAATTTCGCAACAATCTGGTATATGCAATTCAACTGTTTTCCAAAACTGGGCATCGTCTTTCTAAAACACAAAAATGGAATTTTGAAAGGTTGAATGCAGTGGGTTTTGATCAATTCTCACACCTTTGTTTAGTTGAAATTTGCTCAGAGTTCGCTTCGTATCCAAGGTGGTTAAGGTATGTCATGATTTGTCAAGTGTTTTAGTTTTCTTCTTGACTCCTGTTGTTCATATTTAAAATTTGGCTTGTCGATTGATTTAGTGAAGGTGTTGTGTTATTTCTATGTATATTTTAGGTGGTGACTTTTGTAATGCAGTAGGTAAGTTGTCTTGTTGAAAGATAGGAAAGTTGCTACGCAGTTGGTTAGTATTTTGGAATATGCATCGTGAAAAAATTATGACTAAGAATGCTCAATTGTCGAAGGAGTATTTAGATTTGGTTGAACATTTCATTGAATTCAGTTTGCGACATTCTAGGTAGAAAAGCGTAGGTGGAGTTAGATGTCCATGCAAGGATTGTAGGAACAACACTATATTTGTATTGCGTGAACATTTAATTTGTAGAGGTTTTGACCAATCCTCTACACTGAATGGGTATGGCATGGCCAAGGTAATTACGGGAGTGATAACATCGAGATGAAGGAGGGAAATGAAGAGGAAATCCTACAATATAAGGAACATCTTACCGACATGTGTGACGATGTTGTTATGGAGTTTTTTGGGAAGAAAAGTATGCTAGAGGCAATGTATGTGGATAAAGAGAAAAACTTATATGTTGGTTCTAGGCATTCAAGATTGGGTGCAACTTTGTTGTTAATGAAGCAAAAGGCTAGACATGGGATTTCGGATAAAGGAATGACTTAATTGCTGGAGTTAGTCAGAAAGTTGCTTCCTTAAGACAACTTGTGTCCTGATTTGGTTTATACGGCGATGACGATCTTATGTCCAATAAGAATGGAGTTTACTAAGATTCATGCTTGCCCAAATGATTGTATGTTCTACAGATGGAAAGTTGATTCTTTGAGGGATAATTGCAAGGTATGCGAAGGTGAATAAGGTGAAGTCGAAGTGTGCGGGGAAACTGTGACAACATCGATAAAGAAAAATTCCGCTAAAGTGATGTACATGACGCTTAAACCAAGATTGACGCGGTTGTTTGCTAATCTAGGTGACGCTAAACTATTAACATGGCATGTGGGAAAAGTTCGAAAGGACGCAATTATATTTCCACGCTTCTGATGGTGATCAATGAAGAAGATGGATACCCATAATTTGATGATAAACCTAGACATGTGAGATTTGGACTATCTACACCATAGTTTATGCCCAGTTACACTTGTGATTTATAATCTCTCTTCAAGGTTGATGATGAAAGGTATATTTGTGCTTTTGAACACCATGAACTCAGAGCCTAAGTAACCTAGTAATGAAATTGATGTTTATGTAGCACCTCTTAGTGAGTAGTTGGAATCCTTATTTGAGTTTGGGATAGATATTCCAAACGGCAGTCGAGGAGATGCTAAGTTCAAACTTAAATACATGTTGATGTGGAGCATTAATAATGATTTTCCTGTGTTGGGTAATCTTGGAGGGTGTTCATTGAAAGGCCATTTTGCATGTCCAGTATGTGAGAGTAAGATTAGCCATTGTCAATTAAAGCATGGAAGAAAGCTTGTCTATCTAGGTCAAGAAAATTCTTTATTGGAAGTCATCAGTACGTGGAGGTGTGCTAAGAAAAGGTTTAAAGGTCAGGAAGAGCACAGTGTAGCCCCGTCCCACTCTCATGTTCTGAAATATTGGAAAAAGTATCGGGTAGGGAATACGTGTTAGGCAAGGGTAGTAACAAAGAATACAAAAATCTATTTGGAAAAAGTGCTCCATTTTTTAAAAAAATCCCTTATCGGGATCACTTGGACGTATGCCGCTATCTCGATGTTATGCATATAGGAAAGAATGTGTCTGAAACATTGGTTGGGACCCTGTTGAATACACCTTGAAACACTAAGGATGGATTGAAAGTAAGAAAGAATTTAGTCAATCTTGGCATAAGGCCATCCCATACACCTGCGCAAAAAGAAGTAGGTAAAACATACCTACCACCTGCTTTCTGCTCACTGTCGTTAGAAGAAAAGGAGAGTTTTGTGGGACTTTGAAGTCAGTGAAGGTACCTTCTAATTACGACTCGAGCATAAGCAGTTATGTATCTACCGCTCATTTGAATTTGGTTGGAATAAAGCCGCACGACTGTCAATATCTGATGTAGTATTTGAATATCATTGCTCTTCGAGTTTGCTTGCCTTCTCATGTTAGAAAGATAGTTTAAAATTACTATCGATCAGATCACTAGTGTTCTTAAACAATCTATCTACTTTATCAAGTATGTTTAAACATGCAACAAAGTTTAAACAGTAAAGTAAAGAACACACGATATGTTTACCCAGTTCGGTGTAACCACACCTACATCTGCGGGGCCTTGCCCAGTCTGAAACTCATCCACTAGATAATCAAATATAGTTACACAGTTCACAAACTTTAAACTATCTATTGACTTATCTTTCCACGTGAATCCGTGAGCTCCCCTCACAGCCAGTCAGCAACTCCTTATTGCTATCTCGACCACCTCTCCCGAGGTATTAAGGCGTTGTGGTTTCAGACTCTGATGAAGACAGAGGCCAGTTGAATCTCGACTTAATGCTGCTCCAAAACGTAAAGCTATTTTGTAGTGCAGAATACTTTCACTCAAGATGGATACTTCTTCTCGCAGCATACGTCTCTATTTATAGTTCCATGCCGTGCTTCCGTGTTGATGTTCTCCGTCCTTCAATCACGGTTGTACTGATCTTCTCTTGTAGATAATCACGGCAGAGATTAATCTTTAAGTTATATTCTAATTCTATAGCTGAACTGTATGAAATATATTATTTCCTTATTTCTACAGATCTAGACTAATCCTAACTAAAATACAACTCTATAATATATTCCTAATCTAATCATATCGGAACTGAATATCTTCAAATATCTTCTTTGATCGCAAAGGAGATGTACTTCAACATAATGACTGTTGCTCGGTTTCTGATTCTGCTGGAGCAAGTGTTTAAACATCGGCATGTTTAAACATAGTGACTTCTACAAAATAGCCAACTAATTCGGACTGAAACTTCTGAACTCTTCAATCTCCCTCTTTGACATTTTGTGGAACCATACCAACTTATTTTGATGCACATAAACAAACATATAACTCCCCCTTCAATTCAGAATTCCAAACTCCAAAATGGTAAGCATCAAATATCAGAAACAGCATGCATATTCAATAAGCTCCCCCTACTCACCAGATGTAGATAGAGACAGTCACATATGCCCATGGCCATAACAATGTTCCAAATTAAATGGACACAATAATAAGATAAAAAGGACCCAAAATAAATGGCCATCACACACTATCAAAATATTCTCCCCCTTGGGAACATATAATGTGCCAAAACTGCACCAAAAAATATCCCAAGAAATATAGAAACTCCCAGAAAATGTCAAATTTTCAACAAACAATAGAGTTCACATGAGAGAGAGAGAGAGAGAATAAAAATAGAGCTGCTCAGAAATTCTGAGAACCACTAGTGGAATCATCTGTCTCAGTTATGACCTCCAACTCAGCTAGCTTCAAGATCCAACAGTTTCATTCTGTGGTATCTAATCTGACCCCTGAGTTCCCTCTTCCTCATTGTGGAAAAGTCTTCCTGCACTGGTTCCCCATCTGAGTCATCCTCCTCCTCTTCAGCTGCTGCAGGCAAGTCATTTCTCTTTTGAAAATTAGTTCTGTTGAATTGCACATCATCAACATCATCAATCAAGTCAACATGATGCAGCAATCCAGTGATAAGAGCAGGATAGGTGATGTATTCATCAGACTTCTGAAGCTGAGCAACAAGAAGAATCCTATCATAAATAAACCATCCCAGATTAAATGGTCTCCTGGTGCCAATGCAGTACATGAGACATGCCATTTCTTCAGTTACCAGAGAGACATTCTTGGACATAGCCCACAGATTCTCCACCACTCTGTACAAACAAAAGTAATTCTAAGTAAGGTATGAAGCCTTAATGGTTTTAGCAGCACCCCATTCTCCAAGGCTTCCTCCTGATAGCTCCAATGCAATCACATCATAGTCCAATGTGAACCCTTCTGGATAAACCCCATCTAGGCAAGTGCTATGATCTGTCCCCATTACAAGATTGATTAGAGAAGGATCAAATCTATAAAACTTGCTTCTGATGAAGACCTTTTATACCAAGGAGAGGCAGGATCACCATTAGGGCCCTTCAGATTTGAGTAGAACTCCAAAACAAGTGACTGATTGACCTTAACACAGAAATTAGCAGGACCATACATCTGAATCCTCTTCATATATGTCACAAATCCAGGATGTTTAAACTTCTCAGTCAGTCTCTTCTCCACATGCATCTTCCTCTTGTATAGCCCCTCAAACACCTTCAGTGCCTTCTTTGAGTAGAATCTCTCATCAATTGCCTTTTCCAATAGAGGATCATCATCATCAAACATCAGTGATACACTGTCACTGCTCTCAGTAGCATCAGACTCTGAACTACTCTCCTCAGACTCTGCAGTAGGTTCCTCTTCTTGGCTATCTGGAGCCATCACTTCCTCATAAACCTCATTGAGATCAGGGATCTCCTTCCTCTTTCTGTTTCCAGTCACTTGAGCAAAGACTTGAATAACATGTGGCATGGTTGTTTCCGTTCAGCTTCTGCATCTCCAACTTGTGCTGCTGCAATTTCTGGAATCTAGAACCTAATGGCTTATTGTCAATGTTGTCTTGATCATCCTCCCTTGACTTCTCAGCTTCTGGTTGCTCAACTTCCTTAGGCTTCTCATTCTCTACAGTGTGCTGGTCTCTCTCATCAGTCCTGAACACACCAAATCCAACAGACACTATGCCATCACCTTGAGCTCTTCTCTTTCTCCTCTGGTAATACTTTGGAACCACAGAAACAGGTTCAACCTTCTCAGACTCCATGGTCTCCTCTGAATCATTAGACTCAGTATCTGAAGTAGACAATTGCTCCCCCTGTTCTAGACCCTCAAAAACAACATCCACTCTCATAGTGGGGTTCAAATCAACCTCTATATCTTGGGTTAAGGGTGTTTGATTATCAGGAGCCACAGATTCTGGTGTGGCTCTAATGGGGTTGGGGTTATCTTGTATACCCACAAATAGATTATCCTTAGGCAGAGCAGTAGGGATTGAAGTGACTGGGATTTTAGACATAGGGCTTCCCATTGTTGTTTAGACACGGGTATAAGTTCAAACACATAGATAAACAAACTGCACCACCCAACAACTAGCAACTAGGGTAATATGATCTTCAGTTACCTTCCTAATCCCCCAAAATATAACAAAAATCCAGACTTGATCAAGAAATCAAGGGTTTACCTTTTGCATGCAGTTGCTTCGCAAATCAAACAGAAAAAGGACGGCTTGGAACCTGATAATGTAAAGCCTGGACCTTGGTTGCTGTATAGGCTTTGATCGGATGGTGCAGATACTCAGGACAGTCGAACAGACGCGTCTGAGCTTGATCAGAGAGTTGGAATCACTTTCAGCTGAGACAGGGTGTTCGTCGGAATTAGGAACGTCAGAAGAGTGGTTGTAGTAGAAAAAATAAATGATTTTCCCTCTTATATTTTTGACTTTTCAGAAATTCAAATCCGACCCCAAAATGGAAAATAAATCCATGTTTGCATTTTAGTCTTCAATATTTTCACCAATCTCTGATTGTCCCTAATAAAATAAATATGAGTCCAAAAGCTTACCAGCCCATACTAATTCAGCCCAACTAGCAGTTGACTATTTCGGCCCAATAGACTCTCCTCTTCATTTTCTGTCTAACTCTTATGTGTTTCAACACGCTCATTCTCAGTGTTTAAACATCCTCTATCACACATCTAACTTCTTTTTGTATTTTTTCTTTTTCAAATATAAAAGACATAACGCAGTAAACCAATTTACAACAATAAGAGGTGAGCAGAAATACCTCCAATTCGACAAACACCTAAGTGTTGTCTCAGTGTCTCAAACGTTGCAGAATCCAGTGGTTTGGTGAAGATGTTTGTAAACTGTTCAGCACTAGGAACATATTCAATGGTTAGTTCCTTCTTTTCCACCAAGTCTCTGATGAAGTGGTGCTTGATGTCTATGTGCTTGGTCTTTTTGTGATCAACTAGATCATGAGAGAGATCAATAGATCCTTTCTTGTCACAGTTGATGAGTAGAACTTCCTTCTTGTAGCCATAGTCCCTCAACATCTGCTTCATCCATAGTAATTGCTGACAACAACTTTCAGCTACTAAGTACTCTGATTCAGTGGTAGACAGTGATATAGAATTGTGCTTTTTGTTGTACCATGACACCAGATTTCCTCCTACATAGAAGCATCCATTAGTGGTACTCTTCCTGTGTTCAGAATTCCCAGCCCAATCAGAGTCATTGTACCCAACAATTTCTGCCTGACTTCCTCTAGAATACCATAGACTATAATTAGCAGTTCCATGTACATATCTGATAATTCTCTTGACTGCAGAGAGATGACACTCCTTAGGATCAGATTGAAATCTTGCACATAGCCCAACACTCAGATATCTGGTCTGCTTGCAGTAAGGTATAGTACACACCCAATCATACTTCTATAGAGCTAAATTCCACCTTCACACCATGCTTGTCATAAGTCAGCTTCTCTGTTGAGGCCATCAGAGTTCGAACACTCTTAGAATCATCCATTCCAAATCTCTTAACCAAGTTTAAGGTGTACTTGGTTTGATTAATAAAGATCCATTCCTTGTGTTGATTGACCTGAAGCCCTAGAAAATAAGACAGTTCACCAACCATACTCATATCAAACTCCATCATATCTATAAATTTATCAACCAAGTTTTGAGATGTTGATCCAAACACAATGTCATCTAAATAAATTTGGGCAAGTAGAAGATGTTTATCATGTTTAAACACAAACATCGTTTGGTCTACTCCCCCTCGTCGATAGCCTTTCTGCAGAAGAAATTTGGTAAGACACTCATACCAAGCCCTGAGAGCTTGCTTAAGACCATACAACGCCTTTTTGAGTCTATAAACGTGATCAGGTAGATAGGGATATTCAAAACCTTTAGGATGCTCGACATAGACTTCTTCATTGATGATGCCATTTAAAAATGCACTCTTGACATCCATCTAATAAAGAGTAAACTTCATAATACAGGACATAGCGAGTAAGAACCGAACAGACTCTAACCTTGCAATAGGAGCAAAAGTTGCATCAAAGTCAACACCTTCAACTTGAGTATACCATTGAGCGACAAGTCTGGCCTTGTTTAAGGTGATGTTCCCATCTCCATCAGACTTGTTTTTAAAAATCCACTTAGTACCTATGAAGTTTACTCCTGGAGGTCTTGGAACTAGCTACCATACATCGCTTCTAGTGAACTGTTCCAATTCATCCCGCATTGCTGAAATCCAGTATTCATCATTCAATGCCTCCTTGTGATTCTTGGGCACAATTGATGATAGAAAACATTGTAGGATGTGTAGCTCAGTGTTCATCTTAGCACAGTCCTTCCATTCTTTAGGCCTGAGATTGTATATACCAGCTGGAGGAGTATCATCAGTAGGTGCCTTTCTGCAGAAGAAATTGGGTAAGACACTCATACCAAGCCCTGAGAGCTTGCTTAAGACCATACAATGCCTTTTTGAGTCTATAAACGTGATCAGGTAAATAGGGATCTTCAAAACCTTTAGGCTGCTCGACATAGACTTCTTCATTGATGATGCCATTTAAAAATGCACTCTTGACATCCATCTAATAAAGAGTAAACTTCATAATACAGGACATGACGAGTAAGAACCGAACAGACTCTAACCTTGCAACAGGAGCAAAAGTTGCATCAAAGTCAACACCTTCAACTTCAGTATACCATTGAGCAACAAGTCTGGCCTTGTTTCAGGTGATGTTCCCATCTCCATCAGACTTGTTTTTAAAAATCCACTTAGTACTTATGAAGTTTACTCCTGGAGGTCTTGGAACTAGCTACCATACATCGCTTTTAGTGAATTGTTCCAATTCATATCGCATTGCTGAAATCCAGTATTCATCATTCAATGCCTCCTTGTGATTCTTGGGCTCAATTGATGAAAGAAAACATTGTAGGATGTGTAGCCCGGCGTTCATGTTAGCACAGTCCTTCCATTCTTTAGGCCTGAGATTGTATATACCAGCTGGGGGAGTATCACCAGTAGGTGCCGGTGCAGACGAATCAGATGTTGTAACATCAGAGACTGTTGTAACATCTGACACTGTTGTAACATCAGATGATGTTGTAACATCTGGTAGAGATGGACTAGTATCGGGACTAGTTGGTAAGTCAGGCTCATCATCAAGTTGTATTCCACTGCTGATATCCTTTAGATATTTAACTACCACATTGTTGGATTCCATCATGACATTTATATGATTGCTGAATACCCTGTACGCCCTACTGTTTGGAGAATAGCCAAGGAAAATGCCTACATCCGCTCGCTTGTCAAACTTACCAAGTGGCTCACGATCTCTGAGGATGTAGCATTTACTTCCAAACACATGAAAATAGGCCACATTTGGCTTCCTTCCTTTCCATAGCTCATAAGTTGTCATCCAAGCTAACTTTGAGGCAGCTTACAGAGTCATCCAGAATGCAGCAGTTGTCTGAAGATCTAGTGCCAATAAAGACACCTCTTTCATCCTTTCTTACTGTACACACTTTATCATCAAATAAAAAAGTTAAGTTGTTATCACAGAGATGACTTATACTGAGTAAATTTGTCTTCAGACCATCCACAAGTAATACATCTTGGAATACTGGAAAGTTCTTGACTTGTAACTCCCCATTTATAGTTATTCTACATTTCTTACCATCTCCGAATCTGACTGTGCCCGTCCAAGGGACAACATTTCTCAACAGTCTAGGAGAACCTGTCATGTGTCTAGAGCATCCACTATCGAAATAACAAGTATCTCTAGCATATGAACTATAACAGGTATGAACAACAAAGTAGTAGTTCATTTAGAAACCCATACCTTTCTGGTTGCACCATGTTGTAACATGCTCTGTTAGTCTGTCCTTGCATCAAATCTCTTAGTAGACGGAATCATCGTCTTTTGTAGTGCCCCAATCGCTGGCAATAATTGTACGTTGCCTCCCATCGTGGTTGAGGTTTGTTTCTCTGCTGAGGATAGGTAGGTCTATATCCCAGTCCATACTTTGATTTTTTCAGGAAGTTGCTTGGGGCTTTGGCAGGTTTCTCTTGTTTGTCTTGACCATGATTTGCTTGATTCTGACCAACTTTCTTGTTTGCCTGATTGAGTTGGTTCACCATCGTTGTTCCACCATATCCCAGCCCATGTCTGTCTCCAGCCACTTTCCCCATTCCAAGAATGTCATCCAAGGGTGTTGTTCCTTTGTTTAGCTTAGAGATAGTTCCTTCAGCAATTTCTGCTCGATTAAGCGCTATCTTCAGTTCTTCTCTCATAGTTTCAAGAGTGGATTGCAGTTGCTCAACTTTTTCATTCAAGCTGTGGTTATCTTTCTTTAAGCCTTTGTTTTGTCCAGTCACCTTGACCCAAAGTTTGTGTAGTTTATCATATGATTCATGAATATCATCTACATCTGTGTCTATGTTTAAACTCTCACTGTCAGAGACTACAGTAGTAACAAACGCAATATAGGTCTCTTCTTCTTCTTCTTCATCCCCACTATGGATAGTAACTGCTCCAAATGCCACATGATTGCTGACATGCTCATCTACAGATTCATATCCATCACTCCAGGTTGCGTTGTAGGCTTTTCCTTTTTTGCTGGATGATCCACTTGGACATTGTGCTTGAATGTGCCCGTATCCTTCACACTCACGGCATTGAATTTTTCCAGCATGTTTAAACACAGGCTTGGATTCTGGTTGATTATTGTTTGTTGTACTGGAACTTTGTTCTCTTCCATCATTCCTCCGTGCTGCAAATTTCCTCAATACCTTTGCAAAGTTTCTTGATATTTGAGCAATTTCATCAACGTCTATATCTTCATAGTTACTTCTGGGACTGTGTTTAGACACAGTGTTTAGTTCAGCCGCTCTTCTTGCTGTTGCAGTGAAGGCCATATCCTTTAGCCTTATTGTAGCCATCTCCTTCATTTCATATGCTAATAGTGCCCCCATGACATCATCCAGGGTCCTCTCAGAGGTATCACTTAGCTCCTCCATTGCATCAGTCTTCCCTTTGAACCTAGCCGGTCTCGATCTTAATACCTTCTGCACAACATCATCTTCATCAAAAAGCTTCCCTAATTGATAGGCTGTGTTTACTAGATCTCTGATCTTTGCATTGTAATCTGCAATGGTTTCGTTGTCTTGCATGATCATTGTTTCGAACGTTGACTTCACTGTATGCATTTTTTGTCTCTTCATTTTGGAATCTCCTTCATAACTCGCTTTCAATTTGTCCCACGCGTCCTTTGCAATACAGCAAGTTGAGATCAGGCAAAATACTTCTTGATCAACAGCGGAGTTGATACAGTTGAGTGTTCAGCTGTTAAGTCGTTTGTCCTTTCTTTCTTGAGTAGTTTGCTGCTCTTTCGTTTTAAGAATGCCTTTAGTTAATCCTGCTGCAGGTGGATTTCTGGCTGGTTTCCATTCATTCTCGACCCAGTGCCATGCCTCCTCATCTAGTGCATCAATGAAGTGCCCCATCCTTGCTTTCCACTACCCATAGTTGTTCTTGTCCAACAGAGGTGCACGCGTGTGAAACAAACCATCTTTCTCTTGACTTGACATGATCGATATCCGGATCTTCACTGACCTTGTAAAAGGTGAACTCAGTGAACAAACTCTGATACCAATTGAAATTACTATCGATCAGATCACTAGTGTTCTCAAACGATCTATCTACTTTATCAAGTATGTTTAAACATGCAACAAAGTTTAAACAGTAAAGTAAAGAACACACAATATGTTTACGCAGTTCGGTGTAACCACACCTACATCTGCGGGGCCTTGCCCAGTCTAAAACTCATCCACTAGATAATCAAATATAGTTACACAGTTCACAAACTTTAAACTATCTATTGACTTATCTTTCCACGTGAATCTGTGAGCTCCCCTCACGGCCAGTCAGCAACTCATCACTACTATCTCGACCACCTCTCCCGAGGTATTAAGGCGTTGTGGTTTCAAACTATGGTGAAGACAGAGGCCAGTTGAATCTCGACTTACTGCTGCTCCAAAACGTAAAGCTATTATGTAGTGCAGAATACTTTCACTCAAGATAGATACTTCTTCTCGCAACATACGTCTCTATTTATAGTTCCATGCCGTGCTTCCGTGTTGATGTTCTCCATCCTTCAATAACGGTTGTACTGATCTTCTCTTGTAGATAATCACACAGAGATTAGTCTTTAAGCTATATTATAATTCTATAGCTGAACTGTAGGAAATATATTATTTCCTTATTTCTACAGATCTAGACTAATCCTAACTAAAATACAACTCTATAATATATTCCTAATCTAATCAGATCGGAATTGAATATCTTCAAATATCTCTTTTGATCGCACACGAGTTGTACTTCAACATAATGACTGTCGCTCGGTTTCTGATTCTGCTGGAGCAAGTGTTTAAACATCAACATGTTTAAACATAGTGACTTCTACAAAATAACCAACTAATTCGTCCTGAAACTTCTGGACTCTTCACAGTGTAATGGCTATGTTATTTCTAAAACAAATCTTCGCAAGAAGGTAAGTCGACGTAAGTTACACGAATTGCAAACTATGGTTGCTAAGCTAAACTATAAATAAACAAAGTGAAAATAGTAACAATAAGCTATATACCATTATCAACTGAACTGAAGTTAGGTTGAAATTCAAATATCAAAACTTTATAATTCTACATCAGTTATATTCAAAGATCTTTATAATAAAAACAGCATCTCTCATTGCAAAAAACAACACATAAAAAAACAAGATAAAGTAATTTGCAGAAATTAACCTGAATTCAACGAATGGAAGCATAAACTCCCCGATTGTTGTAAACAAACAGCACGTCACCAATCCCAACCATTTCAACATCAACCAGCTTAACCGAGTGAGTTTGAGTCTTAATCACCACCTCGTGGAACCCCAATCCATCCATTTCTTCCATCTCCAAAACAGCTGCCATCAGCTTCATCAGCTCGGATAAACTTCATAACGACGAAGAGGGGTGGAGAGGCGGCAATGGAGGGGCGGATTCAGTGACGGTGACGGAGTGGATGATTCAGTAATAGCGACAGAGTGGCGGATTTGGTAACGACGGCAGAGGACTGAGAGGCGGCGAGATTTCATGTCGAATTTGAAGAGGGGTTTGCGGACTGGAAGACCGGTTTGTGGAGTAGTGAAGAAGGATGGAAGATGGGAATATGATAAGGAAGGAGATAAATTGTGGAAAAATTACATAGGTAAAGAATCAACGGTTCAGATGATTAAATTAATTGACTGATCGGATCAATACAAAATAACTTATGTTATAAAAAATGTATGGATTAATATTACATTTTTTATATATTTATTATGCATCTGTTACATGTTTCTTTTTTGTAAACATACAAAATTACATATTAACTAATTAATTTTAATATAACTTTATGACGGACTATATATTTTTATAAAAAATCAATCTAAACACAAATTAGTGGTTTTCAATATTGACATCAATTGTATAAGGGAAAATATGAATTACGGGAAGTGGAACTTCTTTAATTTATAAAGAGGGTGTAAATTTCCAATAATTTTTAAGAGGGGAAGTGAATTATAATTAAAAAAATATATTTATTCTAAAAGTATGATAATACCCTCCTCTTTCTTCTTCTTCATTTTGATCATCCGTACCCTTTCTGACTTCTGTTTTCCGGGCATTCTGACACATGTTTGTGAGGCCGCCATGTACGCAACCGCGAAATCTCCTGCCACACCCACTCCACGTCTCCACCTGTGTCTACAATTCTTCCTCACACGATGAATTCACTCCTCCACCGCGTGCACCTCCGCCTAGACCTCTCCTACAATGACTTTTCCGGCAAAATCCCGGTGATCAAGTTGACACACCGTCTGATTCTCCAACTGAAATCCAACTGGTTCAATGGCACTATCCGGTCATTCCCTCATAAACTTCAATGTCTCACATAACCTCCTCGCTGGTAAAATCCCTAATTGGCTCTCGAATGAATTTTCTACTCTCTTCCTTCGCCGGAAAGTGTCACCTCTGCGGAAACGTTTTCCCTCCAATTGCTCAGAGAAACCATCAACTATCAATCCCCACGCCGGGATTGGCCCATTGCTATGCAGCGAACACTCCGAAACGAGCTCGCAAACTCCGATAAATCATGTGGCTTACTAGGTCGCCAAGGATAAGACGAAGAAAATAGTCGAATAGGAACTGGGTTTTGTGATATATCCATGGGGAGAAAATAGGAGCCAGAAGTGACCGGAAAATGGTACCGTCAAGCAAGGGTATTATTGAACACTTATAATAAATGTATTTATTTTACATTTTTAATAATAAATCACTTCTCCTCTTAGAAATTATTGAAAAGTTACACCCTATTTATAAATTAAAGAAGTTCCACTTCCCCTAATTCATATTTTCCCATTGTATAATTCAAATAACATGACTCATGCAGAATGTACGGTAACCACCGGCACATAAAGCTATCAATTGAAGCTTATATATTATCAATTCACCCTACAATTTTTTTTACTCGTTTCAAAATGATAATGTGAACATTGCACACATAATAGGAAATTGTTGGTACAAATATTTCATTTTAGCTTATCGTAAATGGAATATTAGTATTGAAAATATAATGATTTCAATATTAAGTGTGACTTTTACGCTTGATAATGAATATTCGAACATTCATATGAATCATATAACATTGACTTTATGTTAAAACGTCTCAAAAGCACTCAAATGTACTTAATTTATTTTGTAATAAAAATAAATTGATCACATCTATGGTGGAAATATGACCCCAAAGTTTATATACTTAACTAACATGTTGTAGTATTAGTAGTACTTCTGAAATTCTTGATATTGAAGTTCTCACCACACGTACCTTTTATTGAGATAATACTAAAGTAAATTTACATGAAAAATGTCTTATCCCGTAATCATATTAACATAATTTTAAAAACATTCAAGTTTTAAAGTCAAATTTTGATATTTTATAACATTTTCAAATTTTTGTACAGTTCGGCGCTACATAAAATCGTTGAAACGAGAGAGATATGGTTCTTCCTCTCCCTGACAAATGTTTTAATTTGAAATTATGCTTATTATTCTACGCAAGGCTTTACCGCTACGAACCCACTCGAGAGGCCAGAACTAATGGGTTCAAAATGATCATACTTGGATATCCATTTATTTAGTCAATTATCGTTTCATCGATTTACATCTCTAACATTGAAACAACTATTTTGACAAATCTCATTTCAATGAATATCTAATTTAAAAAATGTTGCAATATGACTTGGGCCGGTATCAAAACACATCAAACTCACGTTCATTGGGCTCAAAATGAACCTAGTCAGTTTATTCAAACGTTTGATTATGACTTCAAAACGGATTTCAATGAAATTTAGTGAATTCATTGAAATTAAACCAAGTTCATTTAAAAATTCATCTTCCCTTCTAGTCAACCACACCGTGTCAGAATTGATTTCAACAAAATGTTAAATTTTGATGAAACACTTTTGGTCGAACTTAAATTTTTTTGTTAATCATGAAAAATTCTTCTATTGAATAGTGTTAACCGCTGAAACGCGTGATTTCAACGAAAAATTTCAATTTTGTTGAAACGAGTCTGTTTTGTTTCCGATAGTGTGTATAGTGTAGACATATATTATGTTGCATTGAGAAGTCATGAAAATAACTTAAACTTAAATTATTCAAATTTAAATATTTAAAAATTAATTTGATTATCAGCACAAATTATACACACACACATCCTATTAAATAACCGAGTTGAACACAAATATCCTGATATAAAGGCGTATGTCATTTTATTATATTGGATGTATATTTGGATTATTACCAATTATAAAAACCCATAATACACATCTCTAAAAATTCATTATAATATCTCAACAATCTGAACGTTTTATATTGGCATGGAAAATAAAGTATTGAGATCTCAAAAAAGTACAATGTGTTTATCATGTTTATTAAGTTTTTTCAAAAAAGAAATAATTCTGCACTCAACACAAATGTCTCTTGAATATCTTATATTTCTTTAACCAGAACAGGATATCGATCTGATCCATTAACCGTAATTTAATTATTTTGCTAAAGGTTAGCTATAAATAGTTGATCATCCAACACACTGTATGCATCAATGCAACTCACAGAATTCTTTCTTATAAAACAACAATGGCGGTTTCAAAGCTATCCATTTTGGCAGCGGCTCTGATAGCGGCGGCTCTGACTTTTCCGGCCATGTCCCGTGAGCTCGCCGAGGACCCAATTTTCCAAAGATACGAGCAGTGGATGGCTCAGTATGGACGCACTTACAATGATAGTGATAATAAAGAGAAAACTCGTAGGTTTGATATTTTCAAGGATAATGCTGAGTACATCGACTCTTTCAACGGAGCCGGCAAAAAATCGTACACACTAGGACTCAATAGGTATGCTGATTTGACAAATGTAGAGTTTGTAGAAGCTCGCAACAAATTCATACCACCATCGACACTGCAACTCAAGGCAACGACACCATTCACCTTCGAGAATGTTAGCACCGTTAACCTCCCTGCTTCAGTGGATTGGAGAGCCAATGGCGCACTCACACCAATCAAGGATCAAGGCCAATGTGGTATGACCCATTTTTCCCACTTGTCTAAAACATTTTTTAATGAAATTTTATTTAATGAATGTTATAAGTTTAGTTAAGTCATAATGTAATCCACATTTTAAATCTTTAATAATTATTTTTTTCTTAATTGATGGAGTTTAAACTACTTCAATTCCATTCTAATAAATTAATTTCTAATTTTCAAAGTTTATTTCTTAATGAAATAAAATTAATTGAAAAGTAAATTTATTTTGAATTAATCAATATAAATTGTATCAAATCAAATTTTACTGAATCAAACTGGATTGTAGTTATTGATCTTATTAAGGAAATAGGGTTTAAGTTAATATACAAATAAAGTAGAATATATGATAATGCAATTCTAGAGAGAAAATGTATGATAAATTTTGAAATGTTTTGCAGGGAGTTGCTGGGCCTTTTCAGCAGTGGCAGCAGTGGAAGGGATTACCCATATCAAAACAGGGAAGTTGGTATCACTATCAGAGCAGGAGCTTGTTGATTGTGACAAAACCGTAAGCAAAGGATGCGACGGAGGCGTAATGGATGATGCATTTAGCTTCATAGTTAGCAACGGCGGCCTCACTACAGAAGCCAGTTATCCTTACCAAGCCACCAACGGCAATTGCAGAGCCAATGGAGCAACTAACGTCGTCAAAATAGTCGGCCACGCAGATGTACCGGCCAACAACGAGGCGGCGCTGATGAAGGCAGTTGCGAATCAACCTGTATCGGTGTCCATTGATGGCAGTGGAAAAGATTTTCAGTTTTACTCCGGCGGGGTTTTCAACGGCCAGTGTAGCACGAGAACAAACCACGCTGTAACGGTGGTGGGGTATGGAACGAGTTCTGATGGAAAACAATATTGGATAGTGAGAAATTCTTGGGGCACAAGTTGGGGTGAAAGTGGATACATAAGGATGCAAAGAGGTATTGGTGCTCAAGGCATTTGCGGTATTGCAGTGTATGCATCTTACCCCATTGCGTAATAAAGTACGTAGCAATTATGTACTGTTTCTTTGCCGGCAAATAAGACAGAAATTAGTTCTGCTCTACACCATTCTTTGGTGGAATAAATACATTGGGAATCAATATATATATATAATTCTGAATGATTGTAAAAGAGTTAAAGCTAAAGGTTTCATTATAGCCAATAAAATGTCAATTTCTAATTTAGCCATTATGTTGGTAAAACTCAAAAAAGTGAATGGTGCATATTGGCTCGCTCCATTAAACATATGTTATGACCTTAATGGGTAATTTAATTGGCAAACAATTACGTTTAAATTTAGTAATAGAGTAATCAAGGTAAAAGTTGAAGAGTTTTTTTTACAAAATTTAACTCTACCAATGAGATTAATAATTTAAACAAACAAAACGCAAAAAACTCGTATGACTAATTAAACTATGCATTTCATTTACTAAGTAAATCCATATTACATATAATTTAATTGATGCCATTCATTTTTATTGAATCAAAATTATAGACGGTGCTGACTGAGATCGTCAATTCGCGAGTACTCGAAACTCGACTCGCTTCAAACGCGAGATGATCAAAGGAGATATTCGACTCGATAGACTCGCGAGTAACTCGATAACACAAATATGATTGTTAAAATTGATATTTAATTCATTAACATGTTTATAATATAATCATTTTGTGTGTTTTTACATAATTTATACCAGTAAATTCATATTTCATGCAAAAATTACTTTTAAAAATTTATCATATTATCAATTATTTATGACTTTGCTTGAAAAAAACTTAATCGAAATAACTCGTAACTCGTCTCGAACTCGATAAAAATTAGTGATGGCGAGTTGAATTCGAGCGATACTCGAACCGACTCGCTCGATAAGCACCCCTAGGGAGGACACCCCAGAATACGGCGGTTGGATTGGGATTGGACGGTGGTTTTGACTGTCGTCCATGTTGGCGCCGTGCAATAGGCGCCACCGATGCACGGCGGTTATAACCGCCATATAACGTTTCTAAGTTCAGAAGTCTATTCGGATGGGATAGTTCCGGTTTCGTAAACGTGCTATATCCTGCAGCGCGCTGGAGACGTTTCCTAATACGGAAGTAGTTTAAGACTTCCGAAAGTTAGTAGGAAGTAAAAAAAATCACCGGCCAATCAGGCCAGCAAATTTAAAATCTGTGAATGAAAATCATATCCCAAATTTATGGGTAGCTATGGATTGATTAGATCGTACCCCGAAACACCAAAATCACATTAAGTATCATCCAAATTCTATTAATTTTGGCCTGAATCGAATGATCTACACATTGAAGTTGAAGTCAACTCTTTTTCTCCAGACCAGAAATTTAACTCTGATCATCGGATAATCTGAACTCCTTGATCGTCCGCATCAAAACCCAGTGCACAACAACCTTGGAATCACAACTCCGGCAAAGATCTATCGCGAAACTCAGTGGAGAATTTTAGTTAAATCTTCTGATAGCCCCAATTATATAAAAATTTGAACTCCCGTGAGAATAAGAATAAGAAGAAGGATGAGGTGATTCATGGTTGAAGATGAAGCCAATATGGTGTTAATTGAAAGGAGATAAAAGAGAGAGGGAGAGGGGGAGAGAGAGAGAGAGAGAGAGAGAGAGAGAGGAGAGAGAGTGAGAGAGAGAAGGAAAAAATATGGAGAATTGTGAGTGTATTAAGAAGGAGAGTATTATATAGATCAGTTCCTGAAACGTTTCCGACTTCGTAAATTATGTAGATTGCATCCCGGGCAGGTCCTATTTAGTTTACAAACTCGGATACTTAGTAGAACTCAGTGAACGACGGTTACACAAAAACCGCCGTGTATCACTACATCCGGCTAGTGCCAACTTGTTTCCGAAGTTGGAAACTAAATAGGATGGCGATTTCCATAAATGCACGCGGAACCGCCGTCCATTGGCAACGTGTTCTAAGATTTTTCCACTAGTGTAAGATGTAAGATTAGGCAAGGTATAAAATGTGGAACTAGAGTTTATATATGCAAACAAAATTTCGCATCCCCGCATCATTTTGAACTTAAGAGTCTTAAAACATCCATATAAGTCAAATTAAATAAATTTCAAATATTGTTCCATCACAGCTTAGAGTACACTCTAAAATTCTATTCTCTTCGAAATAGAAACTTTAGGGTGTCCATATACTCCAGTAAGGTAAATATTTTGATTGTCTATAGTAACAAGTGAATCAATGTAAAGAAAAGAGGAACTCTTCATTTCAACTTCAACATTTTTGTTCCACATGAGGGCAAGGAAACTGGAGTTTCCCATACGCCCTTGTGAAGCCACACCAAAACAAAAAAAAAATCAAATAAAAACCCTGAGCATCTACTTCTTCTACTCTTTTTTTTGTTTCACGAAGAAAAATAACATATGGTTTCCTCAAGCGCATCAAAGTGCGCAGTTCCCAAACTGCTCAGGCTTTCCCCAACCCGCGGCAGTTCCAGGTTAAGATATTCATTGGCCCTGACAGGGCAGGGATACCGCCTCTGCCTCTTCTTCGCCCTAACCTGCAATGGTAGGGGTTGCTGTTTGTGATACCTCAGTTGTAATCCTTCCTTTTTCCATTGTCAGCCTTGTCTCCTACAGAGTTGCATTATCCTCTTTCTCCTCCATCTCATCGATGAGAAATAGGCATTCGGGTCCCTTCTACTACACCCTACTCGTGGTCTGATCTCCATCGAGTTCTGCAACCAATTGACGTGCCAAATTGTTTGTTGATGTTCTTCCCTTAGGTCTCGGTGATAGTTTCCTTCCGTACTTAGCTATTATAGCAGCTTGTCTCTTCGATGGTGAAGCGTAGTGCACATGCACTTCTCTCATCAAAGGACTTAACACGAGTGACTGGGTTTCTTCTAGGTCAATTAACACGGGAAATTTGACTAGATTTTCTGCAAGTGGTTGTACATTCTCCAGGTTGGTCTCCCTAGATTCCTGCATGATTTGGGCTCTTTACAAGGTTGACTCAATGAGAAATCCTCCATTTCCACTACAAGTCTTTCCACTAATTCTCTCTCACCACACCACTATTGGAAAACATGTGTCGGACAACATCTTGTTGACTTATCTGCTCAACATTTAGGACATCATCCTCTCCTCCGTGACTGATTTGGAGAGCCGATCGAGGCGCTAGGTTGTTCCGATCTGGCCAACCTCCTTATCCGTCAATTGTACTAGTTGTGTCGTGGGAACCACGCTACTCTCTCATCCGCTGCTTTGAACAACACGCAAACCTTGGTCAACAATGTCCATCGAGACCTGCTTCTTCAATGCATCCCATATCGTTGCTAGGACTGGCTGGATATCCCTCTACAGGTCACTTTTTGGATATTCAGTGTCAATTTCTTGAACATGTTCCTTCAAAATTTTCTTGTCTACTCCCAAAAATTCCTTTATATAGTTTCCGCTGTCTTTAGCAGTGTCTGTCCCTTATGTTTGACGCATCGTCTAATGTCAGAGTTAGGATGGGGAATCCTTGGCTGGCATGTACTGGTAGCTGCCTGAGATGGAATCAATGAGTTTCGGTTGTAACCTCGACTCATGTTCGATGTATTTCTCCAAGACTGTTGAAATGTATTACCACCTCTCCAATTCCCTTGAAAAGGAGAATGATTCGGCAGACAACTGTATTCCTCAGCATAGTTTATCACATCCATGTCTTCCTCCTGGGCTAGCCACCTCACTGTACAGTGATCTCTATGATGATCGATGATACCACAATAGCTACAAATCTCAAGGAGTTTCTTGTACTTCAGAGGACACTTGAGACCTCCCTCCAAGGCTTGAAATCTCTTGATAGGCTTTGTGATATCAATTTCCACACGGATCCTGATAAAATTTCCTACAACAACGCCATCTACATCCTTATCGACCTTAACAAAATGATAAATTCTGTTTTGGCTGGACTCCACGTCTGGGATATTCATCACTTCTATCGGGACCTTCTAAATAATAACCCAAAAATGGAATCTATCGAACACTACCTCTGATCCTATCATGTCGGGAACCGGCTCTTTCAAGACCAAAAGTGAGCGATCCAATGACCAAGGTAACATATTGTAAATCCTAGTTCTATCCACTGCGCTGGGGAATTCGAACTTGTAGACGTTTTCGCCTAGGGTGCGCACCTTTAAAGAGTCACGGATGTTCCAAACCCCGGAGAATATAGTCTGTTAGGCAAGAGCTCTTTTACAGAAAGCACTAAAAAAGGAACAAAATTTCTGAAAACATAAAGCTAAAGTTAAATGGCTAAAAGAGAGTGATAAAAATACTAAATTTTTTCATCAATTAGTTTTGGAAAAAAGAGGTAGACTTCAAATCACAAAAATAAAAAGCTGCACGGGTTCTTGTCTGACAGAAAAAAGTGATATTGAGAATGAAGCTATTTCTTTCTATCATGATTTACTCATTGATCAACCACACCCTGACCAGGAGGTTTTTTCCTCTCATTTTCTGTCAAAAATCCCCACTGTAATCACTACTGAGGACAATGAAAGCCTAATAAAGCCAGTAACTTTGACAGAACTAAAGCAAATTGTCCGTGGCATTAATAAATCAAGCAGTCCAGGGCCTGATGGTTATACTGCAAAAAATTTCATTAAAACCTGGGACATCATTTGCATAGATTTGCTTGAGGCATCAAATGATTTTCTAGCTAGGTCTCATATACATAAGGGGATATCCAGTACTTGGATTACAATAATCCCTAAAAAAGAGACTCCTATCACATTTAGTGATTACAGGCCTATAAGTCTTTCCAATGTTACTAATAAGATTTTTTCTAAACTACTAATGGAAAGACTTAAACCATTGATGCCTAAATTGATTTCCCCACAGAAGACAACATTTTTAAAAAATAGGGACATATCTGATAATGTCATCTATATTAAAGAAATGCTCAGTTTTTTAAATAGAAATGATAGGGACCCTAACTGTATTCTGAAACTTGATCTAATGAAAACTTTTGATAGGGTTAGCTTGACTTTCTTAAAAAAAAACTCCAAAAATTGGGATTTCATAGTAAGTTTATTCAGTGCATTATGAAGAATCTGTCAAATGCTTGGTTTTCTATCCTTATTAATGGGTCCCCTGTAGGATATTTCAAAACTTCAAGAGGTATAAAACAGGGAATTCCATTTCCCCATTTCTCTTCAACATTTTTTCATAAATGTATTCCAGAAGCCTTGCCTTTGTTTTTGAATATGGAAAATTAGAATATTACTCCTTACCCAGAAACTCAATTCCTACATCCCATTTGAGTTATGCTGATGACACTGTCATATTTCTAAAAGCCTCCAGACCTAATCTTATCAAAATGAAAGCCTTTCTAGTGAAATTTGAGGAGACTTCAGGTCAAAAAATTAACTTTGAAAAAAGGGAGTTTTTTGTTAGGAAAAATGTTTCTGTGACCAAGCTAAGACAGATTAAATCTATAATGTGCATGAAACATGGTGGCTTACGTTTTAAATACCTTGGAGTACAGATCTATACATGTAGGGCTCTAAATATTCAATTCCAATCTATACTGGAAATGATTGAAAGTAGAGTCAGAAATTGGAAAAATGTGTGGTTATCTCATAGTGGCAGATTGACCTTGATTCAATATTGCTTTTACTCTCTACCACAACACATAAGGGCTGTTATGCTCCCCACTAAACAAATTATAAAAAAGATAGAAAGGAAACTTTCTATATTTTTCTGGGGAGCTACAGACTCTGGACCAAAAAAACATGGAGGAAGTGGGATTTTTAATGTAATCCCACTTCACAAATGGACTAGGTTTCAGGTCACTGTTCACCATAATTCAAGCCTTTTCCTGTAAATTATGGTGTAAGTACCAAATGGGAATAGCCCCTTGGACTGCTTTTTTTGGCTTCCCTACCTGATACAGCAAAAAGTAAATCAAAAATTTGAAAAAGGATCTGCACTGTAAACTTATTTGCTGAGTCCTATTCGAAAGTGATACATGGCAGGGGTGAGTGTAATATGTGGACTTCCAACTGGACTGATTGTGGTCCACTGGAAGACATATATGAACCTAGCATTGACAACATTTTTAGCCTTATAGTAGCTCAGTTTGTTGACAACAAAACACAGCTACTCCCATGGCTATCCAATAACCTTCTCCCCATGTCATAGAGATACTTCAGTCTGCTACCATATTTCCCCATAGACCAGATATACTAATATGAAAGCCTGATCCCTTGGGTAGATTCACTTTTAAAACTGCATATGAGAAGCTCAGAGAACAGAAACAGGCTTTCTCAGTTATGTCAAAAATCTGGGCTCCTGAACTTCAAAACAAGTCTCCACATGTGGAGACTTTTAAATGCTTTATTGCCATTTGATGACATTCTCTCTCACTTTGGCTTTCACCTACCTTCAAAGTGTTGTTTTTGCCTGAACCCCGACTCATTACACCACTTCTTCTCTGAGTGTTCTGTTGCTTCAACTCTATGGGAATACATGCATCAAATTTGTTTCTCTGAATTTTTCAGGTGTGATAGCTCGTGGGACAAACTTGCTACCTGCTGGGCTTTCACTGGCCTCTCTAAGGCTCATACTAAGATCAATCAGATGGCACCTGCCCTAGTGTGTTGGATTCTATGGAAAGCCAGGAACGAATGGTTGTTTGAAGAAATTCCTCCATCAACAGCTGCAATGGAAATAGAACTCAAGGATTCTTTATTTATGGCCTTCATAAAAAATCCAATGAATCTGACAAGAGAAGTGGATAAGGAACTTGCAGAATCCGGTGCCATTCCTCTGCCATACATCCCTCCCAAACCAAACTTCATCCCTATTATATGGAGAAGACCAATTATAGGATGTAAAGTGAATGTTGATGTAGCATGGTCAAATGGCAGGACATGTATTGGAATTATAATCAGAGATCAACATGCAACTCTGATTGGAGCAAGAACTTGTTGTACCTCCTCTACCTCTCCCATTCAAGCTGAGATTTTTGCAATAGAAAAGGGAATCAAAGCTGTAAGATACATGAACATCCCCCTCTTCTGTGTGGAATCTGACTGTCTCCAGGCCATCCAAATGATTCTCAATCCTGAAGCTAGACAATGGAGATTGTTACACCTGCTAGATTCAGTACACTCCACGCTTGATAACTCTAGCATCACACACACTCTGAGGGAAGGTAACCAGTCTGCAGACTCTCTGGCAAAACATGCAATCACTACTATGGATGAAAAATCCTACTTATGGAGCTCACTACCCTCTAAAGTTAAGGGACTCCTTACTCTTGATGCTATACAGGTTCCTTCACTTAGATCCTCTTCTTCTGGTGATATTGATCATTTGTACACCCAGCCAGGGGCGGCCCAATAGTGAGACCAATGTGGCCCTTGTCTCAGGCCCAAAATTTTTAGTAATTTTAGAGGCCCAAATTTTTAAAAAATATAACTAATCATATATTAAAAACTCAGTATTTTGGCCTTATTTAATTTATAATCCAAATTTTTTGGGCCCATTTAAAACTAAAATAGCCTTTCAAACCCCTTTTGTTATAAAAAAAAAATTAATTGTTAAAAAGAAAATTTTAAGGGAAAAAAGATAAGGGTTTTCAATCCATCCTCATGGAACCTCCCTTTATTCGACTGTCTATCCCTCCCTTTGTCGGACTTATTTATTTATTTATTTTCAATTTTGTTTGATAGAAAATGATTTCATAAATAATAAATATGACTGTCTTTTTTTATTTGTCGAATTTAGTTATATTTTTTAATATTAGGAGATCTTTTTTTAAAAAACCGCCTCAGACCCTAAAATAGTTAGGGTCGGCACTGCACCCAGCCTTTTGTATGATTAGTCTGTTAAATATTACCTAGGCATTTTTTTCCCTTTCCATCTCCCTGATTACTTGCAACTGTTATGACGGCTGACTTGTTTTCGTTTTTAACGTTGGCTAATAAGTTTCTTTAACTAGATTGTAAGTTTCAAATTAGGGGCATGAGGATGACACTTTTTCTGTCATCTAGAGATTGATTTTTTGATAGCCTAGTCCTTATGGCTATGAGGATAATTGTAACAAACTGAGCTCTGTTGCTCTCTTATTTATTTTGCTTTTATTTTTGATTTGGGGTGCTTATAAATTCCCCTACTATGTAGGTGGCATTAAAAATAAATACATGTAGCGAGGATGAAAAATGATTGAATATAAGCTGCATTAAGTATATGTTACTTTCAGCCAAAATAAGTGTTGAATGATGTCCGATTATTTACCTAGATTTGTCCTTGTAAATCACCACTTGAATAATTCGAGATAAATTAAATGTTTAAACCTGACAAATTATCGTTTGTCATTTATAGGATTCTATCACTGATGAATATTGTATTATTCGGTATGCTATGTTACATAGAATTCTATCAATCAGAGCTATCTGGATGATACAAAGTAAGTTTTCAATCTCTTACTCTCATATTTATAGAGAAGCGAATTCAATGGCTGATTCTTTGGCAAGATTAGCAAGTAAACATAGGCAAAACTACAATTTCACACACAACACAATGCCTAGAGAAATTATGGGTTTGGTAAATCTTGATATAAAGGAATTCCCTTATATTAGATTATAAGGACCTTTACTGCTAATATTTATCTTTTTGTTTCAGGCGCAAGGCCTATGGTGACCAGACAACATGGAACTCAAATATCAACTAATGACAGAAGAAAGCACTCTGGTAGAGGGAATACAATTCAAACATAGTAGCTTTGATATACTCCGTGCTTGTCGGCAGATTTGGGGTCGCTTAGCAAGCCCTAACGTGCTTGCAAGTCATGAGTTCTCTTGTCGGCAGAATTGGTTTTCGCTTAGCGATGCCTAACTTACTTGCTTGAGTTGACATGAGTATCATCACATACTTTATACATGTATCATAATTCCACTCTTATACCTTTATAACACTCAGACTATTTTAGTATTTGACTTGAATTTTATTTTAATGGGTGTGGTGAGCCCAATATATATCACTCCACTTCGTGTAGCATTCAAAAAATAAACATAGAATTCTATCACAAATCAAATTATATTGTTATTGAATAAAATTAAATACAACTAATTTAAATTGAACTGAATAATATACTTATAAGTTTAAGAGAATGAGACCTAAATATTGATTTCTTATTTATCATAATAATAGGGTTCCCTTATATAAAATTTTGTGCATGAGGTTATGTCGCCTGTGACGGTTTTGTGATGGAAACGTTAGTTATATACATTCAATTCCATTTCCTATATGGTACAACGGGTGTACGTACCCCACCTCTATTATATGTGTTTCCCACCTTAATATGTACTAACAATTGTTCTACATACTATTAACTTCAAGAAAGAATTGTGCACATATACTATTTATAGCAATAAAAATTATAATGCACAATTATTCTTATTTAAATACACATTTTCACATTTTAAAATGGACTTGGGTATATACCCGTTGTGTGTAATAATTTGCGCATTCAATTAATTTCACTGTCACTTTCATTTGTGGGACTTGATCTAGAGTTAGACATGTCCAACGGTAAGACAGTTGAGCAAGTATATATTGGCATCTTCCCATTTATGTAACCCACAGTGACTGATGATGAATAAGTATTAGCAGAAATATGACACTTTTAAAACTAACTGTTTGCTTATGAGATTAAATTTCTGAATTTTTAGAAAGTATTTGTGTATTGGTTCAGTGAAGTTGAATTCTTAATTCATACTATCAAAATATCCATAAAAATATTCAAATTGAATATTTAAATGTCATTCAAATACTAAAATATATAAAACTAGCGTAAGTTTGAAAGTTGTAATGATATCAATTAAGAAGGCAAACTTAAGTCATACACAAGCACCTTTACAAAACTCATGATATATGAGCACATGCACAAATACTCAGTATCAAATTAAGCATTTTACTTTTTATAAACACGCGAAGAATATATATATCATTGAATAGTTCGTTACCAAATGCAGTATGCAATTCATAGGTCACCAACCTAAGTACTCTTATTAGATGGAGTGGGCCTCAAGTTGTACAATTTTCTGCAGTACTTTTGTGTGAGGAGATCGAAATCTCAGTAAGAGACGTACGTACCTCAATAATTTATGGGTTCTGCTTCCATGATTTAGGCTAATTAAGCAGAAAACATATCATTCATTTGGCTTCTTAGTTTTCTCTCAAAATGCTATCTTTTGATCAAGATCATGATCTCATATTGCAGTTCCTTTTTACTCCTGAGCCACAGAATTTGAATCTGATTCCTGAAGAAGTACTGCAAGCAAATCCGATATTGAGCGAGAAAAGAAAATCATCCCATATTGATTCAGGTAAAAAGGTCCAAGAAGTCGAAACCCCGAAAGATTATGAAAAGAGAATTACCCACAGAGATGCTGAGAGAAAAAGAAGGCAAGAAATGGCTGTTCTTTACGGAGAGCTGATAGGTCACCCTCCAAGGGTGACACCCTCCTGTCCACGTGGCGTGTTCCGGTTGGACAATAACTATAATTTCATTTTGTTTAATTTTAGTGTTGGCCCAATAGGACCCATGTGTGTCCCATGACTTGAAAATTTACCAAGTTACTGAAATATGTAACTCTTCCTAATATTTGTTTAGAAAAACATTAGTCAAAGTTGAGAAATACTCCGACACTGGCACCGACATTTTTTCTCCGATCTAAGTCTCCCGTCTTATACAAACTGTATGACGACACCGAAATTTTTTCTCCGAACAAAGACACGGTTGTGAATGTGATAGACGTCAGCCGGTTAGGATCATCTTTTTGCTGAATCTGTTCGCCGATCAAAGTTTGCCGGTCAAAGGGCCGGTTAGAGTTTGCCCGTCAAAATTTGAAGCATCCTGCCGGTCAAAAGTTCGCCCGGTGGCTAGCCCATAAAAGTTTGCCGATTGGGATCCCGTTGAAGTTTTTATCGGAGTTGAAAGAAGGCAATTAGGAAGAGGTAATTTGTTTCTTGCTTGTTTTTGTATGATTTATGAAAATTGGAATTCAGTTTAAGCATCTTGTATTCCTCTACCATGATGTGATTGTTGTGTCAAGATGAGCTAGAGTGTTTATCGAAAATATGGACATAAAAACTGTAAATTTGCCTAAGTGATAGTTGCCTGTGTAGGTCGAATATTCAGTTCATGGATGTTGAACCCAACTTGGGCCACCTTCACATATGAATTGAATCCACTGCAAGAAACAACTGCATGTATGTGATAGAAATTTATACGATTAACCAAGTGCAAGGCAGTGTGTTTAGTTTAATTTATCTGGTATAAATTCTAAATGGAAATGGTTGGTTTACCTAAATGTATGCCTCCTTCAACTGTAAGCAGAGTACATTACCAGTGTCTACTCTTTCGTATTCACCGTTGCAGCTCCCGCTTCAAGGAATGAATTATATGTAAAAAGTTCCAAGCATTCCCTGAACATTGTCCATAAAATGTATCAGCTTTGTACCTCATCTCTTGAGGGGCTTTTCCTCCATTGGAGAAACTCATCAGTCAAGCTGAGTAGATTAAATTTTCAGTCTGAGTTGTGACATATGAGATGTATGTACTTGTGTAAATGTGTAGTCTGTTTGTTTGTGCTTGTCTGGGCGAATCAAAATCGAAACTTGTTCCTAGACATTGTATTATCTTATTTGAGTATTGAATACATGTATTATCTTATTTGATGTAATGTAAAATACATGGTTTTTATTTTCAGGGTATTAGATGAACAGAAATTCTGCTAATGAAGGGGCTTTTTAGAGGAGCCAGCTCCTAACTGTTTAGAGGTTCTTTTTAACGGTACAAAAATTTCTCTTTGCTGTACTGAAATTTTACTTGGTGTTCAAAACTAAAAACCAACTTCAAAGCTACTACCTGGCCTAAACTGAAATATGGTTATGATTTGATCGGGTGCAGGTGATGGATTCAAATGTGCAGTATGCAGAGAATGATGGGGATGGGAGCTTTGTTGAGATAATAAATGGCATCCATCGTCGTTATGTCAGAAACATTAATGGTGATGGCCTTGATGTGGTTGAGATTGAAGATGTTGGTCATGATGAATCTGACACTTGTGAACCTGGTGATGAGTCACAGGTGGAGGATGTGGGTTTAATGCATTGTAATAGGACTGGTACAAGTACTGATGACGATAATAACGTTTGTGTAGTGGAGGAATTCAATGAAGAAGGGGAAATGATACTTAGGTATCTCCTGGACCAGGATGGAGAAGGAAGAGAAGAGAAAGAAGAGAATGAAGTGATACCGCCACCGTTAGTGAGACCAGTGAAATTTCAGAGGTTCAGCTCCGGTGGCGATTTCTTAGAGCAAATGAACATCTATGCGTACTCATCCGGTTTCACAATTACTATTAAGGAGCCAGTAAAAGACAAGAAAGATATGGTATTCAATGGGCCTGCTCAGGATGTTGATGACCTGTTTACTTTCGACCTTGTCAGAAAGTACAAGAATCACCGCAAGCTTAGACAACAATGCAGCAAGGCAGGTGTCCCCAAATCCCGGAGTTCTGATCCAAATAAAAGTACAACTTCCAGAAAGACCATGTGTCCGTGGAAGGTAAACGCTTGTAGGTCGCCTAGTAGTGGAACAAGCTGGAAGATCACGATGCTGAACGATGAGCACAATCACGAGTTGGACCCAAAACTGAGTGGGCTGTTGTGTAAGTACCGAAGGATGTCAGTGGGAGATCAGACCAAAGCTCTGGAAATGTACCGAGGTGGCATTGGGATTTGTAAGATTTATGGTCTATTTGTCAGTAGGTATGATGGGATTGACAAAGTACCGTTCCTGGAGCGGGACCTGAGGAACTTTCTCAACTTCTCTGCTGGGGAAAGATTGAAGGGAAGTGATTTTGTTAAAATGGAGACATACTTCAAGAAGATGAGCCTCGAGTGTCCTGGTTTTTTTTACGAATTTGAGACTGATGATCAGAACCAGTTGAAGAGCGTGTTCTGGGCAGATGCTAGATGCCGTGTAGCTTTCAAGGTTGTTGGCGACACCGTATCTTTTGACACAACATTTTTGTGTAACCGGTATAAGTACCCATTTGCCCCATTTTCTGGAGCTGATCATAATGGAAACACCATTTTGTTAGGATGTGCGTTGCTGTCGACAGAGCATGAAGCCAGCTTTGCCTGGCTATTCCGGACCTTTAAAAAATGCATGGGGAAGCAACCAGATAACATTCTCACAGATCAAGATGTTAAAATCGGTAAGTAAATATGTTTCTCATATTTTCTAGCTAGTGTTTTTATTTATTGTGTCTCACTTAATTGTTGGACATAGTATCGCGTTGTAAAATATTGTTATTAACCGTGATGAAGAATTGGTGAATTCGACATGTTTAAAAAATGATTGGCTAAGCTGAATGAACATTGTATAGTCTGCTCAACATTTTGGAAGGACGCAAAATTCAATAGTAAAGTTAAGTTTCTGATGTCGGCTTGTGATGACTAATTAATATGTCCGTGAAGTATGTGTGAGTAACAGATATTGTGTGTTGCAATTGTCATGGTAATAAATTGGACATGTAAAGGCCTAATTTAATTAGTGAACCTTAAGAAAGGATATGACAACATAAAAATTGGTAGCTAAAAAAGTAACAATATAGTTCAATTAATCATTTAGAAGGAAATTCTAATCTTCAAATCTATGTTCAGATTTACATAGTCATGTGGGACTGATTCATTTTAAAGTTAATACAGGTTTGATAAACAGTAAATGTTGTAAACATAAAAGACAGTTGACAGTAGAAAATATATTCATGTGATTTTATCAAAGTGCTTCATGAATCTGTTTAATGTACTAATCATGATGGATGTTAGAAGAGTGTTGCAATACAGTCTTAGGTAATCTGGGAAATAAATAGGTGAAACAATACATGCACTTTTGATATAATAATATTTGAAACAGCCCTTTATCGCAGGGTTGGATTATTTATGGACCAGAAATTAAATAAAGTTGAATGGGAAAAAATTAGAACAATTCAGAAGCGTTTTTGAAATATATATGAATAAAAATAATTTTCTAAGTGCAACAAATATAATTTTGTTGGTGTCATTTCCAACTGAATCCCAGATTTTCCGAATGAAAAGATAAATAATAGCGAGGTACCTTTACTCCAAATTTATTTGTCAGCTCTGTGGAAATGCCACTGTAGACACACGTTAGCTAGGGACAGAGGTAAACGGTTTATTTTGTAGTATGAAATTAATTTCAATTCCTGGTAGACCAAAGTTACTTCACACGGTGCCACCATTGTGTTTTGTATTGATGCTCACAATTGACTGTTACATTGTCGGGACTTGTTGCTGAATCTCAGGTAATGCGATACAGTCAGAATTTCCCGGAATTAGACACAGATGGTGTTTGTGGCATGTGAAGCAGAATGCTAGGAAGCACCTCGGAATGTTGCCTCAGTGGGGGGAAATATCCGATAAACTGCAGGATATTTTGCATGATTAATTTTCTGTGGAGGAGTTTGAGTGTGAATGGAAAGTTTGGGTAAACGAGTTTGGAGTTGGTGGCAACGGCTGGGTTCAGAGGGCGTATGCAGACCGGGAAAGGTGGGTGCCCGTTTACTTCAAATCCATATTTTGGGCTGGAATGTCTAGTACTCAGAGGAGTGAAGGGATGAACAGGTATCTGAAATTGTTCGTTAATGTTAACACAAGTCTTGGAAAGTTTGTGGAAGAGTATGGCAAGGCTGTCAGTAAAAGAGTGTTTGAGGAGGTACGGTGTTCGAAGATTGGAAAGGATCGGTCTTCGCGTAAGACTAGCAATCATCCATTTGAAGATGCCTTTGATAAAATGTATTCTCGGAACCAGTTCTTGAAAATGCAGGAGCAGATGACAGATATGAGACACAACGCTGCCACCGTAGAGAAAGTTATAGATGATACCAATGTTGAGTATAAAGTTGTGGTTAAAACTTTCAGGGAAGGATGGACGAAGCGAAAGTATTTCAGGGTGGTAATTGATCGTAGTACTGTGGATGTAAAGTGTGAATGTCAATTGTTTGAGTTCACTGGTATTATTTGTTGTCACATGCTGCGTGTGTTTTGGGAAGAGGACATTGGCATTGTTCCTGTGGCGTACATTTGTGAGCGGTGGAGGAAGGATGTTGTGAGAGAATACGAAAGTATGTCTTATCCAATGGAATCTATAAGACCTCCTGTTAGCTCTGAGGTGAAACGGTACAATGAAATGCAGAAGGTTTCCGAGAGCATTTCTGCAATTGTGATGTATGACGAGGTAAGACACCGTGAGACGCTGGAGAAACTAAATGTTATCCATTCAGAATTGAAACAGAGCATGGCTAATGTCGAGGGCGACGCATCCTTTGGGGTAGGAAGTGTTGGATCTAGGTATAGGGCAGCAGCGAAAGCAAGGGAAGCCCAAGATCTGGATAAGGAGCGGCCGGTGGATGTTGAGCCATCACTCCCGCAGGTGAAGGATCCTATTGACAAGCGAGGGATGGGACGCGGGGCTGCAAAGAGGAAGTTGTCGTTTGCAGAGAAGAAAAAAGGACAATGGCGCAACCGGAAGAGGGGAGCTGGTAAAGAAACAAATGCAAGTAATCCGAACACGCCTATAAAACATGTCGAGGTAATTTACATGGACAATGTCACTATTGATTAGGAATTGCAATATCTTCATCTGATCATTTGCACTTTTGGCAGAGTGTTTTTTGCCGACAATGGCAGCCTACAGGTTTGGCTGGATGGAAGCCTGGTGTGACGGTAACGGGAAGCGCCAAAATTCAAGTGGCAGCTAATCCCTTCACCCAAATCTGATGAAAAATCTTGATATGATGCACCAGAATACAATTTCATCTTATCAGATTTGTTGTAGGACTGATAGACTGTTCTTTTTCTGTGCATGGCAAAGACTAGACATGTTTATTTGATGTTTAAAATATTAATTGTAGTACTATTTGAAAGACATCAAATAGTTAAAGTCTCACTCTGAGCCCATTGTTGGTTGTTGCTTCAGCCCAAAGTAATATTGGGCTGAATTTTCAGGAAGTGTGGGAGGCTTAATTTATTTTGAACAATTCAGGCAGTCCAGAATTTATTTGAATTTTTGCTGAATTGTTGGCTTGTGTCATGCTAATTATGATGGATTTAAATCCAATGTCCACAAAATTAGATTTTTTATTTATAAGCATCAGTCCATTTAACAGCTGTGGTATTCGGAATTTGGTGCCAGTGATTGGTACACACTTATTTTGTATCAAATTCAGCATTTAATTATAATTCCGGCTCATGTGAGTTTCTGCTAGCCTTAAATGTTATGTAGTTTGCTACCTCACTGCAATTTTGAGCTCACAGTAATGTCTGCATTTCAGCACAGATGCAATGTCGCTATCTCATTCTGCTACTTGTTTTTTGGATTCACGCTAACTATATGAACGAGCGAATAATATGAATAAAAATCAGTTACAAACATACATACAATACCGACATTGTCATACAGAGTTCGAATGAATTCTTCATATTGAAAAGACTGGAAATGATGAAGATGGAACAACACATCGCAGGAATTCTTGTGATTAAGACCGAATGTCATGCTCGACACATGGTCTGATCAGATCAGATCATCGGTGTCCATTGGAGCTGGCTTCTGTACCGTTTCACAGCCTCGCTCGGGAAGATAAGATTGTTGCATTTTAGTTCCACTAATCTGTTAGCCGCTTCAACGACTTTGACCCGCTGCAAGTTTATGGTTGTAGAAGCAATGAAGGCGCAGAAATAAACACGCTTCCTCACCCGAATGTGTTCCTGAAATCCAACATTTTTTAATTAAAATTACGTAAGAATATTGGGGCCATAGTATGCTGAATTTTTAGTCAGCATATAGATTAAGATTGAAACCACATTTGAAGTACCTCATTCAGGCAGAGTGTGGGAGACGAGAATGGTGAAGTGGGACTGTAGCACTCCATCATATGCATCACCGTCACACCACTGTCGTGATCATGAATCGAGCGGCTCCAAGGTGGGTAACTGAGCTGCATGGTAAACATGGTGAGCTGCTGTTTCCTGTCATCCCCCAGTCTATCCAGGACTTTCCACAAATACACCAACTACGAATGAAGATTTTGGACCAAGACATTAATCTCTCATTTACTGTAAAAAAAGGAATGAACACGGTAAATAATGGATATGCATGCGCTTACTAGCTTTGATTCCATGATTTCCCAGGCAGAACGGGAGGCCCTATACACCGTGTCGATGCAAACAATTTTATGATTGAGGAAGTCTACGATCATGACGGTGTAATGAGATCCTATCAAAACCGGAATGAAAATCTAGGGAACACACAACAATTGTCAGATGTATAAGGAAATTGATAATATCATGACAAGGGCTGATTCGATCGCATGTGCAAGGAGTTACCATTTCTGGTTTCTGAATTTGGTGTCTGTTGTTGCTTGCTGCAATCCATGAAAACCAGTGGTCAATCTGCTCATCCTCAGACTGATTGTTATCCTGTTTAGCCAATCAGGTTGGATGTAGTTGTTATGTTTTTTGAAAATAAACATTGAAGATGTACGCATCTGACATAGTTCTAGATAGTAAGGTCTTGCACTGCAGCTATCTACTGTTACGGACATTTACAAATGCAACAGTAATCAACACATAATATTTGTGACTGATTAAATAGCAAGTTCTAGATGTCATGTTGTATAACTAACCTTTACAACAACGTCAAGATACAGTTTCTCCGGTGTCCCAAGTGTGGTAGAAGTCTGCATCAGGGATCTTGCCCAAGCGTTAATCACTGAAGGGGCAATGGGAAGACCGATATCTAGGGTTTGCATATCATATCTGAACAGAACTAAACCCTGAACATCCTCGTATATGTACTCGCTGAAATGATTCAAAGCCAAAAGTACAAATTCATTGGCAGTTAGGGTTGCCTGAATGGTTGAAAATGATTAATCTTACTAATGAAAAATCAGAGCACTGACCTGTCTGCCAAGTTAGCATTCTTCGAAATGCAGTAATCAGCAACGTCAGCGTAAGAGCGGGGGAGACACTGAGTGCTGCAGTTGTACCTGCACAATAATTTGCTTAGAAACAGACCCTTGTAATTCTTGCCAACCAGATTCAGCAGGGTTTCACGAGCTGGATTGGGTCCGTCGACACTACTCTTGACAGCGATATCATCACCGCCATCTAAAAGGGAGTTGACAGCTTGCCTGACGGAGATCAGTTTATTTATCACCTCAGTGAGCCCATTTGTTAATGAAAATGGCGGCCCCAGACGATCAAACGACACATGAGTGTTTATTGACCTCAGCTTCTGTCCAGTCATTCGCAGGAGATGAGAACTCAACACCACCTGCAGATCACGGGCAAGGAGGATGACTGCCCTCTCGTCGTCCTATACCCAAGACAGAAGGATTACAAGTTCAGCCACATACCAGGGTCGAATCATTATGTTTATAAAGTGTATGTGAATAACTGTGAGTGATTTTCCATATAGGAACCCTGGTTGTTATTGTAGACAAATACATGTTTCCTTAAACATCATCTTAACATTTTAATTTCATCAGTTTAGCAAGAGATAGCGTTGGACGCTAAATTTTGTTGACAATGTACTATTAACAATTCAGTACTAATTAAATTCATTTGAAGCAAATCATTGAAGAACAGCCAAATGGATTGAATCCAAACTTACACAATCGAAGATATTCTCCAATTCACGGTCGCCCTGGTAGGGCCGCTCCAACGGAAACCATATGACATCATCTTCGTCCTTCATATTGTCCTGGTTCATTTCGGAAGCCCGTGTTGGGGTTGTTCTCCCTCCCGTACCTGGCATCAGTTACAGGGAATGAGATTTCAATTCAATCTGTGACATTTAACATGTATATAGAACCAAAAAAAATCGACAACCCCAAAATGCCCCAGCCAGCAACAACAAAGCAAGACAAACAGAACCGCTAAATATTAAACATGTTCATACTTCTCAGGATCCACAAGCGACATTTATTTTCTTAAATACATTAAAACAACAACGGTGGAATCATTACCTATAAACGAATCTTCGATTAATTCTGTGGGAGAGGCCACATCCGCGCTGTTTGCAGAGTCGAGAAGACACTCCGGCCAATCGGGTCCTCCATCCGCGTCGCTGTTGTCACAGCTGAAGTGGTGTACGTGACCGGCGCTGGTGGAGTAGCTTTGATATCCACTCATTCCACTGCTCGGCATGTTCTGCGAGTATGGATTGTGGTTTTTCCGGAGTAACTGTAACTAGATGGAAAAGAGGGATAAACTGGGACTTGGACTTTTTCGAGACAATAGAAATGATTTAAAAGCTGGGGTTAAATTCCGAATCAATCCAATCCGTTGCTTTTTATTACAAACTCATCCACGCAGATACCATATTGCTTATTATGCCCCAAAATATCACCCAAATTGCAGTTTACACCCAATATCGACACGACACCAACGTTGTTTTACATTATTTGTATTTTAAAATAATAGTAAAGTTCTGACATTCACTATTGACATAATTTTGACATTAAGAGAAATGGGAATCAATTTCTCGAAAATGAGATTTTTGTATTATCAATTTAATATATTAAATTACATAATTTTGAAACATGTTTGGAAAAAATTACCAACTACAATATATTTGTAATTGATCAGTTTTTGACACTTCATATTTTAATAAAATTGTGTAACTTTCAGTGATCAAACAATCATAAATATAACATTGCTGTTCATGATAATAAAAAATTTGTTCTTACCTAATATTAGTATTTGATGATATATTTATCCCAACTATCTTTTCGTTCGACTTCATAATACATAATCCTAAAAGAAGGATACATTATCATTTTGAATGTGAATGTTTAAAATACACGAAAATCTCAATTGTTATGCACCGCGACTTTGAAAAATTACTTTGATTACATTTAAAATAAGACTGTAGATCATGATTCTTAAATTCAGGTCGTCGATAAATATTTGTTGCGCAATTAGAATATATCTCATTCAAGAGACGGTCATATTTACACCATTAAATCTCTATGTTCTACCCGAAACACTAAATCCTTAGCCCTAAACCCTGAGCCATTAGAAAGAACGGTAAACCATAAATCGACAACCAACGTTCTGAGAATCGTTCAGCGGTTTGCCATGTTGATGAATCTAAATTTAGATGAAAAAATTATTTCTTATGATGTTGGTTGATTTAATAGTTAGTTAAAACATTCGGATATTGGGATTATTTAGAATGCATATGTATCGACAAATGATCTACGTAGAATTAAGATACAGCTATAGACATATTCTAGAAATATTATATACTTAGGCGATTCTTGACTTGGACTGCGACGAACTGAATTGAGGTACGTATAGCTTAACTAATAGTATTAATGTTGAACTAATATATTGGCTGTATTAATGAGCTTATTGTGACTGCATAGAGAATGCAGTAGTAGTACATAAATGTTTATATTGACAACCAATTCATATCTCAATAGAAACAAAATGTCTACGTCAACTTCCACACTTACAACCACCTTAAGTACCACGCGTTATCTGAAGTCGGGATGCTAATCGAGCAAGCTACCCGAGATTACCGGGTAGCTGGACTCGACTCAATAACCATATCATTCTTGTCCGACTCGAACCGACCACTGAAATGTTTAATAATTCCCAGTCCAACTCAAACTCGTCAATATTTATCCATTATCCATGTCAAACTCGAACTGGAATAATTATTTCGTTTTTTAAAAATTAACTTAACCAGTTATTGCACAAGTTAATATCTTATTCAAAATTAGTATACAAGTGACCTTCATCCAAGCCTATCACACAACCTATCTTACTACACCTACACTTTATACACATAATAGAATCATTTATTCTTTATACTTTACATTCATATTGTATAACCGTATTAAATATATGCTAACACTACCGTAACAATATACAAAAAGTCAAAAGACTGATCACATAACCGGATTTTAACACATATGTATGATGAAATGTCTAATTATATGTATGTGGGTTTGCATATACATGATGACATGAATACTAATGCAATTCATTAGTTAATTCGATATTGAGTAGCACGTAGATAAAAACTAATTAGATTAGATAGTTGAGCAATCTGAATTTATAGTACAACCTCATTATCGTAAAAAAGTTACAACTATTACACTAGTTCATTTACACACGCGTTTTTAGAGCCTTGTTGGACTCTGCCAAAAGTCGATTCGTTAACCGTTTTAGTCGAGTCGATCTGGAATCGAGCTTGACCAGGTCAAGGTTAGGCCAGATTTTGACGATTGTCAATCTCAAATTACTAGCGAGTTGACGATCTCAATTCACATCCCTAAACTAGCTAAATTATCAAATGGTATATAGTAAACGCCTTAATTTAGTAAATGGTTCGATTAGAAGACTATGTAATGTAAAGTCCTTAAGTTGATATATATAAACATTTCTTCAAAAAAAGAGAAAAAACAAAATTTCCAGCACTCAGCCACCCTTCATGGTAGCGGATGCTATTCATTACTATATTTTTCAACATCCGATATGTTTGATAAGAAAATTAAAATAAAACGGGGATTTTAAATTTTAGGGCATCATGTCTGATAAATGATATAACACTTCCATGTGAATAATGTCGCATGTACATAATCAAAAAAATAATAAACATGATAATTTGAAAATGTTTATACATGATCATGTCATAAATACATGTCATTACAAAGCCTAAATACAAATTCAAACGTAATTTATAAACTGCGACATTACTTCAAAATATGTAACATAGATTTATAAAATATGTTGGACTTGTATAAAAAAAATCGTGCTTGTAACATCAAATATTATGGCTGATTGGTTCGGTAACAGATTGTTGCAAAATGTGGGTATGTATCCATAAAAAATGTAACACTTCCACTTTTTGATATTGACTGACCCGTTGCAGTTCATACGGGTTTCCTGGAAAAGCTGAAAGCTTTGAGTGACCACTCACTCTGCTCAACAAGTCATAGCTTACTCTACTGCTACAACTACTAGACACCAACTGTCAAAGGCTTTATGTGTTGTGGAAGGAAGCGTATAAAATACAATACTGGACTGACACAGTGGTTGTAGCCGTTGTTCATTACGTGAGAGACTCCATGGCGAAGAACTGTGTCTGATGGAGGCATGGGAAATTGTTGATAAAGCATGTGGAATTGTGTCAGGGAATCCCATCGTCGGAAAAAGGGTAAATTTGTGGTTATGGTGGTGAAACAACAGAACAACCATCACCGACATCATGTACATCCGCCTCGGAAATTATTTTCTAGATAGGAATTTACAACACTTTGGAATATTCGTGCGCCACCACTACACTACAAATATTTCAAATATTTAAATTTAATATCATATTATAAATGTTGTAGTATATGAATAGAAAAATAACAAGTATAAATACGATTACCATCAGCCCGAAGATGATATTTTTATTTTGATATGTTTTTAAACCAACCCCCCAATAACCCAGAACAAACAGGACCATACCTAGCAGAATATACAAGGGAAAATAAACCTCCATATCATATCATATGAATTAGTGTTTGGTGCGAGAAATATTATTTCTGTTGGGTTAAATTCAGGTATCAATATCGATATCACCTTCGATAGAAAACACTAGAACTAAATAAGTTATATCCTTTGAATTTTATGAATCATACTCATATTACATTTTATTATATTCCATGAAGAATCAAAACATCGTTCAGATTAATCAATTATAAGACATTGTATAGATCTGAAGTTTAATAACGGTTTTGAAGTTTAATAACGGTACACTTCAATTAAGTCCTATATCGGAATGCCAACAACGTAGTTGTTACTTTATAGCATCGTCTCCACTATTTTTTTATAGCATCCTCTTCACGTAAGACCACTGAAGATAATTTAACAATCGTTGTTGTTACGTGAACTTTGTAGGGAAACTAATGATTTGACTATGTAGAAGTACTTATATGACATGGAGAGCAAAGTTAATTATCCTTGGCCTTGTTTAAGCACTTCTACTGAGGAACCATTTTTTCCTAACTTATAAAATGCTCGTCATTTGTGGAGGGAAACACAATGGCGGGAAAATTTTGGAGGGAAATTTGCTGCCTATAAAACAAGAGCACTACTAAATCAATGTGGATTAGGTCAATAATACCAAACATCCATACATTTGAACCCTCAAAATGGTTTGCACTAGGTCTTCCAGCCAAGCCTTGTTTCAACTTTTGGATTCCCCCCGCAAAAAACATCTACTCATCTCGATGGTCAAGAAAAACAACATCAAACCCAAAGCACCACAAAGCACCATTCCAGCAAGTTTTCGAGCTCTAAAGCGTTTCTCAACATCTGCTTCTCCCTCAAAACCTTGCCGACCGGCAAGTGTTGTCCATGCTAATGAACTACCCCCTGCTCCAGCCCCGATTTATCCCGCCGTCGTCATTGCAGCACCAGTTGTACCCGTATCAGTTGTACAGGAGTTTGTTGTTGTCCCTGAGGCAAACCAGGAGGGGGAACCAGAAGCACTCCCTGGTGGTGTAGCTGTCGTCGATGAAGACTTCATGCCTGCGGTACAGAATCCGCCAGCACCGCTAAATTTCGTGGCATCAGGACAGCATCTGCGTGATCTTCTTCAGCTGAAATGGCTTGCCAGAGAGGCAGTTGACAAACTGGGTGAAGCGGGTGTCAACGATTTGCTTTCAGCGATCAAATGTCCTATTCCGACGGTCAAACGTATCTTCATGGAGGAACTTCATAACAAGTGGATTGCTGAGAGAGATTTTGGGAAATTTGAAATCAGAGGAGATGGAACTTTCATCCGAGCCGTCGGATTTGTAGACGATGCGATTGTCAGGACAGAGGAGCTGAACCAGATGATATGGGTTCCAACTTACCCGAACCTTGAGAATGTGCTACAGGTTCAAGACTATATTAACGAGTAGATCTCGCTTTTGTCTACTCATTTTGACCCGCGCTTGGGATTTTGTATGATCAACGGCATACAATATCAGTAGCCATACCAAACGGGGATGTATTCATGGCAGTTATGGTTATTATCTATGTAACGATTGGTAGTACCTTTCATTAACATCCATCCATCGCATTGGATATGTAATCTTTTGCATTTCTGCTCCTAAAATGGTTTTCCATTAAATTATGTCTATGTATTGTTAGGTTGTTTCTGATTTGGTACCCTAATGGAGGGTAATTTAGGAAGTATTTTGCGTTTAAGCATGGGACCAAACATTTTAATGACATGTTCCTGAAGTTTTACTGCGTCAACCTGTTGGATTGCGTTAGAAAATCAAATTTGGAGGGAATGGGCTTCTTGGATGCTTTGGTTGGGCAATGTAGCCACACTGTTGTCAAATCAACATTTTTATCTGCGTCCGAAACCCTATCCCCCACAGTGTCATCGAGTACTTCAAGCTTCCCTTTCAGTACTACCATCATATAAAGGAAGACATAACTTTTTATGCTCTAAGTCACACCATGAGGTTAGCTCAATAATTGCGTACGTTATCTAATTAATTATTATACTCATCAAATTTCAAAAATTTTATTATTAAATAATGCAAGGGTATCTAATTTCAAATTTTGATTATGTATGTCAATTATTAACAACACATTTATATACACCTACAAATCTATCAAATTAATTGCCATACATATATAGGATGCAAATTTTAAACAACACATTTATATACTGCTAAGGAACATGGAAAATTTTTGTATGGATCCTTATCACAATAGGATTTAACAAGATGACACTAGCATTTAAATCACGGTGGTACTTCTGTTTCCGATATCTGTACTATATTAAATAGCGATCGGAAAGTTTGTATTAACACTGTAACGAGGTTGCTTTATCATAAGTCAGATCATGTAAGATCATGCAATTTTAATCGATGATGAATTTAGGGTTGTAAATGAGTCTAGTCGAGACCAAACAAGAATATACTCATGACTAGACGCATTAACTTTTTACGACCTTGAGACCGATTCGCGATCTTAACTTTCTGCGATTTAAAGATTGAGACAAGTGACCCTGCTTGACTAAGAAGTCTACATTTATTAAAAATACTACCATCCAATACATACAGTTAATACATTAATATATGAGGCAACACCCCCTACAGTTTTTTTATATATACTTATGTATATATATTTTTTGGATGAATAAGCTCTTATAGCCTAAAATCATAACAGTTATTAGTTCAGACTACTGGTTAAGTATTCGAATGAAATCAGAGCACTAGATAGAGTTTCGTCAGCCAGAGATCTCGATTGAGCACTTGCTGAGATTGTCGAGATTGTTTAAACAAGGGCTAATTTCTGTTTCAACATTACATAAAATGTTCATACTCATCTTAAATTGGATGAATTTTATAAGCAAAATTGAATCAATAACGGGTTAGCCGCTTCTGGGGTTCGCAGTAAGATTATGTAACAGTTTAAAATGACAAATCCATTTTTAGTAGGACACCAATATTATAATATGAATTCAAAGATTATAAAATGCTTAGTTAAAAATTAACAGTTCAACACAGATGTTCACCTAATCCAGTCTACTTTAATATGATGAAAGTAATTCATAAATATGAAAATTACAGTGTATTTATTACTCATCATATCACTGTAGTAGTACTCATGACTGGTCCAACATATTTGCAGCACAAGAACATATTGTCTACAAAGAAACTAAGTAACTGGATTGTTGTTGCAAATTCTTCCACAAATTTTATGATAAAATATTGGGTTAAAAGCTCATGTACCCCCAAGTTTATAAAAAAGTGCCAATGTACCCCCGAGTAATTCAAAAGTGCTGATGTACCCCTATTATTATATTGAATAAATAAGTGTACCTCTAAAGCCCATTTTCAACACCATTTTGAATTAAAAGACAAATTTACCCTCACTTGTTGGATTTTTTTCCCTTTACCCAAATGCTCATGGGCACGAAATAAAATAATTCAAGAAATCAATATCACTCAATTACAAAATAAATGCACAATATTATTGAAAGCGGCAATTCTAGATGCAGTCCATATTTTGCTTATTTTATAGTCCAAAAAAAATACGTCTTTGATATATATGATATGATCAATAATTAAGTATATCAGACATATGCATCATATATATATATATTACTTCTATTGCATACACTTGCAAATCAGTTATATATCATAATTATTATATATATGATTATATAACAAAAATACGGACTGCAAATAAGTAAAAAACGGACTAAATCTAGCAGACCAGTATTGAAAAAAGTTAACATTTATATCCAAAAACTCAACAAACTGAAAATATCGGTGAAATTACCATAATCTCGCCACCTTGAGCTAGTCACGCAAATTATTATTGGGTGTGGCGGTTTCGGTCCCCCGGCTCACACTAATTTCTGGGCACGGTGGTTTTGGTCCCCTCGACTTCAAACGCTTTCATCCGATAAAGTAACGGTGACTGGTGGTATGGATTTGGATTGCCTTTCTTAACTGGGTGTGAATGTAAAAAGGGAAGCGAGAATTAGATGAATAATTAGGTAGGGGATGATTATTCATTGATTTGGTTGGGGCATTTTCGTCATAAATTTTTTCTTTCTTACCATTAAATAATAGTGAGGGTATTCTTGTCATTTTACACTTGGCAAAAGAAAATTCTGCCCAAATTATACATTTGAGGGTATAGTAGCACTTTTGAAAAAGTTAGGGGTACATTAGCACTTTTTTAAATACTTGGGGGTACAACAACACTTTTTTCTAAAATATTCCATTACTTTGGGTATGCTTTTTATCTATAAATAATAAAATATAACATGAGTATCTATGTGATCATTATTCCTACAGTTCCATCATCCACTAAACATTTAAATCAACTATGTCACTTGTTGGGTATTGTTAAACAATAATGTTAGCACATATATCAGTAAACCAATGGATGACAAAAATACAACAACACATATAAATGCAATGATGACTTAATTCAAAAGAGAGGGAAGGGTTAATGAGCAATTATCGATTGTTGAGTTGCAAAATACGTCACTAGTACGTCACATAATGTCATCACTAACAACAAGGTGGAAGAAAGAAAAGGATCAAATTAACTAAGTCGGGGGAGTAACAGTGTTCTGTTCATCCTGAAGGAGCCCTGCCGGAACTGTCGACGCATTGTCCAGTTGAGCTCTTTCCTCCAACGTCCACAATAGCATAACTCCGTCGAGTTCATCAACTAGTAGCCCAAGCGGAGGATCTCCGACAATGGTTTGCTTCACCAAGTTTCCTGCTCCTTGACGAATAAGTCTACGGAAACACTCTCTCAACTCCATCTTCATTCGCTGGTGTGTGTTGGTCATGCCTTGGTACAGGTAACTCAGACCAGCAGGAGTCATCTCAACGTCCGACGAGCCGAAAGCTGGGGCAGTTTGAGCGACGGGTGGAGGCGGTGTTGGTGCGACCTGATCATCAACTTTTTTTCTACTCTTCCGGGGTGGCATGTCGCTAGACTTCTTGCTTCTCTTTAATGGATCAGATGTGTCTTATCTTACAAAATATCCTCAGCACCCAAGGCCATATTATATAGGCCACTTGCCACCATCGTCGGTGTTCACTAGGGTCAACTCAATGTGCCAGCTTCCCCGAGTCATTTGTCCTGTAAAAGCGGTCCGGTTGTGGTCACGCCTTCTAGGCGTCTCGAGTTGGAGCCCAGCCTGAAGAAAAATGATAAAATGAAGAAAGGCGAAAAATAAAAAAAATGACTTTTATACAACGTGACTTTGATAGTCCCATTTTGGTTTAATAAAAAAAAATGTGTTTGAACGAAATAACGCGAAATTATGAGCTGATATTAGCTGGTCATTCAAATAAAGCGAAATGGATATAATTGATTTTGAACGAATGTAGCTAATTTAAATCATTTAATATTTAAAATGGTCGTTTCAAATGGAACCACGCTAATTATAATGAAGGACTGTGTATGACAATCACGTTTATTCGGCCCCTTCTTGCAGATTTTCTGTTGGAAACTAAATCCCCCCACAGTAAAATGACCATATTGCAGAATAAACCGTCGCTTGGTTCAAGTGGGAGTTAAATTCCTACGGGAATTATTAAGTTGCATCTCTACAATTTATAATTATTTAAATTTCAGCTACACTAATGTTGATAGTAAAAACTGTTAGAGTTCCTAGTAAGAACTTAAAGGCATTCTGACATTTTCAAGATAACCACATGCACACCCCAAAAAAAATTAATTCCTTATGGAACTTGAAAGGTTTGCTGATGGAATAAGAATGTTGTGGATGCTTTAATCTGAATTCCTTCAAATGTAATTTCATCAGATCAAACTTGGATAAATTGAGATTATTGAAAAATTAGGTTTTTTTTTTTTTTTTTTTTTTTTTTTACATTTCGAAAAAAATGGCATGCGACAAAAAATAATAATTTCGAGTTGATTGATGCTACCAGCTTCCAGTCCCGGTCCGGATCAATAGTGAGTCTCCGGTCCGGATGAGACTTTTGTCCGTGCTCCGCGCGCTCTCACCTAAAGCCCTGCAAAACAACGCCCCGGAGTATCCCGAGGATAGCTACTCCGGCGTGATGATGAAAGAGGGGCCTTTGAATAGGAGAGAGAATAAGGATATATTGAGAGAGTTTTTATCTGATAGAACATACCTTTCTCCACAAGTCCAAAGCTGTATTTATAGGTGTGAGTGGTCAGCCTCAAGCCTAGAGTCGTCATATGGACTGGACTACTCTCTGGGCCGGAGCCTAGATATGGGCCAAAGCCCATATCACCACTAGCCCCCCGAGACATGGGATCCGTCCGAAGGCCTCATCCGGAGGAGGGGTCCCGTGTCTCTTCACGTCTAATCTAACCATCGGGATCCGCCCGGAGGCATGCGATCCGACCCGGATCTCTATTTCCGGATTGTGCGCGGTGCGTTGGAACACGCGCTCGGCGCTTGGGTTTCCTGCGCGCGTGTTTATGGGCGCAGTTATGAGGCGTGTTATACCGTCATAAATGAGCTGTCTAATCGAGAAATTCTCTTTTCACCCTTTTTTCAAAAAAGGCAATCATGTTGCCTTGGGACTCGGTCCTGCTTTTATGCGACTTCTCTTCTTATAAATACTGGACCATCCCTTTCACTCTCATTTTTTCACTCTTTGCATTTCTTCTCTGTTTTCTCCTCTCTGCGCTATATTCTCTTTTCATTTCTTTGGACAAGCACGTTAGCGCTCTTCACTCTTCGCATACAATGGAAAATGAAGATAACAAACAGCTCGCCGGTTTGTCTGGTGGGGAAGTGGAGATCGGCCTAAATCCGGAGCCGGAGGTTGGCGATCCCGATGAGGGTGATGATGTCGATATCACCCCGGCGGTAAGGGAGTTAGTGGAGGCGATGGTGGTTCCGCTCGCCATCGATGCCAAACTGAGCTCATTTCCGGGCGACGTTACCACTGCTGCAGCCATCCCCCGGAGCCATTTTCTTTATGGGATAACCTTCCCTCTTTCCCCCCTTTACTCCGCCATCTTTCATCATTTCGGCATCTCTCCGGCCCAACTACAACCGAACGGAGTTGTCGTAGTCCGGGCCTTTCTCCTGAATTGTTACAGATGCGGGGTGACGCCATGTTTAGATCTGTTCCGGGCCTTCTACCACTTGGAGGGCACTAAAGATGAGGGGATTTTCACTTTCCAGAGGCGGAAGGGGGTAAAGGATCCAAGCAAGGGTCGGCGCGATAGCTACTCAAATTGGCAGAAACATTATTTCATCTTCGACCTCGACAAGTATCCGTGCCCGGTCTGGGGTCACACTGCCAAGAAGGAGGAAAAGACGGTGTTCAGTCCGGAGGGGCAGGAGGAGAACATCGCCAGACTGGCCGCCAATCAGATCGACCTAGACCCGTTCTGGAAAGGAGGGAAGTACGTTTTTCCTTTGAGGGCATACGAGCCGGAGGTGTTCGTGAAGTGTCGCTTCTATGTCCCCCGGGATCCATCAAGTAAGTTGCTTTGGTATCTTCTGTTTTACCTTGTGCTTTTCTCGCTTTCTTTTAATCCGTTTCGGGTGTTGCCAGTTTATCCGGAGATAGGGAATGGCGTTGATCCGTCCGGACGCCAACCCAAGATAACCAACAAGGTGGAAAATCCACCAACCGGTTCGGTAACCGGCATGAAAATACCGACAGAAAAGCAATCCGAGACGGAGAAGAAGAGGAAGCGCGCTCAAGAAGATGCGCTCATCAAAGAGAAGGAGACCGCGAATAAGAAGGCGGGGGAGGCGTCCGTCAAGGAAAAAGAAGCCTCGGTTCGGAAGGGTAGGGAGGCCGCGGCCAACAGGGAGGATGAAACCGTGCCTAAGAAGGCGGATAAGAAGGCGGGAGGAGCGATCATTCACACCACCGCGGATTCGGCCGGGAATAGGGCCGAACTCCTTCAAATCCGTGTTCCGTCTTCTTCCGATGAGGAGGGAGGGGAGTCCTCCCGTTCCCACAAGCGCGCAAAGCTGTATTTATAGGTGTGAGTGGTCAGCCTTAAGCCCAGAGTCGTCATATGGACTGGACTACTCTCTGGGCCGGAGCCTAGATATGGGCCAAAGCCCATATCACCATTGATAAGTTGCATCTCTACAATTTATAATTATTTAAATTTCAGCTACACTAATGTTGATAGTAAAAACTGTTAGAGTACCTAGTAAGAACTTAAAGGCATTCTGACATTTTCAAGATAACCACATGCACACCCCAAAAAAAATTAATTCCTTATGGAACTTGAAAGGTTTGCTGATGGAATAAGAATGTTGTGGATGCTTTAATCTGAATTCCGTCAAATGTAATTTCATCAGATCAAACTTGGATAAATTGAGATTATTGAAAAATTAGGTTTTTTTTTTTTTTTTTTTTTTACATTTCGAAAAAAATTGCATGCGACAAATAATAATAATCTCGAGTTAATAAGTTGCATCTCTACAATTTATAATTATTTAAATTTCAGCTACACTAATGTTGATAGTAAAAACTGTTAGAGTACCTAGTAAGAACTTAAAGGCATTCTGACATTTTCAAGATAACCACATGCACACCCCAAAAAAAATTAATTCCTTATGGAACTTGAAAGGTTTGCTGATGGAATAAGAATGTTGTGGATGCTTTAATCTGAATTCCGTCAAATGTAATTTCATCAGATCAAACTTGGATAAATTGAGATTATTGAAAAATTAGGTTTTTTTTTTTTTTTTTTTTTTTACATTTCGAAAAAAATTGCATGCGACAAATAATAATAATCTCGAGTTGATAAGTTGCATCTCTACAATTTATAATTATTTAAATTTCAGCTACACTAATGTTGATAGTAAAAACTCTTAGAGTTCCTAGTAAGAACTTAAAGGCATTCTGACATTTTCAAGATAACCACATGCACACCCCAAAAAAAAAAAATTCCTTATGGAACTTGAAAGGTTTGCTGATGGAATAAGAATGTTGTGGATGCTTTAATCTGAATTCCGTCAAATGTAATTTCATCAGATCAAACTTGGATAAATTGAGATTATTGAAAAATTAGGTTTTTTTTTTTTTTTTTTTTACATTTCGAAAAAAATTGCATGCGACAAATAATAATAATCTCGAGTTGATAAGTTGCATCTCTACAATTTATAATTATTTAAATTTCGGCTACACTAATGTTGATAATGAATCATCCAGAAACAATGAATAAAGATTAATCCAAACATTATCCAGAAACAATGAATCATCCAGAAACAATGAATAAAGATTAATCCAAACATTATATATAGGCATCTCATTTCCCCTGCTCATATCATTACCATCAGTCTCACCAACGTTAGTAAAGAAATCCTTCAAATTATTTCAGCAGCTTTTTTTCATATGGATTCTTCCAGCTTTTTCCCTTCAGACATGGCCTTCGAGATACTAACCAGAACCCGTTCTTTAGCCACGTTGGACGCTTGCAACCTGATTTCTGCAGACTGGAACGACCTCATACATAGCCCAGTATTCATGTCTGATTATTACAAGAAAACCAAGAATCTGTACGGATTCATTCTGGAGGGAAGTTCGAGGAACGGACAGGAATTTGTTTCAGTTGAGGATACTGATCATCAGATCGAGAAGCTTGGAAGGTACATGCTGAGGAACAATGGGAGGATGTTCTCATCATATGATTACGATCTGAAGATCTTAGCTTCGTCGAAACAAGGTATTCTGTTTGCTGCCGGTGTTAATATCAACTACCAGGAGCGGATGGTTTACGTTGGTAAACCTAATCTTGGGTATTGGATATCTTTGAGCAGTAACCCCGATTTCTGCAAATATGAAACGGTCACGGCGGCCATGGTTGTGCTGAGATCTAATCCGATCAGGTACAAACTTATCCGTCTTTCTAAGGAAAAGAGAATTGCTTATCGAGTGGAAAATATGTTTCACTGTGAGATTTTCGATTCGAAGAATTGGAAATGGAAGACGCTCGCAAGCATAGAGGTGAATTTGGATGTTACTGCAGGTCAACCGGTGACAATGGGTAACCTAGTACACTGGCTAACAAATGATGGCCAAGTGCTAGCTTTCAACGTTGAAGATGAGACCTGTTACCGGTTTCCTCAACCGGAAATTGGATTGCACGGTGATTGGAGAACTCTGGTTGAGTTTGAAGGGAAGGTTGGAGTGATGTATTCCGACAGGGATGAAGGCACTACGCACGTGTGGGCTCGGATCCATGGCACGTGGAGAATAGTGATGTGGTTCGAACTAGAGCCCTCGCTCAGACAAGAAGAGGCCAGACCAGTTGGGGTCTATAATCGAGACATTGTTGTCTTAAGCATGCACGAAAAGGTCGTCTTCTACAACGTGCGTGATTCAAGAGTTCTCAGATCCTTGAACACTGGAACTCATGGAAATTCTCAGAAGATCTTCCAATTTAGGTCGGATTTCGAGCAAGTCGATCTTTTCCGGAGTGAACAAAAAGTCTTCCCAGACTCACAGCACTCATGGCAATGCTTAGAAGATGTTTGATGCAGTACATCGCACGCACGCACACATTTTGTTTTCTAATTAATTCATGATTTGTTTATATTTTTAATTTTTTTGATTTTTGAATTTGATGTTGTTGCTTCTGTGCTGCAGCAGCAAACGACAAATAATGAAAAAATAATCAAAATTAAATAACTAATAAGTATTTATATTTTTCATACTCCAACGCAAACGACAAATAATGAAAAAATAATTTCGTTTCCTTCTAAACATACTTTATAAATTTTTCATTCTTAATCAAAATTGTCATATTTAATAATAATAATAATAATCTATAACATATCTCAATATTTTGCACCAATATTTTGATGGAATAAAGTAAACTTTCGCCTAATATATTGGCTAAGTTGGTAATTACACGAATAAAAAACGACGGAATTGTAAACTACGTAGGTGCGGCTTGGTAAGATGAATCCTACAAACAGAAGAGAAATTTAATTCAGTTGGTAAGATAAATCCTACAAACAGAAGAGAAATTTTACAAAAGTTAAACCTATCAACATTAGTTCAGTTGGAATTTAATTAATTTTAAATTGTAGCCATGAAATTTATCAACTCAACATTGTTATTTACCACATGCTGGTTTTTTCAAGATGTTAAAAAAAAAAAAAAATTTGTTTCAGTACTTTATTATAGTTTGATTTGTTTGATCAACATTTGACTGAATTCAGCATTTGATAAACATCAGTAAACCTTTCAAATTCCACAAGTAATTTAATTTTTTTTGGGGATTGCATGAGCTGATCTTGAAAATGTGAGAATGCCTTTAAGTTTGGACTAGGAACTCTAAAAGATTTTACCCTTTCAGCATAGTAAAAAAGTGAGAATGCCTGTTTACTATGGAAAGGTGAGAATGCCTTTAAGTTTTTACTATGGAACTTGAAAAGTTAAACCTATCAACATTAGTTCAGTTGAAATTTAATTAATTTTAGATAAAAGATATGAAATTTATCAACTCAAGATTGTTATTTACCACATGGTCTTTTTTTCAAGATGTAAAAAAAATAAAATTTGTTTCAGTACTTTATTATAGTTTGATTTGTTTGATCAACATTTGACTGAATTCAGCATTTGATAAACATCAGTAAACCTTTCAAATTCCACAAGTAATTTAATTTTTTTGGGGGATTGCATGAGATGATCTTTAAAATGTGAGAAAGCCTTTAAGTTTTGACTAGGAACTCTAAAAGTTTTTACCTAAATGGAGCACCTCAACCCTATAAATATCAACCCCTTCTCCCTTTAAAACCTCATTATAGACATCATTCTGACATTCCCTTCTCCATTCTCATATTGTTTGCCTTCTGATTCCCATGGATGTTTCTATCTTCAACGCCCTCCCGGATGACATGATCAATCTAATCATGATTCGTGTTTACTTCGACTCGGTTCTTCGTCGGTACGCGACCGGAACAGCGACAGAATGGCATCGACAGTGGCTCACCGACGCTTCTGCCCTAGGTCACACAGACTCGACCTATGTCTTGGCCATATTTGCAATATGCTGCGAGGGTGATATTCAGAGAGGCATGAATGTGATCACCACCCTGAAGAGAACCGATAAGAAAGGCCTCCGGGAAGCTCGAGTACGCGTCAGAGCCGGTTTGGGTAACGCTTGGGGTTGGGCGCACTACTACAGGTTTCTCAGAGATGGAGTAGTCACACCCAGGCCGATCTGCTGCGTGGAACATGCTGCCCTCAATCGCAGAGTGAGGTACGATCGATGGGAGAGGCTTGATCCAGCGGACATCTCATGTGTTGCATACACCTGCGATCAGGAATTGCTTCACGTCCTCGGTCCTCGTTGAGCATAAATGTTATAGTTTTTTTGTTGTTTGAATATCTTCTATCTTTTTTTCACCAAATTTGTTATGAGTGTAATAAACTTTTCTTAGCCATTTTGTCACAATTAATTAGTTAACTGCCATTTTTATTTGGCTATACCTTGTCCCTTACATTTTATAGTAGTTTATTAATTTTTACTAATTAGCAACATGCAATACTACCGAAAGTTTAGTCGGATGAGGCTTAAATGTATTCATTTAACATGCAATTCCACGAAATGTATTAATTTTATTTAGCAACTTCAGTTACGTCGTGAATGAAATAATTTACAAATGTAGAGATAATGTTTATCAACTCAGGACAATGTTTTTTTAGAACATGCTCTTTTTTTCAAGATTTGTGTTAAAAAAAAATTAGGATGGTGTTACTAAAAAATAATATCTGGAGATCTAGTTTCAATTTAGTTTCAATTTAGCTTAGTTTCAATCTGTTGGAACCAAAGGAAATTTATAGAGAATGTGGCTTTATTTTCTCTATTTTACAGAGTAAACAGTACATTGTATTCCTCCAAACTCCAAAACAAAATCATGCAGAATGATACTACATATTTAGTGGTTTATTTGCAACAAACGAGTCCAGGGACGCCCTTACCTCAGCATGATGATGTAGATATTCCAATAATACAATTAGGTACATATAAAAAACATAAAGTACGGCTACAAATAGACAATAATACACTGAAGTCGACACTAAAGTAAAAAAGAGGTTACAAATATGGAATTACTGTCATCACTTTACCTTAATTATTGTATTGTAATTCTTTTCAATTATCTTACTTTCCGAGATTTCTATAATACAAACATTATTCATTTTACATAATATATTATGTACAATACTATTTGCATCAAATATTTACTTCATGATGATATACTCATTATTATTATCAAACAATGACATCATTAAAACCGCGCAACGCGCTGTCCGGTTATCCTAGTAATTAAAACAGCAAATCCATATAAAATGAAAGAAAAACTTTTAACAACATTTTTAACTATGACTGTAGATTACAAAAATTAATACATTGTCAATCTTATGTGACATATATCTCACCATAAAAGCGACATAACTGTTGTTACTTTTACCCATTTACCCTCAACATGTAATTTACCATCAACAATTCTCGTTATTATATATGACCCATTGTTGTCCAACCAGATACAATACAATCTACCCTTTATAAAACATCAAGCTCAACAATGGAGGGCGAAGGAGATCGGGCGGCACAGCGTGGGCGCACCCTGGACGAGAAAATCAACAGAATGCGGGCGGAGATCGAGAAAGGTAGGTCGCACCAACGTCGGATGAAGATGCATTTGTCAGTTTCGTCATTAACGTTGATTTCCCCTCTGCAAACTCAGATCTCGCCGAGATCGAATCTCAACTTAACAGCCAAAATAACCCATGGATGGAAGCTTTTCGTGTCCTCGAAGCTATGAAACAAACTGACCAGAATACAAAGACACAGTTCTTGTGCATGTATCAGGCAAACAAGGTGATTATTCATACATGTCTGTCCTATAAATATAGGTTGCAAAATTGAACAATTTAGAAATTCTGGCTCTCAGGATAAACTTGGGGAGATAAAGGCAGGCATACTTGGGGCAATGGATGCAATGGAGCAAGATGTGCGCAGGTGCCATGCCGAGTTCGAGGCCCGCGTGGGGGACAACGGGGAACCTTCCGACGACAGCGTCGTCATGGATCTCAGCCTCAACCTAGGACAGTACTATGAGATGCCTCAGTTCGACTGATAAATTCAGGCATTGTACTATTGATTATGTAATACACCCAGTTTATTTTCCAATGGGCTAAGCACGAGACTTTTAATGTCTTTATTTCATCCGAAAATCCTACATAAGCATGAGAATGATAACGCTCATTAAGCATGTAGTGTATTTTGCATTTTCTGGCTAGTCAATTTCATTCTTCATCAAAACATCATTTTGGTTTACAAAAGAGTTTTAGTCACACTGTAATTATTATAACTACCACATATGATTTCTGTAATAGTATCTAGTAAAATTAAAGGCAACATTTAACATGGTAATGGTGAGTCAATCATGATGTAAAATGTAGGTGGATTTAATTGTTTAGATTAAAGTTCAAAATATGGCCCTTCAAAGTTTGGGGAGAAGATGATCATCACATTTTATTTTCGATTTTTCAAAATTTTTTAGCATGTGAATTTTCAATTATACCCTTCACAGTATACAATTTTTAAATAAGATGGTTAAGGGCTATTAATTAAGCATTTTATACTATAACGGCCACAGACTATGCTATTTTTATTTAGGTGCCATAAACAATACTTGACAAACTTTTAAAGGCCATATTTTGAACATGAATCTAATTGTTTAATTTGAACCCACTTTGTATACATTAACCCAACAATTTTGACAGCCCATTCACTTAACAAGTTCAATTTATTGAAATCAATGCTGCTGTTATGTCTGGTTGATCATATTAATAACCACAAATTATATTATCTAAATAAGCAGGAAACAATAGAAAGATTAAAATGCATAATATGCATAATTAGTCCGGGGTTGTTGACTGACTGTTCTCAAACCCGGGTTTTCAAACACCCAAATCACTTTCGACATCAGTAGCTGTTATGAATTCCAGTCTTTGCAGAACTGACATTTTTTGGGACTCATCATTCTGACACAACTTTCTAGCTGCTGGTGCTACTTGCTTCAATCACTCAAAAATAGGCTTTTCTACACATTTGTCCTTTTAAATGACTACGGGTAGTGCATACCTCTCTGTTTGCGTGGGTTTCTAAACCTCTTTCTGACAAACATACTGTCAACATGTTTATATCCCTCCAACATGGCCATTGAATTTGTAACGGTTGATATTTATTCGGGATACGAGTAGGGAGTATGGTTTGGGTGTGGGTCTTGCTATTCTGGGGTTTTGGTGTGGGTCTAAATAGTGGTGTGGGTAACATGATATCAGGGTTCCGGTTTTTATTTGTTTGTGTTTAGGGTTTATGGTTTACGGTTCTAATGTTAGGGTTTACGTCATGTTCCACAATAATTAGTCCAAATCTACATATAAGTTCGCCCCGATTCCATCATGGAAAGCTCTCCCTACCAACAGTTAATTAGTCGGGTACAAGGTTTATAACAACAAATCATATTATATAAAAACAAATCACCCTTTCAACTTTGGTTTCCTTATGACTTTGCTTTGTTGGTTTAAATTAATTTATTTCAATTTCTTTCTCATTCACTGACAATTTTTAAAACCATAATGTCAATTTCTAATGTCAATTTCTAATGTCAAATCTTTGTTTTCCCCTTATCAATTTCCGTGCCGTTTTCCCTTCAACATATTATATGTGGGAACTACTATCATATTAAATAATTACATCTAATTTTAATTACTCTCCTCACATATTTTGAAAAATTTAAATCTTTTTCATTTATACAGGTTTGACAAAATTCCATTGCAAAGGTAACTGAAACATTGACATAACTTCGCAATGAAGCAAAGATTTATAAGGATAACAAATGATTTTTTAATAAAGACAATCAATGAGTATTCTGTTCGTGGATATTTCAGATTAAACAATTGGAGTTTAAACACTGTTATAAATATAAAAAGTACTATGACTACTGACAATTCATGCAAAACCATTGGAGATGCCTGTAGCCTTTGTCTTCTTGTCATTATATATGTGGGTACTCTGGCTGTTGTTCATTTGTCAATTTCACTAACCAATAACCTACATGGGTTAGAACACTGGACAACGTTCATTAAAAACAACTGATTCGGATGAGCTGGAGATCAAAACTACATCGTTCATTTGCTAATCCAACCCTAAAAATTACTTTTTAGAATCGCCTATTCAATGAAAGATAAGCGATCATGATCATATAGACGATATTTTGATCGCGGAGTCATTGATACATGATCGATCGATCGATGAGGTGATAGACAACTGATAATGAAACAACTGATAGTTGTACCATTAAAAACAACTGGGACATGATCGATGAAGTGATCCCCTCCCTATGTTTATATAAGTGTGTGGGAATATAATTTTACATGTAGTTATATTTATTTCCATTTTTAATTATCTATACTCATTTCTATATGTGTATATATATATATATAAACAAATATATAGGTAATTACGCAGGGGCGGATTTAGGGTGTGGTCACTGGGATGAAGTGACCCCACTGACTTTGGCATATACATATATATAATACTAGTTTTTGTCACATAAATTGTAGGATTAGTGTGGTGAGTCCATCGTCTCACCCATCAAAGGTCAGGAGTTCAACTCCTGTTTGTTACATTTATCAACTCCTGTTTGTTACATTTATTTTCTTCCCTTTTTAACTTTTCACCGAAACTTCTTTTTGTAATTAATCCTTATTATTTGTAATCCTTTTAATACAACTTATTTTTGAGTATATCATTTTTTCCGTTTTATAGTTTTATTAATTCAATCAATTATTTTAACTACATAGATGGTTAGTCGAGCATTCAATAGTTTTTTATAGATTATATTTGCAGTATGTTATAATATTCTTCAAATTAGTAAATCTACAATAAAATTAATCATTTTTATATAAGTTCGACATACATTAATCGTAACGCACATTATAACATTAAAAATGATTATATAACAAATTAAGTGTAGTTAATTATATAAAATTTATGTAATTTAATACCAAATGAAGTTCCCCCGTGAAAATATATTTCTAGATCTGCACCTGGTCATAGCCGATAATTAGTCAATTTCTAGTCACTTCATTTAATAATGAGATCGTTTCGAAGAAAACCAAATTTATTTCATAATATGAGGTTTGAGGTTATAATTGCAGTTTTCACTTTCGTGGTAGCTTATAACTAATAACTTCGCATTTTGTTTTGGATACGATCAACTCTGGATCTAACCTCCGTTCACTTGATTTAGCCGATGCGGTAGTACAACACATTGTAACCTCTAGTGAAGTATTCGTGTAGATTGTTCACGCGCTAGTTTTAAATTCTGCACGATGCATATATTTATCTTTCCTCATTTACGTTTGACAATCAGGGCTACGTCGGGTCAAGTGTTGACTTAGTGTTCACAGAGTCGATCACGAAATGCTACCGTCCGCGCAACAGTGTAACCAATGCTGACAGATTCGATCACGAATAACTCCGGTACTGTGTAACCACAAAATACTCCTAGGAAATTTATTTGATAGATAAATATTGTATTACTCTTTATATAGACCTGGTTTCAACTTTTAAAAAACAAATTATACACATTGCTTTTTCATTTAACTTATGCTTAATTAATGTTGATGTTAAGCATGTGTAGACTTTGATAGTTTAAATTTGTTTCTTACTTTGTAGCAAAGTCTTTCATTGTATTCTCTTTTGGCGTGACTTACAACCACTTACCTTCCTGGCTGAAACTGGATGCTCTAACTATTTATGATTTGTAACTCTCACTATATCGTTGCATATAATCGACTATCAGGGTATGAGTGTGTTACTACACTAAACACACATTGGTGAAATTCATTTTAATATACTACACTATTTAAAACAAAATATTGTTTGCACTCTAGTGACGAAAATAATACTAGAAGGGGATACATAATATCTTGCCATCCCCTACGGAATCGTAACTACAAATTATAAAAATCTTAAATGCAGCATTTATTCTTCATTTCACCAATTTTTCTGCGTCCATGGTAATTTAGCTATAACCTAAAACATGTTATAGGTATTCTAATATGGCCAGTTTTTTACGACATTATTTATATACACAATCTCCTTAACATCCCAATTTTAAGTACATAATCTGATGCCTGAAGTACTAAGGTTGTAAACGAGCTGCACCGTACGTCAACAAGGCATGTTCAAGATTGATCTCTACCATAATTTGCCTGTTCATGATCGAGATACATTATTTTAGCAAAGGGTCAGCTGATAAGCTCTAAGCAAATTCGAGTTCAATAAATTTGGTCTACCACAATCACGCTTAAATTAAGTTAATATTCAATTTTTATATTAAAATTTTAAACATATTTTACATAAATAGATATAATTTTATTACTAGAACGGGTCGACGAGTCGAATGACCTATCTCTACAGTGTTCCAGTTTGAGCTCGAGTCGAGCTCTGAAAACTCGAACACAAGATCGAGTTTTCACCGAGGTGTTCTCGAACCGTTATTGAACGACTCGATTCGGTTTCACACCTATCCTAAACCATGTGATCCAAACCCTTTTGCAATTTTTCCCGACCACTAAAGCATTTCTGAAGGTGGGCTATCTTCACTAAATTGGCTCATTTCAATTTTTACTCGAAGCCCATACAGCTTTGGCAATTAAACACTTAAACGTTTCGTTTGCCCCCTCCTTTTATAATTTAAATTTATACGAAAACTTTTTCTGGCATTAATTGAGTTGCCACCATTACAAGCCAATAGGAATGCATGCAATGAGAAGTTTGTCGGTTCCATCTTAAAACTGTAGACACTCACTTAATGTTCTGTTCATTTCAACTTAGAACCACCGCAATACCCCTCACCCCTTCAACTTCTCCTTCAACCTTACTGTTCAATCTCAGTTCCATCTCATAAACACACAACCCACCGCCAACTATGGCCGGAGATACTGGTCCCAGAGAAGGCCCATTCCTCCGCTCAGCGGCCAAACGAGCGGCCGATACCATGTCACAGGCTTTAGATCAGAACAAGAAGAAGCGCAGATGGGTGGTGATGTCCTCGTCTGAGGAGGATGAAGATATGGTTGAGCCTTCCAGCAAATCAGTCAACCCAGACGCCGATGCGGACAGTGACTGCCAAATACTTGACCAGAACGGAAAAGCTGTCGGGAAAGGAGCTGCCAAGGGTTCATCCTCAACACCCAGCCGGAGATCCGCCGCAGAAAAGGGTAAAGGTAACATTTTTTCTAGACCTAAAGTTCACATCTCAAACATCCTAGTTATATATGAATTAACCTGTACCGATTATTGTGTTGCTGTAAAAAATTAGAAATGATGTGTGTGGTGATGACAGTGGTCATACATTAGAAATCTTGCTGAAAAGAGGAGCTTTTTTTATTGTTAAGGAGATTCAGTCCCAGTAAATGATTTGGTTTGTCTTCAAAGAATTAGTTCAATCTACTCTACTTTTGAATGCCAAATTCACTATAATTTTAAAGAAACTCTTAAACATTTATCATGTTCTGAATGCCACCTAATTAAATATATACATATTTGCCCATACCTTAAATATGCATATAATGTCAGTACTTTTATTCACAATCACCTTTTATCTCTGTTTATATGATTGAGAATGTTTCAGATCGTGAACCCTACTGAAACCCACATTCATTTGAACTGTAAACAAAATGAGTACTGGAGTAAAATTTGGGCATTTCTTCCACGCAAATAAAACCATGTTTTGGTATACAAAGTATGATTTGAATAATGCCATGCCCTCTTTTCCGTTCAAAATGTATCAGATCGGGTACAAATGCTTTCTAATTTGTAACAATTTATAACAACAACTCAATATGACTTAACCTTAATCCAATCAGACACATAAATCTTGTTCGTATGAGCAGCCATTCTAGTTGTAAACGGCAGACAACCTTTTCCTTTTCTGAATGCTCATTTATATTATTCTGTACAACTTGCAGGGAAGCAGGAAGCTGAACCTACACGCAATGTCATGCTCATTGCTTCGAAACCTGGCAAGCTGTTTTCGCTATGCTGTGAACTGTCGCCTGAACAGCGCTTCAGCATCATAGAGGCCGGTTTTGGAGGACTTCTGGAGGTCCAGGTCCAGCACGTCCCATCTGACATGACTGACTGGCTGATCAGTGCTTTCAATCCAGAAACAAGGGAGATAACTCACAATGGGAGTGTGCTGTTCACTCTAACCCCTGCAGAGGTGTGCGACGCTTTCCTCCTACCTTGGCGCCCTTCCAATCCAGTCGCAATCACAATTACTCCAGAATACAATGCCCTGAGAAAGCGATGGGAGGTTGAATACGGTTTCAAAGCGACGCGTCAAAACTTCACCACTGGAATAAACAGGCTTGAGCAGATAATGAAGGAGCTAGACGCAGGCGAACCTGACTTCATTCGCATGTTCTTGGTGTATGCGATGTCGGTGTTTCTGGATCCAGTCTGCAGCAACCGAGCCGACTTCCGCCCGTTGATGTGTGCGGTGGATGTTGAGATGATAAAGACATTTGATTGGTGCGGCTATGTCCTGGATAGATTCTGTGAGGCAGCTGCAAGGTACAAAGGAGGTGCTGATCAGAAGACATTCTCAGGCTGCTTGCTGCTGCTGGTGGTGACATACTTCCACAGGATGGGTGGGGAGGGGGTGTCAGTTCCAGCTGTCACAGCCCCTCTTGTAATGAACTGGAGAACGTGGGGTCTGCAGCGGAGGATGTCACAGGAACTGGCAAGAGGCTACGGTAGCGGCACACCTGACAACATCAATTATCCTATACACACGAGACCACATGACATGCCGGCGGCTGAACCCCAATCCAGCATCTCCTTCACTGTCCCAGCTGATTATCACACTGACCTGCAACTCATTAATCTGCTACCAAACGTAAGCACATCGTCACTCCTCCTAATAGAATTGTGATGAATTTTTGAGTGCCTAGTTACACTCTTCCTGTAACATTTTATTTGAATATGTGTCTGCTGAATTTAACTTCTACCTTCCTTGTTCTTGAAGGAGTTCCAACGAACTGTTGCGACTTTGGCTAGGAATGTCAACATTGTCGTCGGTCCTGCTCTGTCCAGCTTGGAACGGATGGATGATATCAGTTTGACGGAGAGCTACCCCAGATGCATTGAGGGCTTCATGCCTTCTGTGATGGATAAGGGTAAGCGCGCCATCCGACTACTGACTAAATGTGTGGGACTCCTAGAACTTCAGCTGCAGAAAAGCCAGCACCCCAGCTCATCCGATTCCGACGACACATTGTCTGGAACAAACAATGAGGTGCCACCACCAGAGAAGCCTGCAACCACCACCCCGACTCATGCGCATGCTATATCTAAATCTAGCATCGGGGTGTCATCAGCAGAGAAGCCTTCATCCATCACCCCGACTCATGAACATGCTATATCTAAATCTAGCGTCGGGGACATGGAAACTGCTGATGCTGGGAATGCAACCGTTGAGGAGACATCCATCACCCCGACTCATGAATATGCAATATCTAATTCTAGCGTCGGGGACATGGAAACCGCTGATGCTTGGAATGCAAGCGTTGAGGAGACAGACAGGTTGGAGCTGCAGGTTTCTGAAACTGAAAATCACCAACAGCTCAGCATTGAAGTTCAGCCTGGAGCCGACGCAGACAAGGTATAGTTTTAAGGTGATTTGATGTATAACTATGCGCATTCTTACACTTCCTCATTTGACTGAAGAACATTATGGTATTCAGGTGGGTGGTGTTCGGTATGTCATTGATGAACAGTTGTACGCGGCGCTGAAGACTCCCCCACTAGTTAGTGGGTTGCCACGGGATGAGGACATGATTACCTTGAATACGCATGAGGTATTTAACTCATACCATCCTTTCCGTTTAATAAATCAGTCAACTTGGCTAAGACTTGATTAACACTTGGCACAGATTAGGAAGATATTAAAGTCTTTGCTTCCAAATGATGACGTTGCCAGCGAGACTCAGCAATTACATGATCCTCAACCTGCTTCCGAAGCTGAGCCTGCTTCTTCTTATGAGGATAATCATGTTGAATCAGAATCGGATGACGAATTAAGATCTGTTTTTGCCGAAATAGATGCTACCGTCTTGTCTGATGAATCCGATTCTGAGGAGCGTCTAAGAGAGACAGAGCAACGAAGAGCTGCTTATCTTGCCGCACGTGCAAAGAATCTGCCAGCAACCAAGGTACACCCTCAGTACAAGGACATTCCAAATGCCATTTTCAATTTATGATTTATATTTTTAACATAATACATGCTACTAATGAACGATTACCAATATGTAGGTGGAATCTACTGCCATTGAACCAGCCCCAGCCTGTACAGTGGTGCCCATCACAGGAGTTGAAGAAAGGTTGACTCCTGTGATGTTGTTTTTTCCACAAAAAAACAAGGTACAATAAATGGTCCCTGAACCCAAAAATTTTACAAGACTACCTGATCTTCTTACATTACAGTTTCGTGAATTCGTACTAATTTCCCATCTGCCAGGTTCCCTCACTGTCTAATCCAGCATCAGCTATGGGTGTGAATGCCTAGCCTAAAACAGTAAACAGCAAGGTTCGATCCATTACTTAGTCATAAAGCCTGTATTTATCACTCCTAGATTATCAACATTTATTCATGCTTGGGTTTTACAACCTCTAACTTAGTTGTTTATCAAATAGGAGGCTGAGCCTACCCACCGGACAAAGACGCCAGAGTGCATCGAACTGGCTGTGGTGCCTAATCAGGCTGTGCTGGCTACAGATGAGCAAAATATGGAGGTAAATTTCATTTCATCAATATACACCATTCATTTTTCCAATAGTTTCTACGCATCATCTAAATCCGGGATCTTTCAATACACACTTGCATTAGGTGTTCTACTCTCTCATTCAACACCATCTTATTATGATGGTGTTCTAATAGCTTACTGCACTCTCATACCAAACTATTTATATGTAATTTAGTTCACCACATCCAAAAACATTATAACATGCACATTCTAGGGATTCATTTTGATTGGATTAATGTACAGATACATTACCTCTGTAATTCTGAGATTTAGACCTTGCATTAGGACTTTATCTGAAAAGTAATTACCACGAGAACCTAACTTGACTATTTCATGCTACGAAACATTGAATTGAATGTTAAAATTGGACTCAAATCTATGTTCTTACAGTTTAGGGAAAAGTACTTCTTTATTACTACATTGTTACATCTATTCATGAACAAGTTAGGGATACGTTAGCAAAGACTTTAAATGATGGTACAACTTACAATCATTTTTTATCTTTGATTCAGATTGATTCTGTGCATAAAATGGCTAAGCCACAACAAGATCAGGAAGGCAGTCCCAAAGACGATGAAGAGATGGCTGAAGTTGTGAATGATGCCGAGTTATCTCCAACCTCGGCTCCATGGTACATCACCTGTCCATTTTGACAGAAATTGTTACTGAAAATTGTAATTTCTACATCCTTCCGACACTAGTTCGGGATTGCACTCGTTATATGTTATAAACTTCCTTGTCTTTTGTTTCTTTTTTGATCAAACATCGTTAAGCTTTTGGAATTTCCATTGCTTTTGGAACTATTACTGTTTTTTATCCACCTACATTAGAACATCAGTGTTGAACAAAATGTTTTCAACAATAAATGCTTAGACAATGTCGTTTTTTACGGTATCCGATTGAGTTCATCAAATGCTGTTGCATTAACTTGAACTTCACGTTCAAGCTAAAACCATACACCGTCTGTATGATTCTTTGCACTCATTTCCCAGATCATTATTTACAGAATATATATTCTAATTTATTGGAATTACATGCCTTACAATCATAATACTGGCAGATGAATATAAAAGGGTACATCATGAAGAAGCTTCACAAGCCTGTTTATTGTTTATATTATGAATTTATAACAGCCCATAAGTCTATCACAACAGTAAAGCTCTTCTATTATGTCCTCAATTTCATCATGATATAACTGTCCAGTCCATTGCTTTGTCTTATTTCCAGCACTTTTCTGGAATGACAGTTTTCATCCTCTTTTGGAATTCTCATTATCCTTTGGGATGGATTTTTTCTACAACACATCAAAAAACATAAACTGACTCCATATTTTGATGTGCTACATGATCACCATGAATCTCAAATGAGTAAGGAGCCAGTGCAGCAAAATTTGTTTGGTTTCACCTCCCTTGCCCGCCATTGCTGCTACAAGGTCAGCCACCATCACCATTCATAACTTCCAACGAGGACCATATGCAGTTCCATATACAGACATCCATTGTCAAGAGTTGTTTTACTTCCAAGGTGCAGCCCCCCATTCAGCAATTCATTCACAACTGCGCACAACAGAACACAGATATCCCCTGCTTTCTTATATATCTGGACTGCAGCAAATGTCATTCAAACACCAGTTGGAAGACACCAGTTCTACACTGAAGCATATCCAGACTTCTGCTTTGCTGCAATTTCCAGAAAACAATCCTTGTCATCTTCAAGGTAAAGATAATTTAGGCTACACTGCGACCTATCATCCATGTGCGCTTTGCAATATCATCTGAACCCTTACAACCTCTATAAGCAGGCTTGTAGATAAGGCCTGCGGGAGTTTACTGGTAGTGTCATGCTGAGAATTCTGGGATCAGTGCACACAGAAAAATATATGCTCATGATCTAAAAGATTTCAGTCTGAAATCGATACCTTATAGTACTTAATACGCTAGCAGAAACAACAAAGTAGAGATGCTCAACATGTAAATCTTTGCTTGAAAAAAAATTTATACATGCTGTGATAACTGATAACAATATCAAGACTATAGAATAAGGAGACGTATCTTCATCAATCTAATCTATCTAAAATAACGCATACAAGGCGTTGCCACTAGATTATCATCATTTATTATCATATTTCAAGATCATTTCAGCTCAACGGGGCTCTGTGCTGAGCTGAATTACCTGAGATACAAGAACATTAAGGCGAGCACGCTTGTTATCCCAAGCAATTTCATTACGGTTGTCTTAAGCTCCCAACGTTTTACCGTTGTTCTGCATGTAACTGACAGAGGAGCCACCTTGAGTAGCCTTCCTCTACCAAACTGCCACCCACATCAGAATCTCATCCTGGGGATTCCCCACAACATATCATCCTCCACCCCACAACCACTAACCACAAATCTTTTTTAAAAATTCCTAATTTTTCACCGATGCTCGAGCAAGTGTTCATGACAAACAACATGTCTCTGATTTGTAGCTCCTGATCTACCTGCATTCTAACACAAGAATTACCCAACAATGAACACAACATTCACACATCAACCCTGTAGGAAATACCCAATTCAAATAAAAATCAGAGGAGCATCCAAGCCATGGGTCCTAAAATCTTGCCTTCAATTCCAAATTTGAGTTTCATGTATCCATTGGGTTGAAACATACGGCCTAGTTCATACTTCCAAATTGAGGTGGTGATACAGTATGATGTTTATAGGTGTTGCTAGAGAAATTAAAAAATTGAGATGATCTTTCCATCGGTTTCTGGAACTTCAGCATCCATCAGTGACGACAAACAAATTTTCCGGTGACCTCTGCGTGCATCTGGTTAATTTTCCGGCTCAATATTTGTCCGGCCAATCCAACAGACAAACCATGACAAAACGACGCCGTCCATCTAAACTACTCCTACCACAAATCAGCTGACTAAACAATTACCTAACCATATTTAAGAATATTACCCACAAAATATACTGGGTAACATACACTGCAAGCTGTCCCACGTGCGGGTCCACTAAGCTGTGGGTCCAAGGGGGAGGGCGTCGCCCTCCAAGGGCGACGTAGACATTTTGTTCTTTACACCACTCTTAGGTCAAAACTCCCAAAGGAGTATGTCCAGGTGATTAATATTATGTTCTTTCCCATTTTTTGCTCAAATAAATTTAGAGTTTAGACAGATCTTAATGGATTTGATTGTGTAGAGCAAGTCAATCTCCAATGATATGCATGGAGCAGTGAACTATATAAATCATCTGAAACAAAAAATCGGTGGTCTGACAAAAAAGAGAAATGAACTCAAGAAACTGGTTGATGTTGGCTCTTCTTACACAATTGATCGTGAGAAGAGTAGCGTGAAGAATCTGGTAAAGATGGGATTCAAGTCATTCTCAAGACTAGTTCCGCAAAAGGATTTCCTCTTTCCAAATTTCTCAGTGTTCTAAATGGTGAAGGGATGACTGTTGTGAATTGCACTTTCACCCTAGCAAATCAAGACCTAATTCATGTGATTCACTGTGAGGTAAATGCGATGCAACTTTATTACATGACATTCATTTACTTTACATGATTTGATTGCATAACATTTGTTCTGAATCTCAGATGGATGCAGAAGGGAGCATTGATCAGGCTAATCTGGAGAATAGACTGAGTGATCTGGTATCTAATGAACTGCAAATGATACAGGGTCTTTTCTCATGCGCGATTTGAATAAATGGAATGTGATCGGATCATCCAAAGAAGTGCAAAGAAAAATTCTGATCCAATGATTTAAAATGATGTTTCTTGTACTGATCTTGATGAAATAAAAGGATAAAATATTGTTTCTAAGGGATCTTGCCTTGCATGTTCATCTACAATGTTAGAAGACTGTGGAGCGAATGTTGTTATGATTCACTCTCCATCATAGATACAAAATCATCAACCAACTTCTAAGACGATGAACCAAAAACTATATAATCACTTACAAAGATTTGATCCAGCAATGAATGATATTCATGTTTAAACATGAACAATATGCGATCTACCCGTCCGCTGTAGTCTTTCTTCAGTAGAAAGTGTGTGAGTTGCTCATACCAAGCACATTATTTCATACAATGCTTTCTTCAACTTGAAAACATGATTCGGAAGATAAGGGTTGTTAAACATACAATTCTTCATTTACCACTCCATTTAGAAAAGCTTTTTTGACATCCGTTTCCAACAGGGTAAAGTGTAGAATGCAAGACATAGATAGAAGAAATAGAATTGAATCTAACGTGTTTCATCATAATCAACTCCTTCAACCTGTGCATGCCCTTGTGCCACCAATCTAGCTTTATTCCTTGTAATATTACCATCAGTATCGGATTTGTTTTTGAAAATCCATTTTGTGCCAACTGACATTGACTCCTGCTGGTCTGCGCACCAAGTACCAAACATCATTCCGAGCAAACTGTTGAATATGTTCTTGCACGGCTGAGATCCAATATTCGTCTACTTCTTTACAAAGAGATAAATAGTATCATAACATAAGAATAATGAATAAAACACAATGCTTAATAAAATAAATATACTTAAAACTACATTAAAATTGATCTTATATATATGAATTAAACTGAACTGAAATGAAGTAAAAGTAAATATACTTAAAATAGTATCATTCAACTAATTAATTTGGATAGCATCAAACCATATTATAAACTTTAATCAACTTAACTGATTTGATCTGAATTGAAACATTGTAGAGAAGTTTATTTAAAAAATGTTGAGAAAATGTACTAAACCTGAATATATATATATATCTGAATTGAACTGAATTAAAAATGTTTAAATATATTTATTTGAACTTAACTGAACTGAAAAAATTATAAATACATGTATTTGAACCAAACTCAACTGAAATATATATATATATATACTGAACTATAAACTCAAAAAAGTAAAAAATAATTGAACTTAACTGAAAAAATATAAATATGCTGAACTAAACTGAATTATTTTATAGCAAACCTCTACCAAACATGCCCTAAATTAACCCTGTAAATATGTAACAAATGAAAAATATAGAATAATTCTATATCTTATACTTTAATTAGCAAACAGACAACACTAATAACCAGAGCCAAAAATATCATATCCTCTCTCTAGATGCTCTCGCCTCTCTCTAAAAGCCCCAATTTTATTACCGTTATTTTTTACTATTCTGGCCGTTAACGGCTCCTTTAGCCGTTGAACCACCAGTACACCATGGTAGAACCACCGCCGGAGCGCGACGGACCTGCCAAAACACACAGTTTCCTTCAACCTCTTACCTCCAAACCACCCCCCTTGTCATCCACCCTCCCTTCTGACCCTTCAATCTGCCAAATTACTGAATACAAGGGGAGGATTGCTTGCATCATTACCCCAGAAGAAGTAGCAAAGCTTTCCGACCACTATAGTAATGTACTCATCGGCAAATTTGCCAGACTAAAACCGTCAATGGAGTATTTACACGAGGCATTCAAATCGATCGGCTTCATAGGGCGATACCAACTGGGCTCAATCGATCACAGACACGTGCTCATCCGCTTTGAGGAGGCGGAGGACTACCAGCGTTGTTGGATGAAGACTCAGTGGGCGCTCAAAGGTCCGATCATGAAGATTTTTAAATGGACGGCAAACATTTCCCCAGAGACAGAAACCTCAATTATTCCGATCTGGGTGACCATTCATGATATCCCACTATTTTGGTACAACACAGTGATGCTCGAGATGATTGGAAACAACATTGGAAAGTTCATCAAGATGGACCTAGCTACCTCTACGCTCACAAGGCCGTCGGCAGTGAAGCTATGTATTGAAATCGATCTACTGTCCAAGGTACATACTTCCATTGCTCTCACAACGTCTCTGAATGTTGACATTGCTGACTTTCCCATTGAGTATGAATGTTTGCCTTATTACTGTAAACATTGTCATAAGCTTGGACATGAGATCACCAGCTGTATGATCCTCCACCCTGATCTCAAACCGCTACCCTACCCTGTCATACCACATAATAAACCCCACCATTCACTTTCTAAATCCAATAACAAAAGCCATCCCAGCCCTGTGCAGCTTAGACCTGAATCACAGGCTGGTTCTTCAGGTGTTACTGCTCAAGAGAAACTAGTTGTGATCAATAGCCAATTAAACAAAAACAAAGGCCATCTCACCACAAAGATTCCAGAACCTGAAATGAGGTACATAAAAAAAAGTGACAGTCATTGATCCTATACCCATGGAGACTTCTGACAAGATGCCACAGCCAAAGGACTCCAATGCTCTAAATAATGTGACAGTCACTGAGCCTATAGCCATGGATACTTCTGACAAGGTGCCTCAGCCAAATGATTCCAATGCTCCAAAAAATGACTCCAAAGACAAGGCAGACTCCACATCTGAGGCTGCTTTAATCACTCACCTACCAGGGACTACTCCATCACAGGCTATGGAAATTCACTCTGATTCTGATCCTGAAGTCCCAGTCATCAACATGGAGGACTCCATCACAACAACCCTTATACAATCCCAAAGACAAAGAATGGTCTACACCTGTTAGGCCAAAAGCCTTTGCCAAAGATGATATAAAAATCCACACTGGTAAGCTTCATGTTTCCCCTGACAATCCCTTTACTTCTAATAGGTTTACTTTTTACTCTCAGCCAAGGAAAGCAGGAAATAGGTTTCTGCCATTAATACATGAAGTTGAAGAACTAGAGGATTCTGAGTTGCAAGCTCCTTCAGGGAAACAGGTTAGCCCCCCTACCAGTCTTGATGAGGTAGAAAAACAAGTTGCTATAAATGACAGTGTTTCTAGTACTTCTGTGTCTGATCAGAATAAGGTTACCTCTTATTTTACTCAGATAAATAAAGTAATAACTAGAACAGCCACAAAAAGCATTAAAGCACGTAAACAATGATTAGTACAACCATATGAATAAATGTGTTGGTCTGGAACATAAGGGGAATGGAAACCTCTATGATAAGACTGCAAAGGCTTATTATAGTCCATAAACTGGATGTTCTATGTATTACTGAACCACAGCATGACATGTCTGAGTTTGATAGTTACAGAAGAAAACTAAATTTTTCTCACTGTGCATATGCCTTAAATTGCAAAATCTTGCTATTTAATTTGGAATCAAAATGTTCACATAACTCCTAAACTGGATCATAACCAATTCCTTCAAGTACAGATAACAAGTCATACACTTAATGAGTCCATTGACTCTTTTTTTGTATATGGCCTGAGATCTAGGAATGAAAGAAGAGAATTATGGTCTGATTTAGCAGCAATGAATCTTTCTGAGTCTGTTTTAATTGGGGATTTTAATGCCATGTCTTCCATAAATGAGTACAGGGGTCCTGCAAACCCTAGTCCTTCCAGCATTAGTGATTTTAGTAGCTTCATCAGTTCCAGTGCTCTATATGAGATACATACAGTTGGTAATTTTTATACTTGGACTAATGTAGGAATAGAGATGGGGGAAAATATTTGACTGTGGAAAGATTAGATAGAGGATTGTGTACTTATAATTGGCTGCAAAAATTTCCCCACTCCTCTATACAGGTATTAGGTAAACTAACTTCTGACCACTGTCCACTGCTCCTTAAGATTGGTAGTAATACTCCTTCTGTACCTAAGCCATTTAGATTCATAAACACATGGTTTAAAAGGAAAGATCTGTTGGAGTTAATTCATCTCCATTGGAACAATCCTACTGAATGGCATGGAATGAACAAATATTTTCAGAAACTAAATTCTCTCAAATCTGTTTTGAAAAAATGGAATAGAGAGGAATTTGGTGACATAAATGAAAATGTTAAAAATGCAGAGGAGAAAGTGAGACTCCGGGAAATTACATTTGAGATTGATGGTTCAACTGATGAACTTATCAAACTGAATGAAGTTAAGGCTCAACTGTTAAAAACCTTATCTGATCAAAAACATTACTGGAAACAAAAATCTAGGGTTAAATGGTTTAAAGAGGGTGATCAAAATACAAAAAAATTTCATCACACTGTTCTGGAAAAAAAGATGTAGATTGAACATCACAAAAATCAAGAGTTCTTCTGGGGTCTGGCTGGACAGGAACTTTGATATTGAACAGGAAGTTGTTCAATCCTATCAGTCCCTCCTTACAGATGACCCCCATCCAGATCAGAATCTCTTTGTTAATCATTTTCAATCTCAGATTCCCACACTCATATCTGAAGAGGAAAATGAACAGCTCATTAAGCCAGTAGAATTAGCAGAATTAAAACAAGTTGTATTTGGACTTAATAAAAATAGCAGCCCAGGGCCTGATGGCTATACTGCAAATTTTTTTATTAAGGAATGGAATACATTTTGTTTTGGTTTATTAGAGGCATCAAATGACTTTATGACTAGGTCTCATATTCATAGAGGTATTTCCAGTACTTGGATTACTGTAATTCCAAAGAAAGAAATCCCAATCATTTTTAATGATTATAGACCTATCAGTCTCTCCAATGTCACAAACAAAATTTTCTCAAAAATTTTAATGGAGAGATTGAAACCCTTGATGCCTAAATTGATTTCCCCAAACCAGTCAGCCTTCCTCCAAAATAGAGACATTTCTGATAATGTCATCTACTTAAAGGAAATATTCAGATTCTTACATAAAAAAGGTAGAGATCCAAATTGTATCTTTAAACTTGATTTGATGAAAGTATTTGATAGAGTGAGCTGGCCTTTTTTGAAAAAAATTCTCCAAAAATTTGGCTTTCATGTTAGATTTATTGATTGCATAATGAAAATTTTGTTTGATGCATGGTTCTCTATACTGATTAATGGCAAGCCTGTAGGTTTTTTCACAGCATCTAGGGGTATAAAACAGGGTGATCCACTATCTCCCTTCCTTTTTAATCTCTTCTCAGAAGCCTTCACAAGGAGTTTATCCTATGTTTTTAGCACTGGAAAAATCCAATATTTCAGACTGCCCTCTTTTGTTGACCCAATCTCTCACCTTAGCTATGCTGATGATACTATAATTGTTTTGAGAGCATCCAAATAGAACCTTACAAGAATCAAAACCTTTCTAGCAACTTTTGAGGAAACCTCTGGCCAGAAAATAAATTATGAAAAGAGTGATTTCTTTGTTAGTAGGCATGCATCTGAGTCAAAAATTAGACAGATTAAAATCATTATGGGCATATTACTTGGTAGTCTACCATTCAAGTATCTTGGAGTACAAATGTTTTCAGGAAGAATCCTCAATAAATATTTCCAACCAGTTCTGGAAGTAATTGAGAAGAAACTTACTAACTGGAAGAATATATGGCTCTCCACCGGGGGAAAATTGACATTAATTCAATCATGCCTGTATTCTCTTCCACAACACATATGGGCAGTGATGGCACCAAGAAAACAAATAATTAAGAAAATTGAGAGGAAATTCTCTATTTTCTTTTGGGGGGTGTCTGATACTGGTCCCAAAAAATCATGGAGAAGGTGGGACTCAATCTGTTATCCCACTATCCAAAATGGTTTAGGCCTGAGATCTCTATCCACCATAATTAAAGTTTTTGCTTGTAAATTATGGTGGAAATACCAAAATGGAAGTGCACTTTTGGCACATTTCATTGCCTCTTAGCCTGTCTCAAAAAGAAAATATCAGACTTGGAAAAGGATTTGCAATATTAACACATTTGCAGAATCCAATTCTAGAGTCATACATGGAAATGGTAAGTGTAATTTTTGGTTAGCCAACTGGACTGACCAAGGGCCTCTAATTGACAGGGTTGATTCAGTCCCTGATGAATATCTGAGTCTTACAGTGGCTGAATTCATTGCTCACAAAGATACTGCCCTTCCTTTCCTCCAGCCTTTACTGTCACCCAAACTGGTCTTTTACTGGGATAGATTAGCCTCAAACTGGTCTTTTACTGGCTTATCTCCACTGCATACATTTCTAAACCATGCTGGCCCTATTTTTGTTTGCTGGCTTTTGTGGAAGGCCAGAAACACTTATATACATGAAAATATCCCCCCAGCCTTGAGTCCCTCACAAAAAATCTCAAAATCCACATTTTTGAATCCCTATGGCCAAACCTTTGTATATCTCCAGGGAAATAGACTATGATCTTGCTGCAACAGGATATGTACCTCCTATCAGAAAACCACCCAAGCCCAACTATCTCAAAAATTTTGTGGCTTAAACCTGTTCAGGGAGTAAAAGTGAATGTGGATGCCTCTTGGAAATCAAACAAGGCTGGAATCTCAGTGCTTATCAGAAATTGTTCAGGGGCCTTTTTACAGGCCTCCGGATTCTACACTAACTCTTCATCCCCTCTTCATGCAGAGATTATAGCTATTCAGGCAGGGATTAGAAGTGCACTCCAGCTTAATGGCATCTAGTGATATTAGCCTCGGCTCATACACTGGCCCGCCAAGCTTACTGGCAGAGGAGAAGAGCGAGTCCGGCCCATCAGTGGTCCTCCCATGACATCAGCTATCTTGGACGCACCCGGGTAAAGGAAGGACATGATAATGACCTTGCAGCCCCGGATGTGCGACAAGAAGAGGACCACTTAGCCTAAGCCCTCTCTTATCCTTGCCATTATAAATAGAGGAGTGACCAACAGTAATAGGTATGTTCTATCAGACTTAAATACTCTCTGTATTTCTTCATATTCTCTCTCCTCTGCAAAAAGCCCTATCTTCATCATCACGCCGGAGCGTCTACCCTCGGGTGACCCCGGGGGCTTTGTTTTGCAGGATCTAGGTGAGAGATTGGCTGCGGGTTAGGATTCCAGCTCTTCCCGGATTACTTGTACCGGAGCTGGTATCCCGGAGCTTACTGGTAGCATCAGTTGGCACGCCCAGTGGGACCTTGCTTCGTCATGCCCCGCGGCAGACCTAAAAAGACAGGGGAAGAACCCCCCGCCAAAGCTAATCAGGCAGAAGGTGACCCTAAGACAAAGAGGGCCGCGGCTGCCCAGGCGGCGCGGAAGGCGGCCGAGGAGAAGGAGCGAGCGCGCAAGGAGACTGCCCGTGTGGCCGCTGAGAAGTGCCAAGGAAAGAAGAAAGTGCTGGAGCGTACCCTCAGGGAGATGCAGAAGGAGCAGAGGGAGAAGGCCCCGCAAGAAAAGGAGAGGCAGGACCAAGAGGCGTTCGGGGAAGGTGGTGGTGGTGAATCCGAACCGGAGTATTTTGATTCCGGAGAAGAAGACCCGGAGCGCGGAGATCCAGAAACGATTCATACCAACGCTGAGGAATTCGGAGAATTTTGAGCATGGAAAGCGGCCAAGGCCGCGACCCATAACAAGGTACCCGAGGTAGTGGATTTGGAGAAGGATGGAAGAGGAGGACCCGGATATCAGCAGATGCCCCCCGGGTCAGCAGATGCCCCCGGGTCAGCAGATGCCTCCAGGTCAGCATATTCTTCCGGGACAGCAGCAGTATCCGGATCAGCAGTTTCCAGGTGGTTTAAACCCGCAAGCTCAACCATTTTATGGTGGATACAACACCCCGTTTAACAACGGGTCCATTGAATACCGGTTGACCAGGCTGATTGGTAGGCGGGGGATGGTTCCTCATTCCCCGTGGGTTCCAGAGGTGCTAAACTACAAGTGGCCGGTAGGTACCAAAGCGCCCGATGGAGTTCCGACGTACAATGGTGACGGGGATCCGGAGGAGTTTGTCCACACCTATCTCAGTGTCATGGGTGCCCGGGACATTGACGAGCCATTGCAGTGCAAGCTGTTGCCTTCTTACCTCCGGGGCAACTGCTTGAGTTGGTTCAAGAGTCTTCCCCAGGGCTCACTGAAGACTTTCTGGGATTTTGCTACAGTCCTGGTACACCGATATGCAACGATGAAGACCAACTTTGTCAACCTGGCGAAGGTCCTGGCTATGCGACAGTTGGAGACGGAATCTACTTGGCAATATTATGTCCGGTATATTGCTGAGTCTATGAAGGTCCAGGATAGGCACTTACACGAGAAGGCCCTGATAGGAAACTTTGTGAACGGGTTGAGAGACGAGATGTTCTACATCGAGTTAATGAAGAATATGCCGGGAACTTTTTACCACCTCCAGTTGACGGTTGAAATGCATTGTACGGTGCATGAGGCTAACCATACCCGGATGAACACGGTTGGTTTCTTTGAGCAGCGGGTGATTACGGTCACAGCAACCCAAACAACCACGCTCCGGGCGACTCCTCATCAGGGGGTTCGCCAGGAGCCAGCTAGACGTCCCCCGGTTCAGGGAGCGGCACCTGCGCCGGGGGGGGCAGACGTTGGTAGTGAGACCAACGTATACTCCACTCTCCAAGATAAAAACGGAGATTCTGGCCATTCACCGGGGTCTCTTCACGGACCCCCCGGTTATACAAGGGGTCCCGGCCCCGGCCAATGCTCAAAAATGGTGTGAGTTTCATAAGTCTTATGGTCACACTACAGAAAGATGTCGCGTCTTGCGCACGGATATTCAGAAGTTGGTGGAGCGGGGTCAGCTCCGGGACTGTGTGGCGGGGGAGGCACACCCGGCGGCTGCTCCGGCAGGACAGGGAAGGAAACGGAACTGGAGAAACAACCGAGGCCAAGGCGGCAATCGCCCGGCGGAAGCCAACATTGCTCCTAACCCCGCCCCACAAGCTCCTAGACCGGGAGTTCCGGGACCTGGAGCACCCCGGATGATAAACGTGATCAACGGTATAGTGGGAGATGGAGCGCAAACACTGTCGGCGGTGAAGGCCAAGAGTAGGTATGTTCCTCCGGGGAGATCCAGGGAAAGAGGTTTAAACATGACGAGACAATCACTTTTTCAGAGAAGGATGCGGTCCCGGCCCTAGTGCCTCACTCTGACCCGATGGTGATCTCCGCCGAGGTAGAAGGTGTGGTGATAAAGCAAGTTTTTGTGGATGATGGGAGCAGCGTAGAGATTATGTTCGCTGATTGTTTCGATCAATTGCACATTGGCCAACAGAACTTGAAGCCATGCCTGTCCCCGCTATCAGGCTTTACGGGTCGCACAGTCCACCCGCTAGGTGTTATAGCACTACGGGTGACCCTTGTTGATCATCTGGATATTAATAAGAGGTGCACTGTCCTGTGTAATTTTGCGGTCATAAATGCTTCTTCCCCGTACAACATGATCATAGGTCGTCCCTGGTTGACGCAGGCTCGGGCGATATGCTCACCCTACCATTTAACCATGAAGTTCCCGACGGACTAAGGAATTGCTTCGGTTATTGGCAATCAAACGACCGCCCGCAGCTGCATGCTCACTGTGATAAAGGAGACCAAGAACGGAGGTTCAGAAAGAACAAACGCATCGGAGCCCGGGGAGTGTTCCGGGAAGGATAACACAGTAGGAGCCGTGCATGGTGACCCGGCTTCTTTTGAAGTGGAGGACATGGAGGTAGGATCCTGGGGGAAGGTGAGTGTCGGGAAGCATCTCCCGGTGAATGTGAAGGAGGAGCTCCGGAAGTTACTCAAGGAGTACGAGGATGTATTCTCCTGGGGAACGGAAGACTTGACGGGGATACCAGAAGAGTTTGCGATACACCGGTTGAATGTCTACCCGGATTTGAAGCCTATAAGGAAAAAGAAAAGAGCCTTGGCAGCAGATCGGGTAGAATTCGTCCGGGCGGAGGTGAAGAGGATGCTGGACGCGGGAATGGTAGAAGAGATCACTTACCCGGAGTGGATTGCCAACCCGGTCCTGGTGAAAAAGCATGACGGATCCTGGAGGATGTGTATCGATTTCACAGACTTGAACAAGTGCTGTCCTAAAGACAGTTACCCGTTGCCATCCATTGATCAGCTGGTGGAAGCTATAACGGGCTATCAGCTTCTAGCCTTTTTCGACGCACACCGGGGATATCACCAGATCGTCATGGCCCCGGAGGATCGGCCGAAAACCTCTTTTATTACTGATTTTGGTACTTTTTGTTACAGGAAAATGCCATTCGGTCTCAAAAATGCAGGAGCCACATACCAGCGCATGGTGGATCGGGTGTTCAAGAACCAGCTGGGGAGAATCATGGAGGTCTATGTGGATGATATGGTGATCAAGAGCAGGACACATGATGCTTTTTTGGATGACCTCCGGGAGCTTTTCGTGGTGTTAAGAAAGGTAAACCTGAAGCTGAACCCGGAGAAGAGCACCATCGGAGTGGCGGCAGGCAAGTTTTTGGGGTATATGGTGTCAAACCGGGGTATTGATGTGAACCCGGAAAAAGTTGAAGCAATCTTGAGCATGCCCTCCCCGAGCAAGGTGAAAGATGTGCAGCGCCTAACCGGGTCCTTGGCGGCGTTGAGCAGATTCCTGTCACGGGGAGCGGAGAAGCAGCTGCCTTTTTTCAACATTTTGAGGCGAGCAAAGATGTTTGAATGGACTCCCGAGTGCGAGCAAGCGTTCAAGGAATTGAAGGAGCACTTAAGAAAACTCCCGACCTTGTCCAAGCCAGTTCCGGGGGAGGAGTTGTTCTTGTATCTGGCAGCCACGGACCAAGCTATAAGTGCGGCCTTGGTTCGAGGGTCCGGAAGGGCGCAGAGCCCGGTGTATTTTGTGAGCAGAGGGCTCTTCAAGGACCGGAGACGCATTATTCTTCACTAGAACGTTTGCTGCTGGCACTAGTGCACGCGTCCCGGAGACTTCGTCCATACTTTCAAGGCCACCCTATCACAGTCCTCACAAATCACCCACTTCGGCAAGTCATGATGAAACCAGAAGCATCTGGCCGGATGATGAAGTGGGCGATCGAGTTGGGAGAGCATGAGATCACTTATCAGGCAAGGAAGTCTATCAAAGGGCAGGTTTTGGCTGATTTCCTAGTTGAGATGGCGGACAATGCCGTCGAAGGCCCGGGGGAAGGTGAGCCGGAGTGGAAATTGCACGTGGATGGCTCCTCCCATGCCGGGGGAAGCGGGGCCGGGGTCGTGTTGGTCAGTCCCGGTGGCAAGGAGTATCGGTATGCGTTGCAGTTTGAGTTTAAAACCACCAACAATGAAGCCGAGTATGAGGCCCTCCTTGTCGGGTTATGCCTGGCCCGGGAGACAGGTGCCAAAGTTATACAAGCTTATAGCGACTCGGCCATCGTGGTCCAACAAGTCAATGGGGAGTATGAGGCCAAAGAAAGAAGTTTGCAGAAATATTTGGAGGCAGTGAAGCTAATGGTGCAAGGTTTCCTCCGGGTGACGCTGACGCAGATCCCTCGGGAGGAAAATTGTAAGGCGGATGCGCTAAGTAAGTTGGCCTCGTCAGAGCTCAAGCCGGATCAAGACCGGAATCTGTACATGGAGATGATAACTACCCTGGGATATGAGCAACCTAACCAAGTTGCAGCGGTGCGAGAAACCGAGTCCTGGATCACACCCCTTCTGGAGTACTTGGAGAATGGAACGCTGCCGGATGACAAGGTAAAAGCCCGGAAAATCCGGGTCAAAGCACTTCGGTATGCCGTCTTGGACGGGGAGTTAATCCGGAGGGGATATCTTCAACCTTGGCTGAAGTGTGTGGATGGGGAGGAAGCACGCCACATTTTGAAAGAAGTGCATGAGGGTCTCAACGGAAGTCATCAAGGGGCCCGGACTGTGGCTCGGAAGATCATGTGCACGGGGTACTATTGGCCTACGCTGTTTGAGGATGCCCAAAAAGCAGTCCGCTCCTGTGAAAAGTGCCAGAAATTCGCACCCTTGATCCATGTGCCGCAGGGGGAGATGATCGGGATATCCGGAACTTGGCCTTTCATCCGTTGGGGTTTGGACCTGGTAGGCCCCTTCCCGACTGCTCCCGGAGGCTTCAAGTATTTGATAGTGGCGGTTGACTATTTCAGCAAATGGGTAGAAGCTGCTCCCCTGACCAACATTAGGGGAAGTACTTGTGTAAAATTCTGCTGGAAGAACATTATTTGTCGCTACGGAATCCCCCGGTTCATAGTGACAGATAACGGAGCACAGTTTGAGAATGATCCTTTCAAATCCTGGTGCAAGGAGTACGGGATTGAACAGAAGTTGACCTCGGTCTACCACCCACAGGCTAACGGACAGGTTGAAGTAACCAACAGGACCCTCGTTAACGGGATCAAGACACGTCTCCAAGGAGCAAGAGGAAACTAGGTTGACGAACTCCCAAGTGTTTTATGGGCAAGCAGAATGACGGAGAGCTCCGCCACGGGCGAGTCCCCCGATAGCTTGGTTTACGGGGCGGAGGCGGTCATCCCGGCAGAAGTTGGAGTTCCCAGTCTCCGATCGAAGTTCCCGGACGAGCAGGCAAACCAGAACGACCGGCTGCTGGATCTAGACTTACTGGAAGAGAAGAGAGAAAAAGCAGCCCAGCACGAGGCCCGGGTGAAGGAACGGGTCAAGAAATATCACGACAGGAGGGTGCGCAAGGAACAGTTCACCCCGGGGGAGTGGGTGATGCGCCGGAACGACAAGAGCCAGCAGGTTGCAAGTGGGAAGTTAGCTCCCAACTGGGAGAGGTCTTATAAGGTGATAGCAGCCCACCCCGGGGGAAGCTATGAATTGCAAGACAAGGCCGGGAAGAAGGTCCCGAGGCACTGGAACATTGCAAATTTACGTAGGTACTATGCCTAGCTTATTTTCTGTATTTACCCCTCTGGCAAGGATTATGCCTAGGACGGTAGCATGAGAGCGGCACGAGAACCTCTGGCCAGGGTTGAGCCTAGGTTGTCCCGTGGCCCGCATTTGCATTCTATTATTTTGCTTATGAAGATTGATTTGCGAATTTATATTTTTCATAAGTATAGTCGATCCGGGGCCGCTTGAAAAAGCGCCCGGGGGGCTAGTGCAAGAGTAGCAGGAACGCTTGAACAAGCACCCGGAAGACAACCCGGGCTCGCTTGAATAAGCGACCCGGGGAAACAGTTGAAACAAATACTTGAACAAGTATCGGGAAATAATATACACACACATATCATTAACTTATGATTGATGGTTACAAAATTTACAACTTTAGATCTTACATTATGCAAACTAAACTAACAAAGGGAAGGAGGACCATCCCAACTAATAGGAGATCCCTGTTCATCTTGAGTGGCAGGATGACTTGGTTGATTGTCAGCAACAGTATTTCCCGGGACATTTGACTCCTCAGCCGAGTAGGAACCAGACGGACCAGCCCCCGAAGGACCAGCTTCAGCATATGGATCGAAATCGTCATCTGAGGATGAAACCTCAGGTGATGATGTCCTACGGGGAGCTCCAATAATAACGGGTCCTTGAACACGAGGAGACTTTTTCTTCTTTGTGGCCACGACTTTGCTCTTCCCTTTGCTTTTTTCCCGGGCCAAACGCCTTTGTTCTTTAGCGGCATCTTCGGAAGCAATAAAGGCCCGGATTCTGGCAGCATCTTCGCGGAGTCTAGATACACTCTCCGGGCAGACTCCTCCGGATCAACCGAAACACGGAATCCGAGATACCTTTCGACAGTAAAATCAAGAGAAATTTGACTTGGAATGAGTACCAAGGACGAGGGGAGATATTGCCCCTCTCTTTGACGCTGCCACCAAGCGGCGGTTCCTCGAAAGCAGGCCGGTATCGAGACTCGGGGTCATTCCAGCCCATACGAAACATACGTACTAACAGCGCCCCGACCTCACGAGGAAAGTTGGTATAAAGTGGGGGAGAAACTCGACCCAAACGCAACCCGGTCAAATGATAGGTAAGTTGCAGGGTGACCAAATTCTCCCGGAGGATGAGGTTCCGGGCCGCCAGCTCCCGGTTCTCCCTCTCCAGCATTAGATTCCTTCTGAGGGGATCGCCCCTTCTCTCCAACCACTTGAGCTTGTCGCAATAAAACGGAAGTTCGGACCATACCAAGTCAAACTCCTCCTTGAGACAGGACTTAAAGGCGTCGTATTCGGCTTGCAGCATCGAAATGATCTTGTCTGCATCCAAAACGGCGTTCACCCGATCCCTAGCCAGGGATTGACACCGGGAAAGGGATCCAAATTGATTTGATATTTCCCTAAGTTTTGTTACTAATGAACTGACATCCGGGAACTCATCTATCACCGACCCGATCCCGGATTGAACAAGAAGATAACGGGTCTGAATGCCGTCTAACTGCCAACGGCTCAATTGTTCTTCTAATTCCGCACACCGGGGGCACGACTTCTCATTATCCGAGGCCGCCCCGGAGGGAACAGTACCCGGAGGATCATCCCGGGGCTACACGAGTAAGAAGATTTAAACACGAAATTAAAAGGAGGCATAAATTCGAAAAAGTCATAACAAAATGATAAAACCAGAATAAATGTTATACTTATAAAAATAAAAGAGAGAGACTCTTACATCATTGGAGTCATCGCTCTCATCCCTGGAGCTCTCTTCTCCTCCCTGAATTACAAAAGAGAACGGTTCGGGGAAGGAGCCCGGGGGAGATAAAGGTTCAAAACAAAACAAAAAGATAAAAACAAAATAAGAGGACTAAGTATCTAGATTATACTTCAGAATCAGTGTCCTCATTATCTTCATCGCGGGGAGATTGCTCTTCCTGATGGGCCTTGCCTTTCTCCGGGGACAGCTGCTCTTCTTCTTCCTCCTCCGCATGCACCGGCTGGAACTCCTGCTCCTGGAAGGGGGACTTATCATTCTCCTCATCGAAGTTCCCATCCTCTTCTTCTGAGGTCACCGGGGTCTCGATGGCAGCAAGATTGGCCAAGTCGTCCGGGCCGGGATCTGCCCTATCCTCAGCAAGTTTGGCGGCATCGCCGGCATAAGCAATGATATCCTGGGGATCGAAACTTCGAGCCCCCTCAAAAACTTCGAGCACCACAGGGACTATTCCATCGATGCCTTCTTTCATCGGCCTGTCAGCCGCATAATTGAAACGATCATTCGCTTTCGGGCGATACCAGGTCTCCCTGAATGCCGCCCTGTTCTCCCGGGGTATATACTCTCGGATGGCTGAATAGGCGGCGTGCAGGGCGGCTTCTTTGGAGACATCACAAAGAGACATCATCTTCTCCTCAAAGGAACGACTTTTGAAAACCCGGTTGGCGAAAGCCCGGCAAAGAGCCTCTTGCGTAGGGGCCATGCCGTGCTTGCTGTCTTTCTTCACCCGGGATAACTCCTTGTGAGCTTCGGATAGCTCATTGTAGAGAGAAGCATTTTGCGACCTCAACTAGTCGACCTCCCGGGAAAGATTTTCGGACAGGGAGTCACAAGCCTGGTTGACCAGTTCTCGCAACCCGGGAACTCTAACAGCTTGGAGGCATGGTCCTACACAAGTATAAACACTTAGAATGAGAATACATACAAAGAATTAAAATATTAAGAATAGGGAGACACATACCTGTGAGCCATCCAGCAAAATGGGCTGGGAAGAGAAGCCATCCTGGTTCTCTTTTATAGGTTGGAGGCTGCTATCAGCAGTAGATTTCTCTTCCTTCCGGGGAACCCGGGACGAACCTTCGGAGTGAGGCTCAGTTCTCTTCTTCTTGTGGGGGTGACCCCCGGAAGGAGGAATAGCAAACGCCAGCCGACGATTTCCGACCGGAGGGACCCCCGTGGACCCGATAACACTGGAAGCCCCGGGGCCTTTTTCCTCGGATCTCCCATCCTTGGACTTCCTCTTCTTTGTTTCTTTGACTGCTCGCTCGGTCCCAGCCTTGTTTTTCTTTGGCTTCTCGGAAGCGCCCTTATCCTCCCCCTCGCCGGACTTCGACCCTATTGGGGCTATCGCTGGCCGGGGAGATATGGCTAATACATGACATACAAGTTGTAAACCAACGTAGTTAGCCAAAAGAATTCAGAAGAAACAATACAAATAGTAAAATTAATGAAGATTACCGAGGCTCCGTTTGGCATACAGGCAGCGGCAGGTGAACACCTCCGCAGGATACGCCTCCCGGGGGAAGTCGTAACCCCCCACCCTCTGGTAATCCTTCAAGTTAACAAAGAATCCAGCAATTCGGTCATAACTCTCGGACACTTGTCGAAACTGAGCCGGGGGAAGTGCCGTCTTCGTTTCAGCAACCCGTTGTTGATTCCACGCCGGGACTGGATACTTCTCCTCATTAAAGGTGAAGTAGTTGTTCATCCAGTCGCTCGTCTTTACAGATTCAAGCCTCCCGGATCAGATGGCCGTCGTTTTGTTCCGACGCAGGGTATTAAACACACCCGGGACAGAGGTCGCGGCTAGGTAATAAAAGCTGCGGAATATGTCCACAGTCCCGGTTATCCCGGCCCGGTTGCAAGATAAGAGGAAAGCAATCATAACACTAACGGCATTCGGATGCACCTGGGCCGGAGATATGTTGTAGTACTTCAGAAACGCGGTGTATAACGGGGGAAGAGGAAAGGTGAACCCGTGCAGAAAATGATACCGGGGGATGCAAGCCCGGGATCGCATGTCGCCGGCAAACGGCTCAATTCCCGCATCATAGGATAACGGTAAGTACATCTTCTTCACAAGCTCCTCAACCGCCTCGCTTACCGGGGTCATCCCGGGATCTTTCGGGTCAGCGGGTTCCGGGGCACCATAAGCCACCGTCGCTTTGGACGTCATCAGTCCCTTTCCGCCTAATGGATGAGGGAGGGGAAGGTCGTCAATGTCCAGAGAGTGATCATCTACCGGGGTAGGAACTTTGCTACTCATATCAGAAAGGTAGAGGGTGGTAAACGAAAGCAGAAAAGGATGAAGAAGGAGAAAGTGACAGCGCTTGGTTGATGAAAAATGAAAGTGAAACTTTGATCGGGTATTTATAGAGAAGGATGCAAGGAATTTTTTGAAATTGGGAAAAGAAAATGTGACGATCGAGGAAAAGCAATAATTAACATTAATTAGGGCGCAGACGGCGAGGAGACGCGCCCGATAAGAAGGCACACTTGGCGCGTGGTGATACGGGCCGACACAAGTTGTAGCCCGTTGGGATCCTTTTAGAGACCTAGCCTACCGGGCCAAGCCCCGGAAGCCAGGGTCTCGGGGGGCTAGTGGTGATATGGGACTCGGCCCATACACCGGCCCGCCAAGCTTACTGGCAGAGGAGAAGAGCGAGTCCGGCCCATCAATGGTCCTCCCATGACATCAGCTATCTTGGACGCACCCGGGTACAGGAAGGACATGATAATGACCTTGCAGCCCCGGATGTGCGACAAGAAGAGGACCACTTAGCCTAAGCCCTCTCTGATCCTTGCCATTATAAATAGAGGAGTGACCAACAGTAATAGGTATGTTCTATGAGACTTAAATACTCTCTGTATTTCTTCATATTCTCTCTCCTCTGCATAAAGCCCTATCTTCATCATCACGCCGGAGCGTCTACCCTCGGGTGACCCCGGGGGCTTTGTTTTGCAGGATTTAGGTGAGAGATTGGCCGCGGGTTAGGATTCCAGCTCTTCCCGGATTACTTGTACCGGAGCTGGTATACCGGAGCTTACTGGTTGCATCAGCATCTGTACTATTGAATCAGACTGCAAGGTTGCTGTTGATATGATCAACCACCCTCATAAGAGCTACTGGACACTCTTCAATCTGGTAGATTCAATCTCTCAGCTGTTGGGATTCCATGCTCTCATACACACTCCCAAAGAGGCAAACTAGCCTGCAGACAGGCTTGCTAAACACTGTAGGGAACACTTGATTCAGCAGAAATTTGCTTGGATTGAGCTGCCACATAATGTTCAGGGCCTGATCATACTGGATGCAACTAACACTCCATCCCTCAGAATCTCTGACTGAAGACTACAAGAGTCATTGTCCAGTACCAGCTCTCTTTTCCATGCTTTCTCTTCACCAACCTTACAGGCCAGGGCCTTTTGATTCTTAAAATTTCTATTTTTGGTCACTTTATGTATATACCATCTTTTTAGTTTAGGTTTAAACCTCTCGGGCGTCAGAATTGCTCTTTGTCATTGACATTGGGTAAAATGATTTCTGAGATCTTTTTTCCTCTTTCTGAAAGATGAGGGTGTTTATTCACCTATCTTTTTGGCCCTTTCTAAACAAACTCAGCCAATTTATTGGCATTTTTTGGTATGGGGTGCCTAATAAATCCCGCTCGCTCTATCTAGAGTGATATTCATTTTAAAAAAAAACTAATAACCAGAGCCACCCCATTGGTAAGCAATTAAGCAACTACGTACGTTGCTGGAGGCCTCCATTTAATTTTAGGGAAAAAATTAAGTGTTCTATCAATTTTAGTCGAGCAAGTATTGCCATCTGCCCATTTCTCTGTAAGTATTTCCAGAAACGCATAGTGATATATTTACCTGTTGAACTCAATTTTTACAGTTTCAATAAACATTTTTGTCCTCTGATAGTACGTACTAGTACTGAGGTGAACTGAATTAGACAGCTAGATCTCTTTTTAAAGCACGTGATGTAAATAGATGATCGAATATATAGTTCGTTACCAAATGGAATGCATATTTATTGACACCAACCTAAGTACCCTCATAGATGATGTGGGGCTGGATTCGTACAATTTTCTGCAGTCCTTTTGTGAGGAGATCGAAGTCTCAGGAACAAGATGGGATTCTCTGCTTCCATGATTTAGGCCAACAAGAAAACAAATTACTCATTAGTTGTTCTATCAAAAACTCAAAATGCTTTCTTTTGATCATGACCATCAGGATCTCACGCAGTTTCTTTATACTCCTGAGCCACAGAACATCAATCTGATGCCTGAAGAAGTGCAAGCTAATCTAGTATTGAGCAAGAAAAGGAAATCATCACTTCAGCTTGATTCTGGTAAAAATGTTCAAGAAATCGAAACCCCAAAAGATTATGAAAAGAGAATTACTCACAGAGATGCTGAGAGGAAAAGAAGGCAAGAAATGGCGGTTCTTTACACCACTCTTAGGTCAAAACTCCCAAAGGAGTACGTCCAGGTAATTCATATTATGTTTATTCCCATTTTGTTTCATAGATTTAGAGTTTAGACAGATCTTAATTGATTTGATTGTGTAGAGGAAGTCTATCTCCAATGATATGCATGGCGCAGTGAACTATATAAATCATCTTAAACAAAATATTGGTGGGCTGATGAAAAAGAGAGATGGCCTTAAGAAGTTGGTAGATGTTGGCTCTTCTTACTTGATTGATCTTGAGAAGACTAGCGTGAAAGTCGAATGTGGTAAGGATGGGATTCAAGTCATCCTCAACACTAGTTCAACGAATGGATTTCCGCTTTCCAAATTTCTCAGTGTTCTAAATGGTGAAGGGATGGCTGTTGTGAACTGCACTTCCACTTTAGCAAATGAAGCCCTATTTCATGTGATTCACTGTGAGGTAAGATATTTGTGAAAGTTTCTTAAGCAACTGATATTTTATGCTTTATACATCTGCATTTATATAAGGCTAGTTCATGCATGTAAAACTTATTTGTTGTCTCAGATGGATGCTGAGAGGAGCTGTCATCAGACTAAGCTGGAAAAGAGACTGAGTGATCTGGTATTTAACATATAACCTGCGAATTTTCTGATATGCGATTTGAAATGGGATGTGGTTGGATTCTCTATTGAAGTGCAAGAAAGGTTTGCTTAATTTTATGAATTAAAAATTATGTTTCATATATTGATCTTGATGAAATAATGGAGAAACTGTTGTTTCTTATAAGATCTTGCTTTTCATTTTCATCTTGTGTTTGGATTGCAAGAAAGGGAATGGAGGGTAAGAATATATGATTTCCAAGATCAAAGTTACTAATGTTTGGTTAACTGGTTTGGACGGTAATCTGATCAAAGTGCAATGAAATGCATAAATTCTTGCAATCATTGTTTGAAGCCATCAGATCATTTATTTATGGCTGTTTTTTCCCATCTCATTTCTCAATTGGTTAAACACAGATAATTGCATTCATTTCACTTTTATTTCAATTCAAAGCTAAAACACAACAGGATGGCATAACATGAGAAGTTACATGATGGACTTGTAAGATAGCTCAAATGATTACAATGTATCATACCAAATGAGTAAAATGACCAGAAACATTTTAGAAGAGTTTATGAAGATTTAGCAGCATCCTCATCCGGCTGCCTGAACAGCTTGTGTTTCAGATGTTGCGCAAACGTGCGAGGAGGGTAGCGAGGCGGTTCAGTCTCCGACACAGTTTCTGGAAGGGGCTGAAGGATAATCTTCTCCTTAGGCGGCTCGCAGAAAACCGCCCACGAAATCCTCACCTTTTCCTTGTTCACAAGGCCTCTGTGCAGAATACTTTTATATTTCCCATTGCTAAGGATCTCAATTGTGTCCCCAATGTGCATGATTATAGAATCTGGCACACATTTGGCAGTGATCCATTTGCCTTCATAGAACAGTTGCAGGCCAGGAACCATGTTGTGGAGTAGGAAAGTTAGGGCACACACATCGGTGTGTGCCTCAACACCTAGTGCCAGTTCTGGCTGGGGGCACTTGGGATAGTAGTTTATCTTCTTCTGAAGAATCAGTTCTTCCATCCCTCCTACTTCTTTCTCGAGCCGCCCTTCTTCGAGCCCTAATCCGATAGACAGCACCGACAGTATCTTGCTCGCCAAGCCTCTCAGCTGCTTCGCATACTCCATCACCGCAGGGCTGAAAGTTAACAAAAACAAGATTCAATGTCAGCATGAACTAAAACTTACACATATCACATTAAGAGTCATGGTTATAACACTTTTTCTCATAACTAACAAACAATAAACTCAGGAGAACAAAGCTAAGGGCTTGCTTAGTACATTTTATCTGAATATTTTTCAGTTTAGTTCAAATATTTTTCAGTTCAGTTCAATTCATTTCAGTTCAGTTCAGTTCAGGCATATTAAATAGGCCCTAAGTTGCTTTTAAAATCAGTAAAACAACATGATCAACTACATAAATTCAGTTTCTTACTAAACTAAATTGAATTGAATTGAAGGGTTTAGTACTTACATGTAATCACTAGGAGTCTTAGGCCATATGGACAAATCCCTCTTATCCTCAGGGAAAACCGTGTGGAAAAAGTAGTCCTCCCACTCGAGCTGACCACAAGCCGTGTTGGCAAGCTTGCTGCCATAGCCCTGAATGTTTCCGGCACGCTGGTCGTTGGCGTACTTCTCCTTTTCCTCGACAGAAAGATCGAAGAAGGCCTTGCCGGCATCCTTAACGCGATTGATGAGCTCGGTTTCGATACCATGGTTGATGAGATGCATGACTCCCCACTCCATGGCAGCTTTCTTCAGCTCACTGTGGCATTTCTGCTTGATCTCCAGATCATCTGATTCGATCATTCTCAGGTCTATTACGGGAACTTGAGGGGCTTCTTGGTCGTCGGTTAGGGCTTCTTCGAGCACGTTTCCGATGCTGGTTCGCTCTTCTTGAGGCCTGATGTACTCTTTCGGTATCACCTGAATCCCACTGCTTGACAGGCTTTCAACTCTTGAATACGCCATTACCGAGGCCATCTTCAAAGTAAAAAAACTAGCTTGTTGAAGATGATGTCGAAAATGTTTTGTCTTGTTGAAGAATTTTGAGGTCCTTTATATGGATTCTGGTAGATTCTTGTTGTGGAGTTCATTATGAACTTATATTGGTTGGTGCATGATTTGGTCACGTGTGAAATCAATCCGCCACACTACGTAGAAGTACGTACCAGACGCTGTGGTTTGCATAATTTCGTTGACTTGGTTTGACTGGTGGTTGTAAAATTAGTGTTATAGGTCGAGTTCAACTGAAATAAAATTAATTTAGTTGAATTTAGTTAAAGTTAATTGAAATTAGTTGAAATCAGGCTAAATTTTATAAAATTTGTTACTTACCCGTGTTAGTTTTTTTAAACCGAAAGATAATTATCTTTACTTAATTTTAACATAGAAAATTAATTCTTGAAATGCAAAACATATATGGGTGGATATTTGTTATTTTTCATAACTTTTTGTTGCTTTTGTTGAGATTTATCGTATATTCTAGTTGATGCTATGTTGCTAATTTATATATGTTATCATAGTTTTTATTTATTTTTTATCTGATGAAAACCTTTGCTAACTTAACTTTGTATATTTTAAGTGACGTTTGTTTAACTTTTGTTATTTGTAAGGTTCACTTATAAGACAATTTGTGTTAATATTTAAAATGCAATAATATTAAATGTTTGTAATATAATATGGAAGGGAGACAATACTGTAATATATAACTATCATCATTTAATAATTTGGTTATCAAAATAAAATCGTTAATGTGAGATCAGTGTAATTAGCAACCAGCCCCAACCACCATTTAAATGAAGGTAGCATGGATTCAAAATCAAAGGAATGTATACTTGTCCGACGGTTAGCTGCCACCAACGTGAGAGGTCGGATCTTGGGCGACATGCATTGCCTATTTAAATACGTAACATTGTTTTATATACAAATTTAAAATGTAAAGTTTTTTATAGAAATTTTCCTTTAATTGTCTTTTTTTAATGATAATAAAGATTAAATACTCACTCATCCTATAATAAACTGCATATTGCATCAATGTCTTACCGTTAGAGAAAGCACAAATAATTGCGTGGGATATCTTTATTAAAGTTAGTTTAATTTAAACTTTTTTAACGTGCAATAAGAGCTTATTTAGTATAATTTATCTTAAAAAATTTCAATTCAGTTCAGTATTTTTTAATTTAGTTCAGTGTATCATACTTTTAAAAAAAAATTAAACAAAATATATGTTAATAATTCAGTCCAGTTCAATCCAATTCAGAGAAATTGTTAATTTATTTCAATTCAGTTCCCCGAATAAATAATTTGATGATATTAAGTTTATATTGAAAAGTCAGTTCATTTCTGTAAAGTGTAGTTCAGTTCAGTTCAATTTAGTTCATTCCAGTTCATTTCAATTAAGTGCAGTTCAGTTCATATCAATTCAGTTATATTTTCAATTCTTAGATTTCTGTCTCTACCATTAGATAAACATTTCCACTTGATCTGGTTGCAGTATCCATTCGATTTCAAACAATACATTGATTTATTCTTCAATTTCTTTTTGTTCAATTAAGTCAGTTCAATTAAGTTATTAAGTTCAGTTTTGATGATTTATGATTTGATAAAATACGGCTTCATTTAATCATATCAATCTATTGATCGTTTTTTTCAATTTAGTTCAGTATTATTCAGTTCAACTCAGTTTAATAAGTTAGGTCCAATTTGTTAAGTTTAGAATTGATGAAGTATGATTTGATGAAATTTTGCTAATTTAATTGTATCAATGCATAATTTTGTAAGTTCAGCTTATTTAATTCCGGTTTTGTTCAATTCATTATGTTTCGGTTCATTTATATTAATCAAGCTAGGTTCGATTTATTAAGTTTGAATTAGCCGGTTTAGTTCAATTCATTATGCTTCGGTTTATTTATGTTTTTTCTCCATTACTCATTCAGTTTTTTTCAGTTAAGTTCAATTCAATGGCTTGTTCTGTAATAAAATTTTCGAATATAAATATATTTTATATAAAAAAATCAAATGAATTTAACTACTTCAGTTCACTTCAATATTTTTCAGTTCAGTTCAGTATTTTCAGTTCAATTCAGTATTTTTAGTTCAGTTTAGTTCAGATCAAATCAGTTCAGGCGTATTAAACATGCCCTAACTCCCAAAAAGGAGAGAAGAAGTGCAATTATAAAGAGGTTCTGTATCTGAAATTAACAGTAGTAAACACTAGTAACAAGTTGTCTAAACTTACAATAATAAGAGATACAGTCACAACCGGCGGCTCTTTCAACAGTCCGGGTCGAACTCAGAACTGCAATCGCTCCCAAGTCCGTCCTGTAAAGTTTAGCTTATTTTTAGCTTAACTGCGCGAAAGTTTGCTGAAATTAGGTGAATCAAGCTGCAAATAGCTGAAGCACGCTGTACTTAGCTGAAATAAGCTAAAAAATATTTAATTTTAAATTTTATAACTTTTAGCTCATGAATAAATGTTTATTAAAATTTTAAATTTTCCTACATCCTTTTTTAAATGCCCTAAACATTTTTTAAAACTTTTTAATACGGTTTCATTTAGTTATATCAATTCATCAATCGTTTTCTTCAATTCAGTTCAAATACATTCAGTTCAGTATTATTCAGTTCAACTCAGTTTACTAAATTAAGTCCAATTTGTTAAGTTTAGAATTGATAACATTTGATTTGATGAAATTTTGCTAATTTAATTGCATTAATGCATAATTTTGTAAGTTCAGCTTAATTAAGTTCGGTTTAGTTCAATTCATTATGTTTCGGTTCATTTCTGTTTATCAAATTAAGTTCGATTTATTAAGTTTGGATTAGCCGGTTTAGTTCAGTTCATTATGCTTAGGTTCATTTATGTTTTTTCTCCATTACTCATTCAGTTTTTTTCAGTTAAGTTCAATTCAATGGCTTGTTCTATGATAAAATTTTCGAATATAAATATATTTTATATAAAAAAATCAAATGAATTTAACTAGTTCAGTTCAGTTCGTTATTTTTCAGTTTAGTTCAGTAATTTTTAGTTCAGTTCATATCAAATCAGTTCAAACGAATTAAACATGCCCAAACTCCCAAAAAGGAGACAAGAAGTGCGACTATAAAGAGGTTCAAAACCTTCTCCATATTTGAAACTAACAGTAGTAAATACTGGTAACAGGTTGTCTAAACCTATAATAATAAAAGATACAGTCACCACTATCGGTTCTTTCAACCAGTCCGGGTCGAACTCAGAACTGCAATCGCTCCCAAATCCGTCCTATCAAGTTCAGCTTAACTGCGCTGAACTGCGTGAAAGTTAGTTGAAGTTAGGTGAAACAAGTTGCAAATAGCTGAAACACGCTGCAATTAGCTGAAACCAGCTGAAATTAGATGAAGCACGCTGTACTAAGCTGAAATAAGCTTAAAAAATATTTAATTTTAAATCTTATAACTTTTAGCACATAAATAAAAGTTTATTAAAATTTTAAATTTTCCTCCTTCCTTTTTAAAATGCACTAAACATTTTTTTGAACTTTTGAATCTTCCTCTTCCACCTTTTAAATCTCAAAACATATATACTTTCTCTTTAATAAGATTCATCTGAATCATCCTAAAATATCATGTATTAGGCACACAATCATTTTTATTGTTCAATTTATGTAGGGAAATATTATTTGGTTAATTTCGAGTACCCAAACACTCTTGGGTACATGGCTCCCTTTTCCGGTACAAGAGCAAGAAAACATGTACCAGAGTTTAGACATGCATCACCTAGAGGTCAGACGGGGCATTTTAACAAACGACATTCTTCATTGAGAATGAAAATAAAATGTGCATTTGGACAATTGAAAAGTATTTGAAGCGTGCTAAAAAGAATGCCTCAAATTGAAGATTGTCATCAAATGTCAATTATTTTTGTATGTTTCACGCTTTATAACTTCATTTGAATACAAGATATTGACATTCCTTATTTTAGATCATGAGCATACACAAGAAACTAGTGATCTCACTATATTTGATGAACATCGAAAAAGGGTTATGGCAGAAGTGTGTGAAGGTATAACTGAACAAATTTGAAATTCGGTAGGTGGTGGTACTAGTGAAATCGAACCCTCGGATGATAGTGATTATTATTCCATGCAACCGATATGCATTTTGGGAATAACCGTTAAAATTGTTACTTTCGAGTATACATTAATTTGATCTATTCTCGTGTACTAAACTAAACATATTAAAAACAAACTTTATTTGATAAATCAAAACAAAATTATATCATTGACATTTGATAAAAAGTAACTTATTTTAAAAAAAATTATTGAAAACAAAATAAAGCTAGCAGGAATTAGATGATGCACATTGCAGTTTGTTGAATCCAGCTGCAGTTAGCTGAAGTTTGCTAAAGCAAGCTGTATGTAGCTGAAGCAAACGGCAGTCTGCAGGTAGCTGAACCACGCTGTAGTTGGTTGAAGCACACTGCAGTTCGCTGAATCCAACTGCAATTAGCTAAAATTAGATGAAATTAGTTTAACTTAACTGTAAGGTGCAAAAAATAAGCTGAACTTGACAGGAAATGCTATTTGGTCTCCATCTGGACCAGTAAGAGACATTGTTGCTTGCTTTTACAGCATCAGGGCATCCGTACACTGTCTAACATGAATCAGAATGGCTAATCAATTGATTCTCCAATATTTTCGGTCTACAAATCTAATTCCAAAAAGGAATCGCCGGTAAGTAAAGAACCGCTGACTTGAATTTCTTCTGTCCTAATATATCATCAGCTCGAAAGTCAACCTAATTTAACCAAACAAATACCCATTGAATTAATAAGAATTTTGCAAACATACATACGTGTCCAAAATTTGAGTAAAAAAATCTAATTAACAGCATATCCCATAAACACCGAAAAGACCCAATTAACATATTTATTCGCTCTCATTCACACTTACAATTGTTTTTTCTTTTACGATGAGACCATATTTAGATTTCATTGATTTACTCTATTTAGTGAAGATTCTCATTGGCATTAATCATTTTCAAAGATTTGTTATGACTAATAGAACAAAAGTTTTCTAGATCAACATTTTAGGCCAGGGAGATTATATTTGAACTGGGACTTATGAGCATGTTTAGTACAATTTATCTGAATATTTTTTAATTCAGTTCAGTTCAGTATATTTCAATTCAGTTCAGTATTTTTCAGTCCAGTTCAGTATTTTTCAGTTTAGTTCAATTCAGTTTAGTATTTTCAGTTCAGTGCATTATACATTTAAAAAATTTAAATAAATTATATGTTAATAATTCAGTCCAGTTCAAACCAGTTCAGAGAATATGTAATTTATTTCAGTTCCCCGAAAATATAATTTGATGATTTTAAGTTTTTATTAAAATTTCAGTTCTTCAGTTAAATTTAGTTCATTTCAGTTAAGTGTAGTTCAATTCAGTTCTATTTTCTATTCTTGAGTTTCCGTTTCTCTACCATTAGGTAGAGATTTCCATTTGATTTGGATGCAATATCCATTCGATTTCAAACAATACATTCTTTTATTCTTCAATTTCTTTTTGTTCAATTAAGTCGGTTCAATATATTTCAGTTCAATTAAGTTTATTAAGTTCAGTTTTGATGATATATGATTTGATAAAATACAGTCTCATTTAGTTATATCAATCCATTGATCGTTTTCTTCAAATCAGTTCAATTAAGTTCAGTTCAATTCAGTTTAATAAGTTAGGTCCAATTTGTTAAGTTTCGAATTGATGAAGTATAATTTCATAAAAGTTTGCTAATTTAATTGTATCAATGCATAATTTTGTAAGTTCAACTTAGTTAAGTTTGGTTTAGTTCAATTTATTATGTTTCAGTTCATTTCTGTTTATTAAGCTAGAATAGATATATTAAATTTGGTGCTGATAAAAATTGATTTGATAAAATATAGCACAATTTGGTTATATTAATTCAGGTCAATAAAATTCAGCTCAGTATATTTCAGTTCATTTCTGTTTAACTTCTAGGATCATTTTATCAAGTTTGATTCATATAAAGTATAATTTGATAAAATTTAGATAATTTAGTTATATCAATGTAGTGATTTGTTTTTTCAATTCAGTTTTGTTCAGTTAAGTTCAATTCAATGGCTTGTTTTGTAATAAAAAATTATTTTATATAAAAAAAATCAAATGAATTTAAATAGCTCGGTTCAATTCAGTATTTTTCAGTTCAGTTTGGTTCAAATTAGTTTAGTTCAGTATTTTTCAGTTAAGTTCATTATTTTTCAGTTCAATTCAGTTTAGTATTTTCAGTTCAGTTCAAATCAGTTAAGTTTAGTTGAGACGTATGAAACAGGCCCTTAGTGATAGTGTAAACAAGGTTTATTAGATTTGCAACGTGTAATAAACGGGTTTACTAGATCCTGGGCTTAATTTAAAAGTCTATAGATGTTTTGAGTACGAATAAGATTTGACACTAATAATAAATGTTCATATTTCAATTCATGGGTACCATTTTAAATTTATAAAAATTTTGGCACCTCTTCAACTCTAATATAAAAATTGGATATGGAATCATAAATTTAGTAACATTTATTTACTCGAACATATCATTAAATCTAATACAACATCAATCATTATTATTTTAGATGGTGTGCGTATGCACACATGAGCAGACTCGTGCATAAGCGTACATGGATAGGCGCGTGCATGGATTGGATACATCAAACATCAAATCAGATGAATTTTCTTTCCTGTTAAATGGGTATCAAAAGGTAACTAAGTTATATGTCTATGAAATTTATATTACCTTTTTTTCCTGTCAACTGAATTTCCACAAGCTTTTATAATTTCACTCTCTTCTTTATTTGAAATGATAGAGAGTAATTTTTTTTCCACCTCTTTGCATAGTCTAAGTTTCCCATAGTTTTGACTTATTTGTTTTTTATTTTTACTTTTCAGGATTAACAAATTGATCAAACATCACGACGAATGGAAAAACCACATTGATGATGATGCAGGAGAGCTTTCTTAAAGTAGGAAGGTTTTGCAAAACCATGAGCAAAATAGGGAAGATCTGGAAAATATGGAAACCAGTATGATAGTCGCATTCACTGAATGCGACTTTGCTTAAATTTTAAATGCAAATTCATTTTCTGATGGGTTAATGGCAGTGCCTGCCCTAAGTATTTTAGGGCCTGAGGCGATGTAACAAAATAGGGCCCCCGATATTAAAAAATATAACTAATTTTATTACTATTTTTAAAAAATATAATATTTTAAAATATAGTGCAATATTTTAATTAAGTAGTTCAACTCTATTTGTTTTCTTAGAAGCAAATTCACTAATCAAATTTTTATAATCAAATTCTGTAACTAATTCATGTTCAACAGAAAATGTAGCTAATCCACTCAATATATCAAACCCGACAAACAAATATAGCATATGCATTCAAAAATTGTCTAATAGCACATATGACATATCTCCTATCATTTTTATTCTTTAGTCTCTAAAACAAGACATCATGTATACTAATGCATAATGTGTATATATTAAAGTAATCAAAACACAAATTTTGCACATCAAATCACACATGTACACCGCACACACATGACACATACACAACCTTTTACATATATAATATTTATACTCAAGTTCAATACCAATTAAAATTATTCAATCAAATCAAGATTAACAAAAAACACATTAGCACAATTGCACAAAAGTAAAATATGTTTGCCCATCTCATAATTGATCTTATATATATTAGATATATTGAAATTGAGATTTTGGGTGTTTATCTCAATAGAAGAATAAAGATAATTTGAGCACGATTTACATAAAAATGATCGAAAAGTTAAGAATAAAAATGTTCTCCATCCAGATTTCGAAAGATGAAGCCTTCTGCGTGAGTGAAGAACCATTTTTTTCCTTTTTAATATTTTTTAAATATAAAATTCGTTTTATATAAAAAGAGGTTTTGAAAGGCTGTTTTTTGTTTTAAAACAGGCCCAAATAAGGCTTGGATTTTAATTAAAAACAAGCCCAAAATACTGATTTTTTTAATATATAAACAGTTGTAATTTTTAAAACATTTGGGCCTAAAAAATTAGTTGAATTTTCGGGTCTGAGGCGCATGCCTCATTGGCCTCACTATTGGGCCGGCCCTGGTTAATGGTGAGAGAGACATGGCGGCCACGTCAAAGGTGGATGCTGACGTGTCGTAAGGTTTCTATTCTTAACAAATCAGTTAAAACCATGGGAAATTTAGACGGTGCTAAGAGGAGGAAAAAATACTACTCTCTATTATTTCTATTCAAAAAGAAGAGAGTAAGAAGATATAAAAAAACTCGGGGAAATTCAATTGATAATATAAGATTCGTAGATATTTAATTTATTAACATTTTGGCATGATGTGTTTGATATGCAAGAAAATTCATTTGATTTGATTTTTGATGTACCCACCCGTGCGCCTACCTACAGATGCATACACACGAGAACTCACATCTAATATAATGATGATTGGTGTCGTGCTAAATTAGTTACTGCTATTTTCAAGCAAATTCTCATAATGTCACTATATTTATGATTCCATACTCAATTTTTATATTTTAAAGAAGGGGTTCCAAATTTTTTATTAATCTATAATGATACCCATGACTTGAAATATGAGAGTTTATATTACCAGTGTCAAATATTATTCTTATACTCATATATCAATAGACTTCTACATTGAGTCCAATATCTGATTAGCTCATTTGTCACACCCTGCAAATGTAATAAGTCTTGTTTACACTATCACTAAGAAAAGTATGGAGAATGGATTTTATTTTATTTATTTTAACGTTAAACCACTCGAAAGTGTGGAATTTATATTCGGCTTCCCAAACGTATTAAGACAATAAAACCATTACAAGCTAAGCCATAATAACCAGGCAAAGTTTGGTGGAAACTAAATTCCAAAAGCATAGTGATGCTTTTCAAAATACTAAAGTTAGGCTAATAGAGCTCTATACAAGATAGGCCAAAATTAGACATGTTAAAATACTCAAAACATATCAGAGAATTGTATAGCAAAACTCAATGCGGACTCAAGTATTTAGCATGCTAAAAAAAACATGTAGTTTGAAGGAAACAGGCTCAGAACATTGTAGATAGATAGATTCTATATACAATCAAACATGTAGTTTGATTGCTGAAGATTGGAGACAGAGACAGATCCTCAAGCTCCTCTCCTTGTTTGTTGCCAACACAATTCTTCTTTCATTTCGATCAGAATTATCTTTTCAGGTACCTGAGTACTCAGGTTGGCAATCATCCTTTCTTCTGTCTAATTGTTTGGAAAGAAAAACATGACAGTAAGAACAATTGTATTATTTGTATGTTAATGAAATTGTGATTCTGAGTGGCCAAAATGAGTAACTTATGCTTGAATTCTGAGTGACCAAAATGGATAACACATTCCCAGCTGAATCAATACACGAAATCTTTGTCCATTCATCAAAACATCAACCTTTGAATAGCCACAGAAAGCACTGATGCCATCATGCCCTTTTAGGCTTTTAACAGATGCACACTTTTAACAGATGCACCTTTTAGAAACTTTACTCATCAGTGAACACATTCCTTTCACTTCACACTTTACATATATCTTTAAAAAGTAGGACGCATAGTTATTTTATTTTGTTGAAATGTCTTGAAGCACTTTTATATATGAAAACAATAAAAATAAGAACAGAAAAATCATCTTTATATTCAACTGTTTGCCAGGTTTAGGGGACTAAAACCTGTAATAAGACATTCTCTATCTACTAGACAAACTTTCTACTAGGTATGTATGTGACAAAAATTTTGCATTCCGAATTGATCAGGAGGACGACGCGAAGGCTTGGCTGGCTATTCAGGATCTCCAAATTCTCAGACTTTCATCAGTTGCAACAGTATAAACATTAGTCCCACAAAGCCAGCTAGTTTCGAGTGAATCCACAATCGCTGAGCAGCTCCCTTTCGTTGGTGTTCCACAGAAGAGCACAGTGGTGACAAAATTCAAGCAAACTCGGTGTCCAGAACTTGATGCGTCCATCAAGTGCACCTGAAGTCGGCCTGAATTCCTGAACAGGACACCAAGCAAGGCCCTTTACAGCAGCGGTAGACCACTAGAGTGCACAAGGGAGTCGGTCTCCACTTGAATCTCTCTAATGTCCTGATGCATTCTGCTTCTTATTACAAGAGTGTTCAGCTTGTAGGCTCCTTGGGGAAGTGACCAGTTACCTGTAATCCCTGTCTAACATGCAGAGTTTGCGCAAGTGGAGCAAAAGAAAACAAAGAAGCAACATCGAGGCAAAATATATGATCAAAGCATCATATTAAGTTTATAGACTGCAACATGCTTCATATCATATTATCTGTTCTAGGCCTCACAGAATCATGCATACTATCACTACAGGAAGCACCCTCATCCTGTCTAAGATGCAGAGTTTGCACAAGTGGAGCAAGATAAAACAAAGCAACAGGGAATATCAAAGCATCCAATTAAGTTTATGAGACTGCAACATGCTTAATATCATATATCTGTTCTAGGCTTCACAGAATCATGCACATCGTACATTCCATACTATCCCTACAAGAAGCACACTCTCACAGATTGCATGCATGACAACAGACAGACAAAGCATGAAAAGGAAAGAAACATGGCAGAAAACAAGTGACATGAGAGTGAAATAAAGGAATTAGGGCACAGAGAGCAACATTGACAACAAAGTAATTAGGGCACAGAAAAATAATAATCATCTGTAATACTTGAGGAGGGCTTTTGTTACTCTCCTCCTCCTCTCCTCCTCCTCCTCCTTGCTCTTCTTGGATTTCTTCTCCTTCTTCTGAACCACCTGTTCCTCAACAGGAGCACTGAAATCAAGAGCGCGAGAGATTGATCGGAACCTGAATCGAATCCTCTCGGAAGAGGTGCGATTGGGCGTATCAATGTATATCTCAAGGCCGGTGGGAGGAGGAGGATTAGGAGCTCGGTTGTTCTGGGGGTTTCGCAGGGTGGGCGGTGGGGTTACCGGAGAAGGGGGCGCCGGGTTTCGCAGGGTGGGTGGTGGGGTTACCGAAGAATGGGAGGCCGGGTTTCGCAGGGTGGGTGGTGGGGTTACCGGAGAATGGGCGGTCAGGTTTCGCAGGGTGGGTGGTGGGGTTACCGGAGAATGGGCGGTCAGGTTTCGCAGGGTGGGTGGTGGGGTTTCGCAGTCGTCGGCCATTGATCTAATTAGGGTTTGCTGATTTGCAGTGGAAATGGAATCAGAGATTTTGATGATGACCAAAGATGGAAATGGAAGAAATCGATTCTGAATTTATGATGATGATGAGAGCGACAAAGAACAGTAACCCTAATCCTCAGATCTGGTTTGGCTTTATAGGCCGAGTCGACCGCGTCGGCCGCGTCGACCGCGTAAGCCGTGTCGATAGCGTGGACAGGCTGTAAATCCTAGCCAAGATCGGTCCGACCGGTGATTAATGGTTTGACCGAATCAACTTTTCCATAGTTAACCGCTTGTACAAACTATTTTCCCTTTTTTCATGTTTTTTTTAATCGTTTTCCCTCATTTCATTTAATCCGTCCATAAATTGAACTATTATTTTCACTGCAGTCTTAAAAGTCTATTTCATTAAAATTAAGATTTATTTTTAATTTAAAAATTATATATTTTCTTAAATTATAATAAAACATGTTATATGCAAAAACATTGAATTTAAAAATATTCAATATTTAAGTTAAACTATATTAAATTTCTTGAAAACTAAAGAAAAATAAAGGGTGTTTGAAAATTAGATGTTAGCTGATTTGACTATCTTAATTTTAAAGTTTATTTGACTAACAAATAGTGTATATGTGTTTAAAAAAATAGCTGATTAATAGTTGTTTGTGTAATTAATCTGGTAAAATGGCCTTTAAGAACATGAATATATTTTAGTTAAAATTTTTTTACTAAATGTATATCACTAGTCATTTTCTATATTTCAAATGGAATATATATATATATATATATATATATGAATGTTAATAATTTAATCCACATGTTGATGAGCTTTTATATCAATTAGGATAAATAATTAATACAAAATGAAACTGAAATTCATCAACTCACATTGGTTCATAATCAAATTAAATAAACTGAATTGAACTTGATGAAACTGAAGAGAATTGATTAGAATTGAATTAGATCAAATTAAAGCGAACTGAACTGAACTGACTACAAATGATTTATACTAGCTAAGTTTAATTAAATTAAATTCAACTAGAGTCATATTTAAATTGTAAGAATATATTATTTGGTGGATTCGGAATATCCAAATACAAAAGGATATTTGGCTCCTTTTATGGATCCAAATGCAAGGTGCCATATACCGGATTATCAAAAAAATAGAGACCGGAGAGGAATTTAGGAGCAATTTAACTATCGACATTATTCTCTATGAAACGCTGTGGAAAGGTCATTAGGCAATTTGGAGAATAGATAGTGAAATGCTTAAGGCGAGGCCTCAAATGAATGAGGTATGTCAAATGGCCATCATAGTAGCAACAATCACGCTTCATAACTATAAGCGAATGGAAAAGTTTGGGATATCTATGGTAGAGCATGACGATGTGTTCAAGGAACAACAGATACGGAATTGCTCAGCTCTCAAAGGAAGGAAGAAATGAATCAAGTTCGACTGAATATAGCAAAAAGAATGTTGCAGTATATGCCCTCATGATGAAGATACTGAAATGAACTAAATGTCATTATTTTGTTTGAATAATGTTTTACATTAATTTAATCGAACAAGTTTTATTGAATAACATCAACGATCTTTAAAAAAACTGATTTGAACTGCTATGAATTGAACAAAAATAAAAAATGTTGAAAATATTATGACTAAATTTAACTATACTAAGTTACTTGCGCCGCGCGATACTCACCGACTTTTATTTCAACTTAATAATATGAATAATAGTTTTAAAAGTGACAAAAATTGACAAAAAGTAACCAAAAATATTAAAAAATTCTTATTATAAGCATAAGAAAATAAAATATAATAAATATTAGAAAAAAATTAAAATTTAAAACCATTTTTAAAATTGAAAAGGAAAACGTTATTAGGGGTTTAATGTCAAATACAAAAATAGCCTTAAAAATTATAAAAATCGACAAAAAGTGACCAAAAATATAAAAAAATCCTTATTATACGCATGCTATCAGAAAAACGGTATTGGGGTTAATGTCAAATTACAAAACTAACCTTAAAAGTGATAAAAATTGATAAAAAGTGACCAAAAACATATAAAAAATTATTATTATAGGCATGGTGTAGGAATGACCTTAAAAGTGACAAAAATTGACAAAAAGTGACCAAAAAGATAAAAATACTTATTATAGGCATGGCATAATAACCTTAAAAGTGACAAATCTTGATAAAAAGTGACCAAAAGCATAAAAAATCCTTATTATAGGCACGGTATAGGCCTTAAAAGTGACAAAAATTGAACAAAAATATAAGAAATCCTTATTATAGGCATGATATAGAATTAGCCTTAAAAAGTGACAAAATTTGACAAAGCGTGACCAAAAGTGCAAAGAATCCTTATTATCAGTAGGGTATATGATTGAAATCGTCATAAGCGGGGAGAATTTATTCTACCCTCCCCAAACATTCAAAAGGGGCAATAGGCCCCCAAAATACATCAATGGTCTGTGTCATAACTGTGCAAGTTATCTGTACTTATGCCAAGAGCTTCCAAAATAAATTAATTGCTACAACTAATAAGTTTGTGCTTACATCTCTTTAGAATATATCATCTACCACCCATTTACACCAATCAAGTTAGTGATCGCTATGCGAAACACAATTATGTCAAATGTGGAGGTGGTTGTGTATAGCTGATAAAATATTTCTCCATTTGAGGTGTTGATGCAGCTTTATGTACCATTGCTTCAGTTCAAGTGTTAATGTGCGCAGGATCTACCCAAAGGAAGGCAGCCACCTCCTCCTCAAGGAAAGTCAACACCGGGAGATTTAGAGAGAAGGGAGGGAGAGGGGGAGAGAGAGAGAGAGAGAGAGAGAGAAGTTTGGTGACTAATTGATGTGAGAACCATACTAAATTTCATGTTCACTATAACTATATTCTAACCATTATTCTTAATTCTAATCGAAGTTTTAGCACAATCATAATAACTTATTCTTTTAGGGTTTATCGGCAGTTTGCTATGGTTCTTAAAACAAAAATCTTCGATATAATTAAATAACTCATGTCATCATGTTTATATGATTATACACAGTACCAAAATAATAGGCTTTGAACTGCATGCTCGTTTTGTGCTTCTGATTATTGGCCCATGCCATCATATAGCTTTACTAATTGCAGGCTGTAACAACAATGACACGCAATCTCATGCTTTCATTTCAACATATAAATTAAGTATACGTTGATTCCTAAAACTAACCAACTGGGCTAGCTCAGTTGGCCAAAGGTGTTGACTCGCTTAGGGAAGGCCAGAGGCTCAAATCCCCTCATCCTCAGGTGCAATATTTCAAGAAATCATTTCTCCTTTGACCCCTTGGGTCAAAGTCTCCAGAAGTGCTTGCTCAAGAGATAGAAGCTGCATCGGCGGTGTTCAGTGTAGGAGAGCATCAAAACCGGCGTAAGTGGGATCTTCACCCAACTCTAAGCAATATGGTGAGGATCTCGACCACTCGACGTATGAGATTTATTATACAGAGTAGGGTTAGATTAAGATAGATGTAAAATTCTTGTATTAGATCAGGTCGTTGCAGTGAATGTATATACAAACAATTCCTAAAACCAATTTAACCATTTAATCTCATGTTCACATGCATATTTTTATAAATTCCAGCATGCAGAGTATCACGATTCACAAGCAACCATGTAAGGCTGGTAATTTGGGACATGACACAAAAAATTCGATCTGAACCGAACACGATTTTAGTGGGTTTAGGCGACACGAAATATGTCATGGGTCTATATTGGGTTATACACGAATAACTTGAAAATAAATGGGTTAGGTTCAGGTCAAATTTGTGGGTTAAATGGATCACCCATTTGACCCATATATCTATGGTGTAATTATGCAAATTGATTAAATTGTCTTTATGGATAAGAACAAATCCTCTAATACCAAAATTATGGAGATTATGTCACTAATATATGATGAAAATGAGAGTTGATTTTGTAATTTTTGATTTAGTTTCCATATAACATTATCATTTGAGCAGTATAAAATTTAAAATTAAATCCCATATCCAGTCCTATTAGTAATAAATGGGTTTCGCGGGTTGAGTTTGGCTAACCCTGATTTTTACTAAGTCGGGTATGGGTCAAGGTTTTGTGACATGAAATATTATTGGGTTGGATTTGAGTTTATCATTTCTAATCTATCAATCCACCGACACAAACCCGCCAACCCGCTAATCTGACCTGATTACCAGCTTGCAATCAGGTCGGGTTGGTAATCAAGTAGTACCTAATCAAGTAAAATAATCAAGTAGTACCTAATCAAGGAAGGGATTGTTTTTTAAAAGTTCACAATGGTAAGTTTCTACTTTCTAACTGCGCTGAACTGCACGAAAGTTTGCTGAAGTTAGGTGAATCAAGCTGCAAATAGCTGAAACACGCTGCAAGTAGATGAAACACGCTGCACTTAGCTGAAATAAGCTAAAATAATATTTAATTTTAAATTTTATAACTTTTAGCACATAAATAAATGTTTATTAAAATTTTAAATTTTCCTACTTCCTTTTTTAAATGCACTAAGCAGTTTTAAAAACTTTTTAATATCGCTTCATTTAGTTATATCAATCCATTGATCGTTTTCTTCAATTCAGTTCAATTAAGTTTAGTTCAGTATTATTCAGTTCAACTCGGTTTACTAAGTTAGGTCCAATTTGTTAAGTTTAGAATTGATAACGTATGATTTGATGAAATTTTGCTAATTTAATTGTATCAATGCATAATTTTGTAAGTTCAGCTTAATTAAGTTCGGTTTAGTTCAATTCATTATGCTTCGGTTCATTTCTGTTTATCAAGTTAGGTTTGATTTATTAAGTTTGGATTAGCCGGTTTAGTTCAGTTTATGCTTCGGTTCATTTATGTTTTTTTCTCCATTACTCATTCAGTTTTTTTAGTTAAGTTCAATTCAATGGCTTGTTCTGTAATTAATTTTTTGAATATAAATATATTTTATATAAAAAATCAAATGAATATAACTAGTTCAGTTCAGTTCAGTAATTTTCAGTTCAGTTCATATCAGATCAGTTCAAACGTATTAAACATGCCCTAACTCCCAAAAAGGAGACAATAAGTGCGACTATAAAGAGGTTCAAAACCTTCCCTGTATCTGAAACTAACAGTAGTAAATACTGGTAACAGGTTGTCTAAACCTATAATAATAAAAGATACAGTCACCACTATCGCTCTTTCAACCAGCCCGGGCCGAACTCAGAACTGCAATCGCTCTCAAATCCGTCCTGTCAAGTTCAGCTTATTTTCATCTTAACTGCGCTGATCTGCGTGAAAGTTAGCTGAAGTTAGGTGAAGCAAGTTGCAAAAAGCTGAAGCACACTACAATTAGCGGAAACCAGCTGAAATTAGTTGAAACACGCTGCACTTAGCTAAAATAAGCTAAAAAATAATTAATTTTAAATCTTATAACTTTTAGCACATAAATAAAAGTTATTAAAATATTAAATTTTCCTCCCTTTTTTAAATGCACTAAACATTTTTTTGAACTTTTGAATCTTCCTCTTCCACCTTTTAAATCTCAAAGCCTATATACTTTCTCTTTAATAAGATTCATCTTAATCATCCTAAGATGTCATGTATTAGGCACACAATATAATATATTCTCTTTTAACCACTTTTTTCAATTAATTCAATTTTTCCTCTTCCAAATCCACAATGTCATTTTTATTGTTCAATTTATGTAGGGAAATATTATTTGGTTAATTCATAGTACCCAAACACTCTTGGGTACATGGCTCCATTTTCCGGTACAAGAGCAAGAAAACATGTAACAGAATTTGGACGTGAACCACCTAGAGGTCAGGCGGGGCATTTTAACAAACGACATTCTTCATTGAGAATGAAAATCAAATTTGCATTTGGACAATTGAAAAAAGTATTTGAAGCGTGCTAAAAAGAATGTCTCAAATTGAAGATTGTCATCAAATGTCAATTATTATTGTATGTTTCACGCTTCATAACTTCATTTGAATGCAAGATATTGACATCCTTATTTTAGATCATGATATATACACAAGAAACTAGTGATCTCACTATGTTTGATAAACATCGAAAAAGGGTTATGGCAGAAGTGTGTGAAGGTATAGCTGAACAGATTTGGAATTCGGTAGGTGGTGGTACTAGTGAAATCGAACCCTCAGATGATAGTGATTAGTATTCCATGCAACCGATATGTATTTGGGAATAACTGTTCAAATTGTTACTTTCGAGTATACATTAATTTGATCTATTCTCGTGTACTAAACTAAACATATTAAAAATAAACTTTATTTGATAAATCAAAACAAAATTATATATTGACCTTTGATAAAAAGTAACTTTATTTTAAAAAATATGATTGAAAACAAAATAAAGCTAGGAGGAATTAGATGAAGCACACTTCAGTTTGTTGAATCCAGCTGCCAATTAGCTGAAGTTTGCTAAAGCAGGCTGTATGTAGCTGAAGCAAACTGCAGGTAGTTGAACCACGTTGTAGTTGGTTGAAGCACGCTACAGTTCGCTGAAGCCAACTGCAATTAGCTAAAATTAGATGAAATTAGTTTAACTTAACTGTAAGGTGCAAAAAATAAGTTGAAATTGACAGGAAATGCTATTTGGTCTCCATCTGGGCCAGTAAGAGACATTGTTGCTTGCTTTTACAGCATCAGGGCTTCCGTACGCTGTCTAACACGAATCAGAATGGCTAATCAATTGATTCTCCAATATTTTCGGTCTACAAATCTAATTCCAAAAAGGAATCGCCGGTAAGTAAAGAACCACCGACTTGAATTTCTTCTATCCTAATATATCATCAGCTCAAAAGTCAACCTAATTTAACCAAACAAATACCCATTGAATACACGAGAATTTGGCAAACATACATACGTGTCCAAAATTTGAGTAAAAAATCCAATTAACAGCATCTCCCATGAAACCAAAAAGACCCAATTAACATATTTATTCGCTCTCATTCACACTTACAATTGTTTTTTTCTTTTACGACGAGACTATATTTAGATTTCATTGATTTACTCTATTTAGTGAAGATTCTCATTGGCATTAATCATTTTCAAAGATTTGTTATGTCTAATAGAACAAAAGTTTTCTGGATCAACATTTTAGGCCAGGGAGATTATATTTGAACTGGGACTTAAGGGCATGTTTAGTATAATTTATCTGAATATTTTTCAGTTCAGTTTAGTTCAGTTCACTTCAGTATTTTTTGGTGATATGGGCCTCAGCCCATATACAGGCCCGAGAAACGGATTGGCAGAGGAGAAGAGAAAGTCCAGTCCACCGGTGGTCCTGCCTTGATGTCATCTATCTTGGACGCACCCGGGTACATGAAGGACATGAAAATGACTCTCCACCCCCGAATGTGCGACAAGAGAAGGACCACTCAGCTGCGACCCTCTCTACTTGCTGCCATTATAAATAGAGGAGTGACCAACAGTAAAAGGTATATTCTATCAGACTTAAGTACTCTCTGTATTCATTCATATTCTCTCTCCTCTGCATAAATCCCTATCTTCATCATCACGCCGGTGCGTCTACCCTCGGGAGCAGAAGGAGCAGAGGGAAAAGGTCCGGCAGGAGAATGAGAGGTTGAATCAGGAGACTTTTAGAGATGGTGGGGAATCTGAGCCGGAGTACTCTGAATCCGGGGACGAAACCCTGGGGTAAGGTGAGCACGGAGACCCAGAAACCATCCATACAAACGCTGCGGAATTCGGGAAATTTCGAGCATGGAAGGCGGTCCAGGCGGCTGCTCACAACAAGGTGCCCGATGTGGTTGACTTGGAAAAGGATGGGAGAAACCAAGCAGAAGAGGCTGGGGGTCAGTAGATGCCCCCGGGTCAGCAGGCGTTCCAAGGCGGTTTGAACCCGCAGGCCCAACCGTATTACGGCGGCCAACAGACGGTCGCGTATCCTGCCGGATATAATACCCCGTTCAACAATGGTTCCATTATAGAGCGTTTGAGTAGATTGATCGGAAAGCGGGGGATGCGCCCTCATTCCCCGTGGGTTCCGGAGGTCCTGAACTATAAGTGGCCGACAGGCATCAAGGCGCCGGATGGAGTTCCAACGTACAATGGGAACGGAGATCCGGAGGAGTTTGTTCACACCTATCTCAGCGTCATGGGGGCCAGGGACATTGACGAGCCGCTGCAGTGCAAATTATTACCCTCTTACCTCCGGGGTAATTGTTTGAGCTGGTTAAAGAGTCTTCCCCAGGGATCGTTGAAGACTTTTTGGGACTTTGCTACTGTCTTGGTCCATCTGTATGCAGCTATGAAGACGAACTTTGTGAACTTGGCAACGGTTTTGGCCATGCGGCAGTTGGAGATGGAGTCTACTTGGCAGTATTATGTCCGGTATATTGCCGAGTCTATGAAGGTCCAGGATAGGCACTTGCATGAGAAGGCCTTGATCGGCAACTTTGTGAACGGGCTGAGGGATGAGATGTTCTACATTGAGTTGATGAAGAACATGCCGAGAACCTTCTACCACTTCCAGCTGACAGTGGAGATGCATTGCACCGTGCACGAGGCCAACCATACTCGGATGAACACTGTTGGTTTCTTTGAACAGCGGGTGATCACGGTCACCACCACCCACACCACCACGCTCCGGGAAACTCCCTACCAGGGTGTTCTACAGGATAATGTGAGACGCCAACCGACCCAGGGAGTGGCACCTGCACCGGGGGGACAGACGCTGGTGGTGAGACCGACGTATACTCCACTCTCCAAGACAAAAACGAAGATTTTAGCCATTCACCGGGGTCTTTTCACGGACCCCCAGTTATACAGGGGGTTCCGACCCCTGCCAATGCGCAGAAGTGGTGTGAATTTCACAAGTCTTACGGTCACACCACGAAGGGTTGTAGAGTTTTGCGCACAGATATTCAGAAGCTGGTGGAGCGGGGTTAGCTCAGGGATTGCGTGGTGGGAGATACACACCCGGTAGTTGCTTCGGCGGGGCAGGGAAGGAAGCGAAATTGGAGGAACAACCGAGGCCAAGGTGGTAACCGCCCTGCGGAGGCCAAACCTGCTCTTAACCCCGCCCCACAAGCCCAGAGACCAGGTACTCCTGGTCCTGGGGCGCATCGGACGATAAAAGTGATCAATGGAATAGTGGGAGACGGGGCACAAACACTTTCGGCGGTGAAGGCCAAGAGTAGATATGTCCCATCGGGGGAGATCCAGGGGAAGAGGTTTAACACAGTGAAACGATCACTTTTTCGGAGGAGGATGCAGTCCCGGCCCAGGTGCCTCACTCTGATCCTATGGTGGTCTCCGCAGAAGTAGAATGAGTTGTGATAAATTGAGTCTTCGTAGACGATGGGAGCAGTGTGGAGATTATGTTCGCTGATTGCTTTGATCAACTGCACATCGGCCGGCAGAACCTGAAGCCGTGTTTGTCCCTATTATCAGGTTTCAAAGGTCGGATAGTCCATCCTCTGGGTATCATAGCCTTGCGGGTAACCCTTGTTGATCACTTGGATATTAACAAGAGGTGTACCGTTTTGTGTAATTTCGCGGTGATAAATGCTTCCTCCCCGAATAACATGATAATAGGCCGCCCTTTGTTGACACAAGCACGGGCGATATGCTCTCCCTACCACTTAACCATGAAATTTCCAACAGATCAGGGAATTGCTTCGGTTATTGGTAACCAAACGATGGCCCGCTGCTGCATACTAACCGCAATAAAGGACGCTAAGGCCGGGGGAACGGAGAGGGTGCACGCTTCAGAAGCCGGGGAAGGCTCCGGGAAGGAAGATACGGTGGGAGCGGTGCACGGTGACCCGGCGTCCTTTGAGGTGGAGGACATGGAGGTAGGTTCCCGAGGAAAGGTGAGTGTAGGGAAGCACCTCCTGGGGAAGGTGAAGGAAAAACTCCGGGGGTTGCTCAAGGAAAATGAGGATGTGTTCTCGTGGGGAACGGAGGATTTGACGGGAATACCGGAGGAATTCGCAATACATCGGCTGAATGTCTATCCGAATCTGAAACCTATCAGGCAGAAGAAGAGAGCCTTGGCAGCGGATCGGGAAGAGTTCGTTCGGTCGGAGGTAAAGAGGATGTTGGATGCCGGCATGGTTGAGGAAATCACCTACCCGGAATGGATTGCCAACCCGGTTCTAGTGAAAAAGCACGACGGATCTTGGAGGATGTGCATAGACTTCACGGACTTGAACAAGTGTTGCCCTAAGGATAGTTATCCGCTGCCGTCCCTTGACCAGCTGGTGGAAGCCATAACGGGCTATCAGATTCTGGCTTTCTTTGATGCGCACCGGGGATACCACCAGATTGTCATGGTCCCGGAGGATCGGCCAAAGACTTCTTTTATTAGTGACTTTGGTACTTTTTGTTACAGGAAAATGCCGTTCGGTCTTAAAAATGCAGGAGCTACATACCAGCGTATGATGGACCGGGTGTTCAAGAATCAGCTTGGGAGAAATATGGAGGTCAAAAGCAGGACGCATGAAGCTTTTCTGGAGGATCTCTGGGAGCTGTTCGTTGTCCTAAGGAAAGTCAACCTGAAGCTGAGCCCGGAAAAGAGCACTATCAGGGTGGCAGCGGGCAAGTTCTTAGGATATATGGTGTCAAACCAGGGGATCGATGTGAACCCGGAGAAGGTTGATGCGATCCTGAGCATGCCCTCCCCGAGCAAGGTGAAGGATGTGCAGCGCTTAACAGGGTCTTTGGCGGCATTGAGCAGATTCCTGGCACGAGGGTCGGAGAAGCAGCTGCCCTTCTTCAGTATCCTGAGGCGGGCAAAGAAGTTTGAATGGACCCCAGAATTTGAGCAAGCGTTCAAGGAGTTGACGGAACATCTGGGGAACCTCCCCACTCTGTCTAAACCGGTCCCGGGGAAAGATTTACCTTGCGGCCATGAAGCAAGCAATAGGCGCAGCCCTGTTCCGGGGATCCGGGAGGGTGCAAAGCCCGGTGTACTTTGTGAGTAGGGCTCTTCAAGGACCTCAGAGACACATTACTCTTCACTAGAGCGTTTACTCTTAGCCCTAGTGCACGCGTCCCGGAGACTTCGCCCGTATTTTCAAGGTCACCCCATAACGGTCCTTACAAATCAACCACTTCGCCAAGTAATGCTGAAACCAGAGGCATCGGGCCGGATGATGAAGTGGGCGATTGAGTTGGGAGAGCACGAGATCACTTACCAGGCAAGGAAGTCTATCAAAGGCCAAGCTCTGGCTGACTTCTTAGTGGAGATGGCAGACAATGCCGAGAAAGACCCGGTGGAAGATGAGCCGGGGTGGAAACTACATATGGACGGCTCCTCCCATTCCGGGGAAAGCGGAGCCGGGGTTGTGCTGGTCAGCCCCGGGGGGAAGGAATATCGATACGCCCTACAATTTGATTTCAAGACCACCAACAACAAAGCTGAGCATGAGGCCCTCCTAGCAGGGTTATGCCTATCCCGGGAGGTAGGTGCAACAGTGGTGGACGCCTACAGTGATTCGGCCATTATGGTGCAGCAAGTAAATGGGGAGTATGAGGCCAAGGAAAGGAATTTGCAGCGGTACCTAGAGGCGGTGAAAACAACGATGCAGGGTTTTCTCCGGGTTTTGCTGACACAGATCCCCCGGGAGGAGAACTGTAAGGCAGATGCGCTAAGTAAACTAGCTTCGTCAGAGCTTAAAACAGACCAGGATCGGAACCTGTTCATGGAGATGGTAACTGTCCGGGGGTGCGAGCACCCCGGCCAAGTCACAGTGGTACGTGAAACGGAGTTGTGGATCACACCACTCCTCAAGTACTTGGAGAAGGGAACGCTGCCGACGATAAAGTTAAAGCCTGAAAGATCCGAGTTAAAGCCCCCGGCATGCTGTCCTGGACGGGGAGTTGATACGAATAGGGTACCTTCAACCTTGGCTGAAGTGCGTGGAATGGGAAGAAGCCCGACATCTGTTGAAAGAAGTGCATGAGGGTCCCAACGGGAGCCATCAAGGTGCCCGGACCGTGGCCCGGAAAATCATGTGTACTAAGTATTATTGGCCCACGCTGTTTGAGGACGCCCAAAATGTTGTTCGCTCCTGTGGACAGTGCCAGAAATTTGCACCCCTGATCCATGTTCCACAGGGGGAGATGATTGGGATATCCGGACCTGGCCTTTTATCCGTTGGGGTTTGGATCTGGTAGGCCCTTTCCCGACGGTGCCCGGGGGTTTCAAGTATTTGATAGTCGCGGTCGATTACTTCAGTAAATGGGTCGAGGCTGCCTCGTTGACCAACATCAGGGGAAGTACTTGTGTGAAATTTTGTTTTAAGAACATTATCTGCCGTTATGGGATACCCCGGTTCATAGTAATGGATAACGGGCGTAGTTCAAGAACGACCCCTTCAAATCATGGTGCAAGGAGTACGAGATTGAACAGAAGCTAAGCTCGGTCTACCACCCTCAGGCTAATGGGCAGGTCGAGGTCACCAACAGGACTCTTGTCAACGGAATCAAGACACGTCTTCAGAGTGCGAGGGGAAATTGGGTCGATGAACTTCCAAGTGTCCTATGGGCAAGCAGAACAATAGAGAGTTCCACCACAGGCGAGTCCCCCTAAAGTTTGGTTTACGGGGCGGAGGCGGTAATCCCGGCAGAAGTTGGAGTGCCCATTCTTCGTACGAAGTTCCCGGATTAGCAAGCAAACCAGAATGATCGGCTGCTGGACCTAGATTTGTTGAAGGAGAAACGGGAAAAGGCAGCCCTGCATGAGGCCCGGGTGAAGGAGTGAGTCAAGAAGTATCACGACAGGTGGGTGCGTAAGGAGCAGTTTATCCCGGGGGAATGGTGATGCGACGGAATGACAAAAGCCAGCAAGTTGCGAGCGGGAAGTTAGCTCCCAACTGGGAAGGACCTTACAAGGTGACGGCAGCTCATCCCGGGGGAAGTTACGAGTTGCAGGACAAGGCCGGGAATAAGGTCCCGCGGCACTGGAACATTGCAAATTTACGTAGGTACTATGCCTAGTTTATTTTTGTATTTACCCCTCCGGCAATAGATATGCCTAGGATGGTAGCATGAGAGCGGCACGGGGATCTCTGGCCAGGATTGAGCCTAGGTCGTCCCATGGCCCGCGTTTGCATTTTAACATTGTTGAAGAAGTTATCTGGCAAATTTTTTCTCTTTAATATAAGCTATACCGGGCATGCTTGAACAAGCGCCCGGGGGGGCTAGTGCAAAAATGTTAAATGGATACGCTTGAACAAGCACCCGGATAACTATTAGAAAACATAACCGGACGCGCTTGAACAAGCACCCGAGGGGAAAAGGGGTCTAAGGTGGTTGAACAAGTATAAAACATACACATACGCAATGTTAATTTACGATAATTTGAAACATGTAAACGTGGAAATTATATAGTTTTAAAGACATACAATGCACAATTATCACACTTGACTAATAATAATAACACACATAATCTAGCCCTAAGTTTTAGCTCCAGGAGATAGGGGACCATCCCAGCTAATGGGAGATGGGACTTGATCATCCTGGGTGACCACTAGATTGATTAGAAGCCCACGGGTCTCCCGGGATACTCGAATCATCCGCCGGCGGAACGCCAGAGGGCCCGACTTCATCATAGGGCTCGAAATCGTCATCCGAGGACGAAACTTCGGGTGACGATAGCCTCCGGGGGGCTCCAATAATGATGGGTCCCTGAGCGCGGGGAGATTTTTTCTTTTTAGCAACAACTTTGTGTTTCCCTTTGCTCTTTTCTCGGGCTAGACGCCTTTGCTCTTTCTTAGCATCCTCAGAGGCGATAAAGACCCGGACTCTGGCAGCGTCAGCCCAAAATCTAGACACCCTTCGAGCGGACTCTTCCGGATCAATAGACACACGGAACCCGAGATATCTTTCAATGGTAAAGTCTATAGAAACCCGGCTTGGAATAAGTTCCAAGGACGGAGGAAGATAACGGCCCTCTCTCTAGCGCTGCCACCATGCTGCAGTTTTCTCAAAGGCGGGAAGATACCGGGACTCGGGGTCGTTCCAACCCATACGAAACATACGAACAAACAGCGCTCCGAATTCCCGGGGAAAGTTGGTATACAGCGGGGGCGAAACCCGTCCAAGTTGCAACCTGGCCAAATGGTAGGTGAGCTGAAGAGTAACCAAGTTCTCACGAAGGACCAAGTTCCGGGCCGCCAGTTCCTGGTTCTCCTTCTCCAGCTTCAGGTTCCTCTTAAGCGGATCACCCCTTTTTCCCAGCCACTTAAGTTTGTCACAATAAAATGGGAGCTCAGACCAAACCAAGTCAAACTCATCTTTAAGCCGGGATTTGAAGACATCATGCTCAGCTTGCAGCATGGAGATGGTTGCGTCGGCATCAAGAACGGTGTTAAGGAAAAAGATAGGCATAAAGAAATCCTCCCTTTTTTAAATGCACTAAACATTTTTTTTAGGGAATTCCCTGTTGGACAGTGCCATAAATTTGCACTCCTGAACCATATTCCACAGGGGGAGATGATTGGGATATTTGGGACCTGGCCTTTTATCCGTTGGGGTTTGGATCTGGTAGGTCCTTTCCCGACGGCGCCCGGGGGTTTCAAGTATTTGATAGTCGCGGTCGATCACTTCAGTAAATGGGTCGAGGCTGCCCTATTGACCAACATCAGGGGAAGTACTTGTGTGAAATTTTGTTGGAAGAACATTATCTGCCGTTATGGGATACCCCGGTTCATAGTAACAGATAACGGGGCGCAGTTCGAGAACGACCCCTTCAAATCCTGGTGCAAGAAGTACGGGATTGAACAGAAGCTAACCTCGGTCTACCACCCTCAGGCTAATGGGCAGGTCGAGGTCACCAACAGAACTCTTGTCAACGGAATCAAGACACGTCTTCAGGGTGCGAGGGGAAACAGGGTCGATGAACTTCCAAGTGTCCTATGGGCAAGTAGAACAACGGAGAGTTCCGCCACAGGCGAGTCCCCTACAGTTTGGTTTACAGGGCGGAGGCGGTAATCCCGGCAGAAGTTGGAGTGCCCAGTCTTCGTACGAAGTTCCCGGATGAGCAAGGAAACCAGAATGATCGGCTGCTGGACCTAGATTTGTTGGAGGAGAAATGGGAAAAGACAGCCCTGCATGAGGCCCGGGTGAAGGAGTGGGTCAAGAAGTACCACGACAGGCGGGTGCGTAAGGAGCAGTTTACCCCGGGAATGGGTGATGCGACGGAATGACAAAAGCCAGCAAGTTGCAAGTGAGAAGTTAGCTCCCAACTGGGAAGGACCTTACAAGGTGACAGCAGCTCATCCCGGGGGAAGTTACGAGTTGCAGGACAAGGCCGGGAAAAAGGTCCCGCGGCACTGGAACATAGAAAATTTACGTAGGTACTATGCCTAGTTTATTTTTGTATTTACCCCTCTAGCAAGAGATATGCCTAGGATGGTAGCATGAGAGCGACATGGGGATCTCTGGACTGGCAACAACTTTGTGTTTCCCTTTGCTCTTTTCTCGGGCTAGACGCCTTTGCTCCTTCATAGCATCCTCAGAGGCGATAAAAGCCCGGATTCTGGCAGCGTCAGCCCGGAGTCTAGACACCCTTCGAGCAGACTCTTCCGGATCAACCGACACACAGAACCCGAGATATCTTTCAACGGTAAAGTCTACGGAAACCCGGCTTGGAATAAGTACCAGGGACGGAGGAAGATAATGGCCCTCTCTCTGGCGCTGCCACCATGCTGCAGTTTCCTCAAAGGCGGGACGATACCGGGACTCGGGGTCGTTCCAACCCATACGAAACATACGAACCAACAGCGCTCCGACTTCCCGGGGAAAGTTGGTATACAGCGGGGGCGAAACCCGTCCAGGTCGCAACCCGGTCAAATGGTAGGTGAGCTGAAGAGTAACCAAGTTCTCACGAAGGACCAAGTTCAGGGCCGCCAGTTCCCGGTTCTCCTTCTCCAGCTTCAGGTTCCTCTTAAGCGGATCACCCTTTTTTTCCAGCCACTTAAGTTTGTCACAATAAAATGGGAGCTCAGACCAAATCAAGTCAAACTCATCTTTAAGCCGAGATTTGAAGGCATCGTGCTCAGCTTGCAGCATGGAGAAAGTTGCGTTGGCATCAAGAACGGCGTTTACCCGGTCTTGAGCCAAGGACTGACACCGGGAAAGGGATCCAAACTGATTGGATATCTCCCGCATTTTAGTAACAAGAGAGGTAACATCCGGGAATTCATCTATTACCGATCCAATCCCGGAATGAATTAAAAGATAGCGGGTCTGGATCCCGTCCAACTGCCATCGACTTAACTGCTCCTCTAATTCCAAACATCGGGGGAAGGATGATCCACTTTCCAAATCCGATTCCGGGGAAGCCGGACGGCCCTGGAAGGAACTGCACCGGGAGGATTATCCCGGGGCTTGAAAAAGAAATACTTGATGTTAAGGAAAAATATAGGCACAAAGAAACAAGCATTCGCAATTTAATAACAAAATCGACAGAGCAAAAATGAAAATTGAATTAGAAACCAAAACATAAAGAAGAGTGAATCCTTACATCGTTCGAATCATCACTCTCATCCCCAGAACTTTTCTTCCCTCCCTGAATAACAAAAGAGAACCGTTCCGAGGAGGAGCCCGGGGACAACACAGTTCAAAATGAAATAGATAAACCAAAACTACAAAGGTAAGGAAACTAGACTATACATCTGAATCAGTGTCTTCCTCATTAGTTTTGGGAGATCGATCTCCTCCATCCACCACGGGAGATCCCTGCGCTTCACCCTGGAGAGGAGTGCCTTGAACCTTCTCCTCGTTCAGGGACTCCTGGTTAGGATCCGGGGAATTATTCTCTTCTTCTTCATATCCCTCTCGTCTTCTTCGGCTGAAACAACTGGGGATACAATCTCTCCCAAGGTAGCTTCATTGTCCAGACCGGGGTACACCCACTCTGTAGATAGATTTGCAGCGTCTTCAGCAAAGGAGGCAATGTCTGCAAGCTCGACACTTTGAACTCCCTCAAACACAGACATGACTCCGGGAGAGATCCCCGTGACACCATCCTTCATAAATTGGTCCACAGTGTAGTTAAAACGCCCGTCAGCTTTTGGGCGGTACCATGCATCCCGGAACTCGGATCTTATTTTACGGGGAAGGTACTCTCGAACTGATTTATATGTTGTGTGCAGAATGGCTACATTGGATTGATCGCAGAGAGTTAGCAACTTCTCTTCGAAGGAGCGGCTCTGAAACACCCTGTCGACAAAGGCTGTGCACAGAGCCTTCTGCGCAGGTGCCAGACCCCTTTCCCCTGCAGTTGCTAATTCCTTCTTGGTATTCGCGAGCTCCTGATGGGCCGAAGCCAGCTCCTTGCACAAAGCCGCATTCTGCGACTGCAGCTTGCTCATATCCTGGTTAAGCTCGACAACCTTGAAGCCACATGCCTCATTGATAAGCTCTCGTACTCCCGGATATGCAAGTAAATGGGAAGCGTAATCCTAGAATATAAAAACAAATTAAATATAAAGGCAAAAAATGAGTACTGACAGAGTTAAAAATGAAAAGCGAAAAAGGAATTTACTTGGGAGTCGCCGAGTACAACAGTACAGGAAGAAGATCCATCCTTTGGCTCCGGAGTATGACCAAGATGGCTCTCAGCAGTAGACCTTTCCATAGGGTCCTATTTCTGAATCCGGGACAATGTAGGAATACGGGGGTCAGATTTTTTCTTCTTAAGGGTGCTCCCCACAGAGGCGGGTACCGGGAAGGCTAAACTGCGGCGATTGCTGACAGGGGGAACCTCCTTCCCGGGGATGTGTTTCCCCAAACTCGACTCACTTTTGTCAAGTTTCCTCTTCTTGGATTCTTGGGCCTGCACTTCAGCCCCGACCTTAGCTTTCTTTGCCTCCTTGGCGGATTTTGACGCTCCCTCACCGGACTTAGCCCCATCCGGGACTATCGCTGGTTTAGAAGATATAGCTAAACAAAAAGGAACACATAAGATAACAAATACTAGAAAGAAACACAAATAACAAATTTGAAAACTCACACAGACTCCGCTTAGAGTATAACCGCCGGCAGGTATATACTTCAGGGGGGTACACCTCCTGGCCTCTGAAAGTCCTTCAGAATCACAAAAAACTTGGACACTTGGTCATAACTATCGGCTACAAGCCGGAACTGAGCCGGAGGAAGGGCACCCTTCATCTCAGCAACCCTCTGTTGATTCCCAAACGTATTAAGACAATAAAACCATTACAAGCTAAGCCATAATAACCAGGCAAAGTTTGGTGTAAACTAAGTTCCAAAAGCATAGTGATGCTTTTCAAAATACTAAAGTTAGGCTAATAGAGCTCTATACAAGATAGGCCAAAATTAGACATGTTAAAATACTCAAAACCTATCAGAGAATTGTATAGCAAAATTCAATGCGGACTCAAGTATTTAGCATGCTAAAGAAAACATGTAGTTTGAAGGAAACAGGCTCAGAACATTGTAGATAGATAGATTCTATATACAATCAAACATGTAGTTTGATTGCTGAAGATTGGAGACAGAGACAGATCCTCAAGCTCCTCTCCTTGTTTGTTGCCAACACAATTCTTCTTTCATTTCGATCAGAATTATCTTTTCAGGTACCTGAGTACTCAGGTTGGCAATCATCCTTTATTCTGTCTAATTGTTTGGAAAGAAAAACATGACAGTAAGACCAATTGTATTATTTGCATGTTTATGAAATTGTGATTCTGAGTGGCCAAAATGAATAACTTATGCTTGAATTCTGAGTGACCAAAATGGATAACACATTCCCAGCTGAATCAATACATGAAATCTTTGTCCATTCATCAAAACATCAACCTTTGAATAGCCACAGAAAGCACTGATGCCATCATGCCCTTTTAGGCTTTTAACAGATGCACACTTTAATAAAAATGCTCAGATGAGAAACTTTACTCATCAGTGAACACATTCCTTTCACTTCACACTTTACATATATCTTTAAAAAGCAGGACGCATAGTTATTTTATTTTGTTGAAATGTCTTGAAGCACTTTTATATATGAAAACAATAAAAATAAGAACAGAAAAATCATCTTTATATTCAACTGTTTGCCAGGTTTAGGGGACTAAAACCTGTAATAAGACATTCTCTATCTACTAGACAAACTTTCTACTAGGTATGTATGTGACAAAATTTTTGCATTCCGAATTGATCAGGAGGACGACGCGAAGGCTTGGCTGGCTATTCAGGATCTCCAAATTCTCAGACTTTCATCAGTTGCAACAGTATAAACATTAGTCCCACAAAGCCAGCTAGTTTCGGGTGAATCCACAATCGCTGAGCAGCTCCCTTTCGTTGGTGTTCCACAGAAGAGCACAGTGGTGACAAAATTCAAGCAAACTCGGTGTCCAGAACTTGATGCGTCCATCAAGTGCACCTGAAGTCGGCCTGAATTCCTGAACAGGACACCAAGCAAGGCCCTTTACAGCAGCGGTAGACCACTAGAGTGCACAAGGGAGTCGGTCTCCACTTGAATCTCTCTAATGTCCTGATGCATTCTGCTTCTTATTACAAGAGTGTTCAGCTTGTAGGCTCCTTGGGGAAGTGACCAGTTACCTGTAATCCCTGTCTAACATGCAGAGTTTGCGCAAGTGGAGAAAAAGAAAACAAAGAAGCAACATCGAGGCAAAATATATGATCAAAGCATCATATTAAGTTTATAGACTGCAACATGCTTCATATCATATTATCTGTTCTAGGCCTCACAGAATCATGCATACTATCACTACAGGAAGCACCCTCATCCTGTCTAAGATGCAGAGTTTGCACAAGTGGAGCAAGATAAAACAAAGCAACAGGGAATATCAAAGCATCCAATTAAGTTTATGAGACTGCAACATGCTTAATATCATATATCTGTTCTAGGCTTCACAGAATCATGCACATCGTATATTCCATACTATCCCTGCAAGAAGCACACTCTCACAGATTGCATGCATGACAACAGACAGACAAAGCATGAAAAGGAAAGAAACATGGCAGAAAACAAGTGACATGAGAGTGAAATAAAGGAATTAGGGCACAGAGAGCACATTGACAACAAAGTAATTAGGGCACAGAAAAATAATAATCTGTAATACTTGAGGAGGGCTTTTGTTACTCTCCTCCTCCTCTCCTCCTCCTCCTCCTTGCTCTTCTTGGATTTCTTCTCCTTCTTCTGAACCACCTGTTCCTCAACAGGAGCACTAAAATCAAGAGCGCGAGAGATTGATCGGAACCTGAATCGAATCCTCTCGGAAGAGGTGCGATTGGGCGTATCAATGTATATCTCAAGGCCGGTGGGAGGAGGAGGATTAGGAGCTCGGTTGTTCTGGGGGTTTCGCAGGGTGGGCGGTGGGGTTACCGGAGAAGGGGGCGCCGGGTTTCGCAGGGTGGGTGGTGGGGTTACCGAAGAATGGGAGGCCGGGTTTCGCAGGGTGGGTGGTGGGGTTACCGGAGAATGGGCGGTCAGGTTTCGCAGGGTGGGTGGTGGGGTTACCGGAGAATGGGCGGTCAGGTTTCGCAGGGTGGGTGGTGGGGTTTCGCAGTCGTCGGCCATTGATCTAATTAGGGTTTGCTGATTTGCAGTGGAAATGGAATCAGAGATTTTGATGATGACCAAAGATGGAAATGGAAGAAATCGATTCTGAATTTCTGATGATGATGAGAGCGACAAAGAACAGTAACCCTAATCCTCAGATCTGGTTTGGCTTTATAGGCCGAGTCGACCGCGTCGGCCGCGTCGACCGCGTAAGCCGTGTCGATAGCGTGGACAGGCTGTAAATCCTAGCCAAGATCGGTCCGACCGGTGATTAATGGTTTGACCGAATCAACTTTTCCATAGTTAACCGCTTGTACAAACTATTTTCCCTTTTTTCATGTTTTTTTTAATCGTTTTCCCTCATTTCATTTAATCCGTCCATAAATTGAACTATTATTTTCACTGCAGTCTTAAAAGTCTATTTCATTAAAATTAAGATTTATTTTTAATTTAAAAATTATATATTTTCTTAAATTATAATAAAACATGTTATATGCAAAAACATTGAATTTAAAAATATTCAATATTTAAGTTAAACTATATTAAATTTCTTGAAAACTAAAGAAAAATAAAGGGTGTTTGAAAATTAGATGTTAGCTGATTTGACTATCTTAATTTTAAAGTTTATTTGACTAACAAATAGTTTATATGTGTTTAAAAAAATAGCTGATTAATAGTTGTTTGTGTAATTAATCTGGTAAAATGGCCTTTAAGAACATGAATATATTTTAGTTAAACTTTTTTACTAAATGTATATCACTAGTCATTTTCTATATTTCAAATGGAATATATATATATATATATATATATATATATATATGAATGTTAATAATTTAATCCACATGTTGATGAGCTTTTATATCAATTAGGATAAATAATTAATACAAAATGAAACTGAAATTCATCAACTCACATTGGTTCATAATCAAATTAAATAAACTGAATTGAACTTGATGAAACTGAAGAGAATTGATTAGAATTGAATTAGATCAAATTAAAGCGAACTGAACTGAACTGACTACAAATGATTTATACTAGCTAAGTTTAATTAAATTAAATTCAACTAGAGTCATATTTAAATTGTAAGAATATATTATTTGGTGGATTCGGAATATCCAAATACAAAAGGATATTTGGCTCCTTTTATGGATCCAAATGCAAGGTGCCATATACCGGATTATCAAAAAAATAGAGACCGGAGAGGAATTTAGGAGCAATTTAACTATCGACATTATTCTCTATGAAACGCTGTGGAAAGGTCATTAGGCAATTTGGAGAATAGATAGTGAAATGCTTAAGGCGAGGCCTCAAATGAATGAGGTATGTCAAATGGCCATCATAGTAGTAACAATCACGCTTCATAACTATAAGCGAATGGAAAAGTTTGGGATATCTATGGTAGAGCATGACGATGTGTTCAAGGAACAACAGATACGGAATTGCTCAGCTCTCAAAGGAAGGAAGAAATGAATCAAGTTCGACTGAATATAGCAAAAAGAATATTGCAGTATATGCCCTCATGATGAAGATACTGAAATGAACTAAATGTCATTATTTTGTTTGAATAATGTGTTACAATTTGAATTTATCATTCTCTCAATGACGATTTTGTTGCAGATATAAATTTTATTGTCAATTTGAATTGAGAATTCTCCCCCCATTATGAACTAATTTAAAATTGATTTGATATGGTTCAAAACTGTGTTGATTTGAATTAAAATTTAAAGGAATGAAAAAGAGTAATATTACTTCTAAATTATGCTGGATAGGATAGAATTAAATGTAATCAAAACATAATTGATATGAACTGAATTAATTTGATCGAACAAGTTTTATTGAATAACATCAACGATCTTTAAAGAAACTGATTTGAACTGGTATGAATTGAACAAAAATAAAAAATATTGAAAATATTATGACTAAATTTAACTATACTAAGTTATTTGTGCCGCGCGATACTCACCGACTTTTATTTCAACTTGATAATATGAATAATAGTTTTAAAAGTGACAAAAATTGACAAAAAGTAACCAAAAACATTAAAAAAATTCTTATTATAAGCATAAGAAAATAAAACATAATAAATATTAGAAAAAAATTAAAATTTAAAACCATTTTTAAAATTGAAAAGGAAAACGTTATTAGGGGTTTAATGTCAAATACAAAAATAGCCTTAAAAATTATAAAAATCGACAAAAAGTGACCAAAAACATAAAAAAATCCTTATTACACGCATGCTATCGGAAAAACGGTATTGGGGTTAATGTCAAATTACAAAACTAGCCTTAAAAGTGACAAAAATTGATAAAAAGTGACAAAAACATATAAAAAATCATTATTATAGGCATGGTGTAGGAATGACCTTAAAAGTGACAAAAATTGACAAAAAGTGACCAAAAAGATAAAAAATACTTATTATAGGCATGGCATAATAACCTTAAAAGTGACAAATCTTGATAAAAAGTGACCAAAAGCATAAAAAATCCTTATTATAGGCACGGTATAGGCCTTAAAAGTGACAAAAATTGAACAAAAATATAAGAAATCCTTATTATAGGCATGATATAGAATTAGCCTTAAAAAGTGACAAAATTTGACAAAGCGTGACCAAAAGTGCAAAGAATCCTTATTATCAGTAGGGTATATGATTGAAATCGTCATAAGCGGGGAGAATTTATTCTACTCTCCCCAAACCTTCAAAAGGGGCAATAGGCCCCCAAAATACATCAATGGTCCGTGTCATAACTGTGCAAGTTATCTGTACTTATGCCAAGAGCTTCCAAAATAAATTAATTGCTACAACTAATAAGTTTGTGCTTGCATCTCTTTAGAATATATCATCTACCACCCATTCACACCGATCAAGTTAGTGATCGCTATGCGAAACACAATTATGCCAAATGTTGAGGTGGTTGTGTATAGCTGATAAAATATTTCTCCATTTGAGGTGTTGATGCAGCTTTATGTACCATTGCTTCAGTTCCAGTGTTAATGTGCGCAGGATCTACCCAAAGGAAGGCAGCCACCTCCTCCTCAACGAAAGTCAACACCTGGAGATTTAGAGAAAAGGGAGGGACGAAGGGAGGGAGGGAGAGAGAGAGAGAGAGAGAGAGAGAGAGAGAGAGAGAGAAGTTTGGTGACTAATTGATGTGAGAACCATACTAAATTTCATGTTCACTATAACTATATTCTAACCATTATTCTTAATTCTAATCGAAGTTTTAGCACAATCATAATAACTTATTCTTTTAGGGTTTATCGGCAGTTTGCTATGGTTCTTAAAACAAAAATCTTCGATATAATTAAATAACTCATGTCATCATGTTTATATGATTATACACAGTACCAAAATAATAGGCTTTGAACTGCATGCTCGTTTTGTGCTTCTGATTATCGGCCCATGCCATCATATAGCTTTACTAATTGCAGGCTGTAACAACAATGACACGCAATCTCATGCTTTCATTTCAACATATAAATTAAGTATACGTTGATTCCTAAAACTAACCAACTGGGCTAGCTCAGTTGGCCAAAGGTGTTGACTCGCTTAGGGAAGGCCAGAGGCTCAAATCCCCTCATCCTCAGGTGCAATATTTCAAGAAATCATTTCTCCTTTAACCCCTTGGGTCAAAGTCTCCAGAAGTGCTCGCTCAAGAGATAGAAGCTGCATCGGCGGTGTTCAGTGTAGGAGAGCATCAAAACCGGCGTAAGTGGGATCTTCACCCAACTCTAAGCAACATGGTGAGGATCTCGACCACTTGACGTATGAGATTTATTATACAGAGTAGGGTTAGATTAAGATAGATGTAAAATTCTTGTATTAGATCAGGTCGTTGCAGTGAATGTATATACAAACAATTCCTAAAACCAATTTAACCATTTAATCTCATGTTCACATGCATATTTTTATAAATTCCAGCATGCAGAGTATCACGATTCACAAGCAACCATGTAAGGCTGGTAATTTGGGACATGACACAAAAAATTCGATCTGAACCGAACACGATTTTAGTGGGTTTAGGTCGACACGAAATACGTCATGGGTCTATATTGGGTTATACACGAATAACTTGAAAATAAATGGGTTAGGTTCAGGTCAAATTTGTGGTTTAAATGGATCACCCATTTGACCCATATATCTATGGTGTAATTATGCAAATTGATTAAATTTTCTTTATGGATAAGAACAAATCCTCTAATACCAAAATTATGGAGATTATGTCACTAATATATGATGAAAATGAGAGTTGATTTTGTAATTCTTGATTTAGTTTCCATATAACATTATCATTTGAGCAGTATAAAATTTAAAATTAAATCCCATATCCAGTCCTATTAGTAATAAATGGGTTTCGCGGGTTGAGTTTGGCTAACCCTGATTTTTACTAAGTCGGGTATGGGTCAAGGTTTTGTGACATGAAATATTATTGGGTTGGATTTGAGTTTATCATTTCTAATCTGTCAATCCACCGACACAAACCCGCCAACCCGCTAATCTGACCTGATTACCAGCTTGCAATCAGGTCGGGTTGGTAATCAAGTAGTACCTAATCAAGTAAAATAATCAAGTAGTACCTAATCAAGGAAGGGATTGTTTTTTAAAAGTTCACAATGGTAAGTTTCTACTTTCTAACTGCGCCGAACTGCACGAAAGTTTGCTGAAGTTAGGTGAATCAAGCTGCAAATAGCTGAAACACGCTGCAAGTAGATGAAACACGCTGCACTTAGCTGAAATAAGCTAAAATAATATTTAATTTTAAATTTTATAACTTTTAGCACATAAATAAATGTTTATTAAAATTTTAAATTTTCCTACTTCCTTTTTTAAATGCACTAAGAAATTTTAAAAACTTTTTAATATGGCTTCATTTAGTTATATCAATCCATTGATCGTTTTCTTCAATTCAGTTCAATTAAGTTTAGTTCAGTATTATTCAGTTCAACTCGGTTTACTAAGTTAGGTCCAATTTGTTAAGTTTAGAATTGATAACGTATGATTTGATGAAATTTTGCTAATTTAATTGTATCAGTGCATAATTTTGTAAGTTCAGCTTAATTAAGTTCGGTTTAGTTCAATTCATTATGCTTCGGTTCATTTCTGTTTATCAAGTTAGGTTTGATTTATTAAGTTTGGATTAGCCAGTTTAGTTCAGTTCATTATGCTTCGGTTCATTTATGTTTTTTTCTCCATTACTCATTCAGTTTTTTTTAGTTAAGTTCAATTCAATGGCTTGTTCTGTAATTAATTTTTTGAATATAAATATATTTTATATAAAAAATCAAATGAATTAAAATAGTTCAGTTCAGTTCAGTAATTTTCAGTTCAGTTCATATCAGATCAGTTCAAACGTATTAAACATGCCCTAACTCCCAAAAAGGAGACAATAAGTGCGACTACAAAGAGGTTCAAAACCTTCCCTGTATCTGAAACTAACAGTAGTAAATACTGGTAACAGGTTGTCTAAACCTATAATAATAAAAGATACAGTCACCACTATCGCTCTTTCAACTAGCCCGGGCCGAACTCAGAACTGCAATCGCTCCCGAATCCGTCCTTTCAAGTTCAGCTTATTTTCATCTTAACTGCGCTAATCTGCGTGAAAGTTAGCTGAAGTTAGGTGAAGCAAGTTGCAAAAAGCTGAAGCACACTACAATTAGCTGAAACCAGCTGAAATTAGTTGAAGCACGCTGCACTTAGCTAAAATAAGCTAAAAAATAATTAATTTTAAATCTTATAACTTTTAGCACATAAATAAAAGTTATTAAAATATTAAATTTTCCTCCCTTTTTTAAATGCACTAAACATTTTTTTGAACTTTTGAATCTTCCTCTTCCACCTTTTAAATCTCAAAGCCTATATACTTTCTCTTTAATAAGATTCATCTTAATCATCCTAAGATGTCATGTATTAGGCACACAATATAATATATTCTCTTTTAACCACTTTTTTCAATTAATTCAATTTTTCCTCTTCCAAATCCACAATGTCATTTTTATTGTTCAATTTATGTAGGGAAATATTATTTGGTTAATTCATAGTACCCAAACACTCTTGGGTACATGGCTCCATTTTCCGGTACAAGAGCAAGAAAACATGTAACAGAATTTGGACGTGAACCACCTAGAGGTCAGGCGGGGCATTTTAACAAACGACATTCTTCATTGAGAATGAAAATCAAATATGCATTTGGACAATTGAAAAAAGTATTTGAAGCGTGCTAAAAAGAATGTCTCAAATTGAAGATTGTCATCAAATGTCAATTATTATTGTATGTTTCACGCTTCATAACTTCATTTGAATGCAAGATATTGACATCCTTATTTTAGATCATGATATATACACAAGAAACTAGTGATCTCACTATGTTTGATAAACATCGAAAAAGGGTTATGGCAGAAGTGTGTGAAGGTATAGCTGAACAGATTTGGAATTCGGTAGGTGGTGGTACTAGTGAAATCGAACCCTCAGATGATAGTGATTAGTATTCCATGCAACCGATATGTATTTGGGAATAACTGTTCAAATTGTTACTTTCGAGTATACATTAATTTGATCTATTCTCGTGTACTAAACTAAACATATTAAAAATAAACTTTATTTGATAAATCAAAACAAAATTATATATTGACCTTTGATAAAGAGTAAATTTATTTTAAAAAATATGATTGAAAACAAAATAAAGCTAGGAAGAATTAGATGAAGCACACTTCAGTTTGTTGAATCCAGCTGCCAATTAGCTGAAGTTTGCTAAAGCAGGCTGTATGTAGCTGAAGCAAACTGCAGGTAGTTGAACCACGTTGTAGTTGGTTGAAGCACGCTACAGTTCGCTGAAGCCAACTGCAATTAGCTGAAATTAGATGAAATTAGTTTAACTTAACTGTAAGGTGCAAAAAATAAGTTGAAATTGACAGGAAATGCTATTTGGTCTCCATCTGGGCCAGTAAGAGACATTGTTGCTTGCTTTTACAGCATCAGGGCTTCCGTACGCTGTCTAACATGAATCAGAATGGCTAATCAATTGATTCTCCAATATTTTCGGTCTACAAATCTAATTCCAAAAAGGAATCGCCGGTAAGTAAAGAACCACCGACTTGAATTTCTTCTATCCTAATATATCATCAGCTCGAAAATCAACCTAATTTAACCAAACAAATGCCCATTGAATACACAAGAATTTGGCAGACATACATACGTGTCCAAAATTTGAGTAAAAAATCCAATTAACAGCATATCCCATGAAACCAAAAAGACCCAATTAACATATTTATTCGCTCTCATTCACACTTACAATTGTTTTTTTCTTTTACGACGAGACTATATTTAGATTTCATTGATTTACTCTATTTAGTGAAGATTCTCATTGGCATTAATCATTTTCAAAGATTTGTTATGTCTAATAGAACAAAAGTTTTCTGGATCAACATTTTAGGCCAGGGAGATTATATTTGAACTGGGACTTAAGGGCATGTTTAGTATAATTTATCTGAATATTTTTCAGTTCAGTTTAGTTCAGTTCACTTCAGTATTTTTTGGTGATATGGGCCTCAGCCCATATACAGGCCCGAGAAACGGATTGGCAGAGGAGAAGAGAAAGTCCAGTCCACCGGTGGTCCTGCCTTGATGTCATCTATCTTGGACGCACCCGGGTACATGAAGGACATGAAAATGACTTTCCACCTCCGAATGTGCGACAAGAGAAGGACCACTCAGCTGCGACCCTCTCTACTTGCTGCCATTATAAATAGAGGAGTGACCAACAGTAAAAGGTATGTTCTATCAGACTTAAATACTCTCTGTATTCATTCATATTCTCTCTCCTCTGCATAAATCCCGATCTTCATCATCACGCCGGAGCGACTACCCTCGGGAGCAGAAGGAGCAGAGGGAAAAGGTCCGGCAGGAGAATGAGAGGTTGAATCAGGAGACTTTTAGAGATGGTGGGGAATCTGAGCCGGAATACTCTGAATCCGGGGACGAAACCCCGGGGTAAGGTGAGCACGGAGACCCAGAAACCATCCATACAAACGCTGCGGAATTCGGGAAATTTCGAGCATGGAAGGCGGTCCAGGAGGCTGCTCACAACAAGGTGCCCGATGTGGTGGACTTGGAAAAGGATGGGAGAAACCAAGCAGAAGAGGCTGGGGGTCAGTAGATGCCCCCGGGTCAGCAGGCGTTCCAAGGCGGTTTGAACCCGCAGGCCCAACCGTATTATGGCGGCCAACAGACGGTCGCGTATCCTGCCGGATATAATACCCCGTTTAACAATGGTTCCATTATAGAGCGTTTGAGTAGATTGATCGGAAAGCGGGGGATGCGCCCTCATTCCCCGTGGGTTCCGGAGGTCCTGAACTATAAGTGGCCGACAGGCATCAAGGCGCCAGATGGAGTTCCAACGTACAATGGGAACGGAGACCCGGAGGAGTTTGTTCACACCTATCTCAGTGTCATGGGGGCCAGGGACATTGACGAGCCGCTGCAGTGCAAATTATTACCCTCTTACCTCCGGGGTAATTGTTTGAGCTGGTTAAAGAGTCTTCCCCAGGGATCGTTGAAGACTTTTTGGGACTTTGCTACTGCCTTGGTCCATCGGTATGCAGCTATGAAGACGAACTTTGTGAACTTGGCAACGGTTTTGGCCATGCGGTAGTTGGAGACAGAGTCTACCTGGCAGTATTATGTCCGGTATATTGCCGAGTCTATGAAGGTCCAGGATAGGCACTTGCATGAGAAGCCCTTGATCGGCAACTTTGTGAACAGGCTGAGGGATGAGATGTTCTACATTGAGTTGATGAAGAACATGCCGAGAACCTTCTACCACTTCCAGCTGACAGTGGAGATGCATTGCACCGTGCACGAGGCCAACCATACTCGGATGAACACTGTTGGTTTCTTTGAACAGCGGGTGATCACGGTCACCACCACCCACACCACCACGCTCCGGGAAACTCCCTACCAGGGTGTTCTACAGGATAATGTGAGACGCCAACCGACCCAGGGAGTGGCACCTGCACCGGGGGGACAGACGCTGGTGGTGAGACCGACGTATACTCCACTCTCCAAGACAAAAACGAAGATTTTAGCCATTCACCGGGGTCTTTTCACGGACCCCCAGTTATACAGGGGGTTCCGACCCCTGCCAATGCGCAGAAGTGGTGTGAATTTCACAAGTCTTACGGTCACACCACGAAGGGTTGTAGAGTTTTGCGCACAGATATTCAGAAGCTGGTGGAGCGGGGTTAGCTCAGGGATTGCGTGGTGGGAGATACACACCCGGTAGTTGCTTCGGCGGGGCAGGGAAGGAAGCGAAATTGGAGGAACAACCGAGGCCAAGGTGGTAACCGCCCTGCGGAGGCCAAACCTGCTCTTAACCCCGCCCCACAAGCCCAGAGACCAGGTACTCCTGGTCCTGGGGCGCATCGGACGATAAAAGTGATCAATGGAATAGTGGGAGACGGGGCACAAACACTTTCGGCGGTGAAGGCCAAGAGTAGATATGTCCCATCGGGGGAGATCCAGGGGAAGAGGTTTAACACAGTGAAACGATCACTTTTTCGGAGGAGGATGCAGTCCCGGCCCAGGTGCCTCACTCTGATCCTATGGTGGTCTCCGCAGAAGTAGAATGAGTTGTGATAAATTGAGTCTTCGTAGACGATGGGAGCAGTGTGGAGATTATGTTCGCTGATTGCTTTGATCAGCTGCACATCGGCCGGCAGAACCTGAAGCCGTGTTTGTCCCAATTATCAGGTTTCACAGATCGGACAGTCCATCCTCTGGGTATCATAGCCTTGCGGGTAACCCTTGTTGATCACTTGGATATTAACAAGAGGTGTACCGTTTTGTGTAATTTCGCGGTGATAAATGCTTCCTCCCCGAATAACATGATAATAGGCCGCCCTTTGTTGACACAAGCACGGGCGATATGCTCTCCCTACCACTTAACCATGAAATTTCCAACAGATCAGGGAATTGCTTCGGTTATTGGTAACCAAACGACGGCCCACAGCTGCATACTAACCGTAATAAAGGACGCTAAGGCCGAAGGAACGGAGAGGGTGCACGCTTCAGAAGCCGGGGAAGGCTCCGGGAAGGAAGATACGGTGGGAGCGGTGCATGATGACCCGGCGTACTTTGAGGTGGAGGACATGGAGGTAGGTTCCCGAGGAAAGGTGAGTGTAGGGAAGCACCTCCTGGGGAAGGTGAAGGAAAAACTCCGGGGGTTGCTCAAGGAAAATGAGGATGTGTTCTCGTGGGGAACGGAGGATTTGACGGGAATACCGGAGGAATTCGCAATACATCGGCTGAATGTCTATCCGAATCTGAAACCTATCAGGCAGAAGAAGAGAGCCTTGGCAGCGGATCGAGAAGAGTTCGTTCGGTCGGAGGTAAAGAGGATGTTGGATGCCGGCATGGTTGAGGAAATCACCTACCCGGAATGGATTGCCAACCCGGTTCTAGTGAAAAAGCACGACGGATCTTGGAGGATGTGCATAGACTTCACGGACTTGAACAAGTGTTGCCCTAAGGATAGTTATCCGCTACTGTCCATTAACCAGCTGGTGGAAGCCATAACAGGCTATCAGATTCTGGCTTTCTTTGATGCGCACCGGGGATACCACCAGATTGTCATGGTCCCGGAGGATCGGCCAAAGACTTCTTTTATTAGTGACTTTGGTACTTTTTGTTACAGGAAAATGCCGTTCGGTCTTAAAAATGCAGGAGCTACATACCAGCGTATGATGGACCGGGTGTTCAAGAATCAGCTTGGGAGAAATATGGAGGTCAAAAGCAGGACGCATGAAGCTTTTCTGGAGGATCTCTGGGAGCTGTTCGTTGTCTTAAGGAAAGTCAACCTGAAGCTGAGCCCGGAAAAGAGCACTATCAGGGTGGCAGCGGGCAAGTTCTTTGGATATATGGTGTCAAATAAGGGGATCGATGTGAACCCGGAGAAGGTTGATGCGATCCTGAGCATGCCCTCCCCGAGCAAGGTGAAGGATGTGCAGCGCTTAACAGGGTCTTTGGCGGCATTGAGCAGATTCCTGGCACGAGGGTCGGAGAAGCAGCTGCCCTTCTTCAATATCCTGAGGCGGGCAAAGAAGTTTGAATGGACCCCAGAATTTGAGCAAGCGTTCAAGGAGTTGACGGAACATCTGGGGAACCTCCCCACTCTGTCTAAACCGGTCTCGGGGGAAGATTTGTTCATGTACCTTGCGGCCATGAAGCAAGCAATAAGCGCAGCCCTGTTCCGGGGATTCGGGAGGGTGCAAAGCCCGGTGTACTTTGTGAGTAGGGCTCTTCAAGGACCGGAAACACATTACTCTTCACTAGAGCGTTTACTCTTAGCCCTAGTGCACGCGTCCGGGAGACTTCGCCCGTATTTTCAAGGTCATTCCATAACGGTCCTTACAAATCAACCACTTCGCCAAGTAATGCTGAAACCAGAGGCATCGGGCCGGATGATGAAGTGGGCGATTGAGTTGGGAGAGCACGAGATCACTTACCAGGCAAGGAAGTCTATCAAAGGCCAAGTTCTGGCTGACTTCTTAGTGGAGATGGCAGACAATGCCGAGAAAGACCCGGTGGAAGACGAGCCGGGGTGGAAACTACATATGGACGGCTCCTCCCATTCCGGGGAAAGCGGAGCCGGGGTTGTGCTGGTCAGCCCCGGGGGGAAGGAATATGGATACGCCCTACAATTTGATTTCAAGACCACCAACAACGAAGCTGAGCATGAGGCCCTCTAAGCCGGGTTATGCCTAGCCCGGGAGGTAGGTGCAAAAGTGGTGGACGCCTACAGTGATTCGGCCATTATGGTGCAGCAAGTCAATGGGGAGTATGAGGCCAAGGAAAGGAATTTGCAACGGTACCTGGAGGCGGTGAAAACAACGATGCAGGGTTTTCTCCGGGTTTCGCTGACACAAATCCCCCGGGAGGAGAACTGTAAGGCAGATGCGCTAAGTAAACTAGCTTCGTCGGAGCTTAAAACAGACCAGGATCGGAACCTGTTCATGGAGATGGTAACTGTCCGGGGGTGCGAGCACCCCGGCCAAGTCACAGTGGTACGTGAAACGGAGTTGTGGATCACACCACTCCTCAAGTACTTGGAGAAGGGAACGCTGCCGACGATAAAGTTAAAGCCTGAAAGATCTGAGTTAAAGACCCCGGCATGCTGTCCTGGACGGAGAGTTGATACGAATAGGGTACCTTCAACCTTGGCTGAAGTGCGTGGAATTGGAAGAAGCCCGACATCTGTTGAAAGAAGTGCATGAGGGTCCCAACGGGAGCCATCAAGGTGCCCGGACCGTGGCCCGGAAAATCATGTGTACTAAGTATTATTGGCCCACGCTGTTTGAGGACGCCCAAAATGTTGTTCGCTCCTGTGGACAGTGCCAGAAATTTGCACCCCTGATCCATGTTCCACAGGGGGAGATGATTGGGATATCCGGACCTGGCCTTTTATCCGTTGGGGTTTGGATCTGGTAGGCCTTTTCCCGACGGTGCCCGGGGGTTTCAATTATTTGATTGTCGCGGTCGATTACTTCAGTAAATGGGTCGAGGCTGCCTCGTTGACCAACATCAGAGGAAGTACTTGTGTGAAATTTTATTTTAAGAAAATTATCTGCCGTTATGGGATACCCCGGTTCATAGTAATGGGTAACGGGCGTAGTTCGAGAACGACCCCTTCAAATCATGGTTTAAGGAGTACGAGATTGAACAGAAGCTAAGCTCGGTCTACCACCCTCAGGCTAATGGACAGGTCGAGGTCACCAACAAGACTCTTGTCAACGGAATCAAGACACGTCTTCAGGGTGCGAGGGGAAATTGGGTCGATGAACTTCCAAGTGTCCTATGGGCAAGCAGAACAATAGAGAGTTCCACCATAGGCGAGTCCCCCTAAAGTTTGGTTTACGGGGCGGAGGTGGTAATCCCGGCAGAAGTTGGAGTGCCCATTCTTCGTACGAAGTTCCCGGATTAGCAAGCAAACCAGAATGATCGGCTGCTGGACCTAGATTTGTTGGAGGAGAAACGGGAAAAGGCAGCCCTGCATGAGGCCCGGGTGAAGGAGCGAGTCAAGAAGTATCACAACAGGTGGGTGCGTAAGGAGCAGTTTATCCCGGGGGAATGGTGATGCGACGGAATGACAAAAGCCAGCAAGTTGCGAGCGGGAAGTTAGCTCCCAACTGGGAAGGACCTTACAAGGTGACAGCAGCTCATCCCGGGGGAAGTTACGAGTTGCAGGACAAGGCCGGGAAGAAGGTCCCGCGGCACTGGAACATTGCAAATTTACGTAGGTACTATGCCTAGTTTATTTTTGTATTTACCCCTCCGGCAAGAGATATGCCTAGGATGGTAGCATGAGAGCGGCACGGGGATCTCTGGCCAGGATTGAGCCTAGGTCGTCCCATGGCCCGCGTTTGCATTTTAACATTGTTGAAGAAGTTATGCAAATTTTTTCTCTTTATTATAAGCTATACCGGGCATGCTTGAACAAGCGCCCGGGGGGGCTAGTGCAAAAATGTTAAATGGATATGCTTGAACAAGCACCCGGATAACTGTTATAAAACATAACCGGACGCGCTTGAACAAGCACCCGAGGGGAAAAGGGGTCTAAGGTGCTTGAACAAGTATAAAACATACACATACGCAATGTTAATTTATGATAATTCGAAACATGTAAACGTGGAAATTATACAGTTTTAAAGACATACAATGCACAATTATCACACTTGACTAATAATAATAAAACACATGTGCACAGAGCCTTCTGCGCAGGTGCCAGACCCCTTTCCCCTGCAGTTGCTAATTCCTTCTTGGTATTCGCGAGCTCCCGATGGGCCGAAGCCAGCTCCTTGCACAAACCCGCATTCTGCGACTGCAACTTGCTCATATCCTGGTTAAGCTCGACAACCTTGAAGCCACATGCCTCATTGATAAGCTCCCGTACTCCCGGATATGCAAGTAAATGGGAAGCGTAATCCTAGAATATAAAAACAAATTAAATATAAAGGCAAAAAATGAGTACTGACAGAGTTAAAAATGAAAAGCGAAAAAGGAATTTACCTGGGAGTCGCCGAGTACAACAGTACAGGAAGAAGATCCATCCTTTGGCTCCGGAGTATGACCAAGATGGCTCTCAGCAGTAGACCTTTCCATAGGGTCCTGTTTCTGAATCCGGGACGATGTAGGAGTACGGGGGTCAGATTTTTTCTTCTTAAGGGTGCTCCCCACAGAGGCGGGTACCGGGAAGGCTAAACTGCGGCGATTGCTGACAGGGTGAACCTCCTTCCCGGGGATGTGTTTCCCCAAACTCGACTCACTTTTGTCAAGTTTCCTCTTCTTGGATTCCTGGGCCTGCACTTCAGCCCCGACATTAGCTTTCTTTGCCTCCTTGGCGGATTTTGACGCTCCCTCACCGGACTTCGCCCCATCCAGGACTATCGCTGGTTTGGAAAATATAGCTAAACAAAAAGGAACACATAAGATTACAAATACTAGAAAGAAACACAAATAACAAATTGAAAACTCACACAGACTCCGATTAGAGTATAACCGCCGGCAGGTATATACTTCAGGGGGGTACACCTCCTGGGGGAAATCATAACCTCCTGGCCTCTGAAAGTCCTTCAGAATCACAAAAAACTTGGACACTTGGTCATAACTATCGGCTACAAGCCGGAACTGAGCCGGAGGAAGGGCACCCTTCATCTCAGCTACCCTCTGTTGATTCCCAAACGTATTAAGACAATAAAACCATTACAAGCTAAGCCATAATAACCAGGCAAAGTTTGGTGTAAACTAAGTTCCAAAAGCATAGTGATGCTTTTCAAAATACTAAAGTTAGGCTAATAGAGCTCTATACAAGATAGGCCAAAATTAGACATGTTAAAATACTCAAAACCTATCAGAGAATTGTATAGCAAAACTCAATGCGGACTCAAGTATTTAGCATGCTAAAGAAAACATGTAGTTTGAAGGAAACAGGCTCAGAACATTGTAGATAGATAGATTCTATATACAATCAAACATGTAGTTTGATTGCTGAAGATTGGAGACAGAGACAGATCCTCAAGCTCCTCTCCTTGTTTGTTGCCAACACAATTCTTCTTTCATTTCGATCAGAATTATCTTTTCAGGTACCTGAGTACTCAGGTTGGCAATCATCCTTTCTTCTGTCTAATTGTTTGGAAAGAAAAACATGACAGTAAGAACAATTGTATTATTTGCATGTTTATGAAATTGTGATTCTGAGTGGCCAAAATGAATAACTTATGCTTGAATTCTGAGTGACCAAAATGGATAACACATTCCCAGCTGAATCAATACACGAAATCTTTGTCCATTCATCAAAACATCAACCTTTGAATAGCCACAGAAAGGGATACTGATAGGATGCCCTTCTAAGGGTGTCTCCCTCCTACGACGTGGCTGACTCCTATTGGGTCTCTAACTAATATGTTTTTCCATTAATATTATGCTGATAACCAGGGCCTATGTGGGCCTAATTATTTTTGTCTGTGTGTCTAATTTATAAATTTACAGTACCGTAAGTTTTCATTAATTATCAAATATTAGTCCTGATCGTGATGGTGGACGGCTCCTTCCTCTTCACCATCGCCGCCACGCTCTTCACCAGCCGGTGGTGGCTGTCGGCAGCGGGCAGTAAATCGTCCTCGCGACGCCGATCGAAGCTTCTGCTTTCACCTTCTCTTTATCATCCTCCATGCTATTAACCAGCGGTTGTTGTTGGTGTTGCTGGGGGTGGAGGATGACTTTTTGAGTCACCGGCGCCGCCGCAGGCGGTGCCAGAGGAGGATGGGGAGTGGAGATTGGTCTGCATCATATCGACGGGCATGTTTATTTGCCACAACCTCATAATCGGTCAGATCTTGGGATTTTGATTGTGCTTGGGTTTGGGATAACAACCTGATGAGCTTATCCACGCTCCAGAGGCCGGCGGCTGTCGCCTTATGAGCGGCGTTTTCCTCCATCTTTGCCGTGAAGTTTTCTGTTCGGAAACTGTTCATCATATCGAGGCCCATGTTTCAATCCGATTAAGGTTTTGCAGAGGGAATAAATGTTAGAGAAGAGAGGTTTTGCACAGTTTGGATGCTGGCTTTGTGCTTAACCTTGCTCAAAGAATTGGGGATTCATTGAATTGGTTAATCATCAGCCGTGAGGTTTGTTCAGAAAATTGGGGACTCAAAGACTTGGCCAATCATTAAACGGCATCGTTTTCTTGATCGGGAGTTTTCTCCACCCAACCTATAAACACATTAAACATGCACCTCTTAAATCATTAATATTTTAATTGCAATGGTAGTTTGTTGAATATGACCCCTCTCTACTGATGCTGGCCCAGCTGAAGGCCCATACATAGTGGGATCCATGGGGAGGGAGCCTCCCTGCGGGGGAGACGTAGACTTCGCGCACAGAAAGCACTGATGCCATCATGCCCTTTTAGGCTTTTAACAGATGCACACTTTAATAAAAATGCTCAGATGAGAAACTCTACTCATCAGTGAACACATTCCTTTCACTTCACACTTTACATATATCTTTAAAAAGCAGGACGCCTAGTTATTTTATTTTGTTGAAATGTCTTGAAGCACTTTTATATATGAAAACAATAAAAATAAGAACAGAAAAATCATCTTTATATCAACTGTTTGCCAGGTTTAGGGGACTAAAACCTGTAATAAGACATTCTCTATCTACTAGACAAACTTTCTACTAGGTATGTATGTGACAAATTTTTGCATTCCGACTTGATCAGGAGGACGACGCGAAGGCTTGGCTGGCTATTCAGGATCTCCAAATTCTCAGACTTTCATCAGTTGCAACAGTATAAACATTAGTCCCACAAAGCCAGCTAGTTTCGAGTGAATCCACAATCGCTGAGCAGCTCCCTTTCGTTGGTGTTCCACAGAAGAGCACAGTGGTGACAAAATTCAAGCAAACTCGGTGTCCAGAACTTGATGCGTCCATCAAGTGCACCTGAAGTCGGCCTGAATTCCTGAACAGGACACCAAGCAAGGCCCTTTACAGCAGCGGTAGACCACTAGAGTGCACAAGGGAGTCGGTCTCCACTTGAATCTCTCTAATGTCCTGATGCATTCTGCTTCTTATTACAAGAGTGTTCAGCTTGTAGGCTCCTTGGGGAAGTGACCAGTTACCTGTAATCCCTGTCTAACATGCAGAGTTTGCACAAGTGGAGAAAAAGAAAACAAAGAAGCAACATCGAGGCAAAATATATGATCAAAGCATCATATTAAGTTTATAGACTGCAACATGCTTCATATCATATTATCTGTTCTAGGCCTCACAGAATCATGCATACTATCACTACAGGAAGCACCCTCATCCTGTCTAAGATGCAGAGTTTGCACAAGTGGAGCAAGATAAAACAAAGCAACAGGGAATATCAAAGCATCCAATTAAGTTTATGAGACTGCAACATGCTTAATATCATATATCTGTTCTAGGCTTCACAGAATCATGCACATCGTATATTCCATACTATCCCTACAAGAAGCACACTCTCACAGATTGCATGCATGACAACAGACAGACAAAGCATGAAAAGGAAAGAAACATGGCAGAAAACAAGTGACATGAGAGTGAAATATAGGAATTAGGGCACAGAGAGCACATTGACAACAAAGTAATTAGGGCACAGAAAAATAATAATCATCTGTAATACTTGAGGAGGGCTTTTGTTACTCTCCTCCTCCTCTCCTCCTCCTCCTCCTTGCTCTTCTTGGATTTCTTCTCCTTCTTCTGAACCACCTGTTCCTCAACAGGAGCACTAAAATCAAGAGCCCGAGAGATTGATCGGAACCTGAATCGAATCCTCTCGGAAGAGGTGCGATTGGGCGTATCAATGTATATCTCAAGGCCGGTGGGAGGAGGAGGATTAGGAGCTCGGTTGTTCTGGGGGTTTCGCAGGGTGGGCGGTGGGGTTACCGGAGAAGGGGGCGCCGGGTTTCGCAGGGTGGGTGGTGGGGTTACCGAAGAATGGGAGGCCGGGTTTCGCAGGGTGGGTGGTGGGGTTACCGGAGAATGGGCGGTCAGGTTTCGCAGGGTGGGTGGTGGGGTTACCGGAGAATGGGCGGTCAGGTTTCGCAGGGTGGGTGGTGGGGTTTCGCAGTCGTCGGCCATTGATCTAATTAGGGTTTGCTGATTTGCAGTGGAAATGGAATCAGAGATTTTGATGATGACCAAAGATGGAAATGGAAGAAATCGATTCTGAATTTCTGATGATGATGAGAGCGACAAAGAACAGTAACCCTAATCCTCAGATCTGGTTTGGCTTTATAGGCCGAGTCGACCGCGTCGGCCGCGTCGACCGCGTAAGCCGTGTCGATAGCGTGGACAGGCTGTAAATCCTAGCCAAGATCGGTCCGACCGGTGATTAATGGTTTGACCGAATCAACTTTTCCATAGTTAACCGCTTGTACAAACTATTTTCCCTTTTTTCATGTTTTTTTTAATCGTTTTCCCTCATTTCATTTAATCCGTCCATAAATTGAACTATTATTTTCACTGCAGTCTTAAAAGTCTATTTCATTAAAATTAAGATTTATTTTTAATTTGAAAATTATATATTTTCTTAAATAATAATAAAACATGTTATATGCAAAAACATTGAATTTAAAAATATTAAATATTTAAGTTAAACTATATTAAATTTCTTGAAAACTAAAGAAAAATTAAGGGTGTTTGAAAATTAGATGTTACCTGATTTGACTATATTAATTTAAAATTTTATTTGACTAACAAATTGTTTATATGTGTTTAAAAAAATAGATGATTAATAGTTTTTTGTGTAATTAATCTGGTAAAATGGCCTATAAGAACATGAATATATTTTAGTTAAAAACTTTTACTAAATGTATATTACTAGTCATTTTTTATCTTTTAAATTAAATATATATATATACATATATATATATATATATATATGAATGTTAATAATTTAATCCACGTGTTGATGAGCTTTTATATCAATTAGGATAAATAAATAATACAAAATGAAATTGAAATTCATCAAATCATATTGGTTCATAATCAAATTAAATAAACTGAATTGAACTTGATCAAATTGAAGATAATTGATTAGAATTGAATTAGATCAAATTAAAGCGAACTGAACTGAACTGACTAGAAATGATTTATACGAGACTAAGTTTAATTAAATTGAATTCAACTAGAGCCATATTTAAATTGTAAAAATATATTATCAATACAAAAGGATATTTGGCTCCTTTCATGGATCCAAATGCAAGGTACCATATACCGGATTATCAAAAAAATAGAGACCGGAGAGGAATTATGGAGCAATTTAACTATCGACATTATTCTCTACGAAATGTTGTGGAAAGGTCATTTGGCAACTTGGAGAATAGATAATTCATATTTAAAGAGAGGCCTATAGTAGAGCAACAATAGTAGCAACAATCACGCTTCATAACTATAAGCGAATGGAAAAGTTTGGGATACCTATGGTAGAGCATGACGATGTGTTCAAGGAACAGCAGATACGGAATTTCTCAGCCCTCAAAGGAAGGAAGAAATGAATCAAGTTCGACTGAATATAGCAACAAGAATTTTGCAGTATATGCCCTCGTGATGAAGATACTGAAGTGAACTAAATGTCATTATTTTGTTTGAATAATGTTTTACAATTTGAATTTATCATTCCCTCAATGATGATTTTGTAACAGATATAAATTGTATTGCTATTTTGAATTGAGCATTCTCCCCCCATTATGAACTAATTTTGAATTGATTTGATATGATTAAAAACTGTGTTGATTTGAATTAAAATTTAAAGGAATGAAAAAGAGTAATATTACTTCTGAATTATGCTGGATAGGATGGAATTAAATTTAATCAAAACATAATTGATCCGAACTGAATTAATTTGATCGAACAAGTTTTATTGAATAGCATCAACGATCTTTAAAAAAACTGATTTGAACTGCTATGAATTGAACAAAAGTAAAAATGTTGAAAATAGTATGACTAAATTTAACTATACTAAGTTCGTTGCGCCGCGCGATACTCACCGACTTTTATTTCAACTTAATAATACGAATAATAGTTTTAAAAGTGACAAAAATTGACAAAAAGTAACCAAAAACATTTAAAAATTATTATTATAAGCATAAGAAAATAAAATATAATAAATATTAGAAAAAATTAAAATTTGAAACCATTTTTAATATTGAAAATGAAAACGTTATTGGGGGTTTAATGTCAAATACAAGAATAGCCTTAAAATGATAAAAATCGACAAAAAGTGACCAAAAACATAAAAAATCCTTATTATACGCATGGTATCGGAAAAACGGTATTGGGGTTAATGTCAAATTACAAAACTAGCCTTAAAAGTGACAAAAATTGAAAAACAAAATGACCAAAAACATTTTTAAAAAATCCTTATTATAGGCACGGTGTAGGAATGACCTTAAAAGTGACAAAAATTGACAAAAAGTGACCAAAAACTTAAAAATCCTTATTATAGGCATGGCATAATAACCTTAAAAGTGACAAATCTTGATAAAAAGAAACCAAAAGCATAAAAAGATCCTTATTATAGGCACGGTATAGGAATAACCTTAAAAGTGATAAAAATTGAACAAAAATATAAGAAATCCTTATTATAGGCATGATATAGAATTAGCCTTAAAAAGTGACAAAATTTGACAAAGCGTGACCAAAAGTGCAAAGAATCCTTATTATCGGTAGGGTATATGATTGAAATCGTCATAAACGAAAAAGGGGAGAATTTATTCGACTCTCCCCAAACCTTCAAAAGGGGCAATAGGCCCCCAAAATACATCAATGGTCCGTGTCATAACTGTGCAAGTTATCTGTACTTATGCCAAGAGCTTCCAAAATAAATTAATTGCTACAGCTAATAAGTTTGTGCTTGCATCTCTTTAGAATATATCATCTACCACCCATTCACACCGATCAAGTTAGTGATCGCTATGCGAAACACAATTATGCCAAATGTTGAGGTGGTTGTGTATAGCTGATAAAATATTTCTCCATTTGAGGTGTTGATGCAGCTTTATGTACCGTTGCTTCAGTTCCAGTGTTAATGTGCGCAGGATCTACCCAAAGGAAGGCAGCCACCTCCTCCTCAAGGAAAGTCAACACCTGGAGATTTAGAGAAAAGGGAGGGACGAAGGGAGGGAGGGAGAGAGAGAGAAGGAGAGAGAGAGAGAGGGAGAGGGAGAGAGAGAGAAGTTTGGTGACTAATTGATGTGAGAACCATACTAAATTTCATGTTCACTATAACTATATTCTGACCATTATTCTTAATTCTAATCGATGTTTTAGCACAATCATAATAACTTATGCTTTTAGGGTCTATCGGCAGTTTGTTATGATTCTTAAAACAAAAATCTTCGATATAATTAAATAACTCATGTCATCATGTTTATATGATTATACACACAACAAAAATAATAGGCTTTGAACTGAATGCTCATTTTGTGCTTCTGATTATTGGCCCATGCCATCATATAGCTTTACTTATTGCAGGCTGTAACAACAATGACACACAATCTCATGCTTTCATTTCAACATAAAAATTAAGTATAAGTTGATTCCTAAAACTAACCAACTGGGCTAGCTCAGTTGGCCGAATGTGTTGACTCGCTTAGGGAAGGCCAGAGGCTCAAATCCCCTCACCCTCAGGCGCAATATTTCAAGAAATCATTTCTCCTTTGACCCCTTGGGTCAAAGTTTCCAGAAGTGCTCGCTCAAGAGATAGAAGCTGCATCGGCAGTGTTCAGTGTAGGAGAGCATCGAAACCGGTGTAAGTGGGATCTTCACCCAACTCTAAGCAACATGGTGAGGATCTCGACCACTCGACGTACGAGATTTATTATACAGAGTAGGGTTAGATTAAGATAGATGTAAAATTCTTGTATTAGATTAGGGAGGGATTGTTTTTTAAAAGTTCACAATGGTAAGTTTCTACTTTCTAACTGCACTGAACTGCACGAAAGTTTGCTGAAGTTAGGTGAATCAAGCTGCAAATAGCTGAAGCACGCTGCAAGTAGATGAAACACGCTGCACTTAGCTGAAATAAGCTAAAATAATATTTAATTTTTAAATTTTATAACTTTTAGCACATAAATAAATATTTATTAAAATTTTAAATTTTCCTACTTCCTTTTTTAAATGCCACTAAGCATTTTTTAAAACTTTTTAATATGGCTTCATTTAGTTATATCAATCCATTGATCGTTTTCTTAAATTAGTTCAATTAAGTTTAGTTTAGTATTATTCAGTTCAACTCAGTTTACTAAGTTAGGCCCAATTTGTTAAGTTTAGAATTGATAACGTATGATTTGATGAAATTTTGCTAATTTAATTGTATCAATGCATAATTTTGTAAGTTCAGCTTAATTAAGTTCGGTTTAGTTCAATTCATTATGCTTCGGTTCATTTCTGTTTATCAAGTTAGGTTCGATTTATTAAATTTGGATTAGCCGGTTTAGTTCAGTTCATTATGCTTCGGTTCATTTATGTTTTTTCTCCATTACTCATTCAGTTTTTTCAGTTAAGTTCAATTCAATGGCTTGTTCTGTAATAAAATTTTTGAATATAAATATTTTTTATATAAAAAATCAAATGAATTTAACTAGTTAAGTTCAGTTCATTATTTTTCAGTTCATTTCAGTAATTTTTAGTTCAGTTCATATCAGATCAGTTCAAACGTATTAAACATGCCCTAACTCCCAAAAAGGAGACAAGAATTGCGACTATAAAGAGGTTCAAAACCTTCTCTGTATCTGAAACTAACAGTAGTAAATACTGGTAACAGGTTGTCTAAACCTATAATAATAAAAGATATAGTCACCACTATCGACTCTTTCAACCAGTCCGGGCCGAACTCAAAACTGCAATAGCTCCCAAATCCGTCCTGTTAAGTTCAACTTATTTTCAACTTAACTGCGCTGCACTGCGTGAAAGTTAGCTGAAGTTAAGTGAAGCAAGTTGCAAATAGCTGAAGCACGCTGAAGTTAGCTGAAGCCAGATGAAATTAGCTGAAGCACGCTGCTCTTAGCTAAAATAAGCTAAAAAATAATTAATTTTAAATCTTATAACTTTTAGCACATAAATAAAAATTTATTAAAATTTTAAATTTTCCTCCTTCCTTTTTAAATGCACTAAACATTTTTTTGAACTTTTGAATCTTCCTCTTCCACCTTTTAAATCTCAAAGCCTATATACTTTCTCTTTAATAAGATTCATCTGAATCATCCTAAGATGTCATGTATTAGGCACACAATATAATATATTCTCTTTTAACCACTTTTTTCAATTAATTTTATTTTTCCTCTTCCAAATCCACAATGTCATTTTTATTGTTCAATTTATGTAGGGAAATATTATTTGGTTAATTCTGAGTACCCAAACACTCTTGGGTACATGGCTCCATTTTCCGGTACAAGAGCAAGAAAACATGTACCAGAATTTAGACGTGCACCCATTTTAACAAATGGCATTCTTCATTGAGAATGAAAATTGAATGTACATTTGGACAATTGAAAAAAGTATTTGAAGCGTGCTAAAAAGAATGCCCCAAATTGAAGATTGTCATCAAATGTCAATTATTATTGTATGTTTCACGCTTCATAACTTCATTTGAATGCAAGATATTGACATTCCGTATTTTAGATCATGAGCACACACAAGAAACTAGTGATCTCACTATGTTTGATAAACATCGAAAAAGGGTTATGGCAGAAGTGTGTGAAGGTATAGCTGAACAGATTTGGAATACGGTAGGTGGTGGTACTAGTGAAATCGAACCCTCTGATGATAGTGATTAGTATTCCATGCAACCAATATGCATTTTGGGAATAACTGTTCAAATTGTTACTTTCGAGTATACATTAATTTGATCTATTCTCGTGTACTAAACTAAACATATTAAAAATAAACTTTATTTGATAAATCAAAACAAAATTATATCATTGACATTTGATAAAAAGTAACTTTATTTCAAAAACAATGATTGAAAACAAAATAAAGCTAGCAGGAATTAGATGAAGCACACTTCAGTTTGTTGAATCCAGCTGCCAATTAGCTGAAGTTTGCTAAAGCAAGCTGTATGTAGCTGAAGCAAACTGCAAGTAGCTGAACCACGCTGTAGTTGGTTGAAGCACGTTACAGTTCGCTGAAGCCAACTGCAATTAGCTGAAATTAGATGAAATTAGTTTAACTTAACTGTAAGGTGCAAAAATTAAGTTGAAATTGACAGGAAATGTTATTTGGTCTCCATCTGGGCCAGTAAGAGACATTTTTGCTTGCTTTTACAGCATCAGGGCATCCGTACGCTGTCTAACACGAATCAGAATGGCTAATCAATTGATTCTCCAATATTTTCGGTCTACAAATCTAATTCCAAACAGGAATCACCGACTTGAATTTCTTCTGTCCTGATATATCATCAGCTCGAAAGTCAACCTAATTTAACCAAACAAATACCCATTGAATAAACAAGAATTTGGCAGACATACATACGTGTCCAAATTTGAGTAAAAAAATCCAATTAACAGCATATCCGATGAAACCAAAAAGACCCAATTAACATATTTATTCGCTCTCATTCACACTCACAATTGTTTTTTTTCTTTTACGATGAGACCATATTTAGATTTCATTGATTTACTCTATTTAGTGAAGATTCTCATTGGCATTAATCTATTTCAAATATTTGTTATGTCTAATAGAACAAAAGTTTTTTGGATCAACATTTTAGGCCAGGGAGATTATATTTGAACTGGGACTTAAGGGCATGTTTAGTATAATTTATCTGAATATTTTTCAGTTCAGTTTAGTTCATTTCACTATAGTATTTTTTGGTGATATGGGCCTCAGCCCATATACAGGCCTGAGAAACGGATTGGCAGAGGAGAAGAGAAAGTCCAGTCCACCGGTGGTCCTGCCTTGACGTCATCTATCTTGGACGCACCCGGGTACATGAATGACATGAAAGCGACTCTCCATCCCCGGATGTGCGACAAGAGAAGGACCACTCAGTTGCGACCCTCTCTACTTGCTGCCATTATAAATAGAGGAGTGACCAACAGTAAAAGGTATGTTCTATCAGACTTAAATACTCTCTGTATTCATTCATATTCTCTCTCCTCTGCATAAATCCCCATCTTCATCATCACGCCGGAGCGTCTACCCTCGGGAGACCCCGGGGGTTTTGTTTTGCAGGACCTGGGTGAGAGATCCACCGCGGGCTAGGGTTCCAGCTCTCCCCGGATAGCTCGTACTGGGGCTGGTATCTAGAAGCAGACTGGTAGCATCAGTTGGCACACCCGGTGGGACTCATTTTACTTCGTTATGCCCCGCGGTAGGCCTAGAAAGACTGGGGGAGAACCCCCACGAAGGTCAATCAAGCAGAGGGCGGATCCAAGACAAAAAGGGCCGCAGCTGCTATGGCGACACACAAGGCTGTCGAGGAGAAGGAGCGGGCGCGCAAAGAGACTGCATGTTTGGCTGCTGAAAAGCGTAGAGGAAGGAAGAAAGTGCCGGAGCGCACCCTAGGGGAGATGCAGAAGGAGCAGAGGGAAAAGGTCCGGCAGGAGAAGGAAAGGTTGAATCAGGAGACTTTTGGAGATGGTGGGGAATCTGAGCCGGAGTACTCTGAATCCGGGGACGAAACCCCGGGGGAAGATGAGCATGGAGGCCCAGAATCCATCCATACCAACGCAGCGGAATTCGGGGAATTTCGAGCATGGAAGGCGGCCCAGGCGGCTGCTCACAACAAGGTGCCCGATGTGGTGGACTTGGAAAAGGATGGGAGAAACCAAGCTGGAGAGGCTGGGGGTCACCAGATGCCCCCGGGTCAGCAGGCGTTCCAAGGCGGCTTGAACCCGCAGGCCCAACCGTATTACGGCGGCCAACAGACGGCCGCGTTTCTTGCCGGATATAATACCCCGTTCAACAATGGTTCCATTGAAGAGCGTTTGAGTAGATTGATTGGAAGCCGGAGGATGCGCCCTCATTCCCCGTAGGTTCTGGAGGTCCTGAACTATGAGTGGCCGACAGGCATCAAGGCGCCGGATGGAGTTCCAACGTACAATGGGGACGGGAATCCGGAGGAGTTTGTTCACACCTATCTCAGCGTCATGGGGGCCAGGGACATTGACGAGCCGCTGCAGTGCAAATTATTACCCTCTTACCTCCGGGGTAATTGTTTGAGCTGGTTTAAGAGTCTTCCCCAGGGATCATTGAAGACTTTTTGGGACTTTGCTACTGTCTTGGTCCATCGGTATGCAGCTATGAATACGAATTTTGTGAACTTGGCAACGGTTTTGGCCATGCGGCAGTTGGAGACGGAGTCTACTTGGCAGTATTATGTCCGGTATATTGCCGAGTCTATGAAGGTCCAGGATAGGCACTTGCATGAGAAGGCCTTGATCGCAAACTTTGTGAACGGGCTGAGGGACGAGATGTTCTACATTGAGTTGATGAAGAACATGCCGGGAACCTTCTACCACCTCTAGCTGACAGTGGAGATGCATTGCACCGTCCACGAGGCCAACCATGCTCGGATGAACACTGTTTGTGTGTTTAAACATTGGGTGATCACGGCCACGGCCACCCAAACCACCACGCTCCGGGCAACTCCCCACCAGGGTGTTCGTCAGGTTACCGTGAGACGCCAACCGGCCCAGGGAGTGGCACCTGCACCGGGGGGACAGACGCTGGTGGTGAGACCGCCGTATACTCCACTCTCCAAGACAAAAACGAAGATTTTAGCCATTCACCGGGGTCTTTTCACGGACCCCCCAGTTATACAGGGGGTTCCGACCCCTGCCAATGCGCAGAAGTGGTGTGAATTTCACAAGTCTTACGGTCACACCACGGAGGGTTGTAGAGTTCTGCGCACAGATATTCAGAAGCTGGCGAAGCGGGGTCAGCTCCGGGATTGTGTGACGGGAGATACACACCCGGTAGTTGCTTTGGCGGGGCAGTGAAGGAAGCGAAATTGGAGGAACAACCGAGGCCAAGGTGGTAACCGTCCTGCGGAGGCCAAACCTGCTCTTAACCCCGCCCCACAAGCCCAGAGACCAGGTGCTCCTAGTCCTGGGGCGCATCGGACGATAAACATGATCAATGGAATAGTGGGAGACGGGGCACAAACACTTTCGGCGGTGAAGGCCAAGAGTAGATATGTCCCATCGGGGGAGATCCAAGGGAAGAGGTTTAAACACAGTGAAACGATCACTTTTTCGGAGGAGGATGCAGTCCCGGCCCAGGTGCCTCACTCTGATCCTATGGTGGTCTCCGCAGAAGTAGAATGAGTTGTGATAAATTGAGTCTTCGTAGACGATGGGAGCAGTGTGGAGATTATGTTCGCTGATTGCTTTGATCAGCTGCACATCGGCCGGCAGAACCTGAAGCTGTGTTTGTCCCTATTATCAGGTTTCACAGGTCGGACAGTCCATCCTCTGGGTATCATAGCCTTGCGGGTAACCCTTGTTGATCACTTGGATATTAACAAGAGGTGTACCGTTTTGTGTAATTTCGCGGTGATAAATGCTTCCTCCCCGAATAACATGATAATAGGCCGCCCTTGGTTGACACAAGCACGGGTGATATGCTCTCCCTAACACTTAACCATTTCCAACAGATCAGGGAATTGTTTCGGTTATTGGTAACCAAACGAGGGCCTGCAGCTGCATGCTAACCGCAATAAAGAACGTTAAGGCCGGGGGAACGGAGAGAGTGCACACTTCAGAACCCGGGGAAGGCTCCGGGAAGGAGGATATGGTGGGAGCGGTGCACGGTGATCCGGCGTCCTTTGAGGTGGAGGACATGGAGGTAGGTTCCCGAGGAAAGGTGAGTGTAGGGAAGCACCTCCCGGGGAAGGTGAAGGAAGAACTCTGGGGGTTGCTCATGGAATATGAGGATGTGTTCTCGTGGGGAACGGAGGATTTGACGGGAATACTGGAGGAATTCGCGATACACCGGCTGAATGTCTATCCGGATCTGAAACCTATCAGGCAGAAGAATAGAGCCTTGGCAGTGGATCGGGTAGAGTTTGTGCGGTCGGAGGTAAAGAGGATGTTGGATGCCGGCATGGTTGAGGAAATCACCTACCCGGAATGGATTACCAACACGATTCTAGTGAAAAAGCACGACGGATCTTGGAGGATGTGCATAAACTTCACAGACTTGAACAAGTGCTGCCCTAAGGATAGTTATCCGCTGCCGTACATTGACCAGCTGGTGGAAGCGATAATGGGCTATCAGCTTCTGGATTTCTTTGATGCGCACCAGGGATACCACCAGATTGTCATGGCCTCGGAGGATCGGCCGAAGACTTCTTTTATTACTGACTTTGGTACTTTTTGTTACAGGAGAATGTCGTTCGGTCTTAAAAAAGCAGGTGCTACATACCAGCGTATGGTGGACCGGTTGTTCAAGAATCAGCTTGGGAGAAATATAGAGGTCTATATAGATGACATGGTGATCAAAAGCAGGACGCATGAAGCTTTTATGGAAGATCTCCGGGAGCTGTTCGTTGTCCTAAGGAAAGTCAACCTGAAGCTGAGCCCGGAAAAGAGCACTATCGGGGTGGCAGCGGGCAAGTTCTTGGGATATATAGTGTCAAACCGGGGGATCGATGTGAACCCGGAGAAGGTTGATGTGATCCTAAGCATGCCCTCCCCGAGCAAGGTGAAGGATGTGCAGCGCTTAAAAGGGTCTTTGGCGGCATTGAACAGATTCCTGGCACGAGGGTCAAAGAAGCAGCTGCCCTTCTTCAATATCCTGAGGCGGGCAAAAAAGTTTGAATGGACCCCTGAATGTGAGCAAGCGTTCAAGGAGTTAAGGAACATCTGGGAAACCTCCCCACTCTGTCTAAACCGGTCCCGGGGGAAGAGCTGTTCCTGTACCTTGCGGCCACGGAGCAAGCAATAAGCGCTGCCCTGGTCCGGGGATCCGGGAGGGTGCAAAGCCTGGTGTACTTTGTGGGTAGGGCTCTCCAAGGACCGGAGACGCGTTACTCTTCACTAGAGCGTTTACTCTTAGCCCTAGTGCACGCGTCCCGGAGACTCCGCCCGTATTTTCAAGGGCACCCCATAAGAGTCCTTACACATCAACCACTTCGCCAAGTAATGCTGAAACCAGAGGCATCGGGCCGGATGATGATGTGGGCGATTGAGTTGGGAGAGCACGAGATCACTTACCAGGAAAGAAAGTCTATCAAAGGCCAAGTTCTGGCTGACTTCTTAGTGGAGATGGCGGACAATGCCCAGTGGAAGATGAGCCGAGGTGGAAACTACATGTGGACGGCTCTTCCCATTCCGGGGGAAGCAGAGCCGGGGTTGTGCTGGTCAGCCCCGGGGGGAAGGAGTATCGATACGCCCTACAATTTGATTTCAAGACCACCAACAATGAAGCTGAGTATGAGGCCCTCCTAGCCAGGTTACGCCTAGCCCGGGAGGTAGGTGCAATAGTGGTGGACGCCTACAGTGATTCGGCCATTGTGGTGCAGCAAGTCAATGGGGAGTATGAGGCCAAGGAAAGGAATTTGCAGAGGTACCTGGAGGCGGTGAAAACAACAATGCAGGGTTTTCTCCGGGTTTCGCTGACACAGATCCCCCAGAAGGAGAACTGTAAGGTAGACGCGCTAAGTAAGCTAGCTTCGTCGGAGCTTAAACCAGACCTGGATCGGAACCTGTTCATGGAGATGGTAACTGTCCGGGGGTGCAAGCACCCCGGCCAAGTCACAGTGGTACGTGAAACGGAGTCGTGGATCACACCACTCCTTGAGTACATGGAGAAGGGAACACTGCCGGACGATAAAGTTAAAACCCGGAAGATCCGAGTTAAAGCCCCCCGGTATGTTGTCCTGGACGGGGAGTTGATACGAAGAGGGTACCTTCAACCTTGGTTGAAGTGCGTGGACGGGGAGGAAGCCCGACATCTGTTGAAAGAAGTGCATGAGGGTCCCAATGGTAGCCATCAAGGTGCCCAGATCGTGGCCCGGAAAATCATGTGTACCAGGTATTATTGGCCCACGCTATTTGAGGACGCCCAAAAAGTTGTTCGCTCCTGTGGACAGTGCCATAAATTTGCACTCCTGAACCATATTCCACAGGGGGAGATGATTGGGATATTGTGGACCTGGCCTTTTATCCGTTGGGGTTTGGATCTGGTAGGTCCTTTCCCGACGGCGCCCGGGGGTTTCAAGTATTTGATAGTCGCGGTCGATCACTTCAGTAAATGGGTCGAGGCTGCCCCATTGACCAACATCAGGGGAAGTACTTGTGTGAAATTTTGTTGGAAGAACATTATCTGCCGTTATGGGATACCCCGATTCATAGTAACAGATAACGGGGCGCAGTTCGAGAACGACCCCTTCAAATCCTGGTGCAAGGAGTACGGGATTGAACAGAAGCTAACCTCGGTCTACCACCCTCAGGCTAATGGGCAGGTCGAGGTCACCAACAGAACTCTTGTCAACGGAATCAAGACACGTCTTCAGGGTGCGAGGGGAAACAGGGTCGATGAACTTCCAAGTGTCTTATGGGCAAGTAGAACAACGGAGAGTTCCGCCACAGGCGAGTCCCCTACAGTTTGGTTTACAGGGCGGAGGCGGTAATCCCGGCAGAAGTTGGAGTGCCCAGTCTTCGTACGAAGTTCCCGGATGAGCAAGGAAACCAGAATGATCGGCTGCTGGACCTAGATTTGTTGGAGGAGAAACGGGAAAAGACAGCCCTGCATGAGGCCCGGGTGAAGGAGTGGGTCAAGAAGTACCACGACAGGCGGGTGCGTAAGGAGCAGTTTACCCCGGGAATGGGTGATGCGACGGAATGACAAAAGCCAGCAAGTTGCAAGCGAGAAGTTAGCTCCCAACTGGGAAGGACCTTACAAGGTGACAACAGCTCATCCCGGGGGAAGTTACGAGTTGCAGGACAAGGCCGGGAAGAAGGTCCCGCGGCACTGGAACATAGAAAATTTACGTAGGTACTATGCCTAGTTTGTTTTTGTATTTACCCCTCTGGCAAGAGATATGCCTAGGATGGTAGCATGAGAGCGACATGGGGATCTCTGGCCTGGATTGAGCCTAGGTCATACCATGACCCACGTTTGCATTTTAATATTGTTGAAGAAGTTATCTGGCAAATTTTTTCTCTTTATTATAAGCTATACCGGGCATGCTTGAACAAGCGCCTGGGGGGCTAGTGCAAAAATGTTAAATGGATACGCTTGAACAAGCATCCGAATAAGAGTTAGAAAACATAACCGGACGCGCTTGAACAAGCACTCGGGGGGAAATGGGTTCTAAGGTGCTTGAACAAGTATAAAACATACACATACGCAATGTTAATTTACGATAATTCGAAACATGTAAACGTGGAAATTTACAATTTTAGAGACATACAATGCACAATTATCACACTTGACTAATAATAATAACACACATAATCTAGCCCTAAGTATCAGCTCCAGGAGATAGCGCCATCCCAACTAATGGGAGATGGGACTTGATCATCCTGAGTAGGGTGACCACTAGATTGATTAGAAGCCCCCGGGTCTCCCAGGATTCTCGAATCATCAGGCGGCGGAACGCCAGAGGGCTCGGCTTCATCATATGGCTCGAAATCATCATCCGAGGACGAAACTTCAGGTGATGATAGCCTCCGGAGGGCTCCAATAATGATGGGTCCCTGAGCGCGGGGAGATTTTTTCTTTTTAGCAACAACTTTGTGTTTCCCTTTGCTCTTTTCTCGGGCTAGACGCCTTTGCTCCTTCATAGCATCCTCAGAGGCGATAAAAGCCCGGATTCTGGCAGCGTCAGCCCGGAGTCTAGACACCCTTCGAGCAGACTCTTCCGGATCAACCGACACACAAAACCCGAGATATCTTTCAACGGTAAAGTCTACGGAAACCCGGATTGGAATAAGTACCAGGGACGGAGGAAGATAATGGCCCTCTCTCTGGCGCTGCCACCATGCTGCAGTTTCCTCAAAGGCGGGACGATACCGGGACTCGGGGTCGTTCCAACCCATACGAAACATACGAAACAACAGCGCTCCGACTTCCCGGGGAAAGTTGGTATACAGCGGGGGCGAAACCCGTCCAAGTCGCAACCCGGTCAAATGGTAGGTGAGCTGAAGAGTAACCAAGTTCTCACGAAGGACCAAGTTCAGGGCCGCCAGTTCCCGGTTCTCCTTCTCCAGCTTCAGGTTCCTCTTAAGCGGATCACCCTTTTTTTCCAGCCACTTAAGTTTGTCACAATAAAATGGGAGCTCAGACCAAATCAAGTCAAACTCCTCTTTAAGCCGGGATTTGAAGGCATCGTGCTCAGCTTGCAGCATGGAGAAAGTTGCGTTGGCATCAAGAACGGCGTTTACCCGGTCTTGAGCCAAGGACTGACACCGGGAAAGGGATCCAAACTTATTGGATATCCCCCGCATTTTAGTAACAAGAGAGGTAACATCCGGGAATTCATCTATTACCGATCCAATCCCGGAATGAATTAAAAGATAGCGGGTCTGGATCCCGTCCAACTGCCATCGACTTAACTGCTCCTCTAATTCCAAACATCGGGGGAAGGATGATCCACTTTCCAAATCCGATTCCGGGGAAGCCGGACGGCCCTGGAAGGAACTGCACCGGGAGGATTATCCCGGGGCTTGAAAAAGAAATACTTGATGTTAAGGAAAAATATAGGCACAAAGAAACAAGCATTCGCAATTTAATAACAAAATCGACAGACCAAAAATGAAAATTGAATTAGAAACCAAAACATAAAGAAGAGTGAATCCTTACATCGTTCGAATCATCACTCTCATCCCCAAAACTTTTCTTCCCTCCCTGAATAACAAAAGAGAACCGTTCCGAGGAGGAGCCCGAGGACAACACAGTTCAAAATGAAATAGATAAACCAAAACTACAAAGGTAAGGAAACTAGACTATACATCTGAATCAGTGTCTTCCTCATTAGTTTTGGGAGATCGATCTCCTCCATCCACCACGGGAGATCCCTGCGCTTCACCCTGGAGAGGAGTGCCTTGAACCTTCTCCTCGTTCAGGGACTCCTGGTTAGGATCCGGGGAATTATTCTCTTCTTCTTCATATCCCTCTCGTCTTCTTCAGCTGAAACAACTGGGGATACAATCTCTCCCAAGGTAGCTTCATTGTCCAGACTGGGGTACACCCACTCTGTAGATAGATTTGCAGCGTCTTCAGCAAAGGAGGCAATGTCTGCAAGCTCGACACTTTGAACTCCCTCAAACACAGACATGACTCCGGGAGAGATCCCCGTGACACCATCCTTCATAAATTGGTCCACAGTGTAGTTAAAACGCCCGTCAGCTTTTGGGCGGTACCATGCATCCCGGAACTCGGATCTTCTTTTACGGGGAAGGTACTCTCGAACTGATTTATATGCTGTGTGCAGAATGGCTACATTGGATTGATCGCAGAGAGTTAGCAACTTCTCTTCGAAGGAGCGGCTCTGAAACACCCTGTCGACAAAGGCTGTGCATAGAGCCTTCTGCGCAGGTGCCAGACCTCTTTCCCCTGCAGTTGCTAATTCCTTCTTGGTATTCGCGAGCTCCCGATGGGCCGAAGCCAGCTCCTTGCACAAAGCCGCATTCTGCGACTGCAGCTTGCTCATATCCTGGTTAAGCTCGACAACCTTAAAGCCACATGCCTCATTGATAAGCTCCCGTACTCCCGGATATGCAAGTAAATGGGAAGCGTAATCCTAGAATATAAAAACAAATTAAATATAAAGGCAAAAAATGAGTACTGACAGAGTTAAAAATGAAAAGCGAAAAAGGAATTTACCTGGGAGTCGCCGAGTACAACAGTACAGGAAGAAGATCCATCCTTTGGCTCCGGAGTATGACCAAGATGGCTCTCAGCAGTAGACCTTTCCATAGGGTCCTGTTTCTGAATCCGGGACGATGTAGGAATACGGGGGTCCGATTTTTTCTTCTTAAGGGTGCTCCCCACAGAGGCGGGTACCAAGAAGGCTAAACTGCGGCGATTGCTGACAAGGGGAACCTCCTTCCCGGGGATGTGTTTCCCCGAACTCGACTCACTTTTGTCAAGTTTCCTCTTCTTGGATTCCTGGGCTTGCACTTCTGCCCCGACCTTAGCTTTCTTTGCCTCCTTGGCGGATTTTGACGCTCCCTCACTGGACTTCGCCCCATCCGGGACTATCGCTGGTTTGGAAGATATAGCTAAACAAAAAGGAACACATAAGATAACAAATACTAGAAAGAAACACAAATAACAAATTTGAAAACTCACACAGACTCCGCTTTGAGTATAACCGCCGGCAGGTATATACTTCAGGGGGGTACACCTCCTGGGGGAAATCATAACCTCGTGGCCTTTGAAAGTCCTTCAGAATCACAAAAAACTTGGACACTTGGTCATAACTATCGGCTACAAGCCGGAACTGAGCCGGAGGAAGGGCACCCTTCATCTCAGTAACCCTCTGTTGATTTTAGTCGGGAACGGGATACTTTTAGGTGTCAAATGTAAAGTAATTCCTCATCCAATCGATGGTCTTCACGGAATCGAGCCTACCATAGCAGATTTTCTTCGTCTCATTACGACGTTGGACGTTGAATACCCCGGGAACGGCGGTATTACACAAGTAATAGAAACTCCGAAATATGGCCACACTGCCTGTGATTCCGCTCTGATGGCAGGAATAGAGAAAGGCGAGCATCACGCTAACTGCATTGGGATGCAATTGCACCGGGGAGATGTTATAATAATTCAAGAACTCGGTGAAGAACGGGGCAAACGGATGGTGAGTCCATGGAGAAACAGATGTTTGGGTATGCAGGCCCGGGACTCCATATCACCTGCGAAAGGCTCGAGTCCCGCATCATAAGATAGTGGGACATACATCCGCTTAACTAGATCCCGGACATCAGCATGAACCGGTATTTCCCCGGGGTCCTTGGCATCCGGGGGAACAGGGGCGCCATAAACAACAGTGACCTTGGACATCATTAGACTCTTCCCGCCGGAGGGTCGTGGAGGGAGATCCTCTATATCCAAGGAGTGATCGTCCTCAACAGCAGGGGCACTACGACTCATATCCAACAGTTGAAGAACAAAGGATAGAAAGAGAGAGAGAGAGAGAGAGAGAGAGAGAGAGAGAGAGAGAGAGAGCGCTTGAAGTTCAGAAGATAGCGACAGCTCGTAATGGACAATGAGTCTATCTGTCCCTATTTATAGAGAAGAAAGGAAAAGGAATTTCTAGGAGTTGGGAAAAGTGAACCCGTCACTCGAAAAAAAAGAAATAATGAGCATTAGAAGTGACACAAACCACGAGAGGGAATGCGCGCGTCCCGCGCGTATCGCACGCGTGAATACACGTTTTAACCTTTGGACTCCTTGATATGGAGACCCAACCTCCCGGGCTAAATCCCGGAAGTCATGGTCTCGGGGGGCTAGTGGTGATATGGGACTCAGCCCATATACAGGCCCGAGAAACGGATTGGCAGAGGAGAAGAGAAAGTCCAGTCCACCGGTGGTCCTGCCTTGACGTCATCTATCTTGGACGCACCCGGGTACAGGAAGGACATGAAAATGACTCTCCACCCCCCGAATATGCGACAAGAGAAGGACCACTCAGCTGCGACCCTCTCTACTCGCTGCCATATATCAAATGAGTGACCAACAGTAAAAGGTATGTTCTATCAGACTTAAATACTCTCGGTATTCATTCATATTCTCTCTCCTCTACATAAAGACCTATTTTCATCATCGCGCCGGAGCGTCTACCCTCGGGAGACCCCGGGGGATTTGTTTTGCAGGACCTAGGTAAGAGATCCACCGCGGGCTAGGATTCCAGCTCTCCCCGGATAGCTCGTACCGGGGCTGGTATCCAGGAGCAGACTGGTAGCATCATTATTCAATTCAATTCAGTATTTTTCAGTCAAGTTCAACATTTATCAGTTTAGTTCAATTCAGTTTAGTATTTTTCAGTTCAATGTATTATACTTTTAAAAAATTTAAACAAATTATATGTTAATAATTCAGTCCAGTTCAAACCAGTTCAGAGAATATGTAATTTATTTATATTCAGTTCCCCGAAAATATAATTTGATGATTTTAAGTTTTTATTAAAATTTCAGTTCTTCGGTTAAATATAGTTCATTTCAGTTAAGTGTAGTTCAATTCATTTCTATTTTCTGTTCTTGAGTTTCAGTTTCTCTACCATTAGGTACAGATTTCCATTTGATTTGGTTGCAATATCCATTCGATTTCAAACAATACATTAAGTTTAGCTAGAATCGATATATTAAGTTTGGTGCTGATAAAAATTGATTTGATAAAATATAGCACAATTTGGTTATATCAATTTAGTTCAATAAAGTTCAGCTCAGTATATTTCAGTTCATTTCTGTTCAACTTCTAGGATCATTTTATCAAGTTTGGTTCTGATAAAGTATAATTTGATAAAATTTAGATAATTTAGTTATATCAATGTAGTGATTTGTTTTTTCAATTCAGTTTTGTTCAGTTAAGTTCAATTCAATGGCTTGTTTTGTAATTAAAAAATTATTTTATGTAAAAAATCAAATGAATTTAAATAGTTCGGTTCAGTTCAGTTCGGTTCAAATTAGTTTAGTTCAGTATTTTTCAAATCAGTTCATTTCATTATTTTTCAATTTAGTATTTTCAGTTCAGTTCAAATCAGTTCAGTTTAGTTCAGACGTATGAAACAGACCCTTAGTGATAGTGTAAACAAGGTTCATTAGATTTGCAACGTGTAATAAACGGGTTTACTAAATCTTGGGCTTAATTTAAAAGTATATAGATGTTTTGAGTACGAATAAGATTTGACATTAATAATAAATGTTCATATTTCAATTCATGGGTACCATTTTAAATTTATACAAATTTTGGACCTCTTCGACTCTAATATAAAAATTGGATATGGAATCATAAATTTAGTAACATTCATTTACTCGAATATATCATTAAATCAAATACAACATCAATCATTATTATATTAGATGGTGTGCGTATGCACACATGAGGAGACGCTTGCATAAGCGCACGTAGATAGGCGCGTGCATGGATTGGATACATCAAAGATCAAATCAGATGAGTTTTCTTGCCTATCAAATGGGTATCAAAAGGTAACTAAATTATATGTCTATGAAACTTATATTACCTTTTTTTCCCGTCAACTGAATTTCCACAAGTTTTTATATTTTCACTCTCTTCTTTATTTGAAATGATAGAGAGTAATTTTTTTTCCACCTCTTTGCACCGTCTAAGTTTCGCATAGTTTTGACTTATTTGTTTTTTATTTTTACTTTTCAGGATTAACAATTTGATCAAACATCACGACGAATGGAAAAACCACATTGACGATGATGCAGTGATTTTTGGAAGAAAGTACTATTCTTGTCAGCAAATTGAACAACTTGAAAGGTTTCTGGTTTTCGTAGATCAACTTTCATTATATAATAACTTGATTTTGTTATTAACTTTAGTTGTATGGTTTTATTAATGGATGTATAGGATTTTTGAGGTAAATTCCAAGCCAATTGAAACACGGAGAGAAGAAATCACTATTGTTTTTGGAATGGATCCAACTCAAGTGAAGTATTGGTTCCAAAATAAGCTTACACAATTGAAGATAACCAGAGTTATATAACCATCCAAAATTGAAGTTTCTATTATGTGGACTGGTGATATGGGCCTCAGCCCATATCCTGGTCCAGCGGACATATGGATAAAGGAGAAGAGAGGGTCAAGCCCACCAGTGGTCCTCCCATGACATCAGCTATCTTGGACGCACCCGGGGTTGCGGCCAAAAGAGGACCACTTAGCCTAAGCTCTCTCTGATCCTCACTATTATAAATAGAGGAGCGACCAACAGTAATAGGTATGTTTTATCAGACTTAAATACTCTCTGTATTTATTCATATTCTCTCCTCTGCAAAAGGCCCTATCTTCATCATCACGCCGGAGCGTCTACCCTCGGGTGACCCCGGGGGCTCTGTTTTGCAGGACTTAGGTGAGAGATTGGCCACGGGCTAGGATTCCAGCTTTCCCCCGGACTGCCCTATACCGGAGCTGGTATCCCGGAGCTTACTGGTAGCATCAGTTGGCACGCCCAGTGGGACCTCGTTTCGTCATGCCCCGCGGCAGACCTAAAAAGACAATGGAAGAACCCCCTTCCAAAGCTAATCAGGCAGAAGGCGGTCCTAAGACCAAAAGGGCCGCGGCTGCCCAGGCGGCGCGGAAAGCGGCCGAGGAGAAGGAGCGGGCGCGCAAGGAGACTGCCCGCGCGGCCGCTGAGAAACGCCAAGGAAAGAAGAAGGTGCCGGAACGTACTCTCAGGGAGATGCAGAAGGAGCATAGGGAGAAGGCCCGGCAAGAAAAGGAAAGACAGGACCAGGAGGCGTTCGGAGAAGGCGGTGAATCCGAACCGGAGTATTTTGATTCCGGGGAAGAGGACCCGGAGCGCAGAGATCCAGAGACAATTCATACCAATGCAGAGGAATTTGGGGAATTTCGAGCATGGAAAGCAGCTAAGGCAGCAGCCCCAACAAGGTACCCGAAGTGGTGGACTTGGAGAAGGATGGGAGAGGTGGTCCTGGATATCAGCAGATGCCCCCGGGTCAACATATGCCCCCGGGTCAGCAGATGCCTCCAGGTCAGCTGATGCCTCCAGGTCAACAGATGTTTCCGGGACAGCAGCAGTACCCGGATCAGCAGTTTCCAGGAGGTTTAAACCCGCAAGCACAACCATTTTATGGTGGATACAACACCCCGTTTAATAACGGGTCCATTGAAGATCGTTTGACCAGGCTTATTGGGAGGCGGGGGATGGTTCCTCATTCCCCGTGGGTTCCAGAGGTGTTGAACTATAAATGGCCGGTGGGTACCAAAGCGCCTGATGGAGTTCCGACATACAACGGGGACGGGGATCCAGAGGAGTTTGTTCACACCTACCTCAGTGTCATGGGTGCCCGGGACATTGAGGAGCCGTTGCAGTGCAAGTTGTTGCCTTCTTACCTCCGGGGCAACTACTTGAGTTGGTTCAAAAGTCTTCCACAAGGCTCCTTGAAGACTTTCTGGGATTTTGCTACGGTCCTGGTCCACAGATATGCAGCAATGAAGACCAACTTTGTTAACCTAGCCACGGTCTTGGCTATGCGGCAGTTGGAGACGGAGTCTACTTGGCAATATTATGTCCGGTATATTGCTGAGTCTATGAAGGTACAGGATAGGCACCTGCATGAGAAGGCTCTGATTGGTAACTTTGTCAATGGGCTGAGAGACGAGATGTTCTACATTGAGTTGATGAAGAACATGCCAGGAACTTTCTACCATCTCCAGTTGACAGTTGAAATGCATTGCACTATGCATGAAGCTAATCACACCCGGATGAACACGGTCGGGTTCTTTGAGCAGCGGGTGATTACGGCCACAGCAACCCAAACAACTACACTCCGGGCCACTCCTCACTAGGGGCCCCGCCCGGAGGCAGCGAGACGCCCCCCGGCCCAGGGAGCAGCGCCTGCACCGGGAGGGCAGACGTTGGTGGTCAGACCAACATATACTCCACTCTCCAAGACAAAAACAGAGATTTTGGCCATTCACCGGGGTCTCTTCATGGATCCCCCGGTTATACAAGGGGTCCCGGCCCCGGCCAATGCCCAAAAATGGTGTGAGTTTCACAAGTCCTATGGTCACACTACAGAAGGCTGCCGTGTCTTGCGCACGGATATTCAGAAGTTGGAGGAGCGGGGTCAGCTCCGGGACTGTGTAGCGGGCGAAGCACACCCGGCGGCTGCCCCGGCAGGACAAGGGAGGAAACGTAACTGGAGGAATAACCGAGGTCAGGGCGGCAACCGCCCCGTGGAAACCAACGTCGCTCCTAACCCCGCCCCACAAGCACCTAGACCAGGAGTTCCGGGACCCGGAGCACCCCGGATGATAAACGTGATCAACGGGATAGTGGGAGATGGAGCGCAAACACTGTCGGCGGTGAAGGCCAAGAGTAGGTATGTCCCCCCGGGGGAGATCTAGGGAAAGAGGTTTAAACATGACGAGACAATCACGTTCTCAGAGAAGGATGCAGTTCCGGCCCAAGTGCCTCACTCTGACCCGATGGTGATCTCTGCTGAGGTAGAAGGTGTGGTGATAAAGCGAGTTTTTGTGGATGATGGGAGCAGTGTAGAGGTTATGTTTGCTGATTGTTTCGATCAATTGAACATTGGTCGACAGAATTTGAAGCCATGCTTGTCCCCGTTGTCAGGCTTTACGGGGCGCACAGTTCACCCGCTGGGTGTCATAGCGCTACGGGTGACCCTTGTTGATCATCTGGATATTAACAAGAGGTGCACTGTCCTGTGTAACTTTGCGGTCATCAATGCTTCTTCCCCGTACAACATGATCATAGGTCATCCCTGGTTGACGCAGGCCCGGGCGATATGCTCGCCCTACCATCTAACCATGAAGTTCCCGACAGACCAAGGAATTGCATCGGTTATTGGCAATCAAACGACCGCCCGCAGCTGCATGCTCACCGCGATAAAGGAAGCCAAGAATGGAGGATCAGAAAGAACAAACACGTCGGAGCCCGGGGAGTGTTCCGGGAAGAATAGCACGGTGGGAGCCGTGCATGGTGACCCGGCCTCTTTTGAAGTGGAGGATATGGAAGTAGGTTCCCGGGGGAAGGTGAGTATCGGGAAGCACCTCCCAGTGAATGTGAAGGATAAGCTCCGGAAATTATTGAAGGAATATGAGGATGTGTTCTCGTGGGGAACGGAAGACTTGACAGGGATACCAGAAGAGTTCGCCATCCACCGGCTAAATGTCTACCCGGATTTGAAGCCTATAAGGCAGAAGAAAAGAGCCTTGGCAGCAGATCGGGTAGAATTCGTCCGGGCGGAGGTGAGAAGGATGTTGGACGCGGGAATGGTAGAAGAAATTACTTACCCGGAGTGGATTGCCAACCCGGTCCTAGTGAAAAAGCATGACGGGTCCTGGAGGATGTGTATCGATTTTACAGATTTAAACAAGTGCTGCCCAAAAGACAGTTACCCGTTGCCCTCCATCGACCAACTGGTGGAAGCTATAACAGGCTACCAGCTTCTAGCCTTTTTCGATGCACACCGGGGATACCACCAGATCGTCATGGCTCCGGAAGACCGACCAAAAACCTCTTTTATCACTGACTTTGGTACTTTTTGTTACAGGAAGATGCCATTCGGTCTTAAAAACGCAGGAGCAACATACCAGCGCATGGTGGACCGGGTGTTCAAAAACCAGCTGGGAAGAATCATGGAGGTCTATGTAGATGATATGGTGATCAAAAGCAGGACTCATGACGCTTTTTTGAACGATCTCCGGGAGCTTTTCATTGTGTTGAGAGAGGTAAACCTGAAGCTGAGCCCGGAGAAGAGCACCATCGGGGTGGCGGCAGGCAAGTTTTTGGGGTATATGGTGTCAAACCGGGGCATTGATGTGAACCCGGAAAAGGTTGAAGCAATCCTGAGCATGCCCTCCCCGAGCAAGGTGAAGGATGTACAGCGCTTAACCGGGTCCCTGGCGGCATTAAGCAGGTTCCTGTCCCGGGGAGCTGAGAAGCAGTTGCCTTTTTTCAACATTTTGAGACGAGCAAAGAAGTTCGAGTGGACTCCCGAGTGCGAGCAAGCTTTCAAGGAGTTGAAAGAGCACCTGGGAAAACTCCCTACCCTGTCCAAGCCAGTCCCGGGGGAAGAATTGTTCTTGTATCTGGCAGCCACGGATCAGGCAATAAGTGCGGCTTTGGTTCGAGGGTCCGGGAGAGCGCAGAGCCCGGTGTATTTTGTGAGTAGGGCTTTTCAAGGACCGGAGACGCGTTATTCTTCACTAGAACGTTTGCTGCTGGCACTAGTGCACGCGTCCCGGAGACTTCGCCCATACTTTCAAGGTCACCCTATCACAGTTCTCACAAATCACCCACTTAAGCAAGTCATGCTGAAACCAGAGGCATCTGGCCAGATGATGAAGTGGGCGATAGAGCTGGGAGAGCACGAGATCACTTATCAAGCCAGGAAGTCTATCAAAGGCCAGGCTTTGGCTGATTTCCTGGTTGAGATGGCGGACAACACCGTGAAAGACCCGGGGGAAGGTGAACCAGAGTGGAAGTTGCACGTAGATGGTTCCTCCCATGCCGGGGGGAGCGGTGCCGGGGTCGTGCTGGTTAGTCCTGGTGGCAAGGAGTATCGGTATGCGCTGCAGTTTGAGTTTAAAACCACCAACAATGAAGCTGAATATGAAGCCCTCCTTGCCGGATTACGCCTAGCCCGGGAAACAGGTGCCAAGGTGATACAAGCTTACAGCGACTCGGCCATTGTGGTCCAGAAAGTAAATGGGGAGTATGAGGCAAAAGAAAGAAGCTTGCAGAAATATTTGGAGGCAGTGAAGTTGATGATACAGGATTTCCTCCAGGTGACCCTAACACAGGTCCCCCCGGGAGGAAAACTGTCAAGCGGATGCGTTGAGCAAGTTGGCTTCTTCAGAGCTCAAGCCAAGTCAAGACCGGAATCTGTATATGAAGATGATAACAACCCGGGGATATGAGCAGCCAAGCCAAGTTGCAGCAGTGCGAGAAGCCGAATCCTGGATTACACCCCTTCTGGAGTACTTGGAGAATGGAACGCTGCCAGATGACAAGGTAAAAGCCCAGAAAATCCGGGTCAAAGCACCCCGGTATGCCATTCTGGACGGGGAGTTAATCCGGAGGGGATATCTTCAACCTTGGCTGAAGTGTGTGGATGGAGAGGAAGCACGCCACCTTTTGAAAGAAGTGCACGAGGGCCCTAACGGAAGTCATCAAGGGGCCCGGACAGTGGCTCGGAAGATCATGTGCACGGGGTATTACTGGCCAACGCTATTTGAGGATGCCCAAAAAGCAGTCCGCTCCTGTTAGCAGTGCCAGAAATTTGCACCCCTGATCCATGTGCCGCAGGGGGAGATGATTGGGATATCAGGGACTTGGCCCTTCATCCGATGGGGTTTGGACCTGGTAGGCCCCTTTCCAATCGCTCCGGGAGGTTTCAAGTATTTGATAGTGGTAGTTGACTATTTCAGCAAATGGGTAGAAGCTGCTCCTCTGACAATCATTAGGGGAAGTACGTGCGTAAAATTCTGCTGGAAGAACATCATTTGTCGCTACGGAATCCCCCGGTTCATAGTGACAGACAACGGGGCACAATTCGAAAATGATCCTTTCAAATCCTGGTGCAAGGAGTACGGGATTGAACAGAAGTTGACTTCGGTCTATCACCCACAGGCTAACGGGCAAGTTGAAGTGACCAACAGGACCCTTGTTAACGGGATCAAGACACGGCTCCAGGGGGCAAGAGGAAACTGGGTTGATGAACTCCCAAGTGTCTTATGGGCAAGCAGAACGACAGAGAGCTCCGCCACGGGTGAGTCCCCCTATAGTTTGGTTTATGGGGAGGAGACGGTCATCCCGGCGAAAGTCGGAGTTCCCAGCCTCCGATCAAAGCTCCCGGATGAACAGACAAACCAGAACGACCGACTCCTGGACTTAGATTTACTGGAGGAGAAGCGAGAAAAAGCAGCCCTGCATGAGGCCCGGGTGAAGGAGCGGGTCAAGAAGTACCATGACAGAAGGGTTCGCAAGGAGCAGTTTATCTCGGGGGAGTGGGTAATGCGTCGTAACGATAAAAGCCAGCAGGTTGCAAGCGGGAAGTTAGCTCCCAACTGGGAGGGGCCTTACAAGGTGATAGCAGCCCACCCCGGTGGAAGTTATGAACTGCAGGACAAGGCCAGGAAAAAGGTCCCGAGGCACTGGAATATTGCAAATTTACGTAGGTACTATGCCTAGATTTTCTTATGTATTCACCCCTTTGGCATGGATTATGCCTAGGATGGTGGCAGAGAAGCGGCACGGGGACCTCTGGCCAGGATTGAGCCTAGGTTGTCCCGTGGCCCGCAGTTGCATTTTCTCATTTTGCTTATGAAGATTATTTTGCGAGTTAACATTTTCTCATAAGTATAGTTGACCCGGGGCCGCTTGAACAAGCGCCCGGGGGGCTAGCGCAAGTCGATCCGGGAACGCTTGAACAAGCGCCCGGGGGGCTAGGGCAAGAATATACGGGACGCTTGAACAAGCACCCGGAAGATAACCTGGGCACGCTTGAATAAGCGATTGAAACAAATATTTGAACAAGTATAAAGGAAGAATAATAGAACAAACATATCATTAACTCACGAGTGAAGATTACAAAATTTACAACTTTGAAACTTGAAAAGTCTAAACAAAACTAACAAAGGGAAGGAGGACCATCCCAGCTAATAGGAGAGTCCGGGTCATCTTGAGTGCCGGGGTGACTTGGCTGATTATTGGCAGCAGGAGGGCTCGGTGGGTTGGCAGTAGCAGTACTCCCTGCAGCCGGACGAGTACTGGACGGACCAGCCCCCGAGGGACCAGCCCCTGAAGGACCAGCCCCCGAGGGACCAGTCCCCGAAGGACCAGCTTCGGCATACGGGTCGAAGTCGTCGTCTGAGGATGAAACCTCGGGAGATGGCGTCCGTCGGGGAGCTCCGATGATAACGGGTCCCTGGGCACGGGGGGACTTCTTCTTTTTCGTAGCAACGACTTTGCTTTTGCCTTTCCCCCTTTCCCGGGCCAAACGCCTTTCTTCTTTAGCGGCGACTTCGCGGGCAATGAAGGCTCGGATTCTGGCAGCGTCCTCGCGGAGTCTAGACACCCTCCGGGCAGACTCTTCCGGATCAACCGAAACACGGAACCCAAGATACCTTTCAACAGTGAAATCAAGGGAGATCCGGCTTGGAAGAAGCACCAAGGACGGGGGGAGATATTGCCCCTCTCTTTGACGTTGCCACCAAGCAGCAGCTTCCTCGAAAGCAGGCCGGTATCGAAACTCAGGGTCATTCCAGCCCATCTGAAACATGCGCACTAACAATGCAGAGACCTCCCGGGGAAAGTTAGTGTAAAGAGGGGGAGAAACCTGACCCAGACGCAACCCTGTCAAGTGATAAGTCAGTTGTACGGTTACCAAGTTCTCCCGAAGGGTGAGGTTCCGGGCCGCCAGTTCCCGGTTCTCTCTTTCCAGCATTAGATTCCTCCTAAGGGGATCGCCCCGCCTTTCCAACCATTTGAGCTTGTCGCAATAAAATGAAAGCTCGGACCAGACCAGGTCAAACTCCTCCTTGAGACGAGATTTAAAGGCGTCATGTTCGGCTTGCAGCATAGAAATAGTCTTGTCTGCATCCAGAACGGCGTTTACTCGGTCTTGAGCCAGGGATTGACACCGGGAAAGGGACCCAAAATGATTGGATATTTCCCTAAGTTTTGTTACTAGAGAAGTAACATCCGGGAACTCATCAATCACTGATCCTATCCCGGAGTGGACAAGAAGATACCGGGTCTGAATGCCGTCCAGTTGCCAGCGACTCAACTGTTCCTCCAACTCCTCACACCGGATGGAACTGCACCTGGGGGATCATCCCGGGGCTGTGCGAATAAAACAAAACACAAAGATTTTAAACTTAGAATTAAAACAAGGTTGGACAAAGCCCGGGGAATTAGAACAAAAGATGAGTAAAAAGATAGAAATTTGAAAGTCTAAGCAAAGTACAAAACAAAACAAGTCATAACAACGCAATAAACCCGGAATGAATATTATAAATGCAAAAGTCATAAGTTACAAAGGAAAAGAGAGAGGGACTCTTACATCGTTAGAGTCGTCGCTCTCATCCCCAGAGCTATCATCTCCTCCCTGAATTACAAAAGGGAATGGTTCAGGGAAGGGAAGGAGCCCGGGGGAGGTCAAGATTAAAAACATAATTAAAAGAAAAAGAAGAACAAGAAGACTAGGTATCTATGTTTACTTCGTGATCAGCATCGTCTTCATCTTCATCCAGGGGAGATTGCTCTTCTTCTTGAGCTTTGCCTTTCCCCGGGGACGGCTCCTCCTCCCCCTCCTCTTCCTCTTGCTCCGGCTGGAACTCTTGCTCCGGGACAGGGGACTTAGCATTTTCATCATCTGAATCCCCGCCCTCTCCTTCCTAGGTCACCGGGGTCTCAATGGCAGCAAGATTGGCTAAGTCGTCTGGACCGGGGTCTGCCCTATCTTCAGCAAGCTTTGCGGCATCCCCGGCATAAGCCATGATGTCCTGGGGATCAACACTTCAAGCCCCCTCAAAGACTTCGAGCACTCCGGGGACAATTCCGTCGAGGCCATCTTTCATCAGTCGATCTGCTGCATAGTTGAAGCGATCGTCTGCCTTGGGGCGATACCAGGATTCTCTGAACGCCGCCCGGTTCTCCCGGGGGATATACTCCCGGACGGCTGAATAAGCAGCGTGCAGGGCAGATTCATTTGAGATGTCGCAAAGGGACATCATCTTCGCCTCGAAGGAGTGACTCTTGAGGACCCGATTGGTGAAGGCCCGGCAAAGAGCCTCTTGAGCCGGGGCCATGCCGCGTTTGCTGTCCTTTTTTACCCGGGACAACTCCTTGTGAGCCTCGGACAGCTCCTTATAAAGAGAGGCTTTTTCCAGCCTTAGTTGGTCAACCTCCCGGGACAAGTTCTCAGACAGAGAGTTGCAAGCTTGGTTAACCAGTTCTCGCAACCCGGGGAACTCCAACAATTTGGAGGCATTATCCTACAAAATTATAAACACTTAGAATCAAAATATCATATAAAGAGTGGATATATTAAGGGCGAAGAGATACGTACCTGGGGGCCATCCAGTATCAGGGGTTGGGATGAGGAGCCATCCGGATTCTCCTTTATAGCTTGGAGGCGGCTGTCGGCAGTGGAGTTTTCCTCTTTCCGGGGAATTCGGGAAGAGCCTTCGGAGTGAGGCTCTGTCTTCTTCTTCTTTAGAGGATGACCCCCGGATGGAGGAATGGTGAATGCTAGCCGGCGGTTGCCGATTGGAGGGACTTCCGTAGAACCGGTTTCTCTCTCTCCCGATCTACCTTCCCCGGATTTCCTCTTCTTGGTGTCCTTGACCGCCTTCTCGGTCTCGGACTTGTCTTTCTTCAGCCCCCCCGTGCCCTTATCACTCCCCTCACCGGACTTCGACCCTGGTGGGACTATCGCTGGTCTGGGAGATACGACTGAGACAAGGAAGGTAATAAACTTAGCCAAAAACAAGAAATAAGAAGTAAGAAAAATCAACACAAGAAATAAGTTAAACAAATATTACCGAGGCTGCGCTTGGCATATAGGCGGCGGCAGGTGAACACCTCTGCAGGATACGCCTCCCGGGGGAATTCTTAACCTCCCGGCCTCTGGAAATCCTTCAACTGGACGAAGAATTTAGCAATCTTGTTATGGTCATCGGACACTTGCCGAAACTGAGCCGGGGGTAGAGCCGCTTTTGTTTCAGCAATCCTCGGCTGGTTCCATCCCGGGACTGAGTACTTCTCCTCGTTGAAGGTGAAGTAGTTGTTCATCCAGTCGCTGGTCTTCACGGAATCCAGCCTCCCGGAGCAGATGATTGGTGTCTTGTTCCGGCGCAGAGCATTGAAGACTCCCGGGACAGAGGTTGCTGCCAGGTAGTAGAAACTGCGGAATATCTCCACAGTCCCAGTAATCCCCGCCCGTTTGCAAGACAGGAGGAAGGCGATCATCACACTGACGGCGTTCGGATGCACCTGGGCCGGAGAGATGTTGTAGTACTTCAAATAGGCGATATAGAGCGGGGGCAGAGGAAAGGTGAGCCCGTGCAGAAAGTGGTGCCGGGGGATACACACCCGGGTTTGCACATCCCCGGTGTATGGCTCCAGTCCCGCATCATAGGACAAGGGCACATACATCTTCTTCACTAGTTCTCCGACCGCCTCGCTCACCGGGGTCATGCCGGGATCCTTTGGGTCCACGGGTTCCGGGGCACCATATGCGATTTTAGCTTTGGACGTCATTAGTCCTTTTCCGCCGGATGGGGGAGGGAGAGGAGAATCGTCTACGTCCAGGGAATGGTCGTCTGCCGGGCTGCTCATATCAGATGGGTAGAAAAGAGAGATTGGTAAAAGAAAGCAAATAGGACAAACAAAGAGAAAGCGACAGCGCTAAGTTGATGGAAAACGAAGTTGAGATTTTTTGATGAAGTATTTTATAGGGAAGGATAAAAGGAATTTCTCGAAGTTGGGAAAAGTAAGCACAGCATTTTAGAAAAGTAATAATGAGCATTTATTGGTGCGCGAATGGCAAAAAGGCGCGCATAGTAAAAACTAAGAAGAAAGAAGAAGGAGAAACACGCGTGGCGCGTGATGATACGGCCCCATATAAGCTGCGACCCATTGACTTCCTTTTAAGAGACCCAGCCTACCGGGCCAAACCCCGAAAGCCAGGGTCTCGGGGGGCTAGTGGTGATATGGGTCTCAGCCCATATCCTGGTCCAGCGGACATATGGATAAAGGAGAAGAGAGGGTCAAGCCCACCAGTGGTCCTCCCATGACATCAGCTATCTTGGACGCACCCGGGGTTGCGGCCAGAAGAGGACCACTTAGCCTAAGCTCTCTCTGATCCTCACTATTATAAATAGAGGAGCGACCAACAGTAATAGGTATGTTTTATCAGATTTAAATACTCTCTGTATTTATTCATATTCTCTCTCCTCTGCAAAAAGCCCTATCTTCATCATCACGCCGGAGCGTCTACACTCGGGTGACCCCGGGGGCTCTGTTTTGCAGGACTTAGGTGAGAGATTGGCCGCGGGTTAGGATTCCAGCTTTCCCCCGGACTGCCCTATACCGGAGATGGTATCACGGAACTTACTGGTAGCATCATGGACATGGATAATTTATATCAGTATTTTATTGTTTCAGATATGTTTAAGATTAATCGTTAACGTACATTTTTTAAATGCATACATATTCTTGAAAATTATCAAACTATTAATAAATAACAATTGCATTAATCACGTTTTAAATAACCTCACCGTGTGCTTTTATATAATTTGAGAAAAAATGTATAGAACTTTCAAAACTACAGAACCGTTCTAAAGAATATCTAAACAAAATAAAATAGATTTTGTTCTATCCAACTTATATAATTTTTTCAGTATAGATCAGTTTTAATGAAATGAAGTTTAATTCTAAATTTTCAAACCATTATTATTCTAATACAACACTAATTTTATCGTTAAAATAGATGTGTGCGTGCATACGTGCATATGTGCATGGGGTGAGCGCTTGCACGTCCATGTCAAACAAAAGATATATTTTATCACAGATAAATTCATGCAAGATTTTTTTCATACCAGAATTTAAATAAATTATTTGTCTATCTATATTAAATAGAGAAAGGTACATATTTATGTGCATACCTCAGTTTGCATTCTAATAAACTCATATTATATTGAAGAATTATTTGCACGTGGTTTTACCACAATGAATTCAAAATGACAAATAAGAAGTTTTAATTGTAAACGTGGACATTTCAATCCTAAATCCAAAAGATTTGAAAATTGTAACAAAAATCAATCCAAAAAACAGCATACGCTAAACAACACAACAATGATAATACAACATGACTACAATTCGCTTAGAAATTAAAATTCATGAGCAAACACATGCAAGAAGGATGAATAACATCACATAATAATCAAACGAGGACTTTAACATAGAAGTCCCAACCGCAGCACAGAAAAGCCTATCAAAAATTTGCAATTCATACAGAACAATAAAAAAAGATCAATCGCTATCACCTTAGCCATTAATCGAACCGGCAGTGCCTGGATTTCCTCTCGTATTCATCGTGACTGATGATAAAAATCAAACAAATCAGTCAAAACCATGGGAAATTTAGACGGTGCCAAGAGGAGCAAAAAATATTACTCTCTATTATTTCTATTCAAAAAAGAAGAGAGTGAGAAGATAAAAAAGAACTCGGGGAAATTCAATTGATAATATAAGATTCGTAGATAATTTATTAACATTTTGGCATGATGTGTTTGATATGTAAGAAAATACATTTGATTTGATGTTTGATGTACCCACCCATGCTCCTACCTAAGGATGCATACACACGCGAACTCACAATTAATATAATGATGATTGGTGTCGTGCTAAATTAGTTACTGCTATTTTCAAGCAAATTCTCATAATGTCACTATATTTATGATTCCATACTCAATTTTTATATTTTAAAGAAGGGGTTCCAAATTTTTTATTAATCTATAATGATACCCATGACTTGAAATATGAGAGTTTATATTACCAGTGTCAAATATTATTCTTATACTCATATATCAATAGACTTCTATATTGAGTCCAATATCTGATTAGCTCATTTGTCACACCCTGCAAATGTAATAAGTCTTGTTTACACTATCACTAAGAAAAGTATGGAGAATGGATTTTATTTTATTTATTTTAACGTTAAACCACTCGAAAGTGTGGAATTTATATTCGGCTTCCCAAACGTATTAAGACAATAAAATCATTACAAGTTAAGCCATAATAACCAGGCAAAGTTTGGTGTAAACTAAGTTCCAAAAGCATAGTGATGCTTTTCAAAATACTAAAGTTAGGCTAATAGAGCTCTATACAAGATAGGCCAAAATTAGACATGTTAAAATACTCAAAACCTATCAGAGAATTGTATAGCAAAACTCAATGCGGACTCAAGTATTTAGCATGCTAAAGAAAACATGTAGTTTGAAGGAAACAGGCTCAGAACATTGTAAATAGATAGATTCTATATACAATCAAACATGTAGTTTGATTGCTGAAGATTGGAGACAGAGACAGATCCTCAAGCTCCTCACCTTGTTTGTTGCCAACACAACTCTTCTTTCATTTTGATCAGAATTATCTTTTCAGGTACCTGAGTACTCAGGTTGGCAATCATCCTTTCTTCTGTCTAATTGTTTGGAACGAAAAACATGACAGTAAGAACAATTGTATTATTTGCATGTTTATGAAATTATGATTCTGAGTGGCCAAAATGAATAACTTATGCTTGAATTCTGAGTGACCAAAATGGATAACACATTCCCAGCTGAATCAATACACGAAATCTTTGTCCATCATGAGCCTTGCTTTCCAAATCTTCTACTTGTTGACAAATTGACATTCAGCAAACACTTTAAGTTCGGTTCAAATACTACAAGCGTGTTAGGCATAACCTGACCATCATCATATACAAGAAGCAGTAGGCAAATTGAAAATATCATCAGTAAATGGTCATTGCAGGCCTGTGGTGAAGAGCACCATTTCCAGCACATGGTTCAGAAAATGAGATGTTGATTTTGAACAACTGATAATCGCGTAAAGGGCGTCGATGCAGTTAAATAAGCATATGTTCAAAATTATGCATGCCAATAGTTTTAAGAATGAATTTAAAAAAAATGTTTAAGTTTTCGAAATTCTTGAATTGCAGCTTGCAAGTAGCAGAATGAAGATTACTAGAGCTTTGTCCATTCATCAATGGCAAAATCCATTGTGGATACTGCATGAACAGCATCACATTAACCTCTGAATTGCCAAAGAAAGCACTCAACTACAACATTACCAGCAGATGCCATCATGCCCTTTTAGGCTTTAACAGATGCAGACTTTAATAAAAATGCTCAGATGAGAAACTTTACTCATCAGTGAACACTTTCCTTTCACTTCACACTTCACATATATCTTTAAAAAGCAGTTAAATGGACGCATAGTTATTTCATTTTGTTGAAATGTCTTGAAGCACTTTTATATATGAAAACAATAAAAATAAGAACAGAAAAATCATCTTATATTCAACTGTTTGCCAGGTTTAGGGGATACTAAAACCTGTAATAAGACATTCTCTATCTACTAGACAACTATACTACTACGTATGTATCTGAAGGATAGTCCCACAGAGCCAGCTGATTTCGAGTGAATCCATGTATCTGAAGGATAGTCCCACAGAGCCAGCTGATTTCGAGTGAATCCACAAGCGCTGAGCAGCTCCCTGACAGAATTGAAGCAAGCTCGGGTGTCCAGAAGTTGATGCACCTGAGGCAAGCAAGTCGGCCTGAAATGGACACCAAGCAAGCCCCTTTACAGCAGCTGGTTTGGACCATATGGGATTCTGCTCAGATAAGTCGGTCTCCACTTGAATCTCTCTAATGTTCTGAAAACAAGCTTCTTCAAGCCCAATGCTCAGGGCCTTACATTCTGCTTCTTATTACGAGAGTGTTCAGCTTGTAGGCTCCTTGGGGAAGTGACCAGTTAACATGTAATCCCTGTCTAACATGCAGAGTTTGCACAAGTGGAGAAAGAGAAAACAAAGAAGCAACATCGAGGCAAAATATATGATCAAAGCATCATATTAAGTTTATAGACTGCGACATGCTTCATATCATATTATCTGTTCTAGGCCTCACAGAATCATGCATACTATCACTACAGGAAGCACCCTCATCCTGTCTAAGATGCAGAGTTTGCACAAGTGGAGCAAGATTAAACAAAGCAACAGGGAATATCAAAGCATCCAATTAAGTTTATGAGACTGCAACATGCTTAATATCATATATCTGTTCTAGGCTTCACAGAATCATGCACATCATATATTCCATACTATCCCTACAAGAAGCACACTCTCACAGATTGCATGCATGACAACAGACAGACAAAGCATGAAAAGGAAAGAAACATGGCAGAAAACAAGTGACATGAGAGTGAAATAAAGGAATTAGGGCACAGAGAGCGCATTGACAACAAAGTAATTAGGGCACAGAAAAATAATAATCATCTGTAATACTTGAGGAGGGCTTTTGTTACTCTCCTCCTCCTCTCCTCCTCCTCCTCCTTGCTCTTCTTGGATTTCTTCTCCTTCTTTTGAACCATCTCAACCTCAACAGGAGCACTGAAATCAAGAGCGCGAGAGATTGATCGGAACCTGAATCGATTCCTCTCGGAAGAGGTACGATTGGGCGTATCAATGTATATCTCAAGGCCGGTGGGAGGAGGAGGATTAGGAGCTCGGTTGTTCTGGGGGTTTCGCAGGGTGGGCGGTGGGGTTACCGGAGAAGGGGGCGCCGGGTTTCGCAGGGTGGGTGGTGGGGTTACCGAAGAATGGGAGGCCGGGTTTCGCAGGGTGGGTGGTGGGGTTACCGGAGAAGTAAAGGTCAGGTTTCGCAGGGTGGGTGGTGGGGTTACCGGAGAATGGGCGGTCAGGTTTCGCAGGGTGGGTGGAGGGGTTTCGCAGTCGTCGGCCATTGATCTAATTAGGGTTTTCTGATTTGCAGTGGAAATGGAATCAGAGAATTTGATGATGATCAAAGATGGAAATGGAAGAAATCGATTCTGAATTTCTGATGATGATGAGAGCGACAAAGAACAGTAACCCTAATCCTTAGATCTGGTTTGGCTTTATAGCCCGAGTCGACCGCCTACGCCGCGTGGACCGCGTCGGCCGCGTAAGCCGTGTCGACTGCGTGGACAGACTGTAAATCCTACAGCCAAGCTCGCCCCGACTGGTAGTTAATGGTTTAACCGAATCAACTCTTCCATGGTTAACCGCATGTACAAACTATCCTTTTTTCATGTTTTTTTTCTGAAATCACTTTTCCTCATTTTCATTTAATCCGTCCATAAATTGAAGTATTATTTTCACTGCAGTCTTATAAGACTATTTCATCAAAATTAAGATTCATTTTTAATTTGAAAATTATGGGTGTGTTTGGTTGGACGGTTTTTGCAAAACTTGGACTATCCAAGTCCAGTTTTGTAAAATCTTGTTTGGTTCACTAAATTTTCCAAAATCCAGACTTGCAAAATCCTAAAAACCAATCAAAAACTTTGTTTCATACTCACAAACTCAACCCAACCAAACAAGGATTTTGCAAAATCAGACTTTCAAAATCCCAAACAAAAACCCAACTCTCAAAAATCCAAAACAAAATCCAGACTCTCAAAAACCTTGCGAACCAAACACACCCTATATATTTTCTTATATATTAATAAAACATGTTATATGCTAAATACAAAAACATTGAATTTAAAAATATTCAATACTTACATTAAATTTCTTGAAAACTAAAGAAAAATAAAGGGTGTTTGAGAATTAGATGTTAGCTGATTTGACTATCATAATTTAAAAGTTTATTTGACTAGCAAGTTGTTTAAATTTGTTTTAAAAAATAACTTATTGATAGTTGTTTGTGTAATTAATCTGGTAAAATGGCATATAAGAACATGGATATATTTTTTTACTACTTAAAAACTTTTACTAAATGTATATCACTAGTCATTTTCTATCTTTTAAATGAAATATATATGAATGTTAATAATTTAATCCACATGTTGATGAGCTTTTATATCAATTAGGATAAATAAATAATACAAAATGAAATTAAAATTCATCAAATCACATTGGTTCATAATCAAATTAAATCAACTGAATTGAACTTGATCAAATTGAAGAGAATTGATTAGAATTGAATTAGATCAAATTAAAGAGAACTGAACTGAACTGACTAGAAATGATTTATACTACACTAAGTTTAATTAAATTGAATTCAACTAGAGTCATATTTAAATTGTAAGAATATATTATTTGGTGGATTCGGAATATTCAAATACAAAAGGAAATTTGTCTCCTTTTATGGATCCAAATGCAAGGTACCATATACCGGATTATCAAAAAAATAGAGACCGGAGAGGAATTTTGGAGCAATTTAACTATCGACATTATTCTCTACGAAATGCTGTGGAAAGGTCATTTGGCAACTTGGAGAATAGATAGTGCATGCTTAAGGCGAGACCTCAAATGAATGAGAAATGTCAAATGCCCATAATAGTAGCAACAATCACGGTTCATAACTATAAGCGAATGGAAAAGTTTGGGATACCTATGGTAGAGCATGACGATGTGTTATAGGAACAGTAGATACGGAATTGCTCAGCCCTCAAAGGAAGGAAGAAATGAATCAAGTTCGGCAGTATATGCCCTCGTGATGAAGATACTGAAGTGAACTAAATGTCATTATTTTGTTTGAATAATGTTTTACAATTTGAATTTATCATTCTCTCAATGATGCTTTTGTAACAGATATAAATTGTATTGCTATTTGTAATTGAGCATTCTCTCCCCATTATGAACTAATTTTGAATTGATTTGATATGGTTAAAAACTGTGTTGATTTGAATTAAAATTTAAAGGAATGAAAAAGAGTAATATTACTTCTAAATTATGCTGGATAGGATAGAATTAAATGTAATCAAAACATAATTTATCTGAACTGAATTAATTTGATTGAACAAGTTTTATTGAATAGCATCAACGATCTTTACAAAAACTGATTTGAACTACTATGAATTGAACAAAAGTAAAAATGTTGAAAATAGTATGACTAAATTTAATTATACTAAGTTGGTTGCGCCGTGCGATACTAACCGACTTTTATTTCAACTTAATAATATGAATAATAGTTTTAAAAGTGACAAAAATTGACAAAAAGTAACCAAAAACATTAAAAAATCTTATTATAAGCATAAGAAAATAAAATATAATAAATATTAGAAAAAATTAAAATTTGAAACCATTTTTAAAATTGAAAATGAAAAAGTTATTGGGGGTTTAACGTCAAATACAAAAATAGCTTTAAAAATGATAAGAATCGACAAAAAGTGACCAAAAATATAAAAAATCCTTATTATACGCATGGTATCGGAAAAACGGTATTGGGGTTAATGTCAAATTACAAAACTAGCCTTAAAAATGACAAAAATTGATAAAAAGTGACCAAAAACATTTTAAAAATCCTTATTATGGGCATGGTGTAGGAATGACCTTAAAAGTGACAAAAAGTGACCAAAAATATAAAATCCTTATTATAGGCATGGCACAGGAATAACCTTAAAAGTGACAAATATTGACAAAAAGTGACCAAAAACGTTAAAAAAATCTTATTATAGGCACGGTATAGGATTAACCTTAAAAGTGACAAAAAGTGATCAAAAATATAAAAAATCATTATCATAGGCATGATATAGAATTAGCCTTAAAAAGTGACAAATTTTGACAAAGCGTGACCAAAAAGTACAAAGAATCTTTATTCTCGGTAGGGTATATGATTAAAATCGTCATAAACTGGGAGAATTCCTTCATAAGGGGTAATAGGCCCCCATAATACATCAATGATCTGTGTCATAGTTGTGCAAGTTATCTGTACTTATGCCAAGAGCATCCAAAAGAATAAATTAATTGCTACAGCTAATAAGTTTGTGCTTGCATCTCATTAGAATATATCATCAACCACCCCTTCACACAGATCAAGTTAGTGATCGCTAAGCGAAACACAATTCTGCCAAATGTGGAGGTGGTTGTGTATAGCTGATAAAATATTTCTCCATTTGAGGTGTTGATGCAGTTTTATGTACCATTGCTTCAGTTCCAGTGTTGATGTGTTCAGGATCTACCCAAAGGAAGGCGGCCACCTCCTCCTCAAGGAAAGTCAACACCGGGAGATTTAGAGAGAAGGGAGGGGAAAATGTGTGAGAGAGAGAAGTTTGGTGACTAATTGATGTGAGAACCATAGTAAATTTCATGTTCACTATAACTATATTCTGACCATTATTATTAATTCTAATAGGAGTTTTAGCATAATCATAACAACTTATGCTTTTAGGGCTTATCGGCAGTTCGTTATGGTTCTTAAAACAAAAATCTTCGATATAATTAAATAATGCATGTCATCATGTTTATATGATTATACACACAACCAAAATCATAGGTTTTGAACTGCATGCTCGTTTTGTGCTTCTGATTATTGGCCCATGCCATCATATAGCTTTACTTATTGCAGGCTGTAACAACAATGACACGCAATCTCATGCTTTCATTTCAACATATAAATTAAGTATAAGTTGATTCCTAAACCTAACCAACTGGTCTAGCTCAGTTGGCCAAAGGTGTTGACTCACTTAAGGAAGGCCAGAGGCTCAAATCCCCTCACTCTCAGGCGTAATATTTCAATAAATAATTTCTCCTCTGATCCTTTTGGTCAAAGTCTCCAGAAGTGCTCGCTCAAGAGACAGGAGCTGCATCGACGTTGTTCAGCATAGGAGAGCATCAAAACCGGTGTAAGTGGGATCTTCACCCAACTCTAAGCAACATGGTGAGAATCTCGACCACTCGACGTACGAGATTTGTTATACAGAGTAGGGTCAGATAAAGATAGATGTAGAATTCTTGTATTAGATTAGGTAGTTGCAGTGAATGTATATATATATATATATATATATATAAACAGTTCCTAAAACCAATTTAACCATTTAATCTCATGTTCACATGCATATTTTTCTAATTTCCAACATGCAAAGTATCACGATTCACAAGCAATCATGTAAGGCTGGTAATTTGGAACATGACACAAAAAACTCGATCTGAACCGAACACGATTTTAGTGGGTTTGGGTCGACAAGAAACACGTCATGGGTCTATATTGGGTTACACACGAATAATCTGAAAATAAATGGGTTAGGTTCAGGTCAAATTCTTGGGTTAAATGGATCACCCATTTGACCCATATATTTATGGTGTAATTATGCAAATTAATGAAATTGTCTTTATGGACAAGAACAAATCCTCTAATACCAAAATTATGGAGATTATGTCACTAATATATGATGAAAATGAGAGTTGATTTTGTAATTTTTGATTAGCTTCCATATAACATTATCATTTGAGCAGTATAAATTTTAAAATTCAGTCCCATATCCAGTCCTATTAGTAATAAATGGGTTTCACGGGTTGGGTTTGGCTAACCCTGATTTTTATTAGGTCGGGTTTGGGTCAAGGTTTTGTGACCTAAAATATTATTAGGTTGGATTTGAGTTTATCATTTCTAATCCGTCGATCCACCGATACGAACCCGCCAACCCGTTAACCTGAGCTGATTACCAGCTAGCAATCAGGTTGGGTTGGTAATCAAGTAGTACCTAATCAAGTAAAATAATCAAGTAGTACTAGTACCTAATCAAGGAAGGGATTGTTTTTTAAAAGTTCACAATGGTAAGTTTCTATCTAGGAGCACATAAGTACAAAAAATATCACAACCAAAATAGATAAAACTAGAGGGACTGAAAGTGCAAACATTTGTTGATAACTTATCAGGTTCAGTTTCCCCCAAATTGTATGCACCAGAAACCTTTCTCTGCTCGAAGCTCCTTTCCCCACATCATCTGAATCGATATCGGCGGTTATAGCATAGAAGTAGGTGACAGGAGCATCATATAACGGCATGAATCTTCCGGCTCTTCTCCTTCCATCCGTTTGACGAGATGCCGGGGTGATGATGGTATTAGTTTCCCGACCAGACGCTTCCGATATAAGACCCGGTATGCTTGATTGCACGGTTTAAATTCAATACAATTATGTTTAGATGCTAGTCTGTGATGAACTTATGCGCTGAACATTAAAATTGGCGAATTGAAGAATAAAATGGTGCTAGACTTGGAGAAACACCGAGAGGAAATGGTTTTCCGATTGCAGGACCAGAAATTGAGGTTTTTATAACTTTCCCAAACTTTATTGAATAAATATATGAAAATTGAGCAAGAGTGAGTAGTACAAAGAGAAGTAGTTCATATAACTATGTATATGAGGCTTACTCCTTGTCTTTGCAATATAATAATTATCTCCCCGTAGGACCCTGGTACAAGTCTACCATTGACAAGCGATTTTCACATCGTTAAATGTGATCCCGCGAGATCAAAATTATACTTATAATTCATCTTCAATTTCTAACTATTAGAGAGTAGATGGTGTAAATAGAGGTCGAACCACAAAGAGAATGGATTTGTTAGGGTGTTTTAAAGTAGATAACATACATAGTTATGTATATGATGTAGAGAGCGATATAAAAAGGGGGATTTCAAAGGTTTGGTTACTTACACAATGAATAGAAATTAAACTATCATTATCTAAGTTAAGAAAATATACTAATATTATCAGGGTTTGGGAGGTAAATGACGCCACTTCTAACTATCGTTATATCACCAGGCAAATGCAATTACAGAGGACTTTTGACCATTTGTCATGGATGTTGCATCATACTCTCTCAATCAAGGGCAGATATACATGGGGGTTTGTGGGTGCTCAAGCCCCTACTTGCCAAATAATTATGGCTAAATATTTTACTTAAATTTATCACATTTTTACTAAAATTATATCTAAATTCACTCTCTATTTTGTGTAAGTGTAATCTCAGCCCCCACTAAAATATATTTCTGGATCAGCTACCGCTCTAAGTTGTGGCTGGAGATGATGACAACACCATTCATAAGCCCTCATCATTTATTCATCTAAACGAGAGTGTCATAGATAAATCGATAACGGTGTTAAGATCAAGATATTTAAAAACTAGTAAGAACTAAGACCATGATAACATATATGTCTCAACTCCTACTTTGCTACTTCATGATATTGGAGTGAACAATTGCGTTCTACCCACGACTCTAGCTATTTGTTGTATAATGATACGCTAAAAAGGATTCTCGACTCTAGTAAACAATCACATATAAGGGGGGATTAATGAAATCATAAATCCTTACACACATAATTGATTCATCATTCATATTCATAAGAGTTCCGATTATAGCAACTTATATTCATCTTGACATTCCTGACCTACCATCACACAACCAAGGGGACGAGTTAATTTGTCATTATTCAACCCCTTTCCATAGTCACTAATCTATCAACTTGAGATTACACTACACTACAATTACACTACAGTCAATTACCATTCCAAATTACACTAGAATTACTCTAAACTAGTTTACATTGACCCTAAGAACTAATCTACTCTAATTAGTGACTAGGAGGCATGCAATTAATATAAAACACAAATCTCATAACAAATCAAGCAAGACGGGACAAAATTCATGCAAAAGAATTCAAGTTCATCAAATGATTATCATAAGCACAAAGTTTAATCATACAAAGCCCACAAAGTTTCAAGGGAGAAGTGAATTCAAGTGCTCCCAAGGATTAAACTAAACTATACTACAATACATGAAATCAAACTACTAATCTAATGGAAAGAAACGGAAGAAATGGGAAAGAAAGAAGAAGAAAATGGAGATCTACATGATGGAGTTCGTCCTCAAATGAGGGGAGGATAAGGGGTATATATAGAAGGGAGTGCACGGACTGTGCAGTCCCTTATGAAGGTCTGCGCGCTTTTGTGAAGGTCCGTGCAATTTGAACCGTTGATCTGATTTGCATATTCTAGTAGTCCATTTTGAAACTCTCGGCAAGAGAATCAAATGGCTCCATCCATAGGCTCTAATTCCTTTGGGAATATTCTCAAAAACAAGGTTCAATACATGAATGCATAACTTGTTCTTCAAAATGCAATTTTAAAAGGTTTAGCTCTATACTTTACACTAAATGCTACCCAGATTAGATCTCAAATGACCTAAAACAATAGTATATTTTGGGTTCATCACCCTTGGTCTACTTTCACCCCCTTCATGTGCATTAATAGCGAGGTATTTAGATTACACAGTGAGGCTTCAAAAGTGTAAGATCTTGCTAGCTGATGGCAATTGAGCAGAGAGTATCAATTCTGATATCTCAGGGATGGTAGTTGTAAAAAGTCAGCCTGAGCTGCCATGACGAGCTTTTGAGAGATATTTATGCTTAGAATGAGCTCAGAGTCGTGTGAGATTAGTCTATCTTTGGCCAGGGCTTCCATATGGCGAGCTACTGCATTCTACTTCCTATAAACGTACTTCATCTGGAATTGTTTCCCATCTAGTAACCTCCAAATATAAGACAGTGAAATCTTGCCTTGAACCACGAGCCACTGAATCCAGTACCCAAAAAAACACCATGAAAGTAACAATGTCAAAAATGATCCAGTTGGATAAATACCTGAGTAGACCTCCAGAGCACCCCTCAAAGATTTGCCCATAAAACAATGGCGTAGCTTGGACCAATCGACGCCGCCAAGACCCGCCTATATTATAGCGCTGTTGTTAGAGATCTGTAAACTTCCTCTCAATTTCCCCCCTCGCCCTTGCCAGAAGTTCTACACCTTCGCGTGCAGTTTGGGTCCCAATCTGGTTTAGAATTACTCTAAACTAGATTACATTGACCCTAAGAACTAATCTACTCTAATCAATGACTAGGAGGCATGCAATTAATATAAAACACAAATCTCATAACAAATCAAGCAAGATTGGACAAAATTCATGCAAACTAATTCAAGTTAATCAAATGATTATCATAAGAACAAAGTTTAATCATACAAAGCCCTCAAAGTTTCAAGGGAGAAGTGAATTCAAGTGCTCCCAAGGATTAAACTAAACCATACTACAATGCATGAAATCAAACTACTAATCTAATGGAAAGAAATGGAAGAAATGGGAAAGAAAGATGAAGAAAATGGAGATCACATGATGGAGTTCGTCCTCAAACGAGGGGAGGATAAGGGGTATATATAGAAGGGAGTGCACGGACTATGCAGTCCCTTATGAAGGTCTGTGCGCTTTTGTGAAGGTCCGTGCAATTTGAACCGTTGATCTGATTTGCATATTCTAGTAGTCCATTTCGAAACTCTCGACAAGAGAATCAAATGGCTCCATCCATAGGCTCTAATTCCTTTGGGAATATTCTCAAAAACGAGGTTCAATATACATGAATGCATAACTTGTTCTTCAAAATGCAATTTTAACAAGTTTAGCTCTATACTTTACACTAAATGCTACCCAAATTAGCTCTCAAATGTCCTAAAACAATAGTGTATTTTGGGTTCATCACCCTTGGTGTACTTTCACCCCCTTCATGTGCATTAATAGCGAGGTATTTAGATTACACAGTGAGGCTTCAAAAGTGTAAGATCTTGCTAGCTGATGGCAATTGAGCAGAGAGTATCAGTTCTGATATCTCAGGGATGGTAGTTGTAAAAAGTCAGCCTGAGCTGCCATTACGAGCTTTTGAGAGATATTTATGCTTAAAATGAGCTCAGAGTTGTGTGAGATTAGTCTATCTTTGGTCAGGGCTTCCATATGGCGAGCTACTGCATTCTACTTCCTGTAAACGTACTTCATCTGGAATTGTTTCCCATCTAGTAACCTCCAAATATAAGACGGGGAAATCTTGCCTTGAACCACGAGCCACTGAATCCAGTACCCAAAAAAAAACACCATGAAAGTAACAATGTCGAAAATGATCCAGATGGATAAATACTTGAGTAGACCTCCAGAGCACCCCTCAAAGATTTGCCCATAAAAAAATGGCGTAGCTTGGACCAATCGACGCCGCCAAGACCCGCCTATATTATAGCGCGGTTGTCAGAGATCTGTAAACTTCTTCTCAATTTCCCCCCTCGCCCTTGCCAGAAGTTCTACACTGTCGCGTGCAGTTTGGGTCCCAATCTGGTTGGAACTTGGTGCCAATAACTGCGCCCGCTCCGGATTCACGAATCCGTGAAGCAAAAATACAAATCCCTAATCCAATTTGTCATAATTATATTTCACAGAATAAGAATGATTTCGGGGTGATGTTCATTGTTCGATGATCGGGGGTGATGATCCGGGTGATATTGCTTGCTCGATGGAGATAAGTTCAATTGTTGAAAATATTTGGGATTTATTACAACACGGTGGCTTCAGATGCCGATTTGGATCCCACGAAGTGAGAATGTTCGGGCACACATGATTGCTCGCTTTGCCAAATATAGTACAACTTCTTCCAATTCTTGGGATTTACCCCCAGGCCCCAACGTTTCTTGTATCGAATGATTCTAAACGTTTTCCAAAAGAATGAATTGATATTATATTGTATTTGCCTTAAATAAATAAATAATTATATATATATATATATAATTATAATGAATATAGATCAGAATATTGCCATAATACAAACAATCTGACTTGGCACAAATTTTCATCACTACAGAAAAGATACTGATTTTCCAATTTTCTTTCTAAGCAAAAACAAAAAGCATGTTATACGCAGTCCGTATTTTACTTATTTTGCAGTCCAAAATAAGAATACGTCTTCGATATATATGATATGATCAATAATTATGTATATCAGACATATGCATCATGTATACTACTTCTATTGCATACACTTGCTAATTAGTTATATATTAGAATCATTGTATATATGATTATTTAACGAAAATACAGACTGCAAATAAACAAAATACGGACTGCGTATAGAAGGCCTGCAAAAGAATCAATCAACAAAAGTCATGAGAGGATTTTCTTGCAAATGAGGACAACCAATCCCTGCATTTCTCTCCACAATAGGATTAGTGTTTTTAGGGATTTTATACTCCAACAGTTTTCCCAAACACAGCTACAACTTGTAGAGAGAGAGTGAATCCCCGAATTTGTAGATGAGAGAGGAAATTATAGGGAATGGATGAATACAAAATTAATATTACTCTCATTTTCACGGGTCTTTCTCCTCGGATTTCTACTCATCCCTCTGCTTTTTCACCGACTCTCTCTCCGGTGCTCAAAAATTGGTGGTCAAAAACTGTGGAGCATGAAGAGGATATGTGCCGGCGTGAGGAGACCAAGCAGATCCTTGGAAGTACAAGTACCACGCTGGATACTGGCGGAGGGATGGCAGTGATGTGGTGGAGGAATAGAAAGAGGAGGAAGAGGAAGACGACAGAGAAAAGGAGGAGGATGAGGGTGGAGAGGAGGAAGACGGCGGGAGAAACGGCGGGTATCTGGGATAAATCCGATTACGTCTCTGGTGGAGGAGGAAGAGAGGAATTAATCGGAGGCAGAGATTGAGTTGCAGAGAACAATTGATATATGGGGTAAATCAAAAAAAGAAATTAATATATATTGATTAATTTATTAAATTTAAGAATCCTTTAAATAGGGGAATTGTTTTTTTTTTTGAAGACAAATAGGGGAATTGTTGGAGTGATTATAGAGATTGGGGAATATTGTTCCCCGTTATTATTATAGAGGAGATGATAAGGGAACTGTTGCACTCAGCCCTAATCAAAACCAAAACCATCCAATTTTCCTCCCCACCTTTATTATTATTCGTCAATATGCACACATTAGCAAATTCTTGGCTTCCCTCACTTGAATACTGCTACTGTCTCTCAGGTGCAAAATGGCCACCAAACTGGGTTTACAGTGACAATCCCTCGTTTTTACTGTGCCCCCTTCAGAAAACCACCCTCAAATTCTAGCCCGTTGCAACCTTCTTCATCCTCAGTATGTAGGGCAGTTCATCAATATAATCTCGGTGGGAGCCGCCGGAGAATGCTAGTTCTGCCACCTTTGGCCACCACTGATCAGCCAGGTCTGTTGCGTTCTTAGTTTATTCATTTTGCTGATTTGATATGGGTTTTTGGAATTAAGATTATTTTGTGATCAAAGATTTAATCTTGCTGGTTGGTTTTTGTTCTCAGGCTTGGTGCAAGAAGATGAGGTTGTTGATAGTAATGTTTTGCAGTACTGCAGCATTGATCAGAAACAAAAGAAGTCTCTTGGAACAAAAGTTTCTTCAAGCTCTACAGGTTGGGATTTCCTTTCCTCGACTTTGTCCGCATTTTTGTTCATTTAGTTGGCGTTTGATGAAGTCTTAGGTTTATTGTTGTATTGCAGTCATTTTATTATGAAGGGAAGGCCATCATGTCGAATGAGGAGTTTGATAACCTAAAGGAAGAGCTCATGTGGGAAGGAAGCAGCGTAGTCATGCTAAGTATGTCATAGTTTCTTTGACGAAGGATTCGTATGCGGTTATATGATACTCGTTTGTAGCTTATGAGTAGTTGTATGGATGTAGGTTCTGATGAGCAGACGATTTTGAAGCTTCAATGGCATATGTATCTGGAAAGCCAATACTGACTGAGTAAGAGTATGATCAGCTGAAAATGAGACTTAAGGTGAGTAAGCATCCACTTACTATAGACGATTGATCAAACCTTAATTCGTTCAGTTTTCCAGCTTTGTATTGAACATTTTATGCTGCAATTATTGCTAGACACTCTCTTCTTTCATTATTAATTGTGCTATCCTGGTTCTTGTGCTGTTAATTCTTTATCGTCTTTTTTTTTTTTTTTGTGTGTGGCCTTTTCTTGTCTTCTTTTTGGCTTTCTAGACAGATGGGATTGAAATTGTGGTTGAAGGTCCGCGTTGCAGTCTTCGCAGTAGAAAGGTATGCTTTTCATATCTCTAGCATATCTGGTTAGGTGAAATTTCTTTGTTGTCTCTATTTATCCAAGAATTAAAGAATGATTTCAAAGACTTAAAATTGACAGTATTTTATTATTTTTTCAGTTAAAATTCTTTTGGAAGGTTTTTAAGAAGGTGCCTTTCACTTGACTGCCTGTGCTTTTGATTGCATTTTGTCTTTCTCATTAATAAAGTGATATCTTTAGTGGTGATTAAGGTTAACTGTTTTACTAGTTTGAGCCATTTATCTCATATAGATTTCTAGGTGTAGTGTGATAGGTAATCGGATGTCGTTTGTGGTGCTGGAATGTTTAGTAGACTACAGACTGAAAACTAAAACAGCACAGGGAAAGGATTATTGATGACTCTTTGTAATGTAGGCTTTCATGCTTGAAATCTGTTTAACTACGTAGAAATAGAAACCAGAGTTATGGTAAATTTTTGGTGAATAAGATGGTAAACCATTAAATTTTTCAAAAAGGACCATTCAAGCACTCAATTTCCAGAAATATATACTACACAGCCCAGTAGAACTATGATGAGCCTATTCAAATTACGAAATAAAAAGAAATAGCCAAGTAGAACTACCGGCCACCCCCAGCCTCAATTCAAATTCAGCCTTAAACAGAAGACTAGGGTTGTAGGGATCCAACTTTCTCTTCTCAAATATTCTCTTCGGTTCCTCTCGAAAGAAGTATTCATCCAGTACCAATCTCAAAAGATAGAATTGTCTGTCTTCTGCCCCAACAAATTAGAATCCTTCTGATATGCCTGAAGATGCAAAATTGGAAAGCAGTTTGAGCATTAGAGCACCATACGAAACTGTGATCCACAATCTGTGGATCAGGATAAGAACACATACTTTGATCCGCAGGGATCCCCAGCGGCCAGCCTAGTCTATCTAAAGTAGAGAGATTGCACATCCATAAAAAAGAAAGCTTCTCTGCACAGAAGTTTCTTGGACCAATGACCATACAACAGGAAAAAGAGTAAAAGAAATCAGAGGTCCCTGTAAGTGTGCATAGGCCAGCTGCAACTTGAATGAGAAGCACATCATAAATGGCTCTTAAAAAGTAATCATCTTTCTTGGTGAATTGAATACAGTTAGGTTATGTAACTTGTAATCTGGGGCTCTTATGAATGTAATGTTTCTGTTAACTGTCAAAATATTATATAGAAATTTAGTGATGCCTAAACAAGTGTATCTTTTATTCAGGTCTACAGTGATCTCTCTGTTGATTATCTCAAGATGTTTCTCTTGATACCTGCTTTTTAAGCAAATCAACTAAATGTAAATCCTTTTGTTTATTCAAAAACTGTAGTAGTGTGATACACAGGTTTAAACCAATTAGTTTTCCACTTTGTGAACATATATAGTTACTTTTGAGCAAATTAATCTTTCGGTAAAGGTAAAAAGAATCCTACTGCTGTTGAAGTTCGCGAAGCTCATCTCCAACCATGTCAATGAGCTCATGCAGGGAGTTATCGAGGGCCTCGGTGACTATGGAGCTGGTTTCTCTAAGGGAGTTGAAGGAAGTGTTTGATAATAACCAGTTTGGGATGTTGATCTACAACGCTAATGTCAACAGCATGTGGATGCTCGTGGGACAGAATATAAGAAAGATGCTGAGAATCAGGCGAAAGGAAAGGAAAGATCGGAGCTAAAGAGCGTCATGCAAAAACGCTTATTAATGCAGCTGAGATTGACTAAGGTTATTACCAATCAGAGAAGGGAAGAAACGGGAAGTTAAGTGAACACTGAGGTTAAAATCTTTGAGATTCAGAGGGAGGCTGAAGTTTTTGGAGCATAAGAAGGAGGCAGGATGGGCTATGGAGTCGAAGCTTCAACTCAGAAGTGTCAAGAGTGTAGAAGGCAAACTGGGAATAACAGGAACAAGGAAGCTGAGGGTGAAATGGCATCTACTAAGACAAAGGAAGCACAGGGGATGAAACTGATGGCTGAAGCCAAAGAATAAGGGATTATCTGATGATCGGTGGAGGAAATAGTACCAACATTTGGCTAAGGCCAGTGCTGAGGCGATCCATATTGACTAGCGGAGAGTGGTGGTGCAGTTGGCGGAGGTTGCTCAAGTGTACAGATCTCTGCCGCCGCTGTCATCACTATCCATGAGCAAACTGGAATGCTGCCACCAGCTTGCTTGGATGGACAACTTCAAGGCTGATTCAGATTGAAGTTTAATTTTGCGTGACATGAATCCTACTTTTGCATATTTGCATTCTTGGCTCCTCATCATTATATAGATACAAAATTTAGCTAATGATCTCTGTAATTTACATTATTAATATAGTTCTTATTTTATCTAGTTTGAACTTGAAAGAGACATTACCGTCAAAATTCAGTGTGGACAATTGTAATATTTGAGAACCATCAACTTTTGAAACCCAAATGATTGGGGGAAACGAACATAGAAATTAAACAACAAAATCAAACTGGAAGACATAATTAATCAAAAAATATCTTTATTATGTGATCTTTAACCAAATATATACAACATACAAGGCTTCCAATGGCCTAAACAATAACAAATAATCATCTGCGCATCTTTTTCATTTGTCGTAGCTTAAAGATATCAATCGGAGGATCTTGCCTCTTTACCTCGGAATCATCGATCTTCCTCTTTCCGGCGAGCCGTTGCTCAGGTTTTGATTCCACCGCGGCTTGCACGGGAGGAACGAAGCTGTTGTTCGTATGTGGCGGCGGCAGATGGCTCTGCATCAGCGGCGCCGGTGGACGAGGAAAGAAACTGCGCGGTGGCGCGATCGGCGCGATGAACGGTTGGGGAAGATCGATTCTTAGAAGGTGGGATAGTAGGGAATCGATATCGATATCAATTTTGGGGGAGGGATCTGTCAATGGAGGAAGATTGGCGATGAATCCGGCCAAAGCCGGTGGTAGCATACCGGTCGACATTTTTCAGAAGCAGATCGGAAGTGAGAGTATGGCTAATTAGGGTTTGCTGATTTGCAGTGGAAATGGAATCAGAGGTTTTGATGATGATCAGAGATGGAAAGGGAAGAAATCGATTTTGATGATGATGATGAGAGCGACAAAGAACAGTAGCCCTAATCCTCAGATCTCGATTGCCTTTATAGGCCGAGTCGACCGCGTAAGCCGCGTCGGCCGAGTGGGCTGCGTAAGCCGCGTGGACAGCTGTAAATCCGACAGCCAATATCGGTCCGACCGGTGATTAATGGTTTGATCAAATCAACTCTAACCGCTTGTACAAACTATTTTCCCTCTTTACATGTTTGTTTTTTGAAATCAATTTCCCTCATTTCATTTAATCCGTCCATAAATTGAAGTATTATTTTCATGCAGTCTTATAAGGCTATTTCATTAAAATTAAGATTTATTTTTGATTTGAAAATTACATATTTTCTTAAATAATAATAAAACATGTTATATGCTAAATGCAAAAAACTGAATTTAAAAATATTCAATATTTAAATTAAACGGTATTAAATTTCTTGAAAAATAAAGAAAAATAAGGGGTGTTTGAGAATTAGATGTTAGCTGATTTGACTACTCAAATTGTTTATTTGACTACCAAATTGTTTAAATGTGTTTTAAAACATTAACTGATAACTAATAGTTGTTTGTGTAATTAATCTGGTAAAATGACATATAAGAACATGAATATATTTTACTATTTAAAGACTTTTACTAAATGTATATCACTAGTCATTTTCTATCTTTTAAATGAAATATATATGAATGTTAATAATTTAATATGCGTGTTGATGAGCTTTTATATCAATTAGGATAAATAATTAATACAAAATGAAACTGAAATTCATCAAATAGCATTTGTTCATAATCAAATTAAATAAAATTAAACTTGATCAAATTGAAGAGAATTGATTAGAATTATATTGGATCAAATTAAAGCGAACTGAACAGAATAATTAAATTGAATTCAACTAAAGTCATATTTAAATTGTAAGAATATATTAATTGGTGGTTCGGGATATCCAAATACAAAAGGATATTTGATTCCTTTTATGGATCCAACACTAGTGGAGGTAGAGAGCCCCCACGGTCGTAATCCGGGGTATACACGGAGGTTGGACCCGCCGTTACTGGAACTGCCGTTCAGTTTTGTACGGCGGAAGGAACCGCCGTGCATAGTTTCCGAACTCGAAAACCCAAAAGGCAGTAGTTTACGAAAAGTAAACTTAAAAGGCGTTATGTTCCCAGAGCTGAAGTAGAAAGTTACGAGTAGAAAACTTACAAGCTCACGATATCGAAAACAAACATGTCAGCAAAGTAACGAGTCGCAATGTTTGAGTACATAATCTAATCTTTACGAGTAGAAAGTTTAGTGTTCTCCTAAGATACGAATTCGTAATTTATTGAATATGCCAAACTGAATTTGACCATATTTTGCTACACTTTTACGAGGTCGCAGTATGTGTCTATTGAAGAGCACTTTTGAATCATTCTCTCGAAACCGTAAATATGCGACATTAAAATATTTTTGATTTCTAAACTAGGTTGAACTTAATTTGAAGAAGTTTCCTAATAGGGCTGCAAGTAGGGTTTCATTGGGTTTCATTTATTTTCGATTTCGAACATAAAATGCAGAACACTATTAGTTCTCGAAATCGAAACAACTTGTTTTAGGTTTGTAATTGTTACCTTTTCGGTCGTGTAATAGAGTATTGACTTATAACTGTTTCGAAACTGAAAGTTAGATGACTAGTCCATTTAAGTTCGATATCGAAAGAGTGGTGATGCTAATGTATTTGGTTGGTTTTATCGGGTGTAAAATAGAGGATGCCACTGGAGCTAAGGTAGCATTGCTTATATGGAATGAGGCCATAATTTCAGCCGATGAATTGAGAACCGGTTCAAAGAAGTAGAGACAGATCCTCAAGCTCCTCTTCTTGTTTGTTGCCAACACAATTCTTTTTTCATTTCGATCAGAATTATCTTTTCAGGTACATGAGTACTCAGGTTAGCAATCATCCTTCTTCTGTCTAACTGTTTGGAAAGAAAAACATGACAGTAAGAAGATTGTATTATTTTGCATGTTCATGACATTGTGATTCTGATTGACCAAAATGAATAGCTTATGCTTGAATTCTCTGTCCTTGTAAACATATTCCCAGAATTCCAGCTGAATCAATACACAAATCTTTGTCCATCATGAGCCTTACTTCCCAAATCTTCTACTTGTTGACAAATTGACATTCAGCAAATATTTTAAGTTCGGTTCAAACACTACAAGCGTGTTAGGCATAACCAGACCATCACCATATACAAGAAGCTGTAGACGCATTGAAAATATCATCAGTAAATGGTCATTGCAGGCCTGTGATGAAGAGCACCATTTCCAGCACATGGTTCAGAAAATGAGATGTTGATTTTGAACAACTGATAATTGTATAAAGGACGTCGAGTGGAGTGTGTCTGAAATTTAGTTCAGTTCAGTTCATTTGTTATTAGCATTAAATTATGGTTAGCCACAGAAAGCACTCAACTACAACAATACCAGCAGTAGCAGTAACTCCAGAGTCACACTCACTGTCACTGATGCCCTTGTAGGCTTTAACAGATGCACACTTTAATAAAATGCTTGATGAACAGTTTCCTTTCACTTCACAGTTCCCATATATGGGAATTGTATTGTCTGAGCTCTAATATATTTATTGAGTGCAACAAGGTTTTAGTACTTGTGTTTGTATATGTTAATAGTTTATTGATAATAGTTTCATTTTCAGAATAAAATGTGCTGATTTCCTCATCTTGTCTCTCAAATTAGTCTCTGCATTTCTTCTCTCTTCTCTGTTTATATAGCCTTCATTTAACTTAAATAACTAAGACCTATTTTATGAGAAGAAAGATGCAGCAAGCACAACTTTCTCAGGTGTTACAACAATCATATTGTTGTCCATTCACACAAGACAGATGAAAACAATAAAAATAAGAACAGTCAAGGGTTATAAAAAAATATCATCTTTATATTCAACTGTTTGCCAGGTTTAGAGGATACTAAAACCTGTAATATGACATTCTCTATCTACTGGACAAATTCTCTACTAGGTATGTATCTGACAAAAATTTTGCATTCCGAATGTATCAGGAGGACGAGGCAAAGGCTTGGCTGGCATTTCAGGCTCCAAATTCTCAGAGCTTCATCAGGTGAAGCAGTTGCAACAGTACAAACATTAGTCCCACAAAGCGCTGATTTCGAGTGAATCCACAAGCGCTGAGCAGCTCCCTGAGATCCAGTGGTGACAGAATTGAAGCAAGCTCGGGTGTCCAGAACTTGATGCTTCCATCAAGTGCACCTGAGGCAAGCAAGTCGGCCTGAAAAGGACACCAAGCAAGCCCCTTTACAGCAGCGGCAGACCACAGACTTTGCTGGTTTGGAGCATATGGGATTCTGCTCAGATAAGACAAGGGAGTCAGTCTCCACTTGAATCTCTCTAATGTCCTCATACATTCTGCTTCTTATTACAAGAGTGTTCAGCTTGTACGCTCCTTGGGGAAGTGACCTGTAATCCCTGTCTAAGATGCAGAGTTTGCACAAGAGAAAACAAAGCAACAGGGAATATCAAAGCATCTGATGTTCTCCAATTAAGTTTACGAGCTTTAAAAATAGACTGCAACATGCTGAAAAATAGACTGCAACATGCTGAAAAATAGACTGCAACATGCTCAATATCATATTATCTGTTCTAGGCCTCACAGAATCATGCACATCATATATTCCATACTATCACTGCAGGAAGCACCCTCACACAGATTGTATACATCACAACAGACAGACACAGAAAATGATTTAAACATGGCAGAAAAGAAATAATATGATATGGCACAACAGACAACAGACAGACACAGCAGAAACATGGCAGAAACATGAGAGTGAAATGAAGGAATTAGGGCACAGAGAGCACATTGACAACAAAGTAATTAGGGCACAGAAAAATAATAATCATCTGTAATACTTGAGGAGGGCTTTTGTTGCTCTCCTCCTCCTCTCCTCCTCCTCCTCCTTGCTCTTCTTCGATTTCTTCTCCTTCTTCTGAACCACCTCTACCTCAACAGGAGCACTGAAATCAAGAGCGCGAGAGATTGATCGGAACCTGAATCGATTCCTCTCGGAAGAGGTGCGATTGGGCGTATCAATGTATATCTCAAGGCCGGTGGGAGGAGGAGGATTAGGAGCTCGGTTGTTCTGGGGGTTTCGCAGGGTGGGCGGTGGGGTTACCGGAGAAGGGGGCGCCGGGTTTCGCAGGGTGGGTGGTGGGGTTACCGGAGAATGGGAGGCCGGGTTTCGAAGCGTGGGTGGTGGGGTTACCGGAGAAGTAAAGGTCAGGTTTCGCAGGGTGGGTGGTGGGGTTACCGGAGAAAGGGCGGCCAGGTTTCGCAGGGTGGGTGGTGGGGTTTCGCAGTCGTCGGCCATTCATCTAATTAGGGTTTTCTGATTTGCAGTGGAAATGGAATCAGAGATTTTGATGATGATCAAAGATGGAAATGGAAGAAATCGATTCTGAATTTCTGATGATGATGAGAGCGACAAAGAACAGTAACCCTAATCTTCAGATATGGTTTGGCTTTTATAGGCCGAGTCGACCGCGTAAGCCGCGTCGGCCGCGTAAGCCGTGTCGGCCGCGTGGACAGGCTGTAAATCCTACAACCAAGATCGGTCCGACCGGTTGTTAATGGTTTGACCGAATCAACTCTTCCACAGTGAACCGCTTGTGCAAAGTACAAAAGTATTTTGTGCCCGGAAATATTAGTTCTATTATTTCTCTCATTTCATGTTTGTTTTAAAAAACATTTTCCCTCATTTCATTTAATCCGTCCATAAACTGGAGTATTATTTTCACTGCAGTCTTATAAGACTGTATCATCAAATTTAAGATTTACTTTTACTTCGAAAATTCTATATTTCTAAAATAATAATAAAACACGTTTATATGTTAAATGCTACTCCCTCCGTTCCAACCAAAGTGTACGCGGGGGTGGAGGCTCAATTTTTAAGTAAAACTAGGCTAATCAGATCGCGCGTTGCGCGGTTTTTATAATGTAATTATTAAATAATAATATTGAGTTTGTCAATACAAAGTAAAAAATTTGATATAAATAGTATTGTAAATAATAAATTATGTAAAATGAATCATGTATATATTATAGAAATATTGAAAAGTTAAGTAATTTAAAAGAACTAAATTACAGTAATTAAGGTAAAACGTTGCCTGCAATTTCCTATTTTGACCTCGTGTTTACTTTAGAGTCGACTTCAGTGTATTCTTGTATTTGAGTATCAACAGACTTTGTATTTTTATTCGTTCGTAGTTGTATCATTGGAACGTCATCTTCATCATGCTGAGGTAAGAGTGTCATTGTATTCACCTCTTGCAAATAAACCAATAAGTGCATGTTTTTGTTTTGGAGATTGGAGGAAGACAATGTACTATTTACTTTCAACAACATTCTTTCTTTCTTCAAGGAAATCCTAATTAAATTGGTTTTTGTGAATACATGTGTTACTTCGTCCATTGCTTCTTCCGAATTTAAGCCTAGTATAGTTTCAACGCGTGTACCCAGAAACGTAGCTTGTATTGTTCCATTATTGTAAGTTTACTTCTGCAGGTCCAAATGAAACCTGAAATGACAATAATGTCTCTCTTAAATATGTATTATAATTCATGAAAAAGTAATTTATGATCTGGACACGTATTTAATCATTAGATAGACGAGTTTAAGCATTCAAGGTTAGAGTTTTAGAAATATACTTGTAAAAACTAATAAAAGATGAAAGATAATTATGATATTTTCCCTCTTCGATTAGACCTGCAGAAGTAAACTGGACCTGCATAATTATTTAACTCATCGTTTATAATTATTATTTTTAACAGTCTAAAATACATTTTAAATACACACAAAATTTATGAAAATGAGGCCTTTTTCAGCTTAAAATTGGGGGTCTGAAACGGTGTAGTCACCCAATTCGCTGCTTGGGTCGGGCCTGAATATGTATCATAAGCAATAATCGCGGTCTGGGCTTCACTATGGGTGTTTTGGTTGATGATGAAGCATCAAGTAATCTTGTTTAGTTTAATCCCCTTTTGCATGTCTGCAAAGGTATTGGAATGTTTTGAGTTTTAAGGTTATGATGCCAACCTTTTGTGAAGGTAAAAAAGCGAACTGGTTTCATATATTTTCAAGTAAGCAGAAGGTAAAATCTTCTAAAGTAGAGTAGAGAGGAGTCAATAGATATACCGGCGGGTGGTTGGTTCTCTTCCTTGTCCACTTTGTGAGCAATCAGAATCAGATGATCAAATCAAAATGTAGGGAGCCATACACACACGATCGAAAACCACTTCGAGTGAATTTAGGGATCCATGTTAGGGAAAATCCAATCCTTTTTTTTTTTCAAAAATCCAACCTTTATTCACTTAAACACACAATAAAATACACAATTCACAAAAAGGGTGGAATCTCAAGGGATAATAACTTCAACGCCCATGTAGTCTTCCACTCCAACGACGTTGTCACGCGACACTTCTCATTCATGCAACTCGACCCCATTTTTTCCCTCGGCCGGAATTCCTAAATCAGTCCTGCAAAACCGGAAACCATGAAATCCCTAAACCAGTAAACCCTAAATAAAACCCAAAAAAAGACTCGATTTTTACCGAACCGGATCAAGGCACAACAATCAGTCAATTCCGTATACCTCAATTGAACCACAAATGTCACGTCCTTGAATCAAGTATACCTCAATTGAACCACAACGTCCTTGAATCAATCAACACCGAAATCATATTTGGCTTATTTTCTTTTTGTATCCATCTCTTCAAAATAGCTCTAATTAATTAGGACCAAACATAAACGGTCAAAATTGTAGCTATAGGGTTATTCATGATATTTGTGGATCTTGTAATGGTCTAACCACCAAGCACAATCAAACCTTCAGTAAACATTTCTTTCAAAATCTCCCAATTCCTGATCAAATCAACCCTCGAAAAATCTATCTTTCGATGTAATTTAACCAAAACAATCCAAAAAGAAAAAATATTTTTTGAAAAATCGGACCCTCTGGGTTTTCTTGAATGCTTGGTTGTTTTGTAAAAGAGGGCTAACATGAATTCGTGCACTTTATAATTATGGCTATGTGTTTATAATATATTGATTACAAATATATAAGGTGAGTCAAATTGTTGAATATGGTAAATTAATATATTTGATATGATTTGATTTGGTTTGGTTTGATTTTTGATTTAGTAAATTAATTTAGCCGAAATTTAACTATGCTTTAACACGGTAAGTATAACGAATTCGGTAAATTAATATATTTAATTTGATTTGATTTGGCTTGGTTTAATTTTTAATTTGGAAAGTAATTCAATCAATAAATTCTTTGCCAAACAAATACATAGTAAAAGATTCCTTTCAACAATAAAATACATCGTAAAATTTATGGAATGATTCATGTAAACAATTCGACGGCTGGAGGTTAGTGAGTTCTGTTTCCAAATTAGGCCGACTGTACTTTCATTAAGAGCAACTCCTATTTCCAAATTTTGGATGACGGCTGTACATTAAACGCAGTATCCAACGCCGTTTACAATGTTATTACTAAAATTCCAGTAGCGGCATCTTATTTAATATTTTATATTTATGCCGTCACTTTCTCCTTTTTAATATATACCTAGTAAAAGATGATGTGGAAGTAGGACATGGCCAAAAGAATGATAAAAGACTATTTTAACCCCCATAATTATGTGATTCAAAAAATGTATAGAGATTCATTAAGGGTAAAATGGACAATAGACTCTTTTTTTTGCCAAATAAGAAAATATTGAAAGTAAGAATCTTTGGTTGGGACATACCAAAATAGAAAGTAAGACACTTTGGTTTGGACGGAGGGAGTAGAAATGTACATGGGAAATAACATTATTAGGCTGAATTTAAATAAATTCAATATTTAAGTTAGGATTTGTTTGCCCGAATTTTTCTATAAAGCAATTCAGTTCATTTTGTTATTTTGTTATTTTTTCAATTCAGTTAAGTATTCTCAGTTCATTTCAATATATATATATATATATATATCTATTTTTCATTTCAGTTCGGTATTTTTATATTTTTAGTTCATTTCAGTATATTTATATTTTTCAGTTCAGTTTAATATTTTATATATTTTTCAGTTCAGTTCAGATAAATATTTTCAATTTTTTTAGTTTAGTGCATTTCCTCTATATATTCAATTATAACTCTCTGCAGTTTTCCATTTTAGTTCAGTTCAGATATATTAGTTCAATTAAGATCAGATCAGTCAATTATTATTTTTTTTCAAAATGTAATTTGATGTAATCCAAAATAATCTAGTCATGCTATTTTCAGTATAAATACTTTTTGTTCAAATTTAGTAGTTCAGATCAATTTTTTAAAAGTTCGTTGATGCTATGTGATAGAATATCACAATAATCTTCATATTATTGTGTTTCATGTTATATATTAGTATACCTTATTTAGACTAGTCTAGATTTATTGTAATTGTATCATTGTAACTCTATATATTTTACATAATACAGAGACACCAGATATGGTGAATTCACATTCTTTCACTATGCGACCTAATGTAGGTGTACTAATAGTATTTTAGTATTTCCAAATCAATAAACCTTGTTCGATCAAAGTATCTAGTTATGTTTAAATCACATCAATTAAATCTTGATGAATTTCAACTTCATTCAGTCGTATAATTACCGTGTTTAGCAGTTATAATTTGATTCAGTTAGTGTTTACTTGATTAATGCAAGTTTACAACGAAAATGAGCAATTTTTGAACGATAGTGGTTCAATCATACGTTTGAATATTTTTTGAACCAGTTTATTTCAATTCAATTAAAATTATAATAAAGTCTATTTCAATCATATACAAATGTAAACTAATCAATTTAGTTTCATTTAGTCATATAGTTACACAAGCCCTATTTGCAGATCCCAAAACCCTATTTGCAGATCCCAATTCTTTAAAATTTACTAAAATATCCTTCATAAGTGATACTTTTATTTATTTAATTTTAGCCCCAAAAATCACTTAATATTAAAATCAGGCATCGTCAATGGCCAAGGAAAGCTGGCTGAGGAGCCTCCGCCGCCGCCATTTGCACAGTCGCTCCCCATCCCGGCCCGGCACAGCCACCCCCATCGTTGACACTGTCTATGGAAGAAACATCCTTCGACAGTGATTCCTCCCAAAAGAAGATACCCCGCCGTTTTTATGTCCATGGCGAACCAGAGGGACCTTCCCTGGAGAACCTCCCGCCGCCACCATCGGAGCTCTGTTTTTAGGGACTTTTTTTAATCGTCGGCAGCGTTGCCAGGCACGACGTGGAACGGTTTGACGCCGGCAGCAACTACTGGCGACGAGGTGGAAATTGAGGCGGCGCTGACTGCGGTGGCGCCGCTACGGGCGGCGGATGCAAGGCAATCAATTTCGAGGGTCACGAAGACTACCGTTGAACGGAGTGTGCCGTAGCCACAAGTTTCTTGATACCATTTTCCCGAAGCGAAGCCTGACTGCTGGATACACTTGCCAATCTAGGACTTCTCTTCTTCCTGTTTCTTGTCGGTCTTGAACTCGATCTGCCGTCAAACCATCCCCCCAGGATAGGATTACCCGCCAAACCATCCCCCAGGTATGGATTGGTGCCATGGATAAGCTGGGATGAATGGGAATCTGTAAAAACATCACTTTTCTCATCTTCCCCAGAGTCGGTTGCATCAGCCATCAGAAGGGTAATGAAAAAATAGTTACTTTGTTCATTTACTTTTCTGCATTGCTTAACTGAGCTTGGAATCGACAGATATCGACTTGGAGGAGCAGAGGATGCCTGCCGATAGCAGTTCAAGTTACTGCGTCCATCATTGAAGTTCAGCAGAAAGATCCGTTTTTTAGGTAATTTTCGAGTAATGGTGTTATTCAAAAGTTGTAATTTTCAAGTATTAATGTTATTTGAAAGTTGTAATCTTTAAGTAGTACTGTTATTGTTTGTTTGGTGATGTATTTTTTTGTATATTGTTGCTGTAGGAATGACTCAGTTGGAGAAACCGTAGACTCTGAAGAAATTCTTGCGATGTTATATTCCATGGCAATCATAAGGTTAGTTTTTCCAGTTTTATCTGTATGTGTATTGTGGCTATATTAGTAATACTTTGTCGAATGACCCTTATAACTTGTATGCCTGAATTGTAACATTTTATAATTGTAGGCTTGTAAATGGAGTAGTTGAGAGGAAACGCAAAAACCAGAAGGCTTCTATCGCTGCTGCTGCTCAAGCTATTGGTCTTCCTCATCTGCTGATTGATATTCGTCATGGTATGCAATTTTTTATACTTAATTATTTTCTTTGCTAATCCTTCGTTTTTGCAAAGACTTTTGTATGTCAGTGCATATATGTTATTGCATATAGAAGTCAAATAATATTGCATTGAGTTTCATTGTCTCCAGTAGTTTTAAAAGTTCTCAAAGTTCTCAATTATTGATGAATTCAGCTTTTTCATTACAAAAACTGAAGAAAGTTTGATTTTTTTTTCCTGTAGAAAAGTGATGCAAGAATGTAGCTTTTTCTCTGTTTATTCCTACTAGCAGTAGGATTCGGTTATCTATTTGGTTTCCTAATATATTAGATGAAGGAGGCTATAGATACTTCACCATCATTTAATTTTTCATAGAGAAAGGAATTGTTAAAATCCGGTTGGAAATCGGTTGAGTAGACTCAAGAACATTTTTAGGAGTTCAAGTAAGGATTCAGTTATTTATTTGGTTTCCTAATACATTAGATGAAGGAGCGTGTAATTTTTCATAGAGGATTCGGTTGAATAGACTCAAAGAACGGTTTTTTAGCATATCATTGATGTTTCATTAACGTTACAGGGTGGTAGCTTGTGATGGATAGTATTGTGGAAAGTCTGAATAATGCATATCAGGAGTTTGTAGCTGCAACTGCTCAAGTTCTTGAGACCCGTAGGATTTCAGAGGGACCCAAATCGGTGGCCACTGATGCAGCTAGATCTGGCTAACTTTAAGCATCGCTGGGAGCTCTTCAGAGTTGCGTGCGATCAGGCAGAGGAGTTGGTGGAGTCTATGAAGCTGAGAATAGGCTCCGAGTGTCTTGTTGATGAGGCCTCTGGCTCTAGGAAGCCTGGCTATGGTTCCACCACTCTTCCTCCAATAAGTGCTGTTAGGCTGGAACAGATGAGCAAGGCTGTGAGATGGCTGGTGATTGAGCTTCAGCATAACACTGGAGGTGCTTCTGGTTCTGCTGCTCATTCGCACTCCCCTTTGCCAGCTCCACTTGATGCCAGGTTTTCGGAAGTTCCAAATCAGTAGGGCTGCTGAGGTTGATTTCTATGTTCTTTGCATATTAATCGCTTTCTCTGCTGGTATTTGCAATGAATTTGAATTTGTTGATGGAATTTACAAACACTAGTTACTATATCCTGGATTTGGAACTTTTGTTTTCGTTATTGAGTCATCATGGTTATCATGGCACTTTATTGTAGACATCATTTAATGGCATGAAATAAAATCCAGTTTACCAACTAAATTATATATTAGTTTAGAAAAATGCTCCCATGTTTTTTGCATCAGCTTCTGTTTTAGGAGAAGGCCAGCGAAATTATATAGGATGCTTATAAACTTAACATGATTCTAAACTATCATCTCCCAACTACTTCTGTTATAGTCCCGGTGTCTATTATTCCAGCTGATGATGATGTCGTTGATTTCGCTCCTTCCACTTTAATGGAAAAGGCTGGTCTTTTTGGATGCCTTAAGGCTGTAGTTTCATTCCTAAGCATATACGAAACGTCCAGCATGCTAGGTCTTTCATTAGGATCTTCTTGAACACACTGAAGAGCAATTTGAAAGCACGTCATTAGTTTACACGGAGAGGCAGCATCATCCAGTGTTTCTTCTAGGAATTCCCGCCCTTTGTCGTTTGTCCATAACTCATATGCCTGCATAACAGTTTCAGTCAGATGCAAGACTTTATGTATACGTGTGTGTGTATATATATACATATATATACATGTATATGTATATAGCAAGGTGTTGTTTCTGCATACTTACATATTCTAGCAGGGTTAAGTTTGAATGTTGGCCATAGAAAGACGTAATCTTTTTCCCGCTAATGATTTGAAGTAGTAGAACTCCGAAGCTGAAAACGTCTGATTTTGTGGAATAGATTCCTCCTCTTCTTCCTAGCAAACACCTCCCTTTACAACATGAGCTCTTGTGCATTCCATGGGATTTCAAGCTGCTATTTTATGTTTCTCAGAAGCAACCTGAAAATTTGGCTTTTTTGCAAGCATATCAGTGCATGCATGGCTCACTGCTAGGAACAAGAATATTGCATGACCAGCATTCTTGTTTCTTGAAATTCTTGTTAGACTTGCACAGATGAAAAACGCAGTCACAAGAACAGTCAACTCACATCTGAAATATATCATTTCTGCAATTTTATGTTGTTCGGAAGCACCCTGAATCTGTTTGGGACAAGCTTCCCTTCCCCATAAATTCCAGCATGTCTCCAAGATATGCAACTCCAATGCAGCAGAGGGAATTTCAAAATGTAGTGCCCAGCAGACAACAACTTGTCAAGTTCAAAAAAAAACCTTCAACATTAATCAACTTCCAAGCTATTAGCCAGATCATATTCTGATCATTCAGTTCTGTCCACTTGTAAACTGCACTTTTCTGCTCCACAATGCTCAATTAATCGAGGCTACAACCATTCAACACAAACCGGAGCAGTATTTTAATCTAACGCTCTTAGCAATATTTTGAACAGTACATCCACTACTTCTCCGAATGAAGACAAATATAAGCTAACAACATTCTGTACCAACTTCATGATTTGTTTTTTAAAGCCTGGTCAAGAACAAATTAAATGAAGTATCAGCAACATCAACGTTTCCATCAGTTCAAAATACAGACTTTTTCACAAGTTTCTAACATCAACATAAACTAAATACCACGGAGAGGTTAACCATATTTGGCAATTTACATCATTCCATTGAGTTACAAGACAGACTTTACAAGCCTAAAATTGCGAGTAACACCGATTTCCATCATATACTCAGCAATTCTCTATAGAAAACTCAACTGTCTCACTAGCTTTTCTGTGACAAGCCTATCAACACCAGTCATAATGTTGCAACATTTACATGGCCCAGTAAATCACATTTCTACACTTAATAAATATAACCACAGTAAAATGAGAGGAAATGAATGCAACAGACTTCTAGTTATCTATTACAAACAACCATATGAAGAACTGAAGGGAAAAAACAAAAAAAGTGAACGCCAAAACTTACTTTTAGTTTTCCCTGGAGAAGCATCCTGTCTAGAAGTTCTCTTTGCTCTCAAATAAAAAGCAAGGTCGTATAACTTGCTCTCAATTTCTGATCTATAATTAGTATTTGGATCCCCTCGATCTAAAATGGACTCCGTCTGAGGTTCCCAATAATATACTTTCAACCAATCAACAGCCTAAACAGATAAATAATATTTATGATAAAAAGCATCGATAATAAACATAGTTGAGAATGATAGAAGAGAAAAGATAGATGTACCTCTACAGAGGCAAGACGGGCGAGGTGAAGAGATGGGAGACAACGATGAGATCCCTCTACAAGAAAAGAAAGTCTCTGATTACAAGCACTTAACTTTACAAATATCCATAAGAATCTCAATTTTATTTATGAAAATCCCCGAAGTAAAAGTCTAGAAGTTTGAGAACTTTTAAAACTACTGGAGACAATGAAACTCAATGCAATATTAATCAGCATGCCATGACGAATATCAATCAGCAGACGAGGAAGACCAATAGCTTGAGCAGCAGCAGCGATAGAAGCCTTCTGGTTTTTGCGTTTCCTCTCAACTACTCCATTTACAAGCCTACAATTATGAAATGTTACAATTCAGGCATACAAGTTATAAGGGTCATTCGACAAAGTATTACTAATATAGCCACAATACACATACAGATAAAACTGGAAAAACTAACCTTATGATTGCCATGGAATATAACATCGCAAGAATTTCCTCATAGTCTACGGTTTCTCCAACTGAGTCATTCCTACAGCAACAATATACAAAAAATAACATCACCAAACAAACAATAACAGTACTACTTAAAGATATGTCAAATAACATTCAGGATCTCATTCTCCAGGATGCTTATGAACTTCAGGTATCCAGGAGGCACATATATCTCCAGGTTGGAGGAGTCGAAGGAAACAGACTGGCTTTTTTAGGTCCACGCGCGTCTTTTCATGTAAGGGAAATTCAAAAAGCGAAGAAGAAAGAATTTTTGGCGTAATCATATTTGAGGTGAAATCCTTGCTGGTGGTAGTAGAGTCCTCTGAACCACCGTTTGAGCCATTTGCATGGCTGGAGCTAGGATCACCCACCGCCGACCCCAGATCCTCTGCTCTCTCCTTCTTGCACGGAACGAGATAGCCTAGGGCTCAGATAGAATCGATTTCGCTACCACCGTAGTAATAGCTACTCCACCCGGAATCGATTTCGCTACCACCATAGTAGTTCAGATTACTTCCTCCCCAACTGACCACAGCGCCGCTACCATCTGTGGCAAAGAACACGGCCAGTACCATCATCAAGCATGAAAGAAGAAATGCATAGGAAGGAACCAAAATTCCTGTTATAATAGATTTCTAACAACTAACACTCCATTTATCAAGTTTGTATCTGCTTACTTTATATGGTCATGGATACTTCTGAAGAAACTTACTTGAAGCATAAAGAAAAACACCAAAGATTCATTTATCATATAGGCTCATAAAAAACACCAAAAGATTCATACTTCTTCATATGAGCTCCAAAAAAACAAATATTAATTAACTCACAGCCTCTGTTGGCCTTGGCACTTGAGAGTTACCAGAATACGATGTCTAAGGATTTGCTCAGGGAACTGATTAGCAGATTATGGCTGCCATGCTGCTAATCTCTGACCTTCCATTGGAGGGGAAACAGAACCCTGCTGCCATTCTGATGAAGCTCCAGCTGATTGTTAATGTGGAAGTTGATCCGGTAGCACTCGGGTCATTCATTGTCTTTTTCGCCACCATGTGTTCGATGGAAATCATATCCATCAATAGCGTGGGCAGCTTCGCGAACAACTCGCCGCTTGACGGAGCTGCAGTTATCACCACCAACAACTAGCACTATTGTTCTCCCAAACTCCCCTCCATCGCCCCCAGCTATATCACCTCCAGCGCTCACCCTCACTGCTCCTGCCCCTGCAACAAGCCAATTTGGTAAGTCTATTACATTTTACAACTATATGTATTTCCTTCACTTGGTTTTAAAAAACTGAAGTTTAGAAGCAAAAAGCTGAAGTATAGGTGAGCATTAAGCCAAAAGTTGAGAAAGGAGGCTACAGGAAAATAAAAACTAACCTAAAACTGATTAATGAAGCCGGGAGAGGGTTAAAACATGATAATAAACTTTTCAAAGCCTGTCCCTCTGTCTTCATTCTCATCTTCATCCTCCTTTATCTATACACAGCATCAAAAAACAAACATCAGCAGAAACAAGGAGGATTCAAGTATCTCATATAACTCAAACAAGACTAGGATTCTCACCATTTCACAAGATACCATCAACAAATGCTCAAACAAAAAGAGCAGTTCAATTCCGTAGCGGCGCCACCGCGGCAGCGCCGCCTCAATTTCCACCTCGTCGCCAGTAGTTGCTGCCGGCGTCAAACCGTTCCACGTCGTGCCGGTGGTGGCGGCCAACGCCGGGTTAACGAACAGATCCGCCATATCAAAAAAGGTCCCCTCAACCTCAGGGTGGTCGAAAAAGGTGTTCAAACCAGTCGGAGCCACCGTGTTTGAAGCAGAAGCATTGGTGAAGCCGGCGGCGGCGGCGACGCTGCAGTTGGTGGTGGAGCTGCCAGTGGTGAAGCTGCGCACCACCGTCTGGAGATCCCAATCCTGGGCCATATCCATTTCTCCCACCAATGGAAAAGACAAAACAAGGCGCCGATAATACGATTGAGTAAGAAATTCCTTATGATTTTCATCCCGCCCATTGATGATGTTGATGATGGCGGCGGCCGGTGAGCAAGATCGACGCTGCCAAGGTTTTGATGCCAGATGAAATTAAGTTAAACAAGTGGGTCAAAATTAAAGAAAATGTATTGTTATTTATTGAGGGTAATTCTGTATTTTTGTTAGATTTGGGCTCTGCAAATAGGGAATGTGGCTCTGCAAATAGGGCTCCCCTATAGTTATTGTCTTCAATCCATTAAACTTTACTCCAATTTAATTCAATTTAGTTATAAATAAATGCGATTTGATGAAATATAATTAAATCTAGTCATTATTTTAATACAATAAACTTTATTCAAATTCCACTTTTATTCTTTTTTTATTATTATTAAACCACCATTGGTGGAGGGATATTATATTTGGCATCCCCAAACCAGTTAATTGATATAAAATAAATACAATGATCTCCTCTATGGGAGGCAATTTGTAAGATTACAGAGAGGTTTCTAAAGATATAACAATTCTAAACCTTCTTTGTATCTGGAGCAGGAACTAAAACCTTAGTAGATAGATACAACCATACTAATTCACTGCTTCGATTGTGCTACCTAAAAAAGAGATGGGAAGAATGATTCCTAAAAGACCGACACAAAAGCGTCAAACTGCTTTGACAGGCGTAATATCCCTAATTTGAAACATAAAATCTGCACTAAATGCTCAAATCTACAAGTGTATGCACAGAGACGCCGATAGTAACTTAGTAAGTACTATTACTTGGATTTCTCCTCTAGTGTAACTGCACACACCAAAGCCCAAGGGGTCTTCCCAAAGTAAGAGGGATGCGACAAACAAATGGGCAGGGATACTCAATAAATTTGTCAAAGCAATTTTGCAAAAAGTCAGAGTTTCATTCATCCATCTCATAAAATCTAAAAACTCTAAGAAAGCAGCAAAAAGAATCAACCCAGAATCTTGTCCAATAAAAACATCGATAAAGAGACATCACCAGAATAAAACCTGTGTGGCACATGAAACCCCTGCGTAGCACGCTAGCATCCGTGTGGGGCAACCGGTGAAGGACACACTGGTATGCCTGGTCGCGGCACGTGGAGTACCGGCGGCGGCGCTTGAAAGACTGGATGAAATCAACGACACCTGATCAGACCAAAAACTGTCATCTCAACCTAATTGGGCCATCCCCAGTTGAAAACCATCAGAACCTGTTCTACCCGACCCGACCCGACCGAGCCGAGCCAAAGCCGAGCTGAGCCCAAACCGAGCCGACCAGACCCGAGTCGAAAATCAGACCCAGGCCCAGCCGCCCCGGTATTACCTGGACTCGCCTGCAACACTGCGAGTCACCGGGAATCCGGACTCGACTGCCGGATCCAGCTGCTCGGATCCGTATTCTGCATTATCGCTCTCCTTCCTGGCCGGCCAGATCGGCCGTTGACCGATAGTCGGAGACCTTCGGCGTGTCGGCTCTCCTACGGAGGTATCCAGTCGGCGTTTCCGGCGAAACGCTCTCTCCTTCCCTGATATTTGATTTCAACAAGGAGGATGTTTACATCACCTACCAAGGCTCCCAGTTTGTGCTACATGGGAACCCTGACAACACAAAATTCCACATCATAAGGAACAGCTCAGTAGTAAGCTCAACTGAGGAAAGAGAAAGCAGCTTATAAGTATTTGAAGTGGGAGAAAGAGGCATATCCACAACATGATGCCAAGAGAGAGCATGAGAAGATAGTGAGGAGAAGCAATCAAGGAAGGAAGAAGGCAAGGGTAGCAAGATGCAACCTGGTGGAGATTGATTAAGAAGCAACTACTCAGAAGATGGAGTTAGACACTTGAGCAACTACATTAGGGCACAGATAAAGGAATAAAGATAAAGGAATTAGGGCACAGAGAGCACATTATAGGGCACAGAGAGTGACATGAGAGTGACATGAGAGTGAAATAAAGGAATTAGGGCACAGAGAGCAGATTGACACCAAAGTAAAGAAGCAGAAAAATAAAAGAAATCATCTGTAATACTTGAGGAGGGCTTTTGTTGCTCTCCTCCTCCTCTCCTCCTCCTCCTCCTTTGCTCTTCTTCGATTTCTTCTCCTTCTTCTGAACCACCTCTACCTCAACAGGAGCACTGAAATTAAAAGCGCGAGGGATTGATCGGAACCTGAATCGATTCCTCTCGGAAGAGGTGCCTTTGGGCGTATCAATGTATATGTCAAGGCCGGTGGGAGGAGGAGGATTAGGAGCTTGGTTGTTCTGGGGGTTTCGCAGGGTGGGTGGTGGTGTTACCGGAGAAGAGGAGGCCGGGTTTCGCAGGGTGGGTGATGGGGTTTCGCAGTTGTTGGCCATTGATCTAATTAGGGTTTGCTGATTTGCAGTGGAAATGGAATCAAAGGTTTTGAAGATGATAAAGATGGAAAGAGGGAAGAAATCAAGAAATCGATTTTGATGATGATGATGAGAGCGACAAAGAACAGTAGCCCTAATACTCAGATCTGGTTTGGCTTTATATCCCGAGTCGACCACGTAAGCCTCGTGGACAGCTGTAAATGCTACAGCCAATCTCGGTCCGACCGGTGGTAAATGGTTTGACCGAATCAACTATTCCATGGTTAACCGCTTGTACAAAATATTTTCCCTCTTTTCATGTTTTTTCGTTTTAAATCATTTTCCCTCATTTCATTTAATCCGTCCATAAATTGAAGTATTTTCACTGCAGTCTTATAAGACTATTTCATTAAAATTAATACTTATTTTTAATTTGAAAATTATATATTTTCTTAAATAATAATAAAAAAATGTTATATGCTAAATACAAAAAATTGAATTTAAAAATATATAATATTTAAGTTAAACTGTATTAAATTTCTTGAAAACTAAAGAAAAATAAGAGGTGTTTGAGAATTAGATATTAGCTGATTTGACTATCTAAATTTAAAAGTTTATTTGACTAGCAAATTGTTTAAATGTGTTTTAAAAAATTAGTTGATAATTAATAGTTGTTTGTGTAACTAATCTGGTAAAATGACATACAAGAACACGAATATATTTTACTTCTTAAAAACTTTTACTAAATGTATATCACTAGTCATTTTCTATCTTTTAAATGAAATATATATGAATTCTAATAATTTAATCCACATGTTGATGAGCTTTTATATCAATTAGGATAAATAATTAATACAAAATGAAACTGAAATTCATCAAATCACATTTGTTCAAAATCAAATTAAATAAACTGAATTGAACTTGATCAAATTGAAGAGAATTGAATTGGATCAAATTAAAGCGAACTGAACTGAACTAACTAGAAATGATTTATACTAGACTAAACTTAATTAAATTGAATTCAACTAGAGTCATGTTTAAATTGTAAGAATATATTATTTGGTGGATTCGGTATTTCCAAATACAAAAGGATATTTGGCTCCTTTTATGGATCCAAATGCAAGGTACCGATTTTCAAAAGAATAGAGACCGGAGAGAATTGGAGCAATTTAACTTTCGACATTATTCTCTACGAAACGCCGTGGAAAGTTCATTTGGCGACTTGGAGAATAGATGGTGCATGCTTAAGGCGAGTTCTCAAATGAAGGAGGAATGGCAAATGGCCATAATCGTAGCAATAATCACGCTTCATAAGCATGACGATATGTTCAAGGAACAACAGATAAAGAATTGCTCAACCCTCAAAGGAAGGAAGAAATGAATCAAATTCGACTGAATATAGAAACAAGAATTTTGAAGTATATGCCATCATGATGAAGATAGTGAAGTGAACTAAATAATGTTTTACAATTTGAATATATCATTCTCTCAATGATGATTTTGTAACGAATTTAAATTGTATTGCTATTTTGAATTGAACATTCTCCCTCATTATGAACTAATTTTGAATTGATTTGATATGGTTCAAAAAAACTGTGTTGATTTGAATTAAAATTTAGAGGAATGAAAAAGAGTAATATTACTTCTAAATTATGTTGGATAGGATAGAATTAAATGTAATCAAAACAAAATTGATCTGAACTGAATTAATTTGATCGAACAAATTTTACTGAATAGCATCAACGATCTTTACAAACACTGATTTGAACTGTTATGAATTAAAAAGTAAAGATGTTGAAAAATTAGAAAATTTTAAAATTTAAAACAATTTTTAAAATTGAAAAGGAAAACGTTATCGGGGTTTAATGTCAAATACAAAAATAGCATTTAGAATGATAAAAATCGACATAAAGTGATAAAAAGGGACCAAAAACATAAAAAATTCTTATTATACGCATGGTATCGGAAAAACAGTATTGGGGGTTAATGTCGCATTACAAAGATAGCCTTAAAAGTGACAGAAAGTGACCAAAAACATAAAACAAATCCTTATTGTAGGCATGGTATACGAATGACCTTAAAAGTGACAAAAATTGACAAAAAGTGACCAAAACATAAAAATCCTTGTTATAGGCATGGCATAGGAATAACCTTAAAGTGACAAATATTGACAAAAGGTGACCAAAAACATAAAAAATCCTTATTATAGGCACGGTATAGGAATAATCTTAAAAGTGGCAAAAAGTGATTAAAAACATAAAATCCTTATTATAGGCATGGTATAGGATCAACCTTTAAAAAGTGACAACAATTGACAAAACGTGACCAAAAGCACAAAGATGATTAAATTCGTATACGATTGAAATCCCTATTATCAGTATGGTATATGATTAAAATCGTCATAAACGGGGAAAATTTATTCGGCTCTCCCCAAACCTTCAAAAGGGGCAATAGGCCCCCAAAATACATCAATGATCTGTGTCATAGTTGTGCAAGTTATCTGTACTTAAGCCAAGAGCTTCCAAAAGAATATATTAATTGCTACAGCTAATAAGTTTGTGCTTGCATCTCATTAGAATATATCATCAACCACCCCTTCACACCGATCAAGTTAGTGATCGCTATGCGAAACACAATTCTGCCAAATATGGAGGTGGTTGTGTATAGCTGATAAAATATTTCTCCATTTGAGGTGTTGATGCAGCTTTTATGTACCATTGCTTCAGTTCCAGTGTTGATGTGTGCAAGATCTACCCAAAGGAAGGCGGCAACCTCCTCCTCAGGGAAAGTCAACATCGGGAGATTTAGAGAGAATGGATAGGAAAATAAGAGAGAGAATGCGGCAACCTCCTCCTCAGGGAAAGTCAACATCGGGAGAATTAAAGAGAAGTGATGGGAGATATATATATATATATATATATATATATATATATGGTGACTAATAGATGTGAGAACCATACTAAATTTCATGTTCACTATAACTGTATTCTAACCATTATTCTTAATTTTAATCAGAGTTCTAGCATAATCAGAACAGCTTATGCTTTTAGGGTTTATCGGCAGTTCGTTATGGTTCTTAAAACAAAAATCTTCGATATAATTAAATAACTCATGTCATCATGTCTATATGACACAAAACCAAAATAATAGACTTTGAGCTGCATGCTCGTTATGTGCTTCTGATTATTGGCCCATGCCATCATATAGCTAGCGTTACTTATTGCATGTTGTAACAACAATGACATGCAATCTCATGCTTTCATTTCAACATATAAATTAAGCATATGTTGATTCCTAAAACTAACCAACTGGGCTAGCCCAGTTGGCCAAAGTCTTGTCTCGCTTAGGGAAGGCCAAAGTCTCAAATCCCCTCACCCTCAAGCGTAATATTTCAATAAATAATTTCTCCTCTGACCCTTTTGGTCAAAGTCTCCAGAAGTGCTCGCTCAAGAGACAGGAGCTGCATCGACGTCATTCAGCACAGGAGAGCATCAAAACCGGTGTAAGTGGGATCTTCACCCAACTCTAAGCAACATGGTGAGAATCTCGACCACTCGACGTACGAGATTTGTTATAAAGAGTAGGGTTAGATTAAGATAGATGTAGAATTCTTGTATTAGATTAGGTAGTTGCAGTGAATGTATATATATAAACAGTTCCTAAAACCAATTTAACCATTTAATCTCATGTTCACATGCATATTTTTCTAATTTCCAACATGCAAAAGTATCACGATTCACAAGCAATCATGTAAGGCTGGTAATTTGGAACATGACACAAAAAACTCGATCTGAACCGAACACGATTTTAGTGGGTTTGGGTCGACAGGAAACACGTCATGGGTCTATATTGGGTTACACACGAATAACCTGAAAATAAATGGGTTAGGTTCAGGTCAAATTCGTGGGTTAAATGGATCACCCATTTGACCCATATATTTATGGTGTATTTATGCAAATTAATGAAATTGTCTTTATGGACAAGAACAAATCCTCTAATACCAAAATTATGGAGATTATGTCACTAATACATGATGAAAATGAGAGTTGATTTTGTAATTTTTTATTAGCTTCCATATAACATTATCATTTGAGCAGTATAAATTTTAAAATTCAGTCCCATATCCAGTCCTATTAGTAATAAATGGGGGGTTTGGCTAACCCTGATTTTTACTAGGTCGGGTTTGGGTCAAGGTTTTGTGACCTAAAATATTATTAGGTTGGATTTGAGTTTATCATTTCTAATCCGTCGATCCACCGATACGAACCCGCCAACCCGTTAACCTGAGCTGATTACCAGCTAGCAATTAGGTTGGGTTGGTAATCAAGTAGTACCTAATCAAGTAAAATAATCAAGTAGTACTAGTACTTAATCAAGGAAGGGATTATTTTTTAAAAGTTCACAATGGTAAGTTTCTATCTAGGAGCACATAAGTACAAAAAATATCACAACCGAAATAGATAAAACTAGACGGATTGAAAGTGCAAACATTTGTTGATAACTTATCAGGTTCAGTTTCCCCCAAATTGTGTGCACCAGAAACCTTTCTCTGCTCGAAACTCCTTTCCCCACATCATCTGAATCGATATCGGCGGTTATAGCATAGAAGTAGGTGACCGGAGCATCATATAACGGCAGGAATCTTCCGGCTCTTCTCCTTCCATCCGTTTGACGAGCTGCCGGGGCAACGATGGTATTAGTTTCCCGACCAGATACTTCTGATATAAGACCCGGTATGCTTAATTGCACGGTTTAAATTCAATACAATTATGTTTAGATGCTAGTCTGTGATGAACTGATGCGCTGAACATTAAAATTGGCGAGTTGAAAAACAAAATGGTACTAGACTTGCAGGAACACCGAGAGGAAACGGTTTTCCAATTGCAGGACCAGAAATTGAGGGAGCACTGTTAGCAGTTTATCGCAGTGCTAATATATTCAGGTTTAAATTTTTTGACATTTTCTTATGAATCCTGTCACCTTTATCTTTATTTTTTTATTTAAATTGATAATGATTTCGGATCAGTCCATATATTAATTTTTTGTTATGAAAATCTCATCATCTTGTTTGTTTCAATTTGTTGAAGGCAGCACTATGTGTTATAGGTTTTAGGAGAGAGACCATGGAGACATTGCTTTCGTCGAACTATTTGTTGATTGTTCATTTGGTATTAGACTATGTATGACCAAAAATTATGTTAATGAATTTTAATCATGTGCATATGATTTCTCTGATGGTGTTTTACCATCTCCAGTTTGACAAATCTTGTCTATACCGTGTCGTGACAACGACCAGGACCAGCCAATGGTGGTTCCATGTATGTGGAAGTAGTTACTGTAAATTTTGTACCACTTCTCTATTTTGCTTTTATTATGCACTTGCTCATTGAATCATATCGGTGTCCTACGCAGACAGTCAGTTATATGGCAGAGAGGGTGGTGATCTTTCGGGATTGTTTCTTAGGTTTGCAAATGGTGTGTTGTTGGAATGTTTTTCTTGCTAATATGTGGACTTGTTGATGTTTTCGCATAAACTGTGGTTTCTTGAATCTTCATTTTCGCCATCTGATGATAATCTGATTGCCTGTTTGTCCTTACATTATTTTAACTTAGGATAGACATATTGTCCAACTCCATGTTCCATGCTTTTGGAGTTTTGCTCCTGAAGATACCTGCTTCCTAAGAATGGACTAAATGTAAATCCTTTTGTTTATTCAAAAACTGTAGTATTTTTCCATTTTGTGAACATATATAGTTAGTTTTGAGCAAAATAATCTTTCGTTGAAGTTAAAAGGAATCCAATTGCTGTTGAAGTTCGCAAAGCTCATCTCCGCCCACGGCAAGCACTCCAACCATGTCAATGAGCTCATGCAGGGAGTTATCGATGGAGCAGGTTTTTCTAAGGTAATGTCAACAGCATGTGGATGCTCGCGGGACAGAATATAAGAAAGATGCTGAGAATCAGGCGAAAATTGATGTGTTTGAGGCTAAGATGAAAGGAAAGATTGGAGGTAAAGAGTGTCATGCGAAAATGCTTACGAATGCAGCTGAGATTGACTAAGGTCATTACCAATCAGAGAAGGTAAGAAACGGGAAGTTAAGTGAACACTGAGGTTATAATCTTTGAGATTCAGAGGGAGGCTGAAGTTGAAGCAAGGAACTCAGAAGTCTCAATAGTGTAGAAAGGCAAATCGGGAATAACAGGAAAAAAGGAAGCTGAGGCTGAAACAGCTGATTCGTGCAGAGCTGTAAGCTAAGACAAAAGAAGCACAAGGGATGAAACTGATGGCTGAAGGGATTATCTGAGGAAAATGTACCAACATCTCGGGGCTGCATCACCATAGATCTCTGTCGCCGCTGTTCTCCACTGTCCATAACCAGCTTGGATGGACAACTTCAAGGCTGATTCAGCTTAAAGTTCCGATGAATCTTGATTTTGCGTGACGTCAATCCTACTTCTGCTAGGATAGTTTTATTTCTGTGACATGAATCCTACTGCTGGAATCCTACTTCATGATCTTTTAACTTTTGCATTTTTGTATTCTTGGCTCCTCGTCATTATATTGATACGGAATTTAGGTAATGATCTCTCTAATTTACATTATTAATATAGTTTTTATTTTATCTAGTTTGAACTTGAAAAAGATATCACCGATAACCTCAACTTTGGAAACGCAAATAATTGGGGGAAAACGAGCATAGAAATCAAACAACAAAATCAAAGTGGAAGACATAATTAATCAAAAAAATAGCTTTATTAATATGATCTTTAACCAAATATATACAACATACAAGGCTTCCAATGGCCTAAAGAATAACAAATAATCATCTGCGCATCTTTTGCATCTGTCGAAGCTTGAAGATATCCATCGGAGGATCTTGACTCTTTGCCTCGGGCTCTTTCCTCTTTCGTTGCTCAGGTTTCGATTCCACAGCCTGCATCTTTTGCATTTGTCGTAGCTTAAAGATATCAATCGGAGGATCTTGCCTCTTTACCTCGGAATCATCGATCTGTCTCTTTCCCCGTTGCTCAGGTTTCGATTCCACCGGAGGAATGAAGTTGTTGTTCGTATGTGGCGGCGGCAGATGGCTCTGCATCAGCGGCGCCGGTGGACGAGGAACGAAGCTGCGCGGTGGCGCGATCGGCGCGATGAACGGTTGGGGAAGATCGATTGATAGAAGGTGGGATAGTAGGGAATCGATATCGATATCAATTTTGGGGGAGGGATCGTTCAATGGAGGAAGATTGGCGATGAATCCGGCTAAAGCCGGTGGTAACATTCCGGTCGACATTTCTCAGAAGTATATCTGAAGTGAGAGTATGGTTTGGGTGGGTGGGATGGGGTATTTATAGGAAAAGTTGTAAAAACCTTTTATTGAATAGATTGAGATAGTATCATTTCCCTGAACCGACGGATTCCCTGAAGTTGGACTTTTTCAAAATCAAAGTGGAGGGACCCTACCAATTCTTATACCATATCAATGGTGCATGTACACCCACCTTTAGTATATGATTTACCTTAATAATTATGCATTTTATCAATAGTAATTTACATATACTATTTATAGAAATTATAAGTAAAATGATTGACAATGCACAATTATATATACATCAAAATACACATATATAAATGTTAGAATGCACATGGGGATACATATCCAAGTGTATGGTATAATTTGTGGGACCCTACATGCCACCTGGCATTACCGCATTCTTTACCATAATTTCACGGCATTTTCAATTGAATAAAGTGCAAAAACTAGACCAAACATTGGTCAAAATACCCAATTTCTAGACCCAACATTCAAAGTGCTCAATTTCTAGTACTCTACATTCTAAAAACACCCAATTTCTAGACCTAGGTTATTTTCTTCCGTTAGTTCAGTTAGTTTGAGGGGTATTTTAGTAATTTATATTCTAAAAAATCATACTTCCCATTTTTCTTTGTATCTTCATAAAAAAAATAAATGGGTTGACCCCGGGAAAAACCGGGTTTGACCCAAACCGATCCGGAACCGGGAAAGTCAAACCAGGAAAGTGAAAAAAGTGTTGTCCGGGTCCGACCCGTAATACTAAAATTCTGAGTCCGGGTCAAAAAATCCGGGCCGGGCCGGATCAATTTTCTGGGTTGGCATAGTACCCCTACGTCAGGCGCTTGTGAGTTGCAGAGCGAAAGAGGAATTGGTGATTTTCGTGCGGGAGATACGAAAAGAAAAAGTTAAGTATGATTTTTTTTAGAATATAAATTACTAAAATACCCCTCAAACTAACTGAACTAACGGAGAAAATTAACCAAGGTCTAGAAATTGAGTATTTTTAGAATGTAGGGTACTAGAAATTGAGCACTTTGAATGTTGGGTTTAGAAATTGAGTATTTTGACCAATGTTTGGTCTAGTTTTTGCAGTTTAGTCATTTTCAATTGATCACCCAAAAGTTCCAATGATGTTCATCAGCCCAAATAATCTCCAACTAGATGATACCCGTGCCCGTGCACGGATCCGAAAATTAAAAATTATTATTATATACATATTTAGTAAAAGTAATATTTGTTATTCATCATCTATGTTATAGTAATGCAAACGAATTTCATTAAAAAATTAGAAAATGTTTAAAGTAATGTTTTAATCAAGAAATTACATATGTTCTAAATGATTCAGGAAATTAAACACTTAATCTTTACTTTCATTTGTTCCATAAATGAGTACCGGTATTATCTAGTAATAAATAAATAGCATAATTAGAAAAATTTGTAATAAATATTATAAATATTTATAAATATTATAAATAATTAGCATAAATATTTATTTACCTTAATATTCCAATTCAAATAAAAGGTTGGTTGTTCAAAAAGGGAAAGGGAGGTTTAATTGGAAGATTAAGCCTTAATTCTTGGATGCCATTATTATTCTCGATAAAAAATTAAAAAAAAGGAAGGCTTAAAAAAAGATGAGGCACGGCTTCCTCACTGATGGAACATTCTGACGCCTCGAACCGCCGGGAACCACCGTGCATCGGCACGGCCAGATCAAAGGCCCCCATTTCCCCCCAAATTCCCATTACCCTTTTTGCACAATTTCGAACTCACTGATTTTCCCCCAAATTCTCATTACCACCAGAAAAAGGGGTGGAAGCTTGCTTTGGTTTGTGCTGATACGCGGAGGGGCTGGTGCTTTTGATCAGCTGAAGCAGAATGCTACAAAGGTTAAATTCCATTTTATGGTAGGCATGTCAATTATTTCTCAAGTCATATTATTGCTTTCTAAACTTTTTTCTTCTCTGATTTTCATGGTCTGATAGTTATACTCGGAATATCCATGAATTAGGTGATATTCATATAAAATAGCAGGTATATTATAGGCTCTAGATACACTGATGGTAAATCTACTTGTTTGTACCCACCAAAGCAATGACCATCCTTTAGCTTTGTCATTGCCTTAACTTTCAAAAATGAGAAATATTTGTCATATTCATTTGAACAGAAGGAAATAAGGACATAAGAACCCTCATTTTAGTGATAATAATCAATATGAAATGTTGGCTACTTCCTGTTTTGGTCCAGAAACTTGATTGTGCATGTGTATTGAATATTTGGTCAGGAATAACTGGTTATGCTCAGAGATTTTGGAATCCTTCGATGCAACTCCCTATGTGATTTATTGCATTGAGCAAATGTTGTAGTGTCACCGCCGTAGCTGAATAGGCGAAGCCATTTGCTGCTGTGATACCTCCCTGCGAAAGTTGAATGATCATAAATTTTGAAGGTATGTATTCTTTGCAATCTGAGTTTGTTGGATCTACTAAATCGACCGAACTGTTTATTTTATCATGAACCAACTCAGATTACAATCTGCCTAATACTGAATTCTATCACATATTGATATGAAAACTTAATATTCGTAAGAATAGGCTATTTATTTACTTATAACAATAGCTTTGTTACTTTCGTGAATTTCCAAAAAAAGCATCACTGTCCATTTTAATCCACCACTTATTGAAACTTTTAGTAATAGCAAAAGAGTTATATTTCGTACAGGGGAAAGGAGTATGGAACTAACACAGCAGAAGTTGTTTTATAGAAAATAAAACAATAATGATATCTTATGACAAAAAAACAGTTTGTATATAAAATAACAGGAAAATGTATATAAAATAACAGGAAAATAAGTATCAAAGAGGAAAATTAATAAGGATAAAATGACATTTCTGGTGTTCTTCAAATGTAATAATACAATGATAAATTCCAAAAGCATAAGCCGCCCAATCTACTACATTCAATAACTCTCAATTCACATCTTCAATCTTGATCTGAACTTTCTTCTTGCTTGTCGAGAATTGTGTCTCCTCATCAGCGTTGGTTTCCAGTGATCGCTTGGACGTAGGGCTAATGGCAGTGCTAAAATATGATAATGACTCATTATCTCCAGTGTAAGACGTCGTATCATGCTTATTAGTTAAGTAGAAAAAGGATAAATTTATAAGGTTTAGGTTGAAAACAGCAACAAACAATTAATCTTCGTAGATAATATTACTAACCTTCCCTGTATCAACAACATCTGACTTCACAGATGTTTCCTCTGCAAAACATCCTGATGATACTTCCTGTAACACCTTGACATCACATGCCTCATCCCAACAAAAAAAAAGGTAATTAAATAAAACCTGATTTATTTCAGCAGATTCTATGAATGACTTGATGAGATCCTCATCGGAGGTGACCCTAAGAACAGTGTAAATATTGCAATTCCTTTTCAGATTGAAATCAGAAACCTCCACTTTAAAGAGATATCTTTTGTCAGCTAACTCATTAAGCTCTTCAGGAAAACCGCCTTCTATATCTCCAATCTTTTTAAAAAACACACTTCGATTAGAGCAAAGCAGGTTAAAATGAACTGAATCTCATGGCTGTTAGAAAAAAAATCACCTTCGCTAAAGATTCGCGCAATTCTTGAGCACTTTTCCCTGAGAGCTGTTTGACTTCTCGATCAAACATGACGAAGGTTAAACAGCTGTTGGTGGCATCAATTCCTTTCAAGTAAACCATGTATCTAAGAAAAACAGTAAACAGAGACTACACATTAGATGTTGGTGACAGAGATTAAATACCATAATAAGTAGATTGAACTAAGAACCTTTACCTGGGCAGAGCATACTTTGCATAAGAATCACATTTTTGACAGTAAAAAAGATCTCCATTTTCTTTGACTTCACCACTTATGCCTCCATTGTTTTTTAGAACAACCGTCTTGGCACATTTCTTACACGACAAATAGGACCACCCACGACTTGCTTCAACGTATGCAATGGATGCTAAAGTAATGCAACTGGTAACCTGCACATGAAATGATAAAACCCTATGAAATAGTGTTCCAGATATGCATATTTTACACAGTTAACATTGCACTTTAAAAAAACACAGACAACACCTGTGTGGTACATTGTATCTCGTTAATGGTTTTTCTCTTAGTCAAATGGAGAAAATCATCTCTAGTTGTAGTGGTTGTTTTTGTTGAAATCTGAGTGGGTGCTTGAGTAGATCCATCCCCAAAATCCATGAGCCTGATTTTTCAATCAAATAAATCTATGTGTAAAATCCTCACATAATTATATTCAATCAAGAACGGGTATCATGACAAAAAAGAAAAGAAAGAGTGACTAACATGTTCTTGTATTCCACCATCTCTTCAATGTTAGAGTTGAGAAATAGACGTGAGCTAAAAAAAGAGTATGATATTGTAATATCACCTAATGACATGCAGTATAAATACCAACAACTGTAAAATATCATATCAGCAAACAAAAACCAAAAGAATAATCAATGCAATATATACATTCATACCTCTCCACTCCTTAATCTTTGCAAATTGAATTACGAACACAACTGGTCCACTTTCGTTCCCACTAAAAACATTCATGGACTTCATCTGCGTAGTTACCCCAAAGAGTGCATTTCAAGTTTCTTCTCTTAAGAATTCAATATCAACATTTTATTTAGTTAGTTTAAGTAAAGTAAAGATCTCATAAAGTAAATAAAAAGTGAAAATAATATAAACACTTACTGGAGGTCATGTAGCTCAATCTGCACTTTCTTTCGCTCCTTTCCACAAGCCATGGTCACTTCAAGGTCACCGACACCTTTTATATGTCCAATCACATCTGGATTTATGTATTGTTTATCACCAATAGATAAGACAAATAGGCTATAATAAAGAAACAGTTGTTGATACAGTAATAATAAATGATTTTTACCTACTAAGCAGCCATGATCCATTCCCTTTGATAAAATAGCATCAAAAGTTGCAAATTTGAAGCCATACAATGGAATTTCAACTGCCACTGTATCGATCTTTTTTCACTAAAGTAGCAGGAGAGAAGCTAATTTTAAATTCATGAGTAGTACATCTATAATCACCAGTGTTCTTGTCCACCTTAAAAGTTGATATAATATATAGTCCCCCTTGCTCGAGCAAGCTTGAAAACTTGCTTATCAGATTATTTCTATTAATCGTTGCTTCAATTCTATCAGCCTGAAATAGTGGAAATTAACATAAAGTTAGGATAGATGAGGTTATAGAAAAAAATAAGAAAAAAACAAACTGAATAGATTTTACCTTTTCATCTAATAGCACCATCTCAATCCCACTATACTCATTAGTTTTTCCAAAAGCCGGTTTCTTCCATAGCCGAACAACTCTCACTTTGATCTTCCATGACTCCTTCACTTGCTCTATATCTCCAATATAAGAGTAGCCTTCAGCCATACCGCGTGGAAAGCTACACGAAATAGCCACAAACTTGTTTAGTGTCATCAAAACACATAATTACTGTAAGAGATAGGGGGTTCATCGTATAAGAAGATCACCTTGCAAGAAGAGTAGTGCAGAAGAAAAATAAGGGGTAGATTGTATGAGAACTCAAAATATACCAAAAACTTATATATAGAATGCTTCTGTGAGGATGTGACTATTAAGTTTCCTTATATTTTCAAATTTTGAAAGAAATCCTGACGTTGATTGTTTCTTTTATCATATGGAAGTACAAGAATTGAAGTTGGAATAGAATACAACATTTTAGTTATTCCAAGAAAGCAGTCGACATTGTATTTATGAAGGACGGGTAAAATTAGGATATGTGAAAGGAGAACTATAAAGTCTGATGTAAATAATAATATGTAAAAAAGAGAGGAAAGAATATACCAAAAATGATGATGTGACTGTGTGACTATTGAGTTTCCTTATTTACGAATTTGAAAGAAATTTCTTTAAGTTAATTGTTTTTTTCTATTCCAAGAAGGGGATTTGTATATTCCAAGAAAGCAGGCTACGAATTCAAAAAAAAAGGAAAAGGAATGCGACAATGTATTTATGAAGGAGTTGTAACGACATACGCAAATAATAATTGCACATGGAGGGACAAAAAGGAAAATACAGGGCTCTCAAAGCTGACGTGGCGCAAGGAGGTGTGTTTTGAAGAGATTTCTCAAAGCAGACGTGGCGTGTTTTTAGGAAGGTTTTAAAAACTGACGTGGCGCAAGGAGGGGTATTTGACTTTTCAAGAAGTTGTTGTCTTAATAGTATAGATAGATGTTAGTTTTTTCTATTTCTTTTGTAATTTTGGTTTTCACAAGATGCATAGCTTCAGCTTAAATACATTTATAATGATGATGTAATTTATTTTGTATTATTTACACTATAACTATTTATATTTAAATTCAAATCGAGCCACATAGCGTGACTTATATCTCGTGCTATGGAGTAGCAACTGTGAAAATATGATTCTGTTTATTAAACACCAACATTCATATTGGATACAATCATATAAGTAGAATGTCATGTTCTATGCTAGTACGTCTTTATTTTTGTCTTTATTTTTGTATATGATGGTATATTTACTCATTCAACCGCTGATTTTTTAATCAAAATTAAAAGAACATTTATTATGCTTTATTATAATTATTATTAGATATCATTATAACATATTTTAAGAGAATTTGTGGATATTCTTGAAACTAGGTACAGTGAATCCTCTTTTTCAAGAAAATAATAAATAAAATTAGTATAGTACGAAACTAGTTAGAATCATAATAATTCGCACTTAGATTACGGTCAGGACCATAATAATTCGCACTGGATTAAGGTCAGGACCTATCCTGGTTAGGGGTGATAACGAGTCGATCCGATCACGATCATCACTATATTTATGATCGGATCATTTAAAATTTGAGGTGATCGCGATCAAAGCGATCAAAATAATTCATGATCGTGATCGGCTCATTTAAGAATCACAATGATCGTGATCGGCTCGTATTCGACTCGTTGTAGATAATCGATCAAACGATCAACGATCGATAACGATAACAGCATAAACAATATCTGGACGAGTCATAGTTAAATATTGCAATGCACCAACCATACTACGATATTCAGTGGGATCAGCAAGAAGGTCACCATCAACAGATGGCAATGTAACTCTAGAAACACTAGGGGTCCGTACAGGTTTAACTGTGTGAAGATGAAACTTGCGCAACAAATCAGACACATATTTTTGCTGAGACAAAAATAAACCCTTAGGAGTAAGAGACACCTATAAACCTAGAAAATAATGAAGATCCCCTAAATCCTTCATATCAAACTCAGAAGACAGGACAGAGATGAATTTGTGAACCAAGTCATTACTACTACCGGTTAGGACTATATCATCCACATAGAGAGGTAAGATAAGCATGTGACCTTTATATTTAAGAACAAACATAGAAGAATCACAACTGCTACATTTAAAACCAATGGATAATAAGAAATTGCTAAATCTGGAGAACCAAGCTCGAGGAGCTTGTCGTAACCCATAAATGGACTTACGCAACCGACAGATGTGATGAGGACGAGAAGGATCAGCAAAACCTGGTGGTTGGTGCATAAAAATTTCTTCATTCAAAAAACCATGCAAAAATGCATTTTTAACATCAAGTTGACGGACAGTCCAATTAAGAGAAATAGCAAGAGTGAGAACCAATTGCGCAGTAGTAGGCTTAACAACTGGACTGAAAGTTTCAAAATAATCAATACCTGCCTGCTAGTGATTTCCGAAAACAACAAGTCTGGCCTTAAACCGCTCCAATGACCCATCATAATTGTATTTAATTTTATACACCCATTTACATCCAAGCACATTGCGATTGAAGTCGCGAGGTACCAACTCCCAAGTATTATTTTTAAATAATGCATTATACTCATCAAGCATAGCCTGTCGCCAACGAGAATGTTTGGACGCTTGTTTTGAAATTAGAAGGCTCTAATTCTACAATATCTGATTTTAAATTCATTAACCGACGAGGTTTGGAAATACCAGCTTTAAGACGAGTAACCATGGGATGAGCATTGGAACCAACGACTGTGAGGAAGAGACAATGGAAGGCAAAATAGGAGAGGAAACACTCGGATGGATGACCGACTGAGAAGGTACACTAGACGGTGACAGAGAGGGACGGGAGTCAGTAGATCGAAGCTCAGGAGAGGTAGATACAACCGGACTATGAACCGGGCTAGACGCGGGAGACCGATAGACAGGAGATACTGACTCAGTAACCGGGCTAGACAATGAACTCGACCTATCCACAATTTCTGACAACACAGGATCCATCGTAACTGGAGGTGAGCTAGGAGGCAACGCGGAAGAGGGTGAGATAGGATGTGACCCAACAGAACGTACTAGAGACTTGCTAGGAGGAGGAGACACTGGAGAAGGAGATGACGATAATGACAGGAATGTTGACTGAGTAGACGAACTAGATCCCGTAGAAACCACAGTAGGCGGCCAACCCTCAGAAAGATCAAGCGGTGAGGAAAAAGGTATGCTCGACTGAGAAGGAAGGAGACTACGATAGAGAAATTATTTTTCAAGGAAAAGAACATGACGACTAACATAAACTCGACCAGTGAGAGGATCAAGACACCTATAACCCTTATAATTAGATGCATAACCAATGAAAACACAATGTTTTGATTTAGGTTGTAATTTGTTGATTTTAGGATCCATTAAAAGAGGAAAACAAGCACAACCAAAGACTTTAAAAAAATCATAAGATGGAGAACGATGAAACAATTTTTCAAATGGAGACACACCACCTAAGTTCAACCTTGGTAAACGATTAACAGTAAAAACAGCTTGAAACACGGCATCAACCCAGAATTGAGCAGGAAGATCTGGCTGAACAAGCATTGTGCGCGCCATTTCAATGAGATGGCGGTGTTTGCGTTCAGCAACTCCATTCTGAGCTTGTGTGCCGGGACATGATTTCCGAAAAATTATTCCACATTCAGTAAAATGTTGGAGAAGAGAAGAATTATCAAATTCCCGACCTCCATCACTTTGAAAAATCTTAATTTTGCAATTAAATAGATTCTCAACCATCTTTTGAAATTTTTGAAATTGTGAGTAAACCTCAGATTTTCTACGTAAAGGATAAACCCATGAAAAACGTGAGAAATCATCAACAAACACAACACAATATCGAAAAGACTGATTTGATAATACAGGAGATTGCCAAACATCACTATGAATCATATATAAGGGATATGAAGCAGAATGTTGAACTGGTTCAAAAGGCAAACGATGAATTTTTCCCAATTTGCAACAAACACAATCGCCATGAAATTTCGAAGTACATGAAATTTTATTACTTGAAATCAAATTCCCTATAACTCTAGAAGATGTATGACCCAAACGAGCTTGCCAAATATCACCAGACTCCTTAGTGGCTAGAAAAGCAGGTACGGATGACTGAGGACTCACAAACGCTGGTTGGATTGGATAGACACCATTCTTACTGGCCCCCTCTAGAAGCACCTCCCCCGTTTTCTTGTCCTTAACCCAAACAGAAGAATCATCAAAACTCATAATACATGCATTTTCTTTACACAACTTATTGACAGAGAGGAGATTATGTTTAAGATCGGGGACATGACAAACAGAGGATAACCTAAGTGGGCGTGAGGGTGTTTGAATTTCCATTTTACCAACATGTTTAATTGGGAGAGTGGTACCATCGCCAACAACAACAGAACTTGAACCATGATAAGGGGCTGTAAAAGAGAATTTACCTTCTTGATGAGTCATGTGCGAAGCAGCCCCGGAATCCGGATACCAGACAGAGTCATTTGCTTCACCAACAACAGACAGGGCAGCGAAGGCTCTAGTAACACTATCTTGACCAGGGGGCATAAAATTTGGATTGTATCTGTGAGGACAGAACTGTGCGACATGACTGGAGTAAGACAGAAACAACAAGAATCGGGAGAGGGAGTAGAGCTAAAATTGCCATTGGATGAATTACCTCCTGCTGAGCACGCATTATTAGTAACACAGTTGGTGAAAAGCAATAATGAACATGACAAATCAGAAATATTACTCATACCATTGTTACGATTTCTGCTGTTATTTGCAGCTCCACTGCCTACCGTTGATCCTTCTGAGCGATTTGAATTTCCACGATTATTGTTACCACGACCTCCTCTGTTGCGATTGTTTTTGTTCTTATTCTTGCCTTCCCCTGAATTCTTGGATCCAGTAGATGAGGAACCAGATGACTGTAGGGCCACGAATGCCTGGAAAGACGTCTCAGCAAGATCCTTCGAATGTTTCAGACGTTGCTCATGTAGTAACAACTTGGGACGTAGATCATCGAAACTCAGCTCCAGTGGATAATGAATCAAAGTTGTGACCAAATGAGCATAATCAGGGTCTCCTTACACACCAAAGAGTGTAGACTGAACCAAGTCATGATTGGAGACAGGACACTTGATAGCAGCAAGAGAATCCGCTAACATCTTAACATCACGCAAATATTCATCCATAGATTGAGAATCAGCCTTTCGTAGCCTAGTTAGTCTACCCTTCAACTCCATAGATTTAGCCATACTAGCTTGCATAAAACGTGACTGTAAAAGAACCCAAATATCACGAGAAGTATGCAGCTCATGAACATCAACAAACACATTCCGAGATATCGTAGCAAATATCCAAGTTTTAACTTGTTGATCAACACGTAAGTATTCAGAATATTGTGAATTTTGAATCATACCCCCATTGGCATCATAAATAAAAGGAGTGGGGAGAGACATAGTACCATCAACAAAGCGGAGTAGCTGATGTGCTACCAAAAAACAAGTAATCTGAGTCTTCCAAAGCAAGTAATATTCTGGAGATGACAGTTGAATCGTGACTAAATTGGAAGGATTTGAAGCAGACAAATGCGGAAGGGAGAAACCTTGTTGTCCAGTAGAAGATCCCAAAAAACCTTGATTGTTCATTGTAGTGGTCTGGAATTGTTGATACGGACTAGTTACAAACTGATTCTGCTGAACTGGAGTTGCTGCTGATGGATGCTGTTGAAACGGAGGAGATGTAATGGACTGATGTGGCTGAAACGGAGCGACATAGGGGTTCTGGTGAACAGTAGCAACTTCGGAGCGTGTACCCCACGCAGCAGGGAAGGAGGGCGCGTCAGGAAGAGAGGTGCGTGGGACCCACGCGCCTGACGCGTGGCCCGCACCAGAGGCGCGTGTGGTCCACGCGCCAGAACCGATGACCGTGGCTGGGGCGTGAGCGCGTGAAATCCACGCGCCCGACAGGCTGACATCATCAGGGGCGCGGGCGCGTGGGCCGCGTCTAGGGCGCGTGAGATCCACGCGCCCGACAGGCTGGCATCTTCTGGGGCGCGTGAGATCCACGCGCCTGACGCGTGGGCCGCGTCTGTGGCGCGTGGGATCCACACGCCATCTGGTTGGGAAAATTCCTGCATGATGTCGGTGTTTAGAAGCTGCGATCCCGGCGTGAAGGCTCCGCTTGAAGGCTGGACGGCCGAGAATTCGCCGCTAGGAGGCTGGACGGCCAGCGTGAAGGCGCCGCTTGGAGGCTGGACAGCCGAGGTTGCACCGCTTGGAGGCTGGACAGCCAAGAATCCTGGCGATGCAGGCTGGACGGCCGATCGAGCTGGGGTAAACATCGGTGACACCGATTGAAGCAACGACAATGAATCGATTAGAGCCGATTCAATTAGAGACGTCGCAACGGCAGCGGAAGTTAATCGGGTGTCACCGGGCACTGCCTCAGCCTGATGAAGAGAACCATCGCCAGGCTGATTGAACGGCGGCAGGCCTGATTCATCTCTCGACGGGATGTTTTCCATCGGAGAAGCAAAGAGAATAAAATTGGTTTTTTTTTCTTCGAAACCTAAACTCTTGATACCATGTACAGATAATGATAAAAGCGTACCAATGTGGTAGCCCTGACTCTCATATATATACTTAATATTTACATGGAAAAGTCTATACTAGCCTTTACCCTAATAGATCAACTAAAAAGTTAATTTTTAAAAAAGTCAAAAATACACAAATTATCAAATTAATAAAAATACACGACAAACTATAGACATACATATTAAAATTAAAATATTTCCCCATTATTATTAATATATATAATTATATTACTTTATTTCTATCGATTGATCTCGATCACCTTATCGATCGATCATCTTATGAATCTGTTCGCGATAATGATCGAACTTTTATGTTCATGATCGTTGATCGTTCATTTAATAAACGATCATAAAAATTAGATCATGATCGGTTCACTTATTTAATGAATGATCTCGATCCGATTTTTAACCGATCCGATCTCGATCTTTTTAACGAACGCTCGTGATCGTTCTCACCCCTAATCCTGTTATACACAACTTTTTAGTCTCGAACTATATAACCATTTAAAATATAATAACAAAACATCACATGGATGGGATATTTTTTATAATTTCCCAATCTCTATTAAACAAATACATAAAAGTTGAGCAAGAGTGAGTAGTAGAAAGAGAAGCAGTTCATACAACATAGAAGTCTTACTTCATGTCTTTGCAATATAAAAAATCATCCACGTACTTACTTAGGACCCTGGTATAAGCCTACCTTTGTGTACCTTCATCCTTCATCCTTCATCCCCCTTTTGAGCATCATTAGCCAGCTGGTATTTACATTGCCTAGACAGTGAGGTTTCAGAAGTGTAAGATTTTACTAGCTGATGGTAGTTGAGCAGAGACTATTAATTCTGATTTTTTAGAGATATTAACAGTAAAGAGTTAGCCTGAGCTGCAATGAAGAGCTCTTGAGAAATCTCAGTGAATAGAATGAGGTCAGAGTTGTGTGAGATTAGCTAGGGCTGCCAGATGGTGAGTTACTGCAATTAGCTTCCTATAAATGTGCTTGATCGGGAATTGTTTCCCATGTAGGGAATCATTCTCCTTTTCTTCAATATTTGCAATTAAGTCTAGTTAAGGCCAAGTCTAATTGAGCTGCAACTGAGCTGAACTAAACTTAAAAATGTTGAGCTAAAAAGTGATGGTGAAAGAATAAGCTATTGAAATCTAAATTAAAAGTGTTTAAATGAATTAGTAGATACGAGAAGGTATAAATCGAACATAGATTAGGCTTCTGACTTGAAATATGGTCCCACAATCATCCCAAAAGTTTAAAAAATTGCAATGTCTCCCAACATTACATGTATCTGAAATTCATTAGATTCGACGAAGATCCAGCTTTTAATCGTCTCTATCTACATCTTTAACTTATTAGTAATAGTGTACTAGACATTTATGTTACAAATGTAGGGTTAAAAATACTATGTTTCAATAAATCTATCGAAATAATCTTAAAGGAAACTGCTCCGATCAATAAATAAATTAATAAAAAGGATTAAAAAGGATGAAACTACGTAGTTTTGACCAAAGCACCACATAACCACCACAAATTCACCATATCCCGGCGCCTACCATTTTTATATATTAATTTTTTTGTTTCTTTTAATTTTATTTTTCATTCTTCATTATGCTAATAATAATTAACACGTTTTCGAAGGAAAATATGAATGTGCGATATCTGAAATATGCATGAAAATATTCTGTATCAATGCAGAATAATGACACCACCGCAATTATTCATAATTAATTAAGTATGAAAATATTACATCATGCTAATTAACAAGGTGAAATGTGTTTGGTATAAATTACAATATAATATGATTATGATATTAATATATTATATTTTACTGTCAGAATATTACGTATAAACCTTAGACCTCTTTTTTGGTGTTATATAAATCCTAGAACTCGACATCCCACTAAAAACCTATATTCTTCACCCGGTTTAGGGTTTTAGGAGTAGGAAAAGACTTTCGAGGTTGATGATTTTGAGAATTACTGTTTTCTCGGCGTTGATGATCTTCTCGGCTTCTCTGCTGACTATGAAATGGATGGGTTCTTCAATAATTGAAAACCATCTCTCCGTGCTTTAATTCTCCAGACGCATAGCTCTCTTTTATTTTAATGTGTATTACTGCAATGTGTATGGCTGGCTTCTTCATATTTTACTCAAGGCGCAAACTATCTAATCTTTTTGGAGGTGTTGTTTTCCTTCTTGCTCGAACAGTGCCCATATTTTAATGTTCTTATGTTAATATGTGGCTGGGTTTTGCTCGGAATTTGTGATTTTGTAAATCAGGTGAATATTCAATGTGAAATCTTACAAGATTAATCTTTCATTAATTCCAGGTTTACGCTCGCCAACCATGTTTATGTAAAGCCATGTCATATTAGACATAAAAGTTACAATAACTTATTAAATTAAAAAAATATTATAATACTTTTTCGACACATATTGTCGACGAGATTTCATAATCTCTTTTAGAATTCATGAAACTCTTTTAGAAATCAAAAAATTCATGAAACTCTTTTAGAATTAAAACCTTAAATCCCTAATTCAACCCTAAATTAGATTTATATAATATACTTATACAAATCAGTGGAGGTTACCGATTTGCCGGGCCAGATAGAGAACTGACCAAATTTATTGAGTAAAGAGCCGACGTTGTTTTGATTTATGTTCAAAGTTCAACATTCTTGGATTACCTTATGATGACAATATTGCTTGAATATTGAATATTATGCTCAATTAATTTATTCCTTTAAGAGATATATCATATATTTAATTTTATAAACTATACATATCCTTACTATAATCTTTCTAATTAATAAATTAATTTAGCAATGCGTAAGAGATTTGATCAGGAATACTTATGCATGTTTTTCAAATAAAAAAAGTAATACTTATGCATGTGCGAAATTATAACGAAAGAAATATCAAGTTTACGATGTATAAAAATGGAATATCTTAGAAATATTACATTAATTTAAATAAACATGTGTATATAATATCATAAAATTCAATTGATAAGTGCTCAAATATAACAAAAAAATATTCTGAGTATATCATACAAAATATTTGTTACTAAAAAAATAGTACTTGAAGCTATTTTGAGACGTGATTATTTATAATCTTTTACTACGTATATATTAGACTAAAATTATACAATCACTTTGTTTTGTCATCAAATTACAATATATTAATACCATAATTATATTATATTGAAGCACCGTTAAGATTTGTAAAAATCACCGTAATAACAACATTCTATAATTTTTTGGTGTTATATATACAATCACCATAATTATATCAATTAACGGTGATTATATTTTAGTATATAACGACATTCTATAATTTTTTGGTGTTATATACAAACACCATAATTATAAGTTTGAGTATACTTTGACATATATGTGAAATTAGTCGATAGATATGCGGTTATCCGTTAGAATACTATCTACAAATAATGGTTCCAAAAATAGGTTACAATATTGTTTTAGTTGTCTTTATATGGCATGATTAAATTTTAATTAGATTGTTAGACCTTTATTTTGTATGATGTAATAAAGATGAGAAACACTTGTGTAAGGTGTGGGTTTATGATAAAACGGTGGTCTAATCTTAATATTTTGGACATACACAATACCCATGTCTTATCATAGATGGCTTTATCTAATTGTTTGTCTGTAAAGATAGAGTACTAAAATTCAAATTTTGATGAGTAGGATTCATTATAATAGACTAAATTTCAAAAAATGACCCTAACATTGGTAGAAATGTCAATTTTAGGACCCAACATTCAAAAGTGTCAATATTTGGTACTCAACATTCTGAGAATGTCAATTTTAGGACCCAACATTCAAAATGGTCAATATTTGGTACCCAACATTCTGAAAATATCAATTTTTGGACTTTCATAAAATTCACCTATGAGATCTATTAATTTCAAGGGCATTTTGGTAATTTTCATAATAAATAAAAGATTAAAATTTATAAATCCACCAAAATCACCCATCTCATATTCCCTAAAAATCCCAATTGACATTTTCGACTAACTCTCTTTGTAACTCCACCGCTAGCCATGTGCCCGCATTACCTCGTCACTACCGGAGCCTAGTAACAGTACCATTTTTTACCCACATCTTTATCCTGCGAAAATGAAACGTTTGCCATAATTTCAAATCTATGAATTCAGGTCTCGTCTAACTATAAGATGCGCCAATGGTGGTGTACATTTTGGACATTGATATACTCCTGGATATTTTAGTAGAGGAAAATGACAAAAATGCCCTTGAAATTAATATATCTAACATGTGAATTTTATGAATGTCCAAAAATTGACATTTTCAGAATGTTGGGTACCAAATATTGACCATTTTGAATGTTGGGTCCTAAAATTGACATTTTCAGAATGTTGGGTACCAAATATTGACACTTTTGAATGTTGGGTCCTAAAATTGACATTTCTACCAATGTTAGGGTCATTTTTTGGAATTTAGTCATTATAATACTAGTTTAGGGTGTTTGCACTTTGTGCAATTTAACCCGGTTCCAACAAAAGGTGTTTGCACTTTGAATTTCGAGAAGTTTTAAGGAGCACTTTGACTATGTTAAGATATGATTGCATGCATAACTTGATGAGATCAGACCAAAAACAAAATGACAACAATAAAAAATTCAGGCATTTTATAAGAAGTTGACATTAAATAATATTGAGGAAATATAGATCTCCCTTGAATCTGCATTCTCAGCAGCAGATTTGCCTCTGTTACATCTCCAAATGTGCTTTTTTATAATCTCTTTTACAATAACTAAGTCATAAACAAGTCATAAAGAACTCCCTTCCAATGATCAAACTTGCAATGATACAAAGCCACGAAATACTCAGACTACCAGTGAACCTCCCTGAAAGCTCATATGTGTTTGAGACATACATTTGTCTAGCAGAGACCAGAATAGGTGATCCATAACGATTAGTACCATTTCACAGCAATCATGACCAAGACATGGTCTTATAAGAATCACTGTATCTTCCTCACATTCTTCTTCTTCTTCTTTAGAGGTCGATTCAAAATGCAACTTTAACAGCAAGCTTTATCTGTATAGTATTATGATCCAAATAATTTGATAAAGGCACTCAAAATGTCAGTTTAGTTACCTGCAGTCTCCGGTCCCTGAGATACTTGACAGCAAATTGCTCCCGAGGTTGCGTTTGCAGGTCCTTACATCAAAAGTTCCTAATAGCTCATACTGCCACTTTCCCTCATGGTATTCCTTGTTCAGACGTAGCTCAATATGCCTTGCATCAGGATCATTGACATTACAGAAAGAGGTCCTCGTTGGTTTATCGGCGCGGGCCTTGATATCACAAACGAAACATCGAAGCAGCTGCAAATCTGATACATCGTTGAAAGTAAGATGATTTTGAACTCAAGACACTGTGTTAACTCTGAAACACTTGCTTCTGCATAAACTTGTGCCATTATGAAATTACCTGCCAACCATATCTCATGTTTGATATCCTTCAAACACAGAAGCCACTCAACTCCAAGATTCGTTGCACTGTTTCAGAAACTGTGATCGTTTATCTAGCATATTTGACATGCAAAACAAATCACATGTATAAGTAGCCAGTATCTAACTTAGATAATGCACAAGAAACAAAAAGAAGGTAAGAAACCAAAGTAGAAGAAGAGTATTGAAACTCAACTGCCATCATGAAAGGACCAAACTCAACTGGCATATAATCGTTCACTTATGCATCATAGCCCACTCTCAGGCGAAAAAACAATTCAGGTTTCCGACAAAATCCGACCTTGCATCTGCCACAGCAAAAAGAAAAGAAAATTGATAGTAAAAGAAACGGCAGAACATAAGAATATATGAAATAGAATACAAATTTCACTTCAAAATCAACTGACATCCATAGGCTTAAAAATTAGTAGCAACATAAAATTTTAACTTGCATTGAGTATCAGTATGCCTGATTTGCACGGCAAAACCAGGTGGTGAATGCATTCACCAAGTGTGGACAATCTTCAATGTTCTTGGAAGAGAAAATGAACAGTTCTGCAGCAGTGACTGAGAATCAGACAATGGGTGTGTTGATATGATCTTCAAGAACGCCTCTTCCAGATCCAGATTGAGAGATGCATTGTTCGACATCGATGAGACCTTGACTCTGCTTATAATCATCACAGGAAGCCAATCCTTGACAAGCCCCATCCTCACCTGATCCCAAATACATTCAGCATCAATAAACATAATGCAACACACATTTAGATTGTTTTAGGTTTAAATATATGGCATAACACCTTTGATCAAAAACCTTAATTGGCACCATTCAAAAATCAATAAAAATATGCAAAACACATTTAGAAAGTAAAAACATTTTAGCATAATACGATTTGAACAAAACCTTCATTTGCACCAATAATCTTTATAGTTCAGCCAGAAAAAATATACTCCTAAATGTGCATAGTCAGAGTATATTTGAACAAGCTCACATATGGCATATCACTATTTGAACAAAACCTTAATTTAACCATCAATCTTTATAGGCCAGTCAGCCAAAATATACTACTGACCTTATCCCTCAAATTATCATCACCCCTAGGCCCTAAAAACTAATCTTTATACATAATTAAGTACCTGTTTAGGAGCCAGAATATTCCCAATAGCAACATCAAGCTTGTTTGAATACTTGCAGGATCGAATGCCTTTTTCAATTTCAGTTTTAGACCTATCACACCCTCAAAAATTTTAAATTATGATTCTTTAGGTGCATTTTTCATCTTATTAACTTCAAAAATGGTCTTATAAAAGTAATTTAGTGCTACAAATAACAATGACTTATATTTACAAAATTATTTTTTGATGTCTACCTTCTATCCATTAAAGGCTTTCTTGTAATGATTTTTGAAAGAATTCATAGAGTTTTCATTGTCTTTCTATTAATTCATATAGAGGAATGAATCTTGGAGTTTAAGAAAGGGATGTTGGTATCTCTTCTAAGCAAAACCAAGTTCTAAATGATGATGAGGATGAGCAAACTATATAAATGCCAAAATCAGACACGTAGATGATTGATATTTGCAACTAACGGGTTCACATAACGTTTGTATGAAATCAGAAAAATATTGTATACTTTTGTGACAGATTCACAGACATTTATCCATCATTCTGTCAATCAACAAGTTTTTGAAAATAAGAGAGAACAAAAGAACTTTATTTGTGGGGGTGCCCAAATCCAATATGGTAGGTTTATATATTATTAACATTGTTACTGATATAATAAGTATTAGCCAAAAGTAGAGAAAACATCTGCTACATTCCAGTTGCTAAACAAGAATTCAAAAGGCTGACCTTTCTATGCAAACATTCACTGTTTCTGGGTCTCTTTGGCAATCCTTGTCAAGTATCCTAACTGAAACTCTTGTGCCATTCCACTTAGCTATTTGATATGATCCCTAAAGAAAGATTCAAGTTTCAGAGTCAGTAATATTTGGCTGTCGAATTAAGTCACAAAAGCAGTAATTTTGATTTAGTTTTTGGCAGAAACTAAGTATTAAAGCTGGGCCACAGAGTAGCGCATGCCTATACGAGTTGCTAAAAAGGTGACACTGAACATAAAGCTTGGTTGGATTCGCAGGTTAGCAATAAAAAATGAAGTGAAAGAAGATTATGATAAGAATAAGGAAATTAAGGGAAAGCAAAAGGAGCTCTTTTGCCAACCGAAAAATTGCAGCAAACTTTGTTCATTTTTTCACATTTAACAGTCAAACCAAGAGTTCATAATTCAGGTGGAAAAGGTATCGAACCTGAGACCAGTGAAGTCATACTTGGATCATACAATGTTATCGGAAAATACAGCTTCTTTAAACCTATCTCCTGATTCAAGGTCGTGGCCATTAAAAAGAAGAAACCAGAACTAAATACAGAAGACTCAAAAGTGAGCTGCAATCATTCAGAAATTACAGAAACGCCTAAGACAATTAATTGAAGGTCAGATTCACAATTCACACTAAAAAATGAATATTTAGAGGGCACAATTAAATGAATATAACAAATTATACTTTGAAAACTCCCACTCTTAAGAGCATGAAACATAATGTATGAAGAAAAAATGTGCAATTGAATACAGTACCTGACTAAAGTTATCGTTTTTAAGTTCGAAATTCTTGAGATAAAGCAAGAGTAAACGGACGGTGACTCGAGCAAGGGGGTAGCAAGTACAGAAGAACAAACACCAAAATAAAGTTAGACCAACTGTGAAGCATGAAAAGAAATGAGAGTTCAAGATGACCTTAAAATACGTTCAATAAGTTGGATTTTCAAAGGCTTTGTGATCAACTACCATCCATAAACAGTGATCCATCAAAAGAATGCTTTTTTGAGCATAAATAAACAACCTTGCTCTCTCTTATCATCACTGGCAACCTACAACGTCCACATAAACAGAACTGGCCGTTTAATATTTAAGATTTGTAGTTCTGTAAAATCCATGAATAAAAATCACATTTCAAAACATAAAGTACCTTCGCGATTTCTTCTTTTCTGATTGATGTGAATTGTATAGCTGATGCGGAAAAGGAAAAAATTGCAGAGTCATCAATAAACAAAAATGAAATATACAGCACACAAGGAGATTGGTCAAGAATCCGCTGGCACACCACTATTCTGAGGTCAAACATCTTTCCTGCAAACGAAATCAAACGATTATAAGCATAACATTAACACTGTAAGAAACCATAAGAACAGGATAGGAATTGTTCCCTTCCAAGTCAGTGGAATCAAATACTATCTCAAGTAGATCAGTAAGAGCTCATCAAAAATCCCACAACAATAATAATTTCAATAATAGAGCAAGCTAGAATAGTCTTTTAGGCCGAGGCTATTAAAACCACAGTTAATCAACACACTCAGCAATTTAAATTCAGTTGATTCATAGTTTGAATATGCAATTTAAGCCACTGCATTGCAGATATGCAGCTAAGAAGTTTCGTTCCCTATCAGCATATATAGGAACAAAGTTGTAACATTTATGAAAAGTGATAGAATATAAAACTATCATATCAGCATATTAATAAGTTAAGCCACTGTATTGCAGGTTCGCAGCTAAGAAAAATGATACGTGACTGTAAGGATTTTCCAGGACTGAATATTGAATACCTGGAAAAGGACTATTAATATCACAGCAAGGAGACCGACGGTCATTGCAGCACCATAATAGACCACCGGGGAATTGCTAAGGAAAGTAGCCATACTCATCAAAGTTATTCCCAAGACTAAGAAAATAACTCAGTAGAAGAAAACTTCTGCATAAAATCAACATTAAAAAATTGTTACCTTCTGAGGTACTTTGACAGCTGCATACCAAATGAACAAACAAAATTAACCTTCCTGAAGAGAAACCACAACAGGCTGAGGAGAAGAAACCGCCATCCGTATGTCCAACAGCTTATGATCAAAAGGCGACATTGATCGCATCCTCGACCTCTTACTGAACTTATCCCACTGGCCTTGACCACACATTCCAATTCCAACACTCGCATTTCTACAGCATTCACAAAAACAGTAAATCAGCAAAATCGTCAGCTCCAATATTCAGAAAGTAAATCACAATGTCTTGCTCCCTTTTAACCTCTAAACCACAAATGCACCAAAACTGTGGATATTAAAGCAGGACATCAAATCACAAAAACACACACATGTGAAAGCAAACTTCCACACCAGGAGGCCTACCGCTGGACCCGACATAAGCAACTTTGACCCTCAAAGTGCTCGGGAATTTCTTCAAATTACTCAACCTAGGTAACCCCTTAATTTTCAGTCTCTCACACAGCACCTAAGCTCCACTTTCACACCCGGTGAATTCACAACCTCGGTACTCGGCAATAGCTCCAACGAAGCATTCTGCATTACATATGCAATTAGCTCAAAATTCAGCTCCGCGATCACATTACTTTAAGTTGCATTAGAAAGAAAAATTTGTCTATGAAACCATCAATTAAGCTAAATCAGACTATGAAATTCGCTCAAAAATTCAGCTCAGCAATCAGATAGGTCCAGTATCTTTAGTCGCATTAAAAAAGACAAAAACTTGTAGATGAGACCAGCGGTTGCAGCTAAATTCAAACTACGATTAGCTCAAAACTCAGCTCAGCCATCATATAGGTCCACAGTATCCTCAGTTGCATAAAAAAACGAAAACTTGTCCATGAAACAAGCGACTGCAGCTAAATTCAGACTATGCGATGAACAAACAACCGCACCAAACACAGAATTCCAAACAGAAGCAACAAAAACCACAAACTTTGATCAAAATTGAACAGAATCGCGATAAAATTACGAAAACAAACCTGATGGGAGAGGTGCAGCGAATTCGGATGATAGCGCCGGGCAGCAGCATCTTGTTCCGGAAGGGCAAGATAGCCAGGCGAGGGGAAAGAGAATGGGATTGCAAACAGGAATGGATCAGAGTGGGCTCAAAAAGAAAAGCACCTGGGTGGAGCGCCCATAGTAATTTGATGAGTCATGCAGGTGTGTGTCACCGTGGGCTGAGTAGAGGAATTAGAGGGAGGGCACGTGGAGGTCTTCGTCTACAAAAACGGCGCCACCGCGTACCTATTCTGTAGGTAAGGGACCGGTCATAGCAAGCGGACGAGGAACAGAGGCAGCAAGCACGTCGGCGAACAAAAGTAAAGTAACAAAAACGTATCACCGTACCTATACCGGAGATAGGTTGGACGATCCGCCCTTATAGTTAGTGTAGATACACAATTTTTAAATGTAGATAGTTGAACATTAAAAATGAGGTAATGAATCACGTTTTGAAATAAAATGCAAGAATCCATCACAAATCTGAAACTTAGACAGATTTTGGTAAAAATATAAAATAAATTTATATTAAAATATATAATGTTTAAATGCATTATCATTCGGTTTAAATTAAAAGATAGATGAAACATATAAATATTTTCCTCAAACTTTATGGATGGTTTGTTTTTTTAAAAAAACTTTATGGATGTTGATCATTATATGGTGTACATTATTATTCTAATTATTTTGCTTCATGTAATATTCAAAACTTTATCCTATAAGGACTTAAATTCGTCGCCAGAGATAGGTTAAATTTGTAATATTTTATTGCAATGAGAGTATATCATGATGATGTATTATTAATTACTATATAACTAAAGTTGGTATATTAATATTCTGATTGTTTTAATATATTATAATTCTATTATGTTTGTTTTTATTTAGGCATCATACTTACCTACACATACTTTCCTACTTATCATTTAATTTAATATCTAATTACTGTTCATTTTAACTTACAATGTATCTGTTTCGTCTTGCATTATTTCCAAAATATTTGAGATTCATTATTTTTTCATTTTTGTGGCAAATAAATTCACTTTTTATTATTTTTTTAAAAAATCACTTTTTATTAATATAATAACAAAATTGATAAGGCATTACATCATTTATTAGTTTTAATGCTAATAATTTCTTTAAAATATTATGAAATACTTTCTTTCATTTTTGACAATTGATTATCAGATCACGTTGCAAAATTATTTTAATTGCCAGCCACACAACATATACAAGACCTTAAGATTTTAATTAAATTCTTGCCATATTTACCTCCTTTGATTATTTAATTGATATATAGTTTTTGGAAAAAATGAATAGTTTTGATCTATCTGAAAAATTCATACAATTTTAATTTAGACATAATAGTACATTTTAAAATATTCAAATTTTTTCTTACATGCCGCGCAACGCGCGGTCCATAAATCTAGTAATAAACATAATACAATTTGCAAAATTAATATATAGTGTTAAGGTTGTGATGAATCTTTTGAATCAATTAGTGTGAAACGTTCAACGGATCAATAATGTAGGTGTTGTTGCATTCTCCGCTCACTCGTGCCCCTACATTTTTTTTACAGTGAGATCATATTTAAGTTTACTCGATTTACTTTATTAGGTGAGAAGTTCGCATATTTACATTTTAAATTTTAACTCTGTAATTATTTAAATTTAGGCTTTAGTGGCTACCATTTGATGTACATACTCTTTTTTTAATTCAATTTATAACCTCCATTCATATTAATTAAACATCCGAAATTTGAAATCGGTTTTACCGCTTTTGTAACCTCTGAAATCTGCTTCAAGGGTAATAGCATTTACTTCAGGAAACACTATGGAGTTGTTCAGGCGGGAATCATGATTCTTTACAACAACTCATGATCCTTTTCAGCAACGAGAAGAGTAGTAACTAAATCAGAGTACTTCTCATATTATGTATGCGATATTGTTGTTGCAAAGAAATATTTGATGCGTGGAAAGTAGAAAGAGTTGTTTTCCTAATTTCCTTGTCAGTTTTGCCCTTATCGCATCGCTCAAGTGAGTTGTTATCCTATACATTACTGAGTTGTATTGGTGACATTTGAATAGTTTTGGAACCTTAAGCAAACCAATTCAACAATCTATGTGGGAAGTAGTATATACTTCTGATGGCCAAATATGTCATTTAAATTCTTCCACAACTCGTACAGATCTTTGACAGTGAGCCATTCATTCTTTAGACCCACATCAAAATGTCTGCGAATGAATATTTAGGCTTTCGCCTTTTGAATATTGGTGGAATTGTTCCCTTCATGGAGAGTATCCAGAAGGTCTAACGACTCCAAATGTGATTCGACATCCACTGCCTATGGACTGTAATTATCCCCACTGATTCCAAGAGGAGCAAAATCAAGTTTCACAAGATTCGCCACTGACACAAAAATTTACAAGGTTCAGTCAATTTGACCTATATTCACGGTTGTACAAAATTTGTAGTTTCACGAATATATTTGTCAAAGGGATTACAATGGTATTACTTTTCTTGTAGAAGCTATTTGGATAAAATATCTAAAAAGACTTTTATGCTAGCAAAGGGGAAGGATGAAGAAGGAGAGTTGTGTGCACCTTTGAAATTCCTGAGAGGTTCGTTTTTCTTCATTCTCTCCGATTTAAAGAAGCAAACTCACTCATTTTACTTTTAAAATATTCCTAGTATTGTAAGGTAGATGTAGCCTTGCAAATTTTCCATTTATTGAGATAGCATTTCAACACTTCACCGTTTATTTACAACAATTTTCCATTTTTCTTCTAAGCAAAAAAATCAATGAACAAAAGTCATCAGAGGATTTTCTTGCAAATGAGGACAACCAATCCCTGCATTTCCCTCCACATATCTCCATTTGCCTTATCCTAATCAAAACCAAAACCATCCAATTTTCCTCCCCACCTTTATTATTATTCGTCAATATGCACACATTAGCAAATTCTTGGCTTCCCTCACTTGAATACTGCTACTGTCTCTCAGGTGCAAAATGGCCACCAAACTGGGATTTACAGTGACAATCCCTCGTTTTTACTGTGCCCCCTTCAGAAAACCACCCTCAAATTCTGGCCCGTTGCAGCCTTCTACATCCTCAGTATGCAGGGCAGTTCATCCCTTTAGTCTCGGTGGGAGCCGCCGGAGAATGCTAGTTCTGCCACCTTTGGCCACCACTGATCAGCCAGGTCTGGTTGCGTTCTTGGTTTATTCATTTTGCTGATTTGATATGGGTTTTTGGAATTAAAATAATTTTGTGATCAAAGATTTAATCTTGCTGGTTGGTTTTTGTTCTCAGGCCCGATGCAAGAAGATGAGGTTGTTGATAGTAATGTTTTGCAGTACTGCAGCATTGATCAGAAACAAAAGAAGTCTCTTGGGGAGATGGAACAAGAGTTTCTTCAAGCTCTACAGGTTGGAATTTCCTTTCCTCAACTTTGTCCGCATTTTTGTTCATTTAGTTGGCGTTTAATGAAGTCTTAGGTTTACTGTTGTATTGCAGTCATTTTATTATGAAGGGAAGGCCATCATGTCGAATGAGGAGTTTGATAACCTAAAGGAAGAGCTCATGTGGGAAGGAAGCAGCGTAGTCATGCTAAGTATGTCATAGTTTCTTTGACGAAGGATTCTTAGGCGGTTATATGATACTCGTTTGTAGCTTATGAGTAGTTGTATGGATGTAGGTTCTGATGAGCAGAAGTTTTTGGAAGCTTCAATGGCATATGTATCTGGAAAGCCAATACTGACTGATGAAGAGTATGATCAGCTGAAAATGAGACTTAAGGTGAGTAAGCATCCACTTACTACAAACAATTGATCAGACCCTAATTCGTTCAGCTTTCCAGATTTGTATTGAACATTTCATGCTGCAATTATTGCTAGACACTCTCTTCTTTCATTATCAATTGTGCTATCCTGGTTCTCGTGCTGTTCTTTCTTTATCGTCTTTTTTTTTGTGTGGCTTTATCTTGTCTTCTTTTTGGCTTTCTAGACAGATGGGAGTGAAATTGTGGTTGAAGGTCCACGTTGCAGTCTTCGCAGTAGAAAGGTATGTTTTTTATATCTCTAGCATCTTAATTTATTCATTTCTCTAGCATATCTCTAGCATGATTTTAAAGACTTAAAGTTGACAGTATTTTATTATTCTTTCAGCTAAAATTCTTTTGGAAGGTTTTTAAGAAGTTGCCTTTCACTTGACTGCCTGTGCTTTTGATTGCATTTTGTCTACCTCACTAATTAAGTGATATCTTTAGTGGTAATTAAGGTTAACTGTTTTACAATTTTGTGCCATATACCTCATATTGATTTCTAGGTGTAGTATGATGTCGCTCGTGGTCTTGGATTGTTAGTAGACTACAGACTGAAAACTATAACACCGTAGGGAAAGGATTATGGATGGCTCTTTGCATTGTAGGCTTTCACGCTTGAAATCTGTTTAACATTGTAGAAATGGAAGCCAGAGTTATGGTAAATTTTTGGTGAATAAGATGTAAAACATTAAAAATGATTCAAAAAGGACCATCCAAGCACACAATTTCCAGAATTAAATAGTACACAGCCCAGTAGAACTATGATGAGCCTACTCCAATTCAAAATAAAAGAAATAGCCGAGTAGAACTACTGGCCACACCCAATTCAAACTCAGCCTTAAACACAAAACTAGGGTTGTAGGGATCCAACTTCTTCGGTTCCTCTCCAATGAAGTATGGATACAGTACCAGTCCCAAAAGATAGAATTTCCTGTCTTCTGCCCCGACAAATTAGAAATCTTCTGATTTGCCTGAAGGGACTGGAACAAAGGAAGCTGCAAAATTGGGAAGCAGTCTGAGCACTAGAACACCATACAAAACTGTGAGCCACAATCTCTGGATGAGAACACGTACATTGATCCGTGGGGATTCATAGCCTGGTCTATCTAAAGTAGAGAGCTTGAACATCCATAAAAAAGAAAGCTTTTCTAGAAAGAAGTTTCTTGGACCAATGACCATACAACAGGACAGGTCCGTGTAAGTTTGCATAGGCCAGCTGCAACTTGAATAGGAAGCACATCATAAATGGCTCTTAAAAGTAATCATCTTTCTTGGTGAATAGAATACAGTAAGGCTATGTAACATGCAATCTGGGGTTCTTATGAATGTAATGTTTGTGTTAGATGTCAGTGGTCAAAAAATTATGAAGAATATTTAGTGATGCCTAAACAAGTGTATTTTTTTCAGGTCTACAGTGATCTCTCTGTTGATTATCTCAAGATGTTTCTCTTGAACGTGCCTGCAGCTGTTGTTGCATTGGGACTGTAAGTGGAATTTTCATTCATAATCTGAATATCTTAGGTTACCATGCCATACTGTTTCTTCATTTCCACCCTGCATTCTTATTGATGATCTGGGAGTCTCATATTTATCACTGCAGATTCTTCTTCCTCGATGATTTGACTGGATTTGAAATCACATATGCTCTTGAGGTATGAAACTTCACCTTGTCTGTTGTCGTGCCTTGGTTGTTTTGGCGTTGCATATTGCGCAGTTTTTAGTGACTGCATTAGATTCCTTAGCTCTTCTAATGCTACAATGTAACATGTTTGCACTCACATTTACATTGGATACATATACATCAAGTTCCAAGAGACTAAATGAAGTTAAGAAATTAACCCGCTCGCTGTTCATCAAGAGTTGACCGGATCATCTGTTAATTTTTGCAGCTTCCAGAGCCATATAGTTTCATCTTCACATGGTTTGCTGCCATACCTGTTATATTGTACCTGTCCTCCTCTCTCACAAAGGCAGTTGTTACAGATTTCGTGATCCTCAAGGCAAGATTCTATCACAAGCCATTCTTTTTACCGACATAAAGGTAGAATCAGGCAATTATTTTATATCAGAAATTTCTAATTTCTTTTTGTTTTTCATTAGGGTCTGTGCCCCAACTGTGGAACAGAAAACACGTCCTTCTTTGGCACCATACTAACAATATCGAGTGGCGGCGTTACCAACAACGTGAAATGCTCAAAGTAAGTTGACTATATAGTTGCAGTCTAGACTACCCTTTGTGGCTTGGTATAATTGCTTAGGTAATTTAACATTTCCACTTAACGATGATTTAAATTTGTGTTCTCAGTTGCCAGTCGGAGCTGGTATACGATTCAAAGACCCGCTTGATTACGCTGCCTGGGCAGTAACTCTCAAGCCAAGGTAATCTGATAAACTCTGATCTGCAATTCCATTCATTTTTACTTGAGGCCTTATTTTGACTGTGACTGGGTGCTTGCAACAGATGGTTCACAAGTCAGGCTTTGTTGTGCAGATAAAATTGCATTTTGCATTGCCAACATCAAAATGTGCCTATTTTAGTATGTGGAGTGTGGCGTCTTAGGTTGGATGCTGCCATAGTTCTTGAATGTATATTTTCATGTAACAGTATCTTGTAGTATGTGTTTAGAATGAAGCAGAAGAGAGACACTGAGAATAATACTCAGCAACATAACTTTTTAAGGAAATACAAGTGTTGTCTAATGCAAATGTAAAGTTGATTTTCTGCTTTTATAGTTAATTTAATTTTCTATTGGTCATGCCAAGTCACCATATTGTTACATGACCATTACTCCCACTGTTATATCATCATTGTGTAATTTTACCACAGGTTTTACCTCGATCCTAGTTCTTGAGTTTCTTCGGTTCAACATTTGCATTGCCGATTTCAAAATCCCTTTCAACGTATTCATTCCAATTTTAGGTTTTTGGGTGTTGCTATATAAAATGGGTATTTTATATATATTGATGAAGAAATTACAGGGAAAATAGCAGAAGCAGAAATTACAGTAGAAAGAGAAGAAGAAGATCAGCAATGGGGATGATCAGATGAAGGACTTGTGAGAGAGAATATGGTACCCAGCGGCCAGTTCACAAAATTGATGCCTTTCTCCACTCTCCAATTTCCTATTTGTAACAGTCTGTTTTGAGATTTGACCCGATCCTCCGAGGACACTCTTTCTCGTGGTTCTGAATATTTTCAAGAGTAACAAGTGACGCAACGTTTCCAGAACTTCAAAGCTTAAACTCACATAATTCCAGAAATAGAGAGATGCTATGATCACTGATTGTGGAGCTCAGAGATTCACTTGCCATGCTGCTCTAAGCTTGAAACTCAAAGATAATGCAGCAGCAAATGCATGTTTTTGAGCTGCAGTATTGACCCTTGAATTGATACACTTACAAATACTTCCATGGTTGTCCTAAGTTGCTTACAGATAACTGCAATAAAAAGCAAGCTTGCAAGCTGAACTATTATAACACCATGCATGACACACATCTGCAAGAAACCAAGCGATAACCCTTTCAAATACACAGCTCCGCATGTGATTCTCACACAAAGAAATCTGCATATTTGAATTCTCATGTCTATTCTTTTTCCCAAATACTGGACATCGCCTCATCAGAAAATGACTGATCAGCTGCTTGATGCACTTGCTCTGTCAAAGAAAATGACTCTTGTGATTCTTTAAAAAAACATCCCACGACGACCTGCCCAGCCGTGTTGAGTTCTGAACCTGGTCACCCGAACTCCTTAATTTCAACTCAGAAAATTGCAGATATTTATAACCTCCAGTCTTAGAATTATGCACTGGTGACAAATCAGCTTCTGAGTCTCGAATATCACCATTAAATATATTAGCCACTCCATCACTAACACTACAAGACATACCATCTACAATCAACATTCTCACGATGGCTCCAATGGCTTCAATCAACACTGTAACTTCCTTACTACATCAGCAAATAAATTCACTCTTCTCGAAACACAAACTTTTGAAATTATCTCCAACAATTCCAGGAACATTAATCGATACCGGAACTCTAGAAATGTTTGCCAGAATACCGGAGAGTGTACTAAACTTGAAATTCTCTTCACTGTCGAAGAACTTGAACTTTCATAAAATGTCTCATACATGCCCGGATCAAAACACCTTGTCAATTCCATGGTAAGGCTCCAGCCCACCTCAAAACCATCCCGTATCAGCACTTCATCGTCTGCAAAGACACAAAGCTCTGGCAAAATTCTATTTAAAACACAGATTGCCTCGATAATCAAATCACGTAATAAATTATTACACATCACAAGTGCATTACGATGAAGGTTTCCAGGAACCACATTCCTGTTCACAAGGAGTATACAATCTATTTTAAGGCACCACTTCCCTTGGAAAAAAAACACAAGGAATTAATTTAAATCACAGCCAGTGAAATTTTCAAATTAAAAAGAAATAAAAACACGGACGTGAATGACATGAAATTACAACAACCAGCATAACTCATAGTATTTCACAGGTTATTACAAACATATCATATTCATACACACACGGGATTAAAAAAGCTTTCTGGCCTTGCACAAAATATGCTATGAACAAGATCAACCTTCGAAGGAAACTTATACCAGCTAAACTGAGCAAAACAAAACTAACTCAATAAAATTCAAGCAAGTGTGACAGAGCCTAATAAGCAAACGATTTCACATATCCTCCATTTAAAGGGACAAATCTAAACTCACAAATGCATCAATTGTAATCATAAGACCGAACAAATCCAAACTCAAACATATAAAAGAGCCTAATATAAGCAAATCACTGAACCTAACAAGCAAGTAACACCCAATTTTGAAGTCCAAATCCACCTTCTGAAATGTAAGTGTTCTCAGGCTGATCTGATGTAGCGGTAGTAGCTTCAAAAACCTGAACCAAGTGGGCGCCTTGATTTAAAACAACCCCAGATATATCTGATTAAAAAGCTCCAATTCTGCTTAATTTCTCTAAAATCAGAAACTGCATAGTATATCTGATGAAAATGAGAAGAGTATTCAAGTGATTGCATGGATCATTACCTGATTCATATCCTCAATGCTGCCCATAAGAATTGGCGCGGCTTCAGCACCAAGCATCCCATCATTTTGTAACAATTTTCCTTACATAGCGATCCATCCTCCAAACTGCTATATTCCTGTCTTTTTCACTGCTTCTGCCCCAACCTGAAAGAATAAATCCACATGAAAGCAAATCCAACCGAAAAAGATTAAGACCATGGAACAACATTTGATCATCAAATGTGTATTTCTGCAAAAAAAAGTTCCAAACTACCATTTTTCTGTGCTTGAACAGGGAACATTCTTGCTCCTAAATTGAGCTTCATGCATTACTCGATTAAGCGTGTAAAGTAATTTCAAGGTAAGGTAAGGACTGTAACCTGCTGACAGCAAGATATAATTAGGCCATGTAAAGTTTGAGGACATCTGGTGATCTTAACAAGCACCCAACCAAGAGATGATTCAATGATAAAGATCAGAAGAACGGCTCTGCACAATATATCTGCAAGGCTCTGGAAGCTGTCAAAAACAGGTTCAAGCGCCTCAGGTGGAAACATAGTCATGCCCCTCCAAGAGTTCCTACACTAAGGTTACATTTCTGTTACATTCAAACGACTGTTGATTCAGAAGCAGATTGGTAGAAATGGATTTCAAGGGAAAACAGAAGAAGCTGATAAAAATAGTGGATTTCAAGGAAAAGCTTAAGTAAAAATATCATATATTACCTCAATGTCCATAGTGAATCAGATCTGTTCTGCTTCTTCTTCTCAATCTTCTTTAAGAGAATATCTTTGAGATCGTATGTTGGTTGGTGCTGGCATCCAACTGTACATCCTTAGCTAAACTATTCAAATGCACATTGGGGAAATTAAACAGTATTTCTACTAAAACATCTATCTTACCACATATAACACACAAAGGGTACCTTTGTAATAACTTGATGATGGCTCCCTTGATACAGATGCTGCAGCATTTTCCAAGGGCTGAGTAGTCAGTAATGTCTCAGTAACAGACTCGATACCATCTTCATTTGGACCCTTTTCTTGCGCCTGGTTGGTCCGTTAGCATCAAAAACCGTTACTCATTTCCACCAGACAGAGAATCTCCACTTTTCATGCTCAAAGGAGCCTCCATTTTCACTCTTGGACCGACATGAACCTGTCAAAACAGAAGCTCAGTGTGGTCATATTCTAGCACAGACGGCTAAATCTGCAAATCCACCACAAGAAATGGTTTCACGGTTCCTATAAACTCAAAGCATCTGCAGCTGTAAAGCAACAAAACAAAAAACTACAACTATAATAAAGACTGTAATCTGCAGCTGTAAAGCATCTCAAAACAAGCAATAAAATCGTAAAAGAACATAAATTGCAGGAAAATTTCATATAAAAAAGCCAGTGACTTTCCATTCCATATAAACAGAACATTACCCAGAACTAGTTAGAAATGTACGCATTAACATAATTCCCAAAATCAGCCTTCAATGGCTCTAATTAACACTAGCCTAAAAAAACAAACTATGCTACAAGACCAGAAACTAATTAAAAAGCCGTAGAGGCAATGGTCTGCCAGTGATCAGTTCAAAATCCCTCATTGCCTTGGAATTGTCTTCTGGCCAGTGGACCTCAAATCTCTGAATAGATTCCAAACCCACCCTTTCCTTAATTCTCCAGGTATCCCGTGCAACGTAGAACAGATCTTCCTGCTCCTTAATTTCATTGTCCTGCTCCTTCCTTTTCATGTCCTGTATCCGTGCCTTCGCAGCTCTTGCAGCATTGAGGGCTTCTTTGACGATATCAACATCAGGAGCTGATTTGGAGGAGGAAGGAGGAAGACTGGAAGGAGTATCAGGAACCCTCGCTATTAACCCATCACCTTCCCTGGTTTTCTTGATTTCCAATCCGTTTTCCTCACCATCGTCATCGAACAACACCGTCCTTTTCCTCTTTCGGCTGACCGCCGCCGCACCGCCGCCGCCGCCGACCACTTTCCCGGAACCCGCTGGGGCCGGCTTTGACTTTGGAAGGGAGGCTCTCCATTTCGCCCTGGCCTTGGCGATCGGACCCATTCGGATGAAGAAGGCGGCAGAGAGAGACGATTGGGGATGAAATTGGGAGAAACTAGGGTTTCAAGGGATTGGGGAAACTGGGAGAAACTAGGTTTTCGAGGGATTGGGGAAATTATGGGAGATGAAATTGGGAGAAACTAGGGTTTGGGATTAGGGAAACTGGGGATCGGAGAAGAAGAAGAAGAGACTGAGAGCGGGATGAATGAGAATGACGGTGGGGCGGCGGCTATTTATACTCGCGATTTGGGGGAAATTTTCAAGGGGCATTTCTGTCATTTCGACCTCTGCCAGGTTGGCATTGCGTTGAGGTTACGCCGGAACCGTTGTAATAACGGTCAGGTCTAGTCTTTGTGCTTATCCATAAGCGAAAGACCGAACTACCCCTTACACTTGCACTTATTTACCAAGCTACTCTTTCCAATTTGGCAATAGTCCTCTATTTCTTATTGTTTAACGGGAAGGCCCATCAGGTGTGGATAAAAGAACATAAATTGTATTAGTTAAATTTACGATGTTAGCCCTATTTTATTCACATATTAGAGTAATTACTCCAATTAACACATAGAAATTAATAAATTCATACATACCTGTTTGTGGATTTCTCTAAAAATGCACCAACAGCTCCAAATCCCGCAGAAATGAAGACGCCCAAGCATTCTTTTGATTTTATCCTCCAAGCCGGATATATCTTGCTCCAGCTTCGGCCAAGGAGAATGATTTTGAATCTCTGTCAATGAGGATAGGGTATCTTTAGCTGATGTAATGCTCTCCTCAAGCTCAGTGCAGTGTGAAAATGTTCTGATTCAGCACCCTTGCTGTCATAAAGAAGAAGGAGAATTACTGATTGCTGCTTCCACTTGTCAGCTGAGAAACGCCTAACTCCAAACGCCTGCCGTTAAATACATATCTAGGATCAATCTTATCCCTTTTTAATTTCTCACGGGGATCCAAAAATGGCTCGCATGACCATGCTGAGATTGATAAACATCCCTGCACTCGCACACGACAATGGATCAACCTGAATATGAGAGCGCGAAGCGTTCTTGTTGATCAGGTCAGCTAGGTACTGCATGATTTTTTCGCGATCGCCATTCTTCGACAGAATATTGACAACCTCTGTCAAACCATTTTGGAGTTGGTTCACCACACGTCTGACAGTAACCAACGAAGACAAAACGTCGGCAGATGATGACACCGAGAAATATTCCTGTCCAACATCTGCCAGGCTCTTGAAGACCTGATCAGGCAAAGCACTGACATGGAAGAAAGCTCCAAGGATGCTGCTCGTCTCAAGCCCTCTTCCGTTCAGTTTCATACCATTGAGATTGTCAGAAAAAGCTTTAGCTCCCATCGGAAATTTTATCAGCTTCGTAAACGCGGTAAGAGGAGATTGGAAATCCCCTAGCACAGAAACCGTAACAACGCTTGCACTTAAGCCCTCGAACACCTTCTTATATATAGGCTCCATGCTTTCGTAATCTCCCTCGCTAAAAAGATCCGTAACTACAACTACGTTGTCCTTCACCCTTTGTTTAACTAGCTTCCTGGTTAACCGAAATGTCTTCAAAGGAGGCATCTTGGAACCAGAAGGAGGAAGCTCCCAGACAGGTTTAACTAATCTTTTCCCAGCTGGGAAGTGGGATCCTCTGTTATATCCGAAACACTCATGTGAGAAGAATTCGATAGCTGATTTGAAACTGACGAACCTGCCAAGTAATACAAGTAACAAAAACACAGTTAGGTAGCAAGGAACCACAGGTTTATTTTGGCAAAAGTAACATGCATATAGCTACAACACGTGCCTAACAGTATGTTATTGACATAAAAGCACCAAAACGTAGAGGGCAAGCCCCCCTTCAAACTAAAATTTCAGTTTTACTAAACAAAATACCAAATGATCTCACAAAATGAATGTACCAATCATAGGAAATCAAAGTAAAACTAATCAACAAACCAATTTCCTCAACAGGCCATATCAATATTTCCTACTACCAAAAGGTACCATACTTTAACCATAAACTGCACTAATAACATTTATTTAGCAAACCCTGACTAACTTAAACCATAAAATTCCAGTCTGTCTAACATAATCAAGCAGAATAATATCATTAGATTCCGCCATGTTTTCAAACCATCAACGTTTAAGCCAAAAAACAACTCAACAATTCTTTAGTTAACCGTCCAGAATCAAAATGTCAACAGCTCTGATCATCATACAAAACCAGTATCAAGAAGCCATAATGCACAATTACACTACCTGAGCTACCCCAGAGAGAAGAAGAGGAAGGCAAGGACGGGGCCGAGGTGTAAAACACAGAGAAAACGTAGAACGCGGAGACGAGTATCCCAATCACCACACTGGCATAGATCGTCACGAAAGTTGGCTTGTAATTCGCCATGTCCTAAAAGGGCTGTTCCAAGCCATTTTCTCCCAGCTCTGTTGCACTCCCAATAAATACAAGAAAAATTAGGCTAAAAAGGGACTTAATCATAATTAACAACCACTTCAAAGGAACGACGGTGACAAGTCAGTGCACAGCAGGGCTCAGGCAATGACTGGTAGACATAGTGAAGATAAAGGATCCAAGAAAATCTATAAATTGAAGGCAAATATACAATGAAAAGGTTGGCCAACACAGACATATGCTCTCTCTCTCTCTCTCGGGATGTGTCTAGGCATGATGATTGACAAGGAACAGAAACAGACTCGATACATGGCACACACTTTTTTTTTCCGCCTTAAACTTCCCCTGCTAGTCTTTTTACCCTACACTTAGTCCAAGTTCATCTTCTAGAAGGAGGTTCATTAGAACATTTGCAAGTCCATGCACTCTAACTAAACTAGATAAGCTGAAAATAATACGTGGACTGAGCAAATACGACAGACAGTAATAATCTTGGCTTACCAGTTGGTTGATGAAATCGTTCTGCCACTTTGCTTCTGCATTAATATATTGAGCTACCTGCAACATTTCAAATTATATCAACACAATCCAAATTGACTTCAGCACGCAATAGGCCAAAACACCACCAGTGCAGAACATGCATAGAGAAAGGAAAATAACTAAGGAAAAAATTCGACACCAAGTCACCTACATTCATGCTTCTAACAGATGATATTAGCATCTAGTAAACAGAAAGATATGAGAAACAATCTCTTCACCACAAAAAAAAAGATCAATACGTAATACTATGACAAACCAAAAACGAAAGCTGGACAAAATTTAAGCTAGACTTTGAACAAGTTCTCTGTATGCAACATAATTAAGTTATACAACTACAATTCCACAACAAATTGAAATGTTCATCATCAACAAATTCAATAATCACGTTTTTCTTTGCACAAAAGTGAAGATTTTAAACAAGTAACAGCAGTAACTAGCATACTACGAGAGGCAAAAAGCTGGTCATATCAATAAATACTGTTCTGCAACGACAAACTCACGTTTCTTAGCTGACGAACTTGATTGCGAAGACCGGAGATGCCTTCATCGAGGTCTGTATCAATAGGATCGATCCTCAACTGTATTTCATCCGCTGAACCAACCTGCCGCGTGCTTAAACCTTCCCTGCTCAATTTCATCAACAAATTAGGGCGAAATTCTCAGAGAAAATTCACCTTTCTAATTATTACTGTAAACAGAAAATCACCTCGATCTGTAAGCTCCTGTGCCATGAAAGTCACCGGCTCTGTTGAAATTCGACGCCATCGGAGCACCGACAATCAACTCGCCGCCGCCGAGATTTCAACGGAATATATGCAGAGATGGTTTTAGAATGAAAGTTAGAAAGAACCGATTTCTTCTCGAGGTCCGTCCGTGCCTGTGGCGGAGGAATTATGTCCGTTGGATTGGATGAATTGGCAGTACCGACGGTCAGATATCAATCTTATAGGAGGGATTTTTTTCTGACCTGTCCAAAAATGAAAATAAAAATAAACATTCGGCGGCAACTGAATAAATTAAAAAAACGTTTGTTAGTTTTTCCCGTCGACTGAAAACAAAGCAACCCGGGCGGCGCCCCTAAAACCCCTGCAGAATCTTCTCATCGCCGGTAAGTTTTTCATGGTTTTGATCGCATTGATTGACTATTTTGAAGATTTTCGGTATTTCTGGGCTTTTGTTGCTATGAGTCAGTTTCTAGCTTTGATTTTTCAATCAATTTGGTCCTTTGTTGGATATTTGAGAATCATGTTTCAGCTTTCTGTATGGAGTGGGCATGTAAATGTTATTTTGTTTTTTCTCTGCTTAGAAACCTAAGGCTTCTAGATTGGTTTTCTTTGTGAACTGCCATTCACTTTGAAGGATGCATTGATGGATAGACTGAGATGATTAAGATGTGTTTTTTTTCGTCGAAAACACATTCCTTTTAGCACCCCAGTTGTATTTTACATAGTGCAGAAAACCGAACAAAACTCTTGCCTAAATCTCGCCTTACTAGTATTGTCTTAATTGAATCGAAGCGGTATTTGAATTGAGTAATTTTATTTTGTACGTTTCATAACCATGATAGGAGAGGTAGAAATTAGCTGGCTGATGGTTACAAATTATAAAGTTTCCCATTTGTGAAGTTATGAGCACTCCCGTTTTAATTTACAAAGTGAAGGAAACTGAATGAAAATGATAAAACTCAAAAAATGGGTGGATGTGACTTATGAGTACTCTAAATACTGCCTTGCTAGTATTTGGAATGAGATAATTATAGGGAATGGTTCGAAGTAGTATTTGGATCAAGTTTACGTTGATGTTGTTCTATATGTTTTTTGCGTTGTGTTTCTCAAAACCATGAGATGAAGAGGTCGAAATGTGTTAGCTACTTGTCTGAAAATAATTACAAAGTTTTAATGTTTTTCCCAAGTTCATTCAGGCAAAATATCGAACACCTCGGTTGCATAATGAATCAACATTAAGTTGGCGGCAAACTGTTTAGTGACTCAGTCAAACTTGCAAAAGGAAACAAAGCAAATAAAAAAGATTGGACCTTTTCAAGTCATTTATGATCAGGATTGAGCAAATCAATGTACAAATTGCCTAATTTGGGAAAACCACAAAGATTTCTTGATTCATTACAATCAAGCCCTCCACCTGAACCCAACCTAATTCCCCTGTAGTGATAAAGGACAGCTTTTCAATAACATCCCAATTCTGAAAATCTGATGGCATTCTTCAATTCAATCAAGAATTCTGCAACTCTTTTAGCAAAAAGGAATGATTTTTCGAGGACCCTTTTGGGAGCAAGGTGCATGAGCAATGTCCCGGAGAATTCAGTGTACGGAGGGCCGAAGCCTCAGAACCCGAACCAGAGAGTGACTCTAACCAGTCTGCGGCAGAAGTACAGGAAAAGGGAGCCCATTTCCATGGTGACAGCGTATGATTACCCGTCTGCGGTGCATCTCGATACTGCCGGGATCGATATCTGCCTGGTGGGGGACTCTGCTTCCATGGTGGTTCATGGACATGATACCACCTTGCCTATCACTCTGGATGAGATGCTTGTGCATTGCCGCGCGGTTGCAAGAGGCGCCAAGAGCCCTCTTCTTGTTGGGGACCTTCCATTTGGTACTTATGAATCCAGTGTTCATCAGGTAGTTGCTGTTTTTGAGCTCAGGATTGTTTGTGTTCTTGCATTTGTGTTACTTTGGTTGATAGGAGATGAAATGATGTTTCTTTTGTTTCTGTATGGCATGTTCTATGAGTGAATTGTAGTGTTAATTGTCCGAAAACTGAACATGTTGCTATTGTAGTGTTGCTGACAAGCTTGAAAGTTCTGCACTTGCTCTTATCATATCAGGTGGGATGGATTCTTCATGGCTCTCTAATGAAAAATTTGTTCTTGAATAGTTTTTCTGCATCCTTGAGCTGTGTGTACTTGTCCAAGAGAGCAACTTTATGTTAGAATTTCCATTCTTTATTTTCCGAATGCGTGTTTTTGGAGTGACTTTAGAAGTGGTCAATCTCATGGTCTCAACCTCTTATACTAAGCACATTGTGTTGGAGAATGGTGTATGGGCTTCAGATATGAAATGAATATAAATTGTGCTGTCTATATGAAGGTTTTGCTCTTTCTGAATGTGGATTGTGTGCTAGCAAAACTAATGTTTGTGGTTCTTGCTTGAGTTGGAGTTAGTTATCGAATGAGCAATGGTTGGTGAGATTGCAGTTTGAATTATGAGCAGGCAGTTGATACGGCTGTACGGGTTCTCAAGGAGGGAGGAATGGATGCAATCAAGCTCGAAGGTGGGGCTCCATCAAGAATAACAGCTGCTAAAGCCATCGTCGAAGCAGGAATTGCTGTGATAGGCCACGTTGGTCTCACGCCACAGGCTATCAGTGTCTTGGGAGGCTTCAGGCCTCAGGGTCGAAATGTTTCTAGCGCCGTCAAGGTACTTTTGCAGTTTACTAATTGCTTTGTAGAATCAAGAATCATGAGATGTTATATGATTCATGTGGTTATAATGTTTAAAGAGTGTCGATGAAATGATTGCAGGTTGTGGAAACTGCCCTAGAATTGCAGAATGCAGGTTGTTTTGCTGTGGTTTTGGAATGTGTTCCGCCTCCTGTCGCTGCTGCTGCAACATCAGCTCTCAAGATACCCACCATCGGCATCGGTGCTGGCCCACATTGTAGCGGCCAGGTAAGTTGAAAACTAGTCTCATTTTTTCCGCTCATCCTGAAATGACGACATATCTTCACTTCTGACAGTTACAAAATTTTAGGTGCTCGTTTACCACGATCTCTTAGGAATGCTGCAACATCCCCATCATGCCAAGGTTAATATCAGCTTCTTCTTCCTTTTTCATTTTGGTCTGTAATGAGATGTGTTTGTCGGGATCATTAGTCGCGAAGCATTATCTTATTTGCAGGTCACTCCAAAGTTCTGCAAACAGTATGCTCGAGTTGGAGATGTAATCAACAAAGCGCTTTTGGAGTACAAGGAAGAAGTCGCGAAGGGCGCCTTCCCTAGCTCTGCCTACAGTCCCTATAAGATTTCCACGGCCGACTTGGAGAGCTTCTCGAGCGAGCTAGAGAAGCTCGGCCTGAGCGAGGCTGCATCTGCTGCAGCTAGCGTTGCAGACCAAAATCCCAACACTCCTGTGTGAGCTTGTGCTCTTATGTTAATTAGAATGAATTAGTGTTATTATTAGCTTTCACTACATAACACAATAATTCAAATTAAGAACTTTGATTACTGGTTGATGAAAGCAGCATTATCTTGCTAATATACATGATTCATTATATCATATATGTCGCAAAATATGATATTTCGTCAGCAAATTAAATCGTATAAAAATAAGAAATGAGATCCTTAAGGGTGTGTTTGGTTAGGCTAGATTTTGCAAAACTTGGACTATCCAAGTCCAGTTTTGTAAAATTTTATTTGGTTCGATATTTGGAAAGTTCAGATTTTTCCTTACAAAATCCAAGTTTTACTTTACGAATTCTTTGCAAAAGGCAAAGTCCAAAATTTTTTTTTATTATAATAAACTTCCAAAATTCACTCCAACCAAACAAGGTTTTTGTTTCAGAATTATAAAATCTCAAATCAACCATACAAGATTTTAGCAAATCCACACTTACAAAATTTCAAACAAAATCTAGACTCTCAAATCAAAGTACAGACTCTCAAAATTCACTCTAACCAAACAAACCCCAAAGGTCCCCACGAAATTGGGTGGGAAAGGTGTGGTTTTTTTCCCTTGTATTCTTTCCGAGTACAGTCTTCCCTCTGCTTCACCATTTATAGGAAAAATCCGGTGCACAAATTTGGTACACACACAAAAATCTGATCTTTTCTTTCAGTCATTTCAATCAAAGCCTTAACCAAGATCTCATAATTTGCCATTCTGAAACTCTCATGGCATTCTTCAACTCAATAATCAAGAAGTCTGCAACTCTGATAGCCAAAAGAAGCCATTTTTCGAGATGCATGAGCAATGTACCCGAGAACTCAGTGTACGGAGGTCCGAAACCTCAGAACTCGAACTCCAGAGTGACTTTAGCCACGCTCCGACGGAAGTACAGGAAGCGGGAGCACATTTCAATGGTGACTGCGTATGATTACGCTTCTGCGGTGCATCTCGACAGCGCCGGCATCGATATGTGCCTCGTCGGAGACTCTGCGTCCATGGTGGTTCATGGACACGATAATACCTTGCCTATCACTCTTGATGAGATGCTTCTGCATTGCCGCGCCGTTGCGAGAGGCACCAAGAACACGTTTCTTGTTGGGGACCTTCCTTTTGGTACATATGAATCCAGTGCTCATCAGGTACACACATATATACACACACGCGTATATATACATCCATACATGCATATATAACAGTGGCATAATCAGGATTTCACGAGTAAGACATAAAAACTTTTTTGCATATATAGTTACAATAATTCAAAAATTAGAACTTTGCATACTCACAATAATTCTTGTAAAAAATATAAGATATAACAGGAAAGTGGTGGAGAATTTGTGTTTATATTTAGTGTTTTTTTAATTTATAAGGTTTGAAATTAATGAAAATTATTAAAAAATTTATGGATACTATAACAATTTTCAAGAAGTAGTGGGGCAATATTTATAATTTTCAAATTTAACTCTATAAATTGAAAATTATTTTTTTTCCCTGGGCGGCAGCTGCCACCCTTTGCACCTATGTTGGCTCCGCCCTGCACATACTATATATATATATATATATATATATATATATATATATTTTGGTGGTGTCTGGTGTGTTAAAATATAGGAATCTTACAAAAGATGATACAGAAGTACTAATGCTTTAAGATGATTTAGAGTACCCCTGAATGTGATGTTTACAATCTCTAGAATTATATATGCTGAACTTTAAAAATTAATAGATGAAAATATGGGTGATGGGTGAAAAATGAAATGGGTTATGGGTGAATGGGTAATGGATCGATGATGATGGGTGATAGGTTACATGGATGATGGGTGGATGGGTGAAGAAAAAATGAAATGGCGTGTGGGTAATGGGTGATGCTTCACCCGACCCAAACGCGACCCATTGTCATTCCTAACTCCCATCACATCCCATATAGAGGGAGGGATAAAAAGGCTTCTTTGTTGCTTTTAATTTTCTTAGCAAATTCGTTATATCGTTTTATCTATATTTCAGCTTATTACTTCCTTTATTGTTGTATGTGTTTATTTCTGAAGTAAAAAAATTATTTCTTGTATATTAATTATACTGTCTACTTGAAGGTTCTTATCTCTCAAAAACTGTAGATTTATGTGCTTGTCAAATAATGTTTGTACTTTTTCCATGAGTTGTGTGTTTTTACTGCATGAGTGATGTACTAGGCAGTTGATGTGGCTGTTAGGGTTCTTAAGGAGGGAGGAATGGATGCAATCAAGCTGGAAGGCGGAGCTCCGTCGCGAATAACAGCCACTAAGGCCATTGTCGAAGCCGGAATCGCTGTAATGGGGCACATTGGTCTCACACCACAGGTATACGATAACAATACAGTAATTATACATGCATGTCCATTTTTACTAAATACAGGTCTGAAAAACACAATATGTGGCTTGTGCTAGTGCACTCAAAATATTATATTTTGGACCTGCATTAGTAAATATGAACCTGCATGTATCACCACTCTAACAATAACATCAGCTTTGAATTAAATTGAACTAAACTAATTTTTTTTAAAAAATTAATAAGTTGGGAAATTAGGCCCTAAGACTAGACATAAAAGTTACTCTCACAATCATTGTACATAATAACTAAAAATGTATTATATAACTAAATGTTTGATTATATTTCGTAAATAACAAGTACAACTAAATATCTCTAATTTCATCCTTAATCTTAATCACAGTCTATCAGTGTCTTAGGAGGCTTCAGACCCCAAGGTCGAAATGTAGCCAGTGCTGTCAAGGTAATTGCATTCTACCAGTTGTTTTACGGAATCAAGATCTATATGATCTTATACATTTAATATGAATATGTAATTTTCGTATGTATGAAATGACTGCAGGTCGTGGAGAATGGCCTAGAATTACAAAATGCAGGTTGTTTTGCTGTTGTTTTGGAATGTGTTCCGGCTCCTGTTGCTGCTGCTGCAACATCGGTTCTCAAGATACCCACTATCGGTGTCGGGGCTGGACCGCATTGTAGCGGTCAGGTAACATAATCTACCAGAATACTTTCACTCAAGATGGATGATTGTTGTCACAGCTTCTTTGTCTATTTATAACTCGATATTGTGATGCCGTCTTAATCTTCTCGATCCTTCTATTTCGGCAATGCTGATCTGCTTGTCCAGCTAATCACAGCTACAAGTAGTCTCCAAACTATACTCTACTTCTATAGCTAATCTGAGGAAAATATAATATTTCCTCTGACTAAAATACAACTCTAGAATATATTCTCTATCTAATCAAATCAGCATCAAATCAATTTTCAAATATCATCTTGATTTGCTCGAATATCTTCTCGGTTTCTGATTCTGCTTGAGCAGGTGTTTAAATATCAGTATATTTAAACATAGTGACTTGTACAAAATAGCCAACTAAACCTTGCTGAGTCTTTTGGACTCTTCAATCTAGTTCCATTATTTCCATCTTAAATAATCACATCTCTTCAATTATTATAGTTTTGCAATTGCAGGCGCTGGTTTACCACGATATCTTAGGAACAATGCAACATCCTCATCATGCTAAGGTTAATAGTAGCTTTATATGTTAGTTTCAGTAGGTTTGTAATGAGATGTATTTGTTGGGATAGTTAGTGTCAAAACTTCATCTTCATTGCAGGTCATGCCGAAGTTCTGCAAACAATATACTCGTGTCGGGGATGTAATCAACAAAGCCCTTTTGGAGTACAAGGAAGAAGTCACCAATGGTTCCTTCCCTAGTTCTGTTTACAGTCCCTATAAGATTTCACTGGGCGAGTTTGAGAGCTTCTCAAACGAGCTAGAAAAGCTCGGCTTGAGCGAGGCTGCATCTGTTGCAGCTGATGTTGCAGGTTTAAATATAGACTCTGTTGTATATGCTAGAGGATAAAAAATATAAGTTTTGAATTTGTAACTAAGACCATTAAGTTGTGCTTGCCAACTTAAGTAAATAAATTCGCCCATATTTTATTTTTTTTAATTAATATAAGTAAATAAACTAAAGGTAAATGCCGAACTGTTGGATTGATTTAGGATTTGAAATCCATATCCTGGGCGAATTTGAAATCCGGATCTCAGTTCCGGATTTCAGCCCAGATTTACCAAAATTATTAAATATTGGGTAAATGGAAAATAAATATTATTTTAATTAAAATCAACTAAATTAATGCATTCAATATTGATATATAGCAAAATATAAAAAGTCAACTATATTAATGCATTAAATTTTAATATATATTAAAAGTAACGTATGTCATGCGTATTACAAAAACCAAATATATCAAAATATGAAAATTTAATTAAATTAATGCATTCAATATTCATATATAGCAAAATATAAAAATTCAACTACATTAATGTATTAAATATTAATATGTATCAAATTATAAAAAGTCAACTAAATTAATTTATTCAATATTAATATATATCACAAAATAAAAAGTCAACTATATTAATTTATTCAATATTGATTTTCCTTTTTATTTAAATAATTCAATTCAAAATCCAAATCTATACCAAACAAGTATTTGAAATCTCAAAAACTCAAAATCCAAATTTCAAATCAAGGATTCTCAAAATCCTAAAACTAAATCCAAATCCTTCAAATCCTCCAATCCAAAAGGTACGGAATGATAATGTTCCAAGAAATAATATACATTCCTATCATTTAGAAGGGTTAAGGGTCTTAGGACTAATAGTAATATATGAAATGTACATTCAGGAGTAATTCCCAAGTAACAAGCACTATAATATCCTTCAGACAGAATGAACTTTCATATATTAAGATTCACTGGGAAGGGTATGTAAAATCTCACCAATGAAATATGTGTGCTTGCTGTGGCAGCATTATCTCTTCTAGGGTGATTCTCCGGATTGCATCCACTTGCTTGATTTCTCCTCTGAAGGGCTTCTGAGCTTTTCTTCTTTGCTGCAGCAACTTTTGTTCCAGCTTCTTTCCATTTATTATTATCAGTGGAAATAACACAGTCCAGTGCTACATTTCTGATGCAAACTTCATCAAAAAGGGAACCGCTTCTCCCCTGATGAAAAATGTGCTCCAAGGACCATCATCGGGCAAAAGAGCGATCCTCACAATCTTTTCGACACCTTCTTCCACAGTCAGTATGCCTGAACGGAAGTTGAGATCAGTTTTCACATAACCAGGACACACACAGTTCACCTTCACGTTTTGCAGCTTCTTAGCCACGATGCGAGTGTATGCATTCATGGCTGCTTTCGAAATTGTCTACACCCCAAAGGATAAAGGCCATCCTTTTGATTCGAAAGCTCCTTCTATAAGGACTTTCAGATATTCATTCAGCACCTCATCCACTCTCTCTTCTGTGAGTCGATCAACATCGCTAAATATCCCCTTAGCCCATTACTTTCGGACATTCTGGAAAAATAAGAATGGATTTACCTATTAAAAGCATCGATTCATTTGATTTTGTTCAAATTAACTCAGAATTAAAACTAAATGGCAATGTAATGTCACCTGTAGTTGTCCACTTTGTGAGGAAACATTAACAAAACTTGGTGACTGAGATAACTGGAGAAGTGGGAGAAAGGCCTCGATCATCCTTTTCGCGCCATAGTAGTTTGTTTTGAAGCAAGTCACCGCAGATTCATAAGTTTGAGTCAGCATCTCCCTCCAGTTCTTATTCTGCATAAATCCACTTGAAGGATTAACCAAAAAACTTTCAAGACTTTATAGAAATGAAAGAACAATTTCAAAACATTCATATGAGTCCAGTCCAGTTTATCTGAGGGTCACATGGCAGTTCAAAAGAGAGTACTTACCCTTCCAGCAGCTCGAACAGCATCGGTATCTACCTCAGCTCCACCTATTCCGGCATTGTTCACCTGAAGCACATCCATTCTCAATAACTAGTAACTCAAACTAGTTTATAAAAAACTTAAAAAACCAAGAAAATACATATAAGTTGCTTGTTCTCAAGCCTCAAGAACTATAAAACTGAAATTAAACATTGGCTTTGAATCAGTACCAAGATATCGATCCTTCCGAACTGATTCTTGATGAAAACAGCAAGCACAGCAACACTAGCTGAATCTGCCGATGAAAGATCACTTCACCGGAAAGTCCACCGGAATTTTTGAAGCTAATTGCCTCACAACATCAAAACGTATCCCTTGTTTGTCCGGTCACCACTGCAACTCTGCACCACACAAACACCAAAAAGAGTAAACAGATTAGAGCACACAAAAACGCACATAAACATCATACGGATAACAAGGAAAATTTAATAACTTAGTATTTTGTTCCAGCTTCTTTTAATTTCATAGAGCAGCAAGCCAGCAATCAATGGAAGCTGTTTCTTGAACCAGAAATGTAGCAACATGCAATCTATCACACCATCATGCCTTAAACTAACATGAAAAACAGCTAAAATAATCAGCAATCCTTAAATCAAAACTTACCAATTGAGACACTGGCGCCTATGATCCGACCCCAAACCCCACAGCTGCAGCATCGTAAGAATCTGATAACTCCCATGGCCGCTGCCCCAAAACAATCACAACAGACTCAGACTCATTCTCCCCCAAATCAATGGAATAGCCCCAAAATCCAGCGAGGCGTTCAGTGAATCAGCAGCCAAAAGAAGAATCCATTGGTTCCGGTGAAGAAAATCCGTGGTTCCGATGGCGTTATGTGAATTGGTGAGTCTGGTAACTGGTGAGCTTAGTAGCCATCGGTTTCGGTTTCGGTTTCGGTTTCGGGTACAACACTGAGACTGTGTTTTGCTGCTCTATTTCTATTTATTTTTCTGTTAGAAATTTTTTTTATTTCAAAATCAAAATTATAATGCTTCAATTACAAAAATACTAAATTAATTTTCATGGCCCCAACATATATTGTAAATTTGTAATACCAATTTTTAGCCCCAACATTTAAAATACACTATTTTTAGCTCCAACATATAAATTTGATCAATTTATATCCCTAAACTCATATATGTTTAAAAAATCAACTTTATGTAACGGTGTTTTAGTAATTTCATATTTATTTTCATTCTTTTTATCCAAAACTTAATATCTAAAAATATAAATAAACAAAAACAATCGTGGAAAAATACAACAAAAATATTATAATTTGTTATTTGAAATATATATCTTTTAAATAGATATTATCCTCTTTGTTTTAAGAAAATTTGAGAAACGAACGAACATTAGATATTTAATTTTTCAAACTATATTTTTTTAATAAAAATGTAATTAAAAATATAAGTTTTCTGAAAATAATCCCATATAGTTTTTGATATATTTCCTACAATACTTATGTTTTAAAAGTTTTTTTAGATATTATTTTGAAAAACTAAAATTAAAATAAATAAGAAACTACAAAAATGGCCTTCCAAAAAATTGAATATTGGCTATGGGGTTATAAATTGATCAAATTTATATGTTAAGGTTATAAGTTGTGCATTTTAAATGTTGGGGTTAAAATTTATTCTAACATATGTATGGGCCATAAAAATCAATTTTGTCTTACAAAAATGCTAGTTTTAATTTCCGCGTTAGCAACTATTTTAAGAAACTCAAGTCCCAATTATATGTTACCACAATATGCATTTGTAATATAGTTGCTTATGATATATACAAACATCATAGTGATAGGAAACGTCATTCTGAATGTAATTGGAATTATTAAGTATTTGTTATTATGTACAAAATTCGAAAAAGAACTACTAATTACATTTGAGAAGTTAAAGTGAAAATCTCACTGAATACTACATTGATAGTTTTACAGCCAGTTTTTGCTTCCCTAAACTTGGTGGCATAGAACTCTTACGCACTGCTTTGTTCTTGCCCTTGACAATGAATCATATAACTATCCATGGAAAAATACCGGTTCGTTCAAGTAAATTTCAACAAAACACAATGTTTGTCCATGAGCCTTGTTTATTGTCACTACAAAGCACAGCCTCACTGGCAATTGAGTACGAATAAAAGGTATCTCATGTATGTCGCTAGTTTAGCTTTGAAGAGGTATTTTCGGAATGAACACTTATTTGCCTACGTGTTGTCCCGTTGCAATTTCTGCTAAAATGGCAAAGGGGTGAACTGTTTGCAAATTAGGCATGTTGCATTGCATAAACCGTCAGGCGAATTTAAATTCTCAAGTAGAATAGTGGAACAATTGACCTTCAGCTGCATGTTAAGAAAACCCTCATATTCGCCATGTTGTCGTTGCTCAACAGTTGCATCATTGCTTAGATACTCAAAAATCTTTCCCCGATATCTCCTTATCATGATGTCATTAGTGTCATCAACAAAACTATTTTTGGGACAAAGAATGCACCTATTTATCATCTCATGTGCATTACTTGTGTGCCCATTCAAATCCGTAAATACATTTATTATTAATCTGCTATAGAAGAACAAAAAACAATCATTCATTTCAACATTCATGATGCATTTTTGTAAACAAAACTATAATTTATATTTAATTTTAGGTATGACTTCATATACATGATTCGGTCATTTGAATGTATGTAAGCACTACAATCTATGCCCGAAGGAATAAGCTAAGTTGCTCCCTTCCTTATATTTACGTATGAATAATAAATTAGTAAAAATTCATGTAGCAATTATTATTTTAAACATATGTAATAGATTCCAATATTCATAGTATTCATGGGCATACAATGATTATTGTTAATGGATACAATAGATTAGGGCATTAAACAATAGATGATGAATATTGAGTCTCATATATAAATGGCTAGTTCAATTAAATAGGATCTAAATAATTTTTTTTGTAATACTTCTTTATAATACATGGTAAAAAGGAAATTGTGAGTATAATGTTTTTTAAGGACAATTTACAACTTTTGAAAGTCTGAATAATTTGCGCAGAAGAGAGCATCAAGAGTCGTGTATAAATAAAAACTGGCCTTTCAAGAGATAATTCCATATTGGTATATGGAATAACAACTTCTTCCGGTAAAATTATGTTTCCAAAATTATCACTTGGTTGGCTCATGTCCTTCTCCCATCCTGAGCAAATATTCAGAAAATATAGGATCCAGTAGTGCACGCATATTTTGGATGAGTATCAAATCTTTCGTTGACTTCCACAGACTTGAATTAACAATGCTTGCGGTTACTTGATTATCCCGAGTACCTTGCTTATTGCAGGCAATGTATGTCGGAAAGCACTCCCAAATACAACATTTACCACCAAATACATCTTCATTATCCAATAAATTCCTTAGCAAGCCATCAAAATATTCAATTGTTTCTCTCTTTGCCATGGAAGTTTCATCCCAAATCCCAAATGACGAATTTGGATATAATTATAAGGGATGCAATGGTGCTTTGCTTGCTAACCTGTCATATGACGGTGATTATTAAAAAGCAATCATGTACTTATGTTAGAAGAAAATCCGTTAAATGCACAGAGTATGTAAAGCTGTAACGCAGATGGTAATATCTAAATGATTTTTTTATAGTTTAATATTTGTTAAAAAAAATTCTTGCTTTTGACTTTTGCATATGTTAACAATTATTTGTTGGAGTGATTTTGAGTTTTCAAGTAAACTTGCGCAAACATTTCCAAATTCTTTTTTTACTATCATGAACTGAGATGTCAGCACTGCCTTTACTGCTAAAGGTTCGCGCTCCTATTTACCTTATTATTGTATATCAGTTACTCATTTCACACTTACAATAAGATGTCCTTTAAATTGAATATATGAGTCTTTTCTGTTGATTTATAGGCCTTCTAAAGTTGCACATGTTATCCTCCAGAATCTCCTATTTGGATTATGTGCAAATCCTTATAACCGAAATATGTTCTCGTGAATTCTTAATAATATAATTTATGAAAAAATTATGCATGTTACTTTATTGTAATCCTTAATTCTGCTAAGTTGAAGAAGCGGTTGAGTTTTATTTTTATTATTGTATACCAGTTACTTATTCCACACTTAGAATAAGATATCCTTACGAGCGATTAGAAGAGTCTTTTCAGCATGCAAATAGTCCATTTTACAGGCCTTCTGGTCAAATTGCAATAACATATCTCCTATTGCAAGATGTTGTTGTGTGTTGTGGTACACAAAATCTGCTTTCTGTTTCTTAGCTACAATTATCCAGAGCAAATGAGTGCTAATGAATGGCCTAATTTCATATTTTTCGAAAAAAGATTTTTTAGAGTTTGATTCGCCTTAATTTAATATGCTCTTCCCAGTTTAATATGAATCTAAGTGTTACGGCTGAAAGATGTGTTTACTAATTCTTCAAGTAAAGATGGGCATTTTGAGACATTAAAACGTGAGATAAAACGCGTTTGATTCTGCTAAGGGCTGCAGAAATCACAAGGTAAAGTTGATATATACGAAACAAGATACTCCTACATGCATATAAAATTTTGTTTATATTACCCTTAAATGCATCTTCTAATTAGAATAATAATAAAAAAGCAAATGGCAATTTTATAGGTTTATTGCTGGTGTTTCACACATGCTTGAACACCACGATTCTTGGCTTATAGGGTAGTAATAAGAAAGAAATTGGTAAAAAATAATTGGTTTTTAACTTGACATGTTAGTCCGATTGTTGACTCCACTAGAATCTTGAATCTAAAGTGTGATGTCGTTCCTCCGGGCAATATTGAAACTGCAACTCCTGATGTGGCTACAACAAATGCAAGGCCACCTTCATTCTGAACGCTTGCTAGTAGACTGAGATGCAGAAACATTTTACTGGTACCTCCAGGGCCATCAATGAAATAGAATTGTCCCTTTCCTGAATAAATTGAAGACATAATTTCATCAAATTCAACTTTTTAATTGGCATCCAACCTTGTAAGTAGATCCCGTTTAGATGGAGGAACGTACATATCAGACTGGATGTCATTTGAGTACATTTCCGCAAAGACTTTATCTGAGATTAAATGATAGTCTGTAATATGATTCCTTATCTGCTCTAGCATCCTATTAATATCTGAAAGGAGAGCTCCTGTAATCCTCTTCATCAAGCTGACATCAACAATGCATTTTTTAATGGGGATCTTCCAAAGACTATGTTCATGCACCAACTGGTAGGGTTTGTTTCTTCTTCACATCTGAACTATGTGTGCAAGTTGAAGAAGCCAATTTATGGCCTCAAACAAGCTCCCCGAGCTTGGTTGCAGAAGCATAGTCATGCTTTGCTTCAACACGACTTCAAGCTATGCATTTCTGTCACTTCCCTCTACATCAAGTCTCATGGTGGTCATGTTATTTATGTTTTGGTTTACGTTGATGACTTGATCATCACTGGTTCTAATTCCAACTTAATGATAAGTTCAAACTCTACCTGAACTCGGTTTTCTCCTTGAACGATCTGGGTCATCTTAATTTTTTCCTTGGCATTGAAGTACACCATCTTTCATCAGGTTTACTTCTGTCTCAAAAGAAATATATTTTGGAGATATTTGATCGTAGAGGCATATTTGGTGCTAAGCCGATTTTTTCTCTAACCACTCCCGGTTCGTGGCTCAAGGCTTCAGCCTTTAGGTGATCCTTTTCCAGATCATCATCTTTATCACAGAAGGTGGATATATAAGTTTTTTTTGCTGGGGTGAATATATATGTCGAATAGAATATATACCAAAATTTCATTCAATTGAATGGTTAAAAATTACATAATTAACCAAATCAATTGAAATCATAAAATAATTATGAATATGGGTCTAATTGAATAAGAATAATACATATGAAATCAAACAAAATTGTAATATGAAATAACTAAAAATAGTATAAAAAAATTATGGCATGATTTGGAGAAATATTTCAAATAATTACAATTGAAACCCAAATTACAAAATTAGCCCCTAATTAAATCCTAATAAATATACTACGAAAATTATATTCTTATTAGGGTATGCGGAAGGGACTAAATTGAAAACTATTGAGTTGAACTGAAAATATTCCATAAGGCTATAGAGAAAAATACCCTAAAAGAACTGAATTTATGTTTGTATAAATTAAACTAAATTTCATCACATCATATATTTTATCAATACTGAAATTGAAAAATATGAAATTGGATTGTAAAATTTTCAGAGAACAAATCCCAAAAGAACTAGGTTCATGTTTGCACAACTATTTGAATTTGAAGTTCTTATTTGAACGTGAATTGACTGATGTACTAACATTAAACAGATCAACTCAATATTTAATCAATTTCAAGACGTGCAAAGTAAAGTCGCTCCGTAAATAGCAAGGAACCATGAAGTATACATACACAATCGTTGTAAGATTTATCCCTAAATTTATTCATGTTTGCAAAATGAATAACATCAACACACAATTATCTTTAGAAATATAATCCATTTTATGTAATAAATATTATCAGCATGTTACCGGAAATCTACTAGTGAGATAATAAAACCCTATCCAACATTTCATAAATGATTTCAAATGATTAATTATTAATGTCATAATTCAACTGTCGTGCCAGATCCAGTTCGTATTTACTTATTTGCGGTCCGTATTTTTAATATATAATTATATATATAATAATTTTGATATATAACTGATTTGTAATTTATATGGAATTGTACATATGTCTAATATATATAATTATAAAACATAACACACATATTAAAAATATATTTTTTATTTTGAGATACAAATAAGTAAAATCCAACATGTATATATTAGAAGTCCCTAGTTCAATCAGGCTTCCACAAACATGACCACCACCAAAGCACTCCTCGGAGAATAATGTCGGGACAATTTTAAGCACACAAAATCTACAAAAACTCGACCAATAGATTTCTTAATTCAGAAAAATGTTGCAAATTCGATGCAACCAGAAATTAAGAATACACTGAAATATCAAGTACCTCCTCCCACGTTTCATATATTGACCTTTTTGTAACAATTAAAAACAATTAAACAACCAGTTGACTTAATTTAGAGACATAAAAATTTATAAAAAAAAATTGTTCGTGGAGGAACACGAAGCCAATCATTCTCTTGATCATAACCAAAAACCTATAAAAGGGCTGTGTTTGGAAGTCAATCTGGCATCAAATATTTGGTCTAAAACTCCTCATCATAACACAAAGCAAGAACAATGGCTTCTTCTTTGCTTCAAATTTTGAGTTCCATCATTTTATTTGGTACATTTCTGAAGTTATCGTCGATTCCCACCACTTCAGCAGCTGGGTACTATTCAACACCAGTTTTCCGGCCAATGCCGTGGCAGCTCGCTCATGCCACGTTTTATGGAGACGAGTCCGCTTCTGAAACAATGGGTGAGATTTTATTGAAAGTTCTTAACGCAATGTATAATATTTAATGGGTGTTGCTATAAGCAATCCGATATTTTACGCTTATAGTCCAAAATATCGTGTAAATTTATGAAAATATCCTCACTTATTAGGTTCATTGAAAATTTTGGCAATACTCAGAGGGGCGATATTGTAATTTTAATGATATTTTAGACTATATTGAGTACATTACCGAACTGCTTATAACATTTCAGTATTATATTAATAATAAATACTTGGCCATGCATGAATATTGTAGTGACAGTTTCATATGTTTTGATATTTATCAGGAGGGGCTTGTGGGTATGGAAACCTGTTCAACAGCGGTTATGGCACTCAAACCGCCGCTTTGAGCACGGTGCTATTCCAGAACGGATATGCGTGTGGGCAGTGCTTCCAGATACGGTGCGTTCAGTCACCGTACTGCTACAGAGGATCTCCGTACACAACCATAACCGCCACCAATCTGTGCCCTCCGAACTGGAGCCAAGACTCTAACCATGGAGGGTGGTGCAACCCGCCCCGTACCCATTTCGACATGGCCAAGCCTGCTTTCATGAAGATTGCTCAGTGGAAGGCCGGCATCGTCCCCGTTCAATACCGCAGGTTTCTTCATTTCTTTGCTTCCACTTTACACAGATAATAACAAAAAGGTTCATTTTTAACTAGTTTCTCTTATGGCACCTCTTTTTCAGAGTATCGTGCATCAAGAACGGAGGGATTAAATTCACTCTGCAAGGAAATGGCTACTGGTTGCTGGCGTTCATAATGAACATCGGCGGCGCAGGCGATATCGCGAGCGTGGCGGTGAAGGGAACCAGAACAGGGTGGATGAGCATGAGCCATAACTGGGGAGCTTCATACCAGGCTTTCACAACCCTAGGAGGGCAAGCTCTATCCTTCAAAATCACCTCGTACACTACGAAGCAGACTATTGTACTGAACAATGTCGCCCCTGCTAACTGGCAAGTTGGGATGACTTACCAGGCAAATGCCAATTTTCACTAATTTTGCCTTGAAACTATGTACTTGACTCCTTTTTGCCTTTGTTACATATATACTGCCTCATGACATGTATTCATATACTGAGACTTTCCTTTTCTTGGTAACTTTTCTGAAGTTTTGAGTTGTAAAAGGTTTCTTGTAATTTTAGAATTACATATATCCAGTATATTTCAATGAGGATATACGAGGGATCAAACTTTATGCCTACTGTTAGTATGTTGTAATGATATATCATTTACTTGTTTTCTCTATTTATAATATAAAGAAAATTTATTTGTAATGTTAGAAATTACCTGCCAATTACAATAAGATCAAAATTTAACCATCAGAAAATTGTTATATAACTCTCAGTTCAGGCAATAGTGCACATGATATAACTTTCAGTTATGGTTTAGTGTGATTATGATCTTGTATTTTAATTAAAATTAATTTTTCCATAATTATTGACTGAAAATTTGTAAAAAGACAAAAATAAATTTAAAAATCTGAATCGATGTGCTAGTGTAACAAAAATAATCTCATTTTGAAAAGATTTAAAAATATCATATTATTTTTAAAAAATCTTTCGTTTTTAATAAATTTGTTGGACACCTACTCCAAACCGCCGACGTCGATATTCTGCCTACATGACCCGTCGGCGGCACTCAATTTTCCAATTATCTGTCGACGGGCCACGTAACCACGCTTCAAGATTTATAGGGGAGGCGCACTGGTGGCACTGGTGACTGGTGAGGTGAGGTCGGGGAGTGGGTTAGCACCAAGCACCCATCTCCAAGTAAGTTGGTCCGTCGGTAATAGTGATTAATTTGAATTTTATTTTGAGTAAAAATTAAAGGGTATCTGTGACATTTTATATGAATTATTAATTGAAATTTAATTATTAAGTATGTTCAGAGTCATATTTGCAAAGGTCTGCCAAATCGAAGGTTTTATAATCACATTAAATAAGAATTGAGGGTTATAAATGCACTATTACCAAAACTGCTGGTCATATAAACTTTTTACCCCTTAACCATTTTAGTTTATTAAAAGATAATCATAGTATCTTAATCCGACTAATTATTTATAATTGCATTGGAATAAGAGATATTTCTCACTCATAAGATTTTCCACTGTTCCACACACCCATCCACAACACACGGGCATCTCAGCCATTCTTAGTGTCGGCCCAAGAATTTTGCGGATTTGAAAAAAAATAAAAAATAGACCTATATTTTAATTTGATTGTAAAAATTGGGCCTTTTTCTTAGTTATTTTTTGATTCTTTATGTATAATTATTATTTTTAACAGTCTAAATACATACTAAATACGCTTAAATTTTATAAAAATGAGGTCTTTTTTCGGCCCAAAATTGGGGGCATGAAGCAGTGAGGTCACTCCCTTCACTGCTTGGGCCGGGCCTTGTCGCACTCCCAATCCGATGCAGCAGATCGGGCTCATGGAGGATGAAACCGAGCATATAGGGTTCATAGAGGTTAAAACCATTGTTGCTTTGACGGGGAAGACCATCTCCCTTGATAAGTTGTTCTTTGCGGACAAGGCGCATAGCTAGGTTACCATATATTAAACTCTAGCAATAAATTTCTGCACATAGGTTGCCATACATGTTGATTAATGAAATTTAATTCCTATGCCTTGATCCAATTCAGTAAAACTAACTCTTCTTAATTATCCTCTCATCAATCCTCATGAATCCCTTCATTTCTTCATTCAACTAATTCAACGTTACCATGTCGATCTTTCCACTTTAATTACTTATATAATTAATTTCTTTTCCTAAAAAAACATTTATGATTTAGTCCTTAAAATCTTAATTCTAAGAGAATTATCCCTTCAAATTCTAATCCCCTAAAATAGTTCCAAAAGTGATTATTTAAATTTTCGGGTCTCACACTTTCAATATCAATGACATATCATCATCCAGATGAAAGATTCTTAGATGCAAATTACGTTAATCAACTTTCTTGCGCTAGTACTAAAACTATAATAGCAACAACAAGGACAGACCACTTCAATCATCTTCCTCACATACCAATAATCTGAACTCTTAGATACAAAATACATTCCAAATAACACCAAACTAGAAGCAACATGAACATACACTAACAAACTAGCAACATCATGGACACACACCATTTTGCCAACTTCAATCCTCTTCCACACCCTTACTAGCAACAGCTGTCTTCACTTCTTCATCTGATACTTCATATACATACAAACATCACAAAATGTCAGTCTTATCATCTACCCTTATGAGATTCCAACATTAGTCCAAATACCGTTGGAGGTATTAAGATGGAGATAAACAAATTGGAATAGCCAACAGATGATGCATATTTCAATTTTAGTGAGAGACGGAATAGATGATGCAGCCACCAACATAAGTTTTTCAGTCTACTCTTACATGATAAGATAATATAAGTTCAGAACGAGACAATCACAAAATAATCTTCCATTAAAATTTTTACCTGAATGTGCTCAGTCAAACCCTCCTCACCCAAACCCTCCTCAGTCAAACCCTCCTGTATTAAAATAAGAAAAGAAGCACCCATATTCAACTATCTTTCAAATATGCAAATACAAGATGCATGGTAATAAGTTTTTTTGTTATACTCTTACATGATAAGATACCATAAATTCATAACGAGACAATCACAACATAATCTTCCATGGTAAGATAATATAAGCTCAGAACGAGACAATCACAAAATATTCTTCCATTAAATATTACCTGAATGTGCTAAGTCAAACCCTCCTCACCCAAACCCTCTTGTATTAAAACAAGAAAAGTAGCACCCATATTCAACTATCTTTCAAATATGCAAATAAAAGATGCATGGTAATAAGTTTTGAGCTTATACCAAATACACCAAATACACAAATTAAAGATGTAGCAATTATAATCAAGTTTACCTTGAGTGGAGCTGGAAGCTTTAGAGTTGTCTTGAGAGGTATCCAACGGCGATTCACATGGCCCGTGATATCTTGAGCCACCCATGCAACCCCATCGGCAACACCATTAGCACCTTCATTGGATAACATCAAAATCAGTTGAAGAAGGATTTTGGATCGTTGGATTGACATCATAGGCTTCTCATAGATTTTGGAGACAACCCATTCCACTGCGATGCATTTCTGCTCATAACTGGAAAAGTTTCCATAATAAACCACTCTCAGGGGTTTAAGTAACTGGAGCGATGGAAATTTGCGCTGCATAACACTGTATAAGCGATTTAAGAGGGGGAAACGAATGCCTGTGGAGTACCTAAGGCACCTATATTCGGAGAGCTGGAATTAAGTTGATAATCCTACTAAAAGAAGTCAAGAATCCTTCGTACTTAACCTCCTCTTTCAGCACTCTCGCCCTAATGGCTCCCACCACAGTAAAGATATCAGTCCAATATGCCTACCCCATGGGAATACAAGGATTTGAACCGATTCTCCTCCCCTTCCAAGTCCCTTTCCCATAGTTGAGTGTCTCTCACACTCCACTACTCAAACTAACATCACCAACCCTTACCCCATTTCCACCGGCTTCAACCAGCCTGACAATGTCTGCATCTCTCTGCTCAACACCTTCAATCTTGGCGAGAGAAGGAATAGCCGATGTAGCTACCAACACAAACCTCTCTGCCAACCCAGACTCTAAATTGACCCTAAGCATGACCATGACCAACTCACCCTCAAAGACAGCCATCTTCTCTCCAGAAGAGAGATGGTGAAAAACAGTCCCCCAAGCATTTCCCTCCTCACAATCCCCACAAAATTGCAATCCCTCCAAAAAGGAAGGTGCATGAGGAGTATCCCCTCAAGAGACTCTCCAACACACGAAGCCATGCCTCCTCCTGCATCCCAACACGGGCTTTCCCCCTAAACATCACCATGGCTAGCTCTCCCTCAAACATAGCCATCTTCTCTTCAGAAGAGAGATGGTGAAAAACAGTCCCCCAAGCATTCCCCTCCTCACAATCCCCACAAATTATAGTCCCTCCAATAAGGAAGAGATAGGAGGAGTATCAATCAACATACTCTCTAACACATGGACATCTGCCTCCTTCTGCATCTTGTCATGGGATTTGCCCCATTTACTAACCTTTCCATCAATGTCACCTTAATTTAGTTCAATTAGATACACATAGAGTGAAATTCTGGAGAGAGAGAGTTGTAGTATTGGGAAATTTTGAAGGTGGAGAAAAGTTGAATAACATTGTACAGGTGACAAAATGGATAATCTGGTTGGAATATAAACATGGTTTTGTGAAAAAAAAAATGCAGATTGTGAAATTAAGAAAATGTGAAAGGAATGTGCATAACAAGGAAAGGGTGACATCTTCGCCGCTTGCGATTGTGTTCTAAGATTTTGAAAAATGTATAGCCGCCCCCATTATAAAAAGAATTCTAAATCCGCCCTAGTCATATTTGTATAATATTAAGTTGCCGAGCAATGCAGTGTATTTATCAAACATGTGCATTTCAAATACTAAAAAATATTAACAGATGATAATAATTTCCTTGACCGCGTTAAAATCATTTTATCTTCAGATTCAGGGAGGCTATAGAGAATAAATAGATGAACATGATACATGATCATAATTTGTGTGAAATTAAATGATGATGGATCTTATTTTAGAAAAGACCAAAGAATGGCTAGTGCTACTTTATTCTTCATGTGAGATGGAAGTGACAAGTTGTCCATTTTAAAGAAATGGGGTGCTACACTATCTGGTGTATTTCAAGCTTCAAGTTAAGTATTCTGAAGTATATCTGAAAATGATAATTTAAATTACCATTTGGAGAAAAAATGTTTGACTCGTTAATACACTTATAATTTCATTTTTTAGTTATACGGGTTCCTCACTTGGGTTACAATTAAAGTGCGTCTTTAGTATTGACTTAGTTTATTACAAATATATATTTATATGATATAATATGCACTTTTTTAATTTTTAATGCAATATGAAGTTTCACAAATATATTATATGGACTCTAGTATACTTTGTTTATTATAAAATTGTAATACAATTTCATATCAAATCGTTTCATTTGCAAATTTTATTTGTAATTTAAAGTTCTTAACATCTTTGTATAAGAGATTTCTTATTTTCTTTTGAAATCACAGTTAAATTATATCGGTGAGAACATCACTATAGGAATTCTTATGTCACTCGACACAAAGCTAAATGTCATGTCCTAATTGCACCGAAAAGAATATTAAATCATGTATATTTTATTGGTACTCTTTTTAAAAGCAAAAAATACAAATGCAAACACTACTAATAAGGAAACAAATTGTACCACTTAAGTTCTGAATTTCCATTTAAATAGTTACGTGGCCTTTATCCAATAAAGTTGTAAGTCCAATTTATTTGTACAGATCTAATTTTGATTTGAAATATGTAGATCCGCTGAATTAAAATAATAAAGGATTATATTTTCTTTTTGAACCTCCAGCAGTAAATTAGATTTGCATTTAGTGTTGATTTGTTATTAAACAATCGACTCCAAAATTGTTATTGTAATTCAACTGCACCTCTATAACTTGCGTGAATGTTACAAGTAACAATTTCATTGTGATCGAATCAATCGCATTTTACTCTATTTTCGATTAAAATTATATAACATTTGAAACTTGATCAGTCTATTAAAAAAGAAAGTTAGAGTTAATTACTGAAACAAGATTCATGCAATTAAACATCGTAAAACATCATCAGATTAGTATTATAAAATCAAATAAACAGCATCATTATACTCCTAAATTGGATCTAATTCCAAACTGATTGATTGATTGAACATTTGATAACCAACACCATCCATGGGTGATTAAAGTTGGAGTGGGGAACATGGTATGAAAAAAACAATAAGCATTTTAGGAGCCCCAGCCATGAGCATGAGGGGATGAGTTTGCCTACATTCTAATCCATAAGCACGCCAACTTCTCCTTTTCTTTACCTTTTGACTTGCACCCTCATCATACCTTCATGCTCCAAATCATTTCCCCAACCATTGCCACCTCCCAAACCACATTTCAATTTAAAGCCAAGCATACCAAAGCATGGATTAGATCCAACCTATAAAAACCCTAAAAAACAACCACTTGATCTAGTTTTTTTTAAAGAGAATAACATTCGTCCAGATGATTCTGATATAAGCCTTATCAGGCACCAATAAGATAATGACACGTGTACAATTGTAATGTTTTAATTGGTTAAGATATTTTTAGTAAAGTTCTAAAACCCTAATTTAGAATGTCTAAACCCGTCTGGGTAACGATTGAACACGTGACCCAATCATAAATTAGTTAAAAATGACGTGTCGTTATTTAATTGGTGCCTGATAGTACCAATATCAGGATGATCCTGATATATATTAAACTGTTTTTTAATTCATATCTTGTTGTGCTCGTTTCTAGAAATGAAACGAATTTCATTCGAAACTGAACTAAACTTAATCAAAAAAATAAATTAGAGAAAATGATATAAAAATACATTTAAAACCAAATGATATAAATCAATTAAGTAGCCTAACCTACTTGATCAGAGTCCTTACCTTAGTTATGAGAGATTTCGGGATCAAATCCCCCTACCCCAACTAGCTCTCATGGGATTTCTCCTACTATCCAAGTCTCCATTTCTTTTATAGGTAAAAGGCATGCTCAAGTGAGTGACGGAAACTGCATCGTCTAACATATAAAGTGTGAAGCGGCGATGTACATCACCTGAATCCACTAACGTAGGAAGTGCGAAAAAGCGTAGTACATCACCTGAATCCATGTATTCGATTAGTTCGCTGAAATGTATATTATAAATATATATATATATATATATATATATATATAAACCTTGATGTTGTTTTTCAATTTCACTTTCTTAGAAAAAAAATAAATCATTTGAATTATCCCTTACCCCTATAAAATTTGGTCTTTCTAACCTTGCCTTTTACTTCTTCTTCTTCTCAAACATGAACAAAAGAATATCAAGTTATACTGTATGGTCAACAGTGACTTTGACTTCTCCAAATCTCCCATGTTTTCACAATTTCACTTTCACCTTGATCACCTTTTCTTGACATGCCTTCTATATCAAAACCCTTTTCCACCGCAATTTTCATAAGCCAAACCATTCTCAGATGGCCTTTCTCCACACACTCATCATACTCATACTATTCTTCACACCGTCTTCAACCACAACGGCCGGAGAAATCAAATCAGCTCGGCTACTCGATCTCGTGATCAGAGACTACACGTTCGAGAACTACGATAAATTCTTCGGCACAGGAAGGCTCCACTCCGTCAACCTTCCGGCCAATCTCTCCGGCATAAAAGTCGATACTGTGAGATTCCGGTGCGGCAGCCTCCGGCGATATGGCGCGAAGTTAACCGAATTTCGAATGAGCCCCGGGTTAATCATCAATCCATGCATAGAGAGAGTGTTGGTGATCACACAAAATCTTGGATCAAACTGGTCGTCTATATACTACCAGAACTACGAACTGTCCGGCTACGAACTGATTTCTCCGGTGGTCGGACTTCTTGCGTACAATGCCGGCGACAATATCAACTTCAGCACGCCATTCGAGGTCGCGATTCAGTCCGTCACGAAAGACTCGATCAAGATCGATTTCAACAACATCACGAAGGAGAACCCTAGTTCTTCATCTGGGATCATCCCATTATGCGCAAGGTTCGAGAAAGATGGGAAAGTAACTCTTTCGAACCAGTTTTCCCCGAACGTTTGCGTTTCTTCGAAGCAGGGGCATTTCGGTTTGGTCGTGGAGTCGCCGATGATTCCATACAAGAAGCGGGAGAGCAAATGGAAGATCGCTATCGGAACTTCCATCGGAGCTGCGCTCGGAGCTTTTCTTCTGACACTGCTTTTGATTGCTTTGTTCGTTAAAACGAAGAAGAAGGCGAGATTGGATGAAATGGAGAGGAGAGCTTATGAGGAGGAGGCTTTGGAGGTTTCCATGGTCGGCCATGTCAGAGCTCCGATCGCCGCCGTCACCAGGACGTCGCCGGTGATTGAGCATGAGTACAGACCACCTCATAGATGATGATGATGGTGATGATAAAGGTTTTTGACATTTTGATTTCGCTAACTGATTGAATTATGTGTATTTAAATTATTATTTTAACTGATATTCTTGGGTTGTAATATAATCGAAGAGGAAATGGAACGTTGTACTAATTAGTGATTTTGTTTTGCCCCTTGATTTTATTATTCATCTTGTTTATATGTTCTTTAATTCATATAATTGAAGATTATAGTTTAGCTTAGTACATTTTCTTCCCATCTTTTAACGTGCATTTTTTTTGTCAATCTATTTTAAAATGTCAATATGTACAAATTTACTTTAAATGAAAGCTAAGGTACCGCTCTATTAAAAAAATAATATTTTGAATTAGATGTAGATGTGGATGACATGCGCTCGAGAGAATAATTACTAATGATCTAAAACTATGATGAATGTTTGCTTTAGGAAGAATTTTTATTAATTTTTGGCAAACTTTAAGAAGAATTTAATTGCGTGAATTCCTAGCTAGTTCTCACAATATCATGTTGAAATTGTAATTGTACTATCTTTCTTCCTAGTTTAAACGGTACACTTTGACTTTTTTAGATAAATCAAAAATATTTTTATCATTAATATATTTATTGTGTAATTATGTAGTATGAAAATTTGATATTATAAAAATGCAGGCAATAAAAAGTTAATAATATCTTATATATTCATATTTGATTAAGATCCTGTTCAGTTCAACTTATTTGGTGTTGTGATGTGCTGATGAGTAATGTGATGTGCTGTGTTGATCAGTGTTGTGCTGATCTTGTGCTAAATAGTGCTGAAAGTGTTGAATAATATTCATTTAAGCTTGAAAAAAAAATATAATGTTTATTCTCAAGAAATAAAAATTTTATTTAATTAATATTATTTTTACAAAATATAAAATAGTGCCCATTAGAGCTTAAATGCGCTGAGCTGAACAGTGATGTGCTGATGAGTGCTGATGAGTACTATGCTGTACGCTGATCAGTGTTATGATGTGCTGACCATTGTTGGGTTGTGCTGAAATGTGCTGCAATAAGTTGAACTGGACATTGCCTAATAATGTTACTTCAATTTGAACGTTTAAGATGCTTAATTTTGACTAAATGAATATGAACATTGTGCACCTTGAACTGGCACGGAAGGATTAGGCTTAAGGATCGATTATTACTGAATATTTTTCGCTTTAATTCAATTCAGTTTATTTCAATATTTTTCAATTTTGTACAGTCCAGTCCAGTCCAGTCCAATTTAAATAATATATAATTTGATGTAATTTATCTTAGCTTGTTATATTATATTATTTTCAATATAATTTTCAGTTAAAATCAATTTAATTTAGGAAATAGAGAGCATCATATCAAAAATTATTTATAGAGAACATGCCATGAATCTTAGAATTTAAATTCTGAAGTACTATATACGCAATCCGATATTTTACTCAGATTAGACCAAAAAAACTATTGAAATTACACTATCGCCTCTGATATTGTTAAATTTCTCAATAAACATAGTAAATAAGAATATTTTTAAAAATTCATAGCGTGTTTTGTATTACAAACGTAAAATACCCGACTGTATCTAATAACACCCTACCATTTTAAATTACAACTATTATGTAAAATTCTCCAATATTGTACAATACTTCCTTTTGAAGGTTTATTTATAGCGTGGTGAACCAAATAAATTTCACCCCACTTTAGGTGGTTTTAAAAAAGATACAAATATAAAATATCAGACTGTATCAAATAACACCCTACTATTTTAATTTGATTGAGAGACGTTGGATTGAGCTTCTTTGAGGCAAAATGTTGGTGAGATTTGAAAGGGACTAGGGGGCCTAAAAGGAAAGAGGGTATGAGTATGACACTTAGTTGGCTGCAAATATGGGGAAAGTTTGCTTTGATGGACAGGCCGTCCCTGTAATTTTCGGGACCGAGTGTAAAAATAAAATGGTGATTTTTTAATTTTTATCAAGTTCAATTTATTCTTCAATTTTCTTAAAAAATTTGCAAATGATTTGTAATATAGTTCATTCATTACGAAATATATATATAATATAAAATTTTGAGATCTCTCAATCTTTTTCAGTTTAATTTCTTTCTCGATTTTATTTAATTCTCAAAATATATTTTCTGATTGTATCTCAAATATAATGAAATATGTAGAAAATTTAAAAATTTAGGACCCCTCAAATTTGGGGGCCTGGTCAGCCCGAAAGAAGAAACTATACAGAGCCCAAATTCTATGAAAGATCAAATGTACTATAGTTAGTTTTCCCATTTTAGAAAAATGAAAGCACGAGAAGATGAGATGAGAGGATTCGTCTAAGTGTGCATACTAGTTTGCAACAATACCAGTCAATGTGTGGTCGTTATGGATACAGGTAATTTGCCATTTGGAGTTATTATCTGGAATGAGGGGGTATTTTTTTCATTGTTTGACAAACTGGACGATATGATCAGCCTTACCGTGATTGAAGGACCGAGAGGATCAACATGAAAGCACAGCCTTGAACTATAAATAGAGAAGAAAGCTGCGACAGAAAGGATCCAACTTGTGTGAAAGTATTCTGGAGTGAAGAATAGCTTTACCTTTGGACCGGCGTTTGATTCGAGGAATCAACCAGGCCTTCGCCATCGCCAAGAGTCTGAAATCGGCAAGCCACAATACTTCTGGGAAGTGGTCATAGAAAGTTGAGTGAGGAGCTCGACCTAGTCAAGTGAGGAGCTTGACATTGACTGGCTGTGATGGGAACTCACCGATCCACACGAGAGATAAGTTATAGATAGTTAATTGTTGTGTGAAACTTTGTAACGTATCTTGATTATCTAGTGGATGATTTTCAGACTGGGCAAGGCCCCGCAGACGTAGGTGTTTTAGCACCGAACTGCGTAACCAATTCTTGTGTTCTTACTTTCAGTGTTTAAACTCTGTCTCATGTTTAAACATACTTGCTAGAGTAGAAAGATTAGTTAAGAATACTGTGAAACTGATCGATAGTAAATTTCATTTGGTATCAAAGCTAGTCCACTGAGTTGTGCCTTTAACAAGGACAGTGGAGATCCCTATCGATCATGGCGAACCAGGAGAAAGATGGTTCGTTGTATTCACGCGCACCCATACTGGATAAAAACAACTACGGCTACTGGAAGGCAAGGATGAGACATTACATTGATGCTCTAGATGAAGAAGCATGGTACTGGGTCGAGAACGAGTGGAAACCAGCCAGACAGCCACCTGCAGCAGGCGCAACCGAAGGTGTTTTGAAAAACAAAGAGGAGCTGACCACTCAAGAGAGGAAGGACAAGCAACTTAACAGCAAAACACTCAACTGAATCAACTCTTGTGTTGATCAAGAAGCCTTTCGCTTAATTTCAACGTGTTGCACTGCTAAGGATGCATGGGAGAAATTGAAAGCCAGCTATGAAGGGGATGCAAAAATGAAACGACAAAAAATGCATACAGTAAAGACTACTTTTGATAATATGGTTATGCAGGATAATGAGACCATTGCTGACTATAATTCAATGATTAGAGATCTAGTCAACACAGCTCAATAGTTGGGGAAACCGTTTGTTGAAGATGACGTTGTGCAGAAGATATTGAGGTCTCTACCACCAAGGTTCAAAGGAAAGACTATTGCAATGGAGGAACTCCATGATACATCTGAAATGACCGTTGATGAGGTCATGGGAGCACTGTCAGCTTTTGAATGAAGGAGTTAGCTACATTAAGGCAGAATGATCTGGCATTCACTGCAACTGCACGAAAAGCAGCTGAACGAAAACCTGTGTCTAAACACAGTTCTGTGTCTAAACACACGACCAGGAGCAATTATGAAGATGATGACGAGGGTGAACTTGCTCAAATATCAAGGAGCTTTGCTAAGGTATTGAGAAAGACTGCAGCACGAATGAATGAAGGTAGAGAGCAAGGTTCCAATGGAAACAGACGATCAAGCAATGATGAATCAGAATCCAAATCTGTGTTTAAACATGCTGGAAAAGTACAGTGTCATGAGTGTGAAGGGTACGGGCATGTTCAAGCACAATGTCCAAGTGGATCATCCAGCAAAACGGGAAAAGCCTACAATGCCACCTGGAGTGATGGAGATGAATCTGAAGATGAGCATGTCAGCAATCATGTAGCTTTTGGAACAACTACCATACAAAGTGAAGATGAAGAAGAGACCTATATAGCATTTGGTGCTACTACAGTGTCGGATAATGAGAGTTTAAACATGGACTCAGATGGAGATGACATTCATGAGTCATATGAAAAACTTCACAACTTTTGGATCAAGGCATCTAAACGGATTAAAAGCCTAAAGAAAGACAATCACAACTTGAATGAAGAAGTTGAGCAACTGCAAATTACTCTTGAAGCCATGAGAAAAGAACTGAAGATAGCTCTTACTCAGGCAGAAGTTGCTGAAGGAACTATCTCTAAGCTAAACAAAGGAACTGCAGCATTGGATGATATTCTTGGAATGGGGAAAGCTTCTGGTGACAGGCAAGGACTGGGATATGGTGCAACAACAAAGATGAAATCACTCAAGCAGGTAGAAAAGAAAGCTGTGGTGAACCGGTCTAACCATAATCAAGTCAAACAAGAGCAACCAGTCAAAGTTCAAAGCAACTTCATGAAGACTCCAAGGTATGGATTGAGATATAGATCTACCTATCCTCAACAGAGAAACAGATCTTAACAACGATGGGAGGCAACGTGCAATTATTGTCAACTACCAGGTCATTACCAAAGACGTTGTTTTCAACTTCTAAGAGACTTGATGCATGGGCAAACAAATGGAGCATGTTACAACATGTGAGCAGGTTACAACATGGTGCAACCAGAAAGGGTTCAGCATTCAAAAAAGGTATGGGTTCCTAAAACCAACTACTGCTATGCTGTTCATACATGTTATAGCTCATATGTCAGAGACTCGTGGTATTTCGATAGTGGTTGTTCTAGACACATGACAGGCTCTTCTGAATTGTTGAGCAATATTGTTCCTTGGACTGGAACAGTCAGATTTGGAGATGGAAAGAAATGTAGAATAACTGGAAAGGGGGGAGTTACAAGTCAAGAACTTTCCAGTAATTCAAGACATACTCATTGTGGAGGGACTAAAGGCCAATCTTCTCAGCATAAGTCATCTTTGTGACAGCAAGCTAACTGTTTTATTTGATGATAAAGTGTGTACAATTAGAAAGGATGAACAAGGTGTTCTTATTGGCACTAGATCTTCAGATAACTGCTATATTCTGGATGACAGCAGTGGCATACAACTTGATGATGAACCTGACCTTCAAATCAGTTCAGACATTAGTCCTACTATGCCATATGTTACAACATCATCTGATGTTACAAGTTACAACAGTTCAGGATGTTACAACAGTCTCTGACGTTACAACATCTAATACGCCTGCACCAGCACCTACTGATAATACTCCTCCAGCTGGTGTGTACAACCTCAGGACTAAAGAACGGCAAGATGTTGACTTTGATACAATGTGTGCTCTTGTTGCAAGATTCAAAAAGGCGTTATATGGTCTTAAGCAAGCACCCAAGGCTTGGTATGAGCGTCTCAACCAATTTCTTCTGCAGAAAGGCTTTCGACGAGGGGGAGTAGACCGAACACTGACCATTGAACTTGTTCCTAGTGCTAAAACAGCTGCAGACATTAAGGCAACACTTAGGTGTTTGTCGAATTTGAGGTACCTCTGATCACCTCTTATTGTTGTACATTAGTGTTTCTGTTTTATGTCTTTTATTGTTGATAAAGAAAAAATACAAAAAGAAGATAGCTGTGTGAAAGAAGATGTTTAAACACTGAAGATGAGTGTGTTTAAACACATGGGAGTTAGACAGAAGAGAAGAGGCTATTGGGTCAAATGAGTCAACTCTTATTGGGCTGAAAAATCCGAGTGGACTGAATGATTATGGGTCAGAAGTTTTGGACTCATATTTATTTTATGAAGGGGCAATCAGAGATTTCTGGAAGTTGTGGACTGATGTGCAAATTATGGATTTATTTTCCAATTTGGGGTCGGATTTGAATTTCTGAAAAGCTTAAAAGAGGGAATTTCTGACCTTATTTTTCTGCAACGAATATCTCTTCAACGTTTCCAATTCTTGTCCCCTGCAAAAACCCTCTCTGCCGGATATTATCATCAAGCCATTGTCCGATCTTTGTTCAAACTCCGGCGGTTCGACTAATCAACTTGAGCATCACATTGTCTGATTAGATCCTCTGCAGCAGTAAAGGACCAAGCTTTATCTGACCAGCGCCTCGAGGATTGCATGCAACAGATGATCTTAACCCCATTAGAGCCACACCAGGATCTATGGCTCTTGAGAATAGGGAATCTCTAGTTCAGAAGATAGAGACTGGTCTCAATACTACAGTGAGAGTGGCTGTTGAGTTTGAAGGTGGGCCAGGTTTGAATATTTTCTATGAAAGATCTGATTTTGATGCATCAGAAGAGAACATGGAACTTGAGAAGGTCTGTGATGCCTCTACTGCCCAAAAAGTGTACCAGAGAAGGAAGAAAAGGTCTCATGGAAATGGTAAGAGCATTGATGGCCTTGGGGTATTCAGATGTGGTGCTGATGTGACCATGTCTATTGTTGAAAATGAGAAGCCTAAGGAGGTAGAGAAACCAGGTATGAAGAGGGTTGTTGAGAATGTTCAATCTATGGAGAACCCAATGACTGAGATGGTACCAGATAGTGAGGATGATGAACCATTGAGTGCCAAGTTTCAGAAGCTACAAAAGCTGAAATAGGAGAAATTAAAGAAGCAGCCACTGCACCCATCTAGTCAAGTGTTTTCATCAGTGTCTGACATGAGGAAGAGGTCTGCAAATCCCTGACCTTAATGATGTTTATGAGGAGATAATTGCTTCAGACAACCAGGAGGAGGAGGAGCCATCTACAGATCCTGCTGCAGAAGCTAAGAAGAGTATTTCTTATGAATCAGATACTGAGAAGGAGATTACCGTTGCTAAGATTGTGAAGGGAAGAAGGGAAAGACAGAGTTAGGAGATGTTTTTGGGGTTCAGAAAGAGGGTATTGCTGAGCAGGAGTTGGTCAACAGTACCAAGGAGGATCAAGAGAACTTAGAGAGAGAGGATGATATACCTTTGACTAAGCTCAAGCCTAAGATGAAGTAGCAGAAAAGGAAAAAGAAGAATCTGGAGGATCTTCCACCAGTGATTCAAGTGTTTTCCTTGGAGACAAGAAAGGGGAAGAGGTCTGCTGCTCAAGACTCAAGCAAGAGGATGCATTCTGATGAAAATATTGTCCCTGGCGGTGAAGAAGAGGAAGTAATCAAGACCACTGATGCAGGTGTAGAGAGCAGTGATGATTCTGTGGAATCAATTTCTACCAGAAAAAGTGACAAGGTGATGTCTGGTGGTATTAGATCCAAGCTGAGGTTTGGAGATGTTGACCCTTTGCTGCAGGGTGCTTACAATGAGAAGTTCTATTCTCAGAAGACAAGTCAGAAGCATGCAGAGTTGGTTCAGAAGAGCCTGAATATGGAGAAGAAGTTAACTGATCAGTTTAAACTTCCAGCCTTTGTGGAATTCATGAAAAAGATCCACATGTTTAAACCTGCTAATTCCTATGTTAATGCCAAGAAGGACTTGGTCTATGAGTTCTACTCAAATCTGAGGAAGGGTAACAGTGATCCTGCATCCCCATGGTATCGCAAGATCTACATCAGAGCAAGCTGTATCATTTTGATCCCTTTGTTATCAATTTGTATCTTGATTTTGATCAAAGAAGAAGTCCATATGGCGCTTATCCTGAAGAGTTCATTCTGAACTATGATGTAGTTGCTGTGGAACTATCTGGTGATAGTTTGGCTGAATGGGGTGATGCACCAACCATTCTTGCATCTTCTCTTACCCAGAAGTACTTCTGTTTGTACAGGGTAGTGAAAATATGTGGGAAATGTCCAAAAATGTCTCCAGAGTAACTGAAGAAATAGCAGGGATCATGTATTGTATTGGGACCAGGAAGCCTTTCAACCTGGGTTGGTTTTTGTATGAGAAGATTCATTTAAAAGTCAGAAATTTTGAATGCCAGAAATTTTGAAGTCTGATGAATATCTCATCTATCCTGCACTCATCACTGGGTTTTTGAGGTGTGCTGGAGTACTTGATGCTGAGGATGATGCTATAATCCAGTGCCCAGTGGTTCAGGTCAATCAGACAGTGCGTGCCAAGAGGAATGATCTGACTGATGCTATGTTTGATGAGGATTCTGATGTGCCACCTACAGAGGGGAACTTTGCTAAGACTAGGATTGCAGAAATCAAGGCTCAACTCAAAGCTCATCATCTCAAGATTATTGACCTGAAAGAAGAGCTAGCTACGTTAATTGAGTCTGATGACAGTGGTGATGAAAGTGTTGGATCCCAGCAGTTCTAAACTTAAGTTTATTCTCTCTCTCTCCCATGATCTTAATTTTATGTTGAATTCTGACATTTCTGGGAATTATTTATGTTCTTGTGGGATATTTTGGGTGCAGCTTTGGCACATTTTATGTTCCCAAGGGGGAGAATATTTTGATGATGGATGGCCATTTATTTTGGATGTTTTTGATCGGTTAATGTGTCAATTTAGTTTGGAACATTATTATGGCCATGGAGCATGTATGATTGTCTCAATCTACGTCTGGTGAGTAGGGGGAGTTTATTTGATATTGCATGTTGTTTCTGATGATTGATGCTTGTGTGAATGAAGACCTGGATTTCTAAATGAAAGGGGGAGTTATGTATTGTCATGCATCAAAATAAAGTGTATGGTTCCACAAACTGCCAAAGGGGGAGATTGAAGAGTCCAGAAAACTCAGCATTAATTTGTTGGCAATTTTGTAGAAGTTGACTATGTTTAAACATGCTCTTATGTTTAAACACTCGCTCAAGAAGATCAGAAACTGAGCAATAGTCTTTGAAGGGAAGTACAACTCAGATGCGATCAAACAAGATATTCTGACGAATCAAGATGATATTTGAAGAATGATTCGGTTCTGATTTAATTAGATAAATAATATATTTGTGAGTTGTATTCTATTTAGAATTAGTCTTAATTAAGGAAAGAATATATTTCTTATCCTATAGCTATAGAAGTAGAATATAGCTATAAGACTAAGTGTAGCTGTGCTAAGCTGGACGATATGATCAGCCTTACCGTGATTGAAGGACCGAGAGGATCAACATGGAAGCACAACCTTGAACTATAAATAGAAGAAAGATGCGACAGAAAGGATCCAACTTGTGTGAAAGTATTCTGGAGGGAAGAATAGCTTTACCTTTGGACCGGCGTTTGATTCGAGGAATCAACCAGGCCTTCGCCATCGCCAAGAGTCTGAAATCGGCAAGCCACAATACTTCTGGGAAGTGGTCATAGAAAGTTGAGTGAGGAGCTCGACCTAGTCAAGTGAGGAGCTTGACATTGACTGGCTATGAGGGGAACTCACCGATCCACACGAGAGATAAGTTATAAATAGTTACTTGTTGTGTGAAACTTTGTAACGTATCTTGATTATCTAGTGGATGATTTTCAGACTGGGCAAGACCCCGCAGACGTAGGTGTTTTAGCACCGAACTGCATAACCAATTCTTGTGTTCTTACTTTCAGTGTTTAAACTCTGTCTCATGTTTAAACATACTTGCTAGAGTAGAAAGATTAGTTAAGAACACTGTGAAACTGATCGATAGTAAATTTCAATATGTGCTATATCCTTTGCTTAAGATGATTAGTGTTGAAGGAGTATCCTTAATTTGATTCATCTTCTGGTGCTAATTATACGTGGTGAAATTGTTTCCATTGCACTTGATCGAGGAAGATTTGTGTTAAAGTAGTCTCCGATTCCAAATTGATTTAAGAGTGTTGCCTAAATTTTAATTTATTAGTGCTGAATTGTTTCATTTGCGTGGAAGGATTCCAAATTGGTTTAGGAGTATTGATGTGGAAAGATTTGTGTTGAAAGTAATATCCGGTTCCAGGAGGCCGCCCGGTGCTTCCACCAGCCGGCGGCCTCCCCACACCTTTATTTTCTGTCTCTAACCTCCCCTTCCTATCCCACACCCGAAACCATCTCTTTTTCGACAAAATACAGTTTCAAAAATCCATCCGACTTTCGATCCGATCCAGCTTTGTGGTCGGTGCGAGCGGGTCACTACCGCTCGCACGCCGCCACCACCGTTTGCCCCGCACAGAAGCAGTCCAGACGCCGCCGGACCTCTGAAGCCCACGGACCCGGACAACACCTCGAGCCGACGATGCAGCATCAGATCGGGCCGGAAAAGACCAGTCCGGTGCAAATCTCATTTGGACCAAGGGTTCCGATCCGGGACACGCGGAGCAACGATTGGGGGATACAACAATGATTGGGCTCTGATCCGGACGCACACAACAAAAATTGGGTTTTAGGCAAGTCAACGGCCCGGTCGGCTCGGGTCAGCTCAGGTCGGCTCAGACAAGATTTTTGTGATTTTTTTCTTAATGTTGCGCTGTAGATTATAACATTATAAGATAAATCTTTATAGCAATCTCTAGTTAGGCTCTTGATGAAACTTTTTAATTAGTATTATGGCCCGATAGAATAATTTAATATGCTTTACATACTACTCTACTGTCCAACTTTGTGAAAACTTGCTATCTTCCGGTTGTCAAGAGGCCACCGGGCTCAATGGGTTGCCGGTTGAGGTTCAGGTAGAGAGTATATATTATAATAGAACCGAGTTTTCTGTTTAGGCTGTGAGAAAGTGGGGTGGTGAATTCATACGAGTTCTAGAATGCTATACTTGGTGATGTCTATACGCAGGAGAAGGAGGGAAGTCGGTTTTCAGCTATGTTGTAACCGGCATCGATACAGAGATGACTTAGTTATTGTAACATTTTCAGACTCTTCTCTGATATCTCATTTTGCTTCCGATATTAGATCAGAATATAACTTTCGGGCAACATATTGCCACAGACAGGGGCGGATCATGGGGATGGCCAAAAGGGATCGGGCCCACCCCATAATTTTGCTCAGAAATAGCATTTATATACTATTATTTCCTCATCAAATAGTATTTTGTAAAAATAAATTAACTGGTGGCCTATTTTTTAAAGAAACCAACGTGTATACACATGAGGAGAGTAGAAAATTTTACTGAAATTAGATTTTTAATAGAAGTGGTGGACCATGAGTTGAGACCACACATTTATTAGAATATTTTTTTTGTTTTTTTGATTTATAATCCTTATAAGATATCATATTAGTAATATTTTCTTAATTCTATAAAATATCAGTAATAAGACATTCTAATGATTGAGATTTGATTTTTGTAATTTGGTTTTCATTGGAATTTAAATAATTATAAGATAGTATATATATGTGTGTGTGTGGAATATCAAGATTAGAGCCACAAACTTGACAATAATTTGGGATCTAAGGTACAAGAGTATTTTTTGCTCTATTCTTCAATTTATTTTGTATATCGGACCAAATAAAAGAGAGAAGAGTGAGATTCAAATCAAATATATTTTATTTAATAATAGTTGGTACTTTATATGTATGATTCTTTTATCTCTAAATAAAATATTTTGTTATACCGTTATTTTTATAATTCATTAGTTCTTTCGAACTTAAATTTTTGTGATTAGTCCGGCCCCCTTATAGGTAAAATTCTGGATTCGCCCCTGACCACAGAAATCCCAAAAAACATGAAAAATTTCATGTGTATCATTGGATTTACCCAAACGCAATCATGTAATTCTATTGCTTTTATGTTAGGTTGAAAAGTAGTGAATAATCATCCAGTTCACTTGGATGATTTATCCGGTTCCAAATTGGTTTAGGAGTATTTGTGGGGAAGGATTTTTGGTATGTGTACATATAAGAGAGAGGTGATACAAGAATGGTGAGCGTGGATAGAAGAATGGGGAAAAGACTGAGAAGCGTGTGTAACTTTGAAGAAGAAGAAGAAGGAGAAGGACTGAGAAATAACAATATTGATGCATTGCCGAATGAACTTGTGGAGGATATTGTGAGCAGGTTGAAGACGAGAGAGGCAGCAGCTACAAGCTTAGTTTCACGAAAGTGGAAGAAGCTACTAGGTAGTAGAGGGTTGTCATGGGAGTATGCAAGCAATCTGGTTTTAGATTTCACAAACAAAAAATATGAGTTGAATTACATTCAAGGATCCGTGGGTTACGTGTTGAATAAGCACCAGGTGGAGTTGGATCACTTGAGGATTGCTTTTAATGATGATAACCCTGACCGTCTTGCCCTCACATTCCAGTATTGGTTCACAATTGCAAATGCCAAGCAAGTTAAGAGTCTTGATTTTAAAGTCAAGTCTTCAGTCCCATTTTATTACAATTATGATCGGAATCGTTGTTTACCTGCATGGATGGCGATGACACTCAACTCCTGGGAGAGACTCACTTGCGTGTCTTTGAAGTCGGTTGTGGTAGACGGAGAGGATTTGGAAGTATTGCTGTCAATTTCTCCCAACTTGGAGTCACTATTGGTGGAAGGGGCGCGACTAGGAGCCCTGGACATCAGGGAAGGTATCATCCCTAAACTGAAGCGGCTGGTGATTCAATATTGCTCAATGTCCTGGATAAGAATTCATTCGGCGCCGAATCTGGAATATTTCAAACACGTCCCAGCCCGAAACCGTAACCACATGATCATTGTATACAGTTCAAATGAAAACATCAGTGTGATGTTTGATCAGGTTCCGAAACTGGAAACCATCTATCTGGGAGGTCCAGTTTGTAGAAATCTTCTGTGGAACCTTAGTCACTACGTGCCTCATTTGCAGAAGCTTGAACTGGAACTAGATGTTTGGTGTTGTGACTTACTATGTTGGGGATATCATACAACCATTCCCCAACTCCAAAATATTAAGCAGCTCGAGCTCAATTTCACTTCCACCCGACAAGATGCATATGATGCTGCCATCGCAATCATACATGCTTGCCCATGCCTTGAGAAGTTGGCGGTGAATTACGTGGTTGAAAAACATGACAGGGATGATGCTGCAGAGTATGATCTTGATCATGGTTCGAATCAATTTCTTATAGATGTTCATGTTGTGGGTTGGTCTGGGATGAAATCTGAGGTTTGCTTCATTCGATATCTCGTCCGTGCCTCCCCAAATCTTCAACGCCTCTCAATTCCCACATCAGAATCTGCTGCTGCCCAGCTACTCATCGCCCACAAAATGTAGAATGCCCGGTTTCATATCCCTTCTTTACTTCTTGATTAAGCTTTTCAAACCAGCTTCATTATTTATATGTAAAACAGCTTCATGATTGATATTCGAACCAGGGTTTTCTATTCCATACTCATAAGTGTGACAATAGAATCAGAATTTATGGACTGATTTATTAATTATGTATGTATTTTGTATATTGCACTTATGTGCTTAGGGTTTAGCTAGTTTCAGTATTTAGCTTTAGGCCCTTGTATGTAATTATATATAAGCATGCTTCTACCTTATTTTAATCAAGTAATTAGATACAGTTTACATGGTATCAGTCGCCTGACGATTCTTTTTCCTTAAACCCTAGGGTTCTTAAACCCTCTCCCCCTCTCTTCTCTTTTTTGGCCGCCGCCTCCTCTCCCCTTCTCCCACACGCACGCAAATAATTTTTCTGCCCTCCCCTCTCAGTTCAAAAATTTTCTGCCCTCTTTTTTGTTGTTCACACGACGATGGCTGCTACCAGGGATGATTCTCTTACGATCAACACGATGGTGCATCTTCTCAATACCAAGTTGGAAGCTTCGACATACCTGCGGTGGAAGAAGCAGGTAGAGTATGTGTTCATGCCTCAAGGATTGTTTGGCCATCTGGATGGCTCTACTCCTCGCCCTCCCGTTCCCGTGCCTCCAACGGCCGCCTCTTCCTCCTCCTCACCACCGGACTCTGCTGTTCTTCAGAAGGAGCAGGCCGCCTACGACACTGCCCTTGCTGCCTACAAATCCTGGATCGTGGATGATCAGAGACTTTGTAGTGTGCTCCTCTCCTCATGCACTGCTGATGCGTTGAATGAGATCACTGGATGTACCACCGCTAAGGAGATGTGGGACACTTTCGCCAGCACCTATCAACACAACACCTCGATTAGTGTTTTCAGCCTCCGACAACAGGCGAATCTCCTTCGCAAGACTGGTACGATTCATGATCTTCATCTGTCTCTGATTAGAATTTTTGATCAATTGAGTATTATGGGCCAACCTGCGGATAACCGCGACAAGCTTATGTGGTTTCTCACTGCCCTTGGACAAGCTTATTCAAATTTTAGTGCACCTATTGCTGTTCTTGATCCCTTGCCTCCGTATATAACTGTTGTGGATCAAGCCAAGGGCTATGAGGTTTTTTTTGGCGAATTTGGAGAAAACGAATGTGCAGGTACAGGCTCCGGTGGGACCGGTAGCCTTTGCTGTGACCGCCCAGGAGACTGCCCAGGCCGCCCAGCAGCCAGACGGTGGCGCATGGGCTCACGCGCCTGGACAGGCTGAGCGTGGGGCCCACGCGCGGCTGGCGGCGGCCGTTTCGGCAGTCGCCGTGGCGGTCGTCGTCCCTGGGCAGCTCCTGGAGGTCCTGGTATGTCCAGATCTGGTGTTTTGGGTGCTCAGATTCAGTGTTACACATGTGGAGGTTTCGGGCACATCTCTAAGTTTTGTGGCAACTCTACGCAGAGTTATGTGGCTCCATCACCACAGCCTTATGGCCAACAGCAGTACCAGACTTATGCTCCTCAGCCGGCACAACCTCCATCTGCTCCTCAGACTCTTGTTGCTCAGACTTATGCCGCTCCTGTTACTCCTGCGGCAGTGGCTCCTCAGCCACCTATGTATGCACCGCAGTACGTTCCCTACCAGGCTCCTCAGACTCAGCCCGCTACTGCTCCTACAGCTTCAGACTAGTATCTTGATTCAGGGGCTACCAATCATATGAGTGCCACCCCTTCGAACTTGACTGCTCTGGCTCCATATAATGGTAATATCTCTGTTTCTGTTGGTAATGGTGCTTCTCTTCCTATTACTGCTGTTGGTATTGCTAGAGTTAGCCCTTCTATGCATATATCTGATGTTTTGGTTGTGCCTGCTATTACTAAAAACCTGTTGTCAGTTAGTAAGCTTACCAAGGAGCAATGTGCTGTTATTTCTTTCGATGACAAGTCTTTTACTATTCAGCACAAGCTCGGCAGGGTAATCCTGGGGCAGGGACACAGTGAGAATGGGCTGTACGTGTTGGACCGTGGTGTGACAGCACTTCTTTCAGTGGTGAAGAAGAACAATAACAGAGCATCTTTTGAAGTTTGGCATGCTCGTTTAGGACATGTGTCCTCTGCTACTCTTTCTTTGTTGAACAAACATGGACTTTTGTCTTTTACTTCTGTACTTCCAAAACCTGGTATTTGTGAACCGTGTGCTATGGCTAAAGGCCACAAACTGTCTTTTGTTGAGAACCCCAGACGGGCTAAGAATGTTTTGGATTTGATTCATTGTGATTTGTGGGGGCCATCTCCGGTTGTTTCGGGAAATGGTTTCTCTTATTATGCTTTGTTTGTGGATGATTATTCGCATTTTTCGTGGTTCTACCCTCTTCGTCGCAAATCAGATTTCGTCGATGTATACTTCCAGTTTGAAGCATTCGTGGAGAACCAATTCTCATCTCGAATCAAAGTTTTCCAGAGTGATGGAGGGACTGAATTCATCAACAACAGGTTGTAGTCTCACTTTGGAACTCGTGGCATTCATCATCAAGTTTCATGCCCATATACACCTGAGCAGAATGGTAGAGCAGAACGCAAGCACAGACACATCACGGAGTTGGGCCTCTCCATGTTGTTTCATTCACACCTACCGCTATCTCACTGGGATGATGCATTTAGTGCTGCTGTCTTCACTATCAACCGGTTGCCAACACCAGTGATTGATAACAAGTCTCATTTTGAAGTACTTTTTGGACGTTCGCCAGACTACTCGAACTTTCATCCTTTTGGTTGCCGTGTATTTCCCTATGTTCGGCCTACATCTGAACATAAATTAGCCCCTCGCAGTCTGCCATGTATCTTTTTGGGCTACAGTGCACACTACAAAGGATTTAAGTGCTTGGATCCTGCCTCTGGACGTATTTATATGTCTCGTCACGCTCGCTTCGATGAGGGTCACTTTCCATTCTCGAGAGCATCCACAGAGGCTCATTTCTCCTCTTTGGATGTCTCTTCCTTTGTTGACCCCATTGATCCTGATGTAGAGACATCTTCTGTCGAGACCCTTCCACCACAGCAGCCTTGTACGGCATGTCATGAGCCTTCTTCAACTACATCAGCAGCAATCGCCGATGAACCTGAACAGCCACTCCAGAGCCTTCTCCAGTATTCTCGAGTTCCTCCGATTCACCTGGTGACTCAGTCTCGTCTGGAACTGTTACTTTGACTCCTCCTGCTTCCACAGCTCTACAGGTTCCAGCAGCCCCACCCGCTCCTAGAGCTCACTCGATGGTCGCTCGTCATCAGGATGGAACAAGAGTAGCTCGCAGTTTTGGACCTGATTTTGTGGCCACGGGTTTAGTTGCTGAGTTACTGGTACAGAAGGAACCGAGAAACTTCAAGGCTGCAGTCAAGGACTCCCGATGGGTTACTGCTATGAATGAGGAGATTGATGCACTACAGCGGCAACAGACATGGCAGTTGGTGCCTTGCCCTCCACATGTTAATGTAGTTGGTTCCAAGTGGGTCTATCGATTGAAGTACAAACAGGATGGCTCTATTGAGAGGTACAAAGCACGTCTGGTAGCTGAAGGATTCTCACAGGTTCCGGGGTTTGATTTTGATCATACCTTCAGTCCAGTTATCAAGGCTGCCACTGTCCGCACAGTGATTGCTATTGCTACTATGAGGAAATGGCCGCTTCATCAGCTCGATGTAAAGAATGCTTTTCTGAATAGTGTTCTTGACGGTCCAGTTTACATGGCTCAACCGGCTGGATATCAGGATTCTGCACGTCCTAATCATGTATGTCTTTTGAGGAAAGCCATCTATGGTCTTAAGCAAGCTCCTAGGGCATGGTTTGATCGCTTCAGTGCCTTTGTTAAGGGTCTTGGCTTTGTTGGCAGTCTATCGGATCCATCTCTGTTCGTGTTTACCCGTGGCTCAGTCATCCTTTACCTTCTCATCTATGTCGATGATATCATTCTTACCGGGAATGATAAGGTTGCTATTCAGAGTTTCATAGCTCGGGCTGATCGGGAATTCTCTGTCAAGGATCTAGGATACCTCAACTACTTCCTTGACTTGGAGGTTACACCCACCTCCACCGGGTTGTTCTTGGGTCAAGCTAAGTATGCTGGGGATATTCTTCAGAGAGCTGGGATGTTGGGTTCTACGTCGGTTTCTACACCGTTTCTTCCGTTATCTCAGTTACACAGCAGTACCAGTGGACCATTTCACAATCCGAAATTGTATCGTTCTCTTGTAGGTGCACTTCAGTATCTTACCATCACTCGTCCTGACCTATCCTTTGCTGTCAACTCTGTGAGTCAATACCTTCAGGATCCACGAGATGATCATTTTGCTGCAGTTACTCGTATTCTCAGATATGTTCGAGGCACGCAACATTGTGGATTGACCTTCACTGCCGATGGTGTTTCGGAGATACTGGCCTACTCTGATGCTGATTGGGCGCGCTGCTTGGAGACACGTCGCTCTACTTATGGATATGCAGTTTTCCTTGGTGGCAACTTGGTCTCATGGAGTGCGAAGAAGCAACCCACAGTCTCTCGGTCAAGCTCTGAATCGGAGTACAGAGCTCTTGCGAACACTGCTTCGGAGGTAGTATGGCTGTTACATATTCTTCGGGATCTGCGCTTCCCACTTCAGGGATCTCCGGTGCTTCTTTGTGACAATAACAGTGCTATCTTTCTTGCGGAGAATCCAGTTGCTCACAAGAGAGCTAAGCACATCGACATCGACTATCACTTTGTGAGGGAGCTAGTTAGTGCTGGTAAACTGCGAGTTGGTCATGTTCCGACATCCTTACAAGTTGCGGATATCTTCACCAAGGGACTCAATCGTGCGTTGTTTGACTTCTTTCGGTCCAAGCTTCGCGTCTCAGTCAATCCGACGCTTCGCTTGAAGGGGGGTGGACAATAGAATCAGAATTGGAGGACTGATTTATTAATTATGTATGTATTTTGTATATTGCACTTATGTGCCTAGAGTTTAGCTAACTTCAGTATTTAGCTTTAGGCCCTTGTATGTAACTATATATAGGCATGCTTCTGCCTTATTCTAATCAAGCAATTAGATACAGTTTACAATAAGCTCGAATATTTTGTTCGGTTTCTAAAATATTAATATTGCTCGTATAGGAATTGCTTACTTTCTTTGGATAACAGGAAATGCCTGAAGCTGTATTTAGTATGGAGAGGATTTTATACTTGTTTTCATGACTATTAACTTAAAAAATTACATTTATAACCTTTATTTTTAAAATCTATATTAAATAATTTTAAAATTTTAGAACACTAAATTAAGGGTTTCTTCTCTCAAGTTATACGAAATTTTATCAGTTTAGTTCTATCTAATTTATTTCAAATTAATTCACTACCGTTTTGATGGAATATGATTTGACAAAATTCATTTTAATTTGGTTAATGCTTCTAATTTGTACTTTGATTCAATATATTTCCGTTCAGTTTATTTCAGTTATGATCAACTAATTTCCGTTTGTTTTAAAAATAATCAATTCAAATGTATAGGATATGATAAAATTCATCTTAATTTAGTCATACTATTACCATACATTGATTTTGCACCAGTTTAGTTAATATATTTTATTTCAGTTTAGTCATCATCAAATAAAATGTGTGTTAAAATCTAAATTAAAAATTGATAGTTAAAAAATAAAGGTTATAGATATCATTTTTCAAATAAATAATCATTGAAACAATTAGAATTTTCTTCTTAATAAATATTAAATAGTTATGGCCGTAATTTTAAAGCTTCCAACGCGTTTAATAAAATAATTCCCTGTTTTTCCGAGTATCGAAGAAAAAATATCGAGTGCCGTCATTCAGTGTCATGAAAGTTCTATTTTATTTTTTTCATTATATGTTGTTAAAAACTTGTCTAAGTTTAATTTTTATTTCAAGGGGAGGGGTGGGTGGGACGATTTAATTTTTAATAACGTGATAGGATTCAAGATTATTATCAAATATAATTACTTATTATTTATTTTTAGACCTTCGGATGGTTTTAATGATTATTTATTAAAAAAATGACATCCCTAATTTATCTTCTTAATCATAATTAAAACACCTAAACAAATTAATTACCTATATCAAGGGTTCATTTTGCCCGATTTCAAATTCAGTTCTACTTAATTTATTTCATTCTAATTTAATTCAATTTAATTATGATGAAATATAATTTGATTAACTTCAGTTTATTTTATTCATACTATAAATTACTATTTTATTTTAAATACATTAAATATTTTTTTGGCTCAATGCAGTATAGTTCAATTGGTTTATTTTGATTATGACCAAACAAGTTATTGTTAAGAGTTTATTCTCCTAATTTTACCAAACATTTTCCAATTCAACTCAAAAAAATGTGATCTTATTAAATTCATTTTAATTTAGTTATATTATTACTATCAATTATGGTCCCTGGTTAAATTTAACTGATGTTCTCGGATTATTTATATTTCAATGAATTTTTAGTTTTAGTCCAAATTTGGATTGCCTGAGTAAGTTCATCTTAATTTAGTTATATTGTTACCATCAAATGAAGGTTATACTTCAAAAATTAATTCAAGAAAACACCAAAACCCTACGCAATTATTTTGGTGTTTCCCTACGAATCGAGAGCTTATTCGAGCGCCGACGAAATTTGCAGCCCGGAATCTTTCGAAGTTTTGGGATATGGAACAGGCGAGATTGAAGTCCATTATTAAATGAATTAATTATTAAAACCCTCCCAATATTAGAGAATTTCCAATTCAAGCGTTAGTTTTGAGCGTCAATTGCTCCACATGACACATTTTGAATGGATCTTATATATGATGTAATCAATATTAATTTTTTTAGAGGGTCATTCTAAAATTTTTCTCTCCAATGTTAAAGTAAATTTGAATGAATGAATGAGAGAGAGGTGAATTAAATTTGACATGTGGAGTTCATTTATTGGGTGAATGGATGAGAAAGAGAATTGCAATTGGCAAATTGGGCCTCTATATCTTGCAAGTCTAGTTGGAGTTTCAAAAAAAAAAAAAAACCACGTCATATTGATGGTTTAATTGACTCTTGCATTGGATGAATTTTTTACCTTGAAACATAATCAATATGACGTGGATTTGACTTTTCCCAATTAGGAACCTATCATTGGAGATGCTCTTAAAGTCAATTACTAAATGAGCACCTGCAATTTTGGAATTGATCAAATGAACCCAAAATTTTGGGAATTGAACCTTTCCTAAATATTACAAGATTTTACAACACGTTTACTTAGGATGGCCGGTCAACGCTTTAATCGTCTTTTTATCTTCATTACTTACTAGATCATGTACTCATTAGCTTTTTATACGAATTAGGCTGGTCTTTATTAGTGCCTTTCTTGTAACTGTCAATTAGTTAGATCATGCAAATTTTATTAATTAATTAGTTTATAATTAATCATATTTAGTCGAAAGTACATAATTAAATACGCCGCACATCGAAAGGCACACCCAATCTAGTAATTATAATTTTGAAACAATCACTTTAAAATTTTTGGATCATTTTAATTATTTCATACTCATCTTTTTCCCTTCCTCATGCCCTAATAAAAATACAATGTTTCGTAGTGTTTTTGGTTAATGAATGGTTAGTTTAGTTGTAATTTATTTATTTGAAATAATTTTCCTAATCTACCATAACTTGTTCCTTTGCCATTTTTAGTTATGATATTTTACGCTTTTTTTTTGTTCTACATGCGTCATTCTCATTACTCTAGACCTATTTTCGTAATTTGTTTATAATTTTCAATTTTACGTAAGTTGAACTTCGCTTTCTCTCTCTAAACACTTTTCTCCTCCTTCTCTCTACCTTTCTTTCCTCACCACATGCTTTTCCCAAAACAGTCACATTTATTGCCGTTGCTGACACAATCTCTGCCCTGAAACAGTCACATAACGGCCACTTTCATGGCGGCGCCACCGCATCTCTGCGGTGGCAACGCTCCTTACCGATCTTTTGCGCAAGCTGTGACCGATAAACCTCCTCCTATCTCACCGCTCCTCCCTTCCAACCCCGAAATTCAGCCAATTGGTGAGTTCAAGGGCAAGATTGCATGCATCGTCTCGCCGGAACAAGCCTCACAATTGGCTGAGCACTACCAATACACGCTGGTCGGAAAATTCGACAACGGGAAACCATCCATGGAAACTCTGAATGCAGCTTTCAAATCCATCGGGTTTAGCTCTAATTTCCAGATTGGATCCTTAGATTTCAAACACATACTGATCAGATTTCAGGAGTCTGAAGACTATCAGAGATGCTGGCTCAAAAGAATCTGGAGCTTTAAAGGGGTACCAATGAAAGTGCTCAAATGGTCTACTGAGTTCATTCCAGGCACTGAATCTTCAGTTGTCCCCATTTGGGTAACAATCCCTAATGTTCCTATCTTCTTTTATAATGTGGCCATGTTAGAATTCATTGGAAATAGGATTGGCAAATTTATCAAGATGGATTATGCTACTTCTACATTGACTTGGCCATCTGCTGTTAAATTATGCATAGAGATTGATTTACAGAAAAAGCTGCATAGTGAGATAACTATTGGCATGCCAGGTCTACTTGCTGATCTAGAAATTATATATGAGCAGACCCCCTTCTACTGTCCCCATTGCCAAAAATTAGGCCATTCAATTGATCTATGTAAGAAGGCCAACCCTGAACTAATCAACTATAGAAGCCAGACTAGACAGAATGTCTCTGATCCTAGTGAAAAGGTCCCAAACCCACCTCCCAAATTATCCCAGCCACCTAAATTTAAGGAAGGTGGATCAGGTTTATCTAACAAGGAAAAGGACAGGCTATTTAAAGCACAAGGTCAGATGGTGTATGTGAAGAAATCTCAACCAGTTGTACTAGTAGCACTACAGATACCTAACTCAGACAAAGGCAAGGAAAAGGTTTTAGTATCAGATGATGTTAACCTCTCTCCTCCAAAGGAAGTGGTGCAAATATCCAACTCCTGCTCAGACTCATCAGGTTCCTCTCCTATTTTGGAAGTAGACACAACTGCAGAGACTTCTTGTGACTCAACTATAAAGGCTCCACTAATATCCATACAAGAAGAGGCATGGCTACTGCAGAACCTGAAGCCAACAAATATGCTAAAGATGATTCTTCAATGCAAACAGATAAGTATCTGTCCTCTCATTTTTCCCCTGTTAATACTAACAAAGTCACTTTTTTCTCTGAGGAAAAAAATAGAGAAAATAGATTCTCACCATTGCAGGGCTTGATTACAGAAGATGAGCAAGAGGTATCACTGAGAACTGAGATGGAGAACTCTCGGCAGACTAATATTCAGCAGCATGACATAGCTACTCCAAGTACTCAGTTTAAAGAAAAACAGGTAGAAACAGCCCAGGTGAGGAAATCATCCAGACTATTAACTAAAAAACCTCCTCCTGTCATCAAATTACAAACCTATTTTACACAACTGAACCAGATTATTGCTGGATCAGTCACAAATAGCCCTCCCAAAAATTATTAAATGATTAGTACAACCCAAAACAATAAATTTCTTGTTTGGAATGTTAGAGGGATGAAAACTTTGAAAGATTGAAGGAACTAATTGCCCGTTACAATTTTGACATTATCTGTTTGATTGAGCCAATGCATGAAAATGTTAAATGTGATTATTACAAAAATATTTTAGGCTATCAAAATTGTATGTTTGCATAAAATGAACAAATCTGGATTTTTTGGAGAAATGATGTCAACCTGAACCTGATTTTAGACCACCCCCAATTTCTACATGTCTCAGTTCACTGTCAGAAACTAAATGCTTCTATGGAAGCTGTGTTTGTCTATGGACTGAGAACAAGGAAAGAGAGGGAAAATCTTTGGATTGACCTTCAAAAAATAAAAAACCCTGACACAATATTTATTGGAGATTTTAATGCTATCATTTCTATCTCAGAATATAAGGGACCTTCTACTCCCAGTTTGCATAGTATTAGAGATTTTGTTGCTTTTATTGATGCCATGGCTTTAGAGCATATTAATACAGTTGGTAACTTGTTTACATGGTCAAATGGTAGATACCAAACCCCCTAGATCTCAGTCCAAGTGGGAGGAAAAAAACTCCCACTATACAGAGATTGGACAGGGGTCTATGTACTCCCCAGTGGAGTTTTTCTTTCCCTAACTCTTCCATTTTAGTTATAAATAAATTGTCCAGTGATCATTGTCCACTATTTTTAAGTGTTGGTAGTGATATTAAATCATCTCCTAGGCCATTCAGATTTCTTAACACATGGTTCAAAAGAGATAAATTCAGAGATGTGCTAAAAGAAAATTGGGAACCTAATATAGGCAGTACTGAAATGTTAGGATTTTATCTCAAACTTCTCAGACTCAAAAAACATTTGAAAATCTGGAATAGAGAGGTTTTTGGTAATTTGCATGAAAATGTCAGTTTAGCTGAGGAAAAATTGAGACAGGCTGAAATTGCATATGATACTGATCAAAATGAAATATTTTTGGACAGTCTCAAACAAGCAAAATCAGAGCTCTCTAGAGCCATTAAGGAACAGAACCTTTACTGGAAAAATGAATCTAAGGTTAAATGGCTTAAAAAGGGTGATGATAATTCAAAAAATTTCCATAACTCAGTGAGGGAAAGGAAGGGAAGAATGAGTATTACAAAAATTCAGAATTCTGATGGTCTCTGGATTGAAAATTCAGAAATTGAAACTGAAGCCATCTCATATTTTACTGAGTTGCTTTCAGCAGACAACAATCCAGACCAAAGAATGTTCTATTCTCATTTTTTATCCCAGATCCCCAAGCTTATTACCTCAGAGGAAAATGTTGAACTGCTTAAACCAGTCAAAATGCAGGAACTGAAGAACATTGTAGCCTCTCTTAACAAGCACAGCAGCCCTGGACCAGATGGCTTCACCTCACAATTCTACATTAAAGGTTGGGATTTTATACAGGTAGATCTTCTAAATGTTGTAAATGATTTTATGACCAAGTCTGACATCCCTAAAGGAATTGCCAATACTTGGATGGCTTTAATACCAAAAATCCAAACTCCTTCTTCATTTAGTGATTTCAGGCCTATCAGTCTTTCAAATGTGTTAAACAAAATTTTTTCAAAGATTTTAATGGAAAGACTGAAGCCTCTTATGTCAAAAATCATCTCTCGGCACCAGACTGCATTTTTAAAAAATAGAGACATTAGTGATAATGTGCTTTATCTAAAGGAAATGGTGAGATTCTTAGACAAGAAAGGACCACACCCTAACTGTATACTAAAATTGGACCTAAGAAAGGCTTTTGATAGGGTGTGTTGGAAATTTCTGACAAATATACTCATCAAATTTGGATTCCATGGACAGTTTATCTATCTCATTATGAAAAATATTTCACAAGCATGGTTTTCAATTTTAGTCAATGGTAGTCCAGTTGGTTTTTTTCAGGCATCCAGGGGCATCAAACAAGGTGATCCTCTCTCCCCCTTTTTATTCAATATTTTTTCTGAGGCTTTCACAAGAAGCCTAGCTTATATTTTTGAAATTGGGAGTCTCAAATACTACAATTTGCCTAGATCTGCCTTTCTCATTTCACATTTGTCCTATGCTGATGATACTGTGATATTCATGCTAGCCAGTAGAGCCAATATTATTAAAATGAAGTCTTTTCTTGCTGTTTTTGAAACTGTCTCTGGACAGAAAATAAACTATGACAAGAGTGACTATTACATTGGCAAGCACTCTTCTGTGGCTACTATTAGAGATATGAACAATATTTTAGGTATGAAAAAAGGAACTTTTCCATTTAAATACCTAGGAGTGCCCATTTTCACTGGTAGAATAAAGAACATTTTTTTCCAGCCCCTGTTAGAGATGATTGACAGTAGACTTTTGAACCGGAAAAATAGATGGCTCTCATCTGGGGTAAAATTAATCTTGATCAATGCATGCATATATTCTGTCCCACAATATTACTGGTCTGTCATGAAGCCTACTGTACACATCATTAAATTGATAAGAAGAAAAATATCTGTATTTTTCTGGGGATCAATAAATGACAGACCAACAAAAGTTTGGAGAAACTGGAATGATATGTGCTATCCTATAGCTGAGAATGGTGTAGGTTTTAGAAACCTCAAATCCATAGTCACTGCTTTCTCGGTTAAACTGTGGTGGAAGTATCAAAATGCTTCTGCACCATGGACTGTTTTTATAGCTTCACTCCCTAAATCAGCACAGACATCACACACATGGAAAAGGATCTGTGAGGTCAATGAATTTTGTGAATCAAACTCTAAAGTTATGCATAGTCAGGGACAATGTAGTTTTTGGAACTCAAATTGGTCAGACCATGGACCTATTACAGATTTAGTTGACTGTAACCTCACAAATATCCCTGAAAAATGCACTGTGGCTGAATTTATAGAGTTGAAAAATGATTACATCCATTCAATTTCTCCCCACATTGATACCGCTCTTTTGGAATTTTTGCAGGAGGCTGAAGTTAGAGAAGACAGAACTGACAAGTTAGTTTGGAAGCCCTCCATAACTGGACAATTCAGTATCAGATCTGCATATAACCTAATCAGGCCAAAGAGAGGTACCTCTGCATCTCTTACTAAACTTTGGAATGTCAGAATTCCAAAAAAAGTGTCTATATTTATGTGGAAAATTATGAACTCTATTCTGCCTTTTGACAATGTTCTCATCTACTATGATTTTAACATAGTATCTAAATGTTGCTTATGTGATAATTTAGATACTTCGGACCATTATTTTAATGGCTGTCAATTGGTTGTTCAGGTCTGGGAAGGGGTCAACCTATTTATAGGAATCAGGACCCCAATTTTCACAACCATTTGGAATAGGATTTCGTATTACCTATCTAGACATGGCCTCTCTGCTATTCAGACTAAAATGATACATAATATTGTTCTTTTTACATGTTGGATTCTCTGGAAATGTAGAAACAGATTTCTGTTTGACAATATAGCTCCTTCTGTACCAGGAATTTTACATGATATTAAGGGAATGATTTATGATTCCTTCATAGCAAAGCCATGTTACACTGAATCTGATCATGATATTGAGCTTGCTAATAATGGGCCATGGCTATTTTCCTAAACTCAGAAAACCACCAAAGCCTAGAATTTCAAAAATCCTATGGTCTAAGCCTCCTACTAATTTTAAAGTGAACACTGATGCATCCTGGCATGCTAATTTATCAGGATTGGCAATAATTATTAGGGACTGGGAAGGGAAACTAGTCATAGCTAAGACAGTCTATACTCAGGCTATGTCACCTTTGCATGCAGAAATTCTAGCAATTGGTTTAGGAATTAAGACTGGGTCAGAAATGAATCTTGCATGCTCTTGTGAATCTGACTGTAAATTGGCTATCAATATGATAAAAAAACCAGACCTTTCTCCATGGAAAATTTACTCTCTGGTTTATGATATTGCACATGCATGCTCAGGCTTAGAAATTCACCATATTTTTAGAGAAGTTAACACTGTTGCAGATGCACTAGCTAAACATGCATTTACAGCTAAACAATCTCATATTTTTACCTCTGTCCAGTCTTTGCCTTACCCTGCTATAGGCCTTTATATGCTAGACAAAGATGGTACACCATCTTTGAGATATCATCCCCCTGAGCATGATACTACTCTCATCCTTCTCTGTTTATCCTTTCAAATGCAGATCCTCAAATACAGAGAATAGATTTGGACAGAATGGATACTTTTCTTTCATTGGAGCTGACAAAGAATGGATAGGACTCCCAGTCTACTTGACTCCTGCTTCTAGGCACTACATGCCAAGTTTTTACAAATGCTGCAAAATATTGATCCTATGCACTGAGATGCCAAATAGTTAGGGATCAATTTAGACACATTCTCCAGTAGTTTTGGATTTTCTGGGGTCGCTTTGAGTTTTGCTTAGCAATTCTCTAATAGATCCTAGGAATTTTGCCAAATCTACTTTTTGTATAGGGCTCATAGGCCTAATTTTGCAAAGCATCACCAATGCTTTGGGAGTTTACTCCATACACCTATGCTTGTTCTCGAGGCACAACGTGTATCATTGCTTGTAATTGTCAATTTTTGAAGGTTTGGGATGCCTAATAAAATATCCCCCACTTTATAGTGGATTGCTAAATATATATATATATATATAATTTTCAATTGATTTGCTTACTTTCTTTGGATAACAGGAAATGCCTGAAGCTGTATTTATTATGGAGAGGATTTTATACTTGTTTTAATGACTATTAACTTAAAAAATTACATTTATTACCATTATTTTTAAAATATATATTAAAATAACTTTAAAATTTAGAACGCTAAATTAAGGGTTTGTTCTATCAAATTATACTAAATTTTATCAGTTTAGCTCTATCTAATTTATTTCAAATTAATTCACTACCATTTTGATGGAATATGATTTGATAAAATTCATTTTGATTTGGTCAATACTTCTAATTCGTACTTTGATTCAATATATTTCCGTTCAGTTCATTTCAGTTATGATCAACTAAGTCGGTTTGTATTTTAAAAAAATCAATTCAAATGTATAGGATATGATAAAATTCATTTTAGTTTAGTAATACTATTACCGTACATTGATTTTGCACCAGTTTAGTTAATATATTTTATTTCAGTTCAGTCATCATCAAATAAGACGTGTGTTAAAATCTAAATTAAAAATTGATAGTTAAGAAATAAAGGTTATAGATTTCATTTTTCAAATATATAATCATTGAAACAATCAGAATTTTCTTCATAATAAATATTAGATAGTTATGGCCGTAATTTTAAAGCTTCCAACGCGTTTAATAAAAAAATTCCCTGTTTTTCTGAGTATCGAAGAAACAATTGCCCTGTCAAGTTGGGTTGAAATTAATTTAATTGAGATTTATTTAACTTAATTGAGATTTGTTTAGTTTAATTGAGATTAATTTAAATTAACTGAGATTAATTTAACTGAACTGAGATTTTTCTGGTTGAATTGAGATTAATTTAACTGAACTGAGATTAATTTAACTGAAAAGAGAGTATTATGTGTAAAATAAGGGCCTGTTTGCCCAAACTTATTTCATGTTGAACTGAATTTTACTAAATTGAAAATTAATGTATTAATAATAGAATCAGTATGTCTAATTTTACTTGAATTTGTTCAAAATATATTTTTACTAAATTGAACTTAACTTAATTGAATTGAACTGAACTACTGATAAGTTCCACAAAATAGGGCCTAAGGGGCGGTTTGCTTGAGCTTATTTCTTACTGAGCTGAGCTGAGCTGAAGTGAAACTTAATGAATTGATAAATAGAATTAGTATGTCTAAATTCACCTAAATTTAATCAAATTATATTTTTACTAAATTGAACTAAACTGAATTGAACTGAATTGAATTGAACTAGACTGAAATGAACTGAAGTGAACATTAATGTATTCAAAATAGATTCATCTATACTATACTTTAAAAGAGGATGGATTAAAATTTTCTTAGAATTTTGAATTATTTTTAGGATTAATGAGGAATTGACACATCAGCATCTTATTTTTTCTCTTACAAATATTATTATTTACTTTTAGTTAGACTAATAATTCTACCTTTAACTTCCACTTAATGATCATGCATTGATTTTTTTTTAAACGTTTTTTTATAAAGAAGAAATAGTTGAAAGAATTAAAAGTGGCTTAATTCACCATATTAAACATCTATATACTATACTTAAAAGAGGATGGATTAGAATTTTCTTTGAATTTTGAATTATTTTTAGGATTAATGAGGAATTGACACATCAGCATCTTATTTTTCCTCTTACAAATATTATTATTTACTTTTAGTTAGACTAATAATCCTACCTTTAACTTCCACTTAATGATCATGCATTGATTTTTTAAAGAAAATTTTTTTATAAAGAAGAAATGGTTGAAAGAATTAAAAATGACATAATTCACCATATTAAACATCTATACTATATTTTAAAAGAGGATGGATTAGAATTTTCTTAGAATTTTGAATTATTTTTAGGATTAATGAGCAATTGACACATCAGCATCTTATTTTTCATCTTACAAATATTATTATTTACTTTTAGTTAGACTAATAATCCTATCTTTAACTTCCACTTAATGATCATGCATTGATTTTTAAAAATACATTTTTTTGTAAAGAAGAAATGGTTGAAAGAATTAAAAGTGGCTTAATTCTCCATATTAAACATATGTACTATACTTTAAAAGAGGAATTAAAATTTAATTTTGAAACATGCTCATAACGTTCCCTGAAGTAAAATTGCGCTTAATCATTCTCAAAGATTGTTTAATATTTTTGTAACGGTAATTCATGCAACATTTCTCCTTTATAGGCTGCAATTATTTCATTAAAAATTATTAAACTTTAACATGCATCATAACATCCGATGAAATAAAAATTGCACGTAATGATCGTGTCTTATTATAAATGTTTTGCTGTTGTGTTATTATCCATGTGGCAAAATGATATGTGTTTCATATCTTGATCATCAAAATATATGATTTGATCACAAATAAAACTCAATAAAAGATGCAACTTTGGAAATAAAACCGTTTAACTAATCATCTAAGAAGACTGGAAAAGCAAAACTAGCAACGTAATCTGGAAAACTTATGACAAGGATATATTCTTCCCCTATATCTGTAATACAATTTGAAGATCGATTTACATAAAATCAATTTACAATAAGAATTATTAGGTCAACAAAATGTGTTCGCTCTTTTTCTTTTGGATTAACAAGACCTCTACATGGATATCATAGTCAACCCCTATATATAAAAAAAATTATAAGTCAGCCAAATCACCTAGCACTGAGGAATTAAGATATCTAGCATCATGGGTGTCTGATGTGAAATTTTCAAGACCAATTCCTTCAAAAATAATTTGTAACAAATCATTTTCCATATTCTAAAATGGCTAATGAGGAATTGACACATCAGCATCTTATTTTTCATCTTACAAACTAGCTAAATATCATCGTGCGTTGCACGATATATTTAATCTTTTTCTATTTAAATATAATGAACAAACTTATGAAAATGAGAATGAAGTGTGTTTAAACAAAACCTCTTTAAGATAATTAACAAAATTATAGTAGCAAATTTCAAAAGATTATGAAATTGTCAATATATATCGTAATTGCCAGGTTATTCATCAAAGGTAACTATTATAAAATAATATATATAAAGATCAAAATGTACAAAATTTATTTAATATTAAGTTAATAATAGATAAATATTTTTATAAGTACACATTTTAAGGGAAAAATGCTAGCGATCCATGCATAATTAACATAGAAACACTATAATCTATATTTATAGTCTAATATATTTATATAATTTATGGTGATCTTGTAGTAATACAAAATATGTTCATGTATAATCTATATATCGCACATTCATGTTTTCCTTTTGCAGACATGTTAATTAGCATGATGGACTGAAATTACCGTTTAAATTAGGATTTTATAATGAGTTGTATTTGAAAAATAGTAGTGGGTATTATTATATCAATCGGACATGGTTTCTTTTCTATATATCAATTGATTCGTTTACACATATATATATATATATATATATATATATATATATATATATATATATATATATCTTTGTTAGTGAATCCACATTTAAAGCGAAATAAAATATACATGATTAAATTAGAGGCATTATTAGATTAATCCGGGCATGATTTGTATATATATATCAACTGATTCTTAACATATAACCAACTGATTTAGATTCAAACAATACATTGATTTATTCATTCAATTTCTTTTTGTTAAATTCAGTTCAATTTAGTTTATGAAGTAGGTTCATATATATCAACCGATTCTTAGTTAACATATAACCAACTGATTTAGATTCAAATAATACATTGATTTGTTCATCCAATTTATTTTTGTTAAATTCAGTTCAATTTAGTTTATGAAGTAGGTTCAGATTATTAAGTTCAGTTATGATGAAATATGATTTGATAAAATATATCTTCATTTAGTTATATCTATGCGTTGATTATTTTCTTCAGAAGAGTGAAACAATAAAATTAAAAACAACAAAAAAAGTAATATATAAAAATGGTAGACACCGGAATATGGTGAACTTGCGGTGGTTGTGTGGCGGCTTTAGTCAATACTACGCAGTTTCTTTTTTTTTAATGTTTTTTATTAATTTATTTATTGACCGGAGCAATAACTCTTCTAGTTCCCTTTAGGATATTATTATTTACTTTTAGTTAGACTAATAATCCTATCTTTAACTTCCAATTAATGATCATGCATTGATTTTTAAAAATACATTTTTTTATAAAGAAGAAATGGTTGAAAGAATTAAAAGTGGCTTAGTTCACCATATTAAACATCTATACTATACTTTAAAAGAGGAATTAAAATTTAATTTTGAAACATGCTCATAACGTTCCCTGGAGTAAAATTGCGCTTAATCATCCTCAAAGATTCTTTAATATTTTTGTAACGGTAATTCATGCAACATTTCTCATTTATAGGCTGCAATTATTTCATTAAAAATTATTAAACTTTAACATGAATCATAACATCCGATGAAATAAAAATTGCACGTAATGATCGTCACAAATCTTTTATTCTTTTTGTAACGCTAAAACTTAATTTTAAAACCTGCATCGTAACGTTCCTTGAAATAATACTCTTTATTATTGTTGTAACGGTAATTCATGCATCCTTTCTTCTTTAGAGTCTGCAATTATTTCATTAAAATTTATTAAAACGTAACCTGCATTATAACGTCCCATGACATAAAACTGCACATATTGATAGTCGCAAATTCATTATTATTTTTGTAACGATAAACTTAATTTTAAAACTTGCATCATAACGTTTCCTGCAATAAATATTGCACTGAAAATATGCGCACAAATTCTTTATTACTTTTTTTAACGGTAATTCATTCACTCTTTATTCTTTATAGCATGAATTATCCTAAAGGGAACTAGAAGAGTTATTGCTCCGGTCAATAAATAGATTAATTAAAAGAATTAAAAAGCATGAAACTACGTAGTTTTTGCCTAAAACCGCCACATAACCGCCGCAAGATCACCATATTTTGGCGCCTACAATTTTTATATATTAATTAATTTACTATTATTCGTATATTCCTTTTTGGTTTCTTTAATATTGGAAATGTGTTTGGTATGGATTAAAATATAATATAATTATGGTATTAATATATTATAAAAATCGGTCTTTATTTTTTCAATGTTATTATCATGATATATCATATAAACAATATGCGTAGCTTTTTTTTACCTTTTATTTTACATAATAACAAGGTATAATATATTTAGTTTGCTTCAATATAACATAATTATGATATTAATATATTATAATTTGATGTCAAAATATATTATAATTACGTTTGTCGTATAATTATGTTTGTCGTCGTCATCATCCCAAAGATTTCGTCTTCAAGTTTACATGTATATATATCATGTAATTGGTTGTTTTCAATGTTTGTACAGGTTGATCATGATTTGGTTTAGTTTTCTTGAGTTGTAGGCAAGCTTTTGCTCTCCTCTTCATTTGTCCCTCCAGCATTCACTCCAGGATTCTATATATTTAATTAGTTCCCTGATTTGCACTTGGATTTGCTAAGAAATATTTGTGACCGTGAGTTTTTATTTTTTTCACTGGCAGATTCGTTTCCTGGCTAGGTCTTTTGTTATACTCGGAAATCATCTTGGACAGCAGAGCCATGGTTTTCGTTGGCCTTATGGACGGCTGTAAATTTAAACTTAATTTCTCATTCTTTGTATTACCCCGGCGACATCTTCATCCAAATTTCTTTGGTTCGGATCGGAATATGGTAGATGTGATCCGATTAACAAGAGTTAATTTTGATGTATGATTTTTTTTTAATGAAAAGTTATTAGCTTATTATTATTATTAGGAAAAGGCTTTACATGGATGAGCATGTGCCTCCATGGTGGCGATTTATTCAATGATCGATGGCGATGGTGGTGGGAGGACGGGTGGTGACTCCATCAATGTGGTAGTAAAAAGTCAGTCTGGTCGAAAGCGTCTTTCTCAAAATTATATATCTTTTTATTGATTTCGTGTTGCGATCGTACTATTTTTTAGATAAGTTGAATCGCCTGATATTTCAGGGTTGAGGCCGGTCGGATGTTGTTAAAATAAAATAAAAAGATCCGACCGAGTAGTTGACGTTAACAACATCCGACCGGTTTGAACATTTGACCGTCCTCACCTTTGTAACATCCAGCTGGTTGGAAAATTATAGTCGTATTTGGAGAAAGACAGGTTAATGATGATTGGAGTTTTTGAGTTTTCTGATTCAGATCCATGCGAACTTGGGCACCTCCGATGGTGAAGGGAAAAAAACAAGGCACTTTTCTTCTTTAATTTTGTTTTTTTAACTCTTTTTTAAAAATTAGTTTAGATCTAATCAGATGCTAATAAAATTTATAATGTCTTGAAGAGCATGTAACAATTAGTTACCGAAGAGTATATAATAATTAGTTATTGATTTGTTGTTCATTAATTGGTACTTGGCATGATAAATAATTTTTTAAATGAATGAATATTAGCTAATCTTTCATTAATTTTTTAACTTGCTGTATATGAAACTAATCATAGTAAATATAGGAATATAACTACAATTAATACACACCATATATGTACTAAAATTTTGTACTGCCTAATCATGATATGATATGCTAAGTAAATTTATATATTTTATTTTTGTAATATAAATATTTTACCATCACTTAAGTAAATCAGTTTCTTATTTTAGTGACAAATGTGATAATCTGTAAATTATTTATAATGACAAAATATTTGTGTCTAAAATAGGTATTGACATCCTATTTGATCGACTAATTATGTGCTAAATACATAGAATACAAAATATTGTATTCTACGAAATATGCTAAAAATAAACCGTTCCTCAATATCTTGAGAAAGAAATATTTTACCTTTTTCCAAATTGTAGCCCCGTTTGCTAACTTTTTTTTTTTTTTTACGTTAATCACCAAGAAATCAGTGGAGGGAACTTTTATTAGGCATCCCTAGACCATGAAATGACAGAAATAAAATACAGATAACTCCCAAAAAGGAGGCAAGAAGTGTGAAACTCCACAGGTGGAGGCGATTTGTGAGATCAGAGAAGTTTCTAAACATATAACTATTCTAAATCTTCTCTGTCTTAAACTACAAGTACTAAAGCCAGGGCGGCATAAAACAACAGATTTTCTTCCCCCTCCTGAATATAGACATTTCACCAATGTACAGCATTCTAGAGCTCCAAGAATTCACCATCTCAGTTAACATTGCCAAAACAGCCGGTTCTATTAAAATAAAGACCCTCTACCTGTACCCCTCAATCACGTTGCGGAGTCCCAGGGTAAAAGGGAGTTCCTTATTGTGTTTTGGGCTTACAGTAGAGCAATCCATAAGCATACCGGACTTACATCTAGCCATGAAAACTAAGAAAGATTCATCTAGAACTATAACTAGAGATTGCCATATGGATTTCTCCTTTAGAGGTGATATAGTCCATCATCAAGAGAAATGAATTAATCACAAAAACCCTGTATCTAAGATCAGAAACCAAAAATAAAAGGAAAAAAAGGAAAAATGAAAAAAGAAGTAAAACCACCTTCTCAGTCTAATAGTGCCAAATCCAGTATAAACCTGTCCAACTCTAACCGGCCCGAGCCGACCCGACCGAGCCGACCGACCCACCCGAGCTGACCCGGATGACCCGACCCGACCCAGATGACCCGAGCCGACCGACCCGAGCCAAACCGGCCCGATCCGATGACCTGCAAAACCAACCCGTCGGATCTGCATCTTTTCCGGGCTGGAGTTCCGGCCTCTGGACTGGACGGTTGTTGGTGCCTGGTGCTGCACCTGTATCGCCGACTGCTCGGTGGTGATATGGGCTTTGGCCCATATCTAGGCTCCGGCCCAGAGAGTAGTCCGGTCCATATGACGTCAGCTAGAATGGCGTTATCCGGGGACAAGGGGACATGAATATGGCCTGTCTCCGGATAAGGACAAAAGGACAGGACCACTGCCTCTGGGCTTGAGGCTGACCACTCACACCTATAAATACAGCTTTGGACTTGTGGAGAAAGGTATGTTCTATCAGATAAAAACTCTCTCAATATATCCTTATTCTCTCTCCTATTCAAAGGCCCCTCTTTCATCATCACGCCGGAGTAGCTATCCTCGGGATACTCCGGGGCGTTGTTTTGCAGGGCATTAGGTGAGAGCACGCGGAGCACGGACAAAGCCTTATCCGGGCCGGAGACTCGTCATCATCCGGACCGGGACTGGAAGCTGGTAGCATCAGTTGGCACGCCCAGTGGGACCTCATAAAAAATATTTCCAGTTACAAGTCACGTCCATGCCGCGCGGACGACCGAGAAAGAACCCTCTCCCGACGGAGGAGGAAGCGGGAGGAGGGCCGAAAACCAGAAAAGCCGCTACAGTTAGAGCTCAGAAGGTAGCAGCCGAGAAGGAACGGATTCTCCAAGCCAAGCAGGCGGCAGCAGAGAAAAGGGCCGCGGCTGAGGAGCGTCGGCGACAGCGCCTAGCAACGGAGAAGGCGAAAGGGAAGAAGCCAGCTTCCGAACGAACTCTGGCTGATATACAGCGCGAGGCTAGGGAGCGTCTCCGAGCGGCACGTGAGGCGCGGAATCAGAATCAGTTTGATGACCAGGCGTCGTCGGAAGGGGATGAAACGCCTGATCCGGATCGTCCTGAGGGATCCGGTTCTGAGGAAGCCGAGGATTATGAACCTGAGGAATCTCCGGAAGGGTATAGCACGGAAGACGATGCTCAGAGCCAGTCGATTAGACCCCGAGTTGGGCGAAAGGCCGGACGGGAGGAGCGTAAGCGTCATGATTCCGGACTTGGAGGCAACATCCTGAGGACAAACATGACGGAGTATCAACAGTTCCAAGAGTGGAAGGCAGCTCAACGAGGTGAAGCGGACAAGCCGCCTCCGGATCAACCAAGACCGGCAAACCTAAACCCATACCCGGGCGGACATCAACGGCAGACCGCTGGTTTGAATCCGAACGCACCACCTTACTGGGGAGCACAAACCCAGCAGGGATACGGTACCCAGCAAGGCTATGGGATGGGTGCACCCGGAGGACAACAGCAAATGATGTTTGGGATGCAACCTGCCGGAGGACCCGGGGGTCAGCAGCAGATGACGTTTGGGATGCCGCCTGCCGGAGGAGGATTCCCCGGAGGTTTTGGTTTTCAAACACCTTTCTGTCCGGATTCCATTGAAGACCGTCTTAATCGTCTAATCGGACGGAATGGGATCGGGCCGCAGTCACCTTGGGTTCCGGAGGTGTTGAGTTTCAAGTGGCCAGCCGGAACCAAGGCTCCGGACGGACTACCTACCTACAACGGAGAAGGTGACCCGGAGGAGTTCGTTCATACTTATGCAAGTATCATGATTGCTAGGGACATTCCGGAAGAGCTACAGTGTAAGATGGTGCCTTCATACCTGCGAGGCAACTGCTTAACATGGTTCAAGGGTCTGCCGAACGGTACGCTCCGACATTCTTGGGATTTCGCTATCGCCCTGGTCCGGCGCTATTCCGCTATGAAGCACACATTTGTGAACCTTGCCACGGTCCTGGCAATGAGGCAGCTAGAGACGGAGACTACCTGGGAATTCTACACCCGGTACATAGCTGCGACGATGAAGGTGGTGGACCGGCACTTGCAGGAGAAGGCCATTATCCATAACTTCGTCAACGGACTGAGGGACAATGCCTTCTACATCGAGCTCATGAAGAATATGCCTACATCATACTATCACCTCCAGTTGGTGGTAGAGATGCATTGTACGGTGCATGACGCCAACCAAGTCCGGATGACAACAGTGGGCTTTTTCGAGCAAAGGTCTCTCATAGTGACAGGGACCCAAACCACTGCTGCACGGACTCCGGCCCGGACGGATCAAGTCAGACGAGTACCCGCCCCGGCGACAGCCGCACCAGCACCGGCAGCCGCTGCTCGTCCGACCTACACCCCTCTCTCAAAGACCCGTACGGAGATCCTCGCGGTTCACCGAGGTTTGTTTATGGATCCGCAACCCATTGTTGGCGTACCGGCACCAGCGAATGCGGACAAGTGGTGTGAGTTCCATAAGTCACACGGACACACCACGGAGGGATGCAGGGCGCTTCGTTCGGATATTGAAAGGTTAATCGGAGCAGGCCAGTTAAGAGATTGCGTGACGGGAGAAGGACTCAGACGCCCGGCCCAAGCCCCGGCAGCTGCAGCCGGACAGGGTCGGAAAAGAAATAGGAACAATCGCCCCGAGGGGGAAACCAAGCTAACCCGGCACCAAGACAGGCTGCACCAGCACAACCCCCAGCTCAGCCTCGGATGATCAATGTGATAAACGGAATCGTCGGCGACGGACTCTGTTCCATGACGGCGATCAAGGCCAAAAGCAGATACGTGCCTCCGGGCGAGATACAAGAAAAGAGGTTCAAGCCAAGTGAGACTATCACCTTTTTGGATGAGGATCCGGTACCCCCGCAGGTTCCCCATTCGGATCCGATGGTGGTAATGGCAGATGTCGAAGGAGTACTGATCAAACGAGTGTTCGTAGATGACGGCAGCAGTGTGGAGATCATGTTCGCGGAATGCTTTGATCAGCTCGGAATCGGACGACAAAACTTAAAACCGTGTCAGACCCCCCTTTCAGGGTTCACCGGACGGATCGTCCATCCGCTCGGAGTCATCCCTCTGAAAGTCACCCTGACGGATTTCCAGGACCCAACGAAGCGGGCCACGGTGGAGTGTAATTTCGCCGTCATTGATGCTGTTTCCCCTTACAACATGATCATTGGAAGACCGTGGCTGTCACAGGCACGGGCTATATGTTCGCCTTTCCACTTGATTATGAAGTTCCCCACGGAAAACGGTATCGCATCCGTCCGGGGCCACCAGCAAACCGCCCGGAGTTGCATGCTGACCGCCATCAAGGATGCCCGGTCCGGGGAGGGCCAACCCAAGCTGTCCGCCTCGGACAAGGGAAAAGCCAAAGCGGACTTGGTAGGAGCCATCCATGGAGAAGCACCGTCTTATGAAGTGGAGGATATGATGGTCGGACAGAAGGGGGCAGTCAGTGTGGGGAAGAACATGCCGGATGACGTTAAGATGGAATTGCGAAGCCTGTTGGCGGAATACGAGGATGTGTTTTCTTGGGGGACGGAGGACTTGACTGGCGTTCCGGAGGAGATCGCAGTCCACAAGCTCAATGTCTTCCCGGAGCTGAAACCAATCAGGCAGAAGAAGAGGCCCCTCGCCCCGGAACGCGTGGAGGAGATCCGGGCGGAGGTGGGTAGACTGTTGAGTGCCGGAATCGTGGAGGAGATATCATACCCGGAGTGGATAGCAAACCCAGTTCTGGTGAAGAAGCACGATGGCTCTTGGAGAATGTGTATTTACTTCACAGACCTAAACAAATGCTGTCCGAAAGATAGCTATCCGCTCCCCTCCATCGATCAGTTGGTCGAGGCTATTACTGGTTACCAAGTGTTGGCATTCTTTGATGCGCACCGAGGGTACCACCAGATTACGATGGCCAAGGATGACCGTCCCAAAACATCTTTTATCACTGACTTTGGTACTTTTTGTTACAGGAAAATGCCTTTCGAACTGAAAAACGCAGGTGCAACATACCAGAGGATGACGGACAAGCTGTTTCGGAACCAGATGGGACGGAACCTGGAGGTTTATGTGGATGACATGGTGGTCAAGAGCCGGACGTACGAGTCTTTTTTGTCCGACCTCCGGGAGATGTTCGACGTACTCCGGACGGCGAATCTCAAGCTCAGCCCAGGAAAAAGTACCATCGGAGTAGGAGCAGGGAAGTTCCTTGGCTACATGGTGTCGGCTCGAGGAATCGACGTCAATCCGGAGAAGATATCGGCCCTTATGGAGATGCCTCCTCCGAGAGGGGTGAAGGACGTACAAAAACTGACCGGGTCGCTAGCCGCTTTGAGCCGATTTCTCGCTCGGGGGGCTGAGAAGCAGCTCCCGTTTTTTAACATACTCCGCAGAGCCAAACCGTTCGAGTGGACGGAGGCATGTGACCAGGCGTTCACGGATCTCAAGGCTCATCTAGCAAGCCTCCCTACCCTGTCCAAGCCGTTGCCCGGAGAAGAGCTTTTCCTCTACATAGCGGCGACGGAACACGCTATAAGCTCTGCTCTGGTCCGAGAGGATGGTAAGGTACAGCGTCCGGTTTACTTTGTGAGTAGGGCACTCCAAGGTCCGGAAACAAGGTACACGGCTTTGGAAAGACTTATACTAGCATTGGTCCATGCTTCCCGGCGCCTCCGACCATATTTCCAAGGTCATCCGATCACAGTTCTGACGAATCATCCGTTGAGACAGATCATGCTGAAGCCGGAAGCCTCGGGTCGGATGATGAAGTGGGCGGTTGAGCTCGGAGAGCACGAGATCAAGAATCACCCCCGGAAGGCTATTAAGGGGCAAGCCCTGGCGGACTTTTTGGTAGAGATGACCGAACCTTCAGGAGAGCCGTCCGGATCGGAACCACCCTCCGACAGATGGAAGTTGCATGTGGACGGATCGTCTCATGCTAATGGGGGCGGGGCTGGAGTCCTGCTTACTAGCCCACAAGGAATGGAGTACAGGTATGCTATCCAGTTCGCTTTCCGGGCAACAAATAACGAGGCAGAGTATGAGGCCCTCCTGGCCGGACTCCGGCTGGCATTGGAGATAGGGGTCACAGACGTTGAAGTATACAGCGACTCTCAGATAGTGGTTCAGCAGGTGAACGGAGAATACGAGGCGAAGGAACGGAGTTTGCAGAAGTACCTTGAGGCGGTTAAGCCATTATTGGCCAAGTTCCGTGGCATTACCATAACACAGATCCCTCGCGAGGACAACGGTAAGGCGGACGCCTTGAGCAAACTTGCCTCTTCTGAGATCAAACCGGACGCGGAGAGCAACTTGATGATGGAGACCCTATCCGCCCGGAGTTATGACGTCCCCCTAGTGGCAGCAGTGGAGGTGCAAAAGGAGTCATGGATGGCCCCCTTCTTCGACTATCTGCAGCACGGAAAGCTTCCGGAAGACAAAGCACTGGCACGGAAAATCCGACAGAAAGCACCGCACTACACCATAGTGGATGGAACCCTGCTCAGACAATGATATCTCCAACCATGGTTAAGGTGTGTAGACTCGGACGAGGCAGCTCGGATTGTGAAGGAGATGCACGAAGGACCGAACGGCAGTCACCAGGGGGCCCGGACCATAGCAAGAAAGATAATGTGCACGGGCTACTACTGGCCGACCCTGTTTGAAGAGGCGCAGAAGTACGTCCGCTCCTGTGTACAGTGCCAACGGTTTGCTCCGCTCATTCATGTTCCGCAAGAAGAAAGGGTCGGGATCACCGGCTCGTGGCCTTTTGATAGATGGGGCATTGATCTGGTCGGACCCTTCCCCTCCGCTCCGGGAGGATTCAAGTACCTGATAGTAGCGATCGACTACTTCAGCAAATGGGTGGAGGTTGAACCCCTTACAAACATCCGTGGTAGCACTTGCGTCAAGTTTTGTTGGAAGAACATTATCTGCCGCTACGGAATCCCTAAGTACATCGTCACGGATAACGGAGCTCAGTTTGAAAATGACCCGTTTCGATCTTGGTGCAAGGAGTACGGAATTACGCAGCGGCTCACATCTGTTTACCACCCGCAGGCCAACGGTCAAGTGGAAGTTACCAACCGGACAGTGGTGAACGGACTGAAGACTCGCTTGCAGGGGGCACGAGGAAACTGGGTCGATGAGCTGCCAAGCGTTCTTTGGGCATACAGGACGACCGAAGGATCCGCAACGGGCCAGTCGCCATACAGTTTGGTATACGGGGCGGAGGCAGTCATACCAGCGGAAGTGGGAGTTCCCAGTCTCCGGACCCTCACTTGGGATGAAGACCAAGCCGGACGAAGCTCTCCGCTCGGATCAAGCAGGCTGCTGGATTTGGACCTCTTGGAGGAGAAACGAGAGCAGGCAGCGCTGCATGAGGCCAAGGTCAAGGAGCGAATGAAGCGTTACCACGACAAGCGTGTCAGGAAGAAAGCGTTCGTCCCCGGAGATTGGGTGATGAGGAGGAATGATAAGAGTCTGAAGGAGGCCACTGGCAAACTGGCACCAAACTGGGAAGGTCCGTACCGCGTCACAGCTTCATACCCGGGTGGGAGCTATGAGCTGGCGGATCAATCCGGACGAGCAATCCCTAGAAGGTGGAACATCACCAACTTGTGAAGGTTTTACGGAGCATCCTGAGTAGGTATGCTTTCCGATAGAGTTCTTTAATCTGTCTTTTCTTTTCAACAAGTATGTAGTTCTGGGTCCTCTGGCTAGGGTTGAGCCTAGGATTCCGTTCCGTCCTATTTACTATGTACTTGGCTCCGGCCGCATTTAGACAAAGGGTATGTCTAGCCGGAGTCCGATTATTTGAATGAAGAGTTGTCAAATTTTATACTTGTTCAATTTTACTATGTACTATTTTTCAATTCTGCACGATTATTAGAATCCTCCGGATCGTTTGGACAAACGGGCGGAGTGAGCATAAACGAACAAATAAAATCCTCCGAAGTGTTTGAATAAACTAACGGAGGTAAGCAAAACAAAAGGACAAAATGGTTTGATCAAACAACAAGGAAAAACGCTTGAATAAGCTATCTCGACATACAAAGAAATCACATTTGAATAAATGATACAATTGTACAATCTGCTACGTCCGGACGGACGCAGATACAAAGAAAAATAAAACCTATCTATTGGGCCAAGGTATGTCCCAATCGACAGGAGGAGAGGTGGGCTCCGGAGTAGGAGGCTCCGGAGTAGGAGGTAACATAGCTCCGTTCTCTGGGGACGGAGGCCTGGGGTCTTGAGCCCTTTCCTGATTCAGGGCAGTAGGAGCCCGCTCCGGAATGTCGTCTTCAAGGTTATGGACCTCATTCCCATGGCTTGGACCCACTGGTCCTCGATACGGAAAGGGAGGAATGGGCGGAAGTTCCGATGGACCAGCTCCATCCGGATCGGAGCCGAAGATTCCGTCGGAGTCAGAGTCGGAGGACTGCAGGGTCTCCTTTGTGGCTTTGGCTTTCCCTTTGCCTTTGACCGGAGGACCAGCTCGGGACGGACGGAAGGGATTCTGGCTCGGATATCGCGAAGGAGAGCGAATCCGAACGGGGATTTGGGGACGGCGTGCTGGCTGAGTATTTCTTCCCCTTCCCCTTGCTGCCTGCTGGGCACCCCTTCCCCTTCCCCTTGCTGCCTGCTTCGCCATTCGGTTAAGGACAGAGTTGAGGCCCCGACTATTCCCGCCACGAGCATTCTGACTCCCCCGGACACGAGCATTCTGGACCCCCCGGAGACGAGCCTGACGTCGCCTCGCCAATTCGGCTAACTCCCTAATGATAAAGGGACGGATAATGGAGGCATCTTGACGGAGCCGCTCTACGCGACGGGCAGACTCTTCCGGATCGACGGAAACCTGGATGCCAGTATACCTCTCGAAGGTGAAGTCTATCGCCACCTGACTCGGAATGAGGGTCAGCAAGGGAGGGAGAGTACTGCCGGCATGCATCCGCTTCCACCATTCAACAGCCTCCTCGAATGCAGAACGGTATGGAGACTCCCGATCGTTCCACCCCAACTTAAACATCCGGACGATCAAAGCACTGACGTCGTGAGGAAAGTTGCGGTATATGGTCGGAGTGACGAGTCCGAGGCGTAGTCCGGTCAAATGGTATGAAAGTTGCAAGGTCATCAGATTCTCCCGGAGGACCATCACCCGGCCGGTAAGCACTTGATTTTCTTCTTCAAGCTTCAGATAATCTCGTTGAAAATCCGTCCGGCTGGCCAGCCACTTCAACTTCTCGGCATAGAATGGAAGCAAGGACCAAACTAAATCCAACTCGGTTTTCAGCTTGGCCTTGTAGTCTTCATGCTCCGCTTGCAGCATGGAGATCGTCTCGTCCGCATCACTGGTCGCGCTGATCCGCTCTCGAGCAAAATCCCGACACTGGGACAGAGTGCCGAACTCCTCTGATATTTCCCGGAGGCAAGCGGCCAGAGACGGAATGTCTTGGAACTCTTCTATTAGAGGCTCCATTCCGGAGCGGATAAAAAGTTCACGAGTCCGCTCTCCACCCATCGACCACCCGGAAAGTTCAGACTCCAACTCCACGCATCTGGAGCACGGAGGGCTTGTTGAATGAGAACTAGCAGGTGAAGTACGGACATCCGCACCTCCGCTTCGGAGCACCGGACCGGAATCTTTGGGCTGCGGACAAGCACGGATATAAGAAGAATAAACACACAATATAAAGAGAATAAACACACAAGTAGAAGGAAACTTGTTTTATAAATAGAAGAGAATTACATCGTTCGGAGGGTTGTCATCCCCATCCGAGTCGTCGCTACCATCCTTCCTACACTAAATAGAGCAAAATTAGAACTAGTAGGACGGAGGTAACTACAAAAGAAAAAAAACAGACTAGGAAGTTATTCTACATCAGTCTCCTCACTATCCGTGCCACCGGGCTGACGACCATCCCCGTCCCCTCCACCCTCGCCCTGATCAGTATCTTCGTCAACGGAGGGATACATCTTCAAGACTTCAAGATATTTGGGCTTGACAGGGGATTCCGGACGGACGCTCTCTTCGGGTGGGGGTACAACAACACTTAGATCCACCAGCCCCTCGCCATAGGCACGGATGGCCCCAGCCGACACCGGCTCTTCGACATTCTCCTCGAAGATCCCCAGCACGGAGGGATTCATCTTCTCAACTCCGCCCCGGTAGAATTGATCCACGTCGAAGTTGTACTGATGGGCGGCTGTTGGTTTGTAGTAGCACTTGGCAAACCGCTCCCTCTTAGGCTCCGGGACCCAACCCCTCATGCTCTGATAGACTTGATGGGCGGAGATCTGGTTGGAGGAACGGAGGAGTCCGGTCAGGCTGCTCTCAAAAGCCTGGCTCCGTAGTACCTTATTGGTGAAGGCAACACACATCTCTCACTGGGCGGACGGAGAAACCAAACTTTCCAGCTCCTTGATCCGGGCATCCGCCTCGGCAGCTCGGACCTCCGATGCCTCGAGCTCGCGACGGAGAACCCCATTGGCCCTCTCAAGTGCGCTCCGCTTCTGAGCTTGCCTTGTTTGCTGAACATGGAAGGCCTTGTTGATGGCCTCGGAAACCCCCGGCTGAGCGATTAGATAAGCAGCGAAGTCCTAAAGAAAGAAAACAATGAGACTCCGAACAGAACGAGAAAACCGAAACGGAAAAGGAAATGTCGCTTACCCTGCTAGTCTCGCCCCGGCTGCTGCTGTGAGTGTGCTCCGGGTGTGTACAGTCGGGACCGATCGCTAGTTTCCTCCTATCCCCCTGATGATCACCAGCGCGGGAATACTCACTTTGCTCCGGAATTCGAGGAGATTTGGGAATCCGGAGCTTTGGGCGCTTTTGAGATCGGGAGGACTCCCCTCCCTCCTCATCGGAAGAGGACGGAACACGGATTTGAAGGAGTTCGGCCCTATTTCCGGCCGAATCCGCGGTGGTGTGAATGGACGCCCCTCCCGCCTTCTTGGCCGCGGTCTCATCCGCCCTGTTGGCCGCGGCCTCCCTCGCTTTCCGGGCCGCGGCTTCTTTCTCCTTGACGGACGCCTCCCCCGCCTTCTTGGCCGCGGTTTCCTTCTCTTTGATGAGCGCATCCTCTTGGACGCGCTTCCTCTTCTTCTCCGTCTCGGACGACTTCTCTGTCGGTATTTTCATGCCGGTTACCGAACCGGTTGGTGGGTTTTCCGCCTTGTTGGTTATCTTGGGTTGTCGTCCGGCTGGATCAACGCCATCCCCTATTTCAGGGTATACTGGCAACATCCGAAACGGATGAGAAAGCAAGAAAGATAGAATAAAAAACAGAAGATACTAAAGTGACTTACTTGATGGGTCTCGGAGGACATAGAAGCGACATTTCAGGAACACCTCCGGCTCGTATGCCCTTAAAGGGAAGACGTACTTCCCTCCTTTCCAGAACGGATCCAAGTCAATCTGGTTGGCGGCCAACTTTGCGATGTTCTCCTCTTGTCCTTCCGGACTGAACGCCGTCTTGTCCTCCTTCTTGGCACCATGACCCCAGCTCGGACACGAATACTTTTCGGTGTCGAAAGTGAAGTAATGCTTCTGCCAGTTAGAATAGCTGTCGCGCCGGCCCTTGCTAGGATCCTTTACTCCCTTCCGCCTCTGAAAGGTGAAGATTCCCTCGTCTTTAGTGCCCTCCAAGTGGTAGAAGGCCCGGAACAGGTCCAAGGATGGCGTCACTCCGCACCGGTAACAGTTCAGGAGAAACGCCCGGACCACGGCGACTCCGTTCGGTTGTAGCTGGGCCGGAGAAATGCTGAAATGATGGAAGATGGCGGAATAGAGGGGGGAGAGGGGGAAAGTTATCCCATAAAGAAAGTGGCTTCGGGGAATAGCGGCGACAGTGGTAACATCGCCCGGAAACGAGCTGAGTCCAGCGTCAATGGCGAGCGGAACCACCATCGCCTCGACCAGCTCCCTCACCGCCGGAGTAATATCGACGTCATCGCCCTCGGAGAGATCGCCGACCTCCGGCTCCGGATTCAGGCCAACCTGTACATCCCCACCAGACAAACCAGCGAGCTGCCTGTTCTCTTCGTTTTCATTAGCCATATTATTGGGCAGATAAGTGCTTATGTGTTTGTAGAAAAGAAAAAGGGGCACAGCGCAGAAAGGAGAAAACAGAGAAGAAATGCAAAGAGTGCAGAAAGGAGAAAACAGAGAAGATATGCAAAGAGTGAAAAAATGAGAGTGAAAGGGATGGTCCAGTATTTATAAGAAGGGAAGTTCCATAAGCGAGAAAAGGAGGACCGAGTCCCAAGGCAACATGATTGCCATTTTGAAAAAAAGGTAAAAAGAGAATTTCTCGATTAGACAGCTCATTTATGACGGTATAACACGCCTCATAAATGCGCCCATAAACACGCGCGCAGGAATCCCAAGCGCCGAGCGCGTGTTCTAACGCACAGCGCACAATCCGGGAATAGAGATCCGGGTCGGATCGCATGCCTCCGGGCGGATCCTGACGGTTAGACTAGACGTGATGAGACACGGGACCCATCCTCCGGATGAGGCCTTCGGACGAATCCCATGTCTCGGGGGGCTAGTGGTGATATGGGCTTTGGCCCATATCTAGGCTCCGGCCCAGAGAGTAGTCCGGTCCATATGACGTCAGCTAGAATGGCGTTATCCGGGGACAAGGGGACATGAATATGGCCTGTCTCCGGTTAAGGACAAAAGGACAGGACCACTGCCTCTGGGCTTGAGGCTGACCACTCACACCTATAAATACAGCTTTGGACTTGTGGAGAAAGGTATGTTCTATCAGATAAAAACTCTCTCAATATATCCTTATTCTCTCTCCTATTCAAAGGCCCCTCTTTCATCATCACGCCGGAGTAGCTATCCTCGGGATACTCCGGGGCGTTGTTTTGCAGGGCATTAGGTGAGAGCGCGCGGAGCACGGACAAAGCCTCATCCGGGCCGGAGACTCGTCATCATCCGGACCGGGACTGGAAGCTGGTAGCATCAGTCGGCTCGCCCCTGAAAACATCTGACGCGGCAAACTTCCGACACTGACTCGCCTTCGGTCAACTTCCGGCAGCTTCCTGCTGCTCGGTACACTGCTGCTCGGCTTGCTATTGCTGCTCGGCACGATCTGCTGCCGCAACCCAGATGTGCGCGGTCTGTCTGGACCATATCTGATTTCCGGCGATTGGGAGCGGTGGCGACCCGCTCCCTCCGACGAGTCGTACCAGTCCGGATCTGTGTATTGTCCGGCAGCCCGTGGGCACCTCCGGCCGGCATGGCCGTTGACTAGATCTAAATCTGGAAGTGTAGGTTGTCGAGTGAGAGAGATGGTTTCGGGTAGAGGGGTAGAGAGGGGGTGGTTTGAAGTTTTATTGGTTAGGGGGGAGGTCACCTCCGGCCCGGCGAGAGGCGCCGGCCGGAGCCTCCCCAGCGGCGAATTCAGGCAAGAGGGGGGAGGGTGGGTGAGTGCTTTCTGGAGAGAAAAAAGGGAAAAAGTGGCCCCGTTTGCTAACTATTAGCTATTAATATTAGCGGATTGTATTAATTATTTTGATTAACTGTTTTGACTAGCGATTTTTTGGATAATTGTTTAGTATATGATAAATAGATTTTAGCAATTTGTTATGTTAAATGATAAAATTAGACATCATTATAATTTAAGTTTTAAAATTTATTTTTTTGTGAAGCATAAAAAAATATTTATAGCAGGAACCAATATTACAATATTAACCAAATCAATTGAATATTAGAAAAAATTAAGAACTAATCATGGAAATAATTCCAAAATAATAAGAATGATACACGTATAATTATACAAAATCGTAAAATATCAGATCTAAATATAACAAAACAATATATTATGGTATAATGATTGGGGGGAAATGTCCCATATAAATTCAATTACAATTAAAATTATAAAAATAAAGACTAATTAACTCCTAAATAAATACAGTAGGATATATAATATATTATTATGGTGTGAAGAAGAGATTAATATATTCCCCTACTCATACAATTAGTTAATAAATACACGAAATCATTCCATCCGATATATAACATTGTATTTTTTACTTTATATCCATTACCCATATTGGTAAAACTTTTTTTGTACAAACAAGGAAATATGAAACAAAATATTTTCCTATCAGTAATTTAATTTATATATCTTCGTAATAAATATATCTACTTAAAATTCCATAAATAAATTTCTACTTTTATCTATGCACATCAATATTTTCATTCTATCTATATATATAAATATATATACAAAGGATTTGGCTACATATTTGATTGTACGATTGTTTATCGAATGTCTCCAATTGTTGCCTTAATCATCAATGCAACAAACATAACACATTTAACATAGACAACTATGTTATAAATGTTATTATTAACATAACCCTTATTATATTTCAAAAAAAACATAACCCTAAATAAACAAACTCCCCATTTGATACCATAACATCAACACTACAAATATACCTACGCATGTTCATTTTATCATTTAATTCTTTATATACTAACAATTAACTAACCAATTACTAGATATATCAATATTTAAAAAATTAAAGGAGATCAGTATTTTAATGTATATAATAACAAAATTTACCAATAATTATTAAATTTAATGTTATTCTTTTGAAGTAAAAAAATCAACATTCATCATATTTTTCTTCAAATTTATTTATTCTTAATATTTATTCAGATGGGAATTTTATTATCAAAATATAAACAAAACGGTTATAATTTACCATGTTACAAATATCATATTGAATACTTGAAGTTTACCGCGCAACGCGCGGTCCATCATGCTAGTTTTATTAAAAATTATCAAAACTTAACATGCATAATAACATTTCCTAAATTAAAAAATGTACTTAATCATCCTCATAAATTCTTTGTTATTTTTCATAAAGATAATTCATGCAATATTTCTTCTTATAGCCTGCGATTATTTTATATAAAATTATTAAAGCTTAATTTTAAAATCTGCATCGTTACATTTTCTGAAATAAAAACTGATCTTAATTATCGTCGCAGAATCTTTCTTAATTTTTTAACCGTAACTCATGCACCCTTTATATTTTTTATAGGATACAATAATTTTATTAAAAAATATTAAAACTTAACCTGCATCGTAACGTTCTCTAAAATAAAAACTGCACTTCATCATCATCGCAAATTCTTTGTTATTTTTGTAACGGTAATGCATGCACCCTTTCTTCTTTTTAGCCTGCAATTATTTCATTAAAAATGACCAAAACTTAATTTTGAAATCATCATAACGTTCCCTGAAATAGAAATTACACTTAATGATCGTCACAAATTTCATTGTTATTTTAGAAATGGTAAAAATTAATTTTAAAACCTGAATCGTAACGTTCCATGAAATAAAAAAATGCACTTAATCATACTCACAAATTATTTATTATTTTTGTAACGGTAATTCATGCACCCTTTCTTCTTTATAGCCTGCAATTATTTCATTAAAAATTATTAAAACTTAATCTGCATCATACTGAAATAAAAACTCTACTTAATCATCATCACAAATTCTTTTTATTTTTGTAACGCTGGAACTTAATTTTAAAACTTTCATCATATCGGTCCCTGAAATAAAAATTGCACTTAATCATTCTCACGGATTCTTTATTATTTTTGTAACGGTAACTCATGTACTCTTTCTTCTTTATAGCCGGCAATTTTTCATTAAAAATTATTAAAACTTAACCTGCATCATAACGTTCCCTGAAATAAAAATCACACTTAATCATTTTCACAGATTCTTTATTAGTTTTGTAGCGGTAAGTCATGCACCGTTTATTCTTTATAGCCTACGATGAATGTATGAAATTATGAAGCGTCTAGGAAACTATTATATATTTATATATACTTTCACCCAAAAGCAAACAACCACCGTCACAATCATCCCCTTTAAACATCTACCAACTTTGAATCCATATTTTTTCTTGAACAACCTATCAAGGTTTGTCTTTTCACCACTTATATGTCTGATTTATATGACTGATTTTTGATTTATACCTAATTTTTATGAACCATACAGCATGTCTCAAAGATACTCCAACGTCGGACAACTATCAATGAAAAACACTACATCTCAAAACCCGTGTTCACTCATTGACAATTATAAGTTGCTGTCTCTATGGTAAAAAATAAAAATGGTTAAAGATTTTGATTTTTGACAAGAATGATAAACCGATCCATAATACCATTAATGTAGTTTATATCGAAGTGTTTTAAGAGTTGGGAAAATAAAATTATGTAATTTCTTAATTTCTTAAATTCTTGAAAACGTAACAATGTTTTAGCGACCAATGTTTTTGCCAAAATGCTATTACATTGTATTACTTAACTGTCAGAAAATAATACGTGGTCAAGATTATTTAACTGTAATTATTTTATTAAACTAAATTATAATATTTTAATATTAAATTCCCGTGCATCGGCACGGGTTATTATACTAGTTATGTCTAAATTTACTTGAATTTTACCAAATTATATTTTGATTGAACTGAACTGATTTAAACTGAATTGGACTTAATTGAACTGAAGTAAAAATTAATATATTGAAAATAAAACCAGTATGTCTAAATTTACTTGATCAAATTATATTTTGATTGAACTGAACTGAACTGAAATGAATTGAATCAAACTGGGATGAGTTGAATTGAACTGAATTGGACTGAACTGTTCTTATAAATTCCGGCAAACGGGCCTAAATCATTACGTTTTGTATCCAATTGAAATAAAGTTAAAGTAATTATTTTATTGAATCAAATTAATCTCAGTTTATTCCAGTTGAACTGAGATTAATTTAACTGAACTGAGACTAATTTAATTGAACTGAGATTTGTTTAGTTTAACTGAGATTAAGTTAACTAAATTGAGATTAAATTAACTGAATTGAGATTAAATCAACTGAACTGATATTAATTAAATTAAAATTATTTTTCAATAACTTGAACTTGACAGGGCCAATATCGAGTGCCGTCATTCAGTGCTAGGAAAGTTCTATTTTATTTTTCCCCTTATATGTTGTTAAAAACTTGTCTTAGTTTAATTTTTATTTCAAGGGGGAGGGGTCGGTGGGACCATTTAATTTTTAATAACGTGATAGGATTCAAGATTATTATCAAATATAATTATTTATTATTTATTTTTAGAGACATTCTGAATGTTTTAATGATTATTTATTAAGAAAATGGCATCCCTAATCTATCTTCTTAATCTTAATTAAATCACCTAAATAAATTAAATATCTATATCAAGGGCTCGTTCTCCCCGATTTCAAATCAGTTCTACTTAATTTATTTCATTCTAATTTAAATCAATTTAATTATGATGGAATATAAGTTCAGTTCATTTTACTCATACTATAAATTACTATTTTATTTTAAATTCATTAAATTTTATTTTGGTTCAATTCGGTATAATTCAGTTGGTTTATTTCAATTATGACCAAATAGAACTGAATCTCACTCTCTGCCTTCTCTCTAAACTTTCCGTTTATCCTCCAATTAACAATTATTATTTTTACTATTTCATGCCTATAACGTTTACATTACCGTAGGAACACGGTAATATAACCGTTACAACCATGGCGGAGCCGCCGCTCCACTGCGGCGGAGTTCCCCATCCTCGCTCTTTTGCTCAAACCTTCACTGCAAAATCACCACCTCTTACTCCCACCCTTCTCAATAATCCCGATATCAACCCAATTGGAGAATTTAAAGGCAAAATTGCCTGCATAGTTTCGCCGGAACAGGCCTCCGACCTGGCATCTCACTACCACAATGCACTAATTGGGAAGTTCGACAATGGAATGCCATCCATGTCTGCACTCTATGAAGCTTTTAAATCCATCGGTTTCTCCTCAAGTTTCCAGATCGGCTCCATCGACCACAGGCACATTCTTATCCGTTTTCAAGGCCAGGATGATTACCAACGCTGCTGGTTCAAAGGTTTATGGATGTTGAAAGGGGCAGCTATGAAAGTCCTCAAGTGGACAACTGACTTCACCCCAGGCACTGAACCATCCACTATTCCTATCTGGGTAACAATCCATCACATTCTTATCTTCTTCTACAATAATGCTATGCTTAAATTCATAGGAAATAGGATAGGAAAGTTTATTAAATTAGATGCTGCCACTGCTGCTTTAACCAGACAGACCATCTGCAGTTAAGATGTATATTGAAGTAGACCTTATGAAAAAGATACATCATGAGATAGTGGTAGGCATTGCTGGAAGCACTGCAGAGCTAGGCATTGAGTATGAATTTATCCCTCCCCACTGCCCTCATTGTAGAAGAATTGGCCATTTTTTGGACCAGTGTGCTTCTGCTAACCCTGAGTTGAGAAAAGACCCTCTTCCCCAGACAACCTTTCCCAGTTAAAACTTCACAAACATCCCCGAACCAAGATAAGAATAACACTGATGATACTCACAAGATACCATTAACCAGACCTCAGAAAGGTACAACCTCAGGAGCACGGCAAAGGAAAAACAAAAGACTCTAGCCAACCAAACTCTGATATACAAGCCTAAACCTCCCCAGGCTCAGTTTCTCACTGATAAGGGGAAAAATGTACTGGAAGAACCTCCAATGATAGCTACAGTTACTACACCCCCATAGGCCTTGATAACCATTACTGACAGTCCTCTTCCTTCTACCAAACCTTTACAAACCCAAAAAGAGGACAACTTATGGATTAACCACAGGCCATCTCAGTATGCCAAGGATGATGTGTTCATCAAAACAGGTAAACCTCTGAACCAGTCATCCCCAATCATGACTAAAAAAATTTCTCTTTTCCATTCTCAAGATAAAAATAGGAAGAACAGGTTTACACCCCTCCAAGACATGGAAGATGATGAGGAGGAAGAAACAGTACTCGAAACTCAACACCTGCAGCACACTGAAAAGGATCAAGACTCCCCGTTCAAAACTTGGGAGCCTCAAACTACCCCCTGCCTACCACAGCATCCTCTTCACAACAATCTGAATGTCCAGAAATAGCATCTACTCCTGCAATAAACTCTACTAGTCGGGTAAGTACAACCCAGGTGAGGAAATCCTCTAGACTTATTGCAAAAAACACACCAGTCATAAAGCTCCAAACTTACTTTACACAACTTAACCACATTATGACTGGTTCTGGAACAAAAGGGCCCTCTAATCTTTTTAAATGATTAGTACAACCTCCAAAATTAAATTCCTAGTCTGGAATCTTAGGGGGATGGAAGCTTCTATGGAAAGATTACAGGAACTTATTCTAGAATATCACTTTGAACTTATTTGTCTCATTGAACCTATGCATGACAACTCTGAATGCAGTTCTTGTATGGTCAAACTGAGATATACAAATTGCATGTTTGCTCAAAATGAAAGGATTTGGATTTTTTGGAATAATGATTTACAGATCATATCTAAACAAGATCACTTACAGTTTCTGCATGTCTTAATCCATAGCCAAAAGCTGCAATCTTCTATGGAAGCAGTCTTTGTCTATGGCCTGAGAACTAGAAAAGGTAGGAAGGATTTATGGATTGACCTGGAAAAAATTACTCAGCCTGAAACTATTTTCATAGGAGATTTTAATGTTATTGCTTCTATAACAGAGTATAAGGGACAGTCTACCCCTAACTTGCTTAGCATTAGAGAATTTTCTACTTTTATGGATACTATGCCTCTGCAACATATTAATTCTGTAGGTAACCTATTTACTTGGTCTAATGGTAGGCACTTGCATGAGAATTCTCTGACCAGTAGTGGTAGGATTAAAACCCCCACACTCCAGAGATTAGACAGAGGTCTGTGTACAACTCAATGGAAAAATAATTTTCCAGATTGATCTATTCTAGTTTTAAATAAATTGTCTAGTGATCACTGTCCTCTATTATTAAGCATAGGGAGTTCTTGTAAATCCTCTCCTAGACCTTTTAGATTTCTGAACACTTGGTTTAAAAGGGACTCTTTTTTACAGCTCATTAGAGATAACTGGACCACTCACATAAATGAAATAGGGATGATTGGATTTTACCTTAAATTTCTTAGATTGAAAAAATGTTTGAAAACTTGGAATAGAGAAGTGTTTGGTAATGTTCATTCCAATGTCACTAATGCTGAGGAGGGACTTAGATTACAGGAAATAGCCTATGATTCTGATCAATCTGAAATACAATTGGTTAGACTCAAACAGGTTAAAGATCTCCTTACTAGAGCCATAAAAGAACAAAGAAACTTTTGGAAATTTAAATCAAAGGTTAACTGGCTAAAGGAGGGGGATAACAACACTAAATTCTTTCACCACAGTGTTAGGGAAAGGAAGAGCAGAATGGGAATCACTAAATTTCAAAACAGTCTTGGTCTTTGGATAGATGATGTTGTAGAAATTGAGAAGGAGGCAGTTGAATATTACACTGATCTTCTCTCTGCAGAAATTATTCCTGATCAGACAATCTTTTCTTCTCATTTTCTGTCTCAGATCCCCACTTTAATTACTGCACAAGATAATGCTCAGTTACTTAAAACTGTATCTATGGATGAGCTGAAACATATTGTTTTTTCACTGAATAAAGAGAGCAGTCCAGGCCCTGATGGCTTCACTTCCAAATTCTATATTAAGGCCTGGGACATCATTAAGATAGATCTACTTAGTGCTACAAATGATTACATGTCCAGATCTGATATTCCAAAAGGGATTTCAAGTACCTGGATAGCCATTATCCCTAAAGTAGACACTCCAACCTCTTTCAGTGATTTTAGGCCTATTTCACTATCAAATGTGGTCAACAAAATTTTTTCAAAGGTGCTGATGGAGAGAATTAAACCTCTAATGCCAAAAATCATTTCACCCCATCAAACTGCCTTTTTAAAAAATAGGGATATTGCTGACAGTGTATTGTATTTAAAAGAAATGATGAGGTTTATTGACTAGAAAATCCAGGCATCCCAACTGTGTTCTGAAATTAGATCTCAGGAAAGCTTTTGACAGGGTTTGTTGGACTTTCCTGACCAGCATTCTGAATAAATTTGGATTCCATGGCAATTCATCTACTCCATCATCAAGAACCTCAGACAAGCTTGGTTTTCAGTCCTGGTAAATGGAAGTCCAGTTGTTTTTTTTCAAGCCACAAGGGGAATAAAACAAGGTGATCCACTCTCCCCCTTCTCTTTAATATTTTTTCTGAATCATTTACCAGGAGCTTAGCTTTTATATATGAGACTGGGAATTTACAATACTTTAATCTGCCTCCTACTGCACATCATATTTCCCATCTCTCATATGCTGATGATACAGTGATTTTCATGCAAGCTAGTAAATCTAACCTGACCAGAATGAAAGCTTTTTTAGCAATATTTGAATCTATTTCTGGTCAAAAAATCAACTATGATAAAAGTGATTTTTATGTTAGTAAGCATGCCTCTGCATCACAGATTATTGATATAAGAAATATTCTTAGCATGAAAAAAGGATCTTTGCCTTTCAAATATCTGGGAGTCCCTATTTTTGTAGGTGAGCAAAAAATGTTTATTTCCAGCCACTTCTAGAAATGATTGATAAAAGAGTCAACAACTGGAAAAATAAATGGCTATCTATTGGGGCTAGGATGGTTCTGATTAACTCATGTCTTGACTCACTACCTCAACACTATTGGTCTGTTCTGATCCCTACTGCTCATACTATCAAAATGATTTAAAGAAAATTATCTATTTTCTTCTGGGCTCAGTTGATGATAAACCTAAGAAAACATGGAGAAATTGGAATGATCTGTGCTATCCTATTTCTGAAAATGGACTAGCTTTTAGGAACATTTATGCTATTATTAGGTCATTCTCTGTGAAACTGTGGTGGAAATTTCAGTTTGCACGGGCACCATGGACCACCTTCCTATCCTCACTGCCTCGATCTTCAAAATCATCACAATGCTGGAAGAGGATATGTCAGGTCAATGAATTTGCAGAAAGGAACTCAAAAGTCATTCATGGAAATGGTTTGTGCAGTTTCTGGACCTCCAACTGGACAGATAGAGGTCCTCTCCGGGACTTACTGAACCATGAAGATCATAATACTCCACCTATCTGTTCAGTAACTAAGTTTATTCAGAACAAAAATGTCTTCCTTCAATCTATCTCTCCCAACATTGATACTGCTTTGCTCCAATTCTTGCAGGATGCTGAACTTAAGGATCAAAGAGAAGACAAGCTCATCTGGAAGCTGAGTGTTACAGGTCAATTCACCTTCAAATCAACCTATGAAAAACTCAGACCCCTTAAAGGTACTTCTCTCTCACTATCAAAAATATGGAATAAGAGAATTCCAAAAAAAAGTCTCAATTTTTATGTGGAAAGTCATGAACTCCCTGTTACCCTTTGATAATGTCATGATCTATTATGGTTTTCATATAGTTTCTAAATGATGTGCCTGTAATAATCATGACTCCCTTGATCATTATTTCAATAGCTTTCAATTGGCAACAACTATATGGGGTCTGGTTAACAGTTCCATAGGAATCCAAACTCCCATTTTTACATCTATCTGGAGTAGACTATCATACTATCTGTCTAGACCTGGTTTAACTCACATATATTATGTCCTAATTCACAATATCTCTCTTTTTACTTGCTGGTGTTTATGGAAAGCAAAAAATAGATACATCTTTGACTCCATTCCCCTGGTACAACAAATATCTTTCATGACATTGGACAATGGTCTATGATTCTTTTGATGCTTTCCCTTTCTATATTCATCTGAGCACTGACATAGAATTATCATCAAATGGATATTTCCCCCTATGGTTGAAACCTCCAAAGCCAAACATAGAAAAAATCACTTGGTCTAAACCTATAACTGGAATTAAGATCAATGTTGATGCCTCTTGGAAAACCTTGGGACAGGAAACATGACTTGGTTTAATTTCTAGAGATCATCTTGGCAATTTTGTAGGTGCTACTACTGTCTTTACTCACTCTCAGTCTCCTTTACACTCTGAGTTACTGGCTATAGGCCTTGCCCTGTCAATTGCACCATCTCTACACAGTCCTTCAATTATAGAATCTGATTGCTTACATGCTATTAAGATTATAAAAAACCCTGAGCTTGCACCGGACACTGTATAACCTAGTTTCTGATATTCATGAGGCTGCAAAAAATTGTAATATTCAGTACACTCCTAGAGAGGGTACCACAGTGGCAGACTCCTTGGCAAAACATTGTGTTCAGACTAAATTATCTTCAAATTTTCAAAATCTCTCACATTTGCCTTCTCACTCAAAGGGTCTATACCTATTAGATAAATCTGGTGTTCCTTCACGTAGGTTACACCCCCTAGAATGGCTGCTACGTTCACTATTGCTTTGCTGCTCTCTCAGGTACAATTGGACCTTCAAAGAAGTAGCATCTCTCACATGGCATTTGTACTATCTGGTTTTTTGATGGATCAAAGAGATAGGCCATTCCTGCCTTTCACATCTAGCAGAAATTTGAACCTGACTGCTTCAGCTCACTTTCTGGAGATACTCCTGCAGTTTTTTCACCCATGCACTCCAAAAGTTGTAATTTTAGGGGGTTGAAAAAATTAGTGACACTCATAGCTTAGTGGAGCATATGGCTTTTTTTGGGATCGCCTTGAGTTTTGCCTAACAATTCTCTAATAGGTCCTGAAATCCATATTTCTCTATATTCTTATGTATAGTGCCTATGTGCCTATTTTTTGCAAAGCATTACTAATGCTTTGGGAGTTTACCTCTGTACAACAAATGTCTGTTCTCGGGACATTTGTGTATCATGCTTGTATGTTTTTCTCGGTTTGGGATGCCCAATAAAATATCCCCCACTTCATAGTGGTTTTGCTTTAAAAAAAAAGTTATTGTTAAGAGTTTATTCTCCTAATTTTACCAAACATTTTCCAATTCAGTTCAAAAGAAATACGATCTTATTAAATTCATCTTAATTTAGTTATATTATTACTATCAATTATGGTCCCTGATTAAATTTAATAGATGGTCTCGGATTATTAGTATTTCACTGAATTTTTAGTTTTAGTCCAAATTTGGATTGCCTGATTAACTTCATGTTAATTTAGTTATATTGTTTCTATCAAGTGAAGGTTATACTTCAAAAATTATGACAATTCAAAAAAACACCATAACCCTGCGCAATTGTTTTGGTGTTTCCCTTCGAATCGAGAGCTTATCGAGTGCCGACTGCAGCCCGGAATCTTTCGAAGTTTTGGGATATGGAATAGGCAAGATTGAAGTCCATTATTAAATGAATTAATTATTAAAACCCTCCCAACATTAAAGTCAATTACTAAATGAGCATCTGCAATTTTGGAATTGATCAAATGAACCCAAAATTTTAGGAATTGAACCTTTCTCAAATACTACAAGATTTTACAACACGTTTACTTAGAATGGTTGGTCAACGCTTTAATCGTCTTTTTATCTTCATTACTTACTAGATCATGTACTCATTAGTTTTTTTATATGAATTAGGTTGGTCTTTCTTAGTGCCTTTCTTGTAACCGTCAAATTAGTTAGATCATGTAATTTTTTTATTAATTAATTAAGTTTATAATTAATCATATTTAGTCGAAAGTACATAATTAAATATGCCGCACATCGAAAGGCGCACCCAACCTAGTAATTATAATTTTGAAACAATCACTTTAAAATTTTTGGATCACTTTCATTATTTTATACTCATCCTTTTCCCTTCCTCATGTCCTAATAAGAATACAATGTTTCATAGTGTTTTTAGTTAATAAGTGGTTAGTTTAGTTGTAATTTATTTATTTGAAATATGTTTCCTAATCATGCCATAACTTGTTCCTTTGCTATTTTTAGTTATGATATTTTACGCTTTTGTTTGGTTCTACATCCGTCATTCTTATTAGTTTAGACCCATTTTCGTAATATTTTTATAATTTTCAATTGATTTGGTTAACATTGTGATTTTGACCCATTATAATTTTGGCATGTCTTCCTTACCATTCAATTTTTATATTACAATGTTTTGGATTTTCTACCTGTGGATTCACCTGATCTAACAGTATGTCACAACAGTACAATATACCTTGAATGTTGACGAAACACAGTTGCCACTGTTCACACCAATTAGATGTTTGCGTTAGGGATGCCCTCTCTCACCATATTTATTTAATTTGAGTCAGGCATTCTTTTTTGGTATGATAGTTTCTACATTATGAGTACAGAGACAACCGTAGGAGAGGAATTTCAGAAATTAGTCATCTCATGTATGCCGACGACTGCCTAAGTTTCTTGAAATGCATACAGGAAAGAGTGTTCATAATGGCCAAGGTTTTTGACCATTTTACTACGTTTTCCGGGCAAAGAATTAACTTTCAGAAATCTTCACTGATGATTAGTCCTAATGTGACTAAATCTCAGGAACAGATGGTGAGGTACATGCTAAATATTCACAATGAAGGTATCGGGGCCAAGTATCTGGGGATAAATCTCAACTTCAGTGAAGAAAATAAGAGAATCTTTGGGGACATCATCACCAGGATAAAGAGAATGCATGGTAATACTTGGAAGGCAAAAATTCTATCTTTGGCTGGCAGAATCACTCTAGCAAAGCACACTATGTCTAGCTTGGTCATATATCTATTGAGAATTTTTAGGTTACCAAAGTCCATTTTGAACATCCAAATTTATTTGGAAAGGGGAGTTACAGGGCAGAAGTTTGCATTGGATATCGTGGGAGAAGATGTGTATCAAAAAGGAACATGGAGGATTAGGTCTCATGATAGCAGAATCAATGAACAAGGCTTTGTTAACGAAGCACGGTTCGAAGCTAATTCAGCCGCCGGCATCTGTTCTTGGGAAGATTCTGCTACCGAAATATTGTAAAACTCAGGATTTTACCACAGTTAAACTAAGACCTCAAGACAGTTGGGGATGGAGGTCAATACTCTGGGTGATGAGTTGATTATACCTAAGCTCAAATGGCAGTTAGGGCGAGGAAATCATATTAGACATTCTGACAGATGGATACCAACAATAGATACTCCTTTGCAACTGAACAATGTGATATTGCAGCAAAGTGATATTAGAGTAGAAATTTGATTGATAGGGATAAAAATTGGAGAATGCATTTGCTTAGAGCAATTTTTCCAACTGAAATCATAGCGGAGATTGCGAAAATTTATATAACTGAATAGGAAAACCAGGAAGATCAGAGAATCTAGGGAGGCAGTACCTTAGGCATATACTAGATTTCACAAGGTTATAAGTTTCTTCGCCATCAGTAGAATGCTACACTTTCGGAAGGCCAGCATTGGTCCAAGTTATGGTCATACTTAATGCCACAGAAAGAGTTGACGTATATTTGGAGAGCTACTCAAGATTGTTTGCCAACGGGCGGAAATCGGTGCATTAGAAAGTTAACAGAATCAGACAATTGTGCACAATGTGGTATACAAGTAGAGTATATTGTTCATCTTTTTCTAACCTGACATTGGTCACAAAGAGTATAGAGATGCTCCAGGTTAGTTTTTTGACGTTCATAGCCAGCCGACCTTACATTTTAATACATGGTTGCAAGATTGGACGAAACCAGCCCCACGGGATGCAGATGTATGTATCTCTTTAGCCGTCATGTGGCAAATCTGGAAGGCTAGAAACTGTAAAGTTTTTTAGCAGATAGATGTGGAGCCTCATGTAGTTGTTGGTTTAGCTCAGCAAGAAGTTAATTTCATGACTGACGGAAGCATGGCGCCGGACATTGAAGACATGCATATGCAAGATCCGGCCATGGTTGTGAGCACTCTCGACAATTTACAGCCAGAAAAGTGCTGGCTAATTAGTTTTGATGGAGCGTTCGAGCCTAGAAAAGGCGTTGGTGCAGCAGGCTGGAAGTGTAAGTAGTCTAGTTCGTCCGAGCCTCTTATTTTGTAAGGTGAACAAGGATTCATGACGATATTACCATTTCAAGCGGAGATGATGGGCTCTTATTCTGCACTACAACAGGTCAAGACTTGTCCTAGGATGGAGGGTGAAGATATTACAGTAACTACTGACAGTGTGAATTTTGTCATTCTTATCAATGATCCCAAAACAAATCCACCATGGCATCTATCCTCTCTTATGCAGGATCTTAGATATTTAATAAACAAGAATTTTGTTGTTGTAAAAGTTATAAAAGTAGCTAAGAATCGGGTAGATCAAGAGCATATAAGAGCCACAAATCTTTGTAAAACATTATGCTCTTTTTTTCAAGTCAAAACCATCCAAGTGGACGGGAGGATTATTCATGACTCCTCAACCATTCATAAAAGCGATAAAAAAAAATACATGATTAGGTTCGGGTAAACCCGATAATACACATAAAACCCTATTGGGGTTTCCGTGGCAATTTGAGTGAGGTGCAGAGTGATTCCAGCATAGCTGCACTACTACTCCGCCTCGCGGTGGATGCATGTACTACTAAAAAAGGGATACATTGTAAGAAAATCTAAGTCTAATACCCGAAGGTATCTAAACTACTTGGTTGGTATAGTATCCTTAACTCGCAGTATAAATACTAAAAGTCTACAGAGTCAATGCATAGAGATGCCGTTAGTCAGGTGTGAAACCTACAAACGACTTGAATTTCTCCTACCTCTTGCAAAGACCGAAACCCAAAGGGTCTTCGCTCCTGCCAAACACACGGATTAGGAGGGACGTGACAAACAAATGGGCAAAAATACTCCATAAATTAGTCATGACAATTTTGCAAAAAAGACTCACTCCATATCATATCCCACTAAAAACAGATATATATATATATATATATATATATATATATATATGTGTGTGTGTGTGTGTGTGTGTGTGTGTGTGTGTGTGTGTGTGTGGGTGTGGGTGTGTGTGTGTGTGTGTGTGCGTGAATTAATATCAGTACTGGAGAAATCCTAACCAATCCTGGTCATGTTGGCTAGTGGCCAAATATTGGACAGAGCAAATGCAATCTAACACAATATAAGTTTAAAACTTAACCGATCTACAAATCTAGTATCACTATCGCCAAAAGTAGGTATTAAAACTATTTTGACTCGGATTTCTCCTAACTGTACTAACTAGATCAGAAGCTAATCGAAGTTTTGCTGAGCAAAAGGACCAGTCAGAAAACTAAGATTAGCAGATCACATTCAATCCAATATTTTAGTACTAATATCAATACACATATATCCTAAAAAATACTGAAAATAAATGTTATAAAATGAAAAAAGAAGTAAAATCACCTCTTCAATCTAATGTTGCCAGCTCCGTGGAAACCTATATGATCTGGTTTGACCACTGCCCGACTCGAACCGGTTCGACCGGCCAACCCGACCCGACCGGTCGAACCGGCCCAAAATCTTCAAATCCATCTGTTCTCAGCCTCCTTGTGGACGATGTCGAGGACAAAAACAATCAGCTTGGTGCCCTCGGTGTAATGCCCCTTGGCCCAATTGTTGTCGGCGCCGGATTGGCGAAAGACGAAGTTATCCGGCCAGAAGATCTGCCCGTACAGCCCCGATCCGATGATGTCCATTGTTCTGGGCACAAGGTGTTGTCCGAGCATGTGGCCTTCGACGATCCGGCTAACCTGAGCGGTGTTTGTGCGGCATCTGTGCGGGGAAACGGTGGTGAAGGCGTGCGATAGGTAGCAACCCGCTCGCACCGACCACCAACTTAAATCAGATCGAAAATTGGTATTTGGAGTCAAATGGGTTATAGGGACTGTATTTTTTCGAAAAAAAAAAGAGATGATTTCAGGTGTGGGATAGGAAGGGGAGGTTAGAGACAGAAAATAAAGTTGCGGGGAGGCCGTCGGCCAGTGTAAGCACTGGCGGCCTCTAGAGAAAAGCAGATCTGGAGTTTGTTTTTTGAGAGAGAAAGGGGAATATATTTTTGAACTCAACTCGTAAAACCTTATGATCAAGTTAACGAAAGTGTTTTGTTTGTAAAATATATATATATATATATATATCACTACCTAATTCTATAAAAATTTAACTATTATATATTCTTGCATATTATTTGTTTATGAATAAGAAACAAATAAATTAGAAATTTATTTTGAAGAGAATCCTTGTAATATATCATACTTAGTTTTGTTTTTCTCAGAAGCGGTAAGAAAAATATATTAGTTTCTTACGGTTCAAGTATATTATTCCTCCGTGCCGACTCAATCTCCACTACCACATTTTCATTTAGTCAAAATATAATATTTTCTATGTTCAAAATGAAATTAAATCATTAATCAAATTTGATCACATGCGATATTGTTAGAAACGTTGTAACGTGTATTTATAATATCAAAATTTCATCATGTATAACTACACAAGATAAATATATTGATAATCTAATATTTCTTGTAAATCTAAAAATGTCAAACTATGAAGGTTCCACTGCCTTTCTAGGACTCCAACTGGACAGGGAATGGAGCACTTCATCATAAATGGCTTGATGCGGTTCAACTGCCTTTTCCTAAACTATATGTAGCAAATTTCTGTGGTAACACAGTTCAGGTCATGCCTGTACTTGGAGCCCTATATGGGTACCAATTTAATTTCTCTATTGCAGGCTGCAGAAGTTAAGCACTCCCATGTAGACACATTAGTGTGGAAATTTGAGCAAAATGGAAAATTCACAATCAAGTCCACATATAAGATGCTAAGATCTCAAGCAGCAGACAGCCACTCCATAAAAAAAGGTACGAAGCAAATATATACCAGTTCAATATCTATATTAATCTGGAGGATAGTAAATGGCGTTATACCTTTTGATGACATACTTGTTAAAGTTGGGATCTACCTTGCATCAAAATGTCCACTTTGTGGACATAGTGATACAATTGATCACTTTTTTAACAAGTGTGAAAAAAACATGATCATTTTGGATTTCATGCACTCTGTGTTTCAATTGCCAGTTCCCTTTTTCAAGTCTTATAGACACGGGATTGCATACTACTTAGCCTATAAAGGTCCCTCAAAAGCACACACATCAGTTTTGTTTCCTCTATAATTACTACCTACTGGTTATTGTGGAGTAGAAGGAACATAATTTTATTTGAGGATAAACATGAATCCAACCAGGCTATACTACTTCAGGTGGAAAAAATGGCCTCTCTTATTTTCCCAACTTTCCCTTTGACAAGAAATGTTGTGAAGCATGGGGACCTACTTAGGACAAGTCTTGTTACTTTCCTAAGGCATAAGAAACCTAAAATTGTCAGATCTATTAGATGGATGCCACCTGATCTAGGCTTCAAAGTCAATGTAGATGCTTCTTATTCTACAAGTTCAGCAGGTTTGGGTTTGGTTGTCAGAGACAAATATGGCAGTGTAATCAGAATGAATCTTAAACGCTGCACTGCTTTATCACCATTGCATGCTGAATTCTTAGCCATAGAGTTTGGAATTTCAATAGCCAGATATTTTCATGCAGTTACATTGGAGAGTGATTGTGTGCATGCAATCAGGTGCATCAAAAATCCCGCTTTGGCAAATTGGGAATTCTTGAGTCTCTGTCATCACATTCATGCTAGTTTACTTGGTACTGCTGTGCATCATGTGTACAGGGAAGGAAACTTGGTAGCAGATTTTCTAGTTAAATATAGTGCAAGTCATTTCATTTATGCCACTATGCTATTACATGATGCTCCCCGGATTTTGAGGAGTTTAATTTTACTTGATAAAGCAGGGATGTCTAAGAGCATCTCCAATGGTTGCATTTTTGGACTTGCTTGGAAATTTTTATAAAATATTTAGCACTAGCTTACCATTGTTTTACCCTTTACAAGCACTAGCTTCACAAGCAACTAGTTTGAGTAGGCCCCACATCAATAATTCAATGTATTTAGATGTGTATTAGAAATGAATGAGATCATACAAGCTAGTTTATGATATTAAATACCATTGGAGATACTTGTAATTTGCTAGCTAATTAGCTTGAATTAATGTAAGTTACAATGTATTGTAGTTTACCGTTGAAGATGCTCTAACATAAGGAGGACATAACTATTGTGAGAAACAAAAGCTACTGATATTTTGATCTTGCATGTACATGAAGACCCATTGAAAGTATATCATTGGGATTACAAGGAGCAACTGGGATCTTTTTTGCAACACCCTTTTGGAAAGACATCTGAACTCACACACTCTTTTTTTATATCTCTGGCAAATCCTCTCTTACATTTTGCCAGCCTCGTGTTTCATTTTAATGATTCACTAATATGCTCGGAGGTCTTGAGATGGGGCTTTATACATAGTTAGAGTAAATGCTATTACAGCAATTCTTTCATGTTTTGAGCCATTGTTATGGCTGGTTACACATCATGTACAGAACTAGGGTTTCTGACCCTTTTATGGTTTTGGTTTGGGGTGCCATATATATACCCCCATCTCAGATGGACTTCATCTGAAAAAAAAAAGTCAAACGATGAAGGTTGAGCTCGAACGGAATAAATAGTTTAATAAATAATATTTATCAATTATGTACAGTCTAGTCCAATATTAATGGTATATACTTTGATGAAATTTATTTTAGACATACTAAATTACTTTCAATATAATTTTTTCTTTAAATTCAATTCAATTCAGCAAATAGAGAAGATTATATAAAAAAATATTTATAGAGTACATTCCTTGAACTTAAATTCAAAAGTTATATACGTAGTCCTATATTTCATCTAGTATAATTCAAAATATCATTGAAATTACAATATCATCCTGAATATTGACGTGCTCCAATAAATATATATTTTCGTAAAATTATATCGTATTTTAGATTAAAAGCATAGAATGCCGAAGTGCAATAACACTCTTTTAATTTGATTGTGAGACGTTGGATTGGCTTTCTAATGAGGCAAAGGTCCCGTTTGGCAAGAGAGTTTTGGAGCAGCGTTTTGTACTTTTTGTCAAAAATAGATTTTTGACTGGTTAAATAGCTACTAGCTGTGTTTGGTGAATAGCTTTTTCTAACAAGCTATTTGAATGAAAATGCTTGTTTTCACAACGCTAGGAAGAGCATCGATTCTGCATCAAATTTTCCTTTTTGTCAATTTTAAACTTTTTACCACCGTAGATAAAGAATCTAATAAAAATATTTTGTTTTCTTTTTACCTTTTTAATAAACCGTGTGGGAAAAAATCTAGCTAAAATACTTCTGTACGTAGTTTTGTTTATCCTTATAATGATTCTAACTAATCGTAATACAATTCATGAAAATTAAATATAAATCATGTTTATCCTTTTGATAAAATCGTTTTATATTTTAAGTATTTTAACTAATCACGTCTTTTATACTTTTAAGTATTTTAACTAAACACAATATTTTGTTTTTATCTTTTAAGCATATGTTTTGATATAAATTCTTATAAATGTTAATAAATAAATGTCAGATAAATTAAATGAAAAAATAATTATTAGAGTTTAGACATATTTTTTCATAATTTAAAATAAGAGATCACCAAATTAAACTAAATTTTTAAAAATTAAAATTATCACCTCAAATAATTTTAAATATATAAAAAACACAAACATTAGAAATATATATTTTTACTTATAATACATATCACACATTAAAGTAATGATAAATCATATTGATGTACTTTAATGTCATTTAACATAAGTAAACTGTTATCAGCTCCTTGTTACTACCAAACACACAACTTCAAACAGCTAGTCAAAACTGCTAATACAAACAGTTAACAGCTAACGGTTCATACAATCCGCTAACAGGTAAACGCTAACATGTAATTCTCAAACGGAGCCAGAATGTTGGTGAGCTTTGAAAGGGACTAGTGGCCCTAAAAGGAATGAGGGAATGAGCATGACCCTGAGTTTGCGGCAAATATGGGGAAAGTTTGCTTTGAGGGATCACTACCTTTCATTTAGGTCAGCCCAAAAGAAGAAACTATACAGAGCCCAAGTTTTATGAAAGACCAAGTGTACTATAGTTAGGATGTGTTTGGTTCACAATGTTTTTGAGAGTGTGGATTTTGTTTTGAAATTTTGAAAGTTTGGGTTTTTGTATGTGATTTTGAGAGTCTGTTTAGCAAAATCCTTATTTGGTTGGGTTGGATTTTGTGAGTATGAAACAAAATTTTTGATTGGTTTTTAGCATTTTGCAAGTCTGGATTTTGGGAAACTTGGTGAACCAAACAAGATTTTACAAAACTAAACTTGGATAGTCCAAATTTTACAAAAATTTGCCCAACCAAACACACTTTTAAATTTTTTCATTTTAGAAAAATAAAAGTACAAGAAGATGAGATGATAAGATCCGTCTAAGTGTGCTGCATACTGGTATGCAACAATACTAGACAATGTTGGTCCTTATGGATATAAGTAATTTGCCATTTGGAATTCTTATTTAGGGATGAGGGGCTTTTTTTCGAATTTTATTTTCACATACGAAAATAAATTAAAAATTACTATCAAGAAAGAAAAATTATAACTCTCAACCTTAAAAGTTAAATATTTGAAGTAACGAGTGACTTTAGTTGGGATCAGATTTCTCTATTCATCTTAATGTTGTTATCGCCCAACTTTTATGAAGTAGGAAAATTTGATTGATATTAGTACACCGTACTTTTTTTTGGATTTAATCTTGAAATCTGCTCTGATAATCGCTATGAGATGATCAATTGTGATATTCTATAATAATCTTCACTTCAGTATTATATTATTTGATGATACATTAGTTTGATGAAATTTTTTAAAAGTGTCTCTTTCTCTATATGCAAGTTCATCTAAACTAGAGGAAATAGGCCATGTTAGCAGCTAGCAGCTCTAAACAGTTTCAAGAACCTCCAATTAGTTTTAGCAGCTGATTTCATCCGATTTATTTAAAATAAAATAAAAATTTAGGTATCAAAAGGTTATTTTAATTGTTTTCAATGAAATATTATTTATTTATATTTATACAAATATTCATCAATAAATAATAAAATAATTCAAGCAGGTTCAAGTAGTTCAAGCAGGTCAATCAGCTCAACTGGACATTGACATATTAAGACAAACAAAGAAAATGAGCTTTGATATGACAGTTGGGCAAATCAGCCCATATTGAGTTTAATTGGCATTGCCAGAAAAACCCCATTATAAACCTCTTGAGGAAGTGAACCTGCAGACAACAAAGTACAGCAGAGACTTAATACAACTGTAAATTAATCAAATTATTGATACAAATTACAGGAAAACAAAGCAAATACCAAGTTAAGATACTGTTCAACACTAAGACAAATGATTAAAAAACATTTCTAAGACAAAATTAGATTCAATTAATTTAAGACTTGCCATTTGGCAATCAAATAGATTAATTTTAATTTTTTGGAGTGTAGAGGAAGAAATATCGAGTGCCATCATTTAGTGCCGCGAAAGATCAATTTTTTATTTTCCCATTGTCTTATTTTGTAAAAAAAACTTGTCTTCTTTCCAATTTTATGTATATTTGTATAAGAAGTACATCTGACAACTCAGGAATAGAAGTTTCCAGCTATCGGACCATGTGGAAATCAATTTTTTGCTATCATAATAATTGTTATTTGGATAAAATCATATTTAAATTATTGAATTTCATATGAAGGGTTAAATTACTAGAATAATATGACTCGAATCAACTGTAATGAGAATCACTAGCGTAATCAGAAATTTATTTTAAAATAGGTTCAAAAGACTTAAAAAAATAGTAGGCGGAAACACATGTTTAAAACGGTCGTCTCTCGCCGGAAGTTGGAAATGCTCAAATTTGACATGTGAATAGTAATATAGGCTGGATTTCAAATTTTAGGGTAGGTTCAGGCTTGTCTGGGCGCAATTCCGTCCCTGATGAGAATTATACACCATTATTTCGTTTCTAACTAGTTGGTACACTATTGTACATCATATTGCAGATTTGATCATAAATTTGAACTAAGTACATAAACATTGATAAAATTGTGTTATATAATTTTGGATCTTTCCTAACATGTATTTTTCAAATATTTAAAATTAAATTAAATAAATATGTTGATAAAGTTATTTATGATAAATTTGCCATTAGATAGTTTGCATTTCAACTGTGCCAACTAATTAAATGGAGGGAGTATAAATAATTATGGGCTTGTCAAGCTGAACTGAAATTCACTTAGCTGAAATTTGCTGAAATTCACTGAAATCCGCTGAAATTAGCTGAAGTCCGCTAAAGTTAGCTGAAATTAACTACAAAATGTTATTATATTAATACTACTACTACTACTATTATTATTATTAATTTGAGTTCAAACATTCAGCTTCAAATTTTATTAAATAATAAAGATTTTAAAGTAAATATTTTATTTGTACAATGTTTTTCAAAAATTACATATATCATTACAAATCAAAAAGATGAAATATTTTTGTTTCGCAGTAATTATTTGATCAAATAATATATATTTCGCAATAATTATTTTGTTTGTTAATGGACATATTCATAATTAGGGCATGTTTAATACGCCTGAACTGAACTGATCTGAACTGAATCGAATGGATATTGCAACCAAATCAAATGAAAATCTCTATCTAATGGTAGAGAAACGGAAATTCAGGAACATGAAATAGAACTGAATTGAACTACACTTAACTAAAATGAACTGAATCGAACTACACTTAACTAAAATGAACTGAATTTTCAATATAAACTTAAAATCGTCAAATTATATTTTTCAGGGAACTGAATTGACATAAATTACAATTTTTTTGAATTGGATTGAACTGGACTGAATCATTAACATATATTTTGTTTAAATTTTAATTAAAGTGTAATGCACTGAAAAATATTGAACTAAATTGAAAAATATTGAACAGGACTGAACTGAACTGAACTAAACTGAACTAAAAATATTCAGATAAGTTGTACTAAATAGGCTCTTATTGTTGAGTTGTTAATTTCGAGAATAAATTAGAACTTTTAAAAATAATTTTATTTGATAAATTAAAATAAAATATATACATATTGAAGAAACATTTGTTCACAAGTAATTTCATTTGATAAATCAAAACAAAAGTATTTCATTGACATTTTTGAATTGTAGGAAAATTTATAAATTAAAAATAATTTAGTGAAAACTGAGATTTTTTTTTTTGAAATTAGCTGAAGTCAACTGAAGTCTGGTGAAGTGCGCTGAACTCCGCTGAAATTTGCTGAAATCCGCTAAAGTCTGCTGAAATTCGTTGAAATCTTCTTTAACTTAACTGAAATGTGCAGAATTTAAGTTGAACTTGACAGGATTATATGGGATATTTATACATGACTCGGATAGTCATATGAGATTATGAGTAGGTCAAGTTAATTTCTCAAACATTATGATTGCAGATTAAAGAATACTTAATCATACACTTCCAGGATCTTGGATTGATCATCAGATGATTTTCAACCTTTCTCAATAGTATAATAATTTTAAACATGGTCTCCCAACGTTTTGAAAAAAATTTAAATTAAAACCACTTAACAGTAGAGTGAAATTTTAGGCTCACTGTACCTTATATAAGCCTCAAAATGCAAGAATGTACATGATTGTGCATGAAATATTGATGAATAAATTCACTATGCATGTTTGATCTTTTAGTTTTTAGTCACAATCACATGTCAACACCCGTAAGTTTTTAGTGATCACCATATGAACTCCAATTTAATTGACGGAAGAATTTACTATTCGAAACTGATTAGTAATCACTAAGAGAAGCACAGCTGAACCACAATTTAGGGGAACTATCTAAAAACTAAATCATGTGATCAATGGATGAGCTTGCTAGTGCATTTCCAGTCCTCAAAAAGTTGTCTAATTTTTGTGTTGCTTCTAACAAAAGTTCCATCAAATCTCCAATGCGACCCTAGATTTGAAAGGCCCATCTTTGATCCAAATCAGTTCCCAGCTACCTTCACAGCTCAAATGATCTTGTTTTTGAGTATGGAAATTCTTTGCTATCCAGCTCAACTAATCCCTTTATTTTTGCAAAACTTGGACTATCCAAATTTAATTTTGTAAAATCTTGTTTGGTTTACCAAGTTTTCGAAAATCCAGACTTGCAAAATCCTAAAAACCAATCAAATTTTTTGTTTCATACTCACAAATTCAACCCAACCAAACAAGGATTTTGCAAAACCAGACCTTCAAAATCTCAAACAGAAACCCAAACTCTCAAAAACTCAAAACAAAATCCAGACTCTCAAAAATACGGCGAACCAAACACACCCTAAATATGTGTCAAATTAATTTCACTAGCTAGCTTGGCTAGTGCATCAACCACATCATTAGCTCTTTGTATCTATGACTGAATGATATTGTAAGAGACCATATGTTTTCGAGTGTCTAGTTAGTTTCGATGGATAATTGATTATCTTTTCTGAATCAGCTTTAATAGCACCATGGAATTCATCTCAACATGTATAATCGGATGGTCGTGAAAAAAAAAATTGATTTCAGTCCTAAACTAAAGCTATTGATGAGTTAGCCCGGGAGTCTGGTAATATATAATTAATTGTTAGTTATTATATAGATTAATTTTGTTCTAGTGGTAAGACTTGTCATGTAGTATACAATCAGAGTTCAAATCTCACCAAAAGCATTACTTAATGTTTCGTTTTTTAAATAAATTAAACATACGTATATATTTATTAATCATACAATTTATTAACAAATTCTGGCCCGGATTGACTCGGTTGTACATCCCTACTCAGTTCCATAAGCATGTTGTATGCTGTTTTAACGATAAATTTCCCTCAGTTTACGTACTGCCAATTCCAATGATCTGGACCTACTCTATCAACCAACTTTAACTCTGAAATCTTATTTACATCCTCCGCATGAAAAAACGATCCAAAACATCCACTTTTCACCATCGAGTAAATTCACTGCATAGTCGATATCGCTTAGAATTAGATCTAGGTTACGAATTCTAATGTTTTCATTTAAAGGTATCCACCTTTATCTAGAGCGTCTATTCTTTAAAAATAAATAACTTGCATCATATGATTTTTTGCATTTTTACTCATCTCTTAGCTCATTTTAAGAAAACAATTTTAAAAAGTGAACTTTTGCATTATCACTAGTACATAATAATAAGCGGTGGTTTGTTCATGACGCATCTAGCTTCGTTTAGGAGATTTTCACGTGAGCAAAAAACGTGGTTTGGTATCCATACTGATTTTTTATATTTGTTTTCGGAAAGACATATATGTTCAGTAATTAAATGTTAGATCTTTATGGTTATAAATCTTGTACGTACGACACCTAATTTATTTTGAATATTTGCACATCCCAATTATGAAGAAATTATTGTTCACTAATAAGGACGGTACATACCTTTCTAACTGCAACCTTTATTTCTCCTCACTTTTAAAGCTTAATTTTTATTAATAATTCTGTCTTATTTGGTTCAACAAAAGCTAACATAATACAATAAATAAATTAATTAACTGATAATGGAGGACAAATCTTGGAAGATTGCTTACAACTTTCCTCATGTTTTTTTGGTCCTTGGATGGACATATTGTGGGGTTTGGGAAATATTTTAAGTGGAGAAATGATCCAATCTGAAAAGAAAAAAAAAACAATTAGGAAAAAATAAATAAATCAAGATCTCATTGCTAGCTATTGTGTTTCCTGATCTATTCCATGCTATCGTGTTTTCTGGTCGATGTAGTACATGATGAATCTGATTTCCTCTTTTATTAACTTCCATGCTACGGGATTCTGATCTGGATCAATCATCAAATCTCATTTTCCTTAAATCAAGCTTATTTTAAAGAGCTGATCATGGCGAGAGTTACCGTCTTTTGATTTCTGATGAAGTTTACCTTATCATACGTTTTACTATGATTTGAAGAATACTGAAAGAAATTTTATTAACCTTTTGAAAATTGTCCGATAATAATTATAAATAGTCAAATTAATATCCAATTCATATTTCATAGATATGCATAAACAAAATCTACTGAACTCCCAACTTTCCTTACTATCCATGAAAGTTTTTAATGCCCTGTCCAGTTCAACTTATTTGGTGTTGTGCTGTGCTGATGAGTGTTGACTGTGCTGATCTTGTGATGAATAGTGTTGAAAGTGTTGAATAGTGTTCATTTGAGTTGAAGAAAAAACACAATGTTTATTACTTAAGAACTAAAAAGTTCACTTAATTAATATTATTTTTACAAAACATAAAAATAGTGTCCATTTAGAGCTTAAATGTGTTGACCTGGATAAGTGTTGTGCTGACCAGTGCTGTGTTGTGCTGAAATGTGCTGCAATAAGTTGAACCGGACAGGGCCTTAGAGCTTAAATGTGTTGAGCTGAATAGGTGTTGTGCTGACCAGTATTGTGTTGTGCTGATCAGTGTTGCGCTGTGCTGAAATGTGCTGCAATAAGTTGAACTGGGCAGAGCCTATATATTTTAACTTATACCGTGTACCTTTTAATTTGAACTGCATTTTTAATTAATTATAAAATTTCTTGAATTTTTGCATTAAAACATATTTTACTATATGTTTGCTTTAAAATGGTCAATGTTTTAACACAAAAATATATCATTTGAGTGTAAATACATAGTGGTAGTTCCATAACATTTAAGAAAGTTGATCTTTCAAGAGATTTTGCAATATACGTAGCTCAATAATACATGCATTGAAACTAATATCAAAACTACCCAAATTAACTATGTTAGGGTCGGGCATTTGGTTGGCCTCGTCTTGCGACCTGGGCTAGCGGTTTAGCCCAAAAGCACACATGGCGTCTGGGTCAGCCCAGACGAGATGAAGACATGAGGACCATGGTTAATCCGATAGGGTCATCTGCACCGACAGCCCGTCTGCGTGATGTGATTTGTTGGGTCCCACTTTTATTCACTATCAAATTGCTCCCAAGTATCTTTCGGAGTGGGAATGGCACCGAGCCGCCCGCCTTGAACAAGAGATGCATTAGGTCTTAGAAGGTTTAGCTTATCCATCGTTTGGGCAGATCAAAGAGGAATATCACAACTGTAACATTGATGGTGCCTGTGAAGAAACGACATACAATGGCCCAATTATCGGATGAAGGAGGAATATCACGACTGTAACAAACTACGTTCTCCATTATAAAATATATTGCGAATCAAAATGCGACGGACGGACGGAGAAGGTAGTATATATTTTTCACAAAATTCAATAATGCGTGTATTAGTTAGTTGAGAAAGATGCACTACATGATGAATTCATGAATGATAGTATAACTTAACAAACTAACCGTGACAGGAAAAAAACAAGGCACAAAGAAAAGTTCTCTTATATTACCTAACACCAACTTTGGATTCATTGCCTTCAAAAAAAAAAAACTTTGGATTCATTTATAAAATACCAGCTCTCATCAACTTATCGTGCCATCAAAAGATTCTTATTAACCATAATTAATGCACTTAAGGATCAATCTTACAGCATACGTTTCTTCTCTGTATAATGTCTACAAGGCCAGGCCGAAATGGGGCTAGTGGGGTTTAACCACCAACCTTTAATTTTATTTGCTTAAAAATTCTACATCTTAAACCTTTACTAAACCTCCCAGAATATGTGTACGTATACATATTTAGTTAACATAGACTTTAAATATACTGACCTGCTAGATACAATCCATATTTTGCTTATATACAGTCCGTATTTTTATTGTATAATTATATATACAATCATTTTGATCTATAACTGATTTACAATAATATGTAATAGAAGTTATATGCATGATGCATATGTATGATATATATAGTTATGGACCATATCACATATATCGAATACGTATTTTTTTATTTCAGATGGCAAATAAGTAAAATACGACATGCATCTAGCATGCCCCTGAATATAAATCTAAAAATAATACTGAGTTTTGAAAAGTTCTATCGTAACCTTTGACTGATGAAAACTTTAAAAAGTTAAAATTAAACTTTAAATTGATAAAAATATTTTTAGTATATTTATAATTAGTCTAGGAAGTGACGGTCATTATATAGTGAGGGGGTTTATATGCAAAGAAGTTTGAGACGGAGTTTTTTCTGCAATTTATGCAAATTGCATTCAGCATGCTTGAATTTCACACTTGAATGCTTGTTTCTTAGATCAAACAGGTTGTTTTTTAGAACATGCTTGTATTTCACGCTTAATGTGTTATTTTTCAGAATAAAATGTTTGTTTTTTAGATTGTGTGGATATGTTTGCTAACATCTATTTTTAGACTAAAATGCTTGTTTTTTAGACTGAGTGAACAGTACGCGTGAGTGAATAGTGCATTTTTGTCAAAATTGCAAATAAGGACCTCCTTCCTTCCATATTCCAATATAGTTTTTCGTCACTATATATTGACCGTCACTCAAGAAACCAACTCATTTTGTAAACTCATATTGACATAGTTGAAATAAACACATCAATGCAATAACCAATTTATTTTAAAAATACAGATCACCCTAAGGTATAATTAGCGTATACGTATTGACATAGAATTTGCATTGGGATAATTCGCACAGTTTGTTACTGTTTCTGATGCCTTGTACTTGAGGCAAACTATACTGTCCGTATCAAAGCATTAAACTCATGTAATTTATTTTTATAGGTCCAGAGTGTCTAATAATTGATAAAACCTCCCACCATATCAGTTTAAGAGAAACACTGGATTAAGGTGGGTGGTAAAATAATATTCTAATTCTTCATATAATGAACCTAAATTAATAATTAAGCATATTTTTTGGGACATACTAGATGCAAGCTGTGTATTGCTTATTTGTTGTCCCGAATAAAAATAGGTTTCCGAAATATATGTTATGCTCTATATGTATATCAGACATATGTATCATATATATTATTTCGATTGAATACAATTGCAAATCAATTATATATCAAAATTACTATATATATATTTATATAACAAAAATATGGACTGCAAATAAAAAAATACGGTCTGCATCTACTAAGTAAGTATTTTTAAGTGTACATTAAGCAGGGTTGGCCCTAGGTGTCTGAGGATTGTATATGTATCCTTAAAGATCCTAATAGAGGGTTCGGAGAAATTAGAATTGCCTGTAAGAATTTTAATATTTAGGGAAGAAGATAATTAAAATTAATTAAAATGATGAAATTTTTTAAAAGGGGACCCTTATTTCGACTCGTTTATAGGAAATATGAGGGTTTAAAGGCATATTTTTAAAAAACTAAATAATAGGGCTCTGTTTTATCTATTTTTTGGGAGCTGAACCACGTAGCTCACTTGATTCACCTGTTGGGTCAGACCTGACATTAACTCATGTCTTATTATAATGTCACTTTATCTAATTATTTTTTTAGGTTACCCCTTCATCACATACTAAACTGTGCAATTTATAGTTTGACATGGTTTTCATTTATACTTTAAATATATATTTAAATTGATTTAACATTTCAGTATGTCATTTTTTATATCATTAGATTCATTGTAATATACAGACTTTAAATATATTAAATTTTCATGCCTCATAGATACATGTATATAAGATATATAAAGGGAAACGTTTGCATTGATAAATGTAAAAAGAATTTATGTAATTTAGTTTGGGACGGCAAGGGAGTATGACAAATAAATAAACTTACCGCAAAAAAAATAAAGAGAAAATATTTTTATTTGTAAAAAGATGAAAAATATAATCGGTATGAGTAAGGATAGATATAAAATCACTATGAACCGATTTTTAACATGTTCAAGTTCTTAAAACATTTGTTGTCTCAATCCGATCTCGATTATGTTACGATCATGACATTACACACTCATTGATCATATTATCAATCTCAATCGGATATCGATTTTGTTCTAATTATTAAACTTGAGTTGGGGGATATGGCTCATTTATAAAACCTAACTCAATTTTTATTCAGATTTAAGTACAATTAAAAGTGAGTATCAATCCTTTTCATTTCTAACTCTACGTCGAATTGCAATCTTGCCAAACTTTATCATAATCTTAGTTTCATTTTTTTTAATGATTCATTTTTTACAAAATGATGCTTTAGTCATTAATTTCATTATTTTTTAAAATAAATCATTTTATTTAATGAGTTACACTACTATTAGTATTATATCATCATTTTTAATAAGTATTATCTTATATAACGTATTTAATCATGAAAAGTCAATCAATTGGTTGTGAAGTAAATGAACTTTCAAGCTCATGTTTGTCACTCATTTATTAATTGATCTTAAAAACCGCTTCATATTAAACGAACAATGTTAATTTGAGATTTTGTCAATCCAATACCAATCTTGTGAATCAACATTCATTCTCACCCCCGGTAAAATACGGTATGTTTAAACCACATCACATTTACAGTGTTGTAATATTACCACCTATCAATTCCCTTTTTTGGGCATTGTTAATACAGTAATACTTTGACATTTTATTAAATTTCTTTCTTACCATCAACCTTTTCTTTTATTTTGTTTGGAAACCCGACTTTATGTTAATCATTTACATCAAGTATGAAAGTTATTACATTCAGATGATCCTATTATAAGAGGTTAAAAAATACACATAAATAGCAAAACATATATCATTATAGAATAGAGTGAGTCACGTATCCACAATGCCGTAATTTTTCATCAAATCCAACAAAATAAATTAAAATTGGATAGATTTTAGTTATGTATAAAGTCATATGGTTTCATAAATATAAAGTGATTGTCAAGTTAAATTCCAGAGTTCAATTGAAGTTGCGACAATGGTGGTATAGAATTTGACGAGATTTCGATTGAAAGGGTTGCCTGATGTTCAATTCTCTTCTTTGTTACCCATATTTCTTTTTAGACCACCTGACGGATTGAAGGTATTTTTCGATACTGGCTTGTCTGAAAATGTATAAGTAATTAGTGTCACATTGTCATTGCTTGGAATGTTATGTGCGAAAATCATAAATTACACGAATCAACCTGAAATAAAACATACGGTCGAAAAAATTGGAATCACGTAATTATCAAAAAGTTTAGGGGGCATGCTGCATATAATTTTCCATCTTAGGTTTCTTTCTTAAGCTGAACTCCATCGCAACTCAAACCCCAAATCCGGCAATATATTATACCTTTTCTTTAACTAGTTCCAAGCATTCACTTATTTTTCACTTTCCCAAAATGGTCAATTTTCCCGGAAAAAAAACCCCTGCCACGTGTAAATAAGTTTTGCCGGGAAAAAATATTACCCCACGCACCCCCAAAAAAAATCACGCGAGGATAAATATAAAGAGCCAAAGTCCCCCAATTCATCTGCATCACGTTCCCAACCTATACACCAAAAACTCACACACACACACTCTCTCCAAGAATTCACCTTTACTTCACCACCTCCAATGGACAACTCCGCCCCAGCTCCGCCGTCATCCGCCCCATCATCATCATCTTCAACCTCAATTACTCCGAAAACTCCATTGAAAGCCCACATAAACACCTACCATCCATCCCCTTCTAGGACGATTTACAGCGACCGCTTCATCCCCTGCAGATCGTCCTCCAATTTTGACCTCTTCGACCTCTCGACGCCCAAGCATTCCAATTCCGACGACTCCACCAATGCCTACACCGCCATGCTCCGCCAGGCCCTGTTCGGCTCGGAAGCGGTCGGCGGCGGCCTTGGGGTGGCACCGCCAGCTACGCCGGATAAGAATTCTCTGATGGGGCATACGAATTCCAACATCTTTCGGTACAAGACTGAGACGAGGAAATCTATGGAGTCCCTTTTCCCTTTTGAGCTCGATGAACAGCTCCCCGGGGTTTCCCATGGCCCGGTGAAGACTCCTAGGAAGGTGCCCAGATCGCCCTATAAGGTACCAAGTCGTGCTCTTTTCTTAATTGCTTGATCTGGGATGATCTTATAATTGATCGTTCTAATTTGCTGGGATTTCTGCGATTGAGTTGAATTTCGTCATTTTCCGATTGATTATGTTCGGAATGTTGGGAATTTAAGGTTTTGTGGGTGCGTTTTGGTTTTCCTAGGTTTTGGATGCACCAGCATTACAGGATGACTTCTATCTGAATCTCGTGGATTGGTCTGCACACAATGTGTTGGCAGTGGGATTGGGGAATTGTGTGTATCTATGGCATGCTTCCAGTAGTAAGGTGAGTTTTGTTTTTAAAAAATAGATTTTTCTTAGTTTTGGTAGTGGATTCTTGACATCGGGTGTTTTGTGCAGGTGGTTAAGTTATGTGACTTAGGAATCGATGATAGCGTGTGTTCTGTTGGCTGGGCACAGCGTGGTACACATCTTGCTATTGGAACTAGCAATGGGAAGCTCCAGGTATAGTGATCCTTAAGTCTACAGGCCACCTTTATATGTAAAGGTGAAAGCTTTTTGTTTTGCATAGAGACTACAGAGACAAATACAGCTGGGTTTTATGTTGAAAAGGTGCAGATTTGAGCTTAGGATTAAGCTTGTCCAACAAAAAAGTTGTCTTTTTTATTCATGTTTTTCTGAACACAACTGAGTGTCAATTGTGAAATTGGATTCTTGTATAGGAGTTTCTTTTTTTGTGTTTTTTGGTTGATGTTTGATTAAAATCCATTATGGTTGTGTGTAGATATGGGATGCATCTCGGTGCAAGAGAATAAGAACGATGGAGGGACATCGACTGAGAGTTGGTGCCCTAGCCTGGAGTTCAACTATGCTGTCTTCTGGAAGCCGTGACAAGAGTATCCTTCAACGTGATATAAGAGCACAAGAAGATTTTGTTAGCAAGCTGTCAGGTCACAAATCAGAGGTGAGCCTCTGTACTGATTTCTTAATGCCTTTTGTTTTTATTCTCCTTTCAGTATTAATGATCTAATCATTCCTTTGTTTGATCTTATCCAGGTTTGTGGACTGAAATGGTCCTATGATAACAGGGAGTTGGCATCTGGGGGAAATGATAATCGAGTATGAACCTGATTTCTCAATACCTTTTATAGAATGTGATTAAAGCATTCTCTTTTATTTATATCTCTTAGAGTCTTACTATGTGCTAATGCTGCTGAAAACATTTGCCCGTCTATGCAGCTTTTTGTTTGGAATCAGCATTCAACACAGCCTGTATTGAAATACTGTGAGCACACTGCTGCTGTTAAAGCAATTGCCTGGTCTCCCCATATGCACGGACTCCTTGCTTCTGGTGGAGGCACAGCTGATAGATGTATTCGTTTTTGGAACACAACCACTAACACTAATCTAAGCTGCATGGACACAGGAAGTCAGGTACGTGCTTACGAAGCATACTTCTGCTTTCCTCCTTCACTGTTCATTTATATGGATGTAGGTTGTGGTTCCTAGCGTAATTTGTCACAACAATGTTTAGATCCTATTTGCAATTTTTCTAACGTGGAGAATGAGACATAAGCGTTTTTGTTTACCCTGTTAGGGAAATCATTTTAGTGCTCTTGAAAAACTTGTGGGTTAGGAAAGATATCGCATGTTCTGCATATGGAACTAAATAAACTCGGGTGTAACTTTACCATAATAGGAAGTATAGGAATTAATCATTGTTTAAAGGGAAAGAGAAACTATATACATGCTAATTCGGGACTTGCCATGCACTGATTCTTGCAGGTCATCGCAATCACTAACTACTGTTAACTCACTTTTCTTTTGTCGATGTGACAGGTCTGCAATCTTGTATGGTCTAAGAATGTCAATGAACTAGTCAGCACTCATGGTTATTCTCAGAACCAAATAATAGTGTGGAGATACCCCACAATGTCAAAGGTAATGTAGAAGTTACTATGTCTTTCGTCTAACACATTTGATTGAAACTGACTCTATTCAATAAATCATCTTCTTCTAATGTGTGCTATTCATTTGCAGTTGGCTACTCTCACAGGGCATACCTACAGAGTCCTTTATCTTGCCATCTCACCAGATGGACAGGTACTTGATATATCCAAGCTCTTCTGAAGTTGCGATACAATTTTCTCTTTGAATGTTAATTTACATTGTCTACTTACTTCCTCATTTCAGACAATTGTTACTGGAGCGGGAGATGAAACGCTCAGGTTTTGGAATGTTTTCCCTTCTCCTAAATCTCAGGTATCCTTTTATCTTCTTAAACTCAATCGAAGACCTTTCATTTTTGCCACCATTCTTGCCACCATTCGCTACTGAACTGTAGGAATAGACTTTTTTGAGTAAGTTTAGGTGAATGTATCAAATGTCTGATTCTGGAAAAAATGTATGCGTGCAGAACACTGAGAGTGAAATTGGAGCATCCTCATTCGGTAGAAGCCAGATTCGGTAATGCTTATTACCTGGAAATAAGCGACTTTTTGACACCAAAGGTAGATGTTTATCAAAGGCTGCAGAGTAGTTACATCCCAACAATAATTTATGGATCCGCCGCAGGGATATAAAAGAGAGCTAAGTTCCTAGCAAATCAACATTTTGATAAATTTAGTTCATGGCTCCTAATGTATAGTGGGGAGATGTTATTTAATACTCATTAAAACTCTCCTTAATTAAACCCTGTGGTTTTTAAGAGAGATGTAAATTGTGAAAGAGATAATCAACTGCAGCATGTGACTTGATGCTGTTTTTGTAAATAAATTGATCATCTATAAATGACTATCTTTTCATACTATAAACATGCCATTTTTTTGCCAAACAAGAGTTGTATGTGTGCGTGTGTGTTTTTTTTTTGTTTTTTTTTGCTTCATTCACAAGGAGTGGCACTTTTTTGTTGTTTTTTCTCTTCCTTGATCCTCTTTTTCTTCTCTTGTTTGTAATGTAAGAGTACCTCAAATGAGTTAAATAAGGAACATGGATTTTTATCTTTTGTGATGAACTCACATGGACTTAAGTGCACACTATTGTTGTTCACAAGACTCAAATTTATGGCACTCAATTTAAGAATCACATGATACATTTTAGACTAATAATCTTGACGTGAATTCTTAGCGTGCATTGACCCTAATCAACATATATATGATCATATTGTCCACAAAATGACCATGAACTAATGATGCAAAATAAACATGACAATATAAGATTAGTTCAGTTCATTCAAATGAAACATGATATAAAAACTTCGGAAACTTATTTTTTGTTGACTTAGATTTTATTCTCAACCGTGATTAATTTTCAGTTCAGTCATAAACAAGAACGCATCTTTACTTTAAGAGTATCCATATAGAAGTTATTAAAAATTTTAGTAACAAACTAATATGAAGAATACAAGCTTTAAGCTTTTACCATTGGAAAGTTTTATGTCTCAATCTTTTACTTTCCATTTAGGATGTAGAGCATACTTTTACTGTTTTACATGTGCATTGTTCTCTTTAGAGGAATCTCAGTAAATGGAAGAAATGGCCGGGAGGGGAACAAAACAAGCTGTAACCTTTCAACACTCGATTCGAACGAATAATTATTACCGGAACTGAATGATAGCGTCGGCGAATGATGTGGTATGAAAATACAAGCAAACCCGATGTTTAGACATTGTGTGTGAGGAGTTAGTTGGCACATGATGATGTTATTAGTTTCTTGTCCATTGTACTAGGTAAGCCAAACATTTGATCTGTCTTCTTTATTACTTTTTATGGGTGAAACACCAAAGGATCTTTATCCATTTTCTTCAAAACTTAAATAATTTGATATCCACGTGGATTATCTAGTTCAATTTACTTTCAACATAACACGACGATTATCAATATTTATCAACACAACATAAAATTGGATAGCAGAACACAATACTAGTTAAAATAATATTTTTTAGCACAACAATTTTCAACATCTGTCAGCTTAACCAATAGTACTTTGTACACTATTAAAGAATATTATCTGAGAATATGTATTGTTAAACGTTCGATAGTAATATGATTATTATTTTGATTTAAATGGTTATTGAACAATTTTAATGAATATTCGTAAAAAGTGAACTATGTAAAGGTGCGTGAAAAACTAAGAAAGAGTGAATTTTATGAAAAGAAAATAAAATCCATCTAGTATGATATAGTTAAGTTAAATTTTATGTCATCACTTTAACTTTCCTCTATCTAACCCCCGACCCACCACCCCTCTTTCAAATCTACCTCGCTCGGCAGGGGTCGGCGCCTCGCTGCTCGCCGTGCCAGTCACCCCACCCACCCCAACCATAATTTAATTCTGTACCACCCAACCCCAACCCCACAATTCGAAACCATTTTTCTCTATCGAAACTCTACAGTTTCATTTTCTCTCTGTCAAAATCTACAATATCCGATCAGTGATCGGCGATGCCGGTCGTCATCGCACCCGTTGATCACTAACTCAGACGGCTCCAGCGAGCGCAGACAACTACAGGCTGAGCCCGAAAGCGACAGGCGGCCAAGTGGTCCGGGAGTCCAGCGTCCAGTTCCAATCCGGGAGACCATGGCTCGGGTCCACTCAATGCCCCAGATCCGTTCCCTTTTAGAGATTTTAGGCTAGGTCGACTGGCCAGGTCGGCTAGGGTCGGACATGCTTAGACATGTTTTTATTGGAGCTGGCACAATTAGACTGAGCAGGTGGGTTTACTTCTTTTTTCTTTTTAAATTTATTTTTAGTCTTTATTAGGGTATATGTGTTTCGATGCTTGTACTAAAATATTGGACCGAATGTGTTATGCTAATCCTAATTTTCTGACGGGTCCTTTTGTTCAGTTAAAATTTTATTAACTTCTGATCTGGTATGTACCTTTAGGAGAAATCCGAGTCAAAACAGCTGCTGGCAATACTGGTACTAGATTTGTAATTAAGTCGGTTAAGTTTTAGCTTATGCCGTGTTGCCAAACGCGGGTGAAGAACTGAAGAGGCGAGGATCTGGCCGTTGTGACCTCACGCGCGCAGCTTTAACCTTCGCCTTTAATGCATGTCGAACGCGTGTCCCTCATCTCCTTTTCTCGATGGTGCGTGGGCTCGCCTCGATCACGACTCCCCACGCAACCTTAATTCCTCATCTGCCTTCTTTTGTTTGAAAATAATCCCCCCTTTTCATCTTCTCCTTCTGTCTTAACCCGAACCATCATATCGCTGCGCTCTTCTGCCCTCTTACAGGTATTCTCCCTTCTCTGCAACTTCTTTAATACAGGCGACCTTCCCCAATTCCTCGGTCTATTCTCGATGGCTCTCCGACGCATGGGACCCGGGCTGGGCAGTACTACGACGGCCGGTGATGTCGACGGTTTCCGGGAGCGGTGCCGTCACACCGTCAGGCTGCAATTTACGGACTTGGAGGTGCAGATCCGCCTCCCAGAGGTTGGGCAGTTGGTGGCGGAAGCCCCTGAGGGTTTTACCGCCGTTTACTGCGATTACCTCTTTTCCTGCGGTCTGCGCCTCCCGTTGACCGGTTTTTTCAAGCAAGCACTGGCCTTCTTCGGACTCGATCTGCGCTACCTTCAACCTAATTCCGTCAAGGCGTTGATCGGTTTCCAGATCGTGTGTTCCCGCCAGCGGGTTGTCCCCACGCTGCCCCTGCTCAGGGTATTCGCCTACCCATGCATGGACAAGGGCTACTGTCATATCAAGTTCCGGCCGGCGGCGGGCAAGTCCCTGCTCCAGAAGAGGCCGAAGAAGTCCGGTTGGGCATCCAAGTTCGTATACATGGACAACGACCTGGTATGGGGCCCTCGTGCAAGTCGGGTCAGATACCCGGTGGGTGATCCGGCGACTCGGGGGCTCCGTCCCAGCGACGGGGAGGCGGCCGTGTTGGATCCAGAGGTTCGCAAGCTGAAACAGGGCGCGATGTTGTGGACGGCCGTAAACTCCGACGAGCTCTTGAGCCAGTGTGGACTCCCTCACTGTCGGCTTGACGTGCTGATGCAGTCGCCGATACATTCAGTCCCGTATACCGAGGATCCGGGGGAAGGTCGACCAGCGTTTAGCCGTGTTTTTGCTTTTCCTTTCTTTCGTCACTTTGACAGTTTTGTTTTGTTCAATCATACCGTTCTACTGATTCCTCTTTCTCCTTTGTCTTTTACGTCGCACAGCTTCCAGGACCGTTGACGGTGAGACCGACAGTCATCCCGACGTCCAATCGGACGCTCAGCTCGCCAACTCCGACATGGACAACTATCACCGTCGATCCGAACGTCGCCAGGCCCGCTCGTCCGCATATGCTCTTGCCGACAGTCGCGCTCAACACTCTGTGTCTCAGCTAAACGTCTCCGAGCCTAACGTCATGCGTCCCGACTTCATCAACCTGGAGGGCGACGACTCGGGTGACCACAGGAACCCCCATAAGAGGCCGGCTGACTCGATGAGTGTCGAGATCGCCTTCGAGGGGACGTCCCTGCCTTCTCCCGACAGGCTGCACCGCAACAAGCTCCTCAGGGCGGAGTCTCTGCCTCCTCCGGCCGGACCAGCACTGACAAGCCTGAAGGGTCGTGCCGACTTTCTGGCCTCAGCCTTCCCCAGAGGTCACCTCGAGGCCTGGCGCGCGAACCCCCTGGTCAACTTCCACAACTCCGCCAGTCTCATGGACCGGTTCGACTCGGTTATCCTGGAGGTATGATCCTTCTCCTTCTGTTTCTTTTCTCGCGTCTATTTGAGATCGCATTTTGTTTTATGGTCATCCTCTTTGAACTCCCAGATGGCCTGCCTTTCCGCTTCCCTCAGGGGTGAGTTGGGCCGTCTGCACTGTGAGGCGTCTCGCTCTCGCGACCAGCTCGCCTCCTGTCAGGCAGCTCTGGAGGCCGCACGCGACCTCAACCGGAAGCAGGAGCAGATGATCGTGGAGCTGGACGCTCGTGCCGCCGTTAATCCGGTCGACCTCCAGGCCCAAGTGGATGAGCTGACTGCATCTGTCGCCGCTCTCAAGGTCGAGAAGGAGGCTGCCGCTGCTGAACGGGACTCGGCTAATGGGAAGCTGAAGGAGGCCAAGGCTCAGCTGGAGACGCTCGATCTGATGCGCGCCAAGCTGCAGAGTGCTGAGGAGGCTATCACCGGCCACGACTCTCGAATCGCCGCTGCCGTCGCCAAGTACAAGTGGGCCATCGAGGTCGGTCTCCCCGATGTCTTCCTCAAGGTGGCTTCAAGCGACAACGCGCGCCGTCGTTTCCGCCGGGCGGTCTACCGCTCCTTCGACTTGAATGAGATATACGAGGGTGATGCCGCTCGGTTCAGCCGCTTCCTGGACGAGCTGTTTTATGTCTTTGGTAAGTATCCATTTACAGAATACTTCTCCGAGTTGTCTGCTGAGATGTCGCCTGAGGCGATTGTGGGGTGGACTCCCCCCCAGCGTTCTGAACCCCAGCCGCCTTCTGCCGCGTCGACGACTCACCCATCCGGCAAGGGTCCAGTCGAAGGGGTCGCCATGGCCGCTGAGAAGGACGCGCCTGATGACCTGTTGGATGACCTTCAGGAGGCAGGGTTGGTGGGCGAGGCGCCGGCGCATGAGTCTACGGTGGAGGACGACGGCGAGAAGACTGGCGGCAACGGAACGCTCTGAATGTGATCCGCCCTGCGTGGCGTTGTTTTATGCCATCTGTGGCTTCATCTTTTTCCTTGCTACTTCTGACAATTTCCCTTACCTTCTGCACTGTTTGGATATTATTCGCTTTTGGATGTTTTTTCATTCTGATGTTTGGCAACGAAACCTCTCTTTTTGACCCCCCTGACATTGTGTCCTTTGCTCTTCCCTGTCTTTCCCCGCATGTCCATCGGCGCGGGTCGATGGTAGTGAAGTTAACGTGGGTCGTTCATCCGGACGTCGGTTTGACCCTTGGGCCTACTGGAGCGGCCGTGCCCTTCGTCGTCCTGAGGGCAACGAGTTCGGTCGGCGAGGCCAGTGGCGATGTCAACTTAGTTAAGTGTAACCTCAACAACCCGCGACTCTCGCCGTCGGGTTCATCGTCGGGCTCACCTGTCCATTTGGACGTCGGGCGACTGAGGCGGCTGTGCCCCCAAGTGATTCTTGGGGGCAACGAGCTCAGTTATGTCGGCCAGCGAACGAAATTAGTTAGGTGTTGCCTCGACGCCCAACCGCCGTCGGGTTCATCGTCGGGCTCACCTGTCAAATTGGACGTCGGGCGACTGAGGCGGCTGAGCCCCCAGGTGATTCTTGGGGGCAACGAGCTCAGTTACGTCGGCCAGCGAACGAAATTAGTTAAGTGTCGCCTCGACGCCCAACTGCCCATGGTTGTCGGGCTTACCGTCGGGCTCACCTGTCCGTTTGGACGTCGGGCGACTGAGGCGGCTGAGCCCCCAGGTGATTCTTGGGGGCAACGAGCTCAGTTATGTCGCCTGACGTGTGCCCAGACAACATTCATACCGCTAAGCCTGCTTTATATTACTTGCCACAAAAGAAGAAAATCGAGTCCCCTGGAGATCATTCCCCCGCCGAGCAAGCGAACGGGGGCAAGATGATCGCGTCGGGAACCCGACCAAAAGTGTCTTCTTCACCCACAGGTTAAGGCTTACTGTCTATATATACATAAATATTCAGGCCGATACCTGATCACCCGTAGAACTTTCGGAGGTTGATCATGTTCCAAGTGCGGGGAACTGGTTCTCATGCCAGAGTGCGGAGCTTGTACGCCCCGTCGCCCAGCACCTCCGCTACCTGGTACGGGCCTTCCCATGTTACGTCCAGCTTCTTCGTTCCCTCGGCACGGCTGGCCTCATTCTTCCGGAGGGCGAGTTCGCCTACCTTCAATGATCGGTCTCGAACACGGCTGTTGTATCGCTGCTCAACGTAAGATTTGTACGCCGCCTCCGTCAGCGCCGCCTTCTCCCTCCGGTCCGCGAGCTCGTCCAGGCTGGCTCTGATTTCTTCCTCGTTCTCCGGTTCAGCCAACGACTTGGCGAGTCTCGGCGATGGCACGATCACTTCTGGGGGTATGATCGCCTCGCTCCCATAACATAAGCGGTATGGCGATTCCCCCGTGGCCGCCCGGGGTGTGGTCCTATATGCCCACAGTACTGACGGGAGCTCCTCCACCCAGTTCCCTTTGGCCTGATCCAGTCGCCGCTTCAGTCCCTGGACGATTATCCCATTGGTGCGTTCCGTCAAGCCGTTCGCTTGGGGGTGCGCCACCGAAGTGAACCTTTGCTCGATCCCCAGCTGGGAGCACCACGACTTGAACGGCTCCCCCTCAAACTGCTTCCCATTGTCGCTCACGATGGTTCGGGGCAGTCCGAACCGGCACACCACATTCCTCCATACGAAGTTCGTCATTCGCTTGCCGGTGATGCTCGCCACCGCCCGGGCTTCCGCCCATTTTGTGAAGTAGTCTACCGCCACGATGAGAAAACGCCTCCTTCCCGTCGCCACGGGGAACGGACCAACTATGTCTATTCCCCATTTGGCGAAGGGCCACGGGCCTGAGATACTCTTCATCGGCACTCCGGGGGAATGCAACACCTTGTCGTGGGCTTGGCACTTGACACACTTCTTCACCAGCTCGTCGGCGTTGGCTCTCATGTTCGGCCAGTAAAAACCAGCTCGCGAGGCCCTCAAGGCCAATGTCCTCGCCCCTTGATGGCTCCCACACGTCCCTTCGTGCAGTTCCGCCAACAGCCTGTCCGCCTGCCTAGGGGAAATACATCTCAGCCAGGGTTGCAAATATCCCTTCTTGTAGAGAACTCCCTGATCAGGGTCATCCAGCTGGGGGGTTCGGTCGAGATGGCCAGCAGTTCCTGGCCCTCCGTTGACCTTGCGGCCAACGTTTCCACCAGCACCCCCTTCGACAGGTGACTACTGGCGGTCGAAGCCAGCTTGCTGAGCGCGTCGGCTCGAGTGTTCTCCGAACGGGGGACCCGGGTGACGTCGAAACCTTCAAACGACGTAGCCAGCGCCTTTACCTTCGCCAAATACTTCTACATCGACGGCTCCTTCGCCTGATAGTATCCGCTAAACTGGTTGGCCACCAAGGCCGAGTCACCATACGCATCCAGCTTGTTCGCCCCCAATCTCTTGGCGATCTCCATCCCCGCTATCAACGCCTCGTATTCAGCCTCGTTATTCGTTGCCGGAAACTCGAACCTCAGAGCGTAGGTGGTCTCCTTTTCGTCGGGGTCCGTGACAATTAAGCCGGCTCCCGCTCCCTCGACGCCTGACGCGCCATCCACGTGGAGTTTCCACCAATCCGTCCTGTCCTCCCGATGCCGGGTCCGGATCGGGACGTCCGCCGCCTCCGTCGCCAGGTCCTCGATCGTGACCTTCGTTGCCGAGGGGATTTCCGCCAAGAAGTCTGCCATCACCTGTCCTTTAATCGCCTTCCTGGGGGCGTACTGGATGGCGTGTTCTCCAAGCTCAACGGCCCACTTGGCCAATCTCCCCGATGATTCCGACTTAGCTAAGATCGCTTTCAACGGCTCGTTTGTCAAGTTGACCACAGGATGGGCTTGGAAGTATGATCTCAACCTCCTTGCTGAGTGGATGAGGGCGAGGGCCAACTTCTCCTGATCAGTATACCTGATTTATGCCCCCTGCAACGTCCTGCTAACGTAGTATACCGGGCGCTGCACCTTGCCTTCCTCTCGGACCAATGCTCCGCTGACCACTTCCGATCCCGCGGCCAGGTATAGAAAAAGGGTTTCTCCGCTTTCCGGGGGCGACAAAGTCGGCAGCACCTTGAGGTGCTCTTTCAACTCTTGAAACGCTTCGTCTTCCGTGGGCCCCCACTGGATAGCTCCAGCCGCGCCGACGCACCCTTTGAGAACCTTCAGGAAAGGTAGCGATCTCTCCGCCGCCCGAGACAAGAAAAGGTTCATCGCGGCCAACTTCCCGTTGAGGCTCTGGATGTCCTTCACCGTTTTGGGAGCAGGCATGTCCACGATCGCTTGCACCTTCTTCGGGTTGACGTTCAAGGCATTGTTCGAAACCATATGACCTAGGAACTTCCCTGACCCGACGGCGAACTGGCACTTGGCCGGGTTCAGCTTCATCCCTATCTCCTTCAGCCTGCCTAATGTCTCGTCCACATCCTTGATCAGATCACCGAAACTTTTGCTCTTGATGACCATGTCATCCACGTAGATTTCGACGTTGCGCCCTACTTGTTCCCGAAAGACGCGATCGACCACCCTTTGATAGGTGGCCCCCGCGTTCCGCAGTCCGAACGGCATCATTCTGTAAGCGAAAGCTCCTCTCTCGGTGATGAAGGCGGTGTTATTCACGTCTTCGGGACTCATCGGGATCTGGTGGTAGCCCTTGTACGCGTCTAAGAAACACTTGATCGGGAAGCCCCCGAGCGCATCCACCTTTTGATCGATGGCCGGGGTTGGGTAGCAATCCTTCGGGCACGCCTTGTTGAGGGTCTTGTAGTCGACGCACATCCTCCAACTGCCGTCCTGTTTTTTGACCAAAACAGGGTTGGCTAGCCAGACCGGATACGGTACCTCTACAAGAATTCCTGCGTTGACGAGCTCATTGACCTCCCTATTGACCGCTTCGTTCCTCTCGCGGCACAAGGGCCTTCTCTTCTGGATGACCGGCCTGTGTGAGGGGTTGATATTCAACGAGTGCATCACAAGTTCTGGGGAAATCCCAGTCATGTCCGACGGTTTCCTCGCGAACACGTCCCCGTGTTTCTCCAGCACCCTGATCATTGACAACTTCACCTCGTCGGGAACGCTCGCTCCGACCTGTATGGGCATCGCTTGGTCCCCATGTAGGTACACGGTTTCTACCTCGCTTCCCAACTCTTTGACGATGGTTCTTTCCTTCGGGGATACCATTTGCACCCTTCGAGCCGACGTAAGGCCGGATGTCCCGTCTGACGGTTGTTCGGACGGTTCCTCGGGGTTCTTCCTCTTTCTGAGGGCCACTCGATGGCACTCCCTAGCCTTCTGCTGATCGCCCCGTACCGTCGCTATCCCTTCCCTCGTGGGAAACTTCAGCAATAGATGGAGGGCGGACACGATCCCCTTCAAGGCTGCCAGTGCCGGCCTGCCGAGTATCAAGTTGTACGGGCTGTGCGCCTTGATCACAATGAACTCAAGGTCCACAATTTTCCTGCGGGGGGCCGTCCCGACCGCCACCGGCAAGGCGATGATCCCCTCGGGCCAAACAGTCCGGTCCGCAAAGTCTACCAACGGCGTTGCCGTCGGGGCCAATCCTTTGCGCGTGTTCTCATCTAGCTTCTCGAAACAGTGCCAATACATGATTTCCGCCGAGCTGCCACCGTCGACGTAGGCGCGGTGCACCAACTTGTCCATGATTTGCACCGTGATGACCACGGCATCGCCCCCAGCAGGTCGGTTGGGTACAGGATCCTCGGAACTGAAGGTGATCACCTCCTCCGGCGTCAGCCTCCTTGACATAGGCGTCAGCTCGGGCGTCTTGCGGCAACGCGCCTTCCTCTGAGACTCTGTGGCTCCTCCTGCGTTCCCCCCGATGATAGCGAGTATCGCGCCGGTGGGAGCGGTTGGTTCCTCATCCTGCGAGGAAATGTCTTCATACCTTCGCCTCTTTCCCGACTCTTCCTTCTTCTCGGCCCGAGCGACTTCCTTGGACCTAGGTCCAGTCGACCGATCGCGTGACCGTTCACCTCCACGCTCGCTTCCTCGTTCAGCCCGTCGTTCACCTGACCGCGACGAGTACTCTTCCCTGTTGTACTCCCGGGCCTCCTTGGCATACTTCTTGAGATGCCCCCGCTTGAGGCAGGCTTCGATGGCTCTTTTGAGGTGTATGCACTCGTCGGTGTCGTGGCCGTGATCCTCATGGTAGTCGCAGTAAAGGCTCATGTCCCTCTTGGAGGGCGATAATTTCATCTTGCGGGGGACCGGGAGAATTTCCTGATCCGCCACGGCCATGAAGATTTGCTTCGGGGTCCTGGTCAAAGGCGTGAAAGACCTGTCCTTCGACGGTTCTTCTCTGCTGCCCAGCCTATCCTTCACGGACCCTCTCAACTTGTCCTTCCTTGACTCCCCTCCAGAGGTTATGTCCTTGGTGGCCTTGTCACCTCTGTGGTACTCCTCGACTTTGATGTGGAGCTCGTATAACGTGAAAACAGGCTTCTTCGACAGCCGAACCTTCAAGAGGGTGTGGGTTAACCCTTGCACGAAAATCTCGACCAGTCATTTCTCGTCCAGCCTGTCTTCCACTTTGTTGCACTCGGTGATGAACCGCTCGTAGTAGTCCATGAGCAATTCGCCCGACCGTTGCCTGATCCGCAGCACGTCTTGTGTGGTGAGGGCGAACTTCTTCTTCTGCATGAACCGCGTCAGGAAGAGGTCCTCCAGCTTTGCGAAGTTGGAGATGCTGTCGTTTTCCAGATTGGCAAACCACAGTCTCGCCGCCTCCTTGAGGGTTGTGGCGAACGCCCGGCACCAGATTGGCTCGGGAGTGCTGTACGTCGACATGGACGTCGTGAAGGTATGGATGTGGTCGGCCGGGTCCGTTGAACCGTCGTATGACCCCAAGTTTGGGGGGATACGGATCTTCAAGTCGGCCACAAACTCCATCACCGACCGGGTGAACGGGCTTCCTCGGAGCTTCTCTCCCTCCGGCGGGGTCCAGTTCACGGCGAGGCGCCGGTGAACAGGAACTCGCGGCGGGACTTTCGGCTTGTGAATGTATGAGGTCGCCCATACCTGCTCCGGGTCCTCATCTTCCCCTGAGTCCTCATCATCATGGGTGATCGGGATGGGGTTTGTCTCCACGCCCTGCACCGGTGGTTCTGACTCGTCGGGCGCCTTCTGCTTCATCGTGTTGACACCCTGGAACAGGCGCTTCGGGGTAATCTTTCCCGCTCTAGCGCTCAGACTCTGCAGCTCATGGATCTGGTTGGCCATGCGCTCTTGGGAGTTGACGATGCGCTGGAGCAGATCCATGCCAGGGTTCAATGCCTAGGGTTTTAGGAACGCTGATGGGCCTCTGATGATCTTGGCACCTGCCCGTGCCAGCCCATGCCAGCCGTCCATTCCCGCAGCAACATTGGGCCTCTTGGGCCTGCCCTTGACCAAGTGGCATGATCTGTTGACTTGGCCCACGATCCTCACACATGTCATCATGTTTATATGATTATACACACAACCAAAATAATAGGCTTTGAACTGCATGCTCGTTTTGTGCTTCTGATTATTGGCCCATGCCATCATATAGCTTTACTAATTGCAGGCTGTAACAACAATGACACGCAATCTCATGCTTTCATTTCAACATATAAATTAAGTATACGTTGATTCCTAAAACTAACCAACTGGGCTAGCTCAGTTGGCCAAAGGTGTTGACTCGCTTAGGGAAGGCCAGAGACTCAAATCCCCTCATCCTCAGGCGCAATATTTCAAGAAATCATTTTTCCTTTGACCCCTTGGGTCAAAGTCTCCAGAAGTGCTCGCTCAAGAGATAGAAGCTGCATCGGCGGTGTTCAGTGCAGGAGAGAATCAAAACCGGCGTAAGTGGGATCTTCACCCAACTCTAAGCAACATGGTGAGGATCTCGACCACTCGACGCACGAGATTTATTATACAGAGTAGGGTTACATTAAGATAGATGTAAAATTCTTGTATCAGATCAGGTCGTTGCAGTGAATATATATATAAACAATTCCTAAAACCAATTTAACCATTTAATCTCATGTTCATATGCGTATTTTTATAATTTCCAGCATGCAGAGTATCACGATTCACAAGCAACCATGTAAGGCTGGTAATTTGGGACATGACACAAAAAATTCGATCTGAACCGAACACCATTTTAGTGGGTTTGGGTCGACACGAAATATGTCATGGGTCTATATTGGGTTATACACGAATAACTTGAAAATAAATGGGTTAGGTTCAGGTCAAATTTGTGGGTTAAATGGATCACCCATTTGACCCATATATCTATGGTGTAATTATGCAAATTAATTAAATTGTCTTTATGGATAAGAAAAAATCCTCTAATACCAAAATTATGGAGATTATGTCACTAATATATGATGAAAATGAGAGTTGATTTTGTAATTCTTGATTTAGTTTCCATATAACATTATCATTTGAGCAGTATAAAATTTAAAATTCAATCCCATATCCAGTCCTATTAGTAATAAATGGGTTTCGCGGGTTGGGTTTGGCTAACCCTGATTTTTACTAAGTCGGGTATGGGTCAAGGTTTTGTGACATGAAATATTGTTGGGTTGGATTTGAGTTTATCATTTCTAATCCGTCAACCCACCGACACAAACCCGCTAACCCGCTAATCTGACCTGATTACCAGCTTGCAATCAGGTCGGGTTGGTAATCAAGTAGTACCTAATCAAGTAAAATAATCAAGTAGTACCTAATCAAGGAAGGGATTGTTTTTAAAAAGTTCACAATGGTAAGTTTCTACTTTCTAACTGCACTGAACTGCGCGAAAGTTTGCTGAAGTTAGGTGAATCAAGCTGCAAATAGCTGAAGCACGCTGCAAGTAGATGAAACACGCTGCACTTAGCTGAAATAAGCTAAAATAATATTTAATTTTAAATTTTATAACTTTTAGCACATAAATAAATGTTTAGTAAAATTTTAAATTTTCCTACTTCCTTTTTTAAATGCACTAAGCAGTTTTTAAAACTTTTTAATATGGCTTCATTTAGTTATATCAATCCATTGATCGTTTTCTTCAATTCAGTTCAATTAAGTTTAGTTCAGTATTATTCAGTTCAACTCGGTTTACTAAGTTAGGTCCAATTTGTTAAGTTTAGAATTGATTACGTATGATTTGATGAAATTTTGCTAATTTAATTGTATCAATGCATAATTGTGTAAGTTCAGCTTAATTAAGTTCGATTTAGTTCAATTCATTATGCTTCGGTTCATTTCTGTTTATCAAGATAGGTTCGATTTATTAAGTTTGGATTAGCCGATTTAGTTCAGTTCATTATGCTTCGGTTCATTTATGTTTTTTCTCCATTACTCATTCAGTTTTTTCAGTTAAGTTCAATTCAATGGCTTGTTATGTAATAAAATTTTTGAATATAAATATATTTTATATAAAAAATCAAATGAATTTAACTAGTTCAGTTCAGTTCAGTAATTTCAGTTCAGTTCATATCAGATCAGTTCAAACGTATTAAACATGCCCTAACTCCCAAAAAGGAGACAATAAGTGCGACTATAAAGAGGTTCAAAACCTTTTCTGTATCTGAAACTAACAGTAGTAAATACTGGTAACAGGTTGTCTAAACCTATAATAATAAAAGATACAGTCACCACTATCCGCTCTTTCAACCAGTCCGGGCCGAACTCAGAACTGCAATCGCTCCCAAATCCGTCCTGTCAAGTTCAGCTTATTTTCATCTTAACTGCGCTGAATTGCGTGAAATTTAGCTGGAGTTAGGTGAAGCAAGTTTCTAATAGCTGAAGTACGCTGCAGTTAGCTGAAACCAGCTGAAATTAGCTGAAGCACGCTGCACTTAGCTAAAATAAGCTAAAAAATAATTAATTTTAAATCTTATAACTTTTAGCACATAAATAAAAGTTTATTAAAATTTTAAATTTTCCTCCCTTTTTTAAATGCACTAAACATTTTATTGAACTTTTGAATCTTCCTCTTCCACCTTTTAAATCTCAAAGCCTATATACTTTCTCTTTAATAAGATTCATCTTAATCATCCTAAGATGTCATGTATTAGGCACACAATATAATATATTCTCTTTTAACCACTTTTTTCAATTAATTTAATTTTTCCTCTTCCAAATCCACAATGTCATTTTTATTGTTCAATTTATGTAGGGAAATATTATTTGGTTAATTCTGACTACCCAAACACTCTTGGGTACATGGCTCCATTTTCCGGTACAAGAGCAAGAAAACATGTAACAGAATTTAGGTGTGAACCACCTAGAGGTAAGGCGGGGCATTTTAACAAACGACATTTTTCATTGAGAATGAAAATCAAATGTGCATTTGGACAATTGAAAAAAGTATTTGAAGCGTGCTAAAAAGAATGCCTCAAATTGGAGATTGTCATCAAATGTCAATTATTATTGTATGTTTCACGCTTCATAACTTCATTTGAATGCAAGATATTGACATTCCTTATTTTAGATCATGATATATACACAAGAAACTAGTGATCTCACTATGTTTGATAAACATCGAAAAAGGGTTATGGCAGAAGTGTGTGAAGGTATAGCTGAACAGATTTGGAATTCGGTAGGTGGTGGTACTAGTGAAATCAAACCCTCAGATGATAGTGATTAGTATTCCATGCAACCGATATGCATTTGGGAATAACTGTTCAAATTGTTACTTTCGAGTATACATTAATTTGATCTATTCTCATGTACTAAACTAAACATATTAAAAATAAAATTTATTTGATTAATCAAAACAAAATTATATCATTGACCTTTGATAAAAAGTAACTTTATTTCAAAAAATATGATTGAAAACAAAATAAAGCTAGGAGGAATTAGATGAAGCACACTTCAGTTTGTTGAATCCAGCTGCCAATTAGCTGAAGTTTGCTAAAGCAGGCTGTATGTAGCTGAAGCAAACTGCAAGTAGTTGATCCACGCTGTAGTTGGTTGAAGCACGCTACAGTTCGCTGAAGCCAACTGCAATTAGCTGAAATTAGATGAAATTAGTTTAACTTAACTGTAAGGTGCAAAAAATAAGTTGAAATTGACAGGAAATGCTATTTGGTCTCCATCTGGGCCAGTAAGAGACATTGTTGCTTGCTTTTACAGCATCAGGGCATCCGTACGCTTTCTAACACGAATCAAAATGGCTAATCAATTGATTCTCCAATATTTTCGGTCTACAAATCTATTTCCAAAAAGGAATCGCCGGTAAGTAAAGAACCACCGACTTGAATTTCTTCTGTCCTAATATATCATCAGCTCGAAAGTCAACCTAATTTAACCAAACAAATACCCATTGAATAAACAAGAATTTGGCAGACATACATATGTGTCCAAAATTTGAGTAAAAAAATCCAATTAACAGCAGATCCCATGAAACCAAAAAGACCCAATTAACATATTTTTTTCGCTCTCATTCACACTCACAATTGTTTTTTTCTTTTACGACGAGACCATATTTAGATTTCATTGATTTACTCTATTTAGTGAAGATTCTCATTGGCATTAATCATTTTCAAAGATTTGATATGTCTAATAGAACAAAAGTTTTCTGGATCAACATTTTAGGCCAGGGAGATTATATTTGAACTGGGACTTAAGGGCATGTTTAGTATAATTTATCTGAATATTTTTCAGTTCAGTTTAGTTCACTTCACTTCAGTATTTTTTGGTGATATGGGCCTCAGCCCATATACAGGCCCGAGAAACGGATTGGTAGAGGAGAAGAGAAAGTCCAGTCCACCGGTGGTCCTGCCTTGACGTCATCTATCTTGGACGCACTCGGGTACATGAAGGACATGAAAATGACTCTCCACCCCCGAATGTGCGACAAGAGAAGGACCACTCAACTGCGACCCTCTCTACTCGCTGCCATTATAAATAGAGGAGTGACCAACAGTAAAAGGTATGTTCTATCAGACTTAAATACTCTCTGTATTCATTCATATTCTCTCTCCTCTGCATAAAGCCCTATCTTCATCATCACGCCGGAGCGTCTACCCTCGGGAGACCCCGGGGGTTTTGTTTTGCAGGACCTGGGTGAGAGATCCACCGCGGGCTAGGATTCCAGCTCTCCCCGGATAGCTCGTACCGGGGCTGGTATCCAGAAGCAGACTGGTAGCATCAGTTGGCACGCCCGGTGGGACTCGTTTTGCTTCGTTATTGATCAGGCGTATTTTATGCATCTAATCATATCAATTTATATCTCTCTTTTTCCATTTGATCTACACGAAAGTGTTTTTGGTGCAGGAATTATAAGAAAAATGGTGGAATACAATCAAGTGGAGAAGTGGTGAAAAAGATGCAAAATCAAGCACTTAGAGCCATGGTGGGGAGCTAGACACTATACTCTTTTTCCGAAAGGTTTTTTAATGAGGTAGTATGCTCCAACGGATACTGGATCGCTACAATTTCATTATTCTGGGAAGAAGAATAAAGCGACGAGAAGAAGGCAATCTCTATTACTGGTCTTTTTCTACGAGCGGCTAAGTTGTGCTTCGACATGTCGATCACTAATCAGCTATGCGTATTGTGAAAGATCGGTGCTAGAAGGTGGACTGAACTGTGCATGAGAGTCTACTTAATTGGCCTTATTTAGTGGCGCAATTACAATAATTAATTAGTGATAATATTGGTAGAAAATAAAGTGCACGTGTGAATTGTGCATAATTAGGCTTTTATTTTCTTTTTTTTATTATTGATTAGGATTAGGGTTTTACTACCTAAAACCTATAAATACCTAAGACCTAATAATTATGAGGGGTGACCGTGTATGTGTTGATTTGTGGCCGGCCGCCATTGATTTTGCATGCAAATTGATTTCCTGGAGATTCATTATTATCGTTGCTTTGTCTTATACGATTAGTTTAATGTTAGTATATTATATTATTTATTTGATTGTGTTTAATATGTTTAGTAGCTAGGTTTGTTTCCGGTAAGGGTTTTGAAGCATTAACTATGATTCATATGTGAGGCCTAAATGTGCTTGATAATTATGTTGTGTGGATTCCTTGTTATTCTCTGTGTATCCTGTTTATTTCTGAATTTCTTGAGATCTGATCAGTCTTCTGTTATTTGGAATAGTGCCAATTGAGTTCCTCTATTTATCTGCATTTAGGGGGTACAATTAGTGGCGAAACTATACGCCAATAGTTGGGAATACAGGGTATATAATTTGTGACAGTTGTTCTGATTATAAATTATCTGAATCGGGTTTCTTTGGTGCTTAATGATGTTGAGGTATTAAATCTAGGTAGGCTATTCCGGCTAGGTTGTATCTTGATTAGAGAAATAGTCAGTTTAGCTATTCTTGCCGGCTATCGACAAAGTAAGAAGAAATTGGATTGGGTGTGCTATTCTCGAAGGTCTATAACTGATTGGTTTATACAACTTAATAAATTACTGAGCCAGTGATCGAATGAATTGTTAATGTGGATTTACCCGTAACCGGATTGCATTGTTTGAGTGTCTTCGTGTTCTTTGCATCGTTTATTTTAATTGTTATTTGCATTCTTAGTTTAGTGTAATTTAGTTCTTAGATAGTTAAAACAAACTATTTCAAATATAAAGGTGGTTTCTAACCAAAATCTGCATCTTTAGAATTAAGAATCTTACTACACTGTTCCTCGTGGGATCGAACCTGCTTACTCTATACTTGAATTTAAACCTAATTGTTTGCAGGTTTATTTGGTAGAAAAACGACCTATCAGTTATGCCCTGCGGTAGGCCTAGAAAGACTGGGGGAGAACCCCCACGAAGGCCAATCAAGCAGAGGGCGGACCCAAGACAAAAAGGGTCGCAGCTGCTATGGCGGCACGCAAGGCTGCCAAGGAGAAGGAGGGCGCGCAAGGAGACTGCCCGTTTGGCTGCTGAAAAGTGTAGAGGAAAGAAGAAAGTGCCCGAGCGCACCCTAGGGGAGATGCAGAAGGAGCAAAGGGAAAAGGTCCGGCAGGAGAATGAGAGGTTGAATCAGGAGACTTTTGGAGATGGTGGGGAATCTAAGCCGGAGTACTCTGAATCCGGGGACGAAACCCCGGGGTAAGATGAGCATGGAGGCCCAGAAACCATCCATACCAACGCTGCGGAATTCGGGAAATTTCGAGCATGGAAGGCGGTCCACCACACCGGGCTGCTCACAACAAGGTGCCCGATGTGGTGGACTTGGAAAAGGATGGGAGAAACCAAGCAGGAGAGGCTGGGGGTCAGCAGATGTCCCCGGGTCAGCAGGCGTTCCAAGGCGGCTTGAACCCGCAGGCCCAACCGTATTACAGCGGCCAACAGACGGTCGCGTATCCTGCCGGATATAATACCCCGTTCAACAATGGTTCCATTGAAGAGCGTTTGAGTAGATTGATCTGAAAGCGGGGGATGCGCCCTCATTCCCCGTGGATTCCGGAGGTCCTGAACTATAAGTGGCCGACATGCATCAAGGCACCGGATGGAGTTCCAACGTACAATGGGGACGGAGATCCGGAGGAGTTTGTTCACACCTATCTTAGCGTCATGGGGGCCAGGGACATTGACGAGCCGCTGCAGTGCAAATTATTACCCTCTTACCTCCGGGGTAATTGTTTGAGCTGGTTAAAGAGTCTTCCCCAGGGATCGTTGAAGACTTTTTGGGACTTTGCTACTGTCTTGGTCCATCGGTATGCAGCTATAAAGACGAACTTTGTGAACTTGGTAACGGTTTTGGCCATGCGGCAGTTGGAGACGGAGTCTACTTGGCAGTATTATGTCCGGTATATTGCCGAGTCTATGAAGGTCCAGGATAGGCACTTGCATGAGAAGGCCTTGATCGGAAACTTTGTGAACGGGCTGAGGGACGAGATGTTCTACATTGAGTTGATGAAGAACATGCCGAGAACCTTCTACCACCTCCAGCTGACAGTGGAGATGCATTGCACCGTGCACGAGGCCAACCATACTCGGATGAACACTATCGGTTTCTTTGAACAGCGGGTGATCACGGCCACGGCCACCCAAACCACCACGCTCCGGGCAACTCCCCACCAGGGTGTTCGTCAGGTTACCGTGAGACGCCAACTGGCCCAGGGAGTGGCACCTGCGCCGGGGGGACCGACGCTGGTGGTGAGACCGACGTATACTCCACTCTCCAAGACAAAAACGGAGATTTTAGCCTTTCGCCGGGGTCTTTTCACGGACCCCCCAGTTATACAGGGGGTTCCGACCCCTGCCAATACGCAGAAGTGGTGTGAATTTTACAAGTCTTACGGTCACACCACGGAGGGTTGTAGAGTTTTGCGCACGGATATTCAGAAGCTGGTGGAGCGGGGTCAGCTCCGGGATTGCGTGGCGGGAGATACACACCCGGTAGTTGCTCCGGCGGGGTAGGGAAGGAAGCGAAATTGGAGGAACAACCGAGACCAAGGTGGTAACCGCCCAACGGAGGCCAAACCTGCTCCTAACCCCGCCCCACAAGCCCAAAGACCAGGTGCTCCTGGTCCTGGGGCGCCTCAGACGATAAACGTGATCAATGGAATAGTGGGAGACGGGGCACAAACACTTTCGGCGGTGAAGGCCAAGAGTAGATATGTCCCCCCGGGGGAGATCCAGGGGAAGAGGTTTAAACACAGTGAAACGATCACTTTTTCGGAAGAGGATGCAGTCCCGGCCCAGGTGCCTCATTCTGATCCTATGGTGGTCTCCGCGGAAGTAGAATGAGTTGTGATAAAGCGAGTCTTCATAGACGATGGGAGCAGTGTGGAGATTATGTTCGCTGATTGCTTTGACCAGCTGCACATCGGCCGGCAGAACCTGAAAGCCGTGTTTGTCCCTATTATCAGGTTTCACAGGTCGGACAGTCCATCCTCTGGGTATCATAGCCTTGCGGGTAACCCTTGTTGATCACTTGGATACTAACAAGAGGTGTACTGTTTTGTGTAATTTCACGGTGATAAATGCTTCCTCCCCGTATAACATGATAATAGGCCGCCCTTTGTTGACACAAGCACGGGCGATATGCTCTCCCTACCACTTAAACATGAAATTTCCAACAGATCAGGGAATTGCTTCGGTTATTGGTAACCAAACGACGGCCCGCAGTTGTATGCTAACCGCAATAAAGAACGCTAAGGCCGGGGGAACGGAGAGGGTGCACGCTTCAGAACCCGGGGAAGGCTCCGGGAAGGAAGATACGGTGGGAGCGGTGCACGGTTACCCGGCGTCCTTTGAGGTGGAGGACATGGAGGTAGATTCCCAAGGAAAGGTGAGTGTAGGGAAGCACCTCCCGGGGAAGGTGAAGGAAGAACTCCGGGGGTTGCTCAAGGAATATGAGGATGTATTCTCGTGGGGAACGGAAGATTTGACGGGAATACCGGAGGAATTCGCAATACACCGGCTGAATGTCTATCAGAATCTAAAACCTATCAGGCAGAAGAAGAGAGCTTGGCAGCGGATCGGGTAGAGTTCGTTCGGTCGGAGGTAAAGAGGATGTTGGATGCCGGCATGGTTGAGGAAATCACCTACCCGGAATGGATTGCCAACCCGGTTCTAGTGAAAAAGCATGACGGATCTTGGAGGATGTGCATAGACGTCACAGACTTGAACAAGTGCTGCCCTAAGGATAGTTATCCGCTGCCGTCCATTGACCAGCTGGTGGAAGCGATAACGGGCTATCAGCTTCTGGCTTTCTTTGATGCGCACCGGGGATACCACCAGATTGTCATGGTCCCGGAGGATCGGCCGAAAACTTCTTTTATTAGTGACTTTGGTACTTTTTGTTACAGGAAAATGCCGTTCGGTCTTTAAAATGCAGGAGCTACATACCAGCGTATGGTGGACCGGGTGTTCAAGAATCAGCTTCGGAGAAATATGGAGGTCTAGGTAGATGACATGGTGATCAAAAGCAGGACGCATGAAGCTTTTCTGGAGGATCTCCGGGAGCTGTTCGTTGTCCTAAGAAAAGTCAACCTGAAGCTGAGCCCGGAAAAGAGCACTATCGGGGTGGCAGCGGACAAGTTCTTAGGATATATGGTGTCAAACCGGGGGATCGATGTGAACCCGGAGAAGGTTGATGCGATCCTGAGCATGCCCTCCCCGAGCAAGGTGAAGGATGTGCAGCGCTTAATAGGGTCTTTGGCGGCATTGAGAAGATTCCTGGCACGAGGGTCGGAGAAGCAGCTGCCCTTCTTCAATATCCTGAGGCAGGCAAAGAAGTTTGAATGGACCCCAAAATTTGAGCAAGCGTTCAAGGAGTTGACGGAACATCTGGGGAACCTCCCCACTCTGTCTAAACCGGTCTCGGGGGAAGAGTTGTTACTGTACCTTGCGGCCACGGAGCAAGCAATAAGCGCAGCCCTGGTCCGGGGATCCGGGAGGGTGCAAAGCCCGGTGTACTTTGTGAGTAGGGCTCTTCAAGGATCGGAGACGCATTACTCTTCACTAGAGCGTTTACTCTTAACCCTAGTGCACGCGTCCCGGAGACTCCGCCCGTATTTTCAAGGGCACCCCATAACGGTCCTTACAAATCAACCACTTCGCCAAGTAATGCTTAAACAGAGGCATCGGTCCAGATGATGAAGTGGGCGATTGAGTTGGGAGAGCACGAGATCACTTACCAGGCAAGGAAGTCTATCAAAGGCCAAGCTCTGGCTGACTTCTTAGTGGAGATGGCAGACAATGCCGAGAAAGACCCGGTGTTGATGAGCCGGGGTGGAAACTACATATGGACGGCTCCTTCTATTCCGGGGGAAGCGGAGCCGGGGTTGTGCTGGTCAGCCCCGGGGGGAAGGAGTATCGATACGCCCTACAATTTGATTTCAAGACCACTAACAACGAAGATGAGTATGAGGCCCTCCTAGCCGGGTTATTCCTAGCCCCGGAGGTAGGTGTAAAAGTGGTGGACGCCTACAGTGATTCGGTCATTGTGGTGTAGCAAGTCAATGGGGAGTATGAGGCCAAGGAAAGGAATTTACAGAGGTACCTGGAGGCGGTGAAAACAACGATGCAGGGTTTTCTCCGGGTTTCGCTGACACAAATCCCCCGGGAGGAGAACTGTAAGGCAGACGCGCTAAGTAAGCTAGCTTCGTCGGAGCTTAAACCAGACCAGGATCGGAACCTTTTCATGGAGTGGTAACTGTTCGGGGGTGCGAGCACCCCGGCCAATTCACAGTGGTACGTAAAACGGAGTCGTGGATCACACCACTCCTCGAGTATTTGGAGAAGGGAACGCTGTCGGACGATAAAATTAAAGCCTGGAAGATCCGAGTTAAAGCCCCCTAGCATGCTGTCCTGAACGGGGAGTTGATACGAAGAGGGTACCTTCAACCTTGGCTGAAGTGCGTGGACGGGGAGGAAGCCCGACATCTGTTGAAAGAAGTGCATGAGGGTCCCAATGGTAGCCATCAAGGTGCCTGGACCGTGGCCCGGAAAATCATGTGTACCGGGTATTATTGGCCCACGCTGTTTGAGGACGCCCAAAAAGTTGTTCGCTCCTGTGGACAGTGCCAGAAATTTGCACCCCTAATCCATGTTCCACAGAGGGAGATGATTGGGATATCCGGGACCTGGCCTTTTATCCGTTGTGGTTTGGATCTGGTAGGTCCTTTCCCGACGGTGCCCGGGGGTTTCAAGTATTTGATAGTCGCGGTCGATTACTTCAGTAAATGGGTCGAGGCTTCCCCGTTGACCAACATCAGGGGAAGTACTTGTGTGAAATTTTGTTGGAAGAACATTATCTGCCGTTATTGGATACCCCGGTTCATAGTAACAGATAACGGGCGCAGTTCGAGAACGACCCCTTCAAATCCTGGAGCAAGGAGTACGGGATTGAACAGAAGCTAACATCTGTCTACCACCCTCAGGCTAATGGGCAGGTCGAGGTCACCAACAGGACTCTTGTCAGCGGAATCAAGACACGTCTTCAGGGTGCGAGGGGAAACAGGGTCGATGAACTTCCAAGTGTCCTATGGGCAAGTAGAACAACGGAGAGTTCCGCCACAGACGAGTCCCCTACAGTTTGGTTTACAGGGCGGAGACGGTAATCCCAGCAGAAGTTGGAGTGCCCAGTCTTCATACGAAGTTCCCGGATGAGCAAGCAAACCAGAATGATCGGCTGCTGGACCTAGATTTGTTGGAGGAGAAACGAGAAAAGGCAGCCCTGCATGAGGCCCGGGCGAAAGAGCGGGTCAAGAAGTATCACGACAGGTGGGTGCGTAAGGAGCAGTTTACCCCGGGGGAATGGTGATGCGACGGAATGACAAAAGCCAGCAAGTTGCGAGCGGGAAGTTAGCTCCCAACTGGGAAGGACCTTACAAGGTGACAGCAGCTCATCCCGGGGGAAGTTATGAGTTGCAGGACAAGGCCGGGAAAAAAGTCCCGCGGCACTGGAACATTGCAAATTTACGTAGGTACCATGCCTAGTTTATTTTTGTATTTACCCCTCTGGCAAGAGATATGCCTAGGATGGTAGCATGAGAGCGGCACGGGGATCTCTGGCCAGGATTGAGCCTAGGTCGTCCCATGGCCCGCGTTTGCATTTTAATATTGTTGAAGAAGTTATCTGGCAAATTTTTTCTCTTTATTATAAGCTATACCGGGCATGCTTGAACAAGCGCCCGGGGGGGCTAGTGCAAAAATGTTAAATGGATACGCTTGAACAAGCACCCGGATAACAGTTAGAAAACATAACCGGACGCGCTTGAACAAGCACCCGGGGGGAAAAGGGGTCTAAGGTGCTTGAACAAGTATAAAACATACACATACGCAATGTTAATTTATGATAATTCGAAACATGTGAACGTGGAAATTTACAGTTTTTAAGACATACAATGCACAATTATCACACTTGACTAATAATAATAACACACATAATCTAGCCCTAAGTATCAGCTCCAGGAGATAGGGGACCATCCCAGCTAATGGGAGATGGGACTTGATCATCCTGAGTAGGGTGACCACTAGATTGATTAGAAGCCCCCGGGTCTCCCGGGATGCTCGAATCATCCGCCGGCGGAACGCCAGAGGGCCCGACTTCATCATAGGGCTCGAAATCGTCATCAGAGGACGAAACTTCGGGTGACGATAGCCTCCGGGGGGCTCCAATAATGATGGGTCCCTGAGCGCGGGGAGATTTTTTCTTTTTAGCAACAACTTTGCATTTCCCTTTACTCTTTTCTCGGGCTAGACGCCTTTGCTCCTTCTTAGCATCCTCAGAGGCGATAAAGGCCCGGATTCTGGCAGCGTCAGCCCGAAATCTAGACACCCTTCGAGCGGACTCTTCCGGATCAACAGACACACGGAAACCGAGATATATTTCAATGGTAAAGTCTATGGAAACCCGGCTTGGAATAAGTAACAGGGACGGAGGAAGATAACGGCCCTCTCTCTGGCGCTGCCACCATACTGCAGTTTTTTCAAAGGCGGGACGATACCGGGACTCGGGGTCGTTCCAACCCATACGAAACATACGAACCAACAGCGCTCCGAATTCCCGGGGAAAGTTGGTATACAGCGGGGGCGAAACCCGTCCAAGTTGCAACCCGGTCAAATGGTAGGTGAGCTGAAGAGTAACCAAGTTCTCACGAAGGACCAAGTTCCGGGCCGCCAGTTCCCGGTTCTCCTTCTCCAGCTTCAGGTTCATCTTAAGCAGATCACCCCTTTTTTCTAGCCACTTAAGTTTGTCACAATAAAATGGGAGCTCAGACCAAACCAAGTCAAACTCATCTTTAAGCCGGGATTTGAAGGCATCATGCTCAACTTGCAGCATGGAGATGGTTGCGTCGGCATCAAGAACGGTGTTTACCCGATCTTGAGCCAAGGACTGACACCGGGAAAGGGATCCGAACTGATTGGATATCTCCCGCAGTTTAGTAACAAGAGAGGTAACATCCGGGAATTCATCTATTACCGATCCAATACTAGAATGAATTAAAAGATAGTGGGTCTGGATCCCATCCAACTGCCATCGACTTAACTGCTCCTCTAATTCCAAACATCGGGGGCAGGATGATCCACTTCCCAAATCCGATTCCGGGGGAGCCGGACGGCCCCTGGAAGGAACTGCACCGGGAGGATTATCCCGGGGCTTGAAAAAGAAATACTTGATGTTAAGGAAAAAGATAGGCATAAAGAAACAAGCATTCGCAATTTAATAACAAAATCGATAGACCAAAAATGAAAATTGAATTAGAAACCAATACATAAAGAAGAGTGAATCCTTACATCGTTCGAATCATCACTCTCATCCCCGGAACTTTTCTTCCCTCCCTGAATAACAAAAGAGAACCGTTCAGAGGAGGAGCCCGGGGACAACACAGTTCAAAATGAAATAGATAAACCAAAACTACAAAGGTAAGGAAACTAGACTATACATCTGAATTAGTGTCTTCCTCATCAGTTTGGGAGATCGATCTCCTCCATCCACCACGGGAGATCCCTGCGCTTCACCCTGGAGAGGAGTGCCTTGAACCTTCTCCTCGTTCGGGGACTCCTGGTTAGGATCCGGGGAATTATTCTCTTCTTCTTCATATCCCTCGCCGTCTTCTTCGGCTGAAACAACTGGGGTTTCAATCTCTCCCAGTGTAGCTTCATTATCCAGACCGGGGTACACCCTCTCTATAGATAGATTTGCAGCGTCTTCAGCAAAGGAGGCAATGTCTGCAAGCTCGACACTTTGAACTCCCTCAAACACAGACATGACTCCGGGAGAGATCCCCGTGACACAATCCTTCATAAATTGGTCCACATTGTAGTTAAAACGCCCGTCAGCTTTTGGATGGTACCATGTATCCCGGAACTCGGCTCTCCTTTAACGGGGAAGGTACTCTCGAACTGATTTATATGCTGTGTGCAGAATGGCTACATTGGATTGATCGCAGAGAGTTAGAAACTTCTCTTCAAAGGAGCGGCTCTGAAACACCCTGTCGGCAAAGGCTGTGCACAGAGCCTTCTGCGCAGGTGCCAGACTCCTTTCCCCCGCAGTTGCTAATTCCTTCTTGGTATTCTCGAGCTCCCGATGGGCCGAAGCCAGCTCCTTGCACAAAGCCGCATTCTGCGACTGCAGCTTGCTCATATCCTGGTTAAGCTCAACAACCTTGGAGCCACATGCCTCATTGATAAGCTCCCGTACTCCCGGATATGCAAGTAAATGGGAAGCGTAATCCTAGAATATAAAAACAAATTAAACATAAAGGCAAAAAATGATTACTGACAGAGTTAAAAATGAAAAGCGAAAAAGGAATTTACCTGGGAGTCGCCGAGTACAACAGTACAGGAAGAAGATCCATCCTTTGGCTCCGGAGTATGACCAAGATGTCTCTCAGCAGTAGACCTTTCCATAGGGTCCTGTTTCTGAATCCGGGACGATGTAGGAATACGGGGGTCAGATTTTTTCTTCTTAAGGGTGCTCCCCACAGAGGCGGGTACCGAGACGGCTAAACTGCGGCGATTGCTGACAGGGGGAACCTCCTTCCCAGGGATGTGTTTCCCCGAACTCGACTCACTTTTGTCAAGTTTCCTCTTCTTGGATTCCTGGGCCTGCACTTCAGCCCCGACCTTAGATTTCTTTGCCTCCTTGGCGGATTTTGACGCTCCCTCACCGGACTTCGCCCCATCCGGGACTATCGCTGGTTTGGGAGATATAGCTAAACAGAACACATAAGATAACAAATACTAGAAAGAAACACAAATAACAAATTTGAAAACTCACACAGACTCCGCTTAGAGTATAACCGCCGGCAGGTATATACTTCAGCGGGGTACACCTCCTGGGGGAAATCATAACCTCCTGGCCTCTCAAAGTCCTTGAGACTCACAAAAAACTTGGACACTTGGTCATAACTATCGGCTACAAGCCGGAACTGAGCCGGAGGAAGGGCACCCTTCATCTCAGCAACCCTCTGTTGATTCCAGTCGGGAACGGGATACTTTTGGGTGTCAAATGTAAAGTAATTCCTCATCCAATCGATGGTCTTCACGGAATCGACCCTACCAGAGCAGATTTTCTTCGTCTTATTACGACGTTGGACGTTGAATACCCCGGGAACGGCGGTATTACACTGGTAATAGAAACTCCGGAATATGGCCACACTGCCTGTGATTCCGCTCTGATGGCAGGAATAGAGAAAGGCGAGCATCACGCTGACTGCATTGGGATGCAATTGCACCGGGGAGATGTTATAATAATTCAAGAACTCGGTGAAGAGCGGCGGCAAAGAGATGATGAGTCCATGAGAAACAGATGTTTGGGTATGCAGGCCCGGGACTCCATATCACCTGCGAAAGGCTCGAGACTCGCGTCATAAGATAGCGGGACATACATCCGCTTAACCAGATCCCGGACATCAGCATGAACCGGTGTTTCCCCGGGGTCCTTAGGATCCGGGGGAACAGGGGCGCCATAAACAACAGTGACCTTGGACATCATTAGACCCTTCCCGCCGGAGGGTCGTGGAGGGAGATTCTCTATGTCCAAGGAGTGATCGTCCTCAACAGCAGGGGCACTACGACTCATATCCAACAGTTGAAGAACAAAGAATAGAGAGAGAGAGAGAGAGAGAGAGAGAGAGCTTGAAGTTCAGAAGATAGCGACAACTCGTAATGGACAATGAGTCTATTTGTCCCTATTTATAGAGAAGAAAGGAAAAGGAATTTCTAGGAGTTGGGAAAAGTGAACCCATCACTCGAAAAAAAGCAATAATGAGCATTAGAAGTGACACAAACCACGAGGGGGAATGCGCGCGCGTGAATACACGTTTTAACCTTTGGACTCCTTGATATGGAGACCCAGCCTCTCGGGCTAAATCCCAGAAGTCATGGTCTCGGGGGGCTAGTGGTGATATGGGACTCAGCCCATATACAGGCCCGAGAAACGGATTGGCAGAGGAGAAGAGAATGTCCAGTCCACCGGTGGTCCTGCCATGACGTCATCTATCTTGGACGCACCCGGGTACAGGAAGGACATGAAAATGACTCTCCACCCCCGAATGTGCGACAAGAGAAGGACCACTCAGCTGCGACCCTCTCTACTTGATGCCATTATAAATAAAGGAGTGACCAACAGTAAAATGTATGTTCTATCAGACTTAAATACTCTCGGTATTCATTCATATTCTCTCTCCTCTGCATAAAGACCTATCTTCATCATCGCGCCGGAGCGTCTACCCTCGGGAGACCCCGGGGGCTTTGTTTTGCAGGACCTAGGTAAGAGATCCACCGCGGGTTAGGATTCCAACTCTCCCCGGATAGCTTGTACCGGAGCTGGTATCCAGGAGAAGACTGGTAGCATCATTATTCAATTCAATTCAATATTTTTCAGTCAAGTTCAATATTTATCAGTTTAGTTCAATTCAGTTTAGTATTTTTCAGTTTAGTGCATTATACTTTTAAAAAATTTAAACAAATTATATATTAATAATTCAGTCCAGTTCAAACCAGTTCAGAGAATATGTAATTTATTTATATTCAGTTCCCCGAAAATATAATTTGATGATTTTAAGTTTTTATTAAAATTTAAGTTCTTCGGTTAAATATAGTTCATTTCAGTTAAGTGTAGTTCAATTCAGTTCTATTTTCTAATCTTGAGTTTCAGTTTCTCTACCATTAGGTACAGATTTCCATTTGATTTGGTTGCAATATTCATTCGATTTCAAACAATACATTAAGTTTAGCTAGAATCGATATATTAAGTTTGGTGCTGATAAAAATTGATTTGATAAAATATAGCACAATTTGGTTATATCAATTTAATTAGTTCAATGATCAGCTCAGTATATTTCAGTTCATTTCTGTTTAACTTCTAGGATCATTTTATCAAGTTTGGTTCTGATAAAGTATAATTTGATAAAATTTAGATAATTTAGTTATATCAATGTAGTGATTTGTTTTTTCAATTCAGTTTTGTTCAGTTAAGTTCAACTCAATGGCTTGTTTTGTAATTAAAAAATTATTTTATATAAAAAATTAAATGAATTTAAATAGTTCGGTTCAATTCAGTATTTTTCAGTTCAGTTTAGTTCAAATTAGTTTAGTTCAGTATTTTTCAGTTCAGTTCAGTTCATTATTTTTCAATTTAGTATTTTTAGTTCAGTTCAAATCAGTTCAGTTTAGTTTAGACATATGAAACAGACCCTTAGTGATAGTGTAAACAAGGTTCATTAGATTTGCAACGTGTAATAAACGGGTTTACTAAATCTTGGGCTTAATTTAAAAGTCTATAGATGTTTTGAGTACGAATAAGATTTGACATTAATAATAAATGTTCATATTTCAATTCATGGGTACCATTTCAAATTTATACAAATTTTGGCACCTCTTCGACTCTAATATAAAAATTGGATATGGAATCATAAATTTAGTAACATTCATTTACTCGAATATATCATTAAATCTAATACAACATCAATCATTATTATATTAGATGGTGTGCGTATGCACAGATGAGCAGACACGTGCATAAGCGCACGTAGATAGGCACGTGCATGGATTGGATACATCAAACATCAAATCAGTTGAATTTTCTTGCCTATCAAATGGGTATCAAAAGGTAACTAAATTATATGTCTATGAAATTTATATTACCTTTTTTTCCCGTCAACTGAAGTTCCAAAAGCTTTTATATTTTCACTCTCTTCTTTATTTGAAATGATAGAGAGTAATTTTTGGTGTTTGCTATATGCAGGTCCTGTTTGCTACTGCAGGTCCAATGAAAGTGGGAAAATACCATAATTATCCTTCATTCGTTTATTAATTTTTATAAATATATTTCTAAAACCCTAACCTTGAATGCATAAACCCGTCTATGTAATGATTGAACACGTGTCCAAATTATAAATTACTTTTCGTGAATTATAATAAAAAATTAAGAGGGACATTATTGTCATTTCTGATTTAATTTGGACCTGCATAAGTAAAGTGGACCTGCATTTAGAACCACCCTAATTTTTTTTCCACCTCTTTGCACCGTCTAAGTTTCCCAAATTTTTGACTTATTTGTTTTTTATTTTTACTTTTCAGGATTAACAATTTGATCAAACATCACGACGAATGGAAAAACCACATTGACGATGATGCAGTGATTTTTGGAAGAAAGTACTATTCTTGTCAGCAAATTGAACAACTTGAAAGGTTTCTGGTTTTCGTAAATCAACTTTCATTATATAATAACGATTTTGTTAATAACTTTAGTTGTATGGTTTTATTAATGGATGTATAGGTTTTCTGAGGAAAATTCAAAGCCAATTGAAACATGGAGAGAAGAAATCACTATTGTTTTTGGAATGGATCCAAACTGAAGTATTGGTTCCAAAATAAGCTTACACAATTGAACATAACTAGAGTTATACAACCATCCAATTTTGAAGTTTCTATTACGTGGACATGGATAATTTATATCAGTATTTTATTGTTTCAGATATGTTTAAGATTAATCATTAATGTACATTTTTTAAATGCATACATATTCTTGAAAATTATCAAACTATTAATAAATAACAATTGCATTAATCACGTTTTAAATAACCTCGCCGTTTACTTTTATATAATTTGAGAAAAAATGTATAGTAACTTTCAAAACTACAGAACCGTTCTAAAGAATATCTAAACAAAATAAAATAGATTTTGTTCTATCCAACTAATATAATTTTTTCAGTGTAGATCAGTTTTAATGAAATGAAGTTTAATTCTAAATTTTCAAACCATTATTATTCTAATACTACACTAATTTTATCGTTAAAATAGATGTGTGTGTGCATACGTGCACGGGGTGAGCGCTTGCACGTCCATGTCAAACAAAAGATATATTTTATCACAAATAAATTCATGCAAGATTTTTTTCATACCAGTTAAATAGAGGAAGGTACATATTTATGTGCATACCTCAGTTTGCATTCTAATAAACTCATATTATATTGAAGAATTATTTGCACGTGGTTTTACCACAAGGAATTCAAAATGACAAATAAGAAGTTTTAATTGTAAACGTGGACATTTCAATCCTAAATCCAAAAGATTTGAAAATTGTAACAAAAATCAATCCAAAAAACAGCATATGCCAAACAACACAACAATGATAATACAACATGACTACAATTAGCTCAGAAATTAAAATTCATGAGCAAACACATGCAAGAAGGATGAATAACATCACATAATCATCAATCGAGAACTTTACCATAGAAGTCCCAACCGCAGCACAGAAAAGCCTATCAAAAATTTGCAATTCATACAGAACAATAAAAAAAAATCAATCGCTATCACCTTAGCCATTAATCGAACCGGCAGTGCTTGGATTTTCTCTCGTATTCATCGTGACTGATGATAAAAATCAAACAAATCAGTCAAAACCATGGGAAATTTAGACAGTGCCAAGAGGAGGAAAAAATATTACTCTCTATTATTTCTATTCAAAAAAGAAGAGAGTGAGAAGATAAAAAAGAACTCGGGGAAATCCAATTGATAATATAAGATTCGTAGACAATTTATTAACATTTTGGCATGATGTGTTTGATATGTAAGAAAATTCATTTGATTTGATGTTTGATGTACCCACCCATGCGCCTACCTACGGATGCATACACACGCGAACTCACAATTAATATAATGATGATTGGTGTCGTGCTAAATTAGTTACTCCTAATTTCAAGCAAATTCTCATAATGTCACTATATTAATGATTCCATACTCAATTTTATATTTTAAAGAAGGGGTTCCAAATTTTTTTATTAATCTATAATGATACCCATGACTTGAGAGTTTATATTACCAATGTCGAATATTATTCTTATACTCATATATCAATAGACTTCTATATTGAGTCCAATATCTGATTAGCTCATTTGTCACACCCTGCAAATGTAATAAGTCTTGTTTACACTATCACTAAGAAAAGTATGGAGAATGGATTTTATTTTATTTATTTTAACGTTAAACCACTCGAAAGTGGGGAATTTATATTCGGCTTCCCAAACGTATTAAGACAATAAAACCATTACAAGCTAAGCCATAATAACCAGGCAAAGTTTGGTAGAAACTAAGTTCCAAAAGCATAGTGATGATTTTCAAAATACTAAAGTTAGGCTAATAGAGCTCTATACAAGATAGGCCAAAATTAGACATGTTAAAATACTCAAAACCTATCAGAGAATTGTATGGCAAAACTCAATGCGGACTCAAGTATTTAGCATGCTAAAGAAAACATGTAGTTTGAAGGAAACAGGCTCAGAACATTTTAAATAGTTTTTTTTTAAGACAAACCACCATTGGTGGGGGGATTTATTTGGCACCCCATAACCAAATTAGGCATAGCCCAAAGTTTGTTACAAATTAGGGATTAACCCAAGAAGCATCTAAGCTTCTCAAAAAATGGTAGAAAAAATACCTAGCTCTATGTGACTATGGGAATCTGTAGATCCAAGATCTAAAAGGGGAGCAAGTCAGTGATCTAGTAAACAAATAAAAAAGCACTATTTAGCCACCCTATGATATGGAATCCAAGATTTTCACAAGTTAGCATATTCACAGAAGGCCCAAAAAAACCATAAGAATGGTTCAAAAAATGGCCCTTAAAGTAATTAGGAAGGCAGTGTTGACAGGTTCAGCAGACTCCTGATCAGAGCTTAAAATTCTGTCCAAAGCACAATGAGAAAACCTCCTGGCCTGAGCAGTGAAGCTCCTGGCCTGAGCAGCCTCATAGGTTTGGTAGTACTGAGATGAGTGTGGGCTCTTCGTGATCTGAAAAAAATAAACAAACCAAGTGAGTCTGTTCAAGACTGAGAGATTCTGAGATTAGCCATACCAATTCTGTCTAGGGAAATTATCCCCCTGAGTTCCATAGGTGCCTTTCCTATATTTAGGGTTGCACTTCTCTGTTGTTGCAAGCAAAGCTTGGCTAAAAAATCAGCTGCACTATTGGCCTCTCTAAAAATGTGAGAAATTTTAAACTGGCCATGAGCAAGATCCCTAATTTGAGTGCACAGTGAATATAATCTCCAGTCACACCTATGAGGGAGTATAGATCCAGTGACTGCCTGCCTACAATCAGATTCAAGTTCAAAGTTTTGCAGTAGTAGTTCCTGACCAGACAAAATCCCACTTTTGATAGCAATCAATTCTGCATGCAAGGGAGACTCGGAAGGAGAATATATCATTTTTAAAAGCACAACTAAACCCTTGTAATCCCTTATAATAACTCCTATTCCACTTCTCCCATTTTGAAAAGCTGCATCCACATTTATTTTAAAACCAACATCAGGGGGGTGCCATTTGACAATTTTAACCATTTTTGGCCTTTTTAATTTAATAAAAGGCAGTAGCTTGGCACTAATCAAAAATTGATTTGAAACTCTATTCCCTGAGAGAGGAGAGGCTGTAAATATGAGTGAGGTCTGCTGTTTTATTTTCCCACATATTTCTGAAGTAGAGAATTTCTGCTCATCATAAAAGAGCTTATTTCTTCTGATCCATAATTGCCAGAGAGTGACCATCATGGTTATTCTGATCACCTCTGTATGGATCTTGGAAAAGCCCTTGTATGATAAGTAGAAACTCAATCTACTCTTAGAATTTCTGAGCTGTGGGACCTGCATCAAACATGCAGTATGCATGGCTTCCAGAACCTGTAGGCTGCTAGGACACTCATGAAAGAAATGATTTAGTGTATCAGAATTACAACAAAACATACATTTGGAAGCTATTGTAAAACCAATTTTTGTGATCATGTCATCAAATGGTAAGAAATCATTTTTCATTTTCCATAAGAAAATGGCAATCTTTGTGGGTAACTTAGATTTCCAAACCTGTTGGAAAATTGCATTTGAACTACCAGAGCCTCTAAAAGATTGGTAAGCAGATTTGATTGTAAAATGACCATCCCATCCTGGTTTCCATATTAATCTGTCCTCATGAAAGGAGTCCTGTTCAGCTTCCTGCAGAAAACAAAAAATATTGGTAGCAAAGTGCTCCATCTGGTTAATATAGAAGTTCTTACTGGTTAGGAATTGTGAGACAGTAAGGTTGGGAAATGGTATTGAAAGATCAGTCCAATGGTAGAAAAGAGCTCCAATGCCCAACCATTTGGCATTCCAAAAGGAACTTTTTCCAATGCCACAAATGACCTGGGATAGGCTATTAGCATGAGCAGTGACTCCACAAATTCTAGACCATGTGTGTGAGGTTTTATAGCTGTCTGGGAGTGACCACAGGTGCCTTGTCCATAATATATCATTTTTCTGAAGCTTCCACCAGAGTTTACAAGCAAAGGCTTTGACCACAGCTCTGATGTCCCTTAAACCAACTCCATTTTCAACTGTTGGAAGTGCCATTTTATCCCATCTGCACCAGCTGTTCTGTCCAAACTCTGAGGTCCCCCAAAAGAAACTAGAGGCCAGCCTTTCCATTCTTTTCATGATCAGTTTTGGAGGTTGCAGTACTGAGAATATGTGGGTGGGGATAGCCATAAGAACATGGTTGATTAAAACTAATCTGCCAGCAGGTGAAAGCCATTTGTTTTTCCAGTTAACAATAGGCCTCTCCATTCTTTCCAGTGAGCCATGATAGTACTTCACCAAATTCCTTCCATAAAAAATTGGTGCTCCCAGATAAGTGAAGGGTAGAGATCCATTTTTCATTCCCAGAATTCTCTTAATCTTTTTCTTTCTGCCAAGGGAAGTATTTGGGTGAACATAAAATTCTGACTTCTGATAGCTAATTTTTTGGCCTGAGACAGCTTCATAAGCAAAAAGAAAATGCTTCAGTCTCCTCATGTTTCTGTTGCTGCTGTTGATGAAGATAGCAGTATCATCTGCATACATCAGATGAGATACTGTGTTGACATTTCTGGGCATGATAAAAGGGGTCAGATAATTAATGGAGAAGAGTTTCTTAATGCCCCTTGAGAAAGCTTCTGTGACAATGTTGTACAGAAATGGTGATATTGGATCCCCCTGCTTTATCCCTCTGCTGGAGGAGAAGAAGCCTGTGGCCACACCATTTATTATAACTGAGAACCAAGCTGCCTGTATGTTCTGCATTATCAGCTTCACAAAAGAGCCATGAAATCCAAACTGTATCAGTACTGAGTTCAGGAAGTACCAAGAGACCCTATCAAATGCTTTCTGCATATCAAGTTTGACAATTAGGTTTCCATACTTCTGATTTTTAGGAAGTAACCTGGCCATCTCCATCATCTGTAGTATGTTGTCAGCTATGTCCTTGCCCTTCATAAAGCCAGTCTGTTCTTCTGAAATGAGCTTAGGCATGCACAGCTTCAATCTCTCCATAAGGATCTTAGAAAAAATTTTGTTAAGGAAATTTGACAGACTAATTGGCCTGTAATCTCCAAAACAGCTGGGGCTTGGTTTTTTGGGAATCAATGCCAGCCATGTACTGGCTATGGCCCTTGGTAGTTTTTCCCCCCCATAAATTCTTTAGCTGCCTCTAATAAATCCAGCTTAATAATATCCCAACAACTTGTGTAGAAACCCCCTGAGTATCCATCTGAACCAGCCACACTATTTTTATTGAGGTCAAAAGTAGCCATTTTTAACTCCTCCATTTCTATGCCCAGTAGCAGACTGATGTTGTCTTCTTCATTGATGATTTTAGGAATTTCTCCCATAAAATTGGCTAAATACTGACCAGAAAGATCTGCTTCCTCCTCCCTTTCATTTAGTAAACCTTCATAGTATGAGGCTGCTTCCTTCTGAATTTCAGTAATTTCGGATAGCCAGTTCCCATCACTGTTTTTGATCATTGTGATCTTTGCCTTACACCTTCTTTCTGTGACAGTGTTGTGAAAATACTTGGAGTTTGCATCACCATCTTGCAACCATTTAATATTAGCCTTCTGCCTCCAAAAGGAAGTGCTTTCTTTTTCTGCCTTGATCAGAGCTGTTCTGGCCTCATTGAGATTCTGTAAATCTAGTTCAGTTCCAGTTTCTTGATATCTGTCTTCCAGTTCTGAAACTCTTTCTTCTGCTTGGAGGAGATTCTGATGAACATTTCCAAAGATGTCTCTATTCCAAGAAGATAAAACTGCTTTCAATCTCTTAAGCTTGAACACCATGTTGACCATTCCTTCATAAGGGCTGTGAAGTTCCCAGTTGCTTCTAACCATTTGCAAAAAATCTGATCTTTGTAGCCACATGTCCTGAAACCTAAAGGGTTTAGGGGTGTGCTGTATGGAGTTTTGGATAGTTATAAGGAGAGGGTTATGGTCAGAGGTGGATCTGTTCAAAACATGGATGGAAGAATGAGGGAAATTGGCTGACCACTCTAAGCTACACAGACCTCTGTCTAGTTTCTGAAGCAATCTGTCATCTTTTGTCCTATTGTTTGTCCATGTGAAATGGTTGCCCACTGTTGGTATCTCCTGAAGCTGATTGGCATCAATAAAACTACTAAATTCTCTTATACTACCTAAAGGAGGCCTATGTTTACCCTTTTTTTCCATCACAGAAGCCACTGTGTTGAAATCACCTGCATACATTGTAGGCTGATTGGGTATACTAGCTAGATCTGTCCACAGCTGTAATCTAGGGGTTCTAGTTACATGAGCATAAACAAAAATAGAGTACCATGACAACATAGAATTTTTATCAGTAATCCTAACTTGTATAAACTAATCAGTTTCAGATATGACATCCATGTTGAAATTATCTCTATAGAAAATCCAGATCTTTGCTGATGATGCTGCTAGACTGTGTTGAAAACCTATATCATGCTGTAGGTTCCTAATTTCTGTTTTATCATGCATTGGTTCTATTATACATAAAATTGACACATGATGCAGTAATAGAAGAGTTCTAAGTCTTTCCATTGAGGTGCCATAACCCCTAATGTTCCAGACCAACATGCTAGTCTTGTAACTATTCATTTAAAATAAGTGATTTTAGGTTTTGGTCTAAGAATTCTACTAACACTGTCAATAAAGGTCTTAGGTGATAGTTTTGATCTGAGTTTACCTGGTGGAGAGGCATCCTCACTGATTACCTTTGAATCTTTGTGTGAAATTCTGTCAATGGTAGCTATCTGATTGTCAGAAATCCAGCCTGCCTGCTCCTGAGCATCATCAAATGCGTCATCAGAGCTACCATCACTGCAACTGTCTTCCAACACCTCAAATGAGTTAGAAATTTCAATTGGCTTATAAGGAACAATTGAAAGGTTATGCTGAGATTGTGGGATTTGTGTGATAGTGGGAAAAAGCCTCAGTGCCTGTGTGTTATGTGAATTAGTACTAGAGTGCAACTTCAACAACTTCTTCTTTTTGACAATATCCAAGTCATCTAATGAATGAAAGGATACAGAGGGCTTTTGCAAGCCTTTGAAATGAGCTTGACTGGGAGGCTCATATATGACCATCCTCTTTTCCTAGGAATGCTGCTTGTGGATAGCACCTACTTTCACCCACTTTTCTTTCTGTTGAGGAGTGTAACCTGAAGACTCAGCTTTATCACTTTTGGGCTTATTTTGCTGGTGAGGCATCTGATTTTGCTGAGCTCTTTGTGAGTGGTTAGCCCTCCTTTCCTGCCATGTTTTGTTGAGTTCTGGATGCAATATTCTGCAATTTGAGTTCTGGTGTCCAAGCTTTCGGCAATGCTGACAGTATTGTGACAGACTGTGGTACTCAATTTCACACTCTTTGTGATCATCGGGGAAGCCTACTTGAATTGAAGGCATCAGTTCCTTGGTGATGTCTAACTCAACACATATCTTCAAGGTTAAGGGCCTAGAGACATGAGAGGTAGCAGCATCCATTTTGATGTATTTCCCGATCTGGTTCCCGACATCTTGAATCAGAGAGCTATTGTAATAGTAAAGGGGGATATCTCTTACCGATATCCAGACCGGGACGACCGGGACGACCGGCGACTCGTATTCCGGCGAGAAGTCCGGTGACCATTTTAGGACCTTCATTGAGGATCCTGCAACCGGCCAATAAGCTTTCAGCCAGCATTTCTGGTAGTCCTCCTCCGATGTGAACCGAATTAGAACGTGTTTATAATCTAGCGAGCCGAGTTGGAACCTGCCGGTGAAGCCCATCTCTCGGAATGCCGTCTGAATGTTGATCATTGAGGGTTTAGCCCTCTGGAACTTGCCGATGAGTGCATTTTGATAGTGCTTGGAAAGAATCTGAACTGATTCCCTGGTATACATGCAGGCCGGTTTGCCATTGAAGGTGGTGATAGGACGGATTTCGGGGTTAGAGGGGAGTGGGGAGAAAGAAGGGGGCTGATTGGTAGCAGAAAGAATCTGGGCATATGATTTTCCGGCGGAGGAGCCACCGGGTTGAGGCAGAGCCTCCCCCATTTGTGGCCGTTATAAGGCCGTTATCAATGAGATTCGGTTGCAACGGTTAGAAAATTGGTGGTTTTCAGCATTGAATAAGTGGCGCGTGATTGGCAATCGAGGAGAGAGATCAGAGGAAATTTGGTGAAAACCCAGAACATTTTAAATAGATAGATTCTATATACAATCAAACATGTAGTTTGATTGCTGAAGATTGGAGACAGAGACAGATCCTCAAGCTCCTCTCCTTGTTTGTTGCCAACACAATTCTTCTTTCATTTCGATCAGAACTATCTTTTCAGGTACCTGCGTACTCAGCAAGAATATTATTTTCATGACAGCAAGAACATATTATTATTTTGCATGTCATGAAATTGTGATTCTGATTGACCAAAATGAATAACTTATGCTTCAATTCTCTGTCATTGTAAACATATTCCCAGCTGAATCAATACACAAATCTTTGTCCATCGAATTAAATAGAAACCATGTTCTTGCTGAATGGTAAGAACATTATAAATGCAGCAGAATATGTTTAACAGAGAAATTTACTGAAACGTTTAACATGCAAAGTGGCATATGTTTAAAATTGCCAGTAGTTTTAAGAATGAAGATAACTGAGCTTTGTCCATTCATCAAAACATCAACCTTTGAATAGCCACAGAAAGCACTGATGCCATCATGCCATCATGCACACTTTAATAAAAATGCTCAGATGAGAAACTTTACTCATCAGTGAACACATTCCTTTCACTTCACACTTTACATATATCTTTAAAAAGCAGGACGCATAGTTATTTTATTTTGTTGAAATGTCTTGAAGCACTTTCAAGTATGAAAACAATAAAAATAAGAACAGAAAAATCATCTTTATATTCAACTGTTTGCCAGGTTTAGGGGACTAAAACCTGTAATAAGACATTCTCTATCTACTAGACAAACTTTCTACTAGGTATGTATGTGACAAAATTTTTGCATTCCGAATTGATCAGGAGGACGACGCGAAGGCTTGGCTGGCTATTCAGGATCTCCAAATTCTCAGACTTTCATCAGTTGCAACAGTATAAACATTAGTCCCACAAAGCCAGCTAGTTTCGAGTGAATCCACAATCGCTGAGCAGCTCCCTTTCGTTGGTGTTCCACAGAAGAGCACAGTGGTGACAAAATTCAAGCAAACTCGGTGTCCAGAATTTGATGCGTCCATCAAGTGCACCTGAAGTCGGCCTGAATTCCAGAAAAGGACACCAAGCAAGGCCCTTTACAGCAGCGGTAGACCACTTGAGTGCACAAGGGAGTCGGTCTCCACTTGAATCTCTCTAATGTCCTGATGCATTCTGCTTCTTATTACAAGAGTGTTCAGCTTGTAGGCTCCTTGGGGAAGTGACCAGTTACCTGTAATCCCTGTCTAACATGCAGAGTTTGCACAAGTGGAGAAAGAGAAAACAAAGAAGCAACATCGAGGCAAAATATATGATCAAAGCATCATATTAAGTTTATAGACTGCAACATGCTTCATATCATATTATCTGTTCTAGGCCTCACAGAATCATGCATACTATCACTACAGGAAGCACCCTCATCCTGTCTAAGATGCAGAGTTTGCACAAGTGGAGCAAGATAAAACAAAGCAACAGGGAATATCAAAGCATCCAATTAAGTTTATGAGACTGCAACATGCTTAATATCATATATCTGTTCTAGGCTTCACAGAATCATGCACATCATATATTCCATACTATCCCTACAAGAAGCACCCTCTCACAGATTGCATGCATGACAGCAGACAGACAAAGCATGAAAAGGAAAGAAACATGGCAGAAAACAAGTGACATGAGAGTGAAATAAAGGAATTAGGGCACAGAGAGCACATTGACAACAAAGTAATTAGGGCACAGAAAAATAATAATCATCTGTAATACTTGAGGAGGGCTTTTGTTGCTCTCCTCCTCCTCTCCTCCTCCTCCTCCTTGCTCTTCTTCGATTTCTTCTCCTTCTTCAAAACCACCTGTTCCTCAACAGGAGCACTGAAATCAAGAGCGCGAGAGATTGATCTGAACCTCAATCGAATCCTCTCGGAAGAGGTGCGATTGGGCGTATCAATGTATATCTCAAGGCCGGTGGGAGGAGGAGGATTAGGAGCTCGGTTGTTCTGGGGGTTTCGCAGGGTGGGCGGTGGGGTTACCGGAGAAGGGGGCGCCGGGTTTCGCAGGGTGGGTGGTGGGGTTACCGAAGAATGGGAGGCCGGGTTTCGCAGGGTGGGTGGTGGGGTTACCGGAGAAGTAAAGGTCAGGTTTCGCAGGGTGGGTGGTGGGGTTACCGGAGAATGGGCGGTCAGGTTTCGCAGGGTGGGTGGTGGGGTTTCGCAGTCGTCGGCCATTGATCTAATTAGGGTTTGCTGATTTGCAGTGGAAATGGAATCAGAGATTTTGATGATGACCAAAGATGGAAATGGAAGAAATCGATTCTGAATTTCTGATGATGATGAGAGCGACAAAGAACAGTAACCCTAATCCTCAGATCTGGTTTGGCTTTATAGGCCGAGTCGACCGCGTCGACCGCGTAAGCCGTGTCGATAGCGTGGACAGGCTGTAAATCCTAGCCGACCGAATCAACTTTTCCATAGTGAACCGCTTGTACAAACTATTTTCTCTTTTTTCAAGTTTTTTTTAATGGTTTTCCCTCATTTCATTTAATCCGTCCATAAATTGAACTATTATTTTCACTGCAGTCTTAAAAGTTTATTTCATTTAAATTAAGATTTATTTTTAATTTGAAAATTATATATTTTCTTAAATATTAATAAAACATTTTATATGCAAAAACATTGAATTTAAAAATATTCAATATTTAAGTTAAACTATATTAAATTTCTTGAAAACTAAAGAAAAATAAAAGGTGTTTGAAAATTAGATGTTAGCTGATTTGACTATCTTAATTTAAAAGTTTATTTGACTAACAAATTGTTTATATGTGTTTAAAAAAATAGCTAATTAGTAGTTGTTTGTGTAGTTAATCTGGTAAAATGGCCTATAAGAACATGAATATATTTTAGTTAAAAACTTTTATTAAATGTATATCACTAATCATTTTCTATCTTTTAAATGATATATATATATATATATATAAATGTTAATAATTTAATCCACATGTTGATGAGCTTTTATATCAATTAGGATAAATAATTAATACAAAATGAAACTGAAATTCATCAAATCACATTGGTTCATAATCAAATTAAATAAACTGAATTGAACTTGATGAAACTGAAGAGAATTGATTAGAATTGAATTAGATCAAATTAAAGCGAACTGAACTGAACTGACTACAAATGATTTATACTAGCTAAGTTTAATTAAATTGAATTCAACTAGAGTCATATTTAAATTGTAAGAATATATTATTTGGTGGATTCGGAATATCCAAATATAAAAGGATATTTGGCTCCTTTTATGGATCCAAATGCAAGGTGCCATATACCGGATTATCAAAAAAATAGAGACCAGAGAGGAATTTAGGAGCAATTTAACTATCGACATTATTCTCTATGAAACGCTGTGGAAAGGTCATTAGGCAATTTGGAGAATAGATAGTGAAATGCTTAAGGCGAGGCCTCAAATGAATGAGGTATGTCAAATGGCCATAATAGTAGCAACAATCACGCTTCATAACTATAAGCGAATGGAAAAGTTTGGGATATCTATGATAGAGCATGACGATGTGTTCAAGAAACAGCAGATACGAAATTGCTCAGCTCTCAAAGGAAGGAAGAAATGAATCAAGTTCGACTGAATATAGCAAAAAGAATTTTGCAGTATATGCCCTCATGATGAAGATACTGAAATGAACTAAATGTCATTATTTTGTTTGAACAATGTTTTACAATTTGAATTTATCATTCTCTCAATGATGATTTTGTTACAGATATAAATTTTATTGCTAATTTGAATTGAGCATTCTCCCCCCATTATGAACTAATTTTGAATTGATTTGATATGGTTCAAAACTGTGTTGATTTGAATTAAAATTTAAAGGAATGAAAAAGAGTAATATCACTTCTAAATTATGCTGGATATGATAGAATTAAATGTAATCAAAACATAATTGATCTGAACTGAATTAATTTGATCGAACAAGTTTTATTGAATAGCATCAACGATCTTTAAAAAAATGATTTGAACTGCTATGAATTGAACAAAAATAAAAAATGTTGAAAATAGTATGACTAAATTTAACTATACTAAGTTAGTTGCGCCGCGCGATACTCACCGACTTTTATTTCAACTTAATAATATGAATAATAGTTTTAAAAGTGACAAAAATTGACAAAAAGTAACCTGAAATATTAAAAAATTCTTATTATAAGCATAAGAAAATAAAATATAATAAATATTAGAAAAAAATTAAAATTTAAAACTATTTTTAAAATTGAAAAGGAAAACGTTATTAGGGGTTTAATGTCACATACAAAAATAGCCTTAAAAATTATAAAAATCGACAAAAAGTGACCAAAAACATAAAAAAATCCTTATTATACGCATGCTATCGGAAAAACGGTATTGGGGTTAATGTCAAATTACAAAACTAGCCTTAAAAGTGACAAAAATTGACAAAAAGTGACCAAAAACATAAAAAAATCATTATTATAGGCATGGTGTAGGAATGACCTTAAAAGTGACAAAAATTGACAAAAAGTGACCAAAAAGATAAAAATCCTTATTATAGGCATGGCATAATAACCTTAAAAGTGACAAATCTTGATAAAAAGTGACTAAAAGCATAAAAAATCCTTATTATAGGCACGGTTTAGGAATAACCTTAAAAGTGACAAAAATTGAACAAAAATATAAGAAATCCTTATTATAGGCATGCAGAGTAGTAGTAGTACGGTTATGCCGGAATCATTCTGCACCTCACTTAACTTGCCACAGAAACTCCAAAAGGGGTTTATGTGTGAATTTATCCAAACCCGATCATGTATTTTATTATTTTATGAAGGGTTGAGAAGCCGTGTCCCATCCACTTGGAAGGTTTTGACTTAAAAAAAAAGTTTATGTCATCACTTTTCAACTCATTTCATCAATTTTTAACTTATTTTAGTATATAACGCTTTTCAGCTAAACTGTATAAGATAAGTATCATTCGAATCAATATTGATCAAGTCAATACAACACTACTCAGTACAAATGAAAAAGATTATCTCAGGGGAACCATTGATGGGGATTTCAGAATTATGTTTTGAAAAATGCATAAAGAACAATTTAGTGAATGATTTATATTCTGACAGTTCATTATTGTTTTGGCAACAACAACTCGCACTAAAAGATAACTTAAGAAGTGGATTCGATCGAAAATAAAATAATTTGGATCAACGACAATTGGAGGAATCAGATTTATGTTTTGGGCTAGGAGGAATTGGACTGCTACAGTAAGAAACAAGTAAACTACAAAGACATGATTGCAAATTTTATGGATCAAGTTCCAATAAAGGGTGGGTTTGATCCACATTATCTAGGTCTGGTACATTTTATTTCTTTTCGCTAAGTAATGCTTTATAATTTTCTGATTTTTCCGAACTCTTAATAGGACGCGATAATATTTTATTTGTCAAACTATTCGAAATGATGTTGGTCCCTTTTTATGCATGACCAGGGACCAAGATTATAAGGTATATACCAATTTTTAATTAGGTGTTAAATGGAGACATATCTTGGTTGATTTATTAATCCCCCAAACTCCTTAGTTATTTGTCTATTATGATGTTGACAGACATCAAATTATCGGTGTGAAAGCGTTTATGTTTTTAGTTATATGTATTTAGCCATACTTGTAATTATTGGTGAGAAAGATATTTATTTAGGAGAATATTTAAGACATTTATTTTGCCAAAATTTTAAAAGATATAGAGGATTTTGAGGGCTTTGGTTAACTATATTATTTTCACTCAATTTTAACTCAAAATTCTAGGCATTCATCTATATCTGAGTTTATTTAATTGTATATCATAATAGTGTTACATATTAATTAATAAAAGTTAATAATCAAAAATCGTGTATGTCAAAACAATTTGAATGAGGCAAATGATATATCACTTTTAAGTTTTAAAGTAAAAAATAAAAGTTAAGGATAAAATCATCATGTACCCCAAATTATTGGAAATCTGTAAATATATCCCGAGTTTTTAAAAAGTGCTCTTATACACGCTGATAGTCAAAATTTCGGATGCCCAATCAACACTCTCAAAAGCTAAATAACAACCCTTGCTTTGAAAAAAATTCAAAATTGTAGATAAAAATATCACCAACATTTTGATTACTTTTTCTTAGTTCTCGCTTTACCAAAGTACATTGTTCTTTGGTTAATATGCCACAAACTAAGATATGCACAAAAACATTGAATGAAGTGAGGCCACAATATTCTACAGGAATTGAAATAAACATTATTTGAGTTTACAAAATGCAACAAATCAATTTTCAAACTAGTAGTACGAATGTCAATTTTTCAAATAAGCCCCGTTGGAGAGTGTAAAGAAAGAATATAATCTATTTATATCTCTAATACAAATTGACTTACTTTAATCGATGATTGTCTAGGGTGGTATACCATTAGACTAGTAATTTTAAATGTTTGTTCGAGAAAATTTTAGAGAACAAGGGTAGTACATGTAGATGTAGACGAGTTGAATATGACTCTCTAATAGGATAAAAAATAATGATATGCTTTTAATTTTTTTACTTTTCACTAGTATATGTTTTCAACTTGCAGTGTCACTTGAAAATTAGGGATGGAACAAAATTAACTTAAAAATACATGATAAACACAAAGTTAAGCAGTACACCAATTGATATGTATTTCAAACAAGTTATCACTTTTCTTGTGACATAAACAATCGATGTATGAAGACAATTTTTTTGAGGACAGTAAATAAAGGCAATAAATTAAGAATAACATATTTTGATATGATGATCAAATTCAAGTAATCCCAACAAAGGTAAAGAATGGCTAAAAGTTATATGTAATGCCTAATCCTATTATATACACATTCTGCTACAAATCTTACACATGTTTTACTTTTTACCATACTATGACAATTTTACTGTCCCTAGCTTTGTTGCTGGTTTAGCCCCTCAGAACTGTTCAACGAATCGCCACCGTTAATACTCGCAGTGAAATCTTGTGACCATGGGATCAAACTCATGGGTGGGAAGCAACAAGAGCAAGTTTCTTGGCATGGTTTTGGCATTTCACTTGACAGGCCTTTCAGCTGGCCCTCTTCTTCCTCAGTGTGGACACCATTGGAGGATGGGGAGGAAGCATCCATTAAGGGCCCCCAGCATTCAACCTTATTGAACTCAGGTAGATTTGAGTGAAAATATACCCATACTGAGGCTTCTTGTAGCTCAGGGTAGCTATTCAGCAGATTTATATCAGCATATGCAAAAGCCTTGAGCACCTACATTACAACACAGACAAGATTTTGTTAGGACAAATGGTAGTACTGAGCTAGGATAAACGGTACGAAAATGTTCAGTTTAAACTGGGACAGACGATCTACATAGTGTCATTATGTATGTATTGTAACGTAGATGGTTAAGCAATGAACACGCTTACAATACATACAAAATGCAGTTGTAATCAAATGTAAGAACCATATAGATGATGTCGAATAATTTCGCACAAATATGCAATGGTAAGAAACAAATTCCTTATACTTGACAAATATTATCAATTATTGTCACTTTTTTATACACCGACAACTATTAAGAAAACAAAGTCTCAATCAGTTTTTGAATACTGCAAATCTGTATCTACAAAATGTGAAAATAATTACAGAAAGTGCAGGTGGTTCTTACCACAGGTAGTTCTTTGCAGAAGATGTAGTATCTGAGCCTAGCAACCAAGTTCAGTAAGAAATGGCCACCACTTATGTGACAGTGAACATGGAGAGACATCTTTCCTTTCACCTTCTTCCACTCTGCAACCACTTCATCTCTCTGTAATCTGTTGTACCACCCTTGCAACTGCAGCATCAAAAAACCCTTTACACTTTTGAAAAAGAAATGTTACATTCTAGAGACTAACCCGACATCTTATTACTCGGATCGATTTCTTATGCAAGCTGAAATGTAAATGGATATTGAGTGCATAATGTTTTATTTTCCTTAAAAAGAAAACTGTAACAATCTAAAAAAATAACATTTTTACAATTAAAATTTCGAAAGTGAGGTAGTTCCCCTGTTTCCCCTGTTTTCCCCTGTTTCTTCAGTTTAAAAGAAAATCAAGATCAGGAAGATTGAAATACCTGGGAGTTATTGATGTTCTGGGAGATTGCAAGAGTGAGCTTTGAAGTGACGTCACTGTGCGTGAGTGTGTAAGTTCTGGGCAGCTTTCCTGGATGCTTCTCCTGATCAACTCCCAAGAACAGAACTTGCAGCTTTGAGGCTTCAAAAATAGCAGGTCCAAACAATCTAGCAACCTGATTTTTATATTATTTTTCAAACCAAAGTGAGCAATCCATAACCAATCATCCAAATCTTTCTAAACCCATATATTTTACAATATGTCATACCAAACAAGATCTTAAAAAAACAAATACTTACAGGGTTCAAAGATTGGCTCTTCCTGCCTATCCTTCTGGTTCTAAAGGGAGTGTTTGGCAGAAGAAGAAGGCTAGAACCCAGAGTGCCCATTCCAGAAGGGAGGAAAAACAAAGCTTGTTCCAATCTTCAAGTCTATAACTAGGAGAGTAAAGAAACCATTAAATATCTGCCAAACAGATCCTCCAGTCGATTGTGTATAGAGAAAGGAAAGAAAGAATCTTGGTTAGGCTTTTGCTTTGCTTGGATGCCTAGTGCTTTAGTAGCTTTGAAGGATTGCGTTTCTTTTTCCAAGTCGTGTTTGGCCGGAGTGATTGAGTCTAGAGGTGGGAAAAGGAACAGAGGATTTGGAAACTGATGGAAGAGTTGAGAATTGCGTATGGAATTGGCCGAGGGAGTATTTTTATATATAGTATACGGTGATTTAGTCTATGTTTGGTGGAGTTTATATGTAGAGCAGTTTAGTTCAGTTTAGTTCAGTTCAGTTCAGTCTGATTTAGTCCAGTTCAGGTCAGTTCAGCGAACTATAATTTGATCAAATTTAAATATTTAGACATACTAATTCTATCTTTCAATACGTTAATTTCACTTCAATTCAGATCAGTAAGAAATAAATTCGGACCAACATTTCAGATAAATTATCAAATTTAGATAAATATATCAAATTTAGATGAAGTAAGACGTACTGATTCTATTTTTCAATTACATTAAATTTATTTCAATTCAGTTCAATCCAACTAAATTTAATTTAATTCAGTTCAGTTTAGTTTAATTGAGCAAACATACACTTATAATTAGGTTGCGGTTGGTATAATTAAGGGGAAACGATTGCTTGAAGAGCCGAACTTCTAAAGATGGGAAGAAATTAGAGCCTCGTTGCTGCTATTTTACACGTTACACTTGTACGCTTTGACTCTACAATTTTTTTCCCCTTGTATAGCTTGATGGTGATTGGCGGCTTTTAATAGAAATACCATGACATTTGAAGTGAAAAGTACAAGGACTTGGGGAGAACATTCGTGTCACAAGGTTCTGAAAAGATTAAATTAACTTTTATAGTTTCAATAAATGGTAACAGAACAACAATTTTTAGTCTCAATAAAAGACTGTTTAGTACGAATCAGAGGCCCGGAGCATGTGCCAGGACACCTCCAACATGTCTCTGACCTGATCGATCAGGTCACGGGAGGTTGGAATATTCCACTTATCCGAAATAGCTTTGCTGCGGAAGACGCGAATGATATACTATCAATACAGCCAAGGGGACAAGAAGGGAGAGATGTCCGGATTTGGAATAATGGACCCAATGGTAAATTCACTGTGAAATCCATGTACCATACACTGAAAGAGAACCAGGGATCAGCGTATTACCACAATAGTGGTGGTCCAGCGATAGTGGCTGATGACTTCTGGCCGAGATTATGGAGAATGCGTATACCATCGAGAGCAAAACATTGTGTGTGGAGGTTATGCATGGACTTTTTGCCAACATCGGAGAACCTCAGGTATAGAAAGGTACAAGTTCCGTTAAAGTGTCAACTTTGTGATACTGAGGATGGGACGACAAGGCACTTGTTCTTTGAATGTGAATATAAGGAGTTTGGCGAGCTCTAGGTCTGCAGCAAAAAATATTGGAGAGTGAACGAGTAAGAGGTGATGGATGGTTCAGACAGTTGCTCATTGACAATGATGATAAGACGAGAGAGCTAATGGCAATGGTCTGTGACGGGGTGTGGTTCCAGAGAAATACGAAGCTGTTTCAAGACAAAAATATCGGCTCGAGTTTACTGGCTGCATCTATCCGATCAACCTTGATATCCTTTGCTGAATCTAATGCCTGGCCTGAGAGAATTGGAAGTCCTGTCTGCAGGTAGCTTATTAAGACCGCCGGAGGTGGGGAGAAGGATTCTGTTTGATGCAGGAATAGCAAGGGATTGCGCAGGTTTGGGTGTAGTGGCAGTGGCTGCAGATGGATCGTTTGTCCGGGCTGTGAGCAGAAAGATAATGGATGTACGAGATCCTATGTTTGCGGAAGCAGAAGCGCTGAGAGAAGCACTGGGAATGGCGGCATCTCTCCAATGGAACGATGTAGCAATCTTGGGAGACTCGTTGAGTTTAATGCAGATCATACATGGAGACATGGACTCCCCAGAATTATGCCACTCCATAACAGAGGAGATTCGAGCAGAGTTTGTACGACAAGATCTCAACTTGCCATGCTGGATACCAAGGAATGAAAATACGGATGCCCATCTGGTAGCTAGTATAGGGAAAAATGATAGCTCGGATTATATAGAATGGAGTTATACTCCACAGTTTCTTTTGTCAAACGTTGCTGGACGTTTTCCAACACCTTGAGTATGATATATATTTTCTTTTCAAAAAATAATAAAAATAAAAGACTGTTTAGTACAACTTATCTGAATATTTTCAGTTTGATTCAGTTCAGTATTTTTCAGTTCAGTTCAGTTCAGTATTTTTCATTTCAGTTCAGTATTTTTCAGTTCAGTTCAATTCAGTTCAGTATTTTTCAGTTCAGTGCATTGTACTTTTTAAAAAACATTTAAACAAATTAAATGTTAACAAATTCAACACAATTCAATCCAGTTAAGAGAAAGTATAATTTATTTCAATTCAGTTCAACGAAAATATAATTTAATGATTTTAACTTCATATTGAAAATCCAATTCATTTCAGTTATGAGTAGTTCAATTCAGTTCATTTTAGTTAAGTGTGGTTAAACTCTGTTCATTTCAGTTAAGTGTAGTCCAATTCAGTTCAGTCAGTTTAATTCAGTTCAGTGTAGTTCTATTCAGTTTTATTTTCTATTCTTGATAAAATACAACCTCATTTAGTTATATCAATGCATTGATCGTTTTCTTAAGTTCAGTTCAATAAAAATATAATTTTAATGATTTTAAGTTCATATTGAAAATCCAGTTCATTTCAGTTAAGTGTAGTTCAGTTCAGTTCATTTTAGTTAAAACACGGTTCATTTCAGTTAAGTGTAGTCCAATTCAGTTTTGTCAGTTCAATTCAGTTCAGTGTAGTTCAATTCAGTTCTATTTTCTATTCTTTTTTTAAAAAAATTAAAGAAAGAGTATTATTCATGGCTCCTCCCAACCGAAATAATCAAAGAGATACATCGTGAGTTCGAGACAATTTGTAAGATTACATGGAAATTTAGTTCTATAGCAATGCAGTACATTCCCTGTATCAAATAAACAAGCAGAGCCTTAAACTAAATAATGAGTCTATAATAGATTGTGGGTGAGATCAGAGGTGAATCTGGCAAATATTGTTCTCTAAAACTCTAATTTTGCAATCACTCGCTAGTTCATCTCATTAAACGTTATTTGCATCTCCCCTCGGAGGCAGTAAGAGATTTACCAGCTCACTTTCACAGAATCAAAGCATTATAAAAGTTCAATCTAACAGTCACAAGTTGTCTAGACAATAATTAGTCTGTGAGCACTTCCCAATCCATCTCATTAAACATTATTTGCATCTCCCCTCGGAGGCAGTAAGAGATGTCTCGGGTTGCTTTCACAGATTAGTTATGCCTAGACAGCCTATTCTGTCTACAAATCTGATGTCGAACCAGCCAAGAGTAAGTAACCAACATACTCTGACTCGGATTTCTCCTTGCGCACAAACACGGACTATTACGGAATCGCCAGAAGTAAGTATTTAATCTACTCTGACTTGGATTTCTCATTTGCCGCATAACGCTAAGATTCAGATTTGAAGCTAATCACAGTTTGACCTATTCATAGGAAAACTAATGATAGCAGATAAAAACTCCAGAACAATATTATATTAAACCCCAAATAAGCGCGTACCCATTATTTAGCCAAATACCGATGGACTTAGAGCAAAATGGACTTGCCAACCCAACTCAATACTGCAACTTTGATGTGTAGAATGTCACAAGCAACTCAACACAATTCTAGAACCTTAACCAATCCAATTTCTAAACCTTTCCTTACAATCGCGAAAATATTTGAACATTAAACCGTTGCAATTGCAAATCTGTGGACCCTCTTGCCTCTCAGCTCCGATTTAAACCCGTGATTTCAGGCCAACAACCTCCTCTTTCCGCCAATATCCACAAGCCCCAAATATATTCCTATACATGTTCATCAAATTCCATAGTTGCAGCAACTGCACTGTTTCCTGTTTCATACTAACCCATAAATATCAGTTACAGTTCCAAATCTTCTCAGTTTGGTCCTTTCGTCCTATCAAATTGCCTATTCTTCACCACAAACCTCAAAACTACACTAAGGAATTATTTTAACATGCTCAAGTCATACCTCAACCCATCTCTTCAATCTAGTGGTACCAACTCCAATCCTGTCTGAATCTCTGTCCCCGACCCGGCCCGCAACCACGACCCGTCCCGCAGCCACGACCCACCCGGTCCGCCCTGGCCCAAATCGCCTTTGGCCAGAGCTACCCTGCGGCACGGGTTGGACCTTCCTGATTCCGATCTGCATTGACTGTGGCTGTCTTCGTTTTGGAGCTCGTCGGCGGTGAGGGGTGGGACGTCATGGGCTCAGTCTTCAGCATCATTCAGAGGTGAGCGGTCGCGATCCGCTCGTCCGACAACGCTGATCGGAGATGGATCTCCAGGTCCAAAAAAGTGCTGTAATTATTCGATAGAGGGAGGGGGTGGTTCAGAGTTCTATTTTCTATTCTTGATAAAATACAACCTCAGTTAGTTATATCAATGCATTGATTGGTTTCTTTAATATAGTTCAATTAAGTTTAGTTCAATATGATTCAGTTCGATTAAGTTTAATTGGATTGGTCCAATTAAGTTTAGTTCAGTATGATTCAGTTCAATTCAGTTTAGAATTGATGAAATATGATTTGATAAACATTTTCTAATTTAATTGTATCAATGCACACTTTTGTAAGTTCAACTTAATTAAGTTTGGTGCTAATAAAATTTGAATTGATAAAATATAGCACAATTTGGCTATATCAATTCAGTTCAATAAAGTCCAGTTCAGTATACTTTAGTTCAATAAAGTTCAGTTCAGTATATTTCAGTTCAATTATGTTTAACTTTTAGGATCATGATGAAATATAAATTTGATGAAATTTAGCTAATGTCGATGTAGTGATTTGTTTCTTCAATTCAATTTTGTTCAGTTAAGTTCAATTCAATATACTTCAATGGCTTATATTTTAATAAGAATTTTGAATATAAATATATATTATATAAAAGAATCAAATTTATTTTTCAGTTCAGTACAGTTCAGTTCAGTTCAAGCGTATTAAACAGGCCCTAAAAATGCACTATTTGTAAATTTATTAACATATAAATTTCATCAGTTTGTAGTTCCAAAGTCATATTTCAACATTTTGTAAGTAGTAATTTTCTATTTCTTTTCTACTCCTTATTTTCAAAACTACATCTAAAATACTTTTAAAACAACAATAATGTTGGACAAATACTTCAAAAAATCTAAAAAAGAATTCTTCACAAAATGCATTTATAAATATAGATATATAATGTTTTGTTACAAAAAAGAGAATTTAAAAATCAAATATTCATTATTCAATTGATTTATAAATTATCTTAAAGAACATACATATATATATTTTAAAAAAGCATATTATTCATATATAAATTTCAGATTTTTGGTGTATTTTTTCTACATTATTTTGGTTTTTTAACGTTTGTAGATATTAAATTTTGAATAAATAGAATGAAAATAAATATTAAATTACTAAAACACCCTTACATAATGTTGAATTTTTAAACATATGTGGTTTTGTGGCTATAAATTGATCAAATTTATTTGTTGGGCCTATAAATTGTGTAATTTATATGCCGGGGCTAAAAAATTTCATTTTGACATTTGTTGGGGCCATAAAAATCAATTTAGTCTTCTGGAAATTATCCAGAAACGAATGACACACTTCGGAATGGAGTTTCATGCGTTAATTAGCAAGGGACTCGATTTCAAGTAGTTTTCTAGTTTGGCTACAAAATTATGATATCTAGGAACCCAAAAGGGGTCTGCTGTATGACTCATGTCTAACATGAACTGAATTATTCCATGCACTGATTTGTAGACCGAGCATTCAGCCTCATTCCTTGATATTTATACCACATGCAAGGCTTCACCAATGATACAAGTGTCCAACAAATGTAGCTCCACTACCAAAGTTGCCGTTGCTTCCAACGCTAATGTTTCCGCCAAAACTAGATCTACAATATGTGGTATACGCATTGCTTTCACACGTGGAAAGCTTTTATCTGGCTTAAAGACAACCGCTCCTATTGCAGTCGTTGCTTCCAACGCTAATGTCTCCGCCAAAACTAGATCTAGACTATGTGGTATACGCATAGCTTTCATACGGGGAAAGCTTTTATCTGGCTTAAAAACAACCGCTCCCATTGCAACCGTTGCTTTCAACGCTAATGTCTCCGCCAAAACTAGATCTAGAATATGTGGTATACGCATTGCTTTCACACGGGAAAGCTTTTATTTGGCTTAAAGACAACCGCTCCTATTGCAGCCGCACTTTGGTGAATTCTAGCATCAAAGAAGACATTAAGCATGTCATCAGGCGGATTAAGAAACTCCCTTGGCAGTAGCTCGTGTGACAACACATCCGTCCAACCTTGCGCCGCAATAAACCGGTTCAAAGTAGCAATTACCGAAGTTCACATTACATTAGCATGCAAGTGCATTTGCTCGAAAATCTGTCGGTTACGCTGAAACCAAATTCCATCGCAGATCTTAATCACAAGCTCACGGAAAGTATCATCCTTATCTGCACCCAAAGGTCACCATTCGACTGCTGTTTCTCAAGTATTCCAGCCCAAATTCCATCCTCGGTCCAAACTGTTCTCGCATAGTTAGAGTAAAACAAATGGTGCTTCGATATTATTGCATCTTTCGAGCATAAGACACATGTTGGAGAGACAGTGTCATACGCCTCATATTTTTAAAATTGGCAAGTGAATCAGTACATTTCCATGCAAAATGGAAAGCTCTTTTAGGAATATGAAACTTCCAAAAGTGAGATCAAAACTTATCGTTTTCACCATAACTAAGAGATTTATAGTGATTGTGGAACGATGTTTGCGAGTTTTCTATTGCCACATGATAAGCGGATTTTACCATGCATGCACTCGAAACTGTGTGATGCCAAACCCAACAGCCTGTACGTTCAAGATTTTGTAGATAGATGCTCTTAATTTGAGCAACAACTCTTGAATCGATAAAACTATGCAACAAATGCGCCCTCCACTAGTTGGTATCTTGATCAATTAAATCAGCTACTTCAACAAAGTGACCTGAATATTAGCAGGATTTCACACTTGAAATTTACCATCTCGTGGTATCAAAGAATCATGGAAAATATGTGTGTTTCTGCCTCCGCCATTCCGTTTCCTTCCTTATAGTTGGAAAGCTCCATGTATGCTTCTCCAACTCCACAACGGTCGAGACCTCTACAAGGAAGAGAGCAGGTCACCATTAACGTAATACTTAGCTCAAAGAACGAGCAATCAATGAATACGGGCGGCTTTGTCAGCAATCTCCATGCCTGCATGTCTAATAGAGCCTTGTTAAAAGGTTTCAGGTCCCGAAAACCCAATCTCCCTTTGTACTTTGATCATAACATTTTCTTCCAAGCTACCTAGTGTATTTTCCTTTCATTCAACTTTCTATTGCACTATAAGTTACTAAGAAGGTGATATATCTCATCAACAATAGTGTCTGGAATCTTAAAGCAGCTCATGGTATAACTTGGCATTGCCTACAAAATAGATTTTATCAAAATTTCCTTACCCTTCTTAAACAAATTCTGTTCACTCCACCCATCGATCCTTTGACGAATTTTGTCTTTCAGGGACTGAAAAACCTCTCTTCTTCTTTCCAATAACAGACGGCAAGCCCATATATTTTCCATGCGAGCTTACTTCAGGAATCTTTAGGATATCACATATACTGGTCCTAACTTTCGTCCTTGTATTTGGACTAAAGAGAATCCGGGCCATATGTGGATTGCACTTGGAGGATTTGGAGATTTGAAATCCGGTAATACCAAAATTATTGTGTGGCTGGAATGATTTGAAATCCGGATCTCAGTTTTAGTTTTCAGCCCAAATTTGCCATTAAAAAATAAATATAAAAAAAATGGTAAAAGGTTACTAAATTAATTCTAACAATATTGATATATATTAAATTATAAAAAGTCAACTACATCAATTCATTCAATATTGATTTTCCCTTTATTTTAAAGAAATTCAATTCAAAATCCAAATTTATACCAAACAAAGATTTGTAATCTCAGATTATCAAAATCCCAATTTCAAGTCCAAATTCTCAAAATTCAAAAACCAAATCCAAATCCTCCAATTCCTCCAATTCCTCCAATCCACACAAGGCCCTAGACTTCTCAACATTGATTTTCTGTCCCGATATATACTCATAAAGGGTTAAGGCCAAATGAATGTCTTCTGTCTCTTCCTCTGTTGCCTTGCCAAATAAGAGTTTATCATAGGCAACGAACAAAAGAGAGATCGTTGGACCTCGCCTTGAACCCAAGGTTTGTATTTTATTAACTGAAATTCTATACACAGTCTGGTATTTTATTCATTATAGTCCAAAATACCATTGAATTACAATACATCCCCTATATATTGCCAACTTTCCACATAAATCTAATAGCTAAGGATATTTTGTATATTCACATTGTATTTTGGATTTTAGAGTAAAATATCGGACTGTGTATAACAACACCATTCATTAAGTTAATATTTTTAGCTAACGGTAGATGATATCGGGGAAAGCCCGTTAATTTTTTTTATATTTATATTATAATACTAGATATTTCATATTCATATTGTGATTTAATTTTATAAAAATATATTCATTATAAAAACTTAACCTTACTGATGAGTTCTGATATGCTTCGTTTTTTTAATTTTTTGGTCAAACTTGGGTTGAGTCGTGAATCATGATAGAAGTAAAACGCACAACGATAGTGGTCTGCATATTGATATTTATAATAGAATACAAATGTATAAGAGGAATAAAAATGACAATCATATCAAAAATATAACAATAAATCTATTACCCTCTCAAGCATCGCAAAATTTAGGCCTAAGAAACGAAAACCGCAGCTCAGGTAGACCCTTCGTAAAAATGTCTACAATAATAATTAGTGAGAACAAGGAAGACGTTGACCTTGGTGGATGCCACCATCTCACCAATAAAATGATAGTCAGTATTAATGTGCTTGGCTTTATTATGCGAACACGATTGTGAGCAATAAAGGGAACACTATTGTTATCACATGAAAAATAAGGAGGCACGGGAAAAGACACACGGAGATCTCGAAGAAGAGCCATCATCCAAACCAACTCAAGTGCAGTAATTCCCACAAGAAAAATTCTGATTCTGAAGAATGAGATACTATAGGTTTTTTCTTAACATTTCATTAAACAAGATTCTCACAAATTAAAACTAAATATCCATAAGTAGACTTACAATTTTCCAAACAATGAGACCAGTAAGCATTAGATACTCTGCAAGTGTAAGAAAATTTGAATTCGCGTGAAAATAGAGTCCAAAATAAAGCGTGTTACGAATATGGCGCAAAATTTGTGTAACAATCTATAAATGATTATCAGAACCTGTATAAATTGACTAAATGTATAAATAGTATATACTACATTCAAATGTGTGATCGTCAAGTGTCGAAAATCACCAACTAAAGAACGATAAAATTTTGAATTATCAAGTGACTCGCTAGTAGTGCAAAGCGGAACAAAAACCCTCCCAAAAAAACCCCTATTCTCACACGCAGCTGGGGGCCGCCGCCACCACCCATCTCCGGCGGCCCCCACCCAGTTTTACTTCTGTAATTTGGTTCTCATTCCTCACACCACTCTCCCGCCCAACAACTTTGAACATAGACAGGGAGCTCAAAACGAGATCTGGGAATTTTTTCCAGATCCATGGGCATACAGTGATAGGCAACCTCAATGAGCCCTGATCCGGCGAGCTCGCGTAGGCGATACCAGAGAGACGTGCTCCAAAAGGCCTGTCAGACCTCTGACCACGCGTTTAGCGAGGCAGTGTTCTCTGAACTCGTCGGAGCAACAACTAGGTCCAGACATCGTAGATCGGGCAAGATCGATGCAGATCGTGCACAAATATGTGAGGATGTCATAACTCCAACGACGTTGACTTCCGACAAGTTTGTTGGAATTATGATGCGACCCGCAGTCGGATGCGGCTCAGACGGACGTCTTAACAGTACCAGCCACTCGACAGACGTTATCCATCTCCGTCAGGTTTATTCTGTTATTTAGGGATGAGTTTCTTTTTATTGCATAGTAATTTTTATTACCGTTGGATCCCTAAACCTCCCAGAAGGGAATATGGACGAGGGACCTCTTACTGTTGAATGGAGAAATCCAGTCATGACCTCCTAAAGTTCTTAAAAGGGAGCAGTGACAGCCAGTTGAGAGCAACCAAACCCCAAACTTTTTAATAAATAGGGAGAGGGCTATCATCGCCTAGGATTGTCTGTTATAAGGCTTGTTTTTTTAAGCCTATTTTGTTAGTTTTCCTTGACCACCCCTAGAAAAACCACCAAAATCATTACCCATCAAGATTAGTTCTATCTTTCCAATGCAAAGTTTAGCTAGTATGTGCTTGTACCCAACACACTTCAGCTACTGAGGCCGCAGTAGTAGATTGTAGGAATATGCTGAGTAGTTTAGTCGTCTAAACATATCTTAGTGGAATTTAATTGAGGCACCGAGGATTAGGGCAGAATATTGGAGGGCCGATGCGACGGTCATGGAGTTGGAACAACACCGCAATTCTGAAGGTACGCCTGAAAAATGGATCTCTGTCGCGTTCGGACCATGTGAACGCGCAGCCGATTGGTGGATTTTTTTTCTTTTGTATTAGGTCACGGTAGGCAAGAACTTGTAACTGGCGTTGTCAGTTACAAGTTTCTTCTATCGAGTCCGAACTTGATCCTCCAGTGAGATATAGCTACTCAACTGACGTCAGGAGAAATATAGTGACATACTCCGTTTGCATTCTCTAGTATAATAGTGAATTTGTTACATACTCCGTTTGATTAGGGAGTTTTGAATTTAGATGCCAACTAAATATCTTGTAATAATTAGCCTTCCGACATTTGCGGTATAAATCTAACAAACTCTTCTAACCCCTGATTTATAATAAGGGCAAGTCCAACAGACTTGCTAAAGTTTTTTCTAAAATAGAGATAAAAAAGGTATATTCTCTAAAATAATTTTCCCTCAACCCAACAGAGTTTCTAATTTAGCAAATTTATTCAAGCCTCCTATTCCTCCTCCACTTGGTTTTTATTTTTTCTATCATTTTTATTTTTTAAAAAAATAAAAGCCTACAATCATGCATGCTGAATTTACCATAAATAGAATGTTTTTGTCCAAATTAATGAAACGTGGCAAGAATAGAGATCCAAGTTTGGATCGCTATATATAGAGATTCAAACCTTCTCTCTCATCTAATTTCTACTTTAGAGAATATTTTAGCAAATTTGTTGGAGTAATGAAACTCTAAAAGAAGTCTAAAAATAGCCTAATTCTCTATTTTACCAAATCTGTTGGACTTGCCCTAAGATAAGTATCACTGCTTTCTAAAAAATCAAAAAAATAGTGCAAAGCAATTGTGAGTACGTATATGCACATTCATCTTGCGAGCGAAAAACATAATTTAAACTAGCAATTTTGACATGCCACTGGCCGTAAGAGACAAAGCATTACAAACCAAATAGGTTTTAATAAGGTAATTAACTTGTAAATGTCGGTTAAGTTTGGTTTGATTCGGGTTTAGGTTGCGTTGAGGCATAAAAAGGGATTGCAGTAATCTTTATTTTCTTTATGCCTTAATTCTATACTTAGTATAATACTCGTGCCCATGCATGAATATTTATTTTGAAATTATTATTATTATTATTATCATATATTAATTTGAGAAACAATTATTCTATTCATCAATAATAATATGTATACAAATTTTATAGTACGTGAAACATTATTAAAATCTTGACAATTTAATTATAAAATTTCCATTAAATAATGTCAGTGTTTTTAAAAATTTGATTTCATTAATAATTTTGTAGTACGTTTAGTAATATTTTGTTGTATATTCTCTAGTGTTTTGATAAAAAAATACTATTATTTAAACCGTATTTAAATGCTTTATTAATTATAGTCTTTTTGACACCTTAATAGCTTGTTCAAGAAGAAATATGGTATTATAGTTGGTAGGTGTTTAAAGGGGATGATTGTGGTTGTGGTTGTTTGCTTTTGGGTGAAAGTATATATAATAGTTTCCCACACAATTCATAATTTCATAAATTCATTGAAAGAAATGGTGCATGAATTATCGTTACAAAAATAATAAAAAATGTTAAGTATGTGACTCTTAAGTATGAGAATGCAACGGAAAGGAGTTTATCGATAATGAATTTTAACCTAAAAATGGTTAAAATAGAAATATTTTAACCTCGATAATTGGCAATTGATTAAATAATTTCAATAAATATTATCGTACCTGAAAACAAAATTGGGACCCTTTCAAAATAAAGTTCATTTTATAAATGTCGAAACTCGTTGATTTCTATAATTCAATACACAATGTCTTTTAACAACCCAATTTGAGGGAAAATGAATTGAATTCATTAATCAATAAATATGTGCAATGAGTTACAACTCTTTAATATTCAAAATGTTTGATAACGTTAAAAACGTTTTTAACATTCAACCGTGTTATGAAATTGATGACTAATCATTAATTTCTCTAAATAAAAAAAAAGTATTTACATGATTTTTTCTCAATAGTTTTTAAAGTTCAATCTAAATATTATTAGGAATTCATGAAATTTAACTATATTTTTATAATTTTTAAAACATTAATTTTTATTTTTATTCAACATAATTTATTTCATTATTTTTCAAATTATGTTGGAGCTCCCCAATCGATAAAAACATGCATGAATCACCGTAACGAAAATAACAAAGAATTTGTAAAGATGATTAAGTGCAATTTTCACTTAAGGGAACGGTTGTGATGCATGTTTTAAAATTAAGTTTACCGTTATAAAAATAACAAATAATTTGTGACGATCATTAAGTGCAGTTTTTATTTCATGAAACGTTACTATGCAGGTTTAAAAATAATTTTTAATCATTTTTAACTAAATAATTGCAGACTATAAAGAAGAAATGATGCATGAATTACCGTTACGAAAATAAGAAAGAATGTGTGAGGATGATTTAGTGTAATTTTTATTTTTAGGGAATGTTATGATGCAGATTTTACAATTTAATTTGTACTGTTACAAAAATAATAAAAAATATGCGAGAATGATTAAGTGCAATATTTATTTCAGGAAACGTTATGATAGAGGTTTTGTTTAATACTGTTTAATGAAATAACTGCGGGTCATAAAGAAGAAATGGTGACTAAATGCACATATCAAATACCAATAGTCATCAATCCCTTTAAAGTTGTGAAAATCCTAACTTGTAAATGAAAACTATTCAACTACAAAAACTAAGTACAACAATCCCTTTAAAACAAACCAAATTACACAAAGAGCTAGCCTTTATAAGATTTGAGAGCACTACTACATTTGTTGCACTAAACTGAGCCTATTTGAACCATTATCATGAATTACTCGGTCTAAGAAAGTACTATTTTTCCAAGATGTTGTATCTAAACTCGGTAATTGAAGTTCACGTGTCTTGTGCATCTTGATCTGCTCCACATTGTAACCAATGTACTCGTTATACATAAGGCCTAGCCTGCAAACATCATATTCGAAACCAAAAGCTTCACAGAGTTATTTTCTTTCATTAAGTGTGAATAAACGTCATATTTTTCTTACTGAAAGTGGATAAATCAAATCTAAGAAACTTCTTGCTCTTTTGGCTATCCCAGTGGAATGATTACATTGTCATCAAGAACTTGTGACTCTGAAGGGTTTGGAGCTGTTCTTCCAATTCCTTTGGTGCTACATTATTAGAGTCAGAAGAGTTACCGTTGAGCATAAAAGATGGGGAGAAACAATGGCTTATACTATTGTGCAAAGAGAAAGATTTTATCCAAACCTCAGCTTCCCTTTGGTAACCTGTTGGCATTGTAGTCTCCATTCTTCAGCTCATTAAATTTAAGGTATGAACCTCGCATCAAAGAAGCACACCAGATTCTACAGATTGAGAAGTATAGCAGTGATTTGCACTTTCAGAAAACATATCAACAAAGTAAACTCCTTTCTCAGACCTGATGATTATGAAAGCACATGTCTAGTCGTAATTATCGGTTTCCCAATGTATAATAAACATACACGGACAAAGAGAACGGACCTTGAGATAGAAATCCATCCCAGCTTGGCTTATACTATAGTTTGAGCGAACAGCAATTTCGGAACGCGGATCTATAAGGTATATTAAATTACTGACTTGTTAGAGTATTTAGCCTTGTAGGTCTGCATGAAGTCCTCCCTGGGATATTCAATTCAATTCAATTCACACATAATCAGATAGTCAATTCACTCAAAATCAAATCAAAACCCATCAGGAAATTCAATTATTCAGGAAATGCAGCTGGTTTTGATTTGATATTGAGATGCTTACATGGAGACAAAGAAACCGCCGTGAACTGAAATCAAACTTGGAGAGATTGGAGAGGAAGCCACGAACTAAAATCAAGTGCCCACAGGTCGAACTTGGAGATGAAGCTGGAGAGATTGGGGAAGGGCTTTGGCGCGTTGTGCTGAGAGAAGGTTTTCACCCATAGAGGGGACAGGATCTGGATTGGGTCCACCTTGAGGAGGGTATCCGGGTCCGGTTCGTCGTTGAGGCGGCGGTGGTGCTGCGGCGGCGTTGGGCGGGGTGTCCGGGAGGAGATGGAGCGGAGGAGGAGGAGGGTGGGGTTGCTAGTCAAGGTGCTCTCCAACTCCCGGCCGTGAGTTGAGGGCCGCGGTGTTGGGGCTTTTGCTCCTATTGGTGTGGCGAAGATAGTTGAGCGATCACGTACGTCGGAGCTCCGCTCAGAGCCACCAGAGATAGTTGCAGGCGAGAATCCGGTGGTAGAAAAATCTGGTGATTGAGGAGAAACCGAATTCAAAAAATTCCGAGAAGAGAAAGCTCTCCAGGGGGTGATCGAATCAAAATTGCAGACAATAGTGATGAAACTGATGGAATCAATTAGGAGTTGAAGGAGGTGATGATTATATGAGAAATATTGCTCATAAATGGTAATTGTAGAGGTGATTATGAGGGGAGAGGAAGAGGTGGGGTAAAATTGTAGAGCAGATTCAGAAAGAAAAGAAAAATTAAAAAATTTGATTAGTCATGCTGATGTGTCAATTTATGGTTATTTTAAATTTAATTCAAAATTCTAAGAAAATTATAATCCATCCACTTTTAAAGTATAGTATAGATTATTATATGCTGTTGAGTGGTGATATACTAATACGAACTCTGGTCGGCTTTGTAAGAACTAATTTATATAATCCTAAAAAAGAATTTTAGTTTACGCTTTCTCTCTCATCACAAATGCTCTCATCCCTCTCTAACTTTTTCCCCCAACTTTCTTCCCGTTTTTACTATTACTGACCGTTATCAGTAACTAACGGTTACAATAACGGTAAAATGTCGCCGGAACCGCCGCTGAACCGCGGCGGAGCCACCCAAAACTTAAGCTTTTTGCAAGCCCTGACCGCCAAACCGTCTCCGCTCTCCACCACTCTTCCTTCCAACCCCTTAATTAGTCCGATTCCTGAATAGAAAGGAAAAATAGCCTGCATCTTGTCGCCGGAACAGGTCGCCGAACTCTCAGAGCATTACATTAATGCTCTTATCGGGAAGTTTCCCATAGCCAAACCCTCCATGGACTTTCTTAATGAAGCCTTCAAGTCGATCGGGTTCAAGGGGCGATTCCAGCTAGGATACATCGACTACAAGCATGTTTTGATCCGGCTCGATGATCTTGAGGATTTCCAGCGGTGTTGGATGAAATCCGTCTGGTCGTTCAAGGGCTCCCTCATGAAGGTATTCAAATGGACTCCCAATTTCTCTACTGATACTGAAACCTCTATTATGCCTATCTTGATCACCATTCATAATATCCCAATGTTTTGGTATAATTCGGCTATGTTAGAGGCAATAGGCAATAAGATTGGTAGGTTCATCAAGATGGATTCGGCCACAACCACACTTACCAGACCTTCGGCTGTCAAATTGTGTGTGGAGATTGATCTCCTAGCTAAGTTACACAATTCTGTCACTTTGACAGTTAACCTTGATGGAGAGGTTGCAGATTTCCCCATTGAATACGAGCAATTGCCCCTCTATTGCAAACACTGCAAGAAACTTGGCCATGAAATGCATGAATGCAGGTCACTACACCCTGAAATGAGGCCACTCACAATGAGGAATAACAGCACCTTCCCCTCTGCTCCTAGACAACCTAAACCTTCCACAACTCAGATGGCTGACAGACCACTTAGGCCAGCCATGATATATGTCCAAAAACCAACCCCCAAACCAGCTGTTGACCCTATCCCACCAGTTCCTTCCACCCTCACTACAGACTCAGCACATCCTACTTCTGTGAAAGGAAAGGAAAAGTTCACTGAAGACCTCTCCATTCAGCCTACTATCAGTCTTACCAATGAGGGTGCTGTCCCTACAGTCCTACCACCTATGCTAGAGACATACCAGATCCAATCAGACTCTGATAGAGAAGAGTCAACCAATGACAGAGAAGATCCTTACAATGATTGCATCATCATTCCCAGTCTGCCTTTGGCTACAAAGATAGCTCTTAGTGAGGTCTCAAACAAACAAAATGAAGCTTCTACCTCTTCTGTCCCCCCTTCTTTGAACCACTCTCCACATGCTGATCAAGTATGGCTCACTCCCAGGAGGCCTAGATCTTATGCTTCAGATGACTTAAAACTTCTATCAGGTAATGCTCTCCCCCTTGATCAGAACAATCTTACGGCTAACAGAGTTTCCTTTTACTCTCAACCAAGAAAGCAGGGAAACAGATTCCTTCCTCTAATTTTGGAAGAAGCTCAACAAGAAGACTTGGATGATGGTGATGCTTTGAACCCTCAGCTAGTCCCCTCTCAAGTTTCTGTCTCCTCTCAGGTTTCTGTCTCCTCTCAGGTATCTCCCCAATCCTATGCACATGCAGTAACATCTAGTCCAACAAATGCTATCTCTGTGCCAACTTGTGTTATTTCTGATGAGAATAAGATCCCTTCCTATTTTAATCAGATTAATAAAGTGGTCACCAGAACTGCTACTAAGAGTATCAAAACCCGTAAATGATTAGTACAACCATAGGTCTAAATATAATGGTCTGGAACATTAGAGGTATAGAAACTTCTATGATTAGACTAGCAAGATTAATTCATAACCACAAACTGGACATTTTATGCATTATTGATCCACAGCATGATAATTCTGAGTGTGATGCATATAAACTTAGACTTCAATTCCAGCACTGTATGTTCTCAAACTGTAAAATTTGGATTATGTGGAATGGCCAGGTTGACATTGCCTTAATTTTAGACCATGCTCAGTTTATTCAAGTACAGGTGTCCATTCATACACTTAATCAAATCTCTGATTTAGTTTTTGTGTATGCTTCGACATCCAGGAACGAAAGACTGAACTTATGATCCTCTCTTAAGTCTTTGAACATATCTGATGCTATTTATATTGGTGACTTTAATGCCATGGCCTCTATCACAGAGTACAAAGGGCATTCCTCTACTAGTCTTAGGAGCATTAGAGAGTTTAGTACATTTATTGACTCCTTAGCCCTAATCACACCTCACACAGTGGGCAACCACTTCACTTGGTCAAATGGTAGAGTGAGGGATCATGAAAAATTTCTGACTGTGGAGAAATTGGATAGAGGCCTCTGTACTTTTCTTTGGTTACACAAATTCCCTCAGTCATCTATCCATGTCCTAAACAAGGATACTTCAGATCACTGCCCCCTCCTACTTAGAATAGGTAGCCAGATTCCCTCAGTGCCAAAACCTTTCAGGTTCATAAATACCTGGTTTAAAAGGGAGGGTTTCATGGAGCTGATAAATCTTCACAGGAATTCTCCCTCACAAGGTAGAGGTATGCAAAACAAATTTCTCAAACTAAACAGTCTGAAACTCATTCTCAAAAAATGGAATAAGGAGGTGTTTGGTAATATTGATGAAAATATAAAAATAGCTAAGGAAAATTTAAGGATCCTAGAAATAAATTTTGAGTCTGCCGTGGAACTTATCAAGCTTAAAAAAGCAAAAGCTCTTCTTACTAAATCTCTGAAAGAACAATATAATTTCTGGAAACATAAAGCTAAGGTTAAATGGCTAAAAGAAGGTGATGAAAATACAAAATTTTTTCATAACTCTGTTATGGAGAAAAGGAGTAGATTACATATCACCAAAATAAAAAGTTCTGATGGTACTTGGCTGACTGAGGCAAATCAAATTGAGAATGAGACTATAACCTTTTATCAGGATTTGCTCTCTGATTCACCTCATCCTGACCAAGATCTTTTTAGTTCTCATTTCTTGTCTAAAATACCATCAATTATTTCTGGACCTGAGAATGATGAACTTTGCAAGCCAGTAACCTTACAAGAATTAGAGCAGATAGTCCTTACACTTAATAAAATGAGTAGTCCAGGGCCAGATGGTTATACTGCTCTATTTTTTATTAAGGCTTGGAAAATTATCTGCCAAGATTTACTTGAGGCATCAAATGATTTTTTATCCCTGTCTCATCTCCATAGAGGAATTTCAAGTACCTGGATTACTATTATTCCAAAGAAAGAAGTTCCAGTGACTTTTGGGGACTACAGACCAATTAGCCTTTCAAATGTTACAAATAAGATTTTTTCAAAAATTCTTATGGAAAGGTTAAAACCATTGATGCCTAAATTGATTTCTTCTAACCAAACAGCATTTCTAAAAAATAGAGATATATATGACAATGTCATTTATCTAAAAGAAATGTTTAGGTTTATGAATAATAAAGCTAGGGATCATAACTGTATCATTAAGCTAGACTTAATGAAAGCCTTTGATAGGGTAAACTGGAAATTCTTAAAACAAATCCTCCTAAAGTTTGGCTTTAGAGACAGTTTTGTTCAAATCATTATTAAAAATTTGTCTGATACTTCGTTCTCTGTCCTAATAAATGGTAAACCAGTTGGATTTTTTCCTGCTAATAGAGGCATTAAACAGGGTGATCCCCTCTCACCATTTCTTTTCAACATTTTTTCTGAAGCCTTTACTAGGAGCCTATCTTTTGTCTTTCAGTCTGGAGCTATGAAATATTTCACCCTTCCTAGAAATGCACTAAATACTTCCCACTTGAGTTATGCTGATGACACTGTGATTTTTCTCACAGCATCTAGGAAAAATCTTATAAGACTGAAAGCCTTTTTGGAAAAATTTGAGGAAACCACTGGTCAAAAAATAAATTATGATAAGAGTGATTTCTACCTTAGCTCCAAAGCCACAGAGAACAAGTTTAGACAAGTTAAGCAAATAATGTGTATGAAACAAGGTAAACTGCCTTTTGAATACTTAGGAGTACAAATTTTTAGTGGTAGAACTCTGAATATCCATTTCCAGACTGTGTTGGAAATGATAGATAGGAGGATACTTAACTGGAAAAACAAATGGCTTTCAACAGGAGGAAAAATAACTTTAATTCAATCATGCCTCCTGTCTATGTCTCAGCACATTTGGGCTGTTATGGAGCTAACTAAATGGATCATTAAAAAGATTGAAAGGAGACTTGCAATTTTTTTCTGGGGCTCTTCTGATACAGGTCCAAAGAAATCCTGGAGGAAGTGGAACTCCATCTGCAAACCTATGATGGAGAATGGTTTGGGGATCAGATCACTCTCTGCTACTATAAAAGCCTTTGCATGCAAGCTTTGGTGGAAGTACCAGCTAGGCACTGCTCCTTGGACTCAATTGTTGGCATCAATCCCCCCTTCCCGCAGAAACTCCACTAATTGGAAGAGGATATGTAAAATTACTCCATTTGCTGAAAAGCACTCCAGAGTCATTCATGGAGATGGCCAATGCAGCTTCTGGTTTTCAAATTGGACTGATAAAGGTCCTTTGTCTGATTTCTATGAGCCGGCTTCTGCCTCACACCTTGCACTCACTGTGGGGGATTTTGTACAAAAGAAAGCTCTGATTCTGCCTTTGCTTCAATTGGTTTTCCCTCCAGCTGTGATGGATTTCATCTCAGCAGCTTCAATCTACCCCAGAGATGATAAATTGGTGTGGAAGCCTGACAAAAAAGGGTTGTTTTCAGTCAAATCTGCTTATGCCATGATTACAGGATCATCAGGTAACACCCCTGTATTATCCAAAATTTGGACCCCTTTTTTTCAGAAAAAACTATCTGTGTTTATGTGGCGTTTAATGAACTGCCTAGCCCCTTTTGATGATGTTCTTAAATAGTTTGGCTTCCAGAATGTGTCTAAATGCTGCTTCTGCTCTAACTGTGACTCCTTGCATCATTTTTATAATGAATGCTATGTAGCTAAGTCTCTCTGGTCATATATGCATTCCCTATGTGGCTCTCTAAATTTCACTAGCTCCAATTTATGGGACAGGCTGTCCACTAATTGGTCTTTCACAGGGCTGTCTAGACTACATTCCAGGCTAAATCACAGTGCTCCTATTTTAGTCTGTTGGATTCTTTGGAATGCTAGAAATAGGAAACTATATGATAACATCCCACCTGACATTGATGCTATGAAAAAAGAGTTGCTTAATGGCATTTACCTTTCCTTTATTAAGAAGCCAATCTACTTGTGCAACTCAGTTGATAGGGAACTCTCAGAACAATGCTGCATTCCTCCTTTATACATCCCTCCAAAGCCAAATATAATGCCTATTCCTTGGCTCAAACCTAGATCAGGTTTCAAAGCCAATACTGATGCTGCTTGGAAGAATAACTGGGCAGGGATCTCCTATATCATTAGGAATAATTGTGGGGAGATGGTCAATGCTCAGACCTTTTTTATTCAATCTCCATCTCCTCTCCACTCTGAACTATGTGCTATTCATATGCTATACATGCTGCATCCTCTTTGCCTGGCCCTATATATATTGAGTCTGACTGCAAGCAAGCCATTACTATGATTATGAATCCATCTACTTGGCATTGGTCTTTGTATAACTTATTATATGACATTCATACAGCCATTCATGATTATTCTCTGATTCATGTTATGAGGGAAGGGAATCAGGTGGCTGACTCCCTTGCCAAATGGTCCTTAAAAACTAAATCTGCTCAATCTTTGTCATGGGATTCTCTATCTGCTGAAGTTAGGGGTCTTATCATACTTGATGCTGCTGAGTTTCCCTCTATTAGGGTCTCTCAAACATGATCCTGATACTGCTAAGAGATTTTCTTTTCTTTTGCAGATAAAAGACTCATCATAGCTCAACAATCAGTAGCTCCTTGCTCTCTCCTTGCTCTCTCCTGTCCACCTCTTCTTCTCATTGGGAGTTTACAGCAAGGCACAGATCAAAAACATCATTACCTGGCCTTTCATCAGTTCTGAAGGAAATGCTTTGCCAGCCTTTTTGCCTCAACATTGACACCAACAATGTCTGTATGTCAGTAGTTTTTATTTCCCATCCTTTAAGAATCTAAGCTAATGCCGCATTGTGTTTTGTTTAACAATTCACTAATAGGCTTTAGTTTTATGAATCTTATTAGGATCATAGTCTTTTTCTTTATTCTTTTGAGAGACATTTTCATGCCTCTAGGGACTTAGAGTTCCTCCAGTCAATATAGGAGATGTAATCTTATTATCATCTTTGGCTTTTGGTTAGGGGAGCCAAATATATTTTCCCCCACCTTTTCATAGGTGATTTTTATAAAAAAATAAAATAAATAATAATTTATATAATCCTGAAATGGAAATACAAATTAAAGTATATTAATTTAGATATTTTTTGTCAAAATGAATAGTCCTTTTCTCAAACAGTGCCTTCACGTTTTGATGTTTGCCAATAATTTAGTAGATTTATTGTACGAATTATTGACCTGACAGTTTTTTTAAAAGCACGTGTCGATTTTTATTAACACCGTCTCCCAATTCTTCTTTCACTTTCAAAAATAGGCCACTCGTAATTATGAAGTTTAATACTGCTATGAAATGAACCCCTACTCATTGAATAAGTATAAAAATATAATTATCAGCATACCCGGTGTGTTTTAATGCCTTCTCTTTAAATTTTTCATAGCTTTCAAACTGTATCTTTTATCATCAATCTGTATTTTGTATTATTTCAAATCTAATTAGTGTAATTTGTTGATTGAAAATTAGCCAAAATTACCCCAAGTTCATTTACAATATAAGTATCGTTAAACAACTTTAATATTTATAAAAAGATTGTTCATTTATAGTGTTTTTATTGATTTTGCACTTAGTCGGCTAGAACTAAAATAGGTCTTGAATGATGATCGATGGAATTTTTCACAAATCAATTAGATTAAATTTTGCGGGTTTTTATTGATCAAATACAATCTATTCTTTGTGTTTGAGGAACAACATTTGCACAACCAGCTGCTCCATCTCAAGATCATTCTTCAGTTATATATCGATTTGGGTGATCAATAAACATCTCCCTCCACTAATTAAATTAAGGTGATTTTACTTTCAAAAATAAAGTTTACCAAATGACAGGTTTTGAAACTTTATAAATTTAAAATTAAGAATGGTTTTTTTAAGCCATTCATAATACGGAATTTATATTTCATCCATATCAATTCCCACCAAAAGCAAAGTGATGAGAAGATGGCGTTGATCGAAAATTCCCGTTTAGTTAGTTTTTCTGAACTACAAATATCGCATTATGAATGGTCAAAAAACTGACCCAATGATCGATGTACCAAATTTATCTATAAAAATCATGATTAACAAAAGTTTATAAATCACAATTTTTTATGAGACCTCTAAAAACTCAAGACCGACCTGTACTGTTTTTTTTCCCATTATTATTATTAATTTGGTGCCAATTAATGTTTCACCAGGACTAGTAGTGGGTCTCTAAACGAATTTGTCACCTTCAATGCCCTCCAAAAATCAAATCTTTTGCCTCTTGATCTAATGTTAGTCGATATGCCACTTTTGGCTCTGGCCAACGTAAAAAAGGATTGAATGCATCCATCTATGCATGCATTTCCCTTTTAGCCAGACCACGAAAACGCTTGGTAATACAGATCATTCATTGTTATTCTGTGAGTTGGTTCGAGATTCCAAACTAGATATTGATAGATATTGGTGCTATGGTGAGGAGTTTTTGGTTGGGAGACTCGGAAACGAGGAGGAAGGTTCAGTACCAAGTGTCTTCGCCAAACATGAGGAGAAGTAAGAGATATGGAGGTCTTGGTTTTAGAGACCTTAAAGCCACAAATTTGGCATTACTTGGTAAGCAAGTTTGGCGAGTTATGGCAGAACCAAATTCTCTTGTGGTGAGAGTTTTTAAGGATCATCTAATATTACAGACTGGTATCAGTCTATGATCGTCAAACATCAGCTTATTCTGCCTTCCCCAATCCCCATAGCATAACCGCCTTTCTCGACTTTCATGCCAAACATAACACACCATGAGTTTTCGCCCAGTGATATTCCCAACATATATATCACACATAAAATATCCAGATTATCACAATATAACTTCAGTAAAAGCAGTATGCACAATAATTTCACAAGTTTTAATTGGTCTATAAGTTTGGTCAACTCTAGAAGCAGAAGTACAAGTAAGCACTTAGAGTGAACACCCATCATAGAAATGACAATATTCAGTTATTTAGCATAGCTCAGAGAACACTATATTACTATATATGCAAATGTAATTATACTAAAGGTCAATTTGAAAATCTACGAATGCACGCTTGTCTGCAAATAATAATGTTAGTAAACAATCAAGTGATCAATATTTCAGATTTCTGAGCAATTCCAATACATAATTTACCCTCTTCATCATTCAACCTCTTATAACACCTATTCATTAACCTCCTCATAATTCAATTTCACCTTCTCATAACTCAAATACATCTCTTCATCAACCTTTTCATAATATATATATTCCTCTTCATTTTACACCTCTTCATCAACCTTCTCATAAATATATACCCCTCCTCATAAATCTCTCCTCCTTATTTTACACATCTTCATAATTCTCCCTATAAAATATTAACCCCTCTTCATAAATACAATTAATTCAAACATTTCAAGCACTGCAATTTTATTTATGTCATCAAACATATGTTGGGTCAACAAAACAAATCTGTGTAGGTTTAAGAACAAGATAATAACTTTTTATTCAACGAGATAAAAGCCTCACTATAAAAAAACAAAAAATCACACAATCACTAGCACACAAATCCTTTACTTCCAGTTCATCATAAATTATGATAAAATCATACAGTTAGCATCACAAGCTGCTAGTAAGATCCCCCTAGAATTCATATAACCTCAAATTATAAACGATTTCGAAGATTATAACTGAAGTATCTTAATAAAATCAATCATGAACCGAATCAAGACTTACAACCTTCTATATAATTTTGTGAAGATTGATATTTATACATATAAGACGTGACAACTTAATATATAGGTTTCTAAAAAGTGAGAATACTCACTCTAGTCAGTGTTCTCCGTAAGATGCTGATCTTTTTAATCTGTAATTAACCAAAGAAAGAAAAATAACGCTACTCTATACTGTAACATATTTTGCCGTATAACCTATGACCTTTCTAAGTTAAAAAAAGGTATTCCCGTGGTACAGAGCGTAACGAAATCATGGTTTGAGAACTGGTCAATACCGAAATCAAATATAGACAAACTCTGTAGATTCCTATATCACAATATTTACCTCTAATAGGCTACATCGCCTTATAATTATAGGTATGTATATAAACTTCGTAGTCCTATTTCTCATTTCTTATTTTTATCTTTTGCAGTCAAACTACTGACAGTCTCTCTTTTTATCTCTTTCATGTGAAACTTGTTTACTCACCAATCACAGTACTTCAATTCCTCTATGAAAGGACACCATTTCCTTGTTTTCTCCACCCTCCAGCTCTACTTTACTGCATTTCATCACCTTTTCTCTGCAATTTTCATAAGGTTCTCTTTCAAGAATTTTCTTCTTTGTTTTTTTTATTCTTCATTTGTTCACTCATAAGTCATGACCATGTACATATTTCGTGACTTGAATGTTTGTTTTCAGGAACAATGGAGAAGTTTGGAAACAAGATGCTATTTCGCGATGAAGCTTTGAAGAAATCATGCAAGGAGTTGTATGGAGCTCGCTACGAAGGGAAAAATGTGTTTGCTGAAAACATGAAGGAATCGGCTGAAACCGTTGACATTTTCTTGAACACAGTGGTAAGTTTTCAAATTTTGAGTATAGTAGAGCAAATCCAAACTTTTGTGTTGATGAGTATTGTTGTGTTGCAGATTGAGATTGGAGATAGGAGTGACTTTCATTCTATCAAGACATCGTTGATTTCAAAACACAATACAAGACAATTGAGTGACTTCACCGATCAAGAAAGCGATGTCTTCTTTTGTGCTATTGGAACCACTTTGATGATTCACACCAAGTATGATCACGGCTTGAACGATCCGACTAAGATGATAATAACTCACAACGAAGACAAGGTTCAAGGGTGAAGAATGCCGTGGAGAATGAAAATTTGGCTTAGATTACTACTAGTTATGTAAGACAAAATGAGTATGCCTGCCTATGTCATATGTCATATACTTCCTCCGTCTCACTGTCATTAAGATTATTACACAATTTTTGAACAATATTAAAGAGAAAATTAAACAACACATTTAACATTATGTGAGGCAAAATTTATGATGAAAGATGTAAGACACAAATCCATGGTATACACACAAAGGGGTTTTAAGCAGTTAAATGGTAAATGTGGTAATCAAAATGAATCTTATCAGGAATGATTTTGTGATGTCCATGGTTAATTTGGGAAATATAATGGCAAGACTGTCATTAGTTCATGGCAATACAATAATAAAATGTTCTATAGTACCAGTACATGATTTAGACGTTGCCTTCCCAAATCAGAAAATGTTACGCTTTTCATTCAAATATTATTAACACGCACTAGAGTAGAAGGTTATCTTCAGCCTATACTTTCAGTAAAACAGAGGGGATGAGTGCCAATTTTCTTAATAGTTAAGGATGGTGATATGGGCTCTGGCCCATATCTAGGCTCCGGCCCAGAGAGTAGTCTGGCCCATATGACGTCAGCTAGAATGGCGTTATCCGGGGACAAAGAGGACATGAATATGACCTGTCCCCGGGTAAGGACAAGAGGACATGACCACTGCCTCTGGGCTAGAGGCTGACCACTCACACCTATAAATACAGCCTTGGACTTATGGAGAAAGGTATGTTTAATCAGATTAAAATCTCTCAATATATCCTTATTCTCTCTCCTATTCAAAGGCCCCTCTTTCATCATCACGCCGGAGTAGCTATCCTCGGGATACTCCGGGGCGTTGTTTTGCAGGTCTTTAGGTGAGAGCGCGCGGAGCACGGACAAAACCTCATCCGGACCGGAGACTCATCTTGTATCCGGACCGGGACTGGAAGCTGGTAGCATCAGTGGGCATGCTCAGTTGGGATCCGACTCGGAGGAAGCCAAAGATTATGAACCGGAGGAGAACAATCCGGAAGGTCATAGCACGGAGGAGGATGCTCAGAGCCGATCGGCCAGACCCCGAGTAGGACGAAAGGCCGGAAGGGAGGAGCGTAAGCGTCATGATTCCGGGCTTGGAGGCAACATCCTGAGGACGAACATGACAGAGTACCAGCAGTTCCAAGCGTGGAAGGCAGCTCAGCGAGTTGAAAACGATAAGCCACCTCCGGAGCAACCGAGGATGCCAAACCCAAACTTATTTCCGGGCGGACATCAACAGCAGACCGCTGGCTTGAATCCGAATGCACCACCTTACTGGGGTGCACAAACTCAGCAAGGTTATGGGATGGGTGCACCTAGAGGGCAATAGCAAATGATGTATGGAATGAAGCCGGCCGGAGGGCCCGGAGGTCAGCAGCAAATGACGTTTGGAATGCCACCTGCCGGAGGAGGACTTCCCGGAGGTTTTGGGTTTCAGACACCTTTCTGTCCGGATTCCATTGAAGACCGATTGAACCGCCTCATCGGACGAAATGGGATCGGACCTCAGTCACCTTGGGTTCCGGAAGTATTGAGTTTCAAGTGGCCAGCCGGAACCAAGGCTCCGGATGGACTTCCAACCTACAACGGAGAAGGAGATCCGGAGGAGTTTGTCCATACTTATGCAAGTATCATGATTGCTAGGGACATTCCGGAGGAGTTGCAGTGTAAAATGGTGCCTTCGTATCTAAGAGGTAACTGCTTAACATGGTTCAAGGGTCTGCCGAACGGTACGCTTCGATATTTCAGGGATTTTGCCATCGCTTTGGTCCGGCGCTATTCCGCCATGAAGCACACATTTGTGAACCTTGCCACAGTTCTGGCAATGAGGTAGCTGGAAACAGAGATGACTTGGGAATTCTACACCCGGTACATAGCCGCAACGATGAAGGTGGTGGATCGACACCTGCAGGAGAAGGCCATCATCCACAACTTCGTCAACGGGCTGAGGGATAACACTTTCTACATCGAGTTCATGAAAAATATGCCTACATCATACTATCACCTCCAGTTGGTGGTGGAGATGCATTGTACGGTGCACGATGCCAACCAAGTCCGGATGACCACCGTGGGCTTCTTCGAGCAAAGATCTCTCACAGTGACGGGGACCCAGACCACTGCTGCACGGACTCCGGCCCGGACCGATCAAGCCAGACGAGTACCCGCCCCGGCAGCAGCAGCACCAGCACCAGCGGTCGTTGCTCGTCCGACCTACACCCCTCTCTCAAAACCCCGTACGGAAATTCCACGGTCCACCGAGGTCTGTTTACGGATCCGCAACCCATTGTTGGCGTACCGGCACCAGCAAACGCGGACAAGTGGTGTGAGTTCCACAAGTCGCACGGACATACCACGGAGGGATGTAGGGCGCTCCGTTCGGACATCGAAAGGTTGATTGGAGCAGGCCAATTAAGAGACTGTGTGCCAGGAGAAGGACGGCCGGCACAAGCCCCAGCTGCTGCAGCCGGACAAGGTCGGAAGAGGAATTGGAGGAACAATCGCCCCCGAGGGGGGAACCAGGCTAACCCGGCAAATCCGGCACCGAGACAAGCTGCACCAGCACAACCCCCGGCTCAACCCCGGATGATCAATGTGATAAACGGAATAGTGGGAGACGGGCTCTGCTCTATGACAGCGATCAAGGCCAAAAGCAGATATGTACCTCCGGGTGAGATACAAGAAAAGAGGTTCAAGCCAAGTGAAACTATCACCTTTTCGGATGAGGATCCAGTGCCTCCCCAGGTTCCTCACTCTGATCCGATGGTGGTGATGACCGATGTCGAAGGAATACTGATCAAGCGAGTGTTTGTAGACGATGGTAGTAGTGTGGAGATCATGTTTGCGGAATGCTTCGATCAGCTCGGAATCGGGCGACAAAATTTGAGACCGTGTCAAACCCCCCTTCAAGGGTTCACCGGGCGGACCGTCCATCCGCTCGGGGTCATCCCTTTGAAAGTCACTTTGACGGATTTCCAGGATTCATCAAAGCGGGCAACGGTGGAATGTAATTTCGCCGTAATTGATGCAGTTTCTCCTTACAACATGATCATTGAAAGACCGTGGCTGTCTCAGGCACAGGCCATCTGTTCGCCTTTCCACTTGATTATGAAGTTCCCCACCCAAAACGGTATCGCATCCGTCCGGGGTCACCAACAAACGGCCCGGAGTTGCATGTTGACCGCTATCAAGGATGCCCGGTCCGGGGAGGGCCAACCAAGCTGTCCGCCTCGGACAAGGGAAAAGCCAAAGCAGACTTGGTAGGAGCCATCCATGGCGAAGCACCATCTTATGAAGTGGAGGACATTATGGTCGGACATAAGGGAGTAGTCAGCGTGGGGAAGAACATGCCGGATGATGTGAAGGAAGAGTTACGACGCCTGTTGGCAGAATATGAGGATGTGTTTTCGTGGGGAACGGAGGACTTGACTGGCGTTCCGGAAGAGATCGCGGTCCACAAGCTCAACGTTTTTCCGGAACTGAAACCTATACGGAAAAAGAAGAGACCCCTCGCTCCGAAACGCGTGGAGGAAATCCGAGCGGAAGTGGGTAGATTGCTAAGTGCTGGAATCGTGGAGGAGATATCCTACCCGGAGTGGATAGCAAACCCAGTTCTGGTGAAGAAGCACGATGGCTCTTGGAGAATGTGTATTGACTTTACAGACCTAAACAAATGTTGTCCGAAAGATAGCTATCCGCTCCCCTCCATCGATCAGCTGGTCGAGGCTATTACTGGTTACCAAGTGTTGGCATTCTTTGATGCGCACCGAGGGTATCACCAGATTACGATGGCCAAGGATGACCGTCCCAAAACATCTTTTATTACTGACTTTGGTACTTTTTGTTACAGGAAAATGCCTTTCGGATTGAAAAACGCAGGAGCAACGTACCAAAGGATGGCGGACAAGCTTTTCCGGAACCAGATGGGGCGGAACCTGGAGGTTTATGTGGGTGATATGGTGGTCAAGAGCCGGATGTACGAGTCTTTCTTGTCCGACCTCCAGGAGATGTTCGACGTGCTCCGGACGGCAAATCTCAAGCTTAGCCCCGGAAAGAGCACTATTGGAGTTGGAGCAGGGAAGTTCCTTGGCTATATGGTGTCAGCTCGAGGAATCGACGTTAATCCGGAAAAGATATCGGCCCTTATGGAGATGCCGCCTCCGAGGGGGTAAAGGACGTGCAAAAGTTAACCGGATCGCTGGCCGCTCTGAGCCGATTTCTCGCTCGGGGGGCTGAGAAGCAGCTCCCCTTATTCAACATACTTCGCAGAGCTAAACCGTTTGAGTGGACGGAGGCGTGCGACCAGGCGTTCACGGACCTCAAAGCCCACCTAGCAAGCCTCCCAACCCTGTCCAAGCCACTGCCCGGAGAAGAGCTCTTTTTATACATAGCGGCGACAGAACATGCTATAAGCTCTGCTCTGGTCCGGGAAGATGGTAAGGTCCAACGTCCGGTTTACTTTGTGAGCAGGGCACTCCAAGGTCCGGAAACGAGGTACACTGCTTTGGAAAGGTTGATATTGGCGTTGGTGCATGCCTCCCGGCGCCTCCGACCATATTTCCAAGGTCATCCGATCACGGTTCTAACGAATCATCCGTTGAGACAGATCATGTTGAAGCCAGAAGCCTCGGGTTGGATGATGAAGTGGGCAGTCGAGCTTGGAGAGCACGAGATCAAGTATCATCCCCGGAAGGCTATCAAAGGGCAAGCCTTAGCGGATTTCTTGGTAGAAATGACCGAACCTTTAGGAGATCCGTCCGGATCAGAACCACCCTCTGAAAGATGGAAGTTTCATGTAGACGGATCGTCTCACGCGAATGGGGGCGGGGCAGGAGTCTTGCTCACCTGTCCACAAGGAACGGAATACAGGTATGCTATTCAGTTCGGTTTCCGAGCAACAAACAACGAGGCAGAGTATGAAGCGCTTCTAGCCGGACTCCGGCTGGCGTTGGAGATAGGGGTCACGGACGTCGAAGTATACAGTGATTCTCAAATAGTTGTCCAGCAAGTGAACGGAGAGTATGAGGCGAAGGAACGGAGCTTGCAGAAGTACCTTGAAGCGGTTAAGCCGTTATTGGCCAAGTTCCGTGGCATTACCGTAACACAGATCCCCCGCGAGGATAACGGCAAGGCGGACGCCTTAAGCAAACACGCTTCCTCTGAGATCAAGCCGGACGCGTAGAGAAACTTGATGATGGAGACCTTATCCGCCCGGAGTTACAACATCCTACAGGTGGCAGCAGTGGAGGTCTCAAAGGAGTCATGGATGATGCCCTTCTTTGAGTATTTGCAGCACGGAAAGCTTCCGGAGGATAAGGCATTGGCGCGGAAAATCCGACAGAAAGCACCGCATTACACCATAGTGGACGGAACCCTGCTCAGACAAGGATATCTCCAACCGTGGTTAAGGTGCGTGGACTCGGATGAGGCAGCTCGGATTGTGAAGGAGATGCATGAAGGACCGAATGGCAGTCACCAGGGGGCCCGGACCATAGCGAGAAAGATAATGTGCACGGGCTACTATTGGCCGACCCTGTTTGAAGATGCGCAGAAATACGTCCGCTCCTGTGTACAGTGCCAAAGGTTTGCTCCGCTCATTCATGTTCCGCAAGAAGAAAGGGTCAGGATCACCGGTTCGTGGCCTTTTGATAGATGGGGCATCGATCTGGTGGGACCTTTTCCATCCGCTCCGGGAGGGTTCAAGTACCTGATAGTAGCGATTGATTACTTCAGCAAATGGGTGGAGGCCGAACCCCTCACAAACATCCGTGGTAGCACTTGCGTCAAGTTTTGTTGGAAGAACATCATCTGCCGTTATGGAATCCCCAAGTACATTGTCACGGATAACGGAGCCCAGTTTGAAAATGACCTGTTTCGATCCTGGTGTAAAGAATACGGAATTACGCAGCGGCTTACATCCGTCTACCACCCGCAGGCCAACGGTCAAGTGGAAGTTACGAACCGGACAGTGGTGAACGGACTGAAGACTCGTTTGCAGGGGGCACGAGGAAATTGGGTCGACGAGCTGCCAAGTGTTCTTTGGGCATACCGGACAACCGAAGGATCCGCCACGGGCCAGTCGCCATACAGTTTGGTGTACGGGGCGGAGGCATTCATACCAGCTGAAGTGGGAGTCCCCAGTCTCCGGACCCTCACTTGGGACGAGGACCAAGCCGGACGGAGCTCTCCGCTCGGATCAAGCAGGCTGCTGGACTTTGACCTTTTGGAAGAAAAACGAGAGCAAGCAGCGCTGCACGAGGCCAAGGTGAAGGAGCGGATGAAGCGCTATCACGACAAATGTGTCAGGAAGGAATCATTCGTCCCCGGAGATCGGGTGATGAGGAGGAATGATAAAAGTCTGAAGGAAGCCACTGGCAAGCTGGCACCAAACTGGGAAGGCCCATACCGAGTCACAGCTTCATATCCGGGTGGGAGCTATGAGCTGGCGGATCAGTCCGGACGTGCAGTCCCCAGAAGGTGGAACATTGCCAACCTGCGAAGGTTCTACGGGGCATCCTGAGTAGGTATGCTTTCCGATAGAGTTCCTTTTCTAGCTTAAAGTATGTAGTTTCGGGTCCTCTGGCTAGGGTTGAGCCTAGGATTCCGTTCCGTTTTATTTGCTATGTACTTGGCTCCGGCCGCATTAGACAAAGGGTATGTCTGGCCGGAGTCCACTTATTTGAATGAAGGAAGGATTGTCAAATTTTATACTTGTCCATTTTTCAATTCTGCATAATTACCATCCTCCGGATCGTTTGAACAAACGGACGGAGTGAATGAAGGCAAAGACAAGCAAAACCCTCCTAATCGTTTGAATAAACTGATGGGGGCGAGCAAAACGAAAAGGCAAAACAGTTTGATCAAACAGCAAGAAAAAACGCTTGAATAAGCTAAATCTTGACAGAAAGGAACACACATTCGGATAAATCGAATAAATGATACATCAGGATAAATCGAGTCCGAATGGATTAATATACAAATACAACACATAAAATCTGACATGTCCGGATGGACTCAGATACTAGAGAAAAATAAAACCTATCTATTTGGGCCAATCTATGTTCCAATTGATAAGAGGAGAGGTGGGCTCCGGAGTGGGAGGCTCCGGAGAAGGTATCATAGCACCATTCTCCGGAGAAGGAGGTCTTGGATCTTGGGTCCGCTCCGGAATATCGTCGTCAAGATTGTGGACCTCGGCACCACTACTCTGACCCATCGAGCCTCGATACGGAAAGGGAGGAATGGGCGGAAGCTCCGATGGACCGGCGACATCCGGATCGGATCCAAATATCCCATCGGAGTCAGAATCGGAGGACTGCATTGTCTCCCTTGTGACTTTAGTCTTTCCTTTGCCCTTGACTGGAGGCCCGGCCCTAGACTGACGGAACGGATTCTGGCTCGGATACCGCGAAGGAGAGCGAATCCGGACGGGGACCTGGGGACGACGCACTGACTGAGCACCCCTTCCCCTTGCCACCTGTTGAGCACCTCTCCCCCTTGCTAATCGGTTAAGGACGCAGTTGAGGCTCCGACCATTCCTGCTACGGGCATTTTTGAGCTCCCTTCCGATTCCCCTCCTCCCCCTGCCAAGACCCCGTCCCCGGATACGAGCCTGACGCCGCCTCGCCAATTCGCCCAACTCCCTAATGATAAACGGATGATAGAAGCATCTTGGCGAAGCCGCTCCACGCGACGGGCAGACTCTTCCGGATCGACGGAAACCTGGATGCCTGTATATCTTTCGAAGGTAAAATCTATCGCCACCTGACTCGGAATGAGGGTCAGCGAAGGAGGGAGAGAACTACCGGCATGCATCCGTTTCCACCATTCGACGGCTTCCTCAAAGGCAGGGCGGTATTGAGACTCCCGGTCGTTCCACCCCAACTTGAACATCCGGACGATCAGCGCACTTACATCACGGGGAAAGTTGCGGTATATGGTCGGAGCGACGAGTCCGAGACGCAATCCGGTCAAATGGTATGAAAGTTGCAGAGTCATCAGATTATCTCGGAGGACCATCACCCGACCGGCAAGCATTTGATTTTCTTCCTCCAACTTCAAGTAATCTCGCTGAAAATCCGTCCGACTGGCCAGCCACTTCAACTTGTCGGAATAGAAGGGGAGTACGGACCAAACTAGGTCAAGCTTGGTTTTCAGTTTAGCCTTGTAATCTTCATGCTCTGCTTGTAGCATGGAGATTGTCTCGTCCGCGTCAAGGGTTGCACGGATCCGCTCCCGAGCGAAGTCCTGACATTGAAACAGGGTACCGAACTCTTCTGATATTTCTCTGAGGCAAGCGGCCAAAGATGGAACGTCTCGGAACTCTTCCATTAGAGACTCTATTCCGGAGCGGATGAGAAGCTCGCGAGTCCGTTCCCCTCCCATCGTCCATCCGGACAGTTCCGCCTCTAACTCCGCGCACCTAGGGCACGGAGGGCTCGTTGATTGGGAGCTAGCTGGTGAATGACAGTTACGCGGACTTCCGGTCCGGAGCACCGGACCCGGACCTTTGGGCTACGGACAAGGAAAAATACAAAATTGAATATAAAAAAAACACAAGTATTGGAAGAAGGAAAAGACTCGTTTTATAAAAAGGAAGAAAGATTACATCATCCGGAGGGTTGTCATCCCCATCCGAGTCCTCGCTATTGTCCTTCCTACACTAAACAAAAGAAGATCAGACCTAGCTGGATGAAAAGCTATTACAGAAAAGTTAAAAGCTAAGGAGTGCGCTCTACGTTGGAGTCCTCGCTGCGGTGGTTGCCATCCTGATCGCCATCTTCTTCTTCGTCATCCCCGAGCCGGGTATCGCCACCATCGTCTTCATTGGCGTCCGGAGAGCCATACAGTTGGAACACCTCCAGATACTTGGCCTTGACGGGAGACTCCGGATCGGTCCATTCCGGGACGGGAGGCACTTCAACTTGCAGATTAACCAGACCCTCGTTGAAGGCGCGGACTGACTCAGCCGACACCGAGATCGGACTTTCCTCCGGATGAGCCTCAAACATCGCCAACACGGAGGGCTGCATCTTCTCGACTCCTCCGCGGTAAAACTGGTCCAGGTCATAGTTGTATTTGGCCTTGGCATCCGGATGGTAGTAGCATTTGGTGAACACTCCCCGCCGGACCTCCGGAACCCAGCCTCTCATCTTCCGATAGACTTGATGGGCTGCAAGCTTGTTGGACTCAAGGCACGGATCTTGCAGATTCTTCTCGAAAGCTTCACTGCGAAGCACCTTATCCGCAAAGGCAACACACAGATCCCGCTGCGTACCCGGAAAGGAAAGGTCCTCCAGCTCCTGGATCCGGGCCTCAGCTCTGGCCGCCCGGGCCTCAGCCTCGGCTGTCCGGGCCTCTGCCGCGGCAAGCTCACGGGTAAAGTTCCCATTACTCCGCTCCAGCCCACTTATCTTGTGGGATAGCCGAGTATGCTGGGAATGGTATGCCTTGTTGATGGACTCGGAGACGCCCGGAGCAGCGATAAGATAGGCCGCAAAGTCCTACGAAGGATCAAGTCAGACAACTATCTTTCAAAATAAAAGATAAACAACAAACAAACGAGGAATTACCTGGCTCACCCGGCCAGTAGTGTAACTACTGTCCGGAGTAGTCTCCTTGTTTGCGGAAAAGTTCGGAATTTCCGTCTTCTTGCCACCCTGGTTTACGGACGAGTGCTGGCCCGCTTCAGTCCTCCGAAGGGAAGACAGAATCTTCTTCCTCGGCTTCTTCGATAACGGAACATCGTCATCCGAATCAGAGGACGGAGGACTATCGAGGGTGACGGCAGCGGCCCGATCACCAGCCTCGCTGCCCGAAACGGGGGGCTGCTTCACGGACGTAGCCGCAATCTTCTTCAAGGCCTCCGCCTTGGCCTTCTCCTCCGCGAGCAACGCTAACTGGCGCTTTCGCTTCTTCTCCTTATCCCGCTCTGCCTCATCAGTAATTGGGGTTTTCATGCCGGTCCCCGAACCGGTTGTTAGCTTCTCCGTGTCTGCATTTTTTGTCGTTCCGGGCGGAGGATTTCCGCCTGTGTTCTTGTTCTTGACAGATCCGGACTGGGGATCTACGCCCGCCTCGATCTGAGGAAACACTGCAAGCACACGGAAAGGATAAGTGATGAGAAAGATAAAACAAAGAACAAAAGAAAAGGGACTTACAAGAATCGTCCCGGGGGAAGTAGTAGCGGCACCGGGTGAACACGACCTCCTCATACGCCATCAAGGGGAAAATGTACTTCCCGTTGATCCAAAACTTGTTCAGATCAATCTGGTTATGGCTCAGTTTGTGTATGTCCGCCACTTCTACACCATCCGGACGGAATATTTCCTTATCTTCCTTCTCCCTCTTGTTGTTCCACGCGGGGCACGGATACTTATCCAGGTCGAAAGTGAAGTTGTTCTTCTGCCAGTTCGCATAGTAGTCGTGACGACCCTTGCTGCAATCCCTCACCCCCTTCCGTTTCTGGAAAGTGAAGACCTTCTCGTCCTTGGTGGTATCCAAGTGGTAGAAGGTTCTGAATAAGTCGAGGGACGGAGTTACGTCGCAACGATAGCAGTTCAGCAGGAAATCCCGGATGACGGCGATGCAGTTGGGCTGAAGCTGGGCAGGGGAAATCTGGTAATGCTCGAAGATATCCAAAAACAGCTGGGGAAGAGGGAAAGTGATCCCGTAAAAGAAGTGACTTCGGGGAATGGCCGCAACCGTCGTATGGTCCCCGGTGAACGGCGTCAAACGGGAGTCGATGGAAAGAGGGACTACCATGGCTCGAACCAGCTCTTTGACGGTGGTGTCGATATTCACAGTTTCTCCTGCTTGCGGATCACCAACTTCTGGTTCGGGGTTCATCCCTATCCTAACATCGACGCCATCAGCAGCCATGACGATCGGTGAAAATGAACTTGAAAAAAAGGGAATATGAAGAAGGAAAAAAGTAAGAGAAGAAAAGAGAGAAAAACAGGAGAGCAAAAAAGTGGGAAAATAGAAAGTGAAAGTGATTGAGAGCGGTCACTATTTATAGGGATAAGCCTGACGAAAAGGGGAGCGAGTCCCAAGGCGACATGATTGCTCTCTGGAAAAGAGGAAAAGAATTTATTTCGAAAAGAAAACAGAATTTTTTGAATTGACAACGCATTTATGGCGCAACAGCACGCCTCATTAATGCGCTTCAAAACACGCACGCAAGAAGTACAAACGGCCAGCGCGTGCCCAGACGCATCTGGGTAGGTATTGAGCTCCCGGAACGGATTACATGCCTCCGGGCGGATCCGATAAAGAAAAGAAAAGCATTCGTGATGAGACACGGGATCCCTCCTCCGGATCGCACTTCCGGACGAATCCCATGTCTCGGGGGGCTAGTGGTGATATGGGCTCTGGCCCATATCTAGGCTCCGGCCCAGAGAGTAGTCCGGCCCATATGACGTCAGCTAGAATGGCGTTATCCGGGGACAAAGAGGACATGAATATGACCTGTTCCCGGGTAAGGACAAAAGGACAGGACCACTGCCTCTGGGCTAGAGGCTGACCACTCACACCTATAAATACAGCTTTGGACTTATGGAGAAAGGTATGTTCTATCAGATTAAACTCTCTCAATATATCCTTATTCTCTCTCCTATTCAAAGGCCCCTCTTTCATCATCAAGCCGGAGTAGCTATCCTCGGGATACTCCGGGGCGTTGTTTTGCAGGTCTTTAGGTGAGAGCGCGCGGAGCACGGACAAAGCCTCATCCGGACCGGAGACTTATCTTGTATCCGGACCGGGACTGGAAGCTGGTAGCATCAAAGGAGAGCTAGGTTTTGGAGATGGAAAAATATGGAGTTCATTTTGGTTGCTTCTGAAACAGGTGATATACTGTATAACAAATGGGGAGGTATTCTGCCTTCCCCATAGCATAACCCCCTCTCTCAACTTTCATGCCACACATAACACACCATGAGTTTTTGGCCAGTGATATTCTCAACATATATATCACACATAAAATATCCAAATTATCACAATATAACTTCAGTAAAAGCAGTAAACACAATAATTTCACAAGTTTTAATTGGTCTATACGTTTGGTAAACTCTAGAAGCAGAAGTACAAGTAAGAACATAGAGTGAACATCCATCATAAAAATGACAATATACAGTTATTTAGCATAGCTCAGAGAACAATGTATTACTATATATGCAAATGTAATTATACTAAAGGAGGTCACTTTGAAAATCTACGAATGCATGCTTGTCTGCAAATAATAATGTTAGTAAACAATCAAGTGATCAATATTTAAGAATTCTGAGCAATTCGAATAACCCCATTCATCATTCAGCCTCTTATAACACCTCTTCATTAACCTCCGCATAACTCAATTTCACCTTCTCATAACTCAAATACACCTCTTCATCAACCTTTTCATAATATATATTCTCCTCTTCATTTTACACCTCTTCATCAACCTTCTCATAAATATATATACCCCTCTTCATAAATCTCCCCTCCTCAATTTACACCTCTTCATAATTCTCCCTATAAAAACAAATCTGTGCAGGTTTAAGAACAAGATAATAACTTTTTTATTCAACGAGATAAAAACCACACTATAAAAAAAAAATCACGCAATCACTAGCACACAAATCCTTTATTTCCAGTTCATCATAAATTATGATAAAATCACACAATTTGCATCACAAGCTACTAATAAAATCCCCCTAGAATTCATATAACCTCAGATTATAAACGATTTCGAAGATTATAACTGAAGTATATCTTAATAAAATCAACCAGAAACTGAGTTCAAGACTTATAACCTATTTCTGTCATTTTTCATCCATATTTCTGTCAAAAAAATGCGAGGTTTTCTGCACAGCTAGTGTGTATGTTTGAGGAACATTAATTAACACTTGTAAAATCTATGTATAACACTTGTTTAGATTTTATTGCTACTATTCCATACATTATATCCGTTTCACGAAATGACACTTTTACGAAAGAAACTGACAGATGGGGAAAGTTCCTTCATTGAAAATTCTTGACCTAGAATAGGTTTTGATATATGCACTAATTTCTCAAAATGTTTCACTTGATTTGGGACTACGTTTGAGACTGAAGTTTCATTTGATTTTTCCGATTTTGAAAAAGAAACCGGCCATCGATCGGGCCAGGGACAGGGAGAGCACGACCAACAACCAATCAAATTTGTGGTATTTAAATCGCTGCTAAAATGTTGCCGACAACCACCCTGAGTCGATATGTAACAGTAAAACTAATAACATTCACAATATGATTAGTTATATATAGCATCATGGGATGGCTTGTTCAAGGTCATTTATTATAAAAAAAAGTTAAATGCATGCATAGTATTACATAAAGATTATTGGGGCTTACATTCTTTTCCTCCTTACTATAAAGGAAATTGTGTACTAACATCCCCATTAATTAAGATAGGAGAAATATGACATACTATCACGTAAAAAATGTGTACTATTTTGTCGATAAAAAAATGCTATATATCTTTTGAAAGAACATTCATTTAAAATGTATGAGAACCGGCCAACAAAGACTATAATAAGTGAAATCAATACCAATCTATTAATTCTAAATGTAACTAAAAGAGTTATTACTTCGGTCAATAAATAAATTAATAAAAAATATTAAACTACGTAGTTTTGATGAAAACCACCACGTAACCACCGCAAGTTCACCATATTCCAGCGTCTACTAGTTTTATATATAATTTTTTTGTTTCTTTTAATTAAAAGAGTTTTGATGGAAATTAAATATATACATCCATTTTTAAACTTTATGAAATTATTTGATTGGATATTTTAGAATTCTCAGCGCAGTAATCAATATTCTGTTACAATTCCTAAAATTTATTACTAACTTTATAAAAATATTAATATGATGTACCAAATTATAAAATGTGAAAGTATCATTATTCTTTTGTATCACTAACCAAATATAAATTCTCTTAAAATATCAAAAAATCATCACTAACCTAAAAGTATTAATAAAATGCGCCAAATTATAAATAGAAACTTACTTATATCTCATAATCATTTTTTTATATAAAACTAATCAAATATACATTGTTAAAACATCCAAGATTCATTAGTAACTTAAAAATATAAATTTGATGTACCAAATTATAAATGGATTATTACCTTTTTGAAAAAATATAACAATTTACTATTGCTCTTATTTTTATAAACACATATTTAAAAGAGATAACAACAGTAACACGTCTAACGATAACACATACTTATGGAGCATTCACTATCGAAAAACATATACTCATTAAATCAAAATCTCTTACAAATTTGTTTGTTTTCTATTATGAAACTAAAACTTATAAGTTAAGCATTACATGCTATTATTTTACACGATTCATTGTGCGGTACAATTTTGGTATGACATCCATAAATTGTAATGTATATGTCCCGCCTATGAAAATTAACTATCGGGATAGTAAAGAACTACAAAACAAGTGATTCACATCCAAACCCAATCAACCTTATAAATCACGGATGTTCAACATCTGCAACACCGCAAACACATTGACTTGTATTATTTAAGCATATAGGTACATTTATCCAAACTGTAGACATTAAAAATACAGAACTAGGCATCCAAAAGTCATACATGTATATACATATATATATATAGATCCCTCCACACACACATATATATATATATATATATAGGTGAGATTACAGAATCTAAAGGATCTCGATCCAATTATAAATTTATTCATAATTTTGATCAAAAGATCTTCGGGTTTGATTAGATTGATCGTTGAAACAAAAGATAACTAACTAAAAATCTTAGATCCAATAGATCTAAATCTTTTTTGTTTAGATTTTACACTTATTTTGATTTCGGATTGAATACAAAAATGTTAAAGATGGAGAAGATGGGAAGAAGTGGCTACCAAGGTTTGATTGATGACCGTATATATTTTAGCTTCATATATCCCGCCCGTGCCCTATTAATAGTTTCACATCATTCCCATTAATCTTCTTTTCCCAATTATTTTGGTGCCAAATCTATCAGCAGAGGACTAGTGATTTTCAGAGCACGTGTAGTGGGTCTCAATTTGTCACCCAGTTTGAAAAATGTGTTCTGCAATCTACAAAATTGTTCTGCAATATTTACCTGTTCAGAGTGTCAACAGAGAAATAATGCATGCTCATATGACTCCAAATGTTATAGCATAAACAATTTTCACTGACTCTATCTTTGATGAATATCAGAGATAACCAAGAAGAATGATCTAGGGCATGAAGAAATCCGACTTGCATATATATATATATATATATATATATATTTATAACATATAGAATTTATTTGTCATTGTGCTAAAAACGATGTTTTTTAACAACGGGCCGGAAAACGGGATACATCTGAATACAGCTGTTTCTATTATGGAGATCTGTTTTATCATTGAGGCACAAACAACTTAAGTGATTATTAAAATACACCTGAATACTCGGTGCATTTTCCTCTGTTGCTTAATTTCAGCGGTTATAAAATCTTTAATAAAGTAATTTTTGTAAAATCGGATGCAACCTTGTGCAAGACGAGGTCGCAAAATGCAAAGTTGAAACTAAATTTTATTGTTTGAAAGGAAAAAAATAATATATACATTTTTTAAAACAAAATCTTTATATACTTTTCCGATCTTCCAAAACAACGAATCTCTACTAAATTCTACTTATGAACATGTATTTGATAGAATTTTTGGATTAAAAAACCTAGACTATTTTATCGATATTTCCCATTTAATAAAATATATGTATGTTTGAGCATATCCATTAAACACGTTTAATCATGTGCTGATAAAGTTTTTGAATCTATTCATCTCATCCAGAGAAAAGGTCGCACTCTATCAAAAGATATCAATATTAACATTTGCTAAATTTTTCTATATTATTGAAAATTTAATAATATTAATTTATAATCAAGAGATTAAGAAATTATGTACTTTGGATTAGAAATTTTAAATTATCAACCAACCATTTACAAACGCATCCATGATGCATGGTCGAACAACTGGAAATGGTGGCAAATACTTTGATACTTCATACATGGTTGAAGAGCATCATAGAGGAAAGGCGATTGGTTGCTGTTCGAAAGGACTAAATGACTCACAAGAAGAAATCTTTGTGTGGGAGAGATTAGAAACAAAGAAAATCGTTAATACCAACAGCGATATCAACATGCATAGAAATATTATTCATGTTCTCTCCTCTTGGTTTCTATAACTTGTTTAAAATTCCACCCCTCCTATAATTTTTTTTTTGTAAAATTTTAGATTTTTGAATAGAATTAAGATAACATTATTATATTTATCTAATTATTAAAATGGTTTACTTCGAGCCTCAATTCATCTGAATTTTTTCTATTTAATTTATCAACCATTTCAAAATTATTATAAATATGATTTATTATATTATTATTTTCATTGCATAATTTTTTGCAAACGTTATGTACTTTAAAAAATATTCTTAAATTCAGATTAATTACACGCATATAAACATGTTGAACGTGTTTATATCCAAACAAAATCTAGATTCAAATTAATTCTTCATACTAGAATATATCTTGATTGACATGATAGCATTTCAGCCGTGTGTAACTTTTGAGAAATATTACAATGAATCATTTAAATTTACTAAGTTTCTGTTCATATATACGCCGTGCACTGTTTAACAGTCTGTTAATTAGAAAGTATATATAAATAGGTACAGCTAGCCGTACAGCAATTGATTTGGTTTGGCTGCTTAACTTTGTTTAAAGCTGAATTTGAGCACTGGACACTTTGATGAATATTACCCGTGAATGTTTGGAATTGCATGGCTGTGTAGCTTTTTGTGACTGATTTTGAGCATTTTTAAGTAACTAATTTGATTATAGGATCACGAGCCAGAATATTCTTGTTCTTGTTTGTGCTTACATGCTTATTAGCAGGTACGAACTATGAACATTCTTATATGCAATACATTATTTATTTATACAATCCGTATTTATTTATTAAGTAACATTAATATTTTTAATATTTATTCAAAAATAATAATTGTGATTCTCATTAATAAGAGTATTTCAGGTACTATAAAAGCTACTATAAATATAAATACAGACTAAAAAGTAATTAAGGCAAAATAGCCAATTATATTATGCTGAGTCTTCTGGACTCTTCAATCTCCCCCTTTGGCATTTTGTGGAACCATAACACTTATTTTGATGCAGAGACAGTAACTCACTCCCCCTATCATATAGATCTTCATACTTCAATCATATTTGCATCAATAAATCAGAAACAATATATATAATCTCAAAGCTCCCCCTATCAGCCAGACATAGATAGAGCTATTCATACACATTTCATAGCAGTGTTCCAAAATAAATGGACACAACATCCAAAATAAATGGCCACCAAGGCATAAAAAATAATCATCACAATATTCTCCCCCTCGGGAACAGAAAATGTGCCAAAGTATCAAATATCCAGAAAACAAAACAAACATCCAGAATGTAGCAAAATACTGAGTGCAAAAGAGAGAGAGAAAGTAAAAAAAAAGATCTCAGAATGCATCAGAACCACTGGTCTCATCCTCAGTCTCTTCAAGAGCTTCCAGCTCCTCTTGAAAGTCCAGCATCTTCTGTCTATGATATCGGATTAGCCCTCGAAGCTCCTTCTTCTCACAATAGCATAGTTCACCTCAGCTGGTTCCTCTTCTGAGTCTGCCTCTTCTTCCCCAGCCACTGCAGGTAGATCATTTCTCTTCCTGAGAATGGACTTGTTAACTTGTAAATCATCACAGAAAGTGATCTTATCATCTAGTCCATCAACTAAACCAACATGATATAGCAAGCCTGTAATATGGGCAGGATAGGTGATGTACTCATCAGATTTCTGATGCTGAGCCACTAGCAGAACCCTATCATAGATAAACCATCCCAGATGCTGAGCCACTAGCAGAACCCTATCAAGATTCTGGTGCCAATGCAGTACATCAGACATGCCATCTCCTCAGTCACAACAGATACATTGGTAGACATGGCCCATATATTAGCAACAGCCCTGTACAGACAATAATACTTCTGAGAAAGATAAGCTGCCTTGAGAGTCTTGTCTGCACCCCATTCTCCAAGTGTGCCCCCTGTCAGCTCCAGTGCTACCACATCATAATCCAAAGTAAAACCTTCTGGATAAGCACTATTTGGGCAGATGGAATCATGTCTCCCTGTTCCTAACACCTGATTGATTAAAGGAGCATTAAATCTATAGAGCTTGCCTCTGAGATAGACTTTTCTGTACCAGGCAGAATCTTGAGCACTGTTTGTTCCTCTCAGGTTTGCATAGAATTACAGCACCAGAGAATGATTGGCCTTCATGCAGAAGTTTGCTGGTCCAAACATGTGAATTCTCTTCATAAAAGTCACAAAACCAGGATGTTTAAACTTCTCAGTCAATTTATTTTCCACATGCATCTTCCTGTTGATCAACCCTTCATACACAGTCATTACTCTCCTAGAATAAAAGATATCATCCCAAGCATTTTCCAGCAGGGGATTGTCATCTGGAAACACTAATGACACCTCAGCTGCCTCATCACCCTCCTCAGGCTCAGATTCAGAGCTACTACTCTCATGGTCTTCTGCAACTGGCTCAACTGTCTCATCACCCTCCTCAGGCTCAGATTCAGAGCTACTACTCTCATGGACTTGTGCAACTGGGTCTGCAGATGGTACTTCTAGTAGTGGGACTTCTTCAAAGTCCAGATTGAGCTCTGGAACTTCATCCCTCCTCTGCTCACTAGGGAAGACTTGAATAACTGGAGGAAGAGAGTTCTTCCTCAACTTCTCCCTCTTCAACTCCCGAGGCTTCTCAAATTTTACAGTTAAAGGATGGCTATCCTCACTGTCTGGTGCTGTCTCTGTTAGAGGTTCCATCATGATTCTGACATTCTCCAAAATCCTATCCACATTCACTGCCTGCTCAGCTTCACCAGGCTTCTCCTGTTCCACAGTTCCTTCTACTGCCTGCTCAACTTCAGCATGCTTCTCCTGCTCAACAGTCCTTGTACTGAACACTCCTTGACCTCTCTTCCTCTTCCTCTGATAAACCTGCTTAACAAATTTTCTTGGTGCTGCCTTTTCTGAACCCAAAGTCTGCTCAGATTGATCATCAATTTCTGAACTCTCATAGAAGAAGTTCAAGTCTGGTCCCCCTTCAAACTCAACCCCTACCCTAACTGTAGGATTACTCTCATGAGCCACAGATTCTGGTGTGGCTCTAGTGATATTCAGACCAAGCTGTTCAGCCAGAAATAAATCTTCCATAGTGGGAATGGAATCAATAGGTAAGTTGGATGGAAGATTGCCCATGGTGGTTTAGACACAGAAGTAGGTTGAAACACACACAACTACTCACAGAAATCTCAGAAATCCTCAACTATCACAACTCCTAGGTGCGGCAAGCACTCTAACTACTAAATCAGCCAGAAAAACTCAATCTTTAAGCAGTTTAGAGCTAAATACCTTTTGCATGCACTGATTTGGGGTTGAAACTCCAGTCGACTAAAACCCAGATTTTTCTTGTTCTTGGACTCTCGATTTGACAATGTATTGCTCAGACCAGATTGCGGTTGCGATGAGAGTCGATCGATGCACTAGTTTGATGATGAGCTTTGATCAATCGCCGGTGGAGGTTGTCTTGAAGTGGGAACGACGGAGCTACAGTAATTAGGTGAAAAAGGGACAAAGATTTTCCCTCTTATATTTAATATTTTCAGAAATTCAAATCCGAACCCAAATTGGAAAATAAATCCACAATTGCACACTGGTCCCCAATTTTAATGAAATCACTGATTATTCCCCATAAAATAAATATGTAGCCAAGATTATATCCTCAACCCGTATGGATATTTTAGCCCACTGATATCAACTCTTTCAGCCCATTGACTAGTCAAGCCCAATAGTCTATCCTCTTCATTTCGGCTAACTCTTCAGAGTTTAAACACACTGACTTCTCAGTGTTTAAACATACTCGACACCAACTTCTTTTTGTATTTTTCTTTTTCCAAAAAATAAAAGAACGCAAAGCAATAAACACTAATATACAACAAATAAGAGGTGATCAGAGGTACCTCAAATTCGACAAACACCTAAGTGTTGTCTTAGTGTCTCAAATGTTGCAGAGTCCAGTGGTTTAGTGAAAATATCTGCATACTGTTCAGCACTAGGAACAAATTCAATGATCAGTTCCTTCTTTTCCACCAAGTCTCTGATGAAGTGATGCTTGATATCTATGTGCTTTGTCTTCTTATGATCAACAGGATCATGGGAGAGATCAATGGCTCCCTTATTATCACATTTTATAATTAGGGCATCCTGCTGGAATCCATAGTCTTTTAACATCTGCTTCATCCACATCAGTTGCTGGCAACAGCTTCCAGCTGCTAAGTACTCAGATTCAGTGGTAGACAGTGAGATAGAATTCTGCTTCTTGCTGTACCATGACACTAGATTCCCTCCTACATAGAAACATCCTCCAGTAGTACTCTTCCTGTCTTCTGAATTTCCAGCCCAATCAGAATCACTGTAGCCAATAATCTCAGCTTGACTTCCTCTAGAGTACCAGAGACCATAATCAGCAGTCTCATGCACATATCTGATGATTCTCTTGACTGCAGACAGATGACACTCCTTGGGATCAGACTGAAATCTTGCACATAGTCCAACACTCAAACAAATGTCTGGCCTACTTGCAGTGAGATATAATAAACTCCTAATTATACTTCTATACAACTTAATATCTACCTTCACACCATACTTGTCATAGGTCAATTTCTCCGTAGATGCCATTGGAGTTCGCATATTCTTAGAATCGTCCATCCCAAATCTTTTAACCAAGTTTAAAGTGTACTTAGTTTGATTGATGAAGATACCTTCCTTGTGCTGTTTAACTTGAAGCCCCAAAAAATATGTCAATTCGCCAACCATGCTCATTTCAAACTCACTCTTCATCATTTCTATAAAGCTATCAACCAGCTTTTGAGATGTTGACCCAAAAACAATATCATCTACATAGATTTGAGCAAGCATAATATGTTTTTCATGTTTAAACACAAAGAGCGTTTGGTCTACTCCCCCTCGTCGATAGCCTTTCTGCAACAGAAATTGGGTGAGACGCTCATACCAAGCCCTGGGAGCTTGCTTAAGACCATATAACGCCTTTTTTAGTCTGTACACGTGATCAGGCAAATACGGATCTTCAAAACCCTTGGGTTGTTTCACATATACTTCTTCCTTGACGATGCCATTTAAAAATGCACTCTTTACATCCATCTGAAACAACTTGAACTTCATAACACAGGACATAGCAAGCAAAAACCGAACAGATTCTAACCTTGCAACCGGAGCAAAGGTTGCATCAAAGTCGACACCTTCAACTTGAGTATATCCTTGAGCGACCAGTCTAGCCTTGTTTCTGGTGATATTACCATCTCCATCAGACTTGTTCTTGAAAATCCACTTAGTGCCAATGACATTGACACCTGGAGGTCGTGGAACAAGATACCATACATCACTCCTTGTGAACTGCTCCAGTTCCTCTTGCATGGCAGAAATCCAATACTCATCATTCAATGCTTCCTTATGATTCTTGGGTTCTATGGAGGAGAGAAAACATTGCAGCACATGCATCCCAGCATTCATTTTAGCATAGTCTTTCCGTTCCGTTTGCGTTAGATTATACGTGTTAGGTAGAGGATTGACAGATGTAGCTAGATCAGATATTGTAGCTTCAGATACTGTGTTGCTTTCAGAAGCATCAGATGATGTTGTAACATCAGGCAATGTTATAACATCCAACAGTGTTGTAACATCAGATAGAGATGAATCAATATCTAAACTAATTGGCTGCTCAGGTTCATCTTCAAGTAGGATTCCGCTACTGATGTCCTTCAGATCTTTAATGACCACATTGTTGGACTCCATCATGACATTTGTGCGATTATTGAAAACCCTGTAAGCCCTGCTATTTGGAGAATAACCAAGAAAAATACCAACATCAGCTCGTTTATCAAACTTACCGAGAGGTTCACGATCTCTGAGGATGTAGCATGCACTCCCAAATATATGGAAGTAAGAAACATTTGTCTTCCTCCCTTTCCAAAGTTCATAGGCCGTTTTCTGAGTGAAAGGTCGAAGATAGACTCTGTTTATTGTATGACATGCAGTATGAACTGCCTCAACCCACCATTTCTTAGGAGTATCATTTTCTGCCATCATAGCCCTTGACATGTTGATGATAGTCCTGTTCTTGCGTTCAACAATACCATTTTGCTGTGGTGTGATCGGAGCAGAAAACTCATGCTTGATTCCAAGTTTGGCACAGAAATCCATCATAGTAGAGTTTGCAAACTCTACAATTTTCTGATGAACACGACTTCTTTTAAAATTTACAATGTATTTGAGACTATAAAAATAAAACTCCGGACTTTATATAGCAACAACAAATGTGTACTATTTTGTCGATAAGATCGGAGAAATATGACATACTATCACGTAAAAAATGTGTACTATTTTGTCGATAAAACTTACCTTAAAAATGCTCCTAAATGCAATCTCTTTAGAAGAACATTCATTCAAAATATTTTAGAATTGGCCAACAAGGATTATAATAAGTTAAATTAATATCCAATATACTAATTTTATTAAAGGATAATTTTTATTAAAGAATACAATTAAAGACATCCATAAATTGTAATATATATGACCTGCCTTCATGAAAATTAACTATCGCGATAGTAATGAACCACTTAACAAAAGATTCACATTCAAACCCAATCAACCTTATAAATCACGAATGTTCAACATCTACAATACTGCGAACACATTGACTTGTATCATCCAAACTCATGTAGACACATTAAAAATACATACTAATTAAGCATCCAAAAAATCATATATAGGTGTGATTACAGAATCTAAAGGGTCTCAATCTAATTATAAATTAATTTAGGATTTTGATCAGAAGGTCGTCGGGTATATTAGCTTGATCCTTTTGTGTAGATTTTACACTTACTTTGATACCGGAATGAATAAAAAAATGTTAATCATGGAGAAGATGAAGGTGGCTAGCAAGGTTTTTGGCAATCATGGTTTAATTCATGACCGTATATATATGTTAGCTTCATGTATCTCGCGCGTGCCCTGTTCAGAGGTTCATATCATTCGCATTAATGTTGTTTTCCCAATTATTTTGGTGACAGTCTATCAGCAGAGGACTAGTAATTTTCAGAGCACACATGTAGTGGGTCTCAAAAATCAAACCTTAATTTCCATGTTGAAAATATTTGCATTAAACCTTAATCACGAAGAAGAAGAACAAAAATAAAACTGTAAATTTAATTAGCAGAATTAATTGGTTCAAGTTGAAGATGGGTGCCATAGGAATAGATCATGGGACAACTTATTCATGCATGGGGATGTGGAAGAATGATAAGGTGAAAATCATTCCAAATGAGCTTTGGCAACGCAACCACGCCCTCTTGCGATGACCTAATTCATAATAAATGTAGGGATATTTTTTTAATTTAAACCGTGATTGATGGGGTTTTGAGGGCGTTCTCCCTTTTTCATTAAAATCAGCTTAAGAGTTGCCAAATAGGCTTACATTTGTTGAGGTTAGGAGAAGTTTCTAAACATCTATCAATCTAAATCTTCTCCGTACTTGTGGTGGTAACACCATAATTATCCATGACTCTATCGTCATGCTGCACGGTTGCACGCTGTTCCTAACTCTAAAAATTGCGACGAAATGCATCTGAACCTCTTAAAATCTAATGCCCGAAAGCATCTAACTATCTGGCAGGTGAAACATCAGTAACTTGAACCAACCCCAACATTAAAGTCAGAGTCAACCAAGTCCACCAGTCTAAATTCGTTCACAGAGTCGCCAGAAATACATCGTCAAGACTATTCTAACTTGGATTTCTCCTGCATTGTTTAACAGAATAGAGACTAGAAACCTAGGGGATTTTCCATAGCACGACTAATCCGTTAACAAGGAAAACAACAGACACAGAATACTTGATAAACTAATCCAGATAATTATGCAAAAAGACCCAAGTGAAGTACATATTTCATCTGACATAAATAAATAAAGAAAATAATAGAAACCATTCATCTGCAACTGGATCCAGATACTGACGGTGGATGTGGTGGCACGTGATTGCACGCGCCGGCGCATTGCGTCAGAATGGAGGCGCATTTTCCCAGCGAAGGATGAGATCCGATGATACGCCGGCCTGTTCACAACTCCGACGGTGCGTGGTAGCTAGGTCGGCAGCGCGTGAGACGCGTGAGTTTGCCTCTGTGTCCGATCTAGTCCTGTAGGAGCCGGATTTGTTGCCCCTTGTAGTTCCGGCAACAAAAGCGGCGGTTTTGGCGGTCCTCCGGATCTGGCAACCCCACTGCCGACGACTGTTGGAAACTGTCTTTCCGGCGTCCTCACACATCGGCAAGGAGGATATTCGCGTCGGTGGACTTTCCTTCATTTTTTTGGATTGCGGCGGCTGTTTGGAGCTGACGTCGTTGTCGGGAATGAACATTTTCCGGCGAGTGGGAGAGAGGGTGGTTGGATACTGAAAGGGAAATGGTATGGTGGTGGAAGGGGTGGTCGGGCTGGGCGAGGAGCGCCGCCGTTAGCCCCGAACCACCCCTCCGATGTTTAGATCTGGTTTTGGGGGAACCGACAGAGGAGAGAGCCGACAAAGGATAGAGAGCTGCAGACTCTTGAATCTTCTCTATTGTAGAGAGTTGTAGGGATATGTCTCTATTAACGTGTGACAATCTGAGTGCAATTTTCCTCCCTGCTAATCCCGTTCTTCATCATCGCTCTAAGCACATCAGAATTTTCTACGTATATCCTGAAAATATTCTACGTATATTTTGTACAACTAAAATATATAGACAAATTCAGAGACAGTAAAAGAAGAAATTTATGGTAAATATAATTTACACGTTAATAGTCTCCAATATAATTTACACGTTAATAGTCTCCAAACTTGTAAAATGCTAAAAACCAATCAAAATTTTGTTTCATATTTACAAAATCCCAACCCAACCAAACAATGTTTTTGCAAAATCAGACTCTCAAAATTCCAAACAAAAACCCAAAATAAGAATCAGATTCTCAAAATTCTCTCCAACCAAACACACATTTCGTTCTTGTTTTTGTCAAAATACATGTACATTTATTTGTTTATTAAATGAATGATTGGATATCTATAATCTATAATGTATACTAGCTAGGGTGACCGCGCGTTGCGCGGTGTGTGGTGTGTTTAAGGCACTGTTAATTTAGAATTTGAAAAGATTTTGTCATCTAGAACTATGTTGTGTTTTATATTTTTGATTAATTCATAGACTATTTTCGTAAATTTAATCTATTTTACTTAATTTTGTATTTCCCCCAATAACATACCACAACTCTGTCTTGATATTTTTTAGTCATGGAAACAAAGATTTAACAAATTCATATGTATAGCAAAACTTGAAACAAAGAAATTGGGCTTTTATTTATAAAAATTTAATCAAAGAGTTGATAAACTTGTTTCATAAACTGATCACATTTATATTAATTTCAAATATTTTATTTCTATAAAACATAAATGGTAGCGGTGCCAAAGGATATGGTTGATGTATTTATATTATTAGAAATTCTCAAAAGAGACCGTCCAAATTATAGACTAGACTCAATGTAAAGAAAAAAAACGCGCGGGGCTGTGTTGAAAAGACATGAAATATACGGGGACTTCTTTTGCAATTACATAAAATAGTATAGTATAAATATAAAAATCCTCTTTCTCTCTCCCCCACTTTTCATCTTCTCCAGAGCTCTTGTTTTTCCCCCAAAATCCTTCTCTCTCGTTTTCCCCCAAATCCTTCGCTCTCGTTTTCATCTTCTCAATGCTACCCTAAATTTCTTCTCAATTTGATGCGATTTTTCGATTCCAAAAGCGATGAGGATGTGCGATCTATCAAGTAAATTTTCGGATCTCTTTAATTTCGTCGGCTTTGTCGATTTGTTCGCGGATTTTTTTTATTTGTTAGTGTTCTGTGTTGTAGATCGGAGCGTTATGGTGTTCGTGTTCATGTTTAATTAGATGTTTAGATGATTTGATTTGTTCAGATGTTCGTGTTCATGTTTGGGACTATAATGTTGACCTTATGTGCTTAAAACCTCATTTTCTGATCTGTTTGAGGCATGAATGGCCAGATGTGAGGATTGGTGTGTGAAAATTGGATAGGGTAGCATGTGTAGATGTTCGTGTTCATGTTTGTGCCTATAATGTGTACCTTATGTGCTAAAATCCCCATGTTCTGGTCTGTTTGAGGCATGAATGGCCAGATGTGAGGTTTGGTGTGTGAAAATTGGCTAGGGTAGCATGCTTAGATGTTTGTGTATGTTTGGGATTATAATGTAGACCTTATGTGCTTAAAACACCATGTTCTGGTCTGTTTGAGACATGAATGGCCAGATGTGAGGTTTGGTGTGTGTAAATTGGCTAGAGTAGCATGTTTAGATGTTCGTGTTCATGTTTAGGACTATAATGTGGATCTTATGTGTTAAAATCCCATGTTTTGGTCTGTTTGAGGCATGAATGGTCATAAGTGAGGTTTGGTGTGTGAAAATTGGTTAGGGTAGCATGTTTTGATGTTCATGTTTATGTTTGTGCCTATAATGTGGACCTTATGTGCTAAAATCTCCATGTTCCGGTCTGTTTGAGGCATGAATGACATGATGTGAGGTTTGGTGTGTGAAAATTGGCTAGGGTAGCATGTTTAGATGTTCATGTTCATGTTTCTACCTATAATGTAAACCTTGTGTGTTAAAATTCCCATATTCTGGTCTATTTGAGGCATGAATGACAAGATGTGAAGTTTGATGTGTGAAAATTGGCTAGGGTAGCATGTTTAGATGTTCATGTTCATGTTTCCGCCTATAATGTGGTCCTTATGTGTTAGAATCCCCATGTTCCGTTCTATTTGAGGCATGAACTACCAGATGTGATGGTGTGAAAATTGGTTAGGGTAGCATGTATAGATGTACATGTTCATGTTTGTGCCTATAATGTGGACCTTATGTACTAAAATTCCCATGTTCCGGTCTGTTTGAGGCATGAATGATCAGATGTGAGGTTTGGTGTGTGAAAATTGGTTAGGGTAGCATGTTTAGATGTCCGTGTTCATGTATGGAACTATAATGTGGACCTTATATGCTTAAAACCCCATGTTCTGATCTGTTTGAGTCTTGAATGACCATATGTGAGATTTGGTGTGTGAAAATTTGGCTAGGGTAGCATGTTTAGATATTCGTGTTCATGTTTGGGACTATAATATGGACCTTATGTGCTTAAAACCCCATGGGCGGATGTGAGGTTTGGTGTGTGAAAATTGGTTAGGGTAGCATGTTTAGATGTTCATTTCATGTTTCTGCCTATAATGTGGACCTTATGTGTTAAAATCCTCATGTTCTGGTCTGTTTGAGGCATGTATGGCAATATGTGAGGTTTGGTGTGTGAAAATTGGTTAGGGTAGCATGTTTAGATTTCCGTGTTCATGTTTCTGCCTATAATGTGGACCTTCTGTATTAAAATCCCCAGGTTCTGGTCTGTTTGAGGCATGAATGGGCATATGTGAGGTTTGGTGTGTGGAAATTGGCTAGGGTAGCATGTTTAGATATTCATGTTCATGTTTCCGCCTATAATGTGTACCTTATATGTTAAAATCCTCATATTCTGGTATGTTTTAGGCATGTATGACCAGATGTAAGATTTGGTGCAGTCCAATGAACAGTGCAGCCCAATGAACAGTGCAGCCCAGTGAATAGTGACAGATTAGTGAATAGTGCAGTTCAGTGAATAGTAACGGACCAATGAATAGTGCGCGTGAATAGTTTTAGCGCGTGAATAGTAACTATTTTGAGTATATTGCAATTAAGGACCTCCTTGTTTTATTTTACCATACCATTACTATATAGTCCTTGGTCTATAACATGGACGGTCTCTCCAGAGACTTTCTCTTATATTATATACAATATACAAGCTAAATTATTTCTTTGAATAAACTAATTTAAAATTAGTGCTGATATTAATAAAATATTACATTCAAAAAAGATAATTTGAAATGGTAGTTCATTTTCAATAAATATTAAAATGATCTTTTAATAAATTAATTTATTAGTTTCACATATGTATAAGTGCTCTTAAATATCTTTAGTATCAAATTATAAATTTAAAAGTAAGGAAATATTTAATTTATCTTTTGTTTAAAAAAAATATTCGTGATCTTCATAAAGAAAGAAATCAATTAAATATAACTTTCACTATTCAACCAATATTTGTATCATAATAAATTGATCATTTCTATTATACACCTAATATTCAGCTGATACCAGAATATATACAATTAATATACCAGGCTAATATTTCTATAAATAATTATTCAAAAATTATCTGTTTACATCATTTAGTAATTAAATATTTAGAAATATAATGCTAAAATTTACATGTTTAGATTAATCTAGCATTACTAAACTAAAGGATATCAAATTAAACTCACCTTCTTTATACGAAATCATGCTGCCTGTCTCCATCCCGGTCCATTGATATCTAGACCATATTTTTCGGGCACTTTGATAGGGAAAACACATAAGGCATGATAAGCATATAAGGTTCTCACATGGATGAGGTTTTTAAAAGCTTAGAAAACCAGCCAAAACAAAAGAAAAAAACTAGTGAAATTTGTTCAAGGCCAAAAAGTAGTTTCCTTTCCAGAAAATATCTTATTGATAATTTATTTATTCGGTCGTGCTGAGGTGTTGTACCTCCTCCAAGCTCAAAAAATAATAAACAATCAAAGTACGTGAAAGTACTCATAAGCATATCAGCTTACCTTAATCTACATAAACCCTGAAAATCCGTATTGCTTATAAAGCCTAATTATTTTGTCGTCGTTCTTTTTTTTGTCATTCTTTGTATGGATCTACCAAATAATTGTTTTCGTACACCGATCTGCTCCCATCGCTCTTCAGAAATTTAAACCTTTTGAAGTGGATTGCCTTCTGATCTGCAAAAGGAAACATATCTTATTTAGCATTAGCAAACATGATTTCACGGACATTAAACTGTTTCAAGAAAATATTAGCAGGGACAATTCAAGGTTTCACCTCCATCAATTCATCAATACTTTGTTAGTAAGAAATTAAAAATAAAGTTACGGGAGAATGAGAAATTGAGGGATTATATAATAAAGATAAATAAAATAAAATATATCATACCATAGTTAACATAATTAATTTAGTATATGATATACGCTTAAGGTTAATCAAGGAATGCGTTCGAATAAAATATGTCATTTAGAAAATATGTAAAATCCTACCTAAAAAACATGTTGTGCGAGGAAAATAGTACGAAGAGATAAGAAGTAGGAAATTGCGGTGCTAAGAGAGGAAAAAGTAAGAGTTAAACTGCCGCTCATATTTGTGGTAGCTTGCGGCGGAGACGTGGTGGATCTTAGATACTACATCGTTTATGTATTGTTGTATATATAATAAATATTAATATATATTCGCCGGAGCAATATCTCTTCTAATTCCCTTTAAAATTAACCACGTTGCTCTTACGTCAAGTGACTTTTTCTTTATAAATTGAATTATTTTAGAATTAACCACAAAAAATTACACCTTAATTATATGAACCTTATTTGATAATTTTTATTTTGTTCAAAATACTCTTGTATCTCCTCCTTCTCTAGTATACTTTTCATTCTCTTTTGAACTGAAATATCAATTTTATTAGACTTAAATTAATTAAACTTAACTGAATTATATTGAACAAAAATGAAATTTGCTGGACTAAAAATACTGAATTAAAAAGTAATGTATTGAAAATAAAAATAGTATAACAAAACTAGGCTAAATTTTATCATATTTCATCAGAGTTGAACTTATCTGTAATAAAAAAATTAAAACTTAACTTAATTGAATTGAAGTAAAAATCAATACAATGAAAAATAATAACTTAGGCTGAATTTTAGAACATGTTTCCTCAAACTAAAAATTAAAATTAATTGAATTAGATTAAACTGCTCTGAAAATTACTATATTAAAAATTATTTATATATTAATCTATATACAAATTTAAAGGTCATGTGCAAATATACGGTGCATGAATATTATGATTTGATTTCTTCCTCTGTTCCTTAATTTTATAACGTTATAAATCCTAAATAAAGTAACTTTTTGTAAAATTGGATGCAACCTTGTGCAAGACGAGGTTGCAAAATGCAAAGTTGAAACTGAATTTCTATTGTTGAAGTTAAAAAAAAAAAACTTATAAACATGCATTTATAGAATATTTGGATTTCAAAACCTGGACGATTTTTATCGATCTTTCCAATTTATTGATTAAATATATGTATGTTTGAGCATATCTTATTAAACACGTTTAATCGTGGTAAGAAGTTTTGAATCCATTTATCTCAACCAGAGAAAAGGTTGTACTGTATTTAAAAAATCAACATTAATGTTTGCCCAAGTTTTTCTAAATTATTGGAAATTTAATAATATTAATTTGTTATCAAGAGATCAAGAAATTTTATACCTAAAGCTAGATTAAAAATTTTTAATTATCAACCAACCATTTGCAACCACCGTGGTTGGAGAGGGTGGAGAGGGTAACAAAATAATGGCCAAGTGGTTTAAGTCACCAGACTCAAGTTCTGATTCTCGAAAGAGAGCGTGGTTGCACCTCCATATGCATGGTTGAAGAGGGTTGGAGATGAATGAATGCGATTGATCATCGTTAAAAAAAAAACTATCACAACATAACTCACAAAGAGGAGATACCTACGTGGGAGAATGGATCAGAAAGAAAGAAAATCGCTAATGCTAAAGGATGTTAGTATGAGGCTTAATCATTAGATGGATAGGAATATTGTTCAAAACAGGTTCTCCCCTCCCCGATTTATGTACCTTATGTAAATGTCATGTCCTTTTCTATTTCTATAATTATTGTAAAATTTTAGATATTTGAGTAGGTTTAAGATAATTTAATTATATATTTATTTAATATTAAAATGGCTGACTTCGAGTCTCAACTCGTTGAATTTTTAAATTTAATTTATCAACCGTTTTAATCCAACATGATAAATATGATTTGCATAATATTCATGATAAAATATTCAATCCAACATGATAAAATATTCCTTGCATAATATTTTGCAAACATTATGTACTTCAAAAATCTTCTTAAAATCAAATTACACGCATATAAACATGTTGAACGTGTTTATATCCAAATGAAAGCTAGATTCAAATTAATTCTTCACAAATTAAGCTCTCAATCTAGGCAGATATAAACATTCTTGCATAATTTCTATGCGTGTGGTTCTATAAGCTCTCAATCGAGGTCGTAAATAAATGGCCTATAAAAATAGGTATAGATGCAGATGGAAAATTATTATTATATCAAACCTTTCTTTTTTGGGGTGTAATTAAAATGACTAAATTTATGGGGGTCCTATGAACAATTGCGTCTGGATCTCTTCTTGTCTAAACGCCAGCTTTGGTGGGCTGATTGAAAGCTCCAGTCCTTTCTCTTCACACTCCACGTTTTTTTGTTCATTTTCTTCAGCAACCTTTATCATGTCAAAATTAAGTATTAAATAAATAAATAAATGCAGTTCCAGTAAAATATTATGCTGATGTATGTGCCATGATAGAAGTTCTCAAATTACAGTTTATCAATGCACAATTGCTTTATTTTAGACTTAGTTTATTTATTGTTGTACTAAATTATTTCAGTATTTCTAAATTACACTTAATTAAGCTCAAGAAAGTATTCCTCAAAAAAAAAAAAAAAAAACTCAAGAAGAAGTAAGGCTTAGTTTACTACTGTTTATGCAAAGACAATATTAGCATGCCTAGGTCATATCATGTTATACACTTCCTCTCGTGTCATTAAGATTATCACACAATTTCACAGCTTTGAAGAAGATCACAATTTCATAACTTTTGAAGAAAATTAATGATAAAAATTGAACTGTACATGTCACTTTAAGTGAGACAAGTTTTGTTGACAAATATCAGACACAAGTCCATGGTAAATACAAAGAGGGTTTTAGGCCCTGTCCGGTTCAACTTATTGAAGCACGTTTCAGCACAGCACAGTATCAGCACAGCACAGCACCAAATAAGTTGAAACGGATAGGGCCTTAGGCAGTAAAATGGAAAATGAGGTAATCAAATGAAAATAGCAGGACTGAGTTTATGATGTGGCTTGGGCAATACAATGGCGAGATCGTCATTAGTTCATGGCAATACAATTATAAAAGGTTCTATGGTACCAGTATAGGAAGTTGTATTTTCCCTTACCAAATCAAGAAAAAGAACACATAGTACTGGAGCAGAAGGTTATGCTCATTGCTCAGGCTATACTTTCAGTTGAAACAGAGGGCATGGTGGCAGTTTCTTAACAGTTGTTGATCCGTGTAGTTTGATAAGGAGCTAGGTTTTTGAGATGGAGATTTCTGGAGTTCATTTTGGGTTGCTTCTAATCCATGATGACAAAAAATAGATATACTGTAAAACAAATGGGATGGACATTTTACAGCTATTGAACTGCGGTTTTAAGTCCCTTTTAGACGGTGATTCAACAGAGTCACGTCTAACAGGATATTTACATGGAACATTTCCCTTGAACCACTAAGCAGGTTCATCTGTTTATGTTTGTGCCTTAAGCTAGTTCATCATATTATCTTTATGCTGTGATTTCTGAGCTTTACTTTTTTAGAAATGCAGCCTGTCGAGCCTTATTTTAAGATTATAAGATCAAAAGAAATTTAGGATTTAACATGCTCGATGGATCATTCAAGTATTCAGCCTATTTATTTCCAAGCTCACTTTTTAAAAACTCAAAGCAGGGAATTTTTTCACCGCCCTAAGGCCACTCATCGAAAATCCTCTAAATTGACCAAAGCATGAATTATAGCAATACCTTATTCCGCAAATCAGCATTTTCCTTCAACATAATTTTCTCCTGAATTTGAGAAAGAAGATGGCAATTAATCAGATACCAACATTTCTTTAAGAACCTAGCTACTGATATGCTCAAAAGGATGAAATAAATAAAATATAAATCTTCGGGTTGTTCAGCATATAACTATAGCTAGGAACATGTGCTTATTGTAATTACGATGTAATTTAAACAGACACCTGTTCTTTAAGCCTATCAATCTGTTCCTTGTAGAGAATGTTCTGCAAATTCAAATGAGAAAAAAAGAGTTATATATGCTTCTGATAGGAAAATACTTATAGAAACATACTGTAAATTCTGAGACAGAAATAAATTTTAATAGTCATGCTGCTTAAGCAAAATGCAGATAACACAACTAGGATACCAGCACTCCATTTCACCTGTTTACAAGTGTAATAAACACGTACCTTTCTTAACCTAATGATGCTTATACTTTTCTCTAGCTGTCTTTCTATTTGCTGCAGCTCATCAATGGATGAACGTTCTAGGTTATCTCCCAAGAACTTCCTGCCATGCATATTCCACATCTAATCATCATGCATGCAACTTGTTTTATTCAGATTATAGACTATATAATAGCACAAGGCAGAAATCAATATTTTTGTAATTAAATAATCTAGGTGGATGAGATCTGAGTGTTAGGGCAAAACCGTTTGTTTTCTTCAAGAATCTCCATCTTTTCCCTTAGCTCTGCGACTTCTTGTAATTCACAATTCTGTAAGGAAAGAGATAGAGAAATTTGTTCAGAAACAGCTAATTTATTAAATTCTGACACATGCAACTAAAGAACTAATAATGCAAGTAAATTTTCCAAAATGATATTTAACCTACATGCATGCCTAATTAATATTTCTTCCATGTGATATTTTATTTTCAAGTATTCATTTTCATTTATATTTGTATTCATAAACTTCCATTTAAAAGGAAGCGGGCTAGTACATCTTCTCAGTTCTCACTAATTAAGTTATTAAATTAATTTTCATCTAAGAACGTTAAAATATTGGTATTAATCATTAAAATGTTGTTCAGCTGTCTATTCATTATGTAGTTATTATTATAGCACTGATAGAACTACCCAAGCTTCGTTTTCACTAACAAATGTGATTAATTAACACACAGTACTATAGAGTAATTAACAGAAAATTCAACCTATAACTTTATATCTACTGAAATTTCAATAGTAGACATTTTTGGCTAGTACATAATATGATCATTCTGCATTGTTTTGTTGTAGTTACGGAACCTTACGGCTTAAGCTAAAAACAGGGTATACATGCATGAAAAGGGTCTGAGAAAATAGAATGATTTCAAACCTGAGATTCTGCTTCGCCTATTTGCTTGGCGAGACATAGATTCTTGCTGCTCTTCTGGTAGCGCTCTATTGTACCAGTAGCACTAATTCATAGAAATAACACAATCAATAATTAATGTCTGAGCAAGAATATATCAACAAGATATATATATAGCTTGCTAGGTTTCAGTTAGAAATGGCTTCATGAGAAGTACTGATCTTACATCTATATCACATTTTAATGAACAGCATAATGAAACTATGAAAGAGGATAAAGAACGTATTTCAGTTTATCATATGAGAGAATCAAAGCCATAAAATGATCACCATATATGATACGGGTTGAGGCCATTGTTTTCCCACTAGAACAGTTAAACATGGTTGGTTCACCCGATTTTTCAAGTTTTAAAATTTTATGTTTGGTTCATTAATTTTCGAAAGTACAGATTTCCCCCTTCCAAAGTTTGGTTTTTGTTGAAACTCCATTGTTTAATTAGCATGTAGATGTTATTTGTTCATTGATGATAAGCTAGGTTGGTTTAACTTGTTTTTTGTGAAGGTAAACACATATCATTTATAATTATTAGATGTATTATTATTACAAGAGAAGTAAGATCGCTGATTGAATGTTTTGTAGGTTAGTTTAACTTGCTATTTTTAATAAATATTAGATCAATTATTTGATTTGTGTTTGATTAACAACTGTTAATTATTTATAATACAAGTGTTTGGCTTTCAACTATTTTTAATTTCTCATCTTGATTGAAATAGTGTTTGACATTCAGTTTTTTATATACATACAATTTTTGGTGAAGATAAATACTTCTATCGGTCCACGTGGAAGGTGTACAAGAAAGAAAGTTGAAGTTAAATTATGAATTATTATATAAATGATGGTGATTGAATTTGAGAGAAAAGTGAATGAAATGAGTGGAAGAAAATGATTAACAACTGATGCTGCCAATTAAAAAGAATGTAATTTAAATTGGGATACTCATAAAACAAAATTGTGCATTTTCAATCAGAACCGACGTGATATCTCAAGAAGAATCATACTTTCATTTTATCCAGTTGGGATAGTAAATCCTAAATTAGTGGTTCTCATTTTTTGGAAGAAGATTATACTGACATGCATAATTCCTATCTTACACCAAGTCATAATGGTCAGTTGTCCAAACACCCAGCCACTGGCTAGCTACTAGGTTCACTGTGTCTGTGTTATCAGTATATGGAATAAAAATTTACAAAATTTGTTTCTGTCAAAATTTGTACTTCATAAAAAGTACTGAATATTTATGGTACTAAAACCATTTTGTATTCCTGTTTATTATTCACTCCCATTACTAGGGTTGACACTCTACTGTTTATCATAATTTTTGTTGGCAATTTTGACCACAAATTTGAAATATTATGTGAGGAGTTATATTTCGGTATGATATATATATTTGGAAAGTTTTAAACATGTATTTTCCAAATATCAAAATTATAAATTTTGTTAATATACATCACAAAAATTGTTGATGGTCAAACTTACTGTCAAATAATATTTTTGATTAACTGTGCCAAAGCTAATGAACATTATGAACTGCACAAGCTCAATCTAAAACCTAGCTAGAAAACTCATTTCTCCTCATATATGTATGAGAAAATTCTATATAAAGGGAGATGAACACAATATTATGATTTATTGTAATAATTAGGTTTAATTTAAGAGATTGTTGATGAATAATTATGTTGCTAGTAGCTAATTAGAATAGTTTTATCACCATTTTAATTGGTTAGATATTTGATGTTGTATACATTTTTTTGATTAGTTCATTATAATCACACTAAGGGTTTGTATAACTAAACCAAAATGTAATTAAATATACCAAACTAATCTCTTCTCATACCATAAATTTTGGATGAAACAGTCTCATCTGCAACCTTTTATCTTACTTTAAATAAATTGGTGTTTGTTAATGTTAAACAACATTGTGGTGTTAACCATTTTTTGTTCTGCACATATATGGTGATGTCCTCATAATCTAACACGAATTCACACATTCCAACTTATACAAGCAGAAGAAGGACGTGATTTATGACACTAATAATATTGAAAACCCACTAATTGGGATAGTACAGTTCCTGCTAATTACTTAATCTTTGCTTAAAACGAGGATTAATTTTACATCGCAAATACAAATATCAGAACCCAATAAAGACATGTACGAATTCATATTTCAAATTTTCGATATATATATTCACATTTCTGGACAGAAAATTGCACAGAAGGGTCCCTTCACTTATCTATAGAGCCAGCATACGTACACAACTGTATTATACATTGTATTTCAAAAGCTCCGTATAGTACATTCTTTGATTTGATTGGAAATGGTAAATTTCTGCAAGATGTATGATTTTATATATTCAAATGAAATATGGAAAAAAGATTCAAATTCATATGTATAATTGGTACCTGGAACTGGAGAATTCATAGAGTTTGCCCTTTTGTGAGAAGATTAAGAGAGCAACTTCTGCATCACAGAGAACAGATAGCTCAAAGGCCTTCTTCAAAAGTCCACCTCTTCTCTTTGAGAATGTCACCTGCCTGCTCGTCGCATTCTCGATCCTCTTCATCTCTGTCTTCCCTCTCACCATTTCCACAGAGATATCGGAACGATCCGATTATCGGTCGCCGATTCTCCTATCTGTAAAGGGATTCAAATAATTCAGAGAAAATAAATGAAAGAAAAATTAAAAAAAGCTGGTCTGACCTTATATGGTAAGAGATCAGATCTGCAATATTTGGGTTGCAGATGAGAGTAAAGCAAATAAATAGACAGTGGAAACCCTAAAGCTAATGGGGAGAGATATTATTATGCTCCTTTAGGCTAGAATATGTGCTCGAGGCTTTCCCTTTCTTACTGGTTTCTTTCTTTGATTCTTCATGCGGAATTATTTTGTTTTTTTAATGGAATACTTTTTGGTTTCAAAGTGAGTTGAGTGAAGAGAAGAAGGCAGTGGACAGTAACCGATCCTCATTTGTTTTTATCTTCTTTTGGTAAACTGGCGAGGAGCCTTAAAGAGGTCCCCCACCTGAGAGGAAATTCTGGGCAATACTATATTCTCTAGCAGGGGCCTGCAAGTTGAAAAATCAAAAGTTTGAAACCAACTTGAAATTTAATACAAAGCAGTGACACATGCAGTGACAACAGATTACAAATCTAATCTCAATCTAATCTGGAGTGCATAGGGTTAATCCCAACTCTACATGAGATCAACTCGAAAAATATTTTGATCTGAACCCGATCAAACATGAATATAATTATAAAGATGACTTGTACTCAAGACCCATGTTGAGTGGTTAGTTTTTATTTTTGAAATAAAAGATTCATATATAATTATTTAAGTTAGTAAAATTGATAAGTCTGTAGTTATTACCTGGATTTATAGATATCATTGGACGTAAGTCCGAATATATAGTCATTGGGTCTATTTGCTTAATTGGTCCACTCTTTATATGGCATAAGTCCATTATGAGTGATATATTCGGATGAGATCGAATCTGCTTTTCTGAAAAGTAATTACGGTCAAATCAATGATTTGGTAATTATATCAATCACTGCCTTGATCGTAGGCAGTTACCATGATCAAAGGTGAGTTGAACACTATAAATATATACTTAATTATGATTCCTACTTGTGCTTATCACAAAAGAGACATATTGACTTAAGAATCGGAGTATTTATCATCTAGCACCTCGGGGGCTTTGTTTTACTAGTCTGCTCGTGACTGTACCGGATTGACACGTGTAGAAAAGAGCATCCATCAATTTAGCACGTTCAGTGGGATCTATTTCTCACGTTTTGATTCTATGTAATCATGTCAGGCCAAACCAATAACGTCCGAAGAAGTGAGCGTCTACGGCAACCCACTGTCAACGATGCAAGGGAAAACCCCTATCAGTGTCCCCGATGCAGAAACTATCGTGGATCTCAGCCCACGACGGCAACACAGAGCACATCCACATTGTTTCCTCTTTATCCTGAAGGAGTAACCAGATCTGAGGCTGATCCCTCGCAAGTAGGGTCGTCGCCTCAGCCGGGGCTAGATTTCCATCTTTCCTCCCCTTCTCAATCTGGCAACTCTTCCCAACCACGACAAGAAGAATACGTTGTACAAGAAATACCTCGGATATCAATCCACACAGATCTGGAATATACCAACAGACAACGTGAAAGGACGGAGCCTTCACGGGTTGTATGGAAACGGAGGATGATGGAGAGGCACATTCTACCATTCTACCATCACTTCGTGGATTTGTCTTTGGACTGTGTTGATAGAACAAATTGTCTGATTATTCACCAGCTCAGACAAAACATCAATGATTACGGTCTCTACCGTATGTTGTGTTCCAAAAAACCTACTACTCTTCAACAATTGCAAGGAATTGTGGATAAGTACACTTCTAATGAAGGACATACAAAATTAAAGAATGAGGTTGACAAATTCCGGTTACGGGCTCTACTGTGAGTTGGGTTCCGAAAAACCTACTACTCTTCAAAAATTGCAAGCAATTGTAGAAAAGTACTCTTCTAATGAAGAATAAATGAAAATGAAGAAGGAGATTGACAAATTTCGGGACTCCAAACCTATCAAATATGAAAAGTGAAGAAAAATGGAAGCAGAAAATTTATGTATATTGATTGTTATGCATCTGTACAAATAGATCAGACCATATATATATATATATATATATATGGTGATCTGATCAGTTAGCTAAGCTAAGGAACTAACTAGCCTAACTGTAATTAGTTAGAGTATCTAATTAACTAATAGTCAGTCAAAGATGACTACTAACTGTTGACTAGACTAACAAACTAGTCTAAGCTAACTGTGCAGTGCAGAAACCATGCTAACTACGCTAACTGTACATTATTGTAACTGTAAGCTAACTGTACATTATTCAACAGTCCCTCCTCAAGATGGAATTGGGGAAGTAGACAATCCCAGCTTGTCAAGGACGAAAGAAAACTTGGGAGCCGCCAAAGCCTTTGTGAACAGATCAGCCAATTGGACAGTAGTAGACAAAAACTGAGGAGCCAGAAAACCAGAAAGAAACTGGTTCCTGACAATGTGGCAGTCCACCTCTATGTGCTTGGTCCTTTCATGAAAGACTGGATTGGAAGTAATGTAGAGAGCAGCCTTGTTATCACAGTAGAGGGGATTAGGCTTGGAGACAACAATATCCAAATCAGCAAGCAAATAGGAGAGCCACTGTAATTCTCTAGTGGTTGCTGCCATGCTCCTGTATTAAGCTTCTGCAGTACTACTTGAAACAGTGGACTGCTTCTTGGATTTTCAGGAAACAAGTGAAGAGCCAAGAAAAACACAGAAACCTGTAAGAGATCTCCTAGTAGTTTTGCAGGCAGCCCAATCAGCATCAGAGAAACTATTAAGATCTCCAGAAGTTTCTGAATAACTGGAAATGTTGAAAAGAGAACCAGTTTTGAAAGAAAGACCAAGAGAGGGACAGCCACTCAAGTATTTAAGAACATGAATGACACCCCTAAATTGAGCCTCAATAGGAGCATGAACAAACTGGCTCAGGTGTTGAACAGCAAAGCTAACATATGTCCTGGTGAAGTTTAAGTATAAAAAGCTTCCCAATGAGCCTTCTACACAAGCTTGGATCTGTCAAAAGAGGAGACTTGTCCTCAGTGAGCTGTGTTCCAGGATGTAAAGGAGTAGAAACATACTTGGTATCATCCAAACCAGCTTGATGTAGAAGATCCACTACATATTTGTGTCGATGCACCAACAGGCCAGAAGCATTTCTATCAATCTCTATGCCAAGGAAAAACTTTGCTATCCCCAAATCCTTGATAGAAAATTGCTGGTGAAGAAATTCTTTTACTTTCTCAATGGTTATAAGACAGTTTCCAGTTAACAAGACATCATCAACATAGACCACTAAAACCAAGAACTGTGTATCGTGTTTGAACACAAATAGGCAAGGGTCATGTGGAGACTGTTCGAAACCAAAAAGGCACAACTGAGTGTTAAACACTTGATTCCATTGTCTACTTGCCTGTTTTAAACCATAAAGTGACTTCTTGAGCAAACATTTGTGTTGAGGAGAGGGAACACTGTAGCCTGGTGGTGGATGCATATACACTTCTTCCTCCAAATTGCCATGAAGAAATGCATTATTCACATCAATTTGATGCAAAGGCCAATCTTGTGCAGCAGCTAAGGAAAGGGAAACTCTGACTGTAACCACTTTGGCAACTGGGGAGAAAACTTCAGTGTAATCCACTCCTATTTTTTGATTGTACCCTTTAGCTACTATAACCTGGCTTTGCACCTTTCAATGGAGCCATCAGGGTTGTGTTTGATTTTGTACACCCATCTGCAGCCAACAACCCTTTTATGTTTGAAAAGAGGGACAACATCCCATGTTTGATTAAGTTCAAGAGCTGTAAGTTCCTTCTGCATTGCAAGGATCCACTCAGTCTGAGTAAAGGCTTCTTCGTAGAACTCATGCTCCTTTGCTGGTTCAGGTGCAATAGAAACATTATTGATAACAAAATCTTTCATCCAAACAGGCTTCTGTCTCATTCTTGGAGCTAGAGGAGGAAAATTCTGAGGAGAAAGATCAATATTGTCACTGGCATTCCCAATTTCAGAAACAGGAAATTGTGGGGAGAGAGGAGGACTTGGAGTGGAAGAATTTATAGGATCAAGAACAACTTCACCAGTTTCTAAATCACCAACAGGAACTGGAGGCAAACCATATCTGTCTTCTGAGAAACAGAAGAAAAAGGAAAAAAAGATTCATGAAAAATGACATCTCTTGAAGTATATATTTTCATGTCAACTAGATCATAAAGTCTATACCCTTTTTGACCAAAAGCATAGCCAACAAAGACTGCTTTCCTGGCCCTGGGGTCAAATTTTGATTTAGCAGGAAATGTATTAGTATAAAAACATCCACAACCAAATACTCTAAGGTGAGTGAGGTTTGGAGCTGTGTGAAATAACAGCTCATAAAGTGTTTTCCACTTCAAAATATGGCTAGGCAGTCTATTGATAAGATATGTAGCTGTAAGAACTACCAAACCCCAAAATTTAATAGGCAGAGAAGCCTGAAATAGAAGAGCCCTAGCCAACTGTAAAAGGTGTTGGTGCTTCCTTTCAACCACACCATTTTGCTGTGGTGTGTATACACAGCTTCTTTGATGTAGAATCCATTTATCCTTCAACAAGTCCTGAAATCCTTTGCTTAGAAATTCTAAACCATTGTCTGATCTGACAATTTTGATGACAACAGAGAACTAAGTATGCACCATTTGAAGGAAATGCTGAAAAATGGACAGTGTCTGGGATTTTGAGGCCATAAGAAAAGTCTAAGTGCATCTAGAATGGTCATCAACAATTATGAGAAAGAAAGAAGCACCACATAAAGCTTTATGTTTAAAGGGTCCCCATATATCCAAGTGAATCAAATCAAAACAGTGAGTGGCACAGTGATCTCTCAAACCAAAAGAAAGTCTTCTTTATTTAGCTAAAGGACACACATCACACAGGCTGTCTTCAAAATTATTTGAAAATTCAATAGGTAAATGCTGCAAGACTTTCAAAGAAGGATGCCCCATTCTTTGATACCAGAGTTTACTTTTGGTACCATTATTTACAAGATTACAACTAAGAGAACCTAAAGAACTACTCTGAATTGCTAGGAAATAGTTCTTCAACTCCATCACAGCTTTCTGAATGACATCTTGTGCAAAAGAATCCTTGGATATTATGTACAATCTTCTCTCCACTTTACCAACAGCCAGCACTTTCTTAGTCTTGAGGTCCTGAATGAGGCAAATATTTGGATAGAACAGACAGCCCATCATAGAGTCAGTAGCAAGCCTATTAACTGAAAGAAGGTTGTACTTGAAACGAGGAACATGTAGACATCCAGTTAGCCCTATTTATGAGTCCAGTTTAACATTTCCAATATGTTTAACATGTTTAACAGAACCATCTGGAAGGTAAATAGGAGTGAAATCCTTTTGTAACACATAAGAGTCAAAAATAGTTTCATTTGCACATATATGCATAGATGCTCCAGAGTCAATAATCCAAGAGTCAGAAAACACTGAGCTGAGAGAACACAAGGCATAGTATGTATTCATACCTGCAAGATCCTCAAAGTGAGCAAAGTTGATCATGACATGATCTTCATCAACTTTACCCTTTCCTTTCATCAGCTGTCTTAACTCTTGCTGGATGAGAAGTCTTATGTTGTTTCCATCTGAATTTCCACCAGTTTATGCCCCATTTCCACCCGTCTGTGTAGGAGTACCATACTGATAACCAGATTCAGCATCATCCAGACAACCATCTGCTTGATTAGCATATACCCTTCCAATTTTCACATATTGGAAAAGTAGGAAAACCTTTGAGCTTGAAGCATGTGTCAGTAGTATGCCCTTCCTTGAAGCAGTGATCACATTTGAGACCTCTTTTATCAACATTATCTCTCTTCTTGAAGCCAGGCCTTCCTCCAGAAGGAGCAGCTAAACAAGCTGTCTGGTTAACCATCTCACTGTCAACAACAAACACATTCTGAACATTTTTCTTGTTTTCCACTTGCATCATCATGTTGAACACTTTAGTGATGGTAGGAATAGGCTCCATGACCAATACTCGGTCCTTAATTCCATCAAACTCTTCATTGAGTCCCATGACAAACTGTATTATCTTAGCTATATTCTCCTTTGCAATTAACTTTTTAGAAGCACCACAAGTGCAGCCAAGACAATCACAACTAGGAACATCATCAACAGTGGCCAATTTATCCCGCAGACTCTTGATTTTGTTAAAATAAGTGGACAGTGAGTTGTTACCTTGAGTCAAAGAAACAAGTTCTCTTTGCAGTTGGTATATCTGAGTTCCATCTGGAATTCCAAACCTCTGTTGCAACTCAGTCCAGATCTCAATTGCTCCACCTCCAGCATACATGAAGCCCTCAGCTACATCAGAAGATATGGAGTTAAGTATCCAGGAAGTTACCATTGAGTCAACCTTGAGCCATTGATCATGAGAAGGATCAGTTGCATGAGGCTTCTGTATCTTTCCTTCAACAAATTGCAGCTTCTGCTTTGCTCCAAGAGCTAGTTTCATAGCTCTACTCCATTGTGCATAGTTGTTCTCGGTGACCAGAATTACGCCGGGGTAATCAGAATGGTGAAGCTCCAGCAACTTTCCAGCAGAATTTCCGGCATTGCTTTCTCCACTGTTGTCCCCATTGTGCGATTCCCCACTGCCTGCTCCTTGCAAAATCGCCATCAGAACACCCAGAAACGCACCAGATTACAGCGGTCGATGCCGAAAACGAATTAGAAGCTTGCTCCAGCGCGACAGTACGTCAATTCCGGCGCAGTCCTAACTCTGGCGAAATCGATTTACACGTATCAGATCGAGCAAAATCGCTTTGATACCATATCAAATATGAATAGTGGAAGTGTTACAGTCGCGATGTGCGTCCTTGATGATCCGTCGCGATGGCACGATGAGGTGTACCTGTTAAGAATCAAGGAACTCTCAATCAGGGCGGGGCGGCTTATTGCCGTTCCCGCTCCGATGCTAAAGTCAGAAGACTGATCGGAGAGTTGGGATGTGATTGATTGTGTTTAGTGAACTTACCTTTCTCTTGTGAGAAAGTGATATATATATGGTGCAGACAGTTTGACCTGACCTAATCAGACCGCGCCGTTAGGCGGTCTGGGAAGATTCTCCTGTCAGGTTAGGTAAAGCTGCCATCTGCGGTCGGGTCTGGCCCGATCGTCATGTAGGATGAGGGGTCGGGATGAACCATGCGGGATGGTGAGATGCCCGACCCTAACAAGTCCCCCCAAGTCCGAGCGCGGAGCAACGGTTCGCGTGATGGACTGTATCTGGGTTTCTGTGATCCGTGCGACAGTGAGCCGTCAGTAATAACTTCATGTCTGCCACGTGTCATCACTTTTTCGAAGGGATGCGTGTAAATTCAGTCTTTGTAACTGTGCAACTTTTGCAACTGCAATTATTACTTTAACTGCTCGCATAACTCCCCCCCTTTCTTCATTCAAATACGAAACTGCTCCTCATTTCTGCCTTCTTCATTTCATTCTCGAATTCATTGCTCACAACTTTAGATATTCCGCACACGCCTGCATACCTGCTTCACTTTGATTTCTCGTGTTCTTCCGCCTCTGTAGCGTCTTGCCTGTTCTGATCATGGCTGACATCCCTGTCTCCGGCGCGTATTGCCAGATTACGGATGAAGAGGCGGCTGAGTTTGTTCAGATCTGCCGCGACACCGAGGGCCTCCAGATCGCAGATCTGGCCAAGTCAATCGTTCGCCCCAAGCCCAGCGACACCATCAATGCTGCCCCGGCGGGCAAAGTTCCTGTTTACTATGAGCATCTGGCTCGCTGCAGCGTCAGGTTCCCTCTTACTCCTTTCTGCCAATCCATTCTGTCCTACTTTGACATGACTCTGGGCTTGATGACGCCCAACGCTGTGCGCAACATCATTGGCTTCGAGACCCTGTGCGGTGCTCGCGGGGTTGTTCCCTCTGTCACCCTGTTCCGGGTGTTCTTCTACACCGGCGGTGGTGGCGACGAGGACGGTTGGGGCCACATCAAGGTTTGCCCAAAGCCGACCTGCACATCTTGACCGGCATGCCCAAAACGACCAACTGGAAGGTAAAGTTCATGTTTGTCGATGAAGATGTCGTGTATGGGCCTGCCGCCTCTCGCCCAAGGCAATCTGTTGGCGATCCTGATACGCGCGGCCGCGCCCCAGATGGCGTTTCCCAGAATCGCTTGGCCGCCTCCATCAAGGCTCTGAAGGAGAAACCGGAGAGGTGGGACGTCTTGAAGTTGGATGAGAGGTTGCGGGATTCCGGCCTGCCTCACCGTCGCGTGCTCCCTGCCATCCAGGATGAGCCTGTTGTCATCCCAGATGCTGATAAGCCCGTCCAGGATGAGGGCAACGGCCCCCCAAATGTTGATCTCTTCAGCCCTCCTGCTGCTCTGGCACTTGCTCCGATTGGTCGCCCTGATAAAGGTATGTCAGATCCCATTTGGCCCTTTCTTTCATCCTTTTTGAGCATTGTCATGACCTTTCGCTCTTGCCTCAAATGTATTTTCTTCATGTTGTATGTTTTCCAACAGATGTGGCTCGCCGCCGACCAACCATTGACGTGACAAAGTTCGTCCGTCCCTCGCAGCGCAGGAGGTTGGAGGACAGTACTGGCCCGAACCAGTCCACTCAGTCGCATGGTCAATCCTTTCAGACCGGACAAGACGGCAACGCTGAAGGTTCCTCGCTTCCCTATCAGGACACGGGGTCGTCAAGGGGTTTGCTGAAGCCTGACCAGCTGTTCCAGATGGGGGTCGGCGGTCGTGAGAATGTCTCGTCCCGACCCCAAGTGCCCGAGAAGCTGAAGGGCGGCACTGAACCCACTGGTCCGTAGCATGGTGAGAGGGCCCCTCCGCACGCTGGTGGCTTTCAAACTGACAAGGGTAAAACCAACTCCTCCACCGTCTTCCTCAACTCGCCCGCCGGTCGTTTAGAATATCTCAAGGAGGTGATGCCCCTTGACCATTTCAGGGCTTGGGTGAAGAATCCGGCGTTAAACCTTCATGGGGTCAGGACTGCCACGGACAATCTGATTTCGTCTGTTTTCGATGTAAGCTTCATCTTCTTGTCTCCCCTTTCGTGCTTAACTTCCTCTCCTGACTCTGTCCTCCTAACTGTTGTATTGTTAGGGCGCTTGCTCATCCCTCGCCGTCATCTCCGACTTCAGCACCTTGTGCTTGGCGCATGAGGCTGACAAGAAAGTGCATCATGCCACCCTCATCGAGCTTGGAGACGTGAAGAGGCAGTTGGCCATCGCCGATGCCGAGATAGTCCAGCTTCAAAAGGAGGCCAAGGCCAAAACAGATGCTGATGCCCAGTGGTCACCTGATGATTGGATGGAATCCGAGCAGGCGCTGAAGAATCAGTTGGACGCTGTCAATGCTCAACTGGCGTCTGCCATCTCGGACGGTGAGGAACTGAAAATAGCCAAGGAGACCAGCGACGCTGCTCTACTAGATGCCCAGATATCTGCCACCGAGCTGCAAAAACGCCTAGATGAAGCTGTTGGGAAAGCTGATCAGATGGACAAGATATCTGGCGAACTGGCCACTCTTCAAGCTCGCTTTGCCGAGTCCGAAAGTCAACTGAAGAAGGCGCTGGAGGATAAGGCCAGCCTCGCCATTGACTATCAGTCTGTGCTGACCGCCGGCGTGCGTGAGGTGTTTGCCAAGGTGGCTCGATCAGAACGCGCCGTCGCGCGCACTTCTGCTTTCCTTCGACGGGCTTATGCGCTGGACAACGTGTATGAAGACTCTGCTGCCTATGCCACTGCTCTTTCTGAGCTCACCGATGCCTTTGTTGGCTATGGCTTTCCTGAGTACTTTTCTACATTGACCGGTGAGATGACTCCGGCCGAGCTTGCCGCATGGGAGCCAGATGTTGCAGTTCCACCTGTTATGGTCGATGGTGAAGTTGTCGCCGAAGAAGGGCTGGTGAAGGACTTGGAGGATGCTGGGAGCAATGTCCAAGTTTCTGCCCAAAACCATTAGTTCTGCTTCTTTCCTTTCCTTTCTTTCTTTTGGATTCCTCCTAAACTCCTCTGAATAATTTCATTTTGGTTTGTAATGACCCATAAGGGCTACATTTTCTTTACATTGCTATTGAATTCTTGCTTTGACAGCATATATTATTGCCTTAGTGGTTTGGCTGTTTTACTACTTAATGAAACTCTTGTTTGTGCATTTGCCTCACTAACTGTTGCCTTAATGTTTGGTCGATACCTTGTCATTCTGCTCACCCCTGTTCATGGTGGCGACTCATCATCCTTCTATATGAAGAGGGATGAGTCAGCAGGATGAACTAACCGGGGTGAACAATGATGTGGCTTGAATTTCTTGTCAACTTGGAGGTCGCTAAACCTTGATCAAGCCACCAAGGTATATGGTCCTAGACCTTTCCTTGGTTTTTCTCTTCAAAGCCAAAGCTGCTAAGCTATGGTCCTTGTTAATCGGTCCGTGTCCGACATGGGTTTTTCTTAAAGAAAAGATCCCACCTTTTCTCCAAACCGGTAGCTATCCGGGTTTGGAGAGGATATGGTTTGTTCTGTTTGCCCATCCGCATTTGAACAAAAAACCACGCCTATGTTCAGTACTCAAAACGGGGCGGCTAAGCCTCAGTCTCGGCCTGGCGGTCACGATCGTGATCGTGTCATCCGACTTGCCCATTGGTGTAAGTACACTTTTGAACGCATCTTTGCCATCCCAGACATATGTCCGAGATGCTCGGCAAATATGTGCCTTTCATACTTCACAGCCTAAGTGAGGGATGTGTCGAGTGTTCTAATGCTTTGTCCGGGTAACCGGAGCGATGGCCTGAACTGCCTCTTTTAATGTCCATTATCACCGATTCCGATCATGTCATTCGACTTTCGAAAAAGAGGCACAAATGAGACAGAAAAAAGAGATGATGTGTTCTTGAACTTGACACTTGGAATTCATTAAAACACAAAAGGGGGAGTACAAAAGATACAATTTTGCACGGGAGAACTGGATTTCCTCAAGATCACATCCCTCATGAGGGCAAAAGTCGTGATCCTATCAGGAATCCGTTCTCTAAAAGCATTTCCCCATTATATACAAACTAATTGGTACCTTTCTCATGGGTCTGATGCTGCTCAACCGTAATAACGGCGGAGGTTCTCCATGTTCCACGTCCTCGGTACCGCTTCGCCTGCCATGGTCTGCAGCCTGTATGCGCCGTTTCTCAGCACTTCTGTGACCACGTATGGTCCTTCCCACGTGACGTCTAACTTCTTCAAGCTCTCAACTCGGCTAGCTTCATTCTTTCGGAGGGCCAATTCGCCTTGCTTAAGATTCCTTATGCGGACTCTAGCATTGTAGCGTTGTTCCACATATGACTTGTAGGCCGCCTCCTTGATTGTGGCCTGTTCTCTGGCTCTCTCCAATTCCTCCAGGCTCTCCCTCAGACGCTGGTTGTTGTCCTCCTCGGCATCCGGGATGGCGGATCGCGTTGATGGGATGATGAGCTCAGGCGGGATGATGGCCTCACTGCCGAAACACAGAAAGTAAGGTGATTCACCTGTGGCTGTTCGGGGCATCGTCCTGTATGCCCACAACACCGATGGGAGCTCATCTACCCAGTTCCCTTTCGCGCCGTCCAACCTTCTCTTTAACCCTTGCACAATCGTTCCATTGGTTCGCTCGGTGAGACCATTGGCCCTGTGGATGGGCTACTGATGTGAAGCTCTGCTGGATGCCCATCTGGTTACACCAGTCTCTGAAGACTCCTCCTTCAAACTGGCGTCTGTTGTCGCTTATGATCGTCTTGGGCAGGCCGAATCTGCAAACAATGTTCCTCCACACGAAACTTGTCATCCTCTTGCCCGTGATGGTTGCCAGTGCCTCCACCTCAACCCACTTGGTGAAGTAATCAACGGCCACCACCAGGAATCTTCTCTTGCCGGTCGCTTGGGGGAAAGGACTGACAATGTCGATGCCCCATTTTGCAAATGGCCATGGGCCTGTGATGCTCTTCATGGGTTGGCCGGGTTGAGATGACACCCGGTCATGTATCTGGCACTGATGACAAGTTTTGACCACATGGTCGGCGTCGACCCTCATGTTGAGCCAGTAATAACCTGCTCGGGATGCCCTCAACGCTAGTGTCCGGGCCCCCTGATGGCTGCCGCCGCTTCCTTCGTGGAGCTCCTTCAGGATTCTTTCTGCTTGTCTGGGCGTCAAGCATCGCAACCACGGCTGCAAGTATCCTCTCTTGTATACCACCCCGTTCCTGAGCGCAAAATTCAGCGCCTTCCTCTCTAGGGCTTTCGCCTCCTTCTGATCGGGTGGTAACGCTCCACTGAGCAAGTAGTCCCGCATCGGTGTCAACCAACATGGCGGCTCGGCCTCAATAGCCGCGACCGTCACGCCGTCAGTTGATCTTGTCGGCAGTGTTTCCACTAGAACTCCTTTGGACAGATGGATACTTGCCGTGGAGGCCAGCTTGCTGAGGGCATCTGCCCTTGTATTCTCGGATCTGGGGACTCGGGTCACCTCAAATCCTTCGAACTGCGTAGCTAGACTCTTAACCTTGGCCAGGTATTTTTGCATTGATGGCTCCTTGGCTGCGTATGACCCATTGAACTGGTTTGCAACCAAAGCCGAGTCGCCGTATGCATCCAACTTGGTTGCGCCCAACGCCTTTGCTAACTCCATGCCTGCAATTAATGCTTCATATTCGGCTTCATTGTTCGTGGCTGGGAACTGGAACCTCAACGCATACGTCGTCTCCATGCCATCGGGGTCAGTCACGATCAGACCTGCTCCTGATCCTTCCACGCCGGATGCGCCATCCACATGTAGCTTCCACCATCCTGTCCTGTCAACGCGTCGTTGCTTTTTGTCGGCTGGCTCGCTTGGTGCGTCGATGGTCACTTCATCCTTCTCCTCGATCCCGGATGGCAATTCTTCCAGGAAATCAACCATTACTTGCCCTTTGATGGCTTTCCTTGGGGCGAACTCAATGGCATGTTCGCCTAGCTCTATTTCCCACTTGGCCAACCTTCCTGACATCTCCGGTCTGGTTAAAATTGCCTTGAGCGGCTCGTTTGTGAGAACCACGATGGGGTGTGCTTGAAAATATGACCTGAGGCGTCTCGCCGCATGGACCAATGCCATGGCTTGCTTCTCCTGAGCGCTGTATCTCAACTCGGCCCCCTGCAGCGTTCGGCTGACATAATAGACTGGACGCTGGATTTTGTTCACTTCCCTAACCAACGCGCCACTCACGACTTCCATCCCAGCGGCAAGGTATAAATACAGCGTCTCACCTTGCTCGGGAGGAGACATGGCTGGTAGGTCTTTCAAATGATCTTTCAACTTGAGGAACGCTTCCTCCTCGACCTGGCCCCATTGGATTGCTCCTTTTGGCCCAACGCTGTCCTTGAGGATCCTCAAGAACGGGAGTGACCTCTCTGCGGCTCGTGACAAGAACCTGTTCATAGCCGCCAGCTTTCCATTCAGGCTCTGTACGTCTTTAACGTTCCTGGGAGGCTTCATTTCCAAAACGGCTTGGACTTTCTTCGGATTGACCTCCAAACCGTTGTTGGACACCATGAGGCCCAAGAACTTCCCGGCCCCCACTCCGAACTGGCACTTGGCCGGGTTGAGCATCATACCTGCCGCGTTCAAGGTTCCCAAAGTCTCATCTAGATCCTTCACTAGACCTTCGTACGACACGCTCTTGATGACCATGTCATCGACATAGATTTCCATGTTGCGGCCGATCTGCGCTTTGAAAATCTTGTCCACCACCCTCTGGTAAGTGGCACCGGCGTTGCGTAAGCCAAACGGCATCATCCGGTACGCGAAGGCTCCCCTCTCCGTGATGAAGGCAGTTTTGTCGATGTCGTCCTCCTTCATCGTGATTTGGTGGTACCCCTTGTATGCGTCTAGAAAGCATTTGATCGGGAAAGGGGCCAACGCGTCCACCTTCTGATCGATGATGGGTGTCGGGTAGAAATCCTTGGGGCATGCCCTGTTCAGCGCTTTGTAATCGATGCACATTCGCCAACTCCCATCTGACTTTTTGACCAGGACCGGGTTGGCTAACCACGTGGGGTATGGCACTTCCCGTAGGATACCTGCATTCACCAACTCGTTTACCTGTTTGTTCACCGCGTCATTCCTTTCTGGGCATAGCGGCCGTCTTTTCTGCATGACTGGTGGGTGTGAAGGATCCACTCTAAGGGCGTGTTGACCGAGTTCAGGTGATACTCCCGTCATGTCTGTCGCCATCCATGCAAAGACCTTTTGATGCTTGATCAAGACCTCCAGAACCTCCTGACGACTTGCGTCGGGCAAGTCGGATCCCACTTGGACTCCTCGGCATCCGTCTTGGTCAAGGAACATGGGCAAGCAAGATGCTGACAAGGTTTTGGGGTCCGGAATCCCTGACCGGACCATGTGGACCGGACGTCGTGGTGGTGATTCGTCATCCGGACGCTTCCGCTTTCTTAGTGCAATTCTGTGGCACTCTCTCGCCTTTTGCTGATCACCCCGAACGGTCGCTGCCCCTCCTTTGGTTGGAAACTTCAAAAGGAGGTGGAGAGTTGAGACGATACCTTTGAGCTGGGCTAGCGCTGGCCTCCCCAGTATTAGGTTGTACGGGCTATGAGCTTTGATGACGATGAACTCCATGTCCACCTCTTTCCTGGTCGGCCTCTCCCCGACCCCAACTGGAAGTGTGATTGTTCCTTCTGGCCACACCGTTCTGTCCGCGAAATCCACCAACGGTGTGCTTGTTGGGATCAACTTGGCCTTTGTGTTGTCGTCCAGCTTTTCGAAACAATGCCAATACATTATTTCTGCTGAACTGCCACCATCCACGTATGCTCGATGGACCATCTTATCCATTATTTGAACCGTGATGATGACCGCATCGCATCCAGCTGGACGATCGGGGATGGGGTCGTCGGCGCCGAACGTGATCAATTCATCTCTACCCAGCTTCCTGCTCGTCGGGGTGTGTTCTGGGGCTATCCTGCATCTAGCCTTTCTTTGTGAATCCGAACTCCCTCCGGCATTCCCGCCTATGATAGTGAGTATATCATTGCTCGCGCGCCTTGCTGGTTCTCGTTCTGGTGATGACTCCTCCTCATACTTTGCTCTCTTTTCATCTGGTCGCTCGGCCCACGCCACCTCCTTTCCTTTACCACGCCCCCTGTTGGCCCCTTGATCCTGGCCGCCGTTCTTGTTGGCATATGTCGCCTTGTTGTGAGCTTTGGCGGTGGCAGCAAATTGTTTTAACTGCCCTTTGCGCAGGCATGACTCGATGGCCTTCTTCAGGTGGATGCAATCCTCTGTGTCGTGGCCGTGGTCGTCATGGTACTCGCAAAACTTGTTCAAGTTTCGTTTGTTGGGAGGCATCTTCATGGCACGCGGGGGTGGGATGACGTCGCGGTTTGCCAAGAAGACTTCTCTGGGCGTCTTTGTCAACGGGGTGAAGACTCTTTCTTGAGCAACTCGAGGTCCTAGCCTGTCCTTCACCGATGACGCTTTCTCTGCTTTAGCCGGTTGCCCATCCTGAATGGGCTTCTGTTTTGACCAGTAAGATCGAGCTTCTTTCTGTATTGCCAACTTCTTCTTCTTGGCATTCTCATCGGCTCGGTGAAACATCTCCACCACCATATGCAACTCGTCCAGCGTATGTACCGCGCGAAGGGTGAGCTCCGAATCCAGAGCCTCGTGATCCAGGCCTTGCATGAAGATTTCGATCAACCACCACGGCTCGCCACGGTGCACCACCCTGTTGCTTTCCTCGATGAAGCGCTCATAATACTCCATCAGGCTCTCGCCAGATGATGCCTTGTGGCGTATCTTCATCAGGTCCTGCGTCGTGTTGGTGAACTTCCTCTTCTGCATGAACCTGATGAGAAAAAGTTCCTCGAGCTGCGCGAAACTGGATATACTTCCATTATCCAGGTTGGCGAACCATACCCTTGCTGCCTCCTTGAGCGTGGTGGCAAAGACTTTGCACCACACGGGCTCGGGCGTGGCGTACGTTGACATATTAGTTGTGAACGTGTGCAAATGATCTGCTGGGTCCGACAAGCCATCGTACGTACCTAGATTTGGTGGGATCCGGAGACGAGGGTTGGCAACAAACTCCGTTATTGCCTCTGAAAACGGGCTCCCTCTTTTCTGGCAATCCGGGGCCTCATAAAACACCGACAGCCTCTGCTTCGCCGGCACCCTCGGCTTGACACTTGGCTTGTGAACATACGTCATGGCCCATTCCCCAGGGTTGGCCTCTTTCTCGCCCGGATCTCCCCACTCCTCGTCTGAATCTTCCAGGATCTCATTCCCGTCATCATCCAGCTCTGTGAGGATGGGGGCTTTTCGCTTAGCTCGTGCGGGCTCGGCAAAGAGCTTTGTCGGTGTGACCGTCTTCGCCAAACCTTCAAGACGCCGCGCTTTCGGCGGCGTACCTCGCAGCTCCTACAGCTGCTTGTTAATGGTAGCCTGTGACTCCAGTATCTGGCGGAGAACATCACCATCCTCCGTTGTGAAAGATGGGGACGCGCCTGGGTGCCGAGCCTGCTCAGGCGTCGCCGAGATCGGAGTGGCTGCTGGGTTTGAAGGGGTGAACGGGACTCCAGCCCCTTCGTCGCCCAGATCTGTGACCACTACCTCGTCAATGAGGACCGCGTGGTCTTGTCCTTCTCTGCTCATTTGCAGTGCGTGGGCTATGAAGATACTTGATTATATCCCCACAGACGTCGCCAATGTTACAGTCGCGATGTGCGTCCTTGATGATCCGTCGCGATGGCACGATGAGGTGTACCTGCTAAGAATCAAGGAACTCTCAATCAGGGCGGGGCGGCTTATTGCCGTTCCCGCTCCGATGCTAAAGTCAGAAGACTGATCGGAGAGTTGGGATGTGATTGATTGTGTTTAGTGAACTTACCTTTCTCTTGTGAGAAAGGGATATATATATGGTGCAGACAGTTTGACCTGACCTGATCAGACCGCGCCGTTAGGCGGTCTGGGAAGATTCTCCTGTCAGGTTAGGTAAAGCTGCCATCTGCGGTCGGGTCTGGCCCAATCGTCATGTAGGATGAGGGGTCGGGATGAACCATGCGGAATGGTGAGATGCCCGACCCTAACAGGAAGAAAAATGGAAGCAGAAGATTTCTGTATATTGATTGTTATACATATGAACAACCAGATCAGACCATATATATATGGTGATCTGATCAGTTAGCTAAGCTGAGGAACTAACTAGCCTAACTGTAATTAGTTAGAGTAATTAATTAACTAACAGTCAGTCAAACATGACTACTAACTGTTGACTAGACTAACAAACTAGTCTAAGCTAATTGTGCAGTGCAGAAACCATGCTAACTAAACTAACTATACATTATTGTAACTGTAAGCTAACTATACATTATTCAACAAAACCCCAAGAATCGGGTAATTCCAAGCTTAAAGTTCCAAAGATAGAATGAACGGAACTGCCAACTAAAGCGGCCTTTGAGAATTATACGCCGCTTACGAGAAGTCGAACACAGATATTGTCCATCCATAAGCATTTATTTTATACCCCATCGCTCATGAAAGAATATGAGGGAATGAGAAAGTCCCCAAAATTCTGTGGATACCATATGGACCAACACGATACAGAGGAGTGTTACCACCTCAAGAATGAGATAGAAAGGTTGATCCGAGAAGGGATCATCAAAGATGGTGCTCCTACGGGGCACAACATTGCGGCCTTAGCACCCTTTGCCAAGAAAAATGGAGGAAACCCGTGGTATGAAAAGAAGAACGAAGCGGGTAACCAAAGGGGCAACAACAACAATAACCCGAGGAACAGAGGAAGCAATCAACCTCAGAATCCTTCTAATACTCCTTCCCCGGGGGTTGGTAGGGTTATAAATGTGATATACATGATTGTAGGAAAAGATTCCTCTACCACAAATCTAAAGGCTAAATCTTGGAGCATTCCCTATGAAGAATCCTGTGTTAAGGAATATGCTAGAGATATTTAATTATGGACATTAGGTCCTTTCTTGTGTATGAAGTAATCATTTTTCCTATTGTATTCGGTATTGTAGTTATCCCACACCGGCTACGGACAGCCTAGAGGCTGCTGTCTAGAACTATAAATATTGTAATCTTCCTGTTATAATAATTGCCTTTGATAATATATTTGAAGTGCCTATTATATATATTATTATTTATTTTACATGGTATCAAGAGTTGGTTCAATTCTGGGATCGACTTCTACCCGGATCCTGATCGCCTTCCTCCTTGTTGCTGAACCCTGATCGACTTCTCCCGAAACCCTGATCGCCTTCTCTCCGGACTCTGATCGCCTTCTCTCCGGACCTTGATCGACTTCATCCTTGTTGCTGCCATCCGCTTCTAACTGTCGTCGTCACTACTATGGATTCATGTACTCGTCGCTGCCTTCTACTTCAAGCCGTTGCTTCTATGAATTCTTGACGTCTATATTTTTTCTCGCCGAACTCTTCCGGCTTCGACCGAAATCCGGTCCTTGACTTTATCAATATTTTTTCTGCCGAACTTTTTGGCCTTCTCAGTCCGACCAACTCCTGGTCTTTGACTCTATATTTTTTTCTCACCGAACTCTTCCGGCTCCGACCGAACTCCTGGTCCTTTACTCTATCATTATTTTTTATGCCGAACTCTCCCGGCCTACTTTGTCCAAGTGCAATGTGCATATAGCCTGTACCTTGCACTTGCGGAGGCGAGATGGACTGTGATGATTGCTGCTCGTTCACTCGGACCACCGACTCTGATGGGCTGAACTCTACTAATTATTCGTGTGTTGCTGATATTATTGTGATTTCTACTCTTGGAGCTTATGAAGGGGAGCTACACAATACTCTTTTTCTCACTGAGTTTTTTAATGAGGTGGTGTGCTCTGCCTGACAAATAATTCATAATTTTCTTCGCAAGTCGGGCATTCTTGATCATCATGCTCCAACTTGAGGGAGGGTGTTAAGGAATATGCTAGAGATATTTAATTATGGACATTAGGTCCTTTCTTGTGTATGAAGTAATCCCTTTTTCCTATTGTATTCGGTATTGTAGTTATCCCACATCGGCTACGGACAGCCTAGAGGCTGCTGTTTAGAACTATAAATATTGTAATCATCCTGTTGTAATAATTGTCTTTGATAATATATTCGAAGTGCCTATTATATATATTATTATTTATTTTACATCCCGGCATAAAAGGTTGAGACCTGACAAAACCATCACTTTCTCGGATGCAGATGTCGTTCTCATCAAACTGCTCGTTCTGATCCATTGGTCATTTCCGCAAGATTGGAACCAATCTTTCCCACCAAGTTTTCATAATGATGGTAGCAGGTTGGAAGTTATGTTCATTGACTGTTTCGAAAAGTTGGGGCATAGGAAGCATGACTTGAAACTTTCAACTTCTCCGCTATCCGGATTCATATGAAACCCTGCCATGCCTTTAGGGTAGATTAATTTGCTCATTGAGGTTGCGGAAGGGGACAAAAGTGTGTTTGTATGCTGCACTTTCACTGTTATAGACGTAGTGACCCCGTTCAACATGATTATGGGAAGATCTTGGATGACCAAAGATCGGGTTGTTTGGTCCCCAAACCATTTGGTAATGAAATTCCCTACAGATAATGGTACTGCCACAATCCAAGAAAATCAGGCGACAACCAAAAGTTGTATGTTGACGGCCATTAAGAACGCTCGTAAAAGTCAAAATGTGTCAATTGTCCAACCCAACCTTTGAATTAGCAAAAACGGACCCAGTGCCTATCCAATGGTCTGGTACTGTTGCCGTAGGACGAATGATCCCACCATAGCGAAAGGAGAAGTTACAGGGATTGCTCAATGAGTACGTTGATGTAATCTCATGAGATACTTTAGATTTAACGGGTGTATCCCCGGACCTAGCCGTCTATCGGCTACATGTTAATCCTACCTTGAAGCAAACTAAGAAAAAGTGACGGGTGTTTACCCTTGAGCGCGTCCAAGATATCCTGTAAGAGTTAGAAAAACTACTCGAAATGGGGGTTATTGAAGAAGTGATGTACCCGGAGTGGATTTCTAACCCGATTTTAGTAAAAAAGCCGGATGGGAAATGGAGAATGTGTATAGATTTTACCAACCTCGATGATTACTTCCCAAAAGATAGTTGCCCCTTACCTTCCACTGATTGCTTGGTGGAAGCTATTGTTGGGTTTAAGGCGCTAGCTTTCTTCGATGCGCATCGAGATCATCAAATGCCCATGGCAGCTGAAAATAAGCACAAGACTTCCTTCATCACAGATGTTGGAACTTTCTGCAATAAAAATATACCTTTGGAGCTCAAAAATGCGGAAGCTACAACATACCAACGGTTAATGGACAAGGTTTTCAAAGAACAAATTGGCAGTAAACATGGAAATTTATGTGGATGATATGGTGGTCAAAAGCACCCAATATTCATCTTTTTTAGATGATTTGAATGAGACTTTTGACAAGTTAAGGTCCACTAACTTGAAGCTCAATCCGACCAAATGTAATATTGGCGTAGAGGCAGGCAAGATCCTTGGTTATATGATTTCAAACTAGGGAATTGACGCAAATCCGGAGAAAATGAAAACTCTCAAGGATATGCAATCTCCTAAATCCGTCACTCTAGTGGCGTTGAGCCGTTTCTGTCTAAGGGTACTGAAGAGCATTTACCCTTCTTCAACTCCCTAAAAAAAGGCTAGCAAGTTTAAGTGGATCGATGATTGTGAGCAAACTAGGCCCTAAAAATGCACTTGGAGAAATTGTCGACATTGAAAAAGCCTTATCTCATCAAGGAAGAGGATCAAATTCAGCATCCCATCTATTTTGTGAGCAGAGCTTTACAAGGCTCAGAAACACGTTATACGCCTTTGGAAAAGCTGATCATGGTATTAGTTCATGCCTCTCGTAGGCTAAGGACCTATTTCCAGGCTCACTCAATCATTCTCTTTACCAATCACTTGATCCGGTAAATTTTGACTAAGCCGGATGCTTCCCACGCCGGATGATGCGGTAGGCAATTGAATAGGTTAGTCTGAATCCAATTATTATTTCCCGGTAGGTCCTTGAAATGTTAGGTAACTCAGCCCCATAAACTAATATACATCACACATATTGAAAAGTTGGATTCTCCAATCTTATTATGCACGCATTTGTCAATACAATTTCATATATCTCCATCATTTTTTACAAGTTTCATTTGTATGTTACGTTTACAAAAATTAACTCATATATGTGCGAAAGAAAGTGAAACTGTTGGAAAATTTGAGGAAATGGTATAACGAACGTTGTTTATTTTAGCAGAATTTATATAAAGATTTGGCAAAGTATAAAATTAAAATTGCTTTTGAGAAAAGAAGAAACTAAGCTTTGTGTTTCTGCCGACATAAAGTCCTGATTTTCTGAAAAGCAAAACGAAATGGACAATTCATTTGAAAGCAAAACAAAAGTCGAACTGTTCTTTAATATTATATACCTGGACAGTGACAGTGGAATCAGAAACTGAAGACTTTTTTTCAGACTATTACTTTTAGCAGACTTTTATATTGACAGTGGACAGTGGCGTCAGACATCAAAGACTTTTGTCAGACTTTTAAATTTATATTGATTGATGCAAATATACTAAATTAACAGAGGTTTGCGAGAGCTCACCTAGACAGTGGCGTCAGGAATCTTGAGTGATGGCACATCTTTCTTGTCAGCGTCAGGAATCTTAACTTATGGCACATCCTCCTTTTCAGACGTCACAGCTGGGTCAACCTTCTCCTCCTTGTTATTGTTTGGTGGGAACATGTCAGATGTCACAGCTGGTGCTACAGTAGAGGAGAGTGTTACTTCTGGTGCTGAGGAGGAGTCTGCTGCCATTGGACTGATAATTTAAAAGTATAATTAGATGTGAAAAAATAGCTTAGTGTAGATTGTAAATTATTTTTCATATATTTATAGACTCATTAAAATAATGCTAGGATGCAGTACATGAAATTATTGTAGACATTAAGAGGAAAATGTACCTACTCCTTGGAAAGTAGGTCATGGATTCAATGAAAGTAAAACACAATCACTCACATTTTTCCCAAAAAAAAAGGCAATTGAATAGGGAGAACATGACATCTAGTTTAAGCCTCGAACTGCCATTAAAGCACAAGCTCCGTCAGACTTCATTGTGGATACAGCTGAACCATGCTACAACTTCCTGAGGTTAATCCCGAGATAACGACAGGCGTTTGGTAGTTATACATATATGACTCATCTAATTCCAAGGGAAGCAATGCCGGAGTGTTGTTAACAAGCCTCAAGGTTAAAAACTATCCTTATATCTTGCATTTTAGCGTTCGGACCACAAATAATGATGAAGAATACGAGGCCCTAATCACTAGATTAAAGCTTGCCCGGGACCTTGGGGTCCGAGAACTTAAGGTGATTAGTGATTCTCAAATTGTGGTCAAACAAGTTAAGGGGAATATGATATGGGGGAATATAGTCTCCAAAAATACCTTAAGGTTGTTAAACCTTTAGCCAAAGATATAATAGTTTCTCCCTGACACATATACCCCGGGAGAGCAATCACAAGGCTAATGCTTTAAGCAAGTTAGCTTTCCCAGATTACATCCAATCCTCACAAGAACTCTTGACGGAAACTTTGGAGAAGAGGAGTTATGAGGAATTTACCATGATGTCCATGACAGACACGGATAATTAAATGACTCCAGTCAGGACCTACCTACCTCCAAAGTGGTGAGCTACCCAAAGATAAGCAGGAAGCCTGGAACATAAGGGTGAAGGCTCCTAAATATGTCATAAATGAGGGACACCTCTACAAATGGGATATCTTCAACTCTCACTTCGATGCGTCAGTCCTTAAGAGATGAGACATCTTATTAAAGAATCCATGAGGGAATTTGTGGTAGTCATCAAGGGGCCCGGACTGTAGCCCGAAAACTGTTTAAAACAGGGTAAAAACTGGCCTACAAGGTAAGAGAATGCTTTCTAGTATATAAAATCCTGTGACGAGTGCCAACGCTACGCCCCGGCTATACATGTTCCCCATGAGGAAATGATGGTTATCCAAGGGTCGTGGTCTTTTCAGTGTTGTGGAATTGATTTGGTAGCGCTCCTTCCTACTGCTTCTAAAAAACTATATGATCGTAGCAACTGATTACTTTACCAAGTGGGTGAAAGCAGAAGCCCTCACCAACATGACCGAGAAAACTTGTCAATTGTTAGAGATCAACATTTTCTATCCCATTCCTCTAGCGCGCTATAGTACAATCTATGGGACTTGCCTTCAAAATTCGAATCAGCCGGTTCTGGAACTTTGGAGTACAATAAAAGTTTATATCGAAAAAGAGATCGGCATGTATTCGTATTTCAAGAATGACTTTTACAATTATCATGTATTTTTTTCAAGAGTATTTCGGGAAATTTATTAAATTTGAAAAATATCACAACTAATTTAAAATAGTAATTTCATAAGAGTAAGAAACACAGATTTTAAAGAAAGGTGCAGAGGCTCCAAATTTAGATGAAGCGATTATGCTGAAGCGAGATATCAACATTCACTGCGTGTCATCGAGGATGTTTTATACATGATCATGATGGTGTAGAGAAGAAAAATTGCTCGATGAACTATTTGACAGTATAATTCATGTACTGATAAAATGTAAGGTTTTTTCTCAGTTTCTAAAGATTATCATTTTTTTATCACATTCCTCCAGCAAACTAAGTTGAAATCTAGCTCTAATACAATGTATGGGACTCGTGTCCGAGACAAGTATCAGTCAATTTGGGAGTTTGAGGTTATACTGCAACTTTATTATTTTTAAAAAGATATTATTATGCGTTTAGTATTTCAAGAGTCTTGGAGAAATTTATGAAATTTTTAAAAAATATCACAACTAATTATCACAACTTGGAGTAGTAATTTGACGAGATTAAGAAACACGGGGTTTTCAAGACTTTACTTAATTAACAAGGAGAGAAATCCAAAGAGAAATATACCTCCCGTGCGGATTTTCTCTCTCTAAAATCCAGAGCTTCTCCGACCGGTATATATACGTGTCGACCTGTTTTCTCCTTTCTCTCTCTAGGAAGAATATACTGACAAAATTGGTAAAATTAATACACAGCGTAGTAAATTCCATATAGTGAATTTCCAGAAGTTCTTGCACCGTCAAAAAAAATGTCGATTTCTCCCTCGGCATCGCCGTCGTCATCAGCTGCGCCGGCAGCTGTTTCACCATCGCCGGAGGAACCCGAAATTATGCACAAAATCAAAGTGATTCAATTTCTTGGACGGACTACTCCGGTTGTTCTCCAGAACGACAATGGCCCCTGCCCTCTTCTCGCCATCTGTATGATCATTTTTCCCTTACCTATTCAATTATATATTCCGTGTTTGTTAATTTATGTGATTTTCTTTGTGGAAAGAATTCTTTTTGGTGTTGATTTGAGAATTAGGTTTTCAATGTGAGCTAATGATTTAGTGCTTATTTGTAGCTGTAAAATTTACATGTGTGAAAACTTGCATCTTGATGGAGGAAGAAGTCTGGGTTTGACTGTAATTGCATGAAAGATGCTTCTTTTTCTTGGTTTATGTAGTGATGGAATTAATTGATTAGGTTGGAGAACTTTTGGGCTAAAAGGGTGTATCTTGTATTTATTGAATCTACATTGCAACTGAACTTCAGACTGCTTAATTACTGTGTAAAATTACGGAAATTGGAAAAGGCTTTTGGAATTTGCTGAATTCTTAATTCCTGACTCGGCTTTATATAGTTAAGTTTGACTTGTGGAATCCACAAGATAGAGTTACAACGATTTGTGGGAGCGTTATTTGAACTAAATCGACTTTCAGTAAGGTGTGGGCAGGGGAAATCACATGCTTTGGTTGACTGCCTTGATGATATATTGTGCTGACCTGTTTCATACCTTATTGGTAGGTAATGTTCTTTTGTTGAAGAACAACTTGAGCTTGAGCCCAGACATTCCGGAGGTTTCACAGCAGAAGTTGCTGTCACTGGTGGCTGATCGAATCTTTGAATCAAATTCTAATGTCGATGTAATTTTTTTGAACCTTTTTGTGCTTCTTGTCAGTAGTCTTCATTGTTGTTATTACCTTTGCTGCTTTAGAATTAATATTTGAACTTCTCTTTCTTGGTTCTGAATGTCTTTGCAGGACAAAGATGCTGGATATGTTAATAACCAACAGCAGAACATTGCCGATGCAATTGACATGCTCCCTAGGCTCACAACCGGGATTGATGTGAACATTAAATTTAGGAGGTAAAATAAGCTCACAAATTAATACTTTCATTTGTATCATGCAAACTAGTCTTTTAATATCTGGGTAAATCCTTTTCTATTATTGAAGAGTGGACTTTATTTTATAGAATCGATGATTTTGAGTTTACTCGGGAGTGTGCAATATTTGATCTGCTGGACATTCCTGTGTACCATGGCTGGATAGTTGACCCTCAGGTACATGATTTATAGATAAGTTTTATTGATTGCTTTGACTCCATAATATGGATTTGTATTTTTTAACTTGAAGAATTATTGGTTGAGGTTAATTCCATCTGCTAATTGAAAATATATTAGTTTCATCCCAAGGCTTATCTTGCTTTTCTATGATCATCCACCTCATTCTTATTTTTTAACAAATGACTTTGTAGCACCTATCTTCATAGGTGAGTTATTACAAAAATGAAGCATCATTCTTGGTGAGCCGCTATTGCATCAAAAAACATTTCATTGGTAGCTAGAGAACAAGCCAGTACTGTGTTAATAAATTTTTGTCCTCTTAGATGCTAGAGAATCAGCTAATGTGTTTAAAAAATTCTGATCCTTTTAGTTGAAGTTGTGCTGGAACAATGACTTCTGAGTCATATATGATGGGTTTTCAGTGAACATGTTGAAAATTGACCTTTTCTCAATGGATGAATCCTAAAACTTTTCAGCTCAGGGTTCAGCATAAAATAACTTTTTCCTGAACAAATACAGCCACTCTTTCATTTGCTACATGCAAGAAAGGATTAATCTCTCAACTCATTTAGTGCTACATTTGGCTAGAATGGTTTCACACCAAATAATAAAGCTTTAATTGGTTTTATTGAGTCAAATATTATGCATCTTCTACAGGATTCTGAAACTGCAGATGCAATTGGCTTTAAATCCTACAACACACTGATGGGAGATCTTGTTGCCCTTGAAACTCAAAATTCTCAAACTGGATACAAGAAAGCTTCTGAAGAAGATTCGGTTGATTTTGTCGCTGCCACAACTGCAGCACTTGGAGTTCCATCTCCATCTTTGTCTAGAGGTATATCTTTTGAGGATTCTCCTGTTCCTCTTCCTGGCTTGGAGAAAGCAAAGAAAGGAGACGTCGAAGAAGAGGCAGAGCTTGACAGAGTTGTGAAGCTGTCAAAGTCAGAAATGCATACTTCAGCAGATGGTGCCTTTACTGCTCAGCCAGGCTCATCTGTTGACACTGATGGGTTGATAATTGCAACGAAGTCCGAGTCTGTTAGTATAGATGCTGATTCACAAAGGAATTCTTTTGGCGGAAGTCTGATTCCATCATCAGATGCAGTGACACTATCTGATAGTAGTGAAGTCTTGAATAAAGTTTCTGAAACTGCTTCACAGGAAGCTGTGTGTTTGGCCTCAAAGTCGGAACAAGGGAGTCCTTGCAGTGATTCAATTTTAAAAGAATCTGAAAGTAATTTCCCTACTACTAACCCTGAAAATGTTGGTGAAATAACAAGTGTGGATACAGGCACTGCTCAGCTTGTGCCTTCTGATTTGGATTCTTCAGATGTGCAAAAAAATGAAGCCCATCCAAAGCTATCTGACTCTACCACAGGATTGAATGTAGGAGATGAGAAAAATGATCTAAAAACCTTGACACCTGCTCAAGATATGGATTCAGGAAATAATGCAACTGATCAGGTTGATGCACCCATAGATTTCTCTTTACGTTTGGATGCTTGTGAGCCCATTTATGAAGGAGAGGAGAGCATCTTGGAGCTAGAGAAGTCAGAAGCTGCATCCCTTCAAAACAGAGAGCCTGTGTATGAAGGGGAGGTAGTCCTAGCAGAACAAGGGGGCAAAAGTGTGGAACTATCCAATACAAAGAAAGTTGATATTTGTCCAAAAGAAGGTAAACTTCAGAAATTCAGTGCTATCCTTTTGTTGCTCTGTATCCTGTTTTGATCCCAGTTTCTTTTATAATTATTATTTAACCCCCGATTCTTATCAGGTGAACTCATCCAGAGTTTTTTGAAGAGCAGTGCTAGTCAGTTGACAATTTATGGGTATGCTGGCTTCAGAATTGATTTGTTCAGGGAAATAATTATGTTTCATTGCCGTGACTAAGGGAATCTGAATATTTTTCATTACATTTTCTTGCTTCTGCAGCCTATTTTGCTTACAAGAGGGATTGAAAGAACGCGAGCTCTGTGTTTTTTTCCGCAATAATCATTTTAACACCATGTTTAAGGTCAGTAAGAAAGTGGATTTTATCAAATGAAATTTAAGCTTGATACATAAATACCTTGTACTACAACTCAAGTACGTTAATGTTGTGGATGTTCTGTGCAGTTTGAAGGTGAATTGTATATATTAGCTACGGACCTAGGCTATCTGAATCAACCTGATTTGGTGTGGGAAAAGCTGAATGAGGTAATTTATTCATACTGGGAAACAGCATTCGTTATTTGTATTTTAGCTCTCTGGAATGCGAGGGGAGTAAATTGGGTGGAGGAATGGATATGGCTGAAATTTTGGAGTAGCAAATGATGATCTTATCACTGAAAAATGTAAAAAAAAAGAGAAATTCATTTGTCTCTATTTTGATTTTTCTGCACCTGTTGCATTTAGAGAAATGCAAATACAGTCAGGATATTGATGCAACTAATTAAAAAAATGCTGTCACTTTTTATTAGGTTTCTGTTTAGCTCTTTAGATTGAACCTCATTTCTGAATGACTGAAACATAGAGAAGTACATCAGATAGTATTCTTATCTATCTCGCACTGCTTAAGAAATCTAACTTGTATAATTTTCATGCAAACCAGTAATTGAAGTGCAGTTGTTCTTTTTTTTGAAATGAAATGAAGCCTTAATAAACATAGGACCTAACGACTTGGCCTTTGAATGCTACACTTTTTGACTGCTTCTATAATATACAAAAAAGCACACACATACTATTCCTTTGTATCGGTGTGTGTGTGCATATAGATCTATGTTTGTGCAATTTTGTATGCCTTTGTATATGCATATTGATCTGTTGCTACTGTTTATGTGATGGAATTGTCTAGGTGAATGGGGACACTGTGTACATGACTAGCAACTTCAAGGAGTTCCAGGCGGAAAATGAGGGGAATAATAACTCATGGGATGAACAGCATGCCATGACTAATACTGCTGTACGTTATCAACCATAATGTCTGCTTCTTTATTACTTCAACCTTAAACAGCCTTAACTGGTTATTCTTTCATTTGTGGCTTTACTAATCTGAGTCCTAATCTTTATTCAATAGGACTACCTTGCAAGCATTGACAAATCAATTCAAGAAGACTCAGATGCCAAGTAAGCATCTTCACTTCTGGGAATTTTAGACTTTCTGTTTGCCAGTCGCTATCTTACTTTGTTGACTGAAAGCATGAAAACTTAATTTGTTTTCAGTTTCTTGCTGCTGCTTGTATCTTGCATTTAATTTTTCCGCTGAATCTCTAGAACCTGTGCATTCACTCACTCGAGCCTGAAATGCTTATCTGCTTATGCTTGTGCTGAGCAGCTATATTTGTTTCATTTATATAACTTAGAGCTGAAAGGAATAGTAGGTAACAGTTTTGTTGTTTTATCTTTGATTGGCAGTTCCGATTTGCAATTGGCAATTGCACTCCAACAACAGGAGTTTGAGCAACAGTCTCAACAACGACAAAACAATGCACGCCCAGCTTCTGTACCTGTTGGTACATTGGTTACAGGTCCTCAGGTGTGTTTCAGTTATTATAATGACCATTAGTCTTTGTTCTTTAGATTTACTTAATAAATTTGCTCTATGTTAGCTAACCTGCAATATGACCAAATATGCTTAGGTTCCAAGGAATAGTGGGAAGTATGCATCTAACTCTGCAAGGCAGGAGCCAAAGCCTTCAAAGGACAAATGTGTGATCATGTGAATATATAGTTCAGATCATTTTAGACTTTGTAAATTTCGGTACCATAACATTTCCCTGTTCCAAATGCTAATCCTGTTAGTTCCCGCATGTAAATGAAATACAGGACACCTCATTCCCCAGTCCAGGCAGACTGACTAGGTTTAATCTGTGACTTGTTTTGGTTTTTCTGCATTTTTCCTGCATTTTTCCTGCTGTAAGGAATAATTCTGATGATAAAAGCTGGCTGAATTGCCGATGTTCATTTTGATAATGAATTGTATCATAGGCAGAATCTGTGTGTATTAAGTTTCTGGTTGGCTCATAATTTCCACTTGACGACAAAACCTTCAAAAGGAGGCTTTGTCAAAAGGTCATTGAGTGTGATAACCATGTCCCATCGCATTCTTGTCTAAGATCAAGAGAGTTTATTGTTCATCAAGTTTGATTGGTAGAATCATTGACTTGGGAGTTTAAACTGAGGAATAGAGATAAAGTGTAGTCTGCAAACACGTGTACCATAGCCTACCATGTTAATACCAGTATTATTAACATGAAAGAGATAATGCAGTAATTCGTTTCTAATCAGATGGCTTTTAAAATAATCTTTATTTTGATTTAGATTTATTCTAATAATGTTCTACTCGATCATAACCTAAACTAAGGGCATCACATTCTTCTTAAGGACAGATTTGTTAGTTTAAGATAAAATACAAACATCTAAATAGCATATAAGATGTTAAATAGTCAGCATTTTTTCAGAAAATGAATTAATATTACTTTTTAAAGTTTAGCTGTTGACGTAGGAGTGTTTATTAGACTCTCAAATATCTCAATGAAAATGAGTCAAGAAGAATATGAAGAGTCAATAGAGATAGAAAACAGTCCGTATATCATATCGGAAACAACAATCAGACACTTACCACTAAAAAAGATACTAGGGTTAATGGTTGAAGCTAGAAGCTTTCAACTAATTTAGTTCTAACTAGTGAACAACACGTGGAGAGAATTTTGCGCTGCCGGCAACGCGTGACTGTAACTATATCAGACCGGTCGCAGAAAATTTGATGCTGTGTGATTAATTTTTGACGTTTGATTGTGTGATGTAATTTATGTATGTATGTATGTCTTCAAACAGATCTAAAAATATATTTTGACATTATAACGTGCAATTCATGGCTAACTTGTCTGAAATTTATTTTCAAAGCAAAGATTAAAGTTTATGTTGGAGAAATTTCTCATACTTGCGGATGCAATTGATCTATATTATATTTAATTCTTGCACATGCTCAAAACGGTCTCAATAACACATTGGTAGTTATATTCGATAGATTAAAATGGGGTGGAAAAAGAAAGATGGAAATAAAAAGTCAAGAAAACGTGGGGATGATGAAATGGACATTACCAAAATCATCACCTGCCTTTGTTTATATTTTTCCACTTTTTATCTCTGAATTTTTTTGTAGTTTTGCAATCTTCTTCAAAGGCTTAAATTCTGGGACCCCTACGAAAACCCCGTCTTAATCCTAAGGTTGTGGAATTATGACAACCTCACAGCTATGACGTTAACTCTCAGCGAATTGGCTTCGCCTGTGCTTTTTTGTGAAGGTGTTTTTGGTGTACTTATCCAGTTATCTTGAGACGTAGGGTTACTTTAGTGGGTCAAGTCGAACAAATTGATCTTTTTCTTGAGTAAAATGTATTCTCAGATTGAATTCAGTCGCACACTACTACACTAGTGTATGAGGCTACCGTAAATCGGGTGTTTGATGTTTTAAACAAAAGTATCAACAGAGTAGTTGAGCCAAATTCTGATATTTGCTCAACAGATAGCAACGTACAACAACGTTGAAAACAGCTCGTATTTGGAGTAATTTGAGAAGTTGCAGTCTTAGTTCATATTTAGGGTTTAGTAACAAAAATGTTGTGTACTATTATCGAGCATTTTAGTGAATTTTTCAAGTTGAGCAGAGCAGTCTCACAAATGTGAGTGAATTCCATCGAGCTGCATTACCAACTGCAATATTCTTCAATTCCGTATTTGATATTGTAATATTCAACTGTATAGCGACATTGTAATACCAAAACAATGCAACTGAGTTTTTGATCAGGGTTGATTATTTGATCAAACTTCACGATTTCAAAATTAATCTAAATTTGACTTGTAAAAAAGATAGTTTAAAAAAAAGTGTCAATGAGGTTTATTTTTCCAATTCGGAAATAATTAAAGTGGTGCAAAATGATGAAGTTAAAAAAGGTGATCGTCCGCCACAGCCACAAGTAACCTCGACAAAGTCAATCCTAAGCCGACATTTTCAAGTAACATAGTAGCCGGGGATGTCTCCAAATAATTTGGCTAACCAGTATATTAAATAACACAATTTTATTTTCAATATTCAAAACGATTTATTTTATATTCAATATTCTTTTATTTTATAGAACAGCCAATCATAAACTTTTCTATTATTCTCATTTTAGACCGACAAAATGTCTTCACTAGAATAATTAAAATCGTACATGGGTGGCATGATGGGAAAATGTAATTTACTATTATTATTGCATTTTATAATATTACCCGCATCAATAATAAATACAAAATAGTTAAAGAAATGATAGAATTAAACCTTAAGTTTGCTGAGTTGATACTATCAATTGTTTAAGTAATACTAGTAGGTTGCAGATTTTAATTCCTTAAGTGCAAAGGCAGATAGATTACTTTTTCTTTAATAAACAGCTTTCTCATCATCAACTATTTCTGGATTAATTTTCCTCCACCATACTTATTTTGAAGGTTCTGTATGGGTATGTTCCATCAAGTGTAAGTGTAAGAAATGGTGTCAACTTCCAGTCGCGATCCGGATACAAGGATGGTCTCCGGTCCGGATGAGGTTTCGTCCGCGCTCCGCGCGCTCTCACCTAATCGACCTGCAAAACAACGCCTTAGAGTATCCCGAGGATAGCTACTCCGGCGTGATGATGAAAGATGGGCCTTTGAATAGGATAGAGAATAAGGATATATTGAGAGAGTTTAGTCTGATAGAACATACCTTTCTCCATAAGTCCAAAACTGTATTTATAGGTGTGAGTGGTCAATCTCCAGCCCAAATGCAGTGGTCCTGCCTCTCTGTCCTTACCCGGGGACATGTCATATTCATGTCCTCTCTGTCCCCAGATAGCGCCATTCTAACTGACGTCACATGGACCAGACTACTCTCTGGGCTGAAGTCTAGATATGGGCCAGAGCCCATATCACCACTAGCCCCCCGAGACATGGGATCCGTCCGGAGGTAACCGATCCGGATGAGGGATCCCGTGTCTCATCACGTCTAGGTTTGTTAATGGGATTCACCCGGAGGCATGCAATCCGACCCGGAGCCTTGTTCCTGGGTTATATGTTTGAGTGCGTCTAGGTACGCGCTGGGCGCTTAGTCTCCCTGTGCGCATGTTTGCAAGCGCATTTATGAGGCGTGTTGCTGCGTCATAAATGAGTTGTCTATTCGAGAAATTCCCTTTATCTTTTCAAGATAGCAATCATGACACCTTGGAACTCGGCCCTCCTTTTCTGCTAACTTTGCTTCTATAAATAGTGAACCCTTCCAATCACTTTCACTTTTCATTCCCTTGTTTTCTTCTCCCGTTTTTTCAGTGTTCTTATCTTCATATTCTCTTTTCTCTTCATATTTCTACCACTCATATCATGGCTAACGAAAATGAAGAGAATGAGTGCGGCGCCGGTTTGTCCGGCGGAGAAGTGCAGGTGGGTGTAAACCCAGTACCAGAGAAGGATGATCCAATCGAGGGCGATGACGTGGACATCAGTCAGGCCGTAAGAGAGCTGGTTCAGGCAATGGTGGTTCCGCTCGCTATCGATTCTGGGTTGAGCCTATTCGAGGGGGATCATACTACAGTGGCAACTATCCCTCGGAGCCACTTCCTATACGGAATCACTTTCCCCCTTTCCCCTCTCTTCACCTCCATCTTTGACCACTTCGACATTTCTCCGGTTCAGCTGCAGCCTAACGGAGTCTACGTGGTCCGCGCGTTTCTTCTCAACTGTTACCGCTGTGGGGTGACGCCGTCTCTGGAACTGTTCCGAGCCTTCTATCATTTGGAGGGCACTAAGGATGAAGGGATCTTTACCTTTCAGAGATGGAAGGGGGTGAAGGACTGCTGCAGGGGTCGGCGCGACAACTAATCCAACTGGCAGAAGTGCTACTTCACCTTTAACAACGACAAGTATCCGTGTCCTATCTGGAACCACGATGCCAAGAAAGAGGAGAAGACGGTGTTCAGTCCGGAGGGACAAGAGGAGAACATCGCGAAGCTGAGCTTCAATCAGCTTGATCTAAATAGCTTCTGGAAATGGAAGTACGTCTTCCCTCTGAGGGCGTACGAACCGGAGGTGTTCACAAAGTGCCACTTCTACGTTAGCAGGGATCTGTCCCGTAAGTCGTCCTTTGCTTCCCTCTCTCCTTTTCCTTCTTTTCTTTTTTATTGGTATGTTTTTGTGTCTCATCCGTTCCGGATGTTTGCAGTGTATCCTGTGGTAGAGAACGGCGCCGATCCTCCGACCGGACCGAGCAAGACGAACAAGGCGGATAAGCCACCAACCGGGTCGGGGGCCGGCACGAAAACCCCACAGGAAAAAGCAGCAGAAGCTGAGAAAAAGAGGAAGCGTGTGCAGGCTTCGAATGAGGAGAAAGCCAAGAAGGAGAAGTAGGCCGCGGTTAAGAAGGCGAAGGAGGCCACAATCAAGGCTGGTACCGTTGGAGGTGAGCAAACTCTGGCCAAGGAGAAGATGGATGCGGCCACGGAGTCGGCTGGAAATAGGGCTGCCGCCCTTGTTGTTCAGGGTCCCCAGTTGTCCGAGGATGAAGAGGATTCTACTCCTCTCCAAAAGAGTTTAAGGGTGTGTTTGGTTGGGCAAGTTTTTGCAAAACTTGGACTATCCAAGTCCAGTTTTGTAAAATCTTGTTTGGTTCACCAAGTTTCTCAAAATCCAGACTTGCAAAATCCTAAAAACCAATCAAAGATTTTGTTTCATACTCACAAAATCCAACCCAACCAAACAAGGATTTTGCAAAACCAGACTTTCAAAATCCCAAACAAAAACCAGACTCTCAAAAACCAAAAACAAAAACCAGACTCTCAAAAATCTGACGAACCAAACACACCCTAAAACTCAAGAAACCTCCGACGCCCAGGAAGCCGGAGGATAGCCAGCACTCTCGCACGGGTGATCCTCACGGAGAGAGGAAGAGGGTTACAGATAGGCGGGTGGTCGACCCGACCAGTGAAGCGGGTAAGGAGACCACTCATAGTAGCAGTCGGAGCCAGACTGGCAGGGTAAATTATGTTTTTTCTCTGGTACGGATTCAATAGATGGTGTTTCTCACGTTTTATTAATTTTTTATTTAGGACTTTGCTGCTTATTTGATCGCCTCTCCTGGAGTCTCTGAGGCCATCAACCAGGCCTACCATGTCCAGAATACGAAGCTCTCTCAAAAGATCAGCTCACTTGAGAGAAGCAATGGGAACCTCACCCGCGACCTTGCAGAGGCGAAGATCTGAGCCACCGAGGCGGATGCTCGGATCAAGGAGCTGGAGACTCTTACCTCTCCGTCCGTGTAGCGGGAGCTGTGTGTTGCCTTTGCCAATAAATTGCTCCGGAGCAAGGCTTTTGAGGAAGATCTGACAGGATTGTTGCGCTCCTCAAACAAGCTCTCCGCCTACCAAGTTTATCAGAAAATGAGGGGTTGGGTTCCGGAGAGTAAGCGGGGTCCGTTCACCGAGTGCTACTATCATCCAAGAGCTGCTGATCAGTATAACTATGATGTGGACCAGTTCTACCGAGGTGGCGTTGAGAGGATGAAGCCTTCCGTGCTTGAGATGTTCGAGGCGGATCCTGAGGGGAGTCCGACGCCGGTGTCCGTCGAAGCCAACCATGCTTTCGACGAAGGGCTTGTGAACCTGAGGAGGTGCCTCCGCCCAAAAAGAGGACTGGCCCCGAATCACCCGTTAGGGTCAAGTATCTGGACATGTTGAAGATGTTTCCTCCTCCGGATGCCAATGAAGATCATCAATATGAAGCAAATGAGGACAATGGTGGTGGGGATGGAGGTGGTGCTGGTGCCAATCAGGATGTCGGCTCGGACAACGAGGAGACAGATGTAGATCATACTCCTTAGCTTTTATTTTGTAATCTTTTGTAGCTGCTTCCGTCCAACTAGATCTGATCTTCTTTTGTTTAGTGTAGGAAGGACGGTAGCGACGACTCGGATGGGGATGACAACCCTCCGGATAATGTAACTCTCTTTTTTTTCTTATAAAACGAATCTTTTCTACTTTCGTTTCGTATCATCTTTTTATTCATAACTCTGTTTTATGTCCGTAGCCCAGAGGTCAGGGTCCTGTGCTCCGAACCGGAGGTACGGGTGAGTGTCCTTCGCCGGCTAGTTCTCATTCGACGAGCTCTCCGTGCCCCAGATACGTGGAGCTGGAGACGGAGCTGTCCGGGTGGATAATGGAAGGGGAACAGACCCGCGAACTCTTCGTCCGTTCCGGAATGGAGCCCCTAATAGAAGAGTTTCCGGATATTCCATCTTTGGCCGCTTGCCTCAGAGAGATATCTGAAGAGTTTGGTACCCTGTCTCAGTGCCAAGAGTTTGCTCGTGAACGGATAGTGCGACCCTTGACGTGGATGAGACGATCTCCATGTTACAAGCCGAACATGAAGACTTTAAGGCCACGATGAAAACCGAGTTGAATCTGGTGTGGTCCGTGCTTCCCTTCTATAGCGAGAAGTTGAGGTGGTTGGTTAGCCGGACGGATTTCCAGCGTGATTATCTGAAACTGGAGGAAGAGAATCGTGCGCTGGCCGGCCGGGTGATGGTCCTTAGGGACAATCTGATGACTTTGCAGCTGTCATACCATCTCACCGGACTACGACTCGGACTTGTTTCTCCGACCATATACTGCAACTTCCCTCGTGATGTAAGTGCGTTAATCGTCCGGATGTTCAAGTTGGGATGGAACGACCGGGAATCCCGCTACCGTCCAATGTTCGAGGAAGCTGTCGAATGGTGGAAACAGATGCATGCCGGCAGTCCTCTCCCTCCTTCACTTGTACTCATTCCGAGTTAAGTGGCATTGGACTTCACTTTCGAGAGGTATGCTGGTATACAAGTATCTTTTCATCCGGAAGAGTCTGCTCGTCGCGTGGAACGGCTTCGGCAAGATGCTTCCATCATTTGTCCCTTTATTATTAGGGAGTTGGCTGAATTAGCGAGGCGTCGGCAGGCTCGTATCCGGGGTCGGGGTCTAGGCATAGAGAGGCGGGGACTCCGGGGGAATCTCCAAGGTGCCCGCGCGGAAATAGTCGGGACCTCAACTGTCTCCTTAATAGAATGACGAAGGGAAGAGGTACCCAACAAGCGCGTCGTCCCCAGGTTCATGTCTTGATTCGTTCTCCGTCGCAGTATCCCAGTAGGAACCTGTTCCACCAGTCAAGGGCCGGATCCTATGCTAAAGGTAAAGGAAAGGCTAAAGTCACTACGGAAGTGGTGCAATCCTCCGACTCGGACTCTGATGGTATATTCGGATCCGACCCGGATGCAGCAGGTCCCTTAGAGCTTCCGCCAATCCCTCCCTTTCCGTACTTGGGCCAGGCGGGTCAGACCAGCGGTGCCAAGGTCCAAGATCTCGATCCTGACACTTCGGAGCGGAATCCTGCCGCCGAAAATCATGGCGCAGGTCCTCAAGGTTCGAAACCTCCTTCTCCAGAGAACGGTGCAATGATACCCTCTCCGGAGCCTCATACTCCGGAGCCTACGTCTTCTCCTATCAATTGGGACATAGATTGACCCAAGTATTAATAGAATCTTCCCTTTGTTTGTATCTTAGTCCATCCGGACTTAACAGATTGTACCATTGTATTTGTTGTATTTGTATACCGGTCCGTTCGGACATAGTCTGCACACTTAGTCCATCCGGACTGTGGCGTATTTCATTTATTCAAATGTATCATTTATCCAAATATGTTTTCTCCTTCCTTTTAAGATTTAGCTTGTTCAAGCGCTTTACCTTGTTGTTTGATCAAACTGTTTATTCGTTTTTACCTTTGCTCACCCCCGTCAGTTTATTCAAATGATACGGAGGAATTTATTCGTCTTACCTTTGCTCACCCCGTCAGTTTATTCAAATGATACGGAGGAATTTATTCGTTTTACCTTTGCTCGCCCCCTTTAGTATATTCAAACGATACAGAGGAATTTAATCGTTCGGAATTGAAAATAAATAAGTATAAAATCTGCAAGCTCTTCATTCACTAAACCAAGTGGACTCCGGCCGGACATATCCTTAGCCTCTGGGAGCCAAAATCAAGTACATGGTGAATAAAACAAAATGGGGCCCTAGGCTCAACCCTAGCCAGAGGACCCGGAACTATAACAAATATACCGGAAAGCATACCAATTCAGGAAGCTCCGTAAGTAAAACCTCCAAATGTTGGTGATGCTCCATCTTCCGGAGATAGCCCATCCGGACTGGTCTGCCAGCTCATAACTCCCGCCCGGAAATGAAGCTGTGACTTGATATGGCCCTTCCCAGTTTGGTGCCAGCTTGCACACAGGAGCGGAGCAAACCTCTAGCACTGCACACAGGAGCGGACATACTTTTGTGCATCTTCAAACAGGGTCAGCCAGTAATATCCCGTACACATTATCTTCCTTGCGATGGTCTGTGCACCCTGGTGACTGCCGTTTGGTCCCTCATGCATCTCTCTTACCAACTGATCTACCTCGTCCGAATCCACGCATCTTAACCATGGTTGGAGGTATCCCCGTCTGAGCAAGGATCCATCCAAAACGGTGTATCGTGGTGCCTTCTGCCGGATCCTCCTTGCCAATGCCTTGTCCTCCGGGAACTTGTCGTGCTGCAAGTATTCAAACAGGGGCATCATCCATGACTCTTTTGAAACTTCTATTGTTGCAATCTGAGGGATGTCGTAGCTCCGAGCGGATAAGGTCTCCATCATCAAGTTGCTTTCCGGATCTGGCTTGATTTCAGAGGAAGCAAGCTTGCTCAAAGCGTCCGCCTTACCGTTATCTTCACGGGGATCTGCGTCACGGTTATGCTACGGAACTTAACCAGTAATGGTTTGACCGCCTCGAGGTACCTCTTCAAGCTCCGCTCCTTTGCCTCGTATTCTCCGTTCACTTGCTGAACCATTATCTGAGAATCGCTGTAGACTTCTACATCCGTGACTCCTACCTCCAACGCCAGTTGGAGTCCGGCTAAGAGTACTCCACCTCGTTGTTTGTCACTCAGAAGCTGAACTGAATGGCATATTTGTGTTTTGTTCCCTTTGGACAGGTGAGCAATACCCCCGCCCCGCCCCCACTTGCATGAGATGATCCATCCACATGCAACTTCCATCTGTCGGAGGGTGGCTCTGATCCGGACGAATCTCCCGACGGCTCAGTCATCTCCACCAAGAAATCCGCCAAGGCTTGTCCTTTGATGGCCTTCCGGGGGTGATACTTGATCTCGTGCTCTCCAAGTTCCACTACCCATTTCATCATTCTTCCCGAGGCTTCCGGTTTCAGCATGATCTGTCTTAACGGATGGTTCATCAAAACCGTGATTGGATGTCCTTGGAAATACGGTCGGAGGCGCCGAGATGCATGAACCAGGGCCAGTATCAACCTCTCCAAAGCGGTGTACCTTGTTTCCAGGCCTTGGAGTGCCTTGCTCACAAAGTATACCAGACGCTGAACCTTACCGTCCTCCTGGACTAAGGCGGAACTGATAGCATGCTCCGTTGCAGCTATATACAGAAAGAGTTCCTCTCCGGGCAGTGGTTTGGACAGGGTAGGGAAGCTTGCCAGATGGGCCTGTAGATCCGTGAATGCTTGATCGCATGCCTCCGTCCACTCAAATGGTTTGGCCCTACGAAGTATGTTGAAGAAGGGAAGCTGCTTCTCCGCCCCGAGCAAGGAATCGGCTCAGAGCGGCCAGCGATCCGGTTAACTTCTGCACGTCCTTCACCCCTTTCGGAGGTGGTTTCTCCATGAGTGCCAATATCTTTTCCGGATTCATGTCGATTCCACGAGCTGACACCATGAAACCGAGGAACTTCCCTGATCCGACTCCAATGGTACTTTTTCCGGGACTGAGCTTGAGGTTCGCCGTCCGGAGCACGTCGAACATCTCCCGGAGATCCGACAAGAAAGACTCATAAGTTCGTCTCTTAACCACCATGTCGTCCATGTAAACCTCCTGGTTCCGTCCCATTTGGTTCCGGAAAATCTTGTCCGCCATCCTCTGGTATGTTGCACTTGCATTTTTCAGTCCGAAAGGCATTTTCCTGTAACAGAAAGTACCAAATTCAGTAATAATAGATGTTTTGGGACGGTCATCCTTGGCCATCGTGATCTGGTGATACCCTCAGTGCGCATCGAAGAATGACAACACTTGGTAACCAGTAATGGCCTCGACCAGCTGATCAATAGAGGGGAGCGGCTAGCTGTCTTTCGGGCAGCACTTGTTCAGATCTGTGAAGTCAATACACATTCTCCATGAGCCATCGTGCTTCTTCACCAGAACTGGGTTTGCTATCCACTCCGGATAGGATATCTCCTCCACGTTTCCGGCACTCAGCAATCTCCCTACCTCCGCTTGGACTTCCTCCACGCGTTCCGGAGCAAGAGGTCTCATCTTATGCCGTATGGGTTTCAGTTCCGGGAAGACATTGAGTCTGTGAACGGCGATTTCCTCCGGAACACCCTTCAAATCCTCCGTTCCCCATGAAAACACATCCTCGTATTCCGCCAGCAAGTGACGTAACTCTTCCTTCACGTCATCCGGGAGGTTCATTCCCACACTTACTACTCCTTTCTGACCGACCATTATGTCCTCCACTTCGTATGATGGTGACTCTCCATGAATGGCTCTTACCAAGCTCGCACTGGCTTTTCCCTTATCCGGGTCGGACAGCTTCAACTGGCCCTCTCCGGATCGTGCATCCATGATGGCGTTGAGCATGCAACTCCGGGCGGTCTGTTGGTGTCCCCGGACCGATGCAATACCATTCTCCGTGGGAAACTTCATAATCAAATGGAACGGCGAGTAGAATATGGCCCGCGCCTGTGACAGCCATGGTCTTCCAATGATCATGTTGTAAGAGACACCGCATCAATGACGGTGAAATTGCATTCCACCGTTGTCCGCTTCGTCGGATCTGGAAATCCGTCAAAGTAACTTTCAAAGGGATGACACCAAGTGGATGGACGGTCCGTCCAGTGAACCCTGATAGAGGGGAATGACACGGTTTCAAGTTCTATCGCCCAATTCTGAGCTGATCAAAGCATTCTGCAAACATGATCTCTACACTGCTTCCATCATCTACAAACACTCGCTTGATCAGCACTCCTTCAACATCTGCAATTACCACCATCGGATCGGAGTGAGGAACCTGGGGAGGCACCGGGTCCTCATCCGAAAAGGTGATGGCTTCACTTGCCTTGAACCTCTTCTCTTGTATCTCGCCCGGAGGCACATATCTGCTCTTAGCCTTGATCGCTGTCATGGAGTTAAGCCCGTCCCCAACTATGTCATTGATCACATTAATCATCCGAGGCTGAGCTGGGGCTTGTGCTGGGGCGGCCTGTCTCGGAGCCGGATTGGCTGGGTTGGCTTGGTTTCCTCCCCGGGGGGGTTTGTTCCTCCAATTCCTCTTCCTCCCCTGTCCGGCTGCGGCGGCCGGAGCTGCAGCTTGCCGTGCATCGCCCGCTATACAATCCCTCAACTGACCTGCTCCAATCAACCTTTCGATGTCCGAACAGAGCGCCCTACACCCTTCCGTGGTATGGCCATGCGACTTGTGAAACTCGCACCACTTGTCCGCATTCGCTGGTGCTGGTACGCCAATGATAGGTTGCGGATCCGTAAATAAACCTCGATGAACAGCGAGGATCTCAGTACGGGTTTTGGAGAAAGGGGTATAGGTAGGCCGAGCAACTGTTGCCGGAGCCGGGATCGCTGCTGCTGGAGCAGGTAAGCGCCTAACCTGATCGTTCCCGGCCAGAGTCCGGGCAGCTGCGGTCTGGGTTCCTGTCATCGTGAGGGTCCTCTGCTCGAAGAAACCCACAGTGGTCATCCGGACCTGGTTGGCATCATGCACCGTACAATGCATCTCCACCACCAACTGGAGGTGATAATACGACGTCGGCGTGTTCTTCATGAGCTCGATGTAGAAGATGTTGTCCCTCAATCCGTTCACAAAGTTATGGATGATAGCCTTCTCCTGCAAGTGTCGGTCCACCACCTTCATCGACGCTGCTATGTACCGGGTGTAGAACTCCCAAATCGTCTCCGTCTCTAGCTTCCTGATTGCTAAAACTGTGTCCAAGTTTACGAACGCGTGCTTCATAGCGGAGTAGCTCCGAACCAAAGCGATGGCAAAATCCCAAAAATGCCGGAGGGTACCGTTGGCAGACCTTTGAACCATGCTAAACAGTTCCCTCTTAGATACGAAGGCAACATCTTACACTGCTACTCCTCGGGAATGTCCCTTGCGTACATGATACTTGAATAAGTATGGACAAACTCCTCCGGGTCTCCCTCCCCATTGTAGGTTGGGAGTCCGTCCGGAGCCTTGGTTCCGGATGGCCATTTGAAGCTCAACAGTTCCGAAATCCAAGGTGATTGAGGTCCAACTCCATTCCATCCGATGAGGCGGTTCAGACGGTCTTCAATGGAGTCCGGACAGAAAGGTGTCTGAAATCCGAAACCTCCGGGAAATCCTCCTCCGGAAGGTCGCATTCCGATCATTATCTGCTGAGGTCCTCCGGGAGCACCCATCCCTTAGGCCTGTTGAGCTTGCGCTCCCCAGTATGGTGGTGCGTTCGGATTCAGGCCGGTGGAGAGATTTATTGTAAAGAAATAGGAGGTTTTCCAGATTAATTGACAGTTGTTCAATTTCAAGATTCAGTTGAGTCGCCCATGATAGGTGTTCGTGGTTTCTAGTTAATTGGTTGACAGCTGTTCAAGCGATTTTCATATCCCAAAGCAATTTATATATATATTCCGCTGCAACAACGTGAATTACTAAGAAAATACGCATCAAAGTGGTATCAGAGCAAGGTTTTCACAAATTCTAGTTTGTGAACGGTCATGGAGAGTATGATGGAAGAACGTATGGCTTCGTTAGAGAAAAAGATGGCGTTTTTGTCAGAATTCGTGAGGCAGGGTTTTAAGTTGGATATCCCGGAGTTTGGAGAAATAGTAAACCAAGAAAGTTATCTGGAATGGATCGAGCGATGTGAGAGAAATTTTGACTTTAAAGAGTATGATGATCGCACGAGGTGCAGGATTGTTATACAAAAACTCATAGCACGTGCATCCTTGTGGTATGAAATTTTAGAATTAAAGCGAAGACTTCAGGGAAAATCAGAAATCAACTCGTGGATTAAGTTGAAGAATCATCTTTTGATCGACTATTCTTACCTTCTACCAATATGTTAAAACAAGAGTCTTTTTCTGTGGTTGAACTTGTGGCGAGTAACGAGCAATTTGATGCAAAGAATGATGTCGATGGTTGTGTTGATGCTAATGTTGAAGACGTCGTTGAGGATTGTGAAGAAGATAAATCTACTTCTCTAACTGAAGTCGACAATGTTAATGATTATTCTACTCCTCTGATTGAAACCGAGAGTGTTATGTACTCATGTTCTATAGTCCTTAATGTTCATGATGAGATTAAAGAAGAAGATATTGATGGAAGTGACGTGGCAATACTTGATATTGGTATAAACGAGGAAGATGCTGAGAACGAACTGGTTCATCCTGTGATTTTTGAAGCTCGATACAAACTTGTTGAGAAAAAAAAATCTATATTTTCACATAATGATCAATCAATTTCTTTTCTTGAGAATGATGAACTTTGGAGTCATGTAAATTCTGAGTTTGGAAAGACTGGCGACTTTGCTACACATCACAACTTTAGTCATGTGTCATTTGATCGATATTCGAAAGGTTGTGAGTTCGACAAGGGGTCATTGAGAGGACGAATTCGAGGGATAATCCATTCAAATTCGGGAAGGATGATGCAAGATAGGATTGACAAAAGCAAGTACATCACATATCAAATATATGGAAGCCACTTACTCATATTGATTGGAGATGAAGAATATCAAGAATTGAGGACAATTCTTTTCGAAAAAGAGGAGAATGATACGAGTATAAATGGAAAACTAGGTTAATTAGGAATTATTCTCTTACCAAGAATTTTCCTATAAAATGTGTTTTAATTCTAGTAAGATTTTAATTATTTTCCATAATAGTTATAGAATTAGATTTATTATTTCCAGATTAAGAATTGTGATTTAAATTGAGGTTATAAATATAAGGCTCAGCCTTGTAATTTTATTCATACAGAGATTTATTATAAAGAAAAAAGAGGTTTTCCGGATTGATTGACAGTTGTTCAATTTCAAGATTCAGTTGAGTCGCCCATGACAGGTGTTTGTGGTTTCTAGTTAATTGGCTGACAGCTGTTCAAGCGATTTTCATATCCCAAAGCAATTTATATATATATATAGGGGAGGGATCAAGAGACTCCCTTATTTTTACTCCACTTTTCACTCCAAATGCTAGCCTTTAGATTAGATTTAATCTAATGGTCATAATTAAATCTATTCTTAGTCATTTAATGTTAGTTAATTTAATTCCCAAAATTACTTTTTTCAGTATACTTCATCTTCTCCGCATCAAATCCTAAAGCGCAGCCTCCATGTCAGAAACCTATCGAAATTATTAACTTAACTTTCTCTATCAAAACCCTATGCCATTGTTCGTAATAAGAAAGACGAAAAGAAAATTAAAAAAATGACAATGGGATATGATTTAGGAGAAGGGCGAAGGTTCGGAAACCTCTCCCAAATCCAAACCTGAACCAAACCAAGAGGGGAACTTCTGTTTGGATGAATTGTTATGAGATCGCTCATGGAGCAAACTGTGGGCAGAAGATCACTAATCTAATTTCATCTGAGCAACGAAAATAGATATTTATTAATTGATCTTTAGGGTCTTTTGAAGGAGGTTTTATTAATTGATAAAGCCATCTGTCAAAATGTTTTCCATCACACTGTATTTATCACCGGACGTGCCAGAACTGAGAAGAGTCTTATTACAGACAGTAGATTCACCACATGAAAACAAGAAAGTGTGGTTACTGGGCACCATTTTCAGCGAAAATAAAAATTTACAAAATTGTGAAAAATTAACTCAGGGCTTTGAGTGGGAAACTGCTTTAGATTACCCTACTCCATGATTCAGTGAAAGTGAATCTTAATTTGCTTTATAAGGTTGGTAGCTAATTTAAACGTAAATTTCTTCATTCACTGGAAATTGATTCTTTGTAGGGAAGAATGATGATGATGCGGAGAAGATGAAGACTAAAAAAGAAAAAGTGATTTTGGGAATTAAATTAATTAAAAATAATGAGCTAAAAATAGATTTAATTATGACCATTAGATTAAATCTAATCTAAGGGCTAGCATTTGGAGTGAAAAATGGAGTAAAAATAAGGGAGTCTCTTGATCCCTCCCCATATATATATATATATATATATATATATATATATATATATATATATATATATATATTCCGCTGCAACAACGTGATTACTGAGAAAATACGCATCAGGTCTGCTGTTGGTTCCCTTGTTGTTTGCCCGGAAGTGGATTTGGATTTGGCACCCTGTATTGTTCCGGAGAAAGCATATCGGATGCGGCCTGACGAGCCGCTTTCCACGCTTGTAACTGTTGATACTCCGCCACGTTTGTTCTCAGGATACTGCCTCCAACCCTAGAATCATGGCGCTCACGCTCCTCCGTACCGGCCCTCCACCCTGATCGACCCTTCCCTGATCGACTCTGAGCGTCCTCTTCCTCCGTGTCGTACTTCTCCGGATTACCCAGATCCTCCGTTCCTTCCAAATCATCAGTGTCTCATTCTGACTCCGCACGGTCTCCGAACTGCCGCTGCTTCTCCGCCTCCCTCGCAGCCCGCAGTCGCTCCATGTTCTCACGCTGTATTTCAACCAGTATCCGTTCCGGAGTTGCCTTCTTTCCGGAGTCGCTCCATGTTCTCACGCTGTATTTCAACCAAGCGCTGTTGTCGACGTTCCTCAGCTGCAGCCTTTGTTTCCACTGCTGCCTCCTTGGCTCCGAGAACTCGTTCCTTCTCAGCCGCAATTGTTGCGGCTGCCCTTCTAGTCTTTGGCCCTCCGTCCGCTTCATCCTCTGGCGGGGGAAGGTTCTTCCTTGGCCGTCCCCGCGGTATGAAAGTAACTTATGACTGGGAATGTCAGGTCCCACCGGGCGTGCCAACTAATGCTACCAACTTCCAGTCCCGGTCCGGATACAAGGATGGTCTCCGGTCCGGATGAGGCTTCATCCGTGCTCCGCGCGCTCTCACCTAATGGACCTGCAAAACAACGCCCCGGAGTATCCCGAGGATAGATACTCCGGCGTGATGATGAAAGAGGGGCCTTTGAATAGGGGAGAGAATAAGGATATATTGAGAGAGTTTAGTCTGATAGAACATACCTTTCTCCACAAGTCCAAAGCTGTATTTATAGGTGTCAGTGGTCAGCCTCCAGCCCAAAGGCAGTGGTCCTACCTCTTTGTCCTTACCCGGGGACAGGTCATATTCATGTCCTCTCTGTCCCCGGATAACGCCATTCTAGCTGACGTCACATGGACCGGACTACTCTCTGGGTCGGAGCCTAGATATGGGCCAGAGCCCATATCACCAGAGAGTGTTCTTCCTTTTACATTAAATCAATTCAAGAGTTGTCAGGCTTACATATGTTTAGGTTAGGAGAAATTTCTAAAAATCAATCAATCTAAATTTTCTCCGTACACGTGGCGATAACAGCATAATAAATACTTGTAATAGCATATCCTGATATCCATGATTCTATAGTCATGCTGGAATAATAGATATGCATCGTAATATAAGAAGTTCTAATCCTAGAGTATCTAAACTATCCGACAAGTATGGTGAAGGTATCAAAACTTCACATTTATTCGTGAAGATTTACAATTGTTGGTTTAAAATATCTTACTATTACATAAATGTAGTGTAAATTTCAAATATAGTGTCGGTTTGGATTTGAAAATGTTCCGAGTTCAAAAATTATGTACTCAGTCCCTATAAAGTAACTGATTGGCATGGACGTTTTGATTTTGCAGGTTCAATATTGATTTAACATATATTTAATTTATATAAAAATATGAGAAAATCGACGATGACCAATATGAGTAATATGAACAAGTCCACCATTAGCAAGAGCGACAGAACGATTACCGTTATAAGGAGCAATGTTGTCAAGACCAGAAGATGTGGTCACCATGTGGTTGGTTGCACCAGAGTCTAGATACCAGTCAGAAGAGTTGTCGAGAGACACATTGGACTGAAACGCATCAGCAAGATTCGACTCTGGATTGGGATTCGTGCATGTTTTTGCAATGTGACCGAATTCTTCGCAGAGCTGGCATTTTGGATTCCAATTCTTGCGACCACGACGATTGCGATTGCCAGAAAATTGACCAGCACCACCAGACTTGCCACCAGAAGAACCACCAGCTGAGTGGCCGCGCGTGGCAGCCGACGCGCCAGACGGCGGCGCGTGCTGCCTACGCGCCTGGCTAGGGTTTCCAAAACCCGCTGAGTTGACACGGCAAAGGCTGTTGGGACAGTTTCAGGCGGTTACTCATATTTTGCGCTATGTTCATGGGACGCTTCACTATAGACTGACGTTTCATCCTTTGCCTGTTGGTCTTCCCGTTCTTGGCTACTCCGATGCTGATTGGGCTCGATATCTTGAGACTCGTCGCTCCACCTATGGCTATGCTATTTTTCTTGGTGGCAATCTTGTTTCTTGGAGTGCTAAGAAGCAGCCTACTGTATCCCGTTCCCGCTGTGAATCTGAATATTGTGCTATGGCGAACACTCTTGCTGAACTTGCTTGGCTGTATCAACTTCTCCGTGAACTTCAAGTTCCTCGTTCCTCCACTCCGCTTCTGCTTTGTGATAACAGTAGCGCGATCTTCTTGGCTCAAAATCCGATTGCTCATAAGCGGGCCAAGCATATTGACATTGACTATCACTTTGTTCGTGAGCTTGTTTCCTCTAAAAATCTTCGTGTTAGTCATCTTCCATCTGCTCTTCAAGTGATCAACGTATTCACCAAAGGCTTGTCTCGTCCGCTTTTCTAGCTGTTTCGTTCCAAACTTTGCGTCTCCTCTAATCCGACGCTTCGCTTGAGGGGATAATAGAATATCTTAATTAATTTAGAGATATTCTTGTATTGTTGTAGAATATATCCATTCCTATTTTAGAGTAGCCTAGTTTAGCTCTCTTGTATTATATATTGTACACTCTCTTATCAATGAAATCATTCTGAATTTCATATTCACAGATAATATATGTTTAGTCCATATATAGTCATAATAGCGATAGCAGTAATAGCGAAAAGTAGTTTTATCTTTTTCGATCCTGTAAAATTAAAGTGTTCACATATCTAACAGTGATCTTATTATATTATTGAATGTTACAAATCGTATTTGAAATAAGTTGAGATGAAAGGGCTGCCGAGCCAGCCGGCGACTTAATAAGCAACCCTAAATTACCTTTACATGGATTCGATGTTAGAAACAGAAGAACAGAAATCCATGGTTAATCATTATCCCTGCAATGCAAATCATTGAATTGGGAATAAGACAATAGGCTAACAAAAAGAAATAGAAACGAAAGAAAAAGGTTTGCATCATAAATTCCAATGGAGGCAACTTCAAAAGGGGCCACAATCCAACTGTTCCGTTATTATTGAAAATTGAAAAATGGATTAATTTCGGGCAAAGAAAACTAAGAAATATCGTTGCCATACATAATAAAAAAGAATACTAGTCAACAATTATTGAAGTCATTTACAAAAAATAAAGAACAATTATTGATGTCCTAAATAATTATATATCCACCAACCTCAGTAGGCTCAGAAAGAAAAATTAATTCATGCAAATTATAAGAACACTTTACTCATAATAATATCAGAATTCCAAGTACAAGTTTACTGGTAGTCATAACTCATAATAATAATTTCCCCAACTTCACATTGTAATTATTAAGAAATTGTTTTGATCAATTTCACAGAACAATACAAAAAGACACTACATATTATTTTTTTGATTAAAAAACCTTCAAATAATTGTTGGATAAAAGAGACTAATAAAATAGTAAATGAAAACATAACTGACCTATTACAAAAATTTTGTATTATCTATGTTGCATGCAACTTGTGTTAATTTATTGAGACTCGGATTAGTTGAGAGTGTCGTTATCTACAACCTCATTCTTTTTTATGCTCTTATTATCATTTATTGGATAGGATTAGATTAGATATACTATCCTGGCATTAATACTTTCATAGCCCTGGATGCATGAAAGTTTATTACCTCTGTAATCCCTCTATTCGCCATCTATTTTTGTGGAGTACTCTCTCCGTTTTCTTTTGTGTGACATATTACTATCAGGCCCGGCCCAACCTATGAAGCAAGTGAGCCCACTGCTTCAAGCCCCAAAAAATGGGTAAAATAAAGGCTACATTTTTATAAAAAATGGGTAAAAATAGGGTCTCATTTTTATTAAAATTCAAATTTACTATTTTAAAAAATTTATTGTTTAAAAATGGGTCAAAATAAGATCCATTTTTAAAAAAATCCATAATTTTGATTAATATTAATTCTTTTTTTCCCTTATTTATTTAAAAAATTTCGGACCCTCTGTTAAGGCTTTTCTTAAAAAATTTCGCTTCAGTCCCCCAAAAATCTTGAGCCGGCTCTGACTACTATTCATCATTTTTGTTGTTGCAAAATTTACCAAACAATTAGAAGCATTATATGAGTAGTATTATCATCAGGTGATATACTTTTGAAAGCTTTTAAACATGCATTTTTCATATATCAAAATGTTATGTTTAGTTAATATATGTAACAAAAATTATTGATGGTCAAATTTACCGTCAAATAGTATTACTTTTCAAGTGTGCCACACAAAACAAAACAGGGGAGTAATTGTTGTACTTTTATGTTATTTATTTTTTCTAAATTAGGATGCTTAATATAATATTCCCATCTATGTGGTTTGATTTGAATTTGTTTTTATCAAACACTAGATAGTTATGGAAGTACAACACCGGTCAACGCAATACAGAACACTCAACACCACACATTTTAAACAATATTTTTCCACATATTTTTAGTATATGTTTTAGCTCATATAAAACTTTTCAATTTAACTCTATTTCATTCAACAAACAATAAATATCAAAGAAAAACTCCTAAACATAATCGAGCCCCACATCCCATAGCCACACATAAAAATGTTCATACTTACTATCAAACAAATACAAATATTGTAATATTTGAAAATAAAGTATAGTGTATTTTTATGAAAAAAGTGTAAAAAGAAAGTAATAATATCAAATGAGGTGAGGCCACAACAGCTTTATATGTGACCTCCTTACTTCACCCGTTTTGTTTCTCTCTCTCTCCCTTCTTCCTTCCTTAAATAGTATTGATCTACAGCTCCATCTCCACTTCTCTCCTAATTCTGAACCTTTTTCTTACTCAAAACAGAAACAAAAGCAATCAGAACAACATCCTCTCACACACACACCCTATATATATACACACACAGCACCTTCATATCATTTCTCTCATCTGTTCACACAGGCTGTAGAGTTGTAGCATGTTAGATTCCTAACAGCAGGTCCCAAATTTAGAAGAACTACTGATCTCTCCTTCTCGTGGTCCTGAAAATTGAAGCCATCATCACAGAAAACCCTTTTCTCTCCTTGATGATTCTATTGAAAAGCTCATAGAAATGCAAGAACAGCAAGGTCAATCAGGGATGAACATGATGGGTGGAAATGGTGGAATTCTTGGAGATGTTTCTGTAGCTATTCTTCCTGGCGATCAACAACACAACAGTAGGCACTTAAAGGCTGAGATCGTTAATCATCCTTTGTATGAGCAGCTGTTATCAGCGCATGTAGCGTGTCTTCGTGTGGCTACCCCTATTGATCAGCTCCACCTCATCGATGCGCAATTATCACAGTCTCATCATCTTCTCAGATCTTATGCTTCTGAGCAGCTGCATCTTTCTCCCCATGAAAGGCAAGACCTCGACGGTTTCCTGGTAAGTTTTTACTACAGCAAGTCGTTTTTTTTTCCCTCAATTTTTTGAGAGAACTCCGGCATGGATGTTTGATGCAAGAGATTCACGGTTCTTGATAGTCTTTGTACGCAGTACCAAAAATTTCACCTTTTTGTGCTGTTTTTAGATGATTTTGTGGCTTTTCATGTTCTTGAGGGCATCCCAGATGCCGAAATTTGATTCAAAGTTGGATCTCATTTGTTTGGATGCTTGATTGATGCAACATGATCACAGTCCTTATTAATGCTTGTATGGCTAAAAAAATACCTTTTTTTGGTGTTCTTGCATGATTTAGATAGCTTTCGTTTTTTTGAGAGCATCCCAGATGCCGAAATCTGGATTAAAAACACTTATCATCTGTTTAGATTCTAGATTAATGCAACATGATCACAATTCTTGTAATTAGTTTTTATATGGCTTAAAAAAATCTGCTTTTTTGGGGTGTTCTTACGCCAAATCTGGGAATAAATAGGTGAGTTCTGATTGGTCTAGATTGTTGATAAATGCAACAGGGACAGTACTTGTTGGTTTTGTGCTCTTTCAAAGAACAGCTTCAGCAACATGTCAGAGTCCACGCAGTGGAGGCAGTGATGGCCTGCCGTGAAATTGAACAGAACCTGCAACTTCTGACCGGTATGTATATTAATGGCACCTTCAATCATTCCCCAGTTTAAGATCTATTAATAAAAATGGTCCATCTTTCTTTCCTGCCTGCATGAAATGAACTGTTTTTCTTTAAACTTTTTCTCATTCAATGAATGGAAAAGATAATAAAGATCCTGTGATTGGTAGCTTTGTTCTTCTGGGGATGGTTTTGTTTTTGATGCTTAGATGCGTTTGGTGGGCAGATGGATAAGAAAAGGCAATTTGGGGTTCTCATAATTTTTTTTAAAATTTTTATTTTTTTGTGAAGGTACAACTAAAGGTAGGTACTAGTGGGGACCAAATTTTAAATTTTTTTGTTTAAAGTTAGGTTTGGAAGAAATTTTAGTTGGTGTTTGTGTGAGAACAACCATGGGGCAACCACCATTACCTCACCATCTCAAAGTTTACCAACCCTTTATATATGAAAATAAAATGAGGCTGCACTTTAAAGGAATAGTTAGGTTCTTGATTTCATAACTGTATACTTTGATTGTTTATTTGGCTTTGTTTCTTCAAAGTTAGGGAACCTATTACATATAATAATACTACTAGTGCATATATGTTTAATTAGCATGTATCAAGTTGTTTAAGTTGAGCAAGATTTGAATAGAATATTACAATTTTGAATATAATACTACAATTGTTCAATCCAGAATTTATGAAACGAGTCACGCTTAATTTGATCATGGTATTTAATGGTACCTTCAATAACTTAGTTACGTTTCAGATTATATACAGTAAATCGTTTCAAAAATATATTATAACCGTAGATGTGTGAACAGAAACTATGAGATGAGTCACGTTTAGTTTGATCAGAACAATGTTTACCGTTACCATCAATAACTTTAAATATGTTTCTTCAAAACAAAATTTTGTTACGTATATTAATTATATCTATAAGTTTGATATTTAGAAAATATACAGTAAATCGTTTCAAAAGTATATTGTACGATGATAAATAGCATGAATCTAATATTGGAAACTAGTATGAAAATTTAAAATAATTATTAGAAAAATGAGAAATACTTGATTCCTTGGAGGGCTATGTGTAATTTGTGATGGATTAATTGGAGCCTTGGAAATGAAATAATTAGAGTTTATGGGATGCGTACGTGGTGCATTTTAATGAATTCTGTATTATGGTATTATTAGAATTATGATGAGGGACAATTGTTAATTGTAATCAAATTAGTTGTTTGTTGAAAATTGAATTTGCACGCGTTATACTTGTAGGTTGTTGGCTTAACATAAATGGAAGAAGATGGACATGCCAAACATGATTAACAACTTGTTTGGTATTGCATTATTCATCAATTAATTAGTTGTGAAATTATGTTTCTAGCCTTAAGATTTGTCTCTAATTATCATCTTTGTTTTTTTCTCACACATATATTATTTGATCTTGAAACATGGCCACACCATCTGGTTATATGTTTATTAGACTCAAACAACAATATCTATCAAGAATCCCCATTAATATTCATAATGTTGATTAATCTATGATAATATATCATGCATAAAATTAAAAGTGGGAAAATAACATCATGGTTTTTTGTTTTGTTGCTATTACTAGATTCACATCCAATTTACTTGTCCAGATCCAAAAAAGAGAATATTATCGGACAAGCATTAGTAAAATTAGGGACATTTTAAGTCAAAATCAGACCTGCACAAGTAAATTTGACCCGCACCTAATCCGATCATTTTTTACTTTTGAGATCTTTACTGGTAAAATTTGTACTTAGTAACAAATAACAATATAGATCATATGATGATTTATAGTGTAATAACCTTGGTGAAGGAAATGATACAAAACAAAGTATGCTGTTGAAGGAAACATTGTTTGTTAATTTTCATCACTTAATCTCTCAGGAGTAAACCTTGGTGAAGGAAGTGGTGCAACCATGTCAGATGATGAAGATGAGATGCAGATGGATTTCTCCTTAGACCAATCTGATGGTGGCCATGATATGATGGGATTTGGACCCCTTCTTCCCACAGAGTCTGAAAGATCACTCATGGAGAGAGTCAGACAAGAACTCAAGATTGAGCTCAAACAGGTATTAGTTAAATTTCTTTTCAATTGTGGTTTCTGTCAAACTAATTGAGAGATTTGGCATCATATAATGCAGGGATTCAGATCAAGAATTGAGGATGTTAGGGAGGAAATTCTGAGAAAGAGAAGGGCTGGAAAATTGCCAGGTGACACTACTTCTGTGCTCAAGACTTGGTGGCAGCAACATTCAAAGTGGCCTTATCCAACTGTAAGTAATCCAAGCAAAAACCCATAACTTATAAATATGAGAATTAAGTGTATAGCTTTTGTTTAAACAGATAAGAGTTGTTTTTAGGTATTTCGGTTCATTTTCATATCCTCTTTATGCTGCAGGAAGATGATAAGGCAAAGCTTGTGGAAGAAACAGGGTTGCAGCTGAAGCAAATCAACAACTGGTTCATCAACCAGAGGAAGCGCAACTGGCACAGCAACTCTCAGTCTGCAACATCTCTAAAGTCAAAGCGCAAAAGATAGAACCAAAAAAGTTGCAGCATTCATAAAAGCAAGCCCAGATATAACAAGAAACTGGAAATATGACTAAGAAATTGATAGTATAGATATTATTTTCACATCATACATAAGAACATCACGATCAAAATGTATAAAAAGAAATACTGTAAAGTATGCTTGCGTGCATGCAAATGCATGGGGTTTTATATCATACTACACATGACCTTAACTAGTTTGCTGAGGAAGTAGACGTACGACTCATCATTTCCTGACATGATCGGTCCTTATGTTTTGACTCCAGAAGTTAGTATTTGTTTTTTATTTTGTTTCTGATTTACTGGGATCTATATTGTCAAGTTCTATATTCTTGGATAATAAAGTACTTATAAGAATCTCGATCTACCTTTTTTCTTTTTGCTGAGTGCTAACTTTTTTTCTACGTAGACAGTACGCCATACTCGTAAACGACGTAGTTTTTGTTTCATTTGGTAAAATCATGTATGTTGTGCGTTAATTATATGCTCCACTGTTCATGTCGTTGGATCATCAGTTGAAAGTAATTTTTAACCTCTCTTTTTTTTTTTTCATAAAACATAACTTTTTTTATAAATTACTTAAATTTGTCTTTTGTTACCGTCATTTTTCAAAAAAGAAATTAAGTTGCGTAAATGTTAATCTACAATATCTTAAATTTTAATTTAGTTACTGGTTATTTGTAAATTTAATTGTAAATAAATAAACTTAAATTGTATATGTCGATAATAAAAAAATATATTTTCGTAAATGAGTATAATGTAATAAATTAATTAATTTTGACTATAAAATTGATCTACATGTATATGTTTAAAATAAAAAAACATTTTTTCTCATATACATATAAGCAAATCCTACTCGATAGCTTTGTTTCATAAATTATTTATGAAACTGTTCGAACTGAAATTCCAATAAACAATATCAAAATAAAATATTGAATTCAGTTATTATTATAAAAAAATTGAATTGCAATTGTATGTTTCACAAATTTAATTTTTTTTCAAAAAAGATAACATACAAAAATAGATATTTTACATATTTAATTTCATTTTTGAAAAAATGACGGTAACAAAATAGGAATTTATGAGGTAATTCATTTAAAAAATAAAATATTATTTTATGTAAGAATGAAATCGCTAAAAATTTCTTTCAATTGGTAAAACATGGACAATTTAATTAACGCAAAACATACATATATTTGTATATTCAATATACTTGTATGTTCAGCAATGAAATTGATCAACTGAACTAATCAATTGACAAATTTTACTTGAAAATTTTGTATAAAATGTAACTAATTTAAAATGTAATGACACTTATTATACAAATTTTTTACTAACACTAACTATTCTTCATTTTAAATAAGGACATGCTTTACACGACTCTATATAAGCACTTAAAAAAAATACAATTAACTAACTAGATATCAAATCCTAATAGACTCTTGATAAACATTTACTAAATTCAACCATAACTAGTCACACACCAAATCTTACTTTCTGTATATTTGGTAATCAAATTGATCAATTGACTAATCAAATGACACATCTTACTTGAGTTTCTATAAAATGTAACCAGCAAAGCCGACAGCCTCCAGCACAACCGCATATGAAACCAAAGGAAAAACAAAAGACTGTGGCAGAGATGGAGAGCGAGTCTGCTGGAAATTGGACAACGTACACAGGGCCAGTCGTCCACGAAGCACTAGAGGCAGATATCAAGGATATTAGTGGAGAGGGAGCTAGACTTCTCCAACGCATTGCTGACAAGCAAAATCGCCCTTTTAAGGAGAAAATTCGACTGGAACAGCTCCGCAAGCACAAAGAGGACGGAATTACTTTGGTATGTGAAGTTCTTGTTAGAGACATTATTGACAGAATTCGCAGAGACCTCCGGAATTTTGATAGACCAAGGAGCGCCCTCTCGCTCACCAACTCGGATAATGCCATGATGGAGGAGGAAAATGATGAGACGATGCGTGAAGATAGAAGCGGTACAATTGATAAAGAATGGATAACCAGTGTGATGAAGAATCAGAAGGAAAGAGATAGGGAGCTTGATCGCTTTAATCGTCTTGGGGCAGCAGGTTCGGAGGCGGAAGAAGTCGAGATTATGAATGAAAAATATGCCATGAATCCAGATAGCATTATTATAAAGGCCATGGAGAAACCCCCAGCTGAAGAAGTAACCAACAACAGGCCAATAACTGCCACTCCAGAACCCCCTACGTCGACACAATTACAGGTTTACAGCCCAATGATGAAGGAGGTCACCGTCCACTATGATACTCCAGCCAAGAAAGAGGCAGCCTAGATAGCGAAATATAAGGCTAAAGTCACACCGAAAAAGAGAGGGCGGCCAGCTGCGAAGAACTTGGCCAGACAGTTGGCAGCAGCTACGCAGAATGGAGGGAATTTGGAGGAGACACTATCCCTTGCAGGAAGAATCAACAGAAGACTGTTGGCGGGCCATAGACAAGTACAACCACTCGCAGTGGAACCATCAGTGCCAAAGCAACCTGTAGTGGAGCCAGCAGGGCCAAAGCGCAAGCTAATTCTTGTGGATGAAGAAGAAAGTGACAAGGAAATTGCTCTAAAGAGGGCAAAGACGAATGAGGGTGAGAAGACGGATACCAAAACAACTCCTACCTTGGCAGGTTCGAGCGAAGATGAGGCAGAGGCGGCTGATCCGCCCTGCCAGGGCCAATGAATATACTCAGTTGGAACTGCCGCGGGCTTGGGAAAGTCCGGGTGGTTCGTGAATTGTGCAAGCTTTTGCGCCTAAATAATCCAGACATTGTTTTTTTGTGTGAGACCAAGCAGTCTTTAGTAGAGGTAGAAGCTTTGTGTTTGCTGTTGGATTTGAATTTCTTTTGTTCCGAGTCGCAAGGTCGAGTAGGCAACTCTGGCGGACTAGCCTTGCTATTCAAAAAAAATGTAGTAGTAGATTTGAATTATCTTTCGTGTCGTTTGATTGATGTTTTTGTAAACTTTGGAGGAAGCCGATCTCGGCTTACTGGCATCTACAGACAACCAGATGTTGCGCAGAGAAAAGATTGGTGGGAGATGTTCAAGACACTTGCTAAAGAGCCAGAAATCCCATGGCTATGTGTGGGAGATTTTAACGAAGTTCTCTCTCAGGAGGAATTCAGAGGCTCTCGCCCAAGGGCGGAATGGTAAATAAATTGCTTTAAGGAAGCACTGGATTTCTGTGGTCTCTTCGATATAGGTTACTCAGGCCCTGTCTACACGTGGGTGAAGAATGCTAGAGCTCCGGATACGAAAAAAGCTCGCCTTGATCGAGCCACATGCAATCAGCTGCTGCATGATCTCTTCCCCTGGTCCACGGTCACGAATATCACAACAATGCACTCGGATCATCTTGCTGTTCTGGTCAAATTGTGCTCGCGAGATCTGACTGCTCGCTCACATCGGAGGAAAAAGCGATTTCGCTTTGAGGCAAAATGGATACAGAAAAAAGAATGTGAAAGGCTAATAAAGGAGTCCTGGGAGAACTCAACAGCTCCGCTACCTGGTAAATTGGAGGAATGCTCTCTGGGATTGATGAGATGGAGTAGTGCAGAGTTTCCGAACTTGCCCAAGCGCATGAAAGAGGTAGAGAAAAAAGTTCAGAGACTGCTGGATGGTACTATAACGCAGGAAGTGAAGGAGAGGATACACGAACTGAAGCAGGAACATGAAATACTGCAAGAGGCTGAAAATATTCAATGGCAGCAACGAGCGAAGAGGCACTGGTATAAAGAAGGTGACAGAAATACCAAATTTTTTCACAGATTCGCATCACAACAAAGGGCTATGAACCAAATTGATGGGCTGAAGGATGAGAACCAAATCCTAAGGCGAGATGAGGACAGCATGGAGCGGATTGTGATGGATTACTATGGGGGTTTGTTCACTTCTTCTACCCCGTCGTCCGAGCTTACGAAGGAGGTGTTGTCACGCGTTGAACCGAGAGTAACAGCTGACATGGCGGACCAGCTCAGTCGGCCCTATGGAGCTGAGGAGGTAGCACGGGTGGTGAAGCAGATGCACCCCTACAAATCACCAGGACCCGACGCTTTTATTCCAGGAAGACTAATCACAGACAACATCCTAATAGCTCAAGAGTTCCATCATAGCATGAAGAAGAGAACTTCCGGTTCGAAGGGGCACATGAGCGTGAAACTTGATATGAGTAAAGCGTTTGACAGATTGGAGTGGTCCTTTGTGCTGGAGACAATGAAGCAGCTCGGGTTCCCAACTCTATTTGTGAAGCTTATCGAACGTTGTATCAGCTCGGTTTCATTCTCTTTTATTTTAAATGGAGGAGAACTGGGAATGCTCAATCCGGGGAGAGGACTTCGCCAAGGAGACCCTCTATCACCTTATCTTTTCATCATATGCTCGGAGGTCTTCTCGAATATACTGACGAATTTGATGCAAGTGAACAAGCTAAATGGAATTGGTGCCACAGCCTATGGGCCGAAACTGTCACATCTCTTTTTCGCAGATGATACACTTTTATTCGGGGAGGCAACTGAAGAGGAGGCAAGGCATATGCAATGGGCTATCTCACTGTATGAAGGAATATCAGGGCAGCGGATCAACACGGAAAAGTCCGGTGTCTTATTCAGTCCGAACACAAGCACGGAGGCTCGAAGCAGAATATGCGAACTGCTTAAGGTGCCGGAGGTTGAATCTCATGGAATGTACCTAGGACTTCCATCCGAGATTGGTAGAAACAAGTCAGAGGTTTTCCAGCCGCTGAAGGATAAAGTCAGACAGACGATAGATGGATGGACCGAGCGAAACCTCTCAAGAGCTGGAAAGGAACTGTTAATAAAATCGGTAGTGCAAGCTATTCCTAGCTACTCTATGACTTGTTTTGAAATACCAGGAAATGTTCTTGATGATATAGGGACCATGGTAAGAAACTTCTGGTGGGGAGACATGGATACAAAAAGGAAGATGCACTGGGTTGCATGGCCAAGGATGACGAGGGCGAAAGGCAATGGAGGGTTAGGGTTCCGCGAACTCAAGGCGACAAACTTAGCTTTACTTGGTAAGCAAGCATGGCGCTTTCTCACTCAGCCGCATTCACTCGTAGCACGAATTTTTAGAGACAAGTACTTTCCTGGATCCTCGATTATGGAGGCATACCCAGAGAATGACATCTCTTGGTCATGCAGGAGCATCTTAAAAGGAGTTGAGGTACTAAGGAAAGGAGCAAGAAAGCAAATCCGATCTGGCCTGACAACGAGGATTTGTTATGACCCCTGGATTCCATCCTCTGAAGGTTTCCATGTCAAGGAACCTGACCGCATTCCTGACCACTTAAGAGTCGTAGCAGATTTGATGGACCCAGACACACGGTGGTGGAACTCGAACCTGCTGCACCAACACTTCAAGAGAGAGGACGCGGAGAAGATCCTAAACATTCGGCTGGCGGAAAGAGAAGGCCCAGATCATTGGTGGTGGCACTATTCGAGCTCTGGTAAATTCACAGTTAAGACTGCGTACCACTTGCTTGTTGAGACTCCAAATTCAGATCTTTACCATAATGATGACTCGGATACACCTGATAAGAGGTTCTGGAGCCGCCTATGGAAGTTCAGAGTACCACAACGAGCGAAGCACTTTGCATGGAGATTTGTTATAGATTCGCTACCTACAAGTGCCAACTTACTTGCCAGAACAATGCAGGTTTCTCAGACATGTCCCCTTTGCAACGAGGAAAACGGCACTTCAGCTCACCTATTTTTCACCTGTGAGTTTGCTGTTAAGATGTGGACTGCGGCAGGCCTACTAGACCTTGTACGTGCTACTCAGTTTAATCGAGGGGAGCTGTGGTTCAAGCACATCTTGTCAGTGAACGAGACTAATACCGCGGAGCTCGTGTTGATGATGTGTGATGCACTATGGACACAAAGGAATCAACGTATCTTTACTGATAAAACCATGGAGGCAGAATTTATAGCGGTTTCAGTGGCTGCCAATTTACGGCGTTTCCATGAGGCTAATTCCTGGCCTGAGAGAACGTCAGACGACCTCGCAGAAACTTCATTACTGAGACCGCTACCTGGAGGCTCTCGAGTTTTATTTGACGCTAGCGTAAAGGATGGCAAAGCAGGGTTAGCGGCAGTTGCACTGGAGGAGGATGGCAGTTTCATCAAAGCACTATCGTCGAATGTCCCCGGAATATCAGACCCGCTTTTTGCGGAAGCATTGGCTTTGAGTTTGGCGTTTGACTTGGCTAACGAGCTAAAAACGGATTGCAGAACAGTCGCAGGAGATTGCCTGAACCTAGTGCGCATGGTGAGAGACATGGAACCACCTACAGTGACGTGCCATAATTTAGTTGAAGAGTTGAAGAGGAAGATTGTGGAGTCTGACAAGGGTTTCCCATGTTGGATTCCAAGAAATAGTAATAATTTGGCCGATTCATTAGCCGGATATGCTAGGGAACAGACAGTTAATAGATTAGAGTGGAATACTCCTCCCACATTCTTCTTGTCAAACGATTCTGAACGTTTTCCAGTAACATGATTATGATATCTTTTTTTCCCTCAAAAAAAAAACTACTTTAAAATGTAATGACAACCATTATACGATTTTCTTATTAACGCTAGCTATTATTCGCTTTAAATAAGTAAGGACATACTTCACACGACTCTATATAAGCACCTAATATATACAATTAACTCGTTAGATATCAATTCCTAATAGTTTATTGATAAACATTTACTGCACTCAATCGTAACTAGTCACACACCAAACCTTACTCTTTATATATTCAGTAATCAAATTGTTCAATTGAACTAATCAAATGACACGTCTTACTTGACTTTCTATAAAAAATAACTAATGTAATTTTTATACGATTTTCTTACTCGTTGACACTAAGTATTATTCATTTGAAATAATCAAGGACATACTTGATCGTTTCTTGATCAAACTAAGGGCCAAGAGATGATATGCGGTGATTTAAAAAATAATAATTTAAATATTGCACATTTTAATATATATACTTAATTTTTTTTTTGAGGCCCCCAAATTTTGGAGGTTTGCAAAAGCCGCACATGTTCAGGGCCGGTCATGTAATTCAAAATACGGTGTAAAAGTACGAAAATGATCTCAACTTATTTGATTTTTGAGAAATTATTCAATTTCAATGGGCGGTAATGTCATTTCATTGGTATTTTAAATTATACTGAGTAAAATATTAAATATCATATAGCATTTCAGTTGTGAAACTAGGCCGAAAACTTAAAAATTGAAAGGCGCCAACCTAAACTTTTCATTGGCGCCAAAGTAGACATTTTATTTTCATTCAGGCGCCAACACTAATATTTCGCTCCGGTATGCCTAAATGAGGCTACAACAATATTTTGGTTTTTGGAGACCCACATTTATCATCCTCTCTAAATAATTTTTTCTCATCCATCTTAGCGTTTCGTCTAGCCGGTGAACGATTTACACCACCGGAGAACTATTAAAATATGGGATCGATCTGATTTTCATCACAACCTTGGTAAAAACTAAACCCACTCGATTTGATTTATCTATAGACTTGGCCTTTTTTACTTTTGTGCTTTTTGTGGTTGGTTAGGGGTGATGTTAATGAGTCAATTGATGTGGTGATTACTCCAAAGGTAAACAAGATTAATGGTGCTGTAAAGCTCCTTCAGATGATAGCTTCATACAGTTGCTGGTTTGCTTGGATTACTTATCTTGTTTTCCGGTACATTTGCAAGAATCAGTTCAGACCATTCTTGAAGACAGGTTTGCTTGTCATCGTTAATTTGACAGCCTCCACAAATACCGTTCACTCATGACTACACTTCATTACTTTATTCTGAATTTCCCAGGCTCAGAAATGGCCCTATATATGAACAAGGAGAGATTCTTCTGAAGTTTTGAGGTCATTACAAGGATAAGTCCATCGTTATTGGAGCTGCAACTGAGTTTTGTCCTTAAGAGAACATGGCAGAGCTTTGTTTGGTGGCTTCTCATTGCTATCCTCCTGGTTTCCTGGGAAAGATCATGAAGGTAATCAATCATGCATTGATTCAGTCTTCAGTGTTTGTTATTCATTCAAAAAGGTTCTCTTTTGCTTTTCTAGGTTCAGTTTTTCCTGTTTGAATGCCTGTTTTCTTGATGTTCTTTGAATCATTTTTGGTCAAATTAATTCGCTTTTGTCCATAAAGTTGAATACTTTCATGTCATGAAGTATGATTTTATATGTAAGATGATATTAATGGGCTAATATTATGTTTCATGAAGAAAAGATTGGTTATTTGGGACCGGATTGGTAGAGTTTATCGACGGACGAAACCAGATGAAGATGAGTCTGTCAATGAACAGGGGGTAGTCATTCACAAGAAATTCGCCCAGTTTGGATGGTCATACCGATTCTGTCTCCTGTATGGCCAAAAACACCAATCACTTTAAATGGCTTTTCTCCACTTCCATGGATGGAGGTAACTATTCTCATTCTGGTAAGCAAAGTTTAGGTTCAATGCGAATGAAAAGTTTAAATTTGCCTACTTTCCCTTCCACTGCAGATATTCGTCTTTGAGATTTAACTACTAGTAACCTTTTGGTTTTTAATTCTATGAAAACATCAAACTGTAGCCTACTTTTAATCATGTTTTTGCTTCCTTAGGTGTACAGTATGCCAGTTTCCAGGGCACCAAGGCGCTGTGCGGGGTTTGACTGCATCTACAGATGGTCGAGTATTGGTTTTGTGTGGGATGGATTCCACGTAAGACTGTGTATCATTGAATCTAAGTTTCTGGATATCCGAAAGTTGCTAACTTGAAATCTTTCTTCAGTGTGTGCCTCTTGAATGTGCCTGAAGTTACTGTTGCAGCTACTAATGTAAGTGGCTCTAGTTATAATTTACCTCCCTATATAACATGTATCTTTCCTCTTGTTTTGACAAACCTATGTTTAATATTTGCAGCCTTTAGCAGTTTATGCGTGGAAAAATGCATTCTGGTAAGCTTGTTGTCTCTCTTTGTACTTGTGTTTGTCATGGATACAATGTTTTTGACTACATGCTCAATACATTCTACTCTTTTAGTATTGTTGATCACAAGTGGGATGATAACCACTTTGCGACTGCTGGTGCTCAGGTTGATATATGGGACCATAACAGGTTGGCTGTCATTTATTTTCTTCGATTACTCCTCAAGTCCGTTTACATTAAATGAAAATTTAAATATCTTTGCGTGTTTGCAATCAGGTCCCAGCCAGTGAACACTTATGAATGGGGATCAGATACGGTGATATCTGTCCGGTTCAACCCTGGAGGGCCTAATTTACTGGCAAAATCAGGGAGGTATGTGCTTCATCTTCCCTGGAACTTACTTTCCAAACTGTTAATACTGTGTTGTTTTAGTTTGAACTTTTAACTAATCTTCATTTCCTCAAGTGTTGGCTCTCTTTCCTCTCTCTTATAGTAATTTTGATATAGGTTTATATATCAGTACCACTATATTTTTAAAAATTCTGGTTGGACAATAATAGACTTCTGTTTAGATTGTCTCCTATCTCAGTTTCCTATCTTACTTTTGAACTTCCATTCTCTAAAATAAGATGATATTTTGTTTGTGTTGTTATCTTCTTCAAGTGATGAAATTTTTGATGCCTGTCTTGTGTATGTTGTGTGTTTCGATTTCTCAATTGGATGTATGGTATCCTTTATGGACCTCTAATATTGGCCTTTGGTAACTTCGCTTACTTGCAGTGACAGAAGCATCACGTTGTACGATTTCCGGATGTCCACTCCAGTAACAAAGCTTGTGATGAGGGTAAGTTCTCTTATTTCTCACTTTTTAAGCTGGAGTCCATCAGTACTAAAAATTAACCAGGCTTTTCTAAAGTTGTCCATGTTGTAAAGTTGTCCAGTTGATTAATTGATTATATTTGTGATTGCAGACAAAAACAAATTCCATAGCATGGAATCCAATGGAGCCAATGAAATTTACAGCTGTAAGGACAATATGTTAAAACTGACACTTGTTTTGTTTTGTTATCTGAAGGAGAGTGCACATTAATCCTTGTTTTGTTTAATCTGTAGGAGAGTGCACATTAATCTTAGCGACGTATTACATAAAAGACACATCTCTCTCATTCTTATATCATTTTTGCTTGCATTATTTCAAATTTCTCTCACACACACAGATACACCTTGGGAGCAAGCTTGCTGAGATCTTTCACCAATATACATTTGTTCTTTTTGCTCAAAGTTAAAGCTCGTAGACAATGTTTTTTCTATGAGCTTCTAATGCTCTCTCGTGTCCTTTTAAGTTTGCTATTTTGTGCTAGAAAATGCTACTAGATCACTGCTCAAACATCAGTGCAAGTCTTAAGCTTGGAAGCTGTAAAATGCATCTTAAATGCTGCTGCAACGGTGCTCATATTCAGCTCAAAATTCTGCAGCAAAATGCATCTTAAATGCTCTGCAATGATGCTCAAATCCATCTCAAATCCTGCTGCGAAAGATGGTGCTTAAATCATGCTGCAACGCGGCTCAAAAGCATCTCATACACTGCCCAAATTCTACTAAAACGCTGCTTGAACTCATCTCAAAACGTTGTTACAATGATGATCAAATTCATCTCAAGTCCTGCTGCAAAAATGGAGCTGAAAACCTGCTACAACACGGCTCAAAAGCATCTCATACACTGCTCGATTCAACTCAGACGCTGCTTGAGTTCATCTCAAAACGCTGCTGCAATGATGCTCAAATTCTGCTGCAAAAAATGGAGATTAGAACATGCTGCAACACGGCTCAAAAACATCTCATACACTGCCCAAATTCAACTCAAACGCTGCTTGAGTTCATCTCGAAACCCTGCTGCAATGATTCTCAAATTCATCTCAGATCCTGCTGCAACAGATGGAGCCAAATCTTGCTGCAATGCGGCTCAAAAACATTTCATACACTTGCCCAAATTCAACTCAAACGCTTCTCTAATTCATCTCAAAACGCTGCTCAAATTCATCTCAAACACTGGTGCCAAATATGCATCTCATACACTGCTGCAATGGTGCTCAAACACAACTCAAATTCATGTCAAACGCTGATGCAACAAAGGCAGCTCAAAAGCATCTCATACATTGCTGCAATGCTCTAGTCAATTGAAAATAATAAAGATGAATTCAAAGCTCAACAGTATGCATAAGCTTACAGTACAGAAAATAGATATATGATCACTATGCAATAAACAGTACTTAATCTATCAGCATTAACTTCTACATCTTTCATACTTATACTAGAACCTCCAAGTATAACCTAAACCGCTAACAGTTTTCAGCAGCACTTACAAGAAAACTAAGGAGACCAACAAGACACACAAGAGGAACTTATTTCTATCTGCAAAAACATAACTATGTCGTAGTTGCACCGATAAAGAAATATATGTGAGAGGAGTTAAACAGAATTGCAATTACAAGGGTCCACAGAACGATTAAGAGAAACCACATGGAAAAAAAAAAAATCAGAAAATGAAGTTTAACCTCTCCTTTGTATTAATGTTAAGAGAGTCCAACAATAACACTAAATTCAATCATATTTTCTCTCCATTCATAAAATTCAATCTTAAAACATGAAATCTTCAAAGAAAGAGTCCTTAAGACTTGATTTCTTCCACTAATTCATACATCAAACAAAAATAAATTCAGAATTAAAAAAGCCTCAAACTATTTTTTGAAAGAAGAAAAGCCTCAAACTTGAAATGACTCTCATATTTAACTTGCATATTACATGTTATGCACAAATGCAGAAACATAAATAATTGCCGGTATCATACCAGATAAAGACGTGACGATTCAATGTTGCCACTATCGATTGGTTTCAGTCTCCACTGTCCTCTCCGCCATCCCTCTTCCAGATCGACCCAGAACAGACTTGGTATTACTAATCGCCGCCTCAGTCCCGCCGCCTTGGAAACATCTACTATCAAAATCGTTGTTGATCTACCGAGTAATTTTATGAACTTGTAGCGCCAAATCGATATAAATAATTTTGCGGGAGAAAAGTTTGGAATATAGCGCCTAGTTCTGTTTTTAAGTAGAGATGAGAGTTCACGTTCAAAGATCGACGTACGTGGAGAAGTTGATGGTAAAAAGATTTTTACTGGAAAATCAAAGCGCGTATAACTCACGTACAATTACTGAGACTAAACTTATGAAAGTTTATTTTGTATGAATTTAAAAATAATCCAATAGCATAATTCCACGTGGGGAGCTGCCGAGCTGGACAACCCCGGAGGTTTATTTATAAGCCTCCGTTTAAAAACAAAATAAGTAATTACGAGCACCCCTCACTTGAAGGAGAAGTTGAAGCTTTTTGGAGCTACGACTACGATCCCGAATTTTTAAAAAAATCAAGCGAGTATGAAAATACATTGCTTTTTCATTAACAATTCCTGCATATTTTTGCTATAATTTTTTTTTTTTAAAATAAATCATTAAAGGTGGAGGGATAGTATATTAGACTTCCCCAAACCAGAGCAGAAAATAAAAGTACAATAATTCCACAAGGTGGAGGCGGATAGTAAGATTACAGTGAAGTTTACCGCTACTCGGTTGCTTCTACTGTATCTGAGTCTATGAGAAAGAATGCAACAATTTCAAACTATTCCCATGACTAGAAAATAAGCAAAGCACATAAACTAAAAAAGATATGGTCGTGGATAACAGCACTCCCAATGAACCCGGGTGAAACTGGATGGACACGAGCTATCCACAATACCAGACATAACAACCTCAATCTGTAGTCACTCCCCAGTCAGTCTCATTAGAGAAGTTGTTCGGATTCCCCCCTCGGAGCCAGTAAGAGACTTTCCAGTTTATTCTCACAAACTAAGGGTGTTGGCAAGCCTATCTAACTGAACCAGACTATTGAATTGTGATTCATCAACCTGAGCAGTCTACAAAACTAAGTCCGAGGACGCCAAAAGGATAGTATTCAAACTACCTTAGACTTGGATTTCTCCTATTCTCATATGACTCAGTTCGAAAGCCAGCAAAGTTTAACCAAAACAAGTACCCGTTGAAAAAACTAAGCCTGGCAGACAAGCAAACTCGACTAGTATCTGTTCAAAAGAGACCCAATACAGAACATATGCACTTAACCTACTAATCTAGCACTACCTATTAAAACCAACCAAAAAAGAAAAAGAAAATAAAATAAAAAAGAAAAAACCCTATTCCTTACAGTGATCCCCATTCTGGGTATAATACTCGGAGGCACGTGTGACATCGTGCAGCAGAGGCGGAGGCGCGTGGGCAAAACGCGTCGCCGATGGAGCACATGGAGGATTCAATGCACTAGCCGTGTGTCTGATCTAGATCCATCCATTATCGGCCCGATCTGGTGGAGAAAAACTTCCATTTAGTGGATCCGACACAATTTGAATCTTCAACGGTGGTATCTATTGATGTCGTCGGTGGTGATGCGATGGGCTACGAAGAAATGTCGATCTAAACTGCAGGACGCCGGGGCCTGGTCCGACGCAGCAGTTACCAGGCGCGAGCAACGAGAACTAGCCTCTCTTAGTTCGCCGGAAAAAACAACAGTCAGAAAGGCCGGGGATTCAAATTGACCGTATGTTTTCAATGGAGGAAAAGGGGGTTTTGGTTTTGGAGGGGAAGGGGCGGTTTAGAATGGGTTTATTAGGAGTGGGGTGGGGAGGAGACCGGCGCAGCGATGAGAGTCGCCGGCGGCCTCCTCTCCGATCAGATCTGTGATTTGCTGTTTCTGGGCACGACTCTACTGTAGTGGGGGAGAGAGGATGAGAAATAATAGTATCAATACTCAATAGTGATGATATGACGATTTCACCAAAATGTACAACACCGTTCTATGAAAATTCATTGGAATCTAAATATATTATGAAAAATCCTCGTGAAAGTCCAACTTAATTAAAGGAAACTACCACTATATATTTAAGGTCAAACAAAATATTTTTAATTAATATATTATTTATTTTATTAAAACATGTTTCAATGCATAAATTAAAATTACAAAATGAACAATTCAAATTGAAAGATGCACTAATTTAACACAAAACGTATAAATATTTTCTGAAAAATTAGGAAAATTGCATGTTCAGAGTTACATTCATATATTTTTCATTTTAGTTCAATTCGAAAAAATTACCATTTTTGTTTTAGTTGAAACAGTAAAAAAAAATATGTGCTCTGTGAAAATAAAGAAAGTAAATTTTGATGGATGCTTATAGATTTACCATGGAGGTATTTCCGTGTGCTGTTAGATGAGGAGGAAGTGGTTTGGAAGATAGTCTAAAGGAGCAGTTAAAGCTAGGACCTACCTGATCTATTGATTAACTATGGAGCAGCGGTTAGTGTTTGAGGTGATGTGTGTGAGTGTTCTCCCGTCTCTTGGTCACGCTTGTGAACCGACGGTTGGGATCCTAATGATATTTTACTACATTATTGAAGGGATTAAAATCAACCCCGGCTTCACAATCCTAACCCACATTCTGAATAAGGGGACAAAAGCCTGCAGTAATCCCATACGGTGTCTTGGTAACGGCACTAATCAGGAAAGCTGAAATTTTTTCAAGAGGGCGACTGATGCAAATCAACCATTGTGATAAGCATTGGTTGCGACATAAGAGGTTGGAGTTGAAGGCTGACGGGAAAATGGGAAGAAGAAGGAAGCCGAGGATGCAGCAAGGAAAAGCCAAGGTTAGAGAAGAAATCTCAGGTTAGCATTCTCACAAGCTTTTGTTTTGTTGAACTTGAATAATGCGCTATGATGTTGTTTTGAATAAATTTTATGTTTTTTTAAGGTGATATTTTTTATTCCCGTATGGAGGTTGGTTTGTTTCAATTGGTCAGCTAGTGATGAGATCAATACTGTGCAGCAACGTTCAAAGGCTAATAACGATGCACTCAACCGCTCGCTTGCTAGTGGGGTGATAGAATGTGAGCTGAGTGATTAGGAAGAAATTCCACATTTCCTCCACAAATTCCCCTTCTCCTCCAAAATTTCAGAGACTAGCATAGAGAAGCAACAGCCGATCGTGGAGCAAGAAGGAAACGACGATGATGAAGACGATGTTAGTGAAGAAGAAGAAAAGGATGCCAATGAGTCTTCTGATGAAGAGGATGATCTGACAAAATATATGAAATAGTTAGAAAAGAAAAGAGGATCGTCGAGGAACCAGCTTCAAATGAGGAAACCACCCCAAAGAACAAGGAAGGCACCGATGATTAGAAAGAAGTCGAAGCGGCTGAGATGAATGAGGCAATCAAGCAGAAGACCGACATCCCTGTTAACATGTTGGGGGATGAACTACAACGCATAGTCAATGGCCTGTGATGTAATAGTCATTTTTAGGAGTTTAAAATACACTTGTATGTTATTCTAAACTAATTTTAACTAATTTGATGGATTTTGCTTTAGTATGGGCTTGCTATTTTGGTAAAATTTTAGTAACAAATTGCATCGATTGATCAATCCCCTCTGATAGATTGGCGGTGGTCAACAGAAACTCCGATGGATTACACGGTGGGAGGTGGGAAGAGATGGGCTGGGCGTTTTTCAAATGGGCCAGATTTGTCTGTGAAGCTGAGCCATGGCTGCAATGAAGGTCAAACTCGAAGGTGCTATAGTCAAGCGTTCAGAAGACTTAGTCTCTGCACTTAATTTCTTGGTTGCTAGAGACAATGTCGACACATTTCATAGAGAAATCATGGGACTTGGTAACCAGGACGTGATTGAGTACTTCGTTCAGGCTGGTCTTACCAAGGGCTTTTTGAACATGGTGTTTATTAAGGTTGGAAAGAACAAACGGTCCCAAAATGCAGGAGGGTTCACTAGGTTTGATACCCAACTACTGTTCTCTACTATGATTCTGATTCTTAGGGAGTCCATTGGCTTTCCTCTCACCTACAAACCTAAAATGTTTGAATATGCCACGAAGCCCTCTCCTTCAGAAAAATCCGCCAAAGAACCTTATAAACTGGCTATGAGATTCCTTACATTCTTGACTTCTTCAGGATTAAATGGAGGCACCCATAGCTACTGCAAATCCATGAGCCTTTGTGATGATTTCAGATGTTTCAAGTTCTTTTTAAAAAGGGTCTATGTAGATAATGCTCTTTCTACTATTACATCTATAGCAGGATACATTAAGGCTCTATCTGTTTAGAAATTTTGGTTGATTTGGAATTGATTTCTACGGTCCTTTTATGAGTAGAAAACTTGGGTTTTCAAGACTTACGGATGGTGTCCTTTTATGTGTAGGAGACTTGGTTTTTGAGAACTAAAGATCCTGATTTTGTGCTTATAAAAAGGAAAAGAAAAATATAACTTTTGATGGAAGATGTATTTTATGAAAATTCCTGAAAGAAATCTTGATGTATCCAAAATGGGCTTATGAGTCAGTGAATTAAATTGTTGAAAATAGGTGATGATAAACCTAAATTAAGCAAATGATAAAGGACATGAGTTTGAACCTTATTTGTTTAAGAGGTATATCATAAAATTCCATGGAAATGTTATTTATGGAAAGATGGTGATCACTGAAGTGACTAAAATTGATTGATCCACCATGAAATGAAAAATCACTAGAGTGCTAGTTGGAAAACAATTAGTAAGTATATATCTATACTTTTAATTGACTGATATGGTAAGTGAAGATTCAGATATTAAAATCTGAATAGAGTAATATGAATAGTTCAATACTCCAAGCAATTCACAAATTGATGGAAATAATTGTTATCTAGCACGTGATTTTTTATCAATGAGTTTGGTCAAGACAAAGACGTAAATGTTGTGGGACATAGAAATGACTAAGTCATTTATGTTGACATGCCCATTGATGGAAATATTGATACTGTGAAATATCTGAGAGATATATTGTAGTCAATGAGATGACTCTAACTATATTAAAATACCTGTAAAGGTGAAAATCCTGCCGGTAAGAGAATTTGTTGAGTCATTGAATGTCTAGAGTACTTAATGAGTAGTGCATTTGTAGAGTTCGTGAGCAGTACACAATCTTACTTTGAAAGTAAGAAGAGACCCAAGTAGTCAAGAAAAGTCTATTTGATCCAAGTTTATTTGATTCTCAGGGTCTCGTGGATAAGTCTTGAACAATGTTGAGAAATATATATTATATATCTGGTATGTTGGATAGAGTTGGGAGAGTAAATGAGTATCCTTGTCTTTCTGAAAGGAAATTCCCAAAATGAAAAAAGCATGTGATTGCTGATTGATATCGAAAATGGTGTTTGTAGACTACCATTATTCTCAAACGGAAATTATCTACATTGGCACATAAGGTCATGAAGATAAGATTCGTGATACTTCGACGAAAGGATTTGATCAATTCCTTGACAAGGGAGTTTGATAGAGAGAGTTAGTTGAAATACCATCGAGGAAAATGAGACAAATTATGTCCATTAAATGGCTGGTTACGTATGTGGAAATTTAACTTATGCAATGGGAGATCCCGTGGTCTATGTTTAAAGTAACAACTAAACTGTAAGGCTGCGTTTGGCATACTTGGTTTTTGCAAATCTGGGATTTTGGGAGTCCTGATTTGCAAAAACGCGTTTGGTTCAATTATTTTTGCAAATCCGATTTTCACCCCACAAAATCTGGTTTTTGTACTGTTAGGTCCAGATTTTGCTATCCAAAACCAGACGCAAAACCAGATTTCCCCAACTCTCGTCCCCAAACTGCCACCTACGTCGGTAAACTCTCTCCTCTCTCGACGCGTTCTCCCACTCGTTGGGCCCCCTGTTAGCCGTCCCGGTGCCGACGACTACCTGCTCACCATATCGGCGCCGCCGCTGCATTCGTCGCCCGCCTACCGCTGTCGGTGATCTGTCCAACCCCGCCACCAGACGCTCCCGTCGCCGGAGATCCGTACCGGGTTCGCCACCAGACCGTCCCGACTCCCGGTTTCCTAGATCGGAGTTTTCCCTGTTTCCCACTTTCCAACGTTAGTACTCAAATTACATTAGCTCTGAGTTCGGAATTCAGCTTTTCATAAGTTAAACTTCTTGATTGTTCTTGTTGTTAGTACCTAAGACATCTGATGCTTCTGATTTTGCACTTTCTAATTTAACATATCAATTAGGGGGTTTGTTTTGGTTGGTAGCTCTTGTAAACTATGTTAATGTCCACAACGGTCAATTTAACGTAATTGAGTCACATCGAGCCTCTAAAATTGCAAGCATAATGAAAACGAAAATATTTGTTACATAAGTATGCCTGCTGATACTATGTGTAGATTGTTTCGATGTTATAGTTGGATGATATTTAATGTGTTGGATGATATTACTAATTATCTATGCCAATCTCTATTCTTCAGGGGCTTGGCATTGACCGACTAGTAATGCTTCTTACCGATTCTGCCAGTATTCGTGATGTGATTGCATTTCCAGTTCTCAAGAACCAGCAGTAGTCTTATCAATCGTTGGCTGATTTTGTCTCTAGAGGGTTGGATGTTCTTATTCTCAAACTGGTTGGTCTAGTTTTAGTTACATTCCTCATTTTTGAATTGTGGATGATAAGCCGTCACACCTATTGATTCTTTTATAAGAGGTTCATGAAAAACTGGATTTTTTCCCCTATTATGTCCAGCTTACTGTGATTCTACTGCAAACTTGTGCTCAACCTCACTTTATCTAGTCGATTAAGACTTAACAATCTTTTTTTTGCTATCTATCATTATTTGTTTGTTTAGCTTTCAAAAACTCCAGACTGGGAGTTTATAAGGGAGAGAAAAAGTCAGTTCTCATTTTTGTTTGGCCTGGATGATCACTGGGGTCCTTTACATCTTTCCGAGGAGGTAATGCCAATTTTTAAAAATTTCGTAGGCACTTCATACAGCATTATCATCTTTGCCAATTTACTAACTTGTAAGATTAACTTTTGTAGCTATAGAAAGACATAATCTTCGTTGTACTATAGTTCTGTCCCTGCATGCAAATTCATCTCATAGAAATGCAAAGTTGCATCAGTTTTCACCTCTAAAACCTTAAGATTCCCTTCAAAATACTATAGATTCACCCACTTTTCTGCTTTCAGATAGCAAAGCAGGCTCCAGATGCAGCCATTGAAATTGAGCGCGAGGGCCATACTCACGCTTTTTCTTGCACAGATGCTGGCGCTTTATGGGCTGCTCAACGTGTCTCTACCTGGATAACTAGTTCCTTATCAAATCCTTCTATCTTTTAAGGTACAAATCCTGCATTACTTGTAACTGGTGCTGTGCCTTTAAATTGTCATAAAAAAATGTTCAGTCGAGACAAGTAGCTTTGCTTAGGTTGCTCTTTTTCTGGCTTGAGAAGTTGCTTGAAACTGTATGTGTATGCATTAGAAAGATTATTATGACATATCTGTAAAAGGGTTTGCATAAACCCTGTTATTGTAGATGTTTTGATGATGTATTCACAAAAATATGGACAGTTTATACCGATTACCAAATAGAAATTCTGTTATTTTGGACTATGAATTACAGGATAGACTATCAGCTAGTACAAAGTTAAGGGTTTGTGGTTGAAATCAACAGTTATTTACTTATTTCATCTTCATGTAAAAACGAGCTTGATTAGGACAGAGTTTTGTTGCATTGGTAAACGACTAACTGGGCTATAATGAGCACTTGATTGTGCTGCTTCTGGCCATTCTCTGGTTTTTGGCCCATTTGGGGACCTTGGTGAATTTTATGCAGGAGATCGAAGTAGGTGTATGTAGTGAAGGGGAGATAAGCGAGATAAAACGATAGGCCTAACTAGACAGATTCGCATTCTTCAGCCTGTTCAGTGTTTAGTAGTCTGTATCCCGCTATCTGCTGAAACTCGGGCCTTCTCCCGGGCCATTGTAACACGGCTGTCCAGATCAGTTGAACGGAGGATGGCCGGCTGAATGTAGGTAATTTGTTTTGAGGAGATGATGAGTACAGAAGCCGGTAACCACGTTTCTTTCCATGATCTTCTTCTGATGTTGAATAACCGCCGCGGGTTTTAATCTCTGGTAGTCTTAGGAAGAGTTCCATCTGTTGTAATGCCTTAGCTTAATTTAGATTCTTTGTATTTATCCTAAAACCATGGCTTCTGCCTCTGTGAATTTATATGAGAAATTGCTTAGCCTTTGTCATATATCTTCTTCTACCCTTTATTGTCTCTGTTTTAGAGAACTAAAAGCTTTTGCAAAACATGTTCTTCGTGTTCAATTGTTGTTGAACAAAAAATGTTGATTTCATAGCTTGTATGTATTTTGAATCATACATAATGCATTCGAAAGGTGATAATGAATGTCAAAGTCATCGAAATTTAGCGCAAAAAAATACATTGTTTTTATTCAAATTGTCGTTATGATTAATAATTTACAAATTAAATTTCGAAACAAAATCGAAATTCACCCAAACCAAACAAGTTTTAAATTTTATAATTATAAAATTATCTAATCAAATATGGTTTTTGTTTTGGACTTGCAAAATCCTGACGAACCAAACAAGGTTTTTGGAAAACCAGACTCTCAAAAACCCAAAACAAAATCCAGACTCTCAATAACCCAAAACAAAAACCAGACTCTCAAAAATCTTGCGAACCAAACACACCCTAAAGACCCGTCGACGTCACTGTGGGTAGTTTTTACACTTCCTGTCTTATTTCTATTATGAAGGAACAATGCAATGGTCATGAGGATAAGCATTAAATGCTTTGAATGACTAATGGCCTCTAAGTATAGCATTAGAGTGGAAATACAGTTTTATAAAAATTTCCTCAACAACAAATAACCTATGTAAGAGAGAAGTGTGGCCGCTTCAAAATGGAATTGTTGGGACGCAATTCTTTAGAAATTTTTACAAAACTAGGCACTTCTCCACGGCCTTGGAATGGACACAACTGCGGAAAGCGTAGAGCTAAGAAAGATGGTTGTGAGACGTATATGAAAGTTCACACATACATTTGGGGAAGTGCAAAGGTATCAAGTCCATACTTCATAACCAATGAAATAAGTGTGCTCTCCCAATGGGACAAGTTCAAATGTAATCCTACTTCTCTATGCAAACATCTATGTTGTTGATAATATCGATCACAATGACAAATTCTATGTAATGTATAATTTTCTAAATCCCAAATTTATATCTGATTTGTGTGGGGGATTGTTAGAAATGTGAAGTAATAATAGTTGTATTAAGGCAACTTTCAAGGCTGTATTTATAGAAATTTCAATGAGGTATGAATAAGATATAAATTCTCAAATATGGATTTGTGGAAGAGAAAAAGGAATGAAATTGATAAATAAATTGCCAATTTTATTATTCTTTTCAGTCGGTGCCAGACTTAAATTTATAAGCTCTATGTGTAATGTGGGTCATTATTTCTCATTTTTCAAGCCAAATCACTTCCAACTCCAAACCCTAAATTCTTTAAATACCTAGATCAATCACTTATTAGAATCATGAGGGACTATAGAATTACTTACCTCTAGGCTCCAATATTCATTGTAACAGATAGATCAATACTCCAAATCTTTGAACTTCGTGCAGGAGTTCAGATTTATGTCTCTCGCCTATAAACTTTATGTGTTATGTGGTTTCTGCTTATATTTTTTTTATCACCATCCTAATTTTTTTCTTTTTTTATAGCACTATATTTGTTATATATAATTTTAAAATGCTATTATGATACAGATGAAGGATAAAGATCCAACGTCTATTCGCGTTGACTTATTTATTGAATTGACGTGAAAATAATGTATTTGAAAATAGAATTCGTCTGCTAAATATACTTAAATTTCAAATTATATTTTTATTGAATTGGATTTAATTGAACTGAATTAAACCGAATGAAACTGATTTGCTGTCTAAAGAACCGGGCCTCAATTGGAAATTTGGAAATTTGGAAATTTTAAACATTATACACCGTTGGTCCATAACTTCAGAAGTTTCAATGGAGGATTATTCACCAATGCGGACCTTTCTTCTTACTCATCATCATTCAAAGCCATCGCCACCCTGTTCATCATCTCTTTTTTCACGCACGCCACATTTACCTGATTCTTCCCTTTCATTCCATGATAAATTCCTATCAATTCATCAAGATTTTTGCATCATTAATCCCCTCGAACTATCTTCACAAGTCATCTGTTCCAAGATTACTTGTGAGGACCCGTTTGATATCCAAAAAACCAAATCTTGATCACCTGGGCAGCTTTCTTGATATATTCTCCAACCCCTTGCGTATATAGATTTTGTAATTAGACTCTGCCCCTTTGATGCTCAACGTAGGAAATGATCATATTTTGTCTGTGATTCACGTTGATTGTGTGTAATATTGATCTGGGCATTTTGCCAAAATTTGATCCTTTTAGCTCTTAGTTGTATTGAAAGTGGAGAAAGTGGTGAAATATACATGGCTCATTTGACGCATTCAAATGCATTGATGTATGAAGATGGGTCTATCCATGGCCAGGGGGTACAATTTGTGCCATTCCAGACCTCCCAAGGGTCACTCAAGGTGTTATTGCTGCATGGGAATTTAGACATTTGGGTAAAGGATTGCCAGAATCTCCCTAATATGGATCAGTTTCATCGCAACTTTCTCGATAAGTTCAAATGGCAGGGGAAAGCCTCTGATGGAAAAAGGAAGAAAAACACGAGTGATCCGTATGTAACTGTCGCCATTGCGAATGCAGTGATTGCCAGGACTCATGTGATCAAGAACAGTGAGAACCCTGTTTGGATGCAGCATTTCTACATCCCTGTCGCGCATTATGCTGCAGAAGTGCATTTTGTGGTTAAAGATAGTGATGTTGTAGGCTCTGAGATCATGGGGGCAGTTGGGGTTCCAGTGGAGCAGTTGTTCTTAGGAACCAAAGTTGAGAGCTCATTTCCAGTTCTTAATGACAATGGAAAGCAGATTAAAAAGGGTGCATTGTTGAATTTATCGATTCAGTTCACCCCAGTTGAGGAGATTCCACTTTATCTTGGCGGAGTTGGTCCTGGCCCTGAGCACGAGGGCGTTCCAGGCACTTATTTCCCTCTTAGGAAAGGTGGAACAGTTACATTGTACCAAGATGCTCATGTTGATGAAGGAAGCCTTCCTGAAATAGTTCTTGATCATGGGGTGAGATATCAGCATGGGAGATGCTGGAACAACATCTTCAATGCTATAAGTCAGGCTCAACGGCTGGTATATATCACCGGATGGTCTGTTTACCATTTAGTCATGCTGGTTCGCGACCCTGAGGACGAGAAAAAGAGTATTTTGGGAGAACTTCTTAAGGCAAAATCTCAAGAAGGTGTGAGAGTTTTGCTTCTTGTTTGGGATGATCCTACTTCGAGGCGCATTTTGGGATATAGAACTGTAAGAAACTCTACTTTGCTTTACTTCATGTTTCATGCACCTTTCTTATCCTTTTTTGCTTAGGAACTTCTTCTCAAAATAGATTTAGCCTGATTGTTTCTTGTATATAAGTACTTGACATTTCTTGTTTAATGTTAATGCATGCCTTTAATGTTCCATGCTCTTTTGAGTTTAGTTCTGATTAATGCATGCCTTGTTTTCTTAAGAATTATAAAATATTTTAAAGAAAAGATGCTATTATTCTCTGCAGCTTTAGCCTACTTGATTGTGATCATCTTGTTTCTGCATTATATTCTTACTTCCTGTTTTGCATATCTGAGTGCTTTGTAGGAAGGTGTAATGGGTACGAATGATGAGGAAACTCGCCGGTATTTCAAGAATTCTTCAGTCCAAGTTCTGCTTTGTCCCCGTTCTGCTGGAAAGGGCCATAGCTGGGTTAAAAAAAAGGTTTGATATTTCTACCAATTCATCAATGGTATTCTTCACCGCTATTAATAAAAGGCCTATTGCAAAAAGAAGACTGGGGAGATAAATAAACAATATGTACTGTAAAGAGATGTTTATGAGGACCAATTTGAGTGAAGCAGTTTCAGGAGCCTTTTTAAGAAAGCCTTCATACAAGCATTTCTGACACTTCCTTTTTAGTAGTATGAGGATTTTGTAGTAATATATCAATGCCAGACTGCTATTATGAAAATGTTTAAAGAAGTGATGAAATGGTATGTTATTATTGACTTTACCAGGAAGTTGGAACAATCTATACTCATCACCAGAAGACAGTGATTGTAGATGCTGATGCAGGAGACTACAGGAGGAAAATCATAGCGTTCATTGGCGGTCTTGACTTAACCACAGGGAGATATGATATTCCATCACATCCTATTTTTCGAAGTTTGCAAACTCTACATAAAGATGACTATCATAATCCCAATTACACGGTATATGGCTATATCCATCACTTGATTGACACTTTGTTACCTCTCCCTATATATCTTTTGATTTAGTAACTTAGACAAATGTTAATTAGTATAACAATCCAGGCTAAGTGCATGTTATTTTCATCAATGAAGTGATCTGGTTTGATTCACTTATTGCATTAGTACATTTGCATCGCCTATGTTAAGCAGAACAGTCATTTCCCATTTCAAAATTTTGAAGTAGTATTTAGGTTGTTTGACAAACACTTTGTGTTTTCATCCTTTCGGAATTTTCTTTCAGGGTTCCGCGTCTGGTTGCCCGAGAGAACCATGGCATGATTTACATAGTCGAATAGATGGTCCAGCTGCATATGATATATTGACTAACTTTGAGGAGCGTTGGATGAAGGCTTCTAAGAGACATACGATTCCAAAGATGAAATCTTCACTTGATGATTCGCTTCTTAAGATTGATAGGATTCGCGAGATATTAAACATCGAAGATGTATCAGATATATATGGAGAGAATCCAGAGTCTTGGCATGTGCAGGTATAAGCAAAACTTGCAGTTTGGAGGTACTTGGTTTCATTTTGTTTGTCTCTCTATACAAGTCTGACTTACCTTCCACTCAATCTAGATTTTCCGTTCAATAGATTCAAGTTCCGTGAGAGGTTTTCCAAAAGATCCAAAACATGCAACAAGCAAAGTAAGGCCTAATCTTTATCACTTTTGTTTTTAATAACCATCACCTTTAGTAAATCACAGCCTTGTTTACTAAATGCTGAGTTTCATTTTCCTTCACAGAACCTCTTGTGTGGTAAAAATGTTCTGATAGACATGAGTATACACTCGGCTTATGTAAAGGCTATTCGCTCTGCCCAGCATTTCATCTACATCGAGAACCAGTACTTCATTGGATCATCATATAACTGGTCTCAATATAAAGATCTAGGTAAGGAATTTTGTGGAAATGAGAAGGTAAACAATAATGTGCTGCGAAGTACTGCGATGCTGAGAACTTTTGAGAATTGCAGGTGCAAATAACTTAATCCCGATGGAAATCGCCCTGAAAATTGCTGAGAAAATAAAAGCAAATGAGAGGTTTGCAGCATACATTGTGCTCCCAATGTGGCCAGAAGGTGCTCCTACCAGTACTGCGACTCAGCGAATTCTTTATTGGCAGGTAACTTCTTCATTTCTGTCTTGATTAAATAAATGCATTTACAGAACATTTTTCATTGTGATATATTTACTTTGGTTACGTTTCGCTTGCAGCACAATACGATGCAAATGATGTATGATATCATTTACAATGCTTTAGTAGAGGAAGGGATTGACAAGTCATATGAACCTCAAGACTTTCTGAACTTCTTTTGCCTTGGCAATCGTGAAACTCTTGGATTAGACGAGCGTCCAGATGCTAAATCTTCTCCTGCAGCTGGCACTCCTCAGGTACTATATCTTCTTCCATCTCCATTTATACAGTTCTAGGTAACAATAATGCATAACTAATCTATTCAAGTCTGCGAATTCAGGCACGCTCTCAGAAAGCCAGGAGGTTCATGATCTATGTTCATTCAAAAGGAATGATAGTAGATGATGAATATGTGATCATAGGATCTGCAAACATCAATCAGCGTTCGCTAGAAGGCACCCGAGACACTGAAATCGCTATGGGTGCATATCAGCCTCAATACACTTGGGGAAAGAAAAAATGCAGGCCAAGAGGACAGGTAACTAAGAACCTGTTCTTTTCACCTGATTTGAACAGAATTGAACAAAGTTTAAATCATATGAAATTGTATTACATGTGTTTGGATGCAGATATTTGGGTATAGAATGTCGCTGTGGGCTGAGCACCTAGGTTTGGTCGAGCCGTGCTTTGAAGAACCTGAGAATGTGGATTGTGTTAGACATGTGAGAGCTCTGAGTGAGTTGAACTGGGCTCAATATGCAACTGATAAAATTACTGACATAAGAGGTCACCTGTTGAAGTATCCTGTGGAGGTTGATGAAATGGGAAAAGTGAAATCCCTCCCAGGCAGTGAAAATTTCCCAGATATGGGTGGAAATATAGTAGGAGCATTTACTGTGATTCAAGAAAACCTAACCATTTAAACATTAGTTTCACTGTCTATAGATGCAGGAGTAGAGATCATTTAACTAGTTCCCTTTGTTTCTAATGAGTTTTAACTTGTTTTTATGGATGCTTATAGTAATCTATCATGTATAGGTTGTTCTGTACTTCTGATGCTGGCAAACATTGAAAATGTAGTATATGTTAGTAAATCAGCTTTCATGACATTTCTTGTTTTCAAAAAAAAAAAGCTTTCATGACATTTCTAGTTTACAATTTGTACAATATATGGAACCTGAAAGTCCCATACAAATTATCTGTTTTCTGTGGAGAGCCATTAATGGGGCATTGCAGACAGCAGTCAACCTCAGGAAAAGAAGGCTCATCTCTTCATCTATCTGATCCACGGGAGGAAACTGAAGTGCATCTGCTATTAACTTGTCCAGACTCCGAGACTATGTGGAGAACTGTTGGTCTTGAAATAGCTGTAAAGGCTCAAACTTGGGAAAGAATGGACAACTTTGGATCACGGATAGAATTCTGGTTAGAGAAGGTAGGCTCAGATGAAGACTTCATCAAATCGGTTTTCCTACTATGGGTTGGACCAACGCTGCAAGAAGGTTATAGAGGGAGTACCAACATATCCAACAAGAGAAACACTTTTGACTGAACAAGTACATCATTAACAGAAGAATTATGGACGAGCAACGGGAAGCAACCCCTGATGGTAACCATGAAATATCTTGGCAGAAAACTTGTGCCACAATAAGAGGCCAGAGTTCAACCTCATTTGATGACCCAGAGCTCACGATAGTAAATTTTGATGGCTCATTCCACAGTAGTCACAACATAGAAAGCGCCGGATGGTCGATTCTCCATCAGTCTGGGGAGAACACATCACAGTGCTCATGTTCAGACTTCTTTGTGTGTACTACCCCTCTCCAGGCGGAAACTAATACATGCTGGAGAGAAATCATAGCGATAGCCAAGATTCCTAATCGACAGGTTCGTATGCTAACAGACTCCTCCGAATTGGTGGCGTCACTTAATCAGCGGGAGTTAGCACCGTGGAAGGTGAAGAGTATGGTGCAAGACATAATTAGTTTTGATCATTTGCATTTCCCCGTCTTTTCCATTGTAAAAGTAGATAGAATCTCTGATTGAGTAGTATAATATTGCTATTAATTTGGGAAGAAATATGTGTAATTTTTATAATCATGAATAATAGTGTTTGTTATATAAAAAAAATTGTACATTATATATGGTGTACAATTATGGTCAGATGTTAAAAAAGAAGTTCATGCCAAACATAACCGAGATGTGTAACAATGTATAGATTCAAGATCATAAAAATGATGGAGTAACATGTTTATCACTAAACTTTTAAAAGCTAACTGTGATATATATAAAAATGAAGGAGCCTAGAGCAAAAATCTTATTTCTGATTTCATCAGAGTATTAAAATTGAAAAGTCGGCAACTAGTATCGTTTCACATGTAATAACCTATTTGACCTTCACGTGTACCTTAAAAGTGTCTCTCAAATAAAGGAGTTGATGCTAATCGTGAATATATTAGAAATCATTAGATAAATTTCAAAATAATAATTAGTTTTGGAAGTGATGATCACTATATAGTGACGGGGTTTATATGTTAAAAAGTTTGGGATGAGAGTTTTTCTGTAATTTATGCAAATTGCATTCACGCGTTTGAATTTCACCTTTGAATGCTTGTTTTTTAGACCAAACAGGTTGTTTTTTAGAACATGCTTGCATTTCACACATAACAGGTTGTTTTTTAGAGAATGCGTGTATTTCACAGTTAACAGGTTGTTTTTTAGAGAATGATTGCATTTCACAGTTAACATGTTGCTTTTAGAATTCATATATTTTGAAGCAAAAAAAGATGGTTTTTTAGAGTACACTTGGATTTCACCCTTGAATGCTTGTTTTTTTTAGACCAAACAGGTAAATTTTTAGAACATGCTTGTATTTCACGCTTAACGGGTTGTTTTTTTAGAATAAAATGCTTGTTTTTTAGACTATGTGGATATGTTTGCTAACGTCTATTTTTAGACAAAAATACTTGTTTTTTAGACTGAGTGAACAGTACGCGTGATTGAATATGCATTTTATCAAAATTGCAAATAAGAACCTCATTCCTTCCATATTCCAATATAGTCCTTCGTCACTATATAGTGTCACTCAAAACATCAACTCTCAAAATAATTTGAATGTATTTTTTGTTTGTTGAGAAAACAGTACTTTGAATGAAAACAGTAGTATAAATATCTACCTTGTTCATAGTATATAATCATATATTAGCAACTCATACAGGCGGAGCTAAAGTTTTGTATATAACAAAAATTATAATTTTATCATTATAATTTCGTAATCTTGGATTTATCTCTATAATTTTAGATATAATTCAGTCTGATTTTATTGATAATATTAAAATAAAAGTAAGCGCTTAAATTGTTGTTTATATGCAGTTTATTGTTGATGGGTACACAGTCCACATGAATACTGCTCAAATGATGAAGTAATGACGCAGCACTTTCCCTATCAATCGTGGTTCGTGGTATTATAAAACTCCCACGTTAAATATACTTTAATCTGCACCTTCTAAAGAAAATTAAAAGTGGTCAAATTGATTCCTCAATAGTAATGTCTAAAATGAATTCATGTCATGGTGTACTAATTTGATTAAAAATTGACTAAAGTGCAGAAACTGGACCAAACATTGGTCATAATATCCAATTTCTAAACTCAATATTTAAAGTGCTTAATTTCTAATACCCTACATTCTAAAAACACCCAATTTCTAGACCTTAGTTAATTTCCTCCGTTAGTTCAGTTAGTTTGAGGGATATTTTAGTAATTTATATTCTAAAAAATTATACTTTCCATTTTTTCTTCCTATCTCCCGCACGAAAATCACCAGGTTAACCCGGAAAAAATCGGGTTTGACCCAAATCGACCCGGAACCCGAAAAGTCAAATCCGAAAAGTGAAAAAAGTGTTGTCCGGGATTCGGCCCGTAATACTAAAAGTCTGAGTCCGGGTGAAAAAATCCGGGCCGGGCCGGATCAATTTCCGGGTTGGCACACCCCTTAGTCGAGCGCTAGTGAGTTGCAAAACAAAAGAGAATTGGGGATTTTCGTGCGGGAGATATGAAGAAAAAATGGGAAGTATGATTTTTTAGAATATAAATTACTAAAATACCCCTCAAACTAACTGAACTAACGGAGAAAATTAACCAAAGTCTAGAAATTGGGTATTTTTAGAATGTAGTGTACTAGAAATTGAACACTTTGAATGTTGAGTGTATAAATTGGGTATTTTGACCAATGTTTGGTGTAGTTTTTGCACTTTAGTCTTAAAAATTGATTCTCAAGCTTTATGTTATAGCTCAGTGCCGGACTCCGTAGTAAGACACGGTCCGTATTGTTCATCAAATATCGGAATAGTGAGAAAATATTAATTTCACCCAGTTTCAAGATTATGATACTTTAGTTAAACAAGGTCTCATAAAAGTTTATACAACTTGTCTCAACGCAAAAAATCTAAGAAATTTTATATAGTTGTAGTTCAAATTAAAAGAACCAGTAGTTAAGTTTCTGCCAAATGAACTCTACCTGCTGCTACTATAATTATATTCAATGTGAATGCATCTTAGCATCACAATAGCAGGTCTTTGCTTCTAAAAACTTTTCACCTTGACTTCTTTCTAGTTTTTTACATTTTTTGATGTTATAATTTATTATTATGGGAACTAATGGACATAAACGGCTCACTCTATGGTGGAACCGCCGCCAAATCCTTGTGGCACCACCGTTGGAAAGTCTTTTGTGGAAGCTAACCCCGATCTCTATTCAATTCATGCCACAAAATCCTGAAATCTGTCAAATTTCAAGGCGGGTCAATGAGAATGTTCACCGGCGGGAAACCGACCATGGCAGCACTTAATCAGGTATTTCAGTCGATGGGCTATTCTGTAAGCATCAGATCGGGTCCATTGACTACATGCATATTCTAATTCGGTTCCAAGAAGGATTATCAGAGCTTCTGGATCCGATCAATCTGCACGGTGCTCGGAGCTACAACGAAAATCCTTAAATGAACTCCAGATTTCTCGACCCAGAAGGAACCGTCGGTGATCCCGGTGTGGGCAATGATCCACAACCCCCCATCCAGTTCTATAACCGTACTGCAATCGAAGATTTCGGAAATAAGATAGAGATATACCTGAAGATGGACACATCGACAAGCTCCCTCAACCGGCCCTCGACGATAAATTTTCCCCGCCATGGATATAAGTAAATAAAAAAAATTAGTATGTCTTTGCATTGTATTTAAAAATCCTAAATAGTTAAAATAGTTAGATGTTCAGGAGACCGCCACAACTAATTTCATATAAAATTTAGATGTAAATATAATAACAAGATTAAAATTGCCCAAATTTTATGAAATGGATATATAAACTGGTCTGCTAGATGCAATCCGTATTTTGCCTATTTATCGTCCATATTTTTATTATAATCATATATACAATAGTTTACCGATTTGCAATTGTATACCATAGAAGTAATATATATGATGCATATATCTGATATAAATAATTATGAACCATAATATATATATATCGAAAACATATTTTTATTTTGGACTACAAAGTAAGTAAAATACGGACTGCGCATAGCATGCCCTTTTTTTTAATTAAAACCATCATTGGTGGAGGGTATTTATTGACTCCCCAAACCTTAGAAATATAGCAAAAGCTCAAAGTTTTACAGATAAGCATTCCTAGTTAAACTAGGATCTATTACATATGTATGTGTGTAGTGTTTGTTTTCAATTCATTACCAGCCTCCCTCCAGACAACCGAGCAACTTAGTAATCTTTAAACGAAAAGCAATTCTGCCAAATGGGGGAGAGAGGGGGTAAGAATTTCAAACTGTTGGTGATGAAAGCTTAGGTAGTCCTTAAATTGTAACCATCCAGTCCTTGGTGAAGAAAGCACTGCCTTCATTTTCCTAAACACTCCTTGAATAGCTTGTAAGCACTGGTCTCCTATTAATGGTTCTTAGCTGATCTGCACAAAAATCATCAGCATCATCTGAATTTGAAAATATCTAACCTATTCTAAGGTTTGCAATCCCAATCTTATCTAGCATAACTAGCCCTTTAAGAATGTGGGGAGCAGTGTTGAGAGCAATATCATCTGTAAGTAAGGACTGGGTGCAAAATTTTGCTAGAAAATCAGCTACAACATTTCCTTTCATGAAGGAGTGTGTCAGTGATATGCCATCTAGCTGAGTGTTCAAATCATAACTAAGGCTATACAACTCCCAATTGGCCAGGTTGGGATTGTTGATACATCTAATAGCATGCAAACAGTCAGTTTCAATGGAGAAAAAAGAGCGATCCTGTCTCCCAGTCTGAATAGCAAATTGAATGGCCAGCAATTCAGAGTGGAGGGGGAGGTTACTAATACAGTTTTAACTTTCATTTTTAAAACCCCACCCCTACTATTCCTAATCACCATAGCTTCCCCTGCTCTGTCAGTATGGATGAAGGAGGCATCCACATTAATTTTCTTGAGTCTGGGGGTTTCCATTTAATAGATCTAAGAAACTTTGGTTTTTTCTATCTAAAATAGGGACAAGCCCTATGTGTAGTAGGTTCTCATGTTTTACAGCATTACCTACCAATGGAAAAGCTGTAAAAATGAGGTGCACTTTCCTAGCAATGTTATAGATTACAACATGATTAGTACTTTGCTTATTATCAAAAATAATAGAATTCCTTCTAGTCCACATGAACCAAAAGGCAGTGATCAAAGTTGTGATTGTGACATGTGTGTGAGGTTTAGATGGTCCCCTATAACTCAGGTAGTAAGACACTATGTGCTTAAAGGACTGAAAGTGTGGAACTAGGACTTGAAGAACATTATGCACAAACTCAAATATCTCAGCATTTTGAACACATTCACTGAAGAAATGGTTTATACTATCTGAGTTGCAGCGAAGAGGGCATTTTGATGGTAAATTAAAACCAAATTTACACAATATGTTATCAAAAGGTAAAAGCTCATTAACCATCCTCCATATCAGAATTGACATTTGAGAGGGTATGCCATACCTTTTTTATAAGATGAATGTCCTGTGTTGTGGCCCTAAGTGAAGAGTAGGCTGATTTAACAGTGAATCTTCCTGTTGCTTCTGGTCTCCAAATCAGCTTGTCTTGGTGCTTGTATTCAATTCTCATATCCTGCAACAAAGAGAATTCATTGGTAGCCAATATAGGCTCCAGAAATGGTAAGTAGAGCTCTTTATGTTGACAATTGCAGCTACTGCGAGTGTAGGATGTGGCAATGGTTCACTAGCAGGCCATTTATAGTAAAGAGCACCCAGTCCAGTCCAGTTTGAATTACAGAATGGGGAGGAACCTTTTCCTATCAACACCCTAGACTGTGTATTAGCAAATTGTGTGACTGAGCAGATCGTTTGCCAAGAGTGAGAGGTTCTGTAAGTTGATGACAGAGACCATAAAAATGATGTCCATATAGATTTATTTTGTTACATCTTCCACCAAAGCTTGCAGGAAAAATCCTTTATGATACTTCTAATGTCTTTGAAACTTGTACCATTTTCATCCCTTGGCAGAGCCATTTTAGACCATTTCCTCCATATTTTCCTTTGTCCATATTAGGGATGGCAATTTGGAACACGACAAGAAAACCCGACCTGAACCGAACACGAATTTTGTGGATTTGGGTTGACACGAAGCACGGCATGGGTCTATATTGAGTTAGACACGAGTGACCCCAAAAATAAATGGGTTAGGTTCAGGTCAAACCCGTGGGTAAATGGGTAACCCGTTTGACCCATATATTTACTGTGTAATTATGCAAATGATTGAAATTGCCTTTACAAATACAAACAAATTCTCAAATGCCAACATCATGGAGATTATCCAACAAATTTATGATGAAATTGAGAGTTAATTTTGTAATTCTTGATTTAGTTTCCATATGAAATCATCATTTGAGCGGCATAAATTTTAAAATTTAGTCAAATATTTAGTCCCGTGATTAATAAATAGGTTTCGCGGGTTGGGTTTGGGTTACCCGAATTTTTAATGGGTCGGGGTTGGGTCAATGTTTTGTGACCCGAAATATTATTGGGTTGGGTTTGAGTTTAGCATTTCAAACCCGCCAACCCACCGACACGAACCCGCCAACCCGCCAACCCGACCCATTTGCCAGCCCTAGTCCATATTCTGATTGCCCCCAAAAGAATTTTGCAGCTAAAACTTCCATCTTTTTTTATCACAGTTTCTGGGGGTTTAAGAATTGCAAAAATATGAGTAGGGATGGCTAGTAAGACATGGTTTAGTAGAATCATCCTCCCAGCCTGAGTTAGCCATCTATTCTTCCAATTGTTAACTGTGTTCTCCATTCTTTCCAATAGAGGTTGATAATACACCACTTTGTTTCTGCCAGTGAAGACTGGAACTCCTAGATACTTGGAAGGCAGTGATCCCTTTCTAATTCCAGTCTTTCTCTTAATGACTCTCAGTCTAATGGCACATGCACTCTTACGAATGAAAAATTCAGATTTGTTATAGTTGATTTTCTGCCCATAACTCATCTCATATGCAACCAAAAACTTCTTCATTATTTTGAGGTTTTTCTTACCAGCCACAGTCAAAATGGATGCATCATCAGCATACATCAAATGAGAAACATGTTGTACCCCCTAGGCATAACAAAATTTTGTATGTACTGGAGTTGTAGGAGTTGTTTTAGACCTCTAGAGAATGCCTCAGACACCAGATTGTACAAGTAAGGTGAAAGTGGATCACCTTGCTTTATTCCTCTGCTTGATGGGACGAATCCTACAACTACTCCATTCACAAGAACTGAAAACCATGCTGCTTGAATGTTCTGCATTATTATCTTTACCAACAAACCATCAAAACCAAAATTCAGTAAAATGGAATTTAAAAATCCCCAGGACACTCTGTCAAAAGTCTTATGCATGTCCAATTTAATGATGATATTCTTGTGCTGGGGGTTTTTGTTCAATAGCCTTATCATCTCTCGCATCTGCAAAGTATTATCAACCATTTCCCTGCCTTGGATAAATGCTGATTGCTCCAGTGATACTAAGGATGGTAGCAGGGGTTTAATTCTCTCCATGATGATTTTTGAGAAGATTTTGTTAACAAAATTGGATAAACTTATGGGTCTGAACTCAGAAAAGTTGCTTGGATTTGTGACTTTGGGTATTAGGGTTAGCCAGGTACTTGCCATTGCTTTTGGTATCTTCTCTCCTTGCATAAACTCATTTGCAGCCTCCAAGAGATCCATTTTAACCACCTCCCAACACCCAGTGTAGAAATGACCACTGAAGCCATCTGAGCCTGGAGCTCCATTTTTGTTTAGATAAAAAACAACATATTTCAGCTCCTCCATGTCTACTGGTCTTAGCAAAACATAATTTTGATCCCGTGTCACTAACCTAGGGATTACATCCATAAACTTCTGAAAGTATTTCCCAGACCTGATCTGCACCTCTTCATTCAATAATTTCTGGAAGAAGTGAATAGCCTCTTCATGAATCCTTTCTGGTTCAGTGATCCATAAACCATCCATGTGCTTGATCTTAGAAATCTGTGCTTTAGCTCTCTTCTCCTTTACCACCTGATGAAAGTATTTTGTATTGGCATCTCCATCTCTGATCCATTTCACATTAGCTCTCTGCTTCCAGAAGGAGTGGTGCTCATTTTGTTATTTTGTGAGTATGGCCATCTTCCTATTAAGCTCAATCCTGTCAGTCTCCAGTCCTGTCTCTTGATATTTTAATTCCATCTCTGCAACAACTGTTTCTGCTTCCATAAGGTTCCTGTTAGCATCCCCAAACTTCTCTTTGTTCAATACCTTGAGCACATTTTTCAGCCTCTTCAGTTTGCTAACCATTCTGCACATTCCTGTCTCATAACAGTGATTGTCCCAACTAGTGCTAACTAATTCCATAAAATCATTCCTCAGAGTCCACATTTGCTGGAACCTAAGAAGCTTAGGCATTTGTATTTCTGAGCTCTTAACAGACAATAGCATTGGATTGTGATTTGAGTCTGCCTAACATCTGGATTGAACTATGGGGGAAAAGGTCATTCCATTCCATTGAGCATAGCCCCCTGTCTAGTCTCTAAAGTAGGAGATCTTCTTTGGTTCTATTGTTGGTCCAGGTAAAGGGGTTCCCTACAGTCTGAATTTCTATTAATCTTTTGGCTGCTATCATATCATTGAAGTCTCTAATGGCTCTTATGGGAGATGGATTTTTGCCTTTCCTTTCACTCACAATAGCTATTACATTAAAATCACCAATCATATCTAGCATGCCTCATATAAATGCACAGTGGAGGAAATAAATAGGCACAAGCAATATACTATGCATGATAATAGTTACCGTGTCCACACATCAAAGATTCTGTCATACATTTTCAAGTGGCGCAACACATTTCATGGTAACTTTGCACCTAAGAGCTTGTAATACAAGTCTACAAGTTTGTTTAACCTGTTAAAGTAAAAACGTGCATCCTTCAATTAAATCCACGTGCCACATTGTGTATATATAATAATAACAATTCTATACTTTATTTGGGTGTCTTGTTTTGAAGAGATGTTTGAGGGGAACTTAGATCATTGAAGTAATATTTTCTTATTTTGATCAACTTTAAAAATATTAGTAAAGAGTTGATTGAAAAAATATTAAGCTCAAAGTTAATTTATACATGAGGTTGATAAATCAGCATTTTCACATTAGTTGCTTGGGTTCTTTATATATAAAGATATGTTTATCTCTATTTTTGATATAATAAGTGGTGCAGTAAATATTTGTGCATAAAATGTTTATATTTATATGTAAGTGACACTCAGTTCTAGTCAATTAGTATATGCACATATAGTTAGCCATACTTTCACCACATAACTAATCACTTACACTTATAAATACGTTTAGATGACAATATATTAAAACTGAAAATTTTATCTAACATGAAATTTACTATTGTTGTACTGCCAAAATCTGCTCTATTGTAATCTTGATATTTTATTTGCTCTATTATAATCTTGATGTTTCGTTGAATTAGAGAAATACAGTTAAACCTCTATAAATGAATATCCTTGGGACCATTATAAAATTATTCATTTAGCGAGTTTATTCATTTATCGATAAATGAATAATTTATTCATTTATCGAGGTTTAACTATAGAAATGTGATGGACGTCGAACATCTTTTGAACTATCCAAACGAGAATGATGTTGTTATGGAATTGCCAACCGACGATGAAATTATTGAATCTGTACTGAATGATGAGAATGATCCAGAATCAGATGATAGTAGTGTCACACCAAATGTGTCATCCAAACAAGCATATCAAGCGATGATCACCTTGCAAAACTATTTGCTACAACACGAGCAGACTACTCCCGAAATTTTGTTTGCGGTAGGAAAAATCAAGTATGAGATGAATTTTGGTGGGAAAAAATAACAAAAAACTATAAACAATTTTTTTTTGTAAGAACTTGATTTTGATTTATTATATGAACATTATTGATTGAAAAATATATTTTTAATATATATATATACATATATATATATATATATGTATATATCTTAGAAAATGTGGTGATTATTCATTTATATATACATAGGGTCTTAAAGGATTTAAAAAAAATTTATTCATTAATGCATTTAGCGAGATTATTCATTTAACCCCTTAGCCAAAGTCGGGACCGGGAAAAATTATTCATTTAACGAGGTTATTCATTTATCGAATATTCATTTATCGAGGTTTAACTGTATCACTTTTAGGTAAAAATATTGTTGCAATAAGACCCTGTCCAGTTCAACTTATTTGGTGATGTGCTGTGCTGATGAGTGTTGTGCTGTGCTGATAAGTGTTGTGATGTGATGATCTTATGCTGAATAGTGCTGGAAGTGTTGAATATTGTTCATTTGAGTTGAAGAAAATATGTAATTTGTATTATCAAGAAATAACATTTTTACTTAATTAATATTATTTTTACAAAATATAAAAATATAATCAATTAGAGTTTATGTGCTGAGCTGGACAATGATTTGTTGATTAGTGTTGTGTTGTGCTGATAAGTGTTGTGTTGTGTTGATGAGTGCTGTGCTGTGCTGATGAGTGTTGTGTTGTGCTGAAGTGTGCCGCAATAAATTGAACTGGATATGGCTTAAGTTCTTGAATGTTCATTTTAGTATAATTTACTTTGCAAGATAATATTTAATTTATAGCAAAAATGTTTTTGTTGCCTGTGACTCTAAGTCAAATTCATGATAAATATGAGATTTGAGTGTTCCAAGATATTTCAATTTTTTAAATTAACACCGTTGAATGTAATATTATTTGGTTTTATTTGCACGATTTGATTTTTCACATTATTTAACACACATTTTTTATCAATAGTATTTTAATTTACTTATTTTATCAAAAAATAAAAATTTGATATTTGAATGGTATATGTTACGATTAATCTAAACATATTTAATATGATTATACTAATGATCATATATATTTATAATTTTATATATGATTAAAGTTTAAAATATTAAAATGTTAGAGTGCGAATTAAGATGTGACGAATATAACATACATAAAATTGAATGGTGCACATCTCATTCAAATCACAAGTAAATGATTCCAAGGTTGTAAAGTGCAAGCAGACAATGTATCCAAAGATAGGATGCAATTTGGTCACTAATTTTGGTTAACTTCTAATTTGTCACAAATTTGAGGCCAAATTCCAAATTATATCACACACACTGAAACACTTTCTCAAACACACACTAGATCCACAAATGCATGGAGACATTTCCAGTGGATCCCATCTGAGAAAAAAACTATATTATTTTTAGAATCAAAAAAGAAAAACACAACTGTTATAAATAAACTACATCATTCTGATAAGTTTGTAATAATTCCAAATCTATTTCCTCTCCACCGCTTTCTCCCTCCTTCTTCTCATTCTCCGATGGGTTTCCCAGCTAACGGCTCAGCCGAGACGAAGCCGCTCAAGTTCCTGATCTACGGCCGGACTGGCTGGATCGGCGGCTCGCTCGGCAAGCTCTGCGACGCCCAGGGGATCCAGTACGCTTACGGGTCGGGTCGGCTCCAGGACCGAGCCTCACTCGAAGCTGACATTTCCACCGTCCAGCCGACCCACGTGTTCAACGCCGCCGGCGTGACGGGCCGACCGAACGTCGACTGGTGCGAGTCGCACAAGGTTGAGACCATTCGGACCAACGTTGTCGGCACGCTGACGCTGGCTGACGTGTGCAGGGAGAAGTGCTTGATCCTGATCAACTACGCCACTGGCTGCATTTTCGAGTACGATTCGGGTCATCCGCTCGGGTCCGGAGTCGGGTTCAAGGAGGAGGACACCCCCAATTTCATCGGATCCTTCTATTCCAAGACCAAAGCCATGGTCAGTGTACTGTTCTCTCTGTTCTGTTTCAGCTCGAGTTTTATATGGTATCTATGATTTTTGAGTACTTTAAGGTTAAGAAATGTGTGGATTATTGACTTTTTGGTTGCTGGAATTATGATCTTGAGCTAGTTTTTGGATCAGGGATTTTTATGGCTGTTGTTCTGTTTTTGCGAGCTTGATAAAGGCTGCATTTTGAAGAGAAATGCTGTTGAAATTTAGTTTGATAGGTAAATAAATGCAAAGTAGCTTACTTTGGTGAATCTGGATAGGCAAATGAATAAAATTGTGTTCTTGTATGAATTTGTTGCTGAGTCTTTAAGGGCTATAGTTCTATGATCTGATGGGATAGAATTTTGTTTCTTGAATAATTTGATTTGCAGATGGAGCCATCGCATTATTTAGAATTTATGTAGAGTGAATTTGATTCGTTGAATAATTTGATTGTAGATGGAGCCATTACATTGCTTAGAATCTATGTAGAGTGAATTTGGTTATGTAAATTCCTCTTCTTCTGATCTGAATATGGCTGCATTTCCGTATGGTCTCAATGGTAGAGATGTATATGTTGTTCCTTGATTATGTGATCTAAGTATGCTTATAGGAATTTTAATTGATCTCAGGTAGAAGATTTGCTCAAGAACTATGAGAATGTGTGCACACTTAGAGTCCGGATGCCTATCTCAGCCGATTTGTCCAATCCTCGCAACTTCATCACAAAGATCACAAGATATGAGAAGGTTGTCGACATCCCAAACTCAATGACTATCCTTGACGAACTCCTCCCGATCTCCCTCGAGATGGCAAAGAGGAACCTCACCGGTGTATGGAACTTCACCAACCCTGGCGTGGTGAGCCACAACGAGATCCTCCAGATGTACAAGGAGTACATCGACCCACAGTTCACATGGAAGAACTTCAACCTCGAGGAGCAGGCAAAGGTTATCGTGGCTCCAAGGAGCAACAACGAGCTCGATGCCTCGAAGTTGAAGAAGGAGTTCCCTGAGCTCTTGTCGATCAAGGAGTCACTCTTGAAAAATGTGTTCAAGCCCAACCAGAAGACTGCTGCTGCTTGAGTTTGTTTTTCAGTGATGTTTATGAAGATGGATCTCCCATTGGAGTATATGATTTGCTCTTTTCATACACAGGGTTTGATGATTATGATTTGTGTATTTGATATTGTTGTATTTGTATTGATTTGATGACGAATAAACGGGTTTATATCATTGGTTTAAGAAATACAATTGTTCAAATTATTTGCTGAATTTGCAGTGTTTTGATGAGAGTTGAAATGGAGGTTGCATTTGGGCGGGAATATGCCTGAATATCTCCTGACATATGATATATGCTATCGGTTTATTTTGAAATTAAGAAACGGAATGTGTATCAAGGATTTTCCAGCAAAAGAACAACCACCATATTCTTTTCTTAGCTGCATTGCTAATATTTTCAATTAGGGATTTGGCCTTTGTTAGGAGCGATGGCAATGTCGGTAAAAAAAAAAAGATAAAATATTACAAGAACTGAAAGCAAATGGCGGATAGGAATATTAAAATTTGTTATATTAGATTTGTTATTTAAAAAGACTAAAAGCGTCATTAAAATTATTAAAACGACATAACCCATGCATTATATATTTAACAAAATTATGCATGGTTGGTTATTAGAGTCAAGAAAATAATGTAGAACTATCCTACATCCAGAAAGGGTGACAAAAGAACGCAGAACCTTTCACACCCTCGAAACCAGCAAAAGACATCCCATGCATACCGAAAACAGTTTCATCTTTCACTTACTTTGTCATTTTTCCAGAATTACTGCTAGACCTATTAGGTCCTTTTTTTTGCCCTGCGAAAGCCACAATGGGCTGATCTTTTGGTTTAGCTATTTCCTTCCACGATAAATGCATTTTAATCTGCACCATTGTTAGAATCTCTCTCAAACCTTTGAGCCCAGAAGTAACATTCTGCTTTTGCTCCGTTGTGCATCTTTAATTGTTGTAATCATACACGACCTCACCATCCCTTGATCTCCTCGTATAATAGACACTCCTTGGCTTGTAGGAAACTTTAGGAAGAGGTGATAGGAGACCAGATGGTCTTATCTCAACACATCCAAGGTCGACCAATTATGATGTTAAAGGGTGTGATGGAGTCGACCACCACGAAGGTGCAGTTGAGGGTTAGGGTTCGGTGGCCGTCTGCCACTTGAACATGCAGTGTTATCTTCCATAATGGTGCTTTGAGATTTCCGGTGAAGTCTGAGATTGGACCAGTAAGCTTCAGGTCATTCTTGTTAAGGCCAAAATTTTCTAAACAGTGGTAAAACATGACTTCGACACCGCTTCCGTCATCGACGAAAACTAGTTTGACCAATGTGTAATCGATGGTGGTAGAAATCACGGGGGGTCCAAATGAGGGACTCGGTTTGGAACCGTGTCTTTCTCGGAAAAGGTGATAGTTTCCTCCGGACAAAACCTCTTGTTTCGTGGCTCTGTGTGGGGAATTGCCCTAACACTTGCCTTTAGCTTTGTGAGAGAAGATTCTTCCCCTTTGTGAGAGAAGATTCTTTCCCGCTATCCTGTGTACGCCTTCTATAACCCTATTTGATCCGGTAGGCGGCGGAGGTGGAGGATCTCAGGAGTTATCTCTGCCTCCCCCGTTTCCCGAGTCGTGGCCCTCATTGTTCGATCTCGAACCCTCTTTCTTCTTATACCTTTGCTTTCCTCCATTATTCTTGGGAACTGCTTGGTCTGACGCGACTATGGGAACCCTATTTGATCCGGCAGGCGGCGGAGGTGGAGGATCTTGGGGGTTATCTATGCCTCCCCCTTTTCCTGAGTCATGGCCCTCATTGTTCGATCTCGAACCCTCTTTCTTCTTATACCATTGTTTTCATCCATTCTTCTTGGGAGCTGCTTGGTCTGACTCGACTATGGGAGGGGTTATTAGAGCTCCATCTGTCACATCACTTTGACGAATCAACTTTTCGATTTCGTTCTTTATCTGATAATAATCGCCAGAATCATGACCGCGATCTCTGTAGTATGTGCGGAATTTTGAAGACTTCTGCCTCTCTGCTGATTTTCTTCATCGGCGGGTCTTAGATGCCGACCTGTAAAAGGATTATCACGGTCGATCATCAAACTTCATGGGCCGATCTGGATTTGGGGCAGAGAAGACGAAAAAAGATAAATTAGGGGTTGTATGTGTTGATTATCAAAATTTCCAATATAGTCCTTGGATTTAGAAACTACTTACAAAATGGTGCTTGAGAATAAAATATTTTATTTTTGACTCCAAAACTTATTAAAATAGAGATTGCCATGTGATCTGGCTTACCATAAGTTTGTCTTATCTAATTGTTTGTCATTCTTATATAACAACTTATTAATATACTATTTTGAACGATCAAACTAAGTAGAGTTGTGTATTAATTACTTTTAAGATGCACATATTATAAATTAATGTTTGAAAATCAAGGTATTTTATTATTATTTTCAAATAAAATATTTTTAGGCTGTATTTTGGCAACCTAGTTAAATCCTTTTCTTGGAGAAATACATGTAGTTTAATTAATTTTGAATTATTTAAAAATATATTTATTTTAACTGAAATATTACAAACTATTAAAAATTTTGAATAATTTTATATAAAAAAACCAAATAAATAAATACAAAATGACATCAAACTCATAAAGATAGTGAACCAAAATTTTAAATTTATCATTTCCATTTTAATTCAATTACTCAAACAAGTCAACTCAAAAGAAACCAATTTGAACCTTCAAGCAAAATTTTTTGTTTCAGATTAACAAAAATTCTAACAAACCAAATAAGATTTTTGGTAATTCATGCTCACAAAATTTAAAAACAAAATGCCAAACTTTCCAGTGGAATATTAAAACATCATTGCTTCTGATGTTTAAAAACAGCCCAAAATTGGAAGCAGTATATTTGGGAGGTCCAGATTGTAGAAGTATTATGCGTGAGGTTCAAGAGTATGCCCCTCATTTCCATAAGCTTAAACTGCATTTTATATTAATTCATGTTTAAACTTAATAAACTTAAAGCAGCTCGAGCTCAGATATAGTTCCCTGAGAATTTGGCTGAATTAGGACTAACTTTTAGGCAAGGTTTGGAGTTTGTTTTATTTTGTTACACACTTTCTGCCAGCCCCATAATTAGGGGTTTAATTTGCCAAAATATGTGGAAGTTTTTTACTCTATAATTCTCTTAAAATATAATAGTTTAATTTTCTGGTGGACGTATATCATATTTGAATTGAACTACATTAAATCTGTGTACTGTTATTTTATATTTTCACCGCTTATGTTTTCCGCTGTGTTGAGGGATCCTTCCTTCCCAACAAAATGGCTTATGCATGGTATCAATAATTCCACGAATAGATGTGCATTCTAATTTTATGTACATAATGTGCATTCTCAATTTAAAACCATGCCAATGTTTATCTTGCATGTAGTCCCTTCATCATTTCTTTAATTAACTAAATTATATTAAACATGCTAAAATAAAGTAATGCACATTTCAAACAGTTGAATTAGATCAGATCAAACTTTCCATATTATTATAAGATTTTGGATTACACTATATATATATATGAAGGGAAAATACATATTTTGTATGCTTATAGTTCCCTGTCTTTATTTGTGGAGAGCTAAAACAGCATCATTTCATGCATAATTTAGGATCCATGCATATGCTCCTCTTCGAATCCTGCAACAACAACAACAACAACAACAACAAAACGTTTTTGATAAATTCATTTGAACAAAATCACCAAAACAATCATGTAAAATAAGGGAGGTGTGGTTAAACTCACAGTGATTATTATTGTTGTTATTTCTGGCTCTGGGGCATCTCTGGTTGGGATCAGAGTTAGGGAACTGATAATTAACATTGCACCTCTGAGGAAGCTGCTGAAGCTTCATCTGAGAGTTCTGCCTGTTTCCCAGCCACGGCACAACTCTGAGCTTGAGGCATTGGCACAGCGCCGACATGCCCTGATTGGTGTTCATCGTCTGGCTGATTGCGCTGACGCCGGCGCAGCAGTACCGGCCCGGGTTCTGCTGATTGTTGGATCTCAGGTAATACATGCACGGTTTCAGAGCTAGGTAAACTCCCTCGCAAGGAACGTAAAGCTCGGTTGAAACCGACGATGACTGTGAAAACGCAGCCACGATCAGCGTTGAAGAGATGAGGAGAAGAAGAAGGAACTTTGCCATTGTTTTTGGTTATATAGTTGGAAATTAAAGTGTTTTTGGATCGATATATGTTATGTGAGAAATGTGACGGTTTAAATAGTGGGGTTTTTAGTTTGTAAGCCGCGGAATCTGGGGATTTGTTACTGAATGCGTTTTGGATGAGGAGTGTTGAAAAGTGTGATGTCAGCTGTTAAGACCTAGACACGGAGAGCTATGTCGCTTGAAGAAAGCAGAAAAGGATGATATGTAAATTAGAACCCAAGTTTAGAAAATATAAGACGTTTGATATTAATTAATATACACAATCCAACTATTTTTTTGAATATGCGTTTGGTCCCCTTTGAATTTAGAGCCTTCGGAATTTTGTTATTTTTTTTACTTTGAATTAAATCATCATTGATCGGGTAATTTATTCGACACCCCAAGTCATATATAAGCCCCAAAGAGGACTTAAAATGTTTACATTTCAAAGGCAAAGCTGATAAAACTTCAAAGGTTTGCAAAAGAATAAAAGAATGGTCAAAATTGATGCTCCTTCTCTCTAATCTAAAGCAATAGACTAGTTTTAGCATCAAATCACTAAAACGGGAAGCAACTTAGTGATCGAGTCAACAAACAGCGAAGCACAACTTAACCACCCATAAGATTGGTATCTAAAACTCATCCATCTTTTGCTAGTATTCACAAAAAGTTCATGTCCATCATTTCTTGCATGTTGCTTCTGACAATATATGTATGCATCTCCTGTTCAGCTCTCAAGGTGGTTCTGAACAGCATTTCCCTCATCTCCTATTTGGTGGTTCTGAACGGCTCCTCCTCATATGCACAAAAAAGAGAGCCATCAGTATCTATTGGAGAAAAATTATCCTTGCATCATCATAAATTCTAACAGAGATCCAAATTTTATCAAGATTAATGATCCCTTTTAAAGGAATTGGTGCTTGATTTATCTGTATGGTATCACTCAAATTATTTGCTAGCCTGTGTTTTGCTCGGAAATCAGCATATTTATTGCCTTCTCTGAGGACATGTACAAACTCATTAACAAGAAGTAGTGACTACAAATCATAGCACAAAGAATAATGCTCAATTGAGTCAATGAGACAGAAAAGAGGGTAAGATAAAAACCAAATCTGACAAGTACATCATAAAAGGGTAGCAATATATTTTTCATCCTCCATAAGAATAGAGAGATTTTAGCAGGTAATGAGATGTTCCATACCTGTGCAAAAATGTCATTTGATTGATCTCTACCTCTGAGGCTTTGACAGGCAGTTTTAACTGTGAAATTTCCATCTAGCCCTGGTTTCCATATGAGTTGGTCTCATGTGGATTCTCCAATTCAGTTGCTTTCAATAAAGAGATGGCAGTGGTATCCAAGTGTGGCTCCAGCAAGTTAATATAGTTATTCTTTATGGTGAAGAATTGAGCAACTGTGATGTCACTGAATTGCATTTCAAAGTTTTATGGTCATAAAATAATATGCTTGTACCAATCCAATTTCCATCCCAGAATGAGGATGAGCCTTTTCCACACAATATTATTGTCTGAGAATTGGTAAATTATGTTATGCCATAAATTCTCTTTCATATATGAGAATTTTTGTATGAATCAGGTAATGACCACAGAAACTTAGTCCATAAAGTGTCATTTTTCTGCAATTCTACTAGAGCTTGCAGGAAAATGCCTTTATAACTGCACAGATGTCCCTAAATCCATTTTTCCCTAAAGTGTCCCTACATAACTATGCCATTTTATGATCTTGGCAGTGCCAGTTTACTCCATCTCCTCCAGCTCTTCCTTTGTCCACAACCAGACTGTCCCTAGAAGATATTAGAGGCAGTCATTTCCATTTTTCTGACAACAACTTTAGGAGGGCTCATACTGAAAAAATATGAGTAGGGATTCATGAGAATATAGTTGACTAGAACCATTCTCCCAGGCCCCAGCAGCGGTCAACCCTTGATTTTTTCAGTTAGCAATTTCTCTTTCCATTCTCTCCGTCACTGGTTGGTAGTAAATGATCTTATTTCTACCAACAAAAATAGGTTGATTTTACTTTTTTGTTCTCTAAGCCTCGCATGATGTTTATGTTTGTTTGTCCGTATTATGTACCATTGATTTCAGGCCTTATCTATAGAGGTTAACCACACGCGCCACTTCTTTTGAGTGTTATTCCCTGATAACGTAGCTTACGGTTAGATAACCACAATCTTGCCACCGTACAATGGCAAATTTGCCGCCCCCGGGTGGCGGAATCTCCACAGATCCCCCAACTTCAACCTCCGATCTCGTATAGTGATGGCCTCAACAATAAAGCCAAACATATACTCAGATCCTTAATCCTTAGTCCGGTCAGGGAATTTAATGGAGAAATTGTTGTTTTGCTGGACGACTCCAATATAGAGAAGATGTCTTAAGCTTTCAGCAAACACCTATTCGGAAAGTTTCTACACACGAGAGTATACTTAAATTTGATCAAATTAATCTCTTTGACCAAATACTCAGTCACAATATTTTGGTATTATAATGTCCGTGCAGGTTTGGATATTATAATGTCAAATTCACGGAATATAAAGAACATTGCATTTGGTAATGTAGTTTGGTGTAATTCACCTACTCTGTGGGGCAACTTTTCCCAACTTGAAAAGTTCACTAAATTGTTTGGTAACACTACAAAACTCTTTTGCTACTAAAACCTAAATTTGGTGGGGAAGCTAAGGCTGCAATTTTCCAAGTTGTCCAAACACGGTTCCCTTAAAACATTGATCGTTGTGAAGTTTTAGCTTTGTGACCCTCAAACTTGGCTCGACTTTTTCTCCGTCGACTCTCCATTGCAAAACCTCAAACACGGTTTCTGCTTTTGCTTGAATGCTTCCTGAATCGATGTCGAATAACGCAATAAGGTTCTTGGTTTTATAGACCGGTTGTAATCCATCTTCTGGTCGGATCCAACTCGCACTTTTCTTTTTTCTAATATGAATTCCTATAATTACAGTAATATAGAAAAGGAAAATTGTTCTAATCTAATTCTAACTAGGGAAAGATCTTACAAACCTAGATCTCTTTTCTAATTTGTTTTAATCTAACGATCTAAAACAATATTTAGTTGTTCTAGGCTTTCAAAAAACATTCTCTTCCATTGATAGAATAACATGGGTCATGTTTAAACATAATGTCAATGCAATTCTAATCCAGGCTCTAGATCAATTCACTCATCTTTCTGTAGCTCATGCACAAATTGATGCTTGTTTTGAACTATTTGGTATTTATGAACACCATGCTAAAAAGATAGACTTAACATGTTAAATTGCACAGGCCCCTATCTCTCTACTTGTTCTAACCCTGAATATTAACTGGAGATTTTAATGTCATAAGAGCAACTACATAATACAAGGGACATTCAAATCCAAATATTAATAGTATCAATCAGTTTGATGCCCTTTTAAACTACAATAATCTAATGGACATTCATACATTATGAAATTTATATACATGGACTGATGATAGAAGGTTAGATAAGAAAGTTTCCAAAAGACTAGATAGAATAGTAGGAAATTTTGCATGGTTCTCAGCATTTCCACATTCATCAGTGCAGGTCCTAGAAAGGTTCCCATCAGATCATAATCCCTTAATTCTAAAGACACGACTAGTTAGTAAAACCTACCCCATATCATTTAAATTTCAAAACATGTGGATTGAACATCAATATTTCAGTAAGGAGATTGCTATGAATTGGAATCTTCCAATAGATTCTCAGGCAATGTTAAAATTCTCATCCGAGCTAAGTAGACTGAAATCCTACCTTAAAATCTGAAGTAAGACTCAGTTTGGTAATGTTTTTGAGAATATAAAAAAGATAGAAAATGAGGTGGTTGATCTAGAATAAAATATGATGAATCTCTATCACAACAGAACAACCTTTTACTTTCAAAAACCAACACTGATTTGTCTACAACATTGCATTTAGAGCATATTTTCCGGTAGCAAAAGTCAAGGCATAGTATTAGCTTAATGATGGGGATCAGAACCCCAAGTGTTTTCATCTGAGTGTAAAGGAAAAACATCCTAGACTAGGCATTAGTAAAATTAGAACAGGTAACCGGTGGATTTCTGATCAAGATCAAATCGGATAGGTTTGAGCTTAATTTTTTTAAAACACTGCTTTTTGATGACAATGTTGACCACTCATGACAACATCTAATAAATTTTTGTTAAGTACATTCCACATACAATTTACGAGGAGGAAAATATTGAACTTTCGAAATTAGTTGATCTAAGATCCGTTTTTTTTAACTTGTATGAAAATAGTGCACCTGGGCATAATGGGTACAATGGCAAGTTTTATAGAGAAGCATGGAATACTATGAAGTTGGATATACTTAGTGCTATCAAGGACATTCAATGTGGAGTTCACGTTCCCAAAACTATCTCTACTACTCTTATCACTTTAATTCCGAAAGTTGAAACAACGATTACTTTTAGTGAATATAGCAATCTGCCTTTATTTATGGTAAAGAGATATCAAATAACATACTCATAATGTAGGTGTTGGTGAGAGTGTTGGATAAGTCTAATCAGTGTTTATAAACAATTATTAAACTATACACGTCCTAGGCTTTTGACAGGGTTATATGATCTATATATGCTTAATTCTCTGCTTTTACAATATGGATTCAAAGGACACTTTGTGTCAGTTATCATGAATAACATTGAAACTGCTTGGTTTTTAGTATTAGTGAAAGGGACTCCATATGGATACTTCATAGAAACAAGGGTTCTCAAACAGGCAGATCCTCTGCTCCTATACTCTTTAATTTCATTACAGAAGTGTTAAGCAAAGGTCTAAAGTGCATTTTCCATTTTGGCTATATAGATAGATTTTCCATGCCCCTGGAAGCAATTCAAATAACTCGCCTTTCATATGCTGATGATACTGTAACATTTATTAAGGACACAAAAAATTCTTTGACTAATCTGGTTAAATTTTTAGAGCATTATCAAAGAGTCTCGGGTCAATTAGTAAACTGCACTAAGAGTGCCTTCTATTTGGGAGCAAGACAAGCTCCATTTGAAGAGCTTTACTTCAATGATCCAAGGTACTTTTCCATTTAATTATTTAGGTGCTCCAAACTTTAAGGGAAGAAAGGTTAACATACATTTTCAGCCCCTTTCTTTAGAAAGAGTGAACCATCATATATAAAAATTGAACACTAAATGATTAAACATGGCAGGAAGGAGGGTTTTAATTAAGCATGTTCTAGACTCAATCCCCATTATATCTGGTGTTTTATGTTCCTTACACACCATGTGATAGAACTACTAAATTAGCTTGTGTACAATTTTTGTGGGGTAACTTTGATTATGGTCAGAAAAGACATTGGAAATCATGGGAAGATTTATATTTTCCTTAATCACAAAATGGATTTGGCTTTAGGAATTTTAACCAAGTGATTCACAGTTTCTCTCTTAAACTCTATTGGGAATTATAGGAAGGGAAAACATTATGGTCAAGACTCATTTGGTCCTTACCAAACTCAGGTTAAACATCTGATCCATGGAGAAGAGTTAAGCTGATCACACCATTAGTGGAACTCCACACAAGGGTTCAAATGGGAAGAGGGACAAGCAAATACCGAACAAGTCATTGGACATGAATATACCTGTTAGAGGACATCTGGATTAGTCAGCAGAAAGATCTCTCCCAGACCTAACTGTCTCAGAGTTCCATCATGATAAAAAAAATTACATCTTATCCATGTCATCTGGTTTTCCTACTTCAATCCTAAATTTCTTAGCTAATCAAGTGCAACTTTTTGATAAAGATGATCACCTCATCTGATTCTAGTATGTTATTTGTCGTTTCTGCTTTTAAAATTATTAAATTTTAGAAGCCTAAGCTTCTCTCAGTGAATAAGGTATGCAATCCTAATTTTTTTCCAAATTGTTTATTTTTTCATGGAAAGTGATTAACTACCATTTTCCATTCGATGAGGTGCTGAAAAGATGGAGCATTTATATAGTCTCAAAGTGTCGTTTCTATAGTTTTGAGGATTCTTTGAGTCATTTTTAAAATCAAATGTCATTATGCAATTAGTCTATGGAAAGTTTTTGCTAACTTAGGAATGAGATCGATTCATCCAATTTTTATGCTCTCTCCTGGTTTTGGTCTACTTCAATTTTCTCAAAAGCAAAAAAACACCGCCTTGCATGTATTTCCTAGTATCTTAATTTGGATTGGTGGAAACATAGATGTAAATTCTTGTACGAGAACAAGCCAGTTAATCTTTTTGGACTAAAGATCCAAATCCATATACTAGCTATTTTCGTCTTCTCCATTCATCCACAGATTTTTAGTTCTGATTGTGACACATTAGTTGCCAAAGGATACTTTCATTTCTCAAGGGCACAAAAAATGAAAATCATCAGATCACTAAAATAGCATCCCTCAGACATAGGTTTTAAACTTAACCATGATTGATTTGATCCAAAATATTAAGTCCAATGGGTGGATTCATAGTTAGAGATAGATCGGGATCATCTAGGATTTTGGGAGTTACAAAGATTCAGGATTCTGAAGATCCTTGCCATGTTGTAATTGAAGCATATGTCACATGCCTTGAGATATGTAACTTGCATAATTTCTTTCCACTCACTGTAGAACTTGATTGTTTACAGGGCATATAAATCATCAACATCAAGAGAATCACACCGTGGAACATGGAGAGGACCAAAGGGATGTTCTATCCTAGTATCAAGGTAAACAAATCAATTTCAGGCACATACATGGAACGAAATAAGGGTGCTCATGAATTGGCTAGTATTGCTAAGACATGACCAGACCTGCATAATATGCCAAGAATCATTCCCATCATTGATATTTCCCAATTTTTACACGGCACTCAATACAGATAAAATAGGGATCTCATAACTCAGCATAGAAGAATAAAGATTGCTTTTGTAGATAGTTTTGCTTCTAAATATTGTTAGATTAATAACCTGACCTTTCGAGTTTCACCGCAGCGTTGTAGATGCTTTAAGGACAGATAGCATTAGGGGCAGTGCAAATTTATAAGAAACGTTATGATCCACAGTTTGGACAAAAGCAACTTCATACTCTTTTAAAAATTAGGGCTCTTTTGTTTCTTTAATCTTAAACTATATTTGTAATTCATATTCTTGCTATTTTTAATAAAATTTGGGGAAGGTATAAAAAATCTCCCTACCATGGTGGTTTAAATAAATACATAAACCTTTTTTGTGTTCTCATTAACATATCTACTTTTAGTTCTCATATAGTTTTATTGAAACTTTTATATTCATACATTGTGAGTACAAAAAGAAATCCACATCTTTAAAAAAAGAGTAAACGTATCAAATAGTCAATGTTTAGTATAAATGAGTATAAATTTATGTATACTCGAGATGGATTATTTAATTAAAAATAAAATTCATAAATGACCGTTTTTTGTTAGGCAGTACAAGAAATAACGTGTATGACTTAGAGCACCTGCAGTGGAGCAGCCCATAAATGGGCTACTCATCCCACCTTCTTCCTCCAAAATCCTCTTTTTTTCTGTTTTTCCCCACAATGGTTCAGCCTGCCACATCATCCAGCTCTTTACACATCATTATATATTATCCACGTCATTATATATTATCCACACTAATATATACTATATCCATTATATATAATTGTATAATAATAAAATAATATACTCATAATTAATGTACATTATAATTGCATAATAATATAATAATGTACTCACAATTAGTATAATGTAATTGTATAATAATAAAATAATATACTCATAATTAATTTATAATATAATTGTATAATAATAAAATAATATACTCATAATTAATATATACTATAATTGTATAATAAAATAATATACTAATTACAAAGATTATAATTTATAAATGTATGCACATATAATTATTGAAATATATGCCAATCAAACATTGCTAAGTTGCCACGTGACTTGTTAGGTAGAACATATGCCACGTGTCGTGTTTTGATTGGGGTGTTCAAATCATGAAGGGGCTGGACATGCTCAGCCCATGTCCACGAAAATCCCCTGGGATTTTCAAAAAGCATAGTCCAAAAGCCTTACTGTAAGTAATAGTCCACCCAAAAGTCTGTTGAAAAGCCCCACTGCAGGTGCCCTTAAAAACGGTAGAAGGAATAATATTGAAATTTATTTTATGAAAAAAGAGTTGGTCTCTGGAGTGACCGTCTATATTATAACTATAATATAGACCAAGAACTACATTAGAATCTGAAAGGAAGGAGGTCCTTATTTACAAAATTTGAAAAAATACTGTTCACGCGCACTGTTCACGGTTACTGTTCATATTACCTTTTAGAATAAAATGTTTTTTTAATATTGCTCTAGTTTCTAGCATAAAATGTTTGTTTTTCATACTATCTAAATTGTCTAGTTTTTAGAATAAAATGCCTGTTTTTTAAATTGTTCTAGTTTCTAGCATAAAATGTCTGTTTTTTTATACTGTCTAAATTGTCTAGTTTTTAGAATAAAATGCTTGTTTTTTATATTGCTCTAGTTTCTAGCATAAAATGTCTGTTTTTCATACTGTCTAAATTGTCTAGTTTTTAGAATAAAATGCTTGTTTTTTATATTGCTCTAGTTTATAGTATAAAATATCTGTTTTTCATATTGTCTAAATTGTCTAGTTTTTAGAATAAAATGCTTGTTTTTTATATTGCTCTAGTTTCTAGCATAAATTGTCTGATTTTCATACTGTCTAAATTGTCTAGTTTTTAATATAAATGCTTGTGTTTTATATTGCTCTAATTTCTAGCATAAAATGTCTGTTTTTCATATTGTCTAAATTGTCTAGTTTTTAAAATAAAATGCTTAAATAATTGCAAATCACTAGTCTAAACAATTAAGTTTCCACAATCACAACAATTTTCAAACTAAACAATCAAGTTTCACAAACACTATGTAGATGTCAATGAATTATATATCAAGCAAAAAATGTACGTTAGTTAAAGTTGGTGGTGGATGAATGTGCACCTGAATGTCGTTTTCTTGAATTGAATGCCCAATGGCCAGTACATGCATACTCTTAAATTGAATGGCCTCAGCATTATGCACCAGCGTGACTACAAAACCGCAGATGCAATGTGTAGGCGCGCGTGTCGCGCGCGAATAATTAATTAGGAGGAGGTTTTAATAAATTGCAATATAAGGAACTCCTTCCCAATCTCTTTTATAGTTTAGTCCTTCCACTCGAATTTTCTTTGTAACTAGGTCCGGTCTATATTATAGTTATAATATAGACGGTCTATTTCAAGACTAATCAAATTAAATTTACCACAATTAATTAAATTATATATTTTTATTGAACTGAACTAATTAATTTGAACTAAACTGAACTGAAGTGAAAATTAATGTATTAAAAAATAGAAATTAGTATGAATAAATTTATCAGAATTTAATCAAATTATATTTTTACTAAACTGAACTAAATTAATTTAAACTAAACCAAATTAAATTGAGTTGATGTACTGATAAATTAAGAAAAATAAAATGTGGTCTTTGCCAGACAGTAAAAAGAAATCGAAAGCCTGGAAGAGATATAAAGATGTGGAACAAATAGCAGCTCAGAATAGTGCTATCCAGGTGGGTGAAGGTAATACATCTTTTTGGGAATCAAACTGGAAAAATGTGGGGAATTTAATTGATTTTTGGAATGATGATATGGACATTTTGCATCCAGAATTGACTGTTCAAGGTTTTTTTTTATAATCAACAGCAATATGTTATTGAACTTGCACATGGATTCCCACAACACATAGTAAATTTGACATCTCAGGACTTTGCAATATATGAAAGCTACTCAGATAGAATGATTTGGAAACTGGAACCTACTGGTATATTTACTATATCTTTTGCATATGAGCTACTTAGGCACAAAAGAATTAAAATGCAGTCATACAAATTCTTATGGTGGAAATATGTGCCAAAGAAACTTTCTGTGTTTACATGGAGATTATTGAACAGGCTAGTACCAGTGGGAGACATTTTACAGGAACAGAAAATATATATCACATCTATTTGTTGTTTCTGTAAACATGATTCTGATGATCTGCAACATATTTTCCATGATTGCCCTGTAATCACTTCATTGTGAAATGATTTTCACATATTATTTGATCTAACACCTGTGCCTCTGAATTGTCTATGGGATAGATGCTTCCATTATTGAAATGTTACTGTAAAATATCAGACTCACAGAACAATAGTGAGATTATTATCATGCCTCATTATATGGGTCATATGGTGTAGCAGAAATGCTTACCACCATGACAATATCATTCCAAGGCTATCTTTTATGAGAAAAAGAATTCTAATGCTTCTTCAAAGTTTGATGAAAGTTCACAGGTTACAATGGCATACAGCTGAAGCTTCTTGTATATATGATGAACTTTTACAGCTTGCACCAGTGGCTCCCCCTATGAGAAAAAACATTCAAGTGGTTCAATGGAGGCTTCCTACAGCTCCCTTTAAATTGAACACTGATGGATCATCTCTGGGGAACCCTGGTCAAGCAGGTGCTGGGATGGTCATTAGATCCTTTAATGGACAGGTGGTCATTGCTAAATCATTATACCTAAATCAGCAAAACAGTCTGGAGGCAGAAACTCTAGCTCTACTGGAAGGTTTACATTTAGCATACATGGAGGACATTGAACATCTACAGGTGGAGATTGATTCACTTATACTACTCAAATTAATCAGAAAAGAGTTCAAAGTGCCCTGGAAGCTGGAACCTTACATCAGAGCCATATGGTTAATACAAAGTGAGTTTTCTAATCTTTCTTTTAATCATATTTATAGAGAAGCCAATTCAGTGGCTGATTCATTAGCAACATTGGCTAGCAAACAGAGAACTACTGTAGTTTTTACACAAATGACACTGCCCAGAAATATCAAGGGACTTGTCAAGCTTGACAGCAGACAAGTTCCTTATATCAGAACCTAATGTGATGTATTTACAGTGACTGCTGATGTCTTGTTTGTGTTTATTGCAGACGCAAGGCCTGGATTCATGGAGAGTAATAACAAGGCAGCAGTACAACTTTGGAATATTCTGAATCAAACAGATACACAAAAGAAGTGCTCAGACTGTACCATTCAAGATCAGATTTACATTTCTATAGCACTTAGAGACTTTATTGATACCTCGTACTCGTCGGCAGAATTGGGTTTCGCTTTGCGATCCCTAAATTGCTTGCGAGTATTGAGTTCTTTTGTCGGCAGAATTGGTCTTCGCTTAGCGATGCCTAACATGCTTGCAAAAGTAGACATAGGTTAGATAAGGTCTCTTTCCTTTTAGACCATTAAGTTGGATAATTAGCAATGTTTTTTACTCATTTTTCATTGTACAAACAATACTTAAGGTCTTTATGATGTGGTGAGCCTAATAAATATCACCCCACTTAAGTGGTTTAAAATAATAAAAAAAATGTCAACTTTTAACCAAAGCATGGAGATGCTAATCAAAACATTGATAATCAAATATAGGTTTTATATCTTATTGGCTTTTGTAGTGATTTGTAGTCAAAGATTGTATATCGAAAACAAAATCTTTTGAGTAATTGAAAAATGAAAATCTATAACAACCCACTCCACAAATTTTAGTATTTTATATCTAACAAAATTAATTCTTTCCATTTATTTCTTCGTGCTGGACTACCTGGACCAATTAAAATCCAGCGCGTGTCCTCCCCCATGCTGGCGTAACGGCTATACACTCCAATCCCTAGGAATGAACAGAAAAATAAAACAGCAATCTGCTGTTATAACATTTGAAGTATTTGGAGACTCGTTGCTTTTGAGTTCCTTTTAATATATATTGAGTTATCTTATTATAATAAAATTTTAGTGTTATATCTTATAATGTAATAAAATATTATCAAGTTCACTGGAGATTTGTGAATCATTTATATAGATTACAAACAAATAAAACCCAAATACGATTTTCATTAGAAACAGTTTATGGCAAGTTCTGATTCTCTCTCTATGATTTCGCTCCACCTCTCTCTTAATTCCACTGTTTACCAAACTAACTTTTTCCCCCTTTTATTCCTATTATCCACTGTATCTCCGCCTACAACGGATTGATAACGGCTACATCTCTTCCTTCGCCCATGGCGGCGCCACCGCAACCACGCGGTGGCAATGGTCCGATTCCCCCGCCTCAGCGCGGTGGCTCCATTGTCGGTGGTAAAAGCTTCATCCAAGCCCTCACTCATAGAACCCCACCACTCACTGCCACGCTGCCGGAAAACCCTGAAATTTCCCCCATTACCCAACACAAGGGAGACATAGCTTGCATAGTCACCCGTTCCCAAGCTGAAACCTTCGCTTCCCACTATAAGAACGCCCTCATCGGAAAATTTTCCAGAGGTAAACCGTCAATGGAGCGACTTCACGAAACTTTTCTGACAATTGGCATCACCGAAAAATACCAAATTGGGGCAATTGATTATAGGCACATACTCATCCGATTTGAAGAGCTCCAAGACTACCAGAGATTCTGGATGCGTGGATATTGGAATCTGGCCGGCTCGCAAATGAAAGTGCTAAAGTGGACCATCGACTTCTCACCAGAGGCAGAGTCATCCATAGTTCCAGTATGGGTCACCATACACAAGGTACCCTTTTTCTTCTTCAATTCGACCTTGATTCAGTCAATGGGCAACCAAATAGGAACGTTTATAAAAATAGACGCGGCTACAGCTGCCCTCACTAGACCGAATGTGGTAAAGATCTGTGTAGAGGTAGACCTCCGGAAGAAGCTGAAATCTTGTATTAAGCTAGGTATAGAAGGAGAGGCCATCCTTAAGTATCAAGTAGAATACGAAGACCTTCCTCTATACTGTGAGAAATGCTGCATGTTAGGTCATTGTAATGAAAACTGCACTGTCTTACATCCAGAGTTGAGAGAAAAACTGAAGCCTACCCCAAACATTACCCCCTTACCAGATACAGCCCAGAAATCCCCCACCCCTGAACTTAACCTTAACCTCCATAAGGTTTCAGACACTTCTGAAGTCATCATAGTAGACTCTGATACTCCTGCCAATGTGCCTGTCAATGTAAATGATAATGGTGCTGGAACTTCTGGAATTTCGGCAATGGAGAAGCAAGCAACTCTTAGAGTCCAGCAGAAAATTTGGACCAAGGCCAAAAAGAGAAACCACACTCCAAAATTTACCCCTTCTCCACCTCACCTATCCCCTAAACCACTTTCCCCACTCACAGAGCCTACCAACCAACCTATACCCTGCAATACCCCCTCCCCACTACACTCCACTCCACTTTCAGTTGACAGGGAACTACTCAAAAACATGGGCTCACCTTCCAGGAGATCCTACTATGCAAAAGATGATCTGCAACTGGCCTCTGGTAAGCATCCTAACCTGTTCAATTCTTTATCCCCTAACAAAATTTCTGCTCTCTCCTATGAACAAATCAGGAACATGTTCACTATACTGAGTCACCTCAACCAAAATGAAGAAGAAAATTCTGGGATGCAAACTCTTAATAAAGAATGTGAATTCTCTGAAGATGATAATTTACAGGAGACAGAACCAGATCAGGTAAGCCCTATGAATGCTCAATTAGAACGTAATGATAATCCTTCACTGGAAAAATCTAAATTGTCTAATTATTTTACACAAATTAACAAAAATTTTACTCCAAAAAAGAGTGTTAACAAACCCTCTCCAAACAAAGTTTTAACTAGATCAAGAAGCACTAAACCATTTTTTAAATGATTAGTTCCACTCTTCAAATTAAGTCACTTGTCTGGAATATAAGAGGGATGAGAACCTCAATAGACAGACTTCTAGATATGGTCAAAAGCCATAGGATAGAATTATTATGTCTTATAGAACCCTTGCATAAAAAGCACAAGATTGAAAAATACAGAAGAATTCTGAATTTTTCAAACTCACTATGTGCTGAAAGTGGTAAAATCTGGTTATTTTGGAATAATCAGATTCAAATTACCTTACTCATTGATCACCTACAATTTCTTTCTGTCAATATTTTTAGTCCAAAAATGAACATTTCAATGGAAGGAATTTTTATTTATGGACTGAGAACAGTACCTGGCAGGGATATATTGTGGCAGGCTATCAAAACAAAACAACTTTCCAACTCTTTCCTCATAAGAGATTTTAATACAATAAAATCTCCCCATGAGTACAGTGGACCCTCAACCCCTAGCTTAAGGAGTATGACTCAATTTAATGAGTTCATCTCCAGTCTGGCCCTCTCTGAAATTAATACTGTGGGAAATCTCTTCACCTGGTCAAACAGCTGGCTGAGAGGTCCAACAACTCAGAAATTAGATAGGTGCCTTGCCACCCAAAGCTGGAAATCCCTATTCCCTACCTCATCCATACATATCCTTAATAGGGACACTTCTGACCATTCACCTATGTTATTTATAATAGGTAGTTCCATTCCATCTATATCTAGCACCTTTAGGTTCATCAATGCATGGTTCTGCCGAGATGACTTCTTGGATCTTATATCCAATGATTGGAATCTCCCACTGAACAAAACTGGTATGCTGCGTTTTTTCATGAAACTGAAAAGACTAAAGCTAACCATAAAATCATGGAACAAAACAACTTTTGGGAACATTGATAGTAATGTTATCAATGCTGCTGAAAGCCTCAGGTTGCAAGAAATTGTTTTTGACAATGATAATTCAACTCATGAATTGATCAAGTTTAAACAGTTTAGAGCATTACACCTTAGAGCCTTAAAAGAACAAAAGAAATTTTGGAAACAAAAATCTAGAGTTACTTGGCTTAAAGAGGGTGATGACAACACTAAGTTCTTCCACAACACTGTGAAAGAAAAAAGAACTGGTCTTAGTATTACTAAGATTAAGAATGCCCAAGGGATTTGGCTTGATAACATGACTAAGATAGAATCAGAGGCAGTATCCTACTACTCTGATCTGTTGACAGAATCCCCCAATTTAATTAATGGGGAGTATTATAGTCATTTCCTTAGCCAAATCCCGAAAATAATTACTGAGACTGATAATTTAGATTTAATCAGACCAGTAGACATGGAAGAACTTAAAGCTATTGTTTTTAACCTAAATAAAAACAGTAGTCCTGGCCCTGATGGGTTCTCTTCAAAAATTTTCACAAAAGCTTGGGAAATAATTAAATTTGATCTGCTAAATGCAGTTCAAGATTTTATGAATCAGAATGATATTCCAGTAGGCATTTCTGCCACCTGGATAACATTAATTCCCAAAAGAGATGTTATTTCTTCCTTTGATGATTTTAGGCCTATAAGTCTCTCTAATTTTACCAATACAATTTTTTCAAAACTTTTAATGGAAAGACTGAAACCATATATGCCTAAACTCATTTCACCCCACCAGTCTGCATTCATGCAAAATGGGGACATTGCTGATAACATTATTTATCTTAAAGAAATGATTAGATTTCTAGATAAAAAATGTAGAAACCCTAACTGTATCATTAAACTGGATTTGAGAAAAGCATTTGACATGGTTAACTGGGGCTTTTTAAATAGCATATTATTACAGTTTGGTATGCATGGAAAATTTGTGCACTGTGTCATGAAAAATCTTAAAAATGCACATTTTTCTGTTTTAATAAATGGTAGACCAAATGACTTTTTTTCTCCAACAAGGGGAATCAAACAGGGAGATCCCCTCTCCCCTTTTCTGTTCAATATTTTTTCAGAGGCATTTACAAGAGGTCTGTCATACATGTTCTCTTCTGGTCTTTTGCAATATTTTGATCTGCCTGCAGGACCCTCACCAATCTCTCATCTGAGCTATGCTGACGACACCATCATATTCCTCAAATCTTCAAAGTCTAACCTTGTCAGATTTAACTCTTTCCTAGTGGCTTTTGAACAAACCACGGGTCAGAAAATAAATTTTGACAAGAGTGACTACTTTCTAGGTAAGCATGCTTCTGCTGGTAAGATTAAAATGATTGATGAGGTTTTGCATATGAAAAAAGGCTCCTTCCCATTTAAATATCTAGGAGTGCCAATTTTTAAAAGGAAAGTACTTACTGAATATTTTTTACCCCTTCTTCAAAGATTGGAAAGCAAAACTTCTAACTGGAAAATTTTTTGGCTCTCTTCTGGGGGCAGAATTACTCTTATCAAATCTTGCCTCTTTTCTATTCCTCAGCATATTTGGTCTATAATGAAACCACCTGTATGTATTGTCAAAAGAATTGAAAAGATCCTTTCTAGATTTTTCTGGGGTGAGACTGATTTAAGACCTAAAAAAGTCTGGAAAAGATGGGCTGAACTGACATACCCTGTTGAACAGAATGGAATTGGGGTTAGATCCATACAAACTATTGTCAATGCATGCTCCCTTAAGTTTTGGTGGAAATTTCAAGTAGGTGATACTCTGTGGGCAAAATTCCTTTGTAATTTGCCCAGATCTTATAGAAATTCACCAAATTGGAAAGAATAATGGAAGTGGATGATATGGCTCAGAAAGTTACCAGAATCATTCATGGGCAGGGCACTAGTAGTTTCTGGCACTCAAACTGGACACCTTTTGGTGCCATTTCTGATATAGTTCCAATATCTCAGACTGACATTCCTCAAGATTGCACAATTTCTGAATTTTGTGATAACAAATCTGAGTATATGCCCCAGCTCCTTCCTTTTCTGCACCCTTCTCTGTCTCAGTTTTTGCAGGTTACCATATGCTTCCAAAACAGAAAGGACAGACTTATTTGGACCCCTGATGTTAAAGGCCATTTTACCTTCAAGTCAGCATATCAGATCATGGCTAACACTAGAGGTACCTCTGAAACTTTGCAATACATTTGGAACCCTAGACTGCAAAAAAAAGTCAGTATTTTTATGTGGAAATTAGTTAATGGTTTCCTTCCATTTCCTGAAATCCTTATGAGAATGGGCTTCCATTATCCATCTAAATATTTTGCATGTAATAACATTGACTCCATTGACCACTGTTTTAATGACTGCCATTTAGCCAAAACTTTATGGAAGCATTTTCATTTTATGGTTGGAACTGCACTTATCCCTTTTGAAAATATATGGGACATAATTTCTTTATATTTGTCATATCAGGGCAATACAAAGCTTCACACTGCCCTCTTTAAATTAATCCCCTCCATGATTTGCTGGATCATTTGGAAATCCAGATGCACTTATATTTTTGAGGGATTAATACCTAATGCTCAGTCTCTCATTAAGGAAGTCACATATCTTGTTTTCCTTACTTTTAGTGCTAAACCTTTCCAATCCAACTCAGCTTTTGACATGGAACTATCTACCCTGGGCTTCCTTCCCCTCCATACCAGACCACCTCAGCCCACTGTTACCCCCTAGCCTGGAAACCCCCCTGAGTGGTATTACAATGAATGTTGATGCCTCTTGGCACAATAACAACACTGCTGGAATTGCTGTTGCCCTTAGAAACACCACTGGGAATTTTATTCATGCTTATTGTTATCTAATTAGGGCTTTTTCCCCTCTGGAGGCAGAGATTCTTGCCATTAAAGTTGCAAATGACTTAGCCAATTGCATGCCTTGTAATACTAGAATTGAAACTGATTGCCTTCTTGCTATAAAAGCCATATCACAGCCATTAACTGCTCCTTGGAAACTCTATGATATTGTTTCCAGACTTTTGGTTAAGCCTACCACTGTGATTACTCATATATTCAGGCAATTAAACTTAGTTGCAGATTCTTTGGCTAGGTTAACTTATGATCTTAAACAAGATTTTGATTACTCTTTTGAGCAACTTCCTGATAGAATCAAAGGCTTGGTTTTACTTGACAAACAAGGTCTCCCTTCTCTTAGAATTTCATCTTGAAACAGGTGCTACTAAATGTTTATATATGTTGCAGATTTCAAGTAAAATGAAGGAATTACCTGAGATGCATGAAAGCAGGCCAGCTGCATTACCAATGATCAAGACTTCTCAGAATTTCTATCAGCTTCAGAACCTACCACTGGACTCTCTTTTCAGCTATAACCATTTCAGAATCTAGTATTGGGGGCCGCATTGTGTTTTGTTTTTACAATTCACTAATAGGCTCTCTTTATAGCTTCTGAATTTTGGTTTTTTGTATAGCTGAAATATTTTTTAGATTAGACTAGCTATTTTTAGTTAGTCCTCAAAAACCTATTTTTTGGAAGCATATGCTATGGTTCGGGGCACCCATACCCCATTATCCTATATGGATCTTGTATATTACTTTGACCTTTCATAGGTCTATTTTTTGGGTTCGAGGTATCTTTATAAAATCCTCACCACCAATGGTGATTTTTAATTTTAAAAAAAATAAAAAATAAAACCCAAATAACTCTCTCCATTATCGAAAAACAAATCCCAAAAGTTTTTAGTGATTTTTAACAGATAGAGCTTTACCATCAAACACATCAAAGACGGTACCTTTTCTTGGTAATCTTCTGGATGTTCCTGAGTGCTCATTTTCTCTTAGGTGAAAAGAATATAGTCAAATGCTCTGTTTTTCATGTTTTTTTTTTGTCTGGACCAGCCATTTATGTTTTGTGTTTGCAGGACAAGATCGAGAGAGGGTTTCTGCTTGGTGAAAGGGAAAAATTCATTTAGTACATCGGTTCAATTCAGTTCTAAAAATCAACTTAGTGTAATTCAATTTATTAAAATATAATTTGATAAAATTTAGATAAATTTAGACTTGCTAATTATATTTTCCAACACATTAGTTAATTTACACTTTATTTTAATTCAATATAGTTCAGTTCAACGAAAAATAAACTCACAAAAACTGATAAGTATAAAAATTAAATATAAAGAAAATCTTAAGTATATATAAACTATAAGAATAAATTTCCTAATCATTTAGTAAGGTCATTTGGTATGAGGTAGAATATGTGGGAAAAATAAAATAGCAGGAATTTAGTTTTGATTGGGTTGTTTGGTTGGAAGAAAATAAGAAATGTGTGGGAATCTAAAATTTCTAGAAATTTGAAACTCCCACACAACATGGGAAGTTTTCTACCTAAGTGCACCTAGGTAGATTGCAATTCCTCCATCCATTTACTTGAACTAAACACTTTTTCCTATTTCCTAGGATTTTGATTGGGGATTAAAATTCCCATGAAATAGAAATTCGTCCATCAATTAAACTCCCACATGAATCAAAGGACCTCTAAAAGTGTTAATAATTGGCAACTCCAACTTGTCGGAACGGGACAAGTGTTGATTTTGGTGAATTGGTTTCACGTGGAACTGACTCCCAAAGTCCCAGGTATAAACGATTCTCAAAGATATATTCAAATTTATGTTTGAGAATAGATTTTTAAAAGTTTTATAAAATTGTATAATGATAGAAAATTGATTACCATCACTACTACAAAGGGGTGGATACAAGGCACATATTTAAGGCGTTTGATGGGGGCGCGTTTTTTTACGCCTTGATTGAACGTAGCGAGTTCGCTACCTCTTCAAGCTAGCAAAAAAAAATTACATTCAAGACGGAAAGAAGCTGTTAAAGGCGGAAATGGGATTTGACGTTAAAAAATACTTGAGCAAGGCAGAAAAAATGTATCCGCCTTAAATTGAATTGGTTGTTGCGATCTCGTAACCTTTGTATTAATATAAACGTGTCTGTAGCGATTTCGTAGGTTAGCTTGTTAGTTGTAGGTTTTTGCGTTGCGATCTCGTAAGCTTTGCTAAACCCTATTTTTAGCAGGCGAGGATGTGGGAGATGTCGTAACTGGGACGGTAGGGTATTGCGTTTGATATTACGGTATCGCTTCTGTGCACGTCAAATTTGTCATTGTTCAATGTACAGTGCATGTGAGGGTGATTGAAATGTTACGAGTTCGCAGGCTATCCAAAGGTGTTAGCGACGTAGTAGCGATATCGCAAACGCGTCTTTATGGGTCACAGATTTAAGCTGAACTGGCCGTTCTAACTCCAAAAACAAAAACTTTAAAAAGGTCTAAATAGGTGGGTATTGAAGGGTGATCAGTTGAAGTGTTCTCGGAGGTCTCATTGTTCCCGTGTTGGTGTAGGTAAGGTTTAACTTGCGTAATGTACTGGCTTGTCTCTTGATTTTGGTTGATTTTATGCATAATTTTTGGTTGCATTTTGGTTTATCTTGGTTGTTTTGTTAATGCAGTGTGTAGTTTATGTGTTGATCATCTAAAGTCAGTGGGTTAGTAGTATTGTGTAGCTGTTTGTCTGATTTGTGAATTATGGACTGCGAACGAATAATGAAGGAGAATGCTCGATTATCGAAGGAGTACTTAGATTTGGTTGAACAGTTCTTAGATGTTGGGTTGCGACATTGTAGACAGAATAGCATAGGAGGGGTTAGATGTCCATGCAACAAGTGTAGAAACAACGCCATTTTTGAAGATATTGCTGTCGTGCGTGAACATTTAATTTGTAAAGGTTTTGAAAAATCCTACACAGAATGGGTTTGGCATGGGGAAGGCCATTATGGAAGTGAACAGGTGGAGATGGAGGAGGGAAGCGCCGAGGAAATCCCGCAGTATAATGAACAGCTTTCAGACATGTGCGACGATGTTGTTATGGAGTTTGTTGGGAAGAAAAGTATGCTGGAGGCAATGTATGACGATAAAAAGACAAGCTTATATGTTGGGGCTAAGCATTCTAGACTGGGAGCAACATTGTTGTTAATGAACCTAAAGGCAAGGCATGGTATTTCTGATAAAGGAATGACGGAATTGCTAGAGTTGGTTAAAGAGTTACTTCCCCAGGACAACTTATGTCCTGACAGGGTTTATGCTGCGCGGAAGATATTGTGTCCTATGGGCATGGAGTTTACTAAGATTCACGCATGCCCGAATGATTGTATGTTGTATAGGGGGATTGTTGATTCCTTGAGGGATGATTGCAAGGTATGCAGTGAGTCTAGATGGAAAAAGAAGGAGGGAAAGGTCGAGGTATGTGGAGAAACAGTGACAACATCGACAAAGCAAGGTCCTGCTAAGGTGATGTGGTACATGCCCTTGAAACCGAGATTGACGCGTTTGTATGCCAATCCAGTTGATGCAAAATTGTTAACATGGCATGCAGATAGGGTTCGAGAGGAAGATGATGATATTATATCTCACGCTTCTGATGGTGATCAGTGGAAGAAGATGGATGCTATGTACCCAGAATTTGCTGACGAACCTAGACACGTGCGCTTAGGACTATCTACTGACGGAATGAACCCTTTCGGGAACATGTCCAGCACCCACAGTTCATGGCCAGTGATGCTTGTTATTTATAATCTACCTTCATGGTTGATGATGAAACGAAAGTATGTGCTTTTGAACACTATGATCTCGGGGCCTAAGCAACCTGGCAATGACATTGATGTATATCTAGCACCTCTTGTTGAGGAGTTGGAATCCTTGTTTAAGCATGGGATTCATATTCCTGACGGAAGTCGAGGGGACGCGACATTCCAACTTAAAGCCATGTTGATGTGGAGCATTAATGATTTCCCTGCTTTGGGTAACCTTGGAGGGTGTTCTGTGAAAGGGCATTTTGCATGTCCCGTTTGTGAGAGCCATACTAGTCATTGTCAATTAAAGCACGGTGGTAAGCCTGTTTATCTAGGTCATAGACGATTTCTACCTAGAAGTCATCCGTGGAGGAGTGCAAAGAAGTGGTTTAACGGTGAGGAAGAGCATGGTTCTGCCCCAGTCCCACTATCAGGTACTGAAATATTAGAAAAGGTAGCGGGCATAGAGTTTGTGTTGGGAAAGGGAAAAAATAAAAGCGCTCAAACTACGATTTGGAAGAAATGTTCGATTTTTTTCAAGCTCGATTATTGGGAGCACTTGGATGTGCGCCACTGTCTAGATGTCATGCACATAGAGAAGAATGTATGCGAAGCTTTGGTTGGGACGCTATTGAATACACCGGGCAAGAGTAAGGATGGATTGAAAAGTAGAAAGGATTTAGTCAATCTTGGCATAAGGACGTCACTTGCTCCCGTTCAAGAAGAAGTAGGTACGACATACTTACCACCTGCTTGTTATTCCTTGTCATCTGAGGAGAAGGAGAGTTTTTGTAGAACTCTAAAATCAGTAAAGGTGCCTTCTAAATATGGTCCGAACATTAGTAGTTGTGTATCTACCGCCGAGTTGAAATTAGTGGGAATGAAGTCGCACGATTGCCACAACCTGATGCAGGATTTGAATGTCATTGCTCTGAGAGGTTGCTTGCATTCTCACGTTGGAGATGCAGTTGCAAGGCTTTGTTATTTTTTTTAAAAAATATGCCGCAAGAGAGTAAGCCTTCGTAAGTTGGATGAATTGCAGGATATGGTAGTTGAAGTACTGTGCAGGCTAGAGATGTATTTTCCCCCTTCATTTTTTGACATAGTGATTCATTTGATAGTTCATTTGGTGCGGGAGGTGAAGCTTATTGGACCGGTGTACTTGAGATGGATGTACCCATTTGAGAGGTACATGAGCATTTTCAAGCATTTTGTTAAGAATCGTTATCGACCGGATGCCAGTATAGTGCAGCGATATGTCACGGAAGAGGTAATAGAATTCTGTACCAACTATTTACAGGATGTACCTACTATAGGACTGCCAGTCTCCAGACACGATGGTAGATTGGATGGTGTCGGACTACGCCATAAGTCTAAATTTAGTCCTTCTTCCGATGAAATATCTACAGCACATCTGTACATTCTGCGCAACCATCATTCAGTGAGTCCTTATGTTGATATTCACCTTAATGATATTAGGTCAGCACACCCGAACTGGTCGGAACCTAGGGTTCTAGAAGCTCATTGCAGAGACTTTACTAGTTGGCTGAAAATACATGTGCAGAATGGCAGTCAACACCCCGACGTTGTAAAATGGGTTGCCAAGAGACCCCTAGGCATAGTTACGTCGTTTAGCGGGTATGACATCAATGGATACACGTTTGGTACTAAGTGGAGTGATGATAGGTCTGCAACCCAAAATAGTGGGGTATCAGTACCTTGAGAGGGTGATAATGGTTTTTTTGGTACCATTACTGATATATGGGAAATGGACTTTGTCCATGTCCGAATCGCATTGTTTAAATGTGAATGGGTAGATCAAGGTGAAGGGGTGCGCACAGAAGATTTAGGCATCACTCTAGTTAATAGAGGAATTCTCGGGTCTAGGGATGATCCATTCATCATGGCGGCTCAAACTCATCAGGTATTCTATGTGGAAGATCCAACTGATGCTCGATGGGAGATCGTTGTTGATGGTAAGAAAACATTCATCTATGGTGACGGTTTGTTCGACGATGACTCCACTGTTTCTACCGACACAATTCCGCCCTCGGTGTACGAAACTCTGGAGGAGGATGATGACATTGTTTGCGCGTCGGTGTGCAGAATGGATCATGAGGAAGGCATGTGGATTAATCCTGCGGGGAAAACTACAAAGAGGAAGGGGAGGCAACCAAAGAAGAAGAAGAGTAAAAAGAGTAAAAAACAAAAGTAGCTATTTGATAACCATTGTTTTTGAATATTATGCCATATTTCATGGTTCATTTAGTTAAATTTTGATTTAATTAATGTTAGTACACTAAATCTTCTAATTGTTAAAAACATTTGTACACTGCTGTAGACGTGGCGATACCGTAACGAAACACGCTAGAAACCAATGCATGTTAACTTGTTGCGTTGCGAGTTCGCAACATTGGCGAACCGGTTACGCTTTCGTAAGATAAAGCTGCAATTCGCAGATAAGGTTCTGTCTTTTGAGTATGACCGGTTACGATCTCGCTTGATGGGATCAAATTTGTATAAATTTGATTAACTAGAAATTAGCGAGTTCGCTAGTATCTCGCCAGGTGAGAAATATGCTCACAGTAGTATAGTTCATCTCGGTGATCCAACCACCCTTAGGCACGACACTCCTAGCGACCATCTCATAAACATTTCTCTCCTCACCACTAAGTTTATCCAACTTATAAGATCTAGGCACCCCTAAATCGTCAGCATCTCTATCAAAGTACTTCTTAGCATACTCTAAAACTTGATCTCGATCCAAAACCCCATACTCAGGCCATTGTTCTCTAATGTAAAACCCCGGAGGGGGTTGGTTGCTATAGTCCTCGTTAGCAGCATAGGACACGTTCAATGCCTTGTTAAAAAACTCCTCCCCAATCTCGTAGTCCTTCTTATTAACCCTGGTGAACCACCTACCCGTCTCCTTTTCTTCCTCAATCAACTGGTGAAAATTAGCATAGAATTGGCACGTCTCATCCTTATGTGCCGGATAATTCAAACCTAACAAGTCACCCAACTCATGAAATTGAAATATCTTTAACACATTCTCCAAACCTAGTTCTTCTATCTGATCAAAATCAACAACATAACAATCTAGCAATTGACTATGCTCCATGTAATTAGAATAGGCTTGGGATGCATCAAAACTTACAAATCTTTGCTTATCATATTTGGTTGAACTTGTTCCCGCCGTCGCCCGTGGCTGAGATCCCGTCGCCCGTGGCTGAGATCCCGTCGCCCGTGGCTGAGATCCCGAAGCCCGGCCTTCATCACGTCGGGCACCCTGCACAAACGGATTGGGTGCCAAATTCTTCGTCCTTGCCATTGCTCTTGTCGGATGGATATGTGAGATTTTGGTTTGTTTATTTTTTCTAAGCTCTGAGACGTTCGATCGATGTTTGAAATCAGAAGATCCCCAAATTTGATATTTAAAGGTTCACGTCTTGCGATATCGTAACTGCCAAGACAGCTTATCTTCAGCTTGGTTACGATTTCGTAACAGATTTACGCACAAAAGTAAACGACGCCGTGTAACATGCTATTTAAGTTTTGTTGTTCTATGTGTCAATCTTTGTTGTTACGAATTCGCAAGGGTAGACAACATACGCTGCGATATCGCTACCGATTCTCTAACTAGGCTCTGTTGACTGAATACGGCTTCTTGCGATATCGGAAGTTCCTCGTAAATATGTGCTAGTTAGTTGCGATATCTCTGGGTGTTCTTTTCATAATAAATCATCATGAAACGTGACAGTGACGATTTCGCTAGGACCACGCACTATACAAAAAGTGAATGATTTTTCTGATACGATATTGTCTCTTAGGATGAATAAATAAAATGTAAGGGACAATATATCAAAACAAGAAAAAAATACAAGTACATGTGCCAAAATGGAAAACACAAGTTCATTACAATAGAAACAAACTGGTGATACAAAAATACATAGTGAAGAATAAACAACTAATACTAGTAGATCGTTCGTTCACCGAGGACATGAAGCAGTTCCTGATCGCAAGTGCATGCATCACAGGTGATGTCCGCCGGATCAAGGGGTGCCCAAGGATCGTACCTCTCAAACTTATTGAGGCCAGCATGCGGAATGCAGCAGATCGGCCTAGGCCTAACTGCTACTTCTGAGAAGTACCTGAGGTAGTGTCTCCAACCCCAAGCGTATCTCAGACCTCTTTTGACGCGTTGCCGAGCTAGACGGAGGCCCTGTTTGTCGGTTCTCTTCATGGTTGTGATGACATTCATGCCTCTTTGAATGTCACCTTCGCAGATTGCAAAAACAGCCAACACATAGGTCAACGGTGTGTGACCTACTGCAGAAGCTTCGGTGAGCCACTGTCGAGCCCACTCGGTCGCTCTTCCGCTCACGTAGCGACGAAGAACCCAGTCGAACTCAGCACGATACAATACCAGATTTATCATGTCATCTGGTAGGGCGCTGAATAGAGACACATCCATTGGAAGCAGAAGGCAAGGAATATGAGAAGGCAGAAGGGAATGTGTGAATGAAGGGTCTAATGAGGTTCAAAATGGAGAAGGGGTTGATATTTAAAGGGTTGAGGTGCTCCATTATTCAAAAATATGTCAGAGTTCCTAGACAAAAAGCAGTCACTATGGTATTAATGGAAGGAAAATGTAAAGGAATTCTCACCTTTCCATGGACACCCCATGCAAACCCCCCAAAAAAATTAAGTACTGATGGAATTTCAAAGGTTTTTACTGATGTCACAGGTCAGACAAAGCCCAATACTTACAGCCCAATATACTACCAAAAGCCCTTATCTCGTTGCGATATCGCTAGAGAATCGCCAGCTAGGCTCTGTTGACTGAATACGAGCTGTTGCGACATCGTTAGTACCACGTAACATATAAGCGAGTACGTGACGAGTTCGCTTGTGTTAATTCATCTAATAAACGTTATACTTACGATATCGCTAGGAACACGCACAATAGCAACAGTAACTGATTTTGCGATGAAGCTAGTGATTTAGCGAGCGATTTAGCTGAATAAATAACCGTTACGATGAAAAAGTAAAATGTAATGGACAAGGTTTCAAAACAAGAAAAGCTTTTCAATAATTAAATTAATGTGCCAATACGGCAGACATAAACTTATTACAATCCTAACAAATTTTACATAAAAAACAACGGAATAAAATAAGAAAGAAACTACACTACAACATCCAAAGTGGCGGAGGGGTTAGAAGGATGTGAAGCACTTCCTGCTCGCAAGTGCATGCATCACATTCGATGTCCGCTGGATCAACCCTCGTGTAGCGTCGGTACCTGAAGCCATCATTGAGGTGAGCATGCTCCTGGCAGCATCTAGGCTGAGGCACTACTACATCGAGGTACCCCCTGTAGTGCGCATTGCCCCTGGCGTAAGCCAATTCGAGTTGCACGCGATCCCGAACTTCCTTGAGGCCTTTCTTGTCGGTTCTCTTCATCTCGGTGATGACATCCATGCCTCTTTGAGCATCATGACCTTCGCAGATTGCAAATATAGCCAAGGCATAGGCCGACTCTCTGTGGCCTATTACAGAAGCGTCGGTGAGCCATTGTCGAGCCCAATCGGTCGCTTGGAAGCTCACATACCGACGAAGAACGTGTCTGAACGTAACACGAATCATTATAAGATGAATCATGTCATCTGGGAGGGCGCTGAAAAGTGTCAAATCCATGGGAATAAGATGGCAAAGAATAGGAGAAGATTGAAGGGAATGTGAGAATGAAGGCTCTGATGGGGCTCTAAAGGGAGAAGGGGTTGAGTTTTATAGGGGTGAGGTTCTACATTGGTCAAAAACATGTGAGAGTTCCTAGACTTAAATTAGTAATTGCTGTATTAAAAGAAGAAAAATGTAAAGGCAGTCACACCTTTTCATTGACCACATTCACACCCCCTAACAAAATAATTACTGATGGAATTTCAAAGGTTTTTACTGATGGGTCCGTGGACTATAGCGATATCGCTAATCTTCAAGCCTAACAATTGTGTGAAGCTTTTGTTGTTACGAACTCGCTAGAGTATCTCACAACAGGCTCTGTCGACTGAGTACGACTTGTTGCGAGTTCGCTACTATAAGTTACACAGGTAGCGACTTCGTAAGAAAGATCGCCAACATTTGTCCCACATCGGCTGATTAGAAGGTGATTTTTCAGTTTATATACACTTACATTTTACAAGGGTTCGATAAGTCGCCGACCAGCGCAAATTGAACATGAAACGCCAAGGCTGAGGCCCAATACTTACATAGACTATGGCCCAATACTTACACAAGCTAATGCCCAACACTTATACGCCCAATATAGACCCAAACCCAAAAACCATTTTTTGATGGGTTCTTATCATGTAGCGAACTCGCTACGGAAGAATCATTCTAATTAGTAGCGAGTTCGTAACCCAAAAAGCCTTTTTTTAAATTGAACTACTAACTAGCGCTATCGCAACCCCGTCGCCAACTGGTTTTCTGGGTTATGTGGGTTTGTGGGTTTGCGGGTTTATGGGTTTAGGGTTTAGGGTTTAACTGTGGTAACGTGTATACTAGCGATATCGCTACTACACAAGCTAATTAGATTGTAACTAAAAAATCAAACTTTTTAATTTTTTATTAGCAATTTTCACATTCTAACATTTATATATTTTATATAGATGCAGTACAATACTCTATTTGTTAAATATCCATCATGATATTCACTCAGGTAGAGTACATCTTTGTACATAAGCAGTATGACATAACTCGGTTTAAATTTTTAAACGCAATATCATATTCTTAAGTATGTACATTTTATATCTAAACAGTATAATACTCAATTTGGAATATATCGAACATCACATTATGTCAAACAGAGTACATGTTAGTACATCAGCATGCAATGTTATTAAGCGATACTCGGTAGTATGATGAGTGATGACAGTTGGTGAGTGAACGTGTGCATGATACTTTGTTTAATTCAATAATCGTGCTTGTAATCACATAAATGAGTTGTAATAAACTAAGTATCTCTAATGAAATGCACTTGAACTGCGCATATATATATATGTAGTTCATGTGTGAAGCTCTACTATGCTGTTGTCTCTAAAGGTAAGCGATGGATAGCATTTTCAAGCGTACACATAATGTGTAGAGTTTCTTATTGTCTTACAATTAAAGACTAAGTTTCTTAAAACTCTTTCAAATTATGTAATTGCAGATTAAGTGACCAAATCCCTATCCCGTTCTACATGAGCATACGACGGAACAAATGAAAATTATTCTTAAAATAGAATGATTAGTGTCTTATACCATCATTTCGTTTAAATCGTTATTTAAAAATGTATGAGTGCATTAAAAAAACAAAGAAAAATCTTAAGTAGGGTTCTAGCGAGCATTTGTAGCGAACTCGCAACATCCTAGTAACATACTTTATGTCAGCTTCTCAGTTACGATGTCGCAAGAAGGATAAAGTAGAGCATAAAAGGCAATCACATGAGCACGTAACGACTTCGTAAATAGCCACGTCAGGCGTAACGAGAGAGTTCCGAGTTCGCAACAAGGTAAGCTAGAATAAAGTAAACACGTTATAGAACAGAAAAACCCTACACTTTTGGCATCTTATCCATCACTTCTTATGGGTTTCATCTCCAAAAGTTCAAACTTTTGCACATCTTCTCAAATCTCCTCAACTTTCTTCACATCAAATCTCCATTACCCATCCCATACATGTTGGACACATCAATTGTGTCAAAACAAAGTGGAACTAGCCACTAATTGCATCCAAAAGATTGGTAAGTTTTGCAATAAATTCTCAACCACATTTTTGCCTATAGTTTTTGCAATTAATGTCAATATTTATTTTTTCTTGTTCAATTTGGTAACATCCTTTGTTATGGGTAGGAGAGGGACAAACAAGGTAGACCATCCCCAACCAAAATAATCAATTCCACCGACACAACTTTGTCATATACCAAAGGTACGATTTTTTTCATTCTTATATGCTAAAAATTTGATTTTCTTGTACATAGTGCCTCCATTTATCATGTTATTACTAAATATCATGTCAGAAGCATGTCCTGAACGAAAATCAAGATTTTCGTTTAAAATTATCCGTAGCTAGCTTAGCCCTAAATTTTAGGATTATGAAATTTAATGTTTTTACTACAAAGTACAACTTTGATTTATTAGTATTGTGTTAGTCATTAACTAAATTCAATATACAAAGGAAAGCTTAATGGAGAGCCCTTCAAGTTCCGTTAACTCCGACTCAAGTGGGGGGGAAAATGTTGTTGGCGGTTCAAGTGAGGTTAGAAGACAACGAGAAGTGACTCGCGCATCGAAAGAAGCTCAAATCCTCACACATTGTCGCGAATTAGAGATTAGGATCGATAACAAAATACTAACACATGTCAAGTTTAATGACATTGGTGTTGCTATTTCACCCGACGATGATGCCGCGCGATGGTCGAGTTGGTGTGCTAAGACGGGTAGGATACGCACACCATTAGACACAACGGATTGGAGGCTACTAAGCATCGACATAAAAAAGGATATATGAAAGGAATGCAAGGTTAGTGTGGTACTTGTTATTTTTAATTTCAATTGAAAATTGTGAGTGTGACTATTTTTATGATCACATTTGTAGCGCCCCTTTATTATCGAGGCAACATCCTATGATCAAGTGAAGAAGAAGGCTCTTCAAATCGCATCAAAAGCTCATCGAGAACACAAATATACCCTTGCCAAGGATTATATCAAATCGAAGGGCACGAGGTTTGGGCAAGATCCAAGTACGCGTTACAATCACATTGTAACCCTTACTTGGGAGGCATTCAAGAAACGATGGTTAGAAAATGACGCAAAGGTTAGTTTACTTACTACATCTTGCAATAATAGTTTCATGCGAATTAGCCAAATATTTTTGTTTCGGTTAGTGCTTTATTTCTAAAATAACATAGAATTTTTAAAAGGGTTTGGGGGATAGGAAGCGCAAAGCCACTGCTGATAATGTTATGCCTTACACCGGGGGTAGGGCGGGGTACTTGGGTGTGGGGAGGAAGACCTCAAAAAAAAAACATGAAACCGAGGTGAAAGAGCTTGTGGATGGGGGCATGGACGCGGAAGAGGCGAACAAGCTAGTCATTGCCGAAGACCCTACAACATATAGTAGACAACAATTATTCGTCTTGGGTAGAATTAAAAAAGACGGGAATTACTCAAGTGATGAGGCAAAAAGGGTGGCTAATCGAGTGGTACGCTTTACCTACTACGCCATACCATGTTCCATTTTAGTATCTACAATCACACCATCAAACACAACAAATGATGACGATAATAACTTTTCATTTACTATACTACCTTTTTAGGACGAGGTCGAGCGTGAAGTTGAAGAAGGCTTGTTCATCCCTGTCGGTAAACACGATGTGCTACGTAGGGCACTTGGGAAGGCCGAACATCCGGGAAGAGCTAAGGGAATTGGTGGTTATGTTACTCAAATAGAGGCGTTTGGTATCAAACGTAGTGGGAAAGACCCTAAACCATCCAAACTCCAAATAGCGTTGAACCAAGCCAAAAAATCCGACCAAGAGGTCAAGAAATTGAAAACAATGTTGGCCAATATATGTTCTTTTATAAAGTATCCTCTTCCATCCGATTTTTGTGACACCGATCCAATCAATGGACCCTCGTCTAGAGGTTCACATCCTTCCCCACCACAACATGAGGTTGACCAACCTATTTTTGACCAACCTATTTTTGACCAACCTATTGTTGAACCCAACAAGGAAATATGCACACCTTCGGCCCCTATCAAAGAGAAAGTTCACATACAACCATCCGATCCCAAACCAAAGGTACGTTTAATTACTTGCACCTCAATCAAATGAATAATTCTACACAACTCATGATTATTGATATTTTTTAAATATACTCATCCTGCATATGTCTAATTCGACCTAATTAAACATGCCTTATTTGTATATTAGAACTCCCCTTCTTGCAAGTTGTACGCTGAATGTGGGATGAATTCTCAACCCCGCCACCTTGCAATGGGAAATTCATATCCTGACATGGCACTACATCATGAAGCCAAAGTACCTATTGGTTTTGTTAGGGTTTCTATACTACATGTGTTAGTCGAGGATGCGTTGGTACCGGTCGCGGATCAAGAGTGCATGACAGTGGGTAAAGGTTTGGGCCGTTTTTTTGTGTGGCCCAAATGATTGGTAGTTGATGTGAATTCTAATTCTATCCCAATTAATAAAAACACACCTTCACCCGTCGTAGACCCGCTAGATTTTCCGGTAGCTAAGAAACCGATGTCGGTGAGAGAAGTTGGATTCATAAAATCACTCCCGGGATTCCTTCGCACGTTTTATGATCTGGTGGGCCACCATAGTCGGGATTCTGTTTACTATTTCTACTCCAATAAACAGGTGTTCGGCGAAACGAGGGAATTAGTCGTTCCATGGGAAGACTTTGCCCTTTTCTGGCACTATAAAACCCTTCCCGAAACAATCCTTATACTACATCAAATGTAAGCTACTTGATCTCATCTCTTCTATCGTATTGCAAGTTACGAATTTTCATGTACTTGTGCACTATTATACGTTCATATCCCATCTATTGTTTATTTAGGTACATGCAATGCCTTGCTCTAAATGCAAAGACTTTCATTGGGTTTTTGCACCCAATATGCTTGCAAGAAATGAATGAAAGTAATCAATCACGACTTACTTATCTCTCTAAGATCTTTAGTGACAAGACCAAGACAATTTACATAGGCCAATATCTAGAGGGGTTAGTTTTCTTTGTTACAATTGGATATTTGCACTTCGTAAACATTATAATCTTTTAGACGGGTTCTTACATTTTCATTTCTTAAAATAGTAGCGGCCATTGGAGTTTTGTAGCTATGATACCATCGTTGAAGCGAGTGTATTGGATGGACCCGCTACACTTAGGTCCATCTACAAAATTTTCAGATTTATTAGAGGTTGCTATGCATAGTGCACATGACGACACACTACTTTCCCTTCAACCTTATACAGATTCAAGTGACAGTACAAATCCAATGCTCATTTATTTCCACTATGATTTCATTTCAAATCATTTGTTATACTTCTTCACTTTCAGCACCGAAAGCAATTGTCAAATTGGGAGTACGGTTACTATATGATGTTGTACGCAAGCGAGTGTGTAGCTGGCCTTGTTCAAGATAATCTGGAATTACATCGCGTAAGCATTCTTATAACCTACTTATTGTACCTATTAATATCTACGTTGCATTCAATAGTATTAAAAACACATTTCATATTCTTAGATTATCGAGGAAAATCATGCACCGTACACCAAGAAGGAGTTGGAGGATGGTAGAGATGCATTGGCTAGACACTTGGTCCTTATTAGATCTCGGTACATCTCTAGGCCTCACATTCCCAATAAAAGCTAGTTTCTTTTTTTGTCAAATGGATGCATATACTTTTGAGTTCCATTACTTGCATTAGTTTATAAATTGTGGCTTGATAGTGTTTCATGTTCATGTTTTGTGCTTAGATACCATGCATCTTGCAATTGACAGCTTAGACAATTAAAATGAAACCCAATTTTAGTGGAAATGGGTGGAAATGGCTCAAATCCTATAATTTTGTGACACTTACGATTTACCTGCGAGTTCGTAACTTCTCTCGCCCGTAACATTAAAATATTTGCGATCATCTTGTACTATCGCTACTTTAATCGCCAGGATTATATTTCTCTGCTTAGTTTTTGCGCACTCGCTACCCAATCGATCGTTCTTTTCTGCCTCTCCAATCTGATCGCTGTCGAGTTCGTAACAATACACGCCAAAACCAGGCGAATGTCTAGCTTACTCGTAACGTCATTTTTTTTTCTCGCTCACCCGGTGGTAAAACATCGACGTTTATTGGTTCTGAGCTTAGTTTTTGCGCCATCGCTACCCAATCGCTCGTTCTTCTCTGCCTCTCCAATCTGATCTCTGTCGAGCTCGTAACCATACACGCCAATGCCAGGCGAATGTCTAGCTTACTCGTAACGTCATTTTTTTTTCGCTCACCCAGTGCTAAAACGACGTTGTTTAACGTTAGCGAGATTAGTAGCGAATTCGTTACTACACACATAAGCGATTTTACTTACGATATCGTTAACTCTCTCGAACCAACAACTTTTATTATATTTTTATAATATCATTTTCACAATTTTTACATTTTTATGAAAAACAATTGTTCGGTTGCGACCTCGCTACGGTGTTGCTAGCGAGTAGCTAGTGGCTGTCGTAACCTGGCTCGTTTTGATTAATCGGAATTGTTTAATTTGGCTTGTAACGAGATCGCTACCTATGACCGAACGATTCGCCTCTGTTTGTCGTAACCAGTCTCGTCAACAGATAAATAAATGACAAACTAGGTTCACTTACAAGATCGTAACTACTGGTAGCGATCCGCACGGTGGAAGTCGTAACCAGTCTCGTACACATTCATAACAGTCTAGGCTTTTCAATGTAGCAAACTCGTTAGTATTTCATCTGGCGATCCGTAAGCTGCTGTCGTAACATAACAATCAACTATTTGTTTGGGACAGGCGTTTGCTAGTTACGGTATCGCAACGAGCCAATTAATATCATACAGACTTTCACGCTAGCGAGTTCGTAAGCATTTAGCAAGGCGTATAAGCCTACATCCAAGGCGGAAACAAACGCCTTAAACCCAAAAACATCTAAGGCGGAAGAGGAACCGCCTTAGATGATTTTTCTCATTCAAGTCACTACCAGGGAAGGCATTTGTTTTCTGCCTTAACACATGAAGGATGAACTGCCTTAGATGGCTTGATATTCTAGTAGTGCATATTTGAGATATATATATATATATATATATATATATATATCAAATATTAATTTTATTTAATTAAATGGATTATAACTACATAATTAACCAAATCAATTGAAAAATAAAGAAATAATTACGAAAACGGGTCTAAAATAATAAGAATGATACATGTAGAATCGAGCAAAATCATAAAATAACAAAATTATAAATAGTAAAAGAATAAAATCATGGTATAATTAGGAGAAAAATTCCAAGATAAATACAACATATAAAGTGTATTGGTTGATTTAACATAATAATAGAACAAAATTTCAACCTTTTTCCGACTTTGTGATGTAATTACAACTGCGTATAGAACAGATTAGTTCTCTAATTTTTAATAAAATAATAATCAAGACGGTCGAATTAATTTTCTAAATAAAAAAAACTTTAGGGCTAGGCTTGGGTGAAAGGTTGGGCTTGGATAGTAGGTAATGGCGGGTCGAGCTAAACCATGTATTAGACTATTAGTATACATGTATTGCATGAAATTTGGCCCTTCAAGTTTCAGTGCCAATTTTGTTCCATGTTCGTTTTAGACAATGTTGAACCGTTAAAATTTGTCCAATCTTATAAAAAAAAATTCCTTTGTTATTTTCCGATGTGGGATAAGCCACATTTCTCATGACTCTTTATTTCATTTCACAGGTCGAGTGTCCAAATTTGACTGTTCATAACTTCTTCATCTTTGATTCAAGTTGAATGCTTAGATACCCATTTTGCAATGTTCGTGGTGGAGAATCGAAGAACATAAATTACTTGACCCACTTTACTTCAAAAATCAACTAAATTGGAGCTCCAAATTTGACAAAAAATCAGTTTTACTCTTCTCTTTATACTCATTTTATTGCATGATTCTCCAAAAAATCATACATAAAAGTTTTACTGGTTGATGAAACAAATTAATAGAACAAAATTTCAACCTTTTTTCGACTTTTTACTGTAATTACAACTCAATTTGAGACTGATTAGTTCTCTGATTTTTAATAAAATAATAATTAACACGGTTGAATAAATTTTTAAAATAAAAAAAGGTTTAGGGCAAGGCTAGGGTGAAGGGCTGGGCTAGGCCGGTACTGGGCTTAGGCTCGGGCTTGGATAGTAGGTAATGGTGGGTTGGGTCAACCCCTTTATTAGTGTGCATGTATAGCACGCCATTCGGCCCTTCAAGTTTCAGTGCCAAGTTTGTTCCATGTTCGTTTTAGACAATTCTGATCCGTTAAGATTTGTCCAAGCTTGTAAACACACAATTTCCTTTGTTATTTTCCGATGTGGGATAAGCCGTATTTCTCATTACTCTTTATTTCATTTCACAGGTCGAGTGTTCAACTTTGATTGTCCATAACTTCTTCATCTTTGATTCAAATTGAATGCTTAGATACCCATTTTGCAGTGTCCATGGAGGAGAATCCAAAAACATAAATCACTTGACCCACTTTACTTCAAAAATCAGCTAAATTGGAGCTCCAAATTTGACAAAAAATCAGTTTTACTCTTCTCTTTTTACTCTTTTTTAATGCACGATTCTCCAAAAAAATCATACATACTGATGGATGTCTACGACCCGCACTTGATCACGAACCCCGCTCACGAGCTGATCTGCAAAACAAAGGCCCCGGGTGTCCCGAGGATAGACACTCCAACGCTCAAGTCAGTATATTTGCTTAAGGCGTAAAGTATGAGATTAGATGGAGAGGTCTACCAAACCTTTAGGGTATTTATATGGCTACAATCCGTAGATCACCAAAATATGTATTTATGTTATAAATACAACTCTTATAGAATAGTAGTTGTATTACCATGTATAATTGAAGTATATTTCGGACATGATTGTGTTACCATGTTTAGGATGGCTGTATTACCATCTTTGAGAGGATGTATATTCCTTGTAGAACATTCATAATATACACATTCCTTATAAGGATTAGGATTGATGGACCTGTGGATCCACTCTCCTCGTATCTCGAGCCCACGACCCTTCTCGAGACCCAAATACGAACCATGGACTTATCAGTAGCCCCAAGGTATATCTTCAGAATATAGAGTACTCCATCTCGAAGGTTGAAGGAGAGGCTTGCTTCTCGAGGGAAGACCAATAACTCGAGGTGTTAAGCTCGGGGTGTCCTTCAGGGACTCTCCTCTCGGGCTTACCCTTCTGAATATCTAGCTTCAAGTTCTTTCGTATTTTATCAGGACACGTGGACGGTTGGATCTGAATCCGCCTTCTTGAATTCTGAGGGAACTGACACGTGGTCTTGATTCATTGTATCTTCTGGCGGTGAGGAGGACCAATCTTCTAATTGCCTGTATCGTTTCGCGAGTCGAGGTAATTACTCCGCTTAAATGCATGCTAATTACCGGTTATATAACCAAGTAATTTTCCTTGTGTTTATCATCAATCTTCATCCAAGTATTTTGCGTTTCCATCTCTGCAAAAATTCCCAACTAAATTCTTGTCTTTCTTCATCTTCTTCTCATAACCTTTTTCCCCCTATTCTCTGTATTGCCATGTCGTCAGCAAACTCTAACATTCCCTCTAGCAATGGAGAGAATGTTCCTGTGGCTCGTGACTTGCAGACTCTATTCCTGGAGGTTGAGTTTGGGGAACTGATGGAGGTTACCATTTCTACACCGCTGCAGGCGGTAGATATAGTGGCAGATGTTGGTGCCTCCAGATCAGAGATAGACCCTAATGCAGAGCCCCAAGTTGATAAACGGGTTCCGGCCGCTGAAGGTGTGAATGATGTCACCAAGGTGGTCGACGAAAATACCCTGCAATTTTTGAAGTCATGCAGGTTGTCGTACCCCATCGAGGCTGATTTGAGGCTCGAGGACAAGATCACTCCGGTCAAAGATCTTGTGAGCCCCACTCAAGGGGTAGTATATGGTAGGTTCTTGCAACAGGGTTTGAGTTTTTCCTTTCCCCCTGTGTTTTTACAGTTTCTTCAGCATTATCGGCTTCACCCTTGTCAGATTCACTCCAATGTGGTGGTGACAATGATGGCTTTCATTTCCTGGTGCTCCCGGAAGGGCTATGAGCCAAGCCTGGATCTGTTTAGGAGCTTGTTCAAGCTGTTCTGTTTCAAGGAGCGCGAGCACATTACCCTTACTCCTCGAAAGGGTAAAGTCTTCACTTTTCCCGACAATAGCGGCAAGTGGAAGGACATTCGGCTAACCTTTGATCGAACAAAATATGAGGTTCCTGACTGGAATCCGAAGCCGAAGGACGCTGTGCCCCTTGATGTCTTTGAGATGCCTGTTCATTTGAAGGGCATCCTTGAGAAGCTCGTGAAGGAGAAGAGGGAGGATTTGTGCGGGGGGCTCATGGCTCGGTGTGGCAGTGGCCCGCTATCACCTATTCTTATCTGTTATATGTTCCACAGTCCAAATCCAGGGATCGATATTGGACACTCCCTGATAAATTCCAGGGAGATGAGAAGAAGGTCAGGAAGCGGACTTCTAGGAAGTAACCTCGAAATCAGGGTGAATCTTCTTCCAGTCAATCTTCTTCGGGTAATTTCTGTTTCAAAACAGCGTAGTTGTCTAATATATTTCTTTTACCTAGCATATTTACGCTCTTCTTTATGTATACAGCCTCTCCTCCAATGAAAAAGATCAAGAAAGGGAAAGCCAATCTCTAGGCCATAGATGAGGAGGTAGAGGAGATGGAAAGGGATACTAGGGAATCCTCAGATGATGATGAATCTGACCTTGAGCTGGTGGTATCTAAAGATACTTCTCTGAAGAAACTGAAGTATTATCTGAACTACCCAAAGGAAGAGGATGGTCAGGCTTCTCGGAGGTCATCTAAGAAGTATCCCTTCGTCGCTGAGGTAATTATCTCTCCCATTCTGCTATACGAGTTTCTCAGATATCAGGTTTTTATATGTCTTCCACTTTTACAGTTGATGGCGGATCTGTCCATGGTGGGATGTCGAGCTAATGATGTGATCCGGTACTTATTTGATTCTGTAATGGAGTTACATTCCAAGTGTCGGGCCTTAAGGGCAAAGAAGGAGGAGATGGAGGTTGCCCTTTTGACTCTGACAACTGAGTCTGCTGCACCTATTCCTCCTGTTCAAGCTCCGTCGGAGGTGACTCAACTGGAAGCCAGGGTAAAACAACTGGATGCTTAGAAAGAGGACCTGCTATTGGCGAGGAAATTCCAGGAAAAGGAGCTGGAGAACTATCGGGATATTGCAGAGGAGCTGGCACAAAATCAAGCTGCGGAGAAGGACCCAGAGGAGCCCAAACGACTCCTAAAGCTTTGGAGTGCCTTCGTTGCTTGTAGCCCCGAGTTTCAGAGCCATAGGGAGGAGTATGGATATTTATTCCATTCCTCTGAGCTACATGAGATCTTGGGTGGCGTCCTGCAACTATGCCAATTCGAGGAAGAGGTAAAGATGATGAAGGAAATCTTTTCTCATCCAGATGCTGCTGATAAGCTTTTTACTCTGACTGCTAAACGCTGGATCCCTGGGGTCGAGTTTTTGGATGCATTGGATCCCTCCGAGAAGATAGTAACATCGGGAGATTTACTGACGCTTATTAAAGCTAAGTATCATGAATTACCTTCTCTTGAAGAGGTGCTTAATCCTCCTACTGGCAAGGTTGAGTAATTCCAGTAAGTTTGCTACATTACTTGCTGGCATCTTTTAGTCAGCCTCGGTCTTCATGATTTACTAGAAAGGAGCACCAACCTCGATTGTTAAGTTCTCGCAATTGTCCATGATGAACACTCTGCGAGCTTAATGTTGTTTGGCTTCTTCCTTGGGTGTCCTTTGACAAGGCCTTTAATGTCACAGCGTGCAGAAAAGTTGACAATAGCCCATCTCTCCAGTGTCACTTCTGGTGAAGTCCTAGGAAACCCTATTGGGTATATTTAAAAGTACCATATTTTGATGTAATAACACCTTTGATATGTCCTTTTTAGGTTCGAGGTTTAGCCTCTTATGTGCCCTTTTGGGAGTCTTGTTTAGAAGTATCATATTCTGATGTAATAACACCTTTAATATGAACTATTTGTGTTCGAGGTTTTTCCTCTATGTGTGCCATTTTGAGGGACTTTTTTAGAAGTATCATATTCTGATGTAATAACACCTTTGATATGAACTATTTGTGTTCGAGATTTTTCCTCTATGTGTGCCCTTTTTAGGGACATTTTTTAGAAGTATCATATTCTGATATAATAACACCTTTGATATGAACTTCAACTTTTGTTTTTGAGGTTTCTCCTCTTTATGTTGAGATGATTGATTCTCGAGCACGTCTACTCTTTTGGTCTATAGACCTCAATCAAGCACTTTTTGAAGTACTTTATCTCGAACCTATCTCTTTTATTCAAAACGATTGGTATTTGAATATTGGATCCAAACAACTTATAAGTTGACCAATCATATACTTTATAAAGTATATTGTTTCGAATAGAAATCAATGTTATATTTAAGACAACAATCCTCTTTTTAGAAAAGGAATTTAAGATTGCTTGTTATAAGGATAGGTATAAAAATATCATGACTTCAATCTAAATTTATAACTTTAAGAATAGAAGTAAAGTAAATAGTGGGTTTGAGTTTGAGTACCCGTTCGTGCTAGAGCATACTTGTCTCGGACCTTGATGAGGCTTCTCGGACGTTCTTGATAGTCTCGAACCTTTGTGAGGCTCTCCATTGAGTTTTTATCTTCCGTGATACTTTCGTAAGTTAATTACATTTCATCTTCGTGGTATAGGTTCCCCCTTCATGGTTTCCAAGAGGTAGCTTCCCCCTGGATGGGATTCTAGAACTCGATATGGACCTTCCCAGTTCGGGGCTAGCTTCCCTTCCACTTCTTTCTTGCCTTTTTCGTTTAACCTCATTACGAGGTCTCCTTTAACGAAAGTGGCTAAGCGGACTCTTCTATCATGGTAGCGCTTGACTCTTTCCTTTACCTTGGCCTCATGGATTGTAGCATTTGCTCTCTTCTCCTCTAGAAGGTCAAGGTCGAGACGAAGGTTTTCTTCATTGGCCGTGCCATCTTCATCATCTAGTTGAGAAGTACAGGCAGAGGGGACCCCAATATCCATGGGGATGACCGCTTCGGACCCATAGATTAAGCTATAAGGAGTCTCTCCTGTTGCTGTGGCTGGTGTGGTTCTATGGGTCCAGATCACGCTTGGTAGTTCTTTGATCCAGTTTCCTTTATCTCCTTCGAGGCGCTTCTTGATACCACTTACCAAGGTACGATTTGTAACCTCTACTTGGCCATTAGCTTCTGGATGGTATACCGAGATGAGCTTCTGGTGTATGCCGTACTCCGTACACCATTTCTTGAAGGGGTCATTCGCAAATTGTGCTCCATTGTTGGTCACTATGTATCTCGGGAAAAAATGCCATAGCGACACACGATATTCTTCCAGCAAAAGTTGATAACTGTCTTGCCAGTTATATTGGTTAAGGCTTCGGCCTCTACCCATTTTGAGAAATAATCAATGGCCACTATGAGGTACTTGAAGTTACTAGGAGGCGTAGGAAAAGGTCCGACGAGATCTATGCCCCATCGGACAAATGGCCAGGATTCTTGGATGGTAATCATATTCTCCTATGGTACGTGGATCATCTTAGCAAATCTCTGACACTGGTGACAAGAATTGATATATCATTTGGTGTCTTATAGCATCGTAGGCCAGAAATAACCCATCTGTAGGAGTTTTCGGGTGACGGTACGTGGACCTTGGTGGCTACCACACACTCCTTCATGTGTTTCTTGTATTAAGTGTTCCGCGTCGGAAGGCCCAACACACTTGAGTAGGGGTTGGAGGTATCCTTTCTTGTATAGGATGTTGTTGTGGATGACATATTTTGGAGCTTTAACTCGGACCTTCCGTGCAAGGTGCTTGCATTCGGGAAGGGTACCTGTTTGGAGGTATTCAATGTAGGGGTTCATCCATGTGTCTGAGATGTCAACAGCCATGATGCTACTCTCTTCGTAACTTCTCTTCGCCAGGGTTTCCATTATCAATTCTTGAGAAGATCTTATGTTGAGGTCCGAGGAGGCAAGTTTGCTAAGTGCATCAGCCTTGTGGTTACCTTATCGGGGGATATGACTCAGCTCATAATGTCGGAATTGATTTAGGAGAGGTCTAACTATCTCGAGGTATTTCTGGAGACTGTACTCTCGAGTTTCGTATTCGCCTTTAACCTGTTGAACCACGATCTGCAAGTCACTGAAGATTTAAAGGTCCTCGACCTCAAGATCCTTTGCTAGTTTTAGCCCCGTAATGAGGGCTTCATATTCTGCTTCATTATTAGTGGTTCGAAAATATAAATGGAGAACGTAAGGATGGTCCTTTCCCTCGGGGCTGGTGAGTAAGACTCCAGCACCGCTTTCCCCCGAGTTGGAGGATCCATCCACATACAGTTGCCATTTTCCGGAATCCGGAGTTGGGTTTGGTTTGTCGATCTCCACTGGTTCAACAGACTCCATTATGAAATCAGATAAGGCTTGGCCCTTGATGGCTGTCCGAGGTTTATATTGTATGTCATGTTCTCCCAACTTGATGGCCCACTTCATCATCCGTCCCGAAGCGTCAGGCTTCTGGAGGATTTGCCTGATCGGGTAGTTGGTTAGAAGGACTATTGTATGTGCTTGGAAGTATGGTCTTGTGAGGATCGTGGGCCAAGTCAACGGGTCATGTTACTTGTTCAAGGGCAGGACCAAGAGGCCCAATGATGCTGCAGGAATGGATGGCTAGCATGGGCTGGCATGGGTGCGCGCCACGATCACCAGAGGCCCATCAGCGTGCCAAAACCCTAGGTATTGAACCTTGGCATGAGATATAAAAGGAAGGAGGAGAAGAGAAAGAGAGGTAAGCTCACAAATACTATTGAAAAGGATAGATCGTAAACACTGTCAACCAACTGACTTTGGCATCGGAGCGGGAATGGCTATCGCCCTCCCCGTGCTGACCTAGCCATTCCCTTTCCCTGTGCAGGTAGCCCGTTGACAGCTCCGTTCAAGGAGAAGCTCATATTTGTGGCCGTAACATTGGCGCCGTCTGTGGGGATCCTTGTTATTCTTACAGCCCACACACTCAATCGATGAGTGGAGAAACCAGCAGTCAGATCCCGCCCCTGACCGATCTGACGGGGCGCGAGGATGATGAAGATGAAGAGCTCGATCAATACTCGGTCAAGCATCCCGCCGCTCGCCGGCTGTCGAGCCAAGTGGTGGGACCGGAGTCAACACCGAACCCCGCCCTGGGGGAAGAAAAGGAAAGCATGGATCTGCTCCAGCGCATCGTCAACTCCCAAGAGCGCATGGCCAACCAGATCCATGAGCTGCAGAGTCTGAGCGCTAGAGCGGGAAAGATCACCCTAAAGCGCCTGTTCCAGGGTGTCAACGCGATGAAGCAGAATGCGCCCGACGAGTCAGAACCGCTGGCGCAGGGCGTGGAGACAAACCCCATCCCGGTCACCCATGATGATGAGGACTCGGGGGAAGATGAAGACCCAGAGTAGGTATGGGCGACCTCGTACATTCACAAGCCGAAAGTCCCGCCGCGAGTTCCTGTTCACCGGCGCCTTGCCGTGAACTGGGCCCCGCCGGAGGGAGAGAAGCTCCGAGGAAGCCCGTTCACCCGGTCGGTAATGGAGTTTGTAGCCGACTCGAAGATCCGTATCCCCCCAAACTTGGGGTCATACGACGGTTCGACGGACCCGGCCGACCACATCCATACCTTCACGACGTCCATGTCGACATACAGCACTCCCGAGCCAATCTGGTGCCGGGCATTCGCCACAACCCTCAAGGAGGCGGCGAGGCTGTGGTTTGCAAATCTGGAAAACGACAGCATTTCCAACTTCGCGAAGTTGGAGGACCTCTTCCTGACGCGGTTCATGCAGAAGAAGAAGTTCACCCTCACCACACAGGACGTGCTGCAGATCAGGCAACGGTCGGGCGAATCGCTCATGGACTATTACGAATGGTTCATCACCGAGTGCAACAAAGTGGAAGACAGGCTGGCCGAGAAGTGGCTGGTCGAGATCTTCGTGCAAGGGTTAACCCACACCCTCTTGAAGGTTCGGCTGTCGAAGAAGCCTGTTTTCATGTTGTACGAGCTCCACATCAAAGTCGAGGAGTACCACAGAGGTGACAAGGCCACCAAGGATATAACCTCTGGAGGGGAGTCAAGGAAGGACAAGTCGAGAGGGTCTGTGAAGGATCGGCTGGGTAGTAGAGAAGAACCGTCGAAGGACAGATCCTTCACGGCTTTGACCAGGACCCCGAAGCAAATCTTCATGGCCGTGGCGGATCAGGGGATTCTCCCAGTCCCCCGCAAGATGAAGTTGCCGCCCTCCAAGAGGGACATGAGCCTTTACTGCGACTACCATGAGGATCACGGCCACGACACTTACGAATGCATATACCTCAAAAGAGCCATTGAAGCCTGCCTCAAGCGGGGGCATCTCAAGAAGTATGCCAAGGAGGCCCGGGAGTACAACAGGGAAGAGTACTCGTCGCGATCAGGTGAACGTCGGACTGAACGAGGAAGCGAGCGTGGAGATGAACGGTCGCGCGATCGGTCGACGGGACCTAGGTCCAAGGAAGTCGCTCGGGCCGAGAAGAAGGAAGAGTCGGGAAAGAGGCGAAGGTATGAAGACATTTCCTTGCAGGATGAAGAGCCAACCGCCCCCACCAGCGCGATACTCGCTATAATCGGGGGGAACGCAGGAGGAGCCACATAGTCTCAGAGGAAGGCGCGTTGCCGCAAGACGCCCGAGCCGACGCCTATGTCAAGGAGACTGATGCCGGAGGAGGTGATCACCTTCAGTTCCGAGGATCCTGTCCCAGACCGACCTGCTGGGGGCGATGTTGTGGTCATCACAGTGCAAATCATGGACAAGTTGGTGCACCGCGCCTACGTCGACGGTGGCAGCTCGGCGGAAATCATGTATTGGCACTGTTTCGAGAAGCTGGATGAGAACACGCGCAAGGGATTGGCCCCGGCGGCCACGCCGTTGGTAGACTTTGCGGACCGGACTGTTTGGCCAGAGGGAATCATCACCCTGCCGGTGGCGGTCGGGACGACCCCCCGCAGGAAAATTGTGGACCTTGAGTTCATTGTGATCAAGGCGCACAGCCCATACAACTTGATACTCGGCAGGCCGGCACTGGCAGCCTTAAAGGGGATCGTGTCCACCCTCCATCTATTGCTGAAATTTCCCACGAAGGAAGGGATAGCGACGGTACGGGGCGATCAGCAGAAGGCGAGGGAGTGCCACCGAGTGGCTCTCAGAAAGAGGAAGAACCCCGAGGAGGCGTCCGGACAACCGTCGGATGGGACGTCCGGTAGAACGTCGGCTCGAAGGGTGCAAATGGTATCCCCGAAGGAAAGAACCATCGTCGAAGAGCTGGGGAGCGAGGTAGAAACCGTGTACCTACATGGGGACCAAGCGATGCCCACACAGGTCGGAGCGAGCATTCCCGAGGAGGTGAAGCAGTCGATGGTAAGGGTGTTGGATAAACACGGGGCCGTGTTCGCAAGAAAGCCGTCGGACATGACCGGGATTTCCCCAGAACTTGAGATGCACTCGTTGAATATCAATCCCTCACACCGGCCAGTCATCCAGAAGAGAAGGCCCTTATGCCGCGAGAGGAACGAAGCAGTCAATAGGGAGGTCAATGAGCTTGTCAACGCAGGAATTCTTGTAGAGGTACCGTATCCGGTTTGGCTAGCCAACCCTGTTTTGGTCAAAAAGCAGGACGGCAGTTGGAGGATGTGCGTCGACTACAAGACCCTCAACAAGGCGTGCCCGAAGGATTGCTACCCAACCCCGGCCATCGATCAGACCTCGGGGGCTTCCCGATCAAGTGTTTCTTAGACGCGTACAAGGGCTATCACCAGATCCCGATGAGGCCCGAAGACGTGAATAACACCGCGTTCATTACTGAGAGAGGAGCTTTCGCTTACAGAATGATGCCATTCGGACTGCGGAACGCGGGGGCCACCTATCAAAGGGTGGTCGATCGTGTCTTTCGGGAACAAGTGGGCCGCAACGTCGAAATCTACGTGGATGACATGGTCATCAAGAGCAAAGGTTTCGGTGATTTGATCAAGGACGTGGACGAGACACTAAGGAGATAGGAATTAAGCTGAACCCGGCCAAGTGCCAGTTCGCCGTCGGGTCAGGGAAGTTCCTAGGCCACATGGTTTCGAACAGCGGCTTGAACGTCAACCCGAAGAAGGTGCAAGCGGTCGTGGACATGCCTGCTCCCAGAATCGTGAAGGACAGCTAGAGCCTCAACGGGAAGTTGGCCGCGATGAACCGTTTCTTGTCTCGGGCGGCGGAGAGGTCGCTACCTTTCCTGAAGGTCCTCAAGGGGTGCGTCGGCGCGGCTGGAGCTATCCAATGGGGCCCACAGAGGACGAAGCGTTTCAAGAGTTGAAAGAGCACCTCAAGGTGCTGCCGACTTTGTCGCCCCCAGAAAGCGGAGAAACCCTTTTTCTGTACCTGGCCGCAGGATCGGAAGTGGTTAGTGGAGCGTTGGTCCGAGAAGAAGGCAAAGTGCAGCGCCCGGTGTACTACGTGAGCAGGACGTTGCAGGGGGCGGAAACCAGGTATACTGATCAGGAGAAGTTGGCCCTCGCCCTCATCCACTCGGTGCGGAGGTTGAGATCATACTTCCAAGCCCATCCTGTGGTTGTCTTGACAAACGAGCCCCTGAAAGCGATCTTAGCGAATCCGGAATCGTCGGGGAGGTTGGCCAAGTGGGCCGTTGAGCTTGGAGAACACGCCATCCAGTACGCCCCAAGGAAGGCGATTAAAGGACAGGTGATGGTGGATTTCTTAGCGGAAATCCCCTCGGCAACAAAGGTCACGGTCGAGGACCCTGCGACGGAGGCTTTGGACGTCCCGAGCCGGACCCGACGTCGGGAGGACAGGACGGACTGGTGGAAACTCCACGTGGACGGCGTGTCGGGCGTCGAGGGAGCGGGGGCCGGCTTAATTGTCACGGACCCCGACGGACAGGAGACCACCTACGCGCTGAGGTTCGAGTTTCCGGCAACGAATAACGAGGCTGAGTACGAAGCAATGATAGCGGGGATGGAGATTGCCAAGAAATTGGGGGCGAACAAGCTGGATGCGTATGGAGATTCGGCTTTGGTGGCCAACCAGTTCGGCGGAACCTATCAGGCGAAGGAGCCGTCGATGCAGAAGTATTTGTCGAAGGTGAAGGCGCTGGCTACGTCGTTTGAAGGTTTCGACGTCACCAGGGTCCCCCGTTCGGAGAACACCCGAGCTGACGCGCTCAGCAAGCTGGCTTCAACCGCAAGCAGTCACTTGTCGAAGGGGGTGCTGGTGGAAACGTTTGCCGCAAGGTCAACGGAAGGCCAGGAACTGCTGGCCATCTCGAACGAACCCCCCAGCTGGATGACCCCGATCAAAGAGTTCTTGTTCAGCGGGCAGACCCCGGACGACGTTGGCAAAGCGAGGCAGCTTGAGAGGAGAGCCTTGGAGTTCGCCTTGAAGGACGGAGTACTCTACAAGAAGGGATACTTGCAACCCTGGCTGAGATGTATTTCTCCTAGGCAGGCGGACAGGCTGTTGGCGGAACTGCATGAAGGGACATGTGGGAGCCATCAAGGGGCGAGGACGTTGGCCTTGAGGGCCTCGCGAGCTGGTTTTTACTGGCCGAACATGAGAGCCAACGCCGACGAGCTGGTGAAGAAGTGCGTCAAGTGCCAAGCCCATGACAAGGTGCTGCACTCCCCAGGAGTGCCGATGAAGAGTATCTCAGGCCCGTGGCCCTTCACCAAATGGGGAATAGACATAGTTGGTCCGTTCCCCATGGCGACGGGAAGGAGGCGTTTTCTCGTTGTGGCGGTGGACTACTTCACCAAATGGGCAGAAGCCCGGGCGGTGGCGAACATCACCGGCAAGAGAATGACGAACTTCGTATGGAGGAACGTTGTGTGCCGGTTCGGACTGCCCCGAACCATCGTGAGCGACAATGGGAAGCAGTTTGAGGGGGAGCCGTTCAAGTCGTGGTGCTCCCAGCTGAGGATCGAGCAAAGGTTCACTTCGGTGGCGCACCCCCAAGCGAACGGCTTGACGGAACGCACCAATGGGATAATCGTCCAGGGACTGAAGCGGCGACTGGATCAGGCCAAAGGGAACTGGGTGGAAGAGCTCCCGTCGGTATTGTGGGCATACAGGACCACACCCCGGGCGGCCACGAGGGAATCACCATACCGCTTGTGTTATAGGAGCGAGGCGATCATTCCCCCAGAAGTGATCGTGCCATCGCCGAGACTCGCCAAGCCGTTGGCTGAACCGGAGAACGAGGAAGAAATCCGAGCCAGCCTGGACGAGCTCGAGGACCGGAGGGAGAAGACAGCGCTGACGGAGGCGGCGTACAAATGTTACGTTGAGCAGCGATACAACAGCCGTGTCCGAGACCGATCATTGAAGGTAGGCGAGCTCGCCCTCCGGAAGAATGAGGCCAGCCGTGCCGAGGGAACGAAGAAGCTGGACGTTACATGGGAAGGCCCATACCAGGTAGCGGAGGTGCTGGGCGACGGGGCGTACAAGCTCCACACTCTGGCAGGAGAACCAGTTCCCCGCACCTGGAACATGAGCAACCTCCGGAAGTTCTATGGATGACCAGGTATCGGCCTGAATATTTATGTGTATATAGACAGTAAGGCTTAACCTGTGGGTGAGGAAAACACTTTTGGTCGGGTTCCCGACGCGATCATCTTGCTCCCGTTCGCTTTCTCGGCGGGGGAATGATCGTCAGGGGACTCGTTTTCTTCTTTTGTGGCAAGTAATATAAAGCAGGCTTAGCGGTGTGAATGTTATCTGTGCACATGTCAGGCGATACAACTGAGCTCGTTGCCCCCAAGAACCTCCTGGGGGCTCAGCCGCATCAGTCGCCTCGACGTCCAAATGGACAGGTGAGCCCGACGATGAACCCGACGGTCATGGGCTGTTGGGCGTTGAGGCAACACTTAACTAATTTCGTTCGCTGGCCGACATAACTGAGCTCGTTGCCCCCAAGAATCGCCTGGGGGCTCAGCCGCCTCAGTCGCCCGACGTCCAAATGGAAAGGTGAGCCCGACAGCGAACGCCGCGGGTTGTCGAGGTTACGCTTAACTAATTCCGTCCGCTGTTCGGCATAATTGAGCTCGCTGCCCTCAAACCACCCAGGGGCTCAGCCGCATCAGCCGATCCGACGATGACACGGGCGGGTGAGCCCGACGGTTAATCCGACGGCAAGTTCCGTGGGGCGTTGAGGCGGCCGACCACATCCATACCTTCACGACGTCCATGTCGACATACAGCACTCCCGAGCCAATCTGGTGCCGGGCATTTGCCACAACCCTCAAGGAGGCGGCGAGGCTGTGGTTTGCAAATCTGGAAAACGACAGCATTTCCAACTTCGCGAAGTTGGAGGACCTCTTCCTGACGCGGTTCATGCAGAAGAAGAAGTTCACCCTCACCACACAGGACGTGCTGCAGATCAGGCAACGGTCGGGCGAATCGCTCATGGACTAGTACGAATGGTTCATCACCGAGTGCAACAAAGTGGAAGACAGGCTGGCCGAGAAGTGGCTGGTCGAGATCTTCGTGCAAGGGTTAACCCACACCCTCTTGAAGGTTCGGCTGTCGAAGAAGCCTGTTTTCATGTTGTACGAGCTCCACATCAAAGTCGAGGAGTACCACAGAGGTGACAAGGCCACCAAGGATATAACCTCTGGAGGGGAGTCAAGGAAGGACAAGTCGAGAGGGTCTGTGAAGGATCGGCTGGGTAGTAGAGAAGAACCGTCGAAAGACAGATCCTTCACGGCTTTGACCAGGACCCCGAAGCAAATCTTCATGGCCGTGGCGGATCAGGGGATTCTCCCAGTCCCCCGCAAGATGAAGTTGCCGCCCTCCAAGAGGGACATGAGCCTTTACTGCGACTACCATGAGGATCACGGCCACGACACTTACGAATGCATATACCTCAAAAGAGCCATTGAAGCCTGCCTCAAGCGGGGCATCTCAAGAAGTATGCCAAGGAGGCCCGGGAGTACAACAGGAAAGAGTACTCGTCGCGATCAGGTGAACGTCGGACTGAACGAGGAAGCGAGCGTGGAGATGAACGGTCGCGCGATCGGTCGACGGGACCTAGGTCCAAGGAAGTCGCTCGGGCCGAGAAGAAGGAAGAGTCGGGAAAGAGGCGAAGGTATGAAGACATTTCCTTGCAGGATGAAGAGCCAACCGCCCCCACCAGCGCGATACTCGCTATAATCGGGGGGAACGCAGGAGGAGCCACATAGTCTCAGAGGAAGGCGCGTTGCCGCAAGACGCCCGAGCCGACGCCTATGTCAAGGAGACTGATGCCGGAGGAGGTGATCACCTTCAGTTCCGAGGATCCTGTCCCAGACCGACCTGCTGGGGGCGATGTTGTGGTCATCACAGTGCAAATCATGGACAAGTTGGTGCACCGCGCCTACGTCGACGGTGGCAGCTCGGCGGAAATCATGTATTGGCACTGTTTCGAGAAGCTGGATGAGAACACGCGCAAGGGATTGGCCCCGGCGGCCACGCCGTTGGTAGACTTTGCGGACCGGACTGTTTGGCCAGAGGGAATCATCACCCTGCCGGTGGCGGTCGGGACGACCCCCCGCAGGAAAATTGTGGACCTTGAGTTCATTGTGATCAAGGCGCACAGCCCATACAACTTGATACTCGGCAGGCCGGCACTGGCAGCCTTAAAGGGGATCGTGTCCACCCTCCATCTATTGCTGAAATTTCCCACGAAGGAAGGGATAGCGACGGTACGGGGCGATCAGCAGAAGGCGAGGGAGTGCCACCGAGTGGCTCTCAGAAAGAGGAAGAACCCCGAGGAGGCGTCCGGACAACCGTCGGATGGGACGTCCGGTAGAACGTCGGCTCGAAGGGTGCAAATGGTATCCCCGAAGGAAAGAACCATCGTCGAAGAGCTGGGGAGCGAGGTAGAAACCGTGTACCTACATGGGGACCAAGCGATGCCCACACAGGTCGGAGCGAGCATTCCCGAGGAGGTGAAGCAGTCGATGGTAAGGGTGTTGGATAAACACGGGGCCGTGTTCGCAAGAAAGCCGTCGGACATGACCGGGATTTCCCCAGAACTTGAGATGCACTCGTTGAATATCAATCCCTCACACCGGCCAGTCATCCAGAAGAGAAGGCCCTTATGCCGCGAGAGGAACGAAGCAGTCAATAGGGAGGTCAATGAGCTTGTCAACGCAGGAATTCTTGTAGAGGTACCGTATCCGGTTTGGCTAGCCAACCCTGTTTTGGTCAAAAAGCAGGACGGCAGTTGGAGGATGTGCGTCGACTACAAGACCCTCAACAAGGCGTGCCCGAAGGATTGCTACCCAACCCCGGCCATCGATCAGACCTCGGGGGCTTCCCGATCAAGTGTTTCTTAGACGCGTACAAGGGCTATCACCAGATCCCGATGAGGCCCGAAGACGTGAATAACACCGCGTTCATTACTGAGAGAGGAGCTTTCGCTTACAGAATGATGCCATTCGGACTGCGGAACGCGGGGGCCACCTATCAAAGGGTGGTCGATCGTGTCTTTCGGGAACAAGTGGGCCGCAACGTCGAAATCTACGTGGATGACATGGTCATCAAGAGCAAAGGTTTCGGTGATTTGATCAAGGACGTGGACGAGACACTAAGGAGATAGGAATTAAGCTGAACCCGGCCAAGTGCCAGTTCGCCGTCGGGTCAGGGAAGTTCCTAGGCCACATGGTTTCGAACAGCGGCTTGAACGTCAACCCGAAGAAGGTGCAAGCGGTCGTGGACATGCCTGCTCCCAGAATCGTGAAGGACAGCTAGAGCCTCAACGGGAAGTTGGCCGCGATGAACCGTTTCTTGTCTCGGGCGGCGGAGAGGTCGCTACCTTTCCTGAAGGTCCTCAAGGGGTGCGTCGGCGCGGCTGGAGCTATCCAATGGGGCCCACAGAGGACGAAGCGTTTCAAGAGTTGAAAGAGCACCTCAAGGTGCTGCCGACTTTGTCGCCCCCAGAAAGCGGAGAAACCCTTTTTCTGTACCTGGCCGCAGGATCGGAAGTGGTCAGTGGAGCGTTGGTCCGAGAAGAAGGCAAAGTGCAGCGCCCGGTGTACTACGTGAGCAGGACGTTGCAGGGGGCGGAAACCAGGTATACTGATCAGGAGAAGTTGGCCCTCGCCCTCATCCACTCGGTGCGGAGGTTGAGATCATACTTCCAAGCCCATCCTGTGGTTGTCTTGACAAACGAGCCCCTGAAAGCGATCTTAGCGAATCCGGAATCGTCGGGGAGGTTGGCCAAGTGGGCCGTTGAGCTTGGAGAACACGCCATCCAGTACGCCCCAAGGAAGGCGATTAAAGGACAGGTGATGGTGGATTTCTTAGCGGAAATCCCCTCGGCAACAAAGGTCACGGTCGAGGACCCTGCGACGGAGGCTTTGGACGTCCCGAGCCGGACCCGACGTCGGGAGGACAGGACGGACTGGTGGAAACTCCACGTGGACGGCGTGTCGGGCGTCGAGGGAGCGGGGGCCGGCTTAATTGTCACGGACCCCGACGGACAGGAGACCACCTACGCGCTGAGGTTCGAGTTTCCGGCAACGAATAACGAGGCTGAGTACGAAGCAATGATAGCGGGGATGGAGATTGCCAAGAAATTGGGGGCGAACAAGCTGGATGCGTATGGAGATTCGGCTTTGGTGGCCAACCAGTTCGGCGGAACCTATCAGGCGAAGGAGCCGTCGATGCAGAAGTATTTGTCGAAGGTGAAGGTGCTGGCTACATCGTTTGAAGGTTTCGACGTCACCAGGGTCCCCCGTTCGGAGAACACCCGAGCTGACGCGCTCAGCAAGCTGGCTTCAACCGCAAGCAGTCACTTGTCGAAGGGGGTGCTGGTGGAAACGTTTGCCGCAAGGTCAACGGAAGGCCAGGAACTGCTGGCCATCTCGAACGAACCCCCCAGCTGGATGACCCCGATCAAAGAGTTCTTGTTCAGCGGGCAGACCCCGGACGACGTTGGCAAAGCGAGGCAGCTTGAGAGGAGAGCCTTGGAGTTCGCCTTGAAAGACGGAGTACTCTACAAGAAGGGATACTTGCAACCCTGGCTGAGATGTATTTCTCCTAGGCAGGCGGACAGGCTGTTGGCGGAACTGCATGAAGGGACATGTGGGAGCCATCAAGGGGCGAGGACGTTGGCCTTGAGGGCCTCGCGAGCTGGTTTTTACTGGCCGAACATGAGAGCCAACGCCGACGAGCTGGTGAAGAAGTGCGTCAAGTGCCAAGCCCATGACAAGGTGCTGCACTCCCCAGGGTGCCGATGAAGAGTATCTCAGGCCCGTGGCCCTTCACCAAATGGGGAATAGACATAGTTGGTCCGTTCCCCATGGCGACGGGAAGGAGGCGTTTTCTCGTTGTGGCGGTGGACTACTTCACCAAATGGGCAGAAGCCCGGGCGGTGGCGAACATCACCGGCAAGAGAATGACGAACTTCGTATGGAGGAACGTTGTGTGCCGGTTCGGACTGCCCCGAACCATCGTGAGCGACAATGGGAAGCAGTTTGAGGGGGAGCCGTTCAAGTCGTGGTGCTCCCAGCTGAGGATCGAGCAAAGGTTCACTTCGGTGGCGCACCCCCAAGCGAACGGCTTGACGGAACGCACCAATGGGATAATCGTCCAGGGACTGAAGCGGCGACTGGATCAGGCCAAAGGGAACTGGGTGGAAGAGCTCCCGTCGGTATTGTGGGCATACAGGACCACACCCCGGGCGGCCACGAGGGAATCACCATACCGCTTGTGTTATAGGAGCGAGGCGATCATTCCCCCAGAAGTGATCGTGCCATCGCCGAGACTCGCCAAGCCGTTGGCTGAACCGGAGAACGAGGAAGAAATCCGAGCCAGCCTGGACGAGCTCGAGGACCGGAGGGAGAAGACAGCGCTGACGGAGGCGGCGTACAAATGTTACGTTGAGCAGCGATACAACAGCCGTGTCCGAGACCGATCATTGAAGGTAGGCGAGCTCGCCCTCCGGAAGAATGAGGCCAGCCGTGCCGAGGGAACGAAGAAGCTGGACGTTACATGGGAAGGCCCATACCAGGTAGCGGAGGTGCTGGGCGACGGGGCGTACAAGCTCCACACTCTGGCAGGAGAACCAGTTCCCCGCACCTGGAACATGAGCAACCTCCGGAAGTTCTATGGATGACCAGGTATCGGCCTGAATATTTATGTGTATATAGACAGTAAGGCTTAACCTGTGGGTGAGGAAAACACTTTTGGTCGGGTTCCCGACGCGATCATCTTGCTCCCGTTCGCTTTCTCGGCGGGGGAATGATCGTCAGGGGACTCGTTTTCTTCTTTTGTGGCAAGTAATATAAAGCAGGCTTAGCGGTGTGAATGTTATCTGTGCACATGTCAGGCGATACAACTGAGCTCGTTGCCCCCAAGAACCTCCTGGGGGCTCAGCCGCATCAGTCGCCTCGACGTCCAAATGGACAGGTGAGCCCGACGATGAACCCGACGGTCATGGGCTGTTGGGCGTTGAGGCAACACTTAACTAATTTCGTTCGCTGGCCGACATAACTGAGCTCGTTGCCCCCAAGAATCGCCTGGGGGCTCAGCCGCCTCAGTCGCCCGACGTCCAAATGGAAAGGTGAGCCCGACGGCGAACGCCGCGGGTTGTCGAGGTTACGCTTAACTAATTCCGTCCGCTGTTCGGTATAATTGAGCTCGCTGCCCTCAAACCACCCAGGGGCTCAGCCGCATCAGCCGATCCGACGATGACACGGGCGGGTGAGTCCGACGGTTAATCCGACGGCAAGTTCCGTGGGGCGTTGAGGCGGCACTTAACTAAGTTAACAGTACCACTGGCCTTGCCGGCCGAGCTCGTTGCCCTCAGGACGACGGAGGGCACGGCCGCACCAGTAGGCTTGAGGGTCAACTCGACGTCTGGATGAACGACCCAAGTCAACTCAGCCATCATCAATCCACGTCGATGGACAAGTGGGGAAAAACGGGGAAGAACAAAGGACACAATGCCAGAAGGGTCAAGAAGAAAGGCTTTGTCACCAATGCCAGAATAAAAACCACCAAAAGTAAATAATATCCAAACAGTGCGGAAGGTAAGAAAAATTGTCATGAGTAGCAAAAAAAGACGAAGCCACAGATGGCATAAACAACGCCACGCAGGGCGGATCATTTAGAAGTTTCAGTTGCCGCCGGTCTTCTCGCCGTCATCCTCCACAGTCGACTCTTGCGCTGGCGCCTCGCCCACCAACCCCGCCTCCTGAAGGTCGTCCAACAGGTCATCAGGCGCGTCCTTCTCAGCGGCCATGGCAACCCCTTCGACCGGACCCTTGTCGACCCCTTCGACCGGACCCTTGTCGACCCCAAGAGGCCCGTTCCAGCCGTCCATTCCCACTGCACCACTGGGCCTCTTGGGCCTGCCCTTGACCAAGTGGCATGATCGTTGACTTGGCCCACGATCCTCACAGACATGATTGCCAGTAAATCCTGAGATAGGGCTTGTGGGCGTGAGATTATTTTTGTCCAATCCTAACTGTTCATAACAACTGAGAAACATGACTTCTACTTCACTCCCTCCATCCACCAGAACTCTTCTGATCATGTTATGGTTTATGTCAACCGTAATCACTAGGGGATCTGAATGGGGAATTTGATTAGGAACCGCATCTTCAGATGAAAAAGTAACAGTTTCGTCTAAGCGAGATCTTTTTCTCTCCCACTCCCAGGGAGAGGATTCTTGCGCCGATCGATGCACACCATTGATGCTCCTTCCTACTCCCTGGTTGTTGGCGTGGCTTGTCTCGCCATTGTTGATGCTTCTTACTCCTGTCGGGGCCGAGAAACGGGTTCGTGTACTCCCACGAAAGTTTTCAGCCGGATCAGCCATGAGTTAGAAGGTCGTATAGATCAAGATTATCCTGCGGGTCCCACCGGGCGTGCCAAATTGATGGATGTCTACGACCCGCACTTGATCACGAATCCCGCTCACGAGCTGATCTGCAAAACAAAGGCTTCGAGTGTCCCGGGGATAGACACTCCGATGCTCAAGTCAGTATATTTGTTTAAGGCGTAAAGTATGAGATTAGATAGAGAGGTCTACCAAACCTTTAGGGTATTTATATGGCTACAATCCGTAGATCACCAAGATATGTATTTATGGTATGAATACAACTCTTATGGAATAATAGTTGTATTACCATGTATAATAGAAGTATATTTCGGACATGGTTGTGTTACCATGTTTAGGATGGCTGTATTACCATCTTTGAGAGGATGTATATTCCTTGTAGAACATTCATAATATACGCATTCCTTATAAGGATTAGGATTGATGGAACTGTGGATCCACTCTCCGCGTATCTCGAGCCCACGACCCTTCTCGGGCCCTGCTCCGAGTATGAATGAGACCCGAATACGAACCATGGACTTATCACATACAAGGTTTACTGGTTGATGAAACAAATTAATAGAACAAAATTTCAACCTTTTTCTGACTATGTACAGTAATTACAACTTTGCATGAGACGGATTAGTTCTCTGATTTTTAATAAAATAATAATTAACAAGGTTGAATAAATTTTTTAAATAAAAAAAATGTTTAGGGCAAGGCTAGGGTGAAGGGCTGGGCTAGGACGGTACTGGGTATAGGCTTGGGCTTGGATAGTAGGTAATGGTGGGTTGGGCCAACCCATTTATTAGTGTGCATGTATAGCATGCAATTCGGCCCTTCAAGTTTCAATGCCAAGTTTGTTCAATGTTCGTTTTAGACAATGGTGAACCGTTAAGATTTGTCCAAACTTATAAACACACAATTTCCTTTTTTATTTTCCGATGTGGGATAAGACACATTTCTCATGACTCTTTATTTCATTTCTCATGTCGAGTGTCAAATTTTGAATGTTCATAACTTCTTCATCTTTGATTCAAATTTCATGCTTATATGCACATTTTGCAGTGTTCGTTAAGGAGAATCCAAAAATATAAATCATTTGACCTGCTTTACTTCAAAAATCAACTAAATTGGAGCTCAAAATTTAATCAGTTTTACTTTTCTCTTTGTACTCATATTTATTGCATGATTCTCCAAAAAATCACACACACACACACACACACACACATATATATATATATATATATATATATATATATAAGGTTTACTCGCGCCCCCTTTACTCCCTTCTACAAGGCGTTCGTGGATTCAGGTCTTGGTGGTGTTGATATGATCTGCAAAAGGGGAGCCGGGGTTTCCCTCTCCGACGCCCAAGTCAGCTTCCCATAAGAGAGAAAGAATAAGAGTAGTGAGAGTAAGGGATTAGAATCTACCTTTACCACGCATCATAACACCCTTTATATAGAGTTAGGGTTTTAGGTATACTTACCCCTTGTCTATTGGGCTTGCCCCTTTCCAAAGGCCCAATAGTCATGTCGTATGAGTTGTAGTGTGCTGTAGTGGGCTGTATTCCTAGCATCATCAGTCTCCTGGTTTGAACTTCGGCGATCAAACTCGCAGGTCACGATAGTGTGCGATTTTCTCCTTGGCTTTATGGATCGTTGCATTGGCTTCCAAAGTAGTAGTGTCCATAGCCTGAGGTTTCTTTGATTGCGTCAGCTCAGACTCATCATATTCAACTTTTTCGTGTACATCCGACATGTCTCTACTCCGTTGTGCATCCCTTATTGCTGAAATCATACACATCATTGACATCCCCTGATCTCCTGGTATAGTAGCCACTCCTTCACTTGTAGGAAACTTTAGGACGAGGTGCTAAGGGGACTAGACGGCCTTAGCTCGTTACATCCAAGGTCGGCCAAGTATGATATTAAAGGGTGTGACGGAGTCGACCACCACGAAGGTGAAATTGAGGGTCAGAATTCGATGGTCGTCTACCACTTGAACATGCGGCGTTATCTCCCTCAGTAATGCTACGGGATTTCCGGTGAAGCCTGCGATCGGGGCCGTAGGTTTGAGGTCATTCTTGTTTAGAGCCAATTTCTCAAAACAGTCATAAAACATGACTTCAACATTGCTCACGTCATCGACGAAGACTCGCTTGACCAATGTGCCATCGAAGGTGGCATATATAATGAGGGGATCCGAATGAGGGGTTTGGTTTGGAACCGCATCTTTCTCGGAAAAGGTGATGGTTTCTTCTAAGTGAAACCTTTTGTTTCTTGGCTCCGTGTGAGGAATTTCCCTAGCACTTACCTTTAGCTTGGTGAGAGAGGACTCTTCCCCCGTGATCCCGTGTACGCCATTTATGACCTTGTTTGCTCCGGCAGGCGGCGCGGAGGTGGAGGATTTCGGGGGTTATCCCTACCTCCAGGAGCGAATCCACGATTTTACCTACAAAGGGGTCAGACTAATCACAAAAATTAGAGTTCGGAAAAATTAATGAAATTTTAAAAAAAACGGTATAGTAAAGTAATTTGTTTAGAGATAAAAGAACCATACATATAAAGGACCAACTATTACTGGCATTAGTATGTCTTATTACTGATATGTTACAGAATTAAGAAAATATAACTAATATTCTTTCAAAAATAAATTACTAATATGATATCTTACAAGAATTATAAATAAAAATTAAAAAACAAAATAATAATGGAAAACTAACAAAATGTGTGGTCCCTGTTGATGGTTTACCACTTCTATTAAAAATTTAATTTTAGTAAATTTTTCTACTCTCTTTATGTAATACACGTTGATTTTTTTTTTTTTTTAAAAAAAAAGAGACATCAATTAATTTTTTTACAAAATATTATTTAATAGATAAAGAATAGTATATATAGACTATATTTTGGTTGCCATTTAACGGCAAGACCAGAGAAGGTGTATTAAAAACGCAGTGTTTGGGCTGTGTTCGACCACCGTTAATGACTTATTTGTACACTAGCATGTGATGCCTTGATTAAAATTTTGGCTAACTCATACAACATTTCCTTTTATAATTTTCCTAAACATCCCTTCATTTTATATCTATAATTTTGTAAATTATATCATAACCGAGCGTACATACACTGTAATGTTCTTGGGCATTTCAAAAGTTAAGAATGTTCATTTCTCTACATTATGTTCTTATTTGAATTCAGTTCGATCATGACCTTCAAAAGAAATAAAATCATAATCGAAATGTTTAGGGAGAACTAACAAACCAAATCATAATATACATACAAAAGGGGATAGGTAGAATCATAATTGAAACCAAATTATACCCAAAAATGGGCGAATGGGAAAAATAAGAAAGAGTAAAAAATGTAAAACGTTGGGTGAAACCTTGAACCATAAATTGGACGAAAGTTTGGACCAAATAAAGAAGAGAATAACTATTTAATATTATAACATATGGATAAAATTGTGCATTGTAAGGCCCTGTTTGCTAAAACTTATTTTTTGCTGAACTGAACTGAAAAAATAAAAATAATACTAAACTGAACTGAAAAATATTTAAAAATACTGAACTTAACTGAAAAAAATAAAAAAATATTGAACTGAACTGAAAAATATTAAAAAATACTGAACTGAACTAAAAAATACTGAACTGAACTGAAAAAATTATAAAAATATTGAACTAAACTGAAAAATATTTAAAAATACTGAACTGAACTGAAAAAAAATATAAACATATTGAACTGAACTGAAAAATATAAAATACTGAACTGAACTAAAATATGTTGAATTGAACTGAAAAATATAAATATACTGAACTGGAAAAAAAATTTATATGTTTATTTGAGCTGAATTGAAAAAAAATTAAATATACTAAAAAAATTCATTATTAACAAATAAAATGAGCTGAATTGTACACAATACATAATTGAATAGAAATAGAACAATATAAAGTGTAATGTATTGAAATAACTTAAGCCCTGTTTGCTAGAGCTTATTCCTTGTTGAACTGATTTGAACTGAACTGAAAAATATTTAAAAATACTGAACTGAACTGAAAAATATTTAAAAATACTGAACTGAACTGAAAAATATAAAATAATGAACTGAACTGAAGAAATATAAATATATTAGAAGTGAACTAAAATATGTTGAATTGAACGGAAAAAATATAAATATACTGAACTTAACTGAACTGAAAAATAATTATATATACTTATTTGAACTGAATTGAAAAAAATTTAAATATACTAAAAAAATCATTATTAACAAATAAAATGAGCTGAATTATACATAATACATAATTGAATAGAAATGGAACAGACCAAAGTGTAATGTACTGAAATAATTACTTAATTCAATTAATTTTATCAAATCACATTTACTTATAACTAAATTGAATTAAACTAAAGTAAAGTTATATGTATTCAAGACAATAATAGTATGACTAAATTAAACTGAAATTGATCAACATACACTTGTACATGATTGAAATAGACATAATTTTAATTTTAATTAAATTGAACTGAACTGGTTCAAAAAATATTCAGAATATTATAGAACCACTAGCGTACAAAGATTGCTCCATTTTGTCGTATTCACAAACAATGAACTTGTATTCATCTAGTAAACACTAATTGAAACGAATTATAATTGAAGGTATTGAACATAGTAATTATACGACTGAATGAAACTGAAATTCATCACATCACATTTCTTCATAACCAAATTAAATGAACTGAATTGAACTGGATCAAATTAAACTGAATTGAACTGAAAAAACTATAGAGATTTATAATAAAAATATAGAAGAAATTTACTGAACTAAAAATTATATAAAATATTTATCTGAATAGAACTGAGCTGAAAAATTTAAAAATATTTTTTCGAACTGAACTAAACTGAAAAAATAAAAAAACATTGAACTGAACTGAAAAAATATAAATATACTGAAATGAACTGAAAAAATAAAAAAATACTGAACTGAACTGAAAAATATTTATAAATAATGAACTGAACTGAATAAAATAAAAAATACTGAAATGAACTGAAAATATTTAAAAATACTGAACTGAACTGAAAAATATTTAAAAATACTGAACTGAACTGAAAAAAATAAAAAAATACTGAACTGAACTAAAAAATATTTAAACAATACTGAACTGAACTGAAAAATATAAAAAAATACTGAATTGAACTGAACTGTTTTACATAAAAACTCTGGAAAACCTGCCCTTAAAGAAATCTCAATACATCAAAAAATCATTATATTAATTTCCGTGAATACTGCTGAAACATGACTCGCGACCCATTTGATAATATAAAATGGGTTCTATTAAGTTTATAGTGACTTTATAAATCGTGAACTAATGAATAAGAGTAGAATCATCAAATTCGCATATATGCATGGTTGATCATTTTTATCTTTTAATATGGTGTACCACTCACACCATCAAACTTGTTCATGTGATAAATTGGCTTGAAACTAAAGAGCGAGAGAAGTCCCTTGTTGTCAGATTCTTATACAGATTTCGGATTATTAGAGTAAGAAGAAAGTAATGAGAAATGATCGTCTTAAATGGGAATAGGAGAAAATTAATAAAGAATATGTAAAAAATTTTAAGTAACTGAAGTATGGACAGAAAGCAACAGTACGATTTATGAAGATTTTTTCTTTTTTAAGGAAAAAATTGCTTTCATTCATTCAGAATTCTGGAAAACGTCCAGAAACGAAAGACAAGAAACTCGAAGAAGAGTTCCAAGAGTTACAAAATAGGGGACATGTCTTAGCATATTTTACTAGAGAATGAGCTATATAATTATTGCATCTAGGTACCCAGTAGAGTCCGTGTTAGGGTCATGCTCCAGCAAACTCATTATTCTAGTTATAACAGATTCACAATTCACGGCACATTCAATCTTGCCCTGTAACATGTAAATAACCTGCAACGCGTCTCCCACTATGTTTATTGAGCCAAGTTGTAACTCCGCGGACATCATAAGGGCCTCTTCAAGAGCCAGGCACTTGGCCAGCGCTGGTTCCTGGACATTCGGAAACCTGCGAGCATAAGTCTTCATGAACTTTCCACCTGGTTCGAACACTACCACACCAATGCCTGCGTTGGATTGGAGAATTCCTGCATCAAAGTAAACAAAGTGTCCCGTATCCGATGGTCGCAGCAAAGCAGCCGGTAGCAAAGCATCAGACTGCGCATCCCACCATCCTTGTGCCGCTGTGTAGCTCCTCAGGCAGGCAATAACCGTGGCTGCCATTTCTTTGGCGCTCATGTGGATCTGATTGAAGACCTGCCAGTTCCGTTGGAACCAAATACCATCGCAGACTACCAAAATTAAACTGCAAAACCCAGCATCATCATCCTTCAAGAGATTTCTTACCCGAACATCGCCGCGAGCGCCAGCTAGCTCTAATACTTTATTCAGCAAGCCAAGTAATGACCAAGCCTCCCTTGCATAGTTAGGTTCAAAGAACAAATGAGAAGCAGTATCCCCATGCTCCAAACAAAGAGGGCAAGTTGGCTCAATATCCACTCCACGAGTCCGTAGATTGGCCACAGTGGGGAGAGAATTCGTACACATTCTCCAAGCGAAGTGAAGGGTGCGCTTAGGTACTCGAAACTTCCAGAACTTCCTCCAGAAAGCTTGCTCCGAACCATCCGAAGTAAGCGCCGAGGTATGATGATGTGTTATACGAGCGTGTTCCACTACAGCATGGTACGCTGATTTTACCGTGTAACTGCCAGACGCGGTGAAATGCCATATCCTACGGTCCGCTGAGTCCAGGTTCTGAAGCGGGATTAGCTTGATGTGAACCACGTCCTCCGGTGCAAAGAACTCCTTCAATACCTCAACTTTCCACCACCTTGTATCCCTATCAATAAGGTCTGCCACCTTAGATATATGCTCTGGGATAGCTGTCGAATTTCTCACTTTATACTCGCCCTTCCTAGGTATCCACGGATCATGACATATGCTTGTATTCCTCCCAGCTCCAATGGCTTTCCTGCCCCCAAACGGATCAAGTCTAGAGCTCCATAAATACTCCTTCATGGCCATGACGGTCTGTTATTCAAGGTAGCCGAGAAGATATCACAATTTTTGTAGTATTTTGCTTTAAGAACCCGTGCTAGCAATGAGTGGGGTTGAGTTATGAGCCTCCAAGCCTGCTTACCCAGAAGAAGGCTCCGAGGTCCCTGAAACCGATGCCTCCTTTATCCTTGGCTTTCGTCATTCTTTTCCAGGATACCCATGGGATCTTCCTCTCCGTATCCGAGTTTCCCCACCAGAATCGGCTCAAAAGTCCATGTATCTCTTCAATGGTGGTGTCCGGAATCTTGAAGCAGCTCATCACATAGCTGGGAATCGCCTGCAAAGTGGATTTAATGAGAATCTCTTTCCCGGCTTTCGAAAGGTTCTGCTCGCTCCAGCCATCAATCTTCTCCCGAATCCGGTCCTTCAAAGACTGAAAAACCTTTCCTTTCTGCCGGCCAATAACAGTAGGTAGACCAAGGTATTTTCCATGCGACTCTACTTCTGGAATTTTTAGTATATCACATACCTGCGGGCGAAGTTCAGCCGTTGTGTTTGGACTGAACAGTACCCCTGATTTTTCAACATTGATCTTCTGGCCAGAGATATCTTCATACAATGACAGTGCCCTGTGAAATCTCCTCGCCTCTTCAACCTTCGCCTCCCCAAATAAGAGGGTATCATCTGCAAAGAGTAAATGTGATACTTTCGGGCCGCGATAAGAAGCACTCACCCCATGTATTTGTCCCGCAGATTCCAGATCCGATAGCAACATAGACAATACATCCGAACAAATTATGAACAAGTATGGAGAAAGGGGGTCCCCCTGTCTAATACCTCAGCGCGGAGTTAACTGCCTGAATTCCTCGCCATTCAATATGAATGAGAACTGCACTGTTGACAAGCATCTTCGTATCAAGGCCACAAAAGCAGGAGGAAAGCCCATACGCTCCAAGTTCATCGTGACAAATATCCATTCGATGCGGTCGAAAGCCTTACTCATGTCCAGCTTAATACTCATCTCTCCTCTGCGGCCTGTTTCTCTTGCCTTCATGGAATGATGAATCTCATGTGCCACCAACACATTATCCGTAATCAAACGGCCTGGAATGGAGGCTGACTGCGATGGCGAGATGATGCTATCCATAATTGGTCTGAGTCTATTTACAACCACTTTCGAGGCCAATCGGTAGGAGACATTACACAAACTAATCGGCCTGAATTGTGTTATGAGCTTCGGTCGAGTAACCTTTGGTAGCAGGACTATGTGTGTATAATTGGCACGGGGAATAAGTTCCCCGCTATTCAGAAAATTTAGCACAAAAGCAATTATCTTTTTTAATAACATGCCAAAATTTCTGAAAAAAAAAGATAGGGCTCATACCATCAGGACCAGGGGCCTTCAAGGGATACATTTGCTTCACTGCCTTGGCCACCTCCAGCTCCATGTAGGGACGTGCAATCCTATCTGCCATCTCCATTGTAACCTTCCGGGGCATTCTGTCAAGCACTTGCTCAATCTTCCCCACTTCCGGGTTAGCAGAAACAAAGAGGCCTCCGAAATAGTCAACTATGATCTTCTCCATTCCTCCCGCATCCGTTCGGAGAGATTGGTCTGTGTCCCGAAGGCCAGCTATGTGGTTCCTTGCCCTTCGGTTGGTTGCAAAACGATGGAAGAATCTGGTATTTCTGTCACCCTCCCTGTACCAATGCTGCTTCGCTCTCTGCCTCCACTTAATCCCTTGAACTTCTAAAAGGAAGTTGTACTCTTTTTTCAGCCGTAAGAGTTCCTCTAAGACAGCGTCAGAAGCTTCCCAATTCTCCAATTCATGAATATTCTTCTCGAGCTGCTCAATTCTCTTTTCACACACTGGAAACTCGTGCCTTCTCCAATCCACCAGACTGATTGCACATTTATCAAGCTTATCCAGCAGCACTAAGTCATCTGAGCTCCATGAATCCCTGACTGCACGCTCACAATCTTCAGATTTCACCCAGTATGCTTCAAATCGGTATCTCTTCTTCTTCCTTGTTCGCCTCGCAATGGGATCCCTAGCTCTCAACTGCACCAGCAATGCCATGTGATCAGAAGAGGGTATTGGTATTGTCAAGGAGGAAGACCATGGAAAATCCTCAAGTAGTTGCTGGTTTCCAGTGGCTCTATCTTGGCGCCCCTTGATTGTCGATCCTCCCCTCTGAGTCCTGTACCACGTAAAAGAAGAGCCTCCATAGCCTTGGCAAGGGAGATCAGCCAAGCCACAATGCCGTAGTGCATCCCGGAAGCTCTCAATCTGTCATTCAGCCCTAGGCGCCGATCCTACAAACTCCTCTTGCGTCGATCCTCCCCTCTGCCCAGCCACGTTCACGGTCCCAGCCTCCTTTGTTGTTGCTGCTCCCTCCACGACCCAGCCTCCTTCAATGACCAAGTCCCTAGCCTTCCCGCGGTCCCCAGCAGGCCCAAGGAGCCCACACATTCCACCAGCCACTCCACCCGAGCTTAGGGCTGTGTTCCCGAGCCGATTGATTTGTTGCTGGAAATGGCTTGTGTTCCCGGCGCTTTGGCTTGCTGCTGCTGCCATCGTGTCCAGCTCCTTTCTTCCTTCATGGTTTGAGCTCATGGCCATCCTCGCGTCCCCCACACTCCCGCCTACAGACCGCCCAACTGGAGTCTGGTCATTGACCTCCGTGATCGATATACCTGCTGCCGACAAACTAGACCCCTGCGAGGCCGAAAATTCCAGCGTCTTTGCATCAAGAAGGGAACGGTTTCTGGGGTCAGTTCTATTTAATTTGACCCCAGCAAAAACGGACTTTTCATGGAACCATCTCCGCGTCGCTTCTGAGTCAGGACGATAGCATACTAACGGCTACGGTGGAGGTGGCGGTAGCAATTCCCTCTCCTCGCTAGCTTGTGTTTCGACAGAAGTAAATTCCAGAGTCGTCTTCTCTCCATCTGTCCAAGATTTCCAGTCCTCACTATCCATGTGCTCGTACAGTTTCATGATTACATCAGCCGCATCTTCCTTGATATCATGGTCAATTAAATTCTTATCATAGGACTTCTTGAACTCTTTCAGTAAGTATTTTTCCCTATTCGAAAGGCCCATGGATTCCGCAAACTGAAACAACGCTGGAACATTTTTTTCAGCGAAAAAGTCATCACAAATCCGCATAAGGCGGTGATCTTCCGCGCTAAGTACAGGCTCTTCGATTCTGACCTCCCGAGGCTGCTCCGGTGGGTCTCCAGCAACTCCTTCCTGTAACTCCATTGCTTTAGCTGCACGCGGAGCATGTGGAGCATTCCTTTGATCAGCACGACCATGAAACGGCTTTCTCGGACCTCTCATACCTCTAGGGTTTCTATTTTGCCCATTGTTTCTCCCATAGGGCCCAACCCTTCTCCCCCTAGGCACCTCCCTTGGAAAAGGAGACGTATTTAGCTTTACATCCAAGTCCTCCGGATAGTTAACCACTGACTTCTCTTCTGGTGGTGCAGTACGAAACTTCTTGCAACTCCGGCGGCTGTGACCCATCATACCACAATATCTGCAGTAAACAGGAAGCTTCTCATACTTTAAAGTAAGCATTTTTATGATGCCCAAATCCTTGATCGGTAGCTCCGTCCTCAACGGCTTCTCTACATCAATCTCTACCTTAACACGAATGAATTCACCTTTCACCTTTCCATCTATATCCTTCTCCACCTTAATAAATCTTCCTATCTTATTCATAGTTTCCATCGGAATGCACATTAAGTCATGCGGCATCTTCAGAAAGTGAATCCAAAAAGGGGCTTTATTAAAAACCATGTCGTTCGCAACCATCACAGGGATAGATTCGCGAAGCATTAAGAGCCAATCATCAAAAATCCACGGCTGGTTCGACAAGACTCCAGCCTTTTCAATATCATCAGGAAACGAAATTGAAAACACATTAAACCCTAGGGTTTTAAACTCCAGAGTAGGGATATTCCAAACCTTTGAAAACACATTCTGCAGTTGCTGATGCGGAACCCTCCGTGGTGCCATGAGCTTTCCAATCAGCAAATTGTCCACCTGTTCCTCCTCCATCCGGATCTCATCAGTCGAGATCAGGTTTGCCTCCTCCTCCATCGTGAGGGTTAAGTTTCCGGTTAACGAGGCGATCTCCTCCATAACAGTTGTCGTCGTGTTGTTGAAGCAGACCGTAGATGCTCCAAGCGTCAATGTATCGCGTGATTGAACCAACTTGCAGTGATGAATCGATGCAAGACCAAACTTTTCTCTCCTAAACCCTAGTTGTCCGCGCTTAGTGCTGATTTATGAAGAAATTTTAAGAGTTGCCAATGAAAAAAAAAGTCCTAGCTAGGGTAAGGATCGATTTTGTGATTCAATATAATGATGTATTAATGACATCACGTCTCCATTTGTCGCTGATCAACTTGACGCGCCACAGGAGACCCTCTATCTCCTTACTTTATCATTATTTGATCTAAAGTTTTATCGATGATATCCTTGAATTTGGCCAATGCATGACGTTTGCAGGGTGTTAGAGCATTGCCTCGCGGTCCGAAGATTTCAAATTTACTTTTTGTCGGTGGTACTTAGTTGTTCGCGAAGTTACAGAGGAGGAAGTAAGTAGATTTCAATGGACGTTAACACTCTACGAGGACATCACAGGACAAAAAATCAATAGTAATAAATCAGGATTTCTTTTTAGCCTTAACATAGTTGAAGATTCCAAATCGTACATTTATGCCATTCCAAAAATTCTAGAGGTGAAATCACTTAAATATATGAATCGTTCAAATGTAAGATTTTATAACGCTAATTAATTTTCATTTGTATTCAACATAATTTACGTCAAATAATACTTTTTAAACAACTTAGTGCATATAAATATAAATATTTTTTATGATCTCCATTATTAATGTTTCATCAATCTATTAAACTATAGTACATCAAATGTATATACATCAAATGAGATGTCAATCTAAATAAAAGTTACGCTAGAAAGATTGTCAACTAATAAATTTCTCAACAAATAACTTCCTTAAAACTTATCATCTAATAGATGCATATAATTTTATTTGACATTTGTTGCATCTTCTATTTACAAAATAATATTTTATAAATAAAACTTTGATTATTGGTATATATAAAATATTAACATTACTATACTAATATATTTTCATGTAACAATAATTTCTCAACAAAAAAATATCCGTGCATTGGCACGGGATTATACTAGTTTTGTTGGTTACAATAAAAGAAAGTAAAATTTACATTAAAAAATGCAGTTGTTGGCAAGAATCTGATTCACCAACTAAAAGCCCAATTGTAGTGCACTATCTTATGGGCCTGAACTGGGTTGAGACCAGCAAAACCCCAGCGCGTGTCTTGCTTTCAGTACAAATGCGCGAATAGACATTCACAGTCCTTTCTGCTCTCAATCTTACAAAAAACCTCTTTCATCCTCTTTCTCTGCAAAACCATAAACCCCTCTTCTCATTTTCTCCTTCAAATCCATTTCCTGCAAATCAATTACCAGAATAATCTGAAGCTGTTATCATTTCCTGCTAGACCAAAGCCAAAACCAAAACAAGCAATTTTTTTCAGGTTTTTCAAACGAAAAATAGGGCTTTTCTCCCAAACCTATCAAAGACGGTACACCTTTTCTTATCCTTCTGCCTGTCCCTTTATGGTGCTCATTTTCTCTGTAGGTGAAAAGAATAGAGTCAGAGGCTCTGTTTTTCATGTTTTTGTTTTGTTTGGACTAATCCTCTGTTTTTTTTCTTTTCTTTTGCAGGACTGAAAGGTCGAGAGTGATTTCCGGTTTGGTGGAAGGGTCCACTTCATACAGTGAAGGTGTGTTCAATCACTTCCTTTGGTTACCTTTTCATTTAGTGTGATTGATTTTGCTGCAAAGATTGGATTTTTGGTTCATATATAGTGTGATTTAACCAATCTGTGAGTGTTTGATTGTTTATTGGTTTATTGAATTGTTGGGGGAAGTTTTCATTTGGAGAACCAAGTTGTTGAAAGTGACTGGTTGGTAAATAGATGTCTTATTTTTTCGTGGAAATTCGTGATTTGAATTTTGGTATAAAAAGGTTTTACATGCAAAAATTTATATGGCAGAACTCTTTTCAACTTGACTATGGGGATAGAATTGGATATATTTTACCTTTTGAATTTGAAGTAGAAATAATTTTAATCATTTTTTTTAATTTTGCTAATCATGTTGCTTATACAGGGAATCATGGATTCCCGTAAACGCAAACTAGAGAACAGAGAAGATTTTCTTGAATCTGATTGCGTTGAGGTATAAATATTTTCGGTTTGAGGTGTACAAATTAATTGGAACTTGTTTAATACGTCATTCTATTTCGCTTTGATTTTCAGAAAATGTGGGAATTAGCACCTCACACAGATCTGCTCCAAGAGCTACCAGAAGAGTTTACCTTTGAAAGTGCTCTAGCTGACCTAATTGTAAGTGTGCATTTCCATTTTTTCCTTTTGGTTGTAGTTTTTTACTGCTTGCCATTTCTTTTTTTGTACTAACTTCCGAAACTGCTCACCTTTTTAACAGGACAACTCACTGCAGGCTGTCTGGTCTAATGAAGCAGGGCAGAGAAAATTGATTAAGTAAGCTGTATTAGATTGACGCTTTGGTAATTTGTATCTGATTCAAGATTTTGTGTGGATGGGGATAATTTTCTGCATTATCAGATTCAGATTCAATGCTCTGATATATATACTAATTTCTATTCTGCTTCTGCATTCAGGGTGAATATTATAGAAAATGGTATTGAGATTTTTGATTCTGGCCCTGGAATGGATGCAAGTCCTGAAAATTCTTTAGTAAAGTGGTATGTGCTTCTTCTTTTATCTCTTCAAAACCAACTTTCCATATAAATTTGCTGATATATATGTCTGTCACGGTTTTCCTATTGCTGCTAATGTAATTATAGGGGGAAGCTGGGGGCTTCTTTGCATAGTTCCGCAAGAGAGAGTGCCATAGGAACCAATCCTCCATACTTGACGGTACACTCAATTTTTTCATTTTATTCACTTTCTTCATTGATCAACTCGTCTGACATGCATGTGTGTTGGGGTTTATTGCTAACTGCAGCCTTGTTTTGGCAAGTTTGGCTTTGGAGGACCGATTGCAACAATGTACTTAGGAAGGTATACATTTTGGGAAGTCTGTTTCATTATGCTAGTTTGTTCTGTTTTTGCATTTCTAGGGGCACTTATGTGTTTTCTTTTTGTAGGCGTGCTTTAGTTGCCTCCAAGACAAAGCAGTCAAAGAAAGTGTTCCTTTTACACTTGGAAAAGGAAGCTATTCTCAAATCTAATCCAAAACAACCTTGGAGGGTAGGTTCTTCTTTCATTTGATTTCCAAGGTGCATGACCTTGAGCCCTCAAGTACCTGAAATAAATTTAAAAAAGAAAAATCAATTTTCTGCAACAGGCGAATGGTGGTGTTAGAGAATCCGAACCTATGGAGACAGAAGATTCCCCGCATGGAAGCTTCACAAAGGTAACCATTTTCTGTACCAAATAAAGAAACTCCCCATCCATAAACTGCACAATGTTTGATTCTGGAATTATCAGTGCTCCGCATTTACCAATAATTACTCTTCCTTATATAGTGCCGTGCACTCATTCCTTCTCTTCTACATATATTTGAAAATGGTTGAGGGTTTAAAAGTGTGAGGCTTGAGTAGAACTATTAGTCATGTAATCAAGCTACATGCACAAGAGAAGTAATTGTTTATTCTTGGCAGGTTCGAATTTATGATGCCAAACTGGAAGTCTCCATAGAGCAAGTAATGTGCCGACTAAAAGACATATATTTCCCATACATTCAGGTACAATGTTTTCTTGTCAACAAGGCACATGAAGTTTGACTAAGAACCTAGAAACAGTGGCATTATGGCATCTCCAATTTGCAATTTTAAGAATCCATCAGGGAGATAATCCCATGAGAACTATCAAGCAGATGGCATGATATTGAAGATCAATTGCTGATATTATCTTGTAGGTGTGTTCTGATTTTAACTTGTGATTTTTTCAACTTTGGCAGTGTGATGAATTGTCGTCCACAGCAGGCAAAACTGTGAACCCCATCGAGTTTCAGGTATGATTGAATGAATGGTAGAGATCAACATTTATAAGTTAATGAATTTTCGTATGTCTTCTGAACTTTTTAAAAACTATTGTATGGCGCAGATTTATATCCTAATTTTATATTGTTGACAGTTGCATGTAACGTTCACATAATTTCTATAATGATTAGGTCAATGACACGAACTTGGCAGAAGTATTAGGTGGAGAGGTTGCCATAACAAACATGCACTCTTGCAATGGACCAGAGTTTACCTTACAGTTGCAGTTCAATAATCTTGAGACCTCCTCTAGTAGTACTGGTCAGAATCTTCTTATGTGACAATGATTCATTAAGCTGTCAAGTAAAGTTAACTGAAGTTCTTGTGTGAGCAGGTACAGGATCCCAAAAAGCTAATGCCCGTCTTAGATGTGTTTTTTTCCCGACCATCGAGGTAACTTTCTTCCAAAGCAAGCATAGAACAATTTCACCCAAGATCTCCATGCCTATATATGTACAAATTATTCATTATGTGCAAAAACGATATATTTTCTATCTTCTACTTTACTCCATGTGCTCTAACTTTGGATATATAGTTTTAATTGTTGATGTTGTTTTACCAATTTGGTTCCAACAAAGGTTCACTTTGCCAAATTGTGAGTGGTTATTTGTTGTATTGTATGCATAATTGTGAGTGCTTCTAATATCATTGATGAATAGAAGAGAAGAGATTGTGATATTATGCTTTATTTTATGCTCCATTCTGATGTTGCTTTAAAATTACCGACTTACTGTACTGCCTATCATATATGGTACCGATTTACTGTACCACGTATTATATATGGTACTGACTTACTGTACTACGTATCATACATGGTCCTACAGATGCAACTATTAATGTATGAAGAAAATTCTTATATTAACATTCCGTTACCTGCCTTATTTTGGAGAGGGACAGAACCGCGTTTTCAAACTAATCTACTATGATTTGTGACAGCTCTTTATTTTCCGTGAGAATATTGTTGGATTTCTTTGATCTTTCATGTGATAACATTGGACTATTTGAAGGTATAGTGTATTGTCCAGCGAAAAATTTCAAATCATATACTAGTTTTAATAACTCTAGATCAATTGCATTATTGAACACTTTCTCCTTAATGTCCACACAATTGAATTGTTAAGTTTTTTTCATAAAAAATCTTGTGTTTAGATTCTTAGGGGGGATTATTGGAAATGAGTTGTATTATGGGATGGACCTAAAAAGCAGATTGGTTTTGGTTTATACCCTAAAAGAGGAGGGAAAGGTCCTAGTGTGGAGTATTTGCACATATATAGTTAATATTATTCATTTCAATATTTTCTGATCTCCATGCCTACACAGGGAAAAGAGAGCATTGACAGCATTCTCGAGAAACTTGAGACTGGAGAGAATTTTCAAAGCTTCAGTCGTGTTTCTGTTAGGCGACTCGGACGCCTACTTCCAGGGGCACGCTGGGTTAGTTCTTCTATCTATGTTTATATGAGTTACTTGGTTAGAAGAAACTTTGAATGAACTGATTTGTTGAATATCTTGTGTTCTTGGAAGGCATGGCTTCCATTTATGGAGCCTAAGAAAAAATGGAATGCCGCGGGACAAATTTCGAACTCCGCCACCGTGTAAAATGCTTCATAGGTTAGTGATTCAGCTCTTTTTCCTTCACATTTTGTATTGTTATTCACTAACTTGGTTTTGTTGCAGATACGGATGCTGGTTTTAACCCAAATGTTTCAAAGGTAATGTTCTTTTACCCATCATCATTTTCACTGTTCTAACAACTATTAATGATCCTTAAGTGCTCAGAAATCACTCCAAATTTATTTGCTATCCTATAAAGCATCACTTTTTCTGATTGGTGTTTGCAGACGGATTTAGCGCAACAGAATCCATTCACCATTGCACTAAGAACCTTTGGAAAGAAGCAGGCTAACAAGGAGATAGGTGAAACTGATTTGAATTCTCTTTAGTCACATGGTATTCCTTCACTTCACCCTCTTCGGCTTTGGATTTAACATTCTTTTTTGTATAAACTGCCTTGCAGATGTTGCTATAACCAAAGATGGAAGGGAGTTGAGTCTGTCTGAAGTGGAGAAACTATACGAAGAGTGGCTATTATTGATGCATCATAAGTACGACGAGGAAATTATCTATGGATGTGATGAAGCGGTATTTTTAATTGATCCTCCAAACAAGGAAGATCTTGGAATTTCATCCACAGGTAAAAAACACCTTAAATAATCACTGTTGCAGCGTGACAATCTCTATCAGTAACTAACTTCTACATTTTGTTTTTCAGTAATAAGAGTTCACAAGCGCTTTTGGAGAAATGAAACCCTGTGGAAATCTGGACAGAATGTAAAGATTCTTAAGGGAGCATGTGCTGGTTTCCATAAGGACGACACTTATGCTACACTTGAGTACGTTTTACTTGAAGGATTTGAGGGGGATGCTCCCTGTAAGTGAAACTACTTTTATGCAAAATTCTTATCAGTTTCTCAGTTTTAATCGTTTTGTTTGCGCGCAGGTGAAGAACGGCTTATATGCAGGTATGTCAAAGTTTTATTCTTCTTGAGTGTTATAATACAATCTTATGTTTATGTATCCCTTTTAACTTTTAGGCCTATTGAGGCGCCTGTCGAGAGTGGATGCTTCCTGACTCAGGACCAAGGCAGCTCAAGAATCAGACTCGGTAGCTCATTCTCTATTCCAGTTAGTGTAATTGATTCTAATAAGGTTAGTCGGCTTCTCTGGTGATACTAATCCTATAAGCTTTCTTCGATCTCTGCAACCTTATTTTAATCAACTGGATGTTCTTCCAATAACCATTTCTCACTTCAATACAGTTTATTGTCGTTGATGGTGAATTGTGGCAGAAGCAACTTCAGAGGCAAAGTTTGAAAGTGCCGTCATGTATCGAGATATTGGGTTCTGCTGATTGCCATGAGTTGGGAATTAAAGGGGTAAGCTTTATTATAAGCAATTTCTAATTTTATAATTATCAGGCTCATTGGCTTAGCTTTAAAGTCTCTGCTATGTTAGCATAGCTGGTTTAGGCTTGCTTATGTATTGAAGAGGATAGGCCAAAGTAGATGATTTGAAACAGTATTTTCCCCATAAAGTGAAACTTCCAGCAAAGTTTTCCCACAAACATCTTTGCTCTTCTTTGGATAAAATGTAAGAAAATTTAATTTTCAGTTTTTCTGTGCAGGAAATCCCCCAATGTGTAGATGCTGGCTATGTTCCTCATGAGAACATCGTCGCCGTCATTCGTCCGCTGGATAAAAAACAAATAGTCCATGAACAGATTCCAATGATGATGAAAATCAAATTCAAAGCTGATCCTACTAGTATGGGATATGAATATGTCTTTTGGGGCCAAATGAACCCAACCACGCTGAGAGGAATTAATGGTTATTACATATTCAATCTTCAAGAAATGTGTCCGAAGATTTTTGAAATACCTGGACTGTATACGTTCTTGTTTTCTCTTGTAAGTGCTAGTCTTCCCTACCATTCTATCTTGTTTTCTCTGATAGTTTCTCATAACGGTTTTAATTGCAGAGAAAGTATGAAGATGTGAATTGTGAAAGGACTGTAAGAGTTAATGATCTGCAGAACCGTGCAAGCTTGCAAGTACTAGGTGAAAATCAGATACAAATTTTGCCACTTTAGCATAAAACATGAATATCTACATCTAAATGTAATGCGTGGGTCTCTATTTGCAGATGAAGGCCGCTCAGAGCATTCTGATTTAGCTGTGCATTTAGTTGAGGTAAATTTGAAATAAATATGCGGATAGAATGGTCAGATAATAATCATCAGTATAAGTTAGTTGTAATAATTGGCGTCTTTGTTTGCAGGATTCTGAAGACACGGACCTCTCGGATGATTCTGAAGATTCAGACTATGATTTGCCTTCAGCTGAACTAAATTTGAAAAAAGGCACACAAAGTGGTAGCGAGGTAATTATTAGTTTATGATCAGTTCCAACTGTCAGGTTTGTTTTTAACATTTTATTCTTTCAGCCTCAGTTTAGCCCTAAAGGTAAACGGTTGGTTAGCGAGGAGGCAGCTGCATTTGATCAGAGTGTGAATGACCGTCAGATTATCGTCCATCCTGGCACACCCATACCATGTAATGTCAAATATGAATCAGACAGCAATGACCCAATTAATACTGTGGAGGCTGATCAGATGGTATGCTGAGCTCAAACTAAATACTGCTGATTTTTATTATTATTTATTAAGGTAATCTGATTTTATCCAATTCTATATGTGAAACCAGGTTCTGGATACTGTTGAGGAATCCTTGGACCACTTAACTCTGCCAGAACTTGAAATTGAGATTAATAAAACTGGTGAACAAGTGAGCGAGGTGGAAAATAAGATTAAATCACTCAAGGAAAGCATTGGGAAGCTGCAAGCAGGTCCATTTCTAGACAGATAGTAATGGGTTAAGCCTGTATTTTTAGATGTTGACTGTGTTATTTTTGCAGAGTATGAGGATCTTTCTAAGACCAAATCTTTTAGCTACGCATCCGAGCAGGACTCAGTCAAGAAACAGATTTCTTTGAAGACCGACTCAGCTGCTGCTGCCATTTGCCAATTATCCCAACCTTTGTTGTCTGAAGAGAAGTGGGAAAATGTACATGGAGTGGTTGCCTGTGTTGGATCAGTTCAAGAAGATGATGTTAGCCGGTATGCCTAACAACATTTTTAACTAACCCAAGCTTCTATTTTTAGGTCTAAGGTTTTGTTTGGTTTAGGATACTTGCATATTACCTGGGCGAACAAAATATGCTAGGGGTTGTTTGCAAACGGGAAGAAGAATCGCTCGACAGAAGTATCAGTGCATTGGCAGCTGCACTTGGAAAGCCAATACCCAAAAATTACCACCGTTACTGCAGCGAAAAAATCAGGTACTGCACAATATTTTCTGTCGTCATAATACATACTTCATTGGAAGTTTATAACACCATTCTTCTGGTTATTTTCATAGACCTTTCTCAGGTTCAGTGTCGAATGATTCTCAGAGGAAACTTCAGCTACCCGATCCTCGCTTGCCATCAGGGGAGTGCCCTCCCGGATTTCTAGGCTATGCTGTGAACATGATCGAGCTTGATCCTAAGCTTAGGCCTTGGAGGACTGCCTCAGGCCATGGACTCAGGGAGACATTGCTGTATCAACTATTCAACAAGCTGCAGGTGTACCAGAGTATGGACCACATGATGCACGCGAGATCATGCATAATGGGGGAGGCTGTATCCTTAGATGGAGCCACTCTGAGAGGAAACGAACTCGTACCCTTCCTACACGGGTAAAAGTCTACACTACTTGTTCTTCTTTATTTAAAGATGTGTGTGTAGAATCTGACAAAAACTGTTGTATTATCAACAGTAAGGTGGACATACAGTTCCCGCTATGCCCTGAAACTACACCACAAGAATCAAAGATTGAAGCGAAGATGGAGGCTCTGTGGAATCTTCAAGATCTTCTAAGGAAGGAGCGAACAGCACACGAAGGCATTCTGAAGAGGTTTAAGATGCAAGAAAGCAGATTCGAACTATTGTGTGCTGCTGAAGAAAGTAAAATCTACCAAAACTTTCCGGCCTTGATGCCGCCATCGAGGGCTTATATGAAAATCAAGGATGAGCCAGAAGAAGTACTAGCCTTGATGCCTGGGACTTCTTCTTAGATTTAAGGGAGCTCGGTAATAGATTCATTCATATGTGCACCTGAACTTGCTTAATTTTGTCGAATTACCATTGGCAAAACTTGCCGTTCCTATATTCTGTGGAATTTTGTGTTTCTGTAATGAGTGGTCAGCAGTGAACTGTTTGATACCAGTTTGGATATGCAGTAATGGTTGAGTGATCTGTTCAAGGAGAAAACATTTTTGGAATTCAAAGTATAAGCATTTTGCAATATTTGTGAACATTTTTATTTTGCAATATTTGCAAAAGATGCCGTAAGCGACACTGATGAAGATTTGGATGTAAATGTCAGATGGTTTGAACAGATTAGTAACCTAATGCGAGGCTTGAAAAATGCTGTTTCAAGAAGACATTCACATGCTTAGTTGCTCACCATTTATCATGTTATATATCAGTTAAGGTTTTAAATTATAAACATGGCAAAATCAGATGCCACACTTTTAGTTTTAGAATCCAATTAGGCCGTTGTTTGGATTCAAATATGAGCGGGAATTTAATTCCATTCGTTTTCAAAACCTAGAGGGAATTCTCAATTCCTTTCCTACTCAAATAATGTACCTTTTGTTACCAAATATAGATGGATTGAGATTAATAATTATTCATTGCGAGATTTATATCGCATTCCGAAGAATTGTGTGCAATTCAGCTCAACCCGCAATTTTCCACCATGATAAACTCTATATTGCTTGTAGTTTTATTGTCCAGTTGCTATTTCCATTCAAGTTCGGCTTTCACAGCCACGACTCCTCTAAATGAATCTCTTCGTCATCATGATAATTACAACGGTGGATTTGATGTAAGAACTCTAACTCATATGATTCATTTATATATGTTTAATCTTTTTTCTTCTTAATTATTTTCTTTCACAGACAAAATCTTAATTCTTAACATCAACTACAGGTTGTAGGAGTCTCCGTAGAACATGAAGGAATGAAAGGAGGGTTTGCTACAATATCCTTATATAACCCATCGGGGGTAAAACCTACACAACTTAGCTCCGCCAGAGTTAGAGCTTTTTCGTATAACGGATACACCGAGGAATTTGTGGAATCTGGATGGACAGTATGTATATATATAAATTAATTCTGGTCTTGTATTCTTGGAAAATTAATTTTAAAGTATCCTCGCAGGTTAATCCAACTATGTATCCAGATGATAAGACCCGACTATATACTCGATGGCAGGAGACTTACCAGTTCATGATCAATGTTTTGATTATACTTAGAGATCTGGACTATTAACTAACTGACATGTTCGATGCAGTCCGTATTTTTGTTATATAATTATATATATACAATTATTTTGATATATAACTGATTTGCAAATTGTACGCAATAGAAGTAATATACATGCATGATGAACATGTCTGATATACTTATTTATGGACCATAACATATATATAGAAAACATGTATTTTTATTTTGGACTGCAAACAATGAGAATACGACCCGCATCCAGCATGCTTTAATTAAATTCCAATTCTTGGTTTGAGCAGGGTGTTGGCAATGCTGGATGCTATAACATGGACTGTCCCGGATTTGTAGTAATTGACCACCAAATTCCGATTGATTACGCCTTTCCACAAGTCACCTACCCTGGTACCGGAAAGCATCACGACGTGGACATAGATATTCAGGTTGAGCCGTTGAGGAAGATAGAAATTGGTACTTGAAGGTTAATGGTGTCCGAGTAGGGTACTGGAGAGCCAACCTGTTCCAGAACCTAGTCACTGCGTCTGTGATCGAGTTTGCAGGTGAAGTTTATAGCAGACCTAGCACTCGCCACAGCCCTCCAATGGGGAGCGGAGAGTACAAAGGAGACAATCCCGATCACACAGCTTATATGAAGAACATGCAAGTTCGATTAGATCAGTACTTTGCTCCTCCACCAACTTACAAATTGATACCTCGATCCCGTTGTTACTTGGCAGGCGATCGAGGCCAGATATTCTGGAGGTAGAAGTGGACTATATGGATTCAGTTTCTTATTTGGAGGGACTGGTGGAAAGTCTAGAGCTACCTGTATCGACGATTGACCCTTTTTTATTTTTTATTTGTATTTTTCTTCCATTTCTTTAATTCTTCAGCAACAAAGAATTCGAATGTTAGCTTTTTTTCTTTTCAATACAAGTGGATACTCTAAGTTTATTATTATTATTATTATTAACTAGCATGGATTAACCGCGTTACGCGTAGTTTTTTATGTAATACTTATGTGTAATTTGATACATCCTAACCGCTATAGTTTTAGCATGAGAGAATTATAAACCGTTTAAACTAATGCTTTTGGCTAAATTGAGATTTTGGCCCTCCGTATTTGTGTTGATGGTGATTGAGATCAAAATAACAAAATATTAAATTTATCCCCATAACATCAAAATAAATAGATAATAATAATAAAACTCTATACAATCTCTCCGGTTTCTCAAAAAAATTAATTTATACTCATATTTGAGTTCAGTTCGATTATAATCAAATATGGGGAAAACTAAGAAACTAAATCATAATCGAAATACAAAAGGGAAGAAGTAGAATATATCTAGAAGTTGATTAGGAATTAAGTTTGTATAAAACAGGTTAAAACTTTACCCAAAAAAATGAGGCGGGCGAAATACATTTATAAAGTAAGGAATAATTCGAAATAGATTAAGAATTAAATTTGTATAAAAAAGGCTAAATATATGCCAAAAAAAAGGATTACGGTAAAAAAAATACAATGCGTTGAAAAATTGAAAAAATAAAAGTAAATCGAACTTTGGACGAATGAGGCGGACGAAAATCTAGTCCGAAAAAAATAAAAATAACTATTTTGTATTTTGCAGTAATGAGTACCTCTATAAGTTTACCTGAATCTGATTCCAGAAACAAAGTTTCCAGCCCGTCAGCAACTTGTTGTTTTCCAACTGGAAAATCATCAGCGACTGGGGCTTTTTCTTCAACCGCCACAACATCTGGCTCATCCACATGCGTAGCACTCTCTTTGCTGCTATGGGGAGCACTGGAACTTGGATTAGACATGGCACCACAGAGAATGGGTAGAAAATATGATGTGGAATTTGAAAAGATTAAAGAGCCTTGAAGAAGAAATAATTAGAAAATCAGAATGAAGATGTGATGATAAGCACAAAGGAAGATTACCTGGGATATATAACCAGAAATTAACACGCATTTAAGGGAGTAATTTAACTCGACTCGCGAAACGATGTAGGCAATTGGAAGGGTGGTTTTTCACCGCCAGGATTACTCAATGAGTAGATGACACATGTCAACTACCTAAGATTAAAGGACAGATTTGAACTTAGCCGTCCACGTGTCCAGATGGAATGCGAGTTACTTGAAACTAGATATTCAGAAGGGCAAACCCGAGTGGTCAATCCAAGACGATGCCCCGAGTTTAATACCCTGAGCTACCTCCCTCGAGTTATCGGTATTCCCTTGGGTAGCAACCCTCTCATCATGCCTTCCAGAGGAGACCTCAAAATTATGAAGATCTACATTGGGGCTACTGATAAGTCCATGGTTCGCATTCTAGGGCCTCGTTCAGTCTCGAACGAGGGCCCGAGAAGAGTCTTGGGCCCGAGTTACGCGGGAGATGGATACACGGATCTATCGGCCCAAATCCTTATAAGAAATGCATATATTCTGAATATCCTAAAAGGAATACACTTATTTTATACATGGTAATACAACTGTTATCTCCATAAGAGTTGCATTCCTACCATAATTACTAATCTTACCAATTTACGGAATGTAGCTCTATGAATACTGAGAGTTTGTAGATCCCTCTCTATCTACACTAGTGGAAAACGGGACGGAACACGGCGGTTCCGTCCCGGTTGGACGGCGGTTTAGACCGCCGTCCTTGGTGGCGCCGTCCAATTGGCGCCACCGTTACTCGGCGGTTGAAACTGCCGAGTAAGGTTTACGAGTTCGGAAACCTACCCGGATGGGTACATTTCCGGACTCGTAAACACCCGCTTCTAGCAGGAGGCTACACCGGCCATTACGGGCCGGACGGTAAGCCGGAGATAGGGTTTTGCGCTCCCGAACGGTAAGTCGGGAAATATTCCGGCGGCGGCAGTAATCCGGCCACCGTGAAACGGTGGCGGAAAATAGCTAGTTCCGGCTTGTTTTACGACACCGTAAAGTTAGCCCCGGATGAGTGTTTTACTTAACCGGACGCCTGCCAGGGAAACGTTCGGGAAAATGGGTGAAAAGAAGCCAATTTCGTCCGGCCAGGATTCCGAAACCGGAAACCTAGCCGGAAGTATTTTGAACTGTCCGGCCAGAGTTTCAGAGTTCGTAAAGGTGGCCCGGATAATTATTAAAAATATGAATTTTATTTATTTCGGCTTTTGAATACAAAATAGAAAGTATTTAAATGACGCTAGTGAAGAATTATATGTTTCAAATGGTTGTGATGTATTACGAATGAATGTATAATGTAATACATCACTTGAATGCGCTAAATACAACAACAATTGCCAATAACACATAATGTGTCAATTTTTAACTAGAGCATTTGCATGCGAAGTTACGACAAATGATGCAATACTACTCCTCGGTCGATTCAGTTCTTCGGGTGAGTAGGGGCTTGTATCCTCTTCGAAAATCTGTGCATTAGCATACACAATTCAATATATGACGCAAACATATGAATATGTGTAAGGTAGATGCCTTATAGATTTGGAACTTACGGGCTCAAGGTCTTGGTCGAATTCGTTAAGTTCCGCTACCAATTTGAGCTCATACAACATAACGTAGAACCCGCATTCCCAGCTGCTAACTTGTCTCTTGTACTTTAACACAAAAGGTAGATCACATTGTTAAATACAATCGATCGATGTCGATAATACTAGTGTTATTAATGAGGGAGAAACGTGTAGAGTACCTTGATCTCAGTCATTCCAAACTCCCTCCTAGAGGGATTGACATGATTCAAAACTTGTCTAAGGAGGTTTTCGAAAGACGGGATTGGCGGACGATGGAGAGGATCTATCCAATAAACGTCTTTGGTTTTTTTGTGGATCAAAACCAAGGTCCAATGTTTACTAAATAAAAAATGCATATCCATTTGTCAATAATGACAAAATAAAAGTTAACATGAGATAATAATGTATAGAATTAGTTAATATGAAATGCTTACCCGGAAATGAGTGGTGCTAGGAAGAATAATTTGTTCTCCACACCGAGAGCCTCTCTCATGTAACTTAATCGCTCTGCATCAGTATGACCATATTGTTGGATTCGCTCAGGGCATAGGAAGCCTATCCATGGCTTCAACCGTTTTTGAACTAGTTGATTTAAGAAGCTTGAGAAAAAAAAAGATGAATGGTTAAAATAACGGGGAGAACGGTGCTTGAAAACACACAAGATAATATAGTCTCGACATTAAAATGACTTACAGTTGGAATAAGGACATTAGGGGCTCGGTTGCCTTGTCACCCTTCCATAGATCTTCATAATCACCCCAACACATTACAATTTTCTTTCCAATACCACCAAATAATTCCGTTGGAGCCGGGAATTCGTAGTATCCAAATTTGCAGTGTGTAGACAATTTATCATACAACACCTTCATAGGCGGTATCATAGATTTAACTACAACATCTTTTGGGGCGGTCAAGGGTTGGGGAGTTTTTTTTGTAATTTTTGGCTCAACCTTGCGTGCAACGCTCATAATTGGGTTGTATAGGCTAGCGGGTTGAGTCTCTCCTAAACTCTCGACAACAATTAGCCTACGAGGCCAAAGTAAATACATACCTTCCGCCGGTCCAACAACCTTACACGGGCCTTTGGGTATGGGAATTCGAGCGGTTGAAACCAAAGATTTTTTCAAGCAAACCTCCCCCAAACCGGTTGCAATTTTATCGTCGCCATGCATCTTCGCCGACTCATTGAAAATTCCATTTGCAACATGCATAGTAGGCTTCCTCACTCCACCATCGATATATAATTTGCATGGATATGTGACATCGACCTTGACCTAATTAAAATAGTGGATTCCATTTTTAAAGTAAGGCGAGGTAAACATGCTAAGACTATTAAGAGAACGAATAGAGAATTTGAATAAGAATGCGATCGAAAAGTGAGTTAGTGTGTTTACCTTTTTTGGTCGGTTTAAGTTATCATCACATATGTTTGGTTGTGGCGATGGTGGATTGCCTTGCACCTCACAAACATCGGGTGAATGACGTGAACCACATGAAGGAGGTTCCCAATCGTCGCTTAGATCATTCAAATTTGGTGGGAGAATTGCGCCCGTTTGCTTGGCTATTATGTGGAGAGCTATGTCCCTTTTCATCATATTCTTCACGGCCTCATCAAACTCCTTCTTGGTATCACCGAGCTCTTTTTTTGTATCTCCAAGTTCCTCTTGCAACTTGTTGTACTTGGTATGTCTTGGTGGTTTAGAAGATTTTGGTTTACCGATGAGATCTCTCTTCACCACATGTGATGCATATCCACAAACTCTACCGGGGTGTTCCTTCCGTTCCGTCGCCTTACAAAGGATATCATCGTCTTGTGTGGGAACGAATTCTCCCGAAGAAATTTTCTCTTTGACATCATCCTATCATTTAATAGAAAAAAAATATATGGTAGAAAGAAAAATAGATGGGAATAATATTTGTAATAATATTAGCTCAATATATTCAAAGAAACAACTTACAATATCTTTTATCAACTTCTTGTTTCCCTCGTGTGTGTATTCGCCTTTGCTATCTTGTCGACCAATCAAGAAGCTAGTGAGTTTATCGAACTCTTTAGGATTAACCACCTCGGTGCTCTCCCGCGCTTCCTCTTCCGTCATCCCACTATCCATTTTCTCTTGCACCTCATTTTCTTGTTTTTTGTTTGCATGTTTCATTAATCTTATAGTATAGCCCTCCCTACTCATTGTGTGAGGTGTCGTATTAGCTTTCGCATTGGTGCTATTCGTCAACCTCACACCCTAACACATAAATGAATTTAAGTTATGTGAACGAAGGAGTAATACTAGAATGGTAGGAATTAATCTTACTAGTCGGCCATTCTCCAAGGTGCGTGCTTTGAATATTTTCCAACTTTCTTGTAGAATATCGGTGTAGGCCACCCAAGGGTCCTCATCCTTAAAATCTCCATAAATGTAATGTTTAGACAACATTGCTCTATGATCCCGTGCCGCCTTACTCAAGCGAAACATGGTTGTGTCAAAAAGTTTCTCCATATTTGGGACAACAATTTTGAATGGTACCTACATAAGGTTATAAGAAAATTTGGATAAAATCTCATTCATGTGTACAAAAAATGAAAATACCTTAAATGAAGGTAGAAACTTACCAAACACTCCTCCCATAATTTAGTCTTCTCCTTGTCGGGGACCTCGTGCCAAGATTCATACTTTATATCCACACGAGTTCGACCAATTTTACCAACCCAACTCTTCCATAAATAATACTCTTCCGATATTGGTTCCCCACCATCGTTGAACGTCATGTCCGTCAAAATCCCCTTCTTCATCCTTTTTTGTAAGACGGCACAATATGTCCTAGGACGCCTCACCCCCTTTTTTTTAACACCTCCCGCGGTGCTAGGGGTTTTAGGGATTTTGGGGATTCCTACTACCTTCTTCTTAGGTGGTGCCATAACTCCTCTACAAAAAATAGTTTACATATATTAAATAACCTCACTATTAAGAAAGAATAATTATATGCTAAATTAATGGTAAGTAGTCACTTTAATAATCCTATTATTATCCTATTAGACTAATGGTAAGTAGGGTTTAATTAGGATCCTATTAGACTAATATAAATTGCCTATCACATGCTTCATCCTTAATTCTTTGTAATTAAATTAGTGCATACATATATGACATACTTAACCCTAGATTAGTAGTAACATAACTAGTGACCATCAAGACTAATCAAAAATATAGCCCATAATCCCAATTGATTAATCAAGAATGTAGCCCATAAAACAAAGCTAGTTTGTAGTAATAATTAAGCAAAGCCCATGAACAAATAAGACAAATTAGCCAATAAACAACATTGATTATACAATTGAAGCAAAGTGCCAAGAAATACCTTTTCAAGTAGAATAAAAACCCTAATAGTATGGACAAAGAAGCTATTTTCTTGTTCTAGAACTCAAGAAATGGGGCCAATGTGAGTAATGGTGTTCTTGGTGGTTGGAGAAGAAGATTTTGTTGGTGGAAGAGAGTAAATGGGTGGGAGGAAAGTGAAATTTTCGGAACTAATGTTGAGAATGGGTAGAGGACTAGCTAAGAAAATAGTCTAAGTGTTACTTATTCTGATTTTTTGTACTGTCCGGCTACGTTTCCGAAACCGTAAAGTTAGCCGGATAAGCCAAAAAAAAATTAACCTTACCCGGCTATGTTTCCGATTTCGTAAAACCTAGCCGGAAGTTTTAATTATAAAAGGGGCAGACGGGTTTTTTTTCCCCAAATCTGCAAACCCTCCCCAATTTCATCCCCAAACCAGTCCGCCCCTCTCCAAATTTTTCAATCCAATCTCTCACCATGGTTAGGACTAAAAATCCTTCCACAGGCAAGCAAGTTGCGGAAATCCAACGACAACAAGAGGTGCAATACGAGTCCTCTTCCGAGGAGGAAGGAGAGTCACCTCCAAGAGCCGAAGAACACGTGGGTGGGAGCCGATTAAGCAAGGCCAAATCGAGGAAGACAAAGCGGCAAAGAGGCCATGATAGGCCCCCTGAAGCATCGGCAAGTCAGAATTTCTTCAATCGTAGGGCGGAGGCCAACTATGTCGAATGGTGTGGGCGGAAAACACACACCACCAAGGTGATTAGCCCTACCTCTATTGACACTTTGCATATGGGGTATTTGGTTGCTCATTTTCAGCCTAGTTATTTAGATAAATTGCTCTTGCTTGAATCCCCATGCCATCAAGATGAGGTTGTGCAATTTTATGCAAATTTAGGAGAGTGTGAGTCGAATAACATGTGCACTAAGGTGAATGGTAAACTGATTAATGTCACTAAGTTTCATATAAATGAGGTTCTAGGCTGCCCTTATGTTGATAACTCATACTTGCGCCCTAATCACCCAGAAGGCCCTTATGAGATTTATAATTTCAACAAGTTTCTTGAAACCGGCCCAAACCAACTCTTAGACCTTGAAGCAATGGGACGTAAGTACTTCAAAACTACTTGTCAGGGGGCGGGTAGTTGTCCAGGTGATTTTAATGTTGAGGAGCTTACGGTTGAGCAGAGGATTGTATTTGACTGGGTTTGTCAGAATGTGTATCCATCGGGGGGTCATAGTTGTGAACCTAGTTGTGGACGTGTTCTGCTCTTCTATTACTTGATGGAAGGGTTGAAAATAAATCCTGGACACTCGATAGTTGAATACATGTTCAAGGTGGGGAGAGGGTCGAGGCAATGGTTTCCATATGCCGGACTTGTCACTGAGCTGATTAAGAAGCAAGGTGGAGGTGTTGTTGATCGTCCTGAGCCTCTAGAGTACTACGATGGCGATTGGTTTGATCATAAGGGTTTTGCACTGGATATAGAAACTCAAAGGTACGTCTTGAAGGCCTTAGCTCCGGGCGCAGCAGGAAGAGTTGCTAGGCGAAGAAAACTAGAAGCCAGAGGTGCGAGTTCATCGGGTACAAGTAAGTGAATATATATTTTCCCTTTATTGTTTAGTTTCGCAGGTGAAAATGTGTTTGTTTTCGAAAGCTAATCATTTGTTTGTTTTATAGGTGAGGAGGGCCGGTGGATGCGTAAGCTCTCAAAAATGTGGGAATGCTTCACCGGACAAGTCGACAAGGCTAAAGAAGAAGTAGCAATGCTCCGTGCCGAACAAAGGGCTTACATTGATCGGAAGGGACTTGATCTCCAACTTAGCCCGGAATTGAATGAGCCGTATTTTGGTCATCTGCCATCCTCAAGTGAAGAAGATGCGGCCGGGGGACCATCCAGCAGTAGGGCGACAACCTCATATCCTGGAGAGTAGGGCTTTGTTTCTAGTTAATAATTTGTTCTTTTCTAGTTAAACATCGAATTTGTTCTAGTTAAACATCGAATTTTATCTTTTCGTTTGTGAAACTAATCTATTCTAGTACCTTATTCATATGGATGTAAACTTGGTCGATTTTAAAGATTTGAGTGCTTCAATCTATTTTCATTTATTTTGTACATGCATTTTGTTTAGATAAAGAGGCAAATATGATGGTGAAAATCTGTTTAAGTGTAGTTCCGGGTAGATTTCCGAGTTTTGAAACACTATCCGGATAGTGTTACTTATTTTTCCGAATTCGGAAACCTAGCCGGACGCGTATTTTACTTATCCGGATGGCTATCAGGGAAACCTTCGGGAAAATTGACCAAAAAATGATAATTTTAATTAAATAGTTCCGGCTAGACTTTCAGACATCGTAAACCTACCCGGATAAGCTTAATTTTCCATCCTGCTAGGTTTCCGAGTTCGGAAACGGGTTTATATATATGGGTGATTGACTTTTTTTCAGATCACAACTCACAAACTTCCCCCACATCCCCCAATTCAGAGTTTGGAAATCCCGTCTCCTACCCGGACAAAACTCTCCATCAGTTCCACCACAACCAATTCCCGATCAACCCATGGCACCGAGAAGCAAGATCGCGGCGAGGAAGCCGAATCCAAACTGGTATGATTCTAACAAGTTTATCAGTCTCGATGCTTATAAGTATTATGGTATTCTTGTTAACAATGCTACTGTACTAGACACATATGTGTTGGATAGAGATCGGGTTGAGGAACTAGGTTTAGGCCCTATGGTTGAGAAGTTTGCTATTCAAACTTGTGATGCCTTGTTCGATGTTAGTGATCCCACCTATAAGGATGAGGTGTTGCAATTTTATGCTAATTTTGATGAACCTAGTGATTGTAAGTACACTACCATGGTTAATGGGAAAAGGTTTGAGTTTGATTGTTAGGTGATGAATGAGTTGTTGGGGAATCCTATCAAATCCGATGAGGACCTTTATCCCAACCTCAAGGATGGTCCACTTAATATCTTCTATGCTAATGCGTGGCCGGGAACGCAGATGATTAAACTCCCGTACTTGAATTATCTGAATTTAGGACTTCACTATTTTGGTCGGGACCCATATGATGAAAGTTCAGCCGATGGGTGCAAAATGGCGTTCTGCCCCATTGATGATCGCATTGTGTACGAGTGGGTGCATAGAAGTTTCATCCCCACAGGAGGAAATGTCGGCGAGCCTAATGTTACCACGGTTATGACATTTTACTATGTCGTGAAGGAGGTTCCTATCAATCCCGGGTATGCAATATGTAATTGGATGAGAACTGCGTGGGCTAACGAGCGACATAAGAAAAACCTACCCTACGGGAGCCTAATAACTAAGTTGATCTTGAAATTGGACCCTAATTTCCGATTTGAAGATGATCCCACCCCTTGCAAGCCATACGACTACCACTACTTTGAAAACCATAGGCCGAAATGGACTTTGGCCGATGGAAAATGGATTGTGGCGCCTCCACAACAAAAGGCTAAGCGGGCATCAAGAAGTAAGTCATCTTCACCTCCTTATTCACAATTTATGCTACTTTTTATCATAGTTTAATTCAAATATGAATTTTCATTTTTTAGGTAGGGAGGTGCCCGATGGAGAGCATTCACCGCATGTTTCCAACATGAAAGCTATGTACGCTGGCATGAAATCTAAGGTGCTCACATTGATTGGCGTTAGGAAGGACGCTTACGAGGCAAGGAAGGAGTTGAGAGCCCTCAAGCGTTGGTGATACCGGGCCCAAGTCCAAATACCTCTTGATAGTATGGGCTTGGCCCGTCACAGGATAAAGCTAGTTTGGCAGTATCCGGGTCCGTACAACTCGGACAGCGACACACACTAGAGGACACTCGGAACATGGACCACTCGGGAAGCATGGGTTATTGTATAAATAGTGCCCCTCAGCACTATTCCAAGTAAGTATCTTCTCACTATTCAAGTGATTACCCCTTTTTCTCTCCCGAGATCCATCTTTCATCATCACGCCGGAGGGTCTACCCTCGGGTACCTCCCGGGGTTCTGTCTTGCAGGACCAGGTATTGGATCGGGGACCAGGGGCCTACCCGGACCGACCAGGCAGGCAGCATCAAGTTGGCACGCCCGGTGGGACACGATCTGTGTTCACAAAAAGCATTAAGATGCCGCCTCGAGGTCGGCCGCCGCGAAGAGGTAGAGGAGGAAGAAGACCGGAAGCAGTAGAAGAGGACCTTACTTTGCGCCAAATGAGGGATCGAGCGCGCAAAGGGAAGGCTCCAGCGCATTCGGATCCAGACGTCTCTGAAGGAGAGTAAGAGCCGGAGGGAGAAAGGGAACCGGAAATGACGCAGGACGATCGTGACAGAAGGGAGTTCGCTGCCACCTAGGAGGAGGAGTACCGTCGTTGGCTGGCGGCAAAGCAAGGATCGGGATCGGGGACGAAACCGACTAAAGAACGGTCGAACCCTCCAGTGACTGAGGTTCGGGTACCCCCGGTTCAGCCTGGGTCAGGATCTAACCCGACCCCGACGGGACCTCCTGCGGGTTTACCTCCATTGGCTGCAGAGGTGGTCAGCCGGGGACCCCCTGCTGTTCACGGGCAGGAGAGTCTTCAGCCTCCGGTTGTGATAGACTTGGAAAGGCAGGCCGGGAGTGTAGGGCAACCAGCCGGAATGGTGCCAGGATATGGCCAGGGTGGGGGCTATCTCGGTTATGGAGCTCCAGGACACGGGATGATTCAACACGGATACCAGGGGTACCCCCCGGCACCAGGAGGGTATTACGCCCAACCCCTGGAGCCTCGGGGGGCTGGGCCCCCGGGATACAAGGACCGGTGTGGATGCAGAGCCAAGCACCAATGGCCGGATATGCTATGGCTCAGCCGGCCCCAGTCGCAGGAACCTATGGCGCATACCCGGTGGTTGTAGATCGGGCCCCGGCGGCTCTAAACTCGGTAGAGGAGAGGTTGGATCGGTTGATAGGAAGGAATGGAGGAAGGCCTACCTCCGGGAGTGTAGGGCAACCAGCCGGAATGGTGCCAGGATATGGCCAGGGTGGCTATCCCGGTTATGGAGCTCCAGGACACGGGATGATTCAACACAGATACCAGGGGTACCCCCCGGCACCAGGAGGGTATTACGCCCAACCCCCTGGAGCCTCGGGGGGCTGGGCCCCCGGGATACAAGGACCGGTGTGGATGCAGAGCCAAGCACCAATGGCCGGATATGCTATGGCTCAGCCGGCCCCAGTCGCAGGAACCTATGGCGCATACCCGGTGGTTGTAGATCGGGCCCCGGCGGCTCTAAACTCGGTAGAGGAGAGGTTGGATAGGTTGATAGGAAGGAATGGAGGAAGGCCTACCTCCCCCTGGATAGGTTACATCAGCACTTTCCCTTGGCCGATGGGAATGAGAGTCCCGGAGGGGGTGCCGACCTACAGTGGGGAGACTGATCCGGAGGAATTTGTCAGGACGTATCATAACGTCATGGGAACACGTGACATCCGGGAGGAGCTTATGTGCAAGCTGGTGAGCTCGTATCTGAGGGGAAGCTGTTTGTCATGGTTTGAGGCGCAACTCTCGGAAAGTTTTAGGAATTACTATGATTTTTCGAGGGCTCTGATGCATAGATATGAGACCAAAACAAAGAAGTACCTCCCTTTGGCCGAGGTGGCTTATAGTCGGCAGTCGGCAAAGGAGGAAGTTCGGGGTTTCCACAGAAGGTACATGGACGATTCTATGAAGGTGATCGACAGAGATGCTCAAGTGAAGGCCCTGATAGAAGGATTCATTGCAGGGTTGAGAGATGAGGTGTTGTGGGCAAAGCTCATGGAGAATATCCCGACCACTTTTCATCAGTTGGATCTTGAGGTGGAGATGTATTGTTCGCTTCTCGAAGGGAGCAAGAAGAGGAAGGAGGAAGGGTACTTCGAGGACAAGGGGATGGGGAAAGGTGATAAGGCTCGGGTCGCTGATCCTGTCAGGAGGGAAGCAGGCCCGGCTCCAGTGAGGCCGAGGGTAGACCCCCCTCGGGCTGAAACATTTACTCCCCTGACGAAAACCCGGTCAGAAATCCTGACAATTCATCGAAACCTGTTTCAAGCCCCGGCCCCCATACCGGGAAATCCGACTCCAGCGAATGCAGCTAAATATTGTGCTTTCCACAAGTCTAATGGACACACAACAGATGGTTGCCGAAGCTTAAGGGTGGAGATTGAGAAGTTGATCGAGAGAGGGCAGCTAAGAGACTGTGTGAGCCAGGAAAACCAGCGTCCGGCGGTGGGGCAGCAGGCCGGAGCGGGTAGGAAAAGGAATTGGAGGAACAGGCCACGAAATGATAACCAGCGAGGGGCGCCGGCACCGGCTGCCCAGCCGGGTGCGGCAGCTCTGGTTATGGCCCCGGAACCGGTTAATCAGGTCCCTCCCCGGATGATAAATGTCATACATGGAGAAGTAGGTGGTGGGCCCCAGTCCCACGCAGCGGCTAAGGCCCGGAGCCGGTATGTGCCGGCTGGTGAGGACAGGGAGAAGAGACTGCGCCCTACCGAGGCCATCACCTTTTCGGATGAGGATCCGGTGCCCAATCTAACGCCCCATACGGATCCGATGGTGATCACAGCGGAGATAGAAGGATTCACGGTCAAGCGAGTGTTTATTGATGACGGAAGCAGTGTGGAAATCATGTTTGCTTCTTGCTTCGACCAGCTGGGAATAGGCCGCCACAACCTTCGCCCGAGCACCTCTCCCTTGTCAGGGTTTACCGGCCGCACAGAGCATCCCTTGGGGGTGGTGTCCTTAACTGTAACAGTGGTCGACGACCTGGACAGGAGCAAGAAGACATCGGTCCGGTGTAACTTCGCGGTTATAGACGCTCAGTCCCCATACAACATCATCATCGGCCGGCCGTGGATGGCTCAAGCCAGGGCCATTTGCTCGACGTACCATTTGACCATGAAGTTCCCAACCAGTCAGGGGGTGGCGACGGTTCGAGGAAGCCAGTCCACGGCCAGAAGTTGCATGCTCACTGCCCTTCAGGAGGCTAGGAAGGCCCCGGTTGGAGCAATGCAGGGAGAGGTAGGTCCGGGGGATGTAGAAGATATGCAGGTGGGAAGCCGAGGCATGATCAAGGTCGGGAGAAAAATGCCGACCGATGTGAAGGAAGAGTTACGATCCTTGCTTTCAAAATACGAAGATGTGTTTGCATGGGAAGAGAGGGACTTCACAGGTGTACCTCCGGAGTTAACTCTCCACAAGCTGAATGTATACCCCGAGTTAAAGCCGATCCGACAGAAGAAAAGGGCCTTGGCAGGGGATAGGGCCGAGGTGGTGAGACAGGAGGTGTTGAAATTGCTGGAAGCCGGGGTAGTAGAAGAGATTATATACCCGGAATGGTTGGCTAACCCGGTGTTAGTAAAGAAGCACAATGGGTCTTGGAGAATGTGTATCGACTTCACTGATCTTAACAAATGTTGCCCGAAAGACAGTTACCCTCTTCCCCCGGTTGACCGGTTGGTGGAAGCCATCACCGGGTACGAGGCTTTGGCTTTCTTCGATGCATACCGGGGCTATCACCAGATTCAAATGTCGGGAGAGGACAAGCCGAAAACAGCTTTTATCACAGATTTCGGAACCTATTGCTACAGGCGGATGCCGTTCGGCTTGAAGAACACAGGGGCGACGTACCAGCGGATGGCAGACTCGATATTTCGAAATCAGCTGGGCCGAAGCATGGAGCTACACGTTGACGACATGGTGGTGAAGAGCCGAAGCTACCCAGGTTTCTTAGAAGACTTGGAAGAGATGTTCGGCATTCTAAGGAAGGTCAACCTGAAGCTAAACCCCGAGAAGAGTGTGGTAGGAGTAGCGGCTGGGAAGTTCCTCGAATATATGGTGTCTAGCCGGGGGATTGACATCAATCCGGAGAAGGTGGAGGCGATAAGCCGGATGCAGTCGCCAAAGAACGTAAAGGAAGTGCAAAAACTGATGGGTTCCCTGGCAGCCTTGAGCCGATTTCTGTCAAAAGGTGCCGAGAGACAACTTCCCTTCTTCAACATATTAAGGAAGGCAAAGAAGTTCGAGTGGACGGAGGAGTGTGAGTTCGGGGATCTGAAGGAACATTTGAGCCGGCTCCCGACCCTCTCGAAGCCGAAGGAGGGGGAGGATTTGCTCTTATACTTGTCCGCATCCGCATCGGCTGTCAGTGCGGTATTGGTCCGAGAGGAAGACGGGAGGCAGTGTCCGGTATACTTTGTCAGCCGGGCATTACAAGGTCCGGAGACTCGGTACACAAGCTTGGAGCAGCTGGTGTTGGCGCTGGTTTACGCCTCAAAACGATTGCGCCCGTATTTCCAGGCTCATCCGATTGCGGTCCTGACCAACCACCCCCTGAAGCAGGTGATGCTCAAGCCAGAGGCGTCGGGACGTTTGATGAAGTGGGCCATAGAGTTGGGGGAACACGAGATAACATATCAGCCGAGGAAAGTCATTAAGGGACAGGCAATGGCGGATTTCCTGACAGAGATGGTCGGGTCAGACACGGTCGCCGAAGAAGAGCCTGAAGCAAGCCCGGGATGGACGTTGCACGTCGACGGGTCAGCGCATGCAGGAGGCAGTGGAGCCGGGGTGTTGTTAACATCCCCAGAAGGAGAGGAGTACCACTATGCGTTGCACTTTGATTTTAAAACCACAAATAATGAGGCAGAATATGAAGCGTTGGTAGCAGGACTCAAGCTTGCTCGGGAATTGAAGATAGGAAAGATCCGGGCCTTCAGCGACCCTCAGATTGTAGTTCAGCAGGTGAATGGGGAATACGAAGCAAAGGAGAGAAGTTTGCAGAGGTACTTGGAGCTGGTCCAGCCCATGATCCGGCAGTTCGATAGTTTCAGCCTGGAGCAGGTGCCGAGAGAACAGAATGAAAAGGCCGACGCGTTGAGCAAGTTGGCGTCTTCGAAGTTGAAGCCAGGGCAGAAAGCGCCTCTCAGAAGGGAGACACTGGAAAGGAGAAGTTATGAACAGGTTGATGAGATCCTGGCAGTGGAGGTGGTGCCAGAAGACTCTTGGATAGCTCCAATCCGAGCGTACCTTTTGACAGGAGAGGTCCCGGCCGACCGAGTGGTGGCTAGAAAAATCCGGGTCAAGGCGCCGAAGTATACACTCCAGGAAGGGGCACTGTACAAAAGAGGCTATCTCCAGCCATTGTTGAAATGTGTGGAACAGCAGGAAGGCAAGTACCTGGTCCGGGAAGTTCATGAAGGCCCGAATGGTAGTCATCAAGGAGCCAGAACTGTGGCCCGGAAGATTTTACGGATGGGGTACTATTGGCCTACCATGTTTGAAGACTCGCAGGATAGGGTTCGGTCATGCCTTCAGTGCCAGAAGTTCGCACCGCTAGTGCACATACCCAGGGAAGAGATGATGGGGATAACAGGTGCCTGGCCCTTCAGTAGATGGGGACTGGATCTGGTCGGACCTTTTCCTACTGCTCCCGGCAGCTTGAAGTACCTGATTGTGGCTATCGATTACTTCACCAAGTGGGTGGAAGCCGAGCCCTTGACTAACATCCGGGGGTCTACCTGCGTGAAGTTTTGTTGGAGGAACATCGTATGCAGGTTCGGAGTTCCGAGGGCCATATTAACCGACAATGGAGCATAGTTTGAAAATGATCCTTTCAAGTCTTGGTGCGTGAAATATGGGATAAGTCAGAAGCTGACGTCAGCTTATCACCCGCAAGCTAACGGCCAGGTGGAGGTGACGAACCGGACAATCGTAAGTGGGATTAAGGCCCGGCTACAGGGAGCAAAGGGTAACTGGGTGCACGAGCTCCCGAGTGTTTTGTGGGCTCATCAGACTACGGAAAGTTCGGCAACCGGAGAATCCCCCTACAGTCTGACGTATGGATCCGAGGCAGTAATCCCGGCCGAGATTGGCATCCCTAGTCTTCGGACAGCCGAGCCGGTCCCCGAAGAAAAGAATGAGGAGGAAATCAGGACAAATCTGGACCTGTTGGAGGAAAGAAGAGAGAGGGCGGCCTTGCACGAGGCTAAGGTGAAGGAGAAAGTTAAGAAGTACCACGACAGGAGAGTAAGGAAGGAGCAGTTCAAGGTAGGAGACAGAGTTATGAGAAGAAACGACAAGAGTCACCAGGAGCCGGAAGGCAAGCTGGCACCCAACTGGGAAGGACCGTACCGGGTGATAGAAGCCCACCCGGGCGGGAGTTATGTGCTGGAAGATCCAGCGGGGAAGGGAGTCCCCCGAAGGTGGAACATAGCAAACCTTAGGCGGTTCTATGGATAGTCTCTGGCACTTGTTGCTTAGATAGAATAGCCTCTGGCACTTGATGCCTAGGTAGAATAGCCTCTGGCACTAGATGCCTAGGTAGGATAGATCCCCGGCAGTAGGAGCCTGGGATAGAAACCTAGAGGTCGGATGACCGAAGGGTAGGAAGGGAGTGTCCTGGAAGCAGAGACTTTTTTGTAACAAGGGTGTATCCCTTTTGACCGATGTTAAAATATGAATGCGCGCATTAGAGTTTTAAAACTGAAAGAGATGTCATAAAATGAAAATTATTATACATGTCTGAAATAAGATGAAAGGTTACAACAGGACATGAAGTCCGATCCTATCTACGGGCCCCCGACGAAGAGGCTTCGCCGGGAGGACCTCCCCGGGTCTCGCGTCGGCTCCGCTGGACAACCTGCTCCAGCATGCGTTGTTCCTCGTCTTGATCCCGGGGAAGATCTGGATTCTCGCTTCCATCACCCCCCGGCTCGGCGGTTGATCTGGAGGTAGGGATGGGAACTCCGGTACGGCCACCTCGACCTCCTGCTCGGACTAAAGGGTGGGGAGCGCTGGCACGGCCACCTCGACCTCCTATTCGGATTGGAGGCTGGGGGACGCCGGCATGACCACCGCGGCCTCCTATTCGGACTGAAGGCTGCCCCGCTCGCGGTCTGGTTGAGTTACTCCCAGTTAGAGTAGCTTTTTGTTTCCCTTTGTCATTTCGAGCCGGCTGGGAGCCCGAGGCAGGAGAGGGACCGGAGGGTTGATCAGGAGCTGGAGTACTCTCCGAAGGAGGAAACTGAGCGCGGAACCGGGCAGCAATGGTTCGGAGTCTGGCTAAGCGTCGTTCAGAAGCCTCCAGATCTAGGAGTTCAGGAGTATGCTCGTAACGCTCATAAGCCAAATCAATATCTTCAAGAGGAGGTATCTGAGACACAGAGGGAGAGACTACAATCCGGTTCAGAATGTTCTTCCTCCAATCAATTGCGGCTTGATAGGCCGCTGCCCAGACGCCAGAGGTCCGTTCAGAGCTCTCCATCCAGGCTATCAGATCGTCAACTGCCCGGGGAACGTCGGTCAGCAGGGGAATGCTAACCGCTCCCTGACGCAGTCCGAGCAGGTGATATGATAGGTGAACTAGTACAAGTTGCTACTGGAGAGTCCGGTTCCTGGTCGCGAGCTTCTCATTCTCCACTTCAAGTTTGGTCGCGTGTTTCCGAAGATCGGTTTGTACTCTGCATTCTCATACACTTGCCGTAGTACAGCCGGAGATCGTGCCATACCTCATCCAATTCCTTCTGGATCCGAAGTTGGAAATTGCGATGCTGGGCCTCCTGCTCCGATAAGACAAGGTCGAATTCGAGGACTTTGTCGATGCTCTCAAAGGCGAGCCTGTAGCACTTCGGCAGGGAACCGAAGTCCTCTTGAATCTGGAGCAGGCATGTGATCAAGCAATCGGCGTCGGAAAACTCTGAGATCAGGGGACCAAGCCCCCCCTCGGATAGAAGGTCAGTCAGACTCGGACAACCGGCTCCAGCTGAAACCTGGGAAGGAACTGGGGGGCTGAGGACTCGGGAAGGATCCTGGTGGCAAAAGGATGGAATCAGAACAAAAAAAATGTATATACAGTAAAAACAAGGCCAGTGCTGACAAAAATTGCAAAGGAAGTGTTTATTATTAAAATGAAGGTCCGGAGTTCAAGACCCGGGAAGGAAATTACAAAACTGGAAAACGAAAAAGGGAAAAATCTAACTAACATTCTGAGTTGCTCCCCCTTGGTTGTCCCCGTCATCGCTGTTGTCACCGTCCGAATCATCGTCGGAAAAAAGTAGAGGAGGAGAAAGAGGGGTCTCGGCGGTCCCTGGGTTCGCCTGGCCGGCCTCTGGGGATGAAGATGTCTCAGCCTCAAGATCCTTTGGATCGAACAGTCCCCTGTAATGCCCATATACGGTGCAGTATTGAGGGAAGTTCTCATCTTCGGGCAGATCGGCTCCGGAGACGGGAGCAGGGGGAAGAGGGCCAGGAAGCCGAACCAAATCAGTCGACCAGCTTCGGACATCCTCGGTCGACATTTGCTTCTCCCGTAACGCATCCCATAGCTTTGGAGAGAGGCCCTTCATGCCACCTTTCTGGAGGGTGTTCACCAGATGAAGTTGTTGGTCCTCGGCGTTCGGGTTATACCATTGTCGTTTGAACGACGCTCAGATTGGAGGAGGGAACCAGCCCCGAACCTGCATGTAGGTATTATGGCACTGGTGGGCGTTGGCGGCCATGTTCAGTTCGGTTAGACGGAGTGACAGGGTTTGGCTTGCCAGAACCTTATCAACAACGGCTTCGGCGAACTCCAGCCGATCCTTGTAGTTCGCCGCCTGAGCAGCTTCCAGTTCTTTCTCCAGGGCACTCACCCTGGCCCGAAGTTGAGTCGAGATCTCTCTCTCGGCCCGAAGCTCGTTCTCCTTCTCGGCCCTCAGTTCTTCTTCTTTTCCTTCGAGATGATGCCCGAGGAAGGAAACAAGGGCGGCTTGAAAAGCAGGGGAGTTAGCAAACTCAGAGCTGAGAAGTTGAACCTGCAGGATAGATGAGTTTTTTTTTTAAAAAAAAAAAAAAAAAAAGAGAGAAGGACAGTAAAGGAAAGATACCTTAGGGTTGGCAGATGATACTTGGGGAGTATTGACAGAGGATGATGGGGTTGGAGATCCACTCATCCAATGCTTCTTCCTGCCATGATCGGAGCTCTCCCCTTTCCGCTTGCCGGGAACGAAGGGGGGGGGGAGGAGGAATCTCAGGGGCGGGGATGGTGGTGTACCTAGACACAGGTGACCTGCCATCTCCAGCCGGGGGCCATAGGGGCATCCCTCGGCCAAGGGGTAGCCCCGGGATAAGCACGGGAGTACCTAGGGTTCCGGCTGGAACAACAGCAGCATTGACTTCGACAGGATCTCGAGTGGACTCCTGCTGAGCTGTCGCTTCGGCCACAGGCACCTCCGGACGCCCTTGGCTAACCTCAGGCTCGGGTGAGAGATCAATGATATCAATAGGACCAAGGTTGAGGGGTCCCGAGCCAAGGGGAGGAGTCTGACCGGTCCCTTTCGTCTTGTTCTTATCTTGTTGACGCCCCTGCTGCGAGTCAGGACCAACATGGCGGTCCTGATCGCCCCTTGTCTTGTTCTTGTCTTGTTGGCGACCCTGCTGCGAGTCAGGACCAACATGGCGGTCCTGATCGCCCCCTGCCTTGTTCTTATCCTCGACCTGCTGACCCTTCGGCTGCGGGTTGGTTTCGGCCAAAGGATCCGGATGGGCATTCTTGTGCGGGCCACCCTTCTTTTTCTTCTCCGATGGAGCTGGCTCAGGGTCGGCCCCAGTTCCTGCTGGGGTGACCTTCCGGCCCTTCTTCTTGGGGATTGGCACCTCAGGGTTATTTTCCAAAGTAGGGGCTGAAAGGAAGAAGATAGTCGATTAGAATTTGAATTAAGAAGAAGCAAGGAAAAAGGTAGAAGTTAGATCTACCCAAAACAGGCCAAGTGACGACCCAACGGCTGTCCTGGAAGGCACTGGCCGGGTATATAGCGCGGGGGAAGAGATACAGCGAGTTGCCAGCAAGCCAGTATTGGTCAAGGTTGAGAGTGTCCGAGGCCAGGGCAGTATGAGATGCAAGCTGAGTATCAGGAAGGAAGGCTTCCCGGGCGTCGACGACGACGTTGTTATTCCAGCCGGGGACCGGGAAGAGTTCAGGGTTGACCTTCACATACCCCTTATGCTGCCAGTTCTTCGTCGAGTCCTTTTTGCCGAGGATGAAGTCCTGGACCCCGGGCCGTGCTTGAACGGTATAGATCATCTCTTTACCCGGGCACTTGATAAGCATATAGAAAGACCTCCACAGATTGAAAGAGGGGTCAATCTTGCATCGGAGGCTCCTGACCAGAAAGCCCATCATCACCGCAATCACGTTCGGATGCAGTTGGCACCGTGAGATTGTATAGAACTCCAGAAACCGGGAGTACAACGGGGGGAAGGGAAGACTTAAACCCCACGTAAAGTGAATCCGGGGGATGCACCGGACAGACCTCACGGACTCCTCGGCTGAAACAGAGGAGATCTGGGCGTTCAAGGGTATCGGAACCCCCATGCCGCTGAGGCACATGGTGGTCCAGACGTCAGCCGTCAGTTCAGCCTTTCGGGCGTCGTCTATCTCCCTCTGCTCCCGGTTCTTGGAGCGTTTGAAGATAGGACCAGATGGAGAGACGTTGCTGCAAAGATGAATCGGTTTGTAGGACGCCGACGAGCCAACGGAAGCTGAAGCGGGAGGAGCAGTACTCTGAAGAGAGTAAGTCACAACGGCATCGGACTGATTGTTATTGGAGGACTGAGCATTGTTGGGTGCCATAGTGATTGAAGAGGAGAGAGAATATGAAGATTTGGAGAGAAAAAATGGCAGCAAGGTTTTGGAAAGTTGAAAGCGATTTGTGAAAATGATTGGGGAAAAAGGCCTATTTATAGAAAGCAAGAAAAGGAAGGCGAAAAAGCGACTATTAAATGGGTTTGGGACGCGAGAGAACAATGATGACAACCATTAATCGTTCTTGAAAAGAGCGCGCCCGTCTCATTTTTGTCGGGCCGGGGCGAATACAAAAAGCCAATCCTCCCGCCCTCGGATCAGAGGAGTTCATACCCTCGGACGGAAGAATCGGCTTCCGGGGGGCTAGTGGTGATACCGGGCCCAAGCCCAAATACCTCTTGATAGTATGGGCTTGGCCCGTCACAGGATAAAGCTAGTTTGGCAGTATCCGGGTCCGTACAACTCGGACAGCGACACACACTAGAGGACACTCGGAACATGGACCACTCGGGAAGCATGGGTTATTGTATAAATAGTGCCCCTCAGCACTATTCCAAGTAAGTATCTTCTCACTATTCAAGTGATTACCCCTTTTTCTCTCCCGAGATCCATCTTTCAACATCACGCCGGAGGGTCTACCCTCGGGTACCTCCCGGGGTTCTGTCTTGCAGGACCAGGTATTGGATCGGGGACCAGGGGCCTACCCGGACCGACCAGGCAGGCAGCATCAAGCGTGCAGAAGGATTTTCCACAAGTGGGGACGCCTCGCAGGGACATGGTGGCGGTGATCATGACACAGACTATGACATGGGGCCTTGATTTAGTTTAATTTGTTTTGAATTTTTAGTTAAGTATTGATTTGCCTTATCGAATAATATTACATTTTAACTGTATTTCAGTAACGTTTGAATGCTACGGATTTTGATCAAATGTTTGTGCATTTACAATTCCTACAAGTGTTTGCAGTATCAATTTTATATAACTACTGATTAGTGAGTGCGCGCTAGTTTTCGCCTAAAAATAATACTTCCAGTTAGATTTACGAACTCGGAATTTTAGCCGGATAAGTCATTTTATGATTACTAAACCGGATGTCAACCAGGGAACCCGTCTGGAAGTTGAATAAAATGCCTTGCCAAAACAAAAAACTTCCGGGTAACTATTTTCCGAACTCGGAAATCTAGCCGGACAGGCTTGTTCAACATTTGCTTATCCGGATGGTTAGCCGGAAGTAGGTAAACCCTAATTTTACACTATCCGGGTAATGTTTCAGATACCGTAAAACTACCCGGATAGGTTAAAATTTGAGATTTGTCGACTTTCTTTTATTCTATTGGATAGATCAAACAAAGGTGCAACCAAATGTTTACATGAATTACATATTCAAACTAATTTTGGACTAGTTGTATTATGAATAGCTGATAACACAAAAAGATCAACGACTAACGCCTCAACTTAGTTTTCGGCTTAACTTTGAAAATCAACTTCCTCTTCCGTTCGTTTCCTTTACTGTCTATCACTATGCGTTCGGCGTGATCGGATCTTGCGCGATATATTGACATGTTTTCCTCTGTTTCCTCCATATTAATCGCGTCTTTCTTCGTTGGCACAAAAATGTGAGCAGCTCGTTTGTCATACTCCTCGAATAGCTCATCACCACACACCATTTGTTTCCCATCAAGAACAATCTCGTAGTGCCGATCAGAAGGATCCTGAACATAGTAAACTTGGTCACCTTCGCCAGCAAGTATGAACGCATCCGACTTTGATCCCACTTTCTTCCTATCAACCAATTGAAACCTTAAAGGATCGGTCTTAGTTCCTGTCTTTTGATCAACCCACTGACACTTGAATACAACCACCTTCAATGCCACATAGTTTAACTCCCAGATCTGAACAATGGTACCGAAATACCTATCAAATGAGTAGGATCCTTCTGGATTTTTCTTCCGCGACACAGCGATTGATTCGGAAAATGTAGTCACACCGCTATTCTGCGAAACACCTTTAGCATCGCTCTGTTTGGTCCCGTACGAGTAACCCTTCACATCATAGCCGCTGTAGCTGATAACCGTCGTAAGCGGCCGTCTGGATAGCCATTTCACGTCCTCGGGATGGTCACCAATCTCTACCGTGTCCCTTAACCACTCACAAAAGGTTCTAATATGCTCATCATGTAGTTGGAAAGGCTTTAGGGTTGGGTATAGACTTCTCAATTCCTCCATATGAATGTCAACGTAAGGGCGAACCGATTCATGGTTTCGCATCACATACAGATGAGCAGCCTGCAAATCGACCGCTGGCGGGTTATGCAGCGTGCCTCTAGTTCCATGCCCGTTGAAACGAAAATCATGCCTCGAGGTGGGTAGTCCAACCGTGTCAACCTCATCTAAGTAAGCCGTACAAAATTCAATCGCCTCCTCCGCGACAAAGCTAGATACAATGCTTGCGTCAGGCCTGTACCTATTCTGCGAAAAGAATTTAAATATCTTCATGTATCTCTCGAAAGGATACATCCACCGGAGAAACACCGGACCACACTCCTTGATCTCCCGCACAAGATGGACAATCAAATGCACCATTATATCGAAGAAAGAAAGGGGGAAATACATCTCTAATTGGCACAATACTTCAACTACCATTGTCTGCAGCTTATCTAGCTTACGACGGCTAACTGTTTTCTGGCAAATTCCCTTAAAAAATAAGCAGAGCTTGCTGATGCACATCCTAACGTGGTTTGGAAGAGAACCATGAATGGCAATTATGTTCAAGTCTTGCATCAAAGTGTGACAATCATGTGATTATAACCCTATCAATTTTTGATCCTTAACATTGACACAGTTACCAATGTTTGAGGAAAAATTAGAGGGTACCTTCAAATCTTTTAGGCACTGCAAATATTTTGTCTTCTCAGCTGACGACATATTGTAGCAAGCTGGAGGCAAGAAAGTGTTCCCATCCTCGATTACAGGAGCCAGTTCCTTTCTAATACCCATTCTGTCCAAGTCTTTACGTGCTTGAAGTCCATCTTTGCTTTTTCCAGGAATATTCAGCAGCGTACCAAGCAAACTATCGCAGACATTCTTCTCAATGTGCATTACATCTAAACAATGTCTGACAGCCAAGTGCTTCCAATATTGTAAGTCAAAGAAAATGGATCGTTTCTTCCAAGGGCCGGGGATGGGCATCTTCCTACGGTTTTTCCCAAAATCATTTTCAATATCCTTGATTTTCTCGAATTCCTCCTCGCCACTGATAAGAGGGGGGCGGTGCATTCTCTTCCTTCCCATTAAACCAGTTCTTAGCCTTACGGAACTCGTGACTGCATGGTAAGAAACGACGATGTCCTTGATAAACAGTTTTTCTCCCGTGTTTTAATTGAGAGAAACTAGTATTCTCCTCACAAACAGGACAAGCTAGATGACCTTTGACTAAATAACCAGCTAGATTACCAAGTGCAGGGAAATCATTCACAGTACAGAACAACATTCCTTTCAACTTAAACCATTCCTGCCGATATTCATCCCACGTCCAATTCTCTTCGAACCACAGTTTCTGAAGGTCGTCAACTAAAGGTTCTAGGAACACATCAATGTCATTACCAGGCTGCTTTGGCCCTGCTATCATCAACGACAACATAACATATTTCCTCTTCATGGTCAACCACGATGGTAGATTGTAAATGACAACCATCACAGGCCAAGAACTGTGTGTACTACTCAAATCTCCATACGGATTCATACCATCAGTGGATAAACCCAACCTTACATTCCGAGCTTCCTTCCCAAATTCAGGATACAATTCATCAATTTTCTTCCACTGATCACCATCTGAACAGTGTGCAATCACATCATCATCTTCAACCTTCTCTCTATCTGCGTGCCATGTCAAGTTCTTTGCTTCTTCCTTGTTAGCAAACAACCTTTGAAGCCTAGGTATAATGGGGAGATACCACATGACCTTCGCGGGAACACGTTTGTTGGTTTCCTTAACAACATCTCCTCCCACATCCACTTTTTGTTTCACAGCTTTGTATCATGACTCGCCACAAACGCTACAATTTTCCAATTTCATCTCATCTTCCCCTCTAAACAACATACAATCATTAGGACAAACATGAATTTTCTCAAGTTCCATACCCATTGGTCATAGTACCCTCTTGGCAGCATATGCCCTATCAGGCAATAAATTATCAGTGGGAAGCAGCTGTCTAATCAACTCCAGCGCCTCTGTTAATGCCTTATCTGAAAGCCCATGCTTGGCTTTTAAATTCATCAACAATAAGGTCGCGCTTAGAATAGTGTGGATTGACCCCTCATACAAAGGGGTCTGCTTATCATTATATATCGCTTCAAGCGCCTCTGGTTTCCAAAAAAATGCATGGCAACATCATCTACCAAGTCATCCAATTTATCGTCATAATTACCAACCATTTCGTTTTCTCCTACAACCTCCATTGGTTCATTAACAACAACAGTGCTACGTTCTTCCCCATGCCATACCCACGTGGTATAGGAATTTGGGAAACCCCTAACAATCAAATGTTCACGCAAACCTTCAACTCCTAAATACACATCGTTAGTGCAATCCTTACAAGGGCACCGCATGGCCGACTGATTTTCTACTCTTGCATTATCAGAAGCAACATCAATGAAATATTCAACCAGTCCCATATACTCTGGTGAGGTCCGACGATTCTCCCTAATAATCCTACTACGTTCCATACTTGTGTACCTATTTTCATAAATTTTAGCAAATATTAATGAATTCATTCATCTACATCGTGCTACTTGACAACATATCAAATACAATATGGTTTCATAAACACAAATAACTAGAAATCAACACGCAAGTTCATATATTATTCAACGAAATTAGGGACACACATACATATTCATGCTTGAAATTAACAAACATCCGCCCATCAATACTAAATTTAGCGGGAGATTACCTCATCGCGGCCTAGGATTCAGCGAGCCCAAAGATTAGGAGATTCTCTGCGTCCTTCAACCCAAAACAAAGATGGAATAGAGTAGATAGAACAAAAGGATCCGTTTCTCGTTTAATAAGATTCTGTTTTAGCTCATCCGGGGACGTTTTCGAAATCGTAAATATTGCCCGGCCATTTTCCCCTCTATCCGGGTAAGTTTACGGTACCGTAAACTTACCCGGACGACTTTTTGACTTGACTCCACCGACGTCAGAACTTTGCCCCGTCGACTTGACCGTCAAAGTCAAGCTGGTCAACGGGGAAAGTTCCGTCTAGCCATTTCCGGTGTCGGAAATGTAGGCTGGTCGGCGGTTAAACGCAACCGCCGACCAAAAATGGCAGTTACACGGCGGTTGCATCACAATCGCCGTGTAATAAGCCATCCGGCTAGAGAATGGAGATTTACGAGTTCGTAAATCTAGAAAGACGGCGGTTTCCTTATTTTCCCGCGGAACCGCCGTCCTCCGGCGCCGTTTTCCGGCCTCTTTCTACTAGTGCTATTATCTTATATACACTACGCCTTACGCTTACAACCTTCTCTAAGATGTCACTGACATAAGCATCAGATTGTCTACCCCTGGGCCACCCCGGGGTTTTGTCTTGCAAATCAGTTCGTGAGCTGGGTTCGTGATCAAGTGCGGGTTCCAAACATCCATCAATATATATGACATACAATTTCTCCGTTTAAGTATGAAATAAAATTCTTGTAATTTACTGATTAATTGGTAAGATGTATTAAACTAAATGTATTAATATTTTTAATTAAATATTATATTATAATCTCAAGTTTAACTCAATATTATTTATATTAAGTAAGAACTATTTTGACATATTATATTATAATTCTCAATATTTATAATTATTATAAATTCATTATTCAACATTCGGTGCATTTGCGACAAAAACTAATCCAGTTATATAAATTGAAAAGACAGCTTAATTACCCTCGTCAATAACGGTTAAATTAATAAAAGTGATCAATTTTGAAATATTTTAGAAAGCTCGGTAATCAATAAGTTGTAGAGCTGTTCCAATAGAACACAAATTAGAGATCTAATTCACAAACAACATATCAAACTGTGATTGTTGTAGCATTTGGAGATGAATTAAACTGCTTCAAGTTTTATTTGATTATTTTTAGTTGCTTTGTATGTTCGGCAATTGTGTTTGTTTTGCGAATTCCAAATAAATTTTGATTTTTTGAAATTGAATGAATCACGAAGAAATATATACTCCTCTGTTGGAACTTGATAGGGGTACTAGCTAGGTCAGGGAAATTCGGGCTTCTATCTATATATATATTCGATATGTTCACTTAATATAAAGGCTATAATCTCAAATAGTATTACTCTCAAGATACTCTGTGCTTTATCAATATTCAGAGAATCAGAATCAAATTAAAGCACACACGATCCACAGTCCGTTTGCAATTTTCAAGGAGTCGGCGTCCATAGTTGTGCAACATGAACTGATTAGGTGGTGCATTTGATATTTTTTTCATAATGCAGTGAACAAATATGTCATGGAAGAGAATTAATCTTTTCAGAAAAGACCAGTTTACTCTATTAAGAGATTTCAATAGATCTACTTTTAGAATACAGTTTTAATAAAGAACTTAAAACTATAAGCATCAGGTCCTAAACTGCATGCTGGATTTATAGGCTCTGGAATTAAATCAAGTAGTTCCATGGGTCAAGTATAAAGTTACTGGAGACTGCTTGACTGCATAGCTCATTTTTCTCAATAGAGATTAAAGCTGGTATATATATATTCGTGAGAGAAAGTTAGAAGTAAATTTTTATTTAGTTAAGCATATTGTTAAATATTGACATTGTCCTATGTGATCTTGTCTGGTTTATAATAACTTATATTTTTAAATATTAATTTTATATAACTCGTGTATATATACATCAAATTAAAGATAATAATTATCATATATTTTAGGTGGAATGTAATTAAGGATATAAGGAGTAATATACATTTCAACTATGCACTTAGGACAATTTTATAGGTAAATGCTTAACTCATTATCATTATCATTGCTGATATATTAACTGTTGTGTGTATTCGCAGGGGCTCACCACATTTACTAACTCAAGAAGCTTTATGTAAAAGCATGCAGATCATGAGTTGATTTATTCACAAACCGATAATCTGTTCCAACGAAACTGATGTCTACATATAAACTGCATGCGTCGAATCTGAAAATTATAAACTGCGTCGAATATGAAAATATCATTGCATATGGTTGGATATTGTTTTAGTATTTCTATGGTTAATATATGGATCTAGGTTCCAATATATGGTCCATGTCTTGATGGTCATATCATCAAACAATGTTTTGTATTGGGATTGGGAGTTACCATCATATATTTGAAGCATGCTGTTATGATAATTAGTGAATTTTGAGGGACTTAATTGTAATTTCCATTAAAATCAATGGTCAGCTAGGATATAGCTAGCTGACATAATACACGTGTCATTATCTGGTTTTTGATAAATATCCTGTGATCGAATTTGCCGATTTCCGGCCAGATTTAACGAGCAACCCTCGGATCATTTGTCAGTTGTTACACGTGGTATCAGAGCCGGCGAATCTCCGGCCATGACACGCACGAATCGAGCTGATGCACTCGACGGACGGGTTGCGGACATCGAGATCCTGACAGCTCAGTTTCAGACTCAGATGGACGCGAACCGACTTCAGGGAGAGGCGAACGCTTCAGAGCTTCATCGAGTGGAGGCCGCTTTGTCAGCCCTGCGATCGGAGTTGTCGGAATCCCAGCGACGGCAGGAAGAAGATACACGCAGATACAGAGAATCCAGGATGGTGGAGGATAAGAATCTGCGAGATCTGATTATGACGGCAATCAAAGGCAAAGCTCCAGTGGAGGACACCATTCGTTCAGATCTGCCGGAAAACTGTGTTTCCCCACCAAAATCAACAGTTGCAGAATCACCAATTGAGGTAAAATCTGTACCTTACTCAGATCATTACTTGGATTTTGCTCAGCATCATAGATCTCAGGATGTTAGACAAATGAATATGCACAATGATAAGGGGGCTAGAAATGATAATGAAAAGTTTGGGGGTAAGTTTGCTGGTACTGAAGATTTGTATGTGGGAACTAGGAGGATGTTTAAGAGAGAGGATGCTGGCATGTTTTTGGATGAGAGGAAAGGAGTTTATGAGGAACAGTTGGTAGACAGTTTTAGAAGGGGTCAAAATACTAGGGTTAATCACCACATCTATCCTAAAATGGAACTGCCTATGTTCGGTGGTGATAATCCCAGAGATTGGCTGAGAAAATGTAATAGATACTTTACTTACCATGGTTTAAGTGATGTGGAAAGAATGGACACTGCAATATGGTTTTTGGAGGGGAAGGCTGAGATATGGTATCACTCTGAGAGGTATCATGGATCTTTTGAATCTTGGAAGGAACTCCAGTCTGCACTACTCAGTAGATTTTCTGGGAAAAGAAATGAAGATATTATTGAGGAATTCAATAAGTTGTATCAGACGAAGTCAGCCAGAGAATATGTGGAAGAATTTGAAGACTTAAAGTCTATGGTGCTACTGATTAATCCCCATCAGTCTGAGCAGTATTTTTTATCCAGTTTCATGAGTGGTTTGAAACAAGAACTGAAGCCCTTAGTTAGGTCTGGCAGACCATCTACCTTACATGAAGCAATGGAATTGGCAATTTGGCAAGAAGAACACTTGGAATCTGTATAGAAAAGAGAAAAAATACCACTGACTACTCCTCAGTTTAGTGGTTATAGGAGGGACAAGCCAAATGATAACTGGAAAGGGAAGCCATTAGAGAAGAAAGAGTTGGGAGGAGCAAAAAGATCTGAGGCATTCAAAAGAATATCCCCACAGGAGCAGCAGTATAGAAGAGACCATCAACTGTGTTTCAAATGTGCAGAAAAGTACACCCCAGGCCATGTGTGTAAGTATAGACAGGTGCATGTGATTTCCAACCCTGAAATGAGTGAGGATCAAGATATATTGGTGGTAGATGGGGACAGTGATGAGATTTTGCAATTAGAGGAAGAACCTGAGGAGTTTGAACTAAAGACCATTGGTGTAAACAGTGATAGAACCAATACTATTGCCATTACTGGGGATGTGAATGAAAAGAAAATCAGAATGCTCTTGGATACTGGCAGTTTCACTAGTTTCATAGACACTGAAGTAGTGAGGAGGCTGGGATTGGAGGAGTTGATTACTAGACCTTTCAAAGTAAGGATAGCAGATGGCAGTATCGTAGGAGGTATTTCTAGATGCCCTAAAGTACAGTGGATGGTTCAGAACCACTTGTTCACTTTTCAATTCAAAGTGATGCATTTGGGAGGTTTGGATATGGTTCTGGGAGCTGACTGGATGGCTCTATTGAGTCCTATAGCCTTTGATTTCAATACTGATGAAATTTTCATCACAAGTAAGGGAGCACAATGGTGTTTACAGGGGAATTCAAACAGTCCTCAATTTAGCTTGATGAGGGGAGATGAAACCAGAGAGGTGGCCATGCTCAGAAGAAGAAGGAGTGCTTTGGCAATGGCAATTCAGCAACAACCCTGGAATTTTCATAATAATGACCTAGTATGGAGTGGAAAAAGTCCCTTACCTGCTTCATATGGGGGTGGTTACATGGAACCTATAGTGGAGAGACCAATGGCAGAAATGGAGTACCAGAACATGAGAAAGAGGCACTTTCAATCAGTGGAGGACAGACTGTATCAGATAGCAGAAGGAGAGAGGACTGGCAAGGATAGTCTGGAAGTGGGATCAGAAGTTAGAAAAGTGTTACAGAAGTTTGAAGACATATTTCAGGAGCCTAAGTCACTACCACCTAAGAGGGACATTGATCACCAAATCAATCTGAAACCTGATGCTGAACCTTTCAAAGTTAGACCATACAGATATCCTCATTTCCACAAATCAGAAATTGAAGCTCAAGTGGGAACACTGTTGGAAAATAAGGTCATTCAAGTCAGCACTAGCCCTTATGCTTCTCCTATATTGCTGGTGAAGAAGAAAGATGGAGCTTGGAGGTTATGTATAGACTACAGGAAGCTAAATGATTTGACAGTCAAGGATAAATTCCCAATTCCAGTCATTGATGAGCTACTGGATGAGTTACACAATGCAAGGGTGTTCAGAAAGTTAGACTTAAGATCTGGTTATCACCAAATCAGAGTAAGAGAGAAGGATGTTCCAAAAACAGCATTTGCTACTCATACTGGCCACTTTGAGGTTTTGGTGATGCCATTTGGTCTTACCAATGCCCCTGCTACATTTCAGGCTCTCATGAACTCTATTTTCCAACCTTTTCTGAGGAAATTTGTCTTGGTTTTCTTTGATGACATCCTAGTCTATAGTCAGTCAGAAGAGGAGCACCTAAAGCACTTAACAACAGTCCTGGGAACAATGAGAGAATAGAAACTACTTGCCAAGGCTTCCAAGTGTGTTTTTGCAGTGGAGAAAGTTGAGTATTTGGGACACATTATCTCAGCAGCTGGAGTGGAGATGGACTACAACAAGATCAATTGTATTCTCAACTGGCCACTTCCTAAAACTATTAAGGAATTGAGAGGTTTTCTGGGATTGACTGGGTACTATAGAAGATTTATTGAGGGACATGGTGTAATTTGCAGGCCCCTACATGATCTGCTTAAAAAAGATGCTTTTGCATGGAATGATCAAGCCAGTTTGGCCTTCACAAGACTGAAACAATTGATGACTGAGGCCCCTATTCTCAGAATGCCAAATTTCAACCTTCCCTTCATAGTGAAGACTGATGCAAGCAGCACTGGTATGGGAGCAGTCCTGATGCAAGAGGGGATGCCACTTTCTTATCTGAGCAAAGCTTTCTGCACTAAGAACATGGGACTATCAACATATGAGAAGGAACTACTTGCACCGGTGATGGCTGTAGAGAAGTGGAGACACTACTTGGTGGGAAACAAGTTCATTATCAGGAAAGACCATCAGAGCCTCAAATTTTTACTGGAACAGAAACTCCATACTGCAGTGCAACATAAATGGATAACTAAATTGTTGGGGCTAGACTTTGAGATACAATACAGAAGTGGGAAGCTTAATGCTGCAGCAGATGCCCTTTCTAGAGCTCCAGAACAAGAACAGGAAAATGAGGAAAAAGGTACACTGTTAGTTATTTCTTCAACATTGGTGCCTGAGTGGATGAAGCAGTTGGAGAGCAGTTATGAAGGAGACAGTGAAGCTCAGATTTTGATTGCACAGAAGACACTCCAGCAACAACCTTCAACTGTAGGAGATGAATGGAGCTATAGTAATGGGATACTGAGACATAAAGATAAAATTTATGTTGGCAGCTCTGGTAGTATCAGGAAGGAGATCCTTGCAACCATGCATTCCTCAGCCATAGGGGGCCACTCTGGCCAGACTGCTACTCTCAAAAGGATCTTTACTGTGTTCACTTGGCCACAGCTCAAATTGGATGTAGTGGAGTATATCAAACAATGTATTCCTTGCCAAGTCAACAAGACTGAACATTGCCTCTCTCCTGGACTTCTTCAACCTCTACAAGTCCCTACTACTGCTTGGAAGCACATCACCATGGATTTTGTGGAGAAGGTGCCTATTTCAAAAGGATATAACACTATCCTTGCGGTGGTTGACAGGTACTCTAAGTACAGCCATTTTATAGTATTGGCTCACCCTTTCTCAGCCAAAGAAGTTGCACAATTGTTTCTGGATGAGATTCATAGACTACATGGCCTGCCAGACTCAATTATTTCAGACAGAGATAAGGTTTTAACTAGCCACTTTTGGAATGAGCTTTTTGGGAAGCTGGGAGTCAAGCTTAAATACAGCACAGCCTATCACCCTGAAACTGATGGCCAGACTGAGAGAGTGAATCAAGTGATTGGGAATTATCTAAGGTGTTTCTGTGGAGAGTTTCCAAATGGATGGAAGAATTGGCTGGCAGCTGCAGAATGGTGGTATAATACAAGTTTCCACTCCAGCCTACAAATGACTCCATATGAAGCCATTTATGGAGTGAAACCACTCTCATTACCTTTTGGTACACTTACAGACTCCATTTTCCCTGCTGCTCAAGATTTTCTTCAACAAAGAGCTGCAGTACATCAGAAACTCCAAGAGAATCTGAAGCAGGCTCAGATCAGAATGAAACAAAATGCTGATAACAAGAGGAGTGAAAGGAAGTTTGAAGTAGGGAATTGGGTGCTGCTCAAAGTGAACAAGTACATGCAACAATCCATTCAGGAACTGGCAAGATCTAAATTATCACCTAAGTACTATGCTCCTTTTCAGGTAACAAAGAGAGTGGGGGAGGTGGCCTATGAGTTGAAACTTCCTGTAGAGTGCAAAGTGCACCCTGTGTTCCATGTTTCCTTGCTCAAACTCTTTGTAGGTGATCCCACCTTGACTGCCAGCTCTTACCCCAATGTTAGCTTGACAGAACTTGAAGCACTCCAATCTCAGAAGATATTGAAGCGCAGGCTAATCACAAGAGAAGGGAAGAAACTGATCCAGTGGCTCATACTATGGAAGAACCTTCAGGCTGAGGAAGCATCATGGGAGGATGCAGACTTCATCAAAATGCAATTTCCTACATTTCCTGTCTAACAGCTTGACGACAAGCTGAGTTTAACAAGGGGGTTTATTATGATAATTAGTGAATTTTGAGGGGCTTAATTGTAATTTCCATTAAAGTCAATGGTCAGCTAGGATATAGCTAGCTGACACAATACACTTGTCATTATCTGGTTTTTGATAAATATCCTGTGATCGAATTTGCCGATTTCCGGCCAGATTTACCGAGCAACCCTCGGATCATTTGTCAGTTGTTACACATGCCTTCCGAATAATCACTCCATATTTGCTTTATTTGCTTCTGAATAGTAACTAGGGTCTATTTGGGGAAGAGGTTACACATGGCTAGTGTCTGTGTTTGTGTTCTAGACTGGCTTGGTTACCTGTCATCTATATTCACTATATTGTTCACCGTATTTTTAATATACAATTAAATAAAATTATATTGTTCACCGTATTTTTGATAGGTGCAGTTTAACACTATTTTTGCAATCCGTATTTGTATTTAAAATACCCAATTTACTCTTATTTATGAGAAAAAAAAAATGAACTTTTAAATAAATATTAAAAATATTAATGTCATTTTATTAATAAATACGGACAACAAAATAAAAATTGGACTGCATCTGACAATGCACTTAAATACGTAGACATAAAGTAGACATAATATATATTTGATTAATAAACATGAAATTTAAAAATATTTTGCAGACGTAATTTTTATTTTAAATTATAACACATTTTATTGAAATAAGTACATCATGTAATCATCCACTTGGTGGTGTTTTAAATCTTTAAAAATTAAAATTTAAAAGGGCTAACAGTAAACCTACAAAATTAAAATGAATTTTATCAAATCATATTCCATCAAAACGGTACTGAACTGATTTGAAATAAATTAAATAGAATTAAATTGATAAAATTTCGTATAAGTTGGAAGAACGTACCCTTAATTAAAGGTTTTGAATTTTTAATGTTACTTGATACAAATTCATAAATAAATAAAGGTTATAAATATCATTTCATATTAACATAAATTAATCTCATATAAATTTAAAATAAAGAATGATCTTATTATAGGTTTATATCATAATAGCATCATTTTAGCCAAAAACCCTCTCCATTAAATTACTCCACATTATACGTACACTACTACAAATCGCAGACAAACAGGCACTAAAAATGAAATGAAATGCACTTTAAGTTTAATAAAATGGCCAAACAGTATTGAGGATATACATGCAAAGAACAATTTTTATGGCATTATCTCACCCCAGAGATTATTTTTAAATAAACTGAATTTAAAAGAATTAATCGGACTGAACTGATAAGGATTAAAATGAATAAAGTGTAAAGTAATGTGAATTTTATAAATCCATATATTTCAAAATGAAACGAATGATTAAATTGAAACATACAGGCATTAAAAATGGTTACCAATCCATATATTTGCAAAATAAATATTAAATAAACTGTACAACTGTTTTACTACTCTGTATTCATAAAATTGAACAATTAATTAAAGTAGAGGGTGGACCGTTTGACACACATGACTACATTGAAAGTTGGTCAAATACATATATAGTGCACTACAGTGAACCTTTCTCCTGCACATTTTTGGATGGGAGATAAAAAGAGAAAATGGCTCCAATCCTAAGACCATCCACAATGGAAATACCACCCAAACACAATCCCTTTGTATTTCACATTTTAAATATTATTAAATCAACTATTCAACTTATCAAACATAACACTCAAACACAACGTCAAACACATCTCCACACTAGAAAAACAACCCAACAACTATTCAGCAACTATTCATGGAACCCACATGTTTTCACCAACATATTTATTCATTTTGTTTTGGAATATGCATGTATAATTTCTGCATATATATCATGAGTTATTCATGATATGAATATTTTTTGAACAACATATTGAAACTAATCTATACAACAAGTGAATTAAAATAATTTTACATATTTGATAAAAAAAATTAAAAAAAAACCGATGTAAAAAAAATAACACATATGAATTCGACAAACGAACAAGTAATTAATGATGATTACAATACAATAAAACAAAAAACATACATATTGATCTAGTCTGACCAATTATTAAAAATGGAAAACTTAAATATTGATCTAGTCTGACCAATTATTACACACACAAAACAGATTTTAAAAAACACTCGAACGGTTTGATTTAGGTACGGTTCCCTCGTTGCGCTTCGTGTTGGGCAACGTGCTCCGTGAGATCATACATCAATTGATTATGTAGATCCCTGCTGCGAATGTCAGCCCAATTTTTCCGGAAAGCAGCAAGATTGGCGCGTTGCCCAGTTTGGTAGTGCCATTTCATATTTGGGTCAGGGTGATCATAATCAGTGGGTTTAACTGTAAACCCATAAGATTCACGTTCATCTTCAACTATCATATTGTGCAATATGATACATGCAATCATAATCCTCCTCAGCATCTTCATTTCCCAATATAAGGCCGGGCGACGGATCACAGCAAATCGAGCTTGTAGAATTTCAAAAGCACGTTCAACATCTTTACACAGACTCTCCTGACGCCTGGTGAAAGTTCTCATCTTATTAGTAGTTGGAGCAATGTAGGCTGGAATGAAGGCTGCCCATTTGGGATAGATCCCATCAGTAAGATAATAACCATGGTGGTAAGCGTTTCCATTCACTTCATATTCGACCGGGGGGACCCTTCCCTCGCACATATCATCAAACAAATCTGATCTTTGAAGCACATTGATATCATTGTTTGATCTAGCCATACCAAAATAGGCATGCCATATGTGTGTGTCGAAAGAGGCCACTGCTTCCAATATGACTGTGGCTTTACCATCTCTCCCTTGGTATTGGCCCCTCCAAGCAGTGGGGCAATTCTGCCATTCCCAGTGCATACAATCAACACTTCCGATCATTCCAGGGAATCCACGCTGACGACCTGATTCTTTAAGGCGCGCAATGTCGTTTGGCGATGTTGGCCGCAGGTAGTGACCTTTGTAGAGCGAAATGATTCCTCTAACAAAGTGTCTAACAGTATCCCTGGTTGTCGTTTCGCCAATCTGGAAGGTCTCATCTTGTTGTTCGTTTGAACAACCGTAAGCTAAATGACGCATTGCAACCGTACACTTGTGGATTGGTGAAAATCCAAGAACACCGGTCACATCTGGCTTTTGCTGGAAATATGGGTCGTGGTTGGCTAAATCATCCACGATTCTCTGGAATAAAGACCTCTGCATACGATACCTGTTGCGAAATTGCCTATCGTTATACGTTCTTTCTGGTGGTGGGTTAAAATAGTATTTTTGAATTGCAGTTTGAGCCGCAACACGGTCTCGCTTGATGTGGTTTCTTTTTTTCTTAGGCTGGATGGGGGTAGCTTCGGAGGACTCGGCCTCCTCCGCTTCTTGATGGTGGGATGGCATTTCTGGGTACAAGTTTGCAAAGTTTGGAAACAGATACAATGGTTCTAAAAATTCATATCTAAAAGGTTCGTATTGTGGAACTGAGTTTGATGACTCTCCTTCATCATCAGAATTAGAGAACGACATTATTGCAATATTGTGAGATGCAAAGTCTGAAGGTTTGAGTTGAATGATGAATAACAAGGAGTGATGTAATGAGTTTATATAGAAAATGTTGGGATGAATACACATTGGTATGTGAGTTTGAATTATCTCATCTACCGACTTGAAGATATGATGTGAAAAAATCAATGAAAAGTGTGTTCAAGTATGTCGGGGAGTGGGGGCTTGAATTATCTTATCTACCGACTTGAAGATATGATGTGACAAATCAATGAAAAGTGTGTTAAGTATGTCGGGGAGTAGGGGCTTGAATTATCTCATCTACCGACTTGAAGATATGATGTGACAAATCTATGAAAAGTGTATTCAAATATGTCGGGGAGTGGGAGGTTGAATTATCTTATCTACCGACTTGAAGATATGATGTGACAAATCAAGGAAAAGTGTGTTCAAGTATGTCGGGGAGTGGGGGATTGAATTATCTTATCTACCGACTTGAAGATATGATGTGACAAATCAAGGAAAAGTGTGTTAAGTATGTCGGGGAGCGGGGGCTTGAATTATCTTATCTACCGAGTTGAAGATATGTTGAATTAATTATAATTAATGAAATGTCTTTTACAAATAAAATAACATATTGATCTAGTCTGACCAATTATTTGACAATAATACAAATACAAAGCTTAGAAATATTGAGCATGGTTTAGGCTAACTAATAATTACTAAAACTCATCCGCCTTCTTGTCAAGTAGTTCCTTCACGAGAGCGTCACGCATTTCGATCTCCGTCTGGCTCGGATTTGTCTTGTTGATCAAAGTGTTGAGAATCTTGTGTCGATAATTCATGTGGATTTGTTTGGCGTGCTGCTCTTCATGTCGATGTTGTTGAGCAACATAAGCCCGCTGCTCAATTGCAAAGTTCATTAGTTTCTGTTCAAATTCTACCATCTCACTACTCCAAACTTGGGGGGTTTCTGTAGACTTCCTAGTCGAAGTACGGGCATCACTACCATCACCTTTGCCCTTGGCCATACACTTTCCCTTAGCCTTCAGTTTAGCCTGTTTGATACCTGGTGGTCTTGAAGGAAAATTGGGACTTTCTTCATCGCTACTAAGATCCATGGTGGTTCCTCGCTCTATATTTTCATCTCCCCCACCAGACACAAATGCTGCCTGATGTGTTCCAATGTCATTGGTATAAGCAGCCAAAAATTTGGGTGCATGTTTGCAAAGATCTAAAATATGGAAAAAATCAAATATGGACCTGTAATTTGATCTTCCATCAAAAAGAATTCCATGGCAAGTTTCCTAACATCATCAGGACTGTCGCCGCTCCTAACTCCTTGGTAGTGGCTGTTGGCGCGTCTTTCACATCCAACATATTTTACCATATGATTCGCCATTTTATTCCAATGTGATTTGACTGCTTCTTTTAACCTGATAGCCGGGCAACATCCATTGACCTCATCCATAATATTCTGCCAAAACATTTCCCGTTTCTGGCCTGTACCTTTTATAGGATCTTGAGAATGGTTGAACCATGCACCAACTAGAGCTATATCATCTTCATGAGACCACGCGACTGCCTTAGCTTTCCCTTTCTTCTTAGTACTATCAGAAATTATCACGACTTCATCATCAGCCTTCTCGCGATGTTGCATATTGTCTAATCAAGAGAAGCAAAATTTGTTAAAAAAATGTAATTTTTATGCAACAATAATATGTACACTCTCATACTAAAATTACGAAAATATTCAAATTCTTTAATATTTTTCACACATTAAATAAGTATATATGTATAAAATTTTCATCACATGACAACATTAAATTTCATGAAATTGGTGTATGCATAATTTAAATCATGTAACACAAGTTGAATAAGTATGTAACATAACTATTTAGCATAAACTATTTATGAATACATGCATATTTACAACTTGTTCGTCTTCATACTTGCAAGTATTCATGGGAAATAAATATCAAAATTTGTCAACTATAATAATAAAAATATTGCATATGTAGAATAAGCATTACATAATGATTTAGAATCATATAAAATAAAACAATTGTTAAAAGAAATTAAAAACACAAATAATCTCGTTCTTCATATGGATGGATGCTAGTATGTCGGCTCGGAGCACCTTGAGTTTGAAAAAAACCTTCGACATCGTTCATAGAATCTAGATTTGGATGATAGTTTTTTCCATAATCATAGTTAGGATTATGAGGAAATTGGTATGGATTTTGTGAACTTGGATTCAAGGAAGTAGGAGATATTTGGGCGTTATTTGGTAAAATCGGAAGGCGTGGTGTAGGATTACTTCTACCCCTACCCCTAAAAGGACGAGAATTCATTTGAATTCAAATGGAGAAAAATTTGGAATAAGATATGATGGAGAAATTGGGAGCAATTTTTGGGTTAAGAATGGTGTGTGAAATTGTTGGGTAGAATGTATGGTATTTATAGAGGGGGAAAGAACAAAAATTCAGGCTAAAATACATTTTAAATTTATCAGTATTTTTGAAAAAAAAACGTTTTTGACACGTGGCCCAATTAGAAGGTGCCACGTGTCCAAATATGTTGAATCAGAATTTGAATTCTGACTAACGGATACCATGGCAACGGGAGAAATGGCAGGAGGCATGAGCCAAAGGAAAAGAAAAAAAAAGAGGCCAAGTTGCTGGGCCCGCCATGTCAGGCGGGCCCCACCAGCTTTCCCAAATGCTTGGTTTTCAAAGGAAACACATCCCCCATGTGTTTGGGCCAAAAACAAGTCAAACCCATCCCATTGTGGGGTTTGGTGGGTTTGGGGCAGATGGGGTGGGATTTGGGGCAGCCAAACACAAGGCAAATACATCCCATTGTGGATGCTCTAAGAAACTATCCTCAGTTGCAGAAGTTTGCCGGCGATATGTTTCGCAAAGGACTCTTTTTTGCTTCATTTCGTGTCTGCTATGAACTAAAAACCAAGTCTGCTGTAGGTGTACATTCATAATATATACATCTGACCCAATAAACTTATTAATCATTTATTAATACAACTATCAACCCGTGAATTTCTTACTGTTCATGTTTGGATCGAGCTTAAACTTAGAGCATCCACAATGGGATGTATTTGCCTTGTGTTTGGCTGCCCCAAATCTCACCCCATCTGCCCCAAACCCACCAAACCCCACAATGGGATGAGTTTGACTTGTTTTTGGCCCAAACACATGGGGGATGTGTTTCCTTTGAAAACCCAGCATTTGGGAAAGCTCGTTGGGGCCGCCTGACATGGCGGGCCCAGCAACTTGGTCTATTTTTTTTTCTTTTCCTTTGGCTCCTGCCTCCTGCCATTTCTCCCGTTGTCATGGTATCCGTTGCAATACTAGCCGTTAGTCATAATTCAAATTCTGATTCAAAATATTTGGACACGTGGCACCTTCTGATTGGGCCACGTGTCAAAAACGTTTTTTTTCCAAAAATACTAATAAATCTAAAATGTATTTTAGCCTGTATTTTTGTTTTCCCCCCCCCTCTATAAATACCATACATTCTACCCAACAATTCCACACACCATTCTTAACCCAAAAATTGCTCCCAATTTCTCCATCATATCTTCTTTCAAAATTTTTCTCCATTTGAATTCAAATGAATTCTCGTCCTTTTAGGGGTAGGGGTAGAAGTAATCCTACACCACGCCTTCCGATTTTACCAAATAACGCCCAAATGTCTCCTACTTCCTTGAATCCAAGTTCACAAAATCCATACCAATTTCCTCATAATCCTAACTATGATTATGGAAATGACTATCATCCAAATCTAGATTCTATTAACGATGTCGAAGGTTTTTTTCAAACTCAAGTTGCTCCGAGCCAACATACTATATGTATAAAATTTTCATCACATGACAACATAAAAATTACTTTTTTTAAACAAATTTTGCTTCTCTTGATTAGGCAATATGCAACATCGCGAGAAGGCTGATGATGAAGTCGTGATAATTTCTGATAGTACTAAGAAGAAAGGGAAAGCTAAGGCAGTCGCGTGGTCTCATGAAGATGATATAACTCTAGTGGGTGCATGGTTCAACCATACCCAATATCCTATAAAAGGTACAGGCCAGAAACGGGAAATGTTTTGGCAGAATATTATGGATGAGGTCAATGGATGTTGCCCGGCTATCAGGTCAAAAGAAGCAGTCAAATCACATTGGAATAAAATGGCGAATCATATGGCAAAATATGTTTGATGTGAAAGACGCGCCAACAGCCACTACCAAGGAGTTAGGAGCGGCGGCAGCCCTGATGATGTTAGGAAACTTGCCATGGAATTCTTTTTGATGGAAGATCAAATTACAGTTCCATTTGATTTTTTCCATGTTTTAGATCTTTGCAAACATGCACCCAAATTTTTGGCTGCTTATACCAATGACATTGGAACACATCAAGCAGCATTTGTGTTTGGTGGGGGAGATGAAAATATAGAGCGAGGAACCACCATGGATCTTAGTAGCGATGAAGAAAGTCCCAATTTTCCATCAAGACCACCAGGTATCAAACAGGCTAAACTGAAGGCTAAGGGAAAGTGTATGGCCAAGGGCAAAGGTGATGGTAGTGGTGCCCGTACTTCGACTAGGAAGTCTACAGAAGCCCCCCAAATTTGGAGTAGTGAGATGGTAGAATTTGAACATAAACTAATGAACTTTGCAATTGAGCAGCGGGCTTATGTTGCTCAACAACATCGACATGAAGAGCAGCACGCCAAACAAATCCACATGAATTATCGACACAAGATTCTCAACACTTTGATCAACAAGGCAAATCCGAGCCAGACGGAGATCGAAATGCGTGACGCTCTCGTGAAGGAACTACTTGACAAGAAGGCGGATGAGTTTTAGTAATAATTAGTTAGCCTAAACCATGCTCAATATTTCTAAGCTTTGTATTTGTATTATTGTCAAATAATTGGTCAGACTAGATCAACATGTTATTTTATTTGTAAAAGCCATTTCATTAATTATAATTAATTCAACATATCTTCAAGTCAGAAGATAAGATAATTCAAGCCCCCGCTCCCCGACATACTTAACACACTTTTCCTTGATTTGTCACATCATATCTTCAAGTCGGTAGATAAGATAATTCAAGCCCCCACTCCCCGACATACTTGAACACACTTTTCCTTGATTTGTCACATCATATCTTCAAGTCGGTAGATAAGATAATTCAACCTCCCACTCCCCGACATATTTGAATACACATTTCATAGATTTGTCACATCATATCTTCAAGTCGGTAGATGAGATAATTCAAGCCCCTACTCCCCGACATACTTAACACACTTTTCATTGATTTGTCACATCATATCTTCAAGTCGGTAGATAAGATAATTCAAGCCCCCACTCCCCGACATACTTGAACACACTTTTCATTGATTTGTCACATCATATCTTCAAGTCGGTAGATGAGATAATTCAAACTCGCATACCAATGTGTATTCATCCCAACATTTTCTATATAAACTCATCACATCACTCCTTGTTATTCATCCTTCAACTCAAACCTTCAGACTTTACATCTCACAATATTGCAATAATGTCGTTCTCTAATTCTGATGATGAAGGAGAGTCATCAAACTCAGTTCCACAATACGAACCTTTTAGATATGAATTTTTAGAACCATTAATGTATCCGTTTCCCAGCTTTGCAAGCTTGTACCCAGAAATGCCATCCCACCATCAAGAAGCGGAGGAGGCCGAGTCCTCCGAAGCTACCCCCATCCAGCCTAAGAAAAAAAGAAACCACATCAAGCGAGACCGTGTTGTGGCTCAAAATGCAATTCAAAAACACTATTTTAACCCACCACCAGAAAGAACGTATAACGATAGGCAATTGCACAACAGGTATCGTATGCAGAGGTCTTTATTCCAGAGAATCATGGATGATTTAGCCAACCACGACCCATATTTCCAGCAAAAGCCAGATGCGACCGGTGTTCTTGGATTTTCACCAATCCACAAGTGTACGGTTGCAATGCGTCATTTAGCTTACGGTTGTTCAAACGACCAATAAGATGAGACCTTCCAGATTGGCGAAATGACAACTAGGGATATTGTTAGACACTTTGTTAGAGGAATCATTTCGCTCTACAAAGGTCACTACCTGCGGCCAACATCGCCAAACGACATTGTGCGCCTTAAAGAAGCAGGTCGTCAGCGTGGATTCCCTAGAATGATCGGAAGTGTTGATTGTATGCACTGGGAATGGCAGAATTGCCCCACTGCTTGGAGGGGCCAATACCAAGGGAGAGATGGTAAAGCCACAGTCATATTGGAAGCAGTGGTCTCTTTCGACACACACATATGGCATGCCTATTTTGGTATGGCTGGATCAAACAATGATATCAATGTGCTTCAAAGATCAGATTTGTTTGATGATATGTGCGAGGGAAGGGTCCCCCCGGTCGAATATGAAGTGAATGGAAACGCTTACCACCATGGTTATTATTATACTGATGGGATCTATCCCAAATGGGCAGCCTTCATTCCAGCCTACATTGCTCCAAACACTGATAAGTTGAGAACTTTCACCAGGCGTCAGGAGAGTCTGCGTAAAGATGTTGAACGTGCTTTTGAAATTCTACAAGCTCGATTTGCTGTGATCCGTCGCCCGGCCTTGTATTGGGAAATGAAGATGCTGAGGAGGATTATGATTGCATGTATCATATTGCACAATATGATAGTTGAAGATGAACGTGAATGTTATGGGTTTACAGTTAAACCCACTGATTATGATCACCCTGACCCAAATCTGGAATGGCACTACCAAGCTGGGCAACGCGCCAATCTTGCTGCTTTCCGGAAAAATTGGGCTGACATTCGCAGCAGGGATCTACATAATCAATTGATGTATGATCTCACGGAGCACGTTTCCCAACACGAAGCGCAACGAGGGAACCGTACCTAAATCAAACCGTTCGAGTGTTTTTTAAAATCTGTTTTGTGTGTGTAATAATTGGTCAGACTAGATCAATATTTAAGTTTTCCATTTTTAATAATTGGTCAGACTAGATCAATATGTATGCTTCTTTGTTTTATTGTAATGTAATCATCATTAATTACTTGTTCGTTTGTCGAATTCATATGTGTTATTTTTTTTACATCGGTTTTTAAAATTTTTTTTTAATCAAATATGTAAAATTATTTTAATTCACTTGTTATATAGATTAGTTTCAATATGTTGTTAAAAAAATATTCATATCATGAATAACTCATGATATATATGCATAAATTATACATGCATATTCCAAAACAAAATGATAAATATGTTGGTAAAAACATGTGGGTTCCATGAATAGTTGCTGAATAGTTGTTGGGTTGTTTTTCTAGTGTGGAGATGTGTTTGACGTTGTGTTTGAGTGTTGTGTTTGATGAGTTGAATAGTTGATTTAATAATATTTAAAGTGTGAAACACAAGGGGTTGTGTTTGGGTGGTATTTCGATTGTGGATACTCTTACTATTTTGTAAATAGTTATCTTCAGCAACTGAGGATAGCACATATACACACTTTACACAATCACTTTTTTTTTTTTCTATGAAACCTTTTCGATATTTCTGTGCAAATTGCTCATAAAAATTCATGCTGATTGTTTCTGTGATATATGAAAATGTACAGGGTTTATTCACCACCAGACACAAGATTGGTATGAATTTCATCTGGATTCGCCAGACTCTCGATGTCGTGGCTGCATTTCCAGGTAAGCTAAACAATATGCTACGACATATCTCAGAAATCGGGTTAATTTGCTCAGGAAGAGCAATATATTGATGGATCTAGATTTAATATCATTCTATCAATCTTTCAAAACCAACATTTCCTGTATCAACTCATTGCATACAGCTATCTAAGTTATGGATTAGTTTTCGAAAAATTGAACTGAAACCACATTAACAGGCTGGAGGGATTTTAACTGGTTCATATTAGCTACATGTGTTGGTAAAAAAGATGATTACATGATTCAGTTGAGGTGGCCTTATTACATGATTCATCCAGATTAACTTTATCACCCTTCCTTAAAAGTTTGTCCCAGTTTTTTTTTTTTAGTTTTTTTTCGGTGAAACTAGGTGCAGATCTAATTTACTTGTGCAGATCTGATTTTTTACTTAAATGTCCATACCTTTTACTAATGCAGGTCCGCTTATTTGAAATAAATAGGATAATATTGTCTTTTTTGGACCTGTACAAGTAAATTGGATCTGCACTTAGTATTGGCCTTTTTTTTTATGTTTTGGTGGTTTAAAAAATTCTGTAGATAATATGATTTAGCCATTTCGTTTTCTATCTGGTGAGATATATAAATTGAATATTTTTAAAGTAGGTCTTTAACATACTTTACTCTAATATGTCATACCATACCTTTTTGATGTGCTGTGTCAAGCAATATCATGAATGCAGTTTTTTTTTAATAATAATAAATATTCCCTTTTACGCCTCTGTTCCTGATAAACATGTCTTCCCTGAGAATTCGATCCATGTTTAGTACCTTAAATTTCTTTAATTTATATATGTGTAAAACCTAAAATGTCGTGCCATATTTTAGAAATGATGTTTTATTGTTCTTGCCCACAAACAAATATATAACTTTTTACATAGTCTGTGTTTTTCCAAGACGTTTCTGCAAATATGGCCATAAAGGCTTTGATTTTGATCAGTTTCGTTTTTCTACCTTGCAAGAAATGAACAATGTCTCAGCTAACTAAGGTGAGATATAGGTATGTAGTGCATTTCTAGAAGATGATATTTTTTCATCTTCAAATAAGGACTATTGCATATGTATTTTCAAGATATAGATTCCCTATTTTCAAGAACCATCTGTGTTTAGTGTAATCTAGTTTTCTAGAACTACTTCTTCTGAATCTGAGTCCACTGGTTTCATTACTTCATTTCCATCTTCCGATGAGGGCATCAACCTATTTAACATTTCTCTCTTCTGAGAGTTAATATGATTAGTTAGCATTTAAAGGTTCGAGGGAGATAGATAGGAGCTTAATCATCTGTGCTCCAATAACTGTCATCCTTTGCATAGTCTGCAATAATCTTCAGGTATATATGGACAGAAAAAATCCTCGGAGTTATCTGTTTGTGGTTCATTTGTATCCTATAATGGAGATTACTTCTCATTAGATGAGGAAATTAAAGGACTGTCTAAGTGATTCCTGTTAAATATGGATGACTTTTAACTCCCATATTCTAAGATGTCTCTACATTGTATTCAATTTTCTTAAAACCTCTTTGTGCTCTTATCATTTTGGCCTGGAATGGCACATGATCCAACTTTTGGCTATTATTCTGATAGTTATCAAAGTTTGAATACAGTAAATTTATTGCTAACCTTATCTGGTGCATGCAAAATTTTTCTAAACTATGTATAAATTTATTGCAAATTAAGATTATATAACTAAATCTAAGCTGATTGACTTTTATTCTCAAAATTACAGCACTGCTGAAGAAGCATATGAGTCTCTGGTCGCTTGCATTGCTTTTATTGGTTTTGTGGTGGCGTCTGTATACCTCTACTTGCCTGGACTATTTAGAAGGTTAGTATTTTATTTTACGTCATTGTATGATACTGTAATATTGTATAGTTACTAATCTAATTTTAAAAATAACTCTCGCTTTTGCCTTTCTCAGAGCTCAACCCCCAGTGTCGGTGCCCCGAGTGCCAACTCCAGCTCAATCCCCAGTGCGGGTGCCCCGAGTGCCAACTCCAGCTCAATCCCCAGTGCGGGTGCCCCGAGTGCCCCAGCTCAATCCCCAGTGCGGGTACCCCGAGTGCCAACTCCACTGCATACACCTATTCACCATCCAGTATGTTATATATATATATATATATATATATATATATATATATATCCCATCAATAGTTATCTATTATTTTATATAAAAACATAAATGACAGAAGAAAAAGAGATACTCTAACTTTAGGGATTTTGCTGTCTAGAATACTTTAGGGTTTTAATCCTAACTAGGATGTTACAGTTAGCAGTCTGCCTGTCTGATATTTGCAAAAAAATTACCTTTTCCGCAATGAGAGTATAAGCATGCCATTGTTGCAGAAATAGTTTACTTCATGCCATTATACTAAAAGGCCTAAACCTTTTTAAGCATCATATAAATATTATATCACATTCACACACTATATGGATGTATATCTGTCCATCATAGTTCTCTTAAAAAGAAGAGAGAAAACGATCTTATATATGTAAACGGGCACCACATACATATATTGATCTGCTTTCCTGTCATTTCTGTATTATTTCTTTTCAATCTCCCTAGCCACATTCAGGTTTGAGTGAGAAATTTAAAAAAAGTTAAAGTAAGATATACTTAGTTTGTATTAAGATCTGGAGTAGAATTTTTAATTCCTGATGTTTACATTTATTACGTCAGGCCCCTCTTTGGCCGGATCAGCCTAATCCCATTATTCAGTATGAGATTCATGTTAAGCCGGATCAGCCTAATCCTATTATTCAGCATGAGATTCAGGGGCCTAATAACCCTCGCATTAATGATGTTGTGCATGAAACGACCGACCCGTCAATGGTGCAACAAGCTACAAACACATCTTCTTATAGATAAATAAAAAAGTTGAATTTCAAATAATGATAAGTATGCTTTCACTCACATTAATCCTAATTATCTGCAATTTTCTTTGAAGGTGGAATACGATATATTAATGGACGACGTGGTATGATTTGGCTTTTGTGTATCTATGGCCTTCTCGGTGCCACAATTATGGGTTATATCAATAACCTATTAGGTAATTTTCCTTAAACTTTCTAACATGATTTTGAAAGTGTAATATGTAGATGCAATGTTTGAATTATACATGCTTGGGGCTTTTAACTAGTTTAAGCTTTTACATTTTTTAAATAATTCCACTCTGATCTATATATGAAGAGCAAAATGCGTTACTAGTGAATTGTTTTGAAAACTTATGTTTCACCATAAGAATTTTTAATTCTTACAAGTTTCAAAATTTATTAATGGAGAGTGATGATCAGAGTTTTTAAAGTTGTCATACTTGACTAGGAAAATTTTTTACATTGTTAAAATAATTTGGAAAGCTTGGATCAGTAGGCTAGTGCCTGTATTTTAGGCCAGTAGTATGCCTTTCCCAGTGAAGAAGCCGAGCTCTGCTGATTGCCTACATAAAATGCCTACATACAATATTTTAAGATTTTTTTGGTAAGACTATAAATTAAAGAGTGGAAGGGGAAAACTATACTATCTATTATGTTCCATCTTCTCTGGTACGTGATTAATTTCTATTATCCAACTTTGAAAACACACGTTTTAATGATATTTAATTTATACCATAGTGAAAATATGTATAAAGTTTTGGATCCAGCAGGTACAGATTAGTTTGACAAATAAACTGAAAATAAGTATCTTGAAGTTTCTGAAATTCAGTAGGAATTTTGAAATGAGACTAAGTATATATTCTCATGTCCATTTAGAGTATCGCAAGATGTTAGATCCCTCCTACTAATTTATTCGATATCAATAACCATTGCATTTCAATAAAACTCTAAGCAACTTTAATAGGCATTGTCAATGATGATTTCAGGCAAGAATTAATGTTAGTGAGTTCACTGGCATAAGAGTTCAAAATTCATATACATGCTTAGTTTCTCAAGATTATTGGACATGTTTCAAATGTTGCTGTCATTTATTTCAAAATAAGTTCAAATAGTACAATATAATCTGAATAGAGCTTGCCTTCCTCTTTCTTATTTGACTTTGTAACAGGTGGAGCCTTCAGTATGAACATTTTTTTGGATAGGACATTGCCTTCTATAATCGATAAAAAAAGAAGAGCTCCAGACAACACTTACTGTAGCTTTTTTGACATAGAATTTGCAGCACTCACATCCATTATCCCCATATGCTCTATAGTTATGGGTTGGATTGCCCTGTTTCTTGGTAGAAAGTTTGGACGTCAGAAAGTTTCAGGGCTTGCAGGTTTGCTTATAATGGTAGGTGCATGTCTAGCCATATCCTATGGAGAGATGAGTACTATTATCGGTTTAGTTTGCATTGGATGCGGGGGAGGGTTTTGTGGTGTGATTTTCCCTACTATATATTCAGAGTCGGTTCAGGGAGATTTGCAGAGACTGCTTAGTGTCATATTTGTGGCTTTCAGGTGGTAGGGAATGTCATGGTATCGACAATTAACTTTGTTGTTTCCTGCTACCCAGAGTGGGAGAAGGGTTGGATTATTACTTTTGTCGTCCTACTTGTCCTTGGTACTAGTCTATTTGGCTTGTCTTTTATTCTGGAGGAGATACCAGTGTATTTTATAGAGAGGTCTAGGTTGGATGAATCTCGTATAGTACACAGGAGGCTGAGAGACGGGAGAGCACTAGGGGACATGGATGCGGAATGGGTACAACTCAAAGATAATACCATAAGTGATAGGGAGAAGAACACGATTAGAGAGTTGTACGCGCATTTTCGGACATTTTGGACTATCTTGCTAGCCAGTTTCCTCCCACAACTTTTGTCTACAGTACCTGTGACGTATTTTGGTCCTTTAATAGCCGGTTCTCTCTCAAAGAAGTTACCTGCACTTCCCTTTTGCATATCCCTACTAGGAGCGTTGATTGGATTGATTGCTACGCTTCTCTCCTCATGGTACATACATGCTTTCGGACATCGGCGTATATTGTTGATTGGATCTTCACTAGCTGCCACCATAACTTCGGTATGTTTGTTTACTATGTATTTATATGTTTATGTTCATTTTCTTTGATAAAAATTGATAGCTTATGCAATTTTCTTAAAATATATACAGTACTCTTTTCCGAATTCAAATTCTAAGAAGTGAATTCATTTCTTAGTCTTAGTAAACTAAAACAATTACATTCACACATATGTGTATAAAATTAAAGTTTCAACTAATTTATATTCAGGATCAAGAAATACAGAATCTGTGACTTATTCAATCCACTTGATTAGTTAATTTTTATGGAGGTGAAACTGCAACACACTAATTCTTTCAATTTTTTGGAGAAGAGCACAAAAGTTTACTTGTACAAGTCTGAATACTATCTTAATCAGAGTCTCCCGCACCAGTTTAATGCACTTTGTCCAACCATAAAATACCATACTCTTTCTTAATAATTCATGCAATTTGTAGCTTTTTCTGCTCTATACCAGTTTCTCACATTGATCTTCCTCCAGAAAAGTAGCAAAGCCTGGTAAATATGGCATCATAAACTGTTGGGGTATCGAATTATAAGTTTTTATATTTACCATATGGTCAGTTAAATATTACTTAGTTAAAGTAAGTAGTTCATTGCGCCCTGGAAGCAATGGATATGCGTTTTATATTCTGTCTGTACAAATATTGTGGTAAAATACTGTATGCAAAACATATGTTTCTGTAAAATCTTCCAACTGCTGAATACGGAAGAACTAAAACCTCCAAGAGGTTCATCAGTCAGGGATCTTTTGCTTCATTTATAAAGCTATTTGAAAATGGTTAATTTTACTCTTTGTTAATTTGCTGCAATCCTCTACAAGTGACTCATTTTAATAATATGAGATAAAATCCCTCTCTGAGTTATGTATACATAACAATTATTTTATTTTTATTGTAGATTTCACTATTTGGCATTTTTAAGAAAAGTGTCCATCCCACATTGAACATCGAGATGAAGGGTACTGCCATTTCTGCAAGTTTCATGATGATTGTGAAACTATGTTGCTGTCGCGATATTGACAAATCCATATGGATGGACCGATGTCTCTCTAGGAGCTTCTAGTATTGTGGGTGGCCTTATCGTGGGTAGTTTAAATTCAGCCCTCGTTTCTATTAAGCCGTACTATTCAGTTAAGCTCCTTTGCCACAACCATTCGTGGGGATTCTTATTGGATGACTTTTTTTCCGTAGTATGTTTGATTTTTTGCATCTTGAGGCTACCGGTGCCGCCACCCCCACCCCCCTCTGTTACATCCCCTCCACCCATCTAGATAATTATTCGATGAACTTAATCTGTCTGTTTATCCGTGAAAATTCTTGTTAGACGGCTTCTATTCTGTTTTATGTTTGATTATTGCATCTTTTGGGTACTAGAGCACCACTCTAGTAAGTTTTTCTATGAACAACATTTGTATGCAGTTCTGTGAGAACAAATGATATTGGGATAGAGTAGAAAAAGCTACATTTGTCCATCTCTTAATGTATTAATTTTGCTACTCCTTTATTTCGCATATTGAATTCAGTGTATGTTAATTTTAGGGTTTTAATGTTTGTTTTCCACACCATATTCGTCGTTTTTCTCTGTATTCCCATTTCATTGTACTGTCATAACATTTTGCGTCGGGAAGTGGTACTGATCTCTCCGGTTATCATTTGAATAGAAAAACGTTTTTCAGAATTTCAATGTACACACCCTTGAAAGGGGAATGCGAGAACTTTAAGAAAATCTTTCTAAGTCACTTGCTAACAAAAGACGGATCAAATTTGGTTTCAGAATAATACTGAGCTTCAAATTTCTATTTCTTTTGAAATAACAAAAACTTTATAGGATATATATAGCTTCTCTCACTGACTTTTCACCCAAAATATACATTTCTTGATAGAGTTTAAAATGTTAAGGGTGTATTCATCAACCAAATTGGTGTAACGGATTAAAAGACATGAGATATCTGAAGGTACTTTTATTTCAAAGTTGGCCTGAAATAATTATAACTGATTTTATAGGTTATTGATCAGGAAATGTAATTTGAAGTTTAGAGATCATTACCATTTACAAAAGTCACCAGAAGTTAGCAAGATCTGGTTGTTTTAAATTGAGTTCCTTAGTAATCTTTGTTCTCGATCTGAGGTCTAAATGCAGCAGATCTATACTAGAAACTCTATCGTTATAATTCTGTCTTCTGGATACCGTTTCTTGCTTGCTTATGATTCTAAACTGGTCTGCCTCTGATGATTAATTCAGAGAAGTATATATCTTAGGAACGTAGGACTGTAAGGATGTAAACATGCATGTCTCAAAGTTAAGGGCTGTAAGAATCTTTCCCATTAATCACATAAATGTACACGCGTAATTTTACCCCATTCATAAGATTAAAGACATGCAAGCCTATCGATAAGTTCGAATATCAAATTGTAGGATATATAATAGATGCAGTGGCGGAGGTAGTTTAGAGAGAATGGGTCAATTTGTTATAATATAAACTATACCTAACTTTATCCCTTACTCATCAGTTATCCCAGATCCTGTAGATAATGAAAACTTACTAAAACCTGTATCATTGCAGGAATTGAAGAGCATAGTTGGCTCACTGAATAAACAGAGCAGCACAGGACCAGATGGATTCACTGCATAAAAGGTTGGGAAATTATAAATGTTGATTTGTTAGAAGCTGTAAATGATTTTTTTTCCAGTACTGATATTCCCAAAGGAATTGCCAGTACTTGAATAGCCATCATACAAAAAATCCAAACCCCATCATCTTTCAGTGATTTTAGATCCATCAACCTTTCTAACGTAGTGAATAAAATTTTCTCAAAGGTTTTAATGGAAAGACTGAAACCACACATACATAAAATTATCTCACCCCACCAAACTGTTTTTCTGAAAAATAGAGATATTAGTGATAATGTCCTCCATTTTAAGGAATTGGTTAGATGCATAGACAAAAAAGGGAGTAATCCAAATTACATTTTAAAACTAGACCTTAGAAAAGTTTTTGATAGAGTGTGTTGGAGATTTCTCACCAGTATACTTATTAAATTTGGTTTTCATGGTTAATTTATTTTTTACATCGTAAAAAACATTTCCCAAGCATGGTTCTCTGTTTTAGTTAATGGTAGTCCTGTTGGATTTTTTCAAGCAACTAGAGGCATCAAGTAAGATGATCCACTCTCTCCTTTCCTATTTAATATATTCTTTGAAGCTTTTACAAGAAGTATGACATACATATTTGTGATTGGAAGCCTTCAGTACTATAATTTGCCTAGAACTGCATCTCTTATTTCACATTTATTTTATGCTGATGATACTGTCATTTTTATGCAAGCTAGCAAAGCTAATATTACTAAAATGAAATCATTTCTTGTTGTTTTTGAAACTGTCTCTGGACATAAAATCAATTATGACAAAAGTGATTATTACATTAGCAAGCATACTTCTTTGACTACTATTACAGAAATGAACACAGTGCTTGGAATGAAAAGAGGATCCTTTCCTTTTAAATATTTAGGTGTTCCAATTTTCTATGGTATCAAAAATATTTTTTTTCCAGCCACTAATTGAGATGATTGACAGTAGACTTTTAAATTGGAAAAATAGATGGTTGTCATCCGGGGCTAAACTAGTACTTATCAATTCCTGACTCACTACCTCAACACTTCTGGGCTGTGATGAAACCTATAATACATGTCATGAAACTGATCAGAAGAAGAATCTCTATATTCTTCTGGGTATCAGTAGATGATAAGCCTAAAAAAATATGGAGAAATTGGAATGACTTATGCTATCCAATTGCTAAAAATGGATTAGGGTTCAGACACTTAAAATCTATTGCTACATCCTTTTCAGTAAAACTTTGGTGGAAATACCAATTAGCATCTGCCCCATGGACTGTTTTCATTGTCTCACTTCCTAAATCTGCTCAAACTTCACATACTTGGAAGATAATTTGTGAAGTTAATAGATTCTGTGAATTACATTCTAAAGTCATTCATGGACAGTGTACATGTAGCTTCTGGAATTCTAATTGGTATGATTGGGGACCAATAATAGACTTAACTGATCCAATGCTCATTGATATCCCAGATACATGTACTGTAGCTGAGTTCATGAATAATAAGCAGGAATATATGCCAATAATCTCTCCCTTCATTGATACTTCACTCCCTGCTTTTCTACAGGAAACTGTTGTAAATGAACAAAGGATGGATAAGCTAATCTGGAAACCAGAAATCACTGGAGTTTTCACATTCAAGTCAGCCTATAACCAGATTAGACCTAAGAGAGGTACCTCTGCATCTCTATCTAAACTTTGGAATGCAAGAATTACTAAGAAAGTTTCAATCTTTATGTGGAAAAACTTAAACTCTCTTCTTTCATTTGACAATGTACTTAATTACTATGGGTTCAATGTTGTTTCTAAATGTTGCTTTTGCAACAGTCTAGACTCATTGGATCATTTTTTCAACAAGTGTCAGGTGGCTGAACAAATCTGGGAAGGGGTTAACAATTTTATAGGTATTAGGACCCCTATTTTCTCTACCATATGGAATAGAATTTCATACTATTTATCTAGATCTGGAATAACAGCCATACAATCTTTATTGATAGATAACACTGCTCTTTTTTCATGCAGGCTCCTATGGAAAGCTAGGAACACATTTTTCTTTGAAAATATTGCTCCTTCTGTTCCCAGAATCCTGAATGAGATTAAAGTTATGATTTATGATTCTTTTGCTGCTAAACCATTCTATATCCATTCTGAGCATGACCTGGACCTGGCAAATAATGGATATTTTCCAAAATGGCTGAAACCTCCAAAACCAAATATTATCAAAGCTATTTGGACCAGACCTACTCAGAATTTTAAAGTCAACTCAGACACCTCATGGCTGTCCTCCCTTGAAACTAGTCTAGGAGTAATTATTAGAGATTCACATGGTAAACTAGTTGCTGCCACTTGTGTTTTTACCCAATCAAATTCCCCCTTGCATGCGGAATTACTAGCAATTGGGCTGGGAATTAAGATTAGCACTGATATGAACTTAACATGTTTCTATGAATCTGACTGTAGACAAGCAACTCAGATGATAAAAAATCTCAACCTGGCCCCATGGAAACTCTATACTTTGGTTCATGATATCTCACATGCATTGTTTAATTCTGATTTAGTGCATGTTATTAGAGAAAGTAATATTGTTGCAGATGCACTTGCTAGATATGCACTTTCTTCAAAAAACTCAGCCAGTTTCCATACTATGCAACAGCTAACTCACTCAGTTAGAGGTTTATATATTATTGATAAAGATGGTACTCCTTCACTAAGGTTGCACCCCCTTGAATAGATGCTACTCTCATTCCTCTCTGTCTAAACTTTAACTTGCAGATACTCACACGGAGAGAGGGCTAAAAATGCTACACACCAGAAGTCAAGGCAATCCACCACTAAACTGATGCAATACACAGACCTAAAGTCACTGCACTGACCTCAACATTTGTCACTGGATCAAATACTTAAAGGCTGTATAACTCTCAAGATCCAACACTAGCTATCGTATTATTAATGGTTATGTTTTCTTCTTTAGGGTCGCTGATCAGGCGTATTTTATGCATCTAATTATATGATTTTATATATCTCTTTTACCATTTGATGTGCACGAAGGTGTTTTTGGTGCAGGAATTATAAGAAAAATGGTGGAATACAATCAAATGGAGAAGTGCTGAAAAAGATGCAAAATCAAGCACTTGGAGCCATGGCGAGGAGCTAGACACTACACTCTTTTTTCCGAAAGGTTTTTTTAATGAGGTAGTGTGCTCCAACGGATAATGGATCGTCAATTCCATTACTCCGGGAAGAAGAAGACGCCTGCGAGTTGAAGATATAATTCTATTAATTGTTTTTTCTATGGGCGGCTAAGTTATGCTTCGACATGTCGATCACTAATTAGTTATACGTTCTTGAAGATATCAGTATTGGGCTAAATTGTTGCAGTCGCGGTCTTAATAAATTGGGCTTAACTGGGCTACATGGAGAAGACAATGAAGATTTATTTGAAGGCCCATTTATATTATAATATATTAATTTATTAGTCCAATTCCTTGTAATATTCGGATTAGGGTTTCGTTTACCCTAAAACCTATATATACTTAGACATTATATTATTTTGGGGGTTCCGGAGTTTGGAGGCCATCCGTAGGCTTTGGAGCCAACCAACACAACGTTTTTCATCATTGATAAAGACTAAGTTTTCTTTTACTTTTCTTTATAATTAGTTTCATGTTTAATTATTTGTTGGTTTTTAATATGTTTAGTAGCTAGGTTTGTTTCCGGTAAGGGTTTTGAAACATTAACTATGATTCATATGTGAGGCCTAAATGTGCTTGATAATTATGTTGTGTGGATTCCTTGTTATTCTCTGTGTATCCTGTTTATTTTTGAATTGCTTGAGATCTGATCAGTCTTCTGTTATTTGGAATAGTGCCAATTGAATTCCTCTATTTATCTGTATCTAGGGGGTAGATTCAATTAGTGGCGAAACTATACGCCAATAGTTGGAAATACGGGGTAGATAATTTGTGACAGTTGTTCTGATTATAAATTATCTGAATCGGGTTTCTTTGGTGCTTAATGCTGTTGAGGTATTAAATCTAGGTAGGCTATTCCGGCAAGGTTGTATCTTGATTAGAGAAATAGTCAGTTTAGCTATTCTTGCCGGCTATCGACAAAGTAAGAAGAAATTGGATTGGGTGTGCTATTCTTGAAGGTCTATAACTGATTGGTTTATACAACTTAATAAATTACTGAGCCAGTGATCGAATGAATTGTTAATGTGGATTTACCCGTAACCGGATTGCATTGTTTGAGTGTCTTCGTGTTCTTTGCATCGTTTATTTTCATTGTTATATGCATTCTTAGTTTAGTTTAATTTAGTTCTTAGATCGTTAATACAAACTCTTTCAACATAACAGTTGTTAGTTGCTTTCTTTTTCTATTGATTTTGTTACTTTAGTTTGCCGGAGATACTGATCCGATTTGCTGTTATTTGCAACAAGAATACAGCAAGAAAGTGTTGAAAGTCAGATACGTAGCGGACAACACTTTTCTGGAATTTGTGACTCGCCCGCTAGACCATACAGGCGACCCATCTGATTTCAATTTTTGAAATTGGGTGCCATGTCGGGTTATTGGAATCAATACAGAGAACCTCCACCGCCATGCTGTGATTATTGCAGAAATTATGGTCATTGGAGTTATGAATGCAACTTAGCTCCTCGATATTCAGCTGCACCGTTTAAAGATTATGAACCTTGGAGTAGACCACAATTCAATTGTGAACCGTACAATTCAGGGTGTAATTATGAAGAATATCAAGGACAATATTATGACCATGAGTTTGACCCTCAACAACCTGCATCGAATGAAATTCAAGACATGTTTGGTGCGATGATGGGTATGATGCGAGAGATGAACCAAAAATTGGATAGGATGGCAGAAGGAATGAAAAACTGGGAGGAAGAACGAAAAGAACAAGAACGAAAAGAGCAAGAAGAGCAGAGGCGAAAAGAGCTTGAGAGGTGGCAGGAAGAACATCAAAAGCACCATGATAATATAGATAAAAATTGGGCTTCCATTAGAGCTTACCTTGATGAATGTAGAGAACGCCAAGATGAACTGTCTTCGCAAGCTCTGGATGATGATGATGTAGATTCCCAATCAATCGAGCAGAATAGCTATGAAGAATCCACATATGACTAGGAGTACACAAGTAATTCAACCCACGAATCTTTGCTTGAGTCTATTGCTGATCAGGAAAAAGATGGAGACATGAGCGAAGTGGGTGGAGTTCATGAGCAGACTTTTATAGATCCTCCTGAGCCTACGTATACGTTATTCGACTACATTCTTGAATTTGATAATTCTGAGATTGATGAAGATGAGTCATTCATTCAAAAGCAAGTGGATGTTGATTCCACTCTCCAAGTTAGGAGCACGTGGTGGAAAGCAATACTGGTGACTTCGATGGGCATGAGATGATCATAAATGAAGTAAAAGAGGATGTCAACTACTTTTCTGTGGAGAAAATAACCATCACACCTCCGAACGACTACTTGAATGAAGAGAACGAACCTACAATCATAGCATCCGATATGAAACCTTTGAACTTATGGCATGAGGATGTTGAAAACCCTTCATTAAAGGGTTGGGATTTACCGGTGGATGGTGATTTGTTAGTTCATCACAGGGATCTTGAAAATCCAGCTGGTTTATCTTCCCATGATTTGGAGTTTTGGAAGTTTTATCACTTGCCTATTAAGTTAGAACAACAAAGTGATTGGTTTGAAAAAGGCATGAGAATGCAAGAGTTCAAGTGTGGGGAGAATATGAGATCTCATCTTGTGTATTTCGGCGATGATCGAAAAGATGTTCCTGACATTGTGACTTGGTACAAGGATCGAGGAAAGCTTGATTTTCAACATCTCCACCGGCTGACAGTCTAGCCAAGACTATAAACAAAGCGCTTCTTGGGAGGCAACCCAATGTTTTAATTTTTCTGCAGTTTTATTTATTTCAGTTTTAATTTTTTTAAAAAAAATCAAAAAAAAATATTTTACAAAAATTCAAAAACAAAATCGAAAAAAAAAATTGATTTACCTGTTTATATTGGTTCTGATAATTTTATAAATGCAGGTAATGCGATAATTTTAATGATTTGAAGAAATTCTGGTCGACCGTATGCCCATACCGTCGGGGTGCAGTTTGCGGAAAGCTGCTGAAACTGAGAAATTTTGCTGGTCCCAGTAACCAGGTTCTTTCTAATCCAAGTTTTAATATTTTGGTGCCGTCTGCATGTATTAAGTGTGCTTGTTTGTTTTGTTTGGTTGAGTTGTTTCTTATACAAGCATGCTTATATTTTTGCACTTTTATTTTGTTTGAGGACAAACAAGATTTTAAGTGTGGGGAGGATGTTATTGTGATTTTTCTTTGATGCTTTAATTTCTGAAATTTTTGAAAATGTTTCAAAATATTTGAGAAGAAAACACAATATGGTGTGATTTTGGTGAGTGAGACTTTTCCTATAAACTTAATTGAGCTGATTTTGCTATGGAACATGGGTCAGTGGTAAGATTGAATGTATTCCTCTTTGTGAAAGAAATCATGTAGTTCTTGTATATATTCTGGAACGATGAAAGTGCAATAATGAGTCATTTGATTTAACCTAGTATATTGTGAGGATTTGAGCCCAAGAAAGAAAAATATAGGCATTATAAGAAAATAACTCTTTGTCTTTCCGAGTGATCACATATTGGTATATTTTTACGTGGTTTGTATGTCATGATTCAAAGCTGCTAAATGATATTTGAGCATGTAGGCAATTAGGAATAAAGCCCCACAGCTTCTACATATATTTCCCACCTTATATCGATTATATCGACACCCCTAGTGAACCCCATTGAAACCTGACCGATTTTTTGTTATTAACCTACTAAATATTATAAACCCAAAGCCTTTAGCCTTATATTACCTCTCTGAGTGTATGAAAGTTATTTATTTTCATGATATGTTGAGTTTGAATGAATGGGATGATTGTATAATTTGAAGTTGCTGATTCCCATACTTTCTGCGGAACAAAAACCAAAAATCTGGCAGCTGAAACTCGTGAAGTTTTGAAAAAAAAAATAGAAAAAAAAAGAATCAAGACAAACATCGGGCAGCTGACAGTGAGGTTATAAAAAGAAAAAGAAAAATCATAAAAGTTCGCAGAAAGTGATGATATTTATATTCAGGTGCTTATCATTATTGCATCTATATCAGTTGAAGTATGAATACAATTGAAAAATATTATCATGAATTAAATTGCTTGCATATGTCTTAGATTATTATACCTCGTTTACCTTATCCTACCTTTACCCCAAGCCAACCTTATATGATTCCTAATTTATGCTCAAGTATTTATTTTATGTGGTTGAGAGAGTGGCATTGCAATTCCTATTGTAGAGTGTGCTGATATGTGATATGTGTGACTGTCCCTATTATTTGAGAGATAATGAGTGAATCTTGGTGAGGCTGGACTTGATTGCACATTTTTTACTAGAGTATAAGGATGAAGTGGTTTTATAAGCAAAGAGGAATGGTTTGTGGTAAGATGGTTGGTTCCATAGTAGATGTTGCTTGGTTTGGTTTTGCGGGAATGTTTTATTGCCTATGGTTTTATGGTTACATGCTTGAGGGCAAGCATGATCTAAGTGTGGGGATATTTGATCAGGCGTATTTTATGCATCTAATTATATGATTTTATATATCTCTTTTACCATTTGATGTGCACGAAGGTGTTTTTGGTGCAGGAATTATAAGAAAAATGGTGGAATACAATCAAATGGAGAAGTGCTGAAAAAGATGCAAAATCAAGCACTTGGAGCCATGGCGAGGAGCTAGACACTACACTCTTTTTTCCGAAAGGTTTTTTTAATGAGGTAGTGTGCTCCAACGGATAATGGATCGTCAATTCCATTACTCCGGGAAGAAGAAGACGCCTGCGAGTTGAAGATATAATTCTATTAATTGTTTTTTCTACGGGTGGCTAAGTTATGCTTCGACATGTCGATCACTAATCAGTTATACGTTCTTGAAGATATCAGTATTGGGCTAAATTGTTGCAGTCACGGTCTTAATAAATTGGGCTTAACTGGGCTACATGGAGAAGACAATGAAGATTTATTTGAAGGCCCATTTATATTATAATATATTAATTTATTAGTCCAATTCCTTGTAATATTCGGATTAGGGTTTCGTTTACCCTAAAACCTACATATACTTAGACATTATATTATTTTGGGGGTTCCGGAGTTTGGAGGCCATCCGTAGGCTTTGGAGCCAACCAACACAACGTTTTTCATCATTGATCAAGACTAAGTTTTCTTTTACTTTTCTTTATAATTAGTTTCATGTTTAATTATTTGTTGGTTTTTAATATGTTTAGTAGCTAGGTTTGTTTCCGGTAAGGGTTTTGAAGCATTAACTATGATTCATATGTGAGGCCTAAATGTGCTTGATAATTATGTTGTGTGGATTCCTTGTTATTCTCTGTGTATCCTGTTTATTTCTGAATTGTTTGAGATCTTATCAGTCTTCTGTTATTTGGAATAGTGCCAATTGAGTTCCTCTATTTATCTGTATCTAGGGGGTAGATTCAATTAGTGGCGAAACTATACGCCAATAGTTGGGAATACGGGGTAGATAATTTGTGACAGTTGTTCTGATTATAAATTATCTGAATCGGGTTTCTTTGGTGCTTAATGCTGTTGAGGTATTAAATCTAGGTAGGCTATTCCGGCTAGGTTGTATCTTGATTAGAGAAATAGTCAGTTTAGCTATTCTTGCCGGCTATCGACAAAGTAAGAAGAAATTGGATTGGGTGTTCTATTCTCGAAGGTCTATAACTGATTGGTTTATACAACTTAATAAATTACTGAGCCAGTGATCGAATGAATTGTTAATGTGGATTTACCCGTAACCGGATTGCATTGTTTGAGTGTCTTCGTGTTCTTTGCATCGTTTATTTTAATTGTTATTTGCATTCTTAGTTTAGTTTAATTTAGTTCTTAGATCGTTAATACAAACTCTTTCAACATAAAAGGTGGTTTCTAACCAAAAGCTGTATCTTTAGATATAAGAATCTGATTACACTGTTCCTCGTGGGATCGACTCTGCTTACTCTATACTTGAATTTAAACCGAATTGTTTGCAGGTTTATTTGGTAGAAAAACGACCTATCAGTCGCTTTGAGTTTTGCTTAGCAATTCTCTAATATATTCTAAAGATAAAACACAACCTCATTCTTTTGTATAGTGCTAGTCATAGCTCTATTTGTTTGAAAAGCATTTCCAATGCTTTTGGAGTCCAACTCCGTACATTCTTGTCTGTTCTCGGGGCTAGTTTGTGTTATTGTCTTTATGAGGTTTGGGAAGTCAAATATATTTTCCCCCACTTTCATAGTGGATTTCTCAAAAATAATTTATTGGTATTTAATTAGTCATTTAATTAAGATTTAATTTGTGGATAATTTTGTAATTTTAGTTTTAATTGTCTTTAATTGGAATTATTCACACAATCATGCCATAATTGTATTATTACACTATTTTTAGTTATGTTAATTTACTATTTTATTTGATTCTATATGTATCCTTAAGATTCAATTAGACCTGTCTTCGTCACTATTTCCTGATTTTCAATTGATTTCAATTGAATTGGTTAATTATTTAATGTTGATCCATTCAATTCAATTAAATTTGGTATACTAACTATTCAGCATATTCATGGAAAATTATAAATGATATTAAATGACTGTTATACATGGTTAAAATATATTGAATATAATTACATGTAATAACTATATATTCATCATAGTTAGTTACCCACACCGATATTCACATATGTTCATAGAAAATCAGCATCTTCCTTTTTCGAATCAAAAGATATTCATATAAATTATTCTGTAAATTCATTCTATCCATTTTAGGAAACCAAAAGATCAAATTATGTACTTATAATTTTTATTGAAATTCAAGTGAATTTAGTCATATTAATTATGTTTTAGGTACATTAATTTTCACTTCAATCAGTTTTAATCAGTTCAGTTCAGCTCAGAAGAACAAGGCTTTAGGCATGCTCTCCTCAATTATATTTTAGTTAACTGGATTGAACTAAATTAAACTGAAAATACTAAATGTAAATAAAATTAATGTATTAAAAATAATTATATATTCAAATGAAGCTAATATTTTTTCATTAAATAATTATTTTCAAAATTAAATTAAAAATATACTGAATTAAACTGAAAAAATTATTAAAACAATAATTGCATCACCTAAAAAGTACTACTATTATAGTATTGATATGTATTCTTTAATCCATACAAATTAAAATAAAAACTCATGGAAATTTTAACTTATGAATTTGTTTTTATAAGTTAAAACTGTCAAGTGACAGAGGGATGTTTATTAGGTTCCCCGGGCCTGCTAATTGATCTCCATGTAAAGGAGTCAAGAGTACAATATCTCCATAGAGGAGTCAATGTGAAGAGTACATGGAAATTATTGTAAGTACAATACCTTCCCTATATCTAATGCCGGAAACAGCATATCGATAAAGTACATCTACTAGGGATATAAATAATGGTAGCAGCTAATAGTACTTCTGACTAGTCCAGGTCTAAGTAGCCAAACTACGTACTAACAACACTACGGAGGACAAGCTAAACTAGTAGTCTCATCCTACTCTGTCTCTCTCCAGAACTGTAGGCCCTCATTGCCCATGGCCCCTCCTCGGTCTATAAGATACCTACCATGACCCGAACACTCAACGGCCTCCAATCTGTACCATCCGGTGGCCTTCTGGGTCCGGAAGCTCCCGTGTCCGGAAGCTCCTGTGTCCGGAAGCTCCTGTGTCCGGAAGCTCCTGAGTCCAGGAGCTCCTCCTATGCCTCCTATGTCTGGTGCCTCCTGTGTCCGGCGCCTCCTGTGTCCGGTGCCTCCTATGTCCGGTAGTCTCCAGTGGACAGTAACCTCCAGTGTGGCATGTGGCCCTCCCATGGCCCATAAGAATATCTAGGTCTCAGTAATAATCACTAAATGATTCGGTCTCGAATGGCCTATTGCCCTCTAAAAGACTATCTAGAGTTCTCTCTTATGTAGTTCTCTCTTATTAGTAAAAGAAAACGTATTTTTTTGTAGTTTTCAACATTTTAAAAATTGACTGAGTAACCAATAATTATTGAATTGTGGAAATTTTTACCTATTTCACCTTATTATTTTATCACGGAGCTATACCAAACATTCATAAAATAGCCAATATTATTTACCGACAAGATCTTTCCCCGCCGACAAAAAATCAGAATTTAAACAAATCGATATTTGTTCTATTTCCTTCATTCAATTATGGATCAGAAATGATGGACAAAACAAAGTGAAAATATACCAAAAATCAGAATATAAACAAATCTATCTTTATTTCTTTATTCAATTATGGATCAGAAATAATGAACAAAATAAAGTGAAAATTTACCAAAACTCATGGATCCGAGAACGGTGAATAAAGATTCGGCGGGACTGATTATCATGATGGCATGTTTGATAGTAAAGTACATCGCGTGGCGCAACCAACCTAGTACTACATACTAATATGATAGTATTAATCAAGTAGGGTCAATTGACCCCTAAACTTATATATGATTCAGCCACTGAGAATAACGAATTAATTAAATCCTAACAAACCAAATCAATATATATCCGTGAAAATAATAACAACAATGACGTCAATCAATTTACGTAACAACGTTCTTGCTTTCAATTTTTTAACACTTGCGACCATAAAATAGAACTCAATATATGTCTCTTTATTTTTAATACAATACTTCTTGCTTATTAGCTTTTCAAAATTAATCATCTATGCGCCTTTATTTGGAGACTATATCAAATCCCGATCCAGGTTTGTCTATAATAGAGGAATCTAATGATTTTTTATCTCTGTCGCATCTCCATAGAGAAATTTCTAGCGGCTTGGATTACCATTATCCCTAAAAAAAAGTTTCAGTGACCTTTGGAGATTACAAACCTATAAGACTTTCAAATGTTACTAATAATATTTTTTCCAAAATTCTTATGGAATGGCTTAAGACATTGATGCCTAAATTAATTTCACCAAACCAGTCAGCATTTCTCAAAAATAGAGACATATCATATGATGTTATCTATTTAAAAGAGAGGTTCAGATTTCTGAATTGGAAAGTAAGAGACCCTAACTGTACACTTAAATTAGATTTAATGAATGCATTTGATAGGGTTAGTTGGAATTTTCGAAAAGAAATTCTCCTAAAGTTTGAATATAGACACAGTTTTGTTCATTACATTATTAAAAACATGTCTGATGCTTGGTTCTCAGTGCTCATAAATGGTAAATCAGTAGGCTTCTTTCCTGCAACTAGAGGCATAAAAGAAGGTGACCCACTATCACCTTTTCTCTTTAACATTTTTTCAGAAGTTTTCACTAGGAGCCTTTCATATGTTTTCTGGTCTGTATCTATGCAATATTTCTCACTGCCCGGAAATGCTATCAATATATCACACCTAAGCTATGCTAATGATATTGTCATCTTTCTTACAACCTCTAGGAAGAATTTAACTAAGATGAAGCATTTCTGGTCAAATTTGAAGAAACAACTGGTCAAAAAATAAACTATGAAAAAGGTGATTTTTACCTTAGCTCTAAAGCCATGGAGAACAAGAGACAGGTTAAACAAAAATGGGAACTATGGTTCTTGAACTAGAATGTTCCACACCGAAGAAAATCACCACTTTTTCCTGTGATGATATTATGGTACATCCAGGTAAAGATGCAATCTCTCCAGATAACCCTCTCAATATTGACAAGTTTGCTTTTTTAGTCTCAACCAAGACATGTTTCCAATAGACTTCTACCACTAATAAAGGAGGGAGAAGAACCTGAGCTAGACACTTCAAATGATGAGGCTCCATCAGAAGGGATAGAAAATCAGAAGAGGGATACAATGGAAACAGCACTAGAATCCTCTAGCTCAATCTCAGTACCCACTAAGCCAGACAAAGGTACTGTCCCTAACTATTTTACTCAATTTAACAAAGTCATGACAATGACAGTCACCGAAAGCATCAAACCCCGTAAAATTGATTAATAAGACCTTAGGTACTAATGTAATGGTGTGGAATGTTAGGAGTGTGGATACTTCTTTAGAGAGGATTGAAAAACATATTAGGCTTCATAAACTGGACCTCATTTGTTTTATTGAACATCAACACAATAATGATGAATGTCTACATACTGTCAAAAACTTCATTTCACACACAGTATGCACTCATCACTATGCAAAATATGGATTATGTGGAAGGATCAGATAGAGGTTACTTTAAGATTGGATCATAATCAATTCTTATTAGTACATATTAAAAGCCATACACTTAATCAGTCAATGGATGCTATTTTTGTGCATGGTTTGAGATCTAGGAAATGAAGAAAAGACTTATGGTTTGATCTAAAAAATTTAAATCTATCTGATGCTTTATATATAGGAGATTTAATGCCATGACTACAATTTCTGAGTATAAGGATCCTTCATCACCTAAATTAGGTAGTATTCAAGATTTATGTGATTTTATTGACACAATGGCACTGCACTCACTTAATACAGTAGGGAATTTTTACACATGGACAAATGGCAGAACAAAAGACAATGGAAAAAACATGATCATTGAGAGATTGGATAGAGCTTTATGCTCTCTCCTATGGCTAGCAAAATTTCCAGTCTTTTGTACTAGTCCTAAATAAATTATCTTCTTATCATTGCCCTCTATTTCTTAGAATAGGGAGTGATACCCCCTCTGCCCCAAGGTCATTTAGATTTGTTAACACATGGTTTAAAAGAGATACTTTCATGGATTTTATTAAATTTCACTGGAATGAGGCTCAAGAGGGTAGAGGGATGTTTAAACTCTTTATCAAGCTAAACTATCTCAAAGTTCAACTGAAAGTGGAACAAAGAGATATTTTGCAACATCAGTGAAAATGTAGTTAAAGCAGAAGAACAGCTAAGTCTTCAGGAAGTGGCATTTGAGTTTAATAGTTCAACTGATGAGCTAATAAAACTTAATAAGGCCAGAGCTCTTTTTGTTAGATCACTAAAAGAAGAGAAACATTCCTGGAAAAGTAAGGCAAAAGTTAAATGGCTTAAAGATGGTGATGAGAATACAAAATTTTTCCATCAATCTGCGAAGGAAAAAAGATGTAAACTACAAATCACCAAAATCAAAAGTAGTTCTGGGATATGGCTTGATGACATTTATGATATTCAAAATAAATCAATTTATTTTTTCCAGACATTGTTATCTGATGAGCCACATCCAGAACATGAACTTTTTGCTTCTCATTTTCTTTCCAAAATCCCTAATTTAGTGACACAGGAGGAAAATGAGTAACTCATTAGGCCAGTAAATTTAGCAGAATTAAAGCAAATTGTTCTTAGTCTTAATAAATCAAGCAGTCCAAGACCTGATGGTTACACTGCTCAATTTTATATTAAGGCCTGAGATATTATTTTCTTAGATCTACTAGAGGCATCAAACGATTTTTGTCTAAATCACACATCCATAGGGGCATCTCCAGTACTTGGATCACTCTCATACCAAAGAAAGAGACACCTATTACCTTTAGTGATTATAGATCTATCAGTATTTCAATGTATCTAATAAGATTTTCTCAATATTATTAATGGAAAGACTGAAAATTTTGATGCCTAAATTGATTTCCCCACATCAATCTGCTTTCCTTCAAAATAGAGATATAGCAGATAATGTTATTTATTTGAAGGAAATGTTCAGAGTTCTGGTTTTAAGGTTAGTGACCCAAATTGCATTCTGAAATTAGATTTGATGAAAGCATTTGATAGGGTCGGCTGGTCTTTTTTAAAGAAAATCCTCCAAAAATTTGGTTTTAATGACAAGTTTATTGACTGTATACTTAAAAACCTCTCTGATGCATGGTTCTCTGTATTGCTAAATGGCAGACCTGTTGGTTTTATCAAAGCTACAAGGGTATAAAACAGGGTGATCCCCTGTCCCCTTTTCTTTTCAACCTATTTTCTCAGACTTTCACCAGAAGTCTGGCTTTTGTATCTGAATCATGAAAAATGAGTTTTTACAGCCTCCCACCACATGCCATAAATATATCCCACCTTTCATATGCTGATGACACAATGATATTTTTAAGGCATCTAGGCTAAACGTAATTAAAATAAATGCCTTGCTGGTGAAGTTTGAGGAAACAAAAGGTCAAAAGATCAACTTTGAAAAAAGTGAAGTCTTTTTATGAAAGCATGCTACAAAGAATAAGCAAAGACAGGTTCAAAGTATACTAGGAATGAAAAAAGGTAGCTTGCCGTTCAAATATTTGGGGGTACAAATATTTTCTGGTAGAACACTGAATATCCACTTCTAGTCTGTACTGGAAACCATAGATATAAGAGTGAAAAGCTGGAAAAACATTTGGTTGAGTGCAAGTGGTAAATTGACTTCAATCAAACCATGTTTACGGTATTTGCCACAATACATCTGGTCAGTAATGGAGCTAACTAAATTGATAATAAAAAAGATTGAGAGGAAATTCTCAATATTATTTTGGGGCTCTACTGAAACAGGCATGAAGAAAACCTGGAGAAAGTGGGATGCATTATGTTATCCTACTATACTCAAAAAAGTTTAGGTCTCAGGTCACTCTCGTCCACACTTACATCTTTTTCATGTAAATTGTGGTAGAAGTTTCAATTAGGGAGAGCTCCATGGACTCATTTTTTGGCCTCCCCGCCTAACACACATAGAAAGTCCCAAAACTGAAAAGAATTTGTAAAGTGAATAACTTTGCAGATTCTAATTCCAGGGTCATAGTTGGCTCAGGCTATTGTAATTTCTAGACATTAAATTGGACTGATCTGGGTCCAATCATTAATTTCTATGAGCCAACCTCTGAAGAATTCCTTCAATGTACTGTTGTTGATTTTGTTCTAAATAAATCAACACTATTGCTTTTACTGCAACAGTACCTGCCCCTAATGTTATTCATGTTCTTCAGAACATCTCCATATCACCCCATAGAGAAGATCAACTAATCTGGAAACCTGATTTTCTAGGTACATTCTCCATAAAATCAGTGATAAGTCCTTGGTTCGTATTCTGGACCTCATTCAGTCTCGGACCAGGGCCCGGGAAGGGTCATGGGCTCGAGTTACGCAGAGGATGGATAAACGGGTCCATCAATCCAAATCCTTATAAGGAATATTTATATTATGAATGTTCTACAAGGAATACACTTCCTCCTAAACTGGTAATATAACCATGACCGAAATATACTTCTTTTATACATGGTAATACAATTGTTATCTCCATAAGAGTTGTATTCATACCATAATCACATATGTTGGTGATATACGGATTGTAGCCATATAAATACCAAAGGTTTGGTAGACCTTCTCTATCTATTATCTTACATACAATACGCCTTACGCACATACTAACTTGACCGTCGGAGTGTCTACCCTCGGGACACCCGAGGCTTTGTCTTGCAGATCAGTTCGTGAGCGGGGTTCGTGATCAAGTGCGGGTTCCAGATATCCATCAATCAGCATATCTGAAGCTGAGGTTACCACTACCCATTAGGCATGTTCTGAAATTAATGTGGGCTCCACAACTACAAAAAAATATTTCTATATTTATGTGGAGACTGCTTAATGACTTCTTACCATTTGATGATATGTTAATCTTTTCAGGCTTTCATATTGCCTCAAAATGCTATTTTTGCAACAACAAAGACTCTTTGCACCATTTTTATAATAATTGTCTCATTTCTGTTGAGCTATGGAAATCTATGCACAGTATATGTTTCTCAGTGTTTTTTTGCATGTGGTAGCTTATGGGATAAACTTGCCACTGTCTGAGCTTTTACAGGTCTGTCCTCAATCTACACAAAAATAAACCAAATAGCTCCTTCTGTGGTCTATTGGTTGTTATGGAAAGCAAGAAATAAGATGTTTTTTCAGGATATTCCACGATCCCTGCAGCAACTAACTAAGGAACTGAAACAAGAGCTCTAGTGAGCGTTCATCAGAACACCTATACCCCTTACTAGACAGGTGGACACTGAATTGGCTATGGCTGGCTACATTCCCACTCCCTATATCCCCCCTAAACAAAATATAGTTCCAGTGGCATGGAACAAGTCTTTTCAGGGGTTAAGGTTAATGTGGATGCTTCCTGGGATCAAGGAAAAGATGGAATTAGTATTGTGATCAGGAACAACTAAGGGAGGCTTAGTCACGCTAAAAATCTATTCAAAGAAGCTACAGATCCCCTCCATTCTGAGCCCCTTGCAATCAAGGCTGGTATTGAAGCTGGGAAAACACTCAGCTCATCAAAAAAAGTGGAGTCAGATTGTTTGCAAGTTGTTACTATGATCCTTAACCCTTCAAGGAGGCACTAGAAGCTATGTCTGCAGCTGGATTCAATCTCTACATTGCTTCATCCTTTCCACTTATTCCATATACTTAGAGAAAGAAATCAACCAGCTGATTCCCTGGCTAAGTGGGCAGTAAAGTCTCAATCTGATAGGTACCTACACCAGCTCCAATCTACCTGCAGCTACCAAAATCCTCCTAGCTCTTGATGCTTCTCTTATTCCTACCATAAGGATCCAGAGAGGACCTAATCACATTCTAGCATCAGCATGATACATATCCAAGGAAGGCTGCTACTACTCAACCTCAATTTTTGTCAAGGTCTCTACACAGGAAGGAATTGAAAGGTTTTCAATTAGCTTCTGTTTTTTTTACACTTATCTCAATTTATTTGGGGATTTCTTTGTGTTTTGCTTGCAATTCGCTAATAAATCACCAACTTTACATTGAGTGATTTGTAAAGTGTATAGAGGTTTAAATTCCTCAACTAGAAGCTTAGGCTATAGATGTATAGCTAATTCCTAGCCATGTTAAGTTTATTTTGAGATGTAATTTTGCCACTTTTGTTGTTTTTCCTGGCTTAGGGAGCCTTATATAATCCCTCCATCTTTGATGGTTTCACCAAAAAATATAATAATAATATTTTCCTTCTCCTAGAATTTTAATCTAGTTTTAACACACATGATGAGCCCTGAATATACTCTTGTTTTATGAAATTTGAGATCTAATTTGGGTAGAATTTGGTGCAAAAGTAAGGATCTTTAAAGCTAAACTTGTCAAAGTTAAATTTTGAAGAACAAGTGATGCACTAATGTTTTGAACCTTGATTTGGGAAATTTTCGCAAAGGAATTAGAGCACATGGATCATACCATTGGATTCCTCTCGTCAAGAGTTTCGAAATGGACTACTAGAATATGCAAATCGGATCAACGGTTAAAGTGCATGACCCTTCACAAAGTGCGCCAAGTGCTGCATGGCCCCTGCACTGCATTCTATAAATACCCCTTATCCCCCTCCAAGAGGAAAAACGGGCAAGACCATGTAGATCTCCATTTTTCTTCATCTTTCTTTCCCTTTTCTTCCATTCCTTTCCCTTAGATTAGTAGTTTGATTCCATGTATTGTAGTATAGCTTAGTTTGATCCTTAGGAGCATTTGAATTCACTTCCCTTGAAACTTTAAGGCTTTGTATGCTTAAACTTGGGATTTTGATTATCATTTGATGAACTTGAATTTCTATGCATGAATGTTGTTCAATCTTGCTTAATTTGTTATGGGCTTTGTGTTTTATATCAATTGCATGCCTCATAGTCACTAATTAGAGTAGATTAGTTCAATGGTCAAGGTAATCTAGTCTTAGAGTAATTCTAGTGTAATTGGAATGGTGATGGATTGTAGTGTAATGTAATCTCTAGTTTGTAGATTAGTGACTATGGAAGGGTTAGAGTGATGACAAATTCTTCCCCTTGTTGTGTGATTGTAGTTAAGGAATGCCATGATAAATATAAGTTGTTAGAAGTGAAAATCTTATAAACTTGCATGATTAATTAATTATGTGTTTAGGTAAGGATTGAATGTTATCATTGGTCCCCCTAATATGTGATTGTATTCTTGAGTTGAAGATTCCATTTTAACGTATGATTGTTATCAACGAATAGCTAGATTTGTGGGTAGAACGTTATCGTTCACTCCAATATCATTAAGTAGCAAAGTAGGATTCGAGACATATATGTTATCATCGTCTTGGTTCTTGCTAGTTATCAAATGTCTTATTTGTATACTCTCGCTATTGCGGGTGTGTGAGTAAGTTTGTCTCTCTCTAATTCTAATACCGTTATTGAGTTATCCATGATGTTATCATCTAGATGAATCAACAATGAGATCTTTTGAGTGGTGTTATCATCCTCTCTAACTACGTCAGAGAGAATATGATGCTTTCATCCTTGACAAATGGTCTAAACTTCTTTGTAATTGCATTTGCTCGGTGATAAGTCGATAGTTGGAAATTGAAGTCATTTGCCTCCCAAGACCTCATAATCCTAGTATCATCCCCTTAGCTTAGCTAATGATAGTTTAGTTTACTTTCATAGTGTAATCAAAACCAACCTCAAAACCACCCTTGTTTACATTGCTTTCTATATAATATATAACTATGCTTATTTTCTACTTTAAAACACTCTTACAAGTCTCTTCTCCTTATGGTTCGACCCCTACTTCCCACTATCTACTTTCTAGTAGTTAGAAGTTGTAGGTGATTTATAAATAATATTTTGATCTCGCGGAGTCCCATTTAACGACGTGGGAAATCGCTTGTTAACACATCTTATTTGGTGATGACTGAACTAAATTATTATATATTAAACTAAATTGGTGCAAAATCAATGTATAGTAATAGTATGACTAACATAAGATGAATTTTATCAGATCCTATACGTTTTAGAATTCAATTTAAAAACCGAATTTAATTGATCATAAGTGAACTGAACTGAACTGAAATATATTGAATCAAAGTAAAAATTAGAAGCATTGACCAAATTAAAATGAATTTTATCAAAACATGTTCCATCAAAACGGTACTTAATTGATTTGAAATTAATTAAATAGAACTAAACTGATAAAAATGCGTATAAGTTGGGAGAACGAAACCTTAATTTAAGGTTTTGAATTTTTAAATCACGTAACATATATTTAAAAAATAAAGGTTATAAATATTAAAACATTAGAATGCCCTCTATAAATAAAGGTTTTTAATGTAATTATTTTTATTATGAATAAAGATTCACTGAAATATTTAGAATGGCATCTATAATAAATATTAAATAATTATATCCTTTATAATAATTTTGAATTTTCCCACGTACTTAATATAACAATTCCCTAATTTCTAATCAGAAATTACTCCATTCAAATATTCATTCCTAATCTCAACAATCTTCTCCATCCCTTCTCCATTCTCTATCTTCTACGCCTTCTTTCCTGCATGTTCTTTCATGGTGTTTCTGGATATCAATCAGGGTTTGTTTATTTTGAATTTGCTTACTGAATTCGATTGAGTTGTGGATTTCAGATTGATTCGATTCGTTTCTTTGAATTTAATGGGTTTCGTTGATGTTGATTCGATTGGAGTTTGCGTATTTCAATTCGATTCTACAAATCCATTTCAAGGCTTTGATTCTACATATCGGGGTTTTAATTTTAATTCTTCATAGTGGGCTTTTAATTTAGATTCTACGGACTGGATTTTGATTGGGTGATCTATTCGGTTTGATTTAGATTGGGTCTATTCAGTTTGATTTATATTGAACTACTGAATTGGATGTGAATTGGGTTTGTGTTGAATGATTTGAAATTGGGTTAGGGTGATTTGGTTTTGGATTTGGGTGATGGTAAGGTGGTGGTGGTAAGGTACTAAGGTGGTGGTGAGGTGGTGTGTAGGGGTCAGAACGATCACGAGCGTTCATTAAAAAGATCGAGATCGAATCGGTAAAAGATCGGATTGAGATCGTTCATTTAATAAATTAACCGATCATGATTAAAATTTTATGATTGTTTATTAAATGAACGATCAATGATCATGAACATAAAAACTCAATCATGATCGCGAACAGATCGATAAGGTGATCGAGATCGATCGATAAAAATAAAGTAATATAATTATATACATTAATAATAATGGGAATGCTTTCCTATTGATTGGAACTGTACCCAGATCATACTTATTCCCAAGATTAAACTACCAAAGACACCCTCAGATTTCAGACCAATTTCATTGTGCAATGTGAAATACAAAATCATTGCAAAAATGATTCCTAATAGGCTAAAAGCACATATGGGTTCTTTGATATCTGAGAGTCAACATGGGTTTGTACCTGGGAGAAATATATCAGAATGTGTTCTTCTGGCTCATGAAGTAGTGTAATATATAAGAAAGCATAGAGGAGGTAGAGTTGAATTGGCAGCTATTAAATTGGACATGAGCAAGGCGTATGATAGAATCTCTTGGAAGTTTCTAGAAGAAGCTCTGTGCCATTTGAAAGTTCCACAGTCACTGGTAAACCTCATCATGATGTGTGTTCAAACAGTCAGATAAAGATCAATGGTGAGGTAAGTCAAACTTTCTGTCCAAATAAAGGTCTCAGGCAAGGCTGCCCATTATCTCCTTACCTTTTCATCATATGCCAACAATATCTATCCACATGGCCAGAGAGCAGATTGTCAAGTAATAGGAATTTAGGGGTCCAAGTTTCAAGAGAAGGACTTGTGGTTTCCCACATCATGTATGCAGATGACTGCATATTATTCACTAAATGTACACAGGAAGCCATCATGGACCTGGAAAAGGTGTTGGTTATTTACACAAGTTTTTCAGGTCAGATTTTAAATCATGCCAAGTGCTCCATAAAGTTCAGTCCCAATACCTCAGATCAGATGATCAGTTATGTTCGTTCGAGATTAAATATACAAGGCGAGGGAATAGGAGGTAAATATTTGGGAACTACTATTATCTTTGACCAGAGGAAATCACAGATATTTCAGACTCTGATCCAGAAGGTGAAGCAAAAATTTGAGTCTTGGAAAGTAGGTTTACTTAATTTCTCTGGAAGATTAACTTTAGCCAAGCATGTTCTACAATCTTTAGCAGTATATCCTTTAGGTATCTTCAGAATCCCTCTGAATATCCTAAAGAAACTGGATGCAATGACTGCTAAATTTCTACGGGGAGGAACAGATCAATCTAGGCCAGTATATTGGAAATCCTGGAGTTACATTTCTAGGTCTAAGCTGGAAGGAGGATTAGGGTTTAGATCAACCGTGGCCTTGAATAAAGCTTTGCTAGCCAAGCATTACTGGAATCTAATCAAAGATGGCTCATCCATGCTCAGTAGAGTGTACAAAGCCAAATACCTAAGAAAAGAGTCCATGAGAACAGTTACTGCCAAGCCAGGTGATAGTTGGGGTTGGAGATCAATAGTGTGGGCTTCAGAACTGATCAGAGGGAATTTACGTTGGAAGGTGGCCAGTGGAAAGGAAGTTAGAGTCCATGATCATTGGATTCCAACATTACAGAATTCTGTTCAGAACTCAGCTGCCATTTCTACACATACAAACATAAGAGTGGAGCATCTAATTGACCAGCAGAATAATACATGGAGGCACTCATTATTTAGGTGTATCTTCCCATCAGAGGTGATCCCACACATTCTGTCTATACACCCAAATGTTGCAGAACCTGATATCCCCTTTTGGAAATGGACCAAAAATGGGGAATACAACACAAAGTCTGGGTATCATATTGCCATGATCTCCATTATGCCAAGAACTCAGACTAGAAGATTATCATCTTAGGCAAGAAAATTTTGGACCAGACTATGGAATATAAAGGTTCCTTATAAGCAGACTACTTTTCTCTGGAAAGCAGTATCATGATGCTTACCAACACAGTTGAATAGACAGAAAAGAGGGCTCACAAATTCAAGCACTTGCAGCAGATGTAGTAATACAGTGGAGGATGAATCTCACCTGTTCCTCAATTGTACAGAATCAGAAAGGATTTGGTCATTGGCTGGATTCACAAGACAGCAGCAGAATCTGGTTTTCAATGCTTGGATTTTCTGTTTAATAATGAATACAGAAGATGAAAGGAGGATAGTGCAATGCATAGCCATTCTGTGGGAAATATGGAAACAGAGAAATCACAGGATCTTCAATCAAGATTTGCTACCTTCTCAATGGTGTGTGGATCATGCAAATTCTGAGTGCAAAATAATGATCGATAGGGGAAGGGCGCAAGCAGGCTGGAATCAGGAGAGTGTTCCAAGATCTCAAAATCAAGAAACTGAGTCAGGAGCTCACCTTAGATGAAGTGAAAAGAGGTAATTGTCCCTAGAACTTGCAGGAGGCTTGTGTTATAAGTTTCGATGGTTCGTTTAGGAAATCGCGTTGGCTGGGAACAGGAGGCTGGAGAATTTGGAAACCAGAGTGGCCATTTCACTTAAGCAGTCAAGGGTCGGATTTCTTTCCGACTGCCACTCCTTTACAGATCGAAACTGAAACATGCTGGCGTGCATTAAAAGCTTCTATAAGGCAGGGCTGTCGAAGGATAAACATGGTCACTGACTCGGTAATCCTGGCAGACTCAATAACCGATCCAAGGAAAAATCCTTTAGAAATCGAGTGTGTGGTATCATGTATTTGTAATACTTTAAAGTCTTTGGTAGATTTTAGAATTATCAAAATTAGTAGAAGTTACCTTCAGGTAGAACATAGACTAGCAAATGGTTTGATTAGAAGGCTTTGTAATGTAAACTTCTTAAACTAATATATATAAATTTCTCTTCAAAAAAAAGTAATGATAATAATGGGAAATATTTTAATTTTAATATGTATGTGTATAGTTTGTTGTGTATTTTTATTAATTTGATAATTTGTGTATTTTTGACTTTTTTTTTAAATTAACTTTTAAGTTGATCAAATGATCGATCATTGATCATTTGATCGATTATCTATAACGAGTCGATCACGATCATTGTGATTCTTAAACGAGCCGATCACGATCATGAATTATTTTGATCGCTTCGATCGCGATCACCTTAAATTTTAAACGAACCGATCATGACAGAGGCGGAGCTAATAAGGGTGCAAAGGGTGGCAGCTGCCACCCTTGAATTTTTTTAAAATTTTTAGGGTTAAATTTTTGTAAATTAAAATTTTACCCCACTACTTTTTAATATTTCTTGTAATACCCCTAAATTTCAGATAAATTTCAATTAATTCCACTTATAAATAAGAAAATCCCAAATATTACATTCTCTTCCAAAAGCCCCAAACTCCTTCTCTGCCCAAAAAATCCCAACTCGCGCTATGGCTCTCTGCTCGCGTCTATTTTTACAAGAATTATTATAAGTATGCTAGGAAAAAACTTTTTTGGCATAATCGCCACCTTACCTGTCAAATCCTGACTTCGCCTCTGAATCATGAACATAGTGATGATCGTGATCGGATCGGCTCGTTATCACCCCTAGAGGGGAGAACTTTCCAAGGGTGGAATTACAAACCAATCGTCAAAAATTTTAAGGTTGAAAAAATTAAAGTATAGTTGTAGGATGTTCGTATTTGCTAATGCGAATTGTATTTTTCAAATGCTAACTATCAATTAAAATAAATAAAATTAATTTTACGGGGAAGCCATGTTGGTAGACATAATTCGCATTTTCCAAACATGAATTACCGTAGTTTTCATTTGTTAATGTGAACTATCAATTAAATTGTTTAATTAAAGTTGATAGACATAATTTCCACTCCTTTCTTTACATGCATCGGAGTCGGAGTAATTTAGTGCACATATTATATGAGAATTTTTCTTAAAAAAAACCCACAACAACAACAACAAAAAAACAACTAAAAAAACCGTTTTCTTGGCGACAATCAGAAGTGAGTGAGAGAATTTCAAGAAAAGGGGGAGTTTGATAAATGAATTTAAATCTAGGAGATCTAATGGAGGTTCACCAAAATCACCTTTGAAAAAACACAATCAACATTGATTAAATCGATTGGGCCACATCAAAAGGTCTATATCTAGTTCGATTGATCCCATCACTGTGAAAAATACAAAATCAAGAAGAAACAAAACCAAAATGAAAGCCAATGTGGGATTGAGCCCACATTCATGGTGCAAACACACTGCTCTACCGTTTAAGCTATTTGATTTTCGAATTTAATGATGAAATATTAGAGAACCAAATAACTATGCTAAAAATAGAAGATCAATATATAGCAGCTACAATCTACACACTACATAACATCAGAAGCATTTTTTCCTTGATATTTCATAACAAGAAAAGGATTTTTGTAGTTCACTAAAGTTGAGATCCAACAATGTAGTAAATGCTAAGTTGTCAATAAATCAAAGTCAAATCAGCGGCGGAGCTATGCATATATTTCTAGGTGCATTTGACCCCACTTAATTGTTGGTAACAGTGTAAAATTTATTATTATTTTTATAATTTTTGGATAATTTTGGATAAATTAATCCCAGTGAACTTTACTAATAGTGGGGTCAAAACAATATTTACTCGAAAACAATTTATTAATTTTTTAATTTATTATGTGCTTGTACGTGTGCGTACAACATTTTATCACTTCCACAATATCACTTTGCCCGTCATATTGACACCCGTGTGGTTTGGACATGTATACACTCATTTTTGTGTTTTGCACTTTGCCCAATAAATTGCCCGTTTTATCAGCCGTATGGCTTGGATGTGTAGACGCCGTATGTTATACATTTTATTTCAAATATTCTTTATTGATTATTTTTATATACTTATCAATTTAATTATAATGATCATTTATTTATTTATTTATTAGACCATTAGTTAGTTTGTATAAATTCATCAAAACACGGCTAATTTTATTATTATATAATCTTTGTAATTTATATAAATAGTATAATGAAAATATAATCAGGAATTTCAAAAATTTATTGAACGAGCATTTTCCTCATGTCAAACATAAGTTGCGCAATATCTTGTAAATAATGTGTTTTATATATTTATTTGTTATAATGAATATTTAATATTTACATTATTTTATTTTTAGTTTAATTTTTAATGTATAAATATTATATAAATACACCCACTAAAATCAATCTCTAGCTCCGTCGTTGAGTCAAACTGAGAGAGAACATCATATTTAGCTGCCAACCCTTTTCTGAAAACGTATCAAGAATAATATGGCAACTAATTATCTTCATTGCTGCAATAAAAATGGTTTGAATGGAAATACCACTTCTTGGAATTTGTAAGAAGCACCACAGTCTGGGCAAAATAATATTCGACCATCTAGTACAACTTGATTGGGATGGCCTCATAATACTTTTAAAAATTCAAGAACCACGATATATAAGCGAAAACTATCATGTTTTTAGAAAACAATTAGCTATTAGTTATATTTTTGATTAAAGTGCAAAAACTAGATCAAATATTGGTCAAAATACCCAATTTTTAGACCCAACATTCAAAGTGCTTAATTTCTAGTACCCTACATTCTAAAAACACCCAATTTTCAGACCTTGGTTAATTTTCTTTGTTAGTTCAGTTAGTTTGAGGGGTATTTTAGTAATTTATATTCTAAAAAAAATCATACTTCGCATTTTTTCTTCTCATCTCCACAAAAAAGTTATCGGGTCGACCCGGAAAAAATTGGGTTTGACCCGAATCGACCAGAAACCCGGAAAGTCAAACTCGGAAAGTGAAAAAAATGTGGTCCGATATCTGACCCGTAATACTAAAAATCCAAGTCCGGGTTCAAAAAATTCGGGCGGGACCGGGTCAATTTTCCGGGTTGGCACACCCCTACGTCGAGTACTAGTGAGTTGCAGAGTAAAAGAGGAATTAGGAATTGTTGTGCGGGAGATACGAATAAAAAATGAGAAGTATGACTTTTTAGAATTTAAATTACTAAAATACCCCTCAAACTAACTGAACTAACTGAGGAAATTAACCAAGGTCTAGAAATTGGATGTTTTTAGAATGTAGGGTACTAGAAATTGAGCATTTTGAATGTTGGTCTTAGAAATTGAGTATTTTTACCAATGTTTGGTCTAATTTTTGCACTTTAGTCTATATTTTTATAACACTAATGATCAACGACTTATCAATGACAAGTTTCCATGGAAGTGAGTGTATTGTCATGTTTAAACACACAACTTTCAATGCTGCAAAGGTGCAATCAAAGCAGAATCTCTACTTCCTTGATGAACTTAAATTGTTCCTAGATGCACTATTTTAATTGTGTGTGTATTAACTTGGTGAAGGTTACAATATATACCCATGTGCAGCTATTATAAAAGATAAGATTATACTATAGTCCATCTCTACAACTAGTCAATCTTATGAACAGAATATTGCCAAATGATCAGTAAAATATTCACAAGTTATCTCTAATATCTGGATTAAAAAAACTAATCAGTAAAATCATCTTGTGAACTAGTATTGAGCAGTTTACTGGTTGCATAAATTGAACTGAATAGGCCATAATTATTCACTTTGAAAATAAAAAATCATGGTTTAAAAACCATTAGAAAAACTGAAAGATCTTTAATTGGACAGTTTAAACAATAAATCCCATTAAAAATTGACCCTTAAATTGATAACTCAAACATTACATTAGATTGAAACTGAAACAAGATAAATTCTCTGTTTTTCACAATTAGACTACATCAAAATTAGATTCTTGATTATAAAATTCAGTTCAACTTTTCAAGATCATAACCAAGTTCAAATCACGCAAATGAAGTCACGGTTAGCAAGACATATTTTTTTAAAATTAAACACCTTAAGAAAGGTGGGAGAATATATGTGGATCCCCAAACCAAAGGCTAAAGATGACAATTACATCTTCTAATTGCCTAAGGGACACTAAGCCCTTAGAAGCATGATAGTGCTTCTCAAAAATAAGATAAGACCTAAGTAGGTTCCTTTTAGTCTCTTAACCTAAAGCTTATTACTGAATTGATGAAACAAAACACAATGCAACATTAGATTAGAGACTATAGGAACAAAAATATACTAAACACCCAATACAGGATTATGATGGTGCAGTACTATAGTTAGGAGCCCTTTGTGGAAGACTGGTGCAAAGTGAATTGTTGAGCAGTGATGATTCCATAAAGGATGAAGTAACTGTCAGTGGATTCATCTGACTAGTCCTTAGTTGTAGCTTCAACTGCACAGAGAAGAGAAAATCTATTAGTAGTATCAGGCTAGGGGTTCAGAAACCCTAATAGAGGGAATTCCTGCAGCATCTAAAGTAATAAGGCCTCTAACATCACTAGGTAGAGTGTCCCAGGAAAAACTCTGAGCAGTTTTATTTTTGAAAGCCCATTTGGAAAGTGAATCAGTAGGATGATTTCCTTCTCTCATAACATGCATCAAAGTATAGGACTGGATCATAGAATGGATATCATATTAAATATTATACAGTGACCAGTGCCAAGTATAGGGGTTCAGAATCATAAAGATAGCTTGTTTACAATCTGACTCAATATAAATATGATCAGTGCATAGAAGATGCAAAAGTAGAGGCAACTTCTATGGCATATAGTTCAGAATGTAATGGGTAAGGGGATTGGATAAATGATGTATGTGCCTTGATCATTTCCCCATGACAGTTCCTAATGATATAGGAAATCCCAGCCAGTTTTGCTTCCATGAAGCATCTGTATTTATTTTGAAACCTGAAATAGGTTTAAGCCAAAAAACAGGAGAGATATTTGGCTTTGGAGGGATATAGAGAGGGGAAATACATCATTGTTCAGAAAGCTCTCTATCAACTGGATTACATAAGTAGATAGGCTTCTTGATGAAGGAGAGTTAAATGGATGAGTGAAGCTCTTTTTTCATAAGATCAATATCTGGTGGGATGTTGTCATATAATTTCCTATTTCTATCTTTCAACAAAATCCAATTAACCATAACAGGAGCACTGTGATTAAGCCTGGAATGTAATCTAGATAGCCCTGTAAAAGACCAACTAGTGGCTAACATGTCCCATAGGTTAGAGCTTGTAAAATTTAAAGAACCACAAAAGAAAGTGCATGTATGACCAGAGAGCATTTGCCACATGGAATTCATCATAGAACTGATGCAGAGAGTCACAGTTTGAGCAGAAATAGCATTTAGAAACTTTTTGGAAACCAAATTGTTTAAGGACATCATCAAAGGGAGATAGACAGTTCATCAATCTCCACATAAACACTGAAATATTTTTTTGAGTATAGGGATTCCAAATTTTGGATAATACAGGGATGTTACCTGATGAACCTCTAATCATGGCATATAATGATTTGACTGTGAAGTTCCCTTGTTGGTCAGGTTTCCACACCAGTTTGTCATTTCTGTGTTGGTTGATGATGGCATCTGAAATGATGTCAATCACAGTGGGGGGAGCACCAGTTGTAGCATTGGCAGAATCAGGTGTTTCTTAGCTACAAAGTCAGCCACTGAGAGTGTAAGGTGAGATTCTATGTCTGGCTCATACTAATTATCAGAGGCCCCATGTTTGTCCATTTGGAATACCAAAAATTGCATTGACCATCACCATAGATAACCTTGGAGTGCTATTCAGCAAAAGAGTTGATATTACATATCCTCTTCCAGTTGGGAGATTTTCTATGTGTAGGAGGGAGAGATGCCAGAAAGTGTGTCCAATGAGCAGTGCCAAGTTGGTATTTTCACCAAATCTGCTTACAGGCAAAAGCTTTGATAGTGGCTGACAGAGATCTGATTCCCAATCCATTTTGCATCACTGGTTTGTAAATGGAGTTCCATTTTCTCCATGATTTCTTTGGACCTGTGTCAGAAGAACCCCAGAAAAAATGGCAAGTCTTCTTTCAATCTTTTCAATGATCCATTTTGTTGGCTCCATCACAACTCGAATGTGTTGGGACATAGACAGAAGGCATGATTGAATTAAAGTCAATTTGCCTCCTGTTGAGAGCCTTTTTTTCCAGTTTAGAATCATTCGATCAATCATTTCCAGAAACATTTAAAAATGGATATTTAGAGTTCTACCACTGTAAATTTGTACTCCTAAGTACTTGAAAGGCAGTTTACCTTGTTTCATGCCTATTGTTGATGATACCCCTTTTGCTCCCTTCTACAAGACGCTCGTATATCTGGGTCTTGGTGGCGTCGATATGACCTGCAAAAGGGGAGCCCCTGGCCGTAGCCGGGGGTTCTCTCTCCGACGCCCAAGACAGCTTCCCATATGAGAGAAAGAATAAGAGTAGTGAGAGTGAGGGGATTAGAATCTACTTTTTCCATACATCATGACACCCTTTATATAGAGTTAGGGTTTAAGGGTTACTTACTCCTTGCCTGTTGGGCTTGCACCTTGCCAAGGCCCAAGAGTCATATCTTATGGGTTGTGGTGTGTAGTAGTGGGATGTATTTCTAGTATCATCAGTAGCCCCTCAGAGACTAAAGGGTTGTGCTCTTTGGTTTCTCATATTGGTGTGCCTGCCTAGTCATTCGTTCGGGGTCCTAAGACTTAGACAAAATTCATCGCATTTGAGCACCCTAGAGTGATCAGGTCCGGGTGGAAAAGCGACGACGGAGGGAAGGCCAAGTCATGTAAGACTACGAGGCCATGAGGAGACCCGAGTCGTGTAATATTCTATGTCTTCCTAGGTACGAATTCGGGATGCTTAGGTTAATCAAGAATAATCTCTTCCTAGACCCCTATATGAACAAGTTTGAGGAATTGAAAGTGCATTGCAGAGTTCAAGAGGGTAAAGAGATAACTTTGGCTAGATTCAAGTCAGGCCTTAAGCCAGAGATCTGCAGTTGTATGATACCTCACCTAGTTGGTACTGTCACTGCAGCCTTCCAACTTGTTTTTTCAATTTGAGAAGAGTTTGCAGCTTCATTCTTTCACGAAGGTGAACACTACAAGGGAAGGAATTGCAAAGAGGTTTACTAAAACTGTAATTGTTGAAGCCAAAATCAAATCACCAAGTGTTGATGAACGAGAGAAGGGATATGATTCTTTGTTGAATCTTAGAGAACATATCTTTAGTGCTCCAACAACAATTTTCAAACTACTGTAAATTGTGGGAGGGAGTACAGGAAACTCATAATTGATGGTGGAAGCAATATTAATATGGTTTCAGAAACTACAATTGAGAGACTTGAACTATCAACTGAACCACATCCTGAACCATACCAGATTGCTTGGATAGATAATACTTCTATTCTGATAAACAGAAGATGTTTAGTATACCTGCAAAATGGTAGATATTCAGATTCTGTATGGTGTGATGTTGTGCCTACGAGTATTACTCATATTCTCTTAGATCGTCCTTGGATAAGTGGTCGGAATGTTTTGCATAATGGTCAGGCCAATTCTTACTCTTTTAACTTCAACAATGAGCACATTGTTTTAATGTCTTTGAGTCTAGAAGGTTTGAAGAAATGCGTAAAGCCAACAAGCGCTAAGGCAATGACTGAGAAGGTTGAAGCAAGCGAGCAAGATACAAAGTGCTGTCAAACTTTAGAGAATGTACACGTTACAGAAGATGCTGAAGAGAAAACAAAGTGCGACCACGTCTTTGAGAATTTTAAGGTGGTTGAAGATGTTGAAGATGATAAGCAATGCAAACCAATGTTTAAGAAGAATCCTGATGAAGAGACTTTCAGGAGGGAAGAAACAGTTACAGAAGAGAGAAATGTTGAAAGATCAGCTACTAATTCAGATGAGACAAAGTGGGAGAGAGAAATTAAGTTTACTAATTCTGCACTTAGGTCTTTTAGAGGAGTTACGAAGATTACTAAAACTCAAGTGAAGTATTTTCCCAAGTTGACTAAGTTAGTTTCTGCAGTATCACATGGTGGAAGTAAAGATGTGCTATGTCTCAGAAAAATTCCGAAATTAGTATATGGCCAGAAATATCTTGTTCGTTGGAAGTATCTCGTTCGATGGAAGGGACATCCACGTGAAGAATGTTCAAGGTGTACAAATTTGGATCCTTCTGAGATGACCTTTGATTTTAACTCGCCGGGAGTCGAGTTTTTCCAAGCGGGTGAGAATGATGACGAATGAGAAGTGATTATTTTTAGATTATTCATATAATCTAAAAATGGTATCCATGATTCTAGAAGGTTTGTTTTAAGTATGTTTTATTTGTTTCCTTTTAGTTTTAGGACATTATTATTATAGCAAAATAGAGGAAATCTTAATCCTCTTTAGATTTACTTTCCTTAGGTAATATATAATGTAATCTCCTATGGAGAATTATTCAGACAATTGATATATAAAATTTCTTTGCGACAAAACCGTAAATCTTCAAGCGCGAGCGACTCAAACTTACCCGACAGATGTGACGTTTGACGGATCCTGAAGCGTGACGTGGAAGGACAATATCGTTACCTTACAAGTTTCCAGGAGATTATACATATTTTCTACATTCATAAACCACCTTTAGCCAGTTATTCACCACGTTCGAATCCTAAGATCAGTTACATAAAACCCGCGCTATCCGTCCTGCATCAAAATATTTCTTCCTAGGCACCGATCCATGCGATCCAGGGAACTCTAAAATAATCTCTTTCTAGCCCCCGATCCGGGTGACCTAGGGAACTCGAAAATCTCTCTTCCTAGACCCCGAACCGGGCGGCCTAGGAAACTCTAAAATACTCTCTACCTAGGTCCCGATCCGGGTGACCTAGGTTACTCGAAAACAAACTCTCTTCCTAGGCACCGATCCAGGTGACCTAGGGAACTCCAAGTCTCTCTTCCTAGGCCCCGATTTGGGTGACCTAGGGATCACTAAAATCATCCATGTCTTCCTAGGCACCGATCCGGGTGGCCTAGGGAACTCTAAAATCATCTACCTCTTCCTAAGCACCGATCCGAGTGACCTAGGGATATCTAAATCTCTCTACCTAGGCACCGATCCGGGTGACCTAGGGAACTCAAAATCTCTGATCTTCCTTTGCCCCGATCCGGGTGACCTAGGCATCCCTAAAATACTCTCTAGTTAGGCCCCGATCCGAGTGGACTAGGGAACTCGAAAATACTCTATCTCTTCCTAGGCACCGATCTGGGTGACCTAGGGATCTCAAAATCTCTCTGCCTAGGCACCGACCCGAGTGACCTAGGGAAGTCAAAATCTCTTTTTCTAGGCCCGATCCGGGTGACCTGGATAGGGATCTCCAAATCTCTCTGCCTAGGTACCGATCTGGGTGACCTAGGGAACTCAAAATCTCTTTTCCTAGGTCCCGATCCGGGGGACCTAGGGATCTCTAAAATCATCCATGTCTTCCCAGGCATCGATCCCGGTAGCTTAGGGAACTCTAAAATCAACTATCTCTTCCTAGGCACCGATCCGAGTGACCTAGGGATCTCCAAATCTCTCTACCTAGGCACCGATCCGGGTGACCTGGGGAACTCAAAATCTCTCTTCCTATGCCCCGATCCGGGTGACCTAGGCATCCCTAAAATACTCTCTACCTAGGCACCGATCCGGGTGACCTAGAGAACTCCAAAATAATCTCTTCCTAGGCGCTGATCCGGGTGGCCTAGGGAACTCTAAAATAATCTCTTCCTAGGGCCTGATCCGGGTGGCCTAGGGAACTCTAAAATACTCTATCTCATCCTAGGCACCAATCCGGGTGGCCTAGGGAATTCTAAAATAATCTCTTCCTAGGCCCCGATCCGCGCGACCTAGGGAACTCGAAAATAATCTCTTCCTAGGCCCAGATCCGGGCGACCTAGGGAACTCGAAAATATCTCTCCCTAGGCCACCCGACCTAGGGAACTCGAAAATATCTATTCCTAGACAAAACAAGGAAAAAATAATCTATGTATCAGGTTGGATGGACGAGTCCAGGCGGACGATCGTTCGGGTCCGGGCAGACGGATAGGTCTAGTCCGGGCGGACGGTCCGGTCTGGAGGGTCGGGCATCTCCGGGCGGACGTTCGGTCGTGTCTAGGCGGACGGTCCGGTCAGGACGTTCGAGCGGCTCCGTGCGGACGTTCGGTCGTGTTCGGGCAGATGGACAGGTCTTGTCCTAGTCGGTCGTGTCCAGGTGGACGGACGGGTCTTGTCCGGGCTGTAGGTCGGTTCCGTATGGACTTTCAGTCGTGTCCTGGCGGACGGTCCGTTCCGGAGGGTCGGTCGTCTACGGGCGGATGTTCGGTCGTGTCCGGGCAGACGGACGGGTCTGGTCCGCTGCGGAGAGACGTTCGGTCGTGTTCCGGGGGACAGTCGGTCGGCTCCGGATGGACATGCGGTCATATCTGGGCGGACGGACGGGTCTGGTCCGGGCGGACGGTCTAGTCTAGAGGGTCGACCGGATCCGGACGGTCGGTCATCTCCGATCTGGAAGTTCGGTTGTTTCCGGTCTGGACGGTTAATCATCTCCGGTCTAAACGGTCGGTCATCTCCAGTCGTGTCGGTCGGACGCTCTGTCGGCTCCGGACGGTCGGTCATCTCCGGGTGGACGGTCGGTCATATCCAGGTGGACACTCCGTCGGCTCCGGACGGTCGGTCATCTCCGGGCGGACGGTCGGTCGTCTCCTGTCAGACGGTCGGCCGTCAACAGTCCGGACGGTCGGTCGTCTTCGGATGGTTGGTAATCTCGCGTCCGGACGGTCAGTCGTCTATGGTCCGGACGGTCGGTCGTCTACGGGCGGACGGTCGGTCGTTTCCGGGCGGACGGTCGGTTGTCTCCGGTACAGACGGTCGGTCGTCTCCGGTCTGGGCGGTCGGTCATCTCCGGTCCGGACGGTCGTTCCGGTCTGGAGAGTCCGTCGGCTTCGGACGGACGGTCGGTCTAGTCCGGACGGGCGTCACGGTCCGGACAATCGTCCATGTCCAGATGGGCGACCAGGTTCGGACGATCGAAGCAGTTAGAACTACTTAGTTTGGAAGGACCCAAATGCAAACGGGTCCCACTGGGCGTGCCATTTGAAGCTACCCCCTTTTCTCCCTTCTACAATGCGCTCGTATATCCGGGTCCAGGTGGCGTTGATATGACCTGCAAAAAAAGGAGCCTCCGGCCGTAGCCGGGGGTTCCCTCTCCGACGCCCAAGTCAGTTTCCCATATGAGAGAAAGAATAAGAGTAGTGAGCGTTAGGGGATTAAAATCTACCTTTTCCATACATCATGACACCCTTTATATAGAATTAGGGTTTAAGGATGACTTACTCTTTGCCTATTGGGCTTGCACCTTGCCAAGGCCCAAGAGTCATGTCTTATGGGTTGTGGTGTGTAGTAGTGGGTTGTATTTCTAGTATCATCAATTTTTTGTTTAACCTGTCTCAGCTTGTTTTCAGTGGCTTTTGAACTAAGGTAAAAATCACTTTTTTCATAGTTTATTTTTTGCCCATTAGTTTCTTCATATTTTACCAGAAAATCTTTCATCCTAATTATTTTCTTCCTAGAGGCTGTTAGGAATATAACAGTATCATCAGCATAGCTTAGGTGAGAGATATTAACAGCATTTCTAGGCAGAGAGAAATATTGCATAGCCCCAGACTGAAAAATAGGACATACTCCTAGTAAAGACTTCTGAAAAAATGTTGAAAAAGAAAGGTGAAAGTGGATCCCCTTGTTTAATGCCTTTAGTTGCAGGTAAGAAACCTACTGGTTTACCATTTATCAGGACTGAGAACCAAGCATCAAACAGATTTTTAATAATGCAATGAACAAAATTGTCTCTAAAACCAAACTTTAGGAGGATTGGTTTAGAAATTTCCAGCTGAAAGTTGTTTGGTTAGAGGAGATCAATTTCGGCATCACTGGCTTTAGTCTTTCCATAAGAATTTTTGAGAAAATCTTATTGGTATCATTTGAAAGGCTAATTGGTCAGTAATCTCCAAAAGTCACTGGAACTTCCTTTTGGGGATTATGGTAATCCAAGTGCTGGAAATTCCTCTATGAAGATGTGACAGAGAAAGAAAATCATTTGATGCCCCAAGTAAATCTTGGCATATAATATTCCAAGCCTCAATAAAAAAAAAGAGCAGTACAGCCATCAGGCCCTACTACTCATTTTATTAAGATTAAAGACAATCTGCTTCAGTTCTTGTAGAGTCACTGGCTTACACAGTTCATCATTTTCTGGTCAAGAAATAATTGATGGTATTTTTGAAAAAAAATGAGAATTAAAAAGATCATGATCAGGGTGTGGTGAATCAGCAAGCAAATTTTGATAAAAGGTGATAGCCTCATTTTCAATTTGATTTGTCTCAGTCAACCATATACCATCAGAACTTTTTATTTTGGTGATATGCAATCTACTCCTTTTCTCCATAACAGAGTAATGAAATTTTTTCGTACTTTCATCACCTTCTTTTAGCCATTTGACCTTAGCTTTATGTTTCTAGAAGTGATATTGCTCTTTAATTAAGTGATTTAGTGAGAAGAGCTTTTGCTTTTTTGAGTTTAATAAGTTCCACAGTAGAGTTATCAAGCTCAAAAGTAATTTCCTGGATCCTTAGGCCACTAAAAACGGAGGTACTTTTAATCACACCTTCTAATCACACAAAGGTTTTAATAATGTGATTAAAAAATATTAGTCACACTTATTTAGATTTGAGTGTGATAAATAATATTATTAATCACATGTTATGTGACTAAATTATAATTTAGTCACATAAATTATAATATTAAATTTTGACTGTGAGTAATTAGTATTGGTCACATTGATTTTTAAACTACAAAAATTTGAAATGTTGTGTGACCAATAGTTTCAATAATGATGAAAATCACATATAAATAAAAAACTAACAACGAATATAAAATTCGGGACGAAACTGAACTAATGGAGGACTAAAGTGCACTTTACGGGGTTCTTTTTATGAACTTTGAAAAACACCAAGGACCAAATAGTAAATATAGACTGAATAAGCTCCTCGCAGTCGCGTGATCTTCAACCCCGCCCAATCAGTGCTCCTTCCATACCTTCAATCTTCAATCGCCGCAACTGTAGACCAGATCCGCACACAAACATCGCCGCGTTCTGCTTTTCGCCGTTGAATTTCGATTTCCGCCGGTGATGGGGATTTCGCGGTGAATACTCAATTGAGCTCCGATGACTTTTCCGGTCAGACGCGGCGAGGCAAACCGGCGCCTTCTCGACAGTTCGTCAGCTTAGGTCAGAGGTCGGTGACGCTGTTCGTCAATACGATCTTCTGATGGTCGCTTTATGAAGGTGCAACTGAAATTTGAAAAGATCTATGGAAAATTTCAGAAAGGTGCATCGGTTTTTTGGTTGAGGCATTTTGACAAACAGTTTTTCCCCTTTTCATGTTCTTCAGCTCTTTTCCCCTTTTCAAGCTGTAACTCTTATTGAGATTGATTTTTGTTGGTGATTTATCAATGTGGTTGAGGTATTTCTACAAACAGTTTGTGTGCATTTTCTTAATTTATGAGCTCTTAATGTCAGCTCTTACTGAACTGTTGACTGGGTGAACTTATAGGAATCCCTTGTTGTTTGGGGACTACTGAAACACATGAGGAGATTGAAGTCATTTATTGTTCATCCAATTTGAAAGGCTTGGATCGAGGAATTGCATACATTCCATCAAGGAAAATGGAGATACTTTGAGCAAAGCCAATTAGTAAGTCGTGTATTTTCATCTGCCTGCTGTTATCGGTTTCAGCTGCCTACTTTGAATATTATGTTATCTGTTCCGAAGTGTATGGTTGTGTCTCATCAATTGAGTATTTGATAAGAGATTGGTTGAGGGTAAGATGATGAGGTCAATAGCTGAAAGATTGTCTTCTTCCTTTCGGTTGTATAACCTATGTATGTGCTGGATTCTGCGTAGAAACTTTCATGGATCTTTGTGAGTTCCTTGAGACCTTGACTTGCTTAATCTTTTTTTTTTGCTCCAAAAAATAATGCTTAATTATATACATGTTTGATTTGTTACTGCAGTGATGTACGAAATAAAAGCTTGACAGGGTCCATCCCTCAAAGCATTGGCAATTGCTCCGGCTTCCAGGTCTTGTATGTATCTCGATGATGAACCTAGGAATTCATATTGGTCAATGGTTTAACAATTGACTTGATGAGATATTGATGTTCCTCATGTGCTTTCAGGGATCTGTAATACAATGAGCTGACTGGCAAAATTCCATTTAACATTGGATTCTTACAAGTCGCTACCTATATTGACAAGTCCATCTGATCTTTTGTTCAGAAGCTCCACCAAGGCCCCGGATGCTCCAGCTCACCTGACCAAATTCTATAATGGTTCAGTCTGCGTGTATGATGACATTTCTCTCGAAAGGGTATGGAATTTTTTTTATCATTTCCCAATATGTGCATATCTTTTTAAGGGATACCTTCGCCAGTTAGGTATTAATGGTGTCGTGGATTTTAGATCTAAGCTCAAGCTAACATGTTATTGGCTGGAAATGCGCCTCCTGTGGCTTCAAGTCCTGCTGTGTCTGCAGTTCCCATTCAGGCAATTCCCCCTCTTCATGCAGTGCCACCACCTGAGTCAGGCCTTCCATTGTCGACAGTTTTGTCCGGTGATGTGACTCTCTGAAACAATAATGCTTCATGATAATGCATTTCTTACATATGATTTTTACAGCTCTTTATCATCTGGACTATGGGGAAGCATAAGGGTTATATAATTGTCTCGATTTGGCATTCCTACTCTATGGTCAAAAATTAGGTCTTGTCATTTCTCCCTACTTTCAGTACTGAGTGTTTCCTGCTTCTGATCATGCTTTAGTTGGTGTTGGTGTTAAATTTGAAACTAGAATCACTTTTCTTGGACTGAATTGAAAAACTATGCAGATGCTCTTCTCTCTGTTTATGACTTTCTGATCTCTCTGCAATTAGGTTTTGGCAGTGCACGTTTTGGATCTTATTGTCAAAGATTTATGATCCTGGAAGGGCGGCAGTCCAGCCCTTCCGCCTTCCCAGGCTGCTGCCAGCTGAGTGTAGAGCTCGTGCAGGCAGAGAAACAGGTGGATCTTAGCAAGTTGTTGAGCCAGGACCCTGGGGAGCTCGGACTGGCGGAGCTTTTGCAGATGAGGATGGCCATAGGGAGTTGATGAAGGAGAACAAGACAACGTGGACTGGAAAGTGCACAAGGTTTTTGCAAGTTTGGTTAGAGAAGCAGCTCGGATGCAAGAAGATCAGATGAAATGCAGAATCTGCTGGAGAAGTGAAGAGCAGCAGTACAGAAAATAGTTCAGGCCAAAATCGTTAATATAGGTAATGTTAGGCCACAGTTGTAAATATAGATAATTTTGGGCTAAATTTGTGAATACAGATAGTTTTGAGCTAAATTTGTAAATACAGATAGTTTTGTGGTAATTTATAATAAATTAAAAGTATTGGGTCAATTTTTAAATATGCAAAGGTGCTGGAAACATTTGTAAATACTATAGTTACAGGGGTTAATTTGAAAATATAAAATTTTGAGACTAAAATTGCAATTTATAGAATTAGAATTAGTCACACCCATTTGAGTGTGAGCAAATATTAACCACACTTGCAATAATGACACTTAATTCAGTGTGACCAATACTTTTAGTCACACTTTTTTAACATTTAGTCAAAAAATATGTGTGACTAAAAGCGGCTTGATTTGTAGTGGGTTTTCCTCAACTATAATAATGTTTTCATCAATATTACCAAACACTTCTTTATTCCATTTTTTGAGAATGGGTTTTAGACTGTTTAGTTTGAGAAAAATTTTTAGCGTACCTCTACCTTGGGAGGAGGAGTTCCAGTGAAGATTTATTAACTCCATGAAACTGTCTCTTTTAAACCAGGTATTTATAAATCTGAAAGGTTTAGGCACTGAGAGAATCTGACTACCTATTCTAAGGAGGAGGGGGCAGTGATCAGAGGTTTCCTTGTTAAGGACATGAATAGTGATGCAGGACTCGTGCGCTGATGAATCGTGCATTGGAAAAGAACCCGTAACAAAATATATAAATCTTTTGGCAATCACATCTCCGGGAAAACTGGGTTTAAACTCCAACTCTGAATTTTATTAATATCAAAATAATCTCTTCTACCCTAATTCCCTCACAAATTACAATATTTATAGATGAAAATAAATCCATATCCTAGTGGGAAAAGCTCCCCTTATTATGGAAAATAGAATCCTAATACGAAGGAAAATAAAATAAATAGAATATTCTAGAAAATAAGCAATTCAAAGTACTCCATGGATTCCTAATCGGGTTCCCCATTAATTCTCCCCCGCTGAAAAGAACTCGGCTCCGACGAGTTAAAAGAATGGAACCTCTCATAGTCATCTGAGCCTAAATCACCGTCTTCAACATCTTGGACAATTCTTGTAGCCTCAAAAATCTTTCGAGTAAGGTTTACAGTTGCATATTTTCCATCATCTCCATCACTGTAAAGATACCCAACGTCATCGTCGCTGTCATCTTCGTGAACCTCTTCCTTAATCTTCTGGCCAATGTGTAGGTTGGTATTCTTATTATTATTATTGTTGTTCTTATTAAGGCACTGCCAAGCCATGTGTCCCTTTTGCCCACACTTGAAACAATCATCTTTATTATTCCGTTCATCAGTTCTTGGTGGTTTGGATTCAACTATTGCGTTTGGAGATTCAGCAAACTTCTTCGGAAAGACAAAGTTAGAACGGGAAAGCTCCGAGTAAGATGGTTGAGGTTTGCTTAAAGAAGCATTGAACATGCGAGTGGCATTGATGGCATCTTCTTGATTCAAAGCCATGTTAAAAGCATGATTCAACGATTTTGATTACATAAGTCGAACTCCAGCACGAATATCAGGTCGTAATTCGGCCAGAAATAAACTGATCTGATGCGAATTAGCAACAACTCCTTGAACTAAATTAAACAATGACTCAAACCTGGTGATGTACTCATTTATTGTACCATCTTGCTTCAAGTCAACTAGTGCACTCATGGGATCAGCGTATTCACAAGAGCCAAATCGACGGCAAAGAGTTCTAGAAAATCAGCTATGATACCAAAAATGATGTAGTGCTCATGCGTTGTGAATCATTGTTGGGAAAAAGAACTCGTAACAAATTATATAATTAATCTTGGCAATCACACCTAGAAAATATATGTATAAATATCCTTTGGCAATCACACCTCCCGGAAAACTGGGTTAAAACTCATACTCTGAATTTTTATTAATCTCAAAAAATCTCTTCTCCAAAAGTGTTTTTAGAATGTCTATACCAAGCAACAGAATCGCCTCGAAGATAAATGGAAGCCAGTGTAACACGTTGATTTTCAGGAGTTGCATTAATAGTAAAATATTGCTCTGCCTGAAATAACCAATTAGCAGGATCTGTTCCCTCAAACTTTGGAAAGTCGATGCGGCCTTGACAATGCAAAGGTGGATTCTGTTGGTCCGGTCGCAATGCCTGAGTATCAAGAAGAGTAATCAATTGTTGTAAGGTCTCCTTGATGTCGGTAATGTCCGACCCGTACTTAGCAAGCATAGACTCATGTCTGCTAGTAACCTCTTCCAATTCTTTCACCGTCATTATCGAAACTTTGCTCTGATACCAAAAATGATGCATGACTCGTGCGCTGATGAATCGTGCGTTGGAAAAGAACTCGTAACAAAATATAATCCTTTGGCAATCACACCTCCGGGAAAATTGGGTTTAAACTCAAACTCTGAATTTTATTAATATCAAAATAATCTCTTCTCCCCTAATTCCCTCACAAATTACAATATTTATAGATGAAAATAAATCCCTATCCTAGTGGGAAAAGCTCCCCTTATTATGGAAAATAGAATCCTAATACGAAAGGAAAATAAAATAAATAGAATATTCTAGAAAATAAGCAATTCCAAGTACTCCATGGATTCCTAATCGGGTTCCCCATCAAATAGATGACCGTGGATACTTATTCAACCAAGACAAAGTGGATAAGCCTCTGTCCAATTTTTCCACAGTCAAGTACTTTCCATGTTCCTTCACTCTACCATTAGACCATTGTGAAGTGATTGCCCACTGTGTGAGGTGTGATTAGAGCTAAGGAGTCTATAAATGAACTGAACTCTCTAATACTCCTAAGACTAGTAGAGGAATGCCCTTTGTACTCAGTAATAGAGGCCATGGCATTAAAATCCCCAATATAGATGGTCTCAGATATGTTCCTAGACTTAAGAGAGGACCAAATGTCCAGTCTTTCTTTCCTGGTTGTTGAAGCATACACAAAAACTAAATCAGAGATTTGGTTCAGTGTATGAATGGAAACCTGTACTTTTATAAACTAAGTATGGTCTAAAATTAAGGCTACATCAACCTGGCCATTCCACATTAGCCAGATTTTACAAGTTAAAGAGAACATGCAATGCTGGAAATGAAGTCTAAGTTTATATGCATCACACTCATAATTATCATGATGTGGGTCAATGATGCATAAAATGTCCAGTTTATGATTATGTATTAGTCTTGCTAGTTTAATCATAGAAGTTTCTATACCTCTAATGTTCCAGACCATGACATTAAGACCTTTAGTTGTACTAATTATTTACGGGCTTTAATGCTTTTTGTAGCTGTTCTAGTTACAACTTTGTTGACCTGATTAAAATAGGAAGGGGCCTTATTTTCTTCAGGGTTAACGGAAGATGTTACAGAGATGGCATTTAAGGGACTGGATGCTACTGCATATGCATATGATTAGGGAGATACCTGAGTGGGAACAGACTGAGAAACTACTGCCTCAATATCTTCTTACAGTTCATCCTGTTGTGTTTCCTCCATAATGAGGGGTAAGAATCTATTTCCCTGTTTTCTTGGTTGGGAGTAGAAGGAAATTGTATTAGCAGTAATGTCATATTGGGAGGGAAGAGTTTCTTTACCTGATAGAAGCTTCATGTCATCTGATGCATATGTTCTAGGCTTTTTTGGAGTGAGTAATACTTGATCACGAGCTGGAGGAAGCTCTATGGTAGTGAGGTAAGTTGAGGTAGAAGCTCCATCTTGATTGATTGAATCCTCTTTAGGATTCTCCACATTTTCCAGAACCAAGCTTGTGATGATGGTACAATCATTCTTTTGAGAGTCCTCTCTGTCAGAATCAGATTGGATCTGATAAAGTTCTGGCATCATTGGAAGAGCTGTGGGAGTGGCGTCATGGTTGGATTGACTGAGATCAATAGGAATGTGGTAGTCATCCGTGACCTTTTCCTTTCCTTTAGCTGAGAGGGGGACTGAGGTACTATTCAGTTTGGGAAGGGAGGAAGGGTTGGCTTATGAAACATGAGTGGGGACAGGTGTTTGGACATATATCATAGTTGGCTTGATTGGTTTATCATAAACCTGGGATTTTGGAGGTTTAGCTTGCCTAGGGGCTAGAGCAGCAGTGGTTTTGTTATTAGTGATTATAGGCCTCATTTTAGGGTGCAGAATCCTACACTCATGGATTTCATGGCCTAATTTCCTGCAGTGTTTGCAATAAAGGGGCAACTGTTCATACTCTATGGGGAAATCTGCAACTTCTCCTTCTAGATTAACTGTCAAAGTGACTGAATTGTGCAGCTTTGCAAGGAGGTCAATCTCCACACACAGTTTAACTGCTGAGGGCCTGGTGAGTGTTGTTGTGGTAGATTCCATCTTTATAAACCTACCTATCTTATTCCTCATAGATTCTAGCATAGCCGAATTATACCAGACAATTGGGATATTATGTAAAGTAACCCAGATAGGCATGATTGAGGTTTCTATATCAGTAGAAAAGTTAGGAGTCCATTTGAATACCTTCATCAGGGCCCCTTTGAAAGACCAAACTGACTTCATCCAGCATCTCTGGAAATCCTCAGGATCTTCGAGCCTAATTAGGATATGCTTGTAGTCTATGGAACCGAGATGGAACCTTCCTTTGAACCCGATCAATTTGAAAGCTTCATTTAGAAAATCCATGGATGGCTTGACTCTGGGAAACTTCCCTATCAGGGCATTGCTGTAGTGCTCGAAAAGTTGTGCTACTTCTTCCGGCGATAAGATGCAGGCGATCTTTCCTTTATTCTCCGGGATGGAGTTGATTGAGGGGTTGGAAGGGAGAGTGGAGATGGTTTTGCGGTGAGGGCTTGAAGAAAACTAAGGTTTGGGCGGCTCCGCCGCGGTTGAGCGGCGGTTCCGGCGATATTAGACCGTTTTTGTGACCGTTGCCGACTGATAACGGTCAGTAACAATGAAAACATGTGATAAATTTGGGCGTAATTGTAGAGAGATGTGAGAGCATTTGGCTAGAGAGAGAAGGCTTTTTTGAATTTTTTGTTACACTTGAATGGCTGTGAGTATTATCAATTTGGGCGTGGTGAGTGCAAGACATATTTTTCAAATCGGTGTGATGAAACGAAATCCAGTAGGTAATTAAAAATTAATTAGGTTCAAATTTGATAACTTGAAAAGGAATAAATAAACACGCTTTTAAGTTAATACAAGAAAAAAGAAAATTTAAGCTAACACAGCCATTGAACAGAACCTTAATCAAAGTATTAAATAAGTATATACAAATACACGTGAAACATGATTTATATTGAGGCATAATATTTGAGAAAAGAACAAAAATCCTCTCCTTTGGAATCATAGCTGCTCTAACAGGTTAAGCAATTGAGAATGGCACATACACAAATCAATGAATGAGAAACCAAATACCCTTTATACACACCCCATGTATACTCATACACTAAAAGGACATGTGATTAAAGACATAATATCATTTAAGCTAACCAAGTAACACACAGACACATTGAATCAATATCCCAGAATAAGCGTATCATTTAAAATGAAAACAAGCTCTATTTTCAAACTCCTAACAGTACCTAACCGACATATACAAAATTCATTCTTAAATCTTAAACATGACTGAATACACCAGCGGAAAAAAGTCGGAAGACGTCACCTATGCATGACGGACTATTTTAGGGTCTGAGACAATTTTAAAAAAGGGTCTCCGATATTATATCTGATTACTTTGAAAGAATACACAATTTTAAGAATATAATAAATGTTTCAATAATTAGTTCAACTCTATTTACTTGAAGCAAATTCACTAATAAAACTTTTATAATCAATGCTTTTTAAATAATTAACTTTCAATAGAAAGTATAGCTAAAACATTTTCTATCAAACAAAATTGACTATGAATGAATAAATAAGTATGACAAACAAATCTAGTATAAGCATTCAAAATTAGTCTAACATATATATATAGGCTTCATTTGATAATTGATATTATAATAACACATATATCTCCGAGTATTTTTATTCTTTAATTTCTAAAACAAGATATTGTGTATACTAGTGCAAAAAGTATATATCAAGTACTAGAGCACAAATTTGCACATCGAATCACACACGTACACCGACACACACCATTTATACACATATAATATATATATGGTCAATTTCAATACCAATTCAAAGTATTCAATCAAGGTTATTAAGAAATAAATTAAGCACAATTGTACAAAAGTAAAAAAAGAGCTTAGAATACTATTTTTATTGTTTAAAACGGGCTCGGAAAGGCTTGGATTTTAAATTATTAAGCAACCCAAGAATACTGAAATGTTACATATATAATTAATTTTATTTTTAAAAAAATTTAAGCCCCTAAAATTGCTTAAAATATTGGGCCTGAAGCGAGTGCAACGTTTGCCATACACAACCGTCCCTGACGACGATTCCACGGGTTTTTTAAGGAAACCGCCATGCACTGCGAAAAATACTTTGGAGGTGTTTGGTAAAGTGGCTTTTGGGCTAAAATTAACTGATTTGATCAAAAAGTTCTGATTTGACCATCAAACGGTACTTTTTAGTGTTTGGTGAATGAGTTTTATAAAGTGTTTTTTGGACTCAATAGGCTAATTTTCAAAAGGCTAAAAAAAGTAGCATTTTCTACTCAAATGCTCAATTAAATACATTTTTCCCTTTCTCCTCTATTCTAATTATGCAAAAAGATAGAATACATATTCTTGAATTTGGTTTTTCGTAGGAAAATTCAAATGTTCAAAATAATTATGCATCATTCTAATTGTTCAATTAGTATTTCTGGTGGAATTATTATGATTATATTATGGATGTTTATGTTCATACATTTCATTATAATGTTATTGGTTGGCATTCTCTTTTTTTTTCTACTATAATATCAATAACATTTCATCAAATTAAATTACTCGGAACAATTGATTATTTTTATTTTGATACAACCATCAACATGAAACAAGAGAAAAATTTGAAAAAGTCTCTAAAACAAACTTATAATGTATGGTTTTAAAAGAATTTAATGAAAATATGGATTATATACTAATTAAATTTAATTATAATTCTTATGTTTCATTTATAATAAGCAGTTGATAAATTATGTACGTTTAATAAGTGAATAAGTAGTAAAATATATTCATGTCCATAAATGTCATTTTGTCCATAAACAGCTATATCTATCAGCTAATTTTACCAAACACATTTATACAATCAGCTAGTCAAATCAATCAGTCAAATCAGTTAATACAATCAGTTAGTCAAACAAGTTAATGCAATCAGCTAATAGCTGATTCCCAAACACCCCCTTTATTTAATAAAAGAACACTGAAGAGTTTAAACAGGTAATGTGATTTAGTGTGATTTGAATTAGTGGGATTAAAAAATAAAGTTCGAGAAAAATGGTACAAGTTTACTTAATTTCTGTTTAAATAATGTAAGCGTCCAAACTTATAACATAATAAATTGAATTGAAATAAAATGCAAATGTCATAAATGAAATTAATAATGAAACTTAATTAACCTGAATTTTATTAAATAATATTCTTTTAAAATATTTATGAACTAAACTGAATAAATATTCCGGTACATTTATAGAGAAGCATACCACTTTGTTCCAATTTAAATTATAAAATCATATTATTCTTTGGGATGGCTTGTCAACTATGTAGAGGGTTAACATGAGCCCCTTAATAGAAAGTCAACTATGAGCTTAAACTTGGTTAACTATATAGAGGGTTATGCTTGTCAACTCCCCCTCCATTAATAACATGAGTTCCATTAGTGACCAGAAAGCTTGGCAAATCTTGTAAACATGGAACGTTGAGAATTAGGTCTCCAAAGATTCACCGGTGCATTCATTCTGTCTTCATACTCATGAAGCTCAGCCAGCTCATCTGTCCTTGTATCCAACCAACGAAAAGCATTCTTGACTGCATCTTCAATCTTGTTCCTTTTGATGGGACAAGACAGGGTGTTACTGTTAATAGCATCCCTCATCTGAAAAAGATAATCCATCAAATCACTTCTTGCTAAATTCTTCGCTCTGTACATTTTATCCTCAGCCATAAACTTCCTTGCGTCGTTTCTCATCATCTGGATTTCCTCCGGCGACAATCTCCCGCTTTTAACAATGATGTTATTCTCTGTGCATGTAACTCTATCCCTGGCACTGACCTTTAGGATGCCATTGGTACCCAAATCAAACTTGACAGTGATCCTGGGAACCCCCCTCGGCGCCAATTGTATACCCGTAAGTAAAAATTGACCCAGTAAGCGATTCTCACTTGCTCTTGCTCTCTCACCCTCGTACACTTCAAACAACATCTCAGTTTGGTTATCTGAAAGTGTGGGATTCAAATACCGTTGGTATTCGGGAGTTGTTTGGTATCATAACACGCATGACTTTCCCAGTAATCTCAACCCCAAGAGATAGTGGGGTTACATCCTTGATTGCAAGATCTTGAATCTTTTTGCTTTTGTGACCACCTAAGATTGCAGCCTGAACAGCAGCACCATAAGCAACCGCCTCGTCCGGGTTGATGCTCGAGCACAGTTCTTTCCCATGCATCAAGTTTTGTAATAGTTGCTGAACTTTTGGTATTCTGCTAGATCCACCCACAAGGACAATGTCATCTACATCTCCTGCTTTCACCACGGCATCATCCAAACACTTAGTCACAATGTCCATGCACATCGTGAACAAATCTAAGTTGAGTTCCTCAAATTTAGGTCGAGTGAGTGTTGCTGAGAAGTCAATACCTTCAAAAAGGCCATCAATCTCAATCTTTGCATAAGCAAGAGAGGAGAGTGCCCTCTTGGCCCTCTCACAAGCTGTTCGAAGCCTCCTCAAGGATTTCGGATTCCCACTCATGTCTTTTTTATGCTTAATCTTGAACTCTTTGACGTAATGGTTCACCACCCTGTTGTCGAATTCCTCACCTCCAAGGTGAGTATCTCCACAAATGGCCCTGACGTAGATTAAACCCTTATGAACCTCAAGGACAGACACGTCAAAGGTACCGCCACCGAGGTCAAATATAAGAACATTCCTCCACCTCTTCCTTCTTGTGAACTGGTCTTCAATTTGAAGACCATACGCGATGGCAGCGGCAGTTGGCTCTGCGATCAATTGCAGTATTTTAATTCCAGCAATCTCTCCGGCATCCATTGTCGCCTGACGCTGAGATTGGTCAAAATAAGCCGGAACAGTCACAACTGCACTCTTCACTTCCGATCCTATAAAAGTCTCAGCCATCTGTTTGATCCTCATCAGAACCATGGAAGAGATCTCCTCAGCTGCAAATTGTTTCTCTTCACCTTTATACGTAACACAAATCATAGGCCTGTTATCCTTACCACCTACAATCTTGAATGGCCACAGTTTCATGTCCATCTGTACAGTTTCGTCACTGAAATTCCGCCCAATCAATCTCTTGGCATCTGCAACAATGTTTAATAATTAATACTAGCAAACAAAAATAACCATGAAAAACAACATATAATACAATAAGTTTTTACCAAAGATGGTGTTGTGGGGGTTCGAGGCAGCCTGATGGAAAGCAGCATCCCCAATGAAACGCTCTTTGTCCGCAAAAGCAACGTATGAAGGGGTGATACGATTCCCTTGATCATTTGGTATGATCTCAATTCCGCCGTCTTTCCAGCAACCCACACACGAATACGTTGTTCCCAGATCGATTCCGATGGCTGATTCATTGCTGTTATGCTTCTTTTCCGTGGCTCCCATGTTTTGAAGATGTATAGTTGATTTGATTATGGATCAACTGTAAATATATATATATTAACTTCTGCTCGAAACCTACTTGGATACGCAAAACTAAATCATAACAGGATTAAATTTCAGGAAGACTACCGTTTCTTCACACCTTAGTTTGAGTTGGTTTTCATGATAATACAGTGTTCTACCTAACGAATTACAACTTGAATTTGAATTTGACTAGTTGGTTTCCCATGCAATAGATCTGGATACATTGTACGTACAATTTGTTTTAATCTATTTTTTAAAAAAATAATCCACCATTGGAAACTTTATTTGGCTCCCAAAATCTAATTAAAGAGAGCACAATAAGCCATAATTCATTACAAAACCCTTGGCTTAGCCATGCTATAGCTCATTGCGCAAGAGAATGAATTGAAGCTAAGTAGCCTAGTAACCTGCAGCTCATCCACACACCTCACCCAAACCACCGAGCATATTAGTGATTGTTAAACGAAGCATTAAGCTGCGCCAAATGGTGGGAGAGGCCGTGATGAAGAGCTGCCAAATGGCGGGAGAAGTGACTGTGAAGCCTCAAAAAAAATGTATTAGCTAAAAGACCTGAAATTTGATTTACCATTAGAACTTGAGGATATTTGTGTGTTTTGAGTTATATATACTACGTTTGGAGTTTCCCTTTCCCAAATTCTTGATTTTCGGACTAGAAGAACTAAACCCGATTAAGAATGAGGATGGATGGATGGATGTGCTTGTGTGTAAGTAATTTGATCTTTCTTTCATAATTGCATTCGTTTTATATGTTGTAGAACCCATGGCAAGGGATATATGTTATAGCTGTTTAGTTGAGGTAAGTACTTGCATCATTTATCTCTAAATCTATAAACCAATCTATATATTGGAATTGGGTGAATCTTCTCGCCGTCAGTGTGGAGAGGCCTGGGCCATGACATTAGTACGAACTTGTACGCTGCAATGGGTTGATCGATCTTAAGGTCCCCGGTGGAAATCTACAACGACCTAGAATATTCATGCGGGAAGGATTTTCTGTGTGTAAAGTTAGCAATTTGCACAAGTACTAATCTTTTTAGTCTGTCCAAGTTATTTTAATTTCTTATGTTTACAGAGTTTTGCTTTAAAGAAGTACTAATGAATGATGTTTTGTGTCTTTTTCATGGAAAACCCGTTAAGGAATATACTAAAGATATGTAATTATGAACGTAAAAGTATAAAATTCTAACTGAGAACACCATATTTTTTTGTTTTACATTATTCAAATCTTGATAACGAAAATGACTATGTTGTTTTGAGCTTGCACGCCTTCAGCTTTTCACCAGATAAATGCAAAGATCTTCACTGAAGCTCTGGTTGGACTACTTTTCTCTTGATCCAATTATCTTGCGCCCACTTGCAACCATCAGTATCAACCACGTGTAGACTGTAAGCATGCCTTGATTCTGGATGAAGAGTCCAGAAGACTCAGCGTTAATATGTTGGCGATTTTGTAGAAGTTAACTGTGTTTAAACATGCTCTCATGTTTAAACACTTGCTCATGAAGATCAGAAATTGAGATACAGTCCTTGTGGTGAATTACAACTCAGATACGATCTAACAAGATATTCGAAAGAATCAAGATGATAATTGAAGATTGATTCGAGACTGTTTTTATTTATAAAGTAGATTATAGGTGTGAGTTGTATTTTATAGAATTAGTCTTAAATAAGGAAAGAATATATTTCTTATCCTAGAGCTATAGAAGTAGAATATAGCTAGAAGACTAAGTGTTGCTGTGATGAGCTGGATGATAGGATCAGCCCTGCCGTGATTAAAGGATCAAGAAGACTAAACACGGAAGCACAGCCGTGAACTATAAATTGAGAAGAAAGCTGCGACAACATTCATCCATCTTACAAGAAAGTATTCTGCCGATCAGAATAGCTTTACAGTTGGAGCAGCCTACTGAAGGGAGTTCAATAGGTCTTTGCCGAACGCCAGCAGTCTGAGATCAACAGCCTTAATACTTCAGGGGAAGTGGTCAAGACAGCAACGAGGAGTTGCTGACCGGCAGTGAGGGGATCTCACAAATCCATTCGAAAGATAAGTCATAGATAGTTAATTGTTGTGTGAAACTCTGTAACGTATCTTGATTATCTAGTGGATGATTTTCAGACTGGGCAAGGCCCCGCAGATGTAGGTGTTCATCACCGAACTGCGTAAACAATTTGCGTGTTCTGTCTTTACATGTTTAAACTCTGTAGTGTGTTTAAACACACATGTTAGTTTAGTACAAATAGTTAAAAACTATTTGAAACTGATCGATAGTAAATTTCATTTGGTATCAGAGCTTGTCCACTGAATTGTGCCTTTAACAAGGCCAGTGGAGATCCCTATCGATCATGGCGAACCAAGAGAAGGATGGTTCAATATACACGCGCGCTCCCATGCTGGATAAAAATAACTACGGTTATTGGAAGGCAAGGATGAGGCATTATATTGATGCTCTAGATGAAGAAGCATGGTATTGGGTTGAGAATGAGTGGTCACCAGCCAGACATCCACCCACAGCAGGGGCAGTCGAAGGTGTTCTGAAAAACCGAGAAGAGCTGACAACTCAAGAGAGGAAGGACAAACGACTAAACAGCAAAACACTCAACTGCATCAATTCGTGTGTTGATCAAGAAGCGTTTCGACTGATTTCAACGTGCTGTACTGCAAAAGATGCATGGGAGAAATTAAAAGCAAGCTATGAAGGAGATGCAAAGATGAAACGACAAAAAATGCATACAGTGAAGACAGCTTTTGATACACTGATTATGAAGGATAATGAGACGATCACTGAATATAATGCAAAAATCAGGGATCTTGTCAACACAGCATATCAGTTGGGAAAACCTTTTGTTGAAGATGATATTGTACAGAAGATTCTAAGATCTCTTCCACCAAGGTTCAAAGGAAAAACTATTGCAATGGAGGAGCTACATGATACATCTGAGATGACGGTCGATGAAGTCATGGGAGCACTTTCAGCCTTTGAAATGAAGGAGCTAGCAACAGTCAGACAGAGTGATATGGCATTTACTGCTGCTGCTCATAAAACAGCTGAACAAAATTCAGTGTCTAAACATAATCCCATGTTTAAACACTCCAACAGAAACAGCAATGAAGAAATGGATGAGGATGAACTTGCTCACATATCAAGGAGCTTTGCAAAAGTTCTGAGAAAATCTCAAAATAGGAGAAATGAAGGAAGGGAGCAGAGTTCAAGTATGAGTAGAAGAGCAATTAACGATCAATCAGAACCCAAGCCGGCATTTAAACATGCTGGAAAAATTCAATGTCGAGAATGTGAAGGATATGGGCATATTCAGTCACAATGTCCAAGTGCATCAGCAAACAAAAAGGGTAAAGCCTACAATGCTACGTTTAGTGATGCAGAAGAGTCTGATGAAGAGCATGTCAGCAACCATGTGGCGTTTGGAGCAATTACTGTTCAAAGCGATGAAGAAAGTGAAGAAGGGAACGGTGTTATGTTTGGTGCAATTATTTCAGAGAATGAGAGTTTAAACTCTGAGGTGGTTCATGAATCTTACGACAAACTTCATGAACGCTGGATCAGTGTGACTGAACAGAATAAAGCTCTACAAAAAGACAACAATAGTTTGAATGAAGAAATTGAGCAACAACAGATAACTATTGAGGCAATGAGAGAAGAACTGAAGATAGCTCCCATTCGAGCAGAGGTAGCAGAAGGAACCATTATCAAACTGAACAAAGGAACAACTGCTCTGGATGAAATTCTTGGTATGGGAAAAATTGCTGGGAATCGACATGGATTAGGATATGATGACACAGAAGTGGCTAACAAGAAGGTGATGCAACCAAGTTCAAGTCAAGTAAGGAGAGAGCAACCTGTTAAAGCATCAAACAACTCTACCAATGTCCCAAGGTTTGGTTTAGGATATAAACCTATCTATCATCGCCAGCAAAACATGTTCCAACCACGGTGGGAGGCAAGGTGCAATTATTGTCGACGACCAGGACACTACAAAAGACGTTGCTTTCGTCTGTTACAAGATTTAATGCAAGAATCAACAAATGGAGCAAGTTATAACACAGGTGCAAGTTACCACACTGGAGCAGGTTACAACACAGTACAATCAGAAAAGTCTTCATACACTAAAAAGGTATGGGTTCCAAAAACCAATCACTGTTATGCTGTTCATACCTGTTATAGCTCATATGCCAGAGACTCCTGGTATTTCGATAGTGGCTGTTCTAGACATATGACAGGTACTTCCGAACTGTTGAACAATATTGTTCCATGGACTGGAACTGTCAGATTTGGAGATGGGAAGATATGCAGAATAACTGGGAAGGGGGAGTTACAAGTCAAAAACTTCCCAGTATTTCAAGACGTACTGTTGGTGGACGGACTAAAGGCAAATTTGCTCAGCATTAGTCACCTATGTGATAACAAACTAACAGTTCTATTTGATGATAAAGTATGCACAGTCAGGAAAAATGAACGGGGTGTTCTTATTGGCACTAGATCATCAGATAACTGCTATATTCTGGATGAGACAGTTAGTTGTCTAAAAGTAAGTGTGGATGATACTCTTCTGTGGCACAAGAAGCTTGGTCATGCAAACTTGAAAACACTAGCTAAGGTGACAAAGTTTGAAGCAATAAGAGGAGTGCCGCTACTATCTTATACAAAGGAGTTGAACTGTCCACCATGTCATGAAGGTAAACAGGTTAGGTCTCCACACTCTAAACTCCATGAAATCACTACTTCCCATGGTCTTGAACTATTGCATATGGACTTAATGGGACCAATCAGTCCAGCTAATATCTCGGGAAAGAAATATATCTTTGTATGTGTAGATGATTTTTCCAGGTTTACGTGGGTAAAATTCCTGAGAGAAAAATCTGAGGCTGCGGGAATAATTATTGAGCTCATTACACAAGTTAATACTGAAAGATCACATGACGGACTTCAAGTGGTTCGAGTAAGGAGTGACCATGGAAGGGAGTTTGCAAACTCCACTATGACGGATTTCTTTGCAACACTTGGAATAAAGCATGAGTTTTCAGCTCCAATAACACCCCAGCAAAAGGGTATTGTTGAACGCAAGAACCGGACTATAATCAACATGTCAAGGGATATGATGGCAGAAAATGATACTCCAAAGAAATGGTGGGCTGAGGCAGTTCATACTGCATGTCATACAATAAACAGAGTTTATCTTCGTCCCCTCACTCAGAAAACTGCCTATGAACTATGGAAAGGGAGAAAGCCAAATGTCTCTTACTTCCATGTTTTTGGAAGTGCATGCTACATTCTCAGAGATCGAGAACCTCTCGGTAAGTTTGATAAACGGGCTGATGTTGGTATTTTTCTTGGTTATTCTCCAAATAGCAGGGCATACAGGGTATTCAATAATCGCACAAAGGTCATGATGGAATCCAACAATGTGGTCATAAAGGATTTGAAGGATATCAGTAGCGAAATCCTACTTGACGATGAACCTGAGCTGCAGATCAGTTCGGATGTTGATTTATCTCCCGACGATGTTACAACACTGTCGGATGTTGTGACATTGCCTGATGTTACAACAGCTTCAGATGCTCCCGACAGTACCACAGTATTTGAACCGACAACTTCTGATCAGACTACAGCAGATCCAGCTCCTCCCAACATGTATAATCTGAGGCAAACAGAACGGAAGGACTACGCCAAAATGAATGCTGGAATGCATGTGTTACAATGTTTTCTCTCCTCCATAGAACCAAAGAATCATAAAGAAGCCTTAAATGATGAGTATTGGATTTCTGCCATGCAAGAGGAACTGGAGCAATTCACTAGAAGTGATGTATGGTTTCTTGTTCCACGACCTCCTGGAGTAAATGTTATTGGCACTAAGTGGATTTTCAAGAACAAGTCTGATGGAGATGGTAATATCACCAGGAACAAGGCCAGATTGGTAGCTCAAGGATATACTCAAGTTGAAGGTGTTGACTTTGATGCAACTTTTGCTCCAGTTGCAAGGTTAGAATCTGTTCGATTTTTGCTTGCTATGTCATGTATTATGAAGTTTAAGTTGTTTCAGATGGATGTCAAGAGTGCATTTCTGAATGGCATTGTCAAAGAAGAAGTATATGTTGAACAACCAAAGGGTTTTGAAGATCCGTACCTTCCGGACCACGTTTACAGACTAAAAAAGGCGTTATATGGTCTTAAGCAAGCTCCTAGGGCTTGGTATGAGCGTCTCACCCAATTTCTTTTGCAGAAAGGCTATCGACGAGGGGGAGTAGACCGAACGCTCTTTGTGTTTAAACATGCAAAACATATTCTACTTGCCCAAATCTATGTAGATGATATTGTTTTTGGGTCAACATCACAAAAGTTGGTTGATAGCTTTATAGAGATGATGAAGAGCGAGTTTGAAATGAGCATGGTTGGTGAACTGACATATTTTCTAGGGCTTCAAGTCAAACAACATAAGGAAGGTATTTTCATCAATCAAACCAAGTATACCTTAAACTTGGTCAAGAGATTTGGAATGAATGATTCTAAGAGTATGCGAACACCAATGGCATCTACAGAGAAACTGACCTATGATAAGTATGGAGTGAAGGTAGATATCAAGTTATACAGAAGTATAATAGGGAGTTTACTGTATCTCACTGCAAGTAGACCAGATATTTGTTTGAGTGTTGGACTATGTGCACGATTTCAATCTGATCCCAAGGAGTGTCATCTATCTGCGGTCAAGAGAATTATCAGATATGTGCATGGAACTGCTGATTATGGTCTCTGGTATTCTAGAGGAAGTCAGGCTGAGATTATTGGTTACAGTGATTCAGATTGGGCTGGGAATTCAGAAGACAGAAAAAGTACTACTGGGGGATGCTTCTATGTAGGAGGGAATCTAGTGTCATGGTATAGCAAGAAGCAGAATTCTATCTCATTATCTACCACTGAATCTGAGTATCTAGCTGCTGGAAGCTGTTGCCAGCAACTACTATGGATGAAACAGATGTTGAAAGACTATGGATTCAAGCAGGATACTCTAATCATAAAATGTGATAATAAGGGAGCCATTGATCTTTCCCATGATCCTGTTGATCATAAGAAGACAAAGCACATAGATATCAAGCATCACTTCATCAGAGATTTGGTGGAAAAGAAGGAATTGACAATTGAGTTCGTTCCGAGTGCTGAACAGTATGCAGATATATTCACTAAACCACTGGATTCTGCAACATTTGAGATACTAAGACAACACTTAGGTGTTTGTCGAATTTGAGGTACTTCTGATCGCCTCTTACTTGTTGTATATTAGTGTTTACTGTTTTTTTTTTTTTTTTTTTGTGATGAAAAAGAAAAATACAAAAAGAAGTCGGTGACGAGTATGTTTAAACACTGTCAATCAGTGTGTTTAAACACTGAAGAGTTAGCCAAAATGAAGTGAATAGTGTGATGGGCCAGACTAGTCAATTCTGGGCAAATGGGCTGAAAAGGGTCGACATCATTGGGCTGATATCTCCATCTGGACTCAAAGTAAGAGATTTGGGCTCATATTTATTTTATGAAGGAAAAACAGAAATTATTGAAGAATGGAGGGACTGAAGGATAAATAGGAAATTATTTTCCATTTTCGGACTTGGATTTGAATTTTGGAAAAGAAAATATAAGAGGGAAAAAGGAGTGGTTGTTCTGCACAATATTGCCTTCCGTCGTTCCAAATTCCAGCAAGCAAAAATTATTCTCGGCTTCAGCCTTGCTTTCCAATCTCCGATCAAAGCAACCTCTGTGGTTTGGTTCAAGGGGTCTCAGTGTTCACATTGCAGAGTTGCAATCACGAAGCTTCCATCACTCTCTTCTCGATTAAACAGACCGATTGCATGCACAAGGTAAACCCTCGATCTGTGATCAAGATCTGTTTTTTCTTGATTAATTGAAGTATAGGAAGGTGTTTACAAGCTGTCATTGTGAGTTTTTGCCAAAAGACAGTTTGTGTGTTGTGGTTGAACCGGAGACAGTGTTTAGACAATAATGGGCAGTCCTAAGTCTGTTTCTGTTGCTAATTTGGGAATTAATGATGATGAAATTGGAGTTGTGGAGAGTCTATTGAGTCTTCAAGGGTACGCGAGTGATGATTCTGCTCAAAAAAACCCCAATTTGTATGCATGAGAGGATTGAGGTTGAAGAGGAGTCTGTTGGTTTAGGAGTTGAAACTACTGAGGTCATGGGTAATCAAGTTTTAGAACAGAATCCCTCAGTTCCTGTGCTGGTTAATTTTGAGGGAGAGCCTCAACTGGATTTCTATTATGGGAATTCTGAATTTGAAACAGAGTCTGATTCTAGATCAGACTCAGTAAAGGATACTAGAGGGTCTGGGATTGAAGATGGTTCTGTCTATTCAAAGGAAGCTGAAGCTGTGGAGAACCAAAGTCTAGGATTGAATCCTTTGATGCCTGTACTAGAGTCTGTTGGAGGGAATGCTGGAACTGGTCATAAGGATGAACCTAAAGGGCCTGTTATTGGAAAATTCTATCAGAGAAAGAAGGGAAAGAAAGGTGTGGAAATTGGGTCTGGTAGTTGCCATCAGAAAGTTGCTGATCATTCCTCTGGACAGAAGAGGTTGTTTGACTGGACTTGGGAAGCTGAGAAAAATTCAGAAAATGAAGATGATGTGTTTCTGGCTGATCTTAAACCTGGGAAGAAGCAGCAGAAGAAGGGTAAGAAGAAGCAGCAGAAGAAGGGTAAGAAAAGGCAGCAGAGAAAGAAGGAGAAGAGCTTGGAGGATCTGTCACCAATCATTGATGTGTTTCCTGCAGAATCCAAGAAGAGGAAGAGGGTTGCTGAAGATGTTTCAACTTCTGAAGATGCATCTGTTCACTCAGATTCCACCAGGAGCAGTGATAAGGTGAGAACAGGAGGGCTCAGGTCCAAGGTGAGAATAGGAGATGATGATCCTCTGTTGCTTAGTGCTTATAATGAGAAGTTCTACTCTCAGAAAATCATTCAGAAGCATGCAGAGATGGTACAGAAGACATTGAATGTTGAGAAAAGGTTGACTGAGCAGTTCAAGATTCCAGCCTTTGTGACTTTCATGAAGAATATTGGTATGTTTAAACCTGCCAACTCATGTGTCAATGCCAACAAGGACCTGGTTTGTGAGTTCTATTCTAATCTGAGGAAAGGGAATAGTAATCCTAAATCTCCATGGTTTCGCAAGGTCTATGTCAGAGGTAAATTGTACAAGTTTGATCCATTTATCATAAATCTTTACCTTGGACTGGATCAAAGGAGGTGTCCATCTGGTGCTTATCCTGAAGGGTTTACCATAGACTATGATGTGGTGGCACTAGAGTTATCTGGTGGCAGTCTGGCTGACCCAGAAATACTTCTGTCTGTACAGAGTGGTGGCTAATATGTGGACTATGTCCAAGAATGTTTCCAGAGTCACTGAAGAGATGGCAGGGGTGATTTATTGCATTGGCACCAGGAAGCCCTTAAATCTGGGATGGTTCTTATTTGAAAGAATTCACTTTGTTGCCAGGAATCTGAAGTCTGATGAATATATCATATACCCAGCCCTTATCACTGGGATTTTGAGACATGCTGGTGTTCGGGATGCAGAGGATGATACCTTAATCCAGTGCTCAGAAGTTCGAGTGAATCAGACAGTGCTGGCCAAGAGAAATGACCTCACAGATCCTATTGAAGATGCTTCTGATCAGCCACCTGAGGAAGAAAACTATGCCAAAGTTCGAATTGCAGAAATCAAGGCTCAGATTAAAGTTCATCGTCTCAAGATTATTGATCTAAAGGAAGAATTTGATGCTTTGGTTGAATCTGATGACAGTGGCATTGGATCCTCTTAGTTCTGAGATTCTTAAGTTCTGTTATCTATCTCTCTATCTCTTTTGCACTCTGTTCATTTGGTTGAATATTGTAACTTTGTTTTTGGACGTGTGTGTTCTGTATTTGGGATACTGTTTGATATGTCTTTGGCACTTTTATGTTCCCAAGGGGGAGATTATCATGATGATGATTGGTTTGCCATTTATTTTGGATGACAAGGAAGTATTTAGTACAGGTTGGGACATTGCCATTTATTTTGGATGACAAGGAAGTATTTAGTACAGGTTGGGACATGATTTTACTATTAGCCTGTTGAATGTCTCTATCTACGTCTGGTGAGTAGGGGGAGTTCATTTGATATTTCTGATACTTGATGCTCATGAGATTGAAGATTGGATTTCTAAACAAAAGGGGGAGCAATGCATCAAAAATGATGGCTATGGTTCCACAAAATGCCAAAGGGGGAGATTGAAGAGTCCAGAAGACTCAGCGTTAATATGTTGGCGATTTTGTAGAAGTTAACTGTGTTTAAACATGCTCTCATGTTTAAACACTTGCTCATGAAGATCAGAAATTGAGATACAGTCCTTGTGGTGAATTACAACTCAGATACGATCTAACAAGATATTCGAAAGAATCAAGATGATAATTGAAGATTGATTCGAGACTGTTTTTATTTATAAAGTAGATTATAGGTGTGAGTTGTATTTTATAGAATTAGTCTTAAATAAGGAAAGAATATATTTCTTATCCTAGAGCTATAGAAGTAGAATATAGCTAGAAGACTAAGTGTTGCTGTGATGAGCTGGATGATAGGATCAGCCCTGCCGTGATTAAAGGATCAAGAAGACTAAACACGGAAGCACAGCCGTGAACTATAAATTGAGAAGAAAGCTGCGACAACATTCATCCATCTTACAAGAAAGTATTCTGCCGATCAGAATAGCTTTACAGTTGGAGCAGCCTACTGAAGGGAGTTCAATAGGTCTTTGCCGAACGCCAGCAGTCTGAGATCAACAGCCTTAATACTTCAGGGGAAGTGGTCAAGACAGCAACGAGGAGTTGCTGACCGGCAGTGAGGGGATCTCACAAATCCATTCGAAAGATAAGTCATAGATAGTTAATTGTTGTGTGAAACTCTGTAACGTATCTTGATTATCTAGTGGATGATTTTCAGACTGGGCAAGGCCCCGCAGATGTAGGTGTTCATCACCGAACTGCGTAAACAATTTGCGTGTTCTGTCTTTACATGTTTAAACTCTGTAGTGTGTTTAAACACACATGTTAGTTTAGTACAAATAGTTAAAAACTATTTGAAACTGATCGATAGTAAATTTCATTAGATCGATTCTCGAAACTCTGGTGAATAAGCTCGCCGTGAATGATCACCAAGGAGCCAGTTTTCACAGGAATGGGAGAAAAATCTTTCTGATCGTAGTCCGGGGACGGCTTGTCAAAACGAACCCCGCTCTCATCTCTAATGAATCTCCTCAGAAGCCCCTTTTTGTGGGATCCAGGAATAGCCCAAAGGCAGCCATTTTCAAGCGTTGCATCCTGAAGAGCAAGCCAAAGTCCCGAGCAAGTTTCTGGCTCAGTGTATAAAAATGAACTGTCCTGGTGTGGTACTACTTCACCTCCAATACCCGGTTGCTTGAAGATATACATGGACTGCATGATGGCTGGTTTCTTGTACCCCAGAGAAAGTAACAAGCTCGCGAACTTATCCGACCTTGAGAAGGATTTAAATACTGAATCGATCTCATCTAAGCCATGCCCAACTTTGTTGATTGATAATTGCTTTGGTTGCTTCAGGTTACCGTCGGCATCAAATGCTTTCTCTTCGAAGAAGAAGGAAACCTTGTCAGCACTGTCAAGGAAGTAGTCACGAGCCGCATGTTGATGAGTTTTGGTTGAAAAGATGGCGGCGTTGGCAGCAGGGTCGAATTCGTCGAGCAAATTCGCCATCCTCTTTCTCATGGCATTTACCTCATCCACAGTGGAAAAGGATTCCAGTACCAAGTACCCTTGCGAGTTGAACAGCTCCAGTTGCTCTGAACTCAGTCCTCCCATGATTTTCCCAGAAGAGTTTGACATTGACACGATAATGTTCTGTGTACGCGAGATTCAAATGACGGGAGGGATTCCAATACTTTTGGATGGTAAGATATTATGGCATATTACAAGAGGATGTTACCATATTTATAGTTGTAGACATCATTAGTTAGACTGTCAATACTCGATGTGGGATAATACATTATACATTAGGAAAAGGATTACTTCATACACAAGAAATAACAGAATCTCCATAATTACATATCTCTAGAATCTCCAAATCTTTTATATTTCTGTATATTTCGTTATGCATTTGAGGTTTAATCGAAAAGAATTTATATGAAATTTAAAATGAATTGAGAAAGAAATTGAATTGGAGAAAAATTAAGGGTTTTTAATTCTTTTTATTATGTATATATTTCATTATAACTGAAGTATAATCGGAAAATGTTTATAAGTATAAAAAAATGAGAAAAATTGAATTGGAGAAAAATCAAGGGCCACGATTATTTATTTGGCACTACGCCCCGAATATTACAGGGACGGTCCTGGATGCATCGTTGAAATCTAATTCTCATCGCTTTAGATGAAATTTCGATTTAAACTCGTGCAAGTTTCAGGTGAGTAGGGTTCTATAATTATTTTTCAATACTAGGTTCGCACGGCGTTAACTTTTCTTATGAATTAATAATAATAGTTTAATTTTAACTAAATTATATGGTGATGAAATGAGTCTTAAAATATTACAACTTGTTTCATAGTGTAAGTTACGTGAAAGTTGAAAGAATGTATTGAAAATTCTGAAACATTTATCCCCAAATCAGATTCTTCTATCCGGCCATATCATTTTGTGGGCAAAAAATGTGGATGTTTTTTTGTAACGTAACACTCGTCTGAGATAAGACGTCTCTCTAATCGAGAACATAAATATGGCCCGTATAAATATGAAATAATAATAATAAATTAAAAATAAAAACTTGAGATAATGAATATTACAAAATAAACTATAACAAAATTATTTCATCCTTAATCGGCGAATAAGAAATTGTATTAATCGAGGTTGTTTTAATTAATGATATGTGACGTGTGTAATAAATATATTTTTATAAAGATTTAGGAATTTATATAGTGATATAGTGATAGAGAATAGAAGACCATGCGATACCGAAATTGTACGAAATTAAATGGACTATAATTATAAATTTACCAAATCAATTGAAAAACAGAGAAAATCAAGAAACATGTACGAAAAATAGGTTTTAAAGAACAGGAATAAAACATATGCAGGATCATTCTTCCTGCATATGTAAGCCACCTGTTCTTCCAGCTAGCAACAGCATGCTCCATTCTTTCCAGTACTGTCTGGTAATAGCAGACCTTATTCCTACCCTTGAATATGGGAACTCCAATATAAGTAAATGGCATCTTTCCCTTTTTCATTCCAGTTTTCCTTTCAATTACTCTGAGCCTTGTCCCTGATGCCCCACTGTGTACATAATACTCTGATTTCTCAAAATTCACTTTCTGACCTGAGCTGAGTTCATAGGCATTCAACAATCTCTTCAGTCTTCTCAAATTCTTTTTGGTGGCAGTGGAGAAGATAGCAGTATCATCTGCATACATGAGATGGGAGATTATTTGAACCCCCCTAGGCATTTTAAAACTCTGAATGTACTGGCTATCCATCAATCTTCTGAGACCTCTAGAAAAAGCTTCAGTGACAATGTTATAGAGAAAGGGTGACAGTGGATCCCCCTGTTTAATTCCTCTAGTACATGGAAAAAATCCTGTATCCACTCCATTTACTAGTACTGAGAACCATGAGGCCTTTATATTCTGCATGATGGTTTTAACTATCTTTCCATGAAATCCAAAGGAGAGCATTACTGAGTTTAAAAAAATTCCAGGATACCCTGTCAAAAGCATTTTGCATATCAAGCTTCATGATGATGTTCTTATCAGCAGGGTTGGTGCTCAACAGCCTAATCATTTCCTGCATCTGCAAGATACTATCTGTGATATCTTTCCCTTTGAGAAATGCAGATTGCTCAATAGAAGTGATCCTACCCATCAATGGTTTGATCATCTCCACCAATATCTTGGTAAAAACCTTGTTTACAAAATTTGATAGGCTAATTGGTCTAAACTATGAAAAGGATGAGGGATTTTGAACTTTGGGTATTAAGGTGAGCCAGGTGGAAGCCATTGCTCTTGGAATTTCATTGCCTTCAATAAATTCATTTGCAGCATCCAGTAGATCATTTTTAACCACCTCCCAGCACATAGTGTAAAAATGTCCACTATCACTACACCAAAAATGGCCTCCAGTGACAAGCGATATTCGTCACTATAAGTTCATATTTCGTTACAAAAACTCTTTAGTGACCAAAAATGTGTCGTCAGACGGTGGTCGAAAGAGGGTCGATACAGAAGGGTCGGGTGACCATTTTACTGTAGATTCGTCACTGAATGGTAGCAATTACTGACGAAAATTGTGTCGTCAGCATCTTTGTGACGATAAAATCCGTCACTAAATTGTGGTCAATAAATGGAACAGAATCGTCACTAAAGGGAAATAGTGACCATAACTAGTGACGAAAATACTCGCCGCGATATGATTTAACAGTCAATTTTAACTTGACGGTCAAACACTTTAGTGACGAATTTTGTGACGAAAAAAAATTGGCGGTTGGTATGCATTTGTTACGAATTTTGTTACGAGTTTGGTCAGCAATATTTATTAATTATTTAAATTGGGCTAAAATTAATATTAATATACTAATTTAAAAATCACCAAAATTTCAAATGTAACATTGTATTTAAACTCCTTAAAACTAACACAAAAACAAGAAAAAGTATATCTAAATCTACTGCGTGCTGCAAACATCAGGGTACTTCACTTGCTCTCTCATGCCTCCAATTTCACTCAAATCAGGGGGTACTTCACTTCCTTGAAGCCTCTCCGGCCTCCAACTTCCCATCGGCAGCTCAACGAAATTCCAAAAACCTACATTATAATAACAGCTGACTTATGGAGATCAAAACAAATAACAGCGAATTAAGACGACGAAATACAATAAGAGAGAAAAACAGACTTTCATCAAATCAACGTGTAAACAGAAATAGATTCAAACCATGTTCAGAGGTAAACTAACAAACTAGAAAGAAAAATCACAAACTAAAGAAGATAATGGCAATAATCTACATCATGACTCTGTCGGAATTTATATATCAAACCATATCCATATCTAGAGGGCAACAAATTGCCAAACATTTCTACCATACAGTCACTCAGATTAAGACAATGTAAACTCATTGTCTCAACAATAATATTGACCTGATTCGACAAAGAATCCCATCCAAGTTCCTTGTCAACAACTAAAAGCCTTCTGGATAAAATTCACAATGACACGTTTTTCTGGATCTCAGACCCTTACCCGTAAAATCTCTCTGTCATATTAAGTCAAATTGAGATCCAATTTCATATCTTTTTATTTCAGCAAGTATTCAATATCTACTTTAAGGGTAACGAAATTTGAAAGCAAATTCATATAACGTCACAGAACATTTAGACAGGATTGATCAGATTGATTCACAGAAGACACTATTTTCCATCAAGTCATTGATTTTACTGAAAAAATTCCAGTACCAACCAATAATCTAGAGTAACAAAATAAGCATGTGAATGATCAAATTGTTTCATTTTACCAATTAAACAAAATGATCTACACTTTTTGCATCAAAACATAGGTCCTCAAGAAGAGGTTGAAGTTTCGCTTACCAGTGAGTTATCTTCACTGCAGAAATAAGGTCATCTTCACTATGGCAATATGCAACGAGTCTTGAAACTTAAGATTGCTTTGCTTCTTGTAGTTATTTTCTAAAAACATCATAAAAGAAAAACATTAAAATGGTATCCAGGGATTTTATGTCAGTATTTTGTATAATCAAAACGTGAGGCGGTGCGCTTAGAATCAGATAGGACCTTTTCAATGCGAGTAATTTGATGCAGCAAACGGTCCATGCAATCATAAGGTGGAGGGTAATATTTTCAGTTTTGGCGCCTCATTGTCCAGAGAAGGAACTGCGGCAAAAAGGCTCTTTAAATAATGTCTCTAACAGAGTATATTGCTCATGAACATCATGATTCTCCAATAAAAATATATCAAACAACATCTTGTAGTTTCATAATTTCAATGAAACTGACGAAACAATTATGAAAAGTTTGGCTTTTAATAAAACATCTTGCAACAACTATGAGTTGGCTTTTCATAAATTCATTAAGAAAATTCATGGACACAAACCACCATAATTAATAGATTTTCTCGGGCAAATTCATAATATCTATTATTCAAAAAGAAGATTGAGAAAGAAACACTGTTTCCCGTCAAAATCTGATGTATAACAAATAATGAAACGTCTTAGTACCTTCTCGGCGAGAAACTGCAACTGAGGCGGCGGAGGTTGATGACAACGACGACTGCAACATTACCCATATCGGAGGCCCTAGAATCCTCATGCCCACTGACTTATTCAGGCCCTATGCCGGAGTCGACGGTGGTGCCGTTGACGATTCCTTAGGCGAGACAACCAAGTAAAGCCTAACGCTCTCATCTCTCTGGGCTTTATACTACACGGCACAACGACGACGGCGAGAGTTTGCAGAAAGGTGGATGATCAGCTGCAGATGGCGATTGAGGGGTGCAGAAGAGATTGGGGGTGAGCTGAAAGTTGTAATATTTAGATAGAAGAAGATAAGGCCAGAGTTCAAATAAGCGGCTGTGATTCTTCTATGAAATATTGATGGTTCAGATTGAAGAATAATAAAACATAATTACATTTAATTTTTATTATTATATTATTTTTATTATAATTACATTTGATTAAAGGCTTAATGAAAGTTTCCTTTTATCTTTTTATTATTATAAATTTGCTTTAAATTATTAATAAGTAAATTCATAATAAAATGGTATATCTAGATAATTTATGAATAATATATTTCATCAACTTATACATAATCAAAACTAAAATATTCATGTGATAAACTATAGAGAACGGGTCCTAAGTAACAACTTTAAATTAATTAAACTCAATTTTAATTAGAGACTTATGATTAGTTTAAATTGTTGAAATTGTATGTTTAATCAAAAATCAATTAATGACTGACAATTAGTTAACTAAGGCCCCGTTTGGGAACTAGCTGTTAGCTGTTAGCTGTTAGCGAATTGTACGAGCTGTTAGCCGTTAGCTGTTTTAACTAGCGGTTTTGACTAGCGGTTTATATACGAGTGTTTGGTAAACATAAGTAGGTGATAGCCGTTTCATTACGTTAAATGACTGAAATGGACATTAATATAATTTATTATTGTAATATTTTTATTTGTAGTGTTTAATTATTTATAGCCTCTGTAGCTTTGTTCTAACATCAATTTTCAATTTCTCTACTTATGATTTTCAATTTTTATACTTATCTCTAAACATCGGGCAGTATGGCACGCTTGTGGCCGGAATTCATTGGTCTCCCAGGATAAAATTCCTAACAGAGAACTAGCTAGCCCCGCTATAATCCATCAACACATGAAATCAAGGCCATCTCACCCTCTTCTCCGTCGAAGCTCCTCGTCCCCTGTCCATAATACATCGTTTTCAGTTTTAGCCCAAGATCTCCTCTCCACTCTCTCCACCCTCGTGGATGAATCAGCCCGCCAAGATCCGTCTTCATGAACACCGTCCTCGAATACCTCTTCCGAATACCTCGAATACCTCTTCCACAGCCGTCTGGAACTTTCCGGCGACCGAGCTCAGATCACTCGCCGGAGACACCGTGGAGTTCGGTATCGAAATCCCGGCGCTCTGTTTCGGGTCGTCTCGCCTCTGAGCAGTGATGAAGTTTGACTGGTGATCCATCGGCTTTTTGACGAAGATGTTACTTCCCTGAGCTGCTCTGATTTAGCTTCAACGCCGGCACCGTACATCAGAATATTCCGGCGAATATTATCCACGGTCTTCTCATATTTCACTCTCCCGGTGTTCAGTTTGGGGCATTTTTTTATAAGCAGTCGATTAAAAATGAAAGAAGGATAAAATTGAATATTCGTATGTGAATGTGTACGATAAAAAATGAAACGCAGCTTTCAAGAGCGTTTTTAAAATCAGAGTTTTGATCCAAAACGCTGTTTAGAAAAAGCTAATCACCAAACAAGGTAAAAAGCTGATTGACCAGTCAAAATTCTATTTTTAGTAAAATTAGCAAAACGCTACTTCAAAAAGCTGTTGCCAAACGGGGCCTAAATCTAATTGCTTCAGGTAGTATTCAGTCTTAACTCATAAGTTTGATAACAAGTGTTTTATCTGAAAGTCAAGTAAGATTTGAACTTTCATTAGTTACAAGTTTTTATGGATTTGACATTTGATTGGTTAAACTTAATTTAGATACTTCATATAGTTAGTAAAAATAGATTCTCACTTAGTTAGAATCAATTCAGTTATAAGTGATTTATTACAAAGTCAAGTAAGATTTAGACTTTAGATTAGTTATAAGTTTGACATTTGATTAGTTAAACTCAATTTAGATACTTCATATAATATTCAGTAAGAGTTGAATCTCATTTCTTTAGAATCGATTTGTTACTTAGTGTTTTACTAGAAAATCAACAAAGATGTGGACTTTTGATTAGTTCAAGTTTTATAGGTTTGACATGTGAATAATTAAACTTAATTTAGATACTTCATATAGTATTCAGTAAAAGTAGAATCTCACTTAGTTAGAATCGATTAGTTATAAGTGATTTATCATAAAGTCAAGTAAGATTTAGACTTTTGATTACTGACATTTGATTAGTTAAACGCAATTTAGATATTTCACATAGTATTCAGTAACAGTTGAATCTCACTTAGTGTGAATCGATTAGTTATATAAGTGTTTTATCAGAAGTCAACTAAGATGTGAACTGTTTGATCAGTTACAAATTTGATGGGTTTGACATTTGATTAATTAAACTTAATTTAAATAGTATTCAGTAAAAGTAGAATCTCACGTAGTTAGAATCATTCAGTTATAAGTGATTTATCATAAAGTAAAGTAAGATTTAGACTTTTGATTAGTTATAAGTCTGGCATTTGTTTAGTTAAACTCAACTTAGATATTTCATATAGTATTCAGTAAGAATTGAATCTCACTTAGCTAGATCGAATAGCTACCTAAGTGTTTTATCAGAAGCCAACTAAGATATGGATGTGTGATAGTTACAAGTTTTATAGGTTTGACATTTGATCAATTAAACTTAATTTAGATACTTCATATAGTATTCAGTAATAGTATAATCTCACTTAGTTAGAATCGATTTAATTACAAGTGATTTATCATAAAATCAAGTAAGATTCGAACTTTTGATTAGTTATAAGTTTTTGTAAGTTTGACATTTGATTACTTAAACTCAATTTAGATACTTTATATAGTATTTAGTAAGAGTTTAGTCTCACTTACCTAGAATCAATTCAGTTATAGTGTTTTATTAGAAATGCAAGTAAGATTTTGACTTTTAAGATATAAATTTAATTAGTTTGATATTTGATTAGTTAAATTTAGTTTAGTTGATTAGATAAATTTGATAAAATTTATAAGATGTGGGGCGTGACTTTACTTAGTTCGATTAAATTTATATGACTTTTAACAAATCATAATCTGCCATAATTGAATTAAAATAAACCGAATTAATGGTAAATTTTCATATCAATTAGCGAGAATAAGTGTTTAGTACTTAGTTTTTCTTTCCACTTATGTTTAATAAATAGAATGCACGAGCTTCTTACTACTCACTTTATAAATATAAAGAATTTTAATTATTTACTATGAATTAAGGCAAATTTTTAGTAAAAACAACTTCTCTATCTACAATTTTTTAACAAAAATAAAAACAATCCGTAAATTCAATCCCCCAAACTATAAATCTAATTTATAATCCTTAAAAAATCAATTTATAAAATCATTATGAATACAAAATATGAGGATTAATTGTTTTTTTTTATAAAACATTTTGTGCTCATGAAATAAAAACTTAACTACTAAAGTACTACATCCAAAATTAAAATTTATTGTACTCAAATTTTAACCCTCAGAAGTCCTGAGTAAATTCATGGGCCAAAATTGCAAACTTATAGTCTTATAAGGCCCACATTCTTATTCAATTTTCGTCCTTGTAACTTAATGACGCCAACAATTCCGTCACTAATACATTTTAGTGACGCCAATATTCTCGTCACCTTTAAAATACTGACCAAATTAATATTGTCACTAGATTCTCGCCACTAACTCTCGTCAGTTACAATTTCTGTCGCTAAAAGTCGTCACTAAATGTCAACGACTGACGAAAATTAATTATCGTCACTAAATTGCGTCACTAAATGGATTCAGTGACGAAAATTGTGTTGGTCAGTAATTTTCTTGATATTGACGAATTTTGAGTGACGAAAAATATGACCGTCACTAATGACCCCAATCAGTGACGATCTTTAGTGACGCTTCGTCACTGAAGGCCCATTTTGGTGTAGTACCATCTGAACCTGGGCCTCATTCTGATTCAGGTCAAACACTGCCTGCTTGAGTTCCTCCATCTGAACTGACTCCATCTGTTGAGCTCCATCTTATTAGAATCCTCTCCTGTTGTCTGATATTTCTCCTCAGCTTCTGAGACCTCCTTTTCAGCCCTTTCTAAGTTCTGATTGACATCCCCAAAGTGCTCCCTGTTCCAGATTTTTAGTGCCACCTTTAGTCTTTTATGTTTGGAAACCATCCTCCTCATTCCTTGCTCTAAGCATTCCTGGTTCTAACTGTCTGCTACCAGATGTAAGAAGCTAGGTCTAAGTGTCCACATCTCCTGAAATCTGAAGGGCCTTGGCAACTGAATTTCTGCTGTCTGAATTGATAAAATCAGGGGGTTATGGTCATAAGTGGTTCTACTCCTGACCTGGATTGAGCTATGGGGAAAGGATTCATTCCATTCACTGTTGCACAAGCCCCTATCTAATCTCTGCAACAAGAGGTCTTCCTTGGATCTGTTATTGGTCCAGGTGTATGGGTTTCCAACTGTCTTGACCTCCATTAGTGCCAATTCTGCAATTAGGGAGTTGAAATCCCTTATACTTCTAGCTGGAGGGGGTGCCTACCTTTCCTCTCATTAGCTGCAGCAACAGTATTAAAGTCACCAATGAATAAAGTGGGGGCTTTGGGTAGGTTTTTAAGTCCTTCCACAGTGGCTCCCTCAATATTCTAGTTACCTTAGCATATACAAAACAACAGTTCCACACTATATCACTAGACAAAATATGTACAGAGACTAGTAAAAATTGATCTGACTGTAACAATAACATTAATATTGACATTGTTTTTCCAAAATATCCTGATTTTAGCATTATCTGCTGGCATGGCATGATGAAATTGTAAATCAAATTGTAACTGAGATATATTAGAGCTAATGTGCATAGGCTCTATGATACATGCAATATCTATTTTGTGTGATTTTATTAGGGATTGAAGTCTTGTTACAGACTTTTTATACCCTCTAATGTTCCATATTAATGCATTTCCAATTATGTTGTGTTTAATCATTGACCAGGTTTTTTTGATTTAAGTGAGGATCTAAGCCACTGTTCTACCGTTGTCCCCCCATCGGGCATGCCTCTTTTACCCCTCTTTTTTGGCTCTGCATGCATATGGGTGTTATCAATGAGATTACTTGTAGATATACCTGTTTCATCTTTATTGTTGGTGTCAGTGCTTTGTTTAGCTTCCAGTTCACTCTTTGCCTCTTCAAAGGCATCAGAACTGCTGTCATCCTCATAAATCTGTAGTACCTGAAAAGCATTAGACATTGAAACCTCCCTGGGAGGGTTATATGGAACAAGTGCAAGATCATTGGTTCTAGGGTCCTTTCTGTTGGGCTTGGTGAGGTGTAGGTCATCATAGGAGTAAAATGAGGGTTTGGATGGTTTGTTGATAAGCTTTAGGATTTTTGAGGGTGGTGTTGAAGGAATGTTGGGAATGGGAGGGCTAGTAATGCTGAGTGTGTGTTGTGGTAGCTGTATAGTGTCTGATGTTAGGTTGACAATTGCTAGAGGCTCAGTTGGTGACTCCCTTTGGGTGTCTTCCTCAGTTGTGGTATCTTTTGCAGCCCCTTGTAATATCAGTTGTGCTTCAGTGGTGCCATTTCAAGTTTGTTCTTCCAGCACTTTGTCTTTTTGGTTTCTTGATAGGCCTGAGCCCTGAGCTCTTTCAATTGGCTTCCATTGTTGATCATTCTGCTGCATCCTTCTATTTACATTCTTTCTATTCTTCCTAAGCTCCGGGTGCAGAAATCCACAATTATTGTCATCATGTCCAATACGCTTACAGTATGTGCAATGAAGTGGCACATTTTCATATTCTATATCACACTCCACATATTTGGTTGGCGTACCAATAATGATAGATGCTGGGAGGGGATGAAGGAGGTCTACCTCGACACATAATTTGATTGCAGAAGGGCGGGTGAGAGATGTTGTGGCAGAGTCCATTTTAACGAACACTCCAATTTGATTCCCGATATCCTGAATAGCAGTAGTGTTGTAGTAGAGGATTGGTGGCTTGTGGATGGTAGCCCACACAGGGGCGATGGAGGATTCAGTGTCGGTTGAAAATTCCGGCGACCACTTGAGTATCTTCATCGGTTTACCTCCGATGCTGCAGACTGTGCTCATCCAGAATTTGTGGTAATCTTGTTTATCCTCGATTCTGATTAGAATATGCCGGTAATCCAGCGATCCAATTTGGTACTTTCCGGCGATTCCCATGGTCTGAAAAGCTTTATGTATCTGCTCCATTGCCGGTTTCCCGCTGGTGAATTTGCCAATCACGGCATTTGTATAGTGGCTGGCGAAGGTTTCGATCGCCTCCGACATGTATATGAAGGCAATCTTCCCATTAACCCTGTGGGAAATTGGCTTGATCTCGGGGTTTGAATGTAAGTTGGTGGAAAGGGGCTGGTTTTTGAGTGCAAGGGCATCTCGGAAGGATTTTCCGGCAAGATCACCGCCGTCCCAGGACGGAGGACCCGCCATGGGAGAGCTGTTTTCTAATCATTATACTGTCAGATTTTTCCGGTAACGGATCTAATATTTACTGTGTAGGCGTGGTTTTCAGTGAATAGTTGTTGAATTTAAGAGAGAAGGGAGAGCGTTTGCTATTTTAGAGAGAGAAAGCTTCGCATTCGAACTCACAATGTTTTTTATGTCGGATAGGAACATATTATGCTAATGAATGTCCTAATAGACAAAATTTTAATAAAATTAAATTATTAGAATTAGTTAATCAAATGGGATATGAACCCTTAGAAGAAAAATATGATAAATCAGAAAATGTTTACATCATAGAAATAAGAGAATCTGAAACAGATTCTAGTTCTAGTGAAGAATCGGATTATTCTGATAAATAAAAGAAAATATTATTAAAAATGAATAATAGCTTGGTATGCATTTGTTGAATGCGTACTATCATCTAGTTCGCATTTGGTAAATGCGAAAACCCTATAAATAGAAGTACCTCCTTCATCACCCCAAAACAATCCATAAAAAAAATTTCCATAATAAAACAGTAAATTTTTCGTCCTAGTTATTTTAATTTCTAATGTGTAATTATTTACAGAGTTTTGCTTTAAAGAAGTACTAATGAATGATGTTTTGTGTCTTTTTCATGGAAAACCCGTTAAGAAATATACTAAAGATATGTAATTATGAACGTAAAAGTATAAAATTCTAACTGAGAACACCATATTTTTTTGTTTTACATTATTCAAATCTTGATAACGAAAATGACTATGTTGTTTTGAGCTTGCACGCCTTCAGCTTTTCACCAGATAAATGCAAAGATCTTCACTGAAGCTCTGGTTGGACTACTTTTCTCTTGATCCAATTATCTTGCGCCCACTTGCAACCATCAGTATCAACCACGTGTAGACTGTAAGCATGCCTTGATTCTGGAGATCGATTCTCGAAACTCTGGTGAATAAGCTCGCCGTGAATGATCACCAAGGAGCCAGTTTTCACAGGAATGGGAGAAAAATCTTTCTGATCGTAGTCCGGGGACGGCTTGTCAAAACGAACCCCGCTCTCATCTCTAATGAATCTCCTCAGAAGCCCCTTTTTGTGGGATCCAGGAATAGCCCAAAGGCAGCCATTTTCAAGCGTTGCATCCTGAAGAGCAAGCCAAAGTCCCGAGCAAGTTTCTGGCTCAGTGTATAAAAATGAACTGTCCTGGTGTGGTACTACTTCACCTCCAATACCCGGTTGCTTGAAGATATACATGGACTGCATGATGGCTGGTTTCTTGTACCCCAGAGAAAGTAACAAGCTCGCGAACTTATCCGACCTTGAGAAGGATTTAAATACTGAATCGATCTCATCTAAGCCATGCCCAACTTTATTGATTGATAATTGCTTTGGTTGCTTCAGGTTACCGTCGGCATCAAATGCTTTCTCTTCGAAGAAGAAGGAAACCTTGTCAGCACTGTCAAGGAAGTAGTCACGAGCCGCATGTTGATGAGTTTTGGTTGAAAAGATGGCGGCGTTGGCAGCAGGGTCGAATTCGTCGAGCAAATTCGCCATCCTCTTTCTCATGGCATTTACCTCATCCACAGTGGAAAAGGATTCCAGTACCAAGTACCCTTGCGAGTTGAACAGCTCCAGTTGCTTTGAGCTCAGTCCTCCCATGATTTTCCCAGAAGAGTTTGACATTGACACGATAATGTTCTGTGTACGCGAGATTCAAATGACGGGAGGGATTCCAATACTTTTGGATGGTAAGATATTATGGCATATTACAAGAGGATGTTACCATATTTATAGTTGTAGACATCATTAGTTAGGCTGTCAATACTCCATGTGGGATAATACATTATACATTAGGAAAAGGATTACTTCATACACAAGAAATAACAGAATCTCCATGATTACATATCACTAGAATATCCAAATCTGTTATATTTCTGATTTGGGGATTGAAAGGGCTGGATTGAATTAAATTGAATTGAATAAATATAAATATAACAAACTTAACTGAAATGGAAAAAATTAAATATACTTATTTGAACTGAATGAAAAAAAAAAATTAAATATAGTATGAACTACTAAATATATAAAATCACCTAGACCATTAGGGAAGCTAATTAGCTTCCTATAATAAAATTTTGAGTTATGATTTCAATTATATAAAACTACCGCCATCTAACTGTAAAAATAAAGAGAAGATCTCCTGAACTTCCAACTACAAATTAAAATAATTTTAAAATACAAGTAGACAACTAGGGAAGCTAATTTTTGTAACCAATAGATAGGTAGTATTAATAACATCAAAACTAATTATTTTGATTCTATATCATGTATAAATTCATTGTTGCCGTAAATATATGTGTGGAATATAACATATACCAAAATTCAATTCAATTGAATGGACTAAAATTACATAATTAACCAAATCAATTGAAAATCAGGAAATAATTATGAGAACGGGTATAATTGAATAAGAATGATACATGTAGAATCAAAAAAATAGTACATAACATAACTAAAGATAGTAAAAGAATAAAATTATGGTATGATTGGGAGAACAATTCCAAATAAATACAACTAAAACTAAAATTACAAAATTATCCACTAATTATATCCTAATTAAATCATATCATAATTAAATATACTACGAAACATTGTATTCTGATTAAGGTGTCAGTAAAGGAAAAATTTTAAGGTAGTATGACTGAATGCAACTATATTCCATCAAAAAATTGCATTTATTTATAACTAAAATTAAAATAAACTGAAGTAAAATTTAATATATTTTTTTCAATATATTTTAACCATAGATAACAGATATTCAATACCATTTTTAATTTTACATGAATATGCTGATTAGTAGATATACAAAATTTAATTTAATTGAATTGACCAAAATTACATAATTAACCAATTCAATTGAAATCAATTGAAAATCAAGAAATAACGACGAAAACATGTTTAATTGAATCTGAGTCATACATATAGAATCAAGCAAAATAGTTAATTAACATAACTAAAAATAGTAAATAATAAAATTATGGTATGATTGGGAAAGAAATTCCAAATAAAAACAATGAAAACTAAAATTATAAAATTACCCACTAATTTGGCACTAGGGGAAGCTCCGGTTGAACAGAGGGAGCGCATGAACTATCCAGGCGAAATGGGTATAAAACCCTTTCGAAACCCGTACTGAAAGTCCAGATACCAACCGTTCCGTGATCAGGAGAAGCGAAGAGATGAAGGTAAAGGTCCCTAGGAGAATAGAAGAGACAATGCTGCCCAAACACCCCGTGAGCCAGATGTGAGAATGGAAAGCTCGGTGGAGGAGAAGGAGGATGTTGAGGGTTTGGTATTAACGACGTACAAGGGTCATGTAGTTCATGAAGCGTTAGAGGATGATATCGACGATATTAGCGGTGAAGGAGCTAGATTGCTTCAAGGAATTGATGACAAGCAGATGCGTCCATTTGGAGAACAATTTCGATTGAAGCAATTTCGTAAACAAAAGGAGAAGGGAACTCCTATCACTCAGGTGGTTCGGGTGCGTGACATTATTAATCGCATCAGGAATGACTTAAACTCTTTCTCGAATGGAACGGTGCCACGAACGTTTGAGCCAATTTTGTTGACCAACAGTGAGGATATGGATATCCAAGTTGATAAAGAGTGGTTGGCAGAAACTTTGGCCGAGCAGAAGAAACGAGATAAAGAGCTCGACGGATATACACGTTTGAGTGCAGCGAGCTCGCAGCAGGAGGAGATGACCATAATGGAAGAAAAATACGCTGATGACCCGACTCTGGTGAACCCTTAAAACTATATTCTCTCAGACCCCGATATGAAAGGGAATGAACCTGTGGAACCAGAAGCCAACACGAACGTGGGAATCATTCAACACATGTTTGCAATCGTCCTAGTGTCGGAGGTGGTAGCCACTCCGCCCTTGATATATAGTCCGATGATGAAAGAATTTCATGTTCATTATGACACCCCGACGTGTAAGCAGGCAGCGTCAATTGCAAGGTATAAGATAAATACAACTCCCAAGAAGCGAGGTAGACCGGCAGCGAAAAGCTTAGCGAGGCAGGCCGCTGCAGCAGCTTAGCATCTCAGGCCGATAGAGGAAACCCTAACTCTTGCAGGACGTATTCAACGTCGGATTTCAAATACAAGAAATGGTGACAGTATAGAGAATGAAGCAGATAAGGTAGTGGAGCAGAAGGGCCCGAAACGGAAGCTCTTTATGAAGAGGATATTGAGGTTGAGGAACAAGCAGAAATGAAAATGATGAAGAATTATGGTGGAGACACACAGGCTGACAACACAAAATCAACCCCTACCTTGGCAGGTATGGGCAGTGAAGAGGCAGAAGCGGAGAACCCGCCCTGCCAAATAAATATCTTGAGTTGGAACTGCCGCGGGTTAAGTAAGGCTCGGGTAGTTCAGGAGTTGCGCTTGAAAAAATCAGACATTGTTTTTCTTTGTGAGACTAAAAGTTCGTTAGTAGAAGTAGAGGAGTTGAGTTTACAGCTGAGAATTTTTTATGTTCAGAGTCACAAGGTCGAGTAGGAAATTACGGTGGCCTAGCTATGTTTTGGAAAAAAATATTGATATAGTTTTGAAGTACTCATCGAGTCGTTACATTGATGTGTTTGTCTCCTTGGGAGAGAGGCAGATTCTACGGCCAACCAGATGTATCCCAACGAAGAGCATGGTGGGAACACTTCAAAACCTTGGCGAATGAACCCGTCGTACCATGGGTGTGCATAGGCGATTTCAATGAGGTTTTAGCTCAAGAAGATCGAGTTCCAAGGATCAAGATCTAGAGCAGAGTGGCAGATTGAATGCTTTTGGGCAGCTCTAGACTACTGCGGTTTGTTTGATATGGGATACAGGCCCTTTGTTCACCTGGATAAAGAACGCAAGGGTTCCGGATACGAAGAAGGCCCGCCTCGATCCTTCTTGTTGTAATCAACAACTACATGACATGTTCCCGTGGTCTACGGTTACAAATGTCATAATAATGCACTCGGATCACCTGAGTGTGCTCGTCAAGCTATTCTCCAGGCACCCGACGGTGAGATCACACAGAAGGAAGAAACGATTCCGTTTTGAGGCAAAGTGGATTCAATCCAAGGACTGTGAGAGATTAATTCGAGAAACTTGGGAGGGTAAAGTGGCCCCACTTCCGGAGAAGCTACAGGACTGTTCATTGGGTCTTCTACATTGGAAAGAAGAAACTTTTCCGAATATACCTAAGAGAATGGAGGATGTTCAAAAGGAGGTGCGGAAGCTACTAAACAACACCATCACACAGGAAGTGAAAGATAGAATTATAGCATTGAAGCAAGAGCACGAGATATTGCAGGAGGCAGAGAATATCCAGTGAAAACAAAGAGCGAAGAGGCATTGGTAAAGGAGGGAGATCGAAACACAAAATTTTTTCATAGATTCGCGTAAAAAGGGAGAGCTACAAACCGTATTGATGGCCTCAAAGATGAACACAACAACATGAGGTCGGATGAAGCGAATATGGAACGCATTCTGCTGGATCACTTTGGAGCACTTTTTTCCAGTTCCTCGCCACCGGAGGACGTTATGCAAGAGGTTTTCTCACGTGTGAATCTGAAAGTCACAACGGAGATGACTGATGGCTTGACCAGACCATACACGGCAGCGGATGTGGCAAAAGCTAGCGGTTAAAAAGATGCACCCTTACAAGTCTCCTGGACCAGACGGTATGAGCCCTGTCTTTTACCAAAATTTTTGGCATATTGTTCGTCATGATGTTACTTCCTATGTGCTTAATTTCTTGAATACGGGTGTTTTTGAATCCTCGGTGAACTACACACACTGTGTTAATTCCCAAGGTTCAAAAACCGGATAATATTACTCAATTTTGACCTATCAACTTATGCAATGTAATATATAGAATAGCGTCGAAAGTAGTGTCAAACAGATTGAGGAAAATAGTGTCAGGAATCATATCAGAGTCACAGTCAACTTTCATTCCCGGAAGACTCATAACAGACAACATCTTGATAGCCTAGTAGTTTCATCATAGTATGAGGAAGAGAACTACGGGACCTATCAGCCATATGAGCGTGAAGCTTGACATGAGAAAGGCATTTGACAGACTAGAGTGGAATTTCATATGTACAACCTTAAAGCAGCTCGGTTTCCCAGAACCGTTTGTGCGCTTGGTTAGAAGATGTATCAGCTTTGTCTCATTCTCATTCATCTTAAATGGTGCTGAACTGGGACTTCTCAATCCAGGAAGAGGCATTCGTCAGGGTGACCCCTTGTCACCTTACTTGTTTATTATATGCTCGGAGGTCTTTTGAACATCTTGACAGACCTAGTGAAAGTTAACAAGCTCAAGGGAATCGGAGCCACAGTTTACGGGCCCCGACTGTCTCATCTATTCTTTGCAGATGACACGCTCCTATTTGGGAAAGCAACAGAAGCAGAAGCACACCACATGCAATGGGTCATCTCCTTGTATGAAAGCATCTCAGGGCAACAGATCAATACTGACAAATCTGGAGTCCTATTCAGCCCAAACACCAATAATGCCAGCAGAAGACCTCTCTTGAAGGTCCCTGAAGTTGAGACGCATGGCATGTATCTTTCCTCCCTTCAGAAATTGGCAGAAACAAGATGGAGATCTTCCATCCACTAAAAGATAAAGTCAGATAGAGAATTGATGGATGGACAGAACGTACTTTATCAAAAGCAGGGAAGGAGATGTTGGTCAAATCAGTAGTCCAAACTATACTAAGCTACACCATGAGCTGTTTTGAAATCCCTGGACAAGTCTTGGACGAAATAGGGACGATGGTTAGGCAATTTTGGTGGGGAGATACAGACACCAAGAGGAAGATTCGCTGGGCATCATGGCCAAAGATGAAAAGAGCAAAGGTAATGGGGGATTGGGGTTCCGGGAACTAAAAGCGACAAATTTAGCTCTACTTGGTAAGCAAGCTTGGCGCTTCCTGACTGAACCAAATTCACTTGTTGCACGGGTTTTTAGAGATAAATACTATCATGTTTCTTCTATATTGGAGGCTTATCTGGAGAATGATATATCATGGCCTTGGAGAAGAATTCTGAGGGGCGTTGAAGTAGTGAAGAGAGGAGCGAGAAAGCAAATCCGTTCGGGTTTAATGACAAGAGTATGCTACGACCCTTTGATCCCTTATTCAAATGGATTCACCATTACAGAGCCGGACCGTATACCAAGGGACATATCCTTAGTTGCAGATCTTATGGATACGGATACTAATTGGTGGAATCTGACGCTGCTAAACCAACACATTCAGCCGGATGAAGTTGAGAAGATATTGTCGATAAAGTTGAGCGATAGGCAGGGTCCAGACCACTTGTTTTGGCATCACACAACTTCTGGAAAGTATACAGTCAAGACAGCATACCACTTGTAAGTGGAAACGAGGGGATCAGAATTCTTCCATAATGAGGATCCCAACGTGGCTGATAAACAATTCTGGGGAAAATTCTGGAAGTTGCGTGTACCGCAAAGAGCAAAGCACTTCGCATGGAGGCTCATTAGAGATTCCTTGGCTGCAAGTGCTAATCTTCATGTGAGAACAATGAACGTCCCTCTTACATGCCCATTCTGACAAGAGGAGAATGGTTCATCAGCTCATCTATTCTTTGAGTGCACTTTCACAAATAGGCTCTGGAGGGCGGCTGGTTTAGAGGCTTTGGTGGGATCAGCGAGTCGGAGCAGAGGGGAACTTTGGTTTTGGGAACTTTAAATGGTTAATGATCGAGAACTGTAGAACTTGTGCTTATGATGTGTGGCGCGCTGTGGATGCAACGTAACCAGCGAACATTCACGGACAGATCGTTAGAGGCGGAATATATTGCTGTTTCTGTAAGCTTTAATATGAGGACCTTTCAGACAGCCAACGGTTGGCCAGAGCGAATGTCGGATGAACTTTCAGAATTATCTCTGCTGACACTACCAGAAAAACGGTCATTAAAGGCACAAATTAAAGGTTTTTGTGACCAAATGCTTTTTTCCGCCTTCCAATAGCGTTACGATATCGTAAGCTATACCGGCTGTATTGTAAAAAAATATTAAAGGCGGAAAAGATACCTTTTAGGGCGGAAACATAAGTGACTTTTAAATTTGACGTTGAAGGCGTTTAAAAAGTTTCCGCCTTGGGAAAATAAAGTTGTTACGATATAGCAAGATACAACGACATAAAAATATTTGAGCTTACGATATAGTAACTTAGTTGTTTTCATTGTTATATGTGACAACTTTTAGTACGATATCGTAACATGTTTAATGAAACTGTTATTATATTATATGTGATTGTTACGATATCGAAACATTATCCGCCTACCAGATCAATGGTGGTTACTATATCGCTGGTTATAATCATGTGTCTGATCATACTGTTTGTCGGTCATGTAGCTAACTAGTAACCTAAGTCAATAAAATGACCTGACGTGTAGCGATATCGTAAGTTGGGTCGGAGCGTTTACGCAAGATTGTTAATGAATACATGATAAACAAATGAGTTGACTAGATACAAAGATTGAAGTTGTGGGTTAGTTGAAATAGGTGATTGTGGAGTAGGCCATTGTCGTGGGCATTTCATCTAAGGCTTGAAAGCTGGATTCAAACCTTGGAAGGTAAGTTTGAACTTCTGTTGTGTGTTGTTTTAAAGTAAATTTGATTATGTGTTGGTATTTGTAGAACAAGCAGAGATTGAATATGTTTGTTTGGTATGTTGTTTGTAGGTTGTTGTAGAGTGTGGGATAACGGACTCAGATATATGTTTTGAAAAGGTATAGATCGAATCGTTGTTTATGAAGCATTATTGGTGCAATGGATCGTGAAAGAATTATTAGAGGGAATGTACGTTTGTCAAAGGAGTTTTTGGATTTGGTGGGTGATAGGTTTTCAATTTAGGGGGAAACTATTATTTCCCCTAGCCCGTTTTTTATATATATATACTATATTAGCTTACGATATAGCAAGCATTACATTTCTGCTTTTAAAAATTGAAGATTTCGCCTTACGATATCGTAACAAGAATCAGTTTGTAATTTTTTAAAACCAACCGAGTTACGATATCGTAACTATATTTTAGTTCAGAAACCAACGATATTACCTTACGATATCAGTACGTACTCTATTATTATTACTTTTCCCACATCGCCTTATCACAACTCCTTTAATCAGTATATATGTTTATCGGTTTCAGAAGAGTTTGATAAGTCTCCGACCAGAGCAAAATGCCCATGAAACACACGTTAATGCTGCAACACTTGTGCTATTCAGCCCACATTTACACGAGCATATCACCAGGCCCAACCATGGCCATAACGAGCCCACATGTCCCAAACACCTTTTTAAAAAAATGTCATATACGTACGATATCGCTACCTCTGTCGCCACATTCTTTTTTACGTGGGTTTGGAGGGTTTAGGGTTAAGAAGTATCCTCTTCATTTTATCCTATAAATTAGGCTTACGATATCGTAAGTGCTAACGTAGGAAGGGGTTATGATTGCATATGCATACTTTAAATGATGAAAAATCACTTGTAAATAAGTTGATTTGTGTATACAAAATAAATAATAACTATACTAATTACTTTTCATGTTACATAAATGAAGAATCAAGACGATCGTGCACAACAGTTAGGTACAAGTAACACGATCAAGCATACAAGTTCACATGCCGGGATGTATACGTAATATGAAATCAAATTGTAATTACCATCCTTCATGTATACAAAATAGATAATAGCTATACTAATTACTTTTCATGTTACTTAACTGAAAAATCAAGACGATCGTGCACAACAATTAGGTACAAGTAACACGATCAAACATACAAGTTCACATTCCAGGATGTATACGTAATATGAAACCAGATTGAAATTACCATCCTTCATGTATACAGAATAGATAATAACTATACTAATTACTTTTCATGTTACTTAACTGAAGAATCAAGACGATCATGCACAACAGTTAGGTACAAGTAACACGATTAAACAGACAACTTCACATGCCGGAAAGTATAGGTAACATGAAACAAAATTGTATATTAGTTCTTATCCTAAAGGAAGTACGGGGTCGATAAAATACTTAATACTAAAGTTCTCATTTTACAATAAGAACAAAGCATGTAGCTAAAAGCCAGATGATAAGCAATACTAGTCAATGTTTAGCAACCAACATAGGTTCGGTTATTTTCTAAAATTCGTTTCATGTTTAGCGAATAAAAAACTATATCGTTGTTTGTACATATCATATATGTTACTGTGTTGGGTATTTTGTTATTGATTTTCTCGCCATTAAATAGAAGTTAAGGATTTGAATTACCAACTTACGATGCTACCTATGCCGCCAAATACATGTTTTATAAGTGGGTTTGGAGGGTTTAGGGTTGGGGTGGGTTTTAAAAAATCTTTTTTATTTTTCTCTATATCTATGGTGTTACGATTTCGTAACTAAGCCGCAAGCACCTTAGCGGCATTTCTTTGAGAATTTCTTGTTATAGCGGAAGAAGTAGCGATAAAGTAAGAAGTAAATATTTTCCTGAATACAAGGTTACTATATCGCAACCTGTCCTGAACACAAAATGAACCCAATTTTGGACCACAAAAACTAGATCTCACCAACTTAGTGATTGCGGGTTCACATCCAAAAAACACATTTTCCCCTCTTCTTAGTCTAATTTCCATCGTTTCCATCTCCATACTTCAATCCACTACCAAGTTTCATCACAAACTTGAATCAATACCCTAAACCCATGAAATTGACCATATAAACCCATGCATAAGGTTGGTGTTGGTTGCAATTAAATCAATTCAACAAAAAGCACGTTGTGTAGGGTTTTTTTCCACTTCCTCTTCTTGTTTCTTGTGGGTACTAGGAGAACAAACTAGTTTGACCCATACACATCACCACATCCAATTCTAGATCATTCATAGTATCTCTTCCAAAGGTATGCTTTTTTATACTCATTTTCATGTTGTTTTTCCATAACTATCAAATTATTAAGGATATATGTTAAGCATATGTTTAAAGTTATATTATATGACATGAAATTAGGTACTTACATGCATGTGTTTAATGTGTGATTGTACAATATATGTTTGCAAAATAATTTGACATATTAAATGAAGTTTAGTGTAATGGAAAGCCCAACGACATGTTCCTCGTCCCAAACTAGCGGTGATAATGTGTCAAAAGTCGTCCCTACTAAATTAAATAGGAAGAAGAGTGTTAGGCGCACTTGTACGGAAGAACAACTGAGCACGCATTGTTGCGAGATAGAAATTAGGATTGATAACAAAATTCTAACTCATTTCAAATTTAATGACTTGGGAGTTGCTATCGAGCCCGACGATGATGCCGCTCGATGGTCTAGTTGGTGCGGAAAAATGGGAAAATCACAAGTTCCTTTAGAAACCGATGATTGGAGACTTCTCCACCCCGACATTAAAAAAGATATCTGAAAAGAGTGCAAGGTTAGAATGTTACTCACAATTTTACCCATTGTTGCTATCCTTACTTGTTGACATTGATTGACCTTTTACAAAGGTAATATGACTTACATGTTTAATGTGTAGCGGACATTCGTAATTGAAACTCGGGATTTGGAACAAGTCAAGAAGAAGGCTTTCCAAATCGTATCAAAAGGCTTACCGAGAGCACAACTATACCCTAGCAAGGGATTACCTAAGAGTAGGTGGCAAGAGATATGGTCAAAACCCAATGGATCGGTACAACCACATCGTAACAAAAACTTGGGACATATTCAACAAACGATGGTTAGAGAACGATGTTAAGTTTAGTTTATTTATAATTTGTTATTCAAATAAATGAGTCCTACATTATTTCATAACTTTAATATTGTCACAACTGACATGTGAACTACCACTTTCAAAGGGTGTTGGTCTTAAAAAGCGACTTGAATATTATTTTGTGGCATATCCTAGCATAGAAATGCTTATCTGTAAAACTATGAGCAATTTGCTTTATTCTAAGGTTTGGGGAGCCAATAAATGCTCTCCACCAATGGTGGTTTTGATTTTTTTAAAAAAAGACTTGAATATCTAACCAAGTCCATTAGTGACAAGAGCAAGAGTTCATTCTTGGCCCCATATCTAGAGAAGTAAGAATACACTTTAAGTTACATATTTATTCTAAAGGTAATTTTCACGTTACTGTCTTATATTGTGAATCGTAATTTTTGTTATTTCTCTAGCGCCCATTGGTGTTTTTTGGAAATTATCCCGTCCTTAAAGCGTGTCTACTGGATTGACCCTCTCCACTTTGGTCCATCACCGGTATTTTCCGATCTGTTAGAGGTTGTTATGCATTCTGTTAATGACAACACCCTCCAACCATTGGAGCTTTTTCAAATTCAGGTATTTCTACTTAATTACGCTTCTTTTCATATATATTGGCATTATATGTAGTGTTTTTGACATTCACCATTCCATCAAACTAGCACCGCCGACAACAATCAAATTAGAAGTGTGGATACTACGTAATGATGTTTGCCCACGCATGTGTTCAATGCCTTACAGAAGATAACCTTGATGTTGCAAGTGTAAGAATTATCATCATTGCTTGTTCTATATCTACTCAATAATGTATTTCAACGACTCATACCTCATTGTTTGCTGCATTCATAGATATCCGGCGAAGATCATTCACCATACACCACAAGAGAGATGGAGGTTGAGAGAAACAATTTTGCCAAACATTTGGTCTACATAAGAATGAGGTACCTATCCAGACCTCATAGGCCTCCTCCTCCCCCAGCTGTATCGTGACATGTTAATGGTCTTGTTAGAAATTATTAGGTAATGCATAGCTGTAGCAGTTATGTTCCTTGCCGGATTTGTTTTTGTTCTATTTTGTGGTTGACAATGTCATGTGAGTTGCAAATGGTAGTTTAGTGGCATCATAATTTCATAATCTTATTTACTTTTAGTGGATAAATTACAAAATGTTCTACTCAAATGGTTTTCTAATGGACTTGCGATATAGCAACTAGGTCAGATGACATTTTTTGCAGCTAGCGACCAACTTACGCTATCGCTAGCCAATCCGTTAATCATCTTATACAATTTACCAGTGTTTGATACGACTTCGCTACTCCAGCTTCAAACAATACTTTACACCTTATGGAAACTATGCATTTACGAACTCGTAACACAAATTGCCGGCTTGGCCACTGCCTCAAATGTATGAAAGGTAACTTTATCGTAACATGTGCCGCTCAAACAAGGCGAGCATGCTAGCTATCTCGTAACCAACTGGACTGACCCAATACAACCATTCACGAAACGGCGTCGTATCTTCTCAACCGGTAAAACTTACGATCTCGTTACTAATACATTCAAATCAATTACTTACTATATCGTAAGAGATGGAGCTTTTTGATTGCTTACGATATAGTAACCCTTAACCACCAAAGTTTTATTATAACCTTTCTCCAATTGCTACGAAATCGTAACTATTATATCGCTTCATCATCTTTAGATGGCGATTTTTCCTACTAATTCGTAAGCCGAATACAACATATATCAGCGGTTAGTTGTTACTATATCGTAACTAATGTGCAGGGCGGAAAAAAATAGAGAACACGGCGCCCGGAAACGCGTAAGGCGGAAGAAGAACCGCCTTTACCGCGTTTCCGTTTACCGGCACACCCAGAGAAGGCGGATAACTTCCGCCTTCGTGCCTTCACAACCAACCGCCTTTGTTGCGGTTGGTTTCCAGTAGTGTGAGACCCTTGCCCGGAGGAACCAGACTCTACTTCGACGCTGGTATTAAAGAAGGGAAAGCCGGCATTGTTGCCATAGCAACCAGTTAACAAGGAGGCTTTATCTGTGCAACCATTTAGACCATTGATGGAGTTACAGACCCCCTTTTTGCAGAAGCGAAGGAGCTCGAGTTAGCAGTGGAACTGCTGTTTCTTTGGGACTTGATGTAGTAATAACAGGGGATTGCCTATCACTAATCCGCATGGTAAGGGATTTGGAACAGCCTCCCCAGCTTCTCTATGAGTTGGTGGCCAACTTGAGGAACTCATTGTCTTCCAATAATCTTGGTCCTCCATGCGGACTTCAAAAAATTCGAATAGTTTAGCTCATTCGATGGTCTGCCATGCCAAGAACAGTACTGATGCTAGATGTACGTGGGATAGTCCCCCAGATTTCCTTTTGTCAAACGATTCTGGTTGCATGAAATGAGATTTCTTTTATTCAAAAAAAATCCTTATTAAATCTTGATAATTAAAATCATAATGAAATACAATACGAAAACTTGTATTTTTATTAGGGTGTTGTGAGTGTAGAATATGTGAGTAGGGTACGTAACGTGTTGGAACTACAACCAATTTTCCAACATAACGTATTACCGAATTAGGGAAGATCAAAAAATGGTTACGAATCGAGGAATATCGAAAAATGTTACAAACTGGGAAAAAAATGGTAGTATTAAATATTTTATTAAAACAAATTGTACAATGTATCCAGATCTATTGCATGGGAAACCAACCAGTCAAATTCAAATTCAAGTTGTAATTTGTTAGGTACGACATTGTATTATCATGAAAACCAACTCAAACTAAGGTGTAAAGAAACGGTAGTCTTCCTGAAATTTAATCCTGTTATTATTTAGTTTTGCGTATCCAAGTGGGTTTCGAGCAGAAGTTAATATATTATATATATATATATATTTACGTACAGTTGATCCATAATCAAATCAACTATACATCTTCAAAACATGGGAGCCACGGAAAAGAAGCATAACAGCAATGAATCAGCCATCGGGATCGATCTGGGAACAACGTATTCGTGTGTGGGTTGCTGGAAAGACGGCGGAATTGAGATCGTACCAAATGATCAAGGGAATCGCATCACCCCTTCATACGTTGCTTTTACGGACAAAGAGCGATTCATTGGGGATGCTGCTTTCCATCTGGCTGCCTCGAACCCCCACAACACCATCTTCGGTAAAATCTTATTCTATTATATGAAGTTTTCATGGTTACTTTTGTTTACTAGTATTAATTATTAGACATTGATGCAGATGCCAAGAGATTGATTGGCCGGAATTTCAGCGACGAAACTGTACAGATGGACATGAAACTGTGGCCATTCAAGATCGTAGGTGGTAAGGATAACAGGCCTATGATTTGTGTGACTTATAAAGGTGAAGAAAAACAATTTGCAGCTGAGGAGATCTCTTCCATGGTTCTGATGAGGATCAAACAGATGGCTGAGACTTTCATAGGATCAGAAGTGAAGAGTGCAGTTGTGACTGTTCCGGCTTATTTTGACCAATCTCAGCGTCAGGCGACAATGGATGCCGGAGAGATTGCTGGAATTAAAATACTGCAATTGATCGCAGAGCCAACTGCCGCTGCCATCGCGTATGGTCTTCAAATTGAAGACCAGTTCACAAGAGAGAAGAGGGGGAGGAGTGTTCTTATATTTGACCTCGGTGGCGGTACCTTTGACGTGTCTGTCCTTGAGGTTTATAAGGGTTTAATCAATGTCAGGGCAATTTGCGGAGATACTCACCTTGGAGGGGAGGACTTCGACAACAGGGTGGTGAACCATTACGTCAAAGAGTTCAAGAATAAGCATAAAAAGGATATCAGTGGGAATCCGAAATCATTGAGGAGGCTTCGAACAGCTTGTGAGAGGGCCAAGAGGACAATCTCCTCTCTTGCTTATGCAAAGATTGAGATCGATGCCCTTTTTGAAGGTATCGACTTCTCAGCAACACTCACTCGACCTAAATTCGAGGAACTCAACTTGGATTTGTTCAAGATGTGCATGGACATTGTGACTAAGTGTTTGAATGATGCCGTGGTGAGAGCAGGAGATGTAGATGACATTGTCCTTGTGGGTGGATCTAGCAGAATCCCAAAAGTCCAGAAACTATTACAAAACTTGATGCATGGGAAAGAACTGTGCTCGAGCATCAATCCCGACGAGGCGGTTGCTTATGGTGCTGCTGTTCAGGCTGCAATCTTAGGTGGTCACAAAAGCAAAAAGATTCAAGATCTTGCAATCCATGATGTAACTCCACTATCTCTTGGGATTGAGATTGCTGGGAAAGTCATGTGTGTTATGATACGAAACAACTCCCCAATACCAACGGAATTTTCCCACGGATTCACAACCAACTCAGATAACCAAACTGAGATTTTGGTTAAAGTGTACGAAGGTGAGAGAACAAGAGTAACTGAGAATCGCTTACTGGGTCAATTTTTACTTACGGATATTCAACTGGCCCCGAGGAAGGTTCCCAAGATCACTGTCAAGTTTGATTTGAGTACCAATGGCATCCTAAAGGTCAGTGCCAGGGATAGAGTTACATGCACAGAGAATAACATCATCGTTAAAAGCGGGAGATTGTCGTCGGAGGAAATCCAGATGATGAGAGACGACGCAGAGAAGTTTATGGTTGAGGATAAATTGTACAGAGCGAAGAATTTAGCAAGAAATAATTTGATGGATTATGTTTTTCAGATGAGGGATGCTATTAACACACTGTCTTGTCCCATCAAAAGGAACAAGGTTGAAGATGCAGTCAACAATGCTTTTCGTTGGTTGGATACAATGACGCATGAGCTGGCTGAACTTCATGAATATGAAGACAGAATGAATGCACTGGTGAATCTTTGGAAACAAAATTCTCAACGTTCCATGTTCAGAAGATTTGCCAAGCTTTTTGGTCACTAATGGAACTCATGTTATTATTAGAGGGGGAGTGGACAAGCATAACCCTCTATATAGTTAACCATAGTTGACTTGCTATATATTAACCCTCTACATAGTTGACAAATCATCCCAAAGAATAATATGATTTTACAATTTAAAATGGAACAAAGTAGTATGGTTCTCTATAAATTTAATTACCAGAATATCTATTCATTTTAGTTCATAAATATTTTAAAAGAATGTCATTTAATAAAATTCAGATTAATTAAGTTTCATTATTAATTTCATTTATGATATTTTTCATTTTATTTCAATTCAATTTATTATGGCATAATGTTGGACACTTGCATTATTTAAACGGAAATTAAGTAAACTTGTACCATTTTTCTCATTGATGGAATCGATCTATTGAAAAACGCTCTTTTCTCTCTCCCCCTTGCTTTCCCAAATTGACACTATTCCCGATAGATCTCACACTTTTCATCTATGTCCCACCATTTATAGCCTGGAACGGTCACATAACGGTAATAAATATGGCGGAGCCACCGCCCCGCGGTGGCAACCCTGTTTTTCGCACTTTCCCGCAGGCTTTATCATCCAAACCTCCGCCACTAGCAACCCTGAAATCCAACCAATTGGCGACCACAAAGGAAAGATTGCTTGTATAGTTTCTGCAGATCAGGCGGCTTCTCTGGCAAGCCACTACAACAACGCTTTGATCGTTAAATTCGAGAAGGGGAAGTCGTTCATGGAAGCTCTTAATGAGGCCTTCAAATCAATTGGATTCTCCTCTTCCTTCCAACTCAGTTCAATTGATTACAGGCATGTCTTAATTCAATTTCAAGACCCCTCAGACTACCGGAAATGTTGGCTTAAGGGAATGTGGAGTTTCAAAGGGGTCCCCATGAAAATTCTGAAATGGACCACTGACTTCAATCCCAGATGTGAATCATCCATTGTGCCTGTTGGGTAACAATCCCTAATCTGCCAATCTTCATTTATAATACTGCTATGCTTGAATTTATTGGAGATAGGATTGGTAGCTTTTTGAAAATGGACGCAGCTACTGCTTCTCTGACAAGCCCATCTGCAGTTAAGCTTTGCATAGAGGTAGATCTGCAAAAGAAATTGCATACTGAGATAGCAGTAGGAATTACTGGTCAAGTGACTGACTTAGAAATCATCTATGATCAACTACCTCTTTACTGTTCTCATCGTCTCAAGCTTGGTCATAATCTTGAAATGCTGTATCTCTGCAAACCCTCAGCTTAGACAGCCTTATAACCCTAGAAAGCCAACGCCTTTTGAACCAACCAACCACCCTCATAAGACAACCTCTACTACTGATGTCCACCATCCAAAAAAGGATCACAAAGTGGGAGTCTTAGGTGTTTCTGCAAAGTAAAACAAAAGAGTAATTAGGACTCAGCTAGCATATGTCAGAAAGGAGCCTCTGTCTCAACAAGTCTTACTTTCCACACAGCCCCCACCCTCAGATAAAGGAAATGAGAAAATGCATGCTGATGGTGAAGAACTGCAATAGGCCAGTGATTGCTCCACTCCTTCCAGCCACAAGAAGCAAAATACACCCACAATCCATGCCATCTCTTCTGATATTTCTATACAGCAGTAGCTCAGCCCCCCTCTTGAAAAGAATGCTATACCCTGCTGCCAAGAAAATGAAATACTATTTATACACTCCTCACCTCCCTCACCCTCCTATATTCAATCACAATCCCCCACCCCAGTTTCCCCAATCCTGAAGCCAGATGAAACAGAATGGTTGACAAGAAATCACAGACCAAAGATATATGCCTCAGATGATTCTGTCTTAACCACATGTGTAAGCCCCTCCCCTGATAATAGTTCATTTACTACAAATCGTGTTCCCTATTTTTCTCAAGATAAAAATAGGCACAATAGAATTCTCCCCCTAATTGAAGATGAACTGAAAAGCTGAGAAAGGAAGTTGAAACCAATTTAGAAGATGATGACACAATACAACAGTCTTCCACTCCTTCCCCAAAAAATGCTGAAGTAAAACAGGTTGGTACATCTCAGGTGAGAAAATCTTCAAGACTACTAGCTAAACACACTCCTGTCATCAAACTGCACTCCTATTTCACTCAACTGAACCAGATCATTTCTAATTCAGTTACAAACAGCCCTAAAAGGAACTCTAAATGATTAGTACATCCCTTAAATTAAAATTCCTAGTTTGGAATATTAGGGGTATGGAAACATCACTAGAGAGATTAGGTGAATTGATTGATACTTTTAGCTTTGACCGCATATGCTTAATTGAGCCTATGCATGAAAACTCTGAGTGTGAGTATTACAAAAATATTTTTAAATACCAAAAATGCCTTTTTGCTCAAAATGAAAGAATTTGGCTTTTCTGGAAAGATGACATCTAGATCTCTATGATCACTGATCACCCTCAATTTTTACATGTTTCTGTCCAAAGTCAGAAACTGAACTCCACTATGGAATCAGTTTTTGTTTATGGACTAAGAACAAGGAAGGGAAGAGAGGATCTTTGGATTGATTTACAGAAAATTAGCAGTCCAGATACTATTTTTATAGGAGATTTCAATGCAATTGCATCAATCTCTGAGTATAAAGGTCCATCAACTCCAAGCCTTCACAGTATCAGGGATTTTAGTAAATTCATTGATGATATGGCTTTGGAGAACATTAATACAGTTGGTAATTCATTCACTTGGTTTAATGGAAGACACAATTTTCCTCTTGATCTTAGTCATAGTGGGAGGATCAAAACTCCCACCATTCAAAGACTGGATAGAGGACTTTGTATAGTACAGTGGAATGCTACTTTCCTTGATTCTTCTATACTAGTCATGTTGAATAACCAGTGACCACTGTCCCCTCTTCTTAAGTATAGGCAGTACCATTAAGTCATCCTCAAGGCCATTCAGATTCCTAAATACTTGGTTCAAAAGAGATTCTTTCCTGAACCTAATTAAGGAAAAATGGACTCCTCCTATTGATAGCTATGGAATGTTAGGACTTTACCTCAAACTTCTTAGACTGGAAAATGTTCTGAAAATCTGGAACAAAGAAGTTTTTGGTAATGTCCATACAAATGTTATCAATGCTGAGGAAAAACCGAGATTAGTTGAAATAGCTTATGACTCTGACCAAAGTGTAATAAATTTGGTTAGTCTCAAACAAGCAAAGTCTGCATTCACTAGAGCCATCAAGGAACAGAACCATTTTTGGAAACAAAAATCAAAAGTTAAATGGCTCAGAGAAGGTGATGACAATACAAAAAAAATTCACAACTCAGTTAGGGAAAAGAAGAGCAAAATGAATACTACAAAAATTACAAATTGTCTTGGTGATTGGATTGATGATCCCTCAGAAATTGAATCTGAAGTTGTGACTTTCTACTCATACCTTCTGTCTGCTGAGGTCAATCCCCATCAAGTTTATTTTTTCTCTCATTTTTTGGCTCAGATCCCCAAGCTTATAAGTGAGGAAGACAATGCTATGCTTATAAAACCCGTCTCAACAGATGAATTGAAAAGCATTGTTTTCTCTCTAAATAAGAACAGTAACCCTGAGCCTGATGGTTTTACTGCACATTTTTACATTAAGAGTTGGGATATAACTTACTTAGATCTCCTTTGGGCAGCCAATGATTTTTTATCTAGCTCCATCATGCCCAATAGCCTTAATCCCTAAAATAGATACTCCCTCCTCCTTCAGTGATTTTAGGCCTATTAGTCTCTCAAATGTGGCAAATAAGATTTTTTTTTCAAAAATTTTAATGGAGAGACTAAAACCCTTTATGCAAAAAATCATTTCTCCCCATCAAACAGTATTTTTAAAAAATAGAGTCATTTTGAAAGAAATGTCCGGATTCATTGATAAAAAAGGGAGAACCTCTAATTGCATTTTGAAGTTTGACTTGAGAAAACCCTTTGATAGGGTTTGTTGGATATTTTTAACCAATATCCTTATCAACAGTGCAAGTTTATTTACTGTATCATAAAAAATCTCTCTCAAGCTTGGTTTTCTATTTTAATTAATGGTAGTCTAGAAGGTTTTTTTCAAGCTACTAGAGGTATCAAACAAGGTGATCCCCTCTCTTCTTTCCTCTTCAATATTTTTTCAGAAGCTTTCACTAGAAGCCTAGCATACATTTTTCAGATCGGAAAGCTCAAATTTTATAATCTGCCAAGATCTGCCTCTCTCATTTCTCACCTTACTTATGCTGATGATACTGTGATTTTCATGCAAGCTAGCACTGTTGATTTAACTAGAGTGAAATCTTTTCTTGTGGTTTTTGAAACTGTCTCTAGACAGAAGATTAATTATGATAAAAGTGATTTTTATGTTAGTAAGCATGCAACTCCTAGAAAGATTAATGAAATCATTACTATTCTGGGAATGAAAAAAGGTTTTTTCCCATTTAAGTATCTAGGAGTACCTATTTTTCTGGTAGAACAAAAAAAGTGTACTTTCAGCCACTCTTAGAAATGATCGATAGAGGTAAACAATTGGAAAAATAAGTGGTTATTCACTAGTGCTAAACTGATTCTTATAAATTTCTGTTTATACTCCTTGCCACAACATTACTGGGTTGTTTTGAAGCCAACTGTGTAGGTCATTAAACAAATTAGAAGGAAAATTTCCATCTTTTTTTTGGGGTACTGTTGATGACAGACCAAAAAGACTTGGAGAAACTGGAATGATCTTTGTTACCCTATCTCTGAGAATTGTCTAGCCTTTAGAAACTTACACACTATTATTAGGGCATTCTCAGTAAAGCTTTGGGGGAATTTTCAAATCTCCCATGCTCCATGGACCACTTTTCTTGCATCCTTACCTAAGTCTTCACAAACATCACAAACTTGGAAAATAATTTGTGATGTCACGCCTTTCTGTGAACTGAACTCTAGAGTAATTCATGGGATGGGACTTTGTAATTTTTGGTACTCCAACTGGACTGGAAGTGGGATGCTTACTGATAGGTTGACATTCCACTGGACTGCACAGTAGCTACATTTATAAACAACAGAAACTTCTACCTTCCTGCATTAACTACACACACTGATCCTAGTCTCATATCTATTTTGCAGGAGGCAACTATCACTCATCAGAGACAGGACAAGCTCATTTGGAAACCTGAAGAGACTGGGAGCTTCTCTTTTAAATATGCTTATAACCAACTCAGACTTAGAAGAGGTAACTCTGTATCTCTATCAAAACTATGGAATACTAGAGTCCCTAAAAAGATCTCAGTACTTATGGGAAAAATTTAAAATCCCTCCTCCCATTTGATAATATTCTAACTTACTATGGTTTCAATATTGTATCAAAATGCTACTTTTGCAGCCATAATGATGATCTTGATCATTTCTTTAACAATTGCACTGTGTCAGCTCACATATGGACAGAGGTAAACAGTTTTGTGGGAATTCATACTCCAGCTTCAATATGGTCAAGGTGTCATACTATCTGTCCAGACCTGGTTTATCTGCAATTCATACTTTAATGATAAAAAATATACTTCTATTTTCATGTTGGTGTTTATGGAAGGCTAGGAATAAATATATCTATGTGAATATTTTACCTAACCACTCTAGAATACTACATGAGATAAAAAGTATGATTTTTGACTCTTTTGCAGCAAAGCCATTTTATTTTTACAGGTCCTGTGATATTGACACTACTACAAAGGGGTAGATGCAAGACACATATTTAAGGTGTTTAAGCCTGGCGCGTTTTTTTACGCCTTGATTGAAAGTAGCGAGGTCGCTACATCCTCAAGCTAGCAAAAAAAATTACATTCAAGACGGAAAGAAGCAGTTAAAGGCGGAAATGGGTTTTGACGTTAAAAAATACTTGACCAAGGCGGAAAAAAAGTATCCGCCTTAAATTGAATGGGTTGTTATGACCTCGTAACCTTTGTAGCAATATAAACGTGTCTGTAACAATTTCGTAGGTTAGCTCGTTAGTCGTAGGTTTGTGCGTTGCGATCTCGTAAGCTTTGCTAAACCCTAATTTAAACAGGCGAGATCCACTGCAGAGCTAAAATTGGTGGGAATGAAGTCGCACGATTGCCACAATCTGATGCAGGACTTGAATGTCATTGCTCTGAGAGGTTGCTTGCCATCTCACGTTGGAGACGCGGTTGCCAGGCTTTGTTATTTTTTTAAACAGATATGTCGCAAGAAAGTAAGTCGGCGTAAGTTGGATGAATTGCAGGATATGGTAGTTGAGGTATTCTGCAGGCTAGAGATGTATTTTCCCCCTTCCTTTTTTGACATAATGATTCATTTGATAGTTCATTTGGTGCGGGAGGTGAAGCTGTGTGGACCGGTATACTTGAGATGGATGTATCCATTCGAGCGGTACATGAGCATTTTCAAGCATTTTGTTAAGAATCGTTATCGACCAGACGCCAGTATAGTGCAGCGATATGTCGCGGAAGAGGTAATAGAATTTTGTACCAACTATTTACAGGATGTACCTACTATAGGACTGCCGGTCTCCAGACACGACGGTAGGTTGGATGGTGTCGGCCTACGCCATAAGTCTAAATTCAGCCCTTCTTCAAATGAGATATCTATAGCCCATCTTACATTCTGCGCAACCATCATGCAGTGAGTCCTTATGTTGATGTTAACCTTAATGAGATTAGGTCAACACAACCGAGCTGGTCGGAACCTAGGATTCTAGAATCTCATTGTAGAGACTTTACTAGTTGGCTCAAAATACATGTGCAGAATGGCGGTGAACACCCCGATGTTGTAAAATGGGTGGCCAAGAGACCCCTCGGCACAGTTACGTCGTTTAGCGGGTATGACATCAATGGATACATGTTTGGTACTAAGTGGAGTGATGACAGATCTTCAACCCAAAATAGTGGCGTGTCAGTACCTGGAGAGGATGATAATGATTTTTTTGGTACCATTACTGATATATGGGAAATGGACTTTGTTAATGTCCGAATCGCATTGTTTAAATGTGAATGGGTCGATGAAGGTGAAGGGGTGCGCTCAGAGGGTTTAGGCATGACTCCAGTTAATAGAGGAATTCTTGGGTCTAGGGAAGATCCATTCATCATGGCGGCTCAAGCTCATCAGGTATATTATGTGGAAGATCCAATTGATGCTCGATGGGAGATCGTTGTTGATGGTAAGGAAACATTCATCTATGGTGACGGCTTGTTCGACGATGACTCCACTGTTTCTACAGACACCATTCCGCCCTCGGTGTACGAAACTCTGGAGGAGGATGATGACATTGTTTGTGCGTCGGTGTGCAGAATGGATCATGAGGAAGGCATGTGGATTAATCATGCGGGGAAAACTACAAAGAGAAAGGGGAGGCAACTAAAGAAGAAGAAGACTAAAAAGAGTAAAAAACATAAGTAGCTATTTGATAACCATTGTTTTTGAATATTATGTTGTATTTCATGGTTGGTAATTACAAGTGTAGTTAAATTTTAATTTCATTAATTTGAGTACACTAAATCTTATAATTCTAAACAAATTGTACACTGTTGTAGCAGTGGCGATACCGTAACTAAACACGCTCAAAACCAATACATATTAACTTGCTGTGTAGCGAACTCGTAACGGTGGCGAAATAGTTACGAAATCGCAACAAAAGGATGAAAATCGCAGATGAGGTTCTGTCTCTTGAGTCTGACAGGTTACGATCTCGCTTGAAGTGTTTAAATTTGTATATATTTGCTTAACTTGATACTAGCGAATTCGGTAGTAGCTCGCCATTTGAGTAACTTGTTACTGGCGAGCTCGCTAGTATAAAGCCACATACCAAAAATTTAATTTTAACTCCTTTGTAAAGTGGGGTTATATTTAGAAAATGTAGCCACACTAAATAAATAATGGAAGTTTAAATAATCAAATATACATAATAAAATAGATGACATTTAGATCTCCAAATATTCTTTGCAATGTTGTTTGAGTAACTGACAAAAACAAATTGAAATTGAAATTGTTTGGATTTGAGTACAACTACCAGCTAACATGAACGAATGCAAATCTAATCATCATTGCTAGGAGGTGGTGTCTGTGATGGTGCTGGTGGATCCCCCTTCGCTTTTTTCCTCGCACTAGCCCTTTCAATGCCACGTATCACCTTCTCCGTTAACCAGTTTGCATGATTGATTTTGGCCATCTTATCCCTGAAAAGGTCGACCTTGTCTTCTACACCCTTGTAGTATGCCTCTGAGGGTACACCTGTTCATGTAAGTGAAACAAAAAAAGGGTGAGTATAGAAAATAAATTGTATAAAACAAATTAAACTGTAGGGGTTTAGTGTGGCTAACCTTTGACGTTCTCTCTGACTTCTTCAGGATTAAACTGTAGCGGTTTCTTGGGTCCATCTGCTACTTTCTGCCACACACCATCAATCAACTCAAACTTACCTTTCCTCTCAAAATATTGCATCATATAGAAGCAACACTCCTGGGCTATTGCAGATAATTTTATCTTGGGATTTTGGGAGGTAAGAAACATGGTAATGAAATAACCGTAAGGGAGCTTCTTGACTGTCCTATTATTTTCGACCACACTTTGTCTCATGTGCTCGAAAATGACATGGCCCGGGTTCAACTCTATCTTCTCCATGACGCAGTAAAATATGCTCACAGTAGTACAGTTCAATGGGTATTTCAATGGGTATTTCCCTGCATGGTTGAAACCTCCTAAGCCTAACATAGTAAAGATAGCATGGTCATGTCCCTCATTAGGTTTCAAAATCAACATTGATGCTTCCTGGAAACCTGATGAATTTCAAACTGGTATTGGAATGATCATTAGGGACAGTACATGGACTTTTGTCACTTCTAAATGCCTATATACTCATGATATGTCCCCCTTGCATGATGAATTGCTAGCTATTGGTTTTGGCCAGATGCATGGTAGACAGTTAGGAACTGAATTTATGATTGTGTCAGACTACAAAAATGCTATAAATTGTATCAAAAATACAGACCTGGCTCGATGGAAGGTTTTTTATTTGGTTGATGAACTGCATAAGGAAGTTGTAAACACATCTTTATGCCATACCTTTAGAGAAGCAAACTCAGTTGCTGACTCTCTTGCTAAATATGCATTTCATACAAAATCCTCTCATAATTTTATCTATGTGTCTCAGTTACCTTCCAAAACAAGGGGATTATACTTGCTTGATAAATGTGGTACTCCTGCCATTAGATTACACCCCCTAGACAGATAATACACTTGCTATTTTTCTCAACAGAAGAATCAGTAGCATGTTAAGGATGGATCACATCAAATGGCTCTTTAAGCTGGATGGACAAGATCTAGTCAATCTCAAGCTTAACATTACTCAGGGTTTTCACAGAACCCCACTCATGGCAATATCTTTCCAAACATATCCTGATTGCTGCTCCCTTAAACTATTTTTCCTTAGCATGTGTTGTAAGACCTTGAGACCGCATTGAGCTTTGCCTCACAATTCTCTAATAGGTCTTGAATTCTTTCAATAACATGTTTAATTTTGGCCTATATTATATAGTGCTCTTAGTTTAGTCTAGTTTTAGACTCCTTTGCAAAGCATCCCTATGATTTTAGGGCATTGTCCCTCACAAACTTGGCTTGGTTACTATGGCCTTGATTGTATTTTCATTCATTATATAGGTTTGGGAAGCCGAATAAAAATTCCCCCACACATGAGTTTTTTTTTTTTTTAAGTAAGCCAAATCTGAGTGGAGGTATGTTCATTTGGCTCCCTTAACCATGATGATAATGCCTAATGAGGCCAGAGTTTATCAGCCAAATAAGGCAGTTACAAAAAAGAGCTGAGATCTTGAAGCACATAGTGCTTCCTAAAATGAAATAATAAGGGGTGCTAAACCCTACCCTATGTTGTCCAACTGCACCCAAAAACTTGATTTAGAGCCTTTTATAGAATTGCTAGGTAAAACTCAAGGCGGCACCAAATCAGTTTTGAGTCAAAAAGTGGACTGAATAGGCCTAAAACTTTGTACAAAGGAGAGTGAAAGTGAGACAGTGTGACAGTGTTTGGCTGTGTACACACAAGGCAAAAAAATCCAACTCTTGACTGAGGATGGCTTTCCAGGGATGGTGTGGAAAATAAATTCATTTGTTCCCAGATGCATATTGGTATCCCACTGGTCTCCTTCCAGTGGGTCTTGTGCAGCCTGCAGTTAAATAATATCAGCAGCATCTGTACTCATTCAACCCTTAGGTTCTGCATTCCCTTTTTATCTAGTGATATCAAGTTTTCTTAGGAGCAGTGGAGCCATATATACAGGCATAGATGATATAATGGGATTATCAGCACTGAACTTAGCTAAGAAGTCAGCAATCAAGTTAATGTATGCCGGACACCAACACTTCGACGACGAACCAGGCTTTCGAACTGATCTGCAAGACAAAGGCCCCGGGTGTCCCGGGGATAGACACTCCGGCGCTCAAATCAGTATATTTGCTGAAGGCGTAAAGTATAAAGTATGAGATCAGATGAGAGGTCTACCAAACCTCTTAGGGTATTTATATGGCTACAATCCGTAGATCACCAAGATATGTATTTATGGTATGAATACAACTCTTATGGGAATAGAGGTTGTATTACCATGTATAATAGAAGTATATTTCGGACATGGTTGTATTACCATGTTTAGGATAGCTGAATTACCATCTTTGAGAAGATGTATATTCCTTGTAGAACATTCATAATATATGCATTCCTTATAAGGATTAGGATTGATGGACCCGTGGACCCATCCTCCCCGTATCTCGAGCCCATGACCCTTCTCGGGCCCTGGTCCGAGTATGAACGAGGTCCGAATACGAACCATGGACTTATCAGTAGCCTCAAGGTAGATCTTCAGAATATAGAGTGCTCCATCTCGAAGATTGAAGGAGAGGCTTGCTTCTTTAGGGAAGACCAATAACTCGAGGGAGAATAACTCAGGGTGTTAAGCTCGGGGTGTCCTTCTAGGACTGTCCTTTCGGGCTTACCCTTCTGAATATCTAGCTTCAAACTCTTTTCGTATTCCCTCAGATATATGGACGGCTGAGATTAGCTTCTTTTGAAATCCAGATGGTAGATACACGTGGCATGTCTTCATTGGCAAGCAGAGACGGTCTGTCCCCCGTTTCTCCAATTACTTGCCTTGGAAACAGAATCGAGGTAATTGCTCATCTTCAATGCTGTCTGGGTTTGGATTAAATTTCCCAAATCATTCCCATTGTCTTCTCTTATTCGAAATTTTTTTCTTTCCAAGTTCAGAAGGCGCATCAATACTTCATCAATTTCTGAAGCCCCAAATTTCTGCTTCCATCATCAGTATGTGCCATCTTCTTTCTCTGCACATTTGCTTGTGTCTATTTTTTCCTTTTATCTCTTGTGTGTGTATTTCCCCCCATACTCTCTGTAGTCATGAGTAATGGTAGTAAATCAATTTCCATCCCCCATCATGATAAGAGAGAGTATGTAGATACTCAGGCTGAGGAGAGTAGCTCCCTTGAATTCCATAGAGCTGAGGTAGCAAGAGGGAAAAAACATGTAGTTTTGAAGAAGAATACCTCTGAGGAAGAGAAAAGGTTGAGGATAATGGCCCGGAGGGCTCAGATAGAGGAGAATAGCCCCATGGTTATGCATGCGTCTAGAGGTATAGTATCCATGGATGGTGAAGGTAGTAGCAAAGAGTCGAAGAAGGACGATAAACCACGTGCTGATGCTGCTATCTTCGCAGAAAGTTGTCCCTTTTCAATTCCTTCTGATGCTGACCTCATGTACTTTGGAGAAGACAAGTCTGCAACTGAATTAGTAACTCCGACCCGAGGGGTCATTTATGGAAGGTTTCTGCAGCATGGGTTAGCCTTCCTTTTTCCCCCATTGTTGGATGATTTTCTTCAGCATTATAGGGTTCATCCAGGTCAGTTACATGCCAATGTGATAGTAATCATTATGGCCTTGGTGTGCTCGTAAAGGTTATCGCCCCAGTCTCTCCTTGTTGCGGACCATGTATAAGGTTTCCGTTGTTAAACAAAGTGTGACCTTGACCTCTCGTGACACCACTTTAGGTAAACTTTTTGTGCTTCCTGTGAACTGCGGTAAGTGGGATAAGGTAAAACTAACCTTCGATCGAACCAAGTATGAAGTTCCTGATTGGAATGAAGATGTCCAAAATGAGATTTGGCATGAAGTAGAGTCGTCCCGTCAACTGCTGGATATAGCTGAGGAGTTAGTGAATGATAAGATCAAACTTAGAGAGGGTAGGTTTGTATCTGGAGATCATCAAATGGGTTGGCAATGGCCTGTAGAAACGTATGACTGGTTGAATCAACTATCCAGTCGCACTCTTCAAAATTGCAGCTTTTTGAAGTTGTCACATTTTGATCAGCCAGAAGGTGTTGAGATGGACTGGTATGAAACCTTTCTGTTTATGGAGCAGGATCCAGGTGGTGCAGCTAAGGCATTGCAGGCCTATAGAGCATTAGAAGAGAGAGCTGCCCGAGATGAGTTATCCGAGAAAGAGGTAAATAAGGAAATCTCGGGTCTGATGAAAGATGCTCGGCGTGGGCGTCGGTTTAAAAGGTTGATTCAAGGACCCAAGATGTCTCAATCACAGCTGAAAGTGATTGGGGAGGCAGATTGCCTATTTGTTCTTGTGGCTTTAGATCCATCAGATGAGGAAAAGGATGAGGGTTCTGCCTTAGTTCGGTGTCCAAGAAAGGAAATGTCTCGGACCTCTAGTGTCCTTCCCATCACGACCGAAAATATCGATGAGGTCATGATGATAACATCTATGGTAGGATCAGATGCGTTGCAAGAGGGTATTTCTTCTTGTGTTATATTCTCGTCCACAATGTATCCATTGCTTCTTACGCTAACTTCATTCCTTGTATGTGCAGTGGGTGCTTCTAGGACGAACAGGGCAGCCAATATGTTGTCTTAGATAGCTGAATCAAGGGGGCTATTGAGTAGTAATGAGAAGAAGAGGGATCTCGAGGCTTCAGGGATTTCTGCAGACAAGTCTCCAAAGAAGCCAAGGCTCAAACTCGGACCATTGGAAGAGTTCGAGAAGTATGTGTCACCTTCTCCTTCTGAGGTTCTGGTCGAGGTGGTACCGGGATGTCCCGCAATTAACCAGGTATGATTCGTCATGGCTCTTGATAGGATTAACTGTGTAGTTATCTAATTCTCTTTGTCTTTTTTTTACAGTCTGCTAGTCAGATGAGGCATATGTACAATTCTCTTCGGACAATGTATGACCGTTCTCAAGGACAGGAGTCCGAGCTCGCGTTGATGGAGGAGGAGATGTCCAAGAGGTCTAGGGAGCCTTCAGATATGCTAAAGCATCTCCAGAATAAGATGGCTCAGGCTAAGGACAAAATAAGAGCCTTAGAAGAGGAGAATCAAGCCTTGAAGAAGGCAAAAAGGCTGTCTGATGGTTCCTTCTTAGAATTGAAAAGGAACATGACTTTGGTGGAAGCTAAGAGAGACCGGTATGCTGATCTTGTCAGCCAGAGGCGGCTAGTTCGGTTGATAATAGATTTCTGCCTCAAATGTCCAGAGATGGAGGCACACCGCCAAGAGTATGGTGAATTCTACCATAAATCTGAGCTCTCGAAGATGTGGATTCCTCTGAAGGGGTTTCTCAGTGAAGAGCTTCAAGGATGTCTTGCCCCTGCCTACACTTGGCCTGAAGTACCAGAGAATTTGAAGGAATTTCGGGCGAAGTTTAGCCAGATTGGGGGGTTTGAGACCAGTCTACTGTTTAATCTAGAATCTTTGAAGAAGGCTTTAACTCTGGAGGAGTTTCAGGACAGACTGTCCGGTTTGTATCCTGAGCTGATGTTCCTGATGAAGAACCGGGCTACTGAAACTTCACTTGAGGACCCAAAGACTTCTGATGAGCAGGAGAAGATTGTAACTCCTTAGAGCCTTGTCTTTTACTTCAAGATTTTTCTCTTTTCGCCAAATTTTGGCGTTTCATGTATTCAAAACATGTGTTTTGTCTTTGGAATTAATTGGTCTTTTCCTTCCTTTATGTCCAGTGTTGCTCTGCCGCATGTGCTGATTTGCAGGTCAAGTATGAAGCTTTCCTTCAAAAGAACGAGAAACTGGAGGAAGATCTGGATGACTCAAAGGCCGTTTCAGCACTGTGCAGGAAGAATGTGAGAGTCTTCGAGGTGGGATCAAAGAGGCTTTGAAGCGAATAGCTGAGCTAAATCGGGAGTTGAGTGATCTAGAAGATGCTTACGACAAGGTCGTGGCCACCAATAATGTGTATGACCAAGAATGGAGAAAAGTCAAGAGTGACTTAATGAAGGTCAAGGGTGAAAGTCATGAGAAAGATCTTCTTATTTCTAGACTCCGAGATGAGACTATCACCGTGAATCACTAGATTGCCTCCAAGATAGATGAGTTGAGAATGTGCCAGGCCGAGCTTAACGCTTGCAGGTTCAAAATAAAGGAACTAGAGGCTCAAGGTGTGTTTGTCATACCTTCAGGGTCTTCAAGGAGGGAAGTAGGTGGACCTTCCGGTGTCCCATATTCAGGACCTTTGATAAGGCCTCATGCCCAAAGGGGTGTATCTCGAGGGCTCCCATGTGGAAGGGGCAGAGAGGTGACACCTACTCCTAGAGCTCGTGGCTCTATTGACTCTCCTGCTCGACCTGTGGAAAATAGAATTGGGTCCCATACGCCCTCTCATTTGATGCGGGTGGCAGAGGAAAGTAATTGGGGTCGTGGCCTCCAGAATGTTCGAGGTCGTGCCTCTACTTCTTCTCGCGGTCGGGGTCGTACCCCTATATTTAAAGACCTTTACGAGGTGTAAGAAGTTTCGTAGTGTAATAACACTTTTTTATTTTGCCTTTATAAAGGTCTTCATATTGCAATCCTTGAGAAGATTGACTCTTTAGGCTTATGAATAGCCTTAATAAATAGTGATGTGTACCTTAATAGGAGTATCACGTGGAGAGTCGAGTTCCAAACTTTGTGAGTTTGTATGACCCCTATCATGTTGGTCTTTGACCATATACTTTTTATATAAGTATATTATTTTATTTTGGTCTAAGATGATTGTAGTTCAGACACGTAGTCTAAACAGCTCATATTAGATAAGCATCAATCGTACACTTATAATTGTATGGATCTTTAGGCAGCAGTCTTTACTTATGCTTTGTGAGCCATAGTTTCTCTTTGTATTTAGAGAGTATGGACTGCTTCAAAATAAAATAGAAGATATATATATCGAAAAGAAATTGCATTCTTCGAACTTGAGAGTTCGGTAATATTATAAAAGACAACCTCGAGTTTGGGAGCTCGGGTATAAAAATGTAAAAAGATGAAAAGAAAAGGAGTTTGGCCCGTAGGCCTTATTGAAGTAGTTTCTCCTTATATGGAGAAGGTCTACTTGGTTTTAGCTCTGAGGTACCTGCGTAGGAAGGGCACCATAATGACAGGATCCAAGAGCTCTCCTTCGCGTGTTTGCAAGAGGTAGAATCCACCGGATTGTGCTGCGGAGATTTTGTATGGTCCTTTGGTCCTCGACTCCAGCGCTCCTCCTAGCTTATTGGTGCACCACGAGCCAACTGGCATTACCAGTTCCCCCACTTGGAAGGTTTGGTGGCGGCGTTTATGCCATAGTGCTGTCATCTTGTTATAGGCCTCTTCTTCAAAATGGAACACCATGGGCTGTTCGAGATCAGGATCGGGTACCAGATCTCCTAAAATAGTGTTGACGGCCGAGATATTGCTCACTTTTCTGGCATCACGGATGGCCGTGATCATACGAGAGCGCGCCACTCCTTGGTCTCCTTTGATTGAAGCTACTCCTTGTGGTGTTGGAAACTTCAGCATCAGGTGGTAGGGAGACCAAGCTTTAGCTTGGCACATCCAAGGTCTGCTAAGGATAACGTTGAAGGGTGTGACCGCGTCTACTACCACAAATGTGCAGTACAAGGTTAGGCTCTTGGCTCCTTCTGCTACTGTGACGGGGAGTGTGATTTCCCCGAGAGGTATTACTGGATTTCCTGTGAACCCCGAGATCGGACCCGTAGGTTTAAGGTCATCTTTAGTAAATCCTAGCTTCTGGAAGCAGTCTTGAAACATTACTTCTACCCCACTCCCACATCTATGAAGATTCTTTTTACTAGAGTATCTTGTACGGTTGCTGAGATGATGAGAGGATCCAAGTGAGGCATCTGATTTGGCATGGCGTCCTCATCCGAGAAGGTAATGGTTTCCTCAAGGCGGAGCCTCTTGTTGATTGGCTCAGTGTGGGGTATAGCTCGCACACTATCTTTCAGCTTGGTCAAGGAAATTGCTTCTCATGTGTAGCCATTGATGCCGTTGATGACTCGGTTGGCTCCGTTTGGCGGTGGTGGAGGAGGATCTTGAGGGTTGTTGCCTCCGCCACCCTGGTTGTTATTTTTATTATTGCGGTAGCCATCCTTCTTCTTCTGCCAGGGCTTTCCCCCATACCTTCTCTGGGTCCCCTGGTTATCACCTGCTATTGAAGGTGCGATTTGTTGCACAATTCCTTGACGAATTAGCTTCTCGATCTCATTCTTGAGCTAGTAGCACTCCTTCGTGTCATGCCCCCGATCTCGGTGATATTGGCAGTATTTCGGGGACCTTTCACATTCGGTTGATTCCTTCATGGCTGGCGGGTCCTTCAAAAGGTGCCTGTGAATAGATAGAATTTCGGCCCGAGATCTCGCCGGAGGAGTGTATGTCTCGAAGGTAGGCTTTGGAGCATTATCAGTCTTCTCGACCTTTGGTATTTTCTCCCTGTATTCTTTTCTGTCCATCAGATTTTCTGGGGGTCTTTTGCCCGTCACAACATTTGATTTGCTAGAGTACTTTTCCATGATGGCCTGAAGGTGTTGAATGGTTGTTGGATTTTTGGTTGCCAATTCCTTCCTTAGAATGTCATCATCCACGCTCATCCGGTACATATTTATCAGAAGGCGTTCATCTCGATCATAGCATTCAGTAGCTAGATCCATGTATCTATGATAGTGTTCTATCACAGTCTCTCCTTCGAGGCGGGCCACATACCCCAGATCTTCGAGGGACTTGGTGAACTTCTTCTTCTGGAAAAAGGCGTGAATAAGAAACTCAGCGAAATCCCAGTAATCAAATAAACTTTCTGGTTTCGTCTGGGTAAACCATGTATGTGCTTTCCCTCAGAGGTAACTGGGGACGATTTTGCATATTTCCAATTCATGCAAGTTCCTGGTTTCCAAGGTCTTAAAAAAGACCGAGAGAAATTCTCTAGGATCGCTAGTGCCGTCGTATGTGGGTAGGTGCTTTGGGACCTTCTTGTGGTTATCGAAGGGGAGATTCACAATATGTCGTGGGAAGGGCGAACGAGCAGCTTGTCCTCTGGGTCCGAGGATACGTGTGATTTCTTGGTCAACTTTGTATTTACCTCGGGTAGGGTAGGCTCCATCTTGTGAGTAGGGCCGATCAGCACTATTTTGCCATTCGCTTCGAGATTGCTCCCTCTTCTCGCGTCTGAGTTCTTCTTCTATGTTGAGGATACGCATCCTTCTCACCTCTTCCCTACTGAATCCTGTACCTTTACCCTGATAATTGGATACATTAGGAGGTGGTGGCAAAATGCTTCGAGCATTATAAGGCGATAGATCCTTGGATAAGTTCTTGAGGAGTCTTCGCTCTTGTGTAGGATCAGTAAGTGGTGTAGTTTGGGCTCCTGAGACAGATACTATGTTAAGGGCTTCATGCATCTATGCACTGAGTTGTTGACTTGAGTTTATCAAAAATGCGACGAAGTCAGGATATTTGGCATGCAAGTTCCTCAGTAGCGTTCGGGCATCTTCAGGGATCGTTCTCGAAGGGTCAAGGTTGATATAAGTCGGCCCGGAACCTGGAGGGTTATGTCTAACAGTCCGGCTCAAGGTTTCCCTAAGACGTCTTTATCTTTCCTCCTCCTGTTGTTTTTCCGTGAGGATTTGTTGATCTCTTAGTGCTTGTTCTTCTGAGGTGAAGATTGAATCAGGTCCGTCATATCCAAGCTCATTCTCTGGGTCGAGGCCGTCTTGATTGTTGACGTGTTTGCTGTAGTTCATGTCAGTCTGAATCGAAATTCTTGGTCCCGAGTTCGGTGCTTCAGATCCAACAGGATTCGATCCAGAAGGTGGTACTCCTGACGTAACAGGATGTGATCTAGAAGGTGGCACTCCTGACACATCAAGATTTGGACCGGAGAGGGGTGTTCCGGATACGACAGGATTCGCACCGAAGGAGTTTGGAACGTTGGAGTTTCCTGCCCCCACGGTAGAGCCTGACGGTGGTTCAGAGGTGGAGCGTGTGCGAGATCCTCCGGGTCGACCGCGTCCTCGTCTTCATCCTCGTCCTCATCCTCGTCCTTGGGGGGGTTGTTCTGCTCCTGGATTCTTCTCCGAATTTTGCCCTAGCACACGGGCGCTTCGTCTGGGTTGCTCGGCTTCAGACATGTTGTTGGAGAAGTTGCTTCTTCGGGTGCGTTAGACCAGATTGGAAACAAGGTTCGGCGACGTCGTCAATGAGTATGAGAGGTCCCACTGGGCGTGCCAAATTGATGTATGCCGGACACCAACACTTCAACGATGAACCAGGCTATCGAACTTATCTGCAAGACAAAGGCCCCGGGTGTCCCGGGGATAGACACTCCGATGCTCAAGTCAGTATATTTGCTTAAGGCGTAAAGTATAAAGTATGAGATTAGATGAGAGGTCTACCAAACCTCTTAGGGTATTTATATGGCTACAATCCGTAGATCACCAAGATATGTATTTATGGTATGAATACAACTCTTATGGGAATAGAGGTTGTATTACCATGTATAATAGAAGTATATTTCGAACATGGTTGTATTACCATGTTTAGGATAGCTGAATTACCATCTTTGAGAAGATGTATACTCCTTGTAGAACATTCATAATATACGCATTCCTTATAAGGATTAGGACTGATGGACCCGTGGACCCATCCTCCGCGTATCTCGAGCTCATGACCCTTCTCGGGCCCTGGTCTGAGTATGAACGAGGTCCGAATACGAATCATGGACTTATCACAAGTTACCTTCTCTAAAGACATGATTTATGGACCTGCCTTGTAATTTAGTATTAATGTGGTGGCAAAGGCTCGTATGTTTCCAGTGTGCTACTGAAGGATTTCTGACACTTCTAACTGCGTGCAGACAGTCACTTTCTATCATTGAGTGACTGGCCTATAGATAATCCAAACTCTATGGCTAGAAGTTCAGAATGCAATGTGATAGTGCAGTACAGTGTTTGAGTGCCAGTCTAATTATATTTTTGTGACTATCTCTGACAACAAGACCCAAGCCAACAGATGCAGTAGAAAATGAGGCATCTACATATATTTTGTAACCTAGATCAGGTGGCAACCATCTAACAGATTTTGCAATCTTTGGTTTCTTCTGTCTAAGGAAAGGTACCAGACCAATCCTTAGTAGGTCTCCATGCTTCCCAGCTTTTCCATAAAGAGGGAAAGCAGTGAAAATCAGAGAGACTTTCTTTGCCACCTGAATCATCAATGTCCGGTTACTCTCAAATTTATCCTCAAAAAGAATCTTATTTCTTCTATTCCACATGAACCATAAGGCAGTAACGAGGGTGATGACACACACTACTTTGTGAACCTTTGAGATATTTTTATAGGATAAATAATATGCTATTCTATGCCTATATGATAAGAAATTGGGGACAGGCATCTGAAACATAAAATGCATATAATTTAGCAACATCATGTTTTTTTCACAATTGTTAAAGAAGTGCTCTATTGTATCACTGTGACCACAAAGTGGACACTTTGATGCCAGACAGATCCCAAACTTAACAATAATATCATCAAAAGGAATCAAGCCATTGACTACTCTCCATATAAGAATTGACATTTGTACTGGTATGTATTTATTCCATACCTGTTTAATAGAGTAGATGTCAGTTTCTTGTGTTCTCAGCCTCCTGTATGCTGATTTGATGGAGAAAGATCCAGTTTGCTCCAGCCTCCACACCAATTTGTCCTCATGATTATATTTCACTTCAGCCTCCTGCAATATTGAAAAAATGTTGGTAGCCAAATATGGCTCCAGTGCAGGCATGACCTGAGATTTATTAAAGCAAAAATTAGCAACATTTAGCTTAGGAAAAGGTAGTTTAACCCCCTCAGGCCATTTGTAAAACAAAGCTCCTTCACCAGTCCAGTTAGAATCCCAAAAAAGGTGCTGATCCTTTACCAATTATCACCTGAGTTTGAGAGTTGCAGAACTCAGTTACACTGCAGATCCTTTTCCATATATGAGATGATCTATAAGTGCCAGGAATGCTCCATAAATAGGTTGTCCATAGTGCACTATTGTGTTGCATTTTCCACCAGAGCTTACAGGAAAAAGCTGTGATAGAGGCTCTGATATCTCTGAATCCCACACCATTCTGACCCTTAGTAGCAGCCATTCTACTCCACTTTCTCTAGACTTTCTTTTGTCCCATTTCTGATTCACCCCAGAAGAATTTTGCTCCCATAATTTCCATTCTTTTTATTACTGTCTCAGGTGGCTGCAAAACAATAAAATAATGAGTTGGCAGTGCTATGAAGACATAGTTCAGAAGGATCATCCTCCCAGCATTAGTCAACCATCTGTTCTTCCATCCATTCAGAAGCTTTTTCATTCTCTCAAGCAGCTGCTGATAGTAACATATCTTATTCCTCCCACTAAAAATAGGAATACCTAAGTACTTAAAATTGAAATTTCCCAAGCTTCATGCCATTGACTCTTTTTATGACCTTGATCCTTGTATTTCCAGTCTGCCCGTGCACATAGAATTCTGATTTTTCAAAATTTACATTTCTGCCCTGAACAGGTCTCATAGGCTGTCAGAAACTTTTTGATTCTTTTAAGGGTTTTTTTGGAGGCTCTGGAGAAGATAGTTGTATCATCAGCATACATCAGGTGAGAGACCATGTCAGCACTGTGAGGCATGAGAAAAGTTTCAATGTACTGAATCTCCATTAATCTTTTAAGTCCCCTTGAAAATGCTTCTGTGGCTAGATTATACAGAAAGGGGGAGAGGGGATCCCCATGCTTGATTCCCCTAGATGCTAAGAAAAAGCCAGCTGCCACTCCATTAATTAGCACTGAGTACCATGATGCTTTAAGATTCTGCGTTACTATCTTTACTGTTTGTCCATTAAATCCAAATGCCAGTAGAATTGAATTCAGAAATGTCCAGGAGATTCTATCAAAGGCCTTCTGCATATCCAACTTAAAAATAATATTTTTGCTGGCTGGATTATTGCTGATGACCTTGACCATTTGCTGCATCTGTATAATATTGTCTGCTATATCTCTGCCCTTCATAAAAGTAGACTGCTCCTTAGATATTAATCTTTCCATGAGAGGCTTAAACCTTTCCATCAATATTTTTGAGAAAACTTTACTCACAAAATTGGACAGTCTGATAGGTCTAAACTGGGAAAAGGAGCTAGGGTTTGGTACTTTTGGTATCAGTGCAAGCCATGTACTGGCCATGGCTTTTGGGACCAATTCTCCTGACATAAATTCCGTTGCTGCACTTAACATATCATCCTTAATTATTTCCCAACAGTGGGTGAAAAAATGGCCTGAATTGCCATCTGATCCAGGTGCACCATTTTTGTTCATACTGAAAATTGCTTCTTTGACTTCCTCCATTTCAACTGTTCTCCCCAGTGTCACATTGTCTTCATCATTCAGAATTTTTGGAATATGGTCCATAAAGTAATGCATATAGCTTCCAGAGATATTTGGTGTGTCATCATTTAAAAGATTCTGGTAGAAATTGACTCCTTCACTACTTATCTACTGAGGGTCAGAGATCCATTCTCCATTGTGTAGCTTTATTTTTGTGATCTCGGCTTTCTGCTTTTTCTCCCTGACCACCTTGTGATAGTACTTGGTATTAGCATCCCCTTCCCTGAGCCACTTAACATTAGCCTTTTGCTTCCAGAAGACTCTATTTTATTTCTGAGACCTAATAAGAATTGCCATTTTTCTATGTAGTTCCTCTCTATCAACATCATTTCCTGAGTCCTGATATCTCATTTCTGCCTCAGAGACCTCATTTTCAGCCTTTTCCATATTACTATGAACATCTCCAAACACCTCCTTATTCCATATTCTTATCTCCTGCTTCAATCTTTTCATTTTACTGATCATGCCCCTCATTCCTGTTTCTGAGCAATAATTTCCCCAGCTGTGTACAACCAACTCTGAGAAATCCTTCCTACTAGTCCACATTTCCTGAAACCTAAATGGTTTTGGCACACTAATTTCTGCTGTCTGAATGGATAGAATTAGTGGATTATGATCTGAAGTGGTCCTATTCTTGACATGTATGGAGCTGTGAGGAAATAATTCAGTCCACTATTCATTACATAAGCCTCTATCTAGTCTCTGAACCACTAAATCCTCCTTTCTCCTATTATTGGTCCAAGTGTATTTGTTCCCAACTGTTTTGATTTCTAGCAGATCATGAGCTGATATAAAGCCATTAAAGTCTCTAATACTTCTGGCTGATGGGGGCTTCCTACCTTTTTTTTCACCAGATGCTGCAATAGTATTAAAATCTCCAATGAAGATTGTGGGGTCTTTAGGCACAACCTTAAGATCTTCCCACAAAGGTTCTCTCGGAGTTCTAGTGACTTTGGCATATACAACACAAAAATACCATATAACTTGACACATAGGTTTATGTACAGATAGCAACACAAATTGGTCAGTTTGTCTATTTATGTTGATTATTAAGTTATTATTCCAGAACAGCCATATCTTTGCATGAGTTGCAGGAATGGCATTCTGAAATTGTAACTCAAATTGAAGTTGTGAGATATTTGTGTTAAGATGCATGGTTTCTATTATGCATACAAGGTCTATTTTATTTGTTCTTACAAGATTTTGTAATTTGACTAAAGAAGTTGAGTATCCTCTAATGTTCCAGATAAGCACATTACCATATATATTCACTAGTGGAAAACGGGACGGAACACGGCGGTTCCGTCCCGGTTGGACGGCGGTTTTGACCGCCGTCCATGGTGGCGCCGTCCAACTGGCGCCACCGTTACTCGGCGGTTGAAACCGCCGAGTAAGGTTTACGAGTTCGGAAACTTACCCGGATGGGTACATTTCCGGACTCGTAAACACCTGCTGCTAGCAGGAGGCTACCCCGGCCATTACGGGCCGGACGGTTAGCCGGAAGGAGTTGTTTGCGCACCCGGACGGTAAGCCGGGAGATTTTCCGGCGGCGGCAGTAATCCGGCCACCGTGAAACGGTGGCGGAAAATATGTACTTCCGGATAGGATTACGGTACCGGAAAGTTAGCCGGACAAGAAGTGTTTACTTAACCGGACGCCTGCCAGGGAAACGTTCGGGAAAATGGGTGAGAAGAAGCCAATTTCGTCCGGCCAGAATTCCGAAACCGGAAACCTAGCCGGAAGTAATTTGAACTGTCCGGCCAGGAATTAAGATGTCGTAAAGGCTATCCGGATAATTCTTTAAAATCTGATTTTTATTTATTTCGGCTTTTGAATACAAAATAGAAAGTATTTAAATGGCGCTAGTGAAGAATTATATGTTTCAAATGGTTGTGATGTATTACGAATGAATGTATAATGTAATAAATCACTTGAATGCGCTAAATACAACAATTGCCACAATACATAATGTGTCAATTTTGAACTAGAGCATGTGCATACGAAGTTACGACAATTGATGCAATAGTACTCCTCGGTCGATTCAGGTCTTCGGGTGAGTAGGGCCTTGTATCCTCTTCGAAAATCTGTGCATTAGCATACACAATTCAATATATGACGCAAACATATGAATATGTGTAACGTACATGCCTTATAGATTTGGAACTTACGGGCTCAAGGTCTTGGTCGAATTCGTTAAGTTCCGCTACCAATTTGAGCTCATACAACATAACGTAGTACCCGCATTCCCAGCTGCTAACTTGTCTCTTGTACTTTAACACAAAAGGAAGATCACATTGTTAAATACAATCGATCGATGTCGATAATACTAGTGTTATTAATGAGGGAGAAACGTGTAGAGTACCTTGATCTCAGTCATTCCAAACTCTCTCCTAGAGGGATTGACATGATTTAAAGCTTGTCTAAGGAGGTGTTCGAAAGACGGGATTGGCGGACGATGGAGAGGATCTATCCAATAAACTTCTTTGGTTTTTTTGTGGATCAAAACCAAGCTCCAATGTTTACTAAATAAAAAATGCATATCCATTTGTCAATAATGACAACATAAAAGTTAACATGAGATAATAATGTATAGAATTAGTTAATATGAAATGCTTACCCGGAAATGAGTGGTGCTAGGAAGAATAATTTGTCCTCCACACCGAGAGCCTCTCTCATGTAACTTAATCGCTCTGCATCAGTATGACCTAATTCTTGGATTCGCTCAGGGCATAGGAAGCCTATCCATGGCTTCAACCGTTTTTGAACTAATTGATTCAAGAAACTTAAGAAAAAAAATATGAATGGTTAAAACAACGGGGAGAACGGCGGTTGAAAACACACAAGATAATATAGTCTCGACATTAAAATTACTTACAGTTGGAATAAGGACATTAGGGGCTCGGTTACCTTGTCACCCTTCCATAGATCTTCAAAATCACCCCAACACATTACAATTTGCCTTCCAATACCACCAAATAATTCCGTTGGAGCCGGGAATTCGTAGTATCCAAATTTGCAATGTGTAGACAATTTATCATACAACACCTTCATAGGCGGTGTCATAGATTTAACTACAACATCTTTTGGGGCGGTCTTTGGGGCGGTCTTTGGGGCGGTCAAGGGTTGGGGAATTATTTTTGTAATTTTTGGCTCAACCTTGCGTGCAACGCTCGTAATTGGGTTGTATAGGCTAGCGGGTTGAGTCTCTCCTAAACTCTCGACAACAATTAGCCTACGAGGCCAAAGTAAATACATACCTTCCGCCGGTCCAACAACCTTACACGGGCCTTTGGGTATGGGAATTCGAGCGGTTGAAACCAAAGCTTTTTTCAAGCAAACCTCCCCCAAACCGGTTGCAATTTTAACGTCGCCATGCATCTTCGCCGACTCATTGAAAATTCCATTTGCAACATGCATAGTAGGCTTCCTCACTCCACCATCGATATATAATTTGCATGGATATGTGACATCGACCTTGACCTAATTAAAATAGTGGATTCCATTTTTAAAGTAAGGCGAGATAAACATGCTAAGACTATTAAGAGAACGAATAGTCAATTTGAATAAGAATGCGATCGAAAAGTGAGTTAGTGTGTTTACCTTTTTTGGTCGGTTTAAGTTATCATCACATATGTTTGGTTGTGGCGATGGTGGATTTGGTTGTGGCGATGGTGGATTGCCTTGCACCTCACAAACATCGGGTGAGTGACGTGAACCACATGAAGGAGGTTCCCAATCGTCGCTTAGATCATTCAAATTTGGTGGGAGAATTGCGCCCATTTGCTTGGCTATTATGCGGAGAGCTATGTCCCTTTTCATCATATTCTTCACGGCCTCATCAAGCTCCTTCTTGGTATCACCGAGCTCTTTTTTTGTATCTCCAAGTTCCTCTTGCAACTTGTTGTACTTGGTATGTCTTGGTGGTTTAGAAGATTTTGGTTTGCCGATGAGATCTCTCTTCACCACATGTGATGCATATCCACGAACTCTACCGGGGTGTTCCTTCCGTTCCGTCGCCTTACAAAGGATGTCATCGTCTTGTGTGGGAATGAATTCTCCCGAGATAATTTTCTCTTTGACACCATCCTATCATTTAATAGAAAAAAATTATATGGTAGAAAGAAAAATAGATAGGAATAATATTTGTAATAATATTAGCTCAATATATTCAAAGAAACAACTTACAATATCTTTTATCAACTTCTTGTTTCCCTCGTGTGTGTATTCGCCTTTGCTATCTTGTCGACCAATCAAGAAGCTAGTGAGTTTATCGAATTCTTTAGGATTAACCACCTCGGTGCTCTCCCGCGCTTCCTCTTCCGTCATCCCACTATCCATTTTCTCTTGCACCTCATCTTCTTGTTTCTTGTTTGCATGTTTCATTAGTCTTATAGTATAGCCCTCCCTACTCATTGTGTGAGGTGTCGTATTAGCTTTCGCATTGGTGCTATTCGTCAACCTCACACCCTAACACATAAATGAATTTAAGTTATGTGAACGAAGGAGTAATACTAGAATGGTAGGAATTAATCTTACTAGTCGGTCATTCTCCAAGGTGCGTGCTTTGAATATTGCCCAACTTTCTTGTAGAATATCGGTGTAGGCCACCCAAGGGTCATCATCCTTAAAATCTCCATAAATGTAATGTTTAGACAACATTGCTCTATGATCCCGTGCCGCCTTACTCAAGCGAAACATGGTTGTGTCAAAAAGTTTCTCCATATTTGGGGCAACAATTTTGAATGGTACCTACATAAGGTTATAAGAAAATTTGGATAAAATCTCATTCATGTGTACAAAAAAAAAATACCTTAAATGAAGGTAGAAACTTACCAAACACTCCTCCCATAATTTAGTCTTCTCCTTGTCGGGGACCTCGTGCCAAGATTCATACTTTATATCCACACGAGTTCGACCAATTTTACCAACCCAACTCTTCCATAAATAATACTCTTCCGATATTGGTTCCCCACCATCGTTGAACGTCATGTCCGTCAAAATCCCCTTCTTCATCCTTTTTTGTAGGACGGCACAATATGTCCTAGGACGCCTCACCCCCTTTTTTTTAACACCTCCCGCGGTGCTAGGCGTTTTAGAGCTTTTGGGGATTCCTACTACCTTCTTCTTAGGTGGTGCCATAACTCCTCTACAAAAAATAGTTTACATATATTAAATAACCTCACTATCAAGAAAGAATAATTATATGCTAAATTAATGGTAAGTAGTCACTTTAATAATCCTATTATTATCCTATTAGACTAATGGTAAGTAGGGTTTAATTAGGATCCTATTAGACTAATATAAATTGCCTATCACATGCTTCACCCTTAATTCTTTGTAATTAAATTAGTGCATACATATATGACATACTTAACCCTAGATTAGTAGTAACATAACTAATCACCGTCAAGACTAATCAAGAATATAGCCCATAATCCCAATTGATTAATCAAGAATGTAGCCCATAAAACAAAACTAGTTTGTAGTAATAATTAAGCAAAGCCCATGAACAAATAAGACAAATTAGCCAATAAACAACATTGATTATACAATTGAAGAAATACCTTTTCAAGTAGAATAAAAACCCTAATAGTATGGACAAAGAAGCTACTTTCTTGTTCTAGAACTCAAGAAATGGGGCCAATGTGAGTAATGGTGTTCTTGGTGGTTGGAGAAGAAGATTTTGTTGGTGGAAGAGAGTAAATGGGTGGGAGGAAAGTGAAATTTTCGGAACTAATGTTGAGAATGGGTAGAGGACTAGCTAAGAAAATAGTCTAAGTGTTAGTTATTCTGATTTTTTTGTACTGACCGGCCACGTTTACGATACCGTGAACCTATCCGGATAAGGCAAAAAAAATTAACCTCAACCGGCTAGGTTTCCGAGTTCGTAAAACCTAGCCGGAAGTGTTTATTATAAAAGGGGCAGACGGGTTTTTTTTCCCCAAATCTGCAAACCCTCCCCAAGTTCAACCCCAAACCAGTCCGCCCCTCTTCAAAATTTTCAGTCCAATCTCTCACCATGGTTAGGACTAAAAATCCTTCCACAGGCAAGCAAGTTGCGGAAATCCAACGACAACAAGAGGTGCACTACTCGTCCTCTTCCGAGGAGGAAGGAGAGTCACCTCCAAGAGCCGAAGAACACGTGGGTGGGAGCCGATTAAGCAAGGCCAAATCGAGGAAGACGAAGCGGCAAAGAGGCCATGATAGGCCCCCTGAAGCATCGGCAAGTCGGAATTTCTTCAATCGTAGGGCGGAGGCCAACTATGTGGAATGGTGTGGGCGGAAAACACACACCACCAAGGTGATTAGCCCTACCTCTATTGACACTTTGCATATGGGGTATTTGGTTGCTCATTTTCAGCCTAGTTATTTAGATAAATTGCTCTTGCTTGAATCCCCATGCCATCAAGATGAGGTTGTGCAATTTTATGCAAATTTAGGAGAGTATGAGTCGAATAACATGTGCACTAAGGTGAATGGTAAACTGATTAATGTCACTAAATTTCATATAAATGAGGTCCTAAGCTGCCCTTATGTTGATAACTCATACTTGCGCCCTAACCACCCAGAAGGCCCTTATGAGATTTATAATTTCAACAAGTTTCCTGAAACCGGGACAAACCAACCCTTAGACCTTGAAGCAATGGGACGTAAGTACTTCAAAACTACTTGTCAGTGGGCGGGTAGTTGTCTAGGTGATTTTAATGTTGAGGAGCTTACGGTTGAGCAGAGGATTGTATTTGACTGGGTTTGTCTGAATGTGTATCCATCGGGGGGTCATAGTTGTGAACCTAGTTGTGGACGTGTTCTGCTCTTCTATTACTTGATGGAAGGGTTGAAAATAAATCCTGGACACTCGATAGTTGAATACATGTTCAAGGTGGGGAGAGGGTCGAGGCAATGGTTTCCATATGCCGGACTTGTCACTGAGTTGATTAAGAAGCAAGGTGGAGGTGTTGTTGATCGTCCTGAGCCTCTAGAGTACTACGATGGTGATTGGTTTGATCATAAGGGTTTTGCACTGGATAAAGAAACTCAAAGGTACGTCTTGAAGGCCTTAGCTCCGGGCGCAGCAGGAAGAGTTGCGAGGCGAAGAAAACTAGAAGCCAGAGGTGCGAGCTCATCGGGTACAAGTAAGTGAATATATGTTTTCCCTTTATTGTTTAGTTTCGCATGTGAAAATGCTTTTGTATTCGAAAGCTAATCATTTGTTTGTTTTGTAGGTGAGGAGGGCCGGTGGATGCGTAAGCTCTCAAAAATGTGGGAATGCTTCACCGGACAAGTCGACAAGGCTAAAGAAGAAGTAGCAATGCTCCGGGCCGAACAAAGGGCTTACATTGATCGGAAGGGACTTGATCTCCAACTTAGCCCGGAATTGAATGAGCCGGATTTTGGTCATCTCCCATCCTCAAGTGAAGAAGATGCGGCCGGGGGACCATCCAGCAGTAGGGCGACTGGAGAGTAGGGCATTGTTTCTAGTTAATAATTTGTTCTATTCTAGTTAAACATCGAATTTGTTCTTGTTAAACTTGGTCGATTTTAAAGATTTTAGTGCTTCAATCTATTGGGGCTTATTTTGTACATGCATTTTGTTTAGATAAAGAGGCAAGTATGATGGTGAAAATGTGTTGAAGTATAGTTTAAAATGTGTTGAAGTATAGTTCCGGATAGATTTCCGAGTTCTGAAACACTATCCGGATAGTGTTAATTATGTTTCCGAAATCGGAAACCTAGCCGGATGAATATTTACTTATCTGGATGGCTATCAGGGAAACCTTCGGGAAAATTGAGCAAAAAACGAGATTTTTAATTAAAAACTTCCGGCTAGACTTTCAGATATCGTAAACTTAGCCGGATAAGCTTAAATTTCCATCCTGCTAGGTTTCCGAGTTCGGAAACGGGTTTATATATATGGGTTATTGACCTTTTTTCAGATCACAACTCACAAACTTCCCCCACATCCCCCAATTCAGAGTTCGGAAATCCCGTCTCCTACCCGGACGAAACTCTCCATCAGTTCCACCCAATTCCCGATCAACCCATGGCACCGAGAAGCAAGGTCGTGGCGAGGAAGCCAAATCCAAACTGGTATGATGCTAACAAGTTTATTAGTCTCGATGCTTACAAGTATTATGGTATTCTTGTTAACAATGCTACAGTACTAGACACATATGTGTTGGATAGAGATCAGGTTGAGGCACTAGGTTTAGGCCCTATGGTTGAGAAGTTTGCTATTCAAAATTGTGATGCCTTGTTATTCGATGTTAGTAATCCCACCTATAAGGATGAGGTGTTGCAATTTTATGCTAATTTTGATGAACCTAGTGATGGTAAGTACACTACCATGGTTAATGGGCAAAGGTTTGAGTTTGATTGTTGGGTGATGAATGAGTTGTTGGGGAATCCTATCAAATCCGATGAGGACCTTTATCCCAAGCTCCAGGATGGGCCACTTGATATCTTCTATGCTAATGCGTGGCCGGGAACGCATATGATTAAACTCCCGTACTTGAATTATCTGAATTTAGGACATCACTATTTTGGTCGGGACCCATATGATGAAAGTTCAGCCGATGGGTGTAAAATGGCGTTCTGCCCCATTGATGATCGCATTGTGTACGAGTGGGTGCATAGAAGTTTCATCCCTACAGGAGGAAATGTCGGCGAGCCTAATGTTACCACGGTTATGACATTTTACTATGTCGTGAAGGAGGTTCCTATCAATCCCGGCTTTGCAATATGTAATTGGATGAGAACTGCGTGGGCTAACGAGCGACATAAGAAAAATCTACCCTACGGGAGCTTAATCACTAAGTTGCTCTTGAAATTGGACCAAAATTTCCGATTTGAAGATGATCCCACCCCTTGCAAGCTATACGACTACCACTACTTTGAAAACCATAGGCCGAAATGGACTTTGGCCGATGGAAAATGGATTGTGGCGCCTCCACAACAAAAGGCTAAGCGGGCATCAAGAAGTAAGTCATCTTCACCTCCTTATTCACAATTTATGCTACTTTTGATCATAGTTTAATTCAAATATGAATTTTCATTTTTTAGGTAGGGAGGTACCCGTTGGAGAGCCTTCACCGCATGTTGCCAACATGAAAGCTATGTACGCTGGCATGAAATCTAAGGTGCTCACATTGATTGGCGTTAGGAAGGACGCTTACGAGGCAAGGAAGGAGTTGAGAGCCCTCAAGCGCGCAGAAGGATTTTCCACGAGTGGGGACGCCTCGCAGAGACATGGTGGCGGTGATCATCACACCGACTATGACATGGAGCCTTGATTTAGTTTAATTTGTTTTGAATTTTTAGTTAAGAATTGATTTGCCTTATCGAATATTATTACATTTTAACTGTATTTCAGTAACGTTTGAATGCTACGGAAATTGATCAAATGTTTGTGCATTTACAATTCGTACAAGTGTTTGCAGTATCAATTTTATATAACTACTGATTAGTGAGTGCGCGCTAGTTTTCGCCTCAAAATAACACTTCCGGTTAGCTGGGAGATGACCAAGCGGTCGTTTGAGATGACCAAGCTGGAGGCAAGAAAGTGTTCCCATTCTCGATTACAGGAGCCAGTTCCTTTCTAATACCCATTCTGTCCAAGTCTTTACGTGCTTGAAGTCCATCTTTGCTTTTTCCTGGAATATTCAGCAGCGTACCAAGCAAACTATCGCAGACATTCTTCTCAATGTGCATTACATCTAAACAATGTCTGACAGCCAAGTGCTTCCAATATTGTAAGTCAAAGAAAATGGATCGTTTCTTCCAAGGGCCGGGGAGAGGCATCTTCCTACGGTTTTTCCCAAAATCATTTTCAATATCCTTGATTTTCTCGAATACCTCCTCGCCACTGATAGGAGGGGGGGCGGTGCATTCTCTTCCTTCCCATTAAACCAGTTCTTAGCCTTACGGAACTCGTGACTGCATGGTAAGAAACGACGATGTCCTTGATAAACAGTTTTTCTCCCGTGTTTTAATTGAGAGAAACTAGTATTCTCCTCACAAACAGGACAAGCTAGATGACCTTTGACTGAATAACCAGCTAGATTACCAAGTGCAGGGAAATCGTTCACAGTACAGAACAACATTCCTTTCAACTTAAACCATTCCTGCCGATATTCATCCCACGTCCAATTCTCTTCGAACCACAGTTTCTGAAGGTCGTCAACTAAAGGTTCTAGGAACACATCAATGTCATTACCAGGCTGCTTTGGCCCTGCTATCATCAACGACAACATAACATATTTCCTCTTCATGGTCAACCACGATGGTAGATTGTAAATAACAACCATCACAGGCCAAGAACTGTGTGTACTACTCAAATCTCCATACGGATTCATACCATCAGTGGATAAACCCAACCTTACATTCCGAGCTTCCTTTCCAAATTCAGGATACAATTCATCAATTTTCTTCCACTGATCACCATCTGAACAGTGTGCAATCACATCATCATCTTCAACCTTCTCTCTATCTGCATGCCATGTCAAGTTCTTAGCTTCTTCCTTGTTAGCAAACAACCTTTGAAGCCTAGGTATAATGGGGAGATACCACATGACCTTCGCGGGAACACGTTTGTTGGTTTCCTTAACAACATCTCCTCCCACGTCCACTTTTTGTTTCACAGCTTTGTATCGTGACTCGCCACAAACGCTACAATTTTCCAATTTCATCTCATCTTCCCCTCTAAACAACATACAATCATTAGGACAAACATGAATTTTCTCAAGTTCCATACCCATTGGACATAGTACCCTCTTGGCAGCATATGCCCTATCAGGCAATAAATTATCGGTGGGAAGCAGCTGTCTAATCAACTCCAGCGCCTCTGTTAATGCCTTATCTGAAAGCCCATGCTTGGCTTTTAAATTCATCAACAATAAGGTCGCGCTTAAAATAGTGTGGATTGACCCCTCATACAAAGGGGTCTGCTTATCATTATACATCGCTTCAAGCGCCTCTGGTTTTCCAAAAAAATGCATGGCAACATCATCTACCAAGTCATCCAATTTATCGTCATAATTACCAACCATTGAATTTTCTCCTACAACCTCCATTGGTTCATTAACAACAACAGTGCTACGTTCTTCCCCATGCCATACCCACGTGGTATAGGAATTTTGGAAACCCCTTACAATCAAATGTTCACGCAAACCTTCAACTCCTAAATACACATCGTTAGTGCAATCCTTACAAGGGCACCGCATGGCCGACTGATTTTCTAATCTTGCATTATCAGAAGCAACATCAATGAAATATTCAACCAGTCCCATATACTCTGGTGAGTTCCGACGATTCTCCCTAATAATCCTACTACGTTCCATAACACTTGTGTACCTATTTTCATAAATTTAAGCAAATATTAATGAATTCATTCATCTACATCGTGCTACTTGACAACATATCAAATACAATATGGTTTCATAAACACTAATAACTAGGAATCAACACGCAAGTTCATATATTATTCAAGCAAATTAGGGACACACATACATATTCATGCTTGAAATTAACAAACATCCGCCCATCAATACTAAATTTAGCGGGAGATTACCTCATCGCGGCCTAGGATTCAGCGAGCCCAGATATTAGGAGATTCTCTGCGTCCTTCAACCCAAAACAAAGATGGAATAGAGTAGATAGAACAAAAGGATCCGTTTCTCGTTTTATAAGATTCTGTTTTAGCTCATCCGGTTACGTTTCCGAGTTCGTAAATCCTGCCCGGCCATTTTTCCCGCTATCCGGACAAGTTTACGGTGCCGTAAACTTACCCGGACGACTTTTTGACTTGACTCCACCGACATCAGAACTTTGCCCCGTCGACTTGACCGTCAAAGTCAAGCCGGTCAACGGGGAAAGTTCCGGCTAGCCATTTCCGGTGTCGGAAATGTAGGCTGGTCGGCGGTTAAACGCAACCGCCGACCAAAAATGGCAGTTACACGGCGGTTGCATCACAACATTTACGAGTTCGTAAATGTAGCAGGACGGCGGTTTCCTTATTTTCCCGCGGAACCGCCGTCCTTGGGCGCCGTTTTCCGAACGTTTTCTACTAGTGATTGTATCTAATCATTGACTGGCTTTTTTAGATTTATGTGATGATCTCAACCATTGCTCAACTGTTTTTCCACCCTCTGGAATACCTCTCCTAGTCCTTTTTTAGGTTCAACATTTAGTGTAGGAGCTTCTGAGAGTATACATGTGTTGTTGCCTGCTTCTGAATGTGTGGGATCAGTGCTCTTGTATTCAAGTTCACTGATAACTTCCTCATATGAGCTGCTTCCATCATCAGTGTCCTGTAAAACAAGAAATGAGTTAGAAATAGTAACCTCTCTTGGATGCTCATATGGCACCATAGCTAAGTTGTTTTTGAGGCTCTCAGTTGGTATGTTTCTGTATTTGTGGATATTAAGGTCATCATAGGAGTAGAAAGGGACTTTTATAGGGTTTGTGACTGCTTTGAGTATGTCTAAAGGAACAGCTGAGCTTTGTATAGTAGGAATGGGGGTGAGGTTGGAGTTTGAAGTGTAAGGATTGGCTGAAACTGTGTGCCTCAGGTGTGGCTGATCTATTTCCTGGTAACTAAGTTGGGTGCTTATAGGTTTGATTTTTGGCACAGTGGTTGCTTCTTGTGGAACATCTTGGGTACTTTGTTCTTCTCTGCTCTGGTGAGCCCTGATCCCCCAGCAACAGGAGCTTTCCTCCATTCTTGTCCTTCTTTTTCTGGCTCCTTATTGAGCAATTTCCGGCCATGAGATTTCTTCAGTTCCGGATGGAGAAATCCACATTTTTGGTCCTCATGGCCAATTTTTTTACAATATGTGCAGTAGTATGGCACATTCTCATACTCGATGTCACATTCCACATATTTACTCGGTGCTCCAATAATGATGGATGGCTGTAGAGGCTGAAGCAGGTCGATTTCACGCAAATTTTTATCGCCGACGGTCTGGAGAGAGACGCCGTCGCTGCATCCATCTTGACAAACACTCCGATCTGATTCCCAGTGTCTTCAATTGCGGAGCTGTTGTAATATAGAATGGGGGGCTTGTGAATGGTAGCCCAGACCGGAACTATCGACGATTCGGTGTCGGTGGAGAACACCGGCGACCACTTCAATATTTTCACCGGCTTACCATTAATGCTACACACTGCTCTCATCCAGAATCTATGGTAGTCTTCCTTATCTTCCATTCATATCAGTATATGCCTGTAATCCAATGACCTGATCTGGTACTTTCCGGCGATCCCCATTGCCTGAAAAGCCTTGTGAACGAGTTCCATCGGTGGTTTCCCGCTAGGGAATTTTCCGATTAGTGTGGTGGAGTAGTGGGCTGCAAACGTATCGATTGCTTCGGCTGCATGGATGCAGGCAATCTTGCCGTTAACCCTGTGAGAGATTGGTTTAATTTCTGGATTTGATGGGAGAGAAGAAGAAAGGGGCTGACTTTTGGGGGCTAGAGCATCACAAAATGATTTTCCAGCGAGATTACCGCCGTTCCCAGGCAGCGGATCCGCCATGGGAGAGCCGTTATCTGACCGTTGAAAGTGTCAGTATGCTGATAACGGTCGGAAATTAGTGGAATGGGTTCAGAATTTTATGAAAACGGTTGCAATAAGTGCGGCGCGTGAGTTTCACTTAAGAGAGAAGGCCGGGCATCTTTTTCTAGTGAGAGAAAGTTCTCAAACAATGGACTTTTTTTCCCCCTACACATGAGTGGTTTAACATTTAAAAAAAAACTTGTACCATTTTTCTCGAACTTTATTTTTCAATCCCACTAATTCAAATCACACTAAATCACATTAAGTATTGAGTTGGCTATTTCATTCATCCATATTTAAAATTTTCAATGTTCTTTTATAAAATAAAGTAACTTTCGTTTCAAGGAAAATCGCTCGGAATCAAATGACAAGAATTACAGAAGTGTTTCTCAGGTGACAATTATCAAGGACTTGTATTTGCAGAGTTTTCTAGAGTATGTGAGTTCTGATATCGAATATGACATTTATTTGATTTTATATGTGGGACCCGTGAAGAATAAATAATGGTATCTTACCATTGTAGGAGATTGTAGCTTGACACGTCATTTGCTCATCCACATGCTTACAACTTAAGCAGTGTCAATGGCTCTAATACTCTTTTGTTTTGAGAGAGACATGCCTTACATATGTAGTATATCAAAATTATAGAGTCGTTTCCTTAACTACGATATATTATTACCAACAATGAGGAATACTCATCAATTCAAAAACGCAAATGACATGGTCATTTTTCATGTCCTTTAGCGTAAACAATTATCATGCGTGTTGGCAAACCAACAATTATTATCTGCTTATGAACCATTTTGTATGAAGCGATGGCATTTTATATTTCCATGTATAGATTTTTCTATGTAAGTCTCCAATTTACCACTTAGGTCCATTTGATTTACTTGTAACTTTTACAAAGTCTCGATAGCAAGTACAATCATTTTTAGGATTCATTCTCAAGTTCTAGAGAATTCCCATCAAGTATAAACATATACTTACTAATTGTTGAGGTCTACTAGAACTCCTATATCAGATTGATCAATTTCATTATTGATTTCCAAATTCCATAAACACAATTCTTGGAGTTTCCTTAGTTTCATTAAAGCTTTCATATTCAACGTTAAAGCAAATAAGGCGATCCTATTTGCTTTGTTTAGATTAATCCTAGACCATCATTGATACAATCCGTAAACTCAAAAGTTCATTTTAGGATAAATCAAGATGTCATTTCAAAATTTCCATAAAACACATTTAGAAATTGACAAGCACCGTTGTATTGTGCATATCTAGTAATGAAACAATTGCTTTACTATCATTGGTAAGACTTCAACCCCCCACATTTGAAGAAATTTATAGGATGACTCATTCTGGGTGTAGGACTCTACATTCTTGCATTTCATGACCCGACCTTTTGCAGTGTTTACAGCAGAGGGGTAGATGTTCATATTCTATTGGGGAGTCAGCAACATCTCCTTCTAAATTGATTGTGAGGATCGCCCAGTTATGCAGACTAGCCAACATATCAATTCCACACACAACTTAACAACAGATGGCCTAGAGAGACTAGCAGTGGCTAGGTCCATTTTTATGAATTTTCATATCTTATTATCAACGGCTTCAAGCATAGCCATATTATACCAGAAGATGGGGATATTATGAAGAGTGATCCATACCTGAATAATCGATGTTTATGATTATGGAGTGAAATTTGGAGTCTAATTGAACACCTTCATGATAGCCCCTCGAAAAGCCCATTGTGATTTCATCCAACAACGCTGAAAATCCTTCCGATCCTCAAACCTTATTAGGATGTGTTTATAATCAATCGATCCCAGCTGATAATTACCCTTAAATCACACCGCTCTGAAAGCTTCTTGAATAAATTCCATTGATGGCTTGAGCTTTGTGAATTTTCCAATAAGGGCGTTTCTATAGTGAGCAGAGATGACAGCTGCTTCCTCCAGCGAGATGATGCATGCTATTTTCCCTTTATATTTGGGTGTGGACTGGATAGATGGATTTGATGAGAGTGATTTTTATAGAGGAAGAGGTTTGGTGTTGAGGGCTTGGGCAAAACTATGAATTGGTTCGGCCACGGTCCTGCAGCGGTTCCGTCATTGGTGTAGCCGTTATATGACCGCTCTCAGAGAAGCAATCTGAAATGGCCAAAACAATGGTTATAATTAATACTGTTTGTAGAGAGAAGGAGGAGCATTAAAGCTAGAGAGAAGTGTTTATTTGCAACACAAACGGCCGATCAAAGCTATTTGAATTAAAGGCGGTTATGATGTCGTAATATTGTCCGATAAAGATGAATTCACATAGTCACGGCCTCCGGCTCAATATACGAAGGTAATGAAAGTGCTCTTATCTGTGATGATTTCTCAGTTAAAACGCCCTAATGGTGAAAACTTGATGGCAACAAAGAAGTTTTGAGATTTTGTTTATGATTTTAGTTTACTCGTGTTGATGATTTTTCGATATCCCTTTTTCTGTGAACTAGCGGTAGCCGTGATTTTGATTGGAAACTCATGTGGTTGAGCTTGAACCCAGGTAGTATGCTATATTCTTTTCCACCAAAGGACATAGAGTAGCAGCAGCAACAGAAATGGGCAACATAGATATTGATGGCGACACCTATTGTATTTCTATACGGAGATATTGATGGCGACACCTATTGTATTTCTATAAATTCAAAGGTAATTACTAATTAGTAGTCACATGTTCAATCTTTCTCATCATAACTACGGTTGATTGTAGAAGTCATGTACTTCAAGCTGTCTTCTTTATAAGAAAGAGAGAGATCAACAAATTTTTGTTTAGTAATGTGCATATTGTTTGGTTTTGAAAACTTAGCTTTTGACTAGTGGATGACTGTTCCAACCATTCTTACTTTTTTGTTTGGTTTTCATTTGTGCTTCCAATGTTTGTTCAGTTAAAAACAATGAGTGCAGAGTGCAGAGATAAGTATTTCAATGCTAGTATTTTGTATGGAAAGAAACTTTAGGAAAATAGGGAAAAATAGTAAAGGTGAAAAAGGAATTATGAGACTCAATCTACTAAAGAAAAACAGTGAGAAAGAAATAAAACTAAGAACAATGGGCATATGAGTATATGATAGAGATGGAAAGGAAAGTTATGCACGAGTTTAGAAAGCTTTTTTATGGGTATGAAAGAGTGGCCTAATTAGTTGTAAGTATTTGTTTTATGAATGGAATTATTTCTAATTTTTCAGTAAACTTAAAATAGTTACTAATATTTTATTATTATTAAAACTATACTTATTACTCTCAGTCACCATGGCTTTGCTCCATGTGGCATAATTGTGTTCTTCAAGCAAATCAGAAATCATAACCACACTTGAGTTGTCTCCTTGCTTCAGCTTGAAATCATCTTCATCTCTTGCAAAAGGGTTTCTCTGGTATGCTAATTCTCCTCTATTGTCTCTAGATCTGTGCTCATTGGCATACTCGAAATCCGTTTAACAGTTTATAAAAATAAAGGTACAAACATACAGATTAAAGATCTGTACTTAGATCGCAAGGATCTGCTCTGTTACCATAAAGATATGGTGATAACCAGATTCAAAGTTTTGAAACATAATATTTTGGTGAAAGATTTATTCAAAATGAGCCACAAAAGGTTTTCAATTAGCTAAGTTATCTATGAGTTAGGATTAACTATTTATAGTTATTACAAATTAAATAAATAAAGAAACACTAACTAATGGACTAAGAATTATATAGGCCAATCGTTGAGCCCATCAAAGAAAAATGACTAGATAGTTCTGCGTAGATGACGCCATTCAGGAGGTTCAAATCCTGGTGCCAAGAGCAAGTTCATATGTTGGCGCCAAATTCAACCAATCTCATCTCTCTTATTTTCCGTACTCAACAACAACAATCTCGTCAAGCTTGCACTGAATAAATAGGAAGCAAGCTTGTAGAAGACGAGGCGAGGCGGCATCAGCAGTGGGAAATTTGAATGGCAACGAAGAGACTATATAATCATCGAGAATCAGATTTTGCAGCGAGTTGAGACGACAATCGACGATGTAGGCGGCGAAGGCAAAAATCAGCCATGAATCTTCGACTTAGTTTTTCGACTTAGAGAATAGCTTGATTCTTGAATCAGTAGATGCAGTAGCGGTTCATTGGCAGGGGTAGAAATTCAGTAAGTGCTCTGGTTTGGGATTTGGACTAAGATTTGTAGCAAAATGGGGGGTGCATGTGTAGAATGAGAATATAATTAGGGGCATATAAGTTTCTAAGCATGTAGTTTATGACCCGTTACGACCCGTGCATTTCCTACTCACTTCTGATTTGTAATGTAGTCCTTGGTCTATTATTATAAACGATCACTCAGGAAACCTTCTCCATCATGTTATGGTAGGACGCCAAAGTCAAGACTATGTAAAAAAACAAAATTTACATTTAAAAAATGCAAATGTTGGCAATAATCTAATTTCACCATCTAAGAGCACCTTCAATGGAAGCTACTCAACGTGCCTTTCACCCAAAATTAAGAAAGAAAAGCCACAATGGTGGCTATTCACTTGGCTTTTCCACTTTTCAATGAAAAACATGAGAATTGGGGTTGCACCTCTCAAACAAGAGAGAGAATCCCATACCAATGAAAATGTGACATGTGGAATAAATGGCTCCACATAATTGCCATTATATTTTGCACATCCTTGTTCGGCATTTAAATTTCTTTAACATAACATATATTTTTAACTTTTTAAATATATTTTAATCTTTAATTTTCTTCTAAAAATATTAGTACTAGTTATTTTGTATTTGTATTGTTTTGCTTATATTTATAATTTATTTACAAAATTAGCCCTTCATTTCTATCCACGTACTAATCAAAATATTTTATTAATATTAATATTCAAATATAACCATCAATAAATATGTTACTAATTTATATTTATATGTCAATTATCAATGTTAAAAATATGTATATGATGTGTATGTGTAATATAATATAATATAAATAAAAAGTGATGTGTAATGAGTTTGATGATGTGGCAAGTTTAATTGTTGTGTGTAAAAGTTAAAAAAGTATTAATTTTAAAAGGGAAAATATGCATTAGGGGAAGTGGAACTCTCATGATTCATAAAGAGGGTGTAATTTTCACCTAATATTTAAGAAGGGAAGTGATATACTTTTAAAATAATCAATATAATATATTTAATGGTAGATTACTCTAATGCCCTTGGTATTTAGTAATCTTCTTCGTCATTTATCTACATAAACAAGCTCAACAGCGGGCGGCAATCTTCCTCGATTCATTTTTGAGTTTTAATTTCATTGACGTGAATGGGGACCATGACGAGGCCTGTGGTGCTTCAACACAATCTGCAAATGAGATGCGTAGTAACAGTTTACCAAATCCTTTCCTCTCGAGAGCTCTCTCACCTTCATAAACCAAAACCAGCCCAATCAAAACTCCTAAACCTCCGCTCCTTCAAATCCTCAGCAAACCTAAACACATAACTCATATCATCATCATCCTCCCCTTTCAGCTCTTAAAACCAGAAACTCCCAGATCAGACCAGGCTCTGGAGAAACAGAACTTCCTCCTCAGAAACCAAAAACTTCCCACCTTTCGAAATCGATAAACTCTAGCGGTTGGCATCGTTGTTCACCGGCAAACAGAAGGCATTTTCGATGGCGGGGCTGTCGACACAGCCGCTGAGGCCGTTGATGGTACGTCCCAGGGGATGCTTGTAGCACAGAACGACGTCTTTCAGCAAATCCTCTCGGATGGTTTGGTCAAAGTTGAGGTTGACGAAGTCCCACAGGCCAAAGCGCGTGAGCAGGCTTTCGTGGACAGCTACGTCCAGAGGTGGTAGCTTAAACACGGTGGATTTGAAATGCAGGGGACCAAGATGAAAACGATGAAGAAGATGGTCATTATAGTAATTTACCATTAAACATATAATATTGATTATTTTAAAACTAAATCACTTCCCTTCTTAAATCTTAGGTGAAAGTTACCCCCTCTTTATGAATTATGAGAGTTCCACTTCATCTAGTGCATATTTTCCCATTTTAAAATAAGATAATGGGATAGAAAGGTTAAGAGTGGGCTGAATTGCTGCAAGTACTTTAAAAGCCCAATTGTAGAACTGTATTTGGGCCTGAACTGGGTTGAGACCAATAGAACCCCAGCGCGTGTCTTGCATGCAGTACAAATGCGCGAATAGTGTACAAATAGCTCTCAGTCAGAGGGTCACATAGAGTCACACTTCTTTCTACTCTCGTCACTCTTTACAAAAACCCCTTTCATCCTCTCTTTCTCTGCTAAACCACAAAACCCTCTTCTCAATTTCTCCTTCAAATCGGTTTACTGCAAATCCAACACCAGAAAAATCGAAATCTGTTATCATTTCCTGCTAGACCAAAGCCAAAACCGAAACAAGCATTTTTTCAGAGCATCCCTGAACGAAGAACTGAGCGTTTCTCTCAAGCACATCAAAGACGGTACCTTTTCTTCTTCTGAGCTTTCATGGTGTTCATTTTAATCTGTAGGTTAAAAAAACTGAGTCAAAGGCTCAATTTTTCATGCTTTTTTTATGTTTGGACCAGCCATTTATGCTAATCCTCTGTTTTTTGTAATTGCAGGTCTGAAAGGTTGAGAGGGGGTTTCCGTTTTGGTGAAAGGGTCAATTTCATGACATGAAGGTGTGTAAAATCAGTCAATCTGGCCTCAATCTATGTGTTTATGCTTTAAAGATTCACCTCTTCATTTGTTTTATTGATTTGGTTGTAAAGATTGGATTTTTGGTTCATTTATGGTGTGATTTAACCAATCTGTCAATATTTGGTTGCTCATTGGTTTATTGAATTGTTTGGGGAAGTTTTCATTGGGAGAACCAAGTTGTTGAAAGTGACTGGTTGGTAAATAGATGTCTTATTTTTCGTGGAAAGTGATTTGAATTTTGAAGGAGTTTTTTTTTTTTTTTTTTTTTTTTCATTTTAAGGTTTTATTTTTAAATTTTAAATAGTATTCCTTTTCATTTGTTTTTCAGATTGTAGTAAAATTTTCTCCTTTGGAGGAGATGTAGGTAGCTGTATTTCCCACTAGGGGAACTTTGAGTCTCCATTTATCATGATTTGACATTGTCACATGAGATGGGTTTTTACCATTAGATCTTTTTATTTTATTGAAAAACTAAATAAAATGTAACCCTAATTTTTACCCCTTTTGTTTGGTATAAAAAGGTTTTACATTTAAACCAGAAATTTAGCAGAAATCCTTTCAACTTGACTTTAGATATAGCACTGGATATTTTTGCCTTTTGAATTTGAAGAATAAGTGTTTTTTAATATTGTGTGTACTGTGTAGGTAGTTTTCGATTTGAGGATACATATTCCTTTTAAACATGTTCCATTATAGTGTGATTTAATGAATTCATTTTGTTGTTCATGCTAACCATGTTCCTTTTAAATACAGGGAATGATGAATGCCCGTAAAAGAAAGATAGCAGGGACCAGTGAAGAGGGGGAAAAGGCTGGAAAGAGGCCACACGTGTCAGTTTACAGCTTCGAGGTTCTGATGCCTCATGGCGTCACCGTGAGCGTTAAAATCCACTATAGTGGTGATCGGATAAGTTTGTCTGATTTTGCTAATAGGGTGAAGAAGGCCTACGATGAGCTACCAGGGGCTGTAAGCAAGAGGGGATGTGTAGATTGGTTGAGTACTAACCTGCATTTCGTGGATGCGTTTGAAAACCTTATAAGACCTGACTTGAATTTTGCAAAATTCCCACCTAATGTCTGCCACATTGTGAGACTTAAGGTAATTGGTCTGTGTTTGTGGTGTACATTTTTTGTGAAATCGGGTTAACACTTGTATATGCAACGTTGTTTTGATAGGATGGCTCTGCTGAATCTGACAGCTTTGAGGTAATTATATTTTCTGACAGTTTTCATTTTCCACTATTAGTTTGAGCTTGTTAATTTATGTCATTCTATTTCAATTTGAATTTCAGAACATGTGGGATTTAACACCTCACACTGATCTGCTTCAAGAACTACCTGAAGAGTATACTTTCGATACTGGTTTAGCGGACCTAATTGTAAGTGTGCATTTCCATTTTTTCCTTTTTGATGGTAGTTTTTACTGTTTACCATTTCCTCTTTGTACAAACTTCTGAATACCGCCTACCTTTGAACAGGACAACTCACTGCAGGCTGTCTGGGCTAATGAAGCAGGCCGCAGGAAGTTGATTAAGTAAGCTATTAGATTTAATGCTATGTTTATTTTGTATCAGGCCTAAGAAATTTATCATAATTTTTATTTGCTTCTGCATTCAGGGTGAAAATTGCAGAAAAGGGTATTGAAATCTTTGATTCAGGCCCTGGAATGGACGCTAGTCCTGAGAATAGTATAGTGAAGTGGTATGTGGCTGCATTAAGATACATTTGTGCTTCTTCGTCTTCTTTTTCTTTCCCTCCCAAACCAATTTTTCATGTTGATTTTCTGATAAATTTTGACATTTCCCTTTTCCTGCTAATGTAATTATAGGGGAAAGCTGGGGGCTTCTATGCATAGATCAGCAAGAGAAAGGGGCATAGGAATTAAACCTCCATATCTAACGGTACTCATTTTCTTCAGTTTCTTCATTGATCAACTCGTCCGACTTGCATTTATGTTGGGGTTTATTGCTAACTGCAGCCTAGTTTTGGCATGTTTGGCTTTGGAGGACCTATTGCCACAATGTACCTAGGAAGGTATTACATTTCAGGAAGTCTGTTTCTTTATGCAAGATTTTTGTTTGTCTTTCTGTGGGCACTCATACAGTTACACTACATGCTTTCTTCTTTCAGGCGTGCTGTAGTTGCCTCCAAGACAGAGAAATCAAAGAAAGTTTTCCTATTACACTTGGAAAAGGAAGCTATCCTCAAATCAAATTCCAAACAACCTTGGAGGGTAGGTTCTGTTATAATTTTATTCTTAAGTACTTGAAAATAAATGAAAACTATTTTTTTTCTGCAACAGGCTAACGGTGGTGTTAGAGAACCTAAAACTACGGAGACAGAAGAATCACCGCATGGAAGCTTCACAAAGGTAACCATTTCCTGCACCAAATAAAGAAAAAAACCCAATGTTAGATTCTGTATTGATCGGTGTTGTGCTGTTTCCAACAATAACTCTTCTTATTATAGCGCTGAACACTCATTCCTCTCTTCTATTTTCAAATGGTTGAAGGCTTAAAATGTTGAGGTCGTGTAGAGCTTTTCTGTCAAGTTACATGAACAAAGAGAAGTAATAGTTTATTTTTGACAGGTTCAAATCCATGGTGTCAAACTGCAAGGTAGCATAGAGCAAGTCCGAAGCCGACTGAAGGACATTTATTTCCCATATATTCAGGTACGATGTCTGCTTGTCAATAAGGCACAGAAATAAAGTTTGACTAAGAAATTAGAAACATTAGACTTATGGCATGATTAATCCACCTTTCAAATTTGCAATTTCGAGCATCGCTGAGGTTAACCCATGCAAACTGTCAAGCAGATGGCATGATGTTGAATATCAGTTGATTGCTGATATTATCTTGTAGTTGACTTTCGATTTTAATTTTTCAACACTGGCAGTGTGATGAACTGTCTGCGGCAGGCAAAACTATTAGCCCCATTGAGTTCCAGGTATGATTTGTACGTTTGGTAAAAATATTTTACATTTATGAGTTCACGAGTTTTTGTGCATTCAAAATTTAATAAAACATGATTTTTAAAACTACATATAACTCATTGATTATTGTATGACACTGATTCATGTCCAGAATTTATTTGTTGAATGTTTAATATAATGTCCACAATTTGTTTGATTATGGTGACAAACAACTAGGTCAATGGCGTGAACTTGGCTGAAGTTTTAGGTGGAGAGGTTGCCATAACAAACATGCACTCTTGCAATGGACCAGAGTTTACCTTACAATTACAGTTCACTAATTTTGAGACCTCCTCTAGTAGTACTGGTGAGGATCATCTTATCTGCTGCGATACATTAGGCTGTCAATTAAAGTCTAACTTTTATTCTTATTTGAGCAGGTAAAAGATCCGACAAAGCAAATGCCCGTCTTAGATGTGTTTATTTTCCAATCATCAAGGTTGCCATTTTCTTCCATAGCCTGTCACACTCTCCCTGTATATTTCTGATCTACATTTTTTATATTCACTTTCCATAACATTTACATGTCTACACAGGGCAAAGAGAGCTTTGAGAGCATTCTGGAGAAACTGAAAGAAGATAAATGTGGGACTGGAGAAAATTTTAAGAGCTTTAGTCGCGTGTCTGTTCGGCGACTAGGCCGTTTGCTTCCAGAGGCGCGCTGGGTTAGTAAAACTACTATTGTTTAAACTGTAGTTGTTCGTTCTCACCACTTATAGAGTTACATATAGCCTTTTAATATTTGTATGTATGATATGAAACAAGGACTATGGTGTTAGAAATCAGAAACTGACTTTAAGTTTGATAATTATTGCACCCAAATTTTATAAAATGTCAATAATACAAAGTACTTCTTTCTATGCCTTTGTAAATTTCTTGATCAAACTCAACTTTGAATGAACTGATTTGTTGAATATCTTGTGTTCTTGGAAGGCATGGCTTCCATTTATGGAGCCTAAGCAAAAAAGGAATGTTAAGGGACAAATTCTTAGGAGACTCTGCCATCGTGTCAAATGCTTTATAGGTAACTGTCATGATTTTCAGTCTAGTATAGAACTCTAATTTGTATTTTGACTTTATCGTTCAGCTCTTTTCCGTTCATGTTTTGTCTATCTATTCACCAAACTGGTTTTATTGCAGACACTGACGCCGGTTTTAACCCTACTACTTCAAAGGTAAAGTCTGTTTACAACTACTAATAATTTTAAACTGCTCAGATATAATGTCCCCATTTAATTTCCTCCACATTTTGTTTTTGCTTTTCCCTACAAAATATCATTTATTGGTTGGGATTTTTTCTTGTGCTATGTGAAACTGGTGAATTCAGACGGATTTAGCACCACAAAATCCATTTACAGTTGCACTAAAATACTTTGGAAAGAAGAAGACTGACACGGAGATAGGTGAAGCAGATTTGAATTTTCTTTACATGTTATTAATCCAATATAGCCACTACAAGTTTGGTTTTAATGTTTTGTAAATAAACCGCCTGCAGGTGTCAATGTTACTATAACGAAAGATGGAATGAAGTTGAGCCACTCTGAACTGGATAGACAATATGAAGAGTGGCTGAAGTTGATGCATGATCAGTATGACCAAGAAATGGTCTCTGGATTTGATGAAGCTGTATTTGTACTTAATCCTCCAAACAAAGAAGATCTTGGGATTTCTTCTAATGGTAAGAAAACACCTGGACCGTTTGTTGCAGCTTGACAATCTCTATCAGTAATTTAAGCTGTAACATTTTTTTGTAATATATACTTTATGTTTGTGACAGTAATAAGAGTTCACAAGCGCTTTTGGAGAAATGAAACCCTGTGGGAATCTGGAAAGAATGTAAAGATTCTCAAAGGAGCATCTGCTGGTTTCCATAACACTGATACTTATGCTACATTGGAGTACATAATCCTTGAAGGATTTGAGGGTGATGCTGGATGTAAGTGAAAATACATTTATGCAAATGTTTATCAGTCTCAATATTATGGTACAAAGCTTATTGGTTTTGTAATTATTAATCATTTTGTTTACCCCTTGCATCAGGCGAAGTACGGCTTATATGCAGGTATGTCAAAGTTTTATTCTTCTTGGTGTTATTTGTAAAACAATCTTGTGTTAATGTATTCCTTTTGACTGTTAGGCCTATTGAGGTCCCTGCCGATAGTGGATGCTTCCTGACTGAGGACCAAAGCAGCTCAAGCATCAGACTCGGTAGCTCTTTCTCTATTCCAGTTAGTGTTATTGATTCTAATAAGGTTAGTCGGCTTCTCTGGTGATACTAATCCTATAAGCTTTCTTTGATCTCAGCAACCCCATTTTAATCAACTGGATGTTCTTCCAATAACCATTTCTCACTTTAATACAGTTTATTGCCGTTGATGATGAATTGTGGCACAAGCAACTTCAGAGGCGAAGTTTGAAAGCGCCGTCGTGTATTGAGATATTGGGTTCTGCTGATTGCCATGAGTTGGGAATGAAAGGGGTAAGCTTTATTATAAACAACTTCAATTTTATTGTTATCAGGCTCATTGCCTTAGCTTTAAAGTCTCGTGCTATGCTAGCATAGCTAATTTAGGCTTGCCTATGTATTGAGTTTTTGTTTTGGCATTTCAGTAATATCCTCATAAACTGAAAACTGCCATCAAAGTTTTCCCACAAACATTTATGCCTTTCTTTTGATAAAACGTAAGAAAACTTAATATATATTTTTCTGTGCAGGAAATCCCCCAATGTGTAGATGCTGGCTATATACCTCCAGAGAACATCGTTGCCATCATTCGTCCGTGGTCTTTTAAATCTGACCCATCATCTAAGAATCTGGATAAAAAACAAATAGTCCAGGAACAGATTCCAATGATGATGGAAATCAAATTCGAAGCTGATCATACTACTAGTATGGAATATGAATATGTTTTTTCGGACCAAATGAATCCAACCATGCGGAGAGGAATAAATGGTTTTTACATATTCAATCTTCAAAAGGAGTGTCCGAAGATTTTTGAAAAACCTGGACTGTATACGTTCTTGTTTTCTCTTGTAAGTGCTAGTCTTCCCTACCATTCTATCTGTATTCGTAGAATAAATCTATGGACACGCGGATCTGATAGTTTCTCATAATGGTTGCTTAATTGCAGAAAAACTATGAAAATGTGAAGTGTGAAAGGACTGTAAAAGTTAATGATCTGCTGAACCGTGCAAGTTTACGACTACTAGGTGAAAAATCAGATGCACGTTATGCAGCTTTAACATAAAACATGAATATTTACTTCTAAATGTAATGCATGGGTCTCTATTTGCAGATGAAGGCCGCTCGGAGCATTCTGATTTAGCTGTGCCTTTAGTTGAGGTAAATTTGAAATAAAAATGCGTATAGAATGGTAAGATAATAATCATCACTATTTGTTAGGTGTAATAATTGGCTACTTTGTTTGCAGGTGCATGTTCCGGAGCCTGATCAGCAGGATTCTGAAGATATGGACTTATCGGATGATTCAGACTATGATTTGCCTTCAGCTAAAATAAATTTGAAAAAAGGCACACATAGTGGTAGCGAGGTAATTATCGGTTTATGATCAGTTGGAAATAAATAATTTCTGACTGTCAGGTTTGTTTTTAACATTTTATTCATTCAGCCTCCATTTAGCCCTAAAGGTAAACGGTTGGTTAGCGAGGAAGCAGCTGCATTTGATCAGAGTGTGAAGGACCATCAGATTATCGTCCATCCTGGCACACCCATACCATGTAATGTCATATATGAATCAGACAGCGATGACCAGCCTGAAAACCCAATTAATACTGTGGAGGCTGATGAGATGGTATGCTGTGCTCAAACTAAATACTGTTGGTATTTTTATTATTTATGAAGGTAATCTGATTTAAACCAATTCTATATGTGAAACCAGGTTCTGGATACTGTTGAGGAATCCTTGGACCATTTAACTCTGCCAGAACTTGAAATTGAGATTAAGAAAACTGGTGAACAAGTGAACGAGGTGGAAAACAAGATTAAATCACTCGTCATTGAGCAGGCTATGCTCAAGGAAAGCATTGGGAAGCTGCAAGCAGGTCCATTTCTAGACAGATAGTAATGGGTTAAGCCTGTATTTTTAGATTATGACCGTGTTATTTTTGCAGAGTCTGAGCATCTTTCTGAGAGCAATCCTTTCAGCCTCGCATCCGAGCAGGACTTAGTCAAGAAACAAATTTCTGTGAAGACCGACTCAGCTGCTGCTGCCATTTGCCAATCATCCCAACCTTTTTTGTCTGAAGAGAACCAGTGGGAAAACATACTCGGAGTGGTTGCCTGTGTTGGATCAGTTCAAGATGATGTTGTTAGCCGGTATGCCTAACAACATTTTTAACTAACCCAAGCTTCTATTTTTAGGTGCTAAGGTTTTGTTTGGTTTAGGATACTTGCATATTACCTGGGCGAACAAAATATGCTAGGGGTTGTTTGCAAACGTGAAGAAGAATCGCTTTTTGAGTCCGACAGAAATATCTGTGCATTGGCAGCTGCACATGGGATGCCAATACCCAAAAATTACCACCTTTACTGCATCGAAAAAATCAGGTACTGCACAATATTTTCTGTCGTTATAATAAATACTTCATTGGAAGTTTATAACACCATTTCTTCTGGTTATTTTCATAGACCTTTCTCAGGTTCAGTGTCGAATGATTCTCAGAGGAAACTTCAGCTACCCGATCCTCGCTTGCCATCAGGGGAGTGCCCTCCCGGATTTCTAGGCTATGCTGTGAACATGATCGAGCTTGATCTTAAGCTTAGGCCTTGGAGGACTGCCTCAGGCCATGGACTCAGGGAGACATTGCTGTATAGACTATTTAACAAGCTGCAGGTGTACCAGAGCATGGACCACATGATGCACGCGAGATCATGCATAATGGGGGAGGCTGTATCTTTAGATGGAGCCACTCTGAGAGGAAATGGACTCGTATCCTTCCTACACGGGTAAAAGTCTACACTACTTGTTCTTCTTTATTTAAGGATGCGTTTGTAGAATCTGACTTAAACTGTTGTATTATCAACAGCGAGGTGGACATACAGTTCCCTGTATGCCCTGAACCTGCACCAGAAGATTCAGAGATTGAAGCGGAGATGGAGGCTCTGTGGAAACTTCAAGATCGCCTAAGGAAGGAGCGAACAGCACACGAAGGTATTCTGAAGAGGTTCAAGATGCAAGGAAGCAGATTTGAACTATTGTGTGCTGCTGAAGAAAGTAAAATCTCCCAAAAATTTCCGGCCTTGATGCCGCCATCGAGGGCTTATATAGAAATCAAGGATGAGCTAGAAGAAGTACTAGCCTTGATGCCGCCACCACTGCCTGGGACTTACTCTTAGATTAAGGGAGCTTTGTAATAGATTCTTTTGTGCACCAGAACTTGCTTTTGTTGAATTAACATATAGTAAATCGTGGCAATACTTTCCGATCCTATCTTCTGTGGAATTTTGTGTGAATAGTTATGGCCGTTTTTATAACGAGTGGTCAGCGGTTAACTGTTTGATACCAGTTTGAAAGTGCAGTAATGGTTGAGGAGAACGTTTTTACAATTCAAACTATAAGCTGTTTGATAAAAGATATAGAAGTATTGTATATGGTGGGGTGAGTTTCAAAATTTTCAGAGCTATGTGTGAATAGTTATGGTTGTTTTAGTAACAAGCAGTCAGCTGCAAATTGTTCAATTTGAATTCAGTTTTGTAGTCATGTTGAATTGAAATGAACGGGTTATAAGTAATGAAATACTGAGTCCTTTCAATCTAGTTTTCAATGATGTTATATTATGAGTACTTAGAATTTCGTATATTCAGTTATGGTCTTAAAGTAAGTAGTGGTATTCCGTACCAGAGAGTGTAGGTTTTTCTGCTATTTCATGTATTCAGTTATGGATTTGCAATCTGATTTGTACATACTGTTTTTGAGTGTTGTTGAAAAAAGTATGTGTAGGTTTTGATGCATGGCTATTAGTATATGATCATGAGAACAAAAGCCAAGTAAGATTATAGTTTGTGTGAATGCATTATGTTATTGAGTTTTAGGGGAAAAAATCATGTTATAATACACTTTCGAGACAGATAAAATCAAGTACACATTGAACCAATATTCACAGAACATTAACCAAACACAATTAGTCTCTATATACAAATTGTCCATGTCTGCTAGAACTTCAAAACATGTTAGACTAAAGCAAGGCAAAAGATGAGCCTGCACTCAATTTCGCATCTGACATGGAAGCGGCGTTGGTGAAGATTTGGATGTACATGTCAAATGGCTTAAACAGATTAAAAACCTAAAGCGCGACTTGAAGAATACTGTTTCAAGAAGCCACAAGCCAGTTATCATGTTATACCAGGTAAGGTTTTAAATCATGAATATTATTATAAATGTTTACACTAGATTTCGCATCTAAATGATGAATTAGATTCTTGATTGAATATTCATAAACGGAATCAGAATAAATATTTTCCACTTAAATATTTATTATCTAACTTTGTAAAATCATTTTTGGTTCGCTATTTTGGAAAGTCCAGGTTTTTCCTTACAAAATCCAGATTTTACTTTACAAAGTGCAGTTTTTGCAAAAGACAGAGTCCAAACAAGATTTTAGTTATAAACTTTTAAAATTCACTCCAACCAAACAAGGTTTTTGTTTCAAACTTACAAAATCCCAAACCAACCAAACAAGGTTTTAGCAAATCCAAACTTACAAAATCTCAAATAAAATCTCAAAATCCCAAATCAAAGTCTAGACTCTCAAAATCCACTCCAACCATACACACCCTTAATTCTTTAGCTACTTTTTCCTTTTATGTTTTTTGGGTTCACGTATTTTTGTTTATCGGTTTATTCTTTTCTTTTCTCAGCTCCCACATGCAATTTCCACATTTTCTTTTTAACACTGTATACCGTATACATACACAACACGTATATATATGTATATATTTATAGTACTAGTATGGGTAAATCGCGCAAAACGCGGTTTTTTGTGGTGATATTTTTGTGTGATTTGATGAGTCTCAACTGCTAAAAGCGTGAGAAGATTAAAAATCACTCAAATGTTTGCTCTCGGCCGTATTTTCAACCCAAAAAATTCGGAATGTTGTTGTAATTCCGTCATTTTGTGTCTAATAGAGGTCGAGTCCAAAGCAGCGAAATATTAAATTTACATCCAAAATATCAAAGAAATTAAAGAATAATACAAATCTATGAAATCCAGTGGTTTCTCAACAATTATTAATTTATGCTTCCATTCGATTATTACCTTTAGAAGAAACTAAATCATAATTGAAATACAAAAGGGGTGAATCAAGAAACAAAATTATAATCGGAATATAAAAGAGGAGAATTATAATCATAACTGAAACCAAATTAAACCCAACAAGGGGCGAAGGGGAACAAATAAAAAGATTAAAAAGGTAAAACATCGAACGAAATAATGAACCAAAAAATTGGACCAAAAAAAGAAGAAGTAAATAACTTTTTAATATTAACATATGGATTAATATATCTTAAGTCTGTATACTTGAATGCCAAAACGACGTCATTTATATTGATTGTTCGATTATATTATGCTTCATTTTCTCATTCTCCGTTGCCTTAATATCACTTTCACGTGATTATGTTTCTTCCTCAAAAGGTTTTCTCATGTTAGTTTCACGGGTTCTTTGTCTCTTGATTTTGCAGGTTTATACGGTTTGAATAACGTTGGTGACCGTGTGATAGCAAGAACATGGATTTCAGGGGAGTTGTTTCGAGATGGCCACAGATCATGCAGATGATTGATCAAAGTCGACTGTGGCATCTTAGAAGGTATAAAACATATAAATTATATACATATATGCATGTATGTGTGTGTGTATGCCTAGGATTTTGTTCAATTTCATTGGAATCAGGCAAACCTTCATGTCGCCCCAATCCCTCACCATTGCCGCAATTTTGCCCTCTCAAATCAAGACTACATTGGCCACCAATTCTGACCCCGCCTTCATTTTGGATTGAAAGCAGACGTTGACTAGGGTGGTGCTTTTCACCTCAATTCGCAAAATTTTTGCCATGGTCATTTCAAGAACTCCCTGTACGGAATGGCAGTATACGTCGTAACTTAATATTCTATAGTATAAGGTTTGCATGGAGCTTTTGGTAGAATGGTGTTTTATAAAAAACATTTGAAACTACCATGAGGCTTAGGAGTTGTTGAGATCATAGGCTTAGGAGGTTTTCTAATTGGAGGCATAAATCCACTGTCTGCTAATTCATAGTCAACTGGCCTAAAAATATACATAGGCATAGCCAAAACAAAACATCATGTCCTTTAAAGAATTAGCTAAGCTATCAATAGAGGGATATATTCTCAAAAATCATCTTATTCCTTGGTTTCCATTATATCCAACACAAATAGATAGGAGCATTATAATTTAGGGTAGTGTACAGTTTAGAAAGACCAGTAAAAGCCCAAGTAGAAGCTAATCTATCCCATGGACTATAAAAATCAGAGTAGGATGAAGCACACATGCCATGCATTATTCTCCAAAATCTGACCGAGACTTGACATTTATTGAAAATGTGTTGGAGAGAGTGCATGCTATTGCAGAAACAACACTTAAAAGGGAGGTTTAACAGAGTATTTAACGACCTCTACATAAAAATATAAATTCTTTCTGCATTCTTTTAAACCAAATCCTAAAGAGAACTGGGAGGTTGTTTTTTTGGAGGTATGAGTTTGTGGTAAGTGGTTCTGAAAGTGAAGTTTCCCAACATATTTGGCTATAATATGAGCTTTTCAAACCTTTGAGGGTGTAGAAATGAGGACTGGAGAAACAAATGATATCTGGAGGTAGGACTAATTGCATAAGTTGGACCAGTTCCTGTTTTATTGAGATAAAGTTAGCATCAAAGCAAGACAAATACTTCTCTAAGATGGGTTCAAAATAGTCTATCAATGGACCAAAATTTCTCCACTTTGACCACTAGAAATTACAGAAACCCCCTCCTCCCTCTAATCTCCGGCAACATGTGTAGATTTCAGGAGGATGGAGTAAACCACATTGGATACGTTCCATCTCTAAAAAATAATCAATGTCATCGAAACCTCCATAACTATCATTTCCAAGATCATACCGTCCCACCTGCCACGTAATTTCGTGGTCTCCCACCCACAGATCAAAGTCATTTTGAGCAGCGAAATACACATGATTTGGCTCAATCACGCCAGGAAATACCGAGGCAACAACCGACATTGAGGCAATTCCTCCTACAAATGTTGCATCATTTCCCGCACCACCAATTATTTCACACTGACGTTTCATAACATCTATTCTCCTCATTGTAAGAAACTTATAATCCCTTTCAAAAGCATCCGCATTGTGTCTTGTAATAAGTAGCAAGTTTCCATTAGATAAGTCCACCAAATACATGTCCAATATACCGGAGGGTATGTCAATCTTCATTATAAAGGTGAGATTAGACTCAATGGAATCCCAAGTCCAGATTTCAACATTGTCATTCACTGCATAAAACTTATTATCATAATAAGTTATATCAATAAAGTAATGAAGCAGGTTAATAACCGCCGAACTTTCCTCTCCTGCCCTCCATACTCCCAAGCCTTGTACATCAGTCCAACTCACCATATAAGAATTAAGTTTGAATTGCTTGATGGATCGGCTGACAAAATAGTTATCGTTACACTGTAATCTTCCTTGTGCATCTTTCTTAGATTAGGGAGTTCAATTTGTGCACCCGATAGAGGGTTAAACAAACTAACCTCGTCTGCCAGGTATTCAGAGTCCATAACAAAGAGCCACCCGAATCGCACGCCTATGCATTTTCTTCCTTTCAACTGAGGGAGTGATAGTCGCATGTAAATCTTCCTTCTCGAGAGGCTGTAGAATGGTACTTCGTCGAGGTTGAAGGGAACTCGTCGAGGTTGAAGGGACCTCGTCGAGGTTAAAGCCATTGCAGCATCTAAAATACTGATTATGTTGAAGGGACCTCGTCAAGGTGTCATCTGAAAGGTTTCAAATCGCATCAATGCTAGCATCTTATTTAACATTTCTCTCTAAACAAGTATCAAACTATCATTAACAATTGATCTCATGTTAAACTAAAGATGTCATCATTCAACAGAGATAATCAATTTTAATAGACGAATCAATGGGAAATGCTGATTAATTTTCCCGTCTAAACTATATAGATTGCAATAATTACATTATAAATACACTAATTAATCAGCAGCTATGAAATTAGGCGGAAATAACAGATTAATCAGCACACGAGTCAATTTTCAATTGATTTTTCAGTCTGAAACTGAACTACATATTGCAGAAATTACATTATACACTAATCAATAAATCAAAAATTACAACATAGACGAATCAATTGGGGAAAAAACTAACCTCAGTCTGAATCAGTCCAGAGCGGATCAATGGTAGGCATAGGGCAAATGAACCCTAATTTATAGTATCTTGCACAGTACAAAGTCGGAAAAAGTTGAAATTTTCTTCAATTAGTTTGTTTCATCAACCAATACACCTTATAAGTATGATTTTTTGGAGTATCATTCAATAAAAATGAGTAAAAAGAGAAGAGTAAAACTGAATTTTTGTCAAATTTTGAGCTCAAATTTAGTTGATTTTTGAAGTAATTAAAGTGGGTCAAGTGATTTATGTTTTTGGATTCTCCACCACGAACACTACAAAATGGATATCTAAGCATTCAATTTGAATCAAAGATGAAGAAGTTATGAATAGTCAAAGTTGGACACTCGACACGAGAAATGGAATAAAGAGTCATGAGAAATGTGGCTTATCCCACATCGGAAAATAACAAAGGAAATTGTGTGGTTATAAGCTTGCACAAATGTTAAGGGTTCGACATTGTCTAAAACGAACATGGAACAAACTTGACAGTAAAACTTGATGGGCCGAATTCCGTGCAATATATGCACACTAATACATGGGTTGGCCCGACCTACCATTACCTACTACCAAAACCAAGCCCAGCACCTGCCTAGCGCAGCCCTTCACCATAGCCTGGCCCTAAACCTTTTTTTTATTTAGAAAATTACCTAAGCCTATTTTTTATCTAGAAAATTAATTCAGCCGTGCTAAATAATATTTTATTAAAAATCGGAAAAATCATCCGTCTCATACGGAGTTGTACTTACAGAACAAAGTCGGAAAAATCTTGAAATTTTGTTCGATTAATTTGTTTTATCAACCAGTACACCTTATAAGTATGATATTATGGAGTATCATTCAATAAAAATGAGTGAAAAGAGAAGAGTAAAACTGAATTTTTGTCAAATTTTGAGCTCAGATTTAGTTGATTTTGAAGTAAAGCGGGTCAAGTGATTTATGTTTTTGGATTCTCCACCACGAACACTGCAAAATGGATATCTAATCATTCAATTTGAATCAAAAATGAAGAAATTATGAATAGTTAAAGTTGGACACTTGACATGAGAAATGGAATAAAGAGTCATGAGAAATGTGGATTATCCCACATCGGAAAATAACAAAGGAAATTGTGTGTTTATAAGTTTGGACAAATCTTAAGGGTTCAGCATTGTCTAAAAAGAATATGGAACAAACTTGGCACTGAAACTTGATGGGCCGAATTTGTGCAATACATGCACACTAAAATATGGGTTGGCCCGACCCACCATTAATTACCTACTGTCCAAGCCCAGCACCTGCCTAGCCTAGCCTTTCACCCTAACCTAGCTAAACCTTTTTTTAATCTAGAAAACTACCTAAACCTATATTTATCTAGAAAATTAATTCAACCGTGCTAAATATTATTTTATTAGAATTCGGAAAACTCATCCGTCTCAAACGGGGTTGTAATTACAGTACAAAGTCGGAAAAATCTTGAAATTTTGTTCTATTAATTTGTTTCATCAACCAGTACACCAAGTATGATTTTTTGGAGTATCATTCAATAAAAATGAGTAAAAAGAGAAGAGTAAAACTGAATTTTTATCAAATTTTGAGCTCAAATTTAGTTGATTTTTGAAGTAAAGTGGGTCAAGTGATTTATGTTTTTAGATTCTCCACCATGAACACTGCAAAATGGATATCTAAGCATTCAATTTGAATCAAAGATGAAGAAGTTATGAATAGTTAAACTTGGACACTCGACATGAGGAATGAAATAAAGAGTCATGAGAAATGTGGCTTATCCCACATCAGAAAATAACAAAGGAAATTGTGTGTTTATAAGCTTGGACAAATCTTAAGGGTTCAACATTGTCTAAAACGAACATGGAACAAACTTTGCACTGAAACTTGATGGCCCGAATTGCGTGCAATACATGCACACTAATACATGGGTTGGCCCGACCCACCATTACCTACTATCCAAACCCAAGCCCAATACCTGCCTAACCCAGCCTTTTACCCTAGCCTAGCCCTAAACCTTTTTTACTAAAGGGAACTAGAAGAGTTATTGTTCCGGTCAATAAATTAATTAATAAGAAACATTAAAAATAATGAAACTACGTAGTTTTGACTAAAGCCGCCACATAACCACCGCACGTTCACCGTATTCCGGTGCCTACCATTATTATATATTCCTTACTTTGTTTCTTTTAATTTTATTGTTACATTCTTTATCGATGATGATGCAATAGCTTCCGCCTTCTATTTTTACAAACACAACTCAAACCACCTATAAAATCCTAATTTACACGCTAATTTCCACGGTAATTTAAGTCCATCATTCTAATTAACACGTCTGCGAAAGGAAAACTTGAATGTGCGATATATGAAATATGCATGGAAATATTCTGTATTACTACACGATCACCATATTCCGGCGCCTATAATTTCCATGTATTACTTTTTGGTTTATTTTTAGCATGAGTACGTATGATCAATTTAGAAATTACACACATCAGTATTTTTTCTTAAAATGTGTACTTATAAAAATATTTATCGATTAAGTTAATATTAAATAATTTTCTCACATTTTTATCTTTATATATATTATTTTATATAATTACCTTTGATAAATAATCTGGCAATTACGATATATTTTGACAATTTCATAATCTTTTGAAATTTGCCACTTAAATTTTGTTAATTATTTTAAATATTTTTTCTGTAAACACACTTCATCCTCATTTTCATAAATTTGTTCATTATATTTACATAAAAAAGATTAAATATATTGATATTTAGCTAGTTTTTTATTTAGAAAATTACCTTAACCCATTTTTTATCTAGAAAATTAATTCAACCGTGCTAAATATTATTTTATTAAAAATTACAAAACTCATCCGTCTCATACGGAGTTGTAATTACAGTATAAACTCAGAAAAATCTTGAAATTTTGTTCTATTAATTTGTTTCATCAACCAGTACATCTTATAAGTATGATTTTTTGGAGTATCATTCAACAAAAATGAGTACAAAGGGAAGAGTATAAATGATTTTTTGTCAAATTTCGAGCTCAAATTTAGTTGATTTTTGAAGTAAAGTTGGTCAAGTGATTTATGTTTTTGGATTCTCCACCATGAACACTGCAAAATGTATAATTAAGCATTCAATTTGAATCAAAGATGAATAAGTTATGAATAGTCAAATTTGGACATTCGACTTCAGAAATGGAATAGAGAGTCATGAGAAATTTGTCTTATCCCACATCGGAAATTAACAACAGAAATTTTGTATTTATAAACTTGGACAAATCGTAAGGGTTCAGCATTGTCTAATACGAACATGGAACAAATTTGGCACTGAAACTTGATGGGCCGAATTGCGTGCAATATATGCACACCAATACATGGGTTGGCCCGACACACCATTACCTGATGCTACTAGCTTCCAGTCTCGGTCCGGAGTACAGCAGGTGCCACCGGTCCGGAGAAGATCACGTCTGTGGTCCGTGCACTCTCACCTTATAGGCCTGCAAAACAACGCCCCGTAGTATCCCGAGGATAGCGACTCCGGCGTGATGATGAAAGAGGGGCCTTTGAATAGGAGAGAGAATAAGGATATATAGAGAGAGTTTTTAGTGTGATAGAACATACCTATCTCCAATGATGCTACCCGCCCGGTCGGTCCGAATGGTCCCCTGATCCCTGATCCAATGACCTAGCCCTGAAAGATAGAGCCCCGGGAGGTACCCGAGGGTAGACTCTCCGGCGTGATGATGAAAGATGGATCCCGGGAGAGAAAAGGGGTATTCACTAGAATAATGAGAAGATACTTACTTGGAATAGTGCTGAGGAGCACTATTTATACAGTGACCCATGCTCTCCGTGTGGTCCATGCTCTGAGTGTCTTCTAGTGTGCTTGTCCCTATCCGAGTTGTACGAACCCGGATGCTGCCATACTAGCTTACATCATAGTGGGCCGAGCCCATGCTACTGCCGAGTAGCTGGGTCTGGGCCTGGTATCACCACTAGCCCCCCGGAAGCCGGTTCTTTCGGCCGAGGGTGAGAACTCTCCTGATCCGAGGGCGGAAGGATTGGCTTTCTATATTCCCTTACCTGCCCGACAACGATGGGACGGGCGCGCCTTTCTCGAGGACAATTAATAACTGTCATTATTATTTTCTAGCTTCCCGAGCCCAATTAATCGCTGCCTTTTCATTTCCTTTTTTCCGTCTTCTATAAATAGGCCTTCTATCAATCGCTTTCACTTAATCGCTTTTCAAGTCTCAAAGTTTTTTCTGCAATTCCCTCTCTTCAAATTTCCATATTCTCTCTCTTGTTCATCGTCATGACGGCTAACAATGCTCAGTCCGACGCCCAGCCCCCGACTGTCGTCACCAACTCTCTTGCGAGCACTGCTCCCTCTGCCTCACACTCTGTTGGCTCGTCGGCGTTCTACAAGCCGATTCACCTTTGCAGCAACGTGTCTCCTTCCGTACCAAAATTCAAGCACTCCAAGAACCGGGAACAGAGGGAGATAGATACCGCCCGGGCCCCTTCACTTCAAGCTAACGTCTGGAAACCTAAGTGTCTCAGCGGTATGGGAGTCCCTGTTCCTTTGGATGCTCAGATGGCCTCTGTCTCAGCCGAAGAGTCTGTGACGTCCGTTCGATGTATCCCCCAGATCCATTTTATGTGGGGGTTAAGCCTTCCCTTCCCCCCGCTGTACTCTCGGTTCCTGGAGTTCTACAGTAATTCACCGGCCCAGATGCATCCGAACGTTTTCGCTGTGATGATGGGTTTTCTTGTAAGGAGTCTCCGGTGCGGGATTGACCCTTCCTTCAATCTTTGGAGGTCTTTCTACATACTTATCAAGTGCCCGGGCAAGGAGATGATATACATCGTCCAGGCGCGCCCTGGTGTTCAGGACTTCATCATTGGCAAGAAAGATTCGGCCAACAATTGGCAAGCAAATGGCTATGCGAAGGTCAATCCCGAGGGATACGGGGTCCCCGGCTGGAATAACAAGGTTGTGGTTGACGTCCGGAAAGCCTTCCTTCCTGACACACAACTAGCCAATCATACTACCCTGTCCTCCGATTCCCTTAACCTGGACCAGTATTGGCTGGCCGGCAATTCTCTCTACCTCTTCCCCCGGGCGATATACCCGGCTGATGCCTTTCGGGACAGCCGCTGGGTTGTTATTTGGCCAGTTCTAGGTAGACTTTGATTTCTCTTTTATTTAAGTATTCCTGTTTTTTCCATTGAGTAAAACTCTGCTTGACTTTCCCCTCCCTACAGCTCCCACTGTGGACAACGACCCTGAGGTTCCGATCCCAAAGAAGAAAAGTAGGAAGGTCGCCGCGGCGGGGGCCGGGGGCGAGTCTGAGGCGGCAAAGGGGGACAGGAGGAGAAAAACTGCCCAGCAGGAGCAGGGGCATCAGCAGGACAAGAACAGGACGGAGAAGACCGTTCAGAACCCGCTGGCCGACCCCAACCCGCAGCATGAGAGTCAGCAGGATAAGAACAAGACGAAGGAGACCGTTCAGAACCCTCTTCTTCCTTCGGGGGCTCCCAATCTCGGCCCCTTTATGATAGAAGATATCACTTCTGAGCTTGTGGTCGAGCAGAGGGATCAGGAGAGTTTATTCCCGAGGCAGTGGCTCAGTAGGAGACCGTTCGGGATCCTGCCGGTACCAAAAATCCTCCCGAACCTTTCCGACATCCTGTCACTTCGGCATCTAACCAGGATACTAATCATCTGGGGTTGCCATTCGGTCGTGGTAAGCATTTATGGTCCCCGCCCATGAATGGGAGATCCCCGGCCTCTAGATACAGCACCATCTCTGCCCCTGAGATTCCTTCCCTGCCTCCTTTTTCCGCAAGAAAGCGGAAGGGAGAGAATTCCGAGAAGGACGGGAAAAGGCCTCGGACCAGTGAGTCCCAGACTCCACCTTTGTCCCGCGCCAACACTCCTCCTGTCTCTTTTTCAAAACTGCAAGTATTCTTATACCATTTTCCCTGATACTATTCTTGTTAACGTTTATTTTTATTAACATTTCTTCCTATAGGTTCAGATCCTCAGCTCCGAGTTCGCCAACTCCCCTGACTTCCAAGCCGCCCTCTCTACATTCCTCGCTCGTCACTTGGAAGGAAATGAGGAAGAGCTTCAAGCCGAGAAGGAAGAAGAAATTCGAGCCGAGAAGGAAGCATCGGCTCAACTTCGGGCAAGGGTGAGCGACCTGGAGAAGGAACTGGATGCTGCTCGAGAGGCGGGCTACAAAGAGCGTCTGGAGTTCGCCGAGGCTGTTATTGACAAAGTCCTGGCGAGTCAGACCCTGTCGCTCCGTCTGACCGATCTTAACCTCGCCGCCAGTGCCCATCAGTGTCACAACACATATATGCAGATCCGGGGTTGGTTTCCTCCCACAATCAGGGCTTCATTCAAGAGGCAATGGTTCAACCCGAACGCCGACCAGCAGCTGCATCTGGTGAACACTCTTTAGAAGGGCGGGATGAAGGGCCTATCTCCCAAGTTATGGGAGGCTCTGCAAGAGAACCAGCTGTCGACCGAAGAAGTCCGAAGCTGGTCGACCGACGTGGTTCGGCTGCCGGGTCCTCTTCCTCCTGCTCCGGTCTCCGGATCGGACTTGCCCGAAGATGAGAACTTCACCCAGTACTACACCATGTATGGGTACTACCGGGGCTTGTTCGACCCGAAGGATCTGGAAGCTGAGAACCCCTCCTCGCCAAAGACCGGCCATGAGACCCCCTGGACTGCCGATTTTCCCACTTCTCCTGTCCTAGTCTTTGATGGTTCCGGGAATGACTCGGACAATGACAGCAGCGGTGGCGGGGACGACCAAGGGAAGGGAGCCCCCAAGAATGTTATTTAGATTTTTCTTTCTTTTTGCTTTGATCTTTCTGTATCTCGTTACCCAGATTTCAATTTCATCAATGAAGAACTTTTGCTACTCTCGTCTTCTTCGTTACTCCTGCTCTGTTCTCTTTTTTTGTAAATCTTCATTTTAACCCTGCCTCTGCCATGTCCAGGAGCTACCTCGGGCCCTTAACCCTCCGGACCCTTCCCCGGCACAAGCCTGACCGATCTTCTATCCGAGGGAGGACTTGGTTCCCTTGTCTCTGAGTTTCCTGACGCCGACTACCTAATCACTTGCCTGCTCCAAATCCAAGAAGACGTTGGGTCCTTGCCGAAGTGTTATAGACTGGCTTTCGAAAGCATTGACCGGGCTCTCGAGTTCGACCAAGTCCTATCGGAGCAGGAGGCTCAGCACCACAACTTCCAGGTCCGGATCCAAAAAGAGTTGGACGAGGTGTGGCACGATGTTCGGCTGTACTATAACAAGTGCATGCGGATGCAGAGCCAAACCGAGCTACGAAAACAAGCTACCGAACTTGAAGTAGAGAACGAGAAGTTGGCAACTAGGAACCGGACCTTGCAATAACAACTTGTACGAGTTCATCTCTCCTACCATCTGTTGGGACTTCTCCAGGGGGCGGTCGACATTCCTCTGCTGACCGACGTTCCTCGAGCGGTTGATGAGCTTATCGCCTGGATGGAAAGTTCCGAAAGGACATCCGGCGTATGGGCAGCGGCCTATCAGGCGGCTACGGGATGGAGGAAAAACATTCTGAACCGGATCGTACTTCCTCCATCTATGTCCCAAATACCCCCTGGAAGACGTCGACCTGGCCTACGAGCGTTACGAACATGCTCCTCAGCTTCTGGATCTGGAAGCTTCTGAACAGCGCCTGACCAGACTTCGGGCGGTTGCTGCCAGATTCTGTGCTCGATACCCCACTCGGGAGGGTACCGCAACCACTAATAGGCGACATGGCCCCTCTTCCACTACTGGTTCGCATTCGGCTTGCAACGACCAAAAGGGGAAGCAGAATGCCACCGAGACCGGGAGTACTTCCACCAGGCAACGAGTTTCAAGACAAACTTCCGTCCGAATAGGGGGTCCGGGTGCTTCTGGCAGGGTTCCTGTCCGTACACCCGAGCAGGCAGTTGAGCCAGAGAGTGATCACAGTGACAACCCGGACGCACCTCGGAATCAAGATGAGGAACAACAGATGTTAGAGCAGGCTGTCCGAAGAAGCAGGCAGGAGACCAGGAGAATCCCTCCCGGCGAAGCCTGTGTGACACTTGTGTCGTTGAAGACTTTTACATTATGTATACTAATTTTCATTTTATAACAACTTCTGTTTAATTCCGAACGCATGATAATCGCATTTCTTATTTCATTAAAATCAAACAAAAGACATGCCCCTGTTACAAAAATTCCCTAGGCGTCCAGCACCAGAGGGTCCTCCTACCTACCCTTCGGCCATCCGACCTCAGGGCTTCTCTCCCGGGCATCTGACACCCGTAGCAGTTCCTACCTAGGCATCTAGTGCCAGAGGATACCCTACCTAGGCATCTAGTGCCAGAAGCTATTCTATCTAGGCATCTAGTGCCAGAGACTATCCATATAACCGCCTGAGGTTCGCTATGTTCCACCTTCGGGGAATTCCCTTCTCCGTTGAATCTTCTAGCACATAACTCCCGCCCGGGTGGGCTTCTGTCACCCGGTACGGCCCTTCCCAGTTGGGTGCCAGCTGGTGATACCAGGCTCAGGCCCAACTACCCCGCAGTAGTTCGGGCTCGGCCAATGATGAGGTAAGCTAATATGCAGGCATCCGAGACAGTACAACTCGGATAAGGACAAGTACGCTAAACACCATAGAAAGCATGGACCACATTGGGAGCAGGTATCACTGTATAATTAGTGCCGCTCAACACTATTCCAAGTAAGTATCTTCCCATTATTCTAGTGATTATCCCTGTTTCTCTCCCGGATCCATCTTTCATCATCACGCCGGAGGGTCTACCCTCGGGTACCTCCCGGGGCTCTGTCTTGTAGGGCTAGGTCTTTGGATAAGGGATCAGGGGACTACTTGGACTGACCAGGCCGGCAACATCAAGTTGGCACGCCCAGTGGGACACGATCTTTGTTCACTAAACTCACTAAGATGCCGCCCCAAGGTCGGCCGCCACGAAGAGGTAGGGGAGGATCCTCTCCTGTATCTACTCGGTCTAGAGGAAGAAGGGCCGAAGCAGCCGAGGAGGATCTCACCCTACGCCAGATGAGGGATCGAGCATGCAAGGGAAAGGCTCCAGCGCACCCGGATCCGGAAGCCTCAGAGGGAGAGGAAGGACCGGAGGAAGGGAGGGAGCCGGAGATGACTCAGGACGAGCGTGACAGGATGGAGTTTGCTGCCACGCAGGGGGAGGAGTATCATCGCTGGTTGGTGGCAAAGCAAGGACTGCGACCGGGAACGCAACCGACTAGAGAGGGACCGTCGAACCCTCCGACGACCGAAGCCCAAGTACCCCCGGTTCAGCCAGGGTCAGGACCCCATCCGACCTCGTTGGTACCTCCCACTGGTTTACCTCCTCTGGCTGCGGAGGTAGTCAGCCGGGGACCTCCTGTCGTTCCTGTACAGGAGAAGCCTCGGCCTCCAGTGGTGGTTATAGATGTGGAGAAGCATGCAGGAAGTACAGGCCAACAAACTTGTGCACGGCCTGGGTATGGCCAAGGCGGGGGCCACCCCGGGCATGGAGCTCCAGGGTACGGGATATCGCAACTACCCCGCAGTAGTTTGGGCTCGGCCCATGATGAGGTAAGCTAATATGGAGGCATCCGGGAAAGTACAACTCGGATAAGGACACGTACGCTAAACACCATAGAAAGCATGGACCACATTGGGAGCATGTATCACTGTATAAATAGTGCCCTTCAGCACTATTCCAAGTAAGTATCTTTCCATTATTCTAGTGATTACCCCTTTTTCTCTCCCGGATCCATCTTTCATCATCACGCTGGAGGGTCTACCCTCGGGTACCTCCTGTGGCTCTGTCTTGCAGGGCTAGGTCTCCAGGGTACAGGATGTTGCAAGCCGGGTATCAGGGGTACCCCCCGGCACCTGGAGGATATTACGCTCAACCTGCTGGAGTCCCAAGGGACTGGGCTCCTAGGATCCAGGGCCCCGTGTGGGTGCAGAATCAAGTACCAATGACGGGGTATGCCATGTCCCAACCAGCCCCGGTCGCAGGAACTTATGGGATGTACCCGGTGGTGGTGGACAGACCTCCGGGGGCACCGAACTCGGTGGAGGAGAGATTGGACAGGCTGATAGGCAGGAATGGAGGTAGGCCCACCTCCCCATGGATAGGCTACATCAGCACCTTCTCCTGGCCAGTTGGAATGAGGGTTCCAGAAGGTGTGCCGACCTACAATGGGGAGACGGACCTGGAGGAGTTCGTCAGGACATATCACAATGTCATGGGGACACGCGACATCCGGGAGGAGCTCATGTGCAAGCTAGTGAGCTCATATCTGAGGGGCAGTTGCCTGTCGTGGTTTGAGTCCCAGCCTCCAGAGAGCTTCATGAATTACTATGATTTCTCAAGGGCTTTAATGCACAGATATGAAACCAAATGAAAGAAGTACTTACCTTTGGCCGAGGTGGCTTACAGCCGACAGGCGGCGAAGGAGGATGTCTGGGGATTCCACAGGAGGTACATAGACGATTCCATGAAGGTGGTCGATAGAGACGCTCAGGTGAAGGCCCTGATCGCAGGATTTATTGCAGGATTGAGGGATGAGGTGTTATGGGCGAACCTTATGGAGAATATCCCGACCACTTTTCATCAGTTGGATCTTGAGGTGGAGATGTACTGCTTGCTGCTGGAAGGGAGCAAAAAGAGGAAGGAGGAATGGTATTTCGAGGAAAGGGGGATTGGAAAGGGTGATAAGACTCGGGCTGTGGATCCTGGCAGGAGGGATGCAGCTCAGGCGCCGGCTAGGCCGAGGGTTGACCCCTCTCGGGCAGAAACATTTACTCCTCTGACCAAGACCCGATCGGAGATCCTAACCATTCACTGGAACTTGTTTCAAGATCCGGCCCCCATACCGGGAAACCCGACACCAGCAAACGCGACCAAGTATTGTGCGTTCTATAAGTCTAATGGACACACAACCGAGGGTTGCCGGAGCCTGAGGGTGGAGATCGAAAAGCTGATTGAGAGGGGGCAGTTGAGGGACTGTGTGACGCAGGAGCACCAGCGTCCGGCTGCAGGGCAGCAGGCCGGAGCAGGGAGGAAGAGGAATTGGAGGAATAGGCCACAAAATGATAACCAGCGGGGGGCCCCCGCACCAGCTATCCAACCCGGAACGGCAGCCCTGGTAATTGCCTCGGAGCCAGTCAATCAGGCTCCTCCCCGGTTGATAAATGTTATACATGGAGAGGTAGGCGATGAGCCTCAATCCCATGCAGCGGCCAAAGCCCGAAGTCGGTACGTGCCAGCTGGAGAAGATAGAGAGAAGAGGCTACGTCCTACGGAAGTCATCACCTTTTCGGATGAGGACCCGGTGCCTAGTCTGCGCCCCATACGGATCCGATGGTGATCACGGCAGAGATAGAAGGGTTTACGGTCAAGAGAGTGTTCATCGATGATGGGACTAGTGTGGAAATCATGTTTGCTTCCTGTTTCGATCAGCTGGGGATAGGACGCCACAACCTTCGCCCGAGTACCTCTCTGCTGTCGGGTTTCACGGGCCGAACGGAGCATCCCTTGGGAGTAGTGTCTTTAACAGTGATAGTGGTGGATGATCTTGACTGGAGCAAAAGACCTCTGTCCATGCAATTTTGCGGTCATAGATGCTCCATCCCCTTATAACATCATCATCGGCCGTTCGTGGATGGCTCAGGCCAAGGCCATATGCTCAACATACTATTTGACCATGAAGTTCCCAACCGAGCAGGGTGTGGCAACGGTCCGAGGGAGCCAGTCTATAGCCCAAAGTTGCATGCTGACAGCCCTTCAGGATGCCAGGAAGGCCCCGGTTGGTGCCGTGCAGGGAGAGGTAGGACCAGGAGATGTGGAAGACATGCAAGTCGGGATCCGAGGCATGATCAAGGTTGGGAAGAAGATGCCAGTTGACGCTATCTTTCGGGATCAGCTGAGAAGGAGCATGGAAATACGTCAACGACATGGTGGTGAAGAGCATAAGCTACCCGGGTTTCTTAGAAAACCTGGAGGAGATGTTCGCCATTTTGAGAAGAGTTAACCTGAAGTTGAACCCGGAGAAGAGTGTGGTAGGAGTAAGCGCCGGGAAGTTCCTCGGCTATATGGTATCCAGCCGGGGAATCGACGTCAATCCGGAGAAGGTGGAGGCTATAAACCGGATGCAGTCACCGCGAAATGTCAAGGAAGTGCAGAAGCTGATGGGTTCCCTGGCAGCCTTAAGTCGCTTTTTGTCAAAGGGCGCGGAAAGGCAACTCCCTTTTTTCAACATCCTGAGAAAGGCTAAGAAGTTTGAGTGGACCGAGGAGTGCGAGAGAGCGTTTAAAGACCTGAAGGAACATTGGAACCGACTCCCGACCCTCTCAAAGCCGAAGGAGGGGGAGGATTTTCTTTCGTATCTGTCCGCGTCAGCATCAGCGATGAGTGCAGTGCTGGTCCGAGAGGAGGACGGGAAGCAGTGTCCCGTTTATTTTGTCAACCGAGCATTGCAAGGCTCGGAGACCCGTTACACAAGCTTGGAACAACTGGTATTGGCGCTGATTTATGCCTCAAAACGTTTGCGCCCATATTTCCAGGCTCATCCAATCACGGTAATGACTAACCACCCCCTGAAGCAGGTGATGCTTAAGCCCGAGGCGTCAGGGCGTTTGATGAAGTGGGCCATAGAATTGGGGGAACATGAGATAACCTACCAGCCGAGGAAAGCCATCAAGGGCCAGGCGTTGGCGGATTTTTTGATGGAGATGACCGGGCAAGACGCGCCTGCCGAGGATCCCCCGAGCCCGAAGTGGATATTGCACGTGGACGGGTCAGCCCATGCAGGAGGTAGTGGAGCCGGGGTGCTGCTGACATTCCCAGAAAGAGAAGAGTATCACTATGCGCTGCATTTTGACTTCAAGACTACAAACAACGAGGCAGAGTACGAGGCGTTGGTGGCAGGACTCAAGCTTGCCCGAGAATTGAAGATAGGATCGATCTAGGCCTTCAGCGACTCGCAGATTGTAGTGCAGCAGGTGAATGGGGAATATGAAGCAAAGGAACGAAGTTTGCAGAGGTACCTGGAGCTAGTTTGACGGTTTCACTCTGGAGCAGGTGCCAAGGGAGCAGAATAAGAAAGCCGATGCTTTGAGAAAGTTGGCATCCTCGAAATTGAGGCCGGGTCAGAAGGCACCTCTCAGGAAGAGGAGTTATGAGCAGAGTGATGAGATACTGACAGTAGAGGCAGTGCAGGAAGACTCCTGGATGACCCCTATCCGAGCGTACCTTCTAACGGGAGAGGTCCCGGTCGACCGGGTAGTAGCGAGGAAAATTCGGGTCAAAGCGCCGAAGTATACACTACAGGAGGGCATCCTGTATAAAAGAGGGTATCTCCAGCCGTTGTTGAAGTGTGTGGAACGGCCGGAGGGCAAGTACCTGGTTAGGGAGGTGCACGAAGGTCCGAATGGTAGTCACCAGGGAGCAAGAACAGTGGCCAGAAAAATCCTAAGGATGGGGTACTACTGGCCTACCATGTTTGAAGATTCGCAGGACAGGGTTCGCTCGTGCCTTCAGTGCCAAAAGTTTGCGTCGCTTGTGCATATACCCGGAGAGGAGATGATGGGGATAACGGGTGCCTGGCCCTTCAGTAGATGGGGACTGGACCTGGTCGGACCCTTCCCAACTGCCCCTGGTAGCTTGAAGTACCTGATTGTGGCTATCGATTATTTTACCAAGTGGGTAGAAGCCGAACCTTTGACAAACATCCGGGGGGCTACCTGTGTGAAGTTTTGCTGGAGGAACATAGTTTGCCGGTTCGGGGTGCCGAGAGCTATAGTAACTGACAATGGAGCGCAGTTTGAAAACGATCCTTTCAAGTCCTGGTGCGCGAAGTATGGGATAAACCAGAAGCTCACGTCAGTATACCATCCGCAGGCTAGCGGTCAGGTGGAAGTGACGAACCAGACGGTCGTGAGTGGGATAAAGGCCCGGCTCCAGGGGGCGAAAGGAAATTGGGTGCATGAGCTCCCGAGTGTTCTAAGGGCTCATCGGACTACATAGAGCTCGGCAACCGGGGAGTCCCCTTACAGCTTGACGTACGGATCAGAGGCAGTGATTCCGGCTGAGATCGGCGTTCCCAGTCTTTGGACGACTGAGCCGGTGGCCGAGGACAAGAATGAGGAAGAATGCAGAATGAATCTAGATTTGCTGGAGGAAAGGAGGGAGAAAGTGGCCCTGCATGAGGCTAAAGTCAAGGAAAATGTGAAGAAGTATCACGACAGGAGGGTGAGGAAGGAGCAATTCAAGGTAGGAGACAGGGTGATGAGGCGAAACGACAAGAGTCGCCAGGAGTAGGAGGGCACGCTAGCACCCAACTGGGAAGGTCCGTACCGGGTGACAGAAGCCCACCCGGGCGGGAGTTATGTGCTAGAGGATTCAACGAGGAAGGGAGTCCCCCGAAGATGGAACATAGCAAACCTCAGACGGTTCTATGGTTAGTCTCTGGCACTAGATTCCTAGATAGAGTAGCTTCTAGTACTAGATGCCTAGGCAGGATAGCCTCTGGCACTAGGTGCCTAGGTAGGAACTGATCCGGGCGTCAGATGCCCAGCAGAAAAGCCCCAAGGTTGGATGACCGAGGGGCATATAGAAGGACCCTCTGGTGCTAGACGCATAGGGAGTTTTTGTAACATGGGCATGCCCTTTGGTCGATTTTAATGAGAAGAATGAATGCGTGTATTATGAATTTGAAATTTAAAGATAGCTGTTATAAAATGAAAATGCTTATACACAAGTCAAAGCCTTCACAGATACAAAAAGGTTACATAATAGCAAAGTCTATTCTACTCCGGGGCCCTAGAAGAGGAGGCCCTGCGGGGGGGGGGGGGATTCTTCGGGTTTCCTGCCGACTCCTCCGGACGGCCAACTCCAACATCCGTTGCTCCTCATCCTGGTTCTGAGGGGCATCCGGATTGTTATCAGGGGCCCCCTCCAGCTCAACCACCGGATCGGATGCAGGGACGAGAACCCTGTTGGAGGCAGCATGACTCCCAATTCGGATTGGAGTTTGCTTTTGAACTTTTCGCTTGGTCTGGGCGCCCCCAAACTCCATGGCTTTCTTTTTCCAAACGAACCATCAGGAGGCTGGGAGCCGGTTCGTGAAATAGCGCACCGGATGTCCCTTCCCGGATGGGGTATCGGGCGTGTAATCTAGCCGCGACCGTCCGGAGCCTGGCCCGACGCCGCTCAGAAGCTTCTAAATCCAGGAGTTGAGGGGCGTGCTCATAACGTTCATAGGCCAGATCGACGTCCTCGGGGGAGGGGGAGGGGATGCGCGACAAAGATTTGGGGAGGATTTTCTGACTTAGAATGTTCTTCCTCCAGTTGTTTGCCGCCTGATAGGCAGCCGCCCAGACGCCCGAGGACCTTTCGAAACTTTCCATCCAAGCAATAAGATCATCGACTTCCCGAGGAACGTCGGTCAACACAGGAATGTCGACCTCCCCCTAGCGGAGGCCCAGCAGATTGTGAGACAGATAGACTATTACGAGTTGCTGCTGCAGGGTCCGGTTCCTAGTGGCCAACCTCTCGTTTTCGGTCTCAAGGGTGGTAACTTGTCTACGGAGCTCGGTCTGATTTTGCATCCGCATGCACTTGTTGTAGTATAAGATAACGTCATGCCACACCTCATCTAGCTCCTTCTGGATTCGGACTTGAAAATTGTGGTGCTGAGCCTCCTGCTCCGACATAATTTGGTCAAACTCTAGAACTTGGCCAATGCTCTCGAAGGTCAATCTATAGCATTTCGGCAGGGACCCAAAATCCTCTTGGATTTGGAGGAGACAAGTGAGCAGACAATCAGCATCCGGGAACTCCGATGTCAGAGGACCGAGTCCTCCCTCGACTAACAGGTCCATCAGCCCCGGACAGCCGAATCTGGTCCGCCTCGGGGAAGGAACCGGGGGTACTGGATTAATAGGTAGCCCCTAATCACAACAAGAACAGAGTAAAGACACAAGACTAAAGTATTAAAGGGAAAAACAGATCAAGTATTAAAGAAAGAAAGGAAAGAAAACGAGTGTAGAAAAAAAGAAAGGTCTTCATAATAACCGGAGAACCGGATGACAAGATACAAGGAATGTCAGAACAGAAAGAAGAAGGATACCCTAACGAACATTTTTGGAGTCTCCCTTCCCCCCGTCATTATCACTGACATCCGGCTCAGATTCATCTTCGGAACTGCCACCGAACAGCAACTCTGGAGATTGGACTGGTCCGGTACCCGCGTGAGCAGCAGCGTTAGGGCCGGGAGACGGAGAGCCTCCAGCTTCAATATCCTTCGGATCGAATAAGCCCCGGTAAAAGTCGAACATGGTGCAATACGGGGTAAAATTGTCATCCTCCGGGAGGTCGGATCCGGAGGGAGGAGTAGGAGGTAAAGTCCCGGGTAGCAGGACTACATCCGTAGACCAGTTCCGGACGTCTTCAGCAGACATGTGATTCTTCTGCAATGCTTCCCAGAGCGCAGGAGACAGGCCTTTCATCCCTCCCTTCTGGAGAACCTCCAGCAAGTGTAGTTGCTGAGCCTCGGAGTTGGGATTGAACCACTGCTTCTTGAACAAGGCACGGATTGACGGAGGGAACCAGCCTCGGATCTCCATATAGGTGTTGTGGCATTGATGCGAGCTTGCAGCGAGATTAAGGTCGGTTAGGAGATGGGATAGGGTCCCACTGGCCAGGACTTTATCGACAACAGCCTCGACAAAGTTTAGCTGATCCTGGTAACCGGAGTCCCTAGCCTCGGCCAGCTCCTACTCCAAACGGCTTATCTTCTCCTGAAGTCTAGCCGATGCCTCCCTCTCGGCCCTGATCTCCTCATCTTTCCTCTCCAACTGACGAGAAAGGAAGGACGAGAGGGCATTTTGAAACTCTGAGGAGTTGGCAAACTCAGAGCTTAACAGTTTGACCTACGAAAGAAGATGGAAATCTTTTAAAAAAAAGGGAAAAAGTCAAGAAAGGAAAAGAGAATAATAACTACCTGCTGACTAGAAAAAGTAACAGGATGTTCACTAGCAGCGGTCGGCGTCAAAGTCAGGGACCCGCTGTCTCGGGGCTTCTTAGCATCCTTACTGATGGCATCCCCAGACTTCCGCTTGTTTGAGTAGGATGGAGGAAGGGGAATGAAAGGAGCAGACAAGTTTGTATACTTGGCGGCCGGAGACCTTGTATCTGTAGATGACGAGGGACGGAAGGTAAACCTTCCCCGATCGGAAGACCCAACATCGCGAGTAAGATTCGGCGATGCTCCCGAAGTGGAAATTGAAGGTTCTAGTAAAGGCCGGGACCCGAGAGGGTTCAAAAGGGCATTCTGGAGGGTTGGATCAGAAACAAGAGCAGGAGTCGCCTCTGGGATGTCCTCATGGACCGGAGACTCGACCTCCACCACCTCGGGGATCCGGGCGTCGGGCTTTTTATGGTCGGGAAGCAGAGGCTTGACAGTCGAAGGAATTGGAGGATCAGAAGTGTTTGGCGGAGTATTGACCTTCGTAATTTTTGGCTTCCGACCGATCGGCTTGCCATTGGTTGACTCGGCCGTTTCAGTCCCGCACTACAAGAAAAAACAGCTATAGCAGCCGCGATTTTGGTTGCAATAGGTCTATTTTCCGTCGTAAATGACCATTTACGACCGTCCATGTGGGGCTCGTATAGATTCCCTCGTAAAAGGGTTTCCCGTCGTAATTGATGATTTGCAACCGTGAATAATGGTGTTGCTAATACTCTACGACGGGACACGTGGCCTGATGTAACTTACCATTTACAACGGAATATCTTGTCGTAAGTTATACAATTTTCTGATTAAATTTAATTTTATTAATATTAATTTTATTAATTAAATATTATTATTATTATTATTATTATTATTATTATTATTATTTTACTAATAATAATTATTTTAATTAATAAAACTGAAACTATTAAAAAGTATATCAATAAAAATAATATCATTAATTAATTAAAATATGTATTTACATATATAATCTGAAATAAAAAAATCATAGTATTTATATAATTCATTGATGTAGCAGCTTAAATAAATCAACAAATCTGCAGCATCTTTTTCAACAAATCTGCAGCATCTTCTTCAACAATTCAGCTCCAACCCTCCAAATAATCACAGGAAGCCTGCTCAAATGAATTAACAAATCTGCAACAATTCTTCTTCAACAATCCTTCTTCAACAATCCATTTAAGTCTGATATCACTCTATCGAAGACACAAGACAGATCCAAGGGCCGTGGAGATCCAACTATCACTTCCGATGCCTTCACAGCAGTAAGCCTAGTCACATCGTTCCCCATACGATCCATAATCTCATAGGCAGTCCTGCTCAAATGAATCAACATTATAACTTGATACATACTAGCGTAATCAAGAAAACTACTGTATCTATATGTTCCAGCACCATTGCATGATTATAAAGACAAGTGAACTATCTGGGTCTTACTTTGTAAGAAAACTCCAATAGCACCAGATGCACAAACATAGAGTTTACAAAATAACAATATTATGAAGATACTACAATTTCCTATCAAGCTCACTTGCAATTAGCATGAGTATACTCTTGTAGCTATGAATACACACACCTCTTTCTGTGTGTATCTCTATTTAGTTGCACACTTAAAAGATTGACATAAATACCAGTTAGGTAGTTTAAATTCAACATATTTCTTTCAAATGGTAAAATACCATCAATAATCAAAAAGATAAACTACCTTTGCAGGTTGATTGCCAGGAATAAAATTACAGCAGAATGAGTCTCTTTGATCAACATCACTTGGTAGAGGAGATTGCAAAAGCACACTACCATAGTGATGCCGAGTAGAGATCTGCAATCAAAGAATGTACACTTCCTCCTGTGTCGCGGCAAACTCCATCTTGTCACGCTCATCCTGGGTTATCTCCGACTCCCTCCTCTCCTCCGGCACTTCCTCTTCCTCTGAGGCTTCCGGGTCCGGGTGCGCCGGAGCCTTTCCTTAGCGTGTTTGGTCCCTCATTTGGCGTAGGGTGAGATCCTCCTCGGCTGCTTCGGCCCTTCTTCCTCCAGAACGAGTAGTTATAGGAGAGGATCCTCCCCCGCCTCTTCATGGTGGCCGACCTCGTGGTGGCATCTCAGTGCTTTTTGAGAACAAAGATCGTGTCCCACTGGGCGTGCCAACTTGATGCTGCCCGCCTGGTCAGTCCGAATGGTCCCCTGATCCCTGATCCAATGACCTAGCCCTGCAAGACAGAGCCCCGGGAGGTACCCGAGGGTAGACCCTCCGGCGTGATGATGAAAGATGGATCCCGGGAGAGAAAAGGGGTATTCACTAGAATAATGAGAAGATATTTACTTAAAATAGTGCTGAGGAGCACTATATATACAGTGACCCATGCTCTCCGTGTGGTCCATGCTCTGAGTGTCTTCTAGTGTGCTTGTCCTCATCCAAGTTGTACGAACCCGGATGCTGCCATACTAGCTTACATCATAGTGGGCCAAGCCCATGCTACTGCCGAGTAGTTGGGCCTGGGCTTGGTATCACCACTCACGAGTCCAAAGTTGTATTTATAGGTGTAGGTGGTGAGACCCAAACCCAAAGGCAGTGGTCTTGCTTGTTTGTCCTTATCCGGGGACAGGTCATATTCATGTCCTTTGTGTCCCCGGGTAACGTTATTCTAGTTGACGTCACTCATGGACCGGACCACTGCTTGGGCCGGAGTCCAGATATGGCCAAAAGAGCTTATCACCACAAGCCCCCCGAGACATCAGATCCATCCGGAGGTGCCAGGTCCGGAAGAGGGGTCCCGTGTCTCATCTTGTAGTGGCGGCTCTTCTGTCGAGCAAGCCTCTTTTAATCACGTCTAGTTCTGCTCCTGGGATCCGCCCGAAGACATTAGATCCGACCCGTAAGCAGTTCCGGTGCCTTCCTTTCGAGCGGAGCGCCCGACCACGCGCCAGGCGTTCGGCCTTCCCCCACACGGAGCGCGTGTCTGTAAGTGCATTTATGAAACGCGCGCGCTAGCCTCATAAATTTGGTGTTGTCAATCGATAAATTCTTTTCTCTCTTTTCAAGAGAGCAATCATGTCACCTCGGGACTCGGCCCCCTCATTCCATAGGATATCTATAAATGGGGGTTTTATTCAATCACTTTCAAGTTTCTCATTTTTCTTGTTTTTTTCTCCCGTTTACTATTCTTCCTTTCCTTCTTATTATCTATCCTCATCATATACCCTCCATTTCTTCTCTTTCGACTATGGCATCTAACAATCATGAAAAAGACTTTCAAGCCCCCCATAATCAAGATCCGGAAAACGAACGGAAGGAGGAAACCTTGGATGATGAGGGTGATGCTACCCAGATGGAGGTGGGGGCAGAGAAGATAGGAGAGAGAATAAGGATATATTGAGAGAGTTTTTAGTCTAATAGAACATACCTTTCTCCTCAAGTCCAAAACTGTATTTATAGGTGTAGGTGGTGAGACCCCAACCCAAAGGAAGTTGTCTTGCCTGTTTGTTCTTATCCTGAGAGAGGTCGTATTCATGTCCTTTGTGTCCCCGGGTAACGCCATTATAACTGACGTCACTCATGGACTGGACCACTGCTTGGACCGGAGTCCAGATACGGCCCATTGCCCATATATATCACCATTACCTACTATCCAAACCCAAGCCCAGCACCTGCCTAGCCTAGCCCTAAACCTTTTTATTTAGAAAATTACCTAAACCTATTGTTTATATAGAAAATTAATTCAACCGTCCTAAATATTATTTTATTAAAAATCAGAAAACTCATCCGTCTCATACAGAGTTGTAATTACAGTAAAAAGTCGGAAAAATCTTGAAATTTTGTTCTATTACTTTGTTTCATAAACCAGTACACCTTATAAGTATGATTTTTTGGAGTATCATTCAATAAAAATGAGTAAAAGGAGAAGAGTAAAACTGAATTTTTGTCAAATTTTGAGCTCAAATTTAGTTGATTTTTGAAGAAAAGTGGGTAAAGTGATTTATGTTTTTAGATTCTCCACCACAAACACTGCAAAATGGATATCTGAGCATTCAATTTGAATCAAAGATGAATAAGTTATGAATGGTCAAACTTGGACACTCGACATAAGGAATGGAATAAAGAGTCATGAGAAATGTGGCTTATCCCACATCGGAAAATAACAAAGGAAATTGTGTGTTTAAAAGTTTTGACAAATCTTAAGGGTTCAACATTGTCTAAAACGAACATGGAACAAACTTGGCACTGAAACTTGATGGGCCGAATTGCGTGCAAATCATGCACACTAACACATGGGTTGGCCCGACCCACCATTACCTACTATCCAAACCCAAGCTCAGCACCGGCCTAGCCCAGCCCTTTACCCTAGCCCTAAACCTTTTTTATATTTAGAAAATTACCTAAACCTATTTTTTATCAAGAAAATTAATTCAACCGTGCTAAATATTATTTTATTAAAAATTTAAAAACTCATCCGTCTCATGCGGAGTTGTAATTACAGTATAAAGTCAGAAAAATCTTGAAATTTTGTTCTATTAATTTGTATCATCAACCAATACATCTTATAAATATGATTTTTGGAGTATCATTCAATAAAAATGAGTAAAAAGAGAAGAGTAAAAATGATTTTTTGTCTAATTTTGAGCTCAAATTTAGTTGATTTTTGAAGTAAAGTGGGTCAAGTGATTTATGTTTTTGGATTCTCCATCACGAACACTGCAAAATGCATATCTAAGCATTCAATTTGAATCAAAGATGAAGAAGTTAGGAATAGTCAAAGTTGGAGACTCGACATGAGAAATGGAATAGAGAATCGTTAGAAATTTGTCTTATCCCACATCGGAAAATAACAACGGAAATTGTGTGTTTATAAACTTAGACAAATCGTAAGGGTTCAGCATTTTCTAAAACGAGCATGGAACAAATTTGTCACTAAAACTTGATGGGCCGAATTGCGTGCAATACATGCACACGGATACATGGGTTGGCCCGACCCACCATTACCTGATGCTACCAGCTTCCAGTTCCGGTCTGGAGTACAGCAGGTTCCACCGGTCCGGAGAATATCAAGTCTGTGGTCCGCACACTCTCACCTAATAGGCCTGCAAAACAACGCCCCGAATTATCCCGATGATAGCTACTCCGGCATGATGATGAAAGAGGGCCTTTGAATAGGAGAGAGAATAAGGATATATTGAGAGAGGTTTTAGTGTGATACAACATACCATTCTCCACAAGTCCAAAGTTGTATTTATAGGTGTAGGTGGTGAGACCCCAACCCAAAGGCAGTGGTCCTGCCTGTTTGTCTTTATCCGGGGACAGGTCATATTCATGTCCTTTGTGTCCCCGGGTAACGCCATTCTAACTGACGTCACTCATAGACCGGACCACTGCTTGGGCCGGATTCCAGATATGGCCCATAGCCCATATCACCACTAGCCCCCCGAGACATCGGATCCATGCGGAGGCGCCTGGTATGGAAGAGGGGTCCCGTGTCTCATTTGTAGCGGCGGCTCTTTTGTCGAGCGTGCCTCTTTTAATCACGTCTTGTTCTGCTCATGGGATCCGCCCGAAGGCATTAGATCCGACACGTAAGCAGGTTCCGGTGCCTTCCTTTCGAGCGGAGCGCCCGGCCACGCGCCAGGCGTTCGACCTTTCCCCACGTGGGGCACGTGTCTGTAAGTGCATTTATTAAACGCGCACGACAGCCTCATAAATTTGATGTTGTTAATAGATAAATTGTTCTCTCTCTTTTCAAGAGAGCAATCATGTCGCCTCGGGACTTGGCCCCTCATTCCATAGGATTTCTATAATTGGGGGTCTTTGTCAATCACTTTCAAGTTTCTCATTTTTCTTGTTTTCTTCTCTCCTTTTCTATTCTTCCCTTCCTTCTTATTCTCTCTCCTCATCATATCCCCTCCCTTTCTTCTTTTTTCAACTATGGCATCTAACAATCATGAAAAAGACTTTCAAGCCCCCCGTGATCAAGATCCTGAAAACAAACGGAAGGAGGAAACCTGGGATGATGAGGGTGATTGGTGAACGTCGTTTCACTCACACAAATAAAACCTGCAATACACTAAGGATAAAATCCAAGCACAGTGGTAAGCAAGGTCGAATCCTCAGAGAACGGTGTGAAACTATTGATTAACCTACTAATTAAATTTTGTTAAGCAACCACACTTTAAAGTGAGATTTGTTTGATTTTAACTACGGAATACTAAAACAATAAGACACACGAGCATTGCAAATAGAATGCAGAAAATATATATATGATGAAAGAAACCGGCTTAAGCTAATCAGTTAGTTCAATCATTGATCATTGACACCTACAGTTCATTTATTCTCTACAAATCAACCAGTTATAAGAGAGCAAGTATTCACTGAACCCTCCAAATTCCCCCTTAATTATTCGATCGCAAACAAGTATTTGCTAAACCTACGACTTCCCTAATCAAAGTGTCCTAGCAAGTATTCGCTATACTAGATAAACACTTTAAAATCATTAAGATCTAGGAGAACCCAATTCATATAATTAAGCACGTATTCGCATGCAAACATTACCCACTTAACTGTTCATCATCCCTGTTATTATATAGTCTGTATCAGTTATCTATTGTATAGACATGAATTTTGCTACTTTTATTAGCTCTAGCCTAACAAGATTAAGGTGATCAAGCTTAAGCATGCAGACAGATTATATCATAAACAATCAAGAACCCGTAGAGATTAAACTTCATGCAAGCATTAAGTCTCACAATTCATGAACCACTTAATTAACCTAAGCCGATTAAAAGAATTTAGCTACTCATGCTTAAATCATACACATAAACAATTGATGATTTAAACATAATAATAATAAAAGAATTAGAAAGAAAATACCACACTTTATTATTGATGAATGTTGCTGCCATTGGCCAAAAATCACAGTGAAGAAGAAGAATGTCGTTCGAGTAATGCTACGTACGGTCTCTCTTCCTTCTCCGTACAAAAGAGTATTTATCTCTTCCCTCAAAATAATCCTAAAAATACTACCCTTATTTGTAGCAATAAAAATATATCTAGAGAATATTAAGAGTTCTAATCCTAGTGTGAATATCACACAATTATTATAAATACCAGAAATAGAAAATACAATTCCACTTAATTAGGGGAAAGGGAGAATCTTCTTCAATCTTTATTTCTTCTTCCCTCATGCCGAAAATCACATCTTTCGAAGTTTAACTGAATCCTTTTTAGAATAGGATTTCTGCTTTCTCTTTCTTCTTTGGGCTCCAAGACTTCTTTTTGGCCCAACAGACTGGATTTGTCCTTTTCTTTATTCATGGACAGCAACTAGTAACTCCTAAAGAAGGGATCGAACACTACCTCATTAAAAACCCAGTGGGAAAAAAGAGTGTAGTAATCCCCTTTCATCAATTTCACCTCAGTCCGGGTCTACTTTACCGAGCAATTTAGTGATCGTTAAACGAAGCACAACTCTGCCAAATGAAGGATTTCGGATAAGGGTCAACTGGATCAGCATCCTTCAAGTGCTCTAAATCATATCAAAACAGCTCCAAAATAGCACTTCTTGCTCCTCTTGCTCATCTCAAGCGACATTTGTAATCTGACATCAAATACAACTCATAAGTGCTAAATGACACAGAATATATCATTAATAATCCTCAGAAATACACACATATTATCACCATATCAGTGATGCTACCCAGATGGAGGTGAGGGAAGTGAAGATAGGAGAGAGAATAAGGATATATTGAGATATTTTTTAGTCTAATAAAACATACATTTCTCCACAAGTCCAAAGCTGTATTTATAGGTGTACGTGGTGAGACCCCAACCCAAAGGCAGTGGTCCTGCCTGTTTGTTCTTATCCGGGGAGAGATCATATTCATGTCCTTTGTGTCCCATGGTAACGCCATTCTAGCCTAGCCCTAAACCTTTTCTTTTATTTAGAAAATTACCTAAACCTATTTTTTATGTAGAAAATTAATTCAACCGTGCTAAATCTTATTTTATTAAAAATCAGAAAACTCATCCGTCTCATACGGAGTTGTAATTACAGTACAAAGTCGGAAAAATCTTAAAATTTTGTTCTATTACTTTGTTTCATCAACCAGTACTCCTTATAAGTTTGATTTTCTTGAGTATCATTCAATAAAAATGAGTAAAAAAAGAAGAGTAAAACTGAATTTTTGTCAAATTTTGAGCTCAAATTTAGTTGATTTTTGAAGTAAAGTGGGTAAAGCGATTTATGATTTTGGATTCTCCACCACGAACACTGCAAAATGGATATCTAAGCATTCAATTTGAATCAAAGATGAAGAAGTTATGAATAGTCAAACTGTGACACTCGACATGAGGAATGGAATAAAGAGTCATGAGAAATGTGTCTTATCCCACATCGGAAAATAACAAAGGAAATTGTGTGTTTAAAAGCTTTGACGAATCTTAAGGGTTCAGCATTGTCTAAAACGAATATGGAACAAACTTGGCAATGAAACTTGATGGGCCTAATTGCGTGCAATACATGCACACTAATACATGGGTTGGCCCGACCCACCATTACCTACTATCCAAACCCAAGGCCCAAAACTGCCTAGCCCAGCCCTTTATCCTTGCCTAGCCCTAAACCTTTTTATTTATTTATTTAGAAAATTATCTAAACCTATTTTTTATCTAGAATATGTATTCAACCGTGCTAAATATTATTTTATTAAAAATTACAAAACTCATCCGTCTCATACGGAGTTGTAATTACAGTATAAAGTCGGAAAAATCTAGAAATTTTGTTTTATTAATTTGTTTCATCAACCAGTACACCTTATAAGTATAATTTTTTTGGAGTATCATTCAATTAAAAATGAGTAAAAAGAGAAGAGTAAAAGTGAATTTTCTTCAAATTTTGAGCTCAAATTTAGTTGATTTTGGAAGTAAAGTTGGTCAAGTGATTTATGTTTTTTGATTCTCCACCACGAACACTGCAAAATGGATATCTAAACACTTAATTTGAATCAAAGATGAAGAAGTTATGAAAAGTAAAAGTTGGACACTCGACATGAGAAATGGAATAAAGAGTCATGAGAAATGTGGCTTATTCCACATCGGAATATAACAAAGGAAATTGTGTGTTTATAAGATTTGACAAATCTTAAGGGTTCAGCATTGTCTAAAACGAACATGGAACAAACTTGGCACTGAAACTTGATGGGATGAATTGCGTGCAATATATGCACACTAATAAATGGGTTGGCCCGATCCACCATTACCTATAGCCAAGCCAAGCCCCAGCCCAAGCCCTAACCTAGCCCTAAACCTTTTTTTTAGAAAATTATCTAAACCTTTTTTTATTTAGAAAATTATTTCAACCGTCTTAAATATTATTTTATCAAAAATCAGAAAAATATTACGTCTCCTACGGAGTCGTAATTACAGTACAAAGTCAGAAAAATCTTGAAATTTTGTTCTATTAATTTGTTTCATCAACCATTACATCTTATAAGTATGATTTTTTGGAGTATCATTCAATAAAAATGAGTAAAAAGAGAAGAGTAAAACTGAACTTTTGTCAAATTTTGAGCTCAAATTTTGTTGGTTTTTGAAGTAAAGTGGGTCAAGTGATTTACGTTTTTGGATTCTCCACCACGAACACTGTAAAATAGATATCTAAGCATTCAATTTGAATTAAGGATGAAGAAGTTATCAGTTATGCTCAAGATGGGATTCCATTGAACTTTTGTTAGGCTTATTCTTCAAAATATTGAGGCAGTTATGTTTTATGTGCTTATAAATTGTTCAGCAGCTGGTTTCTTTTCTTCAACCAGAGGGATCAAATAGGGAGACCCCGTCTCCCCATTCCTCTACAACATCATCACTGAAGCCTTTTCTAGAGGTATTAAGGAATTTATAAGGTTACAATACCTGGAAAGTTTTGCAATGCCTAGAAATGTCAGTACTATCTCCCACCTAATGTATGCTGATGATACAGCCATTTTCATTAGTGGGAGGAAGAGGAATCTTAGGAGGCTGAGGTCTTTTTTACAAGCTAATGAGTCAGTTTCTGGACAGAAGATTAACTACTCAAAATCTGAGTTCTTCATCTACCACAGAACTGCATCAGACAAGATCAGGGTGACTAGAAGAATACTGGGAATGAGGATTGGTAAAATGCCATTTACTTATCTTGTTGTTCCAGTATTTAAGGGGAGAAACTTGGTGAAACATTATTTCCCCCTTCTGGAAAGAATGGAAAAACCAACTCAGAACTGGAAAAATCAGTGGTTAACCTCTGCTGGTAAACTTATATTGATTAACCATGTTTTGTTGGCAATACCTACCCACACAATTGCAGTACTTAAACCTCCAAAATTAGTAGTGAAGAGGATGGAAAGAATCTGCTCAAAGTTTTTTTGGGGTGAATCTGAATTTGGGCAAAGAAGAAGTTGGAAGAAATGGTCAGGGTTGTGCCTTCCAATTGCAGAAAATGGGCTTGGAATTAGGGATATCAGAACAGTGATTGATGCCTTCTCTTACAAAATTTGGTGCAAATTGCAGCATAATACAACACTCTGGACTAAACATCTCTGGTCTCTACCTCAAACTTACAAAGTATCACAGACCTGGTCCAGGATTTGTGCTATCACAGAGGTGGCCAACTTTCATTCACAAGTGTTGGTGGGTAAAGGTAACAGCCCCTTTTGGGATGCCAATTGGCTAGGTGACGGAGCTCTGTATTATAAATGGCCTCAACACATTGATCTCCCCTTCCCCGACATTACTATTTCTGAATTCTTTAGCAGAAAGGGTTTCTACATTAATTTGCTAGAGCCATATCTGGCTACCAACCTGATTCTTGTTTTGCAGGCAGCAGTACTCATATATGAGCACCAGGATAGGCTCATTTGGAAGCCTGGAGCAAATGGTGAATTTTCCATCAAGTCAGCATACCAGGCAATCAGACAAAGACAGCCCCCTCAGGCACACATTGACAAATCCTGGGACAAAGCTCTACCAAAAAAGGTATCCATTTTCATTTGGAGAATGAGGAACTCTCTCTTGCCTTTCCCTGCGATCCTAGTCAATCTAGGATTCCACCTCCCATCCAAATGCATATTATGTAGCAACCAGGATACTATAGAGCATTATTTTAATAAATGTCTGGTAAATGGTCAAGTGTGGTCACACATGCATAGAGTTTTGTTAATTCAACCACCCACCTTCCTGAATTTTAGAGCAAGATTACTTTACTATCTTTCATGCAAGGGTCTCTCCAAAGCCCATTCAGTAGTAATCAGAATCACTGTTGCAGTGACCTTCTGGCATGTATGGATAAGGAGAAACAGACTCTTGTATGATGAGTGTAAATTTTCAACCTCTGAAATATGTTTCAAAATTATTAAACAAGTCTCACTAATTTTTACAGCACACCATTTAGTTGGAAACTCTGTCAGGAACCATTTTTTGATTAGCTCAAATCTGGTACCTTTTCTGAGACAGAAAAGACCAATGTTGATTAAGATCATTAAGTGGTTTCCTCCAGATAGAGGCCTATAAAATTAACGTAGATGCTGCTTATAAGAATGGACAGTGTGGGATTGGAATTATTGTAAGGAATGGACAGGGTGCCACAAAAACTATAAGGATGAAATATTTGCCAGCAATCTCTCCTCTCCATGCTGAGTTTCTGGCAATCAAGGAAGGACTCACAGAAGCTTCACAAGGAGATACAACATCCTTCTGCATTGAATCTGACTGTTTGCTTGCAGTAACAGGTATCTCTAAACCTATTACAACAGTCTGGAACCTTTACTCCATCTGTACTGACATTAAAAATATGAAGGACAATGTTCCCATTACACATATCTTAAGGGAGGGTAATAAACCTGCTGATTACCTTGCAAAAAGATGCCTTCAATTGTGCTTAATTGAGACACTAAATTTTAATCAAGCCCCTGATTTACTCAAAGGCTTACTTAGGCTTGACAGGCTGGGAATTGCCTCATGCAAAATTATATGAAACAGTTGCTACTAATAGCTCTGTTACATGTGCAGGTGAAGTATGCTGCTCACAAATCTGGAGTTCTTTGGACAAAAATAATCTGGACAGGAAGGACATGGACACTACATGGAAGCTGCATTATTGCAATACTAGAGACTGCAGAAGCAATTTTTTGTGTAAATATTGCCTTAGCTAATGGGAATATTCTGATTTTTCATTCCTTCGTGTGGCTAAGTTTTGCTTCGGTCTTTGTTGACTCGATCACTAAGTTTCTCCCCGTTCGTGTAATGAAATCTGAATATCACATTACCATTAGCAAGGTTTTAGGGAATAGGCATTATTTTTGGCCATCCTTTTTGGCTTTTGGAAGCTTAAATGCTTCACTAGCTCATTTGTATTAACATTTTATGCCTAATGGCATATTAAGTGGTTCGGGAAGCCAAATAAATTTCCTCCAACAATGGTGGTTTTAATTTAAAAAAAAACAAAGATGAAGAAGTTATGAATAGTCAAAGTTGGATACTCGACATGAGAAATGGAATAAAGAGTCATGATAAATGTGGTTTGTCCCACATCAGAAAATAACAAAGGAAATTATGTGTTTATAAACTTGGACAAATCTTAAGGATTCAGAATTGTCTAAAACGAACATGGAACAAACTTGGCATTGAAACTTGATGAGCCAAATTGCGTGCAATATACGCACACTAATACATGGGTTGGCCTTACCCACCATTACCTACTAACCAAGCCCAAGCCCTAGCCTGTCACCCTATCCTAGCCCTAAACCTTTTTTTTTGGAAAATTATGTAAACCATTTTTTTATTTTGAAAATTAATTCAACCGTGTTGAATATTATTTTATTAAAAAATCAAAAAACTAGTACGTCTCCTACGGAGTTGTAATTAGTATCTTGCGAAGATAAGAGCGTGGTTTTTTCGAGAGAAACACTTTTGTTTTGTTCGAGGAGAATTTGAATGGATGTTTTTTTTAGTTTTAATTAAGAGTTTTCTTTGGAAATTAAGGCCATGTGTGTTCTAGGATCTTGGGGGTTTTGAATTTTGGAATTTGCTCTCCAAGATCCAAGACCTTATATGTCTTGCTATGGTTTAGTTTTTTGGGATTTACTCATAAATCTCATTATCCAACCAAGTTTTGCCACCATTTTTATTTTATATTTAAACTATTATTATATTATTTATGTTGATAAAATTGAAATATTATAAATATGATTATCACTGTCCCGAAAAGGATATTTATATTTTGAAATATCATATATACAATTATTTAATTTTGATTTTGGTCGGTTCAAAATTACTGACCCCACTTTATTTGTGAAAAGTATATCATAATATAATTTTAAGAAATATAATTTATATTATTTTATACTAACTTGTTGGACCGCACGTTGTACGGTATATTATGAACACTTTTAAAAGAATTTAATTTGGCACAAAGTGTAAATTAAATTTTAGGTATGAACTTGAATAGTAGATTTAATCGGATTGAATTTTTATCATGCATGCAATTAATTTAGTTGATTTTATTTCAAAATATTTTAGTTAAAACAGACCAATTTATTATTACAAAATCAAACAAAATTTTTAATAACACACGGTTTCTACATAGATATTAATACTTGAAAATCTGCTTGTGCAATTTGTAACACTTGTAAATATTAAAATAAATCTTGAATTAGATAATATTTGCATAAGTGTAAATGTAATTGATCAAACTATTTTTCTCTATCCTTACATAGCGTAGAAGCTAACCTATTGAAAATATAAGTTTAACATACCAAAATTGAACCACACAACGAATCGTGTAAAATAATAGCATGTAATGCATAACTTATAAGTTTTAGTTTCATAATAGAAAACAAATAAATTTGTAAGAGATTTTGCTTTAATGAGTATATGTTTTTTGATAGTGAATGATCCATAAGTATGTGTTATCGTTAGAAGTTTTTCCACGTGTTACTGTTGTTACTCTTTTAAGTATGTGTTTATAAAAATAAGAGCAATAGTAAATTGTTATATTTTTTCAAAGAGGTAATCATTCATTTATAATTTGGTACATCAAATTAATATTTTTAAGTTACTAATGAATCTTGGATTTTTTTAACAATGTATATTTGATTAGTTTTATAAAAACAATGATTATAAGATATAAGTAAGTTTCTATTTATAATTTGGCGCATCTTATTAATACTTTTAGGTTAGTAATGATTTTTTGATATTTTAAGAATTTATATTTTGTTAGTGATACACAAAAGAATAATGATACTTTCACATTTTATAATTTGGTACATCATATTTATATTTTTATAAAGTTAGTAATAAATTTTAGGAATCGTAACAGAATATTGATTACTACGCTGAGGATCCTAAAATAGCCAATCAAATAATTTTATAAAGTTTAGAAATGGATGTATATATTTAATTTCCATCAAAACTCTTTTAATTAAAAGAAACAAAAAAAAGAATATATAAAAATGGTAGGCACCGGAATATGGTGAACTTGCGGTGGTTATGTGGTGGTTTTCATCAAAACTACGTAGTTTAATATTTTTTATTACTTTATTTATTAACCGGAGCAATAACTCTTCTAGTTCCCTTTAGGATAATTATATTAAAAATACAATATTTTATTTTTATCGTTTTGGCAATGCAAGTCGACCAATTTTATTAAAATTGGATGGGTTCAAAAATTATGAACTAGTCACTTTATTTCAAAAAATAGATTGGTGTTATAGTCGCGATGTAGCATCCTGATGATCTGCCTCGTTGGCGGATGGGATGAACCTGCTAAGAATCAAGAACTCTCAGTCAGGGCGGGGCGGCTAATTGTTGTTCCCGCTCCGATGCTAAAGTCAGTAGACTGATCGGAGAGTGGGTATGTGTTTGTTTGTGTTTAGTCAACTTACCTCTCTCTTGTGTGATAGAGAGATCTATATAGTGCTAAAAAGCTGACCCTGGTCACATCAGACCACGTCGTTAGGTGGTCTGGGAGATTCTCCTGCCAGGGATGGTAAAGCTGTTGTCTGCTGTCGGGTCTGATCCGATCGTCATGCAGGATGAGGGGTCGGGATGAACCATACAGGATGGTGAGATGCCCGACCCTAACAAGTCCCCCCAAGTCCGAGCTCGAAATGAAGATTCAAGCGTGGGGTTTTAAATGGGCTTTTGGAATCAGTGCGATAGTGGGCCTTCTGACTTAATTGCATGTCTGCCACGTGTCGTCACTTTTCCTCGGGGATGCGGATGGTTTATTCTTAGTAAATGTGCAACTTTTTGGCAACCGACATTATTGCTTTAACTACTCGCATAACTCCCCCCTTTTTTATTCAAATTTGAAAATGCTCTTCATCTTATCTCCTTCCTTCCGTCACAAACTCGCTCTCTTCGCCCTCAGGTATTCTGCACTTATCATTTAGTTTCCTCTTTCTGTGCTTTCTCGTTCGTGCCTTTGTCGTGTTTCTCCGATTTCGGGCATGGCGGATGTCCCTATTTCCGGCGTGTTCTGCCAGATTACCGACGATGAAGTGGCTGAGTTCATCCAGATCTGTCGAGATACTGAAGGCCTCTAGATTCCTGATATGGCGAAGTCCATTGTCCGGCCTAAGCCCAGCGACAACATCAACGCTGCTCCGGCGGGCAAGGTTCCAGTTTACTACGAGCACTTGACTCGTTGCAGTGTCAGGTTCCCCCTTACTCCTTTCTTTCAATCTACCATGTGCTATTTCGACATGACTCTGGGCTCGATTACGCCGAATGTTGTGCGGAATATGATTGGCTTTGAGACGTTGTGTGGTGCTCGTGGAGTTGTCCTCTCTGTTACCCTGTTCATGGTGTTCTTTTATACCGGTGGTGGCGACAACGAGGATGGTTGGGGCCATATCAAGATTCGCCCCAAAGCTGACCTGCACATCCTGACTGGTATGCCCAAAACGCGGGACTGGAAAGTGAAGTTTATGTTTGTTGATGAAGATGTAGTGTATGGTCCTGCCGCTTTGCGCCCCCGTCAGGCCGTGGGTTATCCCGAAACTTACGGCCGTGCTCCAGATAGCGTGTCCCAGAACCGCTTGGCTGCCGCCATCAGAGCTCTGAAAGAGAGGCCGGAGAAATGGGATGTTCTGAAACTGGATGAGAGGCTGCGGGATGCTGGCCTACCTCATCGTCGTGTACTCCCCGCCATCCGGGATGATGCTGCTGTCGGTCAGGATGATGATAATGTCATCCAGGATGTTGAACCCGTCAGACAAGATGCTGAGAACTTTAGCCCGCCCGCTGAGCTGTCTGTCCCGAAACCTGGTCAGACCGACAAAGGCATGTAGCTAGGCTTAACTCCTTTGTTCACTTCTGTTTTTTTTTAGACATATCAACTGTTCTTTCCTCTTGACGCATTACTCTTGCAGCCATGGCTCATTGTCGTCCGACCATTGATGTGTCCAAGCTTGACCGCCCTTCCCAGCGCAGGAGGTTGGATGACAGCAGCAGCCCCCATCGGTCCGCTCAGTCGCATGATCAATCTTTCCAATCTGAACGGGATGGCAATGTTGATGGCTCCTCCGTCCTGTATCAAGATACCGAATCATCAAGGGGGGCTGCTGAAACCTGACCAGCTATTCCAGATGGGGGTCAGTGGTCACGATGCGTTCACCGATGTCGAGAATTCCTTATCCCTGCAACAAGCGTCCGGTCACTCAAGAGGTGGCCCGAATGTTATTCAGCCGATCGTGCCTGGCCAACAGCATGGTGGGCGAGCCCCGTCCCACACTGGTTTTCAGACTGATAAGGGTAAAACTAATGCTTCTAACGTTTTCCTGAGCTCGCTTGTCGGTCGGCTGGAGTACCTCAAAAAAGTGATGCCCATTGATCATTTCAGGGCCTTGGTGAAGAACCGGTGCTGAACCTTAATGGGGTCAAAAATACCGCGGATAATCTGGTCTCATCAGTTTTTGATGTAAGCCCTCCCCACTTGTGGTCCTTTAACATTTTGTTTTCTCCTTTGTTTTTCTTATCTTAACCTCGTAATTCTGCTTGTCAGGGCGCTTGCTCAACCCTTGTTGTTCTCTCTGACCTCAGCGCCTTGTGCTTAGCACGTGAAGAGGAAAAGAAAGTGCATCATGCCACCCTTGTTGAGCTCGGGGATGTGAAGAGGCAACTGGCCCTTGCTGATGCTGAGATAACCAAACTTCAATCTGCTGCTAAAGCTAATGCCGATGCTGAATGGGCGCCTGATGACTGGTTGGAGTCTGAGCAAGCGCTGAAGAGGCAACTGGATGCCATCAACGGCCAACTGGCGTCCGCCATCTCTGACGGGGAAGCGATGAAGATAGCGAAAGAGGCCAGTGAAGCTGCTTTGCAGGATGCTCAGAAGTCTGCAACTGAACTACAAAAGCGTCTGGATGAAGCCGTCAAGAAGGTTGGGCAAATGACCAAGGTGTCTGATGAGCTGGCAGCTCTGCGAACCCGCTATGCCGAATCTGAGGCCCAACTGAAGAAAGCGTTGGAGGATAAGGAAAATCTCACCGTCGACTATCAGACCGTCGTAACCTCCGGCATGCGTGAAGTCTTTTCCAAGGTGGCCCGCTCCGATCGTGCTGTCACACGCTCCTCTGCATTTCTGCGATGGGCGTACGCACTGGACAGTGTGTATGATGATTCTGCAGCCTACGCCATCGCTGCCTATGTTGGATATGGCTTCCCTGAGTATTTCTCCACGTTGTCCGGTGAGATGACTACTGCTGAGCTCGCTGCCTGGGAACCAGATGTTGCAGTCCCGCCTGTCGTCATGGACGGTCAAGTTGTGGCGGATGAAGGCCTCGTTAAGGATTTTGGAAGGTGCAGGCAATGACGTTCTGGTTACTACCCAGAACCATTGATTCAGATTCAGGTTTCATTTCCTTCTTTCTTGTTTTCTTTCTTTTGGACAATTCCTTTTAGTTTGTAATAACCCGTTATAGGGAAAAATTTGAACTCTTTGATTCTGTATTCCTGTGAAAACTTTTGCATTCGCATTATAAGCTATTGCCTTAGTATTTAACCTGTTTGGTTCACACCTTTGATATATCTTGTCATTTTGCTTATTCCTTGTTCAAGATGAGAACCCATCATCCTTCTTGATGAAGGGGGATGAGTCATCCTGATGAACTATCCAGGTGAAAATTCGGGTTACCCGTGTATGACTTGATGCCATATGTTCGGCTGTCTGCAGACTTGGAGGTCACTGAACCTTACCCAAGCCACCAGGATATGGGAGCGTTGCCCCATCCTTGGTTTTTTTTCTTCAAAGCCAAAGCTGCTAAGCCATGGACTTTGTTAATCGGTCTGTGCCGACATGGATTTTCATTGAAGAAAAACCCACCTTTTCTCCAAAACGGTTGCTATCCGAATTTGGAGAGGATATGATCTGCTCTGTTTGCTTTTCCGTATTTGAACAAAACCACGCCTACGTTCAGTACTCGAAAAGGGTGGCTAAGCCTCAGTCTCGGTCTAGCGGTCATGATCATGATCGTGTCATCCGACTTGCCCATGGGTGTGGAAATACACTTGATTGCATCCTTGCCTCTCCAGATGATATTTCTGGCACGTTTGGCAAGGATGCATCTCTGATGCTTCACAACCTGAGTGTGGAAAGTGTCGAGTGTTCTACTGCCTTGTTCGGTTAACCGGAGCGGTGGTCTGAACTGCCACCCTTAATGTCCATTATCACAAATTCCGATCACGTCATTCAACTTTCGAAAAGAGGTATGAATGAACAAACAAGAGATGATGTGTTCTTGAACTTAACACTTGAAATACATTAGCAAAGGAGAGTACAAAAGATACAATTTTAAGCGGGAGAACTGGATTTCCTCAAGATCGCCTCCCTCATGAGGGCAAAAGTCGCGATCTGTTCAGGAATCCGTTTTCCAAAAGCATTTCTCCATTATGTACAAACTAATTGGTACCTTTCTAGTGGACCTAACTCTGCTCAACCGTAGTAACGGTGGAGGTTCTCCATGTTCCACGTCCTTGGGACTGCTTCGCCCGATATGGTCCGCAGCCTGTATGCTCCGTTCCCCAGCACTTCTCCGACCACATACGGTCCTTCCCACGTGACATCCATCTTTTTTAGGCCTTCAACTCGGTTGGATTCATTCTTCCGGAGGGCCAATTCACCTTGCTTGAGGTTCCTTATGCGAACCCTCGCATTGTAGCGTTGCTCCACATACGATTTGTAGGCTGCCTCCTTGATCGTTGCCTGCTCTCTGGCTCTTTCCAGGTCCTCCAAGCTTTCCCTCAGGCGCTGTTCGTTGTCTGCTCCAGCATCCGGGATGGCCAATTGTGGCGACGGGATGATGAGTTCGGGTGGGATGATTGCCTCACTGCCGAAACAGAGAAAGTAAGGTGATTCGCCTGTTGCAGTTCGCGGCGTCGTCCTGTATGCCCAAAGCACTGATGGAAGCTCGTCCACCCAATTCCCTTTTGCACCGTCCAGCCTTCTCTTTAGCCCTTGCACGATCGTCCCGTTGGTCAGCTCAGTAAGGCTGTTGGCTTGCGGATGGGCCACTGACGTGAAACTTTGTTCGATGCCCATCTGGTTGCACCAGTCTCTGAACACTCCTCCTTCAAACTGGCGTCCGTTGTCACTGATGATTGCCCTGGGAAAGCCGAATCTGCAAACAATGTTTCTTCACACGAAACTGGTCATCCTCTTGTCCGTGATGGTTGCCAATGGCTCCACCTCGACCCACTTGGTGAAGTAGTCGACGGCCACCACCAAGAACCTTCTTTTTCCACTGGCTTGGGGAAAAGGACCGACTATGTCGATACCCCACTTCACGAACGGCCATGGACCTGTAATACTCTTCATGGGCTGGCCGGGTTGGGATAACACACGATCATGCACCTGGCACTGATGGCACGTCTTGACCACTTGGTTGGCATCGACCCTCATGTTGGGCCAGTAATAACCTGCTCGCATCGCCCTTAATGCAAGTGTCTGGGCCCCTTGATGGCTGCCGCCGCTTTTCCTAATGCTCTCGCCTCTTTCTGGTCGGGTGGTAATGCTCCGCTAAGCAGATAGTCCCGCATCGGTGTCAGCCAACATGGCGGTTCAGCTTCAATGACAGCGACCGCCATGCCTTCGGTTGATCTGGTTGACAGTGTTTCCACCAAAACTCCCTTGGACAGGTGGCTACTTGCTGTGGAGGCCAGCTTGCTGAGGGCATCCGCCCTTGTGTTCTCGGATCTGGGGACTCGGGTCACCTCAAATCCTTCGAACTGTATCGCCAAACTCTTCACCTTTGCCAAGTACTTCTGCATGGATGGCTCCTAGGCTGTGTACGACCCATTGAACTAGTTAGCCACCAAGGCCGAGTCCCCATACGTGTCCAGTTTTGTCGCTCCCAACGCTTTTTCTATCTCCATGCCTAGAATCAATGCTTCATATTCGGCCTCGTTGTTCGTAGCTGGGAACTGGAATCTCAACGTGTACGTCGTCTCCATGCCATCGGGATCCGTTACTATCAACCCGGCTCCCGATCCTTCTACACCGGATGCGCCATCCACATACAGCTTCCACCATCCCGCCTTGTCAACGCATCGTGGATTTCGTCAGCCGGCTCGCTTGGCACATTGATGGTGATTTCATCCTCTGTTTCGATCCTGGATGGCAACTCTGCCAGGAAATCGGCCATTATCTGCCCCTTGATAGCTTTTCTTGGAGCAAACTCGATGGCGTGCTCGCCTGGCTCTGTTGCCCACTTGGCCAACCTTCCCGACATTTCTGGCCTTGTCAAAATTTCTTTGAGTGGCTCGTTTGTCAGAACCACGATGGGGTGTGCTTGGAAATATGATCTGAGACGTTTCGCCGCATGGACTAGTGCCATGGCTAACTTCTCCTGGGCACTATATCTCAACTCGGCCCCCTGCAGCGTTCAGCTGACATAATAGCGTTGGATCTTGCTCACCTCCCTGACCAGTGCTCTACTGATGACTTCCATCCCGGCGGCTAGGTATAGGTATAACGTCTCACCTTGTTCGGGCGGGGACATGACTGGGAGATCCTTCAAGTGGTTTTTTAGCTTGATGAACGCTTCATCCTCAGCTTGGCACCATTGGATTGCTCATTTCGGCCCGATACTGTCTTTGAGGATCTTCCTGAATGGGAGTGACTTCTCCGCGGCTTGGGATAGGAATCTGTTCATAGCCGCCAATTTCCCATTCAAACTCTGCACCTCCTTGACGTTCCAAGGTGACTTCATCTCCAAGATAGCCTGGACCTTCTTTGGGTTGACCTCCAAACCATTGTTGGACACCATGAGGCCTAAGAACTTCCCGGCTCCGACTCCGAATTGACATTTGGCCGGGTTGAGCATCATGCCCGTTGCGTTTAGAGTCCTCAAGGTCTCATCCAGATCTTCCACAAATTTTTGTATGATACGCTCTTGATGACCATGTCGTCGACGTAAATTTCCATGTTGCGTCGATCTGTGCTTTGAAAATCCGGTCCACCACCTGTTGGTAAGTGGCTCCAGCATTTCGCAAGCCGAAAGACATCATCCTGTATGCGAACGCTCCTCGCTCCGTGATGAAGGCGGTTTTTTCGATGTCGTCATCCTTCATTGGGATTTGGTGATACCCCTTGTACACATCCAGGAAACATTTGATCGGGTAAGGCGCCAGCGCGTCCACCTTCTTGTCGATGATGGGCGTCGGGTAGCAATCTTTGGGACAAGCCCTGTTCAAAGCCTTGTAATCGATGCACATTCGCCAACTCCCATCTGACTTCTTGACCAGGACCGGGTTGGCTAGCTATGTCGGATATGGCACTTCCCGTAGGATTCCTGCGTTCACCAACTCGGCCACCTGTTTGTTGACTGCTTCGTTCCTTTCTGGGCACAGTGGTCGCCTCTTCTGCATGACTGGCGGGTGTGAAGGATCTACCCTGAGAGCGTGTTTGCCGAGTTCGGGCGACACTCCCGTCATGTTTGTTGCCTTCCATTCAAAGACCTTTTGATGCTTGATCAAGACTTCCAGAACTTCCTGTCGACTTGCCTCGGGCAAGTCTGATCCCACTTGGACGCCTTTGCATCCGTCTTTGTCAAGGAACATGGTCATGCATGATGACGATAAAGACTTGGGATCTTGGCATCCCGATCATATCATATGGACCGGGCGCCGAGGTGGCGATTCGTCATCTGAACGCTTGCGTTTCTTTAGCGCGTTTCGGTGGCATTCCCTGGCCTTTTGCTGATCACCCCGGACGGTTGCTATCCCTCCTTTGGTTGGGAACTTCAAAAGAAGATGAAGGGTCGAGACAATGCCATTGAGCTGAGCTAGCGTTGGCCTTCCCAGTATGAGGTTGTACGGGCTATGAGCCTTGATCACGATGAACTCCATGTCAACCTCTTTCCTGGTCGGCCTCTCTCCGACCCCAACTGGAAGTGTGATTGTGCCTTCCGGCCACACCGTCCTATCAGCAAAATCCACCAATGGCGTACTCGTCGGTACCAACTTGGCCTTGGTATTGTCATCTAGCTTCGAGAAGCAATGCCAATACATTATTTCTGCTGAGCTGCCACCATCCATGTACGCCCGATGAACCATTTTGTCCATGATCTGGACCGTGATGATGACCGCATTGCATCCGGCAGGGCGATCCGGGATGGGATCGTCCACCCCGAATGTGATTAGCTCATCCTTACCCAGTCTCCTATTCGTCGGACTGTGTTCTGGGGCTATTCTGCACCTAGGCTACTTTGTGAATCCGAGCTTTGTCCGGCATTCCCGCCTATGATATTGAGTATATCATTGCTTGCACGCCCTGCTGGCTATCGTTCTGGTGATGAATCATCTTCGTATTTGGCTCTTTTCTCATCTGGTCGTTCTGTGCGGGCCACCTCCTTGCCTTTGCCACGTGCCCTTTTGGCTCCTTGATCCTGGCCACCATTCCTGTTGGCGTATGTCGCCTTGTTGTGGGCCTTGGCCGTGGCAGCGAATTGTTTCAGTTGCCCTTTCCGCAGGCATGACTCGATGGCATTCTTCAAGTGGATGCAATCCTCTGTATCGTGGCCATGGTCGTCATGGTATTCACAAAACTTTTTCAGGTTTCGCTTGTTGGGGGGCATCTTCATGGCGCGCGGGGGCGGGATGATGTCGCGGCTTGCTAAGAAAACCTCTTTGGGCGTCTTCGTCGACGGGGTAAAAACCCTCTCTTGTACAAGTCTGGGGCCCAACCTATCCTTCACCGACGACGTCTTCTTCGCTTTGGCCGGTTGATCGTCCTGGATGAGCTTCTACTTTGGCCAATATGGTCGGGTCTCCTTTTGCATTGCCAGTTTCTTCTTCTTGGTGTTTTCGTCGGCTCGATGGAACATCTGCACCACCATGTGCAGCTCGTCTAACGTGTATATTGCACGAAGGGTGAGCTCTGAATCCAAGGCCTCATGATCCATACCTTGCATGAAAATTTTGATAAACCACCGTGGCTCGCCACGGTGCATCACCCTGTTGCTCACCTCGATGAAGCGCTCGTAATACTCCATCAGGCTCTCGCCAGATGACACCCTATGGCGTATCTTCATCAGGTCCTGGGTCGTGTTGGTGAACTTCCTTTTCTGCATGAACCTGGTGAGGAAAAGTTCCTCGAGCTGCGCGAAGCTGGAAATGCTCCCGTTGTCTAGGTTGGCGAACCACACCCTTGCTGCCTCCTTGAGAGTGGTGGCAAATACCTTGCACCACACGGGCTCAGGCGTGGCGTATGTTGACATGTTAGTTGTGAACGTGTGCAGATGGTCAGCCGGGTCCGACAGACCATCATATGTGCCCAGGTTTGGCGGGATCCGGAGGCGGGGGTTTGCGACGAACTCCGTGACCGCCTCTGAGAAAGGGCTTCCTCTTTTTTGGCAATCCGGGGCCTCGTAAAACACTGACAACCTCTGCTTGGCCAGTACTCTAGGCTTGACACTAGGCTTGTGAACATACATCATGGCCCATTCCCCGGGTTGGGATCTGGGGTTGCCTTCCTTCGCATTTTGATCTTCCCACTCCTCTTCTGAATCGTCCAGGATCTCGTTCCCGTCATCATCCAGCTCCGTGAGGATGGGAGCTTTGCGTTTTCCCCGGGTAGGCTCGTCAAAAAGCTTGGTCGGAGTGACTGTTTTTGCCAAACCTTCGAGGCGCCGCATTTTCGGCGGTGTACCTCACAGCTCCTGCAGCTGCTTGTTGATAGTAGCCTGTGACTCCAGGATCTGGCGGAGCATATCACCATCTTTGGATGTGAATGATGGTGAGGCGCCTGGGTGCCGAGCCTGCTCAGGCGTCGCCGAGATCGGCGTTGTTGCGGGGTTTGAGGGAGTGAATGGGTTTCCAGCCCCCTCATCACCCAGATCTGTGACCACCACCTCTGGCCGGGGGGTGCCGTGGTCTTGTCCTTCTCTGCTCATTTGCAGTGCGTGGGCTGTGAAGATAATCGGTAAATCCCCACAGACGGCACCAATGTTACAGTCGCGATGTAGCGTCCTGATGATCTGCCTCGTTGACGGATGGGATGAACCTGCTAAGAATCAAGAACTCTCAGTCAGGGCGGGGCGGCTAATTGTCGTTCCCGCTCCGATGCTAAAGTCAGTAGACTGATCAGAGATTGGGTATGGGTTTGTTTGTGTTTAGTCAACTTACATCTCTCTTGTGTGATAGAGAGATCTATATAGTGCTCAAAAGCTGACCCTGGTCACATCAGACCACGCTGTTAGGTGGTCTAGGAGATTCTCCTGCCAGGGTTGGTAAAGCTGCTGTCTGTTGTCGGGTCTGGCCCGATCGTCATGCAGGATGAGGGGTCGGGATGAACCATACATGATGGTGAGATGCCCGACCCTGACAATCGGAGTCGGTAATTTTGACCCGACCAATTTTAAAATTAAATAATAGTATATTTAATATTGAAAATTATAAAATATCATTTTCGCGACAATTATAATTATATTTATAATATTTTAATTGTATATCAAAAGTAAATATGAACATAAATGATATAACAATAGTTTAAATATAAAACCAAAATTGTGGCAAAACTTGATTGGATTTTGAGATTTACGAATAAATCCCAAAAACCAAAACCTGTGCAAAACATACAAGATCTTGGATTTTAGAGAGCAAATCCCAAGATCCAAAACCCCAGATCCTAGAACACACAAGGCTCAAGTACCAATAACATTTATTATTTTTCATACGTTTGAACTCACTAGCTATTTTTTTTTTTTAAATGTTTGCTGATGTTGGAATTATTAAATAGTTCCAATGTTTATTAGATTATGAATGTATTGAAATATAATGATAGTATAACTAAATTAAGTTTTTAAAAAGTCATTGTAGTTTTCAATTATGGTTCAACTGCCACTGACCAGTATATGTATTTCTGGTAGTGGTATGTATTTTTGGTTAGGATGTATTTTTTGGCATGACAACAATACTACATCAAATCTGAATCGGCTCAATGGTCAGAATGTTGAATGTTGAATTGGCTCAATCAGCTCAATTGGCTCAATATTGAATGTTGAATTGGCTCAATCAGCTCAATTGGCTCAATGTTGAATTGGCTCAATCAGCTCAATCGGATAAGCTCAATGTTGAATTGGCTCAATCGGATCAGCACAATGTTGAATTGGCTCAATCAGCTTGTGAATATGAAATTCAGAATGATTTCATTGATACGAGAGTGTACAATATATAATAAAAGAGAGTTAAACTAGGCTATTCTAAAATGGGAATGGATATATTCTACAACAATACAAGAATATCTCTAAATTAATTAAGATATTATATTATCCCTCAAGCGAAGCGTCAGATTCGAGGAGACGCAAAGCTTGGAACGAATCAGCTCGAAAAGCAGACGAGACAAGCCTTTGGTGAAGATGTCGGCCACTTGAAGAACAAATGGAACATGACTAATACGAGCTTTTTAGAGGTAACAAGCTCACGAACAAAATGATAGTCAATGTCTATATGCTTGACCCGCTTATGAGCAATCAGATTTTGAGCCAAGAAGATCGCGCTACTGTTATCACAAAGCAGAAGCGGAGTGGAGGACCGGGGAACCCGAAGTTCACGGAGAAGTTGACACAGCCAAGCAAGTTTAGCAGCAGTGTTCGCCATAGCACTATATTTAGATTCACAGCTGGAACGAGAAACAGTAGGCTACTTCTTAGCACTCCAAGAAACAATATTTACCACCAAGGAAAATAGCATATCCATAGGTGGAGCGGCGAGTCTCAAGACATCGAGCCTAATCAGCATCGGAGTAGCCAAGAATAGGGAGACTAGCAGGCGAATGACGAAACATCAGTCCATAGTGAAGCGTCCCACGAATATACCGCAGAATGCGAGTAACCGCCTGAAAATGATCATCCACGGGGGACTGCAGAAAATGACTTACAGAATTTACCGAATAAGACAAATAAGGGCGAGTAATTGTCAAGTACTGCAGCGCACCAACAAGAAAGCGATAGAGCTTGGGGTTTGAAAAAACAGGACCGGGAGAGCTGACAAGCTGCGAACCCAAAATAAACGGAGTAGAGACAGGAGCAGCATCGGTCATACCAGCTCGCTGAAGAACCTCCATGGCATACTTAGCCTGTCCCAGAAACAGCCCTGCCGGAGAGCGAGCGACCGTGACCTCAATTCCCAAAAAGTAATGAAGGGAACCAAGATCTGTAACAAACTCAGCATCAGCACGAGCAACAAACTTGTGGATAAGAGCAGGATCATTGCCGGTAAGGATAATGTCATCAACATACACCAACAAGTAGAGCACAGTCAATCCATCAGAGAAGAAAAATAAGGAAGTGTCCGTCAAGCAGCACTTGAACCCCAATAGCACAAGAAAGGAGCTGAACCGCTAAAACCAAGCCCGAGGAGCCTGCTTAAGCCCATAAATGACTTTCCGAAGACGACAGACAGAATCCGGATGAACAGGATCATAGTAACCTGCTGGTTATTCCATGTAGATCGGCTCATCCAGAACGCCATTGAGAAATAAAATTTTAATATCCAGCTGATGGAGCGGCCACGAAAATGTAACAGCCAGCGCAAGGATGATACGAACAGTAGAAGCTTTGACGACAGGACTAAAGGTATGAGTGAAATCAAAGCCAGGGAGCTGAGTAAACCCTTGAGCAACAAGAAGATCCTTGTATCTATCAACAGAACCATCGGGGCGATGCTTGATCCTATAAACCCATTTGGAGCCAACAACATTAGCATCGGTAGGGCGCGGGACAAGATCCCAAGTGTGTTGTTGGCGAAGAGCTTCCATTTCCTCATCCATGGCAGAAATCCAACGAGGATCCTTCATAGCCGAGCAAAATCCCCGCGGCTCAGTCTCAACAAGCAAGGCAGCAAGGAGTCCAGTCATCTCATAATCACCAAACCTACGATTTGCTGTAAGACTATCAGTTTGCAACCGAGTAGTCATGCGTCACGGAGGAGGGGGCGACGGATCTGCGTGGGAGTGGGATGAGCAGGAGAAACCGATGGAGACGAGGTCGGTGAATTTGGTGAAGAAAAGGTCGGTGAGGGACTGACCGATGAAACCGGTGATGGAGCTGGAGTTGAAACAGGTGACCGTGCTGAAGCCGTGTCGACTAATGGTGCTGGATCATCCAAATCCACAAAAACTGAAACATCCAAGGTGTTGGGAGCAACATAGTTGAATATGCAGCTGCCGGAAAGGAGGTCTCATCAAATCGGGCATGGCAAGTGAGGTAGACCTTCTTGGATGAGGGGTCAAGACAACGGAAACCCTTATATTGAGAGTTGTACCCAATAAAGATGCAAGCAATACTTCTCGGTGCGAGTTTATGAGGTGCAAAAGGTCGGGTATAAGGATAAACTCTACATCCAAAAGGGTGGAAATTAGAGTAATTAGGATGACGACCATATATAGACCAGAAAGTGGGGTGAGACATTACAAAGCACCGGTGTTGGGAGACAATTTATGGTATAGACTGCAGTAGCAAAAGCAACATTCCAGTAAGATGATGATAGCTGAGAGTGCATGAGCATCGAAAGTCCTATCTCCGTAATGTGCCTATGTTTGCGTTCGCCTCTACCATTTTGTTCAGGTGTAGCAGGACAAGAAATATGATGAAAAATCCCTTTGTCTAAAAAATGAGCCCGCGGACGCGAATTGGTGAATTCAGTGCCTCGCCATCGCTTTGAAAAATTTTATAGAGCAGGAAAACTGATTCTAATGCAGGTTGGATTAATAAAATATATGTTGTTTGATCAAGGATTCATACGAGGTCGAATTCGAGGACGAATTCTGTCAAACCCCGTGAGAATGATGCAGATGAAATTGGGCTTAATAATATGGAGCATTGGAATTTCAAGAAGTAAGTCCCATTATCAATTCATTGGCAAATTGGAAAAGTTTAACTCGTTTCCATATGGATTCTGGTTAATTTCCATATTTATAACTAGTATTCTAAATAGGATTAAGGAAAATATTTACATGTGTTACAGTCGCGATGTGCGTCCTGATGATCCGTCCTGATGATGAGATGGGATGAACCTGCTAAGAATCAAGAACTCTCAGTCAGGGCGGGGCGGCTAAGTGTCGTTCCCGCTCCGATGCTAAAGTCAGTAGACTGTTCGGAGAGTGGGAATGTGTTTGTTTGTGTTTAGTCAACTTACCTCTCTCTAGTGTGATAGAGAGATACGTATAGTGCTGAAAAGCTGACCCTGGTCACGTCAGACCACGCTGTTAGGTGGTCTGGAAAGATTTTCCTGCCAGGATCGGTAAAGCTGTTGTCTGCTGTCGGGTCTAGCCCAATCGTCATGCAGGATGGGGGGTCGGGATGAACCATCCGGGATGGTGAGATTCCCGACCCTAACAAGTCCTCCCAAGTCCGAGCTCGAGGTGACGGTTCGAGCGTGGGGCTGTAACTGGGCTTTTGGAATCTGTGCGATAGTGGGCCTTCTGTCTTAACTGCATGTCTGCCACGTGTCGTCACTTTTCCTCGGGGGTGCGGATGGTTTATCCTTAGTAACTGTGCAACTTTTTGGCAACTGCCATTATTGCTTTAACTGCTCGCATAACTCCCCCCTTTTCGTTTCAAATTTGAAACTGCTCTTCATTTTATCTTCTTCCATCCGCCATACACTTGCTCTCTCCACCCTCAGGTATTCTGTGCTTATCATTTAGTTTCTTCTTTTTGTGCTTTCCCGCTAGTGCCTTTGTCGCGTTTCTCCGATTTCGGGCATGGCGGATGTTCCTGTTCCGCCGTGTTCAGCCAGATCACCGACGATGAAGTTGATGAGTATCTGTCGGGATACTGAAGGCCTTCAGATTGCTGATATGGCGAAGTCTATTGTCCGGCCTAGGCCTAGCGATACCAACAACGCTGCTCCGGCGGGCAAAGTTCCCGTTTACTACGAGCACTTGACCCGCTGCAGCGTCAGGTTCCCTCTTACTCCCTTTTGCCAATCTGTCATGTGTTATTTCGACATGACCCTGGGCTCGATAATGCCGAATTCTGTGCAGAATATGATTGGCTTTGAGACCATGTGTGGCGCTCGTGGGGTTGTCCCCTCTGTTACCCTGTTCACAGTGTTCTTCTACACTGGTGGTGGTGACAACGAGGATGGTTGGGGCCACATCAAGATTCACCCCAAAGCTGACCTACATATTCTAACCGGCATGCCCTAGACGAAGGACTGGAAAGTGAAATTCATGTTTGTTGATGAAGATGTGGTGTTTGGTCCCGCCGCCTCTCGCCCAAATCAGGCCGTGGGTGATCCTGACACTCGTGGCCGCGCTCCAGATAGCGTGTCTCAGAACCGCTTGGCTACCGTCATCAGGGCTCTGAAATAAAAGCCAGAGAGATGGGATGTTTTGAAGCTGGATGAGAGGTTGCGGGATTCTGGCCTGTCTCACCGTTGTGTGCTTCCCGCCATCCAGGATGATGCTATTGTTGACCCAGATGGTGGTAATGTCGTCCGGAATGCTGAACCCGTCCGTTAAGATGATGAAAACTTTAGCCCCCCCCCCCCCCGTGAGCTGGCCGTCGCGAAACTTGGTCAAACCGACAAAGGCATGTAGCTAGGCTTGACCCTCTTTGTTCATTTCTCATATGTATCATTATAATCTTTTATTTTTGCCTCAATTGTACTTGTCTCTTGACGCATGACTACTGCAGCCATGGCTCATCGTCGTCCGACCATTGATGTGTCCAAGTTCAACCGCCCTTCTCAACGTAGGAAGTTGGATGACATCACCGGCTCCTACCAGTCCACCCAGTCGTATGGTCAGACTTTCCAGACTGGCCAGGATGGTAATGCTGATGGTTCCTCCATCCCGTATCAGGATACCGGATCGTCAAGGGGGCTGCTGAAGCCTGACCAGCTATTCCAGATGGGGACCGGTGGTTGTGATACGCTCGGGGGTGGCGAGAATGCCTTAGCCCGGCCCCAAGTGTCCGGTTAGTCGAAAGGTGGCCCTGACGTGGCTGGCCAACGGCATAGTGGGAGATCCCCTCCGCACGATGGTGGTTTTCAGACCGATAAGGGTAAAACCAACTCTTCCATCGTCTTCCTCAACTCGCCTGCCGGTCGGCTGGAGTACCTCAAGGAGGTGATGCCCATTGATCATTTCAGGGCCTGGGTGAAGAATCCGGCGTTGAATCTTCATGGGGTCAGAACTGCCACGGATAATCAGATCTCATCCGTCTTTGATTTAAGTCTCATCTAGCTATCGCTCTTTGGTGCTCTGTTTTCTCCTTCAGCTTTCTCATCTTAACTGTTGTAATGTCAGGGTGCTTGCTCATCCCTCGCCGTCATCTCTGACTTCAGCGCTTTGTGCTTGGCACATGAGGCTGATCAGAAAGTGCATCATGCCACCCTCGTTGAACTAGGGGATGTGAAGAGACAGCTGGCTATCGCCGATGCCGAGATAACTAAGCTGCAGGCTGATGCCAAGGCGGATGCTGACGCCGAGTGGTCGCCCGACGACTGGATGGAATCCGAGCAGGCGCTGAAGAAATAATTGAATGCTGTCAACGCCCAACTGGCGTCTGCCATTTCGGACGGCGAGGCGTTGAAAACGGCAAAGGACACCAGCGATGCTGCCCTGCTGGATGCCCAGAAGTCTGCCACTGAACTGCAAAAACGCCTAGATGAGGCTGTTGAGAAGGCTGGTCAGATGAGGAAAGTGTCTGATGACTTGGCTGCTCTTCGAGCTCGCTACGCCGAGTCCGATGACCAACTGAAGAAAGCGCTGGAGGATAAAGCGAATCTCGCCATCATTTATCAGATTGTGCTGACACTAGTGGAAATTGGTGGATGCGCAGCACAGAAGCACGGCGGGAAAAAGGAAACTTGTTTTTCCCGCCGTGCTTCTGCTTTACGAAATCAGAAATGGTCCGGTATTGGAGGTCAAAATTAGGCTAGCCGATGTCTTACATGTAGGACAGCGGGGAATGGAAAACCCGCCGTGCTATTTGAAAAACGTCGTTGAGTATGCTCGGCGGGAACGATTTCCTGCCGTGCTGTCCAAAGTTTCCGATGTCGGAAATGGGCCTGTACTTTGGCCGTGGCACTTGAAAAGCACGTGCCAGTATTTCTGGATTTAAATATATGATACCAGCTAGTTTCCGATTCCGTAAATAAGCCACATATTGTACTCAGAAGTAGTGGCATTTCTTACAACATCGTAAACCACTCGAAAAGGTATTTTGGTAGGTATCCGAAATCGTAAATAATCCGAATTCGGCAGGGAGGTATTTGGGTAGGTTACGAAATCGGAAATTGATCGGTTTGATGGCGTTTAAAAGTCTGTTTTCTGCATTTTTATTTTGGGAGAAAGTTTTGAAAGTTTAGAAAAAGGGGAAAGTCTTGCCTGAATTTTTGATCTAAGTTTGAATCGTTAAGGTATGTCATCTCATCTTTAAATCTTGCATTGTTAAATTGTGGAATCGATGTTCTCTCCATGTTATGATTTGTATGTATTTTTTTGTTTACAATGACATGCTTGTTTTTTATGTATGAGAACTTGAAAATGTTGTAATTCTATGGTGGACTTTGATAATTTGTGATTCTAAAGGTTGATTAAGTTTGAATTTTGTCAATGTGGGAGTTTGTTTGTAGAATTTGCACGTTGCAATGGAACGGTCTAGAATTATAGAAGAGAATATTAGGACATCGCGTGAATACTTGAATCTCGTGACAGAGTTTGTGAATGTTGCCACTGAGTATGCAAGAGTACAGAATGAGTCGCTAATTCGATGCCCTTGTAGAGATTGTAAGAATGATGTGCGTTTGAGTATGCGTGATTTAAAGTCACACTTGATTGTGAGAGGATTTTCTAGAGCTTATACTAGGTGGACATTGCATGGCGAGACTCGTACTGTCGTTGGAGAAAATCAAGTTTTGATTGAAGAGGAGAGTGTTAATGGTGATATGGATTGTGATTTTAAATATGATGATTTGGCGGAAGATGTGGCCATGCATTTCAAAGGTAGACCTGAGGTGCTGGAGGCGATGTATGAAGATAAAAAGACTATGCTGTATGTGGGAGCTAGGCACACTGTTCTCAGTTCTGCGCTGATGATGATGAATTTGAAAGCGAAACATGGTTTGACGCAGAAAGGAATGACGGAATTGTTGGAATTTTTCAAGGAGTTGCTTCCTAAAGATAATTTGTTGCCAAAAAGTTCCTATGCCGCGAAGAAAATTATTTGTCCAATGGGATTGGAATTGGAAAAAATTCACGCATGCCCTAATGATTGTATGTTATACAGGGGCGAAGATGCTGAAAGGGATACATGTCGCGTTTGCAACGAGTCTAGGTATACGAAACGGTCCAGGTCAATAGGTGTTTGTGCAGAGACGGCGCCTAGAACAAAGAAAAGGAGTCCTGCTAAAGTTGTGTGGTACCTCCCCATCATACCTAGGTTGAGGCGTTTATTCGCTAATAAGGAAGATACGAAAATTTTAACTTGGCATGCAGATAGGAATCGGCCTGATGACGATGTGTTTCGCCATACCTCTGATGGTGATCAGTGGAAGCATATTGATGAGTTGTACCCTGAATTTGGTAATGAGCCGCGTAACTTGCGGTTAGGTTTGTCGACAGATGGTATGAATCCCTTTGCAGATCTGAGCAGCACCCATAGTTTGTGGCCCGTGATGGTTGTGATTTACAATTTACCACCTTGGTTAACTATGAAGCGGAAGTACGTTCTGCTATCACTTATGATCTCAGGTCCAAAACAACCAGGTAACGACATTGACGTTTATCTTGCGCCCCTAATTGAAGATCTTAGGAAGTTGTGGTATTTTGAGAACTGGACTTATGATGGATACCGGGAAGAGTGGTTTGACATGAGAGCTATGCTATTTTGTACCATTAATGATTACCCTGCATTAGGTAATTTGGCAGGTTACTCTGTTAAAGGGCATTTTGCTTGCCCAGTTTGTGAGATGGACAATAGTCACATACAACTTAAGCATGGGAGGAAAACAGTTTATTTAGGATACATGAGATTTCTAAATCATGAGCATGCCGTCCGTAAGTGCAAGAAGTGGTTTGATGGAGCGGTTGATGTGAGGGATGCACCGACGCCTGTGACTGGTGAGAGTGTGTATGAATCGTTGAAGGACATTCCCAATGATTTTGGAAAGAATAGGAAGAAGCCAGTAGTGAATGGTGTATGGAAAAAATCTTCAATCTTTTTCGAGTTGCCTTACTGGAAAGACTTGGAGGTTAGACATTGTTTGGATGTTATGCATATAGAAAAGAATGTTTGCGAGAGTCTGATTGGAACATTACTAGACATCCCGGGGAAGAGTAAGGATGGCTTGAAAGCCAGGATGGATTTGGAGGAAATGGGTGTTAGACTGGGCTTGGTCCCCGTGAAGGAAAATGGCAAGACATATTTGCCGCCGGCCTCTTACACCATGTCTGATTCTGAGAAGAAGAAATTTTGTCAAAGTCTGAAGGACATTAAAGTACCTAGTACCTACTCGTCTAACATTAGTCGGTGTGTGAATGTTGATGAGGCGAAACTCGCGGGACTCAAATCGCACGACTGCCACGTTTTGATGCAAGAATTGAATGTCATTGCTCTGCGCACGTCCCTACCTCCACATGTTAGACGCTGCATAAGCCGCTTGTGCATGTTCTTCAAGTCCATCTGTAGAAAGAATATTAGCCGAGCGAGACTAGATAAACTACAAGAAATGGTTGTCGAAGTTTTGTGCCGGATGGAGATGTTCTTCCCGCCCTCATTTTTCGATATAATGGTGCATCTTATAGTTCATCTCGTGCGTGAGATCAAGTGTTGTGGTCCTGTGTTTTTGAGATTGATGTACCCTTTCGAGCGCTACATGAAGATTTTCAAGCATTTTGTGAAGAACAAATACAGGCCCGATGCCAGTATAGTTCAGCGTTATGTAACTGAAGAGTCAATAGAATTCTGCACCGCGTACCTCGATAATGTTGAGACTGTTGGTGTCCCGAAGAAAAGGCATGCAGACAGGATTGAAGGCCATGCATTTGGTAGTGGAAAATATGTCACACCCACTACTGCTGAGTTGAAGGTTGCACATCTATATGTGCTTCGTAACCATAAGGTCGTGGTTCCCTATGCTGGTCTTCAAATGGATGAAATAAGGAGATTGATGCCGCTTCTAGAACCTGAATATGTCCATGAAGAGCACACGAGGACATTTGCTGAGTGGCTTAGGAAGACGGTGGAAGTCGGAGATTATTCTGAGGAAGTTAAGTGGTTGTCTAGATTACCGATGGGTGCGGTTTTGTCATACAGGGGCTACGATGTGAATGGCTACACATTTAGTACGAAGACAGTTGATGGGCAGCGCATATCGCAGAACAGTGGTGTTTCTTTGATTGCTGATGAGTTAAGGCAGGGCGTGTATGAAGACAACCGGTTTTGTGGAACAATCACAAACATATGAGAGCTGAACTATGTGAGACTGAAGGTGGTTGTATTCAAGTGTGACTTGATTGATCCAGGCATGGGATTTGTTCCTGATCCATTAGGCCTAACCATTGTTGACCGGAGGAAAGTTGGTTATAAGTCGGATCCCTTCATTCATCGACACAGGCCATCCAAGTGTTCTACGTGAAGGACCCTGCTTCTGTTCACCAGGAGATTGTACTGAACGGGAAGAGAGCATTTATTGGTGGAGAGAGTCAAGAAGAATGCTTGAACGATGTGGATACCTTTAAGATAGCCTTTGATGGTGAAGACAATATAAACTTACATGAAACTGCAGCAAATCTCCGCCGTTACCAGTGCAGGTTGGATCATGAAGAAGGGCAGTGGTTTGATGAGCGGGGGATACCAAAGAAAAAACAACCACCTAAGGCAAAGGGGTCGAAGAGCAAAAAGATGCGCGTTTCGTAAATGTAAGAAAGATCGCTCTAGTGCATTTAATGTATATTACGTCTAATATTGTAATCGAATTTGTGTTCTTATGTTATTTAGCCTTGTAGGGGTACTCCTTGTGTAATTAGAACTGTGAAAACCCAATAAATTGGCGAGTTCCCATTTAAGTGACACATTTTCCTCGACAAGTTTCCGAAATCGTAAATCACAGTATCGGCCAATTTACGCTATCGGACATGGTTTTGTAATCTAATAAATAAATCATGTTTCCTGAAATATTACATTGCTAGCTCCAGTGGAATACCCGGATGCCTTTCCGGCTCGTAAAATTTTATTCTTCAGGCCAATTTCTGATATCGTAAACAGGTTTTATTTTGTCTGGAAAAATTCTATTCTTCCCCGGCTTATTTCCGAACTCGGAATAAACTAAACCGGAATTTAATTTGTGCCTTTTTTAAATCCAGTGGATTACCCGGAAAGGCTTCCGGCTCGTAAAGTTTTTAAAGTTGTGTTATTTCCGATTTCGGAAATGTATCCTAAAAAGTGTTTCGTATTATTTACGGTTTTGGAAACCACTCATTTACTCTTAAAAAAAGTTGAGAATCAGGAACTTGTATGAGATACATTTAAAATTGAAATAAGAAAGAGTGATCAAATTAAAAACCATAACATAACAAAGAGTGATCTTAATTGATTGGAATATCATTGTATCATCGAATTTCAAATGAAAAGATGTTTCAAGACTAACAACAATTGAACTACTTAGAAGACAATATGCTTCATCACATCATTGTCATCTTTGTCTTCATCATGTTTGTCTTCATCAGCCGGAAGTTGGTCTGCATGTGCCTCATCTGCCTCGGCACCCGTAACCGGCCTCGATTGTGAGCCGCCCGCTTCACCACCACCCATTCCCCGCATCATCGCCTCGCGCTCGGCTCTATGAATAGCGCGTTGTCGCTTTTCAGCCAACCGCGCTTCCTTGCTCACGTACAAGAAATCAGGGATTTTTTTACTTCATTTTCTTGTACAATTGTTTCCACCCCACATTCTCGTCGATTTCTGCCATAAAAATGTTAAAGAATATTAATAACACATGGTAAAAACTAACAAAAAATTCTGACAAACAAACAAATGTTAAAGAATATTACCTTGCTTCTCAATATTTTGCATCGTCTTGTTCCTTATTTTGGGTGGCTTGTTCATCCAAGCTCCATCAAACACCACCATCCCTCTACTGTCAAAATACTCTAGGTCTAACTTCTCCGACCTAATACCCGACGTAGAACTAAATGGGAAAAGTTTCTGGTACGACAACATAAAGCTTCCGGTGAGAAAAAGAGTAATAAAACTACCATAGGGTATATTATCCCGGGGATTTTTGCCCTTCACCACCATTTTCATATGCTCCAAGATAGTGTACCCAGGGTTTGTCAATTTGTTCTCTGCAAGATAGAAGAACTCCATGGCAGTTGTGGTGTTTGGCTCTGTGGAATAACCTGCACTTGGCACTATGGACTTGTGCACGATCTCATACAACACACGGTCCTCTAAAGTCATGAACTTTGTGTTGAACTTGTTGGCTGCAGCTCCAGGGTTGGAGTTGTGGTGCCCAAAGTACTTCTCAGCCAAAGATACTTTGTTCAGGTCGTGCATCTCATCGGGCTTATCTGGAATATGCCCCTTGTAATGGACATTGTAAGGGCCATCTTGTTTCTGAGGGTGGCATTCCTCCAGTTTCCGGTAAGGACAGCCTAAAACCCGGTTTATCATACTCCAACTAACCTCTATGATCATACCATTCACCCCAGTCGTGCAAGTACCGTCCTTCATCTCATGCAAATTTCCATAAAACTGACATACCTCCTCAGTATAAGTCTTACTACTATTAAACACTAAATCAGTCAAGTAGTGTTTACCTAGGGTTTCTACGACATTACCAAGTAACAAATCCTCCACATCATCACGATCAACATAAAAACTTTTAAGAATATTGCAGTGATCACGAATGTACTCATACCTCTCTTCGTGAGCCTTGGAGAAAAATATCGAATCATCGTAGTCGACCTCCTCTTCATCCTGGATTCGTAGAGCCTTGGATTTTGACTTCTTGGGTGCCATGGGTTTGCGATGTCGGAACTGGTAATGTGGTAAAAAGCCGAGCTTGATGGATTTGGACGGCTGATTTTTGGTGACTCTAGATTGGCGTTGAAGGTGGAGATTGAGTTTTGATTTTATCTGATTTGGGACATAAGACTGCACATAAGTTGTTTTCTATTTTATATTTTCTCCCGTTTCCGATGTCGTAAACCAGCCGCTTATCATATTCTAACGCTTTACGGTTTCGTAAAATACACGACAAGACGTTCATTTACCCCCATTCCTATTTCCGGTTTCGTAAATCACTAGCAATTGGACCAATTTTTCCCCAATACTATTTACGAAATCGGAAATATAAAATTACACTTCATCCGGCTAATTTCCGAAGCCGTAAATTGGTCTTTATTTATCAACATTAATCTTGTCGAAAATTAAATAATTTAGCACATGCTCTTTTTTTTCAACAATTATTATTTAGCACATGCTCTTTTTTTATTATTATTTAGCACATGCTCTTTTATTTCAACAATTTAAGAAAAAACAAATTCAATATTTTCAACTTAGTTTAGTTTGATTTGATGAAATAACATTAAAAAATAATCAAAATTCAAAAAATCTGAAATAACATTAAAAAAAATTCAGTATAACATTTCAAATTCCATAAGGAATTACTTTTTTTTTTGGGGTTTGCATGAGGTTATCTTGAAAAGGTAACAATGCCTTTACTTTTTTACTAGGAACTCTAAAATCTTTTTGATAAATGGAGCACCTCAACCCTATAAATATCAACCCCTTCTCCCTTTAGAACCCCACTAGATCCTTCATTCCCACATTCCCTTCTCCCTTCTCCTATTGTTTGCCTTTTGCTTCCCATGGTTTTGTCTATATTCAACGCCCTCCCAAATGACATGATAAATATAATCATGATTCGTGTTTACTTCGACTCGGTTCTTCGTCGGTACGCGACCGGAAGAGCGACAAAATGGCATCAACAGTGGCTCATTGACGCTTCTGCACTAGGTCACACAGACTCGACCTATGTCTTGGCCATATTTGCAATATGCTGCGAGGGTGATATTCAGAGAGGCATGAATGTGATCACCACCCTGAAGATAACCGATAAGAAAGGACTTCGGGAAGCTCGAGTACGCGTCAGAGCCGGTTTGGGTAATGCCTGGGGTTGGGCGCACTACTACAGGTTCCTCAGAGATGGGGTAGTCACGCACAGGCCGATCTGCTGCGTGGAACATGCTGCCCTCAATCGCAGAGTGAGGTACGATCGCTGGGAGAGGCTTGATCCAGCGGACATCTCATGTGATGCATGCACCTACGATCAGGAATTGCTTCACGTCCTCGGTCCTCGTTGAGCCTAAATGTTCTAGTTTTTTTGTTGTTTTATTATCTTCTTTCTTTTTTTGCCCAAATTTGTTAGGAGTGTAATAACCTTTTGTTTGCCATTTTGGCACATTTCATTATTTAATAGGTTTTTTTTTGATACCTTGTCCTTGACATTTTATATAAGTTTATTCATTGTTATTAATTAGATTTTTTAAACATCGCATACTTGTAGCATATTACTTTATTAATTCCAAATTTATTCATGTCTTGATTTTCATATGTACAACTAAAATATACGCACAGGCGGTTTACGAAATCGGAAATGACCCTCATTTTGTGTGCATCGGGTTGTTTACGAAATCGGAAATGACTTTCATTAGTTTTTAATCTAGTAAATATATCATATTTCCTTAAATATTATTTCTCTACGAACAGTGGATTACCCGGATGCCTTTCCGGCTCGTAAACTTTTAATCTTCCGGATTGTTTCCGAAACCGTAAAAGCCTCTTATTTTATTTTGGAAAAATTCCATCTTTTCCCCGAGAGATTTACGAACTCGTAAACCAAAAGAAATGCTCTCCCGGCCAGTTCCCGATATCGGAAACTAGTTGGATAATCCAAAAAAAAACAAGATCAACTAAATTTGATAAAGATGAACAAGACAATTGAATCTCAAATATTGAAGGGGAAAATTTATTTAAAAAGATTTTGATTCATACATACAATTTGTAACACATGGTCAAATAGGAATAATCATCAAAGGACACAATGTCTTAACTAAAATTTAAAACAACAACTTCTAAACATAGCCATCAAATCCTGGAAAAAAACCATGCTGGGTGAAGTCGTGGTCTTGTGAAGTTGAGGGGCCAGGGGGAGGTGAGGGGCCTTGTGAAGTTAAGGGGGCTTGTTAGCTCGACGCGGCATTAGAAGTAAAGGCGTTATGCGTGGCCTCTTCATCCTCACTCACTTGCGCAAGGTCGCCGTAGTACACTTCTTCCTCATCCTCACTTAGCACGATCTGGAGACCCTTGTCTTGGATGTACGCTTCTTGATCAGCTTTGATCGCATCCAGTCTCTTCTTCGTCGTTTCTAGCTGGCAAGTTCGAGATCTTTGTAAAAAGCCCCTTCCGTTCACCTACAACGCAGCCACTTAATTGGTTAGGAAAAAAATTGAAAATCAAGCTCATAAACAACTATATATAGTTACTGAATTTAGTGGAACTCACCCGCGGCAGTTTTTAGGGCGGCAGCCTCCTCGCGAGCTTGTTTACTCCTCGCCACCTTTGCCTGTGCACCAGGTTTCATAGGCTTTTCCTTGAATCTGCCTGCATCAGTTTCAAACACCCAATTCTTCAGGTCGATCCACCTGTCATCATAGTAGGACTGCATAACCGGCCGATCCAAGAGAGGCACATTGGCTTTTCTACACAGCGCGGTGATGAGTCCACCGTAAGGAAACCTCTTCTCCAGCAAGGGAGCACACTTCCTCATGTACTCGTAGATGGTATATCCAGGATTGATTGGGATGCCCTCCATCAGGTAGTAGAATACAAGCAGGCGACCAGTGGTGGGCTCGATAGCATGCCCTCCCGTAGGCAGAACATTATAACAAACCCATTCAAAGACCAACCTCTGCTCTAGGGTCAACACATCTATCTTATAATCAATCTCTGCAGTCCCTTTGCCCAACGACTCATCTAGCTTGAAGTACTTACGGCCCATTTCAGCCATGTCTAAAGGCTGTTTATTGCACTTTGTCGCCCACTTATTAAATGTGAAAACATTATAGGGCCCCTGTTTATTTTGAGGCCTCAGATGAGTAGAATCAACCCACGGGCACTCTAGCACCTCATTAATCGCAAACTCATCGACGGGCACTAACACACCATTCACCAAAGTCGACATCCTAGTGGTTGTGCATCTACCTAGATTAGCATAAAATTGTCTAACCTCATCTTTATAGGTAGGCTCGTCTAGCATGATTAGGTTATGCAAATAACTAGGACGAAAATAATTAATCGACTCATTAAAACCTAAATCATCAATAGAGTTGGATTTTAGCACCTTTGAGTCGCACATGCCACGCCTTATCCACTTCACGTAGTTCTCCTCGGCCACTGAATTGTAAAAGCGCTGGCTGTGACCTTGCCTTTGGTGCTCATCCCCACCTCGCTCATGCCGCTGCGCACGCCGCCCGAGCTTTACCGGCACATTTAACGGCTCCTCCTCCACCTCATGTTGTTCCGCATATCTCCCGTCCTCTCCATGGGTACCCTCAGCCTCATCCTCGCTGGTAGTCTCCAACCCAGCCAACTCTTCGGAATCTGACTCGGTTTCATATTTTGGTGGGCTGGGGGGCTTCTTCGATTTCTGCTTCTTTGGTTTAGGGTTGGGTGGTGGGGATGGTGATTCAGGTGATGTTGGCCCCTCTTAGCTTTGTGCTTCGGCCTGGCTGGAGGCATGATTATGTCGCCGAAATTGATTCAATGGGGTGGTAGGGTTTGAGTTTTTGTGATTTGCGGCTTTTCTGAATCACAAAATCGCAGTTGACTATATATACCATTCTAAGTTTCCAAAATCGTAAATCACCCACAACCACATTCATACTATTTCCGAGTTCAGAAACGGGTCCGGAAATTAGTTGAATTGGGAAAATTGAATTTAATGGGCCACTTTCTGATTTCGTAACAGATAATCTAAATAAAATTAATTGCTGATAATTATATTCCAGTGAATTACCCAGACACCCTTCCGGCTCGTAAACATTATTAGTTCAGGTGATTTACAATATCGTAAATATAGTGCACCGTCCGAAAAACTAATTTTGGCCCATTTACGATTTCGGAATGGATAAGCTGTCACAAATTAAATTGTGAGAATTAAAAGCCAGTGCCAAACCCGGCTAGGCTTCCGGCTCGTAAAGATTTCTGTTTAGGCTGGTTTACGATATCGTAAATAGTATGTCCCATCCGGAAAACATGATTACGACATGAATACGAGCTCGTAAATTACCAGATTTAGATGGTTCAACCTGCCTGATTAGAAAAATCAACCCGGTCCAATTGCTCCATCGTAAATATTTCGGAAAAGTTGATTTACGATGTCGGAAATCACTCTGTATTTAAAAAGAATGACATTTTCGATTTCGTAAACCACTCGTTTTGGCATCAGACCAGACTAAAACCCATCACGTGGGTTCATTCATTCATTATCTTTCCAACCCATTTGTCTCTTCCTCATTATTTCTCTTCCTACCACTCTTCCCTCTCAATATCTTGTCAATTGTACGATATCACACTACCCAAATCAAAGAATCCAACTAAAGAACCTCACAAAAAGTTGAAATTCTACATTTATTCTACAAGTTCGACTATTTTGGGGGTGTTTCATTACAAATTAGAGGTACAATTGGTTACCTTTATTAACCCATTTGTATTGCTTTGTCACGTGCGATGCAAACAAACATATGGGTTATGGGGTAACCAAATATTATCAAATCCAAACCCTAATCTAGTTGATGCATTAATTATCTATTTTAGGGTTCATTTATGTTATTGTCTTTTGCTTTGTTAGCTAAATCTTTATACTAATATCTCCTTATTTTGTTAAATGCACCCTAACTATTTTATTGCCGGTGAAATTGAAATTTTGTAGTTGTTCTTATTTGTAGGTGAATTAGTGGACAAGTGCTTGTACTTGGTATTAGTGATTAAGTAGTTAATCATGGCTCCTACATGTAAACAAAACAAAAAGAAAATTCCTACGAAGAAGAAGGTCAAGTCATCCACAAAAGAGCAATTGGTTGTAGATACAAAAACTCCTAGAAATTTATGTCGAGAAATACAAAGGCGTTGGGACGCGGGTATTTCCACTCTAATGGAATTCAATAGGTTAGGAATAGCCACAGGGGTAGAGCGTAAATATTGGTCTAGTTGGGTTGGTAAAATCGCAAGAACAAGACATGATATTAAATGGTTCGATTGGACCAAAGTATCGATGGAGCGTAACTTAGAATTGTTGGAAGAATGCAAGGTATGATTTAGTTTTTTTAATGGTATTTTACTACATGTTTTACAATCGTGAGGGCATTATAATGTGGATCATACTATCTACAACTAATAATGTGTTTTATTATTTTAGGAACCGTTCACTATTATCGCCCCCGACATGGCGGTGTTAGACCGTGTGACTTTGCAAAAGATCTTGAAGTGTGCACGTCAACATAGGTCTATGCTAAGGAATGAGTACATCTATGAAAATAAGAAGAACATCATGCCATGGACGGTGTATAAGGACATTCAACCCGAGAGTTGGGAAATCTTCAAAATCCATGCACAAGAGCGATTGGACGATGTAAGATTTTTTCTCTTCTATTCAAATTATACTATAGTGTTCGATGTTGCTACTTATGTTGGTTGCTTTTAAAATAGGGCACTCATCTTAATATGGTAGAACTAGCGAAATCAAACAAAATTATTAGTCACTATAGTCGCTCGGGATATTATGGAGCGGAGGAGGACTTCATAGAGGAGGAATATGAAGATGGTGTTAAACAAAAAATGGACAAGGGTATGTCGGAAGAGGAGGCAAGGGAGACCACTACTAGGAATAATCCCGACCAAATTGAGAGGTGGGAGTCGTTCCTTAAATTGAGACAAAATCCTAGTGGCGTTTATGAAGCCGACGAAACTCTTGAAGTTGCCAAACAAATTGTAAGTCAATTACAAAATGTGTTTGTATGATATGCAGTAGAGAAATGTTTTGTTTATCTATCTAATCAAATTATTGTCATGGTTTCAACCACTTTCAAATTAGGCATTGGCTAAACAAGAGGAAGCCGATGGAAAATTCACCCTAAGGAAAGGTGTGACATTTTGAACAAGGCGATGGGGGACGATCATCCCGGAACCGTTAGGGGGTATGGTTCTCATGTCCGACCTAAGGATGTGTTTGGTAAATATCCTTTAGCCTCGAATAATGCGCAAGATGCCAAGTACAAGAAGGTGCGGAAGGAAATTGATTCCATTAAAACAACAATGGAAAATGGTTTTAAGTGGTTTGCTCGCAAACATGGAATCATTTTACCCGCCAATTTCGAGGATGTAGGTGAAGATTGGGAACCCCCCTCTTCGGGGTCGCGCAACGAACCTCTACAAGATGACATTGACGAGCCACTAAATATGCCTAGTCCACCCTTTGTCACAACACCCTTGGACGCGGCAAGTGAGGGCGAAACTTCTACTCCCCAAAAGGTTAGTCTTCTTGTGCTTATGTGCCAATTATTTGCTATTCTTTTGCCAATTTTATATAATTAGATGATTTTAATCTCCGACATATAATCTAGTGTAAAATGAATTGGTAAAATTAATTGGTATTTCCTCTTACAATGTCAATATCTAGGTAGCTTGTCCATGAAATTTGTACATCGATGTGAGTACCACCCAACCCCCTAAATTAGTAGCCATTGGAAATTATGAGGAGGCCATTAAATTACACCATGAGGAGAAGATTCTAATAGGTTTGGTTAAGGTGTCTATAACAAAAGAGATATGAGGTGATGCCCACGTCCCGATTCAAAAAGGCCCACCTAAACTAGTTTCCAAATTAAGGGGATAACTTCTCTTATGGCCTAGGAGATTAGTACAAATTCATAGTAAAGGCGATAAGGAACCATAAAATCCTTGCCCACCAACTAGAAATGAGAAATCTAAGCTGCCGACCACAATTCAATATCCTAAATCCAAGGTGCCAACCACAATTCCATCTCCTAAATCCAAGGTGCCAACCAAAATACCATCTCCTAAATCCAAGATGCCAACCGTAACTCCATATACTAAATCCAAGGCGCCAACCACAATTCCATCTTCTTCACATCCATTTGAAGATAGCCAACCTTCATCGTCAATCCGCAAACTCTTTGACAAGTTGTCAAAATATCCATCTCTTAGTACATATAACTTTTCCGCACCAAAAGAGGTTTTTGGTGTTGATAAATTAGTTGTACTATGCAAGCAAGACTTTGACGATATATGGCGACCTCAAAGGCTACTCTCCACGATAATGTGCATCGTTCAACTGTAAGTCTTCATTTTCCAAATATAATTATTTTATATTCCAACTACAATCGAATAGGTAGTAACACTTTCTTTACAATTCATCATAGACAAATGCATCATTTGGCACAAAGTCGTGGAACGGTATTTAGTGGCTTCATATGCCCCGACTCCGTACAAGTGGGGACCCACTCAACAGAGGAAAGGGTAGCTTATTTGAAGGTTGCCTTAGGAGATCAAACAAAATACTTCTTCATTTGTCCATACCTTGAAAAGTAAGTAAGTTGTATATATTTCAATGATTTATTTTGTGTTTACCTAACATTATACTCTCATGTACAAATTATCTTATGGATTAGCGAACATTGGCGTTTGGTGACGATAAACACAAACTCCAAAGATGCATTTTGGATAGATCCACTTAACCGTCCTCCAATCCACTCATTTAACGATATTATCAAGGAAGCCTTAAATTTCGTAAATCCTAAACCATCCAAATTTAGGTTCTACCAAATTAAGGTAATCTATTCTTATTATTCCTCAAATTTGTACCTTATTAGGACCTAAATTGTGTATCTTTTGTCACTATTAGTACAAGGTCCAAGATAATGATTGGATATGCGGTTACTACACGATGATGTTTGCATGGAGGGTGGTTGCACGTGCACGGCTTTCACAGTTTAACATTCATAGTGTGAGCTTACTCTTCCATTCCTTATTTGATTTAATGTAAATCCTTGTAATGTGTTACCAACATGCTTTACTTTTTCAAATCGTAGGTTTTCGATGATGATTATACCCCATACACCTTGCAAGAGTTGAAGGTAGCAAGGAGTGCATTGGCAAGCTTCATTTTGGATGAGTGTGCTTCATGCATAGAGCACCCGGCTACAACGACATCATTGTGATCCTCGTCGTAGCTGCGTAAGTTACAATTGTGCACTAGATAGTGTAATCAAATACTAGGTGTATTCATTTTGCTATGAAGCATTTTTTGGCTCGTTAAAGCCAATATTGAAGGATTAGGTTGTTTATTATGACTATTATATCTAATTTTGATTAGACGCTCATCGATCGCGTAAAGCAAATTCAAAATAGGAATTTTTTTGGCACGCCCCGGATCAAAATAGAAATTTTTTTTGGCACGCCCAGGCTCATTTACGAGTTCGGAAACCATAACAAAATTTCACAAGATCTTTCGGGTGGTTTCCGACATCGGAAGCAGTGTGGTTTTCCTTATATAAAAAAAAGCAGTGGTAAACCCGGCACGTTGTCCGGCTCGTAAACAGACCACCATGTTGGTCTCCAGTAACTACATTTACGAATTCGGAAATTAGCCGCTTCATGTTTTTACGATATCAGACGTGTGTCCGGAAATGTATTTCCAGACAAATTTCCGTGATCGTAAACAAGAACACAACATCAATACAGGCATCCATTTACGGTATAGGAAACTCATTTTCAGAACATTTTTAACTAAACTTTACGATCCCGGAAAGATTACCGGAAAGTAATCTTCGGCCCCTATTTACGATGTCGGATAATTGTCCGTTCAAAGTCATTTCCGACACCGTAAACAGTTTTATCAACAAAAGTTTCCGATATCGTATCTCTTAGCTCACGGCCAGTGATTCATCATTACGAATTCGGAAAGGACATCACAAATCAAAACCTTTCCGGATGAGGCTAGACATTTCCAAAATCGGAAATGTTTATTTCCGGATGAGGCTAGACATTTACGAAATCGGAAAAGAGTAGCACGGCGGCTCAAGTAACGGCGGGACAACCCTGCCATGCTTCCCTCTATTCCCCGCCCTGCTTCTCATTTGTGTCCACTAGTGTGACCTCCGGCATGCGTGAAGTGTTTGCCAAGGTGGCTCGCTCCGAACGTGCTGTTGCGCGTTCTTCTGCCTTTCTGCCACGGGCGTATGCACTGGACAGCGTGTATGACGACTCTGCTTCCTATGCCACTACTCTTTCCGAGCTCATAGATGCCTTTGTTGGTTATGGCTTCCCTGAGTACTTCTCTACATTGTCTGGTGAAATGACTCCCGCTGAGCTCACTGCCTGGGAACCGAATGTTGCAGTTCCGCCTGTCGTTGTGGACGGTGAAGTTGTGGCGGATGAAGGACTTGTCAAGGACCTGGAGGATGCGGGAAACAACGTTCTAGTTTCCGCCCAGAACCATTAATTCAGTCTTCCTTCCCTTCTTTCCTGTTTGTTTTCTTTCTGGACAATTTCCTTTGTTTTCTTTCTGGATAATTTCCTTTTGGTTTATAATAACCCATAAGGGACAAATTTGGTTTCTTTGTTTCTGTACTTCAATGAAACTTCTGCATTTGCATCATGAGTTATTGCCATAGTGTTTTACCTGTTTGGCTCGTGCCTTTGTTATACTTTTTCATTTGGTTTACCATTGTTCATGTTGAGGACTCATTGTCCGTCTTCATGAAGAGGGATGAGGTTCCATTATGAACTATTAAGGTGACATGATGAGCTAACCATGCACGATTTGATGCCATGTGTTAGGTTATCTGTCGACTTGGGGGTCGCTAAACCTTATCCAAGACACCAAGGTATGGGGGCGTCGCCTCATCCTTGGTTTTTTTCTTCAAAGCCAAAGATGCTAAGCCATGGACTTTGTTAATCGGTCTGTGCCCTACATGGGTTTTCATTGAAGAAAAAATCCCACCTTTTCTCCAACTCGGTAGCTATCCGAATTTGGAGAGGATATGGTTTGATCTGTTTGCTTGTCCGCATTTGAACAAAACCACGCCTACGTTCAGTACCCAAGAAGGGCGGCTAAGCCTCAGTCTCGGTCTGGCGGTTACGATCGTGATCGTGTCATCCGGCTTGTCCGTTGGTGTGTGGATGCACTTGATTGCATCTTTGCCTCTCCAGAGATATTTCCGGCACATTTGGCAAAGATGCATCTCTGATGCTTCACAACCTAAGTATGGGATGTGTCGAGTGTTCTAATGCCTTGCCCGGTTGACCGGAACGGTGGCCTGAACTGCCACTCTTAATGTCCATTATCACAAATTCCGATCACGTCGTTCGACTTTCGAAAAGATGTATAAATGAACAAAAAAGAGATGATGTGTTCTTGAACTTGACACTTGAAATACATTGAAAGAGGGGGAGTACAAAAGATACAATTTTGCGCGGGTAAACTGGATTTCCTCAAGATCGCATCCCTCATGAGGGCAAAAGTCGCGATCTGATCAGGAATCTGTTTTCCAAAAGCATTTCCCCATTATATACAAACTAATTGGTACCTTTCTCATGGACCTGATGCTGCTCAACCGTAGTAACGGTGGAGGTACTCCATATTCCACGTCCTTGGGACCGCTTCGCCCGACATGGTCTGCAGCATGTATGCCCCGTTCCCCAGCACTTCTGCGACCCATATACGGTCCTTCCCACGTGACATCCAGCTTTCTTAAGCCTTCAACCCGGCTGGCTTCATTCTTTCGGATGGCCAATTCACCTTGCTTGAGGTTCCTTATGCGGACCCTGGCGTTGTACCGTTGTTCTACGTATGACTTTTAGGCTGCCTCCTTGATTGTGGTCTGCTCTCTGGCTCTCTCCAGGTCCTCCAGGCTTTCCCTCAAGCGCTGCTCATTGTCTGCCTCAGCATCCGGGATGGCAGATCGTGGCGACGGGATGATGAGCTCAGGCGGGATGATGGCCTCACTGCCGAAACAAATAAAGTGAGGTGATTCACCTGTTGCAGTTCGCGGTGTTGTCATGTATGCCCAGAGCACCGATGGAAGCTCGTCCACCCAGTTCCCTTTTGCGCCATCTAGCCTCCTTTTTAACCCTTGCACAATTGTTCCGTTGGTCCGCTCAGTAAGGCCGTTGGCTTGCGGATGGGCCACTGACGTGAAACTTTGTTCGATGCCCATCTGGTTGCACCAGTCTCTGAACACTCCTCCTTCAAACTGGCGTCCGTTGTCATTGATGATTGTCCTAGGTAAGCCGAATCTGCAGACAATGTTTCTTCAAATGAAACTGGTCATCCTCTCTTCCGTGATGGTTGCCAATGGCTCCACCTCGACCCACTTGGTGAAGTAGTCGACGGCCACCACCAAGAACCTTCTTTTGCCATTGGCTTGGGGAAAAGGACCGACTATGTCGATACCCCATTTCGCGAACGGCCATGGGCCTGTGATACTCTTCATGGGTTTGCCGGGTTGGGATGAAACACGGTCATGTACCTGGCACTGATGGCACGTCTTGACCACATGGTCGGCATCGACCCTCATGTTGGGCCAGTAATAGCCTGCTCGCGTCGCCCTCAGTGCAAGTGTTCGGGCTCCTTGATGGCTGTCGCCGCTTCCCTCGTGAAGTTCCCTTAAGATCCTTTCCGCTTGCTTGGGTGTTAAACAGCGCAACCACGGCTGCAGGTATCCCCTCTTGTATACCACCCCATTCTTGAGCGCGAAATTCAGCGCCCTTCTCTCTAAAGCTCTCGCCTCTTTCTGGTCGGGTGGTAATGCTCCACTGAGCAGATAATCCCGCATCGGTATCAACCAACAAGGCGGTTCAGCCTCAATGACGGCGACCGTCATGCCGTCGGTTGATCTGATCGGCAGTGTTTCCACTAGAACTCCCTTCGACAAATGGCTACTTGCTGTGGATGCCAGCTTGCTGAGGGCATCTGCTCTTGTGTTCTCGGATCTGGGGACTCGGGTCACCTCAAATCCTTCGAACTGCATGGCCAAACTTTTCACTTTTGCCAAGTACTTCTGCATGGATGGCTCCTTGGCTGCGTATGACCCGTTGAACTGGTTTGCCACCAAGGCCGAGTCCCCATATGCGTCCAGCTTGGTCGCTCCCAACGCTTTTGCTATTTCCATGCCTGCAATCAATGCTTCATATTCGGCTTCATTGTTCGTGGCTGGGAACTAGAATCTCAACGCATACGTTGTCTCCATGCCATCGGGGTCCGTTACTATCAACCCGGCTCCCGATCCTTCCACCCCGGATGCGCCATCCACATGCAGCTTCCACCATCCCAACCTGTCAACGCGTCGTGGCTTTTTGTCGGCTGGCTCGTTTGGCGCATTGATGGTGACATCATCTCCTGCCTCGATCCTGGATGGCAATTCTGCCAGGAAATCGGCCATTATTTGCCCTTTGATAGCTTTCCTTGGAGCAAACTCGATGGCGTGCTCGCCTAGCTCTACTTCCTACTTGGCCAACCTTCCCGATATTTCTGGCCTTGTCAAAATTGCTTTGAATGGCTCGTTTGTCAGAACCACGATGGGGTGTGCTTGGAAGTATGACCTGAGGCGTCTCGCCGCATGGATTAGTGCCATGGCCAACTTCTCCTGGGCACTATATCTCAACTCGGCCCCCTGCAGGGCTGACATAATAGACCAGACGTTGGATCTTGCTCACCTCCCTGACCAGTGCTCCACTGACAACTTCCATCCCGGCAGCAAGGTATAAATATAGCGTCTCACCTTGTTCGGGCGAGGACATGGCTGGGAGGTCCTTCGGGTGATTTTTCAGCTTGAGGAACGCCTCATCCTCGGCTTGGCCCCATTGGATTGCTCCTTTCGGCCCGATGCTGCCTTTGAGGATCCTTAGGAATGGGAGTGACTTCTCCGCGGCTCGGGATAAGAATCTATTCATGGCCGCCAGCTTCCCATTCAGACTCTGCACCTCCTTGACATTCCGAGGTGGCTTCATGTTCAAAACAGCCTGGACTTTCTTTGGATTGACTTCCAAACCATTGTTGGACACCATGAGGCCTAAGAACTTTCCGGCTCCCACTCCAAATTGGCATTTAGCCGGGTTGAGCATCATGCCCGCTGTGTTCAAAGTCCTCAAGGTCTCATCCAGATCTTTCACCAACCCTTTGTATGATACGCTCTTGATGACCATGTCGTCGACGTAAATTTCCATGTTGCGGCCGATCTGTGCTTTGAAAATGCGGTCCACCACCCTTTGGTAAGTGGCACCAGCATTTCGTAGGCCAAAGGGCATCATCCTATATGCGAAAGCTCCTCGCTCCGTGATGAATGCGGTTTTGTCGACGTCGTCATCCTTCATTGGGATTTGGTGATACCCCTTGTATGCATCCAGGAAACATTTGATCGGGAACGGTGCTTGCGCGTCCACCTTCTGGTCGATGATGGGCGTCGGGTAACAATCCTTGGGGCAAGCCCTGTTCAACGCCTTGTAATCTATGCACATTCGCCAACTCCCATCTGACTTTTTGACTAGGACCGGGTTGGCTAACCATGTCGGATATGGCACTTCTCGTAGGATTCCTGCGTTCACCAACTCGGATACCTGTTTATTCACTGCTTCATTCATTTCTGGGCACAACGGTCGTCTCTTTTGCATGACTAGTGGGTGTGAAGGATCCACTCTGAGGGCGTGTTGGCCGAGTTCGGGTGACACTCCCGTCAAGGAACATGTTCATGTAGGATGCCGATAAGGACTTGGGATCTGGGCACCCCGACCGAACCATGTGGACCGGGCGCCGAGGTGACGATTCGTCATCTGAACGCTTACGCTTCTTCAGCGTGATTCGGTGGCACTCCCTTGCCTTTTGCTGATCACCCCGGACGGTTGCTATCCCTCCTTTGGTTGGGAACTTCAACAGAAGATGAAGGGTTGAGACAATACCTTTGAGCTGGGCTAGCGCTGGCCTCCCCAGTATTAAGTTGTACGGGATATGAGCCTTGATCACGATGAACTCCATGTCCACCTCTTTCCTGGTCGGCCTCTCTCCGACACCAACTGGAAGTGTGATTGTTCCTTCTGACCACACCGTCCTGTCCGCAAAATCCACCAATGGCGTACTTGTCGGGACCAACTTGGCCTTGGTATTGTCATCCAACTTCTCGAAGCAATGCCAATACATTATTTCTGCTGAGCTGCCGCCATCCATGTATGCTCGATGAACCATTTTATCCATGATCTGGACCGTGATGATGACCGCGTCGCATCCAGCCGGGCGATCCGGGATGGGATTGTCAGCACCGAATGTGATCAGCTCATCCTTGCCCAGTTTCCTGTTCGTTGGAGTGTGTTCTGGGGTTATCCTGCACCTAGCTTTTCTTTGTGAATCCGAACTTCCTCCGGCAATCCCGCCTATGATAGTGAGTATATCATTGCTCGTCGCCCCGCTGGCTCTCGTTCTGGTGACGACTCTTCCTCGTACTTGGCTCTATTCTCATCTGGTCACTCAGCACGAGCCACCTCCTTTCCTTTGCCACGTGCTCTGTTGGCTCCTTGGTCCTGGCCACCATTCTTGTTGGCATATGTCGCCTTGTTGTGGGCCTTGGTCGTGGCAGCAAATTGCTTCAATTGGCCTTTGCGCAAGCATGACTCGATGGCCTTCTTTAAGTGGATACAATCCTATGTGTCATGGCCATGGTCGTCATGGTACTCACAAAACTTGTTCAAGTTTCGCTTGTTGGGGGGCATCTTCATCGCGCGCGGGGGTGGGATGGTATCACGGCTTGCCAAGAAAACTTCTCTAGGTGTCTTCGTCAACGGGGTGAAAATCCTTTCTTGTGCAACTCTGGGTCCCAACCTATCCTTTACCGATGACGTCTTCTCCGCTTTGGCCAATAGGGTCGCGCCTCCTTCTGCATTGCCAGCTTCTTCTTCTTAGCATTCTCGTCGGCTCGGTGAAACATCTCCACCACCATATGCAGCTCATCCAACGTGTATACCGCATGGAGGGTGAGTTCTGAATCCAAGGCCTCGTGATCCAGACCTTGCATGAAAATTTCAATCAACCACCGCGGCTCGCCACGGTGCACCACCCTGTTGCTTTCCTTGATGAAGCGCTCATAATACTCCATCAAGCTCTCGCCGGATGACGCCCTGTGGCGTATCTTCATCAGGTCCTGCGTCGTTTTGGTGAACTTTCTTTTCTACATGAACCTGGTGAGGAAAAGTTCCTCAAGCTGCGCGAAACTGGATATGCTCCCGTTGTCCATGTTGGCGAACCACACCCTGGCTGCCTCTTTGAGCGTGGTGGCAAATACTTTGCACCACACGGGCTCGGGTGTGGCATACGTTGACATGTTAGTTGTGAACGTGTGCAGATGATCAGCTTGGTCCGACAAACCGTGATACGTGCCCAGATTTGGGCGGATCCGGAGACGAGGATTGGCGAGGAACTCCGTGACCGCCTCTGAGAAAGGGCTCCTCTTTTTTGGCAATCTGGAGCCTCGTAAAACACCGACAGCCTCTGCTTGGCCGGCACTCTGGGCTTGACACTAGGCTTGTGGACATACGTCATGGCCCATTCCCCGGGTTGGGACCTAGTGTTGCCTTCTTTCGCGTTTTGATCCTCCCATTCCTCGTCTGAATCATCCAGGATCTCGTTCCCGTCATCATCCAGCTCTGTGAGGATGGGAGCTTTGCGTTTTCCTCGGGTGGGCTCGTCAAAAAGCTTAGTCGGTGTGACTGTATTTGCCAAACCCTCGAGGCGCCACGTTTTCGGCGGCGTGCTTCGCAGCTCCTGCAGCTGCTTGTTGATGGTAGCCTGTGACTCCAGGATCTGGCGGAGCACATCACCATCCTCAGCCGTGAAGGATGGCGAAGCGCCCGGGTTCCGAGCCTGCTCAGGCGTCGCCGAGATCGGCGTTGTTGCGGGGTGTGAGGGAGTGAATGGGTTTCCAGCCTCCTCATCGCCCAGATCTGTGACCACTACCTCTGGATGAGGAGTGTCGTGGTCTTGTCCTTCTCTGCTCATTTGCAGTGCTGGGGCTGTGAAGATAATCAGTTATATCCCCACAAACGGCGCCAATGTTACAATCGCGATCTGTGTCCTGATGATCCGTCCTGATGATGAGATGGGATGAACCTGCTACGAATCAAGAACTCTCAGTCAGGGCGGGGCGGCTAAGTGTCGTTCCCGCTCCGATGCTAAAGTCAGTAGACTGTTCGGAGAGTGGGAATGTGTTTGGCTGTGTTTAGTCAACTTACCTAGTCAACTTACCTCTCTCTAGTGTGATAGAGAGATACATATAGTGCTGAAAAGCTGACCCTGGTCACATCAGACCACGCCGTTAGGTGGTCTGGGAAGATTCTCCTGCCAGGGTCGGTAAAGCTGATGTCTGCTGTCGGGTCTGGCCCGATCGTCATGCAGGATGGGGGGTCGGGATGAACCATCTGGGATGGTGAGATGCCCGACCCTAACAACATGTTTTGTAATAGAATAGAATTTGTGAGCTCTTATAAATAGGGCATCAAACCATTGTAATAGATAGTTTTTTTGATTTTTTTAATTGATATAAAAGTTTGTTGAGAGTTTTCTCTTTCGAGAGATGAGTTTCGAACCTAAATTCTAGATATTCTCTGAGTATATAGATTTAGAAGGCGTTTTCGACCTAGGTATTCGCGGAATTAAATAGGTTGATTTCATTGGGTTACTATTGGTTACGCTTCCGCTAGAGCATCCGCTACATCATATTCTCAACCAAATGTTGAAACCGCACAAATGTCTCAAAGAAGTATGACTTCCGCTTCAACGGATAAAACCAAGTAAAGCGAGAAAAATCATCAACAAAGATAGCATAGTATGAAAAACCACTTTCTGATAAAACAGGTGCAGTACCTCACATAGTGTACCAAAGCAAGTAAAGAGTCAGCCCGTCTGGGATTATCCATAAATGAAAGCCGTTTACCCTTAGCTCGTTGACATGAAGAACATAAAGAGGGTTTTGGCGAAAAAGAAACAACCTTAGCTTGGTTCAACTTATTTAATAAGGAAATAACAGCTAGGGAAGTATGGCTAGTCTGGCATGCCATATGTCAAAAGACGCCCTATGTTTATTCGCTTGAATGTAAGCAACAAAAGCAGCACCACCCTGTTCCATCACATACAGACCATTCTCACAGCGACCTCGACCCACGATTTCCTTTGTGGCCTTTGTCTGAATAACAAACATATTTTCATCAAAAGAGATCACAGATTTCAAATCCCTGGTCAGTTTACTAATGGAGAGAAGGTTTTTCGTAATATCCGGAACTACCAGCACATTAGATACATAAAAATTACGAGAAAATCGACGATGACCAATATGAGTAATATGAACATGTCTATCATTAGAAAGAGCGACAAAATGATTACCGTTATAAGGAGCAATGTTGTCAAGAACAGAAGATGTGGACGCCATGTTTGGTTGCACCAGAGTCTAGATACCAGTCAAAAGAGTTGTCGAGAGACACATTGGACTGAAATGCATCAGCGAGATTCGACTCTGGATTGGGATTCTTGCATGTTTTTGCAGTGTGACCGAACTCGTCGCAGAACTGGAATTTTGGATTTCACTTCTTGTGACCACGACGATTTCGACCACCAGAAGATTGACCATCACCACCAGACTTGCCACCAGAAGGACCACCAGCGAAGCGGCCGCACGTGGCAGCCGACGCGCCTGGCTAGGGTTTCCAAAACCCTGCTGGGCGGAAACAGTGAAGGCTACTGGAGCAGAATCAGACGCCGGTACCGATCCACCATAACCACCAGACGACATCAGGATTTCATGGTTGCGAGCCCTAGCAATGATCTCGGTGTAAGGCGGGATCGGAGATTGTGAGAACTGGATCGTGACGAAGGTTTCAAAACCTGCATCGAGACCACGAAAAAAGAGGATTACCTTATCTTGGTTCGCGACGGGGGTGCCAAGGGCCGCGAGGCCGTCAGAGATGATTTTGAACCGGCGGTGAAAATTCATCACCGTGGAGAAGCCGCGATGGGCGGTGTGGAGCTCGTTATGAAGCTGCATCTCATTGGCATCGGAGGCGTTGTCGTAAGCGGCGATGAAGGACTCCCACATGGCTTGAGAAGTTGGACATCCGATAGTCTCCATGATCGAGTCGTCGGTGAGGGACGAACGGAGCAAGACCTGAATGATCTTGTCTTGAGCCGTACAAGATTTCGGCGTGAGCGTTGATTCCGGCGTCGGAACTGGAGCAGCGGGTGACTTTAGGGCAGAATCAGAAGCATCGGCCGGTGAGGAGAGCACGGCCGGAGCGGAAGCGGCGTTAGGCTTGACGATGGAGCCGTCAAGATAACCGACACTACTACAATATCAAGCCATTTAAGGCGGTTCATCCTTCATGTGTTAAGGCAGAAAACAAATGCCTTCCCTGGTTGTTACTTGAATGAGAAAAATCATCTAAGGCGGTTCCTCTTCCGCCTTAGATGTTTTTGTGTTTAAGGCGTTTGTTTCCGCCTTGGATGAAGGCTTATCCGCCTTGCTCAATACTTCCGAACTCGCTAGCATGCAAGTCTGGATGATATGATTTGACTCTTTGCGATACCGTAACTAGCAAACGCTAGTACCAAACAAATGGTTGATTGTTTTGTTACGATGGAAGCTTACGGATCGCCAGATGAAATACTAACGAGTTAGCTACATTGGAAAGCCTAGACTGTTATGAATGTGTACGAGACTGGTTACGAATTCTACCGTGCGGATCGCTAATACTAGTTACGATCTCGTAAGAGAGCCTAGCTTGTCATATATTTATCTGCTGACGAGACTGGTTACGACAAATAGAGGCGATTCGCTCGGTCATAAGTAGCGAACTCGTTACAAGCCAAATTAAACATTTCGGGTTAATCAAAACGAGCCAGGTTACGACAGCCACTAGCTACTCGCTAGTAACACCATAGCGAGGTCGCAACCGAACAATTGTATTTCATAAAAATTGTAAAAATGATATTATAAAAATATAATAAAAGTTGCTGGTTCGAGAAAGGTAACGATATCGTAAGAAAATCGCTTATGTGTATAGTAACGAATTCGCTACTGATCTCGCTAACATGAAACGACGTCGTTTTAGCACTGGGTGAGCAAGAAAAAAAATGACGTTACGAGTAAGCCGAGTAAGCTAGACATTCGCCTGGCTTTGGCGTGTATGGTTACGAGCTCGGCAGAGATCAGATTGGAGAGGCAGAGAAGAACGAGCGATTGGGTAGCGATGGCGCAAAAACTAAGCTCAGAAATATAATTCTGGCGAGAGAAGTAGCGATAGTACAAGATGATCGCAACTATTTTAATGTAACGGGCGAGAGAAGTAATTATGTCCCAGGGAATTTGTAAGTGTCACAAAATTATAGGATTTGAGCCATTTCCACCCATTTCCACTAAAATTGGGTTTCATTTTAATTGTCTAAGCTGTGAATTGCAAGATGCATGGTATCTAAGCACAAAACATGAACATGAAACACTATCAAGCCACACTTTATAAACTAATGGAAGTAATGGAACTCAAAAGTATATGCATCCATTTGAGAAAAAAAGACACTAGCTTTAATTTGGAATGTGAGGCCTAGAGATGTACCGAGATAAAATAAGGACCAAGTGTCTAGCCAATGCATCTCTACCATCCTCCAACTCCTTCTTGGTGTATGGTGCATGATTTTCCTCGATAATCTAAGAATATGAAATGTTTTTTTAATACTATTAAATGCAACGTAGATAGTAATTGGTACAATAAGTAGGTTATAAGAATGCTTACACGATTTAATTCCAAATTATCTTCAACAAGGCCAGCGACGCACTCGCTTGCGTACAACATCATATAGTAACCGCACTCCCAATTTGACAATTGCTTTCGGTGCTGAAAGTGGAGAAGTATAAAAAATGATTTGAAATGAAATCATAGTGGAAATAAATGAGCATTGGATTTGTAATGTCACCTGAATCTGTATAAGGTTGAAGGGAAGTAGTGTGTCGTCATGTGCACTATGCATAGCAACCTCTAATAAATCTGCAAATTTTGTAGATGGACCAAAGTGTAGCGGGTCCATCCAATACACTCGCTTCAACGATGGTATCATAGCTACAAAACTCCAATGGCCACTACATATTTTAAGAAATGAAAATGTAAGAACCCGGCTCGAAGATTAGAATGTTTACGAAATGCAAATATCCAATTGTAAAAATGAAAACTAACCTCTCTAGATATGGGCCTATGTAAATTGTCTTGGTCTTGTCACTAAAGATCCTAGAGAGATAAGCAAGTCGTGATTGATTACTTTCATTCATTTCTTGCAAGCATATTGGGTGCAAAAAACCAATGAAAGTCTTTGCGTTTAGAGCAAGGCATTGCATATACCTAAATAAACAATATATGGGATATGAACGTATAATAGTGCACAAGTATATGATAATTTGTAACTTGCAATACGATAGAAGAGATGAGATCAAGTAGCTTACATTTGATGTAGTATAAGGATTGTTTCGGGAAGGGTTTTATAGTGCCAGAAAAGGGCAAAGTCTTCCCAAGGAACGACTAATTCCCTCACTTCGCCGAACACCTGTTTATTGGAGTAGAAATAGTAAACAGAATCCCGACTATGGTGGCCCACCAGATCATAAAACGTACGAAGGAATCCAGGGAGTGATTTTATGAATCCAACTTCTCCCACCGACATCGGTTTCTTAGCTACCGGAAAATCTAGTGGGTCTACGACAGGTGAAGGTGTGTTTCTATTAATTGGGATAGAATTAGAATTCATATCAATGACCAACCATTTGGGCCACACAAAAAAACGGCCCAAACCTTTACCCACTGTCGTGCACTCTTGATCCGCGACCGGTACCAACGCATCCTCGACTAACACATGTAGTATAGAAACTCTAACGAAACCAATAGGGACTTTGGCTTCATGATGTAGTGCCATGTCAGGATATGAATTTCCCATTGCAATGTGGCGGGGTTGAAATTCATCCCAATTCAGCGTACAACTTGCAAGAAGAGGAGTTCCAATATACAAATAAGGCATGTTTAATTAGGTCGAATTAGACATATGTAGGAAGAGTATATTTAAAAAATATCAATAATCATGAGTTGTGTAGAATTATTCATTTGATTGAGGTGCAAGAATTTAACGTACCTTTGGTTTGGGATCGGATGGTTGTATGTGAACTTGCTCTTTGATAGGGGCCGAAGGTGTGCATATTTCCTTGTTGGGTTCAACAATAGGTTGGTCAACCTCATGTTGTGGTGGGGGAGGATGTGAACCTCTAGACGAGGGTCCATTGATTGGATCGGTGTCACAAAAATCGGATGGAAGAGATTACTTTATAAAAGAACATATATTGGCCAACATTGTTTTCAATTTATTGACATCTTGGTCAGATTTTTTGGCTTGGTTCAATGCTATTTGGAGTTTGGATGGTTTAGGGTCTTTCCTACTACGTTTGATACCAAACGCCTCTATTTGAGTAACATAACCACCAATTCCCTTAGCTCTTCCCGGATGCTCGGCCTTCCCAAGTGCCCTACGTAGCACATCGTGTTTACCGACAGGGATGAAAAAGCTTTCTTCAACTTCACGCTCGACCTCGTCCTAAAAAGTTAGTATTGTAAATTAAAAGTTATTATCGTCATCAATTGTTGTGTTTGATGGTGTGATTGTAGATACTAAAATGGAACATGGTATGGCGTAGTAGGTAAAGCGTACCACTCGATTAGCCACCCTTTTTGCCTCATCACTTGAGAAAGTCCCGTCTTTTTTAATTCTACCCAAGACGAATAATTGTTCTCTAGTATATGTTGTAGAGTCTTCGGCAATGACTAGCTTGTTCGCCTCTTCCGCGTCCATGCCCCCATCCACAAGCTCTTTCACCTCGGTTTCTTGTTTTTTTTTTTGCGGTCTTCTTCCCCACACCCAAGTACCCCGCCCTACCCCCGGTGTAAGGCATAACATTATCAGCAGTGGCTTTGCGCTTCCTATCCCCCAAACCCTTTTAAAAATTCTATGTTATTTTAGGAATAAAGCATTAACCGAAACAAACATATTTGGCTAATTCGCGTGAAACTATTATTGCAAGATATAGTAAGTAAACTAACCTTTGCGTCATTTTCTAACCATCATTTCTTGAATGCCTCCCAAGTAAGGGTTACAATGTGATTGTAACGCGTACTTGGATCTTGCCCAAACCTCGTGCCCTTCGGTTTGATATAATCCTTGGCAAGGGTATATTTGTGTTCTCGATGAGCTTTTGATGCGATTTGAAGAGCCTTGTTCTTCACTTGATCATAGGATGTTGCTTCGATAATAAAGGGGCGCTACAAATGTGATCATAAAAATAGTCACATTCACAATTTTCAATTGAAATTAAAAATAACAAGTGCCACACTAACCTTGCATTCCTTCCATATATCCTTTTTGATGTCGATAAGCATTACTGGCCATGAACTATGGGTGCTGGACATGTTCCCGAAAGGGTTCATTCCGTCAGTAGATAGTCCTAAGCGCACGTGTCTAGGTTCGTCAGCAAATTCTGGGTACGCTATCCATCTTCTTCCACTGATCACCATCAGAAGCGTGAGATATAATATCATCATCTTCCTCTCGAACCCTATCGGCATGCCATGTTAACATTTTTGCATCAACTGGATTGGCATACAAACGCGTCAATCTCGGTTTCAAGGGCATGTACCACATCACCTTAGCAGGACCTTGCTTTGTCGATGTTGTCACTGTTTCTCCACATACCTCAACCTTTCCCTTCTTCATTTTCCATCTAGACTCACCGCATACCTTGCAATCATCCCTCAAAGAATCAACACTCCCCCTATACAACATACAATCATTCGGGCATGCGTGAATCTTAGTAAACTCCATGCCCATAGGACACAATATCTTCCGCGCAGCATAAACCCTGTCAGGACATAAGTTGTCCTGAGGAAGTAACTCTTTAACCAACTCTAGCAATTCCGTCATTCCTTTATCAGAAATACCATGCCTTGCCTTTAGGTTCATTAACAACAATGTTGCTCCCAGTCTAGAATGGCTAGCCCCAACATATAAGCTTGTCTTTTTATCGTCATACATTGCCTCCAGCATACTTTTCTTCCCAACAAACTCCATAACAACATCATCACACATATCTGAAAGCTGTTCATTATACTGCAGGATTTCCTCGGCGCTTCCCTCCTCCATCTCAACCTGGTCACTTCCATAATGGCCTTCCCCATGCCAAACCCATTCTGTGTAGGATTTGTCAAAACCTTTACAAATTAAATGTTTACGCACTACAGCAATATCTTCAAATATGGCGTTGTTTCTACACTTGTTGCATGGACATCTAACCCCTCCTATGCTATTCTGTCTACAATGTCGCAACCCAACATCTAAGAAATGTTCAACCAAATCTAAATACTCCTTCGATAATCGAGCATTCTCCTTCATTATTCTTTCGCGGTCCATAATACACAAATCAGACAAACAGCTACACAATACTACTAACCCACTGACTTGAGATGATCAACACATAAACTACACACTGCATTAACAAAAAAACCAAAATGCAAGCAAAAATTATGCATAAAATCAACCAAAATCAAGAGACCAGCCAGTACATTACGCAATTTAAACCTTGCCTACACCAACACGGGAACAATGAGACCTCCGAGCACACTTCAACTGATCACCCTTCAATACCCACCTGTTTAGACCCTTTTAGAGTTTTTGTTTTTGGAGTTAGAACGGCCAGTTCAGCTTAAATCTGTGACCCATACAGAGTATCTTGCGAACTCGCTAATACCTCGCTAACACCTTTGAGTAGCCAGCGAACTCGTAACATTTCAATCACCCTCACATGCACTGTACATTTAACAATGTCAAATTTGACGTGCACAGAAGCGACACCGTAACATCAAACGCCACATCCTAGCGTCCCAGTTACGACATGTCCCATATTCTCGCCTGCTGAAATTAGGGTTTAGCAAAGCTTATGAGATCGCAACGCACAAAGTACATCCAAACAAGCTAACCTACGAATTCGCTACAGACAAGTTTATTTTACTACAAAGGTTACGAGGTCGTAACAACCCATTCAATTTAAGGCGGATAGTTTTTTTCCGCCTTGGTCAAGTATTTTTTTAACGTCAAAACCCATTTCCGCCTTTAACTGCTTCTTTCCGTCTTGAATTTAATTTTTTTTTGCTAGCTAGAAGAGGTAGCGAACTCGCTACTTTCAATCAAGGCGTAAAAAAACACGCCAGGCTTAAACGCCTTAAATATGTGTCTTGCATCTACCCCTTTGTAGTAGTGCGAACATGCCCGTCGATTCAAGGAGGGTTTGCACCTGCGAGCGCCAGGCCATGAAGTTGTCGGATCCAAGCTTGATCGGCAACATATGGATCATGGTGGCGTAGGTCAGCGTTTTTCCAGCGTCCATTGGAGGTGGTCGGAAAACTGAGTAGCGGCGGCAGGATTTCGTCGACGGAGAGGAAGGCACCTAGAATAACCTAGGGTTTGAACATGGGGCACCTAGGCACGGCGGTGAGGGTTTAGATGTGAGTCACCTAGTGATTGGCGACGACTAGGGTTTAGAAGGTTAGGGTTTGAATGATGCACCTAACAAGAATTTTGGGGAAAATTTTGGAGATCGATAACCAAAACTGATACCATGTGAATATGAAATTCAGAATGATTTCATTGATACGAGAGTGTACAATATATAATACAAGAGAGCTAAACTAGGCTACTCTAAAATAGGAATGGATATATTCTACAACAATACAAGAATTTCTCTAAATTAATTAAGATATTCTATTACAGCTCAATTGGCTCAATCGGATCAGCTCAATGTTGAATTGGCTCAATCGGCTCAATTTTATGATCAATACTTAAAAATTAAGATCTATGCAATTCAAGTTTGATGAAATTCAATTTAGTTTTTGTAAGTTTATAAAGCTCAATTTAGTTTCTATAAATTCAATTCAACACCTTTGAAAATAACCAAGAGAAAAAGAGAATAAAAAATTGGATTGAAAGTTTTAAATATGGATCAGAGAGGTGCGTCAAGCCCGTGTAGTAGTGCAACGCATGGGCAACGCTTGAAAGCCCAGATTGCAAGCAACCTTGACAGGCCTTCCCCTTAAAAATTGAGTTAATATCGTACGACCCAATAAACCGCATATTAGATATTAAACTGATAAGCACATATACTACACTTGATCTAAGCCAAAAGGCTGAGAAAGGTATGAACCAAATCGCTGCCTAGCTAGGGAGGTCCTTTTATACTCCTCAATATGCTTCGCCAGGTCTATGCAAATTCCGATGTTCGACAAACGAAACCACCAACATAATACCCCAATCTTTACCTCTTCCTTTGTGTATTTTGAGTGATTAAAACCTTTCAAATCCACATTTACTTCAGATTTTCTAAAATGTTAAGATTAATGATCAGTGATATTGTTGCTTAATACCTCGTCTAAAATAAGTTGTGACTGAATCTAATAAACATATATGCTGGTTTATAACGTGTGTTTTTTTCAGTTTAGCTGTATAAATGAATCTCAAAACTCGAGTTGTTCATAATTTCTACAGTTCAAGTTCAGGTTGAGTTTGAACGAATCATTGAAACTTTAGTTCCACCCTAAACTCATTTTTGGAAGTTGTTAGAGTCTCAACAATATTGTGTATTTTGTGAAGGTGATTTTTCCAGAATGGAGGTAAAGGTTTAATTAATCTGCATTTTCCTTTGTGGATCTTTATTAAATGATTTGCTGCTCTTCTTTGTCTGGTTAAATTTATTTCCTGTTTTAATGGTTTAATTCTAACACTCTGCTAAACTCATTTTTATGGATGTGGATTTCTGTTGGTTTCTTAGTAGTACGTACCTCTCTGAGATTGAACTGTAATATCTGCTGTTTCTAAATATTTCATCTCATTAAGCAACAGTTTTCTATAGTTATATAGCTGATATACTTCAAATAATCTCTACACTTTTATTGTTTGAATCCATTTTGTAAGGAAATTTTTGAGAAAGATCAACTCTTCTTCTTGCTTTGCCTTCTGTTTTAATTAATCAATATGTGCTTTCTTGGTTCACTTGATCATCTTACGCTATGGCGTCACCTTTCTACAAAAGATTCAGCAGCAATGATTCTGCTATAAATATACAAATCTTGTTGAAGAAATAGTACCAAATTGTGCCCTCCACACTCTCAAACCTTTTGCACATCTCCAAATTAAAGCACCTTAAGAACAAAGTTTCAAGATAGCTTTCCTCGGACAATTATATTTCTCCGGGGAGTTTAATTAGTTCGTCTGCAAATTCAAACTTTCTCGATCTAGGGAGTCTGCAACAAGGAGCCACCCGGATCTCGCTACTATGTATACAAATCTTCCTCCTCAACGCTGTCTGAATCGTATTATGGAGGAAGCATGAGCAGGAGAAATTGAATGGATGCTGTGTATCTGTTGCGTTTTAATGTTGAAGGTCAGCAGTCTTTTCTTTTTCCAACGTTATATTTACTTCTTTTTTTTCCAAAATGCTTGGACACACTACAATACAAACGTAGAATTAAATACTGCAGATGATTATGCTGAGGAAAATAATAAGAGATGAAGATGATAAAGGAACTAATTAGTCAATTCCAGGAAGATGGAGCAAACCACACTGGTTTACAGATCAAAGATGTCGTGCCAAAAGGATGAAGCAACTAGCACCAGGAATATCAATCTTCATAGCTACAAATTGATATTTAATCAACACTTCATTTTTGGATTTGATATATTTCATTTCTACCATTAGCCTCTAATTTTCTATGAACAAGTAAGTGCAAAAAGATTGGGATAGTTAAAATTGATTGAATATGAACATTTTGTAATCAATTTTTGTATTTTATTTATCTAATATAGAATTTATTTATTTATTAATTTGCGTTTCCTGGAAATTGATGAATGCTTGATTGGATCAATTCCATTTTTTCTTGCAATCAGTTCCTTTTTAACCATATTTTGGTTATTGATCATTATTATTAGCACTAGTGGGCTGTGAGCCTTTAACGGCGGCCGTTAACGGCGGTTCCCCAAGAACGCCGTTTATTTTTGAGGTTCCGATATCGGAACCATGGTGGAGTGGTGCGGGAAAATGATTAGCGGCGTTTGCCACATAAACGCCGCTTGGTTAACGGCGGATAATTGGAAACGGCGCATACGAAACGGCGGTTAGCCATGAACGCCGTTAATATTATGTGTTCTGATTACGGAAGTCTGGAAATTCATTAGCCTTAGTCACCAAGTCCCACCAGTTTCATGAGAATGTTAATATATATGTAAAGGAACACCGACATGATGACCTTCCGGTTAAGGAACATGACTGAATATATAATAGAAACTTATTTTAAATTTTAAAATATCATAAAATATCAAATTTTCACTCTTTAACCTGAAGTTTTTGATGATTATGTTCATTTTATTATATATAATATACTTTTCTTGAAAATTTACTTTGGTATTAACAATATTAAAGGTACTTGTAGTGAGAATTTAGTATCATTAACCTGAGAAACATTAATAAGACTAAAACTTGTTACTTAAGTACATATACTTTGGAGACATATTTCCTCCACCATTGTGATCAATTTATTTCCATTTCTAAATTAAGTTAAGCTTATTTGAGTGTTACTGATACATTTTAACATAAATTCCATGAAATAGCATTGATATAAACGCTTATTTCAGTAAAAATTTGAAAAATGTCATAAAACATCAAATTCTGACTTTTAAACATGAATTTTTGATACTTATGCTGAATTTATTATGCATAATACACCTTTCATGTGGATTTACCACTAGTAGAAGACGTTTAATTGTTGGCACCCATTAATGGCGGAACCGCCCAAAAAAGAGCAAAACGTCAATCTATTGGATTTACGACATCGTAAATCCAATAGTACAGCGATATATTCGATTTTCGACATAGAAAATCCAATAGAATGGCGGTTTGAATACGAAATACGGCGGTTTGAATACGAAACACGGCGGAAATATGAAAGCGCCAAAAAATTGATTATTTTCGCATTCTAAAACAACCAATAGATTGTCATGTAATTTTTTTCAGATTCTAGAAGGGTAACCGGTTGACATTAAGAACTCTAAAACCAATCTATTACGAATACGAGTGTGTTTTATGATATATGGAAAATAAACTATTGCATGAACGATTTCTTAAACTGAAAAGGTTAGAGTTATAAAATTAAGTGAATTTATAATTAAATGAATGCCGCGGGACGGACATAACCGGTGCATATTAAGAAAGTGGTTTGTTGATAGTTTGTCTACCTATTAGGTTTACGAATTCTCAAACCTGTCGCAATTAGTTCAGTAAAAACTTGAAAAATGTCATTAAATATCAAATTCGGACTTTTAAACCGGGATTTTGATACTTATGTTAAATTTATTATGTATAATACACCTTTCATGTAAATTTACTTTGGTATTAGCTGGTACTTGTAGTGAGAACTTCAGTATCAAGAATCGGAGAAACACTACTAAGACTACATAACTTGTTACTTGAGTATATATACTTTGGAGTAATATTTCCACCATAATTGTGATAAACTTATTACTATTACTAAATGAAATTAAGTATTTGTGTTTCTAAGACGTTCTGATATAAAGTTTTGAAATTGCATCGATATGAATGTCAGTTCAGTAAAAAAAAAGTTATAAAACATCAAATTCTGACTTTTAAACCTGGGTTTTTTGATGATCATGTTATTATGTATAATACACTTTTCATGTAAATTTACTTTAGTATTATTTCAGTGGAAGGATGTGTAGTAGTGAAAAATACTACTAAGACTGTAACTTCATACTTAATTACACATGTACCTTGGAAAGTATAACTTGGTATTTAATTATATATACTTTGGAGATTAAACTTCATTGAATTGTATTTCGATGAATAATAATAACTAATTTAAATCAATAAGTAAATTTTAATTCACTGTTTTTGTACACTAGCTAAGTTGAGTTCTAATTAAAGTCAAATTTATTAAAGAACGCTAAAAACTAAATTGGAATCAAAAATCAACTGTTGTGCCACTTGTTATCGAATTATACAATTAATATCCTCTTTAACTATGTATATATAAAATTGGAGAGAGTGATGGCGTAAATATAAATATAATACTTCAAAAAATATATATAAAATTCCAATTAGCTTGGAATATATATAAGGAATGATTGTCTATTATTATTGTTTTTATTATAGATAATTAATTTGGAGGCTATATAAGGTGATGTTGATTTATATGGAAAATATTGGGATATCATTGGGATAATTGGTAGAATTCTCGATGTTCACTCATTTCATCACTGATGTATTTCACTATCTTATTCCTAATTTTTAGCATTAAATTCACAAAAAATTATATAATCCGCATTTCTGAAAGTGTTAAGAGGCTTTACATTGATGGGTGGTTTTGGTTCTATGACAGGGCTATAGTACTCAAGATTATTGACCGTTGGTTAGGAGGTAAAAACTGTTTTGGTGTACAGTGATGCAATGAGCCTGCTCTTTTTGTTTCAGAGCTTGCACTTCAAGAATTGTGTTCTTTTTTGCCCTTGACAATCCTGATCCACCTTGATTTTCTGCTTGTTGTGTGATAAGTCTCTAACTCTGTGGTTCCTGATGCCTTTCTGATCTGTGTACTTGCTGTTGTGACTGATTCCTCATATTCAAAGATTCCACATTCATCCTATTAGGCCTTCTTTTCAACTCTGGGTGCAGGTGACACAACTGACATCCTCATGCCCTACCCTCTTACAATGAGTGCAATAATAGGGGATATTTTCATATTCAACTTGACATTCTACATATGTATCAGGATCCCCAATAATAATAGATGATTGGAGAGTATTCATCAAGTCTACCTCAATGCAAACCTTGATGGCAGATGGTCTTGTGAGCATGCTCGTCGCTGCTGATGCTACCAGTAAACTCCGGGATACCAACTCCGGTACGAGGTAATCCGGGGAGAAGCTGGAATCCTAGCCCGCGGCCAATCTCTCACCTAAATCCTGCAAAACAAAGCCCCCGGGGTCTCCCGAGGGTAGACGCTCCGGCGTGATGATGAAGATAGGGCTTTTTACAGAGGAGAGAGAATATGAATAAATACAGAGAGTATTTAAGTCTGATAAAACATACCTATTACTGTTGGTCGCTCCTCTATTTATAATGGAGAGGATCAGAGAGGGTTTTAAGCTAAGTGGTCCTTACCCCGGGTGTGTCCAAGATAGCTGATGTCATGAGAGGACCACTGCTGGGCTTAACCCTTTCTTCTCCTTTGCCAGTATATCCGCTGGACCAGGATATGGGCCTTAGCCCATATCACCACTAGCCCCCCGAGACCCTGGCTTCCGGGGCTTGGCCCGGTAGGCTGGGTCTCTGATAGGAAAGTAGCGGGTCGCGGTTTGTGCGGGCCCGTATCACCGCGCGCCGCGCGTGTGTTACAACACGTGTGCTTCCTCGCTGCCTGCTCCCTAATTAATGCTCATTATTACCTTTTCTTGGATGCTGAGTTTACTTTACCCAACTTCAAGAAATTCTATGTATCCTTCCCTATAAATACCTCTTCAAAATTTTCACATTCATTTTTCATCCTCTAAGCGCTGTCACTTTCTTTCTTTTCGTCCTCTTTTGCTCTCGTTTGCCATTCTCTTTTTCTCCCTCTTTAGCTTTTTGATATGAGTAACAAGGTTCATACCCCGGTAGAGGAGCACTCTCTGGATATCGACGACCTCTCCCTTCCTACTCCATCAGGCGGCAAAGGTCTGATGACGACTAAAGCTAAGGTGGCTTATGGAGCCCCGGAGCCCGCCGATCCGAAAGACCCCGGGATGACCCCGGTTCATGAGGCGGTGGAGGAGGTCGTAAAGAAGATGTACGTGCCTCTGTCATACGACGCGGGGTTAGAGCCATACTCCGGCGACATGAAGGACCGGGCGTGCGTCCCCCGGCATCACCTTCTACACGGGCTCACTTTTCCCCTCCCCCCTCTATACTCCGCCTACCTGAAGTACTATAACATCTCTCCAGCGTAGTTACATCCCAACGCTGTCAGCGTCATGATAGCCTTCCTTTTGTCCTGCAACCGGGCTGGCGTAACCGGGACTGTGGATATATTTCGAAGCTTCTACTATCTCGCCGCGACCTCCGTCCCGGGAGTGTTTAATGCTCTACGCCGGAACAAGACGGCGATCATCTGCTCCGGGAGGCTCGAGTCTGTGAAGACGAGCGACTGGATGAACAGCTACTTCACTTTCGACGTGAAGAAGTATCCAGTCCCGTCATGGAACCAGCAGAGGATCGCTGAAACCAAGGCGGCACTCCCCCCGGCCCAATTCCGGCAGGTATCTGACAGTTATGACTTAATTGTCAAGCAGTTTGTTAATCTGAAGGATTTCCAGAGGGCGGGGGGCTACGAATTTCCCCGGGAGGCGTATCCAGCGGAAGTGTTCACTTGCCGCTGTTTGTATGCCACACGGAGCCTTGGTAATTTTCTCAATTCCCTTTGTTAATTTTATTGATTTGTACTGTTTCTTCTAACTGCATTTAGCTAATTTCATTTGTTGCCTGGTGTTAGCCATATCTCCCAGGCCAGCGATAGTCCCCGTAGGGTCGAAGTCCGGCGAAGGAGAGGGTAAGGGGGCTTCCGGGAAGTCCAAGAAAAGCTACTCTGAGACCGAGAAGCCGGTCCAAGACACCAAGAAGAGAAAATCCGGAGAGGGGAGATCCGGGGAAAAGGGCACCGGGAATTCCATTGGGTCCACTGTGGTCCCTCCGGCAGAGGGTCGACGATTAGCGTTTGCTATTCCTATTCCCGGGGGGCCTCCCCATAAGAAGAAGAAGTCCGAGCCTCATTCTGAGGGTTCATCCCGCTTTCCCCGGAAGGAGAAGGAATCAACGGCTGACAGCAGCCTTTATCGTATCCCGGAAACCCGTAACGACACCTCTTCCCAGCGCATTTTGCTAGATGACTCCCAGGTATGTGTTTTCTATCCTTAACATTTTAACCATTCGTATTGTATTTCTATTCTAAGTGTTTGTTTTCGTGTAGGACCATGCCTCCAAACTGCTCGAGTTTCCTGGGTTTCGAGAACTGGTCAACCAAGCATGTGACTCCCTATCAGAAGATCTTTCCCGGGAGGTTGACCAGCTGAGGTCATAGAGCGCCTCTCTGTACAAGGAGTTATCCGAAGCGCACAGGGAGCTGTCCCGGGTGAAGAAGGACAACAAGCGTGGCATGGCCCCGGCGCAAGAGGCTCTTTGCCGGGTTTTCACCGACCGGGTTTTGAAGAGCCGCTCATTCGAGAAAAAGATGATGTCCCTCTGCGACATTTCTAACGAAGCCGCCTTGCATGCCGCGTACTCTGCCGTTCGGGAATTCATCCCCCGGGAAAGCCGAGACGCATTCCGAGATGCCTGGTATCGCCCCAAAGCAAACGATCGCTTTAACTATGCGGCGGACCGGCTGATGAAGGATGGTCTTGACGGGATTGTTCCGGGGTACTCGAAGTGTTTGAGGGGGCCCGAAGTGTTGATCCCCAGGACATCATCGCCTATGCCGGCGACGCCGCCAAGCTTGCTGAGGACAGGGCGGATCCGGGGCCAGACGATGTGGCCAATCTTGCTGCCATCGAAACCCCAGTGACCTCGGATGGAGAGGGTGGGGATTCCGATGAAGAAAATGCTAAGTCCCCGATCCCGGAGAAAGAGTTCGAGCCGGTGCATGCGAACGAAGAGGGGGAGGAGGAACTGTCCCCGGGGAATGGCAAGGCTCAAGAGGAAGAGCAGTCTCCCGGGAATGAGGATGATGAGGATGAAGTAAACATAGACACTTAGTCTTTTCGCCCTACTTTTGCGTTTTAATTCTGTTCCGGTGTCAATCCCTGGCTCAAGACCGAGTGAACGCCGTTCTGGATGCAGACAAGACTATTTCTATGCTGCAAGCCGAACATGACGCTTTTAAATCTCGTCTCAAGGAGGAGTTTGACCTGGTGTGGTCCGAGCTTCCATTTTACTGTGACAAGTTCAAATGGTTGGAAAGGCGGGGCGACCCCCTTAGGAGGAATCTAATGCTTGAAAGAGAGAACCGGGAACTGGCGGCCCGGAACCTCACCCTTCGGGAGAACCTGGCAACCCTACAACTGACTTATCACTTGACCGGATTACGTTTGGGTCGGGTTTCTCCTCCTCTTTACACCAACTTTCCCCGTGAGGTCTCTTCATTATTAGTGCGCATGTTTCGGATGGGCTGGAATGACCCTGAGTCTCGATACCGGCCTGCTTTCGAGGAAGCTGCTGCTTGGTGGCAACGTCAAAGAGAGGGGCAGTATCTTCCCCCGTCCTTGGTACTTCTTCCAAGCCGGATCTCCCTTGATTTCACCGTTGAAAGGTATCTCGGGTTCCGTGTTTCAGTTGATCCGGAAGAGTCTGCCCGGAGGGTGTCTAGACTCCGCGAGGACGCTGCCAGAATCCGAGCCTACATTGCCCGTGAGGACGCTGCTAAAGAAGAAAGGCGTTTGGCCCGGGAAAGGGGGAAAGGCAAAAGCAAAGTCGTTGCTACGAAAAAGAAAAGATCCCCCCGTGCCCAAGGACCCGTTATCATTGGAGCTCCCCGAAGGACGCCATCTCCCGAGGTTTCATCCTCAGACGACGACTTCGACCCGTATGCCGAAGTTACATCAGGGGCTGGTCCCTCGGGGGCTGGTCCCTCGGGGGCTGGTCCGTCCGGTACTCGTCCAGCTGCGGATCCCAATGTCCCGGGGAGTACTGTTACTGCCAACCCACCGAGCCCTCCTGCTGCTAATAATCGTCCAAGCCACCCCGGCGCTCAGGATGACCCGGACTCTCCTATTAGCTGGGATGGTCCTCCTTCCCTTTGTTAGTTTTGTTTAGGCTTTTCAAGTTTCAAAATTGTAAATTTTGTAATCTTAACCTTCAATCATAAGTTGATGATGTGTTTGTCATATTGTCCTTCATTTGTACTTGTTCAAATATTTGTTTCAGTCGCTTATTCAAGCGCGCCTGTGTTATCCTCCGGGTGCTTGTTCAAGCGTCCTGTATATTCTTGCCCTAGCCCCCCGGGCGCTTGTTCAAGCATTCCCGGATCGACTTGCCCTAGCCCCCCGGGCGCTTGTTCAAGCGGCCCCGGGTTAACTATACTTATGAGAAAATGTTAACTCGAGAGATAATCTTCATAAGCAAAATGAGAAAATGCAACTGCGGGCCACGGGACAACCCAGGCTCAATCCTGGCCAAAGGTTCCCGTGCCGCTTCTCTGCCACCATCCTAGGCATAATCTATGCCAGAGGGGTGGATACATAAGAAAAACTAGGCATAGTACCTACGTAAATTTGCAATATTCCAGTGCCTCGGGACCTTCTTCCCGGCCTTGTCCTGCAGTTCATAACTTCCACCGGGGTGGGCTGCTATCACCTTATAAGGCCCCTCCCAGTTGGGGGCTAGCTTCCCGCTTGCAACCTGCTGGCTTTTGTCGTTCCGGCGCATTACCCACTCCCCCGGGAAAAACTGCTCCTTGCGAACCCTTCTGTCATGGTATTTCTTAACCCGTTCCTTCACCCGGGCCTCATGTAGGGCTGCTTTTTCTCGCTTCTCCTCCAGTAGATCTAGATCCAGGAGTCGGTCGCTCTGGTTTGTCTGCTCATCCGGGAGCTTTGATCGGAGGCTGGGAACTCCGATTTCAGCCGGGATGACCGCCTCCGCCCCATAAACCAGACTATAGGGGGACTCACCCGTGGCGGAGCTCTCTGTCGTTCTGCTTGCCCATCAGACACTTGGGAGCTCATCAACCCAGTTTCCTCTTGCCCCTTGGAGCCGCGTCTTGATCCCGTTAACAAGGGTCCTGTTGGTCACTTCAACTTGCCCGTTAGCCTGTGGGTGATAGACCGAGGTCAACTTCTGTTCAATCCCGTACTCCTTGCACCAGGATTTGAAAGGATCATTCTCGAACTGCGCCCCGTTATCTGTCACTATGAACCGGGGAATTCCGTAGCGACAAATGATGTTCTTCCAGCAGAATTTTACACACGTACTTCCCCTAATGTTTGTCAGAGGAGCAGCTTCTACCCATTTGCTGAAATAGTCAACTGCCACTATCAAATACTTGAAACCTCCCGGGGCAGTTGGAAAGGGACCTACCAGGTCCAAACCCCATCGGATGAAGGGCCAAGTTCCTGATATCCCAATCATCTCCCCTGTGGCACATGGATCAGGGGTGCAAATTTCTGGCACTGCTGACAGGAGCGGACTGCTTTTTGAGCATCCTCAAATAGCGTTGGCCAGTAATACCCCGTGCACATGATCTTCCGAGCCACTGTCCGAGCCCCTTGATGACTTCCATTAGGGCCCTCGTGAACTTCTTTCAAAAGGTGGCGTGCTTCCTCTCCATCCACACACTTCAGCCAAGGTTGGAGATATCCCCTCCGGATTAACTCCCCATCCAGGACGGCATACCGGGGTGCTTTGACCCGGATTTTCCGGACTTTCACCTTGTCGTCTGGCAGCGTTTCATTCTCCAAGTACTCCCGAAGGGGTGTAATCCAGGATTCGGCTTCTCGCACTGCCGCAACTTGGCTTGGCTGCTCATATCCCCGGGTTGATACCATCTCCATATACAGATTCCGGTCTTGACTTGGCTTGAGCTCTGAGGAAGCCAACTTGCTTAACGCATCCGCTTGACAGTTTTCCTCCCGGGGGACCTGTGTTAGGGTCACCCGGAGGAAACCCTGTATCATCAACTTCACCGCCTCCAAATATTTCTGCAAACTTCTTTCTTTTGCTTCATACTCCCCATTCACTTGCTGGACCACAATGGCCGAGTCGCTGTAAGCTTGTATCACTTTGGCACCTGTCTCCCGGGCTAGGCGTAATCCGGCAAGGAGAGCTTCATATTCAGTTTCATTATTGGTGGTTTTAAACTCAAACTGCAACGCATACCGATACTCCTTGCCGCCAGGACTGACCAGCACTACCCCGGCACCGCTCCCCCCGGCATGGGAGGAACCATCCACGTGCAACTTCCATTCCGGTTCCCCTTCACCCGGGTCCTTCACTGTGTTTTCCGCCATCTCAACCAAGAAATCAGCCAAAGCCTGGCCCTTGATAGACTTCCTGGCTTGATAAGTAATCTCGTGCTCTCCCAACTCTATCGCCCACTTCATCATTCGGCCAGATGCCTCTGGTTTTAGCATGACTTGCTTAAGTGGGTGATTTGTGAGAACTGTGATAGGATGACCCTGAAAGTATGGCCGAAGTCTCCGGGACGCGTGCATCAGTGCCAGCAGCAAACGTTCTAGTGAAGAATAACGCGTCTCCGGTCCTTGAAGAGCCCTGCTCACAAAATACACCGGGCTCTGCGCTCTCCCGGACCCTCGAACCAAGGCCGCACTTATAGCCTGATCCGTGGCTGCCAGATACAAGAACAATTCTTCCCCCGGGACTGGCTTGGACAAAGTAGGGAGTTTACCCAGGTGCTCCTTCAACTCCTTGAAAACTCGCTCGCACTCGGGAGTCCATTCGAACTTCTTTGCTCGTCTCAAAATGTTGAAAAAAGGCAACTTCTTCTCTGCTCCCCGGGACAAGAACCTGCTTAACGCCTCCAGGGATCCGGTTAAGCGATGTACATCTTTCACCTTGCTCGGGGAGGGCATGCTCAGGATTGCTTCAACCTTTTCCGGGTTCACGTCAATGCCCCGATTTGACACCATATATCCCAAAAACTTGCCTGCCGCCACCCCGATGGTACTTTTCTCCGGGCTTAGCTTCAAGTTTACCTCTCTCAACATGACGAAAAGCTCCCGGAGATCGTCCAAAAAAGCGTCATGAGTCCTGCTTTTGATCACCATATCATCTACATAGACCTCCATGATTCTTCCTAGCTGGTTTTTGAACACCCGGTCCACCATGCGCTGGTATGTTGCTCCTGCGTTTTTAAGACCGAATGGCATCTTCCTGTAACAAAAAGTACCAAAGTCAGTGATAAAAGAGGTTTTTGGTCGGTCTTCCGGGGCCATGACGATCTGGTGGTATCCCCGGTGTGCGTCGAAAAAGGCTAGAAGCTGGTAGCCTGTTATAGCTTCCACCAGTTGGTCGATGGAGGGCAACGGGTAACTGTCTTTTGGGCAGCACTTGTTTAAGTCTGTAAAATCGATACACATCCTCCAGGACCCGTCATGTTTTTTCACTAGGACCGGGTTGGCAATCCACTCTGGATAAGTAATTTCTTCTACCATTCCCGCGTCCAGCATCCTTCTCACCTCCGCCCGGACGAATTCTACCCGATCTGCTGCCAAGGCTCTTTTCTTTTGCCTTATGGGCTTTAAATCCGGGTAGACATTCAACCGGTGGATGGCGAACTCCTCCGGTATCCCTGTCAAGTCTTCCGTTCCCCAAGAGAACACATCCTCATATTCCTTTAACAACTTCCGGAGCTCGTCCTTCACACTCACCGGGAGGTGCTTTCCGATACTCACCTTCCCCCGGGATCCTACTTCCATATCCTCCACTTCAAAAGAGGCCGGGTCACCATGCACGGCTCCCACCGTGCTATTCTTCCCGGAACACTCCCCGGGCTCCGACACATTTGTTCTTTCCGATCCTCCATTCTTGGTTTCCTTTATTGCGGTGAGCATGCAGCTGCGGGCGGTCGTTTGATTGCCAATGACCGATGCAATTCCTTGGTCCGTTGGGAACTTCATGGTTAGATGGTAGGGCGAGCATATCGCCCGGGCCTGCGTCAACCAGGGACGACCTATGATCATGTTGTACGGGGAAGACGCGTTGATGACCGCAAAGTTACACAGGACAGTGCACCTCTTGTTAATATCCAGATGATCAACAAGAGTCACCCGTAGCGCTATGACACCCAGCGGGTGAACTGTGCGCCCCGTAAAGCCTGACAGCGGGGACAAGCATGGCTTCAAATTCTGTCGACCAATGTTCAATTGATCGAAACAATCAGCAAACATAACTTCTACACTGCTCCCATCATCCACAAAGACTCGCTTTATCACCACACCTTCTACCTCAGCTGAGATCACCATCGGGTCAGAGTGAGGTATTTGGGCCGGAACCGCATCCTTCTCTGAAAACGTGATTGTCTCGTCATGTTTAAATCTCTTTCCCTGGATCTCCCCCGGGGGGACACACCTACTCTTGGCTTTTACCGCCGACAGTGTTTGCGCTCCATCTCCCACTATCCCGTTGATCACATTTATCATCCGGGGTGCTCCGGGTCCCGGAACTCCTGGTCTGGGTGCTTGTGGGGTGGGGTTAGGAGCAATGTTGGTTTCCGCGGGGCGGTTGCCGCCCTGGCCTGGCCTCGGTTATTCCTCCAGTTACGTTTCCTTCCTTGTCCTGCCGGGGCAGCCGCCGGGTGTGCTTCACCTGCTACACAGTCCCGAAGCTGACCCCGCTCCACCAACTTCTGAATATCCATACGCAAGACACGGCAGCCTTCTGTCGTGTGACCATAAGACTTGTGGAACTCACACCATTTCTGCCCCGGTGAATGGCCAAAATTTCCGTTTTGGTCTTGGAGAGTGGAGTATATGTTGGTCTGACCACCAACGTCTGTCCTCCCGGTGCATGTGCTACTCCCTGGGCCGGGGGGCGTCTTGCTGCCTCCGGGCGGGGCCCCTGGTGAGGAGTGGCCCGGAGTGTAGTTGTTTGGGTCGCTCTGGCCGTAATCACCCGCTGCTCAAAGAAACCGACCGTGTTCATCCGAGTGTGGTTAGCTTCATGCACAGTGCAATGCATTTCAACTGTCAACTGGAGATGGTAGAAAGTTCCTGGCATGTTCTTCATCAACTCAATGTAGAACATCTCGTCTCTCAGCCCATTGACAAAGTTACCAATCAGGGCCTTCTCATGCAAGTGCCTATCCTGGACCTTCATAGACTCAGCAATATACCGGACATAATATTGCCAAGTAGACTCCGTCTCCAACTGCCGCATGGCCAAGACCGTGGCCAGGTTGACAAAGTTGGTTTTCATTGCTGCATATCTGTGGACCAAGACCGTAGCAAAATCCCAGAAAGTCTTCAATGAGCCTTGTGGAATACTTTTGAACCAACTCAAGCAGTTGCCCCGGAGGTAAGAAGGCAACAACTTGCACTGCAACGGCTCCTCAATGTCCCGGGCCCCCATGACACTGAGGTAGGTGTGAACAAACTCCTCTGGATCCCCGTCCCCGTTGTACGTCGGAACCCCATCAGGCGCTTTAGTGCCCACCGGCCACTTATAGTTCAACACCTCTGGAACCCACGGGGAATGAGGAACCATCCCCCGCCTACCAATAAGTCTAGCCAAACGATCTTCAATGGACCCGTTGTTAAACGGGGTGTTGTATCCACCATAAAATGGTTGTGCTTGCGAGTTTAAACCTCCTGGAAACTGCTGATCCGGGTACTGCTGCTGCCCCGGAAACATCTGCTGACCGAGAGGCATCTGCTGCCCTGGAGGCATCTGCTGACCCGGGGGCATCTGCTGATATCCAGGACCACCTCTCCCATCCTTCTCCAGGTCCACCACTTCGGGCACCTTGTTGGGGGCTGCTGCCTTAGCTGCCTTCCATGCTCGAAACTCCCCAAATTCCTCCGCATTGGTATGAATCGTCTCTGGATCTCTGCGCTCCGGGTCCTCTTCCCCGGAATCGAAATACTCCGGTTCGGATTCACCGCCTTCTCCGAACGTCTCCTGGTCCTGTCTTTCCTTTTCTTGCCGGGCCTTCTCCCTATGCTCCTTCTGCATCTCCCTGAGAGTACGCTCCGGCACTTTCTTCTTTCCTTGGCGCTTCTCAGCGGCCGCGCGGGCAGTCTCCTTGCGTGCCCGCTCCTTCTCCTCGGCCGCCTTCCGCGTCGCCTGGGCAGCCGCGGCCCTTTTGGTCTTAGGACCGCCTTCTGCCTGATTAGCTTTGGAAGAGGGTTCTTCCACCGTCTTTTTAGGTCTGCCGCGGGGCATGACGAAGCGTGTCCCACTGGGCGTGCCAACTGATGCTACCAGTAAGCTCCGGGATACCAGCTCCGGTACGAGGTAATCCGGGGAGAAGCTGGAATCCTAGCCCGCGGCCAATCTCTCACCTAAGTCCTGCAAAACAAAGCCCCCGGGGTCTCCCGAGGGTAGACGCTCCGGCGTGATGATGAAGATAGGGCTTTTTACAGAGGAGAGAGAATATGAATAAATACAGAGAGTATTTAAGTCTGATAAAACATACCTATTACTGTTGGTCGCTCCTCTATTTATAATGGAGAGGATCAGAGAGGGTTTTAAGCTAAATGGTCCTTACCCCGGGTGTGTCCAAGATAGCTGATGTCATGAGAGGACCACTGCTAGGCTTAACCCTTTCTTCTCCTTTGCCAGTATATCCGCTGGACCAGGATATGGGCCTTAGCCCATATCACCAGCTGCATCCATCTTGAGAAAAACTCCAAGCTGGTTGCCAAAATCTTGGATAGCTGAGGTGTTGTAATATGAGATTGGAGGTTTGTGATCGTTGCCCAGACTGGAACTATGGAAGATTCAATGTCTGAAGAGAAATCTGGAGACCACATCAAAATCTTCATTGTTCGTCCTTAAATTGAGCAATAAGATCTCATCCAAAACCTTTGATAATCGTCTTCGTCCCTGAGCCTAATTAGAATATGTCGGTAATCCATGGATCCAATCTGAAATTTGCTCGTAAAACCCATTACTTGAAAAGCATTGTGGATCTCCTCCATGCTGGGCTTGCCGTTGATGAATTTTCGGACGAGTGCGTTGCTATAGAGAGCAACAAAAGTCTGAACATCTTGCTTAGAGTAAATATAGGCAACCTTGTCGTTCATCCAAAAGGAAATCAGTTTTATTTCTAGATTGGAGGGCAGGGAATCAAACAATATATGTTTAATAAAAAAACATCCATATTTTAATATACAACCTATTAAAAAAACATAAAACATACAGTTTTAACATAACAAGTAATTTTTATTTTATAAACTTAAAGATTTTAAATGTCCAAAGCAAAATTGTAAAAACTCATGAACAGTAACGTGGCCCAATAAACAGTACTAGCCCAATGAATAGTAGGGCAAATACGCGTCTTTCCCAATTCATTTCAGAGCTCATAATTTCCCCAAATTCCAGAGCTCCAATCGGTTGCGGCGATCCAATCTCCAATCTCCGGCACTCTCCAATCTCCGGCGCTCCAACCTCCAATCGGCGCTCTAATCGGCGCTCCAATCTCTCTGACGCTCCAATCGGCGCTCCAATCGGCTTTCCAATTCTCTGACGCTCCAATCGGCGCTCCAATCTCTCCGACGCTCCAATCGGCGCTCCAATCTCTCCGACGCTCCAATCTGCGCTCCAATCTCTCCGACGCTCCAATCGGCGTCACATATCGGCGCAGCTCCAATCTCCCATTCGGTTGTGCTCCTTTTCATTAGAAACATTTTATATCAACAAGATCATCTTTGACTGTTTTGGTGCAAAGATTCTTTACACCAAAGTATATCTTTTGTGCAATTATTGTGTTATTTTTGTTAAGTATGATGGAATTAGGCAGTGTACTTACATCTTGGATTCTTATACTCCAGGCAAGCAAAGGAGTTTTCCTAAAGAACACTTCTTCATTTCATCAAGCTTCTATCAGATCATAGTTGCTTTTATCTGGTGAGCTAGACTGACAAGGTATATATCTATCTACAGTATATAGATTTGTTCACTTCATTGTGTTATTTCTAGGATTCATACTGCTCTTTGCATTGGATCTTGCAGTTAATCTTGAATAACAATCAGTTTATTGTTGAATTATTTCTTTTGCCTTTTATCCTCTAATTTGGATTAAATTCATTTAGGACCCATTGAGATTTAAAATTTCTCAAATATCATTTAATCCAAATCCCACCCAATCCCAAATATCAATAAGAAATTAATTTCCCAATCCCAAAACCTCCCGTACCAAAATAACACAATGAATTTGAATTTGAATTGCAGAACATGTGGGCAGACCTGCTGCAAGAACTACCAGAGGAGTACACTGTCGAAACTGCTATAGCGAACCTAATTGTAAGTGTGCATTTCCATTTTGGTGGTAGTCTTACTGTTACCATTTCCTCTTTTGTACAAACTTCTGATACCGCCTACCTTTTGAACAGGACAACTCACTGCAGGCTGTCTGGGCTAATGAAGCTGGCGACAGGAAGTTGATTAGGTAAGCTAGCTATTAGATTTAACGCTATGTTTATTTTGTATCAGGCCTAACAAATTTATCATAATATTTATTTGCTTCTGCATTCAGGGTGAAAACTGTAGAAAAGGGCATTGAAATCTTTGATTCAGGCCCTGGAATGGACGATAGTCCTGAGAACAGTTTAGTGAAGTGGTATGTCGCTGCATTCATGATCGTATTCTCTCTAGATAGGTCCAGGTTTTCCTGATGTAAATTTGCTGATACACTTATAGGGGGGAACTGGGGGCTTCGATGCATAGATTAGCAAGAGAAAGTGGCATGGGAATCGAACCTCCATATCTAATGGTACGCATTTTCTTCATTTCCTTCATTTTCTTCATCGATCCACTCGTTTGACACGCGTTTATTGCTAACTGCAGCCTTGTTTCGGCATGTTCGGCTGTGGAGGACCTATCGCAGCAATGTACTTAGGAAGGTACTACATTTTGGGAAACCTGTTTCTTTTTGCCAGTTTGTTTGTGGTCTTTCCATGGCACTTAAACTACGTGTTTCCTTTTTGCAGGCATGCTTTAGTTTCCTCCAAGACAAAGCAGTCGAAGAAAGTGTTCTTTTTACACTTGGATAAGGAAGCTATTCTCAAATCAAATACTAAACAACGCTGTATGAGGATAGGTTCTTCTCAAGCTAATCTCAAAGAATCTGCGCACGGAAGTTTCACCAAGGTAACCTAAACCTTTGAGGCTTGTGTAGGACTTCTAGAAATCAAGCTACATGATGAAAAAAGAGAAGTAATTGTTTATTTTTGACAGGTTCAAATCCAGGGTGTCAAACTGCAAGGTAGCATAGAGCAAGTCCGAAGCCGACTGAAGGACATCTATTTCCCTTACATTCAGGTATAATGTTTGCTTGTCAGTAATTCACAGAAACAAAGTTTGTCTAATAACCTAGAAAGTAGGAACATTAGAGTTATAGCATTTACCACAAATTTGCAATTTAGCATGATAGCACTTGTAGCTTAAATTAGATTTTAATGTGTGAAATTTTCAACTTTGGCAGTGTGATGAAGGCATGGCTGCGAGCCCCATTGAGTTTCAGGTATGATCATTGTATGACAGATTTTATATCGTCGACTATTTAATATAATGTTCACTTAATTTCTTTAATGATGTTGACAAACGATTAGGTCGATGGCGTGAACTTGGCTGAAGTACCAGGTGGAGAGGTGGCTATAACAAACATGCACTCTTGCAATGGACCAGAGTTTACCTTACAGTTGCAGTTCAATAATCTTGAGACCTCATCTAGTAGTACTGGTCAGAATCTTCTTATGCGACGATGATTCATTAACTGAAGTTGAGCTTGCTAACGTTAATTCTTGTTTGAGCAGGTGAAGGATACCAAAAAGCTAATGCCCGTCTTAGATGTGTCTTTTTCCCGATCATCGAGGTAACTTTCTTCCAGAGCCTACAACACTTTCACCCAAGATCTCCATGCCTACACTGTTTGATTAGCTAACTATATATGTGCAAATTATTCATTATGTGCAAAAACGATATATTTTCTGTCTTCTACTTTACTCTCTAACTTTTGATTAAGATTCTTGTACATTGTTGATGTTGTTTTACCTATTTGGTTCCAACAAAGGTTCACTTTGCCAAATTGTGAGTGGTTATTTGTTGTATTGCATGCATAATTGTGAGTGCTTCTAATATCATTGATGAATAGAAGAGAAGAGATTGTGATATTATGCTTCATTTTATGCTCCATTCTGATATTGCTTTAAAATTACCGACTTACTGTACTGTGTATCATATATGGTAACCAACTTACTGTACCGCGTATCATATATGGAACTGACTTACTATACTACGTATCATACATGGTCCTTTAGATGAAACTATTAATGTATGAAGAAAACTCTTATATCAGTAGTATTCACACATGTCATATTAACATTCCGTTACCATATATGAGAGGGACAGAACCGCGTTTTCAAACTAATCTACTATGATTTGTGACAGCTCTTTATTTTCCGTGAGATTATTGTTGGATTTCTTTGATCTTTCATGTGATAACTTTGGACTATTTGAAGGTATAGTGTATTATCCAGCGAAAAATTTCAAATCAAATACTAGTTTTAATAACTCTAGATCAATTGCATTATTGAACACTTTCTCCTTAATGTCCACACAATTGAATTGTTTAGTTTTTTTCATAAAAAATCTTGTGTTTAGATTCTTAGGGGGGATTATTGGAAATGAGTTGTATTATGGGATGGACCTAAAAAGCAGATTGGTTTATACCCTAAAAGAGGAGGAGTTTTTGCACATATATAGTTAATATTATTCATTTCAATATTTTCTGATCTCCATGCCTACACAGGGAAAAGAGAGCATTGACAGCATTCTCGAGAAACTTGAAGAAGATGAATGTGGGGTCGGAGAGGATTTTAAAAGCTTCAGTCGTGTTTCTGTTAGGCGACTAGGCCGTCTGCTTCCAGGGGCACGCTGGGTTAGTTCTTCTATCTATGTGTATATAAGTTACTTGGTCAAAAGAAACTGTGAATGAACTTATTTGTTGAATATCTTGTGTTCTTGGAAGGCATGGCTTCCATTTATGGAGCCTAAGGAAAAATGGAATGCCGCGGGACAAATTTCAAACAGACTCCGCCACCGTGTCAAATGCTTCATAGGTAAGTGATTTCTAACTTTACTTCATGATTCACATTTTGTATTGTTATTCACTATATTGGTTTTCTTGCAGATACGGATGCTGGTTTTAACCCAAATGCTTCAAAGGTAATGTTCTTTTACCCGTCATCATTTTCACTGTTCTAACAACTACTAATGATCCTTAAGAGCTCAGAAATCACTCCAAATTTAATTTTGCTTCCCTATATAACATCACTTTGCTGATTGGTGTTTGCAGACTGATTTAGCAGCGCAGAATGCTTTCACAATTGCATTAAAAACCTTTGGAAAGAAGGAGACTAACAAGGAGATAGGTGAAACTGATTTAAATTTTCTTTACATGGTTTTATTTCACTTCACCCTCTTCGGCTTTGGATTTAACATTGTTTTTTGTATAAACTGCCTTGCAGATGTTGCTATAACCAAAGATGGAAGGGAGTTGAGTCTGTCTGAAGTGGAGAAACTATACGAAGAGTGGCTATTATTGATGCATCATAAGTACGACCAGGAAACTGGATGCGATGAAGCGGTATTTTTAATTGATCCTCCAAACGAGGAAGATCTTGGAATTTCATCCACAGGTAAAAAACCCTGAACCAATCACTGTTGCAGCTTGAGAATCTCTATCAGTAACTAACTTCTACATTTTTTTTTCAGTAATAAGAGTTCACAAGCGCTTTTGGAGAAACGGAACCCTGTGGAAATCTGGACAGAATGTGAAGATTCTTAAGGGAGCATGTGCTGGTTTCCATAACAACGACACTTATGCGACACTGGAGTGCATTTTACTTGAAGGATTTGAGGGGGATGCTAGCTGTAAGTGAAACTACTTTTATGCAAAATTCCTATCAGTTTCTCAGTTTTAATCGTGTTTTGTTTGTGCGCAATACAGGTAAAGCACGGCTTATATGCAGGTATGTCAAAGTTTTTAATCTCCTTGGGTGTTATTTATAACGCAATCTTGTGTTAATGTATTCCTTTTGACTGTTAGGCCTATTGAGGCGCCTGTGGAGAGTGGATGCTTACTGACTCGGGACCAAGGGATCTCAAGCATCAGACTCGGCAGCTCTTTCTCTATTCCAGTTAGTGTGATTGATTCTAATAAGGTTAGTCGGCTTCTCGGGTGATACTAATCATTTATGCTTTCTTTGGTCTCCGCAACCCCATTTCATAACCATTTCTCACTTGAATACAGTTTATTGCCGTTGATGATGCATTGTGGCAGCAGCAACTTCAGAGGCAAAGTTTGAAAGCGCCATCGTGTATTGAGCTATTGGGTGCTGCTGATTTCCTTGAGTTGGAAAATATATGGGTAAGCTTACCAATATCTAAGCTTTTTTCGATTAAATGTTAAAAATCTTATATGCAAGGATTGTTTTAACACTGTATTTTTACTCAGGCTCCATCTAGCTCAAAAGGAAAAAGGGTGGTTAGCAATGAGGCAGCCGAATTGGATCAGAGTTTGAATGTCCATCATGTACCTTGTAATGTCATACATGAATCAGACCTAATGAAAACTGTACAGGCTGATCAGATGGTATGCAGCTATAACTAAATGCTGCTTATTATTATTATCTATGAAGGTTGATCTGATTTTATCCAATGTTGTATGTGAAACCAGGTTCCAGATACTGTTGAGCATGTGACTCTGCAAGAACTTGAAATCAAGATTAATAAAACTGGTGAACAAGCCAAGGTGGTGGAAGACAAGATACAAATACTCGTGGATGAGCAGACTATGCTCAAGGAAAGCTTTGGCAAGCTGCAAGCAGGTTTATTTCTAGACAGAAGAAAATGAAATGCTAGTAATGGATTAAGCACACTTTTTTTTTAGGTCTTGACTGTTACCTTTGCAGACTATGTGGCTCTCTCGAAGAGCAATCCTTTCAGCTTCGCGTCCGAGCTGGACTTGGGGAAAACCAACTCAGCTGCTGCTGCCGTCTGCCAATTGCCTCAACCTCAGTGGGATAACGTACTTGGAGTGGTTGCTGGTATTGGATCAGTTCATAATGAGAATCTTAGCCGGTATGCCTAATAACATTGTTAAGCAACTCAAGCTTCTTTCTTTTAGGTTATAAGGTTTTTGTTTGGTTTAGGATACTCGCATGTTATCTGGGCGAAGAGCAGATGCTAGCTGTTGTCTGCAAACGTATATGTGCATTGGCAGCTAATCATGGGATGACAGTACCCAATAATTGCCACCTTTACTGCATAGAAGACATCAGGTAGTTTGTCTTTGTGATAAAGATAACTTGATTGGAAGTTTGAAAGAGTTTATAACACCAATTTTTCTGGTTCTTTTCACAGCCCTTACTCAGGTCCAGTGTCCAGAGATTCTCAGAGGAAGCTTCTGCTACCCGATCCCCGGTTGCCATCAGGGGAGTGCCCTCCCGGATTTGTTGGCTATGCTGTGAACATGATCAACCTTGACCTTGAGCATAGGCTGTGGAGGACTGCCTCGGGCCATGGACTCAGGGAGACACTGCTGTATCAACTTTTTAACAATCTGCAGGTTTACCAGAGGATGGACCAAATGAATCGTGCGTGCATAACGGGGGAGGCTGTATCTTTAGATGGAGCCGCTCTGAGAAGAAATGGACGCATAGCCTTCCTACTCAGGTACTCACTACTTGTTCTTCTTCGTTAAGGGATATGTGTGTGTGTTTTAAAACCTTTAAAAATAACTGTTGTTTTATCAACAGCAACATGAACACACAGTTCCCAGTATGCCCCGAAGTATCAGAACCAGTAAAACTGGTGGAAAGGCAGATAGAAGCCAAGATGGAGGCACTGAGGGAGGTAAACAATAGTCTGAGGAAGGAGCGAGCAGCTCATGAAGACATTATCAAGAGGTTCAACGTGCAAAAAAGGCGATTTGAAGCCTTACTAGACGAGGAAGAGCAGAGATTCATTTGAACCTGAACTCGCGTTGATGTTCTGTCATTTTATCAACTTTGCCATTTCTATTCTGTGTGGAATTTGGTTTACTTTTCCAAATCAAAACACCACTTAGTACTGTGGCCAATTCAACAAGAATTCTTGTTACAATGATATCAACTAGAATCATACATTTGACATTATTATTTTCTTGAGCATTAAAGCAAACATTTGCTTACATAATTATACAGGGAAATGGTACATTTGTATGATAAGAACTTCATCTTCCCATGCATAATTCTAAACTGAGGAATCTCATACTGGCCAGCTGGTAAACGTACTACTCAGGCACATTTGCTCCTGGGATCGACCTTCGGGAAATTCTTAGCTCCACACTGATTAGCAAGCTCCTGGATGCGCGAAGTAATCGCCTGTTTTCCCAGCCATGGTAGTACTTTTATCTTCATACAGATGCATACTGTTTTCCTAGTCTCACCTTTCCTGCCTTGATTGAAATTACTGAGTGCTTTGACACCATTGCAGCAAAGTTTGTTCGGCTTTTTCTCTGACTTTGATGAACTCAGGTAAGTGAAACACGGCCTTAACCCTAAGTACACTCTCTGACATGGCGGCAAGGACTTTGCGTTCGCGGAAGCCGCTGAATACACGGCACAGGTCACCATTAACGTTGCAGAGAGGAGAAGCAGTAGAGCAAATCTAGCCATTTTTCGGTGGTTTAAGCAAGAAATGCACGTTTATGTAGTGTGTGGTTTTCTGGTTTTTTGTTTGTATGAATGCAAATTGAATGAGTAATGCGTTTGGAAGAGAAGACACGAAACTTCAAGTGGCTTGATATTGTGGCTCTTTTTGACCTTTTGCTTATTTTGAGTTTTGTATATTGTCTTAAACTAAAATATATACAATTCACTATTATTAGTCAACCACATTACTTACTATTATTAGTAAGCTAAGTTCAATTAAATTCAATTTACTTCAGTAGTAAACCACATTGCCCAAAAAATCACTATCGACAAAGCATGGAAACCAATAACACTTTCAAGCAGATTAACAACACTGCTGGGTAGCAGAAAATCCACAACAAAATTACATCCCGTGAAATAACTGTTGTCACTGCCAAAAGACTGATTATCTTCTAGGCTAACCACAAACCTAGCAAGTCGCTAACAGTCACAGTTACACAAAAGTCAAAAGAGAACTTAATCATATTCAGGTCCTCTCAATCAATCAATAATCTCGATTTTTGGCTTCTTGGAAGAACCACCACTGTTCTTGCTAGCATCATGGATGCCTGCTTTGTCGAGGAACGGTTCGCAGAACTTAACAAGCTCGTCCATCTTTTCACGATATTCATTTGCCTCAGCATTTGCGTTTCCAGCCATCCACTGATCAGCCTGATTCATTGTGTCCTCAACCTTTAGCTTGTCCTCAGCAGGCAGAACACGACTCGCTTTGTAATTGCTGTGCATGATCCTTCTCATTTTGTTGACATAGTTCTCTAAAGCCGTCTTGGCAGCCATCTTTCTCTTGTTTGCCTCTTCCTCTGACTTCAGTTTCTCTGCTTCCCTCACCATGTTCTCGATCTCTGCAGCTGACAATCTTCCGCTTTCATTAGTTATTCTGACTTGATTCTTCGACGCTGTTGTCTGATCAACAGCAGTAACAAGTAAAATACCATTGGCATCCATATCAAAGGTAACTAAGAATTTAGGAACTCGAGCCGGTGCAATCTGAATATTATCGAGCACAAATGTACCCAATAAATTGTTATCTGCAGATCTTGGTCTTTCGCCTTCAAACACTGAAAACCTCACATTTTTTTGATAATCCTTAACTGTTGTGAACATTTCCTCCTTTCTGGTAGGGATAGTGGTATTTCTAGGGACTACAGTTTTAAAGACTTGCCCAATACATTCTATACCCAGAGACAACGGGGTCACATCCACCAGCACAACATCCTGATCCATATTGCCATCTAATACTGCAGCCTGAACAGATGCACCATAAGCAACTGCCTCGTCAGGATTTATCCTTTTGCAGAGTTCTTTCCCATTGAGTAACTCTTGTAGCAATTCTTGAACCTTCGGGATCCTACTTGAACCTCCCACTAGGACCACCTCATCAAGCTGATTCTTATCTATCTTAGCATCAACCAGACACTTAGCAACTATCTCCATGCACCTCTTAAACAAATCCATGTTCATTTCCTCAAATTTGGCTCGACTGATGCTAGAGTAGAAGTCGATACCCTCATACAACGAATCAACCTCAATTTTCATTTGAGTTGAAGAGGAAAGGCTTCTCTTTGCTCTCTCACAGGCAGTTCTCAATTTCCTAAGAGCTTTTGCATTGCCGCTGAGGTCCTTATGGTGCTTTCTTTTGAAGTCATTAACAAAGTAGCTTACCATTCTGTTATCAAAGTCCTCTCCTCCAAGATGAGTATCTCCAGCAGTGGCTTTCACTTCAAAAATACCCTCTTCAATGGTAACAATGGAAACATCAAAAGTACCACCTCCAAGATCGAAAATGAGAGCATTCTTTTCACCCGTGCGGCTAGATCCCTCATCAAGAGCATAAGCAATGGCAGCCGCTGTAGGCTCATTAAGGATTCGCAACACATTCAGGCCAGCAATGGCTCCAGCGTCCTTTGTCGCCTGTCGCTGTGAGTCACTGAAGTAGGCAGGCACAGTAATCACCGCCTTCTTTACCGTGGCTCCAAGGTAAGCCTCGGCAGTCTCCTTCATATTTGAAAGAACCATAGAAGAAATCTCTTCAGCTGCAAATTGCTTCGGCTGACCCTTATAAGTTACCTCAATCATAGGTTTGGCATTAGGGCCCTTCATAACTCTAAATGGCCAGAGCTTCATGTCATTTTGCACCGAGAAATCCGAGAACCTCCTGCCAATTAGTCTCTTGGCATCTATTGTAATTTAACAAAATTAGTGACACTATATAATCAGACAGAATTAGTCTTATATAAACAGAATTCAGCAAGATAACAACTTTTCTTCATAATTGAATCAAATTGAATAAATGCAGAAAAATTCCCGTACAAGCAGACGCAGAAAGTAAACACATTTCCAGCAAACTTTTGGGAGAACAAAACAATTCTTTAGCAAGAAAGCAACTACAAAGGAATACAAATTCAGCAAGACCACAACCATTCTATACAAATAGAATTGGGGAGCTTCCACTCTTGAATCAATTTGATCAAAAGCCCAGAGTACATAAAGTATAAACAACAGCTCAACGACTAAATACACTGTAAAAAGAGTGACCAGAGTTTGAAAATATCTCACCAAAGATGGTGTTGGTGGGGTTGGAGGCGGCCTGGTTCTTGGCGGCGTCGCCGATGAAGCGGAGGTTGTCGTGGTTGAAGGCGACGCAAGACGGCGTCGTTCGGTTGCCTTGATCGTTGGCGATGATTTGAACTCGGCCGTGCTGCCAAACCCCGACGCACGAGTAGGTGGTGCCCAGGTCGATGCCGATCGCCGGAGCTTCCTCCGACTTTTTTACTCCTGCTGCTGCCATTGTTATCACAGCTCTGATGAAGAGGATTTGACTGTAGCTCGATTGGTAAAGTGCTTTTTCCCAGGGTCTTGAGAAGATAGAAAGTTCATTTTCGATTTATTTACACAGCCTCTCCGTAAAAACAAACCCCCTACTGGTTACTGTTTAAAACAAAACAAAAAAAATTAAACAATGAACTTTTATCAAATTTACATTATTAATTATTTATTAAGATATTTAACTAAATAAGCAAAAAGCATCGCTTCACTAATTATTTTATTTAATATATTATGTATCAAAAATAATAATCGTCAAAGTAAAATTAGATGTATCAATCAAGATTTTAAAATCACTTGTTGTAATACATGTGGTTGTGATACGATATATTTTAATGAGAGAGGTTTTCATCAAAAATAAATATACAGTCTATACGGATTCTCATTTTATTTTATTTTTTATGTATAATGCGTACAATATATATATATATTTATATATTTATATATATATATATATATATATATTAAAAACACCCCCATAAGCTATTAAAATGGATGAGTTGCAACTAATAATAATTGATTAATTTCAAACGAAAAAAATAAACATGATTAATTGATGTAAACAATGAACCATGAAATCCATCAACATTCAGCTTACAACACTCCAAACTGCCCAGCTAAAAGAAACCTTTATTGTCAATCTCGTACTCTACAGCTGATAGAAAAATAAAAGCATAGCAGTATCTTCTACAATAGCCAACCTTGCGGCACAAATGGCTTGCTTGAGCCTCTCATCAGCATCAGTGGCCATTCCCATTCGCCAGTGAACCATTCTCGAGTGCTTTCTTTGTGTAAAATCTACGGTACTTGGAATCGACTTCAAGAAGGTAGTAAGTGCCTGGAGCCAGAAGGCTGCAATCCTTGCTAGTCACAAAGTCATTCGCCCCATATCTCTGCTCCATCAGATGCATGATTTCGACGAATTTCTCTGGTGCCAACTGCAAATAAGGAACAGTTTCTCAGAACCTTTTTCCATGATGACAGCATTTTTTTAATTCAAAATTACTGAACAGTCAAAATTCAAAACTTTACCTCATTTCTTGAGTTCAACTTCTCCGCCACATTCATCACACTAGCAATGTTTGACAAGCTGAATGGCTGTTGACCCTCACGCAGGCGAAGTGAAAACATTGTGGCACTCAACCCACTTCCGTACGAGAACAGAATCACCCTCTTTCCATCCTGGAAAACATTAAAATGGAATGGAATTAGTCACAGTCAATTATCAAGAGGAAAGAGCTGAATCATGGATTGGATTAAAAGATTTACCAGGGTGGTGGCTTTGTTGTGAATTAGAGACGCAAATGCTGCATAAAGTGATGCAGTGTACATGTTTCCGACTTGCTTTGGGATCAAGGTTGTGGGTCCCACCTTCTCATCGTATAATGGCTTTGCCACTTGTTGGGCCGCCTGCACATATACTTGAAATTAGTTCACTAGCCGGCTCATAATGAAGGGAACGATTGAACAGAGAAATGATTTGGCCTCCATTTTAGGACCAAGGTACAAACCTTCTCAAGGTCACGGCTTTGGTAGCTTTCATCCTCAGATAAAGATGAAAAAGGAGCCAACTTTTCTTTCCCAGCATCATCAATGGAACTACAGTCAAACAATATTGATCAGCACAAAAGACGTTTAATAATGGAGGAGCAATTCGATTAATTGGCATCAAGAATATTTACCAGGCATCATTCACTGCATCATTGAACACCAATCGGGCAAAGCTCTTCTGTACAAGCTGCAGAAAGTTTTTGCAAAACAAATATTAATTAATACTGCATTCAAATTTCAAGAGAAAAGGTTGACAGAGAGCTATAATCAGATCATCGCACAATTAAGGTAGGGTAGGGTAGGGTACCTTGTTATATGGAGAGTGGAATACAAAATAGTCAGCCTCAGCAATTGAAAATTTCTTGCCTTCCAGTTTCTCAAATCTACATTGGAAAATGTTACATTTAGATAAGAAGTTTCATTTCAATATCGTGAGAAGAAAGATTTATCACGTTCGAAGATCCATACTTGTGAGCTAAATTCTTGTAGCATGAATCAAGAGCCATGAGGTAACAAGTTTGTGAAAGCTTTCCATCAACAACCTGCAAGTATTTTTGTCAGAAAGAGTGGGAAAATCTAGATTGTTTGCAGTATTGTGCAACATTCCACTTGGGGGATCAAAGACATTATCTTTACAAAACGATTTTCTTTTTCCAATACATTGTAAGTTGTTAAGATTCAGCTTCAAAACTTATTGCAAGTTGACACTTCCCCCAATCCCATTCCTGGCCATAACAACTCCATAATCTAGTAATGATTATGAAGTAATTTGTTGGCTTAAATGCGAAAAAAGATTAGTCAATTTACGAAAGTTAAATGACCATGTGACAAGTACCTCAAAAATCTACAGTTTTATGTTGGTATATACTCATGTCATAAGCAGGCAACCATATTTCCTCGCCCTACTATTAGTACTCATTAAGCATTTTTTAGGTCCAATTTTGTATGGAAACTGATGATAAATAAAATCATTAAAGATTAAAATTACCGGGTATTCACTGGCAAGGTTGGGCTTGTAAAAGTCATAGACATGAGCCATATGACTACCCCTCAGCTTGCTTTCAAATGCAATAGGAGCATCAGGTCCTATGAGCATTGCAATAGCTGCAGCTCCTCCAGTTGGCCGGGCTGGCCCCTCAGCATAAACCTGTTATAAAAAATTGTCAAGTTAGCAAATCCTAATAGCAGCTGGGTAGATTAAATACATAGTTCTAAAACTTCTGCTGATCGAGCATTACAACAAAATATATGGCTTTAATATACTTGTTCAATCAGCTTTGGAAATTGCATAGATCATCAAGGTTCATTGCAATTAATAGAACGGAAAAAAACACCCCAAAAAACAACATTGCTATGACAAATGTGAACTTTTGAAAAAAATGCTGTCATACCGCACTATCCGTGCAAACAACGAGCCCATAACGCCCATCCCATGAGCTACTCTCCACCCAGTTCACACAGTTCAACAAAGCTGCAGTTCCACCATAGCATGCATTGGTTGAGTCAACACCTTCAATATCAGTGTTTCCACAAGCCTGAACAGTGAACAGAGAAAGCAGGTGTTAGATCAGATATCCATTGCTTATAGATAACCAATTTGTTTGCAACCACAATATTTACAGCTTATATACAGCATGGTCCGATTCTTGTTTACATTTTTCAAGAAGTCACTAAAACAAAACATGTTAAACAGGACACGACAAGAATGATCCAAACATATAATAAATTCAACAAGAAGTAGGCCAACAGGTGCACATACCTCAAAGATTGGCATCAAGAATGTTTTGATGGACTTGCTTTTGTCCAAAACCGTCTCACTTCCAACTTCAAGTCGGCCGATTTGCTTGGGGTCAACCTTGTACTTCTCAAGGAGAGAAGCCACAACTGTCAAGCTGGAGATCAAAGGGCAAGTTAAGGAACCAAAACCTCCTAAAAGACATAATCAGTAGAATATACACATAAGTTGTCCACCCTCCATATCTACAACCATCTTCATAAATTATTTATTTCCAAACATAGTAGTGAGAGTTGCATTACATGCTTCCCTTTCAGAAAAGTTTTCATAATTTCCATAAGAGCAAAAATGTTAAACACCAAGAACACTAATCTTGACAGCTTAGAATCAGTACCTCATGGAAATAACATCTTCCACCTCAGTGCAGAATCCCATGCAATCTTGCCCAAGCCCAATTGTGTACTTCCCTTTACTGGCTCCATCATGAGCCTCCAACACTTCCTGCAACACAAAGAATCCACATAAAAATCCACAAAAAACAGCGAAATAGTCCACATGAAGATTACTTATAATAGATCTTCAATACTCACAAATCCAGACAAATTCTGAAGGAACTATGACAATAAATCCTCCCATTATTAATATCTAAACAGGGCAGAAATTGTAAAAAGAAATCCTCAAGAATGCAGATGGTCCAAATCACACAATCATCAATTAAACTCTCCAACACCGAACAATTGATGAACCCAAGAACAAAATCAAAACTTTACTCCATACAAACATGCAGAATAATAAATAACAATAGAAAAAAGCTAACCTGCTGGATGCAGGTGGGAGGGAAGTATATATCCATGGCGAGAATCCCAACATTTTTGTTCTGGGCAGCCATTTCTGGTGAAAAATCTCTCCTTTTCAACTGGGATTTCTCTAGAGATCAAGAAAATCAAATCGAAAGATGATTTTTTTGTGTAGAAAAGGCTCTCTCTTTCAGATTTTATATGGAATACAATCCAGGAAAATCGGTCAGAAACACAAAGAGAGAGAGAGGGAGAGAGAAATCGAGTAAGAGGTGGTGCTCTGCCCTGTCACATGCGGCCGTTGTTGGGGCTATATATAGTGCGAGGGAATTGCAGAATGCAGACTTGGTGGTTTTCTATCCCGATTACTGTTGTCACCTAACCAACCATTTTTGTGAACTTGACTTTAATATTTCTCATTTTGCAATTTAGTAATTGCAAATTCTCTAGAAAGTCCGACTTTTCTAAGTGTTATGGAACTACCATTATATATTTAAGGTCAAGTGATACTATTTTGTGTTAAAACATTGATAGTATCAAAGTGAACATATAGTAAAATATGTTTTAATGCAAAATTTCATGAATTTACATTAAAACATTAATTAAATTCAAATAATAAATTTTACAGTTCAAATTAAAAGATACACTGTATAAGTTAAAACGTATAAAGACTCTTATGGAAAGTCAGGAAACTTGGACTTTCAGGAGATTTTCTCTTTAGTAATTAGGTCTATGAGCAATATAAGTAGATGGTTCCATCACTTTCATGTATTAGTGATGTATCTTTGAACCGAAAAATCGACCGAAATTGAATAGTATCAAATCGATTCGAACCGAATTCAATATGAAAGATTGAGTTCTCGAATCTAAACTTGATCTGAATTGAACTCATTTCAAAAAGTTTAAATAATTTAAGCATGAAAATATTTTTTCTACTATATTTTATTTATATTTGAATATCTAAGCTAAATCGAAATAAAGAAAATAGATAATTTGATTAGTGGTGTAGTTGGATTGATCTTCAAATGTCTATTGATCTTTTCCAATCAATTCAAATATCATGTGCCTCACTTATTTTATAGTTAGATATGTCTCATGAGAAAGGTTATTTGGAAAAATATTTCTTTTCCATTTTCAATTTTATGATAATATCTTTCTTATATGATAATTATAATATATATTTTGATGTATTTTATCAAGTTTTGTCGTAACATTATGATATCAAATTGAACAATTATAGTGTTAGTTATATACTACTTACTATTCGCTCTTTCCCAAGCATTTTTATTGTTTGTTTGTTTGTTTATTTAAATAGTTTGGAGTTATATTAAACAAAGTATTTAATTTATACATGAGAATGATAACTATATTTGGAGTTTGAAACATAGAATTTTGCACAATATCTTCAGCTTTGGCATGTTTGACTTGGCAAGAGTATAATACGCCCAAAATAGAAAAATAAATGTCTTTCAAGTTTAGAAAATAAAAAGTCTAATTTCATACAACATATATACATCAAGTATTAATTATGACACCCATAAAAATGAACAATGTGATGCACGACTTAAGTACATATTTACGTCACAAGTCTTCCTAACTTATTTGAGTATAATTAAATTAAATTGATAATAATTTAAATACAAAAATTAATATAATTAAATTGGTAATAATGTGATAAATTAACTCCATCTGATTTACTATGTTTGGCACTGTACTATTTATCATCATTTTTGTTGCAATTTTGACAGTAAATTTGAAGTATAGTGTGAGGAGTAATATCACGGTACAATATATTTTTTGAAAGATTTTAAATAATGTAAATTTCAAATATCAAAATTATAAATATTGTTAGGATATGTTATAAAAGTTATTGATGATCTTTCATTCATCAAATAGTGTTTTTATCAACTGTGTCAATTTTACTGAATCGGAGATAGAATACCTAATTAAATAAATATTGTGGGTAGATTATGGCTAAAGTCGTTAGCTACTAGGGAATCGGTTTGAGATAAAGAATTTTGACACTCATTCGCTAATTTGGCTGGCATTCATTTCTTGTATTATATATTACGAGTTTTTTGCCATTGTGTGACGTTGAAGAAGAGCATATATTTAATTTATACCATCTTTTATATACTCCTCTAAATATCCAAGCAAGTAGCCTCATATAACGTTATATTCATTTTGCCAACATTTGAGGCAATTAATTGATGGGTCCCTCTTATAAAATACAAGTCTATTATGTTATGAAGCAATCAAGCTATTTTTTGGACCTAATAATAGTATAGTTATAATCCTTTTAAAAAACTATAGACACCACGCTTTTCCATTAATATTGCATGACTATAAGAAGAACATCACTTGAATGCTTAAAACACTTAAACTGTAATAAAATGATAAAATATTTCAGATAATATACTGTAAACATGCACACAATAGTTATATAGTCATCATCATGGAAATGTCTAACAAGGTCGATAAGAGCCAACCTTACTAAATTCACATTATATCGATTTTGTGAGAAAATAAGAAAACGGATAAATTGGCTTTGACTGTTGCTAGAAAAATTATGTGCACGGGATACTACTGGCCCACACTATTTGAAAATGCCTAAAAAGCCGTTCGTTCTTATGGACAGTGTCAGAGGTTCGTCCCCCTCATCCATATCCCCCAGGGGGAGCTGATTGGGATATCCGGGACTTGGTCTTTCATCCGATGGGGCCTCGACCTAGTAAGCCTTTTTCCTACAGCGCCTGGCGGTTTCAAATACCTGATATTGGCCGTCGATTACTTTAGCAAGTGGGTAGAAGTTGCGCTGCTCACTAACATCAGGGGAAGCACCTACGTGAAATTCTGCTGGAAGAGTATTATATGCCGTTACGGGATACCCCGCTTCATTGTCACAGTAACGAGGCGCAATCTGAGAACGACCCTTTCAAGTCTTGGTGCAAGGAGTACGGGATTGAACATAAGCTAACGTCGGTCTACCATCCCCAAGCTAACGGGCACGTTGAGGTGACCAACCAGACTCTTGTCAACGGGCTCAAAACACGTCTCCAGGGTGCAAGCGGAAACTGGAACGACGAGCTCTTGAGCGTCATGTGGGCCTACAGGACTACAGAGAGCTCCGCCACGGAGGAATTGCCCTACAGTTTAGTCTACAGGGCAAATGCAGTTATCCTGGCCGAGGTGGGAGTCCCTAGTTTTCGCACGACGTCACCGGACGAGCCTGCAAATCACGACAATCGGCTGCTGGACCTGGAACTGCTTGAGGAGAAACGAGAGAAAGCAGCGTTCCACGAGGCCAGGGGTGAAGGAGAGAGTCAAGAAGTACTACGACCGCCAAGTGCGCAAGGAGCAATTCATCACGGGAGAGTGGGTGATCCGCAGGAATGACAAGAGCCAGCAGGAGGCGAGCGGAAAGTTAGCTCCCAACTGGGAAGGACCCTACAAGGTGACAACAGCGCACCCGGGAGGAAGCTACGAGCTACAGGACCGGGCGGGAAAAAGGTCCATCGGCGCTGGAATATTGCAGACCTGCATAGGTATTACGGCTAGTTATCACGTACTTACCCTTCTGGCAATGGATATGCCTAGGAAGGTAGTATAGCAGCGGCATGGGAACCTCTGGTCAGGATTGAGCCTAGGTTTACCCATGGCCCGTATTTTCTCCCTACATTGATGCATTAAGTTGGCTGATTTCATTTCTTGAGTCATGTTTCTTAGAGGCCAATTCTGATATGCTTGGACAAGCATCCGATTAGCACGACAAGAAAGAGAGCATGGGGTACGCTTGAACAAGCGCCCGGTGGGCTAACACAAAAGAGAGGGTCTGGTGTGCTTGAACAAGCACCCCGAGGGACTTATGCAAACGAAAGGACCCGGCACGTTTGAACAAGCACCTGGGGGCATACAGGAGAGAAAAAATAATAAGAATAAAACTTAGTGTGCTTGAACAAGCGCCCGGGAAATACATAAGGAATTCAAACATAAAAATTACAATGTGTTAAAACATTATGGTAAAATTACAACATTTTGTTTACATAAACATATACATAATTACACCCTAACTACCGGGAGCGGGCGAAAGGGGCCAATCGGTGTCCCAACTATCAGGAGACGGAACTCGTGTATCTTGAGGAGCGGATGCGCCCCCCGGGTGGGAAGGTCCGGGGTGATCTAGTGCATCCCCTAAAGCCATCGCCATGGGAGTTTCAGAGGGTGCATTGGAGGGGCCGACCTCGTCATAAGCCATAGGCTCAAGCTCCTCATCCGAGGAGGAGATATCGGTTGACACTTCCCTCCGGGGAGCCCCAATGATGATGGGACCCTGGAAACGGGGAGTCTTCTTCTTGGCCACAGCTTTGCGCTTCCCCTTACTCCTCTCACGGGTAAGGCGCCTTTGTTCTTTCTTAGCATCTTCCGAGACAATGAAGGCTCTGATTTGAGCGGCATCGGCCCGGAGTCGAGCGACCCTCCGAGCATATTCCACCGGGTCAACTGACACCCGGAACCCGAGATATCTTTAAACTGTATAATCTACGGACACCCGGTTTGGAATAAGGACCAGAGATGGGGGCAAATAACGGTCCTCCCTCAGACGCTGCCACCAGGCGGCAGTTTCCTCAAAAGCAGGGCGATAGCGGGAGTCACGGTCGTTCCAGCCCATTCAAAACATACGCACAAGTAATAACCCCACCTCCCGGGGAAAGTTGGTACACATCGGGGGAGAAACCCTCCCGAGCCGTAAGCCGGTCAAGTGGTAGGTAAGTTGAAGAGTGGTCAGATTCTCGCGGAGGATCAAGTTTAAGGTAGCAAGCTCACGATTCTCGGTTTCCAACTTAAGATTCCTCCAGAGTGGGTCACCATTTCTCTCCAACCACTTAACCTTGTCGCTGTAAAAGGGGAGCTCGGACCAGACCAAGTCAAATTCCACCTTGAGCCGGGATTTGAAGTCATCATGTTCCGCTTGCAACGTCGCCAAGGTGGTATCTGCATCTAGAACGGAGTTTATTCGATCCTAGGCCAGAGCTTGACACATGGAAAGTGAACCAAATTGGTCCGAGATCTCCCGGAGTTTCGTAACGAGCGAAGTTATGTCTGGGAACTCATCAATAACAGACCCGATTCCCGTGTGAACCAGCTGATATCGAGTTTGAATCCCATCCAACTGCCAACGGCTAAGTTGTTCTTCTAACTCCGCACACTGGAGGCAAGGTAAATTACCCTCATGGCCTGGATTAGGAAGCCGGGATCTAACAGAACCAGGGTTATCATCACCCCGGGGCTAAAATATCACAAGACAAAAAAGATAGCGAAGAATACAAAATCAGCTCGAATAAGATACAAGGAAACATTAGGAAAAAACAAAATTATCCTTACATTGCTGAAATTATCGCTCTCCTCCCCGGAGCTCGCCTCCCCATCCTAAAAATAAAACAAGATGATTTAGGAGGAGCACCCGGGAAGAAAACAGTTGCAAAAAAAAGAGTAGACATAGGAATTTATTAATCTACTTGGGGTTCGTCATCGTCCGGGGCGTCATCACCTTCGCCTCCCTCCTGGTCCTCAGACTCCACCTTCTCGCCACCCCCTCCTCGGGGTCGGTCTCAGCATTAATCTCGGGGAGAGTAGACTCGATCTCCGGGAATGTCTCGACTAGATCTTCACCGGGATGGGCGCAGGGCTTACTCAGGTCAATGGCGTCTTCCAGGAACACGTCCAAGTCTGGTATAGTGACAGGACCATCGCAATCGAAAGCAGAAAGAACTGCCGGATCCACACCTGTCACACCCTCTATCATGAACTTGTCCAGGCCATGCTGGAACCACGTCACGACCTTAGGCCGGTACTAGATATCGCGAAACTAGACGCGGGTCTCCTCAGGGAGGTGGTTCCAGACGGCACAATAGGCCTTGTAAAGATGGGCCTCATTGGACAAGTTGAACTAGTCCAGCAGCTAGTCTTCCATTTTACGGCTTCGAAGGGCGCGATCGGTGAAGGCGACACAAAGGTTTTTTTGAGAAGACGCCCTCTCGGAATCTCCCAAAGCTGCAACCTCACCCTTGGCAGAGAAGAGATCCTTTCTGGTGGAAGTGAGGGCCTGACTCAGCTCCGAGTTCCTAACCTGCAACTTATCCGCCTCCCCGGAGAACTGGCTAACCCGGGACCCGTAGGCCTCATTGAACAGTTCACACAACCCGGGGTAGGACAACACGAAGGAAGCATGGTCCCGGGAGTTATACATAGAAGCCTAGGGTCCAAGAATAAGCAAAAAAAAAACAAAAAGGAAATGAAAAACATACCCCGTCCTCGTTCACCGTAAATGGACCCCGAGAGGATGATTCAACTTTAACTTCTTTACAGGAGTTCTGGGGATCAACTCTGGACAACAGCGAAAGGGATGGGCGACTTCCTCCCTACTGAGAGCCGGGGGCCTTCTTCTGCTTTTTCACTAGGGGGATTGACACCACGGCGGGAGCCTTAAAGAGCAATTGGCGCCGCTTCTCACCAGATGGAGGATCTGCCTTCATGACGCTTGTTGTATGGGTCAATACCCGCCCCTGGCCTTTCAATCCCGAGGCCTTTGAGGTGGTGGTGGTGGAACTTTGAGCACGTTCTAAGGACGGTCTCGAACTCTGAGACCTGGACTTCTGCTTGGGCGAGCATATCGCTGGGTCGGGATTCAAAACCAATTCTGCCCCGGCGGAGCAACAAATGAATAGACGTAAAAAAAAATAAAAGGAAAAGAGGAAATATAGGAACAAGAGTGTATACCGGGTCCCCGGGAAGCAAACAAACGACGGCAGGTGAACACCTCTCGAGTATACGCCCCTTCGGGAAAGGCGTACACCCCGACCTTCCTGAAGTCCTTCAAAGACAAAAAAAAACCTCCTCGGCGCATAGAGTGTTATGGTCATCTTCAACCAAAACAAACAAAGGAGCCAACATGGGACCTTTCATTTCCGCATTCCGAAGTTGATTCCACCCGGGAAGGTTATAACGCTCAGCATAAAAGCGAAGTATTGCTATATTCACTCGTTGGTCTTTACTGAATCAACCCTTCCCGAGCATATGTGAGACACATTGGTCCGCCTCAGGACCTTAAACACAGCGTTTACCCGGGTACTGCCCAGATGATAGAAGCTTTGTAAGAGGGCCATGGATGCAGTAATCCCGGCCAAGTGGCAAGAGTACAGAAACGCCATCATCACACACCAAGTTAGGGTTCACCTGAGCCGGTGAGATATTATAGAACCGTAGGAATTCGACAAACATGGAAGGAAGAGGAAAGGTCGGGCCATAGTAGAACAACATGCGCGGGATGCAGGCGACCTTGGTGATATCTCCCTTGAAAGGAGTTAGGCCCGCTTCATAGGCCAAGAGAACATACATCTTCTTCACCAGCTCTCGTACCTCCTTGGGGACCGGGGATCCTCAGGAATTGGAGCGCCATATTCTACCCGGACGGAGGCCCGCATAAACCCTTTACCCCTTCCCCACCCCCGGCGGGCTGAGGGGACTGATCTACTTCGCTCTCATGGATGTCCAGAGAGTGTTCGTCCTCGGCCGTAGGCTCGCGCAAGTTGATCTTTCGCTTACCCATGCTAGCAGATGAAGGAGAGAGAGAGTATGGGATAGAAGAGAAGAAAAAGGATGACAATAGAAGCAGATGAAAGAAAATGAGTGAGAAGTGAGAGAGGCCACACCTATTTATGGGGAAAAAAGGAGGATTGAGGGTTTTACATATCCTTGGGAATGTAAAGAGGGGATGAGAAACCCGAAGCAACAGTAATGAGCATTAAAGTGATGGAAGAACGCGAGACATCGCGCTCCACGTGCGTCTTAACGACGCACGACATAAAGAGTATTAAAATCGGCTGTGGAACACGAGACGTCGCAAGTTACGCATGCTTGAGCCGCACGCGCTCCAAAGGGCCCGCGTCCATGACACACAAGAAATAAATTACAAGATCGTGACGGAGACCCTGGACCCCGGAGTGATCGGTATAATCCCGGGGCCCACGGTTTCGGGGGGCTAGTGGTGATATGGGCCGCAACCCATGAACTGGACTGGTGACAGTGAAGGGAGAGCCCAGCCCACAAGTGGTCCTTCCATGACATTAGCTATGTTGGTATGACCCAGGGACAAAAAAGACATGATAATGACCTCTTACCCCCGGGTACGCGACAATGGAAGGACCACTCGGTTAAACCCTCTCCTCACTCTGCCAGTATAAATATAGGAGAGCTCAACAGTAAAAGGTATGTTCTATCAGATTTAGATACTCTCTATATTTATTCATATTCTCTCTCCTTTGCAAAGAGACCAATCTTCATCATCACGCCGGAGCGTCTACTCTCGGGAGACTCTGAGGGCTTTACTTTGCAGGTCCTAGGTGAGAGAGCGCCCGCGGGTTAGGATTGAAGCTCATCCATGATCAAACCTATCCCGGAGCTGGTATTCAGGAGCATACTGGTAGCATCAATAAAATAATTTATTTAATTTATTATAATTCTTATGTTTCATTTGTGATAATAAATAGCAATTGATAAATTATGTACATTTAATAAGTGAATAAGAAGTAAAATATATTCATGTCCATAAATGTCATTTTGTCCATAAACAACTATATCTATCAGATAATGTTACCAAACACATTTATACAATCAGCTAGTCAAATCAGCCAGTCAAATCATCTAATACAATCAGCTAGTCAAACCAGCTAATGCAATCAGCTAACAGGTAACAACTAACAGCTGATTTCCAAACACCCCCATAGTCACATTCTTAAACTAAAAATTTCTAGTCAATTTTTTTTCATGTGATTCACACTTAAATTTCATTTAAAAATAAAATAAATGACTATTAGACTAATTGTTTATTATGAAGAAAATTTAATAAAATAATTTTCTTTGCATCAGGATGTTGTCGATTCTAGAGACATAGTCACTAGGTTTCCCTCTAGAAACCTGGCCAAAAATGCTACTTGTAACAGAGTCAAACCACCTAAAAAGCCAAAAATATTCCAAAAGTCAAACGATCTGATCTAGACCCTAGACATCATACCTTGGCCGAGTGCCTAGTAGGGTTTGATGTTAAGGTATGTTGGCCTGTAAATAATCCGGAGTGTATTCCACTCGTCCATAATCAAATAGACTCAGATACTTGTCATAGCTATGCTATCATATTTGTGTTGCCTCTGTTGTTACATAGAAAAACAACAAAGGAAAGGCTGAGTAGGTTCAATTCAAGACATGATCAATTCAGTTAAAGAATTGAAAGATCACCTTCATTTTTTAGCCCCTGATCCTTTTTACTTGAATGCCAACTTTGATTCGGGTTAAAGAGTATTTCAACAGTGCATAAGTTGCCCTTTGGTACGTCGATCATTGGGGAAAATTTCCTAATACAAGATATGGGTCAAATCCAAACCAATACACCTATTCTTTGAAGGATACCAAACCAAAACTTACAAGGTGAAGATTAAATGTAAGAGGCACGAGCGGAAAAGGATTCAACTTAAAAATCACTGGTCAAATATCGAGTGAGTTCGGGAAACACTCTGCAGATTTTGCTTATATCACATAGATATTATCCCATGAAGGTGCACTAACGTTAATGAAGTCCTTCAAGATATCTTGAAAACATCTGACATATTGCCTACTACTACTTGCAATGATCAGAACTCACTTAAATTTTTGATTCACTTTTAAATTTGTTGTTCGTGTTCTTAAATCTTATTTCCACCTGTATCCGGATCAACAAGATCATTGACAAATCTTAACTCACCCGAAATGCGGCCAAAATCTCGAATATAAAAGTTTTGACTACAAGGCAACCATGGATCATTGAAAATGCTAATACTGCGTCTAGAACCTACATGTTTCCTGCAACCCAACTATAAAACTGCAATCCTTTATGAATGATTCTCAACGCCCAAGAAGACATGTTTCCCAAATCAGCTGTTAAAAGTGAATTATTTGAGAAGTATTTGTCCTTGCATACTCTAACAAGGAGACTAGTAGGACATGTAAGCATCCTCCAACCTTGCTTGGCAAGCATGACCAAATTAAAAGTCTTTAGATTTCTGAATCCCAATCCTCCCTTGCACTTCGCCCGAGACATCCTAGACCAAGATACCCAGTGTATTTTCCGCTTCTCATCATTGCCGCCCCATAAGAGTTCACCTCAAGGATTAGGAGAATATGACATATCATTTGCCTCATAGAAGGATCAATATTAGGGCAAAAGAGGACCCCCAATTTGTCATAATTAATGCGATAGCTCGAAATATTCTCAAACATAGAGATTGTCCATTGAAAATGAGCAGCCTTCTGTTTCGTACCCTCACCAAACAGCAGAGTGTAATCAGCAAAAAACAAATGAGACGATTTTTGACCATGTCGTGAAGCGCCAATTCCATGAATCTTTCCATCTCTCATCAAATTTGAGGGGATACAAGCACGGCCGGGTCTGCTGCAGTGTGGGTTGTGCTTACGCACAGGACCCAAAAATTTAATGGGCCCAAAATTTTTATTTAGATGTATTATATGTGTATTCTTTCATTTTTTTTAAATGTAATGATTGGAGTTATTTTCTAAAGTGTTTTTTTTTTCTCTTTAAATTTGAGCCTTTTAATTTTCTTGAATGGTTTTTTCTTCTTTAAATTTGAGGCTTCTAAAATTTAAAATATTTATCTTACTAATTTTTATTCTTTTGGATAAGACTACATTGAATCCCAATATATATTATTCTTAATCAATTAATAATATTATTATATTTTTTATTATAAAGAGGTTCAGAATTAAATTTTTGCACATGCCCTTAAAATACGTGGACTGACTCTTGATACAAGAAAACACCCCCAAGCATATAATGAACAGGTAACGCGAAAGAGGATCACCTTGTTTGAATCCCCTTATAGGCTGTAGATGTCCCAAATCCCCACTATTAAGAACACAATAGAAATCCACAATAGATAAATATTGTTCAACGAGCTGTACAAAACACACTAGAAAACCTGCAAGTATACTCATTTGATAAAACTTATGCAATTAGTCAATCAATTTTGCCTGTTTAAATACATGTTTAAAGTACTTATTTTTGTCCTTACATGTTTAAAATTGAATTGTTTACATTACGATGAATTGTAACGTATGAAATTGAAAGTGTCTAGTACAAAATATCATGATTAATCAAAATTCTCTTGTATTGTATGGCCTTGATTAGCATTTGCTGAAATTCAATCAGAACAAAACCAATGGGACCTCAAGATCACAACATTCCACGTGAGGGGGGAAATCGCTAGGGTCGGCCATATTTGAAAACTTGGCAACTTCCAAGTTGTTATTATTTAATTAAGTTTGGTTTGGTTTAAAGGGTTTGTCCTGTTTTTCTTTTTAAAAATACAAACCTCAGATCCATAAACACTGTCATTACTGACACAAACACATATTAACTCCCAAATCTGGCATCGGTAATAGTGATTACCATGAATTAATTTGTTACAACTGTTTGGCCAATGCTACCTCTTCTTTGGAGTCGGATCCTCTAAACAATATTTTCTACGCAACTCGTACGCTAACATCCTATATGACGTAGTTTTGACCTGTCTTTCAAGTATGATAATATACATCGTGTTATATCAATGGTAAATATTTTTATCGTGGAAGTTTAAAAAAATAACGTGTTAGCCACCATATTATTTATCTATTTTTTATATACTGAATCACATTATAGTTTAAAATTAAGATTAGTCTTGAAATAGACCGTCTATATTATAGTTATAATATAGACCGGACCTAGTTATAAAGAGAATTATGAAGGAATGATGAAATTATAAATGATATTGGGAAGGAGGTCCTTATACTGCAATTTATCAAAACTTATTTTTATTCCTTATTTCACGTGATACACGCGCGGCTTGTTTTGTATTACTACTCGCCTGGGCACAATGCAATGAGGAAAATAGTGGGGCCCATCAACAATACTCAACCCATTTCCTTTTTTTATTGATATAATACGTAGGGCTAATTTATAAAAGAAATGTTTTTAAGCACAACCATCTTTTAAAGAATATTCATGGTTCATTAATTATAATATGTACATTACAATATGAAATACTCATGGCTAAAAATAAGGATTTTAAGTTAAAATATGTACATTTTCTTTTGAATCAAAATACATTTTTGATTGAAAATCTAACGTTTTTTACATTTAGTGTGAAAAACTGGATCATTTAGTGTGAAAAACTGGATCATTTAGTGTGAAAACTTTATTGTTTAGTCTGAAAACTGTGGTGTCTATTTCCCATGAAATATATTGGTTTTAGTGTGAAAACTTGACATTATATGAAAATTTATGGATTTAGTGTGAAAATTGTACAATTTACTTTGTCTCTGTTTTGTGTGAAATATAAAACCTTAATTTTGAAAACTTTATTGTTTAGTCTGAAATATATTGATTTTAGAGTGAAAACTGTACATTTTAATTTCCATGAAAACTTCTGATTTTAGTGTGAAAAGTGTATACCTTTGATTCTGAAAACTTCTGATTTTAGTGTGAAAAGTGTATACCTTTGATTATGAAAACTTCATTGTTTAGTTTGAAAACTGTGGTGTCTGTTTCCCATGAAATATATTGGTTTTAGTGTGAAAACTTGACATTATATGAAAATTTATGGATTTAGTGTGAAAATTGTACAATTTACTTTGTCTCTGTCTAGACAATTTAGACAATATGAAAAACAGACATTTAATGCTAGAAACTAGAGCAATATAAAACAGAAGCATTTTATTCTAAAAACTATATAATTTAGATAGTATGAAAAATATACATTTTATGCTAGAAACTAGAGCAATATGAAAAACAAGCATTTTATTCTAAAAACTAGACAATTTAGACAGTTTGAAAAACATAAATTTTATGCTAGAAACTAGAACAATTTAAAAAATAATCATTTTATTCTAAAAACTAGACAATTTAGTCAGTATGAAAAACAAACATTTTATGCTAGAAACTAGAGAAAAATAAAAAAAATATTTTTATTCTAAAATGCAATATGAACAGTAACCATGAACAGTAATCAGTGAACAGTAACCGTGTGAATAGTAACCGGTGAACAGTACTTTTTCTAAATTTTGTAAATAAGGACCTCCTTCCTTTTATAGTTATAATATAGACGGTCACTCCAGAGACCAACTCTTAAAATTATTTTTTGAAAAGAAAAAATCATTCATTAATAATATATTAAACACATATATTTAGATTCATATAATTTAAAATATACCATTCATAGGTTTGTAAATAAATAAAATTAAAATGTACATATCGATTAAAAACAATTTTATTTTCATGAAAATTATAATGCAATAGATACTCCGGCTATAAAATTAATCTACATATATGTTTTAAATGATAAACATTTTCTCTCATATAAAGTAATTAAATCACGCTCGACATTTGTTTCAAAAATTTATTATTTATAGAACATTTTGTTTGAACTAAAATCCAATAAACATCGAAACAAAAAATTGAATTCAGTTATAAAATTGAATTAGAATCGTATGTTGCACATACTTTATTTCTCTTTTAAAAATAATATCCATAAAGAATAAATTTAATTATTTAATTTATGTGAAAAAAATAAAAATACTAGGTAAAAGTAACAATGAAATTGTTATAAAACTTACCCATTAAAATATTTAAGTAGTAGTCAATGAATAACCCATTTATGTTTAAAACATGGTCAAAACTACGTCGTAAATAGTATTTGCGTACGAGTTCCGTAGAAAGTTTTGCGTAGAAGATCCGGACTTATCCACTTAAATTACAGTTAAACCTCGATAAATGAATACTCTTGGGACTATCGTAAAAATATTCATTTAGCGAGGTTATTCATTTATCGATAAATGAATATATTATTCATTTAGACAGTATTGAAGAAATTATATTAGTATTACATGAATTGTATGCATATGTGTACTAAGTACAAAAATGTACATATGTGCATTATATTTAAAACTACTAAAAAGATACATGGTATGCATTGTATGGAATATTTAGAGTTTTAGAAAATGTATCTAACCTACATTACAAACTAAGATATGTATATGGACTAACTACTTTCTACAACACAAGCAGAATACTCCTGAAGTTTTATTTGCGCTAGGAAAAATCAAGGATAAGATGAATTTTGGTGGGAAAAAAGAGTATAAAACTATAGACGCCTTTTTTGTAAGAGAATGATTTATTGTATGAACATTATTGATTGAAAAAAATCTTTGAAGTTTTATTTGTGATGCTACCAGTAAACTCCGGGATACCAGCTCCGGTACGAGGTAATCCGGGGAGAAGCTGGAATCCTAGCCCGCAGCCAATCTCTCACCTAAGTCCTGCAAAACAAAGCCCCCGGGGTCTCCCGAGGGTAGACGCTCCGACGTGATGATGAAGATAGGGCTTTTTACAGAGGAGAGAGAATATGAATAAATACAGAGAGTATTTAAGTCTGATAAAACATACCTATTACTGTTGGTCGCTCATCTATTTATAATGGAGAGGATCAGAGAGGGTTTTAAGCTAAGTGGTCCTTACCCCGGGTGTGTCCAAGATAGCTGATGTCATGAGAGGACCACTGCTGGGCTTAACCCTTTCTTCTCCTTTGCCAGTATATCCGCTGGACCAGGATATGGGCCTTAGCCCATATCACCACTAGCCCCCCGAGACCCTGGCTTCCGGGGTTTGGCTCGGAAGGCTGGGTCTCTGATAGGAAAATAGCGGGTCACGGTTTGTGCGGGCCCGTATCACCACGCGCCGCGCGTGTGCTACAACGCGCGTGCTTCCTCGCTGCCTGCTCCCTAATTAATGCTCATTATTACCTTTTCTTGGATGCTGAGTATACTTTACCCAACTTCAAGAAATTCTATGTATCCTTCCCTATAAATACCTCTTCAAAATTTTCACTTTCATTTTTCATCCTCTACGTGCTGTCGCTTTCCTTCTTTTCGTCCTCTTTTCCTCTCGTTTTCCATTCTCTTTTTCTCCCTCTTTAGCTTTTTGATATGAGTAACAAGGTTCATACCCCGGTGGAGGAGCACTCTCTGGATATCGACGACCTCTCCCTTCCTGCTCCATCAGGCGGCAAAGGTCTGATGACGACTAAATCTAAGGTGACTTATGGAGCCCCGGAGCTCGCCGATCCGAAAGACCCCGGGATGACCCCGGTTCATGAGGCAGTGGAGGAGGTCGTAAAGAAGATGTACGTGCCTCTGTCATACGACGCGGGGTTGGAGCCATACTCCGGCGACATGAAGGACCGGGCGTGCGTCCCCCGGCATCACCTTCTACATGGGCTCACTTTTCCCCTCCCTCCTCTGTACTCCGCCTACCTGAAGTACTATAACATCTCTCCAGCGCAGTTGCATCCCAACGCTGTCAGCGTCATGATAGCCTTCCTTTTGTCCTGCAACCGGGCTGGCATAACCGGGACTGTGGATATATTTCGAAGCTTCTACTATCTCGCCGCGACCTCCGTCCCGGGAGTGTTTAATGCTCTGCGCCGAAACAAGACGGCGATGATCTGCTCCGGGAGGCTCGAGTCAGTGAAGACGAGCGACTGGATGAACAGCTATTTCACCTTCAACGTGGAGAAGTATCCAGTCCCGTCATGGAACCAGCAGAGGATCGCTGAAACCAAGGCGGCACTCCCCCCGGCCCAATTCCGGCAGGTATCTGACAGTTATGACTTAATTGTCAAGCAGTTTGTTAATCTGAAGGATTTTCAGAGGGCGGGGGGCTACGAGTTTCCCCGGGAAGCGTATCCAGCGGAAGTGTTCACTTGCCGCCGTTTGTATGCCAAACGGAGCCTTGGTAATTTTCTCAATTTCCTTAGTTAATTTTATTAACTATACTTTTTCTTCTAGTTGTATTTAGCTTATTTTATCTGTTGTCTGGCCTTAGCCATATCTCCCCGACCAGCGATAGCCCCGGGAGGGTCGAAGTCCGGAGAGGGAGAAGGTAAAGGGACTTCCGGGAAGTCCAAGAAGGGCCACTCTGAGACCGAGAAGACGGTCAAAGACACCAAAAAAAGAAAATCCGGGGAGGGGAAATCCGGGGAGAAGGGCACCGGGAATTCCGTTGGGTCCACTGTAGTCCCTCCGGCAGAGGGTCGACGATTAGCGTTTGCTATTCCTATTCCCGGGGGGCCTCCCCATAAGAAGAAGAAGTCTGAGCCTCATTCCGAGGGTTCATCCCGCTTTCCCCGGAAGGAGAAGGAGTCGACGGCTGACAGCAGCCTTCATCGTATCCCGGAAATCCGGGGCGACATCTCTTCCCAGCGCATTTTGCTGGATGACTCTCAGGTATTTGTTCTTTATTCTAACATTTTAACTCTTCGTATTGTATTTTTATTCTAAGTGTTTTAATTCTTCGTATAGGATCATGCCTCCAAACTACTCGAGTTTCCTGGGCTTCGAGAATTGGTCAACCGGGCATGCGACTCTTTGTCGGAGGATCTTTCCCGGGAAGTTGACCAACTGAGGTCACAGAACGCTTCTCTGTACAAGGAGCTATTCGAAGTGCACAAGGAGCTGTCCCGGGTGAAGAAGGACAGCAAGCGCGGCATGGCCCCGGAGCAAGAGGCTCTTTGCCGGGCTTTCACCGACCGGGTTTTGAAGAGCCGCTCATTCGAGAAAAAGGTGATGTCCCTCTGCGACATCTCTAACGAAGCCGCTTTGCATGCCGCGTACTCTGCCGTTCGGGGATTCATCCCCCGGGAAAGCCGGGACGCTTTCCGAGACACCTGGTATCGCCCCAAAGCCAACGATCGCTTTAACTATGCGGCGGACCGGCTAATGAAGGATGGTCTCGACGGGATTGTTCCCGGGGTACTTGAAGTGTTTGAATGGGCCCGGAGTGTTGATCCCCAAGACGTCATCGCCTATACCGGCGACGCCGCCAAACTGGCTGAGGACAGGGCGGATCCGGGGCCAGATGACGTGGCCAATCTTGCTGCCATCGAGACCCCGGTGACCTCGGATGGAGAAGATGGGGATTCCGATGAAGAAAATGCTAAGTCCCCGATCCCAGAGCAGGAGTTCGAGCCGGTGCATGCAAACGAAGAGGGGGAGGAGGAACTGTCCCCGGGGAATGGCAAGGCTCAAGAGGAAGAGCAGTCTCCCGGGAACGAGGATGATGAGGATGAAGTAAACATAGACACTTAGTCTTTTCATCCTACTTTTGCGTTTTAATTCTGTACCCTTCTTCTTCTTTTTTTTTTCTTTTTTTTTTTGATTTCCCCCGGACTCCTTCCCTGAAATGTTCCCTTTTATAATTCAGGGGAGAAACAGTAGCTCCGGGGACGAGAGCGATGACTCTAATGATGTAAGAGTCTCTCTCCTTTATTTTGTAACCCTTACATTATCTATCTATTTGATATTTTCATTTCTTTTCTCTTTTACGGGTTGATCATTTTGTTATGACTTGCCCAATCTTTATGATTTGTTTCAGTTTGTGACTTCCACTTTTTTATCTAAGTTATAAACTCAGCCTTGTTTTAATTCTAAGTCTAAAACCGTTGTGTTTTGTTTATATAGCCCCGGGATGACCCTCCGGGTGCAGTTCCCTCCAGGGCGACTTCGGATAACGACAAACCATGCCCCCGGTGTGAGGAGTTGGAGGAACAGTTGAGTCGCTGGCAACTGGACGGAATTCAGACCCGGTACCTTCTCGTCCACTCCGGGATAGGATCAGTGATTGATGAGTTCCCGGATGTCACTTCTCTAGTAACGAAACTTAGGGAAATATCTAATCAATTTGGATCCCTTTCCCGGTGTCAATCCCTGGCTCAAGACCGAGTGAACGCCGTTCTGGATGCAGACAAGACTATTTCCATGCTGCAAGCCGAACATGACGCTTTTAAATCTCGTCTCAAGGAGGAGTTTGACCTGGTGTGGTCCGAGCTTCCATTTTACTGTGACAAGCTCAAATGGTTGGAAAGGCGGGGCGACCCCCTCAGGAGGAATTTAATGCTGGAAAGAGAGAACCGGGAACTCGCGGCCCGGAACCTCACCCTTCGGGAGAACCTGGTAACCCTACAACTGACTTATCACTTGACCGGATTACGTTTGGGTCGGGTTTCTCCTCCTCTTTACACCAACTTTCCCCGTGAGGTCTCTTCATTATTAGTGCGCATGTTTCGGATGGGCTGGAATGACCCTGAGTCTCGATACCGGCCTGCTTTCGAGGAAGCCGCTGCTTGGTGGCAACGTCAAAGAGAGGGGCAGTATCTTCCCCCGTCCTTGGTACTTCTTCCAAGCCGGATTTCCCTTGACTTCACCGTTGAAAGGTATCTCGGGTTCCGTGTTTCAGTTGATCCGGAAGAGTCCGCCCGGAGGGTGTCTAGACTCCGGGAGGACGCCGCCAGAATCCGGGCCTACATTGCCCGTGAAGACACTGCTAAAGAAGAAAGGCGTTTGGCCCGGGAAAGGGGGAAAGGCAAAAGCAAAGTCGTTGCTACAAAAAAGAAAAGATCCCCCCGTGCCCAAGGACCCGTTATCATTGGAGCTCCCCGACGGACGCCATCTCCCGAGGTTTCATCCTCAGACGACGACTTCGACCCGTATGCCGAAGTTACCTCAGGGGCTGGTCCCTCGGGGGCTGGTCCCTCGGGAGCTGGTCCCTCGGGAGCCGGTCCGTCCGGTACTCATCCAGCTGCAGCTCCCAATGTCCCGGGGAGTACTGTTACTGCCAACCCAATGAACCCTCCTGCTGTTAATACTCGGCCAAATCACCCCGGAACCCAAGATGATCCGGACTCTCCTATTAGCTGGGACGGTCCTCCTTCCCTTTGTTAGCTTTGTTTAGGTCTTTCAAGTTTCAAAGTTGTAAATTTTGTAATCTTTAATCATAAGTTAATGATTTGCTTGTTATATTGCCCTTCCTTTATATTTGTTCAAATATTCGTTTCAGTCGCTTATTCAAGCGTGCCTAGGTTATCCTCCGGGTGCTTGTTCAAGCGTCCCGTATATTCTTGCCCTAGCCCCCCGGGTGCTTGTTCAAGCGTTCCCGGATCGACTCGCCCTAGCCCCCCGGGCGCTTGTTCAAGCGGCCCCGGGTTAACTATACCTAAGAGAAAATATTAACTCGAAAGGTAATCTTCATAAGTAAAATGAGAAAATGCAACTGCGGGCCACGGGACAACCCAGGCTCAATCCTGGCCAGGGGTCCCCGTGCCGCTTCTCTGCCACCGTCCTAGGCATAATCCATGCCAGAGGGGTGAATACATAGGAAAATCTAGGCATAGTACCTACGTAAATTCGCAATATTCCAGTGCCTCGGGACCTTCTTCCCGGCCTTGTCCTGCAGTTCATAACTTCCACCGGGGTGGGCTGCTACCACCTTGTAAGGCCCCTCCCAATTGGGGGCTAACTTCCCGCTTGCAACCTGCTGGCTTTTGTCATTCCGGCGCATTACCCACTCCCCCGGGCTAAACTGCTCCTTACGAACCCTTCTGTCGTGATATTTCTTGACCCGTTCGTTCACCCGGGCCTCATGCAGGGCTGCTTTTTCTCGCTTCTCCTCCAATAAATCTAAATCCAGGAGTCGGTCGTTCTGGTTTGTCTGCTCATCCGGGAGCTTTGATCGGAGGCTGGGAACTCCAATTTCAGCCGGGATGACCGCCTCCGCGCCATAAACCAAACTATAGGGGGATTCACCCGTAGCGGAGCTCTCTGTCGTTCTACTTGCCCATAAGACACTTGGGAGTTCATCGACCCAATTTCCTCTTGCCCCCTGGAGCCGCGTCTTGATCCCGTTAACGAGGGTCCTGTTGGTGACTTCAACTTGCCCATTAGCCTGTGGGTGATAGACCGAGGTCAACTTCTGTTCAATCCCGTACTCCTTGCACCAGGATTTGAAAGGATCATTCTCGAACTGCGCCCCGTTATCTGTCACTATGAACCGGGGAATTCCGTAGCGACAAATGATGTTCTTCCAGCAGAATTTTACACACGTACTTCCCCTAATGTTTGTCAGAGGAGCAGCTTCTACCCATTTGCTGAAATAGTCAACTGCCACTATCAAATACTTGAAACCTCCCGGGGCAGTTGGAAAGGGACCTACCAGGTCCAAACCCCATCGGATGAAGGGCCAAGTTCCTGATATCCCAATCATCTCCCCCTGTGGCACATGGATCAGGGATGCAAATTTCTGGCACTGCTGACAGGAGCGGACTGCCTTTTGAGCATCCTCAAATAGCGTTGGCCAGTAATACCCCGTGCACATGATCTTCCGAGCTACTGTCCGAGCCCCTTGATGACTTCCATTAGGGCCCTCGTGAACTTCTTTCAAAAGGTGGCGTGCTTCCTCTCCATCCACACACTTCAACCAAGGTTGGAGATATCCCCTCCGGATTAACTCGCCGTCCAGGACGGCATACCTGGGTGCTTTGACCCGGATTTTCCGGGCCTTCACCTTGTCGTTTGGCAGCGTTCCATTCTCCAAGTACTCCCGAATGGGTGTAATTCAAGATTCGGCTTCACGCACTGCCGCAACTTGGCTTGGCTGCTCATATCCCCGGGTTGATACCATCTCCATATACAGATTCCGGTCCTGACTTGGCTTGAGCTCTGAGGAAGCCAACTTGCTTAATGCATCTGCTTGACAGTTTTCCTCCCGGGGGACCTGTGTTAGGGTCACCCGGAGGAAACCCTGTATCATCAACTTCACCGCCTCCAAATATTTCTGCAAACTTCTTTCTTTTGCTTCATACTCCCCATTCACTTGCTGGACCACAATGGCCGAATCGCTGTAAGCTTGTATCACTTTGGCACCTGTCTCCCGGGCTAGGCGTAATCCGGCAAGGAGAGCTTCATATTCAGCTTCATTATTGGTGGTTTTAAACTCAAACTGCAACGCATACCGATACTCCTTGCCGCCAGGACTGACCAGCACTACCCCGGCACCGCTCCCCCCGGCATGGGAGGAACCATCCACGTGCAACTTCCATTCCGGTTCCCCTTCACCCGGGTCCTTCACTGTGTTTTCCGCCATCTCAACCAAGAAATCAGCCAAAGCCTGGCCCTTGATAGACTTCCTGGCTTGATAAGTAATCTCGTGCTCTCCCAACTCTATCGCCCACTTCATCATTCGGCCAGATGCCTCTGGTTTCAGCATGACTTGCTTAAGTGGGTGATTTGTGAGAACTGTGATAGGATGACCCTGAAAGTATGGGCGAAGTCTCCGGGACGCGTGCACCAGTGCCAGCAGCAAACGTTCTAGTGAAGAATAACGCGTCTCCGGTCCTTGAAGAGCCCTGCTCACAAAATACACCGGGCTCTGCGCTCTCCCGGACCCTCGAACCAAGGCCGCACTTATAGCCTGATCCGTGGCTGCCAGATACAAGAACAATGCTTCCCCCGGGACTGGCTTGGACAAAGTAGGGAGTTTACCCAGGTGCTCCTTCAACTCCTTGAAAGCTCGCTCGCACTCGGGAGTCCATTCGAACTTCTTCGCTCGCCTCAAAATGTTGAAAAAAGGCAACTGCTTCTCTGCTCCCCGGGACAAGAACCTGTTTAACGCCGCCAGGGACCCGGTTAAACGCTGTACATCTTTCACCTTGCTCGGAGAGGGTATGCTCAGGATTGCTTCAACCTTTTCCGGGTTCACGTCAATGCCCCGGTTTGACACCATATATCCCAAAAACTTGCCTGCCGCAACCCCGATGGTACTTTTCTCCGGGCTTAGCTTCAAGTTTACCTCTCTCAACACAACGAAAAGCTCCCGGAGATCGTCCAAAAAAGCGTCATGAGTCCTGCTTTTGATCACCATATCATCCACATAGACCTCCATGATTCTTCCCAGCTGGTTTTTGAACACCCGGTCCACCATGCGCTGGTATGTCGCTCCTGCGTTTTTAAGACCGAATGGCATCTTCCTGTAACAAAAAGTACCAAAGTCAGTGATAAAAGAGGTTTTAGGTCGGTCTTCCGGGGCCATGACGATCTGGTGGTATCCCCGGTGTGCGTCGAAGAAGGCTAGAAGCTGGTAGCCTGTTATAGCTTCCACCAGCTGGTCGATGGAGGGCAACGGGTAACTGTCTTTTGGGCAGCACTTGTTTAAATCTGTAAAATCGATACACATCCTCCATGACCCGTCATGCTTTTTCACTAGGACCGGGTTGGCAATCCATTCAGGATAAGTAATTTCTTCTACCATTCCCGCATCCAGCATCCTTCTCACCTCCGCCCGGACGAATTCTACCCGATCTGCTGCCAAGGCTCTTTTCTTTTGCCTTATGGGCTTTAAATCCGGGTAGACATTCAACCGGTGGATGACGAACTCCTCCGGTATCCCTGTTAAATCTTCCGTTCCCCACGAGAACACATCCTCATATTCCTTTAACAACTTCCGGAGCTCGTCCTTCACACTCTCCGGGAGGTGCTTTCCGACACTCACCTTACCCCGGGATCCTACTTCCATGTCTTCCACTTCAAAAGAGGCCGGGTCACCATGCACGGCTCCCACCGTGCTATTCTTCCCAGAACGCTCCCCGGGCTCCGACACGTTTGTTTTTTCTGATACTCCATTCTTGGCTTCCTTTATTGCGGTGAGCATGCAGCTGCGGGCGGTCGTTTGATTGCCAATGACCGATGCAATTCCTTGATCCGTTGGGAACTTCATGGTTAGATGGTAGGGCGAACATATCGCCCGGGCCTGCGTCAACCAGGGACGACCTATGATCATGTTGTACGGGGAAGAGGCGTTGAACCGCAAGGTTACATAGGACAGTGCACCTCTTGTTAATATCCAGATGATCAACAAGGGTCACCCGTAGCGCTATGACACCCAGCGGGTGAACTGTGCGCCCCGTAAAGCCTGACAACGGGGACAAGCATGGCTTCAAATTCTGTCGGCCAATGTTCAATTGATCAAAGCAATCAGCAAACATGACTTCTACACTGCTCTCATCGTCCACAAAGACTCGCTTTATCACCACCCCTTCTACCTCAGCTGAGATCACCATCGGGTCCGAGTGAGGTACTTGGGCCGGAACTGCATCCTTTTCTGAGAACGTGATTGTCTCATCATGTTTAAACCTTTTTCCCTGGATCTCCCCCGGGGGGACATATCTACTCTTGGCCTTCACCGCCGACAGGGTTTGCGCTCCATCTCCCACTATCCCGTTGATCACGTTTATCATCCGAGGTGCTCCGGGTCCCGGAACTCCTGGTCTGGGTGCTTGTGGGGCGGGGTTAGGAGCAATGTTGGTTTCTGCGGGGCGGTTGCCGCCCTGGCCCTGGCCTCAGTTATTCCTCCAGTTACGTTTCCTTCCTTGACCTGCCGGGGCAGCCGCCGGGTGTGCTTCACCTGCTACACAATCCCGAAGCTGTCCCCGCTCCACCAACTTCTGAATATCCGTCCGCAAGACGCGGCAGCCTTCTGTCGTGTGACCATAAGACTTGTGGAACTCACACCATTTCTGGGCATTTGCCGGGGCCGGGACCCCTTGTATAACTGGGGGATCTGTTAAAAGGCCCCGGTGAATGGCCAAAATCTCCGTTTTGGTCTTGGAGAGTGGAGTATATGTTGGCCTGACCACTAACGTCTGTCCTCCCGGCGCAGGTGCTGCTCCCTGGGCCGGGGGGCGTCTTGTTGCCTCCGGGCGGGGCCCCTGGTGAGGAGTGGCCTGGAGTGTAGTTGTCTGGGTCGCTGTGGCCGTAATCACCCGCTGCTCAAAGAAACCGACTGTGTTCATCCGAGTGTGGTTAGCTTCATGCACAGTGCAATGCATTTCAACTGTCAACTGGAGATGGTAGAAAGTTCCTGGCATGTTCTTCATCAACTCAATGTAAAACATATCGTCTCTCAGCCCATTGACAAAGTTACCAATCAGGGCCTTCTCATGCAAGTGCCTATCCTGGACCTTCATAGACTCAGCAATATACCGGACATAATATTGCCAAGTAGACTCCGTCTCCAGCTGCCGCATGGCCAAGACCGTGGCCAGGTTGACAAAGTTGGTTTTCATCGCTGCATATCTGTGGACCAGGACCGTGGCAAAGTCCCAGAAAGTCTTCAATGAGCCTTGCGGAAGGCTTTTGAACCAACTCAAGCAGTTGCCCCGGAGGTAAGAAGGCAACAACTTGCACTGCAACGGCTCCTCAATGTCCCGGGCCCCCATGACACTGAGGTAGGTGTGAACAAACTCCTCTGGATCCCCGTCCCCGTTGTACGTCGGAACCCCATCAGGCGCTTTAGTGCCCACCGGCCACTTATAGTTCAACACCTCTGGAACCCACGGGGAATGAGGAACCATCCCCCGCCTACCAATAAGTCTAGTCAAACGATCTTCAATGGACCCGTTGTTAAACGGGGTGTTGTATCCACCATAAAATGGTTGTGCTTGCGGGTTTAGACCTCCTGGAAACTGCTGATCCGGGTACTGCTGCTGCCCTGGAAACATCTGCTGACCGAGAGGCATCTGCTGCCCTGGAGGCATCTGCTGACCCGGGGGCATCTGCTGCCCTAGAGGTATCTGCTGACCCGGGGGCATCTGCTGACCCGGGGGCATCTGCTGATATCCAGGACCACCTCTCCCATCCTTCTCTAGGTCCACCACTTCGGGCACCTTGTTGGGTGCTGCTGCCTTAGCTGCCTTCCATGCTCGAAACTCCCCAAATTCCTCCGCATTGGTATGAATCGTCTCTGGATCTCGGCGCTCCGGGTCTTCTTCCCCGGAATCGAAATACTCCGGTTCGGATTCACCGCCTTCTCCGAACGTCTCCTGGTCCTGTCTTTCCTTTTCTTGCCGGGCCTTCTCCCTATGCTCCTTCTGCATCTCCCTGAGAGTACGCTCCGGCACCTTCTTCTTTCCTTGGCGCTTCTCAGCGGCCGCGCGGGCAGTCTCCTTGCGTGCCCGCTCCTTCTCCTCGGCCGCCTTCCGCGTTGCCTGGGCAGCTGCGGCCCTTTTGGTCTTAGGACCGCCTTCTGCCTGATTAGCTTTGGAAGAGGTTTCTTCCACCGTCTTTTTAGGTCTGCCGCGGGGCATGACGAAGCGAATCCCACTGGGCGTGCCAACTGATGCTACCAGTAAGCTCCGGGATACCAGCTCCGGTACGAGGTAATCCGGGGAGAAGCTGGAATCCTAGCCCGCGGCCAATCTCTCACCTAAGTCCTGCAAAACAAAGCCCCCGGGGTCTCCCGAGGGTAGACGCTCCGGCGTGATGATGAAGATAGGACTTTTTACAGAGGAGAGAGAATATGAATAAATACAGAGAGTATTTAAGTCTGATAAAACATACCTATTACTGTTGGTCGCTCCTCTATTTATAATGGAGAGGATCAGAGAGGGTTTTAAGCTAAGTGGTCCTTACCCCGGGTGTGTCCAAGATAGCTGATGTCATGAGAGGACCACTGCTGGGCTTAACCCTTTCTTCTCCTTTGCCAGTATATCCGCTGGACCAGGATATGGGCCTTAGCCCATATCACCAATTTGCGCTAGGAAAAATCAAGAATAAGATGAATTTTGGTGGGAAAAAAGAGTATAAAACTATAGACACCTTTTTTGTAAGAGAATTATTTATTGTATGAACATTATTGATTGAAAAAAATCTTTTTAATACATATATAACTTATGAAATGTGGTGATTATTCATTTATATTTAGAAAGGGTCTTTAAGGATTATTAAAAAATTATTCATTAATGCATTTAGCGAGATTATTCATTTAACCCCTTAGCCCAAGTCGGGACCGGGAAAAATTATTCATTTAGCGAGGTTATTCATTTATCGAGGTTTAACTGTAATGATCACTAGTGGAAACCGGCCGGAATACGGCGCCGTTACACGGCGGTTTCGCGTGATTTTAACGGAACCGCCGTTTATTGCATCCGGCTAGGTTTCCGAACTCGGAAACTTGGCCGGAACTCAATAAACGGCGGTTCCGCGGCATTTTTTAAGAAACCGCCGTTTATTGAGTTCCGGCCTAAGTTTCCGAGTTCGGAAACTTAGCCGGATGCTTGTTATCAAACACGAGTATCCTTATCTCCCATTCATTCTCCTTATCTCCATTCATTCTTCTTATCCCTTCACTCATCTCTCATTCTCTCCCTTGTTGTTGTTGTTGTTCTTCTTCTTCTTCTTCTTCTCCTTCATTCATTCAATGTGTATTTGGTTTTATAAACTTCTTAGATCCAGAAGCTCCACACCTCGCTGCACAACACCGACTTCAATCTCACCCATGAGTTCTTCTTCCAGATCTGCAACAAATTCCCTGCTCATCGAATAGCCGGAATCTGCTCATCAAGTTCCCTGCCAATGAGCTGATGGGGCCTAGTGGGGGAGGGATCGAACGAATGCTGGAGGAGTCTCCCATGATTGCAGAGAAGAGATACAGGCTCACCAGAAGCATCAAGCTGCTCAATGAATCTAAGGACGTGGTTTCTAAGACCATGGATAAGGTCTCCAATTTTTCTGACTGATTCTTTGGGTTACATTTCTAGTTTCTTTTCTTTGTTTTTCCCGTGAATATTTCTTTGCTTCCTTTCTTCTTCTGGATTTTGTAATGCGCACAGCACACTTTAGAGAATTGCTATTTCTGTGGTTTTGATTTCGCCGGCCAATTTGGCCGGTATTTTTTTGTTCTATCCGGCTAACTTTCCGAATTCGGAAAAAATAGACATCCGGGTAAGTTTCCGAACTCGGAAACGTTACTTGGCGGTTTCAACCGCCGTGTAACGGTGGCGCCAATTGCACGGCGCCACCATGGACGGCGGTCAAAACCGCCGTCCAAGTGGGACGGAACCGCCGTGTTCCGTCCCATATTCCACTAGTGGATATAGGTTCGCATATTCGTAAAGCATGTTGATATATGTTCAGCCTGAATGTGTGATAAGCACGATACGGAACAGAACCAGACAAATATATTTAACGTTACTACTGGGATTGTGAATTGTCAGAATTCAAAACTATATTATATTTTTGTTTCAAACTACACTAATATAAGATATAATGTATTTTTTGAGATTATCAGCGTCGCCCCGTGCAATTCCCTGATTCCTGATTCCGTCACTGATAAATTACGATAAAAAAAATGATTACTTCATATACAATCAAGGACCGAATGTTCATATAGTAGTTCATAGTTAAATGTGTAATATACTTAACAAAATATATAGCAAGAGGTTAGAATCTGCATGTCTTCTAATATGAAGTGTTTTATGGCTGTAGCAAATAAAGACAATAGTTTTATAATACTTCCTCGAGTTGTTGTTAATGTCTCAATTCCTTTTTAATATTTATTATTATTATTTTAAAAAATACTAAAACTAAAATAGGATAGTTTCCAATTATTACAAATGGTCTGTTATAGCAGACTCAAAACAAAAACATGATGATGGGTTCAAGTTCTCAAAAACCAATTAAACTAAAAAACAAAAACATAATTAAATTGGCTTATTGCTCTAATAATGTATGTTACTTTTGTTTAATAAATAAATATTAAATTAATTGTAATCAAACAATTATTTTCTCTTGACTAACAATTAGATAATAATGTCTTATAATAAATCATAATTTATTGTGTATTTATAAATAAATATAATTATTAATTTGAACTCGAAACATGAAAAATATATTAACACGTATTTATCTTTTTCTTTTACCTTCAATATCCACCATTCATTATTCCATTTTATAAAAAAATTGTCCATATTATAAAATCATTTTACGTGACTGTTATACGTACATATAATTGTTTAATAACAATTTTATGTTTTCAGAATCAAGAATCCACCATTCAGAATTATAGTAAAGGTTAAAACATGCCCTATTAGAAAATGCTGAATTCTGATCAACAGAGTGTGTGGGAGGGTTGATGTTAACAGATGCTTTCACTTTGTTGGTGGCCTGGAATCAATAATTCACATCTGAACACGTTGGAAATGCCTTTTCAGTATATTTTCAATTTACAAAAATAAAATAAAAGTTGCAATATATAAGTAAATGGTGCAGCAAAACTGCAAAACAAATATTCTCTAGATGAATACGATTCCATATCGCAATGCTACTTTTTTTCTAGTGAGTGTTACTACACGTAGTTCAATATTTTACTCTTGTAATTCGAAATAACGTGTAAAAGTATAGAAATGACCTCACTTATTTAATTTTTGAGAAATTAGCCAACTCACAAGGGACGGTAGTGTCATTTCATTGATATTTTGGATTACGCTAAGTAAAATACTGGATTGTGTATAACAGTTCAGCTTCTTTTTTTGATGAGGTAATGTCTCTCTACAGCGGCGGAATTGAAAAGAAATTCGTGAGGTTATTGAATAAAAATATTTTAAAATTGCTCACCGTCATAATTCCACCATATTACCGGGTGAAGTTCAATAAAGTACTAATTCATCCATAAATTTAAAATTTTGTCGCCGCTATCTCTGACATGTACTAGTTCCGGCCCTGCCTCTCCATATGAAGAATTTGTAAGGTTGAAAAATCTATAAGTTAGAAAAGTTAAACAGGCAGATAATTTACACATGAATAATTTGGGTAAATTTATACTGAATGTCTATTAGGTATTATATAATATAAGTTGTGTTTTACAAAAAAAATAAATAACAAAAGTAACATCCTTGTTTGTGAGTGCAAACACTAATGAGACTTGACCAAAAATAAAAATGAACCTCATGGGTGATTTAGGTCTCGTTTGGGAATTACCGTTTAGTTGTTACATGTTAGCGTTTTCTATTAGCTGTTACCTGTTAGCGGAATATATCAGCTGTTTTGACTAGATATTTGTATTATGAGCGTTTGGTAAATAAAGAATAGCCGTTAGATGTTTCTTTATCTTAAATGACAGAAAAAAACATATATGTATATACAACTTGATATTTAATACTAGTTAGGAATTATTTTTCCATGTGTTATTACTTATTGTATAGAAAACATATAAAATCGTTTATTTTATATGAAATATTTTAAAATACAATCACATTTTTTATAAGAAGACAACCACATTTGAAATCTTTATATTATAAGAAAGTTAAATTTCACGATTATTTTAATTTCAAAGATAATTTTAATTTCATGATTAATTCAATTTCAAAGATGAGTTTAATTTTCTTTTCGTTATTAAATAAATAAAGGATAAGTTCAAAAAAAATTCATCAAAAAGAAGATGAGTTCAATTTAAATTATGATTCCTACAAAGTAACTTTTATCTTGACGGACTAAACTTTGCATACGATAAATTAGAATATTTCTTTTTTAAAAAGAAAAAGTAACTTACGGTGAAGGGCAGGATAAAATTGAAATTTTACCTTAATAATCTTGTTAATAATTGGAAATGCATGTTTTTGTAGCGTTTCAGAATGTAGCGTTTTCATCCCAAACGTTAAGGTGAAAAGATTCTCACCAAACATGCTAAATAACTGTTTGACTGGTCAAAATTTATTTTTAGTAAAAAATACAAAACTCTACCTCTAAACTCTCATCACCCAACGGGTCTTAGCATTTGAAATGCAGTTGTAGCTCCCCTCGTGTAATTACTTTCAAAATTAAATAGCAACTTCATTTGGTAAACTTTCACTTCAACCCATCCTTCTCTTTAAAAGTGAACCGAATTTGTATACTCCAAAGTTGTTGGCCTCCTTTTATTTCATAATATTCCCAGATGAACAAATAGCCATCAAAGTAGGTAGAATCTTTACAAACTCACAAAAAAAGGTAAATTCATTTTTTTAAGCTCTTAAATTTTCGAGGATTTTAAGTACATGGATATTGTAATTTTACGGGTTTGATATTAATTTGAAATGTCGTTGGCTTGATAATACAGATCTAGATGATAGTGTAATAATTAAGAGTGATTTTATCTGTTCCAACTTTACAAAATTAAATTGTCTCTAAATCCAACGAGGGTTTAAACAATTTAAAATTATAACTTTTTAACAGAATTAATTTATATATTATAATATATGTTGTATAGCATGCTCAAATAGAACAAGTTCATATATCTATAACAAAAATTCTAAAAAACCCTCGTGAGCAAGGTTCAATTGAAAAAATAAATAAGAGAAAGGTAGACAACTGCTAAATATTTATTATTGTATGATGAAAGAGTGAAAACCATTGAACCGAGCCTAATCCTACTATCCTGAGAAGAAAAAACTAGAACCCTTTTCATATTAAGGTGTTATTATGGATAAATGTGTTTTTGTAATAATAAACCCTTTTATAATAATATCTTTTAACATATTATTTAATATTTTATTCAGCGTAGTTTGAAATATCAATAAAATAACACCATTTCTTCTAAGTTGATTAGTTTTTCAGAAATCAAATGAGTTAAGATCATTTTTATACTTTTACACTGTATTTTAGATTATAAGAGTATAATACTGGATTGCGTATAACAATACTCTTTTTATATATAATCCATCTTTTCACTATAGGAACATTAAGTTTGACTTGTCTTGTTGTTAGAATAAATGTGTCGTGTTCATATTGGTAGTATTTTGGTTAATTTTGTATTGAATCTAAGCACAAAAGTAATAACCATCAATGAATTGAAAAATAAAATGAATACATTCGTTACACAAAAGTAAACTGTATACAGATATGTCAAAGTCAGCCGTAGAGTATTGAAAATTATGGTTCAGATTAGAGGATGGGAAAAAATGATAAAGTCGTGCTTTAATGAATTTGGATACCCACCACTAAATTTATTAATTAGCCACCATTTGTTGTTTTAGTTTACTTTTGAGCCAAATATAGTTGCCAATCACATTTCACGAACAATGTTTATTCTTTTGATTTCATCTTTTAACGAAATGTTTATAATTTGGGTAAAATGCTCTTATACCTCTGAGTAATTATTTATATACTCTTATACCCCTAAATTTTGAGAAACTACCAGCGTACCATTTGACTGATATTTGACTTCCTAATTCATAACTCTAAAATGTTCAAAATTAATTCGGTTAAATATTTTTGATATTCAAAAGACATAATAATATTGAATTCGAGTATTTTTGGACGTTTTAGCGATTTGAATCAAGTGATCAACTTTAACCAAGGAATACGTGAGTACTTTCTCAAAATTTAGGGGTACAAAAACACATTGATAACTACTAAAGGGTACGCGAGCACTTTATTATTATTATTCCATTAATATAAGAACTAACAAATAGCTTGATAGTACTACTTCCTCAAATGACAATTTTATTGGGTAATTAACGGTAAGGTCATATAAATTAAACTTTTATTTGATAACTAAATAATTTTTATCATACATAATTAAAATGCGGAAATTATACCTGCAGGTCCAATTTACTAATGCAGGTCTGAAAAAGACAATATTTTGTTCCTGAATTGTGCTAGTGCAGGTCCAGACTGTGAAATAGTGAAGGGTAATATTGTGTTTTTCAAACCTGCATTAATAAATTGGACCTGCTTGTATAAAACCCCTTAAAATATTAATAATGATATCCTCTTTTCAAATAGAGATATCCTGATTTTGACATATGTTGGTCAACTGACTTTGTGGAAAACGTTGTTAAATTGAAAATTTGGGCGTGTTGCCTAACAACTTGGAAGCATTCTTTTCATACTGCCCATTTTTCTTTTGAAATCAAATATTATATTATTAAAAAAGTCGAGAAGAGTTATTACAATGAAGAAAATATGAACAAATACTATGTACTAACTTATAAGCTAAATCATGAATTTCACTAAGCGATGATCGATGGATTTTATAGATTGCAAATTTCGTGAAAGATAAGAGTACTTGAGTTATTTTGACAATAATACCATTGATTATTCTGAGAGAACGAATAGGGTTTAGAAGTGATGTGACAATTATCCCTGAATCCGTCATTAGCTTAACTCTTCTGACACATTCCCTTTGAGCTACGTTAAGAGTCCTTCGACAATCTTTCGCCTTCTCCTAAAAAAGTGTAACACAAGTAAATAAATCTGAACCACTTACATCTGGAGTGTTGGTGAGTGTTTTTGAACGGATTCAAAAACCGTAAACATACTTGCCAATTAATGTTTAGCTTTTTCAAAGAATGTCAAGCAGGAAAGTATGAAACCATTTACAAAAGAAATCTCAGCTTAAAAAATAAACATATCGTGGTACTAATTATCATTATATAATTGGTTCGAAATACAGATAGTAGTTTAACGTATCTGACACATACATCGCATTTTGTGAACTAGTATCCTATAAATCTTAATTGTATTATATATATTTATTCGAAATTTCGACCTCTTTTCTTGTGACTATCTTCTAATTTAAATGAGAAATCAACAGTTAATTCTCCATAATACGCCCCTCCGTATCCACGACTTTCCTTGCTTCGATTTTGTGTCAAGAAAGCCTTGCGTTGTGCAATACTTTCCTAAAAAACTTTACAAAAAATGATATCAATGACCTGGTTCATCTGAACCGTGGATCTCGTACCCAACCATTTCGATCTTCACACACTGGGCTATGATTTTCATCGGGTATTTCCTTCTTCCGAGCCGTTGCCCATATGTGCAACCGATTCTAGAATTCTGCAAGTTCGACAATATTGCTGGTATTCATTCGAGTCAGGTGCAATACTCTCTTTTCATGTCTCTTTGATGTAAAGTAAGTTGCTTCTTCTGAAATCGAGCACTTGTGTAAGAAACCTTTAGAATTTTGTGACTGGATCACACATATCACTAAACCCAATTCTATGTTAAACAAACCAATCAAATCAATTGATTGAACAAATGATTTACTCCAGTCAATCAATCTTTTAGATTAACTAATACGTAGAACCTAGGGCGGAACAAGTTTGAGATTGCTAAACAAGGTTGTGGTTGCCATATTTATATCTATATTATATTTTCATCCCGAACTACAGTAATTTACAATTTAATATAAAATTTGAGATTTTTTGACGCCACCTCTTGCAATCCCTGCCTATGTATACCTACTCCGTGTGATTTTGAATGATTGGTACATCCGTACATGTGTACAATTTATAATTCTCAAGCCATATGTATATATTAGTAACTTTAATTACATATAATAATTAATAATAAAAATTTAACTTTTAAAAGTATGCGCTTACAAGAATGTGAAACTAAATCACATGCTGATATTATTACTCATAAAATTTGAGATTTTTTGACGCCACCCCTTGCAATCCCTACCCATGTATACCTACTCCGTGTGATTTTGAATGATTGGTACATCCGTACATGTGTACAATTTATAATTCTCAAGCCATATGTATATATTAGTAACTTTAATTACATATAATAATTAATAATAAAAAATTAACTTTTAAAAGTATGCGCTTACAAGAATGTGAAACTAAATCACATGCTGATATTATTACTCATAAAATAATTCAAATTTATGTTCAAAAGTATGTTTTAAAAATGTTAGAATAAATGAGTGCAACTATTAAATCAAATATTTTCGTGAATTTCTATATCACGCCCTGTGTTTTATTAAACTGTGCATGTATTTACACCTTTTATAATACAATTTTGTATTCAACAAAAGGAAATGCAAAACTAATAAACCCGCGGGTCCGGCTTGAATGGCTGAACTTTCCGGCCAGAAAATGAAATCGATAAGAACATTGATACACCGTGTTGAAGAGCAGATACACTCACATGATGGAAACCGAAGCATATAATTCCAGTAAATTAATGAATCATAAGATGAAAAAAATTCATAAGGTAGAATCACAATGAAGATTGCAGAACAAGCACCAAGAATATTCAAGCTGCAGCAATAAGGAACTACCAATTGCAAACAAAATCCCAGCTCAAAAAATGTGAAATTAGTCAAACCTTTCCGATGTGCAGCGCCGGTAGAAACTTTCCTGACGGTGGAGCATAGAATCAAATGTAAACATCAAAAACTTTTTCGGTGAAAGGGGTAGAATACCCATTCGAAATTCAATATTTTCCGAGAAAGAGAAAAGGAATTCACGGCGTGAATATAAACTTTCAGGCGAATATTTGTACGATTTGGTCATGTGGAAGATTCACAAGCGAAGACACCACCGTAGTCCGCTTGCGTATCGGACGTCAATATGCCATTTTCCCCACCGCTAGCGTCAAATACCATAAATGTTCGCTAGCGCAACCATCAACAAATATGTTCGCTAGCGTTGGTAGCAAGCAGAACCTGCAATTTCTTCCATCATAATTTGTTCGCTAGTGACACAAGCTATCTTTGAGCCTATTTTGACGGTTCTCCAGCGTCGAATGTCGTAGCGTTGATTTGACGGTTTGACGGTTCTCCGGCGTTGCCCAAACCATCTAAAGCCACACCCCAGCGTTGCCCAAACCATCTAAAGCCACATCCCTATAAGAACACCTGTGAAAGACATGATCCATCAGAGCCAGTGATTAGGTAATTTGGCTGGAAAGACAGTGCACGAGAGCGGTGGACTAGTTGAGAGGGAGCCGACCCTTCCTGAGTTAGAGCAGAACCGAGTTGAGGCCGAAGACATCGCTGAAGCACATGATCCATCAGAGCCGGTTCAGACAGTGGTATCGAAGGAGACAGAGAGAACGAAGATGAGGAAGGGTGGGAGAAAACAGGCAGCGGAGAACGATGTACCTGCACTTGCTGTTGATGAGGATAATGCTAACCAGGGCAAGGGAGATGTGACCACCCCCATTTCCTTGCCCTTTGGGCAGGATGATGCTCCACTCGAGGGTGCGAGTGACCTACCCGAAACTATGATGCACCCGGAAGTTCACGATGTTGGCACAAGAAGACGAGGCAGAAATAAGAGCACACCCCCTGTCCGTCCAAAGGGAGATAAGGGGCTCACTAGGCGTCACCGGAGCAAGAGTCGTACTAATATCCCCAAGGCTGGGGCAGCAAGGGCGGAAAATCTGATGGCGGCGGTCCGAAACCAGAAGGGACCTCAGTTTCTCAATGAATACAACATCAATGAATGTTAGGAGACTCTCGTCCCCTGCAAGGCGGAGGTTGGTCAAAGGGATCATCTCTACGAATGATGTTGGGTTGTGCGGACTAGTGTAGACCAAACTGAATGAAAAGGTTCTCCAGATTTTCCTTAGATCGATGAGAGGTTGGAGTTCTGTCAACAACTTCGACCTTTGTGCGAACTCCAGGATACTAGTCATCTGGGATCCGAGGAAGTATGATGTTGATGTATTAGATATATTTGAGCAGTGCATTCACCCGAAGACACGAAATTTGTCTACATGAATGGATTTATATTGTACTATGGTCTATGGTCACAGTACTAGTGTATCGGCACGGAGGCCGCTTTGGGCTGAACTTTGACGGTTTGGTAGTGCTCTGAATGCACCCTGGATGGTGTTGGGTGATTTTAACGCCATTCTAAGTGTGCATGACTATTCAGGGTCCTCCGTGCCTAGCCAGTATCAGATTCGGGAATTTTTAGTGATCCATGCACTAGTTGTGGCTTGGTGGATGCTCCTTCTGATGGGGCTCACTTTACCTGGTCTGAGGAGCCGAGGGCGGATGGTACTACGACTCAGAAGAAACTTGACAGGGTGTTGCTTAATCATGGTTGGGACAGTATGGCGTGCAGGACCACCTTCTTGCCGATCACTGAGCAGCTAGATCACACTCCAATGATTGTTTCCATGGCACTGGAAATTGAAAGTAGAGGCAGAACTTTTAGGTTCCAGAATGTGTGGTTACTACACCCTGAATGCGACGAGGTCGTCCGGCAGCATTGGGGCGCAGACTATTATGGGTGCAAGCAATACACGGTGACCCGCAAGCTCTTTGACTTGAAGGCTCCACTCAAGAGTTGGGAAAGCGGGATTATAACCACATATCTGAAAAGGCTAAAAGGACTAGCAATGAGTATAGTGATGTTTTCCAGAGATTTGACCCATGTAATCCTACGGAACAGGAGGTGGAAGAGCTGAGGAGACTTAAGAAGCATGCATTACAGCTGTTCAATGCCGAGTCTTCCTTCCTTGCCCAAAAGGGAAGGATAAATTATATCACCCTAGCAGATAAGGGCTCGTCCTACTTCCATCGGCAGGTAGGGAATCGCAAGGGAGGTAGTATCCCGGCCATACTTGATGCAGATGATAGACTAGTGACCTCTAATGAGAGGGAAGGGGAGCTCTTTGCGGACTTTTATAAGGGGTTATTTGGTGCTGCGAGAGATAGAGTTCCAATCGACCAGGAGGTGATCTCTTCTGAGCCTTTGTTGGAAAGCCATGATAGAGGAGTATTGGGATAGGCTGTATTGCGGAATGAGGTCAAATTGGCGCTCTTTTCGATAGACGACAATAAAGCACCAGGACCAGATGGGTACTCGGCATCCTTCTTCAAGAAGTAGTGGAATACGGTCGGTGGAGAGATAACAGATGCAGTTTTGGAATTCTTTGAGGAGGGTAGCCTGCTTAAGAGGCTTAATCACACCACTGTGGTCCTAATCCCAAAGAAGAAGGATAACCTGAAGGTGGGGGATTTCAGACCCATCTCGTGCTGTAATATTCTCTACAAGATCGTTACACAGATCATAGCCAATAGAGTGGAGCGCTATCTCCCTAGGCTTATTGATCCTTGTCAGGGAGCCTTTGTTAAAGGTAGGAATCTGACAGATAATGTGATGCTTGCACAAGAGTTTGTCAGAGGATATGGCAAGGCACGTACTTCCCCCAGGTGTATGATCATGGTTGACTTGGCAAAGGCCTTTGACACGGTCTCTTGAGAATTTTTTCAAGAGGTTTTTCTTGGACTTGGCTTTCCAGACATTAAGGTTAGTGGGATCATGAATTGTGTTTTCTACCTCCTCGCTCTCCGTAGCAGTTAATGGAAGACTATGTGACCACTTCGATGGAAAGCGGGGTATTCGCAAGAGGGGGTCCTCTTTCTCCCCTACTCTTTGTTATCTGTATTAAGTACTTCTCCAAACTTCTGAAAATCCGAGCATCACGTCACTTCACCTATCATCCACGATGTGATGTGTTGAAGATCACCCACTCGGCCTTCGCGGATGATCTTATGCTCTATTCTAAGGCGAATACTGATTCCGTGCATATACTCATGACGACCCTGAATGACTTTGCGAGGACATCTGGCCTCATAGTTAATGATGCAAAGTCTAAGTTGTTTGGAGTTGGCATCAAGGAGGACCTCAGCTTTACAGGCATTCCCTGGGCATCTTTCCCGGTTCGATATCTTGGTGTACCTCTTGACTCCAGCAAGCTGAGAGTGGCGCAATTCGATGTGTTACTAGATAGAGTGGACTCTGAAGTTGCGAAATGGAAGGGACACACTCTATCATATGGAGGCAAGTTGGAACTGGTGAACCATTGTAGGAGGCATTGCGGGATTCTGGATCCAGAACTTCATCATCCCGGTGATAGTGATGGAGCGGTTGAAGAGCAAGTGCATTTCATTCCTCTAGGGGGCATCAAAGAAGAGCAAGGTAGCCTGAGAAAAGTTGTGCTCGTCGAGAGCTAACGGAGGACTTGGGATCAGGGATTTCCACACTTGGAATCAGGCAACTATGGCACAGAAGTTGTGGGACCTCCACTCAAAGAAGGACAACCTTTGGGTGAAGTGGATGCATGCGTTCTACTTCCGACAGGATTGAGTCATGTGGATGCACCCGATGATAGCTAATAACAGATTGCAAGACAAATGCTTCGCTCACATTGGGGATATCTGCACGCTGCGGAACACGCTGAAAAGCATGTCTGGAGGGGATACAGGGTGGATGATCGCCACCCTCCGGAGTTGGGCAGCCTTGGGGAAGTTTACATCCAATGCATATGATTTCATACACAAGAAGACCTACCCACAAGTCTACCATGAGCCGGACCAACCGTGCGAGAGACTATTTAGGGGTCTCTGGAGGGGTTTTGTACCAGCCTGGTTCTCCTTCATATCATGGCTAGCCGCGCTTAGTAGACTGCATACGAAGGATAAACACATGGAAGAGGATGATGAGGATCCCACAGATCGGATGTGCCACCTTTGTGACCTTGAGGTGGAGACTAATGCACATCTGTTCTTCCAGTGCGAGTTCTCACAGGTTGTCTGAGATCGGGTCAGGAGTTGGATTGGCTTGAGGAGACGTCCTCTGTCCATCGCTTGTGCTGAGAAATGGATCCGGAAGCAGGTTACCGGTTCAAAACTGAGGAAGAAACAAGGTTCTCTAACTTTGTTCACGACGGTGTACTATTTATGGAATGAGAGAAATAAGGTGTGACATGGTGAGTTTTCTCCTAATTCGGCCCGGGTTTTCAGCCTAATCATCCAGAATTGCTACATGGTACTCAATCGCCTGTTCCCGGAAGAGAACCTATACTGAGTACTAAATAATCCATGAGGCCTTAGGAAATACTATACCATGGTGTATGGAAGTTTGATCTATGATTTGCTTCACAACAGCATGAGATGGAAACTAGGACTTGCACCCTAGTGACTGTCTGACCTGAGTTGTTATTGGTTTTTGACGACATATCAGCTCCTTCACTTAGGGCTTGCTCTTAGTGGAGGAGTGTTTGTTTTGGTACATGATGTCTTCTTTAACTGCCTGGCTTTCCAGGTGGTTGCAAGTTAATGTGACCAAGGAATTGACGGTTATGCTATGGACTAGAGATTTATCCCTTAGCCAAGCAACACATGTTGGTCTTAGGACATGCTTGTGATTTGAGACTTTTCTCTTAGCCAAGCACTACATGTTGGTACATGATATCTTCTGTAACTTGCCTGGCTCACCAGGCGGTTGCAAACTAATGTGACTGAAGATTTGACGGATTGCTCCGGCCTAGTGTTTACCTCTTGGTCGGGCAACACATGTTGGTCTGACGACATGCTTGAGACTTGAGACTCTCATCTCTTAACCAAGTATTACATGTTGGTACATGATGTTTCCTGTAACTTGCCCAACTCGTTGGGCGGGTTGCAAACTACTGTGACCAAGGACTTGACGGATATGCTCTGAATTTGGGATTTATCTCTTATTCGAGCAATACAAGCTGTTATCTAATCAGTGACATCCTAGTACATGATGACATCTGTAATTCGACTAGCTCGCTGGCCGTTTGCATGGTACATGGGTTAAAACCCTGTTGCCAGCTCTAACTTGTACACTATGCCAGTTACTACTTGCGTCTTCTTCCCGCGCTGCACGTTAGTGTTTACACTATGGTGCTAAAGGGGAGAAGGCTGTCCATTTGCCTATAATGGAGAGGGCGGTTATAGAACCGTCACGCACGGCGCACGCTAAAAGAGCGCCCGATCTCATTAATCCTTCGGAAGGTTGCATCTGTTGGACACCAGATTGAGCCCTAGGCACCGCCTTACATCAGCTCAACACCACGAGACTCAACCTCGATTCTTCATCGGGATTGTCTGCATGCCAACAACACCATCATATCTCTTTTTTGTAGGTGCACATGGCAGGAGCCGCATTATCATGTTTTTCCTTGACTGATTGACGACACCGTCACTCTACTACTCACGATTGTGGCAGCCAGTATCATCAACATCATCACTGACATATTCTACTATGATGGAGCTCGCTGAAATACTTCATTAGGCCGGAGCATTGCCACTATCATGACTAGTCTACCAGGACCATCACGCACATCCACATCATCTTTCATAGCTTCCAGCCCAAGACCCGAGACCACTCTCGGCTGCTCATAGCCCATTCCAAGAGGGAAGAAGAAACCTTTTCTACGGAGACGATCTTGACCAAATAGGTAGCCAGTCCTGGGTCGATATAGAATCCTAGATCAAAGGGGAAACAAAACTCTTACGGATGGGCAAGTATCTATTGGTTGCACATATAGGTTCACCCACGTTGGACTTGCATCACAGTGCCGCTACATCTCTGCGTCTAGCATCTTTGGAAGGCCTCACGTGTTGGAGGTAGAAGCAGATTGCTTTATGGGCCGGGGTAGTGAGTTTGTTCTCACCCCTAATCATACTCTCTTGACTTTAGCCTAATTTGTTTTACCCGAGTATGTATTTTTTGGGTGGTATATTATTTCCCCTATGCGACCATTAGTTTGGGTCTTGGGGGTAGAATTAGAATTTATTGTATTATACGGGGATTTAGCGCCAACTTCTGTCCATGTAGACTGTCTCATGGAATCATTTCTTATTTTTATCATATTTACCCCATAAGAACACCTGTTGTCATTAATTCTTGCTAATTAGTGATTGATTTGGAGGGGAAATAATACCCGGTGAACATAACTTATTCCGGGCAGACCACTCTTTGAAAAATTATAGTGATTTTTAAAACTCAAAAGTAAAGAAAAATTATTTTTGAAATACAAACTGTATACGTATTAGGGCGTGTTTAAGTAAAATACAGGGCTGAAATTATATAAATGTTGCTCCGTATAAAAATGTTAGGATAATTTCAAAAGTATAAAATACATTTCAGCAGATTCCTAAGCCCCATTTGTTTCATTTTATGAACCCTTTGCAGCAGTGAGAGAAGGATCTGTTCTGCTTAATGCTGCTTCAACACAATATTCGGCCTACTTGCTTTTAGCCCAATTCCTCAGAATGTCTCCCTTTAAAATCTTAAGAGCATCCAATATAAGTAATTTAATAACAATTTTTTAATTCTTCGGTTCAATAAATTTCAATTCAGTTTTGTTCAGCGACAAAGATAATTCTACTTATCATGTTTACATTACAATTACTTGCTGCATTTTTTCTGGCACAAACAGAGAAATGCAAGATAGGAAACCAAACTATTCAACTCTTGATTAAGAATCTTTAAAAATGATAATAATTCACAAAAAAGAATCAACTACTCTATGGTACTAAAAAATATATTTTACACTTCAATGGTTGTCTGATTAATAGCCTGATATCTCCACCTTTCCTTTTCAACAAAATCAGCATCCAAAAACCTGGAAACAAATGCCCAAACCCTATACAAATCCTTGAAATCATTCAAGAATCCAATAGATACTGTAACCACTGAAATGCCACATTCACATTTCACCCCTTGAGCCTTTTCCCTCTCCAAAATCCTCTCCTTTTCCTCCTTGTTGTACCTTTCCTTGAACCAGAAATTCTGCAGAATCCCGCAGCCTAAAGAGATCTCGCTCCGATCAGCCAGCTTCTGCACCAGAAATGGATCCACTTTTTCGCCTTTCCAGTCGAAAATATTGAACCCTACATAGGGTCCTCTGTTGATGCAAATGCTAGGACCATAGATCTTGACCAAAAGAGCTCCATTTTCAGAGTGTGGATGCCTGAGGCAAAGCAATGCATTTACAAGCCAATTCACATGGCATCTTACCCTACTGCTGATCAGCACTAGGCCTAACTCATCAGCATGATCCAATCCCTTGAATTCGATCTTATCCAGCGTATTTAAATCGACCTGATTTCCCCCCGAAAATGATAGTTCATCCTCTTTCAAGAGCATAGCCTCCAAGGTGTCTTCCTGACTGCTTTCTGCATCTGAAATGCTTGATTTCTTGGATGAACTCTGGAATGTGGGAACAAGACTGACAATCCCTAAGGTTTTTGAGGCCTTGTTCAGCTCTGAAATGACCGATTTCTTGACGAACAAACAGCTGAATCCAGAAGGATTTTCCCCGAAAAGCTTGAAAAAAGAGGAAACAACAAAATCAGGATGGAACATGGTTAGCCCCAAGGTTTCCATCTCCTTATCCAACAATGCATCTGCATCAAGCAACACGTGCCACCCGTTTTCTTGAGCCAAGTTCATCCATTGATACGAATATCTCGCTCCACTCATCCTTGACTGCAATGGAAACACAAACAATCCCTTCTTCTTCTTCCTTCCCCTTTGCATTATCATTTTCCTTAGCTCTTTCGAGTTGATCCTCATACTCGGCCATGAAAACTCCGCTGTCATAACTCCCGCCCCTTTCCTAACCGCGCTATCTGCCATGGCCTCCACCGCCTCATTCTTGTAGTCATAGACAGTGATCACCTTGTTATTTGACTCAAAAGGATAAGAATTCCCCAACAGCCGAAACGAAGATGTCTGATTAGCTGTGAAAACCATGGAATAGTCATCTTCAGAGATGTTCATGGACTTCATCACCCTCTCCTTAACAACCATTTCAAAATCTGACCTTTTAGCCTCATTCCTCAGCAGAGAGCTCAAACTCGCAGCCTTATGCGAGATATCGAAGAATGGCATTTGTGAACACCGCACCCGAGGAGGAGGAGGAGAGGAGCAAGAGGTTGATGCAGCATCAGAACACTCATTCTGAGCATAAGAAAACAGGCCATGGCCAATGTAATCAAGATAAACATGGTTCCTCTGAGAAATATGGTAGTACTCATGTGACCTAATCTGATCAGCTAAGTCGGAATTCGGGTACAGAGGGTAGGCCTTGAGGAGATTGGAGAACATTTCTTGAAACGGAGGGAGGGATTCATGGTTAGTAAAGGCGGCATTAGGGTTCGGCTGTATGGAAGAAACTATGGCTGCTATGAACTCAGTTTCAGGGTGTTTTGCTACAATGGTGGAAGAAGAGCTTCTTTTAGAGGAAACCTGCTGCCCAGAAAAGGGATTTGTGCAGCAGTTTGAACAAGCTTCCTGCATGACCTCCTCTGAAACATATGATCAAACGTTTTGTGTGCCTCCCTTTTGTACATTTCCCATGATCAACACCTTCTTCTGCAAAGGCTGCTAAAAAAATTTGGAAGGAATTTAATATATGGAGAAGTTTCAATCTTCAAACTGTTTGTTTGAATGAAATAAATGCAATATCTATTCTACAACTCGTTTGTTTGGATGATATACGTGCACAGCCAAGGCATTGACTGTGTCTTCCATAGATTACGATGCTTCTTGCATTCTATAAAGTGGAAAAGGGAGTTTGTCATTTGGGATGATCATAAAGTCTGGTGGTTTGATTGGTTGATTGATTAGTCAATTGGATTTTCTGCGACTAATAATGCTGTAAAACGTAATGTGATTAGGACAGGATGAACTGTGGATGATTTTAATCGTTTTTATTGGTTTTTACTGTTGAAATGTGCAGGTATTATATACTCCAGATGACTTGAATAGTTCTTTTTCCCAATCTTAAATATAATATAAATATATAATCCCACTGTTGTGTACAGTTGAGTTTTTATATTATACTTAATTATCATATTTGACGGTTAATATATATTATTATGTATGTAATAAAATTTATAAAATTATTTCAGAAAATATTTATTGTACTAAATTCACTAATATTTTACATGGTGATATTATAATTTAATATATTAATTTCAATTGAAATTTGTAATCAAAATTTAAATTGTTAATTTGATAGTCCGATACAGGACAAATAATTAGATTACGTGAATTTATGATAAAATATAATTTATCTTATATTTATAAACATTTTTAATTATTAATTTGGACCTAAATTATGAAAGTTAGGCCATTATATTATCATAATACCGCAAGTGTTTGTCACGACACAAGATTTTGATTTCTGAGAATTCTGACTTTTGAGAAACTTGTGTATTAAAATTTAGAATATATGTTTACAAAAATATAAAAATAGGATCAATAATGTTGAGAAATTAACCTAACTTGCCGGACCGAACCTCTAAATTGTCAACCCGAAGAGCAAAGAGACCGTCTACAGAATAATATTATTTCATTAATATCCCTTTGTTTGATTTAGAGCGCGCTTGTCTTTGCTGTCTAATTGGAACAGAAGACATGATTTTTTATTTTTATTTTTGAATTAAAACCGATCTAGGAGTGGTGGGAATTTTATTAGGCTCCCAAAATCTCGAAAAAACCCTACTAAGAGACCAAGAGTATATGCAATTACCTTTGAAAAGGTAACATCAAAAAATGGGAGCATATAGTTCCTGAAGGTTAAAAAAGTTTCCAAAAGAATAAGTAATAAAGAGGGACATACCCCTCCTAACTACATCTAACTGCCAGTTTGAACCAAAGAATTTTGAAATCTATTAGAGAATTGACTAGCAAAACTCAGAGCGGTACCAAAACAGTGGACAAAAACTGAAGCAGTAGTGAGAACAAAGCAAAAATTTCTTCTACAACAACAATCTGTTGGTGAAGAGCACAAATGTTTCGGAGTGGTCGAGTCTGCATCAGTTGGAGAGCAGCAATATGTGAAAGAGAAGTAATGAGTAGCATCCATTCTAAGAATCCTAAAAGAGGGAGTACCGATTTTATCCAACAGTAACAAATCTTTTATGAAAGAAGTGAGCTTGCTCATAGAATACGCAAGCTGAAAAAGATTCCATGGGGCTAAGTATGGATTATGTACGGCCTTGATGGCCATCATGCAGTCAGATTCAAGTGAAAATGGCATCTGATGATGTGCATCTACTTCCAGTCCTTTATGTATAGCAAGTAATTCTACATGGAGTGAGATGACGCTGATGTGTAGAAACAGTTGGAGGAGATAAGATCCCCATCCTGATTTCTAATGATGACTCCAATACCTGCAAAATTAGTAGAATGCCAAGATGCATCTACATTGATTTTAAGGCCACAAGTAGGAGGGTTCCATTTAATTGCTGAAATGGATGGTTGAGGAGGTCTGGAGTGTAATGGTAAAAAATCAAGGGTAACCAATTCCACATCAAATTCAGAGATAGTAGAAACAGGTCTGGCTGTGTATATTTCAAAAATATGATCTTTGATGGCTTTTTTGATACCCGTTGGATTAGGTGAAATGTTCTCATACAGGTAGCTATTTCTAGCTTTCCAGATGAATCAGACTATGATAGATGGAAAAATCTTAAACAGATTAGCATGCATTTTACTAGTGCCAATAAAAGACCAGTAAAAGGATAATTTGTCCCATAGATTGTCAAAGTTCATATCAGAGATACCAACAATATAATGGAAAAAGACCACATATTTAAAACCAGATTGCATGCATTGAAACAGTGTTCTAAAGTATCAATGTGGCTGCAGAATAGGCTTTTAGATGGCAAGTTAAATCCCATTCTGACCAGAACATCAGCATAAGGGAGGAAACCATTGAAAAGCTTCCAAGGAAAGATACTTAGCTTTTTCTGAAGTTTGGGATTCCACATCTTTGCAAGGGACACTGAAACTCGTCTGGAAGGTTTCAGAGTATGGTATGCAGATTTGAAAGAAAAGTCCCCGTTGGTGCCTGGTTTCCATATCAACCTGTCATCTCTATCAATGCAACAAACCAGATTCTGAAGAGCACAGAGAATATTAGAAGGCCAAGTAGATAATAATTGTAAGAAATGGGCCTTGTTGTCATAGAAATCTTTGACAGTAAAGTTTGTAGGAAGAGGGGAAATGTCATTAGGAGCAATATCAGATAAGCATCCCAGTCCTGTCCAATTTGAGTTCAAAAAGCTACAACTCCCTCTCCCCACTAGAGTTCAAAAAGCTACAACTCCCTCTCCCCACTATAACTCTTGTATGATTCTCAGCAAAGTGATTGACAGAGGTAATTCTCTTCCAAGTTGGGGGATTTTGGTATGATCTAGGAAGTTGCCATAAGAACTGTGCCCATAGTGTTAGTCCTAATTGGAATTTCCACCACAACTTAAGTGAACAAACTTTAATGATAGTGTGTGGATCTAATTCCTAGACCATTCTGATCTACATGAACAGAAGACATGAAAAACATTTTATGTTACTTATTTGACAATTAATTTATACTTATATTTACATAATATTATTATTTTACTATATAGCTTTATTTGGATAGCTTAACACCTGATCGTAGTTAGCCTTACTTCTCATCTTCATCATCACATCATGGGAGGTGGATACTTAGAGCAAATTCAACAGATTCTCTGCTACTGAGATTTTAGTGAGATTTAAAGAATTTGAGAATTTGGGTCTCCAATAACTTCCCTAATTCTGCTGCCATTCGTAGAGAGTAAACCCCTAAATTTGTAGAGAGATCAAGAAGTTTTAGGAAATTAAATCATAATAAAATATTCATACTTCCTCATCCGTTTTTTCTCGTCATCCTCTTTTGTCAAGTATCAGTTCTGAGAGCAATCCTTCGGCTGAACTTTCCGAATACCACACTACATCTGAACCTCCCAAATACCATTGAACTCATCGCCGATCTGTTTTGACTCACTGATTTTCCACTAGAGCACCGCCATCCATTGCCACCGCCACCAACTCCACCCCGTCATCACCGCCGACGGCCAACCATCAACGATGTCTCCGATTACTTCTCCGGCGACATTCAGCGCCCTGTCGTCGCCAATTGAGCTCAGAAACTATGCTGATCGTCCAGTGCTGACTACCTTGGCTCATCGACGAATCTGCTTGAATTCCTTGACTCCGACGATTGAACAGATTCCCAAATCAATTCGTCTCTGGGTATTTATGAGCCTTGGCTCTGATATTCTCCCGCAAATGTCTGAGTGTTTCAATAAGAAGCAGTTGTCCGAGTGCTTAAATCAAAAACATACGTCGACTGATATTTTGGAAGAGAAAGGGAAAAATAAAGTTAGAAAAAGATATATTATTTGATTAAAATTAGATTTTTTAAAATAACAAAACTGTTGGAGATTGAAAATAATTTAAAAATTATTTGATTTCATTTACTATAATAGAGTAATTTTAAAGGAACTGATGGACTTGCCCCTTATATTTTGGAAGAGACTTTCGATCATTTTATGAAGATTTGGAAGAGACTTCAATCATTTTATTAAAAAAAAGTAAGGGAATCACTTCATCAAAATCACTTTAAAAAAAATTACTATTCATTTTCTCTAAAGAGAGATATTGATGTTATACAGTCACACTCTCTAATCATCTTCATATTAAGTTGCGGTCATTTTAGAAATCCTACTTTTCAAAATCAAAATACAAATTAAGAGTTTTCATATATAAGAAAATCAAAAAAACAAACATTTTAAGTTAGAACATCACTAATAGAGAAAAGAAAATGGAAAATTTCCACATAATGCATAACATGCCGAAATTACAACAGTAGAATGCCTGGTTTCATATTTGATCTGGTTCTATTTGGAAATTATGTGGAAATTAAGAGAATTTTTGAGAATTTAAAGAGTTTATTTGGTTTTAAACTTTTAATCAGCTGTAGAAATTCAAGTCAACCTCCCGAGTCAACATGCAATTCCAAGTTGACTGGTAACGTTAGTGGTGGGCACGGGTCTCATAAATCGATTGTTCATCTCTCCAGATTTTTTATTTTCTGAAAACATTTCCCTCATATTTTCTAATCTAACTAACAACTTAAATCATTGGTAGTTCATAATAAGATAGAGTTCAGAAATTTTTTTTTTGACAAGTTCAATTCATATTTTGAAAAAATTCGTGTACCTCTCCATCCCAAACAAACTTACATGCTTAATCCTGATAATTGATAAGTGCAGTTCAACTTTATATTTACATATGTTTAAATCTGAGAATTGATAAGTGCAGTTCAATATTATATTACAGTCCGTATTTATATTTAAAGTACCTAATATATCTATATTTAAGAGAATCTCATGTATTTCTGAATAAATAATGAGTGTATTAATGTCTCTTCAGGAATAAATACGGGCTGCATAAATAAATTTGATCATCAAAAGTTCTAATTATATTTAGATTTACATTATAAAAAGTATGAAATTTTGAAAATATACGATGTTACAAATTCAATAAGATCACGTGCGACAATGTTATATACTAGTTCAATTTTAAGATGAAAGTTGAATAAATTTAATTAAATGAATAGTTAAATTGTAAAATTGGATGATAGTTTATTTATAAGATTTGTATATAGAAAATTGATGCAAAAAGTTGTAACTTTTAGTAGTGGCCGGCACTATCCATGCAAGTCATGACAGGAACTCATGGCATAATGAGAACTATCATTCCTTTCTCATTTCTCAATCAATGAATTCTTAGCTGTTTCCTTTTCGTCGTGTTTATATGTAGGCCGCTTTGGTTATGTCTTCTCAGTTTGTCCGGAATCTCAAAGGCGTTTATTCATCAAGTAGAAGATAAAATCATACTATGCTAGCTAGGGGAGCCGCTACATATAACCATCGGTTAGGCTAACCACATCTTTTAATAATTTAATATTTACCATGTAATAATATTATGCTCACTTAAAAACTCCATCAGTTCATTATTTTCAGTCCCAATATTTGTTTAGCTCATTTTATTTGTTAATAATAAATATTTTTACTATATCTAATTTTTTCAATTCAGTTCAGATAAAATATATTAAAATTCTTTTTCAGTTCAGTATATTTATATTTTTTCAGTTCAGTTCAGTATATTTATATTATTTCAATTCAGTTAATATTTTTGTATTTTTTCAGTTCGGTTCAGTATTTTTAAAAACATTTCAGTTCAGTTCAGTATTTTTTTATTTTTCTAGTTCAGTTTAGTGAGAAATAAACTCTAGCAAACATGTCCGAAGATGGTGACACTGGAAACGGGTAAAAGATATATTAAAATTGTTTAACCTGCGGGTGAGACCCGTGTATTTTTACCCATATGAGTCCATTGACCCAACCCGTTTTAACCCGTCTTTTTAAATTACTCATTTATGCCCATATCCGTTTTATCTGTATCCATATTTTACCCGTATTTATCATATGAATAAAAAATAAATCCCGTTTTACCTGCAGATAACGGGTAAAAATTGACAGATCTAATTAATTGTTGGATTAGGAACTTTTAAAATACCCAAATTTTTCAGTCCAAAAATAAAAATTTAAATTGTGTAAATTACTGTAGATAATTATCATGTGAAAATTTTACTTGGTCTTTATATAAATAATTTAATAGCCAATTTAGATTAAATTGTAGAGAGATTTACACGTACATACCGGTGGTTGGACAAACCACCGGTTATACGTACACTTTCCGGCTAGTGAGTGCTCTCAATTTCAGAGACAGATCCGACAATTTCATATGAATTGAAAATAATTTAATTTCCAACTATATGAATCGAAAGATATTGGGTTTGGCCAACCCGACACGATCAATGACTTGATAAATAAAATTCAAATTCGCTTGAATCGAAACCAATTTAACCTAGTCTAACATGAATCTAAATCCGAACTCAATTTATACGTTGATTTTTCTCAATAATTTAGATTTAATATGCTCCTGACCCATATCAAGTAAGAAATGACATTAATAATGTTTAAACTATTCACATAATATGATTATTAGCAATATAGAAATTTAAATAAGAATTCATCTTTTTTTAGTTAGAAGCTAGCTAAGTTCTCATTATTTCTTTAAAATCAAGTGTTAACCGGCCGTTTTTTGTACAACCCGGGTTAGCAAAACACAAAACCATAAACACCTTATAATAACTTGAATCCGAATCGGGTTGATAGGGTATGGAAGGTTAAAGCAGGGCTGTTTATGGTGAGGTTTAAGCTTAAATCTCAGAAAGATGTGGTCATGGAGAGGGGCACTATTTTATACAATGGAAAACCAATCTTGATCAAGGAGGGGAGTCGGGACATGGATTTAGATGAGCCTAATAGTTTTCCAGTGTGGATACAACTCCCAAAATTGCCTATGGTATACTGGAAGCCAGCAATCCTCAGCAGATTGTGAGCCCTCTGGGAAATCCACTGAGGGTAAACCTACACTAGAAAGGCTAAACTATGCAGGAATCCAGATTGAGGTTAGATATGTGAGACACTGCCTCAGTCCGTGACTTACATTGATGAGAAAGATGTGGTGAGACACCAGCCAGTTCACTATGGGTGGAAACCAATTAAGTGTTTGGAATGCAAGATGTTGGGTCATGAGAAGGGGGAGTGTAAAAAGGTTGTTGCTGCTGCAAGGCCTCAACATCCAATCCTTCAAAGGAGGTATGTTCCAGTCAAAGTCCCTGAGAAGCCAGCTCCTCCTCCCAAAGAGAAGGAGTTTGAGTTTCAGACTGTGAATAGGAGAAGTGGGAGTAAGAAGAAGGAAGCAGTGCCCAGTAATGAGATGATTCCACATAGGGAAGGGAAGCAAATTCTGGTAACAGAAGGCAGTGTGGAGGAGATGCCAGTCACCAACATACTGTAGACTAGTGGTGGTTCTAGGATTTTCCACCTTCTCCCTAAACCACCAGAATGAATGCAAACCTAATAGGCTAGAATGTGAGGGGAATTAACCAGGAAAAGAGACAGGGACAGTGCAAGAATCTGTGTTTCAAGAATAAGGTGGGCCTAATAGGACTGCTGGAAAGAAAGGTCAAGAAGGAAAAGGAAAATCTGGATAAAAAACGGGGTTAGACTAGAAGCTGGCTACTAACACTGAGTGACTGGTGTGGGGAGAATCTGGATTGCTTGGAGAGAGGATCTCTTTGAGGTAACAATTTTGGGGAAGGAGATCAGTGGATTGACATTCACTGTCTGCTGAAATCAATCAAGACACAGTGTTATATAACTATGGTCTATGTATCTAATCGTGATGTGGAGGGAGAAAGACTATGGGGAAACATGAAGCTCATGAACCACCAGGACCTTCCATGGTTGATATTAGGAGATTTTAACTGCCCCATCAGGTTTGGAGATAGTGAAAGTGGGACTGAGGCGCAAGCATCCGAATTTCAGGAATTTGAGGAGATGATGGAGCACAATCAATTTTTTGAGATGAAGACTAGGGGTCCTAAGTTTACATGGTGTAATAGAATGACTATTGGAAGAATATTTAGTAGGCTGGACAGTGCTCTAATCAATGAGACGTGTGTGAGGAGCCTATTGCATACTAGTTGTGAAGTGCTAGCAGCAGTGGACTCAGACCATTTCCTACTACTGGTACAGTTTAGGAATTCACAGAAGCATATTAAAAAAACCTTCAATAATTTTAATATGTGGAAAGATTCCTCCCAGTTTTTGGGGATTGTGGAGGCAGTTTGGAAACAAGACAAAGGAGAGACAATGGTGGAACTGTATCAGAAACTGTCTTTTTTGGAGATAGCTCTACTGAAGTTGAACAAAAAAGAGTATGCAAACATTCAGCAGCAATCCCAATTGGCAAAGTAGAGATGAGAAGGAGCCTATGCACAACTCATGTTGGACACTACAGATGCAGATGCACGGTAGAATGAGGAAAATGAGATGAAGGAGGCAAGCAGACTTGAAGAAGCTGGATTTCAGTTCTTGAGGCAGAGAACAAAACTGGATTGGTTGAAGAATGGGGACAAACCAACAAGGTAGTTTCATCAGGCTATGAAGAAGAGGCAGTACAACAACCACATACTGAGTCTGTATGATGGGGAGGTATTGGTGGAAGATAGAGACAAGATAGAGGAGACTCTTCTGAAATTTTACAGAGGCTAGTTGGGCAATCCCACCCCTCTCAACTGAGAATTGATGAAAAGGTTGTGCAAGAGGGGAATGTGCTTTCAATAGACCAGCAAATGACTCTCATTAGACTAGTTACTGCAAATGAGCTTATAAAGCATTGAAGAAGATAAATTCCACAAAAAGCCCAGATTTTGATGGGTATACAAGTCATTTCTTCAAAACTGCATGGAATGTAGTAGGTGAGGATGTGACTAGTGCCGTTTAAGGTTTCTTCAAGGGAGATCTTGTGCCTGCCCAATTTTCAAAAGTAGTCATTGCTCTTATCCCTAAAGTGCAAAATCCCTAGAGGGCCACTGAATACAAGCCTATATCTTATTGTTCAGTGCTCTATAAGATAATCACTAAACTAATGTGCTGGAGATTTAGGTGAGGTACTGCCACACCTCATCAGTGATAATCAGGGTGCATTTGTTAAGGGAAGGAGAATCATGCATAATGTTTTACTGACTCAGGAGTTTATCAACAAGTACAATATTAACTGGATGATTTCAAGCTGCCTCATCCAAGTGGATATCTAGAAAGCTTTTGATAGCTTAGAATGGGATTTTCTGTTTAACTGGCTGGGAAAATTGAAGCTGCCTGAAAGGTTTATTCATTGGATCAGGAGATGTGTGGATGGATCCTCTTATTGTTTGTTTGTGAATGGCTCATACACACAACAATTTAAAGGCATGAAGGGGGTTAAGCAGGGAGACCCTCTCTCTCCCCTGTCGTTTGTGATCAGTATGGAGTACCTAACCAGACAATTCAACCTAGAATTCAGAGAGAATCACATGAGTATCATCAGAGGTGTAAGAAAGTAGGCATACACAGTCTGCTTTATGCTGATGACTTACTAGTTTTTTGCAAAGTCTCAACCAAATTCATGGCTGGTGTGAAATGTGTTTTGAGCACCTTTCAGAGGACAATATGATTGGCAACTAATGAAAGGAAATCCAAAGTCTTTTTTTCAAGACTTCCTGAAGGGGAACAGAGGCAATTGTTTGAGGAGTTGCAGATGGATCAAGGGAAATTTCCCATGAAATACTTGGGGCTTCCAATATCCACCGTAAGCTGGAGTAGGGTGGAATACCAGCAGGTGGTGGACAAGGTCATGAACAGAATGAAAAGTTTGGGACATCATACAATGGCTCACTCAGGTAAGCTGTATCTGATAAACTCAATTTTGTTAAGCCTGTGCTCTTACTGGACGTCTAGTGCATTTAAAATGCCTGAAAGTATAAATCAGGAGATTGAGAAACTCTGTGGGGATTTCCTTTAATAACATGAGAGGAAGCTAATCCCAATCTCATGGGAAACTCTGTGTGTATCTAAGGAGTTTGGAGGAATGGGGATTAAGGATACTTCTATCTGGAATCAAGCTGCACTCTACTCCTTGGTCTGGGATGTCTGCAACAGTAAGGATGTCTTATGGATAAAATAGACTCATGCATACTATTTGAGAGGGAAAATATTTGCTGATTACAGGCCTAAACTTGACCAACCTTGGTTAACAAGATGCTGGAAGGTGTTGGTTCAGTTGAGGGACATAATGGGTTCAAATCCGGACAGATGTGTTGGCAAAGGGGGGAAATCTAGCATCATACATGCATATGACCTCCTTAAAGGGGTGGAGGACAAGAGTGCTCATGCAAGCTATATATGGGATACAAGGCTGCTGCCCAGGCATGACTTCTTTATGTGGATGCTGCTTAAAGGTATAATCTCTACAATCACAAGACTGCAAAGTTTGGGGATGCTGAAACATTTGCAAAACAGTTGCTGTATGTGTGACAGTTCTGAGCCTGAAACTGTGCAGCACCTGTTCCTGGATTGTTCATATGCCAAAGAACTGCAGGAAGGACTCTCTTTATGTCTGGGAGGGAACTTCAGAATATGTAAAAAGATGATGAGGCAAGCCAAGCACCAGAAGCACAAGAAGACTTTTTCTCTGATGGTTAGATATTTATACTAGATTTGGCTGGAAAGGAATATGAGAGTTTTCCAGGGGAAAAAGAGGCATGTTGAGGTAGTGTAGAGACTGGCTCAGAAATCTGGTTTCATGGCTATAGTTCAGTGCAGATGACATATTAACATTGTATTGTTTTGTAAGGTTTTTGAAGCCCTAAAAAGGATGCTCTCTATCATACTTTTTCCACTTACCTCATCAGATACTATCTCTCTCTCTCTGAGATGGAGTCACATGATGTAGTCATAATAGTGGGATAGCATGAGGGCTGAAATTTTGGTGGCAACATTAACTGTTTTTATATTTTTTTTCAAATAGAGCTAGTTAAAACAGTGACAGCTTTAGGGCTAGGAGTGAGGGCTTAAACTTGTCATGTTACTTTTGTTTTGGAATTAACAGAAAAACTTTCCATCAAAAAAAAAACTTGAATCCGAATCATACTTGAGCTGATATTAATCCAACCCGACAAGATATAGATATAAACTTACCTAATTCAACCTGAACAAACCTGTGAACCGAAACTTACTCAAAATATAAATACATTTTAACTCTTCACACACAACATTTCAAGTATGACCCATTAACTTGAATAGTTCAATAAATTTTTTGAAAGGAAGGCATAGTGATGACTCTAACATTTTTGGGATGTGAAGTGAATTTTTAAATCATCCCTAGTATTATTTTTGTTTTTTAATATAAAATCAAGTTCCTTTTATTAAGTTTGTTTTAATCAAAATCATCCACCTATAACATGTTTTTAATGGAAACCTTTAACATGGTGGCTATGTCAAGTATTAAGTAAAAAATGTAAATAAATTCAAAACAAAGTCTCCAAATCTTGTTATCATACATCTAGAAGTCATTGTTTATAAAATTTTGAATTAAAAATATTATTCCAACTTTGTGGGAGAGCTCACATTCTTTCATTTGGCCGAGTCTATACCATCTATTGAGCTCCCATGTGGACGGCGCCGGACCAAGTTTCATACAGCTATAAAGTCCTTGCATGCCGCCGACCTTTAGAATATTCTCCGGCCGGCACGTTGCCGTTGCTACGCGGGATATTAAGCTTATTCAACACTAATTAACTAACAACTGCCAACCATAATTAATAATCATATTTACAATAAATCAACTTCCTTAATTGTTAATATCGGCCACAGCTAATGCACTTTTGGAAAATTGCTTGGGTTTTTATAACAATTGGCAAAATATCAGCAAGTTAATTTGCAGCCTGAATTTTGGTTTTGTTTCTTGATCAAAACTAATTAAACTACTCCCTCCATCCCAACTGAATCTGCATTTTTTTTCCACAAATATTTCGGATCATATTTGAATATAAATTTTAATAAATATGTTAGTAATACTTTTATCATGTAAGATATTGTTGGATTCACAGTGCACTCTATTTTTTAAATATTGAATATTTAGACGTTGTTAATATATGTAAATAAAGTTATCAATGCTCAAACAGGCTCTGAAATAGTTGACCAAAATGTGTGAAGAGTCACCTGGGACAGAGTCTGCTGTATGTAAATTCATAAAAAAAAAAAAGATATTTGTTGCTTTGCCTTTCAAATGGAAGTTTATATTTTTGATGAATAAATTAAACGGGTTATTGTAATAACAGTTTCCATAGTAAATGTTAACATGTGGTCCAATTCAATATTAAGGTTCTTGTCGAAAAATAAAATAAAATAGGGTAACAAATAATAATTATTAATGGATCAAATTGAATTAAATGAAAATAGGGAAGTGGAAAGAAATGGAATATTTTAAAAATAAATGTTGACAGTGGGATTTGAACCCACGCCCTTTCGGACCAGAACCTTAATCTGGCGCCTTAGACCAACTCGGCCATATCAACTTATGGATGAAGCTGATGAACTGAATTTATTAGAATTATACATCAAATAGAGTTAACATTTTTTCCGGAAGGTCTCCATGTTCAACATGAAGGCTCACAAGTCACAAAGGCTATATCAAATGAATGATCTATCTTTAACCGTATATTTTTTTTTGTTTAATCTCTCCTTAAAAATAATTGAAGAATAAAGTAGTTGGTAGAGTATTAAAACCGAACGTTTAGGTCGGTTTATGATCTATCTATATTAGAATCCAAATATGGAGATAATTTATGTTTCAGAATTGATTTTTTTTTATAAGGTCACTCTGATGAAAGTAGAAGTGAAACCGCACCAAACAAGTTTAATTTGATTACCTGTTGAAAAGAAAAAATCAGATAAACTTTATAAACAAAATTGATTAGTTGATTATCTACATTATGCCATAACCAATCCACTTGATAAAATCCAATTTGCAATCAGCAAATGTTACTTCTGATTATTAACCTAAACACAGCTGAAGAAAATTAAAGAAGCCGAATTTCATAGTAGAGTTCATTAACTCAAAAACTTTACCCCTATTTTAAAGATCTTTTGAGCTTGTTGTCAATATTCTTTCTCAAGAAGGACTTGGAAGTGCAAATTTGGGTTTATATATATTTTCCAACTTCATCTAGGGCACACACACCCCCTGACACTTTCTTTTGAACATAATTAGATTTGATTAACTATCCTTCTTTTAGCCCTCGATTCATCCTTACAAGCGTAATTTGTAAGAAAACTCGTGTTAAAACATGGAAGGATCAGAAAACTTGTGCAGAGAGCTGAACTTGAATCAACCACCGATAATCTTCGCGATTTGAATCTGCAATCTCCGACTGATAAAGCTAACGACGATGACCTCAGCAGAGTTGAGATCACGACCTTCTCCGAGTTGGTTGATGACGCAGCCCTTCATTTTCAGATCATCCGTCTTCAGAAACAGGTTTTTACTGACAACTACTTCGATTTTACACATCTAGGAAACCCTTTTCGGGCTGTAATATTTTATGATTCTACGTACTTAATTAGCTATATGCTTGGATTGGATGCAACTCTGCTAAATTGGGACATTTAGTTGCTGCTGCGCCAACAAGACCGGTAAGTTCCACTCCGATAGAAGACGATAATTTAAGGCTCCGATCTTGTTTTGTGTCTGAATTTTAGAGTTTTACATGATTATCTGAAATTTGCGTACAGAGCAATGTAGTAAGCATAGCTAGTTTGATTGGGAGATTTTCTGATAACACTGGATCTGGAATTGCTCGGCGAGCAGGTAATTGATCTGTAAACTAATTAGTTTTGAACATTTTGTCATGAAATCTAATAATTAATCTATGCTCTTTCTTTGTAGTTTTGAAGACTGGTCTTAATATAGTGCTTGCTTGTAACATTCCCAAGGGGAGCCCCTTGATTGAGGTATGTCTTATATATATATATATATATGTATATGTTTATCTCCATTTTATATGTATCTATGTATTAAAATGCTAGTTAACATTTACTGAGTGAGGAATTCTTGATGGTGTAGGCAGCTGCAGAAAGGAAGCTGGTGCAAAAGCTTTTTGACCTGGGCTACGCTACACCAAAGTCTAGATAATCAGCTGAAATCATCCCAGCTGAAATTTGCTATTTGTACTGTGCTCATTAATGGAGCTAGAGCATAATTTGATTAAATATTATACTTAGTTGTTTTTCAGCAGCATTTTCTGGGGTTTGTGGCATACTTTTCTCTATTCAAAACATAATTATGAGTAACATCTGATGTCTGAGGTAAATATTTGCTCTCTTCTGAATAAGAACCACCAGAATAGAAAAATTAACAAATGTTTTGATTGGCCATGTACATCTCTACTATTAATGCAGATTTTAAAGGGAGAGGATGAGAGAGAGAGGGAAGGAGGGAGCTAGGGAGGGAGGGAACGCAGATTTTTCAAGAATTAAACTGAAAAAATGTAAATATACTGAAATTTAACTGAAAAAACATAAATTTATTGAAAGGAACTGGAAAAAATATAAATATATTGAACTCAATTGAAAAAATATATATACTGAACTGACTGAAAAATAATAAATATATTTAACTGAACTGGACTGAATATAAATATATTGAACTGAACTGAAAAAACATATAAATTTACTGAACTAAACTAAAAAAATATAAAATTGCTGAACTGAATTGAACTATTTTAAAAAATGATCCACCAAACAAGCCCTTTGTATAATTTATCAGTTTCAGTTTCTTTGGTACCTTGGGACCTAACTTGTGAATTCTCATCAGGGTCATGAATAACTAATTGTCTATGTGATGTGAAAAGTCCAACAGTTTAACATTGGCTATGTGACAAATCAAGAAAAATTGGAGCACTGATTTATTAATTATGTATGTACTTTGTATATTGTATTTATGTGCCTAGGGTTTAGCTAGCTTCAGTATTTAGCTTTAGGCCCTTGTATGTAACTATATATAGGCATGCTTCTGCCTTATTCTAATCAAACAATCAGATACTTTTTACATGATATCAGTCGCCTGACGATCCTCTTTCCTTAAACCCTAGGGTTCTTAAACCCTCTCCCCCTTTTTTCCTTCAGCGGCCGCCGCCGCCTTCATTCTCTTCCTCCTTCACGCACGCACGAAATCCTTCCCTCCCCCTTCAGTTCAAAAATTGTCTGCCCTCTTTTTTGTTGTTCACACGACGATGGCTGCTACCAGAGATGATACTCTTTCAATCAACACGATGGTTCATCTTCTCAATACCAAGTTGGAAGTTTCAACATACCTGCAGTGGAAGAAGCAGGTAGAGTATGTGTTCATGCCTCAAGGATTGTTTGGCCATCTGGATGGCTCTACTCCTCGCCCTCCCGTTCTCGTGCCGCCAACGGCCGCTTCTTCATCCTCCTCACCATCGGACTCTGCCGTTCTTCAGAAGGAGCAGGCTGCCTACGACACTGCCCTTGCTGCCTACAAATCCTGGATCGTGGATGATCAGAGACTTTGTAGTGTGCTTCTCTCCTCATGCACTGCTGATGCGCTGAATGAGATCACCGGGTGTACCACTGCTAAGGAGATGTGGGACACTTTTGCCAGCACCTATCAACACACCACCTCGATTAGTGTTTTCAGCCTGCGACAGCAGGCTAACCTCCTTCGCAAGACTGGTACGATTCATGATCTTCATCTGTCTCTGGTTAAAGTTTTTGATCAATTAAGCATTATGGGCCAACCTGCGGATAACCGCGACAAGCTTATGTGGTTTCTCACTGCCCTTGGTCAAGAATATAAAAATTTTAGTGCACCTGTCACTGTTCTTGATCCCTTGCCCCCGTATATTACTGTTGTGGATCAAGCCAAGGGCTATGAGGCCTTTTTGGCAAATTTGGAGAAAACAAATGTGCAGGTACAGGCTCCGGCGGGGCCGGTAGCCTTTGTAGCGGCCGCCCAGCAAGCAGATGACGGCGCGTGGGCTCACGCGCCTGGACAGGCCGTGCGTGGCGGCAGCGCGTGGGGCCCACGCGCGCCTGGCGGCGGCCGGTTCGGCGGTCGCCGTGGCGGTCGTCGTCCCTGGGCAGCTCCTGGAGGTCCTGGTGTGTCCAGATCTGGTGTTTTGGGTGCTCAGATTCAGTGTTACACGTGTGGAGGCTTCAGGCACATCTCTATGTTTTGTTGAAACTCTACGCCGAGTTATGTGACTCCACCACCACAGCCTTATGGCCAGCAGCAGTACCAGACTTATGTTCCTCAGCCGGCACAGCCTCCATCGGCTCCTCAGACTCTTATTGCTCAGATCTATGCTGCTCCAGTTGCTCCTACGGCAGTGGCTCCTCAGCCACCTGTGTATGCACCGCAGTATGTGCCCTACCAGGCTCCTCAGACTCAGCCCGCTACTGCTTCTACAGTTTCGGACTGGTATCTTGATTCAGGGGTTACCAACCATATGAGTGCCACTTCTTCAAACTTGACTGCTCTGGCTCCATGTAATGGTAATATCTCTGTTTCTGTTGGTAATGGTGATTCTCTTCCTATTACTGCTGTTGGTGATGCTAGAGTTAGCCCCTCTATACATATATCTGATGTCTTGGTTGTGCCTGCTATTACTAAAAACATGTTGTCAATTAGTAAGCTTACCAAGGAGTTATGTGCTATTATTTCTTTCGATGACAAGTCTTATACTATTCAGCACAAGCTCAGCAGGGCAATTCTGGGGCAGGGACACAGTGAGCATGGGCTGTATGTACTGGACCGTGGTGAGACAACACTTCTTTCAGTGGTGAAGAAGAACAATAATAGAGCATCTTTTGAAGTGTGGAATGCTCGATTAGGACATGTGTCCTCTGCTATTCTTTCTTTCTTGAACAAACATGGATTTTTATCTTTTACTTCTGTACTTCCAAAACCTGGTATTTGTGAACCGTGTGCTATGGCTAAAGGCCACAAACTGTCTTTTGTTGAGAACCCCAGACGGGCTAAGAATGTTTTGGATTTGATTCATTGTGATTTGTGGGGGCCATCTCCGGTTGTTTCGGGAAATGGTTTCTCCTATTATGCTTTGTTTGTGGATGATTATTTGCGTTTTTCGTGGTTCTACCCTCTACGTCGTAAATCAGACTTCGTCGATGTCTACTTCCAGTTTGAAGCATTCATAGAGAACCAATTCTCATCTCGCATCAAAGTTTTCCAGAGTGATGGAGGGACTGAATTCATCAACACCAGGTTGCAGTCTCACTTTGGAACTCGTGGCATTCATCATCAAGTCTCATGCCCATATACACCTGAGCAGAATGGTAGAGCAGAACGCAAGCACAGACACATCACGGAGATGGGCCTCTCCATGTTGTTTCATTCACACCTGCCGCTGTCTCACTGGGATGATGCATTCAGTGCTGCTGTCTTAACTATCAACCGGTTACCAACTCCGGTAATTGATAACAATCTTCTTTTGAAGTACTCTTTGGACGTTCGCTTGACTACTCAAACTTTCATCCATTTGGTTGCCGTGTGTTTCCCTATGTTCGGCCTACATCTGAACATAAATTAGCCTCTCGCAGTCTGCCATGTGTCTTTTTGGGCTACAATGCACACTACAAAGGATTTAAGTGCTTAGATCCTGCCTCTGGTCGCATTTATATGTCTCGTCACGCTCGCTTCGATGAGGGTCACTTTCCATTCTCGAGAGTATCCACAGAGGCTTATTTCTCCTCTTTGGATGTCTCTTCCTTTGTTGACCCCACTGATCCTGATTTAGAGACATCTTCTGTCGAGATCATTCCACCACAGCAGCCCTGTACGGTATGTCATAAGCCTTCTTCGACTGCACCAGCAGCAATCGCCGATGAACCTGAACCAGCCACTCCAGAGCCTTCTCCAGTATTCTCGAGTTCTTCCGATTCACCTGGTGATTCAGTCTCTTCTGGAAGTGGTACTTTGACTCCTCCTGCTTCCACAACTCTACAGGTTCCAGCAGCCTTACCTGCTCCTCAAGCTCACTCGATGGTCACTCGTCATCAGGATGGAACAAGAGTAGCTCGCAGTTTTGGACCTGATTTTGTGGCTACGGGTTTATTTGCTGAGTTACTGGTACAAAAGGAACCAAGAAACTTCAAGGCTGCAGTTAAGGACTCCCGATGGGTTACTACTATGGATGAGGAGATTGATGCACTTCTGCGGCAACAGACATGGCAGTTGGTGCCTTGCCCTCCACATGTTAATGTGGTTGGTTCCAAGTGGGTCTATCGATTGAAGTACAAACAGGATGGCTCTATTGAAAGGTACAAAGAACATCTGGTAGCTCAAGGATTCTCACAGGTTCCGGGATTTGATTTTGATCATACCTTCAGTCCAGTTATCAAGGCTGCTACTGTCCGCACAGTGATTGCTATTGCTACTATGAGGAAATGGCCGCTTCATCAGCTCGATGTCAAGAATGCTTTTATGAATGGTGTTCTTGACGGTCCAGTTTACATGGCGCAACCAGCTGGATATCAGGATCCTGCACGTCCTAATCATGTATGTCTTTTGAGGAAAGCCATCTATGGTCTTAAGCAAGCTCCTAGGGCATGGTTTGATCGCTTCAGTGCCTTTGTTAAAGGTCTTGGCTTTGTTGGCAGTCTGTCGGATCCGTCTCTGTTCGTGTTTACCCGTGGCTCAGTCATCCTTTACCTTCTCATCTATGTCGATGATATCATTCTTACCGGGAATGATAAGGTTGCTATTCAGAGTTTCATAGCTCGGGCTGATCGGGAGTTCTCTGTCAAGGATCTCAGATACCTCAGCTACTTCCTTGGCTTGGAGGTTACACCCACCTCTACCGGGTTGTTCTTGGGTCAAGCCAAGTATGCTGGGGATATTCTTCAGAGAGCTGGGATGTTGGATGCTACACCGGTCTCTACACCGTTTCTTCCGTTGTCTCAGTTACACAGCAGTACCAGTGGACCATTTCACAATCCGAAATTGTATCATTCTCTTGTAGGAGCACTTCAGTACCTCACCATCACTCGTCCTGACCTATCTTTTGCTGTCAACTCTGTGAGTCAATACCTTCAGGATCCACGGGATGATCATTTTGCTGCAGTCACTCGTATACTCAGATATGTTCGAGGCACGCAACATTGTGGATTGACCTTTACTGCTGATGGTGTTTCGGAGATACTAGCCTACTCTGATGCTGATTGGGCGCGCTGCTTGGAGACACGTCGTTCTACTTATGGATATGCAGTTTTCCTTGGTGGTAACTTGGTCTCATGGAGTGCGAAGAAGCAACCTACAGTCTCTCGGTCAAGCTCTGAATCGGAATACAGAGCTCTTGCGAACACTGTTTCGGAGGTAGTGTGGCTGTTACATATTCTTCGGGATCTGCGCTTCCCACTTCAGGGATCTCCGGTGCTTCTTTGTGACAATAACAGTGCTATCTTTCTTGCGGAGAATCCAGTCGCTCACAAGAGAGCTAAGCACATCGACATTGACTATCACTTTGTGAGGGAGCTAGTTAGTGCTGGCAAACTTCGAGTTGGTCATGTTCCGACATCCTTACAAGTTGCGGATATCTTCACCAAGGGGCTCAATCATGCGTTGTTTGACTTCTTTCGGTCCAAACTTCGCGTCTCAGTAAATCCGACGCTTCGCTTGAAGAGGGGTGTGACAATACAAGAAGAATTGGAGGACTGATTTATTAATTATGTATGTACTTTGTATATTGCACTTATGTGCCTAGGGTTTAGCTAGCTTCAGTATTTAGCTTTAGGCCCTTGTATGTAACTATATATAGGCATGCTTCTGCCTTATTCTAATCAAGCAATCAGATACTCTTTACAGGCTATTTTGTAGGATAGTGTTTAAGATCGTGTTTATACATTCAAATCCAGAAACAGTGTTCGAATCAAAGTTGTGACATCCTTGAAATCCGTTCTATCTCTATGACTGAAAATTTGATTACAGTCATTGTATTTAATCCAACTCCGACTTGATCATTGAAGATTATGCCGATCCAATCAGTTAAGGTACGTAGGCAGGTTATCAGATTAGGCATAAGATTAGAATTGGATTACAATTAGGATTAATCCTATTTTCTATATTCTCTATAGGCAAAGTCTCTAGAAAGTCAAACTTTCCTAAATGTTATGGAACTACCACTATATATTTAAACTCAAGTGATACAATTTTGTATTAAAACATCGATCATGTTAAAATAAACATATAGTAAAACATGTTTTAATGCGAAAATTCAAAAAAAATTATGTAAAAATTAAAAAAAATTAAGTGATAAAATATACAGTTCAAATTAAAAGGTACACTATATAAGTTAAAACATATAAAGACTTTTATGAAAAATCAGGAAAGTTTGGGAGTTCTGGAGATCTTCTCCTCTCTCTAATATTGTACTAGTATTGTATTACAAATTATCTATAGACTTCTGATAGATTTCGAGGACTGATTCAGCCGTGAGTACGAGAAGATAGCACGACCAAGGAGCTATAAATAGAGACACAATTAGTTGAATTTTATGTTGTGTTCTCATGGGTTTATATTTTACTGAACTGAACTGATTTTTTTAAAACTGATATTGAATTGGAGGAATAATTTTAATTTTTTAGATATCATTGTATTTGGTAGGAATTTTACATATTTTAGTGAAATAAATAATCTATCGACTTGAATAGAAATGAAAATAAAATTATTTATATATACTTATGCTGAAAAAAATTGAACTAAACTGAAAAACATATTTAACCGAACCGATTTACATAAAAGTTCAAGATAACATGCCTCGGTGATTTTGATTTTGTAAATAATTATTAAAATGATTAACATGCCTCGGTACATACCTTGTGGGCAACTCCAAAAGCCTAGCATTTCATTTCGCACAGTCTCTCCTTGCTCATAACTGCTATCTAAATTTGTTAGATCGATCTGCCCGTTAACCCTAACCCTCTCTCTAGCATGGATTTGGTGCCCGCGACTGGTCATTCGAGAGATTGTTGTTGTTAAATACAGAAGAAAGGGAAGATGAAGTTGGCTGAATTGGCGCCAACATTTGAACTGGCTCTTAGCGCCAAGATTTAAACTTCCTGAACGACACCGTTCTTGTACAATTAATTTTGTCTAATGGGCTCACCTTGATTAAACCCTTAACCCAAAATTTTATCCCAAACTTTGAATATGGTTTCACCAGATCATTATGGTATCCGAGCAGATCTTTGTGATCTAAGCATACATTTGTATTTGTAGCTTTATTTCAACAGTTTGATCAATGGATTTGATGATGATTTTGTCAACTCTTATGAGCACATATCAGAAGACAACAGAGGAGAATCAGCATACCAGAGATTCCCTTTTGCAAGAGATGAAGATGATTACAAGCTGAAGCAAGGAGACAATTCAAGGCTGATTCTGGTTTCTAACTATAAAAGTATACAAATTTGTTTAGGTATGCAGTGTACGTAAAGGTGAACGTACAAAGCAGTATAGTGCAGAATAGGTTTACTGCAAAGGTTACTTTTCTCATTGATTATTGACGTCTATAAATACAAGAATAGTCTAACTATAATCCTATAATATCTCTAAATTGATACAGCAGGATTCCTACGTATATTCCGAAAATATTCTACGTATATTTTGTACAACTGAAAATATCTATACTAAGTCAAAGACAGTAAAAGAAGAAGTTTACGGTAAATAGGATTTACACTTTAATACCCTCCCGCAAGCTCATGTTCGGACACGAACAAGAAGCTTGGAACGCAAGTCTTTGAACTGGGAAGTACCAACAGCCTTAGTAAACACGTCAGCCACTTGATTGGAAGAGCTAACATGCCGAACAAGAAGAGAGCCATCCTGCACTTGCTCACGAACGAAATGAAAGTCCAGTTTGATGTGCTTAGAGCGATGGTGAAGAACAGGATTAGCAGTGAGGAAGGTGGCACTCAGGTTGTCACATAAAACGGTGGGAGGACCAGGCTGAGGTATGTTCATTTCTTTGAGCAGTTGCTGGAGCCATATCAATTCAGCAGCAGCAAAAGCGATGGCCCTGTATTCTGCTTCGGTGCTGGAGCGAGCCACAGCCCCTTGCTTCTTGGACGACCAGCTGATCAAATTGCCACCAAAATAGATGCAGAAACCATGTTGAGAACGGCAGTCGTCCAGATCAGAAATCCAGCCGGCATCGGTGTAGCAGATAAGGCGAGTATCCGGTGACGGGCGAAAGTAAAGACCAGCAGCAATGGTGCCCTTGAGATAGCGGAGAATGCGCTTGACCGCGAGCCAGTGAGTAGTGGTTGGCCTATGCATAAACTGACAAACCCGATTTACAGCGTACGAGATGTCAGGTCTGGTAATGATAGCATATTGTAGCGCACCGACAATGCTCCTATACAGGTGCTGATCCGGAAAATCAGTACCAGCAACTGTGAGCCGCGACCCTGGAGTGGCAGGTGAAGAAATCGGTTTGGCTCCAACCATGTCGATGCGATCCAATAGATCCAAGATGTATTTCTTCTGGCAGAGAAGTAGACCAGATGGGAGATGCTGAACCTCGATGCCAAGGAAAAAATTCAGCATAATAGTCTAAAAATACAAGAATAGTACAACTGAAAATATCTATACTAAGTCAGAGACAGTAAAAGAAGAAATTTACGGTAAATAGGATTTACACTTTAATACTAACCTACTAAGAGAGTACAACTATGCCATATGGAGCAAAGCCATGGTGAGAGCAATCAAGTAATTAAAAAACAAAGCTTAAGTACACCACTGGAGGGATCACAACTCTTGAATTCCCAGATCCACTCTATGAGAAGTGGGAAGAAGTAAACTCAACTATCACAACTTGAATCATAAATTCAATAAGACCTAGTATGCAAAGTGCAGTTATGTTTTATGATGATGCGTATAAACCGTGGACTGAAATTAAAGGAGCAATTGTCCTCTTTTATGGGACATAAGAAGTGAGATTGGAAAACAAAGGCTCATATTCAGTCAGCTTGTAATATACTAAAATGAAGAGTTTTTGGAATGAATTTGCTTGCTTAATACCTAGAAAGAGGTGCTCTATTGGATGCATCAATTATCATGAGCTTCCTGCACATGATGAAACAACCAAGCTCATTGATTATCTTATGGGATTAAATGAAGAATATGCAGCCATGATTCATCAGATCACTATGATGGAACCCTCCACCAAAAGTTAACAGAGCATGTTAAATGATAGATAAAGTTGAAAAACAGAAGACAGTCCATGACAACTACCAAGGGGTGCAGAACAATTCAGCAATGACAGCTAATACAAGCAATGAAGGCAGAACTGCATAGCAGCCAAACCCAATTCAGATGAATGAAAGGGAGGAGCTAGCCAAAGGAATAAGGTGAGGAGACCTGATGTGAGATGTGATGTGTGTGGAAAGCTAGGGCATTTGGGAAAGTTCTGCTACAAAGTTGTTGAATATCCAAATTGGTGGGGAGCTCCTCCACCCTCAAGGCTACCTGCAGCAAGACCACCGGCTCCAAGAATGCCAAGATCTATACCTCAAAGGACGCATATTTATCACCCAGTATATCAGAAGCAAGCACTATGACCATATCACTACGGACATCCACAAGTTAAAGTACCATGCATATGCTGTAGAAGAAGAAGAAACCTCAATCTATGATGAAGAAGACATTATTCTGCATGCTCTTGTAGAAAGATTGGGGGGCACACAGATGGAAAGAAACCAAAAGGGAAAAGAGCCAATGCATGAATAGAGGATGTCCCTCAACTACGAGCATTACCATGACTTTGCAGGTTGTGTACTTACAATCAATTTCTCCTTTTCTGTGATGAATTTAAATGTTGAGAATTGGATAATTGACAGTGGAATTTCAAGTGATATGTGCAATGATGTTTCAGTTTTGAGTTCTCTAAAACTAGTCACAACACAAACACATGTATACATGACAGATGATACCACAAAACTAGCTCAAACCCTAGGTTCAATCATTCACGGTCCCTCCATCACATTACAAGACTGTTTACAAGTCCCATATTTTAAGTATAACCTATTGTCAGTCAATAAACTTACTTTCATAATTCCAGTTATGTTTAATTTCTTGTCTGACACTTGTTTGCTGTAGAACCTCAAGGCTGAGAGAATCCTTACAGCAATCAAGGCCTCAAAAGGACTCTATATCCTCAGAAAGAAATATTTTGATCTACAAGACATAAAAGAAAGTTTGCAGACCCTCAATGTCAATGTCTTGAAAAAGAATAGTGCATTCTATGTACTTATTTTTGAGACAAATTTGTCTGTCAAAACCTGGCATAATAGGCTAGGTCACCCTTTTTTGATGTAATGAAACATTTGAATGTAATAAAAAAAATTGCCTGTTGAAGAAAAATTATATACTATTTGTACACTGGTAAAGCAACACATGCTACCATTTCCAACCAGTGAAACAACCACTTTTTCACCTTTTGACCTAATTTGCGTTGATCTCGGGGGTCCTTATAAAAATAGCGCAATTTCCAACTGTAAATACTTTCTCACGGTTGTTGATGACCATTCCATATGTACTTGGACCTATCTTATCAAGACAAAATATCAATTCCATTTTATCCTCAAAACCTTTTTTCATATGGTGCAAAATCAGTTTACCACTTCAGTCAAATGTCTAAGATCAGATAATGGGAGTGAGTTTGTAAATTTTGAGTTTGAAAAGTTTCAATCAAGCCTTGGAATTTTTCATCAAAAATCAACTACATTCACACCACATCAAAATGGTGTAGTGGAAAGGAAACATAAAAACCTTTTGCAGGTTGCAAGGGCACTATTCTTTCAAGCTAATCTTCCTAAAGAATTTTGAGGACATACACTGTTGACAACAACTTATTTTATAAATAAACTACCAACTACCATTTTGAACTAGAACCACACACATTGTTACATTAACAAGAGCCACCCATAGAAACACTCAGAACCTTTGGGTGTTTGGTTTTTGCCACCAACACATCACCACACAAAGAAAAATTTTCTGAGAGAGAATTTCCTTGCATTTTTATTTGATATCCACCGGGACAAAAGGCATACAATCTCTTTGATATCCAATATCACAAAATTCTTATCTTCAGAGATGTAATTTTTCATGAGCATAAGTTTCCTTACACCTAGGGGTGGCAATTGGGAGGGATTGGGAAGTTTTGGGATGGGAAATTTTGGTATGGGAAGTTTTAGGATTGGGAAATTAATTTCCCATTAACAATTGGGATTGGGTGGGATTGGGATTAAATTATATTTGGGAAATTTTAACTCCCAATGGGTCCCAAATGAATTATCCCATTGGGAATCCATTAAATTACCAAAATTTAAATCCTAATAAAACTAATCATTACTTATTAGCATAGCAATAGTGTAAACTGATAAAAAATTAGAGTTCACTTCAAGCTCAAACTCGGTAAAATTCGAGTTTGTAAGCTCGATCGAACTCGAGTTCGAGTTCGGTTCGTAAGCTCGATCGAATTCAATTCAAACTCGAGTTCGAGCTCGGTTCGTAAGCTCGATCGAATTCGATTCGAAGTCGACTTCGAGCTCGTTTCGTAAGCTCGATCGAATTCGATTCGAACTCGAGTTCGAGCTCGTTTCGTAAGCTCGATCGAATTCGATTCGAACTCGAGTTCGAGCTTGTTTCGTAAACTCGATCAAATTCGATCCGAACTCAATTTCGAACTCGGTTCGTAAGCTTGATCAATTTGAGTCAAACTTGAGTCTGAACGGATACGCTCGATCGAATTCGATTTGAACTCGAGTTCGAGCTCGTTTCGTAAACTCGATCAAATTCGACTTCGAGTTCGGTTCGTAAGCTCGATCAATTCAAGTCAAACTCGAGTTCGAACTCGGTTCATAAGCTCGATAAAATTTCTCGACATTTTATCATGAATAACTTAAACATAAGTATCAATTTTGAAAAATCACTTATAAAATAAGACAAGTTCATAATGGAAAAATAATGGGAATTATGGGATCCCAAATCCCATTCCCGTTATTTCTACATTAAATGGGAAATATGGTAATATGGGATTTCAATCCCAATCCCATTATTTCTCATTCCCAAATAATCCCATTTAACTTAATCCCAAATTACCATTTTATCAATGAATTCCCATCCCATTTAATCTTTTTATTGGGACCCTGGGTAATGGAATTTTTTGCCACCCCTACTTACACCCCTCCAGAAACCTAAAATTTCAGTTTGCCATACACAAATCATGAACTAGATCAGTCAATCCCTTTACAGTCAAGTTCTCAACATAGTCCATAATCTATCATACCACATCCACCACAACCATATGTTAGACAAAGTTCCAGAATCATCAAGCCTCCTGTTTGGTCAAAAGACTATGTCTCAGCCACCACAGCTACCATAAATCCATCCTACTCATGCCAGCCTCAGTCAATCAATGCACACATTGCTTGTTTTTCCCAAGTTAAAAAACCCTCTAATTATCAACATGCGAAGACATCTCAGGAATGGATAGATGCCATGAATGCTGAGCTGCTTTGAAGCAAAATCATAAATGGGTTCTAAATGGGTGTACATAATCAAGTATGATGAAGATGGAAGCTTGAAAAAATATAAGGCTAGACTTTTAGCTAAGGGTTTCAGTCAAATTGAAGGGATTGATTTCTCTGAGGTATCCTCTCCCGTGACCAAGTCTGTAACTATAAGAATGTTGCTAGCCATTAGTGCTGCACTTGGATGTCACATTCATCAGTTAGACATCAATAATGCTCTTCTCAGTGAGCACATTGATGAAGATGTTTATATGAAGCTACTTAATGGTTACTTAGTTTCTGATACAAAGATGGTATGCAAGCTTACAAAGAGTTTATATGGTTTAAAGCAAGCTTCAAGGCAATGGAATAAGGTACTCAATCAACACATGCTCTTCCTTGGGTTCTGCCAATCTCATCATGATCATTGCATGTTTGTACAGTTCACATCTACCTATACTCTAGAACTCATAGTATATGTGGATGCTTTTCTAATCACGGGGACATCTATTGCAACAACTTAGGAGATCAAACATTCACTTAATCACAGATTCACCATCAAGGATTTGGGAGTAGCTCATTAATTCATTGGTCTAGAACGGTCTAGAAATGCATCTGGACTAATGCTTCATCAATCTAAGTACATCCCATACATTGTTTCGTCTTGTGGCATGGCACACTGGAAAGCAGTCTCCACTCCTCCTTCTAGTACATGGGCCATTCATGATGCCACTTTTCCATTGCTCTCAGATCATAGATCTTACAGAAGTCTGATTGGTAGACTCTTGTACCTCAGTCTATTTTTGTGGTTTCTAATGATATTTAATCATTTGAATTTACCTTTGTAATATCTAGACATATAAATATTTTATTTGTTTTTATTTTAGGCCAATCTTTTGAAAGTTCAACTTAATTTTCTATATAATGTGAAACTACAACTATAATTTTAACCTTTAATAATATATATTTAAGTAAAACTTCATTTATTTTAAGGTAAAAATGTAAGAAAGTTTTAATATTAACATGTATAATTTTAAATACGTAGACAGTTTAATATATTTTTTAAGCTAATATCCTTCTATATATAAAAGCGTCGATACGGAAGTTACAGTGAAAGTTTCATCGTCGCCTATTATTATATTAGCTTTTATTAGTTTGCCGTTTTTGTCGTCCAATCAAATACTGGCACGTTTATTTTACATAAATATTTTATTCCATTTAACTGTGAATCCATCCCCAATTTTCTTCTTCCCTCTTCAATCTCTTCTGCGACGATCCTTATCAGTTATCAGTACAAGCGTCCATGGCTCGCCGAGGGTTTCATTCGCCGTGCTCCTCCGCCCACGGGTATTACACCGCCAGACATGCAATCAAAATATCAAACGTTGAGTTGTTCGACAAGGGTGGCTGCTATGAGTTCGTTACTCAGGCTGGGATTTGACTGGGATTTGGAGATTCTTGGTGCAATTGTTTTAGATTCGGACCATCAGCTGCGTATGTGAAGCTCTGGACAATTAATTATCAGATATCTTTCCAGGAAGCCAATTTGATTAGGTTAGCTAATTAACAGATTGATTATTGCTTTTTGTGTTTGAATTTTAGATGATGGTGTTTGTAATGTGTGGATTATTACTTGTAGGCGGAAATTTCATCTTGCTAACAGAGAAGCAATGGATGAATCTGCTGAATGGTGGAATAGGTTTGACGCAATAGAAGGTGTATGGAGGAGCTCGATAAGGTAACTGGTTTGCCCTAAATTATGTCACACTGATTAATTACTGTATTTGATTGCTTGATTAACTGATGTAATGTTCATGAATGGCATTTGTGTTTTTGTAGTAGTGTAAGTGGTTGTTTGAATGAACTTAGTTGGAAAGTTTCAACTTACACGAAAGGCAATTTTCTCCGTTCTGTGGGAAGAAGGATTTTATAGGAGTGTGATTTGATAGAATGCAGTAATTAAATGAATCTATACTATACTTTAAAAGATGATGGATTAGAATTTTCTTAGAATTTTGAATTATTTTTAGGTTTAACCACAAATTGACACATCAGCATCTTATTTTTCCTCTTACAAATATTATTATTTACTTTTAGTTAGACTAATAATCCTACCTTTAACTTCCACTTAATGATCATGCATTGATTTTTTAAAAAAAACGTTTTTTTCATAAAGAAGAAATGGTTGAAAGAATTAAAAGTGGCTTAATTCACCATATTAAACATCTATACTATAATTTAAAAGATGATGGATTAGAATTTTCTTAGAATTTTGAATTATTTTTAGGATTAACCACAAATTGACACATCAGCATCTTATTTTTCCTCTTACAAATATTATTATTTACTTTTAGTTAGACTAATAATCCTACCTTTAACTTCGACTTAATGATCATGCATTGATTTTTTTTAAAAAAACCTTTTTTTTATAAAGGAGAAATGGTTGAAAGAATTAAAAGTGGCTTAATTCACCATATTAAACATCTATATACTATACTTTAAAAGAGGATGAATTAGAATTTTCTTGGAATTTTGAATTATTTTTAAGATTAATGAGGAATTGACACATCATCTCCTTTATTAATTATTCAATTTGTTTGATTGATTGATTTAACTAATAATCCATTCCTGATTATTTGAACTTTACCCCTATTAAATAAAAAAAATAAATCAGTCTCTACAAACTTTACTCCAAAATCAGTTGTCCGCACCTCATTTTTCCGTTTCAAACGTTAGACATAATTTTCCTCTAACGCACAATAATTATAATTATCATTCTTTACACCAACCTTTACTTCTAATAGAGTTTAATTGTATTCCGTTACTATCCGGATCCCTTCAATTTCCAAACCGTTTTTACCCTTCAACTTCCCTTTTCATTTATGGACTTCTATGTTTAAAAGGGTGTCAAATTCGTCTTCATCAGCACACTTGAAACATGCAGTCACAATATTCATTGACCGGTAGACCCTCTGGCATAGAGATCAATTACAAATAACCGTTAAATCTTCTTTCAATATTAATATCATTAGATGTCAAATTGAGTTTATGACATCTGAAAGTTTTTATTCATGCTTGAATTGTCCAAGTATATCTTGATGGTCGTCTTTTTGTTTTCTATTCAGGTAGAACGTTATATGTTTTCAGGTAAAGTTGTCCTTTTGATGGCTAATATTTGAACTAATTAATTAGAAGTTAACATGTTTTAATCTGTTGTCATTTGAGTGCAATGTTTAATTGTGGTTGGTATGTTTCTAAGTATTTCAACTGCTCTCTCTCTCTCTCTATGTAGGGTTTTGTGTGATATATGATCATTTTTTTGACTGACTTTATTTCTTTCTTCCTGCATGTGAGTTGCTACAAGTTCTAGGCAAACTTCAAGTAGTATCTAGAACTTTTCATTTTTAGTCGGCCATGTTCAACCATTGCTTCAAGATTTCATTTGATGCGTATGTCCAGCAGACCATGACTAGATTTGTGTTGAAGCATGAGATACTTAGCGCAGTTGAAGTGTGTAATACTTATGCTCTAAGAAACTGCAAACCAACGACACCCTGACTCTAGAGATGTAAAAGGAACCAGAGTAATTGCATTTAACCTACTAATGGAATTTACTATATATTATTTGTAATTAGTTTTTAATTCTAAAAATAAATTTGGAACAGTACTTTTCATCTCCAACTTCAACCTTCAAAAAAATAAGAAATCTGAAGATTTACTACATGTTGAATACACCGAATGAAAATGTGGTAAATTAAATTTATATTCTATGTTTAAAAATAAGTTTCACTAAAATTAACGATAAAATCTTATTGTAAAAAAGATAAAATAATAATACATATAATTGTTTACTTAAAACCGTGCTGAGTTGCAAAATAAAAATACAAATAATTAATGATATATTAAGAGATGAATTATTTTCAATAATTTCAAATTTTATAAAGAAACTATTGCTGACCTTATAACCAAGAAAAACTATAAAGAAACTATTTCAAATGTTGAATACACCAATCGAAAATGCACAATTTCTTCTTTATAGCCTGCACTTTTGTCACTAAAAACGATTTAAAACTTAATTTCTAAACCATCATGACGTTCCCTTAAATGAAAACTGCACTTAATGATCGTGTAAATTTTTTTGTTATTTTTGTAACGGTAAAAATTAATTTTAAAACCTGCATCGTAACGTTCATTGAAATAAAAACTACACTTAATCATCCGTACATATTCTTTATTATTTTTGTAACGGTAAAAACTGCCTTTATAATGGCGCATCGTATAGTGGTGCATCTTATTTTTGTAACAATCAGGTGTTCGAATCGCAAATTCTTTGTTATTCTTTAATCCCTAAAGTTTAATTTTAAAACCGCATCGTAACATTTCCTTTAAATAAAAACTGCACTTAATCATTCTCACAAATTCTTTGTTATTTTCATAAAAATAATTCATGCACCCTTTCTGCAGCAATTATTGAAAAAAAATATTAAAATTTAATTTTGAAACATGCTCATAACGTTCCCTGAAGTAAAATTGCGCTTAATCATTCTCAAAGATTCTTTATTATTTTTGTAATGGTAATTCATGCAACATTTCTCCTTTATAGGCTGCAATTATTTCATTAAAAATTATTAAACTTTAACATGCATCATAACATCCGATGAAATAAAAATTGCACGTAATGATCATCACAAATTCTTTGTTCTTTTTGTAACGCTAAAACTTAATTTTAAAACCTGCATCGTAACGTTCCTTGAAATAATACTCTTTATTATTGTTGTAACGGTAATTCATGCATCCTTTCTTCTTTAGAGTCTGCAATTATTTCATTAAAGTTTATTAAAACGTAACCTGCATTATAACGTCCCAGGACATAAAAACTGCACATATTGATAGTCGCAAATTCTTTATTATTTTTGTAACGATAAATTTAATTTTAAAACTTGCATCATAACGTTTCCTGCAATAAAAATTGCACTGAAAATATGTGCACAAATTATTTATTACTTTTTTTTTAACGGTAATTCATTCACTCTTTATTCTTTATAGCATGAAATTATTTCATTAAAAATTATCAAAACTTAACATGCTAATAACATTTCCTAAATTAAAAAATGTACTTAATCATCCTCATAAATTCTTTGTTATTTTTCGTAAAGATAATTCATGCAACATTTCTTCTTATAGCCTGCGATTATTTTATTTAAAATTATTAAAGCTTAATTTTAAAATCTGCATCATTACATTTTCTGAAATAAAAACTGCACTTAATTATCGTCGCAGAATCTTTCTTAATTTTGTTACCGTGATTCATGCACCCTTTATATTCTTTATAGGATGCAATGATTTCATTAAAAATTATTAAAACTTAACCTGCATCGTAACGTTCTCTAAAATAAAAACTGCACTTCATCATCATCGCAAATTCTTTGTTATTTTTGTAACGGTAATGCATGCACCCTTTCTTCTTTATAGCCTGCAATTATTTCATTAAAAATGACTAAAACTTAATTTTGAAATCATCATAACGATCTCTGAAATAAAAATTACACTTAATGATCGTCACAAATTTCATTGTTATTTTAGAAATGGTAAAAATTAATTTTAAGAACTGCATCGTAACGTTCCATGAAATAAAAAATGCACTTAATCATCCTCACAAATTCTTTATTATTTTTGTAACGGTAATTCATGCACCCTTTCTTCTTTATAGCCTGCAATTATTTCATTAAAAATTATTAAAACTTAATCTATATCATAACGTTCCCTGAAATAAAAACTCTACTTAATCATCATCACAAATTCTTTTTATTTTTGTAACGCTAGAACTTAATTTTAAAACTTTCATCATATCGGTCCCTGAAATAAAAATTGCACTTAATCATTCTCACGGATTCTTTATTATTTTTGTAACGGTAACTCATGTACTCTTTCTTCTTTATAGCCTTCAATTTTTCATTAAAAATTATTAAAACTTAACCTGCATCATAACGTTCCTGAAATGAAAACGGCACATAATCATCCTCACAAATTCTTTGTTTTTTTTGACGGTAAAACTTAATTTTAAAACCTGCATCATAATGTTCCCTGAAATAAAAATCACACTTAATCATTTTCACAGATTCTTTATTAGTTTTGTAGCGGTAAGTCATGCACCGTTTATTCTTTATAGCCTACAATGAATGTATGAAATTATGAAGCGTCTAGGAAACTATTATATATTTATATATACTTTCACCCAAAAGCAAACAACCACCTCACAATCATCCCCTTTAAACATCTACCAACTTTGAATCCATATTTCTTCTTGAACAACCTATCAAGGTTTGTCTTTTCACCACTTATATGTCTGATTTATATGATTGATTTTTGATTTATACCTAATTTTTATGAATCATGCAGCATGACTCAAAGATACTCTTACGTCGGACAACTATCAATGAAAAACACTACATCTCAAAACCCGTTTTCACTCATGGACAACTATAAGTTGCTGTCTCTAGGGTAAAAAATAAAAATGGTTGAAGATTTTGATTTTTGACAAGAATGATAAACCGATCTATAATACCGTTAATGTAGTTTATAATGAAGTGTTTTAAGAGTTGGGAAAATAAGATTATGTAATTTCTTAATTTTTTCAATTCTTGAAAACGTTATTAACAATGTTTTACACAGTTAGGAAAAATGCTCGTAGCTTATTCTTCTTTATCAAGATTTTCTGGGATTAGATGTAATTCTTGTGTGAATAGCGGTGGGAATTTCAAGTTGGATCAAAGTGTTGCACTTTTAATGTCTTTTAAAAACCTAAGCATAAGAAATTAGCACTTTCATTGGCTACAATAGTTTGGTGTGGAATGATAAAATCCATGCCAGAAATAGGAGAAACTATGCAAATAGGAGAAATAGTTTGGTTATGTTTTTGTTGTTGTGTATGGTGCAGTGTATTACCCTAAAATCTGTCTTAACTTTTTTATCATCCTTGTTTCTTTTTCTGATGATTTTGGAATTTCCCATTGTTAGGCCAAATTGAAGAGCAAATAGAGACGCTTGAAAAGCTGGTTCCCGCGGGTTGGATTTGTAAACAGGCGGCTCTGAGTGGTGATCTTCTCTACAGGTCAGTTTTATTTTATTTTTTCACGACTAAATTGAGTCTTTAATTTCTTGGTCTCTGAAATACTTATAGAATCTGTGTAATTATGGGAAACTCGTGCACAAAGAACTTTAATGCTTCGAATTATTGATTCTACTGTCATTTTCCTTTACGTCTTTTTGCCTTTCTGTTTTAACAGCATCAAGAAGGTTGCGAACGTAAACTCTATTCTCGAAATGGTTACCAATGCCTGATGATATCGCACGGATACCTGCCATGGATATCAACTTGCTACTGGACTGCATTTCCTCTTTTATTCCCTGTGTCGTGTACAACTATTAACTAAGATGAAACTATGTCTGTCACCAGAACAATATGAAATTCATAGCAAATTGGAACATACTGGGCTTGATGAAAAGAATTCCTAATTTTGTTGCCATAGTTTGGTGCCTTATGTACGTCATATTTAAACTAATCTTTTGGTTGCAGAAGTTGGAATCTTAACAAAATTCTGGGTGCAGAAATATTCTATCGTAAGATTGAAGATTTTAAATCCAACAATATATATTACTTATCCAAATCCTAATACTGCCAAGCCGCGACCTAGTAAAATTTATAAAGAATCTTTTCTTTGACAAACAAAATTTATAAAGATTGTTCTAAAGAATCGGGACACTTTCAGAAAACCAACTCTATTTTTTAGAAATAGTGTTAAGACCTGTTTGACTTTTCAGATTAGATTAGTCAACTAATTTAGTCATACTCTTTTTAGTATAAATACTTTTCGTTCAATCTTACTAATTCAAATCAGTTTTTTTTTAAGATTCGTTGATACTATTCGACCTAGTGTAGGTCTACTATTAGTATTTTAATATTTCCAAATCAATAAACCTTATTCGATTAAAGTAATCCAGTTTTGTTTAAATCAGATCAATTAAGTTTTAATTTATTATTTCATTCAGTCGTATAATTACTGTGTTATTCAGTTATAATTCGATTCAATAATCATTTACTTGATTAATGCAAGTTTATTATTTGTGAATATGACGAAATGGAGCACTCTTCGTACGCTAGTGGTTCAATCATATATCTGAATATTTTTTTGAACCAGTTCATTTAAATTCAATTAAATTATTATAAAGTATATTTCAATCATGTACAAATGTGAACTGATCAATTTCAGTTTATTTTAGTCATATTGTTATTGTTTTCAATATATTAAACTTGACTTCAGTTTAATTCAATTTTGTTATAAATAAATGTGATTCGATGAAATATAGTTGCAAATAGTCATTATTTCAATACATTAAACTTTATTCCATTCCATTCAATTCAATTCAGTAAATTCAGTTCTTTTTATTTGTCAATAATGAATTTTTTTACTATATTAAAATTTATTTCAGTTCAAACAATGTATTTAAATATTTTTCAGTTCAGTTCAGTATTTTTATATTTTTTAAGTCTAGTTCAGTTCAACATGTTTATATTTTTTCAGTCCAGTTCAATATTTATATTTTTTCAGTTCAATATTTTTACATTTTTTTCAGTCACTTCAGCGAGAAATAAGTTACAGAAAACGGAGAATTAGTTAGTTAAAAATGCCAAAGTTAATTAAACAAAACCTATATGAAAGAAGAAAGACCAGAGATTACCAGTATCAAAAACTATGCCAAACCTAGACCTCATAAAAATCACAAAATTGACGAATCTAAAATGTCTTCACTGTAAACTGTATCTGATTGCTTGATTAGAATAAGGCAGAAGCATGCCTATATATAGTTACATACAAGGGCCTAAAGCTAAATATTGAAGCTAGCTAAACCCTAGGCACATAAGTGCAATATACAAAGTACATACATAATTAATAAATCAGTCCTCCAATTCTTCTTGTATTGTCACACCCCCCTTCAAGCGAAGCGTCGGATTGATTGAGACGCGAAACTTGGACCGAAAGAAGTCAAACAACGCACGATTGAGCCCCTTGGTGAAGATATCCGCAACTTGTAAGGATGTCGGAACATGACCAACTCGTAGTTTGCCAGCACTAACTAGCTCCCTCACAAAGTGATAGTCGATGTCGATGTGCTTAGCTCTCTTGTGAGCAACTGGATTCTCCGCAAGAAAGATAGCACTGTTATTGTCACAAAGAAGCACCGGAGATCCCTGAAGTGGGAAGCGAAGATCCCGAAGAATATGTAACAGCCATACTACCTCCGAAGCAGTGTTCGCAAGAGCTCTGTACTCCGATTCAGAGCTTGACCGAGAGACTGTGGGTTGCTTCTTCGCACTCCATGAGACCAAGTTACCACCAAGGAAAACTGCATATCCATAAGTAGAGCGACGTGTCTCCAAGCAGCGCGCCCAATCAGCATCGGAGTAGGCCAGTATCTCCGAAACACCATCGGCAGTGAAGGTCAATCCACAATGTTGCGTGCCTCGAACATATCTAAGAATTCGAGTGACTGCAGCAAAATGATCATCCCGTGGATCCTGAAGGTATTGACTCACGGAGTTGACAGCAAAGGATAGGTCAGGACGAGTGATGGTGAGATACTGAAGTGCACCTACAAGAGAACGATACAACTTCGGATTGTGAAATGGTCCACTGGTACTGCTGTGTAACTGAGATAATGGAAGAAACGGTGTAGAAACCGGCGTAGCATCCAACATCCCAGCTCTCTGAAGAATATCCCCAGCATACTTAGCTTGACCCAAGAACAACCCGGTGGAGGTGGGTGTAACCTCCAAGCCAAGGAAGTAGTTGAGGTATCCAAGATCCTTGACAGAGAATTCCCGGTCAGCCCGAGCTATAAAACTCTGAATAGCAACCTTATCATTCCCGGTAAGAATGATATCATCGACATAGATGAGAAGGTAAAGGATGACTGAGCCACGGGTAAACACGAACAGAGATGGATCCGATAGACTGCCAACAAAGCCAAGACCCTTAACAAAGGCACTGAAGCGATCAAACCATGCCCTAGGAGCTTGCTTAAGGCCATAGATGGCCTTCTTCAAAAGACATACATGATTAGGACGTGCAGGATCCTGATATCCAGCCGGTTGAGCCATGTAAACTGGACCGTCAAGAACACCATTCAGAAAAGTATTCTTTACATCGAGCTGATGAAGCGGCCATTTCCTCATTGTAGCAATAGCAATCACTGTACGGACAGTGGCAGCCTTGATAACTGGATTGAAGGTATGATCAAAATCAAACCCCGGAACCTGTGAGAATCCTTGAGCTACCAGACGTGCTTTGTACCTCTCAATAGAGCCATCCTGTTTGTACTTCAATCGATAGACCCACTTGGAACCAACTACATTAACATGTGGAGGGCAAGGCACCAACTGCCATGTCTGTTGCCGCTGTAGTGCATCAATCTCCTCATTCATAGCAGTAACCCATCGGGAGTCCTTGACTGTAGCCTTGAAGTTTCTCGGTTCCTTCTGTGCCAGTAACTCAGCAACTAAACCTGTGGCCACAAAATCAGGTCCAAGACTGCGAGCTACTCTTGTTCCATCCTGATGACGAGTGACCATCGAGTGAGCTCTAGGAGCAGGTGGGGCTGCTGGAACTTGTAGAGTTGTGGAAGCAGGAGGAGTCAAAGTAACACTTCCAGACGAGACTAAGTCACCAGGTGAATCGGAGGAACTCGAGGAAACTGGAGAAGGCTCTGGAGTGACTGGTTCAGGTTCATCGGCGAGTGCTGCTGATGTAGATGAAGAAGGCTCATGACATGCCGTACAAAGCTGCTGTGGTGGAAGGGTCTCAACAGAAGATGTCTCTACATCAGGATCAGTGGGGTCAACAAAGGACGAGACATCCAAAGAAGAGAAATGAGCCTCTGTGGATGCTCTCGAAAATGGAAAGTGGCCCTCATCGAAGCGAGCGTGACGAGTCATATAAATACGACCAGAAGCAGGATCCAAGCACTTAAATCCTTTGTAGTGTGCACTGTAGCCCAAAAAGATACATGGCAGACTGCGAGGGGCTAATTTATGTTCAGATGTAGGCCGAACATAGGGAAACACACGGCAACCAAAAGGATGAAAGTTCAAGTAGTCTGGCGAACGTCCAAAAAGTACTTCAAAAGGAGACTTGTTATCAATCACTGGTGTTGGCAACCTGTTGATCGTGAAGACAGCAGCACTAAATGCATCATCCTAGTGAGATAGCGGTAGGTGTGAATGGAACAACATGGAGAGGCCCATCTCCGTGATGTGTCTGTGCTTGCGTTCAGCTCTACCATTCTGCTCCGGTGTATATGGGCATGAAACTTGATGATGAATGCCACAAGTTCCAAAGTGAGACTGCAACCTGTTGTTGATGAATTCAGTCCCTCCATCACTCTGGAAAACTTTGATTCGAGATGAGAATTGGTTCTCCACGAATGCCTCAAACTGGAAGTATACATCGACGAAATCTGATTTGCGACGAAGAGGGTAGAACCACGAAAAACGCGAATAATCATCCACAAACAAAGTATAATAAGAGAAACCATTTCCCGAAACAACTGGAGATGGCCCCCACAAATCACAATGAATCAAATCCAAAACATTCTTAGCCCGTCTGGGGTTCTCAACAAAAGACAGTTTGTGGCCTTTAGCCATAGCACACGGTTCACAAATACCAGGTTTTGGAAGTACAGAAGTAAAAGACAAAAGTCCATGTTTGTTCAACAAAGATAGAGTAGCAGAGGACACATGTCCTAAACGAGCATGCCAAACTTCAAAAGATGCTCTGTTATTGTTCTTCTTCACCACTGAAATAAGTGCTGTCACACCACGGTCCAACACGTACAGCCCATTCTCACTGTGTCCCTGCCCCAGAATTGCCCTGCTGAGCTTGTGCTGAATAGTAAAAGACTCGTCATCGAAAGAAATAACAGCACATAGCTCCTTGGTAAGCTTACTAATTGACAACAGGTTTTTAGTAATAGCAGGCACAACCAAGACATCAGATATATGCATAGAAGGGCTAACTCTAGCAACACCAACAGCAGTAATAGGAAGAGAAGCACCATTACCAACAGAAACAGAGATATTACCATTGTATGGAGCCAGGGCAGGCAAATTCGAAGGGGTGGCACTCATATGATTGGTAGCCCCTGAATCAAGATACCAGTCTGAGGCTGTATGAGCAGTAGCGGGCTGAGTCTGAGGAGCCTGGTACGGAACATACTGCGGTGCATACACAGGTTGCTGAGGAGCCATTACCGCAGGAGCAACAGGAGCGGCATAAGTCTGAGCAACAAGAGCCTGAGGAGCAGATGGAGGCCGTGCCAGCTGAGGAGCATAAGTCTGGTACTGCTGCTGGCCATAAGACTGTGGTGATGGAGCCACATAACTCTGCGTAGAGTTGCCGCAAAACTTAGAGATGTGCCCGAAACCTCCACATGTGTAACATTGAATCTGAGCACCCAAAACACCAGATCTGGACATACCAGGACCTCCAGGAGCTGCCCAGGGACGACGACCGCCACGGCGACCGCCGAAACGGCCGCCGCCAGCCGTGCGTGGGCCCCACGCGCGGCCTGTCCAGGCGCGTGAGCCCACGCGCCACCCTCTGGCTGCTGGGCGGCCTGGGCAGTCGCAGCGAAGGCTACCGGTCCCACCGGAGCCTGTACCTGCACATTCGTTTTCTCCAAATTCGCCAAAAAAGCCTCATAGCCCTTGGTTTGATCCACAACAGTTATATACGGAGGCAAAGGATCAAGAACAGCAATAGGTGCACTAAAATTTGAATAAGCTTGTCCAAGGGCAGTGAGAAACCACATAAGCTTGTCGCGGTTATCCGCAGGTTGGCCCATAATACTCAATTGATCAAAAATTCTAATCAGAGACAGATGAAGATCATGAATCGTACCAGTCTTGCGAAGGAGATTCGCCTGCTGTCTGAGGCTGAAAACACTGATCGAGGTGCTGAGTTGATAGGTGCTGGCGAAAGTGTCCCACATCTCCTTAGCGGTGGTACACCCAGTGATCTCATTCAACGCATCAGCAGTGCATGAAGAGAGGAGCACACTACAAAGTCTCTGATCATCCACGATCCAGGATTTGTAGGCAGCAAGGGCAGTGTCGTAGGCGGCCTGCTCCTTCTGAAGAACAGCAGAGTCCGGTGGTGAGGAGGAGGAAGAGGCGGCCGTTGGCGGCACGGGAACGGGAGGGCGAGGAGTAGAGCCATCCAAATGGCCAAACAATCCTTGAGGCATGAACACATACTCTACCTGCTTCTTCCATCGCAGGTATGTTGAAGCTTCCAACTTGGTATTGAGAAGATGCACCATCGTGTTGATCGTAAGAGAATCATCCCTGGTAGCAGCCATCGTCGTGTGAACAATAAAAAAAGAGGGCAGAAAATTTGAACTGAGAGGGGAGGGCAGAAAAAAAAAAATTCGTGCGAGAAGGGGAGAAGGTATGGGCGGCGGCCAAAAGAGAGAAGAGAGGGAGAGAGGGTTTAAGAACCCTAGGGTCTACTGATACCATGTAAACTGTATCTGATTGCTTGATTAGAATAAGGCAGAAGCATGCCTATATATAGTTACATACAAGGACCTAAAACTAAATACTGAAGCTAGCTAAACCCTAGGCACATAAGTGTAATATACAAAGTACATAAATAATTAATAAATCAGTTCTCCAATTTTTCTTGTATTGTCACATTCACGTTTGGCGCTTCAAGTGTGTTCCATATAGGCTTCAAGTGTACCATCACTGCATCAATGAACCATTGTACGATAAGTGTCACATCTATACAAAACCTATATAGATATAGTACAAGCTCTCATCAGCTTTGGTCAGAAAATATTACATCTAAAAAGCAGGTAGATTAGTCTTGATATAACGTATGTTATATGGTCATCCATATAACAACACGAGAATCAAATGAAAATCAATAAAAAGCAGAAGTCAAATATCTATCAAACACACAAAATCACGAGAATCAAAGAAGACGTACCTCAAAGTAAATATCAAGGTAATGAAAGAGCTCTTGCAAGAGTTTATCATCAAAGAGCTCTTGCAAGACTTTATCATCAAAGCGAGAAACCCCGTCGTATTCATATTCTTCAAAACGAGACTGAACAAATGGAGAATGCGTGAGACCGTCTTTCCCGAATGCAATGAGAGCAGGTACTTCCATATCACCAGGGAACATTTCATCAATTCGCTGGTGCTGAACTTTTGCAGCAGGGTGAGGAAGAGCCAGCCATGGCATCACAGGAGCAGTTGCAGGAGCCTCATCATCAAGTGGAACAAATACGACTTGAGAATCAGGATAAACCTCTTGCATTTTTTTGTAAAATTGAAGCATCATTTTGTAAGCACCATCTCCGTAATATCTCTTATCATAAAAGTCGACGTAAAGCAGCACATTCCGGCCCTTGAGCTCCGACACAGGCACTAGTCTTCTTGTCGGTTCGGGATCAGATGAGATGAGGTCCACACGGAGCAATGAATCTAGTGTGATTGACCTAAGATAGCTATACATTTTATCAAACATGCTCTTTCTGGTGAAGGGATAGGTATTACTGAAACAGCTCTCGAGATCTTCAAATAAATCTACTACTCCCTCCATTCTTACAGAATCGCCACCATCTGCAACAATGATTGCCCTATCGCCTCTACTATATTTATTACTAGAGATCCGCCAAAGCCTACAGGCTGCTTCTACATTATCACAAAAGGGAAACCGCAACCAATTAGGTCCTAGGTCAAACCATTTCAACGACATGGCGGCACTATAGAAGGGCATATGTATCAACACTACTTCAAACTCGAGGTTGTTTTCTAAGCAACTGTTTTCAAGTCTTTTCAACCGATGAAAGAAATCTCTACTATTGCAGAGATACATTAGCTCACACTTCTTCTTGCTGAGGTCTGAAACAGAGATCTTATCACCACCAACTCTCGAGAGAAATGCATCAGAGCCGCCCAAGAGCTCCACCAGGGACACGGGCCTTGGACTTTTGACAAGCTGCCCCCCAACTACCTCAAAGTCAAATAACCTGTGCTTCATTTCATCGTCTTCTCTAGCAAGGGCATCCAGCCGATCATCAGTGTAGGGAAACCCGGATGCTCCATAGTCTAAAAAACACTCACCGGCTGCCGTCTGCAAAACCATCTGATCGGGATCCACAACAATAGCAGCGCAGTGTTCTTTAGCATCGATCAGGCCGAGAGACTTACAGACAAAGTCACGAGACTCGGTGTCCCAAAAGGGAATGGCGGGGCAAGGAAATCCGGAAAAGAAGTGGTTGAAAGCGGCCTCCTCATCATCATCACCAGCAGGCGCCATTACCATCTTGGCAACCATCACCATCTCGAAATTATTATGTTTCTCGAGTAGATGAGAGTATGCTGCTATCATGCTTCTGCAAGTACTGGAGGCATCGCACCTGTTATATAGAGGGACCTTGAAACAGCAGATGAGCAGATATTTTCCGGTGATGCTCTCTACTGCAACTTTTTCACCATTGTTTCGGACAAGGTAGTCCCTCTTACCGCCGTTGGACAACAAGGACACAACATCTAATCGTTTGCCTTTCACAATCTCTACACAGTTCTTCATTCCCAAGGGGTAAGTAGGATTGATCTCTGCCCATGCTCTTTGACCATCCCATCTCACGTGATCCGAAGGGAAGTCAGTATTGTTTTCTTCAAAATCATCCTTCTTTCGATCCCACAAACTCTCAATATTATTCTTCAATGGCTTCGGCCTCTCGTTCCTAGTCAAATCCATGGGTGCCATAGTCTGAAGACCCTTATAATATATCTTCCAGGACAACTCGGCTGTCTGAAAACCCTTACTTTTCTTCAGAGACAACCCAACAGCCTGATAAACCTTCCACATTCTAAAACTGGTGACCTGAATACCATTAAACCATATTAATAAATTAACTGACACAAACCACAGATCAAATCTTCATAACTTAAACTACTGAATGCTGCCTAGCGATTGAAACTGTAATAACATTGTTGATTCCCTTTAAAACAACGACTAATACATGAAGGTTGAATGTAAAAGCTAAACTCTTAATTACCTGATGCGCAGCCGGTGGCCAAACCCTAGGGCGGATTTTTTTTTTTTGTTATCCGGAAGTTCTGCACGCGCATGTGAAGGAAAATAAAATAAAGTTAGTATACATTTAAAATATTATATTATATTTTACATATAAACTTGACCACCTCGTGGTTTAAATGTAAAAGAAAATAAAACAAATCCAAGTTCTACAAATGTAAATATAGTTACTGTCTAAATATTGAATATGGCATGTTTTGAGGTTAATGCCATATTCCTCAACGAATATTTCAAACGTTAGCATGTTCTAACTTTAATCTAAACTCATTAATTGGCATTGAGTTATATTAATCCCGATATAATTAGGACCCGGTTGATAACCCAATATAATATGGACAAAACGTATGGTATGTCATATAGATGAGATAATATTATATTGGTTTTCCCGGTTGATATATTAAAATCTCAAGTTGTATAACGTGTCAATGATCAGTGTTATATGAGTTTTTTATTCATAATTATATAAATTATGGGAGATTTCTTTTAATATAATCTTAATTATGTTACACTAGTGCACAAGAATTCCCATAATATATCCAATGTAAAATATAATGTATCTCAAAACCGTTCAACCCAATATATTAAATGGATTCTCAATATATTGGCACTGTTGGTTCACTATATATTATAATATTCTAATAAATTTCCGGGCAACTTAATTTTCGGTTTAAAAAAGCATACCCTAGCTATATATCTAGACATCCCTAATATAACATCAGTACATCCAAATATGTTTATTTTGTATCCTTAACCTGTTGAGATGTTGAGATCGGACCCGGTAAGGGTATGCAGGACCTCATCCAGGATGGTTTCCACTTGGTTTGTTATTCATGTGGCGAACAGAAACCCCAGATTCTTAGGTTCAGTACGGAAGGTGAAGTCATTAGCATTCTGCAGAGTCTTGGTGACACTGATTTGGTTGATTATTGGTGTATGAAGGAGTACGGAGTCCACAAGTCTTGGTCCAAGATTTCATCAGCAAACCTAGGTGAGCGTTATTGGTATTTTTCTTTCATGCAAAATGGTCGTCGAGTCATGGTTGAAGAATGGAGCCCCCGGATTCATATATCGGTGAAGGATTGCGATACTATTTCACGTCATGCGACATTTGCAGCAGGCATATTTACTTATACCCCGACTCTACTCGATCCATGAGGCCCGGATATAATTTTATGTAATTTTGACTTTTGATTATTCATATTCCACTCTATATCTAATGAATGATTCAAATTAGATAGACAGTGACATGTTGTAATGTGAAAATTATAATGACACTTATTATTATGCCAAATTATTAATTGGATATAATGACAAGATTTGGCACTGTTAAATCTGGGCATCGTGGGGACAATGTTTTTATGAGTTGGTTGCTAATGTCCAAAGGCTATGAGATCATTTTCGTAGTATTTATTATTACAACTGAGTAGTGTTTTTTAGCACATTCTAATTTTAATTGAATTTATTGCTATTGTTTGGGAATTGAATTTACACAGCCACTATTTCTGCCTCATAATAACTGGTAGCAATGTTAAAATGTCTGAGTGCCATCAAGTAAAAACAAAGAAACATCAAAACTCCATTACATAGAGAAACAAAGAAACATCAAAACGTCACAGACACATCATAAAGGTGATGCTCATAAAAAGCTGAAAGATCATAAGGTTGCAGGCAGAAGTGAGAGTTCCAGGAATATCTGCCCAGGTGTTTTTGAAGTCTCCAGGTGAAAGAGCAAGTCCTCATCACAGGACAAGATAACCAGCCTGCCAGCATCATCCTTGTACTTAATTTGAAACTTGTCAGCTTCCAAGTTGAACCTTTTATGCAGTTCTTTATGCACATCTTCGATCCCCGAGTTACTCCACAAAAAGAACTTTGCAAGATCACCATCGTAAGATGCTTCAACAATAATGCGAAAGCCTCGGTTAGTCTCATCATTTCCTGGTGCAGTACTCTTGCCATTTGAATCTGCTGCTTCGTTGTTCTCTTTTGCCCTTTTATTTGGAAAAGAACCGATCTCAGGTTCTTGGATAAAATTATCACCAGCCTCGACAAATTGGATAGCTTCCTTTCTCTTGTGTGAAGGCAAAGTTCCTATGCCAAAACAATTTTAAGTATGCAACAAAGTATTAATAATCATATACAATTGTGAAAATGACAAAATCCAATTTCTTCTTAGACAACATATATATGTACAAGACATAATAAGGAGGTACTGGTGACATCACCTTTGACTTTCTCTGCAGGACAAATTTCTATCTCTCTTGTGTTGCTTCCTAAGATATCATGATCCTCGACTCGATCATCATCAAGGCTTTCAGCCTCCCCATTCTTGGAAGATTCTCTGGAACTCCCAACACAGATTAGAGGAGCAAAACGAGCTCCAGAATTTTGACCATCATCTTTCTTTTGCGATGGTTGAGACTGGTGACCTTGGCTGTCATTTCCCAGGGTTTTACCATTGCTCATAGTTCGGGTTTTTGGATATATATCAAAGTAAAGAAACTTCTCTTCATCCGAGTGAGAGTAGTGAACACAGAATTCCGTGTTTTCACTTATTCGATAAGGAATGTCAGCCATTGCAGCCAGCAATGACTTCAACACAACCCCAACATAATCAGGGTCACAATCATCCTCAGCTGGAAAAAAGACTTCCAATACCAAACAAGGACTAAAAGACTGAAGTGGAATAGCAAAGCATGAAGTCAGGCAGGACGAACGAAGCACGTGAACAAGAGGGTAGTCAGATATACCAAGTTGACTCATTTTTCCTAAAAAGCATGTTTTATTCTGTGACCATGCTCTTCCAATAATACCTTTTCCGACATCCACAGAATAATTCCCACGAGCTATATCTAAACTCGCATTGCCAAAAAACATATCAGGGCTACTTGTCCAATTGCACATCAGCCTCGTAAACTTCTTTGTTTGATTACACAATATAGGAATCCACAACTGAACTAACGGTAATTTGTGCTTTTTGGTCAGAGAGAGTAATGTTGATTTCAAGAAACCTCCATCATCCTGGATTGAAACTCAGTTAAAACAGAAATTTGTTTTGAATAGATATACTGATATTAGTATTAAACCTCACTTACTTCATCGATATCTGCAAGACGGCCTTTATGTGTGCATATAAGACCCAAGTCCTACAAAATAAACAACAGTATAAATATGAACAGAAAAACCTAGGTAAATATCAAATGATAACTTAATAGCGAATAGCACAACACAAACCTTAAGTTGCCTCGAGACGACTTGATAGAGAGGACTTCTGCTCTCTAGTGAAAGGATTTCAAGCACTCCAACAGGACCAGTACATGCTTGGTGTTGCAGACAATCATAGACTGGCAAAGCTAAGTAAGAACCACAGAATATAGCATCATATTTCATCGGAAACTCCTCCGTGGAGTAAGATTTAATACTCGCACAGTGTTCAGGGGTTCCCCGACTGTACACCCTTCCAACTGGACCAATACTGCCGTTTTCCAACAGATTTACCTGCTGCATACTCATATATCGATATTTACAGAATCCATTATAGAGACTACCCATTCCAAAGGGCTGTCCTATCACAGAAAGCATCATACGACCTCTGTTGTATTTTATTGGAGTCCAATACTGTATAAACGTGTTCTCGGCATCCTCATGTTTCAGTGCCAGAAGTAAAGACTTAATCTTTTCATGAACTGGCAGTACTTGTGCATTGACAGCACCAGCTGGAAGCCTGTCCAGTGCACAATATACATTGTCAGTAAATACATGGCCCCTTATTAAATTCTATGCAAAATATTATCTTTTCATAACTTATATGCCCAACTCAGTAGATTCTATTGCAATTCTTTTCGTGTCGAGTAAAAATTCAAAACAATTTACGCACTCATCCCAACAATAGTAACCTTCCCAACTTAAGATTATGTTTCTCTCATTTAGTATCTTTCTTCAATCTATTTCTAACCAATTGCCCATCTTCTTATGGTACACTACATGTTCATTCAATCAAATGTACTCTTATTTCTAGCACTAAGTAAATTCTTAGCAACAATTAATTGGGACAAATTCAAGCATGATTTCTGAAAAGAATAACTCACGTTGCTTGAGTGTAGCTCTGGTCGGTTTCGGTGGGATGCCAGAAAACCTGAAGAGTGTCGAGGCCGCGGTCCGGAGTCCCGGGTAATTCTTGGCATGGTTCCACTTCTGCTACAGATTTAAGTTTAGATTTGGGCATGTATCGCAGGAAATCGGTAACATCGCAAATAGCTTTGTAACCATCTCCGTAGTAGTCGTAGATATCGAGGTAATCACATGGAACTGGGTTGTATTTCTTCATCGGAGAAACTGGTGGTACCGGGTTCGGATTTCGGCTTGTTCTTTTAACTATAAGGATGGGTATTGTGGTATAAGGGTTTTGGTTTCCCGCTCAAAAGGTTTCATAGTAGGGCTTGAAATTTGGGCGTCCCGCGCATATATCTAATCTTGTTTTCTGATTTGTGCGGTTCGGAGTCATATGCTAGTATATCCTCTTGTGGGCCATTTCTGATTTGCATTTCTCGAGACCCTTTTTTGCAATCCCAAAATTAGAATAGGAGTTTTCAAGAATTTGATGTTATATCCAAGAAATGAGAGTGATGAGAGTATCTTCAACGGTAAGCTACAATGTATTGTACCTTACATTAATTCAAGCTAATTAGCTAGCAAATTACAAGTATCTTCAATGGTTATTAATATCATAAATTAGCTTGTATGATTTCATTCATTTCTAATACACATCTAAATACATTGAATTATTGATGTGGGGCCTACTCAAACTAGTTGCTTGTGAAGCTAGTGCTTGTAAAGAGTAAAACAATGGTAAACCAGTCCTAAATATTTTATAAAAATTGCTAAGCAAGTCCAAAAATGCAACCATTGGAGATGCTCTTAGATGTGTATTTGAAATGAATGTGACCATACAAGCTAATTTATGATATTAATAACCATTGGAGATATTTGTAATTAATGTATGATATTAATTTGCTAGTTAATTAGTTTGAATTAATGTAAGATACAATCCATTGTAGTTTACCGTTGAAGATGCTCTTACCCTACCTCATGGTAAAACCTCTTCCTTTTCCTGTAAAGAGCAAATGTATATATTAACAACAATATTGTAGCATTTGAATTTAAAATAAACTTGGAGACTAGTGTAATTCGGTTTGATTAACTATCTTATCAACTTGTTTTTATAGTGAAACCTTTAGGTACTTCTCCATTGCAGATGAATTAATCATGATTCTATGATAAAATAGACAAAACCTTATTACTTCTCCATTGCAGATGAAATAATCTTGTTTCTTTAACTAAAACATAGACATAAAGCAAAGGGAATAGACATCTTGTCAAATAAAAAATGGGATTAGACATCCAATTTTGTTCTGATTACACCTGTGGTAGAACTAGGGTTTAAAATGGCAAAAGTGTTCCTCGACACCGACATCAAATTAGGGTTTAAACTGCCAGAAAGATTTTCAGAAGCCACGAAGCGACTCCAAATAACAAACTTGCACACCTAAAGTAAGCATAAGATCACTCTTCATGTGGAACAGAAGTAATGCTACATTACACTTGCATTTAATAGAAAAGCAAAGAAATATCAATAGTTCATAAAAATTATTTTCTACAAGAAAGGATCCAATAAAGCTGATACATATAGAGTCTGCAACACCGAATCAAAATACATAATGTAAACTGAAAGATCACGAAGAGGCTGGGAAAACTGACAGTGTTACAGTACACTGTCCTGATGCTTTCAGAGCTTCTACGTGAAAGCGAAAGTCCTTGTCACGCAACAGGGTGATCCATAAACCATCATCATGTCGATACTTCACTTTGAATTTCTCAGCTCCCAACTGAAACACATCATCCAACTCCATTCTCAGTTCTTTAATCCCTGAGGTGCAGGAAAGCGGAAACAGTATTGTATCATCCTTGTAAGTTGCCATAACATTAATCTTATCACTTTTAGCTTTGGCCTCATTTTTTCCTGCAACAGCTTCACCGATTGCACCTGAAGAAACAGGATTAGAAACCACTGCCTCATTCTCTCTAGTTCTTTTGTTCGGAAATGTCCCCATCTCAGGTTCTTGTGTGACCTTGGCACCAACCTCGACAAAATCAGCATCTTCGGGTATTGTAGCTGATTGAATTCTAAGCAATTCCTTTCTCTTAGTGGAAGCAAACGTCCTATAAAATTTAAAATAAATCAATTAGGCAATTTCAGCAATGTACTCAATATTTACGAGGGTATTGTAGAATCTAACCTTCAGAGTCTTCTGCAGCATTTGCAAACTCACTTAAAGTCTCCACCATCCCTTGTATTTTGGAATCACCATTGTCCACTGTTGCAGGTGTCTGATCTTGCGGTGAAAGTTGCTCCTGCTTCATCCTGCTACTTCCTAAGATTTCACGACTTTCGACTTGGTCACCATTTGAGAATAATTCCCTGGAGCTCTCAGAGTCCCTATTCAGCATCAGACAGTTTTGACCATCTTGTGTCCGGTATTTTTGAGATACATCAAAATATACAAAATTGTCACCCTCTGAGTGAGAATACTGAACGCAGAATTCTTTATTTGGCTCCAATTCAAATGGAACATAGTTGTATCCAGTAGCATGGCTTCTTTGACAATTCTGAGTCAGTGCAGATAACAATGCCTGTAACTGAATCCCAACATTTTCATGATCAGAGTTTTCCTGGGGTGGAAGAAACACTTCTAGTATGATATCATGGAGCCTGGGATCAAGGGATTTCAATGGAACTGCAAAACAAGCAGTAAGGCCAAGTGACCGAGTTGAATGAGCTAGAGGGTACTCAGATATGCTGAATTGGCTCGTGTCTCCCGAAAAGCATGCCTTTTTCTGCGAATAAGCCCTTCCCACCAAACCTTTCCCACTTTCAACTGAATGCCATCCATTTGCAAGATTCGTCTCATCTTTTACATAGAGACTTTTGATACAATCAGACCCCCAATCTGTCCAGCGGCAAAACAGCCTAGTGATGCTACCAGTTATACCACAAAAACAAGGGATCCATAATTGTATCAGAGGTAGGTTGTGCTATATCCTTACGAAATGTAGCACATCCTTATAGAATGTTGATATCAGCATGTTACCAACCTGGATTGGAAGTTGAAGCATTTAATCAAGATAAACATACATTTTGAACACAAAGCGAGCTAAGTGCTTTTAGTTTGAACATGGGTATATTAGTAGCAGACTTCACTCACTTTATGGCAATCCCGAAAATGTGAATGCATATGGCCAAGAGTCGTAAGACCAACGCTCTACAAATGAACAACCATATAAAGATGTTTTCAAATAATTGCTACATATATACACATATTAAATAGTAGTAATTTAACAGCAAATAGCTACATACCTTAAGCTGCTCTATGGTCCAGGCACACTGAAAATTCCAAGATGCTAATGAAATGAACTCAAGTACCCCGACACATTTTTTCTTTTCGAAGATTGGCAAAGCCATATATTTTCCGCTGAATTTAGCACGATCCCACAGCGGAAAATCCTCCCTGGAGTAAAACTCCATTTGCTTAGAGTATTCAGGAGATCCTCGGGTAAACACCCTTCCAACTGGACCAGCAGAGTTGTCTCCCACTTGAATCGCCTGCTTCATGCAACCATATCTATATCTACAGAATCTGGAATCCAGAAAACCAGCACCCATACTACCAATTCTAAATGGCTGTTCCAGCACAGTAAGTATACTTTGACCACTGCTGGATTCCAAATGAGTCCAGTATTGCATAAATAGACTGCTGGCGTCATAATAATTCCTATATAAAAGCAAAGACCTGATTCTAGTTTGAACTGACATAGTCAGCCACTTTTCACTGGAACATAGATACAAAGATCTGTTCAAGGGGTAAGCTGTTAGGTTTGACCTGATACAATTATATATGCTCATAGCCAAGAATGTTAGCTTTGGAGACAACAAATGTAGCAAGTAAAGAAACTGACTTACAATGAATCCTTGAGGCCCGGTTCAGGTTCATTGGGTCCGGTGGGGTGCCAGAAAACTTTATAATCAGGCGGTGAGAAAAACCGCTTCTGAGGAAATTCTTGGCATTTCACTAATTCAGATTCCGCCAACTGATTTATGTGAGCTAGGAAATCAGCAACAGAGTATATACCATCACCACTGAAGATTGGGTGGTTTTCAGGAGCCAGAAATGCTGTGCAGGAATCGGAATTCGTTATTAGTTGTCCTACAAAACAAATTTAAAATTAGATCAATTAGCAGCAAAAAAAAGTACAGCACAAGAAGTTGTAAAGCATCTACATATTCATAATATATAAGATGGTTTAGTAAATTATCACCTTCGAACTTTTCTGCAGCACCTGTAAACGTTCTTAAAGTTTCCACCACTCCTTGTATATTGCAATCACCACTGTTAGCTGTTGCAGGTGTCTGATCAGGCGGTGAAAGTTGGTGCTTTTTCCCCCTACTGCTACCTATGACTTCACACTTTTGGACTTGATCACCATTATGACTTTCAGCATCACTATTTGAGAAAGATTCCCTGGAGCACTCACTTTTCAGCATAACATAGTTTTGATCATCATGTGTCTCTCGCGATGATTGAAAATCATGCCTTTCTGTTCCATTTCCAAGGCCTATACAGGTGCCCACGTATCGGTGTTTTTGAGATACATCAAAGTATACAAAATCGTCACCATCTGAGTGAGAATACTGAACGCAGAATTCTTTATCTGGCTCTAATTCAAATGGAACGGAGCCATTGTATCGAGGAGCATTGCTTCTTTGACAATTCTGAGCCATCGCCGACAGAAATGACTGTAATTGAATCCTAACATTTCCATGATCAGAGTTTTCCTGGGGTGGAAGAAACACTTCTAATATGATATCATGGAGCCTGGGATCAAGGGATTTCAATGGAACTGCAAAACAAGCAGTAAGGCCACGTGACCGAGTTAAATGAGCTAGAGGGTACTCAGATATGCTGAATTGGCTCGTGTCTCCAGAAAAGCATGACTTTTTCTGCGAATAAGCCCTTCCCACCAAACCTTTCCCACTTTTAACTGAATGCCATCCATTTGCAAGATTAGACTCATCTTTTTCATAAAGATTATGGCAGCCATTCCCCCAGTCTGTCCAGCGGCAAAACAGTCGAGTGATGCGACTAGTTTTATCACAAAAACAAGGGATCCATAACTGTATCAGAGGTAGCTTGAGCTTTATCCTTACGAAATGTAGTACATCCTTGTACAATGTCGATATCAGCAAACTATGAGTAACCTGGATTAAAGGTGAAACCTTAATCAAGACAAGCATACATTCTGAACAAAAACCAAAATAATTGCTTTGAGAATGAAAGCCGATATATATCAGCAGCAGGCTTCACTTACTTTATGGCAATCCTTAGGATGTGAATGCATATGGCTAAGAGTCATAAGACCAGTTACCTACAAATGAACAACTATATAAGAAGATGAATTCAAAGAATTGCTACATACATATCAAAAAGTAGTAACTTAATGAGAAAAATTGCCACATACCTGCAGCCTCTGCATGTTCTGGAGATACTTAAAACCCCCATAAGATGATGCAGAAAGGAACTCAAGTACTCCAATACACTTGTTGTGTTCGAAGATTGGCAAAGCCAAATATGTTCCGCTGAATTTAGCATAATCCCTCAATGGAAATTCCTCCCTGGAGTAAAACTCCATTTGTTTAGAGTATTCGGGGGATCCCCGTCTAAACACCCTTCCAAGTGGACCAGCAGCATTGTCTTCCACTCGAATAGGAGCCTGGTTCATACAACCATATCTATATCCACAGAATCTGGTATCCAGAAAACCAGTACCCATACTAGTCATTCCAAAGGGCTGTTCCAACACAGTAAGTATACTTTCACCACTGCTCGATTTCGTATGAGTCCAGTATTGTATGAATATACTGTCGGACTCATAATAATGCATCTGTCGAAGTAAACGCCTAATTTTAGTCTGAACTGACTGTTCCACCCCACTGTAACGAGGATACAAAGGTCTGTTCAAAGGGTAACATGTTTTCATTATTTTGGATAATCAAATGTGCTAAAGGCCTGTTTTCTTCAACTTATTTGAACTGTTCTGAACTGAAGTAAAAGTTAATATATTGCGAATCATATTTCATCAGAAATGAAAAAATATGATCTGATCTTTAAAAAAATCAAAATAAACTGAGGATAACAGGCCCTAATAGTAAAAAATGATAACTTCCAAAGACAAAAAACTTAGCCATATATGATTTTTGATGTATGAAGAGTGACTTACTCTATTTCTGAATCTATGGAGCCCGGTGAGGGTTGATCAGGTTCGGTGGGGTGCCAGAAAACTCTAAAATGATATGGTGATCCGCCATACGTCTTCTGAGTGAATTCTCTACATTTTAATGATTCAATTTCCGGCATGAGAGCGAGGAACTCCTCAACTGAGCATAGACCGTTGATTGGGCGGTTTTCCGGAGCCGGAAATGTGGCGCTGGAATTGGAATTCGTCATTGGGTGGGTGGGATTTTTCGAACCTTCAATCATCTATCTGTAATTCTGTAACTGCAGGAGATAAAATATTAAGTCGTGGAGCTAGGGTTTCTCATTTCCCGCGCAAAATAACTGTGGGTAACCCGCCATATCTTGTGTTTTTTTCCCGGGTCATTTCCAATTGTTTTATATGTCTACATTTTATTCTTTTTTCCCAAAGGAAACTAGAAAATTTATTAATTCGATCATATATAAATTAATGAAAAGAAAAAATAAATAAAACTACGTAGTTTTGATTATAACCGCCACATAACTATCACAAAATCACCATATTTCGGCGCTTATAATTTTCATGCATTATTTTTTGTTTTCTTTAATTTTACTTTTTGTTTACACACACGGTTCTTACTGTTTAGAATTAGTATTTTTGGTATTATAAAAATTTATGATATTATAATCTTATAAAATATACATTTGTATTTATCCTTTGTGTTTTGTGATCGTGAGTTGTGTTACTTTTATTTCTTATCCGCACAGACGTTCATTTCTTACTTCTTAGGATTAGTATTTTTAGCATGTTTAGTAATTTATGGTTTTATAATCTTATTAAATATAAAATTGTGATTACTTCTGTTTTTTTATCATGAGATGCGTTAGTTTTATTTTTTATACCGATGTTTACTATATACGGGTATATATCAAATACATGCATAAATGTGGAAACCATATATTTACATATGGCATTAGTATATTTTGTAGGAGAAGGTAGACAACTAATATAAGTGGATGAAGAGACATATGTATATTATCTCTATTGCTGGTTATCTTGAAGTGTTGATTCATCAAAGTTTGCTGAATATGGTTTAATCATATTGGGCCCTAATAATAACCTTTAACTGCTACCTTTCTAGGTTTAAAAGGTATTTCTTGAATGAAATTGCTACTTTTTATTGAATGTAAAATTCTGTGAATCAAAGGTGGAGAGCGAATTTGTGATGGCGAGGATAAGGAGGACAGTGGCCATGGCAGTAACGTATGTGAAGGGTGTGGTGTTAGAAAATTGTTGCAGCGGCGACGAAAATAATGATGATGAACTTGGGCGCCATCGGTTATCAAGGATCAAATGAAAAAAAAAAGTTTTGTATAGGAGAGTTCACTGAATTTCGAGTGGTTTATGCTGATACACATCAAGCTGGTTTGTGTTTAATTACCTTATTTTTGTTTTTTGTGCAATTTTAATAAATAGAATTATAGGTATGTCTTTGTAGGGATAAATTCATCAAAGTATATAGATATTGCTTAAAAACGCATTTGATTGATATTTTGAATTGATGAATGTACTCATATTCATTATTGGTTAGGTAGCAAAGCTAAAGATTTCATTGAGTATCTGAAAAGTTGTGGAGTTGAAGTATTAATCTACATTGGCATGGTGTTTATTCTTAACACTAAAGAAAAACCATTTTTGACTTGACGTGAGGATTTACTTTGCATTTTGTGTACTTTGAAACAATGTTTTAGATAGACTTCTTTTCCTTTGTAAATAATAATCATATGTGAGTAGAATTTCAAATTTATGTCACATATTTACAACTTTATTCAAAATCCTGTCACATAATAATATATTACAATGCTCAAATAAATAAATTTTGAACTAATAAAATAAAAATAACTCAATAATTCATACATTATCAAATAGAATATAATTATTATATTGTGATGATGATCATGATGATGATAACGAGTAAGGGTATAAACAAGAATGAAGTTAAATAAACCAGTACTTAATTTCAAAAGGATTATTTTTATTAAAATGATATTATTACATATCTTCTTTGAGTTGGTTTCTGGAGTGACCGTCTATATTATAACTATAATATAGACCAAGGACTAAATTAAAATATGAAAGGAAGGAGATTCTTATTTGCAAAATTTGCGAAAAGTACTGTTCACGGCACTGTTCACGCGCATTGTTCACGCGTACTGTTCACGCAAAGAATATGTACTCAAATAAGCTAATATAATTTCTGTATTTTAAACACTTCTAAACACAAAAGAATTCAAGTTGAAAGACAAGTTTCCATATTATAAACACCATATTTTAGGTATATAAAAACTAGGGTGTTTAGGTTACATAATGTTATGTTAAGTATAGTCAAGTTTCACCAAAGTTTTCAGACTAAAAATTCAATTTTTCACAATCATCACAGTTTTCAACCTAAACAATCAAGTTTCACAAAAACACAGTTTTCAGCCTAAAAAATCAAGTTTCTACAATCACTCTAGTTTTCAGCCTAAATAATTAAATTTTCACAATCTTCACAGTTTTCACAATAAATAATCAAGTTTCGCAAACACCAAAATTTTCAACCTAAACAATCAAGTTTTCACAATAAAAAACAGTTTTCAACCTAAACAATCAAGTTTTGCAAACACAACCATAGTCTAAAAAATATAGTTTTCAGCCTTAATAATCAAGTTTTCACAATCACAGTTTTCACATTAAAAAATCAAGTTTTACAAACACCACAGTTTTCACAATAAGTAATGAAGTTTCAACACAAATCAAGAAACCTAGTTTTCAAGTTAAACACATAAAATTTCATATGCAGATAATGAAGAATTAGCATTACAACAGCAGAAATTAACACAATCACATATGCCGCCTCCGGTGGAAATCACATATCACAACAACAACTCCCAGCAACAACAACGCCTCCGGTGGAAATCACATATGCCCCAGTCCGTGCCCGAGCTTGAACCCCATTCCCAGTCCAATGATTTATGTGAGAGCACAAATCTGATGAATCATGACATAAATCACAGCAATCAGAGCATACATAGACATCACAGAATAGATCAACAGCGAACCAGCAGATCCTAACATTATCACAACAATCAGAACATAAATCGGAATACAAATCATCACAGCAATCGAAACCACATTAATCAGAACTAAATATGAAATGAGAAGTTACCAGGAGTCGGAACCGATCGGAACGAGTTGAACGCCGACAGGAAGACGAGTTGAACGCCGATCGGAAAACGTTCTGCAGCTTGAATCGCCGATCAGATTTCTGAGCTCTGTAGAATTTGGAGGAGAGGGGAAAAGACGCGTTTCAGAATTTGGGGGAAAATGGTGATTTACTGTTCACGTGTATATATTACTTATCAGGTTTCAGAATTTGCATAAAAAAGACCTGCCAAAAGTAATTTGCAAGATGGGGGGCCGCGTCAATTTATAATTGCAAAACAGACCGTCTATATTATTGATATAATATAGACAGTTTATTTCAAGACTAATGTATCTTTCTATCTACGAGAACTCAACAAATATTTTGTATATTTCCTCAAAAAAAATAAAATATTTTGTATATGATTTTCCTTATGCATGAGTTTAAAAATTTGGAAAATAATTATTTATAACTACATACTTTGTAATATATATTTGATGAGATTTCAGAATTTGACATATAAATTTAAATAACTTTTAAAATAATGGTAATAATATTCAATTTCATTACTTGACTTAACTTAAAATTACTTAAAATGTGGTCCATTCAAGCAAGTACTAGAATGGTGTACTTGGTGATATCTATACGTGGCAGAAGGAGGGAAGTTTGATTTTAGCTATGCTGTGACCGGCATTGATACAGAGATGACTTAGTTTTCTTGTAATATTTTTAGACACATCTCTGATATCTCTCTTTGATTCCAATATTAGATCGGAATATAGCCTTCGGGCAACAAATTGCCACAGTTACCCCAAAAGGGTTTCATGTGTAATATTGGGTTTCAAACCTGATCATGTAATTTTATTGTTTTTATTAGGGTTAAGGAGCCGTGAATAATCCTCCCGTTCACTTGGATGGTTAAATAAATTAAAAAAAAAGTACTCTTATGTAATAATAATAATGGTATTAGAACATTCAATTTTCTTAACCCTTCTAAACCTTACAATAAAGTTTTTATACGTCTCCAAAGTAAGTTTAACGATCTATATTTTAATTTGAACTACTTATTTTTTAAAGTTAAGATTACATATTTTTATATAAAATGTCCTGTATTTTTTCATTAAAATATATTTTTATTTTAAAACTAAAATGAAATTTTAACTTATAATATATTCTAAAAACTTAAATGTATAGTGGTAGCCTCACACGAATTTGCATTTGTTTTTTAATTTTTTGGAAAAAAATTGTCCAACTCCTACTAGAATATATGAAATTGATATCTATTCGTACTATCACATTTTAAAGATAGATAAACTAGATTGTTGATATAAATGATTTTTGTAAAAATTGTGATATAAAAATTAGACAAGTTCTTTTGAAAATCTAACTTTTCTTAACACTATGAACTAGCACCATATATAAACACTACACATTTTTAATTAAAACATTACATTTTAAAGTGAACATATTTTTTTCCAATTAAACATGGATTGTGTATAGGCTCCAAAAACCTTATAATAAAGTGTATCATTTATACAACTTGATGAGTAAATTAATTTAAAAAGCCAGAAAATCCAGATGAAGCCTTTATTCCATTTGCCTTGCCAGTTGCCTCCACACTCCTTGTTGGCGGGAGATGGCCATATTTCGAAATCAAACTCTAAAGTGGCCTACCATTTATTTGTCTCTTGCTTGCCAAGCATTCATAAACAAGAGAAATTATACATGCATGTCCATGTTTACTATTAATGCAAGTCTGAAAAACATAATATGTAATTCTAAATTGTACTAGTGCATCCAAAATATTATATTTTGGACATGCATGTTAGTAAACATGGACCTGCATGTATCACCACCCATAAAAAGGATGGCCTCCCACGATATATATATACCTCCCAAACAGTTTTCACAACTTGCGAATTCTCAGACGAGCTGCATTTTTTGTTGATAAGCTTCATCTTCGACCCCGTGTCTAGCTTCCAGCCTTGTTCTTGATAATCTCTCATGCCGCACTGCAAAAAAGTTGGGTGGGATCTGAGAAGGAATGTTTATTCCGCTTGTTCAATCTGTAAATTAAGCATTACTTGGTGAATAATAAGGATCGACGATCTATTGTGTTAATTTACGCATTACATGTATCGCGAACATTACTCTATATATAATATCAGAGAATACTTGCATTTACTACATAGGGACCCATGCATAGCTCTCACGTCAAAGGTTCAGGAATAGTGTGATAATCACAACCACAACTTAGATTAGGTTTTGCACTACTACAAACACCCCATCTAAGACACAAATTTAAGCCGCTTAAGGGGAAGTGTGGATTTCCTCCTTGCAAGTCACTTGCGAACTCGCAAGCCTCTCGCGCTTGTATCTAAAAAACCTTTTAAGACGGAAATGACCTTGTATAAGGCGGATGAGGTTACGGCGTATAAATTTTATCTGCCTTAATAAATTTATGTGGTTCCGACTTCAGGTTCATGCCAACGTAGCAAGCTCATAACACATGATATCGATCTTATGAGTTAAGCAAATATATGACTAGCGAACCGTTAGCTACTGTGATCATTATTTGAATCAACGATGACCACTTACGATCTCGCAATTGTGTTCGTTAATCTCAAAATTAAAAGCTACGATACAAGTTTTGATGTTGTAACCATATCTGTTTGGTTTTCACTATTTAGGTACTACGTGTAAATTGCTCTTAAGTGATAGTTGCGAGTTCGTGAAGGTAACATTCTTGGCATCAGTAAAAGTTACGAACTCGTAAGTTAAATCGATTGCCAGCCTAGATAGTTGCGATGTCGCAACGATTTGGTATAAGAAATTTAACTATTTTCCTACTATTAAAACACACAAAAATATAAATTTGAAAGGTTGAATGTAGTGGGTTTTTATCTAGTCGCACACCTTTGATTAGTTGAACTTTGTTCGTTGTCCCCTTCGTATCCAAGGTGGTTAAGGTATGTCATGATTTTTCAAGTGTTTTAGTTTTCGTATAGAATTTTGTTGTTCATATTTAAAATTTGGCTTTTCGATTAGTAAGATGCTCCAGTATAAAGAATCCAAGGTAGGGCAGTATTACCAGACAAATAATTATGATTAGTCACCTTAGAATCATTTGAATAACGATACTCCATTGGTCCTTGGTCAAGGCGGGGTCGAAGGCTTGCCGATAAAAATCGGTGAAGAAGACATCAACGTTAACCGGTGGTGGAGAAACAACGGGCATAATAGTTCCAACAAATGGAACTCCTGAAGAACACGAGTAAAAATATGGGTTGAGCGGCAGTGAGTTTTTATCTAATTGCACACCTTTGATTAGTTGAACTTTATTTGTAGTCGCTTCATATCCAAGGTGGTTAAGGTATGTCATGATTTTTCAAGTTTTTTAGTTTTCGTATAGAATTTTGTTGTTTATATTTAAAATTTGGCTTGTCGGAAGGTATGAAGCTCCAGTATCAAGAATTCAAGGTAGGGCAGTCTTACCAGACAAATAATTCGGATCAGTCACCTTAGAAGACATTTGAAAAACAATACTCCATTGGTCCTTGGTCAAGGCGGGGTCGAAGGCTTGCCGATCAAAATAGGTGAGGAAGACATCAGCGTTGACCGGTGGTGGAGAAACAACGGACATAGTAGCTCCAACAAATGGAACTCTTAGGAAACACGAGTAAAAATATGGGTTGAGCGGCAGTGGATTTTATCTAGTCACACACCTTTGATTAGTTGAACTTTGTTTGTATTCCGCTTCGTATCCAAGGTGGTTAAGGTATGTCATGATTTTTCAAGTGTTTTAGTTTTCGTATAGAATCTTGTTGTTCATATTTAAAATTTGGCTTGTCGATTGGTATGATGCTCCAGTATCAAGAATTCAAGGTAGGGCAGTCTTACCAGACAAATAATTCGGATTAGTCACCTTAGAAAACATTTGAAGAACGATACTCCATTGGTCCTTGGTCAAGGCAGGGTCGAAGGCTTGCCGAAAAAAATCGGCGAGGAAGACATCAACGTTGACCGGTGGTGGAGAAACAACGAACATAGTAGCTCCAACAAATGGAACTCTTGAAGAACACGAGTAAAAATATGGGTTGAGCGGCAGTGGGTTTTTATCTAATTGCACACCTTTGATTAGTTGAACTTTATTTGTAGTCCGCTTCATATCCAAGGTGGTTAAGGTATGTCATGATTTTTCAAGTGTTTTAGTTTTCGTAAAGAATTTTGTTGTTCATATTTAAAATTTAGCTTGTAGATAGGTATGAAGCTCCAGTATCAAGAATTCAAGGTAGGGCAGTCTTACCAGACAAATAATTCAGATTAGTCACCTTAGAAAACATTTGAAGAACAACACTCCATTGGTCCTTGGTCAAGGCGGGGTCGAAGGCTTGCCGATCAAAATAGGTGAGGAAGACATCAGCGTTGACCGGTGGTGGAGAAACAACGGACATAATAACTCCAACAAATGGAACTCTTATGAAACACGAGTAAAAATATGGGTTGAGCGGCAGTGGGTTTTTATCTAGTCACACACCTTTGATTAGTTGAACTTTGTTTGTAGTCCGCTTCGTATCCAAGGTGGTTAAGGTATGTCATGATTTTTCAAGTGTTTTAGTTTTCGTATAGAATTTTGTTGTTCATATTTAAAATTTGGCTTTTCGATTGGTATGATGCTCCAGTATCAAAAATCCAAGGTAGGGCAGTATTACCAGACAAATAATTCGGATTAGTCACCTTAGAATCATTTGAATAACGATACTCCATTGGTCCTTGGTCAAGGTGGGGTCGAAGGCTTGCCGATAAAAATGGGTGAAGAAGACATCAACGTTGACCGGTGGTGGAGAAACAACGGACATAGTAGTTCCAACAAATGGAACTCCTGAAGAACACGAGTAAAAATATGGGTTGAGTGGTAGTGGGTTTTTATCTAGGGAAAATATGAAATACGGGCAGTATAACTTTTAAAATTTAGAAGTGGGGTGCAACTATTGGTTAATCTCTAAAAAGGACGGTAATTATTAACTAAACACTATTATTAATTTCTAAATACCGAATTGACACTAATACCCTCATAACTTTTAACGTGATTAATAAAACATATCCAAAGTTCAGATCATAATCGCCATGACTGTGAGTGTCAGTTCCTGCAGATTTTCAGAGCGCTGCGGCGGAGATGAATTAGTTCGTTGTTCGTTGTTCGCGAGTTGCATGAACATAAGCTTTTTAAGTATTATCATTGAAACTGTAAACATTATGCTTACTTAGACGGTAAGGAGTTGACTTCAATATGGGGGAATGGAGGAGTTTCGAACCTTAAGAGAATCTGAACCATCATTTTCTCCAGTAGAAAGAAGCTCGCAGCAATGAACATCAGAACTATGATGATTAGTTTCATTCCTTGCAGACGAATTGAGCTCTGCTGTAGCGCCCTTATATCTCAAGGTTGCTTTATCACAAGCCATGGCTGCTTTGTGTTTGTGTGAACCTGCTGAATTTGAAACATGTTGCGGATCAGCTTCATGACTTATGACATTACTGCAGTGATCGGGAAACTTGAGCACTGCTTTGTGTCCTTGAAGCTTTAGGGAAGCTTTATCATAAGCCATGGCTGCTTCCTTTGCAGTATTAAATGAGCCTAAGTGTCTACGCGTAATTCTTGCGATGTTTGATTGTAAATTGTTATAATCGATGTTCATTGCATACTCGAGAAATTGGATGTCTGTGCTATCCATGTTTTCTTTTGCATTAAATGCTGCTATTTCTTTGGATGTTTTGACATGAGCGTGTGACGGGTTCATCGTCTCAGAAAAGAGGCTTCAAACTATATATGCTCGTGTTTCATTACGCTCTTGTTTGTTTAATTTTTTTCCCAGGCCATGATTTAACACTGGGTAATTATATTTGTAGATTCCAACTATATATGCTCTTTTTTCGCTTGGCCTTAATCACGTTAAAAAGCAAGCTCCCGGTTTTTTATTAATCACGTTAAAAGTTATGAGGGTATTAGTGTCAATTCAGAATTTAGAAAATAATATTAATTTTTAATTGATAATTACCGCCCTTTTTAGAGATTAAGCAATAGTTGCACCCCATTTCTAAATTTTGAAAGTTATACCGCCCTTATTTCATATTTTCTCTTTTATCTAATTGCACACCTTTGATTAGTTGAACTTTATTTATAGTCCGCTTCATATCCAAGGTGGTTAAGGTATGTCATGATTTTTCAAGTGTTTTAGTTAGAATTTTATTGTTCATATTTAAAATTTGGCTTGTCGGTAGGTATGAAGCTCCAGTATCAAGAATTCAAGGTAGGGCAGTCTTACCAGACAAATATTTCGGATTAGTCACCTTAGAAAACATTTGAAAAACAATACTCCATTGGTCCTTGGTCAAGGCGGGGTCGAAGGCTTGCCGATCAAAATAGGTGAGGAAGACATCAGCATTGACCGGTGGTGGAGAAACAACGGAAATAGTAGCTCCAACAAATGAAACTCTTAGGAAACACGAGTAAAAATATGGGTTGAGCGGCAGTGGGTTTTTATCTAGTCGCACACCTTTGATTAGTTGAAATTTGTTCGTATATCCAAGGTGGTTAAGGTATGTCATGATTTTCAAGTGTTTTAGTTTTCGTATAGAATTTTGTTGTTCATATTTAAAATTTGGCTTGTCGATTGGTATGATGCTCCAGTATCAAGAATCCAAGGTAGGGCAGTCTTACCAGACAAATAATTCGGATTAGTCACCTTAGAAAACATTTGAATAACGATACTCCATTGGTCCTTGGTCATGGCGGGGTCGAAGGCTTGCCGATAAAAATCGGTGAGGACGACATCAGCGTTGACCGGTGGTGTAGAAACAATGGACATAGTAGCTCCAACAAATGGAACTCCTGAAGAAACACGAGTAAAAATATGGGTTGAGCGGCGGTGGACTAACCTGGAGACTGCAACGGCTTCAACCATAATTATTATCAGCGAAATAAGAAACACGTAGAACAAGTCGAATGGTTGATCTTCAGTGTCGAAATATCCAAAAGATATATGGTTAAAAACATTGGAAAAGGTGTCCATTGTAGCTAAAATAGTAAGTTACGGGAAAATGAGGCACGTATAGGACGAAAAGTGCCAGGCGCATGTACTCAGACGCTACACTTACACCTGAGGTACGGGTAGGCGCATGAAGACACCCGCTGTATTGGCGTGTGAATCTGGCTGATACAGGCGCAACTGAAACAGGCACCAGGGACGGCGGTCGAGTAGGGACGACAGTCAAGCAAGACGGCAGTTGAGTAGGGACGACGGTCGAGTAGGGATGGCCGCCGAGTAGTGAACAATGGAGCGATCGATGTCGGTTGAACGCGAGCAGCAACACTATCGGTAGTGGCGAGAACAAGCTGAAAGGAAGCAGCAAAGTCGATGGAGCAGAATGGAAAGTCGGAAAAATATTACGTCAGCAACTCTGGCGGCGGCGGGGACACGGCGGCGTCGGCGAGAAAATGCTAATCGGTACTTTAAAAAAACGTGGATCAAAAAATAAAAATTATAACTTTAGGTCTGAGGATTTTAAGGCTGTGATACCATGTAGAAAATAGTGAATATAATTGTGTGTTTATTACTTTGGTGAAGTTTACAATGTATAGGTCTAGACAGCTATTGCAAAAGTCAAGGTTATATTCTAGTCTATCTCTACGCACGTATACACCTAGTCAATCTTATCTACGGAAGATTGCCAACTCAAGAACAAATACACAGTGAAAGTCAAATTCCGATCTACGGTTAAATTTCGAACTTCTGCAGTGAAAGTACACTTGAGGGCATTAGTTTGAGTGGTTTATAATTCTCACACGCTAATAATTAAGCTGTTAGATGATAGTTCGTTTTTCTACCAAATAAACCTGCAAACAATTCAGTTTAAATTCAAGTATAGAGTAAGCAGGGTCGATCCCACGAGGAACAGTGTAATCAGATTCTTATATCTAAAGATACAGATTTTGGTTAGAAACCACCTTTTATGTTGAAAGAGTTTGTATTAACTATCTAAGAACTAAACTAAACTAAACTAAGAAGCAAATAACAATTAAAATAAACAATGCAAATAACACGAAGACACTCAAACAATGCAATCCGATTTCAGGTAAATCCACATCAACAATTCATTCGATCACTGGCTCAGTAATTTATTAAATTGTATAAACCAATCAGTTATACACCTTCGAGAATAGCACACCCGGTCCAATTTCTTCTTACTTTGTCAATAGCCGGCAAGAATAGCTAAACTAACTATTTCTCTAATCAAGATACAACCTAGCCGGAATAGCCTACCTAGATTTAATATCTCAACAGCATTAAGCACCAAAGAAACCCGATTCAGATAATTTATAATCAGACAGTTGTCACAAATTATCTACCCTGTATTCCCAACTATTGGCGTATAGTTTCACCACTAATTGAATCTACCCCCTAGATACAGATAAATAGAGGAACTCAATTGGCACTATTCCAAATAACAGAAGACTGATCAGATTTCAAGCAATTCAGAAATAAACAGGATACACAGAGAATAACAAGGAATCCACACAACATAATTATCAAGCACATTTAGGCCTCACATATGAATCATAGTTAATGCTTCAAAACCCTTACCAGAAACAAACCTAGCTACTAAACATATTAAACACAAACAAATAATTAAACATGAAACTAATTATAAAGAAAAGTAAAAGAAAACTTAGTCTTGATCAATGATGAAAAACGTATGTGTTGGCTGGCTCCAAAGCCTACGGATGGCCTCCAAACTCCGGAACCCCCAAAATAATATAATGTCTAAGTATATATAGGTTTTAGGGTAAACGAAACCCTAATCCGAATATTACAAGGAATTGGACTAATAAATTAATATATTATAATATAAATGGGCCTTCAAATAAATCTTCATTGTCTTCTCCATGTAGCCCAGTTAAGCCCAATTTATTAAGACCGCGACTGCAACAATTTAGCATTTCTTCAAGAACGTATAACTGATTAGTGATCGACATGTCGAAGCATAACTTAGCCGCCCGTAGAAAAAACCATTAATAGAATTATATCTTCAACTCGCAGGCGTCTTCTTCTTCTCGGAATAATGGAATTGACGATCCATTATCCGTTGGAGCACACTACCTCATTAAAAAAATCTTTCGGAAAAAGAGTGTAGTGTCTAGCTCCTCGCCATGGCTCCAAGTGCTTGATTTTGCATCTTTTTCAGCGCTTTTCCATTTGATTGTATTCCACCATTTTTCTTATAATTCCTGCACCAGAAACACTTTCGTGCACATCAAATGGCAAAAGAGAGATATAAAATCATATAATTAGATGCATAAAATACGCCTGATCATTAGATTCATCAAGTTACAAAAAAATATTGCATAAAAAACTGCACATCACGTAATTTACCCATGCTACTAGTTTTGTGTTTAATTTTTATGTGTAAATATCCCATTATCAAATACATTCCCTTCCAATTGAATGCATAATGTTTACTTTGGTTTTGGATCTCACCACAAAATCTTTACTGTGCTGTGTAATTATTCACATTAGTTTTGAAAACATATGCAAACTTTCAACCACTGAACACCATAAACTTGAAAATGGCATCAGTGATTGAAAACAACCTTTCCAATGCATAACTAATCTACCCATTGCACAATAATAGTCTACAAGAACAAGGGGATACATAAGCCACATAATATGTCTTCAAATCATTTTGAATTTTTGAAATTGAAACAAACAAGATATACTCTAGCAGATATCAAGAGCATCATCATAGACTAACTTCACTTTAACAAATTCTTGCTATTCAAGGACAGAATTGGATGCCATTGTATGACAGTACAGGCACATCAACGTAACAATGAACGGAAGAAAATCATTAATATACACAAACCTTTGAAATGATGATCATTTCAAGTTACCACGAAAGATCAATAGTTCATTGCAAATTATAAAAACATAGAAAGATCAATAGTTCCAAGAAATCTGATCTTAACTCTTCATACAACATACTGAGTACAGAAATCAAACTACAGAATGAGCTGAAAGATCACTAAGAGATGGGAAAAAGTGCCAACTCCATTGTAGACTGTCCTGCTGCTTTTAGAGCTTGCACATGAAAGTGCAGATCTTTATCGCGAGATAAGTTGATCCATCTACCACCATCATATTTATACTTCATTGTATACTTGTCATCTTCAAATTGAAATGCATCGCCCAGCTCCATACGCAGGGCTTCAATCCCCGAGTTGCAGTTCAGAGAAAATAGTACAGTATCATCGTTGTATGTTGCAATAACATTAATCTCACCATTTACTGTTGCATTAGCTTTACCAATTGCGCCTGTAGAGCTGGTATTTGCATCCTCTCTAGCTCTTTTATTCAGAAAAGTACCAACCTCGACATAGTCAGTATCTTGGACTTGTGCTGCTGATCGAATGTTGTACCATCCCTTTCTCTTGTTTAGAGGCAACCATCCTATAAATCACACATATATTTCCAGACAGGTATCAATAATTCATCTTCATTCTATAAAATTAGGCATGAACATACTCATGTATAAAAAGAAAATTAAGATGGTGATGTAGATCAGCACCTTCAAAATCTTCTGCTGGATCTGTAGACTGTCTTAAACCCTCCACCAGCACAGGTACAATGGAGTCACCATTGTTAACTGTTCCAGGTGTTTGATCTGGAGCTTCAGGTGTTTGATGCTTTTGAGATACGTCAAAATAGAGAAAGTTACCGGCATCCGAGTGAGAGTACTGAACACAGAATTCTTTATCAGGCCCTAACTCAAAAGGAATGGAGGTATTGAATTGAGCAGCCTGGCTTCTGTGACAATTCTGAGCCAGTGCAGACAGAAATGACTGTAACTGTATCCCAACATTTCCCAGATCAGAGTTTTGCTGGGGTGGAAGAAACACTTCTAGTATAATATCATGAAGCCTTGGATCAAGAGATCGCACTGGGACTGCAAAACAAGCAGTAAGGCCACGTGACCGAGTGAAATGAACAAGAGGGTAATCAGAGATGCTGAACTGACTCGTGTCTGCGAGAAAGCACGCCTTTTTCTGAGAATATGCTCTTCCAACCAAACCTTTCCCATTTTTAACAGAATGCCATCCATTTGCAGGATTTGACTCATCATCTACAAAAGGATTACAGCTAGAAGCATTCCCCCAGCCTGTCCAGCGGCAATACAGTCGAGTGAAGCGGCTAGTTTTATCACAAAAACAAGGAATCCATAACTGTATCAGAGGTACCTCGTGCTCTATCCTTACGAAATTTAGCACATCCTTGTACAATGTCGATATCAGCAAACTGTGAGTAACCTGGATTTGAAAGAAGAAAAATTTAATCAACATTTTGAACAAAAAAGTGATCTAATTGCACTAACTATGAATAATGATAAGTCAATAGCAGGCTTCACTTACTATATCACAATCCCCAGGATGTGAATGTTTATGGCTAAGAGTCTGAAGACCAACGGCCTACAAATGGCAACGATATAGAGATTATTTCAAAGAATTGCTACATAAAAGTAATAATCAAAGCAAATTGCCACATACCTCAAGCCGGTTCTTGACATTGACATACTGAAAACCTCCGGACGCTGTTGACAGGAATTCAAGTACTCCAACACATTTTCTATGTTCAAAGATCGGCAAAGCCAGATAATTTCCACTCAGTTTAGCATAATCCCTCATTGGAAAATCCTTCTTGGTGTAAAACTCCATCCTAGAGAATTCAGGGGATCCCCGAACAAACACCCTTCCAACAGGACCAGTAGCATTATTGGCTTCCACTCGTAGGTCCTGTTCCATGCAAGCATATCGATATCTACAAAACCTGATATCCATACTACCCATTCCAAACGGTTGTTCCAACACAGTGAGGATAGTTTGACCATAGCTATCTTCCTTAGCAGCCCAGAATTGTATGAATTTACTGCTGGCGTCATAATAGTACATCGAGAGAAGTAAACACTTTATCTTCACTTGAACTGACTGTGTCTTGCTTTTAGACCCGGAACAAACAGACATTGGTCTGTTCAAAAATCAAGTTGTTAACTTTTACCATAAAATTTAACATTCCTAGGATACCCTATATATGTTACAGTACTTTGTTCGGTGTAGTCCGGATCTTTCATATCTAATTAAACAATTACAATTTTTTCATATAACATTACAAATCGAATGTTCTTAGATAAATTATATTGCAACTTTTGCAAAATTGTACGATATGTTTAAAGAGATTTCAGAAAAGATATAGACTACATCACAAAGCAAAATAATGGATTGTGTATAGCAATCGAGTAAATAAAAGATGCTAAAAGTAAAAATAATATTAGATTTGGTGTATGGAAAATGACTTACAGTAAAACCCTAAAGCCTGGGAGAGGTTTGTTGGTTCCGATTGGGTGCCAGAAAACTCTAAAATCAACCGGCTTTCCATACAACTTCTGAGGGAATTCTTGACATTTCACCGATTCATATTCAGGCATGTTTGCCAGAAAATCCTCAACTGAGCATAAACCATGAACACCGTCGCCGTCAGAGAGTGTGGCAGGAGATGCATTGCCGAAATCTGAATTCGTATGAAATGATAAGAAGTTGGTGGATTGTTGTGGTTAATACAGTTTTCTTTAAACTTCAGTCTATCAATTTTTAGTTCTGTGACTGCAGGTGAAATCTTAAATAAGTCAGCTAGGGTTTCTAATTTTCCCGCGCTCAAAACATTCGATTTGGGGTTTTCCCGCCAAAATATTTTTGGGAAAGTTGGGAGTTCTAGAAATTTTTTTATTTAGTTTAGTTTCAAAATTTGAGAGCGGAGCGTAAGTTTTACATAATTTTTAAAAAGAGCGGTAACTTATCAACATATATTCATGTAATTTAATTCTTGAGTTAAAGATATTTATACCAATGTTTTGTACGCAGTTATAATTCAGTTTATTTTTATTTAATTTTATTAAGTTCATTTTTATTTAATTCTATTCGATTCAGTTTGGTTTGAGCTCACTAACTTACTCTAATTAAATTAAGATTATCTTCAGTAACAACTTAATATTTTAGATTAAATCAGTTAAATTTCATTAAATTTTACGAAGTTGGAATAGATTAAAATTATTTTGTATTGTGGTTAGTTTATTAAATTTTTTCAAATTCAATTTAAAAAACATGAAAATTATATTTAAGTGATATAAAATAAAAAATTTGCAAACTTAATAAAACTGAACTGAATTATTACAACTGGGATGAAACACTAAATTTGATTTAAGTTAACCAACATTTTAACTAAAATGAACTTCATGGAATTTGGCAAAATTGAATTGAATTGAATCCTTTCAACTTGAACTAAACTAAAATTCAACAAATATTAAAGCATTAGCCATTGTTGAATTAATTTTTAATCAAGTTTAGAATTCACGAAACTGAACTAAATTTATAATAAAAATTAGAGTACAAAATAGGGGTATATATGTTTTTAGTGCAAGAATTAAATCACATGAATATAGGGTAATAGATTGCCGCCTTTATAGAAATTATGTAAAAGTTACATCCCACTTTTAAATTATAAAACTTATACCGCATTTAATCAAAAAAATTTCTGTTTTTTACAAGTATTTTTAAAATTTTGACAAGAAAGCTATCTGTTCATTTTCATAATTTGTTTTTGAGAAAAATCCCTTGACTGGCCCTGCTTTAATTTATTGGGTGAGTCCTCAAGAATTCTTTTGTACATAGAACCTACATCTTGGGTACTCGAAATTTTTTTTATACATGGAACGTGATAGAAAAAGTTATCCTTACTTTCACTATTACAAAGAGTTTTATTAAAGACACTAATTTAATGCGTTTGTGCTGCTTTGATTTTTTTCCGCCTTTCACCAAGATTACGATTTCGTAGCATGTATTCGCAACTCTAATGAAAAATGCAGAAGGACGGAAACGACCATGTATAAGAAGGAAACATGTGTGCCTTGAATATATTATATTCAAGGTGTTAAATTTGGTTACGCCTTGAACACGAATTCATGTTGCGAACTCGTAACAAAGCTTATTCCCCGGAATTGACATGTTACGATATTGCAACTTAATCTTTTGTAGTGTGACCAATGTTACGATTACGAGATCGTAACATTGATTCGTTTGATTTAACGTTATTGTCGAATACAAGTGCGATATAGTAACATGTGACCTTCTAGCATTTTAGAAGTTTAGTCGCTATTACGAACTCGTTAGTTACTTACGTTATCACTTCCCTTCTTATTAAGTTTGTACTTGAAAATGCGCTGGATGTATGTGTCTGTCGATATTCGTAGCGAGATCGTAAGATATGTCGACAACAAAGCAAAAAGTTAGCAAGTTCATAAGTGGGGTGATAAGTGAATTGATGCTACGTAATTATCCCAACGAGTTGTCAAACACATGTACAAATTATGTATAAATAGTGAAGTGGGTTTTTTCAAGCAGGTGATTGTTGAGTAGGTGATCGTTGTGGGCATTGTATCCAATGCTTTTAAGGTATGTGATGACCTTTCTCGTGTCTTGTTGTTATATTAATGTCATTGTAGCCATGTTTAATATTTGTTGAATATTTATTGATTGAATTTGCTGGATTCTTATGTTTGTTTGTAGGTTGTAGTTGTAAGTTGTATGATACCGTATGTAGGATTGTTGTAGAAAAGGGAGAGCTAAAATCTGTTTGTTTAGGAAGCAAAATTGCACGGTTGTCAAAGGAGTATCTAGATTTGGTTGAACATTTTATCGATGTGGGCTCGAGGTATTCTAGGAAGAAATACATGGGCGGTGTTAGATGTGCATGCAAGGATTGTAGGAACAATGATGTATTCAAAGATGTTGATGTTTTGCGTGAGGATTTAATTTGTAGAGGTGTTGGTCAATCCTATACCAAATGGGTATGGCATGGAGAAGGTAATTATAAAGATGAGAATATGGAGTGAAGGTGAAACCTAGTGGTTTCAGTATACTTGAATCTGCATTGGTTTCAACAAGCAAATAACTGGCCGAAGAGATGTTTTAGGGAGTTGATGGATGATATAGATGTTCTGCTACGGCCACCCGTGGAAGGTCTACAGATCATGTTTGACGCCGGCATCAAGGACGAGAGTCGGAATAACTGCGGTTGCTTTCGACGTGGATGGAGTTTCCTCCGAGCAGTTACGGACGTCACACCCGGAGTCATCCAATGTAAGCAGAGGGTTTGGCTCTGGAATTAGTGCTGAATCTTGAACGCTCACTGTTGCCAGGTAACATAATCATTGCAGGAGACCATCTAATCTTAATTAGGGCCGTTAGGGAGATGGAAGCACCCTCAGTACTCTGCATGGATATAATCAACTCCTTGAAGCTTCATTTTGGAACGGGAGAACTTAAATATCCCTATTGGATTTCTAGAGATTTAAACATAGCAGCTCTGATCACTTCTAATGTGAAAGTAAATCTACGAGGTAGAATAGAATGAAGTAGTATCCCAATTTTTTTATTGTCAAACAATTCTGGACGTCTTCTAGAGCTTGATTTAATGATGATGTTTTCCTTTCAAAAACTAAAATAAAGAGATCAGATTAGGGCTCCAAAAAGTTTGCCGCCAAAGCCTTCAAATTAGGGTTTCAAATTAGGCGACCCGGTCATTTCTGTGTTTGCTGGGCCGGGTCAACCCGCTTCATAAGTTGACTTCACACTCTCCTCTTCCCGCTCGCCCACCCACTTGATGAATGGTCGAAAGTATCCCCTTCTTCGATCGACGCAACCACCAGACCGTGGCCAGTATCACCACCGGAGTATTGCCCAGTCTCTAAGTCGTTTCTCTCCTTCAAATTTCCGGCCGATTATTTACTGTGAAATTGTGGCGGCAAATGGTGACGGGAAGAAGTTTTCTGGGACCCAAATTTCTGGGGAATTTTAAGCTGCAATGGAGTCTGCGTAGAGTTTTGAAGCAAAGAACGAACTCAGAGTCCCTTAATGATGATTTGATTGGCTGCATACGCTACCTCGCATTCGCTTGCTCCGTTTCATGCGATAATTTCTGAGAATCCAGCTTAGTAGGTGTACTGAGGTAGCCTGATATTTCAGTCTGATGTTTATTTTTATGTTCTTTAGCATGTTAATCTCCCTCTATGTTTGTATGTTCAATGAATTTGAATTATATGTACATCAGTTGTTATATCCTAGATGTGGAGTATAGTGCATTGTTATTGATTCGGGCTGTAGAAGGTTTACAGCGGCATGTGATAAATCCCGTCAAGTCGTCAACTTAACTATATACGAGCAAAGAGGCATACCCTTATTACTTAAGTTAATCACTATGTGTAAGTCCACACGTAGTTTATTATGTATCACCAATGTTTCTTTTGTTGCTATCAAAAAATCGGAACTGAATGTAGAACTGTTCTGGAACTAGGAGTTCGTAGGCATGTATTTGTTTATCGAACACTTTTACCATATTGACATGTTTGGATAACTGTGTTTGTGTATAGTATGATAGATTGTGCTGGTCTTTGATCTCGGACCGTGTGGCTGTAATTGCTTGATTTGATTGTTGTCTATATGTTTAATCTTGGATCTGGTGTATCTTTTCAGTGTCTTCCTGTGTCCCGTTTCTGAGCCTGCTGAAAAGAGCTGACATTGTTTGGAACTTTCAAAGAGAGCCAGCAGGTAATATGTAGTTGATATGCTCTATGTGGTACTAATGTGCTTTTGTTTGCATAACTGCGCAGTTCATATAATTTTACCAGCACATAGCTGTTTGAGTAATGATTCTGGGATGCCAAGCTTTTTTATTTTTATTTTTTTTATTTATTTTTAAATTATATATTTATAAAAAGTCTGGGATGCCAACATAATCCTAGTCCACATCCTAGTTATTAGCTAACATGCAATTTGACTGTGCTTTACTTTCTTGTACAGTTGTACTGATTTTGACCCCCTGAGTTCCTCTGATTGACTGTGCTTAACTTTCTTGTCAAACAGCAGTTTTATTGTTAGCGATCCTTACTAGTAAGATTGTCAAATTTCATCCCTTGGTGATTCCATTCAGTTGAAAGGGATTATGGTCCTATTTAATTAATGGGATCGAACTGAGATAATAACTTGTAAATTTGCACCATGATATATAATAACTTAATAATATGTCTGGAATGTTAAATTTGTGCTGGCAATAGTCTGTCAGTGTGTCTGTCATTATGCTATATATTATATCAAGTAGTGTGTTCTATCTGACTGTATGCAAATCACTTTCAAAAAAGTCAATGATATGCATGTGCCCAGTTAAACTTGCTGAGTTGTATTTGGTTTAAATTAATAGCAACATGGAGTAGAGAAGACCAAATAATGTCAACTCCTCACTCCCTTCCTGTGAATCTGGGGAGTAATGCTAACAGCATAGTTTCAGAATCCTGTTCAGAAGCGTATGATCCACAGCCTTAGACTCCCCCTCTGATACTTGTTTTTTTTTGTTTTGTTTCAATTGCTTCAAAATGAGCATGTCATCTTCTCTCATTGATGCTATTAATTATGGCTTGCAAAAAATAGCCTCTATTCCCACTAGTGAGGAGCCCCTCCGATTGCAGCGTATGACTACTTTTCCTAAACTCTATCAGGCTTACACCCGAGTTCTGAAAAACTCCAAGTCACGCATCTCCAAGATGGATTATGTTAAATGTAATATCTTGAGATGTGTCCTCGATTCACACGTGTCCCTTCTTTGGGATGTGTTGCGACGAGACTTCTCTCGCCATCCAGTTCTCGTGAAGGATGCATTGAAGATGCTGTATGGAAGATTGAGATTGTTGAGAAGCTCTCTAAAGCAGCAGGCTGGTGGGAACATCGAGTATCAATTCGGAGTTCTGGTATGTGATTCGGGATTGTTGATTTGCTCACTTCAGCAAACACATGTTCAAGTAGATGTTTGGCTTCTTATAGATTTGCTTCAAAGATTTGATGATGCATTTGATGATGCTCTGGAGAGATATGAGTTGCAGCTTTGTGATTCTGACTCCACAAACATCATTGAAGATAAGTCTATCAACGTTTCTTATGGTAGTAAAGAGGGAGAGGAAGAGATAGCAATGCATAGTCAGTTGCCTCCTAAAAGTACCTCTCAAGTTGCTGGTTTCAAAGAAGATGAGCTGACTTCAATTTTGGATCAGCTAACTGGAGGAATTTCAAAGAGGTTGTGTATGGTTGCTATATCTGGAATGGCGGGTATGGGAAAAACTACTCTAGCTTTAAAAGTATTCAAAATTGCTTCTATCAGGTACCATTTCCAAGCTTTTGCCTGGTGCACCATCTCTCAAGTGTTGGACAAGAAGAAAGTGTTTGTTCAGCTCTTAAACCAAATATACCCGTCTTCAAGCTATTCACAGTATTCAGAAATGAATGAAGATGATTTGGCTAACAAGTTTCGTCAGAGTTTGAAAGGAAAGAAGTACTTAATTTTGTTGGATGATGTTTGGACTAGTGAAGTGTGGGACAGGTTGGCAACATCATTCCCAGATGATTGCACTCGAAGTAGAATTATCTTAACAAGTCGTCTGGATAGTGTTGCCCCTCGTGGTTTACTCGCAAATGGAGAATCTCATTCCCTTCGTCTACGGGAAGATCACGAGTGTTTAGAGATACTTACAGAAAAAGTATTCCCTGGAAAGGGTTGGCCACTTGAACTAGCTGAATTTGGGAGAAAAATTGCAGCGAAGTGTAAAGGGCTACCTCTTACAGCAACCATTGTAGCCGGACTTCTGGCAACAACAAAGAAAGAAGATTGGAAGAGAATTTTGGATGACTTGAGTTCTGGTGTTGTATCTAGTGCAGAACAATGCAATAATTTAGTGGAGTTGAGTTACAACCATCTATCAGGTGAATTACAACACTGCTTCCTATATTTTGGGGTGTTTCCAGAAGACTATGTGGTTCCGGTCAGCGAGTTAATTCAATTATGGATGGCTGAAGGATTGGTCAAAGATGACAGCTTCAGTAAAGTAGAGGATGTTGCAGAAGGATACCTGACTAGCTTAATTGAAAGAAATTTAGTTATGATCCTTGAACGAAGATCCATCGGTGGTGCCAAAACTTGTCGCATTCATGATGTACTACACGATTTTTGCATAAGAAAGGCGAAGCATAATAGCTTTTTCCACCTCCTACAAAGGTATGATCAACTTTCAGATTTTAATGAACCTTGTTCTTTGCAAAGATTGTGTATCCACTCTAAAACCAAATGATTTTGAGAGCTCAATGCTGTTTTGTCCGCGTGCCCAGTCTTTGTTGTTCTTCTCCACAGCAGAAGTAGCTTCAAGTTCTAGTTATATTGATACTTCATTCATCTTCCAGATCTATAAACTTGTTAAAGTTTTGGATATAAGTCGGTTATGTATAATGTCAGAGATTCCTTGTGAAATTCAGCTTCTTACTCAGTTGAGATACTTGTCAATTAAAAGTAATGGGGATATCTTTCCATCTTGGATATGTAATCTCTTCAACTTGGAGACATTTATATGGTACCTACGGTCTCCCGAAGATATTTCATTACCGGATACTTTTTGGAATCTGCAAAAATTGAAATATTTTCGCTTCTCCAGTGATACGTCTTACATTTATCTTCCCATTGAAAGTCTTGATAACTCCCCTGTTTTATCCGAGTTGAAAACCCTTTTGGGTGTTGCTATCAACTCCAGCTCCATGGTAAAGCAAATGAGAAAGTTTCCGAACATTCGTATGCTTAAATGTTATGTAGATCCTGATTTAGAAAGTCCCAACTTTGTTAAGATCGCAATTCCAGACTTTTTAAGTCAACTAGAATCGCTTTCCATTAAATGTAGTGGCAGTAGACTACTTATATGTGAATTTGGCTCGACTGAAAACCTGAGAGAAGTAATGTTGAAGAACTTCGAGTTGTCGAGGGATGCAATAGCAGTGGTTGGGAACATTCCCAATTTGGAGATCCTCAAATTAAAATCTTTATGCTATCCAGAGGGTACCTTGGAGATGGAAGAAGGGCAGTTCTCAAAACTTAGACTCCTGGAAGTGACGGATAACATGTGTAGTTTGGAAAGGTGGACAGCTTCGGATGAACAACTACCAAGTTTGCAGAATTTAGTACTAGATCAATGTTCCGAGTTGGAAGAGATCCCTTCTTGTTGTTTGGAAAATAGTTCGGCACTTGAGAAGATCCAAGTCTTTTATTGTGGTGCCATTGTGGAGGGTTTAGTGAGAGACATTGAGAATGTGCACATGGATTATGGAAATCCGGTTGAAGTCCGCATATCCAAAGGCACAATATCAGATATTCTAAAGAACTGTAAATTTCTTTGATGTGTAAGTTTCGCTTCTCTTCCTCTGTGCATGTTATTGTCATTTATAAACGTTCATGGTAATTTTCCCCTCTTCTCTGATTCTTCCCAATTTTCAGGCTATTCCCTATCCACCGAGTCTAGGCAGCTGCTAAATTAAAACAGGTATGATACATATGTCCCTCTCATTTTTGAATTGGAGTTGAGCGCTGGTCTATATTCTTTTGTGATTATGGAAGTTATTTTTCCGCCTGAATATTGAATATGAAGTATATCTACAAGACTACAAGCTATGGTGTATTTTGAAGGTTTTGTTTCTTTGTACTGCTCCATTTTGCATGAAGGTTTACAGTTCCTGAGAAACATTTAAAGTTACCATTGGTTGTCACTTATTTTGAATTGGTTTTGGGGTTTAATGTTGATGCTCAGGTTATTTGGTTTCAGATTTAGTTTTCTTATAGCAGTTGCATTGTGGCTTGAAATTTCATTGATATTATGTTTTGTAGGAGGCTGCTGAGTTGATCGTAGGCCTTCTTGTATCAATTGATGGCATGAACCGGAACAGCTGAATAGTGTTTGCAGACACATGTTTGTTTGATTTGGGATATTCTGCATCACAAAGAGCTTTCTCAACTTCGCCATCTCCATCTGTTAATGTATACAAATAGAACTCTTACGATTAGATTATAGATTTTCTACTTAATATATATAGATTGCACAATGGCTTGATCTGTATCTTCTTCTGCATACTGTAGGTACAAAAAACACGAGCATCCACAGCACCATAAAAGCTGCATTAATGTCATGAGAGAAGGTATAGTGCAGCTGATATTTTTTTTCTGTCAAAAGATGATCACTAATATCCATCACCGTCAGTCATAACCAAGTGTGAACAATATTTAGAAGCATATATGGATTGTGTTTAACTGAAGACTGCTGTCTTCCTTCTTTATGTAGATTCAGGCTTCTTCTGTGGAAATTCTGGTGCAATCTTCATTTGCAGGCCTTCATAAGGAGAACAAATGTGCTCTTCGATAGGACAAGGAGAACAAATTCTGAGCAGCACTTCATTTGCAGGCCTGGATTTCGTCAAGGCATGGTGCTATCTTTCTATGGAATTTAAACATCTGAGCAGCACCCCAACTGCAAGCCTGAAGTTCTCAAGGCAACTGCAACCTGGTGCTATTCTCTTCCAAATTGCATTTTTCTTTCGAAATTTCACTTGATTCTGTCTTGGTTCAACGAGGAGCTAAATTGAGTTTAATATATCGATTCGCTAAACTGCTCCTTGTTTTGTAAACTGGGTAGAAGTATCCTCAACTTATCAAGTGAAGGGATGAGTTTGGTGTGCTTAAAATGTGCTATATTTGAACTTAATTAGTCATATTTCTTACATTCTTTTGGAAGCAAGCTCTGGCTTAATTAGTCATATTTTTTCTTAAGAACCTGGCTTTTTTTTTTTACTTTATTTCTTATGAAAGTGTTTGGCTATCAAAGAAAACATAACAGATCAATTTGACACAACAAAATTGATGTACTTAAGCCATAATTACTTGCACTCATAAAATAAAGAAACTGCATTTCAAACTCCCTCCAAGGTGAAATGCATTAAACTAGATCTTACATAAATCTTACAGAGAGTCTAGTGTGTTATTACCGTGGGCTCTAAAATAAATGGAGATGATATTGTATATTTTTTTTATATATAATAATTATTAACGTTATAAGAGTGCCTAATTTTTTGGGATTTTTATAATTAAAAACATTGGTCAAGGTGGAAAACTCGAAGCCTCGTCTTATCACTGCTAATACTATAAAACCATACACAATTAGACTGAATCTGAATGAATCCACATGACAAAATAAAAATCCCTGACTCTCTCATTTCTCAAACCCTAATTCATTTCGTGGCCGCCACCAACCCATAATTCCGAGCAGACATGGATTGGTCATCCCTTGATCGAGATCTGTTGGGGGAGATTTCCGCTCGGATTCCGATCATCGAAGATTTCATGTCATTCCGAGGCGTCTGTACCTCATGGCGATCGGCTGCAAAAAAGGGCAAGCTCAAGCCGAGCCTTCCTTTGTCCATGATGAACGCCGACGAAGAACGGGAGCTTTACAGCCTCGAGAAAAAGAAGATCTCGATGAAGATCTCACTGCCTGAAGAAAAGTATAGAAGATGCATCGGAGCAGGATTCGGTTGGCTTCTGTTTGATTCAGGAATTCAGGTTCATTTGCTGAACCCTTTCACTCGATCAAGAATTGAGCTCCCCGAATCACTCGGAAGATTTGGAGGCTACGTATCAAGGGCCGTTTTATCTGCAGATCCATCTCGAACGCCGACGTTCATCATCGTGGTCATAGCCGGGAGGAAAAAGGGGCTGGGATTTTGGAAACCCGGCCAAAACACTTGGTCTGAGATAGAGGTAACTAATCAAGGTGCATTTTATGATATAATTTTTTACAAGGATAGATTTTATGGGATTAGCGACAACATTAGCTGTTCACTGGTCGTTTGGAATCCTTCCGAAGCTGATCTCCCCAACAACAAGGCGGAGCAATTAGTTGAATTTGATCTCCCCGACAACAAGGCAGGGTTTATGGTGGATATGTATTTAGTGGAATCCTCTGCAGGTGAGCTGCTGTTAATATCGCTACACGGTTTTTGGGGTAGTACAGGAATTGGAGCCTTGGGGTTTGATCTCACGTCACAAGTCTTCAATGAGATTACGAGTCTGGGGAACGATTCGATTTTCCTTGGGAAAAATGCTTCGATATCGGTCGCTGCTCAAGCATTTCCGGGTGTAATTAAACCCAACTGCATATATTTCTTGGACGATGGTTTGTGGAGATGGTTCAGTAAGGAAGGTCCCGAAGACGGGCTGAGCTTTGGGGTCTATAGTCTTGAAGATGGAAGCATTGAGTCACTGCTGGATATTGTTGATGATGAGTTTCCGGGGGTTTGGATTCAACCGCACTTTTAATTGGCCTGACACCATCTAATCCAGTGTTTAATTTGTTTTTGTGTCAGACGATCTTGTACTTTTAATTTTGCTTTAAGTTATGTTCTGTAGAAGTCTTGGTTTTTTTTATTTTTGAAGGATTTTCAGAAGTCTTTTATTGTTGAGAAGTCACAGTTTTAAATTAATTTCATGATTCTTATGAAAATGTGGTTCTCATTTTTATCTTGGTTTTGTACGATCATGAAGAACTAATAGTTTTGAAAATTGTACTGTTAGTTTTTGCGTACAATTTGATGCATTTGTTAATGTTAAGCTTTTCTTAAACACGAGATGCACTCTAATTAATATATACGCATGTCTGTGACTCTGTGGGAGGGATCCATTTTCCTATACCACAGGACGTTTCATTGAGTTTTTGTCATTTTTAAAGAGAAAAACATTCATCCGGATGATCCTGATATAAGCCTTATCAGGCACCAATAAGATAACGACACGTGTACAATTGTAATGTTTTAATTGGTTAAGATATTTTTAGTAAAGTTCTAAAACCCTAATTTAGAATGCCTAAACCCGTCTGGGTAATGATTGAACACGTGGTCTAATCATAAATTAGTTAAAAATGATGTGTCGTTATTTAATTGGTGCCTGATATTGCCAATATCAGGATGATCCTGATATATATTAAACTGATTTTTAAAAGATATTGTTGCCTTTTTACATATTTAGACGTATTTTTGATATTTTTCTTTTTTCCATGTGAGTAAAATGACTTCGTTTTACTTTGGGATTTTATTTTTAAATCCCCATGCGTCAAAACGACGTCGTATCTGCCCCAAATCAGTTTGCGCTTCCCCCTATACCTATGGCTATTACGATTCACAATCGGATGATGATGATGATTACGACTACAATTTCCGATGATTGGATACATAGAGAATCTCTCGCCGGTGTTCATCTCCACCGGAAATCCTTGCCTACATTTCTTCTTATACGCCATTCCAGATATTCCGGCAGCGGCGACTTGGGTTGAGATCGCAGAGGCGCTTGTGAAATGCACAGGGCGGTGGCGCTTGATGAGGACACGGCGGTGGCATGGAAGGATCAGTTTATTGGGAGAAATATATATGGGGTCACTAGTGCAAACACCCTCATCCACTGCACACGTTTACGGCGTTTGGCGCCGTTTTCCGTGAAAACACCGTAAATTTGTGTTTGCTATATCCTAAACTGGTCAAATTCGTCAGGTAAAACTGGCACGGCGCAAGTATAGCGGGAACACGGCGTTTCAAATAACCGCCGTGTTTTGGTGAGTTTAGTTACGATATCGTAAATATATACTTAAGAAGTCATGATATCTGAAATACAGGTTGAGTCCATAGTGAACTGAACGTGAAGACAGACGGTATCGTAAAGGTGCATGGCTTATTTGGGCACAAGTGCGAGATTCTAAACTCTGATAGTTTACGATATCGTAAATGTGACAGCTATTTTGACGGTATCGGGAATAGAATAAGGAAAATAGAGCGGGAATTAAAAAAAATATGTGATACAAAAGGAGCTTATTAAGAAGCGATACCGTATACGTAGTGATAATGTGAAACGATTTCGGAACACGGACACGTATTAGTTTATGATATCGTAAGTGGTGGACACGTTCATAGTTTACGATATCTTTATCACTCAAATTTTATAAACTAAATGTAATTCAGATATCGAAATTAGGGTTTTACATGGAAAAATCCCTAATACTTAAAGTGTTCTCAAATTCCTCCGGAGAGGAATGTAGCAAATCAATGTTATTGGCAATTGTAAAATACTTTCAATTTCGATAGTGTAACCTATGCAAAGTTGATGAACATGGTTCTTTAATGACCGAATAATCACCGGTTTAAGGTAGACCGATGAATCTTACTTGCCACACATGATAGTAACTCCCTTTTTAGATGATAGTCGTATTCTGACAGTCATCCCTAAGCCAAGGTGATAGTCGTGTTTCAACAGTTAATATTTTATTCTAAATTAGTCATATAAGTGACCTTCATCCAAGCCATTAATACTAATTATTTTACTACCCTTTTAAAATCGCTTAATTAAAATGTTAAAATAATTTATTCTTTATACTCGACATTCATATCTTATAACTATATTAAATGAATGCTAATACAATCATAAAATATACAAAAAAGTAAATTACAAAAATGATGACGTAATTAAGCACGTTTTTAGTATTATTATTCTAATTATATATTGCTCAAACTCAACTCGACTTGTTTTTTTCCTAAGACTCGACTCGTTAACCATTCGAGTCGTGTCGATCTTGAGTCGAGATACATCGAGCCGAGCTTATACCTAGTTTAGACCAAGTCGATCACGAATTACTCGCGAATTGTCGCGACCAATTAGCACCACTAGGCAAGATATATAACATGGAACTAAGTCGGATGTAAATCACATTTCTATCAATTGTGCAATGCTGGCACATTAACACATTTACAATAATATATTGGTCAAACTACTTACTAAATGGTGTAGTGGTAATGCTAATAGTTGCTACACGTCGAACATGAACGATGTACGTACAATAATTCTGACATCGTTGGATGCAAGCCTTCGAAGAATCCGTAAATTTCCATACATGTTATACATGTTTGAAATCAACCGTCTATGAATTATAATTTTCATACGATGACGTACTTAACTAAGAAACTAATTCCTATAATGTGGCTTAAATAATTACTAACAGTGATGTTTTACAATTTGCGAATTCGTAAACCGAAAAGTAAGTAGACGTCTACCACTTACGATATCGTAACGTGTACAGATAAGTAGGTGAAAACACTATTCTTCCAGCTTGGTTGATGGAATCTTGGCCACCCAAACCCCCTTTTTTGCGGGCTTTATCATTCCAAACCCCTACCCTCAACCCACAATTGTTCTTCATCTTCTACACACTCTATCTCCTAAGCTCTCTCTTCTCCATTCTTGCTCATTTTCTCCCCAAATTTTTAAGCCTCAAAACCACGAAATCCATAGCAATTTCTTCAAAACCACGAAATCCATTCCATAATTGGTTGTGTGTGAGGCAAGTTTGGGTCCTTGGCTAGTTTAGCAACCTTTGGAGATCCATATCCATTTTGCAAAAGGACATCCATCAAGTTCATATCCTATGTGCCACTAACAGGGTCTGTTGTTTGTTTATATGTGGTTTTCCATTGTCTTCATTCATGTTTTCGATATTTGTACATTTTATTGTGTTTGTGTAATGATTTGAGGAAAATATGTTGTTAAATTATTGTTATTATGTTATGATAGCTAGTTTCCTGATTTTTATGACAAAACGTTCAATGTTATGATTTAGGGGATAAAACTTAGGTGGGTATTGGCATTGGGTATAGGTATTGGGCACTGGGCATTGGGTATTGGGCGTTGCTTCGTAAGGTTCTAGATGTAATAGAGAGAAAAGAACACCCTGGGATGGCATTGGGTATAGGTGGGTGTGTGACCCAAATAGAGGCGTTTGGCTTTAAGGGTAGTATAGGAGAGCCACAACCCTTCAAAAACCGTAGTTTGCACTGAGTCAAATTGATAGATATTCTGCTGAGATTAGGGAGGTTAAGTCTATTGTTAAGACGTTGGCCAATAATAATAACTTCCCCCTACCTCCAATGTTTGGAGATGTTGATGCATACAGGATACCATTTTCTAGGAGATCACAACCTTCTCCTAGGAATATAGAGGTGGTGGAAGAGAATGTAGAGTTCTTATTTTTCATACTAATTTTTTGAATTCTTGTTTAAACTTTAACTTGTGCCTAGAACCCCTATGCAAGTAATATGTTGATGTTGGTATTGTAATTGAGGTATTGTAATTGCATTTCATTGATATATGCTTGTTTTTTACGTTTTTCGTTCAAATAAACGACTCTGACTTAGTACATATGCATCAAGTTCAAAAGGTAACGATCGCATTGGGAGTGTGGCTACTATAACATGCTTTTTTCTCACAAGTGCATTGAAAGTATTGAAACCGATAATTTTAATCTAGAGAAGGTACGTGCACAAAATCATGTCATACACCCGTCTTTTACAATATCGGGTTGATAGTGACAATATTTTACATGCGTAGGTTTTTGGTTGCGATGTCACACCGTACACAATCGTGGAGCTATATCGTAACTCCAAATGTTGAAATACATGAGGTATCTAAGTTAATACGTGCCAGAATCACGATATAGTAAACAAACAAAACATTTTTACCTCTTACGCTAACGTGAAAGTATACAACTTACGATATCGCTTCCCATAATGTTTTACACCTCTGTATTATTTACGATATTATTTACGATACCGTATACATATATACATTTTTAATTTATGATATCGTAAGTTAGAGTTATTTTGATTCAATCACGTTTTTGTACGAGACCGTAATATGCACCACGGTCTCATAGAAACGATATCGTTATAACTCCAATGTACCATGTTTTTCCGATATCGCCTTACTTAAATATGTCGTTCTTGCTCTATCGTAAACGCGGATGAATCAGTGCTTGGATGACACATTTACGATTTCGTAAATAGGTTTTTAAGGCGTTTTTTTCAACAGGCACGGCGGAAACCTCAACGCGGAATTACGGTGTTTCGGCCGTACGCCATGCCTGTGTTTCGGTTGTTTACGGCACACCCAGGCACCGCATTCCCTAAACGTCGTGAATATGGGGGAGTGACCGCCGTGAATGGTGTCCGTTTCCACTACTGGGTGTTCGGTGGAGAGGTGATTGGGGCAAAATTAGCTGACTTGCACCACTAGTTGTTTGACCAAGTAAAAAGACTAAATTTTTTTATTTGGTGAGGAAGTGATTGGAAAAGCTGGTTGGTACAAAAAATTAGCCTTTTCAAAAGGTTAGAAATATGAACGTTTTCAACCAACCAACTCATCTTTCAACTAAAATACATTTTTGTCCAATATAATATGTTTTCCTTTAAATTTTCTCAACTTCCCCACAATGTGGTTTCCTTCTTTCGCCTAGGGGTGTAAATCAGTTGAACCGTTCGTGAGCCAATCTCGAGAAACTCGGTCAAAACTCAAGTTCTAACACAAATTGACCAAGCTCGAGCTCGATCTTGAACTCGTTCAATTGGATAACGAGTCGAGCATTAGCTTGGCTCGACAAGTTTAGCGAGCCAATACGTATAGCTAAATATATTATTGATATTTTAGGAATAAAACAAGTTAGCCCTAACCAAAATTAATTTAGTTTTAGTCCTTTATATTCCTATGTTTTTGTTAAAATTTTATCAAAACATTTTAAGTTAATTAAGTTGACTTGATTTGAAATTTAATTTTTTGAGTTTAGCGAGTTCCATTGGTTCGAGTTGGAGCACAAATTCATTGATTTCATGAGTCGGTTTTGGAACTCATAATTAAAAAGATTAACGAATTCAGTTTGAGCTCAATTTTTTATGTTCAAAAGAGCTCGAATTCGACCTCGATGTCAAAACAATATTTAACAAGTCGAGTGTAAGGACACTATTGTTCGGCCTCAACTCGACTCATTTACACCCCTAGATTTCCGCCGATTATTAATTCGTTTACTGTACGCATGACATATTGATGCATACATGGTCCCTTTCTTTTTTAATTAAACAACAAAAACTCTCTACATTTACTGATTGGTTAATAATAATAAATGAGTTAGTTAATAAATATAATTTTTATTTTGTTTAAGTTGAGTTTTAAATAACATGTTACAAGCTAATAAATTTATATTATATATGATATAAATATTTTAAAAACTATACATTTAAAAAATATATAAAATTCCATAAATACGTTGTAGTAGTATAAGTTTAATATTTATAATTCATATATAAGCTACTTTTTTAAGGAAGTGTGAAATAATATATAAATTAACATTCATTAGGACATTAGCAATAAAATATAGCATGTTCTTTTAAGTCAATTTACTAGGTTGATCAATTAGTCAAACAATTAATACAATCAGCTAACACATCTAATGCAATCACCTATCAACTAACAATTAATAATTAATCACCAAACACCACCATAGTATCTTTTGCAAAACGATCTCTTTTATTTTTAAAATTTTATTATATATGGAGGCGAATTTTCACTACTAGAATATCAAGCCATCTAAGGCAGTTCATCCTTCATGTGTTAAGGCAGAAAACAAATGCCTTCCCTGGTAGTGACTTGAATGAGAAAAATCATCTAAGGCGGTTCCTCTTCCGCCTTAGATGTTTTTGGGTTTAAGGCGTTTGTTTCCGCCTTGGATGTAGGCTTATACGCCTTGCTAAACGCTTACAAACTCGCTAACGTGAAAGTCTGTATGATATTAATTGGCTCGTTGTATGATATTAACACCTGTCCCAAACAAATAGTTGATTGTTATGTTACTACAGCAACTTACGGATCGCCAGATGAAATACTAACGAGTTCGCTACATTGAAAAGCCTAGACTGTTATGAATGTGTACGAGACTGGTTACGACTTCCACCGTGCGGATCGCTACCAGTAGTTACGAGCTCGTAAGTGAACCTAGTTTTTCATATATTTATCTGTTGACGAGACTGGTTACGACAAACAGAGGCGAATCGCTCGGTCATAAGTAGCGATCTCGTTACAAGCCAAATTAAACAATTCCGGTTAATCAAAACGAGCCAAGTTACGACAGCCACTAGCTACTCGCTAGCAACACCGTAGCGAGGTCGCAACCGAACAATTGTTTTTCATAAAAATGTAAAAATTGTGAAAATGATATTATAAAAATATAATAAAAGTTGTTGGTTCGAGAGAGTTAACGATATCGTAAGTAAAACCGCTTATGTGTGTAGTAACGAGTTCGCTACTAATCTCGCTACCGTTAAACGACGTCGTTTTAGCTCTGGGTGAGCGAGAAAAAAAATGACGTTACGAGTAAGCTAGACATTCGCCTGGCATTGGCGTGTATGGTTACGATCTCGACAGAGATCAGATTGGAGAGGCAGAGAAGAACGAGCGATTGGGTAGCGATGGCGCAAAAACTAAGCTCAGAACCAATAAACGACGATGTTTTACCACCGGGTGAGCGAGAAAAAAAATGACGTTACGAGTAAGCTAGACATTCGCCTGGTTTTGGCGTGTATTGTTACGACCTCGACAGAGATCAGATTGGAGAGGCAGAAAAGAACGAGCGATTGGGTAGCGAGTGTGCAAAAACTAAGCTCAGAAATATAATCCTGGCAATTGAAGTAGCGATAGTATAAGATGATCGCAAATATTTTAATGTTACGGGCAAGAGAAGTTACGATCTCGCAGGTAAGTCGTAAGTGTCACAAAATTATAGGATTTGAGCCATTTCCACCCATTTCCACTAAAATTGGGTTTCATTTTAATTGTCTAAGCTGTCAATTGCAAGATGCATGGTATCTAAGCACAAAACATGAACATGAAACACTATCAAGCCACACTTTATAAACTAATGCAAGTAATGGAACTCAAAAGTATATGCATCCATTTGACAAAAAAAAGAAACTAGCTTTTATTGGGAATGTGAGGCCTAGAGATGTACCGAGATCTAATAAGGACCAAGTGTCTAGCCAATGCATCTCTACCATCCTCCAACTCCTTCTTGGTGTACGGTGCATGATTTTCCTCGATAATCTAAGAATATGAAATGTGTTTTTAATACTATTGAATGCAACATAGATAGTAATAGGTACAATAAGTAGGTTATAAGAATGCTTACACGATGTAATTCCAAATTATCTTGAACAAGGCCAGCTATACACTCGCTTGCGTACAACATCATGTAGTAACCGCACTCCCAATTTGACAATTGCTTTCGGTGCTGAAAGTGAAGAAGTATAACAAATGATTTGAAATGAAATCATAGTGGAAATAAATGAGCATTGGATTTGTACTTTCACCTGAATCTGTATAAGGTTGAAGGGAAGTAGTGTGTCGTCATGTGCACTATGCATAGCAACCTCTAATAAATCTGCAAATTTTGTAGATGGACCTAAGTGTAGCGGGTCCATCCAATACACTCGCTACAACGATGGTATCATAGCTACAAAACTCCAATGGCCGCTACATATTTTAAGAAATGAAAATGTAAGAACCCGTCTCGAAGATTATAATGTTTACGAAGTGCAAATATCCAATTGTAACAAAGAAAACTAACCCCTCTAGATATGGGCCTATGTAAATTGTCTTGGTCTTGTCACTAAGGATCTTAGAGAGAAAAGCAAGTCGTTATTGATTACTTTCATTCATTTCTTGCAAGCATATTGGGTGCAAAAACCCAATGAAAGTCTTTGCATTTAGAGCAAGGCATTGCATGTACCTAAATAAACAATAGATGGGATATGAACGAATAATAGTGCACAAGTACATGAAAATTCGTAACTTGCAATACGATAGAAGAGATGAGATCAAGTAGCTTACATTTGATGTAGTATAAGGATTGTTTCGGGAAGGGTTTTATAGTGCCAGAAAAGGGCAAAGTCTTCCCATGGAACGACTAATTCCCTCGCTTCGCCGAACACCTGTTTATTGGAGTAGAAATAGTAAACAGAATCCCGACTATGGTGGCCCACCAGATCATAAAACGTGCAAAGGAATCCCGGAAGTGATTTTATGAATCCAACTTCTTCCACCGACATCGGTTTCTTAGCTACCGGAAAATCTAGCGGGTCTACGACGGGTGAAGGTGTGTTTTTATTAATTGGGATAGAATTAGAATTCACATCAACTACCAACCATTTGGGCAACACAAAAAAACGGCCCAAACCTTTACCCACTGTCGTGCACTCTTGATCCGCGACCGGTACCAACGCATCCTCGACTAACACATGTAGTATAGAAACCCTAACGAAACCAATAGGTACTTTGGCTTCATGATGTAGTGCCATGTCAGGATATGAATTTCCCATTGCAACATGGCGGGATTGAGAATTCATCCCACATTCAGCGTACAACTTGCAAGAAGGGGAGTTCTAATATACAAATAAAGCATGTTTAATTAGGTCGAATTAGACATATGCAGGAGGAGTATATTTAAAAAATATCAATAATCATGAGTTGTGTAGAATTATTCATTTGATTGAGGTGCAAGTAATTAAACGTACCTTTGGTTTGGGATCGGATGGTTGTATGTGAACTTGCTCTTTGACAGGGGCCGAAGGTGTGCATATTTCCTTGTTGGGTTCAACAATAGGTTGGTCAAAAATAGGTTGGTCAACCTCATGTTGTGGTGGGGAAGGATGTGAACCTCTAGACGAGGGTCCATTGATTGGATCGGTGTCACAAAAATCGGATGGAAGAGGATACTTTATAAAAGAACATATATTGGCCAACATTGTTTTCAATTTCTTGACCTCTTGGTCGGATTTTTTGGCTTGGTTCAATGCTATTTGGAGTTTGGATGGTTTAGGGTCTTTCCCACTACGTTTGATACCAAACGCCTCTATTTGAGTAACATAACCACCAATTCCCTTAGCTCTTCCCGGATGCTCGGCCTTCCCAAGTGCCCTACGTAGCACATCGTGTTTACCGCAGGGATGAACAAGCCTTCTTCAACTTCACGCTCGACCTCGTCCTAAAAAGGTAGTATAGTAAATGAAAAGTTATTATCGTCATCATTTGTTGTGTTTGATGGTGTGATTGTAGATACTAAAATGGAACATGGTATGGCGTAGTAGGTAAAGCGTACCACTCGATTAGCCACCCTTTTTGCCTCATCACTTGAGTAAGTCCCGTCTTTTTTAATTCTACCCAAGACGAATAATTGTTGTCTACTATATGTTGTAGGGTCTTCGGCAATGACTAGCTTGTTCGCCTCTTCCGCGTCCATGCCCCCATCCACAAGCTCTTTCACCTCGGTTTCATGTTTTTTTTTTTGAGGTCTTCCTCCCCACACCCAAGTACCCCGCCCTACCCCCGGTGTAAGGCATAACATTATCAGCAGTGGCTTTGCGCTTCCTATCCCCCAAACCCTTTTAAAAATTCTATGTTATTTTAGGAATAAAGCACTAACCGAAACAAAAATATTTGGCTAATTCGCATGAAACTATTATTGCAAGATGTAGTAAGTAAACTAACCTTTGCGTCATTTTCTAACCATCGTTTCTTGAATGCCTCCCAAGTAAGGGTTACAATGTGATTGTAACGCGTACTTGGATCTTGCCCAAACCTCGTGCCCTTCGGTTTGATATAATCCTTGGCAAGGGTATATTTGTGTTCTCGATGAGCTTTTGATGCGATTTGAAGAGCCTTCTTCTTCACTTGATCATAGGATGTTGCCTCGATAATAAAGGGGCGCTACAAATGTGATCATAAAAAGAGTCACACTCACAATTTTCAATTGAAATTAAAAATAACAAGTACTACACTAACCTTGCATTCCTTCCATATATCCTTTTTGATGTCGATGCTTAGTAGCCTCCAATCCGTTGTGTCTAATGGTGTGCGTATCCTACCCGTCTTAGCACACCAACTCGACCATCGCGCGGTATCATCGTCGGGTGAAATAGCAACACCAATGTCATTAAACTTGACATGTGTTAGTATTTTGTTATCGATCCTAATCTCTAATTCGCGACAATGTGTGAGGAGTTGAGCTTCTTTCGATGCGCGAGTCACTTCTCGTTGTCTTCTAACCTCACTTGAACCGCCAACAACATTTCCCCCTCCCCCCCCCCACTTGAGTCGGAGTTAACTTAACTTGAAGGGCTCTCCATTAAGCTTTCCTTTGTATATTGAATTTAGTTAATGACTAACACAATACTAATAAATCAAAGTTGTACTTTGTAGTAAAAACATTATATTTCATAATCCTAAAATTTAGGGCTAAGCTAGCTACGGATAATTTTAAACGAAAATCTTGATTTTCGTTCAGGACATGCTTCTGACATGATATTTAGTAATAACATGATAAATGGAGGCACTATGTACAAGAAAATCAAATTTTTAGCATATAAGAATGAAAAAAATTGTACCTTTGGTATATGACAAAGTTGTGTCGGTGGAATTGATTATTTTGGTTGGGGATGGTCTACCTTGTTTGTCCCTCTCCTACCCATAACAAAGGATGTTACCAAATTGAACAAGAACAAATAAAGATTGACATTAATTGCAAAAACTATAGGCAAAAATGTGGTTGAGAATTTATTGCAAAACTTACCAATCTTTTGGATGCAATTAGTGGCTAGTTCCACTTTGTTTTGACACAATTGATGTGTCCAACATCTATGGGATGGGTAATGGAGATTTGATGTGAAGAAAGTTGAGGAGATTTGAGAAGATGTGCAAAAGTTTGAACTTTTGGAGATGAAACCCGTAAGAAGTGATGGATAAGATGCCAAAAGTGTAGGGTTTTTCTGTTCTATAACGTGTTCTGTTCTATAACTCTCTCGTTACGCCTGACGTGGCTATTTATGAAGTCGTTACGTGCTCATGTGATTGCCTTTTATGCTCTACTTTATCCTTCTAGCGACATCTTAACTGAAAAGCTGACATAAAGTATGTTCCTAGGATGTTGCGAATTCGCTACAAATGCTCGCTAGAACCCTCCTTAAGATTTTTTTTTGTTTTTTAAATGCACTCATACATTTTTAAATCACGATTTAAATGAAATGATGGTATAAGACACTAATCATTCTATTTTAAGATTATTTTTCATTTGTTCCGTCGTATGCTCATGTAGAACGGGATAGGGATTTGGTCACTTAATCTGCAATTACATAATTTGAAAGAGTTTTAAGAAACTTAGTCTTTAATTGTAAGACAATAAGAAACTGTACACATCATGTGTACGCTTGAAAACGCTATCCATCGCTTACCTTTAGAGACAACAGCATAGTAGAGCTTCACACATGAACTACATATATATATATATATGCGCAGTTCAAGTGCATTTCATTAGAGATACTTATTTTATTACAACTCTTTTATGTGATTACAAGCACGATTCTTGAATTAAACAAAGTATCATGCACACGTTCACTCACCAACTGTCATCACTCATCATACTACCGAGTATCGCTTAATAACATTGCATGCTGATGTACTAACATGTACTCTGTTTGACATAATGTGATGTTTGATATATTCCAAATTGAGTATTATACTGTTTAGATATAAAATGTACATATTTAAGAATATGATATTGCGTTTAAAAATTTAAACCGAATTATTGATGTTTTACATAGAGTTATGTCATACTGCTTATGTACAAAGATGTACTCTACCTGAGTGAATATCATGATGGATATTTAACAAATAGAGTATTGTACTGCATCTATATAAAATATATATATGTTAGAATGTGAAAATTGCTAATAAAAAATTAAAAAGTTTGATTTTTTAGTTACAATCTAATTAGCTTGTGTAGTAGCGATATCGCTAGTATACACGTTACCACAGTTAAACCCTAAACCCTAAACCCACAAACCCGCAAACCCACAAACCCACATAACCCAGAAAACCAGTTGGCGACGGAGTTGCGATAACGCTAGTTAGTAGTTCAATTAAAAAAAAGGCTTTTTGGGTTACGACCTCGCTACTAATTAGAATGATTCTTCCGTAGCGAGTTCGCTACATGATAAGAACCCATAAAAAAATGGTTTTTGGGTTTGGGTCTATATTGGGCGTATAAGTGTTGGGCATTAGCTTGTGTAAGTATTGGGCCATAGCCTATGTAAGTATTGGGCCTCAGCCTTGGTGTTTCATGTTAAGTTTGCGCTGGTCGGCGACTTATCGAACCCTTTTAAAATGTAAGTGTATATAAACTGAAAAATCACCTTCTAATCAGCCGATGTGGGACAAATGTTGGCGATCTTTCTTACGAGTTCGCTACTGCACATGATCACATAGAACAAGAAAACTTATGAATGGCATAGTAGCGAGGCGCCTCCCTAGCGAAGTCGCTACCTGTGTAACTTATAGTAGCGAACTCGCAACAAGTCGTACTCAGTCGACAGAGCCTTTTGTGAGATACTCTAGCGAGTTCGTAACAACAAAAGCTTCACACAATTGTTAGGCTTGAAGATTAGTGATATCGCTACAGTCCACGGACCCATTAGTAAAAACCTTTAAAATTCCATCAGTAATTATTTTGTTAGGGGGTGTGAATGTGGTCAATGAAAAGGTGTTCGCCTTTACATTTTTCTTCTTTTAATACAGCAATTACTAATTTCAGTCTAGGAACTCTCACATGTTTTTGACCAATGTAGAACCTCACCCCTATAAAACTCAGCCCCTTCTCCCTTTAGAGCCCCATCAGAGCCTTCATTCTCACATTCCCTTCAATCTTCTCCTATTCTTTGCCATCTTATTCCCATGGATTTGACACTTTTCAGCACCCTCCCAGATGACATGATTCATCTTATAATGATTCGTGTTACGTTCAGACACGTTCTTCGTCGGTATGTGAGCTTCCAAGCGACCGATTGGGCTCGACAATGGCTCACCGAGGCTTCTGAAATAGGCCACAGAGAGTCGGCCTATGCCTTGGCTATATTTGCAATCTGCGAAGGTCATGATGCTCAAAGAGGCATGGATGTCATCACCGAGATGAAGAGAACCGACAAGAAAGGCCTCAAGGAAGTTCGGGATCGCGTGCAACTCGAATTGGCTTACGCCTGGGGCAATGCGCACTACTTGGGGTACCTCGATGTAGTAGTGCCTCAGCCTAGATGCTGCCAGGAACATGCTGACCTCAATGACGGCTTCAGGTACCGACGCTACACGAGGGTTGATCCAGCGGATATCGAATGTGATGCATGCACTTGCGAGCAGGAAGTGCTTCACATCCTTCTAACCCCTCCGCCACTTTGGATGTTGTAGTGTAGTTTCTTTCTTATTTTATTCCGTTGTCTTTTATGTAAAATTTGTTAGGATTGTAATAAGTTTATGTCTGCCGTATTGGCACATTAATTTAATTATTGAAAAGCTTTTTCTTGTTTTGAAACCTTGTCCCTTACATTTTACTTTTTCATCGTAACGGTTATTTTTTCAGCAAAATCGCTCGCTAAACCACTAGCTTCATCGCAAAATCAGTTACTGTTGCTATTGTGCGTGTTCCTAGCGACATCGTAAGTGGCACGTTTATTAGATGAATCAACACAAGCGAACTCGTCACGTACTCGCTTATATGTTACGTGGTACTAACGATATCGCAACAGCTCGTATTCAGTCAAGAGAGCCTAGCTGGCGATTCTCTAGCGATATCGCAACGAGATAAGGGCTTTTGGTAGTATATTGGGCTGTAAGTATTGGGCTTTGTCTGACCTGTGACATCAGTAAAAACCTTTGAAATTCCATCAGTAATTAATTTATTTTGGGGGTTTGCATGGGGTGTCCATGGAATGGTGAGAATACCTTTACATTTTCCTTCCATTAATACCATAATGACTGCTTTTTGTCTAGGAAATCTGACAAATTTTTGAATAATAGAGCACCTCAACCCTGTAAATATCAACCCCTTCTCCATTTAGAACCTCATTAGACCCTTCATTCCCACATTCCCTTCTGCCTTCTCATATTCCTTGCCTTCTACTTCCCATGGATGTGTCTCTATTCAACGCCCTCCCAGATGACATGATAAATCTGGTAATGATTCGTGCTGAGTTCGACTGGGTTCTTCGTCGCTACGTGAGCGGAAGAGCGACCGAGTGGGCTCGACAGTGGCTCACCGAAGCTTCTGCAGTAGGTCACACACCGTCGACCTATGTGTTGGCTGTATTTGCAATCTGCGAAGGTGACATTCAAAGAGGCATGAATGTCATCACAACCATGAAGAGAACCGACAAACAGGGCCTCCGTCTAGCTCGGCAACGCGTCAAAAGAGGTCTGAGATACGCTTGGGGTTGGAGACACTACCTCAGATACTTCTCAGAAGTAGCAGTTAGGCCTAGGCCGGTCTGATGCATTCTGCATGCTGGCCTCAATAAGTTTGAGAGGTACGATCCTTGGGCACCCCTTGATCCGGCAGACATCACCTGTGATGCATGCACTTGCGATCAGGAACTGCTTCATGTCCTCGGTGAACGAACGATCTACTAGTATTAGTTGTTTGTTCTTCACTATGTATTTTTGTATCACCAGTTTGTTTCTATTGTAATGAACTTGTGTTTTCCATTTTGGCACATGTACAATTAATTTTTTTCTTGTTTTGATTTATTGTCCCTTACATTTTATTTATTCATCCTAAGAGACAATATCGTATCAGCAAAATCATTCACTTTTTGTATAGTGTGTGGTCCTAGCGAAATCGTCACTGGCACGTTTCATGATGATTTATTATGAACAGAACACCCAGCGATATCGCAACTAACTAGCACATGTTTACGAGGACCTTCCGATATCGCAACAAGCCGTATTCAGTCAACAGAGCCTAGTTAGAGAATCTGTAGCGATATCGCAGCGTATGTTATCTACCCTTGCGAATTCGTAACAACAAAGATTGACACATAGAACAACAAAACTTAAATAGCATGTTACACGGCGTCGTTTACTTTTGTGCGTGTATTGTTACGATATCGTAACCAAGCTGAAGATAAGCTGTCTTGGCAGTTACGATATCGCAAGACGCGAACCTTTAAATATCAAATTTGGGGATCTTCTGATTTCAAACATCGATCGAACGTCTCAGAGCTTAGAAAAAATAAACAAACCAAAATCTCACATACCCATCCGACAAGAGCAATGGCAAGGACGAAGAATTTGGCACCCAATCCGTTTGTGCAGGGTGCCCGACGTGATGAAGGTCGGGCTTCGGGATCTCAGCCACGGGCGACGGCGGGAACAAGTTCAACCAAATATGATAAGCAAAGATTTGTAAGTTTTGATGCATCCCAAGCCTATTCTAATTACATGGAGCATAGTCAATTGCTAGATTGTTATGTTGTTGATTTTGATCAGATAGAAGAACTAGGTTTGGGGAATGTGTTAAAGATATTTCAATTTCATGAGTTGGGTGACTTGTTAGGTTTGAATTATCCGGCACATAAGGATGAGACGTGCCAATTTTATGCTAATTTTCACCAGTTGATTGAGGAAGAAAAGGAGACGGGTGGGTGGTTCACCAGGGTTAATAAGAAGGACTACGAGATTGGGGAGGAGTTTTTTAACAAAGCATTGAACGTGTCCTATGCTGTTAACGAGGACTATAACAACCAACCCCCTCCGGGGTTTTACATTAGAGAACAATGGCCTGAGTATGGGGTTTTGGATCGAGCTCAAGTTGTAGAGTATGCTAAGAAGTACTTTGATAGAGATGCTGACGATTTAGGGGTGCCTAGATCTTATAAGTTGGATAAACTTAGTGGTGAGGAGAGGAATGTTTATGAGATGGTCGCTAGGAGTGTCGTGCCTAAGGGTGGTTGGATCACCGAGATGAACTATACTACTGTGAGCATATTTTACTGCGTCATGGAGGAGATACAGTTGAACCCGGGCCATGTCATTTTCGAGCACATGAGACAAAGTGTGGTCGAAAATAATAGGACAGTCAAGAAGCTCCCTTACGGTAATTTCATAACCATGTTTCTTACCTCAGTGTATCCCAAGATAAAATTATCTCCAATAGCCCAGGAGTGTTGCTTCTATACGATGTCATATTTTGAGAGGAAAGGTAAGTTTGAGTTGATTGATGGTGTGTGGCAGAAAGTAGCGGATGGACCCAAGAAACCGCTACAGTTTAATCCTGAAGAAGTCAGAGAGAACGTCGAAGGTTAGCCACACTAAACCCCTACAGTTTATTTTCTGTTTTATACAATTTATTTGCTATACTTAGCCTTTTTTTGTTTCACTTACATGAACAGGTGTACCCTCAGAGGCATACTACAAAGGTTTAGAAGAGACAATCGACCTTTTCAGGGATAAAGTGGCCAAAATCAATCACGAAAACTGGTTAACGGAGAAGGTGATACGTGGCATTGAAAGGGCTAGTGCGAGGAAAAAATCGAAGGGGGATCCACCAGCACCATCACAGACACCACCTCCTAGCAATGATGATTAGATTTGCATTCGTTCATGTTGGCTAGTACTTGTACTCAAATCCAAACAATTTCATTTTCAAATTGTTTTTATCAGTTTCTCTAACAACATTGCAAAGAATATTTGAATTTGAATGTCATCTATTTTATTATATGTATTTGATTATTTAAACTTCCATTATTTATTTAGTGTGGCTAAATTTTCAAAATATAACACCACTTTACTAAGGAGTTAAATCTAATTTTTTGGTATGTGGCTTTATACTAGCGATCTCGCCGGTATCAAGTTTCTCACCTGGCGAGATACTAGCGAATTCGCTAGTTTCTAGTTAATCAAATTTATACAAATTTGATCCCATCAAGCGAGATCGTAACCTGTCAGACTCAAGAGACAGAAGCTTATCTGCGAATTGCAGCTTTTTCTTGCGAAAGCGTAACCGGTTCGCCAATGTTGCGAACTCGCAACACAACAAGTTAACATGCATTGGTTTCTAGCGTGTTTCGTTACGGTATCGCCACGTCTACAGCAGCGTACAAATATTTTTAAGAATTAGAAGATTTAGTGTACTAACAATAATTAAATCAAAATTTAACTACATGAACCATGAAATACAGCATAATATTCAAAAACAATGGTTATCAAATAGCTACTTTTGTTTTTTACTCTTTTTACTCTTCTTCTTCTTTGGTTGCCTCCCCTTCCTCTTTGTATTTTTCCCCGCAGGATTAATCCACATGCTTTCCTCATGATCCATTCTGCACACCGACGCGCAAACAATGTCATCATCCTCCTCCAGAGTTTCGTACACCGAGGGCGGAATGGTGTCGGTAGAAACAGTGGAGTCATCGTCGAACAAACCGTCACCATAGATGAATGTTTTCTTACCATCAACAACGATCTCCCATCGAGCATCAGTTGGATCTTCCACATAGAATACATGATGAGCTTGAGCCGCCATGATGAATGGATCATCCCTAGACCCGAGAATTCCTCTATTAACTAGAGTGATGCCTAAATCCTCTGTGCGCACCCCTTCACCTTGATCTACCCATTCACATTTAAACAATGCGATTCGGACATGGACAAAGTCCATTTCCCATATATCAGTAATGGTACCAAAAAAACCATTATCACCCTCTCCAGGTACTGATACCTCACTATTTTGGGTTGCAGACCTATCATCACTCCACTTAGTACCAAACGTGTATCCATTGATGTCATACCCGCTAAACGACGTAACTGTGCCTAGGGGTCTCTTGGCAACCCATTTTAAAATGTCGGGGTGTTGACCGCCATTCTGCACATGTATTTTCAGCCAACTAGTAAAGTCTCTGCAATGAGTTTCTAGAACTCTAGGTTCCGACCAGCTCGGGTGTGCTGACCTAATATCATTAAGGTGAACATCAACATAAGGACTCACTGAATGATGGTTGCGCAGAATGTACAGATGTGTTGTAGATATTTCATCGGAATAAGGACTAAATTTAGACTTATGGCGTAGTCCGACACCATCCAATCTACCATCGTGTCTGGAGACTGGCAGTCCTATAGTAGGTACATCATGTAAATAGTTGGTACAGAATTCTATTACCTCTTCCGCGACATATCGCTGCACTATACTGGCATCCGGTCGATAACGATTCTTAACAAAATGCTTGAAAATGCTCATGTACCTCTCAAATGGGTACATCCATCTCAAGTACACCGGTCCACACAGCTTCACCTCCCGCACCAAATGAACTATCAAATGAATCATTATGTCAAAAAATGAAGGGGGGGAATACATCTCTAGCCTGCACAGTACTTCAACTACCATATCCTGCAATTCATCCAACTTACGACGGCTTACTCTCTTGCGGCATATTTGTTTAAAAAAATAACAAAGCCTTGCAACTGCATCTCCAACGTGAGAAGGCAAGCAACCTCTCAGAGCAATGACATTCAAATCCTGCATCAGGTTGTAGCAATCGTGCGACTTCATTCCCACTAATTTCAACTCGACGGTAGATACACAACTACTAATGTTCGAACCATATTTAGAAGGCACCTTTACTGATTTTAGAGTTCTACAAAAACTCTCTTTCTCCTCAGATGACAAGGAATAACAAGCAGGTGGTAAGTATGTCGTACCTGCTTCTTCTTGAACGGGAGCAAGTGACGTCCTTATGCCAAGATTGACTAAATCCTTTCTACTTTTCAATCCATCCTTACTCTTGCCCGGTGTATTCAATAGCGTCCCAACCAAAGCTTCGCATATATTCTTCTCTATGTGCATGACATCTAGACAGTGGCGCACATCCAAGTGCTCCCAATAATCGAGCTTGAAAAAAATCGAACATTTCTTCCAAATCGTAGTTTGAGCGCTTTTCTTTTTTCCCTTTCCCAACACAAACTCCATGCCCGCTACCTTTTCCAATATTTCAGTACCTGATAGTGGGACTGGGGCAAAACCATGCTCTTCCTGACCGTTAAACCACTTCTTTGCACTCCTCCACGGATGGCTTCTAGGTAGAAATCGTCTATGACCTAGATAAACAGGCTTACCACCGTGCTTTAATTGACAATGACTAGTATGGCTCTCACAAACGGGACATGCAAAATGCCCTTTCACAGAACACCCTCCAAGGTTACCCAAAGCAGGGAAATCATTGATGCTCCACATCAACATGGCTTTAAGTTGGAATGTCGCATCCCCTCGACTTCCGTCAGGAATATGAATCCCATGCTTAAACAAGGATTCCAACTCCTCAACAAGAGGTGCTAGATATACATCAATGTCATTGCCAGGTTGCCTAGGCCCCGAGATCATAGTGTTCAAAAGCACATACTTTCGTTTCATCATCAACCATGAAGGTAGATTATAAATAACAAGCATCACTGGCCATGAACTGTGGGTGCTGGACATGTTCCCGAAAGGGTTCATTCCGTCAGTAGATAGTCCTAAGCGCACGTGTCTAGGTTCGTCAGCAAATTCTGGGTACATAGCATCCATCTTCTTCCACTGATCACCATCAGAAGCGTGAGATATAATATCATCATCTTCCTCTCGAACCCTATCGGCATGCCATGTTAACAATTTTGCATCAACCGGATTGGCATATAAACGCGTCAATCTCGGTTTCAAGGGCATGTACCACATCACCTTAGCAGGACCTTGCTTTGTCGATGTTGTCACTGTTTCTCCACATACCTCGACCTTTCCCTCCTTCTTTTTCCATCTAGACTCACCGCATACCTTGCAATCATCCCTCAAGGAATCAACAATCCCCCTATACAACATACAATCATTCGGGCATGCGTGAATCTTGGTAAACTCCACGCCCATAGGACACAATATCTTCCGCGTAGCATAAACCCTGTCAGGACATAAGTTGTCCTGAGGAAGTAACTCTTTAACCAACTCTAACAATTCCGTCATTCCTTTATCAGAAAGACCATGCCTTGCCTTTAGGTTCATTAACAACAATGTTGCTCCCAGTCTAGAATGCTTAGCCCCAACATATAAGCTTGTCTTTTTATCGTCATACATTGCCTCCAGCATACTTTTCTTCCCAACAAACTCCATAATAACATCGTCGCACATGTCTGAAAGCTGTTCATTATACTGCAGGATTTCCTCGGCGCTTCCCTCCTCCATCTCCACCTGGTCACTTCCATAATGGCCTTCCCCATGCCAAACCCATTCTGTGTAGGATTTTTCAAAACCTTTACAAATTAAATGTTCACGCACGACAGCAATATCTTCAAATATGGCGTTGTTTCTACACTTTTTGCATGGACATCTAACCCCTCCTATGTTGTTCTGTCTACAATGTCGCAACCCAACATCTAAGAACTGTTCAACCAAATCTAAGTACTCCTTCGATAATCGAGCATTCTCCTTCATTATTCGTTCGCGGTCCATAATTCACAAATCAGACAAACAGCTACACAATACTACTAACCCACTGACTTTAGATGATCAACACATAAACTACACACTGCATTAACAAAACAACCAAGATAAACCAAAATTCAACCAAAAATTATGCATAAAATCAACCAAAATCAAGAGACAAGCCAGTACATTACGCAAGTTAAACCTTACCTACACCAACACGGGAACAATGAGACCTCCGAGAACACTTCAACTGATCACCCTTCAATACCCACCTGTTTAGATCCTTTTAAAGTTTTTGTTTTTGGAGTTAGAACGGCCAGTTCAGCTTAAATCTGTGACCCATACAGAGTCTGTTGCGAACTCGCTACGCCCTCGCTCACACCTTTGAGTAGCCAGCGATCTCGTAACATTTCAATCACCCTCACATGCACTGTACATTGAGCAAACGCAATATACTACCGTCCCAGTTTAAAGTTTAAAGGAAGATTTTGTTCAATTAATTTGTTTCATCAACCAGTACACTTTATATATGTATGATTTTTTGGAGAATCATTCAATAAAAAGGAGAAAAAAGAGAACAGTAAAACTGATTTTTTGTCAAATTTTAAGCTCCAATTTAGTTGATTTTTGAAGTAAAGTGGGTCAAGTGATTTATGTTTTTGGATTCTCCACCACGAACACAGCAAAATGGGTATCTAAGCATTCAATTTGAATCAAAGATGAAGAAGTTATGAATAGTCAAAGTTGGACACTCGACATGAGAAATGGAATAAAGAGTCATGAGAAATGTGGTTTATTCCACTTCGGAAAATAACAAAGGAAATTGTAGGTTTATAAGCTTGGACAAATCTTAACGGATTAGTATTGTCTAAAACGAACATGGAACAAATTTGGCACTGAAACTTGAAGGGCCGAATTGCGTACAATACATGCACACTAATACATGGGTTGACCCGACCCACCATTACCTACTATCCAAGCCCAAGCCCTAGCCCAGCACCGACCTAACCCAGCCCTTCACCCTAGCCTAGCCCTAAACCTTTTTTTATTTTAGAAAATTAATTCAACCGTGTTGATTATTATTTTATTAAAAATCAGAGAACTAATCCTATTCATACGCAGTTGTAATTACATTCCAAAGTCGGAAAAATGTTGAAATTTTATTCTATTAGTTTGTTTCATCAACCAGTATATGTTGTATTTATTTTGGAATTTTTCTCCCAATTATACCGTGATTTTATTCTTTTACTATTTATGATTTTGTTATCTTACGATTTTGCTTGATTCTACATGTATCACTCTTATTATTTTAGACCCGCTTCCGTAATTATTTCTTTATCAATTGATTTCAATTGATTTGGTTAAATATGTAACTTTAATCCATTTAATTAAATAAAAATTTTGAATAAATATCTCAAATATGGTAATCATTTCTCTATCATCATGCAATTTTCTAAAAAAATTAAAATCAATTCTCAAATATATATTTAGAATTTGAATATATCTTTGAGAATTGTCAATACCTGGGGCTTTGGAAGTCAGTTCCAAGCAAAACCAATTCACCAAAATCAACACTTGTCCCGTTCTAACAAGTTTTTGGAGTTGCCAATTATTAACACTTTTGGAGTAGATTACTAAAAGATTAGGAAATTTATTCCTATAGTTTGTATATAATTAGATTTTCAAAACATAAATATTTAATTTTATAGTTGTCAGCTTCTGTGAGTTTATTTTTCACTGAATTGAACTATATTGAATTAAAATAAAGTTTAAATTAACTAATGTGTTGGATAATATAATTAGTAAGTCTAAATTTATCTAAATTTCATCAAATTAAATTTTAATGAATTGAATTAAACTGAATTGAATTTTAAAACTGAATTGAACCGATGTACTTAATGTTAATTTCAATTTTATTTAACAATCGATCTCTATCGATGTAACAACGTAAATACTAGTTAGTAAATTCCTCTCTATGGTTTTTACCAAATTTTAGATTCGCTTATTACGAATTTCGCTTATTACGTTCAGGGTTTTACTGAATTTTAGATTTTGTCATTTCTTTTAGATTTAACAAATTTATTCAACCGTATTAATTATTATTTTATTAAAAATCAGAGAACTAATCTGTCTCATACAGAGTTGTAATTACAGTACAGTTGTAATCAGAGAACTAATCCTGCTCGGTCTCCAAATTGATGTACGAACCCGCTAGAAGTATGTATTTAAACTACTCTGACTCGGATTTAAACTTCTGACAAATATTTAATCAAACCCCAATTAAACCCATAACCCACTATTTAGAATAAATTAAAAAGAAAAAAGACCAAAACTATGTTTGACAAGGACAAACACTGACCGTCTATTTGGACCGATTCTCTCTAATAGCACATTCCCTTCCAACCCAGCTCATATTTGAAAGCTCGGCCCGATACAAACCAAACCAGCTCCGTTGAAAGCCCGACCCTTGCCCAACCAGACCAAAAAGGCCCATCGGCTAGGATTTTGAGTAGCGGTCTTCCTGTATTTCAGGCAGGGCATGATGATCGGTGACTGTTAATAAGACTCCGGTCGGCAAGGCCGATGAAAGGTGGAGATCTCACGACCTCGATGCGATCACGTACCCTCACAGCGATGATTGGCGAGGCGCGGCTCTAAGTAGCGATGATGGTGGAGGAATCATACGGTAGCGATCCGTTTGGCGGCGTATCACGGCGGTGGCGACCAGACAAGATCTCCTCAATATTTGATGAATTCACGGTTGCAATTATAGATCCGGGAGAAGATAAGTGTTATAAGAGATATCGTAAGTGATCGACGGCAGCAACAAGAGATTTGGTTTGGGGTCAGAAGGGTGGTATAGATCCTATTTAGGAACTAGCGGCCTCCGATCAAAAAGAGTAGAGGCGGCCGATCCCACTCCATATTTAAACTCAATCACTAGTCTTTAATTTAAAATATCATTTATGGTAAAGTAAACATACAATAAATTTCAATGTAAAAATGCAAGAAAATTTACATACAAATTAATAATATTAAAATTACGAAATCCAAATTCCAAGTTTATAGTTGTACATTTTAAGTTAAAACATAAGTTATTAAAAGGTTTTAATAAGAAAGTTGAACCCTTAAGAGCATCCACAGTCGAAACACCACCCAAACACAACCCCTTGTGTTTCACACTTTAAATATTATTAAATCAACTATTCAACTCATCAAACACAACACTCAAACACAACATCAAACACATCTCCACACTAGAAAAACAACTCAACAACTATTCAGCAACTATTCATGGAACCCACATGTTTTTACCAACATATTTATTCATTTTGTTTTGGAATATGCATGTATAATTTATGCATATATATCATGAGTTATTCATGATATGAATATTTTTTGAACAACATATTCAAACTAATCTATACAAAAAGTGAATTAAAATAATTTTACATATTTGATAAAAAAAATTAAAAAAAAAACCGATGTAAAAAAAATAACACATATGAATTCATTTGAATTGAAATGGAGAAAATTTTGGAAGAAGATATGATGGAGAAGTTGGGAGCAATTTTTGGGTTAAGAATGGTGTGTGGAATTGTTGGGTTAAGAATGGTGTGTGGAATTGTTGGGTAGAATGTATGGTATTTATAGAGGGGGAAAGAACAAAAATACAGATTTAAATGAATTTAAAATTTATCAGTATTTTTGAAAAAAAAAAACGTTTTTGACACGTGGCCCAATCAGAAGGTGCCACGTGTCCAAAATATTTGAATCAGAATTTGAAAACTGCCCAACGGCTAGTTTCCAACGGCTAGCATCCTCAACGGCAGAAATGCCATGACGCAGGAGCCAAAAAAAAAAGAAAAAAAAAGGGGGAGGCCAACTTGCTGGGCCCGCCATGTCAGGCGGGCCCCACCAGCTTTCCCAAATGCTGGGTTTTGGGAGGAAACACACCCCCCATGTGTTTGGGCCAAAAACATGGCAAACCCATCCCATTGTGGGGTTTGGGGGGTTTGGGGCAGACTTGGGGGATTTTGGGCAGTCAAACACAAGGGAAATACATCCCATTGTGGGTGCCCTAAGAGACCAACCAACTTAATTTACTAAAAATTATATTTCATAAAAATCATTTCTTGAAAGCATATGCTTTTCTCAGGATATGATCAACATTTTGTTTATGAAACGGTCATAAAAAAAAAGACACATATCATTGATATGTCGTTTATTATGAGTAATCTTAAGAACACGTTGCATCAATTTTCTATTATAATATTTATGAAAAATATTAAACATTTCTTCAGCTGAGCAATCATCAAGGAAGTCACGATGTTAAAAAGTCACCCATTCAGCAACGACTAGGCGTCCTACCGTCTTAGAGATTCCGCCATGACATCTCAACTCGCCCAAAAGTTGGTTTGCAGCAAACGGCGGATGATAAGTCGTCTAGTCGTCCAAAAAGACACCAAAATCCGTCAAACAGACATCAAAATTCACCAAAGCTTATAACCCGACCCAAGTATTGCAAGGTTATTTTGCATGTTTGCATAAACTTGTGACTTTAAAGTGTGACTCGTTTAGATTATTAATGTTCTCGTAAGATTTGTGAATTGAATTTGTGATAATTTATGAATATATTTTATGTAAAGTTCATATTTTGGAGTTCATAATATAAGAAACATTGTATTTGGAATTTAAGAACTAATACAGAATGTATTAGAGTATTAAATATTATACATTTTCTTTACGCCGGAAAACACCATGAAAATGTCAAAATAAACGCCATAACGACTAGTCATCTTGACACTCAACGAGCGCCGCGCCATAAAAGCGCAGTGCCTTCCTTGGCAATCATAATTATGCCAAACCGCAATCAACACAACGAACACAAACTGGAAACAGCACACTTGATATAAATGAGTTTAAATGCACCACATTAATGGGAATTTTAGCGATAAACATGCCACAAAAGAAACACAAACCTAATGAGACATACCACAAATACGAAACACAAAATACCATGCATGCATGATGTTGAACAAGTCTAACATCATAATAGAACAGAACAGATTGATGACCACAAGAGTGACAGAGATCAGATTCTCTTCTAACTCCCAGTCTTCATTCTCTTAGCTGCGGATTCACAACATTTTGCCTTAGCCAAGGCCCATAGATTCTCCAAGTTTGTAACCATTTCCTGCACTTCTGCAACACTATATGAACATCTGCTTCTTTTTGCTGATATAGGCATGTTTTCATGTCCAAGTTCAACAGGGGACTTAGATTTCTCCTGAACAGGAATCGACACTTGTTCAGTATCTTCACGGGGTTTGTCTTTCTCCTGAACATTAATCACATCAGAAGCTTTCACATTTTCGGTCCTGAATCGACCTTCAGCATCACTAAGAATCTCCATATTCACAGGCAAGTCCATCAGTTCTTCATTCCCATATCCTTTCTTGATTCCACTTGGATCAATATTATTACTTTCTTCATAACCTTGAGGCACATCCATCAACTCTTCATTTCCAGATCCTTTCTTGGTTTCATTTGGAGCAATGTCATTACTTTCTTCAAAAACTCGAGGCACGTCCATTGAATCATCATTCCCAGATGCTTTCTTGATTCCATTTGGATCAATATCATTACTTTCTTCAAAACCAGGAGGCAAATCCATCAATTCTTCATTCCCAGATGGTTTCTTGATTCCATTTGGATCAATATCCCTTCTTTCTTGATTCCTGTTTTCCCATGCTTCCTGATATCTTTTGGTGATGTCAGCTTCGAACATTCTAGCGGGTATATAAATCATAGCATCCTTAAAAGGCCTGTTGAAATGGCGCAATGCGGATTCAGCAGAATCATGACCTAAACTCAATCTCTCCACAGGTTCTGGTACATCCTGATCGAACCCGAATTGCATCCCAACTCGGTGAGGCAGATAATGTTCCACACAGTCCATGCCAACCAGCTCTGAATTTCTCCACATTCTAACCCAAACCTGAACAGCTTCAGAATCATTTTCAGAGCAAGCCATTATATACTTCTCCTTTTCATTACTGTACATCTTCTTCGAATCCCAGTTTGTCAATACTCTAACATACGGCCTCCATAGAAAATCCTGCCCAGATGAATCCAAGAATTCAGAAATCTCATCAGCCTCTAAGCACAACGGTTCAACCTCGCTCCATCGCGATAATCGCGGTTCCCCTAACCCGATCAATTTAGGAGCAGGGCTTAGTTTAGGGAACCTCTCCCAAACCCAAACCTGAACCAATCCAAGAGGGGAACACAAAGAAACTTCTAGATTCTCGGAAGACGTCGACATAGCATTCCTTAATAAACTCAAATCCCTATAAATGTTAGCAAGAACAGCAGGGGCAAGTGCCACAGAAACCCCTCTAGACAGATTCACAGCTATGATGAACAAACTTCGTTTTGCAATATATGATGATGCAGTAGGGAAAATGTACCTCGCTAGCCACAGTACGAGGAAGGCCGCATGCTCTAGCTCATCACCCCCGCCTCCACTGAAATGATCGAACCAGGCGGGTTCCCGGACTACCTGACCCGTATTGCGATACATATTATAGTGTGCATCATTCAATTTCTTCTCCAGGCAAAGCATTTCATCCGAGTGCCGAGCCTGACCTAAAACAGGAAGGCCACCCAAAACCATGATATCCTCCAAGGTTACAGTTGATTCTCCCCATGAAAACAAGAATGTATTGGTTTCTGGACACCAATTTTCAGCAAGCTTCATCATCAGTATGTTGTTCCTTCCCCTCATAATTTTGCATCTTGAAGCCAAGATCGCGTCATAGATTCCAGCTTTTTTCCATGTGTTTCCATGTAAAGGTTGCAGCTTTTGAACCCAATCCTCCCACCCCTTTTGAGAGCATTTCTGGATCATCCGCCACCCGTAGAAAGAAACATTCAATTTGGATTTAGAGTCGAAGATGGTGTTTGAAGAAAGGGGAAATGGTGTAGAGTGGTTTTGAGGTGTTTGAGAATCAGTGGGTTTGAGGAAATAGGCCGATCGGAGAGTCGGTTTTCCGCCGCTGGGCGCCACCATCAGCTCCTCCCATTCCGCCACCATGGTAGAGTGAGCTTCCATTAGGCTCTGGAATATTCAAGGAAAATCAACTTTCAATCCACCTTTACTTTCGTTTATGTAAATGGTCCGTATGGAGGAAATAAGAAAGATTCTTTCATACAATGTGGTAAGTTCTGCTATTTTTTACAAAAGTACTGCGAACTGCAGTAGTAACTCAATATCATATTTTGTGCTGTGTTGGCTGGCCAAAACTATCCAAGAGACAAAGGTAAGAAAACAGATAGGTAAAATTTCAAAGGTTAAAGAGATGTTTAGCCTTGAGTTCCTTCTATAGCGAGGCTTTACTCACGCGCTCATCTTTTCCGACTCTGGAGATACTGTTGATTTACTTTCAGAGCTATTTTAATTTTGGTGATACTCGAGATATTGTCATATCTAATGAGGTCGTGGATGGGAGGGATCTCATCTGTAAATTTTCTTCTGTGCTTTTCTTTAAGTGTTCTTGAACTACTGTTGGGGAGGCTCATAGTCTTGCCTGGTCTGTAATCAAATGAATTTAGTTTAATAAATGGCAATCTTTCCGATCAAAAAAACAAAAAAAAAAAGTTAAAGAGTAGATAGTCCCAAAAAAAGATAAAATTGTACCGTTAAAAAATTTCATACCATTAGTTACCAAGGAAGTCACAGCACCTTTTACGGCGCCGCGCTAACTAAGTGCCAGGATGACTAGTTGTTATGGTGGTTATTTTGAAATTCATGGGGTTTTACGACGTAAAAATAATATATATAATATTTAAAAATATAATGCATTCTATATAGATTCTTAAAATCCAAATGCAATATTTCTAATCTTATAAACTTCAAATTATGAATTTTATATAACAAATATTCATGAATTATCACAATTCAGTTCACAAATCTTTCGAGAACATTAATAATCCAAACGAGCCACACTTTTAAGTCACAAGTTTATGCAAACATGAAAAATAATATTCATGCAGGAAACTTCTGGGTTTTGACTTCTGAATCCTGGTCCAATCCGGAAGTTTAAAGGTATATTTTTAATTCTTTTTTAAAAAAAATCGTTTCTTTTTTTATGTAAAACATCCTACCCGTTTTTATTATCTGGGTCGGATTATAAGCTTTACATGGGCCGCCTGGTGAAATTTAGCATCCGCTTGGCGGATTTGACATCCGTGTGGTGGTTTTCGGAGTCTTTTTGGACAACTGGATGACTTATCGTCCGCCATTCGTGCCAAATCAACTTTTCGACGAGTCGAGCAGTCATAGCAGACCATGTAAGGTGCCAGACATCTAGTCATCGCCAAATGAATGATTTTTCAATGTCGTGACTTCCTTGTTAGTTACTAATGGTAAATGATAGTATTCGTTCCAATTTAAATATTAATTATTTAAAAGTTAAAAAATGTTTGCCATTAATAGTGTTAGAAAATAGAAATAAAGTAAGGGCAGTCAAGACATTTCACTAGAGAGCTAAAAATGGAGCTAGGAAGCTGCTAGGCAAAATTCCATGGCAATGGCAATGCTAGGCAAACCTTTTGAGGATTGGACTGCATTTGCAATGGCTGTTAACAAAAGATTCTTTGATTAAGGAACTAAAGACATGTTTGAGGAATTAACCAAATTGATGCAAAAGAGCACTATAAGAGAGTATGAGGAGGAATTTGATGATCTGAAAGCTATGGTAGTCAGCATTCGGGAGCCTCTGGCTAACATCCGAGGAGCCACTTGCGTGAGGTTCTTCTGGAGGAATACCATATGCCGGTTAGGGATCCCGAGGGCTATAATGACGGATAACAGTGCCTGTTTCGAGACTTATCCATTTAAATCTTGGTGTCTCAAGTATGGAATCAGCCAGAAGCTTACCTCAGCATACCATCCGCATGCAAATGGCTAGGTGAAAGTTACTAATCGAACCATTGTTAACGGCCTCAAAACTTGGCTGCAAGGGGCAAAAGGTGACCGTGTACACGAATTGCCTAGTGTTTTTTGGGCACATCGGACAACTGAGAGTTCAGCAACGGGGGAGTCCCCTTACAGCTTGGTTTATGGCTCAGAAGCAGTGATACCTGCAGAAATAAGGGTTTCGAGCCTTCGGACATCTGCCCCCCTCTCCGGGGGAAATGATGAGGAACGGCGTCGGACAGAGTTGGATTTGTTGGAGGAGAAAATAGAGAAAGCTGCTTTGCATGAAGCAAATGGCAAGGAAAGGGTAAAGAAGTACCATGACATGAGGGTCAGGATAGAACAGTTCAAGGTAGGGGACAAGGTGATGAGGCGAAATGACAAGATTCGCTAGGAGTATGAGGTAAGCTAGCGCCCAACTGGGAGGGTCCCTACAAGGTGGTTGTGGATTACCCGAGCGGTAGCTATATCCTAGAAGATGCTAAGGGAAAGAGAGTCCCCAGAAGATGGAACGTGGCAAACCTCAAACAGTTCTATGGATAACCTCTAGCATCAGATGCATAGGTAGAAGGGTCAGATAGCCTCTGGCACGAGTTGCCTATGTAGAAGATTTAGATAGCCTTTGGCATGAGTTGCCTAGGTAGATAGCTTCTGGCACCCGATGTCTAAGTAGGTAGGAAGTATCCCCGGACACAGACGCTCGGGGGGAAGGAAGGGATCTTCTGGCAAGAATTGCCTAGGAGTTTTTGTAATAAGGAAAGAGTCATTATGGTTGTTTTGTATGACGATGAATTATATGACATTAAGTCGAAAAGGGAAGTAAGATGCATGCAAATAATTTATGACAAAAAGCTATTTCATTGCATTAATCCTATGAAAAAAGAGTACATAACTTCCTATACAACTACTACTGGGATTCCTAGAGAAACTACTTCTGTATTCCAAAGGTTGAAGCCTCGCCAGGATGGATCCCTCAGACCCATGGCGACTTCCTGTAGCGCCTGGTCTAGCTTGTCATGCTCTTCGTTGGGGTCCGAGGTTGCGTCCGGATGGTGATGACGAGTCTCCACCTGGCTACGAGCTAACTCTTGCACTAAGTCATGGGATCCTCGCTAGTCACATCAGGGAAGTTTGGGTCGCGAGAAAGAGGAGATCCAATTCGATTAGGGAGCTATCGGAAATGAGCTCTTCCTTAATACCTCTTTTCCCGTTTGATGGCAACTACCTTCTGCTTCACCTTTCGGTCGTAAGGCGGTCGGACGCCAGGGATAGGTTGGGCTGAAAGACTGGGAGAGTGGAGATCCAATTCTAATAAGGAGTTTTCGAAAATGGGCTCTTTCCTCCACACATCTTTCTCCGTTTGAAGGAAACTACTTTCTGTTTCCCCTTTCGGTCGCAAGGCGGTCATACGCCAGGGGTAGGCTGGGCAGAAGGGCTGGGAGGACCTCCGGGCTCAGACGGGATGGAGTTCTCTGGTCTAGCCTCCCTCGAGATCCGGACTGACGGGAGGAAGAAGGCTTGGAAGGGTCAGGATAGGTGGCGCGAAAGTGGACAGCCGCGGCACGAAACTTGGCTAGTCTCCTTTCGGAAGCCTCCTCGTCTAGAAGTTGCGGAGCATGAGCATATCGCTTAATGGAATAATTCACATCTTCGCGGGGAGGAATCAAGGAGAGATTAGGGGGAAGGATCTGCGGGTCAGGATATGTTGCCTCCTATCCAGAGCTTCCTAATAAGCATCGGCCCATGATGGATCTTCGGCAGTCCAGCCAATTTTCTCAATCCAAGAAATTGATTCGTCAATAGCCCAAGGAACATCAGTGAGTACCGGAGGGGCTACCTGCCTGCTCCGAAGACTAGGGGTGATAACGAGCCGATCCGATCACGATCATCACTATGTTCATGATCGGATCGTTTAAAATTTAAGGTGATCGCGATCGAAGCGATCTAAATAATTCATGATCGTGATCGGCTCGTTTAAGAATCACAATGATCGATCGTGATCGGCTCGTTATAGATAACCGATCAAATGATCAATGATCAATAACGATCGATCGCGATCGATCGTGATCGATCATTTGATCAACTTAAAAGTTAATTTAAAAAAATCAAAAAATTATCAAATTAATAAAAACACACAACAAAACTATAAACATACATATTAAAATTAAAATATTTCCCCATTATTATTAATGTATATAATTAGATTACCGATCGATCTCGATCACCTTATCGATCGATCATCTTGTCGATCTGTTTGCGATCATGATCGATCTTTTATGTTCGTGATCGTTGATCGTTCATTTAATAAACGATCATAAAATTTTGATCATGATCGGTTCATTTATTAAATGAACGATCTCGATCCGATCTTTAACCGATCTGATCTCGATCTTTTTAATGAACGCTCGTGATCGTTCTCACCCCTACCGAAGACCAAGCAGATGGTAGGAAAGTTGGAGAGTGACAAGACTTCTATCCTGAAGAGTTTGATTCCAAAAGGTTAGGCTTCGGTTCTGCCTCTCGGCTCCGGCCACCCGGCGACAAAGTTTGGTGGTGTTTTCCATACAAATGCACTTAGAATAATAGTTTCGGCAATCGGACAAGACTTCATCTAGCTCTTTTTGAATCCGAAGGCAGAAGCCATGATGTTGGGCCTCTTGTTTGCTTAGAACTTGGTCAAATTTTAGGACTTTTTTCAATATTTGTGGATGCAAGTTTCTGACACTAGACAAGAGACTAAAATTCCCCTTGAATCCGACGCAAGAATGCGAGCAAGGATTCGGTCTCCAGAAATTCAGAAATTATCAGGCCGATGCCTCCCTCGGATAACAGCTCTAATAGGTCTGGATACCTAATGGCTGACTTTTTCGAATGGGGGGTAGAAGTAGGTAGAGAACATGTCCCGTCTCTCTGCTCCTGAAAAGGAAGAAAGATGGGAGAATGAGTAATGCAAAAATAGTAGGCGATGGAATAAAACTAGGTAAGAAAAAAAGGAAATTTATTATAAGAGACGATTTTTATTTGAAAATAATAAAAGACATATAGTAGCATCTACTATAGTGAAGAAAATGAAAAAAGAGACTATCTAACTTCTTTATTCTGATCGTCGCCTCCATCCACGCTGTTATCATCCTGGGACGAGCTCTCGTTTGAGGAGGGATGGGGAGAAGGTTGAGATCGATCCCGAGTTGGGGTATCCTGAAGTTTGTCATCAGAATGGGTGATTTCAACCTGAAGGTCTTATGGGTTGATAAGTCCCCGATAGAAGTCCGGCAGGGTGCAGTACTTGATGAAGTTGTCATCTTCAGGGATATCTACCCGGGATGGTGGTGGAGGCTTGAGGTGCTTGGGCAGATGAACCAGATCGGTCGACCATGCCCTGACCACCTATGTAGTGAGGTTCTCCCGAAAATGCTCCCATAGGGCAAGAAATAAGCACAACCATCCTTCTACATGGTGTTCAGAGCATGGAGATGTTGGGCGCCAGCATTGGGATTGTACCACTCTTCTTGAAACTCACTTTGAATGGCCGGAGGAAACCAGCTACGGAGCTCCAAGTAGGTGTTGTGGCACTGCAGACATTGGAAGACTTGCATAAATCAGTCAGGGATGATCCAGTGTTTAGACTTTGTCCACTATGGCATGGAAAAACTCCTTTCGGTCCGAAGCAGCCAAAGTCCGGAGTCTAGCCAGCTTCTCTTCGGCCTGCCTCAGTCTCTCCTTCAGTTGGCCAGAGGCCTCCCACTTGGCCCAAAGTTCTTCATAAAGCCCTCCCCCTAACTTGTCGAGTGAAGGAGGAAGACAGAGGGGATTGCAAGTCAGGAGAGCCAGCAAGTTCAGAACTGAAGCGTTGGGCCTGCATGATGAGATCAATAGAAGAAGAAAAGAGGACAATAGAAGGGAATGAAAGAAGAAAAATATCAGGAAAATCAGCTGGTGGGGGTCCGAGGGCAGTGCTAGTGGTTTCAGCCTTGGAACACCGAGGAGAGAGAACGAATGGTTTCTGCTTCTTTTGGCGCAGAGGATCAGAAAGGTTGATGTCCCCTGACTTACGCTTCGTGGAAGAAGACGCAGCAGGGATGGGGATGATAGGCGCAGAGAAGATTATGGCGCCTGGGAGAGTGGTCCAGCTGAAATGGCCAGACTGCGCACTATTATTTGGAGAAAACACGTCCTCAGTTGAAGGTTCGTTGTTCCGAGCAACGAATTTGGCCCGAGGATGGGGAGAAGGAGGAAGGATTGTGGTAGTAAGGTTCAAGGTCGCCTAGGGGCCGGGCGGGGGATTGCCCGGGGCAGTGTCCTGGAGAGGAGCCTCCTTCAAGATGATCTCTTGGCCGATGGTGTTCGGGTGAATCACCTTCTGGTCGAGGATCCGAGGAGGGGACTTCGGGGGAGAAGGAAGTCGGATCTTAGACAATTTGATAGGCTTCTCCTTCTTCTCCTTGGGTTTCCTTTTGTTCTTGGGTTTGGTGGTGGTGGAGGATTCTGCATCGGCCGGATTGTTTGCAATAGTGGGGTCTACAAAATTCATAAGCAGATGTGTTACGGCCACAAATAAGTGCTTCACCTTGAATGGTACTGTCAACGGGCTACCTGCACAGGGAATGAGAATCCGCTCCGATGCCAAAGTCAGTCGGTTGACAGTGTTTGTGGTTTATCTCTTTCAACAGTATTTGTGAGCTTACCTTCCTTTTTCTCCTGCTCCTTCCTTTTATAGCTCATGCCAAGGTTCCGTGTCTAGGGTTTTAGGCACGCTGATGGGCCTCTGAGGATCTCGGCACGTGCCCATGCCAGCCCGTTCCAGCCGTCCATTCCCACTGCACCACTGGGCCTCTTGGGCCTGCCCTTGACCAAGTGGCATGATCGTTGACTTGGCCCACGATCCTCACAAGTCCCCCCAAGTTCGAGGCCGTGTTGCCAAGCGCGGGCGAAGAACTGAAGAGGCGAGGATCTGGCCGTCGTTGCATCACGCGCGCAGCTTTAACCTTCGCCTTTAATGCATGTCGAACGCGTATCCCCCATCTCATTTTCTCGATGGCGCGTGGGCCCGCCTCGATCACGTCTCCCCACGCAGATTTAATTCCTCATCTGCCTTCTTTTGTTTGAAAATAACTCCCCCTTTTCGTCTTCTTCTTCTATCTCATTTCCGAACCATCATACCGCTGCGCTCTTCTGCCCTCTTACAGGTACTTTCCCTTCTCTGCAACTTCTTTTATTCAGGCGACCTTCCCCTCTCCCTCGACCATCCTCAATGGCTCTCCGACGCATGAGGCCCGGGCTGGGCAGTACCACGACCGCCGGTGACGTCGAAGGTTTCCGGGAACGATGTCGTCACACCGTCGGGCTGCAATTTACGGATTTGGAGGTGCAGATCCGCCTCCCGGAGGTTGGGCAGTTGGTATCGGAAGCCCCTAAGGGTTTTACCGCTGTTCACTGTGAATACCTCTTTTCCTGCGGTCTGCGCCTCCCATTGACCGGCTTTTTCAAACAGGCGCTGGCCTTCTTCGGGCTTGATCTCCGCTACCTTCAGCCCAACTCCGTCAAGGCGCTGATCGGTTTCCAGATCGTGTGCTCCCGCCAGCAGGTTGTCCCCACCTTGCCCCTGCTTAGGGTGTTCGCCTACCCATGCATGGACAAGGGCTATTGCCACATCAAGTTCCGGCCGGCGGCGGGCAAGTCTCTGCTACAGAAAAGGCCGAAGAAATCCGGCTGGGGATCCAACTTCGTGTATGTGGATAACGATCTGGTGTGGGATCCTCGAGCGAGTCGGGTCAGATACCCGGTAGGTGATCCGGCGACTCGGGGGCTCCGTCCCAGCGACGGCGAGGCGGCCGTGTTGGATCCGGAGGTTCACAAGCTGAAGCAGGGCACGATGTTGTGGACGGCCGTGAACTCTGGCGAGCTCTTGAGCCAGTGCGGACTCCCTCACTGTCGGCTCGATGTGGTGATGCACTCGCCGAGGCATTCTGTCTCGTCCAGCGAGGGTCCGGGGGAAGGTCGACCAGCGTTTTAACCGTGCTTTTGTTTTCATTTTCTTTTGTCACTCCTGTTTTGACCAATCATGCCGTTCTACTGATTCCTCTTTGCCCCTTTTTATTTATTTTCGACAGCTTCCAGGACCGTCGACGGTGAGACTGATAGTCATCCCGACGTCCACTCGGACGCTTAGTTCGCCGACTCTGACATGGAGAAATACCTTCACCGATCCGAACGTCGCCAGGCTCGCTCGTCCGCCTCTGCACTTGACAACAGTCGCGCTCAACACTCTGAGTCTCAGCTTGACATGTCCGAGCCTAACGTCCTGCGTCCCGATTTCATCAACCTGGAGGGCGACGACTCGGGTGACCACAGGAACCCCCACAAGAGGCCAGCCGACGCGATGAATGTCGAGGTCGCCTTCGAGGGGACGTCTCAGCCTCCTCCCGACGAGCTGCATCGCAACAAGCTTCTTCGGGCGGAGTCTCTGCCTCCTCCGGCCGGACCGGTGCTGACTACCCCGAAGGGTCGTGCTGACTTTCTGGCCTCAGCTTTCCCCAGAGGTCATCTCGAGGCCTGGCGCGCGAGCCCTCTGGTCAATTTCCACAACTCCGTCAGTCTTATGGACCGGTTTGACTCAGCCAGCCTGGAGGTATGATCTTTCTTCTTCTGTTTCCATCCGCCACTATTTACGTAGGCATTTTTATTTTACGGTCATCTTCCTTTCACTTCCAGGTGGCCTGCCTTTCTGCTTCCCTCAGGGGTGAGTTGGGCCGTCTGCACTGTGAGGCGTCCCGCTCTCGCGGCCTGCTCACTTCCTGTCAGGCAGTTCTGGAGGCAGCTCGCGACCTTAACCGGAAGCAGGAGCAGATGATGGGGGAGCTGAACGCTCGCGCCGCCGTCAACCCAGTCGATCTCCAAGCTCAAGTGGACGAGTTGACCGCGTCTGTCGCCGCTCTGAAGGTGGAGAAAGATGCCGCCTTCGCTGAACGGGACTTGGCTAGCGGGAAGCTGAAGGAGGCCAAGGCCCAGCTGGAGACGCTCGATCTGATGCGCGCCAAGCTGCAGAGCGCTGAGGAGGCCATGGCCGACCACGACTCTAGGATCGCTGCTGCCGTCGCCAAGTACAAGTGGGCCATCGAGGTTGGTCTCCCTGATGTCTTCCTCAAGGTGGCTTCAAGTGACAACGCACGTCGTCGCTTCCGCCGGGCGGTCTACCGAGCTTTCGACTTGGACGAGATATACGAGGGTGATGCCTCTCGGTTCAGCCGTTCACTGGATGAGCTGTTTTCTGTCTTTGGTAAGTACCCATTCGCAGAATACTTCTCTGAGTTGTCTGCGGAGATGTCGCCTGAGGCGATCGTGGGGTGGACTCCCCCCCAGCGCTCTGATCCTCAGCCGCCTTCTGCCGCGTCGACGACTCACTCGTCCGGCCAGGGTCCTGTCGAAGGGGTTGCTATGACCGCTGAGAAGGACGCGCCTGATGACCTGCTGGACGACCTCCAGGAAGCGGGATTGGTGGGCGAGGCGCCGGCGCACGAGCCGACCATGGAGGGTGACGGCGAGAAGACCGGCGGCAACTGAAGCGTCTGAATGATCCGCCCTGCGTGGCGTTGTTTTGTGCCATCTGTGGCTTTGTCTTGTTTTGCTACTCATAACAATATTTCTTACCTTATGCACTATTCGGATATTGCCCACTTCGGGCTGTTTTTAATTCTAGTATTGAATCCTTTGCTCTTCTCCGTTTCTCCCTTACTTGTCCATAAACGCGGGTCGACGCTGCTCGGATGTACCGATACAACCGTTCATCCGGACGTCGAGTTAGTCGTCCAGCACGGCCGTGTCCTCCATCGTCCCGAGGGCTGCGGGTTTGATTATGCTGAACAGCGGATTAGTTAAGTGTAGCTCCGGCAACCCGCGACGTTCGCCGTCGGGTTCATCGTCGGGCTCACCTGTCCATTTGTTCCATCGGGCGACTGAGGCGGCTGAGCCCCCAGGTAACCTTTGGGGGCAACGAGCTCAGTTATGTCGGCCAGCGGCTGGAATTAGTTAAGTGTTGCCTCGACACCCCACGGGACTAGCCGTCGGGTTCATCGTCGGGCTCACCTGTCCATTTGGACGTTGGGGCGACTGATGCGGCTGAGCCCTCAGGAGGTTTTTGGGGGCAACGAGCTCAGTTGTGTCGCCCATCGAACGAAATTAGTTAAGTGTTGCCTCGACACCCCACGGAACTAGCCGTCGGGTTCATCGTCGGGCTCACCTGTCCATTTGGACGTCGAGGCGATTGGCGTGGCTGAGCCCCCAGGAGGTTCTTGGGGGCAACGAGCTCAGTCGCGTCGCCTGACGCGTGCATAGATAACAGTCATATCGCCGAGCCTGCTTTGCATTACTTGCTACAAAAGAGAAAAGCGAGTCCCCTGACGATCATTTCCCTGCTGAACAAACGAACGGGGCAGGGTGATCGCGTCGGGGACCCGACCAAAAGTGTTTCCTTCGCCCACAGGTTAAGGCGTACTGTCTATACACATACATAAATATCCAGGCTGGTACCTGGTTACCCGTAGAACTTCCGGAGGTTGCTCATGTTCCAGGTGCGGGGAACTGGTTCTCCCGCCAAAGTGTTGAGCTTGTACGCCCCGTCGCCCAGCACCTCCGCTACCTGGTATGGGCCTTCCCACGTGATGTCCAACTTCTTCGTTCCCTCGGCACGGCTGGCCTCATTCTTCCGAAGGGCGAGCTTGCCCACCTTGAATGACCGGTCTCGGACGCGGCTGTTGTATCGCTGCTCGACGTAAGACTTGTACGCCGCCTCAGTCAGCGCTGTTTTCTCCCTTCGGTCCTCAAGCTCGTCCAGGCTGGCTCGGATTTCTTCCTCATTCTCCGGTTCAGCCAACGGCTTGACGAGTCTCGGCGACGGCACGATCACTTCCGGGGGTATGATCGCCTCGCTCCCATAGCACAGGCGGTACAGCGATTCCCCCGTGGCCGCCCGGGGTGTGGTCCTGTATGCCCACAGTACTGACGGGAGCTCCTCCACCCAGTTCCCTTTGGCCTGATCTAGTCGTCGCTTCAGTCCTTGGACGATTATCCCGTTGGTGCGTTCCGTCAAGCCGTTCGCTTGGGGGTGCGCCACAGAAGTGAACTTCTGCTCGATCCCCAGCTGAGAGCACCATGACTTGAACGGCTCCCCCTCAAACTGCTTCCCATTGTCGCTCACGATGGTTCGGGGCAGTCCGAACTGGCACACCACATTCCTCCACACGAAGTTCGTCATTCTCTTGCCGGTGATGCTCGCCACCGCCTGGGCTTCCGCCCATTTGGTGAAGTAGTCTACCGCCACGACGAGAAAACGCCTACTTCCCGTCGCCACGGGGAACAGGCTGACTATGTCTATTCCCCATTTGGCGAAGGGCCACGGGCCTGAGATGCTCTTCATCGGCACTCCGGGGGAATGCAACACCTTGTCGTGGGCTTGGCATTTGACGCACTTCTTCACCAGCTCGTCGGCATTGGCTCTCATGTTCGGCCAGTAAAAACCTGCTCGTGAGGCCCTCAAGGCCAATGTCCTTGCCCCTTGATGGCTCCCACACGTCCCTTCGTGCAGTTCCGCCAACAGCCTGTCCGCCTGCTTGGGGGAAATACATCTCAGCCAGGGTTGCAAATATCCCTTCTTGTAGAGCACTCCGTCCTTCAAGGCGAACTCCAAGGCTCTCCTCTCAAGCTGTCTCGCTTTGCCGACGTCGTCCGGGATCTGTCCGCTGAACAAGAACTCCCTGATCGGGGTCATCCAGCTGGGAGGTTCGGTCGAGATGGCTAGCAGTTCCTGGCCCTCCGTCGACCTTACGGCCAACGTTTCTACCAGCACCCCCTTCGACAGGTGACTACTAGCGGTCGAAGCGAGCTTGCTGAGCGCGTCGGCTCGAGTGTTTTCCGAACGGGGGACCCGAGTGACGTCGAAACCTTCAAATGACGTAGCCAGCGCCTTTACCTTTGCCAAATACTTCTGCATTGACGGCTCCTTCGCCTGATAGGTTCCGCTGAACTGGTTGGCCACCAAGGCCGAGTCACCATACGCATCCAGCTTGTTCGCTCCCAATCTCTTGGCAATCTCCATCCCCGCTATCAACGCCTCGTACTCAGCCTCATTATTCATTTCCGGGAACTCAAACCTCAGAGCGTAGGTGGTCTCTTGTCCGTCGGGGTTTGTGACGATTAAACCGGCTCCCGCTCCCTCGACGCCTGACGCGCCGTCCACGTGGAGTTTCCACCAATCCGTCCTGTCCTCCCGGCGCCGGGTCCGGATCGGGACGTCCGTTGCCTCCGTCGCCAGGTCCTCGATCGTGACCTTCGTTGTCGAGGGGATTTCCGCCAAGAAGTCTGCCATCACCTGTCCTTTAATCGCCTTCCTGGGGGCGTACTGGATGGCGTGTTCTCCAAGCTCAACGGCCCACTTGGCCAGTCTCCCCGATGATTCCGGCTTAGCTAAGATCGCCTTCAGAGGCTCATTCGTCAAGACGACCACAGGGTGGGCTTGGAAGTATGATCTCAACCTCCTTGCCGAGTGGATGAGGGCGAGGGCCAACTTCTCCTGATCAGTATACCTGGTTTCTGCCCCCTGCAACGTCCTGCTAACGTAGTATACGGGGCGTTGCACTTTGCCTTCCTCTCGGACCAACGCTCCGCTGACCACTTCCGATCCCGCGGCCAGGTACAGAAAAAGGGTTTCTCCGCTTTCTGGGGGCGACAAAGTCGGCAGCACCTTGAGGTGCTCTTTCAGCTCTCGAAATGCTCCGTCTTCTGCGGGCCCTCACTGGATGGCCCCAGCCGCGCCGACGCATCCCTTGAGGACCTTCAGGAAAGGTAGCGATCTCTCCGCCGCCCGAGACAAGAAACGGTTCATCGCGGCCAACTTCCCGTTGAGGCTCTGGATATCCTTCACTGTCCTGGGAGCGGGCATGTCCACGACCGCTTGTACCTTCTTCGGGTTGACGTTCAAGCCACTGTTCGAAACCATGTGACCTAGGAACTTCCCTGACCCGACGGTGAACTGGCACTTGGCCGGGTTCAGCTTCATCCCTATCTCCTTCAGCCTGCCTAATGTCTCGTCCACATCCTTGATCAGATCACCGAAACTTTTGCTCTTGATGACCATGTCATCCACGTAAATTTCGACATTGCGCCCCACTTGTTCCCGAAAGACGCGATCGACTACCCTTTGATAAGTGGCCCCCGCGTTCCGCAGTCCGAACGGCATCATCCTGTAGGCAAAAGCCCCCCTCTCGGTGATGAAGGCAGTATTATTCACGTCTTCGGGCTTCATCGGGATCTGGTGGTAACCTTTGTATGCGTCCAAGAAACACTTGATCGGGAAACCCCCCAGCGCGTCCACTTTCTGATCGATGGCTGGGGTTGGGTAGCAATCCTTCGGGCACGCCTTGTTGAGGGTCTTGTAGTCGACGCACATCCTCCAACTGCCGTCCTGTTTTTTAACCAAAACAGGGTTGGCTAGCCAGACAGGGTACGGCACCTCCACAAGAATTCCCGCGTTGACGAGCTCATTGACCTCCCTATTGACTGCTTCGTTCCTTTCACGGCACAAGGGCCTTCTTTTCTGGATGACCGGCCTATGTAGAGGGTCGATATTCAACGAGTGCATTCCGAGTTCCGGGGAAATCCCGGTCATGTCCGACGGTTTCCTCGCGAACACATCCCCGTGTTTCTCCAGCACCCTGATCATTGACAGCTTCACTTCGTCGGGAACGCTCGCTCCGACCTGTATGGGCATCGCTTGGTCCCCATGTAGGTATACGGTTTCTACCTCGCTTCCCAACTCTTTGACGATGGTCCTTTCCTTCGGGGATACCATTTGCACCCTTCGAGCCGACGTTCTGCCGGATGTCCCGCCCGACGGTTGCTCGGACGGTTCCTCGGGGTTCTTCCTCTTTCTGAGGGCCACTCGATGGCACTCTCTGGCCTTTTGCTGATCGCCCCGCACCGTTGCTATCCCTTCCCTCGTGGGAAACTTCAACAACAAATGGAGAGTGGACACGATCCCCTTCAAGGCTGCCAGTGCCGGCCTGCCGAGTATCAAGTTGTACGGGCTGTGCGCCTTGATTACAATGAACTCAAGGTCCACGACTTTCCTGCGGGAGGTCGTGCCGACCGCCACCGGCAGGGTGATGATCCCCTCGGGCCAAACAGTCCGGTCCGCAAAGTCGACCAACGGCGTTGCCGTCGGGGCCAATCCCTTGCGCGTGTTCTCATCCAGCTTCTCGAAACAATGCCAATACATGATCTCCGCCGAGCTGCCGCCGTCAATGTACGCGCGGTGCACCAACTTGTCCATGATTTGCACCGTGATGACCACGACGTCACCCCCAGCGGGTCGGTCGGGTACAGGATCTTCGCAACTGAAAGTAATCACCTCCTCCGGCGTCAGCCTCCTTGACATAGGCGTCGGCTCGGGCGTCTTGCGGCAACGCGCCTTCCTTTGAGACTCCGTGGCTCCTCCTGCGTTCCCCCCGATAATGGCGAGTATCGCGCCGGTGGGAGCGGTTGGTTCTTCATCCTGCGAAGAAACGTCCTCATACCTTCGCCTCTTTCCCGACTCTTCCTTCTTCTCGGCCCGTTGGACTTTCTTGGACCTGGGTCCAGTCGACCGATCGCGTGACCGTTCACTCCCACGCTCGCTTCCTCGTTCAGTCCGTCGTTCACCTGACCGCGACGAGTACTCTTCTCTGTTGTACTCCCGGGCCTCCTTGGCATACTTCTTGAGATGCCCTCGCTTGAGGCAGGCTTCGATGGCCTTTTTGAGGTGTATGCACTCGTCGGTGTCGTGGTCGTGATCCTCGTGGTAGTCGCAGTAGAGGCTCATATCCCTCTTGGAGGGCGGTAGCTTCATCTTGCGGGGGACCGGGAGAATTCCCTGATCCGCCACGGCCATGAAGATCTGCTTCGGGGTCCTGGTCAAAGGCGTGAAAGACATGTCCTTCGACGGTTCCTCTCTGCTGCCCAACCTATCCTTCACGGATCCTCTCGACTTGTCCTTCCTTGACTCCCTTCAGAAGTGATGTCCTTGGTGGCCTTGTCCCCTCTGTGATACTCCTCGACTTTGATGTGGAGCTCGTATAAGGTGAAAACAGGCTTTTTCGACAGCCGAACCTTCAAGAGGGTGTGGGTTAACCCTTGCACGAAAATCTCAACCAGCCATTTCTCGTCCAGCCTGTCCTCCACCTTGTTGCACTCGGTGATGAACCGTTCGTAGTAGTCCAAGAGTGACTCGCCCGACCGTTGCCTGATCCGCAGCACGTCTTGTGTGGTGAGGGCGAACTTCTTCTTCTGCATGAACCGCGTCAGGAAGAGGTCATCCAGCTTCGCGAAGTTGGAGATGCTGTCGTTTTCAAGATTGGCAAACCACAATCTCGCCGCCTCCTTGAGGGTTGTGGCGAACGCCCTGCACCAGATCGGCTCGGGTGTGCTGTACGTCGACATGGACGTCGTGAAGGTGTGGATGTGGTCGGCCGGGTCCGTTGAACCGTCATATGACCCCAAGTTTGGGGGGATACGGATCTTTGAGTCGGCCACGAACTCCATCACCGACCGGGTGAACGGGCTTCCTCGGAGCTTCTCTCCCTCCGGCGGGGTCCAGTTCACGGCGAGGCGCCGGTGAACAGGAACGCGCGGCGGGACTTTTGACTTGTGAATGTATGAGTTCGCCCATACCCGCTCCGGGTCTTCGTCTTCCCCTGAGTCCTCACCATCGTGGGTGATCGGGATGGGGTTTGCCTCCACGCCCTGCGCCGGCGGTTCTGACTCGTCGGGTGCCTTCTGCTTCATCGCGCTGACGCCTTGGAACAGGCGCTTCGGGGTGATCTTTCCCGCTCTAGCGCTCAGACTCTGCAGTTCGTGGATCTGGTTGGCCATGCGCTCCTGGGAGTTGACGATGCGCTGAAGCAGATCCATGCTCTCCTTCGCTTCCCCCAGGGTGGGGTTCGGCGTCGACTCCGGTCTCACCACTTGGCTCGACAGCCGGCGAGCGGCGGGATGCTTGACCGAGTACTGGTCGAGTTCTTCATCTTCATCGTCCTCGCGTCCCGTCAGATCGGCCATTGGCGGGATCTGACTGCTGGTTTCTCCACTCATCGGTTGAGTGCGTGGGCTGTAAGAATAACAAGGATCCCCACAGACGGCGCCAATGTTACGGCCACAAATAAGTGCTTCACCTTGAAAGGTACTGTCAACGGGCTACCTGCACAGGGAAGAAGAATGGCTAGGTCAGCACGGGGAGGGCGATAGCCGTTCCCGCTCCGATGCCAAAGTCAGTCGGTTGACATTGTTTGTGGTTTATCTCTTTCAACAGTATTTGTGAGCTTACCTTCCTTTTTCTCCTGCTCCTTCCTTTTATAGCTCATGCCAAGGTTCCGTGTCTAGGGTTTTAGGCACGCTGATGGGCCTCTGAGGATCTCGGCACGTGCCCATGCCAGCCCGTTCCAGCCGTCCATTCCCACTGCACCACTGGGCCTCTTGGGCCTGCCCTTGACCAAGTGGCATGATCGTTGACTTGGCCCACGATCCTCACAAGATGAAAATGGGTTATTAGATAGCGTGGAAATACAAAAAAAAATAGTAAGTAAATAAGGGGCAAGAAAGAAAATACCTTGCAAGGACAAATACTCAGGCTCTTCTAGTAGACCGGAGCTGGGTACACCTCTCCCAGGTCCAGATTCAGAGCGGAGGAGGTTAGTGTCTGGTGATCGGCCCATGTATGAGAAACAGATTAAACGATTAGAATACAAGTTATTTTACTTGCTTTGAATATAGTTTAATGCAGAACTATTTCTTGTCTTTAGACATGAATATTTACAAACAATTGTGTTATTGTTTTTTGATAACAACCAACATTCAATGTGTTCTGCTTCGTAATTCAAAAGATTTATCGTACAACTTTTTGTTCTTAATGGACCGATAAATTTCTTTTAGAAATGCGTTGGCATTATGTGCTTGGAAGACATTATCCGGTTCTTATACAACAGTGTCAAATCCTACACTAGCAAGACCGCGTATTGCACGGTATACAAAATGATAGTTTACCAGAAAATAAATACCAGTCCCCAAGAAAACGGTTTCAAAAGTGTTTACTTAAACGTATACACACAGTAAATACTCCTATAATACTGCTATCAACTGCATAAATGAACAATCAACAAGGGAACCAGTATAATTAGTACAAGAACACAACTAAAAAAGCAAATAGAAATTTACAATAGAAAATGAATAAAACAAAGATGCTTTAAAAAAATTAAAAACAAAGAAGTATATATATGCCAAAAATACAATTACAACAAAAACAACATTCAAATTAACTCCCAGAATTATATGATATTCATCCGATCTCTTAAGAAAGATTCAACTTCTAAATAATATTACGCTTTGATCCGATTCAAGTTACAATTTAAACCAAACTGGAAAATGCCCTAATGATAATTAAACATATGTTGTCACAATCAACAGATCTAAATGTTTGTAGATCTCTGTCACAATGTTCATATTCTTAACTGAAGATCTGTATCCAAAATAAGATCTGCACGAACGACTGGTAGCATCCCCGCCGGGTAATTAATCAAAAGGGGGGAATTGATCTGTTCCATAGGATCATACCTTTGCAAACGGTCTTTGGTATATATGTATAAGCTGAGGCAGTATTAGGGCAACTCTCCTTTGGCAGATGATCGAAAAAGTAATTAACATTACGAATCTATCATCTGCCAAAGGAGAGCAGCCCCAAAACGGTCTCGCTTACTATTATCTACGACTCTTTCAGAATCAGAGTCAGAGTCGTGTTTCTATGGAGGAAAGGGTTTATATATATATATAGGCCAGGCTAGAAGGTTTGATGCCATGGATATACCATATGGCTATACCTAGATAGATTCTCAGATGCATGATCTTGACATGTCTGATCAAAGCTTGTGTGTGTGAGTGTGTTCTTTCTTTTTGTGTTGCAGCTTTTGTTGGTGGATGAACATGATGAAGGGAGGAAGATATATAAAGCAGCCCAGAAGAGATGCTCGAACTACTTTTACGCAATGTAACGTACCATTCTTGAAGGTATATCCCGTGTCATATTCGCTTGGGGGTTTAAGGTTAAATCTAATCCTCGTTTGACTCATCGCAATTTTTGTCCAATAAAAACAATTGCCAAGAATAATTAATTAGATGTATATATCTCATTCAAAATCTTCGGAAAGACCAACTTTTCTAAATGTTATGAAATTATCATTGTATATTTAAATTGAAATCATACGTTTTGTGTTAAAATATTGATTATTTTAAAGTAAATATATAATAAAACATGTTTTGATGCAAAAAAATTAAAAAATTTAATATAAAAAATTTAATTAACAAAAGATACTGTTCAAGTTAAATGGTATGATATATAACGTAAAACGTATAAAAACTTTACTGAAAAGTTAGAAAAGTTGAAAGATTTAGAGAGTTGTTCTAATTCTTGTCTATCTTTAATTATCATAGATATCCAACTCATTAAATTGAAAATAGGAAAATGGAACATAAGAAATGAGTACATACTGCTTTGATAAGTGGTAGCTAGAATTGTTTTTTTTAAATGGTTAGAAATAAATCGAACATGAAAATTTTGAACAGAGGAAATTCCCATCAATAATGACAGTTTAATGATTGAATTTGTATTTTAAAGTTACTAAGTGAATACACCTAAAATTTCCGAAAAGTTTGATGATATAATTGTAATTTACTCAACATTTTTTTAATGATATGATCAAAATTAAAATGACAAATGTATACTTATAATTAATTAGACGATACAAAATAAAACCTCTGAAAATGAAAACTCATATATAAATACTTTGTCACACTACTAAATTAACAGTATATATTACTCCATACATAATAAAAAGTACAACATGACTGTCATTTATCATCTCTTTTATCACATTTATTTTAGTGGCAAAAACATGATATCTATGACTATGGATTATGTATGTAGTACTCGGACACTTCACTAGCAAGTCTCGCTTGCAATATCTTCAATCCCATGTACCTGCACCGAAAAATGATAAATTATGTATCCATTTTTAAATTTTTAAATAAGTTTTTATTTTCAAATTATTCATAAAATTAAAATGGTTCTTAATATCGGAAACGTTACCGGCCGAGCATCATGACGGTGGCCTGAGGATTAGTTCCGGGAGAGTAAGTGAAAGTAGAGCCATCAATGACCCTCAGAGCACCAATGCCCATGACCTTATAGTTGGTGTCCACGACTTTCCCGACGTGACATCCACCATGGTAGTGCCAAATGGTCATCACGGTATCCTTACAGAACTGTTCCAACGACGTCGTTACATTCCTGTGCCGGGGGAGCAGGTTCACCGGAGCACTGGCCGTCAGGTTTAGCAGCGCCGATACCGGCATGTTCTGGTACCTGAAGGTGCTGAAGGATTTGGAGTCGATGATGGTTTCGATGGTTTTGAGGCCGGTGACACACCGGGCTAGGTCCTCTGGATGCTGGAAGTAGTTGAACCGGACGGCGGGGTTGTCGTGAACGTCCTTGTTCCGGAGGGATAGGTTTCCGGTGGAGACGGGTCCGATGACCTTTTCTAGGATGAAACCGCCTTGGAATGCCGCTTGTTGCAGCTCGCCCATCAGACTCACGGCTTTGGCTATGGCTTCTGGAGTTCGCTCTTTTGGTGGAACGGTGCTCAGCTGCCCTATCTGCACCATTCCATGTAGTGTGAATGCATGATTTTGTAAAGCAAAGAACTCAGTTTCGGTGCACAAATTTAGTATTATATTATGTTTTCACCTAGAGATGTTACAAAAGTGATTCGTGATTCATGTCCTTCTGTTGGTAATTTAAGTTTTTACACTAAATTCATATTTTGTTACACATAACCGGACATTAGTTTAGTTCAGTTGAATCTAAAACAGTAACACACACATAACTAGTTCATAAAATTTAGTCTGATTAATTAAGTCGACTAATTTTAATGACAAAATATTATTTTTTATTTATATGCATTTCAAATCAATATAGTTTAGCGAAAATTAAACTCAATAGAAGAGTAAATTTTTTTTTTCTGAAAGACGATAAAAGAAAATACTTTTACTTCACAAAGAAAATATTCAAATTAACGAAATTATACTTTTACTTCATATTTGTATGACTTAAAATTTCGAGTAGTAGTTTAATAGATTGTAAAAATAAGTATACCTTAGGGGAGAACATTCCGAAATCCCTAGTGGATACGCCGCCGGAGAAGCTCTCGCCGGAGGCGGCTTCGATATAAGTTCCGTTACGGGTTATGCCCACAACTTGGATGAGCGAGACCTCCACCGGCACCGGAGACGGGATGAAAATTGCATTCATTGGGTTGTCAGCCATGCCCAGGCCCACCCATGGCTGGTCCAAAACCATATGGATTCTCAGGGCCCTCAAGTCATTTCTAGGCCCAACTCCACTCAACATCAGCAGTTGTGGGCTTCCTAAGGCCCCAGCTGAAACTATCACCTCATTTCTAGGGTCCTCGCGAAGGTATGCTTTGTGCCTATTTCCATGCGAGTCCCTGAATATTACCCCATGAGCCCTTGGCTTCTCTCCATTTCCTGAAAAGCCCCAAAACATTTGAGATTATGGTCAACAGGTGTACATCAATCAATATGCTTTTCATGAAAGAAATCATTTGGATAATAGTTGGGAAAAAAACACTATATGGGAGGTTTACTTGAACCAAATTTCAATTGAAAAAACCAAAAAGGTCCATATAATTTTCAATCCAATATGTTTAAAGTCGGTATTATTCGAAAATAACAAATGTATGAATTAAATATAATTAAATAAAATACACAATAATTTTATACATAATTTGTAAATCAAGGTCAAGTGATGATTCCACAAAGAAGACAATAAGATCATGTAAGATTAATTTCAAAATAATATTCGAACGTGTCATTTCAAGTAAAATTATTCGATACAGAATTCAATTATTGAGGTATGTACCATGACGTATTCAACTTTTATATCCAATCTATATCATTTTTTATCGTTCATTTTAACTTTAATTAAATTCAGTTCCGATAAAATATACCTCTGGCAGCTTGGAACATGATCTTATGAACGGAGGCACGCAACAAGACATTGATCCCACTAGGGTTGGCATACTCAAGCAAGTCAGCAGCGGTGTGCCTATTCCCATGCGGATCAAAAATAGTCCCACCGATTTTCGTCCCGAAGATATGGTCGTACGTGAAACCGTTAAACGGCCGGACTCCGGCCTCGAGCAGCCCCTCCCTCACCGCCGACTGCCACTGCTTCACCGGCGGCTGGAACGCCACCTTCTCCTCCACCCACTCGTAAGCCTCGGTCACCTATAGAATGTAAAAAACCACAATAATAGACTATGAAGGTACAAAAAAAAATAAGGAATTACATACAATTTCATTTTCATTCTCTCCAATTTATTTAAATATGTTTTAGTTTAGTATGAATTACTTTGGTGAAAATAATTAGTGACGTGATTATTATTATTTTCAATAAATTCAATTTTATTTCAGTTCTAAAATAATTATATTTATTAATTTTTTATCACTGTTCCATTTAGTTTAGTATAACAAAAATGAACAGTAAAAACCGCCCTAGCTCTATCATCACCTGATCCCGGTCCCACCCGAGCTCGTCCCCGAAGCTGTGCGGGGCGCGCGTGTAGAACCCCGCGTTCAGGCAGCTCCCACCGCCGAGCACACGCGCACGCGCGTTGATGACGCCATCCTCCGAGATGAACCGCTGCGACGGCGACGACTCGGAGAGGTCGCCCAGTGAGTTGCCGAACGCGGAGAGGTGAGTTATGTTGGGGTCACCGTAGGGGTGGCTCCCCCGCTCCAGGAGCAAAACGCTGTAGTTTTGGGATAGCGTCGCCGCCAGGGGACAGCCGGCGGTCCCGCCTCCGACGATGATGTAGTCGTAGAATGAAACGTCCGGCGCCGTCGTTGCGTCGTGCATGAAGGTGTAATTCGGAGCTGTAGAAAAGTCAAAAAAATGTTAAGCTAAAAAAGTTATAAGACATGTTCTCGTAGTTTAATTTCGGTTTAAAACAAATTCAAATCACTTTATTTTTGTTAAAATATAATTATATACATTTTAGTTTATTTAGTTATACTATGTATTAATTTAAATTTTAGTTGACAGTTAGGCTGGTTAAGAAAATGTCGAAATATGATTACGAACAGTTACTCCAATAAATAGCCTTCATTTTAGAGGGAAGGTGGCATTAAATCTCACCTGCTAAGAATATATAACGATCAGTCTGATCGTTATCAGTTTTCTGGAGACAGGTAATCTCTACATTTTTTTTGTTTCATTTTCATAAATATGCTATATTATATTGATTTATAGTATTTATTGCACCAAAAAGTTAGGTTGATTTTCCAGCTAAAATAATAATGCCCTCGAACACTTCAGAAAAGTCATTTCAATTAATATTCGGCTACTGACGAAACACACAATCAAGATAAACCATATCACGTAAATGATGAGAAGTTTTCATGAGTTTATACACAGTCCGGACCAGATTACCAGAGTAAAATACCGGACTGTTCTCGATCATCTTCATGCACGTGCAAACAAGAAATGCTTGGTTTTCATGAAATTACCTTGCTCAGAGAAGCAGAATCCTGGGAAAAATATGAAGACTCCGAGAATTGCAGCAGCTAAGAACCTCATTTTCATTGCAGAAGATGAATACACAGCTGGAAAATATATGAAGATGAAGAAGTAAAGTTAGCTGGTGAGTTCAGTAAAAGAAAAAAGGGAGAGTTTTTATAAGAGTGAACGAAAGAGAACGATGCAAACGGGGAATATAATTCGGGGAGTGCAAAGATCATTCGCCCTACTGTGTGACTGTGTGTAAAATTAACCTGGAAACCAGAAAGAGTGTTGAATGGGGAAATGTGGGAAATGTGAGCCCTGTTTTATTTCGTCGAATTTCGAGGCAATGTTTACAGCATTTTAAATTGGTTGGAATGGGATCCCACGCATCAAATGCTGATGTTGGTTATCGCTAAAAACCACCATATTTAATGAAAAACTTAGGGTAATTTACTATTTGAAGGATTTTATTGGTCATATATATTAATGATTAGTGGCAAAATTATGGTTTTTTTACGTTTTGGATTGGTGGTGGAAGTTAGCAATTAAGCAAGATACACCCATTTGTCGAACCCCTAGCCTCCACTAGGTACGAAAAATTATCATAATCCATCCATCAATATTAAAATTATGTATAGTACAACAATATAGTGCATAATATAATATCAGATTAGTTGAAACTTGATAGGTTAAGATGGTTAGTGGCTGCATCAAATGAATGAACAACGATTAACATGTTCGTCTTTAATGATTAGTGAAAGTGTACTTGGTTGAGATGTACTTGATCGAGACAGATTAACTGAATCTATCATTTTAATTTGACCTAACATATTTTTCAGAAATCAAAATTTATCAAAATTCAGTTTCTATTTCCAAACTACTTGAGGTTCTACGCAACCTTTTTAAAAGGTATTGCGATACACAGGCTAACATTTTATTTTTAATAATTCAAAATATTATAAAAAAGTATAAAAGTATTTTATATATTTTTAAAAACCAGCCGATTTATAAGGAACAATAATGTTATTTTATTAATATTTTGAATCATAATAAGTAACATATTAAATTATGTATAACACTTCAGTTCTTAAATTGTGGCTAAAACCATATTTATATACATATATGTTGTAGATTATAACATAACTAATGTTAATGGAAGTTGATGATAGTTAACATAAATGATGTTGTTCGAAATTCCTAGTGTTGTTGAAAGTTGGGAATATATAGACGGCGAAAATGAATTCGTTCAAAAGGTCATTAATTAATCAACAATAAAAGAAATGCGTGGGATAACAATGATAGGTTAATTTCCGGGCGACGTCACAAGTATGTCAGTGCCCATAACTACTTGAGAGGGAATTTGGCAAAGATGATGCCACGTAAAGTTAATTTCAGGCCATACTCTTTTCTTCTGGAGTAGTTAATGAACCGCTGCTGCGTGCCTACTTGAGTCGGCTCGGAGGTGATTCCCCGGGTATTTTTTTAAATAGATTTGCTTTCGTTATCGGATAAGTCTAGTGCTGTCAATTTCTGACGGACTATCCAACATTTGACACAGATAAATTTGACGAGAAAATTTAATATCCAAGCATACTTTTAGAGATATTAGATCCTTATTAGTCTGATCCGGCCTGATCTTAATCTGATATGACAATTTAATAATTATAATTGAAATTTATTCTGAACTTAAATCGAAATTGACCTGACTTGAAATGCAAATGCATTCGAACAAATTTGAAAATTGACTTTTTAAAATATTTTAGATTTAATATGCTTTTGACTTCAAATCAAGTATAAAATGACACTAGTAAAATTTAACACTACTAGCAAAACATGACTATTAGCTGCTCACAAATGTGACGCTGAAGTTTTGACCATGTTTGGACGCAGTGATCAGATGCTCTAAATGTTGGTCTGGTGATGCTCTCAAAGTCCAGTTTACCAAAAACTCATTCAACCAAATGCAGGATCATTTGGCTCTTCAATTTGTTTCTCAGCTCTTCAGGCAATCCATGACATTAACAGGCTGTGCAGGAGCATGCCCCTGTAAGAGACAAACAAACTAAGTACATTCCTCAAACAGTGTTCAATTTTTTAAGTACATTCCCCCGTCCCGGACCTAATACTGCACTGTCAAACTCAAGTTCATTCTTTAAGAAACTAACTAGTAATTGATCCACAAATTGTAAAAAGCAATTATTTCCACATAAAAAGCAACCATACCTTATTGTTATATATAATTTCAAAGTTACAGCCAGTCCCAATGGGAGGAACCATACCCCAAGACAATGCATCGAGGGTTCCAGCAATATCGTCCACCGTTCCTGCCTTGCCAGCTTCAACAAATGAAGCACCTGGACTCTGCAACATGGAATAATTCAGTACAAAAAGCTTTTAACCAGAACTGTAAACTAATATCGACACTTACCGAAAAACAAGCTTGCACAAAAGGAGAAGCCACCGAGGTTGCTTTTCGTAGCTTCGCCATTCCTGTGGGATTCAAAGGAATGAACTCTCCAGTAGATGATAGCGCATCTGCTATCAGAGCTATGTGTTCAGGGAGAACACTCTTGCCAATGTCATGGACTGCACTGCTCAAGCTCTGCAATATTTTAAAAAAAGTCAATTTGCATATTAAAATGGTCGAACATGGTAATGTGTGTGTGACGAGCTGAAATTAGAATGTTCACATCTTTGAAATGGTTCACAGCTGTGATAATTCCATAAGCTTGAGTCAGATCACGAATGTCATCCACAAAGCTGCGCTCCCAATCAATGAATCTGCTCATCTTTGCGCATTTAGACACGAGAATGCCCCAGAATTTGCCTCGGTCACATCTCTCTGACATGTCGACTCGCACGTATAGCTCACCAGAGGAAGATCCTTTGTATGATTTTCCTGAACCTGGCTCATCTTTCCACAGGATACTGACTTTCCTGAATTCAGCGAATCCTAGAGAACAAGTAATAAGAAGGAGAAAAAATCAAGCGATCAGAAACAGTTGAAACATACATAGAAGGGGGAAAAGATGCCGCACATAGATTTCAGTTTTGACAAGCAAAACAGAAACTTTAAATCAAGGTTGTCATGTTCTGTACTGTAAATGTGCAAAACATACCCACATACAATTAGTTTGGTCTGCAAATGAGATTTTAAAAGTAAACAGGTAATACAAGTTCAGTCCAACCTTTTATAACAGTTGAATAGAGGCTGGGTATCACCACGTCTCGTATGACTTCCAACTGTGAAGCTGATGCCCGTGATTTGTCGTCAAGAGAAACCATGATGCACACATTGGCATCTCTTTCACTCTTTACATCCAGATTACACCTTGTGCTGCATAAACAAGATTAGAGATAGTGAATTAGACGACTCTCTACAACAATTTCTAATAAAATAAACTAGTACTGAAAATCATAACTTCGTTTTTATTCTTACGTTGTACTGATCCTCAGAGCTGGAACTATTACTTTCGATTTTACCCTCACTTTGTCTTTCACAGACTTCCATGTTTCAACAAGGGCCTTCTCAATGGATTTAACAGTCAATCTTTTCTCCTTGAAAATTTCCTGAAAGAAGAAATCTTCAGTATAAAGATCATTTGTGAATTTAAAAAAATGACTTGTAACTGCATCACCTTAGGTACACGAAAATGGCAGACATAAGCACCGATGTGAATTGGGCTGCTATTTTCCTCCAAGTGCCTGTTCCACATTGAAAACATGCACAGAACCAAAATATTAATAGTCCATCCATACAGATATTTCACAGAATACAATAGGTTAAATATTACCTGATCACCACTAAAGAAACTATCTCTTTAAACATGAGACCCTGTAAATGGTCTTTCAGTTCCAAAGCTGCATACTCCGAAGCATGTGCAATCTTTCCAAGCTTCTTGGACAAGAATAGAGATGCAGTTTTACTACCACTGTTCTTTTCCACTCCACATTCCAGTGTTTTCTGCACATACAACATTCAGCAACTCCAATCAAACACAGAAGCTGCAGATATCACGTACTAGGGGAAAATCAGAACTAAACACAGAAAGTGCAGATATCATGTACTAATGGAATATTCAGAATGAAACACAGAGATTTGATGGTTTGTAATAAAATACCAAATTCCAGCCAGAACATTTGGATGATATGGCATATGATGAGTACAACAAACGTGAGATTCAAAAATAACAAATGCAGATGCATATATTTAGACCAACTTTTAAATGTGCACCTTTAGATTCAGCAGGGGTGATAGTTCAAGGGCACCGATGGGCTGATCCAAAGCACTATATGCTGCTTCAATAATTGCACAGGCTGCATGTGAACCAACAGGGTGTCCACCCTCAGGACTACCAGCATAAGCACTCTCAACAGAGTCATTGCTCCCAGGATTACAAGTCTTCAGTGGGCCATAGGAGAACTGAACAATCTGATTCCCATATGGATTTCTAACAGTTCCATCATATCCAATGCATAAATCCCGCATGAAGAACATTAGCTTCCGAGTCAGAGCCCCTGGAATGTCTGCATGCCCGCTAAAAGCTCCATCTCTATTAGCTACAGAGTGGACCAGACTCTCCAATGGATTCAAGCCAGTAAGAAAAGAACTCTCAACCACAGAGAATGGAAAATGGGATCCCAGATTTTCCACCAAACCTTTAGATGTAATAAGGGACTGCTTGTGATCCTTCCAAGAAGCGCAAGACAGCCTCTGAGGCAATCTAAACGATACGGAGTTCACACAGTGCTGCAACCCAAGGCACATGCTGTGCTGAACCAATTTTTGAAGATTGCCCTTGCTGCCAGACTTCAACATGAGCATCAGTGAATTCTGATTGCTTGCGTAGTTGTAGGCCAGGTGCTGGACGTCTGAAAATACCCGGCGAAATGTGGAGATAGATGCTTGACTGAGTACTCCTGACTTCTGTCGCTGAATGAAGAATTTCCCTTGTCCAAAATCCTCGACCTTTCCGCTTGCCTCTGTGCATGCAGCAAGGATACCACGATTTCCATCCACAAACATGTGCTCAAACTCTGATAAATGCTCAGCTTCTTCCAGGCCCAAAGACACTTCTTCTATCAAATTACCACGGGCAGGTGATCCAGGGACCAGGTAGAGATCAAAGAGGGAAACACTAAGCCCTCTCATTGACAGCCACTCACAGAGGACACGTTGTGTGGCATCCAGGACCGCAATGGCTTCTTCTCCACAGTACTTAATGAGAGCGTGAAAGAGATTGTCCTCTACATCACGCAACCAAGCAGATCCACCAGAAGAAGCCACAATTTCTCCATTGGTTATTTGCACCCCATTGGATGGAAAGGTGTAGTTAAAACCACTAGGCAAGAGCTGGCTAAGTAGTTGCTTTCCTGTCCATAAAGAAGTGTTTCTCTTGCCCTTATAGATAGCAGGATCAGGCAGCTGAAAGGAGCAGAACATCATTAGCTGCTGTATTTCGAACTTGTTAAGAGTGAGCCCGTCCTCCAAAATCAGGTGAGCCGCTGTCAGAGTATCATAAGTAAGATTCAGCAGATTTCGGCCATTCTGCATGTTAGTGAGCTGTTTCTCCACAGTAATCAGCTGACTGAGTTCAGCTGTGGAATCAACAGACTGAGGGACAAATCCATGAAGACAATCACCATCGAAATCTCCACAGAGAGGGCTACAGATGAGAGGATTAAGGGAGAGGGTGAAACTGGTTGGAAGAATCCGAACTTTCAGGGAAAGGATGGAGTGTTGATGAATGGAGGGAGGCCTGTTGATCAAAACTATGTCTCCATCTATCAACGGCCTATAGAGAACATCTCCACAATGTAAGTCCTCGTTCACACGAAGTCTGGAGACCTGACCTCCTCTGCGAACTTGAACATCTCTTCTAGCCAAAAGCATCAACATTGTGTCCCTCTCTAGCTCATCAAAATTTAAATCATTGACAACTACAGACACCTGCAGCTCCTTGGCAACTTGGTAAGGGATGCCAATTTCTCCAAGATTTAAATACGGATCCCCGACAATGACCATCCGAAAAGCATGATCAGTTCTCTTGCCTAAAATAAGCTCTTTAACAAATCTCAGACCAGAAGTAGTAGATGCATCAGTATAACCAGACTTATCAGAACCCCGGGCAACAGGTGCAGACTTCTCAGAGTGAACCTGCAGTAAAATACCAAAACATTAAGATCGGTTTAATGGGGACATTTCTTTCATACATTTATGAGCCTTTCTTGAATGTTACCTTTGAAGATCTGATGCGCTCCAGAACACGAGAGCTTAGGTCATTGGCTGTGCCTCTAAAGTCAGCCAATCTTTTATAATTCTTTGTCGTCGGATCCTGTATAACCAATTATAGTTAAACACTGAAAACCATTTCCAGAAACAAGTCAATATGATACAGTTAACTTAACTATATAAGCAAACTATATTATTTTATTACTTACAAAGATTAGATGACCCCCAAACTCTGAAACACGATGACTGTTAGGAGTCACAAGCATGTTCTCGAGAAGAATGGAGTCCTTGCACTTCAGCACTGATTCGAGAATATTAGGATCGGTATCTTTCAGCAATTGGAAAACCTGAAGCACGTGATTCATGTATAACTTAGTAAGAAACAGAACCACCGGGATGCAAACTGAAGGTTCTGAAGAACGAATGTGATAGGCATTTGGCTGAAACAAAGGGCAATCTAACTGGTCCCAAGAAGCCAAACAGCACTACTTCTTAGCCAAGCCAAAATTCCTTAAAGCTAACACAACTAAAGCAAGGAAAAGCTACAAGAGATGATTCTTATCTACCATTTATCACTAGCCATTTTAAAATAGTGATTAAATAATATCTGAAAACTGTAAAAAGATCAAGAAGAATTGGGTTGGCTATAGTTTCCAAGCCCCACTCAACCATGAATAGGAATGCATTTTCTACCTTAACAAGCATTTATTCTGATTGCTCAAAACTATTTTCAAGAACAGGGAGAATATGTTTCAGAAAATCAAGGATGAAGGATAAAATTATAAAGAAATATTATTCATAATAGCAATATCAAGCTACCTGGGCATGAGATAAAATACGTTTATGGCTCAAAGCGACATCATCCGGCTGACCATCAGAGGGAATAAATTCCCAAAAATCAGAAGCTGGCTTGGAAGTCAACTTTTCGCTGATTTCTGCAGTTACCACTGTTCGGGCAAATTCATCCTTTGAAGATACTTTGAATTTTATTGGAGGGTACAGATCTTTAGACCTCACATTCTAATCAAACAGAACAAAGAGAGAGATAGTGATAAATCAAAAATCATCTCTATAATATCTTTACGAAAAAGCAAATTCATTGACACCAGACGAACTTACTTACATTGCAATATTTACATTCAAGGGGACGATTTAGCTCAGAATCAGGCGCAGATTTCTGATACAAAAAAAGTATGTTGAGTAAATGAGGAAAAAATAGACTACTAATACATAAATTCATTACATAGTGAATCAGGCAATGACCAAAATAAAAGCATTCAAGGCCCTTATCCAAAAAAGTGGAGTGAGCATATAGATCATAGATTACTCCAAAATTAACTACCTGACTGTAAAAAATTACACACACTTGTTAAATAAAGACAACTACTCAAAGAAACATAAGAGGTCAAATAAATAAAACGCAGTGAGAAAAAATTGGCATCCCCGCCGTATACAGTGCAATATTAATACAACCCCCAGTACACCAACTTCTCAAGTTGATGGAGTGAATCTCTCCCAAATTAATAAGTTTGGAACCTTAAATGCTTCAACTCTAGGACAAACAAGGACAATTGTATCACATTTATTTGAATCATCATGATGAAATAGATTATAGAAATTATATTTCTCAAACTACCAGTCATCCAAAAACAAAATAAAAATCCACAGATCATCTTTCATGATTCCAAGGTTAGTACGAATATCAGTTTCGTAAATAATACCAAGCGCTCGCGAGCGCAAATAGGGGGGGCAAGCCTAAAGGGAACATAAATCCTTAACGTCCACGTGTGGGACGATAAACACACAAAAAATTCAAGTATTAGACCCTTTTCCATTACAACCAATTAATTTTCTCACTAGAATCAAATACATTACCTTCTTTGCTTTAACCAATTTGCAAGCAGGGCAGATTTTGTTCAAAACCTGAGTAACCTCTTTCAGGTAATATGGGTTGACGATTGTAAAGGGGAATTGAATAAACCCAAAATGACCTGCAAAATTAAATATTCAAAGTCCCATTCAGTCAACGAAATAGGATGTCACCAGTTAGCATCCCAATAGACAAGTTCTAATTACCTTCACATTCCTTCCTGGCAGTTGCTCCACATGTAAAGCAATTATTGACCTGATTTGGCAATCCAAGCGCAGGATCAGTGACGTCACTTCCTACGGTGACCTTCTTTGCACCACCAAGCTTTTCCTACATAGTACATTAACTGAATGTAAACAAACAATTTACCTATTAAAAGAGAATATTAAGTCTCGGGTACTTACTACTTCGTCCCTTGTCAGTATGTCGAACTCCAAACTCTGGATCTTGGCATGTGGCCATGACACCTTGTTAAGCTCAAGACCGGCTTGGTTCATCTTTTTCCTTCAAATCAACACACACAGTAAGCATTCAAGAAGCAAATAACAGAAACTAAACTCTGAAAAGATAGCAACTTCAGGAATTAGACACAGAAATGAATCTCAAACACTATCAACCCCGTTCCAGTTAGCACTGTAGAGGGTATTCAGCAAGCAAACCGAAAAAAGAATGAAGAATCAACCCAATACAAATCCCATCCCATAACACAAAAAGAATCCTCTTTTACACAAAATCTGAACACAACAACCAGAAACTCTGACCACATTGAAATGATCATCAAATGGGGGCCTCCCAAAACACAAATGAAGCCCCCAGAAAACTAGATTCTACATGGCAGAACACCCCTCTTTTACACAAAACCTAGGCAACATTAAAATGATCATCAAACAGAGGCTCCAAAAACATACATTTAGCCCCAAACTCCAAACATACATTCAGGCCAGATTATACATGCATCAAGATATATTCCCTCCAGCAAAACCTCCTCACGCTCATTGACACACAGCTTGATCACCAACCTCACCCAACTCCACAATGCACTCACCAAAATCACAAACACAAAACCTATCTCTTCAATTCCGCAAGCATACAAACAATGTTAGAAACACGAAAGAAGCATACCTTAGCAGAAACAAAATCTAGAGAGAGAGCAAAAGCATTCCCGAGGTGAGTAAATGCGGCTGGGTGGGGAAGCAGAGCAGGCGCAGCAGGAGCAGAGTTAGTAGTCTGTCCCCAACTCCTGAGAGAGAGAGAGACTGCAGCGCGTTTTATGCCCACACTAAAAGAACGATTCTTAAATTCTGTTACACAGACATAGAAAGCGTGAGCTCTCCTTTTTATTTTTGGGATCACTGAATCTTTTACAAACAAAAAACACAAAATGAAGGGACTCGATTCTCAAGAAGGGGAGAAAGTTAACACCATAAGTTTGCAACAGAAATCTCACATATCCATCCTCGCAGAGTTCTTATAAACCTATTGAAACACTTCAAACCTATTGAAACACTTCAAACCTAACTCAATCAAAAAAGAGTTAAATGCAGCTGAGGTGAGTAGATGCAGAGAGAGCGATTACCCGAGGTGAGTAGATGCAGCTGGGGTGGGGGATCAGAGCAGGCGATCGAATTTTTTTGAGAGAGGACTGCCCCAGAATAAAAGTCGTCGTTCAAAAATCAATTACTTGAGATAAATGTGAACAAGCCATTTAGTGTTGTCATTGTTTGGGCAAAAAAAAAGGATTTCCTTGACTTTCCAGGAAGAGGAACTTCCTATATCTTACTTCCACTCCTAAAAACAAATTCCAAATTAGATAACCAAAGGGCAACACTAAAAAAGAAAAGAAATAAAAGACATACCATTACATTAAAATGTCAGCTGAAAACAGAATACAGCTCAAAATAGGAAACCTAAACAAAATTCAGAAACTCGAAAATTTCCAACGAGCATACCAAATCAACCTTTTTAGACTTTTTTTTTTCTCTGCCCCATATCTAATGACATCCATCCCCATGGAATTACATACCAAATGAAGAATGTGTTTACTATTTTATCTGGTTGACCTTGAATTCCACCAGCACTCTCATATGTTGAATTAAGGGTACATGCGAACTGCTGGAGCTTGTTGACACCCAAGGTGATGATGCATATTCAGAGTTAGGAAAGCAGGAGGCTCCCTTTCTTATTCAAGTTGAACTAACTATATCCCATATAAATCTGGCAAGACTACTGGATTTTCAATGCTTAGTCAGTCAATACGTAATAATCTACATTTCAAAAATATTTGACATTCGACATAATTTTTTTCTTTACCAGGAGAAGGAGTTGGCAAATTTTGTTGTTATATTAGACCTGACATGGTGATACAGATTGATCGAAAGCGTTTGAGAATCCTATTAGGCATCATCTAACATTTAAAAGGATAGATGTCTCAGGAAAATTGTCTTATGAAAATTCTTCTTCTATAGCAACACCTTTTTATAGGCCAGGAAGGGAACATACATGAATAATGGTTTCCCTCTAGTTTTGTCATCCTATTACCATTCCTAAAACTAACTTCCTAATTATATTCCGGCTCAAAATAAGAAATTTGGACAAACTTCGGAAACTTGATTACCACCATCTTCTCTTCTTCTAGAAAGTTTTGCATATGTACCTCACAAGAAACAAAAAATGAAGAACTTGCTTACCATTTTATCCAGTGGATGTTGAGTTTCCCCAGCCCCAGCACTCTCATGTGTTGAAATATGCAGCAAACCTATCGGATTATCATGCACTTTAAAAGGATGGTTCAAACAAAAGCAGTAGTAATAAGTACAAGCCTGATGAGTAAAAAGGTTGATTATTTGACACAATGTTTCTTACCAGCAAATGGAATTGGCAGATTCTGCTGTTGAACTGAAACATGTGACTGCAATGCAGCTTATCAGAAGCATTTTCCAAACTTGGAATAATTTCTTGACTCCAGATGATCATGCAGGAAACAAAACAAAACAAAGAGAACTGCGACGAACAACAATTCCTGGTCTACCATAATCCTTGTCAAGAGGCAGGGGAAACTATCATTTTCTTCTGAAACTTCCTCAAATATCTCTCGGTTTCTCTCATGGAGAGGCACTAGACACTTCATTTTTCAAGAACTCCCCAAACACCGAATTCGAGTTCTCCAAAACAATTATATGGATACATTCGGACACACCACAACAGGTTTCTTCCCGAAAATTTCACGAACACATCATCCCACTGCTGATAATTTGCTGAAGTTGGGGAGTTGCTTTGGAGAGCTTCCCTTGATCGACCACTTTGGAAAGGGCAAAGCTCGCCGGGACCAACATTTCTTTTTCTCCTGTAAATTAACAGCAGGCGGTTTAGCACCGAAAAATTGACAAACAAATTAAGCAGCGATGGGAGGCTGAGAAGAACAACTTACGAGTTCTATCGACTGGTCTGAGAGGCGGACTGGGGCGTTTGGTTATTGCTTTGGAGTTCCTCGTGCTATTCAACTTGGTATTTTTCAGGATGGATACAGGGGTATGTTCTTGAACCGGAAAAAATATATATAATTATATTTAACAGAAATAAACGATTTGAAAAACATATATAAATATATTAATCGAATTGAATTGATGTAATTTTAAAAATTATAATATACTATTGTATGTGATTGAATATAATAAGTTTAGCGAAAATTTAATTATTAAACTGAATTGAAATACATTTAAATATATTTATCTGAAATTAATTGAACTAAAAAAATAAATTTATATTAAACTAGACTAAAAAAAATACAAAAATAGGCTTAACTAAACTTAATTGATTTACAGAAAAACTCCAAAAAAAAATCATAAGGGAATTTTATCATTCTTGTTTTAATTTAGTTAAAATCAGTTTTATGATAGGCATAAATTACAGAGAAGACTTTACTTTATCATTTGAGTAGTACTAGTAGTTAGTTTTTTTTGTAAGTGTTTTATTATGTTAGTTTGTCAATTCACTTTGTAAAACTACAGGCCTTCTATACGTAGTCCGTATTTTATTTATTTACAGTCCGTATTTTTGTTAAATAATCATATATACAATGATTATAATATATAACTGATTTGCAAATGTATGCAATAGAAGTAGTATATATGATGCATATGTCTGATTTACATAATTATTGACCATATCATATATATCGAAGATGTATTTTTATTCTGGACTGCAAAATAAGCAAAATACGGACTGCGTATAGCATGTCCCAACTAATTATATTATCAGAAGTAGATGGCACGGTATTAATTTTAGGACTAGTTCTCCCTAATTTATCTGATTATTTTCAGATTTGATAAAGTATGATTTGATGAATTCTGCTTAATTTTGCTCTTATTATTTTCAAAACACTAAATTTTATTTCAACAAAAATTACGTAGGAAGAACATGCCCACAGTGAAGTTCAGTATGTAGGGAAATAATATTTGTTTGATTTTGGATACTCAAACACTATTGAATACATGGGTCCGTTTTGCAATTGAAGAGTAAGAAGACATGTCGGAATTTAGACATGCATCACTTGGAGATGGGGCAAAACACTGTAACAAACGGCGTCTTTCATTAAGAATGAAAATTAGATGGGCATTCAGTCGGTTTTGAAAAGTATTTAGAAAAGGGTTAAAAGAATGGCTCAAACATCAATGTTCTTATTACATGCCAAATTGAATATGTCAAATCATATCAAATGAATAGATCATCGATAAGGTCGATACACTACTTACAACATTCTATATAAACACATTTAATACAGTGTGCAGATTGAAAGTTAAAATTATATTATAATATAGCAAGAGTCTTATTTTTTTTAAATAGATTGTTGCAACGAGATAGCTCTTCTGTAATTATTATAAAAGTAAAATATAATTAAAGTGAAATATTTTTAAAAGAATTTAGGACCTAGGAGTGATATTTTTAGTATCAGTAAAAGATGCTTTCGTAAAAGTTAGGATTCAATATTTTTGAAAAATAAAGGACCTACATGTCTAACATAATAAATTACATGACCAAGAGCAAAACAAGGTTGAAAGTTTTAGGACTAGAGCAAAGTTTGGCTATCTATATATAATTTATTACTTGATTTTGTTTGGAAAAAGGAAGACATCAACAACCAAGCATTAGAATAATATGTAAAACTTCTTAAGAACAAAATGTATTAATCCAATTAAGTTTGTAACACCTTTTTTCAATTAATGGAAACGATCTTTTATTTCAATAAAATATAAGTTTTAACGTGCTTATCACAAAAACCTAACCCAAGTAAAATAGTACCTTCAACTACTTTCCATGTCCATCACCTTCTTAAAGGCAGTACCTAGAGGCACCAGTATCAGTATGTACCAAGCTGATAAAAAATGATCTAAGTCCTAAAGTTCACCCAAAACTTAATGAAAAATCAAGGAGGAAATGACTACTAGTTTACTAGATAAAATGTTTACCAATACTATAGATAAATGCTAAAATTACTGAAAACTCATTTGGCATACTGAGACTAGTACAGCGAGTTGTAGGTATAACAAGTCGCAGCTATCGAGCTCAGGCATATCACCAGCGATGGAAGAAGTGTGATGTTGAGGAGCCGACTTTCACCTAGATAGCCTGCAAGTGTGATCGTTCCATCTGCAATCACACGGGCAATTGTTCCAGCTTCGGTTGACAACAGTCCACCATTGTAAGTTCCACGAGAAAGCCTAGATGACATCACTCGGGAGAGGAGGGATAGATTGACGCCTGGAAAACCAACCATTATGCAAATACGGGTTAAATCTCGAGTAGGAGTTGCTTATCATTTTTAACAAGAGTATCAAATATGGACTCTTACCTTCCAAGACTTCAGCTGACACAAACATAATCAGCCCGGAAATCACATACTGTGGAATGGAATATGGTATGAATGCTTCAAAACTGAAGATTATGCCGAGTAGAACCACAATCTCAGAAACAAGTAGAATTTGCCTGTGAAAAGGGTTGATTAGAAAACAATCACCAACTTTCACAAAAACTGCTCTGAGAGTCTATATTGAAATGCTCCATAGCAAACAGGTTTAAAATACAACTTCAACCACTGCGGTGTTTACCTGTCCTCAAACATGTTACTTATGTAGCTACCGACAAAAATGTTCACGGGCAAAACTGTTAAGCCAAGGCATGCCAGAAAAATCGCAACGGAGCTTGTGGACCAGCCAAAGTAGTGTGTCGTAACAACACTAGATTCTGAGAGTAATATCTCCATAACATATTTCAACATGAAATAGATGAATAACTGAACCTGCAATTGTCAAGTCATAACAATGAGCAGTCAAAATCTCAGCAACTCCGAAAATGTTTGCATCATTTTGTTTTCACTCGCTAATTTAACATCAGTAAGACGGTATCTAATCAACTCAGCATCAATCACTTAAAGTTAAAGGGGTAATTTTGTACCAAGAAGCAAAATAAGAGGTCGAGAATAAAAATACCTTCACAGAAGGTGTCAGCAATCTATACGCGGATCCTATGGAGGTCACTGGTCTGCGAGAATCTTCAGGAGCTTCTTCACTATCGTCTAGGTCTTCATCAATGTCATCTGGCTGCTTATTCTCCTCTGCAGCAGGGAGCAATGGTTGTACAAGGCCCCTTTCAAGGGCATCAGCATTCACTGTCATCCATCAGAGCAAAACCCTCATAATTACAAAAATGAAAACCCAAAGAAAAAAGGAGAATAAAGACTGGTCAAGATTTTCATCAAATTACAAAGTTGCTCAAGTATCAACCAACGATAATTCAATCTTATAGTCTCTATCCCAGGGTAAAACTAAAACTAAAACCTCCTGAGTCAGCCATCTCTATATTTCAAGAGCTGCCATGATTAACCCATATAGCAAGAAACATAACTTAAAAGGCGATGACAAATAATACTTGATCAAGCAATTTGATATCTGCAATAAATCATATCACCGATAACACAGTGGCAAACGACTAAAGTGCATATCATTGAGAATAACAGATCAGACACCTCATCATACATAGTTTGTTTTTTTTACTAAAAGCACAGCCATGATGAATAGTTTCAGTTTGATCTTAGGAGCAGTATTTCATTATCAGTAACAATATGAAATATATAAATCAACAAGAGCATATTTTCTGTTCTCTTTATTTAAGGAAAAAAAAAAGTGGAAGTGGAAGACCCATGCATTAAGAAGACTAGACAAAAAAAATTTGAAGCTAAACTGTACCTTTATTAGAACCTGCTGGCTCTGGAGTTTCTTCTTCTTCATGATAAGGTTCTCTAAATGATATCCACAACCATACCAAATATGCCAACCATGCTATGGCCATAACCCACCCAGGCAAAGTGTCTTGGTTAAATGTGAGCTTGTACACTTTAAAGTTTGTCTGGAGCAACCCAGCTAGAGCAGGACCACAAGCCATTCCAAGGGCACTAGCACTAACAAAACCTGCTGATGCTTGCATACGAATCTTGAGTGGTACACAATCACTGATATAACGTCGATTAACAGCCCTAGCTGAACCCAATCTGCATGATTCAAAAGGTGATGTCACGTATTGAAATATGCATGCAGTCAGTTTTTGAATTTCTTGAATTTATGAAAGACAATTTATACTGGAGAGAGATGCTTACCCACACATTAGTCGTCCAATAAGTAGGACGGTTATTGAATGGCTATCATAAGCCAGTGCGTAGAGCAAATTTCCCATACAAAGAACGATACTGCTAAAAACCAAAGGCTTGAAATATGATCTATTAGACCAAGCACTGAAGTAGACGGAGGCAAATATTTGAGCAACAGCCATTGATCCAATTACGACACCACAAACAGTTGCAGCAGCACCAAGACTCATGGAGTAGTCATCAGCAGTAGGGACAATAATGTAAGTGTTGACCATATACAGAAATGTGTTTGCCAAGTTCAACAGTAGAGACATAAAATGATATCTTTCGTTGTCCCCCGCTTGGTCCTCAATAGGACTTGGCAATTCTTCTTGCATGATAAGGGCATGTTGTGCTAGGAAGTGGAGGAAATTTGTTGAGTAGGCTAATCTGTCAACAGCTGCTTTCAATGAATCAACGACAGGGTCCTGCATATCAACAAAACAGATTTACTTTCTTTATAGAGTACAATTATAGATGTAGAAAATACCGTCCAGAAGTATATAAACTTCAAAGAAAACACAAAGTCCACAGCACAACACCTGAAGGGGAAGAGCAGGCTCGTCGTAAATTGATAAATAGCTACCCTGACGGTCCTGTAGCTCTCCAAGATTGCGGGATATAGCTCCCACAACAGCCCCCAATCCCTGCAAGTAATCTCCACACTTAGTGCCAACACTTTTTATCATCTCTTTCCAGAGCATCAAATTCTTTAAGTATCACATTAAAGCAAAATTCTCGAATTTGAGCACATTACCACATGCTTGAAAACTTGCTGAAGCTGAGAGTAAGGATGGTTGGCACGAGTTTTGACATAGTAATCAGTGAATCTAGAGCCAAAACGTTTGTCAAACTTCTTAAGGATCTTTCTCAGTCCAATAGCATTTATTTCAACAAAAAAGAGTAGTTTCAAAAGATCTCTGCCCACTTCTCTATATGCTTCTCGGAGCTCAGATATTTTGCTTATATCAGGTTCCTCCTGCAAAGCTTGTTGCTGCTCATTGAGCCTTTCAATCCGGCTAGCAACTAAGCCTTGTTGTTCCAATAAAAACAACACGATCTTCTCAATCTGCATCAATCATACAAGGAAGACATTAAATCATCTCTTCTTCCTAAGCGAAATGATTTTGAAAGTGCAAATCAAGCAATCGACCAACAACGCAACCCATTAGACTTAAGAATTTCACAGTTGGGGGGAAAAGTCAGATTCCGAGGGTATTAAAATAGTAAAAGCTAAAGAATAAAAGGGGAACAAAGTTCAGCAACTGCTTAAAGCATTACAAGCTAACTCAATATTTTTTTATGAAGGACGTGAAATCAGCATTATACAGTGAAGGCACACATAGAAGCTCAGGAAATCATACAACTGACAAGAAACTAAATGCATCAGTCTTGTACGAATTATCAGCAGGATCATCTATGTTTGGCCTGTTTCATAATATTAAATAATAGTTGTGCATCTTGTGATAGTACCTGGTGATCCAGCATACGGGTGAAATCCTTGAGGACATATCTTCGGTCTAATGATCCACCTTGAACTTGAAGCGTATACTGTTTCACTTTTTTCTTCATCATCTTGTAGTTGATATAATATCTGAAAACATACAGAATTATGCATTATGTCAAGTAATTAATTAGCAGTGCCAAGAAGTACTTATAACTCATAAGCCACTAGACCAACCGACCCTTTTCTTAAACTGACTTCCATGTACTATTATACAGTTCTACACATTCCAGTGGATCAGTATATAATGTACCAAATGCTTAACAGAAATTTAGTAATGAGAATAAAATTTTCTTCTTCGCTGTCTTGCATAGACCTTCAACATGTTTTTGGCTAATTTACTTAACCTCATGGCATTCAAAAGATCAGAAAGTACAATTCTAAAGGAGCATAATGTAGAGTAGTAGTTGACTAACAATCCAGAAAATTAAATAAAACCATACCCCTCCCATTCTTGAATTTGTCGCTCCTTCAACTTCTTCCCAAAAGCAACCATCTTTCACCTACAAAAGGCAAATTACATGAGCATGAAGGTCATCCTCAGACACGCATTTTATGAACTTCCACAAAGAAGGTCATCCTCATACACGCATTGTATGTGAACAATAAATTGAATATCAAAGAACCTAACAGTGAGAGTTCATCTAACAATCTTCAAACACACAAAAGTAGTATGTTGTGAGCTGAAAACAGTGGAGGCAAGATTGGAACTGTCTGGTTATCTAAGAGGAGAGTACTACATTGTTCTGATCATCCACAAACAAATAAAGTCAAATCAGTAAGTGCTACATTGTTCTGTTACCAAAATTCACTGATCTCCATTACAATAGAGAAATTTCTTTTCTCAATACAGATCTCCCTCAGCCAGAAATTCATCAAAAATCAAACTTTCAAATTTACCACCCAGAAAAACTATACAAAAATTAAAGAACTTGTATGATCACAAACCCACACATTCATCTGCAATGATTCTCATCAGATTCACATGTATTAATGAGTACTAGTGAACCATAAATGCAGACCCAAAAGCAAAAACCACACATCAGCCTTCAATTAAACTCAAATTCCGTACATAAAACGTCACCAAACCAACACCTAAAATCAATAAATCAAGGCTTCACACAACACTTTTCACACTGCTCAAGCGAACGTCACACAAAAAACACGATTGTCATCACCGTCATTCAAGAGAACACGCATTCAAAACACAATCTTTCAGAAAAACTAAATTTTACTCACCCAACGAAAGAGAACAGAGGAACACAGATGAGCTGCACGTAGATTTTTTTTCCCAGCCCTGCCCTTTATTAGATGAGCATCAACAAACCATCAACAGCACGCACATCGCCTTTTCGTCATCCTAACAGGAACACCGAGGTGCACGCAGGCAAAACAGCAAAAAACAGGAAGATAATTCAGATCTTGTTTCCTCAAATATCGCACCAGAATATTTTCAGAATATTTTGCAGCAGATTTTTCTCCTGCGTGTTGAGAGAAGGTAGAGAGATTGGAGGGAAAAGAGAAACGAGAGAGCTGTGGCTATGGCGGCTTGTATTTATATACACACAAAATGATGATTTTCGAGAAGATGATGATGATTATGACTCGAATATGCTGATTCCTGTTTGACCGCAGGTTTGTTTTATCGTTATTATTTTATATTTACTGGTTTCTGTAAAAAACTTTCGTCGTTTTTAGGGTACAGTAGCTATCTAAAACTGGGTTCTGACATTTGGGTCCCCGTGTTTTTGATGGTGGCAATTAGCAGGTCGAGGATATTTTGGTAAAATCAGATGCCTGTGTTATATCGATAACAAACAGATAAGCACTGTATCCAAAGACTGATCCGAGTTATCCGTTTGAGCTTTAAAGGTTTTAATAATTAGATATGGAAATATTTTAGATAATCATATTATATGAAATTAAAGTTATCCGTAGTAAACCATTTTTTCAGATAAAATAATATATTACCGAAAACTTAAATGCGAGACGGCGTTTGTGGACGGTGGGCAATGTGGTATGTTTGTTTGTCATCGGATTTTATATTTTATTGACCATCTGTAAATTCAGATGTGTTATATTATTAACAAATGAACGATGATTGTCTGCCTTTCCAAAGTTTGTTAAAGTTTGGCATGGCTTTTATGTATTTAAGTTATGGATTTGGTTTGGTTGAGGTGTGATAATGTTTTCTAGGATGTTCTCCCATATTTGAAACTAATTTAAATTAAATTGACATATGTGAGTGGAATTGAATTGTGTAGAATATGAAGGATTGCTTATATTCATCATCGGGGGCAAGGTATTCTAAGGACCCAAAACGTTATAGTGAATACGATCCGTATGAAAATTCAATGAAGATCTAGTTCTAAGACGGTTTGGCTCAATCACCGGTTGAGTACATGGCAGTTTTATTACTACGACTTGACACTAAAATGGGAATAGATGACAGCACTAATGAAGATGGATGTCAAAAACGTTATTGCCATAAATCAAAGGAAGACAAAACAACATCAGCAGACACATTCTAAGGCGATGGAGCTTCCAACCTGTGCAACTAATATACCCATCCTTACTGATCATCCACGTCAATCACTATCCTCGTGTTGATATCTAGTAAAACACATGTTTTTGGCAAGCAATACTAGACAGTGATCGTGTTGTTAGCTCCGTAATTGTTGGTTAGGTCGTTCAAACACTTGATCCGTCTGTTTGTTCAACTTTTCGAATTGCGCCCACTATTAAAGAACTCTTGGGATGATTTTCAAAAGCGTTATTGATTACGAATGGTCCCCGAATGTGCCAGCAGAGGAAGTGTGTGTTATTAACAATTTGGCACCTTCGTAGACCATTCCCAATCAAATAACGCTACTAAAAATCATTCTAGAGTTCTTTAGCAGTAGCCGAAATTTGAACAACCGTATGAATAGATGGATTAAGAACTTGTACAATACAACCAACAATCATTGAGTTAACAGCACGCCAATCACTATCTACTATTGTTTACTGAAAACATGTGTTTTACAAGATATCAGCACGAGAACACTTATTTGCATGGATGATTAACAAAGAGTGGTTTATTAGTTGCGCAGATTTGGGATCATGTTTTAGAAGTCCCCTCATAATGTGTTTGATGATGCTGGTTTGTCTTCTTTAATTTATGGCATCAACGTTTTAGACTCCCATCTCCACCGATTCTGAATTCTATCCATTTTAGCGTTAAGTTGTAGTAATAAAAATACCAAACAATCTAGAAGTGCCTTTTTCATTAATTTCTCATACATCTCGTCGTTTGTTTGAACTTATTCATTGTGATTACTGGGGTTATTACAATACCCTATCTTTTAGCTAAATAGTTGCATCAATGAAACCATCCTTCATCTTTCAATCAAAGCATTCAACAGGGACTCACGCCAGCGTGATAATTTTTGCCTTTCAACATTAAAGGAGAAATCGTGAGATGTTGAAGGTCTTAAAGATGAACATATAGTAGTGATTATTAAGTAGCTGGAGAGTAATTATCTATTTCATTTTGACAATGAACCTAAACACCAACAGTGGTTTGAACGGTTGTCGTCTGAAAAGCAGCAAGAGCATTGACGACCCGCGATAGCAGAAGTGGCGGTGGCAACTTGAACTTGGTTATCCTGGCCAAGAACTTCAGTTTCAACGTGATCAAGGTTATCCATAGGAACGAGTAGAAAGGGATTAAAGTGAAAAATGTTTGCAGAGGAAGAACAATGGCGGTGGCAACTCCTTTAACGGCGGTGGCTTATGCAAATAAAGGGTTTAAAATTTTATGGTTCTAGGATCTTATTCTTTGCTACCATGTAAAGTATGAAAGGTTGATTATATTATAGGGTTACAATATACAGGTCGAAATCTAGAGTTCTAAAACAAAAAAAACACATATGAACAAAGTCTAACAAGGAAAAGGAATCCCGATATATCTTGTCGTGCAAGAAAAGAATATTCCAAAATATTTATAAAATATTTCTGACAAATAAAAATAAAAATTAATTATATGAAAAATATTGTACCAAATCAACAGACCTGGCTCTGGATGTATGCAACTTACTTCCTTGCGCAATGCCTCATTTTTTAAAAAAGAAAAAGAGGTATCATTTTTAGAAATTTTAGAGTGTGAAAATATGGATATTTTAAATTTATTCTATTCTTATTAATATTAACTTTGAATTTTTAATATTTAAATTAGGAAAAATGATATTTCATATGTTTCATAGCTGAAAAAAATTTAAAATACATAAATGAATGTGATGATGTTTGGAAATATGTAATTACGTATATCAAGGGCTTCAATTTTTTATTATTTGTTTTAGGCTCATTCTATCTCGAATTCAGTACCAAGCAGTTAATACACCCCCCCCCCCCCCCCCCTCAATGTCTTTATTTTTTTCCGTTCTGATTTCCCTGCCACTGATAACAGATAGTTAACGGTCTTATTATGGTGGCGCCTATGGCGGTACCACCACAATACTGCGGTGGCACCACCCAATACAAATTCTTTGCTCAAGCTTTGTCCAATCGCCCTCCACCACTAGCAACTGTCCTTCCTTCTAACCCAAAAATCTCACCCATCACCCAATGCAGAAGGGAAATTGCATGCATAGTCACCAAAGATGAAAACTATGAAAACATGACAGTTTTTCATGAAAACCGGACATGCACACAAATTTTGTCGACAAAGGTTTAAAAATTGTGTTGTTTGATCTATAAAAAAATGTTTTAGATATTTACATTCAAATTGATGAAAATCTAACTATTTACTATGAAAACATGACAGTTTAGCATGAAAACCCAACATGCACACAGAAACTATCGACTCGCTTTAACAACTATGATGTTTAACCAAAAACAAAAGAATTTAGACACACACATTCAAACTGATGAAAACTTAACTATTTGCTATGAAAACAGAATAGCTTACCGTGAAAACCTGACATGCACATAGAAACTGTCGACAAAGCTCTTAAAACTATGTTGTTTAGCATAAAAACAAAATGTTTTAGACACGCACAAAAACTAATGAAAACCTAGCTATTTACTATGAAAACATGACAGTTTACCATGAAAACCGGACATGCACACAGAAATTGTCGACAAAACTTTAAAAACTATGTTGTGTAACCTAAAAACAAAAGATTTTAGGCAGGCACATTCAAACTGATGAAAACCTAGCTATTTACTATGAAAACATGACAGTTTAGCATGAAAATCTTAAAGGCACAAAAACAGATGAAAACATGACGCTTAGCATGAAAATCTTAAAGGCACAAAAACGGATGAAAACCTAACTATTTACTATGAAAACATGACAGTTTAGCATAAAAATCTGACAGACACAAAAACTGATGAAAACCTAGCTATTTACTATGAAAACAAGACAGTTTAGCATGAAAACCTGACATGCACAAAAACTGATGAAAATCTAGCTATCTACTATGAAAAAATGATAGTTTAGCATGTAAATCTGACATGCACAAATTTTGATGAAAATCTAGCTATCTACTACGAAAACATGACAGTTTATCATCAAAACCTGACACACACACATAAATCGAATTACTTCATGAAACTTGAACACGCCGAATCGCGTGAGAATCCTTCACCTTTAAAGCTTTGATTGCGCTAGAAATCTTCTCGATCCTCTCACCTTCGTCGTCCAACGCCCGCTGAAGCGTTTCGATCCGCCGTTCCAACTCTTTCACCGCGAAATAACCGTTGCCTGAGTAGTATCTCAGGTCGCATGCGGTGATTAGCAACTCCGGCGACGGCGAGAAGATCCTTGATCATTCAATCGATATACACATTCAATCGATCAATAAACTCCAATTCGATAAATTCGATCGATTTTGCAAGCAACCCATAAGCACAATGAGTTCAATTTGGCGATGAATTTTCGGCGTTTTGAGGGAATTGATCTGAAGCGGTTTGGGGGAAAATTTAAGGAGACGAGATTTGGATGAAATTAAGCATGAGGAAAAAAATAAAATTATATTCATATTTATCCAAGCGCGTGTGTACAAATTCTCAAAATTTGCAGAAAAGGGGCCGCCCATGTAATTTTTGTAAAATAGGGGCTGTCTTAAAAATATTTTACAATTATAGACGGTTTATTCCAACACTGCTAAATTAAAAAAAATGAATAATCAGATAATTAAGCTGCATTGAACCAGGTCTAACTGTCATATAGTAGAATAAAATGAAAATTCGACCTTTATTGGAGTTAATTAAATGCTACGGCTCAGCAAATTGATTCGGAATACATTAAGATCTGAAGGGCATTAAACGGCTGTTGCATGCATGTTTTAGCAACTAAACTCATCTATCTTTAGACGACAAATAATGATTAGGTGACACTTTAAGAGTTGAAACTATGAAGTAAGATCCTTAACTTCAGCTAAAACACACGCTTTCGCATTTGCATTATGTCCTGTCATTTTGTTAAAAGTCCTAGAGAGTGTGAACTAAGCAGATCTACAACTAAAATACATTGTAGACATGTTCTCCTAACTTATTTAGAATATAAGTTGTCACGCTACTGTTATTTTAATTAAATAAATTTAATATTATGTTCAGTCACTTCAGCTCAATTTAAAGAGTTGGTCTCTTGAGTGACGGTCATTATATAGTGACGAAAAACTATATTGGAATATGAAAGGAAAGATGTCATTATTTGCAATTTTTGACAAAAATGCACTATTCACTCACGCGCACTGTTCACTCAGTATTAAAAACTAGCATTTTAGTCTAAAAATAGAAGTTAGCAAACATATCCACACAATCTAAAAAACAAGCATTTTATTCTGAAAAATAACACATTAAGCGTGAAATACAAGCATGTTCTAAAAAACAACCTGTTTGGTCTAAGAAACAAGCATTCAAGGGTGAAATTCAAGCATGCTCTATAAAATCATCTTTTTTTGCTTCAAAATACATGAATTTTAAAAAGCAGCCTGTTAACTGTGAAATGCAAGTATTCTCTAAAAAACAACATGTTAAGTGTGAAATGTAAGCATGTTCTAAAAAACAACCTGTTTGGTCTAAGAAACAAGCATTCAAGTGTGAAATTCAAACATGCTGAATGTAATTTGCATAAATTGCAGAAAACCCCCCGCGCTTGAATGCAATTTGCATAAATTACAGAAAAACCCCTGCCACAAACTTTTTACATATAAACCCCGTTACTATATAGTGACCGTCACTTCCAATACTGATTACAATTTAAATAATTATAAATAAGTGGGAGAGAATAAGTTATCAAAAGATTGGTTCATCGATGTTAACATTGTGAATAAAAATGACATGGACATAAAATATAGTATTTCGAGATAATAATAAGTTTGAGCATATTACACCAGAATACTATGACTCCGTTTTGCAACAGCGTTTTGAGGAGAGTTTTGTTTTTTTTTGTTAAAAATAGATTTTGACCGATCAAACAACTATTTTACTTGTTTGGTGAGAAACATTTTTCATTGAACTTTTTGGATGAAAACACTTGTTTTCAAAACGCTTGAAAATGGAGTTTTTTGGATGAAAACTCTTGTCATTAATTGGATAAATATTACAAATTTTCCTTTTTATATTTTGTTTTATCTTAAGTAATATTCTTTTATCATTCCCTTTGTACGTAACTTTATTTTTAAAACTTTTGTTTAAATGTATCACGTATGGCTAACATTTTTGTTTGTACATAATTAATTATTTTGTACTAATTTTTATTTCTATCACTTTTATTATTAAATAATTATTTTAAAATTTTAGAGTACAATTTAACAAATAAATATAAACTCTTATATATGTTAGTGATTATCATTTCAAAGAAATACAAATAAATATGAATACAAGTATTAGAAATATTTTTCTATGCTTCAAAATAAATGTCACACAAAAATAAAATTTATAATTTAAATTATGTTGATGTCCATTTCTGTCATTTAACATAACAAACAACTAACATCTATTTATCATTTACCAAAAACAAATTAAAAAACCGCTAGTCAAAACAGTTAATACAATCCACTAACAGGTAACAGTTAATACAATCCTCTAATAGTTAACAGCTAACAACTAGTTTCCCCAACTAAGCTTCTACATATTCTTCCTTCCATTTCTTATGTAATATGTCGTGCTACAAAATAAAATTTATTTAGCAACCCGAATTCGAAAACGCCGTAAGAACAACTTTAATTGTTGTAAATTGAAAATTAGTCGTCCAGCTCTAACACGTAAAAAACGTGGCACCAAAAAATGCCGGCGCATTCCTATCATGTTCTTTGTTAGATTAGGATTGAAGAAGTTGATTAGTATTTATATACTACTAGCTAAGGATGTTGCGCGGTATATATAAAGTACTTTTAAATTATATACTTGTTTTCGTAAGATATATATTTTTTTTTGAAGGCAATCACTTTTAAAATATATTTTTATATAATTGAGTTAAATTGTAGAGTTTGTTAGCTTTATGCAAATTCAATCCGTACTAAAATATTAATAGTTTTAAAATATATTTAGATAATTAATTATGCATTTATACTACTCTGTTAGTGGATCCATATATATTGCAAAAATAGTACTGATAAGTTTCTTGAATTTTATTAATATGCAAACTCTCTACAAAATCCAACTTTCCTAGGTGTTATGGAACTATTATTATATATTTAGACTCAAGTGATATAATTTTGCGTTAAAATATTAATCATTTTAAAATAAACATATAGTAAAACATGTTTTAATGCAAAAATTTTAAAAAATTTATGTGAAAAATAAAAAATTAAAATAATAAAATATTCAGTTCAAATTAAAAGGTACACTTTATAAGTTAAAACGTATAAAAACTCTCATGGAAAGTCAGGAAAGTTGGGAGTTCCAGAAATTTTCTCTTAATAATATATGTTTCTTACCAAATAATTTCGAAAATATTATTTTATATTAAATATATATGGAAAGTTTAACATTTGTATATTTAAATTCTTACTTCGAATAATTTTGAACTATTGCAATATTGCATTGTTATTCTCTCTATGACAATCATAAAATGCAACTAATATAGTTAACTAAATCCGTTAGTGCATAGCAATTGATTTTTCGATAGGAAAATAAATTCCATATTATTAGATAGGTCTATATCATATAATAAATTTACATATATACCCAGTTATTGATAGGTCAATATTCAGATGTATTGATATATTTCTAGAATGTATAACCTTAATTGTTATGAATTGTATGCAATTACCTAGTTTAGTGATACATATGCTTTTCTACTTTATTAGGTATAAATCAGGTAAAGATAGGAAAAACTACACGACAATTTAGTAATTTATTCGTTAAGTAATTTACATGTGAAACAATGATTAAACATATTACAATGTATGAATTAAATATTTAGATTTTATTTGGTAATATGATATTTAAGGATATTGTGACATTAATATATGATTTTATGAACATAAAATTGTTAGATACTATTAATCTTTTCCTCTTTCAATTTCTTGCAAATGCACTACAAACCTCTTATATATATATTTTATAGTAGCGTTGCTTTGCCATTCCAGGCTTCCAGCTGTATATTAACAGCTCATGAAAATCGAAATGAATCATAAATATGATATGTATTACTTAAATAATCTCATATTTGAGCTTTTGTATATACCAAATATCATATATATATATATATATATATATACAGAATATATAAAAAAATCAAACAAAATATATGATGAACCATAAAATATACACAAGAAAGAAAAGGAAATAAAACTGTCTAACGCGTAAAAATATTGAAAATTTATAGGCAAATTAAACTACGTATGTTGCAGGCGAATATTTTGAAACCAATATTGGAAAGCCAAAGGAGACAGCGAATATTGAAAAAATAACCAATATTATAGGCCAAAGTATAAAGTGGCATATGGTATGTTACGGCAGTTAAAAAATAATTAGACCTAAAAGGGGAAGGATAAAATGTCATTAGTGGAGATAATGTCGGAAAAGTAATGAAACGAGCAATTTGTGGTGGGTTTGTGGTGGTTATGTGGTGGTTTTAATCAAAACTACGTAGTTTGTTGATTTTTATTAATTTTATATTTACCGGAGCAATAACTCTTCTAGTTAATTAATTATACAACAATTTAGGATTAGTTATTTATCATTGTATTATTTTATCATATAAAGAATTATATTAATAGAAAGTAAAAGGGACTATGGATGTGTTTGACATAGTTTTTCAGCCTTAAAACAAAATAGCAAGTAGAAGACATTTCTAATTCAAAAATGACCCAAAAAGCTAAAATGATATGACTAATTTCTCCTTTTTACTACAATAGAAGCCATAACTAACATCTAACTTTTTAAAAAAACACACACTTCCACCAAATAAATCACTATGTAAAGTTGGAGCCTTGTCTGTCATGAACTTACTGATTGTTACTCGTATACATTTATTTCTAAGCATCATAAAGATTCTCATGGTGTCAGTTGGATGCTAAACTCTCTTGGACTAATTTATAAACAAACTAATTTATAAACAAACTATATACTCATATCTTACATAGGAGGAGCCACTTGGAAACATGGAATGACAAGTGTTACCTCATGGTTAAAAACAATTATCTAATATTAGTATTTATGTTACCCTATATAAAAAAAATTAGTTTTGGAATAGACCGTCTATATTTATAGATATTTATAGACGGGTCTATTTTAAAAAAGAAATGAGAAACAAGAACGAAACTGTAAAGATGGCAGGAAAGGAGGTCTTTAAAATGCAAATAATTAATTTCACGTGCTCACGCGCGAATTATTTCTAAGTGTAGGGATTTATAGTTTTAATTCTAAAAAAGTTTCATGAATTTTGAGATTTCTAAAAGAGTTTTATGAATTCTAAAAGAAATTATGAATCCTCGTCGACAGTATGCGTCAAGAAAAGTATTGTAATAAAATATTGTTTAATTTAATAAGTTACTATGACTTTTATGTCTAATGTTACCCTACAAAAATATTTCTGGATTCGCTTATGATATGTTATGATACTCTTCGCCGTTACATAACTCGTCGCAATTATTGTAAGTCAGCATTAAGAAAAGTAGAGTATCATTTTGCATAATTTTGTCTTATGTTAAATGCAGTCATAGGTATAGATAGTATCACATTATGGGTGAACTGGACGGATCAGGATCACTGGGATCGGAATCAGGATTTTAAAATACTCGAATATTTACTGATGAAATACTTAATTCGACCATGTTCTGTTGATGAGGACGATATGGCTCTCACATGAAGATGAAGTAGCATTCATTTCTCATATCTATCTGCATATTCTGTTCATTTAATAGCTCCAGATCATTGTTTTAGTTGAAATTTATATTCATGAAAATTCAATGTGCAATATTATAAACTTGGGATGAATAGACATGAACGAATCGGAGAAGTGGTGTAGCGTGTTTTTGTTGGAGATGAAAATGAAGTCGCCATGGCTGTCTTAGTAGTGGGGAATCAGACCTCCAACTTGTGAGCCAATTTATGTCATTATATTAGCATGAAAGGTGGATCTTGTTTTTTTATCCTTTCAATCTTATATAAATTTTGGAGTCTGAAATTAAATATTGTACGTTTGATTGAATAAAATAAATAATGAAATCCTAGGTTCGTGAATGTTATGTTTAAGTCGCCAGTATGTAAAATGTTTTTTATAAGCATTTTATACTAACATTATTACATATATTTCTACTTAGACTTGTGATCAACTTATGTTCCTTCGACAAGAAGATTCGATTGACTTTAAAATCGCGAATTCAGTAATCGAATCCGGCAGGCGTCTGATACTCAAGACAATTCCTTTCACCTCGAACGGTGTAGAAGAAGGATCGTTGATACATGCGTGAAGCACAGTAAAGTCTGTGACAAGGTTTAATCTTTGGATTCCAAGTCTCATCCCTAATTTAACCGCTCTCCAACAAACTTCTGCTTCAACCTGTAGAGGTGTAACTGCCGTGAAGAAATATGAGCCAGAGATATCACTGTCCATTTTTGCCAGCCCGGTTTTCAAATTTTCCACCCTCCCGCGCCTACAAGTTATGTTTTGCGAAACGAACCATCAAAACTCACTACATATGCCTGTTGAAGAGCCTCTGATGCATTTCCTTCTCTGATCATGTCTAGGGATAGTCGTTGAGTTATTTGGGACCCTTGGTTTTGAGCTTCAGATGCATCCCATTCTCATTCCACTTTTACAGTTCCTTGCTGATTTCTGAGGATTAAGTTTAGCGTTGCCTATGCTTGTTGCCTATCCTCAAAAATCTTGTCGTTGTGATGTTTTCCGATTTCCTAGAGCGGGAGGATCATTTTTAGTAGCTCACTTGGTTGGGTTCTGTTTAGTACTAGCTGAAAAATCAATTGTTGGAATTCTAAGGATCAGTTCTGCCCAAATCGATTTCTGATGTTGTCCATAGTTGTCTAGATACTACAGTTCAGAAACAAGTGTAGTTCATCCTCTTGTGACTGTAAGCATCTTGGGCATAGACCATTTCTATCCAACGTTCTACGGACCCTGTTTACTCATGTAGTCAGGAAGCTCGATATCAATCCCCAGATGAAAATCAACTGTTTTTGCGGGATCTTGAGTCTCCATATCTGTGACCAAAACTTTATGGCAATTGGACTTAGCCTTGGTTGCCTGCTATTTTCCTCGGACTCCTGCACAACTATATGATGGCCTGTTTTTGATGAGTATGCCCCCATTTTTTGTCCATTTCCAGAAAGCCTCGTCTAGTCCATTCATGTCTAGACGTATGTCATGTATATGAGGAATCAGTGCTGGAGGAAAAATTGTTCTGAGCAATGGAAATCTCCAAGCAGCCTACGCACAATCTATCAGATGTTCCACTTTCAGATTAGTGTGTGTGGCAATTACTGCCGAATTTTGAATTGGGTTAGAAGCTGTTGGTATCCACTGATCATGTATCCAGATCTTCTTGTCATTTGCTACTTACCAGTGAAGGTTTTATTGCTAACAATTCTTTTGTCCAAATCACTGATCTCCAACCCCATGAGTCACTTGCTTTTGCTTTAACTGCCGGAATATCTTCCTTTTTAAATATTTTGCTTTGTTCGAGATGATATTCCATGCATATTTAGCCAGCATAGCTTTATTCATTCCAATGACAGATTTTAAGCCCAACCCTCCTTCTAATTTAGACTTACATATCTTCTCCCAGGATCTCTAGTAAACTGATTTTCCTTCTAGCTTGCCTCCCTAAATGTACCTGCCAGTCATGGCATCAATTTTCTTTAGAATCTGCATGAGTATTTGGAAAAATCCCAGAGGATATATAGCCAGTGATTGAAGAACATGTCTTTCCAATGTAATTCTGCTTGGGAGATTTAACAACTTTACTATCCAAGGTTCATACTTCCGTTTGATACAAGATAGTTCATGAGTTTTTTGTTGACAAGAAATACAATTTTTGTATGTCACTATCAGGGACGTCCCTGTAATTTTCGGGGCCTAGTGCAAAAATAAAATGGCGATCCTTCAATTCTTCTAAAGTTCAATTTTTCCCTCAATTTTCTTAAAATTTTGCAAATCATTTGTAGTATACCTCATTCATAATGAAATATATACATAATATAAAATTTTGAAATCTCTCAATCTTTCTTTAGTTCAATTTCTTTCTCGAATCTATTTAATTCTTTAAAAATCTTTTTCAATTATATCTCAAATATAATTTTTTTTTGAAATGAATTATATCTCAAATATAATGAAATATATAGAAAATATAAAAATTTGGGGCCCCTCAAATTTGGGGGCCCGGTGCGATCACACGGACCGCACATGTGAAAGGACGGTCCTGGTCGCTATATCATACTTTGGATTTTCACACACAATATAACATAAAATTATTTTTATAAAAAACTAGCCAAAATAATCAACGAATGAGGTATTACTTCTACAAAAGTTAAATTTTCAATACACGAACGCAACATCAGCCATACAAAAACAAGACAACATTACACTACACATTTAATTTTAACAAAGACATAATGCTCAAGTAACATTTGGCAAGTAAGCCAATGCTAGAGATCTAGAAAGAATGCAAGTTCAAAGCTGATTCCAACCATATTCTGCCTATAATCTTTGATTGTATTATGTCCAAGCAAAAGCGTAGAAAATTACTCTAATTTAATAATAATGGTATAACACTACTATAATTTTATTTAGAGCACTCACTTGAATTACTAATTTATTATTTCTATTTTTCATGTTCAACTAACATTAAAATATAAAAATGACCTTTTCAGTATTAAACATTTTATTTATACTCATCATTTTGTTGCCTGCAAATCAGTTCATTTCAGTTTAGAATTAATATATTATAAAAACTAGATGCATGGTAGTTTCTCATTTATACTGCTAACCAGGTCAATCCATATGGAAACAATATCAAAATCAGTGGCGGAACCAGGGGTTGGCGGAGGTGGCGGCGGCAACCCCAAATTTTAGAGTTTAACGTTAATTTATTGTAATTCGGGCGGTAGTACGGTGGAATTGTAAAGGAAAGCAACATTCGATGTGTCGAAACGTAACTATTTGACAACCCATGAGTTCTCGGCAACCCTATAAATTCCGGTTTAGTTCCGCCACTGATCAAAATCAGTGCAATTTACTAAATTTGGGATATCAGTTGCAGGACAACATGTTTTCCGACTGTGTTATCTAACTTATCTCAGAACAAAAAATTTGAATGTAGCCTGGAATAAATGTCACAAAAACTGTTTATTTTGCCAATTTGATTGATGAATTCATTTGTACCAACAAAAGTGATAATAATTACGCAACTCGTTGTTGAGTGGCATTATGGTCTATAGAACAAATCCTTGCATATAAAAAAACACGCAAATCCAACTTCACAGTCATCATAATGTATTCATTTTTGTGCACTTTCATTTGTAGTTACGTTGCTCTCACAGTCACTTTCGAGATTTTAATGAAACTTTTGGTTTAAGAAGATGCAAGAAACTTAGATCTAGCCGGATCTTCTGCCAACTCATCATCCAATTTGTGGATATAGAAAAGTTTTTAGGTCGGCCATTAGAGCTTACGTATCCGATTGGCGACGATGGTCCGAATTAAAAAACTAATAATTAGAGGATGTATTAGTTTAAGTGCTCACATATTTATCATCCTTCCATTTCAGTTAATTACCTTTGCGTTTTGAAGCTTTTATTTTTTAATTTAACATCCTTCGACAGATCTGAAAGTCTTTTAAAATTTATTTTAATTTAACATCCTTAAAATGAAAATAGTTCAATTTCAGCTAAATTAGATAGGTCTAAAAGCGTGTATATCAGTTAACTAGGTCGTATAATAAATTTTAAAGTTATTTAGGGACTCAATATTTTTTAAAATACTTAAATTACAGTATTAACCTAGTGAAGTGAATAATCCTCACATGCACCTTTACTCCGTCCGTTTATAATAAACACAGGCCCTATTTGCAGATCCCAAAACCCTATTTGCAGATCCCAATTCTTTAAAATTTACTAAAATATCCTTCATAAGTGATACTTTTATTTATTTAATTTTAGCCCCAAAAATCACTTAATATTAAAATCAGGCATCGTCAATGGCCAAGGAAAGCTGGCTGAGGAGCCTCCGCCGCCGCCATTTGCACAGTCGCTCCCCATCCCGGCCCGGCACAGCCACCCCCATCGTTGACACTGTCTATGGAAGAAACATCCTTCGACAGTGATTCCTCCCAAAAGAAGATACCCCGCCGTTTTTATGTCCATGGCGAACCAGAGGGACCTTCCCTGGAGAACCTCCCGCCGCCACCATCGGAGCTCTGTTTTTAGGGACTTTTTTTAATCGTCGGCAGCGTTGCCAGGCACGACGTGGAACGGTTTGACGCCGGCAGCAACTACTGGCGACGAGGTGGAAATTGAGGCGGCGCTGACTGCGGTGGCGCCGCTACAGGCGGCGGATGCAAGGCATTCAATTTCGAGGGTCACGAAGACTACCGTTGAACGGAGTGTGCCGTAGCCACAAGTTTCTTGATACCATTTTCCCGAAGCGAAGCCTGACTGCTGGATACACTTGCCAATCTAGGACTTCTCTTCTTCCTGTTTCTTGTCGGTCTTGAACTCGATCTGCCGTCAAACCATCCCCCAGGAAAGGATTACCCGCCAAACCATCCCCCAGGTATGGATTGGTGCCATGGATAAGCTGGGATGAATGGGAATCTGTAAAAACATCACTTTTCTCATCTTCCCCAGAGTCGGTTGCATCAGCCATCAGAAGGGTAATGAAAAAATAGTTACTTTGTTCATTTACTTTTCTGCATTGCTTAACTGAGCTTGGAATCGACAGATATCGACTTGGAGGAGCAGAGGATGCCTGCCGATAGCAGTTCAAGTTACTGCGTCCATCATTGAAGTTCAGCAGAAAGATCTGTTTTTTAGGTAATTTTCGAGTAATGGTGTTATTCAAAAGTTGTAATTTTCAAGTATTAATGTTATTTGAAAGTTGTAATCTTTAAGTAGTACTGTTATTGTTTGTTTGGTGATGTATTTTTTTGTATATTGTTGCTGTAGGAATGACTCAGTTGGAGAAACCGTAGACTCTGAAGAAATTCTTGCGATGTTATATTCCATGGCAATCATAAGGTTAGTTTTTCCAGTTTTATCTGTATGTGTATTGTGGCTATATTAGTAATACTTTGTCGAATGACCCTTATAACTTGTATGCCTGAATTGTAACATTTTATAATTGTAGGCTTGTAAATGGAGTAGTTGAGAGGAAACGCAAAAACCAGAAGGCTTCTATCGCTGCTGCTGCTCAAGCTATTGGTCTTCCTCATCTGCTGATTGATATTCGTCATGGTATGCAATTTTTTATACTTAATTATTTTCTTTGCTAATCCTTCGTTTTTGCAAAGACTTTTGTATGTCAGTGCATATATGTTATTGCATATAGAAGTCAAATAATATTGCATTGAGTTTCATTGTCTCCAGTAGTTTTAAAAGTTCTCAAAGTTCTCAATTATTGATGAATTCAGCTTTTTCATTACAAAAACTGAAGAAAGTTTGATTTTTTTTTCCTGTAGAAAAGTGATGCAAGAATGTAGCTTTTTCTCTGTTTATTCCTACTAGCAGTAGGATTCGGTTATCTATTTGGTTTCCTAATATATTAGATGAAGGAGGCTATAGATACTTCACCATCATTTAATTTTTCATAGAGAAAGGAATTGTTAAAATCCGGTTGGAAATCGGTTGAGTAGACTCAAGAACATTTTTAGGAGTTCAAGTAAGGATTCAGTTATTTATTTGGTTTCCTAATACATTAGATGAAGGAGCGTGTAATTTTTCATAGAGGATTCGGTTGAATAGACTCAAAGAACGGTTTTTTAGCATATCATTGATGTTTCATTAACGTTACAGGGTGGTAGCTTGTGATGGATAGTATTGTGGAAAGTCTGAATAATGCATATCAGGAGTTTGTAGCTGCAACTGCTCAAGTTCTTGAGACCCGTAGGACTTCAGAGGGACCCAAATCGGTGGCCACTGATGCAGCTAGATCTGGCTAACTTTAAGCATCGCTGGGAGCTCTTCAGAGTTGCGTGCGATCAGGCAGAGGAGTTGGTGGAGTCTATGAAGCTGAGAATAGGCTCCGAGTGTCTTGTTGATGAGGCCTCTGGCTCTAGGAAGCCTGGCTATGGTTCCACCACTCTTCCTCCAATAAGTGCTGTTAGGCTGGAACAGATGAGCAAAGCTGTGAGATGGCTGGTGATTGAGCTTCAGCATAACACTGGAGGTGCTTCTGGTTCTGCTGCTCATTCGCACTCCCCTTCGCCAGCTCCACTTGATGCCAGGTTTTCGGAAGTTCCAAATCAGTAGGGCTGCTGAGGTTGATTTCTATGTTCTTTGCATATTAATCGCTTTCTCTGCTGGTATTTGCAATGAATTTGAATTTGTTGATGGAATTTACAAACACTAGTTACTATATCCTGGATTTGGAACTTTTGTTTTCGTTATTGAGTCATCATGGTTATCATGGCACTTTATTGTAGACATCATTTAATGGCATGAAATAAAATCCAGTTTACCAACTAAATTATATATTAGTTTAGAAAAATGCTCCCATGTTTTCTGCATCAGCTTCTGTTTTAGGAGAAGGCCAGCGAAATTATATAGGATGCTTATAAACTTAACATGATTCTAAACTATCATCTCCCAACTATTTCTGTTATAGTCCCGGTGTCTATTATTCCAGCTGATGATGATGTCGTTGATTTCGCTCCTTCCACTTTAATGGAAAAGGCTGGTCTTTTTGGATGCCTTAAGGCTGTAGTTTCATTCCTAAGCATATACGAAACGTCCAGCATGCTAGGTCTTTCATTAGGATCTTCTTGAACACACTGAAGAGCAATTTGAAAGCACGTCATTAGTTTACACGGAGAGGCAGCATCATCCAGTGTTTCTTCTAGGAATTCCCGCCCTTTGTCGTTTGTCCATAACTCATATGCCTGCATAACAGTTTCAGTCAGATGCAAGACTTTATGTATACGTGTGTGTGTATATATATACATATATATACATGTATATGTATATAGCAAGGTGTTGTTTCTGCATACTTACATATTCTAGCAGGGTTAAGTTTGAATGTTGGCCATAGAAAGACGTAATCTTTTTCCCGCTAATGATTTGAAGTAGTAGAACTCCGAAGCTGAAAACGTCTGATTTTGTGGAATAGATTCCTCCTCTTCTTCCTAGCAAACACCTCCCTTTACAACATGAGCTCTTGTGCATTCCATGGGATTTCAAGCTGCTATTTTATGTTTCTCAGAAGCAACCTGAAAATTTGGCTTTTTTGCAAGCATATCAGTGCATGCATGGCTCACTGCTAGGAACAAGAATATTGCATGGCCAGCATTCTTGTTTCTTGAAATTCTTGTTAGACTTGCACAGATGAAAAACGCAGTCACAAGAACAGTCAACTCACATCTGAAATACATCATTTCTGCAATTTTATGTTGTTCGGAAGCACCCTGAATCTGTTTGGGACAAGCTTCCCTTCCCCATAAATTCCAGCATGTCTCCAAGATATGCAACTCCAATGCAGCAGAGGGAATTTCAAAATGTAGTGCCCAGCAGACAACAACTTGTCAAGTTCAAGAAAAAACCTTCAACATTAATCAACTTCCAAGCTATTAGCCAGATCACATTCTGATCATTCAGTTCTGTCCACTTGTAAACTACACTTTTCTGCTCCACAATGCTCAATTAATCGAGGCTACAACCATTCAACACAAACCGGAGCAGTATTTTAATCTAACGCTCTTAGCAATATTTTGAACAGTACATCCACTACTTCTCCGAATGAAGACAAATATAAGCTAACAACATTCTGTACCAACTTCATGACTTGTTTTTTAAAGCCTGGTCAAGAACAAATTAAATGAAGTATCAGCAACATCAACGTTTCCATCAGTTCAAAATACAGACTTTTTCACAAGTTTCTAACATCAACATAAACTAAATACCACGGAGAGGTTAACCATATTTGGCAATTTACATCATTCCATTGAGTTACAAGACAGACTTTACAAGCCTAAAATTGCGAGTAACACCGATTTCCATCATATACTCAGCAATTCTCTATAGAAAACTCAACTGTCTCACTAGCTTTTCTGTGACAAGCCTATCAACACCAGTCATAATGTTGCAACATTTACATGGCCCAGTAAATCACATTTCTACACTTAATAAATATAACCACAGTAAAATGAGAGGAAATGAATGCAACAGACTTCTAGTTATCCATTACAAACAACCATATGAAGAACTGAAGGGAAAAAACAAAAAAAGTGAACGCCAAAACTTACTTTTAGTTTTCCCTGGAGAAGCATCCTGTCTAGAAGTTCTCTTTGCTCTCAAATAAAAAGCAAGGTCGTATAACTTGCTCTCAATTTCTGATCTATAATTAGTATTTGGATCCCCTCGATCTAAAATGGACTCCGTCTGAGGTTCCCAATAATATACTTTCAACCAATCAACAGCCTAAAAAGATAAATAATATTTATGATAAAAAGCATCGATAATAAACATAGTTGAGAATGATAGAAGAGAAAAGATAGATGTACCTCTACAGAGGCAAGACGGGCGAGGTGAAGAGATGGGAGACAACGATGAGATCCCTCTACAAGAAAAGAAAGTCTCTGATTACAAGCACTTAACTTTACAAATATCCATAAGAATCTCAATTTTATTTATGAAAATCCCCGAAGTAAAAGTCTAGAAGTTTGAGAACTTTTAAAACTACTGGAGACAATGAAACTCAATGCAATATTAATCAGCATGCCATGACGAATATCAATCAGCAGACGAGGAAGACCAATAGCTTGAGCAGCAGCAGCGATAGAAGCCTTCTGGTTTTTGCGTTTCCTCTCAACTACTCCATTTACAAGCCTACAATTATAAAATGTTACAATTCAGGCATACAAGTTATAAGGGTCATTCGACAAAGTATTACTAATATAGCCACAATACACATACAGATAAAACTGGAAAAACTAACCTTATGATTGCCATGGAATATAACATCGCAAGAATTTCCTCATAGTCTACGGTTTCTCCAACTGAGTCATTCCTACAGCAACAATATACAAAAAATAACATCACCAAACAAACAATAACAGTACTACTTAAAGATATGTCAAATAACATTCAGGATCTCATTCTCCAGGATGCTTATGAACTTCAGGTATCCAGGAGGCACATATATCTCCAGGTTGGAGGAGTCGAAGGAAACAGACTGGCTTTTTTAGGTCCACGCGCGTCTTTTCATGTAAGGGAAATTCAAAAAGTGAAGAAGAAAGAATTTTTGGCGTAATCATATTTGAGGTGAAATCCTTGCTGGTGGTAGTAGAGTCCTCTGAACCACCGTTTGAGCCATTTGCATGGCTGGAGCTAGGATCACCCACCGCCGACCCCAGATCCTCTGCTCTCTCCTTCTTGCACGGAACGAGATAGCCTAGGGCTCAGATAGAATCGATTTCGCTACCACCGTAGTAATAGCTACTCCACCCGGAATCGATTTCGCTACCACCATAGTAGTTCAGATTACTTCCTCCCCAACTGACCACAGCGCCGCTACCATCTGTGGCAAAGAACACGGCCAGTACCATCATCAAGCATGAAAGAAGAAATGCATAGGAAGGAACCAAAATTCCTGTTATAATAGATTTCTAACAACTAACACTCCATTTATCAAGTTTGTATCTGCTTACTTTATATGGTCATGGATACTTCTGAAGAAACTTACTTGAAGCATAAAGCAAAACACCAAAGATTCATTTATCATATAGGCTCATAAAAAACACCAAAAGATTCATACTTCTTCATATGAGCTCCAAAAAAACAAATATTAATTAACTCACAGCCTCTGTTGGCCTTGGCACTTGAGAGTTACCAGAATACGATGTCTAAGGATTTGCTCAGGGAACTGATTAGCAGATTATGGCTGCCATGCTGCTAATCTCTGACCTTCCATTGGAGGGGAAACAGAACCCTGCTGCCATTCTGATGAAGCTCCAGCTGATTGTTAATGTGGAAGTTGATCCGGTAGCACTCGGGTCATTCATTGTCTTTTTCGCCACCATGTGTTCGATGGAAATCATATCCATCAGTAGCGTGGGCAGCTTCGCGAACAACTCGCCGCTTGACGGAGCTGCAGTTATCACCACCAACAACTAGCACTATTGTTCTCCCAAACTCCCCTCCATCGCCCCCAACTATATCACCTCCAGCGCTCACCCTCACTGCTCCTGCCCCTGCAACAAGCCCATTTGGTAAGTCTATTACATTTTACAACTATATGTATTTCCTTCATTTGGTTTTAAAAAACTGAAGTTTAGAAGCAAAAAGCTGAAGTATAGGTGAGCATTAAGCCAAAAGTTGAGAAAGGAGGCTACAGGAAAATAAAAACTAACCTAAAACTGATTAATGAAGCCGGGAGAGGGTTAAAACATGATAATAAACTTTTCAAAGCCTGTCCCTCTGTCTTCATTCTCATCTTCATCCTCCTTTATCTATACACAGCATCAAAAAACAAACATCAGCAGAAACAAGGAGGATTCAAGTATCTCATATAACTCAAACAAGACTAGGATTCTCACCATTTCACAAGATACCATCAACAAATGCTCAAACAAAAAGAGCAGTTCAATTCCGTAGCGGCGCCACCGCGGCAGCGCCGCCTCAATTTCCACCTCGTCGCCAGTAGTTGCTGCCGGCGTCAAACCGTTCCACGTCGTGCCGGTGGTGGCGGCCAACGCCGGGTTAACGAACAGATCCGCCATATCAAAAAAGGTCCCCTCAACCTCAGGGTGGTCGAAAAAGGTGTTCAAACCAGCCGGAGCCACCGCGTTTGAAGCAGAAGCATTGGTGAAGCCGGCGGCGGCGGCGACGCTGCAGTTGGTGGTGGAGCTGCCAGTGGTGAAGCTGCGCACCACCGCCTGGAGATCCCAATCCTGGGCCATATCCATTTCTCCCACCGATGGAAAAGACAAAACAAGGCGCCGATAATACGATTGAGTAAGAAATTCCTTATGATTTTCATCCCGCCCATTGATGATGTTGATGATGGCGGCGGCCGGTGGGCAAGATCGACGCTGCCAAGGTTTTGATGCCAGATGAAATTAAGTTAAACAAGTGGGTCAAAATTAAAGAAAATGTACTGTTATTTATTGAGGGTAATTCTGTATTTTTGTTAGATTTGGGCTCTGCAAATAGGGAATGTGGCTCTGCAAATAGGGCTCCCCATAATAAAATGACATCTTGTTACAAGTTTGACCAGAAAATTTGAGATATTATACAAATAGTAGTATAATATGTGATATAATCTTGAAAATTTTTAAATATCAAACATTTTAAATTTAGTTAATACATAACAAAAGTTATGAATATTTAAGTTTGACGACAAAATAATATCTGGTCAAGATGTACCATTATAATAAAAATCGGAGGGAGTATTTACTTGCTTTTGAAACATTTTTAACATAAAATTATATAATATATGTCTGTAATACTATCATGTGATATAATTATACGTATAAAACTCTCAAAATATATGATCTTGTACAACTCAACTCAGTATCTTTCAATTCAGTAATTTATCATTTCAAATTTAAACATATTTTCTGTATCTTTTAATATTTTTCAGTTCAACGTCTTTCGGTTCAGTTAAACTAGATATGGCATAGTGTGTTGTAGTATTATAAAAAGTAAAGCAAATGAAGTTGTTTTTGATGACACGGAGTGGAGCAGGAGCTCCCACGTTGGTTGTGTTTTTGGAGGGAAAAGTAGAGTGTGATTGGGAGCGGTGGGGGAAAAGTTCACTAAATCCAGAGCATGCATATTCATACATTCACGTCTGATTAGTAACCGAAAAGTCCAGAGCCACACAGTCTCTGAAAACGTTTTTTCTGAGGTCAAAAGATATTCCACCTTTTTAAACCACAGGATGGCCCAATCACGTTTCTCAACAATTGCGTTTTCGTTTTCTCAATTTTGGTAACGATGATGATTGATGAACACACAAACATCAATTATTCTTTCTAATTTATAATTTGGCCAACTTTCGTTTGTTTTACTTTTGTTGGTGTTAGTGATAAGTGTGAGCTCCTTTTGTTTTAGTAGTAGATTGAGGTGTGAGCACCATTTTAAAATGATTTGTTAATAGATTGAATTACTCCATCCGTTTCTAATAAAATGGCATCCAAAAGACCGATCAAAACTGATAAAAAATAAATTTTGTCTATCTTACCGTAGTTGAAGCACCTAAAGAATATTTTGAGAAATAATGAGTCATACGGCCTCGTGAATAATAAAATTTGAAAAAAAGTGAGAGAGTAATATTTATTTGTTATTTGAGGTGGGATCAAATAGTGAGAATATTTGGCATGTGACAATTAGAAAGAAATAGAGGGAGCATATTATTTTTCTTCGGCGATATCTATCTGCTCAACATATTTTTACATCTATAATGCTATAAATGGTGGAAAATGTTGAGCATATTTTAGTGATTTGCGTATATGTGCGTGTTACATAGATATTTATTTGTATATAACTATTTCAAAATACACGTAAATTACTGAAAACTAAACGACTTATTCTAGTGTACCAAACAAACGGACTTAAAACTCGAAGCACTAGTACTGTAGAAGCCTAGCATGAATAATAGGGATATCATTTTCAGGGCACATGAACATTGGCCCAATATATTCCTGCACTCTTGTCATGAATACAACTGCAATTGAGATTAAGGTTGAGGTTGAGTTTACAAAGGTGCATTTCCATTGTGGATGGCCTAAGATTACAAACAGATTCTTTATGCCAAAAGTCAGCCTTTTTCCTCACAATAACAGACAAGACTGGTGATACTAGGTCCAGGCCCAATTACCCTGCGGTGATTCGGGCTCGGCCCATGATGAGGTAAGCTAATATGGAGGCATCCGGGATAGTACAACTCGGACAAGGACAGGTGCACTAAACACCATAGAAAGCATGGACCACATTAGGAACATGTATCACTGTATAAATAGTGCCCCTCAGCACTATTCCAAGCAAGTATCTTCTCATTATTCAAGTGATTACCCCTTTTCTCTCCCTAGATCCATCTTTCATCATCACGCCGGAGGGTCTACCCTCGGGTACCTCCCGGGGCTCTGTCTTGCATGGTTAGGTATTGGATCAGGGATCATGGGACTATCCGGACCGACCAGGCGGGCAGTATCAAGTTGGCACGCCCAGTGGGACACGATCTTTGTTCACAAAAGCATTAAGATGCCACCTCGAGGTCGGCCGCCGCGAAGAGGTAGAGGAGGAAGAAGGCCTGAAGTGGTAGAGGAGGATCTCACTTTACGCCAGATGAGGGATCGAGCGCGTAAGGGGAAGGCCACGGCGCATTCGGATCCAGACGTTTCTGAAGGAGAGTCAGAGCCGGAAGGAGAAAGGGAACCGGGAATGACGCAGGACGACCGCGACAGAAGGGAGTTTGCTGCCACTCAGGAAGATGAGTACCGTCGTTGGTTGGCGGCAAAGCAAGGATCGAGATCGGGAACAAAACCGACTGGGGAAGGACAGTCGAACCCCCCGGTGACTGAGGACCGGGTACCCCCAGTCCAGCCCGGGTCAGGATCCAACCCGACCCCGATGGGGCCTCCTGCGGGGTTACCTCCTTTGGCTGCGGAGGTGGTCAGCCGAGGACCCCCTGCCGTTCACGGGCAGGAAAATCTTCGGCCTCCAGTTGTGATAGATCTGGAAAGGCATGCTGGGAGTATAGGGCAACCAGCCAGTATGGGGCCGGGATATGGTCAAGGTGGGGGCCATCTCGGATACGGAGCTCCAGGATACGGGATGCCTCAACCCGGATATCAGGGGTATCAGGGGTACCCCCCGGCACCCGGAGGGTACTATGCCCAACTCACTGGAGCCTCGGGGGGCTGGGCTCCCGGGATTCAAGGACCAGTGTGGATGCAGAACCAAGCACCGATGGCGGGATATGCCATGGCTCAACCGACCCCGGTCGCAGGAACCTATGGTGCGTACCCGGTGGTTGTAGACCGGGCTCCGGCGGCTCTAAACTCGGTGGAGTAGAGGTTGGATCGGTTAATAGGAAGGAACGGAGAAAGGCCTACCTCCCCCTGGATACGTTACATCAGCACTTTCCCCTGGCCGGTGGGAATGAGAGTCCCGGAGGGGGTGCCGACCTACAGTGGGGAGACGGATCCGGAGGAATTCGTCAGGACGTACCATAATGTCATGGGAACACGTGACATCCGGGAGGAGCTTATGTGCAAGCTGGTGAGCTCGTATCTGAGGGGAAGTTGTTTGTCGTGGTTTGAAGCCCAACCCCCGGAAAGTTTTAGAAATTACTATGACTTTTCAAGGGTTTTGATGCACAGATATGAGACCAGAAGAAAGAAGTACCTTCCTTTGGCCGAGGTGGCTCACAGTCGACAGTCGGCAAAGGAGGAAGTCCGGGGTTTCCACAGGAGGTACATGGACGATTCCATGAAGGTAATTGATAGAGATGCTCAAGTAAAGGCCCTGATCGCAGGATTCATCGCAGGCTTAAGGGATGAGGTGCTGTGGGCAAAGCTTATGGAGAATATCCCGACCACTTTTCATCAGTTGGATCTTGAGGTGGAGATGTATTGCTCGCTCCTGGAAGGGAGCAAGAAGAGGAAGGAGGAAGGATATTTTGAGGACAAGGGGATTGGAAAGGGCGACAAGGCTCGGGTCGCTGATCCTGGCAGGAGGGATGCGGGCCCGGCCCCAGTAAGACCGAGGGTTGACCCCCATCGGGCCGAAACGTTTACTCCTCTGACCAAGACCCGGTCGGAGATCTTAACAATTCATCAGAACCTGTTTCAAGACCCGGCCCCCATACCGGGAAATCCGACTCCAGCAAACGCGGCCAAATATTGTGCTTTCCACAAGTCTAATGGACACACAACAGATGGTTGCCGAAGCTTGAGGGTGGAGATCGAGAAGTTGATCGAGAGAGGGCAGTTAAGAGACTGTGTGAGCCAGGAGAACCAACGTCCGGCGGCCGGACAGCAGGCCGGAGCGGGGAGGAAGAGGAATTGGAGGAATAGGCCGCAGAATGACAACCAGCGAGGGGCTCCTGCACCGGCTGCCCAGCCGGGAGCAGCAGCTCTGGTTATGTCCCCGGAACCGGTTAACCAGGTCCCTCCCCGGATGATAAACGTCATACATGGAGAAGTAGGTGACGGGCCTCAGTCACATGCAGCGGCCAAAGTCCGGAGTCGGTATGTGCCGGCTGGTGAGGACAGAGAGAAGAGACTGCGCCCCACGGAGGTCATCACCTTTTCGGATGAGGATCCGGTGCCCAGTCTAACGCCCCATACGGATCCGATGGTGATCACAGCGGAGATAGAAGGATTTACAGTCAAGCGAGTGTTCATTGATGATGGAAGCAGTGTAGAAATCATGTTTGCTTCTTGCTTCGACCAGCTGGGGATAGGGCGCCACAACCTTCGCCCGAGCACCTCTCCGTTGTCAGGATTCACAGGCCGGACGGAACATCCTTTGGGGGTTGTGTCCTTAATAGTGACAGTGGTGGATGACCTTGACAGGAACAAGAAGACCTCGGTCCGGTGCAATTTCACGGTCATAGACGCCCCGTCTCCTTATAACATCATCATCGGACGGCCGTGGATGGCTCAAGCCAGGGCCATTTGCTCGACATACCATTTGACCATGAAGTTCCCAACCAGTCTGGGGGTGGCGACAGTTCGAGGAAGTCAATCCACGGCTAGAAGTTGCATGCTCACAGCCCTCCAGGAAGCCAGGAAGGCCCCGGTCGGGGCAGTGCAGGGAGAAGTAGGCCCGGGAGATGTGGAGGATATGCAGGTCGGGAGCCGAGGCATGATCAAGGTCGGGAGAAAAATGCCAGTCGATGTAAAGGAACAGCTACGATCCCTGCTCTCAAAATATGAGGATGTATTCGCATGGGAAGAGAAGGACTTCACAGGTGTACCCCCAGAGTTGGCTCTTCACAAGCTGAATGTATACCCAGAGTTAAAACCGATTCGGTAAAAGAAGAGGGCCCTGGCAGGAGATAGGGCCGAGGTGGTAAGACAGGAGGTGTTGAAGTTGCTGGAGGCCGGGGTAGTGGAGGAAATCATATACCCAGAGTGGCTAGCTAACCCGGTGCTTGTGAAAAAGCAAAATGGGTCCTGGAGAATGTGTATCGACTTCACCGACCTGAACAAGTGTTGCCCGAAAGACAGTTACCCCCTTCCCCTAGTCGACCGGTTGATGGAAACCATCACCGGGTATGAGGCCCTGGCCTTCTTTGATGCATACCGGGGTTATCATCAGATTCAAATGTCAGGAGAGGACAAGCCGAAGACAGCTTTCATCACAGAGTTCGGTACCTATTGCTACAGGCGGATGCCGTTCGACATGAAAAACGTAGGGGCGACGTACCAGCGGATGGAAGATTCGATATTTCGAAATCAGTTGGGCCGAAGCATGGAGCTATACGTTGACGACATGGTGGTGAAGAGCCGGAGCTACCCGGGTTTCTTAGAAGACTTGGAGGAGATGTTCGGAATTTTGAGAAAGGTCAACCTGAAGCTGAATCCCGAGAAGAATGTGGTAGGAGTAGCGGCTGGGAAGTTCCTCGGCTATATGGTGTCTAGCCGGGGAATAGACGTTAATCCGGAGAAGGTGGAGGCGATAAGCCGGATGCAGTCGCCGAAGAATGTGAAGGAGGTGCAGAAGCTGATGGGTTCCCTGGCAGCCTTGAGCCGATTTCTGTCAAAAGGCGCGGAGAGACAACTCCCCTTTTTCAACATACTAAGGAAGGCGAAGAAGTTTGAATGGACGGAGGAGTGCGAGAGAGCGTTTGAGGATCTGAAGGAACATTTGAGCCGACTCCCGACCCTCTCGAAGCCAAAGGAGGGGGAGGATTTGCTTTTATACTTGTCCGCATCCGCATCGGCTGTTAGTGCTGTGTTGGTCCGAGAGGAAGACGGGAGGCAGTGTCCGGTGTATTTTGTCAGCCGGGCATTACAGGGTCCGGAAACTCGGTACACAATTTTGGAACAGCTGGTTTTGGCGCTGGTTTATGCCTCAAAGCGGTTGCGCCCGTATTTCCAGGCCCATCCGATTGTGGTCCTGACCAACCACCCCCTGAAGCAGGTGATGCTCAAGCCCGAGGCGTCGGGCGTTTGATGAAGTGGGCCATAGAGTTGGGGGAGCATGAGATAACATATCAGCCGAGAAAAGCCATTAAGGGCCAGGCAATGACGGATTTCTTGACAGAGATGGTCGGGCCAGACACGACGGCCGAGGAATACCCAAGCCCGAGGTGGACGTTGCATGTGGACGGGTCAGCCCATGCAGGAGGCAGCGGAGCCGGGGTGTTGCTGACATCCCCGGAAGGAGAGGACTACCACTATGCGCTGCACTTCGACTTTAAAACTACAAATAACGAGGTAGAGTATGAGGCGTTGGTGGCAGGACTCAAACTGGCCCGGGAATTAAAGATAGGAAAGATCAAGGCCTTCAGTGACTCGCAGATTGTAGTTCAGCAGGTGAACGGAGAGTATGAAGCAAAGGAGCGAAATTTGCAGAGGTACTTGGAGCTGGTCCAACCCATGATCCGGCAGTTCGACAGTTTCAGTCTGGAGCAGGTGCCAAGAGAGCAGAACGAAAAGGCCGATGCGTTGAGCAAGTTGGCATCTTCGAATTTGAAGCCAGGTCAGAAAGCACCTCTCAGAAGGGAGACACTGGAAAGGAGAAGTTACGAGTAGAGTGATGAGATCCTGGCAGTGGAAGCGGTGCAAGAAGACTCCTGGATGGCACCAATCCGGACGTACCTTCTGACGGGAGAGGTCCCGGCCGACCGGGTGGTGGTCAGAAAAATTCGGGTCAAGGCGCCGAAGTATACACTTCAGGAAGGGGTTCTGTACAAAAGAGGCTATCTCAAGCCGTTGCTGAAGTGTGTGGAACAGCAGGAGGGCAAGTACCTGGTCCGGGAAGTTCATGAAGGTCCGAATGGTAGCCATCAGGGAGCCAGGACAGTGGCAAGGAAAATTTTACGGATGGGGTATTACTGGCCCACCATGTTTGAGGACTTGCAGGACAGGGTTCGCTCGTGCCTTCAATGCCAGAAGTCCGCGCCACTTGTGCACGTACCCAGGGAAGAGATGATGGGAATAACGGGCGCCTGGCTTTTCAGCAGATGGGGACTGGATCTGGTCGGACCTTTTTCCACTGCCCCCGGCAGTTTAAAGTACCTGTTCATGGCCATAGATTACTTTACTAAGTGGGTCGAAGCAGAACCGTTAACCAATATCCGGGGAGCTACCTGCGTGAAGTTTTGTTGGAGGAACATCGTTTGCCGGTTCGGAGTGCCGAGGGCCATCGTGACCGAATGGGGCACAGTTTGAGAATGATCCTTTCAAGTCCTGGTGTGTGAAATATGGGATAAGTCAGAAGCTCACGTCAGTTTATCATCCGCAAGCTAACGGTCAGGTGGAAGTGACGAACCGTACGATTGTGAGTGGGATCAAGGCTTGGCTCCAGGGAGCAAAGGGGAACTGGGTACACGAGCTCCCGAGTGTTCTTTGGGCTCACCGAACCACAGAAAACTTGGCGACTGGTGAATCCCGCTACAGTCTGACGTATGGATCAGAGGCGGTAATTCCGGCTGAAATCGGAGTTCCCAGTCTTCGGACGGCCGAGCCGGTGTCTGAGGAAAAGAACGAAGAAGAAAGCAGGACGAATCTAGACCTGCTGGAGGAAAGGAGGGAGAGAGCGGCCTTGCATGAGGCTAAGGTGAAGGAAAAAGTCAAGAAGTATCACGACAGGAGGGTGAGGAAGGAGCAATTCAAGGTAGGCGACAGGGTGATGAGGCGAAATGACAAGAGTCGCCAGGAGACGGAGGGCAAGCTGGCACCCAACTGGGAAGGACCGTACCGGGTGACAGAAGCCCACCCGAGCGAAAGTTACGTGCTAGAAGACTCAACAGGGAAGGGAGTCCCCCGGAGATGGAACATAGCAAACCTCAGGCGGTTCTATGGTTAGTCTTTGGCGCCAGGTGCCCAAATAGAGAAGCCTCTGGTACTAGATGCCTAGGTAGGATAGCCTCTGGTACTAGATGCCTAGGTAGGATAGCCTCTGGTACCAGATGCCTAGGTAGAATTAACTCGGGCTTCGGATGCAGAGAGTAGGGTCCCGAGGTCGGATGACCGAGGGGTAGGTAGGAGGACCCTCTGGCGCTTGACGCCTAGGGAGTTTTTGTAATATGGGCATGCCCTTCGATCGATTTAAATGAAAATTATGAACGAGTATGTTATAAGCTTGTGGATACTTTTATAAAATGAAAATGCTTATGCACAAAACAGATACAGAAACCTGAAGCAAGAACTAAAAAATAACTGTCTAAAAGATAAGCTTATGTACTAAAACGCTTATGAGGAACCGCTATTCCGGGGCCCGAGAGGAAGATGCCTTGCCGGGAGGAATCCTCCTGGTCTCATGCCGACTCCTCTGGACAGCCAGCTCTAGCATTTGTTGCTCTTCGTCCGGGTTATGAGGAGCGTCCAGATTGTCATCAGGGGCACCCTCTGTTCCCCTTACCGGGTCAAGTGTTCGGACGATAACCCTGTTGGCAGCGGCCGGACGCCCAATTCGGACAGGAGTTTGCCTCGGAGCTCTTCGTCTAGTCTGGACAACCTCGGAACCAACTACCTTCTTTTTGCTTTTTTTGTCGTTTCAAGGCGGGCGCGAATCGCCAAGGGATGGGGGATTGGCCCCCTGAGCAGGATCGGAAGCCCTTCCCTGACCAGGGTATCGGGCACGGAATCGGGCAGCGACCGCCCGAAGCCTGGCCAAGCGCCGCTCTGAAGCTTCTAAGTCCAGAAGTTGAGGGGCGTGCTCGTATCGTTCGTAGGCCAGGTCAACTTCGTCAGGAGGAGGAATGTGCGATAAGGACTCGGGAAGGATTTTTCTACTCAGGATGTTCTTCCTCCAGTCCTTAGTCGCCTGGTAAGCAGCCGCCCAGTTGCCGGACGATCGATCGGAGCTTTCCATCCAGGCGATGAGATCATCGACTGCCCGAGGAACGTCAGTCAGTACAGGGATGTCAACCTCCCCCTGGCGGAGGATAAGAAAGATGGACTATCACCAGCTGCTGCTGCAGAGATCATCATTCCTAGTGGCCAGCCTCTCGTTCTCTGTTTCCAGTGTGGTAACTTGCCCGCGGAGCTCGTTTGTGTTCTGCATTCGCATACACTTGTTGTAATAGAGGATGACATCATGCCACACCTCGTCCAGCTCTTTCTGGATCCGGACTTGGAAGTTGTGATGTTGGGCTTCCTGCTTCGTCATAACCTGGTCGAATTCTAGAACTCGGTCGATGCTCTCGAAGGCCAACACGTAACATTTCGGCAGGGATCCGAAGTCCTCCTGGATTTGGAGAAGACAGGTGAGCAAGAAATCGGGATCAGGGAACTCCGATATTAACGGCCCGAGACCTCCCTCAGATAACAGATCCATCAGCCCCGGACAACCGGTTCTGGTTCGCCCCGGGGAAGGAGCCGGGAGAGAAGGGTTAGGAGGTAGCCCCTATTCATGATAAAATCAGAGTTAAGATGCAAAAAAAAGGGGGGGGGGAAGGATCCACTAAAAAGAGACGAATAGCAAGTGGAAAAAGAAACTTGTTTATTAATAAGCCGGAGAACCGGGCAGTAGAATACAAGAAGTAAAAAGTAGAAAGGGGAAATAGCCTAACGAACATTGTTGGAGTCTCCTTTCCCCCCGTCGTCGTCGCTATCGTTCACCCCGTCCTCATCTTCGGAACCAAACACCAGTTCTGGGGATGGGGGTGGTTCAGCAACGGCGTTATCAGCAGCACCAGGGCCAAGAGATGGAGAGCTGCTACCCTCGATATCATTCGGATCAAAGAGGCCCCGATAGAAGTCGTACATCGTGCAGTACGGGGTGAAGTTGTCGTCCTCTGGAAGGTCTGATCCGGAGGATGGAGCAGGTGGCAATGTCCCGGGCAGCCGAACTACATCCGACGACCAATTCCGGACGTCTTCGGCAGACATACGACTCTTCTGCAAGGCTTCCCAAAGCGCCGGGGACAGGCCCCTCACCCCCCCTTCTGGAGCACTTCCAACATATGAAGCTGCTGAGCTTCAGAGTTGGGGTTAAACCACTGCTGCTTGAAGGACGCACGGATTGAGGGAGGGAACCATCCTCGGATCTCCATATAGGTGTTGTGGCATTGGTGGGAGCTGGCAACCAGATTGAGTTCGGTCAGGCGACGAGACAAGGTCCCGCTAGCCAGGACTTTGTCCACGACGGCCTCGGCAAAGTTCAGCCGATCTTGGTAGCTTGACTCCTTAGCCGCGGCCAGCTCTTCCTCCAATTGGCTTATCTTCTCCTGAAGTTTAGCCGATCCCTCCTTCTTAGCTCTGATCTGCTCATCCTTCTTTTCTAGCTGACGGGAGAGGAAGGAGGAAAGGGCAGTTTGAAACTCCGAAGAGTTGGCAAACTCCGAGCTCAGCAGTCGGACCTACGAGGAAAGAAGTTTTTTCTTATATATATGTGTGTATATAATATGAACAAGAGCAGAAAAACAAAAAAGAGAAGTCACCTGTTGGTCAGGAGAGGTAATAGGTTGATCGCTAGAACCGGTCGGCTCCGTTGTCAGGGTCAGAGACTTGTTGTCTCGCGCTTTCTTGGCATCCTTACCGGGGGCTTCCCCGGACTTCCGCTTGTTTGAGCAAGACGGAGGGATTGGAATGACAGGGGCAGAAAGGGTGGTGTACTTGGCGGCAGGGGACCTTGTATCCGCCGATGAAGTAGGGCGGAATACAAACTGTCAGCGGTCGGAAGACCCAACATCGCGACCGAAATCCGCCGATGCTCCGGAGAGAGGCATAGAAGGTTCAAGAGGAGGCCGGGACCCGACAGGGATCATCTGAACATTGTGAAGAGTTGGATCAGGAGTGATAGCAGGAGTCGCCTCCGGGACATCCTCGTGGATGGAGAGTCGACCACCACCACTTCGGGGATCCGGTTGTCAAGCTCCTTATTGACAGGCGGCGGTAACTCGACAATTGGAGTAGGAACATCAGGATTTTTGGGTGGAGTGTTAACTATTGGAATCTTTGGTTTCCGACCACCAAGCTTGCCGTTGGTGGATTCAGCTGTTTCGGTCCCGACTCTCCTGGTTTTCTTCTTCTCAGGGACAGGGGCAGCAGGATCATGAGCAACAGTGGGAACTGTGATAACAGAGGATAAGAAAGAGAATCAAAAAAAAAAATTAGCCGGGTCCGAACCTTGCAAGGGCCAGGTCATAGCCCATCGGCTAACCCGGAAAACATCAGCCGGGTATATCTCAGCCGGGAAGAGGTAGATGGAGTTGGTTGCCAGCCAGTACTGCTCCAAGTTCAAGGGTCTGGTGGACAGGAGGGTATGGTTGGCCCGGTGCTTGTTCGGAAGGAAGGCCTCCCGGACGTCCGGGACTATCTGCTTGTTCCACCCGGGACCGGCATACAGCCTCGGATTCACTTTGGTGTACCCCTTCTGCTGCCAGTTCTTTGTGGAGTCCTTCTTCCCCACTATGAAATCTTGAACACCAGGCCGAGCCTGGACAGTGCATATCTCCTCTTTGCCGGGGCACTTGATCAGGAGATAGAAAGACTTCCAGAGGTTGAAGCAGGGAATGACCTTGAACCTCTCACATTGAACCAGGAAACCCATCATCACCGCTACGACGTTGGGATGGACCTGGGCCGGGGACACGTTGTACACTTCCATAAACCGGGAGTACAGCCGAGGGACGGGTAGGCTCAGACCCCACATGAAGTGGATCCGAGGAATACACAGGACGTCTTTGATCGACCCGTCCGGAGAGACCGCCACGAGCTGAGCATCGACCGGCAACGGAATGCCCATGCCACTGAGGCATTTCTTGGTCCAGTCATCGGCCGAAAGGGAGCGCGCTCGGGCACTGTCCAGAACCCTCTGTTCGGCGTTCTTGGATCTCCTGAACTTGGGTCCGGAAGGGTTCACGGACCGAGACAAGTACACAGGTTTGAGAGGAGAAGGCGGCCTCTGACCCGCGGGAAGAGGAGGAGTGCTCTCGCGTGACGTACTGACAAGACTGTAGTCAATCGGAGACGGAGGCTGGGCATCGTTGTTCGCGGCGGTGGAAGCCATGGTTGACGGTGGAAGGAGAATTTGGGGAGAAAATCTGAGATTTGAAAGCGAAAGGAAAATCTGAAATTTGAAAGCGAAAGCAAATATGTGAAAGTGACGCGAAAACGGAGGGCCTATTTATAGAAGGAGAAAATAGGAAAACGTGAAAGCAATGATTAATGCTTCGAGAAACAAGAAAGGAGCGCAGGCGTTAATAAGCGATCCTCGAAAATCGTGGCCACGCGCCACTTTTGTCGGGCAGGACAGAATTTAGGAAGCCACCCCTTCCACCCTCGGACAAGCGAGGCTTCCTTCCTCGGCCGAAAGGACCGGCTTCCGGGGGGTTAGTGGTGATACCAGGCCCAGGCCCAATTACCCTGCGGTGATTCGGGCTCGGCCCATGATGAGGTAAGCTGATATGGAGGCATCCGGGATAGTACAACTCGGACAAGGACAGGTGCACTAAACACCATAGAAAGCATGGACCACATTAGGAGCATGTATCACTGTATAAATAGTGCTCCTCGGCACTATTCCAAGTAAGTATCTTCTCATTATTCAAGTGATTACCCCTTTTCTCTCCCGAGATCCATCTTTCATCATCACGCCGGAGGGTCTACCCTCGGGTACCTCCCGGGGCTCTGTCTTGCAGGGGTAGGTATTGGATCAGGAATCAGGGGACTATTCGGACCGATCAGGCGGGCAGCATCAAAGACCAAGTAGAGTAAAATTGGAGAAAATAGATGAAACAACGCGATGTAAAAGCAAAAAAAAAAAAAAAAAAAATTCAGTTCAAATAATGTGACAGATAAACTCTTTATGGAGGCTCTAACAATGTGGTATATGGTGCAACACAAGAGCACGTCGCTCTAGAACAGACTAAACTCCAAACTTCCAAACTTCCGATAAGTAAACTCCAGTTTGTTCTTCAGCCTAAAACAACAAGGCCAGAGTTTGAAAGTTTAAAAATATATAAAATTACAAGGTTTTGATCTTACACTGTAATTTATTGACTTGCAACAAGAAGCGAAGCATGTTAGAGCTATATCGAGTTTAAAAGGCATCACAAGTAACAGCATGCTAGATCAACAAATCGGTCTGAATTTCCAAACAAGAAAACAGAAACATCGGATTGAGGTAAAGAGAAGAATGCATGTATTCAGCAGAGGCTTAACAAAACATCAAAATAAAAAATGAACAATTTGGTACCTTAACGAGTGTTGATCAAGAACTTCTTCGCAAATCTTCCTTGTTCAAAAAGAACTTCTGCAAATGATGGAGAGCTAATTATCAAACCACAACAGGAAACGCATCTTCAAAGAAAAAGTGGCCACTTTGGGAAAAAGCAGTAACAAAAAGCAGATGATGTTTTGGTCTTTTGGGTGGAAAATTATTGTCTTTGGATTCTTACTGTCTATAATGCATTTTCTACCAAAAATGTCACTGTACGTATGTATTATGCTGAATTTTGTCGATAAAATGAACGGAAATTTTCATTGCATAATAGGCTGAAGAAGGACCGAATTTTCCACAACCCCTTGTTCTTCGCATACAAGAATGCAGCAAATCAGCAACTTTGTACTGATTTCCTGGTCATTTCCAAGCTGTTGCATCTATTGTCTGCACCGAATCTACCATCTTTTCTAGTCTAGAAATGATCATTTCCATTCCTTAGGGACTGTGAGTACAAAAACTGATGATTTAGATATTTGCATTGATCAATTTTAGAGCTAAAATCCTTGATATATATGTTCAAGCAAGTCAGTCACTGTCCTCATCAACTATAATATATGTATAATTTTGATAAAAATCTCATTTTCTTTAGCAGTGAATTGAAATAAGCAAACAGATTAAGAGCATCAAACATAGTTTAGAATATGTTCCAAGCTCAGACTTGAAATAAGCAAACCGAATTGTTTCCAACATTATCAAACAGATTAAGAGCATCACACATAGTTTGGTTTTGCTGCACAAATTCAGAAATATTACATCAATACTCCATAAGTCGGAATAAACCATTTCCCGGAGAACAAGATCACAACTTGAGGGTAGCAAGAGTTCTCATAATCTGCAAACTCTCATTCTACAATCTTTGTCTGAGAATAGATGTATTCCAACAACAGCCTACAAATAGGATAATCTTGTATTAGAATTCAGTATTCCAACAATGAAACCCAAAAAAAATTAATTGAGTATCCCAACAAATAGTTAGTTCTATGTATTTGAATGCTGATTCAGAAGACTTTTATACAGCAACAAAGAAAAGTAGTTCTTAGCAACTAAATTTCGAGCAACTTAGTTCAGATTTTTTGCATGATTAGCTCTTTAAAATGACACTTTAATTAAGTTTTTGAATTTATGTCTGCTGTCCATTCAAAGATACAAGAAAGGGGAGTTCCCAACATGACTGTAACAAAACTGAACAATACAATATCTACAAACAAAGTACATATCCAGGAGACTAGTTTTCAATCAGGCAACCAAAGTCATGATATATCGTACCTCTAGTACTGTTTCTGATCACTGATATATCCTTCCAAAAGAACTTCTCACTGCGAAAAACACGAATGATCATAAACAGAGAAAAATTAGTCAATTTTAAAGAAAAACTTGAATGATCTGAATGTATATGATATTGACTATTTTTTACGTATCATTTTGAATAATGGGGAATGAAAAGAATTTTTCATAAAAACAAAAATAAAGGTCTGCCTCTGTAACAATTGATGCTACTAAAATTCAAATCCCATAAACAACTTTACCGCATATCCATTTCTTCGAAGACAAACGGAATCCTTTAGATTTCTTCAATATCTGCAATACATGAGAACAAGCTTGCATCTTGAGATGATGGAATAGCAGCTGAAGGTGAATTTTATGTTATGAAGTTAAGACGAGGAGAATAAATATGTTCAAAGTTAAAATCACACAAACAACTTTACTCACTATAACTTCAAGGCTGTCATTCCCAAAATCCTTTTGTTGTTCCCAGATCCCCATAGCTGAATCCTCAAGTTCCTTGCTACACCGTGACACTCTAACTGTCTTCAACGTACTGATATCTTCAAAGTCAGACGGAATCTCCTTTAGTTTCTTACAACCAACCAGATCAAGATGCTCAAGGAGAGGAAAGGGGGTGTCTTCACAGCTGGACACATCTATTTCTTCAATGTCTGAACCTGCAAGCCTGAGATATATGAGTTTGGAGAAGTCCCCATCTTCCAATTTCCAACTACACCCCACACATGAGTTCCACCATAATATAAGAACATAAAGATTGGGTAGCTTCTTTCCAATCTCTGACAAAACACTCCACGGTATTCTAGTTCCATTCAGACTCAACTTGTTCAGATTCTCAATCTTAGTGAAATTACAAATTGTTGGATTTGGAGCTTTCAAAGGAAATGATCCATGGTAATCAATTCTGAGAGACTTTAGTTTTGCTGATAGAGATCCAACAATGAACAACAACTTCAATATGTGCCCCCCGGTAATGATACATCTCAACTTCGTAAGATGAGGAAATCTTTGTAAAAGTTCAGCTGTTGTGCTATCATCCACATTCAGCCTTATCATACCAAGGCTCTCAATATTAGATACTCCTCTAAATAAACTACCCGAGTTTGTGCTATCAGAATCCTTCAAGCTTAAGCCAAGAACATCCTCAAATTTCACTTGCCGTAAACACTTCATATTCCAGAAATAATCAGACAGCCAAGTACACACTCCTGGATTATCTATGATGAGAGTTTCTAACATACGCAGGTTACATATTTCTAGTGGAACATCATGAATGATATTACGGCTGAAACATAATTTCAAGTATCCGAGGTAGATCATAGAGAATACTTCTTCAGGAAATTTATCAAACCTGACTTCCAAATTCAGTACAGTAAGAAGTTTGAAGGATTTTAGAAACCAAGACAAAGATTTCACAAACGAAAAGGAACGGAGTTGAAACGTCCACGAAAGAGTGTGGAATGTACTTATTGGTAACTCTCCCTTCATAATTATAGGATTTAACTCGATGAAAGGGTGTAGAATTGACTCTTTCATCAAGTAACTTTTACCAATTCGAAGTCGGTGATGGTGATAGTTATACTTGTTCACCTTACTGCCCCGGTCGTATTCATGATTAGACCCAACAGAATTATCTCCAATCTCTACCCAAGTTAAGAAATTATCTTCTTTGCATCTCTCCAAACACACGTCGTATAATAGATCGTGAATGATGCACACCTTTATCCCACCCAACGTACTCCTCTGACTCACTGTTACTAAACTTTGACAAACAAGTTCTTCTAAGTACTCACTTGCCAAATCCATTTTTGAGAATTTCGTCTCTCCATCCTGGACGATAAAGCCTTCACTTATCCAAAGTAATTTCAGATCCTTGGCTCTCAGGTTTCTCCCCCTTGGAAAAACTCCAAAAATACAAAAAGCACGACTTTAAGTGATCTGGCAGATACTTATAACTCAGCTCTATCACATTCCCACAACTTTCTTCGGCAAGGTGGGCTTTCAAATTGTCTGCCACTTTAATCCATGTATCCAGATGTTGTTCTGACCTTTTAAGCACGCCGGAGATTAGAGCAACTGCTAGAGGCAAGCCTTGACAATAACTAGCAATTCTCTTCCCAGTCTCTACAAGTTCTACATCACAATTTCCCAAATCAAAAACTCGTTTCCTCATCAATTTCCAACTTTCCTCATCAGAAAATAGTGGAAGGGAATGAGAGATTGATTTTGATTCTACTTGTGAACCCAAATCATGATTTCTACTAGTAAACAAGATTCGACTCCCATTATTGTCATCTGGAAATGATGATTTCAGTTTTGCCCAACCATCTAAATCCCAAATGTCATCCATAACAATTAGATATCTTCTTCCTTTTAAACTTTTCCTCATACGGTCAGCCAAATCATGTATTCCCAATTCTTTGACACTGTGAGCTAAATCATCATTTTGATGTTCATTGGCACCACAAGATAGAAGTTGGACAAGTATCTCCTTTACTGGGCAGTCTTTAGAAACATGACACCATATACTTTTATGAAAACGATACTGAACTCTAGAATCGTTATAAATTCTCTTTGCAAGAGTTGTCTTACCTTGGCCACCCGATCCCGAAATTGAGATGATTGCGAGAGATTTTTGCTCATTTATAAGCTCATCAACTATCTTTCTTTCAACCTCTTCAAAACCAGTAAAATTTGTTTCAATTTCAGAAATTGTGCCCCGTCGCAGCAAAGTATCAGTTACTTCATGATAGAGATTTTTCTTGGTGTACCCTTTTTCAACACCAACCAACCTATTTACCTCAACCTTTATGGACTTTATATCATCAAGGACTACAGGGAGACCTACCATACCATACCACAAATAGAAAGCCCGAGGATAACACAACTTGATGAAATAATAAGCATTGTAGATTGTGTTGATTACTGACATCCAGAGATCTCGAATTCCTTTATGCACATGCTCATCTTGAAACAGCCCTGTCATATTGGTTACAACTGGTATAAGTAATACTAGCTCTTTCTGCAAAAGTTCTTCTTGATGACTCAGGGAAGGAAACAGATTCACCCTCTGTTTTTGCATTTCCTTGAGATATCTTATCACGGTTTTTAGGAATCCGATAAGATTAGTAGAGGTAGCACACAGTTGGGGTGAATATGGAGTCACAACATACAACTCTTTTACTTTAGCCTTCACTCTATCGACCTTCAACAAGAAATCAGAAAAGTTAACAGAGTTTGAGTGAGTGAGAGATGGAAACTCATTGATGACAGAGAAAACTCGAGTACAGATCATTTCTCTATTCTGTGAATCATCTTCGGGCGGATTCATGATAAATGACAGCAAGAATGCCAACCCCTCATGAAGTTTCTCTTTCATAGGTATAGCCAAGTCTTCGAGCAGGAAATCAAAATGGCCTCCGAGAAGTTGAGGAATCATCGTACGCGGCAAGTTGGATGATATTGCTCCTGAAGCGTGGAAGGGCGCATTTTCATGCAACAAACCAACAACTAATGTCTCCATGGAAGCTATCAAGCGGTCATCTTTACCCTCGATGAAATATAGAAATATGAGGCAGGCGATGTGGCTACACCAGGTGCGAGCATGAGACATAAGTCCATACAATTTGTTGACTTTAGTTATCGAGAGTCTGGCAGGTTCAACATATGATCCAAATCCCTTCAATTTCCCATGGATCAAGGCAATGTGCTGCTTCATCATGAGAGAGATAGATTCGGACTCAAGAAGAGTCTGTAGATTATCTCGGACAAGAGTAAGGAGAGAGGCTGTATCTCTTGCGTATTCAGAAAAATCCTCCTGATTTACTGTCCAGGAAGTACACTTAAAAGGACCACCTGTAAAATCAGTGCACATTTCTATGAGGCATGGCTTCAACGGTTGAACTGACTGCTCGTAACCATAAACTATCCAATCCCAATTCGGCCATTGATGTCCAATTTGAATGCCATCAAAACATCTAAACTCAGTTTCAATCTGCTTGGCTAGTTGGCTAATCTCACGAACAATAGAATTGCAGACAAGTCGCTTATGCCAATCGAATTCCAAGACTTCCCAATAAGCTAATCCCCATAACAATGTTTTCAGGAATGTAAGCTTCAAATAAAACCTCTCCAATTCAGAAACCTCCAGAATGCTTTCAGGGATGTTACCATATACTTCTTCATAAATCTTCAGATAGTTGACAAGTACTCCTTTATCCCTCAAAGCCAAGAACTCCTTCATATTTTCATACTCTTGAAGTATGGTTTGCAACAGGTGAAGTGTAGAGTCAAGACAGGTCGTGTAGGCTTTTCTTTCCATCTTCTTAGTTACTATGCATAATTTCAATTCAATAAAAAACAATAGTTAGTTGCAGATCATCACTGATTCTGGAAAAAAAAAAACCAAAAATATGCAGTTTATGTACTCTGAGAAACAAATCAGGCCATAAAAAATATATTCATTTTACTTGTCGGTACCACATGTGACTATTTTATTAATAATACTCTTTTTATACATCACGCGGTATAACTGTATGTATTATTATTTATTAATTGATGGTTATAATTAACTATGTATTCTTTATTTATAAACTTTTATTATGTATTGTTTGTATAATATAAAAGTAATTAACTTTTTAATTAACAAACTTTAATTAAGACATAAAATTTTGTAAAGCCTCTCGAAAGTCATACTTTACTAATCACTATCAAACTATCATATTAAAATTTAAGATTAAACACTTTTATTAAAATTACAAAATATTTTCATTTTAAGGTAAATTTATAGTAAAGGAAAAAAACTCTTGAAAGTTCAACTTTTCCAAATATTATGTATGAAACTATCACTACATATTTAAGTTCAAACAATATAGTACTTTTTAGTTAAAATATTTTTCATTTTTTAAAATAAACATATAATATAACATATCTCTAATTTGAACCAAGACAGAACTATAATAATTCACTCATTAATCTTTTGATGTTTCTAAATGTATAAAACAGTTCCCCTCCTAGAGGGTGGATTTACTTTTTTCTTATAACTTCTCAGTTAGTTTTGGAGTGCCTAATATAATTCCGTCCACATTTGTGTGGTTTAATCTAAAAAAATATTAATAGTAACAGATTCGATTTGGCATTGATTATTTTCTTTAACTTCTCAGTAGATCACTTAATTTCATGTTCATGTTCAAGTAAATTCGAAGCAAAATTAGAACAGTTCAGCTTTCAAAACAAAGTAATAATCAGTGTGTGCCATACCTGCTCTCAACAAAGCTTCATTCTTCCAAATTAAAGAACCCCAGATAATCAAAATACCTCAACAAGCTGCTAAATCAAACGAGGACCAGAAATTAAACTTGACTGAAAATCATCTCCAACAATATATATCATTTCCTCAGGTCTAAATAACAGTAAAGTAGCTAAAATACGACCTGCAAACTCTGCAGTTATAACTGAGCTATATAGACGGTTATTTTAAAATACGACCTGCAAACTCTGCAAATAACTGTAAAAAAACATCTATATAGCTCTTCTTTTACTGAATTACTGTTGTGCAGAGTTTAGTTCATTCAACCTAAGTTCTAAAGTAGTTAAGAATTAGAAGGTTTGATCTTACAGTCTAATTTAAGGCTTGCAACAAGACTAATTAGAAGCATTTTAGTGCTATCTTAAAAGGTTAATACCTTCAAAGTTGTTCAAAAACTTGATCAGAAAGGCTTCTTCCTTCCAAAACAAGTTCAGAAATAAGCATCTGGACGCTGAAATTCTTTCTGAATTTCCAAACAAAAAAACAGAAAAATCAGATCAAAATGCATAGCAAAAGGATTAGACATAACATCATAATAACAAACAATAATTCGGGTATACCTTAAAGAGCATCTTCACAAAGCTTCCTTCTTCAGAAAGAACTTCAGAGAACCTTTTTGGGAAAGCAGTAAGAAAGTGCAGGATATGTGATGCTTGAGAGTTGAGGAGATGATGTCTTTGGTCCACGCTATCACTAATATGTGATCGAAAAAATATATATATCCAATAATGTCAATGTCAGTAGTACATGTTATTGTGTGTATATTATGCATGCAGCCACTTGTAACAATAATTGAGACCTGGGAGGAAGACTTGAGATGATAATATTGTACTGAAAAATATATGGTCATCAAATAATACAGAAAAATGATTTATAATATTAAAATGCAGAAATATTTAAGAAATATTAGGGATAAAACTACACTTTATTAAGAACTCGAGATTTGTGAGCCTTCTTCCACAATGCATATTAGGACTACCTCGGTCTCACTCAAAAGTTTGTTCTAACTTTGCTAAGCTCGTCTTTGATTGAAAAAAGATTGAGAATTTTGTAGAAACGAGCGATTCTGAACTGTCCCTTCTGTTTCTTTAACCCGGAGAATTTGTTATCAATAAGAACATTCCAAAATGTACCTTAGAAACCTGAAACTCATTAGTCAGTGAGGTCATTTCGTACCTCTACTGTTGAATGATCAACAACGTTGCTGATGAGAATACAATAGAATACCCAACAATTTCACAAAGTTGTGATTTTGATTTTCAAGAAAAGCTTGAAAGAAAGATAATGGTAGATGAGGGACAAATCTAATGTTAGTACTTAGTAGATGTAGAATTGAAAAATTGTATCAAAGATATTCGGGTAAATTCGTGTGTTTATATTCATGAGAAAGTTTTCATTATATAAGGTGGTTATATCTACCTAACTATCTAACCTACTGATATGGGATTAATGTACAATCTAACCTATATTCCATATACAATACTAATTTATATAGAAAACAAACATCTTCTTTCCTTAACACTCCTCCTCAAGATGGAGCATGAGAATCCCGAATGCCCATCTTGCCAATCAAATCCTGAAATGTACGGCGTCCAAGTGCCTTGGTAAAAAGATCAGCAGGTTGCTCAGTAGTACGAATATGATGAGCAACTATCTCACGAGACTGAATCAAATCTCGAACAAAATGACAATCAACTTCAATATGTTTCGTTCGCTCATGGAAGACCGGATTAGCAGCAATATGTAGAGCTGCTTGACTGTCACAAAACAACTTCATCGGCTGAGAATGCGATACGCCTAGAGACTTGAGAAGAGATTTCATCCAAATAAGCTCACAACAAACATAGGCCATAGCACGATATTCAGCCTCAGCAGAAGAACGAGAGACTGTTGGTTGCTTCTTTGTCTTCCATGAAACTGGAGAATCACCAAGGGTCACAAAGTAGCCTGTCAAAGATCGTCGAGTAATAGGACAAGAAGCCCAGTCAGAGTCACAGAAGCCAATAAGCTGCAAAGGACTACGAGCTGAAAGAAACAATCCTTGACCAGGATGGCCCTTGAGATAGTGCAAGACTCGAATCGCAACTTGCCAATGCGCAACTCGAGGTTTCTCCATGAATTGAGCTAAAGTATGAACTGAATAACTCAATTCTGGACAAGTAATAGTCAAATAGATAAGCTTTCCAATGAGACGTCGATACTGAGCAGGATCATCATGCATAGGACCTTCATCTTTGGCAAGATTATGTTGTGTCTCCATTGGAAAAGCAGCAGGCTTTGCTCCCAATAAGCCTGTATCAGCCAAAATATCCAAAGTATATTTCCGTTGAGACAGAAACATACCATCAGGGCGACGTGCAATCTCAATGCCCAAAAAATACTTCAATGCTCCAAGATCCTTCATGTGAAAGCAAGAACTCAAATACTTCTTCAAGGCAGACAAAACATCTCCAGAAGAACCAGCAATTACAAGATCATCCACGTAGACCAAAACATGGAGAGTAACACCATTTCGGATATATGAGAACAAGGAATAACCAGCTTTGCTTTGAACAAATCCATATTTGCGCAATGCCTCAGCTAACTTAGCAAACCAATTACGAGGAGCTTGGCGAAGACCATAGAGTGATTTCTGAAGCTTGCAGACAAGCCCGGGACGAGGTAACACATATCCTGGAGGGGGCTTCATATAAACCTCCTCCTCAAGATCACCGTGCAAAAACGCATTATGCACATCCATCTGATGAAGCTCCCATCCCTTAATGACAGCAACACCCAAAAACAAGTGAACAGAAGACATCTTAGCAACAGGCGCAAATGTCTCAGTAAAGTCAGTTCCCTCTATCTGGTGATTCCCAAGCACAACCAACCGAGTTTTGTAGCGTTCAACAGATCCATCAGAGTTATACTTCGTACGAAACACCCATTTGCTACCAATAACTCGCTTGCCAGAAGGAAGAGCAGATAAAGTCCACGTCTTATTGCGTTCAAGAGCATCAATCTCAGCAACCATTGCTAGACGCCATTGAACAGAGCGAGAAGCCTCAGAAAACGTTGTTGGATCCGAGCCAGCCGTAACTGCAGCCAAAAAACTAGAGTGCGAAACCGAAAAATTATTACAGGAAACATAATCAGCAATAGGATAGCGAATACCTGAGGACGGTGAGGACGAGGAAGCAGCTGGAGGAGGGTTTATTGAAGGTGCAGTGGCGGCACAGACATAATCGCGAAGACGAACAGAAGGTTGGCGAATCCTGGTGCTCGGTGCAGTAACAGTCAGTTCAACATCCGAGTCCGAAGGAGAAGAGGACGACGGAGAATCAGTGTCAGATTCAAATGCTAAGACAGTTGGGTCCATCGCCGGAGACCAAACGGAAGTTGAAGGCTCAGGCGAGGTATGCAGCGACGGCGGGCTTGTGGCAGTCGAAGGCTCAGTCGACGGCGAAACAGCTTTCGAAAGCTGAGCAGACGAAGTCGGCAAAACAGGAGCTCCCCCTCCAGGCGCGTGAGGAGCACGCGCAGGGGCTCCCTCTCCAGGCGCGTGAGGAGCACGCGCGGGAGCTCCCCCTCCAGGCGCTTGAAGAGCACGTGCGGGAGCTCCCCCTCCAGGCGCGTGAGGAGCACGCGCGGGAGCTCCCTCTCCAGGCGCGTGAGCACGCGCGGGAGTCGCGTCATGGCCATGCAAGGCCGGCCCATGCATGCCCGGTTCAGCCGTACCCGGTCCATGCACGTCCAAATCGGTCAGGACGGGTTCATATACTTCTGGGCCATGCACTACGTCAGAAAAAGGCCCAGATTACCCAGAAACACGTTCGGTCGATGAGGAACACTCCGGTGAAGCAAACGGGAAGCAATCCTCGTAGAAAACAACGTCACGACTCGCAAAAGTTGTACGAGTGTCTAGATCATAAAGTCTCCATGCCTTCTTGTCTGTAGAGTATCCCAAAAACACGCACTTTCGGCTTCGGGAAGCAAATTTATCTCTCGGTCTAGGGAGTTGGGATGCGAAGCACAAACATCCGAACACTTTCAAATTTCCATAGTCCGGAACTCGGCCAAAGAGGAGCTGATACGGGGAGCGATCCTTCAGTAGCGGCGACGGAATTCGATTAATCAGGTAAGCAGCGGCAAGAACACAGTCACCCCAAAATTCGATTGGAAGATTAGCCTGAAACATGAGAGCTCTAGCAACGTTGAGAATATGACGGTGCTTGCGCTCAACACGACCATTCTGATGTGGCGTGTAAACAGTCGAAATCTCGAAACGGACTCCTTTTTCCAAAAAATACTGACGAAGAGGCTGAAATTCGGTACCATTATCCGCACGAACACACTTGATATTGCGGCAAAACTGAGTAGAGACAAGCGCAAAGAACTCCTTCATCTTGGAAGACACTTCAGACTTACTAACTAGTAAATAAACCCAAACAGCTCTAGAGTGATCATCAACTATAGTCAAAAATGAAACTGCCTCACTAAGTGAGGGGTTACTATAAGGACCCCAAACATCACAATGAACAAGATCAAATAAACTATTAGCTGTTTTGGTATTCGAAGAAAAACTACTTCTAGACTGTTTTGCTCGATGACATGTTGAGCAAGGAACAGATGTATTATTTCTACGCAATCCTAATATTGGAATAGATGACAACACCGATGGAGAAGGATGACCAAAACGTCGATGTCACAAATCAAACGAAGAAACAGAAGCAGCAGACACATGGAGAGATCGAGCAGGCGAAAGTGGAGCCCCGAGACTACACAACCAATAAACCCCTCCTCGCTGACTACCAACACCAGTCACCATCCTCGTGCTGATGTCCTGAAATATGCATATATTTTCGGTAAGCAAAACTAGAGCTTTTAAGGATGCAGTTAGCTTAGCAAAAGATAACAAATTACAACGTAATTCTAGAATAAATAAGACGCGAGGAAGCATAATATCGCCAAAATATAATGTGCCATGTAATAAAGCAGTAAATACCGAACCATCAGGCAGTACAACATCAACATCAGTAGGCATAATATCGTGAAGAATGTCCTTGGTACCAGTCATGTGATAAGATGCACCCGTGTCAAGTATCCAGGGTGTAGAGACCTTACCGGAATTGTCAGAATTCATGTTAGAAAATATGTTCTTAACTATACCCCATTGCTTCTTAGATAAGACGGGGCCGAAAGCCTGTCTGTCCAAATCGGTGATGACGACGACGGCAGTGGGTTCACCCGGGGAAGGAACAACTCCGGCGAACGGCACTCCAGGCGAGACAGACGAACGAGGAACGGCGGTAACAGGAACAGCGGCGGCGGCGACATCATCGTGTGCGGCAGCAGCGATCTTAGAAACGGTAGGAAGAAGTGGTCCAGCGACGGCAACGTTGTCGTGACGAGGATCCATGGAATAAAAGAAACGGTGGGAACTAATATCTTCAAAAATTTCCAGCAAACAAAACACGTACTGACCACAAAATTTCAGCAGCAAAATTTTTATTTTTTTTTCGTTTTTTTTTCGGATATTTTTTTTTCATTTTTTTTTTTTTTTGAGAACAGAAGTCGGTAGCAGAAATCAAAGGAGTGGGAATGAAGATTTCGACAGCGGCAACAGTGGAGGCTCACGGCGGCAGCGGAGGAAAAAGAGATCGGAGAAAAATTGACTTTAGATGATCGAAGGCTGTGATACCATGTAGAATTGAAGAATTGTATCAAAGATATTCGGGTAAATTCGTGTGTCTATATTCATGAGAAAGTTTTCATTATATAAGGTGGTTATGTCTACCTAACTATCTAATCTACAGATGTGGGATTAATGTACAATAACATAATTACAGAAGGAAAAGGACAGTCTAACCTATATATACAATACTAATTTATATAGAAAACAAACATTTTCTTTTCTTAACAGTAGAATCAAGATGATGTCTTTATTCTTTACATGTTGAGTTGAATAAGTAAGGGACCAAAAAGCATATTTTTCAAAATGTGAAGGACTGCTTGTGTATTAATAATACTGGATTATCTTCTCTTATTTTCCCCCAATTTGTTTTGATGAATTTATGCAAAACTCCTGTCCTGGGGTCATCGTCTTGGCCGAGCTGAAAAACCAGCGGGAAAAGACAGTATTTTTACAGGTAAGCTTCTTGGAATATTAGCGGGAAAGTTCCAGTCTTGATAAATTTGCAGCTTATTTGCCCATTCTTTGAACATTCATACTGCAAAGATCACATTTTTAACTGAGGGAGACAGATGCAAAAAGTCTCAGTATGTACTAATTGCTTTTAATGCCATGTAGTCACAGCCAGAGACTTCTTAGCATTGTTTTTCAACTTGTTCCTATTGCCTTTTGGGCTGTTTCAGAACAATTTCTTTCACCTTTTCATTCTTTCAAATTCTTTCATTCTCTCTCATGCATTTCTTATTTTTAAAGGCCAAACAAAGCCCAGGTTTTGGATTTTTTTGACCCAAATGCATATCTCAGCTCCAAACCATACTTCCACGCATTTTAATGCTTCAAAAACTGACCTCTTGGAGGCAAAACCTGAACTGAAGAATCTGCAGATTTCAGGAGTAACCTAACACAGAAGAAGTAATCCTAATACAATAGCGTCTCCTAGCTACTTTTGCACTGAACTTTATTTGCCATTCTAAGAAGGTATATACAATATACAATGTATATCTTCAACACACAATGGTACTGAATTACTGATGATACAATAAACAAGAATTACTCGGGATTTTTTCATAGAGCTAGTAAACAAGAGTTGATTTTGACATTTGGACCTCCCTTTCTAAGATGGCTATCACATCTTTAACAGAGATTGTGCGTGGCTGGGAATCAAAACCTTTTTTGTTCCACCTGCCAAGTCGAGCAAGAAAGTAAGACATTCAAGAACAGCCATTTAAGACAGTTCATTCATCAAGGCAGTGTTAGTTTTCTGATCAATCCTACCTTTAGGAATGTTCATCTTTTGGTCTATATCTTTTCCAGGCTGCGGACCAGGTCCTGAGTTGGTTCCACCACCTTTCTGCTTGGCTATCTCAGCCATTATTTGCCACCTGGAGAGCATGTCATCTCCTCCCAAAGAATCTCGAGCAGCAATATTGGCACTAATGAATTTCCATTTGACAAAAGTGCTTTAGAGAAAAAAGATACATTACCTCATTCGGTTTTTGGAGCTTGAGGTCACGACAGTTCTGTGCATGGGCTTCTCCACATCCAGTCTCTGCAGATACCAATTATAGTCCCTGTCATTTCATTTCCCCAAAGCAGAAAAGCAATACGAGATAGTATTGCACTACTAACCTGTTTTGACATTTGAATAAGGTTACGAATAAAATCTCGAGTTGTTATTGAAAGTAAACATGGAAATGGAACATTCATTACCCTGAGATTAATTCCACTGACAGAAGTTACATCATTGAGCTGTTCAAAACTTTGATCCGAGAACGTACCAGATCCTTTTTGCTTCTTGCTGAAAGATGTTTCAAAATTGTTAGGAGCTCATGCACAAAGTTTTTATTGCTTCACCATAAAAAAAATAAGAAACACTGAATAACCAGACATTACAATAAGTAACATCACCCACCGTGATGGAGGTGGTGAAGAAGCAAGGTCATCCAGAGGCTTCTCTTTGCCACCTTTACGTTTTTTAGTGGGAGTTTTGGAGCTGGTTTTAGTAGGCATATTAGTGTTTAACTGGTAGAAAGGGTGGAAATAAAAATAATAAGAATATTTTGAGATCAATAAGATTACAAACAGATTCTTTATGCCAAAAGTCAGCCTTTTTCCTCACAATAACAGACAAGACCAAGTAGAGTAAAATTGGAGAAAATAGATGAAACAACGCGATGTAAAAGCCAAAAAAAAAAAAAAAAAATCAGTTCAAATAATGTGACAGATAAACTCTTTATGGAGGCTCTAACAATGTGGTATATGGTGCAACACAAGAGCACGTCGCTCTAGAACAGACAGTATGGATAATAGCCTCTAGAGTGGTTAGATTTTAGGCCTCTGCAGGGAAATCAAATGTTTATCTTATGGGCTAGAAAATGAAACTACATGAAGGAGATTTCCCTCTAGTTTCTCCAAAGAGGAACTTCCTAATCCACCTTTGTTAAAAACCAAGTTCCAAATTAGTTTCACAAATGTATACTTTAACAAATAATAGATATCCCATTACTCTTCACGTGGAAAAGGCAGCAGACAACAGAAAATTCAGAAACTTGTTTACCATTTTCTTGTTTTATTTGTTTTAAATGAATTTGCATATCTAAATCATCTATCCCCATGACAAGACACAGAGAATCAAGAACTTGATTACCATTTGCACTCTCATGTGTTGAAACAGGCACGTGTGCGGACTGCATATGCTGCAAGGCTTTGGGATTTTTGTGCATTTCTATCAAATGATAGTTCAAACGGCAGAAGTAATAAGTACAAGCCTAATCAGTCAAAACTTAATAACCTATAGTACATAAGCATATGATACTCTTACCAGCGGATAGAGCTAGCATATTTTGTTGTTGAATTGAAACCTCTGACTGCAATGCAGATTGATTAGGCATAGCAATTAAAGCAAGTCATGCATCTCAAACATGTACAGAAATTTTAAAAAAACAATGAACAGCAACTGTGACAAGTTTGCCAACTTAAGGTAGCTTTTGAAATGAGAGAAATCTCCCAAAACCCCTGGCTCATGAAAGGAGATTCCCTCTACTTTCCCGAAAGACGAACTTCCTATTTTCTAATTCCATTCCTAAAACCAACTTCCTCAATTATAGAGTATCAGGTTTTTAAAAATGCTTAGGAAATCGATTAGCGAATCTAACGTATGCAATATTAAGGTATAAGGACTGTTGCATAAATTATTACCAGAAGAACTTTGTGGTGGCTCGTGATTATCAGGATCATGACAATACTCTTCTGGCTTCTGGGATGGGATAAGATAAGTTTCCTTTTCTTGATGGCAGCAACAAAAGGACTGACTTCTGGCTCGAGAGGACGATAAAACTTACTGCCTGCTACAAATATTGCCAACCGCATTAACTTTTACTTGAGTAAAGAAAATAAAAATATGACGGTACATAGCACAACAATGATGGTTCATTCTTGACTACAAGCAAACAACAAACACGTATTTCTATGAGCTTATTCAATCCTGCTTCTGTTTATATCACAAAGGTAGCACAGAATCTCCATGTATAAAAAATACTAATTCAGATAGTGAGGTGGCACAAAGTTAATCCTTATGAATGAGTACAACATCCATCAGGTAGAGCAGGTTTTCAATCACTTAAATATATCTCAATCTTTCTAATTAACCGAAAGAAGCAGGAGAATATATACACTATAATTACCAATATACATTCGTTTCTGCAATATACACAAATAACAAAATACTGGAAACGAAAACAGAATGAGACGAGACCAATTCCTTTCCATTAAAGTGAATCAAAGGATGAAACAATATACATATACTCAGATGGAATGAACTGAGCTAAGTACCACTTATATAGACAAGTGTCAAAACATGTCATCGCCCTAAGTACATACCAGAAACTATTACAAACGAATGACGACTTTGGATATTCTGAGGTGGTGATCTAGGGCCGACTCTGATCTTCTTCGGGATTGCTCAGCACACCGCATTTGTTGTTGCCCCCAAATTCAGACAGTCCATCCTCTGTGTGAGTTGGGATATTCTTGTTGTCCCCAAATTCAGACAGTCCATCCTCTGCGTGAGTTGGGATACAGCGGGAAAACAGGGCCGCTGCAAGATTTGGGATTTCAAAGCTTCTTCTTTCTTCTCCACAATCGCCAGCAAACCGTCGTAAACCCACTCGTAATCGATCAGCTTGCGAGTCTCGCCGGAATCCGGTCCGCCGAGCCTCTGAAAGACACTGGCTTTCTTCTTGCGAATCTTGGCAGAAACCGGTCCGAGTCTGTCAAAAATATTGCCCTTTGAAACCGGGCCGAGCCTCTGAAACACTGTCGCCGCCTTCTTTTGGCCGCCGGTGACCGAACCCAGCCTCTGAAACACGTCTTTACCCATCGATTTCAATGGGAAAGATGAGCAAGATTTTCTGATTTGCGAATCTAGGGCTGAAAGATGGGCAAGATTTCTGATTTGCGAATCTAGGGCTACTGGGAAGAAATGGAGTGAGGCGAGAGATTGGGGAAATGATTTGTGGGAATTATCTGGGGAGGACGCTTGTATTTATAGAATGGAGGCACCGACTTGGGAGGGTTTCGGAAATTATTAATTAATCAATTAATAATATTGCCCTGACCAAGTCAAAGGCGGTTATCTGGTCTGCTTAACAATTAAGCGACTGATTATTATTTGATTAGGGTTTCTTATTTAGAAGGTTAAATATGTCTTTCGCTTTAATGGATAATCAAATGCAGCCAAGGCCCATGGGCCAAGAGCCCAGAAACAATGCGCGGGAAAAGACTAAACCCTAAGGTAGCAGAAGGAAAGAAACCGCCGGTAATTGTATTCTTGTATTCTTGGAGAACATGTTTTCGCCGATGCTGGAAGATGTGTCTTGTTCAGAGATGTTGTAATTGTTGCTTTCAATCTGTCCACCAAGAAAATAGACCTATTTTTCTTCTCTTCTTTATACAGTATCTCATGACAATCCCATACCAAATGCAGAACTTGTTTGCCATCGAATTCCACTATAGGATGATTCAAACAGCAGCAGTAGTAAGGACATGCCTAATGCTAATGATCCAAAAAGTAATATAACCTACAGAACATAAAGATTTTACATTTAACGCAGCAGGTGGAATTAGCTGATTTTTTTGTTCAACTGAAACCTGTGACTGCAATGCAGCTTGATCGGAAGCATTTTCATTTTTTCTCTCTGATAGGCATCAATTAAAATTACATAAATCTTGAATCCAACTGATCATGTAGCAAATCAAAAGAAAAACTAAAAACAACAAAGAGCACCTGTGATTTAAAATATACGTATAAATCACTGAAAACTAATCAACTTATTCTAGTGTACCAAACAAACGAGATTCAAACTCGAAGCACATTGGCCCAATAGGTTCCTGCAGTCTTGTCATGAATACAACTGCAATTGAGATTAAGGTTGAGGTTGAGAGCATATAGTATGTACAAGGACTGGTGGAGACTGATGCAAAAGTCTTAGCATGTACCAGAGACTTCTTAGCATTGTTTTTCAACTTGTTCCTATTGCCTTTTGGGTTGTTTCACAACAATTTTATTCTCATAGAATGATGCATTTCTTATTTTTAAAGGCCAAACAAAGCCCAGGTTTTGGATTTTTTAACCCAAATGCATATCTCAACTCCAAACCATACTTCCACACATTTTAATGCTTCAACAACTGACTTCTTAGAGGCAAAAACTGAACTGCAGAATCTGCAGATTTCAGGAGTAACCTAACACAGAAGAAGTAATCCTAATACAATAGAGTCTCGTTGCTACTTTTGCACTGAGCTTTACTTGCCATTCTTAAAAGGTATATACAATGAATAGCTTCAACACACAATGGTACTGAATACTGATGATACAATAAACAAGAACCGAGAAGGTTAGGTTCCAATTGCAGCATTGCTTGGGATTTTTTCATAGAGCTCGTATATAAGAGTTGATTTTGACATTTGGAGCTCCCTTTCTAAGGCGGCTATCACATCTTCAACACAGATTGTGCGTGGTTGGGAATCAAAACCTTGACTTCTCCCCTTTTTTGTTCCACCTGCCAAGTCTAGCAAGAAAGTAAGACTTTTAAGAACAGTCATTTAAGACAGTCCATTCATTAAGGGAGTGTCAGTTTTCTGATCAATCCTACCTTTTGGAGTGTTCATCTTTTGGTCTATATCTTTTCCAGGCTGTGGAACATGTCCTGAGTTGGTTCCGCCACCTTTCTGCTTGGCTATCTCAGCCATTATTTGCCACCTGGAGAGCATGTCATCTCCTCCCAAAGAATCTCGAGCAGCAACATTGGCTGCTGTCAAGCTCATCTATTTATGCACGTATCAATAGTTATAGAAAGAACAGTGTCGGATTAAAAAATCAAGTCCATGTCTACACCTGGGATACCTTTGCAGCTTTTCCATGATTGCCATCTTTTTCCTTCTCTCTGATATTCCCTGGATAGCCCTCAGACTAGAATACACACTTACACTACTGAATTTCCATTTGACAAAAGTGCTTTGGAGAGGGTCACAGTGTAATAAAAAAAGATACATTACCTCATTCAGTTTTTGGAGCTTTTCTCCTTCAGCTAGTTTCATCTTCCGTTCGTCCTGAGCTTTTCGGTTTAATAGCATGATTTGGTGGCCGATATCTGAGGTCACGACAGTTCTGTGCCTGGGCTTCTCAACATCCAGTCTCTGCAGACACCGATTATAGTCCCTGTCATTTCATTCTCCCCAAAGCAGAAAAGCAATACAAGATAGTATTGCACTACTAACTTGTTTTGACATTCGAATAAGGTTACGAATAAGCCCACACATTCTCTCCTCCACACCCTGGATACAAAATCATTAGTTCAAAAAAAAAATTAAGCAACTGCAATAAAAATTTGATTTAGCTTTAAGCTCACAAGAGATAAGCACTGCTCCACATTACGGCCAAAACCCTTCAAACCATGTTTTGATACTACAGACAAAATTATATTAACACAATACAAGGTCACTTGGTTAAAATTGAGTTCTACAACAATAGGTAGCAAAACCAACAAAACACTAACAGGATTTTACCAATCTCATTTAGTTTTTGCTTAAGTGGAATTTTCTCCAAAATCAACACATCATCTTCTCCTTGCATGATGAGCTGAGATGACTCTGCTACTAGACTATCTCTTTTTGGGCCGGAAAACAATAGTTCCTCTTCTTCCTATTTCACCCATATGTAAAGATGCTAAAATCTCGAGTGCAGAGGCATCGAGTTGTTATTGAAAGTAAACATGGAAATGGAACATTCAGTACCATGAGATTAATTCCACTGACAGAAGTGACATCATTCAGCTGTTCAAAACTTTGATCCAAGAATGTACCAGATACTTTTTGCTTCTTGCTGAAAGATGTTTCAAAATTGTCAGGAGCTCATGCACAAAGTTTTTATTGCTTAAAAACACTGAATAACCAGACATTAAAATAAGTAACATCACCCACCGTGGCTTCTGTTTGCCAACTTTAGGTTTTCTAGAGCTGGTTGCAGCAGGCATATTGGACGTTAACTGGTAGAATGGGCGGAAATCAATTAAGAATCTTCAGGATGGTCTCGTCATTGAGTTCTTATTGAGTTTTCTTGTTTGATTCTTAGTATGGAAATTGAACATTCAATTTATTACCCTGAGATCAACTCCAATGACAGAAGTGGCATCATTGAGCTGCTTAACACTTTGATCCAAAAATGTAGCTGATATGTTTTCCTTCTTGCTGAAGATGTCACAAAATTGTTAGAGCAGCTTATGCAGAAATTTTGAAGTGCTTCAACATGTAAATATAATACACTGAATAACCAGATATTACGATAATTAATATCACCAACCGTGATAGAGGTGATGAAGAAACAAGGTCATCCAGGGGCTTCTCTCTGCCACCTTTACATTTTTTAGTGGGAGTTTTGGAGCTGGTTTCAGTAGGCATATTGGTGTTTAACTGGTAGAAAGGGTTGAAATAATAAGAATCTTTTGAGATCAATAAGATTACAAACAGATTCTTAATGCCAAAAGTCAGCCTTTTTCCTCACAATAACAAACAAGGCCAAGTAGAGTAAAACTGGAGAAAAAAGGTGAAACAGCGCAACGTAAAAGCAATTTTTTTTCAGTTCAAATTATGTGACAGATAAACTCTTTATGGAGGCTTTAACAATGTGCTTTCAAAAAAAAAAACCAATGTGGTATATGGTGCAACACAAGAGCAGGTTGCTCTAGAACAGACCTTATGGCTAATAGCCTCTAGAGTGGCATCTACCAAAATTTAAATAGATATTACAGGAAATTTGTTTAAAAACAGGTCTCTGGAAACGTCTCTTTGAGAGCTAAACTCTATATAGTCAAGAAAAAGAACCTAAGTGAACTTCCTTTTAGTTTCTTCAAAGAGGAACTTCCTAATACACCATTCCTAAACCTAACTTCCAAATTAGCTTCCTAAAACTATAATTTAACAAATAATAGATATCCCATTACTCTTCACGTGGAAAAGGCAGCTGACAACAGAAAATTCAGAAACTTGTTTACCATGTTCTTGTTTTATTTGTTTTAAATAATTTTGCATATCTATATCATCTATCCCCATGACAAGCCACAGAGAATCAAGAACTTGATTACCATTTGATCCAGTTGATGTTGAATTTCCCCAGCACTCTCATGTGTTGAAACAGGCACGTGTGCGAATTGCATTTGCTGCAAGGCTTTTGGCTTTTCGTGCATTTCTATCAAATGATAGTTCAAACGGCAGAAGTAATAAGTAAAAGCCTAATCAGTCAAAAAGTAATAACCTATAGTACATAAGCATATGATACTCAACTCATTGTTTCTTACCAGCAGATAAAGTTAGCATATTTTGTTGTTGAATTGAAAGCTCTGACTGCAATGCAAATTGATCAGGAGCATTTGCAACCAGTCCTCCCTGATTAGGCATAGAAATTAAAGCAAGTCATGCATCTCAATAATGAGCAGAGACGAAGAGCAACTGTGACAAGTTTGCCAACTAAGGTAGCTTTCGAAATGAGAGATCTATGATAACTGATCTCTGAAAACTCCTGTTAAAGAGCTACAATTTTTATGAAGTGAACCTACATGAAAGGAGATTCCCTCTACTTTCCTTAAAGATGAACTTCCTATTTCCTAATTCCATTCTTAGAACCAACTTCCTCAATTATAAGAAAACAAATAAAGACATCCTATTACTCTCTACATGAAAGTGTCTGCTGAAAGCAGCATAAAGCTCAAAACAGAAGACCTAGACAAAATTCAGAAACAACAAAACTTTCAACACACATGCCAAATCAACTTTTTCAGACCTATTTTTCTTCTCTTCTTTATAGAGTATCTCATGACAATCACATACCAAATGCAGAACTTGTTTACCATTATATCTGGCTGATCTCGAATTCCACTAGCACTCTCATATGTTGGATTAAGCGTGTGCGCAAACTTCAGATGTGGCAACACCATCGGATTGTCACGCATTTCTATAGGATTGCTCAAACAGCAGCAGTAGTAAGGACAAGCCTAGTGAGCCAAAAAGTAATATAACCTACAGAACATAAAGATTCTACATTTAACGCAATGTTCCTTACCAGCGGGTGGAATTAGCTGATTTTTCTGTTGAATTGAAACCTGTAACTGCAATGCAGCTTGATCGGAAGCATTTTCCTCACTTCGAATAATTTCTCTCTGATAGGCATCAATTAAAATTACATAAATCTTGAATCCAACTGATCATGTAGGAAATCAAAAGATAAACAACAAACTACAAAGAGCACCTGTGATTTCAATCGAAGCAAAGCCATCCTGAATTCATGGTCTTTCACGATTTTTCTCAAGAGGCACTCGAAACCCTTGTCAGAAATTTCCCGGTGCTTTAATCTCCTCAGAAGATCGTTAGCCTGCTGCGCTTGGTATCCATCAAGGACAGGCATAAGTTCAGCGACCAACAAAGCATAATTTAGTCTCATCCTTTTATGGATTCAAATTCAACAACTCCCCAAACCCCGAATTCGAAGATGAATCAGAAGGGGAAATATTCAGATTTCAGAACCCTTGATGGCGGAGTTGCCGGGGAACAAAGAGAAGGGCGGTTTTCGGCTGTTGAAAGTCCGTATCTTGTTAATCTGAAATTTTGAAAAACACAAATCACAGCTTAATGGAAATGTTTGGTGATAATAGGGCGAAAACTAGTGTCATTTCTCGTGAAATTATATTATATTTAACTGGCAAGGTTATTCGCGCGATGCCCGAAAATTTTGATTTAAAATTTGGGTTATGAATTAAATAAGATGTATACAATGTCATACTGAATTCCCAAAAAAGAAATGATATGTTAATCGAAATCAAATTCAACCCAATAACAAACACTCCCTCCAGTGATCATAGCAGTAGCCATTATTCAATTTAGATTCAAAACAATCCACAACAACAAGTTTCTGAAACCGAACTGGAAATAAGAATACGAAAATGTAAACAACACAACACGAGCTTTAATATGTCGTAGCGCCATTCAGAGCGTCTCGCTGGTACTTCCACTAAATTTCGTCGGCCATTTTCAAATGTAGGCGGACAAAATATAGTGGAAGACCCAAAAAGACGCATACGAATGGCGCTACCTATCCTACATTTGTAGGATAGATTTTATTCCTAAACCATGACTCTAATGTCCTCCTTCCTGCCCTCTGGGACCCCTAAAGATGCCAAAATCGCCAGAAGGGAGGACATTACCTACAGCCTTATTCTACTATTCAGGGCCATTGAGCTCCTCTCTGATGCTTCTCTGCGACAGCCACTTCAGTTCATATGGTTTAGCCTTGTGAGGTGCAATAAGCAGTAGGGCATTGTGGATGCACTTGTGATAGGAGAAGTCTTCAATTGTCTGATCAGTCCTAACCAACAGAAAGCAGCGGGAGTTCTCGTACTCCGGGTGCATCCCAACCTGCCAAACCAAGAAAATTTGGCTTAATTTCAACGTACTTTGCATATTACATCCTTATAGCTCGAATGCAAGGTTACCTTAATTTCAACAAGCCCGGACCCAATCTTCTCCTTTGCTCGAGGGTGGAAGCACAGGATTGCCATGGCAAGATCACAATCAACACCCGTCAGCTTGCTGTTTATCTCGTAGCTAAAAGTATAGAGGACGGGAAGGGGAAAAACTGTTAGTACATTATATACAACTCACACGCTGACAGCTATAGATTCAAAAAACCGTACCTGTTTAAAGCATGTCTCAATGTCTGACGGATCTTCAAGATGGTGTCAAAGGTGAGGAGGCTCCTCAATTTGTTCTTGATGTCTTCAAGATCAAGATCATTCAACTTCAAGCCATGCGCCAACAGATGCTTCAGCCTTCGGTTCGATCCCCACTGTTTCTCGGGTGTAATCACTGTGCGCTGTGCAACAGAGCCCGATTGGCTCTTCAGGCATTCCATGACATCAACAGGCTGTGCAGGAGCATGCCCCTGTAAGAGACAAACAAACTAAGTAGTCAGAAATCCAACTAAACATTCCTCCTTTAACAGTGTTCAGATTTTTAACTATGTCCCCAGCACAAAGGATGCCTACTGCCCTAATACTGCACTGTCACCTAGTATATCACCTGGTACAATCTTAAGGAAACTAACTAGTAATAATTGATTCAATCTGACACAGAAATTGTAAAAGATATATGATGATATAACTATTACCACATAAAATTTAACCATACCTTATTGTTATATATAATTTCAAAGTTACAGCCAGTCCCAACGGCAGGAACCATACCCCAAGACAATGCATCGAGGGTTCCAGCAAGATCGTCCACTGTTCCTGCCTTGGCAGCTTTAACAAATGAAGCACCTGGACCCTGCAATAGTTGCAACATGGAAATGGTTCAGTGCAAGAATCTTTTAATCGGGAAATGCAAATTGAAATGGACACTTACGGAGAAGCAAGCTTGCACAAAAGGTGAGGACACTGAGGTTGCTTTTCTAAGCTGCGCCATTCCTCTTGGATTCAAAGGGATGAATTCTCCAGTAGATGATAGCATATCTGCTGTCAGAGCTATGTGTTCAGGGAGAATACTCTTGCCAATGTCCCGGACTGCACTGCTCAAGCTCTGCAATAATTTTTAAAAAAAAAGTCAATTTGCATATTAAACTGATCGAACATGGTAATGTGTGTGACAAGCTGAAATTAGAATGCTCACATCTTTGAAAAGATTCACAGCTGTGCTGATTCCATAAGCTTGAGTCAGATCATGAATGTCATCCACAAAGCTGCGCTCCCAATCAATGAATCTGCTCATCTTAGCGCATTTAGACACGAGAATGCCCCAGAATTTGCCTCGGTCACATCTCTCTGACATGTCGACCCGCAAGAATAGCTCACCAGAGGAAGATCCTTTGCATGATTTTCCTGAACCTGGCTCATCTTTCCACAGGATACTGACTTTCCTGAATTCAGCGAATCCTAGAGAAAAATCAAGCAATCAGAAAAGGTTGAAATAAGCAGAGAAGGGAGGTGGTCATTTTCTGGGCAGTAAAGGGACATAGATTTCATTTTTGAGAAGCAAAACAGATACTTAAAATTAAGGCTGTCATGTTATGCATTGTAAATGTGCAGACATATGCATATAGAATTAGTTTGGATTGCAAATGAGTCGCAAAACAGATTTTAAATGTAAGGAGATAATACAAGTTCAGTCCAACCTTTTATTACAGTTGTATAGAGGCAGGGTATCACCATATCTCGAATGACTTCCAGCTGTGAAGCTGATGCCCGTGATTTGTCGTCAAGAGAAATCATGATGCACAAATTGGCATCTCTTTCTCCCTTTACATCCAGAGTACACCTTGTGCTGCATAAACAAAATTAGAGATAGTGAATTAGACGACTCTCAAGAACAATTTTAAACAAAATATACTAGTAGATATTCTACTGATAATCAAAACTTCATTTTTATTCTTACATTGTACTGATATTCAGAGCTGGAAGATTCACTTTCGATTTTACCCTCACTTTGTCTTTCATAGACTTCCATGTTTCAACAAGGGCCTTCTCAATGGATTTCACAGTCAATCTTCTCTCCTTGAAAATTTCCTGAAAGAAGAAAACTTGAGAATAAAGATCATTTGTGAATTTTTTTTTATAAAAAAAGTGACTTATAACTGCATTACCTTTGGTACATGAAAATGGCAGACGTAGGCACTGATGTGAATTGGGCTGCTATTCTCCTTCAAGTGCCTGTTCCACATTGAATGCATGCACAGAACCAAGTCAATATAAATATTTCACAGAATTCAAAATTACTAGGTTAAACATTACCTGATCACTACAAAAGAAACAATCTCTTGAAACATGAGACCCTGTAAATGGTCTTTCACCTCTAACGCTGCAAGCTCTGAAGCATGCGCAATCCTTCTAAGCTTCTTGGACAAGAATAGAGATGCAGTTTTACTACCACTGTTCTTTTTCACTCCACAGTCTAGTGTTTTCTGCAATATACAACATATTGATACCCATCATATGTCAGCAAATATCACGTACTAGGGGAAAATCAGAACCAAACACAGAGAGTGCAGATATCAGGTACTAAGAGAAAAATCAGACTTATATACAGACAATGCACATGCCAGATGCAATCAGAAATTATTATATATGTAGACTCGATCATGTCAAAACCAGAGAGTCAAAACATAATAAGGTACTATTGTGGACATATTCATGAACTAAAGGAAGATTTTGAACCGACATAATTGTGGTGCCTGATGCAATCTAGAATTTCCAGATTACACAGAATTGATCATGTCAGAATCAGTTAAAACAGAATGTTAAATACATATTACTTCCATGTATTCAATAAAAGTATGAGTTGACCATTGTTGGTACACATACACGTTAGTTAAATCTAGTAAACTAATTCCATAAGTTACATTCTTCTCCCAGCATATAAAATTTTGTGAACAGGCATACATATTTAAGTCCACGCAACATACATCAGAATTACAGATTTTAGATAACCACAGACAAATATTCTGATTAATAATGTTGAAATTCTGAACTGATTTCATACAGTATTATTGTCTAATTGAAATAATTAAGAACAAGTTCTATACGATGGTGGCGTAATCATTTAAATAAACCATAGTTTCCTATGTTGACCGCCTATTAAGAGGCCCAAAGTGACATGTCACAGGGCCCGTGATTTTCTTGCTAGCCTGTTAAAAAACAGGCCTGGAAAAGAAAAAAGAAGATAAGAACTTAAGCCACATAATGGTTTGTAATAGAATACAAAATTCCAGCCACAACATTTGGAAGATATAGCATAAGATGAGTACAAACAACACAAAATTCAAAAAAATAACAAATGTAGATGCATATAAATAGAACAACTTTCAAATGAGAAGGGTGAGAACCTTTAGATTTAGAAGAGCGGATGGTTCAAGGGCACTAATGGGCTGATCCAATGCACTATATGCTGCTTCAATAATTGCACAAGCTGCATGTGAACCAACAGGGTGTCCAGCCTCGGGATTACCAGCATAAGCACTCCCAACTGAGTCATTGCTCCCAGTCTTCTGTGGGCCATAGGAAAACTGAACAATCTGATTCCCATATGGATTTCTAACTGTTCCATCATATCCAACGATCAAGTCTCGCATGAAGAACATGAGTTTCCGAGTCAGAGTCCCTGAGATGTCCGCATGCCCGCTAAAAGCTCCATCTCTATTAGCTACAGAGTGGACCAGACTCTCCAATGGATTCAAGCCAGTAAGAAAAGAACTCTCAACCACAGAGAATGGAAAATGGGATCCCTGATTTTCCACCAAACCTTTAGATGTAAGAAGGGACAGCTTGTGATGCTTCCAAGAAGCGCAAGACAGCCTTTGAGGCAATCTAAACGATAAGGGGTTCACACAGTGCTGCAACCCAAGGCACATGCTGTGCTGAACCAACTTCTGAAGATTGCCCTTGCTGCCAGACTTCAACATGAGCATCAGTGAATTCTGCTTGTTTGCGTAGTTGTAGGCCAGGTGCTGAACATCTGAAAATACCCGGCGAAATGCGGAGATAGATGCTTGACTGAGTGCTGCTGACTTCTGCCGCTGAATGAAAATTTTCCCCCGTCCAAAATCCTCGACCTTTTCGCTTGCCTCTGTGCATGCAGCAAGGAAACCACGATTGCCATCCACCAACACGTGCTCAATCTCTGATAGAAGCTCAGCTTCTTCCAGGCCCAAAGACACTTCTTCAACCAAGTTACCACGGGCAGATGATCCAGATGCCAGGTAAAGATCAAAGAGGGAAACACTAAGCCCTCTCATTGACAGCCACTCACATAAGACACGTTGTGTGGCATCTAGGACGGCAATGGCTTCTTCACCACAGTACTTAATGAGAGCGTGAAAGAGATTGTCCTCTACATCACGCAGCCAAGCAGATCCACCAGAAGAAGCCACAATTTCTCCATTGGTTATTTGCACCCCATTGGATGGAAAGGTGTAGTTAAAACCACTAGGCAAGAGCTGGCTAAGTAGTTGCTTTCCTGTCCATAAAGAAGTGTTTCTCTTGCCCTTATAGATAGCAGGATCAGGCAGCTGAAAGGAGCAGAACATCATTAGCTGCTGTATTTCGAACTTGTTAAGAGTGAGCCCGTCCTCCAAAATTAGGTGAGCCGCTGTCAGAGTATCATAAGTAAGATTCAGCAGATTTCGGCCATTCTGCATGTTAGTGAGCTGTTTCTCCACAGTAATCAGCTGACTGAGTTCAGCTGTGGAATCAACAGACTGAGGGACAAAGCCATGAAGACAATCACCATCGAAATCTCCACAGAGAGGGCTACAGATGAGAGGATTAAGGGAGAGGGTGAAACTGGTTGGAAGAATCCGAACTTTCAGGGAAAGGATGGAGTGTTGATGAATGGAGGGAGGCCTGTTGATCAAAACTATGTCTCCATCTATCAACGGCCTATAGAGAACATCTCCACAATGTAAGTCCTCGTTCACACGAAGTCTGGAGACCTGACCTCCTCTGCGAACTTGAACATCTCTTCTAGCCAAAAGCATCAACATTGTGTCCCTCTCTAGCTCATCAAAATTTAAATCATTGACAACTACAGACACCTGCAGCTCCTTAGCAACTTGGTAAGGGATGCCAATTTCTCCAAGATTTAAATACGGATCCCCGACAATGACCATCCGAAAAGCATGATCAGTTCTCTTGCCTAAAATAAGCTCTTTAACAAATCTCAGACCAGAAGTAGTAGATGCATCAGTATAACCAGACTTATCAGAACCCCGGGCAACAGGTGCAGACTTCTCAGAGTGAACCTGCAGTAAAATACCAAAACAAGATCGGTTTAATGGGGACATTTCTTTCATACATTTACGAGCCTTTCTTGAATGTTACCTTTGAAGATCTGATGCGCTCCAGAACACGAGAGCTTAGGTCATTGGCTGTGCCTCTAAAGTCAGTCAATCTTTTATAATTCTTTGTCGTCGGATCCTGTATAACCAATTATAGTTAAACACTGAAAATTATTTCCAGAAACAAGTCAATGTGATACAGTTAACTTAACTATATAAGCAAACTATATTATTTTATTACTTACAAAGATTAGACGACCCCCAAACTCTGAAACACGATGACTGTTAGGAGTCACAAGCATGTTCTCGAGAAGAATGGAGTCCTTGCACTTCAGCACTGATTCGAGAATATTAGGATCAATATCCTTAAGCAATTGGAAAACCTGAAACACGTTATTCATGTATAACTGAGTAAGAGACAGATCCACCAGGATGCAAACTGAAGGTTTTGAAGAACGCATTTTCAAATATTAAATAGTGAATAAATAATATCTGAAAACTGTAAAAAGATCAAGAAGAATTGGGTTGGCTATAGTTTCCAAGCCCCACTCAACCATGAATAGGAATGCATTTTCTACCTTAACAAGCATTTATTCTGATAGCCCAAAACTACTTTCCAGAACAGGGAGAATATGTTTCAGAAAATCAAGGATGAAGGATAAAATTATAATGAAATATTATTCATAATAGCAATATCAAGCTACCTGGGCATGAGATAAAATACGTTTATGGCTCAAAGCGACATCATCCGGCTGACCATCAGAGGGAATAAATTCCCAAAAATCAGAAGCTGGCTTGGAAGTCAACTTTTCGCTGATTTCTGCAGTTACCACTGTTCGGGCAAATTCATCCTTTGAAGATACTTTGAATTTTATTGGAGGGTACAGATCTTTAGACCTCACATTCTAATCAAACAGAACAAAGAGAGAGATAGTGATAAATCAAAAATCATCTCTATAATATCTTTACGAAAAAGCAAATTCATTGACACCAGACGAACTTACTTACATTGCAATATTTACATTCAAGGGGACGATTTAGCTCAGAATCAGGCGCAGATTTCTGATACAAAAAAAGTATGTTGAGTAAATGAGGAAAAAATAGACTACTAATACATAAATTCATTACATAGTGAATCAGGCAATGACCAAAATAAAAGCATTCAAGGCCCTTATCCAAAAAAGTGGAGTGAGCATATAGATCATAGATTACTCCAAAATTAACTACCTGACTGTAAAAAATTACACACACTTGTTAAATAAAGACAACTACTCAAAGAAACATAAGAGGTCAAATAAATAAAACGCAGTGAGAAAAAATTGGCATCCCCGCCGTATACAGTGCAATATTAATACAACCCCCAGTACACCAACTTCTCAAGTTGATGGAGTGAATCTCTCCCAAATTAATAAGTTTGGAACCTTAAATGCTTCAACTCTAGGACAAACAAGGACAATTGTATCACATTTATTTGAATCATCATGATGAAATAGATTATAGAAATTATATTTCTCAAACTACCAGTCATCCAAAAACAAAATAAAAATCCACAGATCATCTTTCATGATTCCAAGGTTAGTACGAACATCAGTTTCGTAAATAATACCAAGCGCTCGCGAGCGCAAATAGGGGGGGCAAGCCTAAAGGGAACATAAATCCTTAACGTCCACGTGTGGGACGATAAACACACAAAAAATTCAAGTATTAGACCCTTTTCCATTACAACCAATTAATTTTCTCACTAGAATCAAATACATTACCTTCTTTGCTTTAACCAATTTGCAAGCAGGGCAGATTTTGTTCAAAACCTGAGTAACCTCTTTCAGGTAATATGGGTTGACGATTGTAAAGGGGAATTGAATAAACCCAAAATGACCTGCAAAATTAAATATTCAAAGTCCCATTCAGTCAACGAAATAGGATGTCACCAGTTAGCATCCCAATAGACAAGTTCTAATTACCTTCACATTCCTTCCTGGCAGTTGCTCCACATGTAAAGCAATTATTGACCTGATTTGGCAATCCAAGCGCAGGATCAGTGACGTCACTTCCTACGGTGACCTTCTTTGCACCACCAAGCTTTTCCTACATAGTACATTAACTGAATGTAAACAAACAATTTACCTATTAAAAGAGAATATTAAGTCTCGGGTACTTACTACTTCGTCCCTTGTCAGTATGTCGAACTCCAAACTCTGGATCTTGGCATGTGGCCATGACACCTTGTTAAGCTCAAGACCGGCTTGGTTCATCTTTTTCCTTCAAATCAACACACACAGTAAGCATTCAAGAAGCAAATAACAGAAACTAAACTCTGAAAAGATAGCAACTTCAGGAATTAGACACAGAAATGAATCTCAAACACTATCAACCCCGTTCCAGTTAGCACTGTAGAGGGTATTCAGCAAGCAAACCGAACAAAGAATGAAGAATCAACCCAATACAAATCCCATCCCATAACACAAAAAGAATCCTCTTTTACACAAAATCTGAACACAACAACCAGAAACTCTGACCACGTTGAAATGATCATCAAATGGGGGCCTCCCAAAACACAAATGAAGCCCCCAGAAAACTAGATTCTACATGGCAGAACACCCCTCTTTTACACAAAACCTAGGCGACATTAAAATGATCATCAAACAGAGGCTCCAAAAACATACATTTAGCCCCAAACTCCAAACATACATTCAGGCCAGATTATACATGCATCAAGATATATTCCCTCCAGCAAAACCTCCTCACGCTCATCGACACACAGCTTGATCACCAACCTCACCCAACTCCACAATGCACTCACCAAAATCACAAACACAAAACCTATCTCTTCAATTCCGCAAGCATACAAACAATGTTAGAAACACGAAAGAAGCATACCTTAGCAGAAACAAAATCTAGAGAGAGAGCAAAAGCATTCCCGAGGTGAGTAAATGCGGCTGGGTGGGGAAGCAGAGCAGGCGCAGTTGCAGCAGAGTTCTGTCCCCAACTCCTAATAGAGAGAGAGGGGAGACTGCGCGTTTTATGCCCACACTAAAAGTAAAAGATTCTTATATTTTGTTACACAGGCATAGAAAGCGTGAGCTCTTCTTTTTATTTTTAGGATTACTGAATCTTTTACAATTAAAAAACACAAAATGAAGGGACTCGATTCTCGAGAAGGGGAGAAAGTAGACAACAGTATGCGGTGGCCTACGGTTTTATAAAGATTTGTGACTATAATAAGATAAGAACACCCCTTGTTTCCATCCCTGCCTTTTATTTTTCTCAAATAAATTGATTTGAACGGAGAAAGTTATCTACTAAAAATCATAACGTATAACTAAAGATTTAAAATATTAAATTTCTTTAAAAGGATTTGTGACTATAATGAGAAGATAAGAACAGGCATGGCTCTATGTCCCAAGCATATCTTTGCTATATTAAATTAAATTAAACGTTTAATATACTAAAAATAGTAAAATTTGACTATACACTTATACAAAGGTTTAAAAAAAATAAGTGAATTGTTTTTCCTCCCATTCAGTTATATGAATACAAAAATTCTCTTTGAATAGTCTAAAGTGCATAGGAAGAAATATATTTTTTTTAATCAGTTTTCTAGAATGATAAACTACTCCCTACTTCAACTTGCTTATTTACCACCATATCGACTACCCTCCGTTGCTGCTCCGCCCCCTCCACCATCAAAACACTATCCAGACACAATTCACATAGCACCGATCTTCACCACTTAAAATTCATTTTTTTAAAGATTTCACATTTCGATTCTTACAACTCAAATAATGATGTTGTGAATTGTATATCTACAATATTACACCTAATTCATTACCTCAAACTCAAATTCTACTAAGCTAACAAAAAAGAAAAGTCGTATACAAAGTTTTTTTAAATACTTTTTATAAACTATATTGAAATACTACTAAACTCACAAAAAGGTCATATGAGATTTAAAAATTTTAAAAATATGTGACTATAATAAGATAAGAGCGGGCATGACTCTATGTCTCAAGCATATCTTTGCTGAATTAAATTAAATTAAATATTAATATACTAAAAATAGTAAAATTTGATTAAAAATATTAATAAGGAAGTTATTTTTTCTCCCATCCAGTTACACTAACACAAAAACTCCCTTTGAATACTCTAAACTGCAAGGAGAGAAATGCATTATTTATCAGTTTTGTAAAATGACAAATAAACCCTCCTTCAATCTATTTATTTACCACCATATCTACTACCCTGCATTATTACTCTGCCCCCTCCACCACCACAACGCCATCTAGACAGAATTCACATAACACCGATATTCACCACTTTGATTCTTTCTTTTTTTATATTTCACACTTCGATTCCTAAAACTCAAATATTGATGTTGTGAATTATATATCTACAATATCATGCCTAATTTATTACCTCAAATTAAAATTCAACCGTTCAACACGATCATATTCAACAAAGTTCATCAACTCATTCCTATAATTTGTAATTAGATTTGCCTAACCTATTGAATTTGTTGAATAAGGTTGTTTATTGTTTATAGGTTTACATGAGGGCTTCTCATTTGAACCTATGTAAATAACATTATTGCAAAAGTTACACTGTTTTAAACATCTATATCAATTATTCCGTGGGGAAGTGGAAATATGATTGGTTGGCAATCAGGTCAGGTTGGCGGGTTGGTAAGTTGAAAACTCTAAACCCAACCCAATAATATTTTTTGTCACAAAACTTTGATCCAAACCCGACCTATCAAACACCCAAGTGACTCAAACGCAACCCACGAAACCTATTTATTAGTAATTGCGTAATTTAACTAACATTTTTTTAAAATAGTTGGTATATTAAAACATTATTTGAAGTACTCAAAAACTCAAATAATCATACGATATGGAAACTCAATCAAGAATGACAAAATCATTTTCAATTTCATTAAAGATTATAGTCTAATCACCATTATTTTGACAGTGAAAGATTTATTCTTATTAATAAGACAATTCCAATTTTAGATGCAACTACTCCCTCTACATGTCAAATGTATTTTATTTCGACGACATTAACGTTACGAATATGATTTTGTATGGAGATTAATAAATGGAGTTTTTCACACTTTGGACTGTGTTTAATTTTAAACTTTGTGTGAGTCGTCCCATGGACAATTATTTATGGTTTTTATTTAATTCATTGACGGTTGTTAAGTGATTATCATGTCCCATGAGTAATTTTTGTATTTCTGCTGCAACAACATGAATTTCTTAGAAAATACGCAACAAAGTGGTATTAAGAGCCCGTATTTCATGAATTATTTCCTAGTTTTACCTGTAGTTTGCCATTCATACTCACATCAAACAAACATATGGAGAATTTTGTCACCGAAATATAAATGACCCTTATATGAAGCTGATATGTGGTGTTATTATAATCTCATACTAATAGTATGTGTTAGTGTGATTATCTCTTCCAACTATTGATACTTTGAAATTGGTAAAGACCTCGTTTGGTGGGCTGGCTGAGTTTGACCTCAGCTAAATGAAAGATTGTGTTGGTTAGACTAACAAATGAGTATCTAGAACACTAATCAATAATGATATGTGTGATTGCATGGACATTAATGATACGTTTGGTAGCCAATTTGCTATGGTACTAATGGTGTCAATGTCATTGGATGACCCAAATGGAAGTTATGAAATCAACTAGCAATACCACATTTGTAGTACTTGGCCAGACTAAATAAAGGGATTGACGCGGTGCGTAGCATACTGATTTGGTTTAACACATAAAAGAGTAAATGTCTTGTTGCTTTTGTAGTTAGTCAATTTTACCACTTGAATCTAAACTAACTAAAAGTGTGGATGCCAACTTACTATGCACAATTTACTATACACAGGACATGGCTTTGGGTACCAGGTGAAATGCTTATATACACTTTTGATCCATGTAACTTGCAATTCTAGAGCTTCTATCCCTCCTTGCACGCGTTCACCTTCCCTGTTACTTCTTAGCACACGCCCATCTTTCATGTTTCCATTTCTTAACATGACCTATTAGTTTGCCACATGTGCCCTCCCCGCAAGTTCTAATTATGCATACAGGCACTTAGCACGCCATTGTAATCTATTAATCCGTTTCTTTAAATTTTTCATTATGATTAAACCATTACGCGAGTAAGGAATTGGGACTGGGATTTTAATCAAGATTAGGTCTTTCTTCATGTAATATGAGTGATTGCATGGCATGTTTACTGATTTATCACAACTTTTCAAAAACAAATTTAAAACGCCCATCATTTTAGTCACCACTCACACTCTGACACTCATCAGTCTGCACCTGATAGAGCCCAAATCCATTTTTCTTACACTAAAGACCGAAACCCTTACCAGACAGCACCTGCGATTCTGACCAGCACCGCCGCTCTAACCAGGTAAAATCATTATTGATTAGTGCTTTAGATACTCATTTGTTAGTCTAACTAATTGTAATTTCTATTTTGAGGTGTTTTGACTGGGATTTTAATGGGATATTAATTTCTATTTTGAGGTGTTTTGACTGGGATTCTAATGGGATATTAATTTCTATTTTGAGGTGTTTTGAATATTTTCATTTTATTTCAAACTTCTTATTCGTCTGCTTTATTTCTCATTTTATCTATTGCACTTGCATTTGTATTTGATGGTGCTTTAAATAACAGTTTATATCGGCTTCATGTTTATGAATAACCTATCATAACGTGTTATTTCATTTGTTTATGAATAACATATTATAATTTCTAACGTTTCACTTCATTGGTTTAGTTCTTGTAATTGAGTGATTATGTATCTTTTTAACCTTTTCATTCTAATTTTATAGAACTGGGTTTTATAGATTGTAACTTGCGTGCTTGCTTATTGTGTTTAATTGAAAATTCTAATCTAATTGTGATTGGATTTCAGTTGTGGTTGCATTTGATGAGTTTGATTTTTCTATTATCATCAACTTTTCTTCTTTGTTGAAGACTCCCATATGGTCAATGAATCTGGAAGAATGAATCATAAAATCCGGAGCAATTCTTTTAGTGTCGGAACTGGAACAATGAATCATAAAATGTTTACTCGATTTTAAAATTGAAGTATTTCTTTAACATTTTCATTTGAATTTCAAATTGAGTTTCACTTGTAATTCGAGTCATTGCATGTTATCTTTACTGATTTTGAACACTTTTAATAAATGGGACTAGGACTGGGTTATCGTTGGGACGGACTGGGATTCTAATGGGATATTTATTTCTATTTTGAGGTGTTTTGAATATTTTCATTCTAATTACAAACTTCTTGTTCGTCTTCTTTATTTCTCATTTTATCTGTCGCACTTGCATATGTATCTAATGGTTTTTAAATAACAGTTTATATCGGTTTCATGTTTATGAATAACCTATCATAATGTGCTACTTCATTTGTTTATTAATAACCCATTATAATTTCTAACGTGTCACTTCTGATGCTGCCCGCCTGGTCAGTCCGGTTGGTCCCCTTATCCATGATCCAATACCTAGCCCTGCAAGACAGAGCCCCGGGAGTTACCCGAGGGTATACCCTCCGGCGTGATGATGAAAGATGGATCACGGGAGAGAAAATGGGTAATCACTAGAATAATGAGAAGATACTTACTTGGAATAGTGCTGAGGAGCACTAATTATACAGTAACCCATGCACTCCATGTGGTCCATGCTCCGAGTGTCCTCTAGTGCATCTGTCCCTATCCGAGTTGTACGAACCCGGGAACTGCCAAACTAGCTTTTCCTCGTAGCGGGCCGAGGCCATGCTACTGCCGAGTAGTTGGGCCTGGGCCTGGTATCACCACTAGCCCCCCGGAAGCCGGTTCTTTCGGCCGAGGGTGAGACTTCTCCTGATCTGAGGGTGGAAAGATTGGCTTTCTATATTCCTCGCCTGCCCGACAATGATGAGACGAGTGCGCTTTGTTCGAGGACAATTAATAACTGATATTATTAAGTTTCTCGTTTCCCCAGCTCATTTAATCATTGCCTTTTCAACTTCTTTTTTCCGTCTTCTATAAATAGGGTCTTCTATCGGTGACTTTCACTAATCGCTTTCGAATCTCAAAATTTCTCTACTCTCTCTCTTCAAACCTTCATACTCTCTCTCCTCTTCATCGTTATAGCCAACAACAATGCTCAGTCCAACGCCCAGCCCCGACTAGCGTCACCTACTCTCTCCAGAGCACTATTGCTCCCTCCGCTTCGAACTATGTTGGTTCATCGGCGTCTTACAAGCCGATCTACCTTTGTAGCAATGTAACCCCCTCCGCTCCGAGATTCAAGCGCTCCAAGAACAGGGAATAAAGGGAGATAGATACTGCCCGGGCTCCCGAACTTCAAGCCGATGTCTGGACCGCGAAGTGTCTCAGCTGTATGGGAGTCCCTGTGCCTTTGGACGCCCAGATGGCCTCTGTCTCGGCCGAAGAGCCTGTGATGTCTGTCCGGTGTATCCCCCGGATCCACTTTATGTGGGGGCTAAGCCTTCCCTTCCCTCCGTTGTACTCCCGGTTCCTGGAGTTCTATAACATTTCGCCGGCCTAGATGCATCCGAATGTTATTGCTGTGATGATGGGATTCCTGGTAAGGAGCCTCCGGTGCGGGATTGACCCCGCTTTCAACCTGTGAAGGTCTTTCTACATGCTGATTAGGTGCCCGGGCAAGGAAATGATATACATCATCCAGGCACGTCCCGGTGTTCAGGACTTTATCCTCGGCAAGAAGGACTCGACCAAGAACTAGAAGGCGAAAGGCTATGTTAAGGTCAACCCTGGGCGATACGGGGTCCCCGGCTGGAATGACAAGGTGGTTGTTGACGTCCGGGAGGCCTTCCTTCCCGACACTCAACTGGCCAATCACACTACTCTGTCCTCCAATTCCCTTAACCTGAACCAGTACTGGCTGGCCGACAACTCCCTCTACCTCTTCCCCCGGGCGATATACCCGGATGCTGCCTTTCTGGACAGTCGCTGGGTTGTTACCTGGCCGGTTCTAGGTATGTACCTTTATTCCCCCATACTTTAGAGTCCCTATTTTTTCTTTTCAAAAGCTTCGTTTAACTTTCCTTTCCCTGTAGCTCCCAATGTGGACAGCGACCCTGAGGTCCCGATCCCAAAAAACAAGGGGAAGAAGGCCACTACGACTAGGGCCTGGACCGACTCTGAGGCAGGCAAAGGGGACAGGAGGAGGAAACCTGTCCAGCATCAGCAGCAGTAGGGGAACCAACAGGATAAGAAAATTCCGGACCTCCAGCAGCAACAAAACCAGCTGGACGATCCTAACCCGAAACAGGAGCGTCAGCAGGATAAGAACAATGGAGAGACCGCTCAGAACCAGCTGGAAAATCCAAACTCGCGGCAGGAGCGTCAACAGGATAAGAACAAGACCGAGGAGCCCGTTCAGAACCCTCTTCTTAGCTCTGGGACTCCCAATCTCGGTCCCATTTCGATTGTAGATGTCACTTCTGAGCCCGAGGTTGCGCAGAAGGATCAAGAGGGGTTTATTCCCGAAGTAGTGGCTCAATAGGAGACCGTTCGGATTCCTACTAGTGCCAATACTTTTAACCCGCTCCAACCTACTGTCACTTCGACACCCATTCCGGATGCTAATCGTCTGGGGTTATCGCTCGGTCGTGGAATGCCTATGTGGTCTCCGACCAGGGATGGGAGATCCCCGGCATCCAGATACACCACCATATATGCCCCTGAGATTCCTCCCCCGCCTCCTTTTTACCCTACCAAGCGGAAGGGAGAAAATTTCGAGCAGGGCGGGAAAAAACTTGGGACCAGCGATTCCCGGACCCCGTCTTCTTCCCGCGCCGATACCCCTCCTGTCTCATCTTCCAACCCGTAGTTAATCTCCAGTTTCTGCTCTGTTTCTACTCCTTTTTTTAAATCATCTTTTTACAGGTTCGGCTCCTCAGCTCCGAGTTCGCCAATTCCCCTGACTTCTAAGCCGCCCTTTCTTCCTTTCTTGGTCGCCACTTAGAGGGAAAAGAAAAAGAGCTTCGAGCCGAGAGGGAAGCATCGGCTCAGCTTCGAGCGAAGGTGAGCGATCTGGAGAAGGAGCTGGAGGCTGCTCGTGGGGTGAACTACAAAGAGCGTCTGGAATTCGCCGAAACTGTTGTTGACAAGGTCCTGGCGAGCCAAACCATGTCGCTCCGTCTGACCGAACTTAACCTCGCCGCCAGTGCCCATCAGTGCCATAACACCTATATATATGTCCGGGGTTGGTTTCCTCCCACAATCAGGGCTTCGTTCAAGAAGCAATGGTTTAACCCGAACGCCGAGGACCAGTAACTGCACCTGGTGAACACTCTCCAGAAGGGTGGAACGAAGGGTCTATCTCCCAAGTTATGGGATGCTCTGCGGGAGAGCCAGATGTCGACAAAGGATGTCCGAAGCTGGTCGAATGATGTGGTTCGGCTTCCGGGCCCCCTTCCTCCTGCTCCAGTCTCCGGATCCGACTTGCCCGAAGACGAGAACTTCACCAAGTACTGCACCATGTACGGGTACTACAGAGGCTTGTTCAATCCGAATGATCTGGAAGCTGAGTCCTCTTCGTCCCCGAAGGTCGGCCTAGAGACCCCCTGGACTGCTGAGACCCCTCTCTCCTGCTTTAGTTTTTGAAGGTTCCGGGGATGACTCGGACGACGACAGCAGCGGCGGCGGGGATGATCAAGGAGAAGGAGCCCTCCAGCATGTTAGTTAGATTTTTCTCTTTTTGCTTTCATCTTTTTGTATCTTATTACCCGGACCTCGATTTTATCAATAAAGAACTCTTTTTGTTGCACTTGCTTTCACCACTGCTCCTGCTCCATTTTTCCTTTCGTTTCATCACTTCGTGTATTTTTATCTTTAAAATTTCATCCTAACTTGATTCTGCAATTTCCAGGAACTGTCTCGGGCCCTTAGCCCCCCTATTCCTTCCTCGGAACGAGCTGGAAACAGTTGTCCAAGCCTAACTGATCTTCTCTCAGAGGGAGGACTCGGTCCTCTTATTTCTGAGTTTCCGGATACCGACTGCCAGATCAACTGCCTGCTCCAAATCCAAGAAGACTTCGGATCCCTGCCCGAGTGCTATAGACTTGCCTTTGAGAGCATCGACCGAGTTCTCGAGTTCGACCAAATCCTGTCCGAGCAGGAGGCTCAACACCGCAACTTTCAACTCCGGATCCAAAAGGAGTTGGACGAGGTGTGGCATGATGTTCGGCTATACTATAACAAGTGTATGCGGATGCAGAATCAAACCGAGCTCCGAAAACATGCTACCGAACTCGAAGTAGAAAACGAGAAGTTGGCAACTAGAAACCGGACCCTTCAGCAGCAACTGGTACTGGTTCATCTATCCTATCATCTGCTGGGGCTGCGCCAGGGGGCGGTCGACATTCCCCTGCTGACCGATGTTCCCCGAGCAGTTGATGACCTCATCGCCTGGATGGAAAGTTCCGAGAGGACATCCGGCGTCTGGGCAGCAGCCTATCAAGCGGTTGTGGGCTGGAGGAAAAACATTCTAAATCAGATCGTAGTTCTCCCCTCTATGTCCTAGATACCTCTGCTGGAAGATGTCGATCTGGCCTATGAGCGTTACGAACATGCTCCCGAGCTTCTGGACCTTGAAGCTTCTGAACGGCGCCTAGCCAGGCTTCAGACTGTCGCTTCCAGGTTCCGCGCCCGGTTCCCTGTTCAGGAAGGTACTTCAACCGCTGGTCATAGACCTGGCTCTTCATCTACTGCTGGTTCACGCTCGGCTCGCAACGACCGAAATGGGAAGCAGAAAGCCGCCGAAGCCGGAAGTAATTCAGCCAGGAAACGAACAAGGCAACCTCCGATCTGAATAGGGCGTCCAGGTGCTTCTAGCAGGGCATCTGTCCCTTCACCCGAACCGGTAGTTGAGCCGGAGTGTGACCAGAGCGACAACCCAAACATACCCGGGATCAGGACGAGGAACAGCAGATGCTAGAGCAGGCTGTCTGAAGAAGCAGGCATGAGACCCGGGGAAATTCTCCCGGCGAAGCCTCTACTTCAGGAGCCCGTAGATAATATAGAACTTCCTGTACAATTCTTTTTGTTCGAGATTAAGTCATGTATGTAAAATTTCATTTTATAACAACTATCTTTCAATTTCAAACTCATAATACGCGCATTCATTCTTTTCATTAAAATCGACTAAAAGGCATGCCCATTTTGCAAAAATTCCCTAGGCGTCCGGCGCCAGAGGGTCCTTCTACCTGCCCCTCGGTCATCCGACCTTAGGGCTTTTCTCCCGGGCATCTCCAACCTAGGCATCCAATGCCAGAGGCTATCCTACCTAGGCATCTAGTACCAGAGGCTATTCTATCTAGGCATCTAGTGCCAGAGACTATCCATAGAACCGTCTAAGGTTTGCTATGTTCCATCTTCGGGGGACTCCCTTCCCCGCTGAATCTTCTAGCACATAACTCCCGCCCGGGTGGTCTTCCGTCACCCGGTACGGTCCTTCCCAGTTGGGTGCCACCTTACCCTCCTGCTCCTGGCGACTCTTATCGTTCCGCCTCATCACCCTATCTCATACCTTGAACTTCTCCTTTCTCACTCTCCTGTCGTGATACTTCTTCACATTTTCCTTAACTTTAGCCTCATGCAAGGCCGCCTTCTCCCTCCTTTCTTCCAGCAGGTCAAGGTTTGTCCTGCAATCTTCCTCGTTCTTGTCTTCGGCCACTGGATCGGTCGTACGGAGACTGGGAACACCGATCTCAGCCGGGATCACTACCTCCGATCCATATGTCAAACTGTAGGGGGACTCCCAGTCGCCGAGCTTTCCGTAGTCCGATGAGCCTACAAAACGCTTTGGAGCTCGTGTACCCAGTTTCCTTTCGCCCCCTGGAGCCGGGCCTTAATCCCACTCACGATTGTCTGGTTCGTCACATCCACCTGACCGTTAGCCTGCGGATGATATATTGACGTGAGCTTCTGGCTTATCCCATACTTCGCGCACCAGGACTTGAAAGGATCGTTTTCAATCTGCACTCCATTGTCAGTTACTATGGCTCTCGGCACTCCGAACCGGCAGACTATGTTCCTCCAGCAGAACTCCACACAGGTAGCCCCCCGGATATTTGTCAAAGGTTCGGCTTCGACCCACTTGGTAAAGTAGTCGATGGCCACAATCAGGTACTTCAAACTGCCGGGAGCAGTAGGGAAGGGTCCGACTAGGTCCAGTCCCCACCTACTAAAGGGCCAGGCCCCCGTTATCCCCATCATCTCCTCTCTGGGTATGTGCACAAGCGGCGCGAACTTTTGGCTCTGAAGGCACGAGCGAACCCTGTCTTGCGAATCTTCAAACATGGTAGGCCAGTAGTACCCCATCCTTAGGATTTTCTGGCCACTGTTCTCGCTCCCTGATGACTACCATTTGGACCTTCATGCACTTCCCTGACCATGTACTTGCCCTCCTGTCGCTCCACGCATTTCAGCAACGGTTGGAGATACCCTCTTTTATACAGTATTCCCTCCTGCAGCGTGTACTTCGGCGCTTTGACCCGGATTTTCCTCGCCGCCACTCTGTCGGCAGGGACCTCCCCGGTCAGGATATACGCCCGGATCGGGATCATCCAGGAGTCTTCCTGCACTGCTTCTACTCTCAGGATCTCATCACTCTGCTCGTAACTCCTCCTCTCCAATGTCTCCCTTCTGAGAGGTGCTTTCTGACCTGGCCTCAACTTCGAAGATGCCAACTTGCTCAAAGCATCAGCCTTTTCATTCTGCTCCCTCGGCACCTGCTCCAGACTGAAACTGTCGAACTGCCGGATCATGGGCTGGACCAGTTCCAGGTACCTTTGCAAACTTCGCTCCTTTGCCTCATATTCCCCCTTCACCTGCTGCACTACAATCTGCGAGTCACTGGAGGCCTGAATCGATCTTATCTTCAATTCTCGGGCAAGCTTAAGTCCTGCCACCAGCGCCTCATACTCTGCCTCGTTGTTTGTAGTCTTAAAGTCAAAATGCAACGTGTAGTGGTACTCTTCTCCTTCTGGGGATGTGAGCAGCACCCCAGCTCCACTGCCTCCTGCATGGGCCGATCCGTCAACGTGCAATGTCCACTTCGGGTTCGGGGGGTCCTCGGTGGGCACGTCCGACCCCACCATCTCTGTCAAGAAGTCCGCCATCGCCTGGCCCTTGATGGCCTTCCTCGGCTGGTAGGTTATCTCATGCTCCCCAAACTCTATAGCCCACTTCATCAAACGCCCTGACGCCTCGGGCTTAAGCATCACCTGCTTCAGTGGGTGGTTGGTCAAGACCACGATCGGATGAGCCTGGAAATACGGGCGCAAATGTTTTGAGGCATAAACCAGCGCCAATACCAGCTGTTCCAGGGATGTGTACCGGGTCTCCGGGCCTTGCAATGCCCGGCTGACAAAATAGACGGGACACTGCTTCCCGTCCTCCTCCCGGACCAGCACCGCGCTCACCGCCGATGCTGACGCGGACAAATACAAAAGCAAATCTTCCCCCTCCTTCGGCTTTGAGAGGGTCGGGAGTCGGCTCAAATGTTCCTTCAGCTCTCCGAACGCTCGCTCGCACTCATCGGTCCACTCAAACTTCTTAGCCTTTCTCAGGATGTTGAAAAAAGGAAGTTGTCTCTCCGCGCCTTTTGACAGAAAGCGGCTCAGGGCTGCCAGGGAACCCATCAGCTTCTGCACTTCCTTAACATTCCTCGGCGACTGCATCCGGCTTATAGCCTCCACCTTCTCCGGATTGACGTCGATTCCATTACTAGATACCATGTAGCCGAGGAACTTCCCGGCACTTACTCCTACCACACTCTTCTCCGGGTTCAACTTCAGGTTAACTCTTCTCAAAATGCCGAACATTTCCTCCAGGTCTTCTAAGAAACCCGGATAGCTTCTGCTCTTCACCACCATGTCGTCGACGTATAGTTCCATGCTTCTGCCCAACCGATCCCGAAATATAGCATCCGCCATGCGCTGGTACGTCGCCCCTGTGTTTTTCAAACCGAATGGCATCCGCCTGTAACAATAGGTCCCAAACTCTGTGATGAAGGATATCTTCGGCTTATCCTCTCCTGACATCTGGATCTGATGATACCCCCGGTATGCGTCAAAGAAGGCGAGGGCCTCATACCCGGTGATAGCTTCTACTAACCGGTCGACCGAGGGAAGAGGGTAACTGTCTTTCGGACAACACTTGTTCAGGTCAGTGAAGTCGATACACATCCTCCAGGACCCATTCTGTTTTTTTACTAGCACCGGGTTAGCTAGCCATTCTGGGTATATGATTTTCTCCACTACTCCGGCCTCCAACAACTTCAGCACCTCCTGCTTCACTACCTCGGCCCTATCTCCTGCCAGAACCCTCTTCTTCTGCTGGATGGACTTCAACTCCGGGTACACGTTCAGCTTGTGGAGAGCCAGCTCCGGAGGCACACCTGTGAAATCTCTCTCTTCCCATGCGAACACATCCTCATATTTCAAAAGCAAGGATCGTAACTGCCCCTTTATATCGACTGGCATCTTCTTCCCGACCTTAATCATGCCTTTGCTCCCGACCTGCATGTCTTCCACATCTCCCGGTCCAACTTCTTCCTGCACTGCCCCGACCGGGGTCTTCCTGGCATTCTGAAGGGCCGTAAGCATGCAGTTTCGGGCCGTAGATTGACTTCCTCTGACCATTGCCACACCCTGCTCGGTTGGGAACTTCATGGTCAAATGGTACGTCGAGCATATGGCCCTAGCTTGAGCCATCCATGGGCGGCCGATGATGATGTTATAAGGGGACGGAGCGTCTATGACCGCAAAGTTGCATCGGACTGAGGTCTTCTTGCTCCTGTCAAGATCGTTTACCACCGTCACCGTCAAAGACACAACTCCCAAGGGATGCTCTGTTCGGCCCGTGAAACCTGACAGCGGAGAGGTGCTCGGGCGAAAATTGTGGCGTCCTATCCCCAGTTGGTCGAAGCAGGAAGCAAACATGATTTCCACACTACTCCCGTCGTCAATGAACACTCTCTTGACCGTAAACCCTTCTATCTCTGCCGTAATCACCATCGGATCCGTATGGGGCGTCAGACTGGGCACCGGATCCTCGTCCGAAAAGGTGATGACTTCCGTAGGACGCAGCCTCTTCTCTCTATCTTCTCCAGCCAGCACATACCGACTCCGGGCCTTGGCCGCTGCATGGGACTGGGGCCCATCACCCACCTCTCCATGTATGACATTTATCATCCAGGGAGGAGCCTGATTGACAGGCTCCGGGGCCATGACCAGGGCTGTCATTCCGGGTTGGACAGCCGGTGCTGGGGCCCCTCGGTTGTCATTCCGCGGCCTATTCCTCCAATTCCTCTTCCTACCTGCTCCGGCATGTTGCCCTGCAGCCGGGCGCTGATGATCCTGCGTCACACAGTCTCTCAACTGTCCCCTCTCAATCAGTTTCTCAATCTCCACCCTCAAGCTCCGGCAACCCTTGGTCGTGTGTCCATTAGATTTATGGAACGCACAATACTTGGTTGCGTTTTGGGGCGTCGGGTTTCCCGGTATGGGAGCCGGGTCTTGAAACAGGTTTCGGTGAATGGTCAGGATCTCCGACCGGGTCTTCGTCAGAGGGGTAAACGTTTCAGCCCGAGGGGGGTCAACCCTTGGCTTAACCGGTACCGGAGCTGCATCCCTCCTGCCAGGATCTACAACCCGAGTCTTATCACCCCTTCCAATCCCTCTATCTTCAAAATATCCTTCCTCCTTCCTCTTCTTGCTCCTTTCCAGTAGCGAGCAGTACATTTCCACCTCAAGATCCAACTGATGAAAAGTGGTCAGGATATTCTCCATAAGTTTCGCCCATAACACCTCATCCCTCAATCCTGCAATAAATCCTGCAATCGGGGCCTTCACCTGAGCGTCTCTATCGATCATCTTCATGGAATCATCCATGTACCTCCTGTGGAATCCCCAGACGTCCTCCTTCGCCGCCTGTCGGCTGTAAGCCACCTCGGCCAAAGGTAGGTATTTCTTTCGTTTGGTTTCATATATGTGCATCAAAGCCCTTGAGAAATCATAATAATTCTTGAAGCTCTCCGGGGACTGGGACTCAAACCACGACAGGCAACTGCCCCTCAGATACGAGCTCACTAACTTGCACATAAGCTCCTCCCGGATGTCGCGTGTCCCCATGACATTGTGATATGTCCTGACGAACTCCTCCGGGTCCGTTTCCCTATTGTAGGTCGGCACACCTTCTGAGACCCTCATTCTAACTGGCCAGGGAAAAGTGCTGATGTAACCTATCAATGGGGAGGTAGGCCTTCCTCCGTTTCTGCCTATCAGCCTGTCCAATCTCTCCTCCACTGAATTCGGTGCCCCCGGGGGCCTATCCACTACCACTGGGTACATCCCACAAGTTCCTGCAACCGGGGCTGGTTGGGCCATGGCATATCCCGTCATTGGTACTTGGTTCTGCCTTGGTTCTGCACCCACACCGGGCCCTGGATCCTGGGAGCCCAGCCCCCCGGGACTCCAGCAGGTTGAGCGTAATATCCCCCAGGTGCCGGGGGATACCCCTGATATCCTTGATACCCGGCTTGCGACATCCCGTACCCAGGTGCTCCATACCCGGGGTGGCCCCCTCCTTGGCCGTACCCAGGTCCTGCACCAGTTTGCTGGCCCGTGCTCCCAACATGCTTCCCCACATCTATAACCACCACTGGAGGCCGAGGGTTCTCCTGCCCAGGAACGACAGGAGGTCCCCGGCTGACTACCTCCGCAGCCAGGGGAGGAAAACCGGTGGGAGGTACCAACGGGGTCGGATGGGGTCCTGACCCTGACTGAACCGGAGGTACTTGGGCTTCGGTCGTCGGAGGGTTCGACGGTCCCTCCCCGGTCGGTTGTGTTCCTGGTCCCAATCCTTGCTTCGCCGCCAACCAGGGACGATACTCCTCCTGCTGTGTAGCAGCAAACTCCATCTTGTCACGCTCATCCTGAGTCATCTCCGGCTCCCTCCCTTCCTCCGGGCCTTCCTCTTCCTCCGAGGCTTCTGGGTCCGGGTGCGCCGGGGTCTTTCCTTTGCGTGTTCGATCCCTCATCTGGCGTAAGGTGAGGTCCTCCTCGGCTGCTTCAGCCCTTCTTCCTCCAGACCGAGTAGATACAGGAGAAGATCCTCCCCTACCTCTTCGTGGCGGCCGACCTCGGGGCGGCATCTTAGTGCGTTGTGTGAACAAAGATCGTGTCCCACCGGACGTGCCAACTTGATGTTGCCCGCCTGGTCAGTCCGGTTGGTCCCCTTGTCCCTGATCCAGTACCCAACCCTGCAAGACAGAGCTCCGGGAGGTACCCGAGGGTATACCCTCCGGCGTGATGATGAAAGATGGATCCCGGGAGAGAAAAGGGGTAATCACTAGAATAATGAGAAGATACTTACTTGGAATAGTGCTGAGGAGCACTATTTATACAGTAACCCATGCTCTCCATGTGGTCCATGCTCCGAGTGTCCTCTAATGCATCTGTCCCTATCCGAGTTGTACGAACCCGGATACTGCCAAACTAACTTTTCCTCGTAGCGGGCCGAGCCCATACTACTGCCGAGTAGTTGGACCTGAGCCTGGTATCACCAACTTCATCGGCTTAACTTCTTGCAATTGAGTGATTATGTCTCTTTTTAACCTTTTCATTCTGATTTTATAGAACCGAGTTTTATAGACTGTAACTCACGTGCTTACTCATTGTGTTTCGTTGGCGATTCTAATCTAATTGTGATTGGATTTCAGTTGCATTTGCTGAGTTTGGTTTTTCTATTATCATCAACTTTTCTTCTTTGTTGAAGACTCGCCTATGATTTCCTTTGCATGCAGGTTTATTATTATGGTGGTACAATGTCTACGATGTAGGATATGTGCATACGACTAACGGAACTGATGTATGGTGGCCATGAGGGGTATGTGAAAGTGTTGTTGTTAGGATTTTCACACATATGGTAATGATATGCATCGGTTTTCGTTTGCTGATAAAGAGGTAACCTACATTTCACTTCTCTGTGTCTGAATCAAGCATTTATCAAAATTTTGTAGGTTCTGATAATGAAGAGAAGGAAAATATGTTTTTGTTGATTAAAAAATGCAAGATGATTAAAGTGCATTTTAATGTTAACTATAAAACTATGCATCCATGAACTATGTATATGCATATTGATGGTACTGTAGAAAACTTAGATTTTAGAAAAACTGCAGAGAATGTAAGAGTCTCTCGGGAGAAAGATGGATACATGGTAGAAATAGAAGAACATGATCGAAAAATAGCATTTTAAAGAAACTTTAGTAACAAAAGGTGAAGAGTTGTGAGTTTGGAGAGAACAACCCTAGAGCCTGCAAATCTAAACCATAAGTCTACAACACCAAAGCCCTTTAAGTTGTTTGCAAATCTCTCAGAAGGAGCCCTTTACTCTTCTTACAACAAAGAACTCTAGAGCGCCTCTAAGTCTCGGTACATAGGGATTAATCGTAATTACATAATATAGATCTTTGTAATATTATCGAACATGATATAATTTGAACATAGTACGTATCATATAGTGTGAGCTTCTCATATGATTTTTTTGCTGATTCATTTGATTAAATGGTATAGCATTACAACTCAATTATAACCTTCACAAAAGCAATATTTGGAGCAAAACAGTGAGGACAGAATATATTAGGATATCACTAATAGACCAATAGAGCATGCCCAACAGTTGCTCTATAATAGAGTTTTTTACTAAATTTGCCCTTTTTAGCTATATTTGATTCTAATTTTTAAAATATAAATTTCACTCCAGTTCAGTTCAGTTCAAATCAGTAAGAAATGAGCTCAGACGAACATACCCTAATTGTGTGCTCTTGGAATTATCAAATAGAATTAAATATAGATATTATTATTTATGGCAATAAATTCATGAGCAAGTCCAACAACTACTCTAAAACAATATGTATAATAGAGTGTCAAATTTCAAAAACTCCATAATTATTTTGCCTCAATCCAACAGTTGATCTATTTTCTCATTCCATGAATTTATTGTCATACATAAAAATAGCTATATTTAATTCTATTTGAAACTTCCAAAAGCACACAATTAGGGCATGTTTGTTTGAACTTATTTCTTACTGATCTGAACTGAATTAAATTGAACTAAAAAACTGCTGATGTTAGGGAGAATGATTGAGTAATTCATGGAGGTACCAAATTTGAAACAAAATTAAAGTTTGAGTATGTAAAATGAAACAAAAATAGTTTAGGTACCTTAGATGCGAATTTTGGATAGTTTGAGTATGTAAAATGAGTCAAAAATAGTTTAGGTACCTAAGATGAAACTTTTGCATAGTTTAGATACTTTTTTTGCAATTCACTCGAATAAGAAAGAAAAAGTAGTAATCAATGATATCATTAAATGTTAGACTATGAAAGAGGGATAACCCATATGCCTTTTCAATCTTCCAATTTTACCATATCTTTATTTTTGAGTATGCGATAGAGCATATGTTGGAAGCAATAATATAGTCAAAAAGGATAAATTTAGATAAAAACTCTATTATAGAGTAACTGTTGGGCATGCTTGGAGACTTAACGATGAATAGTGTTAAGTGAAAAAAGTATGACTAAAAATTAAAATTTTAAAGGACGGTAACTAAAACTAACATGTTAAAAATAGTGATGATCATTTTTATATTAATAACCATAATTTCGTTCAATATAAGAGAACAAAATTTACATAAATTTTTTTATACAAAATAATAATAAAAGTTAATCAAAAGATTTTATACCTAAGTTTAAGTCATTTTTGTTATAAAATACCTTCAATGAAAAATGTTTTGAATTAAAATACTTCCTGTAATTTTATTTTATTAAGAGCCTTAATCTAAAATAGTATTTGACGTCAAATTAATATACCTGAATAAATTAAAATTTGATGACATGTATTAACTAAATTTTGTTTTTGGAGGGAGTAATAATCTTTGGCGTCCGTATTTATTTTATGAAATGTCATTAATATTCTCAGTATTTATTTAAAAATAAATATAATTCTTGATGATAATAAAAGTATATCAGAAATTTTAAATATAAATACTAAAATGCATCTATCATTCCTTAATCCCTATGTAATTGTCGGGATTCAAGAAAAGGAACCAAATAATTTGATAGCAACAATATTCTTGTAGTCCCTACTTTTGTAGGGTCGTGTTAAATGATAAAAGTCTTTATTCGACCCTCATCTGATATGAATATGATTCTCCATTTATGGAAATATATTTGCTCTGGAATATCATTTTGTCACCATCCATCCACTTGGTTTATTTATTTATTGTTTTTGGAAAATTATACTTGATGATTCACCTAAAAGAATATTGATTCTCTTCTTTTTGACCAAATTGAGTTTAAGATATTAATAGGCCGCAGAAATAAACCCCTAAATCCAGGATATTTTTAGACTAGGAGTATCATTTGATGTAATCATCATGTCCGTTATACGACTTATTTTTGATGAATTAAATTAAATTAAATATTAATTAGTTTTGGAAATGACGGTCACTATATAGTGACGGGGTTTATATACAAAGAAGTTTGGGATGAGGGTTTTTCTGAAATTTATGCAAATTGCATTCAACGTGCTTGAATTTCACACTTGAATGCTTGTTTTTTAGACCAAACATGTTGTTTTTTAGAATATGCTTGCATTTAACACTTAACAGGTTGTTTTTTTGAGAATGCTTGCATTTCACAGTTAACAGGTTGCTTTTTAGAGGTCATGTATTCTGAAGCAAAAAAAGTTGGTTTTATAGAACATGCTTGAATTTCACCCTTGAATGCTTGTTTTTTAGACCAAACAGGTAGTTTTTTAGAACATGCTTGTATTTCACGTTTAACGGGTTGTTTTTTAGAATAAAATGCTTGTTTTTTACACTGTGTGAATACGTTTGATCGCGTCAATTTTTAGACTAAAATGCTTGTTTTTTAGAACATGTTTGTATTTCACGCTTAACGGGTTGTTTTTTAGAATAAAATGCTTGTTTTTTAGACTGTGTGGATATGTTTGCTAACGTCTATTTTTAGACTAAAATGCTTGTTTTTTAAACTGAGTGAATAATGTATTTTTGTCAAAATTGCAAATAAGGACCTCCTTCCTTCCATATTCCAATATAGTCATTCGTCACTATATAGTGACCGTCACTCAAGAGACCAACACATTAAATAATGAAAAATACTGAAAATAAATTAACTATAGTTAAGTTTTGATATCAAATTAAATTTCATTACAACTAAATTAATATACTGAAAATAAAGGTTGCTGGACGTTTTAAAGCACCTAAAAATTATATAAACTTATTTCCATAAAAAAAATTAAAAAATGACTGGAAATATTCGTACTTATAACATGTCCTAATTATAATTTTTATAAAAATTTAAACTGTTATTGATGAAATTTTAAAAATATTCCTTTTCTTTCAAATCTTATTCGTACTCGTATCGATAACACCAATATTAATAACAGCGTATACACGACTTTATAATCATGAGGATGAACACAATAAAAAGGATGATTCTAATAAAATTTGTAAGGATAAACACTCAAAAAAAAGTATTGAACAATTGTGTGGAGTTTGAACAATTTTCAATAGCCTTTTCAAATCTTTCATTATTAGGAAAGAGAAAATGGAATCGGTTAGGTCACTCTTTTGAACTTAAAGTTTGACCCATCTGAATATGTCAGTTTTTTCAATGCAAAATATCAATTTTATTATACGATGCAGCTAAAGTTCCACTGAGAGATGAAAATCATGAAATCATAGTTTAGTCATTCCGATTTATGAAGTAGTATAATTTAAACTCATCATTATTTATGCATCTAACTTTAATTAGTCCATCAATTTGAAATCACAGATCAATTTCAACAAGTGTATAAATTTTCTTACCTTAAAGTCTAATTTAGTTCAATCTAATTTACTTCAATTTAATTTACAATTAAAAATATATGAGTTTAGTGCTTATTTAGTTTCATTCAGTAGATTTGCATGCATCTTAATTCAGTTCAGTTTCGTATATTCAATTCAATTAATCAATTTGAATTATTCGGCTTGCGGCGGAACTGAAATTGAGTGATGTAATCATGACCGCTATTTTTATAGTTTCATTAATTCTTTTGAACTCAAATTTTTGTGATTAGTCCCGTCCCCTTATAGGTATAATTTTGGATCCGCCCTGACTAGAATCGGTGGAGAGATGATTCGAGATGTTAAAAGGAGCCAATCTTAACCTGTGCAAGATCGACAAGATCGATAGATCAGATCAAGTTACATTACAAAGGCTGCATTTGGTTGAGCTAGTTTTTGAGAAATTGGACTTTTAAAGTTTAGTTTTCATAATTTTTGTTTGGTTCATGGAATTTTTGTAAGTCCAGATTTTCCAAATTTCAAGTTCGATTTTTGTTTTTCCAAGTTCAGACTTACAATTTTTAGTTTTAGATTTACAATTTTTGTTTTAGACTTGCAAAATCCTGACGAATCAAACACGATTTTTGTTTCAAACTTACGAATCCCAACTCAACCAAACAAGGTTTTTGCAAAATCATACTCTCAAAACCCAAACAATAATCCAAACTCTTAAAATTGCAAAACAGAAGCAGACTCTCAAAATTCTCTCCAACCAAATACACCCATAATTATTGAATAGATTGGTAGAATCAAACGTATACCTAACCAAACCACCTTAAAGTTTCGTACATCCTCTTCTTTTTACAAAATGTGTCCAGTGTGTACTCTGATTTTAATTGTTTTTACTTATCAATTTCATTTAAATTATTATTTGAATGCAAAAAAATAATATTCACGAAATATGTGAAGGCATGCAGAATCTAAAAGGAGGGACCCTTTGTCTGAAACTGAAGACTGGAGAGACTAGACGATGCTTTTCATAAATAAAAATGAGAAAAGTGAACTTTGACAATGACACACACTTTCCAATTATTGAACAATCATCGTCAAAATTCACAAACTTCGATTCTGATTTTATGCTACAGTGCTTTTCTGTTTAACAAGACAAGTAGTAAATATTTTTGTTTTTGTGTTGCATGGTCTAAAATCATGTGGTTATAGCTTATAAAAGTTGATAATTTATATTATATGTCGTTATAAATTTAATAGCATCATATTTAATGTCATTTTATTATTCATTTTTAAGGTCAATATATGATGCTAAAGAAGTAAGCGGATAACATATATCACACTAATATGTGACAAGTGATTATGCAGGGATCATGTTTTATCATCATATATTACATGACAACTATATAAGAAAAGACATATATCCCTCACATTGTGACATAATCCGTCTGCGTGAATGTTTCACGAAATATTTAGAATCAATCTAGATATTTTCGTTAGGTGGTGAAAGAATTCAGAGTTTAAGTATGATTTTTCATATGTGCACTACCGTAAAAGTTGATAGAATATAGTTGATGAGTTAATACATTTCGCCATATTTGAGTGTGTTCATCCCAGATAAAATTATATAATTTTGCTAGTAAAACGTGATTTATACAATATAAAAAATATTAAATGGTAATATTATATATTTATATGTAAATAAAGTTACTATATATTGCTAGACATGTCTTAAAAGAGTGATGGGAGCAAGAATAAAACTTTTTAAACAATCGTCGGAATACTAAAAATTGTTCTTGGAATATTTATGATTGTGATAGAAAGCTAAGAGAAAGCTTTGATGAATGTGGCAATCCTTTTGTCTTAAGAGAAATGGAAAAAAAGAATAACCTCTTTTTTAGAATAATCGGGTAAAGTGGTATCAAACTAAAGAGTGCTACCTATGAACAGTATCCAAATTTTGATTTTAATATTTTATCATTATTATAGAATAATTTTAGTATATTTCATCACACAATTCAAATTTCACCAAACCAAAAACTCATCTTCAACAAAACCAATTTCCAAACTAAAAAAGCACAGTAAAAAATTTATTATTACTTTCTGTTTTTTTTTTATCAGAAAACATTACTTTCTGTTAATAGCAGTGGTTTCAGTTTCTTGAAATGGAAAGAAAATGGTGGCAGACCGAAACTCATGTTCAGTTGTCTGGGCTCATAATTTGCATGAAGCACACTGTTTGTGTCTTGCAGGTTGTAGCCATGCAAGTTAACAGTATGGCCCAACTCGTGAAAGTCATGATTGCAATGTATTTATTTATTTTAAATTAGGCATAATTTAGAACTGTAATAGCTGTTTTAGTGTCATAATTTTTTTCCAAGTTAACTAAGAACATTTTCATCCATCTAAAGGAGGGCAATGTATCCAGAGACAATAAAAAATAGGTATAAACTTTTCGGTTTTGGATTTGGTTTTCTAAATATTAATGTAGACTTTTTAGATTTGGATATGGTTTGGTAAGTATAGTTTCATTTTTCCTATTCATTGTTATATTGGGTTTGGTGTCCATCAACTCTATATATAGAGATTTATAGTTACGTTCATTGCTACACTTTTATCATTATCTATAATACATGGAAGCTTCGTTAGATGGAGTATATTATCAAAGGAAGGAACAAAATATAAAGAGGAAAAGGCAAGTTGCGGAAGAGGCTATTTACAGAGATTATGATGCCTCGTATGGGGAAAATCACAATGTGAGTAAAAGAATCAATGATTTTGAGTTTGATTCTTCCCATGAGAATCAAGACTTTACTCAGGGAATAACAATTTCCGAGTTTGACTACTCCATTGAGAATCATTTCAAAGCAGTTGATACTATTTCCATGTTATGCAATGAACCTGAAGATTTTGATTGTGACAAAATTCAATACTTATCTTCTTCGATTAAGTTTTTGAGGGAATGGAGACAATTCAATTAACCACCAAAGAATTTACGTTTTGTAAGTCAAAATGAGAACATTTTTGGAAATGATTTTGTCGGCGATGTTACATTACCACAATTTTCATCTGGAGTTGTTCCAAAGAAAAGTGTTGATAAAAAAGAACCTACTTTAGAATTGAGGAAATACTATGTGATTCATGTTGGAGGCTTGATTTCGGCTCTGGATTGGTGCCCGAGAGCCCATTCTAATTCCAACTCTGAATTTAGATGTGAGTTTATTGCCGTTGCTGCTCATCCTCATGAATCTTCTTATCACAAAATTGGTGCACCGGTTGAGGGGCAAGGCATGGTACAGATTTGGTGCATACTAACTTTAAAAAGAAAGGAAAACATGATAGCTCACAATCCAATAAAACGAAAACAAATTGAAGCACATACAAAGAATTCATCTCAACCAAAACGACCACTAGGTAGACCAAGAAAACACCCTGATGGTGCTGGTGCCAATAAGAGCACGACTGAGAAGCGGCCACGAGGTAGACCAAGAAAACAACTTGGTAATGTCAACAACGGCTCAATTGATGTGGATAAGATTAATGAAAATGGTAAACTTTTGGAGGAATGTGGAATGTTTAAGGAGGTGACTGGAGTGTGTAAAAAATCTAAAGTTAGTGAAAGTATTAGAAATCAAGATGTTGAAATTGCGCCCGATGTGGAAGAGAACACTATATTACTCTCCCATGATATTCCGACATTGGCAAATTTCCCTAATACCATAGGATGCGACACTACTCCGGTCAAGTGCTCTATTCCCAATGATGTTGCTTTACCTAGATTGATGTTTTGTTTAGCTCATAATGGAAAGGTTGTATGGGATTTAAAGTGGCAGCCATCTGGTGCTTGTGGCCAACATAAAATGGGCAATCTTGCTTGTTTGCTTGGAAATGGTGCCCTAGAAGTCTGGGAGGTCCCTTGTCCTCGTTTCGTTAACTCAATTTACGCTAGTTCTCAAGAGGACACAACTGACCCTCGTTTTATAAAGTTACAACCCGTATTCATATGTTCAACCATTAAGTGGGGTGATAAGCAAAGTATTCCCCTATCTTTGGAGTGGTCGACATCATCTCCACACGATAAGATTCTGGTCGGATGTCATGATGGAGTGGTTGCATTATGGAAATTCCATGCAACTTATTCATTAGAAGAAACCAGACCTTTGCTTTGTTTTAGTGCCGACACAAGTCCGATTAGGACACTTTCATGGGCGCCTATTGAAATGTTTTCAGAAGATTCAAACATTGTCGTTACAGGGGGTCTTACGGGTTTGAAGTTTTGGGATTTACGTGATCCATTCAGTCCCATATGGGTATTAAACCCCACCCGACAGATGATTTATAGCTTGGATTGGCTACCGAATTCAAGATATATCATTGTAGCATTTGAGGATGGTACATTGAGAATTCTTAACCTTTTGGAAAGTGCAAATGATGTCTCCGTCACTGGTGAACCTTTTATCGGCACACACAAAAAAGGATATCATATTTACAATTGCTCTCAATTTCCAATATGGAGCGTTCATGTATCTCGAATAACAAATATAGTTGCATATTGTGGGACGGATGGCACTGCTCTATATTTTGAGCTAACTACCAAGGCCGTGAAGAATGATCCACAAAGAAATCGAGCATCACATTTTCTTTGTGGAATGTTAACAGAGAAAGAATCGACACTTATAATGTTGACTCCCCTGCCTAATATCCCCTTTCCCATGAAGAAGACAAATAGTAAGTGTGGCCAAACCCCTAGTGCTAAACTTGGGTTCGTTTCATGCTCTAATCAAGAGAAGATAGTTAATAGCCAAAGATCTAATGAACAACCTCTATCTCTATGTTATGACAACGATTTGGAGGGGCAATGCAAAACAAAGGATGAGTCAAAGGCATCGACAAACAAAAGACAAGCCAACAGTACGCTGAAGGTGAAAGAAGATCAACAACCTCTATTATTATTATGTGGAGATGATTACCAAGATGAGGAAATTGTTTTGAATAATGTGACACATAAGAGATTTGAAAGTTTGCCGCCAAAGATGGTAGCCCTACATAAAATAAGATGGAATGTAAATATAGGGAGTGAGAATTGGTTGTGTTACGGAGGTGCTGCCGGAATTTTACATTGTCAAGAAATGGACATATCTTGAGTTGTTACTACGTGAATTAGAGTTTATTCTCTCCAACTTACTTTTATTGTAATGAAATTAATTGAACTGAAGTGAAATAAGAATATAATAATTTATTGAATATTAGGAACAACGGGGTCAATTTATAATTATTATTTTTTTGGGGCAAACTTGTATTTTCAATAAATTTATTACTACATAAACTAAATCACTCCGGTCATCCTCTCTCTCTCTCTCTCTCTCTCATCGATCAAACCCTAACTTCTTCTTGGCAAATATTTTGCTACATCAGGATAGTTTTCATTGTGAACTCCAAATTTTTCGGCATACTTAATGCTACAAGGAATCCCTTGCCTCACCGGTGCCCCTAAGTTTCGATCTTGAGTTGGGAAGGCATAGGGAACTCTCTCCCACAACTATTGGAAAGAGATGTTATGTTCTGGTAGAATATATTGGAGAGAAGGCACACAGTGAAGCACCAACAAGTGTCTGCAACGGAGATAGTTGTCAACGGAGAGAAATATGAAAGATATTTATGAAATCCTATCCTAAAATAGAAGATTGCACCGAATATATATTCTAAAATACCTATCCTAAAGTAGAAGATTAAACCAAAATTCTATAAACATGGAGTTTTACCTGTGTTTCCTTGGCGAAGAACGGCAGAGCGCATCCACAGTCGCGAGCCAAGAAAACATCAGCTTTACTGAACTGTGAAAACACCTACTTACCCTATAAAAAACACACTGTGATGATATATTATTAGTGAAAACATTGTAATTGTAACATATCGATCAGAATCAATAAACAAAGATCATTTCCATTAGAAGGCTGAAATGCCAGTAGTAGACACATAGTAGTCGTTAAGTCCTGTTTTTCACCACCACTATTAGTCTATTACAGTATAGTGGTTGGGAGATGATGATATAATGTTGGTAGAGGGTGAATTTACTGAGATTTCATTATTACCATCTGTCATGGTGAGTTATGGCAATAGTAACTCTTGCAGCAGAGATTGCAAAGAGGGCCAACTTGTATTTTCAATAAAGTTATTACTATATAAACTAAATCACTCCAGCCATCCTCTCTCTCTCTCTCTCTCTCTCTCTCTCTCCCTCTCTCCCTCCCTCCCTCAGATCGATCAAACCCTAGCTTCTTCTTGGCAAAGATTTTGCTACCAATTCATTACAAATTAAACGAGTAATATTCTTCACGGCATCGATTCCTCTTCAATTTGTGTTCACAATTTATTTTTAATTCGTTGTATTATATATTTTTTATTCGACATGTGTGCTAATTTGTGAATTATCAAATCCGTGTGCTAATTATTCGATTCATGTGCTAACAGTCATGCCGAAAAAGAAGATAGAACGAGAAACGGGGAAGAAGACGGTTGATGTTGATGGTTGCGTTGTTTTTCAACTTCCAAATTTGTTGTTGTTTTGTCATATTATTGGCTTTGTAAATTGAAAGGCCATTTATATAGACTTAAATTACTAAATGTTTGAAAGGTCTGCTTCGTAACTTAAAAAATCTGGTTTATGACTTGAATATATGCTTCATAACTTAAATGATATTGTTTATAACTTAAATATGTAGTTCATAAATCAAAACATCTGGTTCATAACTTAAGACATGCACATACTTGGTTTACATTAAAAGGTGTGGTTTATAACTTAATATATGCACATCATTGGTCTATACTAAATTTATGGTTAATAGCTTAAAACATCATTGGTTTATAACTTGAAACATGCATATACACATGCTCATTCTTGTTTATATTAAAGGCATGCTCATAACTTAGACTATGCACAGTCTATTAGTGAAGGTTACTCACTGTGTTGAACAAGAAAATACTATTTTTATAAACACATTTATAGTCTGGTTTGTGAATTAGTATATGCCTGGTTTATACATTTACAAGAAATTTTGGTTATATAGCATGCTAGTAGCACCTATTTTTAATTTCATCTTTGTTTTGTTCCATAGGTGTTGATAACAAGAAAATGAAAAGTGTTAAAGCGCGGATAAATATATTGGTCCAAGTGAAACTGTAGCTAATAAAGGTTCGCTCTCTACTTCATATTTTAACAAGAATGTTTTGTTATATAGCATGCTCGTTCATAGTTCTGATGTACTCTGCAAGATGTCCTTTTAAAGTTGCAAAGTTGGTCATATAACTTGTATATGTAGCTCTTTCAACTTGAAGCTCTTGTTTGCACATATTTTTGATTTCATATTTTTTTTGATAATATTGTCCTTTTAATCTTGTTTTATAATATTAAAACATTGCATTTTATATTTGGAACCTTATTCCATTACGCTGATTTTTTACTGAACTATAACTGAATTGTACTAAAGGGAAAAAATATTAGAAATGAATATTAGAACAAAATTGAACAAACTAATTAAGTATTGATCACATAGCACTAGTCAAAATCAATTTTCTAATAATTTACTTTTACTTACATTTGTCCACTTCACCTTATTCTCACATTCAACACTTTTTAGTTTAGTTCATTTTAATAACATTCTCTCACACTTTAACACCATTTCAATATATTTCCAACACATTTCAATTCAGTTTAAGTGGACATGGCTGTAGCTATAGTTTATTATTATTATTTAAAATAAAGGAATAATGAGTCCTTGAAAAGGGTGGAACTCCGTAATGTTGTTGAACAAAATTTCCTCAGTTTGTGTCAAAGAGTCATGCTGTCTTCCCGGCTGAGTTCTGCGCGCTATGCACTCCCCTACCTGCAAACGATCCATCCCTCCAAAATCCGACATTTCTCATCTGAGCCCACTTCATCAAAATCCAATCTTGATGTTAACCCCTCAGTAGTTCTCGAAACCCTCTCTTGTTACAACAATGACTGGAAAAAAGCACTGGAATTCTTCATCTGGGCTGAAGCGCAACCTGGGTTCCAGCACACGCCCGAAACCTACAACCGCATCATCGACATTCTCGGTAAGTTCTTCGAGTTCGAAACCGCCTGGAATTTGATTGGTAGAATGGGGAAGCCCGATAGGACTACTTTTCGCGTTTTGTTCAAGCGTTATGTTTCGGCTCATCTTGTGAAAGAAGCCATTGATGCGTTTAAAAGAATGGAGGAGTTTGACCTCAAGGACGAGGCTTCTTTTTCCAATCTGATTGATGCTTTGTGTGAGTATAAGCATGTGATAGAGGCTGAAGAACTGTGCTTTGGAAAGAATAAGGATTTTAGTGAGGTGAGGTATTATCAGCTGGACACTAAGATATATAACATGATTCTTCGCGGGTGGTTTAAAATCGGGTGGTGGAAGAAATGCAGGGAGTTTTGGGAAGAAATGGATAGAAGGAATGTTCAGAAAGATTTGGTTTCTTATACTATATACATGGATATACTGTGTAAGAGTGGGAAGCCTTGGAAGACTGTGAAGTTGTACAAGGAGATGAAGCAGAAGGGGATTAAATTGGATATGGTTGCGTATAATACGGTTATCCGAGCTATTGGGATTTCAGAAGGAGTGGATGTGTCTATCAAGCTGTACCGTGAGATTGTTGAATTGGGATATCAGCCGAATATTGTGACTTACAACGCGATTATCAAGCTTCTGTGTGAGAATGGGAGGAACAAGGAGGCTTACGATATGCTCAATCTGATGTTTGAGAAGGGGTGTGAGCCGGATGTGAAAACCTACCATTGTTTTTTCAGATGCCTGCAGAAGCCGCGAGAGATGTTAGGGTTGTTTGATCGGATGTTTGCAGGTGGGGTGAAGCCTACCATGGATACGTACGTGCTGCTTATGAGGAAGTTTGGCAGGTGGGGATTTCTTCGGCCTGTTCTTATTGTTTGGAATAAAATGGAAGAGCTTGGGGTGAGCCCGGATGAACATGCGTACAATGCTCTAATTGATGTCTTGGTTGAAAAGGGTATGGTGGATATGGCGCGCAAGTACGATGATGAAATGGTAGAGAAAGGACTTTCCGCTAAGCCAAGACTTGAACTGGGGACCAAGGTGATTACTAGTGTATCTGATCAAGGTTAATTTTGCTCTATATACCTCATTCAGTGGCTATTCTTATGCAACCTGCCACTGAATTTTAGACGGTTTTTCAATGTGTGATGTTGGAAGTTTTTGCCAATACGAGCTTTCTTGGTTGCACATGAGGATCTTGATATCGCCTGGATGAGAAGTACCGCCACTTTTACTAGGAAATGCTGGCGAGACACTCAGTATCTGAGAGGAGATGTATGCAACTTGTTTAGGCTCTGAGAGTCGATGAAATCCTTGCCAGAAGTTCATGCCTTAGTGATTTAGTTGGCCAGAATGTGGTAGCAAAATCTCTTTCTGAATGCCTTTGCTTTACTGCTGCATCTTGCATTGCTATCTCTCGAGCAAGTCAACTCCGATGGTGGACTGGCGGTTAGTGGGCGGCATGCCTAATGGAAGACGGTTAGAAAAAGAGGAATTAGTTAGATTTAGGAATCCTTACTTCTTCTGAAATTTTGATTAGCTTAGCATTCAAGTTTCCATGGCTATTGTACAAACGTTAACGCTGTGTGTGAATTGAAGGATTTGAATTTGGTTTTTGGATTTTGAGAATATGGACTTGGACTTGAAATTGAAATTTTGAGTTTAGACTACAAATCTTTATTTGGTATAGATTTGGATTTTGAATTGAAATTGGGATTTTCGACTTTTTTGTTGAGGTGAATTGACAAAAATGCCCCCGGGCCATCCCAGGATTTTATAAAACCGGCCTATTCGAAATCGAAAGGCTGGCCCGCTATTCCTTTAGAAAACACTCATTATTTTCTTAGGCGACCTCTCTTAAACCCTGAACCCTATTTACGTCCCCTAACTCACAGAATTCATCTGAGAAAAAAAGAGGCCGGAGAGAAAAAATGCAGCAGGATGAGGTCATATGGCAGGTCATCAGGCACAACCACTGCAGTTATATGGCCAAGTAAGCTCCGCTACCTCAATCTCTAACGAATGAATCTGTTGTTGTATTAAATTTTTATTTTCCGTGGTTGAATTTGGTTGTTTTAATGTAGGATTGAAACCAAGAACTTTTGCCGGAACCCGTACAACGTGACTGGGCTTTGCAATCGGAGCTCCTGCCCTTTAGCTAACAGTCGCTACGCCACCATCCGTGAAGTAGAAGGTAATACTCTCAGTTTTTGTTCCCTTTGGCATAAAGGTGTTTTGTTTTGACAATGGCATAAAGGTGTTGATTTTGTGGTGTTCCTGTGGGTTTTATGGTGTTTCTGAGATGGGTTTTATGGTTTTATCGTGTAATTTTGTGCGTTAGTTGAATTTTTGTGTTTGTGGAGACGGTTGGAAGTGTCTGATGGTGCTTCATTTTAGTGCTGGAGTGATACCTAGGTCAACTTAGAGAGAAACTATACCCTTTTTTCATCCCGTAACTTCTTATTTTATGCTGAATGGAATATTGAAGCTGTTTGTGGGTGGCATTAGGTTCGTTGTGGGATTATTTTTAGGTTAGGATTGGGCCTAATTTGGAGGCATGGTTGTATTGTAACAAAGAAATAAAGAAAATTTGGAGGCATGGTATTACTTGTATCAAAGTTTGGAGGCATGGTTGTATACGTATCAAAGAAATAAAGAAAATTTGGAGGCATGCTAAAGTAATAAAGAAAAGGTGTCATCTTTCATGAAATAGAAGTTTTGTGTGCATGCTATATCCAAGTTGATGTTTCCTGAGCTGTTTATTCTGTATATGTTACATAATCATCTATATATCCCAGTCCATGCAACACCAGAATATGGTCTTCCTTTGTTCTGATTCCGTATCTCTTGCAGGGGTATTCTATCTGTACATGAAAACAATTGAAAGGGCTCATATGCCAAACAAACTGTGGGAGAGAGTTAAACTGCCCAGGAATTATGAGAAAGCCCTTGAAATCATTGACAAACATATGGTAACTTAAAATGATAATTTTGTCATCTATTTATGAATTGCATGCTCACATACAATGTTAATCATCTATCTGCGTTTGTCAGATGTTTTGGCCAAAGTTACTTCTTCATAAAACAAAGCAAAGGTTAACTAAGATGACTCAGATGCGCATACGCATGAGGAAGCTTGCTCTGAAGACACGGTTAATCTCCTGAACTCATGTTTCCATTTTCTTGTTGACTTTATCATTTGTCTTGTTTGAGTTATCTTCGTGTTTGATCTTAATTCAAGGCATTTGACAACTGAACACTATAGCTGCAACTCTAAAATATTTAGTAGAGCTCAGTTAGATATGATTTATTACGAGGAGTTTTTATGATATATTTGATTTAGATAATTACATCTTTTTGACAAAGAGTTTCTCAAAATGCATGTGATAAATTTATGTTTGTATAACTGAGTATATGCATTTAACCAGATTATAACCTAGCTCTGTTTGTTCCTTTCAGGGAAAAGATAATGACCACACCTAGAAAAACAATAAAGAGAGAGAGTCGGAGGGAAGAAAAAGCAGAAAAGGCTGCAGTTTTGGAGAAGGTGCGTTTATAGTGGCTGTGATATGAACAATACTTTATTTGTGTTTTTCATAATTTTTGCTACTGATACTTATCAAATGACATTTGCAGAATATTGAAAAGGAATTGGTTGAACGACTTAAGAACGGAGTTTATGGTGAGCTATATAACTATCCTTTCAATAAGTTTGAAGAGATTCTTGACCAGCAGGCTGTCAAAGAAGTTGAAGATGAGGTATGTTACTTTCCTTTCTGTATTCCCTTTTATCTTTTTGGACGTTTTTTTGTACTCCTTTCCTGATTTTATATCATTAGGAGGATCTGGAGGTTGAATATGTTGAAGGTGATGAAGAGGAAGATGAGGTCTGTTACTTTTCTTTCTGTTTCCCTTTTATCTTTGTGGACGTTTTTCGTGTTCTTTTCCTGATTTTATATCATTAGGAGGATCCGGAGGTTGAACTTGTTGAAGGTGATGAAGAACTTGAAGAGGAAGATGATGATATGGAAGACTTGGGTGACTTTGCATTGGGTAAGGATGACAGTACTGGTAAACTTTGCACTGTTTTATCGTGCTCATACAAAAAGTGGAGTAGATATTTGTTAAGTCTGACTTGATAATGTATTTGTTAATTCGGATTGATAATTGTTGGTGCAGCCGGAACTGATGATGATGAAGAATTCGCTGGACCATCTCACGGTAAGAAAAGGAAAGCTGACAAAGATGATGAGCAAACAAAGAAACGAGGAAAAGTTATCGTTGAGGTTAGACACACTTATCTGAATTCTCCGTTATTTCCCCTTTCATACAATGCACATAGATTCCACCGTCTTTTGTAATAACCGGATGACTGTTTTTGTCGTTTGCTAGGTTGAGCACGAACGTGAAAGCAAGAGACAGACGAGAGTACAATAGATGCAATAGAAACAATGCGCGTGTTTATGTTGTTTGTGTTTAGACTTCGTTTTGGAACTGTTAAACCGATGAGGATGCTTTTGATAGTAGTGAGGCCATTTTGTATTTAAAGGATTAATATTTTTATTTTGTTTTGAGCCATATGTTTAACCTGGCATAATCTTTACTGGAGAGTTTGTTGTGTTTTAGTAGTTTAGATAGAAAAACAGTAATGGTATGTTTGTTGAAGTCCAGGCTGTGAAACACCGAATCATGTTGTCGATGCACACGGAGCACCTAGCAGTATTATCGATATATGATGCATTTTCCTTATAAATTTTTTTTTTTTTTTTGGGTCAAATTTACCACCCTTGGATGGTGGGAGATATATTGGGCCTCCCTAACCCTAATAAAAGCCAAAAATGGCAATAAGTTTGCACCAAAAAAGGTGACTTACAAAAAGGAGAAAGATCTCCTGAGCAGCAGAGACTGCTCCAAAAATGGGATCTCACAAAATGGGGATCCAAGATAGCTATTTAGTGTACATAACTCATGACCCCAGAGCCTGTAAGTGAATTGGCTAAGCAAAACACAAGTTGGCACCAGGGATGGAAATGACATTAAAAGCATATCACTAATAATCTAGATTTTTACGTAGGTTGGCTTCTAAGGCCTGAGCAGATTGAGTCCATATAAGGTTGAAGTTGCCTAGAAAGGCCTGAGCAGAGTGAAGCAGAAACCATAACTGCACAAGAAGCAGCATATTAGTAGCACCTATTTCTACATACTCTGATTGAAGGAGTTCCCAAAGTATCAAGATTCAGGAGGCCTTTGATCCTCTGTGGGAGAGACTGGAGAGAGATTGAGCCAGTAAGCTGTTCTGAAAAAGCCATTTTAGCCAGAGCATCAGCAGAAGCATTGGCCTCTCTGAGAATATGAGAGACTAGACCAGCCTTTTGCATTAAAGGGTATACAAGATTAAACACAAGCCAGGGGCAGTTGTTTAAATCTTGTATAGCCTTTACAGCCTGAGAGCAGTCAGATTCAATCATGTACTGAGAGGTCATAGCTTCTGCCAATTTTATACCAGTAGCAATAGCATGGATTTCTGATTCCAGTGGGGAAGATGCATCAATATAGTCTTTGTACAAGGAGACAACAGAACTAGCAGAGTTTCTAATTATAATACCAATGCCAGCTTTTTTATGTTGGTGCCATGAGGCATCAACATTCACTTTAAGGCCATGAGTAGGGGGTAACCACTTAACTGGGAGAATAATGGGATTAGGAGGCCTAGCATGCAAAGGTAATATACAAAGACCAGCAAGTTCTTTGTCAAATGCAGATGTAATGATAAAAGGCCTTGCACATAAAGTATGAAAAATATGGTTCCTGACTGAGAGTTTAAGTGTATCAGGATGGGGATCAATATCTTCAAAAATTCTGGCATTCCTAGCTTTCCAAAGAAACCAACAGATATAACTAGGGATGATGTGAAACAAAGTAGAGTGCAATCTAGTTTGACCTTGATATGACCAGTAGTAAGAAAGTCTGTTCCATAGAGTTGAAAAATGTTGGTCTCTGATTCCCATCAGACCATGGAAGTCAGACCATAAAAATTTGGCCACAGAACAATCATTAAAAAAATGATCAATATAATCATTATCATAGCAGAAAGGACACTTAGATGGCATGTTGAATCCCATTTTCATAAGAATATCTGGGAATGGCATAAATGCATTGATAAGTTTCCACATAAAAACACTCACTTTTTTCTGAATTCTAGGGTTCCAGACTTTGTGGAGAGAGTCTGAAACATTTCTAGAATTTTTCAGAGCCTGATAAGCAGTCTTAAATGTGAAGTTACCTCTAGGATCAGGCATCCAAATGAGCCTATCAGCCCTCCCTTCATAGCAAACACTTTCCTGCAAGATGTGTAGAAGATTTGAGTCAGTCATATCTGATAGAGAGGGGAGAAATGTATGTATGTCTTGGATAAAATTGGAAACTGAGCAGGAGAGGGGAATGGTAGTGGATTCTGGAGCAATAATTAGACTGATAGGTCCAAGACCAGTCCAATTAGAGTGCCAAAAACTACACCTTCCTTCACCATGAATAACCCTAACCAAGCTCTCAGCCTTGGCATCAACTGACATGATTCTTTTCCATATAGGAGAATTTCTGTGAGATTTTGGCAGAGACCAGAGGAACTGAGACCATAATGTTGTAGCATGCTGAAGCTTCCACCACAGTTTCAAGGAGCAGGCCTTTACTATGGTGTGGATGGATCTCAGTCCTAGGCCATTTTGGTCAATAGGGTAGCAAAGATGCTCCCATTTCCTCCATAATTTTTTTAGCTTCAGATCTGTCTCACCCCAGAAAAATAGGGCTAATAATTTCTGGATTTTTCTGATCACAGTAACTGGAGGGGCCATCACACACCAGATGTGTTGAGAAATGGAGAAAATACAAGATTTAATCAATGTAATTTTCCCCCCAGTTGATAGCCACTTGTTTTTCCAGTTGGCTAATCTATTTTGAATTCTCTGCACCAAAGGCTGGAAATAAGAAGTTAGAGCTCTGCCAGTAAAAATGGGGACACCTAAGTAGGTAAAAGGAAAAGAACCATGTTTCATTCCCAGTATGGATTTAACCTGGTTCAATTTTGACAGAGATGCATGTTTACTCAGGAAAAATTCACTCTTTTCAAAACTGATTTTTTGACCTGTTGTTTGCTCAAAAATGACTAAAAAGGATTTTACTCTAACTAGACTGGACTTAGATGCTTTCATAAAAACAATGGTATCATCAGCATAGCTGGGGTGTGAGACAGGACAAGGACCAGAGGGGAGATTAAAGTATTCTAATTTGCCTATGGAAAAAACATAAGCAAGACTTCTAGTAAAAGCCTCAGAAAAATATTAAAGAGAAAAGGGGATAAGGGATCACCCTGTTTAATGCCCCTAGTAGCTCTAAAAAATCCATGAGGTTTTCCATTTATAAGGACAGAGAAGTATGCATTGCTCAGATTTTTCATTATACACATAACTGTATTACCATTAAAACCTAGTTTACGTAAAATTTTGTTCAAAAGACCCCAATTAACTCTATCAAAAGTTTTTTTAAGATCTAATTTAAGGATGCAGTTAGGGTTCCTAGACTTCCTATCTAAGAATCTGATCATTTCCTTAACATAAATGACACCATCAGAGATATCTTTATGTTGCATAAATGCAAACTGGTGGGGAGAAATAATTTTAGGCATCAAATGTTTCATTCTTTCCATGATAAGTTTGGAGAAAATTTTATTGATGAAATTAGATAGACTTATTGGTTTAAAGTCATCAAAGGTTGATACCACATCTTTTTTGGGAATTAATGTAATCCATGTAGCAGTAATGCCTACAGGGATATTGACACCACTTAGAAAATGGTTCACAGCATTGAGTAAGTCATGTTTTATTATTTCCCAGGCTTTAGTGAAAAATTTGGAAGAGTAGCCATCAGGCCCAGGGCTACTGTTTTTATTCATGCCAAAAACAGTAGCTTTAAGCTCTACCAAGTCAACAGGTTTGACTAATTGTTCATTATCAGCATCATCAATTAGTCTGGGAATTTGGCTAGTAAAATGTTGATAGAAATCACCTTGAATGTTGCAAGGAGGTTCTGATAACAAATCTGAATAGTATCTGACAGCTTCAGACTGTATATCATTCATATCATCCAGCCAATCCCCATTAAATTTTTTAATTTTTGTGATGCTAAGTGAACTATGTTTTTCCCTCACTGTATGGTGGAAGAATTTTGTATTTTCATCACCATCTTTGAGCCATTTAATTCTGGACTTTTGTTTCCAGAATTTTTGTTGCTCTTTGAGGGCTCTGAGATGCAAGGCTTTTAATTTTTTGATTTTGATAAGTTCATCAGTTGAATTATCATTATCATATATTATTTCTTGCAGCCTCAAATTTTCAGCAGCTTGTTTGACATTATTCTCAATTGAACCAAAATTTTGCTTGTTCCAAATTTTGATTCTGAGTTTAAGTCTGTGCAATTTTAGGTGAAAACCAAGCATGCCAAAATGGTCCATAGGTTGATTCCAATCAGTTTCAATAACTGATATAAAGTTTTCTCTATTGAACCAGACATTCAGGAACCTAAAAGAACTAGGGGAAGCTATAATGTTACTGCCTATATTAAACAACATTGGAGAGTGGTCTGAGGTATCTCTATTCAGTATGTGGATAGAAGAAGATGGAAACTTCTGCATCCACTCCTGAGAGCAAAGGCCTCTATCCAATTTTTCAGTGGTGGGATTCCTTAGCCAATTATTGGACCAAGTAAAATTGTTACCAACTGTGTTTAATTCTAGAAGAGCATTTGCAGAAATAAACAGGTTAAATTCTGCCATACTCCTAGAGCTAGGCTGTGAGGGACCTCTATATTCATCAGGTGATTTAATTGTATTAAAATCCCCTATTAGAAATGAGGTTTGCAAATTTCTATGAGATAGTGCATCCCAAAGAAAAACCCTGCCAGGGACAGTCCTTAAGCCATAGATAAAATTTCCCTCCATATTGGAGTTAAGTCTATAGCTAAAGATATCAACTGACAGAAACTGTAAGTGATCCTGCTGTAGAGTGATTTTTATTGACTCATTCCACATAAGCCAAATTTTACCACTCTGTGAAGTAAGGAAATTACTGAAATGAAGTTCTCTCCTAAATTTGTCACATTTATGATTTTTGTGCCAAGGTTCTATAAGACACAAAAGCTCAATTCTGTGTTCTCTGATCAAATCAGAAAGTCTAGACATAGAGGTTTTCATGCCTCTCACATTCCAAACTAAACATCTAATTTTAATGGTGTCAGGTATTAAAACTGATTTTTAGTGCTTTTAGCCCTAGTAAGAACTAGGTTTGGAGATGGAGGTTTGGCAGACTCTATAGGAGTGAATTTTGTGTTTATTTGAGTAAAGAAAGTGGTTATCTGTGATTTGCCAGTAGTCACTGGGGCTACTGGCTCATCAGGAAGACCATCTAGACTCAAATTAGATTCAGTATTAGGAATTACCTGAGGAGGTTCAGTCAAAAGGTCATCTTCTGAGGACTCAGAGGCAGTTGGAGTGCCTGAGTCATTTTCCTTGTCAGCATCAGCTAGAGGTAAGAATCTGTTGTTTGATGAACTAAGAGAGTCAGAAAATTTGTTAGGAGAAGTATTAGAATTGACCATAGTAGAGAACTTACCTGTAACTACTATCATATCATCTTGAGCATAAGCAGTTTTGAGGGGGTTCAGGTTGAGAGCCTGTTGGAGTAGGTGATGGTCAGGGTTCAGTTGGGAGGGTGAGAGGTTGGGAATAGGGGTAGGGGGGGAGTTGATTAAAGGTTGTGATGGAGAGTCTAAGTTGGATGGAAATGTAAGCTGAGGAAGTTGTGTATGAGTGAGGAGAGAGGAGGACTCTCTGAGATGAGCTGGAGTAGTGACTGAAATCAGAAAGGGGTTGGGGGCTCTTTTTTTCTTGGGAGCTTTGGTTTTAGCAGCAGGGATTTTGGTAATTGCTTCAAGGTCTTTTGTGTGTGGAGAGAGACCAGAGGGACCTGCCTCAGCAACATGAGGAGGAGCAACATCATCAAAGGCCTTTTCAGTACACTTGTCATCTTGCCTTATATCAGAGACAATGGCTATAGGAGAGGAGGCAGGCTGATCATCTTTGGTAAGATCAACAATGCCAGAAACAGGCTGAGCCTTTTCTTTTGGTTCAGAAACAGTGATGGGAGCTTTCTGCTTCAGATTTGGGGTAGGCCTAACTTGATGTCTAAGCTCCGGGTGCAGAACTAGGCAATTTGAGTCTTCATGACCAAGCATGCAACATTTATTACAATATCTGGGAAGGTCTTCATATTCAACGCAGAGTTTGATGGCTGAGGGACGAGTAAAAGAGGATGTAGCTGCATCCATCTTTATGAAGGTGCCAATTTGGTTACCAATAGATTGGATCATTGTGGAGTTATGGTAAAAAAACGGTACCTTCGGAATGGTAATTCACACTGGGACAATAGAGGACTCTTCCTCCGGGCAGAAATCGATGGTCCACTTGAGTACTTTCATTTGGGATCCGCAGAGACTCCATAGACCTTTGATCCAACATCTCTGATAGTCTTCTGCATCGTCAAACCTGATCAAGATATGTCTGAAATCAACAGATCCTATTTGGAATTTGCCGGTGAAGCCAACCGATTGGAAAGTTTGGTGGAGCCGTTCCATAGAGGGTTTTCCACGGGCAAACTTGCCTATGAGAGCATTTGAGTAGTGGGATGCTAAAGATTCAGCCTGAGAACGAGTAACAATGCAGGCGATTTCTCCTCGGAAGTGATTGATAGGGGTAATTTCAGGGTTGACGGGTAGTGATGTAGATAGGGGAGGTGGCCGATTGGTTAGAGCTGACAGAAAAGATTTTCCGGCGGCGTTGCCACCGCTGGGTTGCGGTGGCATAGCCATGGGGATAGCCGTTGTGTGACCGTTATAGATCCGTTGGGGAGGAGGAACGGAAAAATAGTCGGGAAATCAATGGTTCTGAAATTTAGGAGCAGTAAATGGGTGAGGAAAGAGAGAGCGTTTTGGGAATGAGGAGAGAGTCGTTGAACGAACATTAAGGCTAAATAGTGTAAATTATAAAATTATTTAATCTGGGAGTAGAAAAAATAAAATTTACATTAAATAGTGTAAATTTAATTTAGAATTCAATAAAATTTATAGTTTATACTAGTATTACACACTTCTTAACTTTTAGAAAGTCAATTAGGAGTATTTAAAAGAAAAGAGTACAAAGACAACCAGAGTATTCATCGAAATTGCCTGATTTTTGGGAAGACAAACTGGAGAGTCAAATACTAGATCATGGAGAAGTAGATAAACTTAAATTATTTTTAGTAAATTACATTTTATAAATTAGCTAAAAAATTAACAGTCTAATATAATACACTAGACTACAGTTATTACTTGATTAATTTAACGTTATATTTTTTTTTAGAAGAAGAAATTTTAACATTTTATCTATTTTAACATTATATCTATTGAAATGTGTCAAAGGTTGCGAGTTACAAGTTCTTAAAATACATGAACCATATTCATTTAATATTAAAACAAGATTCGAAGTTTTAGGGTGAGGTCATCTCACCATAAACTTATGATAGAACTCATGAGTTCTCATATGTTTATGTGATAATTTTACGTATTTGTAATATTTGTTGTTTGTTCTAACACAATTAATTCACCGATAATACTTAATCAAACTAAAAAACTTAGCAAAAGGAGGAATGTACAATAAATGATCGAAACACTTGAACTATTGATATATTTAAACTATTTAAATGATATGTTTGTTCAAATAGATGATTAAAAGTATCATATTGTGAGTCTAATAATATAAACACATAACTTTTAACTTATAAAATTGTGATATGAAAAGCGGTCATACCATAAACTTATGGTGAGACCATCCTAATCAAGACTTTCTACGATTAGGGTGGTTTTTTTTAATCCAAAACCGGTTAATACAGTTAAAATATTATTAACCCTTAAAATATGACTAAATGCTAGTATTTACTGAAATCATTGTCTCAATCAGTTTTTTTTAGAACCAAATTTATTATCATTAAAATAGAAAAGGAGTACGTACATAGGTTCTGACTAAGGCATGTTGTCAAATTACGTTCCTTTTCTAGAAAACAACGATTAACCTTTACTACTGCAAATTCTACAAGAAAATCTAGTAGTCGCCTGATATTATGTATGATGTTTTATACCTCAATTGGGGCCATAATGGGATGTCTGATTGCTTGCCGGAGCTGAATTGAATCTGCTACCAGATAACACATTGTCTTCTGTGTCGCTGTCCTGCTCTTAATGCGCGCCAGCTAGATTCTGCCTCTCATTGTAGGGGATTGACAGCTGAGAAGAAATATGAACCTGAGATATCAGTTTCCGAATTCCATCCCGGTTTCCATAATCTCCATCCCGTCGCTCCTAATTACAATTGTTTTCTGTATGATCCATCAAAACTGATGATGCAAGCCTGTGGAAGTGCCTCCCTGGATTCTCCTTATCTGATCATCTGAACAGTTGTGTGATGATGTTCCTTATTGATTGCAGCAGTATCAGCTCCATCCAAATCATTCTGTATCTCAGCTTGTTGATGCAAATTTCGTTGTGTGCAATCTAGTTCTGCCTGAAACTATTATACACACTGCACATGTGAGACATCTGTTTGTTTAAAGACTTCACAGTTCATGTGTTTCCATATTTTCCTAAGCATGAGGATGGTTTTAATGAGTTGTTGCGGATCTTGTGTGTTTTCCACTACTTGAAAAAATCATGTGTTGAAATTGGAATTAGTCATCTGTCCCAGAATCGCGTTTGCAGTCGTCCATATTTATCTGTATAACCATGCAATGAAGAAATAGATGAGTTTCCTCTTCCAGTGCCATAGAACATCTCTTGCACATCCATTATCATCTAGTTTTCTCTTAACTATATTATCTTCTGTGACAAAAAATCCAGTTAACAACCTCCAAATAAAGATTAAATGTTTCAATCAGTTACAAATGAAAGCCGTCCACTGTGATTTTTACAATTCAAAACTAATGAGAATAAGATATTAAAACTCCATTCAAATTGCAATAATAATCTAATAACTATAATGTGATAGTAATCGCATCAATATTAATGCTAGGGATTGTTTTGAAATGGCCATTCGAAAATAATAAATAGGAGCGGAGGAGAAAGTAGAAACCGACTACACCGGTTGCCGGTTTCTATTACAGGGGGAGAAGCACGTTTGAACTTGGAATTTTAGTTTTACCCCAACTACAGTAATCAAAGGATTGTAAGGAAAAGCTGGAGAAGAAACAGGGGAGTACTACTTTCAACCCAAAACGAGGTCTCTCCTTCTTTCAATCTACTCATTCCAGTTGATTTGCTCATCTTGTTAGGGGTTTAGCTTTTGCTCCCTTTATGTTTCTTTTTGTTTCGCCTATGTTTTGTTTAAGGTTTTTACCTGTTTGTGTGAATCTGGTGAAGTTCTGAACTTTGTAGCTCAATTTTGAATTTCGGGCGTGTAAACTTTTCTGGGATTGTTATTCTCTTCGTTTGAATGATTTATTATTGATTCACGGTTTGAAAAAGATCTGAACTGTCTTTTTGTTGAGGGGATGAGTAAAGTAAGGTGATTCTGTATGTGATCTTGAAATTGATCGGGAGCTGTTTGTGAATAGTCCTTGTATCCAGTCAGGGATGAATGGAGAATAATTTTTGAAATTTGATAAATTATTGTTTAGTAAAGGAGAATTTGTGTGCTTATTCTTGTTCTTTCTGTACAGATTTATGAAGTGGAAGGAGAAAGGGAAAATTGTACTTAAGCTTTACTAACCAAATTCCCTCATTGCTACAGGCTTCGGTGTAACTTAGAATGATTGTTTGGCTATGGTTTGAGAACGTTGATTTTGGTGTTGGTTGCTGAATTCTGAAATTCATATGGAAAGAGCTAGGGATGATATTAGGATCTGCCGTTGTTATCGTGCTTCTGGCTTAAAAAATGCGATCTTGGACACAGATTTGATATCGAATTTTCCTGATAGATATGTTGTTGGGAGTCAATTAGGATGGGGGAAGTTTGGCATTATAAGAGCTTGCACAGATAAGTTAACAGGTGAAGTCTTGGCCTGCAAATCGATTGCGAAAGAGAGGTTAGTCAGGGAAGATGATGTTCTTAGTGTGAAGCTTGAGATAGAAATAATGACTAAGTTATGCGGGCACCCCAATGTGGTGGATCTCAAGGCTGTTTATGAGGTGGAAGATTATGTGCATATCTTAATGGAGCTATGTGCTGGTGGGGAGCTGTTTCATCGCATTGAGAAACACGGGAGATTCCCTGAGTATAAAGCTCGTATTCTTTTCAGACAGTTAATGGAAGTTGTCACTTATTGCCATGAAAATGGCATCACTCATAGAGATTTGAAGCCAGAAAACATACTTATGGTCTCAAAGTCATCCTTGTCCCCAATCAAGCTGGCAGACTTTGGCCTTGCTACATACATTAAAGATGGTACCTTTTGCGATCTTGTCTTTTGTAGTTTGAACTTTTTTTTTGTTGACCAATCATAATCTGGCTCTGATGATTGACAGGGGAGAAGTTGCAAGGCACGGTGGGGAGTCCGTTCTACATAGCTCCAGAAGTGTTGGCAGGAGGTTATGATCAGGCTGCTGATGTGTGGAGTGCTGGTGTTATTCTTTATATTTTGCTTAGTGGGATGCCTCCTTTCTGGGGAAAGACAAAATCAGAAATCTTTGATTCCGTTCGTGCTGCAAAGCTGCAGTTTCATCCTGTTTCTTGGGATCAGATATCGGCATCTGCCAAAGACCTGATTACTGGAATGCTTTGTATCGATCCTTCCAAGAGATTTGGTGCTACTGATGTTTTAGGTATGTTGATTTTATACCATTCCATATATGCTTATTCACTTATTTCATGATCTTGCAATGAGTGCTATCAATAGTTTCATATTATTGTTATATAGTCAAATGGTTTCTTGAAGAAAATTCAATTGGGAGGATATAAGTTATGTTAAGGATTCATCTCTTTAGTATATTGTTTGATCCATGTGATTGACAGATAGCTTTGTTATAGTGGATTTCAGAATTTCTTACATGTATCCCATGATACAATTTGGAAGAATTTTGTGTATTGAAATCATTGATTGCTTGCTTGCAGCTCATCCTTGGATGAATGATTCAATAGAGGAAAGGTTGGAAGGGGACAAGCAAGAAACTGGTCATTTTCAACTGGTGGGAGTGGATAACGGATCTTTTTCAACACGATCTTTGTCTAGAAACCGCGAGTATAGTTTTGCTGAGAGATCATCAGATCAGATTGACTGTAGCCAAGTTGAGAATTCACCTGCTACTACTTGTCGAGCATCCCTTTTATCTTTTTCAGCTGATCACTCACCTGGCACGATGCTGGGAGGATTTTCTTTTGAGAGTGCTGATTTCTCGACCCCTCTTTCCTCGATGCCAAGCTTTACCTTCTTCAGCCCTACCCCTACAGTTGATCAACCCGATAGAATAGCCTTTGATGCTAGAGCTTTAACGACCAATGAAGGTAATTTTGGAACGTTTTCAGAAAAAGAAGTCTTTTAGATACTTTATTCTACACAATATACAGGCGATGTCGGTTTAAATTGGTTTCATTGAATTTGCAGGTAAACTCTCTTTTAGCCCTAGTTTTTCACAACCGGAGAGGAACAAGCTGAGTGTTGAAGTTGAGCAAAGGACGGAAGTTTGGAAGGGGGTTGTGAATGGAACGAAGATTTCAAGCAAGCGAAACCACACTATAGGGCTTGGTGAGCTTGACAAACTGGAACTGGTGGCTGATGAGTCGGTCATTCGCTGGCTGTCGTGCACTTGTCTCACTAGTTCTACTTCAATAAGATCCTTAGTGTGCTAGTAAACAGGTTTCTTGCTATAGATGATTGATACATGACTTTTGTCTGTGATTGTCTTTCTTCCGTGTTGATTCTTTATCATTTTGTATGCAAGCATTTGTTGTCTGATTAGTGTCAACATCAGCAGGTTTACTTAAACATGAACTCCCCCCCCCCCCCCCCCCCCCCCGTTCTTGACAAAGGGATACAATTTTTGTTTTGCACAAGCATAATTAACTACAGAATGTGCATTTCAGAATTTAAAAGAAAATGAGCCACAGACGGGATCGATGAAAATAGAAGTAGAAATGCAAGACAAAAGTCACAAACATCTAAAACCAATTCAAAAAGGTTGTAATTATTAATTAGCAGCATTAAATTCAGGTCATAATCATACTATGTAGTACACTTATCAACCTTCCGTAAATTACAGATCTCCTGCCACATCAAAATCCCAGCAACAGACAAAACCTCACTAATTCTTGTAGTCACATTGACCATTGAAAAACAAAATTTATAAGCTCATCTTCTAAAGGACCCGAGGTTGATGTACAACATGATGATCATCCAAAGCAAATCCTCGTGTTCAAGCTGATGGAGTGTATTCTTTAATTAGCTCAGCTAGTTTATCCCTCTCGTCCACAGACCTAGTTCGAATTGAAAACATCCGTGCCTTAACAGTCTCACTATCATCACCGTCGCCCTAAAAACACCATTGTCAATTAAGTTCATAAGTTTTTGCACCGAAGAAAAAAAGCCACAGATCAATAATAGCATGGCTTCATTTTCATCCTAGATCTCATAAATTGCCATGTTGCACTTGGCAGTGAAAACACAAGTTAATATACTTCATATATGTCAACAATTGATATGACCATGGTTCCATGCAGCAAAACCAAATAAACTAGATATACACAGTAAAAAACAACAGGCTGAAACCATGACACGGCCGAAGGCAGCAAAAAATTTGGAAAAAAATCTCAATATACGGGTATAAAGAAAGGATATCTCACCGTCGTATGAAATATGGCAAGAATTGAATTTTTCTGGAACGTGGTCTTGATGCCAGGATATATTGATGCATTAAGCAACAGTTTTCCAACCTGAAAATGGGTAAAAATACATTCAAGCAAACTGAGTTGTACTTCTTCGGATTGAAGATACAAGTGACATACAAAGTTTGACAAAATCTTAATGCTTAATGAAGTAAAATAATTAAGTTTTTGAACCCATCACCCCAATAGTCTGTGAGAACAGATAATACACAGGCAGCTTTGACAGCATAAAACAGCTACCAAAGAATTTACAAAAATGTTTAAACATTTAAGACCCAGTATAAGCCACATATATTGCTCACCAATGATGATCAAAGGGAGCAGCTATTCATAACCGATACAATTTCTAATAGCATACCAATTGCAAGTTAACAAAATGGAAAATGCAATGAAGAAACAGCTAGTCAATATGAATGGAGCTCAATAGAAAATCATAAAACCACCTACATCATTTCGTACAACAATAGTTGGCTTGGATTCTTTGGTACCCTTGTCAACATCCTCATTACACTTAATAGAAAGTTGACCGTTGCCCTTATTCTTCCACTGATCTTCATCATTTGGATCACTAGACTGGACGGATACAAAGAGAGGATAAATGAAAAAGTTTCCAGCATTTCCATATTTAGCATTCGGATGAACATGAAAAATGACTACCTTGACGAAAAGTTTACATCTGACTTCATGGACCACTTTAATCCCTTTCTCTTCAGCCTTCTTCACAGAGGGGCTACTAGGCTGCTCAGCACTCTCTTCTGTGAAGAAACACAACAAAAACTAATCTCAAAACCAAAAAGATTTTGTTTATTTCCTGACCTACATATTCATGCCATTTGGATCAGACAAATATATATTGGAGTCTCTAAAAATAACCGTGAGATACCAAATTTATGGATACCACAGAAAATAAACACAAAAAAAACATACAGTTTTTTGAGTTTATGTTTCTTATTTTCTTCTGAGTTTGTGATACATTTGAATTTTTTTACGTGAAAGGACATTCAATACTAACCCCCATCAAGGTCATTTGAACCACCAACGCTTATGGAAGCTGAAATTTGATTCTGGTTCCCAGCAGGAGAACTTTGGAGACCTGTAGAATGTATTGGGAATAAGAAGCATGTGAAGATTATTCCCAGATAATGTTGCACTAACATGGTTATGCAGCAAGTAAAGACTAGTTTCAACATATAAACACAAAATGCAAATACAACGATTACTTGCCTAGTTCTAAACCAGTTGCTCTAAAAACTACTTACCAAAAAAACTAAAAGGAGCATTGCTATTGCCAACATTCAAGGAAGCTGAATTCTGATTTTGATCCCCCACAGGAGAACTTTGTAGACCTATAATGAATGGCAATATGAAACACATGTATATTATTCCCAAATATTGTTGTGCTATACAGCAAGCAAAGACTATTCTTAACATGCAAACATGAAATGAAAATACAAATATTATTTTTATCTAGTTATTGCTCTAAACACTGCAAAAAGTAATAAGAGCACTACCATCATCAAGTGAACTTAAGAGACCTCTTGAAAGGTAGATGGCAATAAATAGCACATGCAAAGTATTCCAAAAAAGCATTGCACAATCATAGTTATGCAACAAGCTAAGACTGGTCTATAAACTTAAATGCAAACCAGTTTCTCTAAATTACTTACCAAAAGTAACAGGAGTGTTGCTATTAAAAAGAGATCCAGGCGACCATGAAGCTGCATCGCTTGCAGTTGTGCTGGCTGGAGGTGTCACAGGTTTTCCAAACGATAAACCATTATCTTTTTCCATACTATTAAAAGGAGCTCCAGGTGCCCATGGAGCTGAAACACTTGTAGTTGTGCTGGCTGGAGGGATCACAGGTTTTCCAAATGACACACCATTATCTTTTTCCATGCTACCAAACCCCATATTGCTATTAAAAGGAGTTCCAAATACCCCTGATGCTGTGAAGCTTGCAGTAGTGCTGGCTGGAGGGGTCACGAGTTTTCCAAACGACACACCATTATCTTTTTCCATGCTATCAGACCCCGCCTTGCTATTTAAAAGATCTCCAGGAATCGAAGCTGCAAAGCTTGCAGGTGTGCTGGATGGAGGGATCACAGGTTTTCCAAATGATACAACAAGACCTTTTTCTGAGCTACCGGACCCTATTTTAAGAGAACTGGTATCGGAACCAATTATAGATTCTTTTTCAGATTTTGCAGCATTGACCTTGAGCCAGCTAACCACATCACTAAACTTTTCCTGCAAACGATAAACATTGGAAAAGTAAGGAACCAGGACATTGAACAGGTAGCAGTAAAGTAGCTCTTTTGAAACTGATTTCCTATAACTACAACATGAATATTTATACATATTTTCTGAAACAGTTGGCACAATTAGCTACGGACTGGAAACAATTGCGCATGTTAAACATTCATAATGTGCATTTGCTTGCATTAAAATGCTTAAAATGCCATCCAAAGTGATGTCTTTAACTTCAGGAGAAACAATAATTACCATAATAGTTTTAGCATGGGTTAGGTAGTCCTGAACTCCATCTTCCCAAAGTTCATCCGGGTGCTTCTCCAATTGAGTCCGGATCCAACTGCCAGACCAATCAAAAAACATTTCAATGGGATATTTCACTACAAAGTACAAACAATACAAAAACACCAAATACATGGCAATGCATTTCATCAAAACCATTATGCCAACTAATTTAAGTCTCTCATAAATAAATCAGGACCCATACACGCTAATAACAGAGTATGAATATAAAATCCTGTCTTTTCCCCGTTTATCACTGATCAGGACATCAGTCTTAAAACAAACAAAAACAAAGTATACTACACAACAGCTTCAATTAAAATAATTCTGGCTAACCTTGCGAATTGTGTATTGAGGGCTCTCACATGCTGTCTAGATGCCTCTGCCCTCTGCATATCAGGCGGCAGTAAGTGCTGCTGCTGAGGTGGCTCAGCGCGTTGCGCGCCAGAAAATCCCATAAAAAACTTCTTCTCTACCTACACCTCAAATTGAAAACACCAAGATTACAAGCATGCATTACTGCAAACACAGTTCATTATGCACAGCTACAAAAACAAGCAGCTAATCAAATTCTACTTCTATCTGGAAAACAACCACAGTACCAAGGTTTCCGAAAGATATGTAAACACAAAATCACAGTACCAGGTATCTGCAAAACTATTAATGAAGCTCACCGTATCATTGTTGTAGGGGTTGAACTCGGAACCGGAGGTTTTTCGTTTCGTTGACGCCATCGTTGCGATGAATTGACAGCAGGGATTAGACAAATTGGGGGAAAATTCGCAGGTTTGATTTTGAAATTAGGGCTTTTTAATTTCTCTGTGCCGTATGTATGATGGGGTTAGCTTGAAACGAACAGGTGCAATCTCAGCCGTTGAGCAAAGGTGGGGCAAGTATATTAAATTCCACCCGTTCGATTTGTTTAGTCTAGTGTTCTTGATCTGGACGCCGCCAAATTGCGTGGGCCATTAGGTTATGCAGGGCCCATATTTTACGGGCCGTATTTGATCGTATGCTGTCTGTATTTGCAAAGTATTGTGATAATTTATTTGCATTTCTCTCATTCATTTAATTTATTGAATGTACTATATCAAATTATCAACTTGGTTAGTTCAAATTTACATTATATTTATGATTAGATTTTATTTTTATTTCTTAAAAATATAAATGAAATATCTCTGGTACCATGTTTGAGTGCAGATTGATAAATGTGTGGTGATGCATTTTCTTTTGTGACAGAATAATCATGCTAAAGGGAACTAGAAGAGTTATTGCTCTGATCAATAAATAAAATTAATAAAAAGCATTAAAAATGATGAAACTACGTAGTTTTGACTAAAATCACCACGTAACCACCGCAAGTTCACCATATTTCGGCGCCTACAATTTTCATATATTTCTTTTTGATTTCTTTAATTTTATTCTTTTTGCCAATAATTTGAACAAGAAAGTATATATTCCATGATTTATGTTTTCCGTATCTCTTGCCTCAAGTTTCCTTTTGCACATATTTTTATATATTTGATTTGTTTATATATGATATCAGTATATTTTCATATGGTGTTAGTATATTTAATATTATTTCATTACTTTCTTCTATATAATCATTCTTCACCGAACTAATCCTAATTACAAATCCTTATCATAATCCTAATTACAAATCCTACACTTGCTGTTCATGGACATCGTTATTGGCTGCGACCGTCTTATTCCTCACATATCTTAACCGGATGTGAACAACGAGGGCAAAGCTAAGGTGGTTTCTGTCGAACGGTTCTGCATTTGCAGTGGTAGGACTAATCGTGATGTTCAATTCGGGAGGGACGGTGAGGGAGGTGCGGTATGAAAGTGGAGAAGAGTGGAGCTGTGTCCATGAAAGTTGGAGGGCGTGTGACAATAGAAGACTTGGAGGACTTAGAAGATAATTAATGTAATTCTTGTATATTGTTTGTATGCCCATAGGGTTTAATTTGTAACAGTTAGGACCCTCTCTGTAAGTATAAATACATGTTCAGTATGTCAATACAGATTACGTTGGAAATTAGTCTTTACATGGTATTAGAGGCCTAGATTCCTAAATCCTCTCTTCTCCCATAATTCTTCCGCCTCTCTCTCTAATCTCCCGGCGCCTCACACAAACCCTTCTTCATCGAAATTTTTTATTTTTTATTTTTTTTGTTTTCTGATTTGCAATGGCGTTGAGTGATGACAAGTTCAACATCACCACCATGATCCACTTGCTTCCGGCCAAGTTGGATGCTTCGACGTACCTGCAATGGAAGCAGCAGGTGGCGTATGTGCTCAAAGCTCAGGGTTTATTTGGCCATCTTGATGGCTCCACTCCTTGCCCCGTTGTTCCGCCGCCGCCTATGGACGCGTCTTCTTCCTCTTCCCCGCCCGACGCCGCTGCCAAGGCTGAGCTGGATGCTTACGAGAAAGCTCAGACTGCTTGCCTTGCCTGGCTGACTCTGGATCAGAGACTCTTTGCTGTTCTTCTGGCCTCCCTTTCGCCGGATGCCAGGAATGTTATCTCTCAGTGTTTGACTATGAAGGACATGTGGGATACCTTCACCAACACGTACCAGCACAACACAGTCACAACCGCCTTCAACCTCCGTCAGCAGGCTGGTATGCTTCGTTAGACTGGTACTGTTCAGGATTTGCATCTTAGTTTTTTAAAGATTTTTGATCAATTAGCTGTTTTGAGTGATCCCGCTAGTGAACGGGATAAGTTAATGTGGTTTCTCAACGCTTAAGGTCCTTAGTTTCAACAGTTTAGTGGTCTTGTATCTGTTAGGGACCCTTTACCTTCGTATTTATCTGTTGTTGATGAGACTAGGCGTTACGAGTCTTTTGTGGTGAATCAATCGTTGCAGGGATAGACCGGATCTGGACCGGTGGCATTCGTGGCCAACACTCAGCAGCCAGGAGGGAGCTGGCAGCCAGGAAGAGAAACGGTCGCTCCGGCGACGGCATACCCTCATGGCAGTCTTCCGGTGGTGGTGGTGGTGTGTCCAGATCCGGTCCTAATGTCCAGTGCTATACATGTGAGGGTTTTGGGCATGTTTTGCGACAGTGTCCTTCAGCTGCTCCGCGTCCTGTAGCTGCTCCAACTCAGCCCTATGGTCAACCAGCCCTTGCTGCTCATCCGAGACAATTTCCGCACTCTTCTCAGGCTAATGTGGCTCAACTATATCAGCCGTATGCTTCCCAGCAGTCTCAGCAGTATGCTCCTCCTCAGAACCAGCAGTAACAGCAGGCTCCGCAATACCAGCAGGCTCCACAATACCAGCAGGCTCCGCAGTACCAGCAGGCTCCGCAGTACCAATAGGCTCCTCCGACCTACCCAGCCTTGCAGGCTCCTTTGGATCCACGTCCTTGGTATGTTGACTCAGGCAGCACTAATCACATGAGCTCTACAACATCCAATCCGTCAAGTGTGACTCCTTATAATGGTAATACTCTCGTCTCTGTTGGGAATGGGGCTTCTATTCCTATAGCTGGTATTGTTGATGCTAGGATTAGCCCTACTTTTCACTTGTCTGATGTTTTACTTGTGCCTGCTATCACGAAAAATCTCTTATCGATCAGCAAGTTGACTAAGGATCTTTGTGCTGTTATTGCGTTTGATGATCAGTCTTTTGTTATTCAGCACAAGCTCAGCAAGGCAATCCTGAGCAGGGGGCACAGTAAGGATGGGCTGTATGTGTTAGACAGTGGTGCGGCAGCTTTTATTGCAAGTGTGAAGACAAATAAAAACCGAGCTTCTTTTGAGACTTGACATGCTCGTTTAGGACATGTGTCCTCTATTAATATTTCTTTATTAAACAAAACTGGTTGTTTATCTCTTACTTCTATACTTCCTAAACCTGGGTTGTGTGAACCGTGTGCAATGGCTAAGGGACAGAAGCTTTCTTTTATTGAGAACTCTAGACGTGTTGATCACGTTCTTGATTTGATACATTGTGATTTGTGGGGACCTTCTCCGGTTGTATCTGGGAATGGTTATGCTTATTATGCTTTATTTGTGAATGATTACTCGCGGTTTTCTTGGTTTTATCCTTTGTGCCGTAAGTCTGATTTTGTTGACGTCTACTTCCAATTTGAGGCACTCGTAGAGAATCAATTCTCATCTCGCATCAAGGTGTTTCAAAGTGATGGTGAAACTGAATTCATCAACAACAGGTTGCAGTCACACTTTGGAACTCGTGGAATTCATCATCAAGTTTCGTGTCCATACACACCTGAGCAGAATGGACGAGCGGAACGGAAGCACAGACACATCATGGAGATTGGCCTCTCCATGTTGTTTCACTCACACATGCCACTTTCTCACTGGGATGATGCATTTAGTACTGCTGTCTTCACCATCAACAGGCTGCCAACCCCGGTTATTGACAACAAGTCTCCTTTTGAGGTACTTTTCGGACGTTCTCCTGACTACTCCAATTTTCACCCTTTCGGTTGTAGAGTCTTTCCATATGTCCGTCCTACAGCAGACCACAAACTAGCTCCTCGTAGTCCGCCTTGTGTCTTTTTGGGTTATAGTGCGCACTATAAAGGTTTTCGATGTGTGGATCCAGCTTCAGGGCGTATATACATGACTCGTCATGCTCGGTTTGACGAGAACCATTTTCCATTCTCTACAGCATTGTCAGAAGCTCAGTTATCCTCGCTTGATGTTTGCTCATTTATTGATCCTACGGATCCTGATCTTGAGACTACCTCAGTTGAGATTATACCACCTCTACAGCCTTGCACTTTGTGTGATGAGTCTTCTTCACCAGCACCGCCTACTGAACGTGATGAGTCTGTTCTGGCAACTCCTGTACCTTCGCCAGTACCCTCGAATCCGTCCTCTGGTGGATCTTCTGGACAAGCCTCTCAGACTCCTACTCTGTCTCATGCTTCGCAGGCTCCTCATGTTCCACCTGCTCCTCGCGCCCATCAAATGGTCACTCGTCATCAGGATGGAACTATAGTTGCTCGAAATCTTGGCCCTGATTTCGTGGCTATAGGTCTTCTTGCTGAACTCTTGGTCCAGAAGGAGCCCCGCACGTACAAGGCTGCAGTTAAGGAACCTCGCTGGATTGCTACTATGGATGAGGAGATTGATGCACTTCAGAGGCAGCGGACGTGGCAGTTGGTTCATCGTCCTTCCCATGTTAATGTGGTGGGTTCTAAGCGGGTCGATCGTCTGAAGTACAAGCAAGACGGTTCCATTGAGAGATATAAGGCTCGATTGGTGGCTCAGGGCTTCTCTCAAGTTCAGGGTCTTGATTTTGATCACACCTTCAGTCCGGTGATCAAAGCTGCAACTGTCCGTACTGTGCTTGCTATTGCCACTATGCGAAAGTGGCCTCTTCAACAGTTGGATGTCAAGAATGCTTTTCTGAATGACGTTCTTGATAGTCCGGTTTACATGGCCCAACCGGCTGGCTATCAGGATCCTGCTCGGCCGAATTATGTTTGTCAGCTGAATGAGGCGATCTATGGTCTCAAGCAAGCTCCAAGGGCATGGTTTGATCGGTTCAGTGCTTTTGTTCGTGGACTTGGTTTTGTTGGTAGTCTTTCAGATCCTTCCTTGTTTGTGTTCACACGAGATTCGGTCATTTTCTACCTTCTCATTTACGTTGATGACATTATTCTCACTGGCAATGATGGTGTTGTCATTCGTCGTTTCATTGCTCGTGCGGATCAGGAGTTCTCTGTCAAGGATCTTGGACGCCTCAGCTACTTTCTTGGCTTGGAGGTGACTTATACTACTACTAGATTGTTCTTGGGTCAGGCTAAGTATGCTAGGGACATTCTTTAACGGGCAGGAATGCTGGATGCCACACCTGTCTCTACACCATTTATTCCGTTGTCCCAGCTTCATAGTAGCACCAGCGGTCCATTTCACAATCCAAAGTTGTATCGTTCTCTTGTGGGTGCTCTCCAGTATCTAACCATCACTCGACCTAATTTGTCCTTTTGCAGTCAATTCAGTGAGTCAGTATCTTCAGGACCCACCGGATGATCATTTTGCTGCCGTTACTCGGATACTCAGATATGTTCGTGGCACGCAACATTGTGGTCTAACTTTCACCGCTGATGGTGTTTTTGAGGTTTTAGCATATTCTGATGCAGATTGGGCACGCTGCTTGGAGACACGTCATTCCACTTATGGTTATACTGTTTTTCTTGGTGGAAACTTAGTGTCGTGGAGTGCGAAGAAACAACCGACTGTCTCTCGCTCGAGTTCGGAATCCGAGTATAGGACTCTTGCTAATACTGCTTCGGAGGTTATATGGTTGACTTACATTCTTCGGGACCTTCGTTATCCACTTCTGGGGTCGCCTGTCCTTCTTTGTGACAATAACAGTGCTCTTTCTTGCTGAGAATCATGTTGCTCATAAGAGGGCGAAGCACATTGATATTGATTATCACTTTGTTCGAGAGTTGGTTGCAGCTGGCAAGTTTCGAGTAGGTCATATTCCTACATCGTTACAAGTAGCAGATATTTTCACCAAAGGACTCAATCGTGCGTTGTTTGATTTCTTCCGGTCCAAGTTTCGCGTTTCGATCAATCCGACGTTTCGCTTGAAGGGGGTGTGACAATAGAAGATTTGGAGGACTTAGAAGATAATCAATGTAATTCTTGTATATTGTTTGTATGCCTGTAGGGTTTAATTTGTAACAGTTAGGACCCTCTCTATAAGTATAAATACATGTTCAGTATGTCAATACAGATTACGTTGGAAATTAGTCTTTACAGGGCGTGGTGCATTTGGAGCATATGCATCAGTTAGGCCTAAAAGGCTCATTGTAATGTTTTTTCCCGTTTTTGTTAGTAGTTGTGGTGTATCATCGTGTTGCAACGGCCGCGGGCGCGCGGTTGCTCTAATATTGTCACTCACTTTATTCATCGTCACCTGGCTGCTGGTGAGACGAAACAATGACCTGGACACAAAGCATGCTTCTCCTACACCATCAAGTACAACTGGGATATGTCATCCCAGCTGCCGGTGCCGTTGTCAGAGCTTGGCGGCAGACGATTTCTTTTGAGGAAATCTAAGCTGCAACCTCCAACTTCAACCCTGCCTTAGTGATCGGGACAGGAGGATTTGGAAACGTGTACTTAGGCTATATCGTGAACGAGGATCTCACCGTCACTGCCGTGGCCATTAAGCGATCAAATCCTGGTTCCAGCCAAGGAGCACACGAGTTCATGACAGAAATTAAAATGCTCTCCAATCTCAGGCACCTTCATCTGGTGTCCCTTGTCGGGTACTGCGACGAAGACGATGAGATGATCCTGGTTTATGATTACATGCCCAATGGAACCCTCCGGGACCACCTGTATCGAACGGAGAACCCACCGTTAACATGGAGGCAGCGGCTTGAAATCTGCATAGGCGCCGCCAGAGGGCTGAATTACCTTTACAGTGAGGCCAACCCAATAATCGTTCATAGAGACGTCAAATCCAACAACATTCTGCTGGATGAGAATTGGGTGGCCAAGATATTCGACTTTGGCCTGTTAAAGATGGGAGCACCCAGATGAATCCTTCATGTTAAAGGCACGTTCGGGTACTTAGATTCAGAGTATTTCAACACTAAACAACTCACCAGAAAATCAGATGTGTATGCTTTTGGGGTGCTGCTGTTTGAAGTGCTCTCTAGAAAGGCGGCAGTTGATATGCGATTCAAAGAAGAGCAGCGAAGCCTTCCTGCCTGGGCAAAACACAATATTTTAATGAAGTTGTGGATAATATACTCAATTTAGGTAATTTAATTGTACTTTTATTTACAGCACAAAAAAATAATGTATTTTATAATGAGTGAAATGGAATATTTGCTCACCTAAAAGATTATCATTTATTTAGTAGGAAATTATGGTGTTTTGAATCACTAACCAATAAAAAAAATATTCGATAAGAAATATAAGAATATGCTTTGGCTTATATATGAAACTAATTAGATATTATTAGAATACCTACCATAACCTAGAAAATTTTAATATTTTATTACTATTTTTTGACATTCAATTATCTAATGATGTCAAGTTTATTTTTTGAATATATTCAGTAGGATCATATTTGAAGTTTTGTGATCTAAAATCATTCTCATATAATATTACTATAAAAAAAAGCATCTCTCTTTCAAAAAAAAAAAAAAAAAACAAATCGAGATAATTATAGCAATTATTTAGATAGTTTTATATACAAAGTTTTCAATAAAAGAATTTATATAAGGATAAGAAGTTAAAATTACAAACAAATTTTTTGTTAAATTTTTTACTCAATTTGTAATAGGTTAAAACTCCTCCTTCCTCTCTTTAAGAATTTAGGCAAATTCTCTTGAAAGACCAACTTTTCTAAATGTTTTGAAACTACCACTATATATGTAAACTCAAATGACACATTTTTGTGTTAAAACATTAATCATTTAAAAGTAAACATTTAGTGAAACATGTTTTATTGCGAAAATTTAAGAAAATTCAAGAAATTTCATATAAAAATTAAAATTCTAAGTAATAATATATACAGTATACATTGTATAAGTTAAAACGAATAAATACTTTCATGAAAAGTTGGTAGTTCAAAAAAAAATTTCAAAAATTTATAGTCGGTTCATAATCAATATTGTAAAAATGTATAAAAATCACATTAACAATTATTATTTTTATGGCAACACAATAAAATATGCTTAAATACTCCATTCATATTTTTTTAAACGAAATGTACGTCAGTCACAATTCAAAACATAATTGAATGATTTCAAATATGTCGCGCAACGCGCGATAGAGTTTAGGTAGTTATATAGAAAACAAAATGGACAAAAGATCTATGAATTTCAGCCAAAAGTTTTTGCAATTAGTACACTTCATCCTAAGGGATGCATAAGCCTTAGTAATGCTGCTACACAAGCTACTAGAAAGAAGACAAAGCTCAAAATCGCAGCATAGCAGAACACTCATACTAGCGGATTATCTTCCTCGTCTCTCTTACTCCTTAGTGGATTCTTGAAATCATTCATCACAGGCCTTCCCTGCTTGTTGGTGTTTGATCGTGAGAGCCGAGGAGGAGGTTTGTGATCTGGCAGAAGCTTCATTAGGATCCCCATGGTTATGAGCAGCAGCCCGGTAGAATGCTGTTCGGTTAGAGGCTTTGTGAATATTAAGTATGACAGCAGCAAAGTCACAGCCTTCCTTGCTGTAGTTATCTGTACATTCGGTCAAAACAGTAGAAAACTGAGGAAGCCGATTTGGAAAGGAAAACATTTTCGCTGATTTTCAAATCACAAATATGTTCAAGAAACAAGAATCTCTACTAAACATAGTATGGAAAAGGACTAGCTTAGGTATGTTTTGGAGATACCATTGCTGTAGTGGCAGCCCCGAAAAGGGCGATGAGAGATAGCACCGAGACTTGTCCAATGAATGTAGCCATCGCCTCAAAAACTAGAACTGCATACACATAAGGATACTGCAAAATGGAAAAAAAAAACTTTTTTCAGAAAAAGCTCAACTTTATATCCAAACTGAACGATCATTAATAAGAAGGCAATGAGAAATGCCAGAGCAAAAACTACATACATCGTAACAAGAGTTCCACGCCCGAAACAGCTCCCCTGTCATTATCATTGGTCCAAGGAGGAAAGGCATCCCAACTATTGTTGAGCAGAACAGCATTTCCATCTATAAGGGCAAACAAAAGGATATAATGAGCCACAGAGAAGTAATACTTTGTCAAGTAATCACGCTGTTTAGGAGAAGAAACCTTAAAAGCTAAATCATGAGAACCTGAGTAGTTTCGGGGTTTGTGGTAAAGATTGCTTCTTGCAGATTACCCAAAAACGAGTCCATAATAAGAGCCCCACTAATCATGATAACACCGAGGATGCTGAAATTTGGAGAAGTGTTGGCATCCGCCAAGGTAAAGAGAATCAGGCCAATCACGAGAAGAATAGCCGAGATATATTCTTGGAAGGGGTATTTTCTTCTTAAGCCTGGTATGAAGGCGCCCATTAACATCACGGGGAGTACCTAAGCTCAAGATCAAACCGATTTAGATCCTTACAAAGAGATTTTGCAGCATCAACTAAAACCAATTGCATATCTACAAACATTCATTGACTAGAAGAAAAACAGCAATATTAGTACGCGTAGCTCAATTACCTAACAAAATAGTTCATAAACAAACTTACTGAAAAAACGAGACAAATGAAGACTAAAGCACATGATTCAGCAAGCCAAAAAGATTACAAAAAATTTACAACACACAAATCATGCATCCTAACATGTTTTTCTTGTTTAAAATTCACACATTGTACCAAGCGACGGGATTTAAGGAATGCCATACCTTGGTGGACTTAAACATGATTTGTGCTGGATAATTAAGATATGCTAAAGATCCCTTTGTCAATCCATGGGATCCCATAAGAACACCAGATAGCTTGACATACATTCCCCACGGATTCACCATATTCTTAGTGGTGAAACCTTGTACGCGAATCAGTGCCAAGTACACGAAACCTTGCACGAAAGTAAAGTACCATCCATAGCTGGGAAAGAGCACAAGTGAAGCAAAAATGTTAGCAACTGACTAATTCGATAATTAATCAAACAAAACAACATAGAGTCAACTAACCTGAAGTTGAGCCTATTATATACATACTCCTGCAATCAAAACACAAAGTCATCATCAAAGATCTCTACAAATTCACATTTTCAAACTCAGACTAAACAGTCTAAATCTTACCAATGCACAGCACAAAAGTACTCAAAGTTTCATGAACGAAAAGGTTAACTATTTCACCTTTGACTAGCAAATGACACCTCAAAAATCAATCATTTCCTTCAATTCTCCAACAAAAGATGGGCATATAGAAGACAAAGACACGATCTTTTTCACCTATTCGATCAACAGACACAAAAGTAGCACAATCCCTAATGTTAAATTCACAAAGGGGCAAAAAAGAATTACCTCGCAAATGCCATTGACGAGGTAGCCGAAGAAGAAGCCAGAAGAGCAAATGAGGAACTGCTGCCATTTGGGTCGGTCTGACAGAGAAATCCCAAATAGGTTCCTAGCTTGATCCTCCGTTTTCATGTCTGAACAAATAAATTATCTGATTCTGAGCTTTCTATCAATTAAATTACACTCTAAATTACACACTAAAAATCCCTCCTGGTATTTGGTTCACAAAACCATTTATTTTCCACTCTGAATCTTGTAAAATATACAGAGAAAAATGGGAGTTTTATCCTCCCGTTTCTGATAATCTGAAAGAGCCTTGAAAGCAGGAGAACGTGAAGACGCACACAAAAAGGACTGCTATATATACACACATGTCTATCATCACTATCAATCTCTGCTCTTTCCGACATCTGTCATTGTTTCTTTGCTTTTTCCTTTTCTTTACTGGTCATTGACGAAATTTTCATACTTACCCATGTGTCAACCTAATCAGCACAGTTGAATTTTCACACTATCCAACACACGTTTTTAACCAATCACGTATTTATTTATTTACATTATTTAAAAATTAAAATTTGATATTTAAATACTATATGTAGCGATTAATGTAACGATATGAAATATAATAATATAAATAATTATATGTCTATTTAAATAAATGATTAAAATTTAATAATAAATAGTATCAAAAACGAGAGTGCATATTCATATGAGGCAGGGAGAATAATATGATAGTGATAATTTTAGTGAGTTCAGAAATTAATAAATAATCTACACATTTGAAATTTGGAGGAGGACACGTACCCGACAGATGACATTTAGGTTGGTGAAAATTTATGGTTTAAGTAATTTACTTGCATAAGTGGTTGTTGCATGATAGTAGTACTACAAGATAAAAAAAAGATATGTCACATTTAGGCTTGTTCTTAATGATTTTTTCGTAGACATGTTCACTTTAGTTTAGTTTAATTGAGTAAAAATATAATTAATAAAAAATATGGATTAAGTTAATCATACCCATTCTATTTATCAGCATATAGATTTTTACTTAAATTTAATGTAGTTTCATTCAACTCAATATAAAAATAAGTTCATAAGAATAGATATAAACTAATCTTTTGATTTTATTGGTTTGTTCATTTTTCAAATATTATGTTAGTATTTGGTTTAATTATATTAATTCTTTCAATTTGGAAATCAATATTAAAAGGAAATGCTTCTTAAATAATCAGTTTGTGTCTGTCTCGTGACAAACATCTCATCAGTTTGTGACTGTCTCGTGACAAGCACTTCGTCACAATCTTTTGTTTCTTCATGCCTAATTTTCTTACATATTTCATATTTCTTCATGCCTCACAATAGAGATCTCATCCATCATCCAGTATCAAATTAAATGCCTGAGTTTTATTGCATGTAATGCAAGAGTTGATAGAGATTTATCAACCATACACATTTTCTAAACTGTAAAACTAAACCTAGCTAGACTAACAGAATCATAACTAGAACAAGAAAATAAACCCCTAAGGAATTTATTCAAAACAAAAAACAAAACAAAACCCTATCACAAGCAGGATCATGAAAGGAGATCATTGCAAAGCTCATCCATAAGTGAAGCAAAAACCTCAGCTTCCAACTCCAGACTCACCTCATGTTTCTCCTCATTCAAATCCCTCCATTTTCCCGCGTTTTCCAAATCTCGAATGTAGGCTTCTCTGTTCTTCTGATCCTCCCATCCCAGAAAAAGTTCCCTTGGTTTTCCATTAATCCAGTCTTTCGCGACGCTGATGAGCTCGCTGTCAAGCGGAATTCTCCCATTTCTGTTTTCTCCCATTTCTATTCCTTCCTTGAAAAAGTCCATCAGTAGAATATCATGATCATCCACCTTCTGCAATGGCATTGTGGATGCTACTAAGTCAAGAAGTAGCTGACACGATTTATCTGGAGCTGCTGATTGATTCTCATCATGATCATCAGCGCTGGAATCTTCGCGAGACGATTCTGATGAATGGCAGCGAGGGCTTCTGTCGGTTTCATGATCAGATGAGTTGAAAGACAACAGGATTCGATTTTCTAGATTGAGTGGCTCCAGATGAGTGAGATTCTCAAATTTCTTGATTTTCCTCATCAGCCTCTTTTTAGTGCCTGTCACACCAAATGCAGAAAATACTGTTTCAGCAACTCATACACATATATAATCCTCTCTGTATCGAGATATGTATAACACGATTCAATTCGAGTTGAAATCACCTTCCATACGAGCAAGTCTGTGCTGAAAAGGCGACGATGAGACTTCATCATCGTCGTCAAATGGACAATCCAACACAGACACTGGACTGAATTGTTCCTTCTCTCCTTCTTTGATCTGGAGTACAAGAGAATTGATAATCATAAATAATTAGTTATGGATTTTGAATTTCTGGAGGAAATGAAATTGGCTGGAAATGTGACCGTTAGGTCCCAAGGGAAATGAAGTGGTTTCAAAATTAGTATGGAAATGGACACACAACATTGATACCGTGGCATTTAAGAGGACACATGAATTTACCTAAAATAATTAGTGTCCTATAGCTTGCATTTATTTACTAGCTAGCTTTTAATGCCAACAAATAAAACATTCATCACATATCTACTACTCATATCAATCGGTTTATTAATGTTGTACACTTAAATAGAAGTTATATCTTGTTATTTTTGAACCATCTCAACCATATATCATCAAAATGGATATTTTTTATTAATGCAATAATTGGCTTACATTTTGGACAAGAATTCAGAACCTATCCAAAAATCGAGAACAACATATTTACAAATGAGGGAATGGAAGTGATGGCAAAATTTGTAAGTTGTAGAATTGTATCAAATCATATTTCATTGAAACTGAACTAATAAGTTGTAGAGATGATGGTCAAAAAAATGAACGAGATTGACACAAACTTTACCGTAATTGAAAACTGTAAAAAATCGACTATCCAATAATACAAGTGACCCAATAAAATGCAAAGTAACAAAATTAAGAATTTTGACAATTAAACATTAGACGAAAGAAACAAATATAAATTCAAGTAAATCTCTAATTTTTGTATCTAACAAATTAAAAGTCAACCCTCTAAAATAAATAGTAAACTCTAATGGATTTGCACCTATCAGAATAAATATGTTTAATTAATTTTAGTTAATCCCCATTGTTATAGTTGAAATATTATATATTCAAGCCTATCATTTTTATATTTCCACACAAAATCTATTACGTTGTATTAACTGCCCGTCAACTGCATCTTACGACATAAATCTCGTGCATACAAAATAATAATAATATAAAATGTCGCATTATTAAATTATTATTTTTTCAAAAATACATATTAGACTTTATTAAATTGCTTTTAAAATGATTTCTCTCGAAAAGAGAAAATGTTCTCCTCATTAGCGAGGGCAATTTAGACAATCCACCACGAGGATTGGAAATTATGCAACACAGAGCGGGATTAGCGCCGTTGGATCACCAAATAGTGTTTAAGATTCACGGCCTCGAGTTGCACACGATCTTTTCCCAAGACCCGCACGTGTACTTTTACCACAAAGCCCCTGTGGCTCCAGCTGTTTCTTCCCGCTTTTACCGCTGCCAAAATTACCCCCTTCCTATTTAATTTATTAACTCACTTATTTTTTTAACATTAAATTCAAACTTTCAAATTTCTAACAGCTAGCTTTGCATTTAATGAGCTCTCCTTACAATCTTTATTTATTTCATCTCTGCAAATATGTTCAAATAAACATTATTCTAATTGCTTCACATTTTATATCAATTCCTAACGTTCAAATTGTAAGTGTCAGTAAAAGTGTAAAATTAACCAAGATCCAAAATTTCAATTTAACGGTAAATAAAATACGTTCAATTAAACCGAACTAGTTAAATTGAAAAGAGCTGATATCAAAAAGTGAATTCGAATCTTTAATTTTTAGAATGATTAATTTTCAAGCAACAATTATAAAACTTGAAATGTGAGATTAGGAAATCTCCATTTAAAGTTATTGGCATCACTAATTAAATTAATTTAGTTGTTAGAAATGATCAAGCAAGCAATGTACACATATTTTATCAATATTTTGGTGATATAATTTTGTCATGAAAATTAAATTATGTGGGACAAAAGAACTCAATCAAAGAATTCAACAACAGACAAATTTTATATGTCACAAAATTATTGATTCTTAGAAATTAAAGTATTTTTAAATAAGTAAAATCAAGAAATTTAATATAAAATGCTTTACCTTTAAGTTATTAGAGTTGGTGCTGCTGTTAGTACTGGTGGAATCATCTCCGCCACCGACGATCACGCCTTCTCTTTTGCTGACGCTGACCGCTTTGTTCTTCGGACCACGCTTTTCATAATCATTATCATTTTCAACCGCCACGGAATTACCCTCCGACACAGTAAAATCACTGTCCGACCAGCTGCTACTTTTACTTTTACTGTCACTCGTGGAGCTGTCGCCGGAGCAAGCCAGCGCCGCCGGAGAGCCCGAACCCGATCCGCATTGGATCTGCTTCTTCGGGTTCTCGGGCCTCTTCCAGAAGCTCCGTTTTAGGAGCTTCCGGGCGAGCTTGAGCTTGTAGGTTGACTTCACGGCGTTGATCACCGCGGCGGAGGCCCTCTTGAAAGCCGACAAACGGCGGTGGCTCTGCGGCTGAGATGGTGGCATCTGCAGCCGCAGAACGGAGGTGCAGCATTGCTGCCTGCGTGGATATGATCGGAATCCGCTGGAAGAACAGGAGCTCAGGTCATCGAGGAGATAATCTTTGAGCAATGCTGAAGGTTTTCTCAGAAGAAATGCAGGCTTATTGTTGCTATTTGCTAAGCTGAGCTCCATTGGAAGACAGAGAGAAAGAGAGCTATGCTAACAGATATAAATGTGAGAAGAAGGAAATGGTTGCATTGATCAGATATATGAGTGGAGTGAGAGAGTGAGAGAGTGAGAGTGTATATATAGGTGGGGTTTTTGTAGGGCTGAAGGTGAGTGGTAACTTCCAGATTTCCAATGCAGAAAAATGGTGAAGATCTCAAGATCTTAAACAAATGCAGAAATGATCAAATTTTGATTAGTTTGATCAAATTTCTGATCAAAGTTGGGGTTAGGGAATGGAAGAAGAAGCTTCTTTGGTAAGAGGGTGGTTATTTGAATCTCAAGTTTGATTAGTTTAATTAATTTGGTTTAAATGCTGTCGTCTACCGTTAATTTTGTGTACTTGTTTATGTTTAAGGACGTGTGTGTGATCAGATTCATATTTGACAGTTTTGATTAGCAGGACAGTTAGACTCACTACTGACCTCTAGTTGACCTACTAATTTTACCAAGCTGATCTGTATTGCCAGCTCATGTATTGATGAGTAAAAATTGAGTAACTTGGTTCAAAATATTTGGGATGTTGTATAAGAGTAAGTCCAACAGCTACTCTAAACCAATCTCTATAATAGAGTACCAAATTCCAAAAACTCCATAATTATTTTGTCCTCATCCAATGTTGCTCTATTTTACCATTCCATGACTTTATTGCCATAAATAATAATAGTTATATTTAATTTTGTTTGAGACTTTCAAGAGCATACAATTAGAGTCTGTTTGTCTTAGCTTATTTCTTACCAATCTGAATTGAATTGAATTGAACTGAACTGAAGTGAAATTTATGTTTTGAAAATTAGAATCAGAAATAATCAAATTATTTATGATCAAATTTACTTGAATTCAATCAAATTATATTTTACTCGACTGAATTAAACTAAATTGCACTGAATTGAATTAAACTAAATTCTCTATATATAAGATCCGGCAAACAAAGTATTAATTTTATTTGTAAATTTATGATTTTAATATATTTATGTGTGTAAAGATATGAATGATTAAGAAAGCATAGAATAAAAAAAGGAAATAAAAGATAAGAATCAATGATAACATTAAATTTTAGAGTATGAAAGAAGTATGCTCATATGCCTTTTCATTCTTCCAATTTTACCATATCTCTATTTTAGAGTATGGGATAGAGTATCTGTTGGAAGCAATGATATAGTCAAAAAGGGCAAATCTGGCTAAAAACTCTATTATAGAGTAACTGTTGGGCATGCTCTTATAACTGTTGGGTTAGAGCATGCCCAACAGTTACTCTATAATAGAGTTTTTAGCCAGATTTGCCCTTTTTGACTATATCATTACTTCCAACAGATACTCTATCCCATACTCTAAAATAGAGATATGGTAAAATTGGAAGAATCAAAAGGCATATGGGCTACTCTTCTTTCATACTTCAAAATTTAATGCTATCATTGATTCTTACTTTTTTCCTTCCTTTAATTTTTATCCTATACTTTCTAAATCATTCACATATTCACACACATAAAAATATTAAAATCATAAACTTGCAAATAAAATTAAGGCCCTATTTGTTGGAGCTTATAAATAGAGCTGTTCAATCTAATTTGATTCAATTCAATTCAATTCAGTTCAATTTAGTCAAATATAATTTGATCAATTCAAGTAAATTTAGACATTCCGATTCTATTTTTCAATACATAAATTTCACTTCAATTCAGTTCAGTTCAGTAAAATATAGTTTGATCAAATTCAAGTAAATTTAGACATTAATATTCTATTTTTCAATACATAAATTTCACTTCAATTCAGATCGAATTAGTAAGAAATAAGCTCAAGCAAACATGCCCTAATTGTGTGCTATTGGGAGTCTACAATAGAATTAAGTATATCTATTATTATTAATGACAATAAATTCATGGAATGGTAAAATAGAGCAACTGTTGGATGAAGACTAAATAATTATGAAGTTTTTGGAATTTGGTACTCTATTATAGAGATTGTTTAGAGTACCTGTTGGGCTTGCTCTAAGTAATTCTACTTTAGCGGACCTTATTTGGGTACCATTTTAGCAACCTTTTCTCTAGATCGCTGCAACAAACCTTCAATTCATCGAGTTTCATGGACTTGAGCTTTTCTGATGTAAATAAACGCCAAATATTTCTTCGTACAGCTTGTATTGTTCAAACATCCGTTCCAACGATCCAATAGTTTCATCAACTAAATACAGAAAATATCGAATTCTGAATTATTCGTGTGACAAAGAGGTAATTAACGATTCCGATGGTTCAATTTCAATCTCACTGAAATGCATTTTCTTAAGAATCTTTCTGCCCTTCCGTTTCTCAACAAACACTGGATCAACTCCTAAATTGGAAGCTATAACTCTGACGTAGTTCAGTGACTTGATAAGTCCATGGTTCGTATTCAAGGACCTCATTCAGTCTCGGACCAGGTCCCGAGAAGGGTCGTGGGCTCGAGTTACGCGGAAGATGGATCCACGGGTCCATCGGTCCAAATCCTTTTAAGGAATGCGTATATTCTGAATGTCCTACAATGAATACACTTCCTTTAAACATGGTAATACAGTCGTGCCCGAAATATACTTCTTCTATACATGGTAATACAATTGTTATCTCCATAAGAGTTGTATTTTTACCATAATTACATATCTTGGCGATCTACGGATTGTAGCCTTATAAATACCAAAGGTTTGGTAGATCTCTCTATCTCATAATACATACAATACGCCTTACGCACTTAAAGCTTATCTAAACTGTTTGGTAACTTGAGTGCCGGAGTGTCTACCCCTGGGCCATCTCGGGGCTTTGTCTTGCAGATCAGTTCGTGAGCCGAGTTCGCGATCAAGCGCGGGTTCCAGACATCCATCATGACTCATCAAATCCATTCTCCGGATAGTCTTAGAAAAACTTAAGAAGGGCCTCAACACCACTTATAGATAGTCGATTTTCATTTCTTTAGATTGTAATACTTCGCTTAGATTATTAACCTTGTCCAAAATTCGATACCAAATGACCATGCTGTAATGAATTCAAAGTTGCAAAGTTTATGTTTGGCTAAACAAGTAGCTTCACTTTTGACTCTTGCAGCTGTCTCTTCAAGAGCAAGTTCACTGAGAGTTTCAACTAATTGAGGAGCTTGAGTCACTTTAGCTTGTATCGACAAGGATTTCAAAGTTAAGCTATTTTTGGGCAACTTGCCGGTCAAAACTTTCCACCTATTTTTCGAATCTACAGACAAAGTATAGATACGCTGCACTACTCCAAAAAACTTTACTGCCCTTTCGCAAGAGTTTGTCATATCTGACAAGGTCAAATTCAAAGAATGAGATGCACGTGGCATATAAAATGCTCTTGGGTTTACATCTAAGACCTTTCTTTGCACACCCTTGTGTTTCCCCTTCATGTTCGACCCGTTCTGCTCTCATATATTATCAATTTCAAGTTTAAGAAATTGTAGCATCTGTTTCAAATAATAAAATAATCCTTGACATGTGGTATCATTGACGACTATTAATTGTAGAAAATATTCCTCTACTTGAACAACATCACTAGACACATCAATTCACATTAATAGAATTGATTCATTTTGTATCGTAGGACTCAAATAATGGTATTCTATCTCATGCTTTTTCTTCTAATATGCTCTTTAAGAGTTGAATCCCACTCAACAATCATTGCAACGAGAGCCATAAATTACCATTATTTTCATCATAAATCTTCGCATGACTTCCACGAACTTCCAAGCTTTGCTTGCTTTAAAATTTCACAATAGGAATCATCCTTTTCAGCACCCTTCTCCAGTACGTAGTCTCTATTTCTGTTGCTTATGGATATTATTATCAGTTGTTGCTCCAGTTTCCAACCTTTTTCTCAACTCATACTAGAGTTTCATATGATAAACATGCTCAACACTTCTCTCATGTTCTTTCAAAGCAAAATGTCTACGGTACCCTCCAAGGGTGCCGCCCTCCCTGTCGGTCCCACTATGTGCTGGACCCTGATGTTGGTCCCGTCCTGGGCTCGTGGGCCAATATTTTGTAAATTCACCTTGTAGGGTAAAAGAGTTAAGTGATTTCAGGTAAATGTTTAGTTGGCTCAGCCTAGGAAGAATGCGATTAGGGCGACGATGTCGTTTTTTACTTTTTTCGTTTTTTGAAAGTTTCTGTATTGTACTTGCCGGAAAATCCTCCCGGCGCAAAAGATGAAGGCATGAATACGGATGATCTTTTAGAACCCCTCTTTCAATTCAAGCTCTTCGAGTCTCAGTCCCTTATAAATTCAGTCAATTGAAACCGGTTTAGCCGTATGGTCAAAGCTGTCGCGGGTAGGTATTCGAAGGTTCCCTTTACCGGCCGGCGACCATGGAGTCGATGCGGATCTCCTGCTCAGTCGGGGAGGAAGCTGTTTTCGCCGGTTAGTTACTTAACTGAAGGTAAAGTTGCTTTTTTTGATGGTTTTGATGGGTAGAACTTTGACTGAGCAGCATTCAGTTGAATATCGGATTTGTTTTGTAGCTAGCCTTGTGATTGACCCTGTGACCCTTGTACCTAGCCATTGGCACTGTGACCCTGTGACCCTTGACACCGTGGCCATTGCGATGACCAGCTTCCAAGAATTTTAGCAAGGATATGTATGATGCTAATCACCCTGCTGGAAGCATTTAGAAGACGTTGATCTTTAAGGAATTAGTGTTGGAAAATTTATGTATTGATTATGTTTATGTGGTTTAATCTGTTAAACAGCCGTGCTGTAGAAATGTTTGGTATGTCAATATAGGTAGGATGAATTGCATATAGAGTTTTGATGTAATGTGGATTCTGGCTTTTGTTTACAGGTGAAGGACATTATGAAGAAGGGAGACCTTCCTGTTTTCAAAGAGGGGGAGTTGATAATGGATCAGATGGTGGAGCTGAAGTGCAAAGGATTTGTTTGCCTGCTTGTTGTGGACAGTTCTGACCACTTGCTTGGTACGTTCACGGATGGTGATCTAAGGCGTACTTTGAAAGCCGCTGGGGAAGGAATCTTCAAGCAGACTGATGGAGAAATGAGTTACAGGTATTGAAATAGTTCTTGGAAAAGGATATCTGACTGATTTACGATAATCATTGCTGATATTACCTTCTGCATTGTCTGTTACCAATCTTTTCACTCTGCTTGTGCACCTGTGCATTGTATGTTTCAACCTAGTTGCTGTCATTAGGACGATAGACAATGGCTTCTGAAATTCAAATCTCCTTGTTTTTTTCCGACCTAGGCTGCAGAGCATTTCTAGCACCTGTTTTCCCTCAGTCACATGCAAATAATATTAAAACTTATATAAACTTACTAGTAAAAGAAAATGGCACAAAATTACTTTAAAGAAAGGAAAATTCTACAACAGAGGGAGCAATAGTTTAACGCGCTGAGGTCTCTCACCGTATCTTCTAGATTTCCAACTCAACGTGTTGTTCGGAACGGTCCTTTTTATGTGATGGTTGTTTTATATTATGTCATTGCTTTATTTTTTATTTATTTACTCGAAAAAGAAGAGAGATCAATCTGTCAATATCTTGAAGCAAAATATTGTGCACCAAAATCTTGTGACAAATTAATTTAGAATTGTTATATGGTTGATCTGTGAATGTTGTGTTCATTTTTGGGTAATTGTGTTGTTAGAATGCAGGTAGATCCGGAGCTTCAAACCAGAGACATGCTGTTCGTCATGGGCACGCTGTTGTCAGAGCATTGATTAAAAAAAAAGCTTGCTGTGGGGTGAGTTGTTGTGGGGTGCAGGATGACTTGCTGTGTGGAATACTCAGGATGAGTTTCTGTGGGGGGCAGCTTGGTTGAGGAAGGCAACTCAAGGTGGCTACTGTCTCCCTTACATACAGAACAACGGTAAAACGTTGGGTGCTGAAGACAACCGTAATGAATTTGCTTGGGATAAGTAGCATGCTGGCCTAAATGTTCTTGTATCTCAGGTAATTCAGCTAAGCACAGAATCCCGATGAGCTTAAATCAAACAACATATGATATTAAATGAACATAATCTAGTGGGAACGCCTTGGATGCCTTATTTATATAGCTTAGATTGATGAAGATACGTGTGATTATTCTATACTGTTGATATGGTTATCAGTTATCACAGTGTTTAGTTATTTTCTTCCGGCAAACATTTAGATGTTAAGGAACCCTAGTTTGTTGTTTAGGCTAATGCAGGAAGTACTAGAAGGGTGCGATTTCAGACTATAATGTTTTAGATCATCAACAGATAGTTTTGTGTGTGCACTGATGCCAGAATGCTCATCATCACACAACCTGATTACAAAGTTTGTAAGGGTCCTGATGATATTACAAAGTATGTCTTGGATGGTAGGTTGCAGGGAAGCCAAAATTTTCAGTAACTTGAAGATGACCATGAAACTTTTTTGAAAATTGCAGCAAAGCAGGAGTTTGGATATGCACCAGGGGAGAACTTGTCTTCGAATGAAATTTGATGCAGTCTAGATATATAAGAATGCATCATATATTTATGGTCTTCTTTGCATAGTACTGAATTAATGGTTTATAGTCGGAAGTAAAAGAACCCTTAACAATGGATGTCTAGATATAGAACTGCATATGGTCCTCATGTTTAAATGTATGAATGTTGATGCTATGCAGATGGAGGCTGACCTTGTAGCAGCAATGGCGGGCAAGGGAGAAGAAACCAAAATAAATATGTTGCACTGGCTCCTTACTAATTTTAGAATTACCATTATCATTTAGCACATCAAAATATGGACTAAGTTTGTATTGTTTTTGTTTCGAAGAAAAAATCCATTCCAAAAGATAATGGTAATTCCAAAAGAGGATGAAAAATGCCATTCCAGAAAAGTGCTGGATATTAGACAAAGCAATGGACTGGATCATGATGAAATTGTGGACATAATAGATGGGCTTTAATGTTGTTATAGACTGATTGGCTATTATAAATTGATTATATCATCGAAAAACATGCTTGTGCTTACATTGTTCATGATGTACCAATTTATATTCATCTATTTGAATTATGATTGTAAGGCATGTAATTCCGATAAATTAGATCATATATTCTGTAAATAATGATCTGGGAAATGAGTGCAAAGAATCATACAGATGCTGTATGGTTATAGCTTGAACGTGAAGTCCAAGTTGATGCAATAGGGTCTGATGAACTCAATCGGATACCGTAAAAAACGACATTGTCCGAGCATTTATTGTTGAAAACATTTTGTTCACCACTGATGGTGTAATGTAGCTGGATAAAATACAGTAATAGTTCCAAAATCAATGGAAATTCCAAAAGCTTAATGATGTTTGATCACAAAAGAAACAAAACATAAGGAAGTTAATAAGATAGAACTAGTGTCTGAAGGATGTGGAAATTCCAATTTTGAGGAACAATCTCTCTCAAAATGGACAGGTGATGTACCATGGAACCGAGGTTGGAGATAACTCCACATCATTCCCAAGGTCAACCATTTCTTCATCGTCTTTGGGACTGGCTTCTTGATCTTGATGTGGCTCAGTAATTTTCTGTACAGAATCAATCTGAATCAAAGATAAAAAAGTACTGTAAGTTGTACCATCATTTCAAGTCTTAGCTTGTTCATGAATAGATGTAACAATGAAGTAGTAAACAAGTAGTTTTCCATCAACTATAAGAACAGAGATTTGAGTCCTATTTTAACATTCAATTCAAAGTTAAGTAGCATGTAATAGGCAAGTTAGGGTCATGTGGTAATTACTTTTCAGATAAAGTCCTATTGTATCTGTACATTTATCCAATCAAATTCAATCCCTAGAATGTGCATGTTACAATGTTTTTGGAATGTATTGGGAAAATGAATGGTCTTAATTCATGAAATGAAATTTACCTCCATATTTTGCTCCTCTGCAGCCAGCACAGCCTGACTAGTCATCACATCCAGTTCCACGCACTGTGGGGCCCTTGTTTTGCGGGTTGGCTCAACCTCCTATTGATACACAACTGAGTTAGAGGTTTTAAAACCCAGGCAGTACCGAAAGAATAACTGTTGATTAATTTAGCAATGATTATTACATGCATTATCAATAAGTAATGATAGTTTGCAAATTCATTTGTATGGAGGATGGATCGAACCTTGTTGTTTGCAGTTGTACGCTTGTCATTCACACCCATAGCCGATGCAGGATTAAACATTGAAGGGACCTGGAGATGGGAAATTAGTAAGAATTAATGGAACTGTTAAGTAAGAAGATCAGGAACTGATTGAAAAAAGTTAGGTTCAGGACTCAACCCCTACCCCCAATTGTACTGGAAAAAACAACATCACAGGAGTCAACCTCTCTTCAACTCCTGTGATGGGGACCACAATACAGGCTCGTTCGATGGGAGCAGATTCAACCTGTAGTAGGGTAATTGTTCAGTAGTAACCTTTTATGTGATGAAAATAATAAATGATTATATGAAAATGTCACTAAATAATTAGGGTGTACCTTGGTTGCTGGCACATTCTTCCCACGTGCGGCAAGATAAGCAGCTCTTCGTTGCGCCCTCTCTCTGACACGCTCCTCACAATCGGATTCATCAGACAAGACGGTAGCATCAATTCCAGCAAAAACAGATCTTAATTCGTCATCTGATTCCGATTCAACATGATTATCTTGATAGGAAGAAGCAGGCTCAGCTTCAGCAGCAGGCTCAGGTTCAAGAACTTGTTGAGTCTCGCTGACTGGATCATCCGGAAGCAAGGACTTCAAAATTTTCCTAATCTGAGCCAAGTATTAGAAGTGTTAGCCGAGTAGACCGATTTTTTGAACACAAAGGATGGTCTGAGTTACATACCTCATCCGAATTGATGGTAATCATGTCATGTTCCCGTGGCAAGGGCCCAACAAATGCCTGTGGTGGGGCCTTAAGCGCCGCATAGAGCTGTTCATCGATAAAATGCCGAGGACCATCCACCTGAATGCCATAATGTTATACAGTCAACTGACAAAGTGTAATAGTAATACTGTGCGTAGTTATAAATTACTTTAAAACTCTACCTTGTCCGCGACGACTCCAGGCTGCTCTTCAATGCTGAGGAGTGGGTGATCATCAGTTTCTGACACTTGAAGCTCCGACTGATCTGTCTCCTCAACGGTTACATTCCCAGCATCAGCAATATCCATGTCCCCGACGCTAGATTTAGATATATCATGTTCCTGAGTCGTGGTGATGGTTGAAGGCTTCTCTGCTGATGACACCCCGATGCTAGATTTAGATTTAGCATGTGCATGAGTCGGGGTGTCGGTTGCAGTGTTCAGTGCTGATGGAGGCTCAATGTTTGTTCCAGACAATGTGTCCTCGGAACCGGATGAGCTGGGGTGCTGGCTTTTATGCAGCTGGAGTTCTAGGAGTCCCACACATTTAGTCAGTAGCCGGATTGCGCGCTTACCCTTATCCATAACTGAAGGCATGAAGCCCTCAATGCATCTTGGGTAGCTCTCCGTCAAACTGACATCATCCATCCGTTCCAAGCTGGACAAAGAAGGACCGACGACAATGTTGACATTCCTAACCAATGTCGCAACATTTCTTTGGAACTCCTTCAAGAACAAGGAACATAGAAGTTAAATTCAGTAGACACATATTCAAAAAAATTGTTACTGGCCTAGAGTGTAAAACTATTTCATTCAGGTTGGAGACAGTAAATGGTTTAGGTTAGAAAAAGTTGAAAAAGTGTAGATTATGAAAAAGGTCACACAGGTGAGCATGGTAACTTCACAGCGTAACTAAGCACTGAAAAATTCATCACAATTCTATTAGGAGGAGTGACGATGTGCTTACGTTTGGTAGCAGATTAATGAGTTGCAGGTCAGTGTGATAATCAGCTGGGACAGTGAAGGAGATGCTGGATTGGGGTTCAGCCGCCGGCATGTCATGTGGTCTCGTGTGTATAGGATAATTGATGTTGTCAGGTGTGCCGCTACCGTAGCTTCTTGCCAGTTCCTGTGACATCCTCCGCTGCAGACCCCACGTTCTCCAGTTCATTACAAGAGGGGCTGCGACAGCTGGAACTGACACCCCCTCCCCACCCATCCTGTGGAAGTATGTCACCACCAGCAGCAGCAAGCAGCCTGAGAATGTCTTCTGATCAGCACCTCCTTTGTACCTTGCAGCTGCCTCACAGAATCTATCCAGGACATAGCCGCACCAATCAAATGTCTTTATCATCTCAACATCCACCGCACACATCAACGGGCGGAAGTCGGCTCGGTTGCTGCAGACTGGATCCAGAAACACCGACATCGCATACACCAAGAACATGCGAATGAAGTCTGGTTCGCCTGCGTCTAGCTCCTTCATTATCTGCTCAAGCCTGTTTATTCCAGTGGTGAAGTTTTGTCGCGTCGCTTTGAAACCGTACTCAACCTCCCATCGCTTTCTCAGGGCATTGTATTCCGGAGTAATTGTGGTTGCGACTGGATTAGAAGGGCGCCAAGGTAGGAGGAAAGCGTCGCACACCTCTGCAGGGGTTAGAGTGAACAACACACTCCCATTGTGAGTTACCTCCCTTGTTTCTGGATTGAAAGCACTGATCAGCCAGTCAGTCATGTCAGATGGGACGTGCTGGACCTGGACCTCCAGAAGTCCTCCAAAACCGGCCTCTATGATGCTGAAGCGCTGTTCAGGCGACAGTTCACAGCATAGCGAAAACAGCTTGCCAGGTTTTGAAGCAATGAGCATGACATTGCGTGGAGGTTCAGCTTCCTGCTTCACTGCATGCGGCAAAGAATAATACAAATGAGCATTCAGCAAAGAAAAAGGTTGTCTACCGATAACAACTAGATTGGCTGCTCATACCAACGAGATTTATATGTCAGATTGGATTAAGGTGAAGTCATGCCATACTTTTTGTTATAAATTGTAACAAATTAGAAAGCATTTGTACCCTGTATGATACATTTTGATTGGAAAAGGGGGCATGGCATTATTGAAATCAGACTGTGTATCCCAAAACATGGTTTTATAGCGAGGCAAGAATGGCTAAATTTTACTACAATCAGGTTTTTTCACAGTTCAAATGAATGGGGGTTTCACAAGGGGACATAACTGTAAATTATTACCATGATATTAACATACAAATAAGGTGGTTGTGTATAAACATACTGGATTCCCAGTTTAATTATGGTTTAGGCTAATATTTATCATTTTAAATAGGTGGCAATAAGAACATGATAAATTATTATACATTGGCTTGTTTGTTTTTATAGACTAGATTGAAGTAATTATTTGCAGATCAACCAAATTGTTTAATGGGGCTGAATGTCCAAAGTATTTAATAAATTCCCCCTTTTAACATTATGTCCATCTTTGATTTTAATTTTTCATTAAAGGGACAGCCTTGATTTCCATTGTATTACCACTCTCATTCCCATACACAGGCTGTCTAATTTTGACATCAAAACTATATTCTTCACTAGCACATAGCGATGTAACTAGGATGTTTTAGAATTCGTAGCACTGTAAAATCAATTCATGGGGTTGTAAAATTAATTCATAGCTCTGTAGAAAAATCAACTCATACAGGTCCAGGGAAAAACAATTAATGGATTTGTTAAAACTGTAAAATCCTAATTAGGCTTTTTTTTATTTGAAAAATAGAACAAGAAAAGAAATGTACCCTTTCCCTTATCTGCGGCGGATCTCCGGCCGCCTCCCGACGATGAACCCTTCCGTGCTCCTTTCGGAGCAACCTTTCCGTCTGGGTCAATGATTTGGCAGTCATCTTCCGCCGAATCACCGTTTCCCTCGCCAGATTTGCCGACAGGCTCTTCTGCATGTACCTCCTCGTCAGATGATGACATCACCATCCGTCTGCGCTTCTGCTTTTTCGGCTCCACTGGTTGTGCTGCAGCCTCTGCTTTTCTTTTTGCCTGCGAATGGAGGTATGGTTTATCTCGGGGAGAAGATTCTCCGGTCATAGTTGGTGGTGGATGGTGGGCGACGGTGAAATTGGTGGTGGATGGTGGATGGTGGGCGACGGTGAAGATGGTGGTGGATGGTGGATGGTGGGCGACGGTGAAGTTGGTGGTGGATGGTGGATGAGTGAAGGATGAATGAGAAGTTGAAGGGGAAGGTTTGTGGGGATTGTAAATCGAAATGAATTCAATATTAATTTAGTGTCTACAGTTTTGAAGATGGAACCGACAAACTTCTCACTGCATGCAATCCTATTGGACTGTCATGGTCGGCAGCTCAATAAATGGTAGAAAAATTTGTAACTGAGTTTTGTAATATATCAAAAAGGGGTAACTGAAACGTTTCAGTTCGACATTGCAAACTCCGTATGGGCTTAGACAGAAATTGAAACGGGCCAATTCAGAAAGGTAAGCCCACCCTCCAAATTCCTTTATTGAATGAAATAGTGATGCTACGGTTTGGATCGGATGGTTTGGGTTAGGGCCGTAAACGAGTCTCGGTGTTCTCTAACATGTCGTGAACTTCTTTGTCAAAACGTGAACTCGTGTTAGAGTTCATCGAGATCGAACTTGTTTGTATATATACGAGTTCGAACGCGACCACCTCAAAGGGTGCTCGATATTGTCCCCGACCTGCTTTAGTCCAAAAATGACAATACGTTTCATATCATGTTTTTCCTTATTTTAACTAAAAATGAAATATTTATTAATTATGAGCTCATGCTCGACTTCGAACTTGATCGAGCTTACGAGCCGAGCTCGAACTAAATAATATGCGATCAAGTCGAGCCGTAGACGTAATTATCTAGTTCGTTCGAGTTCGAGCTCCATCAATAACACGAAAGAGTCGTTCGAGCTCCGTCTGTAACGACATTTTTGTGTTAGTGTTCGAGATCGAACATTCCTTGTTCGCGTTATGCTCGGCTCGTTTACAGCCCTAGAACTTTAGTGAGTAGTTGACAGCCGATTGCTGTTAGGTGATCCCATTAGCTGTGTTGACTAGATGATTGCATTAGATGGATTGATTAGCTGATTGTATAAAATGTGTTTGGTATACATTAGTTGATTGGCAATAACGGCGGGTGAACTGAGCTGTGCTACCCTCTTCCGACTTCGTAAATGTCTAGCCTCATCCGGAAATAAACATTTCCGATTTCGGAAATGTCTAGCCTCATCCTCATAGGTTTTGATTTGTGATGTCCTTTCCGAAATCGTAAAGATGAATCACTGGCCGTGAGTTAAGAATGTGAAAGGTTTTTCTGAATTTTTTTGTATGTTATTTCATCAAATTAAACGAAGCTAAATTGAAACTAAATTGAAACTAGATCTCCAGATATTATTTCAAAGTAACACCATCCTGAGTTGATAAACTTTATCCCTAAATTTTAAAATTATTTAATTTTCGACTAGATTAATGTAGATAAAAAAAGACCGATTTACGGCTTCCGAAATTAGCCGGATGAAGTTTAATTTTATATTTCCGATTTCGTAAATAGTATTGGGGAAAAATTGGTACTAGTATGGTACTAGTGTAAACTGATATGGTACTAGTATTCGAGGTTCATAAAAGCTAATTAATAAAAATTAATAAACTTACAGAAAATGTAAGGGACAAGGTATAGAAAAAAAAAAGTCCATAAAATAATAAATTGTTCCAAAATGGCTTACAAAAGCTTATTACACTATAACATTCAAACAAAGAAAGAACAACAAAAAAAGAAGATATTCAAACAACAAAAAAACTATAAGATTTAGGCTCAACGAGGACCGAGTACGTGAAGCAATTCCTGATCGGAGGTGCATGCATCACAATCGATGTCCGCCGGATCAAGGGGCAGCCAGGGATCGTACCTCACAAAGTCATTGAGGCCAGCATGCGGAATGCAGCAGATCGGCCTAGGCCTAACTGCTGCTTCTGAGAAGTACCTTTGGTAGTGTGTCCAACCCCAAGCGTAACTCAGACCTCTTCTGACGCGTTGCCTAGTTAGACGGAGGCCCTGTTTGTCGGTTCTCTTCATGGTTGTGATGACATTCATGCCTCTTTGAATGTCACCTTCGCAGATTGCAAAAACAGTCAACACATAGGTCGACGGTGTGTGACCTATTGCAGAAGCTTCGGTGAGCCACTGTCGAGCCCACTCGGTCGCTCTTCCGCTAACGTAGCGACGAAGAACCCAGTTGAACTCTGCTCGAATCATGATTAGATTGATCATGTCATCCGGGAGGGCGTTGAAGATAGAAACATCCATGGGAATCAGAAGGCAAACAATATGAGAATGGAGAAGGGAATGTCAGAATGATGTCTATAATGAGGTTCTAAAGGGAGGAGGGGTTGATATTTATAGGGTTGAGGTGCTCCATTTAGGTAAAAACTTTTAGAGTTCCTAGTCAAAACTTAAAGGCATTCTCACATTTTCAAGATCAGCTCATGCAATCCCCCAAAAAAATTAAATTACTTGTGGAATTTGAAAGGTTTACTGATGTTTATCAAATGCTGAATTCAGTCAAATGTTGATCAAACAAATCCAACTATAATAAAGTTCTGAAAACAATTTTTTTTAACATCTTGAAAAAAAAGAGCATGTGGTAAATAACAATCTTGAGTTGATAAATTTCATATCTTTTATCTAAAATTAATTAAATTTCAACTGAACTAATGTTGATAGGTTTAACTTTTCAAGTTCCATAGTAAAAACTTAAAGGCATTCTCACCTTTCCATAGTAAAAAGGCATTCTCACCTTTTTACTATGCTGAAAGGGTAAAAACTTTTAGAGTTCCTAGTCAAAACTTAAAGGCATTCTCACATTTTCAAGATCAGCTCATGCAATCCCCCAAAAAAATTAAATTACTTGTGGAATTTGAAAGGTTTACTGATGTTTATCAAATGCTGAATTCAGTCAAATGTTGATCAAACAAATCAAACTATAATAAAGTACTGAAACAAATTTTTTTTTTGAACATCTTGAAAAAAAGAGCATGTGGAAAATAACAATCTTGAGTTGATAAATTTCATGTCTACAATTTAAAATTGACAATTAAATTTCAACTGAACTAATGTTGATAGGTTTAACTTTTGTAAAATTTCAATAGTAAAAACTTAAAGGCATTCTCACCTTTCCATAGTAAAAAGGCATTCTCACCTTTTTACTATGCTGAAAGGGTAAAAACTTTTAGAGTTCCTAGTCAAAACTTAAAGGCATTCTCACATTTTCAAGATCAGCTCATCCAATCCCCAAAAAAAATTAAATTACTTGTGGAATTTGAAATGTTTACTGATGTTTATCAAATGCTGAATTCAGTCAAATGTTGATCAAACAAATCAAACTATAATAAAGTACTGAAACAAATTTTTTTTTTTTGAACATCTTGAAAAAAAGAGCATGTGGAAAATAACAATCTTGAGTTGATAAATTTCATGTCTACAATTTAAAATTGACAAATAAATTTCAACTGAACTAATGTTGATAGGTTTAACTTTTGTAAAATTTCTGAGTTTGTAGGATTTATCTTACCAACTGAATTAAATTTCTCTTCTGTTTGTAGGATTTATCTTACCAACTGAATTAAATTTATCTTCTGTTTGTAGGATTTATCTTACCAAGCCGCACCTACGTAGTTTACAATTCCGTCGTTTTTTATTCGTGTAATTACCAACTTAGCCAATATATTAGGCGAATGTTTACTTTATTCCATCAAAATATTGGTGCAAAATATTGAGATATGTTATAGATTATTATTATTATTATTAAATATGACAATTTTGATTAAGAATGAAAAATTTATAAAGTATGTTTAGAAGGAAACGAAATTATTTTTTCATTATTTGTCGTTTGCGTTGGAGTATGAAAAATATAAATACTTATTAGTTATTTAATGAAAATGGAATCGAGATTATTTTATTCGAGTTGTTTTATTTGTTTACAGGTTAAATTTTTGGTGAAGTATAGTTAAATCTTATATGACTTATATTCCAAATGTTATACTGTAAGTTATTTTTAACAATTAGTTATACAAAGAAATTCTCATAAGGAGACTCAAACATAGTAAAAACTTAAAGGCATTCTCACCTTTCCATAGTAAAAAGGCATTCTCACCTTTTTACTATGCTGAAAGGGTAAAAACTTTTAGAGTTCCTAGTCAAAACTTAAAGGCATTCTCACATTTTCAAGATCACCTCATGCAAACCCCAAAAAAAATTAAATTACTTGTGGAATTTGAAAGGATTACTGATGTTTATCAGATGTTGTGGATGCAAAATTCGGAATTCCGTCAAATGTTGATCAAACAAATCAAACTATAATAAACTGAAAGTATTCAAAACGATTTTTTTATTTTAAAAAAATTATAGGAAAAAATGAGCATGTGCTAAATAATAATCCTGAGTTGATGAACTTCATCTGTACATTTTTAAATTATTTAAATTTCAACTAACCAAATGTTGATAGTAAACATTTTTCAAGTTCCTTGTAAAAACTTAAAGGCATTCTCACCTTTTCAAGACTTAAAGGTCAAGAAAACCTTTTTACTATGTTGATAGTAAAAACTTTGATGAGTTCCTAGTAACAACTTTAAGGCATTCTCACATTTTCAAGATCACCTCATCCCCAAAAAAATTGTATTCCTTGTTGAATTTAATTTTTTACTGAATTTTTTTGAATTTTATTTCAACAAATCAAAATAAACTAAATTGAAAGTTTTGATGTTTTTTTTATTTATTTTTAAATTCTAGGAAAAAAAGAGCATGTGCTAAATAATAATCCCGAGTTGATAAACTTTATCTCTACATTTTAAAATTATTTAACTTTCGACTAGATTAATGTTGATAAAAAAAGCTATTTGGCGTCAATCACCTAATTTTGCCCAAATTAGCTGTCCACCGTACACCCACTCTTGCTATGAACACATTCACAAAAAATTGGAATGTTAATGAGAAGGTGTATGTAAATGATCTTTATTAAAATGGCGGAGTTTAATTGACGTTGAGCATGTTAGAGGTTACATGAAAAATATGATTTGATTTTTTAATGTTGAACATGGATGTAATTATCTTTTTATTATTTTCGTTACGTTGTAAGATTGACAACAAAATGATTTTCTTAAATACCAGGCAAAAACCAAAATTTTTTACCATTCTCTACGTGTTCTGTTTACAATATAATATGGGGATCAGTATAAATAAAATTAAACATATATACAAATACATATATTAAAAATAGGGGAGGGGATCCATTCACTCACCTTTTAACTCTCAAATTCTAACTCTCAAAAGAAAGAACAAACATCAGGTATTTTTTCTCAACTTAATAACTATAAATATCTCCTCCTGCTACAGCACAGAAGCAGCAACATCAAATTCAAAAATCAAAAAAATTAAAAATAAAAACAAATCATGAATTAATTAGAAAACAAAATGTGTGCGTGCGTGCGATGTACTGCATCAAACATCTTCTAAGCATTGCCATGAGTGCTGTGAGTCTGGGAAGACTTTTTGTTCACTCCGGAAAAGATCGACTTGCTCGAAATCCGACTTAAATTGGAAGATCTTCTGAGAATTTCCATGAGTTCCAGTGTTCAAGGATCTGAGAATCTTGAATCACGCACGTTGTAGAAGACGACCTTTTCGTGCGTGCTTAAGACAACAATGTCTCGATTATAGACCCCAATTGGTCTGGCCTCTTCTTGTCTGAGCGAGGGCTCTAGTTCGAACCACATCACTATTCTCAACGTGCCATGGATCCGAGCCCACACGTGCGTAGTGCCTTCATCCCTGTCGGAATACATCACTCCAACCTTCCCTTCAAACTCAACCAGAGTTCTCCAATCATCGTACAATCCAATTTCCGGTTGAGGAAACTGGTAACAGGTCTCATCTTCAACGTTGAAAGCTAGCACTTGGCCATCATTTGTTAGCCAGTGTACTAGGTTACCTATTGTCACCGGTTGACCTGCAGTAACATCCAAATTCACCTCTATGCTTGCGAGCGTCTTCCATTTCCAATTCTTCGAATCGAAAATCTCACAGTGAAACATATTTTCCACTCGATAAGCAATTCTCTTTTCCTTAGAAAGACGGATAAGTTTGTACCTGATCGGATTAGATCTCAGCACAACCACGGCCGCCGTGACCGTTTCATATTTGCAGAAATCGGGGTTACTGCTCAAAGATATCCAATACCCAAGATTAGGTTTACTAACATAAACCATCCGCTCCTGGTAGTTGATATTAACACCGACAGCAAACAGAATACCTTGTTTCGACGAAGCTAAGATCTTCAGATCGTAATCATATGACGAGAACATCCTCCCATTGTTCCTCAGCATGTACCTTCCAAACTTCTCGATCTGATGATCAGTATCCTCAACTGAAACAAATTCCTGTCCGTTCCTCGAACTTCCCTCCAGAATGAATCCGTAAAGATTCTTGGTTTTCTTGTAATAATCAGACATGAAAACTGGGCTATGTATGAGCTCGTTCCAGTATGTAGAAATCAGGTTGCAAGCGTCCAACGTTGTTAAAGAAGGGGTTCTGGTTAGTATCTCGAAGGCCATGTCTGAAGGGAAAAAGCTGGAAGAATCCATATGAAAAAAAGCTGCTGAAATAATTTGAAGGATTTCATTACTAACGTTGGTGAGACTGATGGTAATTATATGAGCAGGGGAAATGAGATGCCTATATATAATGTTTGGATTAATCTTTATTCATTGTTTCTGGATGATTCATTGTTTCTGGATAATGTTTGGATTAATCTTTATTCATTGTTTCTGGATGATTCATTGTCAACATTAGCGTTGTTGAAATTTAAATAATTATAAATTGTAGAAATGCAACTTATCAACTCGAGATTTTTATTTATCACATGCAATTTTTTTCGAAATGTAAAAAAAAAAACATAAAAAAATAACCTAATTTTTCAATAATCTAAATTTATTATAGTTTGATCTGATGAAATTACATTTGACGGAATTCAGATTAAAGCATCCCCAACATTCTTATTCCATAAGCAAACCTTTCAAGTTCCATAAGGAATTAATTTTTTTTGGGGTGTGCATGTGGTTATCTTGAAAATGTGAGAATGCCTTTAAGTTCTTACTAGGAACTCTAACAGTTTTTACTATCAACATTAGTGTTGTTGAAATTTAAATAATTATAAATTGTAGAGATGCAACTTATCAACTCGAGATTTTTATTTATCACATGCAATATTTTTCGAAATGTTAAAAAAAAAAAACCTAATTTTTCAATAATCTAAATTTATTATAGTTTGATCTGATGAAATTACATTTGACGGAATTCAGATTAAAGCATCCCCAACATTCTTATTCCATCAGCAAACCTTTCAAATTCCATAAGGAATTAAAGAAAGATTGATGAGCTTCGTTCTCAGTTCATAGCCACAATTGATGAGCCCTAACATCACTTACTACTATAACCAATGAATCAACCTTTGAATATCAGGCTATAACCCATTACAATTGTGCATGTAATGGTTGAATCAAGTGGGTGTAACGTTTACGCTATTGGCTCTGTGGTCAAAATAAAATTGTTCTGTACTAAATAAATGCACACACATGCATTGTCGAATTAATTGGAGGACTCATCGACATGAATGTGGGTTGGATGCTGAATGTATTACTGATATTTAGCCTAGTGATATAATGACAGGGTGAGCGGATTAACATTGACATTATAAGATTAGTGGATTGAATATCAATTTAGAAGTAACAGTGACATATTAAAATAGCGTTATAAGTCTCCTGAAAACGATAGTATCACATTATATTTTCAAATATGTAATTTTGAAATCGAGCAGGGCCAATTAATGTTAAAATCCACTCTACATTTTGATAAAGTAAGTCAGCGGTTCCAAATAACTTTACCTATTCAATTTTATAGATAATGGCAAGCTTGCATAGATCAAAAATACAAAAGAGGTTTAGAGATGACAAAATAAAAACAAGCTGAATTATACTTATCCAAATTATATAATGACATAATGTTCACAAATCATAAGTCCAGAGACTCCAAAATATGTATCTCTACACCATGTAAGGGATTGCTACATATGTATTTTGCTAGATTCACTGTAAATCAATGTGGTTGAACAATGTGCATAATGAAAAGATCCAAATCACACATGTACCTCACAACACACAGTTCCAAGTATAATAAGGAGTATTATACTAATATATAAATGGTATGGTGTTTCATGTATGCAGTATACTAGTGCTTATTACACTAGCGCTTTTCAGGTATTATATAACATTATGTGCTAATATGTAATGCAATATATCCCGAAAAATGTTAATTTTTATTCCAAACGCATTTAATTAACACGTCTCAAATTTAATTATAGGTTGCGTTTTGTAAATAATAATCCAGAACCATACAAATGAAATATTGTAATCGAGAGCTTTCCATGATTGAGACGGGGGTTACTTATGTGTATGTTTGGACTAATTATTGTGGAAGGTGACGTAAACCCAATTATTTGCATCGTATTTCATAAACCCTAAGCGCAAACAAATAAAACCAAGAACCCTAAAATGATAGCAACCCTGACCACTATTCAGACCCACACCAAAACCCCATAATAGCAAGACCCACGCAAAAACCCATACTCCCTCCTAGTATAACCGATTAGATTAAATATACGGGGTTATAAATTCAACGGCCAGTTGGTAGGGATAAAATAGAAAATCGCCAGCCCAAAGTTGACAGTTTGTTGTCAGAAGGTTGTTCAGAAACAATAGCAAATACAGAAGTATGCGCTTCCCGGTGTAGATTACTATAAAAATATGGGATTTTGGTGGTTTTGGAGTGATAGAAGCAAGTAGCACCAGCTGCTAGAAATGTTGTGTCAGAATGATGAGGCCGAACACATGTCCGTACACCAGTGACTGGAATTCAGAGCAGCTGCCAATTCCGAAAGTGGTAAATTTATTATTTTATCAGTCCTAAAATTAAAAAATCCAAGTCATTTATCCTTTATTTACATAAAATTTCAACATTCTTTCAGATGCATTAGTAATTCTAGTTCTCAGTTTATTTACTTAGTGTAGGACACACCATCTAATCACCCAAGTATCTAGAAATATCAAATAGTGCGAGTGGAGTCACAAACAAATATCAGGAATATTATAATAATGATTGAATTCTTAAAACTCTAAATTTAATAATTTTGTGTGCATTTTGGATTTTTAAATTACATGTAATAATTATAAAATATTTTAAGAATCGACAATTTAAAACGCTTTCGTATTATATGTTGAAGCACTTATAAGTACATTTCATAGCACCTACAATTCAAATTCATATCACTACAATTTAAATCACATTCACATTATAGTTGAAGCACATATAGAAACATTTCGTAGCACCTACACGTACATTTTGTAGCTCCTACAATTTAAACCACTTTCGCATTATAGTTGTAGCATATACGGCTCCAATTTGTAGCACCCGCACGTACATTATGTAGCAGCTACAACCTAACGCACTTTCGCATTATATCCTGTAAAAAAATCTTATTGCTAATAATTGTGAAAAAATTTAAAATTAAAAAACAAACAATTGTAAAATTAAAATAAAGAAAATGGTCTAAAAGTAATCATTACAATATCGCATAAACATTGCACACACAATGTATATGTTGTTATTTATTCATCCATTTTATGAGATTTAAAACAACCTGGAATTGAGTACTTTTTATAAAACTAAAATGGTAGTATATAGGATGAAATGTTCTTATATAGAAGTTCTATCCGTTACCATGAAAACATATCTACCCGCTATTCTGCAAGAAACAAGGATGCTTGAACACGGTTTTAGAATTAAGAAAGATAGTAGGATGGAACCCTACGAATTTGATGTCAGAAATTTGATTCCCTAAACCCGTAGTTGCCAGCACGGGAACCAACTGAAAATCGGGGGAGGCCACGAATCTTTTGAGTGTGTAAGGCGTTTGGAAGGACTTGTCAACAGTGTTGGTGTATTGTCTGCAAAGTAGTTGCTGATTAGACCTGAATTCATTTACTATAAGCAATGACGAAACATCTCACTTTCTAGATTGACAAATTGTACATTGTACATGTACTAGTTACCACTAGTTGGTGTCATGTATATACCAGCGGCTATTTGTGCATAATAAACTTCAAAACCCATATATTGTTACAAATAAAAAAACACATATGCAATGTACGAATTAGCCTGTAAGATTAGTTGATTGAAATATAAGTTTGAATCACTTCATTTGTAAAATATTGTGGCATAGAGGCTTCCCTTTGGGCTATATGAACACTGGATTAGTCAATTTTAATCTTACTTAGACAATGTTAAATCTCGGACTTTTTCGAATGTTAAAAAACTCGAAAATCAAATTAGAAAGTAGAAATCAGATTATTCCAAGGAAAGGGTAAAGTATTCAGTTCAGGTCAGGCAACTCATAGTACTGTCCTAGGTTGAGGCTGAGATCCATGACAATTTCATTTTCAGAACGGTCGTCGCCTTCCCCAAATCGATCTTCAAAAGCGTCGTGGCACCTACGAACATCCACCTCCAACGCATCCATAGCACCAAGTATTCCTGCCTTGATCTCATCAAGTTTTTCCTGCAAGCCAGATTAATTTTTTTGGAAAGAATATCCGAAAACGTTTCTAGTTCGCAACATGCATAAATAATGAGTTACCTTGATCGCCGTATACATGTTGTGGAATTGTTCCTTGGTAGTCAGGTTATTTTTATTCAGTGCCTCAAGAACCCGAAATGCTTCCATCCAACGATTTTGGTTGACATTCAGTTGATATTCAATGTCGGCCAGATCTGTGTTTCACATGGCACACAAACGTACAACGTCGCTCAGCTTCATGGAAATATGAATAGAATGATAAGCGTTACACAACAAACCTTTCTGGAGCTCCCCCCTCATGTTTCTGAGTTTCTCATCCAGTGTTCTCCTTCGATTCGCCTCTCGATCGACAGCTGTTTCCATGCCTGGTCGGTGCACATAAGAGTCTCCTGATTTCAGGGATGATTTTGCTCTGGGCAAAAGCGAAAATGTGTGGACCAGTGATGCCCGTCAATGGCACATGGAGGGTGAATGAGTAATTATAGTGCTGTAACGCTAGGGTTATGGAGGAGGCATGAATATAGAATATGTAGAAAATTTCATATATATCTTGTCATCATAATTGTTGGGCTTTTAGGATTTCCAATTTGTTGACTAAGCTCCAAGATCAACAATTTTGTGGAAATCTTTTGCTTTTTGTGTCCCTTAATCGACCCAACTTTTCACACCCTTTTTGTTAAGTTTAGACTATTATTATATCATTCATGTTCAAATTACTTTTTTTTAGAAATAGAGGAATATTAAATGTGATTATAACTACCATGCAAACATTAACACCCATCTGTATTCCACAATAATGCTGAACTGGTCTTCATCGAAAATGGAAGATGAAAACATAAAATCATTATTAATATTGTGTTAATTAATATATTAATATCTATAGTCAAAATAATGTTATTATGTATTTTGAAGAAATCATTAGTTCACCTACCAACACAATAACTATTACAAAAACCGAATTTGTTGAGATGTATTTGCATGTACAATTTTTTTTTAATATTAACTACTGCAGAGCACCATAACATAATGTTCATACTATACAAGAGTATTCCAGATCTCGACATACTTTGGAAGATCAACTTTGCAAAATCTCGACATACTGTGATTACCTGGATCGCATTTGAATTCCGAGGTTTATTTTATTTTATATGGGTAACTAGGGCCGTCAATGAAATATAGTATGCTCTGAATTGTTTCATTATAGTCAGTTCACTGTGATTTGTTTCAGAAATAAAGTATGCTCTAAATCGTTTCACTTCATCAATAAATACGGACAGCGTACGTAAGTACTGGACTGCATATAACAATGACCTAATTATATTAAGATACGAGAAAAAACATAAACAAATAATTTACCTTTTGTAATTTGGTATGGTGGTAACTAATATTAATCTTTCTAAACAATGAAACTGATAAGCGATTCTTCCATGGACTAGTTCACATTCCCCGGCCTGTTTATTTTGAATTCAATTGAAATTGGAAAAGAAAATGTACCTGATTGTTGTCAGGTGGGTGATAAGCATACACAACAATAAGTGAAGTACCCGTTGCCATTTTCCAAAAATAAATGATTACTGTTTGGTTTGTGAAGTAATGAAGGCAAGCAACAGGTTCAACAGGAACAGGTAGGTCAGACTCATCAGACAACAAATGTCAGGAGGTTGAAAATCATGGAGTATCAGTTCTCGTTTAAATGGGTTGTAGTTGAGTGAGAACAAGAGTGATGAGAAAAGTCTGACAACCAAACACTTTAGTTATGATTTGATTTAAGTTTCAATCTGTTTAGATTTCTAGTGTTTTGTATGGAAGTGCAAGCTTTCCTCCCACCCCGCTCCGCTCCATTATTGAATTATTCCCGGGCGGTGCAAACCATCCGCCTGGAGGTACGGGACAAATTGGTTGATCTAATTGAAGGATAATTGTTGGATCTATCCAATTTGTAAAAAAGGATAATTGGTAATTAAACTTTTTGAAAAAATTATTTAGGGTACCTCTGCATTGTTTAAGAAGATTTGAGATTAGTGTAAGCCGGCTGTGTCTACAGTCTGATGACTAAACACTGGTGTCATCATTTTGTGTAAATATCCCTCTGTCCGTAGTACGAGTTTTTTGAACAAGGTCCCGTCACGTCTACTGGCAATTGTGTATTGAAAACTATACTGTGGACATCTTATTCTGCCTCCGGTTGTGTGACTTTATTTTTCACTTATAGTGTAATTATCATAATTTCTCTGTTTTTAGGACACATTTAACCCAAAAAGTGTACATTTGTGATAATACACTGAACTTGTTCAAATCGGTTGAAGTGAATGAAAACTCAAAAATGTTGGGTTATTGTCTGCATACTGGATTCAGATTAAGCCAACATAAACTGCACGTTATGGGAAATCAAACATAGTCATTTGATTAGGGAAGTGTGTAATAGTATTGATAGAGAAACGGAAAAATGGTAAACTATGTTCTTCTCTGAACAATTTTATTATCAAACAATTATATAATTATGATTATGAAAAGATTTATGAAATTAAAAATATCAATGTTTGAACTGTATACAAGTACATATCACAACGTTTATTCTACCAAGACTAGGGGAAAATGTTTATACTCACTGATAAATAATGCAAGATACATGGGAGACAAAAGTAGGAGATCTTATTGTTGTAGTAGTCGCAATAAAAACTGAAACCAAATATTTGTTGCATTTGAAGTTTTTGCTTAGACATTGAGGATGTCTTTGATATCTGCCCTAAGCAAGGTTTGACTATTTAAATTTGCTCTACGTTATAAGAGATACAAGATATACATACATTAAAAGTTGTTGTATTTATCGATCGTAAACTTTGTGAGTATCGAGTACTATTGGTACAACAAATGGGTGTACAATATGATGTTTACAATCAGATGTGAATTACTCCACACATCATTTTACATACGTATATTGTATAATTCATATAAATAGTAGGTCATCAATGTTATTATATAAAGTGTTGCGTTGAACACCATTGCGAAATTTTAAACAATGGCTACACAAACTTCACAAGTTTATTTTACCATCGGATCAAGCAATGGACAACTACAAAGGAAAGAAAAATGAGTATTTTAGAAGACGGACGTGGTCTTATACATGTAACCATAGTTTACGGAAAAAATATGTTCAATTCTCATCAAACTATCTTCATACATTAACTAAAAAGAGATGTTGAAAGATTTTTTAGGTACTTTTGTTTGGAACCCAATAAATCGACTTTTTTAAAAAATATAGTGATGCAGGCAGGGTTTGAACTAGTGACGCGTGAGATGGGGCCTCACAACCTTACCTCTAACACACTTCTGACTTATGTGAATGTTTATTTGAAATATGATAATATATACCAGCGGCGTGTGTGTGTTGACATCCGTAGTCCTTAACTATTGCTGCAGCGGGTCCCTGGTCTATATAATTTAGAGGTGTGTTTACTTTGTATCAAACTTTTCAGAGTTCATTCAGTGTCTTGCAATGCCTCCCCGTAAAAGCAGGAAAAAAATCGCCGATGAAGTTGAAGCACCCCCGCCCGTCGCACCAACTCCCCCCCTTCTAGGTTTATCGGACGTTGAGATGACTCCTGCTGGTATGAGCTACCTGTACCAAGGCATGACAAACACACACCAGAGGATGAAGATGGAATTAAGGGAGTGTTTCCGTCGACTTATTCGCCAAGGCGCAGGGAACTTGTTGAAGCAAACCATTGTCGGAGATCCTCCACTCGGGCTCTTGGCCGATGAACTTGATGGAGTTATGCTGATATGGACGTTGGAGGAAAAAGCTGCAATGGCCACAGCATCGACGGTGGCTACAACTCTCCTTGAGGATGATCAGAACATTGTATCTCCCCCTACTTAGTTGTTTTGAAGTGTGTGTGCGCCGTTGTTGTTGTTGTTGTGTCTAGTAATGCTAATCGGTGACTTACTAGTGACGTACTGTGTTACATCACTCATAATGACCGGATCATTTATCTTTTAAAAGCTGTTTTATTTATCACCCAATCAATCTACCTTGGTTTTATTATATGCTTAGTGTTGCTGTCGAAGTTTTTTTTTTAAAAAATAAGATAAAATGCAGGCCAGATCGTGAAAGTGTTTTATTGTGAAAAAATCGTGTTGTAATAAAAATTGAGATATGCTAAATCACGCAATGTATTTATACAGAAATAGATACATTTACCTTATACGCTTAAATAATGTAAATTATTACTATACTTATTATTAGTTTTTTTCACTTTCATTTATAATAAAAATGGTGAGACTTGTTGCGCAATAGTCAAGTATTTTCTCAAAATTAGTAATTGAGAGTATGATTTTTCACTAACAGAAATGATTACCGCATCCGGCATGCCGGTTGCCCGGATAGTTACATGAAGTATTAACGTAAGATTTTCAGTTGTTAAACACTAATCAATTTAATCAGTTGCTTACATTCTCGATTAATTTTCCAATTAAAACCCACTTGTATATTAGAAAAATGGAAAAGTTGATGTTATGGATGCTAATTATTCTTTTGGCTTTATGATCGCTACGCAAGCTGAAAGAGCGATTAGATCGCGAGTAGTACTTAACTCTACTCGAAACCAGTCTAAACATGTTTGTACTTAATAAAATTGTAATTGTGTGTAAGTGACTTTATTATCCACATACATATTATTATGTCATATATTTAGGTTCAACAGTAGAAATAGTTAGTTAAATATTGATTGTAAAATTGAACATTGAATATACATAATCGATTGAACAATTCAAGCTGCCTGGACGTTGTTGGAGTCGAGTTAAGCTTTGCTCAAACTCGAATCGTTAACCTCTACAGCCAAGACGATCGCGGTTTGAGCAAAATGGAATCGACTTTGGCAAGAGTTATGCTCTAGTTTTTCCCGAATTACTTGTGATTTTCCGACCATAATCAACACCTGTAACAACCACCCATATACAAAACTAGCTAATGACTTGTTCCGGTGGCACCTAATATCAATAATAAATTTGAAATACCACTTATATGCTACTAAAATTAATTTCTTCTGAAAAGTGTTGAGAAACCATAATAAATATAAACTATAATTATTGTTTTAGATTGTTAATTATGTATACACGTTTTTGCACAATCGACAACACTACCGAAAATATGTTCAATTATGCAATTTGCATAACGAAAAATGTAATTAAAATTAAGAAGCCATTATTGAGCAGACCAAATGGTGTGATTTAACAACAACCAAGAAAGCCATGCCCTCCTTTATGTAGAGAAAGTAAGTAAGCCTGTTTAAATTACTCGATGACACTGTGCACGCCAGGGATTAGGTCACAGCCACATGTGTTGATTTGACAACATTGTGTTTACATTGTCCAACAAAAGCTTCGGTTGTGTACAAACAATGTACATTGAAATTACTAACACAGTTACACTAGTTGCCTCAATAAAAAGAAGGAGACAATGTTTAACAACTCCGGTGCCGGGAATCAAAACGCATACAACTTAGTAAAACACTCTCATGTAGGGTACGTGTTGGAATAATAACCAACATAGCATAGACAATTCACATGATAGCCAGTGCTTGTGAAATAATGAAACCAGATTCATTTCAAGAACCTGATTTTACAAATCTAGGTGAATGATTTTCCATCTTTAAAAATACATAGATAATAATCATAATTGCCATGAATACATCCCCGTTTGGTGTGGCTACTGATGTTGTATGGCATTGATCATACAAAAACCCAAACGGGGGTCAAAATGGAAACACAAACAGACCCCTACTCCTCGGTAAAGTCTTCAACCCGAAGCACATTCTCAAGGTTCGGATAAGTAGGAACCCAAAGCATCTGGTTCAGCTCTTCTGTTCTGACAATGGAGTCGTCGACGAATCCGACGGCTCGGATGAAAGTACCATCTGCTCTAACCTCGAATTTACCAAACTCACCATCTGCAATCCATTTGCTGTGAAGTTCCTCCATGAAAACACGTTTAACCGTTGGGATTGGATATTTGACCGCTGCAACTAAGTCATTGACTGCCGCCTCACCCAATTTTTCCACGGCTTGTCGGGCAAGCCATCTCATCTGAAGGAGATCACGCAGATGCTGCCCTGATGGAACAAAATTGAGAGGTTCAGGTGGATTTGGTGGTGGAGGGATAAAGTCCTCTTCAGCGGCAGCGGCGACACCGGGGACTTCTTCATCTGCTGCTTCATGGATCGCCTCAGGGGCATCAACATCCACCAGAACATCTACAGGAGGTAGATCTGGTACTGCATTAGCGGCCGTGGCTGAAATCGGGGCTGATGCAGGGGGAGGGTGATTAGCATGAACATTCCTTGCAGGGAGGCGAGGCTTGGCTGGAGATGCAGCCGTTGACACACGCTTGACCGATCGGAAACTGGCTGGAATTGTGTTAAGTGATGGCTTGGGGTTTATTTTCTGTTTCTTAACCAGTGAGAAGAGTAGTTGTTTTTTTCGTGGGGAATCCAAGAGCTGGAACAAAGCTTGGCTCGAAGACCTGGTGCAAACCATTTTCTGGATTTAAGTCTGTGCTGATATGCTAATGTTGACCTAAACCACAATGAAGGGTTGGACTCTCACTTTATAGCTGAAAAACTCCCTCCAAAATTTCCCGCCATTTTTTTCCCTCCACAAAAGCGTATCAATTCTGAAATTTTATCAACCCAATATGAACTAGAAGTGCACTCGATGAATCAATTTTATATTCATGTATGTAATTTTATTACTAGCATCTTATCAACTTCTTAAGTCGACTTCAATTACAAGTTAATTCCAACAATTGTCATTTTAGTATTAAATGACAACATTAATATTTAAATTAAATAAATACTTTGATAATTTTACTATCATTGTTGAAGGGGCATTGTGAGGCGGCCCTTTTTTTTTTGGCTTCCTTTATCATTGACATGGTAGTGTTACAAATAGGTAATAATAACAACATAAAGAAATGGAAGTAATAATTCTTCTCCGCGTACATTTTAATCATTATTACTACGCGTTGCAATCACAAACTATACTTATAGCTGTTAGAGGGTGGATGGTAAGTGAAACAAAACCAAAGACATTGTGAGAGGCGGAGTTACGCCTCAGATTGGGTGTTAAATGCAACCCAACAAATAATTGATTAATTTTTTTAACCATGTACATAATAAACAGTAACAATGTTTCCACACTCTTTCTGTGAAAATGGAACTGGCACCCATAACCGGAACTAAATTTTATCACACAATATTGAGTTCCAGGCTCATCTTCTGCACATAGTGCATTGGGAAGAGGAAATCAAACCTTGTTTTAATCTTACAAGGTTCCTGTGTATCTACAAAAATCCATACATATTTACCTTATCAATTGCCACCCTCTGTTAGTGTAAATGTATCGACTTCAATTGGGTGTCGGGATGCAATTACTCGCAAGCATGTGTTGAATAAAACGTGAAGAGAATACTATAAAATATTAATCCATAACGGAGAAAAGTTTATTGTCTAATATCCATTTCTAAAATGTTGTAATTGAGACAAGATTAACTCTAATCTTGTCAACGAAACTAGATTAACATAAAGAGCGGATTTCTGTACATGGGTGTATAATTTCTAAACATTTTTGTGAATTGCGAACTCACGCCCTGTATTATTTCTACAAACGCCATGTATTTATATAAAAACAAATACATTTACCTTATAATGCTAATTATTATATTGTTAACATAATTATTCTTAATTTTGACCATATTTATTTATAATGAAGGTGGTTAGTTTTTTTTGAGTTCTCGTCATCCTTTCCCGTGAAGTTTGAAATGGTGTGTCGGACTTTTTGTTGAAAGGAAAGAATATCGGATCCGGCTTGCCAGTTGCCAGTAAAGTCTTCGGAAATGTCACCGGAACAATCTCGAATTCCGCGCTCCTGAAAAGCCACCGGAACGATCATATGTTGATTAATTGTATGATCAATTTTTTGGTTGACCATTTTCCGGTAACTTTCCCGGTGGCTTTACCGTGAACATTTCGGATCATAGTTCCTTTCACTTAAATTTTTTGTTGATTTAGTTTATTATAATCAGTTGTACATATTTCACTAGTTTTACCCTCAAGATAAATATGTTATGTATTTATACGTAATATGGCCCTTTAGTAAGAAAAGTACAGGGTGTGATTTGGAGACACCCATATGTTTTCGACGTTCTTTACAAAAAGGCCAGTACTTGTAAGTATTTACCAATAATTATATTACGCCTGTATTTCTAGTTGTAATATAGTGGTTATGCACCTTAATCAAAACTTTAAATAAGTATTATATAGGATATAATTAATGTTGGTGCGTGTAGTTCTCTTGTTGCACCATCCACTTACCTCAATTCCAGTTACCTCATTTCCAGTTACGACAACTCAACTTCGTTCGGTTCCAACAATGAGATTCCCTGACTACGCATTGGTAACTTTGGCCCATGCCTCAACAATTCCCCATGCAAACTTCTGACAATCTTGCAAACCTACTATTCTCTCATTAACGCCACAGCCTTGTTTCTGGTGGACAACGGCTACTCTGTGTCAGAGCCCCAGATTTTAAGTGATACGCTACCACCCTCGTGACACAAAGGCTCTGACAGTTGTTGATGGCAGAATAGTAGCTTCTTACATACCTATGACTAGTGGAAGTCAGTGAGTGGTCATTTGCTGCTCTCAGTTTGAACCAAACCCCGTCTGCACTGGCCTTTGTGTTTGCGAACTGGAAAAGTGGAAAGCCTTTGTGTTTGCGAACTGGAAAAGTGGAAAAAACGGAGAAGATAACCAGTACAAATTGCCCACTATTTGATACAATTTGTTACATAACCCCTCGCCCTTATAATTTCATAAAACAACCGACATTATGTGTAACTGGAGTATGCAATCCATAAAAAATGTGTGCCATATGAACAAATTCCCCATATGAATGTGCCCTTTATTAAGATTACCCTAGAATTGTAATTATACGTTTGTCGGTTTGATGGATGAAGAGTATGATCACAATTATGGCCCTGTCAGTTTCAGATAATTCAGGTGTAATCTCGAATAGGATAATCTAGTGCAGGATGAATTAATATCCCATAAATTATATTATATATTCATCTAGTTTTTGGATTTTTTAATAAATGTATGTAACCCATAATGCAATGATTAAAATATGTTCGTTCAATAGAATTCGGAACATTACTACTAAATGTGATTGGGTTGCGAACAATTTCTTTTTTGTTTCCAGCCTAGGGAGTATGTTATGTCATGCATAGGGATGCTAATCGAACGACTCGATCGTATGTAGTGCGTAACTCGACTCGACTCGAGAACTATATTTACTATGTTTGGCTCGACTCGAGAACTAGTGAGTTTAATAATACTATACTCAACTCGTACTTGGTATTATTTATCAAGAATCGACTCAACTCGCGAGTTCGAACCAAATCGTCTTTTCCCTTTTTAACTAAAAGTTGTCTAATTGTTTTACCTTAATTTTTCACAAAGTAGTAGTTTTCACTAAAATTTGGAAAACGTTTTTTTTTTCATTTTCCATTTTAAAAAGAAACTAAACTAATTATTCAACAAATTAATATTTTCATATAAATTAGTCAATAAAATTAATACATAATATCTGTTTATATTATTTTAAATTCATGACATAGTTTATATTATTTTACATAATTTATTTACTGTGTTACATCTAACAATATTCTGTAGTAAACGTATTAAATAATTTTTAATACTACGATGTCCTATTTTAACCCGAATGGTCTGTGAAAATTTCTACTTCGGAAATTTGTGCTTTTACATAAACTTGTTTAAATAATTATGTACATACCAATGCAAGTAATTACGTAGTTACAAATATTGAGTAGTAAATGAACATTGACTACATTAGATGATGGAGTTTTGATTGGTTAAACTTGTGATATTATGAAACTATAACTGCTTATACCCGACGAGTTAATCACGACTTTTTCAAGTCATCTTTGACTTTACTCAAACTCGACTCGTTAACCACTTTCTATCTTAATTTCATGACACACATATATCGGATGTTAATAGATATAATCACTTGCATCCCCTCATATGAAGGGTACCGGTTTCTTGCTTTGAAACCCTAAATCTTGATTTTCTTCTTAACATTTCGTTCAATTTAATCCCTATGAGCATATCTTTTGGTCAGAGTAGTCTTAATATGGCGGCTCCCTGCACTTGAGATTTTCATGTGTTTCAAACATTGACCTAGGAAACCAAAATGATTTTTTATTGTTTATTTAGTTATTATATAGTTGAACAACTCAATATTTGTGAAATACACAACATAATATAATATGAGTAGCTTAAAATAAATTTTGTTGGAACTTGAGATAAAAATATCAATGTTGCATTTTTGGTTGTTTTATTAAGGATTGAAGTACTACACACATATTTATTAAATGTAACTACTTTTGGAGTTGGTATGTTTGTCACCCCAAATTTCAAGTTTATATAATCTTACACATTAAATTTCTACAAATGTATCTTTTCGGGATGGTGATGAGTAAATTTAGTGTATGTCAATTTCAAGTCAATACAACACATGATATTCAAATAATATAAATAAAACACACACTTGGTGGGAATATGGGGTGTAAACTACAATATGGTTGATATTTTGGGCTATATTCTGCAATATGGCACCTAGTAGGAAGAGTTCGGATTAAAAATCTCATATCTACGGTTTGGATGAGTTTGGAATTTAACCACTCCTTTTCAACCTTTTAAACCATTTCTTCTTTCTGGGAAAAGTCAAAGTCCCTATACCACCTGTTCAAGCCTTTGTCCTCCTAGTTACAGTTACTCCGGAGAAACTAGAAGCAAAACACGCCGAAGATGCCGAGCAGTGGAATGAGTGGATATCAGAGCTACTCCACCAGCGCTGGTCACGTCCACCGCTTCAGCTGTGAGAACAGCGACGAGGAAGGAGTACCCGATTGGCCTGACAGTCTTCTCGACTCTGCAACCAGTGAGGCTACAGAAGCTCCCACTGAAGTAATTGAAGATTCGGTCACAGGTGATGATTCCTCTGTTGTTGTTTCAGTGTATTTCTAACATAAATGTTGATTCGGTCATAGGTGATGATTCATCTATTGTTGTTTCAGTGTATGTACTAAAATTAATGTTGATTGTGTAACCTTGGCATTTTACAGTTTTTTTAACGTCATTAGATGGATAGGTATTTCTCTGTCTGTGTGGTTGCTGGCTTTGGGTTGTTGGGGTAGTGTCGTGCTGTTTCAATTTTTGGTTGAATATAGATGTTTAATGTCACAGATTTAATTGAATCCTCGTACCCTATAATTGATGTCAGGTAGGGGAGGGAAAGCAACCCCAACAAGGACATCCAAAATGGTCCAGGACTCTAATAACGACGAAGATGATGTCATATGGTTTCCGTTGGAGCGACCATACCAGGGCGAGCGGGAATTGGAGAATATATTCGATTGTGTAAGTTTTGCTTCAAATGTTCTGGTTGCTCTTCATCATTTTCATGGAATACAATTAAATTTACATTGAATTGTTGATAGTATAGTGTCACCCTAATTTATGCTCCAACGGTTTCTCTTGCAAAACTGTTGAAATTAAATTTTGAAGCTGCTGTTTAAGAAAACATTTATTTGAGTACATTAAGAACCAGTGTTCCTATACAGAAAAAACACTTCCAGTGATACTCATACAGTTTATAAACGTAATGATTCAAACCATGTTCATTGATTTGTTTGTGGCTGCTCAACATTTGTTCCTTCTCTGATTTGGGTATAGGACGACGAGAGGGCAGTGATCCTCCTTGCCCGTGATCTGCAAGTGGTGTTGAGTTCTCATCTCCTACGCATGACCGGACAGAAGCTGAGGTCAATAAACACTCATGTGTCGTTTGATCGTCTAGGGCCGCCATTCTCCTTAACAAATGGATTAACTGAGGTGATAAATAAACTGATCTCCGTCAGGCAAGCTGTCACCTCTGTTTTAGATGGCGGTAACAAAATCGCAGGCAACAGTAGCGTCAACGGACACAATGCAGCTCGTGAAACCCTCCTGAATCTGGTTGGCAAGAATTACAAGGGTCTATATCTAAGTAAATTATTGTGTAGGTACAACTGCAGCACTCAGTGTCTCCCTCGATCTTACGCTGACGTAGCTGATTACTGCATTTCGAAGAACGCTAACTTGGCTGACAGGTCAGTGCACATATTTTTCATTTGTGATTATTAAATTTTAAAACCATTCCAGGAACACTAAATGAGTATGAATTTGATCATCTGACTTTGTTGCATTTCAGTGAGTTCATATATGAGGATGTTCAAGGTTTATCTGTATTCAGAAAAGATATGCACACCCTAGATATCGGTCTTGCGATTGCTCCGTCTGTGGTTAACGCATGGGCAAGGACCCTGATGGAGACATCGAGCACACTTGGGACTCCGGAAAAGCTCTATCTTGACGTTGTTGTTAAGGTTAGTCCTCACAGATTGCCATCTACAACTTGCTTCTTACACAATAACAACTATTACATGTGTTGATGAGTGTTGTATTTCAAATGATTCGTACATGTCGGTAGCTGCGATGCACCACCTTACTATGTTTGAACTGTGTCAAAAGTTTACATCTCCATTGTTGAATTTTAAAAATGTTAACCACTTAACCGTATTTGACTCTCTGAACATGATAGCAATCAATCTGAGGATGATCAGATTGACCACTGGTTCTCATGGATTGCAGCGGGCAACAACAGACACCAAATTCGGAAGCCTGAAATGGTCAATCTTTGCAAATACAATCAATTCATCTGTCTACAATGTTATTGTGAGTTTCATAATGACTAATTTCAACGTTGTTGTTTGTTCCCTAGATTTTCATTCCAGTTTTGATAGGCACTCATTACACCGTCATGATCGTAGACTTCATCAATCAGAAAATAGTATGCATCGACACGGTGTATAGGGCCTCCCGTTCTGCATGGGAAATCATGGAATCAAAGCTGGTAAGCATACGTATACATTATTTGCCGCGCTGATTTATTTCTTACAGTGAATATGATATGAATGTTTTGATTCAACAACTTCATTCGTAGTTGGTGTGCTTGTGGAAAGTTCTGGATGCACTTGGGGACGATAGAAAACATCAGCTCACCAGGTTTGGCATGCAGCTCAGTTACCCTCCCTGGAGCCGCTCAATTCACGATGAAGACAGTGGTGTAATGGTGATGCATATGATGGAGTGTTACAGTCCGGCTTCCCCATTCTCGTCTCCCGCACTCTGCCTGAGTGAGGTACCTCAATTGTGGTTTCAATCTTTCTACATCTAATGACTAACAATTCAACATACTCCTGCCTCAAAATGCTTATGTAACTTTAATAAAAAAATCATCTGTTTCAAGAACACATTCGTGTGAGGAAGCGTGTTTACTTCTGCGCCTGCATTGCTTCTACGGCCATAAACTTGCAGCGGGTGCAAGTCATTGAATCAGCAAACAGATTGGTGGAACTGAAATGCAACAATCTGATCTTCCCAAGTGAGGAAGTGAAACGATACAGAAGCCAGCTCCAATGGACACCGATGATTTGATCTGAACAGATCTTTTGTCGATAAAGACCTGCAGCACTACTCCCATCAATTCCTGCTATGTTTTGTTTCATCTTCATCATTTCCAGTCTTTATCACATGATGATTTACTTCACCGTTTGATTGACAGTGTTTGGAAGCTGTCTATCTGTATAACATATTTTTATTCGCATTATTCGCCCGTTCATATTCCTGTTATATTCAATGGAGCCGAAATGTAATCAGTACTGTCAGCTCTAATTTCTCTGAGATAGCAAACTAGGAACACAGCAAAAGTAATGTTTAAGGCTTGCAAAAACTCAGATCAACCGAAACCTGAAATTAACTGCTGAATTTGATCCAAAATAAATGGATACCAATGATTGGCACCGATAGCCGGATACTATATCTATTAATTGGCCTAATGTTCGTAAATTAAGAAAGCTAAGAATTTGGACATTGGTTTTTAATCATCATGAATAGCATAACACAAGCTAACAATTCAGCAAAAAAGCAAACATGCTGTGAATCTGCATCCCTTTAAGCCCCCCACACTACATCAATATTCAGCCCAATATAACTTTGGGCTGAAACAAAAACAAGATTGGGCTCAGTGTGAGACTTTCACAATTTAATTTAATCCACAATAAGCTAGATGAAATAAATCAGGCATCAAATACTAATCAGGGGATGGTCTTTGCCATGCATGGAAACACAAATTCAGAAACATTACGCCGCAGTCTATCAATCCATCAACAAATTTTATTACATGAGATACACTGGTGCAACAATTCAGGATTGGGTGAAGGGATTAGCTGCAACTGGAATTTTTCCGGTACCGGTAATTGTCACACCCGGCTTCCATCCGGCCACAGCTGCGCTAGGCTGCCACCGCCGGCAAAACACAGTCTGCAAAAAAAACAAATGATCAGATGAACAGAGTGCAATACCTAATCAACTAATGACATTGTCCATGTACATTACCTCCACTTGTTTCACAGGCGTGTTAGTAGTACTCCCGTTTGTTTCTTTACTGGCTCCCCTCTTCCGGTTGCGCCATTTTCCTTTATTCTTCTCTGCAAAAGACAATTTCCTCTTCGCAGCACCGCGGCCCATCCCTCGCTTGTCAACAGGATCCTTCACCTGCGGGAGTGAAGGTTCAAGATCCACCGGCAGCTCCTTATCGGGATCCTTAGCTTCCCTTGCTTTCGCTGCTGCCCTATACCTAGATCCAACACTACCTACCCCAAAGGATGCTTCGCCCTCTACATTAGCCATGCTTTGTTTCAATTCTGAATGAATGACATTTAGTTTCTCCAGCGTCTGGCGGTGTCTTACCTCATCATACATCACAATTGCAGAAATGCTCTCGGAAACCTTCTGAATTTCATTGTACCGTTTCACTTCAGCGCTAACAGGAGATCTTATTGAATCCATAGGATAGGACATACTTTCATACTCTCGCACAACATCCTTCCTCCACCGCTCGCAAATGTAGGCCTCGGGAACAGTGCAGATGTACTCTTTCCAAAACACACGCAGCATGTGACAACATATAATACCCGTGAACTCGAACAACTGGCACTCACACTTTAAACCAACGGTAATACGATAAAAAACCACCCTGAAATACTTGCGCTTTGTCCACCCCTCCCTGAAAGTTTTAACCACAACTTTATACTCAACAATGGTATCATCTCTCACTTTCTCAACGGTGGCTGCGTTGTGTCTCATATCTGTCATCTGCTCCTGCATTTTCAAGAACTGGTTCCGAGAATACATTTTCTCAAAGGCATCTTCAAATGGGTGATTGCTAGTCTTACGCGAAGACCGATCCTTTCCAATCTTCGAACACCGTACTTCCTCAAACACTCTTTTACTGACAGCCTTGCCATACTCTTCCACAAACTTTCCAAGACTTGTGTTAACATTAACGAACAATTTCAAATACCTGTTCATCCCTTCGCTCCTCTGCGTACTAGACATGCCAGCCCAAAATATGGATTTGAAGTAAACGGGCACCCACCTTTCCCTGTCGGCATACGCCCTCTGAACCCAGCCGTTGCCAGCAACTCCAAACTCGTTTACCCAGGCTTGCCATTCACACTCAAACTCCTCCACAGAAAATGAATCATGCAAAATCTCCTGCAGTTTATCAGACATTTCCCCCCCACCGAGGCAGCATTCCGAGGTGCTTCCTAGCATTCTGCTTGATATGCCATAAACACCATCTGTGTCTACTTCCTGTAAATTCTGACTTTATCGCATTACCTACGATTAAGCAACAAGTAGACACAATATAACGGTAAATTGTGAGGATCAATACAAAACAAAGTGGTGACACCATGTCTACAATTACTTTGTTCTACATCGAATTCAGATTTCACTGTTTAACCTGCTAGACCATTCCCAATGAATGTCTACAGTGGTATTACCTCAGAGCTCAAAAGTACATTAAAAGAAACGCTTTCTCACTATTATTTATATTTTTATGCAAATAATCTGGATTAGAGTTAGAAATTCCACCAACGAAATTCTATTTCATACACCTAAAATATATATTTTAATTAATATATATTTCATAACCCCTTCTATATTGATCTAGTCCTTTATGAACCAACTAAATATAATTTCTGGGAGATAAAGTAATCCATTCATTCGATAACATGCTGTTTAAAATACTAGTGTATCACAACTGCATGTGTTTTTCCACAAAATGTTTTCCGCATTGAGCAAGACTCTGTTGCAACACTATTCTAACATCCATCATTATTATTACATTAAATATATTCATGTGGCACATTCATAAGATCTAACATGAAATTATTTTACGATTACAAGCTGTTATGTTTATCAACACCTGCATTACACTTAAAATTTAATGAGTCCCACCTGACTATGTAAATCAAAACTTATAGACAGAAGATCAAAAGATTGCTTCATGATGATTATTTGTTCTATAATTTTTATACATTTAGCAACCAATCCCATTTGTTTTCATATCCTTTTCTAAGGATCACTAATTAAATTAGGCATTCACATGTACATACAACCATGACAATTGCAACACACACTAGCTGTGACTGAAACATGCTTCACCGACATATAAATCAGTGATCACAAGCCGACATCAGGCACACAAATATGCTATTGAATTTTGCTTCCTTCATAAATAGATATAAGATTATGTACTGTTCGTTTAGCTTCTCCCATCTTTTTTAAACCTGTCACTTCTCAACAATTCGGCTACAAAGCTAATAACGATATTTTACCAGTCAATACTATTACCAGCAATCAGTTGATATGGGAAGAATTTAAAATCCTAACTCGAAAATATGAGAAATAGATTGACTTACCAATTTTAATATCTTGGTCTGTGAGAATGTTATCTGGTTGCTTCCCATGCATTTTTTAAAGATTCGGAATAGCCACGCAAAGCTGGTTTCATGCTCTGTCGACAGCAATGCACATCCTAACAAAATGGTGTTTCCATTATGATCCGCTCCAGAAAATGGTGCAAACGGGTACTTATACCGGTTACACAAAAATGTTGTGTCAAATGAAACGGTGTCACCAACAACCTTGAAAGCTGCACGGCATCTAGCGTCTGCCCAAAACACACTCTTCAACTGGTTTTGATCGTCAGTCTCAAATTCGTAAAAAAAACCAGGAGACTCTAGGCTCATCTTCTTGAAGTATGTCTCCATTTTAACAAAATCACTTCCCTTCAATCTTTCACCAGCAGAAAAGTTGAGAAAGTCCCTCAGGTCCCGCTCCAAGAACGGTACTTTGTCAATCCCATCATACCTACTGACAAATAGACCATAAATCTTACAAATCCCAATGCCGCCTCGGTGCAGTTCCAGTGCTTTGGTCTGATCTCCCACTGACATCCTTCGGTACTTACACAACAGCCTACTGAGTTTTGGGTCCAATGCGTGGTTGTGCACATTGTTCAACATCGTGATCTTCCAGCTATTTCCACTACTAGGCGACCTACAAGCGTTTACCTTCCACGGACACATGGTCTTTCGGGAAGTCGTACTTTTGTTTGGATCAGAACTCTTGGATTTGGGGGCACCTGCCTTGCCGCATTGCAGTCTTAGCTAGCGGTGATTCTTGTACTTTCTGACAAGGTCAAAAGTAAACAAGTCATCCACATCCTGAGCAGGCCCATTCAGGAGTTTATCTTTCTGGTCCTTTACTGGCTCCTTAATAGTAATTGTGAAGCCCGATGAGTAAGCGTAGATGTTCCTTTGCTCTAAGAAATCCCCGCCGGAGCTGAACCTCTGAAAAATCAGTGGTCTTACTAATGGTGGCGGTATCACTTCATTCCCTTCATTCTCTTCATTCTCTTCTCTATCCTGGTCCGGGAGATACCTAAGTACCATTTCCCCTTCTTCGTTCACTTCCTCCACTACACAAACATTATTATCATCATCATTACCTGTGGCAGTCCTATTACAATGAAGCAAATCCACATCCTCCACCGGTGATTTATCAACAGTGTCGGGAGCGTCAGATTCATCATCACCAATATCTTCAATTTCAACGACTTCAACCCCATCAGCATTAATGTTTCTGACATATCGACGATGGATACCATTTATTATCTCTACAAAGCTCCCATCCCCATCAGTCTCTGCATACTGCACATTTGAATCCATCACCTGCATCCGATAAATTCGGAAACATATTTCAGTTCGGGAAAGGTAGAGTATGAGATGATCAGAAAGGGTACAAATACAGCATCTGATCAATTTCCCGAGTACAAATGATTACGAACCAAGTAAGCATGCTCCTACACCAACACCTATATAGGCTACAAACAAGGCTCTAACTGTACTCATTCACTCAGAAACAACACTACCCAATGAGCACTGGAAAAGAAAATCCAGAACTGAAATTAAAAGGTTTACAAATATTCATGTAGACGGAACAACCATTGTAAGCACTTGTTAACAACAAGACATTATACAACCGTAAAAAACCGATGACAACACATTACTATTTAATAAGCATGTCATGAGATTAAATACACATATATTGACTCATATCCCGATAATTGATATTATTTACAACAAAAAGAAGACGGTGAAGAGGTATCTGATCTCAATGATGAACTGTTAGAAGCGGAATTTGTTTAGCCTGTTATCCCTCCAGAGACACACTGATAGAATACCTGAATAAGTAAATTTGGTTTTCTACCAACTGTAACAGTGACGCTAAAGTACTTAGAGCATGGAGAAAATGGTTTACAATGGTTCATTATAAAATGAAATTGACTAAAACACTTAATTAAATGCAAAATTTACGCTGGACAGATTCATAAGAAAATGAAAATATTAATAAAAGATTTTGGTGTTGCTTTTCGTGTGATCAGATTTTGGTGTTGCTTGAACAATGTAGACAGACTTTCATTTGAATGCCGATTTGCATGCATGATTCCACACCAACACATCCTCAAATCCCAGTAAAGTATTTAGACGAATGCTAACTTACAAATTTACCAACCATTGTCCATTTCTACACTAGTAATCTAAACTCAGACAATTTATTCTCCAATTGTTTTACAAATCTAACCTGAAAGAAAACCCACCCAAATCCTTCCTTACCATTGAATTAGTGGGTAAAGGACAATATTGGAGGATAAACACAGAACCACTCAAATTAGCACCAAAAATCAATTCAAGTACGACAGTTTAAAACTGTAACAGAATTAAACGCTTCAGATTCATGTAAGTCATGTAAACCCTTCAATTAAACACCACAATTAAACAGGTCATGTAAGTCATGAATCATGTCCCAGGTTGGGTACACCGACAATGTACTCACTGGATATTCAGATGAGTGTGGAATGATTGATTGACCTAAACAGGCAACTATCACTTAGTAAAATCCAGAGTTTATGACCACATTTTCAATAAACATTCAAGTTCATCTTGACAGATCAAACACATCATGGTAGAGGAATACAGCATGCTTAAACTGAATCCCAATTTTCGGATATCAAACCAAAACAAGCAAAAAACAAATTACCGGAAACGAATTGCCTTCTCTCAACTCCAAAATCAGCTTCACAATGAACCCATTCGCCAAAATTTGCTCTCCTGGCAAGCCGCAAGCCCCAAACTTGAAACAAGAAGATCTTCAAACTTTGATCGGTAAACTTCCCCAGCAGTGCGAGTTTCTTAGCCCCCCACCAACACCGACCACTTCACAACTTCACTGAACAATCAACATACTTATTAAACAGTAAAACACCATATCGCTTGCCGAATCTATAAACCCCCAAATCACGAATAATCATGATTTGATGGAGCAAATAAAGTAAATTATTTGCGAGCTATGGTATTACAGCATGGGTTCGTCGAAAAAAAGCTTTAATTGTCTTACCTATACGCAGACCGCGCAGACATTGCCCGGAGAATAACCAGTGCTTAGTGAGCACCGAGCAACCACCGGGTGGGCGTCGACGGATCTTAAATTGCAGCTCAAGAATAATCCACGGCAAGAATCAAGTGTGTCCTGCAACTTCCTGGCGAAAAATTGACATGAATTTGGGATCTGTATTGTCGGTGGATCGCCGGTCGGGAAGTTAGATTCAAATAATATCGGTGAAATCTACGACCTGTGTTATATTAGTCGCGTTGGTTAATTTCGGATAAAACATAATTAGTAAAAGTTACGGCAGTTCAGTCAATGTGGTAAACATGAAACATAGGATCCCACATGGGTCCTGATTGGTGAAAAACTAAAATAAACATAAATTAAATTCAACAAAGCAACCAATTATTGCTTGACACGTGGAGGGAGGGTGTCACCCTCCAAGGGTGATGTATCAGCTTCCCTTTCAAAGCATCAGCAAGATGCTGCCAGTTGCATATTCCATCACTTGCCAATTTACTGGATTGGGTTCTTCTTAAATAACTGTAACAAAATAAAACACTCTATCAACATTCTTATAGTACATGAGCCAATCTCTATGATGCTTCTCACTATTCAATAAATACTTGTTGTAAAACTCAGAAGAAAATCGTCTTCCCACTGAATTTCTAGGGCCTTTGCCAACCAAAAAATCTCTCACATGACATTTTTCACCAATATATCCTTCCATTTAAGGGCAAGGCCATCCCAACCTCTAGGATCATATGTGCTAACTAAGTTATCATCACTAGTCAAAATAGGTTCCACCACATTTTCATTGACACCAATTATATCTAAAATGGATGTTCCACCACACTTGTTGTTCGAATATGTAAGTGGGATTGGTATTGTCGCCTCTATTTCGCCGTTCCCCTCGGAAATTCACTCGAAATAATCAAGGAAAGCATTGAGGTGAGACACATAAACGATTATAACTGAATTTATTCACGTTTTAGATCTATGGTTTTTCCTACGTAATTAATCTAACTTCCCGATTGATTTCTCAAACAGGCACGCTTCAAAAATGGAATGTCTGATTCATTCAACATGTCTTCACCCTCTATTCAGAGGGTTATGATTGATCATTCAGTTGACACCATCTATGATTCGATGCCCATATTTGATGAGGGTTTCGGCTCATATTCAGATGATGAGTTATGTTTGTAACATAGATTGACTCTGAAATTGAATGTCTATATTTGGGAATATTCTTTGCTAAATATGAAATAATAATGGTCAGTGAAACCTGCTTTTGGCCCTGCAGATAACGTGCAATATGTTAGCAGGTTAATATTCATCCTTCTTTATTATGATGCATGAAGCTATATATAATAAAATTCCATGCAAACCTTATTTTGTACGTCAAAAGGGAGATACACATATCAAGGGATTCTTTATAATGTCGGTCTCAATCAAAATTAGCAGCTACTTCAAAATGCTGTGGAAATATGGCATGCTTAGTAGAAGTTCATGGACCAATTGAGGAAGCTAAGTTTATCCTAGTGCGCCTATTTATGCTGAGAGCGCGCCTAATGTTGCTATTAATGTATGTGAACTGCATTTTCTTTCTGTGATTTTTCATAAAAGAAGTGTAACACATGTCTACTTCTCTCTCCACTTTAAAAACCAGATTAGTTCTGTTTTTCACTACCGTTTGTTCATTCAATAAAACAAAAGAGGACTATTTTTCTTCGTTGATGCCTTTGTCTCGGATTGATGATATGCACTAGCACTAGTCTTCAATCCTCATTTTTCTTCTTCTTTTATAATGAAATGAGAATATGATTTAATATTATTTTGCTTCTTCTATATTAATTTTTTTCACTTCATTTCAAATTTTATTCAAATTCTGCAAAAAAAAAAAACAAAACAAAAAAACAACAAAGAGCTCGCGGGAGAAGATGAATTTGTATCACATTTCTTTCACTAGTCACAAAACCCTATGTGTGTGTGAATACAATTGGTCCGGTTTGTGCACTATTGTTGGAACTACATACAGAAAATTAATTGTAAGATAATATAAAATTAATTATCATGCACAATAAATTCAAAAATCAAATAATCAGATATATACACAGATGGAGTCGTGACAGGTCACTGCCCTGGAAATGAAATTGGCCCGGTAAAACCTTCGTCCCCCAGGGTAAAACCATCAAGGTACTCGCCGAGTACAACCAACTCAAAAAACCAATTTTCCAACAACTATATCCAAGAACATGGATATTTTCCAATAATATTGATTTTGTATCTTCTTTTGAAATTAATTTAATTTGTATTTAATCAGTTTACTACAAGTGCTAGCTAGTAGAAACCCTCACACATATTGTTTGTGCTTGAGCAAATTTGTATTTAATCTACCATCTAAATGCCCCCGGGTGTTTTAGCTCTGATTCCCTTAATTATTATTTTAATGAGTGTGTGCTTAATCTTCAGATTCATAATTATTTACACTCATTGCTTGTTATACCTGTGCCTACCTTCACATTTGTTAAACATAGGCTTAGATATTATCTATATTATAAGGGTGGTACTAAAGTAATTACTAGTGTTACAATTAACACTCTTGTAATGCCTTATGGTATATTTGGATTAGAAGAAATAACCTCCTCTCTCTCTCTATATGTGTGTATATATATATATATTTGAATACAAACAAAGTTTATTATTAAACATGGCAAATATTACATGTAAAGCCATTGGCCTTTACATGTTCAGCTTCTAACCTATTTCTCTCTACTTTCTTACATATAAAAGAAACAAAAGTTGAACTAAGAAACCTGATATCTGCCTGATATCAGATATCAGGCCTTCAATTTCTCATGGTGCCTCCATACCTGGATTCAAGATTAACTGTTGCAGAATCGCAGAGTCTGTATGCAACTCTAGCTCCAAGTCTGCATTGCTATAGCCAAAAGCATACCTTGATAACATGCCATAGTTTCACAGTGCAAAGGTGCGATAGCCTGAAAATGAGTGCATTGTATGATGTGTACCTGCAGGGCCGTCCCTGTAATTTTTGGGGCCTAGTGGGAAAAATAAAATGGTGATCCTTCTATTTTTTTCAAAGTTCAATTTTTCCCAATTTTCTTAAAATTTTGCAAATCATTTGTATTATACCTCATATATAACGAAATATATACATAATATAAAATTTTTGAGACCCCCCAATCTTTCTCTAGTTTAATTTCTTTCTCGATTCTATTTAAATCTCTAGAAATCTTTTCTGATTATATCTCAAATTAAACGAAATATTTAGAAAATATTAAAATTTGGGGCCCCTCAAACTTAGGGGCCCGGTGCGATCGCACGGATCGCACATGTCAAAGGACGGCTCTGTGTACCTGACTGGAACCCTTCATTTGTATACTTCAGGCTGCAGAACCATGCTTGACCTTATCCCAGAAAGCCCCATCAAATCTTTATATATTTATACCTGGAAATGATAACTATCAACCTCTTGTTGAGCTCCAAATCTGATATCTTGTATAGCTTGATTCTGATTAATAGCAGATTTCTCCCATTTATATCCACTATTATCAATAACCATTTTGTAATCCACTAAACTGTTTTCCAACACAGAGGCAATATACACTACTGGAAACATAGGCTACGAAAGCGCCCGAAAACGGCGGTTTTGCATAAACGCCGTTCTTAATAACGTTCTGATATCGGAACGTTGGTGATGATGAGGGCCAACCAGAATTTACGGCGTATGGCTCATAAACGCCGCACAATTTACAGCGGAACTTGTTAACGGCGCATGATTTACGGCGTTTGTCCATGAACGCTGTAAAATGTATAGGTTCCGCAATCGGAATTAACAAGAATTTGGTTTTGCTTCGAACGGGTCCCACTGGTGAAGGAATATTATATATGGTTGAACTAGTAATACTATTATTTATAGCAGCAACGAAGGGCATGGGGTGGTTCCGATTGAGGAACTAAGACGCTAAATATGATCCATATTTACCTTGCTCCATTGATCGAGTATTTGAAGAAGTTATGGTTTGAGGAAAATTGGGTTTTTGACAGGTCGCATAGTAGAACGGAATATATTTTGGCTTTGGTACTATATCATATGAATGATACGACTGAATTTAGTATATTTACTACTTTCAATGACCTATCGCATAGTAGAACGGAATATTTTGGCTTTGTTACTATATCATATGAATGATACGCTTGAATTTAGTATAGTTAGTAGTTTATATGACAGGTCGCATAGTAGAACGGAATATACTGAGTTTGTTACTATATCATATGAATGATACGATTGAATTTAGTATATTTACTACTTTCTATGACAGATCGCATAGTAGAAGGAATATTTTGGCTTTGTTACTATATCATATGAATGATACGCTTGAATTTAGTATACTTAGTAGTTTATATGACAGGTCGCATAGTAGACGGTATATACTGAGTTTGTTACTATATCATATGAATGATACGATTGAATTTAGTATATTTACTACTTTCTATGACAGGTCGCATAGTAGAACGGAATATTTTGGCTTTGTTACTATATTACTATGAATGTTCAATTCTATATAAAATTGAAAAATGTCATATAACATCAAATTTGAACTTTCAAAGCTGAATATTTTTCATCATTATGTTAATTTTATTATGTATCAGACTGTTTTTATGTAAATTTATTTTGATATTAGTTCAATGAATGGTAAGTGTAGTGAAAACTTTAGTGTTCAAAATCTCAGAAGCTCTGCTAAGATTATAACTTGTTACTTAAGTACATACACTTTGGAGCTATATTTTCACCACATAATTGATATAAGTTTAGTTCTATTACTGAATAAAATTAAGTAAATTGATTGTAAAATAAAGTCCATAAAATCGTATTAATGTGAATGTTAGAAAATTCATTATCAAGCGTGAAAGTTACATTTTATATTGAAGTCAATATATTTTTCATGATATTCGAAGTATACAACTGATATAAATATTAAATACTAATGAATTGTGTTGAAAATGAATTTTTTTAAGTATTTAGTCTGTAATTAAAATAAATTAGAATTGATGGGTTCATATATAATTATTAAAAATAAAAATCAATATGTGTTTAACAGAATTTAGTTTGTCATTAAATTGTATTAAAATTCATTGTTCTTATGCAATTATTAAAATTTGTAAGTTGCTAAAAAAAGTAACATATAATTGTTGCATAATTTTCGTAAATATTATATATAAGAATAAAAATATTAATTCAGAATTGTTTTAATTATTTATTTTGCATTGATCTGATCCATCAATTAAATTAATTGATTTAATCCTAACCGTTGATTCTTTACCTATATAAGCCTGAGATTTATCTCATTCCTTTTCCTTTTCCTTTTTCCGATCTGCCATCCCTATGCTTTACTCCGCAAAGTCGCAAACCCCTTATCCGATCCGAAAATCCGGATCAGAAAATCCTCTTCTGATCCGCTATGAAACCTTATCACCGGAAGAATATGTTGTTGCTTTTAACATTCTTATGGTCCGCGGTGGAGTATAACGCGGAGTTTGTGCCCAAGGCGGAGGGAGGCTACACCATCGCCGTCGAGATGCAGCGGTGCGCAACTCGTTTACGGCGAGGGAGGCCGGAAGTTGGTGGTGCTGGTTGAACAATGATATTCTGCAGCAGAGGCTGCATAATATTGTGAATCAGCGCGAGATACTGCAGCAGCTCGAGACTGATCTTCTGCAACAAAGGTTGCATTATGCATTTAGATTGTTTCGTCAATAGGCTAAGTACTTTGTTGGATTATTTTCTTTTGATTGACTGTAGCAGGTTTGGGAGCATTGTCAAGAGAAAGAGCTGCTCTTGGAGATGTAAGAACATGTCTGAAATTTGTGTTTGATTTTTTAGTTGAATCTGTATCAATGAGAAAGTTTATTCTGGGCAATGCTATTAATTGATACGTTCTCCTGATGATCTCTTGCTCATGTTTATGTTCCTTCATCATATTCAAATTGTTAACATGTTTCGATAAAAAGGTGGCGGCGTACCGTTACCTGGTTCGGAAGCCGGTGGCACGAGGTTAAGAAGCTGATGAGGTAGTATTTTGTGGGATTTTGGGGTTTTTTAGAATTAGGTTATGTACAAATAGTGGTATCATGAATCATATGTTTGTGTTTTGGCCTGATATACAGGAGGTGATTGGGAGTATTATTGCTTTTTAACATTCTTAGTGGAGACAATGAATTGGCGACATTGGCAAGCTGAGGATTTGCAATCAGTGTTTTTGTAGGTGTTGAATCACTAACCCAACGCCCTAATGTAAGCATCTTTACTCTTCTGGTGGAATTTTTATTATTGTCAATTTACAAAGATTGGATTTTGATAGCAGGTTCGTAATTGTTTCGAGCAGCAGCAAGCCGAATGTTGCTCTGTTGTCGTGTCGTTGTGAGCATCGCTCCAAATTTCTGGTTTAATTTTGAGAAAGAGTCGCACAGTGAAGTTTAAGTTTTGTTGGGTAAGCTTTTGGCTTCTTGTTGTTGTTGAGACTTTTAATCATTGGCATATGGCTTGAGCAAGAGTTTAGCTTTGGTATGTAACAATATTGGAATGTCATGTTTATAGGATGTCTAGTCTTGTTGTTTATTAGTCTTAACAATGAAACATGCTAAATGGTGTTGATATGCAACTGTTTTGTATCTTGGTTTGTCTGAGGTTTTGGATGGAACCACTATGATACCATCAAGGTTAGCATGCTTAATTCTCTTATGGGGCTCTTAGTTAGTATTACTTTTCATTTGCTGATTTTTCTCTTCTCAGCTGGGGAGGGATGTTTTTGGATTAAGGCACTTTGGTAAATGTTGTATGAATGAAATTCTAATATAGTTCTTAAGTATTATTGTGAGATCTTATGTTGTTGCTAAACTATGAAGTGTTTTCCCTATTCTTTGGGATAGTTTGTATTTTACTTAATTCTCTTACAGTAACTATTGAGATTAGTTGTAGAATTACATCATATATCCCTTTTGAGGTTTGATTGATGTGAGATGTGAGATGTGAGTCTGATAATCTCTAGAGCTAATTTGGTTGTGATGCAGGAGTTGGAGAAGAAAAGAAAAGGAGAGAGCTCAGGTAGTATATGAGAGGAAGAAGTAGTTAACGAAACAAGAGATGAATCTAGGAGCTTCCTTCACATTCCTACTCAAGTTCAAGCATGGTTACGTTCTTGTTCAAATATTCAAGTACAAGCATAGTTGGATTAGAATTAGTGTAGAATGTTTATGAGTTAGTGTAGCATGCTAGTTGGATTAGAATTAGTGTAGAATGGTTTATGAGTAAGTTGTAGAATGATATGTAAATTAGTGTAATAATGTTGTAATGACAATTTGGATCTTTAATATAATTTATAAATTTTGATTTTTTGATTTTTGATTTTATTTTTTATTTATTTCGCACCAGATTTATGGAAATCAAAATTATATTTCGTTATCAAAATTTGTCTGTTCCGTTATCGGAAGTATGTACAAAAAAACTCATTTGTTCCAGCTTCTGGTTGCGTAACCAAGATGGCTTCCACAACCGGAACGAACTCATCAACACCTCATCGTTATACGTGTTCCGAATACGGAACATGTATGCACCGTTTATAAAAAAACACAGATACGGCGGTTCAGACCGCCGTTGCCTGTGTTTCTGATCAACGGCGGTTAAGAACGCCGTTTCCTGCACACGACCCCAACCACGGCGCAGCCACCAACGGCGGTCCGAAACGCCGTGAAAGGGGCCGGTCTTGCGCCGTCGTTGCCCTTAATGTCCACTAGTGATAATGTCTCTGATCTCTAAATATTTTCTCGTTCTTGGTTTTCCATATATTCCATAGATAGTAGCATATCAAAGACTTGATTTCCTCATCAGGAGCTAGTCTGAAATATTTCCAAAAACCAATTAGAAAATGTTGTTTCTTGACCCTCCACAACATTCAAACTTAAAAGTGAAGCTTTCCATATCCTCACTGATTCTTCACAATACATGAACAGGTGCTCAGTATCTTCCATTCTATCACATCCACACCTTCTGCAAGAAATGTCTTCTATGACACCTCTTCTCTTAAGATTAATTGTTGTAGGTAAGCAATTTGTAATGGCTCTCCATATACATAACAACACTTTCATTGGTAATTTTAACTTCCAAAAAGACTTCCAATCTGGTTTTATATGATTAGAAGAAGTTGTTTCAAACTCCTCAGAAGCATCCTGACACCTGTAACCAAATTTCACTGTGTATAAACCTTGTTTGGAATATGGCCAAACTATTCTATCCCTTGTGTTCCCAAATCTAGGAATATGTATTCTCAGAATTTTCTGCACCTCTGATTCAGGATATATCTCCTTCAGCTTATATACACACCAATTCTTATGCTCATCTATGAACTTTGATACAACTCTTTCACCTTTCTGTATTTGCACTCCTTCTTTCAATTTTAGCTTCTCACCTTCCAAATTCCATCTGTCCAATATGTCTACATGAGTTCCATCACCTATAGTCCATTTCCAGTTCTTCTTAATGAAATCTCTTTCCCACAGAATGCTCTTCCAACCCCATGAATCTGAACTCTTCATTTTTATGTCAGTAAACTGGACATGTTTACAATACTTTTGTTTCAGTGTCTTCACCATCAAAGAATCCTTATCTTGTAAAATGCTCCAAGCATGTTTTGAGACCAAAGCTAGATTTAGATGTGCAGCTGATCTTAAGCCCAGTCCTCCTCTATCTTTTAACTTACACAATTTCCTCCATGAGAGCCAATGTATTCCTCTCCCTTCAGTATCTCCTTTCCATATAAACCTAGCTATTATTCTGTCCATGTCATCCAATACACTCTTAGGCAACCTAAAAATCCCCATGGGATATACAGGTAAAGATGACAAAACATGCTTTGCCATAACCACCCTTCCTGCTAAACTCAGAAACCTTGTTTTCCATGAGTCAAACTTAGCTCTCATTCTAACAATAATCTCTTTATATAGCTGGCATTTATTCCTTGTGAAATCTATAGCCATACCCAAATACTTACTTCCAATCCCTTCTCTATGTATGTTCAAAGTACACTTCAAATATTGCTTCATATAAGGATCTGTATTAGAACTTACCATTATTCCTGACTTTTCAAAATTAATTCTTTGCCCAGAATACCTTGCAAATAAATCCATCACTCTTGCCATTCTGTTAGTCACTTCAGTCTTGCATTCCAAAAACAATAGACAATCATCAGCATACATGAGATGAGAGATTGGTGTAACTACCCTTCCAGTGTAGAATGAATCATTGCAGACAAATATTGTTGACTTATTAGAAACAACAAAGGTGATAAAGGATATCCTTGCCTCAGGCCTCTGACTGGATAAAAAAACTCTGAGTTATTGCCATTTACCCTTATAGTCATAGACATTGTGGTTATACTCCGGTGTATCAGCTGTATCCAAGTATCTGGAAAACCTATATGAGACAATGCACTAAACAGAAATGGCCAAGACACTCTGTCATAAGCTTTGTTCATATCTAGCTTAACAGCAGCTACCCCAGTTTTTCCTTTCTTTCTCTTTAGGAAATGGATCATTTCTTGTGCCAAAAGAACATTCTCTCATATATTTCTGTCTTTCATGAAACCAGACTGTGCTTTATCAATCAAAGCATCCATGACTGTTGCAAGCCTAGTTGCCAACACTTTTGCAATGACTTTATACTTTACATTACAAAGTGAAATTGGTCTAAAATCTTCAGGCTTACAAGCTTGTTTCTTTTTAGGTATTAATATAATCACAGTCTGATTCCAATATCTTGGCATTTCCTTTCCATTCAGAATTTGCAACATAGAGGCAGTTACCCGTTCTCCAATAATGTCCCAGTGTGTTCTATAAAAACCAGCTGGCAAACCATCTAATCCTGGAGCTTTCCATGGTTTCATTCTCCTTATTGCTTCCTCCACCTCAGTCCTTCTAAATGGCTCCAATAATTTTTGTCTCTGTTGTTCATTCAACCTCAAATGATTTTCCTCCATGAACTGAACCATAGACAACTCTGGCACTGGTTGTGTTGGATAAAAATTAGGCCTTACATAGAGATTATAAAAATGAGACTGCAATATATGCCTTATATCTTCCTCCTCTCTCTGAATATTTCCATTTACATCCTGTAATTCTGTAATTTGATTTATTGCTTGTCTCCTTGTTCCCATTTGTAGAAAAAGTTGTATTTCTATCACCATTTTTATGCCAATCAAGCCTGGATCTTTGTTGCCAGTAATCAGCTTGCATTTCCATCAAATTTTCTATGTCAATCTTACAATTCCTTTGTTGTTCTTGTACTTCCTTAGTCAGCACAGATGATTGCAACTTCCCCAGCCTATCAATACTATCTTTGAGCTACTTCACCAAATTTCCATAACTCTTCCTGCTCCAATTTGATGAATGCAACAATACACAACTAAGCTTCTGAGATATATTCTCAGTAGATATTAAATCCATCTGCTCCTTCCAGACTCTATTGACAATCTGAGTTGGTGCTTCACTATGCCTCCAAAATGACTCATATTTATTCCAGCTAGTCCTTTTATCATTTCTGGGCAATAAGTCCAATAATATTGGACTATGGTTTGAGGCAATAATTGGCAAGTTTGTAATCTTACATTTAGGAAAATGGTCCCTCCAGCTTTTATTGGTAAAATCTCTATCTAATCTCTCAGCTATATAGTCCCCAAACTGCCTATTATTAGACCATGTATACCATATGCCCTCATTCTGTAATCTCCTCAATTTACAAAGTATCCAACAAAGCCTGCAACTTTAAGCTTGAAGATGTATGTTTAAATGGGATGCCACCCATTTTATCTTCTGAGGAAATTACTTGGTTAAAATCCCCTATTAACACCAATGGATAATCTGAACTAGGCATTATATTTTCAATATCATCCCAAACTTTCACCCTATCATCTATTACAGGTGAACCATACACAAAACATTGATACCAACTACTAGATGGACTGCCTACACACCTAGTCATAACAAAATTACTACTATATGCTAATATATCAACATGCACTAGTGATGACCATAATAAAGAGATGCCACCTGCTAAACCAGAAGCCTCCTGATGCCAACCTTTTCAGAATCTTGTAGTCTGTTGCCACTTCTCCATGTCTTTTTTAGATGATTTAGTCTCAAACAAACATAATATCTGAGGATTGTTCTCTTTCAGCAACTGGTTCAGCCTTTGTCTTGTAGGGGTGTTTTAATACCCCTACAGTTCCACACTATGGACCTCATGGCCCTTGGTGCAGTTGTTTTGGGACAACTGCAATGAAACCCTCAGACAGTTCTTCATCCTCTCTCCTAGCAACAACCTCCCTTCCCTGAACTTCCTTTGACTGACCTTGGCTGTTAATCATCTTGAATTTCTTCACCTGCAGTCCTTGCTTTTCTCATTCCATAACCAGTAGAGTGTTAATTGACTCGGATCCCTGGTCTTCATCTTCTTCTTGTCTCTTTCTCTTCAAATCCTTCCTAGCTTCTTCAGATTGAACTTGTTCTCCACTACTCCCAGATGCCTTTCCCCTATTAAGCTCAACTTCATCCTTTCCCCTTTCCATAGCCCCAGTTCTCAGTTTTTTATGTCCCCATTCACTCCACTCTGATTTTCTGCTCACATTCTCTGCCTCCACTCTGTCCCCCAAACCTTCCTCCTCTTCTCCAATACTTCTATAAGCATTTCTGATCTTTTCCTTTCTCCCTGCTAACTTTCTTCTGGCAAACACCTTAGTAATAGCAGTTCTTCTAGTTTTCAACCACTTCACAGTTTCCTTGACCTTCTGCAATGCCTCAGACCTCTTGAGCTTACATTTCTCCCTTCTACCATACACAATATCTCCAGGGTCAGCTCCAGTAATTAAGACTGTATCTCTCTTAATTCTTTGCAACTCCAATACAGCCTCTTTTATGGCTCCTTGCAAGTCAAAAGCTGTCATCTGTTCATCTTGCTCTTGGACAACATCAACTGTGGTAGTCAATATTTGCTCTGCTCCCTTTTCTATGACTGTTATTACTCCTTCCAGCACCACCCCTGCACTTCCTTCTTTGCCTAACTCCCCTTGCTGCAACCTTTCCATTTCCTGGTCCTCTGCACCAGCTTGTATAGTCTGTATCTGCATGTTCACACATCCCATTCTTAGCTCTTCTGCCAGACCTACTCCACTCCCACTCTCACCACCAAACAAGCTAGACATCAAATCTACATTTTCACTAGCATGAAATCCATTACCATAAACTCCTTCTGGTAACTCAGGCTGAGTAGTGGGTGGTTCTTCAGGTACTAACTGATGTTGAGGCTGCCAATTCTCTTCCCCTTGTCCCATCCCTGGATCTGGTTGATCATGCTGATTATTATCACCATCACCCTCTGTCATATTTACATCCTGCTGAACTTCCACCTCCAGATCACTGTCAGTGTCAACCTTATAATAAAAGCCATCCTTTATTCTGTCTTCCTGCACTGCAGTGTAATATGGTGCCTGCATCTCCATAAATTCGACAGGGAATGAAGTGTTCCTCTTATGAGGTCTATGCCCATGAGCCCGTAATGAATCCGGATACAACTTCTTTGTGGCATCAAAGATAATCTAAGTCCCATGCCTATCATTATGCTGTTGGAATTTTACCTGCAAGAACTGAGATAACTCTACATAATCCTGTATAGGGCATATGGGGAAGGAATGCCCTATTCTTCCACATCTTATGCAGAATTTATGAACCCTCTCATATCTACAAGACAGCCAGTATCTTCTTCCATCCGGTATGTCCACATAAAACCTCAGGATGAGAGGATTATCTGGATTAACTAAAATTCTAGCTTTGATATACCTTATATCTCTAACAGGCACATAGTACAATTCCAGGTCTACCACCTCACCAACATAATTCATTAACTTTCTAGCAATCCCAGGATAAAAGCACTTAGCAGACAATCCATACAGCCTAACAGCAATCATAATTTTAGAAACCCTTATCCTACTTAAAGGTATCATAGAGTCCCATCTCCTTATAGCAAACAAAATGTTGGGAAAATTGAGTATTTCCCTCTTTGTGTGATTAAGATGATGAATGAAAATAAAGAAAAGAATAAACAAGACACCAAAATTTGGTTACGCGGAAAACCCAAATCGGGAAAAACCGCGGGACTTGAGAAGTCCAACTCTTCCACTATATGCTTATAGTAGGGTTACAAAGATCTCACCCAAGGTGGATGGATTACAAGATTACTCCCACACAACGGTGGATAACTAACTAATTAGAGAGGATGAAGACTCTCTCTAACTCCTCACTTTAGAAGTGGCTATCTATCTCTCTCACTAGGAAGCTAGAAGGATGGTTTAGACTTGGATGATGAAAGCTCTTCCAAGAGCACCCTTTATATAGTTGAGGATGGAAGCTCTAGATGTCTCTTCCCATTCTCCAACTCCCATGATGAATGTATGGAGAATTCTAGAATGTGTCTCCAGATATTTCCCATACACCATTCATCTTCATCTCCCTTTGCCTTAAAGTTCTAGAAGAATTAGGGAGGAATCCCAACACAAACCCCCACTAATAGCATAAGGAGAATTATGAATTGCTGCTAACATGGCCTTTTTTGTTGGCATTTTAATCACAAAAAACTTACCTTCCCAATGTTGAATTTGAACATCAGTACCCCAATGTGTTTCCAGATAGTTTTGGAACCTCTATCTTCTAAACACCCTGTAATCGTGCCAGTACGCAACAACACAATTCTCCTCATGAATCAAAGACTCTTGAAGATCCTCCACAGATAACTGCATCACCCCTCCTACGCGCTGATGCTGGAATGTGCTCTGCACCACGTATGCATCGAAACCAGGCTCTCTCCCTTCTTCTGAGAACTCCGATCTCTGAGCTGTGTGTACTGACACTGAACTCAGGTCAGAAATACGACCATCCATCTTTCTTTTTACTCCCCTGCTTCTATATCTATGATTGTTGTTGTAATAAACTTTGTTCCTGTCCTTCCACCTATTTAAAGCACCAGGCTTCAACTCTACCCCTTCTGGGAACCTTCCCCATTCAATATTATAATCCCTCATAACCATCAAAAAGTTATAGCTTTCTAGCTAAGTTGTGCAAGAACAGTGATTACCACCGCCCTATACTATTTTGCCCCCTTTCTTCCCCAATCAGAAAATACCCAGGGTGCCTAACTTCGTAAAATTCCTAAATTTCTCACTTTTGTTCTCCTTTGTGATGATTATGCCTCCACCACCTAGCTGAAAATATAATTTTTACTTACCAAAACGATTTGCAACCGCTGATGAAGATCTGATCCAACGATCGCTTTTGAACCTCATTGAACCCGGTGGTGCCCCTTTTCCTTGATGCACATGCAGATCAAGGTTGGCAACACCCACTTTGCTTGAATTTAGATTTCGATGTAGCTACACGCCAATACTGGAAAACACTCTCTTTTTCTTGAGTTTTCTAGAGAGAGAGAGAAACTCGTCCAATAACCTCCTCTATAGTAATACAAAGGATCATAATTATGTGATTTTTCAGAATATAATTAAACAAGTAAATCTAGTTTTTAGTGCTTTTCCACTGGTTGGAAATGCAAGGAAATACCACGAGCTTGTTAATATATTGTTAGTACCCTACCTGAAAAGAAAAGGACAAAAAAGGTTAGGGTGGTGAAATGGAAGCATCCTGTTCTAGTGTTTAAAAATAACGTTGATGCTTCTTATTTATCACAAAATATCACTGGCTTAGGGGTGGTTTTAAGGGACTGTATTGGATCTGTTGTGCATATGTGTATGAAATGTGTATCCGCTTCATCATCCCTCCATGCTGAGCGGTTAGCAATTGAACTAGGATTCCAAATTGGTCTCGACTTGCATGCTTTTTTCACTATGGAAACTAACAGGAAGTGAAAGGAATTAATTCCCCCACACAGTGGACTAGAAAGTTTACTACATACGTTATGATCTTCACATGAATGGCATAGGAAATAGCAGTCAACATGTTTTCAGAGAACTGAATAGTGTAGCTGAATTCTTGGCTAACCTTTGTTCGAAATCTAAACTCTCTGAAAACTTGCCGTTGAATAATGCACCGCATATACTAAAAGGGATCATTGCTATGGAGGCTCTTGGAACTCCCTACGTGAGATTTAACTGGTTTTACTGGTACTACTGCTATTTTCCTATTCTATTGCAAGTTGAAGGTCCAAAGAGATCACTCTTGTGATAGAACCCGAGGAGCACAAATGAGGATGGAAGAACTCAGCTTCAAATATGTTTCTGGACAACCAACATTCCAACTGGTTTTCTTGAAAAACTGTACTGCCAATTGCAGATTTGGTCATGATTGCATGCACAACCCTTATGATATCAAGATTTTGTTGGGATTTATGGTTTTGCCTTGGTTTTTTCATGCACTTGATTGGTTAAATTGTACTTCGTTTTTACAATCACTTGCTCGCCAAGCATGTCTTGAACTTTTCTATACCTTCATGGGACTATAAGTAGAATAAAGTGAAGATAAGGTGGTGTTCTTAAATCTTACACCCCATATCTCTTTTGTATATGAAGAGGTAGTTTACATTAGCCTATTCTTACCATTCTTTTTGGAAGCTTAAAGCTTAATGTGCTTCTTAAGTCGAGGTTTATACAAACTAGAATTTTTATTCCTAATTTCATAGGTTTGGGGGTCCTAATTGAATTTTTCCCCACCTTGAATGGTTTTAATTAGAATAAAATAGTAAGTAATATTCTTTAATTATTTGGAACATTAAATGTTGAGAAGGGAATGTAAAATTCCTCGAAGATTTACAGAGCTTATCAGATCCATTTGGATGCTTATGGGTGAGTATGTTGATTACATTATACAATCATAAATTCATCTGGATAGGAATGCTAGAAAGAAGATGGAAGAACATCATAGTACTAAAAATGTGAAGAATATAATAGAATAATCGTCACTTCTAAAATAATATAAGTCTAACTAGATGCAATAATGAATTAATATTCTAAATTATAATAATTTTCAAGTCAATTTCAAATCACGAGTAAGACACACAGGTCTTGGGTTCAACTTTCATAGATGAGGGAAATTGTGGATTTTATTGGAAGCTTAAATTATTATCCAATTTGTTTTAAAAAAAAATCATGAGCTAGAGACTTTCTAGATTAATTTTACATATTAATACATTTCAAAGTTTATCCATCACAAATCAAAGTGGTGAATTAAATGATTTATTATTTAACTCATACTATTTTAAAAACTTATCAAGAGTGGATTGTTTAATATCATAGTTATTTAAAACTCACACAACAAAATATATTCCCACTTCAGCTGTGTGAATTAAAAACAAAATAAAGTCTACAATTGTGAGCTTAAATAAACGCTCAATTGTAAATTAAATAGTATAGTATAATTTTGGCACAAAATGAAAATTAATCACCTACTATCACAATTCACAAAATAAAAAAATTAAAACTTATAGTCCCACAATGACAGCAAAGCACCATCACTATCCACGTCATCAAAAGTGCTGGACCCATCTTGAAAACCATAGTAGTACTGAGAATGAGAAGGAGACATCAGAACTCCGTCAGCCAACTCAAACATCAGCGCCGCATCCAAATACTCATAGCCCTTTCCGGTTGCTTCCTCCGCCGCCGATACAGCCACCACTTTATCGCCGCTGCCGCCACCACTCTCGCCGGAGCTAAAGATTTCTCGATCCTCAAACTGATCGCTAGAATCACAACTGCTTCTGCTCTCACATATATACTCCGGCGTCTGAAACATCTCGGCAGCCTTCTGTGCCGCCTTCCTTATATCCTTCGCGTCCGTCGACTCCGGCGCCGGCAGCCTCCAAACGGAATCCGCAAAGTTCAGGCAAGCTTTTTGACCCCTTAGCGCTAGCGCTGCCACATCATGAGCCCTCGCAGCCATTTCTGCGGTGGAATAAGTGCCGAGCCAGATCCTAGCTTGCTTCTTCGGCTCCCGGAGCTCGCAGACCCACTTATCAGAGTTCCACCGCCGGCGACGAACTCCCCTGAAAACAGGATGCCTTGTCTCCCGGAATACTTTCCGGCCAGCGCGCTTCTTCGGCCTGTTGGACGAGAGAATCACGTCTCCTTCTTCTCTTGCATGATCGGAATGATTGTCAGATGACGATGAGCTCCAATCTTGATGATCCATGTCTGAATCTGCTGGATTTTGATGGAAGGAAGTGGAAAGTGTGTGAGTGTGTGTGTTTTATAGGTTATTTGGAGAGGAACACGTACACGGAGTATATGAGTTTGATTGCCTCTTAAGTTTATTGAGAGGATGACAGTTTGAAAAGTATGTTTTGACTTGAGTTCTTTATATCAGCCCATTTCTTATTTCATTGGGTACGTGGTGGTAGTATAGGGATCGAACCAGATGTTTCTAATAAATAAATTATTCTTCAACCAACTTTATTATCATATTAATCTAAGCATTTTGTAAATTCTATCTAGTACACTATCACGATTGGTTGGTTGGGTGAATATTCAATCGTGAAGAGTGAATGAGGTTAAGTCCATGTGATGTTATAAATAAATCAGTTTAGTTAAGTTTAAATTGATAGATGCAGTCCAATATTGCTAATTACCGTCTGTATTTGTACATAAATTATTTAATATGCTCTTATGAAGGTGGTGTATGATCTAATGTGTTTGGTTTATTGATCTAATTTTTCGACATGTTTGTGTTACTCTAAAAAATGACATAAGAATCACAATGCATGATTGAAGATTTGTACCTTATAATATAAGGTATTTCCGTCGGTTCAAATAAAATATAAACTGGATAAGTAAATAGTACTAACGTACAAATATTTATAAGGGTATTGAAATACAGTCCAATATTTACTTTTCGAAATTTACTCACATTCAATACTATGCTATGTAATATTGTTTGATCAGAAATAGATGATATAAAATTAATATCGTAATAAAACTACAGAGATAAGAATCTCGCCCAGCGAAGACCAAAGTCTTGAATCCTCTCTAAAACATCATTTCCAAAACATTTCCTCTGATCTCCCTGGTCAAGTCTTCCAAAATGCTCATACAGCGAGTCGGGAGCTGCATCGATAGTGTCCAGAGCATGGGGAGCACCACAAGCCGGTGTAAGTGAAATCTTCACTCCACTCAAAACATCAGGGTGAGAAACTCAGCAACTCAGTATACGGGATCAGTAGAATAGAATAGATTAGAGTAGAGTAGAGTTAGAATACTTGTAAGATGCTTGTACTTGATTATATCGTTGTAATTAGAGGGCTCACCTAAATATCGAGTACTATTTACATAAAACAAATATATCTGAAGGCAAAGTCTCTAGAAAGTCCTACTTTCCTAAATGTGATGGAACTACCACTATATATTTAAGGTCAAGTGATACTATCTTGTGTTAAAATATTGATAGTATCAAAGTGAACATATATTAAAACATGTTTTAATTCAAAAATTCATGAATTTACATTAAAACATTAATAAAATTCAAATAACAAATTTTACAGTTCAAATTAAAAGGTACACTGTATAAATTAAAACGTATAAAAACTCTTATGAAAAGTTAGGAAAGTTGGACTCTGATGAGATTTTTTCTTATCTGAATCGAAATAATGCCTAACATATACCCAATTTGTTGCCAGAAAAATCGTTTTGAAAATGCCTTATTTAATACACGTGTCATCACCTCAAAAACATCATAAAAGATTTGTCATGCACCATAACACGTACTGTACTACGGCATTCCACTCAATTATTAAGGCATTGTTTTTCAGAATATTTTAAGAAGATAAGATGATATCTTGGGCATATATTTGCACTTTTTTCCAAGCTCTACGTGGCATTATAGTTTTCGGGTTAGTGCACAGCTGGCAGGGTGCGCCCATACCATGTCTATACTTTAGGGAGAATGTTTGACCGGCACTCGGCGGCTGGCGGCACACGGGTGCAACACACCGATAACCCACGATTGCGAACCGGCGGAGGAAATGCTTGGCGCCATGCACTACGTATACGCGTCTTCTATGATATCTTTTTCTATGAAAGGTAAGTACCAGCTGGTGGTGATGATCAAAATTTGTGTCATGACTTGAGAGCTGAGAGGCTCATTTAATTTGAGCACCCTTTTAATATAGTTTGAATATATGATTGAACATGTTACATAATTGTCATAGATATTGAATTTTGTAAAAAGAATCCATCCAATTATGTTTTGTTGAGTTTAGCTTGGTGTAATTAGGGCTTGTTTGGTGAACCGTGCTTTTAAGAAATGTTGGTTCTTTTGGCTTCTACTGCGGCAAAAAACAGAAGCTGATTATATCAGCTAAACAACAATTCGTGTAATTGGGTAAAAAATATATTTTACCTGTGAAATAAACAGTTTTTAGATAGTTTACCAAACACTAAAAACTATTGTAGATTGAAGCACATGAGGTGAAAAACTCCGTTAAACAAGCAGTATGAGTATAGCTTAGCACTTTTAAACCAATTTCACTACTTTCCAACTTAAAGTCATACTCGCATCAAAATCTTTATGCCAAAGAGAAACATTTTTCAACAAAACATTAATACTATCAGTTCAATACAATATTGATTATCACGTCATTATACTCATTTGCATTGATTAACATGTATAATAAAAACTATCAAATACACTACAATCAAATACAACATCATTCTACCTCAACAACTACACGTAGTCTTACTAGCAAATCTCCATTAGTAGATGTGAGTTATAAAAAAGTTGAGTGATGATTTATATCTTTATATGGTTAATTTATATATGTTTCTATTCTTACTTAGTCCTGCATTTGTTGGTAAGTTTATATGATTTTAGATATAACCTTTCACTTGTACATGTCCGCAAGGAATTGAATGTGATTAAGCTAATCTATAATCTACTGAATATATGTACTCCCTCTTTCATGGTCAGTATTTGAGGGCTCTCATTACCGAGAAATCCTTGAACAGATTGCGGCGGGTAAACGACGGTAAGACATGAACATGATATCATTCATATGCTTTAATAAACTGCAGTGTCCATTAATCTTGCTAATTGTTATAGAAGGTGTAACAAATTAAACAAAAGTGCTACTATACTACAAAGTTCGAAATGTCAAGTTCAAAACGTAATCAAAAACACGATTCTAGCTGGCAAGTTCCTTATCGAAAAACTCAGTGATCTACCCAAATAAACTCGAAGAAAGACTGAGTTTCAAAACGAATAGTCCCAGAGGGAGAATTCACCACCACAACCGCTGTCCACATCATCAAATCCAGACGAGAAATGATCTTGAAAACCGTAGTACTCATGAGAATGAGGTGGAGACATCAAGACCCCTTGCGCCAGATCAGACATGTACCCTGCCACGTCAAACGCAACCTCTCCCGCCTCAGCCTTTTCATAACTACTCACGTCTTCGTCTTGAGAAGCACTTTCACTAGAATTCGTACCACTTCCAGTTTTTGTCAGCGAGAGCTCCACAGCCTCCATTTCCGGCCTAAACATCTCGGCGCCCTCCTGTGCGGCCTTTCGAATATCGCTTGCAGAAGTTGATTCCGGCACCGGCAGCCGCCAAACGGAGTCGGAGAAGTTCAAGCAAGCAGTGGGGCCCTTCAGTGCCAATGCTGCTACGTCATGAGCCCTAGCTGCCATTTCCGGGGTTTGATAAGTTCCTAGCCAGATTCTGGTTTGCTTCTTTGGCTGCCGGATTTCGCAAACCCATTTCCCGGAATTCCACCGCCGCCGCCTCACTCCGTGGTATATCGGGTGCCTGGTTTCCCGGAATATGGTCCGGCCGGCGCGCTTCTTCGGCTTGCCTGATGACTGAAGATGAATGTGTTCATCTCTTGGATGAATATCAGAAGATGATGTTGCCTCCATTTGTATACAATCTGATGATCGAATCTGATGAAATATGAAATGGGATGATGAGAATGGAAGTGGATGAGTGTGTGAGTGTGTGTTTTATAGTCTGTGAAATTAAGGATAATAGAAACGTGCATACGAATTGAACACGAACACGTAAAAACGTTAATATTATGATACTATGCACCTTTTTGAGTTAAAGAAGGGGGACAGTTTGAAAAGTATGTTTTTGATACTTAATTCAGTGTATTCAAAAGATATAGGTCAGCGCTTGCATTGACAAGTGACGTGGGAACTTGATAATCCATGCAAAGAATGCACTTTCGTTTTGTTTTTACAACTTGTCAACTTGTCCGCCCCGCTCTAATTGCACACTATAATTTTTATTATTTGACTCAAAAAATATATGATCTCTAGCTGGTACATCTATAATTATCTATACATGTTTTTTTTTTTTTTGAGGAATATTATTTCATTTCGTATCAACAAAAAAAAGTTGACAAAATATTTATCTTTCACTTATGTTAATTGGAAACTTGGCAATATATACGGGAGTTAAGGATGTTTTGGTTTATGATGAGTAAATATCAGTATAACTTTACGAAAATATTCCCAATTATTATATTTATAAAAAAACTTAGTAATATACATAAATATTTATAAGATGGACTACATTCTCGTTAAACCATCTTATTGTAATTTCGATGATATGATGGACTACATTAATATAGGTAAGAGGTAAGTTTGACTCTAATGGCTCGGTACTATTATTACTCTGATCTATAATTATATGAACTTTTTCTGCAAAATGTCCACACTTCTTCATAATGTTCTTAGTTCCAAATCTTACTAAGAACACTCCAATAAAGAGCTAAATATAATCTCTATCAGGATGATGGTTTGGCACTTTTACTATTCTGTTCCAATATTAGTACATACACCATTTGTTCCAGTATTGTATATCAGGATGGAGTAATAAATAATGATCTATCGGATGATCATTTTCTGCAATATTATCACAACTTAACCTTCTTCATAATGAAAACACTCCAAGAAAGAGATAAGTCTAATAATCATATATAATAATAAAATAGCATCCATTAACATTCCAGTTGAAACAACAAAAGCATTAAAAGGCAACACAAACTAACAGCAATTTAGGGCGCAAGCACAGTTACATTCATGGAGAAACCTGAAGCATCGCCATTCAACGTTTGCTCCTTCATCTTGAATAGGCACTTCATCCCAACGCTAAGACGATTTTGCTGATAAAAGTCCCTCCAGCCATTGCTAAACAGCACGATCAGGGATGCATTGTTTTTACCCCTAGCCCTATGATAGTTCCTCACATTAAGGCGAAAATCGCCCTTATCTGTTGACAAGATCACATACTTTTTCTCGCTCGTGTCAAATGCATAAGCAAAATGCTTTGGCACTGTCTGTTGATAACAAAACAGAACCACAATTAAGTTTCACTTCACATAGCAATTTCAGACTGAGTTTGGGTTAGATTTAAATTACCATCTCGTCTCGAGCCTGTAGTGTCTGTGTCATGGACACGATGAATTCCAATCCATCTCGACCTTGAACCTTGGTTTTCTTTACAGTTCTTGCAGAATCTACAGCACCAAAGAAAGAATAATGGGGTTTTAAACTCATAAAATAATATTCTACTTTTATAGATATTTTAAAATGCATGCTGGTGATAAAAAGGAAATCAAATAATAAACATATTCATATTCAATAAGAAGAACAGAAGAACATCAACAGAATATCTGAATTTGTAAGAGCATAGTAAGCATGCCTGAAGCTTGATGAGGTCGTTTTCTGCTCTTATGCCTGCTGCTTCCTTCCATCTTTGCATGCTTATCATCAGAATTGCTGTGTACAGAAGAATCCACCTCTACGGCATCGTTTCCTTCATCGATCTCCTCCATTTTCTCTTCAGACTCGCTTCGACTAGCTTCATTTCCCATTTCAACTGTTATTCTCTCGGTTTTCTTGTTTCTGTTTTTGAGGAGTAGAGTTTTTATAAGCCAACAAATGAAAATAGGTGCATGAGAGAAGAGTTGTTGGGGGATGGTGAATGACAATTAATTGAGCTTTTGATGATTCATTTATTGATTTAAAAAAGCTTACACAATACAGAAACTTTGGTGAGACATGCCCACCTTATATAAAAACTTAAAAGGCACGCTATCATATATGGATGCATTTAATTTATGAAAGCATGAACTTGAAAAAAATGAGATAAAAAACAGCATTATATTTTAGTTTATATCCATATGTGAATCTGTGAATGCATTCAAATCCATCTAAACTCAGTTCACCAACTACTCTTCACTAGTGTTAAATGATAGTTTCTAAGAATGGAATGCTTTCATCATGGCTTTGGCTTCAGAAAAGATTTAACTTTTACCCAAAAACAAACTTTTGATCGGAGGTTTATTGAGCCATTAAGACAGATCTTATCACTTTTTTTTTTTGCAGAGAACCAATCATACATGAATATTATTCATTTCAGCCAATTTATTTGGTAAAGCACATATCATCGAATTATAACATATGTCAATATTCCTAATTTAAGACCTAACAACACCTACTTAATATAACTCATACATCTTTTTGTTGTATCTATTTTTTCATGATTCACCATATAGTGCTATTTATTATCGAACTTTAAATATTTTTAATAGATATATAAATATTGTTAAATGTAATATTGTTAGAATCATTGTAATATATAGTAATTAGATATCAAAATATTTTTTCAATATTGTACTAATAAAAAATTATCAAAAGTTGTATGCTTAACATTGTGAAAAACGTGTCTGAAAAATGAGTTAGGACAGAGTAATATGGTCCAATTTTTTTTTGAGAAAATTTTGTACGTGGGTGTTTTTTTTTTATATGGGGCTATGGGTCAAATAGGACGTTGACACTTGGCAGAGTGGGACCGGTAATTAACACATTTACTATTTTTAGTTTGTTTTATTTTTAAGCCCTTCTTTTTTTCCTTTTTCTCTCAATTCTTTCCCTTTTCTCTGAATTTTCCCTTCCCGAATCATCTTCGCTCTCCATCAGTCCATCAACCACTCCCGAATCTTATTTTCATTTCCAAAAAATATTGCTCACTAAATGTTTGAAACAAATCAATTGCTTTTTTATTTTATTTTATTTTGGTTAATAAATTTACTAATTCATTAATATTAACAATAATAATAATGTATTTACATTAAGTTAAATTTGATCAAATCATATTCAATCAAAATTGAACACTATACTTTAAAATACTAAAATGAATTGAATTTAATTAAAATGAAATAAATAATATTCAAATATAGTGTAGAAAATATTCGTAAATAGAGTTTGATTACATATATTATCATGTAATATATACGGCTCGCCAAAGCTTTCTACTCATTTTTCTGACTACGATATTAAGGGTGTAATTGTTTGAACTTATTTCTCCCTGAATTAAATTTAATTGAATTGAAATTAAGTAAAAATTAATGTAGCAAAATATAGAATCAATACGTGTAAATTTAACTGAATTCGATCAAATTATATTTTCACCAAACTAAATTGGACTAATTTAAATTAAATGAAATTGAACTGTTGTACTGATAAAATCCATAATAATGTCTAAGGAACAAGTTAATAGCCTATAACATACATAAAATATTAAATTTATGTAAACATAATTTTAGAAGAATTGATAAAAAATAACAATCTATTATTTCACATGCATAGTAAAATTTAGCTAATTAACTATCATTGAAATATCCACAACGAGTTTAATATACATCAGATTGATTTAGTGCCTACATATACTTAAAGAATTGATAAATTAAGTTCAATTCAGTCCAGTATTTTATATTTAAATTCAGTTCAATTTTGATTAAACATGATTTGTACAAATTCATATTAGTTTAACTATACTATTATTATTTTGCTATTAATGTATTACTAAATTTATTGACCAAAATAAAATATAAAAGCAAGTGATTTGAATCAAATTTTACGCTCCAATTAAGGGAGTACATTCTCTGAGAACCGGAGAATATTGAAGAATGGTGGAGAGGAAACATGAGAAAAGGGAGTAATAAGAAAAAGGAGATGATTCGGGAAGGGAAAATTCAGAGAAAAAGGAAAGAATTGAGAGAAAAAGGGCAAAAAGGAAAAAAAGAAGGGCCTAAAAATAAAACAAATTAAAAATAGTAAATGTGTTAATTACCTGTCCCACTCTACCAAGTGTCAACGTCCTACTTAACCCATAGCCCCACATAAAAAAAACACCCACGTACAAAATTTTCTCATTTTTTATAACGAGTAATAAACGGATTGCTATAATCACTCCCTCCGTTCTATGAAAATTTTGCAAACAGTCTCTATTCGGGCAAGTCCAAATTATTTACCTTCATCAATGCAGTATTAATATAACTTATAATATGAAGAAAATAATAACTAGAGCATTATATTTTTGCTTCACGTGAACACTTACATTAAGGAAAACCACTCAGCAAATTGTTCGTAGCGAATTCGTTGAATTTGATGAGGTTTTGCTCGGGGAATTTCTCGGGGTAGAGTTGAACTTAGATTCTGCCCAGTTTGCAAGATACATAAAAGACCACTAGTATAATATTCGTGCCGATGCACGAATATTTATTTTAAAATATAATATGCATATTAATTAATAATAATAATTTAATTTATTAAAAATTGCATACGATGTGCATGATATTTTAATTCATCACTAATGATATATCTTCAATATATCAAATATATTACCTACCATGTCATTAAATTAGTTGTATTCTTCCGATATAGGTCTAAATGTTCAAAATATTGACAATGTGAGAATGTTAATACAAGCAAAATTGACAATTAATACTAACGATTTTTAGAACCGTCTCGTCTATAATGTTTCTTAATTTACCCCTACTAGTCATATACGCGAGCCTGCACAACCCATCCCTCCAAAACATAAATGGAACCAATAAAAGAACGGTAATTATACATGCAGGTCCATTTTTACTAAATGCAGGTCTGAAAAACACAATATGTGGCCCTGAATTGTGCTAGTGCACCCAAAATATTATATTTTGGACCTGCATTAGTAAATATGGACCTGCATGTATCACCGCTGTAAAAGAAGAAGGAGGGAAAATTTCTTCTATTTACATAAAAGTAAATGTCTCGTCTATAGTGTTTCTTAATTTACCCCTACTAGTCATATACGCGAGCTTGCACAACCCATCCCTCCAAAACTTTTATGTATTTTCCCTCATTCGCCAGCCGAGAGGGTGAATGATAATATGGTAGAAAATTTGAATCAAATATTTCATCTTAAATGTTAGATAAAACTTTCAAATTCTTATAATATGCTTTTAGACTATTATATTGATGTTTATGAATTTTGTAATTCTACTTGTTTGGAATTTTATAAATCATTTTAAATTATACCAATGGAGGGAAAATACATAAAAGTTTTGGAGGGATGGGTGGTGCAAGCGCGCGTATATTATAACTAGTAGGGGTAAATTAGGAAACACTATAGACGAGACATTTACTTATGCGTACGAATCGATGATGGCAGTAAATGAGTTGTTTATTCAATAAATACTGGGTTGACAAAGATGTACATTTATTTCGTCTAATTAAATGACCTAGAAATGACACGAAATACAAAGGAATCAAATGTTGTTAACGAGTGCCCATGGGCACTCGTTAGAAAACCCGTTAAAATAATGTAAAATACGACAATTCATTGGAATATACAAAAAATTGAATTAATACAATAAAGACAAACATTGGAATAGTTTAAACAATTAAGCCGGACTCCAAAAATCAAGACCTTTTACAATAGCAGCAAAGAGGAAGACAGTGTATATTCATCTGCATTTATTTCATTCACAGCCTTGCGGACTGAGGCATCAGGAACGATGTCAACCATAAGTATCTGTTCTATATTGTAGCCATAGCCCATAAGTTATCATCACCTGTGCCAAGATATATCAGTAGATCAGTAAATATATTCGACAACATGCTCACTACACAACCAAGGCCTAGGTTCATAGCTGAATATCAATGCCATGACAAAGAACCCCCACAAATACGAAAGACAACATTTCCACAAGGCCAAACATATTCGACATGAAACAGAAACAAAAACATCATACATACATGCATAGTTTAAACCACAAGAATCAAACAGTTTGTGACACAAAGATATAAATTCATAACCAAATTAATCAAAATACTTCCAAGGCATAAATGGCAGAAAGTTGAGTAAATATGCTCAAGAACTAACCTGCTTCTTCTTAAGAAGGCCCAGGCAGAAGTGTGACAGCTGGAGCAGCACATATAGCTCCATAAAAGCGTTTTTCCTCGTAGTCATGATTTCCTGGAGAATTTTGCAATCTCTCAAGCGGCTTGGAATGCACCATCACATAAACCTTACTATCATTTGCTTTCTCCCGAAATCTTCCAAGAAGAAAGCTGCTGGGGTCAATTTCGCAGTCATACACGAATTCAGACAGCTCTACCTTTTTCCTCTTCACCTGCTCCTACAGTTAATCCAGCCTCTTTATGTAGGTCACAATCAATTTGGTCACAACACAAACCAAATCGACGAATGTAAATTATATTAAAGCTACTCAAAAGAAAAATCCAATCAATTAGTTTGTGTACACACATACAATAAGAAATTATACCAAGAAAGATGAGAAGTGCAGAAACCTTGAGAAACATACATGGAAACACTCATTAATCAGCATTTGGCGGGAATTCTGCGCCTGAGCTTCTCCTTTCTGGGTCAGAATCGAAAATTCGGAGCTGAATCCGACCCTCGACATTCCATGAGCTCTGCCTATGCCTCACCTTAAGCTTCGCAGTCCATACTGGTTTAGGGTTTAGGAGCATGAGGACCATTAAATAGAAATTGAAGTAGCAGAAGAAGAATTGATGGAGAGATTACACACATGATTAAGTTTTGATGAAACTGATTAAACTGAAGGAATTGAAGAGTTAAAAACCTGAACATGATTAAGTTTAGGAATTAATAGGATTGAAGTTGAAACCGTGGAGGTCGAGGGGTTATAAGAACCGTTCGGCGTTAGTGTCTTCGGGGATAATTAAGTTATAAATTTCCGTTTTTAAAGCATAGAATATATGCATTTTCGTTTTTAAAGTAACACAGGTTTAATTGGAATTCAATTGACGCCAGAATAGTGTGTGACTTAAAACAAATAATAATAATAATAATAATAATAATAATAATAATTTAACCAAAAATAAAAAAGTGTAAATACCATGATGATGTGTCAATTTGTGGATAGTTTTAAAAATAATTCAAAATGATGAGAAAATTCTAATCCATCCTCTTTTAAAATATAGTATAGATGTGAGACATTCATATACCAATGTAACTTTCAGCAATCGATCATTCTGTCTTATTTTTGTTTCGAACATATGACTTTAAAGTTCCTAAGTACCTGCATTAAAATTATTGACCGAGATTAAATAATTAAGTAGCTCTAACAAGTTAGAAAATTTATGAACTATATCAATATACGAGAGAATAAAAAATCATATATATTACCTTTCGATAGGGTACATCCAACGATAGTGTACTAGACACCTAGTTTCACTTCAGTAGCCAAATGAATGGTTAGATCGATGAACCATTACATAAAACAATAATGGTGTGGAAATCTTCTCTCTAACTGGTAAAGTAAAAGAACAATATCCTTCTCTAAACGAATCACGTCTACATGATAGATAATTTTAGAACATAGTTCTCTAAATTTAATCAATTTAATCAATGGAATACAAGATATTTTTCAAAGTCTTTCGAACAGCTATAGGTAACAATAGTTACTTAATAATATGATAGTCATGACTTATAAGACCAATAAGTTCTGGGGATTTTAGATGAACACACCTTGATATATTGGAAGCATAACCATCTGGCACTTTAACATTCTTAAGAACATTGTAGAACAAACTCTTTTCTTGTGAGTCCATGTTATGTGTAGCTGCTGGCAATCTTGTCTTACCAGATGCCGTAGTGGTTGGATGAAATTCAGGCCTAATACCCATTTCTTTCAAGTCCAGTCTAGCTTTCTCATTGTCTTTTGTTGTGTTCGTCATGTTCAATAAAGTACCACATATCTTTTCAGCAACATTTTTCTCAATGTGCATGAAATCCAAATTGTGGCGCAAGACAATATCCTTCCAATATGGAAAATCAAAGAAAATACTTTTCTTCTTCCAGTTATGGCAAATCTAAATTTCTTTAACTTCCTTCCCAAACTTGAAGTTAATGTTTTTCAAACTTTCCAACACCTTAGCACCAGATAATTGTGATGGTGGTCGGCCTTTTTCTTGTTTTCCATCAAACTGCTACGAATTTGTTCGAAACGGATGATTCTAACCCATATAGCAAAACTTTCCACCATTTTTAACCATAAAGAGTGTGTGAATTCATGGCAAACAGGACATGCTAATTTGCCTTTCGTACTCCATCCAGATAAATTTGCATAGCCCGAAAAATCTCTGATGGTCCACAACAAACTTGCATGCAATCGAAAGTTTTTCTTAACAGAAGAATCATATGTTTTGACTCCAATTTCCCACAAATCTTTCAAGTCTGAAATTAGAGGTTGCATATAAACATCAATGTTTTTTATACACATCCACAGAGGAAGATTATATGACACTAGTACAACATGCCATGTACTATGAGACAGATTCATATTACCATGTGGATTAAATCCATCGAAAGCTAGGCCTAATCTAACATTTCGAGGATCATTTGCAAAAGTAGGGTATTTACTATCAAACATTTTACAAACAGGAGAATCAGATGGATGTCTCATGTATTCGTCCTTTGTACGACTATCAGCATGCCAACCTATATATTTTGTTGTCTTTGAAGGCATAAAAAGCCGTTGCATTCTTAGTTTTATTGGGAAACACCACACAATATTGTGCCCAAATTTTCTTTTCGCACATGTTGGATCCTTCTCTGATGTTTTCCATCTTTCATGATTACACGTCTTACATCGACATCGTTGCCCCAGTACAACATGCAATCATTAATACAAGCATCAATCTTTTCATAACCAATTCCCAAGTCTTTCATAAATTTCTCACACTCATAGTATGTTGTGGGTAGACCAACCATCGCTTATGGAAAAAGTTTTGCTAAGAATTCTAGCAGCGAATCAAAAGAGCGGTTACTCCATTTTCGCATACATTTCATGTGCAATATATGCACAATGAATGAATTTTTTGAGAAATCATCACACCCTTCGTACAAAGGCTTCTTCCATTGCTCGAGTAACTTGTAAAATTTTGCAGCAATTCCAGAAGGAATGTCCACATTAGCATCTGTGTCCATTTCACTTTCTTCATCTATAGTCCGTCGAGGGATTCCAAAAGTATCGTGCAATAATCACCATAAAATTTATGGATTGAAATGGATTATATCGAGCATGTCATAAATGACGACATCACCCCTAGTATGCCAATAATTTAGCACCAACATATTTATTTATCTAAACTCGATCAAATTTAATCATAAAAGATATACGTACCATACCAGTATCAGCATACCATGTGTCATATGGCAAAAATATTTTCCATTCCATTGTTTGTATTAAGAAAGTAAAAAACACATATTAGAAAAACTAATAAGTAGATTACTCCCATTCATTGATGTCTGCTCACTCTATAAATTAAGTCGAGGATTTTCTGAGAAAACTTGCTCTCTCAACTTATTATTTTACGAACTTGCAAGGTGAGTATTTCTGTCACTTATGTTGCTTAATATCTTCTCTGTCTCATTCTTTTGTTAGATTAAGTTTCAGGGATCTATGAATTAAAAGATGCAAGGTTCGTGCTTAATCATCATGTGACTTGTATCTTTCATCTGTTAGCAAATTTGTGTGAGGGATTTTTAGTTCGTTCTTTCTTTGAGAATATATGGCTGATTGTTTATTGGTTCAAATAATTTTAGGTGATCAAAATGGCTCGAGGATGAAAAGAACTTACGACTCGTAGTCGAGTTACAACATCAAATTCTAACTCGACTGATATTGGTCGAGTATGTATCCATCCCAAAAGCATAAGAAAGTACACAATTATTTTATGTTGGCCAGCAGGTTGGGTAGATTGGCCTGAATGTTTTTGAACACCCTTACTAAACTTCCATTTAAAAAGTAATGATCAAAATTTTTTGACCACTGTTAGGTGCAGGGACAATTTAATGTTGCAGGACTGGAAAAGATAAAATTACCCTTCATTATTACACAATATCCTAAACCCGCATTAGCAAATCAGAGACATTTCAATTCAATTTTAGACCTGCCAAATCAAAAAGTCCATGCCCTAAAATCTTCGGATTTTTAAGGCTAATTTAGTCACTGTCCATGACATTTCTTTAATTTTTCTTCTCTCATACAAAGTAGTACTTAGAAATTCAGAAAGATTACATAGAATAGACAAGATAATATCATTATACAAGCAATAACTTGACTATTCTCTCAACCCATATAACTAAATACGGAATAAGAAACAATTGCTATGATCTTCGAATAAAGGTCTCAACTATAATTCCTAACTAGACAATCAAATTGAAAGACACATAATAAGATTAAAAAGAAGTTTTGATAAAATCAATTTATTAATCAAATATTGTATCTTAAAAAGGCAAGTATGAAACGTTGTCTAAAGTTTTCACACCGCTAAATCCATAGCTTGACTAGGTTTCGATGCTAAGACACCAATATCAGTATCAATCTGCATTTAATCCACTCATCAACATCTCCATGATTTTCATTGGAATTTTGTGCAAATGGTTGAGAATGCATTGTTTCTAATCAAAAGCATAGTCAATGTGTCTTGGATGATGGAGCTTGCGCATATGGAATTTTCTTACCTCCATTGAACCCATGACGCATTCAAGAGTATATGCACATTCATCTCGGTCCATTCTTCCACATGTTGAATTCGAACTTAACTTTTCGCCATCTCTCGATTTCTGCAAGTGAAGTGTAGAAAACTCCTGTCCCATACTTCTTTGAAGGATGACTAGCTTTTGTTTGTATTTGGGCCATCGGATGTTTTTGCCTCTTTTCAGAAATGTGATGTTTTGCTCATACTTCTCTTCTCGGACTGTATCACTTTCCTCTTCATGCAATGGATTTTAGCCCCACTCTCTTTGAGTTTCCTAACTTGTCATCCTCAGGGAGATCCTTAAAGATACTAATTAAGGAAGTTTGGAAATGAAAAACAAGCTTGATACATCCAAGTTACCAAGATACTCTCAAGTTTGATACAAAAGTTGACCGTCTATATATTTGCTACAACACCCTCCCAAGACATGCCACCTTCATCAATTATACAAGTCTCACATTTATGAAATCTAACTGTTTCTAGCTTCTATTACCTCAAGTGACATGTGAACAACTTGTTGACGTGCATGTTGATCATGATGCTCAGACACCTTAGAATTGACGTGAGTAGAATCACAAAAAGTCAGTCCTCTTTGAGAATCACGCATATCAATCCTTCATCTGTATGCCATATATAGGTCACCTTTATAGAACAAGTATTTATTTGTATCTATGACAATCCCATGTCCTATGAACAACTCCAAATGATAATGACCTTTTTCCCTAAAAATAAATACACGTTTGTCTTAAATATACAAAGGATTTTACCATTCACCACCACAGTATAAGATCTGGAGCACAAGTACATGATTGTCCTGTCAATAGCAAATCTCTTGAAGCCCTCCACAATTCTATCTATAATTCTGAGTATGATCTCCTCTTGTCGATAATCTAAGCTTCAAAAGATCAACCCTTTATATATTGGAAAACCAAAACTTCTTGACTTGTCGTCTTATGCAGACTTGTCTACGTGCTAATAGTTTGACACAATCCATTTCGTCGAGACACTAGGGTGGAATTACCCAAGCTCACTCACCTAGCCCAATGTCAGCCGCCAAACTCCACCTTAAACCCAACCCTCTGCCCAGAACGATTTACCTTCAAGGTCTTCTCCGCCCTGACATAGATGAAAAGCAAATGAGTTCCTCAGATCTCCAACGCCATCCCTTAAGACTGTACTCAAAATCTAGAAGGGCCATGTCAGATCGATTTTGTTCGGCTCGACTCGACTTTGGTTCGGCTCGGTTTGGATCGGTTGGTTTCTCATACGGGGTTGGCACCAGTACTCTAGAAGGAAAATGTAGATTTTAATTCTATTTTTATATATTTTATTTATTTTCTAGAATAATAAGCCCAAATATTTGAACTAAAATATAATCTGCCAAACTTAGTTTTACAAACGGGTAAGTGTTAATGTCCGGTTTAAACTTTGTTTGGCCTCATGTCTATTTTATACAAATGGCCAGGAGAAATCCAAGTCAAAGTAGTATTAATACATACTTTTGGCGATTCCATCTCAATATGGACTAGACTTGTAGACTGTGGAAGTTAGTTTTTGTAAATTTTATCGTGTTAGATTTTTTTTTTCACTTGACACATCATAGCAAGTCTTAAAAGTTAACGATAAGGAAATCTCGTTTACCTTGGGATGACCGCAACATTTATAATTGAGGGGTTTGTGACGGCAGTGTTTGAGTTTGATAGTGTAGTCGCAATCAGAAAATTCACTTTTACTCAGGGATGACCGGAACGTGATGAAATATCTCATCATATGTTCAAATATTCTATATTACTTGGAAGATGCTAGCAAATTAGACCCAGATTAGTTGGTATTTGACATCTGTAGTAACCTTATTGTAAGGGATATTGTTTGAATTTGGTCTTTTTACACAATTATTCTGACTAATTGTTGGGGAGTATCCTTGCCCATTAATTTGTTTGTTATATCCCTCTTAACCGTTAGTTCGTGGGACGGCATACCCCATGAGTAGGGCTGTGCATCTTGCATTACCCGCCCCGCCCCATTATAAAATTATCCGCGGGGTGGAGCGGGGCAAATTATCCACGGGCCGGGGCGGGGCAAAATTATTCACGGGGCGCGGATAATTGATGGATCGATCCAATTTGATAATATTTTTTAATTAAAATTTTTGAAAAAAACTTAAACAATACAAATCAATATAATCAAAACATATGTAATCATGTTTATTAAAACAACTAAAATATATGAGAGGGTGAATATATTTTCTTAACTAATATATTTTCGGCATGATTTTCAATGGAAAATTACAGTGTCAAATTATTAACTAGTTAATTTTATTAAAATGAGTGAATGGAACTTTATATATATATAAAGTTTATATATGAGTAGGCCTAATATATATATATTTATTTGACTCTGAATATGTTAGTTTCGTAAGTATCAAGCAATTCACCATTTTCATATATAAATTCGTCCAGTCAACATTTAGCAACGTTTCACGGGACTTGAAGTAAAGTTTATTAGGCCTATGCATTCTTAAATATTCTTAAATAAACGGGACATACCATTTACAGTTTTTCATGAATATGCTGAATAGTAAGTATCAAATTTAATTTAATTTAATGGACCAAAATTACATAATTAACCAATTCAATTGAAATCAATTGAAAATCAGGAAATAACGACGAAAATATGTCTAATTAAATCTAAATCATACATGTAAAATCAAACAAAATAGTAAATTAACATAACCAAAAATAGTAAAAAAAATTATATTATAATTGAGAGAAAAATTGAAAATAAAAATAACTAAAACTAAAATTACAAAATTATCCACTAATAAAATTATAATTAAATCCTAATTAAATACTAAGTATTGTTATTATGGTGTGAGTACGGGATACAATGTTCAATTAATTAAAGTTATCTCCAAACTTAAACATACATGTGTGTTATCAAGTTTGAAGGGAAAATACATGTCTTATTCAATTAGATAGATTACAAATGCCATCTCTTCGCTTTCATCCTCCCTAGTTCAGCTGCTACACTCATGAATTGTTATGGTTAATCTTATGCAGGATAACACCAGGCTGGAAAGGCACTATTGAAGTTTTTCACTCTACAAAGCTCTCAGCTTTCCCAGATATAGTTCATCTCTCTCTGGAAATGTAACAGATTAGCCTAGAAACTATATGATATGTATATATGCTTTTTAGAGCAATTCTAGTGCCGCCTTGTGTTTTGAGAAATCAATTCGCTAATAGGCTCTAAAAATTTTTGGCTCTAAAATGCTATAAACTTCTAGATCATTAGCCTTAGCATTAGCTTATAGGTTCCCCATCTTTTGGAAGCTCTTCTGATGCTTCATGGCGGTTGAACGTTTATGTTTTTATTCTTTTGTCACTTCACCAAATGTGGTGATAGTGAAAAAAACCTACAACCAAAATCTCATTTTGTTTTTTTTAGGTTTGGCGAGCCTAATGTATTCCCTCCATCCAAATGGATGGTTAACATAAAAAAAAAAGTTTGAAGGGAAAAAAAGGTCATCCAAACTTGCAGGTCGTTAAGTTAAAAAATGTCAACTTTTGTGTTTTGGTTCGAATATGAAATGGCTGGGATTAGAGAGTTGCAGTTGCAGAAAAAGTCTCAAATGCCGAAAATGTATAGTACAGGGCCAATTCTTAAGGTCCTTTTTAGGGTCTAGGGCATGGGTTTTTATTGGATAATACCCTGAATTTTGCCCCACCCCGCCCCGCGGATAATATAATCCGCCCCGCCCCATGAATATTTTAAAGCGGAGCGGTGAGGGTACTTGAATCGATCCACGGGTATCCTAATACATGCACACCCCTACCCATGAGTATCTGATAAATTGGTAGATTTTGATTGGTTAACTGATTCGAGTTAAATTACTGTGCTACCTGCTCAGGTGATTGTTGAGTATTAGACCATAAGATTTTATGATTTATCCCTTATTTTGTCACAAATGTTATCACTGGCATTTTAATTGGCATTTTAATATGATGTTAACGCCATGAGTATGGAGAAAATTTAATTTTTTTATAGTGTAGAAACATCTCACAATCTCAACACACTTTGTAAGTTTTGTGTGGGCAAATCTCTATAGTAGTAAAAAAGAGAGAACGCACCGAAAATTCCATGTATGACGATTTGAATAGTAATAAAAAAAAAGTTGGACATTACTCAACTACTCATTTATTTGGGTAACATTCTGACATATACCCGTACATTGTATTCACATTTCATGTAAACTGGGAAGTAGATGTACCCTTTCCCAAACAGATCTCTGCCGAAAAAGGAGTTTTATTAAAATTCACCTTAGCATTGTCAAAGCAAAATTGACAATTGCCAAACTAGGGTCCAATGGACCCCTAAGGCTGTTTTATCATTGAAAATGGCAAAGCCATCAAAGGCGAATGCAGAAATATATTTATGGGGTAACAACATTATACATAAAAATTACAGTAGCTTATTAAATTAAACAGTGTTTTATTACAATATTTTTTTCGACACATATTGTCGACGAGACTTCATAATCTCTTTTATCTTCTTTTGTTTAGTTTAGGAAGGACGGTAGCGACGACTCGGATGGGGATGACAACCCTCCGGATAATGTAACTCTTTTTTCCTTATAAAACGAATCTTTTCTACTTCTGTCTCGTGTCGTCTTTTATTCATAACTCATTGTCTTGTGTCTGTAGCCCAGAGGTCAGGGTCCTGTGCTCCAAACCGGAGGTGCGGGTGAGTGTCCTTCACCGGCTAGTTCTCATTCGACGAGTCCTCCGTGCCCCAGATGCGTGGAGCTGGAGACGAAGCTGTCCGGGTGGACAATGGAAGGGGAACGGACTCACAAACTTCTCATCCGCTCCGGAATGGAGCCCCTAATGGAAGAGTTTCCGGATATTCCGTCTTTGGCCGCTTGTCTCAGAGAAATATCTGAAGAGTTTGGTACTTTGTCTCAGTGCCAAGAGTTTGCTCGCGAACGGATCAGTGCAACCCTTGACGCGGATGAGACGATCTCCATGTTACAAGCTGAACATGAAGATTTTAAGGTCAAGCTGAAAACCGAGTTGGATCTGGTGTGGTCCGTGCTTCCCTTCTACAGCGAGAAGTTGAAGTGGTTGGCTAGCCGGACGGTTTTCCAGCGAGATTATCTGAAGCTGGAGGAGGAGAATCGTGCGCTGGCCGGCCGGGTGATGGTCCTTAGGGACAATCTGATGACTTTGCAGCTGTCAAACCATCTTACTGGACTACGACTCGGACTTGTTTCTCCGACCATATACCGCGACTTCCCTCATGATGTAAGTGCGTTGATCGTCCGGATGTTCAAGTTGGGATGGAACGACCGGGAATCCCGCTACCGTCCAGCGTTCGAGGAAGCTGTCGAATGGTGGGAAGGGATGCATGCCGGCAGTCCTCTCCCTCCTTCACTTGTACTCATTCCGAGTCAAGTGGCTTTGGACTTCACTTTCGAGAGGTATGCTGGTATACAGGTATCTGTTGATCCGGAAGAGTCTGCTCGTCGCGTGGAACGGCTCCGGCAAGACGCTTCTATCATCCGGCCCTTTATCATAAGGGAGTTAGCCGAATTAGCGAGGCGCCGACAGGCTCGTATCCGGGGCGGGGTCAAGGAAGAGGGAGTCGGGGACTAACGAGGGGTCTCCAGGGTGCCCGTCGCGGAAACAGTCGGAACCTCAACCGTCTCCTTGATAGGACGACGAGGGGTAGAGGTGCCCGACAAGCGCGCCGTCCGCAGGTTCCCGTCCGGATTCGTTCTCCGTCTCAATATCCTAGCTTGAACCCGTTTCACCCGTCAGGTGCCGGATTTTTCGCTAAAGGCAAAGGGAAGGCGAAAGTTACCAAGGAGGTGATGCAATCTTCCGATTTGGACTCTGATGGTATATTCGGATCCGACCCGGATGCAGCAGGTCCATCTGAGCTTCCGCCAATCCCTCCCTTTCCGTATCTGGGCCAGGCAGGTCAGACCAGCGGTGCCAAGGTCCACGATCTTGATCCTGACACTTCGGAGCAAAATCCTGCCGCCAAAAATCATGGCGCAGGTCCTCAAAGTTTGCAACCTTCTTCTCCGGAAAATGGTGCCATAATACCCTCTCCGGAGCCTCCTACTCCGAAACCTACGTCTTCTCCTATCAATTGGAACGGTATAGATTGGCCCAAGTATTAATAGGTTCTTTTGTCTTTGTTTGTATCTTAGTCCGTCCGGACTTACTAGATTGTAGCATTGTATTTGTTGTATTTGTATGTTGGTCCGTTCGGACTTAGTCTGTACACTTAGTCCATCCGGACCGTGGCGTATTTCATTTATTCAAATGTATCATTTATCCAAATGTGTTCTGTCTTTCCTTTTAAGATTTAGCTTATTCAAGCGTTTCATCTTATTGTTTGATCAAACTGTTTATTCATTTTTACCTTTGCACACCCCCATTAGTTTATTCAAACGATACGGAGGAATTTAATCGTGCGAAATTTAAAATAAACAAGTATAAAATCTACAAGCTCTTCATTCATTAAACCAAGTGGACTCCGGCTGGACATACCCTTTGCCTCTTGGAGCCGAAGTCAAGTACATGGTAAATAAAACAAAATGAGGCCCTAGGCTCAACCCTAACTTGAGGACCCGGAGCTATAAACTCTATCGGAAAGCATACCTATTCAGGAAGCTCCGTAAAACCTCCGAAGGTTGGTGATATTCCACCTTCTGGGGATAGCTCTTCCGGACTTGTCTGCCAGTTCATAACTTCCGCCCGGAAATGAAGCTGTGACTTGATACGGCTCTTCCCAGTTTGGTGCTAGCTTTCAGGTAGCCTCCTGCAAACTTTTGTCGTTCCTCCGCATCACCCAATCTCCGGGGATGAACGATTCCTTCCTGACGCGTCTGTCGTGATAACGCTTCATCGTTCCTTTACCTTGGCCTCATGCTGCGCTGCTTGTTCCCGCTTTTCTTCCAAAAGATCCAAGTCCAACAGCCTGCTTGATCCGAGTGGAGAGCTTCGTCCGGCTTGGTCTTCATCCCAAGTGAGAGTTTGGAGACTGGGGACTCCCACTTCGGCTGGTATAACTGCCTCCGCTCCGTATACCAGGCTATAGGGTGATTCACCCGTGGCGGATTCTTTAGTCGACCTGTATGCCCAAAGGACACTTGGCAGTTCGTTCACCCAGTTTCCTCGTGCCCCTGCAGACGGGTTTTCAATCCGTTCACCACTGTTCGGTTCGTAACTTCAACTTGACCGTTGGCCTGTGGGTGGTAGACGGAGGTGAGCCGCTGCGTAATTCCATACTCCTTGCACCAGGACTGAAACAGGTCATTTTCAAACTGAGCTCCGTTGTCTGTGACTATATACTTGGGAATTCCGTAACGGCAAATGATGTTCTTCCAACAAAACTTGACGCAAGTGTTGCCACGGATGTTTGTGAGGGGTTCCGCCTCCACCCATTTGCTGAAGTAGTCGATCGCCACTATCAAGTACTTGAATCCTCCCGGAGCGGAGGGGAAGGGTCCCACCAGATCAATGCCCCATCGGTCAAAAGGCCATGAGCCGGTGATCCCGACCCTTTCTTCCTGAGGCACATGGATCAGCGGAGCAAACCTCTGGCACTGCACACAGGAGTGGACATACTTTTGTGCATCCTCAAACAGGGTTGGCCAGTAATAGCCCGTACACATTATCTTTCGCACGATGGTCCGTGCACCCTGTTGACTATCGTTTGGTCCCTCATGCATCTCCCTCACCAACCGATCTGCCTCATCCGAATCCACGCATCTTAACCACGGTTAGAGGTATCCCCGTCTGAGCAAGGATCCGTCCAAAAAAGTGTATCGTGGTGCCTTATGTCGGATCCTCCGTGCCAATGCTTTGTCTTCCGTGAGCTTGCCGTGCTGCAAGTATTCAAACAGGGGCATCATCCATGATTCTTTTGGAACTTCTACTGCTGCAATCTGGGGGATGTCATAGCTCCGAGTGGATAGGGTTTCCATCATCAAGTTGCTCTCCGGATCTGGCTTGATTTCCGAGGAGGCAAGCTTGCTCAAAGCGTCCGCCTTGCCATTGTTTTCACGAGGGATCTGTGTCACGGTTATACTACGGAACTTAGCCAGTAATGGTTTGACCGCCTCGAGGTATCTCTGCAAGCTCCGCTCCTTCGCCTCATATTCTCCGTTCACTTGCTGAACCACTATTTGAGAATCGCTGTAGACTTCTACATCCGTGACTCCTACCTTCAACGCCAGTTGGAGTCCAGCTAAGAGCGCTTCATACTCCGCCTCGTTGTTTGTGGCTCGGAAGCTGAACTGGATGGCGTATCTGTGTTTCGTTCCCCTTGGACAGGTGAGCAATACCCCTGCCCCGCCACCAGTTGCATGAGATGATCCATCCACATGCAACTTCCATCTGTCAGAGGAAGGTTCCGATCCGGACGGATCTCCCGATGGCTCTGTCATCTCTACCAAGAAATCCGCTAAGGCTTGTCCTTTGATGGCCTTTCGGGGCTGATAATTGATCTCGTGCTCTCCGAGCTCCACTGCCCATTTCATCATTCTTCTTGAGGCTTCCGGTTTCAGCATGATCTGTCTTAACGGGTGGTTTGTCAGAACCGTGATTGGATGTCCTTGGAAATACGGTCGGAGGCGCCGAGAGGCGTGAACCAGGGCCAGTATCAACCTCTCCAAAGTGGTGTACCTTGTTTCCGGGCCTTGGAGCGCCCTGTTTACAAAGTATACCGGACATTGAATCTTACCATCCTCCCGGACGAGGGAAGAACTAATAGCATGCTCCGTTGCTGCTATGTACAAAAAGAGTTACTCTCCGGGCAGTGGTTTGGACAGGGTAGGGAGGCCTGCTAGGTGGGCCTTTAGATATGTGAATGCTTGATCACATGCCTCCGTCTACTCAAATGGTTTCGCCCTACAGAGTATGTTGAAAAAGGGAAGCTGCTTCTCCGCCCCCCGAGCAAGGAATCGGCTCAGAGGGCCAGCGATCCGGTTAACTTCTGCACATCCTTCACCCCTCTCGGAGGTGGTATCTCCATGAGCGCCGATATCTTTTCCGGATTTACGTCGATTCCATGAGCTGACACCATGAAACCGAGGAACTTCCCTGCACTGACTCCGATGGTACTTTTTCCGGGACTGAGTTTGAGGTTCGCCGTCCGGAGCACGTCGAACATCTCCCGGAGATCTGACAGGAAAGACTCATAAGTCCGGCTCTTAACCACCATGTCTTCCACGTAAACCTCCAGGTTCCGTCCCATTTGGTTCCGGAAAAGCTTGTCCGCCATCCTCTGGTATGTTGCGCCTGCATTTTTCAGTCCGAAAGACATTTTCCTGTAACAGAAAGTACCAAAGTCAGTAATAAAAGATGTTTTGGGACGGTCATCCTTGGCTATTGTGATCTGGTGATACCCTCGGTGCGTATCAAAGAATGCCAAGACTTGGTAACCAGTAATGGCCTCGACCAGCTGATCAATGGAGAGGAGCGGACATCTGTCTTTCGGGCAGCACTTGTTCAGATCTGTGAAGTCAATACACATTCTCCATGAGCCATCGTGATTCTTCACCAGAACTGGATTTGCTATCCACTCCGGATAGATATCTCCTCCACGATTCCGGCACTCAGCAATTTCCCCACCTTCGCTCAGACTTCCTCCACGCGCTTCGGAGCAAGAGGTCTCTTCTTCTGACATATGGGTTTCAGTTCCGGAAAGACATCGACCCCGTGAACGGCGATTTCCTCCGGAACACCCGTCAGGTCTTCCGTTCCCCATGAAAACACATCCTCATATTCAGCCAGCAAGTGACGTAACTCCTCCTTCACGTCATCCGGGAGGTTCTTTCCCACACTTACAACACCCTTCTGTCCTACCATCATGTCTTTAACTTTATATGATGGAGGCTCTCCGTGAATTGCTCCTACCAAACTTGCACTGGCTTCTTCCTTTTCCGACCCGGTTAACCTCGCCTGGGCTCCCCTGGATCGAGCGTCCTTGATGGCTGTCAGCATGCAACTCTGTGCGGTCTGCTGATGTCCACGGACTGACGCAATGCCCTTCTCCGTTGGGAACTTCATGATCAACTGGTATGGTGAGCAGATGGCTCGCGCCTGGGATAGCCAGGACCTTCCGATGATCATGTTGTAGGGGGACACTGCATCAATAACGGCAAAATTGCATTATACCGTTGTCCACTTCGTTGCATCTTGGGATCCCGTCATGGTTATCTTTAAAGGGATAACACCGAGTGGGTGGACAGTCCGCCCGGTGAAGCCTGACAGGGGCGAATGACACAGCCTCAAGTTCTGTCGCCCGATTCCGAGCTGATCGAAGCATCCGGCAAACATTATCTCCACGCTGCTGCCGTCATCCACAAATACTCGCTTAATCAGGACCCCTTCCACTTCTGCCATTACTACCATCGGGTCGGAGTGAGGGACCTTGGGTGGCACTGGGTCCTCATCCGAGAAAGTGATGGTTTCACTTGCCTTGAACCTCTTCTGTTGTATCTTGCCCAGAGGCACATATCTTCTCTTAGCCTTGATAGCTTTCATGGAGTTGAGCCCATCTCCAACTATCCCATTGATCACATTAATCATTCGAGGCTGAGATGGGGCTTGTGCTGGCGCGGCCTGTCTCGGAGCCGGATTGGCTGGGTTGGCTTGATTTCCTCCCCGAGGGCGGTTGTTCCTCCAATTTCTCTTCCTTCCCTGTCCGGTTGCCGCTGCCGGCCATGCATCGCCCGCTACACAGTCCCTCAACTGGCCTGCACCAATCAACTTTTTGATATCCGGACAGAGCGCCCTACACCCTTCCGTGGTATGGCCGTGCGACTTATGAAACTCGCACCACTTGTCCGCGTTCGTCTGCGCTAGTACGCCAATGATAGGTTGCGGATCCGTAAGCAGACCTCGATGAACAACGAGGATCTCCGTACGGGTTTTGGAGAGAGGGGTTTAGGTAGGCCGAGCAACTGCTGCTGGAGCCAGGATCGCTGCTACTGGAGCAGGTAAGCGCCTGACCTGATCGTTCCGGGCCGGAGTCCGGGCAGCTGCGGTCTGGATTCCTGTTGTTGTGAGGGTCCTCTGCTCGAAGAAACCCACAGTGGTCATCCGGACCTGGTTGGCATCATGCACCGTACAATTCATCTCCACCACCAACTGGAGGTGATATTACGATGTTGGCATGTTCTTCATGAGCTCGATGTAGAAGGCGTTGTCCCTCAATCCATTCACAAAGTTATGGATGATAGCCTTCTCCTGCAAGTGTCGGTCCACCACCTTCATCGACGCTGCTATATAACGGGTGTAGAACTCCCAAGTCGTCTTCGTCTCTAACTGCCTCATTGCTAAAACCGTGGCCAAGTTTACGAACGTGTGCTTCATAGCTGAGTAGCGCCATACCAAAGCGATGGCAAAGTCCCAAAAATGTCGGAGGGTACCGTTTGGCAAACCCTTGAACCATGCTAAACAGTTTCCTCTTAGATACGAGGGCAACATCTTACACTACAACTCCTCGGGAATGTCCCTTGCATACATGATACTTGAATAAGTATGGACAAACTCCTCCGGGTCTCCCCATTGTAGGTTGGGAGTCCGTCTGGAGCCTTGGTTCCGGATGGCCATTTGAAGCTCAACACTTCCGGAATCCAAGGTGATTGAGGTCCAACTCCATTCCGTCCGATGAGGCGGTTCCGACGGTCTTCAATGGAGTCCGGACAGAAAGGCGTCTGAAATTCGAAACCTCCGGGAAATCCTCCTCCGGAAGGTTGCATTCCGATCATCATCTGCTGAGGTCCTCCAGGAGCACCCATCCCATAGGTCTGTTGAGCTTGCGCTCCCCAGTATGGTGGTGCGTTCGAATTCAGGCTGGTGGTCTGCTGTTGGTTTCCTTGTGGTTGGCCTGGAAGTGGATTTCGTCCTTGACCCTGTCCGGCCTTTCCCGCGCCATTCTCTATATCCACAAACACCCACTGTCATTTCGGAGGAGGCATATCTAGTCCATTTTCGGCCTGGCGAGCCGCTTTCCATGCTTGGAACTGTTGATACTCCGCCACATTTGTTCTCAGGATACTACCCCCGATCCTAGAGTCATGGCGCTCACGCTCCTCCGTACCGGCCTTCCGCCTCGATCGATCCTTCTCCGATCGACTCTGAGCGTCATCTTCCTCCGTGCCATACTCCTCCGGATTCCCCGGATCCTCCGTTCCTTCCAAATCATCAGTGTCTCCTTCCGACTCCGCACGGTATCCAAACTGTCGCTGCTTCTCCGTCTCCATCGCAGCCCACGGTCGCTCCCTGTTCTCATGCTGTATCTCAGCTAGCGTCCGTTCCGGAGTTGCCTTCTTTCCTTTGGCCTTCTCCGCCAAGCGCTGTCGTCGACGATCCTCAACTGCAGCCTTTGCTTCCGTTGCTGCCTCCTTGGCTCGGAGAGCTTGTTCCTTCTCAGCCGCTAACTTTTGGGCACCAATCGTTGCAGCTGCCCTTCTAGTCTTTGGCCATTTCTCCGCTTCTTCCTCCGGCGGAGGAGGGTTCTTCCTTGGCCGTCCTGGCGGCATGGATGTAACTTATGACTGGGAATATGAGGTCCCACCGGGCGTGCCAACTGATGTTACCAGCTTCCAGTCCCGGTCCGGATACAAGGATGGTCTCCGGTCCGGATGAGGCTTCATCCGTGCTCCGCACGCTCTCAGCTAATAGACCTGTAAAACAACGCCCCGGAGTATCCCGAGGATAGCTACTCCGGCGTGATGATGAAAGAGGGGTCTTTGAATAGGAGAGAGAATAAGGATATATTGAGAGAGTTTAGTCTGATAGAACATTCCTTTTTCCACAAGTCCAAAGCTGTATTTATAGGTGTGAGTGGTCAGATCTCAACCCAAAGGCAGTGGTCCTACCTGTTTGTCCTTATCCGGGGACAGGTCATATTCATGTCCTTTATGTCCCCGGATAACGCCATTCTAGCTGACGTCATATGGACCGGACCACTCTTTGGGCCGAGCCTGGACATGGGCCAGAGCCCATATCACCATATAAATTTTACAGTTTATGTGAAAAAGGAATTCCTTACACGGATGTCACATTTAATGATTAATATAGATGATAAAATTCTTTCATCATCCATTAAAAATAATATTTCTATGGAAAGGAAGCTAACAAATAGAATTATTCAATTTCAAAAAAAAATGACAACAAAATCTCTCATGTTTATTAGAATATTTGTTAAGTAACAGTCAAATCTAAAAATTAAGAAATTTGGCTGTCACCTACCAAATACCAAAAATAGTGGTTAGGTTTGTCAAAATTGACGGATTTAAAGCTAAGAAACGCTAATAGAAAATTCCATTTGTATCAAACTTTAAAATTATATTGTTAAATTTTTATAATTCTAAATTTAGGCACACCTGATGCCGATTAAATTTTATAATTCCATGTCTAAAGTTTTACAATTATTTAATTATGGATTTCCTTCTATCACACAACTGGACACTTGATAATTACTATAGATAAAAAAATCCTTTAATCATCCATTAAAAATAACATTATGATGGATAATGAGAAAATAAATAGAATTATTTACTTATAATTTCTGATATTTGACTAATCAAAACTATTTCTGATATTTGGTCAATTACACGCTGGTTTCTCATAAATATTTGTTTGGTAAACAATCAAAGCTAAAAAGTAAGAAATTTGGCTGTCACCTACCACATACTTTAAAATATTGTTATATATGGTCAAATATCATATCTTTGACCAAATTCACAATTTAAATATTATAACAAACAAAATGCTAATAGAAAAATAATCTAATCTTTACAGTACAATTTTATTCAAAATAAATTTTATAATTCGAAATCTGGGTCAAATTTTATTAACTCAAATCTAAAATATAACATTTATGTGAAGATAAAATTCTTTCAGTATTTGGATGTCTCACTTGATAATTATTATAGATGGTAAAATTCTTTCACATATTCGTAAACACATATTTTTATTTAAAAAACTCTCAATCATTATGTAGTTTCAATCAATTTTAACAATATTTTATTTTTCTTTTGAGTTGGTAAATGCATATCTCATCTTGCATGTGTTTGGGATAATTTTAATGTCTATACATATGGTAATGATGATTTTGGAAATTAGAGTAAAGAGCAATAAATCAATGAAACTGATTAAAAATAACATAAAGATTCATGAATCATTTGGGGGAAAAGTAAAAGAAAACAACATTAGTACAAAATTCAAACACATCCACAAATACTCGCTTCATGATATAAATCCAAGTTTATATTTTCTAAATCCAAGTTTGAATAATGTTAATTCGGCCAATAATTTTATCCACCATGATATTAAACCCCAGATTATATGGTTGACATGTATGATGACATATTAGTTAGACCTGGCAAAATGGGTCTATCGGTCGGGTTCGGGTGACACCCAACGGGTTCGGGTATAGTTCGGGTATATGATTTTTATTCGGGTTTGGGTCTTGATCGGGTTTTATCGGGTTCAGGTCCCATCGGATCTTTTGAAAAATTATCGGGTTCGGTTCGGGTTTGGATTTCATTGTTTCGGTTTTGGGTCTCGTCAGTTGTTTTGAAAAAAAATATCGGGTTTGATTCGGATTTGGATTTTATCCTTTCGGGTTTGGATTAGATTTGGTTTTAATTTGTTCAAGTTCGGATACAATTCGGGTACAATCTCTTTTGAGTCGAGTTTGATTCGGATATACTACCAGGATCACGTTAAAACACATTTAATTAAATTTTATTTTATTTTGAACTATAAACTTATAATGAACATAAAAAAATTATTCATCTTAAACATTTGATAAACGTATATTATATAGTAGAATTAAGTTTTAGCCCAAAAGTTTTTTTATCTAATGTTTCAAGATATATAATGAGAACTTATATCCACATAGACTAATAAGTAATAACACATAACATTGTAATAAGTATATCATTAAAATAAATTTATTAATTTTTATTTATATATATAATAGTTATTAGATCAATTATAGTTTTAGTATTTTTTTAACTCTTAAGTTATCTTTAAAGGTAATGTTGTTACTATATATGTATTTGCAAGTTTATCTTACACAACCAAGATTAGTTGACTTTTTAATTCGTGTCAAATTTAGTTACTTTTAATCAATAGAGAGATTTAGAGTTGAATTAAAATATATAAAATTATATGACAAAAAAAAGTAAACATTATTTGATTAATCAAACTGAATTGAAACTTGATTAAATTGAAATAATGAATAAGCCATTATTTTTCTCTTCAACCTATTCGTAGACCAATTCAATTCAATATAGTTTAGTTCACTTCAGTTTATTTGGTGAATGGTAGCTAGTAGCTACACTAATTATTAATTAGTATAAAAACTATATTAGTAGAATAGTAATAAAAGTTAAGAAATAAATATAATAATAATATTTGGGTATTGTTTGATTTAAGTCCAAATTATCGGGCAAAGATCAATTTAGGTACCTTCTGGATCGGGTGTTATTCAGGTTTGGGTATTTTTCAGGTTTGGGTTCAGACCAAGTTCGGGTGTTTTTGGATTTTGGGTGTTTTTCGGGTTCGGGTTCGAGTCTGATTCGGGTTTGGGTTATGTTCGGGTACGGGTTCTATCGGGTCTGAAACTTTTAGTTCGGATTTGGGTGTATCGGGTGTAATTCAGGTTCGGGTCATCAAACAGGTATTACTATTCGGGTCTTATTTCGGGTTCGGGTTCGGTATAATCGGTCGGGTTTTCGGGTTCGGTAATATTTTGCCAGCTCTAATATGAGTAACAATATCATAGGTTATGAAGGAAAAAAATCTCTAAAATCATTAATATTAAATAACTTTCCTATCCAGTGCGAACCTTATGCCTATATAAAGAAGGCTTCTTCAGCCATTTTCATTACAAAAAAAAACACAGCTCTTCACTGCTTAGCAAATTACACAAAACAAACCTTTTTTGAAACCTTCCTGCTACAGAGGTATGACGAGAAAGCCAAATTTGGGGAGGCGAAAAATAAAGTTAGAGAAAATACAAAACTCCAGTCACCTAAATGTTACATTTTCAAAGAGGAGGGGTGGGATTTTTAAGAAGACCCACGAACTCAGCACCATGTGCGGTGCTGAGGTGGACCTTGTGTGCTTTTCACCAGCGAGCAAAGTTTACACCTATAGTAGCTCAAATGTCACACAAGTGATGACTCAATTTGTACACGGTGGTGGTGCGGCTCATCCTGTTTCCAGCACGACCATCGAGCTGAACGCACAGCTGGAGCGGACTGAGAGCCAGTTGGAAGCTGCGAAGAAAAAAGGGAAAGCACTGGCGAAGAACCGCCAAGCAGCGGGGCAAAAAAATTGGTGGACGACTGATTTTAAAGAGATAAAACTTGATGAGTTAAAGACGCATCTGGATGCCATGGAGGGGTTCATGCGGAATGCATCAAACCAAGCTGCAAGTGTCCAGACGGCTCATGGTGCAAGTGACGTGTTTGGATTGGGGACGGGTTCTCGCGGCCCATTTTAAGTTTATGTTGATACGATTAAGATTTAACATGATGATTTAAGATATAGTATCAGTCATAACATGTTAAGTCTATCTTTTTAGCATGGTGTTCATAAATAACAAATAGTCCAAAAAAAGCATCAATTTGTGCATGAGCTACAGAAAGATGAGTGAATTGATCTAGAGCCTGGATTAGAATTGCATTGACATTATTTTTAAACATGACCCATGTTATTCTATCAATGGAAGAGAATGTTTTTTGAAAGCCTAGAACAACTAAATATTGTTTTAGATCGTTAGATTAAAACAAATTAGGAAAGAGATCTAGGTTTGTAAGATCTTTCCCTAGTTAGAATTAGATTAGAACAATTTTCCTTTTCTATATTACTGTAATTATAGGAATTCATATTAGAAAAAGAAAAGTGCGAGTTGGATCCGACCAGAAGATGGATTACAACCGGTCTATAAAACCAACAACCTCATTGCGTTATTCGACATCGATTCAGGAAGCATTCAAGCAAAAGCAGAAACCGTGTTTGAGGTTTTGCAATGGAGAGTCGACGGAGAAAAAGTCGAGCCAAGTTTGAGGGTCACAAAGCTAGAACTTCACAACGATCAATGTTTTAAGGGAACCGTGTTTGGACAACTTGGGAAATTGCAGCCTTAGCTTGCCCACCAAATTTAGGTTTTAGTAGCAAAAGAGTTTTGTAGTGTTACCAAACAATTTAGTGAACTTTTCAAGTTGGGCAAAGCTGCCCCACAGAGTAGGTGAATTACACCAAACTACATTACCAAATGCAATGTACTTTATATTCCGTGAATTTGACATTATAATATCCAAACCTGCACGGACATTATAATACCAAAATATTGTGACTGAGTATTTGGTCAAAGAGATTAATTTGATCAAATTTAAGTATACTCTCGTGTGTAGAAACTTTCCGACTAGGTGTTTGCTGAAAGCTTAAGACATCTTCTCTATATCGGAGTCGTCCAGCAAAACAACAATTTCTCCATTAAATTCCCTGACCGGACTAAGGATTAAGGATCTGAGTATATGTTTGGCTTTACTGTTGAGGCCATCACTATACGAGATCGGAGGTTGAAGTTAGGGGATCTGTGGAGATTCCGCCACCCGGGGGCGGCAAATTTGCCATTGTACGGTGGCAAGATTGTGGTTATCTAACCGTAAGCTACGTTATCAGGGAATAACACTCAAAAGAAGTGGCGCGTGTGGTTAACCTCTATAGATAAGGCCTGAAATCAATGGTACATAATACGGACAAACAAACGTAAACATCATGCGAGGCTTAGAGAACAAAAAAGTAAAATCAACCTATTTTTGTTGGTAGAAATAAGATCATTTACTACCAACCAGTGATGGAGAGAATGGAAAGAGAAATTGCTAACTGGAAAAATCAAGGGTTGACCGCTGCTGGGGCCTGGGAGAATGGTTCTAGTCAACTATATTCTCATGAATCCCTACTCATATTTTTTTCAGTATGAGCCCTCCTAAAGTTGTTGTCAGAAAAATGGAAATGACTGCCTCTAATATCTTCCAGGGACAGTCTGGTTATGTTTTCATAATTTGAGTTTATGTTGTCATTGAATCCCGTGTTAACATCATGATTATCATAATTTTAAGATTTAACCGATCACTATTCTTCTGCAGTGATACGATTTTGGCAGACTTGGATTTAGAGACCTTAGAGCTACAAACTTGGCTTTACTTGGTAAGCAAGCTTGGCGACTCTCTTAAGTGAACCGAACTCATTAGTGGCAAGGGTCTTTAAAGATAAATATTACCCGAGCTCTTCCATTATGGACATATATGCTGTATATGACGTTTCATGGGCATGGAGGAGCATTCAAAGGGTATGGATATCATCCAACAAGGGACGAGAAAACAAATTAGATCGACTTTGAGCACACGGGTATGCTATTATCCTTGGCTACCATCGTCGGAATGCGGCAGGGCTGGAACAACAAATTGAAATGTCCAGACGAAACCGAGGAGAAGCTTTGTTTAGGGTCTTGTTGTGGAGTTCGGATATGAAAACGGAGGGGCTTCTATTGATGATATGTGACGCGCTGGATGCATCGAAACCGTAGGATATTCACTAATCAAAGCATGGAAGCGGAATATATGACTTTTTCGGCAAGCTCGAATTCACGACTCTTCCAGAATGCAAACGTTTGGCTCCAATGTTCTTTGCCAGAGTTCCAGGAGAGATCCCTTTTGAAGCCGCCTCGGAATGGTGTTAAAATAGCCTTCGATGCTGGTATTAAAGAGGGCGGAGCTGGTATAGCAGCATTAGCTATAGACGAGAATGGAAAATTTCTGCGAACGATGACCGATACGTTGCATGGGATCGTCGACCCGTTGTTTGCAGAAGGCAAAGCATTGGAACTGGCGATCGAGCTAGCGAGAAAGATGGAGCAAGAGGAATGGACTATTGTTGGAGACTGTGTGGGGCTTGTTCGCATGGTGCATGATCAGGAGCAGCCACACACTTATTGTATTGAGTTAGTCAATTCTTTGAAAGATGCTTTTAACTTAAGAAACTTGCATGGTCCTTACTGGGTGAGTCAGAATTAGGTTTCTCAACGATATCTCTATGGTTTCTGACCTCATTGACTGCGACACTAGATGGTGGAAGTAAGATGTTCTTAACCAGTTTTATGACCCGGGCGACGTGGAAAAGATCTTGTCTATTTTTGTAGCCCTCGATCTCTAATTCCACAAAATTCCTTTGATGATCACTGTAAATTCAACCTATAATGCTAAGAATGCTTGTAAGGTCTTGTGGTTATGATCCTCGACACACCTTGACAGAAAATAACATACCAAGCTGTAAAACCAAGACTTCTATATGTTTAATAAAAGCGTCATCAGTAATCACAACATCGTCTACTTGAGGACCCCAATCTATCTCTTGTCTTGAATATGCTTCTTTCCCACTTCCGTGTGTTGGCCATCTGGTTGCGAGAGATGTCATTTATGTCATATTTTCCCTGTACAAAGTTCGTTGATGTTGTCTGAATTTTTGGCAAGTTCCATATCTGTATTGGATGTGATCTTGGGTTCAATATTTTTGTCTCCAAACCACATCATTTTTTAATTTTCATAGCTGCCATATTACATAGAAGGAATCATCTACATAGAAGGATGAACACATAAAGTTACACATAAATGATTCCTTCTATGTAATATGGCAGTTATGAAAATTAAAAAATGATGTGGTTTGGAGACAAAAATAGTGAACCCAAGATCACATCCAATACAGATATGGAACTTGCCCAAAGTTCAGACAACATCAACGAACTTTGTACAGGGAAAATATGACATAAATGACATCTCTCGCAACCAGATGGCCAACACACGGAAGTGGGAAAGAAGCATATTCAAGACAAGAGATAGATTGGGGTCCTCAAGTAGACGATGTTGTGATTACTGACGACGCTTTTATTAAACATATAGAAGTCTTGGTTTTACAGCTTGGTATGTTATTTTCTGTCAAGGTGTGTCGAGGATCATAACCACAAGACCTTACAAGCATTCTTAGCATTATAGGTTGAATTTACAGCGATCATCAAAGGAATTTTCACTAGTGGAAAACGGGACGGAACACGGCGGTTCCGTCCCGGTTGGACGGCGGTTTTGACCGCCGTCCATGGTGGCGCCGTCCAATTGGCGCCACCGTTACTCGGCGGTTGAAACCGCCGAGTAAGGTTTACGAGTTCGGAAACTTACCCGGATGGGTACATTTCCGGACTCGTAAACACCTGCTGCTAGCAGGAGGCTACCCCGGCCATTACGGGCCGGACGGTTAGCCGGAACGAGGTTTTTGCGCTCCCGGACGGTAAGCCGGGAGATTTTCCGGCGGCGGCAGTAATCCGGCCACCGTGAAACGGTGGCGGAAAATATGTAGTTCCGGATAGGATTACGGTACCGGAAAGTTAGCCGGACAGAAGAGTTTACTTAACCGGACGCCTGCCAGGGAAACGTTCGGGAAAATGGGTGAAAAGAAACCAATTTCGTCCGGCCAGAATTCCGAAACCGGAAACTTAGCCGGAAGTATTTTGAACTGTCCGGCCAGGATTTCAGATTTCGTAAAGGTGGCCCGGATAATTCTTTAAAATCTGATTTTTATTTATTTCAGCTTTTGAATACAAAATAGAAAGTATTTAAATGGCGCTAGTGAAGAATTATATGTTTCAAATGGTTGTGATGTATTACGAATGAATGTATAATGTAATAAATCACTTGAATGCGCTAAATACAACAATTGCCAATAATACATAATGTGTCAATTATGAACTAGAGCATGTGCATACGAAGTTACGACAATTGATGCAATAGTACTCCTCGGTCGATTCAGGTCTTCGGGTGAGTAGGGCCTTGTATCCTCTTCGAAAATCTGTGCATTAGCATACACAATTCAATATATGACGCAAACATATGAATATGTGTAAGGTAGATGCCTTATAGATTTGGAACTTATGGGCTCAAGGTCTTGGTCGAATTCGTTAAGTCCCGCTACCAATTTGAGCTCATACAACATAACGTAGTACCCGCATTCCCAGCTGCTAACTTGTCTCTTGTACTTTAACACAAAAGGAAGATCACATTGTTAAATACAATCGATCGATGTCGATAATACTAGTGTTATTAATGAGGGAGAAACGTGTAGAGTACCTTGATCTCAGTCATTCCAAACTCTCTCCTAGAGGGATTGACATGATTCAAAACTTGTCTAAGGAGGTGTTCGAAAGACGGGATTGGCGGACGATGGAGAGGATCTATCCAATAAACTTCTTTGGTTTTTTTGTGGATCAAAACCAAGCTCTAATGTTTACTAAATAAAAAATGCATATCCATTTGTCAATAATGACAACATAAAAGTTAACATGAGATAATAATGTATAGAATTAGTTAATATGAAATGCTTACCCGGAAATGAGTGGTGCTAGGAAGAATAATTTGTCCTCCACACCGAGAGCCTCTCTCATGTAACTTAATCGCTCTGCATCAGTATGACCTAATTCTTGGATTCGCTCAGGGCATAGGAAGCCTATCCATGGCTTCAACCGTTTTTGAACTAATTGATTCAAGAAACTTAAGAAAAAAAATATGAATGGTTAAAACAACGGGGAGAACGGCGGTTGAAAACACACAAGATAATATAGTCTAAGTGTTAAAATTACTTACAGTTGGAATAAGGACATTAGGGGCTCGGTTACCTTGTCACCCTTCCATAGATCTTCAAAATCACCCCAACACATTACAATTTGCCTTCCAATACCACCAAATAATTCCGTTGGAGCCGGGAATTCGTAGTATCCAAATTTGCAATGTGTCGACAATTTATCATACAACACCTTCATAGGCGGTGTCATAGATTTAACTACAACATCTTTTGGGGCGGTCTTTGGGGCGGTCTTTGGGGCGGTCAAGGGTTGGGGAATTTTTTTTGTAATTTTTGGCTCAACCTTGCGTGTAACGCTCGTAATTGGGTTGTATAGGCTAGCGGGTTGAGTCTCTCCTAAACTCTGGACAACAATTAGCCTACGAGGCCAAAGTAAATACATATCTTCCGCCGGTCCAACAACCTTACACGGGCCTTTGGGTATGGGAATTCGAGCGGTTGAAACCAAAGCTTTTTTCAAGCAAACCTCCCCCAAACCGGTTGCAATTTTAACGTCGCCATGCATCTTCGCCGACTCATTGAAAATTCCATTTGCAACATGCATAGTAGGCTTCCTCACTCCACCATCGATATATAATTTGCATGGATATGTGACATCAACCTTGACCTAATTAAAATAGTGGATTCCATTTTTAAAGTAAGGCGAGGTAAACATGCTAAGACTATTAAGAGAACGAATAGAGAATTTGAATAAGAATGCGATCGAAAAGTGAGTTAGTGTGTTTACCTTTTTTGGTCGGTTTAAGTTATCATCACATATGTTTGGTTGTGGCGATGGTGGATTTGGTTGTGGCGATGGTGGATTGCCTTGCACCTCACAAACATCGGGTGAGTGTCGTGAACCACATGAAGGAGGTTCCCAATCGTCGCTTAGATCATTCAAATTTGGTGGGAGAATTGCGCCCGTTTGCTTGGCTATTATGTGGAGAGCTATGTCCCTTTTCATCATATTTTTCACGGCCTCATCAAGCTCCTTCTTGGTATCACCGAGCTCTTTTTTTGTATCTCCAAGTTCCTCTTGCAACTTGTTGTACTTGGTATGTCTTGGTGGTTTAGAAGATTTTGGTTTGCCGATGAGATCTCTCTTCACCACATGTGATGCATATCCACGAACTCTACCGGGGTGTTCCTTCCGTTCCGTCGCCTTACAAAGGATGTCATTGTCTTGTGTGGGAACGAATTCTCCCGAGGCAATTTTCTCTTTGACATCATCCTATCATTTAATAGAAAAAAAATATATGGTAGAAAGAAAAATAGATAGGAATAATAATTGTAATAATATTAGCTCAATATATTCAAAGAAACAACTTACAATATCTTTTATCAACTTCTTGTTTCCCTCGTGTGTGTATTCGCCTTTGCTATCTTGTCGACCAATCAAGAAGCTAGTGAGTTTATCGAACTCTTTAGGATTAACCACCTCGGTGCTCTCCCGCGCTTCCTCTTCCGTCATCCCACTATCCATTTTCTCTTGCACCTCATCTTCTTGTTTCTTGTTTGCATGTTTCATTAGTCTTATAGTATAGCCCTCCCTACTCATTGTGTGAGGTGTCGTATTAGCTTTCGCATTGGTGCTATTCGTCAACCTCACACCCTAACACATAAATGAATTTAAGTTATGTGAACGAAGGAGTAATACTAGAATGGTAGGAATTAATCTTACTAGTCGGTCATTCTCCAAGGTGCGTGCTTTGAATATTGCCCAACTTTCTTGTAGAATATCGGTGTAGGCCACCCAAGGGTCCTCATCCTTAAAATCTCCATAAATGTATTGTTTAGACAACATTGCTCTATGATCCCGTGCCGCCTTACTCAAGCGAAACATGGTTGTGTCAAAAAATTTCTCCATATTTGGGGCAACAATTTTGAATGGTACCTACATAAGGTTATAAGAAAATTTGGATAAAATCTCATTCATGTGTACAAAAAAAAAAACCTTAAATGAAGGTAGAAACTTACCAAACACTCCTCCCATAATTTAGTTTTCTCCTTGTCGGGAACCTCGTGCCAAGATTCATACTTTATATCCACACGAGTTCGACCAATTTTACCAACCCAACTCTTCCATAAATAATACTCTTCCGATATTGGTTCCCCACCATCGTTGAACGTCATGTCCGTCAAAATCCCCTTCTTCATCCTTTTTTGTAAGACGGCACAATATGTCCTAGGACGCCTCACCCCCTTTTTTTTAACACCTCCCGCGGTGCTAGGCGTTTTAGAGCTTTTGGGGATTCCTACTACCTTCTTCTTAGGTGGTGCCATAACTCCTCTACAAAAAATAGTTTACATATATTAAATAACCTCACTATCAAGAAAGAATAATTATATGCTAAATTAATGGTAAGTAGTCACTTTAATAATCCTATTATTATCCTATTAGACTAATGGTAAGTAGGGTTTAATTAGGATCCTATTAGACTAATATAAATTGCCTATCACATGCTTCACCCTTAATTCTATGTAATTAAATTAGTGCATACATATATGACATACTTAACCCTAGATTAGTAGTAACATAACTAGTGACCATCAAGACTAATCAAGAATATAGCCCATAATCCCAATTGATTAATCAAGAATGTAGCCCATAAAACAAAACTAGTTTGTAGTAATAATTAAGCAAAGTCCATGAACAAATAAGACAAATTAGCCAATAAACAACATTGATTATACAATTGAAGCAAAGTGCCAAGAAATACCTTTTCAAGTAGAATAAAAACCCTAATAGTATGGACAAAGAAGCTACTTTCTTGTTCTAGAACTCAAGAAATGGGGCCAATGTGAGTAATGGTGTTCTTGGTGGTTGGAGAAGAAGATTTTGTTGGTGGAAGAGAGTAAATGGGTGGGAGGAAAGTGAAATTTTCGGAACTAATGTTGAGAATGGGTAGAGGACTAGCTAAGAAAATAGTCTAAGTGTTACTTATTCTGATTTTTTGTACTGACCGGCCACGTTTCCGAAACCGTAAAGTTAGCCGGATAAGGCAAAAAAAAATTAACCTCACCCGGCTAGGTTTCCGAGTTCGTAAAACCGAGCCGGAAGTGTTTATTATAAAAGAGGCAGACGGGTTTTTTTTCCCAAAATCTGCAAACCCTCCCCAAGTTCATCCCCAAACCAGTCCGCCCCTCTCCAAAATTTTCAGTCCAATCTCTCACCGTGGTTAGGACTAAAAATCCTTCCACGGGCAAGCAAGTTGCGGAAATCCAACGACAACAAGAGGTGCAATACGAGTCCTCTTCCGAGGAGGAAGGAGAGTCACCTCCAAGAGCCGAAGAACACGTGGGTGGGAGCCGATTAAGCAAGGCCAAATCGAGGAAGACAAAGCGGCAAAGAGGACATGATAGGCCCCCTGAAGCATCGGCAAGTCGGAATTTCTTCAATCGTAGGGCGGAGGCCAACTATGTGGAATGGTGTGGGCGGAAAACACACACCACCAAGGTGATTAGCCCTACCTCTATTGACACTTTGCATATGGGGTATTTGGTTGCTCATTTTCAGCCTAGTTATTTAGATAAATTGCTCTTGCTTGAATCCCCATGCCATCAAGATGAGGTTGTGCAATTTTATGCAAATTTAGGAGAGTATGAGTCGAATAGGCTGTGCACTAAGGTGAATGGTAAACTGATTAATGTCACTAAGTTTCATATAAATGAGGTCCTAGGCTGCCCTTAGGTTGATAACTCATACTTGCGCCCTAACCACCCAGAAGGCCCTTATGAGATTTATAATTTCAACAAGTTTCCTGAAACCGGGACAAACCAACCCTTAGACCTTGAAGCAATGGGACGTAAGTACTTCAAAACTACTTGTCAGGGGGCGGGTAGTTGTCCAGGTGATTTTAATGTTGAGGAGCTTACGGTTGAGCAGAGGATTGTATTTGACTGGGTTTGGCAGAATGTGTATCCATCGGGGGGTCATAGTTGTGAACCTAGTTGTGGACGTGTTCTGCTCTTCTATTACTTGATGGAAGGGTTGAAAATAAATCCTGGACACTCGATAGTTGAATACATGTTCAAGGTGGGGAGAGGGTCGAGGCAATGGTTTCCATATGCCGGACTTGTCACTGAGCTGATTAAGAAGCAAGGTGGAGGTGTTGTTGATCGTCCTGAGCCTCTAGAGTACTACGATGGTGATTGGTTTGATCATAAGGGTTTTGCACTAGATAAAGAAACTCAAAGGTACGTCTTGAAGGCCTTAGCTCCGGGCGCAGCAGGAAGAGTTGCGAGGCGAAGAAAACTAGAAGCCAGAGGTGCGAGTTCATCGGGTACAAGTAAGTGAATATATGTTTTCCCTTTATTGTTTAGTTTCGCATGTGAAAATGCTTTTGTTTTCGAAAGCTAATCATTTGTTTGTTTTGTAGGTGAGGAGGGCCGGTGGATGCGTAAGCTCTCAAAAATGTGGGAATGCTTCACCGGACAAGTCGACAAGGCTAAAGAAGAAGTAGCAATGCTCCGTGCCGAACAAAGGGCTTACATTGATCGGAAGGGACTTGATCTCCAACTTAGCCCGGAATTGAATGAGCCGGATTTTGGTCATCTCCCATCCTCAAGTGAAGAAGATGCGGCCGGGGGACCATCCAGCAGTAGGGCGACTGGAGAGTAGGGCATTGTTTCTAGTTAATCATTTGTTCTATTCTAGTTAAACATCGAATTTGTTCTAGTTAAACATCGAATTTGTTCTTTTCGTTTGTGAAACTAATCTATCCTAGTACCTTATTCATATGGATGTAAACTTGGTCGATTTTAAAGATTTTAGTGCTTCAATCTATTGGCGCTTATTTTGTACATGCATTTTGTTTAGATAAAGAGGCAAATATGATGGTGAAAATCTGTTTAAGTATAGTTCCGGGTAGATTTCCGAGTTCTGAAACACTATCCGGATAGTGTTACAAATTTTTCCGAACTCGGAAACCTAGCCGGATGGGTAATTTACTTATCCGGATGGCTATCAGGGAAACCTTCGGGAAAATTGACCAAAAAACGAGAATTTTAATTAAATAGTTCCGGCTAGACTTTCAAACACCGTAAACCTACCCGAATAAGATTAATTTTCCATCCTGCTAGGTTTCCGAGTTCGGAAACAGGTTTATATATATGGGTGATTGACTTTTTTTCAGATCACAACTCACAAACTTCCCCCACATCCCCCAATTCAGAGTTCGGAAATCCCGTCTCCTACCCGGACGAAACTCTCCATCAGTTCCACCACAACCAATTCCCGATCAACCCATGGCACCGAGAAGCAAGATCGTGGCGAGGAAGCCAAATCCAAACTGGTATGATGCTAACAAGTTTATTAGTCTCGATGCTTATAAGTATTATGGTATTCTTGTTAACAATGCTACAGTACTAGACACATATGTGTTGGATAGAGATCGGGTTGAGGCACTAGGTTTAGGCCCTATGGTTGAGAAGTTTGCTATTCAAAATTGTGATGCCTTGTTATTCGATGTTAGTAATCCCACCTATAAGGATGAGGTGTTGCAATTTTATGCTAATTTTGATGAACCTAGTGATGGTAAGTACACTACCATGGTTAATGGGCAAAGGTTTGAGTTTGATTGTTGGGTGATGAATGAGTTGTTGGGGAATCCTATCAAATCCGACGAGGACCTTTATCCCAAGCTCAAGGATGGGCCACTTGATATCTTTTATGCTAATGCGTGGCCGGGAACGCATATGATTAAACTCCCGTACTTGAATTATCTGAATTTAGGACATCACTATTTTGGTCGGGACCCATATGATGAAAGTTCAGCCGATGGGTGCAAAATGGCGTTCTGCCCCATTGATGATCGCATTGTGTACGAGTGGGTGCATAGAAGTTTCATCCCTACAGGAGGAAATGTCGGCGAGCCTAATGTTACCACGGTTATGACATTTTACTATGTCGTGAAGGAGGTTCCTATCAATCCCGGCTTTGCAATATGTAATTGGATGAGAACTGCGTGGGCTAACGAGCGACATAAGAAAAACCTACCCTACGGGAGCTTAATCACTAAGTTGCTCTTGAAATTGGACCAAAATTTCCGATTTGAAGATGATCCCACCCCTTGCAAGCTATACGACTACCACTACTTTGAAAACCATAGGCCGAAATGGACTTTGGCCGATGGAAAATGGATTGTGGCGCCTCCACAACAAAAGGCTAAGCGGGCATCAAGAAGTAAGTCATCTTCACCTCCTTATTCACAATTTATGCTACTTTTTATCATAGTTTAATTCAAATATGAATTTTCATTTTTTAGGTAGGGAGGTACCCGATGGAGAGCCTTCACCGCATGTTGCCAACATGAAAGCTATGTACGCTGGCATAAAAATCTAAGGTGCTCACATTGATTGGCGTTAGGAAGGACGCTTACGAGGCAAGGAAGGAGTTGAGAGCCCTCAAGCGTGCAGAAGGATTTTCCACAAGTGGGGACGCCTCGCAGGGACATGGTGGCGGTGATCATCACACCGACTATGACATGGAGCCTTGATTTAGTTTAATTTGTTTTGAATTTTTAGTTAAGAATTGATTTGCCTTATCGAATATTATTACATTTTAACTGTATTTCAGTAACGTTTGAATGCTACGGAAATTGATCAAATGTTTGTGCATTTACAATTCGTACAAGTGTTTGCAGTATCAATTTTATATAACTACTGATTAGTGAGTGCGCGCTAATTTTCGCCTCAAAATAACACTTCCGGTTAGATTTACGACTTCGGAATTCTAGCCGGATAAGTCATTATATGATTACTAAACCGGATGACAACCAGGGAACCCGTGTGTAAGTTGAATAAAATGTCTTGCCAAAACAAAAAACTTCCGGGTAACTTGTTTCCGAACTCGGAAAGTTAGCCGGATAGGCTTGTTCTACATTTGCTAATCCGGATGGTTAGCCGGAAGTAGGTAAACCCTAATTTAACACTATCCGGGTAATGTTTCAGATACCGTAAAACTACCCGGATAGGTTAAAAATTGAGATTCGTCGACTTTCTTTTATTCTATTGGATAGATCAAACAAAGGTGCAACCAAATGTTTACATGAATTACATATTCAAACTAAGTTCGGACTAGTTGTATTATGAATAACTGATAACACAAAAAGATCAACGACTAACGCCTCAACTTAGTCTTCGGCTTAACTTTGAAAATCAACTTCCTCTTCCGTTCTTTTCCTTTGCTGTCTATCACTATGCGTTCGGCGTGATCGGATCTTGCGCGATATATTGACATGTTTTCCTCTGTTTCCTCCATATTAATCGCGTCTTTCTTCGTTGGCACAAAAATGTGAGCAGCTCATTTGTCATACTCCTCGAATAGCTCATCACCACACACCATTTGTTTCCCATCAAGAACAATCTCGTAGTGCCGATCAGAAGGATCCTGAACATAGTAAACTTGGTCACCTTCGCCAGCAAGTATGAACGCATCCGACTTTGATCCCACTTTCTTCCTATCAACCAATTGAAACCCTAAAGGATTGGTCTTAGTTCCTGTCTTTTGATCAACCCACTGACACTTGAATACAACCACCTTCAATGCCACATAGTTTAACTCCCAGATCTGAACAATGGTACCGAAATACCTATCAAATGAGTAGGATCCTTCTGGATTTTTCTTCCGCGACACAGCGATTGATTCGGAAAATATAGTCACACCGCTATTCTGCGAAACACCTTTAGCATCGCTCTGTTTGGTCCCGTACGAGTAACCCTTCACATCATAGCCGCTGTAGCTGATGACCGTCGTAAGCGGCCGTCTGGATAGCCATTTCACGTCCTCAGGATGGTCACCAATCTCTACCGTGTCCCTTAACCACTCACAAAAGGTTCTAATATGTTCATCATGTAGTTGGAAAGGCTTTAGGGTTGGGTATAGACTTCTCAATTCCTCCATATGAATGTCAACGTAAGGGCGAACCGATTCATGGTTTCGCATCACATACAGATGAGCAGCCTGCAAATCGACCGCTGGCGGGTTATGCAGCGTGCCTCTAGTTCCATGCCCGTTGAAACGAAAATCATGCCTCGAGGTGGGTAGTCCAACCGTGTCAACCTCATCTAAGTAAGCCGTACAAAATTCAATCGCCTCCTCCGCGACATATCTAGATACAATGCTTGCGTCAGGCCTGTACCTATTCTGCGAAAAGAATTTAAATATCTTCATGTATCTCTCGAAAGGATACATCCACCGGAGGAACACCGGACCACACTCCTTGATCTCCCGCACAAGATGGACAATCAAATGCACCATTATATAAAAGAAAGAATGGGGGGGAAATACATCTCCAATTGGCACAATACTTCAACCACCATTGTCTGCAGCTTATCTAGCTTACGACGGCTAACTGTTTTCTGGCAAATTCCCTTAAAAAATAAGCAGAGCTTGCTGATGCACATCCTAACGTGGCTTGGAAGAGAACCACGAATGGCAATTATGTTCAAGTCTTGCATCAAAGTGTGACAATCATGTGATTTTAACCCTATCAATTTTTGATCCTTAACATTGACACAGTTTCCAATGTTTGAGGAAAAATTAGAGGGTACCTTCAAATCTTTCAGGCACTGCAAATATTTTGTCTTCTCAGCTGACAACATATTGTAGCAAGCTGGAGGCAAGAAAGTGTTCCCATTCTCGATTACAGGAGCCAGTTCCTTTCTAATACCCATTCTGTCCAAGTCTTTACGTGCTTGAAGTCCATCTTTGCTTTTTCCTGGAATATTCAGCAGCGTACCAAGCAAACTATCGCAGACATTCTTCTCAATGTGCATTACATATAAACAATGTCTGACAGCCAAGTGCTTCCAATATTGTAAGTCAAAGAAAATGGATCGTTTCTTCCAAGGGCCGGGGATGGGCATCTTCCTACGGTTTTTCCCAAAATCATTTTCAATATCCTTGATTTTCTCGAATACCTCCTCACCACTGATAGGAGGGGGGCGGTGCATTCTCTTCCTTCCCATTAAACCAGTTCTTAGCCTTACGGAACTCGTGACTGCATGGTAAGAAACGACGATGTCCTTGATAAACAGTTTTTCTCCCGTGTTTTAATTGAGAGAAACTAGTATTCTCCTCACAAACAGGACAAGCTAGATGACCTTTGACTGAATAACCAGCTAGATTACCAAGTGCAGGGAAATCGTTCACAGTACAGAACAACATTCCTTTCAACTTAAACCATTCCTGCCGATATTCATCCCACGTCCAATTCTCTTCGAACCACAGTTTCTGAAGGTCGTCAACTAAAGGTTCTAGGAACACATCAATGTCATTACCAGGCTGCTTTGGCCCTGCTATCATCAACGACAACATAACATATTTCCTCTTCATGGTCAACCACGATGGTAGATTGTAAATAACAACCATCACAGGCCAAGAACTGTGTGTACTACTCAAATCTCCATACGGATTCATACCATCAGTGGATAAACCCAACCTTACATTCCGAGCTTCCTTCCCAAATTCAGGATACAATTCATCAATTTTCTTCCACTGATCACCATCTGAACAGTGTGCAATCACATCATCATCTTCAACCTTCTCTCTATATGCATGCCATGTCAAGTTTTTAGCTTCTTCCTTGTTAGCAAACAACTTTTGAAGCCTAGGTATAATGGGGAGATACCACATGACCTTCGCGGGAACACGTTTGTTGGTTTCCTTAACAACATCTCCTCCCACATCCACTTTTTGTTTCACAGCTTTGTATCGTGACTCGCCACAAACGCTACAATTTTCCAATTTCATCTCATCTTCCCCTCTAAACAACATACAATCATTAGGACAAACATGAATTTTCTCAAGTTCCATACCCATTGGACATAGTACCCTCTTGGCAGCATATGCCCTATCAGGCAATAAATTATCAGTGGGAAGCAGCTGTCTAATCAACTCCAGCGCCTCTGTTAATGCCTTATCTGAAAGCCCATGCTTGGCTTTTAAATTCATCAACAATAAGGTCGCGCTTAAAATAGTGTGGATTGACCCCTCATACAAAGGGGTCTGCTTATCATTATACATCGCTTCAAGCGCCTCTGGTTTTCCAAAAAAATGCATGGCAACATCATCTACCAAGTCATCCAATTTATCGTCATAATTACCAACCATTTCGTTTTCTCCTACAACCTCCATTGGTTCATTAACAACAACAGTGCTACGTTCTTCCCCATGCCATACCCACGTGGTATAGGAATTTTGGAAACCCCTAACAATCAAATGTTCACGCAAACCTTCAACTCCTAAATACACATCGTTAGTGCAATCCTTACAAGGGCACCGCATGGCCGACTGATTTTCTAATCTTGCATTATCAGAAGCAACATCAATGAAATATTCAACCAGTCCCATATACTCTGGTGCGGTCCGACGATTCTCCCTAATAATCCTACTACGTTCCATAACACTTGTGTACCTATTTTCATAAATTTAAGCAAATATTAATGAATTCATTCATCTACATCATGCTACTTGACAACATATCAAATACAATATGGTTTCATAAACACTAATAACTAGGAATCAACACGCAAGTTCATATATTATTCAAGGAAATTAGGGACACACATACATATTCATGCTTGAAATTAACAAACATCCGCCCATCAATACTAAATTTAGCGGGAGATCACCTCATCGCGGCCTAGGATTCAGCGAGCCCAAATATTAGGAGATTCTCTGCGTCCTTCAACCCAAAACAAAGATGGAATAGAGTAGATAGAACAAAAGGATCCGTTTCTCGTTTTATAAGATTCTGTTTTAGCTCATCCGGTTACGTTTCCGAGTTCGTAAATATTGCCCGGCCATTTTTCCCTCTATCCGGGTAGGTTTACGGTACCGTAAACTTACCCGGACGACTTTTTGACTTGACTCCACCGACATCAGAACTTTGCCCCGTCGACTTGACCGTCAAAGTCAAGCCGGTCAACGGGGAAAGTTCCGGCTAGCCATTTCCGGTGTCGGAAATGTAGGCTGGTCGGCGTTTAAACGCAACCGCCGACCAAAAATGGCAGTTACACGGCGGTTGTATCACAACCGCCGTGTAACAAGCCATCCGGCTAGACAATGAACATTTACGAACTCGTAAATGTAGAAGGACGGCGGTTTCCTTATTTTCCCGCGGAACCGCCGTCCTCCGGCGCCGTTTTCCGGCAGTTTTCTACTAGTGTTTGTGGAATTAGAGATCGAGGGCTACAAAAATAGACAAGATCTTTTCCACGTCGCCCGGGTCATAAAATTGGTTAAGAACATCTTACTTCCACCATCTAGTGTCGCAGTCAATGAGGTCAGAAACCATAGAGATATCGTTGAGAAACCTAATTCTGACTCACCCAGTAAGGACCATGCAAGTTTCTTAAGTTAAAAGCATCTTTCAAAGAATTGACTAACTCAATACAATAAGTGTGTGGCTGCTCCTGATCATGCACCATGCGAACAAGCCCCACACAGTCTCCAACAATAGTCCATTCCTCTTGCTCCATCTTTCTCGCTAGCTCGATCGCCAGTTCCAATGCTTTGCCTTCTGCAAACAACGGGTCGACGATCCCATGCAACGTATCGGTCATCGTTCGCAGAAATTTTCCATTCTTGTCTATAGCTAATGCTGCTACACCAGCTTCGCCCTCTTTAATACCAGCATCGAAGGCTATTTTAACACCATTCTGAGGCGGCTTCAAAAGGGATCTCTCCTGGAACTCTGGCAAAGAACGTTGGAGCCAAACGTTTGCATTCTGGAAGAGTCGTGAATTCGAGCTTGCCGAAACAGTCATATATTCCGCTTCCATGCTTTGATTAGTGAATATCCTACGGTTTCGATGCATCCAGCGCGTCACATATCATCAATAGAAGCCCCTCCGTTTTCATATCCGAACTCCACAACAAGACCCTAAACAAAGCTTCTCCTCGGTTTCGTCTGGACATTTCAATTTGTTGTTCCAGCCCTGCCGCATTACGACGATGGTAGCCAAGGATAATAGCATACCCGTGTGCTCAAAGTCGATCTAATTTGTTTTCTCGTCCCTTGTTGGATGATATCCATACCCTTTGAATGCTCCTCCATGCCCATGAAACGTCAAATATACGTCCATAATGGAAGAGCTCGGGTAATATTTATCTTTAAAGACCCTTGCCACTAATGAGTTCGGTTCACTTAAGAGAGTCGCCAAGCTTACTTACCAAGTAAATCCAAGTTTGTAGCTCTAAGGTCTCTAACTCCAAGTACGGCATATCCTTTACATCTTGTCATGTTAGGCCACGAGACCCAATGAATCTTCCGTTTTGTTTCTGTATCTCCCCACCAGAAGTTCTTCACCGTAGTACCAATCTCCCATAATACTTGGTTTGGAATCTCGAAGCAACTCATAGTGTAACGATAAATCGCTTGTACAACAGACTTATTCATCACTTCTTTTCCGGCTTTCGATAAGTTCCAGTCTGTCCATCAATCAATCCTCTGCCTGACCTCTCCTTGAGTGGTTGAAAATTCTCTGTCTTGCTTCTCCAGATTTCTGATGGTAACCCTAGATACATCCCATGCGAGTCTACTTCAGGCACCTTAAGAAGGATACAATTCGTTTCTCTTCGGAGGATTGGATTAAACTAATATGATTAAATGAGATATTTTGGAATTCTTTGTAATGTGTATTTTTATAATTTTAAAATTTCATCACACAAGATTACACATAAATAAATATATTAATGGTTAAATTTTTTTAATCAATCTAGAAATGTCAATTTGTATAGTTTAAGGTGCGACGTAGGGAATAGTTAATATTATAATAATTATTGCACATATACAATACATATTGTAAATTATAAAACTTGTGGGTAACCATAATAAATAAATTAACACTATTAATATATATATAAAGTCTTGGTTGAGACCGTTTTACCGTAAACTTATTGCAGGACCAATGAGTTGTCACATGTTTATGGTGATAATATGCGTAGTAGTAATTTTTATTTTTGTTCTAACACAATTAGTTCACCGATAATATTTAAATAAACTGAAAGTTTAGCAAATTGAGGAATACATAACAATATTGAACTAGTTCCTCAAAAAAAATATAACAAAATTGAACTAATGACCGAAATATTTGAACTAATTATATAGAAATATTTACAATATTTAAAATGATTTTGTGTTAAAATAGATGATTAAAAGTATCATATAAAGAGTTTAATCAAACGAACACATAAAATTTAACTTGTAAAAATGTAAAATAAAAAGTGGTTCTAACATAAAATTATGGTGAGACCATTCTAGTCAGTACTCCCTCATTAATATTTTGGTTAATTACCATATATATAGCGTTTTTTTATTTTTCCATTAAATCTTTCCCTATTCCAAATCCTACTTCTCAGTTCTCACCTATCTTTCCTCTCGCAGCGTACGCTCCGCCGGAAACTCCTTCAATAGATCTGTCCAGCCGCCGGCCCCTACATCATCTCTAATTCTACTTATACTCGTCGATCGGAATTGGATCGAACATCTCTTCAGTCGTTCGGAATCCGATCGTACAGATCCTTCAGTCTTCACCGGCTCGATCGCCCTAGCCACTTCGTCTCCTCTTGTTCTTCATGTCTCTAAGGTTAGTCAATCGTGGATCTCTACTTGATTATTTAGTTTTGTTAAAAAGTCATGAAGTTTTATGTTTTAGAACTTAAGGAAGATTGCAGCTGCACTGATTTGTGATTTGTGTATATCAGTATAGAATTTGTCTATTTGTTTTCTCTCTTGAAATGCTTCATGAATTTGTGATTTGTGATTCTTACCTGCATTTGCGCGACCATTTTAGCGTGTGATGATGGGAATGGAAATTTGTTTAATTATAGTAATTGAAGTGTTATATACGTAGGCAGAATCCTAGTTCAATTTGGATATGATGACTAAACGCTAGATATATAGTGCATGCATGGAACTAGAGCCTCCGAATACAGATGAAGAACATGTGTGGGTTTTATAAGTAGGTCAAAACTTTCACATTATAGACTGTATATGTGTGTCTTTTGCTTGATATCCTTTTTCATTCGTGTTTTAGGAACTAAAATGTGAGATTTAAAAGATTTTTGAACGTGTTTCTTTTCAAAGAACATAAATTCTAGTTGGCACATTTCATTTCGATTTGTACCTTCGAAAAAATCAGTGTGGAATTGGTATGTTTACTGCATGGAAATCGCAAAATCTGTAATGCTACGTTTGCTCTATATAAAATCATCGAGTGAATTTTAAAAAGTTGTTTTCCACTATGAAAAGGATCAGTAAACGTGTATATCTTTCATGAAATCATTGAGTAATATATATAATCTGCATTTCATATTTTCTTTGTATAGGAAGAAGCGTAGGATGAGTTTTCCAGAGGATTTGGCGATGGAGATCATGCTGAGGCTGCCTTCTGTCAAGTCAGCAGTGAGAGCGAGTTGCGTGTGTAAAGCATGGCATGACATAATATTCAAAGATCAACATTTCATGGACACCTTTTCCAACCGCATCAACAAAAACTGCTGCACCGAAAACGATGAAAACGAGAATCCACTGATGCTCTTCCACAGACTGGGGGATAAATCGCAGCTGTACCAGATACAGACTCATTGCTCTCGCACTTTCGGCCACGTAGATTTCATGTCTGGCTGGGGTCTGGTCCCGCCCCGAGATAGCCAAGAAGTACTCTACAACCTCGGATCGTGCAATGGAATCCTTTTTCTGGATGTACTGGGCGATGATCAGAAGTATCGTCTTCATCTCTACAACCCCATCACTCGCGAGTATCGGAAACTCCCAACGCAAAGCATTCCCTGGAGCAGTAGCTGGGACTGTGATACTCATGGCTTCGGGTACGATGATGTCAGCAATGTTTACAAGGCAATCAGCATCCATGCAGGAGACCAGGTTGAAATATACAATCTTGAAACCAACAGTTGGAGGAGATTGGATGTAGACCTCAGATTCCTTCGAGAAACCGGGCACTTTGATACAACTTTCGGATACCTCAATGGGTGCTGTTACTGGAGATTTCACGACGAGGGTGGATTTATCGATATCCTTACTTTTGACTTTCGGACGGAGACATTTGGCCTTCTCATGAGTGAAGACTTGATGCCAACAAAACGCTATGATTACCTAATAGGCCTGCTGGATAATTCCATTGCTGTATGCTTCCCGGATAAGAATGAGAAGAAGGAGGTATGGGGATTGGAAACTGTAAATGACATGAATTGGATTAAGAAATTTACGATAAGTGGACTGGAGAAGACTCCTCGCGCGTGTTGGCTTTATGGTACCAACCTCATTGCTCAGAGAAGTGATTCTCTCTTTTTGGTTACTAAGAAGGATGAAGAAGGTGAAAATACCAGAACGTTTAAGGTTGATAGCCCCGATACTTGCTCGATGACATTCAAGCCGAGTTTGATTTCTCTGCGTAGTGGATGCTTTATGCCTGCTTTGAGGAACTCAAAACCCTGATTTATTTGGAGGAATGACTATGCAGGGACGTTGCAGAAGGGGTTTTGATGTCTTCACACCTCATTCTCGGTTTTATAATTTGAACCTGTATCATTTTTTACTGTTTTGAAAACCATTGTGATGGTGAATTGTCTCTCTGAGAATGTTTTTTTTTTGTTGTGAAAACTCTTTCGGTGTTGATTTTGGTTGGAATATTGTTTGGATTCAGTCAAATTGTGATTTTTACAGTTGGAATGTTGGCGTAGATCAAATAACAAGTTGGAATTAATGTTGATCATTGTATGGAATCTTCACTATTTGGACTTTAAATTTCTTAAATTCCTTCCAACTTGTTTCAAGTTCACATAATAATCAAAGTCAAATTTTGCCAACCAAAATGATCGAATCCAAAACGAGTCTCTCATAGATAAAAATCAAAACAAATAATCCCATATGGATAATTCACCATTACAAGCGCTATCTACAGATTCTACACCATGAAAATCATTTGAAAAATGATCCATCTGCAAATTATAAAACTGAGAATGAGATGGAGACATCAAAACCCCTTCTGCCAGATCAAACATCAACCCTGCAACATCATAGTCAAGCACAGCTTCCTGATCAGCATAACTACTCACGACTTCATCAGGCAAGCTCAGCACGCTTGCTTGATCATGACTAGAATCAGTACTGCTCATGCTATCACTCAGCAAAAACTGCAACTGATCATTTTCCGGCCTAAACATCTCAGCACCTTCCTTAGCCGCTTTTCGAATATCGCTTGCAGCAGTCGATTCCGGCACCGGCAGCCGCCAAACAGAGTCGGAGAAGTTCAAGCAAGCTTTGGGGCCCTTCAGTGCCAATGCCGCCACGTCATGAGCCCTAGCTGCCATTTCTGGGGTTGGATAAGTCCCTAGCCAGATTCTGCTTTGCTTCTTTGGCTGCCGAATTTCGCAAACCCACTTATCGGGATTCAATCCTCGCCGCCTCACTCCATGGAAAACGGGATGCCTGGTTTCCTTGAATATTTTCCGGCCGGTGCGCTTCTTCGGCTTGCTTGATGGCTGAATATCAGAAGATGATGTTGCTGCTGTTGCCTCCATTTGTATACAATCTGATGAATTTGAGTAGATTTAGGAGTGGAAATATGAAATGGGATGATGAGAATTGATGGAAGTAGAAGTGTGTGAGTGTGTGTGTTTTATAGTCTGTGAAATCAAGTTGGAAACGTGGCTACGATTTAAACACGGACGCGCAAACCAACTTTCTGGGTTTATGAGAGTGCAGTACAATGCACCTTTTTGAGTTTAAGAATGAGGGCCCTTTTAGTTTATTGCATTTGACTGGGTAGGTCAGTCCTTGTCGCAGTAGTATTTCATGACTGACGTTTAAACATGTTTTTATGGACAAATAAATAGAGATTTGGTTATAAAAAAATATATATAGGGTGTGTTTGGTTGGACAAGTTTTTGCAAAACTTGGACTATCCAAGTTCAGTTTTGTAAAATCTTGTTTGGTTCATCAAGTTTCCCAAAATCCAGACTTGCAAAATCCTAAAAACCAATAAAAATTTTGTTTCATACTTACAAACTCAACCCAACCAAACAAGGATTTTGCAAAACCAGACTCTCAAAATCCCAAACAAAAACCCAAACTCTCAAAAACTCAAAACAAAATCCAGACTCTCAAAAAATTTGCGAACCAAACACACCCATAGAGATTTTAATTAGGATCTGAGTGTGTGTTTTGATTTCCTTTATCAAGTATTATTAATATCTCGTGATTTTGACGAGTCGATTTTTGAATTCTCGCGACTAAATAATTTCAACAAACACTCTTAAATTGATATCACTGTGTATTAGTGAAGGACTTTTCAATTTTCAACATCTAATAGTTAGGGTCTGAATTTTTATTTCAGTTGAATTTATTTCATTTTAATTTTATTTAATAAAGTATCATTTGATGAGTAACATAAGAGCATCTCCAATGGTTGCATTTTGGACTTGCTTGGCAATTTTTATAAATTATTAAGCACTAGCTTACCATTGTTTTACCCTACACAAGCACTAGCTTTGTCAAGCAACTAGCCTTGGCAAGCAACTAGCTTGAGTCTCATTTAGTAGACCCCACATCAATAATTCAATGTATTTGGTTGTGTATTAGAAATATGTGGGGTCATAAAAGCTAGTCTATACTATTGCTAACCATTGGAGAATTTTGCAACTTGCTAACAAATTAGTTTGAATTAATGTAAGCTACAATGTAGTGTAGCTTACCGTTGAAGATGCTCTAATATAATTAAAAATATACCTTTGCATTGGCCCGGCTGACTAATTAATTAGAAGATGGGTTGGCACACGGGTGCAACACACAAATAGATGAATTCGGCTGTTGAATGAGAAGTGGGGACTTACAACTTGCATCTTGTTGAGATTCATCTTGCGTGTTTAATAAATTAATAGTTTTAATATCAGAAAATGATACTTTGATTTAGTAAATTAATAGTTTTGAATCAACTTGCATGTTATTTGATTTGATATTTTTACTGTCATCCACAGTTCTTGATGAAATTACTAGTTACTAGAGTTTTTGTTTTTACTTTTACTCTAGTCAAACTGTTAAAACAAAATTACTGAGCTTTGACTTTTGTTGTTGTCTTAGCTCAACTGATTTCTGTTAGACAGTTTTAGATCAGCTCAGATGAGTGAGTTTTCCGGCAGTTCTCTAACTGTATTACGGTTATACTCATCTCTCTAGTTTTGATTAGCTCTATAAGTAGTCTAGATCTTCTCTGTGTAAAGATTGAGCTTGAATAATGAAGTAGTTGGTTTTCCCCTCTTTTCTGTTGTACTTGTCTTCTGCACTTGCACATATACAGGCTCGATTTTGTCATGGTATCAAAGCGAGGTTGAGCATCTTGCTGATCCTCGCCAAGGAGTTCTCTGATTAAGTTTCTCTGATCGTTTTTCTGATCGGAAAATGGTGATTTCGAATGGAAGTCCGTCTGGAGCCTGGGCGCGTGGAAGTGGACCGATTTTTCAGAACGCTGGAGCTGGAGGGAATCAGCACGGCGGAGGAGGAGCTCAAGGAGGTCAGTTCGGTACCGGAGGAGCACAGAATGGTGCCGGAGCCGGGGATGCGACTGGAAAACTTCTTGAGCTGCATCATTCTGATTTTCCAGGTGTTGTTCTTGTTACTAAAATTTTAACTGAGCATAATTACTCTTCTTGGATTCGTGCTATGAAGCTTGCTCTAGGAGCAAAGCACAAACTCAAATTTGTTGAAGGAGCTGTTGAAAAACCAGCAGAAACTGATCCTCTTTATGATCAATGGAAGAAAGTTGACTATATGGTTACTTCATGGATTCTGAATTCCATAAGTCCAGATGTAGCAGAAGGATTCATGTATGCAGGCAGTGCTTTGGAAATTTGGAAGGAACTAGCAGAGAGATTTGGTGTACCTAATGGAACTCAGATTTACCAGTTTGAGAGGGAGATTGCTTCATTAAAGCAAGGTAATCTTTCTCTTGGAACATATTTCAATAAGATCAAAGGCCTATGGGATAAGTTGTCTGCAATAGATGCAATTGATATATGTGAATGTGCTGGATGTATATGTGGTGCATCTAAAAAGTTGATTGAAAAAGAAAATAGGAGAAGAGTAATGTAGTTTCTAATGGGGCTAAATGAGGAGTTTGAAAGTATTAAGGACCAGATCCTTGTTATGGAGCCTATACCAGCTATTACTAAAGTGTTTTCTATGTTGATGCAAATAGAAAATAAAAAAAAATGTTCAGAATGTATTTTTGGCTGAAGGAATTGATGCAAACCAGACAGCATTTTTTGTTAATAATGGAGGTTATAAGTCCAATTTTAAGAAGAAGGAGACTGAGTTGAGGAAGGATTTCAGATGTGAGCATTGTCACAAGGAAGGTCATACTCAGGAATTTTGCTATAAGTTGAAAGGATATCCTGATTGGTGGAAGCCAAGGGATGTTAGAGGAAGGCAGCAATCTGGTGGAAGGAATTTTGCACATCAGGTTGAGTGTGAAGATGATGTCATTTCTGTACAGCAGCTTGGAAATTTCAGCTCTAATTTGACACCACAGCTAAATGGTTCACAGTCTCAGTCTGCAAGTGACAGTAACAGTCTGAGAATGATGATACAACAAGAATTGAAGCAGCTAATCAAAGGAAAAGGCAAGATGGAGGATGATCAAGCTATGATTAATTTTGCTCATTTTGAGGATTTCTCAGGTATGACTACCTATTTTGCTATGAGTTCTTTGAATATTAATGTTCAAAACTCTTGGATAATTGACTCTGGAGCATCTATGCATATGAGTTCTGGTGTGTCTATTTTTGATACATATGAAGAGTAGAAGGATTATGTGCCTGTTTATTTGCCTGATGGTTCTATTAAAACTGTTAAACACATTGGAAATGTATGTTTGAATAAGAAGCATAAGTTAGAGGGCTGTTTGCATATCCCTGGTTTCAAGTACAATCTATTATCAGTGAATAAGTTGGCATCTGATAATTTGCTGGTCTGTTTGTTCTTTCCTCAACTGTGCTGTGTTCAGGACCTCTTGACTAAAGAAGTAGTGGCTGTTGGCACTGTGGAGAAAAGATTGTATATACTTAATAAAGAATCTTTTGATAAGCAGTACATAAGAAGGGCACTGGTGGCATTGAAGACTTATTTGGAGGCTATAAGGAGTAATAGTCTTCATGTCAGAAGTTGCAACAGTGTTTTTACACTTTCTAGTAGTAGACTATGGCATCAAAGGATGGGTCACCCTTCTTTGAATGCACTGAAACATTTGCCAGTAGAAAATGCTAGCACTTTTGATAAACATGTATGTGAAATTTGCCATTTGGCCAAACAGAAAAGATTGCCCTTCTCAGAAAGGGACAGTAATGCAATGAACTGTTTTGATCTCATTCATATGGATATTTGGGGGCCTTTTAGAGAAAAATCTTTATGTGGTGCCTTTTATTTTTTAACTATAGTAGATGACCATTCCAGAGCAACTTGGACCTTTTTAATGGCCTCAAAAGCACAAGTTGTTTCTATATTTCAGAGATTTGTGAAGATGATCAGCACACAATTTTCAGTTATGGTTAAAACAGTGAGAACAGATAATGGTTCTGAATTTTTGAGTAATGATTTTCAGAATTTTTTGGTCCAGAATCGCATTTTACATCAGAAGAGCTGCATTTATACTCCTCAACAGAATGGTTTGGTTGAGAGAAAACAGCAGCATTTGTTGCAGTTGGCTAGAGCTTTAATGTTTCAAGCCTCTTTGCCACTCAAATTTTTGGGAGAATCTATTTTAACTGCTACATATTTGATCAACAGACTACCTACATTGCTGTTAAATTGGAAGACCCCTTATGAGGTACTTTTTCAGCAACCTCCTGATCTTTCAAGACTCAGAGTTTTTGGTTGCATCTGTTTTGCTTCCAATATTCTGCCTTCCAAGTCAAAATTTGATGCTAGAGCCAAGAAAGCTATAATGTTGGGGTATTCTTCAGGACATAAAGCATACAAGCTTTATGATGTTACTGACAGGAAAATTTTTCATTCTAGGGATGTTATATTTCATGAGCATCTTTTCTTCTTTTCTTCTAATTCTCATGCTCCTACTACTCCCTGTCTGCCTGTTCCCATCATTGAAGATAATGTCAGTACTACTTCTGACATTCATGAAGATACTGAAGCAAATGCACCTCATCCTTCCATTTCAGATCTGTCTTCTGACTCTCCAGAATCTCCTTCCTCAGTTCCTTTGAAAGTTTTGCCTCCAAGAAATAGACAGAAGCCTTTATGGATGAGTGATTATGTTATAGGTCAAGTTTCTGCTGACTTACCTATTAAACCTGTCTCATATGCTGAAGCTAGTACTCAGACAGAGTGGATTCTTGCTATGCAGCAAGAACTTAATGCCTTAGAGATCAACAAAACTTGGGACATTGTTGTACCTCCTATAGGGAAGAAATCTGTTGGTTGTAGGTGGGTATACAAAATAAAACAAAAGGCAGATGGAAGTGTGGAGAGGTACAAAGCTAGGCTTGTAGCAAAAGGCTATACTCAGAAAATGGGAGAAGACTATACTGAAGTGTTTTCTCCAGTAGCAAAAGTGGTCACTGTCAGGGTTTTGTTTTGTTTGGCTGCTACTAAAGGTTGGGATATTTTTCAGATGGATGTAAACAATGCTTTCCTACATGGAAATTTAGATGAGGAAGTATATATGCATCCTCCACCAGGCTATTCTGTGCCTACTCCTCAACACAAGTGTCTTTTAAGAAAGTCACTTTATGGTTTAAAGCAGGCAAGTAGGCAGTGGAATCAAGTTTTCTCTCACACTTTATGCAAATATGGTTTTATTCAGTCATCTCATGATCCTTGTTTATTCATACTTCAAGACAATCACAAGTTTCTGGTCCTCCTTGTGTATGTTGATGATGTTTTATTGACTGGAAATGATGAAAGTTCTATTACTCATGTAAAAGAATTTTTGCATCAAGCATTCTCCATTAAAGATCTGGGACAAGCTAAGTTTTTCCTTGGTGTAGAAATTACCAGACAATCTTCTGGTTTTGTGCTTCATCAAAGCAAGTACATAGCAGATCTGATTACACAGACTGGACTGAGTATTTCCAAAAGTCCCAACACTCCTTTGCCTCCAGGAACTCAGCTTTCTGAAGATAAAAATCCTCTCTTGGCAGATCCTAGTCAATACAGAAGACTAGTTGGGAAGCTTTTATATCTAAATTTCACTAGGCCTGATATAAGTCATGCTGTGCAACATTTAAGTCAGTTTGTACATGCTCCCACAGAGGCTCAACTCAAGGCTGCTCTACATGTCATCAAATATCTATCTGGTTGTACTCACTTAGGCTTATTTTATGCTGCTAATTCTCCTTCCACAATCAGAAGTTACTCAGATGGTTTGCAAGGATTCTCTGATGCAGACTGGGCCTCTTGTAAGACTTCTAGAAAATCTTTAACTGGATACTGCATTTTCATTGGTACTTCTCTTGTTTCTTGGAAAACAAAGAAGCAGACAACCATATCTTGCAGTTCAGCCGAGGCTGAGTACAGAAGTATGGCTGCAGTGACAAAGGAATTACAGTGGCTCTCATTTTTGCTTCATGATCTAGCCATTAATGTTCCTCTTCCAATACCTTTGAAATGTGACAACCAGGCTGCTATCTACATTGCTTCAAATCCAGTCTTCCATGAAAGAACTAAGCATATTGAGATTGACTGTCATATAGTCAGAAATCAATACTTACAAGGTTTTCTCAATCCTTTGTTTCTTGCCTCCAAACTTCAACTGGCTGATTTCTTCACCAAAGCTGTTGCTGCACCAGTTTTCTCCTTCTTGATTGGCAAGTTAGGCCTGTGCTTTGCCCATTCCAACTTGAAGGGGGAGTGATGAAATTACTAGTTACTAGAGTTTTTGTTTTTACTTTTACTCTAGTCAAACTGTTAAAACAAAATTACTGAGCTTTGACTTTTGCTGTTGTCTTAGCTCAACTGATTTCTGTTAGACAGTTTTAGATCAGCTCAGATGAGTGAGTTTTCCGGCAGTTCTCTAACTGTATTACGGTTATACTCATCTCTCTAGTTTTGATTAGCTCTATAAGTAGTCTAGATCTTCTCTGTGTAAAGATTGAGCTTGAATAATGAAGTAGTTGGTTTTCCCCTCTTTTCTGTTGTACTTGTCTTCTGCACTTGCACATATACAGGCTCGATTTTGTCAGTTCTCTTTTAAAAAAAACAAATGCAAGATATTATCATTTTGTTCTCGTGAAAAACATTTAAAATCGTTTAATACAAAAAATGTTGGGTGAACCTTAAGAAGTGGAAGAGAATGCATTACATTTAGCAAATCGAGCAATCATGTGTGACTGTACATTTTCAGATCGAGAAACTCGGAGAGGCATTTGAAAACCAGAGTACCGTATTAAACTCCAAATGTCATCAACTATCCAGGTTATCTCCATGGAGCAGGAGACATCACCCCGGATCATTTAGATAAGGATCAAATTGTCCCCCACAAAAATTGGCTGAGATGGAAAATTCTGAACGAAAAGTATTGCTTCCCTTGCTGTCAGAGCTTCTGCCACCAGTGGATCAGTAACACCGTCTATCTTCCTCGCCGGTGCTTTAATGAAATCACCACCATCTTCTGGAGCCACCATACACAGTACTGCACTGCTCAACATGATTCATGCATAGAAAATCATTGTAAGTGTACGCTCTCATCCACAGTTTTCTCTTGAAGGAAAAACATATTAGTATGTTACTAAGGAGGCATGAGAGGCTCAATTGAAGCCGATTCATGGATTGACTCCTTGGAGTACGGCTGGACCCTTTGAAACTAGTATATTATCAACTCAGGTGCAGAATTTATGGGATTTATTTTGAGCGTATTGATCAAACTAATTTCATTTCGATGTTAATTTTGTTAGTTCTTTGGAGTATAGCTACCCGACTCCGACTTGACGCCAGTCATGTCACTTGGCTTCCTGGCAAACTCCTCGGCATAGCTGGACAAGACCGGCAGGAGCCTCACCTTTACTTCTCCCGGGAGGTGCGACCTATTTGGAGCTCGCCCTCGCCGATAAGAATTTCTTCGATCTCTCCAGACAATATAACGTCGTCCACCTCGGTGATTATCATCTGCATCTCTCGGCTAACGACGGCCTGAGCATGGCCTTTTTCTCGTTTCCTCTTGCTTAATGCTATTCGATGGTAGGCTCGTGCCTTTTACTGATCGCCTATGATGGATGCTATGCCATTGTAGGTAGGAAATTTCAACACCAAATGGAGAGTAGTGACGATATATTTCAATGCGGCCAAAGAGCTGGCCTGCCGGTTATGATGTTATACATGATGTTGGCCTTTACCACGATAAAAATCCATCTCTAGCATTTTATATTTGGGGATTTCTCTCCTTCGGGCCAGACCATCATCTCCGCGAAGTCCACAAGTGGTGTGCATGTTGGCTTTAGCTTGGCATTGGTCTCCGGGTCCATCTTCTCGAAGTAATGGCAGTATATAATCTCTACGGAGCTTTCTCCGTCCACGTAAGTGCTGTGTATCTTCTTACTATTTGGACGCTTATGAGCCTATCGTCCCTCATGCTGGCCAATCTTGGATTGGATCAGCCGAGCTGAAAGTGATAACCTCGTCCACCGCCAAACGATTAGTTTGAAGCATTGACTCCGGCCTCTGGCTGCAGCGCATCTTTCTCTGTGCGTCTGTGCATCCTCCGACATGTCCGCCAGTGATGGCGAATATGCGCGTTACCTCTTCTTTCACCTTTGATGTCAACCCATTGCATCTTGCCTACACACTCATCCTGCTTTTCTCTTACTACTTCGTAACCTTTCCGGTTGCGGTATTTCCTGCCAATAGTGCCCGTGTAGTTCGCCTTATTGTGGGCTCATGCATCCTTAGCGAATTGCGCCAATTCTTCTGACCGAATACATGCTTCTATGGCTTTTTTCCAAGTGGAAACATTCATTAGTATCGTGGTCATGTTCCTCATGGTAGTCACACCACAAGCTCAGATTTCTCTTCCCGGGTGGCATCTTCCTTTTCGTTGGAGCCCTCAAGACACTCTTGTCAAAAGGGCACTGAAGATTTCCTTGGGCATCTTGCTGAGCGCCGTAAACTGGAGACTCACAGCTTCCAGCTTCTTCATAGATCCTAACGGTTCTGCAACTAGTCCTCGTGAACCTGCTGAGTTGTCTTGCTTCCAGCCCACGATCCTTAGCCGACATCCGTACCGTCCGGCTTTAACGCTTCATACACTTTCTGGTAACTTTCCACCAACACCATTAACTCGTCCATGATGGTGGGCGCTCAGAGAGTACACGCTTTCTTCAATTTGCGTTGGTGAAGGCCTAGGATAAACATGTCGATTAGCAACTTGTTGGACCAGTCCTCGACTTGATTGGCCACATCGTTGACCCGCTCCCAATACTCGTTTAAGGAATCGTTGTGCTATTGTCTTATCTCCATCAGCTCCACAGTTGTCTTTGCAAACTTGTTTCTTTGCACGAACCGGGTTAGGAAGCGGCTTTGGAGCTCATCAAAGCTCTTGATGCTTCCTTCCTCCAGGCTACGAAACCAAAGCCTAACCTTGTCTTTTAGCGTTATGGCAAACACCTTCCACCATATCGACATGGGAATGACATACATTTCCATGCTAGAAGTAAAGGTGTGGAGGTGGTCTTCGGGATCAGTCTTCTCGTAATACCGGCCCAAGTTGGTCGGTATCTTCAGCGTCGGTTCAGCCGTGCAGCGGCTGATTGCCTTGACAAATGGGGACCGGGTCGCCTCATATCCGAGATGCCTCTTGGCTCAACCAGGAACTCTCTAGTAGCCATGTTTTCCTTGCCGAGTGGTTATGGGATTTAAAAGTCATGGCACATCCCCTTGTTTGTATCATGCTCGTACCAAACACATTGATGTGAGATATCATTGGTTACGAGATGTTATTGAGGAGAAGCTTATGAAGCTGAAGAAAGTCCACACAGATAAGAATGTTACTGATATGTTGACGAAGGCAATCCCTGGAGTTAAGGTTGAGCTTTGTGGTAAGCTCGCCGGGATGAGTTTCAAGTGATTGTCATGCACTTGTATCTTCCCCATGTTGGGTTGGAGGGGGAGATTGTTGGGAGAATGTTAGTCCAGCCCAAATCCGTATATTTTATGGAAAAGAAATTATCTCCTTTACATATTTGGAAAAGAATAAAGAAAAGTATATAAAGAGGTTTAGGGTTTTCTTGTGTAGACGTGAGACGAAATACAAGAATACAGAGATAGGAAAAATAAGGGTTTTAGAGGAGTTGGAAAAATCCCGTTTTTTGTGAGCAGTTCTGTTTTGGAGATCTGATCGAGGGGCAAACGTAGTCCGATTTTGTTGAAATTTTGTCAGCGCGTTCGTGACTCTTGAGGCTTCGTTCTGAACGGTTGGATCGTCAGTGTGTGCTCTGGTTTGGGAGTTATAGCAGCTCGAAGTACAGCCTTATTATTTGGTGATATCTTGCACCTTTTATCCTCTTGTTCTTATTGATGATGCTTGTGGTGGGTTGTAACCCTTTGTAGACTGATTGGGGTTTGTTTCCCTCATTTTATCATAATAAGAGAGAATAGGTGGACGCCTCCAGTCCCGTGGTTTTTACTCTTCACACCGAAGAGGTTTTCCACGTATAAATCGTTGTGTTCTTTGTCTTTATTTTTCCGTTGGCTGGTTTTATATATCTTCATCGCTGGTATCTTTTGTGATTGCGTTTAGAATATTGGTTGGTTGTTTTGCCGTGTCCTTGTTGTGGTGTTTTTTGAGTTTTATCTCTTCCGCTGCGCCCCAACAATTGGTATCAGAGCTTTGGTTCACTTTGGCATAATCATGGATTCTGGTGGAAGTGGTTCTATGATTAAGTTGACATCAACCAACTATTCTATTTGGAGACCTATGATGGAAGATTTGTTGTATTGCAAGGACTTGTATGATCCGATTGCAGTGACTGTTACTGAGAACAGCAGTAGTTCATCCAAGCCTACTAAACCGAAAAAAATGGCTGATCCTGATTGGGTTAAGCTAAAGAGGAAAACTTTGGGTACTATCAGACAGTGGATTGATATCAGCATATTCAATCATGTCTCTCAAGAGTCTGACCCGTATGTTTTGTGGAAGAAACTGGAAGGTCTTTATGAAAGGAAGACCGCTCATAATAAGGCTTCTTTGATCAAGAAACTTGTTAATTTGAAGTTGAAAGCTGGTAAGTCTGTGTCTGAGCATTTGAGTGACTTCCAAGATATTATTAACAAGCTGATTACTATGAAGATAAATCTTGATGCTGAACTGCAAGCTTTATTTTTGTTGAGCTCTTTGCTTGATAGCTGGGAGACTTTGGTGGTGACGCTTAGTAACTCTGCTCCGGATGGTGTTCTTTCTGTGGATGTTATCAAGGATGGCTTGTTTAATGAAGAACTACGTAGAAGGGAGATGGGAGTTGATCAATCGCAGGCACTTGTTGTTGAAACTCATGGTCGTGGAAGAAGCAAGAGTAGAGGTCAGAAAGGGCGTGGCAAGTCGAAGAACAGGTCTAAGTCCCGAGATGGGAAAGAGCCATTTACTTGTCACTATTGCAGCAAGCCTGGTCACATAGCAAAGCATTGCTACAGGAGGAAGAAAGAGCAAGGGAAGAAGAACGCTTCATCTAATGATCGAGGTGATAAATCTACTGCAGCGGTTGTTTCTGATGATGATGATGAAGGTACATCTCTGGTTTGTTCTGCTGGAGAGTGTCATCATGTCGATGGTTCAGATACTGAATGGTTAATCGATTCAGGAGCTTCTTTTCACTGTGTATTCAAAGAGGAGTACTTTATAAACTACCAAGCTGGAAATTTTGGTAGTGTGAAAATGGGAAACAAAAGCACTGCAGGTGTTATTGGTAAAGGCGACATTCATGTGAGGACAAGTGTTGGTTGCTAGCTGATTTTGAAGAACGTGCGCCATGTTCCTGATTTGCGCCTTAACCTGTTATCAGCTAGTACACTTGATCGTGAAGGATATCATCACTTCTTTGGAGATAGTAAGTGGAGATTGTCTAAGGGCTCAATCATTACTGCTCGGGGTGATTTATGTTGCAGTCTCTACAAGACTTATTTGAATGTTTGTCATGATGAGCTGAATGTCGTTGAAGATAAGAGTTCTCCGAATTTATGGCATCGAAGGTTGGGACACATGAGTGATAAAGGGCTGAAACTTCTAGCAGGTAAATCTTATATTCCTGTGGATTCTAGTGTTTCTCTTAACCCTTGTGATCACTGTTTAGCTGGAAAACAGCATAGAGTTTCTTTCTCTGGTAAATCTACTAAGAGATAAGAAAAGTTGGAGTTGATTCACTCTGACGTATGTGGTCCTTTGGATGTTGAGTCACTTGGTGGAAATCGTTATTTTGTGACTTTTATTGATGATGCTACTCGGAAGACTTGGGTATATATGATGAAAACCAAAGGAGAAGTGTTTGGAATTTTTATAAAATTTCATGCCATGGTTGAAAGGGAAACGGAGAAAAAACTTAAATGTCTTCGTTCCGATAATGGTGGAGAGTACACTTCAAATGAGTTCAGAAGTTATTGTATGGAGCACGGTATTAGGCATGAGAAGACGGTGCCTGGAACTCCGCAACACAATGGTACTGCTGAAAGAATGAATAGAACCATTGTTGAGAAGGTTAGATGCATGCTGAAAATGTCTAATCTTCCTAAGTCATTTTGGGCTGAGGCGGTTCAATGTGCTGTTTATTTGATTAATCGATCTCCATCGATTCCTTTGGGTTATGAAATTCCCGAGAGAGCTTGGAAGGGGCGTGATCCTTCTTATAAGCATCTTAGAGTGTTTGGATGCAAGGCATATGCACATGTGCCTAAGGAGCAAAGATCGAAGCTTGATTCGAAGACCAATCCTTGTGTGTTTGTTGGATATGGTGATGAAGAGTACGGTTTTAGAATTTATGATCCCAAGAAGAAGACAGTTGTACGAAGTAGAGATTTGGTGTTTTTTGAGCACGAAATTGGTGCTGATCTTCTGAGTACCAGGTACAACTCTAACTCAGATTTGTCTTTTGATTACACTGATGTTTCTGCTGCTTCTAGTCCTGTAAATCAGCCACCGACTGAGGATGTTGAAGACGTTCAACATGAGGCTGATGCACCTGAAGGTGGTGACGAAGTTCCTCAGAATGAGGATGAAGGGATTCATGAGCAGGGGGAGCAACCTACCCCTGAAGTACCGCAAGTGCAGCTTCGAAGGTCCAGTAGAGGACGTATTCCGAATACGAAATATTCGCCTGATCAGTATATTCTTGTTACCGCGGATGAGGAGCCTGAGAATTTTCATGATGTTGTGTCTCATAAAGACAAGAAATTGTGGGTTGAGGCAATGAAAGATGAAATGGATTCCTTGAAGAAGAATGATACTTATGATCTTGTGAAAGCTCCTAAAGGAAAGAAAGTCTTGAGAAACCGCTGGGTTTTTAAACTCAAGAAAGATGGTGATAAGGTTGTGAAGTACAAGGCCAGGTTGGTGGTCAAAGGATGCAACCAGAAGAAAGGTGTCGATTATGGCGAGATCTTCTCACCGGTCGTCAAGATGACTTCGATTCGTATTGTGCTTGGTTTGGCTGCTAGACTTAACCTGGAACTGGAGCAACTTGATGTGAAAACTGCGTTCTTGCATGGCGATTTGCAAGAGGAAATTTATATGATGCAGCCTGAAGGTTTTGAAGTTAAGGGGAAGGAGAATCATGTTTGCAAGCTGAAGAAGAGTCTTTATGGGCTGAAGCAAGCACCTAGGCAGTGGTATCTGAAATTTGATTCGTTTATGAAGAGCACTGGCTACAAACGAACTCAAGCTGATCCTTGTGTCTATTTCAGAAAGTTCCCCGGAGGTAACTTCATTATTCTGCTTTTATATGTTGATGACATGTTGATTGTTGGTCAAGATAGCAGGATGATTAATGATTTGAAGAAAGCGTTGTCCAAGTCGTTTGATATGAAAGATTTGGGTCCAGCAAAGCAAATCTTAGGCATGGAGATTGTTCGCGATAGAAAAGCTGGAAAGTTGTGGTTATCACAGGAGAAGTATATTGAACGTGTGCTTGAAAGGTTCAATATGAAGAATGCTAAGCCTGTTAGTGCACCTTTGGCATCTCATTTCAGATTGAGTAAGAAAGACTGTCCTAAGACAGAGAAGGAGAAAGAAAGTATGTCTTCTATTCCTTATTCATCTGCTGTTGGTTCTTTGATGTATGCTATGGTTTGTACTAGACCAGACATTGCACATTCTGTTGGTGTGGTTAGTAGATTCTTATCCAATCCGGGTAAGGTTCACTGGAATGCAGTGAAGTGGATTCTTAGATATTTGCGTGGTACTTCCAAGTTGAGCTTATGTTTTGGAAGTGGCAATGCTGTTCTTGAAGGTTATACTGATTCCGATATGGCTGGAGATATGGATGGAAGAAAGTCTACCTCAGATTATTTGTTTACTTTTTCGGGGGGAGCCATCTCATGGCAGTCCAAGCTACAAAAATGTGTAGCATTGTCAACAACTGAGGCAGAGTACATCGCAGTTGTGGAAGCAGGTAAAGAACTGTTATGGTTGAAGAGATTCCTTCAAGAATTAGGTTTAAAGCAAGAGGATTATGTTGTGCTTTGTGATAGTCAAAATGCTATTGATTTGAGTAAGAATTCCATGTATCATGCTCGTACCAAACACATTGATGTGAGATATCATTGGTTACGAGATGTTATTGAGGAGAAGCTTATGAAGCTGAAGAAAGTCCACACAGATAAGAATGTTACTGATATGTTGACGAAGGCAATCCCTGGAGCTAAGGTTGAGCTTTGTGGTAAGCTCGCCGGGATGAGTTTCAAGTGATTGTCATGCACTTGTATCTTCCCCATGTTGGGCTGGAGGGGGAGATTGTTGGGAGAATGTTAGTCCAGCCCAAATCCGTATATTTTATGGAAAAGGAATTATCTCCTTTACATATTTGGAAAAGAATAAAGAAAAGTATATAAAGAGGTTTAGAGTTTTCTTGTGTAGACGAGAGACGAAATACAAGAATACAGAGATAGGAAAAATAAGGGTTTTAGAGGAGTTGGAAAAATCCCGTTTTTTGTGAGCAGTTCTGTTTTGGAGATCTGATCGAGGGGCAAACGTAGTCCGATTTTGCTGAAATTTTGTCAGCGCGTTCGTGACTCTTGAGGCTTCGTTCTGAACGGTTGGATCGTCAGTGTGTACTCTGGTTTGGGAGTTATAGCAGCTCGAAGTACAGCTTTATTATTTGGTGATATCTTGCACCTTTTATCCTCTTGTTCTTATTGATGATGCTTGTGGTGGGTTGTAACCCTTTGTAGACTGATTGGGGTTTGTTTCCCTCATTTTATCATAATAAGAGAGAATAGGTGGACGCCTCCAGTCCCGTGGTTTTTACTCTTCACACCGAAGAGGTTTTCCACGTATAAATCGTTGTGTTCTTTGTCTTTATTTTTCCGTTGGCTGATTTTATATATTTTCATCGCTGGTATCTTTTGTGATTGCGTTTAGAATATTGGTTGGTTGTTTTGCCGTGTCCTTGTTGTGGTGTTTTTTGAGTTTTATTTCTTCCGCTACGCCCCAACACTTTAAACTCTCAACTCAATTCCTCAGCTAGGAAGATATCTACTGCTTCTCTGGTTCTCATGAGGCATACATTCACTTCACTGAAACTCGATCCAAAGTCTGGATCTTTTCCAAGTCTTCACTTGTGCATTGCAAAGCAGCTATCCATCTGGATTTTCCTTACTTTTTGTTCTATTCTCTCCTACTTTTGGTGCCACTTTAGGTTTGTTTTTACGATTCCCTGATAGTCTTTGTGTACTTGAGATACTTGGTTTATTTTGTATAAGTAGCATTTTGAAAAATATTATCAAACTTTCAAGAAATTTTGTCCTTATTTTGCCATCTTTAATTTGTGCATATAAAAACATGCCGTTTATTAATTTTGTGCATGTAAAAACTTGCCGTTTATTGACTTTTATTGATTTAGTGAGTCAAATATAATTTCCCTCCATCTTTAATTTGGTGTGATATTAACTTTTGAAAAAACAATGAATTTTTTTACTTCGTTTTCTTGTGGGCATCATTTTCAGCATAATGTATGACCATGTTGAACAATCCCAAAAAGTTTATTAAAGTTTTCCCACTGATTGATTAATTAAATTAAACTGAATTAATGTGCAGAAAGGCTATCTCCCATGATCAAAACCATGTTCTAGATCCAAACGCAAAGCATACCATTGGTTATAGTTAGATTATTTACTAATACAAGTTCTTATTGCCTTAATGGAAGTGGGAACATTATATAATTGATTATAAAATTTCCTAAAATGGAACTTTTGTTTAAATAATATTAACCTTCTTTCGACACCATACCGGACATGTAGTTCATTATTTTTATACCCTAGATTCGTGAGGGATATTTTTATATTTTATGGTAAACTACCTGTTGGTGCAGAACAAAAAGGGCGTGGGATGGAGGGGAAGGCCGGGCGCCGGCGAGGAGCGCCGGCGAGCACCGATCGCCCCTTCGATCAGGTTCAAATTTGAATCTATATATCTTTGGATCTGTGCCGGAGAGCCTTTAATTTCCACGCAGAAGAGAAGGATTGAGAGGTTTATTTCAAATTCTTTTTGCCTCGTGTGTTTCCGACATGCACCCAGGAATGAAAATGTACGTTTACAATATTGTGTTAGGATAATAAGTTTGAATTATTTACACCCATAAACTTGTAATATATTACTTCAGGAAAAAAAAATAAAAACAGAAAAACAGAATCTCGTACAATCAAAAGCATGCATTATTTTAAATATATTAAACATCACTTCTCATCCCAGTAGTAACTCCAAAGCCTTTCACCGTCGGAATCTTCCACTGTGGGAGTATTGTTCATTCGGGGCGGACTAACAAGCATTCCCCCGGCCATCTCCACGAGCAAGTTAGGCATATCAAACAACGCCTCTTCATCAATAAACTCACCATTTCCCTGCATTTCTCCATCACGTTGAATATCATCATCAACATCCTGAGCTACTACTCCATCCTTCATTAGCATGGCAGCCCCAGAAGCAGCGCTGCGAATATCAGTCGGAGAAGATGAGATCGGAACCGGAAAGGACCCGAAGTGATCGGGAAAGTTCAAGACAACATCGCCACCCTTTAAGGCCTTTGCCGCCACGTCGTACGCCGCCGCAGCCATCTCCGGTATGGGATAAGTTCCGAGCCATATGCGGGTGGTCTGGCCAGGCTCGCGGATTTCCGACACCCATTTTCCACCGCGGCTTCTTATTCCGCGGTACGTCGGGTGTTTTCCGTTGGGGGAGCTGCTACTGGACGCCGGAGTTTTTTTGGGTGCTCTAGGTAGTCGGTGCTGAACATTTCGTGGAGGGTCAGCCATGTAAAAGGACTAGTTACTATGTGAGTGTGTTTTAAAGCTTGTGAGGATGTCATCTATATATAAGCAATTTTCATAAAAAAAAGATCTCTTTATGGGAGAATTGGTATAGTAGAGTGAGATTTGCCTGAGTTTGCTAGGTTAAATAACTGACCTGATATTTGCATGTATGCATTTAACTTTTGATAAGCAATTAAATAAAACGAACTTATAATAACATAATGACATGTATCTAAAAATAGATCTAATTATTAATTTGATCATAAAACAAAATATTAGACAATAATTATTTTACCACAAGTTTGCGTTACACACATGTTAGTGTTTCTCTTTTAATTAACTTTATTACGGTTCGTGTTCTTTCTATTGTATGATGAATAAACATTTTTATTTGGATATAGAATCGATTTGGAAATGTTTGTTTTAAAGAGATGGTTTTCTAAAGGTCCAATTCGTCCAACCTTAAATTTATTTATAAGCACGTTTTTTACTTAAACACTAACCTTAACATTTAAAAATATATATTTGAAACTTAAAAATAATAATATTTTTTATAAACTTTCTTGCACTATTACATTAAAACATGTTTTATCATCTCATGTTTACCTTCAAATGTATCATATTTTAGTTTTAAAAAACATATTTTCTGAGCTTAAATAGATGTAACAGTTCCATAGTGTTTAAGAAAGTTTAACTTTCAAAACAACTTGCATGTTTTTTTTTAAATGCATATAAATTGTAAAGAATATAATGATTAGGATGTCTTTCTTTAAATTATTTTAGATTTTAATAAATTGGAACTCCATCAAAGATTTTAATCCAAATCATGTACTATTGTTCCATTTAAATCTATCTGCCAGCTTAAACTATGTCTGACCGTTAGTATTTTTGATTAAGTGATATGATATTTAAAAAACAATCAAATCATATGAATTATAAATGCAATATAAATATATAACATTTACTTGTAAATGTAGAGTGACATGATATTTGGAAGCTGGTGAATTCGTGGTTGAAAATTGCGTAGGGTTTGCTATAGATTAAAGGCTGCTTTTGTTTGTATGGAAGAGGTGACATCTATAATTCGTTGAACAGTGGCACACGCTTTGATTGGAGAGATGGTGGAATCAATTGTACTTGATCCTTTCATCTTCATCAAGTGTACTCTACTCGATGATTAAGGTTAAAGGATAATTGGGTGTGATTGGTTGAAGAGAATTCTGAGAGTGAGGATTTTATTTTGTGATTTTGAGAGTTTGGATTTTTGTTTGGGATTTTGAGAGTTTGATTTTGCAAAAACCTTGTTTGTTTTGGTTGAGATTTTGTAAGTTTGAAACAGTTCGTCGGGATTTTGTAAGTTTAAAATAAAAACTGTAAGTCTAAAATAAAAAATTGTAAGTCTAGATTTGGAAGAATAAAAATCAGATTTGGTATTGGAAAATCTAAATTTCTAAAACTATGCTAACCAAACAAAAAATGATAATGTCCTAAAACTAAAAAGAAACAAATAAAACATATGTAAAATAAACCTTTCTAGAATCACGGATACCATTTTTAAATTATAAATAATCTAAAATAGTCACTTCTCATTACTCATCACGACAACTTTTTCTAGGCCAAAGCATGCCAGGACAAATAAGGCTTCTTGATGTGACAACATAGTTTCCAGAAACTCTAACACAAGCATTCCTGGATTTCTCTGCATGTTTTCTATAAACTCTCCTAGAGACACCTCAGCTGGCACCATTAGCACAGGTTTCTTGCCTAATGGTACTGCTGTTAATTAAAAACAATAATCTCTAGAAATTTAGTCTGGAAAGTAGGTAATGGCAGTAGGATCAGGATCTCTGATAATCGGATTTCAACTATGACCAACCTTCTCCTAGTTAGCTCAGTCATAACCACTTCGACATACTTGAAGGTAGAACATCTCATTGATCACAATTTTGCCACATAAAGAATGCCATTAATCATAACCATTTTTCTGTCGGAGGTTATTCCACACATATATACTAGCTATACACATCCCAAGAACCAAAAACGCTCAGGATACTCCATTGTAGAAATGGATGATGATTGCTCAGCTAAGACAGTCTATCGTGTTGCAATGAGGACCACAAATGCTTCGCAAGTTAGAATGTCATGTTTCGAAAGAAATTATGGTAAAAACTCTGGAACTTATGTGTGGCCCAAAATTTTAAAGTGTTTTTGTGAAGATCCATACGAAGTTGCTTGCCCCTATACATAAATAGAATAAAACGCAAATTAGACCAAAGACCGACGTGTTTAAGGTGTAACATGCAGGCGGAAGATGAGTACCATTTTTTTCTGGAGAGGGCTCTACATCAGTCCAAACTTGGCAATACTTTAGAAATTTTGGAAGCACATGAATAAGAAGGCGTTTGAAAGCCATGATGGGAATCCAAGTGCTTGTTGGGATAATGCTTTGACCGAATTTGGTTTCATCCGTAGGATTAATAGTGACAACAATGAAATGGACCAAATTGGAGCAACTTGAGAAGCCACTCAACGTTTGCAGGATATCTCACTGGAAGTTATATTTCGTGATGAAGTCAATTTAGTCCTACGAGATACATGCTCGGTAAATTTTGGTGGATCTTACACAATCAATTCTCTCTTGGTACAAGAGAATGGCGTATATATCCGGAAACCGAGATTGGAGTTTAGAGAAGAAACTGCAGATTCAGGTTTCTTTACAATATTCACGCCTTTACAAGCTGAACAGAGACATGTTGGAGGGTTCTACTTGCGACACAAAGATAACAACATTACTACTAACTCTAGTATTCTCGCTTATTTTATGATAAACCTTTCAACTATCAAGTCGTAAAATATTACAACTCTTCGGAAGTTCCATGTTCAAATGAATTTACAACACTCAATTTCATTTTAGCGTGGCTGTCATTTTCTGAATTATGTATGACCATGTCGCACAATCCAAAAAAGTATAGTAAAGTCTTTCCACTAATTGATTATATAAATCAAGTTTATGTGAAAAAAGGCGAGCTCATGATCAAACATGTTTGTAGATCCAAATGTAAATCAAAGGTCATTGGTCATAATTAGATTATTATATGCTAACATTTAAGATTTCTTGCCTTTTTTAGAAGTGGGAACATTACATAATACAACACCTAAAATGGAATTTTTGTTTAATAATATCAACCTGCTTTTGGCACCATATCGGACATATTCATGATTATTTTTCGAGCCTAGATTCGATAGGTTAATTTAAAAATTCGAGATTTTTGTCTCATGTGACTCCGACATGCAACAATTTCCATTTCTTATTAACATAAAATTTCACATAACTTTTATATTAATTGTTATTTTCGAACTATTACGTTGAGACAATAACTATAAAATAATGCATTTGGTCGTCTTTTATTCATCATAATTTAGAGCCTGTAAATATTTATTGTGCAAAGATAGATTTTTTTTTATTTTTTTTTGATATAGGCTCATAGGCCAATTACAACGACATAATCAAGTATAAGGATCCTACAACTATTTTTAATCTAACTCTATTTTATTTTACTCTACTGATCATGTACGTTGAGTTGCCGAGATCGTCACCCTGATACTTTGAGTGGAGTGAAAAGTCCACTTACACCGGCCTGTGGTGCTCTCCTGCTCTAAACACCGTCGATGCAGCTCCCGGTTCATTGTATGAGCACTTTGGAAGACTTGACCCAAGGAGGACAGAGGAATAATGATTTGGAAATGTTGCACTCGAGGGGATTCGAGCCTCTGACCTCCGCTAAGCAAAATTCTTATCTCTGGCCATGTGAGCCGCGTGGGCTAGCCCATATGGTTAGATTCTTTTCTTCATGCCTCGAATTTTCTTCACTATTCATTTAGTTAAAATATATCTTACCTAGATCAAAATTATTAATCAAATATAAATATAAATAAATATATATAAGAAGTTGTTGAGTTCATCGAATTCATCACACATAATTGCTCATAGATTACTAATGCAGTCCGTATTTACAAAAGTTCTAAATTACTAATGCAGTCCCTAAATAATAAAGATGATTATTGATCAAAAATATTTTCAATTTAATATGAAAAATTCAAAAGTGTAGAACGGAGAGAGTGTTTTTTTAATTATTAAATCGGCGAGAAGATGAGATTTTTTAGGTACCCAACCCTGTGATCAAATATGTCAAAAACCATTACATTTGAAGCGATCCTATTATATGATGAGAGCAGTGAAACTTGTTCCACATTAAAATAAGAGGCATTGCTAGATGCAGTTCTCGCCTAAACTTATATTTTTAAATTCTAATAAATCACCCTAAAAAACTTCAAATAATATAAACACAAAAACGGTTTTTTATCGACACCTACAGTGTAACAAATTTAAGCATCTCCTAAGATATAGTTGATATCCTGTATTGTGTATATATGGATCCAAAAGATTTATAATTTTTTTGAAAATTCTGGCAGACTTGCATTAAGATTGTTGATGATTACCTATGTTATATATTATTGGTATTATATTAAAAAATAAAGTTGCCAGAATATGCCGACATGCATATTGCTTTTAGCTCATGATCAGTAATCAGTAAAATTTCTGAATTTAATCAATTAAGTTTGAATGAGGAAATAATCCTTTTTGGGAAAAAGGGAGAGTTTTACTGTCGGCCCATGACAAGAAACCGTGAAAAGGCTAGTCCACAAATAAAAGTAGAGAGAGTGTTTAAAGGAGTTTTCTCCTTTTAGAGCCTCTCTTTTTATAAGCCTAAAATTTTATTTTTATTTTGGACCATTTCATAATTTAGTACTTTCTATCCTTGTGTTTTATTAAATTGGCATTTCATTAGTAGCATAGATTTAGATTAGTTTTATTCATTTATTTTATTCTTTGTTATCTGAATCTAATTTTTTATATAATTATATATCATTAACTACAGCCATCGTTAGGTGCAGTAACAATTTGATTGTGAAGGGATGAAAAAGATAAAATTTTCATTCATAATTACACTATGACGTCCTATGCATGCATCAGCAAACCAGGGCCAATTCAAGTCAATATCAAACATGCAAAATTCAAAAGTCTATGCACCTAAAATCATCGTTAACTTAATGTCAATCTTAAACAAGGGAATTGATAGGTGCAGTCCAACATTACTTTCGCAGTCCGTATTTGCATTTAAAGTTCCTGATATACCCTCATTATGAGAATCACATTTACTGTTGAATAAATATCGAGAATATTAATGACAGTTCATAAATAAATACGGACTGAATAAATAAATATCAGATTGCATATAACAATAAATAGTGATTTCCTTTTGTTTCAATCCTAAATAAATAGTGATGATTTCCCCGCCCCCCAAGCGATCGATCATGACGTTAGGAATTGAGCCTAATATAAACTGCTTTCTTCTAAGGTTAGAGAGCCAAGTATATGCTCTTCATCATTGGTCATGATGATATTGTATCAAATTGGACATATAAAATGTGTTTCTTTGGGCTGAGGCTTTTCCATTTTGATGCGCCACATGTTTTTCTATGGAAAGATGAACAGGGTTTAGGTTTAACTGCTTTTAGGGTTCAATTAAATCTAAGGCGATTTAAGCAAATTTCGTAGAGCTAGTGATCTTAAGTCTCTTGGCGAACATTGTACCTGTAAATAATTGTGAAAATTGTAATTGTTAAAGAAAGCATTTCCTTTGTCATATGAGGGAAAAGGATTCATTACGGAAACTTTCTTAGAGTTATTATAAGTGTAGAGTGCAATTCGTTTGTTACATCACAGATAAAAATTCCCTCACATTTTTTTGTTTGTAGTTCTTCTCCTACTGCTAAAGTAGAGACTTGCTGGAGAGCAATCAAAGCATTAATCAAGATAAACACACAAATATTTAGACTGTTAATAGTTCATCAGTTCTGGTGGTGGCACTCATAGATTCGAAATTAATGTCATGGATGAAGACATTGGAGTTCTTTTACAGGCTTTTTTCTCTTTATTTCTAGTAGTTAAAGCATATTGAGATATTGTGTGTAATGAACAAGATGTAGCATCAAGTTTAGGCGAACACTTTTTAATTTACGTTTTAGTTATTATTATAAGATTGTTTTTATTTTTTTAAAAAAGGTTCTTGTGATTCCATATTATTAAGCAGGCAAAACATTAGATCCTACGTTAATTATATGCTCCATGATATAATTTATCAAAGTATAAGATCCATATTGATGCATGGTTTCTTACTTTTAGATCAATTGAAAGTGGTGTGGTTTAAGGTTCTAATAAAACCAAAAAGAGTATTATATATATCATTTGCAAGACCCCTGATCCAGATATTAAAAAGTAGTATATATTCTATGAAATAATGTCTTATTATAATTAATTTAATATATATTTTTTATTAATTACGAAAAGTGAGTAAAATAAAGAAATCCGTTATCTTTGTATAGAGAACAAACCAGATAGCTCACCAACTAGCCGAACCGGCAAAAGTAAGACAGTTCAATGCATAGACACACATCATCACCACTGAGACATCACTCATAAACTCTATTAAGCAATCTCAGAAGATAACCTTACAACTAAAAAGCCTCAAAATTTAGGACAAGTCTAATAATTCCCCTATCACCGTCTCTATAACAGAGATATAAAACTAATAATCCCCATATCTTTTCACATCAAGCCCAAGCCTACAATAATTTCTATATTTTAGAAGAGAAACTGAGATATTAATTTAAAATTATTATTTATTAATTTCTATCAACTGTACTCAAAGTTTTGGTGAGAGATTTGTAGCCAATTCTTCAACTTTCACCGGGACCGATGCCCCATCCTCTGCAATTTCTGCCGCTCCACCACCAAGTACAGTTACAAACGCCACCGCATTCAAGCTCATGTGCCATCGCCTGCCTCCTTTCCCCGGCCAGAAAATTTCAATTGCCGTTACCGATTTTCAGAACAAAACCCTCATCGTCAAGGAGATCGAGAAGCAAGCTATTCACTTAGTCCTTTCTCTTTCCCACATGCCAAGAAAATGGCGGCTCGTCGGTGGAGGCGCGGTGGAAGGTTGGATTGGGGAACGGGTTCGGGCATGGATGCGGCGCGTGAATGGAAGGAAGAATATGAATATTTTAGTTGGATCTTATCTTTTAAAAAATTGTTTCTTTTTCTATAAATTTAGGGATACAAGTTTTTTCTCTCATAAAAAATTTTAAATTGTAGAATTTGCTAGTGAAAATTCCTATATTTAATATATAAAATACCTATTGTGAATGAGCCGTTCGACTTGCTCTTAGGGTTAAGGAAGAGGCTTCTCAGGGCCGGGTCTGGTGCAGTGCGGGCTGTACTCGCGCACAGGATCCGAAATTTTAAGGGGCCCAAAAACAAATTAAGTGGTATTATATATGCTTATTTTTATTATTATTTAAAAATATAATGATTATAGTTTTTTTTGAAGGGCCTTTTTCTTTTTAAATTTGAACCTTTTAATTTTCTTTGAAGGGCCTTTTTTTCTTTGAATTTGAGTCATTTACAAATTCAAAAAATTTAATCAAATCAAATCAACATTTAAAATGCCTTTTCTTTCTCTAACATTGATGAAATAAATGAATAATAAACTAATATATATAATGAAGGGGTCTATAATTACCTTTTCGCACAGAGGATCAAAATATGTTGGCACGGCCTGATGCTTCTCTATCAAGTATTAAGCTTTTGTTGTGGCTGGTGTTAACTTTATCTCACTAGTGTTACAAAGGTCGGATCACTTGTTCAAACTTTGGACTGATTTGTCTAAATCTTCTGGTATTAAAATAGGATAGAATAAGATCGATTTGACCGATAAATTGTTTCCGAAAATAAAAATAGTCACCTTTATATTAATTCACTTGAATTTTGAAGTGATGACTAGAATTTTGACATCTTACCCGACATGCTACAGACACACCACTTATTGCCACTGTGATGCGAGTCATTTGACCGAACGATTCAGAACCAACGGATCCAGAACATGCATTATTCAAAACTTCTATTAAAAAACACAACAAACTGAAATTCATATCTCCATGAAATCGATCACAATAATGCTTTTGTTTTCCACACAGATTCATATATTAAAATACTTGGTTGATCTATTAAATCTTTCACCAATAACAGCTCCAGTTCCAGAGATTTCCACAGTAAAAATCTTCCTGTATGAAATTGCTCGATATCCTAGGCGGGCTAACGAGCATTCCCTCAGCCATGTCCACGAGCAAGTTAGGCATATCAAACAGTTCATCTTCATCTATGAACTCCATATCATTGTTCAAGCTCCTCTGCAGATCCTCATGATCATCATCATCATCACCATTTTTGTCTCCCCCTCCATTATAGTCTTTCATCAGCTCAGCTGCCACGGCGGCGGCGCTGCGAATATCATCCGGCGAAGCTGATTTCGGCGCCGGAAAAGAGCTAAACCGATCAGGGAAGTTTATGACAGCGTCGCTTCCCTTTAAGGCCTTCGCTGCAACGTCATAGGCCGCAGCTGCCATCTCCGCCGTCGGATACGTTCCCAGCCATATCCGGTTAGCCTTGCGCGGCTCCCGGATTTCCGACACCCATTTCCCACCCCGGCTCCTTATGCCGCGGTACGTCGGGTGCTTTCCGTTGGGTGAGGCGGCGCGTGGGGAAGCTAGAGGCGCGTGGATGCTAACAGGAGTAATAGTTGGTCGTGGGTGGTCAGCCATATATGGAATGGTATTATGTATGTGTATGAGTTCTACTGTGTGATTGTGTGTACAAAAGTAGAAGGGGGAGATGTGTGTTTATATATATGATAAATGTGGGACGTGATTTTGCGAAAATATTGAAAGCGTGGGGAAATCGTGGTTGGAATGGGTAGGGTTTCGAATTAAAAGTGGTTTTTGTTGGTATACGAGAGAGCGACTGTTCTTTAATTTGCTGAGAAATGGCTTCTTATTATTGCACTGAGCTGGAAAACGTTGTATATAATTTTACACGTTATATGCGTATCCACTTGTAATCCATCATGTCTTATTCTTCAAGTGGTGCGTTGTTTGATCCATGGAAATGTCTAATTCGTAAGAATGTTGAAATATTCAGTTGAATTTCAGATAGGATATTCAAAGTGTTAATCTATTCAAAAGTTATTTTCAAAGTTTAGTTTATACAGCTTTGAGGATTTAAATACACGATGAACTAAATTAAAAAATATTCAAGAAATAATTCACGACTGTTCAAGAATGGTAGAGAACAGATTCGTGTCAGGCATTTTCTCTTCTCATTGTATTTAGTCAGAAATGAATTAAGGTGAAATATAGTAAATCAGAGTAAATTAATTTGAATTCAAGAAAAAAAAACTTTCATAAAATAGACCTAAGCGCTTCATGCACTCTTCTTCATCATCCATGGTCTTGTTTATTTTTCACCATCACAAACACTCAAAGCAGCCTAAGCAGCAATACGAACAAACACGTAAAAAATTAGACCGCTAATGAATTCATTAAGTTTAGTGGCGGCACTTAGAAATTCAGAGTCAGCGCAAGCGTTAGAGGACGTAAAATAAATTCGAGTTCTATTACGGACATCTTCTCCAAAATTTTAGTATCTAAAGTAAATCGAAATATTGTGAGTAATAAACATGATGTAGTGCTAAATTTAGGTCAAACTTTTAGCAACTTGCATTTTATTATATTATAATTTTTTTAAAAGATGGCTGGTTAGTGTAGGTCCATCTTATTAATTATAGGGTTGGAAAAGTAACTCTTCCTAAGTTCTCTATTCTCTAGATCTGCATTAGTAATAACAGAGCTACTTCAAGTCAAAATTAGAGTTGCATTAACAAATCTACATGCACTTATAATTCACGTAAAAAATGATTTACATGTCTGCACCAATAAATTAGGGGCATGCTAGATGTAGTCCGTATTTTGCTTATTTTTACAGTCCAAAATAAAAATACGTTTTTGATATATATGTTATGGTTCACTTCTTTGACCTAACTGTTAGAGAGTTCTTTCTTCACCAAGAACACTATCTGGAGCACTTGACACATGGTTTCTCTTGCAACATTGTCGACTTGATCTCAACAGATTTTCCTCTATTTGAGGATACTGAGGATGTTATGATCTGGAAACCTAATGTTACTGGGCAATTTTACATTACTCTGCCTGTGAAACACTTAGACCAAAGAAGATGGTGATACCATCTTTTAGGTCTCTGTGGTCCAAATACCTCCCCGCCAAGCTCTTTTTTTTTGCTGGAGGTTAACAAACAGATTGGTCCCCGCTGCAAATGTCCTACAAGACCTAAATATACATCAACCTTCAATCTGCTATTTTTGCTATTCTTGTTGGGATTCCATTCATCACAGTTTTAATAGTTGTGAACACGTGCAATGGATTCGGAGGTCGGTTAGTGAATCTTTTGATATACTTCACCACAGCTCCCAATCACTATGTGATGTACTGTTCTTATACTGAAATTTGCAGGGAGTACCAATCCTTACTAATTACTAGTGATTCAAAGGATAATCTGATATATAATCAAGTGAACTTACCTGCAAACATTAAAGGACTAGTAGCAATGGATAAGAGGGAAACTCCTTATTTGTTGCTTCGATAATCTGTTTAGTGGAACTTGGATACTGCTATTTCTATGTTTACTGTGTAGATGGAAGTAGACAGAAGCAAGAAGGCACTGGGAGAAGGCACTGGTGGTTGGAAGCATACATGAGCAAGAAAAGGTGGCATGCGGCTTGGAAGGAGCTGGTTGGAAGCCTGAAGCCGACTGGAGAACACAAAGCTAGAAAAGATAGCTGATTTATAGCTGATTGGAAGCATACAACAATGTAACAGTCTCTACTGCAGCATTCTATTGCAGCTTAAACCTTATGGTTCATTTCCCATATCTTTTTCCTGTGCTCGTCGACAGAGTTGGGTGTTGCTTTGCGAACCCTAATATGCTTGCTAGTAGTGATGAGTCTTTTCATCGGCAAATTTGGATATCGCTTTGGCGTGACCTAACATGCTTGTGAAAATCGACATGGGTAGAGATAAGGGATAAAGGTCCTTTTTTTAATCCTCGTCCTTGTCGGCAGAGTTGGGTATTGCGTAGTGAACCCTAATATGCTTGCAAGTAAAGAGTTTTTTCATCGACAGATTTGCATATCGCTTTGGCGTGACCTAACATGCTTGTGAAAATATACATGGGTAGAAATCAGCGCCCCACCCGACACCACAGGTCTTGGTGGAGAGGTAAATCACGGTATTCCATAGCCGGGTTCCATTGAACGTCCTTTGTCTCGGTGCGCACAAGGGATCTTGCAAGCAAGAAATTACTACCGCTGCCGAGACTCGAACCTTGGACCATGAAGCAATGAATTCAATGTGCCAACTGCTGGACTACATACCCGTGGGTGTGTCGTTTGGTTTGAGTGTATATAACCTCTGCCTCACCTGGAACAATATTATAACATGTTTTGAAGTAAACACGTGGTTTCGGGTTGATGAAATTCGCGGCGGTGGAATCCAAGAGGATGGACAAGATGTTAGATTTCCATTTCCCTTGCGGCTTTTCATCGAGTCGTTGATGGGGATAATAGGAGAACATGATTGATCGTGACGGTGTATTTCTTGCTAAACAGTCTTCTTCACGTCGCTGCAGGCATCGATTCCAGCGAGTGAGATGGAACCGTCGAAATGGCTACAAGATGGCAATCATTGAAAAAATGGCCGCATCTCAATGTTAATATTTTGATAGTGAGCAAATTAAATAGTTTAGTGGAATCGGAAGATCTTTAAGCCAGTGCAAGCTTCACTGTTATATTATTTATTTATTTTCAAGAGAATTTTTTTTAATGCCACTTTTGAAAGGTGAGGGGAGTTCATAGGCACCCCAACCCAATAAAAACAGAAAAATGAAGGAGCATAAATAAGATGAGTTTGTTATATCATCATAGCTATGAGGACTAGGCTGTCAAAAAATCTACCTCTAGATGACAGAAAAAGTGTCATCCTCATTTCCCCGATTTTAAACTTATAATCTAGTTGACGAACCTTTTTAGCCAAAGTTAAAAACGAAGAGCAATTCAGCCGCCACAACAGTTACAAGTAATCAGGGAAATGGAAAGGGAACAAAAAGCCTAGTAAATATGTAACAGACTAATCAGACAAGATCTGGGAGTTCTAGTGAACAATCTCACCGGATTGAGAGGATCTAATGGTGGGAACCTGTACAGCATCAAGGGTTATGAGCCCTTTTACTTTATAGGGCAGTGAATTCCAGGAGTGGTAGGTGTTGTCCTCCATGTTGGTGAGTGCAGTTTTTTCCAATGATTCAGTAGGCTGGTTTCTTTCCCTCAAAGTGTGTGTAATGGTAAAGTTGCCAAGTAGAGAGTGTACTGAATCCAGCAAGTGCATCAATCTCCAATGTCTAGCCTCAGGATTTAGAATCATTTGAATAGCCTGGAGGCAATCAGATTCAAAGCATAAAAAGGGGATATTCATAGACCTTGCAGTTTTGACACCCATTTCTATTGCCTTGATCTCAGTTTTTAGAGGAGAAGTGGAGGAGGTATAACAAGTTCTAACACGTATCAGAGAAACATGTGGATCTTTGATAATTATTCTTATACCTGTCTTGCCATTTGACCATACTGTATCTACATTCACTTTACATCCAAAGATAGGTCTTCTCCATAGAATATGGATGAAGTTTGGTTTGGGAGGAATGTATGGAAGAGGAATTGCACCTGATTTAGCTAGCTATCTATCAACTTCTCTTGTCAGTTTCAGAGGTTTCTTGATGAATGCCATAAACAGGGAATCTTTGAGTTCGTTTGCCAAGGCAACTGTGGAGGGAGGAATCTCTTCAAACAGCCATTTATTTATGGCCTACCAATATATCCAAGACACCAGAGAAGGTGCCACTTGGTTTATCTTTGTATGAGCCTTGGAGAGACCAGTAAATGCCCAACAAGTAGCAAGTCTATCCCATTAACTTTTGCACTTGAAAAAGAAACAGATTGGATGCATGTTTCCCACATAGCTAAAGCAACATGACACTCTTAGTAGAAATTGTGTATAGAGTCAGGACTTAGGCAGAAACAACATTTTGAGGGGAGGTGAAAGCCAAAGTGAGAAAGAATGTACTCAAAGGGCAATAATGCATTCAGTAGTATCCACATAAAAATGGATACTTTCTTTTGAAGTTCAGGAGTCCAGATTTTTGACATAACAGCAAAAACCTGTTTCTGTTCTTTGAGCTTTTCATATGTTGTTTTGAAGGTGAATCTGCCTAAGGGATCTGGTTTCCATATAAGTTCATCAGATCTATGAGGAAAGATAGTGGCAGACTGCAGTATAGCTATGACTTGGGGGGAGGAGGATTTGAGATAGCCATGGGAGTAACTGGGCTTTGCTGTTAACAAACTGAGCAACTATAAGGCTGGAAATATTAGCACTTATTGGTTCATATATATCCTCCAGTGGACCACAGTCAGTCCAGTTTGAGGACCACATATTACACTCCCCCTGCCATGTATCACTTTGGAGAAGGATTCAACAAATAAGTTTACAGAACAAATCCTTTTCCAAATTTTTGATTTTTTTTTTGCTGTTTCAAGTAGAGAAGCTAAGAAACCAGACCATGAGTTCCCATTTGGTACTCCCACCATAATTTACAAGAGAAGACTTGTATTATTTTCAAGAGAAATTAAGGCATGAATTGCTCCGTTTTGTTATAGCGTATTGTAATATTTATGTACACATTTTATTTTGATAATATACTTTTATACTTTTTTTTTTAAGACAAAGTAAGATTATCATTTCATTCTCCTGGAAAACGTCCAGAATTGTTTGATACAAAAAAGGGTGGGGGAAGATCCAAGAAGTGGAAGAAACTGCACTATATTTTGCAAAACGAGCAACCATGTGCGCCTGAACATTTTCGGATCGAGGAACCCAAAAAGGCATCTGGAAATCACCATGGAATAATAAATTCCTAATATCTTCAACAATTGCATATATCTCCATTGAGCAAGGAATATCACCTCGGATCATTTGTATAAGGCTCAAAAAAGAGTCACCCACCAAAATTGGCCGTATTGGAAGGGTTTGAGCGAATATAACTGCTTCCCTAGCTGCCCATATTTCCGCCATCAAAGGATCTGTAACGCCGTTCATTCTCCTAGCCAACGCTTTGATAAAATCTCCACCGTCATCCAGAGCCACCACTCCTACCTAATCCAGCACCACTCAACATGATACCCGCGTCAAAGTACACAGTAGAAGCATGCAATGGTGGCCTCAACAGTGAGGATGTTGCCAACGAGTCTGATAGTCGCTCAGGCCACGAATTTGCCCTGTGAAAGCTTTGCAAGGAGTCAGCCACCGGCCCAACAAGAATCCTCCCATCCAGGTGTTCATGTTCAAACAATTCATTGTTCCGCTGATGCCAAATGGCCTCACATAACATTAACAAGAACTCTGAGGTAGCTGAGTCATTATCCAACAATAATTGTCGAAACCAGAGCTCACCGTAAATCTGCTCCGAGGCCTCAATTTGATCCAATTAGCCAGCAGTGGTATAAACTTGCTTAGCATACGGGTATCGGAAGAACAGGTGTGCTGTAAGGCCATCATCCTCTCCACACAACGTACAAGTGTCAGATGCATGTAGAGTTCGCTTCCGAAGATTTTCCACCGACAGTAAAGAATCAGTAGCAAAATGCCATGCAAAATGTAGTACTCGATTGGGAACCTTGAGTTTCCATAACATCTTCCAAAAGCTCGTATCACCAGGCAAAGTAGGAGGCACGTGATGCTGCAATAAGTACTGTGGTTGCTCAACTAATACATGATACAGTGATCTAACCGTAAACTTTCCATAATTAATAAAATGCCAACGCCATCTATCCACACCACCAGAAGGGTGCAAAGGAATTTTCCAAATTGTATCCACATTAGCTGGGTCAAAATAGGATGAAAGCAAATCCACACGCCACCTTCCTGTATAAGAATCAATCAAATCTCTCACAACACGTAAGTGGCTTGGAATGAGCATGGGGTCACGGACATAAAAGCGCTGACTATCAGCGAGCCAAGGGTCATGACAGATACTAATGTTCGAGCCGGAACTAACATGTTTCCTGTAACCCAGTTTCAGGGCTTGTATCCCTTTGTGAATGCTTCTCCACGCCCAAGACGGCCTGCTTCCCAAATCAGCTGTTAAAACCAAACCATTGGAGAAATACTTATCCCTGTAGACTCTAGTAAGAAGAGTAGAAGAACAAGTAAGCATCCTCCACCCCTGCTTAGTAAGCATTGCTAAATTGAAAGCCTTTAAATCCTTAAATCCAAGACCTCCGTTACACTTTGCACGCGCCATCTTAGCCCAAGATGCCCAGTGAATCTTCCGCTTCTCATCAGTGTCCCCCCCACCAAAACTCACCAATCATGGAGTTGACATCATCAATGATATACTCCGGGATAAAGAAACAACTCATCGAATAGGTTGGAATCGCTTGAAGTACTGACTTTATCAATACCTCCTTGCCTGCTTTGGAAAGACACCTCTCATTCCACCCGTCCAGTCTCTGACGAATTCGATCCTTCAGATTCTGGAAAACTTTAGCTTTGCTTCTTCAGATTTCAGAGGGTAGGCCTAGATACTTCCCATTAGACCCCACTTCTGGGATACTGAGGATGTCACACACCTTCTGCCGGATAGAGACATCAGTGTTGGGACTTAAAAGCACACCTGATTTGTCATTATTAATCCTCTGACCCAAGATGTTCTCAAATAAAGAGATACTCCACTTAAAGTGAGTGGCTTCCAGTTCCGTGGCCTCCCCAAAAAGAAGAGTATCATCAGCAAAGAACATGTGAGATAGCTTTGGGCCATGTCTGGAGGCACCAATTCCTCTTAGCTTTCCCGCCCTCATCAAATCAGTCAGAATACAAGAGAATACCTCTGAACATATGATGAACAAATATGGAGAGAGGGGATCACCTTGCCTAAGGCCTCTTATAGGCTTCAAATATCCCAGTTCTCCACCATTAAGAACAAAAGAGAAAGCCACTGTTTTTTTTTGTTAACAAACATATTATTACTAAACTTCATATTGAATTCATTACATATTTAGCAAGAGTATGAGGTACCTCAACTGCCTTCCTATCAACTTTATTAACTACAATACTGAAAAACAACAACTTTAAACAGCTAAATTCCCCAAGAAGGGGTACGAGACCAGCGTCCGGCTTACGTAAGCCAGCAATAGTGTGTGCCAAAACACTTGAATCCGTCCATATCAGCACATTCTTGAAACCTGCTTTGAGAGCTTGCATCAAAGCTTGATTAATGGCCATGAACTCCACCTCCGAAGCTGAAAAGACTTGAGTAACCATGTAGCCGTGATCTTCCGTCTTTCCGTATGAATAGCTAAAGCACCAGGCCACCACACCCCAGTTTTTTGCTTGATCAAAGGCACCATCAGTGATAATTAGAGCCTCTACCTGTGGTCCCCAATCCACCTGTTGACTTGGAATTCTAGTCGTGGTTACACTTTCTGCACTTAGAATCTCATTTATTCCATCACCATGTTTGAACGTGTGCATGCTCATTGCTTGATTCCGAGCAAGGTTCCACAACCTCATTGGGTCTGAAACAATATCAGATCTCCTCCCATTCCAGATAATATCATTTCTATGTATCCACAATTGCCAAAGGATACAGAAGGACATGATTAAAGACTCATTATCCGGGGCTTCCACTATCCATCTTCTCAGCCACCCTGAAAATGCATCATAGCCTGACTCAAAGTCAAAGCCTAATGGGCTAATCCTCCAGGTCCTTTTAGAGACCTCACATCCAGCAAAAATGTGGTTAATATCCGCAATGCTAGAATTACAGGTTCTGCAAATCGGGCTTCCGATGCAACCTCTTCTGAACAAACCACCTGCTGAAGGGAGTGCTTTGGAAAGAATCTTCCATACTAACATGATCATACGTTGAGGTAGTTTGCATGACCACAACCTTTTCCAGCTTGGATCATTTGTGAAAGTGGTCTCTTGGGAGGTCTGTGGAACATTTGAATTTCTTGAACTACAAGCTATATGGTATCCTCTCTTCACAGTTACTCACCTGAGGAAGAACCTGTCCGTATGACATTGTCTGAGAGAAGATAACTCCCAAACTGAGGGATGTGAATGCCCAAGACACTATTGGCTATCTGATGATTCGGAAAAATCGTCCTGACTAGCTGCTGGTTCCACTGATTGTCCTCTTTGATAAGATGCTCAACCCTTAATGATGAATGTGCTGACCAAGACCCTTCACTTGTTAAAGGATTGGATACTCCAGGAATCCACTCTTCCCTTATATTGATATCTCTTCCATTGGTCACTTGCCACCTCACTCTACCTTTCAGAAGCTCAGCCCCCCATAATAAAGACTTCCATGCCCAAGAATCATTCTGCCGTTTATTAACTTGCAGGATAGATTTACCGTGACAATATTTTTCAGACAGAAATTTACTGAAAATAGAGTCATTTTCCTTGATCAACTTCCAAGCTAACTTTGCTAGCATTGCCTGATTAAATTCCTGCGAGGATTTGAGTCCCAAGCCACCTTGACTCTTTGGTAAGTACAATATTTCCCAACTTTTCTAGTGAATCTTTCTTACTCCTGCTCTGCCGCTCCAAATAAATTGCCTTATAAGCATGTCTATTCCATTTGTGACTCCTTTAGGCAGATGATACACACCCATAGCATAAATAGGTACAGCCTGTACAACGGATTTTGCCATAGTAACTCTCCCTGTAAAAGATAAAGAGCCCTCTTTCCATTTCTCTAGCTTTCGCCTCACAGTTGTGATCAACCCTTTAAAGATTTGGTTTCTCTTCTTGGCCCCAACAATGTTCAGTCCAAGGTATTTATCCGGAAGACCCTGTCTATGTATATTCAGGGCTGAAGCCATCCAAGTTTTAAAATCTTCACCTGTGGTGGAGCTGAACATAATTGAAGATTTCTCGAAACTGATGCGTTGACCTGAGTACCTCGCAAAACTATCCAATTTTTGAGATAAGAGTCTGACATTACTCCTTGTATTCTCTAGAAAGATGAGACAGTCATCCGCATACATTAGATGTGACAACCTTTGCCCAGTTCTACAGATATTAAAGCCAAGCTTACCATGCTGATCTGAAACATCATCCAGAGCCACTATAGACAAATACTGCTCCACCAGCTGCACGAAACTAGAAGGGAAGCCCATCTGAGATAAGGTAATAGTGACAAATTTCCATTCAACCCTGTCGAGCCTTACTCATATCCAACTTGAGTAAGTACCAAATGGGGCATTTCTTGGGTTATCTATTGGGTACCATTATGCCCAAATACTAAAATCAAAGTATTGATCTTATAATTACTAAAATTTGAAACGTAGTTTTAGGTCTATCTGTGTAAGTACTATTCATTTTCTCTTATTTAATTTAATTGATTTTTTAGAATTAGTACTATGTTCAAAACACGAGTTTTGAGTTTTTAGAGTAATTTATGTACCAAATAGATGGGTTTAATGGTATCCAATGGGTACCCTTAACCCGTTTAGAAAAATATGGGTTTATACCCATCAGTAACCCATTAAATTAATGGGCGGGTATTTTAAGAAAATTATCCTATATATCAACTTGGGCGGGTAAAAATTTATGGGTCAGACTGCCACCTTGATGTCCAATAATAATTATTTGAGTTCAATCATCTTATTTCATTGTACTTTTTTCTGTTTTATTCAATTGAATTTGACGTTCAAATTCATTATCTAAGTGTATATGGGCTGTATTTACATTTTTTAATTAAATAACTATTGAAAACTACTTTAATCACACCACAGAACGTGTACAATTCTTGCTAGTTTACAATAATAAAATATATGGTTAAAATACCGCACAACATGTACCATTCTTGGTAGTTTACCCCGCACAACGTGCGGTCTAAAATACTAGCTAGTTATTAGTTCAATAATTTTTTATTTTTTTCAATTCAGTTCAGTACTTTTTTATTATAATAGTCTTGGAATAGACCGTCTATAATTTATAGACGGTCTCTTTCTGCAATTAACATTGGAAACGGCCCCCATTTTACTTTTGGGCATGTCCTTTTTATGCAAATTCTGAAACCTCATATATGTGTGTGTGGGGGGAATAGTGATTTTCTTTTATTTTGCAACACGTCTTTCCCTCAATTCTCCAGAAAGCTCAGATCCGATCGGCGCTCCCACAGAGAGCACCGCCGACGTGGTTGCGGAGGTCAAGTGTCTCCGTCGCCTAATCGGCATGTGCTACTCCAACATCTACGACCTCTCCTCCAAGGTAAACCCTAACTGCTGAATTATTGCTCCTCGACATTAATTTCTCGATAGCCATAGATCCGTACCCTAAAATTGATAGTGATGCTGGAACTCTGTGTGGATTTGTATGTGTCCAAGCTGATGAACATTGAATTTTCGATCCTTTCTTCGTTAATCTTCGATACTTTTTAGCTTGTGATGCTGGAACTGTGTGTTTAATCTTCAGAACTGCTGTGATTGTGAAAACTTGATTGTTTAGGATGAAAACTTGATTGTTTAGGTTGAAAACTTTGGTGTTTGTGAAACTTGATTATTTATTGTGAAAACTGTGATGATTGTGAAAATTTAATTATTTAGCCTGAAAACTGCAGTATTGTTTGTTTAGGCTATTTAGCCTGAAAACTTGGTTATTTATGCTGAAAACTACAGTGATTGTAGAAATTTGATTTTTTAAACTGAAAACCGTGGTGTTTGTGAAATTTGATTGTTTAGGTTGAAAACTGTGATGATTGTGAAAACTTGATTGTTTAGGCTGACAACTTTGGTGTTTGTGAAACTTGATTATTTATTATGAAAACTGTGATGATTGTGAAAACTATATTATTTAGGCTGAAAACTACAGTGACTGTAGAAACTTGATTTTTTAGGCTGAAAACTATGGTGTTTGTGAAACTTGATTGTTTAGGTTGAAAACTGTAGTTTTTAATGTGAAATATAGCTGATTTGAGTACATATTCGTTGCGTGAACAGTACAGGTGAACAGTGCCGTGAACAGTGCGTGTGAATAGTACTTTTCCCAAAATTTGCAAATAAGGACCTCATTCCTTCCATATTCTAATGTAGTCATTGGTCTATATTATAGCTATAATATAAACGGTCACTCCAGAGACCAACTCTTTTTTTATTTTTTTCAGTTAAATTAAATATATTTTTATTTTTTCAGTTTAGTTCAGTAATTTTTATTTTTTTCAGTTCAGTTCAGTTCAGTTCAATATATTCATATTTTTCCAGTTCAGTAAATTTCCTATACATATTATTTATTATAGCTCTCTACTGTTTTTTCTATTTAGTTCAGTTTATATTCAGTTCAATTCAGATCAGATAAAAAATTAATTTTTTTTCAAAATGTGATTTGATGAAATCCAAAATAATTTTGTCATACTATTTTCAGTATATATACTTTTTGTTCATTTCATAGCAATTCAAATTATTTTTTAAATTAACTTCGTTGATACTATTCAACCTATTGTAGTTGTACTATTAGTATTTGTCAATTCCATTTTGGATTTGCATATTAGTATTTGGCAATTCCATTTTGGACTTGCATGTATAGTTTGTTGAAACAAAAATGTAGAAGTATTTATAGAACCCACTCCGGCCCGCTAGACCCGACTTACCGGCTTTGGATAGCTATTTATTTACAAACAAAGTTCACAAAACCTCCTTCCTCCAGTACGAATCGGGGATTAGGGTTCCGCCATTGCAAGGGTGCGGATTTGGATTGAGCAAAAGCCGTAGAGATGGGAGAACGGAAGGTTTTGAACAAATACTATCCACCGGATTTCGATCCGGCGAAGATTCCCCGGCGGAAGCAGCCTAAGAATCAGCAGATGAAAGTGCGGATGATGCTTCACATGAGTATTCGCTGTGCAACCTGCGCTAACTACATTTACCAGGGCACCAAGTTCAACTCCAGGAAGGAGGATGTTGTTGGAGAGACTTACCTGGGGATTCAAATATTCCGTTTCTACTTCAAATGTACAAAATGCTCAGCAGAGATAACGGACAAGACGGATCCAAAGAATTCAGATTATATAGTTGAATCTGGTGCGAAAAGGAATTTCGAACCCTGGCGAAAAGGGGATGAGGAAGGGGAATCTCAAAAGCGCAAAAGGGAATCTGAAGAGATGGGGGATGCTATGAAGTCATTGGAGAACAGAACTTTAGACTCCAAGCGACAGATGGATGTAATGGCTACTTTGGATGAAATGAAGTCTATGAGGTCAAGACAAGCAACTGTCAGCGTGGATGCTATGCTTGAAGTCTTGCAAAGGTCCAAGGAGGAGAAGGAAAGTAAGCTAGTTGAAGAAGATGAAGCTCTTATAAGATCCATCTTTAGGAAACCACAAGTAGAGTTTGTACATAGAATCGATGATGATGATGATTGGGAGGATTGGTTTCCAGAAAGTCCCAGTAAGAAGCGAAAACTGGAACAAGAACAGTCAGCTGGTGCAGGAACTGAAACTCCTACAGATGAAATGGCAAAGGCTAAACCAGAAAACCCCACGGATGAATTGGCAAACGCCAAGCCACTCGCTAAAGATAAACCTGCTGCTTCCGCCTCATCAAATCCAAGAAAGTTTACTCTCAACTCGTCAACGGTTACAGTTATTGTGAAGAAGAAAGAAACTCCTGCTTCAGACAACAACAAGAAAACAGAAGACAATGGCAAAGAAGGCGAAGAAGTTGGTCAAGATGCTGCACCTGGTTCGAGCTCTCTGCAATCACTATTTCAGCTCTATGGGGACAGTGATGAAGACGACTAGTTATACCCATCCATGGAGTATGCTTCATCGAGAAACACTCAACTCTATTTGTTTCCCCATTCTATTGTGCTCGAGAGTTGTGAATGAACTGCCTCATTTTCACAGGCTAGATGAGCCTGAGTTGTAGTGAATGTTTGACTACCTTAAGGAATGTTTGTTACACTTAAAAAATAAATGTACTATTAGTATTTAAATATGTCTAAATCAATAAATTTTGTTCGATCAAAAGTAATTCAGAAGTAATATTACTATTTTGTCATACATTTAATTTTAACTTAAATCAACTCAGTTTCAAATCATATCAAATCAATTCAAAATAATGACATTTAGTTCACTTCAGTATTTTCATCATGAGGGTATAGACTGCGAAAGTCCTTTTACTATATTCAGACGAATTTGATTCATTTCTTCCTTACTTTGAGGGATGAGCAATTCCTTGTCCGCCGTTCCTCGAACGTTATCGTCATGCTCTACAACATGCATCCCAAACGTTTCAATTCGCATATAATCATGAAGCGTGGTTGTTGTTGCTACTATTATGGTCATTGGGCACTCCTCCTTCATTTAAGGCATCGCCTTAAGCATGCGTCATCTATTTTTTAACTTGCCAAATGACATTTCCACAGTGTTTCGTAGAGATGAATGTTGATAGTTAACCAGTTCAGTTCAGTTCATTATATTCTAAGTTTTTTCAGGTATCAAAATTTACTTCTTTTCACTTGAGAAGGTGGTTTTACTTCTTTTTCCCCTTTTAAAAAATTTATTTTCAGTATTTTCGAGTATATATTAATTGATGTTTGTACTAAAATATTGGATTGAATGTGATATGCTAATCTTAATTTTCTGACGGGTCCTTTTGCCCAGTTAAACTTTGATTAACTTCCGATCTAGTTAGTACAGTTAGGAGAAATCCAAGTCACAATAGTTTTTGAATGCTATTGTTGGCGATACTGCTACTAGATTTGTAGACGGGTTAGGGTTTTAGCTTATATCGAGTTAGATTACATTTGCTCTATCGAGTATTTGGCCACCAGCCAATCAGATGAGGATTGGTTGGGATTGCTCTAGTACACATATTAATTTATGTAAATCCATTTTTTGATTTTTGTGATTTTCTTCTTAATGTTGCGCTGTAGAATATCACCTTATAAGAGAAATCTTTATAGCAATCTCTAGTTAGGCTTTTGATGAAGCTTTCCTATTAGTATTATGGTTAGATAGAATAACTCGGTATGCTTTAAATACTACTCTGCTGTCCAACCTTGTGAAGACTTGCTATCTTCCGGTGGTCCATAAGCCACCGGGCTCAATGGTTAGTCGGTTGAGGTTCAGGTAGAGAGTATTTGTTATAATAGAACCGAGTTTTCTGTTTTGACTGTGAGAAAGTGAAATGGTGAATTCTAACGAGTTCTAGAATGTTGTACTTGGTGATTTCTATACGCAGCAGAAGGAGGGAAGTCTGGTTTTAATTATGCTGTGACCGGCATCGATTCAGAGATGACTTAGTTTTTCTTTTAATATTTTTAATCACATCTCTGATATCTCACTTTACATCCGATATTAGATCGGAGTATAGCCTCCGGGCAACAAATTGCCACAGTTACCCCTACAGGGTTTCATGTGTAATATTGGGTTTCAAACCTGATCATGTAATTCTATTATTTTTATTAGGGTTGAGGAGCCGTGAATAATCCTCTCGTCCACTTGGATGGTTTAACTTAATAATAATAAAAAAACGTAGGGTATGTTTGCTCAAGTTTAATTCTTGCTGATCTGAACCAACCGAATTAAACTAATTTGAACTGAACTAATTTGAATTGAACAGAAGTATAAATTAAGTATTGAAAAAAAAAGAATTACCGTGTCTAAATTTAAGTGAATTTAATTTAAATTTATATTTTATTAAGTTGAACTAAACTAAACTAAATTTAATCAAAATAAACTAAATTATTCTACTGATAAGCTCCGCGGCATAGGGCCGTACTTCTTCCTCATTCTATACATCATCAGTTTTTAGTTATTATAATGCATTTTCAAGCACCCTCATCAGTCATCACCATATTTTTCTATCATTCTCCTTTTTTAAAAATTAAAAATCCATTTTTACTTACGGTGATGACGAACCACCCCAGAACCAAAACCCAACGATATGAAGTAAAAGATAGATGTATTAAAATTAGTAATAGTAGTACGACTAAATTATGTTAAATGTCATTAAATTATATCTTATTAAAATTGAGTCGAACTGAATTAGGCTTATATAAGCCAAACTAAATTGAATTTATAAACTGATTTTAACTGATTTAACAACATTAATCTAACACGAACTAAACTTATATTAAGTAAAAATAATTGTACTATAAAATTAGTAATAATACGACCAAACCAAACTAAATATCATAAACTCATATTTCATCAAACATGAAGTGACATGAACTACAATACATTCGTTATCAAAAAAACCAATATGAATTGAAGCTCATAGATATCTTATATGAACTAAATTGATGTGAACTAAAGCAGTCAATGTATTGAAATTGGTAATAGGGCAACTAAATGAAATTAAATATTATCCTATCAGATTTCATTAGATCTGCACTGAACCGATTTAATTTGAATCAAATGAACTAATATCAATTGAAAGTATTCATACTCTACAGGAAAACGGGCCCTTCACTTTGCGCATATATTTCATGATGATTTTATTATTGTTATACTCTAATTATTTTAGTTACGTAATATTTTGAAAAATTAAATCTTAGTACAAATTCGAGAATATTAAAACCCAAAAAGACAATCTCACTTTATGCGAACGGTTTATAAAATAGGTAAGGTAATGAATATAATTAATTTTAATTAAAACGTAAGGTAATCAATCCCAAATCATATTAATTTAGCTTGAATGAATCAATCGATGCTAAAGAAAGAGAATCAATTACTTTCAATAGATTAACCTTTCAGATTCAAAATTTCAAAAAAAGAAAAACTTTCACATCGAAGCATTTTGTAATTAAAATTATTAAACTGAGCAAAAATATGAAATATGATCAAATAAAACAAAATAATATGATCGGAAAAAATATAACGAAATAAATTTATTTTTTAGTTAAATAGAGAGTAGAAAATGTGTGATTTTATTGGAGCTCTTTTGAGTTATTATCCATGTGAAAAAAGAAATTGAAATATAGAGAGCACGTACTCAAAATAATCTTTTATATCATTCAATGTTGGGAAAATGCAACAAAATTTCAAAATTAGTATGTCATGCATGCCGTAAAAATCAACCATATATATACATATTTAAATGTTATTTTGATTTGATAATATATTCTATTTTTAGTATCGATTTATCGTGTATGGAAAACAAAAAATCGCATTTAATCAGTGAATAAATGAGTGAATAAATTTCTAAAATTTTAGGTGTTGCATCTAATCAAAATTTGGCCTTGGGCCCTGTCAAGTTCAACTTAAATTCTGCACATTTCAGTTAAGTTAAGCAGACTTCAGCAGACTTCAGCGTACTTCAGCAGACTTCAGCGGATTTCAGATGGCTTCAGCGGACTTCAGCAGACTTCAGCGTACTTCAGCAGACTTCAGCAGATTTCAGCAGACTTCAGCTAAATTAAAAAAAAAATCCCTATTTTCACTAAATTGTTTTAAAATAAAATTTCCTACAATTCAAAAATGTCATTGAAATACTTTTGTTTTGATTTATCAAATGAAATTAGTTGAGAATAAATGTTTCTTCAATGTATTTTGTTTTGATTTATCAAATAAAGTTATTTTTAATAGTTCTAATTTATACTCAAAATTAACAAATTCAACAATAAGGGTCTGTTTAGTACAACTTATCTGAATATTTTCAGTTCAGTTCATTATTTTTCAGTTAAGTTCATTTTAGTTCTATTCATTTCAGTTCAGTAGTTTCAGTTCAGTTCAGTACATTATACTTTAATTAAAATTAAAACAAAATATATGTTAATGATTCAGTCCAGTTCAATCCAATTCAGAGAAATTGTAATTTATTTCAATTCAGTTCCCTAAAAATATAATTTGACGATTTTAAGTTTATATTGAAAATTCAGTTCATTTTTGTTAAATGAAGTTCAATTCAGTTCATTTCAATTAAATGTAGTTCAATTCAGTTAAGTGTAGTTCAATTCAGTTCTATTTTCTGTTCTTGAATTTCTGTTTCTCTACCATTAGATAGAGATTTCCATTTGATTTGGTGCAATAGTTATTCGATTCAGTTCAGTTCAGCTCAGTTCAGGCGTATTAAAAGGCCCTGATTACGAATATGTCCATTAACAAACAAAATAATTATTGCGAAATATTTATTATTTGATCAAATAATTACTGCGAAACAAAGTATTTCATTTTTTGATTTGTATGATGTGTGTCATTTTTGAAAAATCATTGTACAAATAAAATAATTACTTTAAAATCTTTATTATTTGATCAAATTTGAAGTTGAAATATTATTATTATTATTATTATTAGTATTTATTATTATTATTATTATTATAACATTTTGTAGTTAATTTCAACACACTTCAGCAAACTTCAGCAGACTTCAGCGAACATCAGCGAATTTCAGCTGACTTCAGCAGATTTCAGCGACTTCAGCGGATTTCAGCGAATTTCAGCAGATTTCAGCAAATTTCAGCAAATTTCAGTTAAGTGAATTTCAGTTCAGCTGAACTTGACAGGGTCTTGGTTCATTCTGATAACGTAAATTGAGGGAGCTGTTATTGGCGTTGACAAAAAGTAAATATTAAATGAGATAGGTAATCCCACCTCTAACTTACTTTTCCATATACAAGATTCAATTTTTGTTCATTTGTAAAAATGATGTAAAAATGCTTATAAAATGTCACATCAGATTGAGACATTTTCTTTTAATGAGAGTTAAGTTTATTTTTTAGTCAAATAGAGGGCCTGTCAAGTTCAACTTAAATTCTGCACATTTCAGTTAAGTTAAGCAGATTTCAGCGGATTTCAGCGGATTTCAGCCGACTTCAGCGAACTTCAGCGGACTTCAGCTGGCTTCAGCGGGTTTCAACGGATTTCAGCTGGTTTCAGCGGATTTTAGCAGACTTCAGCTACATTAAAAAAAATTCCCTATTTTCACTAAATTGTTTTAAAATAAAATTTTCTACAATTCAAAAATGTCAATGAAATACTTTTGTTTTGATTTATAAAATGAAGTTAATTGAGAAAAAATGTTTCTTCAATGTATTTTGTTTTAATTTATCAAATAAAGTTATTTTTAATAGTTCTAATTTATACTCAAAATTAACAAATTCAACAATAAGGGCCTGTTTAGTACAACTTATCTGAATATTTTCAGTTCAGTTCATTATTTTTCATTTCAGTTCATTTTAGTTCTGTTCATTTCAGTTCAGTAGTTTCAGTTCAGTTCATTATACTTTAATTAAAATTAAAACAAAATACATGTTAATGATTCAGTCCAGTTCAATCCAATTCAGAGAACTTGTAATTTATTTCAATTCAGTTCCCCGAAAATATAATTTGACGATTTTAAGTTTATATTGAAAATTCAGTTCATTTTTGTTAAATGAAGTTCAATTCAGTTCATTTCAATTAAATGTAGTTCAATTTAGTTAAGTGTAGTTCAATTCAGTTCTATTTTTTGTTCTTGAATTTCTGTTTCTCTACCATTAGATAGAGATTTCCATTTGATTTGGTGCAATATATATTCGATTCAGTTCAGTTCAGCTCAGTTCAGGCGTATTAAACAGACCCTGATTACGAATATGTCCATTAACAAACAAAATAATTATTGCGAAATATTTATTATTTGATCAAATAATTACTGCGAAACAACGTATTTCATTTTTTGATTTGTATGATATGTGTCATTTTTGAAAAACCATTGTACAAATAAAATAATTACTTTAAAATCTTTATTATTTGATCAAATTTGATGTTGAATGTATGAACTCAAATTAATAATAACAATAATATTATTATTATTATTATTTATTATTATTATTTATTACTATTATTTATTATTATTATTATTATTATTATTATTATTATTATTATTATTATTATTATTATAACATTTTGTAGTTAATTTCAACACACTTCAACAAACTTCAGCAGACTTCAGCGAATTTCAGCGGACTTCAGCGGACTTCAGCAGATTTCAGCGAATTTCAGCGAACTTCAGCAGACTTCAGCGAATTTCAACAAATTTCAACAAACTTCAGTTAAGTGAATTTCAGTTCAGATGAACTTGACAGGGCCAGAGAGTATAAGATGTGTAATTTTATTGGGTGCTCATTTGAATTATTACCCATTTGAAAAACAAAATTGAAATAAAATAGAAAGCATGTGCTAAAAATAATCTTTTATATCATTTACATTTGGAAAAATACAACAAAATTACAGAATTAGTGTGTCATGCATGCTGTAAAATACAGCCATATATATATTATATATATATATATATATATATATTGTTTTGATTTGATAATATCTTCTATTTTTGGTATCTATTTATCTTGTATGGAAAACACAAAATCGCAATAAATGGGTAAACAAATTTCTAAAATATTAGGGGATGCAACTAATCAAAATTAGGCCTTGGTTCAGGATGCAACTAATCAAAATTAGGTCTTGGTTCATTCAGGTAACGTAAATTGAGGGAGCTGTTAATGGCGTTGACAAAAATTAAATATTAAATGATTGAATCTTGTGTATAAATTAAGTGTTCGAGACAATAAAATTAAAAAAGAAATACATTCTGATTACAATGAAATTTCAAATACTCATCACCATAGTTTTTCTGTTATTCTGCTATGTTACTCCACCCAAACATCATGCTTACGGGGATTATGTGGCTCCGCCTGTTGAACCTAAACAAAAAGTGTACATCAAGAATGCTCTTCCAGACAATACTAATCTTCTCACAGTCCATTGCTTTGCTGGCGATCGTGAATTGGGTTGGCACGATTTGCGCGTAAATGATGAGTTTTATTGGGATTTCATTGCTGCCTGGAATACAAAGTTTTATTGCAATTTTATATGGGGTAGTAAAAATCGAGGTTTCTGTGCTTTTGATGCAAGAATTGGAACATATGATTGTAAAGGTTATGAGTGTCTTTGGCAGGTCCAGTCTGATGGATTTTATATTGCTGGGGAGCATTATCCTAAACCAGGTGCATTGCGTAGAGTGAATTGGTGGCTTGGTAGCAATTGAAACATTGAGTTTGATGCTTATTTGATTTGATTATTGTAAAACTTTAGTCTGATTATTCAATTAAAGGATGGAAAAGTAGTGGTTTTGTTTGGTTTACCAAAAGCCACAATTTCTTTAAGACCTTCTAGATGAGAATTAGGCATGTTACTCTGAATTATTGGAATACTTTTTAGTTCAATTCAGTTTACTTCATTTGATTTCAGTTCAATTTTATATGTTTTTATTTGATCAAATCCATCTTAATCAAGTTTTACTTTTTCTAACGAATACTTTTTCAACATTAATTTAGTTATGTTTCAATAACTTTTTAACATATCCTTTTTTTTTAGATCAAACCATCAAAGATGGGGGGAGAGTTTATTAGGCCTCCCAAACCTTTCAAAAAAACCACAAAAGTGATAAGATTACATCATAAATATCAAAGTGATGCCCAATGTAGGCTATAAGCATAGTAATGCTTCAAATAAATGAGTAAACTACTTCTAGAGCACTCTAACAAAACATCCTCTAATTAAGTTGGAAGCCTATTAGTAAATTGCAACGCAAAACACAAAACGGCACCCAACTAGATAGAGGATAACAAAGAGAGCAGGAGAAGAAATGATTAGTAACAGATCCATAAGCATCTTATATGGAAAAACTTAAGTGCAAGCAAAAACAGGCTAGTTGATTAGTTGTTGTGATGAGGTAAAGCCAAAAGAAACAGCTATAATACAGCATCATCAGTAGCAGGTATCCTCAAGGTAGGAAACTCCCAAGCATCTAAATTGAAGAGTCCCTTAAAAGTGGGTGGTAAGTAAGTCAAGTCATAAGCTGTGTCATTTCTTGAGTTAAAAGCCAGTCTAGATATCTTGTCAGCCATCTGGTTTACTTTTCTCATTGTGTGAATTAAATGATTAGATCCAAGTAGGGAGTGGATGCTGTGAATAAGAGGGTAGAATTCCCAATGAACTAAGGAGGGGTCATTGATCATATCAACAGCCAACCTGCATTCAGATTCCACATGGAAAATAGGAAAATTCTGAGTGGTTGCATACAACACACCTTTTTGAATTGCCAGATTCAGCTTGCAAAGGAGAAACTGCCCTTGTATAAAAACCAATAGCATGTATAAATTCAGCATTAGAGTTTCTGCTAATAAGGCCCATGCCTGGAAATTAAATGGTGATTCCAAGAGGCATCCACATTGATTTTGGTACCAATCTGAGGCCTCTTCCATCTGAATATGGTTATGTTAGGCTTTGGGGGGATGTATAGGGAGGGAATACATGATTGGTTAGTCAGATCATCATCCATAGGTCTGTGTATAGGTACTTTGTAAGTCAAAAGTGAAAAATATATGAAACCCTGCAGCTCTTTTTCTAGAGAAGGAAGATTAGGGGTGATATTGTCATAGATAGCTCTGTTTCTCCCTTTCCATAAGATCAAGATAACAAAAATTGGGGTAGTTTGATTGAGTCAGGTATGCAACTTAGTAAGACCACTAAAATTCCAGCAAATATTCAGCCTGTCCCAGAGATTATTGCATACAAAATACTGGGATCCACATAAAGCATGCATATACTTCTACAAATGAACTGCAGTATCACAATCAATGAAAAAATGGTGCACTGTATCTGACTGGTCACAGAGAGGATATTTAGAAGCAAACTTAAATCCAAACTGCATCAGGATGTCCTCAAAAGGAAGTAAACAAATCGGAAGCCTCCAAAAGAAAACTGACAGTTTTTTGGGATACCATGTCACCATACCTTAGATAGGGAGGGGAACTGTTGTCCTGGAGGTCTAAACACTTTATAGGCTAATTTAATGGAGAAGTTACCATGTATATCAGGCTTCCATATCAATCTATCATTTCTGAGAGGATGAATGGTGGGTGCCTGAAGAAAACTTATAATAGATGAGGGAAGAACCTGAGCCAGTAGAGGTAAGTATATGGCCTTGTCTGATATAAACTGTGCAACTGTACGTTGTAGGTTCTCAAATCCAGGCTGCTAGTGGTCAAAAGTGTGTCCAGTTAGAGGTCCAAAAATTGCAAGTGCCCTTCCCATGGATAACCTTAGAATTGGCCTTAGTTATGTTGTTTATCTTGCAAATTCTTTTCCGGTTCTGGGATGTTTTTGCAGACATAGGAAGAGATGCTATCAAAGTTGTCCATGAAGCTTCACCTATTTGATATTTCCACCAGAATTTACATGAGCAGGCCAGAATAGTTGCATGAAGATTTCTGATGCCAAGACCATTCCGATTCACAGGCCAGAATAGTCCCATTTTCTCCAGAATTTCTTGAGGTCTGTTTAAGAGCTGCCCCAAAAAAAGATTGACAGCCTTCTTTCTATCTTTTTGATGGTGTGTTTTGTAGGCTCCATGACTGCCCATATATGTTGGGGCAACGATAGAAGACAAGACTGAATTAAAATCAGTTTGCCTCCTAGGGAGAGCCCCATTGGTTTTTCCAATTGTTTATCCTTTTATCAATCTGCTCTACAATAGGCTATAAAAACACATTAAGGATTCTACCACTGAAAATCTGTACTCCTGAGTATTTGAAGGGAAGAATACCTTTTTTCATACCTAAAATAGATTTAACTTGTTTAAGCCTGGTTTTTGAAGCATTTCTGCTAAGGTAAAATTCACCTTTATCAAAATATATTTTTTGGCCAGTGATTTCCTCAAACTTAACAAGAAAGGCTTTCATTTTTATGAGGTTAAGTCTAGAGGCATGTAGAAAAATCACAGTATCATTAGCATAACTTAAATGGGAGATAGTTAGGGAGTTTCTTGCCAAATCGAAGTATTTCATCCTCCCAGTATAGAAAACATAAGGTAGGCTTCTTGTGAAAGCCTCTGAACATATGTCAAATAAAAAAGGTGAGATAGGATCACCTTGTGTAATTCTCTAGTTGCCTGAAAATATCGCCATTTATGATAATTGAAAACCAGGCATTAGAAAAAATTTTTATTATACACTGTATGACTCTGCCCTCAAAACCAAACGTTTGGAGATTATTTTTCAAAATATCCCAACTGACCCTATCAAAAGTTTTCATTAAATCCAGTTTGAGTATGCAGTTGGGATCTCTATTTTTCCCGTTCAAAAATCTAAACATTTTTTAAAAAGTATATGAGATTATCTGAAATGTCTCTCTACTATGAAGAAAAGCAGACTGGTGAGGTGAAATTAATTTAGGCATCAGTGGTTTTAACCTTTCCATGTGTAACTTAGAAAAAAATCTTGTTTGTGACATTGGAAAGGCTAATTGGTCTGTAATCATTAAATGTAAATGGAATCTCCTTTTTTGGGATAATAGTTATCCAGGTGCTGGAGTTTCCTCTATGCATATTAGACCTTGATAAAAAATCATTTGATGCCTCTAGCAGGTCTGTGCACATTATGTTCCAATCCTTAATAAAAAATAAAGCAGTGAAGCCATCAGGCCCTGGACTACTAGATTTATTAAGACTAAAAACTATATGCTTTAACTCAGGTAAAGTAACTGGCTTGTTCAATTTTTTCCATTTTCCTCCCCAGATATAAGTTCAGGTATTTGGGATAAAAAATGAGAGGTGAATTGATCTCTGTCTGGGTGGGGATCTTCAGTTAACAGATTTTGATAGAATAGAACTGCTTCAGTTTCAATTTTAGCACTCTTTGTCAACCAAACCCCATTAGAACTTTTGATCTTAGTGATGTTGAGCCTGCATTTCTTCTCCATAACACTGTTATGAAAAAAAACTTAGTATTCTCTTCACCATCCTTAAGCCATTTAAGTCTAGCTCTATGTTTCCAGATATTATTTTCTTCTTTTAAAGCTCTAGTAAGTAGAGCTTTGCATTTTTTTTTAGTCTAATTAACTCATCAGTTGAGCTATTAGATTCAAAAATCATTTCTTGGAGTCTCAAATTTTCCTTTGCTGTTATCACATTCTGATCTATATTACCAAAAATTTCTTTATTCCAAAGTTTCAGAACTTTCTTTAGACCATTAAGTTTTAGGAAAATTTTTAGTAAGCCCTGACCTTGTGTAGGGACTGTCCAATGGTGTTGAATTACATCCATTGATGTGGCATGAACCTTACCTGTGGAAGTTGGAGCAGCCGAAAAGTTTTTGCAGATTCTGACGTTTCTTGTCACAGTGTCAGAATTCAACAAACAAGTAGTGTTTTCTGATTGGAAGCGCCATTCTAATAAGAACTCATGTTTTACATGAGCACTATTGGTTTCTGGGAGAATTCCTCTGTCTTAAGGGTCAAATTCGTGTTTTATTATTTTTGGATACTTAATAATATTTTTAAGTTAGGGAGGACCTTTTTGTTATTTAGTACAATTAATAGCAGCTAGGGTTTAGTATATAAACAGTTTTCTGGTTATTTTGTAAGGGAGCTTTTGATTTTGAATGGAAATTGAGGTTTTTCCTCCGTATCTGTCAATTCTTCTGTTGTTTTGATGAATTCAACAAGGATTTGATTCAAAGTTCGTTGCTTCTTCCACGCACGCTGCATCAGAGTGGTATCAGATTCCAAATTGATCCTAAGTTTTGCCGTCTTCTCCAAAGAGAACCCGCAACGGATCATGGGTGTGATGCTGAGAAAGGATGAAGCTATTGCTATGCGACGACAATTCGAACTGTTGTCCCAGCGACTGGATGCTCTTGTCTGTCAGAGAAAATCACATGTCAAAGTCAGTGAGATTGTTGATGATGAGAGTACAAATGATATCTTTGCTGCTCCGGTGTATCATGATCCTGTGTATGACTATGGTGATGATGACAACTTTACTGCTCCAGTGTTTGATGTTCCCGTGTATGATGATGCGAATCTTTTCAGCGAGGAGATTCTAGTGATGGATAAAGTGGATGTTCTCGAGCATGGTTATGTGTTTGACGTTCCGGTGAATGATGATGACAATCTTTTTGGTGAAGAGATTGAAGTGATGGATGAAGTGGATGTTTTCGAGCCTATTGATTGTAAGACATCTTCTAACACTCTTGGAATTTCTATACCTCCAGGTTTTCAATTTGATACTAATGGTTGTGGAGTTGATTATGCCCCTATTTTGAATACTGTTGTTTATGATGATAATATTTGTAAGGAGGAAGTGGTTCATTGTGTTTACGATGACGATATTTGTGAGGGATTAGTTCATGGGTATGTTTTTTATGATGACATTTGTGAGAAGGAAGTTGTTGATGGGTATGTTTATGATGATGCTATTGGCTCCTTCGTTCTTGATGTTCTTGAGCTGGGTGGTTGTGAGGATGAGAATTATGTGGTTGGGGTTTCAAAATTGGACCTTTTTGTTGATGCTCACCCTAAAAATTTTCATCGCTTGGCTTCGTAATGGTACTGATGATATTATTGTTTCTAACGGTGTCTTGAGGAGCTTTGAACTGACTCAATTCAATGTACTTGGTTGTCCATCGCAATATGATCATGAGATTCTGTATGGTCAGCCCCATATGTATTCTTTCTTGTTTGGTGGAAAGTGGTTTATTTTATTATCGGATACATCTTATGTGGGTGGCACTTTGATTCTTTGTCGTGGATTTCTTGCTGAGAAGTGTGGTGTCCAGTTATGCAGTCTTGACTGCTACCACTACTTGAAATTGATTCAGGAATTGCATTATAAAGGTTATGTTGAGCGTAATGATACTTTTCAGCAGCTTTATGGGTCATATTTTGGGCATTCTAAGCATAGAGAAGCTGTATGGTTTGTGCATCTACATCATGGTTATTCACCGATATATACTAAGTTTGGTGTCCTTGAAAGTGTGGGGAAGACTAATCCTTAACCATGTCATGTTCAATTGATGAGCCACATTCATACTTGTATTGTGTTGAATGTCTTGTTCCTTGTGTTGAACATTCTTCTTTTGGTGACGGCACGGCTTGAGATTCAAGGACGAATCTTCTCTGTCCTAGAGAGAATGATGTGGCATGAACCTTACCTGCGGAAGTTGGAGCAGCCGAATTTGTTTTTGCAGATTCTAACGTTTCTTGTCATAGTCTCAGAATTCAACAAAAAAGTAGTGTTTTTTGACTAAAAATGCCATTCTAATAAGAACTCATGTTCTACATGAGCACTACTGGTTTCTGGGCGAATTCCTCTGTCTTAAGGGTCAAATTTGTGTTTTATTATTTTTGGATACTTAAAATAATATTTTAAGTTAGGGAGGACCTTTTTGTTATTTATTACAATTAGTAGCAGCTAGGGTTTAGTATATAAACAGTTTTCTGGTTATTTTGTAAGAGGGCTTTTGATTTTGAATGAAAATTGAGGTTTTTCCTCTGTATCTGTCAATTCTTCTATTGTTTTGATGAATTCAACAAGGATTTGATTCAAAGTTTGTTGTTTCTTCCACGCACGCTGCATCATCCATGAACTCTTCCCTTTTAAACCAGGTATTAATGAACCTGAAAGATCTTGGTGCAGAGGGGAGTGAACTACCGATTCTAAGTAACATAGGGCAGTGATCTGATGTATCTTCATTTAAAACATGAATAGAGGACTGTGGAAAGTTGGATAGCCATCTGAGAGTACAGATACCTCTATCCAGTTTCTCAGTGGTTTGCCTAATTTCATTGTCTTTTATTCTGCCATTGGACCATGTATAGAAATTACCCACAGTATGAATAGGTAAGAGGCCTAGTGAACTGATAAAATTACTGAATTCTCTAATACTTTGCAAACTAGGTGAAGAAAAACCTTTGTAATTAGTATTTGAAGACATGGCATTAAAATCTCCTATAACATGGCATCATTTAGACTCAATGCTTTAAGATCAGACCATAACACTCTTGTTTCCTTTCTTGTTCTAAGGCCATAAACAAAAATAAATCAGTATATAGATTTAGTTCATGGCTAAAGAGCTGTACTAAGAAGAATTGTGAATTGTCAACTTTTTGAGCATTATCTACCTTGTGGTTCCACATTATCCAGATATTAAATAATTTTGATAACATACAATGTTGGAAATTGAGAAGTGACATATAAGTTTGGCATTCAGAAGAGTCATGCTGAGGGTCAATAATGCATAGTAAATCAACTCTATGTGTCATAGTGAGCCTTGCTAATCTAATCATTGAAGTATCCATACCCCTAATGTTCCAGACAAGCACATTAATTCCTAGAGTTGTAACTATCATTTATGCTTATTTTTTGTGCTTTTTGTAGCTGTCCTTGTAATGATTTTGTTAATCCGACTAAAATAGGTATTAACCTTGTTTATGTGAGTCTCAACCACAAATCCAGTATTTATAGACATACCATCAGATTGGGATGGGGAGCTAACCTGTTGAGGGTCATGAGTTATAGAGATTGCCTCAGCAACCATGGAGGATTCTGGTTCACCTTCAATAAATTAATCTTCCTCTGTTATAAGTGGCAAGAACATGTTTCCTTTTTTTCTAGGTTGAGAGTAGAAAGAAACTGTGTTAGATATAAAGGAAACCTCATTTGGATTGGAGTTACCTGGGTGAATATAGATGTCATCTGCTGAGAATATCCTGTGTCTTTTTGGTGTCTGCCACTTCTCCTTATCCTCCTGGTGATTTGCATTGGATGCCATACCCTGAAAATGAACCATTGCAATACTAAGATTTGGTGCATGAAGGTCTTCCACCATGTTATTTGTGTCTTTGAGTTTGGAGCAGATTGGAGAGGGAACTTCTTCAGAGTCTGAGATATTGTGAACAACCTCATGTGTCGGATCTTTATTTTCTAGATTGATCTGACCGGGTAGAATGTCCTCAGCAACAGTGGCTTGTTGGTGTGGTTGTGTGCCTGCAACTTCCTTCCCTTGGTCCAATGAGCTAATGGAATGGGCTTTCTGTATGTATCTATACAAATATGCATGGGTCGATTTAGATAATCATATCTATAGGTTATTTAGATAGATATGAACTGATTCAAATGAAATAAACTAAAATAGAATGAACTGAACTTCAATGAGGATCTGGTCTTCCCAACTTCTCTGATTTTTTTACAATTTAATTCAGTTTTAGGTATAATGAAATATGATTTGATAAATGAAAGCGTGACAAAATTTGCAGTAATTACAAATTGTTAACCATCATGAGGACCGGCTGATTTAGAAAACATCTCTAAATGGTCAGCTCTCTGAAAAATCAGCATACATGGCAGTCAGTGCCACATGAACTTATCACACCACCAAACTAGTATGGCTTCACAAAATCCCTCCAAAGATGTGCACTCTTTTGTGAAGAATTTATAACAGATTGCTCCAATTTGATGATGTTTTGAGCAAAATTTGTATAAACCTCCCCTCAAAATGTAATTTTATACCGCAACTCGGTTACTACGAATCATATTTAATGAAGAGTAGCAATTAACATTCTTGTAGTTGCATTTTGATGTTTATGAAATAGAAGAAACAACCTCCTACATAATAATATAAGTGCTAGTACCTTTTTCGGTCTTCCAGAACATGCTCAAACAAGCTCATCTTGTTTTTAGTGCTTTTCCATTGGTTGGGAAGACAAGAAAATACCAGGAGCTTGTTAACATTGGTAGTGTACCATTTTTTTTTTAATTTAAACCACCATGAAGTGGGGGGAATTTATTTGGCTCCCCAAACCTAATAAGGCATTGCCATAGTTGTGTTACAAGGGTATAAACCCAAAAAGCTTCTCAGCTTTCAAAAACCTATGTTCTAGGTTAAGGTGAGAAAATCTAAGTAAGGGTCTGAAGGGGGGAGCAATTTAGTGATCGAATAATCAAATATCGAAGCACAACTCTGCCACCCCCTGATCCAAACCTAGACAAAAGTTCCTAACTATTTACTCACAGCCCAAAACAACCAAAAATTGGTTCAAAATGGCTGGATTTCTGCTAAAAAGTGATTATCCAGGCTTTGCCCAGCCTTTGTCCACCAGGGATGCTGATTCCTGATGCTTGTGATATAACTTCAGTATCCACTTCTGTCCCAAGCTTCTGTACCAGTAAACCAACAAAGTATCAGCAGTACCAGAGTCCTCTAATCAGAGTAGAGTCTGACAGAAGGTACACCCATTCTGTCCATTTGAATATGACCTTTTAGAATTGGGGGTGCATCAGATAAAATAATGTCAGCAGTCAAAGCCTTTGAGAGTGCACTTTTGGACAGATAATCAGCAGGTATGTTTCCCTCTCTAAGTGTGTGTGTGATCTTGAACATACATTTATTATGTAAATCATGACTCAGAGAGTATTGGGTTCAGGGTGCACTGAGTGGATTTTTAATAGCTGCTACAGCTTGACTACAGTCAGTCTCAATCAACAAATCATGTAGGTTAAGTGACTGAGCAACATCAAATCCCAATTTTATAGCAGTCAGCTCAGAATGAAGGGCTGAAGAGCAATGGGTAAAAACTTTCCTGAGCAGCCTAATGTTCCCAATAGAATTTCTAACTATGATACCTATACCACAGTGTCCATCTTTAAAAACTGCATCTACATTTATTTTATGGCCTGTGTCTGGTGGATGCCATTTTATGATTTTTACTCTCTTAGGTCTCTTCAGATTAATGAAAGGAACTAATCCAGCAAGAATCAAAAAGTTATTTCTTTGTCTGTTTCCTGACACAGGCCTAACAGTGAAAATATTACTAGTGAGTTTCTGTATCATTTGAATTATCTGAGTGGAAGAGAATTTTATCTCATCATATAAAAGCTTGTTTCTCCTAGTCCAAAGCATCCAGAAGACCACCAGGGTAGTAATCTGAATAACTTTATTATGGATTTTGGATTGGCCCTTATATGAGAAGTAAAATTTCAATCTAGCACTAACAGAGTGGAATACAGGTGTTTGGATCTGTAACAAGGTATGAATGTGGTTCCAAATGTCCATATTGGGAGTGCAGCAATTAAAAAAATGCTCCAGGGAGTCAAGATTTAAACACAGTGGACACTTAGATGTAATTATAAAACCAAACCTTGCTAGAATATCATCAAAGGGTAAAATTCTATTTCTCATCCTCCAGATGAAGATAGAGATTTTTTTAGGGATAGAGGGTTGCCATACCATTTTTAAAATTGATACTGGTGTTGTGTGCTCCAGGCTGGCCTTGTAGGTGCTCTTAATTGAAAAGTTGCCATCAATCTCTGGCTTCCAAACAAGTCTGTCATCATGATTAAAGCTGATCTGCACTTTCTGCAATTTGTTGAGAACAATGGTAGCCAAGTGAGGCTCCAAACTAGGCATATACAGGTGTTTCTGTTCTATAAAATTAGCCAGAGTAATATTAGGAAAAGGCAAATCACAATCATCAGGCCACATATAAAATAAGGGACCTATTCCTAACCAGTTACCATCCCAAAAAGAACAAAAGCCTTTCCCATGAATTATTTGTGAGTGATTATTTGACAGTTCAGTGACAGTGCAAATTCTAGACCAAGTAAAGGATTTTTTGTAAGTTTCAGGTAAAGACCACAAGAATTTTGACCAAATGGTGTCATTTTTCTGTAATTTCCACCATAGTTTACACGAAAAAGCCTTAACTATTAATCCGAGATTTCTAAGACCTAACCCATTCTCCTCCTTAGGCAAAGTGAGATGTGACCATTTTTTCCAGCTCCTTTTCTGACCCATTGGTAGTGTACCATACCTTAAAAAGAAAAGACCAAAAAGAGTTAGGATTGTGAAGTGGGAGCCCCCTAAAATCAATGTTGATATTGTTTTATCCCTAATTCACAATTTTGTTTTCTAAAATAACCTCATTATTGAAACTAATTTCCAAAATAATACTCTCTTGAAACTAATTCCACAACTAATGTATTGGATACCGTTACAATATGACTAACTAAAACCAAATTTCATAAATTTATCTTTTATCTAACTGAATTGATCTAAACTAAAATGAAATACATTAAATTAAATTTCAAGAACAAACTAAAGTGTTTGATAGATCTCAATACCATCATAATAAAAGAACCGAGTGGAAGGGTAAATAAATTGATTAAGTCTCGAATGACCCTAAAATGTTTGTCAACACTATTGATCATAAAAGTATACTAGCTCTGCAACCTGATGTTAAATCAAAAGAATTCATTTTCGGACAGATATCTGGAATCTGAATTCGGGTGAATATGTCTAAATTGGAACGGATCGAATTCAGAGCTCCAATTGAGAAAAATCATCGATTTTGCTCTTATGAAAAGGGTGTGCACTGTTAGATGAATTTGTTTTCTTTTGATGCTCTATTTCATCCATTTCAGTTATAATATTATTATTTTTGTTGAATCTTGTTTTGTTTAATGATTTTCACGTTATGCTCTTTTTAGCCAAAAATATATAATTAACTATGTGCAATCAACCTAGTTATCCTAAATGAAATTAGAAGAATTATTCTCCAATTAAATAAATATTAATATGTAGACGCTAAACGAAGTCATACATGAAAAGCACCACTGTAGCATCGCCCACAATCCTCCGCAAACTTCTTTTACAACTTTTCTGGGAAAGTATTTTTGGTAGCACAACCACAAACCTCTCCTCACACTTTTTTTATTTACTAAAAAAGTATTTTTTTTAATACACGTTATATTCACTAGATATGTATTTTTGATTGATTATACATTATTAGTTTTATATTTTGATATTTTTGAGTGAGTATATATTACTTGTATCTATATGGTAGTATATTCTACTTCTCTATATGGGAATACCAAAACGAGATGAGTATATAACTCTAATGCTTCTCCATAATCCACGCGATTTTCATTTATGGTGCTATATTGACTTCAGTTCTGATTTAGTTTAACATGTTTTCATTTTTTCTCGCACTTTGTGAAGAAAGTACCATTCTTCAATCATTTGTAAAGAGAAGTAAATACATGTAAGTTCAACATGATGCATTATTAATCTGAGACAGATTATCACCATTTCGGGTTCAGATTTCTTCTCCGCTGTCTCTCCATTACAGGTTGAGGCAGAAGCATGTTGGCGTGCACTCAAAGCAGGAAGGAGAAATGGAACTCAAAGAGTTAATCTGGTCACCGATTCAATCATTCTGAAGCAAGCAATTTTAAATCCTTTGTCAGTCCCGTTGGCGATCAAAGGAATTATCACCAGTATTCGGCGACTGCTAGATTCTATGTTAGAATTTGCAGTGATAAAGGTCAATCGTTCTTTCTAAGAGAAGGAGTATAATTTGATCACAAGTTTTAGTAGAAACATATATAATAATGTAATTGCGTCTATTTAATTAATAATAATTTGGATTTCAAAATGTTTTTTGACGCATGTCACTTATATTTCTTTTATATATTTGTTAATAATGTAAGAAAGGGCTGCATTATAATTGAACATGCATGTTGGATTCATTTGATGAATATACATTATTTTGAAACAAGGATTGGAGAACTACATATTAAACCATACAGGTTGCTCTGTCCATGTGGGATTCATTCATGTGGCCATTTCCTTAATTTCTTTTTAAATTCGCTTCCTTGATTATTACATCACATTGTTGATCAATTGTATGTAGTGTGGTTGAAGTAAAAATAGACATGAGTAAAGCATATATATAATAGAGTTTCCTGGGAATTTCCAGAACATGTACTTAGATTTTTTAAATTCTCAGAACTCTGGATATCCCTAATCTTACAGTGTGTCAAAACTGTGAGATACTCTTTGAATATAAATGGAAGAAATGTGTCTTTTTTCACACCGGTCAGAGGATTGAGGCAGGGATGCCCCTTATCACCATATCTTTTCATCATTTATCAGCAGTTCTTGTCTGGATTGTTGGAATCATCACAAGGCATTTCACAGAAGCAAGTTTTAGGATACTCATGTGGACAGGGAGTTCCAAATATAACTCACTTCATGTATGCATATGACTGTATTATTTTTCTCAAATGTCAAAAGGACAGGTACAATCACTTGGCAAGGATCCTTGATCATTTTTCCAGGTTTTCAGGGCAGAAAATAAATTTCAACGAGTCATCCTTGCAAGTCAGCCCTAATGTAAGCCATGAAGAGGAAAGTTTGTTGAGAGAAGTTTTAAACATCTATGGACAGGGCATAGGATCTAAATACTTAGGGGTTAATCTCAATGTGGCATCTGGAAAAAAAAGGGTGTTTGGAGAAATGATTACTAGGGTGAGAGAGAAATATGACACATGGAAGACAAAGTTTCCAAGTCTTGCTGGAAGGATAACCCTAGCAAGGCACGCCATTTATGCACTCTCTACTTATCCAATGGGCATCTTTAAGGTACCACTTTCAGTTTTGAACAAAATTGATAAGATGACTGCAAAGTTCATCTGGTCTGGAGAGCTGGAGAAGAAATGTATACATTGGATGTCATGGGAAAAAATGTGTAGAACAAAGGTACAGGGTGGACTTTGCTTGAGGAAGTCAAAGGATATGAATAAGTCTCTTCTAGCAAAACATGCTTGGAGGATTTTATCAGAACCAAACTGTCTTTTTTCACAATTTTTCAGGAGTAAATACTGCAGAAATAGGTCAGTTACAGAGGTTAGGGTAAGAGGTCAGGACTCCTGGGGTTGGAAGTCAATTATGTGGGGAATGGAATTGATCAGACCATATCTCAAATTCAATATAGGAAGTCGGGAGAGCTTATGGGTTACTGATGAATGGATACCTGGGATTCAGAATCCTATAGCTCAGCACACTCACATCTCACAGCATACTGGTTTAAGAGTCAGTCATCTGATTACAAGTGAAAAGGAATAGAGGATCCCACTGTTGAGATCTTTGTTTCCACCAGCAGCTGTGTCACAGATACTTAAAATCCATGTTCCTCGGGAGACAAATAAACAGGATCACCTTACATGGAATGGGTATCAGAATGGAAAGTATGAGGTAAAGCAAGGATACAGGAAGATGCAATCTCATCTACAACATCAGGTGGTTATCACAAACATTAACTGGACCAAGTTCTGGGGCCTAAATCTCCTTCTCAAGATTATTACTTCAGTTTGGAGGGCATTACAAGATAGACTTCCTATTGCATTAGGCTTGTGGTTGAGGAATTCACTTGATTCACCAATGTGTAAAAGATGTGGGTTGGTATAGGAGGACATCATACATCTTATGGTAGGTTGTGACAGATCAAGAAGGGTGTGGAGAGCATCAAGATTGGGATTTGACTTCCATACAAATATAGTGCCAAATTTCAGAATATGGTTCTGGAATTGGTTTCAGGTAGCTCCACACCAGGAAGATATTTTGTTAAGCATCTGTCTTATATGGAACATCTGGAAAGACAGTAACACTTTCATTTTTCAAGACAGAGTTCAAGATCCACAACAGGTAGTGGCCATGGCAGTTGAGGACATGAGAGGAATAACTTCTTTGACAGATATAGAAGATCTTCAATTACCACAGCAGCAGCATCAGTATGACCAGGTGATGCAGGAAGTCCAACAATGGCCACATGCCTCATTTACTGGGATGTTACTTTTGATGGAGCATTTACAAAGGAGACAAGTTCAGCTGCTGCAGCATGGACAAGTGTGCTTAAAAACACACATGAACCTTTTATCTTGAAGGATGAGCAAAAGTTTTCGGTTTTCTCCCCACTACATGCAGAGCTTTATGCATCATGGAAAGCATTGTCACAGATTCCTCCAATATGCACTCAGGGATTGCACCTTAAATCAGATTCACTGCTCTTAGTAAGGTTGCTCAGAGATGATGAGGAGGTGGCACCATGGGTTTCGGGATATCAGACTCCTTTTGAAAAATTTTGTTTCAGTAAGTGTTGTAAAGGTTGCTAGATTTGTAGTTGCAGAGGAGCACCTCCGTGCCACCTCTTTGAATAATTCCCTTTCTGTACAGTTTGCAAGTTAACATATATATAAATATATATCTTTTGTCAAAAACATTGTATGTAGTGGGTATGGTTTCAAGCTATAAATCCATTTGTAGGGTATTTCGTGAGGACGTCAGTTGATTGTTTAAGACTGTGTTTCATTATTATTAACTACTAAATTAAACTATGAATGCAAATAATGATTTCCCTTTTCTGGAATATTTGAAAACAACGTAATCGAGAGGTCTTTAATGATGTAGAGGGTGATCCTCTAGAAGTATGGATAGCCACAAAGTCAGATTTTGACCTCCACAAAAACTGCACTGATAAGAGGACATCTGAGGAGGGTGAAGCTGCCTCGTCTACTTTCACGCTGTAGCCAAGAGCTAGGCCAACCGGTGCAACCAGCTATGTTGATCTTGACATGGCGAGGGATATTCAGAACGCTCCAGAATTTACCTTCGACGGCTCCTTTCGTGCCGACTTCTCACTAGGATCTTGTGCCTGGAAAATACGACACCCTCAAATGGCTGATAACCAGGAGGTAAGAGGTTCTGATTTCTTTACTCGTGTGACACTTTTGCAGGCAGAGGCGTGCTGTAGAGCCCTCAAGGCGGCACGTCGGTTGGGTGTGAGACGAGTCAAACTTAACACAGACTCTTCCATACTCACCTCAGCGATACTCAATCCTACCAGCTCCCCTTGGGAGATTAAGGGTTTTATAGCGACCATATCACAATTACTCTCTTCCTTCTCGAAATTTGCAATTAGCAAAGTTAATAGAATATCTCTTGGCGATGTCCATGAAAAATGGCCTATAGCTTAGGCCGCAATTTATGTAATAGATTAGGTGCTTGTAACAACTCCTTTACTTCTTAAATCTTTTATTTCAAAAAAAAAAAACAATGCAAATAACAACTTTATAGAACTATGCAAATAAACACAAATATCAACTGAAGAATAGAATTCATTAATAAATAAATCCACATTAACATATGACTTAGTTGATCATTGGTTCAGAATTAAATCAAGCTTGCATAAATCAACTAGTTCTAACCTTTCGAGAACAGCACACTCACTCCAAACTCTTCTTACTTTATCGATAGCCAACAAAAGCAGCTTAATTAATTGAATATTTCACTAATTAAGATATAATCTAGCAGTAAGAGTCTAGACCTAGATTTAATATCTTAATAGTATCAAGAACCAAAAATATCTGATTCAGATAATTTATAATCTAAATATCTGTCACAAGTTATAAATTATGATTTAGGGCCTATTTAATATGCATGAACTCAACTGAACCGAACTGAAAAATATTATACTGAATTGAGCTGAACTGAAACATACTAACTAAACAGAAAAATATCTATATAAATTGTGCTAAACAGGCTATTAGTATGATATAAATAAAGTATTGCATTTTTTAATATATCAAACAAGAATGAATAAAAGTGCGTGCAAAAATTCAACATCTATTTAAAAAATCATTCGACACTCTACTATCAAAATGAATTACTCCAAAGCGACATCGGTTCACTAGCATCATAATCTTCCATCCCGTCAAAATTCATAAACCCTTCTTGCATACTATAAGGCGGAGATAACAAAACTTCTTCTCCCAAGTCAAACATCGATCCAGGCAATACCTCAAGGTCAAACAAACCCTCTTCTTCTTCTAAACCGCTGCTAACGTTTTTCTCCGGCGCCGGCGTAAACAACCGAGCACCTTCCGAGGCTGCCTTCCGGATATCCGAGGCTGAATTCGAGGCGGGAACCGGCAGCCTCCAAGCAGAGTCAGCGAAATTTAAGCAAGCATTTGGACCCTTCAACGCCAATGCTGCGACATCATGAGCCCTAGCTGCCATTTCTGGGGTCGGATAAGTCCCGAGCCAGATTCTCGTTTGCTTATCGGGAACCCGAACCTCACAAACCCACTTGCCGGAGTTGGAACCTCGGCTCCTAACTCCCCGGTAAACCGGATGCCGAGTTTCCCGGAATTTCTTCCTGCCGGACCGCCTCTTCTGCGTGCTTGAACACGAAGGTGATATCACAGATGTATCCATAAATATGTGATTTTCACTGGTGACGTCAGTGGCTGTAAAGAAATTGTTGTAACTGGCAAGTGGAGAATCTGATGGTTTTATAGTTCATGAACCTGCGATTTGGACGCGAACACGTAAATCTAGTACACGGCTGAAGTTAAGGAAACAGGTTCATGAAAAATGAAAAGGACCGATCATGTTCAGACGATGATGTAAATTCATTGTTTTGCCGTCACAAATAAGTGGCTGCAGTGGTCGATACCTTGATGCATACTTGAATGGTGTCGCCGTGTCGATAACTTTTGCTCAGTCTTGATATAGGAGGAATACTTCCCTCCCGCTTGAAATTGCACACTTTTTTTTTTCTTCTGTCCCAATTCAAATTGCATACATTTTTTATTATGATAATGCTATTTCGTTTTCCTCCACTCAGTCTACCCGTTTTCTTCTAAAATTCAATATCCACCATACACTTTACAATCTAAAATTTAATTTTCATTATTTCTGTAGTTTCAATTGGAACGAAAAAGGTAACTAATTAAAAGAATAATTTCAGTGAGCTCCATGGACTTATACCTTTATGGGGTGCTATAAATTTTCCATCAACCATATTAATAGTTATTATGGTTAGAAGATCAGCAGCGTAGAATTAATCATAAAACTTTCCGAAAAGAATTCATACTAGTTTTATAATTTTATAAAAATTAGTAACTTAATTTTACACCAAGATTGTAGAATCGGATGCTCAATCATTTGTGTGACAAATGATTGATTGCAGGATCGCTAGAATCGTAATTTGAATTGCGATTCCTATCACACATGAGACTGCATCGTCCAAAAAGTTTCCGCGAAATCATTTGTATATATTTTATAATTTTAGTGATGGAATAGAAATATTGTGACAAAATATCTATAGAAAATGTCAAATGCCAATAGAGTTGACTTGAGACATTGTACCTAAACTTCAAATCCGCTTCATGATCAATAATATTTATTTATAAATTATACTTTGTTCGAAATTAAATCCACACTGAAAACGATGAGCTAAAAGTTCAATATATAAGTTTGGTGGTATTAGAAACCCTGACGGAGATAATCAGTCCGTTAATAAATTGGGAGGTGGAGAGACACATAGACCCAACAGGTCCAGCACATAATGTCATCCGTGGAGTAGCGCACAAATCTTATATACTAAACAATCACCCACTTCATTTCCGATGAGAGATTTACTCTAGCAGGTGACCACCTCTCATACTATCAATTAGTTTTGTAATGAATCTAGTTGAACTTTTGTACTGCATCCATCTAAACCCTATGTCATGTTTGTATACACTTCCCCACCCAATTTAATGACTGATTTATTATCACTGTCAGAGTTTCGAAAATACTTTTATTTCTTTGACACAAGCTTATTATTTTTCCAAAAGAGTTAAGCAATTGATGAGTTATTATTTGAATTATCATGAATTATGTGATATGATTTGTTATTCAAACTATGGATCTGACGCGAACTGTTGTTGATGCATGCACTGGGAAAAAGGTGTATTTGTTTTGACAGGCGACTGGACCAGAGGTTGCACACACGGGTGCAACGCTAAAGAGCCACGAAGACTGGGCTTACACTTTAACATTAATTCTTCTCCTTTTCATTTATTTTCTTTTAAGTACGATCCATATCTTTGATGTTAAGAAATGCTAGTAGAGTATTAACAAATTGCTATGTCGACCATAATCTTGCTTCGTATTACGATAATTAATTGGAGAAGAAAGAAAAAGGTGCTTCGTCATATATTTATTGCTCATACACCGTCAAATTATAACTCGTGCCATTGTATCAAATGGAGTACTCGATGCATCAGATACAGCTAGAGTAATGAATTTCGATATTTTCGAACATTACTTACACAGTCCATATATGTATTTACGTTTCCTGATTATGAGAACTACATTTATTTTTAAATAAATACTGAAGGTATTAATGACATTTCATGAATAAATACGTACTGCATAATTAAATTTTGATATATAAAGGAAGTGATTCAATCATGATATTACTCATTATCAAAGTTAGTTTGAATGTTTAGAATATTTGTAGAAGTATAATATGATGTATTTGTAATTTTGAGAACAAAAATCATCTTTTTGATCAAATGTGGGATTGAAATTGTAATAAATCTATATTTTACGTAGTGTTGGATACATGAGATGCTCTTTTCTTTGTCAGGTGATTATCACAGTTAAAAGTTTATATTTCTTGGAACTCTTAAAACGTAATAGTTCAGACACTATTAATGTGATTGCCATGTTGTTTGGTTATCCTTATAATGGATTAGTCGAATTAGATAACAAACGTACAGTTATTGTATTATTGTTGAGCGTTTTCCTCAAAGATCATGAACTGATTTTCATAAATAAGATTGAAATATAAAAAAATAAGTAAATGTATTTCAAAATTTATTTTTGGACACTACAATAAGGCTTTTAAAATAAATCGTATTCTATAAAACTCACAATTATGAAATAAAATAAATTTAGAACATGGTCAACTTTATGAAGATGGTGATGCATGGACCATTTTCTTGAAGTCCCACATCTTTCTCTTCCGTTCACACCCAGAAAAAGGACTGAGGTCCGTTTGCTTTACTCACACTATTAATCCTTCATGTCCTGCGTTTCTCTTTCATTCAATATTCATGGGCAGAATTAAAGCCAAAAGGTAGAAGGGACCTGTTAAAGGAAAATCTCATAGACTCATTTCATTCCGTTCAAAGTGTAAAACGGTACACTCCCTACATAATAAAATAAAACAATAAGTTTTAGAAGAGTTTTTTTTTTAAATGTCATGCGAATATTGAGAAATCACCAAATAAACGTAAAAAAAAAAACAAAAATACATAGATTTATATGGTTCAGCGATGAATGGCTACATCCACGAAAATGAGACAGATTGCATCAGATAAGTACTCAGGTTACATTTGTTCCTATCGTCTAATGACATGAAACAGAATGAATAAATTACAGCAAGATAAGACGTCTTATACATCATTTTTCACTAAATCCTAGGTAATGAGCCCGAGAATACACTTTTGGCCCAATTCACCATCACCTCAATAAAGAAGTAACACATACCATTTGACCGCATATTTTAATAGATCTATAAATATTAATATAATCATATTTGGTATCGTTAGATTAATCACAACATACAATATTCAAATATCAAATTTTAATTTTCCAATAATATCAGTAAATAAAGATATTGTTGGTCAAAATATGTGTTGGATAGTGTGAAAAGTCAATTGTACAGATATTGAATATTAAAGTGGGCTAAAACTGGATTTAACATCTGGATTTACAATCATGTGGTGCCAAACAAGGATTTGTGCAAGATTGGATTTGAAATCCTAAAATCCCAAATTTTGGTCATGCCACACGCGGCCTAGAAACCTAGGACCGGCTTTGATTATTTATAAATGAAAAAAATAAGAGCATTGTTAGATGCAGTCCATTATTTACTTATACAGTCCGCATTTATTTATAAAATGACATTAATATCCTTCATATTTTTCCATAAATAAGGATATGTTACATACTTTAACTATAAATATGAATTACAAAAATAATATTGGATTATACCTATCAATTCCATGAATAAATAAGAGTGAACAGGTGTATATTGAGGGAACCCCACTATTATGCTGTAAAACAAATTCAAGTGTTCACCCATCTTTACTTCAAATGTTCTGGTCATTATAAAGTGTTTGAGAATTTGAGGATCTCAAATCGACGTACGTAAAGGAATTATAACCTTAATAATTCATACAATATGTAGGTAAGATGTCACATCGATTATTACAAAACGAAGCAAATGAAATCATAATTAGGCAGAAAATTCATATGAGAAATGTATAGACATTCCTTTAAATTTTGATAATGATAAGGTTAATTTATTAGAATGATCTGAACTGAATTTGAATATATGGATAAAACTTTTATGTATAAGCAGCTTGACGAAATACTCATTCGATCAAGATCAAGATAGGTAAAAAAGTACGAATACATATATTGGAAAATGGCTACCATTTGTATGCAAAAAAAGTTCAAGTTCCTCCAACATTCAATCAGGAAAAGTTCCAAAGGCTTTCAAAACCAGAAGAATATTCCGGCAGGTATTCCGACGAGAGCCGTATTCTGGGCGGGGAGAGAAGCATTCCCTGAGCCATATCCACTAGCAAGCTAGGCATGTTAAAGAGTGCCTCCTCATCAATAAACTCATACTGATCATAAACATCATTCAAACCATCAAAAGGAAACTCATCAGAAACATCAGCATCATTAGCTATCTCCTCCTTCATCAGCTCGGCTGCTCCGGCTGCCGCGCTGCGAATGTCGTCGGGAGAAGGCGTAGCCGGGACCGGGAAACAAGTAGCCCGATCGGGGAAGTTCAGTGTGGCGTCGTTTCCTCTTAAGGCCTGCGCTGCCACATCATACGCCGCCGCAGCCATCTCCGGCGTGGGGTAGGTTCCGAGCCATATGCGGCGGGCCTTGCGCGGCTCGCGGATCTCCGTCACCCATTTCCCGCCACGGAGCCTCACGCCGCGGTACCGTTTCTCATTTTCTTGAGAGCTCATTATATCAGATGTTTGCAGCTGTGATTTATACTTGTATAGCTGTGTATGAGCCTTTATATAGTAGTGAGTGTGTGAGGGTGATTTGATATGAACAAAAACCTAAAACCGTGGGGGAATCGTGGATGATCTGCCAGGCCATGTTTTATGCGCACATTTCATTTTTTGGGCCGGCTTGCAAGTTTTCGACAATGGATATAAAGAACTATACTTGTAATAATATGATTCGTAATTTCGTATGACTAGCATAGTGTTAAAAATTCTCAATTTTGCAGCTTTGTTATCTTCCTCTTTTCCTTAGTTTTCTATAATTTCTTCCCTTAGTCCCAAAACTATGTACTTAATGGGCTTTTTGTGGTTAATGGTTTGTAACTAAGGTCATTATGTTAAGTTCAATTTGTTACACCACATTTCAAAACAACACAACACTCATCAGCACTAATCAACATAACACATCACTGGTTAGCACAACAAAGCACTCATCTGGTGAATAGGGGGAGCTTAGTGATTATGCATGCTGATTCTGATTTATTTAATGCAAGTATAAATGAAATTTGAAGTTCTACATGCAAGGGGGAGCTTTGTTCTAAATCTGTATCAAAATACATGTTATGGTTTCACAAAATGCCAAAGGGGGAGATTGAAGAGTCCAGAAGACTCAGCATAATATAGTTGGCTATTTTGTAGAAGTTATTATGTTTAAACATACCGATGTTTAAACACTTGCTAAAACAGAATCAGAAATCGAGCAAGAGTATTGAAGATGATGTACAACTCTTATACAATCAAAGATGATATTCGAGAAAATCAAGATGATAAGTGAAAATTGATTTTATACTGATTGGATTAGCTAGAGAATATATAATAGAGTTGTATCTTAGTTAGGTTTAGTCTCAAATAAGGAAAGAATATATTTCTTATCCTATAGCTATAGAAGTAGAATATAGCTAGAAGACTAAGTATAGCTGTGATGAGCTGGACGAGCAGATCAGCTTTGCCGTGATTGAAGGATCGAGAAGATCAACACGGAAGCACAACATTGGACTATAAATATACAGAGAAGCTGCAACAACAAGTATCCATCTTACAAGAAAGTATTGTGCAGATCAGAATAGCTTTAAAGTTGGAGCAACTTATTGAAGGGAGTTCAATAGGCCTTTGCCATCGCCAGGAGTCTGAAAACAACAAGCCTTAATACTTCAGGGGAAGTGGTCAAGACAGCAACGAGGAGTTGCTGACCGGCAGTGAGGGGATCTCACGAATTCACACGGATAAGAAAAGTGTTAGATAGTTAATTGTTTGGAGAACATTGTAACTGATCTGAATTATTTTAGTGGATGATTTTCAGACTGGGCAAGGCCCCGCAGACGTAGGTGTTTTAGCACCGAACTGCGTAACCAATTCTTGTATTCTTTCTTTCAGTATTTATACTCTGTCTCATGTTTAAACATACGTGCTAGAATAGAAAGATTAGTTAAGAACTTTGTGAAACTGATCGATAGTAAATTTCAGATTTGTTCCAAAGACTAGGGGTATCTTTGCATTTTAGCTCTGCTTATCATCCTCAGAGTGATGGGCAAACATAGAGAGTTAATCAGGTGTTATAATATTATTTGAGGTGTTTTGTTGGGGAAAACTTGATACTTGGACAGCTAATCTGGGAGCAGCTGAGAGGTGGTAGAATACTTCGTTTCATTCCAGTATAGGGATGACCCCTTACAAGGCTTTGTTTGGAGTTAAGCCTATAATGCTACCATTTGTAGCATTGGCCGATTCAATGTTTACAGTAGTCCAAAAAGTAGGGGCGCAGAGAGAACAAGTGAATGTGCTGATACGGAAACAGTTATCTCGAGCTCAAGAACTATGAAGTTTTATGCCGATCAGAAGAGGGAAAAGAGCGAATTCAATAAGGGAGATTGTGTGTATATGAAGTTGCAGACGTATAGGCAACAATCTTTGAGTGGAGTCTTGAATATGAAGTTGTTTCAGAGATTTAATGGTCCTTTCCCGGTATTGCAAAGAATGGGTTATGTGGCTTATAAGTTGGAACTTCCTGCTACTCTGCTAAAATCCACCTTGTGTTCCATGTGTCTTTGCTCAAGTTACATAAGGGAGCTCCACCCTTAACTCCAGTGACTCTACCTCGTGTGCATATATTAGTGTTGAGTACGAGATATTGACACTAGCGGTGTATTTATGTTTATTCATATGCTTTTATAAATTGAATATATAATAACTATTAGAATTTTCACTAGTGGAATAATAGGCGGAATACGGCGGTTCCCCGGAGGTTGGACGGCGGTTTTGACCGCCGTCCATGGTGGCGCCGTGCAATTGGCGCCACCGATGCACGGCAGTCATAACCGCCGTGTATTGTTCCGGCTAAATTTCCGAGTTCGGAAATCTATCCGGATGTTTATAAATCCGGCTAAATTTACGAATTCGAAAAGTTAGCCTGATAGAACAAAAAAAATGCCGGCCGAATTGGCCGGCGAAATCAAAACCAACATAAAAACAGTTTCATCCCCAAACCATGGGTACTTGTGGATCGAATAGATCGTACCCGGAAATCCCAAAAACACAAACTATCATACTAATCTATTGATTTTCAGACTAAATCATATGAAAAACACATAATTTAAAGTCAACCTTTTGTTAGAAGAAGGAGAAGGAGGGAGAGAGGGAGAGGGAGAGGGAGAGGGAAAAGAAGGAGAGGGAGAAGGAGAAGGAGAAGAAGGAGAGGGAGAGGGAGAGGGAGAGGGAGAGGGAGATGGAGAGGGAGATGGAGAAGGAGAAGGAGAAGAAGGAGAGGGAGAGGGAGAAAGAGAATAAGGAGAAGAAGAAGAGGGAGAGGTGGAGAATGAGTGGGAGAAGGAGAAGAAGGAGAGGGAGAGGGAGAAGAGAGGGAGAGGGAGAGGGAGAGGGAGATGGAGAAGGAGAAGAAGGAGAGGGAGAAAGAGAATAAGGAGAAGAAGAAGAGGGAGAAGTGGAGAATGAGTGGGAGAAGGAGAAGAAGGAGAGAGGAAGAAGATGGAGAGGGAGAAGGAGATTATAACTTGCAAGGGGAGATCTGTTTGATAACAACCATCCGGCTAAGTTTCCGAGTTCGGAAACTTAGCGGGATGGTTGTAAAACGGCGGTTTCTTAAAAAGTCACGCGGAACCGCCGTGTAAACCATCCGGCTAAGTTTCCGAACTCGGAAACTTAGCCGGATGGTTTACACGGCGGTTCCCTTAAATTCACGCGGAACCGCCGTCTAACGGCGCCGTGTTCCGCCCTGATTCTACTAGTGTTTATTTAAACATGATTGTTAAATTGTGTGATGATTCTTTTAAAAACAAAAATAGTTTGATAAGTTCAAATATAGGATAAGTATTAATTTAACTGTGGTAGAAAAAGAATCCAACTTATACGTAGCTTTAAACCATTAAAATTCATTCCAAGCGGCAAAACAAAAAAGTAACTAAGAAATTTGAAAAGGATAAAGTTGAAAATTTACTGTAACAATATTAAAGATGCACCTTATCGTAGTATTTTAGAAAATCAGCGTTTTACATCAAATGCTTGGGAGAAATTATTATTAACCAAACATTATAATTAGAGGTTTGATTTGTCAACTATTTTTAGACAAAACAGATAAACGTTGTTGAAAACTATGTTCGCCAAACGGGACCTAAATCAACATGTGACTTAGTGGATGATCGAATGAGTTGGTTTGCCTACTGAGGAAGGCTCTTGGGAGGACAATACTTTTATTCAGTTTCAGTTCCCTGACTATAAATGTTGATGATCGTGAGGTTGCTAATTATTACTCCTTTGGGAAGTATATATCGTGAGTTGCTCAACTTAAGGACAAGTTTTCCAAGAGAGGGGGATTGTCATGATCCAAGAAGATTGTGATGGCACATTGGTAATTTTCCTGCTTGTTTGACTATTGACTTCATGTAAATAGTAGTTGGGAGAGCTAGTCATGATTCTGTGCAGGCATGAGCGGATCTAGGGGATTGCCGGAGGTGGCGGCGGCGGCAAATCCCAAATTTTAGAGCTCGAGGTTAATTTACTATAGTTCAAGCGGTAGTATGGTGGATTTGTAATGGAGAGCGATCTCCGTGTCGAGACATAGTCCTATTTAAAAACCTCATTAATTTTCGTCTGGTTTCGCCACTATATAGGTGGTTTCGCCTTCGGAAAGTGCAAAATGGTTGCGGGATGATTATATTAGGCAAGTCATGATTGTAGCTAGCTATGTTTACGAATTTGGAAAACTCTTCATAGCTGCCTAGGACAGATATCTTTCTTATTCATTTATCTGATTCCATCTTTCTCCCTTTTCGTTTATGTCAAATTCTTGTTCAATTACCATTTTATTGTGAGAATTAATTAATCTGTAAATCTGACACCTGAAGTGAAACCCTAAAATCACCCGAACTCCCTCACTTAGTCAAATATTTGCCGGAAATTTCCACCAAACCCATCACAAGAGTAAGGTCACTAGCTAAGATGAATGAGGTTATGAGTCAAATGACAGAGGTGTGAAATGGATCGAGCACAAATATTCTTGAAATTTTTGGATCAAATTAAAAATATAATTCATTTTTGGGTCTTCGTTTAATACTAGCTAGCTAAATACATATGAGTTAAGTTATATTTAATGCTTTGATCAGTAAAAAATATTCAACTGAAATTAATTAAAAATCTTTAACATAACTTATAATGCTTTCGAGTCACGTAATTCTTTTAAACCACAGATTCTTAATCGTTTAGTCTAGTTAATTAAGAAATATAGAATAAGCTAACTTTTTGTCCGCTTATTTATAACGATATTTATACATACACCGTACTTTGAATTAATAATCGAGATCAACCAAATACCTAACCTATAACCGTTAACGATTTCATTCTTCAGCTTTTGTCTACACTCGGTTATTTAAACTGGGTGGTTAGATCATTTCAGGAATATATTCCTAAAGTTTACCTAACATCTGAATTCATATAAAATCCAGATATGGTCAAATATAGTAAGCAGAATCTAAATGCAGAACAAATAGGATGGCGCAAACGATAAATTATGTATAGCTTCTTTCGCAAATTTAAGCAGGTTAATCTCTGATAGATACGACTATCCCGTTTAATGGTGGATTTAAGAATTTATATTAGTCCATGTGGTAAATAGGCAGCTACATAATGACGAAAGAATTGCACAGGATTAAAACTTATTCCTGGTGAATTGTAGAAGACGATCAGAATTAAAACGTATTCCATCAACGTCGGTGAACAGTAATTTCGGCTGTTCGGCCGCCGAGAGACCAGGCGGACGCCTGGGTTAGACTAAAGATACATCCGCCTCTAGTTATGTTGGGTGAATCCCCGTTTTTTTGTCTTACTAAATTGAACTGAATTTAAAAATTATAGGATAGATATGAATTGATCTGATATGAAATGAACTTAAAAAATATTAAATAGAGATAAAATTTAGTATGTTGAAAATATTAATAATATAATTAAATCAATCTAAATTCCATCAAAATTTAAATTGAATATTTTTAAAATAAATTGGGGATAACGAACCATTTACAAACGGCATGTGCATTTCAATTATCATGCTCGACGACGCATCAATCTAGTAGGGGTATCTAAGCTATACAAATAGCAGTTAAATAATGTTGATACTGATCACATGAAAATATTTGGTGAAGGTATCTAACCAAATATGTTGTTTTAACAATCCCTCATATAACTAATATTTGCGTCAGTTACTATATACACTGGTATATGATGTGGACGGTACTCTAGCAATTACATGTAGTTAAGTAGTTATTTTAATTTTACTTATCTTTATTATATACTCTTTTTATATAACCTAACATACGCCCCTCTCACTGTATAACCACTCACGTTATCACCTTTAGTCTAGAACCGCCTAAATATATCCACATATCCACATACGATATTGATATAAAATGCGAATCCATCTTGTTCCTATCAACTTTCTAACATGTATAAAAACAATCCATCCCGTCTCCATTTAGTTTTTAAATGATTCCTTATACAACTCTAAACATTAAGTTTCTAGTTTGAAATATTAGAGGTATGAGAATTTCTCTAGATAGATTAATTGACTTAGTGCAGAATCACAAGATTGAACTATTATGCCTAACAGAACCATGGCATAAGAATAAAAAATGTGATACTTCCAGAAAAAAATTACACTTTTTCAATTCGTTGTGTTTTCAAAGTGAAAATTTTTGGATCATGTGTGGAATTCTCAACTACAGATAACAATTAAACAAGATCACCCAAAATTCTTATCTATTAATGTTTTCAGTCATAGACTAAATTCATCAATGGTGAGAATTTTTGTTTATGCATTAAGAACCATCCAAAGTAGACAATTCATGTGGAAGGCACTATCTGCATTGAATCTTGATGAGTCCTTCCTCATAGGTGATTTTAATACTAAAAAAACATCCTCTAAGTACAATAGACATGCTCAACCTAGAAGCAAAATCATGTCTGATTTTAATCACTTCATTGCTTCAAAAACTCTTCTAGAAATTAACTCAGTTGGAAATGTTTATACATGGTCCAATAACTGGTTGATTCATACAATACAGAAGCTAGATAGATTTCTGTCTTCTCAGTCTTGGTTGTTGAATTTTCCATCTTCTTCAATCTAAGTACTCAACAGAGACACTTCTGATCACTCTCCCTTACTTTTTACAATGGGTAACAATATTATTTCTGCCCCTAGATCTTTTAGACTTATAAATGCATGGTTAAATAGGAAAGATTTCATTCCATTAGTCAACAACGACTAGAATCTTCCAATAAATAAATCTGGCATACTTGCATTTTTTCTCAAACTAAAAAGGTTGAATCTTACTAAGGCCCTGCCCAGTTCGACTTATTGCAACACATTTCAACATAGTACAACACTGGTCAGCACAGCAATGTTCAGCTCAGCGCATTTAAACTCTAATGTACACCATTTTTATGTTTTGTAAAAATGATATTAATTAAGTAAAATTGTTATTACTTAAGTAATAAACATTATGTTTTTTCTTCAACTCAAATGGACACTATTCAACACTTTCAGCACTATTCAGCACAAGATCAGCACAACACATCACAAATCAGCACAACGCTCATCAGCACAACACAACCCTGATCGACACAGCACAACACTGATCAGCACAGCACAATGTCAAATAAGTTGAATTGGACAGGACCTAAATCTTGGAATAAGCTGGTTTTTGGGAACATTGACAATAATGTTTCTCAATCTGCTGAACTTCGAGATTACAGGAGATAGTCTACGACCTTGATAGCTCAATTGATGAGCATGTCAAGCTCAGCAGACTTAAAGCTCTTCACCTAAGATCCTCAAAAAGAAAAACAATTCTAGAAACAAAAATCCAGACTGAAATGGCTCAACTCAGTCAGAGAAAAAAGATGCGGTCTAATCATCACAAAAATTCAGGATTCTAATAGAGTTTGGCTTGACAATATCTCTGACAGAGAAAATGAAGTTGTCCAAGACTTTACTAATCTATTGACATAACATGTTAGTCTATTGAATGATGAATTCCATGATCACTTCATCAGTCAAATTCCAAAAAGTATCATTGTTGAGGATAATGAATATCTCATTAGACTAGTTACTCTTGAAGAATTAAAGGAAACTGTTTTTAATATTAATAAAAACAGTAGTATCAATTTGGCCTATTTCTATGAACAACATCAGTTCATTGTTGAATTGGATTCCGTAACTGCATCTCCATGATCCACAATCCCATTACCGCACATTGGAAACTTTTCTAATTGTGTGATGAAACCAGTCAAGTGATCAAAATTAAAATGGTGCATACTCACAAGGAAATCTTCCAGGTAATTTCTCTTGCAAAGTTAGCCTTATAGCAAAAGGATTGTTCAGTTTTAACTGGGGTCTTCTGCCCTCCAACATTTTCTTGATCTAAGTCCAGCTTCCTTAAGTTAGAAGTTGAGCTCCATGGCTACTCAGAGTGCACTCAATCAAGCTCCACAACATTCCCAGTCCCTCCACGCAATATCCAACCGAAGGCTTTTCTCTAATGATCTCTTCAACCGAGTTATTAGTTATCCGGGTCACTTTCTTTCTTACTTCTTGGTGCCGCTTTGAGTTTTGATTTGTCAATTCTCTAATAGGTTTTGAATTGTAAGTAAGGTAGACTATTCTTTTCTATGGAGAAGTTCTATTCTTTTGAAAGTATTATCATGCTTTTAGGATTTTTATGCTTGCTCAAAATTTGCCATAAATTTGAGCATCCTCATGTAATTCTCGCCGTCTAAGGCTTTATAAGTTCGGGAAAACCTAATACAATTCCCCCTTCCCCAGTCTTTGAGATATCTTAAAAAATAAAAAAATTAAGTATATTTGAGGAGAAATTATAAGATTTTTTTATTAGAACTGATAATGACGAGATTGTTTATGAGTTCCGATCTTTCGATATACAAATGATCAAATAGTCACTTTCATCGATCATATATCATTACGATACTTGATCAATCAATTTTCAGAGAAATACATGTCAATTACAATTAAATCAAAACATTTTTAAATGAGAAAACGTACATAGAAATGCAAATTAGTTCCCTATCACAAATTCAAAGTGTAATACATATGCAAGCGTGATATATGCAAGATTGAAGTACGTACCTCTAACATTTTAAATGTAAAAGTGTGTATTTCCTTACTTAATTGTACAAAACAATATCAATTTAGTTTTAAATATTTAATATTTCTATTATATAATAGTAAAAATAATATGTATCACATATTCACACATGCTGACATGCACGTAACAACATGCTCACCCGCAGAGCCAAATTCACATTTACTTTCGTCGCTTTCATCAGGTTTTTCAAAACTTTCAAGAAGAAACATTTTCTGAAATTCCTGTAAATGATGAAATGATATAAGCCTGCTGCAACAATAAATACCAATAAATTGATGGTTATAATTACCAGTCGGACAAGAAGGACTCAATTTTGGTGGATCCACAAGTGTTTGCGGGTAGACCTACATCTTTTGGCCACATTGAAAAATATTTTGAGGGGTGGGTCTGACGCAGAAATGGATGACTTTGAACAAATCTTTGATGATTCTAAAGGCGAAAATTTAAACTGATTCATGTTTTCCCAGAACAAATATTGCGCTAAAAAGCAACTAATTTGATGCAAAATCATGCATCTAATCTCTATGCAATCGTACGTGTCGTCCCACAGAGTCACAGACAGACAAGATATGAAAACTAGTTCGAGATTTTGCTGTTAAGGTTTTCCGTTTCTTGAAGTGACCCCTGCCCCATTGATTGCTAACTTTTATTTCCTTTATTTTCATTCAGAAACTTCAACGTTATTGTCTATTTGTATTTTTTAAAAAATATATTTTATTTTCTCCTTTTGAATATTATTTTAAAACAAATGATAAGAAGTAGTCAGTTGTTTAAATAACTTTTATATTTTTTGAAATCCTTACTTAAATAAAAGTGAAGTGAAAGTTGAAGTGTATTTATTAATTAACTTACTATAATTCCAAAATGATGTTGCAACGTCATTTGGACAAGTGATTTAGCAACGTCATTTCAATGTAACGTCATTTAAATTTACGAGTTTTGTCTATTTAAAAAAATTTAATTCACTATTATGCCTCTAGTTCAGTACAAGATTTTTAATATAAACACTAACTCAAATACTAAGTCGGAATTGAAATTTAAGCGGTTCAAATCTCGCTCCCCCTCTCTCACACCCCCAAACAGTACTTTTCCCAGATCTAAGCCGGGGAGGGACCGCCGGCTCGCTGGAGACGGTTTCCCAGTCCACCCATACCCTAATTTCATACCTCCCCTTCTTACTCCATACCTGTAAAATCTCACTTCCAAAATTTACGGTTCTCGGAAAGCAAAGTCAACGCCGGAATACGAACAGGAACTCGCAGAGGTAAGCCTACCATGATGGCGAGGACGTCGACCCCGATTCACGCCGTCCGGAGACGTCATCTAGCAGATCGGAGAGCCACAATCGAGACAGAAATAGACGGCCACCAACCGTCGATTGTCACCGGATTTTCTATCCAATAGCTACAGTTTCCAAGTCGTAAATGCGGCGCCACTACGAGACAAAATCTGCTTTGGGCTGGTTCGGCCGGCCCGGTCCGGTTTACCAGTCGAGTCGGGTCGGTCGGTCAAGTTTCAGTTCAAACTAGTTCAGACTAGTTTCCATTGGATCTAGCATCATTAGATTGATCAGGAGGTTTGTTACTTCTTGAGGTTTCTTTCAGTTTCTTAGTAAGAATGGGGTTCTTTTTTCTTTGTTGAAATTTATTTTCCAGTTTTTTAAGGTATAGGTGAATGGGGTCTTTTGCTAAAATATTGGAGTGAATGTGATTTTCTAATTTTAATTAGTTTTCCGACGGATCCTTTTGCTTTGCTAATCTTTGATTAGCTTCCGATCTGGTTTGTATAGTTAGAAAAATTTCGAGTCAATGTTGTTTGCATACTTACGGTTGGCTATGTTGTTACTAGATTGGTAGACCGGTAAAGTTTAGTTTATACTGTGTTAGATTGCATTTGCTCTATCTAGTATTTGGCCGTCATCCAATCATACCATAGTTGGTTGGAATTGCTCTAGTAACGATCTTAATTCAAATATATATGTTTTTAGTGGGATATGATTTGGAGTGGGTCTTTTTGCAAAATTTTCCTGACTAATTTATGGAGTATACTTGCCTATTTGTTTGTCATGTCCTTTCTATCCCGTGTTTTGGCGGGATGGAAGACCCTTTGAGCTTTGATCTATGCATACAGTAGAGGAAAAATCCAAATTTTTTGTAGGTTTGACAACTTACTAGTGGTGTCTAGCTCTGTACATAAATTTCATAAATTTTGAGTATTTATACTGCGAGTTAAGCATATATTACATGTCATGTAGTTTAGATACGCTCGGTATTAGACATAGATTTTCTTACAATATATCCCTTTTTTAGTAGTACGTGTAGTCACCCTGAGGTAAAGTAGTAGTACGACTAAACAAGAATCACTCTGCATCTCATTCAAATTGTCACAGAAATCCCAAAAAGATTTTATGTGTATTATTGAGTTTACCCAAACTCTATCATATATTTTTACTGCTTTTATGAATGTTGAATAGTCGTGAATAATCCTCCGGCACACATGAAATATTCTAAATATTCTGACTTTTATTAAAAGTACTACGTCGGAATGGGAATTTATCGATCTCCTTGCTGCCTAACAGTTAGGTCGCTACTGAATCATCTCCTATGTATAACTTTAAGGCTGCGTTTCTGATTGTCCAAGCAAATTTGATTGATGGTTGAACTCTGGTCACGAATTCGGTTAAGAAACTGTCGCTGATGATTAATTCTTCAGCTTTGTATCTCTCAGAATCAGTTTTATGATTAAAAATCTCGACCTCCTCCTTTTCCTTTTATAACATTATTGGACAAAATATATTCTTGTGCCGCACTTTAACATATTTTTGCTTATCTTAACAAAGTGGAATTAAAATGAAATATAAAATAATATACTAAAAATAATGATAGTATGACTAACTTAACTAAATCACATCTCATCAAAACTAAATTAAACTGTACTGAACTGAATTCTTTTAATAATTTGGGGGGAACGGTTGTCCTAAATTATTTTCAACTCTAATTATTATATCATAACAAGTCTATTGGAGAAGACAAAACCATTGCTAGTCTAATTTTAACTAGGAAAAATTTCAGCACCTCTAGATTGCTTTTTTCTTACATGTTTAAAATTTTTAAATCTAAACAAGACGAATAAAATCATAAATAAATTTATTAAATAACATCTTACGTAAACACTTTAATCCAGTGGCAAATCTATTCTAGTTTATAGTAGGCACCAGTCAACCATCAGATCTACCGGATAGGCTATAAACAATAGTTGATGGCCTAATTCTCACCGTAAAGCCTTCGCCACTTATACTAACGTCTACCCTAATTTTAATTTTTAGATCCGCTACTGCTTTGATCAGGCAAAAGTACTTGACATTCTCTTCCGAAATCCATCATGATTATCTGATTTGTATATTAATTAATAAAATTTGCAACTAATATTTCTTAATATTATAACATCACCCAATCAAATAAATTAAAGTTTAATTGACGATTAATCTATATCATATTAGGTGTTGTCACTTCTCGATCGAGCTGCTCTCATATATTGTGAATGCTTAGATTCTGTTTTTATCAGTGATGGTTGCTCGTAAGAGATAGTGAGGGTTGTTCACCAGTGGTTTCACCCAATTAAAACAAACTTTAAGAATTCAAACTAATTAATAATTAATGAGTTCTAAATGTTAAAGTGTTTTTGTTAGAGTCTGATTTCCATGTGACTCTTCCACCAAACTTAAACCATGAGTCTAACCTGACTTTTCTTTATCGGTTTATAACAATCCAAAATTATTCCCTCATAATTAATTTATTAATTTCGAACTTACGGTTTTGAGAAAAATGACAGGAACGATCATTATGAAATCAAACAAGGTGTCGTTTCTTACTTATATTTTAATTTCTACAAATACGAAAGGGGAACGACTGTGGTATTGATGTGCGCTAATTAAGGAAGTTTAGCAAGATTTTTTGTGTGAAAATCTATGAGAAAAGTTTAATTTGTATTACTAATCACTACCACAAAATGATGACATTAAAGGCGGTTGGTTCAAGAGGGAGCAAGGCGGATGTCTTCCGCCTTTGTTGGGTGTGCCGGTAAATTAAAAACCATCTAAAGCGGGTCCTCTTCCGCCTTAAAAGATTCAGAACAACTTACGATATCGTAAGTCCATTTTATCGTGTAAGAGAATGAATAAACGGAATAGTTTACAATTTCGTAAGTCAATTTTGTTGTATAAAAACAATGAACCAACGAAACAACTTGCGAAGTCGTAAGTCAATTCTTTTCCAGTAAAAAAAATGCGCTCTCCGATTGGAGAGCTCCGGGCAGCTATATAAATAATTCCGGCCAAAATCTTCCAGCATCAAATTGATGAATCTGTACAAAAATCCAAAAGAATCATTGAACATCAACCCAATTCGATCAACAACCGTCTCTAACAATAAACATAACTCAATCTGTAAAATAAAGAGAAAAACCCATTAAATCTCAACATGATTCATCAAAAAACATCATCCAACATCATCCAACAACTCCGAATTCAAAATACCCATTACCTTTAGAATCGAAACATATCATCACCATGACTGTTTTCACCATAGCCGATAAAAAAAAATTCAGATCTGGAATTTTGGGGATTAAGAGATCGATAGTGGAAGAGATATTTGGCAAGAAGAAGAAGAGATAGGGAAGAATCAAATTGGGAGGATTGATAAGGATGTCTCTATTGGTTGGGAATGAGATATGTGAATCTCAGAAGGAAGAAGAAGAGATAAGAGGTAAGATAAGAAAAAGACTTACAAATAAGATAGTTATGGGGAGAATCATATGGCCTTGCGATTCTAGTTACGATATCGTAAGTTAATCATATATCGTATACCACCTTGCGATTCCAGTTATGAATCCGTAAGGTATATATTTTTCATAGCCAAAAATATGATAAAAATTAACCAGTTAGGCGGACTACGTTGAGATATCGTAACAATAACATACATTATAAAAAAAGTCTCATGAATCATGTTACGATATAGTACAAACATTCGACACATATAATACTGGAAAGAATTGGGTTGCTATCTCGTAACTTCATATTATTTCTTGTCGATTTTGCCAGCGATATCGTAACAGAATTTTTTTCCCAAGGCAGAAATTTTTTAAACGCCTTGAACGTTAAATTTGAAAGGCACATAATTTTTCGCCCTAAACCGTGTCTTTTCCGCCTTTCATATTTTTTTATCAATACAGGCGGTATAGGTTACGATATCGTAACCCGATGGGAAGGCGGAAAAATTCAATCGGATACAAACGCCTTTATTTTGTGCCTTCAATGGCCGTTTTTGTGGTAGTGAATCTATTATCATTTAAACTACTCATTTTTTATATATATTATAGCTTAACATTTATATTTCAGATTAAGAATGAGACATATGTTCTCCTTAGGTTATTTAGGGTGTATTTGATTGGAGAGAATTTTGAGAGTCTGGATTTTGCTTCAGGATCGATTTTGAGAGTTTGAGTTTTGAGATTTTGAGAGTTTAGTTTGTAAAAACCTTGTTTGGTTGGGTTGAGATTTTGTAAGTCTGAACCAAAATTTTTGATTGGTTTTTAAGATTTTGCAAATTTGGACTTTGGGAACAAAAATAGGATTTTGCAAGATTTCGTGAACCAAACAAGTTTTTGGAAAATTTGACTTTGAAAGTCCAGTTTTCCAAAAACTTGTCCGACCAAATGCACCCTTATATTTTTATGGTTTAATCCAATATAGTTAGTATATAATTTGAAAATTATCAAGTTAATGTTAGTTATACAATTAAAGTCTTCTTAAATATAAACTAAGGGTATTGACATGTCTGTCTGACTAAAACAAATTATTGAATCATAGATCCATCAACTAGCCTAGTCTACAAAAATGAGTTTCCAGACCTGGATTCTCCAATTCTCACATGACTCAGCTCGGAAGCCAACAAAATTTTACTAAACAAAAGTACCAGTTGGAAAAATTAAACATGTAGACAAACAAGTTCGACTAGTATCTGATAGAAAAGGATCCACTAAGTACGTATGCACTTTCCTACTTATCTAGCTATACCTACTAAAGCAAACAAAAAAAGGAAAAAAGAAAATAAAATAGAGAAAATGAGAAAATCCCATTCCTTACAATGATCCCCATTCTGAAGAAACTATTATGAGGCGGGTGAGACGCGTGCAACAGTAGTGAGGTGCGTGGGTCAAACGAGCAACCGTTTGCGACAGTGCCTAGAGGATTCAGTGCACTAGCCCATGTGTTTGACCTGGATTCGTCCATTTTCGGCTCAATCTGAGGAGAATCATTTCCATTTAGTGGTTCCTGACAAATATGATAGAAACAAACAACAGTTTAACGATCGACGTCGGTTGACGGTGATGCGGCAAAGATCTTGGCTACATGATCGTTGATCTGAACTGCACGGCGTCGGGGTTTGGTCCAGCATAGCAGCTACCAGACGCGAGCAACGATAAAAACCTTGAGTTCGCCAGAGAATCGATAATCTTTGGGGTTTCACTTTCAACTTTGTAAAGATCTACGGTAAAAAAAAAAAATTGCATGTGTGATATTTTTTCAAAGTTTATGATACAGTTGTGACTTTTTTTTCTTCAACATCCATCACACAAAAATCAGAGTCAGTAATATAAATCTTACTCGATATATATTATTAAAATTACTGACAGATCAAATATATCGTCAAAATAGTATTCTTGTCACAGATTCCAGGCAAGCCGTAAAGTATACATAATCTTACTATTTAGTAGTGTCAGTAAAATTATATATAGAGTAAAACTATATGTACGTAGAGCAAATGATTAATAGAGAAAAAAAGAGAGTAAAATATAGTAATATATATTAGTCAACAAACAAAGTGTAAGACATCTGTGAGATGAATTAAATCAATCTTTTGTTTTTTGAAGGGTGAGATGAATGAAATCATTAGCTAGTTATAAAACACATGAGTATAACAAGATTGAATGTCATAAAGTTATTGAATAATATATTTTGTCAACCTTCATATTATATTATAATAACTTAAGAAAAAGCATTCTTAACTTTGCCTGCTGTATATCATTTTTATCCCCCAGTCGGACGAAGAAGATGAAAAAATTCAAAACGCTTTTACTCAGTATGACAGAGGACATGCAATATGCAAGTGGCATAAACTCGCACCACAATAGCCAGTCCAGCTCGGTACCAGGTGTAGCGCTTTCACAATAGCGTGTGCGGGTGTGACGTTTTCTCTTTTACTCGAATGGAAAACGTAGCGGCAGAAAGAAACAGTAGTCCAATAAAAGCCCTAGCAAATTAACCACGAATTCCCCACGGTTTTCGTTTTTCCCATCTCACGTCACCAAACCATCACCTCACGCATATATAAATAGACCCAGACCCCCTCTCCTTTTAGAAACCAATCCCAATCAAATACTAACACACTTTCTATATATATATATTTACACACACTCAGCGGTGTGTCCTAGATTACCCCTCATGGATGAACCCACCTTGGACCACCATGAAAAACCACCATCTCCGCCGCCGCCTATCGAAGCGGTGACGTCATCTTCCGGTGGCGCTGTGGTGTCGCCGACAGGGAAGCGATCATCGATGTTCAGAGGAGTGAGGAGCCGGAGTGGGAAATGGGTGTCGGAGATCAGGGAGCCGCGTAAGACCACGCGGATATGGCTGGGGACTTACCCTTCGCCGGAGATGGCGGCTGCGGCCTACGACGTGGCGGCCAAGGCCTTGAAAGGTAGTGATGCTGTCCTAAACTTTCCCGATCGTTTCAGTTCTTTCCCGGTCCCGGCCTCATCTTCTCCGACTGATATTCGCAGCGCCGCTGCAGCAGCAGCCGAGATGATGAAGGAGAAGATCGTAGCTTCCCAAGAGGAGACAGTTGGTGGTAGTGGTGGTGGTACTGAAGGAGTTTCACCACCAGCACCAGCACCACCACCAGTTCCTCATGATGCTGGTGGTAGTCGTGAAGGAATTTCACCACCGGCACCACAGCCAGCTCCTCACAATGTTAGTCGTGAAGAGAAAGGCAGCTGTGCTGGTGGTGAAATTCCTCGCGATCAAATTGACATTGATCTCGAGGAATTGAAGGGTAGCTTAAAGTATCGGGAAGGGGAGTTTATTGATGAAGATGTAGTGTTTGATATGCCTAACCTGCTGGTGGATATGGCGGAGGGGATGCTTGTTAGCCCACCAAGACTGAGCCCTCCCACATTAGATTCCGATGATGGTGAAATTCTTTGGAGCTTCTTTGATGATGAGAAGAGAAGTGGTGATTGAGAAGAAGATGTTCATCATCCCCATTTGGGCCATTTCATTATCAAGCAAGTTTTCTGTACCTTGTCATACATCTGAGGGGTTGATAGGTACAAGCTGGGATCATTTTATTTACATGTTACGAATGTTTTATCCATGTTAGTCCTTTTTCCTCGATCGTTGGGGTTTTCCATATGTGTGATCAAATATTAATGATACACATGAATAGCCTTATTGTGTGAAGTCAATTGCTTCAAAACATATTTTACCACCGATAACTTTGATTATAATCATCTCAGCGTACTTCACGTATGTTCTCCTCAAATTATTTGAATACTTTTTCAACCACAGTCAATTTTTTTATTGAAAGTTCTATCAATTACATTTCTTATGTTCTATTCTTACTTTCACCAATTGCTATTTTTAAACATGGAGTTAAGTTTAAACAGAATATAAAGAACACACATAACTGTTGACGCTGTTCGATGTAAACACACCTATATCTACGAGATTTTACCCAATCTGAACATCATCCACTATAATAACAAGTACAAAGAGGTTACTTGCTGCTCTCAATGACCACCTCTCCTGAGGTTTCAAAACTGTGGTTTTCAGACTCCGGTGATGAACGAAGGTTGTTGATTGATCGACTCAAACTACTCCAATGATCAAGATATTATGAGTGCAGAATACTCTGTGTGTAATTCTATAACTTACTGGAACAACATGCGTCTATCTTTATAGCTATTGGCCGTGTCTGTCTTTTAACACACACGACTGGATCTAGTACTCTTGCTATACTAGAAGTCTATAGCTAATCTGTTGTTTGGATCTGGTATCTTTCTATAACAGATACAGAATAAGACTAATCAAATCTACCCTACAACTCTATAATTATGCCTAATCTGATTCTACATTAAACTGATTCCAGCGGCCTATCTTCCATGGATTATATATGAGTGGTACTGAGATACAATGACTGTGATTCAATTTCTGATTCTGACACGAATGTTTAAACTCAGTAGTTCCCAACAAAGTAGCCAATCTCAAAGTCCTCCATCTGCTACACTTTTCAGTTATTATGATGATCGACAACATTTGCAAGACTACACACACATGAATATCATGTGTTGTTTTCATTTTCCATGAAATCATATCAAGTTTGATTAAAAATATCGAGAATATATATTTATATATAACATAATATAGAATACCATGTGTTAATCATATTGAATGGATAAAAGATGCCAAAACTTAAATAACATTTTTTAATTAATATAGAATAGATTCCAACTCTTATATAATTTATAATTGGGATGTAAAAATCTACAATTATTTGGTTCGGATCATCTCATTGTCACCCTAACTTAGTTAATCTTTATAAAAAATTTGCTAAAACCTTTTAAAGAAAAATATTTTACACATCAGACTACCAGCTACTTTTAAAATATAATAATTCGTTTAAAATAAAACACATCAATACGTTAATGGCATAAAAGTTATACAATTACATGAAATTTTGCTAATATTACTCTTGCCCTCGGCTACTCCCTCCGTTCTAGTGGGAGGAGGAAGAGAAAAAAAAAATTGAAGTTAAAATTAAGGATTGTAATATGAGTAGAGTAGATTGAATCTCAGGCGAAAGTGAATGAAATGAGTAGAGGAAAATGAACGAGTATTACAATAAAAGAAAAATATATAATTTGAATTTGAACATTCAAAAAGAAAAGTCGTGAAAATTCAACCTTGGAACGGAGGGAGTATTGATGGAGGATATGCCACTAAAACTTTCGCTATAAACTCCAGATGAGGGAGAGAATCATCAACATTGTTTCTGTATATTAATTATTCCTGTAAAGTCTGTTTGATTCGTACTACTTTAACCTTTGTACAATGTTTCTGTCGACTGTTAAAAATTCACCCGACTGTTCTCTTTTTTATGTGAATTCACGTATTAATTCAACCTTGTCCTCTTACACACGCCAACTATGTGTGTTTGTGTGTGTGCGCCCAGGAACTGCATCACTCTGAGTCATGTTCTGGTGCCAATAATTATGCACACTCTGAAGGGGTAATTCAATTGTTCCAAGGATATAACATTTTCACCTTTTCAATATCGTTGAGCCTCCATTTAACTCTTTTTTTGTCTGAATTCAATTTAATATAACTCAATTAAAAATAATTACTTCTTCCGTTCCGGTTGAAGTTGCACACTTTTTCTTCTTTTTTTGTGCCCAATCCAAATTACACATTTTCCCTCTAGTTCATTTTTCTCAACTCATTTCACCCATTTTTTTCTTGAATTCAGTTTCCACCATACATTTCACCAGGGGCGGATCTACTTGTATATTGGATACATACCAAAATTTCATAGAGTAGTTAATAATTATTGAGTAGTGGGATTTTTTAACCAAATTTATTAATTTGTAATGGAGCCATACAAAAAATTGAGAGAAGCCGATAATGATTAACCTGTTGAAGGTTTTAGTTATTTCAACTTATTAATTCGTCATATATAGTATCGATCTTGTGTTCTTTCCAACCATATCATGAAAAATTTGTTAGATCTGCCACTACACTTTACAATCTAAAATTCAACTTCTATTTCCTCTCTGATTTGACTTGGACGGAAGGAGTATAAACATAATTCCACATAACAATACATTTGTTTCAACGACCACACTAGAACTAGATAGGACGCTAGTACGATATCGACTGAATTATGAGGCTTTTTTTGTGGAAAAAAGTTAGTGATAAGAGAATCAGCAGTGATATACAAAGGACAAAATGGTTTAAATTTTTAATACTACTACTATACATCATATTTTTGAACCTAATAATTGCCCGTTAGGTACCGTTGTTTTAAACTAATGCAAAAAGAAATATGCCGACGTTATACATAACCTAATACATTTTATCCATATATATCGTATTTTCTCTCCAATTATTATGCGGATTAATTTATATTATTTGATCAGAACAAATTTTGAGGAATTTGGCAACACTAAGATGATGTGACTGATAAAAATAAATAATATAAAATGTCACTCTATAGATTGTAAAAGTTTTTTTTATTGAAGCATTTAGTCCCATTCGAGCCTTAACCAACCTAACGGTCTCTCAAGTCACAGTGGCGATGAGGACGTTGAGTGAGGGGCCTGAGACATCAGATCTTAACTTGCATCTGCTTTTTTGCTCAGCATTAACTTGCATCTGCTTTTTTGCATCTGCTTTTTTTTTACATCAGTATTTCATTTGGCGTAGTTCAAAATACCAATGAAATGACACTACTGTCCCTGTAAGTTGTCTAGTTTTTCAAAAATCTAATAAATCGAGGTCATTTTCGTATTTTTACACCGTATTTTGAACTAGAAGAATAAAATATTGGATTGTGTATAGCAACATCCTAATATTATTGTACGCATATTTTAAAAGGTGGAGATTCAAGCAACATGTGGTATGTAAGATGGGCTCAAAATTTATGTGTTATATATTTCATTGAATAGGTTGGGAATCGTCCAATAACGATTACAACAATGAAATCAATCCAGTCTAAAAATTATATTAATGGATAATCAAATTAAATGCTAATCGGATTAATTGGTCTATTTCAAATAAGAGATCTATAAAATTGAAATATTGTTATCTTGAATATTAGTTGGACATGACAAAAGACATCAACCGTTTAATAAGGGATTCGTATTCAACCTCAATCAACCTATAAATTAGAGATCTGCAATACCACAAAAACATTGACCAGTATCGTTCAAGAGTAAACATATTGGTCTAAACTGTAGACGCATTAACCGAACATCCAAAAACTAGATCTAGTTAATAGAATCTAAACGGTCTCAATCTAATTACAAATTGAGTCAGGGTTTCAGTCAGAAAGATCGACAGAGATTAAAAATTAACTTGATAAAAAGTTCAAATCTGGAAGATCTAAACATTCTGTATAGAAAATTCACAAATATTCAAAAACAGACATTTATAAGCACGATTGAAGATTATTTCACATCTCCCAAGATTAGATTCAGGGGAGATGGAGAAGAAAATGAAGATACCTATGGATTTTTTCAATTAAAGTAAACTATATGGAGTCCTCATACGTTGTATGATACATGCAATAATTTTCTACGAATCAGTTTATAATATTCGTACACCTTAATAATAATATAAGCTTAATATAGATTCAACGGCGAGTGTGAAATCAAACAAAAGCTGAAGAACAAAATCGGTTGCAGTTAGTTAGGTATTCGGTTGCTATGGATACTACGTCTAGATTCTTCGTTATTATATATTCAAACTTAATTAACGTAAGGTGGTCAATAAAGCCAATATATTCATGCTCCAAAAATGGATTCTGTGTGTCCCAGAAATGATTTCAGGAAACAAAAAAGTAGTGGACTAAAAAGAGCATTTCAAAATTTGAAAGATGCTCGATAATTGCGATCGAGTTCCCTATTCAAGCTAGGATATAAAAGATAACCGATGGAGTAGTTAAACTTTGATAATAAATTATAAGTAAACGAATGAAATTATTCTATTAGGAAAGATATCATTTAAATTTATTTTAAAATATTTTAATTACATTAATGTTATTTCATTTAACTCGGACTCTTTTTGCTCAAATGTTGGATACGTATTCTGTCTGTCTAATCCATATTTTTTCCAAAGGGTACTGGTTTGGTAAAGTAAGTTGGCTTTCGATCTGATGTATGTATGAGTAGGAGAAATCCAAATTTGTTTGTAGTATTTCTACTTACTTTCTGGCGATTCCTTTTAGATTAGATTTGATTATCCACTCCAGTATGTGCATGTTAGGCAGTATACAAATGTCTTGATTCTCTGAAAGCAAGCTGAAGGTCTCTTACTGAGTTCGGTGGGGGAATCCAAATAACGTTTAAAGAGACTGACATGTAAGCGATTAGGGTTTTAGGGAATCGTCTGATATCACTATCAATTTATAGTCAGCCAGTTCGACCCGGACTGATTGAAAGAGTCACTGATGGCAACTATTATCACATTACTCCTATTCCCTTTATATTTTCCCCTGTTTTTTAGAATAGATTTAGATATGTTGTTACCGACATTTATTACTTTTGATTTAGGATATAGAGAAGGTTTTTCATAATTTTCTTTGTAATCGCACTAATTATTTTTTTTTGGAGTTCTGTAATTCTTTTCTGTCATTTACGATTTAGGAATGTCAAGTAAAAATTCTCTCAAAAAATTCTGATTTTTCTTTTAAAAAAATTTAGCTCGGACAAAAGTAAGGTCAGAAAAGTTGCACAAAAGAGTGATAAGTATTTTATATTCTTAAATAAACTAGAAAATACATGCAATAAAATAAGTAATGCCGACTAAAGTTAAACGTCTTTTTGTATGTGTGAAAACTGCTGAAAGGCGGTTTAGTTATAGAAATGTTATACTCCAAAGTAAGTTACAGACATATAGTCGGTTCCACGAAAGTGACAATTTCTTTTTTCTTAGTAGTGCAGATTAGATTTAGTTTGAACCATGGAGGGCCCTAAATCCTTAGGACCTCGAAAGGTCAAGAAGATTTTTGTCTTCTCTGCAATTTCTATTGAAAAATATTAAAGTGGTATACACAATCTAATATTTTACTCAACATAGTTCAAAATACCAATATAATGACACTATTGTCCCCTGCAAGTTGGTCAGTTTTTTAAAAATTAAATAAGTTGAGATCTTTTTTGTACTTTTACACCGTGTTTTGGATTACAAGAGTAAAATATTGGATTGTATATAACAACACCTGAAAAATACTACTCCCTTCCATTTCAGTTTAAATTATACCAGAAAATTTGTCAAAAAGAATTTTTTAATAATGATAATAATATTTATATAATACTCCTAATTGTTCGACACAAATTTGCAATAAATTTTATAACGAAAAATAATGTATTATAAAAATGAAAGGAGTACGAATGTAAGTGAATAAAAAACATTACAAAATAGAGGCCAGGAATTCTAAACACATTGTTATCCATTTGGATTGAAAACTTGAACCTGGACTTTTAAAGAAGCCCATAGTTTATGAGGAAGCCTCTGGACTTCAGGTTTTGACCTTCACATTCAAGGACCAAAATCATATTTAAATGAAATTTTGTGCATAGTGATTGCATGATTTTGTTCACGGACCAAAATCACGTTCATTCAAAATGCTGCATATTGTCAAACAAGATTACAATAAGTACATCTACTGAATTGTGATAACGCTCTTAAAAATATTAACTACATGTCGTAAAAGTCATGAGTCAATCAACGTTATTAATCAGGTATTTTTAACATATGCGATATTATGAACACGTTGAATTGTATTGTTCAAGTGTTAACACCTTGATGCAAATAATAGATGCATTGAACACACCAAACAAGCATTTTGAATCAGATCCAATTAAAATAACTGGATTTAAAAGGTCACGATCTATTTACAGGTCAAGTTAGGATCTCAATCAAAAATATTGGTAGTGATGGATGTCTCAGACTTGCAGTTGGTCTCAAACCGAGCTCACAAATTAATTAGCAAAACAGATCCCGGAGTGGTCAGGAGTAAACACTCCGATATTTAAGTCAGTAAACGGACTTGAGAAATAAGCATAAAGTGTAGTGCGTGTAAGATCAATAGAGGTTACCGAGCATTTGTATTTATAACCCCTCAATCAATAGATTGACAAGGTTTATATTTCGAGAATGATCGTAACTCTTATGGTAATAACAGTTTATTTCAATAATTAGAGAAAGTGTATTTTTGTAGGCAATTCGAAATACGCAATCCATGTATAGACTAGGTCGGTGGACCCGTAACCCCACCTTCCGCGTGTGCTGAGTCTAGAGATCTCTCGGTACTTGGGCAAAGTTCGAGTGAAACTCACGAGTGCGAATCATAAACTTATCAGGCAGCGATTCAGTTAGAAAGATAGTCGGGAAAAGTTTTTAATTTACTAAAATATCAAATCCGGAAGGATTGAAAAGTTCAATATAAGCTTCTTCGGGAACAAAAATTAATAATAAACGATGATGGTGCGTAGGATTTTTTTCATAAGTGTTTACATATAATTCATTGGTTGCATTTTTCGTATGCTAGTTTCATGGCTTAATAAAAACAATTAACAATATTTAGATATAAACTACAAATAAACATCAACATACTGTAGATAATAAGTGTACTTAACATGTGTTAGAGCTCTATTAGATCAATAGACCAGTATGAAGTAAAACTATCATATAAAAATTTTCTCTGCAAATATATCACAAAACATCATCCTATAGGGATCTTTTAACTATGGGTTTGATTCCTTTTCTTAGACAAAAAAAATCTAAAGTTGCTAGAGCAGTGAGATGGATTCCTCCTGAGATAGGTCTTAAGATTAACGTTGATGCCTCCTTTATAAATGGTGCAGCTGGTTTAGGCCTAATTGCTAGAAATAATCATGGTATAGTGATTAGAATGATGATGAAACGGGTCACTGCACTCTCACCTTTGCATGCTGAAATCCTGGCACTTCAGTTTGGTTTAGATACTGGCAGGTTGATGCAGGTTCCATTCATGTTGGAGAGTGACTGTCTGCATGTCATCAACTGTATTCTAAAACCACACACTGCACATGGAGTCTCTATAGCATATGCTTTGATATTAATCAGAGGTTATGTGATAGAACAGTCAAACATGTGTTTAGGGAGGGGAATATGACTGCAGATTTTCTTGCAAAATATGCCTCTTCACAACAGGCTCAGGGCATTTTGACTTTGAGTCAAGCCCCAACAGTGCTCATAAATTCAATTCAGCTTGAGAAATTAGGCATGCCAAGTGTTAGATCCTAAAAAAGCCTATCTGCTCAGAAATAGATGCTACTGATACTTTATTTTTTCAGGTACCAGAAGGCCCATTGAAAGGAGATCAATGGGTTCCAGTCCTCACTTCAGCAAACATATCAATTTGGACACCTCAAGCTTACTACATCTTGGCACCAGTGACCACACAGCCTCTGCTGGAATATTTTTGACCTAAAACTGTTTTTTTTCTACAATCCTCCCTTGGCAGTCTTGTGTTTCCTTGTGATTCGCTAACATGCTCGAGGACTAGAGTCTGTAGAATTCAGTTGGTAGTGTAGATAGTACTAAGCCTATTTATTTATTCATTTTGAGCCATACCAATGGTTACTGTTGTAATGAACTGGCAAATGTCCTTTTTTTGCAGGGTTTGGGGAGCCCAATGAATTTCCCCCCACCAAGTGGATTTTGATTAAAAAAAAAAAGATCACGGGTCTCGGAACCGCTCCAGATCCTGCGGATTTAGACCCTATGGGTCGGGTTTGGATCCAAAATTTTTAGATCCATCGAATATGGATCGGATCTAGATCTAGATTTTAATAAACGGGTATGGATACAGATATATGGTATTAAGATCCAGACCCGGATCCATATCCAGACCCATTAACCTATTATAGTATATAATTAATAATATATTATTACTATGTGATGAATATATTATTTATTAATATCTAATACTAATTCATCTTCTCTCTAATAATAATTATTATTATTCCGAATTCCTGATACCGATATCATATAGAAAAAGGCAAAAATCTTTTATTTATTCTCAAACCCTATTCTGAAACACCTTATCACACAAACTCTAGTTCCATACTTCAGTGCGCTTTACTCTTCTGCGCTCTGACCGGTTAACTTCTTAGACCATAGAATATATCGTTTTTTGTTGTACCTGCTACATTCTTTTACTAAATTACAATTTGATCTTAATAAATTGATGCATTTTTATGTGTATTGTAGATTTATAATTCATATATATGCTAACATTTGTGCTTATGGTAATAAAAATAAACAAATTTGAGCATATTTGTATTTACTATGAAAATCTCAAACATTTATTTAAAGAATTTTTTGATATCTTAATAGACCCATTTATGACCCGTTTAAGACCCTTAGACCCGTAAGACCCTGCGAATATGGATACGGATTTTAAAATTTAGACCCTGCGGATACGGGTCGGATTTGAATCCGACATTTTTTTACAGATCGGGGTCGGATATAGCTAAATTAGATTCAGGCCCGCCTCATGATCATCCCTAATCCTAACTATTGCCAATTGTCGGGTAAATAAGATATAAAACTTTAAATAAAAAATCAGGAAACATGGTGTTTTAATAAACTGTAATCTAAGTATTCTAAAAGGGGGAATGGCCAGTTCCTATTCATTCATCTACAGTATAGGGGTATATTTGTCATTTGACAAGGGCCACCAGAGACCAGAGTCCGCGCACGCGCCACCCTATTCCTTCATTCCACCCCCATAGCCTCTTTCTTTGCCACCGCCCCCTTCCACTTTCTTAAACTCCGAGGTCCTCCACAAGTTCTTCGGCCCCGCCACCACTCCTCCGCCCTTCATCTGCTGCGCGCTGCGGCAGATCATCGGAAAACACCGCCCTTCATCTCCCCGCAGTTCGAACTCGAATCGCTCAACCAAGTACTTCTCGATTTAAATAATATCTCATCAATCAACACCTTGCGAAACCCAGACAAAACCCCCCATCAAGCTAATCAAAAAGCTAGAGAAAGGGGATCGAGATTTGCAAATGGCCACCGCCCTACTGATCCCTTGTCAACTATGCTTCAGTTGCAAAGATGTCAAGTATCTCCAGTCCTCAAATTCAGCCTCCTATCGGTTTAGCTTGAAAATTAGAGCCACGAAGGGCAAAACTGACGAAATCACCTAGCACCCGACTTCCGCAGAGGATGCCGCTAAGAAGTATGGACCAGAGGTTGGTCTTTGAAAGATAAGCTTTGCTATGTTTTCCATACTTTGTTAGTTTGATGGAATTGTCCAGTGTCAGATTAAGGTTCATTGCAGATATTCAGCAGAAAAGAAGGAAAAGAAGGAAGCAGTGTCTGATTTTCACTGGTATGTTCATTGCTCTGATCATCTCTCTGTTTTTTCTTTAAAAATAAATATAAGCTCATGAGTATTAGTACTATCCACTGCCTTATGAAGATCTTAATTATTGTATTTTATTTTGTGAAAGTCCAAACACTGTCACTGACTCTACTGATTGTAATTGTTCTATAGTGCTATTTTGGGATCTTGTTTGCGTGTTCATTCCTTTTAAGTTCAGTCGTTTCACTGTTGTTATGAAACATGGAAGATTTGAACTAAAATACGAGGCCATATCTTTAGCGATTAGAGCTATCAACTTCAGTAACCTGGACATTCATTTGATTAGTGAAACTTTAAGAATCACAGTCACTAAGTCAGGCTTAATAATTTTCCTCGTGAATAATTCAAATAATTACTATATAGTTGTAGCCTTTGGCTTTTGAGCTAATGATTCAAATTATAATTGTTTATATTTTTCTATACCCTATGCTTTACTTAGATATTGAGCTTAATGTGCTATAGGTCTACAATGGGATGCCATTCTTATATATTGTCGAACCTGAAGGAAGACTCTACTTTATTGGAAGGTCGCATGGTAGTGTCTTTATGCCATGTTGGTTTTTCAGGAATTGAACCATATAGTAGCTTTTGTAGAGATTTTCCTGAGAAAGGAGTTGCACGGTATTAATCTTGTCTTATTTGTTGACATCTGTTTTATATTTTGGATCTCGGTAGACTTGCTTGTGCATGTTAGTGTTCTGTATGAAGGATTAATGAATTGTTTGTATCTTTCTCGGAAGGTCCGACCAATTCATTTGAGCCTCTATAAAACCTGTGGGTGTAGTCATTCTACCTTTTCAAGTATCATGTCTTCGTTATGGCTGCTTTTCATTCTTGTGGGTGGTTGTTAAGTGATAAGTTATCTTGGTGTGACTGTGATCAATCTTTGAAAAGAAAACCGGAAGGAAATCCGGTATATAACCTTACTGGTCATTTTGAACTTCTTGCTTAGATATTATTATGTTTTGTAGGTTATGGAGAATGGAGTAACTTCTTAAATATATTTGGATGGACAAAAGCCAGATCAGTGTGAAATCTGTCAGTTGTTGTCAGCAATTTCCGAGGTTTTGCTCTGAATGCAGGTCATAAAGGTGCTCTAAATGCAATTTCATGATACTTGTTACGACTTTTTTTATGGTTCCTGCAGATTTAAAACAGACATTTGTTTTAGTAATCACAGTATTTCACCGCGGCTGCAGATGATTTGAAGGAAAGCCTTTTACAGAAGCATATAGTAAGTAATCACAATGTTTTCTTCATATTATGTAGGCTCTCTCTAGACAATTCTTATGATTCTGTTTCGTTGATTGTGCTGTGCAGATTGCTGAACTGGAGCTGAATTGAACAACCTGAGAGTGAATTGAGACTGAGCAAATTACCAGAAAAGCAAATCATCTTTAGGTAAACGTAATGTGCTTTCACTGTTTAAGCTTGTCGTTGGTTTTTTTGTTTTATTTTTTACTTCACTAAGGGTGATGGAGGTTTTATTTTTGTTTATATACATCGACATGTTTTTAATGGGGAGATCAGTTGATGCCACCGAGGTATATGCATCAACTGTGAAGCTGAGAAATAGCTTAGTTGGAGATAAGTTTTCTCTAGGAGATGAAGAAATAGAAACTCTTGAGCTTAGCTGGTTAGTTGAATGTGGCTTACTAGATCATAAAGATGTTCACGATATCTGTATGAGCTTAAATGGTGAAGTGTTTTCTTGGCAGATGAAGCGAAATTCAGAAAGCAAAGATTATGATGCCATTAACACTGGTCTTGGTAGGTGCAATCACTTCATTTCTCGAATGTTTGCCATTAGCACAGAGTTAATATGCAGACTCCCAAAACAAGGTACTTCTTCTGGTGCCTTTTTGTTATTCATCCAAGTTCTAAGTTCAATGGTATACATTTGCATTACTGATTTGATCTACAAGTTGTTTTTTGCTGTCTTTTTGGTCAAGAATGAAGAGTGCTTTCAATGGCTGATTTTGTTTTAAAGAGTTTTTTTGTCAAGCTGGTTCATTTACACAATATTTTTCTAATTTATTGATACTTCCTTTGTTAAAGAGTCTAAACTGTGAATTATTTAATGGTGTTAGGTAACATGCTTTTGATTGAGATAGCTTTCGTGATTAGCATATACTAATGATTACCTTGCTTGATTCTATAGTGTTTTTATTTTTGTAGTGTGTAGTTTTAGGTTGAATGATATGTGGTTTTGTTTGCAGAAATGAAAGTGCTGAAATGCCCAAGAAGACCTGCTCTAGGGTGGCTGTTTCATTTGAAGCGGCTCCAAGAATATCTCCTCGTATGATTAAAGGTGCTACAGAAGTGCCACTGAAGCTTTCTCTACGAGTTGTTCGACAACTCAAGACAAGCTCCAAGGATTCTGAGTCAGCTTCTTCATCTACCCGAGCGAGTAGAATTCCTAGGGATAGAAACTCGGCAATTTCTAAAGTTACTGAGAGGAAATCACCTCGCAGCCCAGCTCCTGAGGTATAATATTATAATATCACTTTAGTTTGAATCAGATAGTTGAAATTTAGATGATATGAATATATTTATGCATGGCTTACATTGAACCCAAGTGCTCTATATAGGTTATTTGGTTTTGAAATTTAGATGATATGAAGATCTTTATATACTGTATAATGGCTTACCTTGAACCGAAGTGGTATATATAGATTATGGTATCATATTTACTGTGGAATTCAATGTAAAGGAGCTTGATTTAAATTTTAAATTGTTTCCATGGGCCTTGGAAGTTGCAGAAAGCATCATCCAAGCAAGGCTGCTGAACTGGAATCTCAGATTTTGCAGCTTGAGAATGATCTGAAAAAAGTCAAGGATCAGTTAACTTCCTCGGAAGCTGAGAAGAAGCAAGCAGAAGAAGACGTTGACGAATCAAAAGGAGGCAGTTATTGGAACTGTCCTTGAAGCTCGAAGAATCATAGAAACAGCTTGCTGTTAAGAAGTTTATTCCCAAACCTGCATTAGAGGATGAAACGGAGAAACAACAGCTCTCGGATGAACTGAATTCTGCTGTCATCAAGATAATCTCACCGAAGATCCAGCTGGAAATGCCCGAGGCTGCCTAGAAGGAGCGTGTTGAAGTGGCACTGGCTGAGCTCAACGACTTGAAGGAAGAACTCAAGGAAACTCTGGCTCTCATTGAAAGCATGAAGGATCAGTTTGAAGAATGCAAGGCATCTGAAGCTCAAACGCGAGCGCTTGTTGGTGAAACGTGCGGCGACGATGCATGGCAGACCTGCCAGATCTTAACTCAACGACATTTTATTGAACACCAAATGTTGCTGCTTATATTGATCAAAAGTTTTCTTGTTTAAAATCAAATATATATCCCTAAATGTATCATACATATGACATGGTGCGCATAGCGCGGTAAAGTAATACTAGTATATATAAAAACCCTGCATGATTTCAATAATATTTGTTATTTTTTTTTTAATTAGAAACCATCATAGATGGAGGGATATTTATTAGGTTCCCCGAACCTTCATTAATCTCCTCAAAGGGAGGCAATTTGAGAGATTACAAAATAAGTTGATAACCTAAACTGTATCTAGAGCGCAGTAATACGTTGTTCCTAAAACTAAAAAGTGCGGTGAAATACATCTAAATATCCTAAAGTCTAATGCCCAAAAGCATGTAACTATTTGGCAGGTAAAGCATCAATAACTTGCACCAACCCCAACAATAAAGTCGGAATCGACCAAGTCTACCAGTCTAAAACTATTCTCAGAAACGCCAAAAGTAAGTTGTCAAAACTACTTTGACTTGGATTTCTCCTACTCTAATCAGAGTAATAGACTGGAAGTCGAGGGGATTTTCCATAGCGCGGCTAATCCGTTTACAAGGAAAACAGCAGATAGGCATCAAGTACTCGATAAACTAGTCCAGACTACTACGCAAAAAGACCCAAATGGAGCACATATTTCACCTAACTACACTAAAAAACAAAAAGAACAGAACCCAAAATGAGGATCTATCCAGCGGTGAGCGGACGTGCTTTCCATCATCGTCGGACTGCGACTCCGATCCGTTAGAATCTGGCCTCCTGCGGTGCTTCGCGGTCACCTGAAAAATCGTAACTTTTTAGTGGAGAAAACAGGTTTAGGTAGGGAGATAAGGTATAGGGCGGTTGGGAAAGACATAAATTAAAGGTAGGGGTGGAAGGGGTGGCCGAACGGCGGCGGGGAGCGCCGGAACCGGCTTAGGCCACCCCTCCGGGGAAGTGGATCCGGGGAAGGGGTGGGGAGGGGGGGGAGGGGAGGGGGGGTGTTGACTTTTTGGGAGAGAGAAAAAAAAGGAAGATTTTTGTATAATATTTGTTATCATTCAACTATTTGTTGCTGAATTACATTTTAAATTTGGCATAAAATTATTGCTTCTTGTTTAATAAAATAGAAATACCTTTTGATTTGTATTATGGAAATCCTAGTTACGCCAGAAATTACAGATGAAGTTGGAAAACAAGAGAGTAGTTCCGGTCACTTTTTCAATCAAATCGGATCCGATCTGATTGATTTTCACATGAGATATTAGGGATTTGTCCTTTCAGAAGGTCAGAAAGGTGAGGGTGGTTTCAATTTGCACATGCAAGGTAGTTCAAAAAGAGGGGTTTCCAGGTAAGATTGCGTTTGGAGGTACGCGATTTACAAAGATTCTCTGCAAGCTCTGGTTAGAGGAGATTACAGACATTGGGTGGCGGAAAAGGGGCCTCCATTCTCTGCATCAAAAGGAGAATTGCGTGCAGCAGTAAATGTGTAAGTTTCCGAGGCATCAGAAGAGCACGAGGTGAGTGGTGAATTAATTTTCTCATTGGGCAAGTTTATATTTAAAATTAGATAGTCACATCGATTCTAGAAGCTATAATCATGAGGGTTGGAACTCCCAGTAAAAAGTTCAAATCAGATGTAATAAGTCGACATGAAGTTGATGGGATGCTTGGAGAGGTGGGGGCTATAAACAGACATAGGGAAGGGCCTCCTCTCATCCAAAAACCTACTTTCAGAAACCTAAACCACAAATATTCCTCCTTTTCTGTAACTCCTGAGCGATCTCTTTCGCTAACAATGGAGGATAGTCAGTCTTTAAACTCGATAGAGAGAGCTATGTCGCCTGAGGGTTCAGAATACTCAGAGGAAAGGAGGGGTCCGACGGCGGCAAGGGTAGATTTTGATATGTTTGCCAAGCCAACACGTAGAGGAGGTGTTATGTCTCTAACAAGGGCGGACATTGCTGAGGCGGTGCCGGTAGAGCAGCACTGCCTGTTGGCCTACTGGCTAGATAACAGACGCTTCACGGAGGCTGATTTGGATGACTACTTCAGAAGGTTCTGGTCGGTAAATGCTGAGGTAATTCACTCACATGGTAATTTCTTCGTAGTCAGATTTGAGTCAAGGGAGGAGGCGTTGGCAATACTGCATCGCAACCCTTATGCGATGGCAGGGGGGATGCTGGCGTTTAGAAGATGGGGATCTGGCATTGTTCTAAGAAGTTTCAGGGTAGAGAAGGTGAAGGTTAAGATCCAACTGCATGGGTTACCGGCGGAGGCGTTTGCACCGATGGCGGCCATTAAAGTGGCTAACATGGCAGGTGATATTGTCGAAGTGGAAATAGAGCCTCCACCAGTGAGGAATGTGTCGTACTTGCGAGCTACAATGTGTATTGTACCAGGGGAGCCACTTGTAACGGGGTTTTATGTAGATCTGGAGTATGTCCAAGCGCCTGAAAATTGAAGGATTTGGGTAACTGTTAAGTATGAGAGACTGTTCAGGTTTTGCAGTAGGTGTGGGGTAGTGGGTCACCCAATGGATCGATGCCCAATAGTTAGTGATCAGGTGCTGGATGAGTTCATTGAGAACAAGGTGAGGTCCCATTTTGCCAAGAGAGGAGTGGGTATCATTTACGACCCAAATAGGCAGATGTATGCTGGGGATGTCAGGGCTTACAATCATAGAAGAGGGCACAGGAACACGAATATTCCAGCGGACTATATGGACTCCAGGAGTCTCAAATATAGACAAATGCAAGATAGGGATGTCCAGGAGGGGTTTTTAATTTCAATGGTAGTGGAGCCAGGTTTCAACAGGAGAATCACTTTTGGAGATAGGCTTGAAGGTACTCCGTTTCAACCAAGGAATCAGATTTTTGATCCCTATTTTGGGGAACAAATTGAACACCACCCAAGGGGTCCACCTCCAAGTCAATCTTCTCCTTCAGATATGCTCATAGATGGGCAGGGTTATATACCTCAAATGGTTGCGGAAGAACAACAGAATTTGGGAGCTTGGGTAGGAGAACAAGCTAGGCTGGAGGAAGATATGAGAGTGGAGATGGAACGAGTAACGGTGGATTTGCGCAATCTAGAGGCTGCTGAGGATGCACTCACGGCCATCATGGCTTCCGCGCTTCAACAGAATCCAGATATGCTACAGCTGCGAGTGAATGTTCGCGGAGCTCCACCAATTCCAGGATGGGGTGGGATAGTGTCGGAGATCCCCCCATTAGTGCATACAGATGGTCAAGACTGGAATAGCTTGGGACCAGAAGATGAGGATAATGAAGTGATAGTCATTTCGTCGGATGATAGTGATGCTGATTCATCTGAGGAAGACTCTTTCTCTTCTAGGTCTACAAGAGGACCTGCCATTGTGATTGGGAGGCAAAGAAGTCAAAAGAGGCCGAGGGTGGAGCTAGATGAGGGAGATGCCAGAGACAAGAAGAAGATGAAGGTGGAGGTTGGGAAAACAATCAAGAAATGAAGAAGTAGACGCACTAGATTTGTTCTAAGAAGAAGGAGACCCACTTTTGAAATCGGACAATCATCAAGGGCTGTGGAGGTTGAGCATAACTCGTCCCATGATCAACAGGCAGAAGAGAGACTGGTTCCGGACTTGATCCCTCAGGAACTGGAGCACTTGCAGGAAGCCCCGGGAATTCAAGAGGACATGCTTGAAGTTCAACAGTCTTTCAACTGGAATGTGAGGGGAGTGGATAGAGCGACTTCTGAACCTATCACTCAACAGTCTTTGAAGAGAGGGGAGAAGAGAGCCTTCTCAGAAGGAGAACAAGAGATGGGGGAGGCAGCCAATTTTGATCTACACTCTCCAAAGCGCAGGAAGATCATCCTTAACCATGCTATCAAGGTAGGGCAGCAAATCAATCAACTGCAGGGTCTCCAGGATGAAGATCAAAATAGCATGGAAGAGGGAACAGGAAGGGACATCCTTGTAATATCCTCAGATTTTTCAGATGATGATGGGAAAGATGAGTCACAAAATGAATCTGCACAGGTGGATCAGGAAGATCAGGTGGAGGATTTTCTGGTATTGATCAATGATGAAGAGCCACTGACTTCAACCAGCTCTGGCGAGGAAGAGGTGTCTTCCACAAGGTCACCTGAGTTGCAAGGGGCGGAGGAGATCGCCCAAGAGGAGGGTTTTCAGGTGGTTGAACCAAATCAACCACCTCAATAGCCATGATAGGAGTTGTGTGGAACTGTAGGGGCTGCAATAGCGCTCCTACAATGCAAGGGATCAACCAGCTGCTAAATAGGTATAAGCCTAGCTTGTTATGCTTACTAGAAACTAAGGCTAATGGTAGTCATTTTGACCGTTGGCAAGAAAACACATTCTTTAGGAAGTCTAGAATAGTTGATGCAGCTGGTAGATCAGGGGGTTTAGCTCTTTTTTGGTCTGATCAGATAGATCTTGTGGTAGATCAGGTTAGTAGTCATTTCATAGTTTGTTTGATTTCAGGGGCAAATGATCAGAAGTGGTGCCTAATTCTAGTTTATGGGCCATCTTCTGCATCTGATAGACCCTCTTTTTGGAATTCACTTTCATCTTTGCCCTATTTTTCTGTGTTACCTACTGTTATGATTGGAGATTATAATCAAGTTCTCAGTCAGCAAGACAAGAGAGGAGGAAACCCAGTGCCTCCTAATTCCTCTTCAGAATTACATCAGCTTTTGGGAGTGCATCACATGAAGGAAGTTTCATCAACAGGCCTGTGGTACACATGGAGTAATAATCAAGATCCACCTAATACAATTGTAGAGAGGTTGGACAGGGCTTTTGCCAACACATCATGGAAAAGTATGTGGCCACAAGCCAAGGTAAATAACTTGCCTTTCTCCAATTCAGATCATAGTCCAATTCTGCTGGAACTAAGACCTCAAGTGAGAAGGTCAAGGGGTCTAAAAAGGTTTGAAGACATGTGGGTGAACATGGAGCCTGCAAAGCAAATCATCTCAATAGTGTGGGAGTCAACAATAGGTGAACATCTTATGGATATGGACCCTGTCTCCCTTTTAGCAGATAAGCTCAGACTCTCTATGATCCATTTATGCAACTGGCACAGACAGTCCTTTGGCCAAATGGATGAGAGTTTAAAGAAAGTCACAGAACAACTAGGAAGAGCACAGTCAGGAACAGGACTCCATTCAAATTATGCTCAGATAAGGAGACTGATCACTCAGAAGCAGGAACTGGAGCAAAGGCAAGCTGAGTACTAGCAGCAGAGAACTAAGATAAATTGGATGAGATTTGGAGAAAGGAATACAAAAATTTTTCATAGATGGGCTACAAGGAGAAAACAAGCAACTATGATCCAAGGAATTATGGATAGCAATGGGGTTTGGAATGTGGACCAGACACAGATCATCCAGATCTTGAATCAACATATAAAGGAGGTGTACATATATCAACATGAAATGGAGCCACAGCCACAGGCCCTAATACACCAAGCTCATCAGGGGGCCAGGATCTCTTTCCAGCAAGTCTTGGATTTCAATAGCCAAAGATTATCAGATGATCAAGTTAGGGATCTAAAAGCCCCTTTTACTAGGGCACAAGTTTGGGAGGCAGTCAAAAGCATGAAACCATGGGGTGCACCTGGAGAAGATGGGATTCCAGCTGGTTTCTATCAAAAATTTTGGACAACTGTTGGAAACACATTTACATTGGCAATCTTAAGCATCACACAAGGTGGCTCATTCCCCGTCCAATGGAATTGTACACAAATAATTCTCATCCCCAAGGTAAAATTCCCAAAAACTCCAGCTCAGTTTAGGCCTATATCTCTGTGCAATGTGAAATATAAAGTCATTGCAAAAATGATCGCAATGAGGCTGAAGAAGCATATAGGTTCCCTAATTTCTGAGAATCAACATGGTTTTGTTCCTGGAAGAAATATTTAGTGTACTATTGGCACATGAAATGGTAGAGCATATCAGAAAGCATAAGCATGGGAAAGTGGGGTTGGCAGCCATCAAATTAGATATGAGCAAGGCATATGACAGGGTGTCTTGGCCTTTTTTGGAGAGTGCTTTGTCTCATATGAGAGTCCCTCAGAGCCTGATTAATCTGATCATGCTGTGTGTTCAAACAGTATCTTATCAAATCAAGGTTAATGGTGAGTTGGGACAAACTTTCTCACCAAATAAGGGACTTAGACAGGGGTGCCCTATGTCACCATATCTCTTTATAATCTGTCAGCAATACCTCTCTACTTGGTTGCAACACAAGCTAACCCAGAATAGGCACATGGGAATTCAGGTGTCAAGAGGGGGACCTGTAGTTTCCCATATTATGTATGCTGATGATTACATTTTGTTTATAAAATGCTCTGAACAGGCAGTCATGGAGTTACAAGAGGTTCTTCAGGAGTATGTGAGGTTCTCTGGACAGAAGTTGAACCATTCAAAATGCTCCATAAAATTTAGCCCCAACACTGACAGTCAAATGTAGAAGTTTGTCAGAGACAGATTGGATATCCAGGGAGAAGGAATTGGTGGGAATTACCTGGGTACAAACATCATTTTTGATCAAAGGAAGTCACGGATTTTCCATAACCTGATCCAGAAAGTAAGGCAGAAGTATGATTCCTGGAAAGTAAGGTTACTTAATTTCTCTGGTAGACTGACATTAGCTAAACATGTGCTTCAGTCTATAGCAGTGTACCCCCTTAGAATTTTTAGGATTCCTGTAAACATTCTTAGAAGGTTGGATTCGATGACAGCAAGATTCCTTTGGGGAGGCTCTTTAGAGGATAGACCTGTCTACTAGAAGTCATGGAGTTATATTACTAGGTCTAAATTGGAAAGAGGGTTAGGACTCAGATCTGCAGTGGCTTTTAATAAGGCATTATTGGCAAAACATGCATGGGCCTTACTTAAAGATGGCTCATCTCTTCTAAGCAAAGTATATAAGGCCAAATATTTGAGAAAGGAGTCTATAAAAACAGTGGACACTAAACCAGGGGATACATGGGGGTGGAAATCAATAGTTTGGGCTTCTGAACTGATTAGGAAAAATCTCTGCTGGAGAGTGGGGAATGGAAAGGACATTAGGTTACATGAGCACTGGATCCCAACCACACAGAATCCCATCCAGAATACAGCTGTGATTTCTACACACACTAACATGAAGGTGGAACACCTGATTGATCACCAGAATAAGTGCTGGAGGAACTCTTTGCTCAGGTGCCTGTTTCCCCCTGACATAATCCCACATATCCTGGCGCTGCATTTAGATCCAACAGTTTCGGATACTCCATATTGGAGGTGGTCAACATCTGGGGAATATAATGCGAAGACTGGATACCATATTGCCATGAACTCAGACATCAGTGGCTCACATGGTATTAGAGTATCAGACCAGGCAAGGAAATTCTGGGCAAGACTGTGGAATCTTAAAATCCCTTACAAGATTATTACTTTCCTTTGGAGAGCTGTTTCAGGTTGCCTTCCCACACAGCTAAACAGGTTTATAAGGAAGATATCCACCTCATCAACTTGCAACAGGTGTAATATAGAAGCAGCAGATGAATCTCATCTGTTTCTTAGATGTCCAGAGTCAATCAGAATATGGAGGGCTGCAGGTTTGATGCATCAACAGCAGCAGAATGGAATTTTCACCTCTTGGATTTTTGGTCTGTTCATGTCTACAGCGCAGGTGGAGGAGCTTATTAAATGTTTGGCTGTTTTATAAGAGATATGGAAGCAAAGAAATCATATGGTATTCCAAAACACACTACTTCAGACACAATGGTGTGTGGACCATGCGTCAGCTGAGTATCAGGTCATGATCAAGGATAGAAGAAGTCAGACTCGACAGGAGCAGATTGGAACTAGTCGAGAAGGGATGCAGGTGGACAGACAGGATCTCACCTTAACTCAGGTCAAGCTTGGACATGACATGTCCTTACTCAAAGAGGCATGTGTACTAAGTTTTGATGGATCTTTTAAAAGAGATCAGAAATTGGGAACAGGTGGGTGGCGCATCTGGAAACCAGGTTGGCCTTCAGAGAATAGTATCCAGGGTACGGATTTCTTCACAGTGGTTACACCACTGCAGGCTGAAACGGAGACTTGTTGGAGGGCACTCAAAGCAGCACTCAGACATGGATGCAAGAGGATCAACATTGTCACAGATTCAGTCATCCTGGCGAAAGCTATCCAGAACCCAACTTCTGCACCGCTTGAAATCAAATCTGCTATATTGAGTATATGTAATCTGCTTATGTCTTTTATGGAGTTTAGAATAGTTAAGATCAATAGACTTTACCTAGAAGTGGAACATAGACTAGCACATCGCTTGTGTAAAAGACTTTGTAACATGTTCTACCAAGTTTAATATAATTACTTTCCTCACAAAAAAAAAAAGAAAATCGCCAGCGAAACTACTGATGTTATATAAATCAAGGAGGGGAAATCGTAGCCGGCTAATTAGTTATCGAAACTGTGTAGGATAACACAAACTCGTCTTTATTATCTAGAATTTGACCCAAAAAATCATCTAGAAAAATAACTATATATCAAACATTCAGAGGTGCACTTTTGTCCTTAAACTTCTTTACTAGTATGCAACTTTGTCATTCAAAATAAATAAAATGCTCGCGTACTACTGAGTCATTGTCTATATAGTCATGTACCCCTGAATTTTGAGAAAATGCTCTTGTACCCCTTGATTTATGTTGACTACTTGATTCAAATCACTAAAACATTAAAAAAATACTTGAATTTGATATATTTGTGTCATTCGAATACCACAAGTATGCAATCAGATTACTTTTGAACGTTTTAGAGATATGAATTGGAAAGTCAAAATTCAGTCAATGGATACATTAGCACATTGTCAAAACTCAGGGGTACATGAGCACATAATCAAGTATTCATGGGTACACGAGCATTTTACCCTATTAAAATTACCCTTCAACTTTTATCCATGGATGCAACTTTGCCCTTTAACTTATAATTGAATTTAGCTGAACTGAACTAGAGTCATCTTTACTTTCAAGTATTAATTAGTAAACATTTCGAACATTATCTGACATCAATTAATAAACAGTCTCGACTCTCAATCACTATAATAATATAAAGACAATTTTAATGGGTAACGTAAGTTGTCACCCGTTTAGAATACAATTGATTTACAATAACCTCCACACAATAAAAGTGCATTCAAGTAAAATTAAAAGCCGGTTTATTAAAATTACCCTTAAACTTTTATTTATAGATGCAACTCTGCCCTTTAACTTCTTAGCATTTAGTACTACATCTCTGTAACTTAATTTAGTTGAGCTGAACTAGTCGTCTTGACTTTCAAACTGTCTCAAACATTATCTAACATTAACTAATAAATTGTCAGGACTTTCAAACACTATAATAATTTAAAGATAATTTTAATGAGTAACGTCAATTGTCACCAGTGTCGAATACAATTAATCTACAAAATAACCTCCACACAATAAAAGTTCATTCAAGTAAAATTAAAAGCCGGTTGAGAAAGTTGTAGTCGAATAAATCCAAAAGCAAAGAGATGAAGCTCAGATATTGAGTCAAAATGTCAATCACACATCCCATGCATCCAAAATGGCAGCCGACTTTAAATCGGACAAAAATTGTTGGTCTAAGAAGGCAAAAACCATATACTCTACCGGTTTCCATAGGAATAAGAAATCAAGCAAGAGTCAACCTCTTTCACTCACACCACACCGTATTAACTCCACTGCTATAAATAATTAAACCTCAAAAACACCAAAACCCAGCCCAGAAGAAATCCCCCGAAACATATCGAACAACTAGTAAGTACAAGAAAAACAACCCTGCAAAGATGGGCATTATATATACCATTAAGGTCTCTGAAACTGAAACTCACACCAAGAACCAAAAACAAAACTCATCGGTTTCTATGGCTTTGACGGAAGTTAGATGCATGGCGAACATAGCTATCCCCATGATCTTAACCGGCCTTCTTCTCTACTCTCGCTCTATAATCTCCATGTTTTTCCTCGGACGCCTCGGCGAGCTTTCTTTGGCTGGCGGGGCGCTCGCTCTTGGCTTCGCTAATATCACCGGCTACTCAGTCCTCTCCGGGATGGCTATGGGAATGGAGCCCATCTGCGGCCAAGCTTTCGGTGCGAGGAGGTATAAACTTCTCGGCCTTACTCTGCAGAGAACGACGCTTCTGCTGTTGGTTTGCTCTTTTCCCATTGCCCTTCTCTGGTGTTACATGAAAATGATCTTGTTGTTCTGTGGGCAAGATCCTGAGATTTCTCAGGAGGCACAGTCTTATATAATGTATACACTACCCGATTTGATTGCGCTCTCGTTTCTCAACCCGTTGAAAATCTATCTCAGATCTCAGTCTATCACATTGCCTTTGACGTTCTGTGCTGCTTTTGCAACCCTTCTTCATGTCCCCATCAACTACTTTCTGGTGATTCGGATGAATCTCGGTATCAGGGGCGTGGCGATAGGAAGTGTATGGACGAACTTCAACATCATCATTTTTGTGGTCGTGTATATAACTTGTTCTGGCACGGTGAAGAAGACTTCGGATGGATTATCCAGTGAGTGTTTTCGAGGATGGAAGAGTTTAGTTCAGTTAGCCATTCCGAGCTGTATTTCTGTCTGCTTGGAATGGTGGTGGTATGAGATTATGATCCTTCTTAGTGGATTTTTACTTAATCCAAAGGCTACTGTTGCATCAATGGGAATCTTGATTCAAACAACTGCGCTAATCTATATATTTCCATCTTCACTGAGTTTGAGTGTTTCAACTAGGGTGGGGAATGAACTTGGAGCAAATTCCCCTCAAAAGGCGAAAATGGCAGCTGTAATCGGCCTTTCTTCTAGCTTTCTACTCGGAGTGTGTGCTTTGTTTTTTGCTGTGATGATAAGAAATGTTTGGGCAGGAATATTCACGAAAGATTTGGATATCATTGCTCTAACCTCGTCGGTTATGCCCATTATCGGTTTATGCGAGCTGGGGAACTGCCCTCAAACCACGGGTTGTGGGGTTTTGAGAGGCACGGCTAGGCCAAAGTTGGGAGCGAATATAAATCTTGGATGTTTCTATCTGGTTGGGATGCCTGTGGCGGTTTGTTTGAGTTTTTATCTAGGATTTGACTTTAGGGGACTTTGGCTTGGGTTGTTGGCGGCTCAGATCTCTTGTGCATTGACTATGCTACTTGTTTTGCTGAGAACTGACTGGGAAGTGCAAGCGCAGCGAGCGAGGGAATTGACTGCCGCAATTAGTGAATGTTTTTTCAGCGTTGATGGTGATGGCGATGGTGATGGGGATGGGGATGATGAGGTTGATGCTAATGTGTCTGATGGCCTGATGAGTTTAGTTTGAGGTTTGTGTGAGAAGAGAATGAACGTGTACTATATGTAATATAATGTAGTCAGTAATGTATATATATTATAGATTTGACGGGTGTGTTGAGAGGTTTCTATGATCGCTAGCTAGCTTAGTAGTTTTGGTTTAATTATTCATTTCATTTGTTCCTTCTTTTATTTATTTTGTTTGTTGTACAATACAAATATAAAACAACTATTAGCTTCTATAAAGTTATCCTTCTTTCAACTTAAATTCGAGTTTAACGTTAATCGTTGTCAATTATCTAGTTATACAAATCTGAAAAAATTTAACTTTTTTTATTTGCTAATTCTATCTAACTCAAACAATGATGAGGATGACGAGGCAGTGACGTGAAATCATAATGGTGGATGATTTGATATCAATATGATGATGAGATTTGATTTGATTTTGATATCTTTTATATTTTTTCCCTATTAGAAGTATTTTATTTTTGGTAGAATTAGATTTCTCACTCTCTATATTTTAGTTTGTTTCATGTATTCAGACAGTTTAGTTTTTTTGATGAAATAATATTTTGAGAGTTTTTACTCTATTCCGAACTTGTCACTTGCGAGAGAGAATGTTTGAGTCTAAACCCTAGTATTCTCAGAATCAATAGGATTTAGAAGAGGATCATACCTAGGTATTCTAAGAATCAATAGGTTGAACCTTTTTGCTACGCTTCACGCTGCATCAGTTGGTATCAGATTCCAAATCGATCCTAAGTTTTGCCGCCTTCCCCGACGAGGAACCCGGAACGGATCATGGGTGTGATGCTGAGAAAATATGAAGTTGTTGTTATGCTACAACAACTCAAATTCTTGACCCAGCGACTGGATGCTCTTGTCAGTCAAAGAAAACCACATGATGTCAAATTCAGTGAAATCGCTGATGATGAGGGTGATGATGACGACTTTGCTGCTCCAGTGTTTGATGTTCCCGTGTATGACGACTATCCAGGACCAGTGTATGACGCCTATTCGAATACGATGATTTTGAAGATGGCGATTTTGCTGCTCCAATATATGAAGGTCCAGTATATGATGATGTCAACCCTGAGGATGAAGTTAAAGATGTGATAATTGAAGGTGAAATCATTCCAGCAAGTCAAGAGGAAACTATGTGTCATGTGAAAGTTGGTGATGTGGTGAAGATTGATAAACATGCTGAAAAGTTTCAAGAAACTTTTCTCTGCTCAAATTTTGAGTTTAAGAAACCACACCATGGAGGTACAAATCAAATATTTTTGGAAGTCCAATTAGAATATAATTTTGTTATTACTAAATATGGTGATAGTGGTGATGGTAAAGGCACTAATGCAATAGCATCAAGCCGGCTAAATTTAAAAATTATTTTGCTTCAAAAGAAGAGGGTGAAGATGAAGAACATGGACATATTTCACAAATCAAATTCGTGGACGAATTTTCTCTTCCAAGGAGAGAATGATGAGGATGACGAGGCAGTGACGTGAAATCATAATGGTGGATGATTTGATATCAATATGATGATGAGATTTTATTTGATTTTGATTTTTTTTAACCTATTATAAGTATTTTATTTCTGGTAGGATCAGATTTCTCACTCTGTATATTTTAGTTTGTTTCATGTATTCAGAAAATTTAGTTTTTTTGATGAAATAATATTTTGAGAGTATTTACTCTATTCTGAAATTGTCTCTTGCGAGAGAGAATGTTTGAGCCTAAAACCTAGTATTCTCATAATCAATAGAATTTAGAAGAGGATCATACCTAGGTATTCTAAGAATCAATAGGTTGAACCTTTTTGCTACGCTTCACGCTGCATCAAACAATGTAACAAACTTGTAAACGTTTATCGTTAACGAATTTTCTATAATCGATAGTGAATATAATAATGACCATTGTAGTGTAAATATAATAATAACCATTATGGTGTGAATATAACAATAACCATTACAGTGTGGTTTGGGTGGGTAGGTGAGAGGGAATTTATCCAATTAAATATAAGAATGACCATTGTGGTGGCGTGGGTGGGTAGGGGGTGGAAGTTTATCCATTATTCAATGTGAAAACAATTAATGTGGTAAGAGACCGGGAGTTTCTCCGGTTATATGTTCATGTAGAAACAATCAATTAGCATCGGTTTGGGTGGACGTCGTAGATAATGATAGGCTAATTTAACGTGACAAATTTCTACAGCAGTATAGTTAATATTCTGTTACTGAGAGAAATTTAGTGATTGATAGATTAATTTAACGTCGCAATTTTTACAGCAGTATAGTTAATACCTTCTGAGAAATTTAGTGATTGATAGCATTAAATAAAATGTAGTTCTACATTTATCAAAGTTGATACAAAATAAAAATTATAGAAGAACTTTTTATTTTATTGTTTTATATTGCATAAAATACATATTATATAATTATTTATAAATTAAAATCAGTTGCATGCCCTCCTACTCGATAATTATACAATTATTATTTGGAGACTACTTTAAAATAGTTGAACCATAATTGAATCAATTTATAACAATGTTCACAAAGAAAATTATATTATTTATAAAATAACGACAATAAAGTTTAAGATGTATTATAATGAATTTTGAAAATTGGTATATTATCTTCTAATATATGTCACAAATTTTAACTTAACTAAGAAAACATTAATTGATTTTTTTAAAATCTAATTTCAACTAGAATAATCTTCGTTCAGTCAAAATAATTATTTATTTATTCAATTAATTTAATCCTAGTTCTGTTAGTTTCGACCTTGTGGTCGTGGGTTCGAGCACCACGATGGAAATTATTATTATGGGGATTGGATATTAGTCTAGCGGTTGAATTCAAATATAATAATTATATTATAAAAAAATTCGACCCCATTTGACAGGGCCATTTTCATTCCTAAGTATGAAAAACTCGTGTAAGGCAGCCTTACCATAAGGCAGAGGGCTGTCATGTAAAAGCAAAACAACTTTTTGGGCTGAAATATAATTATTTTATATTCAGTCCTAAATTACAAATTTTTACAAAATACAGGGACCATTCTGAAATAACAATCATTAAACACAAATTTTCCCAAATTTTCTTCCCCTCTTCACGCCCCGCTTCCCAAATTTCATTCTCATTTCGTCAGTTCATCATTACTAAAAAAATCATCATTTCCATTAATCATTAACATTCTTGTTCATCATGATCAACATTCTAGTTCGTCATCATCAACATTCTAGCTCATCATCTCATCATCCTAACAAACATCAAATTGTTTTGTTCCTCATCATCAAATTATTCTTGTTCATCATCATAAGATTGCTATTTTCCCATTACCTTTCTCTGGTGTAACATGAAAATGATCTTGTTGTTCTGTGGGCAAGATCCTGAGATTTCTCAGGAGTCACAATCTTATATAATATATAAACTACCCGATTTGATTGCGCTATCGTTTCTCAGCCCGAGTAAAATCTATCTCAGATCTCGGTCCATCACATTGTCTTTGATGTTCCGTGCTGCTTTTGCAACCCTTCTTCATGTCCCCATCAACTACTTTCTGGTGATTAGGATGAATCTCGGGATCAGGGGCGTGGCGATAGGAAGTGTATAGACGAACTTCAACATCATCATTTTTGTGGTCGTGTACATAACTTGTTCTGGTACGGTGAAAAACACTTGGGATGGATTATCCAGCGAGTGTATCCGAGGATGGAAGAGTTAGTTCAGTTAGCCATTCCGAGCTGTATTTCTGTCTGCTTGGAATGGTGGTGGTATGAGATTATGACCCTTCTTAGTGGATTTCTGCTTAATCCAAAGGCTACTGTTGCATCAATAGGAATCTTGATTCAAACAACTGCGCTAATCTATATATTTCCATCTTCACTGAGTTTGAGTGTTTCAACTAGGGTGGGGAATGAGCTTGGAGCAAATTCCCATCAAAAGGCGAAAATGGCAGCTGTAATCGGCCTTTCTTCTAGCTTTCTACTCGGAGTGTGTGCTTTGTTTTTTGCTGTGATGATAAGAAATATCTGGGCAGGAATATTCACGAAAGATTTGGATATCATTGCTCTAACCTCGTCGCTTATGCCCATTATTGGTTTATGCGAGCTGGGGAACTGCCCTCAAACCACGGGCTGTGGATTTTTGAGAGGCACGTCTAGGCCTAGGTTGGGAGCGAATATAAACCTTAGATGTTTCTATCTGGTTGGGATGCATGTGGCGGTTTGTCTGAGTTTTTATCTAGGATTTGACTTTAGGGGACTTTGGCTTGGGTTGTTGACGGCTCAAGTCTCTTGTGCATTGACTATGCTACTTGTTTTGCTGAGAACTGACTGGGAAGTGCAAGCGCAGCGAGCGAGGGAATTGACTGCCGCTATTAGTGAAAGTTTTTTCAGCGTTGATGGTGATGGGATGGTGATGGGGATGATGAGGTTGATGCTAATGTGTCTGATGGCCTTATGAGTTTATTTTGAGGTTTGTGTGGGAAGAGAATGAACGTGTACTATATGTAATATAATGTATTCAGTAATGTATATATATTATAGATTTGACGGGTGTGTTGAGAGGTTTCTATGATCTCTAGCTAGCTTAGTAGTTTTGGTTTAATTATTCATTTCATTCATTCCTTCTTTTATTTATTTTGTTTGTCGTACAATACAAATGTTAAACAACCATTAGCTTCTATAAAGTGATCGTTCTTTCAACTTAAATTCATGTTTAACGTTAATCGTTGTCAATTATCTAGTTATACATATCTGAAAAAAATTAACTGTTTTTATTTGCTAATTCTATCTGATTCAAACAATGTAACAAAATTGTAAACGTTTATTGTTAACGAATTTTCTATAATCAATAGTGAATATAACAATGACCATTGCGGTGTAAATATATCAATAACCATTACGGTGTGAATATAGCAATATCCATTACGGTGTGGTTTGGGTGGGTAGGTGAGAGGGAGTTTATCCAATTAAATATAACAATGACCATTGTGGTGGCGTGGGTGGGTAGGTGGGTGGAAGTTTATCCATTATTCAATGTGAAAATAACTAATGTGGAAAGAGACCGTGAGTTTCTCCGGTAATTTTACATGTTCATGTAGAAACAATCAATTAGCATCGGTTTGGGTCGACGTTGTAGATCATGATAGGCTAATTTAACGTGGCAAATTTCTACAGCAGTATAGTTAATATTCTGTTACTGAGAGAAATTTAGTGATTGATAGATTAATTATACGTCGCAATTTTTACAGCAGTATAGTTAATACCTTCTGAGAAATTTAGTGATTGATAGCATTAAATAAAATGTAGTTCTACATTTATCAAAGTTGATACAAAATAATAATTATAGAATAACTTTTTATTTTATTGTATTTTGTATTACATAAAATACATATTATATAATTATTTATAAATTAAAATCAGTTGCATGCCCTCCTACTTGATAATTATACAATTATTATTTGGAGACTACTTTAAAATAGTTGAACCATAATTGAACCATTATAACAATGTTCACAAAGAAAATTATATGAATTTATAAAATAATGACAATAAAGTTTAAGATGTATTATAATGAATTTCGAAAATTGGTATATTATCTTCTAATATATGTTCACAAATTTTAACTTAACTAAGAACACATTAATTGATTTTTAAAATCTAATTTCAACTAGAATAATCTCAGTTCAGTCAAAATAATTATTTATTTATTCAATTAATTTAATCCTAGTTCTGTTAGTTTCGACCTTGTGGTCGTGGGTTCGAGCCCCACGATGGAAATTATTATTATGGGGTTTGGATATTAATCTAGCGGTTGAATTCAAATATAATAATTATATTAAAAAAAAATTCAACCAATTTGACAGGGTCATTGCCATTCCTAAGTATGAGAAACTCTTGTGTAAGGCAGCCTTACCATAAGGCAGAGGGCTGTCATGACAAGCAAAACAACTTTTTGGGCTGAAATATAATTATTTTATATTCGTCCTACATTAAATTTTTTTACAAAATACAGGGACTATTCTAAAATAACAATCATTAAACACAAATTTTCCCAAATTTTCTTCCCCTCTTCACGCCCCGCTTCCTAAATTTCATTCTCATTTCGTCAGTTCATCATTACTAACAAAATCATTATTTCCATTAATCATTAACATTCGTGTTCATCATCATCAACATTCTAGTTCATCATCATCATCATCATCCTAACAAACATCAAATTATTTTGTTCATCATCATCAAATTATTCTTGTTCATCATCATAAGATTGCTATTTTCCCATTGCCCTTCTATGGTGTAACATGAAAATGATCTTGTTGTTCTGTGGGCAAGATCCTGAGATTTCTCAGGAGGGCAATTCTTATATAATATATACACTACCCGATTTGATTGCGCTCTCGTTTCTCAACTCGTTGAAAATCTATCTCGGATCTCAGTCCATCACATTGCCTTTGACGTGCTGTGCTTCTTTTGCAACCCTTCTTCATGTCTCCATCAACTACTTTCTGGTGATTACTCTGGATCAGGGGCGTGGCGATAGGAAGTGTATGGACGAACTTCAACATCATCATTTTTGTGGTCGTGTACATAACTTGTTCTGGCACGGTGAAGAAGACTTGGGATGGATTATCCAGAGAGTGTTTTCGAGGATGGTAGAGTTTAGTTCAGTTAGCCATTCCGAGCTGTATTTCTGTCTGCTTGGAATGGTGGTGGTATGAGATTATGATCCTTCTTAGTGGATTTCTGCTTAATCCAAAGGCTACTGTTGCATCAATAGGAATCTTGATTCAAACAAATGCGCTAATCTATATATTTCCATCTTCACTGAGTTTGAGTGTTTCAACTAGGGTGGGGAATGAGCTTGGAGCAAATTCCCATCAAAAGGCGAAAATGGTAGCTGTAATCGGCCTTTCTTCTAGCTTTCTACTCGGAGTGTGTGCTTTGTTTTTTGCTGTGATGATAAGAAATGTCTAGGCAGGAATATTCACGAAAGATTTGGATATCATTGCTCTAACCTCGTCGGTTATGCCCATTATCGGTTTATGCGAGCTGGGGAACTGCCCTCAAACCATGCGCTGTGGAGTTTTGAGAGGCACGGCTAGGCCTAAGTTGGGAGCGAATATAAACCTTGGATGTTTCTATCTGGTTGGGATGCATGTGACGGTTTGTCTGAGTTTTTATCTAGGATTTGACTTTAGGGGACTTTGGCTTGGGTTGTTGACGACTCAAGTCTCTTGTGCATTGACTATGCTACTTGTTTTGCTGAGAACTGACTGGGAAGTGCAAGCGCAGCGAGCGAGGGAATTGACTGCCGCTATTAGTGAATGTTTTTTCAGCGTTGATGGTGATGGGGATGATGAGGTTGATGCTAATGTGTCTGATGGCCTGATGAGTTTAGTTTGAGGTTTGTGTGGGAAGAGAATGAAAGTGTACTATATGTAATATAATGTAGTCAGTAATGTATATATATTATAGATTTGACGGGTGTGTTGAGAGGTTTCTATGATCTCTAGCTAGCTTAGTAGTTTTGGTTTAACTATTCATTTCATTTGTTCCTTCTTTTATTTATTTTGTTTGTTGTATAATACAAATATAAAACAAATATTAGCTTCTATAAAGTTATCGTTCTACTTAAATTCGAGTTTAACGTTAACCGTTGTCAATTATCTAGTCATACAAATCTAAAAAAATTACCTTTTTTTATTTGCTAATTCTATTTGAGTCAAACAATGTAACGAACTTGTAAATATTTATCGTTAACGAATTTTCTATAATCGATAGTGAATATAACAATGACAATTGCGGTGTGAATATAATAATAACCATTGCGGTGTGGTTTGGGTGGGTAAGTGGGAGGAAGTTTATTCAATTATATATAACAAATGACCATTGCGGTGGCGTGGGTGGGTAGGTGGGTGGAAGTTTATCCATTAGTCAATGTGAAAACAATTAATGTGGCTGGAGATAGGAAGTTTCTCCAGTTATTTTACATGTTCATGTAAAAACAACCAATTAGCATCGGTTTGGGTGGACGTTGTAGATAATGATAGGTTAATTTAACGTGGCAAATTTCTACAGTAGTATAGTTAATATTCTGTTACTGAGAGAAATTTAGTGATTGATAGATTAATTTAACGTTGCAATTTCTACAACAGTATAGTTAATATCTTCTGAGAAATTTAGTGATTGATAGCATTAAATAAAATATAGTTCTACATTTATCAAAGTTGATACAAAATAAAAATTATCGAAGAACTTTTTATTTTATTGTATTTTATATTGTATAAAATACATATTAAATAATATTTATAAATTAAAATAAGTTGCATGCACTACTACTCGATAGTTATACAATCATTATTTGGAGACTACTTTAAAATAGTTGAACTATAATTGAATCAATTTATAACAATGTTCACAAAGAAAATTACATGTATTTATAAAATAATGACAATAAAGTTTAAAATGTATTATAATGAATTTTGAAAATTGATATATTATATTCTAATATATGTTCACAAATTTTAACTTAACTAAGAACACATTAATTGAATTTTTTAAAATCTAATTTCAACTAGAATAATCTCAGTTCAGTCAAAATAATTATTTATTTATTCAATTAATTTAATCCTAGTTATGTTAGTTTCGACCTTGTGGTCGTGGGTTCGAGCCCCACGATGGAAATTATTATTATGGGGATTGGATATTAGTCTAGCGGTTGAATTCAAATATAATAATTATATTAAAAAAATAATCGACCCAATTTCACTGGGCCGTTGCCATTCCTAAGTATGAGAAACTCTTGTGTAAGGCAGCCTTACCATAAGGCAGAGGGCTGTCATGACAAGCAAAACAACTTTTTGGGCTGAAATATAATTATTTTATATTCGGTCCTACATTACAAATTTTTATAAAATACAGGGACCATTCTGAAATAATAATCATTAAACACAAATTTTCCTAAATTTTCTTCCCCTCTTCACTCCCCGCTTCCCAAATTTCATTCTCATTTCATCAGTTCATCATTACTAACAAAATCATTAGTTCCATTAATCATTAACATTCTTGTTCATCATCATCAACATTCTAGTTCATCATCATCATCATCCTAACAAACATCAAATTGTTTTGTTCATCATCATCAAATTATTCTTGTTCATCATCATAAGATATCTATTTTACCATTGCCCTTCTCTGGTGTAACATGAAAATGATCTTGTTGTTCTGTGGGCAAGATCCTGAGATTTCTCAGGAGGCACAATCTTATATAATATATACACTACCCGATTTGATTGCGCTCTCGTTTCTCAACCCGTTGAAAATCTATCTTAGATCTCAGTCCATCACATTGACTTTGACGTGCTGTGCTGCTTTTGCAAACCTTCTTCATGTCCCCATCAACTACTTTCTGGTGATTAGGATGAATCTCGGGATCAGGGGCGTGGCGATAGGAAGTGTATGGACGAACTTCAACATCATCATTTTTGTGGTCGTGTACATAACTTGTTCTGGCACGGTGAAGAAGACTTGGGATGGATTATCCAGAGAGTGTTTTCGAGGATGGAAGAGTTTTGTTCAGTTAGCCATTCCGAGCTGTATTTCTTTCTGCTTGGAATGGTGGTGGTATGAGATTATAATCCTTCTTAGTGGATTTTTGTTTAATCCAAAGGCTACTTTTGCATCAATGGGAATCTTGATTAAAAAAACTGCGCTAATTTATATATTTCCATCTTCACTGAGTTTGAGTGTTTCAACTAGGGTGGGGAATGAGCTTGGAGCAAATTCCCATCAAAAGGCGAAAATGGCAGCTGTAGTCGGCCTTTCTTCTATCTTTCTACTCGGAGTGTGTGCTTTATTTTTTGCTGTGATGATAAGAAATGTCTGGGCTTCACGAAAGATTTGGATATCATTGCTCTAACCTCGTCGGTTATGCACATTATTGGTTTATGCGAGTTGGGGAACTGCCCTCAAACCACGGGTTGTGGAGTTTTGAGAGGCACGGCTTGGCCTAAGTTGGGAGGAGATATAAACCTTGGATGTTTCTCTCTGGTTGGGATGCATGTGGCGGTTTGTCTGAGTTTTTATCTAGGATTTGACTTTAGGGGACTTTGGCTTGGGTTGTCGACGGCTCAAGTCTCTTGTGCATTGACTATGCTACTTGTTTTGCTGAGAACTGACTGGGAAGTGCAAGCGCAGCGAGCGAGTGAATTGATTGCCGCTATTAGTGAAAGATTTTTCAGCATTGATGGTGACGGCGATAGTGATGGGGATGATGAGGTTGATGCTAATGTGTCTGATGGCCTGATGAGTTTAGTTTGAGGTTTGTGTGGGAAGAGAATAAACGTGTACTATATGTAATATAATGTAGTCAGTAATGTATATATATTATAGATTGACGGGTGTGTTGAGAGGTTTCTATGATCTCTAGCTAGCTTAGTAGTTTTGGTTTAATTATTCATTTCATTTGTTCCTTCTTTTATTTATTTTGTTTGTTGTATAATACAAATATAAAACAAATATTAGCTTCTATAAAGTTATCGTTCTTTCAACTTAAATTCGAGTTTAACGTTAACCGTTGTCAATTATCTAGTTATACAAATCTAAAAAAAGTTACCTTTTTTTATTTGCTAATTCTATTTGAGTCAAACAATGTAACGAACTTGTAAATGTTTATCGTTAACGAATTTTCTATAATCGATAGTGAATATAACAATGACAATTGCAGTGTGAATATAATAATAACCATTGCGGTGTGGTTTGGGTGGGTAAGTGGGAGGAAGTTTATTCAATTAAATATAACAAATGACCATTGCGTGGTGTGGGTGGGTAGGTGGGTGGAAGTTTATCCATTAGTCCATGTGAAAACAATTAATGTGGCTGGAGATCGGAAGTTTCTCTAGTTATTTTACATGTTCATGTAAAAACAACCAATTAGTATCGGTTTAGGTGGACATTGTAGATAATGATAGGTTAATTTAACGTGGCAATTTCTACAGTAGTATATTTAATATATTGTTACTGAGAGAAATTTAGTGATTGATAGATTAATTTAATGTTGCAATTTCTAAAGCAGCATAGTTAATACCTTCTGAGAAATTTAGTGATTGATAGCATTAAATAAAATATAGTTCTACATTTATCAAAGTTGATACAAAATAAAAATTATCGAAGAACTTTTTATTTTATTGTATTTTATATTGTATAAAATACATATTATATAATTATTTATAAATTAAAATCAGTTGCATGCCCTCCTACTCGATAATTATACAATTATTATTTGAAGACTATTTTAAAATAGTTGAACCATAATTGAATCAATTTATAACAATGTTCACAAAGAAAATTATATTATTTATAAAATAACGACAATAAAGTTTAAGATGTATTATAATGAATTTTGAAAATTGGTATATTATCTTCTAATATATGTCACAAATTTTAACTTAACTAAGAAAACATTAATTGATTTTTTAAAATTTAATTTCAACTAGAATAATCTCAGTTCAGTCAAAATAATTATTTATTTATTCAATTAATTTAATTCTAGTTCAGTTAATTTCGACCCAATTTGACAGAGACATTGCCATTCCTAAGTATGAGAAACTCTTGTGTAAGGCATCCTTACCATAAAGCAGGGGGCTGTCATGATCAAGCAAAATAACTTTTTGGGCTGAAATATAATTATTTTATATTCGGTCCTATATTACAAATTTTTACAAAATACAGGGACCATTCTGAAATAACAATCATTAAACACAAATTTTCCCAAATTTTCTTCCCCTCTTCACGCCCCGCTTCCCAAATTTCATTCTCATTTCGTTAGTTCATCATTACTAACAAAATCATCATTTCCATTAATCATTAAAAAATTTGTTCATCATCATCAACATTCTAGTTCATCATCATCATCATCATCATCCTAACAAACATCAAATTATCATAAACAACATCAAATTATCATAAACCATATCAAATCTTCAATAATCAATCGTCAACATCCAATTATCAAATCATCATAACTAAACATCAAATCATCAATAGTCGATCATCAACATTAAATCATCAATAATCAATCAACAACATTTATATCATCAAATAATCGGAACTAAACATCAAATCATCAATAATCGATCATCAACATCGAACATCAATAATCGATCATCAACGTTAAATCATCAAAAACACAATAACAAACATCAAATCATCATAATAAACATTAACTCATCAATCATCAACATCAAATTATCATAACCAAATATCAAATACTCAATAATCAATCATTAACATCAAATCATCAATAATCGATCATCAAATCATCAATAATCATAATAATCGACATCAAACATCAATCATGAAATACAACACACATGTCTAACGATTATGTTAATTAACCACCATCAATCATCAATATCAAATCATTATAATCAACATCAAATAATCAAAGCACATATTCAATGAACCACATTCTCTTAGGCATTTTGTCGAATACCTTGAACTTGCACATAAGAAAATAATTTGTAGAGATAAACACGTATATATATTTAGCTGGCGTACAAAGCTTGAGAAGTTGTCGTGAACTTGGGGAGAAGGTAGAGTGCAAAATAAGTAATTTATTTTTATGTTGTTTTGTAAAAGTACTAATACCGTGTTGCCTTTTTTTGTGCGTGTAAAAGTACTAATACCGTGCTGCTATCAAGGATGGTTATGATTTTAAGTTTCACTATGGACAACTCAACTTAATCATTGAATCTGGTTCTCTTAATGGTATGTATATCCATGAGGCCAACAAATCCATTAGGGTTAAGATGATTCATACTTTAAGACTATAAAACCTTGTTGCAGATTTCCTAGCAAAATTTTCTTTATAGAATAAGATCTGCTCTATTTTTTTTTACAGGACTCAGCTCCCTCTTGATGCAAAAACTATCTTGTTATTGGACAAACCTCAATTGCCTTCTATCAGAGATGTTACATGTATGCTCTCTGGTGGTGTCTTTGCTAGTCTGGTTCACCCCTCTTGCATCTCTATCCTTTATTGCTCTTTTCGGGGATCAAAACACTTAATCTTTTATATACTATTTGAAGTTCCTTTTCAGATAGTAGTTCTCTTGAACATTTTGGATTTTATCTACTGTTGGTTTCTAATCACATGGCCTCTACTGGAATTGTTAAGCTCCAATTTGCTCTTGCTCCTGTTTTTGTTAGCCTCACATCAATCTTTCCATTTTCTTAATTGGTGTTGTTTTCTATTTTGGCTTGTCAATTCACTAATAGGTTTTGAGTTCTTGAGAATGGGACTTTGGTTTGTAGTCTCTTGTACTATATTTTTTCTTTAGTACCTTTTGACAGCATTATCATGCTATGTAGGGCTGTTGTGCTCTTATTAACATCTTTGGATGACGTAAATTTGGCCTATTTTTGGCTCTCATATGGCTTGGAAGCCTAATATAATTTCCCCTAGTCAAGGAATTGTTTTAATTTAATTTTTTTTTAACAGTGTTATCGTTATATGAAGCAACACAATATATATTGCCCCTAATTTATTTGTGGTAACCTATTTGGTCGTCATAAAAAATTCTTGGCTTGAACCAAATAGAGATTACTGTTGAATTCCTCTCATTGAGAACTAGAGCTAAAATTTAAAATGACCTAACTAAAAAACCTCACAACTAATCAATTGGACATGCTGAAAAGCAAAAGGGAATGAAAAACATTACGATCGAATGTACAAAAAGAATCTCGGTCATGAGTCCGCGACCATAATACGGTGCTAATATTGGGTATTTAATCCCTTTCTCCAACACTAATTCCAATCTTCACAAACTAATACTACTGCAGCGTAGCATAAACACCCAGTTTAACGTGGATAGACCAATTTGGTCTACATCCACCAGAAATTCACACTAGTATACCTCAGAAATTATTACTGGAGTAAACCAACCCATCCCAATAACCCTCTATACTAATTATATTCTCTCCCGAGAACATGAGAGAAGTGATTTAGCCGAGCTTTCACTGGCTGGCAGTACGCTTGCTCTCGACTTTGCTAGCATCACTGGCTACTCAATCCACTACGGGATGGCTATAGGGATAGAGCCCATATGCGGCCAATCTTTTAGTGCTAAGAGGTATAAGCTTCTCTGGCTGACTTTGCATAGAGCGAAGATTTTGCTGCGGTTTCGCTCTCTCCTCATTGCCCTTCTCTGGTGTAACATGAAAAGGATCTTGCTATTCTGTGGGAAGGATCCCGAGATTTTTCAGGAAGTGTAGTCTTATATAATATATTCACTACCTGGTTTGATTGCGTGTAGTGTCTCAACCCGCTGAGAATCTATCTCAGATCTCTGTCCATCACATTGCCTTTAATGTTTTGTGCTACATTTCAACCCCCCTTCATGTCCCCATCAATTACTTCCTGGTGGTTAGAATGAATTTCAGAATCAGGAGCGCTGCGATAGGAAGTGTGTGAATAAACTTCTACATCATACTTTCTGTATGATTGTGTACATGATGCAGGACTCGTGAGTTGATGAATATTGGTTGTAAAAAGAACTCGAACAAAATACATAATCAATCTTGGCAATCACACCTAGAAAAATATATATAAATCCTTTGGCAATCACACCTCCGGAAAAGTGGCTTAAAACTGATACTCTGAATTTCGTTATAAATCTCAAAATCTATTCTCCTCTTTTTCTTATAATGGTTACAATATATATATAGCTATGAAAATAAAATAAAAGAGGAAAATAATAAATGTCCTAATTCTATTCTAAAACTAAAAGGAAAACAAATATAATCATTTCCAAACTAAAATTCACTTTTCATGAATAGTTTTGGAAATTAGTTGTTTCTATTCCTCATTATTCTCCCCCTCTTGAAAAAACTCGACTCCGACGAGTTATAACAATTGATCTTCTCGAAATAATTCTGCAAATCTGAATCAATGCTTGACTCCTTGCGTGGATGTCCTTTCCAAGAAATAAGATACTTCCAACGTAAAAGACATGCTTGAACAAATTTATGGACTTTGAATTCTCTTTTCTTGAAACGTTGATGTATATCTTCCATTCTTGGTTGGATATGCTCGATGGATCTTCGATTTAACACCTCCATATCTTGAAATTGATGGTGCTCTTGAACTTGATCTTCCCATCGTTGATGTGGCTTGATCATTGACTTCAAATGCTGTGATTGATCATCCATTTGAAGTGAGGAGTGATTATTTTGTTGTAGCTTCACAGATGATGGTGAATTCTGCTCTTCAATCGGCGTCTTTGGTGGCGAAAAATGCCGCGGCTTCAATATCGGCGTGACATTCTGCACAATAGATTCGACGCGAGCAATCAATGTTATTACGGGTTACAATGGTGATGGTGGCGACTGATTATTCGCATCCAATACGTCAAGGCGAGTAATCAACTAATGATTGAGCAATCAACTGATTGTCAAATATTACTAATATCCAACTTACTAGATTTGATTGATTGCACTTTGTGCAATTTGAACCGACTTTGTGTTTTCTACAATAATAAAACTAATAGGAACAATCAGATAACACGATGTAAATAAAAGATCCGTTGATGCGGTATTTTATATATGTAACTAATATCCAACTTACTAGATTTGGTTGATTGCACTTTGTGCAATTTGGACCGACTTTGTGTTTTCTTCAATATAAAACTAATAGGAACAATCAGATAACTCGATGTAAATAAAAGATCCGTTGATGCGGTATTATATATATATATATATATATTTGTACCATTTATGCAGTAGTTAAGGTCAAATGAGTGCTAAATGAATCAAATCAATGACATAGCTGTGATTTGATATGACCCTTCCCAGTTTGGTGCCAGCTTGCCAGTAGCCTCCTGCAGACTTTTGTCGTTCCTCCGCATCACCCAATCTCCGGGGACGAATGACTCCTTCCTGACGCGTTTGTCGTGATAACGCTTCACTCGTTCCTTCACCTTGGCCTCATGCAGCGCTGCTTGTTCTCGCTTTTCTTCCAAAAGATCCAAGTCCAACAACCTGCTCGATCTGAGTGGAGAGCTTCGTTCGGCTTGGTCTTCATCCCATGTGAGGGTTCGGAGACTGGGGACTCCTACTTCGGCTGGTATGACTGCCTCTGCTCCGTAAACCAGGCTATAGGGTGATTCACCCGTGGCAGATCCTTCGGTCGTCCTATATGCCCAAAAGACATTTGGTAGTTCATTCACCCAATTTCCTCGTGCCCCCTGCAGACGGGTCTTCAATCCGTTCACCACCGTCCGGTTTGTTACTTCAACTTGACCGTTGGCCTGCGGATGGTAAACGGAGGTGAGCCGCTGCGTAATTCCATACTCCTTGGACCAGGACCGAAACGGGTCGTTTTCAAATTGAGCTCCGTTGTCCGTGACAATATACTTGGGAATTCCATAACGGCAGATGATGTTCTTCCAACGGAACTTGACGCAAGTGTTGCCACGGATGTTTGTGAGGGGTTCCGCCTCCACCCATTTGCTGAAGTATTCGATCGCCACTATCAAGTACTTGAATCCTCCCGGAGCGGAGGGGAAGGGTCCCACCAAATCAATGCCCCATCGATCAAAGGGCCACGAACCGGTGATCCCGACTCTTTCCTCCTGAGGCACGTGGATGAGCGGAGCAAACATCTGGCACTGCACACAGGAGCGGACATACTTTTGCGCATCTTCAAACAAGGTTGGCCAGTAATAGCCCGTACACATTATCTTCCTCGCGATGGTCCGTGCACCCTGGTGACTGCCATTTGGTCCCTCGTGCATCTCCCTTACAATCCGATCTGCCTCGTCCGAGTCCACGCATCTTAACCATGGTTGGGGATATCCCTGTCTGAGCAAGGATCCGTCCAAAATGGTGTATAGTGGTGCCTTCTGCCGGATCCTCCGTGCCAATGCCTTATCCTCCGGGAGCTTTCCGTGCTGCAAGTATTCAAATAGGGGCATCATCCATGACTCTTTTGACACTTCTACTGCTGCAACCTGAGGGGTGTCGTAGCTCCGAGCGGACAGGGTCTCCATCATCAAGTTGTTCTCCGGATCTAGCTTGATTTCCGAGGAAGCAAGCTTGCTCATAGCGTCCACCTTGCCGTTGTCTTCACGGGGGATCTGCGTCACGGTAATGCTACGAAACTTAGCCAGTAATGGTTTGACCGCCTCGAGGTACCTCTGCAAGCTCCGCTCCTTAGCCTCGTATTCTTTGTTCACTTGCTGAACCACTATCTGAGAATCACTATATACTTCTACATCCGTGACCCCTACCTCCAACGCCAGTCGGAGTTCGGCTAGGAGCGCTTCGTACTCCGCCTCATTGTTTGTCGCTCGGAAGTTGAACTGAATGGCATATATGTGTTCTGTTCCTTGTGGATAGGTGAGCAACACCCCTGCCCCACCTCCACTTGCATGAGACGATCCATCCACATGCAGCTTCCATCTGTTGGAGGGTGGTTCCGATCCGGACGGATCTCCCGAGGGCTCGGTCATCTCTACCAAGAAATTCGCCAGGGCTTGTCCTTTGATGGCCTTCCGGGGCTGATACTTGATCTCGTGCTCTCCAAGCTCCACTGCCCACTTCATCATCCTACCCGAGACTTCTGGTTTCAACATGATTTGTCTTAATGGATGTATTGTCAGAACCGTGATCGGATGTCCTTGGAAATACGGCTGGAGGCGCCGGGAGGCGTGAACCAGGGCCAGTATCAACCTCTCCAAAGCGGTGTACCTCGTTTCCGGGCCTTGGAGCACCCTGCTTACAAATTATACCGGAAGCTGAACCTTACCTTCCTCCCGGACCAAGGCAGAACTAATAGCATACTTTGTTGCAGCTATGTACGGAAAGAGCTCCTCTCCGAGCAGTGGTTTGGACAGGGTAGGGAGGCTTGATAGGTGGGCCTTTAGATCCGTGAATGCCTGATCACATGCCTCCGTCCATTCAAACGGTTTGGCCCTACGGAGTATGTTGAAGAAGGGAAGCTGCTTCTCCGCCCCCCGAGCGAGGAATCGGCTCAGAGCGGCCAGCGATCCGGTTAACTTCTACACGTCCTTCACCCCCCTCGGAGGTGGCATCTCCATGAGCGCCGATATCTTTTCCGGATTTACGTCGATTCCGCGAGCTGACACCATGAAACCAAGGAACTTCCCTGCTCCAACTCCAATGGTACTCTTTCCGGGACTGAGCTTGAGGTTCACCGTCCGGAGCACGTCGAACATCTCCCGGAGATCCGACAGAAAAGACTCATAAGTACCGCTCTTGACCACCATGTCGTCCACGTAAACCTCCAGGTTCCGTCTCATTTGGTTCCGGAAAAGTTTGTCCGCCATCCTCTGGTATGTTGCACCTGCATTTTTCAGTCCGAAGGGCATTTTCCTGTAACAGAAAGTATCAAAGTCAGTAAAAAAAGATGTTTTGGGGCGGTCATCCTTGGCCATCGTGATCTGGTGATACCCTCGGTGCACATCGAAGAATGCCAACACTTGGTAACCAGTAATGGCCTCGACCCTGATCGATGGAGGTGAGCGGATAGCTATCCTTTGGGCAGCACTTGTTCAGATCTGTGAAGTCAATACACCTTCTCCATGAGCCATCGTGCTTCTTCACCAGAACTGGGTTCGCTATCCATTCAGGATAGGATATCTCCTCCACGATTCCAGCACTCAGCAATCTTCCTACCTCCGCTCGGACTTCCTCCACGCGTTCCGGAGCAAGAAGTCTCTTCTTCTGCCGTATAGGTTTCAGTTCCGGGAAGACATTGAGCCTGTGAACGGCGATTTCCTCCGGAACATCCTTCAAATCCTCCGTTCCCCATGAAAACACATCCTCGTATTCCGCCAGCAAGTGACGCAACTCTTCTTTCACGTCATCCGGGAGATTCTTCCCCACACTTACTACTCCTTTCTGACCGACCATCATGTCCTCCACTTCGTATGATGGTGTCTTTCCGTGAATGGCTCCCACCAAGTTCGCACTGGTTTTTCCTTTATCCGGGTCGGATAACTTTGACTGGCCCCCACCGGACCGTGCATCCTTGATGGCGGTCAGCATGCAACTCCGGGCGTTCTGCTGGTGTCACCGGACCGATGCAATACCGTTCTCAGTGGGAAACTTCATAATCAAATGGAAAGGCGAGCAGATGGCCCGCGCATGTGACAGCCATGGTCTTCCAATGATCATGTTGTAAGGAGATACCGCATCAATGATGGCGAAATTGCATTCCACCGTTGCCCTCTTCGTCGGATCTTGGAAATCCGTCAAAGTGACTTTCAAAGCGATGACACCAAGTGGATGGACGGTCCGTCCGGTGAACCCTGATAAGGGGGAATGACACGGTTTCAAGTTTTGTCGCCCAATCCCGAGCTGATCAAAGCATTCTCCAAACATGATCTCCACACTACTCCCATCATCTACAAACACTCGCTTGATCAGCACTCCTTCCATATCTGCAATCACCATCATCGGATCGGAGTGAGGAACCTGGGGAGGCACCGGATCCTCGTCCGAAAAGGTGATGCTTTTCACTTGCCTTGAACCTCTTCTCTTGTATCTCGCCTGGGGGCACATATCTGCTCTTACCCTTGATCACCGTCATGGAATTGAGCCCATCCCCCACTATGCCATTGATCACATTAATCATCTGGGGCTGAGCTGGGGCCTATGCTGGCGCGGCCTGTCTCAGAGCCGGATTGGCTGGGTTGGCTTGGTTTCTTCCCTGGGGGCGGTTGTTCCTCTAATTTCTCTTCCTCCCTTGTCTGGCTTCTGCGGCCGGAGCCGCAGCTTGCCGTGCATCACCCGCTACGCAATCCCTCAACTGGCCTGCTCCAATCAACCTCTCGATGTCTGAACGGAGTGCCCTACACCCTTCTGTGGTATGGCCATGCGACTTGTGAAACTCGCACCACTTGTCCGTATTTGCTGGTGCCGGTACGCCAATGATAGGTTGCGGATCCGTAAATAAGCCTCGATGAACAGCGAGGATCTCAGATTGGGTTTTGGAGAGAGGGGTATAGTTAGGTCGGGCAACTGCTGCCGGAGCTGGGAGCGCTGCAGTTGGAGCAGGTAAGCGTCTGACCTGATCGTTCCGGGCTGGAGTCCGGGCAGCTGCGGTCTGGGTTCCTGTCATCGTGAGAGTCTTCTGCTCGAAGAAACCCACGATGGTCATCCGGACATTGTTGGCATCATGCACCGTACAATGCATCTCCACCACCAACTGGAGGTGATAATACGATATCGGCATGTTCTTTATGAGCTTGATGTAGAATGTGTTATCACTTAATCCGTTCACAAAGTTATGGATGATAGCCTTCTCCTGCAAGTGTCGGTCCACAACCTTCATCGACGCCGCTATGTACCGGGTGTAGAACTCCCAAATCGTCTCTGTCTCTAGCTGCCTCATTGCTAAAACTGTGGCCAAGTTTACGAATGTGTGCTTCATCGCGGAATAGCGCCGAACCAAAGCAATGGCAAAATCCTAAAAATGCCGGAGTGTACCATTTGGCAGACCTTTGAACCATGCTAAACAGTTAGCTCTTAGATACGAAGGTAACATCTTACACTGCAACTCCTCAGGAATGTCCCTGACGTACAGGTTGCTTGCATAAGTATGGACAAACTTTTTCGGGTCTCCCTCCCTATTGTAGGTTGGGAGTCCGTCCGGAGCCTTGGTTCCGGATGGCCATTTGAAGCTCAACACTTTCAGAATCCAAGGTGATTGAGGTTCAATTCCATTCCGTCTGATAAGGCGGTTCAGACGATCCTCGATGGAATCCGGACAGAAAGGCGTCTGAAATTCAAAACCTCCGGGAAACCCTCCTCCGGCAAGTTGCATTCCGACCATCATCTGCTGTGGTCCCCCGGGAGCACCCATCCCATAGGCCTGTTGAGCTTGCGCTCCCCAGTATGATTGTGCGTTTGGATTCAGGCCGGTGGTCTGCTGTTGCTTCCCGCCCGGAAGTGGATTTTGATTTGGCACCCTCTGTTGTTCCGGAGGAAGCATATCGGTCGCGGCCTGCCGAGCCGTTTTCCATGCTTGGAACTATTGATACTCCGCCACATACTACCCCCAACCCTAGAATTATGGCGCTCACGCTCCTCCGCTCCGACCTTCCACCCCGATCGACCCTTACCAGATTGACTTTGAGCGTCATCTTCCTCTGTATCGTACTCCTCCGGATCGTACTCCTCCATGTCATCTTCCTCCGAGTCGTACTCCTCCGGATTACCCAGGTCCTCCGTTCCTTCCAAATGATCAGTGTCTCCTTCCGACTCCGCACGGTCTCCTAACTGCCTCTGCTTCTCCGCCTCCCTCGCAGCCCGCAGTCGTTCCCTGTTCTCACGCTGTATCTCAGCCAGCGTCTGTTTCGGAGTTTCTTTCTTCCCTTTGGCTTTCTCCGCTGCCAAGCGCTGTCGTCGACGTTCCTCAGCTGCAGCCTTTGCCTCCGCTGCTACCTCCTTGGCTCGGAGAGCTCGTTCCTTCTCAGACGCTAACTTTTGGGCCCTGACAGTTGCGGCTGCCCTTCTAATCTTTGGCCCTCCACCCGCTTCTTCCTCCGGCGGAGGAGGGTTCTTCCTTGGCCGTCAACGCAGCATGGACGTAACTTATGACTGGGAATGTGTCCCACCGGGCGTGCCAACTGATGCTACCAGCTTCCAGTCCCGGTCCGGATACAAGGATGGTCTCCGGTCCGGATGAGGCTTTGTCTGTGCTCCGCGCATTCTCACCTATTAGACCTGCAAAACAACGCCCCGGAGTATCCCGAGGATAACTACTCCGGCGTGATGATGAAAGAGGGGTCTTTGAAAAGGAGAGAGAATAAGGATATATTGAGAGAGTTTAATCTGATAGAACATATCTTTCTCCACAAGTCCAAAACTGTATTTATAGGTGCGAGTGGTCAGCGTCCAGCCCCAAAAGCAGTGGTCCTTCCCTTTTGTCCTTACTCGGGGACAGGTCATATTCATGTCCTCTCTGTCCCCGAATAGCGTCATTCTAACTGACGTCACATGGATCGAACTATTTTCTGGGCCGGAGTCTAGATATGGGCCAGAACCCATATCACCTGGAATCATCTCGCGGGGTAGAAAAAATAGTAGCTCCTAACCCAATCAATCCTATGATACATGCAGGTGTCTTGGCCGAGTCATTGTTCAATCATGGAAGAGAAGAAATGTATGTTCATGTGTTATCAAAATGACACGTGATAGTGATAGTCCTAGTCTTGGAAATCGGCGTAGTTAAGGTGAGCAAGAAGGTGACCTGGTACCATCTCCGTAGATGAAGGGACCGGTTGGGATAGACGGGGGAGAAAACGGGTTGCATGATTTAATTAAACCCATGGACAATTGACAACCGGATCTAAACTGGCCGTATTTGGTTGATTCCCCTTATAGAACAAAATGATGGTTTGCCACTTTTAAACTTTTACATCAAATTGATCGTTACGGAGTGTCAAGTTAAAAAAAAACTAATTTATTGTGAACATCATGATAGGCCATTATCAGGTTGTTTTATAACAATACTATTATTGTGTTGTTAATTTCATGAAGTAGTATAAACTACATTAACCGTAATTAGTTTTCCTTTGAATTTATTTGGAGGTGATCAGCTATGGTTGCCATCAAAATTCTTTGCTTCAATTAATAGGCGTAGTCTAAAATATCATTAAAATTACAATATCGTTTCTTGAACATTACTAAATTTCTCAATCTATCTATACTTAGGGGTGTTCATCAACCGGGCCGACCCGGAAAAATGACAGGTCCAGTCTGTATTTTTGTGACCCGGATCCAGATATCCATAATTTCGAGCCGGGCTCCGGATCAAAGTTTTCTGTAATTCCTGGTTCTGGACCGATTTTGGTCAAACCCGGTGTAATCCGGCTCAAATCATCCCGGCCCTGTATTATATACTTTATCCTAAAGGGAACTAGAAGAGTTATTGCTCCGGTCAATAAATAAATTAATAAAAAACATTAAAAAGGATGAAACTACGTAGTTTTGTTCAAAACCGCCACACAACCACCACAAGATCACCATATTCTGGTGCCTACCATTTTCATATATTCATTTTTTTTCTTTTAACTAGCATGATGAACCGCGCGTTGCGCGGTATATCAGAAGCAGTTTGAATAATTTAAAGTGTACTATTCTGATTGAATTAAAATTGTGTAACACTTTCAGATTGATCAAAACTATTTGTTACGAATTAATATCTTTATCCAATTCATTTAAATTTTAAAAAAACATATATATATATATATATATATCCAATTCATCTAAACTAAAAAAAAACACACACACACATATATATATATATCCAATTCATCTAAATTTAAAAAAACATATATATATGTATATATTCTTAACAGGAAAAAACAACGAATATAAGTATCAATATTCATACAATATATTGTCATTATAAGGCAGCCTAGGTTAATGGGAACAACATTCAAGTAATCTCGTGATCATAATTTGGTATTTTACGTAACATGAACCGGGCATTACGTAACAAATATATATACGTAAGGTTGGAAATGGACTTACCTGTTATAAGCAGTAAGTGCAGACATTTTCCTTCATCGAATTTCTGTTTTTAAGAATATCTTTTTGTGCTGGATTATTATTTTTTAGCATGTAATTTTGGTGTTCATCGTATTCATGATTTGTGTTGCGGCATTGATTGATAGTGATTGTCGGCGGATTATATAAATATATTTTTTACTTCATAGCATATCGATCGATATGCAAATCTGATTATTCTGATGAAATATATCAATGCAGAAAATAAGAGATTCCCAGATAACTCCAGCGATAAATTTTAGTTTAAAGAGAGAGAGAATAAAGTTTATACATAATAATTACATATTTGTTCCTATTTTAGTGTATTTGTTCCTATTTTAGCGTATTATCATACAATTCTAATTAGGAGAGTTTTATTCTTTGATGCTCTTATTTTTTTATTTGAAAGTTAATACTCATTTTGTTCTCTTGAACTTATATTTTGCTGAATTGAACTGAAATAAAAAATTGTATTAAAATATGGAATTTATGTAACTAAATCTATCTAAATTTATTAAATTATATGTTCATTAAACTAAATTGAACTAAACTGATTTACTTATAAACTCTATCGAACGGGCTGTCAAAGAGATAAGCTCTGCTAAATTATTATAAAATTATTGTAAAAATTGTTGTATAAACTTGGATATATATATATTTACATGTATAGGACAAAAAATTGAAACAAAACAGCATATTGAGTCTTGTTTTTTGGACGTCTAGAAACTGTTAATTATTATTATAAACACAAATCAGAATATATATGAATCATGCAAATAAAATGAAGCCCCCCAAGGCAGACCATTCCAAGTATGAAGAAAATGAATTCCAACTGACTACTCTAGATGAAGAATTACCAGGAACAAGTGATAAAGGCGTAGAAGATCATCTCGTTGGAATGAAGGGCAAGGCAGATATCGACACTGAACAAACTGAATTCCAACTGAATGAGGATGAATCCAGCTGCAGCACTCTAGACGAACCTTCTTCGGAGTCCACCTTCAAGTCTTTGAAACTAAGGATATATCTGTGATGATGTACTATGTACTATGTACAATAATGTACTAACAATAATCCGATTGTATATACAATAATGTACTGTGTAACCTAATCATCATTCTCGATATCATTAATTTTCCACATCAGATGAACAGACCAAACAAATTAGTAATCTCTATAGTTCATGCAAGATATTAACATTGTACTTCTCTTTTAGGCCAGCCATCAAACACCTTAGATGCACGAAGAAAAGAATTATAAACTAAGCAAAATCCACTATTGCTCTAAAGCAATTCAAACCTACATCTCCATGTAGCAAGAGCATAAACACAAACATGCATACAAATACGTACAACAGATTCAACATACAAACCTCCCTAAAACGTTGCATTTACCACTGCTGGCATGCGAAATGAACGCATCTTTGAATTTTCGCTAGCTAACCCTGTTCAAACAACAACCTTACTCCATCTTTCTGACCGATTCTCGCATGACTTTCAATCATACAGTTCCAAGATTTCTTCGCTTCACTCATTAGTCCAGCCCCAGCATACCCAGAAATCATCCCCGTTCTTCACCTACCCATCAATCATGGTATTCCAAGTCACCAAATCTGTAAAAGAAATGTATCGATGGCCTCTATTTATACCATATGGCTATATATGCTAGGTGATAATCAACATATTCTAAAAAAGATATTTCTCGTTCGTATTTAATTCTCTTTGGTGTAAAAAATATTTTTTTGCTAATTCAAATATTTTAAAAAATCCCAATGGAATCTTTTGCATTTTAAAAAGATGTCAAATATGTTTACCATCACAATAGCATCATCATTGTGAATGAATTTATCACAAATTTCCATTTTTACATATTACAATACCATAAGTTTGAATCAAGAAAGGGAAAAAGCTAAATACATAGAAGTTATATCTAAACAAATATATATATTTATTTATTTATTTATTGATGAAGGAAAAATGAAATATGTATATGCATGTAAAAAGGTAACTACCGAAGATGGTGGATAGATAGTAGCTTAATATTTTAATTAAATATATGTGCCAGCATAATTACTATCATACTACTTTAATTTCGACCATTATGTAATATCTTAATACTTAATTAATTATGGATAATTCTGGCGGTGTTATTATTCTGCATTGATATAGAATATTTCCATGTATATTCCATATATCGCATATTCATGTTTTCATTTTGCATACGTGTTAATTAGCATGATTGACTGAAATTACCGTGTAATTAGGATTTTATAGATGGAATGAGTTGTATTTGTAAAAATAGAAGGCGGAAGAATATATAAAAATGGTAGGCGCCGGAATACGGTGAACTCGCGGTGGTTATGTGGTGGCTTTTAGTCAAAATTACGTAATTTCATCTTTTTTAATGCTTTTAATTAATTATTTATTGACCGGAGCAATAACTCTTCTAGTTCCCTTTAGGAATATAACACAAATAAACAATATTCCATTCAAATACACCATTTCATTCTTAACTTATATAAATTTAATCAGATCAACTTTGGCTTTATTTTTACTAATTTTTTATATTGTTCCTTTATTTTGAAAATCAATTAGAAAAAATAACATAATAGCTTTGATCATGGTGCATCTTTCCCGGTTATTCTGTTTCACATAAAAATAGTTTGATTAGTGTTTTTTTTTTTAGAAATTTTGATTAGTGTTTATTAAGTAAATAAAAATATACTGATTTTAAATATTTGTACATATATTTCTAAATTTTCCATTTTCATTCCTCTGGCGCCTACAAAATATTGGTTTCTTCCTTTTTTTTATATGTTTTTTTTCCTTTTGCGTCGATTGATTTCAGTATATATTTCTTCCTTATCTTTTTAAATCTTGGCGTTGATTTTATGGACATTTCACTGGATTCATCACACGGTTTCCATGCAAATATATTTCATATGGTATTTATGTTATAAATATATTTTTATTGATGACAACACGATCGTTTAAACTTATTATATAATGTGTCAATTCTCTCAATCTTACAATCTTTCGTTCTCTCAATTTCTCTTCTCCATTTAGAAGGTATCCTCACATACATGAAATATATGTATCCTAGACAAGGTTAATGCAGCTATTAATGATATGACAGGTTATGCCGATTCCAATTCCCAACTCATTGCAGCCAATTCCCAACTCATTACAGCGAGATTACACCGGAAAGAGCTCTGGAGCTGAGAGAGATTGGCTTGCCTTAAACTGGATGATTCAGTTCAATGATATTGACATGTGAGATGTTCAATGTACGAGGTAGAGTACATCCTTGATACGTTTTTGTAGGTTCAAAAGAATATTGGCGAAAATATTTCAAAGAGAGCTACGTGTTGAATCCTTCAGTTAAGGTACTGCCACACTGGAAAAGAATAACCAGGCTGCCATTTCCTTCTGTACACAACGGACAAATATGTTGGGAACCACCACCGTTCGAGTTCATTGATTTTCAGTAGTAGTCGGAAGAGAGTCACTGGCAAATCTCCAAGTGAAATGGATGCACCAGGCTGCTAAATTTGTTATTTTTGTGTTGTAAATTCTTGAAATATCATATTATCCTTGGTAATATTTAGTTGATGCTTTTGCTTCAGATGAATTAATTTGATGGTGGTATTTTTGTGATAATTAAGGTTGGCTGGTCCTATTTTTTACAGGTATGATCGATTGCATTGTTGAGGAAGATAATGACTGACAGACTCTCTATGCTACCAAATGAGCTGGTGATGATGGACATATTGACATGGCTGCCAGGGAAGAAACTAGGTCTGGGTAAATGTGTGTGCAAGGCGTGGCAACAATGATCATGTTCAAAAGGTACCTCCGCTAGCTCTTTAATTTGTTAGTTAATTAAATTTGTGGGTCTAAATAAAAAGTACGAATATATATGGAGCTAATAATAATTAGTTTTAACTCATTAATTTTTACAATTTATAATGTGACCCTACTATATATATGTAGGAGTATTTGTTGTGGAATTAGTTTTGAAAAAATATTATTTTGGGAATTAGTTTCAGAAATAAGGTTAGTTAGGCAAAAAACTCGGGTAATGATTGAATACGGGTAAATCCGTCCGGATAATGATTGAATACGTGATGACATGTCGCAATCTGATTTATCAGGATGATCCTGATATATATTAAACTAATTTTTTAACATACTCTAGATCATTCAAATATTTTATTACCATTCTAAGTTTCCCGATTCGTTTATTAATTTCTTTTAATACTTCATTCACCGCTAACTATTTTATGAATGCATTTTGTTTATGACTCGTGGATACTCTACTATTTACCAATATATGCCGATATGAATTGGAATACATGGTTTATTGAAAAAAGAAGAAGAGAAAGTTGTGTATGACTTATTCATTGTAAATGGAAGCTGTACATGCACATCCAAAAGAAAATATATGTCATACTTAATTTAAATGATTCCTTTAACATCACAGAGAGATGAATATAGTGTTTCATTGGAGGAATACCATATGTTCTTTACCTTTTAAGCTATAGAGAAACAATATTGTGATGATATCAATTAATATCAGTTAAAATGTATGTGTGTATATATTCCGTAAAAATCCTTAAACCTGATTAACGTTAAAATAATAAACTAACAAACTGAGGGCCACCAAAACCCCTACTTTAGGGAATAAAATTTTTGTATTTGCTTAACTCAAAATATATTTGTCACATATTGATTATATACTGCTATAATTAGGTTAAATAATACATCAATAAATGTTTAAAATGTTGGATTATTTTCTTTCCAATGAATATGTCACATATAATGAAAATCGTTTTGTCGTTATGCTAAAGTAAATTAGAAGAGTTATTGCTCCGGTCAATAAATAAATTAATAAAAAATATTAAAAATGATGAAACTACGTAGTTTTGACTAAAGCCGCCACATAATCACCGCAAGTTCACCATATTCCGGTGCCTATCATTTTTATATGTTCCTTTTTTTATTTGTTTTAATTTTTTTATTTCATTCTTCATCGATGATGATACAATAGTTTCTGCCTTCTATTTTTACAAATACAACTCATTCCACCTATAAAATCCTAATTTACACGCTAATTTACACGGTAATTTCAGTCCATCATACTAATTAACACGTCTACGAAAGGAAAACATGAACGTGCAATATATGGAATATGTATGGAAATATTCAGTATTCCGACGCCTTTAATTTTCATATATTACTTTTTGGTTTCTTTTTAGCACGAGTACGTATGATCAATTTAGAAATTACACACATCAGCATTTTTTCCTTAAAATACGTACTTATAAAAATATTTATCTATTAACTTAGTGCCTCATGAGTTAGCTTGTAATTTCTGTTTTTTCGCTAGTTCTGACTGAGAGTTAACAGCCTAAAATTGTACTTGGTTTTGATATTTTAATGAAAATATTTCCATAAAAAAAGTAAATATTTATATTTTAACTCAAAAACTTTGTAAAATAGGATTTGCCTTAACTATAATTTTATACGGGTTGATAAATTTTTCAATCAAGTATATAATAATTATTGTATAATCTAATAGTTAGATATATTATTAAATTCAAATCGTACAATAACACGGATATTAACTTGTGAAGATCATGAATGAGGATATTGTAAATTCGTAATCTCTCCGTCTCACTTGAATCTGCACACTGAGTTTTTGACACTATTTATCATTAAACTTTGACCATATATTTAAATAGATATATAATCATATTTAATATCCTTAGATTAATCATAACATATAGTACTCAAATATCAATTTTTTATTTTTTGATAATATAAATAAATAAAGATATTATTGGTTAAAAGTGTGTAATGAATAGTGTAAGAAATCAAGTTTACATACTAAGCTGAAATAAAAATAGTATCGCATTTTAAATTATAAAAGTAAAATATTGGGATGCATATACAAATTCTATCGGAAAGATGTACAAATGAATCGGGCACACCAGGTTTTGCCGTGCCGCCGTGGTGGAGCGCCGCCGTCAATCCACTAGAGATGCCTCCAACAAAGCAAATCTACATAAAATATAACATATATATCTTGGTGTTTACTAAAAGATAATAATCTAAACTCTAGAAATTCCTGTTTTCAAAATTTAGGACTTCAAAATTCTGAATTGTGAAATTCATACTTGGTAACAGTATTTCAAAGCTTTTCTATGGCAAAAAGTCTTTCATAGGTTGGATGCTGAAACGTCAATTACATAAAATGTTGATTAATATTTTGCTGAACTCATCAATCCTATTGAAAATGTAGTGGAAATTAAAATTAATACAATAATTTTTTACTTGAATTAGTATAAAGATAAACTCAAAAAAAAAAAAAGTAAACTACAATTACGTTCGACCTAATATTGTGTTGTCATGACTAACTTACATATTTGTTTAAAAAATCTAGATCTAGATTATATGTCATCAATCATCTTCTTATCAAAGTCAAGCGTAATTCATTATGCAATTGTGTTGTGATTAATTGGATTACAACTTCTAACCAAGATGAAGATCCCTACGCTCGGTTATAAAACTAAATTAAAGGAATTTTTTATAAAATAAAGAACTCAAATAAATTGTGAACAATATGCCTAGACTCTCTACTCTTTATTAACTTCCTCTTTCTCTTTGCTCACAATGCATGATATCAAATTTTCCGGTTCTTAACGAATCTATGTTGAATATTGTCTCAAATTTCAATCAGTGATGAATTTGATTAATAATATATACTTCTTAATTGGTAGATGAATAAATTTGATAATCCGGTATATACTTTCATTTAGAATCTTAATCTCAGTCGAGTTAGGATTGTGCTTCTTAGTGAAAGCTAGATCTAGTTAAGTTGTTTACTGTTTGTCCATTTCTATAGATAGTTGTTAACTACTTTTATTGATGAGACATTGTAACTGTATCATTTGAACATCTTCTTTTGAATTATTATAGATGGTTGATTTAAGAAGCAAATAGATTACTATCGAATCACTTTTGATATGTATAATTGAAACAAGTCATTGTCTGTTAGTAAAGAGTATATAATCTTTAGTATTTGATGATATGTTATAATCAAAAGTTTCACTTCGTGAGAAAATATAAAATGCAAGGAGAACCCCACTAAAACACGATTCTTACATCTGATTAAAATAAGATCTAACAACTGAGAGGAAAATATAAATATATTGCTAATTCATTCCCCAATACATACATTATACATATAATCTGGTAACTTCATATACATCAAACCCAAAAATATTATGTGCACTATACATATATAAATACGTATCTTTTATGTAGCTACAAACACATGGTTTCAAGTTCTAACCCTTGTTTAGAGTTTAGACATGTTCAATTATTGGTGCTTTTTTTTCCCAATCAAATTGAGTCCATGGAAGTTACTATAATGAAATTAAAAGGTTTCCCATTTAGTTGTCACCACAACTGGCCCTGGGGACCTCTCACCCAAAAGTCCATGTTTTTGCATCTGTTTCTGTCCTGTGAACATTGCATGGTGCTGCTGGAAATGCACAGTTTTGACCTTCAAATTGCCATTGTTTGTGTTCTTCATCTTCAATGTATCAAGAGTTTCTATGTACTTTTGCACCCTCTTCACCTTCAATCATGAGATAACAAGTTAACATATAGTGTTTAAAGAAACCGAACGTCTAAATCTAAATATATTGAACTGAACTTAACCGAACAGAACAAGTTAATTACCTGCATTCTTCTTTGAGCTTTGATGTCTCCATCAGCAATAATCCCATCAAGTTTGATGAGTTGCATCATCAGTTGTTCAATCAAGTTCAGGAGAACCAATTCAGCCACCTTCTTACCTCTGTAAATCTCTATTTCACATTCTGCAACCTGGAAACCAAGAAACAGAAAAGAATGAGAATCCAAAATCAATGAACATCAGTTTATTCAACTCCCCTGCATATATGATCAAGAAAATGTCACCTGTTTGGCAAGCTTGTCCACTTCAGCCCTAATTGCAGAGATTTCTTTTGATGATTTTTCCATCTTAGCACTCTTCCTGGACTCAAGGAACCTCCTTTCTCTGCTCAGTTCATCTTCAACAAGAACCATTTTGGACCCATTCTTCACCCCAGCAAAATCAAGAAACCCCTTGGAATCCCTCTCTTTATCCTTGTACATCAACTTCTGGTCTTGTGGATGCAATCCAGTTGGTCCTGCCAGCATTTTCTTCAACTCCCCTGAAATTCCACATCAGATTCCATCATCATAATGCAAATATTAAAATTTCATCTGATAAAATATATGTGATCAAGAAGAAAATTACCAAAACTTGCTTGAGAACTGATGTTGACTTCATGATAGGATGAACCATACTTGACCCTGATTTTAAGAGTTGGAACAATATTGGAGTTCTGGTTGGAATCTATGGTTCTTTTCTGCACTAACATCCCACATGGTCTGACCTCCAAATCCAGATTACCATTTCCTCTTGCAGGAGAACAAGGCACCATCTTCTTCACCTTTGACATTTTTATCCTTATTTGAAGGATTGAAGGAGAAAATTCTTTCTGTTCTTATACCCAAATTACCAGAAAGAAAAGGTTGATGGAGAACTTGTCTGCTAAGCTAACAAGAGCCCCATGAAACAGAGTCTGTCAGAGTTATTATGGCTCAGATTTTTGTACCTAACAGAGACTCACCAAACAGAAATCTCCAGAAAATGATCAAGAAAAGAGGAACTTATGATGAAGTTTCCCCAGCAAGTCACTGAACTAAACAATGGTGGTAGTTGGAGGGAGAAAGAAAGAGGAAGGAATGAACCAGGAGAAGTTAGGAAGAGTTGAATTTATATGGAAATGAGTTTTCCATGAGCTCAATGTATAGCATGTTTCTTTATAATTAATTAAAATTTTAAAAATTATACTTGTACTCATCATCAGTCATTCAAAATAAATACATATACGTACGCTCGTTTTGGATTTAGAGAAACTTATATGAAGTGTTATAAGCAGTCTGATATTTTACTCAGCGTAGTCTAAAATACCATGGTAATTACAACGATAGAGCTTCCCGAACAGTATTAAGTTTCCCAACGAATTTAATGAGTGAGAATATTTTCTTACATTCATATCTTATTTTGAATTATAATAAAAAGAATACGGAATTGTGTACAGTAACACCAAAACTTATCATGTATATATCTTAAATCCTGAACTACTTTGGGTAATCATATTTTCAAATTAGAATATCAAAAGGAAAATTATAGATCCTCTGTAATGATGAAAAGTAAATCAAGGCTGATGATGTAAAAAAACACCGAATATATCTGTGGTTTATGAAGTAGCAGACATTGAGCATATTCGTGTTAGTGTTATAGTACGAACTATATCAACTAAAATGTAAAAAAACGTATAGCACGAACGTATTCTAATGTTAGAAAATCATTAGTTGTTTATTTGTGTTCTTGTTTTCTACTAGGTGTGCTTATGCTATATGAAAGTGTGTAATTTTAAGTAATTTATTATAGATAAAAATTCTCATGACAAATTTTATTGTAATCCCGAACTTTTGAAAAGTAATATTGTAATCTTTTGAATGCAAAAAAATCTCATAATTACGTGTTTATTGATATTGACACTGTATTTTGATAATATTATCTTTAAATATGTATTAAAATATCTCAATAATAATGGTGAAATTCAAAAGTGATGCCATTCAAGAGCAACGGGGATCATTTTTGTGTACTGATAGTCACAATAAGACTTTTCAATAAATTATAATTATAATAGGACATACCAAAGAACTCAAAATTTTTCTAATTTATAAAGTTTATGTTGTTTAGATGAGTTTAAATTGTACTTTCATGTTTTGTGTGTGTTGTGACTTGTGATATGTGTCAATGAGTGTCATGTTAAATTTAGGACATGTACAAAAAATTGATGATGTGGGTTAGAAAATGCTAGTACTAATATGAGTTAAAGTAAATGAAATGAGTAACTACTTGATCTAAACTAAACTTGACTAGATTTATACTTTCACAAATTTAAGTCCTTTTAATATTTTCTACAAATTATTTTTCATTTTCATCATTTAAATTAGTGTTATTATTATTATTAGTTTGTTGATGTGGAAGTAACAGTTTTTCTTGATCAGTATTTAGTTTAAAATTGAAAGTTGTTTAATAGAATTGAAACTTGGTAAATGTATTGAAAAATGTTGTACCGATAAATGATAAACAGTTGTATAAGTTTGATTTATAATAAGACATGACTTATTCTGTATTTAAAATGAGATAAGACATGATTTATTCTGTATTTAAAATGAGTCTAATTGCTAATCAAAATACGAATAGTTATACCATTAAATTATCAAAAGACCGTTTTATACATGTGTTTCTTCTGTTGTTGCATTGTGGAGTGGAGAGTATATAATGCGAGTGCATACTCTATTGTATTGATCAATCTCACACTATAATACAATGTGATAAATATGAATTGATCTTACCTATTTATGACATCCGGGAAAATTAGGGAAATTGTAGATTGGTCCCGTAGGCGGCCATCATCACTAAACTTAATCGATCAAGCAAGGCAGGCTACGACAAACTATGTCCATTAGAACTAGGTTGGCAGAATTGACACATGATGGAATTGTTACTTTCCGATTCGAGAAAGTCCCAAGGTAGAGCACACATATTCCACACACCAATTTCATATTAGACTTCACTTAATAAAAAAAATTAATAAAACTTACATTAATAACATTACCTATCACAGAAAAAGTCGATTCCCGACGCCACAGGTTTTGGTGGATAAATAACTCACGGTAACTCAGAATCAGGAAACATTGAGCGTTCTTTGTCTCAGTGCGCACAAGAGAGCTTGCAAACAAGAAATCCCCACACTGTCGCTGCTGAGATTCGAATCTTGAACCTATTACAGTGAACCCAATGTCCCAACCGGTAGGATACACCTGTGGGTGTAATTAATAGCATTACGTGATTCTATAGGATAAGGGTTTCTTTAAATGATAAAATAAAAATTATGTAGCCTTGTGTAAAACTCAAAATCGAAACAAGAAATGATATCATAGTGAAACTTTAGTTTTAGTGCTAGGGTTAAGTCTAAAATGAAATGTATGATTTGTGGAATCTGATTAGATGTTGAATAATGCGATCTTATTAACTTGTTCGGTTGTTGCTAATACAGCATAATACAAGTAGATGAGAATCATGGGAATTATGTTATCATTTGGTTTTCAGCAAACATGGCAAGTGGTTTTGTTAGATACATAACAAATATTTATGTACACTTAAAATATTGTTCAAGTTTTGGGTCAAAAAGATGTAACTCGATTGTGCTCGTCATGCACACTTAAAGGAACTGTTCTTCTAAACGTATATGCATTTTCGCCCAAAAATGCAATAAATACAATTATATAACTTTGAGATATTGAAAAGCCTGATAATTGACCGCCTCAATGGTGTCATTTATCTCGTGAGTCAAATTATCACTCACGATATGTAAATTGTTAAAATTTTATAAATTTTCGATGAATTGATAAATAAAAATCACTTCTACTATGTTAGTTGAGATTCAAAATCACATGTCATTTTAGATCAAATCCGGTTTTTCTTACTATTATTAAACCGAACTGAAATGAAATTTTTCGCATTAAGTTAAATAAATGTATGGCCACTCATGAAGAAGATCAAGGTATGTGCATAGTACATGTCAACTTCGGACAGGAAACATACGTAACTGAAATGCTGGCTTCTTAATTTGTCACGCCCAGCACAACATGAATACATACATATTGAATTTGTGGTGAACGTCCTTATGAATTTGGGGCCATGCATTCTTCTACTTGTTTAAAGTGCAACCCTCCAAAACATCTTCAAAAAACACAAATTTAATGATAATAACAAAATATTATTGTATCCTAAAGAAATTAGTACATATTTTTAGAGTAAATATTGTAACAAATCACAATCTTATAACTATCAGGGTGTTTGGCGATTAACTAAAATGCCGACTTTTCGACCAAAATGAACCATAAGAAAGAGGAGTTATCAGAAGGTGGGGCAGAATCCAGTTCATCAAGAACATGATTAAAGAAGTGAATCTACAATAATACAAATCAAGCAAGCAAGAAAACTGCAAATACACAAGTGCTGATAGATGGTCACATGGGTTCTGCAGTTTCTTCAACCAAAATGGCCACCCTATCCAGCTGCATTCTGATTATACTTAAAGGATAACCAACAACAAAGACACCAGGTCCTACAAATACCCCTCCCTTCTATCATTACACCTTCCTACCATTTCTGGATTCCCATTTCCTCATACGCCAAACAGCGAGCGAAAAATGAGGGGAAAATGTGTCAACTTCGCAAACACCACACTCCAATACGTAGGCCATTACTGCACCTAGGACCTACGGAGAAATGCAGGTTCTGAGTATTGAACTCGAAACCTACACCACCACAGAAGGCTTAAATCAAGAGCTATCAGGAGTACAACGGATGTGGTTCACCCGTGGTTTCATATGGCCAACTCGACCAACCGAGTTGGTTCAAATGCACAAAACAACTAACTAAGCATGTTCCTTTTGAAACTAACAGCCATATAAGTCATGGAAAGCCTACTACAGAACACCCTCTTGAAAACGACTGAAGAGAACATACAGTAGAGTCCTAGATTGCATGTGCCATGTCACTCTCTGCTATACAACTATCTCTTTGCATTCATTATCTATCTATAAAGTTGGATCAATTATTTGATTGAGCAGGAAAAAACAAAAGAGAGTAACAGTTTTATGGATAGAGCATTCGTCCCATTATTAGTGCACTTTTTAAAGAAAATATTATCTTAAAGCAAGAATTCACATGTAATATACTTGCAAAACATAAACCATAGTTTGATAATTATTGGAAGAACTATTTGACTATTTATATTAATTCCTGCATTCAGTTACTGTAGAAGGGGGTTAGGGGGTGGTGCTGCACAAGAAAGTGTTGCATTCTAAAAGAATCCAACGGCCAGGAACTAAAAAGGTTGATGCAAGCAACAGCATACTCAAAATCGTTGCATCAAGTTCTGTTGAGAAGCAGAGTTGTAATCTAAATATTGTATAAGGTATGCTTAAAAAGTTTCTACATCACATAAAGGTTTCAAAAGGCTTATCCTAATGCAAACTATCATAAAATGTGGTAACAGTTGATATAAATAAACTCACACAAAATGGCATGTCCTCAAGCCCATAATTGATTTGTGTTCTAAACAGTACACTGCAGTCTTTTTTAACGATTTATTCTCAAACATACCACCATCAACTAATAGTCTAATACACATCTTAGTAATCTTCATGTGAATCCAGACACTTGAAGATTCAATATAAAGGTATTAATGGTAAAAATGATTAATTATAAAAGGTAGTAATGTAAGTATCAGGACTCTCCTAACAGAACGGATGGAATAATAGAATTGAATCCAGAAAGAAGAAGAACCTGTGACCATATTACTGATCTAGCATTTTTTTTTTCAACATTTCACATTCTCAAAATTAACGTCTGGCTTTTACCAAACTCCAAAACATATGAAAACAGAAATATTTCGTGATCAAGCAGGGGAATACTTATGCAGGAAAGGAACCACGCATTTCATTATAAAGCCAGGTCCAATTCTTTTGACAAATACAATTTCTGAAACTAACATTACCATACAAGAGAACAACAAGATGTACTAAAATATGCGCGCCAATGGGTGGCACAGGGAAAATCTATTTGCTGATCAAAATAGATGTTACAGAATGCAAACAGGAGAAATAAATTATGTGGCAACACTCTGATGAGCATGGGCAACACAGTAGGTAGTTGTTACCCTTCGTTAAGAATCTCAAGGTGCAGTCAGTTCCTACCTTACTCATCTTTCTTTGGTTTGGATCTGGCAGGCCTTGCCGGCTTGATTATCTTGCCGAGGAAGATCAATACGATTGGAATAATCGTTCCAATGTAGTACACGCTCCCGTATGCAATAATTGTTTCATGCAGGCTCAGAACCTGTATCACATGAAAAAGAAAATCTCAAACACTTACGCGTCTATTTTAGACTTCTGGTAGAGAATAGTATCAAAAAGCACAGTGGACTTACCATAAAGCCAACAGCGGAGTAATTAAGAGTCAGAAGTGTGTATACAAAGTTTATAAACACTAGTATATTCTTAAACAGCGGTCCACTTGCAGCTTGCTGCCATCTATAAATTACTGTTCAAATCCCAAAATATGTTAGAATACAGGCAATCAAAAACATAATTTGGACATTGTCATAGGAGGAAATGACAAATAATGCAAAAAAGTTACCTCTTGAACCAGCAATAAACAAAGCAGATTGAACAAAGAATGCGATGTACCCAGGATACAGTCCCTGTGAGAGAGTAGGTAGAATGATTAATTAGCATATTAATTGGCATGCTCTTTGAACACAGAAAACAGATAGTTCTCATCCAGACAGACAGGGAAGTGAGCCTCAAAGAAACATATTGGACAATAGATAAAATTATTGCAAGTATCTAAAGAATTAAACCTGTAAATTGGCATCTCATATATTCATAAACTCATATACCACTACATCTAAACTGTCAAGTTGATAAAGACATCTTTTTGAGTTGGAGGGAAAACGAAAACCAGCACTACACACTTACATGCCATACAGCGCTGACAGTTTGTGTGGCCAGCAATTGGAAGAAACCAGCTTTTTTACCAGGTTGGACAAGCCTCTCATATATATCTGCAAAAACACGTAATATGAGAATTCATTACATCAGATATGTGAAGATGTGATGAACACAGAAGAGGTTATCTGTTTCAACACAGTCCACAACCTATGAGCCGATGTGAAGAAATCTAAAATCAATCCTAAACATTGTCCACCCATCAACTTAACATGCTCAGGGCGAACATCCTCCCTTTTAAATGCATTAGAAAGTTGGAGGAACATTTACATAAGCTTGCACAACATAACACCCAATTTCCACCTTCAACGGGTGATTTTGCTGTAATTGTTAATTATGGAATGCCTATACTCTTTCTCAATTAGCCAAAAGAGGAAATTGATTCCTTTAATTACAAGTTCCCCCCTAAAATGTTGTTCCTACTTTGTTTTACATATAGTAAAGTACAATTCATCCGATGATAATTCAGTCTAGCGACCAAGTTTTCCATTATGCCTACATAATTCCATAAAATGCAGATATACAAAATGAGCATTGACCTGAATAAGTAAATCGAAGTAAGACCAGAGAGTGTACTTACAATGCCGTAACCAGGTGCTGACTTGTATATTCCATACGAGTGGCAATACCACTGAACTCTTGGCAAATTCAACACCAAAAATGTCAACATTCTTCGCACGGTCCCATCGTGGTTTTGGGGGAGAAGAGTCAGTCCATCCACTGAATCCCAATCCAGAAATGATGATAGCTGCTTCTGAGATTGACCAGATGAAGTAGTATTTCCACCTAGCTGTGAAGCCCGACATGTACTGATAGCCAAGGCGTTTCCAGAACCCCCATTCTTGGTATATTGGCTCACTGAAACGGGAGAGAGGGAAATGCGGTACCAGATACAAGTACAAGCCCATGCACAATGCGGCCTGGACAATGGCTCTAAGGGTAGCCCCATAGGGTGATGGAGAACCTTTCTCTGATGGCTTCCAGATCTACAGGGTATATCTAGTTAAGAAAACCATAGCAGATTTACTCCAGAAAAAATAATTGAAAAATTAAAGTTCATGTACTCACCCCTTTCCTCTCACTCCATTGAAGATAATCTTTCATCTCAAAAACTGGACCGGCAAAGTGACTTCCGCAACTTAGACAATAGCCACAGTATTCTATGATAGAAGGCAACTTCTCCAAACGATTTTTCTTCTGTGCATCACGCAAATTTTCTTCTTTCAGTAGTCCATCGTTATAGTTGATCACACATGATATGATTTTCAAAGTGATCACCATCAAAGCTCCTAAAATGTGTGAGCAAAGAAGCTATTAGCAACACAGAAGTAGTGGATGAGTAATAAAGGGATCTCCAGATCAGCAAACTATCTGTGTTGTGATTCTTGTTTCTAATAAAGAGTACTAATATTATATCTTAGTAACAGAACAACCATCAACAGAAAGATGGCCTAAGTGAGTGTAGACTTCAGACAGACAAATACCAAGAACGCCTGTGATTTCACAATTCAACCTTCTTAAAAAACTATGTATGGAAAAAGGTAAAAGGATTGTACGAATTAGAATATCAATGCTATTCAATCAGGACATAAAATCAGTGAAGGATTGAGTATAATTCACATTTTTAACCACATTCTATAATAACCAGTTCTACAATTTCACACTTTGAAATTATCACTTTCACACTCCAATACTATTCAAAAACTACCCTACAAGCAAAATGTAGCTCACGCTGAGTCTGGTACAAGTTCAAGGTACAATTTTTATTCTACTGAGAGGCAGCTCAGCAACACTTACCCGTAGCATCAATACCTCCTTCCTTCCAAGCATCACCACTCATGTAATAAACATGGCTACACATGCAAAAAAAATCACAATCAACAACAAAGCATCGAAAACACCGAAATACAGAAATCTCTAAGAGAGCCTGAGAAATCCAAATCGCCTGGAATACTATACTCCAAACATCAGTTTTTTAGAAAAAAAGACTACATATTGAGATCAGAAAGAAGCATACCATCCAATGAGGTAGCCAAAGGCGGTGAAAAACGTGATGATCCCGCAATACTTGCGGCATAGCACCATAGAAGCGTATCCCATAAGCATAGGCACGAGAAAGTGGAGATTCGAAGAGAACCCAAATGAAAGGTACGACAAGACGGCGCCGGAGAGGGCGGCGTATAGGTGTTTCCCCGCGGCGCCGGGGACGAAGCGGTGGAGGAAGCTGACCGGAATCGTGGCGACGAAGCAGAGCAGGAATCGGAGCACAGCGACTGAAACGCCGATCGCCGACGCCATGGCATCCATCTCCGGTATCTCCATGCCGGAAAACCAGGTAGCAGGTTGCCGGTGAAGTGTTTGTGGTGGTGGTGGTTGGGAATCGAAGTTATTGGAACTTGGGAAGGGATTTGTTTTTATTTATATAGCGACAGTCTTGGAAATTTTTTCTATTTGCTTCGAATGTAACGAAAAACGGAAAGGATTTTGATAGGTCTATACCGTAGGGTGGGATCCTAGAGGTGAAGTGGGGCCCGTGAGGTATCTTGTACTTCGCATATGTAATCTTTGGTTTTGAGCTGTTGAAAATATAGCCTTCATTTTTCTTCAGGCTATACGCAGTTCGTATTTTACTTATTTGCAGTCCGTATTTTTTTAAATAATCATATATACAATGATTCTGATTTATAACTGAACCGCAAATGTATGCAATGGAAGTAGTATATATAATGCATGTGTGTGATATACATAATTATTGACCATATCATATATATTGAAGGCGTATTTTTATTTTGAACTGCAAAATAAACAAAATACGGACTGCGTATAGCATGCCCCTTTTTCTTTTAAGGACATTTTTCCAAGCTTGGCTGTCCAGAAGTGAATTAAATCGAACTAAAACTACTGAACTTGAAAATTGTTAAAAAATATTAAACTAAATTAACAGTTACTCCAAAATTGAATTAACAATTCTTAAACTGAGATTGACATGGTCTAAATTTAGGTCCGGTTTACTGGACTTTATAATATAAGTAGAGTAGCTCATGTCAATTTAATTTAGTTCAATTCAGATTAGTTCAATTCAATTTAGTTTAGTTTAGTTCAGCAATAATGTGATTTGATCAATTTATGTATACTTACATTAATTTTTACTTCAGTTCAGTTAAGATTATAAGATGTAAACTCAGGCAAACATGCTCTTAATTTTATAGTTTAATTTAAACTCGTCATTTATTCACGCACTTTTAGCGTTTTTCAACATATTTCATTTCAATATAGCAGTTTATTCTCACACATTTCAGCATCTTTCAATGTCGTTTAGTTCAGTTTAACAACTTCTAGTTCGGCTCAGCTTCATTACGTTCAACACTGTTTAGTTTCAACTGCAGTAGCTCTGCTTAATCCAACATCTTATTCTCACATATTCCAGCATCTTTCAATGTTATTTATTTCAGTTCAGTTCAACAACATTACATTCAACATAGTTCAGTTTCAGCTGAACCAAAAAGTAACTTAGCTCAATGTAGTTCAATTCACTTAATATATTATGAAAGAATTTTATAAATTGTCAATACTAATCTATAAAAGTTGTAAACTACACAACAGAAATAACAAATGATACCAATGTACTTAGGCCATGTTCTTTTCAACTTTTATGTAAATCAATTTACTTCGATTCAATTCAATTTAAACCAATTTAATTTAGTTCCATCAAAAAATCATTAAAAGAAGGCTTTAGTATCAAAACACCAACAACTTGTGCATAGACTTTGATATTTCTTTTTTATATTTATTGTGTGGAAAATTAGCCCTAGACTCAACCTTTATGGTTCACTTGACGAAACCTAATTAAGTTTTTCTTCACCCAATTCACTTGACCAAACCTTTTCTATAATGTTTATAAATTTAAACTTTTCAGTCGACCACCAGCTCCGTTACGAGGCAAAGACGACTTGGCAGAATGACCACTTTTTAAAATAGATTCACTTAGACTAGAAAATGAATGAGTAGTTTAGTTGATAAGTATTTAAGCAGATGAAATTCAATAAAAATATCAAAATGTTATACGTAATTTGATATTTTATTTATTGTACTTCAAAATAGCATTAAAGTAACACGCAAGGTCGTCCCTTGGGCAGTGCCACACGTGCGATCGCACGGGGCCCCCAAATTTGGGGCCCCAAATTTATTATATTTATATTTTTTTTATGTATTTGAGATTTAATCGGAAATTATTTATAGAAATTTAAATAAAATTTAGAAAGAAATTGAATTGGAGAAGAATTGAGGGTTCCAAATTTTTTATATTATGTATATATTTCATTACAAATGAAGTATAATTGAAAATATTTTTATAAAAATTTAAAAAAATTGAACTGGAAAAAAATTAAATGCCACGATTATTATTTTTGCATTAGGCCCCGAATAGTACAAGGACGGCCCTGGTGACACGTCCTTTATATAATTTCTCCATTAATAATATAATAGTTAAGAATATTTTCATAAAAAAATCATCACATGAATAAATATAAAATTGCACAAAGCAGCACCCAAAATATAGGTTATGATTAATTTAGTCAATTCGGTCAGTTTGGTCGGTTTCGGTTCGACTGAATCGGTTTCGAATCAAAACGGTTCGATTGAGTCGTTATAATTTTCTTTTGTCGGTTAATATCGGTTCGTGTTGGATTATTATCGGTTCAAGTTTAATCGGATCAATTCGGGTTCGGATAATTTCGGTTTCAGTCATATGTTGATCGGTTATATTCGGATTCAGGTTCAACATGAGTTGGATGATATTAATTTTGTAATTTTGGTAGTTTAAATATGCATATAGACTAACTAAGTTGAGTTTAACTAATCAAATGATCAATCTCACTTAACTTTCTACAAGTACTAGCACTTATATGACTTTTTATAAACATCAACTAAAATGAGTTTTATCTAATCAAATATCAATTCTTATTTGACTTACTATTAAGGATTTTAGTTTGGTTTCGATTGATTTTGGGTCGGTACAAATCGGGTTTGGTGCGAGTAAATTCAATTATCAATCGGGTTTGAATAAAGATTCTCGAATCAGATCGGTTTTCGGGTTGATTTGGTTCGGGTCGGTTTGGATCATTTTTTCTCAGGTTGAATTCAGTTTGGTATCATTTGGTTCAGTCGGTTGATTCGGTTCGGAATAGAGCTGACAACACACTGGTCATGATCAATAGAAATGGTAATTTATCGGGGTTAAAAAAACTACAATAAAGATATATGTACTGAACATGCGACGAGAGAATTCTTTGACATACAGTAAAATCCATAGGTAGCATTGAAGGGCCGTAAAAATTCGGCAGAGCTTAGAAATCATCGAAGATCTACCAGCTGCCACTTTATATAATGTTGCAGACGAACTAATTATTTACAGGTCACTTTTGTTAGTTGTTGAAGGGCATTAAACCTAACTTTCTAATGTATCATTGAATCATAATGATTTTTCAAATTCATAATGTTCTTCCCGCCTCGTTTTTTATCTCACGCATAGCCGTTCAAATTAGAAAGGGAGCTATTATTCCCAGAATAATAATTAGTTTTCCGAGCAAAATATGAGATATTTTACTAAATTATCTTTTTATCTTCCCAAACATTACTGCTTCGAAATTCTACTCCGTCAGACGAGTACATGTTTCTTAGGTTAGCCGGAAACAACATTAAAAAATTAAGCGATTATTCTAAACTTCAAATATGTTATATTTCCTTTCTCCAAAACTTGTTTGATTCTTGCCCCTTATTAAGGAGCTGACGGCGTGATGAGCATTTCGATGAAGCGGTGGATGTGTTCGGACATAACGTTGGTGTTTCGCTGTGTTCGGATTAAAAGAAGCTGTCCGAACACAGCGAAACGCCAACATAATGTTGGACAGCTTCTTTTAGTTAGAGGGCATCGGGTAACAATCCTCTTAGTCAAATCCCATTCGCCACAAATATATAACTAATCATCAGAAAAATTAAATGGGATTAGCAGAAGGAAATGAAAAAAAAACAATCAACCCATTAAGAGGGCCCAGAATTGGCCCAAAAAGAAAACAAAATCCTTAAAAAACAAAACAAAACCCCGCCGCTGTAAACGCCTTAAGCGACCGACGATTAGCGGAGAGTGGTGCGCCGAGCTTACAGTAAAAAATGACTTCAACCAAAATCGTATTCGATGATTACAGTGAAGATGTGAGTATACAGATATCAAATTCCAGCCACAAAATCACAAACTACGACCCAGAAAGTTTGATTTTTGATATTTTTTTCAGGAGGAAGAGATTCAGAAGGAATTGGCGGAGGTGACGTTTGAGGAGCTTCTCAGAGCTAAGTCCGATGGCTCTGAAACTGTTCACCGGAAGCCCAAGTCGGAGAAGAAGCCAACCGGCCGGGAAAACAAGAATCGGTATTTGAATAAAAAGAAGTTGTTTTGTTGTTCACATATTCTTTTAGGGTTTGTATTGTGGTTGTCAAAAGTTGAAGACTTTATTGCTTTTTAATTAGGCCTATGGAGATGAGTACCAAGAAACCAGTTAGTCGATTTCGTGAAGTGATTCAGGTTCCTAAGAAGGTCTGCTGAGTTTGTGCTTTCATTCATTTGGCATGGCATTGTTTTGATGTTTTAAGCGGTTCTTCTAAATTAACAAAACTTGTTCTTCTGAATTGTTGTTTCTATGTAGGTGGTGCGGGATCCTCGCTTTGAATCACTGTCCACTGCCCAAGTTGACGACAATGGGTAAACCTCATTTTTTCAAATTGGCTTGGTTGTGTTAGTCTTCTTTTAGCTGCATAAAGTTGAATTTAATGAAGAACATAGATCGAATAAGTTACTGATTAGGTATTTGCTGAAACATCTTGATTGATACCTCATGTCAGAGATTTCCCATCTCTGTATATTTGTTCGTCTGGAAATAAATGCCTACATTGAGAGTATTGACTATTTAATTTCTGGAATTCTCAATTTATAGTGGTAGCATGTTTGTTTGGTTTATCAGGGAACCTATCTCAGATGATAAAGTGTCTGCTTTATAAATTATTGTGTTCTATAAAGTTGTTTGTGATGATGCAATTGGAAGACCACAGCAATTTTTAATAACCCAGTCACTTCCTGGTTCTTTTGCTTGTAGCTGATATACTGAGTTCTGCCTTCAAAACAAAACAACCTATCTTCTGGGTGATCACGTAAACTCATCTTAATAAATGACTTGATGAATGCATATGAGGCTCATTTTGTTTTTTGATAGCTTTTAATGTTCAATGGACAGGTGATAGTTATAACTTTGTCTCATATATATGTTAGCAGTTCATTACAATTATAAAAGTACTCCAGCCTATTATCCATTAAAAGTTGTAAATGTGAACCTTTTCTCTTGTGATTGTTACATTTTTGGATGGTAACGAAAGTATTTAATCATGTAGGTTCAGGAGAAGATATAGATTTCTCTATCAGAATGATTTTCCTGCTGAAAAAGAGGCACGACTTGGTCTTGCACTGTATTTTAATGTTGTTTGGTGTGAGTTTTTATTCTAATGCAATTATTTTTGGAATCTTTAGGATCTAAAGAAGCAGCTGCAAAAGGCTGATGACCCTGAAGTCATAGATGGGCTAAAATCTCGCATAGCTTGGCTTGTAAGTATAGGAATTGCGCATTTTGTAATTTCTTTCCTTTCCTCAGTTATTCCTGAATGGTCAAAATTGCGTGATATTTTGAACTTGTTTTTTAAATGTTTATTACTAGGAAAAACAATTAAAGTCTGCGGAACCAAAGCTTACAGAGCAACGAATCTTAGCTCAGCACAAGAAAAAGGAGAGAGAAGCTGCGAAACAGGGGAAAATGCCTTTTCATCTTAAAAAATGTGAGTCTTTCCCTCTTCTCTATGTTTATATCCTTTTATAAACGTGGTTCTTCAGTGTGGTTCTTATGCCATGAACTCTTAATGGATGTTTTATAATATTAGAGAACTTTTTGCATGCGTAAATTTCTGATTTCTAAATGTGAAAGACCCAGTCATAAAATGCTACTGCTTGCTGAATATAATGGGAAAACGTTCAGCTTCAAAACTCACCTGCAGTGGTGAGCGAGGGAAGGGTTTTGTGAAAACGCATCTGCAGTTATGATATGACTACAGTTTTGAGTTGTTTATGTCATAAACGGCTTATTTCATGGATTCTTAACGGATGTTTTATAATATTATACATGTTTGCGATCCATGTAATTTATCTACTGAGATTAGAGCTCCAATTGAACCTTCCATCAAAATGACTTATGACCCTGAAATGTATTTTCATTCCTTTATGCTCACCTGAGAGGAACATTGTTGGAAAAGTTGCTTCTTTGTCCATTGTTCATACAAGTGAATTGCTCCTTACCTTGGAGTATCTGACATGCTTATGTTTTTCTCTGTAGCTGAAATCCGGAAGCTAAAGCTCGAAGCGAAATACAATGAGCTGAAGGTAAGCTTTCCTGCCATAGTTCCTTAAACACATAGCCAAGTCAAGCGGCTTTTAGTTCAGCCTTAATCCATATTTGTGCTTTTACAGTCATCTGGCAAGCTCGAATCATTTATTGAGAAAAGGAGAAAGAAGAACGCCTCCAAAGACCACAGATATGTTCCATATCGCCGTACCAATGAAGGTGATGAATGATGTGCGAGTTCCCAGAGCTATGTTTCTTATGACCTTGTCATAGAGTAGCAGCACTTAAGTCTCTGATCTGAATGAGGCCTGATTTGAGAGGAAGATGGAGTTTCTGCTGCAGGATAGATCGTGGGCGTGTTTCTAAAAGTTTACTACCTTGTGATGATAATTATGCTGAATTCCTACCGGATACCAGATTACTGTCATTGTAACAGTCTACTTTTGTTGATAACAAAAGCATAAATTAGAGATTTCTTTTATTTTACTTTTTTTACAATGAAGATGTCTTGTGCTAGAACTTGGCCCAATCCAATTGACTGAGGGGTGAATTTATTATAGAACATCAATCTTTGCTCCTTATCTCCTTATCTTGATGAATGTGCTGGGAAACCAGCTTCCAAACTCATCTGCTTGCAGTTGTCAGCAAGTGCCTCCTAAGCTGACCTGAAAGCAATGAGTTTCTACAAGAACCCCATGGAACAAAATTAGACCAAACTTGCAGGAGTAGTGCACTAATCTATTGGTCGAAAACTATGAAATCAACAATGTAAAAGAGAAATGTGATGAAGCTACATTGATTAGCAGATGTAACCCCGAAAACTGACCATTTCATCCATCAATATAATCACACATTCTTCAGTATGAATATATTGTTGATCCTCATCCGAGCTTACTGTGCTTGTGTAGTTGATGAAATGGCTGTGAACATGGTGGGGGTTTGTGTTGTACGTGTTTTGGAATTTCCAAGGCCTCCTGTTCTAGGTGGTACCATTGCCATCTTCACCACTACCTTCCTAGCGAATCTGACAGGAATTACATTAGCATCTTCACAGTGTGACCAGATTGCCTTGCGAACCGATGGCTATCTCTATACATCACAAGGTTTGGTAGTGCTGGTTTAAGTCCGTGTATCACTTCATTCAAATGAGCTTAGATTACCAAGCTCACTTCGATTGGTTCCATGTGTCCGAGATCAATGTATGGCACTTACCACAGGTCGGAGTTTATAGATTGGAGCTTATATGTGTAGAAATAATTGTAGCATAAATTTTGCCTTTCCCCGTTTCCTGCGATTTTCCCTTGCAGTAGGTCAGAGTTTATATTTTTGCAGCCTAAGAGAAGTGACTTGGACATGAACCAGTATGTCAGATGGATGCTAGAGGCAATCAGCTGAAGTTACACGCGCAGAAGATTTCAAGTTCTGATGTTTTGATTAATTTGGGTCATTTTCAGGGAATTCCAGACCAATTCTTGGGCAATCTGATATCATTCTCGAGTACAGGAGGGAATGTGGGATTTCAGATGTTGTTGAATGTCTTTCTGAGCCAAATGATGGTGGACTCTCATCACAAATAGACTTCAGCAAAATCACAACGACTCTTGTTTGCTAAATGGATACTCACTGAATCCAGAGCCACTGAGTTTGTTTGATATGAAAATTTTATTTCAAAAATAAAATTAAAATATGATTTAAAAATACCAATCGAAATTGTTAAAATTTTGTGTTTTGAATTCTTAAACAAAATGACAGTTTTATTATTATTATTTTGTAACTGAAGAATTCCTCAACAAATAATTTTTTATTCCTTTAATTAATGTTGAAAACTATGTCTTGTAATTGATAATATCACCATTTTTGAAATATTCAAGATATCATAGTCAATATTATAATATCATCATTTTTATAGTCAAGATGTTTTATGGGGGATAAAAATATTAAAATCGACTCTGCTGGGGATCGAACCCAGAATCTCTGGTTTCGTAGACCAGCGCCTTATCCATTGGGCCACAGAGTCATGTTTGATTACCTGACTATCTTTTAGATACACAATCTGAGGACAAGCATTGGAAGCTCCATCAGACAAAAAAAAATAAAATATTTGGAGAACAAAACCAACGGCCTTAGTTTTTTTAACTATAGTTCGGTATTTTACTTATTATAATCCAAGATGTTATTGAAACTACAGTACCGACACTATATATTGCTAAATTTATCAATAAATACAGTAATTTCGAGTATTTTTATAAATTTATTAAGTATTTTGGACTCTAAAAATAAAATAGCAGATTATGCATAACAACATCCTTTCGAAACTGATTAAATAAAAAATGGTCAAAATTATAGACATCTCCATTTCTTTTGAGAAATGAACTTTATTATTATCAGTATCAAATATTGGAAGCAAATATTCTTGATATATGAAATCATCTGTACTCTTTTGGAGTTTCATCTTGAAAGATCCATGCTTCTTCAGTTCATTGCAAGCACAATAGCACATCAACTTCTTCAACAGATCACCACACATCAAGACTCACAATAGCACAAACGCATAAAGTAAATACTGAATCAGGGCGGAATCACTTGGAGGTATAAGTAAATACTGGATCGGGGCGGAATCACTTGGAGGCGCGGGTAGACTTTGGGCTACCCTAAAATTCGAAACACAATCTATATTACCGTTCTCCGTTAAAAAATTGGGCCGTTCCGGCCTCCGATGAGCCTTTCCGGCCTGTGGCCACTGCAGTCAAGCCACTGAGCCTACCCTAAGATAATTTCCTAGTTCTGCCAGGACTGCATATAATATTGACAATTGATAGATGCAGTCCAACATTACTTTCATGCTCCGTATTTGTATTCGAAATTTCTGATATACTCTCATTTATGGAAACCACATTTACTTCTAAATAAATACTGAAGGTATTAATGGCACTTCATGAATAAATACGGAATATATAAGGAAATATTAGATTGCACGTAACAATACTCTAAGAGAATTGCACCTGAAAATGAGAAAATCCAGTTTTAAAATAGCATGTGCCCTGAGAGTGTAGGAATTTTTTACTTCAAAAACAAAACTTGCTAGCACAGTAGAATTACCATGGTCAAAACCCGAAAAAGGAATTCAACTTCAATATAATAGAAACACAATTTTAGGAATTAGGATAAAAAACATAAGCAATATTAGTTTAGGCATTTAGTCGAACATGTAGCATACATAAATGAACAAGTTCCAAGCTTGATAAAAGGAACACAAGCTTTTGTATTTATAACTGTAGACTTTTATTCCATTCCAATGAAAAATTATTTCTTTGTTGATTTTTCAACATTAAATTAAGAATAAATTTATAGAAATGTATATTTAGAATTTTATTTTAAAAATCGTGTAATAACTCAAATGAACCCAGTAAAACACAACCCTTTCCTCCAATATACATGTTAATCAATGTAATGCACGTAATCTTAGATTTATTATATCATGCATATTTAAATGATTAGTTTTGTTTAATTTTAATACATGCAAATAAAAATTAAATTTGGGTCGGTTTGACTTTGAAAAGTCAATCCAAAATCATTAATTAAATGACGGAGATCAACAAAATCCGAAAAAGTAGATATATATATTATACATGCGTTTAAGTTTATAAGTGGATCCGTTCATTCAGTTTAGAAAAAATATACTTTAAAAAAATTCAGGTAAATTTAATCGTAGTGGTTCTATTTCAATACATTTATTCAATTTAATTTAATTTAATTAAGTTTCATTCGATTCATTACGAAATAAGTTCAGACTCATAGTACCTTTTACTTTTAAGTTTTTCGAGATAAAAGTCATATGAGATATCAGAAAATACAGCTGGAAAAAGGAGTGCAGTACTAAATAAGAATTTATAGCCAGAGAGAAATAAGAAAGGCGAACAAACAGTAGAAGATAATTTTTTCCGTTACGAAATTCTGAATTATCTTTCAGAGGTTTTTACAACATTCCGACTTGTTTGACCTTTCCTCATCCGACGGAGCCGGGTCCTACTACCGGTAATAGCCGGTCACCTCGCCTCTCTCCTCCTTCCCGCTTCCCCTTATATAAACAACCTTCACACACTCTCTCACACACAAAAACCAGCAAAAGCATAATCAGCTCAGCAAGGGTTCCTGTTTCAGTGTTTTTATCCAGGTAACATTATCTCAAAGCTTTTGATTTTCTCGAGGAACCATTATTTTTTTGCTGAATTTTTTATCCTTTCCACTTTTGGGAAGCATCGGTACCTGTTCCAGAGCCTCTGGATTGGGTTTCCAGAAGAAAAAAATTGTTGAATTTTGGCTGGATTTTTTTTATGAAATGGCTGATTAGCTGAAGATTGAATTTTTAGCTGCATATATAGTGAGCATGATGAATCTTTTAAGGGCTTTCTAGTTTCTAAAAAGGTGTGGTTTTTCTTGCCCGGGAGTTTAGGATGAATCTTTATTGCTTTTATTGAACTTGAGTATGTATGTTTTGACGTTGTATAAATCTTTCTCTGGATTTTATATGCACCAAAAATTACAATTTTTCGTTGAATATGGTTTGTTGATGACCTAATGTTATTATTATGCATTTGAATGCAAAAAGTTTGCATTTTTAATTAGTTAATGTTTACAATCTTTGAATAGCCTTTGTTTGAACTTTGTGTAGAACTGAAATTGTGAAGAATCACTAGTTTTCGAATGCCAGTCTGAACTAGCAATCTGATTTTACAGGTTCCGGTTTGAGGGTTCAAGTAGCACACATGGGTGGAAATCCGGGCAACGGAAACGAACCAAGCAATTGTGTTCCAAGTAGACAGAAGAGGCAGAGAAAGGTGAAACAACAGCAGAACACAGCTGCAGGGGGTGGTCAGGTTGCTGCTTTACCTAGACAAGAAGTACTACAGCAGCAACAACATAATCAGAATCAGAAACAGGATCACGCCGTTCATCCTTGTAGTTTTGATCATATGAAAAGGCCTAAATTGGAAGGAATGATTCCTGAGAACTTAGTGTATAAAGCCGAGGAAGAGCGAATGAAGGCACTAATGCATCAACGAGCTGCTTATGAAGAGCAGCAGAAGCTGAAGAGGAGTCACATGATACAGCAGCGCCTATTCGATGATGCTGCGTGCATAAACAAGTTGCATGAGTATAACTACTTTATGCAGAAGGGATCCAAGGTATCATTCTCATGCATTCATTCCATTTCTCATCTAGACTTAATTCACCTTCATGTCTTCACTGGTTTTGTTGCTGCTACAGGAAAACAGCATTGAATATTGGAGGAAATTTGTTTCTCAGTTCTATGCAGAATGCGGTGGAGAAAAGTGGTGTGTGTCTTCTTATGGAAAAACTGAGGACCAGATATCCAGTGGTCATTCCTTCCCTATGGTTAGCTTTTATTTTGCTTTATTAAAACGGTATAAAACAGATAAATCATACGATTGTTAATCGTTCTAAAAGCTTTATGTCTATTTTTTGCTTGGTAGGAGCGGTGGTGTTGCAGCATGTGTGGTGCAAAATCAGGGAAGGGATTTGGTGAGTAAACTGGTATTTTATTTTGTATTGTGGTGTTTGGTTTATCTATTTCATCTGGGAATGTTGATAAAGTCTTAGTCATCTCATCTATTTCTCTGCTTGTTTATTTATGGTGTTGATTGGGGTTGATAGGTGGAGATGTTGAAATATTGCCTAGACTCCTCCAGATGAGATTTGCTAGTGGCGAGATTGACCATAATTGGCGAATGAAGAATCCTCGAGCTTGTAAGGTGGGACAAAATGCTATTATGATAGAACATGCAGCCATTCTAGAGACTATTTATGATAGATTTCGTGTCATTCGCGAGGGTAAACTTTGGGTGTGTTTCAGAAATGATCTCAAGGTAATTTCTTATTTTCATCTTTCTATTATCTGTCTTCCTTAACAGAGTTATACTAATCAAACACATTTGTTTGTCGTTCTCCTGTGTAGATATTGTTATGGCAATTTTGTTCTACCGGTCATGAAGAATTGTTTCCCCGTCGGATTATTGCACCAATGGTATGAAACTAGTCCTCAACCTCCTCTGGACTCGAGGGCAACATTATAATATATATTTGAGTATTTATCTCCACCCTCTTATGCAGGTGAATCGGTTCATTGATGTTGCCAATGATTATCAGAAATCTATCTACGACTGTAAGCTCGGCGTAGCGACAGAGCAGCATCTGCAAGATAATGGCAATTCGTAAGTTCAATTGAGCTGTGATTTTATAACCACCTAAGTGCAATACAATCTAAATCATGACTAAACATTCATGGATTTGTTTTTGTAGGTATTTAAAACATGGGAGGATGCTCAACAATTATGTGGAGTCACCCATAATCAATGACCAGGGGTTTTCTGCCAAACACGCTAGATGTTTTGAGGTAACTCCTTGACAAAATGTTTTTTCAAGGTTTGTAGTAGTTGTTTGTGCTGAGTGAATTTCTTCTTTACAGATAGCTAAAATTGTGAATACCATGAAAGGCCTCATTGATTTCAGCTTACAGACCAAAACCGGGCCAATTGGTATGGTCATTTCTGTTACAAACGCTTTTACCATCCATTCCTTTCTAGGTAACCTTTACTGAATGCAAACTTTCCATCTTTATTACCAGAGAGCTTGCAAATCTATCCTTGTGCTTGTGGCAGCAAGCCGCTGCCTAAGGATTCACAAACTGATAGAACTCGTTCAATGGCTGTTGTGCAATGCCATCCCGCCGGTCTCTATAACTATGCAAGTTCGAATGGAGGAACTGTTTCCACAGGGTCAAGACAAGACAGCTCCATTTCCTTGTATCAGCAGCCCGCGACAAACGACTACTGCAACTCCATGCTCAGTCTCATGTCGGGGTCCACATCAGTTGCCCCGGAAACGGCTCAAAGAAGTGATGATTCAGGTGATGTCCAAGTAAACGGAGCCACATCTAGCGATGCTGGAGCAAGATAGCCTCAAGCTCCTCATAAGCGCCTGGTTTTGGTGAATAGTGTAGTATTCTGATGAATGACATTAATACCCTAAAAAGAGCTTATCATTTTCTTTATCACCAACAATTATTCTAGAATCAAGAAGATTACTAGATGTAAACAGCTCAGATATGAAGACCCTCCACTGTGCTAATGAGGAATTTAAGGTCCCTATTCTCACATTTCTTGATGGGGGTGAATTTGAAGGTGTAGCTCGAGTGGTAAGGCCATTTCTTGTGATCCAGAGGGAATTTCTGGTTACTTTTCAAGCCTCCGCCTCGCTTGTTATGGTATCCTGGAAAGTCACTCTGATAGAACTCAGTCTTCTCTCTGAGTTTCAGACCTTCACTAATGGCAAGCTCTTCGATTTCCCACAGGTTATAGGGCTCATCTGTTCTACTTGTCACATGAATTTCTCCCCCTTGTTCAAGCATTTCTTTCGCGCTCTTGAAGTAAGCCTTGAGCAAATCCTTGTGCTTCCTGTGTTGCATTAGATATTCACAAGTATTACAACCCTATCATTTCCAGCAATGTTATTTGAGATTGAATTTTCCCTAATCGCGTATATTTTCTGATCTGATCAAGTACTTAATTACGCGATTAGGGAAATTGCTTACAGAATAAGAATACTGTCATTTTCGCGGAGCCAGGAGAAATGACCAGCATGTGGGAAATTGAAGATGATTCTGTCAAACTTTCTTTTCTTAAGAACACCATGATTGTTCATGGAAAACACATCAACCTCGTACAAAACCAAACAGCCTCGCGCCTTCAAGCTCTGAATGTGTTCTTCGCTTGTCCAATGCATCGATTTCTGCACATCTGAAAAACATATAACCAGCCAGAAAATTTTGTCATGCTCAAGAACATGTATAGAGTTAATATAAAAGAAGAGATGAATTGGACCTTGCGAATGGAGACAAGTAGCGACCATATTTGCAGCATTGCCAAAGGATCTGGCTAAGCAGGCTGAGAAGGAGAAATCTCCTTCACCTACTAACAGTATCTTCTGGGAGCTGTTGTACTGCTTAATCCATATCTTATTACTATCAGTTTCGCCCATTTCTTTTACAATTTCCTACTGATCAGGAGATTAATTCCATAATCAGATTGAAAAATGGGGTTTGGGATTCATGAATTTATAGCAGCTAGAGATATGTAGAAAGACTCCTTTGAACTGCCTAGCATTAATTTAGATGCATGCATGGAAATATTGATATTTGTTGATACAGTAATCCAAGAGTTAACTTAAATTTGATCTTAATTATGCTTAAAATTGGAGATGGAGAGCGGTCCTGTTAAATACTGAAATTGGTTAAGAGCATTTCCAACGGTGTTGTTTTGGACTTGCGCAAATTTTCACAGTACTGCTTACCATTGTTTTTGCATTCGCGTACACTGCTTGGAGAAAGCGGTTGCTTGCGGGAGCAGGCCTGCTTGAGATCGTATGCATTGAATACCATCAAATGTTTCATTGTACAGAAATTGGATTTCACATGGGATCGGATCCTCTGCGTATATTTCCTACGCAAATCGTGCGCAAAATTATAAATAAAATAGTTTTTGTTTCATATGGTATAGGTATGCTATGCGTTAAATTACATCTTACTGATAAATGAGATTTTCCAAAATAACTTTCTGACAATTTTGTTTTTACTTATAACAATTATTTTTATTTAATTTTTTTACTATCAAGACATTGATTATTCATTGAGTATTTACTAAATTTTATTACTCAATTTTTTCCATTATTATAAAATAACATGTTATTATATAATTATTACAATAGACTAGCCAAACTCGATCGCGCGTTGCGCGATTCTTTTGCCCTTTGACATGGAAGGTAGAGGTAACATTGAAAAAATAATGAAAGCAATTCGAGGTGGTTTTCTAGTGGTTGTACGGTAATTTTAAATCAATACAATGTCGTTTAATACATAATATATATATATATATATGTACGTATATGACGGGAGAATAAATGTTTAAGTTCCTTTTGGATGAGTTTGTAATTTATTTAATAAATGAAAATTAATTGATATTTAGTGTTGTTAAAATATTTTATTTTATCAAAATAATTTGATATATTTATTCTAAACATATAACAGCACCACATGCATATTAAATGTTCTCAAATTTATTTACCAAATAAGTTACTATAAAATTTATAAATATGTTTGGAAAGGTTTAATGTTTCTATTATAAAATAATAATATAAATTCTTTGTCAACTTGATTAATAATGAAAGAAATCAATTTAATATGGGATGTATATATGTAGTTTCTTATAGGACAACCTTTGAAATCATATTACACCATGTTTCCCACACTCCTCCTTTGCCCGGTTTCTTGTTGCAATATTTTCAAAACTCTTCACAGAACCTACAAAAAATATATATTAATCATAACTTCAAACGGAGCAATGAATTACTCTTGAATAATGATGATTTATTATTATTTTAATACGATAGCATCAACAGTCATCATAATTTTAACTTGCGTGCTTTAATTATGCATGGTCTGTAATTTTGCTAGTTTGATCGATACACCTGATGAACTTGAGGGAACTCATGTAGCCCTGATGATAACTAACGGGCATGCGGATGAGTCGAGCGATTCCATAGGCTGTTAGTAGACGGTACCTTTCTCAAAGGTAAAGCCTTTCCATTCCACAGCGTGATTGTGCGCTGGACTCGAGTTTTAAGTAGGAGCACGTTCTCTAAGTAGTTCGGAGAGGGCGGTAGGCAATTGCACCGGACTCGGGCTACAATTCCACTTGAATTGGAGGCGGTGCTCTTGAGCTGTCCAGAGATGACCAGCATACTAAAGAACTGGTTCACAGCGGCAATATCCGTCCCATTTTGAATCGATACCGCCGTCAAGATTAGTGTTTTTGAAATATTTCACTTGTTTGATCAGTTGGGTGACTACAATTTTGGCATGCTAAAAAAAATCATGTGAAGTTTCATCTCAAATTAGCATAAACAATATAAAACATACCTTTCAACCGTAATTAACCATGAGAAATTCTTTCAGTAATTCGTATCAAAAAGCAGAAGCATGCGTGGCATAACCTGCATGAACATGAACAAAGACAAATGCAGGCAAATTAATTAGCATAAAAACTTTGTAGAGTGCCTTTGTATAAATATCATCGATTTCTAAACATATGTGTAGATCAATGTTGCGGATGATGAGAAACTGACGGGTTATATAATTAGTCTATCAATTATACGATGGCAACAACATAATAAAAATATATTAATGCCATAGTAAAAATATATGAATAACATTATAAAAATATATCAATACCATAATAAAAATATATAATGTTATGTTTTAAGGGAAATATGTTTTTTTTTTTTTTTTTTTTTTAGCTATGTGATGTGAAAGAAACAAACAAAAGCAGAAATATATAACATAGAAAAAGAAAGAAAAAAGGGTAACAAATATCTGCACGTAAAGATTATTATATTGCAAAAGATATGTACATAAAATAAAAGGTATTTGAGATGGGAATATATTAGGAAAAATGCTCCATCTAAGTATAGTAGCAAAGAAAAGAATATACATAAAATAAAAGGAATATATGAAAGTTATAATCGCCGGAATATGGTGATCTCGTGGTGGTTATGTGGTGGTTTTGATCAAAACTACGTAGTTTAATATTTATTTATTAATTTATATTTACCGTAGCAATAACTCTTCTAGTTCCCTTTAGGACTAGCTAAATTTTATCGCGCGTTGCGCGATATTTTTGAAACACTTTTAAAATATTAAATTTTCATAGAAATATTAATTTTGCACTAATTATATTTAAATATTAAAAATATAAGAGTAAAGATAAAAAATGTAAGATACTAAAAAGTTATCTTTCCCCGTCCTTACTTCATAGAAAGCAAACACAATTAAAAAACATAAGTTTAACCGACTAATTAAAATTTAATGATATCATAAAAAATTAATTAATTCAAAAATTAAATACATATACTACATATTTTACTAAGTTAAGAGATAAGGTAAATAAATATATTATTATTAAAAAATGATGACTTGATCGATTGATTGATTGTACAATCATCATGAAATAATAAATAAAGGATTATGGAATCACCATGAAATAATTAACAAAGAAAGCAACCATAAAGTCTAACATATAATAATTACCGTCTATTATACAAATCAATTGAACAACAAAAACAATATTTTCTAAATGTTACATATATTAATAAGTACAATTAAATATGGATATATAATTATATCTAAATATTACATTACGTTAACTAAGGATTGATTTCACATATGGACATATATTTATATCTAAATATGTTATTATATACAACTATATATGGACATATTTTAATTTCTAAATATTACATGATGTTAGCTATGGATTGGTTTTAATTTCCATTAAATAAGTTGTAACGTAATGGAAAATGGACTTCATCAAATTACATCTCTTCAAAACTAAACTAAATAATTTAAAGTTAAATTTGTATATTTTTAGTTAAATTAAATACTATTCAGTTTAGTTTTGAAGAGATGTAATAAGTTATGATTAATAAATGCATGGAATATTTATTTAATTCATGTGAAAGAGAGCTGATAAAATTGTGTATTTCTACAAGAGTAGGTTTCATATAGTTAATTTGCAAATAGTTACAAAGTTCTTTCGTCAAAGAAAACATGAACATGCACAGATTAAAGCAATATGAACGGTTATTTACTACTTATCGAAGTGAAGTGAAAATTGAATATTTTGAGAATAATAATTAAAAAAGTTAAACTAAACTAAATTTCATTAAATATTGTGCATCGATCATAATTCCTATGATAGTAAAACCTAGTGAATGAACTTGCTATGGCCGGAAAGCTTTAAACCTAGTGATTTAGTTTTAATTTATTTAGGTTATGACAGCAAAGCATGTAATGAAATAAATTAAAGCTATATAGCAGAATCTAAATTTCTCTATCTATTCCTTATCTGTGTTGTCTCTCTTCTTCAAGAGAGTAAGCTATATCATCCTTAATCCCATAAAACAATGAAGAAACCATGCTAACAAGATATATACACAAGTATTAGATGCTTTGCTAAACTCATAAAACTCTCTAGTAATTATATATACAAGTTCCTCACCAACTCAGAATACAACGAAGTATAAAAATCATCGATTTTTCCGGCTTTAAAAACATGCGATGGAGATAGCAGCTTAGCTGATACATTCATAATATGCATATTCAAGTCAAATAAATCAAACACCCCTCTCCAGATTATTGTCGACACAACCAGAACAATCACAACGCGGAAGGTACGTTATTTATGAACCCACCGCCATCGATATTGGGAAAATATATGGTTGAAAAAAAATGATTATAATCCAGAACTACCTGTTTCAATGAAATCAGAAAATAACTTGGCGTCTCCATCATCTGTTCAAGCCGCAGCTCCGAAATCCAAACATCATCATTAACGAATAACGATGGTTATTAAAATTTCCGAACAATTAAAAACACGATCGATTTACTATGAGATCGGTGATTGGATCAGAGCCGATTTGCAAAACAATGCAACTTATAGCATGCAATACTTCATCTCCCTTTTTCTTGTGAATCCTAGCGACTCATTCCGACCTCTTGTCGATCGCCGGACATAATAATATCATATGCAAAAATTAACAAACAAAAAAATTTATTAGGATACCAACAAAATAAAATTTTAGATAGATAAGAGGAGTTACGAAATTGGTGTTCACGAAGGTTTATAAATACTCAGTATAAACGACCCCATTTTGACATTACGTGCCAAATTCAGAAAATATATATATTATTTTTTTTATAACGAAAAGATATATATTAATGCTTTTTTTAAAAATCGGATGAAGAGGAATCTCCGGTCAAACAAATTAATCACACGGCATTGAAACAAATAATAAATCAACGCACAAATAAGGCATGCAATCTGCAATATATATTAATGTTAAATAAGATAATGGCTAAATATGGTAGGATCCAGGCGACACAAACATTATGTAAAAACCTTCCGACAAGTTGTGTTCATTATGTGATGGTTTTAATCAAAACTACGTAGTTTTATATTTTTTATTAATTTATATTTACCGAACCAATAACTCTTCTAGTTCCCTTTAGAAATAATGTGATTCATTTTTAAAATGAGATTTTTATTCATATTAAAGATACGTGGGCCCAATCAAGCTACACGTGTTTTATAAATTATTAATCCAAATAGTTTAAAAAGATAACATGACACTCAAGTTACAATAAGTTCTACTTTATCATTGAAAATGCTCTAAGAGTGATAAAAAAAAAATAGAAGGAATAGCTTTCAGATCAATAGCATTAAAACCCTGAAGTGCAAATTTCCAAAAAGAGCTCATCATTTCTTTATCACCAATAATTATTCTAGAACCATCAAGAAAATTACTAGATCGCATGAAGAACTTTACTAAGAAAACAATGCTTGCATAGTGCTATCAGTTCTGATCCGAAACTAATATATCGACTGAACTGAATGATACCGAACCGAATTCAAGATGAGAAAAAATTATCTGAGACTGAACCAACCCGAACCGTATTAACCCGAAAATTGATTTGATCCGAACCCGGTCGATAATCGAATTTGCTCGCACCAAATCCGTTTTGAATCGACCCAAAATCAATCGAACCCAAAAACGAAATCTTTAATAGTAAGTCAAATAAGGATTGATTTTTGATTAGATAAAACTCATTTTAGTTTATGTCTATAAAAAGTCATATAAGGGATTGATTTAGCTAGTACTTGTAGAAAGTTAAGTAAGATTGATCATTTGATTAGTTAAACTCAACTTAGTTAGTCTATATGCATATTCATACTTCTAAAAATTCAAAATTAATTTCATCCAACTCATTTTGAACCTGAACCCGAATAGAACCGATCAACATATGACCAAAACCGAAATGATACGAACCCGAATTGATCAGATTAAACTTGAGCCGATAATAACCCGACCCTAACCGATATTAACCGACAAAAGAAAATTTTACTAACTCAACCGAACCCTTTTGATCCGAAATCGATTCAACCGAACCGAAATCGACCGAATTAGTGGCGGAATTAGTTTTGGAAGAGTGTTATTTTAAAAATTATCTTTAAAAAATAAGGTTATTTAAGAAAAAAATTCAAATAAAATTCACATTATGTATAAACAATAATAAACAATTGATTTTAAAATAATTTGGGAGAAGAAGATTCAGAAGGAGATGAAAGTTGAAAATATCTTCCGGCACTAGCAAAGGAAAAAAAACTCAGCAACCAAAGATATTATTTCTAGTGGCTGTGCTTTTCTCAGAATCTCAGCCTTAAAATAAATTTGCGTTGGGATCTAAATGGAACAATTTAGCGGTTTTTTCAAGCTTAATTAGACAAAAGACAGGAACATCAACAAACAGACCATTCATGCTCTTCAATATTACACTTCTCACCAAAAAAACGAGAAATATTAACTGTGTTACAAAGATATACAGTCAAAATGCCAGCATCTGTTGATCAACAACAAGAGCATTGGCAAGGATACAACTCCAATGGTGGCTGCAAAATAAGGGACTGCCATTGAAATACCTAAAAAACCTAAACTCATTTTCATCGCCAAGGAGGCTGTTTCAATGCATCTAAAATAGCATCAACTTCCCCTTGAGCTCACTAGGATATACACATACAGAGTCTACACACAGTCCACCTTTAGTGTGGGTGCAATCAATCTGAGTCATCGAGAACTTAACCTTTGTTGGAGAGCGTGGATCAGAGACTGTGAAGTCTCCCGCGTGATGGTACATCCACTTCCCGGGCTCTTTTATGTAGCATTGAGTCGTTGCCTTCTGGCCTTCGGTTGTGGATACGTGGAACCTTACTGGCTTCACATCCCAACCATGGACGTGGTCGGTGTTTGTGACCCGTCGGCCAAATCTTCTTGACGTGCGCCCTAGCTGCAGCCGGAAGAAGATGCTGTAGGTCCCGGCTGAGAAGGGGAACTCGATCTCTCCATCAACTTCAAACCACCAGATTTGCTGGAGATAAGCTACTGATGAAAATCTGCAAACAGAAAAGAAGCACATTGTTCTTAGTAACGGGCCGATCTAGCTTAACAGGAAGAATGTTTACACCATATGGCAGGAATCACATCGCAGTACAATCATGGAGATTCCTAACACAACAAATCGAATAATCTAACTGAACATCTAATTTTGGGAAGGGAGGCAGAGTAGTTTGTGCATCAACAAAGAACAAAAAGCAGTCACATTCACATACAAGACCTTCATTCACAATGCTTCGCAAACCGCAGCCAATTAAATTACAGAAACAGATAGATCAAGCAGCCAAAATACAACCGGTCAATGTCAGTCATATATGCATAGCATCCGATCATCTACCGACTCGCCACCAAAAATGTACAAACACAAAAACTACTGCATAATCATCAGCTAAATGGTAGAAAGCTTTGAATAAAACCCTTTCAAAACCAATCATTTAAGGCCTAAAACCTAAGACTTAAACCCTGATCCCAAAGAAAAAATAAAATCAGAGTAGCATAAGGTGATCAACACACATATGCATCAGAAGAAAGCACATCACAGCTTCAAATTCTGGAGAAAAGTCAAAAGGAGGAAATTCACACACCTTGATTCCTCAGTCTGCAAACGGCTCCAATATCTCCTATCATCAATGCCTGTTATAGCTAGCCCGCTCGACGAAATCAACAAACAGAACTTCCCAGTACTCTTATCCAGCCATACAACCTGCACACACCAACAAAAGCCAATCAAAAACATTATCAGCAACTTCAAACCCCCAATTCACCACCAGGAAATCAACAAATCCACTCCAAAATCAACCGTAAAATGGAAAAAATCCCACCTTGTTGCCATCATCAAACGATTTGTTCCTGCAGAGGCGCGAATAGATATCCTTCTTGCACAAATCCGCGGGAAACCGGCGATCACCATAAACCCTTTGAATAACAGAGGCGTAATTGAGCGGGAGCTTGGACTCCCAGATGAAGTCTGCGGAAGATGCTCCCCGGAAAGCCCTGTTGAGCATCGCGAGGCGGCAGATCTCCGGCGGGTCCATGTGGAGGAGAACGGAGGCGACGCAGCCCTCCGGCAGGTCCCCCAATCCGGGATTCGCCGGCGGCTCTTTGGTGGCGGGAATCATGAAGGAGAAAACGCTGCCCATCATGGAATTGCAGAGATTGAGAGAGGGAGAGAAAAGTGGTGTGGTGGGTTGGAGGACAAATATTGCAGTCAACATTTGCCAGTTGGATATATAGAGAGAGAGGGAAAAGATGATAGCTGCTTTTATTCTTTTTTTTTTTCTCCTTTTTAAAAGTTTAAATTGCCTTTTTGGGTGACAAATATCATTTTCATATTTTATTCAACTAATTTCGATCCAGATTTTATAAATTTATTATATAAACGTGTGCCAGTTTAAACTTTCCGTTTAAAAATCGGTGAATGCAACAAAATTAAGTAATGCCGTGTTAATCTGTATTGATTTCTAATTCTATCCGCCTTGACAACAAAACTATATTAACTATTAAGTTGAAATAAATTGGAAAGTGAAACATTCTAATTAGGTTAAGTTAACGTCATTAAATTATAACTCATCTATACTAAACTGATATCGTTAAGATGTGGAGAAGGGTATGTTTTCTACACTTTAATTGTTCTATAAGCATGTCCAATTTACTTCTGCAGGTCCAAATTAAATTTGAAATGACAATAATGTATCTCTTAAATATGTATCATAATTCATGAAAAATAATTTATGATTTGGAAGCGTATTCAATCATTACATAGACGGGTTTATGCATTCAAAATTAGGGTTTTAAAAATATTTGTAAAAACTAATAAACGAATGAAGGTTAATTATGGTATTTTTCTACTTCCATTAGAACTGCAGAAATAAACTGGACATGCATATAGCAAACCCCTATTTTTATTGAATTGAATCGAAAAATATTTAAATAAGTTTTTTTAATCATTACAACGACCTAATCGAGCACATACATGGATCCTATAATTAAATCTAATATAATTCTAGATATTTTAGTGATCCGTACGTCGAGTGGGGTGAAATTTTGAGTGGGGTGAACTTGGGCCCTGTCAAATTCAGCTTAAATTCTGCACATTTCAGTTAAGTTAAGCAGACTTCAGCGGACTTCAGCAGACTTCAGCGGACTTCAGCTGGCTTCAGCGTACTTCAGCTGGTTTCAGCGTACTTCAGCGTACTTCAGCGTAATTTTTAAAAAAATCCCTATTTTCACTAAATTGTTTTAAAATTAAATTTTCTACAATTCAAAAATGTCAATGAAATACTTTTGTTTTGATTTATCAAATGAAATTAATTGTGAACAAATGTTTCTTCAACATATTTTGTTTTAATTTATCAAATAAAGTTATTTTAATAGTTCTAATTTATACTCAAAATTAACAAAAGGGCCTGTTTAGTACAACTTATCTGAATATTTTCAGTTCAATTCATTATTTTTCAGTTCAGTTCATTTTAGTTCTGTTCAATTCAGTTCAGTAGTTTCAGTTCAGTTCAGTGCATTATACTTTAATTAAAATTAAAACAAAATATATGTTAATGATTCAGTCTAGTTTTCAATCCAATTCAGAGAAATTGTAATTTATTTCAATTCAATTCCCCGAAAATATAATTTGACTATTTTAAGTTTATATTGAAAATTCAGTTCATTTTTGTTAAATGAAGTTCAATTCAGTTCATTTCAATTAAATGTAGTTCAATTCAGTTAAGTGTAATTCAATTCAGTTCTATTTTCTGTTCTTGAATTTCTGTTTCTCTACCATTAGATAGAGATTTCCATTTGGTTTGGTGCAATATTTATTCCATTCAGTTCAGTTCAGTTCAGTTCAGTTCAGGCGTATTAAACAGGCCCTGATTACGAATATGTCCATTAACAAACAAAATAATTATTGCGAAATATTTATTATTTGATCAAATAATTACTGCGAAACAAAGTATTTCATTTTTGATTTGTATGATGTGTGTAATTTTTGAAAAGCCATTGTACAAATAAAATAATTACTTTAAAATCTTTATTATTTGATCAAATTTGAAGTTGAATTCATGAACTCAAATTAATAATAATAAAAATATTATTATTATTATTATTATTATTATTATTATTATTATAACATTTTATAGTTAATTTAAGCAGATTTCAGCAGACTTCAGCAGACTTTAGCGAACTTCAGCAGACTTCAGCGGAGTTCAGCAGACTTTAGCAGACTTCAGCAAACTTCAGCAGACTTCAGCGAACTTCAGTTAAGTGAATTTTAGTTCAGCTGAACTTGACAGGGCCTTGATACACAACATTGCACTTGATGAGAGACTAGGAGAAAGTTTAGGAGGCTATTTGGGGAGGGGTAAACCGAACCATAGACCTCTTCTAGTCAAGGCAACATGTGTTTGGATAAGTGGGTTAAACCACTTAATTATTCAAATAAGTTATGAAAAATATGACGAGATATATTATTAAGAAAATTATTTGCAATCAAATATGGTATTATATTTGGTCACACTCCAAATTATTATAGATTTTATTTAGTGAAAATATTGAGACTATTATTACAAAAACAATTAACTTTTTGAACACAAAACAACTCATTTTAATCATAAGCACAACACCTGAACACCACATCCTTAATTTAATTCACGCGGTTATTTTTTAATATAGATAGGTAACTTCATGTTTCTTTGATGGTTGTCATAATTTGGAAGCAACTGAGGAGGCGAACAAGATCACCGCTATGAAAATCTGAAACATGGATAGATATTTTCTTAATTACTAGAAACATTCATTATCTACAACAAAAATATTAGGGTAAAAGTCCCATACACTAACAAAAATTAGTGAATGACCTAAATAATAAAATTAGGGTAAAAGTCCCATAATAAAATGAATATTACCTTCTTTCTTTTATTTTCAGGTCTTGATAATATTTCTAAGATAAGAATTTTGGCCCATCTAAGTTTAGAACAAACAGTAATGAGACGGTCTGATGATATTAAAATTAATGATAAAGAAAAATAAAAGTAACAACCAAACTCAGAAAATAGTTTTTAAGATAATTAAGAAAAACGGATCACATTCATGAGGAAAATAAATACTTTCGGTCAATTCGAATATCTGGAATTTATCCATGATCGAAAGATAAGAAATTCAAATAGCCCAATGTTGTACAAGAGAACTCGACTTTATGAAATTTACTAAAGAATGTAATAAGAAGTTCAAATTTCTTTGTACCCAAAAAGGTTCAAAAGAAGAGTTATTTTCCAATAAAGTGTTCAATCTAGGTATCATAGACTCGCAACTCAAATGGGTATCGCCATCTTCATGTACCATTTAGAAGAATTGAAGCGTTTTGCCGATGAAGTTAACCCCGTCCACCTGCAGTTCAGACTAAAGAATGTAAAAGAAGTTCAAATTTCTTTGTATCCAAAACGGATTATTGAGTCAAGGATTTCCTGATCAGCATAGAAATTTGGTTGTATGTGTTCTAACATGTATGTTGAGATTAAATCCACATCAGAAATGGAGTGTTCTAACATGTATGTTGAGATTAAATCCACATCAGAAATGGAGTGGCTGAAAGTTCAGTGTACAAGGTTGGTGGGCCAATTCACAAATTGCCAATTAATTTTATGCTGGAATCTCATTGGGGTTATATGTACTGAAACTATTTGAGTCTTGTGCCTTGTTTCTGATTTATATGCGACGGAGAACAACTAAATTGTTGCATCGGAGAGGAATATTGAGGTTGAGTACAACTAGATGGTAGAAATTGATTCTACTCCTCCGATTTCCTTTAATTGTCTAAAGAGAAATGACACATTTTTTACCAAATTGAACTTGATGGTTTATGGTTTAATGATATACATATTTCCATAAAGAAATGCAATTGACATTGGTTCATGAAACAATCGTGTGGTTGGTGTTTGTATTTGTTAACATATTTTATACAGCATAAAATACCTTTTTGTACTTTAAATTTTATTAATCTATAATGTAATAGTGCTTTTCACAATCATTTTATTATACTCTTACCGTACATTTAAATTATGTATAATAACACTAGCTAAATTAAAAGACCGTGGACGGTGGTTGATGGTTTATTATTCTACTTGGTTAATTTAATCGTTGATTGTGTTTAACAACGACAAAATCCACTTCCAATAAAAAATCATATACAGGAACATTTACGTACATTTCAATATTCTGAAAGTTATTTGCGTAAGAGTTGACGCTGGTATATATACACACTTTTTGTTCAATATCCATTCACAATTTTATTTACAAAATACAAAATAATATCAATTAAACTATACTGATAAAATATGTATTAACACAAAAATAATTAAGTCGAATTAAAATTAGTCAGACACGATAATTAAGATTACGATTTTTTTGACCAGAAAAAATAATAATTTCTAGAGTGTTTGAACTTTGAAGGTTCGGTTAGCACATGGTTTAGAGGAGTGGGTATGAATGGAGAAAAGGTAATCGGACTATCAGTAGTATTATATAATATTATTTGTTTTTCTAATTTAACATATGATTAGTTATTATAAATCATAAACATTTAATATTATTTATTTTTAAATTTAAGTTATTATATTGAATAGATATATTCATTTTTATTATCATCATTTCTTTTATTATCATCATAATGTAACATTTAATTTATCGTAATATATAATATGTATAATATTTTGTTAATAAGTATATTAAAAATATTTACAATTAAACATTTGCTTTGATATATTCATTTTAGTATCACCATAAATATTTTGTTAACATGTGTAAATTAAACTATTTACAATTAATAACTGTAAAAAGATTATGTATTATTTAGTCTGAACATGAAATTGACACAATAATTTGGAATATATTATTTTCTCCGACGAGTTATTCTCCACATTCTGGCGCTGCTTGAATTGTCTCAAAGGAGAATACTTCTTTTGACAATTTAACCATCTAGATGCTAGTTTCATCCGAATGAAATATATATAGATTCAGCGAAAAAAGAGTCATCACATTTTAAACGCTAAAAATATGAAAAGTCTTGAGGAATTTTGGTTCTTGTAGTAAAATTTACCATAATGTTTATTATTCTTTTTACACTTTAAGTGTGCACACTAGCAATTTGTTGATCACGAATATTATGTCAATTCATCAAAATGCATATGATATATATTCAGTGAGTCTGTCACAATGTGGGAATCAATGTTGTTTGAGTCAATATAATCTCATACCCCGAACCATGTTCTAGAAAAGTCGGACTACTCTAAAAAAAACGTGTTCGATATATGATATGTTTCATAATTATGTATAGGGGTGATAACGAGCCAATCCGATAACGATCATCACTATGTTCATGATCGGATCGTTTAAAATTTGAGGTGATCGTGATCGAAGCGATAAAAAAAAATTCATGATCGTGATCAGATCGTTTAGAAATTACAATGATCGTAATCGGCTCGTGATCGACTCGTTATAGATAATCGATCAACTGCACTTCGCGGACTAGTTAGAGCTTCTCTCTCTAGAAAATTGTGCTCCCACTTCTCTCTAACTTTGAGGCATATTTTTCCCAATTTCCGATCATAGATCCGTTGCAACGGCTTCTGTCTTGACAGAACCGCCGTGAACGATCATAAATCTCCACTCCTCCGCCCCGCCACCATGGCAGGGCCGCCGCCGGTAAACGGCCACAAAACCTTTCTTCACGCCCTACAATCCAAATCTCCTCCCCTCTCACCTGCGTTGCCAAACAACCCAGAAATTAAAGCGATATCGGAGTATAAGGGAGAATTAGCTTGCATCTTTACCCCTGAACAGATAGAAATCCTATCCCGTCCCTACAAAAATGCCTTGATTGGTAACTTTGGTAAAGGCCGGCCGGCAATGCCGGTGATTGAAGCAGCTTTCAAGGCTGCGGCTTTCACAGGGCAATACCAACTGGGGGCTTTGGATCACAGACACATACTCATCAGGTTCGCAAACACGGAAGATTTCCAGCGCTGCTGGATGAAATCTAATTGGTCGGTTGAAGGCTTCCCGATGAGGGTCCTCCGGTGGACGCCGGATTTCTCGTCTGAAACGGAGTCTTCCATCGTCCCAGTATGGGTAACGATTTTCAAACCTCCTATGTATTATTACAATGAGTCTGTGCTAGAACAGTTGGGTAATCACATTGGAACTTTCATAAAAATTGATGCTGCTACCCAATTGATTACTAGACCTTCTGCAATAAAAATCTGTGTTGAGATTGATTTGCTGCAGCCTATTCCTTTTGAAATGAGGCTTGGTTCTACTGAGAACTGCCCCAAAATCAAATTAGAATATGATAATATCCCTAGATATTGTGAGAAATGCAGAAAATTAGGCCATAATGTTGGCAATTGCAGAATCACCTCTTCTGAACTCAAGGCTACTGTCCCCCCTATCCAAGCCCCTGAAAAACAGCCAACCACATCCCCTCCCACTGATAAACCATCTACTAGTAACACTCACCCACAACATATTCCCACCAAGCCCACTCAGACTAACAACCACCCTCCTCATATGGTTCAGCCTCCTATCTCAACCAGTCTCAGATTCAAGGTGCAAAAGAAGGCAAAAAACAAACCAAGAAATAGAAAAAGCAAGAAAACCAACCCTCTACCCCCCACTCTTCTCAACCAAACAGCCATCACCATTATCTCAGCCACAACAAATGCTACCACCAATCATCATCATATGACAATACCACCCCTACTGTCCGCATCACCTCTGACTCTGATCAAGAGTACCAAGAAGCACAGGAGACCATCCCATAAAACACTGCCTCTCCCATCAAACTCAGTACTGCAGATCCTGAAACTGCAATCATTCTCAGGCCTCCTGTTATAGCTCCCATTAGCCATGTGTTAACACAACAGCCTGTCTCTACTGGCTTGCAAAGCCCCCAAGTCACAAAGGAAGACCCTTTCAGACTGGTTACAAGCAAACCAAGGCTCAGAAAACATTTTGCAAAGGAAGATTCAGAAATCCACTCAGGTACAGCCACTGACTCTCCTCCATTTTTTAAAGCTAACAATTTGCTATTCCTTTCTCAAGGAAGAAACAGGAACATGTTCACCCCTCTCTAGTTGGTTTCAGAAGGTCAGGAGGAAAGCTCAAATGGCAACCACACAAATCAAGAAAGCCCTACACAGGCAGACCCTCACTCCCCTCAGGTATCTGGTTTGAAAAAACCTAAACTGAAAAGCTATTTTACTCAAATTAATAGGGTCATGACACTATCTAGGCCCTCTTCAAAGAGCTTTAAAAACATTTTCCATGATTATTACAACCATAAAAATTAATTGTTTGGTGTAGAACATCCAGGGACTTGAAACTGCTTTTGATAGACTCACTAACCTTGTGCTAGATAATCACATAGAAATATTATGCATAATTGAACCTAAGCATGATAACTCTACTTGTGACCACTACATGAAACTCCTTCATTTTAACAAATTCATACACTCAAACACACACAATGTCTGGCTATTCTGGAAAGATTCTGTATCTATATCCATTATACAAGACAATCCACAGTTTTTGCATGTGCATATTCACAGCCAGAAACTCAATGCCAATATGAATGGTGTTTTTGTGTATGGTCTGAGAACAAGAACTGAGAGAAGAGCACTCTGGTCAGACCTTAGAGCTATTCCTCATTCTGAAACCTTTTTCATAGGGGATTTTAATGCTATGCTTTCAACTACAGAATACCAAGGCCCTGCTAACCCTCAAATGGGTAGCATTAAGGACTTTCAAAAATGTGTTGATATAATGGCACTAATTCATATAAATACTGTAGGGAATGAGTTCACCTGGACTAACAAAAGGTTACATCCAACCTTGGAAAGATTGGATAGAGGATTATGCACCCATTTATGGAATGCAAAATTCCCTAATTCATCAATCCTGGTCCTTATAGGGACAACTCTGACCACAGTCCCCTATTGTTTAAGATTGGTAGTGATATACAAACTTTCCCTAAATCCTTCAGATTCATAAATACATGGTATAAAAGATCTGATTTTCCACTTTTGGTCCAAAATAATTGGAACCTGCCTATGTTTGAATCTGGACTTTTAAGATTTTATCTTAAACTCCAGAGATTAAAAAAGGTATTAAAAGTTTGGAATAGGGATACATTTGATAATGTCCATAGAAATGTTGAGCTTGCAGAAGAAGCACTGAGACTTCAAGAAATCAGATATGACCACAATTCATGTGTCTCTGAACTGATAAACTTGAAACTCAGACAAGCTGAGCTGAAAAAGGCTACAAAAGAACAAAAACACTTTTGGAAGCACAAGGCAAAGCTAAAATGGATGAAAGAGGGTGATATAAACTCAAAGTTTTTTCATGATTCTTTGAAAGAGAAGAGATCTAAGCTGAGCATTACAAAAATCAGAAATCAAGCTGGGATCTGGCTAGAAGATATACATGAGATAGAAAGTGAAGCTATCCAGTATTATACCTCTCTTCTAGCCAGTGAGCAAGATCCAGCAGATGATTTATTCTCAAATCATTTCCTCTCCCAAATTCCTAGACTAGTCACACAAGAACAAAATTGCACTTTACTGATGCCTGTAGAATTTGATGAACTGAAAGCTGTGGTTATTTCTCTAAATAAACATAGCACACCAGGATCAGATGGTTTCACATCTATTTTCTATATTAAATCATGGAATATAATTTCCAATGATTTAATGGCAGCAGTCAATGAATTTTTACAAAGTGCAGATATTCCTAGGGGTGTTGCTGCAACTTGGATAACAATAATTCCAAAAAAAGGATACCCCTATCTCCTTTGATGACTTCAGGCCCATTAGCTTGTCTAATGTGATAAATAAAATCTGTTCTAAGATTATTATGGAGAGATTAAAACCTATCATGCTTAAGTTAATCTCTCCTCACCAAACAGCATTTCTAAAAGGTAGAGACCTTGCAGATAATGTCATCTACCTTAGAGAAATGGTGAGACATTTAAATAGAAGATCCAGAACACCTAACTGTATTTTTAAACCGGATCTTAGAAAAGCTTTTGATAGGGTTAGCTGGCCATTCTTGAAAAAAATTCTAAACAAATTTGGATTCCATGATAAATTTGTGGAATGCATCATGAAGAATTTGTCCCAAGTCTGGTTTTCAATACTAATCAATGGGAAACCAGTGGGATTTTTCCAAGCATCTAGGGGAATTAAAGAAGGGGATCCTCTTTCCCCCTTTTTGTTTAATATCTTCTCTGAGGCTTTTTCAAGAAGTTTGGCATTTATTTTTGAAACTGGGAAGCTGAACTATTTCAGTCTACCCAGAAATGCAGACTCAATCTCTCACCTCTCATATGCAGATGATATAATTCTGTTTTTGTCTACATCAAAAATCTCATTAATCAGATTAAAAGCTAGCTTTCCTGGGTGTTTTTGAGAGAGTCACTGGTCAAAAAATTAATTTTGACAAGAGTGATTTTTTCATCAGTAAACATGCTAGTATTGCTAAAATAAATGAGGTGAAAAATATACTTGGAATGAAAAAAGGCTCCTTCCCCTTCAAATATTTGGGATGTCCCATTTTTGAAGGGAAAGCCAAGAACTGTCATTTTCTTCCACTTATAGAACAAATAAACAAGAGATTGAGTTATTGGATAAACAAATGGCTTTCTTCAGGAGGAAAAATCACACTAATTCAATCCTGTCTATATGCTATCCCTATGCATATTTTCACTGTGATAATTCCTACAGGTCACACCATCTATTTGATTGAAAAGATGTTTGCTAACTTCTTATGGGGCTCTACAGACATAAAGGCCAACAAAAAATGGAGAAAATGGGAGAAACTATGCTTTCCAGTTGATCAGAATGGCTTGGGATTCAGATCTCTACACTCCATCATCCAAGCTTGCTCAGTGAAGTTTTGGTGAAAGTATCAGCAAGGAAATGTTCCGTGGACCTATTTTATCCATTCCTTATCCCCAGCTGCAAGAAAATCACAAACATGGCTCAGAATCTGTGCAGTGAACCCTATCTGTGAACATCATACTCTTGTTATCCATGGAAAGGGAGAATGCAATCTGTGGACATCAAATTGGACTGGTTTTGGCCCATTGCAAGATATGTTCCCCTCTGAGCTTACAAACATCTCTCCCCTGTGCACAGTTTCCCAGTTCATAGCCAACAAATCCTCTCTGCTGCCACAACTGGCCAATGCTCTCTCTGAAGATGTGATCCAGTTCCTACAAGCTGCTGAAATTGTGGATCAGAACAGTGACAGGCTGATTTGGAAACCTTCACCAACTGGAATCCCAACCTTCAACTCCATCTACAAAACTATCCATGAAGACAGAGGTACATCTCTCTCTCTGGCAACACTCTGGAAGATTAAGGTCCCTAAAAAGATTTCCTTTTTCATGTGGAGGCTTTTCAACTCACTCTTGCCTTTTGATGAAGTTTTAATCCATTATGGTTTTCACCTTGCCTCAAAATGCCATCTCTGCCACAAAATAATATGTCTATTGATCACTGGTTCAATGAGTGCTATTTTGCAGCTGATATCTGGCACCATATGTTAGCTTCCATAGGAATCTTAGACATTAGTTTTCTTACTGTCTGGGACAGAATCTCATATTATATATCCCATCCTGGTCTAACTAGATTCCAATCTAGATTGATCAAAAATGATGGCTTGTATAATATGTTGGGTTCTGTGGAAAGTGAGAAACAAGATTCTGTTTGAGGATGTTAGGCCAAACAGAAACCATGTCCTTCATGAGATCAAAGAAATTCTCTATTACTCTTTGGCTGTACACCCTATTTATGCTATCACTGAGCTGGATATGGAAATAGCTACTGCCCCTTTCATCCCAGCCATTGCCAAACCACCTAAGCCTAGATGCCTACCTATAGTGTGGAAAAAACCTCAGATTGGTTTTAAGCTAAACGTAGATGCCTCATGGATTTCATCTGAGTGTGGATTGGGAATGATACTCAGGGATGAACAAGGTGATCTGGTTGCAACAAGAACTGTGTTTACAACTGCAGACTCTCCTTTAGAAGCAGAAATTAAAGCCATAAGGGCTGGCTTTGATTTTGGTTTTTACTATGGACAGCATAATTTCATTATAGAATCAGATTCCCTTAATGGAATTTCCATGATACTCAATCCAGTTACAGCCCACTGGAAACTCTTCAGGCTCTGTGATGAAGCCAACAGAATTTTGAAAGTTAGACTGGAGCATACTCTCAGACAAGGTAACTTGGCTGCAGACTGTCTAGCCAAGTATGCTCTACATGAAAAATCAGATCAGACTTTTATCTGGTCCCAGCTTCCCTCACAAGTTAGAGCTGTGCTTCTGCTGGACAAGGAGCAACTTCCATCACTCAGAACCAGATTTTCAAGCAACTGAAAGCTACAATGCCAGTTTATAATCTATGCTATACTGCTGCTCATGTTTGCTATCTTAGTTTTCGCTCTTTTATAGAGCCTCTGACCTTAGTTACTCTAGTTTGTGCATGTCACACCATTGCCACCTTTTTATAGTACCGCTTTGTGTTTTGGTTTTCCAATTCACTAACAGGTTTTATAAAAGGGAGGAAATGTCTTTTGGTGACATGTAATCTCTTTTGAACCTTGCAATTCTAGCCTAGGTTTTTGTTTTGGCATTTCTATGTCAATAGGGGCTTCTGCTCCAATCTGTAAACAAGCCAATTTCGGCTCATTTAGGCGTGGGATGCCAAATTAATATCCCTCACTCCATGAGTGATTAAATTTTTTTTTAAAAAAATAGATAATCGATCAAATAATCAATGATCGATTATGATCGATCGCTAACATTTTAAAAAGTAAGAAACATACAAACTATCAAATTCATAAAAGTTCACCTAGGGAATTAATAGGTGCAATCCAACATTACTTTTGCAGTCCGTATTTGTATTTAAAATATCTGATATATCCTTATTTATGAACACCACATTTACTTTTGAATAAATATTGAGTGTATTAATGTCACTTCATGAATATATGCAGATTGCATAAGTAAATACTTGACTGCATAACAATGTCCCAGGTATATGCATCATATGTATACATATTACTTTTATTGCATACAATTGCAAATCGGTTATATATAAAATTATTATTTATATGTCGTATGATAAAAATACGAAGGACAAATAAATAAAATACGAATATATATATATATATATATATATATATTATCAGTTTCATGTATATCAGGATCTATATATAGATTCTATATATATATATAACAGGCTAGTAAAGTAATCGATTATCCATCTATGTCAAATACGTGTTTGGATCACAAACCCTTAACGAGTTAAAAACTCCCAAAAGCAATGCACATCAAGTGATGTTCTTTAATAATTTTCAAACAACGTGCACGTCATGATTGAAGCCACGTCTAATAAGTTTATAGGATGAAAATTTGTTCTAGGGTTAACATATTCCTAACATTTTTAACGTCTTATGTAAAATATAATATGAATAATAGCAAAAAGTGCCGACCAGTCGGTGCTTTTTTGAAGTAAATCTTCAGCAAGGAAGACGTGTCAATGAATGAAACCATGAAAATATTTAGATGCAATATTAAAAACCATGCAATTTATTTTCGAACCGACAGAAAATAGAAACACGTACCATGGAACTATATAGATGCAACTTTTTGCGTGAAATGAAAATATTACTTCATTTCTCTACCATTGTAATTTCATTTCAATTTGCTTTGCAAGATAATCTTTAACACGCAATACACGAAAATACAATGTTAACATGAGGCAACCTTGAATCCAAATTAAGAAATATGCAAAGTCAAAATCATGTCTCGGTCCTTTCACTTGAACTAAACTGTATAGAAAATTGCGAAAAGTACTATTGAATATGTAAAAGAATAAATCGTGATACAGAAATGTGATAAAATGTTGAGAATAAGTTCAAGTATACATGGTCCGATCTGATTTAAATGAAGACAGGACAAATCCGAATCAAGGTAGTAGATTACTTACCTCATGGCGTTTCCTATTGAATCAGACTTATAAACTACACAGATAGTGTTCATTTGTTCTGCTACTCTATTGTAGTTGGACAAAATTTCACATGCCCTAGATCTGTTATACTGTTCCGGATAGTCTCTTACTACCCCGAGGGGAGAATCCAAATAATATGTAATGAATTTGGGACATGATTGTGGGTTTGGGGAGCATGTCCAATATTGTAACTAACTCGTGTTTTGCTAGTCAGACTCAGATTAGTTGAAAGTTTCGTTTGTTACTGCCACCATCTTTATATATATATATATATATATATATATATCCATTCCTCCATGTTTTAAATTAGGGTTAGATAAACTATTCATGCCTTATCTACTACTCTATTTACATGTATTGAAGATTCTTCTGAAACTTCTTTGCAATCTTTCAAATCGCTTTCACATTGTAGAGTTATTATATCTCATTTTATGGTTTGGGGAGGCCTAATATACAATTTCTCCACTTTGGTGGTTTTAACTGAAATTTTTTATTATTAATTAAACTAAACTGAAATATTGAATGAAACTCGATAAATTCCTTTAAAAACTAGGGAATGAATTTATAAATTTGTAACTTCATTCATCATAATGTTTATATATTTGTGGAACTTTCTAGCTCCTTGATTCTATATATTTGATGGACAGCTATCGTGCTTGCATGCATGTATTCCCGTCCTTTCATCTTTGTCGAACAATTCTATATTACTAGTTTATGTAAAAAACTGCATTAGTATAATATTAGTTGTTAGATGAGTCCAAATCCGATTCATGCCTTAATTATGCAACCAAATCATTTTACCTGCTCCCACTCATTTTCGGTTTGCCACTTGGTATGATTATCTGAATTGTGTTTTGCCCTTTGTAATTTGAATAATATAAAAGATAGAGGAAGTTGAGAAGGTTAGGTGTTTCTATAGGAAAAATACCCTACAACCACTTTAATTAGTAGTACGTTTGCCATATTATAACTCATTCTAAGAGATGCTTTTTCCAATTTATCTGAAATATGTTTTTAAAAAAATACAAATTGGAATCAACATTCAATCTAAGGATATATAATCAAATTAAAAGCTAATCATACGAATATTTCAAATTAAAAATTTCAGATTTAAAGATCCAAAAGTTTGGTGTGAAAGTTTCACACTTATTGAGGTAAATAAATCAAACAAACGATTAAATTAATTTCACCTTAATTGAATTTTACATATTTCAGTTCAGTAAAAATAAAGTAGAACAGGCAAATCGAGAAAACAAGAGCACATAGTTTTATAATAACATCATTAGGATAATTTTAATATATGCCTTTCAAAGACAAATTAGGCCACACAATCCGTGATTAAACTAATAATCGCGTTAGATTTAGTCTATTGATGATCATAATTAACAATTCATGAGTCCTAGGTTCGTAGGTTGAAACACGTTGAATCGCGTTGTATCAGCTTGAAACCGAAGAAATACGTTTTTTTTAAATATTTAGTTGGCTTCTTTTGGCTTTGGTATGTTTGCTTTCGACTAATTAATGTTGAAAAGTTGCTATTAATAGTGAGTAGCGTATGCAATAATGTGAATCGGTGATAACTATGATGTAGGAAAGGCGTGGGAGTGAGTCACTCAGGAACGTGTGCTTGACTCAGCGCTGCCTAACCCTAACCAAACCGATTATTATTTCTATTTAATGCCTTTGTATTTTATTGATAAGTGGTTTTTAAAACACTAAACTCTCATCATTTCTCTTTTAGATGGATGATGTTTGTTTTATTCATTTAGTATTAAACCTCAATCAAGAGATGTCTATGTATTCACAATAATATATAGCGGTACAAAGTATCAAGAAGAAAGCAAGAAATTCTATTTAAACCGTAATCAAATACATAATGGGTCGTATGTCTAATATTACTATCTAACAACTCCTTCAAGTTAAGTGTCGGGTTAACTGAGACACAAACTTTAATTTGAGTCTAAAAAACTCAAATAAAGACTTTGAAAAATCTTTGGTGAACATGTCCGTCAACTGCAACGAAGTAGAAATATGATTAATACGAAATTTATTCGAAATAACCAAATCCCAAACAAAATGAAAAGTCGATGTCGATGTGCGCTTGATGCTGTTATGAGCTGCCGGGTTCTCATCTAATAAAATAGCATGGCTGTCACATAAAAACAATGGCAGACCTTTAAGAGGAAATTTTAAGTCCCGAAGCAAATGACATAGCTAGGCAATCTTCGCAGCTGTATTGATAAGAGCACGGTGACTCCGAATTCGAGCGAGATACTGCAGATTATTTCTTGACACTCCAAGAGATCAAGGTGCCGCTTAGAAACACTGTATAGTCATTAGTCGATCAGCGAGTCTCTAGACAGCGGACCTAATTAGGATCTGTGTAACTACAAATATCATCACAAAGAGCATAAGAATTTTCGGAGCGAATGTGAGACCATGATGAGGTGTGCCCGTCACATAATGAAAAATATGTATAACCACATAATAGTGGTTCTCACGAGAGTTTGGAGATATCCACTAACTAAATGCACGGTCAAATTCCTAGAACCGGGATGAAAGAATTTTGTCTACTATAATTTATACGTTGATGAATGAGAAATCAAACATGTCAAAAAAGAGAGGACAAAAGAGGCATGCAATTATCATCCATCATATTCATTTTAATTATTGGTGTTCATATTGAGACATTTAGGGAAATAATTTGGCGTGCAAAATTATTAGAAAAAAAAGAAAAAGAAAAGAGCGGGTTAGGTTAAGCCAACATAAATTATTGATGTTCACACGCGAAGCTTGAGCGTGTTGTGCTAAAAAAGGAACGAAAATCAAAATTTTATCATCACCAAACACACTTGTTTTAATCATATGATTTTTACAGGAGCACTTATCAAATTTCTAATGATTATGGGAATTTCATAATTCATTATTGATTTTTATGTTATCAAAATTCTAAACCAAAGAAAATGTGAGAATGAGTCGTTTATATGTCCTATCTGATGCGCGAAGAGCTATTTGCTTCTCTGCCCTTACTGAAGCAATCACCACCAGCAAGTATATTTCATCAATTATATTCAGAACTTATATACATATAATTTGGAAAGTGTATTTTATCAATGAATACAGAATATATTATATTTATAAACGTGTCTCCACTAAACCCTCTAAAATGGCATTTTCATTTATCAAATTGGCAAAGTTATAAAGGTTGGAATCAGTAGCGGATCTAAAAATTAATATTATGATAGGTGATAATACAAAGCGGGAAGACGTTACAATGACAGTTGGACCGCAAAATACTGTTCACAGGTTTGTTCGACGAATTCGTGGGCAGGCATTAGACATAAATCCGTCTTTGATTGGAAGATTATCCCACTAAAAAACAAGTTCTCGAGAATGCTTAGCGTATTGAGTTAGGAAGTGAGCAGTGATGTTATCCTGCCAATCTAAGATATACATGAGAAATTATGACATGCAATTAATTTTGAATAACAAATCTGAAATCGTTTAATTATTTGGGCATCACTTTGGAAAATGTGAACCTGGATTTTCGCAACCCTAACTTCCCAACTAATATGATTTGGTTGAACTCTAAGGAAGGGTTTGTTCAATTCAACTTATTTTCATTACTTCATTACGTCTAATCACACTTCAGGTTAAATCAATAATTTTAATCCAGTTCAACTTTTTTTCATTTTAGTTTCTCACATTTCATCATCATTAATTCAATACTTTTCATTTTGTACGGTTCAATTTCAGCTAAACTGAAATATTGACATGATCTAAATTGACGATTAGATTTGGAATGAAGAATTAATATTATGATAGGTGATAATACAAAGCGGGAAGACGTTACAATGACAGTTGGACCGTAAAATACTGTTCACAGATTTGTTCGACGAATTCGTGGGCGACAAAATACTGTTCGACGATTAGATTTGGAATGAAGAATTATTTTTTGTGGTGATATGCAGGTTGATGTATCTTATATACACATCTGTCCATATCTGATATCCACATGATGCTGAGCAACTCAATTATGAGTCCCAGCTAAGCTTACGTACGAATAGATAGTCCAGACAGCTAGCTAGCAAACCATGAACACACGTACAAGTACCATTTTTTCATATGAACAGTGCTCTCGACATTTGCACATGAAGGAGTGGTCGTTATCATCGTTTTCGTTGGTTTTTGTTTCAAGGGAAATCAAATTAAGCCTAATGATATGATCGATTTCAGACATTTCGTACCAAATTGGCATGTGATTTTCATTTGAAAACGATATGTGTGAAATTGGAATACGATCGATCGATTTAATGATGGCAACATGTTTTAGAACCCCAGCCAATTCACCTCGTAACTAGAAGATGCAGATGTTTGATTGGGGTTAATAAACACGTAGAAATTTCAAAATCTCATAAATTAAAATCAGACACGTTGTTTGATTGATCAAAATATTGAAATGTCATCTTTTTATAAAATTTTAATTTCCATGCAATGAAGAAATTTGCTAACCTAGACTTCATATGTAACTAGAAATTTTCATGAATTTATATCAAATTAAATAATATTTTTTAAATCATGAGAATTTAAAAGGGTGTAGAAATTTCATTTTTTTACTGAATTATTTTCAACCAAACGATCTACTTTAACAGTTTATAATCTCATTATTTAACACCATTGAGCACAGCTTAACAATTTTCAATTTAATTTAGCACAATTTAATAATTTTCAATTTAATTTAACACAATTCAATTTCAACCGAAGTGAACAGAGTGTCATTTACCGTCCAATATCAATCCTATGTAAAAGTTTCCTCGGTCTAGTTAGAGTTAACGTGCACAATTCATCAATAATTTTATTATTAATTTATAAATTGCACTTTGATAGTTTACCTATGACCTTTTTGTCCCAAGGAAAAAATTCAGATCTACTATTCCCTGTAGAGGCCTCCCCACAATTTTTATTTTCCGTTCCCAAACCACCCCTTACTACCCCATATACCAGAAACCATTTTTTTTCTTCGAAAAATACAGTCCCAGTGAAACTACTCGATCTGTCGGTGGGGTGGGAGTGGGTCGCCACAGCCACCAACGACGCTGCACAGACGCCGCCAGCGGCCACGGCAGAGATCCGGACAGCCGGACGAACGCCACTCGCAGCGACCAGACCTGGATCTGATGATTGGGGTTGCAGGTCCTGACCAGCTTGGCTCGGCCACTAGGTCGCGCTCCTCAACCCGCATGCCGCTGCCTCCACCCATCCCTGGGCCGCCACTGCAGCCAGACGCCGCCGGAGCACACCGCCAGAGGATCCAGACCGCCGGTGAACAGATCGGAGCAACTGCGAGTTCAATCCGGAAAGAGCACCGCCGGCGCGCGGGGTCTGACGAAGCCTCCGACGGAAGATAGGACAGAGGGGTACCGCGACTCCAGATGCGTGACTCCATGACTCAGAGGGGTACCAAGGCGAGAAGATCTGCGAATCCGATACGGGCATAGTGGAGTTGGGGTCAACGGCTTGGTCGGCTCGGGTCGGGTCGGCTCGGGTCGGGCCGGGTCGGGTCAGGCAGATTTAGACAGGTTTATACTGGAATTGGCATAATTAGACTGAGATGGTGGTTTTACTTCTTTTTCCCTTTTTTAAAATTTATTTTCAGTCTTTTTCGGGTATACATTTATTGATATTTGTACTAAAATATTGGATTGAATGTGATCTGCTAATCTTAGTTTTCTGACGGGTTCTTTTGCTTAGTTAAATTTTGATTAACTTCCGATCTAGTTAGTACAGTTAGGAGAAATCCAAGTCACAATAGTTTTGAAATACTATTGTTGGCGATACTGTTACTAGATTTGTAGACCGGTTAGGTTTTAAGTTTATATCGAGTTAGATTACATTTGCTCTATCCAATATTTGGCCACCAGCCAATCAGACCAGGATTGGCAGTGATTGCTTTAGTACCGATGTTAATTTTTATATATATATATATATATAAATTTTTTTTTTTAGATTTTTGTGATTTTCTTCTTAATGTTGCACTGTATGATATCACCTTATAAGAGAAATCTTTAAAGCAATCTCTAGTTAGGCTCTTGATGAAACTTTCCTATTAGTATTATGGCTAGATAGAATAATTCGGTATGCTTTACATACTCAGCTGTCTAACCTTGTGAAAACTTGCTATCTTCCGGTGGTCAAGAGGCCACCGGGCTCAATGGGTAGTCGGTTGAGGTTCAAGTAGAAATTATTTGTTATAATAGAACCGAGTTTCTGTTTAGACTGTGAGAAAGTGGGATGGTGAATTCTTACGAGTTCTAGAATGCTATACTTTGGTGATGTCTATACGCAGCAGAAGGAGGGAAGTCATGTTTTAGCTATATATGCTGTTACCGGCATCGATACAGAGATGATTAATTGTAAAAATTTTAGGCACGTCTCTGATATCTCATTTTACTTCTGATACTAGATCGGAATATAGTTTTCGGGCAACAAATTACCACAATTACCCCGACAGGGTTTCATGTGTATTAATGGGTTATCCAAACCCGATTATATAATTTTATTGCTTTTATGTAGGCTAAGATAGTTTAGCTATGACGTACGTAGGTAGATTATATGTCATTTTTTGATCCTTGGAGTATAATTTACGTAGTACGTTGTCATATTTTGAGATAAAAGACCGCATGGCATGCATCAAGGGCCATAATAAGAACTGGTCAGCTGCTTGAAATGTTAGGGTTTCAGAAGACACAATTTTTACTTTTTTATTCATGATGTTTTTAGTTCGTTGTCTCAAAAAGAACATATATATAACGCAGTACTTTATTATGATGATGGTTTTCTTTAATATTTCGGTGCAACTTTTGCATTTTTATAAGGTTTTACAAAATAAAAATAGTTGAAAATGTAGAAAAAGTGCACCACAAGATTATCAAGTCTCCATCCTCATGAGTCATTTCCATTTGTTTTTTTCCGTCGTTGATCTTTTCACCAGCTAACATGTTCTGTATTTAGTGACACCGACGGGTTCAAGAAAATTTATCAGAAACGACAGAGAAAACATTTTTTACCCCGAAAGATAGATTTACAAACTTGTTTACTCCCTCCATGTCAGCATCGATTCGTGTTGAATAGGTATGCAAACTTATTTTTCGTTGGAAGCTAATCCAAGTTGAAAACGGTGTGACTGACTTTCAGTATATAAATTTGGTGGGTTACTCCACGTACAATCAATTAATTTTATGATTAAATTTCACTGAAATTGTGTGTGCTTGATCTAGATGAGCTTATTTGCTTGCTTATCCGCACTCTCACGACCTTTATTTATAATAGATTTATTTAGTTATTTATATATCCGCACTCTCCCGATATTTATATTCCTTACTCTACCCAACGAACCTGTTCCCCTTATTCACTCTTTGTTATGATATCCTTGAAACCCCCTCTTGCTTTTTCACTTTTCCGGGAGAAAGGCCATGTATTTTCTGGATTTTTCTGCGATTTGGATCATGTGATCTTGACACTGTACAAATATTTCGATTTAGAGTGGATCTTGCAAAACTCAGATCTGGCAAAATCTTGTATGGTATAAAGATTTGGTTTTGGGTTTTGCAATAATTTATTAATAAAATAATAGTATATGCAAAATATTTGTATCTTTCTTTTTGGAGGAGTTATTTTAGAGTAGATGAATTCAAGATTTGTGAAAAATATATCATAATATAATTTTAAAAAGTATAATTAAATTATTTTATATAATTATATTAAAAATATAAAATTTTATTTTTTTACATTTTGGGTCAATGCAAGTTTATAATTTTTATTATAATTGAATGGGTTGAAAATTATGAACAAATCATTTATTTTTTAAAAACAGAGTGTAATCGGTAATTTTGACCCGACCCATTACAAAATTAAATAATTTTATATATAATATTTCAAAATATAAATATAATTTCCGGGGTAATTATAATAATATTTATAATGTTTCAATTTTATTTCAAAAGTAAATATCAACATAAACAATATAATAATATTTTAAATATAGAAAAAAAATGTGGCAAAACTTGTTTGGATTTTGGGTTTTACTCGTAAATCCAAAAAACCAAATCCTGTGCAAAACATACAGGGTGTATTTGGTTGGAGAGGATTTTGAGAGTCTGTATTTTTTTTTGATATTTTGAGAGTTTGGGTTTTTGTTTGGGATTTTGAGAGTCTGGTTTTGCAAAATGCTTGTTTGGTTGGGTTGGGATTTTGTAAGTATGAAACAAAATTTTTGATTGGTTTATAGGATTTTGCAAATCTGGACTTTGAACCAAACAAGATTTTACAAAATTGGACTTGGATAGTTCAAGTTTTGCAAAATCTTGCCCAACCAAATACACCCACAAGGTTTTGGATCTCGGAGAGTAAATCCCAAAATTCAAAACCTCCAAAATCCTAGAACATACATGGCCTTTATGAATGGGCAAAGCTGCTGAGATTCAACTGTTCTGGTGCTGTATTTGGGCTGAAATAGATTGATGATAACTCTTTGCCCCGGGGATCTTAGGAAGCTGTCCAACCGTCTGAATTTGGGCTAACAGTCTCACATTTGCCTCCCAATATTTGTATTCATATTCACCCTCTCCAACCATAATATTTGTATTTTGATTCACATGCTAATTTGTTCTTGGTTGTACATGTTTGCTATTCTGTTGATTATTCTCTGGAATAATATAGAGTAACAAGGTTTTGATAAAAGGTACAGAATGTTAGTACAAAATCTACAGATCAGAATTTATTAGCAAAACAAAATGTCTTACTCGGGAATTGAGAATGACTCCAGTGATAAGACACTGGTAAGACACTGGTAGATTTATATATGAAAGTAGAAGGGACCGTTCAGATTCCAGTTCAGCAAAAGTCAAATACATCATTTTTTTTAAAAATACATCGTTTCATACATAATATACACACAACAATAACATGTATTATTTTGGCATATACATTTAATAATAGACACTGCATTATTCATGTAGATATTATTGGATTCTTTTTCAGTCACATATTGATATTATTGATAATGTGGACCAAAGACTTTTCCACCCAAAACATTACTATCTCTCAAGCATCACATTTCCTGCTTCATCACTTTCTGAAGTTCTTTTTGAAGAAGAAAGCTTTGCGAAGATTTGTTAAGGTATACCCAAACCCAAAATATTGTTTGTTATTTTTAGTCGATCTGATATTGCTACGCACTTTTCTAAGTCGATCTGATTTTTCTGTTTTCTTGTTTGGAAATTCAGGTGCTTATTTATGACCTTGTTTTGGGGGAAGAAGCAATTGGCTGATCAAATTTTTGTGCAACCTTTTAAGGTATTATTCTTCTACTTTTGATGCCTTTTTAAAGTTATAAGATAGCCCTAAAATGCTTCTAATCTTGTTGCAAGTCTTAAAATGAACTGTAAGATCAGCCTTAACTACTTTAAAACTTAGGTTAATTAAGAGCTGAACTCTGTACAACAGTAATTCAATAAAAGAAGAGCTGGATGCATTTTTTACTGTTTCTTTTGAGGAAATATATATTATTGGAGAAATCATAGCTTTCTAATTTGAGAATTTCTGCTCCAAATTTCAAAACCTTGGAATTATGGTGTTTTCAGTTCAGTCATATATGTGGAGCTTACTAGTTACTACCTTTTTATTTTTTTATTTTTATGGAATTAAGGTTTCCTGCTACTGCAATTGTCCTGTGACATAAAAGAGTATTGTAGTGAGCTTACTACTTGACTACGGGGATTTGTACTGTACGTTATCAACGCTTGAAGAATGGAGTGGAGATGATGAGGCTGTGTTTAACCTTCTTGAAGATTGAAATGACCACTTTGTGAACTGTTCTTTGGTATTCTGTTAGTAGAGATCTCATTTCAGCAGTTGCTGATCAGCAGTTTAGGTAAGAAACTGCTTTATTTGGTCATGAATTTCATGTTTTTATGTTCTGCTCACTCACTTCATATTGTCATGTTCTAGAATAAAGAAAAGCAGCATCTTGGTATTCGGGTTAGCAAGGATTCTATTGGAAAAAGGAAGTCTTGCAACGGTACGCTAATTAGTATTTGTTCATTTCTACTGTTTTCAGGTTCCATAATCTGATATCCTGCAATTGATTCTCAATTATAATGTACCTCTCGATTAATTCTGAAATTGCATTTTGAATCTAAGCAGTGTAGAATGGGCATCAGTAGACATTCTTTTTTTTTTTGGCTCAAGCTTCTTGTTGCTTTTCTTGCCTGGAATCAATAGTTTACTGATATATATGGAACTGACAGTTTATTCTTATGTTTTGATTAAAACTAGGGTTGCTTTCCATTGCTGTCCTGTAACATAACAGCGAGAAAAATGGATAGGGAGTTAAGGGAAGGCTATGAGACTTGGATTGCTGTTTATAGTATTCATTTCCCTGATGGCTATTATGGACACCACGTCAGTAATCGTCTGAAGAAGATGAAGCTGGAATTAAGTTTCCTGAAAATGTTCTTCCAAGGATTAGCTTATTTGGAAGGCTTTGAAAATGATTGGCATATGCTCTTCACCAACAACTGTTTGGAACATGAATTTAGCAAACTACGCAAAGAGTTTGAGTCCTTCCAAGATGAAAAGCTGGAAGACGTGATTTCAGTAAATGAGGGTGCAATTCAAAAGCTCAAGCCAATAGTTAAAGACAGCTGCCTTTACTTGTCAGGTGGTGGCTTTACATGTACTTCTTGTCCATCTAACCAGAATGCGTTTCTTGAATATGCAAGAGAAACAGCCTCTTTCATTAGTCTTGTCCAACAGAATCTCGGGACTCTTCTTGAATCTGAATTGATTTCCCCCGGGATGAAGCGACAGATTGTTCTTATCACTGCGAAATTGGAGAAGTTTGTTGAACCTTCCCGTCTCTTAATAACTAAAGTGAAGAAACTGTATGGACTCGTATCTCATGCCCGAATGTGGTGTAGCCGCGTCACATGCCTCACGTATCTCTATCTGGTTGAGGGTAAAGATGAACACTTGGCAGCTTCCATGGAGTCAATATTTGTTGGTTTGTTGCATAAAACTGTACCCTTCAATACTTCAGGAGTAATATCATCCAACTGCCCGCGTACTATGATTCCTCAACTTCTGGGAGCTCATTTTGATGTCCTGCTTGAAAACTTGGTTATACCTATAAAAGCTGACCTTCAGGAGGGATTGATATTCCTGTTGTCATTTATTACGGATCCGCCAGAGGATGATTCAGAGAAAAGAGAAATGATTTGTACTCAAATTTATTCTATCATCAATGAGTTTCCATTTCTCATGCACTCATGGGAAAAGAAAGGAGGCATGCACTGTGTTGATTTTTCTGATTTCATCCTGAAGGTCGAGGGAGTGAAGTCTAAAGTAAAAGAGTTGTATGTTGTGACTCCATATTCATGCCAACTCCGTGCTCCCTTTACCAATCTAATCGGATTTCTGAAAACCGTGATAAGAAATCTCCAGGAAATGCGAAAAGATTTGCTTCCTTCTCTAATTTATCAAGAAAAACTTCTGCAGAAAGAGCTTGTATTGCTTATACCAGTTGTAACCAATATGAAAGGGATGTTACAAGATGAGCGTGTGTATAAGGGAATTCGGGATCTCTGGACGTCAGTAATCAACAAGGTCTACAACGCATTTTATTTCAGCAAGTTGTGTTATCCTCGGGCTTTTTATTTGTGGTATGGTATGGTAGGTCTCCCAGTTGTCATTGATGATATAAAGTCCATCAAGGTTGAGATGGATAAGTTGGTTGGATTTAAAAAAAGGACCAAGAAAGTGCCCCCTCACAAGGAAACTATTACTTTGCTGCAACGGGGCACAACTTCTAAAATTGAAAGAAATTTTACTGGCTTTATAGAGGTTGAAAAAATGATAATTGATGAGCTTATAAATGATCAAAAGCCTCTCGCAATCATTTCCATTACGGGATCGGGTGGCCAAGGTAAGACAACTCTTGCAAAGAGAATTTATAATGATTCTAAAGTTCAATATCATTTTCATAAAAGTATATGGTGCTATGTTTCTAAAGACTGCCCAGTAAAGGAGATACTTACCCAACTTTTATCTTGTGATGCCATCAACGATGGAGTGCATGATTTAGCTGACCGTGTGAGGAAGAGTTTAAAAGGAAGAAAATATTTGATTGTTATGGATGACATTTGGGATTCAGATGGTTGGAGAAAACTAGAGTCGTCATTTCCAGATGACAAAAATGGGAGTCGAATCTTGTTTACTTGTCGAAATCATGAATTGGCTTCACAAGTAAAATCAAACTCGATCTCTCATTCCCTTCAATTATTTTCTAATGAGGAAAGCTGGGAATTGATGAGGAAAGAAGTTTTCGATTTGGGAAGTTGTGATGAAGAACTTGCAGGGATTGGTAAGAGAATTGCAAGTTATTGTAAAGGGTTGCCTCTAGCAGTAGTTCTAATTGCAGGTGTGCTTAAAAGGACTGGACAACATCTGGATACATGGATTAAAGTGGCAGACAATTTGAAAGCCCACCTTGCCAAAGAAGGTTGTGAGAATGTGATAGAGCTGAGTTATAAGTATTTGCCAGATCACTTGAAGTCGTGCTTTCAATACTTTGCAGTGTTTCCAAGGGGGGAAAATGTGGGAGCCAAGAAGTTAAAGTTACTATGGATAGGTGAAGGCTTTATCGTCCAAGATCCAGAAGCGAAATTCTCAAAAATGGATTTGGCTAGTGAATACTTAGATGAACTTGCTTCTCAAAGTTTAGTGATGGTGAGTGAAAGAAGTACTAGCCCAACAAGTGGGATAAAGGTATGTAGTGTTCATGATCTATTGTACGACTTGTGTTTGGAGAGATGTAAAGAAGATACTTTCTTAATTTGGAAAGAAGAATGCTCCAATGATAATAAGGTGCGCAAGTATAGCCATCACCGGCTTCGAATCGGTGTTAGTGACCCTTTCATCAAGTCAATTCCAATAGTTAGCAAGAGAGAGTTACCAATAAGCCCACTTTACTCTTTTTTGTGGTTTGGCGACAAGTATCAAGGAAGGAACTTTTCCGCTCGGTTTCTAGAATCCTTCAAACTTCTTACTGTACTGAATTTAGAAGTCGAAGTTTTTATTGATAGATTTCCAGAAGAAATATACTCTTTGATCTACCTGGGATACTTGAAATTAAAATTCTCGGGTACACTTGGAATTAAAGTTGTTCCACTGAATATACATGACCTACATATGTTGGAAACTATCATCATTTATGGAGGAACTTGGAAGCTACCTGAATATTTCCTGAATATGAAATGTTTATGGCATGTGAGATTTGAGTTAGATTGCTCGGGTATTTTTTTTAGAGGAGAATCCAATATTGAGAGACTTGGTAAAGTAAATTTGTTCTCGGTTGATGGTAAAACGACTGAATTTTTACAAAGTTTTCCACAACTTACAAAGTTGAGCGTTAACACGAGGCACATGTTGAAGCTGTTAGGCATGATTGGATCTCTATCAACAAAGCTCAAGTCCCTCACAGTTAATTCCTGGGGATTCCATGCTCCAACTCCAACAATTTGTAATTTCACTAAGATTGAGAATCTCAACAAGTTGAGTCTGCGTTTTACTTGCATACCTTGGAGTGTTTTGTCAGAGATTGGAAAGAAGCTACCCAATCTGTATGTTCTTAAATTGCTGGAGTCATCATGTGTGGGGTGTAATTGGAAATTGGAAGATGGGGACTTCTCCAAACTCATGTATCTCAAGATTTATAGACTAGACATTGAAGAAATAGATGTCTCCGGCTGTGAAGAAATCCCCTTCCCTCGCCTTGAGCATCTTGTCCTGTTGGAATGTACAAAGCTAGGGGAGATTCCGTCAGTCTTTGAAGAAATCGATACGTGGAAGACAATCAAAGTGAGTCATTGCCACAAGAAAGTCAGGGATTCAGCCATGTGGATTTTGGAACAACAAAAGGACTTTGGGAATGACAACTTTCAAGTAAAGATCGAGAATACTCTACAATAGTGAAGCGTTTGAGTGAATTCTGGAAAAAGGTAAAAGTTTTCTTTCAATTTCTTACTCCAAAATAAATTGTTTATAATAGCAGTCTCATCAATTCATCACCAACATTACAAAAATTGTTCAAGGGCACAGGCCTTCATATTGTATTATTCAAAATGATTATGTAAAAAAAAAGAAGTCAATCCACCCTCCATAATCATATATTCAAGTTTTTCTTGACAATTTTCTCTAATTTGAATGTTCTGTTCAGGTTTTCATTATTAGTCACTGATCAGCATTCAACAACATTAAAGGTATGATAATTTATTTCCTTATCAATTGTTTGGATGTTTTTAAGGGTTTGCCTGATTGAAAAACTATTCTTTACTTCCAAGGTCTTTACTATTGTTTTTTTTTAAAAAAAAAAGGTCTTTTCTGTTAGAATCGTGTAGACTTTGCCTTGTTTTTTTATTTGACTAAACTTCAAAAAATGACCGTAACATTGGTTGAAATGTTAATTTTATAACCCAACATTCAAAATGGTCAATATTTGGTATCCAGTAGTCTGAAAATATATAATTTTTGGACGTTCGTTAAATTCAGTTGCTGGATCTATTAATTTCAAGGGTATTTTTGTAATTGTCATAATAAATAAAAGATTAAAATTTATAAATCCGCCAAAATCACCTCATCTCATCTTTCCCAAAAATTCCAAATCCACTTCGGCCAAGTCTCTTTTTAACTCCAGCGCTAGCCATGTGCCCGCATTACCTTGTCACTATCGGAGCCTAGCAACACCACTATTTTTACCCACATCTTTATCATGTCCATCAAGACGGAGACGAAGCATCTTCCATAAATTTAAATCTATGAATTTAGGTCTCGTCTGATTATAATATGCGCAGGTGGTGGTGGACATTTTGTACATTGATATACTCATGGATATTCTGCACATGCAAATTACAAAAATGCCCTTGAAATTAATAGATCTAACCGCTAAATTTAACGAAAGTTCAAAAATTGTATATTTTCAAAATGTTAGGTATCAAATATTGACCATTTTGAGAGTTAGGTCATAAAATTGACAGTTCAACAATGTTAAGGTCATTTTTCGGAATTTAATCTTTTCTTTTTCTTACCGCTCCCCCAAAATGGACATTTCTCTCTTAAAATGAGTTTCCAGTTGGGATTAGCAATTAATTTCCATCAATGTCTAACCATATACTCTTAGACCCGCTTAATTGAAACGGTAAATATGACACTATTTGCAGGCTGTCGTGCATTACGTCTTTTCTCATAGAAAGCTTATAGAATGAGAATTGAGGTTTACGAGAACTCTTTCTGTCTTGAATTTGTACAACATATATCCGCCGGGAAATGGCTTATTCCTAATATTTATGAATTTGTGGCAAAAAAAAACCAAACTATGTTTGATGTTCTTAATTAGTTTTGATAATGTTGGAAACAATTCTGTTTGCTTATTTCAAGTCTGAGTTTGAAACATACTGTAAGGTTTTGTAAGAGTTTGGATTGTTGCAAGTTTTTGAGTGTTCTTCCTCCATTTCTTGAAAAATAATGACTGTAACTGTTGTTCCGCACATTGTTTGATATATTATTTTGTGTCAAGAAGATAAAACTACGGTTTAATTGTAATGAAGTTAGAAATTCGCATTGTCTTTGATATCCTGTATGAGCTTGTCTTTGTTTCTCCACCTTTTCCAACAATGGCTGTTGTCTTAGCCAAACTTGGAAGTGGATCCATCATAGTAATCTGATCAATAATTGCTCTGTAACCATCATTCAGTCCTCTAAGGAACTGATGCACTTTAGCCTCATCTTCATCTTTAATCAAATCCTTGTAATACCCACACTGACAGCAGGTACAACAAGTACATCTTCTCCTAGGCTTAATACAAGCTAAATGATCCCAAAACCCCTTAAGTCTTGTAAAATACAAAGCAATAGAATCACTCGCTTGCTTAACATCACTGATATAATTGGTTAATTGGTGAATTAATGCTCCATTATTTTCACCAAACCTATCTCTTATCTCCTCCCATAGTTCCTTAGCATCAGTAGCAAACGGAAAATCATTCACTATCTCTTTTGACAAGGAATTCTGAATCCAAGCTATCAACATAGAATTAACTCTCTTCCACTGTCTATATTTCATATATGTTGCTTCAGGCTTCTTAACCTCACCAGTTAGAAAACCTAATTTATCCCTAGTTTCGAATGCAGTGATCATGGCACGACTCCAATGCAAATAATTGTGCTCAGTCAGGGGTTGAGTGACTAATACCTGATGAGACTGATCATTCACATGGAGATAGAGTAGAACCTCCACCTTTGCCCTGAAATATCCATCAGATTCATCATCTCCGCCTAGATTTATCTGATCTGCACGAGCTTTTACCGCGTTGTTGTTCCTTCGCACTCCACCGGTGACTGATTGTTCATCACTTCCAGATGTCATAGCTCAGATCCGATCTGGATCTGAAAATCTCAAAACAGTTCAACAAAACAAAAATGTAGGGTTTCATCGCAATGATATAGAGAGTCGGTTGATCATCAGGATCGCTCTGATACCATCTTAGAGTTGGTAGATTTGTTAAAATTTAGGCTGTTCTGGTGTGATGAACACCAAGAACACCTACTGTAAACACACTATAAAGAGGGGAAGAATTTGGGAAAATAAAATTGTATTTCTCATAACCGAAAAGAACTTTGTCTGTTAGCTACTTATAGCTCATACCAATAACCATGCTCTAGCTGTAACTAAAATATCTAGCTAAGAAAGCAACAAAACAAAATAACAGAAAAGGAAAGATCATGTACAATGTGTTGAGAGCAAGTCAAACAAACTTGACTGAGCAAAGTCGGTGCAGCTTGAATTGAAGGCGCCAAATCTTGGCGCCAGTCCTTAGTTTGACTAGGCTGACCTAGCCGTTGGCAAGTCGATGCAAATTCTCAACTTCTGTTGTGGATGATTTCTTCAGCATCATCCATTCCATCGCCGAAATCTGCAAGTGCCATTCTCGTGGCATCAGCCCCATACTTCTCTACGGCTTCGTTAAGGGTCATGAAGTTTTCAGTGGACTTTGACATCTTTTCAGAGTTCATCTTCAGATGACCATTGCACCTGAATCTTATAGGCCAGTGTTTCTTGGGGAATATAGCAGTGTGGTTATAATTGGTATGCATCCCTTCGAGTCAAACCATTTTAGAAAAACTGATTATAATTGGTATGGGAATTTACGCTGATTAAAATAAATAAATTCCTAATTGGCATCATTCAAAAATGATTTTACTTTTTGTTTGACCTTTTAAAGTAGAAAAAACAGACGCATTTAGCGTAATCATGCTTGACATATTTATACAATATTTATTTTACCTTGCCTAATATAGATGATTCAGTCTACGCTAAGAAAATTTTAACGTAATTCATTTCATATTATTGGAAACGTTCAATATTCGTTTACAAAAATTAGGGTGGAGATTCCCACATAATATCACCTGCCTCACTTCACTTAGTATAAGTAGTTAGCGAATGAGGTAACACATTTCGATCTCTACGAATTCAAAAGGGTAGAGTAAAGTTATGCAACCTTAAAAAATTACATGCATTGTCAATTATTTGTACAAGGCATGAAGGCGGCTCCTCCTCACTTCTGATCCATTCATTAAGCTAAGCAAATCGTCGATAAATATCACATCTAAGAAACAATTACGAAAACAGGTCTAATTGAATAAGCAAAGTAAAAGAATGATATTATGGTATGATTGGGAGAAAAATTCCAAGTAAATATAATTAAAATAAAAATTACAAAATTAACCACTGATTAAATTCTAAATAAATCATAATTAAATATACTAAGAAAATTTGTATTCTTATTAATATGTCAGTAAGGGAAAAATGTAAAAATTTACCCAAGAAAACAGGGAGACAAATAGAGAAAGAAACTTAGAACGAAAGAAAAAACTAAAATTTGGTAAAAAAAGAGAATAACTATTTAGTATGGAGGACGAAAAATTTTTATGGAGAAGGAGGAAGAAGGAATATATTAAATTTTATTAGGAATCAAATTTGAAATCGATTAGGAATTAAATTTTTATAAATAAGTCTAAAAATTTGCCTAAAAAAATAGAAAAAATAGGGTACCAAAATTTGGTACCAAAAAAAAAGTACTAAAATTCGGTACCAAAAAAATACTAAAATTTGGTAAAAAATAAATTGAGAATAATTTTTTAGTATTAACTTAGGACGTAGGGAAAAGGTCTCGTGTTTTGGAAAAGGTCTATTGAAAAATGTTGTGCACCGGTTGTTACTATTGATTGATCTCATGTTCTTTTATAACTTGTATTTTTTTTAAAAAAATTTATAGTTCCCTTGACTCTTGTAGATGTGAAAAAAAGAAAACGGAATTAGTAAACAAGAACGAAATCGGCAATAGTGTAACAAATCCGAGGCTAAATTCATAAGAAAATCCGCTCTAACGAGCACAAGACAAAGAAGTCAGGTGATAAAATAAATAACAAGAAATGAACTTGAACCTAAGACTTAGAACTCACAACACCTGCGTTCAGCTATGAAAATACTACACTTGGACACCCAGGAGCAGCAACAGCATCGGTATCGCGCGCAGACGAGATCTCCACTCGTTCAAGATCTAACTGCATCTTAATCACATTTTCATTGATTTGCAGAGCCTCCATCTCACCAAATGGCAGCTTCAGGTCCAAAGCTTGAATACCATCACTCACAGCTTCCCTCCTTTTGGCCTTCAAGAAAGGCCTGCAAAGCTCCTGAGTTTGCTTCATGTTCTTACCCAGCTCTACACCACTTTTCTGCAGCTCACTGAGTATTTCCTCATCGGTTGCAGCAAATTGACGGCTAGCTTCGTCATACTTGTTTCGAAGGATGGTCAGGCACTCCTTCTTCCAGCCATCATACAGCTCATTCACAGAGATCGATGCAGCAGTTGGTCTGTTCTGAACGCGCGACAAGTTAACACGAACTTTCTTTGAACCAGAAACCTGCTTCTGCAGCTGCTTCCGCATCGTTACTACTGTCTCCTGCAGATATTTGTTCTTCTTTTCAAGGATGACATCTGGTTCATCAGCTTCAGGCCATCCAGCTGTCACTACAAAGCCCTCCTTCTTGAGAACCTCCCTCCAAACATATTCAGAATAGTGAGGGCAGATTGGAGCGATAAGCCGTGTTTGAACATCGATAAATCGCAGCAGCAGATCCTTGTTCATCTCCGGCAGCCCAAATTTATTGTCAGAAACACGGAGAGAGCGACAGCAGAGCCTGTATTCATCTCTGGCAGCCTGGAGATTGTAAAACCCTGATTTCAGAGCTTCACGGAATAGATACTCGCTGTAATTCTTCTCTGTGTTCTTTACAGCAATATTGAGCTCATTTTCAAGAACCTGGTCAGCAAACGTAGATGGAGGCCCACTTCTCAGACCATCTGTAGCTAAAACCTCTTTTATCCAATTAATCTCATTGGTCAGTCGAAGGATCGCTTTATCAGCTGTATCATCGACAAAGTTTGCATCATCCATTCCATCGCCGGAATCTGCAAGTGCCATTCTCGTGGCATCAGCCCCATACTTCTCTACGGCTTCGCTAAGGGTCATGAAGTTTCCAGTGGACTTTGACATCTTTTCAGAGTTCATCTTCAAATGACCATTGCACCTGAATCCCACAGGCCAGTGTTTCTTGGGGAATATAGCAGTGTGGTTATAGATACTGAAGGTGAGATGATTCTGAATCAGATCCTTGCCAGAAACCCTCAGATCAAAGGGATACCAGTACTCAAACTCCTGCTTCATCTTGTACAGAAGATCAGAAGATATGGATGAAGAAACTGGGAATGGACCATCGCAGAACAGGAAATCCCAAACCTCATCTGTCAGCTCCTTGTGGTTTATCTCTTTAAGCAAATGGCACACTGTATAAAATGCCATATAGATGGTGGAATCTGACAGAGACTCAACAAGATACTGATCATCCCAAGGAATACGTGTTCCCAGACCAAAACTTCGAGAACATGCCCACCGGTCCAGCCAGCTAAGCGTCTGCTCAAAGACATGTCGTGCGTCTTCTGAGTACAGATTCATGCCAGACAAGCATTCTTCAGCTAATGCTCTCCATTCTGGTTCTCCATAAGTTAAATACCACTGATCGGTCAGAGCAACCACACACTCATCCCCTGATCTTGACATAACTTTTTTTTCTGGTTCGCTATACACAACTGCTTGCTTGCTCTCAAGAAGCTTGCCTCGGATCAAATTCTTCGATACCTGGACTGGCTTACCAGCATACTCCCCTTGAATCATGGTCCCCTCATAAAATCCTCCCTTGTATATTTTCTTCTTTGCCTCATCAAGTTTCTCTCTTTCATTCTGGCTCTTAATCTTCATCTCCCTGCAAATTTTCTCAGCCGACATATTTCCAAAGTCTGGATGGTTGATAATGGCAACGGCTTGGAAAGGCAACACCCACTCATCTTTCACCCCATACTTGCATCTCAGAGCTTGTTTAGATTTCAGATCCTCAAGAGCCATGAAATCATCAGGCGAATCACTGGGGACGCTAGTGACTATACCAGTTCCCTTTTCAGTGAGAACTGAGAGCATCGGCAGAGTATATATGATTTTATTCACAGCCAATGGGGACTTCAACGCTACCCCGATGAGATCCTGACCTGTCATCTCAACCAGGCAGGTTGGCTTTTCTGGAATACGAGACAGCTGCTGATATGCCAGATTAAGTGCTGCCCTCTTCGTCATTATGAAGACCTCGGTGTCGCTGATTTCAAAGGCTCCATAGTTTCCAGTAGGCAGGACCCAAGCGTTGGTCTGCCCATACATAGTCTCTGGCCTTAAGGTAGCAGCTGCAAGGTAGACTTTTTTGCCCTCCAAGCTGCTCATTGAGGGTGGAAAAGGCAAAAGAACCTCCATTTTGATCAAGGTGTATTCCTGCGGGACAACACCTTCTCCTGTCGAGCGATCATGGTCAGCACACGGCTGCCCGTCCAATGGGGAGTAAATTGTGTAGCGTTTATCTTTCACAATTTTCCCCATGTCTTTCAGTTTCTTCACCTGCCATCTCACAAAGGAATCAAAATAGGGGTTCTTGTCCGTGGTTATAAATGTTCTTCTCCAGTCACACCCCAAGCCAAAAGCCTTCAAATCCTTCTCTGCCAGTGGTGGGAAGAAGTCAAGCCAGTGATAAGGATCTCTAAATTTCAAAATCTCTTCATCTTTCAGACCATAGCTTTGCATTATCTGCCATTGATACTTCACCACTCCAGCCTTAGCCACAACCTTTGATTTCTTTCCTTTGAATTTTCCGTCAGTGCTTTCACCTTCTGGTTTGGTCTCCTCCTTCTCATCCAGATCAGGAAACACAGGAGGATACCCATACGTTTCTACCTCTTTCCTCAGCTTATCCGCCGAGGCCTTGATGGGCATTCCTGTACAGTGGAATGCAAATGGCAGCAGCACATTCGCACCCCGCAGCCTGTGATATGCAGCTGCAAACATAAGCTTGGAAAGACTAAAAGCATGGCCCAGGTGCAGATGACCGTTCATATAAGGGAAAGGAAAGTTGCCGAAAAACTTCTCCCCTGGTTTGGGAGCGCAATCTTTCGCCTCAGCCTTGAAAACATCCCCTTCACTCCACGACTTCTGCACCTTGTTTTGGATTTGCAGAAGAAAATCTCTCCTTTCACTGCACTCCTTCTTCTCTCCATCTACCATCTAAAGACAAAAGCTTGAATGTTACTGATGACAGAAGGTTTCAATAATAGGGCTATACACAGCATCTAAACTATCCTCACTAGAAACTGACAAACCAAAGGAAAAGGAATCTCTTCTTTCCTAGCAAAACAGAGATGATACATATTTATCAGAAACTTACATTTTTTTAAATAGATGGACACCAAGATCCCAAAAAGCAAAAACAAAGAATCCTCTGTGAACAACTTCAACATACAATCTGAACTCATGAACATAACCAGTGCTCTCACACAAACCATGGTCTACAACCAAACAAAAAAAATTCAATCTTTCACCTAACAATCCAATAAACAAACACACATATTCACTCAAAAGAGGCAACCAAAGCCATTAATGATTAAAATCCCCTTCATACAGATCAGCAAATTACATAACACGGATGTGAAAAAACGGATCAAATAAACTAAAGTCGAAATACAAACAGCAATCAGGCATAAGAGTTTCGTAGAAATCGCATTTTGCCCTGGAGATGAGAAAAAAATTGTACCTTTCCGAGGAGTGGGTCAAACCCTAGGTGTGGCCGTCTGGGGTTTAGAAGTGAGTAGCAGATGAGAGAGATCGATGCTGATATGGGTTCTATAGTATAATTTATTGGAAATATTATCACCGTTGGTTGAGTCTACTTGAGTAGCTATGGACCGTTGGATAGGCGGATATAGTTTCGTTTTATATTTTATTATCATTCAACTTTTCTAATAACTAGCTTGGTTGGACCGCACATTGTGCGGTATATATGAATGTAATTAAATAAAAACCCTACTTAAAAATGTAAGAACAACCCTTAATATGTATAAAATGAATGTGGATAATAGTTTAAATATCTAAAAGTTCAAGACAAAAGTGCAATTTGTAAATATTTCGGTAGGTGTCGGGCTAATTTAATTGCATCTTGATTTATGGTAACATAACACTATAAAATTTACTATCATGAAATAATCCGACACGAACCTTGACGGTTTTTAATATTTTTGGCAGATGCACTCAGAATTATTTAGGTGATTGATATATGTGCTAATCAGAGGTATGTTTTGATTATATTAGCATATTTATCAGTATTTTGTTACTAAATATTATTCCAGTATTATGTGTTGATTATAATCATGTGATAAATGAATTTACGTAGATTAAGTAAAAGAAATAAAAAAAGAAATATATAAAAATGGTAGGCGCCGGAATATGGTGAACTTGCGGTGGTTATGTGGCGGTTTTTGTCAAAACTACGTAGTTTCATCTTTTTTTAATTTTTTTAATTTATTTATTTATTGACCGAACCAATAACTCTTCTACCTCCGTTTAGGATTACAAAATACTTAAATTGATATAATAATTAGAGAAATTTGAAATTTTTATATTGCTCATATGAAATTTCTGGTACATATCAAATTTTGATATTGCTTATGTTGGACACTACATATCTCGTTTTTTTGTGTTTGGGAATCGCCAAATGAGAGAACTGACTTCATGGAAATGTTTGTGCCAGTTGCTAAAATGTCTTTTGTTTACTTTTTTTTTTTTTTTGAAAACCCATATATATATTAGAAATTAAGGAAAGTATCTAAGGCTATTACATAGATTTCTACTAAGCCTTGTGGCCAACCTATACTCCTCAGTAAGTGAGGAGCGGTGTACCTTAATAACCTCAAATTCCATAATGGAATTGAGTATTAGCCTAATGCTATTGATGATCCCCTTGACTTCCATAGGGGCCAAGTCGGGATTTTTGATTGATTTCTGGAGCTCCGTGGAGTCTGTTACGATGTTCACTCGTTGGATACCATGTCGTCTTCCTGCTTTTAAAGCTCTCCAACAGGCTTCGGCTTCAGATTGCAAGGGTGTGACTGCTGTGAAAAAGTCCGAGCCTGATATGTGTGTCTGAATGTTCCAACCTGGCTTCCAGATTCTCCAACCGCCAGCTCCAAGGTTCATCTCACGTCTAAAAGATCCATCAAAGCTGATTACACATGCTTGGGGTAGGCCTTCAGTTGATGATCCCTCTCTAATGTCCTGTACAGAAGTTTGCCTGCTTGTACTGCGATCTGTCCTTGTTTCAAAGGGAGCTTGACTTCCTGCATCTTCCTCTTGGTGGTAGTTATATTTGAGTATGAATTCCAACTCTGCCTAAATATTTTGGGCACACTGGACTGGTGAGGTGTCTTGTTGTTCGAAACTTTTTGAGTTCCTCTGTTTCCAGATTTCCCATAGAGTAACAATGAGTTTGATCACCTGAACGGATTCCTGTCTGCTCATTACCTCATTGAAGAACCAACAGTTGAAGGGTGTGTCAAGAGGTTGGTGTAACTGGGTGTTTGAGGCAGACCAGATTTGTCTGGATGAATTGCAAGTCAAGAACAGGTGTTGTTCGTCCTTTCTGGCATTGTGACACCTGCAACAATTAGCATTATCATCTAGCCTTCTTTTTTCCCTGTTTGCACCAGTAGTCAGGCTCCCTGTGATCATTCTCCAAGTAAAGATGAGGAGTTTCTGTGGGATGTTGAACTTCCAGATTCTGCTCCAGAATTTTCTAGCTGTTGGACTTAATCTGATCTGGTGGTTATTACCCTCCAGTTCCCCCATTGCCTTGTGGTAGCCAGATTTAGGGGTATACTTACCATCTCTGGTGCACGCCCAGTAAGCTTCATCTTTCCCCTGGAGATCCACATGTATTGATTGTATATGAGGGATGAGTTGTTGAGGAAAGATTAACCTGAGTAATGGGAGTCTCCATGATGCATTCTGTTGGTCAATGAGATGGCAGACTCTGAGATTTGTGTGGGTGGACACTATTGTTGTGTTCTGAATTGGGTTTTGGATTGTGGGAATCCATTGATCATGGATTTGTATGGCTTTCCCATCTGCCACTTTCCATTTTAAGTTCTTCTTCAGCAGCTCAACAGCCCATAGAACTGATCTCCAACCCCATGAGTCTTCTGGCTTTGTCCCAACCTTGAGGATGTCATCATGTCTGAGATACTTGGCTCTATATACCATTCCAAGTAGCGAGTCCTTATTTGAGATGATGTTCCAAGCATGTTTTGCAAGCAAGGCCTTGTTCATTCCTACAACAGACCTTAACCCTAGTCCCCCTTCTGATTTTGCCCTGCACATGTATTTCCAAGATTTCCAGTGCAATGTTCTTCCATCTAACTTACCACCCCAGATGAAGGTTGCAATCATGGCATCTAGTTTCTTTAAGATAGTTGTTGGGATTCTGAAAATGCCCAGGGGATAGATTGCCAATGACTGGAGCACATGTTTTGCCATTGTGATTCTCCCAGGGATGTTCAGAAGCTTGGTCTTCCAAGAATCATATTTGTGCCTGAGTTTTGAGGTCAGGTGCTTGAAAATCTCTGTCTTGCTCTAATTAAAAAGGATATTATTACCCAGATTTGTTTACTTGTTTTTGAGTGTTGTTGTAATCAAGGGTTGGAAGTTTCATCAGATGGATGTACATAATACTTTTATGCATCGTGATCTTGAGAAGTACTTGAGTTTTTGCTTTCATATGAAGGATCTTGGAGTATTGAAGTATTTTTTGGTATTGAATTGCTCGTCGATCTGATGGTATATTTTTCTTCTCAACGGAAATATATTTTTGATATTTTGGCTGATACTGATTTATTGGGAGCAAATCCAGATGCTTTTCTGATGGAAACACAACATAATTTGGTGAACGATGAAGGTCCTTCTGTGGTGATCATGTGCAGTATCGACGTCGTATTAGAAAACTCATCTACTTAATCATTACTTGTCAAAGTTGAGTTATTCGGCTCATACTGTAGCGCAGTTCATAAAAGAACCTCGTGTTGCACACTGGAAAGCTGCACTACGGGTTTTGCACTATCTCAAGGGTCATCCTGATCAAGGGAAGTTTCTTTTGGCTCGTAGTTCTTTGCTGCTTATTTATTTCTGCTATAAAGACTGATCGCATAAGATGAAGAGGAGTTGATCTCTCTGGACAATACATCAAACATTTTATGCATGTGATACCCAAAGTAATTACCGAGACAGGCAATTTACAACTATTACAGGACATTGACATGGAAGAAATCAGAAGGGCCACTTTTGGACTTAACAAAGATGGAGCAGTTGGATCAGATGGATTTTCTTGCCACTTCTTTACCAGTTTGGGACATTATTAAACATGATTGCTAGATTCGGCTAAGGAGTTTATAGATGGGAACAAATTACATAAAGCCATTTCTAGCACTTGGTTGGGGCTCATTCCCAAAAACCCAATCTCACTACTCTTGGAGACTTTAGACCATTAAGTTTATCTAACTTCCTAAACAAAGTCTATTCAAAGGTTATTATGGAGAGATTGAAAGCTCTCATTTCTGAGAAACTGTCTGGATTTTTAGAGGGCAAGACATAGCAGCCAACATGGTGCAAATGATGGAAATGACCACACTGTTGTCAAAAAAACTAGATGCATGATAATCTTGTAGTCAAGTTAGATATGAAAAAGGTTTTTGACAGAGTTTCACGGTCCTTCTTAAACTCCATGATGATTCATTTTGGCTTCCATGGCTCCTTTGTAAAACTTATACTGCAAAACATCAGAGCTGCTTGGTTCTCGGTAATCATTAATGGATGTGCTACTGGCTTCTTTTGTTCAAGTAGAGGAATAAAGTAGGGAGATCACATTTCTCCCTTCCTTTACAATTGTAACTGGAGCTTTCTCAAGGGGAATAAAGAAGATTTTCAGTTGACATTATATGCATCACTTCACCATACCAAGGGCAGTTGGTAGTTGGTACTATCTCTCACTTGATGTATGCTGATGATACTGCTATTTTTATGATTGGCAGAAACAAGAACTTGATGAGATTGAAAGCATTTCTACATGCTTATGAAGTTGTCTCTGGTCAGAAGATCAATTTCTAGAAATATGAATTTTATGTACATCCAAGAACTGGAATTGATAGAATGAGAGTCATTAAAAGAATTTTTGGAATGAGAAAAAGTGTAATGCCATTTACCTACCTTGGTGCTCCAATGTTTAGTGGCAGAAATCTTGTCAAACATTATCAACCACTCTTGGAGAGAGTGGAAACGCCACTGCAAAACTGGAAAAATTTGTGGCTATCACCTGCTGGTAAAATTATCTTGATTAATCATGTCATCATGGCTATCCCTACACACATCTTCACAGTTATTAAAAAGATGGAAAAGATCGGCTTCAAAATTCTTTTGGGAGAATATGAATTTGGACAGAGAAGGAGTTGGAGGAGGTGGTCAAAACTTACACTACCAACAAATGATAATGGGAATGACTTTAGGGACATTAGGGCAGTTATTGGAGCCTTCTCATGCAAGTTGTGGTAGAAACTACAGAAGAATGAAACAACGTGGTCCAAATACTCGTGGTCTCTCCCTGATTTCTACAAAACATCACATACCTGGACCAGAATCGGTGCTATCACTGAATATGCTAACTCCTAGTCTTATGTTATTTGTGGGATTGGTAAAAGCTCTTTTTGGGATGCAAACTGGATAGGAATTAGAGCTCTATACAATCACTAGCCTACCATCGAGAGCTACCCTTTTCCTGACATCTAGGGATGATCATGGGTCTAAGTGCCGGCCCAGATCCTGCGGGTTTAGATCTCTCGGGTCGGGTATGGATCCAAATTATTTAGACTCGTCGGATATGGGTCGGATATGGATCTCGATTTTAAAAAAACGGATATGGATACAGATATAAGATATCAAACCCATACCCGGATCCATATCCATATTCAGACTCATTTACATGTTAATATATTATATAAGTATTATATTTCAGTTTATAATATCTATGTTGTGCATTCTTGTACTAGATTATCTTCAATTTCACTAAATTGTTGAGTATTTTGATGTGTATTAAGTATTGATAATTCACTTTGTATGTCAACATTAATGCTTATTATAAAATATAGATACATTTGACCTTATTTGTATTCATTATGAAATTTATAACATGAAAGTAACGAATTCATAAATAAAAAGTTAGATCCGTTTAAAACCCTTAGACCCCGTGGATGTGGGTATGGATCTTAAAATTTTAGATTTTGCGGATATGGGTCGGATCTGGATCAGACTTTTTTTTCGGGTCGGGTCCGGATCTAGGTAAATTAGACCTAGACTCCCCCCCCCCTCCCCTCCCTAATGACATCTCAGTAGCTTAGTTCTTCACTAGAATGAAATTTAATTCTAACCAACTTGAGCCTACGTTGGCTACCAATATCTTCTCTCTTTTGTAGGAAGTTGGACAGAAATTCACTCATGAAGACAGGCTGATATGAAAACAAGGATAGGAAGGAAGTTTCTCCATTGAGTCAGCATATAGCATATCAGAGTCTAAGAGAAAAAAAAGAGCCTATCAATGATCTCTTTCAACAGGTATAGAAGTCTCACATTCCAAAGAAAATTCTATTTTTTTATGGAGAATAAAAAATCAAGTTACTCCCATTTGATAATACTCTGCTTAAATGTGGTTTTCATTTACCATCTAAGTGCATGCACTGTCCCAACCTTGATTCTTTACACCATTATTTTAATGCATGCTCCAGCAGTTTAGAGGTTCGGGACCAATTACATAAAATCTTGATTATACAGTCCCCACACTTTCATTACCTTCATGATAGACTGAATATCTATTTATCCTGTAAGGGTCTCTCTAAAATCCACACTCAAGTAATCGGAATAGCTACTATGATGGCATTCTGGAACTTGTGGATTAAGAGAAATAAACTCTACGATGATAAAAAATTCACTGCAGCTGAAATACGTGCAACGTTATTAAACAAATAGCCCTTTATTTACAGCTCATCCATTGACATTTTGACAGGGAACAAGGAGAGAAACCAATTTTTAATTGATGCTGGTCTAGGGCCTTTTCTCAGACAGAAAATACCTAGATTAGTAAAAATTATTAAATGACATCCTCTGACTCCAGCTACAAAGTTAATGTTAATGCAACATTCGAAAATGAAAGTTGTGGGATAGGATTTATGATCAGAAATGTTAGTGGTTCAACAGTCTTGCTCAAAATGATTTACCTCTTATGTGACTCTCCACTGAATGCTAAACTATTGGCCATTAAGCAAGGTTCCATTGATGTTCAGATAATGAATGTTAATTAATTCAGTGTTGAATCAATGAATCTGACTATGCTCAAGCAGTTAATGGCATTAGGATACCTGAATTATGTGTTTGGAGACATTACTCCCTTTGATCATAATTGCATAATTTATTTAAGACAGAGAACATGATACATATATATTTAGGGAGGCTAATAATTTTGTAGATTTCTTAGCAAAATGGAATTTGAATTTGAACTTAAATGAAATTATAACTATGGATCAAGCTCTTGATATGCTAAGATGCATTATTAGATTGGACAAATTAGGCATGACTTCTGTTAGAGCCTCTTATGGCCAATGATTACTAGAAAAGGTACTGCAAGTATGTGTTGTGATGTAGGATATATCTATACTGGGACCAACATCTCCAAAACTCAGCACCAAACGAAGACATGGCAGAGTTGGGAGCACATTAATTCCTCTCTCATTTCTTCTCTTGCTGCTGATTAACACTATTCAGATGGAGCATCTGGCTCTTCATCTCTGGCTGCTGCAAACACTATTACAGTCTTAAACTACAGCAGAGGATGCACACAGACCCTCATCAATTCAACTGGAGTCACCTGCTACTAACACAATCTCACATGAGGCTTTTTGTATAAATAGGATAATTCCATGGCTAATACTCTTGTGTCAATCATTTGGGTGGCTAAATTGTGCTTCATTCTTTGCTGAATTGATCACTAAGTTGCTCCTCATTTGTGTTTTTGACACAAGAGTATACACACTCCCATAGATTTATATAGTCCGATCTTGGCTAATGTAAGCCATTTTTCATTCTTTTGGGAAGTATATTGCTTCCAAGAGCTAGGCTCTTTTTTTGTAAACACTATATCTAAGGCCATTTTTGGTCTCTTTTGGTTAGGGATGCCAAATAAACCCCCCACATATGGCGGTTCAATTTAAAAAAATGGAGAAATTTTTTATGGTTCATTCAGTCAATTAGTTCAGTTCAATACTATTCATTCATTAGGGTTATATTTCTATCATATACAATTTGTTTTTTTAAAAAATTTTATAACTATTTTATTTCAGTTTAGTTTAATTTTGTTCAGTTCATTCTATATGTTTTCAGTTCAATTAAATATACATTTATATTTTTAAAGGTTAATTTAGTAAAAATAAATTTGTTCAGTTTAGCATAAAAAACTCAAGAGAATAGGGTCTTAGTTATTATAGCTGGATAATATTTATATGGTCACCATAATATTTTTAATGTGTGCTGGGAAAATAATTAAATTTAATCAATTAGTAAAATTTGAAAAAGTTTAACATATGAGAAGACGACGTGTCATTTTTCTGGTGAAACTAAAAAAAAATCTAGAAATCTAAAAAAAATATAAGTAATCAAACATCATCCCTATGTTAATACTAAAAAGTTAATCTCATTTTTTTGTACCACTTTTTTTGGTACCAAATTTTGGTACCATATTTTTTCTCCCTATTTTCTTGGGTAAATTTTTAGCTTTTCTTATAGAAACTTAATTTCTAATCGATTTCAAACTTGATTTCTAATAGATTTTTAATATATTCCTTATTCTTCCTCCTCCCCCTCCTCCTCCTCCTTTATTTCATCCTTGTCCCGATTCAAACAAGATTAAGAAATTTATTCATACAGTTTATTGATACTTAAGATTTCCATGAACATAAATATTTAATTCTATAGTTGTCAGTTTCTGCGGTCTATTTCTCACTGAACTGAACTGTATTGAATTAAAATAAAGTGTAAATTAATTAATGTGTTGTAAAATATAATTAGTAAGTCTATCTAAATTTCATTAAATTATATTTTACTAAATTGAATTAAACTGAATTAAATTAAATTGAACTGGCCTGAATTGAACTAATCCACTTAATATTAATTTCGATTTTATTTAACAATCGATCTCGATCAAAATACTTTTTCTAAAATTATAGCCTCTATTTTATTAAATATTTTAACCATGAATGTACGTATGTAACAACATAAGTACCATTTATTAGATTCTGCTAAAGAATATTTTTGAATTTTAGATTTGTTTATTACGAATTCCACTTATTATGGTTTAGGACTTCTATAGAATTTTAGATTCCGAAATTTATTTTATTGTAATTGCTTTTTGAATTTCTATAATATGATACTGACTTATTAAATTATTTTAGTTTAATTTATATTTTACTTAGTGATTTGTTTTGTACTTATACAAGCTTGTATCATAGGTTAGTTTTTTTAACCGTCAATTATTTAAAAACAATTTAATTAATTCATTGGTTAAAAACTTTCAAGGCGTGAGGATGTGAGGAGTTCAAGTCGGGGCTTGGATTTATGTAAATTAAATGAATAAATTAAGTTCGTAATTAATCATATTTAATCATATAAATTGTCAGAATAATCCAAATAAATAACCGCGCATCGCGCGGTACAATCAAGCTAGTTCTTTCTGTTTTAAATAGATACTAGTATAATATCCCGTACCGATGCACGGGAATTTAATTTAAAAGTTTCATAATTTAGTAAAAAATAATATAATGTAAATAAAGTAAATTTGACCACATATTATCATGTGAAAGTTGATTAAATTATGTAATAACCTTTTGGTTTACAAACAATTTGCCGCTAAAGTATTGTTGCATTTTCAAGAATTTAAGAAATAAAAAAATTATATTACCCTAACTTCTTAATCACTTCCTTATAAACTACATTAACGATACTATGGATCGGTTTATCATTCTTGTCACAAATCAAAAATTTCAGCACCTCTTTCTACTTTTAACTCTAGAGACGGCAATGTATATTTGTTCATGAGTGAAAACGGGCTTTGGGATGCAGTGCTTTTCATTGATAGTTGTCTGACTTCTCAAAATAGTTATAAATCAAAATCAATCATATAATCACATATATGCGGTGGAAAAGGCAGACCTTTTTTTTTTTTGAAGGGGTGGAAAAGGCAGACCTTGGTAGCTTGTTCAAGAAGAAATATGGATTCAAAGTTGGCATATGTTTAAAGGGGATGATTGTGAATTTATGATGATGGTTGTTTGTTTTTAGATGAAAGTATATAAAATAATTTCATTCCCGTGCCGATGCACGGGTATTTATTTAAACATAAATTAGTTGGAATTTTACAGTGTAACGTAAAAGATTAGTAAACATAAATGTCATGTACGAATTAATCTAAATATCATGAATATATATATGTATATATATATATAAGTGATGAAAATATTTGTAAATAATATTGAATAATTGGAGGTTTTTCTCGTCATAATGGTTTTCGATTCAACTGAATTTAATTTTGTTTATGTTAATCCATTTTAATTTAATCAGACTATTACCATTTTCAATACAACATATTTTACTCTAGTTTGGAATTTAACGTTTGGAAAATTGAATAAATTGATAAACGTTGGAAGGGTGTTTAAATCTGAAAGATAACATTTTAAAAAGTTGAATAAATATATGAAGAGAAGGCTATATAACGTTTTAAAATATGATGAAGAGAAGGTTATGTATCATTTGGAAATTGACTAAGTTGATTAGGAAGGGTGTTTAAATTGGAAGATAACGGTTTGAAAATTTAATAAATAGATGAAGAGAAATTATATAACATTCAGAAATTTGATGAAAAGAAGGTTATGTAACGTTTGAAAATTGAATAAATTGATGAACGTTAGGAATGGTGTTTAAATCTGGAAAATAATGCTTTGAATAATAAATAAATTAATGAAGAGAAGTTATATAACGTTTGGAAAGAGGAGAAGGTTATGTAACTATGTTTGTAACCTCTATTTCTAATTAATGAAACTATGTTTGTAACGTTTAGGTGATATTTTAACCTCTATTTTCTAAATAATAAAATTATGTTTGTTGTTATGTAACTTTTAAGAATTGAGTAAATTAATGAAAGTAAGGAACTGTATTTAAATTTAGAAAGTAACATTTGGAAAATTTAATAAATTGATGAAGAAAATGTTACATAACGTTTAGATATAACTAAATTAAATTAATCAAAAAATAAATGAATTGAAATGAGGAAGATGGATGTGTCAATTTTTGGTGAATTGGGAAATAATTTTTTTAAAAAATACTGTCTATCTATATCAATCATATATAGTTGGAATTTTACAATGTAATGTAAAAGATTAGTAAACATAAATGTCATGTACGTATTAATTTAAATATCATGAATATATATATATATATATATATATATAAGTGATGAAAATATATGTAAATAATATTGAATAATTGGAGGTTTTTTCGTCATAATGGTTTTCGATTCAACTGAATTTAATTTTGTTTATGTTAATCCATTTTAATTTAATCAGACTATTACCATTTTCAATACAACAGATTTTACTCTAGTTTGGAATTTAACGTTTGGAAAATTGAATAAATTGATAAACGTTAGGAAGTGTGTTTAAATCTGAAAGATAACATTTTAAAAAGTTGAATAAATATATGAAGAGAAGGCTATATAACATTTTAAAATATGATGAAGAGAAGGTTATGTATCATTTGGAAATTGACTAAGTTGATTAGGAAGGGTGTTTAAATTGGAAGATAACGGTTTGAAAATTTAATAAATAGATGAAGAGAAGTTATATAACATTCAGAAATTTGATGAAAAGAAGGTTATGTAACGTTTGAAAATTGAATAAATTGATGAACGTTAGGAAGGGTGTTTAAATATGGAAAATAATGTTTTGAATAATAAATTAATTAATGAAGAGAAGTTATATAACGTTTGGAAAGAGGAGAAGGCTATGTAACTATGTTTGTAACCTCTATTTCTAATTAATGAAACTATGTTTGTAACGTTTAGATGATGTTTTAACCTCTATTTTCTAAATAATAAAACTATGTTTGTTGTTATGTAACGTTTGAGAATTGAATAAATTAATGAAAGTAAGGAAATGTGTTTAAATTTAGAAAGTAACATTTGGAAAATTTAATAAATTGATGAAGAAAAGGTTACATAGCGTTTGGATATAACTAAATTAAATTAATCAAAAAATAAATGAATTGAAATGAGGAAGATGGATGTGTCAATTTTTGGTGAATTGGGAAATAATTTATTAAAAAAATATTGTCTATCTATATCAATCATATCACAAATAAAGAGAACCTATACAAAGTTTTAACATTTAATATAGAGCAAAGGTTAAATTGCAATTTATTTTCTTGCGGATGGCTAATTTCTTCACCGCCCCACCTAGTTGTGGTGCAAAACCCAAAGGTTTAGGCTTGACTGCTCTAGGAGTCGGACTCGACAACTCTGAATTTGAAGAGCATACCAGCTCCACCAACATGCTTTTTCTTCACATTAATCCTTCTTGAAAATCAAACCAAAACAAACGCAAAAACCTTAAAAAAAATCGTAGCAGATCCATCGAATTGTTCTTTTAAAAATGATCAGAATACATATAAACTGCAGCAACATATCAAAATGTTAAATTTTGATATCTAAGAAAATTCTAATCTATCATCTTTTAAAGTATAGTATAGATGTTAAATTTCAGGAATATAAAAGTCCGAGTTCATTTCTTCAGCACATAAATATGAAATTTTGCTTCTTCTGATCAAAATAAACATGAAAATTGTAAAATCGTCAGTTTTTACCTAACAAAATTAAAAATGTTGAAGTATGAACACAATACGATATAAAACGTGCGACCCTATGATTGATTAGTAGAGGAACATATTGATCAGCGTACCTTGAGCCTATGATTGGTGAATATCAGTATGATTATCATCACCGCCCTCGCCGTTGAAATCCTTATCATGCTCTCTTAGCATACTTCTCATGATCCGAAAGCGTGACATTGAAATCAAATACCTCATTCCTCTCATTGAATTCCAGCCCCATTAAAACACAACAGAAATGCCTATTGAATTACATCCTGCTAGTGATGTGAATGTTCTTTACTTTTGTTGGCGTGGGAGCTGTATCCTTAGGAACAACCACGTGCCAAACGACGCCGTCTTTCTCATCCTTGTTGTACCCTTGTCATAACAGAAACAGAGGAGTAATTAAAACTAAACCTCCAATTCAAGAACAAATAAATAATGTTTAAATTATGTATACCTGGAACGTTGATTTTGAAGACGTGGACGTTTGGGGATTCAAGCCAATCGAGATGGCCGGCGGATGATAAGCCAATTGGGATTAAAGCATGCTTCCCAGACATTTCCTCAATCTTCAGCACGAAATTTCTCAAATAAAACGGAGATTGAATCAATTCGAATTGGAGGAGAAGAAGATTAGCAGGAAAAGCATTAATCTTGTTCAATATGAAACAGTAGAGATTTTGATTAGGGTGAATTGGGAAGAGGAAGAGGAAGAATTGGAATAAATATTTACAGGTGATAATAAAAACGGTTATGGCAATTAGTATGATTAATTTCAATTAATTAAGTAGAAGAGAAAAGAAATTAGGAAAAATCTTATAGAAAGAATTGTCACGTGTCAATTTGTAGATAATTGTAAAAATAATTCAAAATTCTAAGAAAATTCTAATCCATCCTCTTTTAAAGTATAGTATAGATACTATAGATTTACTAATTATCGAACATTCTCCAATATTGTACAATACTGCCTTTTTGAAGGTTTTTATGAAGTGGTGAACCAAATTAATTTCACCCCACTCCTTAGTGGTTAATGAAAAAAAAAACTAATTATCGAACACACAATAAATCTTAATATTTTCTTATGAGCATTATCCGAGATGCTAAAAGACCTTATATATATTTTAAAATTTGATTGTTTTAATTTTCATTTTAATCTGCTAATGACATATATATCTATTACACGTGACTTCCCTATTTTTTCATGTAAACTTTAATTCAAATTTAAACTTACCATTTTAAAACTTCCTAAAGAAAGCCAAGAATACATCATGGCCAAGAATACACAATCATCTATTCTTAACTTGTGAAAGGTCAAAGAGACTATGAAGAGCATCATGTTTGGGACTAAATTTTGATGAAGGACAAACTCTCACATTCATGAGCTGGTTCTGGACCTGGATGAGCATAGCCCCTGATGATGAGATACTACTGATATCTATAGCTTTATTATGGAATATATGGAAATCAAGGAATTCCTTAGTTTTCACAAACCAGGAAAAAGATATTATGCAGATATTGCAAGATGCTCAAGCAGACCTAATCGCATTTAAACAAGGCACATGGCAGAAGGTGGAACCTGAAATCAAAGACTTAGTTCTTAATAAAGAGCATCACTCTGACATAGAAACTCAAAGGCAACAGCAGAATATAAGCATGGTGGTCCTAAGAATTGATGGTGCTTTTTGGAAACAGAATGGCCATGGATCAGCAGTCTGGAGTATCATCAGAAATGGAGATGAAGAGCATAAAATGACAAATGCAATACACTTTCCCTCACAATCAGCTTTATTTGCAGAAGCAATGGCCTGCTACAATGGGTTGCTTACAGGGCTGATGATGGGAATCTCTGAACTACAGGTGTACACAGATTCCCAGATACTAGAACAGCTATTGCAGAATGGAAGGAACCTGCCACCTTGGGAATTACAAGGTCTAATTGCAGATATAAGGAAGCTGATGCAGTTGATACCAACTTTCAAGTGCCAAAAAGCCTCAAGATCTCTAGTTCAATATGAGCATGACATAGCTCACAACCTTAAATGTAATGACTCATGTTTTTTATTATAATATACACAAGTTTGATGCTCAAAAAAAAAAATATTGATTTAATTTAATTTTTCTTTCAGCATTTTTAAAGAAAATAGTATGATAAAAATTCAAGGCAAGCATTATTTGTTGAGTTTGAGTTTGAAGTTGATACAATGCAAGAGTAGAAGTCAAAATTAGACAGAGTAGGATGAGACTACTAGTTTTAGTTTGTCCTTCGTAGTATAGTTAGTATGTAGTTTGGCTAGGTAAACCTGCACTAGTCAGAAGTACTATTAGCTGCTACCATTACTTATATCCCTTGTAGATGTAGTTTGATCGATATGCTGTTTCCGACATTAGAGATGGGGAAGGTATTGTACTTACAGTAATTTCCCTGTACTCGTCACATTGACTCCTCTATGGAGATATTGTAATCTAAAAAAAGAAGTCAACATTAGATTTTATTAGAGTTACAAGAAAAGGTGAATCTTTTCTTTTGGCTGAACTACTGTAATAACTACAACTAATACATTCTACTAACGCTGGCAAATGGGTATACGGGTAAAATATGAATCGAGTAAAATGGGTAAAATACGGATCAGATAAAATACGGGTTGGGTAAAAACCCGCGGGTAAAATGGGTAAAGGTTATATCAAAACGGGTAAACGGGTGAACCCGCGAGTTAGACCCATATTTTACCCGACCCGTTTGGACCCATATTTTAAATTATCCATTTTACGATACCCGTATTTTACCCGTACCCACATGAATAAAAAAATAAATTACTCGTTTACCCGCGGGAAACAGGTAAAAATTGCCACATCCTACATCTGAGTTCTGAGTCTCTGACCAAGTGGTTTTAGCAATACCATACCAGAATGGGTCTTAAGAAATGAACTGAAACAATACCAGATAACTATTGTGGCAGTCTTCAGGAAAATATTGCCGTGGGATAACCTGGAGAGGGTGGATTCTGCGTCAGGAGTGGAGCGTAATTACCAATAGCATTGGGATCGCGTGCAGACAAGATCTCCACTCTTTCAAGATTCAGCTGCATTCTGATCACATCTGAATTCATACCAAGAACTTCCATCTCACCGAATGGCAGCTTCAGGTCTAACGCTTGTATGCCATCACTCACAGCTTCCCTCCTTTTGGCCTTCAAGAACGGCCTGCAAAGCTCCTGAATTTGCTTCATGTTCTTACCTAGCTCAACACCACTTTTCTGCAGCTCACTGAGTATTTCTTCATCAGTTAGAGCAAATTGGCCACTAGCCTCGTCATAAGCGTTTCGTAGCATGATCAGGCAGTCCTTCTTCCAGGCATCATACAACTCGTTTACAAATATCAAGGCAACCGCTGGTTTGTTCTGAACACGCGACAAGGTAACGCAGCTGCTTCCTCATCGTCACTACTGTCTCCTGCAGATATTTGTTCTTCTTTTCAAGGATGACATCCGGTTCATCAGCTTCAGGCCATCCAGCTGTCACTGCAAAGCCCTCCTTCAGAATCTCCCTCCAAACATATTCAGAATAGTGAGGGCAGATTGGAGCGATAAGCCGTGTTTGAACATCGATAAATCGCAGCAGAAGATCCTTGTTCATCTCCGGCAGCCCGAATTTATTGTCAGAAGCACGGAGAGAGCGACAGCAGAGCCTGTATTCATCTCTGGCAGCCTGGAGGTTGTAAAACTCTGATTTCAGAGCTTCACGGAATAGATACTCGCTGTAATTCTTCTCTGTGTTCTTTACAGCAATATTGAGCTCATTTTCAATAACCTGGTCAGCAAACGTAGATGGAGGACCACTTCTCAGACCATCTGTAGCTAGAACCTCTTTTATCCAATTAATCTCATTGGTCAGTCGAAGGATCGCTTTATCAGATGTATCATCGACAAAGTTTGCATCTCTTAGAGTTGGTAGATTTGGTAGAATTTAGGCTGTTCTGGTGTGAAGATCACCAAGAACACCTACTGTAAACGCACAGTAAAGAGGGGAAGAATTTGGGAAAATAAAATTGTATTTCTCATAACCGAAAAGAACTTTGTCTATAGCTACTTATAGCTCATACCAATAACCATGCTCCAGCTGTAACTAAAATATCTAGCTAAGAAAGCAACAAGACAAAATAACAGAAAAGAAAAGATTCTGTACAATGTGTTGAGAGCAAGAGTCAAACAAGCTTGACTGAGCAAAGTCGGTGCAGCTTGAATTGAAGGCGCCAAATCTTGGCGCCAGTCCTTAGTTTGACTAGGCTGACCTAGCCGTTGGCAAGTCGGTGCAAATTCTCAACTTCTGTTGTGGATGATTTCTTCACACCCCTTTCAAGATGGACTTGGGGAACACCAGAGAAGTTAATCTTGGAAAGAAGGAGATGGAATTGAGCTGTGGCAAGAGGCTTTGTGAAAATGTCTGCATATTATTTCTGGTAATATGGCAGTCGATCTCAATGTGTTTTGTCCTCTCATGAAAGACAGGATTCTCAACAATATCCATGGCTGCTTTGTTATCACACCACAGAGAGATGGGTAGCTGAAGAGGAATCTGAAAATCAATGAGAAGATAAGATATCCATTGGAGCTCAGTGATAGTAAGGGCCATACTCCTGTATTCTGATTCAGCAGATGACCTAGAGACAGTTTCCTATTTCTTTGACTTTCATGAAACCATTGCAGTGCCAAGAAACACACAAAAACCAGTGATGGATAATCTGGTGTCCTTTCATCTTCCCCAGTCCGCATCACAGTAAGCATTCAACTTCATATCATTGATACTGGGAATGAAAACACCCTTGGAAGGAAAAGTGTTTACATACTTGACAAAATGGAGAGCCCCAATTAAGTGATGTTCTGTCGGATCCTGCAGAAATTGACTGAGTTGATCAACTGCATAAGTAACATCAGGCCTGGATGTGTTAAGTTACAACAACCTTCCCACCAATCTTCTATAAACACTGGCATCAGCAAGCAATGGAGAATCCACATCCATGTCCCATGTATAGCTGGTAGTGGAGTGGAAGAATGAGTGGCATTAGTACATCCATAATCTTTGACAATATCTGAAACATACTTGGCCTGAGTGATGTAGATGCCAGAAGCAGACCTTGCCAATTCCAAGCCTAGAAAGAACTTAGCTGGACCAAGATCTTTTATGGTGAATTCTGAGTGTAAGAAAGACTTCACAGTTTTTTTTAAGGGTGTTCTCCCTTTTCCATTAAGATCAATATCAATTGCCAAAATAGGCTTACAATTTGTTGAGATTAGGAGAAGTTTCTAAGAATATATCTATCTAATTCTTCTACGTACTCGTGGCGGCAACACCATACTCAGGGCAACATATTACAAACTAACAGATTTTCTTCCTCCTCCTGAATCTAGATACTTCACCAATGTACAGCATTCTAGGGCTCCAAAGAATTCACCTTCTCAGTTAACAGTGCCAAGACAGCCGGTTCTATTAAAATAAAGATCCTCTACCTGTACCCCTTAATCACGTTGCGGAGTCCCAGGGTAAAAGGGAGTTCCTGATTGTGTTTAGGGCTTACAGTAGAGTAATCCATAAGCATACCGGACTTACATATAGCCATGAAAACGAAGAAAGATTCATCTAGAACTATAACTAGAGATTGCCATATGGATTTCTCCTTTAGAGGTGATATAGTCCATCATCAAGAAAAGAAACAAATCTCAAAAACCCTGTATCATCAAAACACTAAAAATGAAAATAAATTTTAAAAAGGAAGAAAGAAATAAAACCACCTCATCATTCTAATTGTGCCAGCCCCAATAGAACCTGTCCAAAACCTGCCCGGCCCGACCCGACCGAGCCGACCTGAGTCGACCCGGCCGAATCGACGAGCCGATTGAGCAGCTCAAGGATCCGGATCCGGATCCGCATCCCCAGGTCTCTGCGCCTTGTGTCGCGCGCCTCCGACCGGCCAGATGTTCGTGTCTTGGTTCGGAGCTGATTTGGCCGGATCAAGTTTCACCCTCTCCATCCATCGCGATCGAAACCCGCCTGGAGCCGTCCGCTCTCTGCGTCCGTCGGAGATACGCGCTGGATAACCGGATCCAGTCACGCGCTCCTTGCCTTCTGTTCGGAGCCGGAGCCACTCAATCGACGGAATCCCAAGTCAGCGGATAGACGGTAGCGACCCGCCTCCGCCGTTCGCTGGAAAAAACAGATCGGGGTTATTTGGGGCTGTAGGTTTTCGAAATACAAAGGAGGTTTCGGGTATAGGTGGGATTTGGGTGGTTTAGATGTTTAAACTAGGTGGAGGGGTGGGAGGGGTGGCTTGCTCGGCGGCGAAGCGCCGGCGGCCACCCCGCCAAAGTAGATCTGGTGATGGAGGTTACTGTTTAGGGAGAAAAAGGGAGAGAGAGGACTTCACAGCTTCAATGCCAAGCTCACAAGAGCCTGCAATAAGAATGTCATCCACATATAAAATCAATGCTAAGTTGTGAGAGTCTGTGTTGAGAAGGAAGAGACAATGATCATGTTGTGACTGAATGAAACCAAAAAGTAGCAACTTCTTAGTCAATTCAGAATTCCATTGTCTTGAGGCTTGCTTGAGACCATACAGTGACCTCTTGAGTTTACAAACCTCACCTGGTTTGGCCTTAGTATAGCCTTCTGGAGGGAACATGTACACCTCCTCATCAAGATAACCATGGAGAAAAGCATTGTTTATGTCTAATTGATGCAAACTCCAAGACCTAGCTGCAACAATAGCCAAAAACAATTTGATGGTTGTGGTTTTTCCAACTGGTGAGAAACTGTCAAAGTAGTCCACCAGTTCAACTTGATTGTATCCCTTTGCCACCAGCCTGGCTTTATATCTCTCTATACTTCCATCAGCCAAGCACTTCACTTTATAAACCCATTTACAACCAATGGCTCTCTTTCCAGGAGGGAGAGGAACTAACTCCCAAGTGTCATTATGTTCAAGTGCCTGCAACTCAGAAGTCATAGCATCCATCCAACATGTAGATAATTTTGTAATCTTAAAAGAATTAGGCTCATGAATTTCAGATATTTGTGCTAGAAATGCCTTATGTGACTCAGTAAACTCTGGGGGAATGTTTGGATCATGAAAAGCAGTAAGAACAAAATCATTTTGCCAGACAGGTCTTTGACTTATTCTATTGCTCTTTCTAACTGGAAGAATAACCGTGGGAATTTTTATGGTAGCTGGAGTAGGAGTGGACCTAGATTGAGAAATTTGTACAGATGGAGATGATCTATAAGTCTGTTAAAGACTAGGAAAAGATTCATCAGACAGATCAATATGAGGAGAAGTATATGGAGTGGATGTAAGAGCTGGAGCATATTCACATGTGTTTTCATGGCTTTCTGAAGTGTAGTAGGGAAGAATGTATGTATCTAGATCAGATGGAATAGGTAGAGGTGGTTGCTGTGTAGCTGTATGTGTAGGAGAGTAGGGAAAAATTGTTTCATGGAAATGGTATCTCTGGACACTACAACTTTCTGATGAGTTATATCAAAAAGTTTATAGCCCCTCTTATCAGGGGGATAGCCAATCATGATGCAGAGACTTGCTCTAGGTTGGAATTGATCCTTGTGTGGGGTTGTATCTGTGGAAAAACACAAGAAGCCAAAAGTTTTGAGAATGGTATAGTCAGCTGGTTTGAGCATCAAAACTTCATATGGAGTTTTCCAAGAAAGGTTGGTTGCTGGAGTTCTGTTAATAGTATAAGTGGCTGAGAGAATAGAATCACCCCAAAATCTTTTTGGAGCAGAAGATTGAATCATAAAAAACCTAGCTACATTCAGCAAGTGCTGATGTTTTCTCTCCACTATCCCTTTCTGTTGGGGAGTGTATGAGCAAGTTTTCTGATGGAAAATTCCTACTTCATTCAGAATATCCAACAATGTAGAATTAACAAACTCAGTTCCATTATCAGTTTTAATAGATTTAACATTTTTCTGAAACTGATTTTTGATAAGAATGAAAAAGGCTTTCAAGAGAAATGGAACTGATTCTTTGGTTTTGACTAAAACAGTCCTAGTGTATTTTGAATGATCATCAACTATGGTCATAAAATACTTAGAACCAGAAATAGACACGGTACTATATGGTCCCCAGAGGTCTATGTGTAAAAGATCAAACACATTGTCATGAACTTTATCTCTGGCAGGAAATTCTAGCCTTTTTTGCTTAGAAAGGGGACAAATAGTACAAGTATAATTGTCAGGAATATTTATGTTTATGAATTGTTTCAAATGCTTTACAGTAACATCTGATGGATGGCCCAGCCTACTATGCCATATATGGAAATCAATATCTTTGGGTCCACTTGAATACATACAATGATATGACTTATGCATACAAGAAAAACTGAGGCTGTCATAACAACTTGAGTGGTGGCTGTATGGAAAAAGGTCTGACTGAGGATGTATAGACCTTGATTCTCTTTTGCTACTGCTATAACTTGGCCATTTCTAAGATCCTGCAGTAGGCAAAAAGTGTTAAAGATTGTATGTCAGTGGTATTCAGTTGCTTGCTGAAAGACAACAGATTGAAGTGGAAAGTAGGAACATGAAGACAGTCATCCAAGGTTATGTTACTGGGTAGATCCACTTGTCCATTGATTGATACAAACTTCACGGTATTGTCGGGTAAAAACACTAGTGTAGGTAAGCTAACTGGTTGGCTAGTGGTGAATAGGTTCAGGTTACTACACATGGGACTACTAGCACCACTATCAATTATCCAAGAGACAACATCATTTAAAATTACAGAATTACACACATGAGAAAGAACACTACCTGAGAAATCTGTGAGGTGTGCCAAATTAGCGAAATCTGTTGGTGCAGAAAGATCCACTGTCTTGCCCTTCAGTGTCCTTCCTATTTCCTGTTGCATTTGAGTCAGATTAGCCATAAGTGTCTGCAACTATGTCTGCTGCTGTGCTTCAGTTGTTGGTGAAGAAAACTCAGTGGAGCTGGCATGAGTGAGTGGTGGTGAAGATCCAGCTATAACATTTGCATGTGGAGGGTATCTTGGCTTAGAATTCCTATATTTGTTCCCATAAAACCAGTCTGGAAACCCCTTCAATTTGAAGCAAGTATCCATAGTGTGTCCACTCTTCCCACAATGAGTACATTTGAGATCTGGATTCCTAACTGGCCTTTGTTGAAAATCATTTCTCTGTGTTCCATAGTTGACATTTCTATTGTTGAAAGGGCCTCTTGCTGCTATGGCTGCACTCCCAGTTGAGTCACCTTCTGAGAAGTAACTATTTTTAGTCTGTGATACAAGAGCTGATATGTTGTGCCCTTGATATCCTGTATGAGCTTGTCTTTGTTTCTCCACCTTTTCCAACAATGGCTGTTGTCTTAGCCAAACTTGGAAGTGGATCCATCATAGTAATCTGATCAATAATTGCTCTGTAACCATCATTCAGTCCTCTAAGGAACTGATGCACTTTAGCCTCATCTTCATCTTTAATCAAATCCTTGTAATACCCACACTGACAGCAGGTACAACAAGTACATCTTCTCCTAGGCTTAAAACAAGCTAAATGATCCCAAAACCCCTTAAGTCTTGTAAAATACAAAGCAATAGAATCACTCGCTTGCTTAACATCACTGATATAATTGGTTAATTGGTGAATTAATGCTCCATTATTTTCACCAAACCTATCTCTTATCTCCTCCCATAGTTCCTTAGCATCAGTAGCAAACGGAAAACCATTCACTATCTCTTTTGACAAGGAATTCTGAATCCAAGCTATCAACATAGAATTAACTCTCTTCCACTGTCTATATTTCATATCTGTTGCTTCAGGCTTCTTAACCTCACCAGTTAGAAAACCTAATTTATCCCTAGTTTCGAATGCAGTGATCATGGCACGACTCCAATGCAAATAATTGTGCTCAGTCAGGGGTTGAGTGACTAATACCTGATGAGACTGATCATTCACATGGAGATAGAGTGGAACCTCCACCTTTGCCCTGAAATATCCATCAGATTCATCATCTCCGCCTAGATTTATCTGATATGCACGAGCTTTTCCAGCGTTGTTGTTCCTTCGCACTCCACCGGTGACTGATTGTTCATCACTTCCAGATGTCATAGCTCAGATCCGATCTGGATCTGAAAATCTCAAAACAGTTCAACAAAACAAAACCATAGGGTTTGATCGCAATGATATAGAGAGTCGATTGATCATCAGGATCGCTCTGATACCATCTTAGAGTTGGTAGATTTGTTAGAATTTAGACTGTTCTGGTGTGATGAACACCAAGAAAACCTACTGTAAACACACTATAAAGAGGGGAAGAATTTGGGAAAATAAAATTGTACTTCTCATAACCGAAAAGAACTTTGTCTGTTAGCTACTTATAGCTCATACCAATAACCATGCTCTAGCTGTAACTAAAATATCTAGCTAAGAAAGCAACAAAACAAAATAACAAAAAAGGAAAGATCATATACAACGTGTTGAGAGCAAGTCAAACAAGCTTGACTGAGCAAAGTCGGTGCAGCTTGAATTGAAGGCGCCAAATCTTGGCGCCAGTCCTTAGTTTGACTAGGCTGACCTAGCCGTTGGCAAGTCGATGCAAATTCTCAACTTCTGTTGTGGATGATTTCTTCAGCATCATCCATTCCATCGCCGGAATCTGCAAGTGCCATTCTCGTGGCATCAGCCCCATACTTCTCTATGGCTTCGTTAAGGGTCATGAAGTTTCCAGTGGACTTTGACATCTTTTCAGAGTTCATCATCAGATGACCATTGCACCTGAATCTTATAGGCCAGTGTTTCTTGGGGAATATAGCAGTGTGGTTATAATTGGTATGCATCCCTTCGAGTCAAACCATTTTAGAAAAACGGATTATAATTGGTATGGGAATTTACGCTGATTAAAATAAATAAATTCCTAATTGGCATCATTCAAAAATGATTTTACTTTTTGTTTGACCTTTTAAAGTAAAAAAAATTGACACATTTAGCGTAATCATGCTTGACATATTTATACAATATTTATTTTAGCTTGCCTAATATAGATGATTCAGTCTACGCTAAGAAATTTTAACGTAATTCATTTCATATTATTGGAAACGTTCAATATTCGTTTACAAAAATAAGGGTGGAGATTCCCACATAATATCACCTGCTTCACTTCACTTAGTATAAGTAGTTAGCGAATGAGGTAACACATTTCGATCTCTACGAATTCAAAAGGGTAGAGTAAAGTTATGCAACCTAAAAAAATTACATGCATTGTAAATTATTTTTACAAGGCATGAAGGCGGCTCCTCCTCACTTCTGATCCATTCATTAAGCTAAGCAAATCGTCGATAAATATCACATCTAAGAAACAATTACGAAAACAGGTCTAATTGAATAAGCAAAATAGTAAGAGAATGATATTATGGTATGATTGGGAGAAAAATTCCAAGTAAATATAATTAAAATAAAAATTACAAAATTAACCACTGATTAAATTCTAAATAAATCATAATTAAATATACTAAGAAAATTGGTATTCTTATTAAGATGTCAGTAAGGGAAAAATGTAAAAATTTACCCAAGAAAACAGGGAGACAAATAGAGAAAGAAACTTAGAACGAAAGAAAAAACTAAAATTTGGTAAAAAAAGAGAATAACTATTTAGTATGGAGGACGAAAAATTTTTATGGAGAAGGAGGAAGAAGGAATATATTAAATTTTATTAGGAATCAAATTTGAAATCGATTAGGAATTAAATTTTGAATCGGTCTCCTGAGTGACCGTCTATATCATAGCATGATATAGACCAGGGACTGAATTGCAAATATAATAATTGTAGGAGATTTTCGCGGGTTAAAAACCGGGTATGAACCGGGTTATAACAAAGTGGACCCATTTTGCAGAAACCACACGTATTTCTCCAATTTCCCTGCCATACGGAACCAAAAACCTGCCAGATTTCTTCTCTGCTAAAATCACAGATCTACCTTGATTTCACAGAGCAGAACGCAAACGCGAGGAATAATTTGGGGCAAAAACACTAAAATTCATTGTGATTTAAGCTACGGCATGGAGATCCAAAGCAAGGTGAGTTCCCAATTGAATTTCCGATCAATTTTGATGTATAAATCAACAATTCGATGCATCGAATCCTTGCTAATTGATGTTTTTTATTTATAAACCACAGCTTTCAATAAGTGGCGAAGAAGGTGTAGATTCTGCTGTTACCGATCTAGGATCATGCGTAGATGACAAGGAAGATCGATCTTCATTAGCAATAGGTAAATACTGGAGTTCTGTTTGATACTGGATGTTTGTTTTAGTTTTCAGTTTGTTTTATCTGTGAAAAGTGTCGTGTTTAGGTTGGGATCTGATGTGTTTAGCATGAAAAACTGGATTTGAATGTGTAAGCACTATGTATATCTGTTGAAATGCTTGTCTGTGGAAAGTGGACTATTTAGTATGAAATCTGATGTATTTAGTATGAAAACTGGGTTTGAAATTGTAAGAACCATGAATAAAACTTTTTGAAATGCATGCTTGTGAAAAGTGGGCTGTTTAGGATGGAATCTGAACTGTTTAGCATGAAAACTGGATTTGAATGTGTAAGCATCATGGATATCTGTTGAAATGTATGTCTGTGGAAAGTGGACTGTTTAGGTTGTGATCTGATGTGTTTAGCATGAAAACTGGGTTTGAAATTGTAAGCACCATGAAATAATACTTTTTGAAATGCATGCTTGTGAAAAGTGCCCTGTTTAGGATGGAATCTGAACTTTTTAGCATGAAAACTAGGTAACAATGCTGATCTGCCTGATTTGGAGGATGTGGACCTTAGGCAGAGTTTTGATGGACTCAGTGCTAGAACCCTTGAAGAGCTAGAAGCACTTTACAAGCTGCATGCTAAAGCAATTGGTTTTTGCTATAGAAAATCAACAAGTAGGAGAAATCATCAAGGCGTTCACTGCGAACAATATTTTAGTTGCTCTTGTGCTGGAAAGCCTAAAAAAGAAACCACCCAAACACCGCCTACCCCAGTCCTACTGTTAGATGAACCTGAAAGTTCAACATCAAAGAAAAGAAAAGGAAAGCACAAGGAGTATCCGATAATCAAGACAGAGTGCAAGGCTTCACTTCGTGTAAAGCTGGTTGATGGAATTTTCCATGTCAAACATCATATCCTGACGCATAATCATGCTTTGCTTAGGCCCAAATGGATGCAGTTTGCAAGAAGCGAGCGCCGAATCACTCCAGCAATAGCCAAGGTAAAAATAGGATAGTTTCAACGTAAAAATGTTTAGCACAGATTGCTATTTTTTAAAACTGTGTGAGGCTGTGTTTGTTTCAGGTCATAATGGGGATGGAAGATGCTGGAATGAAACCAACTGATGGATACAACTATCTCACATATTTAGCGGGAGGAGATGAGGCAGTGGGTCATGAACTCAGGGACCAAATCAATTTTGTTGGAAGACTCAGAATGAAAGAGATTGAAAAGGGCGATGCAAAAACATTAATAGCAACTCTAGAGGAAAAGAATAAGAACCAAAAAGGTTTTTTCTACAGAGCTTTGAAAACGGAAGATGAAAACAGGTTGAAAGCTGTGTTTTGGAGGGATTCTATGATGCATGAAGATTACAACATTTATGGCGACTGTGTAATACTCGACACTACCTTCAAAACAAACATGTAAAATTGAAAACTGATGTGTTTAGGTTAGAAACTAGAGTGTTTATTTAGAAAACTGTTGTGTTTGCAACTAGTGGAAAACTGTTTAGTATTAACTGTTTAGAAACTGGTGTGTTTATATTATAAAAAAGTGTATTTACATTGAAAACTATAGTCTTTACAGAATGTTTTATGAAATAGGTTTAAATCTTATAAATGACATTTGGAACTGACTACAGTATTGACTATTTAGAAACTGGTGTGTTTATATTTAAAACTGGTGTGTTTACTTTAAAAACTGTTGTATTTACAGAATTTTTTTTTTCTGAAACAGGTACAATCTGATATTTGCTATGATACTTGGAATGAATAACAGCCGAGGTAACGTGATGTTTGCTTGTGCTTTTATATCTGATGAAACAAGTGAAACGTTTGAGTGGGTACTTAAAACATTCAAGAAAAGTATGGGGGGCAAAGCACCGATAACATTGTTTACAGATCAAGATATTGCGATGACAAATGCGATCGAAAAGGTAGTGTCTTAATACTGCATGTTTAACATGTTTTTAATATTGTCCTGGGCTAATTAATGACATAAATCTTCTGTAACAAAAACAGGTTTTCCCTGAGACTAGACATCGATTACGTTTGTGGCACCTTATGCAGAATGCAATTTCCCATTTTGGCGAGCTGAAAAAGGACGGGCCTTTCAAGTCAGCATTCCAGCGATGCTTATACGGCTGTTCGTTCGAGCAAGAATTTGAAGACTGTTGGAGAAATTTGCTCATAGAGTTCAACTTGGAAGGTGATGACTGGTTCGAACGGCTGTATAATTTGCGCGAGAAGTGGTGTACAGCGTTCAGCAAATATTTCTTCTCTGCTAGGACACTAGCTACACAAAGATGTGAGAGTGCAAACCATGCTATCAAGGTGAAGGTCTCAAAAACAACATCGTTGACTCAGTTTGAGAAGGCTTTTGAAAAATGATTAGAAAATGGAGGAAGAACGAACAGAAAGAGGAAAGTAGGTGCCTACGTTTTCTACCTCGGTCAGCAAAAGGGGGCCTTTTGAAGCATGCGTCCGAAGTCTACACACTCAAGATTTATGAGGAATTCAAGCGAGAATTTGGATGGGCAATGGCAACATCGATTTCTAAATCCAAGCTGAATAATGGTGGATACATCAGATGCTTTGTAGTGACTTTAGAAACAGATCCTGATACAGCAGGTTTGTTTTTATTTACAACTAATTTTTTTTGATATAATAGTCTTGGATGAAATCTAATGTCTTTAGGTTAGAAACTGGTGTGTTTGACTATAAAACTGTTGTATTAGCAACAAGTGAAAAAATGTGTTGTTTAAAATAGATACTAGAATGTTTAAGAATGTGAATACTAGAGTGTTTAGTTTTAAATGTTTAGTTTAAAAACTAAACACTCTAGTATTCACATTCTTAAACATGCTAGGTTCTTGAACGTAAACTGAGAAGGAAGAGTCTTTTGGTTAAAAACTGAAATCATTAGATTAAAAACTGGTGTATTTATGTTAGAAACTTGTGTATTTGTTTTGAAAACTGGTGTATTTACAGAAGGTCTTGCAGGTGAAGTTATGGTGACAATCCCTGCAAATAAGTCCTGGGAGTTTCACTGTTCCTGCAGAATGTTTGAAGAAACAGGCTTGCTATGCTACCACATGATCAGGATATTGCACATGATGTCAATAATGAGGATTCCACCACAGTACATTGTGTGCAGATGGACGAAGAATGTGAAAAAACAAATCTGGGATAAGTTTCTTGAAGAAGACAAGAATGCTGAGGCAGGTAAGAAATTGAAGGACTCAATTCCATGGCGGCATCAGATCACAGGGCAGTTCTACCATCTGGTTGCCCAAAGTGAAGACAATCTGGAAGCTAGAAAACTATTAGAAGATGCGGTAAAGAGGCAAACGATTTCAATTCAAAAAGTCCTAGGAAAATAAGAAGAAGAAGAAGAAGAAGAAGAAGAAGAAGTCACAGATCCAAAGAGCTCATCCGGTACTGCTGCTCCAGTTGAAGAAGATGATGAGTTTGCAATTGAAGATCCAGACAAAGCAAACACCAAAGGGAGAGGTAAAAGAATCAAGTCATCAACCGAGCGCCCTAAAGCAAAGCCAACAAATGAGTTTGGATCATATACTCCAAAGCCGCGATTATTTTAAGTTCCATCTTTGTTTTTTTTCTTGATTTTTGGTAAAGACAAACATTGTACCGTCGAGATTTGAATTGAGTTATGTTATTGGGATTTGAAACTGCTGGATTGTTGTGTTAAAAATAAGGGTGTTTGTGTTACAAAGAGTGGTGTTTATAGTGAAAACTGTTCTTTTTATGTTTATAGTTGAAAGATGTTGTGTTTTAGATGGAAAATGGAAACTTGTGTGTTTAGACTACAATATAATGTGTTTTTTTATAATTTAAACAAAGGTGATTGGCTTAGAAACTATTGTTTTTAAGATGAAAACTGTTGTGTTTAAGATCTCAAAACAACATTCATGGAAACTGTTGTGTTTAACATGAAAATTATTGTATTTAAGATGAAAATTATTGTGTTTATGATGAACATGGGAAAAATTTGTGTATAGTGGTGATAGAAATGGGAATTCAAAATGGTGTTTGTAGTTTAAGTTGGTTGGAAACTTGTGTGTTTAGTAATGAAACTAGGTTGTTTAGACTAAAATCTAATGTGTTTATTTTATAATTTAAACTAAGGTGTTTAGCTTAGAAATTGTTGTTTTTAAGATGGACATGGGAACTTAGAAACTTTACATGGAAAGTTGTTACCAGCTTATGCTGTTATGAAATCTATGGTGTTCTGGTTAAATATTGTTGCGTTTAAGTTAAAAACTGAATGCTTAAGATAGAAAATGTAAAGCTGAACAAACTTTCATAAAAATAAAACAAGAGTCATTAACAACCAAAGTGCACTGTTTAACATGAAAAACTAAAAAATAATATCCCATACTGGTCTAAAATTTGATATCCTAACCAAGGTGTTTATGAATTTTCCCAAAATTCATAATCATCAATGTGAAGATCAAAACTTGGCATTGCTTCCTTGACCTTCGGCATAGCAGATTTCACTACCTCGTCAAACCACTTGTGCAGCTCGGGCGCCTGCCAGAACTCCTCACTTTCCCATACATCTTCAGGTTGGCTCGCTACTGGCTGCTGCGACAACACAGGTTCAGCTTCTTGTGGTTGAGTTTGACGCTCTTCTGCATTCTGACTTTGGGCCTTGGCAGCGGCTTTATCTGACTTAAGTCTTGCAAAAAACTTCGCAGTGACAAGTCCCATATCCCTTTTAAGAATCTCATAAGCTTGTTCAGAATTCTGTAGAAGAATAATAAATAGTTAGAAGGAATTCAGAATAAAAAAAGCCAAAAAGTTTTGTAAAACTTACACTCAAACCAAGGTCCGCTATCTCCTGATCAGTTTTAAACTCCCCAGTTCCTGGAAGGTCGAAGCTGCCATTAAACTTATTGGCTGGTCTATCCCAATGAGCAGCATTGATAACCCTCCCGGCACGAGTCAGTGGGTACAACCTGGTCTCAACGAGGACCTTGTCAAAGCCATTCATTTTGAGCCAACTAACCCTTGCAGCCACCTTATCTTGAGGCCAGTGCTGAGCAAGAGGGACTGTAATAGGTTCCGGCATACCTAAATTTTAAACACACGGAAAAATACCAGGTCAGACATAAAAAAGTCACATTAAACACACAAGTTTTCAAACTTAAAACATTAGAAATCACATTAAACACACAAGTTTTCAGAATCATACCTAAATATGGCGACCGTTGAAGATATTGGATCAGAACTACATACACACAACCCCCAAGAGCAGTGTGTTTCTTGCTTCGTTTGTGGAAGTTGGTCACCCCTTTCAGTAGCTGCTCCAAGAGATACTTGCACCAATCCATGGTTGCTATCTCAGACACGTCAGTGACAGCCTGGATCATCTTCATATCGACATTCTTAAATTTTATATACACAGAAAGATACCATGCCAGACAGACAAACACATTAAATACACAAGTTTTCAAAGTTAAAGCATTAGAAAACACATTAAAAACACAAGTTTTCATAATCATCTACCTGGTTTGCAGAGGATTGACAAAGTTTCCGAGCATAAACAGCACAAAAAACTACAGAAACTCTTCACCACCATATGGAAGGGCTTCCATCTCTCTCACCAAAGCATCCAGAGGGATGTCAGCATCGTCTTTCACGTTGAACCTCCTCTTCCATGCAAGCCTCTCCCGCTTAATCTTCTCAGATTTATCAGCGCCGATGTTCCCAGACAATGAACCAACAGGTACATCTACTCCACCTATCGGCAAGCCCAACACATCAAAAACCTCATCAACCCCTATCTTATAGGACACTGACCCTATGGTTTGATTTCCATGGCCATCTAGACTGGAAATCAAGAATGGGATGATTTCCAGCGGAAACTTGCTCATCTGCACCTTCAACAGGCCCCCAAAACCAATTGTCTCAACATCAGCCTTCTGAGCCTCGGTCAGTTTTGCTAAAAACTTGGCAACAATGCTTAAATGGCATGCTATTTTCACGCCCTTATCCAGTCTGCAAAATAAACGTTTAAATATCAGTTAAAATGCTACTATCGAATGTTAGTATATAAAAAACTAAAATTAAATTTAAAACTTACTTAATTTCATCATTTTCCACAATGCAAACATGCTGCGACTTTTTCCTGGCCCTCTTTTCCACTACTTCACCTACATCAGTTGTCTCCACGTCATTTTTCCTCTTCCTCCGTTTGTCATTGTCAGTTGGAACACCACCTGCAGCACATTTAACTGTGCTTATGGGAGGAACGTCGTGGACAGTGGACTGGGAATTGACCTGGGGCTGGGGGGCTGAGGCTGAGACTGAGGCTCCTTGAGCGGGACCTCTTTGAACAAGGGGAAGTTGAACAAGGGCTGCTGTGGCTGGGGCTGATCGACCCGAGGCTGGGGCTCGCTGACCTGGGGCTGGGGTAGGGGCGAGACGTCTTGGAAGGGGGATAGGTTGAACAGGGAGGACTGAGGCTGGGACTCTTCTAACATGGGCTGAGGGGACTGAGGATGGGAGGGCTGGGAGGACTGAGGCTGAGGCTGGGACTCCTCGAGCGGGACCTCGTTGAACGAGGTGAAGTTGAACAGCCCTCCCAGCTGATCAACCCGAGGCTGGGGCTCGCTGACCTGGGGCTGGTCAACCCGAGGCTGGGGCTCGCTGACCTGGGGCTGGGATTCAGGCACATTGACATGGGGCTCGACAGTGCTGGACTGGAGCTCATCAGTGGTGACCTCGGGCTCGACAGTGCTGGACTGGGACGAGGCAGCAACTAAAATCTTCTTTACACGTTTCTTCTGTTGACGTTTCTTGGACACCACAGGTTCGGCAGCAGCTTTCTTCTCAGGTGCAGCTTTCTTCTCAGGTTCAACGGCAACTTTCTTCTCCGCTGCACGGGGAGGTTTCTTCTCCGTAGATGGACAGTCCCTGCATTTTTTGTTTTTACGCAAATTCCTCTTGCCTGTATTAAAAAACAAAATAATCATTGGTACATGTTAAAAATCTACTACATAAGATAAAAACTACATTAAAATTGCAGGGAAAACAAGATCATACCATGAGTGCATGTGGATGCAGTAGCCACTTCTTTTCCCTTTTCTCCTTTTCTATGGAGCTGCTCTTCAACATCATCTTCAGCATTGTCTTCATTGATTTGTGGAACAATGGATGCCAAAACAGTATCAGCAAAATTCTGGCTGTCGCTCTGATCCTCATTGATTGGCTCAGCCCCAATCGTAGAGCGCGTGTTAGACACTACACGTACTGCAAAGAAATATTTTTCAAATCAGTAATAATAATTTTTGAATTTTAAACACTTGTAAAAGCAAAAAAAATCAGGCTAGAAAGACAAGTTTTCATATTATAAACTTAAGATTTTAGACACATAAAAACTAGGGTCTTTATGTTAAATAATGTTGTATTAAGTGTAGTCAAGTTTCCAAATTAAACAGTCAAGTTTCCAAAAAAAAAAAACAGTTTTCAAACTAAACAATCAAGTTTTACAGTCAACCGTTTTCAGGCTAAACAATACAGTTTTCAACCTTAATAATCTAGTTTTTACAAAACAACATTTATCACATTTAAAAATCAAGTTTCTACAATCACTTTAGTTTTCATTCTAAAAAAGCAATTTTTCACAATTTTTATAGTTTTCATAATAAAAAATCAAGTTTCTAAACATCAAAGTTTCCAAACAATAAAATTTGACAAACCATAGTTTCCAGACTAAACTATATAGTTTCTTCAAACACAGTAGTATTCAGCCTTAATAATCAAGTTTTCAAAATTAACAGTTTTCACATTAAACAAGCAAATTTTACAAAACACCACAGTTTTCAGGTTAAAAACTAAAAAATCCACATGCACACAGAAAACACATTAAACAGTCCAGTTTACAATCTAAACACATAAAAATTCAACCAAAACAGTTTAATCGAACCAGAGCAGTCACGAAGATCAAAAAAACAACAAAAAAGCGGGAAAAACAATTTTATAGTTTTCATAATAAAAAATCAAGTTTCTAAACATCAAAGTTTTCAAACAATAAAATTTGACAAACCACAGTTTCCAGACTAAACTATATAGTTTCTTCAAACACAGTAGTATTCAGCCTTAATAATCAAGTTTTCAAAATTAACAGTTTTCACATTAAACAAGCAAATTTTACAAACACCACAGTTTTCAGGTTAAAAACTAAAAAATCCACATGCACACAGAAAACACATTAAACAGTCCAGTTTACAATCTAAACACATAAAAATTCAACCAAAACAGTTTAATCGAACCAGAGCATGTTTTCTGAAAATGTTCTTCCAAGGATTAGCTTATTTGGAAGGCTTTGAAAATGATTGGCATATGCTCTTCACCAACAACTGTTTGGAACATGAATTTAGGAAACTACGCAAAGAGTTTGAGTCCTTCCAAGATGAAAAGCTGGAAGACGTGATTTCAGTAAATGAGGGTGCAATTCAAAAGCTCAAGCCAATAGTTAAAGACAGCTGCCTTTACTTGTCAGGTGGTGGCTTTACATGTACTTCTTGTCCATCTAACCAGAATGCGTTTCTTGAATTTGCAAGAGAAACAGCCTCTTTCATTAGTCTTGTCCAACAGAATCTCGGGACTCTTCTTGAATCTGAATTGATTTCCCCCGGGATGAAGCGACAGATTGTTCTTATCACTGCGAAATTGGAGAAGTTTGTTGAACCTTCCCGTCTCTTAATAACTAAAGTGAAGAAACTGTATGGACTCGTATCTCATGCCCGAATGTGGTGTAGCTGCGTCACATGTCTCACGTATCTCTATCTGGTTGAGGGTAAAGATGAACACTTGGCAGCTTCCATGGAGTCAATATTTGTTGGTTTGTTGCATAAAACTGTACCCTTCAATACTTCAGGAGTAATATCATCCAACTGCCCGCGTACTATCATTCCTCAACTTCTGGGAGCCCATTGTGATGTCCTGCTTGAAGACTTGGTTATACCTATAAAAGCTGACCTTCGGGAGGGATTGATATTCCTGTTGTCATTTATTACTGATCCGCCAGAGGATGATTCAGAGAAAAGAGAAATGATTTTTACTCAAATTTATTCTATCATCAATGAGTTTCTCATGCACTCATGGGAAAAGAAAGGAGGCATGCACTGTGTTGATTTTTCTGATTTCATCCTGAAGGTCGAGGGAGTGAAGTCTAAAGTAAAAGAGTTGTATGTTGTGACTCCATATTCATGCCAACTCCGTGCTCCCTTTACCAATCTAATCGGATTTCTGAAATCCGTGATAAGAAATCTCCAGGAAATGCGAAAAGATTTGCTTCCTTCTCTAATTTATCAAGAAAAACTTCTGCAGAAAGAGCTTGTATTGCTTATACCAGTTGTAACCAATATAAAAGGGATGTTACAAGATGAGCGTGTGTATAAGGGAATTCGGGATCTCTGGACGTCAGTAATCAACAAGGTCTACAACGCATTTTATTTCAGCAAGTTGTGTTATCCTCGGGCTTTTTATTTGTGGTATGGTATGGTAGGTCTCCCAGTTGTCATTGATGATATAAAGTCCATCAAGGTTGAGATGGATAAGTTGGTTGGATTTAAAAAAAGGACCAAGAAAGTGCCCCCTCACAAGGAAACTATTACTTTGCTGCAACGGGGCACAACTTCTAAAATTGAAAGAAATTTTACTGGCTTTATAGAGGTTGAAAAAATGATAATTGATGAGCTTATAAATGATCAAAAGCCTCTCGCAATCATTTCCATTACGGGATCGGGTGGCCAAGGTAAGACAACTCTTGCAAAGAGAATTTATAATGATTCTAAAGTTCAATATCATTTTCATAAAAGTATATGGTGCTATGTTTCTAAAGACTGCCCAGTAAAGGAGATACTTACCCAACTTTTATCTTGTGATGCCATCAACGATGGAGTGCATGATTTAGCTGACCGTGTGAGGAAGAGTTTAAAAGGAAGAAAATATTTGATTGTTATGGATGACATTTGGGATTCAGATGGTTGGAGAAAACTAGAGTCGTCATTTCCAGATGACAAAAATGGGAGTCGAATCTTGTTTACTTGTCGAAATCATGAATTGGCTTCACAAGTAAAATCAAACTCGATCTCTCATTCCCTTCAATTATTTTCTAATGAGGAAAGCTGGGAATTGGTGAGGAAAGAAGTTTTCGATTTGGGAAGTTGTGATGAAGAACTTGCAGGGATTGGTAAGAGAATTGCAAGTTATTGTAAAGGGTTGCCTCTAGCAGTAGTTCTAATTGCAGGTGTGCTTAAAAGGACTGGACAACATCTGGATACATGGATTAAAGTGGCAGACAATTTGAAAGCCCACCTTGCCAAAGAAGGTTGTGAGAATGTATTAGAGCTGAGTTATAAGTATTTGCCAGATCACTTGAAGTCGTGCTTTCAATACTTTGCAGTGTTTCCAAGGGGGGGGGGGGGGAAATGTAGGAGCCAAGAAGCTAAAGTTACTATGGATAGGTGAAGGCTTTATCGTCCAAGATCCAGAAGCGAAATTCTCAAAAATGGATTTGGCTAGTGAATACTTAGATGAACTTGCTTCTCAAAGTTTAGTGATGGTGAGTGAAAGAAGTACTAGCCCAACAAGTGGGATAAAGGTATGTAGTGTTCATGATCTATTGTACGACTTGTGTTTGGAGAGATGTAAAGAAGATACTTTCTTAATTTGGAAAGAAGAATGCTCCAATGATAATAAGGTGCGCAAGTATAGCCATCACCGGCTTCGAATCGGTGTTAGTGACCCTTTCATCAAGTCAATTCCAATAGTTAGCAAGAGAGAGTTACCAATAAGCCCACTTTACTCTTTTTAGAGGAGAATCCAATATTGAGAGACTTGGTAAAGTAAATTTGTTCTCGGTTGATGGTAAAACGACGGAATTTTTACAAAGTTTTCCACAACTTACAAAGTTGAGCGTTAACACGAGGCACATGTTGAAGCTGTTAGGCATGATTGGATCTCTATCAACAAAGCTCAAGTCCCTCACAGTTAATTCCTGGGGATTCCATGCTCCAACTCCAACAATTTGTAATTTCACTAAGATTGAGAATCTCAACAAGTCGAGTCTGCGTTTTACTTGCATACCTTGGAGTGTTTTGTCAGAGATTGGAAAGAAGCTACCCAATCTGTATGTTCTTAAATTGCTGGAGTCATCATGTGTGGGGTGTAATTGGAAATTGGAAGATGGGGACTTCTCCAAACTCATGTATCTCAAGATTTATAGACTAGACATTGAAGAAATAGATGTCTCCGGCTGTGAAGAAATCCCCTTCCCTCGCCTTGAGCATCTTGTCCTGTTGGAATGTACAAAGCTAGGGGAGATTCCGTCAGTCTTTGAAGAAATCGATACGTGGAAGACAATCAAAGTGAGTCATTGCCACAAGAAAGTCAGGGATTCAGCCATGTGGATTTTGGAACAACAAAAGGACTTTGGGAATGACAACTTTCAAGTAAAGATCGAGAATACTCTACAATAGTGAAGCGTTTGAGTGAATTCTGGAAAAAGGTAAAAGTTTTCTTTCAATTTCTTACTCCAAAATAAATTGTTTATAATAGCAGTCTCATCAATTCATCACCAACATTACAAAAATTGTTCAAGGGCACAGGCCTTCATATTGTATTATTCAAAATGATTATGTAAAAAAAAAAAGTCAATCCACCCTCCATAATCATATATTCAAGTTTTTCTTGACAATTTTCTCTAATTTGACTGTTCTGTTCAGGTTTTCATTATTAGTCACTGATCAGCATTCAGCAACATTAAAGGTATGATAATTTATTTCCTTATCATTTGTTTTGATGTTTTTAAGGGTTTGCCTGATTGAAAAACTATTCTTTACTTCCAAGGTCTTTACTATTGTTTTTTTTAAAAAAAAAGGTCTTTTCTGTTAGAATCGTGTAGACTTTGCCTTGTTTTTTTTGACTAAACTTCAAAAAATGACCGTAACATTGGTTGAAATGTTAATTTTATAACCCAACATTCAAAATGGTCAATATTTGGTACCCAGTAGTCTGAAAATATATAATTTTTGGACGTTAGTTAAATTCAGTTGTTGGATCTATTAATTTCAAGGGTATTTTTGTAATTTACATAATAAATAAAAGATTAAAATTTATAAACCCGCCAAAATCACCTCATCTCATCTTTCCCGAAAATTCCAAATCCACTTCGGCCAACTCTCTTTTTAACTCCAGCGCTAGCCATGTGCCCGCATTACCTTGTCACTATCGGAGCCTAGCAACACCACTATTTTTACCCACATATTTATCATGTCCATCAAGACGGAGACGAAGCATCTTCCATAAATTTAAATCTATGAATTTAGATCTCGTCTGATTATAAGATGCGCAGGTGGTGGTGGACATTTTGTACATTGATATACTCATGGATATTCTGCACATGCAAATTACAAAAATGCCTTTGAAATTAATAGATCTAACCGCTAAATTTAATGAAAGTTAAAAAATTGTATATTTTCAAAATGTTAGGTATCAAATATTGACCATTTTGAGAGTTAGGTCATAAAATTGACAGTTCAACAATGTTAAGGTCATTTTTCGGAATTTAATCTTTTCTTTTTCTTACCGCTCCCCCAAAATGGACATTTTTCTCTTAAAATGAGTTTCCAGTTGGGATTAGCAATAAATTTCCATCAATATCTAACCATATACTCTTTGACCCGCTTAATTGAAACGGTAAATATGACACTATTTGCAGGCTGTCGTGCATTACGTCTTTTCTCATAGGAAGCTTATAGAATGAGAAATTGAGGTTTACGAGAACTCTTTCTGTCTTGGATTGGTACAACATATATCCGCCGGGAAATGGCTTATTCCTAATATTTATGAATTTGTGGCAAAAAAAAACCAAACTATGTTTGATGTTCTTAATTAGTTTTGATAATGTTGGAAACAATTCTGTTTGCTTATTTCAAGTCTGAGTTTGAAACATACTGTAAGGTTTTGTAAGAGTTTGGATTGTTGCAAGTTTTTGAGTGTTCTTCCTCCATTTCTTGAAAAATAATGACTGTAACTGTTGTTCCGCACATTGTTTGATATATTATTTTGTGTCAAGAAGATAAAACTACTGTTTAATTGTAGTGAAGTTAGAAATTCGCATTGTCTTTGATATCCTGTATGAGCTTGTCTTTGTTTCTCCACCTTTTCCAACAATGGCTGTTGTCTTAGCCAAACTTGGAAGTGGATCCATCATAGTAATCTGATCAATAATTGCTCTGTAACCATCATTCAGTCCTCTAAGGAACTGATGCACTTTAGCCTCATCTTCATCTTTAATCAAATCCTTGTAATACCCACACTGACAGCAGGTACAACAAGTACATCTTCTCCTAGGCTTAATACAAGCTAAATGATCCCAAAACCCCTTAAGTCTTGTAAAATACAAAGCAATAGAATCACTCGCTTGCTTAACATCACTGATATAATTGGTTAATTGGTGAATTAATGCTCCATTATTTTCACCAAACCTATCTCTTATCTCCTCCCATAGTTCCTTAGCATCAGTAGCAAACGGAAAATCATTCACTATCTCTTTTGACAAGGAATTCTGAATCCAAGCTATCAACATAGAATTAACTCTCTTCCACTGTCTATATTTCATATATGTTGCTTCAGGCTTCTTAACCTCACCAGTTAGAAAACCTAATTTATCCCTAGTTTCGAATGCAGTGATCATGGCACGACTCCAATGCAAATAATTGTGCTCATTCAGGGGTTGAGTGACTAATACCTGATGAGACTGATCATTCACATGGAGATAGAGTAGAACCTCCACCTTTGCCCTGAAATATCCATCAGATTCATCATCTCCGCCTAGATTTATCTGATCTGCACGAGCTTTTACCGCGTTGTTGTTCCTTCGCACTCCACCGGTGACTGATTGTTCATCACTTCCAGATGTCATAGCTCAGATCCGATCTGGATCTGAAAATCTCAAAACAGTTCAACAAAACAAAAATGTAGGGTTTCATCGCAATGATATAGAGAGTCGGTTGATCATCAGGATCGCTCTGATACCATCTTAGAGTTGGTAGATTTGTTAAAATTTAGGCTGTTCTGGTGTGATGAACACCAAGAACACCTACTGTAAACACACTATAAAGAGGGGAAGAATTTGGGAAAATAAAATTGTATTTCTCATAACCGAAAAGAACTTTGTCTGTTAGCTACTTATAGCTCATACCAATAACCATGCTCTAGCTGTAACTAAAATATCTAGCTAAGAAAGCAACAAAACAAAATAACAGAAAAGGAAAGATCATGTACAATGTGTTGAGAGCAAGTCAAACAAGCTTGACTGAGCAAAGTCGGTGCAGCTTGAATTGAAGGCGCCAAATCTTGGCGCCAGTCCTTAGTTTGACTAGGCTGACCTAGCCGTTGGCAAGTCGATGCAAATTCTCAACTTCTGTTGTGGATGATTTCTTCAGCATCATCCATTCCATCGCCGGAATCTGCAAGTGCCATTCTCGTGGCATCAGCCCCATACTTCTCTACGGCTTCGTTAAGGGTCATGAAGTTTTCAGTGGACTTTGACATCTTTTCAGAGTTCATCTTCAAATGACCATTGCACCTGAATCTTATAGGCCAGTGTTTCTTGGGGAATATAGCAGTGTGGTTATAATTGGTATGCATCCCTTCGAGTCAAACCATTTTAGAAAAACTGATTATAATTGGTATGGGAATTTACGCTGATTAAAATAAATAAATTCCTAATTGGCATCATTCAAAAATGATTTTACTTTTTGTTTGACCTTTTAAAGTAGAAAAAACAGACGCATTTAGCGTAATCATGCTTGACATATTTATACAATATTTATTTTACCTTGCCTAATATAGATGATTCAGTCTACGCTAAGAAAATTTTAACGTAATTCATTTCATATTATTGGAAACGTTCAATATTCGTTTACAAAAATTAGGGTGGAGATTCCCACATAATATCACCTGCCTCACTTCACTTAGTATAAGTAGTTAGCGAATGAGGTAACACATTTCGATCTCTACGAATTCAAAAGGGTAGAGTAAAGTTATGCAACCTTAAAAAATTACATGCATTGTCAATTATTTGTACAAGGCATGAAGGCGGCTCCTCCTCACTTCTGATCCATTCATTAAGCTAAGCAAATCGTCGATAAATATCACATCTAAGAAACAATTACGAAAACAGGTCTAATTGAATAAGCAAAGTAAAAGAATGATATTATGGTATGATTGGGAGAAAAATTCCAAGTAAATATAATTAAAATAAAAATTACAAAATTAACCACTGATTAAATTCTAAATAAATCATAATTAAATATACTAAGAAAATTTGTATTCTTATTAATATGTCAGTAAGGGAAAAATGTAAAAATTTACCCAAGAAAACAGGGAGACAAATAGAGAAAGAAACTTAGAACGAAAGAAAAAACTAAAATTTGGTAAAAAAAGAGAATAACTATTTAGTATGGAGGACGAAAAATTTTTATGGAGAAGGAGGAAGAAGGAATATATTAAATTTTATTAGGAATCAAATTTGAAATCGATTAGGAATTAAATTTTTATAAATAAGTCTAAAAATTTGCCTAAAAAAATAGAAAAAATAGGGTACCAAAATTTGGTACCAAAAAAAAAGTACTAAAATTCGGTACCAAAAAAATACTAAAATTTGGTAAAAAATAAATTGAGAATAATTTTTTAGTATTAACTTAGGACGTAGGGAAAAGGTCTCGTGTTTTGGAAAAGGTCTATTGAAAAATGTTGTGCACCGGTTGTTACTATTGATTGATCTCATGTTCTTTTATAACTTGTATTTTTTTAAAAAAAATTTATAGTTCCCTTGACTCTTGTAGATGTGAAAAAAAGAAAACGGAATTAGTAAACAAGAACGAAATCGGCAATAGTGTAACAAATCCGAGGCTAAATTCATAAGAAAATCCGCTCTAACGAGCACAAGACAAAGAAGTCAGGTGATAAAATAAATAACAAGAAATGAACTTGAACCTAAGACTTAGAACTCACAACACCTGCGTTCAGCTATGAAAATACTACACTTGGACACCCAGGAGCAGCAACAGCATCGGTATCGCGCGCAGACGAGATCTCCACTCGTTCAAGATCTAACTGCATCTTAATCACATTTTCATTGATTTGCAGAGCCTCCATCTCACCAAATGGCAGCTTCAGGTCCAAAGCTTGAATACCATCACTCACAGCTTCCCTCCTTTTGGCCTTCAAGAAAGGCCTGCAAAGCTCCTGAGTTTGCTTCATGTTCTTACCCAGCTCTACACCACTTTTCTGCAGCTCACTGAGTATTTCCTCATCGGTTGCAGCAAATTGACGGCTAGCTTCGTCATACTTGTTTCGAAGGATGGTCAGGCACTCCTTCTTCCAGCCATCATACAGCTCATTCACAGAGATCGATGCAGCAGTTGGTCTGTTCTGAACGCGCGACAAGTTAACACGAACTTTCTTTGAACCAGAAACCTGCTTCTGCAGCTGCTTCCGCATCGTTACTACTGTCTCCTGCAGATATTTGTTCTTCTTTTCAAGGATGACATCTGGTTCATCAGCTTCAGGCCATCCAGCTGTCACTACAAAGCCCTCCTTCTTGAGAACCTCCCTCCAAACATATTCAGAATAGTGAGGGCAGATTGGAGCGATAAGCCGTGTTTGAACATCGATAAATCGCAGCAGCAGATCCTTGTTCATCTCCGGCAGCCCAAATTTATTGTCAGAAACACGGAGAGAGCGACAGCAGAGCCTGTATTCATCTCTGGCAGCCTGGAGATTGTAAAACCCTGATTTCAGAGCTTCACGGAATAGATACTCGCTGTAATTCTTCTCTGTGTTCTTTACAGCAATATTGAGCTCATTTTCAAGAACCTGGTCAGCAAACGTAGATGGAGGCCCACTTCTCAGACCATCTGTAGCTAAAACCTCTTTTATCCAATTAATCTCATTGGTCAGTCGAAGGATCGCTTTATCAGCTGTATCATCGACAAAGTTTGCATCATCCATTCCATCGCCGGAATCTGCAAGTGCCATTCTCGTGGCATCAGCCCCATACTTCTCTACGGCTTCGCTAAGGGTCATGAAGTTTCCAGTGGACTTTGACATCTTTTCAGAGTTCATCTTCAAATGACCATTGCACCTGAATCCCACAGGCCAGTGTTTCTTGGGGAATATAGCAGTGTGGTTATAGATACTGAAGGTGAGATGATTCTGAATCAGATCCTTGCCAGAAACCCTCAGATCAAAGGGATACCAGTACTCAAACTCCTGCTTCATCTTGTACAGAAGATCAGAAGATATGGATGAAGAAACTGGGAATGGACCATCGCAGAACAGGAAATCCCAAACCTCATCTGTCAGCTCCTTGTGGTTTATCTCTTTAAGCAAATGGCACACTGTATAAAATGCCATATAGATGGTGGAATCTGACAGAGACTCAACAAGATACTGATCATCCCAAGGAATACGTGTTCCCAGACCAAAACTTCGAGAACATGCCCACCGGTCCAGCCAGCTAAGCGTCTGCTCAAAGACATGTCGTGCGTCTTCTGAGTACAGATTCATGCCAGACAAGCATTCTTCAGCTAATGCTCTCCATTCTGGTTCTCCATAAGTTAAATACCACTGATCGGTCAGAGCAACCACACACTCATCCCCTGATCTTGACATAACTTTTTTTTCTGGTTCGCTATACACAACTGCTTGCTTGCTCTCAAGAAGCTTGCCTCGGATCAAATTCTTCGATACCTGGACTGGCTTACCAGCATACTCCCCTTGAATCATGGTCCCCTCATAAAATCCTCCCTTGTATATTTTCTTCTTTGCCTCATCAAGTTTCTCTCTTTCATTCTGGCTCTTAATCTTCATCTCCCTGCAAATTTTCTCAGCCGACATATTTCCAAAGTCTGGATGGTTGATAATGGCAACGGCTTGGAAAGGCAACACCCACTCATCTTTCACCCCATACTTGCATCTCAGAGCTTGTTTAGATTTCAGATCCTCAAGAGCCATGAAATCATCAGGCGAATCACTGGGGACGCTAGTGACTATACCAGTTCCCTTTTCAGTGAGAACTGAGAGCATCGGCAGAGTATATATGATTTTATTCACAGCCAATGGGGACTTCAACGCTACCCCGATGAGATCCTGACCTGTCATCTCAACCAGGCAGGTCGGCTTTTCTGGAATACGAGACAGCTGCTGATATGCCAGATTAAGTGCTGCCCTCTTCGTCATTATGAAGACCTCGGTGTCGCTGATTTCAAAGGCTCCATAGTTTCCAGTAGGCAGGACCCAAGCGTTGGTCTGCCCATACATAGTCTCTGGCCTTAAGGTAGCAGCTGCAAGGTAGACTTTTTTGCCCTCCAAGCTGCTCATTGAGGGTGGAAAAGGCAAAAGAACCTCCATTTTGATCAAGGTGTATTCCTGCGGGACAACACCTTCTCCTGTCGAGCGATCATGGTCAGCACACGGCTGCCCGTCCAATGGGGAGTAAATTGTGTAGCGTTTATCTTTCACGATTTTCCCCATGTCTTTCAGTTTCTTCACCTGCCATCTCACAAAAGAATCAAAATAGGGGTTCTTATCCGTGGTTATAAATGTTCTTCTCCAGTCACACCCCAAGCCAAAAGCCTTCAAATCCTTCTCTGCCAGTGGTGGGAAGAAGTCAAGCCAGTGATAAGGATCTCTAAATTTCAAAATCTCTTCATCTTTCAGACCATAGCTTTGCATTATCTGCCATTGATACTTCACCACTCCAGCCTTAGCCACAACCTTTGATTTCTTTCCTTTGAATTTTCCGTCAGTGCTTTCACCTTCTGGTTTGGTCTCCTCCTTCTCATCCAGATCAGGAAACACAGGAGGATACCCATACGTTTCTACCTCTTTCCTCAGCTTATCCGCCGAGGCCTTGATGGGCATTCCTGTACAGTGGAATGCAAATGGCAGCAGCACATTCGCACCCCGCAGCCTGTGATATGCAGCTGCAAACATAAGTTTTGATAGAGAAAACGCATGGCCGAGGTGCAAATGACCGTTCATATAAGGGAAAGGAAAGTTGCCGAAAAACTTCTCCCCTAGTTTGGGAGCGCAATCCTTCGCCTCAGCCTTAAATACATCAGCTTCTGCCCACGCCTTCTGCGCTTTATTTTGAATATTTACAAGCAGATCTCTTCTTTCGCTGGACTCCTTCTTCTCTCCATCCGCCATATTAAAAAATTGCTAAAGACAAAAGTTGAATGTTATTGATGACAAAAGGTTTCAATATATATGCTATACACAGCATCTAAGCTATCCTAACTAGAGATGGTAAAGGAATTTCAAACCAACTAGAAAAAGGAAAATGATTCTCTATCTCTCCTAACAAGAAAGGGATTTGTTCAACAGTTCAAATTTCACATATGGATACCTAGCAAAATCAATTAAAGTACTTTTCAACACCAAATTTCAGTAAGAAAACATGAGTTACAAAACTATCATACAAAATTATTCATTTAAAGTACAAACGCCACAAAAGCAGATTAAGAAGATCAAAGACACAAACAAGGCTTGGGATACATTCCTTAATTGTATAATGCATAACCAGAGTTCCGTCACACACCAAAAAGTAAACAATACAATTATGATTAACAGAGATTACCAAGAAGAAGAAGAATACCCTAGAGACTGAATTAAGCCAAAATCTGTTCCACGGCGGCCCGAGCCCCAGTGCCACCGTGTGTTGCCGGAAACCAGACAGAGAAGCGGCGGTGAGGGCAGAGAATCTCGTCAAAGCCGCCAGGGTTTCTGAATAACAAAGAATCCTCTGTGAACAACTTCAACATACAATCTGAACTCATGAACATAACCATAGCTCTCACACAAACCATGGTCTACAACCAAACAAAAAAAAATCAATCTTTCACCTAATAATCCAATAAACAAACACACTTTTTCATTCAAAAGAGGCAACCAAAGCTATTAAAGACTAAAACCCCCTTCATACAGATCAGCAAATCACGTAACACGGATGTGAAAAAACGGATCAAATCAACTAAAGTCAAAATACAAACAGCAATTAGGCATAAGAGTTTCATAGAAATCGCGTTTTGCCCAGGAGATGAGAAAAATATTGTACCTTTCCGATGAGTGTGTAAACCCCTAGGTGCGGCCGTGTAGGGTTTAGAAGTGAGTAGCAGAAGAGAGTGGTGGATGCTGATATGGGGTTCTGTAGTATTGTTTATTGGAAATATTATCACCGTTGATTGAGTCCAATTGAGTAGCTATGGACCGTTGGATAGGCGGATATAGTTTCGTTGTATATATTATTATCATTCAACTTTTTTAATAATTATAAAATACTTATCTTGATATAATCATAAATGGAACTAAAATGGAATTAGAAGAGTTATTACTTCGATCAATAAATAAATTAATAAAAAGAATTAAAAAGGATGAAGAGAAAATCTCCTGAGAGTCCAACTTTCCAGACTTTCCATAAGAGTCTTTATACGTTTTAACTTACACAGTGTACCTTTTAATTTGAACTGTAAAATTTGTTATTTGAATTTTATTAATTAATGTTTTAATGTAAATTCATGAATTTTTGCATTAAAACATGTTTTACTACATGTTCACTTTGATACTATCAATGTTTTAACACAAAATAGTATCACTTGACCTTAAATATATAGTGGTAGTTCCATAACACTTAGGAAAGTCGAACTTTCTAGAGACTTTGCCAAGGATGAAACTACGTAGTTTTGACTAAAACCACCGCATAACTACCGCAAGTTCACCATATTCCGGCGCCTACCATTTTTATATTTTCATTTTTTTGTTTCTGTTTCTTTTAATCTACGAACTTTTAACCGTATATATAATATGGAGTTGCCTCTTTCAATATATATAATATATGGTATGCATATATTATAACATATTTTTATAGCATACTAAATAGTTTACGCCTTCTATTTTTACAAATACAACTCATTCCACCTTTAAAATCCCAATTTACACGCTAATTTACACGGTAATTTCAGTTTATCATGCTAATTAACACAATGTTACAGCACACAATTAACATGAATGCCACAATTATCCATAATTAATTAAGTATGAAAATATTACTATCACACACATGCCATATTAGATCAAGCATGTTAGAATGATGATTGAAATAAACCACGTACACGTACACGTACACGTACCCTAACACATGCAATTGTGTAAAGAATGTTTAGTGAACAAGATAAGAATGGAAAAATAATAATTGTAGATACTATCCATGTAATAAATTAAGTAATTCATCCAAATTTCCGCATGTTAAATTGATTTTATATAATAAACAAAATATTCACGGAGCTGTATAAATTTTGTATGTGTACCCATGTTTTGTAGGTATACTTCAATTCATTTTTATTTAATTCTATTTAATTTAGTTTGGTTTGAACTCACTAACTTACTCTAATTCAATTAAGATTATTTTCAGCAACATCTAAATATTTTATAAATTAAATTCAGTTCAGTTCAACTTTTCATTAAATTTTATTTAGTTAAAATTAATTATTTTGAATTATTTAGTTTAGTTTCATTAAGTTTTTTCAAATTCAATTTAAAAATTCAAATATTATTTAAGTGAATTTAAATTAGAATTTTGCAAATTTAATAAAACTGAACTGAATTATTAAAATTGCGATGAAACATTAAATTTGATTTAAGCTAACCCATATTTTAATCAAATGAACTTCATGTGAACTAAATTTAAATTCAACAAATACTAAATTATTAGATGGTTGATTACTTTTTAATCAAGTTTAGAGTCCACAAAGCTGAACTAAAATTGTAATAGAATTTAGAATACAAAAATAGGGGTGTAAATGTTTTTAATACAATAATTACATTACATGAATATAAGTTAATAAATTACTGTCAATTTTAGAAATTATGTAAAAATCACACACCACTTTCAAATTATGATACTTATACCGTCCTTAATCAAAATTCCGTTTTTTTCATATAACATTTATAGGTACTTTAGGAAAACAATTAGCATGATTAATACTATACACCTTAATTTATAAATGTAAATAGCTAAATTTAAATATGTTGCCAAATTAAATTCATATATTTCATAAGTTTTCTAAACGTACCGCACAACGTGCGGTTCATTACGCTAGTAATTAGAGAAATTTTAAATTTTGATATTGCTCATATGAAATTTCTGGTACATATCAAATTTTGATATTGCTCTGGATGTTGAACGCTACAGATCTCGTTTGGTTAGATCAATTGAAGGAACTGATTTTGAGGAAACGTTTGCACTAGTTGTTGAAATGTCTTCTGATCGCTTGTTTTTTAGTGTTGCTGTAATCAAGGGATGGAACTTTCGTCAGATGGATGTACTTAATACTTTTCTGCATGATTATCTTAAGGAGGAGGTTTATATGAATCCTCTTTCGGATTATGTTTTACCTGATCTTGGTCTTATTTACAAGTTTCATAAATCGTTTTATGGTCTTCGTCAAGTTCGTCGTAATTGATTTGCAAAGTTAGTTGAAGCATTGCTTGTATTGATTTGTTCAAAGTCTAGCTAATTACTCTTTGTACTCTTTCATGCAGAATGGTGTTGCTCTCCATCTTTTGGTATACGTGGATGATCTTGTGATCGATTGTTGTTCAGGAGATGTTTTGTCTACTTTCAAGAAATACTTGAATTCTTGTTTTCATATGAAAGATCTTAGAGTATTGAAGCATTTAATGGGTATTGAGATTGCTCGTTGGCCAGATTGTATGTTTTTCTTCTCAATGGAAATATAATTTGGATATTTTGGCTGATACTGGTTTATTGGGAGCAAAATCTATTGCTTTTCCGATGGAAACACGGTGTGATTTGGCGCACGCTGAAGGTCCTATGTATGATGATCCTGCGCAGTATCGACGTCTTATTGGAATGGTCATCTATTTGACCATTACTCGTCCAAAGTTGAGTTATTCGGTTCATACCTTAGCACAACTCATAAAAGAACCTCGTCTTGCACACTGGCAAGCTGCACTACGGATTTTGCACTATTTCAATGGTCATCTTTGTCAAGGACTATTTCTTTTGCCTCGTAATCGTTTACAGCTTATTGGTTTCTGCGATTAAGACTGCCCACAAAAGAGGAAGAGGAAGCTGATCTCTCTGGACAATACATCAAACATTTTATGCATGTGATACCCAAAGTAATTACTGAGATAGACAATGTACAAGTATTACAGGACATTGACATGGAAGAAATCAGAAGGGCTACTTTTGAACTCAACAAAGATGGAGCAGCTAATCAGATGGATTTTCTGGCCACTTCTTCACCAGTTGTTTGGACATCATTAAACATGATTTGCTAGAATCAGCTAAGGAGTTTATGGATGGGAACAAATTAGGGAAATTTTGAATAAGGGCGGTATAAATTTCATAATTTGAAAGTGAGGTGTACCCTTTACATAATTTCTAGAAAGGGCGATAATTTGTTAGCCTATATTCATGTGATTTAATTCTTTATTAAAGACATTTATACCTCTATTTTGTAGTTATAATTCAGTTCATTTTTATTTAATTCTATTCAATTCAGTTTGGTTTGAGCTCACTAACTTAATCTAATTCAATTAAGATTATTTCCCGCAACATTTAAATATTTTAGATTAAATTCAGTTCAGCTCAATATCATTAAATTTTATGAAGTTAAAACAAACTAAATTTATTTTGTATAATTTTAGTTTACTTTAGTTTCATCAAGTTTTTTCAAATTTAAAAAATATATATATTATTTAAGCAAATTACTGAATTATTAAAATTGGGATGAAACACTAAATTTGATTTAAATTAACCAACATTTTGATTAAATGAACATAAGGAAATTAATAAAATTGAACTTATTTAAATTCTTTCAGCGTGAACTAAATTGAAACTCAATATAAATAAAAAGTATTAGACAAGGCTGAATTAATTTTTAATCAAGTTTAGAGTCTACAAAACTGAACTAAATTTATAATAAAATTTAGACTACAGAACAGGGGTATAATTGTCTTTAATACAAAATTAAATTACATGAATATAGCCTAATAAATTACAGCTCTTTTAAGAATTATGTAAAAGTTACCCCCTCTTTCAAATTATGAAAGTTATACCGTCCGTAATCAAAAAAATTCCAACAAATTACCTAGAGCCCTTTCTAGCAACTGGTTGTAGGGGTGTTCAAAATTACCCAGCCCGATACCCAAAATACCTGAATGCTAATGTCCGGGTAATTATAAGTATAAGCGAGCCGGGTACCCGGCCTGATAATTATGTTTATAATAGTATTCGTGTACGGGTCACAAGAATTGAGTTTGCGGATACCCAAAATACCCTATCAAATATTTATGATCGTAATAATAAGATGATAACATATATGTTTGTTATGTTGAGTACTCGTAAAAAAATGTTAATGTATATTCTCTTATTTAGTGTTTTACATATTTTGGGTAACACATTTTTTTCATGTACATATTACATAGGAAAGAGATGTAATGAATAATTTTGGCTTATATTTGCATCATTTAAGCATCGTTAACGAAAAAGACACTATTTCTTGTAGTTATAAAAAAATTATGACTTAACTGAATGTAGTGGTTGAATTTTTAGATTTTTTTATGCTTACATATGTGCAAAATATAAAAATAATAATTTAGTAAAAGGGTTAAAGGGTACCCGGTACCCGGCCCGAACTTTTCGGGTACCCGAAAGTACGGATACCCGCATTTCCAGGTCAGGGTACGGGTCACATATTTTACTATCCGAAAGTGCGGGTATTCGGTTATGAACACCCCTAACTGGTTTACACTCATTCCCAAAAAACCCCAATCCCGCTACTTTAGGAGACTTTAGACCAACAAATTTATCTAACTTCCTAAATAAAGTCTATTCAAAAGTTATTATGGAGAGATTGAAAGTTTACATGCCGAGTCTCATTTCTGAAGAGCAGTCTGGATTTGTAGAGGGCAAAGACATAGTAGACAACATTCTGCAAATGATGAAAATGGCCAGACTGTTGTCAAAAAAACCAGAAGCATAATAATTTTATGGTCGAGTTAGATATGCAAAAAGCCTTTAACAGGATTTCATGGTCCTTCTTAAACTCTGTGAAGATTCATTTTGGCTTCTATGGCTCATTTGTAAAAACTTATAATGCAAAACATCAGAGCTGCTTGGTTCTCCGTAATCATTAATGGATGTGCTATTCGATTCTTCTGCTCAAGTAGAGGAATAAAGCATGTAGATCTCATTTCACCATTCCTTTGCAAATATTGTAATTGAACCTTTCTCAGGGGGAATAACGAAGCTTTTCAGTATACAGTATATGGAGCACTTCACTATACCGAGGGCAGTTGGTACTACCTCTAACTTGGTGTATGCTGATGATACTGCTATTTTTATAAATGGCAGAAACAAGAACTTGATATGATTGAAAGCATTTCTACATGCCTATGAAGCTGCCTCCGGGCAAAAGATCAATTTTCAGAAATCTGAATTTTATGCGCATCCAATAACTGGAATTGTCAGAATGAGAGTCATAAGAAGAATTCTTGGAATGAGAAAGGTGTAATGCCATTTTTCTACCTTGGTGCACCAATTTTTAGTGGCAGAATTCTTGTCAAATATCATCAACCACTCTTGGAGAGAATGGAAAAGCCACAACAAAACTGAAAAACTATGTGGCTATCAACTGCTAGTAGAATTATCTTGATTAATCATGTCATCATGACTACCCCTACACACATCTTCACAGTTTTTCAACCTTGACTTCAAAATTCTTATGGGGAGAATCTGAATTTGTACAGAAAAGGAGCTTAAGGAGGTGGTCAATACTTACACTACCAACAAATGAAAATGTGATTGGCTTCAGGGACATTAGGGCAGTGATTGGAGCCTTCTCATGCAAGCTTTGGTGAAAATCACATAAGAATGAAACAATGTGGTCCAAATACTTGTGGTCCCTCTCCGATTTCTACAAAATATCACATACCTTGACCAGAATCAATGCTATCACTGAATATGCTGACTCCCGGTCTCAGATTATTTGCAGGATTGGTAAAAACTCTTTCTGGGATGCAAACTAGCTAGGAATTAGAGCTATATACTATCACTGGCCTTAACTTCTAGAGATACCTTTTTCTGACATCTCAGTAGCTCAGTTCTTCACTATAAATAATTTTTATTCTAACCAATTGGAGCCTACTCTGGCTACCAATATCTTCTCCCTTTTGCAGGAAGCTGAATAATAATCCACTCATGAAGTCAGACTGATATGGACGCTAGGATGGGAAGGATTTCTCCATTAATTCAGCATATCAGAGTTTAAGAGAAAAGAAGCCTATCAATGATCTCTTTCAACCAGCATAGAAGTCTCATATTCCAAAGAAAATTTCTATTTTCTTATGAAGAATGAAAAACAAGTTACTCCCATTTGATGATACACTGCTTAAACGTGGCTTAAATTTACCATTTAAGTGTATGCATCGTCCCATCCCTGATTCTTTACACCATTATTTTATGCATGCTCCAGCAGTTTAAAGGTTTAGGACCATTTACATCCAATCTTGATTATACAGCCCTCACACTTTCATCAACTTCCCGCTATACTGAATATCCTATAAGGGTCTCTCTAAAATCCACACTCAAGTAATCATTCTGGAACATGTAGATTAAGAGAAATAAACTCTTCTATGATGATAAGAAATTCACTGCAGCTAGAATATGTGGCAAAGTTATTAAATAGGCAACCCTTATACTTACATCTCATCCATTGACAGGGAACAATGAGAGTAACCAATTTTTAATTGATGCTGGTCTAGTGCCTTTTCTCAGACAGAAAAGACCTAGATTAGTAAAAATTATTAAATGGCATTCTCCTGATTTTGGCTACAAAGTTAATGTTAACGCAACCTTCAAAAATGGAAGTTGAGTGATAGGAGTTATAAAAAAATGTTAGTGGTTCAACGGTCTTGCTCAAAATGATTTATCTATTATGTGACTATCCACTGCATGCTGAACTATTGGTCATTAAGCAAGGTTATATTGCTACTTAGAATATGAATATTGATCAATTTAGTGTTGACTCTGGCTTTGCTCAAGCAGTTAATGGCATTAGGATACCTGAAAAATGTGTTTGGAGATATTACTCCCTTTGATCAGAATTGCATAGTTCATTTCAGGTAGGGAACATGTTAACGCGTTTATTTACGGAGGCTAATAATTCTGTAGATTTCTTAGCAAAATGGAGTTTGAATTTGAACTTAAATGAAATTATAACTATGGATCAAGCTCCTGATATACTAAGAGGCGTCATTAAATTGGACAAATTAGGCATGATTTCTGTTAGAGCCTCTTATGGCCAATGATTACTAGAAAAGGTACTACAAGTATGTGTTGTGATGCAGGATATATCTATACCGGGACCAACATCTCCATAACTCAGCACCAAAGGAAGGCATGGTAGAGCTGGGAGCACATTTATTCCTCTCTCATTTCTTCTCTTAATGCTGATTAATACTATTCAAATGGAACTTCTGGCTTTTCATCTATGGCTCTTCATCTCTGGCTACAGCAGAAAACACTTTTACAGACTCAAACTTCAATAGAGGATGCATACAAACCCTCATCAATTCAATTGGAGTCACCTGCTACTAACACATTCTTACAAGAGGCTTTTTTGTATAAATAGACTAATTCTATGGTTAATACTCTTGAGTTAATCCTTTGGATGGTTAAATTGTACTTTATTTTTTGCTGAATTGCTAAATAAGTTGCTCCTCATTTGTGTTTTTGACACAAGAGGATACACACTCCCATAATTTGATGTAGTCTGATCTTGTCTAATGTAGGCTATTTTTTCCTTCTTTTTGGGAAGCATATTGCTTCCAAGAGCTAAGCTCTATTTTGTTAACACTATCTACGGTCATTTTTTGGTCCCCACCTATAGTGGTTTAATTCAAAAAATGGAGAATTTCTAATGGTTTATTCAGTCAGTTTAGTATTATTCATTCATTAGGGTTATAATTATACCATATATAATAAATTTTAAAAAAATTGAACTATTTCAGTTCAGTTCAGTTCATTCTATATTTTTTCAGTTAAATTCAGTTCAGTTAAATATATATTTATATTTTTTAAGTTTAGTTTAGTAAAATATATATATTTCAGTTTAGTTTATCAAAAAAAACTCTAGAAAAATATGGTCTTAGTTATAGCTGGAGAATATTATATGGTCTACCATTATATTTTTAATGCGTTAAATAAATTTAATAAATTAGAAAAATTAGAAAAAAATTTAAGACAGACGAAGATGACGTGTCATTTCCTGGTGAAGCAAATTTTCTTTTAATTTAACAAAGTGGCACTGTTTTAATTTTAAAAAATTAAATAGATCTACTATAAATTTACTAACTACCGAACACACAATGTATCTTAATATATTCATGTGATAATTGTAGAAAATTATCCGAAATACTAAAAGACCTTATATATTTTTAATTTGATTGTTTTAATTTTAATCTGCTAACGACTATATCTATTACATGTGGCTTCTCTATTTTTTAATATTTAATTCAAGTTTAAACTTACCATTTTAAAAGCTTCCTTAAGAAATCCAAGAATACAAACTTATCTCGAAAGAATCCAGTTGTTTTTTTATAATTGATTTGATTTAATTTTTCTTTCAGCATTGTTGATATACAAAGTAGTATGATAAAAATTCATTAATTGTTTTTCCAGGCAATCATTATTTGTTGAGTTTGAGTTTGGAGTTAATGCATTGCAAAAGTAAAAGGCAAAATTTGATTTTAGTAGAGTATCTTTTATACCGATCACAACTTATTTTTATCATTGCAATTAGAATAATAATTTTGAAGAATTATCAAATAAGCCAAACACGTAGTAAATCTTTTGGATGAATTACTGTAATAACTGGCCTGGACCAATAGTGAAACAAATGAGGCCTGCGCCTCAAGCCTGAAAATTCAACTAATCTTTTAGACCCAAATTTTTTAAAAATTACAACTATATATTAAAAAAATCAATATTTTGAGCTTGTTTTTAATTAAAATACAAGTCTTATTTGGGCCCATTTTAAATTTAAAAAAAGCCTTTCAAAACCTCTTTTTATATACTAGCTAAATATCATCGTGCGTTGCACGATATATTTATTCTTTTTAATGTAAATATTATGAACAAACTTATGAAGATCGAGGATAAAGTGTTTAAAGAAAAAAAAATCAATCTGCAATTACCAATATCGGGAGCATAAGAGGAAGAGAAGGCACCGTTCTTTGCTTGATATCCTTGGTGTCATGTTTTAAATGTTATGCATTTCCTGCCATTCATATATCATTAATTTACCATTACCATCTAATTTATAACTAATTCCTGAATATAAAACACAATATTTAACATTAAAAACATACACATTATATAAAATATAAAATATATAGTGATTGATTACCGAGAATATACCTGTAGTTACATTGGTTATTCCACTACTAGGTGAACGTCCTCTTCTACGAATAGAAGTAGTAGGATTTTAAACTTGATTCATTGGATCTGCATTAGTAGGATTTGGACTCATTGGATTTGCATTTCCTGCCATTCATATATTATCACTTTACCATTGCCATCTAATTTTGAACCATTTGGATATATAAAATCATAAATTCCTGTATTTTTGGGTGTCAAAGACATCATGTCACATTTACTATCACACACTATATAAAATATGTACATTGATTATCGAGAATATATTTGTAGTTATATTGCCTTTTCCACTACCACGTGGGCGTCCTCTTCTACGAAGAGAAATAGTAGGACTTGAAACTTGATTCATTGGATCTGCATTAGTAGGATTTGAACTCGTTGCATTTGAGTTAGTAGGATTTCAAACTTGACTCATTGGATCTGCATTAGTAGGATTTGAACTCATTGCATCTGAGTTAGTAGAATTTGAACGCGTTAGATCTGCATTTAATCCCATTCATATATCATTAATTTATCATTGCCACCTATTTTTGAATCAATTCGAAATAAAAAACCAAACATACATGTATTTTTGGGTGTCAAGGACATCATGTCACATTTAAGTCTTTTGAAAATTGTATTCATTGGAATACATTGTTGCTCTAGGGGTGGTTGTCCTTCATTAAATAATTGCATAACTTGTTATTTGTGTAATCTGTAACTATATTCAAAACAAATAGTTCATTCTAAAATATATGTAGAACTGAAATTTCAAAATAATTATTGGCAGGTAAACAAACAAATACACATTCACACACATTAACACAACTAATTAACACTACCAGTAATCACATTACAAAATTATAACACATGTTTTCATAAATTAATAATAAAAACAAGCAGATTTCTTCTTTCGCTGGACTCCTTCTTCTCTCCATCCGCCATATTAAAAAATTGCTAAAGACAAAAGTTGAATGTTATTGATGACAAAAGGTTTCAATATGTATGTTATACACAACATCTAAGCTATCCTAACTAGAGATGGTAAAGAAATTTCAAACCAACTAGAAAAAGGAAAAGGATTCTCTATCTCTCATAACAAGAAAGGGATTTGTTCAACAGTTCAAATTCCACATATGGATACCTAGCAAAATCAATTAAAGTACTTTTCAACACCAAATCTCAGTAAGAAAACATGAGTTACAAAACTATCATACAAAATTATTCATTTAAAGTACAAACGCCACAAAAGCAGATTAAGAAGATCAAAGACACAAACAAGGGCTTGGGATACATTCCTTAATTGTATAATGCATAACCAGAGTTCCGTCACACACCAAAAAGTAAACAATACAATTATGATTAACAGAGATTACCAAGAAGAAGAAGAGTACCCTAGAGACTGAATTAAGCCAAAATCTGTTCCACGGCGGCCCGAGCCCCAGTGCCACCGGATGTTGCCGGAAACCAGGCAGAGAAGCGGCAGTCAGGGTAGAGAATCTCGTCAAAGCATCCAGGGTTTCTGAATAGAGCGGGCTCGATTGAAAAATGGCTGCTTGAATAAGCAACCAATATTCATGGGCTAAAATGAGCTAGCCCATTAATTTGAAAATTTTAATAATATTCAGATAGTACATTAAATACCCATTTGATCACAAGGGGTGGTTTTCCAATACATAAAATAAACTCCGAAGAACACAAGAATATGGTTTAAAATACGTGGAAAAAATCTTCTACAAGTTTCACTTTCATCTACTAATTCGGGCATGTTTGTCTGACCTTATTTCTTATTGATATCAACTGAACTGAATTAAACTGAACTGAAGTGAAAATAAATGTGTTGAAAAATAAAATCAGCATGTCTAAATTTACCTAAATTTAATCAAATAATATTTTTTCAAATTGAATTGAATTGAACCGAACTGAATTTAATTGAATTGATCTACTTGTAAACTCTAACAAACACGACCTTAATCTCAAAAATTAAACATTTTTAAATTGAAATGTTGTTCATTTTTAACATAAACATGATATAAATTACATTTCAAGTTAAAAATTATATATACATATTTAAAAGATGTATATGGTTAAGTAAAAATGTACATCTTTTGCCATAATTTATATAGGCTACTTTATCAAGTACTCTCTGCCAGTCTGCTTATCTGTTGTTTTCCTTGTAAACGGTATAGTCGCGTTATGGAAAATTCCCTCGAATTCTAGTCTCTATTCTATGATTAGTATGGGAGAAATTAAAGTGGTCGACCAATGAATTGTGTTATGTTATGCTGCTTGTCGAATTCATGTGTCCCAAATCAACCGATTTGTGTATAACATAATATGAAATCCTCTCAAGCAACAGACATTATAGCAGAACAAAATGATACATATGTGGATGACATTGATGATTGTATCAACTAATAATGTTCTGAAATGTTACACATAATACTTGATTATTTTTGTATCAACTGATATTTGCTAATCGTAATCCATATCAATAATGATAATAACGCGCTAAGTATATGTGGTTGGCATATGTAGACGTGCTCAATACAAGAACATACTACCAGTCAAGTAACCTCGGTGATGTTAATGTACATATGACGTTTTGGAAATTCATCATTAGTGGCATTTAGTCGAGGAACAAATATGAACGGTTGGCCTGTAATGACTCTCGTACAGTATTGTCTAATTGTTCACCTTTATGAATCTCTGTTTGGAACAACGAAGAGAACTAGTTCATTTCATTCACGCGGATCTCACGAGTTGCAATTCCAGTTACAGTTGCTTATGCACATGACGTGAATCCAGTAACATATTAGAACAGAATATAATTTGATGATTCAAGCAAATATTCAATGGATTTGGGTTTAGGGTTAATGTTGTGGGTTGTGGGTTTTAGGTTTAGGGTTTAAGGTGACTAAGAAGCGATACCGTTAGCACATTCGACAACAGACGTACGGCAAATCAAAGTCGCTAGCTAACATAAGTTGTTAGCGAATTGGAAGGTGAAATCGCTTCTTCGTAAGATCCATGCGCGACAGCGATATACGATGTCTTTTTCTGTATTTGACGATGGGCGAATGGGAGAAGCGAATTCGTAACGAAGACTGACTTTGAAAAAATATTTAAACTTGTTTTGCGGGCGGGGAGATCAAAATCCCCAAAACTTCCAACCGCAAATCCCTAAATCCGTAATCGCCGAAAGTTGCAGAGATCACCATGGGCCGGAGCAAACAAGCCGGAAGAGACGTCACCCACCCACTCCTAAGCGCAGGAAGACCCCACCGTCACCGAATCCACCGCGGCGACGCGCACAGAAAAGGAGGAGACCCTCGCCGGAGAAATCCTGCGCAACCGACCGGAGTTCCTGCAAGTCAACCGGCCGGAACTGCATCCCAGGGTGCCAGTACTTCATCACAGGCACACCTAACGCCGCCATTTCAGCCAGGCACGCCCTACCGCCGCCACTCCATCCCAGGCCGTCCCGAACACCGAGGAGAATGACGATGGGGATGAGGAACAATCCCTATTCGTTAGTCCAAAAGCAGAGGAGATGTATGAGCGCTTCTCCCGTAGATCATGTTGAATGAAAGGGTGTTCGACGCCTCTGGGATAGGTCCTTTGCATTTTGATAAAATTGTTGAGTATTTTAGAGCCACTCACCTATATGGGATGCTAATTTTGAATGAGCCGGTTCATAAGGACGAGTGTCTGCAATTTTAAGCTAATCTTAGGTTTGAGAAGGGGGCCGAAGAGGCAACAACAATGGTTAGGGGTGTGACATTTGTGGTAGATAAGTTCTTCATTAATGAGGTCATAGGATGCCCTTATGTGTCGAGCGAGAAATTGAGGCCAGTGGATCCAAACGGTCCTTATGAGATATACCACACTCAAAACTTCCCAACCTTGTCGGATTCGAACCCCTTAGAACATGTGCGCATGCGTAGAAAGTACTTTAAGACGCGTAGTAAGGTGGTAGGTTCACCGAAGAAGTACAAGATTAGCGACCTTACTCAAGAGGAGAGATTGGATTTCGAGTTCATATGCATGAATATCTCATGCCTTTGGGTGGTCATCCATGTGAGCCAACCATAGCCAATTTGATGTTTTTCTACTACGTCATGGAGGGTTTGAAGATCAATCCCGGGTATATCATCGTCAAGTACATGTTGAAGCGTGCAAAGGACAAATTGGATGAGAGGATACCTTATGGCGAACTTATAACCGCGATGATGAAGAATAAGGGTGTTAGACTGGTTAGTAGGGCCGAGCCATTGAAATACTACGATGAGGAATGGCTACGTCATAAGGGATTGGAGATCAATGCCGATGGGTTGGTGTCGAAGAAGGGCGATGGTGCTTCGAGTTCTCGCAGTCGTGGTGATTTGAGTCCTGGTAAGTTTAACTTAATCATACCTTTTATGTTTTTTTGTGATCATATTTGTGTAGTAATTGTTTTGATCACGTTTGCAGGTTGCGATATGGAGTGGCGTGAATGAACGGTTGTGCTTCTGGGATAGCTTTCAACATAACTATAAGAGGTGAAGTTGGACGTCGCAAATGAGAGGGAGGAAATAACGGAGTTTGCCAAGATGCTAAATTTGGAACCGGATCTGAGCGACGAGGAAAGGAAGCCATATTTCTCTGTTGAACCTTTGCCACCTATGAACGACGATCCTGAAGTGGCGGCGACCCATGACGATGACAGTGAGGAAGAAGGTGAAGGCCTTGCTCAGGATGAGGAAAAAGGTGTCGGACCCACTCACGATGGCTAGGAAGATTGTGCAAATGGTGGCATCGACACTTCACATAACCTCAGCAAAGAAGATAATTAGGACGAAGACAATGATGCATTCAAAGTGTTCTTCTGAGGAGAGCGGAGTCAATCAGTGGGAGGACGAAGAGTCGTCCGAATTAGATAATGAAGAAGAAGGCACTGACTTGGTTATGAAAGAGCTTGATGATGGAAGCGATGAGGACAATGAGGATGAAGACGATTGATCGCGATTCTTATCATAAAGTAGTTACTCTTTGTTTTGTAATCTCAACTCAAAAGAATCAATTGTTGCATGATTTAGGCCCCGTTTGGTAGTAAGAGGTTATAAGAGGTTTGAAGGAGAGTTTTGGTTTTTTTGCTAAAAATAGATTTTTGACCGGTCAAACAGCTACTTATGGTGTTTGGTGAGATAATGAATCACCTAACTGTTTGATCCAAACCTCTCAATTTGAAAACGCTTGAAAAAACTGTGTTTCCAACTTAACTCAACAATTTATATTACCATTTTCCTTTTTATCTTTTACTCTCAGCTTTCATGCGTACGAATTCTTTCAAACATTTTTTCCAGTAACTGAACACAATATTTTTATTTCTTATTATCCTTTTAAAAATTGCAAGTTTTTATATTATTCTTGTAAGAATATTAACTAAAAAAATATAAAAATCTTATATATGTTAATAAAAAATACCTCAAAATAAATAAAAATACAACAATTATTAGACAAGCTTTTCCATACTTTTAAATAGATCACACAGTAGTCAAACTAAACAAACCTTATAATAAATTTTAATTATTTTCATTTTCTAGAACAATAAATTTTAATTATCTCTAATAAATATAAAATATAAGTATTAAAAATATTTTTCATACTTCAAAATAAGATCACACTAAATTTATAAAACTAATGATAAATTTTATTTATTTGTGTCCATTTTTGTCATTTAGCATAACAAACAGCTATCCGCTATTTATTTTTTACCAAACACTCATTTTACAAACAGCTAGTCAAAACAACTAATACAATCCGCTAACAGCTAACAGCTAGTACAATCCGCTAACAGTTAACCGCTAGTTCACAAACGGGGCCTTAGTTATTAATTTGCAATCTAATCATTCATTTCCATTCTACTACATGCTCTAAAAATCTCAAGTCAAAATTAAAATTTGATGAATGTGCATATACGACATTAAGTAATAAAAGCTAGCGTGCTAGCATGCGATTTTGCTTCTCGCTTCGCTTGCAGTATAGAAAAAGGAACGAAATCGCAAGCAAGTTTGCCTATAAACTTATCATGAAGGTGAACTCGCTTCCACGTTCATGAGACCGAGGCAAATAGGCGAGGTCGTAAACATAAAGCGAATGCAGTTGCGAACTCGCCAGTGCCGATGAGGAATGCCAAATAAACACAAGTACCAAACCATTTAAAATGACGACGTTTAAATAATAGGTGAACAAAAACTAGCGATGTCATTACTAATATAAGCTCCTTGCGAACGAAGTGGCGATTTCGCTTCTAAGTGAGAATTAGGGTTTATAAACCTAAGTCTGAGTTGCAAATAAAAGCGAGATCGTTTCTTATGTCGTTAGGAGACGAAATGGAAAACGAGTTCGCCACCAGGTTGTGTCATTATTCCCACATCGGTGTATTAGATGCCAAATGATCAGTATATATGTGGATGCAAAATAGAAGGGCTTGATAAGTCGCCGACCCGCGCAAATTACCCATGAAACACCATGCATACTCAATACATACTTGGGCCTTAATCATACTTGGGTCATAACAGAATGATATATGAATAGTACCACTAGACTAGGCCAACGGCCCAAAGACCACCATTTTTAATAGGGTTAGTGAACTAGTAACTCTATTCGCTTGTTGGGCCGAGACTACCCATAGAACGTAGAAGCGAATTCATATCCTTGGTTCGCTCACTCACGAAATAGGAAGTGAACTCGTAACCAAATTTAATGTATAGTCAACGTTTGGGGGCAGACGCATTCAATATCAGATCCCCAATTTTTTCCACCCAAAATTTACAAATTAGGGATTCTTCTGCGATCCGTCGGCTCCCTCCGACCATTCCACCGGGGTTTCTGCTCCCTCATCTCCAACGGTCATCAAATTCGTAAGTCTCTCACCTCCCTCTTCTTATTAATCATTGATTTCGATGGCATGTTCATGATTCTCGATGTGTTGCTCCATATGTTGATTTTTTAGTAATTTTTTATGTGGTTTCAAGCATAGGATTCATGTGGATATATTTGTTAGGTACTTTAGATAATCAGAAACATGCCTCCAAAGGGAGGCCGCTGGAAAATCGAACGAAGTTGTTGATAACAAAAATGCCCTTAAAATTATTAGATCTAACAGATAAATTTAACGAAAGTCTAAAATTATACATTTTCATAATATTGGGTTTTAAATATTGATCATTTTGAATATTGAGTCATAAAATTGACATTTCAACCAATGTTAGAATCATTTTTTGAAATTTAGTCAACAAAATAATAGGTGTGAAGTGTTTGGGCCAAGTTTCAGTTTTGAAATTCAGTTTCTCGTTCCCCCTCATTCTAGGGTTTAGCATTCAGGCCTAATTTGAATTCGTAAACGGATGGTAAGTATGTATTTGTGGCATGATTTCAGATTTAATTACTGATTAAGATTGTGATTTCATGTTGATTAGAAGTTAAATATGGAAATGGAATAATTTTGATTTCACTAGTTAAGCTCCTTAAAATGGACATGGAAAATGAATAAATTCCAGATCTATATTCCAAAGTCATGCGAATATATTCAAATTTCAGTCATTTCATTTGAAATGGGAAGTAAAATTGACTGAGTAATGCTGTTATTATGAAACGTGCGTAATAACAATCTTCCCTAATTGTAGTAATGATTTGAAACGTTTCAAAACGAAAATGCAATTGACTCGGAAAATTTGAATTTGTAGCAACTCTACTTATAGCATGCTTGCATTCCAGAACCAATACACAAAACATTTCTGAGCTATATTTTGGCATATTACTTGTTCAGGTGTGATGGCCATTACGCGCAGCAGATCGTCAGCATCAAGGATCGGAGGCAACATCGATGTGTTTCAGCTGATTTTAGTTTGGCTGCCGTTGATCGACCTTGCCCGTGTCCGGTGCGTGTCAAGGGTATTCCGTGACACCATCCCCGGCGAGTATTTCAGAAATGCACGAGCGGATGCTGTAAAGAGCGGAGGCCAGATCTGCTTCTCGTTTAAGCCGCCGAAGCTGCTCGAGTTGGGCTATTTCTCCGACCAACACGAAGGGTACGTGAGTTACCTGAATGAAACCCTTCAATACATCAAACAGTCGGTAGATGTTAAGAGTGTCCTGAGTTTTCATTCTAGTAAAGGTTTGATTGCACTTACGAGGTTGAGATCTAATTTCAAGCATGAGGTGTTAAGGGTTTGAAAATTGATCTACCCCCCCTAGATCTCCCCAAGTCAGTAGATGATGGTTTTATTTGTGTCAACATTGGATTTGATCCCTTCCGGCCTAATGAGTATAAATTGGTATGCATTTGGAGAGTAGATTATTTAGTGAATTTTGTGATTTATGATTCGGTCACTCAGTCGTGGATTACTTGTAACTACAACGTACTCCTCGACACTGACCCTGACACTGATGAGGTCATCCAAGATGTCATGTTCGACATGGGGGTGTTTTGGCGAGGGAGGTTCCACTGGACCAAGGAACGTGACGGGGGCTTTTGCTGCTTGGATTTAGAAACCAGGACGGAGCAGAACATGCCGAGTCTTGCGATTGAGAAGGAGGTCGAAGATGAACAGCCTGACATTTTCTTCTTTGGAGTTTCGGGTGTTGATTTGTCGGTCATTGTCCAGCGTGGTAGCAATTCACTTAAAGTCTTTCAGTTAATGCCTGACTATACCGACTGGATAGCCAGGTATGATCTGGATCTGTCTCCGTTGATAACTCAAAACCCGTCAATGCTCCATGGCGGCGGCATCAGGGAAACTGTTTCCGTGCTTGGTGTTACTGTCGGCCTCGGTCCAGTGTTCATCGTGTCTCTGCCAAAGAATGTCATTGTGTACTGTGACAGTGAAGGAAGAGTGATCAACAACAAGGTTTACTCCGGTGAACTTAAATGGTGGGATGCCTTTGAGTATCAAGAGAATTTGGTTGATTTGGATTTGGTTGCAGTTTAGAGCTTGAACTAGCTATATTTACTTTTGGTTTTCATTTTGAGACATTTTATCTTTTTAATAAGCAAAGTACTTGGTGCAAGAAATAACAAGATCAAACATCCTGATTTGCATAATGAAAAGAATTTGAAACATCCTGATGTGCATTTTATTCAATGTCATAGTATATCAACTTCTTTTAAATGAAAAAAGGAGCAAAAGAATGCCAGGCTTACATAATAAAAGAATCATCAAATATCAACATCTATAGCAATAATCTACCCAGAAATCCCACATGTATCATAAAAAATGGCTCTTAACAATAACAATGACCATATTTTTTATCTGCAACAAAGAATCAAAGAATAATCATCATAGTAATAATACCTACAAAAAATTCTTCTGCTATATCCCGCGAGAAAATGACGACGATCCCCCTGCAGCATCGACCGGGGTCCACCCGGAGATGGTGTACAGGCTCTGATCCAGCCAGCTCAGAGTAAGGCCACTCCCATCTTCATCCTGTCGCATAACCTTAAAGTTCTCAAACTCGTACATCTTCAACAGCATCTGGCTCTGAAGCAGCTCCCTTTCTCCTGTCCTAATGCATCTGAAGCCCCCCTCCTCCATCACCCGACGCCACCTGGCGAACCCCTGGTGCCTGTCCAGCCTCTCGACACCTTCACAGGCGATGATGCTCCTGATTTCCCTCCCAAACATCTCCTCGATCCTCCTCCTGATCATCGAGCTCCCATTCATGTCAAGAGAGTCGAAAATGGCAGAATAGTACCTCAGGGAATTGCACAGCCTGGTCTGGAAATCAGGCTCATTGTGATCAGCTTCCTGCTCAGCAACAAGAACAATGGTGGGATTCACGCTTCGAATCAGGCCGAGAAAATCCCTAAGAATCTGCCCTGGATTTCCATCGTAAAGTAGCTTGTGCAGCTGGGAAATGCAGTTCACTGCAACACATTCCTTCTCCTTCACATGAAGCATCCACAGCCTCACATCTTCCAGCCTGTCGACCACCGGGTGAAATTCAAAAGGCAGGTTCAATGATTCAGCAAATCCAGCCAGTCGGTCGCCTGTTTCGATCAAATCCTGCTTTGATTCACCAATTCCAGTAACCCTAACATGGCTGCAAGGAGGGTTCTTCCTGGAAGCTAGACTCTGGAACAAGCTAGGCCACTGAAGCCCTTGCTTCACATCAAAGTCTATGATATGAACCCTATCTTTCCCTTCAAATGCTCTCAAGATCATCTCATTGGAGGTGAAATGGATGAACCTGGGAATAGGGCTGACCTGGTTCAACAGCCTGAGTGAAGTCCCGCCCCAGTCATCATCAACGCGATCCAGCTCCCGAGGAGGCTGGATGGTGAAAACCTGAGGCCAGAACCTGGAGATTCTTAGTGCAAGAGCTTCAGTGAAGTAAGCGCTGAGACGGGCCAATGGTGATCGCCCTGACGGAGAAGCAAGCTCCCCTAACCTAGCTATGAAATGGTTCACTCCTGGAATGTTCTTCGAAGAAATCGCTTCAGCACAAGCTACAAGCAAGCTCACAAGCTCAAACCCTTCATTCTCCACCTGAGCTTCCTCCTCATTAACCCCTGGATTCCCTGCAACAGCTGCCTCAGGGATGGTGATGCCAGCTGGATTAGTAGTGGTAACCGCCCTTCTCGACCCGTTCCCCGAAGAGGGATTGTTATCAGGCCTGAGAACCAAACCATGGCTATCTGATGAAGCACTCGACCCCGAAGCCTCCCTTCCTTGATGATGATGACTACCTGGTTCAACCTTCCTGTCGCCCAGATCGGTAACTCGGGTCACCACAGATTCCACCCATGGAGCAGCACCACTGCCTGCAACAAAACACACACTCTCCTCTTCTTCACCAGGGCAGGAAATCCTGAATGGATGATGTGATGAAGATCCAAAAGGGGGCTGCTGCATCCAAAATGAGCCACTGATCATCATCTGCTGCTTCTTATCTTCCTCCTCCTCTTCCTCTGGGAAATCCTCTGGTGCATTCCTCCTCTTCCTCTTCAGACAGATGTCATCTTCCTCGCGGTGCTCGGCAAACCTCTTCAAGCTCCTGGTCCTGTCCCAGAAGTCACTGCTCCCGGAAGGGGGCAGCCTGATGCTGTTACTCCTGGACTCGATCGCCTTCTGATCGAGGGAGATTCTCGGCGCATCTTTCCTCGCGAACCCGCAAGGCAAGTCAAGCCTCTGCGTGCTCATTGCCTGGAAATGGTGGTGGAAATTCGACGGCGACTCGCTCCTCAACCTCGGCGACAATAATGTAGAAGAAGAAGAGCACCCAGCCAACATTCTTTAGGCCCTATCCCTCCTCTTTCTTCCACCTTCTTTTTTCTGTTTTTTCCCCACTCTCTCACAAACTCTCAGCCCAAGGTTCCAAAACAAATTGAAAACAAACAAAGAATGTTAAATAAGGTTTGATCTGCCTTCTCTACTGTGTGAGTGTGTGAAAATGTTTCAGAACAAACAAGAATAGGAATCCGATGGGGTTTAGAAACAACAACACCTATGGGATGTGTGTCTGTGTGTCCTATATGGATTAATCAAAGATTTTTATGTGCAATAAAAGAATAATCAATCAGCAAATTGGGAGTGAAAGAATGAAAGAATGGAAACAAATATGAGTACCTACAAACTAATCATCGGATTCCCAGAAACCTAGACAAATTCCATCAATGGATCATGAAGAACAGCTCAAAAAAATGTCACCTTTTTCACAGAAACTGAAACAACAACATCCCCCATCCCTTTCCCCCCACCCCGGAGAATCAAACACAAGAAGAACAGCCCAGAAAAATCATATGAAACAACTGTCGATTTCTGAGAACCCCACAAGCCGGAAAAGTCACACACTATTTCGGTGCCGAGTTTTTATATATATTGACAGGGCTGCCGGAGAGGGAAGAATAGAGTATGATTTTCACCTGGGGGGATGGGTAGAAAATGGGTGCGGTGGGAAATCGGGGCCGTAGGATGGGGATCGGACGGTGAGTAATGGGGGCTCAGGAAATATGACCGTTGGTACATTGTCGGGGAAATCAGACCGTTAGCGTGTACGGAAGTGTGGTCCGGCACACGTGGATGTCTGTGAGTATCCGTTCAGTGGACCGTTGGTACATGTCATCATTTGCTCGAAACTTCTTGAGAAAAAGTACTGCCTGGTTAAAAAAGTAAATAGTCCTCCTAGTGATTATAGAAGCTAGAAATCAAATAATATTATATTTTGATGAGCTTTTCTTAGAGATGTAGGCATAGTGTTGAATGTGTCAAACATTAACTACCTGATGTAAGGCTCTGTCCAGTTGAACTGCTTGCTATCTGTTAAAATTACTTGAATTGGTTGGACCTGATTAGGAACATTCTTTTATCATTTGGCAATTTCTTTAAGTGTTTGAAGTAAATTTAAGGGACATATCGTTAAACACTACATTAGCTTATCCACCACTATGACGTTGGATCTTGTTAACTTGAACTTATCAGGAGATTAATGTAATGTAATTCAATCTAGTTTAGTTTAACAAAAAATAAACTAATACTGATTTAATATTTTGGTACATTAATTTTCATTTCAACAAAATAAACTCTGAATAACACAACTTTATAACGAGAACAATTTATAGATGATTATATATAACTTTAATATAATTTACAATAACATGTTGATATAAAATAAAATACTACTTCTTCTGTCACACGACGTTAGGTCCTGTCCAATTCAGCTTTTTGCAAGCAGTTTTACCAGTTCAAATAGCTCCAAACAGTTCAATCAGTTCAAGCAGCTCAAAGCAATTTTAGCAGGTCAAGCAACTGGATTCATTCGACTTGTATTTTTTTGAAAAGAAATAAAATGTTTTGAAATTTAGGTACTAAAAAGGTTATTTTAGTTGTTGTCAATGAAATATTATGTATTTGAACTTGTCTAGTTACATTTAAACCACATACGAATATTCGTCCATAAATAATAAAATAATCCAAGCAGTTTCAAGCAGTTACAGTCTAATATTTTACTCTTGTACCGTATGAAAGTACGAAAATATGTTTGACTAATTTGGTTTTTGAAAAACTCAACAACTTATAAGGTTTAGTAATATTACTTCGTTGGTATTTTAAATTATAATGAATAAAATATTGGAGTGTGCGGATAACACTTCAATTATAAAAATCATATATGAGCACTTGGACGTCTTATGAATAAATTGCCTTCATGGACTCCTTGTATCATGGTCAAAAACCCAAAGCTATCACTTTCCAGGGCCAAAAAGCTACTATATTCCAGAAGGTGTACATATAGCCGGTGGTTTGTCCAACCACCAGTATGTACATGTAAATCTCTCTACAATTTAATCTAAATTGGCTATTAAATTATTTATGTAAAGACTAAATAAAATTTTCACATGATAATTATCAACAGTAATTTACACAATTAAATTTTTTATTTTTGACAGAAAAATTTGGGCATTTTAAAAGTTCCTAATCCAACAATTAATTAGACTTGTCAATTTTTATCTGTTATCTGCAGGTAAAACGGGATTTATTTTTTATTCATATTATGAATACGGGTAAAATATGGATACGGGTAAAACGGATATTTGCATAATGAGTAATTTAAAAAGACTGGTTAAAACGGGTTGGGTCAATGGACTCATATGGGTAAAAGTGCATGGGTCTAACCCGCAGATTAAACAATTTTTATATATCTTTTACCCGTTTCCAGCGTCACCATCTTCGGCCATGTTTGCTAGAGTTTATTTCTCGCTAAACTGAGCTAGAAAAATAAAAAAATACTGAACTGAACTGAAATGTTTTTAAAAATACTGAACCGAACTGAAAAAATACAAAAATATTAACTGAACTGAAATAAAATAAATATAATGAACTGAACTGAAAAAATATAAATATGTTGGATTGAACTGAAAAATATAAATATACTGAACTGAAAAAAAAATTAAATATATTTTATCTGAACTGAATTGAAAAAAATTAGATATAGTAAAAATATTTATTATTAACAAATAAAATAAGCTAAAAAAATATTGGGACTGAAAATACTGAACTGATGGAGTTTTTAAGTGAGTATAGTATTATTACATGGTAAATATTAAATTATTAAAAGATGTGGTTGGTCTAACCGTTGGTTATATGTAGCGGCTCCCACTATATTCATCATTTGACCTTTTTACAACGTCATCTTTGGATCCAATAATTACGAAATAACATTTTTATTAACTTGGAAATTCCTCTTTTTAATTTGGTGGCATGCGGTATTAATGAAGAAGAAGTGAAAAACAGGAAGGTGACTCAGTTGTCATCTGTCAAGCAAAGTGCCAAAAACATTCTTTCTATTTTTATCAGTGAAAACAACACATGCTTTAATTGATTAAATGCCAGGAGCCAAGAATGTGGTATTTATTTATAGTAGCTAAATTGGTGTGAGATTGATAGTTGTACGTTGTATATGACTATGTACCTTTTGGGCTATTTTGAACATCTGGAAATCAGGCTGAACCAAGCAATTTCCTTAACAACTAGTTCATTCTGTAGCCTTCATAAAAGACATTTTCTATCTTTTTCTTTCCATCTATCCTTTGATTGCTACTCTCTTTCGGTTAATTTTAATTTGAATTAGTGGGCTTTTCGTCTAGTCACAACGCGATAAAAAAAAAGACGCTCGTTCTCTGTGAGTCTTACCACGTAATATAATACAATTGTCGAGCTGGTCATTGTCACGTGACCTCATTTCCAATCCATTGTTCCTCCTGTCTCATCTTCTTATTATATCTCTCTTACTAATAGAACGTGAGGGCACTAGTCATTGTCAAAAAATATACAGATCGATCTAACTATGTTTTAGTGAAGGTGTCCCTCTTTATTCATATGAGTATCACTCATATTTATTTCATTTTTTAAAATTACGTTTCTTAGATTCATTCCATAGCAATATTTTTGTCTATTTTTCAGGACAGCAATTAACACTTATCTTCCTCTATTTACTTCCTTAAGCTGATTTCTTTTTGCTAAGGCAAATTTTTGTTTTGAAAGCATTATTCTTCTTATTCACTTACAACATATATTATAAAAAGTTAAATAACTGTATTAATATCCATATAACATCAGGTAAAGAAATGATACTAATTCAAACTGACATAAAAAGAATACTTTATTTTTACTACGAAACATGTTTTATGCATTATCCCTCTCTTTCTTGACCTACAACCCTACAACAACGAATCTTAGTCTCAAAATGCATGGAGCAGTGAGTGTCCATCCTACCTTACCCAAAATCGATTTATGGCTTAAGCATATCCTCTGTCAAATCAATTTCAACAATACAGGCGTTGGAGACTATTGTCCTGTCCACTGGCAAAGCAGCTGTTGAGCTTATGATTAAAGCACTGGTAACGACAGGACAAGCCGACGCAACAAAGAAGGTTAGGATTTCTGATTGGCGAAAGTGGAATACCAGTTCAGATATCAAATCATGGGACAAGACCTGGCTTATCCAAATTGAAATGAAAACAGCAACACAATTACTAATCGGATTCCTCATACTTGCATTCAACTTCTTCACCTTCTAAAAGCCTCTCCACTGCGTCTGAAGGAAGGCCGATAAGTTCTAATGTCTTTTCCCAAACTCTGCAAGCGGTTTCAACACTATGTGCTTCTTCCGAAGGATTAGTTGGACGGCAATCCTGAGATATAAAGGCAGAGACCGGCCATTCATCAGCTTTCAACATCTCACAGTATTCTGGTATTTGGGGGTCTGTAGCTGCAAAAAGTGCACTTCTAGAACCTGAAAAATGATGAAGAACGGGTGAAACTACTGTCCCTGTTATGGACCGGATGCAATCACAGACGTGTGAATATACATAGTGAGCTCAAATTTACCATAAACTTAATTATATGTGTGTGTGTGATAAAAAAAAAAACAAATAATGGACGCCAACTGTTCAATCAGGCATTACAGCAACAACAAAATCTTTATTTTATGTGATCCGTAAGATACAAGTGTAACGTGTTGCAATCATATTCATTCTAGATACATGCTCATGTTTATACTTGTCTTGTTCTACAGCTTCTTTCCCAGAAATATGTATACATCTTTTAAGGTCTATAACATTATGGCCTAAAGAGGAGAATGCTTGATGTGTTTTAATTTCTAACTCTATACAGCTGCCTGCACAAAGGTAGTCATTTCACATATATTCCACAATTTGACTGTAACTTTTCCTATGTTATGAAAATAAACCTTTTGTATCCCAACTGATTTATCAAAAAAAATAAAAATAAATAAAAGAGAGTTAAAGACTAACCTTCTTCAGGGCTGAATATAAAATAAGGAATCAGACGGTAACCAGCTTGGACAATCTTAGGAAGATCTCTGGCCTGCAAACAATGTAGTCAACAAACAAGAATGAAGCTTTGAATTTATTAGGACATCCCACAATAACTTTCTATTTTTTTGACAAATCTCTTAAGTCATATTTGACCATTAATAAATTTAGTTAAAAATGATAGTTCTGAATAAATAAAATAGATTTCATAGAATCCAATTATATCTCTCACTAAATTTAGTGTCAAGCCAGTTCAAAAAGTTGACATTAAAATAGTAAATTATTACTGGGAGAAAGAAATAAATCACGTGACTTAACTCAAAAAAAAAAAAAAAACTCTATGTTCATAGACAACATCTTACTTCGCATGGTTAATTCTCAAATCCTAAAAAAAGATGATGTTTTTCAAGTGTATAAGTACCTACTCATCCATTTGCTAATTGATATAATTTCAGAAACAGAGACACCACTTTTAAAAGCAGCTGGAGCTTCTGAAGATGCACTGAGTTCGGAAACCCCAACAAAGCAGTCTAACATAACCATTATAGTTTTCAAGGTGTGTGAACTAGTAGAATTAAATGAGGAATGAAAAAAATTGTGTGCATCCATCATCTTGCCTTACATTGTTAAAAAAAAAAAAATCATGTTGGCTTATATTCCATTTTTCAGCCTCTTCTTCAACTTCTAATTAAGTGATCTTATACTGCTTCTATTCCTGAGATAAATCCACAAGTAGCCTCATTCCTTTAACATGGACCAATTACAATATCCGTTTTAGAAGCAACAGAACAGTTCAAATAATTTCCAGATGTTCATAAGTTAAAGGAAGCGGAGACTATATTTCAGGATTTTACCAGTTCTCAGCTGTTCTGATTATGAGAATGATAAAAAGCAATGACCAGCTAAATTTTTATGTATATAGCCAGCCCCTTAGAACTTGTTTGTTCTAATTTTTCTATTTTGTGATTAGACAGTTTTCACTGTGAGACGTAAGAAAAGCATTGCAATGGATGTATCTTAATGCAAAAACTACTTCCACTATAAAAAGTTACCTCAAGCTAAGATCTTCAAATGACACTTACATCCTAAACATGTAATGTTTGCAGGGTTGGTTAGAGAGAATTGTGAAGTTTTAAGCAACTTTACTTTGCAACACATGATTTACAGGTCATTTCAAAGAGCTACAAATTTCTACAGAGAGAGATAGAGAGAGAGAGAGAGAGAGAGAGAGAGAGAGTTTTCACATTACCACATTAGTTTGGACAATCCCTGGTGATACACATAATACGCTTATCCCAGATTCGGCAGGGAGCCGTTTATGAAGCACACTACTAAACATAACCTGAATTCCATATACAAGAGCAGATTAGAAATGTCGAAATCAAGAAACACATAAAATATTTTAACAGAAAAAAGTCCAACAGAGAAGAATATAACAGAAGAACCTCTGCCAATTTACTCCCAGAGTATCCAACTAAACTAGAGTACTTCTTTTTCCCTGATGTAATATTCATATCTTCTGTATCAACAAATCCGACAAAATGCATCTACAACACAAGGGGAAGAACTATCAACAGCATGTAAATATAGCAAATATGAAAGGCATAATAACGGAAGAAAATAAAGAGTTAACTTACAATAGAATTCACGTTGACAATTCGGCTAGGGGATCCTCTGATGAGAGAGGGCAAAAGCATGACAGACAATAACGCGGGAGCAAGATGGTTCACTTGTAAGTGCTGTTCATAACCATCTTTGGAGAACTTTTGTGGTTCTGGACACCAAAACAATAGGTTGAAAAAGTTTGACAATCAAATAAACTGGAGAGAAGTATGGTTTCTGTACAAACCTCCAATTTGGAAAACGCCAGCATTATTTATAAGAGCGTGTAGAGGTCCCATGCGCGCATTAAATGCCTTGGCAAATCGCACCACTGAATCCAATGACAAAAGGTCCACCTCCATCGCCTTTCAACAAACACACATATCAGGAGAAAACCACAGAAACAAAGAGAGAGAGAGAGAGAGAGAGAGAGAGAGAGAGAGAGAGAGAGAGGGCTTCAATTGAAGAATAGAATTAAGTACCTCAATATTCAAGGGGAGGCCCTGGCTGGACCAGTCCCGAATCAAATCGCGAGCAGCGCTGGTATTCCTCACCGCCATTACAACATGAGCGCCGGCCTCGGCCAATTGGCGAGCGATTTCGCGACCAATGCCGCTAGTGGAGCCAGTGACTATGAAGGTCTGGTCGTTGAGAGGAGGGAGGAGCATGGGATTAGCTAGGTGGCTGGCCATGATCCTCTGGAACAGCATCTCATAGATTATGTAAAACCATCCTCTCATCCACTCCATCCATCCTAATGCTTCTTTCTTCTTACTACTCAACTTCTCGCCGATGTTTTGTTCGCCTTTCAACGCCGTCGTCATGGCCATCACTCCTTAGTCTAGTGTCCAAAGAAAAGAAGAAAAAATTAGGGAAACAGCAGAGGGCTAAACAAGTGAGTCAAACGCGAGTGTTTTTGTTTCTATCTGGGGATTTGGATGCTGTAGGTACAAAACGCTTTATCCATTCTTTATTAGTTTTGCATACACTATTAACATTAATTGTGAAACAAACATATAAAGGACTCATAATTTGTTATACACACACATATGAAAGCAAACTAATAATCATAATAATCATAATGGAAATACCCAAGCTAACTTTGGAGATAGTTATGTATGTGAATGCATTAGAAAATACATTAGCACTTGTCTATGATCAGTGTAATTGGAGAACTGATTTTAAGTTAGAGATTTACTTACCACTAGAAATCATTACTCCCTAAAGTTAACAAACATCAATTCCCTGCATTTTTTAAATCATTAGTGTGCATCAACTATCCTTAACTTCTTAGCAGATCGAACGAAACCCACCACCTTGTCGACTCCCGCTGTGAGAATAGGAAAGAGAAATGCATGTTGCTACACAATTACTAAGTTTAAACTGAACCATTTCAGAAGCAAAAACATTTTACTAGGGACTTTTATCATGAGCTCACACTGCCTGGAAATGCAAGCCTCTTTCAAACTAAGTCAAAAGTTGGTCCTTGATTAATATGAAACATATTACTAGAGCTAGGATACAGTGAAAAAAGTTTACAAAATTTCTGGAGGAATGTCTTGCCACATAGCTAGACTAGGCAACGGCTTTCAACATTCAATTGTTAAGGTTAAGTAGTAGGAAAAGTACTTATAAGTTACTTGTTTTTTCACGTTCTCATAGAGATCAGTTACAATATTCTAACAGAAAGCATCATAAGCTAGCTAAACTCGAAACAGAAACTACAGTTCACTAAAATCAGGAGAGGAAACAATATATTCCATAGGAGCTACTCAGTATATTTCAGCATAAAAAATCATCCAAAAAAAGGCAACAACCACGTGTCATATAGTGACAACTCTTAACGCAAGACAGTGAAGATCAATGGAGATGCAGTTAAACAGATTGAGCTAAAACACAGCAGTTAACAGAATGAGCATTAGGGTAAGAGATTGGTTCCCATTAATGTATTCAATTTTCAATGCTCATAATCTACATTAACTTATGCTCATAACCGGCTTCAAAACAAATAAATAGATCAATCAACTAGTCAAGGTCTTGTTCTCACCACTAAATCTTGTTCTTGCACACTTCCCTCAGCACCAACTTCTGATTTGATGAGTTCTCAATCAAACCTTACGCGATAGACAAACGAACAAACTGCTGCATAAAAGTACAGTCATTTTCACTCATTTCGAAAAAATAAATACCAAAACAAACTATAAAGATAGTAATCAAAGCTAAAACTCTACAAAAACATCAAAACCTATTCCCCACAGGTTGAATAGAGCTTAGTTTGATAGCTAAAAACCCCAACCAAAACAAATTCAGTAAATCCTAGAGATTGAGCAAGACCCACAAACTACATTCGCCATTAAAGCACATATATGGCTATGAAATGGAGTAATGAGAAAACTCCTAGAAATTGGTGAAGAATAATAACAAAAATTATAACTTACCCGTATTGTCAGTGATTGCAGCTACGGTGGGGCGTGATGGCGGAAGTGGTGGCGCTGCTGGAAGAAACAAGAAAAAGCGGGCGTGAGGACAGTAATATAAGGGGAACCGAATTTATTGTTATAACCCGAATCGACCCGTTTTTAACCCGCGAAATCGTTATAAGCCAGCTTTCTCTGTCATCCCCAAATATCAAACGACCCCGTTTTTTCCTCCACGCACATCCATCACCATCCTCCGTATTCTGCCACAACAGCGAGCAATTCGAAGAGCGAGGGTTGGATTACAGATTTATGCGAGTGGTGAACGGTGATCAATTGGTATGGAACACTGAAATTTCATGCTTTTTGATGTTGATTATCAAGCTTGCTTTCTTGTTCTTGAGCAGAAGTGAAATTTCATGTCTGATATGTTTTGCTTACGAATTACGTTTTGCTGATCCTAACTCAATAATGTGCAGTGCTTCTTTAAGGCTCACTAACTTATGGTCGATTTTCATTTGGTTTCCCATATGCAATATTAGAGGTTTCTTGAATAGTTCTTTGGGTTTTAGGGAGTATTGTTTCATTATTTTAGCTCACAGTGTTATTTCTGCTCTAATTTATTTTTTGGATGGATTTTTTTTGCGTTTCAGCTTAATGAGAATGGAAATTATTTGCCAACAAACAAAATATACTGTACTCAACATCAAGCTCATGTTTTGTTACTGCAAAAGTGCTAGGCACTAGCAGTAGGTAGAAGCATGACAGCAAAATATGCTTTTCAGAAAACAGAGATATGTAGATGATAATGAGTATCCATATTATTCCATGAAAAATTGTGTAAGTTGTAGTTTCAAATTTATATTGTGTAAGTTGTGGTTTCAAATTTAGATTGTGTAGAGGGTTTATCTGAGTATATTGATAGCGCCCTGTATCCATGTCTAACTTACATAGTTTGATTCTGGAACCATTGTTTAATTTTGGATTTTAAGCTCTTTGTTTCTGTTTTGAGGTGATATTCGTTGAAAGTTTTGGCCATAGCCTTATATCTGTTTGTTTCCCATTTAAATCTCTAGCCTAAATAAACAACCAACATATGACTAATTGAAATGTGTTTGTTTTCTACTTTATGAACACGTGCTAGGAACTGTGCATGACTGGTGCTTATTGAAGTCATTTGTACATCTTTAATGCAGACTTTTAAAAGCATATTTTATGTTCTTGAGAAAATTTACCTTCAACTGAATTATAGATCATTTTGAATTGCAGCGGTTGCAGCACATTCGATTGATACCAAATATAATTAGCATTTTCACCCAAATAAACCACACAGGACGTGGTGTGATTCCAGCTAGTTTAATTTAGATATATTGTTACTATGTTTACTTTGTTTCAATTTGCCAATGATTATAAATTGTGTTTCAGAATGATGGCGATCCACTGATGATCCACTTTCTAAGGATTCACTCAATTTGAACCTCTCAAGGACAATGGCGGAGACAGCTGAAAGCAAAAAAAGCAAGCCATCTGAATTGAATTCCAAGCTCGGGTTCTGGACATGGGCATTAGCGGCAGTGGCTTTCCGATTAGTACTGATTTACTTCCCCAAAAACCTCAATCTTGCATCTCGCCCGGAACTCTCCACGCCGGTCACAAGCCTCCGCCGCCGTAAGCGTTCCCTCCCTCACACACGGATTTGATTTTCAGTATTCATTAGTTTCACTCTACAAATTCTTGATTTGTGTTCTTCCTCTCCAGTTGCTGAAGGATATTGGTTGAAGCAGTTATCCATGTCCCCTTATGCTGGTATTGTATTATTCTTATCATTAGCTGAGTAATTGATAATTTTATTTCATTTTATCTAGTCTTAATGTGTGATATTTGTCTGATTAGGTTCTATGTATCATGGATCACCATTGCTGCTCTCTCTTCTGGGACCTCTTACTGTAAAAAGGTCGATAAATATCTTTTTCTTCGTTTTTGCAATTTTGTGGTATTTACTTTAACAGTTTAATATATATCAGGATCATCCTGATATTGGCAATATCAGGCACCAATTAAATAACGACACATCATCTTTATCTAATTTATGATTGGGCCACGTGTTCAATCATTACCCAGACGGGTTTAGACATTCTAAATTAGGGTTTTAGAACTTTACTAAAAATATCTTAACCAATTAAAACATTACAATTGTACACGTGTCATTATCTTATTGGTGCCTGATAAGGCCTGCATCAGGATCATCCGGATGAAAGTTTTTCTCTTACTTTAATATGAGTAAATTTGACGTTGCAGAATTGAAGGGCAACCAATCAATCTGTTATGCAGGTATATCTCTATTGTTTATTTTATTCTTGTAATATTGATTGAGAGAAATAGAGTCAAATTATTCCGACTCATACCTGGATGTAGTTTTCTGTCTGTGCTTGCAGATTCGTTTTCTGCACTTCTAATTCGAGCCATTGGCTCGAGGCTCCACATTGCATATGATCACAAGCTAAGATCACTTGGTCTTGGAGAAGTGGTTCAAGGTTAAAGTTCATTGAACATTGATCTGTTTTTGCGCTGCTTGTAGTTTTCTACTTGACGTGCTAAACCCGCCTCATTCTACATGTCTCAGGAAATCTTTTTTCAGGGGATATTGCTGCTCTTGTGTATTTATGGAATCCTTTTACTATACTCACCTGTGTAGGGTTTAACACGACGCCTATTGAAAACCTCTTTGTGATCTTGTCCCTTTATGGAGCCTGTACAGGTGATTGTTGTCTCTCATCAATCATGTATAAATGCATTATTTAAGCATATTTGCCACTTAAAAATGTATATATTTTGCTTCAAAAATTGTAGTCTTATCTCCTATTTGCAGGATTAGTACCCTTGTCTGCTTTTGGCTGGGTCATCGCAACACATTTGTCCATGTATCCTGTTTTTCTGATCATTCCGGTATGTCTTTGTGATCCAATGGATGATAACTGAAATTTAAGTAATCATGTTGTAATTTACACCATCAATAATTTCAGATAGTTATTCTGCTTGGCTGTGGTGTGGACGGCCCACCAATGAAATTAATTTTGCAAAAGAAGCTCTCTTCTAGTGCTGGAAAGGGCATTGGAAGTCACACTAAACGTACAGAAGTCCAATCAGCTTCTTCTTTACTGCGGGCTGTTTTGCTATTCGTTCTGTGGGCTTCATTTTGGGCATCCTGTGTATTAATTTTATGTGCCATTTCATTGAAAAAGACTGATGATATCTGGGAGATGTTTGAAAGGTAACATGCTTTGTAAATTTTTCAGTCTTTAGCTGGATTTTGGCTAAGAACACTGATTACATAGCAAAATCTTCATGTGAAATGTTTTCTTGTTTACGTGTAGGACATATGGATTCATTCTTACTGTTAAAGATCTATCCCCAAATATTGGTGTACAATGGTAAGTCAAACTTCATTGTTATATAAAATATGATCAGTTACAAGTTTGTTGTTCACTTTATAACGTTTCAAGCCTATGCTATTTTATTGCAGGTATCTGTTTGCAGAAGTGTTCGAGTTCTTCAGGAATTTTTTCCTGTTAGTTTGCCATGCAAATATAGTACTACTGATTTTGCCACTTGCCATACGGCTCTACAACCGACCATGCTTTCTTGCTTTTGTTTACATGGCAATCTGCTCCATTCTTAAATCTTATCCATCCGTGAGTTCTCCATCCATCTGGATTTGGGATGTCATCATACTTTACATTCTTATGATCATATCATACATTACATTTTTTTTATCATATCATACATGACATCAGTAGAATATACTGTTTTAGTGTATTGGCTACTGCAACAATTACTCGACTAATAAGCATCGCCTTTTTTTCAATTGGCCAGGTTGGAGATTCAGCTTTGTACTTGAGTTTTTTGGCACTATTTGCTAACGAGATAGCAGGTAACCTGGCTTTCACATAACTTCTTGATGGTCATGGTTGAAAGTGGTTCATTACTTTTAACTCCTGTCAATCTTGTAGAAATGCAATATTCATTCTTCCTCATTTGTGGATATGTTGGAGTGTCGCTGCTTAGCCCTGTCATGCACAATCTATGGATCTGGCGGGTAAACATTTGAGAATCCCCAATCTCCAAGATCCTCTAAACTGTCCAATTGAGCTACTAATTTACTAGTAAATGTTGGAAAAATAACTCTTTGAGTTTAATGTGGGGATTTTTCAGGGAACTGGCAATGCAAACTTCTATTATGCTACTGCCATGGGATACGCTTGCTTTCAGGTATTACTTGTCTCCAAATGAAAATATGACTTGGACAACAAATAAGACATACATTCGAGCAATCTGTTTCTCTAGGCTTATCTTTGTTTCGATGCCATGTGTTTGAATTGTTTCTTTCCACGACGTCAGATTATGTTGGTCGTTGAGAGTGTGTCTTCCATGCTGAATCATGATAGAAGGATCAGAAAATTAAGTACCACTGACAAGGCCAAAGTTTCATGATACGGTACAATGCTGCGTTGATCAGTGGCCTGAGGTTCGAGCTTTTTCTTGGTCAGTGGCCTGAGGTTCAAGTTCAGCCATAATCAGCCTTGGGAATTAACAGTTGGGTCCGTTCAAGCTGTTTGGAAAGAACGCAATTGTGAGTCGCAGTTTTTACGCCTTCACAAGGCGAATTGTATCACTCATGCCATTGTTAAATGTTGTAAGTTTCATTTTAACCAATGGTATTACGCCATTTATTAATTCAGTTCAGATCAGTTCAGATCAGTTCCATAAAATATAAGTTTAGGAGAACACGATCTTACTTCATTAACATATGCACGTGAGGTTTTCATTGTATTTTACGCATTACTGCAGTTATGTTGTAATCGATTACGTCTTGCTACACCCATTAATAGCAAATTAATCAGCTCAATCATTTCTGGAAAATTGTTCTCATATTATATATACAGGTCACGTAAAGTTCTTGTTTATTCTGGAGTATGAATTAAGCTACAAAATGGCCCTCTTGACCGGGAAATTGTCGAGGCAATAGCAATAATATTTTCTCTTTCTTGTTTTGGGTGGTTGTCCTGCGTAATATATATTAATTTTAGATGTAAAATTTAACCACCAAATATATTCTTTTTCATTTATTTTCATTTGAAATTTAAAATTGAAGACTAGAATTCCATTTTAGAGATGCTAGATATTTCTAGGTGTTTGCTATATTCATGTCATGTTTACTTGTGCAGGTCTTATGTAAGTTGGAAAATACCATAATTATCTTTCATTCGTTTATTAGTTTTTACAAATATATTTCTAAAACCCTAACTTTAAATGCATAAATCCGTCTATGTAATGATTGAACACGAGTCCAAAATATAAATTATTTTTTCGTGAATTATAATACATATTTAAGAGGGATGTTATTGTCATTTCATGTTTAATCTGGACTTGCAAAAGCAAACAGGACCTGTATTTAGAAGCACCCTATTCATAACACCTCGAAATGATATTTTTAAAAAGCATAAAATCAAATTGAAAAGAAGTACACAAATAAATGATAAGAGAACGGATGTGAGTCACGTAGCCATGAAATCTGTCGACTTTTTAAACTTAAGAAATAACATAAGTACTCACCGAAATAAGAATTTAAAATCATACATTATGGATTGAAATAATTTTAATTTTATCTCAAATGATCTTTGTATATTTTAGACGAATACCACACGTTTTTGTAAGTTATGTTCTTGCCGAATCTTTGGTTTTGGCGTAAAAGGTATTTTAATTGGAGTTGAAATTAGTCATCTTTGTGTGATGTTAGATTTATAGAAGATGCTCTTACTGTAATTAGCACGATGATAAATCATTCTCGATTATTTTCTTATGTGCAGTGAAAGTGTGAGACTATATACAAGGTTGGAGAGTTGTTACAATGATTTCACTTTTGAAAATATTTTGAGTCTCTAGTCATGATAATCAAATATTTTATACTATTGCTATTTAAGCGGAAGTATAATATCTATCTTTCTGTGCTCCCAATTAATGCCACTCTCTTTTTCCCCAAACAGTCACCTTTCTTTCCGTTACTCACAGTTTTCGATCAGATCTAACCGTTGAACGGTAACAAACGGCAGCAATGTCGTCGGAACCGCCGCTCCCCCGCGGCGCTGCCACCGTCCCACGTAATTTTCTGCAAGCTCTGAACACCAAACCCACCCCTCTCTTCACCTCACTCCCCTCAAACCCTGCCATCCAGCCAATTCTGACACACAAAGGGAAAATAGTTTGTTTGATCTCACCGGAAGAAGTAGCCCAGCTCTCTGCTCATTACAACAATGCTCTTATTGGGAAATTTCCCAAAATCAAGCCATCGATGGATTACCTGAACGAAGCATTTAAATCTGTGGGTTTCACTGGCAGGTATCAACTAGGTTCCATTGATTATAAGCATGTGTTGATTAGGTTTGAATATAAGGAAGATTACCAGAGATGTTGGATGAAATCCCTCTGGTCTTTGAAAGGTGTCCAAATGAAAGTTTTTAAATGGACACCAAATTTTTCCCCAGACACTGAAACCTCCATTTTGCCTGTATGGATAACCTTGCATAACCTACCTATTTTCTGGTATAACTCTGACATGTTAGAATCTATTGGAAATAGTATAGGCAGATACATCAAGATGGATGCAGCCACAGCCAGCCTTACCAGACCCTCTACTGTAAAGTTTTGTGTTGAGATAGATTTATTGTCTAAACTGCACACTGCTGCTTCCCTAACCACTAATCTAGATGGTGAGGTTGCTGATTTTCCAATTGAGTATGAGTACCTTCCCTCCTATTGCAAGCACTGCAAAAAACTTGGGCATGAAATCAGTGAATGCAGAATATTGCACCCTGAGATGAGGCCAATGGTTAACAATAAGCCTCCAGTCAGAAATGGTAACCCTCCAAAGTCCTCCTCCACTCAATTGCCTCCTTCTACATCAGCTGCTGACACTTCTGGAGTTAGGAAGACACATCTACACTGTCAGATGAGATACACTAAAACAGGTGTAATGCTGAGCTCTCTAGACAAAGGCAAAGGACCAGCTACTTCACCCTCACAACCAATCCCCACAAAGCCTCCACCACCTTCCCTTTATCAGTATGGAAGCTCCACCCCTGCTACTGGCCAGGTTTCAGACCCCTCCAAATTACAGCAGCCCCCTATAACTATATCATCTGATGGTGAAGAGGATCTTTCTACTCAGATGGACACTCCCAGCTGCTCAGAACCTGATCTAACTGCAACTGAGATCCCAAAACTCAACTCTGTTCATATCACCATTCCATCTTCCCAACTACAAGCTCCCCTCCCTGTTACCACCATTATTCCATACTCTTCACCTGTCCAACAAATCATCCAAGCCATAAACCAATCTCAACAAGAAGAGTGGAAAACTCCTAAAAAACTGACAAAATTTGCATCTGATGACATCAATATTCATCCGGGTAATCATTCTGACTCTAGTGACTCCTCCCTTTCTACTAACCACATTTCCTTCTACTCCCAACCAAGACAGCCAGGTAATAGATTCCTCCCTTTGATACTGGAGGATGAAGAAGATGGATCCAAGGAGGAGGAGGAAGAAAGCAATGAGGAACCAACTCAGGAAAGTTCTCAGAACTTCTCTCAAGAATCACAGCAAGTTTCCTCTACTGATACCACAGTGACTAATGAAAATGTTGACCTCCCAGTGAATGATCCTGACAACAATAAGGTAAACTCTTATTTCAATCAGGTTAATAAAATCATAACTAGGACAGCTACTAAGAGTCTTAAGCCTAAGAAAAAATGATTAGTATAACTATGGACTTAAATGTTCTTGTCTGGAATATCAGAGGTATGGAATCTTCCATGCTAAGATTGGCTAGACTTATAAGAACTCACAATGTTGATTTACTGTGTATTATTGACCCTCAGCATGATAATGATAAGTGTACTTCATATATGTATAAGCTGCACTTTAAACACTGCATGTTCTCTAATCTGTCAAAAATATGGCTAATGTGGAATAGTAATGTCAGTATTACTTCTAGTTTGGATCATAATCAATTTCTCTCAGTACAGGTCTCTTGCCATACTCAACTAGTTTTTGTGTATGGCTTAAGAACTAGGAAGGAGAGAGAGCAATTATGGTCTGATCTAAAAGCCTTAAATCTAGATAATGCCATGTTCATAGGTGATTTTAATGCCATGACCTCTGTATCTGAATATAGAGGACCTTCTTCACCTAGCTTAGCTAGCATTAGAGATTTCAGTACCTTTATTTCCTCACTAGGTTTAATTCCAGTTCACACAGTTGGCAATTTCTTTACATGGTCCAATGGTAGAACAAAGGATAATGGAACGAAATTGACTACTGAGAGATTAGATAGGGGAATTTGCACCATTCCATGGCTGACACAATTCCCACAGTCATCCATACATGTGCTCAACAAAGAGCCTTCAGATCACTGTCCTTTACTTTTAAGGATTGGCACTGACATACCCTCAGTCCCCAGACCATTTAGATTTATAAACACATGGTTCAAAAGGGAGCAGTTCTTGGATGTTATTCATACCCATTGGTCTGCTCCTATTGAAGGTCAGGGAATGCTCAATTTTTTTCTCAAACTAAACAGCCTCAAAAAAGTTCTTAAAATATGGAATAGGGAGGTGTTTGGTAATATTGATGAAAATTTATTTGTGGCTGAGGAAAATTTAAGGATCCAGGAAATTATTTTTGAGGCTGATGGCTCAACCAATGAGTTAATCAAGCTTAAAAAATGTAAAGCTCTTCTTACTAGAGCTCTGAAAGAACAAAATAATTTCTGGAAACATAAGGCCAAGCTAAAATGGCTAAAAGAGGGTGATGAGAATACAAAAATTTTTCATAACTCTGTTATGGAAAAAAAATGTAGACTCAACATCACAAAGATCAAGAGCTCAGATGGGAGATGGTTGACAGACAATTTAGAAATAGAAAAGGAGGCAGTCTCCTATTATCAGAATCTGTTGACTGATGATTCTCATGCTGACAAAGATCAATTTAGTGCACATTTTCTCTCTCAGATTCCAAACATCATATCTGTGGAGGATAATGCTGAACTAACTAGACCAGTTACACTAGTAGAATTACAGCAAATTATTTCTGGTCTTAATAAAGCAAGCAATCCAGGGCCTGATGGCTTTACTGCATTATTCTTTATTAAGGCCTGGGAAATTTTAGGCTTAGATCTTCTAGAGGCATCAAATGACTTTCTGTCAAGGTCTAATATCAACAGGGGTATTTCTAGCACTTGGATAACTATTATCCCTAAAAAAGACATCCCTGTCAGTTTTAATGATTACAGACCTATTAGTCTTTCCAATGTTACAAACAAATTTTTTTCAAAAATTCTTATGGAAAGATTAAAACCTTTGATGCCAAAATTAATTTCTCCTCATCAATCTGCTTTCTTGAAAAATAGAGATATCTCAGATAATGTGATCTATTTAAAAGAAATGTTTAGATTTTTGAACAGAAAACAAAGGGACCCTAACTGTATTTTAAAGCCTGATCTCATGAAAGCTTTTGACAGGGTTAGCTGGGACTTCCTCACAAAAATTCTCCAAAAATTTGGTTTTTCAGGCAGGTTCATTCAGTGCATCCTAAAAAACTTGTCTAATGCTTGGTTTTCTGTTTTGATAAATGGGAGGCCTGTAGGCTATTTTCAGGCTTCCAGGGGTATAAAGCAAGGAGATCCCATCTCTCCTTTCCTTTTTGACATTTTTTCAGAGGCTTTTACCAGAAGCATTGCGTATGTTTTTCAGACTGGAAAAATGGATTATTTTTCTTTACCCAGAAATGCTATACCAATTTCTCATTTGAGTTATGCTGATGATACTGTCATTTTCTTAAAAGCATCAAAATTAAACCTAATCAAAATGAAAACTTTCCTTGTGAAATTTGAGGAAACTACTGGTCAGAAGGTTAATTTTGATAAGAGTGAATTTTTTCTCAGCTCCACTGCAACTCCTGCCAAGGTTAGACAAGTTAAAAATATTTTGGGTATGAAAAATGGTTGCCTGCCTGTCAAATATTTAGGAGTACAAGTTTCTAATGGAAGGATCCTCAATTTACATTTTCAGCCTATTCTGGAAATGATTGACAAAAAACTTTCAAATTGGAAAAACATTTGGCTTTCTACAGGTGGGAAGATTACCCTAATTCAGTCCTGTTTGATGTCTCTGCCACAACACATGTGGGCAGTAATGGAGCCCACAAAGGCAATAATCAGGAAGATTGAGAGAAGACTATCCATTTTCTGGGGCAGTGCTGAAAATAAGCCTAAGAAGACATGGAGAAAATGAAGATCCCTGTGCAAGCCTGTAACTGAAAATAGTCTGGGAATTAGAGATATCTCTGCAACTATCAAGGCCTACTCCTGCAAACTCTGGTGGAAGTACCAGATAGGTGAATCCCCCTGGACTTGTTTCATTGCTTCTCTCCCTTCTTCCTCTAGATCCTCACAGAACTGGAGAAGGATCTGTAACATTAATTTGATAGCTGAAGCTAACTCCAGGGTGATCCATGGCACTGGGGACTGCAATTTCTGGACAGCCAATTGGACTGATAAGGGTCCCCTTATTGATCTCTTCCACCCTGGAAATGATCATTATCTGAGTTTCTCTGTCAGACAATTTATTGAAGGAAAATCTACCTATCTCCATCTCCTCTCCATGATCCTCCCCCATAGTATCATTTTGATCCTCCAGAGAGCTGAGATCCATCCACAAAGGAAAGACAAGTTAATATGGAAGCCTGACCTGCATGGGGCTTTCACTACAAGGTCTGCCTATTCCATCTTTATACAGCAAAATCAGAAATATCCATCTTTGATAAAGATCTGGAGACAAGGTATCCCCAAAAAAATTTCTGTGTTTTCTTGGAGGCTTTTAAACTGCTTGTTACCCTTTGATGATATTTTGAGTCAGTTTGGCTTCAACTTTGCCTCTAAATGCCCCTTCTGTCACCACATAGATACAGTGCATCATTTCTTCTCAGTTTGTGAAATTTCTGTGCATTTGTGGAAGTATATGCACTCAATATGTGGTTCCCTATATTTTAGTGTGGATAGTTTATGGGATAAACTGCTGTCCACTGTATGGTCTTTCTCTGGTCTATCTAAGCTACACACTAAATTGAATCAGATAGCTCCTGTTTTTGTGCTGTGGATACTTTCGAAATGCAGAAACAATTGGATCTTTGATGGTCAGGCTCCCAATCTGAATCTGATGGAAAAACAGTTGCAGGACCTCATCTACTACTCTCTTCTTGTCAGTCTTGTACCCCTTACCAGGCCAGTTGATGATAATCTGATCTCCCAGACATGTATACCACCCATTTATATACCTCCAAAGCCAAATATAATTGCTGTTAGGTGGTCTAGGCCAGTGCAAGGGCTAAAAGTCAATGTGGATGCTGCTTGGTCTCAGAATAAAACAGGCTTTGGATTAATATGTAGAGGCTCAAATGGTGAATTTTATGGTGCCAGAGGTTTTCACTCAGTTGCCATATCATCTCTTCAGGCAGAAATGTTGGCCATTGAGGCTGGCATACTCTATGGTATCTCTCTTGGTGCCAGGCTTTTCTGTGTTGAGTCTGACTGCAAGACTGCTGTACAAATGATCACTGATCCAGATTCTGCACACTGGAAATTATTTTCCATCTCTCATAGTATCAACTCTCTACTGGGATCCAATTCCATATCACATGTCCTCAGAGAGGGAAATAAGGCTGCAGATTACCTTGCCAAGCTCTCCATACAGAACCAATCTGACAAGACCTATGACTGGTCAGCCTTACCTATGGAGTTGCAGGGGCTACTCAATCTAGATGCATGGGATGTTCCTTCTCTTAGGATCCCTTCTTCTCATTAGACTCTTCAGCCTCCTGGTACATTGATCTACTCATGTTTTGATTTAGCTTTATTTTAGGCTCTTATTTTTTCTCTCTCCTTTTCTTTCTTCCATTAGTAGGTGGCCGCTTAGTGTTTCGCTTGCGATTCGCTTATAGGTCATTTGCTGTTTTGGTGAAGAAATGAGAAGGGGAAATACTCTTCCTATTAGTTAGGTCTAGTTAGCACTTATCTCCTTTTGAAGCATATTTTCATGCTTATGGCCTAAATTGGGCTACTGTAATTGGCTTGAAAAACAGCCTTATGCCACTTTTGTGGTTTTTGATTTGGTTTGGAAAGCCAATAAAAATATCCCCATCTTTTGATGGTTTCATCTAAAAAAAAAGAAATTCATATTTGAATAGTCAAAGTTAACTTTTATCTCAAACTATACCAGACGATTTTTAAGGATTGTCCGTACATAGGAAAAATGACCTTTGAATGTTTTGACGATATAATATTCTTCACTCCCACAAGAATACATTACCGGTTGGTCCGAACCGCCACCGACCGGTTCCTTTACATGTCATTATACGTTGTTGTTTTGTACATTTGTCATCAAGTTTGCGAGCTTAATTAGTGTCTCTGGGCACTTCTGAAGAGTTGGCTATAATTTTCGTCAGTTTTTGTTTTTTAATATATGTTTAAAAGTGCGTTAATTAATGTTCAGAATACTAATTAAGAAGAGTACATGTAACTGAGATACTGCATTTTTAAATTTTAGGGTTTCATCTGCGACATAATGTTGGCAAGAAGGCGCAGATATTGAGAATGCTTACTCACGCAAAAGATTCTCAACACGGACACCACCAAAACTCAATTCCTAATTTAATCAAACCCCTAAGATAGGTTGGTTCCAATTTATTCAATAAACAATAAACAATACACTCTCCGCTGTAGTTGAATCTACGCACTTTTTGGTCATTCTTTTAAAACATGTTTGAACATTGATAACTTTATTTACATACATTAACAAAGTCTAAAAATTCAATATTTCAAAAATAGAGTGCACTGTGAATCCAACAATATCTTACATAATAATAGTATTACTAATATACTTATTGAAATTTATGGTCAAACATGGTCCGAAATATTTGTGAAAGAAAAATGCAGATTTAAGTGGGACGAAGGGACTAGATCAATTCAGTTAAGATTAGTTTATAACATTGTCACTATACATTTAATTTCAAACATTATTGTTCGCTTAGAGAAGATAAATATGTGTTAAGTGTAAAAATGTAAGAAATTTTCAATAATAATTCACAATTTTTAAGTGATAAAATATAAAATGCAAAATCTTTTAAAAGACCAGATTTCCTACATGTTATGTAACTATCACTAAAATAACACTTACCAACTTTCTGAAACTGACATTCAGGAGGGGATTTTGACTTTATACGTTTAAACTTATACAATGTATCTTTTAATTTGAACTGTATTTGTTGTTAATTAAAATTTTTAAAACTTTTATTTGATATTTCTTGATTTTTTACATCAAAACATATTTTACGATACGTTTCTTTAAAATGATCAATGTTTTAATTCAAATATATATAATTTGAGTTTAAACCTCTTTGTCCTTTGAATTTGTATAGTTTATAAATTTTACCTAGCTAGTGCTAAGTGTTTAACATGTTACATGTACACCAACTTCTCTTTTCCTTATAATTTCTCTTAGTGCCAGATAAAGAGGTCATATAATATCCAGTAAGACCCATAATTAAAGTATAAAACAATGATTATATTTTGTTAATTAAAAAGTACAGAAACCCCTTTTCAAAAGATAGAGTCCAAGTCCAAAGGATTTTACACTTTGACTTCCTACTACTCTAATAATATTCTTAATTTGTGCACTTTTAATAGTATAATTAAGGACAAAATAATTTCACCTTAATCTGCACGGTTGATTTACCACATTATTCAGTACATATATTTGATCAATAATATTTTTATTTATTTGTATTATCGAAAAATAAAGATATTTGAATAGTATATGTTGCGATTAATCTAACAATATTAAAATTTTACAATTAGGAGTGTAAAAAAATTTAGTGCATTGTTATATGTGGTCCAATATTTACTTATGCAGTCCGTATTTATTCATGAAGTGTCATTAATAACTTCAATATTTATTCAAAAATGAACGTGATTCCCATAAATAAGGGTATATCAGATATTTTAAACACAAATATGGACTGCAAAAGTAATGTTGAACTGCACCTATCAATTCCCAAAATTTAGAATGCAGATTAAGGTGAGACGGGGAGAATATAACTTTTAAAATTAGGGCAAAATCTTAAAACCAAGAACTCAATAGCTGTCTTTGTTGTGGCACCACTCCTTCCTTAATCTTTCTTTCTTTGGACAAAACGAAAAGAAAATGGCTGAATCCGTTAAACCATCTATGTCATCCCTCCTGTTCACCACTACCAACAACGCATAAAAGAATATGCAACTTTTTTTTTTGTGTTGATTTAATCAAATAAAAGCCAGAAAGTTTTAATTAATCACCGATTTGTAAAAACCGTGTGGAACTTTTTGGTTATTAGGTACCATATTTTTAATGCCTTCCATCCGTATTTTCTCATCGTATTAGAACTACAAGTTACATCCATCAATTATTATAATTGTTATATGATGTTCGATCCATGTCGAATTTAGAAAAGTTATCATGTGATATCTGACTGAATAACATTAATATCAGTGACGGTGACATATTTATAAGTTGAAATAGTTTAAAATAATTCAGAACTCCATATTTATTGATTATTATGTCAATTTTTAGCATGATTTTGTGACACCTTAATAAGTTAAAATAGATACAAAAATTTATAATTTAATAAATATTAATTACTCCGTTAATTTTTATTATGGTTAGACCCATACCGCTAGTATACTTTGATTCGCCCATGGGTACCCCTGATTGTACCATATTAATGTGCATTATGTTCATTGACATTATACATTGCCATAATAGTAATTTTGTATTATAAAAATATTAACTTATAATTATAAAATGCATATTACTTGTATTTGAAAAATGAAAGGGTAAAAGGCTAAATCTCCACTTTTTCTTAAGATTACGAAACTACTAATTTAAATTCAAACACTATATTTCCAGTTAATACAATATTCATTTTAAAAGAATATATAGTAAATAATCAAAGTATAAATGAAAACAAATTATATAAAAATATATAAATGTAAAAAATAATGCATTTAAAAAATAAAGGTATCCTATTATAAATTTTAAAAATGTATAAAACTTTGCATGAATTTTTTTTTATAAAAATCTTTTATGAGACCAACTCGTAAAATAAGTATGTTAGAATTATAATTGTTTATTGACTAAATTGAACTAAGCATAAATAAAAGGACGTGATCTTTTTTCTAACAAAATATAATGCATTATGAGTCTTACCAGTTAGGCTAGCTCAGTAGTCGTGGAATAAGGCCCTTACAACTATAGTGTTCAATCCCCATAAAATGCAAAGATATTGTCCATATTTTCCTTTTCCTGAACCTCAGATCTAGTCTCAAAGTTTTCATTTACTCAAGTCACATGAAATATGCTTAAGTGAATGATGGGAATTATACCTCCAATTATATTACTATGGTATCTCAAATATGTATTAAAAAGGGCAAACAATATTCCTATCTAGTTAAAAACAACTCAACAAAAACAATCTCCAACTGCATTGTCAACGTTTGCATCATTCCCCTTTCTAATGGATTGAAATCAAATCAAATGAATGTTATCAAACATCCATTCCATCCTATAATAACATTATCATTTCTTCTTTCAACAGAGGTATCACAAAAAAAGAACATTCTTTATCAAGAACGCCAAAAAACTCAATACGAAAACACTAGAAAATTCTGAAAATAGTTAATGAACCACACTAATCATGGCAAAATGTAGGTCCTCTCGGTAATCTCATCTTGCTCGAATTTTGGCCCGAAATCAAGATAAAGAGAAATAATGAGCGGTCAATATATGATTCACGATAATCTTTAGGAAATTGATCTTTATAAGATCAAAAAAGTGTTTTGGACTTACTTAATGATACTTTTTAATTATATGATAAGTAACTTATCATTATTTCATTCTACAATAAGCCAAAATACCAATCACATCACCACATGAGGGAATCGGTTTCTATCTTCTGGTTTTTTTCATCCGGCAATTATGTTCCTCCTCACATGAGGAGCGATAAGGTGGGATTGGAGGGAGTAATTCCTTCATTCTCACAGGCTTCTTCTTCTAGATGTGTAGGAAAAGAAAAGAAAAAAGGGTCTCGATCTCCTCCTATAACTTTTACAATCTCAGCACAACTTATGTAAAACTTCTGAAAATTGTAGACAACTGTGAGATAAGAGCATAGAAGATCAAAAGGGATAAAAGGCTGGTAAATACTGACTATGGAGATAGCATGTTTGTCTTACATGGTCTGAGAAAGGGAAAACTCTACAATGTCCGACATATACGTCATCTCAAGTATGATAAGATGGTATGATTTCTTATAAAACGTCTTTGATAAATTCTGTTTTACTAAAATCGTTCGCATATGGTTTTATGTTTTTTTTTATTTAAGCTATATAGTGAACAATGAATATGTTTACACGTACATCTTGCAGACAAAGTCACGATGTCCGTGATGGAGGTGCTTGCATGAACTAATTCTATACATGTTTTATTCTGTTAGTATTTATGACAACATCGTTCAATGTTGTGTGATAAAATGATCGAAATGCTTGAGAATGAAGGAAAGGGTGCAAGTTCTTATTAAGCAATGGTCAAAACACTGCAAGAAGATGCATATTTCCCTGGTTTATGAAAGGCAAGCCCGTGATCCACCTCAGGTTCAATTCTACAAAGTCCTAGACATCATGTTTAAGAGGCTGATTGAAAATAAGGTTTATAGCAGAGGGATAAAGAAATTGGGGCCCCCTCTGGCTTTTTTAAGGCTAGCAGAGGGATTAAACAAGGTGACCCCATTTCACCATTTTTGTGCAATATAGTCACAGAGACTTTTTCAAGAGGGCTAAAGAAATTGGTGGCTATCAGATACCTAGAAGGATTTACTATGCCCAGAGGAGTAGAAACAGTCACTCATCTGATGTATGCAGATGATACTGCAATTTTTACTTCTTCAAAAAGGAGAAATTTGAGGAGACTGAAGAGATTCTTGGATGCATATGCTCAGAGCTCTGGCCAGAAGGTCAATTATTCAAAATCTGAATTTTATGTCAATAAGAATAAATCAGATCAGGAAGTCAGAAGAATAGAAAGAAGAACTGGGATGAAAATGAGAGTCTTGCCCTTTAAGTACCTTGGAGTGCCAGTATTCTGTGGGAGGAACAAGGTATCCTATTACCAACCAATGCTAGATAGGATGGAGGCAGCAATCAAAAACTGGAAAAACAAATGGCTCACTTTTGCTGGAAAAATGGTACTTTTGAATCATGTTCTAATGGCCATTCCCATACACATTTTATCAGTCCTCAGCCCACCTATCACAGTCATTAGAAGGATTGAAATCATGGCTGCAAAATTTCTATGGGGAGAGACAATAAATGGTCAGAAAAGAATTTGGAGAAAATGGACTAAACTGGCTCTACAGAAGACAGAAAATGGAGTGGGAATGAGAGATCTCAGAGCCACAGTACAAGCCTTTTCTTGTAAACTGTGGTGGAAACTACAATTGAATGAAACTGTGTGGACTTCTTTTCTATGGAGTCTCCCACAGACATACAAAACCTCTCATACTTGGAGCAGAATTTGCCAGATAACTCCACATGCCAATGCCCAGTCTAGAGTGATCTTGGGTAATGGTTCATCCCCCTTCTGGACAGCAAATTGGTTGGGATCAGGTGCTCTTTGCTATTTGTGGCCAGAGGATCAGAACATACCCTTTCCAAACATCTCAGTCAGAGATTTTTGTGATGATAAAAGCTCATACTTACCTTATCTGGAGCCAGTCTTGGCTACCAATCAATTAAATCTTTTGCAGAATTTGGAGATCCAAGACACTCAAGAGGATGTGCTCATTTGGAAGGACAACTTAACAGGGAGTTTCTCCATCAAGACTGCTTTTAGAAGGCTCAGACAGAGAGGGCAAGACCATCATTCTATTTCTCAGGTATGGTCAAAATTCATTCCAGCTAAACATTCTTTTCTGATCTGGAGAATGATTAATAAGTTGCTTCCTTTTGATGATGTACTCACTCAATTTGGAATCCAACTACCTTCAAAATGCCCTTTCTGTGATAGTCAAGATAGTATTGACCACTATTTTAATAAATGTGCTTTCACAGTCAATGTTTTCAACTATCTACACTGTCTGTTAGACATCCCAGTCCCAGTCTTCCAAAATGCCAGACATAGAGTAAAATACTATTTTACACTGACTAGATTTCCAAAGCTCCACACTCAGGTTATTCACACTACAATTGCTGCAGGTTTTTGGTTTCTGTGGTGCAGGAGAAATGAATTTATTTCCAAAGGCACCAAAACCATTTTCTCAGTGACAGTAAACTGTATTACTAGTAGTGTTCATCTATTCTTCACTGCCAATCCACTTACTGAAAACATTAGGAAACACATACCATTGTTAGAAACAGGTCTGGTTCCTTTTTTGAAAAAAAAAAGAGGACTAAACCAATTAGAGTTGTCAAATGGGAACCACCAGATCAGGGTATTAAGGTAAATGTAGATGCTTCCTTTGTTGGAGGTAATGCAGGACTAGGTCTGGTCATTAGGAATGTAAAGGGTGAAGTTCTGCACATGGAAATGAAAAATACAATATCAACTTCACCTTTGGAGGCTGAATTACTAGCAATTAAACTAGGAATCCAGACTGGTAAACATTTTTCAAATTATTTTATCATTGAGTCTGACAGTCTGCTTGCTATAGAAGGGATTAAAAATCCAGGGGCAGTAGATTGGCAATGTTTACAGGCGTGTAGAAGGTTGAAACTCATGGCTGAAGGCATATTTTTGAATCATGTTCTAAGAGAAGGAAATGGTGTAGCAGATTTCCTAGGAAAATTTTGCCTACAGTCATCCACTTCTTGTACTATATCCCTTCAAAATGCCCCATCTACTGTTAAGGGATTAATTCATCTGGATAGGATAGGTCTTCCTAACCTTAGAACAACATGATGCTGTTGTTGCCTTTTTTTAACACAGGTGAAGAAGGCCCATTGGAAGGAGACTCCAAGGGTTAGGACACAGAATTTGGAAAAGGAAGGAACTAACAACAATCTACAAACAAGTACAAGGATCACAAAAGGACTTCAGTCTGATAACTTAGTTCACTTTCAAAATGCAGTGTTTTGGGGTGTCTTGTAATTTCCTTGCCAAATTATCCCACTTCTGGCTAATCTGTGTTTGTGTATTTGTTTACCCATTCACTAAAATGCTCGGAGTTTAAGGGATAATTATGTGTTAAGGAAATTTACAGATACAACTCAAATTAGCATACTCTTGCAAATTTTATGTAATATTCTACTTTATGACTGATGTATTGGTTTTAATAAAAGGCTAGGGAGGCCAGCAGAACTTCCCCCACCCATGGGTGGTTTTAATTAAAAAAAGAAAAAGAAAATAAGGTTTATAGATTTATTGACAATAATATTCCAAGTAACACCATAATCAATTAAGCGATGATCTTTAGTAGTGTCATTTGTCATTTTTTGAAACACTGGTGGTATGCTATAAAATTCTCTCATAAGGTTTTGACAATGATAAACAGATTTTAACGGTAATAAGAAAAGCCGCTAATAAATAGTAACATTTTGATGGAAATTAACAAGTTCTAGGGTTTTAGCGGCAATTAACAAGTTCTAGGATTTTAGTGGCAATTAGAGTGCACAACCAATCATTAAATTCACTCATCATCGCTTCATTATTCTTTCCCCATTACTTTTTTTAAAAGCACCACACTCAGTCACTCACCACTTATCAATCTTCAATCTAAATCACAAAAATTACTGATCCCACACCATGCTCTGCACCACTACCCGTCTCATGCAGCGACAAAAATCTATCATCGATCAACAAGGGTTGAAGTATCATTGGATTTATCAGGTGAATTTTTTTTGATGAGTAAGTTAATTTTAGATTGGAATTAAATTCGATTTGCAAGTATTTTGAATGATATAGGTCATTGGAGTGTTGGTTGGGGGTGTTGTTGATTAGAGATATTTTTAGGGGGAGAGGGATAGATTGAAAGAGTGGGTTAATTTCATAAGACAACTCCTTTAAAATAATGTTCAACACATTTAATGTTCGGAACTCTTTGTAGTTTTTGTTGTGTTTCGAAGGTAAACAAGTCTAAATGAGAGAATACTACCATTTTAAGCAAATTCTAAAATGGTAAATAATTTGAAAATTAAGGAAAGCTGACAAGAAAAGTTTTTAGAAATTTCTGATGGAGTTTTTAGAGTTTCATTGTAGAAAATCAGGCTTATCATGATGAGATAATGATCGTGATAATGTGATTTTTATTTTCTATTTCTAATTTCTATAGATTAAGAAGTTAGACCTAATCACATGTTTAAAACCTATGCAAACCATTAGACTCATCAAATTTTGGTTTGGATTTTTGTTTTTCAGATCCAATGAATATGGGTTTGGTTTGGATCCTGCTAAATTTACAGGTGAGATCCAAATTTTACTAGGTTTAGTACCTACAAGATGGACTAGGGAGGTAGATTCCGAACAAGTCAAAAATGCTAAACATGCTACAACATACTTTTTCTCCCCTTTTTCTGCTAAGGTAAACAATGCTCTCAAACCCACTTCTCCCTTTTTCCAGATCTGAGGGGAGGTCGCCATGGCGCGACCTCCCCTCCCCACATACCTTTAATTTCCGTACTCTGCACTACCACTCCCCTCCCCAAACCCCCACTCGATCAGAATCGATCAATTACGATAAACCCACCATGCGCAGGTGGCTTATATGATCGGGTGGCCTTTTCAATCACCGCGCAAGAAGGTTTGAATCGGCGGCGATCGCTCAGATCGCTATATTGGAGGTACGAATTCCCCATCAGTGACTTTTAACCCGTCGCTACCCGATGTGGGAGAACGGTGCTACCAGTTTATACGGGCCCAAATTGACGGAACAGTAAATCCAGTATGCGGTGGTGTCCGTTGACTTTTACTCTGTCTGTTTAGACACGCAAACCGACAACAGGTACTGCATCACCGGGTTTTTTCAACAAATCAGCTCCATCTCTTTTTATCTCGGTAACATCTCAGGACTGATTCACGGGTTTGATCGAGTCAAGTAGATTCTGATCGGATTGGATTCTTTTGTTATTGCTTTTATGTATGGGATATGCTCTTCAATTAGGTCGTTATTTTGGTAAATTATCTAAACTAATTAATCGAGTATACATGCCTATCTGTTTGTCTTTCTTCTGACCCGACTAACTGAACAGCGGAAAAATCCTATAAGCTTCTGATTTGTTTGTCTATGACAGTAGAGGAGAAATTCAAGTCAAAGTAATTATTTATTAATCTACTTTTGGCGGCTTTGTACATAGAATAAGGAACAGATTTGTAAACTCCATCATTAAGATTCATCGAGGCAGAGTTAGAGAAAGTAAGATAATTATTGCACTCTTTTTGGAGTTCTAGGCCATTAGTATCTTTAGATATATCCCATGGTATTACCGCCTACGGAGTCATGATTTATTATGGTGTTACCACCATGAGTATGGAGAAGAGCTAGATAGATATATCTGTAGAAATCTCTCTTAATCTCAACTCAACTACAGGGGAGTGTACTGTATTGCATCTGTTTAGCTATGTCCCTGTAATATATCATATGATACTTTTTCATGGAGTTTTTATATGGTTTGGAGAGTAAAAAAAATTTCCTATGCTTGATGGCAGTTAAATTTGTTTTAAAAAAGGTAAACATGCACACAAAAATGTTTAAAATGTAAATGATCCTGATATAGGTACCAATAAGAATATGACATGTGTACAATTACAATATTATAATTATTTAAGACCTTTTTAGTAATATTTTAAATCTCAAACTTTGAATGTCTACACCTGTTTGAATAATAAATACGTGACTCGATTATAAATTATTTTAAAAATAAGTGTCGCTATTTAATTGATACATGGTATATTTATATGGATAATCCGAATTTAAACTGTATTTTAAGAAGTAATTTTATATAGCAACCATCTTCTTTCTTACTAGGGAAAATTTAAGTATAATTCTAACTTTTCTGACCTTTTAACAAGGTGTTTATATGTTTTAAATTAACTAATGAATACTTATGTGTATTTTTATTTTAAAGTTATATATATGAGAATAACATTCATCCGGATGATCCTGATACAGGCCTTATCAGGCACCAATAAGATAATGACACGTATACAATTGTAATGTTTTAATTGGTTAAGATATTTTTAGTAAAGTTCTAAAACCCTAATTTAGAATGTCTAAACCCATCTGGGTAATGATTGAACACGTGGCCCAATCATAAATTAGTTAAAGATGATGTGTCGTTATTTAATTGGTACCTATATTGCCAATATCAGGATGATCCTGATATATATTAAACTGATATATTTAATACATACTTGTATTTTTACCTTCATACATAATATATTATATATCTATCTAGTTTTAATTTAAAAATAAGGTATCAAGTTAAATGCATATAGAGGTTGTTTAGTTGGAGGTGGAACATGTTGGAATTACAAAATCACATGAATTAAATTCCACCAAGTTGTTTGGTTGACAAAAATGTAGGAATTTCATTTTCCTGTGAAATTTAAATTCCCACAAAATAGTGGAATATTTTTTACTTAGGTCCTCCTGAATAACTAGAAATTCTCATTCATTTAATTTTCCCACATCCAACTAAACAATATTTTTCAAATCATGGAAATTTGAAATTGTCTAGAAATATCATTTTCCTACTAAATTAATTTACTACATGCAACCAAACGAACTCATAATAGTTCGGTAAAGTTTTGAGAAAAGTTATATATATATATATATATATATATATATATATCAATTTTTAGAGACTTTGCCGACTTCTAAATCGAAAATTTTGAAACAAAATATCTACCAATTGTATCATTATTTTTCCTTGTCTAATAATTATCCTCGACCAAACGCTATAAATTGACCCATATTTTCTTGCTCCATGGGGAATTGTGGCGACGAATTGAGCAAGTTTTAGTTGTACGAAATACTATCTTAAGATTCTTAACTCTTAAGCCTGAGGACTTGTGCATTAAAATAAGCCTCGTATTCAGTTCCATGGCTCGGCTCAAGGGACAGTGTCTCAGAGAAATGACTCAAATGAGGGACGATTTTGTTGTTTAATCCTACTTAGGCAGAATTACACAAACTCCAATGCCTAAAATTTATGCCCTTTTGACTTCTACAATTTCAGGTCCATTTGGACATATTTTTGGGATCCCCCGTACCTTTATTTATGACCTAAGCAAAATGGCCATTTCACAAGAAATTATTTGGTACTTCTACCATCCCAATCGAAACGAAACTGTGGAGAAAAAATGATAGTAATTGAATTTTAGATTGTGATAAGTCGTATGATAGAGATTGAATTCAATAAGAAAGCAGATGAAATGAGTGTAGAAAAATAAAATAATTTTATCATAAAATGAAAGTCTGCAACTCTTAATTTGATAACTGTTCTTCCGGACATAGATATAGTTATTCTTATGAAGATAGATACATGAACATTGTAATAAGTCAGATACTGTGTTATGCAATTTGTCTTCCTTCTGTAAATGCAGTCATTCACTGATGAACCGCATAAATCTTATATTTTTATGTTTTACTTTTTGTTCTTGTTTGTTATTTCTCACTAAATCCACACAACAGAGCACTGTGATTCACAATAACTTAATATGTAATGTCATTTGAAAGGCAACATTTAGTTGGTGGCTCAACATGAAAGATTAATAAAACGGGGTTCAAGATTGCAGCAAGATTGCAGCTTATCTCACAAAGCATCAAGAAATTGAAGATTATTGAAGTAGTTGCCTTAATTTGGATTTGGGATCAATGGTGTGATGTACTTAAGATTCCAGATTTGACAAAATGGTAGAAGTACAGCTAAATAGTATCTAGGAGGAGATCCAATTTATCTTTAAACAACAAACCTATTTGACAATTAACAATGGAAATCAAAACAGAATATCAAATATGCTTGTGTCCTGCAAATTATATTAATATATCTAAGTAAATTGTATGTAGAAAAGTTTTACAAATTAGTAGAATCAGTGGAACATAATTTGGTAGAATTTGAACTAGTTTGATTTTAAAAGATTATAAACTAGTTTTCAATGTCATATTTTTTAATGATATTTTCGTAACGTTATATCATGTTTTTGAACTATAAGAATGAGAGAATAACATTTATCGGAATGTTCCTGATATATCTCTTATCAGACACCAATATTAATATGACATGTGTACGATAGAGATGTTTTAATTGGTTAGAATATTTTTAGTAAATTTCTAAAACTCTAACCTCGAATGCCTAAACCCGTCTGGAACTCTTGGTAATGATTTTTAATACATGGTCAATTATAAATTACCTTAAGATGACGTTTCCATATCTTATTGGTGCTTGATACATGCTTGTATCGGGAATTTTGAATGAACCTGATAAATATTAAACTGTAAGAATAAAATACCGACAACCCTCAAAAAAACCCTTACAAAAGAAAGAATTACACTACCATTGCTCTTAGTGATCATATAACCGACACTCCTTTAACCTAGCTGTTAATAAATTGTTGAGAAGATCAGCCTAAAATCGGATCAAAATGTCAAACTTTCCAACAAACATGGACGTGAATTATTCGTAATTTCGACTTCTTAGTAGCTAGCATTTTCAGTTTCAGGTAGATAACAACAAAGAAATTTAGCGAAGATCTACAAGGTTAAATCATTGAGTTGAGATTCTGCAATATGTACTTGTGATGATGATCCATAGATTGGTTTCATACTTGTTTGAGGCCTGCAAATCTAGAACAAAGAAAATGGCCACCATCTCTCTCAGCTTAATCAGAAAAAAGAAATGGCATTATTCTGCCTTGTGCTCCATCCATGTTCCTGCATATTTTATGGTCATTACAGAGTTCAAAGATGAATCAGACAGAGAGTGTTGGTAAAGGAAGCATCCAGTCTACTTCATCACCAAATCATGCTACCCTTATTTTTAATGGCACCCCAGTTGACCAAAGATTAGGGGCACAAAAATTATTCCCTATGCCTTTTTCTAATTTATCTTCAACTACTTGTACAGCTTTTTGTGCAAACCAACTTCTTCTTACACCCAAAAAGGCACAAACTTTATGCACTTTTTCCATTTATTACTTCCTCTGTTCCAGTTAAACTTGCACTAATTCTCAAGTATGGTAAAAACATACGTAGATGAGAAAATGTATAAGAATAAAGTTAATAAGTGGAGTAAAGTGAATATATAATAAATTTCTATCACAAAAAAAGAGAGTGTGTACCGAAAAAATTAATAAGGAAAGTGTGCAGTTTGAACTGACGTGGAGAAGTACTGGCCTATTTAAGTAGAATCAATTCTGATACCAAGATACATGCCAGCTTTTTCTGCTTACTTCTTGTCTTCAAGAATATTGCACCATTTCCCTAAACAAAAACAAGCCTTTTCACCTCTCTTCGTTTCTTGATTCATTCATTCATTCATTCGTTTGCTTAGCTAGCTAGTTAAGAAGAATGATGGTCAGTGTAGCTTTGTGCATTGGTGCAAGTTTGGTTCTTTTGTGCATTGTATATTGTGCACACAGATGGAGGCATCCAAAATGCAATGGGATGCTTCCCCCTGGCTCATTTGGATGGCCACTCATTGGTGAAACTCTTGCCTTCTTTGCTCCTACTTCCACTTTTGACATCAATCCCTTTGTAAGAGAAAGGATGAAGAGGTGAGAAAGATAGTGTCATGAAATCATCTTCACATTCAAACTCATGTATAACTGACAAATTTCCATTTGGTGATTGCAGATATGGTCCTATATTCAAGACCAGCTTGGTTTGTAGGCCTGTTGTTGTATCCACAGACTCAGATCTTAACTACTTCATCTTTCAGAAAGAAGGGCAGTTGTTTCAGAGCTGGTATCCTGACACTTTCACTGAGATCTTTGGAAAGCAGAATGTCGGCTCGCTTCATGGTTTCATGTACAAGTACCTCAAGAACATGGTGCTGAATCTATTCGGTCCCGAGGGCCTCAAGAAAATGCTTACAGACATGGAACAAGCTGCAAATAAAGACTTGAAGATGTGGTCTGCTAAGAATTCAGTGGAAATGAAAGATGCAACTGCAAGCGTAAGGATTCGCAAACTTTCTGCATTTTTTAAATTTGATTCAGTTTTTAGTGTACCTTACATTGTTGATGTTCTTTTGCAGTTGATTTTTGATCTGACGGCGAAGAAGCTGATAGGCTATGATTCAAATGAGTCATCAGAGAATCTGAGAGAGAACTTTGAAGCCTTCATCCGCGGTTTGATTTCATTTCCTCTCAACATTCCTGGAACAGCTTATAATAAGTGCCTAAAGGTATTATTCATAGCAAACTTAAGATGATGATTACAAGTGTTGTTGGTTTTCTTGGATATTTATAATGAATTTGGTGTTTTTTTTATGATTAGGGAAGGAACAAAGCGATGAAGATGTTGAAAGCGATGTTGCAAGAACGCCGAATGAATCCTAGGAAACAGCAAACTGATTTCTTTGACTATGTTTTGCAAGAACTGAAAAAGGAGGGCACTCTTCTTACAGAGCCTATTGCTCTTGATTTGATGTTTGTGTTACTATTTGCCAGCTTTGAAACCACTTCACTGGCTTTAACATTAGCAGTAAAGCTGCTGATCGAAAATCCTACCGCTTTGCAAGAACTAACAGTATGTTAAACAGAAATCTTGTGTAGTTTTCACATAACATGCATTTTGGGTAACATGGCCTAATCCCATTTTGCAGGAGGAGCATGAAGCCATAATCAAGAAGAGAGAGAATCCCGAATCAGCGCTTTCTTGGAGTGAATTTAAGTCCATGAGCTTTACATTTAAGGTTATATTCGAAACAGTTAGGTTGGCGAATATCGTGCCAGGGATTTTCAGAAAAGCTCTACAAGATATCAACTTCAAGGGTAAGTTAACTTCATTCTTTATGCTGAGAAATTTATATAATCCTATATAAAACTAACTGGCAAATCTGGTGCAGGCTATACCATTCCTGCTGGTTGGGCTGTTATGGTTTGCCCTCCGGCCGTGCATCTAAATCCCGACAAATATAAGGATCCCCTTGAGTTCAATCCATGGAGATGGGAGGTGAGATATTCTATTTGTTTTAGTAATTTGAACCATTTCTGTTATGCATCTTACTGATTGCTTGATTGATGATTATGGTCAGGGAGTCGATATTAATGGCGCCACGAGAAATTTCATGGCATTTGGAGGAGGAATGAGGTTCTGTGTTGGAACAGACTTCACAAAGCTTCAAATGGCTGTCTTTATTCACTGTCTTGTTACCAAGTACAAGTAAGAATAATGTTCAATATTTTTCTGCAACTTTTGTGTCAAGTTTTAAGCAAGAATTTGCTGATTTACTGTCTGATTTCCTCAGGTGCCAAGCCATCGAGGGAGGTGAAATTCTACGGATGCCTGGGTTGCAGTTTCCAAATGGCTTCCATGTCCATCTCTCTGACAAAAACACTACATGAAGGGCAACATTTTGCTACAAGTGATCGATAGGCTCGAGTTGTACAGAAGTCACACAGAATGAATGATTTAAGGCATTTTTGCTTAGGTTGTTTTGTATAGACTCATAGGAACAAGAAAAGAAAAAACACAGGAAATGAAAACATAGGCATCTTCTCCAGTTTTATTATACTATGTTCATCAAATGTAAGCAATACTAGTTAAACTTATACACCATATTTCTCAAGGATTTCTCTTCTCTTTGCCTGATACCTCTGGCGCCTCGGGTCCTCCCATGTCTGTTGTGCCTCTCTGTGGACATGGCGAGGCTTGTACTGCTGATCAGTTTCTCCTACATGCTTGGATCTGTGACGAGCACGATGATTATCATGAGCGGTTTTCCACGCTTTACGTGGAGGACGATGATTCTCGGGCCGTTTTTCGTGTTTACGATGATGGATTTGAGGAACACGAAGATTATCATGAGCGGTTTTCCACGTCTTATGCAAAAGACGATGATTCTCAGGCCGTTCTTCACGTTTATCATGATAGATCTGGATTTGAGGGACATTCTTGGTTTCAGCAGCTGAAGAATGGTTCTCAAACCAGTCATAGAGAGGATCAAAGAGGCCTTGCTGATGTAAGAGCCAAAAGAGCACTATAACTGCAGAAGTTGAGAACATTACATATGAATATCCCCTCAAAATTATATTCAGTTTTGTGAATATAACTGCTTACCTGTTGGAATAATTGCCAGTACAAGGCCAAACATGACTACCCAGCTCATGCAGATGTATTGTATATGGCATCGAACGTCAAAAAATCCCGCACACTTGTTACTGTCCATCAGAGTAAAATACATGACTTTGATTGGATAGAACAGCTGACAAATGTAATAGAAATAATGTAAAACTTGATGTGTTTCAATACCTGCAACCTTTTCCTGAGATTAACCCTGCTAGAGCATGCCACAATTTGTTCCAAATATCCTCAATGGACTCAAAAAAACCATTTATGCTTGTCTTTGGAGGTTCAAATGGGATCTGAAATCAGGAAAAACTTATGAATTTGTTCGCCGCTGTCTTCTTTCAGGCATTGAGTCCATAAAATCACTTCAAAAATGTGCAAACCTGAGTTCCATTATCAATGACAGTAGCTGTGGTAGTAAACTGACACTCGGCTCGATCCACTTCTTCAAAACCTGAGTCTTTTAATATGGCTGCATAAATCAAGAGCAATTGGATAAAATGATCATTCTTCTAAGTTAAGCAAACATATTACTTTTACCTGAACAGACATGTCTGGTTGCTTGATCAGATGTTGGATACAGTTTAAAAAATCTGGTTATAACTTCATTCGGCTTCATAATATAAAATTGCTCCTAAAAAGCAATAAAGAATTAAAGACAGTCACAAAAACATTAACCTTCATGGAAGCAAAACCCGACACCAAAGTACCTCCATTTTGGTGACTCCTGCTGAGCAATCAAACTGCAAAATTTGCAAACAAATCAAAATAATGCAGAAGTAAAATCAACATTCAGAAGGCTGTTTAATTACTGTGAGACTATAGGATGCTTCCACATCGCCGATATTTTTTGTAGTGATTGTTACAGTCCCAAATTGAGTCAATGCTTCGAACGTGGGGGCCTCAATGCTCACTATCTTCCCCGGACTCCTTTGATAGACATACTCGATATCATCAGCGCTTAATTCTAACAAAAGGTTTGTGTTCAGAACTTCGGTTATTCCTATGGAGAACGCAAGATTTCCAGCATTCTGGAAACATTAGTGAAATATCAGTAGTCCAATGATGAAATATAAATGTGTATATGTATCGGAAACTGAGAAATGGTGAAACTTTACCGGATGCTGGTTTATCCTTTCAAACCTTCCTTGCACGCAGTAAAGCGGGACCTGCTTCCGACTAATCCTGTTCTGATCAGTCTGAAAAAAGAAACTATTTAGAAGGTGGTAATGAATATGTAGTTAGTTATGAAAGTTGATAAATTTCTCACATCCCAAAAGTTAATTATGAAAATGTAGTTAGTTATGAAAGTTGGTAAATTTCTCACATCCCAAAAGTTCCAGAGCTGGTTATGAAGGCAACTCCATAAAGGCGAGGAGCAAAAATCAGGCTGTCCATTGAAAGCACCATAGTCAACACCTATTTTGTTGCACTCGACTCCATCTAAAGTAAACCGCACTCTTTCCAGAAGCATCCACATAGAAAAGTTGCTTCCCAGATTGGGTGGTTGACCTGCACCACCCTTTAACAAGACAAGTTCAGAGGAAAGGAAATTCTTAACATTTACAAAAATGTTAGTTAGCGTTTTGTACCTGTCGTGGAATAACAAGGTAGTAATCGTCTAAGGATGGAATGCTTTGGTATCCAACATAATCACCGATGAGATTAGCCTTCAAGAAGTTATCACCTGATGTGGCCGTTCGGTTTTCAGGACCAAGTACCACTTCCTGATAGAAACAAACATTTCTGGAAGTAAGCAGAACGATACATTCAAACAAAAGTCACCTCATGAAGATACTCACTGATGTTTTAGATTTTGTCTTGACTTGAATTGTAAGAGTAAATCCAACAGAGCTCTGTCCAATACCAAATACATGGAACCTAGGTACAGATAATACACATTTACAACATCATTAAATCACCAAGTCTTGAGAATAAAATGACACTCAAAACTCAAACAAATTTGCACAGTAGGTTCTTCATACTTCAAGAACCATTTCAAAAAAAAACAAACAAAAAAATTGGATAGAAATTCAAGATCATTAAATGCGTCAAGTCTTGAGAATAAAATGACATTCAAAACTCATAAAATTTTGCACAGTAGGTTCTTTATACTTCAAGAACCATTTCAAAAAAAAAAAAAAAATTGGATAGAAATTCAAGATTTAATTCAGACTTTACTCAAAATCTTGCTTAAGTTTTCAAATGTATACAAGACTCTTGCAAACTTTCTATACGTATAAAATGAATGAAGCTTAGATAGGGTTCATACCAGTCACCCGGAAACCTAAGACAGTGAGCTGTATTTTTCTTGCCCTTCATCATCTTGTCAACTAATAGAGCATTAACACAAGAAAGAACCATGAGATTAAATTGTTTCAATAGAAGAAAAGAATTGTGATTTTTGTTGAACTTACAGAAGTTTCCACAAGATGAAGGTACCCTACGCTGGTCTCCGCACGGGCAACAAGTAGGCTACATCAGAAAAGGCAAGCAAAAAGCTCAGAAAAATGAAGATTATGAAAATGGCATACAATAAGGAAATGTTAGAAAAGGTTACTTCTGAACAATATACCTGAGTTTCCTCAATAATATGACCATCAGAGTCTCGTAATCTATGAACATATCAAGAGAACAGTCAGATATATATATATATATATATATATATATATATATATATATATATAAATATAAATGGACTGAAATTTGAACACTTTTATATGACTCGAAACAGCAATCTTCTTAGCAAAACAACATTCTTAAACATCATGGTTCAAAGGGGACTGAGTAAGTTAGTTCAATTTGAAAGTGTGAATACATAGCAAGATTATATAAATGACAGATGGAAGTAAAGATTCGATTAACGTGCCTTTCACATATCTGCACAATATCTGCTCCGGCATCTGCTTCGCATTTCCGAGTCTCAACATGATACTCCACCGGCTTATAGGCAACATCCTACACATAGTTTGTAGTCTCAATAAACAAACTCAGCCAATATTTTGTATCAATTCTTCATTCATCAACCTTCAAGCTAATAACCAATACTATCCTTTCATATTAACTTATTTGTTATGTTCCCTTAACACAACCCTAATCATGTAAATTCGGGAAAGAAAATCCAAGAAAAGATGACCAAAACACAACAAAGTTCCAACGAAAAACAATTTTTTTACTAACCAAATTATATCCCTAAGGGCTAAGAACACAACAAAGTTTCATCCTTTAATACTCAATCAATAAAATTCCTTTCTACCCCCAACAAAACAACGTTAGTAAAACGAAACATACTCTGATGTAACTGAGGTGGTACAAAGCATAAGCAGCAGACTTGTTGACGGTTATAACCGGCGGAGCTCTGAGTGTCCTCATATTACTCGAAGAAGAATTAGAATCATCCTCCACCTCAACAATCTCCGCCACCATTGAAGCCTCCCTCCCACTCTACAGAAAACAGCGTAAGAAGGAAGGATCAAGTACGAACTAAAAACCCAGAATTTCTTGCTTACCGATTCGCTGGGAACTGCGAGGTCGACGACCACTTTGTGATTGCAGTCGAGGTTGTCTTTGGAGACCTTTTCGCATTTCTGAAGCTTGGTTTTGGACAGGATTTGGAGTGATGAAACGTGAAGAAACAGAGAGGAGAGCAAGAGGAAATGGAAGATGCCCGCCATGATTTTGCAACTGCCATGGAATGGAACTGCAACTGGGTTTTTTATGCCTCTGATTTTGGCGGGGTCTAGTGTCAACCGCAAACGCAACTGTTTCTTCTTTTTTTCATTTGAAAACCTATCCATAAAGAAAAATAAAATCCATCATATTTTTATTATCAAAACAAGAAGAAGGAGAAGAACAGAACATATACTCAAACTGTATGATGATTGGCAAAGAAAGATTAAAAAACATTCATTAGGCTTGGTCTTGATCCATTTTTAAAATTCTATAATGCATTTAGGCCCAATATTTTGTAAGTTTAGGTTAATTTGATCTTGATAATACTATATTTAATACATTATATTTACCTTTAATTTAATCTAGTTCAAATTAGTAAAAAACAACCACAAAATCAAATAAATTGGTCCAAAACTTATATTTGCAATGCACGACATTATCCTATTTAAATCTCTATTTTTACGTATATAAAATTAGTAACTATGAAAAAATTTATTGTTTATGATAACAACCAACATTCTTTTCAAAATTTGAAATTACTATCAATCACCAAGCCTAATTTTTGCATTCAAAACATTTAAATTCACCAATAACTTAATAACGCTGTCATATATAAAAATGTGTAGTTCTAAAATAAAATGTGAATTACACTATTTATGATATTCAGAAGTTGTTAAAGTGAACATTTCACTATATACTACATTTGTGCCATAACAGTCCACCAACAAAAGAAGTAGGAAAGCATAACTCTATCCAGGAATTTTTTTCCGGGTAGGCTGAAAGTCAGTCGTATTAAGAAAAAATATATGACAATCCTTTCATAAAGATTTTCAAGAGGCTAACAAGCAGTTAATTTTTTTTCTTAATAATTTAATAATGTAGTGTAATTATTTTAATAATACATAAATTTTAATTGATTATAACTTTTTGTGGCTTTTTATGAAAGAATGGAGTAATATAAATTACTAAGTTAACAATATTATATTTAAAAATGTGAACATATTTATATACGGTGGTTTTCAACTTTAGAAGGTTTAGATGAAATACAATTTATAATTTTTTATTATTTGAATAAAATACACAAAGTCTAAATAAGTATAACGTTTTAATAAGAATTTAATTATTTTATCGATGTTATACACAATAGAACATCTAAGAATATCATGATAAATTGACATATATGTGTACCTTTTATTCTATTAAACTTTTACATATTTAAAAGTTTATATTTTTAGATGCATCTATTGATACCTTTGTATTTTACATTATGATAAAAAGAGAATGTTAATTAACCAAAATAAATGATTGCAAATAAAAATATTTCAATGCATATTAAGGTCATGTTTGCTGGAACTTATAAGTAGTGTAGTTCAGTTTAGTTCAATTCAATTTAGTTCAGTTTAATTTACTTCAATTCAGTTCAGTTCAACAAAAATATAATTAGATCAAACTCATATAAATTTAGACATACCGATTCTGTTTTCGATACTTATTTTCAATTCAGTTTAATTTAATTTAAATAATTAAGAAATAAGTGCATGAAGGGAAAAAAGTTCAGTCAAGTCATATGTTAGAGAAAAATATTCCTTATTTCTAGTGGAGAAACTAAAAATTCCTTTAAAAAAATGGATGCAAACACATGAAGAGCAGGGCCATAGAATAAATGTGTTAAAAAGAAAGGGCCAGGGCATAAATAGAAAAGAGATTAAGGTTGAGGGAAGTGACACACGTGGTCCCCGTTTTATTTAAGGAAAAATTAAAAACGAAAAACAAAAACATGCCGGGAATATCTGCCAACCGGGTCTCCTGCACAAGGCGGAATCCTTCATTCCGTAACTGAAATTTACTGTTCCTGGGCTGTCCTGCCCCGCCTACAAGTAGATCCGCCCCTGTGTGGAACATTAATTCCTAAAACCTACATGTATACTATTTAGTACTTGTTGTAAAATTTCAGATTGTACCTCATTTTGATGTCTCATATGAAATTCCAGTCGATGAGATTTTATTTAGGCACTTTTGAAATTGTGGTCGATGAATTTGATTCAACCATCTTGACAATAAAAACAACAAAATGTAATGAGCATTAGAAGTTAGAATAGATCAGACAAAAACATGAGAGTTTACCGAATCGAGAATAATTGATGGATGAAATCTTAACGAGTTTACTGAATCGAGAATAATTGATGGATGAAGTCTTAGCGAGAATTTGAAGTTTAATATTTACTAAGGAGAAAAAAATCAACTTCTTCTCTCCATAACCGTCTGTAACTTGCTCCACCTTGTTCCTATCTAACCTCTGCATTTTTTCTATTTTTGGTCAAAATGCAGTTTTTTTTCCAGTTGCAGTTTTTTTTCCTCAAATTTCATTATCTGAGGTGGTACCATTCTGCATTACCTACTTTGATGCATTGTGTTCAGAATATTATGATCCGACTTTGACGTGTTTTTTCTACAACGTATAAACCACAGCGTACAAGGTTTAAACTCGATGGTTGAATTTGAGAATTCGAATTAATTTTTTTCAGCAGCTGAAATGGGACGAAATTGATGAGACAATTCGAAGGATCTTTTCCTATAATCATGAGACAAACAATAATCATGCATAATTCATTTAGGGGTACCCTAAGAATAAGCCTCACGGAATTTGGATATATATCTTTCTTGAAATCAGAGTATCTGTCTAAGCTACAGGTGTTGCCTGCTGATTGTTGACACCTCCTGGTCTTTTCTCGATCATCTCATACTGCAAAACAAAGTTATCCTGCAAGAAACGCAACACTTAAAGTTATGTACATGTAAAATCATCACTGAAAGCAATTGGAATCAATGTGCAGACAAGACCTTCCGTACTGTCTCCCAGTTATTGGGATCAAAAGTGAAGTAGCAGCCTCTCTCGTAAGTTGGTGTCTTGACTAGAGGTTCCATGTTCTTCGCCCTCGCAAACCAAGAACGGGTTTCTTTATGAAAGAACCATCCTCTATTATATCTGTAATGCAACAATAAGCAGAAACCCTATCAAATACTTCGATCATATCATGAGGTGCATTGTTTATATCTATATCAAAAACTTACAGTTCATTAGCCGCATAAAGTTGTGCTTCGTCTTTTGGCATGCTGCAAAGAAGGGATAAAGATATCAATTTCCAACCACTCAACCCAACAAATAAAGTGAGTAGTCGAGAAGGTACACATATTTTACCTGTAAAATATATAAAACAGTGTTTCTGGCCTTAACTTTGAAAAGTGACTTGGCTGCAACATATAAAATGGATAATTATTGAACTCTAGATGTAAACCAACCAGCAGTCTTAATTTCCAGGAGTCGGATTGCTCACCTTTAGTTCAGGGGGGGACTTAGCGTAATAACACTCCGGGATGTTGTACTCGGGATCTCCTCTGACAGGCTCATCAGACCAAGGTGATGCAAACTTCTTGTAAATACTTTCTGCTGAGTTCAAGTTTAAGCCCAGCGTGGTTAGATCAATACCCAAAGCAAGCGATGATAATGCCGGGTTCACATGTTTCATGACGTTCAGCAGCCCAAGCATCCCATACTTATCAGCAGGACCTTGTGAAGGCTGAGCAGGTTTAAGTTCTTGATCCCTATATGGAGTGGCCAAGCGAAAATATGACTGCTTTTGGAACTGTTGATACTGCTGAGGCAGTTGTTCATAAGGTGCCATTCCAGGAATCGAGTTTGGCAAATTTGAGCTTCCCGAGGCAGATGCAGGTTGTGCCATATTACGAGCCTATAACATTCAAAGGTTCACCGATAAAAAAAGTTTCAAAGTAATTGGTCATTCAAAATACTAATCACTAGTTATGTCCAAAAAAGGGGAGGTGGGAGGGGAACCTAATTCAGAAACTCATATTATGTAAGAAAACTGCAATATACAGTCAAATTTGATAAGCAACTCTGAATATACCTCGTGATCATGAAAGTGAAGATCCTGAAAATTTTGATAGTTTGAAGGTAAAAAGGACATCCCGGAGCCATTTGTCGATGAAGCATGCTGTTGGCCTTGCTGATAATGTGATGAGCTTGCTCCTCCAAAATTCACACCTGAAGACCTTCCCAACTGCAACATTGCAGCAGCTTAAAATAAATAAATGGCTCTCTAGCATCGGAGCTTCATCCAGTTTCAAATGATTGCATCTTTTGTATAAGAACTTACAGGCATGTTTTGGGAATGCATCATAGATGATAAGTTGTGGAGCTGTTCTTTCTGATGCATGTTCATAGAAAAGTCGACGTTGCCACCTGTTCAAATTAACCCATTAGACCCAAGCTTTATGGTGGATGAGACACCACAAATGCATGAAAAAGGTAACTCCTTTTTTTCTTTTCATTTTAGGAACTGGTTTCCAAAAACTAATGCTGGATGTAGAGCAGATGACGAGGATAAATAAAAATAAGCAAAAATACTTAGAAATCAAACTATAAATCAGATGACCTGATTGAACAATGATCCAGAGAAAGGATATTGAGCCCAGTTTATCAGAGTAAACCTAATCAGAACAGCCAGGTAAACCCAATCTGAACAGCCAGTAAACCATACCAACTGCTTGCTAACTTGTCTTCCGTCAAGTAAAGTTATAAATCTTTTTATATTTCTGACATGCCCTATAGTTATAGTCTTTATCACGTAGATCAAGTGCATTGACCCTGAGATATGAATCTACCAATGCTCATATCTAGCAGTAGAGAGGAACATTCTACAATACAATATGAGGCAGGCAGAGACTAGGGAGCTTCGTGATATAAAGAAGGGAGTTTAAGCATTAAATGTGGTGATTCAACTTTACAAAAATATTGCACCTTTGTATCCTGGCAAAGCAGGAAAATCTTCATTATGAATGCTGAACTCTTGATTTTGTTGATTGAACCCAACATTTTGTTTCCGAAGGAAACCTGAATAAGCAAGCAATACCATTAAATAAAAGAAGACTTGAAACAGGGGGAAAAAGTTGATGTTTAAGACTTTAACTACCTATCTGGCCCTGTGAACCACCAGCAGAAGAAGGGCGTCCAGAAAGCTGAGGGAAATCATTAACATCAAAAGCAGCATCTTCATGAGGATTCAAATCATTTAGCAGCAAAGAAGTAAAAGGGCCACTGCCGCCTTGATATTGATTATGAGACATTGGAACACCAGAACCAGAATAAGAACCGCTTAGCATAGAAACTACCTGTGGATCTGTGAGTTAAAGATATTAGCTACCCATAAAATATATAAATCAGTAAGCATTACACCTCCATAAAAGTGACTTCACAATTTTTGGCAACTAGAGATTTATTGTTTTGCTTTTAGCATCATCAGCAGAAACAAATAGTACCTGATAAATTCAAGCGAGAAGCAACACCAGGCAAGCTTGTTCCACCCCCGGAGCTCAAATTCCTGGGGATGTTCCCACCACTAACATAATTAGCCATTGGGTTTCCAATGCGCCCTGAATTTCCTAGATTTTGTAGTGCACCTAAACATGAAAAAGCACCAGTTAAGGAGAATAAAAATGGGACGCCTGATCAGAGAATATTTTGCCAGCACTTGTACCTCCATTATTTGCCACCCCTGAGTGTCCTCCATGAGAACCGCCAAGAGACATCTGCATTCAAAACGTATCAATGACTAAGTGATTAGTGACAGAAGCAGCTATAGTAAATGATCGCAAAGAGTAAATCCTTCAAGATACCTGAGAAAGGGCAGCAGGGAGATTGTTAATTGTGAACCGCCCGCTTGATGAGCCCCCTGATACTTGTGGAACACCACCTGGTTGTCCAGAAAGCATTGCAGAACTTCTAGATGCAAAATTACCCGGCATATTAGAAATGTTAAAATTTCCATGCATCCCATGCAACCCTTGTATGCTTCCTACAAACGTGAAAACAAAAAAGTCTCATAGTTACACAGAGGTCATGTATCCCTAAAATTTAACTCGAAAAACAATAGCATAGTATAGTACCAGAATGATTCAGAACAGCACTAGTTGAACCAGACTGGGCTTGAAAAGGTCTTCCAGCAGAGTCTGGGAGATTTGAATTTGATCCATTCAATCCTGACTGGATAGAGACATTCAAGATGGTTCACAAAATTAGATTAGGGATACTTAAAAAGTAATATTAAACATTAATGGTCAAGTGATCCAGCTTCATGCAAATTGAGAAAGAGTTGTATAATGTTGATAAGAAGCATAAAAATCACCAGTCAAGAACGTGAAGAATTATTCACTAATCAAAGCATAATTATTTCATGAAAGATGAGGCAAACTTTTAAGCTAGGTCTTGAAGGGAAGATCAGTACATTAAGTAGACCCGACATCCTATAAACTTCTCAGAACCAGCAACAGCATATAACTCATCAACAAGAGACTCCTCTTCAAGATTTTTCCTAGGGTCTTACAACAGAAACCTTCTTCACTGCAACAGGAGCACAAAGATGGAATTAGACAACTGATAGAATAATTTCGCCTGACATACTCCAGCTTTCATCAATGAACTTTAAAAAGCACAGTCCAAATAGCAATTTACAGATGATCTATTAAAGTTTCTGCACAGAATCCAGCATATACATAGGTTATACAACCGGAGGGAGAAGACAATCTTTTAGCTATTGACCTTCATCATCTTACCCACAACCAACCTTTTATCAAATCCATAAACTTTTAAACAGGTTTACCATGCTATGCATGTCTTACTTTGGGTGCATACAATGGGGACTATAATACAGATCAATTAGAAACTCGAATCAAAGGCTAATTATTCCAGTCTTACTAACTCCTGTAAAACAAACAAACAAATTCTTAACCCAACTTTGATCAATCCTTCCCATCTTACAATACAACAAAACCCCTGCATCGAAAGTTAACTCAAAATGCAATCTTTCCCGCAGGAGTTCAGATTCAAGCAGAGGCTAATCCAGCCCAGAAAAAGCAAGCCCTTGATCACTCCAAAACAAAAACAAAAACAAATGCAGATAAAAAAAAATCAACGCACAAAATCGATCAAATCGATCAATCAACCATCAATTGAGTTCCGAAAAACCCAGCACACCTCAATAAACCCACACAGATCGAGCAATTGAATTACAGTCTTCAAATGGGAAAATAGAAAAGAAAGGGTCGTTTATTGAGCAATGCCAGCGTAAGAAAGAGTGAATGTAAATGGCAAATAAGAGTCACAGTAAGTCAAATTCTAACCGCGGCGATGATGAATGAAGCTACGGCGGCGGGGGAGTTGGCAGTTCAATCCCAGCAAGGAACCGACAGTAAACGGCGGTGTTCGAACAAACGACGGTGAATTCGAACAAACGAAATCAAAAAATGGGGTTTTAGGGAGAGAATCAGATTGCTGTGTGTAACCTGCGAAGGGAAGAGGTTCTTGGTATTTAAAGTCTAAGGCCTGATGCTTTTCAATTGCCTTTACGTTCATTTGCCATTCTCATCCTTCACTTCTTCTGACTTTCACATTCTTACCTTGTAATTCTTAATTCTTAATTGTAGTAGACTAGTTAGATTGTAGTAGAATTTCTCATGTTAAAATAACTCAAAAAAAAAAAACTATATCTATACATTTTCTAAATTTAGTATCTAGAAAACTGTGTGCTGATGTATTGTATATGATTTGATAAACATCTTGATTTTTCTCGTGGTTTCTTAAACCATCAGCCCACCAAAAATCAACTCTTAAGTTGTAAAATATTATCACATTCTTTGTTTATGTTTATTAGTTTTTAGAATGAATGTGATTATAAGCTACACTAAAAAAACATATCATAATAACTTGAGCGATTTAAGTTGGAGTTGGAAAGTGTTTGTCTGAATCAAGGAGAAGACTGGGAGTGGTAGATTCAACATTAGAGCAGCTTATAATATATACTTAAAGGGGTCAATCAGAAAGATGTTTTTACTGCAATTATCTGGAATTCTAATTTACTCTCAAAACATGCATTTTTTTCTCTGGATGCTAACAAAAGGAAGGCTCTCCACAGTTTCTAGATTTCAGTCCAAGTAAATGCTTCTTAATGTGAGTAATACATGTTGTTTCTGTGGTGCACGAGGAGAAACAGCTCGACGCTTATTTCTCATTTGCCCTCACTCTATGGCATTACAGGGATTGTGTTTCTGCAACAACTTCAGGGACCTCAAAAAAAGCAGCTCAGGTTGCTAGCCAGCAGGCAAGAAAGAAAGAAATTTCGTACCTCTAACATTGTGATTAGAGAGAAACAGTATAATTTTTTAAAGATATAACTGACTGTTGAGAAGTTATAACTAAACATCTCAATAGTTATGGTTGCTACGTAGGAATTGTTTTTTTTTCCTTATTTGTATTGTATGAGTATTAGACTATGTAAGCAGGGAGTGCAGACCAAACTTTGTACTCATCTTGCGCATTTTATGCTGAAATTTTCCATTAAAAACTACGTATCCCTCTTTCTTAAACCTTTCATGATATTTTCTACGAGCCCTCTTCACACTTTCTCCATCTCTTTCTACGTTTCTATCTCACTCTAAAATACATTGATTAACTATTTGAACCCATCTTTAATCCTTGGAAAGTTATAGCAATACAAATTACTCTTTTTTTTACACTTTGTGACTCTAGTTAAATACCAAGTAATTACCTATTGCCGTATGAATTCATACAAAGAATCTCCGGGGATGGAAATGAATGTAAACAAGCTATGGTAGTCATTTAATGTGTCCATTTCAATGAAGTATGCTCTAGATTATATTCGATGCAAAGGAAAGAAGGAAATAAACAATATTACTTGTGTAAGGTATGAGAGGCAATATATATATTTTAACAAACATTCACGGTGACATGGTAACTATGGGTTGCTAAAAACACTTTTTCTTCTCTCAAAACCGAAATTCTCAAATGTAACAGTTAATAGTTAAAAACATGAAGAACAAACATGTTTTGTAGAGATCTTATGTTTGACATCAACTAGACAGTACACGCATTTTCAAATGAAAAACTCCCAATCCTTTTTTAGCATTCATCTTCACTTTGACTGAGTGACTTAGCTTTTCTCTTGACTTGAACGTGTTTAATAGCATGTCATCCGCTCATGTCTTGAAATGCTTGATTAATCTTTCTCACTGCAATCTTATAAGTGATGGACGAATATTTGAAACAGTCAAGGCTCGTCATCAAATTTTATCCACGTGCCCATGTTTTCCCAATGATAGAGTTTGTTGTTCAGTTTATCCATTTTTATGAGTTTATCAACAACTCTAACGGCTTCTTTATCACAATACTTCTTCAACAAACCAAGTTAGAATATGATTTCATGTAGTATATAAGGCTCTTGTAGAAGAAGGAAATACGAAGCGTGGAAAGGGCAAGATGAAACGCAGAAGATAACAAGGTAATAGAAAGAAATAGTATGAAAGGTTTAACAAAAAAAAAAAAAAGATTATAGATATCCTTTTTAAAATGATAATAAATAAATAAATGTTAAATAAATGCGCCTAGTACACCATTTGCATCAAAAAAACAAATTAAAAATCTACACCTTTATAAATTTTCCCTAATTTTAAATGTCACTAAGGTCACAATTTTTTTTAATTTGTATTTTTTGTTATATTATAAGAAGAAATTGTCAAAGTCACGCATATTAAGGATGCGTTTAGATAAAAAAAACCGAGACTAGAGAGACTAACTCATACTTTTGACGTAAAGAAAATTTTATTTTTATAAAAAAAGTTGAGTCTGTCAATTTACACAAGGGTTATTTGGTTCGATATAGAAAATATATAAGAGTACAAGATCCCTTTATTTATTAAGTATACAACAAATAAAAAATAAAAATATTTATGTGTAAAATGATGGCAACACAATATGATGTTCACATGTATATATCTATTAATTTTTTAACAACTCAAAATAGAATTTTAAAATTACTAGTTTTTCGACTATAAATTCATACCACTGGATTTTTGATTAAACAGCCTTAACATGACGAAATCATTGTATAAGTAATGCTATTTTAAAAGATATTTGTTCTAGCAACATGAAAGTCCAAAGACCAACATTTTAAGAGTAAGCCCAAACTAATTTGCTCATCGGTCCACGCTAATTTCAGTTATAGAAATATAGAAGCATAAATTTTACCATGTTATGAAATCATATGATCTTTTTTTTTGGACGACCACATGATATTTTTTAAAGTATTCATATGATCTATTTTTAAAGATTAATTAAAAATTAATTAATATCAAGTTTTCAAAGGTGAAATATTTGGTAAATCAGAATCATGGGACTTTTGTGAAAGAAAGGCACATTGCCCACAATGTCCTTCTTACCCAAGAACTCATTTATAAGAACCAAAATAGTACCATGGGACCTATTTGTGTGATCCAGGTGGACATTAGAAAAACTTTTGACAGCTTGGACTGGGTTTTTTTGTTTGATTGGCTTGCACTGCTGAAATTTCCAAGTCTCTTTCTGGAATGGCTGAGGAAGTGTGTCCTGAACTCATCTTTTTGTATCTCACTAAATGGGCATATACTGCAGCCTTTAAAGGAGGAAAATGAGTGAAGCAAGGTGATCCACTATCACCTATGCTCTTTGTCCAAGGAATGGAGTACTTCACTAGGTTGCTTGCTACAAGATTTGATGAAGGAGTGATCCAATATCATCATAGATGTGGCAGGGTGGGGATCACTAGCCTCATGTTTGCTGAAGCAACTGCAAGGTCAATGAGGGAGATTAAGGCATGTTTGGTGGAGTTCCTGCAAGCAACATGTATGGCAATTAACCAGCAAAACTCTTTGGTACTCTTTTCAGAAATGGAGGAAAATGAGAAGGTGATCCCAGCTACTACCCTTAATGTGGTCAGGGGTGAGTTCCCAATGAAATATTTGGGACTCCCTCTCACTACCTGCAGGTGGGACAAAGGCTCTTGTTCAATCCTTTTGAATAAAATAAGAACAAAAATAGCAGCTTGGAAGAGTAGTCACATCTCTCATGCTGGTAAAATTCATCTCATCAATATAGTCCTACTCAACTTCACTAGTTATAGGTCTTCCGTGTTCAAACTGCCTGAAGAAATTCATGATGAGGTGGCGAAGCTCTGCAGAGCTTTCTTTTGGGGAAAGGAGGCACATAGCAGAAATACTTTGTTCCTGCAGTTTGGAGTTCAATGTGCAAGGCAAAGAAGAAGGGTGGAATGGGGTTGAGGGACCTATCCCTTTGGAATCTAGCCAATTGTGTAAACACCCCTGGACCATAGAACACAAGAAATATGTACTTTGGGTACGCTGGATCCAAGCTTATTACTTGAAGGACTGAAGATGGATAACTGGATATGAAATATGTTGATCAGGCTGAAGAAAGCAATGGCTGGCAAGTTGGAAGATTGTGCAGGTAAAGGGGGCAGCTTTTCAATCATTGTTGCTTACAATATACTAAAGGGTGGTGGACATAAGGATCCATAGGTAAAGGTAGTGTGGTATACTAAGATTCTACCCAAACACAAGTTTTTCTTGTGGCTGCTACTTAAAGAGAAACTGGCAACAGTGGACAGACTGCAAAGATTCAGAATGGGACAACAACCAAATTGCAGATTGTGTGGACAGTCACCAGAATCAGTCATCCACTTGTTCTCACAATGCACTTTTTATATCAAAGTGCTCCATTGTGTTGGAGTAAAGCATGTCTCGGGTCTGAGGGAGCTGCGGAAAAACTGATGCTTTGGAGGATTAAGGGCCATGTGAAGGGTGTAATTCTTTGGGTACACAATTTTATTTATTCTATAGTATTATATAAATTATTATTAAGTTATTAAACATATATTAGTGAATCTGGTAAATGGTCGTGGACAAAAATTGTAATATTTATTTCTCAACGTAGCGCTAAACAATATTTATCTCATCTACGAACAATTTTACTGCGTAGAGATCTATTTTGTATCACATCTGGGAAGTGAGAAACAAGAGAATTTTTCAGAACACATCAAATGCAGCAGCTGCGGTAGGAAAAAAAAGTTTGGCAGAGTAGAATTGGATGCAAGGAAAGAATAGTCTTAGCTAGATTGTACTGTCATTTATTTATTTTTTGTCAATAAGGGTGGGAGTGAAGGCCCAAAATGTACTATTTTGTTTTGATTTAATAAAAAAAAGTTTCCATAAAAAAAGAATTTTCTATACAAACTAGCTAGATTTTTGAACTTGAACTTGTTCAACCAAGCACACTCGGCTTTGACCAAATTATTTACATGCCTTCTATACGCAGTCCGTAGGCCTTCTATACGCAGTCCGTATTTTGCTTATTTGCAGTCCGTATTTTTTTAAAATATTCATATATACAATGATTCTAATATATAATTGAATTGCAAGTGTATGCAATAGAAGTAGTATATATGATGCATATGTCTGATATACATAATTATTGACCATATCATATATATCGAAGGCGTATTTTTATTTTGGACTGCAAAATAAGTAAAATACGAACTGCGTATAACATGTCCCATTATTTATGAACAACTGAGTTCATTTATAACCAAGCCAGTATTTTTTTAATAAAAAAGTTGATTGTATCTTGCATGAAGATAACATTATCATCAATCCCATTCCTTGAACAAGTGTAGTTCCCATAACTCAAAATGTAATACTCCATCCGATTCTATGAGTTTGGCACTTTCATATTTATCATAATTTTTTTGCAATTTTAACTGTAAATTTAAAGTATTATATGAAGAGTAATATCATCGTGTAATATATCTTTGAAATATTTTAAACATGTATATTCCAAATATCAAAATTATAGATTTCATTTATGCGTAACAAAAGTTATAAATGGTCAAATTTCCTGTCAAATAATATTTATGATTAACAGTGTCAAACCCAGTAAACCAGATGTAGTAGTTTTTTAAAATATTACAACGACATACTCTAGCACAAGCATCCTACATATATTCTAATCTAACCCTACTCTACTGATCTTGTAAGTTGAGTGGTCGAAATCCTCACCTACTTGATGTTTAATTAGAGTGGGGTGAAGATCTCAATTACACCGGCTTTGATACTCCCCTCTTCTGGACACCGTCGATGCAGCTCCACTGATCCCGTACGTTGAGTGGCCGAACTCCTCACCCTGCTTGATACTTGATTAGAGTGGAGTGAAGATCCCACTTATACCGACATGCTCTGCACATCGTCGATGCAACTCATGTCTCTTGATTGAGCATTTCGTAAGACTTGACCCATGTGGTCAAAGGAGAAATTATTTGAAATACTATCGTTGGAGGGGATTCGAACCTCTAACATCGGATAAGCGAGATTTGGTCTCTATTCAAGTAGGACAAGCCACTTAATTAACCAGAGATAGTATTTGTTAAAATATATTGCTTGTTAAAAATGTCATTTATCACAATGTTATTATAGTAACCGGGTCTCAAAAGAAAATCATCCAAGTACCGATCAACTTCTTCTTTTGAGATTTCATATGTGATTTGACCGGAAAAAAAGGTGAGTAGTCTAATATTTTAATCTTTTAATCTAAAATACGGTACGAATATTATGTTAATTGAAAATTTTAACAATATTTAAAGAATGATATTGTAATTTCAATCATATTCAGACTACACAAAATATAATACTTAAAGAAAAAAACCAATTAATTTATGAATACATCTGAATGAAAGTCTACTTTGCCCTAATTTCCTCCCGATATCAATGAAATCAGTCAAACAAGTCAGCACATTAAATCCACAACCGACTTCAACATTTCCAACAACACGAGATTTCCATTGTGTTAAGCTAGGCAAAAGTCAAACGGCCCCTTTTTGAGGATTTCTTCCCTTCTTGAAGATCAAAAAGTTCCATTTTTTATTTGCAGAAATGCTAAAAATGGAAAGGATTAGCTGTAACTTTTTACTGCCCATCACCCACATGTATCGAGTTCATAGATACATTTGTGGCGGCCGATGCTACGTGGCAGCACTGCATGAGTCCACGTCTTCACTTCCTCAATCTTTCCATTTATAGTTTTAAAATGTTCATGCACGAAAAGATGGCAATCGTCGCATTCGTGCCCAAATTCATTAACCTTAAATCATGACCATTATTTGAACCTCTCGATGCATTCCTTTAGCATCTTTAATGTTCAAGTGTTTGTGGAAAAGTAGTACTAGAAATGAAATGAGAAAAAGAACTAAAACTTTCCAACTATAGTTGGTGCAATTCCTAATGAATCGTAGATTTGAATGAATTCGGTGCCACAAGAGCATCTGTAATGGTGTTATTTTTTTACTTGTTTAGAATATATCAGTGTTTTTAGAAAGTTGTTCAAAATTACATGTAATTCACCTATACTATTAGATCTGACGGTACTACTAAACAAAGCAGGTCTGCTTCAGACTGCTTGAATTTGAGGCAGGTAAAATGCATTATATTGCCTACTGTTAGATAGTATTATGGCCTAGAGCCCAATGTGTATCAGCCTAGAGTTTAACTAGGATTTCTACCCATGTACTGTCTATATAATTGTGAATATGAAACACACCTCGGTATCGAGGTTTATCCCTCTAACATGATATCAGTCGCCTTCGATCCTGAGTCCTAAATTTCTTCTTTCCCGTTTGCCAAGCCGGCCTCTGATCGGGGTTTCTTCGCACAATCGACAGTGTCTGTGTGGGTCCACGTTGTTTCTTCCCTGCTCGGCAAGTCGGCATCCCCGTCATCGATTCCCTGTGAAATCTGTCCGGCGTCCTCATTCCCGATCATCATTGTGATTCTTCTTCAACGGTGTTCTTTCACTGTTCGGCGTCCCTGCTGTGACGCGCCCGGTATAGCGCGTGCGTTACACGCGGTCGACATTGCATCAGTTGGCGCGTATCTTCACGCGCCTGACAGCAGCCTCCTCACGTGCTATACCAGCGCGTGGTTACACGCGCCCGGCAGAATCTCTCCGCGCCTTGCGCGCCTGCTGGGGTATTCTCTGAAATTATTCTTATTTTTCCTCAAGCTGCTGTCCGAAGTAATTTTTTTTTTTTAACGACCTAATGAGATTGGAGTTTAAGTGGTTTGTTTGAGCACTGCGGGATCGGAGTAGTATTTGCATTTGTTTGATTTTAGTGTTTGCACGTTGTGGTGAGATTTATTTTGAATTTTATTATGGTGAATTTGGCTTTCTTATCACAGGCGGAAATCATTGGAAGACGACGGTGACGGCATCTCTCAGATTTATTATGATTCATTTTCCTGTGTTGGTTACACTTCTAATGTTTGTGGTAAAACGGTAATACTTTCTCTGTCATAGTGAAAACTGTAGAGAGAAAATAAAAGATGAAATTTGGGTGGTGAAGTGTATGGTTGAGATTGAATTTAAAAAGAAAGTTGGTGAAATCAGTGGTGGAAAATGAAGTAATATTACTAGAAAAGTAAAGTGTACATCTTTGATTGGGAGACTCAGAAAAGGAAAGTGTGTAAATTCAACTGAGACGGGGAGTATTTCGAATAGAATAAAAATTTGAGTAACACAAAAAAGGAAATCAAAGCCATAGTAAAACAGAACTTTCTAAATATAGCCTGAGCAATTTAAACTTTAGATGTGAATGTACAGCTTTAGGTGGCCTGAAATGCTATAAAAACTCCTACTATAAACCATTTCCCGGCAAACCTCAAAAAACTAAACTTCATAAATATAAACACTCTGCACTTTTTCTCTGCGAAAAAATGGCCACCACCATCGCCGGAGAAGATTCGATGTCTCCGGAGGTCTACGGCCTTCTGCTGGACCGGTTTCGCAGCCTTGAAGCGAGCCACGAGAAACTGAAAGAACAGTTCGATATTCTGTTGCAGGAAACAGAGGGAGTCAGTGATGAGAGTTACATGAGACCTTGCAACGACGTCGTCAGGTGGGTGGATGCGATGGGAGAAAACCCCGGCGGCGATGCGGCGGAGGAGGAGTGGTGCTACTGTTACATCCAGGGGAGGTTTGAAGTCAGCCCTTACGGCAACGCTTTGAATTGCATGGGCCACGCGCTTTATATCTGCCACCCTGTCTCCGGAGAAATCATTTACTGGTAAAAATATGTACTTTCTTTGTGTCTGATTTGTACTGAATTCAAACAAGTTGAAAAGATGGCAATAACAGGCTAAAACTAAGCTAAATTATTTTATCTAATCGAAGGATTTGAACTGTTTTATATGTGTTTTATATGATTTGAACTGATTGAAGTGCGGTTAGGTTGAAAAGATGAGTTTGTAATGGAGGAAATGGTCTTTTGTTGTTGCAGGAATAAGGCTGCTGAGAAGCTGTATGGATACAAGGACTATGAAGCGATAGGACAGATCGACGAGGATCTGATTGTTGATGAGAGGCACAGTGTAGTGGCTGGGAAAATCAATGAAAGGATGCGATTCATCCGAGCTTGGTCAGGGCAGTTTCCTCACAGGAAGAGGTCAGGCCAGATGTTCATGGCACTAGTCACAAAGAGTCAGTTGTACGAGGATGGCGAGTTCATCGGGGTGATCACCGTCTCTAGTGATGCAGCTGTGTTCAACAACATGGCTCCCGGGATCATGCGATTAGGGGCTGATGGAAAATTCAGAAGATTAAATCCACAAAACCTTTCATCATCTCTTCCCACTCAGGTTTGTGTTGAAATTTATGATGAAATGTTTTTGTGCATATTTTTTTTGATGAAATGGAGCTCTTGTAATAGGCCTCAAAAATATCGCTGCAAAACGAGGAAGATAATGGATTTTTCGACATGGATGTGAGGCCACCAAGAGCACCAGCAGTGAGATCTCTTGTTCATGTCATGATTCATTTAAAAAAAAAAAAAAAAAGATTAATGAGATGATTTATATGTTACAGACAGCAAAGCCGAAATTCGGTATGAGATTTCCAGGTGCAAAAATTGAGCCCTTAGAAAATGAAGACTCAACAAATGAATCTTCCCAGCCTGTGAAATTTGTAAGTGATTAATAAAGCTTGATTTGGTTGTTTTGATTCTGTCATATGTAGTTTAAGGATCTTAATTTTGGTGGTATGAAGGCGAAAAAGGTTTTCTCCAAGCTTAGCAGATTTAATAGAGGCAAAGAAGAAAACATCCAACAAAGTGATTTCACTGAGGTTCCATTTAGTAGAAGAAAAGTTATCATTGAACCGATTTCCCCTGAAGAAAAGCCAGAAACTAGTTTGTGTTCTATCACTAAGCACGCTAGGGTAGTTAATCGGAAATCAGATTCTGAAAGTTCTGTGGAGAACACTGTCCCAAGTCCACCTAGGAAAGGTTACAACGCTAATTCACACCGCGAAATCAATTGGGAAGACCTGCAACTGCATGAGGAAGTAGGCCAAGGTTAACATGTTTCCTTACCATCTAAGAATTTTTTAATAATTTTTACATGGTGATCTTAAGTCTTTTTCATTTCCTTTGCATAGGTTCATTTGCAGTTGTGTATCATGGAATCTGGAACGGATCGGTAACTTCTCTCGCTTCATGAACTTCTTAACAGAATCAGTTATGTCAAATGGTTCATTTTCCTTTGTCTTCCATTAGGATGTTGCAGTCAAAGTTTATCACGGTACAGAAATCAGTGAGGAAACTCTCATCGGTTACAGCAAAGAGGTACTAGGTTTTGAGCTTCTCTGTTAATACAAGGATGATATTTTCCATTCCAATTTGAAAATGTTTTTTCTGCAGCTCGATATAATGAAGAGACTGAGACATCCAAACGTGCTGTTGTTCATGGGAGCCGTTTGCACAAACGAAAAACTCGCTTTGGTAACCGAGTTTTTGCCGAGGTAAATAACATTTTATAAACTCGTGCATTCTTTATATTGACATTTAAATATACAATGCATAATGTGGTTTATCCAGGGGGAGTCTTTTCAAAGTGCTGCACAGAAACAGCCAGCATTTAGACCTCAGGCGACGCCTGAGGATGGCTCTCGATGTGGTTCGTGTCTGTTCTGATTTGTACAAGGTTTCATTAGTTCACGCAAAGTGCTCGGGCTTGACATATTTATGTATTCTGTCTGATTCAGGCAAGAGGGATGAGCTATCTGCATCATAGGAACCCTCCCATTGTTCATAGAGATCTGAAAACCTCAAATCTGCTGGTTGACAAGAGCTGGACAGTTAAGGTTTGTACATACAGTTAATCATTAGTTTGGTGTGTTGTGATGAACAGAAACATATGTATGACTGGCAATTGTGTATTCAGGTGGGAGATTTCGGGCTGTCGAAGTTGAAGGAAGCAACCTTCTTGACAGCCAAATCCGGGAGGGGAACGGTACATAATTAAACTTCATTTCCTGTGTTTTCTCATGTATTCTTTGGGGTGTTGCTATATGTGGTCGGGTATTTTACTCTTGTAGTCCAAAATACGGCATGAATTTACGAAACTGTCTTCATTTATTGGATTTGTTGGGAAACTTAGCAATATCCAGGGGACAATATTGTAATTTCAATAATATTTTGGACTAAGCTAAGTAAAATATCGGACTGCATATAGCACTTCAAATTCTTTTCAGCACAATGAGCAGCTAACCCTTGCTTGCTAATGATGTTGCAGCCTCAATGGATGGCGCCAGAAGTGCTTCGTAATGAACCATCAGCCGAAAAGTAATTTTTGTGCCTGGATTTTGCTTTATCATTTTATATCTGGACGTTTTCTAGAATCCTGAAATGATAGATCTGAGGTAGAAAAAAAAGACTGATTTATCTTTGGAATGTAGATCTGATGTGTATAGCTATGGAGTCATTTTGTGGGAGCTTATGACCGATTCCATTCCATGGAAGAATCTAAATCCATTACAGGTGATAATTTGTGTTCATTTCATTTCACAACTGAAATAAATTTTCATTTCTAATTTGTTCATTAATTTGATTGTTTAAAGGTTGTTGGGGCGGTTGGATTTATGGATAGGAGGTTGGACATTCCCGCAACCATGGATCCTAAAATTGCGAGCATCATCGAGGACTGCTGGCAAAGGTATGAAGATGTTGTGATTAGTTTTCATCTTATACACATAATACAGATGATTTTGTTGTCTTGTAAAACAGCAATGCAGAAAATCGGCCGTCTTTCAAAGATCTCATCCAGATTATGGCAAATATTATCCAAGCATTACCCGGGGGAACCACCGGAAGAAGCCCTAGAATATAAATGATGATCCGCAAAGCAAAGACAATGGCGGGGACTCAAACATCTACCATTTCTCACAGAAACATTGAATATAGCAGTGATGGATTTCGCAGATATAACTTTCACCTTTGTTTCATATTAGTTTTAGCCCCCGCCGCTGCTTTTGGGTAGGAGAATGGAAAGAAGAAAGGCCTCCCTTGTTTTTATTTTAAGTAAATGATACCCGTGCCAATGCACGAGGTAAACTATACTGTACACCTGAGATATGTACTATAAATATAATTTTGTATATATTTAAGGATCTAGAGATATGTATTTTAATATGTATGCTTGTGCGTTTTGACTTTTTTTAACTTATAATTTCTATAAATAGTTAAAAATTATACAAAAGTTAAGGGCCTATGTGGTATGCTGAGTTTTGGGTTTGGGTTTTGGGTTTTAAGTCAAACTTAGTTTGGGATGTGGTTTTGCAAAAACTGGTTTGGGGCAAAACCTTGTGTGGCATGCAAGTGAGTTTTGAGTTTTGAATTAATTATTATATTATTTTATTCATTTCATGTATTATATATTATTGTTATATTAATCTTGGAATAGACCGTCTATATTATAGCAATAATATAGATGGTCTATTTCTGCAATTAAAATTTGGAAAACGGCTCCTTTTTTGCAATTAATATTTACGCAGGTCCTTTTTAGCAATTAGGGAAATTGCTAAAAAGCCCTCATCCGTAAATATATAAGGCATATTTCTATTTTTTAATTTCCCAAATCCCTCTTTCTGAAACCCACCGTTCCAAATTCCAAACCCTCATTCATCATTCATCACTCGCGTCCAATCTGCCCAATCGAACCGTCGCAATCCAACCGACGCAATTCAACCGGCGCAATCCAACCGATGCAATCTAACCGGCGCAATCCAATCTAGGTATCGATTTGGTCATTGTTTTGTTGTTATTTAATTGTGATTTGATCTGCGTTTTTGCTACTGAGTTTTTATTGTGTTTGATCGGCGTTTTCGTGTACTGCAGCTGCTCGTCGCTCAGTTGTTAATCGATTGGGTATTATTCCAATCTCTGAGTCAGGTGTGTTATTCCAACTATTCGTGATTCTGTTGTGTTTTGTGTTTTGTGATTTGTGATTGGTGATTCTGCTTTGTGTTCTGCAGATCTGAATAAAATGAAGTCGTCTAAATCAGTGAAAGCAGGCAAACCAGAGGGGGTGCAGAGAGGTGATACTTTCTGTCGCTGTGTTTTCCCGCTTTTTGTTGTTTTTTTGTACTTCGTGACTGCTCAGAAAATTTAAGTGTTTTACCATGAAAACTAGACTGTTTAATGGGATGTTTTTCCTGCTTATAAAATTTTATGTGTTTAGATTGTAAAGTGGACTGTTTAATGTGGTTTTCTGTGTGCATGTGGATTTTTTAGTTTTTAACCTGAAAACTAGGCCTCTTGATTTTTGTTGAAATTTGATTGTTTATTGTGAAAACTGTGGTGTTTTGTAAAATTTGCTTTTTTAATGTGAAAACTGTTATTTTTTAAAACTTGGTTATTAAGGCTGAATACTACTGTGTTTGTAGAAACTATATAATTTAGTCTGGAATCTGTGGTTTGTTAAACTTTATTGTTTGGAAACTTGATTTTTAATTATGAAAACTATAAAAATTGTGAAAACTTACTTTTTAAGACTGAAAACTAGAGTGATTGTAGAAACTTGATTTTTAAATGTGATAACTGTTGATTTGTAAAAACTAGATTATTAAGGCTGAAAACTACATTGATTGTAGAAACTGTATTGTTTAGCCTGAAAACTGTTTACTGTAAAACTTGATTGTTTAGTTTGAAAACTATTTTGTTTTGGAAACTTGAGTGTTTTGTTTGGAAACTTGACTACACTTAATACAACATTATTTAACATAAACACCCTTGTTTTTATGTGCCTAAAATCTTAAGTTTATAATATGGAAACTTGTCTTGCTAGCCTGAATTCTTTTGCGTTTACAAGTGTTTAAAATTCAAAAATTATAATTACTGATTTGAAAAAAAATTCTTTGCAGTACGTGTAGTGTATAACACGCGCTCTACGGATGTGCCAGAGCCAATCAATGAGGATGCGAGCGACAGCCAGAGGTTTGCTGATTCTGTTTTGGCAACCATTGTCCCACAAATCAATGAAGAGCATGTCGACAATTCTGAAGATGATTTTGAAGAGAATGAGCAACTCCCTAGTAAAGGCAAAAAGGGAAAAGAAGTGGCTACTGCATCCACATGCACTCATGGTATGATCTCGTTTTCCCTGCAATTTTTATGTAGTTTTTATCTTATATAGTATATATTTAACATGTACCATACCAATGATTATTTTGTTTTTTAATACAGGCAAGAGGAAGTTGCATAAAAACAAAAAATGCAGGGACTGTCCATCTACGGAGAAGAAACCTCCCCGTGCAGCGGAGAAGAAAGTTGTTGCTGAACCTGTGGTGAAGAAGAAATGTCAACCGAAGATACGTGTAAAGAAGACGTTAGTTGCTGACTCGTCCCAGTCCAGCACTGTCGAGCCCCAGGTCAACGAGCCCCAACCCCAGCCCCAGGTCAGCGAGCCCCAGCCTCGGGTCAATGAGCCCCAACCCCTGTTCAACATTCCCTCGTTCAAAGAGGTCCCGCTCAAGGAGTCCCAGCCCCAGCCCCAGCCCCAGCAGCCCCTATTCAACATTCCCTCGTTCAAAGAGGTCCCGCTCAAGGAGTCCCAGCCCCAGCCCCAGCCCCAGCAGCCCCTATTCAACATTCCCTAGTTCAAAGAGGTCCCGCTCAAGGAGTCCCAACCTCAGCCCCAGCCCCAGCAGCCCCTGTTCAACCTACCCCCGTTCGAAGATGTCCCGCTCAAGGAGTCCCAGCCTCAGCCCCAGCCCCAGCAGCCCCTGTTCAACCTACCCCCGTTCGAAGAGTTCTCGCTTGAGCCCCAGGTCAGCGAGCCCCCCCAGCCCCAACCCCAGGTCAGCGAGCCGCAGCCCCAACCCCATGTCAGCGAGTCGCAGCCCCATCCCCAAGTCAGCGAGCCGCAACCCCATCCCCAGGTCCATTCCAAGTCCGCTGTCTACGATGTTCCTCCTTTAAAGACAGTTGGATGTGCTGCTGAAGGTGGTGTTCCAACTGACAAGCGGAGGAAGAGGAAAAATGTGGAGGCTGATGTAGGTGTAGTAGTGGAAAAGAGGGCCAGGAAAAAGTCGCAGCATGTTTGCATTGTGCAAAATGATGAAATTAAGTAAGTTTTAAAATTTAATTTTAGTTTTTTATATACTAAAATTCGATAGTTGCATTTTAACTGATATTTAAACATCTTTTTTGCAGACTGGAAAAGGACGTGAAAATAGCATGCCATTTAAGCATTGTTGCCAAGTTTTTAGCAAAACTGACTGAGGCTCAGAAGGCTGATGTTGAGTCAATTGGTTTTGGGGGCCTGTTGAAGGTGCAGATGAGCAAGTTCCCGCTGGAAATCATCCCGTTCTTGATTTCCAGTCTAGATGGCCATGGAAATTAAACCATAGGGTCAGTGACCTACAAGATAGGGGTTGATGAGGTATTTGATGTGTTGGGCTTGCCGATAGGTGGAGTCGATGTACCTGTTGGTTCATTGTCTGGGAATATCAGTGCTGATAAATCTGAGAAGATTAAGCGGGAGAGGCTTGCATGGAAGAGGAGGTTCAAAGTGAATGACGATGAGGACATCCCTCTGGATGCTTTGGTGAGAGAGATGGAAGCCCTTCCAGATGGTGGTGAAGAGTTTATGTAGTTTTTTGTGCTCTTTATGCTCGGAAACTTTGTCAATCCTCTGCAAACCAGGCATGTCGATATGAAGATTATTCAGGCTGTGGCTGATGTGTCTAAGATAGCAACCATGGATTGGTGCAAGTATCTCTTGAAGCAAGTACTGAAAGGGGTGACCAACTTCCACAAACGTAGCAAGAAACACACTGCTCTTGGGGATTGTGTTTATGTAGTTCTGATCCAATATCTTCAACGGTCGCCATATTTAGGTATGAAATTGAAAACTGGTTTTTTTAATGTGGTTTCTAATGCTTTAACTTTGAAAACTTGTGTGTTTAATGTGACTTTTTTCGGTCTGATCTGGTATCTTTCTGTGTGTTTAAACTTTAGGTATGCCGGAACCTATTACGGTCCCTCTTGCTCAGCACTGGCCTCAAGATAAGGTGGCTGCAAGGGTTACTTGGCTCAAAATGAATAGCTTTGACAAGGTCCTCGTTGAGACCAGGTCGTACCCACTAACTCGTGCCGGGAGGGTTATCAATGCTGCTCATGGGGACAGACCAGCCAATAAGTTTAATGGGAGCTTCGACCTTCCAGGAACTGGGGAGTTTAAAACTGATCAAGAGATAGCGGACCTTGGTTTGAGTGTAAGTTTTACAAAACATTTTGGCTTTTTTTATTCTGAATTCCTTATGAACTGTTTATTATTCTTCTACAGAATTCTGAACAAGCTTATGAGATTCTTAAAAGGGATATGGGACTTGTCACTGCGAAGTTTTTTGCAAGACTTAAGTCAGATAAAGCCGCTGCCAAGGCTCAAAGTCAGAATGCAGTAGAGCGTCAAACTCAACCACAAGAAGCTGAACATGTGTTGTCGCAGCAGCCAGTAGGGAGTCAACCTGAAGATGTATGGGAAAGTGAGGAGTTCTGGCAGGCACCCGAGCTGCACAAGTGGTTTGATGAGGTAGTGAAATCTGCTATGCCAAAGGTCAAGGAAGCAATGCCAAGTTTCAATCTTCACATTGACGATTATGAATTTTGGGAAAATTCATAATCACCTTGGTTAGGATATCAAATTTTAGTCTTGTATGGGATATTAAAATTTAGTTTTTCATGTTAAACAGTGCCCTTTGGATGTTAATGACTCTTGCTTTAGTTATGAAAGTCTGTTCAGCTTTACATTTTCTATCTTAATCATTCAGTTTTTAACTTAAACGCAACAATATTTAACCAGAACACCATAGTTTTCATAACAGCATAAGCTGGAAATACAACTTTCCAAGGAAAATTTCTAAGTACTCATGTCCATCTTAAAAACAACAGTTTCTAAGGCAATCACCTTAGTTTAAATTATAAAATAAACACATTAGATTTTAGTCTAAACAAGCTAGTTTCATTTCTAAACACACAAGTTTCCAACCAACTGAAACTACAAACACCATTTTGAATTCCCATTTCCATCACCACTATACACAAATAGTTTCCATGTCCATCTTAAACACAATAATTTTCATCTTAAACACAATAATTTCCATCTTAAACACAACAGTTCCCATGAATGTTGTTTTGAGATCTTAAACACAACAGTTCCCATGAATGTTGTTTTGAGATCTTAAACACAACAGTTTCCATCTTAAAAAAACAGTTTCTAAGCCAACCACTTTAGTTTAAATTATAAAATAAACACATTAGATTTTAGTCTAAACACACAAGTTTCCATTTTCCATCTAAAACACAACAGCTTTCAACTATAACATAAAAAGCACAGTTTTCACTATAAACACCACTCTTTTTAACACAAACACCCTTATTTTTAACACAACAATCCAGCAGTTTCAAATCCCAATAACATAACTCAATTCAAATCTCGACGGTACAGTGTTTGTCTTTACCAAAAATCAAGAAAAAAAACAAAGATAGAACTTAAAATAATCGCGGCTTTGGAGTATATGATCCAAACTCATTGGTTGGCTTTGCTTTAGGGCGCTCGATTGATGACTTGATTCTTTTATCTCTCCCTTTGGTGTTTGCTTTGTCTGGATCTTCAATTGCAAACTCATCATCTTCTTTAATTGGAGCAGCAGTACCGGATGAGCTCTTTGGATCTGTGACTTCTTTTTCTTCTTTTCCTAGGACTTTTTGAATTGAAATCGTTTGTCTCTTTACCGCATCTTCTAATAGTTTTCTCGCTTCCAGATTGTCTTCACTTTGGGCAACCAGATGGTAGAACTGCCCTGTGATCTGATGCCGCCATGGAATTGAGTCCTTCAATTTCTTACCTGCCTCAACATTCTTGTCTTCTTCAAGAAACTTATCCCATATCTGCTTTTTGACATTCTTCGTCCATCTGCACACAATGTACTGTGGTGGAATCCTCATTATTGACATCATGTGCAATATCCTGATCATGTGGTAGCATAGCAAGCCTGTTTCTTCAAACATTCTGCAGGAACAGTGAAACTCCACAGACTTATTTGCAGGGATTGTCACCATAACTTCATCTGCAAGACCTTCTGTAAATACACCAGTTTCTAACCTAAATACATCAGATTTTAACCAGAAGACTCTTCCTTCTCAGTTTACGTTCAAGAAACTAGCATGTTTAAGAATGTGAATACTAAAGTGTTTATTTTTTTAAACTAAACACTCTAGTATTCACATTCTTAAACATGCTAGTATCTATTCTAAACAACATATTTTTTCACTTGTTGTAAATACAACAGTTTTATAGTCAAACACACCATTTTCTAACCTAAAGACATTAGATTTCATCCAACAGACTATTATATCAAAAAAAATTAGTTGTAAATAAAAACAAACCTGCTAGATCAGGATCTGTCTCTAAAGTCACTACAAAGCATCTGATGTATCCACCATTATTCAGCTTGGATTCAGAAATCGATGTTGCCATTGCCCATCCATATTCTCGCTTGAATTCCTCATAAATCTTGAGTGTGTAGACTTCGGACGCATGCTTCAAAAGGCCACCTTTTGCTGACCGAGGTAGAAATTGTAGGCACCTACTTTCCTCTTTCTGTTCGTTCTTCCTCCATTTTCTAATCATTTTTCAAATGCCTTCTCAAACTGAGTCAATGATGTTGTTTTTGAGACCTTTACCTTGATAGCATGGTTTGCACTCTCACATCTTTGTGTAGCTAGTGTCCTAGCAGAGAAGAAATCTTTGCTGAACGCTGTACACCACTTCTCGCGCAAATTATAAAGCCGTTCGAACCAGTCATCACCTCCAAGTTGAACTCTATGAGCAAATTTCTCCAGCAGTCTTCAAATTCTTGCTCGAATGAACAACCATATAAGCATCGCTGGAATGCTGACTTGAAAGGCCCGTCCTTTTTCAGCTCGCCAAAATGGGAAATTGCATTCTGCATAAGGTGCCACAAACATAATCGATGTCTCGTCTCAGGGAAAACCTATTTTTGTTACAGAAGATTCATGTCATTAATTAGCACAAGACAATATTAAAAACATGTTAAACATGCAGTATCAAGACAGTACCTTTTCGATCGCATTTGTCATCGCAATATCTTGATCTGTAAACATTGTTATCGGTGCTTTGCCCCAATACTTTTCTTGAATGTTTTAAGTACCCACTCAAACGTTTCACTTGTTTCATCAGATATAAAAGCATAGGCAAACATCACATTACCTCGGCTGTTATTCATTCCAAGTATCATAGCAAATATCAGATTGTACCAGTTTCAGAAAAAAAAAATCTGTAAATACAACAGTTTTTAAAGTAAACACACCAGTTTTAAATATAAACACACCAGTTTCTAAATAGTCAATACTGTAGTCAGTTTCAAAGGTCATTTTTAAGATTTAAACCTATTTCATAAAAAAGTCTGTAAAGACTATAGTTTTCAATGTAAATACACCTGTTTATAATATAAACACACCAGTTTCTAAACAGTTAATACTAAACAGTTTTCCACTAGTTGCAAACACAACAGTTTTCTAAATAAACACTCTAGTTTCTAACCTAAACACATCAGTTTTAAATTTTACCTATTTGTTTTGAAGGTAGTGTCGAGTATTACACAGTCGCCATAAATGTTGTAATCTTCATGCATCATAGAATCCCTCCAAAACACAGCTTTCAACCTGTTTTCATCTTCCATTTTCAAAGCTCTGTAGAAAAAACCTTCTTGCTTCTTATTCTTTTCCTCTAGAGTTGTTATTAATGTTTTTGCATCACCCTTTTCAATCTCTTTCATTCTGAGTCTTCCAACAAAATTGATTTGGTCCCTGAGTTCATGACCCACTGCCTCATCTCCTCTCGCTAAATATGTGAGATAGTTGAATCCATCAGTTGGTTTCATTCCAGCATCTTCCATCCCCATTATGACCTGAAACAAACACAGCCTCACACAATTTTAAAAAATAGCAATCTGTGCTAAACATTTTACGTTGAAACGATCCTATTTTTACCTTGGCTATTGCTGGAGTGATTTTACGCTCGCTTCTTGCAAACTGCATCTATTTGGGCCTAAGCAAAGCATGATTATGCGTCAGGATATGATGTTTGACATGGAAAATTCCATCAACCAGCTTTACACGAAGTGAAGCTCTGCACTCTCTCTTGATTATCAGATACTCCTTGTGCTTCCTTTTTCTTTTCTTTGATGTTGAACTTTCAGGTTCATCTAATAGTAGGACTGGGGTAGGCGGTGTTTGGGTGGTTTCTTTTTTAGGCTTTCCTGCACAAGAGCAACTAAAATATTGTTCGCAGTGAACGCCTTCACGATTTCTTCAACTTGTTGATTTTCTATAGCAAAAACCAATTGCTTTAGCATGCAGCTTGTAAAGTGCTTCTAGCTCTTCAAGGGTTCTAGAACTGAGTCCATCAAAACTCTGCCTAAGATCAACGTCCTCCAAATCAGGCAGATCAGCATTGTTACCTAGCATGCTAAACAGTTCAGATTCCATCCTAAACAGGGCACTTTTCACAAGCATGCATTTCAAAAGGTATTATTCATGGTGCTTACAATTTCAAATCCAATTTTCATGCTAAACACATCAGATCCCAACCTAAACAGTCCATTTTCCACAGACATGCATTTCAACAGATATCCATGGTGCTTACACATTCAAATCCAGTTTTCATGCTAAACAGTTCAGATTCCAACCTAAACAGGGCACTTTTCACAAGCATACATGTCAAAAAGTTTTATTCATGGTGCTTACAATTTCAAAACCAGTTTTCATGCTAAACACATTAGATTCCATACTAAACAGTCCACTTTCCATAGACATGCATTTCAACATATATCCATAGTGCTCACACATTCAAATCCAGTTTTTCATGCTAAACACATCAGATCCTAACCTAAACAGTCCACTTTTCACAGATATCCAGTATTAACAAACTGAAAACCAAAACAAACATCCAGTATCAAACAGAACTCCATTATTTACCTATTGCTGATGAAAATCGGTCTTCCTTGTCATCTACGCATGAACCTAGATCGGTAACAGCAGAATCTACACCTTCTTCGCCACTTATTGAAAGCCGTGGTTTATAAATAAAAAAACATCAATTAGCAAGGATTCGATGCATCGAATTGTTGATTTATACATCAAAATTGATCGGAAATTCAATTGGGAACTCACCTTGCTTTGGATCTCCATGCCCGTAGCTTAAACCACAGTGAAATCCAGTGTTTTTGCTCCAAATATATTCCTCGCGTTTGCGTTCTGATATGCGTTTGAGTTCTGATCCGTTTCTAATCTGTGTTTCCGTTTGCGGGGTTTTTGATTTATGATGAAAATTGCTGCTTCTTTGGTTAATGGGCGCGTTTGTGGCCGAAAATGGTGCAAATGGGTGTGTTTGTTATGACCCGATTCAGATCCCCTTTTTTGACCCGCAAAATTTTGCATATATTTACTATATTTGCAGCGTGGTCCCTGGTCTATATATTGCTATGATATAGACGGTCACTCAGGGGACCGATTCATTATTGTTACACTATATATTTGTGTTGCTACACTTATAAAATATGTTTAAAGCAATGAATGGTGAAATATTTAAACAAATATTTTTGTATTATAATAAAATATTTATATTATATTATAATAAAATTTTAATATTGAATCGAGTTGAGTATGAGATTAGAATGGTGAACATTTTCCATAGACATTTCGTACCATGTCATGTAAAAACGACATATTGTTTTTTACTATTTCAAACTAGTTTGGGACAAAATATCTGACCAGAACTATTTTCACCCGGATTTCACAAAAATAAGGATCAGCAATTTTTAATCAAATACATATTTAATATTATTTATGTCTCAAACTAAATAATTAATTTTAACATGATTTGACACGAGTCAAATTTTTCTATCGTGATTGGTATTTTTAAATATAATATTTTATTTATTTTATTTTAAAAATGTTACATTAAGTGTAGTTAAATATTTTCACTTGATCCTATTCCTATTCAAGTATGTCCGACAATTTCAATCCAACAAAATTCAAAATTAAATATTTAATTTAAATTATATAATTTTAATGAATAAATTACTCATAGGTCGAGTTTTTACATTTGTGGATCGAATTCTTATTCTCGTATTAATTTATCATGTTTTGTTTAAAAATAATTTTTAAAAATATTTTAAAAATAATTTTAAAGGTCAAAAATTGGTTCAAAACTTGGTTTTGGGTTTGACCAAAACTAAGTTCCGGTCAAAACCAAAATCAGGTGTAAAACACAAGTTCTGGGTTTGAGATGAAACCCAAAACCCAAAACCAGCCAAAATTGGTGGTGCCACACAGGGCCTAAGAATGTGATACATGCATCCAAGATATCAGCGCCGTTTGGAGAGTAGCGTTTTCACCAACATTTAGCGTTTTTATCTAAAAATAGACATTTAACTATTCAACCAGCCACGCACATTGGTAAGTAGAGTTTTTTCTAAAACACTTTATTTTGAAACGCTCCTTCGAGCAGCGGTGTTTGGAACATTTCATATATCATAAGTTTTGGTAATGTGTGCAAATGTCTTTCCTACCCATACGTATGTACGCCATTTTGACAAAATATAGTAATATATTCGTGTAGTGATATATTTCATGTGTTATACTCCCTCTGTCCCAGACTAAACTGTACACTTTCCTTATATGAATGCCCCACCTTAAATTGCACACTTTCCTTATTTGGTAAATTTCACTCATTTTCCTCCACTCATTTCACCCACTTCTTTCTCAGACTCAATCCCATCCACTCATTTTACAGTCCTTAATATTCTCAAATTTTACCCTTTGTGCAATTTAGTCTGGGACGGAAAGAGTATAGCTCTACATATTTATAGCTATACATATTTACATCTAAACATACTTATGCTTTTAAGAACCAAGTTTTGTTAAAAATACATACGATAAAAGGTATACACATCAAAATATATTCACAAGAATAATAGCACTGCCAATGCCCAGAAGAACTGGGAAGCATTGAACTCGTAGTGAGGAAGAAGAAGAATGAAGAGTGTTTGGAAAAATAAAGTTTAGAAGAATATATGAGAAGCCAATACAATGAATCTAGACATATGGAGAACTGGGAAGCATTGAATCTTGTTGAATTCTCTACAAAACTCTGATCGATTAAAAGAAGACGAGAGGTAGGATAAAGCAAAAGGAAATTGCAAAGACGGCGGTAAAAAAAAAAATGCGCATAGAAAAGAAAAAAAATGAAAAATACGTGTCATTTTTAGGAGGACTTAGAAAAGTGATGTGGTGCAAGAAGAAGAGATTTGACTTTTCCAAGAGTTGCTCTTTTAATAGTATAAATAGAAGTTTTTATTATTAATAAAGTTTAAGGACGGCTTCGTACGGTTCCTTCTTGTAGAGTAGTCCCAATTTTATTTTTTGAAAAGAAAAACATGGAACTAATTCTCATTACGTGAAATATTCGGGTTACAAATAGTAGAGGAGTGCGCCAAACAATGCGTTTCGTTTACAAGTACTCTGACAACTTTTAAAATATCACAGTTAATGAAGCCCATTGCTAAAATTTTGATTTCTGCCTTACGTCCGGGGAACATCTGGGTACTTCTGGATGTATCGCATTGTATACACACAGTCCGTCCCGATTGAGACGTGAGATAAAAGCCTTATGCTAGCTTGTTTCATTGCGGTGAGTCTGGCAATCAATTCTGTTTGAGTTGTTGTGGATGCTCGTAGAGGCACAGTGTCTTGCCACCGGTTGTGGGTCCCTTTCGCTCTTGACACCACGCCTCCCTTTCTTCTCCCGTGTATGAGCCAAAGGATGCGTCCGTGGCAATCTGTGTTCCTTGTTGATCCATGTTGCCTATATCTATTCCATTCCGTAGCCAATACACTTTGCATCTCCTTCCTCGATATGGTCTTCGATATTTAGCCATGGCTGCGGCTTGTTGTGAACTTATTTAGGAGTTCCACATTCTGCTCTTATGAGACTTTTTTGCGATAGTCAAGCGGCTAATCACATTACATCGGATCCGGTGTTTCACAAAAGGAAAAATCATATTGAAGTGGATTGTCACTTTATTTGAGATCTTGTTCAGTCAGGTGTTATAGCTACATATCATCTTCGTACTATGGACCAGCCTGCAGACATTTTCACTAAAGCGCATGGCACACATCGATTTCGGTACTTAATTAGCAAGTTGGGCGTTTCAGATTTTCACGCTCAAATGTGAGGAGTATTATGATATTTTGTTAGAAATTTGATTTTATCTTATTGTATATAAATTAGAAAACTATAGTTTTGTATGTTTGTTACTTAGAATGTGTAGTTATGATTTACCAAATCTATGTTTGTATCAACCTATAAACGATGTAATCTTGTATCAATACAATCATCATATTCTACAATATTAATTATTTACATAAGTTGTTTCACGCATGTAACCTGATATTGACGAACGGTGCATGAAATGTCTCATCGGTCTATCAATATTATTATTCTCTTGTAGCATCACGAAATATTATACTATTTACACCCGTAAAACTCAACTGTACGTAATGCTTGACTTAAAAATAAAAATAAAAATCAACACTATACAAGTAGTAGCTGAAATTTCTAAATATTAGTCTTGGAATAGACTGTCTATATTATTGTTGCAATAATATAGACGGTCTCTTTTTGCAATTAAAACTGGACGCGGCTCCTTATTTGCAATTTACAGTTGAGCGGGTCCTTTTTCTGTAAATTCCAAAACTTACCTCACAAATATATATATATAGCTATATTCTTTTATTTTTTGGCCCATTTCATTCCAGAACCCCAATCCCAATCGGCTCTTAAAATTTTCCCCCAATTCATTCTCATCCGATCTGCATCGCAGCAGCATCATTCGTCGACAATCAGAAAGAACCAAATCCTGATCAAGGCCTTCTTCTCTCTGATCATCCTCCTCGCGCTCCTCACCGGCACTATCATCATCAACCAGGTCCAGAAGTACAACCGGGGCTCCATCACCGTGCTCGAATTCACCCGACCCGATGACATCTTCAACGCCTCGCTCCGTTTCACCGTCAGAGAGGTCACCGGACTCAACTCGCTGACTCGCGCGCTGATTCTCAAATCCGAGTCGAGGAACGAGTCGGCACTCTTCACCTGCTCGAGTTTGATCGACGACTCACTGAGCCAGCTCGAAAAATCGGCGGCAACAGCCAGCTCCGGCGGGATTTCCCTTTTCGGTGCGTATACAGAGGATCGGGAGGCGCGGGTGCAGGGTAAGATCGTGGAGATGAAGGCGTGGGTGAACGACGCGTGACGGGATCTGTGGAGCTGCTTTGGGATCAAGGGAAAGGAGGAATCGACGGCTGCGATTGAGCTGAGGATTGGGGTGCACCAGGCTATCATGCACGTGAGCAACATATACGACTTCGTTAATGTGATGTCTTTCTGCTTGTAAAATTTTATGTGTTTATCTTGGAAACTGGGATTTTTATTGAGGATTCTGTCTTGTTATGAAATTTTATGTGTTTAGCTTGAAAACTAAACTGCTTAATGTGGTTTCTGTCTGCATATGAAATTGTATGTGTTTAACTTGAAAACTAGGCTTCTTGATTTGTATCGAAACTTGATTATTTATTATGAAGACTGTGGTGTTTGTAAACTTGATTTTTTAATGTGAAAACTGTGATTGTGAAAACTTGGTTATTAAGGTTGAAAACTACAGTGATTGTAGAAACTAGTGGCAACTGTGGAGTATATACTTTTTTTGGAGTATATATTTTAGGCTGAAAACTGTGGTGTTTGTAAAACTTAATTGTTTAGGTTGAAAACTGTTTTTATTGTGAAAACTTGATTGTTTAGGTTGAAAATTTTGGTGTTTGAGAAACTTGATTATTTATTGTGAAAACTGTGAAAATTGTGAAAATTTAATTATTTAGTTGAAAACTAGAGTGATTGTAGAAACTTGATTTTTTAGGCTGAAAACTGTGATTTTTGTGAAACTTGATTGTTTAAATTGAAAACTGTGATGATTGTGAATTTTTAGGCTGAATTCTTTGGTGAAACTTGACTATACTTAACACAACATCATTTAACCTAAACACCCTAGTTTCTATGTACTAAAATCTGATGTTTATAATATGGAAATTTGTCTTTCTAACCTGAATTCTTTTGTGTTTACAAGTGTTTAAAATATAGAAATTATATTACCTAATTTGAGTACATATTTTTGTGTGAATAGTGCACGTGAACAGTGCCGTGAATAGTGTTTTCCCCAAATTTTGCAAATAAAGACCTCTTTCCTTTTATGTTGTAATATAGTCCTTGGTCTATATTATAGCAATAATATAGACGGTCACTCCAGAGATCAACTCAATTTCTAATGATCTATTTTTAATTTAATATTCAATATTTAAATAAGCTGAAATTCTGGCAAGAACCATTTGCATAAATGCGTAATTATTCTTGAGTGCATGGATCCTAGCTGCTACTCTTCTCAACTTATTTAAACTAAATTGTGGTTAAAACATTAGTATATCAAAAATAATAAATATGTAATTAAGTTACGCGCCTTCTATACGCAGTCCGTATTTTATTTATTTGTGTCCGTATTTTTTTAAAATAATCATATATACAATGATTCTGATATATAACTGAATTGCAAGTGTATGCAATAGAAGTAGTATATATGATGTATATGTTTGATTTACATAATTATTGACCATATAATATATATCGAAGGCGTATTTTTATTTTGGACTGTAAAATAAGCAAAATACGGACTGCGTGTAGCATACCCCTTAAGTTATTAAACCAGAGATCATAAAACTGAACAAGAATGTCCCCAAGAAGGGCAGGGCAATACACAAGACAGAGGCCCTGTCAAGTTCAGCTCCTTGCAAGCAGCTCCAAGCAGCCCAAACAGCTCCAAGTAGATCAACCAACTTACTTCATCCGACTTGATTTTTTTTGAAAAGAAATAAATGTTTTGAAATTTAAGTACTAAAGAGGTTATTTTAATTGTTGTTAATGAAATATTGTTCATTTGAACTTGTCTAATTAAATTTAAACCACATACGAATATTCATCCATAAATAATAAAATAATCCAAGCTCAAGCAGCTCCAATCAGTTTCAGCAGCTATCAAGCAGATCCAAGCAGATGAACTTGACAGAGACAGACTCCAGAAACAATTGCAACAAAAAGAATACATTGCACGTGACAATCAAAATGAGTCCACATTGTTGACCGGCCATCAAATTAGAGTTCACATTTGTAGTTTGACGGGCTAGTCGGTGGGTAAACAACTCCTCCTCCTTAAGGTTATTACCCACCGTACCATACGAAATTACATTGAATTTTTTTACGGTTAAATGTTTAAAGGTTTAGCTTTAAAAATCTCCACTTACATTATTAATGAAACAAAACTGATGTCTATATACCACATGCTATGAAATATCTAATAGTATTAAATCATTATATATTTATTTAAATATATTTTAAAGTTTATAAATTGATCGTATCAGATTTTCAAAGTTAAATATCTTTTATTTCAAAAATTTATTTCACATTTTATGAAATTTCAAAAATCATTCTCCATTTTTTGAATTAGAGTTTATCTATCAAATTATATTATTACTATTTAACTGATACCAAAATTATTTTGGTTCAATTTTATGCGAACACACAACTTGTGTGTGACATATCTTACAATTTATTTTTTTTGTATAAGTATAGTAGAAATTATTGAGTATAACTCGATTCAGAGTTAAATCGAACTCAAATAAATAGTTACACTTTTAAGCATGATATATATTTGTTAATAAATTTAAAAATACATCATTACTAGTGATCATTTTAAACAAAGAGTTGAATAAGTCCTTAATTTTAATTTTTATTATTAGCGCCATTTTAATTAATGTTAGCAAAGCCTTTCCTTATTCCGGAAACGGAACGGCGGTCAATTTCATCTGTTTTCAAAGTGCGTTGGTTCCGATTTCTAAACTAAACACAGAAAAATTAGTGGGGTCAATGTGCAAATTTCCAAACACGAGTCACCAGCCGTTTCTTCTCCTCTGCAAAATTCAACGTATTTCATTCTTCAATCACTTTCTGTCTTCAATGCACACGAAGTATACTAATTTCTATTCCTGTACCTCCTAATTATAAAATTAGGATTTTCCACTATTTTATTTAAATATTTTTAATTTAGTTATGTGTAATGTTTTTTGTTCAATTCAATTTTATTAACATCTAGTTTGATAAACTTTTGAAATAAACTTAGTCACACGAGCTAGCTTTTATTTTAGTAACATCAGTGAAATAGAATACTATGAGTAAGATTCTATGAAAACACAAAAATATTTATATAGAATCGGATATCATAATATCTTTTAATACTTCCTCCGTCACGGTCGAACTTGTACACTTTTCTTTTTTGATGTCTCAATTCAAGTTGCACATTTTTCTTTTACGGTAATTCTACTTCATTTTCATCCAGTCATTTCACCCATTTTCTTATAAAATTCAACTTCCCCCGTACACTTCACCATCCAAATTTCAAATTCTGTTTTCACTCATTTTCTTATAAAATTCAACTTCCCCGTACACTTCACCATCCAAATTTCAAATTCTATTTTCTCTTGACAAGTTAAACTGAGACTGAAGGAATAGTGAACAAGTAAAACTGCATCTTTCAGTAGAACAGGTTTATGATTTAATTTAACAAAAAATAAATAAAGTTAAACAAACTCTTAATCGATACAATTTCTTTATTTAGTTGGTCAGCAATTTACCACTTTTATATTATGTTATTTATAATAAAACTAGATATTTAGAGTGTGCCCAATTACGTCTCTTCAATGTAATTTAGGGTCAAGAAAGTCTTGCTAGTGTCACTTCATATCTCTCGTAATCACATCACATTATGCCGACACAATTTATAATGGCTAGACTTGGAAGCAGGTTTAGTTGAATTTTTCAAAACAAAACTCCAAAAAGAAGAAGAGAAAACCTTCAAAAATGAAATAAAATCATGGATAAAATATTTGTGTATCTCTAACTAATTGACTTTATACTTAGGCATATTTGAGTTTTGAGAAAATATTTATGTATTTTTTGAATTGAGTATTTCTGATATTTAAATGATTTAAAAATAACAAATTTTAATATTATTAAATGTTTTAGTACTTTAAATTAAAAAGTTAATTTCAATAATACCCACTTTTGCAACCCTCAGTGATACATGAGCATTTTATTATATAATCATCCTACTAAAAGTACATTTTACACATCACCCCCCACATTTGGTACCTACTAAAACAAAGACTTGGAATATTAAAAAATTTATGTCCCACCTTCACAATTATCCATATTTTGTAAATACAGAATATTATTATTCTTCCGAGTAAGACTTTTGTGCTCACACTATAAACACTCTCCTGTTCTCACTCAAACATCCTCATTCTTCTTCTAGTCTTCCCTCCTCCTTTCCCAAAAAACACACACTCACACACTAACCACACCGTTTCACACCACATTCACAGTTCAAGCAAAAGGGAAATGGGGAAGGCTTCGAAATGGCTCCGGGGACTTTTCGGCCTGAAGAAACCCGACCATTCCTCAGCCGGAGCAAAACCACAGAAGAAGAAATGGGGCTTTGTCAAGTCCTACAGAGAGAAAGACCAGCCGAACAGCATTCCGGCCACAGTTTCCGACGAGGAGGTGCAAAATCCCAGCATGCACGCCCTCAAACTGGCAGAAGCCACCGCGGTGGTTGCAGAGGCCGCCGTCGCCGCCGCGCAGGCGGCAGCGGAGGTTGTCCGGCTAACACAATCCGGAAACAGTAACAGCACTCCGAGCCCATCAGCGAATAACAGAGTTTCCCGGTTTGGTAATGTGAAAGGTTTCTCTTTTTCTCCGGCCAGCGTCAACGGCGGCGAGTATGGTCTCCGGGAAGACACGGCGGCGATCACAATCCAGTCCTATTTTCGAGGATACCTGGTTAGTTTCAAGTTTCAACCTTTAATTTCAAGTTTCTTATTTGTTTTTAAAATACTTCATCATGCCATATGAACTTGTGAATTGTGTGTGATCATATACACTTTTATTGTGTTCCTTAAAATTCTTGTGGGGTTTGTGTTGAATATTTGTCTTAATCTTGGAAAATAAATGGTTATAATTGTGATTGAATGGGCAAAATGTACTTTTTTTGGAGTATAATTGTCTTAATCTTGGAAAATAAATGGTTATAATTGTGAATGAGTGGGCAAGATGTACTTTTTTTGGAGTATTAAAGTCATATTTCCCCTGGGGTTGATAAGTTGATAGATGTGTTGCAGAGTCTGCCATTATGGCTCTTTTTTCTTCTCTGCTGAATCTTCTGAGTTTGTACTATTGAGTGATGAACAGTGTTTGTGGCAGTGTTATGATACAGTGTTTCAGGCTTGCTTTTTGTTGGTTTTTTTAATACAGAACAATTCCCTAGGGATGGTTGATTTTAGTTTACCCTTTGGGGAATTTGGTTTTCACTTTTCTCTGAACTGTCTGTCATGATTCATCAATGCTGGTTTTGTTTCTTTCTGACATTATTCCACTGCTTTAAGGCTTGGTGTTGAGATTCTTCACTTGTGTTTGCTACAATTAGGAATAGGATTAAATGCTTATGATGAATGGTAAAAATAATTTGGTGAAGTAATGGAAAATTAGCACAAGAAGTTTTGTCCGGTTGATATCATTTACTTCCTTACTATTCAAGTTATAGTAGGGGCGTAAATAAAATCACCGTTTGAATTGTAGTATTTGCTTTTACGAGTATATAATTGTAGTATTTATACTTTTAAGGTTTTACATCCCACTTTATGATCAAAATTATTTCGATTTTTGTTTCAAATCGAAAAAGGTTACTTGTTTATGATGGATTACCTCAATTTTTGTGGTGGAATTTAAACTTGTTGATCAAACTCACCTGAAATACTATAGTTGTTTCAACTATTAGTCTATTAGTGGTCCTTACTATTTGGTAGAGATTTCACAAGTCTTGACTTGTTACCCTAACCATAAATGTTGAAAACATTTGAATATGTCAAGCAAACATTCATCATTGATCTCCCTCCACATTCAATTCAACACAATTTCAAAAATTTCTCTTGCTTACTTTTTCTCTTTGAGGCAAAGCTCTTTCCAATCTTATCCAAATGTCAATGACTTTAGTTAACCAACCTAGTTGCACTTTATTTAGTACACTAATGACTAACCACCCTTTGCTTTCTGGTGGGAAATTTGAAAGTCAAGAAGAGCCTTGAGAGCCCTGAGAGCTCTGGTAAGGCTACAAGCCATTGTTCGCGGCCGGATTTGGAGAAAAAGGTATACAAATGAACTGAACCACTGGAAGGAGCTGCTTCGAGCACACAACCTCGTAAATGCAGGTCGTGCCACCATCTACGAATCACCCCATAAGGTCAGTCAGTCCCTTGCAACCTAAACCAGTAAGCCTCGTCGCCATCTAACCTAACCTAATCCATGTTAATTCAACAAACACGCAGGGCCCTGCTACTCCTGAGAAACTCGAGCGAATGAAGAGCGGAGAGAATATCATGTACAAGGTAGGATATTCCGAATCCCCCCCAAGTATTTCTCTCTATCATTTCATCTAATTTGCTTCTCCTTTCTCCATTACAGAGGAATGCATCACAGAACAAGTTCAGAATAACCGCATCTCGATCCGAGGAATCAGGCATTGATCACCACCACCATCAGTATCAGTACCAGTACCAGTACCAGCAGCCTCAGATGAAGCACAAACCGAGGAACCTCTTCCACTCATCGCACCTCAGCATAGGCAATGGCGATCAGTACAGCCAGAACTTGGAGGTTCAGTCGAACGCCAGCCCATTCAAATTCCCTTACTACGTGGAAGAAGAGTATCCTTTCTGGGCAGCAGAGAAGAGAGGGCCGCTGACGCCGACGAGGAGCGATGGATCCCGCAGCTGCCTGAGCGGGTACTCCGATTGCCCGAGCTACATGAGCTACACGGAGTCGTCCAAGGCGAAGATCAGGTCGCTCAGCGCTCCGAGGCAGCGGCCGGCGGCGGCGCAGCAGCAGTACGAGAGGTCGAGCTCGACGACGGCGGCGAGGAGGCTGTCGATCATGCATGGATACGGGCAGAGGGTTTATCCCGGGTCGGGTCGGCTGGACCGGGGGGGCATGCCGGTGATGGCGATTAGGGAGGAAGGTGGGGTTGGGTTCAGTGGCGGGCTTTGGCATAGATTTTGAGCTTCTTTCTTTGTCGGTGATTTAGAGGGATTAAATGGGCAAAAAGCTTTAATGCAATTTAGATCAAGAGGGGTTCAGTTTAACTAGTAGCATGTCAAGATGATTTTGGTTTGTGGTGTAGTTTGTCACAATGCTTAAGTTAAAACCATTTTAATAACATTCTCAACTTTTAATAAAATGTATCATTGTCGGTAAGACCTCTACGCATCACATTTAGATGCATTTGATAGGTTGGGAATGGCATTTTCTCATCTCTGACTAGATTTATCTTCTTTTCTTTTTGGAGAAAGATTTAGATTAAAACAAACGAGTCATATAATTACAAATACTTCTATCGAGTCTAGAGGTCATATTGTACTCCTTATCTATGAAAACATGTTTGATCTTGATAACTGAAAACTCAATGAAAGAGCCTGACCCTAATATTGGAAACAACCCCTTTAATCTCAATTGGGTGAGATGTTTGGGTTTTTTATGGAAGAATTCAGGACCGCTGAGTCTAATACTAGAGACGCCCTCATTATACTTACCGCCGTGTACTTACCGTCCTTCATCCATTTCTAGAAAGGTTTATTAGTGTCAAACACTACTGGATGAATGGCTTGAATATGTAGCATTATATCCGCAAGGAAAATACCCTGTAATAAAGGAAGCCTCAAGGTCTCACGAGTTTGATCGATCAAGTGTTCTACTTTGAAAAATTTGTTTTCGTAGAAACCACCGACGAACTTTGAACTGGGTTGTGAACTGTTGGAATCCACTGATCGTACACCTGGATTTTCTTCCCATTCGCCACTCTCCATCTAAGGTTCATAGCCACCAAGTCTCTGGGCCATAGCACTGAGCGCCAACCCCACGAATTTTCGGCCTTTGGCTTTACCTCCAAAATATCCTCGTTTCTGAGATATTTTGCTTGGTATACTCCGTGAAGCAGAGTTCTTGTATGATATTATACCTCACACATGCTTAGCCAAGAGAGCTTTATTCATACCCCGAGACTATCGCAAACCTAGGTCACCATGCAACTTTGACTGACTGACCCGCTTTCAAGATTTCTAGTGCAATGTTCGCCCCTCCATGTCTCCTCCCCATAAAAATTGGGTTGTGATACTATCAATCTTTTTTAAAACCTGTGTTGAAATCCGAAAGATACCCAATAGATATATTGCTAAAGATCCCAAAACATGTTTTGCCATTGTGACCCGTCCAAGGAGATTTAAAAGATTAGTCTTCCAGGAGTCGTATTTCACCTTAAACTTCATCACTAATCTCTTGAAAATTTCTAATTTCTTAGCCTCAAACAGGATAGTATTCCCCAAGCAATTCCCACCAAGACCTTGTCCATGTATGTTCAAGGTGTACCTCATTAACGATTGCATGCTTTCAGGAGTGTTGGGGCTAAATTATATTGCATACTTCTCAAAATTAAGCCTTTGACAAGAAAATCTTGCATAGAGATTCAGGTCCACAGTGTTAGCAAGGTCTATAATGGCTCTCTTTGTGCACTAGGTGAATAAAAATACAGTCATCCGCATACATAAGATGCATTATTTTTGGTCCACCCCAGACGTATGTATTCCTAGTGTGCCATTACTTAGTACTTCTATGCAATTTAAAATCAATTAAAAATGATGAAATATAATTTTTTTTAAAAATCAAAACTTAGTTCTAGATTTGATCAAAGCTAAAACTGAAGTAAACAAACAAAAGCAACTTGAACCCCACAAAGACTTGAGGTAATAGCTGTAAAAAAAAAAAACAAGTTGATGAGGTAATATCCGTAAAAAGAGTTGCCAAGACATGGCTTCGCCCGGGTTCGAACCGGAGACCTTCAGTGTGTTAGACTGACGTGATAACCAACTACACCACGAAACCGATTTGCTTACTACCTACGTGATTAAGTTTATGAACTAAATACAATCAGTAATAAAGAGTTTGAACCAAGAGACTTCAAGAAGCAAATGTCCATTTAAGTTGAATATGAATGTTTGTCAAACTTTTTTGCCTAAGAGCATATGTTCTCCTCCGCCACTCCTTATTTTTACGGACTGAACTAAGATGAAATATACTGAATAAATCGTATTTTATCAAAATTGAACTTGAAAAGTAAATAAATACGCTTTAGAGTTTGATGTACATGTTTATGTTAAAATGCTGAAAAATAAATATAGAGTATAAGCTGTTAGTGTTTTTTATTGGTTCTTGTTTTTTTCAGAATACTGTTTTGAGTTGTGCCTGCCCATGAGACTGCAAGAAGTAACTAAAATGCTCAGTGGAAGATATAAAATAAAGTTATAAATTCAATCAATCAATATTTGTAGTACACATAAAACACATCTAATGAGCGAATATGTGGAATTGTGGATTCTGTGTGCTTCATCACATGTTAAGATATAAACTCTGCTGTACAAGGACTGTAAGAAGCCACCAAAGGTTCATCAGGACAGAAGCATATAGTATATATAAGATCAGTTCATCAGTTGTCGCACCGCCATCTTTTAGTGGGCACGCAGCTCAGGTAATGGCACCAGCTGCAGTGATCGTTTCCATTTTCGCCCCTGAACAACATCACCAGTCCTAGCGTGAATCTGCCCGACAAACAAAATGGCAAAGGAGAAATATCAGTCACTGCAAAATGAGACATGTAATGAATAATGGAGGTTGGATTCTTGGATAAAGCAACTTACCCAACAATGAGGAGAATTAGGGCAGCCACCACCAGAACTAACTGATAAACAGCATATTTGGATTTCGGGCGAGCACCACCTGGGAAATTTCGGCTTTCCAGGTAGCCAAATTGGGGGCGAAATAGCAGCACAAAGCCGAGGAGAAGCCCAGCGAGGAAACCTCCAATGTGGGCAAAGTTGTCGACGTGTGGGAGAATACCAAGGGCCAAGTTGACCGCGATGATCACCAAGAGGGTAATAAGAGCTGCAGCCTAAGAACACCAACCCATCATTCAGTACAAATGATAATTAGAAAAGCAATCACTTCGATCCAAGCAAGATTGACAAAACATGAGAAAAACAAGATTTGAAAAATGCACCATCAAGAAATTGCAGCAGTACCTTATTGCTATAGATTGTCCAGTTAGTAAGCAGCTCTGATAGCATGGCTCCAAGAAGTCCGAATAGAGCACCCGAAGCACCAACAGAGATGCTACGTTGAATAAATAGGCATGAGAGTACGCTTCCCCCAATCCCTGACACCAGGTAAATTGCACCAACTCGCACTGTGGTGCAGTTAACAAAACATGGTTAGGGATCATGTGAATGAATTGCAAAAGAATTATATTAATAACCAACCACACCAACCAAAAAAGATTTATATAAAGATTTATGGGAATGAGCCATACCAAATCCAAATTGCTGCTCAAGTCGAATTCCAATGAAAACTAAGCTCAGCATGTTAACAACCAAGTGAACAACTCCCGCGTGCAACCAGATACAAGTGATGAGCCTCCATGCCTGATGATTCACTGCTACTTGGTTCCATTTTAATGCACCCAATTTTATCAGTCTGGGGGTCAACAAGAGATTGAACATTAGCATTACTATCCAAGCAATTCTCCAAATCCAATACCTACTCCTTAAGGACGTGTCACTGTATAGTAAACTTACAAGACCTCCTTCTGATTCTCTATCATATGACTACCCTGTGTTGAAATCTAAGGCTACCAATCACTTTGTCCTTCAAAAATCGGTTCTCAGCATCACTAAGACCTTTCAATCAAAGCCAGAACCAAAACAGCAAGCCAATAACCACACAATAAGGTAACACTATTCTCCTACTTGCAACAGAAAAGGCACATAAAACACACAATGAGAATTCAACTAAAGAATCCAAAACTGTACTCAAAATTCAAACTTTATTGCAGTTTTTAGAACCCAGAAATCTCATACGAGCAAAAAACAAAACACTAATACACAGCACAAAAGAGATTGAAGAACAGGAACTTACGTGTGGGAGGAGGGTCCAGCGAGAGGATTCTCCTTAAAGGGCTGAAAAGAGAGCCTGCCAAGGAACCTGGCCTCGCACTTGCCTCTCAACCCATCATTGTTCTTGGGACAATTGTTGACGAACATGATCACAACAAACATGGCGACATTAGCCACCACAATCATGGGCACCAGCCACGAAGTCCACTGCGACTCCGTCGTCTCCACATAGAACGGCTGGTAGCTGCTGCGGTGAGCCCTGCTCTTCCCGCGCGCCTCAAGATCTCCATTCCTCATCTTCTTCCTCCTCCAAATTACTCTGTTTTTCCTCCAAATTCAGCACAGCCCTTTTGAAATTACTGTGTTTTACGATCTGGGCTCTCCTAAAAAATGCGGTTGCTTGAGATAATTAGTAGAAGTTTGAGAAATCTTAAGATAAACAGCAAGAAATCGGAGGGGGTTTTGAGCTATGTTATGAAGATTCGAGGTGGAGATTTCTGGGTGGTTGCTTGCTTGTCTGTATGGAAGTTTGGTGAGCTGTTATATTTAAGCACAAATGTGATAAAAGAAGGAGAATGCAACCGTTTTTCTCTTCCTTGTTCTTCCTTTTTCCATTTTGTTTTTGAACAAAATGTTTATTTCCATTTTTTACGTCAACTTTCCTTACTTTATTTTGAAGTAGGTTAAGAAATTGAACAACTTCTAAATGTGATTCGCACTCATGTTTAATATTTTTAATATTGAAAAATGTAAAAATTAAATTGAATTAAACTAGATTGAACCAAACTAAATATATTCTGATAATATCGTAATGATGGCCAAATATAAATAACCCTAAATTCATCTTTGCACTTAAAATTACTAAATTTTTGAGAATAATTGACATATGCTAAGCTAAATTAAACTAAATTAAAAGACAATGAAGATGCAGAGAAGAAATAAAGTAGATCTAAATTTATCTATACCATAAATTCTTCATTTAGGGATATTTAATTGGGAAGCTATTCTATACATGGATTGCAATATTTTAATTAATCTTCATAATTAAAAAACACTTCATTGTTACAGGAGGGAGTTAGGCCTTTTTTTGTCTTATATTATAAGCGGAGTAGTTTAGTTTAATTCAGTTCATTTTAGTAAAAGTATTTTGATAAATTTAAACATACTGATTATATTTTATTATACTAAATTTCATTTTCAATTCAATTCAATTTATTTCAATTCAATTTAGTTCAGTTTAATTTAGATCAGTAAAAAATAAGATCAGACGGCTTATCTTATATGTTGACAAATGGGGTGATTCGAAGATTGTCAAATGCCGAAATAGTAGAAGGTAGCGGATAGTGCTTACAGGCTACAGGTTACCGAATGTACAAAGTTTTCTTGGAAGTTATTTGATGGAAATAGTCCACTTTAGTTCGTTAACTGACATATTATTTGCGGTTCAGTATTTTACTTACCTTATTTCAAAATAGTAATGAAATGATATTATCGTCACAGTAAAATGACTAGTTTCACAAAATTAAATAAATTGAGATCATTTTAATATTTTTACGTCACATTTTTCTAAAGGAAATTAGAAAAATTGTTGTTACGGTCAATAAATAAATTAATAAAAAACATTTAAAAATAAAACTACGTAGTTTTGACTAAAGCCGCCACACAACCACCGCAATCTCACCATATTTCGGTGCCTACCATTTTTATATATTAATTTTTTTGTTTCATTTAATTTTGTTGTTTCACTCTTCTGAAGAAAACTAGGCTAACCGGATCGGGCGTTGCCCGATATATTTTAAGTACTTTTGAAATGTTTTTATTTTTTGATAATGAGAAGATAAAAATCAAGTTTGAGTATCCAAAATAGCAATGAGATTGGGCATCCGCAACAGTAATGGATTTATGGAACACTCTTTATGTGCCATAATTTAAAATTTGATAAAATTAAGTAAAAACAAACTACTAACAATGAAATAAAATAAAATTTGAAGGAGCATTTCTTATATTTACTATATGATTTATTTTAAAAATATAAAATTATTGATTGGTTGCCCATGCACAAATGAAAATATAACAATTCCTTATTAATTATATATATATTGATGAAGGGGAATATATTGTAATGTCATAATAATATAAAATTTCATGTATTTTTACAGATTGTGTCTGTTGTTCAAAAATAATTGTCTTCTTAATAGGAGATTTGACCTTTCATAATATACCTTTTAAATTTTTTGGTTAGATGAATCATGGATGATTCTCTCTTTTAATTATATATAAAAAACGTATCCACTTCTTAAGTAAGGAGTAGTCTTTATTAAATAGTAGCTGTCATTCTTAATTAAGGAATGACCATTGTTAGGAAAAGTGTTTTTTAAGTTGCAACCATTGTGAGTGTTATTTTGTACATAACCATAAGATAAATTTCCACATTGCTTCAAAGTTTAGTAGCTAAATTTCCAAACAATAATTATACATGCATGTCCAGTTTACTATTGCAGGTCTGAAAAATACAATATGTGGTCCCTGAATTGTGTTAGTGCACCCAAAATAGTAAACATGGACATGTAATGTATCACTCATCTTTCCAAAAAATACACCACATAAAAATGTGCAAGGTTTATTCTAATTCTTACTACCTTTATCTAACCAGACTTGGGCCATGTTACACAGAGATTTTCTTTATTTCAGTTCAGTTTAAGTTTTTTCGTTTTTTAATTCAGTTCAGTTTAAATGAATATATTTAAATTTTTTGTTACTATTTTATATTTCAACCACATACAATGATATATTTAAAAATTAAAATTATTAGTTCGTTAAATTTATTTATTCATTTTCAGTTCAGTTCCCTATTTGTGAATCTAATAATATAGTAGTTCAATTAATTTTTCAATTCATTTCAATCAAATTTAGTTCAGTTCAGTTTCATTCACTTGTAAAAAGGAAGTATCTTTGTTTTCCAATTCTTGCATTAGTTGATAAAAAAAAAAAATCTTGCATTAGTGTTTGTATAGTAATGATTTATTGTATTTAATTATGTAATATAAAATTTTCTTATTTACTTTTCTAATTATACTAGCATAAATTGATCGCGCGATCATTGCATAAGTTAATAGTAAGTGAGTTAATTTGTAAAGAATATATTTGATTTTTCCTATACATGGTCTAACATTTAAAAGAAGCATTCGTTGTCCAAAAAATGTATAATTTAATTTAGATGTGTTTCCATATATATTTATGATAAGATATCCAATAATCATCACTCTTTGCATATAAAAGAACGGAGTTTTTTTTCGGACATACAAGATGTTAATCAAGTATCTGCAAACACATCCAATAATCATCACTTTGTTCCCATATCTTAGGTTTTATTGCTTAGTTATAAAAATCTTAAACTGATCCACCATGAATATCAACTATCTTATCAACTTGTATATCATTTTTAGGACACTGCATGATTATGTAATCAAGTAATCTTTTTTTCCGTTGAAAGACATGTGTTCAAGTAGTTAAATATTAGCAATCAATAAATTATGATTAAATGGCCGAAAAAATTTCTACGTTATGGAACTTCTTTATGATATACTTATATTCAATAAACAATATTACCATGCATAATACTTCCATACGAATACTGCACAGATTAAGTCATAGTACGGCAATTGTATTATAAAAGTTTGAGAATAAGATGGGACATAGTTAATCATTCAAGATACTTTAGATGTATGTTTATTTTATGAATTAAAGCGTTTCGTAATAATTAAAATTACTCTGAACAAAATGATCTTGTAATGTTATGATGGGATTCAAATAATCAATCAGATAATCAACAGTACGAATGTTCACACCAGCATAAACCAAATGAAGTCATAGCAAACCTTAATTTATATACCTAATAATATTATACTGGGTCCCGACCACAACATCAATCATAGCAGTTTCAATATGCAAGCGATGAGGACCAACTGCTTCTATTATCATCCTCAACTCTGTCTCAGTGAAGTATGTCAACAAAAGATTAATGAATCAAGGATACTGGAAAATAATCCAAACTAAAAGAACATCTCAAATGGGGCAGCTTGCAACAGATCAAAATCCAGAAATAAGTTCTGCAAGTTAAATTAGACGCAGAAGATCGTTGTTCTATATAGTATTCGATGATTTCCTGAAGCACTGTGGTCCCACGCGTTACTATCCCCAACGACGAGATTCTAGATCTAACCAACATCCTTAATACCCGTAGTTACGTCGACGTGTACATCCGGCTGTCCCATCACCAAGTTTGACATCATAGCTCTGTTGAACCTGATGACATTGGCAACCTCGTCGAATCCCCTCTTAATACTCAGCGACATAAAGGACGAGGTTATGTCGTTCGGTTGTCGTCGAAACCTGCTGACCACGCGAGGCTCTCATTAAGAGCAACATAACGAACATATTAAAGTTTCGACGCCATGAAATCGCCGACGGAGCCTGCTTCCTATCCGGTTAGGACGTGGGCATTTCAGTTCCTCAGCGACACCAAATCCTGTTGTCAAGTTGTCAACCGGTCAACCTGTATTTCACATTCGACCCAAAAGAGCTTGATTTGATGTTTAACAGTTCAGAACCTACTATGACAGATCCTGGAAGTCTTCTGGCTTTCTTACATTCTTGTGACAAAGACATTCTCGTGCAGCTGGATATTGCGGAGGATGAAAATTTGAGATTATATACAGGGTAAACGTAGTTTTGGCATCAAATTAATATATATTATTACCATAGTTATATTATATGATGGCAAACAATATATTATGGTGTGTTATGTGCATATATAAAAGGCATAAAAATATTTTGGAAAAATTGAAATCAATTTAAAAGCCAGTCATGTGTATTGAGAGATATTGCGGAAATATTGTTCGGAAACAAAACGCAAAAGTAAATGGCTATCATATATATGGTAGGTTGTAAAATAAAGAAGAATATGTATGGTATATTGTGGCAAACATTGGAAATATTAAATGAAAAACCGTAATTTGATATACAAAATTATAATAAATATTTAACATTCTAACATTCTTGATCTAATATGACATGTGTGATGTGCGCCGGAATATGGTGAACTTGCGGTGGTTGTGTGGCGGTTTTAGTCAAAACTACGTAGTTTCATCTTTTTAATTCTTTTTATTAATTTATTTATTGATCGGAGTAATAACTCTTCTAGTTCCCTTTAGGATAAACATGAAATTAAGCTTAAATCAAAATGTAAAGGAGCAATATATTGTTTTAATTATTAAAATACATAACTGTTATGTTTGATGCATGACTTATAGTTTTAATTGTTATGTTTGATTTATTAATTATTTAATAAATATATGGAATTACTTCCTTCCATTCTAAGAATCACCTTAAATATATAGAAAGGAATACAAAGTGAATTTTAGTTTATTCAATAAATCAAATAAAGGTGCATTTATATGGAATTTTGGTGCAAACTTCCATAATAACATAAATTTAATTATACATATTTGGCATTAAGAAAGCAGAAAACTAACGCTTTGCAGTTTACCAGCTTGAAACCGATGCGGTGCCATAATTATGCTATAGTATTTTCTATGTTTAAATAATAAGTATATTCCATATTGTAAATGCCACAACTATCATAAACAAAAACTCAAATTTTAGGCCGGCGACGGGTTTACAAAATATATACATGACCGACCGGAGATATCAAAACTCAAATTTTGATGTAATTTCATATATTAATTATAATTTTTGTTGGCGGCCGGCGGCGGTGTTTTTTTTTAATTTTTATTTACGCCGCCACTTTCTACTTTTATAATATATACCTAGTAAAAGATAATCAACCCATAGATATAACTAAATGAAGATATATTTTATCAAATCATATTTCATCATAACTGAACTTAATAATCTGAACCTACTTCATAAACTAAATTGAACTGAATTTAACAAAAATAAATTGAATGAACAAATCAATGTATTGTTTGAATCTAAATCAGTTGGTTATATGTTAACTAAGAATCAGTTGATATATATGAACGTACTTCATAAATTAAATTGATCTGAATTTAACAAAAAGAAATTGAATGAACAAATCAATGTATTGTTTGAATCTAAATCAGTTGGTTATATGTTAAGAATCAGTTGATATATATATATATATATATATATATATATAAATCATGCCCGGATTAATCTAATAATGCCTCTAATTTAATCATGTAAATTTTATTTCGCTTTAAATATGGATTCACAGGACAAAGATATACTGTATATGTAAACGAATTAATTGATATATAGAAAAGAAACCATGCCCGATTGATATAATAATACCCACCTACTATTTTTCAAATATAACTCATTATAAAATCCTAATTTAAACGGTAATTTCAGTCCATCATGCGAATTAACATGTCTGCAAAAGGAAAAATGAATGTGCGATATATAGATTATGCATGAAAATATTCTGTATTACTACAAGATCACCATAAATTATATAAAAATATTAGACTATAAATATAGATTATAGTGTTTCTATGTTAATTATACATGGATCGCTAGCATTTTTTCCTTAAAATGTGTACTTATAAAAATATTTATCTATTAACATAATATTAAATAAATTTCTTACATTTTGATCTTTATATATATTATTTTATAATAATTACCTTTGATGAATAACCTACCAATTACGATATATATTGACAATTTCATAATATTTTGAAATTTGCCACTATAATTTTGTTAATTATCTTAAAGAGTTTTTGTTTAAACACACTTCATCCTCATTTTCATAAGTTTGTTCATTATATTTAAATAGAAAAAGATTAAATATATCGTGCAACGCACGATGATATTTAGCCAGTAAATTATAAGAATAAAAAATTAGAATTGAAACAAACAATGGATACGCTAAAAGACATGTGTCAACTTTTTACCTCCGTCTTTTGGATAAGTGTACTAATCAATTTTGCCAAAAAGTATATTTCAAATTTGACCATGTACTATCAAATTAGTAAAAATATAAATTATAATAATATAGTTTAAATGCTCTATAATATATGTTATTTGTAATCAAACATACAAGAAATAATTTTAGCAAAGTCTCCTAGGGGAGGGCTAAGAGATATTTTTATGTGTAAGAAGGCTATCTTTTTACATAAATTCATTGATAAAATTACATCTATCATTGATAGTTAAGCTATCGAGATATTTTATATAGATATGTCTGACTGAAAATTACGACCATACTTTTATACGTACACATAACCAAAGACTAAATATTACGTGTACGCTTTCAAAAATATTTGGAAATTAATATGTTAATCAAACAATTTAACAACTTTATAATGTGTATTAGTTTGTAGAAATTTAGGGTTTCAACATTGTGATTGCCGTCATGCTTTTAATGTTTTATTATATTTTGGCAAAATTATCAAAAACGCGTTTTCTCCACCCAACATTAGCAAAAAGAAACGATATCATTGCGTGGGTGGTTATTTGTATGGTAAGACAGCTAAGTTATATCAAAGATTACCATTTTTGGAACTTTTTTCTAAATCTATTGACAAAGGAAATTTGGAAATAACAATTTGAATTGTACCAATTTGTCAATGGGTTGCTGAATTTGGTACTATGATATAATCAATATGGAAATTTTAACTCGCTAATAATGAATGAATGAATTGACAATTTCTAATTTTTAAAATCAAATGTCCTCAATTCATCGAGATATCTTAAAGCAAAAAATATGATTACTCAAACCCTCAAAACTCCTCCATCATCCTTTATTATTATATGCAGTCCGGTATTTTATTTTTATAATTCAAAATACGGTATGAATTTACAAGTATAAAAATATCTTCATTTAATATCTTCATTGCAAATTTAGTAATATTTAGAGACAATATTATAATTTTAATGATATTTTAAACGTAAAATAATAGAATATGTTACCTCTTCAGTTTATTAGTAATGTTTTGCTTAAAGGACAAACTAGGGCTGCAATATAAAAGCGTTCTTTGTGTGCGAAACTGTCAATAAACGAACTGAGAATTTGACAAACATATGTCAACCATAAAATATCTCAGATGAGAATCAGACATTTGTAGTGATTAGGAACAAAGTAGGTAAAACGTCACATTCTCACATAATATGTATATAAATTTCATGTTGTTAGTAATTTTAAGTTATATATATGTGTATTGCTTCAAATACAATTCTCTTTACTTTCAGGTTACAAGCAATTTGTCTCATAATAAACATTAACTATAATACACAACTTTAGGATTATTTATAAAACTCATTGTTCAGCAGTCAATTTACCCAGTTCTTCAACATAAAGAAATAACTCGAAAGCAATCAACTTTCCCATCAAAACTGGCAACCACCAGTAGGGAATAAGCATTCAAGAAACTGCATAGGATGAAGTAATCATGCTACTGTGATTCCAGAAAAACCAAAAAACTATGGAAAAAATAGAGAACTCTTGATGAACATGCAATAGTTTCCTCAAATTAAAATAGCATAAGTTGAAAAGTTGAAGCAATTTCATGCAGTTAACCAAACACATGAAGGTAAACAAAATAAACTAGGCAGGAAAGTGACGGCAAAAGCGCTACAGATTAGCTAGCGAAGATGGACACAGAATTTATCTCTTTCCACCGCCTCCTCCCACCTTGGGACCCTTTGGTGCAGCGCCCTTGGAAATGTTGCCACCCTTTCCAGACTTCTGAGTGCGGGCGATTTCAGCCTTCTTAGCCTTCTTCTCATCCTTGGTCTTCTTGACTCTCTCCTTGATTTCACTGATCACAAGTTCAAACGATAACTGCAATTAGTGAATCACATTCTGCAAAAGTAAACCTGAAAAATAGCTCGTTTACACTTGATTAATGACCACACATACCGAAGAGCAGCCTCCCTAGCAGCATCGCGGACCTCAGGCTTCTCACTTCTCCTCTTCTGGATGACTTCCAAGGTGGCACCAACAATGGACCTTGAGTAAGGCTTCTTTGTGGCACGACGCTTTCTCTTCGTGACTTCAGCAGCAGTGTCCTGTGAGGGACATCAAAATAGCAAGAAATTCAGCAGCCAGATCCGATAAACATATTACTAATTTGTTCCTAGGAAAAGACCAAACGGAGAACTACAAAGGCAAGACAAAGGAAAATGCATGAGATGTACCTTCTTGTGTTGCTTCCTGTACATAGCAGTCCAGGTGAGCTTTGATGGCTTCAGGCGGTTGTGGAAGTACCTCTTGCATTTCGAGTTGAGAAACAGGAAGACCTTTCACGCAAAAACGATACCACAATTTAGACAACTAGACTACTAACAGTGCAGTAATAGCAAGACGGAGGCTACAAAAATGTTAAAGCTCAAAATACTAAACGAATAAGTATGAACCTGAGAATCAGAGCGGATAAATCTGATACCTCTGCCTGGATAGATCTTCGCACCACTGAAGCGGCACAGTTCAGTCCTGATGGTTAAACCAGTTAATCAGCCATGCTCATGTCAAAACATCCAAACAAAATAACAGCAATTGATGCAAAACAAAACATGGACAGCAAAGATAGCCAATTTCGAGTATGTAACGAACATCGGTATAACAGTTCACAATCTAATAACTAATAGCTTGCTTATATCCAGAAATTTCATGTAATCCCTTTCTACAAATCAAAAATCTACAATCAAATCAAGTGCAAACTCCCAAACAAAATACATACACAAACAATCCACCTTACAGATAACTGAACTGTAGCAGTCAAGAGACTCAAGACTAAGAATCTACAAACTGAAACTCACAAACCGCGCTATGGATAAGTGAATAGTAGAGTCAAACAAGAATAAAATCTACAAAGGGAATCGGTTAAAGTGAAGGGACGGTGGAATATCAGAGAGACTTACTTGAGCACCATCCTGAGTTTTTCTCAGCCGCAGCGCTCTGAAATCTGGAGGGAACTGGAAATTTTTCTCCGCCGCGGCGCTCTGAGTACGTCCGTTCTTACCCTACCTTATGGTATCGCTCAGGGTTTTCAATGGGCTTTTCCTCTGGGCCTAGCTCGAATCTACGAATTTAGAGTACTCTTTTCTTCATATCACTCACACTAAATGAACATTTTTAATACACTCATGAAACTTGACAAATTGATAGGCAATATTTATATACAAATTATGATTGTAAAGTCCATACTTTTAAGTTGGCATTTTTGTGAAGAAGGGAAGCATGTTTTAACATGCTCAGGAAAGTAATTTATGAATCTTGAATCTTTGTATCGATCGGATTACATGGTTATGGAAGAACGATTTATTTTCGGTTATTGAAGATTAAATACAGAAGATTCCAAGTCATCTATTTTCGTCCAATTCAAGTATGGAAAATTAAATATTGCCTACGGAATTATTATGGAAGAATTAGTTAGGCATAGCTTTATAATTGGAAAGAGATCTAGTCTATTCCTTTTTCTATATTGTAATTGGAAATTGTAATATTCAGTTATAGAAAGAATAGATTAGGGTTGTACGTGATTGAAGGTACAACATGCGCTATAAAAGAAGAACGAAGGCTGCGAAATCAACCACGGATTTAGAGATTAAAAAATCCTGTCAAGGATACTTTCGAGTAGAGCAGTCGCAGTTCAGGAATCAACCGCAACGGGATCTTGTTCACTGGCAAGTCTAGAACCACGGCCATAATATCCTCGGGAGAGGTAGTCATCAGAAAGTTGGGTGAGGAGCTCGACCTTGTCAAGTGAGGAGCTTGACGTTGACCGGCAAGTGAGGGGTGCTCACAAGTTCACTACTAGAGGTAATCATAGATAGGTAGAAGTGAGGAATTTTGTACACTATATTGATTATCTAGTGAATGGTTTCTAGACCGGGCAAGGCCTCGCAGATGTAGGTGTATTCATCACCGAACTGCGTAAACAATTCTGTGTTATTGTCTTTAATTTTCATCATGTTATAACATGCTCGATACTGTCACCATATTATAACATGCTCGATACTGCCACCATGTTATAACATGCTCGATACAGTTAATTAAAACACAGAATTAGACGTAAAGTTATAGTAGATCTATTGATAGTTATTTCAATTGGTATCAGAGCAAGGTCACTACAATCCCTCTTACAAGGGTAGTGAGATCGGAGCTATCATTATGTCTACTCAAGAGAAGCTCGGCACATCAACAGCGAGAACCACCCTACTGGATGGAACGAATTATCCTTACTGGAAGGCGAAGATGATGGTGTTTATACACGGTCTGGATGATGATGCATGGAAATGGATAGAAAATACCTGGACTTCACCACTGTCTGAGGCTAAAACTGGAACAAGCGAGAGATCAGTGAAGCCATTAGAAGAATGGAGCACGACTGAGAAGGCTAACAAGAAAATCAACAACAAGGTGCTATATGTTATCTACTCTTCTGTAGATCAAAAACAATTTCGACTGATCTCTACATGTACTTCGGCAAAAGCAGCATGGGATAAACTTCAGACTCACTATGAAGGAGATGCTAAGATGAAGTGACTGAAGCTTCAAACTGTAACAACCACATTTGAGACAATTGTGATGGATGAACATGAAACCATTGGTGACTACAACATTCGGATCAGTGATCTAGCTCACATAGCAGACCATTTGGGACAACCATTCACTGATTTCCAACTGGTTCAGAAAGTTTTGAGATTCCTTCCTGAACGATTTCACAACAAGGTAACAACCATGGAAGATGCATTTGACACTTCAACGATGACTTTTGATGAAGTTATGGGATCACTTGGTGCATTTGAGATGAGGCTGCAAGCTATAAAGAGACAATCTAACTTGGCCTTCGAGGCAGGAATGAAGAAAGATCAATCTGGTGCTAGAGCAGCTGACCAAAGTGAACATGTAGATATCGACCAGCTAAGTGAAGAAGAAGTTGCAAATATATCGAGAAATTTTTCTAGGATGTTGAAGAGAACTGGTCCGAACAGAAGCGATAATAGAGGACGAAATCCATCACTTATAAGTAGGGGAAATCCAGGTCAAGATGAGTCTAAATCACTCACAAAACCATTCAAGCATGCTGGAAAGGTACAATGTAGAGAATGTGAAGGTTTTGGTCACATTCAGTCGCAATGTCCTAGTGCCTCTCCCAAGGAAAATGGGAAAGCATATGCAGCTACCTGGAGTGATGATGAGGAGGAACATGTCAACAATCATGTGTCGTTTGGGGCAAAACTGATCGAAGAATCGGAGCATGCATGTTTTAACATGCCTACTGACTCAGCATGTTTAAACATGCCGTCTGAAATCATTACTGAAGCTGAAGAGGAACCAGACGTGGAGGATGTAACTAAAACTGATCATGGAGATGATATCTATGAATCATATAATAAGCTATACAGAATGTGGATCATGGCAATGGAATCAATCAAGAAATTGAAAGCTGAGAAGGTCATTCTGAAAGATGAAAGGGACGAGATCAAGATCATGAATGACAGCTTGGAATTAAGTGTGAGGAAAACACAATATGATTTACTGAGTATGACCAAGAGGAAAGAAGATGCAGAAGGAACGATTAAACGACTCAACAAAGGAACTGCTGTCTTGGATGATCTGTTGGAAATGGGAAGAGCATCGGGGGACAGACATGGTCTAGGATATGTGAACCAAGCCATACCCAAATATGGACTTCAGTATGTGAGTACTTCTGCTCATGTAAATCAAGGGTTGAAGCCTATGCAAGGATTCAGAAGACAAACACATCATATATTCAAGAAGAAGAGACCAACCATTAAGTGCAACTACTGCATGTTTCAAGGGCATTCAGAGAATCAGTGTTTCAGACTTCTAAGGGATATCATGCGTGGAAAGGATTTCAAGACATGTTATAACATGAGTCCGTCACTTCAAGCAAATCTGACCAGGAAGGTATGGGTGCCAAAATCTAAACTTTGTTATGTTGTTCATACATGTTTTAGTGCTTATGCTAGAGATACGTGGTACTTTGATAGTGGATGCTCTAGGCATATGACTGGGTCTCGAGATTTGATTAATAATGTGGTGCCTTGGACTGGAACTGTAAGGTTTGGTGATGGAAATATATGCAGTGTTATTGGAAAAGGTGAATTGCAGATAAAAGGATTTCCTGTATTCCATGATGTTTTGCTTGTAGATGGATTAGAGGCAAACTTGTTAAGTATTAGTCATCTCTGTGATAGCAAGCTGATTGTTCTATTCGATGATAAAACATGCACTGTTAAGAAAGGTGAGAAAGCTATTCTGGTTGGAACTAGATCTTCAGACAATTGCTATGTGTTTGATCAAAACATAAGCTGCCTCAAGGAGAACATTGGAGAGATGGACGTCATGGAAGATGAGGATGATCAACAACTGGAGAATGGATCTCGTAATACTAGCTCACCTATTTCTAATGGAACTACATCTTCACCAGATCATGTTATAACATCCCCTTCGATAGACCATGTTATAACATGCCCTCAAGACAGTGCTGCAACTGAAGCTATTGAACCGAGGAATTACAAAGAGACGTTAGAAGATGAGTATTGGATTTCAGCTATGCAAGAAGAGCTTCTGAATCATGTTTGCAAATTGAATAAAATTTGGTATGGATTGATACAGGCTCCATGTGCTAGGTATGACCAACTCACCCAGTTTCTATTGAAGAAAGGTTATCATCAAGGGGGAGTAGATCGCATGATGTACATGTTTAAACATGATGGTCATAAACTGCTGGCTCAAATCTATGTAGGTGACATAATGTTTGGTTCAACGTCTCAGACGTTTTTTGATGATTTTGTATCTATGGTGAAGAGTGAGTTTGAGATGAGTACGGTAGGAGAGCTTACATACTTCTTGGATCTTCAAGTCAAGCAGAAGAAGGAGGTCCTACTCAAGCATGTTCCTACAGCTGAACAATTTGCTGATATCTTCACAAAGCCATTAGATGCTGCCACATTTGAGCTGTTGAGACAACACCTTGGTGTTTGTCGGATTTGAGGTACCATGACATAACCTCTATGTTGTTTTTGTAGATTTTTTTTGTATTAGTGCTTTTATTCTTTTATATAAAAAAAAAAGCGAAAGAAAAAGGATGTTGAGATATAGCATGTTATAACATGCTGTCTGGATGTGTATGAGAAGCTGTTGAAAATTTTCTGGGCCTTAGTGTGATTTTATGGAGTTGAATAACCTATTGGGCCGGTGTGAAATTTCTTGAAGATGTTACGGGGGCAGTTGTGCTATTTTGAATATTTGCAGAATGAGAGGGAAAAAGGGTTTTGATTGGATTGAGATTTGTTGGAGTTTTGGTAAATCTGCTGAGTGTGTGTTTAAACTTGAGATGGCTAGCTCAAATTCTATCGGCTCTGATTTAGGGGGAGTTATTGGTGATGATTTAACTGCTGTGATTTGGTTGTTAGCCTTAGACAGTGGACAGAGATTGGATTTGACAGTTGAGATGCCCCAATCTAAGTTGAAATCCCCTAAAGCCTTTCATAAGTTGAAGAAGCCTGTGAGTGATATCAGTATTAATGATGCTAATTTGTCAAGTCTGGACTCCAATATTGCTTTTGGAGCTTTGTTTCCCTCTTTGGGCAAGAAGAAACAGAGGAAGAAGAGTAGGAAATCAGCAACTACTGAAGAAGATGAATTTGATGAAGTACAAGGTCCAGCTGTGAGGTCTAAATTGAGAACTGACAATGATAATTCTCTGCTGAGAGTTAGATTTTTCTGTGAAATTTTATAAACAAGGAGGTTTATCATGCTTTGTGGTCAAATAAGTTGCAAATGGAAAGTAGAATGACAGAGAAGTTTGTATCTGCTGTTGTAAGATTTATGAAGGATACTGGATCATTTGATGCAGCAAGCTCTTATGTTAGCTCTAGCAAGACAGCCACTCCGACGAAAGCTTTTAACTGGAGTTGCACATGTTATAACATGGTGCTATATTTGTTTCGGAAGCTACTGGAGTTGCACATGTTATAACATGGTGCTATATTTGTTTTCGGAAGCTACTTTGGCATGTTATGACCCCAAGGGGGAGATATTTTGATGACTTTATGATTCATTCTGAATTTTATTTATTCCAGATGATTCTAATAACTTTTCCTGGATATTTTGGATTTCCCTTATGAAGTGATTTGAAGTTCTTGGAAGTTTTTGGTGTTCTGATATTAAGGGGGAGTTGTGTAACTCGATATTCTGACATCAAAATGAAGATGGGTTCACAAAATGCCAAAGGGGGAGATTGTAAAGTGCATACTTTTAAGTCGGCATTTTTGTGAAGAAGGGAAGCATGTTTTAACATGCTCAGGAAAGTTATTTATGGATCTTGAATCTTTGTATCGATTGGATTACATGGTTACGGAAGAACGATTTATTTTCGGTTATTGAAGATTAAATACAGAAGATTCCAAGTCATCTATTTTCGTCCAATTCAAGTATGAAAAATTAAATATTGCCTACGGAATTATTATGGAAGAATTAGTTAGGCATAGCTTTATAATTGGAAAGAGATCTAGTCTATTCCTTTTTCTATATTGTAATTGGAAATTGTAATATTCAGTTATAGAAAGAATAGATTAGGGTTGTACGTGATTGAAGGTACAACATGCGCTATAAAAGAAGAACGAAGGCTGCGAAATCAACCACGGATTTAGAGATTAAAAAATCCTGTCAAGGATACTTTCGAGTGGAGCAGTCGCAGTTCAGGAATCAACCGCAACGGGATCTTGTTCACTGGCAAGTCTAGAACCACGGCCATAATATCCTCGGGAGAGGTAGTCATCAGAAAGTTGGGTGAGGAGCTCGACCTTGTCAAGTGAGGAGCTTGACGTTGACCGGCAAGTGAGGGGTGCTCACAAGTTCACTACTAGAGGTAATCATAGATAGGTAGAAGTGAGGAGTTTTGTACACTATATTGATTATCTAGTGAATGGTTTCTAGACTGGGCAACGCCTCGCAGATGTAGGTGTATTCATCACCGAACTGCGTAAACAATTCTGTGTTATTGTCTTTAATTTTCATCATGTTATAACATGCTCGATACTGCCACCATGTTATAACAAGCTCGATACAGTTAATTAAAACACAGAATTAGACGTAAAGTTATAGTAGATCTATTGATAGTTATTTCAATGATGAAGCTTGAAAATTTTTTAATGTTGTTCACGATATATGAATATAGTTACTTTATTCTCATTAATATTTTGAACATCAAACAAACAAAATACGAACCGCATGCAGCAAGTCATTTCCTAAAGGCCATGTTATTTTAAAGCAATAAATAAAAATTAGTTGAGTTATGTAATTATTCTACATAGTTGATCAATATCAATATGACAGAGTCTCAGAGTCTCACAACTCAAAGGAAGTGCAACATAATGGAAGTATCCCACCTTAGGATTAAAGGTAGAGTAGAGAGGATATCAAATATGTTGGCTTTTAAAATTTTACAAGCTGGTAATTAATATGGTTATCACGCGAATACTAAGATTGTGGTGTAGGTAGGAGATTTTCATGTGAATTTAGATAGCTACACTTCTTTAGTGACTCAATTATTTTTGTTGAAGAGCTACATTATGTATTGAGAAATTTAATTTTGAAATTAGTGGAACCATTCAGTTTCAACCACCGTCATGCCCCACCAACCATCACCACAACAATTATAACCACAATTCTCACTAAATTGAAATGAATAATTAAAAAGAGAAAATAATATGATTTTTTCATTTCATTATTTGAACAAAACAAAGATGAGAATCAACATCTCTTTGTGAGCCAATTGCTAGAGAACCGAACGACTCTTTAAATTGGCTAGTTTATCTAATAAAATATTTAAAGGTGTGCATTACAGATGGACAAAGTTAGAGCCGGAAGAGACTCAATAGAGTGAAGGAGAGGATGTTGCTACACTTGTCCCGATGCATTGATCATACAGGTAGATTTAAGGCTATCTTAGCTTATAATCTCCTGAAGGGGCACCAAGTCCAGAAAATTGGGCTTATGTGATATGGAATTCTGGCTTAATAGCTAAACACTCCATTTTTATGGATGTTGCTTAAAGCCAAGTTGCCAACTACTGAGAGGCTCGTTGCACCAGAAGTTATCACCAGTTCAAGTCTATGTGCCTTATGTGGTAAAAATGTTGAGACAGTTCAGCATCTGTTCTGCCAATGTGAGTATTCTCAAGTTTTATATGATGCTCTAAAATTGTCTGGTATGCAAACTTTGAGAGAATTTAGGAGGTTATTCTAGAAGTGGAGAGGGAAAGGTTTGCTGCACAAAAGGCCCTACTAGTAGCAGCTATTTTTGCAATTTGGAGAGGGAGAAACCCGAGACTCTTTCAAAATAGAAGCCAGGGAGTTCAGGAGTTTAGGCAAGATTGAAGAGGAGAATTTGGGAAGACTTGAATGGAGAAGGGCTGCTATGCATAATAGATAGACCGTGTTGCTATTCTTAGTTTGATATCTATGTTAGCAATTTTTTAATTTTGTCAGGATGCTAGAGTGACAACTGCTAAGTTTTGTAAACCATGGTTTGTTGATTTGAATGAATAAATGGTTCCTAAAAAAAAAAGGTGTGCACTATATTACATAGTAGGGTAGCTGAGATGAGATTGATCGAGAAAATGAACAAATTATATTATTGCAGGAATACATTTAGAATTGAAAATCTTTTGATTTTCCACCATATTAGTTTTGGTTGTTTATATATCAAATTATCGACGTCCAAGTTTAGTACTCCCTCCGTTTGGTTACCGTTTGGTTAAGATTATCTTAGTTGACCGTTTTGACATTTTGTTTGACCGTTGATAATTTTAGTTACATACATTAGATGATGGTAAAAAATTTATATTTTGAATATACATGTTATGGACAATCCAAAACTATATCATATGATTATATTTGTATTGATGTAATACTCTAAATTGATGGTAACACATGTTACAGTGAATAGTGCAATAAGACATATATAACCGAACGGAAGGAGTAAACATCATTAAAAAATTCTAAGTTTAAAACCCACCAACTTGCAAGCATACGAACATTTCCGACTTACGATACCTTTAGTCAAACATTTTACGCATTCCATATATTCTACCTGAGAATCCTTTATGGTTAACGACAGGTTAGTTCAAAATCCTCCATTTACCACATCAATATGTCCTAAATTGGCTTGGATCTGAATTAAATTTCAAAACCATCACTCAACTTCATTCACTGGATCGGGAACTTTGTATGAATCAATCACAAAAGAGGATGCTAAGACAAAGATGTCAACTCATTGTGTCGTTTTACAGATGAACCATACCATTCAGTTCTTCAAAGAAAGAAATAAAAAGTGCCCAGAATTATGCTGCTTTGGCTGTTTCACGAGCTATGGCATACTTTGCAAGAAGACCACACATCTGAAGATACGAACCAACTCCATCGCAAATCCTCATATGTGCAAATCCAGTTTCCTGTACAATCATCAGGACAGGACGGGTGAATGCCAAATATGCTGCAAATAATTAAGTCAACCAATGATAAAACCAATTTGTATACCTTCATGAACTCCAGTTTAAGGTATTCTGCCATATCATAATTCTTTATGACACGGAAAAGGGTTGTTATTATGTCAGTGGGGGAGTAGCCCAGATCGTAGAGCTGCTTCAGACCAGCACACGAATCATCAAATTTTCCCTCAAGAACATTGCGGATTATTTTCTTTACGTGCAAGGGATGTGGCTGGTCACAAACCTATATGCCGATTGTAAGAATGGTTAACCAGATGAGGATAACGTAAAAGACTTTGAATCAATGTCTGAGTAGACAAACATCTAACCTTGAAAACATTCTCCTGGTTGACAAATCCAAAACCACTGTTTGTAGCTTGCAAGTTGTTCAAGGCTTGCCTCATATCTCCATCAGCAGTGAATAAAATAGCTTCAAGCCCCTCTGGTACATACGGTACCTGCACTAAGTGCAAAAATATTTATGAAGCTCTGTCACACCCACATCTAAACTAACCTCTTTCCTTCTTTTTTAATCTAGATTCCTTCATTTAGTCAAACAGAAAGACAATCCTGGTAGATCTAAATTAGTTAGTTTCATCAAGCTTTTCACTGCACTAAATTGTGCCAATGAAATATAAAAGCAAATAGCTATTCATTTATATGGAACAGGGCAGGTTTTAAAACTACCAATATTTGAAGCAATAAAGATCAGATTAAGACATCATGTGTTTTCAAAAAAGAAAAAAAGAAAAAAAAAAGGATCAAGACATCATGTCGTAAAACCAAACCACCTCCATAAAACAAACGCGGATCCAGTTTACAACTATGTATCTAATGCACCCAACATTTCCAGTCTGGTCAACAAGAGATTAAACTTTAACATAAAGAACTATAACCATCCACAGCCAGTTCTTTATGTTCAAGAAAAGTTGGTTAGTATTTGTGATTTTCTCCATATAATCATTGTAATTAACATCACAGCCTTCTACATACTTCACTTCTATTCTCTAATCAACAGCCATCCTCTCCTAATCCATTACCAACTCCTAAGGCATAGATCAGAAAAGAGCAAATCCCAGCCCTATCATTTGACCACCTATTCTATCTGGTCAACACACTAGCCATGTTTTAAAATCTAAGCCTATTAATCACATTCTCTTGCAGCATTCTGTCCTTGTATAACTATTCAAAATATTAGTTCCAACAAATTGAACTAATATGATGTGTCTGTCTGACTGTCACGACCACATCTATGCTAAGCTTTAATTTCTTTTATTCTTCCTTTCGTCAAACAGAAGGTTCCCAGAAGATTTAAACTAGTTTAGGTTTCAAATTCATTAAGCCTTTTAAATTATCAAATATAAAAGCGAATGCCATGTATATTAATTTTATTGTTTAATTCAACAGAAAATTAGAACTTAAATAAAAGGATTAAGACATCAACCCAAAAAACCACATCTTTGACACCAAAGTAAAACAAGTTCACAGCTATATTCTTAGAGTGCCCATTAATTTGCTACAGCAGAATGATAGCAAACGAACAAGTTCATACAATGACCTATTAAGCAGCAATTGACTAATTTTATTAAACTGGATCATCTGAAAGTAAAGAAGTCCTCCAGGAGAAGAATTATTCAAGACCAGCTGATCTGACTTCAGAGTGCTTTTAGATACATATATTCTAAATTCTATAACATGCAATCAGAGAAGCATCTTAACACATGGACCTTTACACAATACATAGGGATGGTAAGTTCTAAGGGCATAGAGGCTAATACAGGTTATCCAAGTTAACTCGTCATTTGCCATCTGCATCTGCATATGCACCAAATGCTGAAATTATACAGATCCAGTTTGAATATCCCAACTTTACCTAACATTCAGCTCAGATACCTAATTGCTAGGTTCAACATGTCCACAACGCCACACTATTATGAGTAAAAATATACATTTTCAACCCTTACAATATACCATGTTTGATTTAATTAACTTAAGTAGAATATAGACCACTTGCTTGACAAGATATTCACAGCAAAACACATGATGATGGAAGTTAAGGAGGAACTAACAGAATCAAACGGACATACTAAAATGCAAAAGAAAAAAAAAACAGCTTGAAAGAAGTTCAAGCTAAGAGCTGGATGGGAGTTAAATTGGCGATACTCTCACAACAAATTTCATCAACGTGGATAATACTCAGAATTATCAGAGAATAAGCACTACTGCATTAGCATGGCCATGGATCACCTCGGAACAAGTATAGGATTAAGACAAGTAAAGAACAAAGCCCTAATTTCATTAGGACACTGCTTCAGCTCAATCCAACTAAACACAGAGCCTTAACTCTATCACCCATAAAATTGAGCGCAAGATGAAGTTACATGCAAGTCAATATCACTAGGCAGTAAAAAGGGTTCCAGAATATTTGAAATTACGTGGAACTATGTATCAAATTGTTTCTAAAAAACCAATTAAAGAACTTTTTAAAAAAAAGTAGTTTGTGTACTATGTACCAAACATTTATGGTAGTTGTACCTTTTCAGCATTGACCACGATCATGAGACGACTAAGAATTTCTTGATCAGATAATCTTGTAAATCGGACAAGGGCACACCTACTCTGAATGGGTTCAATAATTTTGGAGGACGTGTTACAAGCAAGAGCGAAACGAGTGGAATTGGAATAGATCTCCATCGTCCTTCTTAAAGCCTGCTGAGCACCAGTTGTCATGCTACCAACAAAAGCACAACAAACTGTCAGCCCCTAGAAAACATAGAGGAACTGAAATAGAAAAATCTAAGAACGAGCGGCATAATTAGGCTAAAAACAATGAAAACTAGTGCCGCTAACCTGTCAGCCTCGTCCAATATAATCACTTTATGGCGGCCAGGAGGTAGAGTAACTTTTTTCTGAGCAAACATTTTAATTTTGTTCCTCACAACATCTATGCCCCTGCATAACAACAGAAGTTAAAATTACCTAAGAAACGTTTTAACAAAACAGCTTTGAGCCCAATTCTCAGAAGTACCTGTCATCCGAAGCATTCAACTCCAAAACCCCCTCCTTGTACGTCGGTCCCAAGAGCTCGTGCGCAAGAGCCAAAATGCTCGTGGTCTTGCCCGTCCCAGGCGGACCCTACAAAATGATCAGAGACAAATTTTATAAACCCTATATCCACCAATGACACTATACTAACCTACTGTTTGTTGAAGTTAGCACTGCACTACTCAATTAGGGTTTCATTACACAAATGAAGGAGGGGGTACATAAACCATGCATTTTGAACATGAAAATGGGGGGAAATTGAATGAGATTAGGGTTTTGGATGCTCACGGCGAGTATGATGTTGGGCATATTGCCGTCACGGGCGATGACCTGGAGCCTGGCGACGGCGTCTTCGTTGCCCACGATGTCGGCTACTTTGGTTGGCCGGAATTTCTCGACCCACGGCATGTCCGGGCCTGAACTCGACGACGACGAAGTTGCCATTTTCTTTTTTGATTGATCGGAACTTTGCCGGAACCCTCCCAGTAGAGATATAAACCCTTCCCGAAAGGTTTAATTTGGAGGGAAAAAATAGAGAGGATAGTGATGCTTTGGGAATTTTTTTCTCATATGCTTGGACTGAACTGAACTGAAATGAATTGAACTGAATTAAATTGAACTAAACTGCTCTACTCACGAGCTCATGCAAAATTGCAAATAGGAGTATAGGACCTTACTTCTGAGAGGAAAGTTTATGAAAGATTTAATAGGAAAATTTATGAAAGGTTCAATTTTAGAGTGTCATCTTTTAAACAAAACATGAAAAAGAAAAGTTGCCAACAACATTAATTTTTTTTTGATAAAATACCAACGTTAGATATAGTTGATAATTATTTTCAGAAAAATTGTGACATGGAAAATTGTGATTACTAGTAAAAATGACTCATTTTTAAAATATAAATTTACAATTGCAATATTTATTGAGAATAATCTGATGAGAATGCTATAAAGGATTGCATGCATGTATTCAAAGAAACAGAGAAAATCATCGGGTTTTCTCTCTCTTCATAATTTTCCTCCCACTTCTCTCTAACTTTCTGTGCAAACTGCCTAATTTTCTGTGCATTCCTACCGTTACAACGGTTACAACCTCAGCATCTCCGCCCTGAACGGCTCTATCGCCGTCGCCGCTCCGCCGCAATGGCGGAGCCTTCTACTTCTATGAGTCAAAAAGCTTTCCTCTCTGCCCTCCAATCCAAAGCCCCACCGTTATCGTCCTCGCTGCCGTCGAACCCAGAAATTAAAGCCACATCGGAATTCAAGGGTGAGCTGGCCTGCATCTACACTCCTGAGCAAATTGAGGTGCTAAGCAGACCTTACCGGAATGCTCTTATTGGCAAGTTTAGCAGAGGCCGACCAGCAATGCCCGGAATCGAAGCATCCTTCAAAGCAGCTGACTTCTCCGGCCAGTATCAACTCGGTGCAATAGACCATAGGCACATTCTGATCAGGTTCTCAAAAAAGGAGGACTTCCAGAGATGCTGGATGAAAACCAATGGGTCAATTGATGGTTACCCAATGCGAGTGCTCAGGTGGACGCCGGAGTTCTCAACGGAGACTGAATCTTCAATAGTGCCGGTCTAGGTAACACTTTTTAACCCTCCAGTCTACTATTATAATGAGTTTGTGTTGGAGGATCTTGGTAATCATATAGGCACTTTTATTAAAGTTGATGCTGCAACTCAACTGATTACCAGACCTTCTGCTATCAAGTTATGTGTAGAAGTTGATCTCCAACAGCCTATCCCTACCCATATTAGACTTGGCTCCACTTTAAATAGCTCCAAAATCAGGTTGGAATATGATCATCTGCCTACTTATTGTGCTCATTGTAGAAAAGTAGGGCATGATGTTCATAACTGCAGGAACCTCCACCCTGATACCACCAAAAAACCTCACACTGAAGCTGATCAACTCAACATCAACAAAGCTAGGCCTAACCCTCCAGTAGAACCTAATTCTACTACACAGCCACCACCTGCCAATGCAATGCCTACCTCATCTGTCCCTCAGCCACAAACACAGACTCACTCTGTCACTGGACTGCACAACCAAGTCATCTCCTTTGGAAACAAGAAGTTGCACAGAGTTAGAAGAGTTAAGCTCAAGAAAAAGAGAATTGCACTAGCTGCAAATACTCAACTGATAAATGAAATCACTACTGAAGCTCAGCCAACTCCTGTCATCAAGTTTCAATCCAAGTATGTCCATGCTACTACCCTGAATACACCCAACCTTAGCTACCACTCAGACTACAATACAGCTCCTACACCCACACCACAACAACAAATCTCATCCACCTCCAATACCAGACACATACTCCCTGCTATTTCAGTAGCCAGTAGCTCTAACACTTCCAGACCCAACCACTCCCACACTTCTCTCAGCTATGCTGGAAACTTCAGAAAAGCATCCTTTGAACATAAAGCTAAAACACGGGAGGATGTTTTTACCAGGGTTACTGCAAAACCAAGAATCAGGAAATCATATGCAAGAGATGACACAGCTATTCCCTCAGGTATGCACAACATTTCTCCCCCTCAATTTAAAGCTAACAATCTGATTTTTCTGTCTCAGGATAGAAATAGAAACAGATTCTCTCCACTGAGAGGTCAGAAGGAAGAGGATTTTGAAGCTTTTGGCTCAGACTCTGAATCTGACATGGACAATCTAAAGGAGGCTGAGGTGAGCTCATCATCCAAACTGCCTAAAATAGCTTCTGCTCAAAAGATTAAACTGAAAAGTTTCTTTACTCAATTTAACAAAACAATTTCATTTTCAAAGTCACTATCAAAAAGCCCTAAAAAATCTTTTTAATGATAGTACACCATCATAAAATCAATATTTTGGTCTGGAATATCCAAGGGATGGAAACAGCCCTAGATAGACTGGAATCTCTCATTAAAGATAATAATATTGAGCTCTTATGTTTGATAGAACCATGGTACCCTAACTCAAAAATTGAGCATTACAAAAATATTTTACATTTTTCAAACTGTATTTTCTCAACTGATGCACAAATCTTGATTTTTTGGAAAGACTCTCTTTCAGTCTCACTAATTCAGGAAAATACTCAGTTCCTTAATGTCTGCATTAATAAACCTAGTTTGAGTTTATCTCTTACTGGTGTTTTTAGTTATGGGGCTAGAACCAGGAAAGGCAGAAAGGCTTTGTGGACTGATCTCCAAGCCTTGCCAACTACTGAAACATTTTATATAGGAGATTTTAACTCTATGTTGTCAATTTCTGATTATAGTGGTCCCTCCTCTCCCAAACTGGGAAGTATGAGAGACTTCCAGAAATTTATTGACAAAATGAAGTTAATACATGTGCACACAGTGGGAAATGATTTTACCTGGACCAATAAAAGATTAAGGCCAACTTTAGAAAGGCTAGATAGGTCACTGTATACTCAATCTTGGCATACACAGTTTCCACAATCTTCAGTATTGGTCCTAAATAGGGAAAATTCTGACCACTCACCACTTTTCTTTCAAGTACATACACAAGTGCCTTATGTTCCTAAGTCATTTAGATTTATTGGCACATGGTATAAAAGAACTGAGTTCCATTCTTTTGTTCAATCAAACTGGGATGAACATCTTCCAGAAACTGGTATGCTCAGATTTTTTTTGAAACTACAGAGATTGAAAAAAGGTTTAAAAATATGGAACAAGGAAGTTTTTGGCAATATCCATAAAAATGTGGAAGTGGCTGAAGAGCAATTGAGATCACAGGAAATTAGAAATGATCACAACCAATGTGATTCAGAACTAATTAATCTCAAACTCACGAAAGCCCTTCTGAAAAAAGCACTGAAAGAACAGAAGCACTTTTGGAAGTATAAGACACAATTAAAATGGATCAAGGAAGGTGATGTGAACTCTAAATTTGTTCACAACACTTTAAAGGAAAAAAGGTCTAAATTGTGCATTTCCAAAATTAGAAACACTGCTGGGATCTGGCTGGATGAGGAATCTGAAATAGAAAATGAGGCCATCAGATACTACTCAACTCTCCTGTCTAGTGAGCAATCACACACAGATTCACACTTTGCCTCTCACTTTCTGTCAAAAATTCCACATTGTATTTCTCCTGAGCGAAACACTGAAATGTTAAGGCCAGTAGACTTACAGGAACTTAAGACAGTGGTATTTTCACTGAATAAAAATAGCACACCAGGGCCTGATGGCTTTTCTGCTATTTTCTACATCAAATCTTGGGATACTATCTCAAATGATTTGCTTGTTGCAGTGAATGATTTTCTAAGAGGTGCTCCTATACCAAGGGGTATTGCAGCCACTTGGATAACATTAATACCTAAAAAGAACACTCCAATATCTTTTGATGACTATAGGCCCATAAGCTTATCCAATGTTGTCAATAAGATATGCTCAAAGGTGATTATGCTGAGAATGAATCCTATGATGAATGAGATCATTTCTCCAAATCAGACAGCATTTCTGAAGGGTAGAGATATTTCTGATAATATTCTTTACCTTCAGGAGCTGGTTAGACACATAAACAGAAAAGCCAGAGAGCCTAACTGTATCATTAAGTTAGACTTGAGGAAGGTTTTTGATAGAGTTAGCTGGCCCTTTCTTAAAATGATTCTGCTAAAATTTGGATTCCATCAAAATCTGGTTGCCTGTATTATGAACAATCTTGCTCAGGCTTGGTTTTTTGTACTAATGAATGGCAAGCCAGTTGGTTTCTTCAAATCATCCAGAGGCATTAAACAAGGAGATCCTCTATCTCCATTTTTGTTCAATGTCTTCACTGAATCATTTTCAAGAAATTTGGCATACATTTTCACTACTGGAAAATTGGCCTACTATAATCTACCAAGAAATGTAGTGCCAGTTTCACATCTCTCTTATACTGATGATACAGTCCTGTTTATCTCAGTCAATAAGAGCACTCTGATCAACTTGAAAGCTTTTTTGGTCACATTTGAAAAAGTCACTGGTCAAAGAATTAATTTTGACAAAAGTGATTTTTACCTGAGCGGTAATACTACTCTGGCCAAAAAAAATTTGATCAGTAGCATTCTAGGTATGAAAGAAGGTGCTTTCCCCTTTAAATACCTTGGCTGTCAAATCTATCAAGGAAAAATGCTCAATACATATTTTAATCCACTGATAGAGCAAATCAGCAAAAAACTCAGTTACTGGAGGTTTAAATGGCTCTCTACTGGTGGTAAAATCACCTTGATACAAACTGTCTTGTATGCCATACCTCAACATGTGTTTACTGTTATGACACCAACAGTTCACGTTATGGAACTATTGGAAAAAATGTTTGCTACCTTTTTGTGGGGATCTACTCCTATAAAAGCAAACAAAAAATGGAAAAAATGGTCTAGCCTTTGTTACCCTGTCCATCAGAATGGTTTAGGTTTTAGATCCATTTCCCATATTGTCAAGGCATGCTCTTTAAAGATGTGGTGGAAATACCAAAATGCCAGTGCCTTATGGACTCATTTTATCCATTCTCTCCCTAAATCCTCAAGAAATTTCCAGACTTGGAAAAGAATTTGTCAGGTGAATTATATAGGTGAGAGCAATAGTCTGGTTATTGTTGGCAAAGGCCATTGTAATTTCTGGAAGTCAAACTGGACTGGCTCAGGGCCTTTGGAAGATCATTTCTTACCTTCTTTGACATCTATCCCTGCCTCTTGCTCAGTTAATGATTTTATCCTTAACAGACTAGATTATCTACCTCAGTTACAGGGAGCTATTTCTGACTCCATCCTTCAAACGCTGACTGAGGCAACCATTCACAGTCACATGGAGGATAGACTGGTGTGGAAACCATCCCTAAATGGTCATTTCACCTTCAAGTCAGCTTACCAACTTTTTCAATCCCACAGACCTTCCTTCCCCACTCTTAAAACACTGTGGGACATCAAGGTTCCAAAAAAGATCCTATTCTTTGCTTGGAGGCTTTTTAACAGCCTACTCCCTTTTGATGAGATACTTCTACATTATGGTTTCTCATTGGCCTCCAAATGTCCCTTCTGTGACAGTGAAGATACCATAGACCATTTTTTCAATTCCTGTCCAATAGCCTCTTCAATCTGGTCCTCTTTGCTTGCTACAATTGGAGTTAAGGACTCAATTTTCAGATCCATATGGGACAGACTATCCTATTATCTCACATATACAGGCTTATCTAGCTTCCAAGCTAAACTGATAAGAATGTTATGTGTTATAATAGTTTGGTGCCTATGGAAATCTAGAAATAAGTTTTTGTTTGAGGACTGTAAACCTTCCAGATCTATGATCACTCAAGAGGCTAAACATTTGTTATATCTTTCTCTGGCTGCTCACCCTATCAAAATTTCACAGGAGTTTGATTTTCAGATTGCATCTGAAGCTCACATCCCCTATGCTACTAGACCTCCAGTTCCTAGAATGAGAATCATCTCTTGGACCAAGCCAGTCACTAAATTTAAACTTAATGTTGATGCAGCTTACTCACATCTCTGCTGTGGCCTTGGTTTTGTTCTCAGAGATTCTGAATGGAATTTTTTGGCAGCTGGAACCTCCTTCACAACTGCTTCTTCTGCAGTTGAGGCAGAAATTAAAGCCATGTTGGAAGGTTACAAGTTTGGCTCATACTATGGACATGATCTCATATGTATTGAGTCTGATTCTCTTACTGGAATCTCCATGGTGCTCAACCCAATCACTGCCCACTGGAAGCTTTTTGCTCTTGCAGATGAAGCTCACCAAGGATTCTAACTCCTATTTTACACACTCTTAGACAAGGTAATGAGCTAGCAGATGCTCTGGCTAAGCATGCTCTTACACACAAAGCAGGTTCTATTTTCTGCTGGGAAACACTGCCACCTTCTATGAAGGCAATTTGCATCATTGACAAGGCAAGTTTGCCATCTGTTAGAATTTCATAGCCATAATAGCTTTTGCTTCTGCTCAGATTTACTAGCATTAACCTAGCTCTCTAGATTAGCATGTACTAGACATTGTGGTGCTGCTCTGAGTTTTGCATTTGCAATTCTCTAACAAGTTTCATGATAGTTTTGGTATGGACTTTTTGTATAGCTGTAGCCATTTTTTGAAGTTTTGCAGTTTTAAACTGCAGCCTATTCTTTTGGCCATTTATGGCAAGGGCTTGGGAAGCCTAATAATATCTCCCCCACCAATGGTGGATTATTTTTTTTTAAAAAAATATAAAGGATTGCATGACTATTTTGAGCTATGTAATGAGTTGTTTCAATTTGTCAGACCATATATTTTAAATGACGTTGTCGTCATGAATCATGATTAGTCATTTTCGGTAGATGCGTTGAATCAAATAAAAGAAATATACAAAAATTGTCATGAAACAAGTTATTTAAACCCGAAATTTATCATACTAGTACAAACTTTTTAAAACTTAGAACAGTCAATTCATCTGCTATTACATTAATTTTTATTTAAATTATTAAACCAGCAATTTAACTCATTCCAATCAAGCTCGAAAAAAGTTACATTTATAGAAAAAACTCGAAAAAGGGTTACTCTTAATTTGATTTGATTTTAGTGTTGCACTTCTATTTTCTTTCCAAGAAATAAAAGAGGAAAGAAATTAAAAGCAAAAGGCAAAAGGCAAAAGAAAAAGAGTAATGATGAAATGGGCAAAGTTTTCCCCCAGTGTGCGGGCCGAGACCGTTTTCATTTCATACTAGCCTACACTCACACACTCCCCCCTTTCTTGACTCGGCAACTCCGCCGCCGGCCGGAGGATGGAGGTCTACTCTCTGCTCGAACGCTACCGTTTGGATCGCCGGAAGCTTCTCGAATTCCTTTTCTCCTCCGGCTTGATCAAGGACCTCCGGACTTCTTCCGGCGCCGTCGCCTCCCTCTCCGACGTCAACCTCGATTACATCAGCATCAATTGCGTGCTCGAGTGCATTCAATCCGGTAAGCAACGAAACTTCTCTCGCCAGATGTCTCCTTTTCAAAAAAATATTAATTTTGAATGTTACTGTCTGTTTGATTTTTATCAAATGATGATGATAAGGTGGCACGCTGGATGTTGATTTGGCTGCTAGGAGGTATCATGAGGAGTTTGAGCTTCCAATAACGGTACGGAATTGAGCTTTTTTCTCTACATGATTCCAGTTACTTCTAGTAATTATGTTGTATTTGATTGTTTTAAACATAAAGATTCCAGTAAATGGTGTTCAGGGGGAACAGTTTGTTATGTAATCATATAATTTATTTCGAATTATACTATGTGAATAATATATCAATGCTGCCTTTTTAAGAGCTCTGTGGGAATGACATTACTTAGAAATATACAGGCTCTAAGCTAGCCTGTCCACTAGTATTGCAAAGATACACTCCCTTATTAACGTTGTTTTAGTTGGGATTGGGAATGTGTTTGGTTTTACATTGTGGAAAGAATGAGAGTTGGTTGAAGGTTCCTTTTTGACCCATTTGTGCAGTATTGAGGTTGACGTGTTGTATTCCTTCCTGCTTTTGATGTGTTATATGTTTGAGTAAATATAATGCCGAGTACACATGCTAATTTTTAACTTGGTCTCTTTTCTGTGCAGACTGATTTACAGTCAGGGGATTGTTTTTTTCTCTGTTCTGATCCAGAATCAGCTGGATCCCCTCCTCGACGGCCTCCACCTCCTATTTTAGCAACTCATTCTGCTGATAAGCAGCCACACACGTCGCCGAATCTGGGAAAATCTAGAAGTTATAGAGATGTTGCCGCATCTGGCCTTGAAGATGGTCCAAGCCATGTGAATGCTAATGCCGTTGATATGGATTCTGTTGATATGGTTGATGTTCCAGACCTTGGATTACCTAGTTTGCAGACAGGTATATGCTTCTATTTCAAAAACTATGTTTAAAATTTATCTTTTTGGACTGGAGTTTTTACTACCTCTTAGGGTGTCTAGATTTTCTTGTGAGTAAACTGATATAAAATTTTAGGACTTTTGAAGGATTGCTGGATGATGACTTGCGGGAAGCAGCTTACGAGGCATGCCTTGCATGCATGCTGTTTTCTGGGTAACCTCTCCTCTTTTTTATTTATATGCATCTTATCCTTCTCTTTTTTGTATGTATGTACTTGTTTTATTTACTGTTCCTTTTTATTTACATATCTCCATTTTTTTGTACAACCAGAATTGATGTTTCTGTTAACATGAAGAAGAAAGAAAGAAACCCAAAGTTTTTATCTGGCTTGAAAGCCAAAAGGGGCAAGCACTTTGAAGCTGAATCTCCTGACAAACATGGGGAGCTCCTTGACACTATTAGAATGCAAATGCAGGCAAGTTGTACTTTTTCTCATTAAATTTCTGGGTGGTCTTTTATACAACCTGAATAGCTTCAAACTACAAAGTCACGTTCGTATTACTATTATTATTATTTGAATTAACTGGCCTTACCTTCTTCCAGATTTCGGAAGCCATGGATGCATTAGCTAGGCGGCATTTAGTGCAGTTCGCATCAGTGAAAGCACTTGGACAAACTAGTGTTCCAGAAATATCATTGGGTCTATTAAATGGCACATTCAAATCTGACTTTCCGAATGTAAAGGCGTATACAAACTGGAAGAACCGACATGTAATATTTTCTTCTTACACAAAGCCTTTGTCTGAATTTTTTTCTGCTGAAATGAATCATCATTTGTTTGCTATCTGGGTTGCCTTTCTACTGAATTGAATTAGCCTGTGTTTGCTGTAGTCTCTAGGTGCATTTGGTTATGAAAAGTTTGTATTTTGATTGTATGTTTTTTATTGCATTTTTGTATTTGGTTAATGCTTTAGTAAGCTCTTACACAAGACATGATGAATTCAAGTATGATCAACACACGGTTGCTTGTCTGAATACATATTGAAGTGTGTCTCTCTCTATATGTGATTAAGGCTTAGTTGTCATTGTTGAACTTATTGTACATAGAAAAATACAATGCTCATAACTAGTTTACTGTTAAGTTTTTCCCATTTGGTGATTAGTACAGCACTGCAAAAAAAATTTAGGGTTAGTCTAGTGGTGACTGTCAATTGTTCTACATTAACATGTTTCTTATTTTAAGTTATGATTTTTTGTTTTTCGTTTTCCTTTTGTAGGTAGATGTAGTTGAGGAATATTTTTCTTCTGCCATGAGTATAACTGACAAGACAAAGATTAAGCTTTTGGTTGCAAAAGTTAGGAATGCCGAGGTACTTTTCCCCTCCAGAGCTATTTTTCATAATTGTATTATCCATCTTCCGCAGAAACCACTATTTTGCTATTGAACTTTCTGATCACTGCAGGAATGGGACAACAAGATGTCTTACTCTGAAAGGAATGAGATACTTCTAGCTCTTAGACAATATATGTCTCTGTTGTCATCAAAGCCTGGATATTTTGGCCTAAAGGGAGAAACATATTTTTGGACATCTGGATATCGTGTGAATATTAGGCTTTACATGAAGCTATTATTTGGTCTGTTTGACATTCTCGAGGACAGCCAGCTTATACAGGTCTAGAACGCGTATTCTATTCAGAGCTTATTTTCCTAATTAAATTTACTGGTTATTGCCGAATATTCTTTAATTAATTAATTTGTTTTTTGGTTCCAGGAAGTTGATCAACTTCTTAAAATCGTTAAATTGACATGGCCTTTGTTGGGCATCACTCACAAGTTGCACAGTGCTTTATATGCCTGGGTGCTTTTTAAGCAGGTAAATGTTTTTAACCATGCATTTTATTGTCTGTCTGTTAGGGAATATCTGATTAGGATAGCGGATCTATCAAAATTTCAAAAGTGGGGTGTAACATTTCCATAATCTGGGCAAATTACTAAAATTTACATTAGATAATTATTGAACTATAGACAGTGATACCCTTACATAATAATTCTAATTTTTTTGAATTGAATCTAATGAAACTGAACTGGAAAATTCAACTAAACAAAGTAAACTGAATTTAATTTGAGTCGTCTTTATTAAGCTGAACTTAATTGACCCAAATTTAAAGAAAAAGTGAACTGATGGAACTGTACTGAACTAAAACCATAAAATTAGGATTGGAATTGAATTCAATTAAACTGATCTGAATTTTAATACTACGAATGTGAGCTGAACTTGATTATTTTTTAAAGGGACGGGAAGAATTAAACTGAACCATATTAATTTGAATTGTATCAAATTTGAGTGAACTTAATGCAGCTTGACTGAGTTGAATTGAATTAACTTAAAAAAGTAGCCTATACAAAAACTATTAAAATTGGGCTTGAGCTGAATTGAATATGATAAAAACTTAATCGAATTTGAATGACCTTAATGAATCTATAAACTGAATGAACAAAAGAAAGTAAGGTGACTTAATTGTTCGTGTCTTTATTCAATAATTATATTACATTATAAGTTAGTATATTACTGTTCCTTTTTAAGGTTATGGAGAAGTTGCACCTTACTGCCCCTAATCAAAATTTTCTCTTTGCCTGTCCCTCTCTTACTTACCGACTTACCGGTACCCAGTCGATATAGCATGTTTTTTTTTGTTCATAGTTTTTACACTCTCTCTTTTCTTGTTTTAAGTTTGTTGCTACCGAAGAGATAATGCTCTTAGACTATGCCATACATGTAATGGAGAAAGATCTGTTAACTGAAGCTGGTGATCAAAAGGAAGATGAATATGCGTGCAGTCTAATGTGTTTGACTACTTCAGGGGGCTCTCAAATTAAAGTAAATGTACTCCAGTCTATCATTTCATCAATTAGCTCCTGGTGTGATATTAAACTGCAGGATTATCATCTGCATTTCTCTCAGGTACGCTGGAATATTTGTCTGTGATAGTTGTCATCTGTAATTTGCAATTGTGTGTGGAGATGTTGTCTTGCCATGTACGGAATATTTTGGAACTGAAGAATCTCTTTGTCCATGTTTCAGAAATCTTCTCTCTTTAAGGGTGTGATAAAAATGACTTTGGCAACCTATAAAGTTGATGGGCGCAACAATATGAAGGTAGTTTATGCTTTCTTATAAGTGAATTGATGTTACTTTGAGATGCTCTCTGACTTCAAGCTCTTTGTATTTATGCTCACCAAACCTAATGTTTCACAGAAATTGGCTTCTAGAAAAATGAAGATGTATGTTGATCGGTCGTTGGAAGCCGCATGCAAGAGGGTAAAGTTTTTGACCTGTATCGTATACACTTTTTAATTGTATTGACCGAATGAGTGCTGTCAGAAAGGTTGTGGGTATAATTCAATTTAGTAATAATGTCAGGTGTCCAATAAACTGTTTTATGGGCCAGAAGTTGGCAAGCCACACCCCTTGGCTGCACTTGCAAGTGAACTGAGAGCTATTGCTGAGAGGGAGTTCAAAATCTATCATCCCGTCTTACACCATTACTATCCTGAATTGGGAATGGTAGTATCGATAAGATTACACCGATTTTATGGTGAAAGACTGGTTTGTACCTGTCCTCTGAAATCTTCTACTTTCGTCCTCTTTGATTAGTGATGTCTTCTAAAATATATATTATTAATCATTGCAGAGACCATATCTCCAGGGCATATCATGCTTGTCTGAGGATGTAAGATTGGTACTTCCTGTGGCCAATGCATTGGAGAACAGCCTAATCGAACTTTACTCTTCCACTTGCCAAGTAAATGGCTTGACTGCACCTCCCAGCGATGAGTTCGTTGATTATCAGGTAGTGCTACCACCCTGTTTGATTCTTGGGTCATGTTTGTGTTGGGACTTCTTTTCCACGTGGAACAAGCACTCCTTTAGAAAATTCTGCAATATTCTAGTACAACTTTAAATACTAGGTGATAATAATGAGGATATAGGTATTCACACTTGATACTCCAGAATATCATTACCTCTGATGTACTTGTGGAATATTCATATTAACTAAGTTGTAAAATTCCCCAAATTCGTTATTTTCATAGAATATAGGAACGATGCTGTGAACAAATACTGGTTGAGTTCTCTTTCTGTTTTTTTTAATTTTAATTTATATGTTTTTATTTATAATTTTCTCTCTCGAAGAGAGTTGATGTAAATATTGATTTGTCATTGTTATATGCTTCATTTCACCCCCCTTCCTTTTCCATGTGTCTGTGAACTGTGATATTGGTACAGTTGATATCCTAACTGTTACTTATTCAACTTTTGGATATTCCAAATATATATAGGTTGGAGAGGTTGCCAGGCCATTAATTCTTGATTGGATTATTGCTCAGCATGAACGAATTATGGAATGGACTGGTCGTGCTTTTGATCTTGAGGTTCGTTCAATACTGCTCATCTTAAATCACTGGAAATAAAAAAGTTACTCCAACTAAATAATATACCCTGAGGTTATGCTAGTTCAAGTCATTTACTTTTTGTAAGCTTTGAAAGGTTTATCAGAACATTTATTGGAAAGTTCAGCTGGACGGTCCTTCCATGATTTAGAGTCTAATCTAATTTTTTAGATCTTCTATCTTTGTGAAATGACTTCTCTTGATAGTAACAATGGATGCCATTTTGTTCATATGATCCCTTTGCATTTAAATGAAATGTTCGACACGTTTTCCGGTGATGGGCTTACCACTACACTTTTATTTGTGTATTTGAGCCGCTTTGACATAGGGAGATATATATCAGTGACATTATCTTATCATTTACATATTTCTAATAATGATGAATGACGATTAATTTCTGGTGAAAGGTGTAATCGAATTTCTGAGTGTAGTTTTCTTTAATGCTCTGCAGAATTGGGAGCCTCTATCAAATCAGCAGAAGCATGCAGCTTCAGCAGTTGAAGTTTTTAGGATCATTGAGGAGGTATACTCTTGCTATCAATATTTGTGTTTGGAGATTTTCATTTGACTCTACTTCTTTACTGATTTCAATTAAATAACTTTAGACCAGCTATGAACACTTTTTACTGCGTTTAATCTATATTTTCACACTGTACATGGAGTGAGTGCGTTCAAGTCAATAGGTGAGGTGTTGAATAGTGTCACTAGCTACTACTTCGACACCAATTTCTTAAGAATTCATTATGTTTTAGCATCTACTACGATAATTGCCTTGTCTAGATGCTGAGCCGATGTTTGGCTGGTTGCTAAGTACTAAATAAAATTTGTTATGAACTTGTATTTGTACTGAGATTTTTTTCTGATGGAAATTTGAGAAGGAGAGGGATATCATAGAGATGCTAGAGGCTGAGATTTACCTATCCTATAAGTAACGTAAACATCATGACGTCAAACTCATGTTAATCTACTACTATGTTCAATGTGTTTGGTGATTGCAATTTGTTGGGACAGCTTATTAGCATCGATGGGGGGTTAAACAACCTTGGACACTATCACTGGTAGATTTGCTTATTTGTACTAAATACTATCTGCAAAATATTGCAGCACAATCCTAGTGTATTCTGTTTACTTTCATTTTAGGGTCGCTTCAAATGTATTTTGGGTTACTTTTATTTTGTTGATCTTTGCAGTACTATGTTGACCGAATACAGCAGTGAGATATTATCTGTATAACCCGCACTTTATGGATTAATGTCTTGGTTGTTCTAATTTGAGTTTTATTCTGGTTCATTTGCAAGTGCTTCATCTGTCTTTAAATTTGCAGACCGTGGATCAACTTTTTGAGCTGAAACTACCACTAGACATGACACACCTACAAGCCCTACTATCTATAGTTTTTCACACTTTGGATGCTTATCTGCAGAAAATTACCAGCCAATTAGGTAACTTACTTTCTGTGCTAATTGTTCAATTTCTGGGTTTTTCTTTCTATTGGGTTGCTTCTCAACTCTTATAATCTCTCATCTTATTATTATATAGTTATAATTATAATAATAATAATTATTATTAATATTATTTTATATTGCTACATGATGATTTGATGGACTGGGTTTACTGCTCATGTTTTAGCTCCTCAAGCAGAGACCCATACTCGAGCTCTGTCTCTTCTCTGACTTTCCCATAAACCATAGAATTAGACATACGCTACTCTTAAAGAAGGTATTTATTGGTTGCATATTTGCATCGTATCAGTGTGCACAAAAGCTTCTGTACAAATGACTTATTACATTAAGATACACGTGGACATTGGTAGATGTTCCAGATGTGACTTGTGTACTCCAGCCTATTTTTAAACTCCATAGAGATGAAATATTCATGATACTTTGCTTTGATATGCAGTTGAAAAGCAAAACGTGTATCCGCCCGTGCCGCCCTTGACTCATTACAAGGAGACAACATTTCCTATAGCCAAAAAGAAGCTAGTAGACTCTAGCGTGCTCGAGGCAGAAGTTAGCAGTAAATTGAATGAATTGACCACATCCAAACTTTGCATCAGATTGAACACTCTTCAAGTAAGTGATGCTTGTTAATATTCTAAGTGTTCATCCCCTTTCCTGTCCAATTGTAAGAAAACCTTTATACTAACTCCGTGTCTCGGTCTGAATAGGATAGTGAGATCCATATAGGGGACCCACCTAGTGCTATAAGGGCATAGTAGTTGTAAGAAAGCCACTTATATATTATGCTAGTTAGTTTTGATTGATTTTGGTAAATTTGTGTGGAAGATGACCTTTTTTGTCTTACTGGTAGCCTGCACTTCTTGCAATTTTAGTATTATTAAGTGTCTAAAGATAGAGTGAATGGGAAACATATTTGGTCATGTTGCAGGTAGAACTTATTATTCATAAAATAGGCTTTCTGGGTTTACTTAAATTATCAGTTTCTGTTGATTAGTGTCTTCTTGGTTCGTAGACTCCAACAATAAATGATGCTGGATCTAGAGTGTTTGATTTTCTTATTTCTGTGACGTGATCTTTTGTAAACTAATGGTGGTGCCCAATAAAATAATGCTATGACAAAATGATCCCACTTTTGCAAATTTCAGATGATAACCACGTATTACTGGAATGAAAGTTTCTTTGGTGTATGCATGGTCAATTTTCTCAAACTTCTAGTCTTTAAAGTGTGTCTTCATCTTCTTTACTGCAGTATCTTCAGAAACAAATTTCTACCCTTGAAGATGGCATTAGGAAATCTTGGGTTTCTGCAGGACCATCTGAAATTGGGGAGAACTGTAAGTTATTGAATGTAGAAAAGATGGTATCACACTTCTTTAGAAGTAATTGTTACTTTGTAATGAAACCTCAACTTCACTAACTGTAGGCTCCTTTGCATTTTTCAAGTCATATGAAATTTTTATAAATTTGGTAGACTCTTCCACTTCTTTATTTTGGATGAGCTGCTAAGATAACTGTGGTTCATCACAGTTTGGCAACTATTATATTTGAAGTCGTTTTGACTGACTTAAAATGTGTGTATCCATATTTTGAAAACTGTGAAGAATCTATTGTGCAACTCTATTTATTTTGGACAAATTACTCGCATTTAGTGCCTGTTAGTTGATGGCCAATGAACCGTTTCTCTACTCAAATAAGCATGGCATGTGCTTATTTACAGGACCAGTCAAATTGTCTGTCAAGACAGATAATTAATGAAGTAGTATTTGTGTTCAGGAAGCTGAATAGATACACCTTATTCAACTGGCAAGTAATGTTATTCTCCTTTCTAACTTATCCAGCAAGACAGGGTTCTCCAGGGACATCAGGCAGAAACTTAGATACATGTGGTGAATCGGTTGATGAGCTTTTTGCTGCGACCTTTGACTGCATAAGGGATACTACTGGTCATGCTGTTAGAAGGATCTGTGAATTTATTGGTTAGTATGCTTCTCGTGTTTTAGCCAACGTTTCCAGATCAACCAGTAAAAGGAATAAATAATGATATCCATATGAGCGAAATGATTATTTGAATTGTGTTTGAGGTCATCTGCTTACTTTTTGCTTAATCTGTAAAATCAATGGTTGCTCCCGTTGCAGGAGCAAGATTTATATTCTTGGATGTGAGAAAATCATTCCTCGACCGCTTGTATCATGGTGGTGTTGAGTGCGCCCGTTTAGATAGTATACTTCACCATCTAGACAGTGTAAGTTGATGTAAATATTACCTTCATTTCAGCTGTTCCTTTCACATATTGGTATCATGCGATCTCTGGTTTCATCTCATTTGTTAAATAGTTGAAATATTGGTTTCATGCAACCTTTGGTTTCATCTCAATTGTTGGACAATTAAATTTTCCGAGACAACCTTGCAGGCCTTAAACAATGTATGTGGTTTGATTGATGAGTCGCTTCGGGATCTGGTGGTTTCGAGCATTTTCAGGGCAGCCCTGGTAACTTTTCATTGGCCTTATTCTATTTTCCCATGTTTACTTTGATTTTCACTCGTAAAGTTCTTGTTTGTTCAGGAAGGTTATGTTTGGATATTACTCGACGGGGGCCCTTCGCGTGCATTTTCTGATTCAGATGTCCCAATGTTAGAAGAAGACCTTATTATGTTAAAAGTAAGTCTGACAATGCTCAAAGAATTCATCCTCCTCTGTGCTAATCTCTTTGCATAGCATGATTCCCAGTTTCTCTCTACCATATAAATATGGGAGAGAGATACACAGTTAATTAATAAATGGTTACTAGATCCTCATTTGGTTGAAATATGTATGTCATATCTTCCTTGGTATTTGGTTGCATACTGGCTACTGCAAAGTAATTACTTTCGATAATGTGGTAGATTACAGTTGGATAGCTGCTACGTAAGATTTTTCTGACTCGTGTTCTTGCTACTTCATTCTCCAGGAGTTGTTCATAGCTGAAGGAGAAGGTCTTCCTCGATCACTGGTGGAGGAGGAAGCAAAATTTGCTCACCAAATACTAGGCCTATTTTCTCTTCAGGTTCAGTAATCCAGTCAATTTCAGATTGATCGTATCAGCTTCTCCATTTGCCTCACCCTTTACATGCTCATGCTTTTTACAGGCCGAATCTGTCATCCAATTGTTGATCAGTGCGAGCGAGCACATCTCAGTTGGACTAGACGATCGTAAATGCGGTCACAGGAGCTTGGGAGATGCTGATACTCTTATACGAGTCTTGTGTCACAAGAAAGACAAAGAAGCTTCCAGGTTCTTGAAGGAGCGCTACAAACTTCCTGCATCATCAGGTATTTGTTTGTGTGTTCTGCTCCTGCTGTAACTGGAAACTATAATTAATGATGGGATGTAACGGAGTGTGTTTGGCTCTTGACAGAGTACGACGAGGATGGACAGGAGTCGAGCTTGAGACCAACTCTCATGACGGAATTTTTCACGCGAACTGCATCATCCCGGTGGGGGGACAAGGGCAGCAACAGCTTCAGGTCTTTCAGGAAGAAACTGCAAGAAGCTACTTGGAAATGAGGCATTTTTTGAGCCAGTTATGTAGGATTGTTATCTAGCTGAATACTAAATTCTGTTTCAAAAACAAGAATGGTGGGAGGGAACAGTTTTTGGCATCTGAGCAGAGTCCATTTTCCCACCTGACATGTCGTCTGTCCGTGCTTTCATTTTTGCTGAGAAATATTGTTTGTACTAGTGTTGATGAAATTATAAGAAATATTTACAATACTGTGCTTTCAAACCAACGTTTTATAGTTCTTCATTTAGTGTGCATATATAAAAAGCTTGAAAAGAGTCACAAAACCTTTCCTCTAACATTAATTTGTTGATATGAAACATGGCACAACACCTAACATATTGTGGATACCTTTCCACCACTAACTAAAGGTTTACCATAATCTTCAACAAGTCTATCCTACTACAAACAAGAACACAAGTTGAGATATTTCAAATCTCCAGTAATATCTTTCAACATGAGGCCAAGTTTGAGCTTTATCCTCTTCTTCTCCATAAATGAAACTTCCCGACACTTCTTATCCCAAGCCCAGGGGCCCCACCTTCATCAAGGTTCCAGAAAGGACCAGAAAGAAAGCGACCTACACCACGTACACGTCATCATCTCATATATCCAGTCCACCGCCGTGGGCCCCTGCGACATTCACCAGGTTTCGATTCTCGCCCTCCGATTTCCTGCTAATTGAAATATCCAGCCACCGCTCCGACGACCTCTCGCACGACGTCGTTTTGCCCTGCTCCCCGCCTTCTTCCTCCTCGCTCCTCCTCGCCCGCTTGGAGCTGTTGTTGCTCTCGCCTAACGGAACGCCGAATAGCCTCGGGCTGCTGCTGCCGCCTCCGCCGGCGGCGGCGACTCCCCAGTCGATCTCAACGGCCGCCTGGATCTCCGGCATCAAATCCAGCGGTCTTCTTCTGTCGCCGCTGCTCTCCGCCTGGTCGCCGGAGAAGTTCGACATCAGGCTGTAGATGTTACCGCACATGCTCCGCAGCCGGCTCAGCTCCTTGTTCAGCTGCGCGTTTTCCTTCCGGAGCTTTTCGTTCTCTTCTAGAATCTCCGGAGTCGTTGTAGGCCGCGCGGCGGGATTGATGTTAGTGGTCGCAGCGGTGGCCGCCGGAGAGGAATTGGACGACAGAACCTGCTCTTCACCGGAATTAGCTGGCGAGGCCGATCTCACCACCGAGATCGGAATCGCCACCGTCACTCCGTGGGCGTTCGGAGTCGCCGGAGTCGGCGATGAACTGGCGGCCGGGGTAATTTTCCGGCGGTGGATATCCTTCAGCATCCGTTTCTCCCCCTTTTTGAAGCAATCGTTCGCGAATTCCCATCGATCAGGCACTACCTTCCTAAATCCCTATCATTCAATCGAAAAACTCAATACAAATCCACACCAGATAATCACAAAAATTCAAATAAATTCAGCTCCCAATTGCTTACGTAAGTGTTCAGCTGGCGCACGAAACTGGAGAAATTGTTGTGCTTGAAATACTTTGGCAGCAAATCCCTGGCGAATTCAGCTGGCCGCCACACGACGAACGCTGAGCCGTCGTCGTTCCAGGAGATCAAATCGTCGAGGGCAGGATCGTCCACAATCTGGTAAGTCTTGTTCAGGAACGGCGTCGGAAGAGTCCTCTGCGATTCGCCGGTGGTCGATTCACCGGTCTGCTCCATCGGCATTGTACCAGATCCAACCACTTCAATCCCAACAAACACACATTAAAATCACTCAAAAAATTCACACAAAAAACACATTAAAAAACAGAAATCAATTCAGCCGGAGAAGAAGAGAAGGAGATCATCCTCTAAGCTCTCACCTGAGAAGAAGTAATTTTCCGGCTAGGGCGGATTCCGCAGCTTAGTTTGAATGGTTCTAGAAAGTTCTCTGGTCTGAGAGAAAGAAGAAGTCATGAAAAAATGGGGAAAGAGGGTGATGAGGAGAGAAAGGGAAATAAAAATAGATTTGGGTGGTGGGGCACAGGGGCAGAAGTGGAATTATGGAAATATAACAATTAATTTAGGCTGGGATTAAATTAAGGAAAGGGAGGAGAAAGCGCTAGAAGCTTTGTTTTGATTGATTGGTCGTTGGGTGCTTTTCTGGAAAGTTCTAATGAAAAATCTGGTTTTTATTTTATTTCTCTTTCAGACTACGTGTACGAAATCTTCTATGTTTGGTAAAGTCTAGAAGGTGATAAATTTACATGAATGAAAAATATTTTAACCATTAATATTTTATTTGTTTAGTTATGTAAACAAATTTATCATTTAACCCTGTTTAGATGAAGAAAGATTTGCATTCCTTGTTTGTTGCAGAAAATATTATGAATGTTGGATGATTGCTTTCAGTTGAATGGTAATTTGATTGTGGATTTCGTTCAGAAGATAATTGCTCAAATGTTTTGACAAAATGTTTAACCTGTTTTTGTAATGCTAGTGAGTAGTGAAGCTCTAGAAATATCTCAGATCGGAAATTGGAGAAGAGTATTCAAAACGAATATACTTTTCACAGAGAATAATGCAGAGAGTATCACTGTATTTATACAAAAGAAAAGGCATCATGTTAAAACATGATCCAGTAGAAAAGTAAATGCAGTAAAAGAAATGAACGGTAAAATGAAGAACATGTGCTACACACGTGCAACTTGATTAGCTCACTCTTCACTCATTCTTCAGCTGATTGACTTAGCTCAGAAGCAACTGCAACTGCCATATTCTTCACACCCCCCTCAAGATGGGAATTCGGTAAGAAGCAGAAACCCATCTTGACCAAGAGAATCTGAACCATTCTGGGAGGAAGGAGTTTAGTAAAGCCATCAGCAAGGTTGTAAACTGAAGCAACATGGAGTGGATCAACAAAACCATCCAGAAAGGCATCTCTAACATAGTGGCAGTCGATCTCTATGTGCTTGGTCCTCTCATGGAACTTTGGATTCATAGTAAGCTCAAGGGCAGCAGTATTGTCACATTGCAAGGGAATGGGAAGAGACAGTGGAATATGAAAGTCAGTAAGGAGATAGGAAATCCACTTAAGTTCAGAAGTGGTCATGGAGAGAGCTCTATATTCAGATTCAGCTGAGGACTTGGAGACCACATTTTGCTTCTTAGACTTCCAAGAAATCAAGCACTTACCAAGAAATATGCAGTATCCAGTGGTGGATCTTCTGGACAGTTTACAATTATCCCAGTCTGCATCAGAATAGGCTAACAGACCAAAAGAAGAAGTTGCATCATAAAACAAGCCATGAGAAGGACAACCTTTCAAATATTTTGCAATATGAAGTGCAGAATTCCAATGATGTTCAGTTGGATCTTGAATGAACCTTGAGAGTTGGTGCACAGCAAAGGTAATATCTGGTCTGGTGAAGGAGAGATAAAGCAATCTGCCTAATAATCTTCTGAAAGGAGCAGGATCAGTAAGGAGAGGAGTGGAGTCATCCTCTTGTTGCCAAGAAACAGGAAGAGGACTAGCAGTAGCATTACAATGATCCAGGTGAAGATCAGACAAAATATCACCAATATATTTCTGTTGACAGAGAAATATACCTTGATTAGACCTGGAAATTTCAATTCCCAAGAAGTATCTAGCACAACCAAGATCTTTTATAGTAAACAGCTGGTGCAGATAAGACTTGAATTCATCAACTGAATGATCAGAATCCCCAGCTATAAGAACATCATCCACATAAATCAGAACAGCAAGACAATCATTTTGTGTGTACTTTAAGAATAGACAGTAGTCATTCTTAGATTGTGTAAAACCAAAGAGGATAAGATGTTTTGTAAATTCAGCATTCCACTCCCTTGATGCCTGCTTCAGACCATACAGGGATTTCCTCAATTTGCATACCTGTCCTGGTAGAGCTTTAGAATATCCAGGAGGAGGCAACATGTATAATTCCTCATGAATAAATCCATGCAAGAAGGCATTATTTACATCAATTTGATGCAAATTCCAGTCTTGAGTAGCTGCAATGGCCAGAAACAGTCTGACAGTAACATGTTTGGCAACTGGGGAAAAAGAATCAAAGTAATCTACCCCTTCAAGTTGGCTGAAACCTTTGGCAACAAGCCTAACTTTATACCTTTCAACAGTGCCATCTGCATTGAATTTCACTTTGTATACCCACTTACACCCAATTGCCTTCTTTCCTGCAGGAAGAGAAACTAAATCCCAAGTGTGATTAGTTTCTAAAGCAGAAATTTCATTAGCCATAGCTATCTCCCATTGCTTATTTCCACAAGCTTGTTTATAAGAGTGTGGTTCTGGGATTCTTGTCAGTTGAGCAACAAAGGCTGTATGAGAAATGGAAAATGTAGGGACAGTGGTATGTATAGGTGAAGTGGTGACAGTATTAATCACAAAATCATGCATCCAATTTGGAGCAGATTTGTGTCTGTGACTCTTTCTGATTGGTGTTTTAGAGACAGTTCTGTGAACAACAGGAAGGTAATGAGAGAGATCAAAATCATCAGAATCATTAATATCTTCAAGCAAATCATGATGATGATTACTGAGATTTTGAGATGGGGCTATCTGTGACTGAGGTGAAGATAGCTGTGGAGATGGAGTGTGGTGTTTCTGAGATGGAGAATGTGATATTTGTGACTGAGGCAAATGTGGTGTTGAAGAAGAGACAGGAGATGCCTGTGACTGAGACAGATGTGGTGTTGTAGAGAGGACATGAGATGTCTGTGACTGAGGCAGGGAATGTGTGTGTGGTCCAAGATCATGATTTCCATGAACAACAGGTAAGGGTATAGAAAGGAGATCAGAAGATGGGGAAGAATATGTAGTAGGGACATGTGGTAGAGATTTGATATAAGGGAAAACAGACTCATGAAATGTAATATCTCTAGAGATAACTGTTTTCTTATGTATCAAATCAAAGGCTTTATAACCTTTCTGTGAGGAAGAATATCCAAGAAAAACACAAGGGTATGCCCTAGGGCTAAACTTATGTTTATCTGGACTGAAATTGGAGACATAGCAAAGACAACCAAACACTTTTAAAATTTTAAGATCAGGTTGCTTGCTGTGGAGAACCTCATAAGGAGATTTCCAGTTAAGAACTTGAGTGGGAAGTCTATTAATAATGTATGTAGCAGTTAAAATAGCTTCCCCCCAAAAATGAACTGGTAGGTTTGACTGAAAAATTAGAGACCTGGCCACTTGAAGCAAGTGTCTATGTTTCCTCTCTACCACCCCATTCTGTTGGGGTGTATAAGGACATGACCTTTGATGAATGATCCCTAATTTGTGAAACAGTTGAGTACAAGTAGAGTTAACAAACTCAGTCCCATTATCAGACCTGACAATCTTAACAGTAGCTTTAAACTGAGTTTTAAGCATGCATAGAAACTGATCAAGTAGAAAAGGAACTTTAACTTTGATGTTAATCAAAAAGGTCCATGTAGATCTAGTAAAATCATCAACAACAGTCAGGAAATATTGAGCACCAGAAATGGTCTTAACCTTAAAAGGCCCCCAAACATCTAAATGAATCAACTCAAAAGCATAGGAAGTACTGATACTGGAAACAGGAAAAACAGGCCTACATTGTTTTGCCAGTGGGCAGACAGTGCACACATTTTGAGGAATGGGAAGCTTCAAATGTTTGAGTACAATATTTGAGGGGTGACCTAGCTTGTTATGTAATATTTGACTGTCAATATTCTCCACTCTATTACAAGAAAATAGAGCAGAATCTATGAATAGATGCTCTAAACTTGACTGACTTAGCAGTTTCTGAATAACTTCTGGTAGAAAAGACTCAGCACTCAGTATATATAAACCATTGATTTCAGGAGCAACAGCAAAGACTTTATTAGTCTTGAGGTCCTGTACCATACACAGAGAAGGATGGAAGTCAAAATGACAATTAGACTCCTTTGAAAATCTACTGACTGACAACAAGTTGAATTTAAAACTGTGCACATGCAGACAGTCAGGAAGATTGAATTCATCACTGAGTTTGACTGAACCAATGGCATCAACATAGACTGTTGATTTATCTGGCAAGTATATTGGTGTTTTGTGTGAGGTTGGCTTTAGATGAGTAAAAGCAGAAGCAACACTACACATGTGGGATGAAGCCCCACTGTCAAGAATCCAGTCACTACTATTAAAAACAAGTGCAGAATTAGCAAGATGGGATAGTAGGCTACCTGAAAAATCACCAAAGTGAGCAAAATTGATGTATTCTGTTGCATCCATATTTTCTTTGCCCTTGCCTTTGATCATCTTGCTCAGTTCTTGTTGAATCATGTTCTGCATCATGGATTGCATCATAGACTGTACATCCTTCACTCCTTTGCTCTCCTCAATATCAAGTGGATTGGACTGACTTGCATGATCTTCATCATCTGTGGAATAAGTAGGATTAGCAGCATGAGCAAACCTCGGTTTAGGTGCAGATGAACTATTTCCAGGCCACCAATCTGGATATCCAGTAAGCTTGAAGCAATTATCCTTCACATGTCCCATCTTATGGCAATATTCACACTTAAGTGACCTCTTAGCTTCAATTTCTTTCTGCCTCTGAGCAGCCCTAGTAGCATTGAAAGGTTGTCTGGCTAGCATAGCAGCATTATCTCCAGAAATGTTGCCAAAATTATGCATATCCCTACTGTTTTCTTGCTTACAAAACAGTGACACAACCTTGGTAATAGTTGGCAAGGGTTCCATAACTAAAATCTGATTCCTGAGAGGATCATACTCATCATTTACACCTTTCATAAACTGTTGAATTTTATCCTCATTCTGTCTTTTAGCAAGCATTTCATCATATCCACAAATGCAATTACAAGCACAACAAGTGCATTTCAGACTAGGCCTAATTAGCTCCAATTCATCCCAGATATACTTCATTTCTGAGTAATACTGATTCAGAGAATTAGTACCTTGTTTGAGATCTGTCAGTTCTCCCATGAGCTGATAGAAAAGGGGACTTTGATTCACCCCAAAACGTTCTTGAATTTCATCCCACAGACCCTTCGCATCTTTGGCAAATGCAAATCCCTTGAGTAAATCATCTGCAATTGAATTCTGGATCCAAGCAATGAGTGTAGAATTGACCTTCACCCATTGGCCGTACATTGGGGAGTTGATCGCCGGTTTCTGGTACGTTCCCGTTAGCAGATTCATCTTTCCTCTCGCCTGAAGTGCGATAACCATCGCCTCTCTCCAAGTCAGATAGTTTCGTTCCGTCAGCTTCTTGGTTACAATCGTCAGGTTGGCGTGGTCGGAGCTCGCCAAAAATAGTGGATCATTTTCTCGGATTCGAACGAATCCATTCTCGTCACCATCATCTTCGATCGGATTTTGCACAAGTCTCTGCACTGGAACCTGTGCAGGCCTCTGAATTTGCGCAGGTTGCACAGGTCTTGGATTCTGTCCCGCGCCGCTCATCTTGTCGCCGGATCAATCGTCGGGTTAAATTCCGTCAGGATCGCAGAGCCAATCGCTCTGATACCATCTAGAAATATCTCAGATCGGAAATTGGAGAAGAGTATTCAAAACGAATATACTTTTCACAGAGAATAATGCAGAGAGTATCACTGTATTTATACAAAAGAAAAGGCATCATGTTAAAACATGATCCAGTAGAAAAGTAAATGCAGTAAAAGAAATGAACGGTAAAATGAAGAACATGTGCTACACACGTGCAACTTGATTAGCTCACTCTTCACTCATTCTTCAGCTGATTGACTTAGCTCAGAAGCAACTGCAACTGCCATATTCTTCAGAAGCTTTTGAGATATTGAATTAGGAATGGAGATAGTGAAGCAATGGAGAGTGGAAATGAAAAGAAAGATGAGACTTGTTTGTGTCTTTTCTGTTATTCTTATGCAAGAAGTTATGAAACAGAATGGCACCATCATCGGGCAAGTCCGTAAATGCAGCAGGCATCCTGACATCAGCTATTTCTTTGGATTCTTTATTACATTTTGCATCTTCCCTTGACCTCGATTTCCTACTTACATGTCAACTCTATAAAGGAGGAAGGATTTCAAACAATTTAGAAAACATGCACATCAAGTGTTTGTACCAATTTTAAGGTCATATGTGTGTATTAAGTGCTTATGTAGATGAAAAACCTTGGCAGTGCTCTTCTTAAGTGTCTTGAGAAGCAGCTTACTTGTTTACAAGGAGGTAAACAATGACCTTCCTGGACTAATTTGAATCGGAATTTATGCTGTTATATCAAAGTAGGAGCCCGGACATCAGTCTTTAGAGTAAATAGATAGATTATATTCGTTTGATGAAGGAAGGCACTGGCAACCCCCTCGTTCACTCACAACTATGTCTTCTCAGGCTGGTCATGGATGCTTGATTTCATGATCCAGTTGCATTGGGATGTTTGATTCTGCATTTCTGTAGTTAAGAAGAGTTGATTTCATGGATGCTTGATTTCATGATCCAGTTGCATTGGGAGATGACATATTCATGATACTTTGCTTCAGTTGAAAAGCAAATCATGTATTCGCCCAAGCCGCCTTTGACTCATTACAAGGAGACATCCAATAACCAAGTAGACTCTAGTGTTCTTTAGGCATAATTTAGCAGTAAATTGAATGAATTGACCACATCCAAACTTAGCATCGGATTGAACACTCTTCGAGTAAGTGATGCTTGCATTGATTGGCTTCTATAATTGCGCGTGACAGATTCTTTTTAAGATCTAATGACCTTTTTTGTCTTACTGGTAGCCTGCAATTCTTGCAAGTAGTATTTTCAGAAACAATTCTACCCTTGAAGACGACATTAGGAAACTGCTGGACCATCTGAAAAAGGGGAGAACTTTAAGTTCTTGAATGCAAAAAAGATGGTATTCACTGAAGTTTATTTTATTTTGTAATGAAACCTCAACTTTAATAACTGTAGACTCCTTCACATTTTACTAGTGAATTTGGTGACCTCTTCCACTTCTTAATGTTTGGATTGAATTTGGTTCATCACAGCCTGGCAACTGTTAGATCTCATGTCGTTTTATCTTTCTTAACTTGTGTGTATTCAGGCTTTGAAAACTATGAAGAATCTGTTGCGCAACTCTTCTCTTTTTATATGGACAGATTGCTCAAATTTAGTGCCTCGTAGTTATAATGACGAATGAACCCTTTCTCAACTCCAAAAGGCATGGCATGTGACAAAATTTTAGTCAAATTGTCTTTTAAGACAGATAATCAAGCAATAAAGTCACCGTAAATAGCTATTTGTTGTGTTCAGGTAGTTGAATAGACACACCTTATTCAACTGACAAGTGATGCTACCATTTTCCTTTCTCATTTATCCAGCAAGACATGATTCTTCAGGGAAATATGGCAGAAACTATACAAGGAATGTGGTGAATTGGTTGATGAGCTTTTTGCAAAGCGATCTTTGACTGTATAAGGAATGCTACTTGTCATGCTATCAGAAGGACATGTGAATTTATCGATTCTTGCTACTTTATTCTCCAGGAGCTGTTCATATCTGAAGGAGAAGGCTCGATTACTGGTGGAGGTGGAAGCAAAATTTACTCACCAAAATTTACTCCAGGAGCTTGAAACCAGTGCATCATCCTGTTGGTGGGACAAGGGCTGGAGCAGCTTCAGGTCTTTCAGGAAGAAACTGCAAGAAACTACTTAGAAAAGAGGCATCATGAGCCAGTTATTTATGTCTGTGCTTTCTTTTCTGCTGAGAAATATTATTTGTGTCCACTGTTCATTTAGATGATCCTCCAGCGGTAAGTTGTAGCATTGGTTCAATGTAAAGTAGTCATCTAAGAGCATCTCTAACAGTAAGCTGTAGCTTAATTTATTCACATTAATTTTCAAGCAGATGAAGTAGCAAGTTATAATCTGCAGCTTGCATTCTCTAATCTTAGATACTATTATATCAAAATATAATGAAATGAAGATGTGAACCCCACTAAAATTAATAGTTTTGCAAGGCTACATTAGCTTTACAAGTTACAACCTACATATGTGGAAAACAAAATAATGATATGCACTAACTTCATTTTTTCAATCAAAATTCAACCATTGAAAGTGCATAAAATGTTATTTAAACTATAAATTTAATGCCATATTCCCTGATAAAATACATTGAAACTGTTTACATTCTTACTAAGCAGAATGAGAATTTTCACTTGATTGTATAATATAATTATTGTAATTTAGCCTAATGTTTTAAATCATTATGCGTAATATTTTAAATAGCTATAGTAATGTACTCCAATGTTCATGTGTAATATTTTAAACCACTTTTGAGAAAGTGGAGCCTACTATTTTGCACTTTCATTTTAAATAAATGAAAAAATATATTTTAATAAAATGAATTGATCAATATATTACCTCCGTCCGGGACGAAAAGAGTGCTTATATAAACTCAAGAGAAAACATGGGAAGTAAACATTGGTTTTCTTGTTAATGGTGTTCTCTTGAGCTTACTTTTATTGAACTGATAGTAAAAATTAATGTATCAAATCAATATGACAAAATTTGTCTAAATTTTTTCAACTTATATTTTTGCAGAATTGAAATGGTCTAAATTGAATGATTGGTCTAGTTATAAGTTTAAGAAAACCGGCTAGGGGTGCTTATCGAGCGCGTCGATTCGAGTATCGCTCGAATCCAACTCGATAACAATAATTTTTATTGAGTTTGAGTCGAATTACGAGTTATTACGATCAAGTTTTTTTCCAGCAAAGTCATAAATAATTTATAATATGATAAATTTTTAAAAGTAATTTTTGCAGAAAATATGAATTTACTAATATATATTATGTAAAAGCACACAAAACTATTGTATTATTAATAAACATGTTAATGAATAAAATATCAATTTTAATAATCATATTTGTGTTATCGAATTACTCGTGAGTCTATCAAGTCGAATACATCCTTTGATTATCTCGCGTTTGTGACGAATGAGTTTCGATTTCTCACGAACAACTCATCTCAATGAGCACTTTTAAAACCGACTTGTATATAAATTGGTCCATAATTTAATTAATGGATCTTTCTTCTTTGTTTTATTTTCTTTTGCCATGGAGTAGTATTTCCTATTTATAGAAAGCAGAAGAAAACAAAATAAAATGAAACACATCTAGATAAGATGATACGAAGGGTATTGGCCAAGTCGTAGACCAAGCCTTGTTGTCCTTATGGGTTGACGAAATCCATATTGGGCCTACGGATATAATAAATTAGGTTTCCAATCTTACCAAGGTTTTTTCCTAACAGGTTTTTTAATCCGGTAAGATTTTCATTTTCATAGTAGGAATAGGATTTGTTATTTGTTTCATAGTTGGGAAAGGATTATTATTTTCAGATTCTAGGTAGGATTATGATCTAGGATTCGGCTATAAATATAGCCTTCATATTGTAATTTTATTCAGAGTTTATTGATAAATATAAGGAGTTTCCTAAATAATTGACAGTTGTTCAATTTCTAGATTCAGTTGAATCGCCCGAGGACAGGTGTTCGCGGTGGTTACCTCGATAATTTAGCTTCAGTTGTTAGCTAGTTATCAACCCAGTTCGTGTGTTTACGTTGTTTCGGTTACATCAAGTGTTTTTGCGTAGAATACGCATCAAAGTGGTATCAGAGCAAGGTTTTCACAAATTCTAATTTGTGAACGGTCATGGAGGATAGAGATACAAAGATGGAAGATCGTATGACTAAACTGGAAACATTAATAGGGTTACTCCTCGAGGAGTCGAAAGGCAAGAAGTCTGTAGAGGAACGAAAACCAGGACAATTAACGGGGTTTAGTTCATATGATGAAAGCAGTCATCATAATCGCCGTCAACACGATGATCGAGGACTAAAGCTGGATATACCCGAGTTCGGCGAGAACACAGGTGCAGAGGAATATATGGAGTGGGTGTGCAAAGCTGATCGCGTATTCGAATACAAAGGATACGACGATAAGGAAAGTTTTAACTTGGCTAAGTTAAAACTGAACAGTCTAGCTTATCTATGGTTCGAAGAAGAAAATAACGAAAGGAGACGTAATGAGCAGACTATGATAGATACCTGGACGGAATTAAAGAAGGCTATGCGTCGGCGTTTTGTACCAGCCAATTATCTGAATGATTGCTATATTCAAATGATTAGATTCAAGCAAGAATCTATGTCAGTTTATGAATATACGAAGGGATTTGAGAAGCTAACTTTGCAATGCCAAGTACGGGAACTTCCGGAACAAAAGATGGCTCGTTATCTAGGAGGATTAAAGCAAAGCATAGCAAATATGATAGAATTGCAACCCTATTCTTCATTTGCAGAAATATGTAAGCTAGCTACAACATGTGAGAAACAACTTTTGGTGAAAGAAACACCCACTAAGACAATTGTTTCAAGATCATATGCTACAAATCCAAGGTCTAATGGGAGTTATATTGGATCAATGACTACACCTCCTGCTCCTATAAAGATAAGAACGAATAACCCAGCTGCAGAAGAAAGAGACCTCACCCAGTTGAGGTGCTTCACCTGTCGCGGGTACGGGTATTTTAAGAACCAATGTCCCAACAAGAGGGCATTGACTATCATGGAAATTCAGACAATTCAAGATCTGGAAAGAGCAGCCTTGCTAACGGAACCGATTCCAGAAAACGACACAGCATATGAGGATCACGATGAGGTACTAGACGTGTCAGCAGCAGATCATGGAGCAAGCCTAATGGTTAGGAGAGCGCTTCATAGTACGTCAGTTAACCAAGGCCATGAACAACGAGAGCAACTGTTTTATTCTCGTTGCCTAATTCAAGGCAAACTATGTAATTTGGTAATTGATGGAGGAAGTTGTACTAATGCAGTCTCTACTGAAGTAGTGGACAAACTGAAGTTACTAACGAAGGTCCATTCAGCGCCATATAGATTACGTTGGTTGAGTGATGGGGATGAAGTCAAAGTTAATCGCCAAGCACTAATTTCATTTTCTATAGGCGAATACAAAGATGAAATACTCTGCGATGTAGTGCCCATGACAGTTTGCCATGTTTTATTAGGACGTCCATGGCAGTTTGACCGTGTATCTCAGCATTGTGGCCAGAAAAACAGTTACATAATCGAAAAGAACAAAAGGAAATTTTGATTATTACCATTGGCGCCGACTGATATATTTAAAGCCTCTACACCGTCGCTATTTGCAAATGAAAAGGAGGTATGTCAAGAGATCGACCAGGGAGAAACTGTTTATCTTCTGGTTGCGAATGTGAAAAATCGAGAAGGGGAGAGAAATCTGGATCCCAAGGTGTTGAATTTGTTGGATAAGTTTAGCGATGTATTTTCCAATGACTTGCCCCCATGCCTTGTTCGTGCTTTGGATCATTGGAGTCACTATCTACGACCAAGTCATTTTATTCTCCATTCTGATCATGAGGCGCTCAAGTATATTCACGGACAACATAAACTTAATCCAAGGCATGCGAAGTGGGTCGAATTTTTACAGTCTTTTAATTTCTCTTCCAAGTATAAAGACGGTAGGAGTAATGTCGTAGCAGATGCTTTGTCACGCCGCCATTCAATGCTTACAATTCTGGATGCAAAGCTGCCTGGGTTTGAATTGTTAAAAGAATACTACAAGGATGATCCATATTTTAGCAATATCATGCACGACTGTGAGGAAGGAACAAATAGTAACTACTTGCTGCAAGATGGGTATCTTTTTAAAGGAAACCATTTATGTATTCCAAAAAGTTCCATTCGAGAATTATTGGTACGAGAGGCTCATGGTGGAGGCATTGCTGGACATTTTGGCATCAACAAGACGATGGAGATATTACAGGAACATTTATACTGGCCAAAAATGTTCAGAGATGTGCAAGCTATAATCTCACGTTGTGGCACCTGTCAAAAGGCGAAAAGTGTTTTTCACAAAGGACTCTATACTCCATTGCCAGTTCCGGAAGGTCCTTGGGAAGATGTATCTATGGACTTCATCGTTGGGTTGCCTCGAACGCAGAGAGGGAAGGATGCTATTATGGTGGTAGTAGACCGTTTCTCCAAGATGGCTCATTTCATTCCTTGCCATAAAACCGACGATGCAAGCCATGTTGCGGATCTATATTTCAGGGAAGTTGTACGTCTACATGGGGTTCCTCTGAATATTGTGAGCGATCGGGATACCAAATTTTCAAGTCATTTTTGGCGATCATTATGGCGTTTGTTGAGAACTAAACTATTATTTAGTACCTCCCATCATCCTCAAACTGATGGACAAATGGAAGTGACGAATCGGACGCTTGGAACGTTGTTAAGAGGTTTGGTGAATAAGACTCAAAAGGATTGGGATCTCAAGCTAGCTCATGCCGAATTTGCTTATAATCGCACTCCAACTTATGCTACCAAACATTCACCGTTTGAGACTGTATATGGAGTAAATCCTTGTCTTCCTATCGATCATGTACCCATGAACCGAGAACAAATGATACATGTCGATGCAAAGAATCGAGTTAAGGACATGAAAAAGTTCCATGAACAGGTGAAGGTTCGGATTGAAAAGGTTAATGAGATTTACAAGAAGAAGTCAAACAAGCATCGGAAACAACCTGAATTTCGTGAAGGAGATTTGGTATGGCTACATCTGCGAAAAGAGCGTTTTCCGGCCAAACGAAAAAATAAGTTAATGCCACGAGCTGATGGTCCTTTCCGTGTCATGGAGCGTATTGGAGATAGTGCCTACAAGATTGATCTACCAGGAGAATATGGCGCCGTGCATGCAACTTTCAATGTAGTACATTGACGATGATGCTCTTGAAGAATTGAGGCCAATTCTTTCCGAAGAAGGGGAGGATGATACGAAGGGTATTGGCCAAGCCGTAGACCAAGCCTTGTTGTCCTTATGGGTTGACGAAATCCATATTGGGTCTACGGATATAATAAATTAGGTTTCCAATCTTACCAAGGTTTTTTCCTAACAGGTTTTTTAATCCGGTAAGATTTTCATTTTCATAGTAGGAATAGGATTTGTTATTTGTTTCATAGTTGGGAAAGGATTATTATTTTCAGATTCTAGGTAGGATTATGATCTAGGATTCGGCTATAAATATAGCCTTCATATTGTAATTTTATTCAGAGTTTATTGATAAATATAAGGAGTTTCCTAAATAATTGACAGTTGTTCAATTTCTAGATTCAGTTGAATCGCCCGAGGACAGGTGTTCGCGGTGGTTACCTCGATAATTTAGGTTCAGTTGTTAGCTAGTTATCAACCCAGTTCGTGTGTTTACGTTGTTTCGGTTACATCAAGTGTTTTTGCGTAGAATACGCATCATAAGAGAAAATGGTACTCCACATCATTAAACTCATTTGTGGCATGATGAGTAAGGAATTTTGGACTTTTCTTCAAACACCCAGCAAGGTTAGTCATCCGCTACAGCAAGGTTTCGCATATTTATTTATTTATTTGTTGTTCACTTTGAATTGATATTCATGTGATTGAAAATAAATGCATGATATCTTGATACAAACAATATCAATCATAATTCGGTTCTTATTGAAAGGTTGAACTTGAATTTGTGATTTCTTGATATAAATATGTTACCTTCACATATTTGGTCATCAAGTGTATATATGCTCATTAAGATGAATTGTTCGCGAAAACTTGAAACTCGAATCATCACAAACGCGAGATAATTAAAGGGTATACTCGGTTCGATAGACTCGCAAGTAAATCGATAACACAAAAATAATCGCTAATTGATATTTTATTTATTAACATGTTTATAATATAATAGTTTTGTGTATTTTTAGATAATATATATATACTAGTAAATTCACGTGTTATGCTTTTAAAAATGTATCCTATTATAAATTATTAATGACTTGGCCTGAAAATACTTAATCGTAATAATTCGTAACTCGACTCGAACTCGATAAAAATTAGTGATAGTCGAATTTGATTTGAGAGATATTCGAATCGACTCGCTCGATAAGCACCCCTAAATTCAAGGGTATGTTACTGCCAAAGGTACAATTTAATTCGCTAAATCCAATACGCACACATCATCTCTGTAATAAGTTTGATGTTCGATTCAATTTGATTTTTCATGTGTTTTAAATCGATGATGGAAGTCGCAATATTAGTTCATCATATGTTTAGAGGTATTGTCTTGGATTCTGACTGATTTGATGAGGGCGGGAAAGCTAAGAGGAATTGGTGCCTCCAGACATGGCCCAAAGCTATCTCACTTGTTCTATGCTGATGATACTCTTCTTTTTGGGGAGGCCACGGAGTAGGAAGCCACTCACTTTAAGTGGACTATCTCTTTATTTGAGAACATATTGGGTCAGAGGATTAATTATGACAAATCATGTGTGCTTTTCAGTCCCAACACTAATGTCTCTATCCGGCAGAAGGTGTGTGACATCCTTAGTATCCCAAAAGTTAAGTCTCATGGAAAGTATCTAGGCCTACCCTCTGAAATCGGAAGAAGCAAAACTGAAGTTTTCCAGAATCTGAAGGATCGAATTCGTCAGAGAATAGACTGGTGGAATGAGAGGTGTCTTTCCAAAGGAGGTATTGGTAAAGTTAGTTCTTCAAGCGATTCCAACCTATTCGATGAGTTGTTTCTTTATCCCGGAGTATATCATTGATGATGTCAGATCCATGATTGGTAAGTTCTGGTGGGGGGACACTGATGAGAAGCGGAAGATTCACTGGGCATCTTGGGCTAAGATGGCGCGTGCAAAGTGTAACGGAGGTCTTGGATTTAAGGATTTAAAGGCTTTCAATTTAGCAATGCTTGCTAAGCAAGGGTGGAGGATGCTTACTTGTCATTCTACTCTTCTTACTAGAGTCAACAGGATGAGTATTTCTCCAATGGTTCGGTTTTTACAGCTGATTTGGGAAGTAGGCCGTTTTGGGCGTGGAGAAGCATTCACAAAGGGATCCAAGCCCTGAAACTGGGTTGCAGAAAACATGTTGGTTCCGGCTCGAACATTAGTATAAGTCGTGACCCTTGACTCCCTGATAGTCATGGCTTTTATGTCCGTGACCCCATGCTGATTCCAAGCCACTTACGTGTTGTGAGAGATTTAATTGATTCTGATATAGGAAGGTGGTGTATGGATTTGCTTTCATCCTATTTTGACCCTTCTGATGTGGATACAATTCGGAAAATTCCTTTGCAACCTTCTGGTGGCGTGGATAGATTGCGTTGGCATTTTACTAATTCTGGGAAGTTTACGGTTAGATCACTGTATCATGTATTAGTTGAGCAACCACATTACTTATTGCAGCATCATGTGCCTCCTACTATGCCTGGTGATACGAGCTTTTGGAAGATGTTATGGAAACTCAAGGTTCCCAATCGAGTACTTCATTTTGCATGGCTTTTGATACTGATTCTTTACCGACAGTGGAAAACCTTCGGAAGCGAACTCTACAAGCATCTGAAACTTGGCCGTTGTGTGGAGAGGATGATGGCCTTACAGCACACATGTTCTTCCGATGCCAGTATGCAAAGCAAGTTTATACCACTGCTGGCTTATGGGATCAAATTGAGGCCTCAGACAGATTCGTGGTGAGCTCTGGTTTCGCCAATTATTGTTGGATAATGACTCAGCTACCTCGGAGTTCTTGTTAATGTTATGTGAGGCCATTTAGCATCAGCGGAACAAAGAATTGTTTGACCATGAACACCTGGATAGGAGGATTCTTGTTGGGTTGGCTGACTCCTTGCAAAGCTTTCACATGGCAAATTTGTGGCCTGAGCGACTATTAATTAGACTCGTTGGTAACATCCTCACTGTTGAGGCCACCATTACTTGCTCATATTGTGTACTTTGACGTGGGTATCATGTTGAGTGGTGATGGATTAGGAGTGGTGGCTATGGATGACGATGGAGGTTTTATCAAAGTGCTGGCTAGAAGAATGAACGGCGTTACGGATCCTTTGATGGTGGAAGCATGGGCAGCAAGGGAAGCAGTTATACTCGCTCAATCCCTTCCAATACGGCCAATTTTGGTGGGTGACTCTTTGAGTCTTATACAAATGATCTGAGGTGTGCTCGATGGAGATATATGCAATTGTTGAAGATATTAGGGATTTATTATTCTATGGTGATTTCCAGATGCCTTTTTGGGTTACTCGATCCGAAAATGTTCAGGCGCACATGGTTGCTTGTTTTGCTAAATATAGTGCAGTTTCTTCCACTTCTTGGGATCTTCCCCACCGTTTTTTGTATCAAACGATTCTGGACGTTTTCCAGGAGAATGAAATGATAATCTTACTTTATCTTAAAAAAATATGATGGAAGTCGCAATGTATTTCTTGATTCATTTACTGTTTGATAGGCTAGATTTAAGTTCGATTGGTTTATTACTTGAATTGCATTTTTTTAAGAGTAACAATATATTTGTTTCATCCACATCATTTTGTTTGTTAGATTTAACTTTAATATTTCATTGGTATTTATTAAGTATGCAAAAAAAAAGACCTTTCTCTCTCCGTAAACCCTAGGTTTTCCGAAGAGAACGCAGACGATCAAAATTTGTCGACCATAGCTTCAGAGACGCACCGCTCCGATCTGTAGACTATGGACAACATGGAAGACATTGCCGCACTCTATGAGGGACTCACCCTTACGGAGGAAGAGACCACAACGAAAGAGACGAGGTATCCGAACCCGTCGATCACAACAAACTTTTGGTGGGGAAAATCTTCTCCCCCAGGATGATTCCACCATCAGATGTTGTTAATTGTTTTACTAGAGTTTGGGGCCTCCCAGATCTAAAAGTGAAAACACTAGCGAATAACGTGTTCCAATTCACATTTCCTAACCTTGGTTCTAGGGACAGGGTTTTGGCGACGCAGCCGTGGGTTTTAGGCCCGCACCTTTTAGCCCTGAAGGAGTCAACAAGAGATATGGGGGATGCGGATATCGTTTTCGACCGGGTACCGTTTTGGATCATAGCTCACAGACCATTGCTGGATCAGATGAACGAGAACACAGCGAGTGAGATTGGAGACGGCATCGGCACCTTTCTGGAGGTTGAGAAGGACGCTGATGGAGGAATTGTTGGGTAGTTTCTTCGTATCCGCTGCGACATCGACATCACAAAGCCATTGAAGAGGATCCAGATTCCGCCAAGAGCTACGAACCAACTCAAACTCATGTATGAAAAGCTACCTATAAATTTTTGTGGCTTCTGTGGAATAATCGGCCACGTACGGAAAGATTGTGTGGCACGATGGGAAGCTCCAGTTGAACAGAGGGAGCGCATAAATTATCCAGGTGGAATGGGTATAAAACCCTTTCGAAACCTGTACCCAAAGTCCAAATACCAACCGTTTCGTGATCAAGAGAAGCGAAGAGATGAAGGTAAAGGTCCCCAGGAGAATAAAAGAGACAATGCTGCCCAAACACCCCGTGAACCAGATGTGAGAATGGAAAGCACGGTGGAAGAGAAGGAGGATGTTGAGGGATTGGTAACAACGACGTACAAGGGTCCTGTAGTTCATGAAGCGTTAGAGGCTGATATCGACGATATTAGCGGTGAAGGAGAGAGATTGCTTCAGGGAATAGCTGACAAGCAGATGCGTCCATTTGGAGAACAATTTCGATTGGAGCAATTTCGTAAACAGAAGGAGAAGGGAATTCCTATCACTCAGGTAGTTCGGGTGCGGGACATTATTAATCGCATCAGGAGTGACTTAAACTCTTTCTCGAATGAAACGGTGCCACGAGAGCTTGAGCCAATTTTGCTGACCAACAGTGAGGATATGGAAATTCAGAATGATAAAGAGTTGTTGGCAGAAACTATGGCCGAGTAGAAGAAACGAGATAAAGAGCTTGATAGATATACACGGTTGAGTGCAGCGAGCTCGCGGCAGGAGGAGATGACCATAATGGAAGAGAAATACGCGGATGATCCGACTCTGGTGAACCCTTATAGCTATATTCTCTCAGACCCCGATACGAAAGGGAATGAACCTGCAGAACTAGAAGGCAACATGAACGTGGGAACCATTCAAGACATGCTTGCAATTGTTCCGATGTCGGAGGTAGTAGCCACTCCGCCCTTGATCTATAGTCCGATGATGAAAGAAGTTCATGTTCATTATGATACCCCGACACGTAAGCATGCAGCGTCAATTGCGAGGTACAAAGTAAAGACTACTCCCAAGAAGCGAGGTAGACCAGCAGCGAAAAGCTTAGCAAGACAGACCGCAGCAGCAGCTCAGCATCTCATGCCGACAGAGGAAACCCTAACTCTTGCAGGACGTATTCTACGTCGAATTTCAAATACAAGAACTGACGGTAAAGGGAAGGAAGCAGATAAGGAAGTGGAGCAAAAGGGCTTGAAACGGTAGCTCTTTCCAAGGGATGAAGATGATATTGTCATTGAGGAACAGGCAGGAGTGAAAAGGATGAGGAATAATGGTGAAGACACACAAGCTGACAACACAAAATCAACCCCTACCTTGGCAGGTTCGGGCAGTGAAGAGGCAGAGGTGGAGAACCCGCCCTACCTTAGTTGGAACTGCCGCGGGTTAGGCAAGGCCCGGGTAGTTCAGGAGTTGCGCACGATGCTGCGCTTGAAGAAACCAGATATTGTTTTTCTTTGTGAGACCAAAAGTTCTTTAGTAGAAGTAGAGGAGTTGAGTTTACAGTTGACTTTGAATTTTTTATGTTCGGAGTCACAAGGTCGAGTAGGAAATTCCGGCGGCCTAGCTATGTTTTGGAAAAAAAAATGTTGATATAGTTTTGAAGTATTCATCGAGTCGTTACATTGATGTGTTTGTCTCTTTGGGAGAGAGAAAGATTCGTCTAACAGGAGTCTACGGGCAGCCAGATGTAGCCCAACGGAGAGCATGGTGGGAACACTTCCAAACCTTGGCGAATGAACCCGTCGTACCATGGGTGTGCATAGGCGATTTCAATGAAGTTTTAGCTCAAGAAGAGTTCCAAGGATCAAGATCTAGAGCAGAGTGGCAGATAGAGTGCTTTCGGGCAGCTCTAGACTACTGCGGTTTGTTTGACATGGGATACTCAGGCCCTTTGTTCACCTGGATCAAGAACGCAAGGGTTCCGGACACGAAGAAGGCCCGCCTCGATCGTGCTTGTTGTAATCAGCAATTACATGATATGTTCCCGTGGTCTACGGTTACAAATGTCACAACAATGCACTCGGATCACCTGAGTGTGCTCGTCAAGCTATTCTCCAGAGACCCGACGGCGAGATCACACAGAAGGAAGAAGCGATTCCATTTCGAAGCAAAGTGGATTCAATCCAAGGACTGTGAGAGATTAATTCGGGAAACCTGGGAGGGTAAAGTGGCACCACTTCCGGAGAAGCTAGAGGATTGTTCATTGGGTCTTCTACGTTGGAGCAAAGAAACTTTTCTGAATATACCGAAAAGAATGGAGGAGGTTCAAAAGGAGGTCCAGAAGCTACTGAATAGCACCATCACCCAGGATGTGAAAGAAAGAATTATTGCATTGAAGCAAGAGCATGAGATATTGCAGGAGACAGAAAATATCCAGTGGAAATAAAGAGCAAAGAGGCATTGGTACAAGGAGGGAGATTGAAACACGAAATTTTTCCATAGATTCGCGTAAAAAAGGAGAGCTACAAACCGTATTGATGGCCTCAAAGATGAACATAACAACATGAGGTCGGATGAAGCGGATATGGAACGCATTCTGCTGGATCACTTCGGAGCACTCTTTTCCAGTTCCTCGCCACCGGAGGACGTTGTGCAAGAGGTCCTCTCACGTCTGCTGAGACCTTTTCTCGGAGGAACAAGACTCTATTTCGACGCTGGTATTAAAGAAGGGAAAGCCGGCATTGCTGCCATAGCAACCAGTGAACAAGGAGGCTTTATCCGTGCAACCACTAAGATCATTGATGGAGTTACAGACCCCCTTTTTGCGCGAAAGCGCTCGAGTTAGCAGTAGACCTGCCTATTTCTTTAGGACTTGATGATGTAGTAATAATAGGGGATTGCCTAGCACTGATCCGCATGGTAAGAGATTTGGAACAACCGCCCCAGCTTCTCTGTGAGTTGGTGACCAACTTGAGGAACTTATTATCTTCCAATAATCTTGGTCCTCCATGCTGGATTTCTAGAAATTCAAATAGTTTAGCTCATTCATTAGCCTGTCATGCCAAGAACAGTATTAAAACTAGATGTACGTGGGATAATCCCTCAGATTTCCTTTTGTCAAACGATTCTGGACGTTTTTCAGTTGCATGAAATGAGATTTCTTTTATTCAAAAAAAAAAAAAGTATGCAAAGAAATTATATAAAATTTATAATTTTCAAGTTATAAAATAAAAAATTCAATTTAAAGATACACCGTAGTATAAAGACTCCCTCAGTTTTTAGGAGACTAACTCAAAATTATTTATCTAAAAATAAATTTATAACACATGTTAGTGTGAAAAGCTAAAAGGTTGAAAGCACGGTAAAAACATATAAGAGTCGATTCCAAATTCAAGCACGGAAACTCTTGGCGCCAGTGGGTCTCTCTGCTCTGCTGCTACAGCTAAGATCGTTGGTGATTTTCCCAACTCGGTACTTTTCCCAACTCCGAATGATTTACTGTTTGTTATGCTAGATTTGATTAGGTTGAATTCTGGTAATGCCTGCTTCTTTGCTCTCAAGGTGTTCGATAGAATGTCTCAGTGATTTTCCTAGTCATAATTTGCAGTATTGAGCCCTTTTGATCCATGAAAACTTTTTATAGTGTAGGTGCTTGTAATGAGTTGGCAACAACATTGTTACAGTTTGAATAAAAGGTAGTGATGATGATGTCTTCTGTGGCGGTTGTGAGGTCTCACATTCTTTCTGTGGATGTAGTTTGCTTTGTGGATATGGTAGTGCTTAAAAGTTTCAAGTGTTAATTTGTAGAAACGATGTCTAGGTGGCGGTTGGTTTAACCGTCTGGAATTATTCTGACTATAGGTTCAGCAGAGAATGAAAACCTTGGAATGAAAATTTGATACTTGACACAAACAGTTAGATAGAATCTTGCTTTTCTGTTTCATGTTTCGTGTAGATGACTTCCTAGTTCCATGATTATAATTCCTGTGTCTTTAGCTTCTTTCTTTGGTGAACAATGCATCATTTAATGCGTCTTTTTCTTCTCTTTGTTATTTAAATCAAGGGTTGTCTAAGAGTTTCATTTCAAATGAGGGGTTTGTGTAGAGGTGCAATTTTGTGGCAACAGTATGATAAGCTGGTATAGGTTTTTGATGATTATATGCATTGTTGAAGCAAATTCGGTAGTTGACGGGGCTAAGAAAAATGGTAATTTCTTGTAGTTACTATACTGTCTATACACAACGGATAGATGCAGTACACTACCCGTGTTAAGCACGGAGTAGCTAAGGCTAAAACAGTCATTAATAAGCCTACTAGGGTTTGTGATATAACAATTATAAGCTGGCACTGATGGCTTCGAAATATCATCTATGACTGTATCAGCCCGCTGCAATATTTATAACTTGTGTTAAAAAAATAATCTATTCTGGAGCTGAGAAACTTTGATTCTGTGGAATTGGTTATTGAACCAGTGATCTGAATTTAGTGTTGTATTTGACTGAGTTTGAACCGCTGATTGGATTCTGTGTAAATATGGAACTTTTAATGTTTCTTGGTGCATTATGTGCTTAGTTTGGATTGTCTTCTCTGGCATCATGTTTTTAGTGATGTGTTACTTCTTGTTTTATTTTGAGCATTCTGTGGATAAAAATCTTTTCTTTTTCCTGGTATATCTTTTTCTAACCTCAACTTTACTTCTTCCTGTCTTTTTTTAATTAGATACTAAACTACTCTCTATCGATCAATGGCAACACCAAACCCAACTGAGGAGCTTCTCTGCGCCGCCCTTCAACAGCTGGAAGACCTTGAACGGGAGCTGGATTTCGGAATCCCAGAAGACTACCTCAGTGATGAGGTCCTGTGCGCCAAGCTGGAGCTTTGCAAAATCCAGGTGGATCTGTTGAAAATCCAGCAAGAGATCGATGCTGAAGAGCTCCTCAGAATCGAGGCGCAGCTCCTCGAAAACAATGCTACGATCCTCCGCATCGATGCAGAGGCCAGAGATCAAGGCGGTGAAGCCAGTTCAAGCATAATAAAATAAATGATTAACGAGGATTGTAGTGAAATCGACATCCAATTTAACTAGCTTATTGAAGGATTAATTCATTTACGTACATTGTGAACTTTTTTAAATTTAGAGATCCAGACTTTAACATGTTCATTGTTAATCTTTTCACTATCAATTACATGTTCTTGCGACGATGAAAAAACTTGAAAACATATTTGCAATAGAATTAGAGTTAGCCAACCAAGAATATGAGAAATGGTAAAATTCTGATCTCATCATATGTCGGTGCTGTCAATTTGGGCTGAAATGAACTGAATTATATTAATTGAACTGAAATTTTTCTAGGTAAAATGAGATTATTATAATATACATTTCATAAAGAACATACGCCAACACCTACTCCATAAAAAGAACAAACACAAAATAATTAGACAACATGAAGAAAACATTCACATTTCAAAGTAATCATATAATTTAATTTCTAACAGATTCATGAAATCTCTCAAAGCTCAATTAGTTTAAGCGACAAATTATCTTGCATGAACAGCGGCTTCTGTTGATCCCATTCGAAAAGCAATGGCAATCTCGAAGCTTTAGCAACGGGTGGAAATGCCTCAACATTCCCTCAACATAACAGTCTCGATTCCCCGTCGACCGGCAACCGCCGTTCTTGTTGAAGCTCACCGGACAGAATAATTCCTTTGTTTCTGTAAGAAAACATATAATTTTGTTCGAAATTAGTTTGAATGGAAGAGAGATTTCTAGATATTTGAAGTTAATTACCTCGTGATTGTGAGGAAGAAGATGAGAGTTGAGCCAGAAGAATGATTATATGAAGGAGTACAGTGACGGTGGCGGTTCTGGTGGTTCCGATCGCCGTCGCCATGTTTAGGCAACGATGGTGGTGGAAGGTTTGGAAAGTGCGCGTAGAATATGGTAGACTATTCGAGTTTTACCATGAATTTTATACATTTTTTTTTACAAAAATCTATATATAGACTAGAACACAAAAAAATGTGGATAAGTACTACACATTTTATTTTTATAAACCTAATAGTATCTATTTGACAAATATTATGATTTATGCACATAGTTTGTTTATAATAAATATCTTATTTTTTGATGAACTGAATTAAAATAAAGTTAAAATTCATGTATTAAAATATAGAATTAGTGTGACTAAATTGTCCTACTAAATTTATTAGAATTTTGTTAAATTAATTTTTCACTAAACTAAAATGAACTAGTAAGATCAAGAGAAACAGAAAACTTATTGTTGATTTTTAAATTTACTTTGCAAGTACAAGATTGTTTTTTATAATCTTAGTTTTTAAAATATGATCCTAAATTCTTAGTGCAGTTAAAATTAAATATTAAAACTACTGAAATAATTTTCTATCGAATCACAGATAAATTATATGGTACATTAGACTCAGTCATGCAACTGTCAAGTTCAACTTATTTTCAGCTTAACTGCGCTGAACTGCGCAGAAGTTAGCTGGAATTTGCTGAAGCATGCTGCAGGTTGCTGAAACACGCTGCAGGTAGCAGAAACACGCTGCAAGTAGCTGAACTTAGCTGAAGCATGTTGAAATTAGCTGAAATTCGCTGAAATAAGTTAAAAAATATTTTTTAATCTTATAAATTTTAATTCGTCTTGGAAGTGACGTTCATTATATAGTGACAGAGTTTATATGCAAAGAAGTTTGGGACGGGGGTTTTTCTGCAATTCATGCAAAGTGCATTCATGCGCGGGATTTTTTCCTGCAATTTATGCAAATTGCATTCAGCATGCTTGAATTTCACACTTGAATGCTTGTTTTTTAGGCCAAAAAGGTTGTTTTTTAGAACATGCTTGCATTTCACACTTAACATGTTGTTTTTTTAGATAATTCTTGCATTTCACAGTTAAAAAGTTGCTTTTTAGAGTTCATGTATTTTGAAGCAAAAATAGATGGTTTTATAGAGCATGCTTGAATTTCACCCTTGAATGCTTGTTTTTTAGACCAAACAGGTAGTTTTTTAGAACATGCTTGTATTTCACGCTTAACGGGTTGTTTTTTAGAATAAAATATTTGTTTTTTAAACTGTGTGGATATGTTTGCTAACGTCTATTTTTAGACTAAAATGCTTGTTTTTTAGACTGAGTGAACAGTGTGCGTGAGTGAATAGTGCATTTTTGTCAAATTTGCAAATAAGGACCTCCTTCCTTCCATATTCCAATATAATCCTTCGTCACTATATAGTGACCGTCACTCAAAAAACCAACTCTATAAATTTTAGCACATAACTAAAAGTTATTAACTTTTTTTATTTTTCTCCTTTCTTTTTTTAAATGCACTACATATTTAATTTTTTTTAATCTCAAAACTTATCTCTTTTCCCTTTAATAAGATTCATCCTAAGATCTCATGTATCCGGTACAAGAGCAAGAAAATATGTACCAGAGTTTAGACATGCACCACCAAGAGGTAAGGCGGAGCATTTTCACAAACGATATTCTTTATTTAGAATGAAAATCGAAGGTGCATTTGGACAATTGAAAAGTACTTGGAGAGTGCTATAAAAAGAATGACTCAAATTGGAAATTGTCATCAAATATCAATTATTGTTGCATGTTTCACGCTTCATAAATTCATTCGAGTGCAAGAGATTGACATTCCTATTTTAGATAACGGGTCTACACTAGGAACTAATGATTTCACTATATTGATGAATATCGAAAAAGTGTTATGGAGAAGTACATGAAGGTATAGCTGAACATATTTGGAATTTGGTAGGTGGTGATACTAGTGAAATTGAACGATTAGATGATAGCGATTAGTATTGGATGCAACCATATGCATTTTGAGAATATTTGCTCTAATTGTTACTTTCGAGTATAAATTAATTTGATTTATTCTCGAGTACTAAACTTAACATATTGAAATAACTTTATTTGATAAATCAAAAAAAATAAATATATGATTGATATTTGATAAAAATAACTTTATTTCAACAAATTTATTGAATTTTTTTTGAAGCTAGCTGAAATTAGCTGAAACATCGGCAATTAGTTGAAGCAGCTGAGGTTTGCTGAAGCAAGCTGCAATTAGCTGAAGCATGCTGCAGTTTGCTGAAGCACGCTGCAGGTTGCTGAAAAAAGATGAAGTTAGCTTAATTTAACTGTAAGGTGCAAAAATTAAGTTGAACTTGACAGGGCCAATATTGTGCATTATTATTTGTAACATTGTGCATGCATGTTACAAATTTGTTATGACATAGACATATTGTTATGCATAAAATAATATTAATTTAATGCACAAATAATATATTTTTTTGATAACATTGTAATGTCACAAATTGGAGATAGAAGCAAAAATATAAGATCTCTGCATTAAAAGGTGGTGAATAGCAAATGCCCAGATAATACTTATCCCAGATATAGAGCTAAGTAAAATTTGTTTGAACATATGACCATTTCTCATTAGGAGTTGGAGGAATTTTCTGCTGAATCATTAAGATTCATTCTGCATCTGAACACTCTTCAACAAGCTGTTCAGAGCAGTTTTTGGTTGAGAAGACCCTGGCAAGTATACTGAATCATCAAAGAAATGATCAAGAGCCAAGAACTTAGACATAATCCCATATTAGGGCATTTCAACCTTCAAAAGGCAAGTGCAGAGCTCTCCCCATAAATGTCTGATTTCATTTGATTGAAGGAAAAAATGCTAATTTTAAAGATGGTGATCAGTAAAAAATTGCTACATATATAGTCCATGTAATAAACAGGTAGCATTATCGATCGGTTCAAGAAATCTACTGCACTTGATAGATTTTGATTATGAGTGCCTAGTTTTCTGGCACAAAAAGAAGCTGGTGCCTTGGAAACGGCGCGAGGCAGAGAAGAAGCAAGGGACAACATTACTGTAATGGTGGATCGATCGCACGATTACAGTGATGCTCTCCTCACTTCATCTCTGGTTCGTACCCCTTCAAAGGCCCCCTCCTCCGGTTGGAACTCTGATCATTGAAATTCTTTTGAATATATTTAAGAAACGATCAAATCAAGATTCTGTTTTTATGATGAAAAAAAGTAGTAGCGGGGTGCCTTTGAAACGGCAGGAAGACAGAAAGGAAGCAAGGACAACATAACTGTAATGGTGGATCGAACGATTACAGTTGTGCTGCCATTGCCTCATCACTGTGGACCAGACCCCTTCAAAGGCTCGATCGGTGTCATAAATCCGGTTGGAAATATGTTTTCCGATCACCACTGCAACAATTCATGGTGGCGCTAGGGCATATGGTAAAGAAAATAGGAAGAATTCTTATTGAAATAGGAAAAATATATTCAGAAGACTTACCAGCATAAAGATCCTTTGGGAATTGGAAGATGATGGAGGATTAGTTGAAGGCAGAGGTCTCTTATATAGACGCTAGGGCTTCATAAATCCTTTTTCAAGTCGGGAGAAACGCAAGTTGGCGATATATTAATCCTTTCTCAAAGGGGAAATGGATAAATTACATGAAAAATTAAATCCCTTGCTGAAATATATAGGAAAACAATCGAAAAGCATATGATTTTATTTATTGAGCCAAAGTATAGTAAAAATATATAATTCTTCACAAAAGAGTAAAAATAAATAAACATTTAGTTCCTATTCTCCTAAGCTTATTTCTACCGAATTGAACTAAATTAAATAATCTAAAGACAAAAATAAATTTAAACTGAATTAATTGAACTGAAATGGACAAAAATAAATTTAAATTTATATAAATATATGATGTATTGTATAATGTACTGAACTGAAATTAAAATCGAATATGTTTATCTAAACTGAAAATTTAAATATGTTGAACCAAACTGAAAAAAAAGAAAAAAATTATCGAATTGAACTAAACTGATTTACAGAAAAGTTTAAGGCTCTGAAAATTATCCAACTAATACAAAAACAGGTCTAAAATAATAAGAATAATACATGTAAAATTAAACAAAATCTTTCAAATGAATACAATTAAGTTTGAAATTACAATATTAATCACTGATTAAATTTTAGTTAAACACACTATGAAGCGTATATTTAATATGGGAAGACTCAACCAAAGTCAAATCTAAACATAAAACTAAAACTTATACGATACTTAAATTATAATTGTTTTTCTTTTATGCGCTACTTATCTTCGATTCCAAAATCAAGCGCGGAACTCTCGGCGCAGTGGGTATCTCTGCTCAGCTAAGTTCACTGGTGATTTCTTCCATTGAACTATTGGGTACTTTTCCCAACACCAACTGGTTTTCTATGCTTGATATGCTAGGTTAGATTAGGTTGAATTATAGTTTTTCCTGCTTCTGTGCTCAAGGTGTTTGATAAAATGTCTCAGCGATTTTCTTAGTCATAATTTGCAGTATTGAGCCCTTTTGATTCATGAAAACTGTTTATAGTGTAGGTGCTTGTAATGAGTTGACAACAACATCGTTACAGCTTTGTACAAGAGGTAGTGATGATGATGATGTCTCCTGTGGCGGTTGCGAGGTATCGCATTCTTGCTGGGGAGCTTCCTCTGCTTAGGATGTTTTCCCAGTTTCGAACAACAGTTTTGCTTGGGAGAAGGTTTTCGAATTCTTGCAGCGTTAGTCGTGATCGTGGGGCAGGGCCGCTTACCATAGCTAGCCTTGGAATGACAAGTGAGACTGAGATTTCCAGTGGAAATGAGAGGAATATGCTCAAGCAGGGTGTTTCAACTGTGGAATTCCCAAAAAGTAAGATGAAGAAAGCTGTTGGTAGCAAAGAACAGTCAGTTGGGATGATTAGAAGCAGGTCAGATGTTGATGATGAGGTTGATGGAGCTCCTTTTGCTGCAAAAACCTTTTCCGAACTTGGCCTCCCTCCTCTATTGGTTGAGAGACTGGACAATGAAGGGTTTGATGTCCCTACTGATGTCCAGGCTGTGACGATTCCCACGATCCGTAAGAACCGTGATGCTGTAATTCAGTCCTACACCGGTTCAGGGAAGACACTAGCTTATCTTCTTCCCATTTTGTCAGAAGTTGGTCCACTGAAGGAAGGTTCTTTAACCAGCCATGAATCGAAGAACAAAGGGAACATAGAAGCAGTGATTGTTGCTCCTTCTAGGGAACTTGGGATGCAGATAGTAAGAGAAGTCGAAAAATTGTTGGGGCCGACATACAAGAGATTGGTTCAACAGCTCGTTGGTGGTGCAAACAGATCGAGGCAGGAAGATGCTCTAAGGAAGAACAAGCCTTTCATTGTAGTTGGAACTCCTGGGAGGATTGCAGAGATTAGTTCAGCTGGGAAACTTCAGACTCACAACTGTCGTTTTTTGGTTCTTGATGAGGTTGATCAGCTCCTCGGGTTTAATTTTCGTGAGGATATGCATCGTATTCTGGAGCATGTTGGAAGAAGATCTGGAGCGGGCCCACAAAACACGGATAAATCTCGTGGAGCTCAGCCTGCACGGCAGACTATCATGGTGTCTGCAACTGTGCCATTTTCTGTGATTAGGGCAGCTAGGAGCTGGGCGAATGATCCATACCTGGTACAAGCCAAAAGTGTCACACCACTTGAATCTGTATCTCCTTCTGGACCTCCTAATTTGTCTGGAACTGCTTCCAGTATAGGTTCAGGGTCAAACTTTCAGACACTACCTGCAGATCAAAGCCTGCCTCCTAATCTGAAACACTATTACCATGTTACTAGGATACAGCACAAGGTTGATGCACTGAGGAGATGTGTCCATGCTTTGGAAGCAAAATCTGTGATAGCTTTCATGAATCACACCAGGCAACTGAAGGACGCTGTTTATAAACTAGAAGCTCGAAGCATGCTGGCTGCTGAGCTTCATGGAGATTTGAACAAACTTGCCAGATCAACAATCCTGAAGAAATTCAGGAATGGGGAAATAAGGGTGTTGCTCACTAATGAGCTTTCTGCAAGGGGTTTGGATATCCCCGAATGTGATCTTGTTGTCAATCTGGACTTGCCCACTGACTCTGTTCATTATGCGCATCGTGCTGGCAGAACAGGACGGCTTGGTAGAAAGGGCACGGTTGTCTCCATATGTGAGGAAGCTGAAGTGTTTGTTGTCAAGAAGTTGCAGAAACAACTCGGTGTCTCCTTTGACGGTGTTGAGTTTACAGAGGGAAAATTTACCATTTCTGAAGAGGAAAAGGCCGTAAAATAGTTATCTTTAGCTTGCTATCTCTCCTTTTATTTGTTTAAAGTATGCAATGAGGTTAAATGGAACAGTGTGATTTTGGCTGGTATTAATATGTCATATGATTATTTACATATATGTTTACATATGATTATTACCACACTATTCTCTTGAACAACTTGTAGCCAGATAAGATAGCGCATGACTGAACAATGAGGAAGGACACAAACGACATTGTGACAGAGATGATGGCTGCTTTCCAGAGTGATTTGCTACTATCAATCTGCTGAATAGTCACCGCCGCTACAGAAGAGGATGAAATCAGGAGGTAACCTACAATCTGACAGATGATTTTACGTTGTGAATTCTCTAATTAGCTTAACTACATCAATAAGAACATAAGTAGAAAAAGAATGAAACCAGGTCAAAGATGAAGCTTAGGTAATCTGAGGTCTTTTCTGTTATCCAAAATCCCCTGTATGCTATGTCCCAGATACCTTTGAAGAGTTGATAGGCTGAGTAGCTGAAGGCTGATATATTCACTATTATAAGATACCTGATTATAGACCATCATTAGAAACTACCCCGGCCTTTCTATTAGTAGGTTTAGTGGAAAATTGGAAATCAAAACTTACATCAAAGTTTGGTAATCCTGGAACCTTGGATCGGCTCTTCTTGTCTTGTTCTTTGATGATGGCGAGTTTAGAGCCATAGCAGAGACAAAAGAAAGAAGTAGAGCCATCGCCCGGAGGACCATGTTCAAGACTTGTACTGGTGGTGGTTGTGAACTCCACCTTGTGGATGCAACCGAGTATGAGAATGGGGAGGGCGTTGGCAAAGCCGGCGCAAATGGAGAGCTGGATGATCGGGGGGATACATTAGCCATCTGTCTGTGTGAGCTCCACTACATACATCAGTTTGGATTTTGGATTATGTTAAGACCATAGGATTATGTTAAGTTCCAAGTTGCATTATAAGAAAGCTTAAACAAAGACTGCATTAGGATAAGTCAATAGGATTCTGGCAAGGTCTGGTAGGATAACTAATTTTATTGAAGGCAGGTGAAGTAGAGCAAATCTTGTGTTGCATAAATTTGAATTGCAATCTTACAAGCCTTTCATATAAATTATGCCATCCATACAAATACATGGGATTGGGGAAACATCATAGATGGGGTAAAATTACCCATCCTTTTTACTAATAAGTTAATAACATAGAAGTGACAAGTCTTGAGAAAGACTACATAAGAGAATTACATTTGATTTGAGACAATTATTATTAGCAGTAAAGAAAACACCAAGGCTTGAATCAAGGCTTTCCCTGGTATCCCCATGGGTTCTGGCTTGCCCATTTCCACTGGTCTCTACACATGTCTTCGATGCTATACTTCGCCCTAAGTCATCACAAGCCAAATGCTTCGCATTGTCATAAACGAAGAAGATATAAATAATCCAAGCATCGGATATTAGTTGTTACGAGAACTTACTTCCAACCTAGCTCCTTCTCAGCTTTGTCGGTTGATGCATATACCTCAGTGGCATCACCCGACCTCCTTGGACACAGTTTGATAGGGATATCCTGAAGAAAAAATAGTTAGGACACAGTTTTAACAGTTTGTTTGAGGTATCGATAGATTTCAAACCTTTCCAGAGGCGTTCTTGAAAGCAGAAACCATTTCAAGAACAGATGTACCGCGTCCAGTTCCCAAGTTATAAGCACGACAACCTATAAATATACGATTATCATTTAAGACTCGGATTCTGATCCAGCTGAAACCTGTGATGATGCTAACCTGTATAATCAGGATTGAAAAGCTTCTGCATTGCAGCAACGTGCCCATCAGCCAAATCCATAACATGGATGTAATCCCTTATCTACAATCGCCAAAATAACAACTATTAGCTTACAAACTCAAAATTAAATCTTGGAATGAGCAAAAAAATTACGGATTCTGGTCTTATTAGAGCTGACTTACTGCAGTCCCATCGGGCGTGGGGTAATCATGACCGTACACATTTAGCACGGGCAATCTCCCCACGGCTACTCGCTCGATGTAAGGCATGAGGTTGTTAGGGATGCCCTTAGGATCCTCTCCGAGTCTTCCACTCTCATGAGCCCCGACAGGGTTGAAATACCTCAACAAGATGATCTTCCATTCTTTATCAGACCTTTGAATATCACCAGCAATTTCTTCGAGGAACAGCTACTCACACAGGTAGATATGATTACGATTAGTATGTTAAAACCGAGATCAGAACCCTTCATCATTATACAGAACTTTGTACCTTAGTTCGGCCATACGGATTCATAGCCTTCAAGTCAAAATCCTCGACACACGGGATCTTTTCAGGCTGTCCATAAACAGTTGCAGACGACGAAAACACCAGCTAAACACCAGCAAATAAAACTTATTAGTACAGATGCTCTCATTATGAATTCAACACCAAAACTTCATCATCCTATGTATGTAAAAACAGAACCAAAAGAAGGAATGGTACCTTCTTACAGTTGTATTTGTCCATGGTCTTGTACAAGGTGATTGATCCAAGCAAATTGTTGTCGAAATAGCGGAAAGGATGCTCGACGCTCTCTCCAACAGCTTTCAGCCCAGCAAAGTGAATCACAGCTGAGAATCTGGAACCACCAGTCATCAAAACACAACCTTTTCAAAATCAAACACACAAAAGCTTGCTACTTTGTTTCGCTTACTTGTTCTTAGAGAAGAGCTTCTCCAAATCCTCCTTGTTCCTTATATCCCCCTGCAAAATATCTCACCATATTAAGATTTCAGACCCAGAACAGAGCCATCCCATCATATTTTTTAACGAATTCAAAATTTACCAGGTGGAAATCGAGATTCTTGGACAGCTGGGGCCCGGCCAACTGTCTGACTCGAACAACAGCCTCTTCCACGGAGTTGTCGAAGTTGTCAATGATGGAGACCTTGAACCCTTGCTTCAGAAGCTGCAGAACAGTGTGAGTTCCGATGAAACCGGCTCCTCCGGTAACCAGGACTCTCTCTTCCAAATCCACAATCGCCATTCTTCCTCAGAACTTCAGAAACAGCCTGAATCTTCCTGATATAATCAAGAAACGGTGGCAATGAAGAAGAAAGGTGGGGTTTTTATATTATTTCTTGCGGTGATATAATAATAACAATAAATATAATGGATTTCTCAAGAAGCGGTGGGAGAGTTTGAGCAAACCAAGGAAACTTGAAAGAGATAAACACTTTGATGATCAGATATACGGCTATTTATATTACAAATATTAAATAAAATGTATCATTTATTATTTTTGAAGGGGAAACGGCGGGTGGGTTTGGGTTTGGCGCGCAGTACACACAGTGACGGGGTGAGTGCGTGTAAACGTTGAAATTCTGGATAAGAAGTCAACCTAATATTAAAGCAATGGGATGTCTTTGCCAAATTTGTTGCCAAACTTTCTCAATTTCATGCAATTCATTTGGGATATGCTGATATTCTTAATTTCTATAGCAACTTTTACTTTGAGTTTACTGATAATGTAAACTGGATTGGAATGAAAAATGTTTGGATAAGTTCAAACGTGTTTGTTTGACTTTTTAAAGTTAAATTAACACGACTTTGATCACAGATATCTTCATTTTAATGTATACAAAAATAATAAAAAATTGCTAATAAGGTGTTCTCTTTCCATTCTAGCAAAATCATATGATTTGCCTTTTCAATATTAGATTGAAATTATTTTGATCATACATATCTTCATTTTAATGGAAAAAAATGTAATATTGTTGATAAAAATATATGATTTTATGAATCAAAAACACATTGCTTGATGATATTATTATTAATAATAATAATTAATGATCAAAGTTGAATCTGTTTGAATTTGAAGAGTCAAATAATAAAGATTGATTGAGATGGAAGTAGAAAATATGTCAAAATACAACTAAAGTTTTGAAATTATTTAAAAAGATAATGCTGAGTGAGTTTTTTTTATAAGAAGTAATATTCTCAATATTTACACGTCACACTTTTGGATAAGTATAGCAATTAGCATCATAGTAAAAGTAAATAGGTAATACATATATTTCAATCACTTACTAATTCACAATTACCAATATTTGTAGTATGTGATTTGTATACTAGAAACGACTACTATTCTTTGTAATTAATATGCGGTTTTTGACATTAGATAAGAAGGATAAATTGCTCGCGTACCCCCAACTAATTATCTATGTGCTCATATAATTCTGAGTTTTGAAAAAGTGTCCTCGTATTTTTTTATTGAGTTGACTTCTAAATTAATATACTCGAATTTAATATTTTTATGTCATTCAAATATCACAAATATTCAACTGAATTACTTTTGAACGTTTTAGATATATAAATTAGAAAGCCAAACTTCAATTAAGGAGTAAACAGACATAATTAAGGAGTAAACGGGCATGTTCTCGTAACTCAGAGATAGTTAAGCACATAATCAAATATTCAGAAATATTTGGGCATTTTATCCTAAGAAGAATGGATTGTATTAATTTATTTACGTAAACTTTCTAAGTAATTTTATGCTATCTCTATCATTATTAGATAAAATAATGCATTTATTACACATTCTGGCATTCATATTGTACAAAATATAACTAGGCTCTTATGCATGTATTATATTTATTATTATTATTTTGTGAAAAACGCAGAGTGCCTTTTAATGCAGGCAACTTGATAAAACGGTACCACCAGTAGTTAAGCGTATTATTGACTTTGATGTATTACTATTTGGCATATATATTAAATTTGGCCGCAGCTTAGCCACATCAATATATTTTGCCATTTTTAATAAACATATATAATTTAATTATCATTATGATACCTGACTGTTTTTTTGCAAAATCACGTGACATTGTTCTTAATAATATACTTAGCTTTGTCACAATCTAACGTATTTATTCACACGCAACCTCCAGAATAATTTGGACGCCATGCTCTTGCTAGAATACGCTCTTGGCATGCATTTTGTACATACATTCCGATTTTCTATTTTTGCCACTTTTAAATTTTGGTACAATTGCACAATTAATAAAGAAAAAAGTGTTGTTGTACCCGAAGTGTTTAAATAAGTGCTAATATATCCTTATGTTTTTTAAAAATGTCACTATACCCTCAAATATATAATTTGGGCAGATTTTTTTTATCAAATGTAAAATGTCAAGAATACCCTCACTATTATTTAATAGTAACAAAAAAAATTATAGGACGAAAATGCCCCAACCAAATCAATCGAATTTCGAGATCTGATTTAGCTCACTGACTTCCGAAAACCTTCTTCCCCTGCCTAATTATTCATCTAATTCCCGCTTCCCTTTTAATTTCATGCCCAATTAAGCAAGGCAATCCAAATCCATACCAGTCACTGTTACTTCATCAGATGAACGTGTTTGAAACCGAAGGGACCAAAATCAATGTGCCCAGAAATTAGTGTGACCCGGGGGACCGAAACCGCCACACCCAATAATAATTTGTGTGACTTGCTCAAATTACCAAATGAGATAATAGAGTTGGCGATATTATGGTAAGTTCACCAATGTTTTTAATTTGTTGAATTTTTGGATATAAAGGTTAAATTTTACAATAATATTGTGCATTTATTCTGTAATTCAGTGATATTGATTTCTTCGATTTTTTTGTACCCATGGACATTTGGGTCAAGGAAAAAAATAGCCCAACAAGTGAGGATAATTTTGTGTTTTAGTTCAAAATAATGTTAAAAATTTGACTTTAGAAGTAAACTTCTTTATTCGATGTAATTATAGGGGTACATGAACACTTTTAAATTACTCAAGGGTACATTGACAGTTTCTTATAAAAATTCATTAATAAATTAAGAAGATGTTAATTAAAGTAGTAACTGGGTGAAATTGGAGATGAGTGTGCTCCGGTTAGATTAACAAAAGAAAGGATATATATAAAACAACAATAATTAAAGATTTGTCTCGTTTAACTTATTTTCCGAGCACCGGTAATACATTACATCATTCATCAGTCAACAACATTCATCAGCGTAATAGTATATGTAAAAACTATTTCCCAAACTGATTTCCATTAGAATTTATATAAGTATTTATATTACATACAAGAGTCTAACAATAATTAACAAAATTATCTAAATCCTAAGGAAATAACTGCAATATACAATAAATACAAACAAAACTCTAATCGGATTCTTCTTCTATTTCCCCCCCCCCCCCCCACAAGCGAAGCGTCGGATTGATGGAGACGCAAAATTTGGACCGGAAAAAATCAAACAAGGCACGATTGAGACCTTTGGTAAAAATATCCGCCACCTGCAGAGATGTAGAACATGACCAACACGAAACTTGCCTCCAGCTACCAGCTCCCGCACAAAATGATAATCAATATCAATATGCTTAGCCCTCTTATGCGCAACAGAATTCTCCGCCAAAAAGATAGCACTGTTATTGTCATAGAGAAGTAAGGGAGAACCCTGCACAGGGAAGCGCAGATCACGAAGAAGATGCATAAGCCAGACAATCTCTGAAGTTGTATTGGCCAGAGCACGATACTCCGACTCCGAACTCAATCGAGAGACAGTGGGTTGCTTCTTAGCACTCCAAGCAACTAGATTTCCACTCAGAGTGATAGCATATCCATATGTAGAACGCCGAATCTCCAAGCACCGAGCCCAGTCCGCATCCGAGTAAGCAAGTACCTCCGAAACACCACCAGCAGAAAAGGTCAAACCACAATGCTGCGTACCATGAACATACCGAAGGACCCGAGTCACTGCCGGAAGTGATCATCACGAGAATCCTGTAAAAACTGACTCACGGAGTTAACCGCAAACGACAAATCTGGACGAGTGATGGTCAGATACTGAATAGCTCCAACAAGTGAACGGTACAACTTGGGATTATGAAAAGGGCCACTCGTGCTGCTATGAAGCTGAGACAAAGGTAGAAACGGGGTAGAAACAGGTGTGGCATTCAACATCCCAGTGCGCTGAAGTATGTCCCTAGCATACTTGGCCTGCCCCATAAACAAGCCAGTGGAGGTGGGAGTCACTTCCAGACCAAGAAAATAGCTAAGAGAGGCAAAATCCTTGACCGAGAATTCACGATCAGCTCGGGTAATGAATTGGCAAATGGATGTACTGCTGTTCCCTGTGAGGATGATATCATCAACATAGACAAGCAGATAGAGAATAACATCGTCACGAGTGAACACGAACAGAGGCAGATCTGAGAGACTACCAACAAAGCCAAGATCCCGAACAAACGCACTGAATCGATCAAACCACGCCCTGGGAGCCTATTTTAGTCCATAGATAGCCTTCCGAAGGAGACACACATGATGAGGACTAGCTGGATCCTGATAACCTGCTGGTTGTGCCATATAAACTGGAGTATCAAGAATGCCATTGAGAAAAGCATTCTTGACATCCAACTGATGAAGCGGCCATTTCCTCATGGTAGCAATGGCAAGAACAGTGCGAACAGTACCAACCTTGACCACCGGACTGAAAGTGTGATCAATATCAAATCCCGAAATCTGAGAAAATCCCTGAGCCACCAGGCGAGCCTTGTAGCGATCAATGGATCCATCCGGTCGATACTTGAGGCGATAGACCCATTTGGAGCCAACAAGGTTGACCTGTGGAGGACACGGAACCAGATCCCACGTGTGTTGATGACGAAGTGTAGCAATCTCCTTATCCATAGCAGCCACCAATCGTGAGTCCTTAGCAGCAGTACGGTAAGTGCGGGGTTCCTTCTGAGCAATCAGCTCAGCAACTAGTCCAGTGACCACAAAGTCGGGGCCAAGATCACGAGCCACACGTGTCCCATCCTGATGACGAGTGACTATCCATGAGCCCGAGGAGTAGGAAAAATACAAAAAGCAAGAATTTTGATGAGGGGAGGGAAGAAGGCCGACGGCGGCGGCTAGAGAGAGAAGAAGGTTGCGCAAACCCTAGAGAAAAAAAAAGAGAGGATCGGTAAAAGGCATATACCATGCATGTAAAGACTATTTCCCAAACTGATTTCCATTAGAATTTACATAAATATTTATAGTACATACAAGGGTCTAATAATAATTAACAAAACTATCTAAACCCTAAGGACATAACTGCAATATACAATAAATACAAACAAAACCCTAATCAGATTTTTCTTCTATTGTCACAGTATCAATCACCACAACATCTTTCTGACAGAGGCGGAGGTACGCCCAAGCATGCAATCCTAAAATTAATTTTTACTGATTTTTTACTTTATAAATTTTGATAAATTATAATTTCGTAGTTTTGTTTTTTGAAAATAATACTAGTTCTCATAATATTTGTTAGTTTTACAACCCTCTATGAAATCCTAGCTCTGCCTTTAATAATAATATTAATGTGAAACACATAAGCAACCCATGGGTATAATATGATTCATTATAATATTAATATGTGATTTTTCAACGTTATTTTACTCTATGTTTCAACTTTAAGTAACGCTTTTAATCTGCCCATGTATCAAAAAATGAGATATTAATTGAGAAAAAAATGTGTTATAATAAACATAATCATTATAAAAAAGAGTGAACTATAAAAAATTACGCATGTTAATCAAAGATACTTAAATTTAGATTAGCATATTTGAGTTTATTCATTACTTTACAACGTGTTCCATTAGGTTCAAATCACACCTGCACTCATATTATTCAATGAAATGATCATCACTTTTGAACTAAACACTACACTAACTAGTACACTGCAATATCTTACGACACTGATCAACATGACCAGATAATCTATCATTGCTAAAAGCCATAATCGGCAATATAATTGTAACTTTGTATTTTAAAATACGTCCACTTAAATATTATATCAAAGTAATGAACAGTGAATCATATCATATTCATATCATATGGCACGAAACGAATGATATCATCGAACCTTAGCCGAACATGTCTTCTATACGTAGTCCGTATTTTGCTTATTTGTGGTCCGTATTTTTATTAAATAATTATATATATAGTGATAATAATATATAACTGATTTGCAAGTGTATATAATATAAGTATTATATATGATGCATATGTCTGATGGTCATATTATATAAATCGACAACGTATTTTTATTTTTGACGGCCGAAAGGACTTGGCTTTACACAAACGTCACTCTCTAAGCAAGCAACAAATTTTTGATAAAGATTGGCATCATTTAATTTGTTTATTTAAGGTATAAAAAATTCGATGCTCCAATATGATGGATGTGGATAGATAAGGGTATTGTTGATGTACGTTTCCTTGTCACGTTTCACGAGGGAAAATTAAATCATATCCAATTCTATCACAATTTGTTAAGATATTGTCCCATCCAATTATCATATGTATGTTGTATCACGGTTCACAAGTTGTTATCCAAAAAGATTCTTTCACTTTCTTCAAAAGTTCAAAACAATCGACGTAAAAGAGATCCTAATTGTTTGGAATATATTGTTGTTGCTTTGAATTTGATAAAGGTGTGCTTAGAAGCAAATTTATTTTATGATTATTTCATTTTGAAAATTGAGGAGATACTTTTATATTAATTAATTTTTAAAAAATTGCGTGTACTTCAAAAATTTTGTGTAATCCTAAACTTACTCTGACCTTATCAATTGATCATGCACTATTTAACTTAAAATTTTACTATTGTATCAGTTATATTGGTAATTTCACCTTCAAATAAAAGCATATGTTATTCAAGTCTTTTTTTAAAAGTGAAATTACCAAAATACCTCTAGTAAGACGTAATTTTTTGAACTTAAAAATTTAACGAGTGTCGAGAAACTGAGATTTTTCGGATTGTACCGTATCAAGTATTGAGCACTTTAAATATTGGGTCTATAAATTCTGTATTTTAATCAATTTTAGTTCCACTTTTTGAAATTTAGTCTTGGATCAACTTCAACACCCTCATCCATATATACTCACAATTAACCTTGTTCTTATAATTATATTGTTTGCAAGCGTCAAATTCAACATGTGCTTATTAGAATGGATCTAAGCCATGTCCTCCAGTACTAATGATGCCGTTTGATCATTGGATTACCGAATACTGGCGTTTATGTGGACTCATTTTCTCCATCCTAGGTGAAGAATTTACGAGAGAGCTTCCAAACTCTTTGCCCAATTTTCGCCGAATGAGCATTTTACACTTTAGAATTCAGATGAGTAATGAGCCCAAATATAATTCTTACCGTCGGGTTAGTCAACGAGACTCCCACTAGAACTTTGGAAACAGTTCATCCATATTCGAGGTTTGGGATTAAAAATAAATATTGTTGATGCCTTTTATACCGAAGAAAAAACATGTTTGGGTGTAGTAGTTAGGGATAGTAAAGGGAAAGTGATTGCGATGAAAATGAAAGTTAAATCCCCCTTTCATGCTGAATAATGGTTATCCAATTTGGTTACGGAATAGGTCTTGAAATGCTAAGTCTATTTGTGATTAAAAGTTTAAAACGGGTAGCTTACTTGCTTAAAAGGGATTCAAAATCCCTCATTAGTCTAGTGGAACTGTTTCGGTTTATATGATCACCTATATAGATGTGAAGTGGATAAATGCATAGTGCATATTCTAATGCAGAGGAATAATGTAGTTGATCTAATATCTTAAAAAAGCTCACAAATTAATTTATCTAGTGATCTGTCTCTGAATGACGTATCTCTCAACTTGTTAGGCATCACATCCCTTGAGGAATGAGAATACCTACTCTTGGGTTTTCCTCTTGAACACCCTACCGTGTGATTTTTTTCTAGTGCAGGTAGAAGACCCATAGTTCACCATCCGATTATGGGATGGGAGGGCCTGTCTCAACAAACACTCCATGGTATACAAGATGGAGCAACAAAATGATCAAGGAGCGAAGAAACACTCTTTTTTTTTAATTAAACCCACTTGAAAGTGGGTGATATTTTATTTGGCTCACCAGACCATAAAAAATTCATAAAAGGCAAAAGTTTCACAAATATGATGAGTAGCATTGATATAACATAAAGATCTAATGCTAATTGTAACTAGTGTATACTCATGTCTAACTCTCACAAGCACATTAGGAATCGCTAAGCGAAAACCAACTCGGCCAATTAGAGGACTCAATACTTACAAGAATTTTAGGGATCACCAAGGCAAAATCCAACTTTGCCGACAAGTACAAAGATTTACTAGAAGCAATAGTGTACAAGTCAGATTCCACTCCAAACTGTCAGCAGCATCTCCTGTGGCTTGCTTCTATTCAGTAGTCTGTATGCTAACTTCTACTTCCATGCTGATGCCCTTAGCATACAGAGTCTTCTGTATCTGCAGACACAATAGAAAGAGCAGTAATTTGTTCCAATAAATCATAATCTAACCCTCATATAAGGATACTCTCTGCTATCTAGATTCTATATCAACCAAACCCAATACCAGGCAATGTGTGATGTGTGTAAGTGATAGATGTTTCAAAATTGCTAGTTAGTTTGATAAGGAGTCTGCAGCTGCATTAGCTTCCCTAAAGATGTGATTGAAAGAAATAGTTGCCTCATTATGTATTGTCCAGATTGCTCTAATCCATGTTGTCAGCTTCCAAGGTATTTTGAACTACCTTTTCATAATCTTCAGCAATATCAAAGAGTCAACTTCCACTTGAATATGTTGGTAGTTACCAAAGTATGCTAATTCCAAACCAATAGCCAGAGCTTTGGTTTCAGCCTCTAGACTATCTTCTGACTATATTGGTTAGGCTTTTGCATACAATGTCGTTTCATTGTGATCCCTATAATGATACATGCACATGCATGATCGTTTCTCATAAAAGAACCATCGAAGTTTAATGAAGAAGCACTCTACATAGCTTTTTGAGGATTCTGTTCCAGCTTCAATGCAAAGTTCATGAGGCTTGATTAAGAATGTTAACCTCATATACTCAATTGGATAAGTTATGTTTCATTTTGATGATCACCAAATTACTCGTTGAGTTGGATATGAGTTAAGATTCCATCTCTTGTTATCAAGCCTTAAATTCAGAATTCTTTTGCTTTCTCTGAAACATTGTTGACAAACTACTGTTTTTAGGGGAACCTTTCTTGTAATTCTGACTGAACATTGAGCCAAATGCTATTGACATTTGCCAAATTTTAAGCTGTGATGAGACAAATAAATTCACTTCATCATGGTTTGGTTTATATAAATAAATTTAAAAGACATCAAAATATAATATTAACATATAACCCTTATATGCAAACTTTGTTTATAAATGTACTATTCTCTTGCTCCCTCACCATTACTTCCTTATTTATGGTGTCACCTTTTGCGATAATGTTTGGTGCATGTTTAATTATGAATTTGTTTTAGTATAATATATATGATGTAATTTTAAAATCTATGTATTATGTATTTTTTAAATATCAAAATTTTAGAATTGATTTATATAATTAAAATTATCAATGATAAACCATATAACCAAATTTTTAGCAAAAATTATTGTGCAATCAATAAGAATATGGAAGGGAGCACTAGCATATACTTTTTTTAATAAAAATAAAATAGAATAATAACTTAAGTGAATTCCAATAAAAATCCAACTTCTTCCCCAAACTAAAGATTTTTGGGTAATTATCACTAGATCAATTCGGCTCATTAGAGAGGGTAAATCTTAAAATAAAAATCATTTTCTCTTTACGGATGCAATAGTTATGTAATAACGTCTTTTTGATGTTGACAGTTTCCACATTCATCTTTTTGTGGTATTTATATTGTGTTTATACTCTTGTACCCAACATAAAGCTTTATCTGATAATTTGGACAAACTCTTTGGTAATCTTTTCTAAGTGAAATATAGAAAAATGAATCGAATGATAAGATTAACATGTACGAATAATAGCAAATGTATAATCATCGAATATATTGTACATATTGTGGGGATTCCCCAAATATCCAACTCTCTGGATTTATTACAATCTCACAGCCCTTTGAAGAGTCACTACTGCCTCTTGCACACTGGAAACTCAACCAATTTCTCTTCAAAACTGAATCTGCTAAAAAAGAAAATCAGACAATGAATCAGACATGTACTATGACACGATGCTCGATTGTATCAAACTTCTGCAAATGATCGACAACTATCGCTAAAATGCAGAATGCATCATAAGAACTTATATTAACCCATTAAGAAAGATGAAAAAGTACACTACTCACCAGGTAAATTGCTTGAATGAGTTGATCAAGATCTAGCTTCCTCCAGTATTAGTTCCCTATGGTGAAAACTTGACAGCAGAAGATTCCGGCTCCCCCTCACTTGCGTAGTCCAGGCGCCTTTCAAGAGATCTTTCAGACTTTGGAGGGCTCGAAACTGAATAGGCCATCATTCTCATTAGGCCACTGCTGCTAGCATCTTTGCTTTCTGATGTAAATATTTTCTTCCTTATAATGGAAGGAGTGTTCTTGTAGCTCATGCCTGAGTTCCTCAACACAGACTCTGGGGAGCTAGTACTACAAAACACAGTTGAAACTCGGCTGATGGGAGTACTGTATACATTATTATTTTCACCATTTTCGGTTGTTTCAGAAACTTTATTTTTCTTGTTAGCCGGAAAACTGTCCTCCATGAATCCAGGGCTAGACAAGCTAAGAAAATTTGCATCTGGAGAAACCTCCAGTTTCAGCTCTGCAATTCCATCCCTAGTCCTTTTAGGCGTTTCATAGGTCCTTTCCGAGTTCATAGGAGAGAGAGCACTCGAAAGAGCGAAACCATGACTCATATTAACATGATTGTTCAAAGAGTCAAATTCTTCCTTCACCAGAACACGATCTGTGTCCACATTTGAGGGCAAGATTTCTTTTCCCCAGATTTTGAAACCACCAAGCGAGTTTGTCAGTTTCCTTTCTTCAGTATCTGGAGATTTGAAATCCCCTGGAAACTGTGGCTTTGACTCCGAATAGTCCCCTTGAGATTTACCTCTGCCAAGAGCCAATTCTGTTGAGCATTTAGCTTCAGAATTTTGCCAAACGGTATCCTCAGGAAAAGAATCCGAATCAAAAAGTTTTGTCCTTGGAGTACAGAAGGTCTCCTGAGGGTTATTTCCACGAAAAGTCGATATAGAGCGAAGGCGTGAGCTCTGATCCAGCCTTTTCTTCACCGAGCAATTCCAGTGATTTTTAATTGCATTATCAGTCCTGCATGTGTAGCTTTGAACATCAGAAAGCAGCCACGTAGCACTGTTTTTCTATGATCCAATCTTAGTTGTTAAATGAAAGCATGACATCTGGAACACTTTAACACAGCTGATCAGACTAATACACCAAAGACATATTTTTGAAATATTATACATCCATTTCAACTTAAAATGCGTTCTGAACCAGATTTCAAAATTCAACATAATTCTGGCTTCAACACCAAGACTCAAGAGGGTAATCTAAATTCAAAGCACACAGAAAATGGCAGTACAGCATGAAGGAGACTGTCCATGGATACGTTACAGGATGATGAAATCATATGCACATGAACGAGTCTTACAAATTTACAAAGATGAAAGGATGTTTCAGTGATAACATACCTTCCAGGAAGAAACCTGGCAATTTCTGCCCACCTGTTTCCGTATAATGTGTGATAGACATATAGGGTTGTATCTTCCTCCTCAGACCAAGCTTCCTTCTTAATAGCAGGATCCAGATGGTTATGCCATCTGAAGATTATGCATAATATATTGCAATGATCTTAATAAGGTATTGGAAGGCAAAAAACACATAACACCGCATATTAGCTTGTAGCAGGTGTTCCCCGATCATCTAATACGACAAAAAATCAAATGAAAGCAAGTGGCTTTAAGGAAGGCAAAGAACACCAACCTTTCCCTGCACTGCTTTCCAATTCGACCAGGCAAAGACTTGGCAATAACAGACCACTTCTTTGAGCCATGTCTTTCAACTAAACCAATAATATGTTCATCCTCCTGAAGAATAAGATAAGAAACATAGTGATTATTATAAGTCTTCTTAGCAATGATTTTGAGTGCATCAAACAAAAAGCATAAGCTTGTAACGCACCTCTGGTGTCCAAGGACCTTTGACAAGGTCAGGATTTAGAACCTTTTGCCATCGATGCAGGCACTGCACATCTGTTCTCCCCGTCATGCATTCAGCTGTGCAAGGAGAACAGTTGCTTCATCAATACAAATTTCACATTAAGAGAGGGGAAAATACTCTCAAGATATATATATAAACTGTAAAAGAGAGCGTTTTGTACTCATTACCATTCTCAACTAGACTTTTACATGCAGCTAGAGGCTTACAGCCACGTGGAAAGGAAAATTGGTTGTTTAGAGGCTTACAGATATTTTCATATTCTAGTCACGAATCATTTCTCAAAGATCATATAACAAGTTCTTTGAATCACAACCAAGAAAATGATCAGTAAAAGGTGAGGGATTTAGTTTTGTGGACTCTTATAGCTAACTGAGAATACATCACAAGCAATTAACCTGATATCCTACTTACCTATCTTTTTCCAATTCCTTCCCTGGTGCTTCTTTACGGCTTCAGCAAGCAGGTTATCCTGTCAAAAGTATCCAAAATAAAGGTAAACATCATGCTGCATCGGGTAGGAAAACAATATGAGAAAGTATCCCCCATTGACTTCACTGGCATGTCATTTTTAATATCTTTACATGTTCCCTACAGAAACCTTACAAAGAAAGCCGCAATATGGCACAAAAACTACTCTTTTAGAGCTCAAAGGTCAAGAAACATTTCCCACCCTAAAACTACTTTATGATTTTGTTTTTACTGTATAACCACATTCTGTTGAGTCAAATTAGCATGTCATAGAAAACGTCTTGATATGCTTTAGTCTAGTGGATTACCACAAAAACTTTACACGGTTTGGAAAACAAAGGGCAAGTAAATACTACTACAGACCTCTTCATCTGTCCAGCCTGCTTGCGAAGATCGTCGATTTGGACAAGTTCTTATCCGACTGCTCATACTACAAGAGAACATTATTGCAAGCCACATTAACAAAAAAGTGCTGATGATGACAAACATTTCATAACAAATTGTTTTAAATGCAACTTCTACAGACATTTGTGCACCTAATGCACTGCAAATAACTAATCAACCAAGATATAACCAGTCTGCAAAAAGAAACTATACTTATAAGCCAAAACAACTTTACAAGTATAACAATCTTGATGAGAACAAATAGCATTTTACAATTGAACCAGGGAAGACTGTTATTCAGATTAAACAAAGTGTGGAGAAAAATGACATGCAACTGAACATCCAAACAGCCTTGCCTCCAGAGGCAATAAAAACGCAAACCATAAACAAATTAGAGAAGATAAATGAACATTATACACTAACAGCCTTGCCTCCAGAGGCAGTAAACACATACCATTTAGATTAAACAAAATAGAGAAGATAAATGGCAGGCAAAATGAACATTACATACAAACAGCCTTGCCTCCAGAGGCAGTAAACATATACCATTCAGATCAAACAAATTAGAGAAGATCAATGGCATGCAAATGAACATTACATCTAAACAGCCTTGCCTCAGGAAGAATCAAACACATACCAGTCAGATTAAACAAATTAAGGCATGCAAATGAACATAACATCCAGACAGCCTTGAGGCAATAAACACATACCTCGACTCAGATGAAGATTTCGGAGTCACACTACCAGCATCTGAAGAACTCGATTTATAATCCATCTTCTTCATAAAATCCAGCGAGCGAGTAACTCCTAAATACATCCGCTCCAGACCCGAAGAAACCAAACAACCTGCAAGAAAGCAGAATCCATCAACACAACAATCATCCAAAAAAGCAGATGGAAACAACAAACGTTTCTATCAAAAAAACCAAACTTTCACACAGATTCCCTCAACACAATTTTAGAAATGAAAAAAAAAATCCCTTTTATCACTTAACGGAGAAAAAAGCTCCAATCTTTCCCGATAAATCACTCAAAATCGTCAGATTTCAACCTAATCGCGACAATGCAACACAAAAACAACAAAATCCAAATCGGAAAATCAATCCGGAAAGCAATTGTAAAAAGATCGATCCTTTCCCCCTCCCCCGCGTAACCGCCGTCGAAGCAGAAACATGCAGAACCGACGGGAGGGAGAGGGGTAGGGTTCAACCGAAACGGAAGTTGAAAGGGAGGGTTTTAGGGGGCGGCGAAGTATAGCGGGAAACTCACGAGAGCTGACAGCAGGGGAGGAGTCCAGTGTTAAGTACGCCACTCTGACTGAGCTATTTATAGTGATCGACTTGTAACTGTTGATGGTGTGACTGCGTTTTATTTTTATTTTTATTTGGGGTAGATTTTTTTAAAGTTTGGACCGTTTAAACTGACAAAAGCTTTTTGTTAATTTATCGTCTTTCTGTGTGTGTATTTATTTCCTTTCCCCTTTTTATTGGTCAACTATGGGCAATTTCACCCTTGATATCCTCCGTTATTTGCAATTCGGCCTCTGAAGTTTTCTTTTTTTAGCAAATATCGAACCATGATAGATTCAAATAAAGTGATATTTTTAGGGTCTGTTCTCTTTGCTTTATCCGAACATTTTTTTAATTCATTTTTGAGAGATTATGATTTGATAAAATTCGGCTTATTTTAGCTATGAAGTTATTTTGTTCAAGTGCATATATTTTTACTCAATTTAATTTAGTTCAATTCAGTTTAACGAAAATAAATTATAAAGAACATGGACTAAACGGGGTGCGGAGCTACTATTATATTACATTTGACTGTTAATATTATTAATTTCATATATTGCCATCACATGAAATTTTAGCAAAATCTCTTGAAATATCAACTTTCTAAATATTATAGAATTAACACAATGTATTTACACTCAAAAAATTGATACATTCTTGTGTTAAAATATTGATTCATTTTAAAATAAATATATAATCTAACATGTTTTAATACCAATATAAAAGAAATTTTATATAAAAATCTAAAATTTTTAAATAACTAAACATACATTTCAAATTAAAAGGTATATTTCATTAGTTAAAACATATAAATACTTTCTTAAAAGGTTAGAAAAGTCGGGAATTCATGAAACTTCTCTTTAAACTGCTAACTGCGATTCATTGGTTTATAAATTTGTCCAAATATTCAGTAAAAAATTAGCACACCTCACTGATAAGGAAAGATTTGGAGAAATTGGACAAAACATTGAAAAAAAAATACTTGATATATCTTAATAAATAAAGTTTAAAAGCAACAACATAGTATTTGAAACTCATGATTTATTTGTTGCTTTGGCCATGAAAGTAATTAATTAAACATTTAAATTAGGCAAACAATTCTTATACTAGAGTGGGATCATTTTGAGCTAAGGAAAGTTGAAGGGTTAAAGTGCAACTAGTTGAATCATAAAAATGGGAAATTGCACTTTCATTTGGTTGGCAACAGGCACTGCCGCACTGGCTGTTGAATGTGGTGGTCTACGTTTGCATTGAATTGGGTTGACAGTAACATTACTAGGCACAGAAAATGAGTATCTTTTCTCAAAAAAAAAAATTTTGCTATCTATTCATACTTTTGAGTTGACAAATGCAAGATGTACTTGGATTATTATTAGTAATCTAAGATCATCTACAATGGCTGGTTTTTTATACTTACTTGCAATTTTTTAAAATTGTTAACCTAGTTGCTTACCATTGTTTTTTGCCACGTCATTAACCTTCTCAAGGAAGGGTTGCATTCACAAGCAACTAGCTAGTGTGGGTCCTACATCACTAATTCAATAGAATTAGGTTGATATTGTACATATGTAGGACCATAATAGCCAATATTTAAGCTAACTTACCACTAATTGAAATACTAGCTTGACAAGCCACTTACTTGAAAAAATGACATGGCAAGTCAAGGTACACCATCATCTTACTTACTACTGGAGATGCTCTAATAACTTTTCCTAAGAAGCTTTTAATTACAATGTATTTGAGTTTGAATTGTATTTTTTTTCAACATGTAAAAGAATATTTTATTTATATACTACATTTCAATAGTAATAATATATTTATGACTTCGTAACAAAAATATTCTGTACTACCTCCATTTCTATTTCAATGTCATAGAAGATGTTGCCAAAAAAAGTTTCACCCCGATCAACTCCATTTCTATTTCAATGTCATAGAAGATGTTGCCAAAAAAAGTTTCACCCCCATCAATTTATACTAATATATGATGAGTAATAATATATTGTATAATATAGTTTTAAACCTATGTAACATTTACGTTTAAAAATATTAAATTTAAAATTAATTTTCATAGTCATTCATTCTAATTCGTGTTATTAGTCCTATGGAAAACTCGACTAATTTTGTTATGAGTTAAATTTTTTTATACTTGATTTAACAGTAAAACATCCTCCTCGAAAACTTAACAGAGTAAGAGGGACTGAGCGTTAAATTTCATAATCCTCCGCCGCCACGACATCCCATTGATTCTATATAGAAGGTGAATGGTGACTGATCGCGTTAAATTTAATAACCCACCGTCACCCCGACATCCTGAAATCAAAATCAGACCACAACACTTTAAAAACATCTATACATCAATTGCTTACAGTTGAATTAAAAACATAGAGTATCATCTATACATTGTTATATGGAAACCAACACCTGCTTTTATTACCATTTTATTGTTATTTTATATTATCCATAATAAAAACAATATACGAGACTTATGCTATGATATTTGATTATTATTTTACTCCCTCTACAATGAATAAATAATATAAAACTATGGTAATTGATAACTTTAAATTTATAATTCTAAGATTTAAGAAAAAATTATATCAAATTTTAAAACTAAACTCCCAAACCTATATCTTTAATAAATTTTTATCATGTTATAGATACTATCTAATTTTTATCATGTTATAGATATTATACGAGTTAATGATATGAAGAAGCAACTCATTTAGGAATTTTACATATAAAATTTCTAACACTGTTATTTTGAATGTGTAACTCTTTTAAGATTTAATTTTTAAACAAATTTAAATTAAGCTTGAATCTACATATGTAGTTTCATAATTGTTATTTTTATAATTGGTCCTTAAACTTGGCGGATATTAATATGTAAACTCGCAAACTAACATCTAATGTACGAATTTCATTTAATTATAAAAACTAAACTTTTTGGTTGGGATTATTATATATCATTATTGAAATTTTGATAATAATTTTATATAAATATTTAATTTTTATTTAATAAAAATAATAATTTCATTCGGTTCAAGTTTTTAGAAACTGTCCAGAGTTGAATGATAAATTTTGGAAAGAAAATTTAATAATAACAGTACAGTAGGTGACTCGACTTTGCATGATTAGGATCTACATTGCGCTCGCCTCATAAGTTTTATTTTGTCAACTTCACCTATGGGTTTCTTGAAAATTAATCAAATGGTTCTTGAATTAGACTTTTTTTTAGTACAATTATCTCCTATAATCTATCATATTCTAACCTAGTCTATTGATCATTTACTGGTCCTTCACTAATATTTTGAGTGGGGTGAGGTTCCCACTTGACACACCATCTGATGCACTTCGCCTCTTTACACTTCATTTGCCAGCTGATGCAGCTCCTGTCACTCACTTGAGCACGCCTCTTATAGATGGAGAGGATGGAGACTTTGGAGAGTAGGAGAAAGTCTAGGGACTGAATTGGGGGAGGGGATGTTTGAATCCTAAACTCTCGCTAGTCAAGACTTTTGAAAGATGTTTGTGGCCAAGTGGGCTGGACCACCAGCCCACTTAGTTTTGAATTAGACTTGATTTTACGATTAACCTTAAAAAACATTTTCTTCACTTTTTTCAAATCATAGAGCAATTTTGAGCTTTGGAGGATATATAATTACTGAAATAACTAGCATGATTCGCCCGCACGTTGTGCGGTATATTTGGAATACCTTAAAAAAAATTAATTTGATAAAATGGGTTGCTATACGCAATTCGATATTTTACTCTTACAGTTCAAAATACGGTATGAATTTACGACATTGTCCTCACTTATTAGGTTCATTTGGAAAACTTAGCAAAATTCAGGTGGCGGTATTGTAGTTTCAATGGTATTTTAATTTACACTGAGTAAAGTACCGGTAATTTTTAGACTATGTTGAGTAAAATACTGGATCGTGTATAACAAATCAGTAAAAAAGTAAGGTGCAGCCTTCTGATAAGATAATGATTTATCCTTTAAAAAAGTAAAATGTGATCTTGTGGTAAAACAGTGATTTATCCTTTATATTTGAGCCCAAATTAGTAATTAGGTCCATTTTTAAATACATTAATTTTATACATTAATTTCGGTAAGTTTAGACCTGCTGATTTTATTTTTCAATATATTAACTTTTACTTCAATTCGATTCAGTTCAGTTTAATTGAATTTAATTCAATACAGTTCAATTTAATTCAGTTCATTTCATTTGAAATAAGTCCAGACAAATAAGAACTAAATATAATTTTATTACAAAAATAGAAAACATGATTTGTCCGTATAAATTTTTCTAGTACAAAATATATATTCATACTATTAATTAATATATTTATGCAAAACAACAATATTCATCATAAGCATATTGTATCCATATATTAATATATAAATGCAATATTTTATGTGTAGAATATAAAGAAATTGTATGAAAATTGGAAAATAGGTCAATTCACAATTCTCAGTCCAAGCACTCCAGAATTAACCACTTTTCAATCTCTGAATTCTTGATCTAAAATGGCATACTTAATTAATTAATTATGAATAATCGAGGCATTCATGTTAATTGTTTGATGTAATATTCATGTTTTCCTTTCGTAGACGTGTTAATTAAGTGGAATGAGTTGTATTTGTAAAAATAGAAGCCGGAAACTATTCAGTATACTATAAAAATATGCAATAATATATGCATACCATATATTATATATATTGAAAACACAATTATGCTAACTGAATCCTTGAAATTACGGATGATTGATGTATGTGATTGATATATATACGGTTAAGTTTGTAGATTAATTAAAAGAAACAAAATAAAAATATATAAAAATGATAGGCGCCGGAATATGGTGAACTTGCGGTGGTTTTATGGCGGTTTTAGTCAAAACTACGTAATTTCATCTTTTTAATTATTTTTATTAATTTATTTATTGACCGGAACAATAACTATTCTAGTTCCCTTTAGGATAAAGGGGAAATTAATTCACAACTACCCTTTCGTGTTCTTGGCACCATTGGGTGTCGAGGGTTGACCTGAGTTCACATTGAAACGCACAGTAACATTACTAGGCACAGAAAATGAGTTAAATACGGCCAGCTACTCATACTTTGAGTTATCCAAACTCTATTAAGCTTCCGTTGAGACGCAGTTTTGATAATAGCTCAAAGTCACAACTTGAGTTTTTCTTAAAGGAAATGATTTATTGTATTTCAAATTTTTGGAAAATATTCAGAAGTGTTTGACATAAATGGTGGAGAAATGTGCAAATATGAAAATCTAAAACATCTGAATTAGTGAAAGATGCTAATGAATGAACAACAGATCTAATTCAATTCTGAAACCTTACCTTACAATCAAGAAAATCACGGCGTGATTTGCGGCGTGACGTTCATTTTGTGTCTGGACGACTAGCTGTTATGGCGCTCACTTATCATTTTTATGACGTGTTGTATGACGATTAAACAATTGATGGATAGAGTATATTAATATATATAATCATATTAAATATGATAGTTATATGATAATGCTATATAAATCCTAAAATATGATAAATACTCATATACAAAGCTTTAATCGATATAGTTTCGTATTAATTTTTACTGTAATATATTCCCGATATGGTGATTGAAACATTAATTTTTACTATAATGTTGTCGCTAGTTTGAGGTTCTTACAATTGTTGCGTTAAATTTTCCCCAAATGTGTCCGTAAATTCAGGCTCACGAGTCACGAGTCACGAGTCACGACCACCTCTTTGGCTATCATATGTTACACATGATTTTGGCCGTATAAAAGTCAAAGTGCTACATTTGAAATTAACTAGGTGGTTTGCTATTTCAAATATATATATTTGAGTTTCAACATGCATGGTTACTTAAATTCTTAAATTAGGGCAGGAGACAACCCTGTAATTACAGGTGTTGCTGGGGCAAAGTGAAGGTGCTGGATTGGGGAACCGAGTTTTTTCACACTGTATCTCTTTTACTAATTTTATAAAGCAATGTCATAACTATTTTTTTAAGTGTAACTACCCAAATGTGGAGGAATATTTATTGTGTATCCCACGCCCTTAACCTTGAATGGCAAGATAGTTTGATTCAAACCTTTTATAGGCAAAATTACAAGGACAAAAGCCCTAAAAGCACTTTAGTGCTTTCAAAAGTTTATATAACACACCTATACAAAAGAGTAGACTACAAATGCTATTTTCTTATTGAAACCTGTTAGAGAACTGCCTAGGTAAAACTCAATGCGGTGCCAAAATGGAAAAGGCATTTTAGGTCTATCTAGATGAAATAAATACCTAGAGGATTAAGGAGTAACAACTGAAAAGAAGAAGAAGAGTGGGATCTGTGATGACCACAGTAAGAAGCTTGACATGTTCAGCTACTATCAGAGTCTGACAGATGGCAGTCTAAACTTATCAAGCAAGGAAATTGCTTTGAGTTCAGGAGGCAATGCATCCCAAGTAAAGACCTGTTCTTTTTTACTGACGATAGAAATCTTGGATAGTGAATAAGCCAGTTGATTGGCCTGTCTGAGAACATGCTTGATGGGGACTTGAATGAGTAACTTGGCTGCATCACACAATTGGAAAAGTTTCCAGTGTGCAGTAACTGGATTTAGGATCATGGAAATGCCATTGAGAGAGTCTGATTCAATATAAAAACTGTGTTGGCCATAGAAATATCCAAAGTGGTAGCCCTGCATAATAGCCTTGATTTCAGCCTCCAAGGGAGTGGAAGCTGTTGATAAAATTGTTGCAGCTGAGATCAAATCTCCATGTGTATCTCTGATCACCATACCAATAGCACAATGTGGATGTCGGAAAGCAGCATCAACAATAATCTTCAAACCTTCCATAGGTTTGGACCATGTTACAATCCTTGGTCTGAACTGTGATGGAGTGTTTTTGAAATGGAGCTGAGCCTGTATAGCAAGCTGTATATCCATGTGGTGTTTACTGTTGATGGGGTTTGCTGTCATGATCAAGTATATCAAGTGTCTGATCTCTGAGATAATAGCAGTTCTGCTTTGTTTTTTCTCCTCAAAAAGGTATCTATTTCTAGCTTTCCATAGGCACCATACTATTATAAAACATAAAAAGCCTGATGAGTTTAGCTTGAAAGCTAGACAAGGCAGTGTATGTCATATAATAGGATAGTCTGTCATATATTGAGTGGAAATTTGTATCATTAACTCCAACCATTGCCAGAATGTTTTTCCATATGAAGGAGGCCTTAGAGCATTGGTTAAAAAATGATCTATACTATCTGAATTGTTGCAGAAGGGACACTCGGAAGCCAGGTTAAAGCCATAGTGTATAATCACTTCATCAAAAGGTAAAAGAGAATTGAACAGTCTCCGGACAAAGAAAGTAATTTTCTTTGGTACCTTAATTTGCCATAGTTTGCTGAGTGTGGCAGAGACTGGCTTGTGCTCATGGAGAATTCCGTAAGCAGTCTTGAACGTGAAGATGCCAGTGACACTAGGTTTCCGTATCACTATCCTCTCTATGGTCATAAATAGTGGCTAATTGAAGCAGTGAGAGGATTGTGGGATTCAGGGCTCCATATAAAGATGGCATGAAAGAGGCTTTATTCTGGATGAATTCACCTACAGTGGTGGATAGAGTAATTGGGGTTAGGTCTGATGAAAAGTGATCCATTAAAGGTCCACTTCCAGTACAGTTAGCTGTCCAGAAGTTGCATGTACCCTTCCCATGGATAACCACTGAGTTGTACTCTCCAATAGGGTTTACTTGACAGATACTTTTCCAGGTCTGTGAGGTTCTAGAAGAGGGAGGCAGAGAATGTATGAAGGTGGTTCAAAGTGCAGAGCTTGTCTGATATTTCCACCACAGTTTAAGGGAACGGGTTTGGACTATGTGTGGAATTAATCTGAAACCAAGGTCATTTTGTTGGACAGGATAGCAAAGTTTTGACCATTTTCTCCACTTCCTATTGGCTTTGACTGGTGTGGATCCCCATAGAAATGAAGAAAAAGTCTTTTCTAGGGTTTCAATAACATGCATAGTAGGTGCCATAACGGTGAAAATATACTGAGGTATTGAGTACAACACTGATTGTATTAGGATCATTTTCCCCTCAGTAGATAACCATTTTTGTTTCCAGAAACTGAGTTTCTTACTTATCTGCTCTATGAGAGGGTTAAAATGTGAGTTGAGTTGAGTTATTGGAACTCCCAAATATTTGAAAGGAAATTGACCCTCCTTCATAGCCAGATGTTGTGAGATCAAATTTCTTTTAGCCATGGTAGCATGTTTACTTAAGAAAAAATCACTCTTGTCATAATTGATTCTTTGACCAGTGACATTTTCAAAAATAGCTAAGAATGCTTTAAGGTTGATCATTGTGTTCTTATTTACTGAAATGAACACAATAGTGTCATCAGCATAAGAGAGGTGGGAAACTGGAGCTGTGTTTCTAGGTAAATTAAAATATGACAACTTTCCAGTACTGAAAATGTAGGCAATACTTCTGGAGAACGATTCAGTGAATATATTGAACAAAAGGGGTGACAGATGGTCTCCCTGTTTAATACCTCTACTGGCCTTAAAGAAACCAACTGGCTTCCCATTTATCAACATTGAGAACCAAGCCCGAGCTAGGTTGTTCATAATACATGTAATGAGTTGATCATGGAAGCCAAAATTATTCAGTATTTTTTCCAAGAAGTGCCAGCTAACCCAATCAAAAGCCTTCCTTAAGTCTAATTTGATAATACAATTAGGCTCTCTGACTTTCCTATTTATATGTCTAACCAATTGTTTAAGATAGAGTATATTGTCAGCAAAATCTCTACCTTTAAAGAAGGTTGTCTGGTTATTGGAAATGATTTCTGTCATGAATGGGTTGAGCATGTGCTTTATAACCTTTGAACATATCTTATTGATGACATTTGATAAGCTTATAGGCCTATAGTCATCAAAAGATAGAGGTGTATCCTTTTTAGGGATAAGTGTTATCCAAGTTGCAGCAAAGTCTCTTGGTATGTTTGCACCACTCAAAAACATATTGACAGCCTCCATCAAATCAGAAGAAATGATATCCCAGGATTTAATGTAAAAGCAAGCTGAGAAACCATCAAGTCCTGGTGTACTATTTTTGTTAGAGGATAGTACCACAATTTTTTGTTCATCCAGATCAACTTTTTTTAATGAAAGAGTTGTTATGCTCTAGTGTGATGCATGATGGAATCTTTGAAAGAAAATGTGAGTCAAAATGATGATCACTTTCTTTCTGCTCAGCGGTTAGTAAGGATGTATAGTACTGCACAACCTCAGTTTCAATCTCAGAAACATCCTCTAACCACATCCCATCAGAGTCTCTAATTTTGGAAATATGCAGTTTGGATCTTTTGTGTCTCATTGAATTGTGAAAGAATATAGAGCTCATGTCACCTTCCTTGATTCATTTTAACTGTGTTTTAGATTTCCAAAAATATTTTTGTTCTTTAAGTGCCTTGGTCAGTTCAACCTTTTATAGTAAAGAATTTCATTTGGCAACTTGAAGAATAGATGACGCATGCTTAAATCGATGCCTCAAATGAAGGAGGAGTGGCAAATGACCATAATAGTAGCAACAATCACGCTTCATAACTATATACGAATGGAAAAATTTGGGATACCTGTTGTAAAGTATGACGATAATGTTCAAGGAATGGCGGATAAGAAATTGCTCAGCCCTCAAAGGAAAGAAGAAATGAATCAAGTTCGACTGAATATAGCAACAAGAATTTTGCAGTCGATGCCTTCATGATGAAGATACTGAATTGAACTAAATGTCGTTATTTTGAATTGATTTGGCTTGGTTTGAAACTGAGTTGATTTGAATTAAAATTAAATGTATGACAAAAGAGTAATATTACTTATGAATTACTTTGATCGAACAATATTTATTAATTTAGACATACTTAAATACTAATAGTACACCTGCATTAGGCTTTATAACATCAACAAATTAAAAAAAATGATCTGAATTGCTATGAAATGAACAAAAAGTAAATAAAAGAAAAATAGTATGACTAAATTAAATCATATTTTGAAAAAATTAATTTTCTGATCTGATCTGAATATAAACTGAACTGAATCGAAAAAACAGTAGAGAGCTATAATAAAAAATATATATAAGAAATTTACTGAAATGAAAAGAAATATAAAAATATTAATCTGAACTGAAAAAATAAAAAATATTTAACTGAACTGAAGTGAACTGAAAAAAAAAAAATACTGAACTGAACTAAAAAATAAAAAATTATTTAACTGAACTGAAAAAAAAAATAAAAAATATTGAACTGAACTGAAAATATTTAAAAATACTGAACTGATGTGAAAAAATAAAAAAAATACTGAACTAAACTGCTTTACAGAAAAACTTTGGCAAACTGGCAAAAGTGACGTAATTTGGTTGTCTGACTTATCCCGTATTGTGTTTGGTTTTGAAATTAGACAAATCGTTGACTAAATCAACATTTCCCAGTTTCCCATTCCTACCCAGATTCGGGATAAAAGGCCATTTCTCATCTTACAAAAAGAGGCCAGTCCCCAACATTTCCATATCACAATCTTGATTCAACATTTCTCCCCCAGTTGATCAAGAAGTCAAAATGTCGTCTCGGAATCGCATAGCCATCGTGAATCCGGACAAATGCAAGCCTAACAAGTGCCAGCAGGAGTGCAAGAAGGGGTGCCCTGTGGTTCGCCAGGGGAAGCAGTGCATTACAGTCAACAAATCATCAAAAATAGGCATCATTTCTGAGGATCTGTGCACAGGATGTGGAATCTGCACCAAGAAATGTCCTTTCAAAGCAATCAGAATCATTAATCTCCCTAGACCTCTCACCACCAACATAACCCATCGCTACGGAGCAAACACCTTCAGGCTCCACCATCTGCCTGCCCCGAGGCGCGGTCAGGTTCTGGGCCTCGTCGGAATCAATGGGATCGGAAAATCAACCGCGCTCAAGGTTCTGAGCGGCAAGCTGAAGCCAAACCTCGGAAAATTTGAAAACCCTCCTGATTGGAGTGAAATATTAGCCAGCTTTCGAGGATCAGATATGCAGGCATACTTTACAAAGCTCGCACAGGGGAGGCTGACTTCAGCTACAAAACCTCAGTATGTCGATGACATTCCCAGAGGAGATAAAGGGGCGGTGGGACAGCGAACTGTCGGAAAATACCTTGATCAGACAAATGATCAACGTTTGAAGGAGCTGGAGCTGACTCATTTGCTCGACCGGAAAATCGAGGAGCTCTCAGGCGGTGAGCTTCAGCGGTTTGCCATAGCTGCAACTGCTGCCAAGGACGTGGATATATACATGTTCGATGAGTCGTCCAGTTTTCTTGATATCAAGCAGCGGCTCAAGGCTTCAAATGTCATTAGATCGCTGGTGAAGGATGATAATTATGTCATAATCGTGGAGCATGACCTCAGCCTATTAGATTATCTCTCTGATTTCATCTGCTGCCTTTATGGGGATCCAGGAGCTTATGGAGTCGTAACCCTACCTTTCTTGATTCGCGATGGGATTAACATCTTCCTATCAGGGGAAATTCCGACCGAGAACCTACGATTCAGGGATGAGTCACTTGTTTTCCGGGCGTCCGAGACTCTGGAAACTACTGCTGAAACCCATTCATTGTACAAGTACCCGACCATGGTGAAAAAGCAGGGAGATTTTAAGCTCAAGGTCTTGGGAGGAGAATTTACCGACTCTCAGATCATCGTCATGCTTGGAGAGAACGGCACCGGAAAAACAACCTTTATCAAAATGCTTGCTGGTGAATCGAGCCCCGATGAAGCTGATGGTCACAAACCTCAATTCATCGTTTCTTACAAGAGACAAATAGGTATTGTGCCAAAGACAGCTAAGTGTACTACTGTGAAGCAACTCCTGGATAAAAAGATGCCAGACATGTGTTCGGATCCTCAGTTTAAGTCAGATGTCATGAATCCTATGAAGATGGAGAGCTTAATGGACAAGGAGGTTGAGAATCTTTCCAGGGGAGAGTTGCAGAGATTGGCTTTGGTTATCTGCCTCGGGAAAACAGCTGACATCTATTTGATCGATGAGCCGAGTGCTTATCTGGATGCTGAACAGCGAATGATTACTACTAAAGTGATCAAGAGGTTTATAATGCATAACCAGAAGACAGCTTTCGTGGTCGAGCATGATTTTCTGATGGCCACTGGTTTGGCGGATAGGGTTCTTGTGTTTCAAGGCCAGCCTGGTCTTGACTGTGTTGCCAATGCTCCTCAGTCGTTGCTAACTGGAATGGACCTATTTTTGTCACACCTGGACATCACTTTCCGGCGTGATCCAACCAATTTCCGGCCAAGGATCAACAAGCTCCATTCAACCAAGGACATGGAGCAGAAGAAGCTGGGATCTTATTACTATCTTGACTAAACAAATCAGCCATAATTCTGCGTATAATCCAGAGAAGAACAAGTGTGTGAGCATAATGAGAATGATGAAACTTGCTGGCTTTGAAATTTAGCCATGCACTTCACCTTGTTTTTCCTTTAGATAGTTTCTTCCTTCATTGTTTATTACTAGTGTATAATACCCAGTTTATAATACTATAAGAATGTCTTACTTCCTGTTATATTAATAAAGCATTCAAGTTTTATTAGATTTTACTATCAACTCATCTTGTCCATACTTGATTAGGTGCACATAATATCTTTTAATCCTCCAAGTAGAATAATATTTGGGAGTAATTAAGAAGAAGACTGACTATCTATAATCTGTAATTTGTAGTCATATTTGATTTTATAATTTAACTTTCGAATATAACTACAGATTATTTTAACTTTACATCTAAATCCATTCGTTTCCATCCCCTTCTCCGACAAAATTATAAAAAATATTTTGAACTGATATGAATTTAATACGAATTCTTTCCATGGCAAAAGCTTGTTCACAAAGTGCAAGAAGAGTATTTAATATTTATAAAAAATCAAAGTGAAAGTCATAAAATTTTTACGATTATTTATAACTAGCATTTCATGCGGTCTTCTGGGTTGAAATCAGAATAATTAAGTTGTATAGAGTATAAAGAATATAATTTATTCAGAAATGATGTTCTGGAATAGCACAGCAAGATATAGCACACTTGGAAACATGGGGAATAAAGATTTTAAAGTTCGATGGAGCAGATACCTATTGCCAGCAAAGAGTTCTCGACGCCTGTTAAACAGATATACTGTCCCAGAAGATGAAGCTGGAGCTTGTCCTGGCTCTAATACAGCTGACTGTTGAGTCACGATCTGGCACTCCAGCTGGTGCTTCAGGCTTCAGAAGCTGAAGCGGGATCACCATCATCTGCATGACTCGAAAAAACCAAAAAATGGGGACGACCATGGGAGAATGAGCGAACCCTTGATGCCTCTCTACGAGCAATGTGGTGATCCCTTCCCATTGCCGCAGCAGCAACCAAGTGATGGATGATGCGTTCTTCCAGTTCAAAAACATTTGAACCAGCAGGTAACTGGAGTGATAACAAGAAAATGTCAAGTTTCTACAGAATAAACATGTCAAGAAAAAGGTAAGTTACTTGGCAGGACGGAAAACAGACATCTTGCGATTCAAAATCTCCAAGTGTGGGATGACTAAATATTGTGGTATTTCTGGCTGGATTTAACCGGACACGTTTCTCCCTTTCTACAGTATCAAGCAATTCATGACTGCATCAAAATGCAGATGATGGACATTTGTTAGAGAACTAAGAGCAGACAAAATAAGTCTTAAAAGAAACAAAACAAGAGTACCTAGAAGGATCTTTCAACCTATAGTCTGGCAACAAATTGGACAATTCGAACTTCTGTGACACCTGGATGAAAATCAAGTGAATATATAAGCAAAAATATTTTTAAAGGATTTTTTCGAAATCTTTTTTATTTTGTTCATCATCTGAAAATGAAGATTGACTTTTCAATGTGTTCTATTGATTTTTTTAATATATCAAAAACAGAACCTCTTTCCACCATTTACAGTGTGTTGATAACATATAACATATAAAATTTACTGTAGACCTATTTATTCCATGGATTTGGTTGTTTTTTTACGTGATTTAAAAGGCGATTCCTTAATACAGGAGGTTTTTATAGTTAGTTATAACAATATTTGATTAATCAAGATTATATATGTTCCATGTACCATTAATGTTCCTAAGGAAATGTTTCCAAACGACAAATGTTTGTTCTTGCATATCCCTGCCGATATATCTACTTCAACGGGACTCACAGTTTCTTGTTTTAAAATGGAAAGTAGTAAGCTGCAATTCTTTTGATTGCACTTATCCTAATCATCCACAAGGCCTTCCATCTTTTTAGAAACTACTTTCTAATTGAATCAAACATATTGATAATCTTTTAAGTTCCAATATAAAATTTGATACAGAAGACAATCTCATAGAGTTTGATAAGGAAATAGCTGTTATTTCTACAAGTTCCAAAGCAAGCCACGGCTTCCAGATGCTTCCAATCAAAAAGCAAACAGCGCTACTATATACTATGTTTACAGGTCCAGCAAGTTTATTGGGATAATTGTTCAAACACGTTGTCATTTTTGATGTTTTAAAACACATACAATCCTACCAGTGCATCACGTGTGTAATTGTACTTTTGTCCAGCTACACAATAACGAAGATTTAGTTTGAGCATAACTGTACAATTTTATTAGCATCCATTATGCAAGAAGATGAATATCTAGATACCACAATCAGTGCTCACAAGTCACAAGTAAACCTACTGACTCAAAACATGTTCAGATGAAACGAGAGTATAACACAGAACCACAAGAAAGCAAGTGCAAATACTTCATTTAACAAAAAAATTTGATCCACGTTAGGATAACAAAAGAAGTCGAAGTTGCGTGCAATCTATTTACTTATAACATTACATGAAAACCATTCAAGGCATGTAAATGGGAGTGCAGTAGCACTCACACAACACTATGGTAAATAAGATGTATAAGAATTGTCAAAGATAAGCTTCACATACCATTCAAGAATGCACTGAAGGTGGAACTCGTGCTTGCATGTAGTCACCTACAGTAACAAGTATGTTTTTTTCGCAAACCATTAATAATTAAAAACCATAATTCTTCACAATGCAACAAAGGATAATAACTACGTATAATTTTTACCGTTAAAGGATCGCTGTCACAGAAAGCTTCAGGACATATGCTGCACGAATCATCACAAATGCTGCAGCTGATATCATGTGACCTTCCATCTTGACCTCATCAGCCCCCGGAATCTAAACACTGAAGAAATTCAGAATTCAAATAAAAAACTAAATAGCTGAAGAATCAGGTATCCAATTTCCAAACCAGAAAATTCCATACTTTCTTACAATAAAGTATCATACTTTCTTCTGATTCCATCACTAAGTGAGTTCTTTCTCCTAAATGATCACATTGCAAAAAAATATTCTTCTTCCATATTCTAAAACAGCCTACACTCTAGCTACTAAATTCAAAAACAGTCAAATTACTCCAATACCAATACGACAAACCAAAGTTCCACACAATAATTTCAAGCCCCATGAAGAATCTATAGCATAATCGTCATATCAATATCGAAATTCAGCCTAAAAACCCCATAATCATGAAACATGTCTCTATTTTTAATCAATTTTAATACATAAGTAAAGGTACAGGAAACAACCAAAGCAATCATAGTATAAAATACTCAACTCGAATCAGCTTCACCGATGATTTGTTCTTCCGAGCGACGAAATTTTACGAAGAACATCATGGCCTGAAGGAGAGCTGCGCGATTTGGGGCAGGATTAGTCGCAGAGGAAAGAGGAGAATGTGGAAAGACCAAAAAGGGGAAACGGATTAGAAAAAAGCGTTAAAATGAAGGGAATGTGGGGACGAAAACGAAGTCCTTAAGTTAAATATAGGGGTTAAATGTCAAAAATCAGAAAATATAGAGGGATTTAACGTGAAAATTACAAAAACACCTTTAAAAAGCGACAAAAACGGATAAAACTTTCGAAGTCCTTATTATAGGTACGTAGGGGTGTTGATGAGGTCGGTCGAGACCGAATAAAAATTTGTTTAAACTCGACTCGTTTGATATTTTGTGAAATTGAGTTCGAATTATTTTGAACATAAAAAATTGATTTTAAATATAACTTGTTAATTTTTTTTTATGAGTTCGAAACCGACTCACGAGATCAATGAATTCAAAGTCCAAATCAAGTCAAGGGATCTCTTTAAACTCAAAAAATTCAATTTCAAACTAAGTTAACTTTTTTTGAAAGCCTAACCAAGTTAAATTAATTAAGTTAGGCTCTGTTTGATAACCCAATTAAGTGGTTAATTTAATGATTAAGTACATAATTAAAATTTTGGTTGTTTGATAATGCTAAAAACAGAATTTGAATGAAAAAGTGGATCTGAATTACCAAGTATAAATGAACCCTCCCAAATAAGTGATTTGGTTTTCACTTATTCACTTAATGCATGAAATGTTACTATTTTTTGAAAATTTTGCTTACTTTTCTCATTCAGACTTCAGATTCAGACATATAAATTTACTATTTTTAGTTTTTCAATATTCAACACTTATTCGTTCAGACTTCAGATTTAAGACTTCAGTTTTATCAAACGGAGCCTTAATCAATTTTAATAAAAATATAGTAACCACCCATATAAAAAACTAACACACATGAATATAAATGATAAAATTAAATTTAGTTTTGGTTAGGGCTAAACTTATTTTATTCCAAAAAATTCCAGAATATCAATAATATGTTTACTATACACATTAATTAGGTCGATAATTTTGTCGAGCCTGTTGAGATCAAACGTATAATCCCGTGCTTGACTTGTTACGCAATCGAACAAATTCGAGATCGAGTTCGAGTTTGGTCAACCCAAGATCAAATTCGAATTTAATTTAATCGAATTTCTTTAGATTTGCTCTAACTCAACTCACTAACCCCTATTTAATACTTGTAGTCTTCTTTTACCAATTTACCAGTACTGGGAAGAAGAGCACTCATGTAGATTTACCATACAAACTGTCACACCTCAAATTTATTTATTCATTTATTCTTCTTTTTTTTTGGAATGGATTTATTCATTTATTCTGATACAGCATATGCTCGCCGGTCGCAACTTCAAAACAAATTAAAGATAGCATGCATAAAGATGACCAAGTAATCATGAATCATGATCACTAGGCCTATTTATTTGAGTCGGCAACATATATATATTTACTCAGGTGATCAGTCGAGAATCTGATCAATTACTTCTGCATACTGATTCAATCTACCCTGAGGACAGAAGACCACCCTGTAATTTGTTCCTCCGGGGCAAGTGAAGGTGCTAGTCGGGTCATCTTTCGGGTAGCTGTAGGCGTCGGGGCACCGGGTCTTGAAAAACCTAGAAAAGTCAGTGGGCCCACAGCTGCCGGAGTTGCAGCAGTACTGATCGGTCTTGAACACCGTACACGGATTATTACAGCCGCCGGGAGCCCGGAGCTGAGCGGGGCACTGCCCGTTGATGTCGGCGGTGCAGAGGATTCCCCGGCTACAGCCGCCGGAATTCGGGCTGAAGTCCATGGGAACGTTGAACCCGTCAACCAACGAGATGTCGAAAAAATCGAGGTTGCTGAACTGGTTCAGCGCGTACTCCGCCAGCGTGTTTGGTGGCTGGCCGTAGCCGATGCACTGCAGGCCGCCGCTGCAGTCTCCAGTCTGGCACCGGCCGCGGCCGCTGCTGTCGAAGTTGCAACCAGTTCGCGGCCAGATACGAGCTCCGGCGGTTCCCGGGTTTACCCACAGGCTCCACGACTGGCCGGGGTCAAGTCTCCGGCCACCGCCCGGAACAGCTCCAGCCCAGACCGTGTACGGACAGTTGTTGCGGATGTCGAACGTAGCTGCATGGCTGGAAGTGATCAAAGCCAAGAAGAAGGAAAGGAAATGGAGGGTTTTCATGGTGTTTGGATTACTTGTTTGATCAGTTGCAGAAAGGTTTAAATAGGGCAGTGGCGGCTTCTTGAAATGGTTAAAGTAACGCAAATTGTGATGAATAAGTGTTGATAGGAACATAAAGATATTCCACTAATTAAACAGATAAATCAAAGTCAATTAAATGATGTCAAATAGTGCATAGTCAGATTATTAAGATATACACTGATTCATTCTGTGGAAAATCAGCTCCATGGTGTTTTGATTAGTATCAACATCATATTGTCTACCGTGAATTATATGTTGAACTATAAAAACTAGCCTTCTGTATTTTACATTTTATGGCACATATTTTAGTTATATAATTATGTGGGTGTTTGGTGGAGAGTTGATTTGAGCAAAAAGAGTTGTTTGGACCACATTGGTCCCGTTTGGCAAGAGAGTTTTGGAGCAGCGTTTTGTACTTTTTGCCAAAAATAAATTTTTGACTGGTCAAACATCTACTAGATGTGTTTGGTGAATAGATTTTTTTAACAAGCTGTTTGAATGAAAACGCTTGTTTTCACAACGCTAAGAAGAGCAGCGTTTCTGCATTAAATTTTCCATTTTATCAATTTTAACTTTTTTACCATCTAAGATAAAGAATCTAATAAGAATATTTTGTTTTCTTTTTACCTTTTTAACAAATCGTGTGGGGAAAAAATTTAACTAAAATACTTCTGTACGTAGTTTTGTTTATCATTATAATGATTCTAACTAATCGTAATACAATTCATGAAAATTAAATATAAATCATGTTTATCCTTTTGATAAAATCGTTTTATATTTTAAGTATTTTAATAACTAATCACGTCTTTTATACTTTTAAGTATTTTAACTAAACACAATATTTTGTTTATCTTTCAAGCATATGTTTTAATATAAATTCTTATAAATGTTAATAAATAAATCTCAAATAAATTAAATGGAAAAACAAGTATTAGACATATTTTTCATAATTTAAAATAAGATATCACCAAATTAAACTAAATTTTAAAAAATTAAAATTATCACCTCAAATAATTTTAAATAAATAAAAACACAAGAATTAGAAATATATATTTTTACATATAACACATATATCACACATTAAAATAATGATAAATTATATTGATGTACTTTTATGTCATTTAACATAAGTAAACTGCTATCAACTTCTTGTTACTACCAAACGCACAACTTCAAACAGTTAGTCAAAACAGTTAGTCAAAACCGCTAATACAAACAGCTAACAGCTCATACAATCCGCTAACAGTTAAACGCTAACATCTAATTACCAAACGGGGCCATTAGCTGTTTGACCAATGTAAAAGGCTAATTTTTGTGTTTGGTGGAGAGTTGATTGGAAGAACTGATTGATATTAAAAATAGTTTTTTCAAAACGCTGCAATTAGGAGCATTTTGGAACAGCTGATTCATTTTTCAAACTAAATTACATTTGTGTCCTAGTATTACATGTACTTCCTTTCCTTCTAATTAAAATTACTGAACTTCCCCCAGATCATCTTTCCGTCCCTTTTATTTTTCTCAACTTTCCCTGTTCATCTTTTAAACTAAAACCGATGATTAATTCATATTTTATCAAATGCAATTTTTACCCTTTAAAAATTTTCTATCTATATTTTTTACTAATTACTAATAAATAATATAGTTAATTAAAACGTAATACAATTCACTAAGAGATTAGCAATAAAAAATATGTCCTTTTACGTCATTTTACTAGATTGATTGAAAAAACCGCTATTAGCTATCAGCTGATTTTACCAAGCACTTTAAAAAATATTAGCTAGTCAGATCAGTTAACACAATCAGCTAGTCAAAACAGTTAATGTAATCAGCTATCAGCTAATCACCAAACAACCCCAATATAAATGCAATGGTTTTACTTTATAACTGATTTGCAATAATATGTATTACACCATCTGTTCCAGCTGAATTTGCACACTTTTTGGTCAACTTTTTCAGATCATGTTTGAGCATTGATAACTTTATTTACATATATTAACGTCAAAAAATTCAATATTTCAAAAATAGCGCATTGTGACGATAATAATAGTATAACTAATACAATTATTGAAATTTATGGTCAAACATTATTCGAAATATTTGTGCAAAAAGGTGCAGATTCAGCTGGGACGAAGGGAGTAGTAATAATATGTAATGCATTTGTCTGCTATAAACAAATATATAGTATAACTTAAATACTGAAGGTGTGTAATCTTTTAACCGCAAAGAAGTGAAATATGAACTGCATCAAACATATTTCAATAAACCCATTTTACTCTAACTCTGAGAAAGTATTTTTTGCAGCATTAGTTAATTTTTATTTCTTAAGAAAAAAAGAGTCAAGTTTAATTTTGGGAATAACATAATAATTATTCCCTAGTCTATACGTATATGAATTTTTCAGATGGCTGAGATAAGGCTATATGATGAAAATTCAAAAGAGGAAATAGTGAAAAGATAAACCTTGTTGCAATGCCGCCCATGTTTAGATACAAGTAATATTGAAATGGTCTCTACATGATCCATTGACCTTGCTAATCGATCATAACTCCATTGCATATTTAATTTGAGTTGCATTGTTGAATTTTTTCTTTTATAACTCCATTGCATATTATGTAGGACTGGAATTTTGCCTCTGTTATTACGTGGGATTGCCGTCTGTTACTATATATACAGGGATTCTGTAGCTGTGATTTTGAAGAACTAACTATAGCAGCTACTTCGATTTTGAGGGTATTTAAAAAAATCAAAATGAAGTATGGTAGGAATTTGAACAAACTTATAGTTAACTAAATATTATGCGATTCGGAAGAGTTTAAGTATGATCGACTTTTAATTATTACTTTTAAAGAAAAAAAAACATGATTCAGCATCTTTGGAAGCAACTCCATGCTTAGAACCCTAACTTCCCTCGAATGATTCTCTGTAAACTCCATTCACAAACAAGCAAAATTTTAAGCTCTCAACACATCCCCTTATCCAATCTCTAAACAACCACGTCAACTTCAATTTCTCTGGCCTATAAAATAGAAAATCCCAATCAAATACTTTTTGAATGTCCACTATAGTTAAGCAGCTGAGTATCATTCATTCCATGTTATATTAATTAAGTTAGTCTCAATAATGTAGATCAATTTGGGCTAATTTGTCTACAAATTTATTCAATTGCTTTACCATATTTCATTGCACCTATTTTAGTCTGAATAAGGTAATCAAATTAAATTTTATTTAGCTCAATTAAGTCCCAAAAATTAACAAATAAATGACATGTTAGAGAGGAAAATGAGAGTTTGTTGAGAGTATTTTTCTTAAATAAATTATAAATACTCCCAAACTATATGAAGAAGAATATTGTAGTAAACTTGATAGAAAATGGGAACTATAATTAAAACTTGTGTTAAAAAATTGTGGCAGAAGTACAATCTTACCATCAATAACCATCATCTTTCAAGATGGAGCGTAGGTACCCAATATACAGATTCATCTCACATCCATGGCCTGAAAGCACCTAATTCAGTAGTGGCAGGATCAAATACCAACTTATTTAAAGTGAAATAAGCAAACGATTGACTAGAATCAACTGGCTATAACATTTCAAATTTATAAAAGGTAAAGATAGTTTCCATTATGAATTCTTTATTCACGGTCATTAACATCCGAAATTGTAGAATATTAGACTTGCTAAAAGGTGCAGATACCAAATTTAACAACAGTTTTTAGTTGAATTGTGATATAAATCAACGTAACAAATTTTACCTTGACAATAGAAGCATAAACTTCAATGGCAGAATTCTCATTCACGGAATCAGTTGACTTTCGAAATATATAAGGGACATAGCTGATTGCCTTATTTGCATATTCACCTTTCATCAGCACCTACAAATTAATTAAAAAAACAAAAAATAGTAATCATATCACTACTACACTTCCTCCAATATTAATAAACCAGCAGCAACTACTCATCCAATTTTAAAAGTTTAAATAAATAATCTTACCACATCTTCAATGAACTTCAAGTAACTCTTTCCACTAGCTCTTATAACTTCACAAAATCCCTGCATATCATTCATGTAGTTCCACAAGTATTGGGCAACCCCAATTTTCTCAGCATCACTTGAGACATAACTCCCATTGATGTATGACATGTCTACATGATTTAACAACACAAAATTAACACACATTCATTTTAAGAAGTAAAACACATACAATCCTGCTAGAAAGAAGAATAAATGAAGAAGAAACCTGGAAGATAGTTAAGAGCAGCTTTAGATCTGGGAGAACTATGAGAAAAGTGAGAAATGCTTGAGATCTAGAGAGATGTGAGAGAGCTTGAACTTAGTGTTATCAAGAGAGAAGTGTGTGAGGTGTGTAGTGAAAGTTATCCATAGTGGAGGAGATAAGAATCTAAGGTGTGTTATCCATCGAGGTTGAGTCATATGGATGAATAAAAGAATTGTTATGGGCTGAGCTGGAAGTAAAGACTGAGCAAGAATTGAATGGGTTGAAAAAATTTCTGGAAGTAAAGACTGAGCAAGTTTTGAATGGGTTGAAAAAATTTCTGGAAAACATGAAGATAGTGGGAAATAGCCTTTGTGAAAAAGAGAGGAAAAAATAGGAAGAAGTGTAACACAGATTTGGAAATTCATACTTTACAAAACTAAGACCAACAACAAAATGATAATCAAGATGGTTAAAAAATTTGCATATCTACATTTAAAAACCTCTTTATAAAGTTCTCAATTTATAAAAGCTCTAATTTATGATGTTCAATTGATGATGAACATCATATATACTATTGGAGCTTTAATTAATTTAGAGGTGGAAGAAGTAGATCTAAAGTAAAATAAGTATTGCGTTGAAAAGAACAAAAAACTCCCACTCAGAACAAAAAACTCCCATTCATACTTTTACCTTTCACTCAATTTGCCACTCAGAACAGTATACTTCAATAAGCATACGATTGGCACGCTTATCTAAAATAAGTTGTTTGGATGGAGAATTCAAAAACCAATCGTTTTGAGTAAAATAAAGAGGATGAACTCGAGATAAACACTTGAAAAGAGTATTTGATTGAAGTCTACGGACTAACAAAACAGGCAGACGTGCTTGAATATCAATCATCTCGAAATACAACAGAGGAAAAACCTTGAACAGAAGGTAAAAATCATACAAAAGGTGTTATTACATCAAAATATGATACTTCTAAACAAATCCCGAGAGGATATAAAGAGGAAAAACCTCGAACCTGCAAAGGAGGTCATATAAAAGGTGTTATTACATCAGAATATGATACTTCTAAACAAATCCGAGAGGGTTATCAGGGGAAAGACCCCAAATACATAAACTTAGTGCTAATTACTACGAAAATCAAGCCCGAGGAAGAAGCCCAACAACATCAAGTTGTATGTCCGCAGAGTCTTCATCATGGACAACTGCGAAGAACTCATCCCAAAGTACCTCAGCTTTGTCAAGGGTATTGGCTGTTCTATTCACGCCGAAACATATCCCTTTTGATCTCTTCGACCATATCCACTATAACAGTTGTATAGAGGCAGGACTCCTTTCCAGTAAACCATGAGACCAAGGAATAAATCCACAGTCCATGTTCAAGGGAATGGATCTCGACCCTACCCACTATGACAGTTGAATAGAGTTCGAGTCTCCAGCCACGATCCAGGTCCAAGGGAGTAGATCTCGATTCACTCCTCGACATGTCAACCGACGATCTCGCCAAACTGTTCCCTGCTCGAGCACGCAGAAGGTTCCAGAGGGGCAAGAGGAAGAAGGAAGAGATGCCAACAAGTAAGGTAGCAGCTTGTCAAGACTAATCTACCTTACTGGGGGAAGGACTGGAGAGCACATCACCAAGGGAGGACAAGTTAGGGTATTTGGCTTCAATAAGCCTCAATAAAGCCCATGATGTCATCACCCCCTCGGAGGGATCCAATGCATCCAAAAACTCGGTCCCAGGGATCCAGCGACCAGCGGTCAAGGCTGCCAATTTCTCGAAAGCATCGGTGTGAGAAAAGAAGGTAGTCATTAACTTCCTTTCCCCCTTGGACTGACACAAATCCAGGATAGCATCCAAAATCGTATGCAGCTCAGAGTTAAGGAATAAATTCCGATACTCCTCCCAGTGACTCTTCAGCTCGGGGCTACAGGCGATGAATGCGCCCCAAAGCCTAAGTAGTCGCTGTTGTTCCTTGGGATCACTCTCCAAAGACCATCTCCGGGATACCTCATCAAGCAGATCCTGGGAAACCTCCATCTCGGTCTTCTAAAAATCCCTCTCCTGCGTCAGGATCTCCACCTCGCCCTCAAGTTGCTTCACCCTGTCCTCTAGCTGAGTCATCTCAACTGGTACGGCAGCAGGTGTAGGAGGTGATAAGTCCATGATTCGTATTCGGACCTCATTCATACTCGGACCAAGGCCCGAGAAGGATCGTGGGCTCGAGATACGCGGAGGGTGGATCCACAGGTCCATCAATCTTAATCCTTATAAGGAATGCGTATATTATGAATGTTCTACAAGAAATACACATCCTCTCAAAGATGGTAATACAGCCATCCTAAACATGGTAACACAACCATGTCCGAAATATACTTCTATTATACATGGTAATACAACTACTATTCCCATAAGAGTTGTATTCATACCATAAATACATATCTTGGTGATCTACGGATTGTAGCCATATAAATACCCTAAAGGTTTGGTAGACCTCTCCATCTAATCTCATACTTTACGCCTTAAGCAAATATACTGACTTGAGCGTCGGAGTGTCTATCCCCGGGACACCCGGGGCCTTTGTTTTGCAGATCAGTTTGTGAGCGGAGTTCGTGATCAAGTGCGGGTCGTAGACATCCATCAATTTGGCACGCCCGATGGGACCCTCAGGCCAATCTTGATCTATACGACTTTCTAACTCATGGCTGATCCGGCTGAAAACCTTCGTGGGAGTACACGAATCCGTTTCTCGGCCCCGACAGGAGTAAGAAGCATCAACAACGACGAGACAAGCCACGCCAGTAACCAGGGAGCAGGAAGGAGCATCAATGGTGTGCATCGATCGGCGCAAGAAGCTTCTCCCTGGAGTGGGAGAGCAAAAGATCTCGCTTAGACGGAACTGTTACTTTTTCATCTGAAGATGCGGTTCCTAATCAAATTCCCCATTCAGATGCCCTAATGATTACGGTTGACATAAACCATAACATGATCAGAAGAGTTTCGGTGGATGGAGGAAGCGAAGTAGAAGTCATGTTCCTCAGTTGTTATGAACAGTTAGGATTGGACAAAAATAATCTCACGCCCACAAGCCCTATCTCAGGATTTACTGGCATTCCTGTTATTCCTTTGGGAAAAACTATTTTACCGGTGCAAGTGAGAGACGGTTCTCGGAGTATAACCTTACATTGCACCTTTACGATCATCAACTCCTGAGCGCCATACAACATAATCCTTGGAAGACCCTGGATGTACCAGACAAAGGCAATCTGGTCCCCTTACCATTTGGTGATGAAGTTCCCCACCAACAAATGGATTGCCACGGTCCGAGGTGATCAACTATTAGCTCGAATATGCACAATTCAAGCTATCCGAGAACCAGAAAGGGATAACCTTGAACCAGCCAAGTACTCCGAGTCCGAACCGATGCAGCTCGGAGAATCAGGAACCGTTGAGGTTGGAACTCTCCTACCCTCCGAGATAAAGGCTAAACTACGAGATCTTCTCAACCAGTACATAGATGTCTTTTCCTGGGACACCAACGACTTGGTGGGAGTATCCCCTCGCCTGGCGGAACATTACCTGGATATCAATCCCTCGCAAAAACCCCTTAAGCAGAAACGACGTATCTTCGCACTAGATCGAGTTGAAGCCATTGGAGATGAGGTAGACAAGCTACTTAAAGCCCGTATAATCGAAGAAGTGTAGTACCCAGAATGGATAGCTAACCCAGTAATGGTCAAGAAGCCAGATGGAAAGTGGATAATGTGTATCGACTTCACCAACTTGAACGATTGTTGTCCTAAAGATAGTTATCCCTTACCCTCGATCGACCGGTTAGTTGAAGCGATTGCGGGATACCAAGTACTAGCCTTCTTTGATGCCTTTAAAGGGTATCATCAGATCTCTATGGCAGAGCAAGATAAAGAAAAGACCTCCTTTATAACCGGCAGAGGAACTTTCTGCTACAAAATGATACCTTTCGGATTGAAAAATGCCGGAGCTACTTACCAGCGTCTGGTAGATAAATTATTCAAATCTCAGATATGGCGCAACCTCGAGATTTATGTGGACGACATGGTAGTAAAGAGCCGCAGCTACGATGCATTCTTTGAAGATCTAAAGGAAACTTTTGACACGTTACGGGCCTCCAACTTGAAGCAGAACCCCGCTAAATGTACCATAGGCGTGGGAGCAGGAAAATTTTTGGGGTATATGGTATCCAATCGAGGAATTGAAGTAAACCCCGAGAAGATAGAAGCTTTGCAAAATATGCGACCTCCAAAAACCGTCAAGGACGTGAGGAAGCTGACATGGTCCCTTGCAGCCCTTAGCCGTTTCCTATCCAAAGGAGCGGAAAAACATCTACCCTTCTTTAATATCCTTAAGAAGGCAAACCAGTTTGAGTGGTCGCATGAATGCGGGGAAGCTTTCCAAGAACTTAAAAACCATCTTCGGCAACTCCCGACACTGTCAAAGCCAGATAAAGGGGAAACTCTTTACCTATATATATCGGCATCCCAGCTAGCCATCAGCGTTGTATTGGTCAAGGAAAATGAGGGATCACAACATCCCATATACTATGTAAGTAGAGCCTTGCAAGGGCCCGAGACCAGATATACTCCTCTCGAGCGCTTGATATTAGCCCTCGTCCATGCTTCTCGGCGATTGCGACCATACTTCCAAGCACATACAATAGTCTTTCTAACCAACTATCCGATCAGACAAATCCTCCAGAAGCCTGACGCTTTGGGGCGGATGATGAAGTGGGTCATCGAGTTGGGAGAACATGACATACAGTATAAACCTCGGACAGCTATCAAGGGCCAAACCTTATCTGATTTCATGATAGAGTCTGTTGAACTAGTGGAGATCGACAAACCAAACCCAGCTCCGGACTCCGGAAAATGGCAACTATACATGGACGGATCCTCCAACTCGAGGGGAAACGGTGCTGGAGTCTTACTCACCAGCCCCGAGGGAAAGGACCATCCTTACGTTCTCCATTTTGATTTTCGAGCCACTAATAATGAAGCAGAATATGAAGCCCTCATTACGGGGTTAAAACTAGCAAAGGACCTTGAGGTCGAGGACCTCAAAATCTTCAGTGACTCACAGCTCGTGGTTCAACAGGTTAAAGGCGAATATGAAACTCGAGAGTACAGTCTCCAGAAATACCTCGAGATAGTTAAGCCTCTCCTAACTCAATTCCGACATTATGAGCTGAATCATATTCCCCGAGAAGGTAACCACAAGGCTGACGCACTTAGCAAACTTGCCTCCTCGGACCTCAACATAAGATCTTCTCAAGAATTGCTAATGGAAACCCTGGTGAAGAGAAGTTACGAAGAGAGTAGCATCATGGCTGTTGACATCTCAGACACATGGATGAACCCCTACATTGAATACCTCCAAACGGGTATCCTTCCAGAGGACAAGCATCTTGCACGGAAGGTCCGAATTAAAGCTCCAAAATATGTCATCCACAACAGCATCCTATACAAGAAAGGATACCTTCAACCCCTACTCAAGTGTGTTGGACCTTCCGACGCGGAACACTTAATACAAGAAACACAGGAAGGAGTCTGTGGTAGCCACTAAGGTCCACGTACCGTCACCCGATAGCTCCTACAGATGGGTTATTTCTGGCCTACAATGCTACATGACGCCAAAAGATATATCAATTCTTGTCACCAGTGTCAGAGATTTGCTAAGATGATCCACGTGCCACAGGAGAATATGATTACCATCCAAGAATTCTGACTATTTGTCCGATGGGGCATAGATCTAGTCGGACCCTTCCCTACGGCCCCTGGTAACTTCAAGTACCTCATTGTGGCCATCGATTATTTCTCAAAATGGGTAGAGGCTGAAGCCTTAACCAACATAACTGGCAAGACAGTTATCAACTTTTGCTGGAAGAATATCGTGTGTCGCTATGGCATCCCGAAATACATAGTGACCGACAATGGATCACAATTTGCTAATGACCCCTTCAAGAAATGGTGTACGGAGTACGGAGTACGGCATACACCAGAAGCTCACCTCGGTATACCATCCAGAAGCTAATGGCCAAGTAGAGGTTACGAACCGTACCTTGGTAAGCGGTATCAAGAAGCGTCTCGAAGGAGTTAAAGGAAACTGGATCAAAGAACTTCCAAGTGTGATCTGGACCCATAGAACCACACCAGCCACAGCAACAGGAGAGACTCCTTATAGCTTAGTCTATAGATCCGAAGCGGTCATCCCCATGGAGATTGGGGTCCCCTCCGCCCGTACTTCTCAACCAGATGATGAAGATGGCACGACCAACGAAGACAACCTTCGTCTTGACCTTGACCTCCTAGAGGAGAAGAGAGCAAATGCTACAATCCACGAGGCCAAGGTAAAGGAAAGAGTCAAGCGCTACCATGATAGAAGAGTCCACTTGGCCACTTTCGTTAAAGGAGACCTTGTAATGAGGTTAAATGAAAAAAGCAAGAAAGAAGTGGAAGGGAAGCTAGCCCCGAACTGGGAAGGTCCATATCGAGTCCTAGAATCCCATCAAGGGGGAAGCTACCTCTTGGAAACCATGAAGGGGGAACCTATACCACGAAGATGGAATGTGATTAACTTACGAAAGTATCACGGAAGATAAAAACTCAATGGAGAGCCTCACAAAGGTTCGAGACTATCAAGAACGTCCGAGAAGTCTCATCAAGGCCCGAGACAAGTGTGCTCTAGCACAAACGGGTACTCAAACTCAAACCCACTATTTACTTTACTTCTATTCTTAAAGTTATAAACTTAGATTGAACTCATGATATTTTTATACCTATCCTTATAACAAGCAATCTTAAATTTCTTTTCTAAAAAGAGGATTGTTGTCTTAAGTATAACATTGATTGCTATTCAAAACAATATACTTTATAAGGTATATGATTGGTCAACTTATAAGTTGTTTGGATCCAATATTCAAATACCAATCGTTTTGAATAAAAAAGATAGGTTCGAGATAAAGTACTTCAAAAAGTGCTTGATTGATGTCTATAGAGCAAAAGGGAAGACGTGCTCGAAAATAAATCATCTCAACATAAAGAGGAGAAACCTCAAAAACAAAAGTTGAAGTTCATATCAAAGGTGTTATTACATCAGAATATGATACTTCTAAGAAAGTCCCTCAAAAGGGCACACATAGAGGAAAAACCTTGAACACAAATAGTTCATATCAAAGGTGTTATTACATCAGAATATGATACTTCTAAACAAGACCCTCAAAAGGGCACATAAGAGGCTAAACCTCGAACTTAAAAGGGACATATCAAATGTGTTATTACATCAGAATATGGTACTTTTAAATATACCCAATAGGGTTTCCTAGGAGTTCACCAGAAGTGACACTTGAGAGATGGGCTATTGTCAACTTTTCTGCACGCTGTGACATTAAAGGCCTTGTCAAAGGACACCAAAGGAAGAAGCCAAACAACATTAAGCTCGCAGAGTGTTCATCATGGATAACTGCGAGATCTTAACAACCGAGGCTGGTGCTCCTTTCCAGTAAATCATGAGACCGAGGCTGGTGAGAAGATGCCAGCAAGTAAGGTAGCAAACCTGCTGGGATTACTCAACCTTGCCAGTAGAAGGATTAAGCACCTCTTCAAGAGAAGATAATTCAGGATACTTGGCTTTAATAAGCCTCAATAAATCTCCTGATGTTACTATCTTCTCGGAGGGATCCAGTGCATCCAAAAACTCGGCCCAAGGGATCCAGCGTTTAGTAGTTAGAGCAAAAAGCTTATCGGCAGCATCTGGATGAGAAAAGATTTCCTTCATCACCTTCACCTCCTTCTCGGACTGGCATAGCTGCAAGACGCCACCCAAGATCTCATGCAGTTCGGAAGAATGGAATAAATCTCCATACTCCTCCCCATGGCTCTGAAACTCGGGGCTGCAAGCGACGAAGGCACTCCAAAGTTTTAGAAGTCGTTTAGGCTCCTCTGGATCCTTCTCCTCGGCTTGATTTTGCGCCAGCTCCTCGGTAATATCCCGATAAGTCTCCAGCTCTTTCTCCTGAGACTTCTTCGCCAACAGCAGGTCCTTATTCTCGGCCTCCAGCTGCTTCACCCTGACTTCTAGTTGAGTCACATCCAATGGAGCCTGAACAGGAGGAGTAAGCGCGGCAGACTTGGTTGTCATGGTCAAAAGGGTGGCCTCCATCTCCTCCTTCTTTGCCCTGAAGGCCCGACACTTGACATGTAATTCCATCACTGAATCAGACAAGTACCGGATCACATCATTAGCTCGACATCCCACCATGGACAGATCCACCATCAACTATAAAATGGAGGACATATAAAAACCTGATATCTGGAAAATCGTATAGCATAAAGGGAAGAATAATTACCTCAGCGACGAAGGGATACTTCTTAGAAGACCTTCGAGAAGTCTGACCATCCTCTTCCTTTGGGCAGTTCAGATAATACTCCAGTTTCTTCAGAGGAGTGTCTTAGGATATCACCAGCTCAAGGTCAGATTCATCATCAACTGAGGACTTCTCAGCCTCCGGTTCTATCTCCTGCCTCCTCATCTATGGCCTGAAGATTGACCTTCCCTTTCTTGATCTTTTTCTTTGGAGGAGAGGCTATATACATAAAGAAGAGTGTAAATATGCTAAGTAGAAGAAATATACCAGACAACTACGATGTTTCGAAACAGGAATTACCCGAAGAAGATTGACTGGAAGAAGATTCACTCTGATTTCGGGGTGACTTCCTAGAAGCACGTTTCTTGCCCTTCTTCTTTTATCCCTGGATTTTATTAGGGAGGGTCCAGTATCGATCCTTTTTCAAGAAACTAGACGTGGATTTGGATCGCGGAACGTCTAGCAGATAAGAATAGGTGATAGCAGGCCACTGCCACACCGAGCCATGAGCCCCCCCGCACAAATCCTCCCTCCTGGAAGACGATCTTCTCCTTCACGAGCTTCTCAATGATGTCTTCCAAATGAGCGGGAATCTCAAAGACATCAAGAGGCAAAACATCCTTCGGCTTCGGATTCCAGTCAGGAACCTCATATTTTGTCCAATCAAAGGTCAGTCGAATATCCTCCCACTTACCGCTATTATCAGGAAAAGTGAAGACCTTGCCCTTTCGAGGAGTAAGGGTAATATGCTAACGCTCCTTGAAACAGAATAGCTTGAACAAGATTCTAATAGATCCAAACTAGGCTCATAGTCCTTCCGGGAGCACCAGGAGATAAAGGCCACCATCGTCACCACCACATTGGAGTGAATTTGACAAGGATGTAGTTGATGATGCTGCAGAAACTTCGAAAACAGAGGGGGAAAGGGAATACTCAGTCCTTGTTGCAAGAACCTGCCATATATTACCCCTCGAGTGGGGCTCACGAGATTTTTGACCGGAGTGGTCTTGTTTTCAAGCCTCAAATCAGCCTCGATGGTGTACGACAACCTGCACGACTTCAAAAATTGCAGGGTATTTTCGTCGACCATCTTGGTGACATCATCCACACCATCGGCGGCCGGAACCCAGTTATCAACTTGGGGCTCCGTATTAGGGTCTATCTTTGACCCAGAGGCACCATCATCTGGCATTACAGCTACTGCCTGCAGCGGTGTAGCAATGGTAACCTCCATCAACTCCCCAGATTCGACCTCCAAGAACAAGGTATTCAAATCACCGAGCAGCTGGGGCTCCTCTTTCAACAACATTCTCTACATTGCCAGAGGGAACACTTGAATTTGCAGAAGACATGGAAATATAGATAATGCGGGGAAGTGAATATATATGAAGAAAAGAAGACAACTTCTATGAACTCTTTCTGAAAGTGGAAACGCAGAATATTTGGATGAAGATTGATGATAAACACAAGGAAAATTACTTGGTTATATAACCAGTAATTAGCACGCATTTAAGCGGAGTAAGTACCTCGACTCGCGAAACGATACATGCAATTGGAAGGTTGGTCCTCTTCACCGCCAAAAGATAAAATGAATCAAGACCACGTGTCAATCCCCTCAGAATTCAAGAAGGCAGATTCAGATCCAACCATCCACGTGTCCTGATGGAATACGAAAGAACTTGAAGCTAGATATTCAGAAGGGCAAGCCCGAGAGGACGGTCCTAGAAGGATACCCCGAGCTTAACACCCCGAGTTAGTCTCCCTCGAATTATTGGTCTTCCCTTGAGAAGCAAGCCTCTCCTTCAACCTTCGAGATGGAGTACACTATATTCTGAAGATCTACCTTGGGGCTACTGATAAGTCCATGGTTCGTATTCGGACCTCATTCATACTCGGACCAAAGCCCGAGAAGGGTCGTGGGCTCGAGATACGCGGAGGGTGGATCCACAGGTCCATCAATCCTAATCCTTATAAGGAATGCATATATTATGAATGTTCTACAAGAAATACGCATCCTCTCAAAGATGGTAATACGGCCATCCTAAACATGGTAACACAACCATGTCCGAAATATACTTCTATTATACATGGTAATACAACTACTATTCCCATAAGAGTTGTATTCATACCATAAATACATATCTTGGTGATCTACGGATTGTAGCCATATAAATACCCTAAAGGTTTGGTAGACCTCTCCATCTAATCTCATACTTTACGCCTTAAGTGAATATACTGACTTGAGCGTCGGAGTGTCTATCCCCGGGACACCCGGGGCCTTTGTTTTGCAGAATCAGTTCATGAGCGGAGTTCGTGATCAAGTGCGGGTCGTAGACATCCATCAAGAGGCGCCGCCAGCTGAGCTTCCAAGGCCTTGACTTGATCTCAAAGACTGTCCCTCTCCCTGCCACGGCCTTGCATCTAACATGCAGCTCACAAGTGAAGTGATACAGGCGCTTTATCTTGGCGGTAGCCTGACTACCCAGCCTGGACATACATACCAGCGACTACACACCACATTCATCTGAGTATTTGAAGCTAAAGATACGAAGAAATCATGTTACATGGTGAAGGATTACCTTAGAAGCCAGGGGATACATCCTGAAAGACCTCCGAGAGGTTTGTACCTCCTCTTTCTCCTCTCCAGGACGACCCAGATAGCATTCCAGCTCCTTCAAAGAACTGTCGTCAGGCGTCACCTACTCGAACTCGGCCATCATCCGAGGATCCTTCAGTCTCAGAATCCACCTCCTCGGACTCCTCTATGTCCTCCTCTACCACCTCGAGGACCGCCTTCTCCTTCCTGGCTTTCTTCTTTGGGGTAGGACCTATTCGCATAACAAGGACCATCAACATCAACAAAACATTAAGTATGTTGAAACCTAAAGTTCAAAAACATACCTTGAGAAGACTGGCTCGAAGTGGCCTTCCCTCGACTCCTTGGAGACCTCCGAGCACCGCACTTCTTGGACTTCCCCTCGTCTCCCTCCATTTGGATCCAAACCAACCCTGGCTTCAAGAAGCTAGTGGTAGACTTTAACCGGGGAATCTTCTGCAAATACGAGTATGTAACAGAAGGCCACTGCCACATGGAGCCATGAGCCCCCGCACAAAGTCCCCATTCCGGAAGACGATCTTCTCATCCAGGAGCTCTTTAACGATGCCCTTCAGGCGATCCGGAATCTTGAACACCATATCAAGAGCCACGACGCTCTTTGGGTTAGGATTCAAGTCAGGAACCTCGTACTTAGTCCGATCAAATGTCAGACAGTCAACCTTCCACTCGCCTCTATTATCATGGAACACGAAAGGCTTGGTCCCCCGCGGGGTGAGTGTGACATGCTCGTACTTTCCTGAAGCGTACAACTTGTACAAGCTCCTAAACAGATCCTGGCTTGGCTCATATCCTTTTCCGAGCACACCAAGATATCAAGGCCATAATCGACACCACTGCATTGGAGTGGATGTGGCATGGATGCAGCTTATGGTGCTGCCAAAACTCCCGCAACAGGGAGGGGGAAGGAAACTTACCCCCTGTTGTAAAAACCTACCGTATATTACCCCTCGAGTGGGGGTAACCAGGCCCTGGGTTTCGAGGTGGTCACCCTCCAACTTTAGTGCGGCCTCGATGGGGTAAGAAAGCCTGCACGACCTCAGGAACTGCATCGTCCTTTCATCGACCAACTTGGTGACATCATCTGCGTCACTAGTAACTGGAGCCCATTTATCAACTCGGGGGCTCCAAATTAGAGTCCACACCCAATCCGGATGTGCCCTCATCATGCACAAGTACTGTTACAACCTGCAGAGGAGTGGCGATGGTCACCTTCATCAACTCCCCGAAATCTGCTTCCAGAAATAGAGTTTCTAAACCACTGGCGGCCGGGGCTCCTTCTTCAACCGTTATCACCTCCGGCTCTTTCAGAGGCAAGGCATTTACTTTATTTCCAGGGGGAACACTAGAGCTTGAAGTCGACATGGCAATACAGAAAATGAGGGGAAGATATTATGTGGAGGAAAAGAGAAATAAGAAATGTTTTGGGTTTGAAATCGCAGAATGGTGATAAACACAAAGGAAGATTACTTGGATATATAGCCAGAACACGCATTTAAGCGAGTAATTACATCGACTTGCGAAACAATGCAGACAATTGGAAGGTTGGTCTTTCTCAGCGCCAGATTGTACAATGAGTAGATGCCATGTGTCAGCTACCTCAGATTAAAAGGATGGATTCAAATTCAACCGTCCACGTGTCTTGATGGAATACGAAACAACTTGAAGATAAATATTCAGAAGGGTCAGCCCGAGAGATCAGTCTTAGGTGGACACCCTGAGCTTAACACCCCGAGTTACTCTCCCTCGAGTTATTGGCCTTCCCTCGAGAAGCAAGCCTCTCATCTAGACTTCGAGATGGAGCCATCGAAATTATGAAGATCCACCTTGGGACTACTGATAAGTCCATGGTTCGTATTTTAGGGCCTCATTCAGTCTCAGACCAAGGCTCGAGAAGGGTCGTGGGCCCGAGTTACGCGGAGAATGGATCCACGGGTCCATCGGTCCAAATCCTTATAAGGAATGCGTATATTCTGAATGGCCTGCAAGGAATACATTTCTTTTAAACATGGTAATACAACCGTGCTCTAAATATACTTCTCCTATACATGGTAATACAACTATTATCTCCATAAGAGTTGTATTCATACCATAATTACATATCTTACCAATCTACGGATGGAAGCTCTATAAATACCGAAGGTTTGGTAGACCTCTCTATCTATGATCTTACATAAATATGCCTTACACATTTACTAACTTGAGCGTCGGAGTTTCTACTCCCGAGATACCCGGGGCTTTGTCTTGCAGATTAGTTTGTGAGCCGGGTTCGGGATCAAGTGCGGGTTCTAGACATCCATCAATACTACTCTTTAATATGGTAATTCCTATTCTATTAGTTTTTTAATTTAGGTTTCATCAAATTTAATTGAATCCTAAATATTGTTTAAAATAGATATGATGGAATATATTACTAATAATTTGTTGATGGTATACTAAAAGTTTATTTTTATTAACATGAGATGAAACAAAAATTAAAGGTGCGTCGAAGATTTCTATGCCAGTTGTACGTGTGCTATAATCTTCTCCCTAGTCTTGAATATGGCCAGATTGCAAAACTGTGTGTTTAACTGACCAAAATATCCTCCTTAAATTATTTTTTAATCCTCCATATGGTAGAGAGAATTATATTTGGCTTTCCAAACAAAAAGATGCCCTAAAAGGTATAAGATTACATCATAAAGATGGTGACAAAATAGAACACTAGTCCAAAAAAGCATGATAATGCTTTTCAAAAGAAAGAAGAGATGACAAACTGCTATATCACTATCATACAATTGTCTATGTAGGGCATTTTTCATTAGTTTAGAGCTTATTAGTGAAATACCAAAGTATAACACAAGGCGGCACCAAACTAGAAGAATACCAAAGACAAGGGATATGAATATTAGCATAATGGTTATAAGATAGAATGATTGAGGCCAATGAGATCTCATATTTATAGTAGCATTGGTGTTGTAGAGTTGCCTTAGTGTAGCTTTAACATTCCTGTGCAGTTTTCTAGAGCTGAAAAGCTAGAAATACCAAAAAGTGATTATATCCCAAACACATGGGGATTGGGTTGCATCAGATGAGAGGAAAAACTTCCACATCCTGTCACAGAACCTTAAACATTGTATAATCACCATCTAATAGAGAGGAAATGTTCTTTGTCCATCAGAAGGATTGCCTTTGCTTGTGGTGGAAGGCCTAACCAGATATAAGATGAGCATTGCCTAGTTTTTAGAGCCAATTTAGCTAAGAAATTGGCTGATAGGTTTCCTTGCCTCAAAAGATGGGTGAGCCTAACCTTTATGATTTTGTTAGCCTCATCACAAGCTTGAAAAGGCTTGTGTGCAGTAATTGGATTGATAATCATGCTGATACCATTCAGTGAATCGGACTCAATGATGAAGTTCATGTGCCCATAGCAGAAGCCGAAATCAAAACCAACTCCGATAACTTTAATTTCAGGTTCCATGGGAGATGAAGCTAGAGTAATAAAGGACCTTACTGCAATATAGTATCACCATGTTCATATCTAAAAACCATGTCAGTACCATACTAAGAACCATTCCGGGCAGCATCAACAATCATTTTAAAACCAAAAGCTGTTCTCCTCCTAATATGAACTATTTGTAATTACATAAAACAAGATGTACTTATAATAATACTATGCGGTTTGGTTGTTATAGCACTCTTCTAAATTGCTAATAGATAAATTTCTGAAATCTCTTGCAAAATAAGCCTATAAGCGTAGTGATATAGGGATATTGAAATTGGGAATCTCCATTCATTTTCTTGTTAGCATATTTGTAAAGTCAAAGATTACATGTTATCATAATTTGTGAACGAATAGGTTTAACATTGAAATATTTTGTTCCGCAACTCTTCAAAACTCAGACATTACAATGTCATGCATATAATAAAAACAATGAAAATTCAAGTTTATTGTGACGGAAAATTAGAAACAATATTCAGTGCCATACAAAACTTTGTTTTGATATATATGAAGTATTAGAACATGCACTAGTATAATGCCATCTAGGAGATGCATATATATTCCGTCATTTCTTTTCATAAGCGTTCAATAAGACGAAACACATCTAGTGTATGGAATGCTCTTCAAGGACTAAAATGTTTTATGAACAAAAAAACATCATATCTAACAAATCAACAAACCATTCATCAACTGATGTAACTTAAACGTATGTCAATAAGGTGACATTGTATCCCACGATGGCATTCCCTGTCGTGATGTCGAACGAGTACGTCTGACCAATGGCGTAGCCCCGGCACATCCGAAACAGCCCCGTGCCGCCGACGATCGCCATCTCCCGAACCGGGTACAGAGCCGTGTTGATGCTAAGAAGGCTGAACGAGCTCCCATTATACGCACCATCCAAGAAACCGAAGCTCATCGACATCATCAGCCCGAAATCGGTCTGACCGGCCGAACCGTACGTACCCCTGGCCCGACCGACAAGCTTCGAATTCGGGTCGGGTCCCACGGTTAGCGGGTCGTCCACCATGTACAAGACCCCGAATAGATTCTGAGACGAGTTGGTCGTGGCTGCCTGAGCGATCCGAACCGCGGTCGGGTTCCTCCCGCTGAGAACGTCGTGGAAGTAGAACTCTAGCGTGGTAACCACTTCTTTGCCCGAACCGGCTTCGACTCTTTTAGCCCAGGTCAAGTCGGTTTGGGCTTCGGTTATGGCTAGAGTTGTGAAAATGATCAGGAGAACGAGGCCGGCCATTTTCATCATCGATTTCAATGGGTTTAGAGTTTAGGTCATTGTGGTTGATGGGGTGCAGTGCTTTATATATTGGAGTTTTTTCAAAGAGTTGTTAACTTACTCAACCAATCAGATAATTTTTCAATGTGGTAAGTGCAACTAAAACTTAATTGTCCCCTTTGAATGTATTTTTTCTTAATGCTGAGACAACCCTAGTTTGGTGTAGAAAACCCATGATTTGATATCTGGAGTGTTATAAGTAATCTAAAATTTTACTCAGCGTTGTCTAAAATATCATTGAAATTACAACATGAATATTGCTTAGTTTTCCAATGAACCTAATAAGTGAGTATGTTTTTATTAATTCATGCCGTATTTTGGAGTATAAGAGTAAAATATCGGACTGTGTATAGTACTGAACCCTTCAAAATACTCCCCTTCCCTATTTTTCACTAGGTTTGGCACTTCACTAGTATGATATCTTGTTCTAAAAGCTCATGCATAGCCACAAATTTCATTGATTGGTGTCATCTAGGTTGTCCGTTAACGTTTGTGAGCGGCTCTTTGAGTTTTAATATCTAAATTATTATATGAACGACAAGCTTAGCATTTTTTATGTTAAATAAATCCATATATATTGATTGATTATAATCATACAATATATAAATTTGTAATTCAAATTGTTCAAACGATACGACAAATACCTTATCCAGGGGATCAAATTAGCTACGCATCGAATATTATGTTTGATTTGGTTGGTAAATTTGTACATACTTTCGAATAAGGTCACAGATGCAGCCACCATATATTTTCAAACCGGTTATGGCCAACCCTCTAATTATATTATTGACACGCAATGACGGATTCAAAATAAAATAAACCAAAAAAAAGTAGAGATCTAGCTAGATACGTAAATAGGTATGATATGTCATTTCGTATCGATTTAACAAGATTTGTTTTTTAAAAAAAGTCAAAACCATGCAAATGAATGAGAGAATTATTCACGGCTGATCAATCCTTTATAAAAGCGGTAGAAATAACTGGTCAAGTTTTGGTAAACCCAATAATACACATAATTGCTTTGTGGGGTTTCTGTGGCAATTTAAGTGAGGTGCACAGTGATTCCAGTATAGCCGTACTACTACTCTGCCTCGGGGTGGCTGCATGTATTACTAAAGAGGGGATACATCGTAAGAAAATATAGGTCTAATACCCAAGGATATTCAACTATCCGACAAATATAATATCCTTAATTTGCAGTATAAAATACTCAAAATCTACAAAGTTTATGTACAGAGACGTCGTCAGTAAAGTGTCTAAGCTACAAACAACTTGGATTTATCCTCTACTGTATGCATAGACCGAAACTCAAAAGGTCTTCCCTTCCGCCGAATACAATGGGTAAGGATGGACATCGCAATAAAATAGGCAAGGATACTCTATAAATTAGTCATGATAGTTTTACAAAAAGATCCACTGCAAATCATATCCCACTAAAAACAGATTTGTGTAAATTAATACAGTACTAGAGTAATCTCACCCAATCTTGGTCTGATTGGCCGGTGGCTAAAAATTCGACATCAAATGCAATCTAATACTATAAGCTTAAAACTTAACCGGTCTACAAATCTAGTTACAGTACCATCAACAATAAGTATTCAAATTATTTTGATTTGGATATCTCCTAACTATATAAATTAGATCGGAAGCTAATCAAAATTCCCATCAATTCAACTTATTATCTTATTAGATTTCAACTTTTATTAGTAGATAAAACTAGTATAATCTCCGTGCCGATGCACAGATATGTATTTAAAAATTATTATAATTTAATGAAAATAATACTTTTATTAATCAATATTTACGAATTTTACGGAATTTGAAAATTGATTAAAATAAAAATAATTTTTTATTTTTAGAATATTTGTTATATAAATTAAACTTTTTATGTTAAAATATAATATCATATTGTAAATTCATAATATGATAGTTCAATGATATTTAAAATGAGTGCTACTTTCTTTTAAAATCGATAGCAACCCATTAAAAGCAAACCTGTCAATGTAATACATTTTGCAACTCAAAACAAACCGAGAACACAATTTTTGAACAATTGTGTGCGCCATCATAAGACATGTTCGAGAAGAACGGTAATTCATGATTTAATTTGAATTTCTTAAACCGTAGAACATAAGAAGTTTGGCAGGGTCTTGCTAGTTGATAACATTGAAGTTTAAATTATCAGATCATTAATCAGAGTGTGCTCGTGCTGAAGTTCTTTTGGACAAATCAGGTGTGTGACTCGTATCTGTCACTGTTATAAAAATCAGTTCATCAAAAATTAAATTCAGACCAAAACAATAAACTCTGGGACCTATCAAGAAAAATTTACACCATCAAAACTCAAGAATAATTAAATTCAGGATTAACAAATGAACATTATGAGACAAGTGATGAGAGAAAAGAGATTATATAATAAACATGAACGATGCAGTTGGTAAATGGTATCACAGGTGTATGTACCCCGGACTCCCCATTTGCAATAAGTGGACCTTTTTATAAATAGTAAATGGTATTGCGGGTGTATGGTTGTGCGTTCCAAATTTATTCTATGTGTATTATATGTAGATATCATAGAAGGTGCATTATTAATTAAGTAGTATTTTCTGCTGTTTGCTATATGTTTTATTTTTAAAAAAAGAAGATATGTGCATTTAAAAATGTGTGGTTGTGCATTCTAAATTTACTTTATATACATTACATGTGCACTAAAGTTAAAACGAACGAAAGTTTACCGAATACCACAAAGTTATTTTTATTTATAAATATGGGATGCGGGGTACGTACACACGATGTACGATATAAATTTCGTTAAATCAGAGTCAATATGTGCTGCCATTTATAAAATACAACATGCAAAACTTTGAGTATAACAGTAGAGTTCACTCTTAGTTGAGCTTAAAAATGGTTAGAGTTTCAAAATAATTTTCCTAATAATAACTAATAAAACTTTTTGAAATACTTTTGAGTATAATGCATCAAGGTTCACTCTCAGTTGAGATTCAAAAAAGGTTAGAGTTTTAAAATAGAATATTTTATTAATAATTAATGAAAAATCTTGTTTCAAAATATAATTTTCAACTGAATATTTGGAGGGGTGTGCTGGACCAAGAACGTGTTTTTAATTAATAAAACTTAAGCTTTTCAACATTCTATATTCATCAAAATGCCTGCATTCTTGAATGAAATAAAATTCCTTTGGATCTGCCACAAACTCTTTGTATAGAGTGTTTAAAAGATCTGCAACTTGTTCACTGCTGCTAAGCTCATTCCTAATGATCCCATGCTGCATGAGTATGCCGCCTCCACAATCACTTTAAAAAGACCATAAGTGAACCAAATGGCTCGATAATTGCTAGCTATAACATTTGTCTTGATCGAGACTTAGTATCATAGAGTTACCATTAGGACTAAGACTAAGAATGGTGTAAACTTAGTTCAGAACTAACAACAAGACATGAAAGACCTCCTCAGTGAAGGCGCGACGAAGAGGCCTTCAACAACATAGTATTCATCGTTGACAGTGTCATCTGGATCATGAAACAGCAACCAGAGAAGATGAATCCATTGATAACATTGCTGACAATCGAGCATAAACCTGATTGTTTCTAACAGATGGACCAAGTCCGATCATTAGGCCCTAAAAGCCACATGCTCTTGCCAAAAAAACACTTTCTCCAGCTTGCTTCATGCACAACACACCATACACGATACAACCACCATGGAAGCAAAGTATGGGAAATATGCGATAAGATACAAAAAGAATCAACAAAACCTATAATAGATCATTTGCACATTTTTGGAGCAAAGTTGAGAGAAAAGTTAGTAAGGTGGCTAAGCTCTCGATGAAGGTGAAGATATGCTCATTACAACCCTCGTTCTCCAACCGTATAAGCTTTCATGATTCTGCAGAATCCTAAATGCGATTCTTAAATGCGCAAGTGAAGCTAGAATCATGTAAAAATAGAATCGTAGCGTACGTGATCATTATGACCTAGAGTCGTGTAAAACTAGTTCCAACTACTCAAAACTAGGCAAATGTACCAACCTCACCAAAGATCGAAATTTTACAAAGAGAATGCAGTGATCACACATATAAAATTAACATCATCGAAATCGTTCAAATAACTCCAAGATGCAGTGATCATACATTCATACAAAACCGAAATGAATGTAAGATGATAAGAATCACCAAATTCACCCCTACAATAACTTAAAAAAGACCAACTTAACATCCACAGACGCCTTACATTAAACTTAAACCGAAATGAATGTAGTGATGAGATGATAAGATTAGCGCCTTAGGTTAAACATAAACCATCATACCAGACATAAGACATGAAAGAGGTTGTCAGCAGAGGACATCATAGACCTTCCCAGTACAGAAAATCACCTTTAAGCCTTTCTTAATCTTCCACTCCATGAGTTTGAGGTGGTCGATAATGGGTCCCAGCGGAGGCGCAAAGAAGTAGGCTTCGACAACGTAATACTCCTCGTCATCACTGTCCTCCGGATTACGAAACAGCAACGAGAGAAGATGAGTCCAGTCTGACCTAATCAGATTTCCAATCCCTTCATAACTATAGCTCGTTCCCTTTTTCTTCACCTTCATGTCATCAAGCACCATCCCGACCATCTTATCAACGCACTAGTGGAAAACAGGGCATAGTCGGCACCAAATAGCGGCGGTTCTGCCCAAAAAACGTATAAACGTCATTCTATTGGATTTTAGAGTTCGTAATTCCATAAGAATGTTATTCTATTGGGTTTTCTAATTCGTAAAGCCAAACGAAAGGCGGTTTGAATTTTGAAAGCGGCGGTAATTTGAAAGTGCCATTCGATTATGGTTTCAGATACCTGAAACTCCTGAATAGTATATGAAGTTTAAGATGTTGATTTTTACCCGATCGACATTTAGAAGTCTAAATCCTATCTATTAGGTTTTCACCGTCTGATGTATGAAATGGTTGTAAACCTGGTGCATGTCCGATGGCGTAATCGGCAAGATCCGGTGAAATAAATGAAGGTGAATTTTAAAATAAATCAATATGGTATTTTATGAATGATCGATTATATTTGAGATTGTTTCAACCAGATAGATTGTGTATCTATTATGATTAAGAGTTCGTAATTGCGTCGGCAATGCTGCAGTCTTATCTGTTGTAAAAAAATTAGAAACCACATTCTTTCTTTGAAGTTGTCCTCTTTGAAGTTGTGCTGCTGGAGTCTTTTCTGCGTGAAATCTGGGCTATCTTCTCGTGAAACCGGAGGAAAGGTATGTTCCAAGCCAATATCCCGTATGTTTTTCTCTACCCTTTTGAATAGGTTAATTTCCGATGTCGTAGAGTTGTTGTGAATTGGTAATGTTTGCACTGATAAACTGTGATTAGCCAATGTTGGTTGATGGGTATGAATGGGTTTAGCTTTACATGTAGAAATGTGTCCCTAGCTAGTATTGTTAATGATGCATGTGTATGAATTTTCTGAAAAAAGGTGCATTGTGAAATGTAGGTGCAATTGGTGTTCAAGTTTGTTGATATTGTGATGGCCGATATTAGTATGAATGAGCGTGTTAGTATAATTGAGGGAGATGTACGAAATTCGGAGAGGTACTTGAGTTTGGTAAAATATTTCATAGAGTTAGCATTGGAAAATGCTAGGGTTGAAAATAGTTCTCGAATAAGGTGTCCTTGCAAAGACTGCAAGAATGATGGTTATTTAAGTGTCCGAGGTGTCAAAACACATTTAATTGTTTGTGGTTTTGATAGAACTTATACAACTTGGGTTTGGCACGGCAAGACCGTAGAGGATATGGACGTTATGGAAAATGAATCAGCGGTTGGAAGAAATGTTGAGGAAATGGAGGACGAGGAGAGGTTAGATGATTTGGCTGATGATATTGCTAGAGATTTTGTTGGGAATCCAAAGCATTTGGCTGCGATGTATAACGACAAGAAAACACCATTGTATGATGGATCGAATCACAGTATTCTTAGTGCAACGTTGCTAGTCATGAATTTAAGAGCCAGGCATGGTATGACTGACAAAGCAATGACAGAGATGCTTGAATTATTCAAAGAGATGCTCCCTAAGGGTAACATGTTACCAAACCGGTGTTATGCCGCCAAGAAAATTCTTTGTCCCATGGGATTGGAATTAGAGAAAATACATGCTTGCCCTAATGATTGCATGTTGTACAGGGGTGACACTAAGGAGTTGGATAGATGTTTTGTATGCAACGAGCCACGCTACAAGGCCAAAGGTGATGCAATAGATGTCGGAGCGGAAGATGTTAAAAAAAGGAAAAAACTTACCCCATCGAAGGTTGTTTGGTACCTCCCTATCCTCCCAAGGTTGCGAAAATTATTTGCAAACAAAGAAGATGCAAAGAATCTGACTTGGCATGCAGATCGATCAAAGCCAGATGATGATGTGATTCGACATACTTCCGATGGTGATCAGTGGAAGAAAATTGATAGTATGTATCCCACATTTGGCAAAGAGGCGCGTAATTTGAGAATTGGATTGTCTACTGATGGCATGAATCCTTTTGGTGATATGAGTAGTTCTCATAGCTCATGGCCTGTTATGGTTGTTCTATACAACTTACCATTGTGGCTAACAATGAAGAGGAAATATGTGTTGCTCTCACTAATGATTTCTGGCCCTAAGCAACCTGGTAATGACATAGATGTGTTCTTGGCCCCGTTGATTGATGACTTGACTAGATTGTGGTATTGTGAAAATTGGACATATGATGGATACCGGGATGAATGGTTTAAACTGAAGGGTATGTTGTGTTTCACAATAAATGACTTCCCGGCATTAGGAAATTTGGCGGGGTATTCAATTAAAGGGCATCTCGCGTGTCCTGTGTGTGAGAAGAAAACGAATTTTCTGCAGTTGAAGCATGGTAGAAAAACTGTGTATCTCGGGCATAGGAAGTTTCTACCAGCGAATGACACGATGCGCTTGGCTAAGAAGTGGTTCAATGGTATCGTAGAGTTGGGTGAGGCTCTTAACCCTGTGAGTGGGGCCGATATTCTTAAAAGTATTGGGGATTTGCCTAATGATTTTGGAAAGAATCGGAAAAAGGTGCAAGTAGTCGGGAGTTGGAAAAAGTGTTCCATATTCTTTGATCTACCTTATTGGGAGCATTTGGATGTTAGACATTTCCTAGATGTCATGCATATTGAGAAGAATGTGTGTGATAGCTTGATTGGGACTTTGCTAAATATGCCAAGCAAAACTAAAGATGGTTTGAAAGCTCGTCAAGATTTGGAGTTGATGGGGTTACGCCCTGGGTTGACTCCGATTAGAGAATAGGGTAAGACTTATCTTCCGCCTGCATGCTACACTATGTCAATGGAGGAGAAGATGACATTTTTGGAGTGTTTGAAAGGGATGAAAGTTCCGACTAGTTATTCATCCAATATTTCTAGTTGTGTCAATCTTGAAGATCTTAAAATAAGTGGCTTGAAGTCACATGATTGCCACAATTTAATGCAAGAGCTCATCGTCATAGCACTTCGAACTAGTCTACCATCTCATGTTAGCATTAGTCGATTGTGCCTTTTCTTCAAATCCATATGCAAGAAGAATATTAGTCGTGGTCGTTTGGACGAATTACAGGTAATGGTGATTGATGTGTTGTGTAAAATGGAGATGTTTTTCCCACCTTCATTCTTTGACATAATGGTCCATTTGATTATCCATTTGGTGCGCGAGGTTAAGTCTTGCGGTCCAGTTTACCTCCGGTGGATGTATCCGTTTGAACGGTACATGAAGATTTTCAAGTGTTTTGCTAAGAATCGGTATAGACCTGATGCATCGATTGTGCAAAGGTATGTAGCAGAGGAATCGATAGAATTTTGCACAGCTTTTTTAAATTCCGTCGACACAGTTGAATGCCCAAAATCTAGACATGATGGGCGGCTCGAAGGGCGTGGGTTAAAAAATGGTGGTTTAGTTAATCCGACATTCGATGATATGAGAGTTGCTCATCTGTACGTCTTGCGCAACCATCCCGCTGTAGCTCCGTACGTGGCACGGCACATGGATGAAATTAGGCTTCGGTTTGATACTAATTCCGAAGAAGTTGTCCTTGAAGAGCACGTGAAGACATTTTCGGATTGGTTGAATGAAATTGTTTATGATGGTGATCATGATGATACTGTAGTGTGCCTGGCTAGGCGACCATCGATTACAGTATATTCTTATGGAGGTTATGATGTAAAGGGATACACTTATGGGACTAAAGCAATGGATGCCAATGCCGTTACACAGAACAGTGGTGTCTCTGTTCTTTCAGATGAACTACAGAGTGCTGGCTACATACAAGGCAGATTCTATGGAACGATCACCGATATTTGGGAGTTGAACTATGCTTCATTTACGGTTCCAGTATTCAAATGTGATTGGGTTGATCCGAAGACAGGGACAAGCGTAGATCCTCTCGGATTCACTTTGGTAGATAGGAGGAAGCGTCGCTATAAAGATCACCCTTTCATACTTGCCTCCCAGGGTGATCAGGTTTTTTATATTAAAGATCCGGCAAATAAGCATCTTGAAATAGTGGTGAAAGGAAAGAGGACTATTGTTGGCGCCGAGTGCGTTAATGATTGCTTGAATGACATCGATGAATTTTCATTACCAATTCTTGAAAAGTCGTTTAGTCTGGCTGAAACGGAGGCAAATATGAAGAAATATGTTTGCAGGGACGACCACGACGAGGGAATATGTGTGGATGCTCAGGGAAATTCAAGGAAGAGAAAGGGAAAGGCGAAAAACAAGGCGAAGAAGACATCAAAGAAGACAAAGTAGTAATAGGATTGTTGGTGTGAGTTTTTCTGAATAATTTTACATTTTGTTGAAGTTTAGCCTATTTATTTGATCCATTATTGTTATAGTTGAGTGGACAGATGGGTTTAGTAGCATTTGACTATAATAATGTCATTTTCATCAATACTCTAATGTAATGAAGATATCTAAAACAAAATAGTATAATGTTTTAGAGTTCTCTAGTCCAATAGTATATATGTTAGAACCAAACCTGACATGATAAATCCATCTCAACGACGATCGACCACAAAAACGGTGGGTGTCCGGACGGGACCCGATTACACATACTGTCCTACATTTAAGAAGAACTTTGCTTCATCTTTCTATATATGGATAGACTATGTATCTATTACATTTTAGAATGATTCATATGAACAGAATTGTATTGTGGTGAATGTCTGGACATGACTCGGTTACACAATCGATTAGAAAACGGTTGCAAACTAAAATTTAGCATTCTGAAGGTCAATAGAACTGTAATCTTTTATGTATCATACTTGTTAATGCTGAAACGATTGCAGAGTAACATTTTGTCCGGCAGTGACCCGAATATCCATTCTATTGGTGTTCTAAAATGTTCTACTCTAGCCAGCGTAAATCCAATCGATTCCCATCAGCTATGAGTTCTTGAATGTGTCCGGCAGTGACCCGATTCTGTGATCTAGTAGATAATGACGATAAATCTGGTTTAACAACATCTCAAATGTGATAGTTTCTATTCTATCTGATTTCAGATGTATGAATTATAAAAAGTTCATACAGAAAACAACACAGTAGACAGAACACCTAAAACATTTTACAGAGCATACACACATATGAATAACAATACAGCACAACATGTACAAAAAGTGGCATTTCATTGCTTTAAGATCAAACAAAAGCACCATCATCTAGTTCATACAAAAGCCGTGACTAAATGTTTGTTGGCGAAGCAATGTATGTATCGACCTAGAGGTCGAGTAACCACTACAAAAGAATTTCATATGTTTTTTTCAACTCAACGGTAAGGGGACATCACCCTTTCAGCTCACCATTTTTTAGACCGTCTTCTGCAACTGTGTCTTGTGCGTCGGACTGGCCATCATCTGCCCCTTCTACACCATCATCAGCAACCGTTGAGTCCATGGGTTCCTCTAAAACCCCAGCATTCTCCTTCCCTCCAGCTTCACTTGCAACGGCATGTGGTTCAGCATCTTCAGCAACAGCCTCCTCGACATTAGGTCCAGGTTGAGGTCCTCCTTCATGCACATCTTCATTCAAAGCATCCCCGTCTTGATAAGTGGCCTTCCCCCGTCCTGACCCCATGATGTCGTCCACCTCATTAGCTGACAAGCTACTCGAACTGAATGCACGTGCATACGCCATTATAGACTTCAAAACAGCATGGGATTCAGCTCGGGCTGCTATGATTGTCTTGATGTTCTTCCTCATGGCAGCAAACATTTGAGACAATTCTGGACTGGAATCCACCTCTATAATGATATGAAATCAGCACAAGCATTGCAAAAAAGCTACCATAAGTATAGTACTACAACATATCTCATTCATAATTATAAAACAAATTCAAATACCTCAAACCAGCTAGTGAAAGTGATATGACATACCTTCAGCCGCTCTTTGGCGCTTGTTGCTTTGCTTAGGAGGGCGAATAACCCACGCACCGTTCTGCAGAATCCAGCCGTACTTCGTGAAGTACCTCGCTGTAAATGGTTTGCAGGGAATAGGCTCTGAAGTAAACTGAAATCCAGGTTTCAGTGACTGAAGAAGGGTGGTTATGAGATTCCCATAAGGCATGTTTCTCCCTCTGTACTTTTTTGTAACCACGCTTGTCATTCGCTTGAGGATAGCGAAGCCAGGATTGAAGTTTCGCTCAAGCATCACATAGAAAAACATCAAAGCGATCGTCGTGGTTGGTTCAGTCACATTGCCGCTCGTGGGGAAGACACACCTATAAAGCAGTTCATACAACACCCTATTCTGAATGGACAATGAGTGCAGGTCATAGCAATCGGCAGAAGCGCTTTTGTCATTGGGAGCACGCCCAAAATAAGTAGCACCAAGTTCCAATCTGTTGTACCCACCCTCCATCTCTATGATTTCATCCCAACTCCCCTCATAATAAACATTCAAAGGGCCATTGAGTACAGCAGGTGCTAGGTCACTAGATGATTGGTAAGGGCAGCCAAGAACGTCATTGATATTTTGCCAGCTAATAACAAACCCCTCCCCATTCACAGATGTCAGCCAAGTACCATTATCCCCCGGGGTTAAATTAGCATAAAACTTGAGGGTTTCTTCCTTATAGGCTGGGCTGGTGTTCAATAACAGTGAAGCACAGTGAAATTTATCAAACACGCCAACAGCATACCCTAACCCTAACTCATCAATCTCTTCAGCAGGTATAGCATAACATTCAACTAATTTTCCCTTCTTCGACAGTTCAACATACCTTTTATAGTGATCTAGGCTGTAGAATAGGTCGGCATCAAAGGTCTCATCCTCGGAAGAAGTTTCTTCAACTGCCAGAGCGACCACCTTCCCTTTTCCTTTCCCACCGCGGGTCGCGGTTCCCTTTCCCTTGCCTCTGCCTCCACGACCTTTTCCACGCTTTCCATTTGGCGGCATCTGGTGGAATTTCGAAATCTGAACGGAACGGCACGATTTGGGGGAAAAATCTGTGTTTGTCCTTTTTTGTCGATTCAAATACGGGTTGCAATTGCTAATGTGGGTTTCTGCTATATATAGGAATTTTACTTTACGATATCTCAAATATGATAGATAGTCTTTCATACACTAATCTATTCTATTTCATTAGGAGTACATGTAACTAGACGTTGTATGGACTGAATTTGACTTAGAGATGAGTTACTTTTATAAATACCCCTTCTTAATCATAATAGTTTTATGATTTCTTTTGTTTTTTTATATTCTTTTTTTGCAAGAAATTAGTATACATTTCTTATTACTGATGTAAAATGAATTACTATTACCACGTCGACTTCTAAAATAAAATAGATAGGGTACATTACACAATCTATTCAATCTGAGAATGAGGAATTGACCTGGTAGAATAAATACTATTAAATGTAACACATGTGAAATAGAATAGAATGGTCATAATTGCATTAGCTATTCCAGTTTACCCTTCTATAATGATACAGATTGCACGGTTAATTTAGAGTATAATCCATTTATTTTACTTATTCACTAATTAATCATTACTTTGTATAGTGCTAATGTTAATTATCTACGAATATAACAAAAAGCCATTATTACATTGTAAAATCAATGGTTCAAATTCTGTTTTGTAAGCCAAGTTGTAATGACAAGGTTCATGTGCACATGGTTAACTATTACTGTATAGTCAATTGTAAACACAAAGACGGTGCTAGTGTCTGGGTATTTGTACTATAAAAGTTATCCAAAATGAAAATCTAGGTCACGATTCAATTCTGTTAGCTGTGCACATTCCCGTTTACAGATGAATGACTTGGCAAGACTAACAATGTTCCCGGTTGTTACTGAATTGCGAATTTATATATTCATTGACATAATAGAAGCATTGTATAGTTTTGATTTCTTCTAAAGCAATTCATTTGGAAAGGTACCGGTTATATGTCAACGAAAGGTTACATTCTTATACATCACGTTCCGATTCACTGCAAAAGGTAATATGCCTATTAACAAATATGATGCCCGAAGTCGAGTCACTCCTCCATATATTGATCGTTCTTGTGTTTTTCACCTCTTTTTAAGTCATACATTAAGTTGATCAAAGTATCGATCAAGAATGGATCTTATGTGATTAGAGATTGAGCCGATGATTATCGATCATTGATCATTTGATCGATTATCTATAATCATGCCGATCACGCTCTTTATCAGTTTTTAATGTGCCGATCTTGATCATGAATTAATGTGGGTCTTTATGTTTGGTACGGCTCAGTTCTATTCAACGTTATATGAATATAACCAAATGTATTATTATTCATATGGACTACATCAAATAGGTTTAGTAATAGGTTGTGCTTTAGATATCTCAAATGCAATATATCTCAATCTATTGCGTTTACTCCATATATGCATTCGAATTAACATTCAATATATACCTGACATGCTGTCTCACAAACCATTCCTAATAACACAGCCAAAAAATTCGAAAGCCAAATTCACGAATAATCAATAATTACCACATATTCATAGTCAAAATAACAACAAAGCATTATAAATGCTTGAAAAATCTTAACCAGGACAACATTAAATAAATTGTTCATACTTGAAATAAAAAGCAAATCCAGATACAAACACAAGATTAAGCCGGAAAGAACATCGGCATACCATCACTCTTCACCTGCCTCGTCGGACAGGTCATCGTCGCTGTCACCGGGTATCGGGCCATAATCAGGCACCGTTTCATCCTCACTAAGCACCAGCTCCAACCCACATTCTTTGACAATGGAATTTTGCTGCTTCACTATTTCTGCTAGCTCATTCTTGTGAGCTTCTATGTGCCCCGTGAAACAGTCAACTAGCTTCTTCATCTTCGCGAGCATGTTTATTTCAACTGTCGCGACATTCAACACCAAAAATGGAATCATATAAGCTGGCCGGCTATATAATTGACAGAATTTCATGCAATATTTTGTCCTTCGTAGCATAAACAAAAAATGAAACACATACCTTGTGCACGAGACGATGAAGCGATGTCTTCTGCGCACTTGCGCCTTTTCGCGGCTGCAGCCCGTGCGCCAGGAGGAAGTGGCTTTGCCATGTATCGCTTGGTCTCCTTGTCAAGCACCAAATGCTTCTTTTCAAACCAACCCTTGCTGTAGTACTTGGTCACAACGGGCAGGTCAGTGGGCACAACACCGTGCTTCTTGATAATTTCAGTGATCAGATGACCGTAGGGCAACTGTTTCGATTTGATATGACCCGCCGCACACTTGCGCATGTACCCAATGATAGTGTAGCCTGGATTAATCTTATAACCCTTAACCAAGTAGAAGAAAATCATCAAGCTCCCTATTGTTGGTTCACAAGCCTTACCCCCTGTTGGCAACACATTTAGACACACCCACTGGAAGACTATTTTATGGTCGACTGAAAGTTTGTCAATGTCAAAATCCTTTGCAGTCAAATCTTCAAGCCTATCCGCCTCAACCTGAAAATACTCCCGACTCAACTCCAACACATCCAGGGGTTGCTTCTCTGATACGGCGGGCCATTCGTTATGGTAAAATACCTCATAAGGAACCCTACCACTATCATCCACAGATGTTTTAGTGCAAACCCATGGGCAATCTAACACAGAGTTTATGGTAAACTTATTCACAACAATCTTCTCCCCGTTTACCATAGTCTCATCTTTGTCATACAACTCATAACCTAAGTTTGCATAAAATTGCAAGACTAAATCACGATAAGCCTCACAGTCTGTGCAGATTAGTTTTTGCAGATAAGATGGCTTAAAATAGTCTAGCAAGTAGTCTAATCCCAAATCTTTGACAGAATCGGGCTTGATTACCTTGGTATTTGTCAGTTGACGAGACGGAGCCCAAGCCACCTAGCGCTTCTCCGAATCCGAGCCATAAAACAGCTTGCTGGCGGTTGGGCTTTTAGGTCGAGCTGCTCCTCTTTCAACACGGCTCCGCCGGAATCTAGGAATCTCGGTTCCCGTTGGCTGACGATCACCATCAACATCGTCGCGTCTTAGGTGGAAGAGAAGCTCATTCGGATCCCTGGTACCATTCCTTTCGGCGTCTGGATCGGACTCATGGCCGGTGGTGGTCGCCGGTGGCTGGCGTGGGGGTGCTTTCTTCTTCGTTTTGGGGAGAATCATACGGGGAGGCATGGTGATAGGGAGATCTGGTTTTTTGAATGTCAGAAAGGGTTTTTGATTTGGGAAGACCCGATTCGTTTTGAATATATATCATGCTATATTTACGACTTCTAAACCTAGGTAATAGATTGTTAAACTATTGATTAAACGAAGTAGAACAACAGGAAAATATGGCTTCTGAATCAAGGTGTCATATGATGTCTGGGTCTGCTCCGAATACATATTCTATTTGGATTTTGTTAACCATTTACGAACTCTTAAGTACCCAATAGATTGCTTTTTAGGCTGTTAGAGACATCTTAAACGTAAAAGAAAACAAAATAGATTGATGGTCAGCCAAACTTCCAAACTATACTGGACTTTACCCGGTTAGGTATTCTGTTGAGTTTTATCACAATCTGTTGGTTTTAAGAACTCTACAATTCAAAAGTAACGCATCTCATACGACCATTTTATATTATGCCCCGATTCATGCAAACTTGCCGACAACGTAAACCCTATGTAGAAGGCGCAAACCGCAATAGATTACTGCAATTTGGCTTTTCATCATTCTATTGATCAAGCTACTGCTCTCTGCACGTAATCTATTCTGATTTAGACTTCTAAAAAGCATACGTGCTGCATCTAAACGCAGGGCTGCATCATTATTCACCTTGTGAAGGGTCAACCCAACACATTTTCTTCTATCTTCTATCTCTTCCCACCTTTCTTTATCCATCTCCTACCCCTCTCTCCATCTATCTCCTAAAACCCACCTCCTCTTACATCTTCTCATCTACCCACACAACTTAATCTCATTTTATGAGACTTAGATCTACTTTCGACCGATCCTTGCCAACTTAGACCTGAAAGTGTAGTTCAATTAACTTTGTGAGAAGTATAAGGTATGTATCATCCCTCCTCTCCATCCTCCTACACCCGTGGGCAAATTTTCTTACTCACTATGCATCATATGGAAGTAGAATGGTGGGCAAATAGTTGCGTGTTGCTTCAAATTTCAATATTGCAATGTTTCAAGCTCCTTGTTCATATATTTGATGACATGAATCTCTATACGTATATACAAGTTAGATGTTGTGTTTAGATTGCTATCGATTTGCATGTGCTAATTAATTGCATGAATATGAGAAGTAATCACATCTAATTGAAGTTATGTTTTCATTCAAATCTTGAATAAATATAAGTTGAGAGCGGCTTTATTATAAGTAATATTTCCTTGTTGTTTATTAGTAGGTTAACATGCCCCCCTCAAAAAAGAAGGGTAATAAGGCGTCGGTTGGTGAAGGAAATCTAGGTGATGGTGCAAATGATCCATTTTGGAAATCAAGGACGTATTGTAAAGTGATTGCACAACGTCTTAAGGACAACATTATGACTAATATGGAGTTTGATATTTTTGGGGATCCAATTGGTGAAGAAAGACGGTTATGGAAGAGTTGGGTCGGTAAGACCGTACGTACTCGGCTAGACATAACCAACGTCAATTGGCGCATGGTCCCAATGACTAAGAAACAAGAATTGTTCGTTGAATGCAAGGTATGTGTATCTTATGTGATTATTGAGTTTTACTACATTATTTATGCATGTGTGTGCTTGTTATCAATGCAAAAGTATAGTATGGCATTTTTTTCCCTATGTTAGAGACCGTTCATCATTAATGCCCCTAACGAAGAGAGGTTGTTCACAAGTACACTAGAGCGAATGTGCAAAAATCATCGAGATTATAGGTTCCTTTTGGCGAGGGATTTCATACATAATAAAAGAAAGACCAACGTACTTCCGTGGGATGTCTACACCGACATTCGACCCGAGTGTTGGGAAATCTTTAGAAGACATGTCGAAGGTTACGTTGCCAATGTAAGTTTTCCATCACCCTAGTTTGATTGTGTGACTATATATACATACATTCATTTTTCTCGGCATTTCATATCATAAACTTAAAATATGTTATTAAATTGTCTACAAGGGGTCAAATCTAAAGAAGATTACTAGTGCTAAGGCAAACAAGTTGTATCATCGTACGGGTAGAGCGGGTATGCTTCTTGCGAGGGAGAAATTTTCTGTGCAAGATTATGAAAGACGTGTCAAGGAAAGGATGAATGACGGCATGAGCGAAGAGGAAGCACGGTCAACTACAATTCCAATTCCCATTGCCGAGGTCGAGCAACATGATGCTTTTTTGAAGTCACTAGAGGTCAAGGATGGTGGTTTTGGTGGTCATCAACCATCAATAGATCTTGACAAAGTTGTAAGTTATCCATCATACACATTTACATTATATATAATCATATTGTATGTCGTTTTACTCATATGTTAAAATTTTCTTCAACAATTCGAAATAGGAAGCCGTAAAAGTTAGAATTGTGAACGGAGATTTCACACCTAGCCCCAAATATGGTGTGCTTAGTGAGGCTTTAGAGAAGAAAGATCACTCGGGTAGATTGAGGGGGTATGGACCACATATCAAACCTAGAGATGTACTTGGTATGTCTCAACCATCGGGGGTGAATTATGATTTGAGATTCAAGATGATGGAGAATGAGATTGCCTCTCTTAAACGGGGACAAGCCAAAAGAGACCTTGCAATATCGTTCATAAGTAAACGTCAAGGTGCGGTGCTTCCCAATAACTTGGATGACCTTTCGAACAATTGGACTCCCCAATCGTTCGAGTCACATCACTCCCCAATGGAGTGTGAGGGAGGACAAGGAGACGATCAAGAAAATCACGATCATGTGCCAAGTCCTAAAATGGTGAGTTCGATATCATCATATTACTTTGACAATGTTCATATTTGTTCATATTTGATTATAATTTTTTCCTTTTTTTCCAAATAAACATAGGTTTCATACCCTTGTAAGCTCTTTCTTGATGGTGACATTTATAGTGACCCTATACATGTTGCAAATGGAACCTTTGAGGATTCTATTCTATATCATCATCATATCGCCGTAGGAGATGGGTTAGGAGTTGTTTCTATAGTTGAATCAATAGTACCCGAATCTATACTACCAATGCCAGAGGCTTCATGTCGATTGGTTAAAGATGCAAAGGGATTATTCATTCTATGGTCTAGGAGACTTATAGTTGTAGAGACTTTGGGAGAGAGTGATCCAAAAAGCCTTTGCCCACCTCGAAAAAGGTCTTCAAAACCCACACAAGCGCAAATTCCTACGATAACAAAATCATCTCCTCTAGACCTACCATCAAAACCACCCCCGGAAGTACAAGTGGTGGAAATGCCACCTACCAAAAAACTCCCAACGATAACAAAACCATCTCCTCTAGACTTACCATCAAAACCACCCCCGGAAGTACAAGTGTTGGAAATGCCACCTATGGTCAAAGTGTTATATGACAAGCTCTCTAGAACGAATCGACTTGAAACCTTTTACTTCCCAACACCGAAGTCGGTTTTTGGGGTTGAAAGGTTGATCCCCATGCTATGGGCCGATTTTGAAGATGTTTTCAAGTGCGACATGATCGCGGAAACCGCAATGTCACTATATCAATGGTAATTATATTTGCGTTCATCATAACTCATGCACATTTTCAACCTCACTTACATTTTTTGGCACTTCTAATCGTTGTTTCATCCTTGAACAAGTTACTTGCATCATGCGTCCCAACATCGATCGAAGCAATGGATAGGTTTCTTGTGCCCCGATCGGTGCCAAGAGATTTTACACTCCCGGGAGGAAAGACTTGATTATCTAAAGCAAGGGTTATGGGACTCTAACAAAATCTTGTTCTTACTACCCTTACTTGAAAAGTAAGTTTCATGTTATTTTCGCAATAGTTCTAAATTTATAATTCCTTTCTTAGGATTCTAATGTATTTGTTGTAAATTATGTTTGTCGATAATATTTAGGGGACATTGGCGCTTCATCGTGGTAAATAAGACGACCAATCACGTTTATTGGATGGATCCACAACATCGATCACCGATTCCTTCGTTCGTAGAGCTCTTAAAGGATGTTTTGACTTCGGTGAATCCACGTGGACAAAGTCCTTTTCGAGTCGTGGAAGTCAAGGTAAGAAAACATGACTATTGTGTGTTGACAAGATTTTTAGACTAATACATCTAAGTTCCTCCAAAATTTTCTATTTGTCAATGTAGTATAAACGCCAACAAAATTGTTGGGAGTGCGGATACTACGTCATGTTGTATGCATTTCATGTGGTTACTTCAGTTCGACTTAACAATAGTTTTCCAACGGTGAGACACATATTCAACTTCACATAAATGCTCTTATTTTTGCGTAACGCCTAATATGCTAATGACATGAGTAATGTATATGTGCTAATGACATGAGTAATGTATATGTATGTAGATCTTCCCAAACGATATCAAGCCATACACAATCGAGGACTTGAAGGTGGTGAGAGGTAACTTTGCTAACTATGTGTTAACGATTCGGGGTTCATGCATTGATAAGGCACAATGATGTTGTTTGTTTCACTCCAACTAGTGAGTATCTAGGAAAGTTATTATAACACTTACGACATAGCTCATTGTTGGAAGCTTGTCGCTTTATTCTTGACAATTTTGTTGCTGGATTTGTGGCATCCAGATTGGTATTATGTATGGTATTTTTGGAATATATACTAGAGCATTTACACATTCTATAACTAAATAGAATGGATCCCTGTTGTGTTTCAAACAGGGTACACTCCACTAGAATATGACAGAGAGCACATCTGGTGCTGACCCGATTATGTGTTCTATTCTTATATATCAATATGGTCCCACGGTAAAATAATCAAATGCACAGTAGTCTACTACCTTTGAGACGTCGGAAGCGCAGATCCATTCAGTGATAATATCACAATCTATTTAGAAGTAGACATCGTAACTGCAGACAAACTAATGTCATTTCCCCGATAACAACGAATAGATTGAGAATCTATTAAACTAAACTAGTGCGAATACTCATGAGTAAAACATGCAAATCGAATGAAAATACGACATCGTAATTCGCTCGTAATCTATCGGATGTACCTAGGGTGATATCTATACGAACGCCCAATCTGTTGCAACAATCTTTTCTATTTACTCTAGGGTAATCATAGACAATCGATTATATTGTCGATGTCTTAGCTAGTAACCAATAGGCTGCCTTTTCTACACCGACATTCTAACAGGTCATCAATCTATTATACCGATCTGTTACTATTAACCTGTATCAAACGCGCTACAACCGAATGACATTCATACGCCGTAAATAAACCCTACTATCGGGTTTTCTGGTACAATATGCATTAGATGGATCCTTCAGTGGGACTAAACTAATAGGTAATCTATTGAGTAAATGGGTATCATCCGAATAGGATTCCAACATCGTAATGCGCTTATTCTATTGCATTTGAGAACTCTGAAACTGTTTTTCCGTCCAATTCAGTCCGGCGTCGGAATGTTGATCTATTACATATACGACTTCCCAGACCCATTAGTTTTGTTGCATCTAACACTAAAACGATTTCTGAATCTATTGTTTCAGATGTCGTAAAGCAAATCTTTTAAATCTGGGAAACATACATTTACTCCGTCTTAAACTCTATTCTATTGGGTTTAAGACGTCGAAAATCAGTCTCGGCGGTCAAAAAACGCCGAGTTTCGATATACGGCGTTGCTACTTACGGCGGGAATTTCCGCCGCTTAACGCCGATTTACCCGCCGAGACCTGTGTAGTTTTCCAGTAGTGACGTAGTCTTGAACCTCAGCATCCTCCTGCCAGATGCTGATATACGGTTCGAAGGGCTTCCCGACATAGTGCGGTGGGCGTTCAATGGTGAGCCCGTAACCGTTGGTGTATCTGATCTCATCTATATACTTCTTTTCATACTTGTATTTCTCTGGGATTTCGTCCAGCATCTCGTAGCTGCGCTTCATGTAATAACTGGAGCAAAGACTGCGTTCCCTTTTAGTGATGTTACATGCCGGAATCACCCGTTCCAAATAAAGTGCGAAATTCCCGTCCATCTCCTTCGACACTATGTATTTCTTCTCCTTCTCCTTAGCAGCAGACCCTGACCTAGACTTCTTCTCGGTGAGAGGATTCCGGCGGCTTTTCCTTGGCCGGAGAGTCATCCCTTCCGACGAGCTAGGGCCCACTGAAGATTCAGGCCGAGTAAACACGGGCGGCTGAAAAGCCTTCTTTTTCGAAGTGCCAGATTTCTTCTTCATTCCGGCCACTCAGGGTTAGATGTGCATAATTTCACTGAACCACAACTAGAGCTATTATAAGTTTTTGTATAAAATGCTTATACGAGGTTCTGGTAAAAGCGTATTTAGTGTGATTATAATTTTTGATTGGGCTAATTAATCTTCTTAGCACATGACCCTAAATGGACTGAATTATTAAATTACATCTGAAAATTCATATAAATTGTCACAAATACCATTTAAATTTTTTACTTGAAATTAAATTCAAATTCAACACCACCGCGGCTGGCCAGCCAACATATGCCCGGAGATGGTGCTTGGTGGTGCTGATCACCGCCCTTTCAAACCCATCTTCATTAGATGAGAAATTACGGTCCAGCATCATCACCTCTCCCGAACTCACTGGCGTGTACACCGCTCTCGAGAAATCTTGAAGCAACGTTGATATATAGATACAACTCATCAGCCGACGGACCTGACCGCTTCCACCTGCACACGCATGTCGACATTCCATTTTTAACAGAACATCCTCTCAACAATTTCTTCCAGCGTAGAGTAGGTGCCCATCAAAATCCTATTGCAACTTTTAGGCTTATTTTCTCCATTTTCGTTAGATTCTGCTCCAAACACAGGGAGTTTGAGGATTAAATTAAATTTTAAACAAGTGACTTTTTGTCTTTTCACTAGTCGCCGGTCAATACTTATAGGAAAATCAATTAAATTAGAAAGAATGAAAGGTTTTAATTGCACTAAACTAGATTGAAACTGTTACGGGTAAAATGGGTAATATGAAAATGGGTAAACTAGATTGAGACTCTTGAGACTTGAGAGTTATATGTGCAGTATTATCAGAATTGAGGGTTTTATAAGCAATATTTTTATAAATAAAAGAAAAGAAAGCAAAAAACAATTTAAGAAGTCAATCGTCAAATCAAGTTTCCATCACGATACTCTCGAGTCTGGGCGCACGCTTTCCCCTTCAAATTAAATCGACCATCACTGCCACCTCTGTGAGCCCGCCGCCGCAACCATCTACCACCCGCCGCCGCAACCATCTACCACCCGCCGCAACAGGTATCTATCTGCTTTCCGACACGCACAGATTTTGGGTTTTTCCAGTTGTTAGCTTATCTTTCTTCAAGTGTGTTTATTTGTTCTCAGTGTGGACTTGGTAGAGACTGTTGTAGCATTTTTTCACTTATCTTCTGACAGCTTAAAAATAGGATTCTAGACTATATTATTCTTGGTGTTGCGTGCAGATGTTGTGATTGATACAATGATACTGCAAGTATATGAAGAAAATTCCCCAGTTTCTATGTTGTTTTTCTAGTTTTCTGTTTGGATTGGTAGGATTGTAATTTTAGTTGTAAAAGTGAGTACTGGCTTAGATACTGTGTATTTTACTGTGAAATTACATACATTGCAGATGGCTCGATGGGACAAGATATTGTCTCTTCCTGTCCAAAATCCCCCGGCTTCGGAATTTTCTTCTAAAGAACTTGTATGGTCAATGGTGGAAGGTTGGCGTGACAATATAGATAGGGTTAGCCTCATCCCTTTTGCCAGGGTTGATGACTTTGTTAGGGGTGAATCTGCCAATGAAGATTGTCCTACAAGATTCCATGTTGAGGCAAGGAGAAAGCGGTCTGCTAAGATTGCTTCCAAGCCTAAAGTTGATGGAATTCTTGAATATATTTTGTAAGTCCATGTAAATTATTTTCTTGGTTTGGTTTAGTATTCAAAGAGCTAACTTCATGGAAATTTCAGGTACTGGTGCTCCTTCGGTCCTGATGATCATAGGATGGGAGGCATTGTTCGGGCTAGCAGGAGTACATACGTGCGAAAGAAGAATCTTGTTGGTAGACCAAACACAAAGAGAGGGTGCACTTGTCGTTTCATTGTCAAGCGCTTAGTTGCAGAACCCTCAGTTGCACTTATCATCTACAACCAAACTAAACATATAGATAAGAGTGGATTGCCATGTCATGGACCTCTGGATAAGAAGTCTGCTGGAACTCGAGCCATGTATGCACCCTACATTTCTGAGGATCTCCGACTTCGTGTCTTATCTCTCTTGTATGTTGGAGTTTCTGTAGAAACCATAATGCAAAGACATAAAGAGTCTGTGGAGAGACAGGGAGGTCCATGCAACCGCGATGACCTCTTAACACACAGATATGTTCGCAGACAAGAGAGGAATATTAGACGATCATCATATGAACTGGACAGTGATGATGCAGTAAGCGTCAACATGTGGGCTGAAAGTCACCAGAATTGGGTTTTCTTTTACGAGGATTTTTCTGATTCAGAGCCTTTCACTCTGGGTATTCAAACAGAGTGGCAGCTACAACAAATGATTAGATTTGGAAATCGCCGCCTAGTGGCTTCTGATTCAAGGTTCGGATCGAACAAATTAAAGGTTAGCTCTCTATCATTATATACTCTTTATCTCATTGCACTTTCAACCTGAGTTATCTTAGCTCACTCTGGCATTTGGTTTAATATTTCCAGTATCCTGTTCACAGTCTTGTTGTATTCAACTATGATAACAAGGCTATCCCAGTAGCATGGATAATAGCACCTAGGTTTGCAACCGGAGATGCATATAGATGGATGAGAGCGCTATACAACAGAGTTCGCACAAAAGATCCTTCATGGAACATAGCTGGGTTTATTGTAGATGATCCTTTGGCAGATATCCATTCTATTAGGTGAGTTTCTTATTTTCAACAGAGTTTCTTTATGAGCTAACAATAATTCTGTCTTATATGTGAAATTTTACCGCAACGTGGCTAATAAGATGTGCTTTTAACTTTTTCAATGACAAATGTATGAACTTGTATAAATATGATCCTACATTTTTGGCTTGTTTCGACGTCAAGTTGCATAGATAGAATTTGAATACTTAGTAATTTGCTAGTGGTCATGATCCCGAGTGCTGTAGCATATTACATGTTCTGTTTACTTGTTTGGCAATATAGTACTTCTTTTGCACCAATCTAGGTTCCTATACATGAACAAGGAAGTAGAAAAGGTAAATGAGTTGAGGTAAGAAAGAATGCAGAATTGCCAAAAATAGAGTTGGAATCTTAAATTACCACATGCCAAGGGAAGTGTGAACCTCAAATGAAGACATTGGAGTGGTTTTAAAAGTTTTAATAGTGTGACTCATGAAATATCTGTAATCCAGCAATAATCATCATAGAAAGTATAAAAGTTGTTAGTTTTACCCTACCAGAACATCTGCTTGAAGAGGGTACTAATTCTGAAGTCTGAAGAGTTGTATAAAGTTGGTGCTAACTGTAATAGATCTCTTAGCAATTAGTTATAGTTGGAGCTAAATCATCTCTACTGCACTACTGAATGGAACTTAGCATGCTTAGACGCTGACATGGTTAATATAAGTATATTCTCTTACAGTCTCATGGTGTTGTACTTACTCATCTGTGATCTTTGGCTCTCAGTGCTACTATAATAAGGGATAAAACGTCGTTTGTTCCATTTCTTTGGGTGAATTTGAAGTTGCAATACTTTAAAGGTTCTAATAATATTTCAAGTGACAGCCAGGAGGTAGTTGTAGTTTTCTGTTTGCTTAAGCTAGTTCTGGACTATTTGGTGCTCTTCGCTAGTTGGTGTAAATCAAAATGCTTTGCTTTAAGCTTGCTCAGTATTTGGTGCTTATTATATCATGCAGGTGAAGTAGGTTTCATGAGGGATTTTTGCTTTTATTTTTAGCTTAAGGGTTGTAGTGTAGTGCATAGTCCTAAAGTCTGATAGACTGTTATGTACATCAGATAGCTAAAGTACAAACAGTGATTTCAAACTTTTACAAAAAGCTTGTTCCTGCTGGTTCTTCTTGGAAGATTACTTATGTCACTGAGCTTTTGTTAACTTTCACTCTCTTGGTTTGGTGAACTTATTTTCCTTCATTTCCAACAATAAGAATTTAATAGCGATTTGTTGGGTTGATTTCTCTTGGCTTGTGTGGTAATTGAGCAAGTAGTATTGTGTGTGTTTGAGCTAATCAACATTACTTGAATTAAAAAATTATTAGCTGGTTTTATCTGTTGCCCATATGATAATTTTCTTAGATAAATTGAAATCTGTGACTTCTACTACTCTCGTGTTTTTGTTGGCGCTGTTAGTATTTATGTCCTCTTTCTATCTTGCTCAGAGATGTCTTCCAGTGCTCCATATTGATATGCTTTTGGCGAGTTCGTCATGCTTGGCACAAAAACTTGATGAAGAGGTGTTCAGATGTAAACAAGCGTACAGTCATTTCAAAAAAGCTTTGTGAGTCTGTCTCCAATATATGCAAGGGACATGGGACTGCAAATGTGTTTGATTCTATATTGGAATATTCCAACGATGCTTCTGATTTTGTTGATTACTTCAAATCAGTTTGGGTTCCTAGAATGGGTATGCTGAATTGTTAACAGTTATTATATATTTAAAATAGTTCATTTCTATCGAATATGCTTCTCCATCCTGTTGGTCAAATTGTATAGGTTGCTGCTGGTTTTGCTAATTAACTTGGGTTTGTTTTGCTTACCAATAGGTTTGTGGATTGAAGCACTAAAGAGTCATCCTATTGCAAGCTATGAAACCTCGGCAGCGATGGAATCCTATCACCATCTATTGAGACTAAGGTTGGTTAACGAGAGAGACAACAGCGTATACCAACGCACTGACTGGTTGGTTAATAAACTGGGTACCAAAGTGCATTCTTACTTCTGGCTGGATGAATATTCAGGAAAAAGTGATTTTGCACGATACTGGAAGGATGAATGGTTCGATGGTCAAACAGCTTGGAAGAAATCACTGGAAATCCCAGATTCTCATGTTATCAGGGAGAGTAAATGTGCTAGAATTGTCGACCTGGAAGATCCAGATGTCATTTACAACGTATGGAATCCTGGTTCAGAATATGCACTATGCGACTGTGATTGGGCAAATGCTGGAAACTTGTGTGAGCATGTTTTCAGAACCATCAGATTCTACCGTGATAAGAAAATTGTCGGGCCATCTGTGAGCATGGTCCAGTACCACCAGGCTTTGACTAAGATTCTACATTGTGCACCATACAGTTCTTTGCCTCGTGATTATGCTGTCGCTTTAGCAGTCTGGGTGCAGATGCAGTTGGATGCCCAAATTGGTCAGCATAGTAGTTCACGGGCATCAAATTCTGTTATGGAAGAGTCGAATCATGGTGCCTTGGCACTCAGCGAGAAATCCCTTCCAAATGGTAATGAACAGAGCAATGCCGTAATTGAAATGGAAACTATGTCTGAAAATGATACCGAGGTGGAGGTTTCTTGATATCGATTGAGGCTGGAACATGAAATCGCAGTCTAGATGGAATCAGGGTGATCCAGAATGACAGCCAGAGAGAACTGAAAGCCGACATGTTTAGGGTAATAATGCTAGATCGATCCAAATATTAGGTGATCATCGTTTAACTGAAATCTCTGCAGTTTCTGGGCTGATGGGATTGAATAGTGGGATAGTATTTATCTTTCATGTGTATATTAAATAGCAGAGTATTTCGTAAAAAAATGTAATTAATATTTTGAAACGAGAGCATTTAAATGATGATTAAATTAGTCTTTTTCATATTTGAATATGCGTGGACTGTCAATATGTGGTAACATTTTGTTGGATTCTAGAAATGAAAAATATGCATCTTATTTCCTAACGAATTTTACAAGAATATATCCCCGACTTTATACATAATGCATGAGACTCTAGTCCGACTCTTTTATCGATTCTGAACTAATTTCAAAAAAGAAAAAGTATGGAATAAGAATTATCCAATGTAATTAAGAAGAGGATCAAGTTGAGTTGACTAGTAGTGAAAACCCGTCAACGAACCTACCTCAGGTACAATATGGGACATCTAATCAATTCCGCTTTGGCCACATGTTATGTCTGTTGGGCAAATGCCGACTAATTACCTAACCATCTCCATCAACTTTTAGATATTATTACGAGTTAATCTAATATAATTATCTACGTCCATTAAATCTAATCATACTTTACTGTATTTTACTAATTTCATATATTGAGTGGTCGAAATATTCACCATGCTTGCTGCTTAATTAGAGAGGAATGAAAATCCCATTTACACCGATTTGGATGCTCCCCTGTTTTGGACACCGTAAATGCAATTCCCATTTCTTGATTGAACACTTTGAAAAACTTAACCCGGAGAATTAGATGAGAAATGATTTAAAATGATTCGTTTGAGAGAATTCGAAACTCTAACCCGCTAAACGAGACTTGACTTCTGACCAAGTGGAGTAGAGCACTTGGTTATCGATCTCCATCCATTTGATTATTGGCATATGTTGGTTGAACTACTAATTCACATGATTTCCTTTACATATATATCATCAGATCTCTATTATTCTTATTTGAACCAACTACTCAAGCATGCTCTCTTAACCCATTTTTATTGAACTGGAACATAGTAAAAAAAAAAACTAAATCGAGCAATAGTATAATAATGATTATAATTAATAGAATGTTATCAAATTAAAATTGAATAAACTAAATATGGTATTCTATTAACACTTTGTATCTAGCAGCACAACCAATTAGCCTAGCTACTTTTTTTTTGAGCAAACCACCATATAGTGGTGATATTATATTGGGCATCCCAAATCTCAAAAAAGAACCGAGATACCGAGATACAACTATGATACACCTATGCACCCGAGAACAAACCTAAGTGTACGGAGGTAAACTCCCAAAACATTGGTAAATGCTCAAAAGAATAGGAACTAAAGTCCTATACAAAAGAATGTAGGTATGAAAATACTAGGACCTATTAGAGAATTGCTAGGCAAAACTCAAGGCGATCCCAATAAAAAACATACTGTACTCATATATCTATGTGTATGGGTCTGTGAGTCCCTAAGTAGCTATTACAGTAATCTGCAGGGGACTAATTACATGTGATTTGTAGAAGTTGTTAGCTTCCAAAACTTTGATGTCCAAGCTGAGAGATGATGTCTGTGATCTGAAAAAGTGTATGGCAAGCTCCAAGTCTCTTCCATTAATGATTATCTGCATTAGGAGCAAACAGAAGAGAAACTGAGAGCAGTATCAATTCAAGGAGGGTGCAATCTAAGAGTAGGAGTACCCTCCTTATCTAATATGTAAAGTCCTAAAACAGAATGCGGCAAAGACTGAGCAGAGTGAAAAACAGAAGATTGCTTAGTCAAAATGGCATGCTTAGCTAAAGCATCTGCAACAGTATTTGCTTCCCTATATATATGATGAATATCAGAATCTGGACATGCATGTGCAATATCATGTACTAGGAAAAACAGTCTCCAAGGAGCAAGCTCAGGATTTTTGATCATTTTTGTTGCTTGCTTACAATCAGATTCATATGAGACTGGGAGGCTCATTTCAGTACTTAACTTTATACCCAATCCTATTGCTAATAATTCAGCATACAGTGGGGACATTGACTGAGTATAAACATTTTTGGCTACTACTAGGTTCCCAATAGAATTTCTAAATAATTATGCCTAGCCCTGTTGCATCAGATTGCCAAGAGGCATCTGTATTCACTTTAAAATGAGTTTCAGGCTTGGATCAAGAAATTTTGGAAATCCTAGGTTTTGGAGGTTTGAAAAACTTTGGGAAATAGCCATTGTCTGCATGTTCCAGGTCATGCACTGAATGAATATAGAATGGCTTTGCTACAAAGGAGTCATATATCATTGCTTTAATCTCGTGAAGGATACCTGGGACAGAATGAGACATATTATCAAAGATAAATCTGTTTCTCACTTTCCACAATATCCAACATGAAAAAAGAGCAATGTTATGTATCAATATTGATTGTATAGCAGAGATACCAGGCCTGAATAAATAGTGAGATATTCTGTTCCAAATGGTGGAAAAGGGAGGAGTCTTAATGCCAATGAATGAGTTTACTCCCTCCCAGATCTGAACAGCCAACTAACAATTATTGAAGTAATGTCCTAAGAATCTAAATTGTTACACTTAGATACCATATTGAAATCATAGTATGACAGAACATTATCAAATGGGAGCAAAGAGTTCAGATTTTTCCACATAAAGATAGATATTCTTTTGGGAATTTTTACATTCCACAATTTAGAGAGAGATGCAAAGGTACCTCTCTTTGGCCTGATCAGATTATATGTAGACTTGAAATTAAAGGCTCCAGTGGTGGCAGGCTTCCATATTAGCCTATCACTCCTATGTTCATGAATGACTGCCTCCTGTAAAAATTCAAGTGGAGAATATCAATGAAGGGAGAAATAGTAGGGATATAAACATGCTTCCGTTCTACAAATTCAGCCACAGAACAGTTAGCAGGGATGGAAGTAAGGTGGAGGTCTAATAAATCTGTTATAGGACCATGGTCAGTCCAATTGGAATGCCAAAAATTACAGTTTCCCTGACCATGTATAACTCTGGAGTTCAGTTCACAGATTTCATTAACCTCACATATTCTCTTCCAAGTGTGTGAAGTTTGTGAGGATTTGGGAAGAGAAGCTATAAAAACAGTCCATGGAGCAGAGGCTTGCTGGTATTTCCACTAGAGTTTAGCTGAGAATGCTGTAACAATAGTTTTTAAATTCCTAAAACCTAGTCCATTCTCAGCTATAGGATATCACATATCATTCCAATTCTTCCATGATTTCTTTGGTTTATCTTTAACTGATCCCCAGAAGAATATAAAAATTCTTCTTCTTATCAGTTTCATGATATGCACAGTTGGCTTCATAACTGGCCAATAATGTTGAGATAAAGAATAGATGCAAGAGTTTATCAAAATAAGTTTAGCTCCAGAGGACAGCCATCTATTCTTCCAGTTCAGTAGTCTACTGTCTATCATCTCTATCAGAGGCTGAAAAAATATGTTCTTGATTCTACCAGAGAAAATGGGAACACCTAGATATTTAAAGGGAAAGGATCCCTTTTTCATTCCAAGAATTGTGTTCACATCTCTAATATTAGCCACAAAAGCATGCTTACTAATATAAAAATTACTCTTGTCATAGTTAATTTTTTGACCCGAGACAGTCTCAAATACAGCAAGAAATGATTTCATTTTAGTAATATTAGCTTTGCTAGCTTGCATAAAAATGACAGTATCATCAGCATAAGACAAATGTGAGATTAAGGAGGCAGATCTAGGCAAGTTATAGTACTGTAAGCTTCCTATCTCAAATATATATGCCAGACTTCTAGTGAATGCCTCTGAAAAGATATTGAAGAGAAAGGGAGAGAGAGGGTCACCTTGCTTGATGCCCTAGTTGCCGGAAAAAACCAACTGGACTACCATTAACTAAAACTGAAAACCATGTCTGGGAAAGATTTTTCATGATGAAATATATGAACTGACCATGGAATCCAAATTTTAAGAGTACAGTTGTGAGGAATTTCCAACACACCCTATCAAAAGCTTTCCTAAGATCCAGTTTTAAAATGCAGTTGGGACATCTACCTTTTTTATCCAGAAACCTAACCATTTTTTAAAGATAGAGAACATTATTACTAATATCTCTATTTTTTAAAAATGTAGTTTGATGTGAGGAAATGATCTTGTTCATAAGAGGTTTCAGTCTTTCCATCAAAACTTTTGAAATTTTTTTATTGATCACATTGGAAAGACTGATGGGTCTGAAATCATTGAAAGATGATGGGGTTTGATCTTTAGGTATAATGGCAATCCAAGTGCTAGCAATTCTTTTGGGAATGTCAGAACTGGAAAGAAAATCATTTACTGCTTGCAATAAATATACCTGTATGAAATCCCAACTTTTGATGTAGAATTGAGTAGTGAATCCATCTGGTCCAGGGCTGCTTTGTTTATTTAGGGAGACAACAATCTCCTTCAGTTCCTGCAAAGATACTGGTTTTAACAGTTCAAGATTGTCATCTTGATTAATTAGTTTTGGGATCTGGGACAGAAAATGAGTATAAAAAATTCTCTGGTCAGGATTGGTATCTGCTGTAAGCAACTCAGAGTAATATGAGATAGCTTCAGTTTCAATAGATGAAAAATCATCAATCCACTGACCAGTTGAATTTTGAATTTTAGTAATGGTCAGTCTTCCCTTCCTTTCCCTCACTGAGTTATGAAAGAATTTAGTATTATCATCCCCTTCTTTAAGCCATTTAACTTTTGATTTATATTTCCAAACATGATTTTGTTCTTTAATGGCTCTAGAAATGTCAAATTTAGCTTGTTTGAGACTGTCCAAAAGTATTTCATTTTGATCAGTGTCATAAACTATTTCAGTAAGTCTTAGTTTCTCTTCAGGAAGTACAACATTTTCATGTAGGTTACCAAAAACATCTCTATTCCAGATTTTCAGGCATTGTTTAAGTCTGAGAAGTTTAAGATAGAAACCTAACATTATAGTAAAGCCTATACTAGGTTCCCAATTTTCTTTCAACACATCTAAATTTTTTTTCTCTTTTGAGCCATGTGTTCAGAAATCTGAAGGGCCTAGGAGCTGACTTAATATCACTACCAACACTTAAAAATAGGGGACAATGATCACTAGAAAGTTTACTCAATACAAGAATTGAAGAATTAGGAAATTTAGAGTTCCACTGTGCAGTACATAAGCCTCTATCTAGTTTCTGAATTGTAGGAATTTTCTTTCTTCCACTAGGACTGAGATCAAGGGGAAGCTGATATCTACCATTAGACCATGTAAATAAATTACCTATTGTATTAATATGCTCCAAAGGCATGTCATCAATGAATTTAGTAAAATCCCTGATACTATGAAGGCTTGGAGTGAAGGGACCTTTGTACTCAGAGATTGAAATAATTGCATTATAATCTCCAATAAACATGGTCTCAGGGTTGGTTATTTTCTGAAGATCAATCCAAAGATTATCCCTCTCTTTCCTTGTTCTCAGTCCATATACAAAAACAACATCCATTGATGCATTTAATTTTTGCATGTGGACTGAGACATGGAGAAATTGAGGGTTATCTAACTTTAAGTGCAAGAGGATATCATTTCTCCAAAAAATTCAGATTTGCTCATTTTGTGCAGACATACAGTTCTGATAACCTAGAATTGTTTTGTAATAATCACACTTAATATTCTCATGCATAGCTCAATTAAGCAGATTATATCAAAATTATAAGTGGCAGTTAGCTCCTGTAATCTTTCAAGTGAAGTTTCCATACCTCTGACATTCCATACAAGGAATTTATTATTCAGGGTTGTACTATTCATTTAAGATTTTCGGGAGGGATATTTGTTATAGAAACAGAAACAATCTGATTTAATTGAGTAAAATATGTTTGATCACATGTGCTTTTTTAGCTAAAAGTCTAGTAGACTTTCTCACCTGGGCTGTGTCTACCTGTTTCTCATTTTCTTGATGCAAAGGGGTAGATGTTTCCTGTTGCTGTGAATTAGGTTGCTGACTTTCACCGTCATCCACATTCATTATTTCTTCCTCTTCTTCAGGAATCAAGTCCTGTAATGGTAAAAATCTATTCCTCATATTCTTTTCCTGAGAGAAGAACAGAAGTTTGTTAGTAGAGAGAGGGGAAAGAGAGATGGAGAATTGCTTATCTGTAGGCATTGAAGAATCATCCTTGGCATAAGATTTTGGTTTCTGATTCTTCATGAGCCAGGCCTCATCCTGTGTGGATATCAAAGAGGGTTGAGCACTGGATTTTCTGGAGTTTCTGTAGTAGAGATTTCTTCCAAGTGAGGAGAGGGACTTGATGAGTATGAGCAGGAATTAGAGATGAGAACCAAGTCCTTTTGAGGAGTATTCCAGTATCATCGGAACTAAGTATCATTTTCTCTTTTCCTTTGTCAAGAGTAGGTATCTGTGGGTACTATTGTTGGGGCTTCTTCACATATATCATCTGGCCCTGAGCTTTAAACAATCTGTCCTTTTCTTTAATGGTTAATCCAGAACCTCCTTCCTTAGGCTTAGGAGAGTGAGAGAGTTTGGGAGGAGGGTTTGGAAGCTTTGCTCTAGTATCAGCCTCAATAGGGACTCTTTGATGGTTTCTAAGCTTAGGGTTTGCAATCTTACATTGGTCTATGGAGTGACCTAGCTTCTGGCAGTGTGAGCAGTAATAAGGTAGCTGTTCATATAGAATTTCAAGATCTGTTAATAAGCCAGACATCCCTTATTGTAATCTCAGTGTGCAACTTTTTTTGCAAATCAATTTCAATGCACAATTTCACTGATGAGGGCCTAGTCAGGGTAGAAGTAGCATTATCCATTTTGATGAACTTGCCTATTCTATTACCAATGAATTCCAAATAGGAACATTAGGTATTGTTACCCAAATGGGGACAACTGAAGACTCTGTGCCACGGATGAAGTCTGTAGACCATTTTAGCGCCTTCATTGGAACTCCCTTGAAACTCCATATGCCCTTTAACCAGCACCTCTGGTAATTTTCAGATTCTTGGAACCTGATCAGGATACGCTTAAAGTCCAGTGATCCTATCTGAAACTTTGAACTAAAACCTTTTGATTTGAAAGCAGCGTTCAAAGTCTCCATAGATGGCTTGCCATTATCAAATTTGCTGACCAGAGTATACCTGTAGTGTTCAGCTAGTTGGGAGGCTTGCTCCGGCGAGACTATACAAGCGATTTTTCCTTTGAACTCTCTGATTGGATGAATTTCAGGGTTAGAGGGAAGGAGTGGTGAGATTGAGGACGGTTTATCAGTCACGGCTTGAGCAAAAGATCGAAAAGGGGCGTTGCCACCGCCATGAAAATGGTTGTGTTGTTTTTGTTTCAGATGACACTATTACAAATTTGGCCTGAGATAACACTTTAGGCGCAACACTTTTTAAAGTGTTGCACATTCTATTAGATGGCAACACATTTCAAAAGTGTTGCAGTTGCAAAGATTAATGCAACACTTTTTAAAAGTGCAGTTGCAAAGTCTAATGCAACACTTTTCAAAAAGTGTTACAGTTGTAATTGCTAGTGTAACACTTTTTAGAAGTGCTATAAATATTTTAAGATATCGCAACACTTTGAAAAGTGTTACCTATTTTAATTTAAGGTGCAAACAACACTTTAGCAATGTTGTATATAAGTATGAGAAAAACAACTATACTTTACCATTCTACTTTTTTATTAAAAACAACCCTAAACCTAAAAAAACAACTACACTTTACAATTTTTTAATACTTTTAAATTCTAAAATGTTTTTATTTTTTAATTTTTTTTTGAATAAATGTTTTTATTAAATGCTAAAAAGTTAATGGAAACGTATTTACAAGGATGTGTTTCTTGGAGTAAAAAACAAAGTTCTTAGTATTTAATACGTCTCTTAAAGTTAATGGAACGTATTTTCAAATTGTTAGTATTTAAAGGTACATCAAAACTCTTCTTAGTTTTTTTTTAGTAATGTGAGATGGTAAATGGTACAATAATTAAAGGATCCACTGTGTAAATAAAAAGTTAGCCACAATCCCTGTTTTTCCAATCCTTTTTCTTCTTAAACCGCCGGCGATTCAACCAGCAGCTGCGAGTGCGATGACGGTTCGACGACGTCTCAGTGCGGCGTGCGGTGAGCGACGACGAACCACACGAGGCTGAGATCGTACGAAAATCGATGGTGACGGCTTGTGCGTCGATCAGAAGCGCTATCGATCTCTGTTAATCTCCGTCGTATTTTCAATCTCTATCGCCGTCTCTACCCCGGCAACTCCACTCCACGGAACGCACCGATATGGAGAAGTTCAATTGAAATTGTCCTTGTTGGGGTGATTTACAGGAAGGCTAGCGATTCAGATTCTGAGGTATGAAATGAAAGACATTATGAGCATAAGTTCCGAGTTATTGTATCTTCATGTGTATTTAAATTCATATATATGCAGAATTTGTGTATCAAATTGTGTTCACAGCAGCATTATGAACAAAAGACTGAAGAACAAGGCTTAAATTATGAGAGTTGTTTTGAGCTTAGCAGTATTAAGATCGTTGAACTAGAATACATTGTTATTCGGCTATCTTTGTGCTTCTATTTTCAGTTTCTGATATGCTTGCTGAGTAATTATATTGTTAGTTCTATAGTATAATGATCAGTAGAAAGTACATATGTTTTTGATGTTCTGATCAGTAAAACTGTTTTTTTATGCTTTGTTTAGGATAAAGAACTTATTAAGTCTCCGGCCTTTGAAGAGTTACAGGAGAGGAACACAAAGGATGAAAGGAATCTCTCTGGCGAGGTAGTATTAGGCCATCCGCTGAAGAGGTTGTTCTGCAGGTGTCTTGTTTGGCCTATAGCTTAATAATCTTCAACTGCAGCAGTAATGTCCCAGGAAAAGCCTTTTCCCTTGGTATTTTATGGTCTTGTAGAATGCATATTGATTGGCTTTCGAGGTCCCATCCACATATGGAAGGTAACTTAATCTCCTCCCAGAAATAAATTGCCATCTAATAATATGGTTGAAATAAAGTAAAATGTAATATGTATGTGTGAGACTTTAGATGTCGGGCTTTTATGAATTTGAGAGTTCAAATGGTAAATCTGATACTGAATCTTTTTGCCCTATGGTTAAATTATTCAATATCCTCACAGATGTTTGATGTTTGTATGTTTTTGTATGCTCCGATATGAACTCCTTCTATTGGTATATTAAGTCAGGCTAATATATACCGGAAAGAGTTGAACCTTTTGTGGTACAGTTAGTACTCTAGATTGTTCTGCTTTCACGGTTCACGAATGGAGAACTAGGGTTTTGAATGTTGTATCACAGATTCATTGCCTGTGCTTATTGCTATGTATTCGTTATTCACCTCTTTGAAGATTTAGGCTTTTGTATTGATCCTATCTAATGAGATGTTGATATTTCAAAAAATTGAAGTAATTGAACTATATTTTATCTTTATTCTTAGTTTGTTCAAGAAAGAACTGATTTGCTTAGAATCCAAGTATACATAATAGATCTTTGAGGCCAGATATGTTGTCATTCGGCCACAAAGAACTGAGTCACCTTTACAATTTGTAGCCGATGAAAGTTTTGTTCTCTGATGATATGTGCATACGTTTTAATCCTGCTTTTATGTTTCTTGAACACAGGGAACATTGGAGAAGCCTCGACTTAGTGGAGTCTCAGCTTTCTTCATTGCAGAAGATCACTCAATCACTGGTTTTGCGAGATACAGGCACAGTGGAATACAAATGACTATTCAGGGTACGAAACATTTTCCAATCTTGTTGAATAGCTGAGGTAGCGGACCACTTTTTTACTCTGCAGAATGTAATCTTATAAAGAACGATATTGAACAGCTATGCATGTCAAAGTAATATTATATACACATTATTTGTGAGCTACTCTGTAACAACAACATACTACTATTTCTTTTATGAGATTTGTGATGTCCGTGTTTTGGTTATGCTATTATGCTATTTTACTATGTTGGTCTAATCGGATACTTTGTGTGTCTGTGCGTGGTAAGTTCAGCTGATAAAATTGTATAATGCTATCTGAAATTTGCAGTCATGAAATGAGAGTTGGAAGTATCATATGGATTCACTGGTGTGGAGGTTTTCTGAAGAGCTGCATTAGGGAGATGGGTGGCAGCCCTAAGAAGGAGATTGAGGAAAGATGAAATTCTGGTAGCCCTAAAGAAGAAGCTGGAGAAAAAGGATGAATTTTCGCAAGGGCTTCTAGAGAGAGAGAGATCTGCAGATGACTGATGTGCAAGAAATGATGAGAGACAATGCAAAACAGGAAGTTATGAAGGACTATGAGATGATGATGATGATGTACAAGAAGTGATGAAAGAGGGAAATGCAGATGAAGATGGTGTTTAGGATGTGAAGGTCATCAAAGTAAGAATTCTGTTCGAAAATCTTGTCGCAAAAAAAGTATGTTGTTTTATACTGAAAAATCAGCCTTGTTATTGTGCAGCCAAGTGCGAGAATCAACCTCGCAGCTATCATGGAATCACTGAAGAAATAATTCTGCATAGACGGCATTTGTCGGCACAATGGAAGTTGCTCTCTCTTAATGATCCCCAGTGGCAGCCTTTCACAACTTTACCAATTGAGGGCAACGGCGAATGTGAGGTAATGTGATTCTTTTCATGCCACTTTAGTCGATATATTCAGTGAAAGTCTGTTTCTTGCATCATAGAAGGTTGATAGTTTTTTAATTTTATCACTAATTGTTACAGGAAACTCTGGACATTGATAATGGAAGGCTTGCTATGCTGATGTTCTAGATGAACGATGAAGCTGATGGCATTTGATGAGTGATGAAGCTGATCTTAATGATGGCATATGAAAGCTAAACTTTGGAGGAGAAGTTGTAAAGGAGGGATGCAGTACTGCTTAAGCTGGTTTGTAGCAGACTGGAAGTGGAATGTGTGTAGGAAATGTTTAGGTCCAGTTTGTAATTTTCAAAAACTTGATGGGTTCATTTTTTAATATACAGAGTTTATGAGGATTTTTGTTATTTATTGAAACCCTGGGTCCTTTCATAATTAAAGTGAACCTTTTAGTCACTTTTGTAATTTCAGAAACTATGCGGGTCAATTGATAATTTACTAGAATTCGGTAGAAGTGTTGCACTAGACTCTGCAGGAACTGCTACCAGACTTTTTCCAAAAGTGTTACGTTAGGTTTCCAGAAGTGTTGCCCTAGATTGTAATAAGTGCTACCTTTAAAAAGTGTTGCCTCAGCTCAATCTTTGTAGCACTTGTAGGAAGTGTTTCCATAGACATGATAAGTGTTTCATTAGACCTAAGGCAATGTCGCCTAATGCAATGCTTTTAAAAGTGTTGCATTAGACATAATGCAACATTTTTAGTATCTAAAGTAACACTTTTGAAGTGTTACAATAGGTCTAGTTTGTACTAGTGTGAATTTCAATGTCGGCAACGGAAAGAAAAGTGACTTTTTTGCGATTTGCATATGTTTAGGAAAGAAAGGTAGAGAGAAGGAGGAGAGAATTAAGTTGAATTAGCCTAGCTACCTGTCTACCTCATCCCACTACATATTTTTATTTATTTGTAAGAGTTAAGTGGACTGTACCCAATCTTAATATTAAATCATTATTTTTTTCTTCTAAATTTTGGTCTAACTTTTCAGTTTAATATTTCATCTTATAATTTTACCTTTTGCTCATTTTAAGTTTAATTAATGTGATTTCGATTATGATTTTAATTCTTCCTTTTTGTATTTCAAGTACGATTTGGTTTATTACTTGAAAAATCGCGCATTACACATGCTAGATTAACAAAAAAAAAAAAATTTATTTTCTGACTCTAAATTCAGTATTTTTTTTGTTGCATGTCAACAAATATATCTTTAGCTAGATAGCTTGAGTGAGAATGTGAGACTATGTATAATTATCATTATTTGAAAAAAAGAAAAAAAAGGTTAACATTTATGATCCATACACTAATATAATTGATTCAAAGATAATAAATATTTCATATACAGTTAAACCTCGATTAATAAATATTCGATAAATGAATAATCTCGCTAAATGAATAAGTTTTCCCGGTCCCGACTTGGGCTAAGGGGCTACATGAATAATCTCGCTAAATGCATTAATGAATGAATTTTTTTAATCTTTAAAGACCCTATGTAAATATAAATGAATAATCACCACATTTCATACGTTATATATATATATATATATATATTAAAAAGACTGTTTTCAATCAATAATGTTCATATATAGAATAAATCATTCTATTACAAAAAAGGTTTTATAGTTTTTTGCTCTTTTTTCCCACCAAAATTCATCTCATCCTTGATTTTTCCTAGCGCAAACAAAATTTCGGGAGTATTATGCTCGTGTTGTAGAAAGTAGTTTTGTAAGGTGATCATTGCTTGATATGTACTTAGTCCATATACACACCTTAGTTTGTAATGTACGTTACATTTTCTAATACTCTAGATATTCCATAAAATGCATAACATGTATTCTTTTTAATAGTTTTAAATAAATGCACATATGTACATTTTTATACTTAGCACACATATGCATATAATTCATGTAATACTAATATAATTTCTTCAATACTGTCTAAATGAATAATTTATTCGTTTTTCGATAAATGAATAATCTCGCTAAATGAATATTTTTTGATGGTCCCAAAAATATTCATTTATCGAGATTTAACTGTACATAGTAGACAGGAAAGTTGATGCTGGCGAATTCTTCTTAATTACTTCCAAGTCCACACTAATTAACAGTTGATACAAATCCACATACGTTGCAACTTGCAACTGAAGACTTTTCAAAGTTCCACCATGCAACAACTTTTTCCACAAACTTTTAAGGATGGTTCAACTTTTTCCACAACAAGATAAATGCCAACACGCTATAAAAGCAGGCAAGCATCTGATCATCACCACAAATCCTCACAGATCTCATCATGAAGACCCTAAATTCTCTTTGCATTTTTGCACTCCTAATCTCGGTCTCCCTTTTCTCGTCTTGCACCAATGCAACCCAGTTCACGGTTCGCAACAACTGCCCGTACACTGTCTGGGCAGCGGCATCTCCCGGTGGCGGGCAGCGGCTGGAGAGTGGCCAGACCTGGAGCTTCAATGTGAACGCCGGCACCAAAGGCGGCCGTGTCTGGGGCAGAACCGGTTGCAATTTTGACGGAAACGGCCGCGGGAACTGCCAAACCGGCGACTGCGGCGGCGTTCTCCAGTGCACCGGCTATGGCCAGCCGCCAAACACGCTCGCGGAATACGGGCTCAATGGCTACATGGACCTCGACTTTTACGACATCTCTCTGGTCGACGGCTTCAACGTTCCGATGGTTTTCAGCTCTAATTGCCGCGCAATCCAATGCACCGCCAACATTAATCAGGAGTGCCCCGGCGAGCTCCGAGCTCCTGGAGGCTGTAACAATCCTTGCACGGTTTACAAGACCGATCAGTACTGCTGCAACTCAGGCAACTGCGGGCCCACTGATTTGTCTAGGTTCTTCAAGGCCCGGTGCCCCGACGCGTACAGCTACCCGAAAGATGACCCGACCAGCACCTTCACTTGTGGAGGCAGTGGTAACTATGGGGTTACCTTCTGCCCTTGAAGTGATTAAATAAATGAGTTACTTGGTAATCTGGTAGCATGCATCATTCATGCAAATATATGCCCCATGCGAGACTTGTTGCATAGTCTAGATATACATGGGTGGAAAAGCAATAATTGCAACACTTTTATCTATGTATGTGCGTGTAAGTGTACTCGTAATGTTATTACATGATTTTAAGCTCCCTTATAAATATTTATGCTAAAATTTAAACTCAACCCAATAATATTATGAATCATAAATGGGCGGAATCAGAAATTTATTTTACGGTAGACTTACCCTAGTTCTCACTGAATAATTCAACAGAGAACAGTAATTTAAGTATGGACGTTGGATTTAAGGGTAGACACCGGCCTAGTTGGGCTCTCACGTGGTTTCACCACTGATCACAAAATCTTTTTACCCAAATTCAACATACCCCTCAATTCCTCTCCTTTTGTCTCACCCCTAAGAAAACATATATTTTCGAAACTAATTTAAAAAACAATGAAAAGGGCAAATAGTTTTTGGTTTGACAGTCAGCGGCCCAACATGAAACTATGTCTAATCCGATACATGATGGAATTCCAACCCCCCCCCCAGAAAACCAAACCTACAATAACGTTGGAATAATCTGGAAACATAATATCGGCAACTTATTTCTACTCTTACCCATTCTTCCCATATCACCCCTTCATACTCCTACCTCAAACCAGAAACTACCAGTACTCTAGTTTGCAAAAAAGCTGAGCATTCTTCCCATATCATCCCTTCAAATTCTCAAACCAACACAATAGATACTTCCAAACGAACCGAGCATTTCTTCCCATATCGTTCCTTTAAGTTCTACCAATAAATAGCTATTTCCAAAAAATAAGAGCATCAAAAGTTAGAGCCAACTAAAGTTGAACGTTTTTGGATTGCCTTTTTGGTGGTTCTTGGTTTCAACACCAATTTCACATGGTTGGGAGACGAAACTTTTCAAATGGGCAAAGGCAGTGTATCGTCCAATGGTTACTTAAGAAAGCGGGTGTTCGTCAAGGTCGAGGGAGAGAAAGAAAAATCAAGGATGTAGCAGAGAAGTTCGGGGTCAGTAGATGGACCATAGCCCGAATTTGGGCAATAACACGTCAACAAATAGACGAAGCATACATGCCAGTGTCAACTCAAAGCATAACGGAAAACCGGGAAGCAAACCCTTGCAATTCAAAAAGAAGCTGGCATGGAAATTCCATTCAACAAAATAATGACAATTAGAAGCCTTTCCGTAGCCATCAACATGAATAAAAGTTCGCTGCATCGGTTCATACAAAGAGGATTACTAAGGGGTCACTCAAATAAAATTAACTCTCTTTTCCAGGTTGACTTGGTCTCTACCAAAGCTAGCATTCAACGGTTCAACAAATACATCAAGTATCAAAGACATGTACCACGTTGTTCACATCGACGAGAAGTGATTTTACCTAAGCCGATCAAAAGTTAACTACTACATACTTCTTGAAGAAAGAGAACCAGTGAGGACATCAAATTTTGACATATTGACAAAATCATGTTTCTATGTACTGTGAGCAGACCGATCTTCGGAGCAGATGGTGAAGTGATTTTTGATGAAAAAATTGGGTTGTTCCCTCTTACAAGAAATGTACCAGCAAAGAAGGAATCAAAGTATAGGCAAAGGGGAACCATGCTCACTAAAACCATTTCAAAAATTACCCGTAAAATTAGCAGGGAGTTCATGATCAATCATATTATACCAGCAATAAAGGCCAGGTGGCCAGCAAGTTGCAGCAAAAGAATTGAGATTCAGCAGGACAATGCGCCTTCTCATGTCAAACCAGACGACATAGAATTTATGGCTATTGCATCACAGATGGTTCCGAACTCTACAACAATTGCCAGCCTCCTAAATCCCCTGACCTTAATATCTTAGACCTCGGTTTTTAGAGGCATGCAGTTCTTACAGATTTAGAAAGCTGTTTACTCAGTCAGTTCACCACTTCAAGTAGTGAGAGATGTTTATGATTCAATGGAGGCAGGTACATACCTAAGTTTTCTTGATATTACAGAACTGTATGATTGAAATCATGAAAATAAAAGGGCGTAATAATTAAATTTTCTACACAAGCATAAAGATAGATTACAAAGAGAAGGAATCCTTCCATTAAATCCGATTGTGGACCTTGATATGATCAAAGATGTTATTGAATATATGATGCTCAACCAGAAGACCGATGGACTTGAAAAGTTGATGGTTTCAATGGGGTATAACTAAACAGACACTAGCTCTAGTTCTAGTGCAGCAGTTTAATATGCTCTGTAATATGCATGTAATAGTTATCTATTAACTCAGTCTTACTTTTGTAGATAGTGTAACAACCACACATTGCTTTTTGTGTGTCATCATGTTCATTGGATAATCTATGTTTGTACTTGTATGCATTATAAAGCAATATCTTGCTACTACATTATTTATTTTCTAGGGTGAAAGTCGGGGATATGTGACTTAAATTGCAGCATAGTAGCCGTCATACTGGCTCTTTAAGGAGTCAGGGTTGCTAGTCATAAAATTATTCTACATATACCATCATCATGTGAATTTTACCATTATGAGCTCATATCACATTGACTCGCTAACCCAGTCATATAAATATGTCATCAATAAATTTGACACAATTAAGCAAACACAAGGGCACACCATTTCAAATACAAACATTGTGAATTAATGTCCAATACAAACAACTTCAAATACAAACATGATGCAACAACCAAATATGTTGGAATACTGTCAAATAAGTACAACTTCACGAATATCCCTTCCTACAATCAGAAAATACCATCAAAAGTACACTATGTTAAAGCAAATGAGGAAGAAATCTAGGTACAATACATCACCCTAACATCAGAAAGTGTGTAATAATTTTAAGTTGTGAAGATTACTTAGCTGAACTAATGCTCCAGCAATATTAGGGGATTGACCAGAAGTTGTTTCAATTACAAAATCATCAACTTCATCCCGAACCATAAATCACCAATATATGAAAGATAGAGTAGTCAAGAGTTTAATTCAGCAACAAAAGAAGACAGTTTCATGTGACAAATATTTGTTCACCTAGGAAGACAACAAACAATCCCCAGAAATGAACTTGCATGATAAGGTTCAGACATTTCAGATCTCTAAATTAAAATGAAATCAGCATCCTGACCATAGAATGTAATAATTATGTAAGAGTGATGCAAAAAATTAAGCAACACGAGCGATTGGTTAAAAAAATTGCACTTCTTATAAATTCAAGTAAACATGATCTTAGTTTTGAAACTAAAACACCTGTAATATAATACTTTTCAGCAAATTATAAATTTAAATCAATAACTAGTCATAATATTCATTAATATTCTCTGTCTCGTCCAGTTCTTCATCTTACACTGTCCAACAAAACTTTGACTAACGATCTATTTTTATTACATTTATTATCAATAAAATAAATTATATATTTAAATATCATTTTGTGATTAATATAATAAAAACAAATATGATAGTATACATATTTATATATTTAGTTAAAATTTGATAATATATATAGTGCGAAAAATCAAAGTAAGAGTTGGGCGAGACGTATACCACCATGCACGTATCTAATTCAAAAAAACTCCATCTCAACTCGAGAGAGACGCTCTCTCCCCTTTCTTCCCTAGCAGTAAACAGTCCCAGAACCAACCTTGGCGGGGTGGCCGCCGGCGATCCGCCGCCGAGCAGGCCACCCCTCCCACCCCTACTATACTTATCCTTCCCTTAATCCCCAACACTCAGTTCAAAACCACATCTCAATCGACCATTTACATCTCTTTTTCTGAATCTCCGTCCACCTCTACAACGGTGGTTTTCTTAGCGGGTCGCCACCGCTCGGGAGGCTGCGGATCTACAAGCTGAGGGCTAGGTGGAGACGGATCTGGCAACGACGACCCCTGGGCTGCATGTCAACACCGGAAGACTGAATCGATCCAGTCAGGAACCGAGACGAAGGGCTCCGACCACCATGGTTTCGGCATCGGATTGGACGAGGCTGAGGAGACCTGCGCAGCACCGACAGAGGAAAAGGAGCACGACGATGGTCCGACATCGACGAAGCCGATTGCAGGCAAGCCGAGGGTCAACGCCGTGATTTGCAGGAGTCGAGGCCTTGCTGGGTCGGAGAGTCCAGGATCCGACTGATTCGACTCGGTCGGGTCGGGTCGGTCGGTTTGGCTCGGCCTGGCTCGCTTCGGGTCGGGTCGGGTCGACTCGGGTAGGACAGGTTTGAGATGGCCCAATTAGGTTGAGTTGACAGGTTTTGGTCCGATTAGGTATCTTTTGATTTCAGCCGGTCTTTCAAGCGCCGCCGCCGGTACTCCACGCGCCGCCGCCAGGCATACCAGTGTGTCCGTCACCGGTTGCCCCACACGGATGCTAACGCGCTTCGCCGGAGTTTCCATGTGCCACGCAGGTTTATTCCGGTGATCTCTTTTATTGATGCTTTCATATTGGACAGGATTGTGGGTTGATTCTTTTCTGCTTTCTTAGATTTTTTAGATTTTAAGAGATGGGTGATTGAAATTTTGACCTTTTGCAAAATTGCTTTGACTAATTTATTGAGTATCCCTGCCCATTTGTTTGTCGCCTCCCTCTTTCTTTTGGGAAGACCCCTTGGGTTTCGGTGTGTGCAGTTACAGTAGAGGAGAAATCCAAATCGTAGTAATTTCTTTAAATTTACTATCGGCGTCTCTGTGCATACACTTGTAGATTTGAGCATTTAGTGCAGAATTTATGTTTCAAATTAGGGATATTACACCTGTCAAGGCGGTTTGACGCTTTTGTGTTGGTCTTTTAGGAATCTTTCGATTCATCTCTTTTTTAGGTACCACTTTCGAAGTAGAGAACTAGTATGGCTGTATCTAGCTAGCTACTAAGACTTTAGTTCCTGCTTCAGATACAGAGAAGGTTTAGAATAGTTATATCTTTAGAAACCTCTCTGTAATCTTACAAATTGTCTCTCATAGAGGAGATCATTGTATTTTATTTTATGTCAATTAAAAGGTTTGGGGATGCCTGATATAATATCCCTCCACCAACGGTGGTTTGTCAAAAAAAAAAAAAAAAAACCGTGCACGTATCTAATTGGATAGAGTGACATAGGAAAAAGTAGAAGAGAATCTTAGATAATTATCTTAGATGATTTGATATCCAACTTTTCCCGAAACTGAAAATTAAAATATATTGAATTATTAAATAAAATGCAAAATTAAAAATTAAAAGATCATCATGAACTTAATTAATTTAAATTTCTCCAAAATGCTTTTCTTCAAAACTTATTAAAAAAATATTTAGATAAATTTAGAAAAAAATGCCCAAAACTCCAATTCGTTCAAACATAATGAATTATTTAACGGAATTCCTATTTCCATATTTTTTTTACTAATGCAGTCTGTATTTTGATTGAAACTGACAAGATTCTCTTTATTGGTTTATCTTATTCAAACTTTAGATACGGACTACAAAAGTAAAATACGACTTGCAAATAACATTGCAATAATTTAAAGTATATAAAGGTAGAGGCTCATGACTTCTTGGTTCCAAGTCCATTGCCACTCGGACTATCTCCACTAGTGGAATAATAGGGAGAATACGGCGTTCCCCGGAGGTTGGACGGCGGTTTTGACCGCCGTCCATGGTGGCGCCGTGCAATTGGCGCCACCGATGCACGGCGGTCATAACCGCCGTGTATTGTTCCGGCTAAATTTCCGAATTCGGAAATCTATCCGGATGTTTATAAATCCGGCTAAGTTTACGAATTCGGAAAGTTAGCCGGATAGAACAAAAAAAACGCCGGCCGAATTGGCCGGCGAAATCAAAACCAACATAAAAACAGTTTCATCCCCAAACCATGGGTACTTGTGGATCGAATAGATCGTACCCGGAAATCCCAAAAACACAAACTATCATACTAATCTATTGATTTTCAGACTAAATCATATGAAAAACACATAATTTAAAGTCAATCTTTTGTTAGAAGAAGGAGGAGGGAGAGAGGGAGAGGGAGAGGGAGAGAGAAAAGAAGGAGAGGGAGAAGGAGAAGGAGAAGAAGGAGAGGGAGAGGGAGAGGGAGAGGGAGAGGGAGAGGGAGATGGAGAGGGAGATGGAGAAGGAGAAGGAGAAGAAGGAGAGGGAGAGGGAGAAAGAGAATAAGGAGAAGAAGAAGAGGGAGAGGTGGAGAATGAGTGGGAGAAGGAGAAGAAGGAGAGGGAGAGGGAGAAGAGAGGGAGAGGGAGAGGGAGAGGGAGATGGAGATGGAGAAGGAGAAGAAGGAGAGGGAGAAAGAGAATAAGGAGAAGAAGAAGAGGGAGAGGTGGAGAATGAGTGGGAGAAGGAGAAGAAGGAGAGAGGAAGAAGATGGAGAGGGAGAAGGAGATTATAACTTGCAAGGGGAGATCTGTTTGATAACAACCATCCGGCTAAATTTCCGAGTTCGGAAACTTAGCGGGATGGTTGTAAAACGGCGGTTTCTTAAAAAGTCACGCGGAACCGCCGTGTAAACCATCCGGCTAAGTTTAAACTTAGCCGTATGGTTTACACGGTGGTTCCCTTAAATTCACGCGGAACCGCCGTCTAACGGCGCCGTGTTCCGGCCTGATTCTACTCGTGCTCGAACTAATTAGATATTAATACACTAGTGCAACTAAATTCAATATTATAGACTTTTCAAAATTCCACTGCGCAACTGAACTTTTTCCACAAAAACATTAACGTTTTTCAACTTTTTCCACACCAACATGCATGCCAAACTCCCTATAAAACCTGGCAGCAACTCATCACCAGTTTCTCACAGATCTCACAATGAAAACCATGAACTCCCTTTGCTTATATGCCTTCTTCTTATCGGCTTCCCTTTTCTTGGCTTGCACCAATGCAGCCCAGTTCACGGTCCGCAACAACTGCCCGTACACCGTGTGGGCAGCGGCATCTCCCGGCGGCGGGCGGCGGTTAGACAAAGGTCAGACCTGGGTCTTCAATGTGAACGCCGGCACCAAAGGCGGCCGTGTTTGGGCCAGAACCGGTTGCAACTTCGACGGAAACGGCCGCGGGAGATGCCAGACCGGTGACTGCGGCGGCGTTCTCCAGTGCACCGGCTACGGCCAGCCGCCGAACACGCTCGCGGAATACGGCCTCAATGGCTTCAACAACCTCGACTTCTACGATATCTCTCTGGTCGACGGTTTCAACGTTCCGATGGATTTCAGCTCTAATTGCCGCGCAATCCGATGCACAGCTGATATCAACGGTCAGTGCCCAGCTCAGCTCCGAGCTCCCGGTGGCTGTAACAATCCCTGCACGGTTTACAAGACCGATCAGTACTGCTGCAACTCCGGCAACTGTGGACCCACTGATTTGTCTAGGTTTTTCAAGGCAAGGTGCCCCGACGCGTACAGCTACCCGAAAGATGACCCGACTAGCACCTTCACCTGTGGAGGCAGTGGTAACTATGGAGTTACCTTCTGCCCTTAAATGTAATTAAATAACTAATTAAACGAGTTACTTAGCTTGGCGAGCAAGTAACTTAATGCGAGTCATGTGAGACTTGTTGCATGGTCAATATACATGGTGGAAAAGCAATAAATGCAACATTTTTTTTACGCCCATGTGTAAGTAGAATCGTGAGGTTAACATGCAGTTATAATCACGAAGTTATAAAATTTATGTGTTTTCCATTTGATTTATAAGTTCACCATACCCTAGATCTTACCAAATTCAGGGCATTTCAAAATTAGGTGGATTTAGGGGTTGTCGGAAATAGCGACGGCAACTTCCAAATTTGAGGGTTGGGATTAATTAACTGTACACTCAGGTGATAGTACGATGTAATTGTAACGGAGAGCAAGCTACACACCACCGATATATAGTCCTATTCAGCAATTTTATAAATTTCCGTCTAATTCTGCCATTATTTGAAGTCAAAATCATATGTACTAGTAAATTAGACTTGACGTACAATTCTTGAAAACTAGCTAGATATATAATCGCAAGACCATTTCCAAAGAGGCAGAAAAAAAAATTAACGATATGGGAATATGTAATAATTTGGAAGATGATAATGCAAACTGAAATCGATTTTTCATCATAATTAACAAATGTTTGACTAGTCTAAACTAAAATAAAAATTAAGCAAAAGAAAATACTACATTGGCTCTATATTATGAGTCAGTTTCGAAGTGTGGTTGCTTTCAGGGCAGGCAGCGGCGTGGAGAAATCGTTTATTAAACGGTCTAGATCTGCATCGTCACCATTCATCAAGATCGACCCAGAAAATTCCACAAGCATAGCATATTCCACAGGCATCAAGATCGGGCAGATTTTCTTTGTCTTTTATCCAGAAAAGGAGATTTTAAAGGAGACGTGTTAATAATATATCATGAATTTCCCCAAAATTCAGTCAGTAGTCAGTGATGACAAGTTCAACAAATAAATCCGTCAAATTGGACTACCTACATATATGCTCATAAATATTTTAGGATAAGGACGTGTTTTAATCATACAAGCTACCGAAATCACTATGGAGAATATTCTTAAATATATGGAATTTGGAGTGTTTAAGAGGGAGAAAATTTGGGAAAGCAAAATTTAATGTTATTTTCATAATTTTTTATTATTTCATCATTTATTGTTTCTCTTCAATAATTTTAGAGTTGGTTTCTGGAGTGACCGTCTATATTATAGCATAATATAGACCAAGGACTAAATTACAATATGGAAGGAAGGAGGTCTTTATTTGCAAAATTTAGGAAAGTACTTTTCACGGCACTGTTCACGCGTACTATTCACGGCACTGTTCACGGCACTGTTCACGCAGAAAATATGTACTCAAATCAGTTAATATAATTTCTTTATTTTAAACACTTGTAAACACAAAAGAATTCAGGTTAGAAAGACAAGTTTCCATATTATAAACATCAGATTTAGGTACATAAAAACTAGGTTCTTTAGGTTAAATAATGTAGTGTTAAATTTAGTCAAGTTTCACCAACGTTTTCAGCCTAATAATTCACAATCATCACAGTTTTCAACTTAAACAATCAAGTTTCACAAAAACCACAGTTTTCAGCCTTAAAAAGCAAGTTTCTACAATCACTCTAGTTTCAGCCTAAATAATTAAGTTTTCACAATAAATAATCAAGTTTCGCAAACACCAAAGTTTTCAACCTAAACAATCAAGTTTTCACAATAAAAACAGTTTTCAACCTAAACAATCAAGTTTAAACACCATAGTTTTCAGACTAAAAAATATAGTTTCTACAATCACTGTAGTTTTCAGCCTTAATAACCAAGTTTTCACAAATACAGTTTTCACATTAAAAAATCAAATTTTACAAACACCACAGTTTTCACAATAAATAATCAAGTTTCAACACAAATCAAGAAGCCTAGTTTTCAAGGTAAACACATAAAATTTCATATGCAGATAGAAACCACATTAAGTAGTCTAGTTTTCAACCTAAACACATAAATTTCATAACAACACAGAATCTCATCCCCATCCTCGAGTTCTACCTCGACGAAGCCAATTACAGATGCCCAGCAAAGCACATCGCCATGGCTAACCGCATCACCCGGATCTTCCACTACCGCCCCAAATCCATCCCTCTGCGCGAGTTCCGGCTGTCCTTCCACTACTTCTCGGACCACCGCCACCGCGCCCTCGTTTCATCCTGGATCCGGAGGGCCCTCGACTGCAACGCCGAGGAGATGGAGCTTGGCTTCTACAGCGAATAACACGAATAGTTGGATTAATACCTGAATCAGAGATTGGATTAATGCCTAATCGATTGCGCCGGTTGGATTGCGCCGATTCGATGCAAATTGGGAACGCGAGTGATGAACGAAGGTTTGGAATTAGGAACGGAGGTTTTAGAAGGAATGAGAAAATTAAATAATAGAAATTTGGTATATATATTTATGGAGGAGGGTCTTTTTAGCAATTTCCCTAATTGTTAAAAAGGACCCGCGTAAATATTAATTGCAAATTAGGAGTCGCTTTTCTTATTTTAATTGCAAAAATAGTCCGTCTATATTATAGGTATAATATAGACGGTCTATTCTAAAACTAATATATAATTTGAACGCCAATCATCAATTTTATTAATGAAATTTGTATATAAAGGTAACTTTATATTTAAATAGTCATTTTAAGTAATCGTAATAATTTTGTGATTTTTAGTATGGTTTTTAATGAAATGTAAATAAAATATTAATACTCTTCTCGCACTTGTCTACAAGCTTTTGCCATTGAAGGAATTCGGATCAAATTCACATTGGTTCAAAATAAGTTTTATAATTTCGTCGGAGAAGGGGATGGAAATGGTAATCTTTTGATTTAGACGTGACGGTTTTTTTTTTTTTTTTTTTTTGAGGAATTTAGACGTGAAGTTAAAATCGAAAGAGTTTTATTTTTGAACTAATTTATAAAATAATGTAATTATAGAATCAAGTGTAACTAGTAAATCAGTTGACTTGAATGCTTTATTAATATAACAGGAAGTAAGACATCCTTGTAGTATTATAAAATGGGTATTATACACTAGTAATAAACAATGAAGGAAGAAACTATAACTATCTAAAGGAATTGTGGGTGATTTGTTTAGTCCAGATTGTCCAGCAATTCTTCTGCTCGACGTCCTTGGTTGAATGGAGCTTGTTGATCCTTGGCCTGAAATCAGTCGGATCACGCCGGAAATGATGTCCATGATGGAATTAATTAAATCTAATTTAACGGAATATCAATTACCAAACCAAAGATTGCATGCATGTCATTAATATGAATCTGAATGAGTGTTTAGAATTACCTTGTAGAACAGAATAAATCTGTGCGGAGCAAAGAACTTTCTTCAACCGTGTTCTTCCTTCAGGTGCAATCCATTCCGGAGACAAGAACCTCAAGTGTGATTCCTCTATAAGTATCCACACAGCACGATCAGAACGCCTACACCGTTGTCAGCTTAGAACGGATCAGCAAGCAGGACCGGCGACCGCCTTCCTTCTTCCGATTTACGATAAGGTTGTTTTATGAGAATTTCAGAGTTTATTTATTCTGCTTGTTCAACACATGAACTCTAGAATAAATTATGAATTCTGTTTAACCCAGTACCATCTATTTATACTGGTTAAACTGAATTGGTTTCCAACCTGAATTAGTCCATGTAATCCCAATCCTGTTGGATTAGATAATCCCAATCCAGTTGGATTAGATAATCTCTATCCTTCTGGATTAGATAATCTCTATCCTACTGGATAAGATAATCCTAATCCGATTGGATTCCATGACTTATCTCATATAATTATAATTAGACTCTAAGTCTAATTGATAATTAGTTTTTCCCAATTTCATGCCTTGTATGTGACCCTACAGGTTCAGTCATAATAAGCTGCTACTAGCTGATAGAAGCGGTTTCCAGCTAAACATTCTAATCACTTAAATGACTGAATTAATTATCTCCGTAATTAACGTAACCTCCAACTATATTAGGAAAGTGCACATTGATTAAAGGACATAATTCCAACAGTGCAGGAGTGACAAAAATAGGTTCATTCCGGTTAGCAACGACTGAGGAACATTGGCAACACAGTCAAGACCGGGCTAGCCTTGAAAAACGAGAACCCTATCCGCCAAACTAGTGGCTATCAGAAAATCATGCTCGGCCACGAAAGCCGTCTTCTGGTTATGCATTATAAACCTCTTGATCACTTTAGAAGTAATCATCCGCTGTTCAGCATCCAGATAAGCACTCGGCTCGTCGATCAAATAGATGTCAGCTGTTTTCCCGAGGCAGATAACCAAAGCCAATCTCTGCAACTCTCCCCCGGAGAGATTCTCAACCTCTCTGTTTAAGTCGGATTCATGACATCCGACTTAAACTGAGGATCCGAACACACGTCGGGCATCCTTTTGTCCAGGAGTTGCTTCACAGTAGGTAGTACGTACGCTTAGCTGTCTTTGGCACAATACCTATTTTTGATGCAATCCTGTACAACCTTGATGTAGTCCGTATTTTTAATTGCATTTATAAAAGTTAAAAAAATTTAAGTAATAAAATATACCGTTCAAATTGAAATGTACACTATATAAGTTAGAATGTATACAAATTTTAATAAAAAGTCAGAAAAATTATAAGTAAAGGAGATCTTCTCGTTTATCACACACCGACATCCATCAATTTGTTAATTTAAACTTTTCTTATTTATAACCCATTAAATGTTTTTCCGTTTAAAAAGATCCGGTAGATGCTCCGATCAATTTTACTTTTTTTTTAAAAGTTAAAATCATCCAAATGGATGGAAGGATTATTCACGGCTCCTCAACTCTAATAAAAGAAATAGAATTACATGATCAGATTTGAAACCCAATATACACATGAAATCCTGTTGGGCCAGGTAACTGTGGCAATTTGTTGCCCGAAGGGTATACTCCGATCTAATATCGGAAGTAAAGTGAGATATCAGAGATGTGTCTAAAAATATTATAAGAAAACTAAGTCATCTCTGTATCGATGCCGGTCACAACATAGCTAAAACCAAACTTCCCTCCTTTTGCTGCGTATAGACATCACCAAGTACAGCATTCTAGATCTCGTTAGAATTCACCATCCCACTTTCTCACAGTAAAAACAGAAAACTCGGTTCTATTATAACAAATACTCTCTACATGAACCTCAACCGACTACCCATTGAACCCGGTGGCCTATGGACCACCGGACGATAGCAAGTTTTCACAAGGTTGGACAGCGGAGTAGTATGTAAAGCATACCAAGTTATTCTATCTAGCCATAATACTAATAAGAAAGCTTCATCAAGAGCCTAACTAGAGATTGCTATAAAGATTTCTCTTATAAAAAGATATTCTACAGCGCAACATTAAGAAGAAAATCACAAAAATCTAAAAATGGATATATATAAATTAATATGTGTACTAGAGCAAACCCAACCAATTCTCGTCTGATTGGCTGGTGGCCAAATACTGGATAGAGCGAATGTAATCTAACTAGATATAAACTTAAAGCCTAACCAGTCTACAAATCTAGTAGCAGTATCGCCAACAATAGTATCAAACTATTTTGACTCGGATTTCTCCTAACTGTACTAACTAGATCGGAAGCTAATCAAAGTTTTGCTGAGCAAAAGGACCCGTCAGACAACTAAGAGTAGCAGATCACATTCAATCCAACATTTTAGTACAAACATCAATAAACATATACCCTAAAAACTGAAAATAAATTTTATAAAAAGAAAAAAGAAGTAAAACCACCTCCTTGATCTAATGGTGCCAGCTCCACTGTCTGAACTCTGTCCGATCTGACTCAGTCCGGAGACCCGACCCGACCGACTTGAAATCACTAAAAATGCAGGCATTAAGAAACCGACCCGAACCAACCCGACCCGAGCCGAACGGGCGAGCTGGGTTGTCCTAATCTCCAAACACACGGATCTGGGATGTCGGAACCTCCCGGATCGGAAACTCCATCTCGGAGCTCCATCGCGTCGGAGCCACCATAGGCCGCATCGCCTGTAGTCGTCGGCCTTCCGTGTTCCAGTCAGACCGATGCCGCCCCCAACCGCCGCGTTGTAGATCCATTGCTTTCCGTTGACTTTCAGATCGGCGCCGGATCTGGTATGTCCGGTGAGGCCAGAGCCCGCTTCGTGGCCGCAAAACGCTCGTCATGGGTGAAGGCGGCGACCCGCCAATTAGTTGCCGACAGGGACTTGATCAGATTTTTGGGCTGTTGATTTTCGACCAAAGAGGGATTTCTGGGGGTGGGTTTAGAAGGGGTGGGATAGATCTATACTGGGTTGAAGGGTGGGAGGGGTGACCAGCGCGGCGGAGTTCCGGCGGTCACCCCGCCGGAGAAGGGGGGTCTGGGTTTTTGGTTTTGTCGGCAGGGGAGAGAATGGAGAAAGGTTGAGTAATGATATTTCCTAGAAACGAATTAATTTGACGATCAATTTTACATCTCTAAAGTGTGTTAATTAAATTTAATTAGACTAAAATAAATTTATTTCTATTTAAAACAAATCATAACTAAACAGACAAAGTGCTGATTAATTGTGATTATATTCTCTTTAACTTTGTGTTTAGTTTAATTTAATGAATTTCAATTCATTTTCACAAAAATAGAAAATTATTAAATTAAGCTTAATTTAAAATATTTTAATACATCTGCTTTCATTTCAATTCAGTCTAACTCAAGTAATAATTTCAAAGTATAGGAACTAGCTAGGGGTCGTTCCTCTTCAAGAATCCTTTTCTTTAGCTCATTAGTCAATTCTTTTACTCATGAAACATACTAGATAACCATAATGACATTAGTTGATTATTGATTACATATAGGGAAAATTCCTAGAAAGGGCGTAATAAGAGTTGAAATTCCTTGTTAGGGCATACAACTTTTATAATTCTTACTAAAGGCATTTGATTTATTATTTGACAACTTTACCCTCAATTTTCTTTTTTTTACTTTAACTTAAATGTTAATATTAGACTTAACGAGATGTTAGGTGCAATCAATTGTGATGATCATCAGCAACACATGAACAGAGGTTATTCAAGGGATTTGGTGATGGAGAGGAGATGGAACATCAAGTCCAGCCACACTGAAACCGCACCCAATTGTCCTAGATGTGCTTCTACCAACACCAAATTATGCTACTACAATAACTATCTCAACCGGAGTACTTCTGCAAGGGTTGCCGGAGATACTGGATAAAAGGCCGCTCCTTGAGGAACATTCAGGAGGACGGCGGCTGCCGAAAGAGCCGGACGTCCAAGTCGGCTCGACTGGTGGCCGATCAACGGCAAGGGCTGAGCTACCAAATGCCTAGTCCTGACAGCACCAGTACCAACACTGATGACTCGAATACTGACAATATCGACTTAGTCGCGGTCTTCGCTAGCTACGTGAACCAAGACTTTAGCAGCAATAATAATAATTTTATTTCGGCCGAAATCGGTGACGATGTTAATATTAACTTTGAACAGGAATCATCCTCCACTGAAATAAGTTGCAATTCTCTGGATCGAATTATTTACACAAGATTAGTTTTTGGACTGGATAATTAAATTACCAAATCGAAACATGGCACAAATCAAAACTACAAATTTGAACAGGAGTACTAGATGCAATTCTGAGTGTGGTCGGTGACTGATTAAACATTTTTTTTCAGTTAAAAACCGTCTTAGGAACGGGAGGATTACACCCATAATGTGCTTGTACACTAATATAACATGATACCCGAAGGCTGTTCAGGTCAGAGACTAGAAGTAATATGATGCCCGAAAACTATTCCAATCATAGATAAAAGCAAGGGTTAAAAACTCATGTACCCCCAAGTTTATAAGAAAGTGCCAATGTACCCCCGAGTAACTCAAAAGTGCTGATGTACCCCTATTATTATATTGAATAAAGAAGTGTACCTCTAAAGCCCATTTTCAACACCATTTAGAATTGAAAGACAAATTTATCCTCACTTGTTGGATTTTTTTCCCTTGACCCAAATGCTCATGGAGACGAAAAAAAATATTCAAGAAATCAATATCACTGAATTACAAAATAAATGCACAATATTATTGAAAGCGGCAATTCTAAATGCAATCCATATTTTGTTTACTTTATATTCCAAAAAAATACGTCTTGATATATATGATATGATCAATAATTAAGTATATCAGACATATGCATCATATATATATATATATATATATATATATATATATATATATATTACTTCTATTGCATACACTTGCAAATCAGTTATATATCATAATTATTCTATATATGATTATATAACAAAAATACGGGCTGCAAATAAGTAAAAAACGGACTAAATATAGCAGACCAGTATTGAAAAAAGTTAACATTTTTATCCAAAAACTCAACAAACTGAAAACATTGGTGAAGTTACCATAATCTCGCCACCTTGAGCTAGTCACGCTAATTATTACTTGGTGTGGCGGTTTCGGTCCCCCGGCTCACATTAATTTCTGGACAAGGTGGTTTTGGTCCCCTTGACTTTAAACGCTTTCATCCAATAAAGTAAAGGTGATTGGTGGTTGGGATTTGGATTGCCTTTCTTAACTGGGTGTGAATGTAAAAAGGGAAACGAGAATTAGATGAATAATTAGGTAGGGGAGGATTATTCATTGATTTGGTTGGGGCATTTTCGTCTTAAATTTTTTCTTTTTTACCATTAAATAATAGTGAGGGTATTCTTGTCATTTTAAACTTGGCAAAAGAAAATTCTGCCCAAATTATACATTTGAGTGTATAGTAGCACTTTTGAAAAATTTAGGGGTACATTAGCACTTTTTTAAATACTTGGGGGTACAACAGCACTTTTTTCTAAAAGCAAAAAGTAAAAGGACTAGTAATGGTCTACCTCATCTTACCCTAAATAGAAAAAATGATATATAAAACATAACGGTCGTGTAACCAACAATACTCTTAACTAATTCGAGTCTAACTAAATTAAGCACAAATCGACTACAAATATTGGGCCTGCTCCCTAAACCTGCAAATATATCCCATTCTAACTCATTACCCCTTAAGTAAGAGAATTTTAGACCCGTACTAACTTTTTATCCCCCTTAAGCAAGAGAATTCCATGTCCCTATTTACTAACTCAATACTCCTAAAGTAAAAGAATTTAAGGTCTCACAAATTCAGGACATGTGAAATTCAGTCCAATCACACCAAAAATGAAATAAATTCAGATTGTACGATCTACCAGTCTAATTTTGAAAGAATCGCCACGAGGTAAGTAATCAAACTAAATTGACTCAGAATCCTCCTGTCCAACTGAAATCAGATAAGAAGTCAACAAGATTTTAACCGAACAATATGACTTATTGAAAAGACTGCCAAAAATTTGCAAACTGACAGACTCGACCAAATTACCACATCAAAAGCGACCCTTTAAAGCATGTATCCCTTCATCCTATTTCTAAAATAGCAGCCTACTGAATCTAAAAATGCAGTAAAATTTAAAAAGCTAAAAAAGAAGCAAATCACAATCTCCATCTGAATGGGTCAGTCAGATCCAAGTAAAATGTCTGATTATCCAACCCGACCGAGTTAAAACCAAGCTGAGTTTGGTACTATATCTCACCCGATCCGATGAAGCCTGACCCGACTCAACCCATCCCGAACCCGATTTAAAATACTCAGAAACAATACTCGAAAGGGGAGCGGAGAAGTTTTCCGGCGAGTGCTCCATAAGTGGAGGTTCGGCAGCAGCGGTGGTGAATTAAATTAAACCAGAACTTAGATAAAATCTTTAGTCAATTAAATGTATAAACACATTAATTAGTCAAAATATGATCCTGACTTCAAATTAAAACAGCTAGCGATTCAAACAGCACATATGTAGGACCAGCAGTGTATAGACAACTACAAATAAATTCGTGAAATTGGACACGAGTTTGTTAAGGAACTTGGACGTACGTGAGATATATGATCATTATACGATAAGGCACCTGTTATATAATTAGTAAATAGTAACCAAGAAGCCATCTACATAATAATCATGATATTGACTAAATTAATCAAGATAAAACTAAGCTGCTAAAAGTATTGAACAAGTTTTATATTAATATTAAATGCAATCAACACTATCTTTTCAACAAAACAAATAAAAAGCTGATTGTGATCCGGGACTGCTCTGTAATTTTTAGATGGTGAAAAATATAAAAGAACGACTCTTCAATTTTTCTCAAATTTAATTTCTTTTCAATTTTCTTAAATTTTTACAACTCATTTACAATTATATTTCGATTATAATGAAATATATACAAGTTATAAAATTTTTGAGACCGTTCAATTTTTCTCTAATTTAATTTTTTTCTTGATATTATATAAATTTCTAGAAATGTTTTCCGATTATATTTCAAATATAATAAAATTTATAGAAATACAAAAATTTGAAACAAAAATTTAGGAAGTCAGTACAACCGCACTGCAGTTGGTATATTATACATCGGGTGTATGTATTCCCGCGTTTACTATGTGTATTCTATATTTATAACTATGCATTTTATTGAAAACAATCTGGATATACTATTTATAGTAAATATATGCAAATATTTAAATTTTGAAATGTATATGGGGTACGTATTCGGAATGTATTATGGTATAATTTGCGACTGCCCTGATAGCACCTGTAAAAGAACGGTTACGATTATGATCATTAAGGTTCCTTCTCGACTTCCTTTCCTCAGCTTAGTCAAATCATACTGTCCACCTTTTTTTCAGGTTTCCACAATGTTGTACAAGCTTTTCCACAATTTCCATGACCTCAAATCCTCTATAAAAAGCATATATATCAACAGAAATCTCTCACAATTCCAAAGATGAAGATCCTAATTTCCACTTTCCTTTTCATTTCCCTTCTCCTTGCTTACTCAACTCATGCAGCAAGGTTTGATATCCGCAACAACTGTCCCTACACCGTCTGGGCAGCCGCCGTTCCCGGCGGCGGCCGGCGACTCGACCGCGGCCAGTCCTGGACCCTTAACGTGAACCCAGGCACGACTGGCGCTCGGATTTGGGGCAGAACCGGTTGCAACTTTGACGGAAACGGTCGCGGAAGATGCCAAACCGGCGACTGCGGCGGCCTCCTCCAGTGCACCGGTTACGGCCAGCCGCCGAACACGCTGGCTGAGTTTGCGCTCAACCAGTTCGGAAACCGTGACTTCTTCGACATATCTTTGGTGGACGGTTTCAACGTTCCGATGGATTTTAGCCCTACCTCGGGTTCGTGCCGTGGAATTCGATGCACGGCTGGGATTAACGCTCAGTGCCCTAATCAGCTCCGGGCTCCCGGCGGCTGCCACAATCCGTGCACGGTGTTCAAGACGGATGAGTACTGTTGCAACTCCGGCAGATGTGGGCCCACTAATCTTTCTAGGTTTTTCAAGACTCGGTGCCCCGATGCGTACAGCTACCCGAAAGATGACCCGACTAGCACCTTCACCTGCCCGGCGGGAACCAATTACAGGGTTGTCTTCTGTCCTTGAGGAATTAGTGTATGTGTAATAAAACAAGTAATCATGCATGTTCATGTGATACTAATTATGTATCATTAAGTACAATATGCATGAAAAAAAAAAATCGAATAATGTTTATCCAGGTTCTCCAAGCAACTCATCAAAGAAGCGTAGCTAAATTATTTTTTTATTAAAATGAACAAACTAAGGGGTTTTGCCTTAATCAAACATAAAAATACTAAAAATACAAATACGTATTATGAAAGAATATATATATATATAATGCCGATATTATATTATTTAATACCAACTGAAAATGTGTACCAAATTTAACATAGTATGTATAATCTCAAATATATTAATCAAACAATATTATCATGACCGAATACAGTACCGGTCAACACAACACAGTACAATATAACACTGATTAGTACTGAGCAACACTAATCAGCAGCAGTCCAATTTCTTAAACACGTTCACGTTTCATCTCCAATACGCTTTTCAGTTTAGTTTAGTTTCAAGACTAATTAAATGTATATTGACGAAAAATGTTGTGTTTATCTATAATCACGTTAACATTATTTTGTATTAAATGATTAAATAGAACATAATTTAAATGAAAATTTTGTAAAATAAACTAAAATTGAGCAAATTTTAACAAAAATCCAACTAATCTAGTATAGTTGAATTCAGATAAGTGTAGTAAGTTTATTATATCATATTTGAAATCATCTCAGCAATTTTCAATATTAATATAATAAGTATTCCATGCTATTTAGCACATTTCAGCACAATATTAGCACATAGGCCTGACAATTTTTACCTGTTACCCGCGGGTAAAATGGGTAATTTAATTTTTTATCCATGTGGATACGGGTAAAATATACAGGTACGTGTAAAACGGGTAATTTAAAGTACGGGTCAAAACGGGTCGGGTAAAATAGGGGTCTAACCCACGGATTTACCCGTTTACCCTTTTTACATATAACCTTTACCCGCGGATTTTATCCAACCCGTATTTGAACTGACCCGTATTTTACACGACCCGTTTTACCCGTTTTTAAACTGGTAAAAAACGGGTCATGCTCATATTTTCATATTACCCATTTTACCCGACACATATTTTACCCGTATGCCCTACTAGCACACTTCAAAATAGCACGACACAACATAGTACAACACCACTGAACACAGTTCAGTACAACTCCATCCAAATTCAATTAAGTCATAAATTCAACTAAGCTAAGACGTAAGATATATCTATGGTTTCCTTATCCAGCCATTTTCAAAACCAAACCTCAAACGGCCGACCACCTAAAATTATGCATGCATGGCAAATAAATGGAATATGGCAAATAAGACAATGATACTAATTTATATCCTCCAACGGCCAAATAAAAACCAAACATCCTCCAACGATCTCAATAAATAATTTAGGCAAATAGAAAAATATATAGTATGTGAAGAAATCATGCTACAGCCTTATAAACCCATCAACATCGATGCATTAATTGTCCGGATACCAGAAGGTTAGATGATCAAGTGCATTATAAGTTTAAAAAAGTACTTCAAGACTTCAAGCATTTCAATATATAATTTACATAAGGCTTTATTAGAGTTACCAAACAAAGAGATTTTAATTTATAAGTTAATTTATGATGTTCTTACACACATTCCATCATTTTATTCTTGCAGTTCATGATACGATATGAATTTATGAAAACGTACTCATTTATTATATTCATTGGAAAATTTAGGATATAACGTACATAACACCTCCCATCTCATCACCGAAGCTTTATTTTTGCGTACCTAAAACATTCCTCCATCTTTAATATATAAATTTAATATCGTAGGATATATACCAATTTATTTATATCCTCCAACGATCTCAATTAATGAGAGGCTAATCAGAAATATGTATGTGATGAAACCATGCCGTCAGAGTCGATTCATTTGACCTAATTAAGCTTTAAGTTTAAAAACAAATAAAAGTAATATTTATTGGGAATAGGACATTTAAATCTAATTAAACTTGTACGTACGTAATATATATGAATTATAAATCGTGCTTTTAAACTATATATAATAGCGCATTACATCCATTCATAACCATATCCATATCCATATATTCATGATGAAAACTACGACAATTCTTAGCAAATATGCTTTCCTTTTCATTTCCATTTTCTCGGCTTCAACATATGCCACCACATTTGACATCCTCAACAACTGCCCGCACACCGTTTGGGCTGCTGCTGTTCCCGGCGGCAGCCACCGCCTAGACCGTGGCCAAGTTTACACCATCAACGTCACCTCCGGCACAACTGGTGGCCGTATTTGGGCAAGAACAAACTGCAGCTTTAATTCCGACGGCCGTGGAACATGCCAAACCGGAGACTGCGGCGGCGCTTTTGAATGCTCCGGCGACGGTCAACCGCCGCACACCCGAGCTGAATACGCGCTGAACCTGGCGAGAAACCTCGACTTCTTTTATATCTCCCTCGTCGACGGTTTCAACGTTCCGATGGAATTCCGATCGCAGACTGAGTCGTGCCACGTCATCCGATGCACCGCTGACATCGTCGGAGAGTGCCCGGGAAACTTGAGGGTTCCCGGCGGCTGCACCAACCCTTGCACGGTGAGTGACTGTGGGCCCACTCAGCTGACTAGATTTTTCAAGGAGAGATGCCCCGATGCTTATAGCTATCCAAGGGATGATCAGACAAGCAGGTTCACTTGCCCAGTGGGAACCAATTATAGGGTTATTTTCTGCCCCTAAATGTTTATTTAACCTTGTAAATATGAAGCATATTAATGAGAAATTATCATTTAATATATGAATAAGAATCTGCTTCTGTGATGTATAAATAATTGGTATTGATTTTGGCTTGGTTTTGCAACCACAGTTTCTCAAGTAAAACCACAGTTTTTACGTTTTCATCTCAAGGTGTTCAGAGCTATCAGTCGATGGTGGCACAGCTTTTTCATATGCTTTACTATTTTTCATCATTCAGCTTTGATGTGTAAAATCCGTGTAAGTTATAGTTAGTCAACTACTGCTATTGGAATTTGACTTTACTGAATTAATCTACTTATAATTTAAAAGATTTTAATGATAGTGGAAAGGACTTATTTGTCATCTTGGATGATAGTGTTCAATTGCAAAAAAATTATTTGTTTATAAAATGTATTTTGTATATACATGGTAGAGAGAAAATTACAACAACAGCTAATTAAGAACTCGATTACATTGATTTTTTGAATTGAGTTTTAATCGACTTTTGGCCTCAATTTTAAGTGACTTTCAATGTGATTTGGATGCGGTTTCTGGTAGTTTTGGATTCTCCTCTGTGAGTATTACAAAATCAAGTTTTTAAACTCTCAAATGGGATCAACGGTGAATGAGATATCGATGCTCAAAATTGATGTCTTGGACTGGAAATAATAGACGAATTGAGCTGAAACTATGGACCTAACTTTTCAGAAAATGAATTCCAATATTTTCCATAGTTGGGCCTATTCTTAATTTCGAATTTTCAGGTGATAAATACAAGCTGTTGAGATAAATTCGAGTTTGTTCAGATAAAAGAAGATAATTCGATTATGTGATGATAATGATGTTAAATTCGAATTTTATCTGATTATATCTAGGAATATTTCAACAGATTTACTTGATAATAGTGAATTAATTATTGGAGATAATTATCTCATAATTATCAGACTTATCACTTTCTGTTATAGTAGGGTTTCTAGTGCGTATAAATGGAACCCTCTAGACTTAGAATTATTCATCCCATTTTTCAGTTGACCATTCTTGAAGTCTCAATCTCTCTCTCACTCCTCAGTCTATAAAGGTCTGATTTTGTCCAACCCTTTTTTTTCTATGACTACGTGATAGATAGAGATGGCAATTTCACCCGACCCGATCCATCACCCGTTTCACCCACCCATTTAAATGGGTGAAAACCCGAAATTAATGGGTGAAAATATGGGTGATGGGTCGGGTGGGTGATGGGTGATGTTTTCTCACCCATCACCCGACCCGATTACCCATCACCCACCCATATACCACCCGGTTAATTTAATAATATAATATATATAATTGTAATTAATAAAAATTCTAAATACATATATAAAATATAAAGGGTGTGTTTGGTTGGACAAGTTTTTGCAAAACTTGGACTATCCAAGTCCAGTTTTGTAAAATCTTGTTTGGTTCACCAAGTTTCCCAAAATCCAGACTTGCAAAATCCTAAAAACCAATCAAAGATTTTGTTTCATACTCACAAACTCAACCCAACCAAACAAGGTTTTTGCAAAACCAGACTCTCAAAATCCCAAACAAAAACCCAAACTCTCAAAAACCCAAAACAAAATCCAGACTCTCAAAAACCTTGCGAACCAAACACACCCTAATTTTCCTTCTTAAAGACGGAAGATTCATTTCCAACTTAAATACGGCACATATTTTTGAAAAAATCGTTGAAAGATAAAATAAAACTAGTGAATTTTGTTATGTATCAAATTAGTTTTTATGAAAGAAAAGATGAATTTATAATTCTTCTATTTTGTGCCACGTATTTTTGTGTGTTTCATGCATAATATTTGTTATGACATTTGTTATTATTTCTTGATGCTGCCTGCCTGGTCAGTCCGGATAAGCCCCTGATCCCTGATCCAATATCTGGTCCTGCAAGACAGAACCCCGGGAGGTACCCGAGGGTAGACCCTCCGGCGTGATGATGAAAGATGGATCTCGGGAGAGAAAAGGGGTAATCACTTGAATAGTGAGAAGATACTTATTTGGAATAGTGCTGAGGAGCACTATTTATACAATAACCCATGCTTCCCGAGTGGTCCATGTTCCGAGTGTCCTCTAGTGTGTGTCGCTGTCCAAGTTGTACGAACCCGGATACTGCCAAACTAGCTTTATCCTGTGACGGGCCAAGCCCATATTATCAAGAGGTATTTGGGCTTGGGCCCGGTATCACCACTAGCCCCCCGGAAGCCGATTCTTCCGTCCGAGGGTATGAACTCCTCTGATCCGAGGGCGGGAGGATTGGCTTTTTGTATTCGCCCCGGCCCGACAAAAATGAGATGGGCGCGCTCTTTTCAAGAACGATTAATGGTTGTCATCATTTCTTCTCGCGTCCCAAGCCCATTTGATTGTCGCTCTTTCGCCTTCCTTTTCTTGCTTTCTATAAATAGGCCTTTTTCCCCAATCATTTTCACAAATCGCTTTCAACTTTCCAAAACCTTGCTGCCATTTTTTCCTCTCCAAATCTGCATATTCTCTCTCCTCTCCAATCACTATGGCATCCAACAATGCTCAGTCCTCCAATATCAATCAGTCCGATGCCGTTGTGACTTACTCTCTTCAGAGTACTACTCCTCCCGCTTCGGCTTCCGTTGGCTCATCGGCGTCCTACAAGCCGATTCATCTTTGCAGCCACGTCTCTCCTTCCGCTCCGATCTTCAAACGCTCCAAGAACCGGGAGCAGAGAAAGATAGACAACGCCCGGAAGCACGAACTGAAGGCTGACGTCTGGACCACTAAGTGCCTTAGCGGTATGGGGGTTCCGATACCCTTGGTCGCCCGGGTGGCCGCTGTCTCGGTCGAGCAATCCGTGAAGTCGGTCCGCTGCATCCCTCAGATCCACTTTATGTGGGGTCTGAGCCTTCCCTTTCCTCCGTTGTACGCTCGGTTCCTGGAGGTCTACAACATCTCTCCTGCCCAGATGCACCCTAATGTCGTCGCCGTGATGATGGGCTTTCTCGTAAGGAGTCTTCGGTGTGGAATTGATCCATCTTTTAACCTGTGGAAGTCCTTTTACATGCTCATCAAGTGCCCCGGTAAGGAAATGATATACACCGTCCAGGCGCGTCCCGGGGTCCAAGATTTTATCCTCGGCAAGAAGGATTCGGCCAAGAACTGGCAGGAGAAAGGCTATGTGACTGTCAACCCGAAGCTGTATGAGGTCCCTGCCTGGAACTCTGAAGTCGTTGTGGATGTTCGGGAGGCGTTCCTTCCGGAGACTCAACGCGCCAACCATACTACTTTGTCCTCACGGACTTTGAATCTGGACCAGTACTGGCTGGCCGGCAATTCCATCTACCTATTTCCCCGGGCGATATACCCGGAGAGCGCCTTCCAGGATAGCCGGTGGGTGGTTACCTGGCCTATTCTAGGTATGCTTCCTTCCCTCTTTTACTTTGATGTCCTTGTCCTCTTTTTTCAATGGCTTTACTCAACTGTTTTTCGTTCGTAGCTCCCACTGTGGAAGACAACCCCGCCGTGCCGGTCCCCAAAAAGAAAAGCCGGAAGGTGACCCCATCGGGAACCGGGGCCGACCCTGAGCCGGCTCAGTTGGAGAGGAAGAAGAAGGGTGGCGCGCACAAGCAAGCGCCGCCAGACTCTCAGCCCGAAGCCAACCCGCAGGCGAAGGGTCGGCAGGTCGAGGATAAGAATAAGACGGGGGGCGATCAGGATCGCCATGTTGGTGCCGACTCGCAGCAGGGGCACCAACAAGATAAGAACAAGACGGGCGAGACCGCTCAGACTCCTCCCCTTGGCTCGGGACCCCTCAACCTTGGTCCGATTGATATCATTGATCTCATGCCCGAGCCTATGGTTGGCCAAGGGCAGCCGGAGGTGCCGATGACCGAAGCGACAGCCCAACAGGAGTCCGTTCGGGATCCTGTCGAAATCAATGCTGCTGCTGTCTCAGCCGAAACCTTAGTTGCTCCGGTGCTCATCCCGGGGCCGCCTCTTGGCCGAGGGATGCCCTTGTGGCCCCCGGCTAGAGATGGCAGGTCACCTGTGTCTAGGTACACTACCATCCCCGCCCCTGAAATCCCTCCTCCTCCCCCCTTCGTTCCCAGCAAGCGGAAGGGGGAAAGCTCCGATCATGGCAGAAAGAAACATCGGATAAGTGGATCTTCAACTCCATCATCTTCTGCCAACACTCCTCCAATCTCATCTGCCAACCCTAAGGTATCTTTCCTTTACTTTCCTTCTCCTCCCTCTTTTTTTTTTTTTTTTTTTTTTTTTGACTCATCTATTTTGCAGGTTCAACTTCTCAGTTCTGAGTTTGCTAACTCCCCTGCTTTTCAAGCCGCCCTTGCTTCCTTCCTCGGGCGTCATCTCGAGGGAAAAGAAGAAGAACTGAGGGCCGAGAAGGAAAGCGAGCTTCAGGCCGAGAGAGAAGTCTCGGCTCAACTTCGAGCCAGAGTGAGTGCCTTGGAGAAAGAACTGGAGACTGCCCGGGCGGCGAACTATAAGGACCGGCTGGAGTTCGCCAAAGCCGTCCAAGGTCCTGGCCAGCCAAACCCTGTCACTCCGTTTAACTGAGCTGAACATGGCCGCCAACGCCCATCAGTGCCATAATACCTACATGCAGGTTCGGGGCTGGTTCCCCCTTCAATCCGGGCGTCGTTCAAACAGCAATGGTATAACCCGAATGCCGAGGACCAACAACTGCATCTGGTGAATACCCTCCAGAAAGGTGGCATGAAGGGCCTCTCTCTGAAGCTATGGGAAGCGTTGCGGGAGAAGCAAATGTCAACTGAGGATGTCCGAAGCTGGTCAACTGATTTGGTTCGGCTTCCTGGCCCTCTTCCCCCTGCTCCAGTCTCCGGAGCCAATCTGCCCGAAGACGAGAACTTTCCTCAATACTGCACCGTATATGGGCATTACAGGGGATTGTTCGATCCAAAAGATCTCGAGGCTGAGACCTCCTCATCCCCGGAGGCCGGCCAGGTGAACCCGGGGACCGCCGAGACCCCTCTTTCCCCTCCTCTACTCTTCTCCGATGATGGTTCGGACAATGACAGTAGCGATGACGGGGACAACCAAGGAGGAGCAGCTCCGAATGTTAGTTAGATTTTTCCCCTTTTTTCATTATTCAGTTTTGTAATTTCCTTCCCGGATCTCCAACCCCGGGCCCTCATTTTGATGAATAAACATACTTTCTATTTCTATCGATACCGTTGCTTCTATTTATTGCTTTTTCTTGTCCTGACTTGATCCTGTTGGCATCAGGGTTCTTCTAGAGTCCTTAGCACCCCAGTTCTCCCCCCGGCTCCAGTCGGAGCCGGCTGTCCGAGTCTGATCGATCTACTATCTGAGGGAGGACTCGGCCCCCTGATCTCAGAGTTTCCCGATGCCGATTGTCTGCTCACTTGCCTGCTCCAGATCCAAGAGGACTTCGGGTCCCTGCCGAAATGCTACCGGATGGCCTTCGAGAATATCGACCGAGTTCTGGAGTTCGACCAGGTTATGACGGAGAAGGAGGCCCAACACCACAATTTCCAGGTCCGGATCCAAAAAGAACTGGACGAGGTGTGGCATGATGTCATCCTGTACTACAATAAGTGCATGCGAATGCAGAGCACGACCGAGCTCCGTAGGCAAGTTACAACTCTGGAAACCGAGAACGAGAGACTGGCCACTAGGAATCGGACTCTGCAGCAGGAGCTGGTAATAGTTCATCTTTCTTACCACCTGCTGGGCCTCCGCCAGGGGGAGGTCGACATACCCGTACTGACTGACGTCCCTCGGGCCGTCGACGATCTCATCGCCTGGATGGAAAGTTCTGATCGGACGTCGGGCAGCTGGGCATCTGCTTACCAGGCCGCTAAGGACTGGAGGAAGAACATATTGAGCCGAAAAATCCTTCCTGAGTCCTTATCGCACATTCCTCCTCCTGACGAAGTCGACCTGGCCTACGAACGATATGAGCACGCTCCTCAACTTTTGGACTTAGAAGCTTCAGAGCGACGCCTGGCCGGCTCCGGACGGTCGCAGCCTGATTCCGTGCCCGATACCCTGGTCAAGGAAGGGCTTCCGATCCTGCCCAGGGAGCCGATCCTCCACCTCGCGGCGATTCGCACCCGCCCCGGAATGACAAGAAGGGCAAAAAGAAAGTACTCGGGACCGAGGATGCATCAACCAGACAAAGAGCTCCAAGGCAAACTCCTGTCCGAATTGGGGGTCCGGCCGCTACAAACAGGGTTACTGCCCAAACTAGACAAAGAACGCCTAACCCGGCGACAAGGACAGGGGGCGCCCCTAATGATGGTTCAGACGTTCCTCACACTTCGGACGAAGAGCAGCGAATGCTGGAGATGGCTGTCCAGAGGAGTCGTCGCGAGACCAGGAGAATTCCTCCCGGCGAGGCATCTTCCTCCCGGGCTCCAGAATAGGATAATTTTCTTTTGTGTAACCCTTCTAAGCCTGTAAAGGCCCGGACCTGTAGATAGTGTTAACCTTTTTATTTTGAATATGTATAATAATTTTCAATTTACGACATATTTTTCAATTTTATCATTCTAATGCGCGCATTCATTCTTTAACATCGGTCAAAAGGGATACACCCTTGTTACAAAAAGTCTCTGCTTCCAGGACACTTCCTTCCTACCCTTTGGTCATCCGACCTCTAGGTTTCTATCCCGGGCTCTTACTGCCGGGGATCTACCCTACCTAGGCATCTAGTGCCAGAGGCTATTCTACCTAGGCATCAAGTGCCAGAGGCTATTCTATCTAGGCAACAAGTGCCAGAGACTATCCATAGAACCGCCTGAGGTTTGCTATGTTCCACCTTCGGGGGACTCCCTTCCCCGCTGGATCTTCCAGCACATAACTCCCGCCCGGGTGGGCTTCTATCACCCGGTACGGTCCTTTCCAGTTGGGTGCCAGCTTGCCTTCCGGCTCCTGGTGACTCTTGTCGTTTCTTCTCATAACTCTGTCTCCTACCTTGAACTGCTCCTTCCTCACTCTCCTGTCGTGATACTTCTTAACTTTCTCCTTCACCTTAGCCTCGTGCAAGGCCGCCCTCTCTCTTCTTTCCTCCAGCAGGTCCAGATTTGTCCTGATTTCCTCTTTATTCTTTTCTTCGGGGACCGGCTCGGCTGTCCGAAGACTGGGGATGCCAATCTCGGCCGGGATTACTGCCTCGGATCCATACGTCAGACTGTAGGGGAATTCTCCGGTTGCCGAACTTTCCGTAGTCCGATGAGCCCACAAAACACTCGGGAGCTCATGCACCCAGTTACCCTTTGCTCCCTGTAGCCGGGCCTTAATCCCACTTACGATTGTCCGGTTCGTCACCTCCACCTGGCCGTTAGCTTGCGGGTGGTAAACTGACGTCAGCTTCTGACTTATCCCATATTTCACACACCAAGACTTGAAAGGATCATTTTCAAACTGCGCTCTATTGTCGGTTACTATGGCCCTCGGAACTCCGAACCTGCATACGATGTTCCTCCAACAAAACTTCACGCAGGTAGACCCCCGGATGTTAGTCAGGGGCTCGGCTTCCACCCACTTGGTGAAGTAATCGATAGCCACAATCAGATACTTCAAGCTGCCGGGAGCAGTAGGAAAAGGTCCGACCAGATCCAGTCCCCATCTGCTGAAAGGCCAGGCACCTGTTATCCCCATCATCTCTTTCCTTGGTATGTGCACTAGCGGTGCGAACTTCTGGCACTGAAGGCATGACCGAACCCTATCCTGCGAGTCTTCAAACATGGTAGGCCAATAGTACCCCATCCGTAAAATCTTCCGGGCCACAGTTCTGGCTCCTTGATGACTACCATTCGGACCTTAATGAACTTCCCGGACCAGGTACTTGCCCTCCTGCTATTCCACACACTTCAGCAATGGCTGGAGATAGCCTCTTTTGTACAGTGCCCCTTCATGGAGTGTATACTTCGGCGCCTTGACCCGGATTTTTCTAGCCACCACTCGGTCGGCCGGGACCTCTCCTGTCAGAAGGTACGCTCGAATCGGAGCCATCCAAGAGTCTTCTGGCACCACCTCTACTGCCAGGATCTCATCAACCTGTTCATAACTTCTCCTCTCCAGTGTCTCCCTTCTGAGAGGCGCCTTCTGCCCTAGCTTCAACTTCGAAGATGCCAACTTGCTCAACGCGTCGGCCTTTTCATTCTGTTCTCTTGGCACCTGCTCCAGGCTGAAACTATCGAACTGCCGGATCATGGGCTGGACCAGCTCCAAGTACCTTTGCAAACTTCTCTCCTTTGCTTCGTATTCCCCATTCACCTGCTGAACTACAATCTGAGAGTCGCTGAATGCCCGGATCTTTCCTATCTTCAATTCCCGAGCCAGTTTGAGTCCTGCTACCAGCGCCTTATATTCTGCCTCATTATTCGTGGTTTTAAAGTCGAAATGTAACGCATAGTGGTACTCCTCTCCTTTCGGGGATGTCAACAATACCCCGGCTCCACTGCCTCCTGCATGCGCTGACCCGTCGACATGCAATGTCCATCCCGGGCTTGCTTCAGGCTCTTCCTCGGCGACTGTGTCTGACCCGACCATCTCTGTCAGGAAATCCGCCATTGCCTGGCCCTTAATGGCTTTCCTCGGCTGATATGTTATCTCGTGTTCCCCCAACTCTATGGCCCACTTCATCAAACGTCCCGACGCCTCTGGCTTGAGCATCACCTGCTTCAGGGGTGGTTGGTCAGGACCGCAATCGGGTGAGCCTGGAAATACGGGCGCAACCGTTTTGAGGCGTAAACCAGCGCCAACACCATCTGTTCCAGACTTGTGTACCGAGTCTCCGAACCCTGTAATGCCCGGCTGACAAAGTATACCAGACACTGCCTCTCGTCTTCCTCTCGGACCAGTACCGCACTGACAGCCGATGCGGATGCGGACAGGTATAAGAGCAAATCCTCCCCCTCCTTCGGCTTCGAGAGGGGCTCGGAGCCGGCTCAAATGTTCCTTCAGATCCCTGAATGCCTTCTCACACTCCTCCGTCCACTCGAACTTCTTTGCTTTCCTTAATATGTTGAAGAAGGGAAGTTGTCTCTCGGCACCTTTTGACAGAAATCGGCTCAAGGCTGCCAGGGAACCCATCAGTTTTTGCACTTCCTTTACGTTCTTTGGCGACTGCATCCGGCTTATCGCCTCCACCTTCTCCGGATTGACGTCAATCCCCCGGCTAGACACCATATATCCGAGGAACTTCCCAGCCGCTACTCCTACCACACTCTTCTCGGGGTTTAGCTTCAGGTTGACCTTCCTTAGAATGCCAAACATCTCTTCCAAGTCTTCTAAGAAACCTGGGTAGCTTCGGCTCTTCACCACCATGTCGTCAACGTATAGCTCCATGCTTCGGCCCAGCTGATTTCGAAATATCGAGTCTGCCATCCGCTGGTACGTCGCCCCTGCATTCTTCAAGCCGAACGGCATCCGCCTGTAGAAATAAGTTCCGAAATCTGTGATAAAAGCTGTTTTCGGCTTGTCCTCTCCCGACATTTGAATCTGGTGATAGCCCCGGTATGCATCGAAGAAAGCCAGAGCCTCGTACCCGGTGATGGCTTCCACCAACCGGTCGACCGGGGGAAGAGGGTAACTGTCTTTTGGGCAACATTTGTTAAGATCAGTGAAGTCGATACACATTCTCCAGGACCCATTGTGCTTCTTTACTAACACCGGGTTAGCCAACCATTCCGGGTATATAATTTCTTCTACTACCCCGGCTTCTAGCAACTTCAACACCTCCTGTCTCACCACCTCGGCCCTATCCCCTGCCAAGGCCCTTTTCTTCTGTCGGATCGGCTTTAACTCGGGGTATACATTCAGCTTGTGGAGAGCTAACTCCGGAGGTACGCCTGTGAAGTCCTTCTCTTCCCATGCAAACACCTCTTCGTATTTTGAAAGCAAGGATCGTAACTCTTCCTTCACATCAGTCGGCATTTTTCTCCCGACCTTGATCGTGCCTCGGCTCCCCACCTGAATATCTTCTACATCCCCCGGACCTACTTCTCCCTGCACTGCTCCAACCGGGGCCTTCCTAGCCTCCTGAAGGGCTGTGAGCATGCAACTTCTGGCCGTGGACTGGCTTCCTCGAACCGTCGCCACCCCCTGACTGGTTGGGAACTTCATGGTCAAATGGTACGTCGAGCAAATGGCCCTGGCTTGAGCCATCCACGGCCGTCCGATGATGATGTTGTATGGGGACTGAGCGTCTATAACCGCGAAGTTGCACCGGACCGATGTCTTCTTCCTCCTGTCCAGGTCGTCGACCATTGTTACTGTTAAGGACACCACCCCCAAGGGATGCTCTGTGCGGCCGGTAAACCCTGACAAGGGAGAGGTGCTCGGGCGAAGGTTGTGGCGGCCTATTCCCAGCTGGTCAAAGCAAGAAGCAAACATGATTTCCACACTGCTTCCGTCATCAATGAACACTCGCTTGACCGTGAATCCTTCTATCTCCGCCGTGATCACCATCGGATCCGTATGGGGCGTTAGACTGGGCACCGGATCCTCATCCGAAAAGGTGATGGCCTCGGTGGGGCGCAGTCTCTTCTCCCTGTCCTCACCAGCCGGCACATACCGGCTCCGGGCCTTAGCTGCTGCATGGGACTGGGGCCCACCCCCTACTTCTCCATGTATGACATTTATCATCCGGGGAGGGACCTGATTAACCGGTTCCGGGGCCATAACCAGAGCTGCCGCACCCGGCTGGGCAGCCGGAGCCGGAGCCCCTCGCTGGTTATCATTCCGCAGCCTGTTCCTCCAATTCCTCTTTCTCCCCGCTCCGGCCTGCTGCCCAGCCGCCGGACGCTGGTTCTCCTGGCTCACATAGTCTCTTAACTGCCCTCTCTCGATCAACTTCTCAATCTCCACCCTTAAGCTTCGGCAACCATCTGTTGTGTGTCCATTAGACTTGTGGAAAGCACAATATTTAGCTGCATTCGCTGGAGTCGGATTTCCCGGTATGGGGGCCGGGTCTTGAAACAGGTTTCGATGAATTGTCAGGATCTCCGACCGGGTTTTCGTCAGGGGAGTGAACGTTTCAGCCCGAGGGGGGTCTACCCTCGGTCTCACCGGAGCCGGGCCCGCTTCCCTCCTGACAGGATCAGCAACCCGAGCCTTGTCACCTTTTCCCATCCCCTTGTCCTCGAAGTACCCTTCCTCTTTCCTCTTCTTGCTCCCTTCGAGAAGCGAACAATACATCTCCACCTCAAGATCCAGCTGATGAAAGGTGGTCGGGATATTCTCCATGAGCTTTGCCCATAGCACCTCGTCTCTCAGCCCTGCAATGAACCCTGCTATCAGGGCCTTCACTTGAGTGTCTCTGTCGATCACCTTCATAGAATCATCCATGTACCTCCTGTGGAAACCCCGAACTTCCTCCTTTGCCGATTGCCGACTATAAGCCACCTCGGCCAAAGGGAGATACTTCTTCCTTTTGGTCTCATATCTGTGCATCAGAGCCCTCGAAAAATCATAGTAGTTCCTAAAACTTTCCGAGGGTTGCGCCTCAAACCATGACAAACAGCTTCCCCTCAGATACGAGCTCACCAGCTTGCACATAAGCTCCTCCCGAATGTCACGTGTTCCCATGACGTTATGATACGTCCTGACAAATTCCTCTGGATCAGTCTCCCCATTGTAGGCCGGCACCCCCTCCGGGACTCTCATTCCCATCGGCCAAGGGAATGTGCTGATGTAACCTATCCAGAGGGAGGTAGGCCTTCCTCCATTCCTTCCTATCAACCGATCCAACCTCTCCTCTACCGAGTTTAGAGCCGCCGGGGCCCGATCTACAACCACCGGGTATGTGCCATAGGTTCCTGCGACCGGGGCCGGCTGAGCCATGGCGTATCCGGCCATCGGTGCTTGGCTCTGCATCCACACCGGTCCTTGCATCCCAGGGGCCCAGCCCCCCGAGGCTCTAAGGGGTTGGGCGTAATACCCTCCTGGTGCCGGGGGGTACCCCTGATATCCGTGTTGAATCATCCCGTGTCCTGGAGCTCCATAACCGGGATAGCCCCCACCTTGGCCATATCCTGGCACCATTCCGGCTGGTTGCCCTACACTCCCAGCCTGCCTTTCCAAGTCTATCACCACCGGAGGCCGAAGACTCTCCTGCCCGTGAACGGCAGGGGGTCCTCGGCTTACCACCTCCGCAGCCAACGGAGGTAAACCCGCAGGAGGTCCCATCGGGGTCGGGTTAGATCCTGACCCAGGCTGAACCGGGGGTACCCAGACCTCAATCACCGGAGGGTTCGACCGTTCTTCAGTCGGTTTCGTCCCCGACCCCGATCCTTGCTTTGCCGCCAGCCAACGGCGGTACTCCTCCTCCTGGGTGGCAGCGAACTCCCTTCTGTCGCGATCGTCCTGCGTCATTTCCGGTTCCCTCTCTCCTTCCGGCTCTAAATCTCCTTCAGAGACGTTTGGATCCGAATGCGCTGGAGCCTTCCCCTTGCGCGCTCGATCCCTCATTTGGCGCAAAGTAAGGTCCTCCTCTACTGCTTCCGGTCTTCTTCCTCCTCTACCTCTTCGCGGCGGCCGACCTCGAGGCGGCATCTTAATGCTTTTTGTGAACACAGATCGTGTCCCACCGGGCGTGCCAACTTGATGCTGCCTGCCTGGTCAGTCCGGATAAGCCCCTGATCCCTGATCCAATATCTGGTCCTGCAAGACAGAACCCCGGGAGGTACCCGAGGGTAGACCCTCCGGCGTGATGATGAAAGATGGATCTCGGGAGAGAAAAGGGGTAATCACTTGAATAGTGAGAAGATACTTACTTGGAATTGTGCTGAGGAGCACTATTTATACAATAACCCATGCTTCCCGAGTGGTCCATGTTCCGAGTGTCCTCTAGTGTGTGTCGCTGTCCGAGTTGTACGAACCCGGATACTGCCAAACTAGCTTTATCCTGTGACGGGCCAAGCCCATATTATCAAGAGGTATTTGGGCTTGGGCCCGGTATCACCATTTCTTTCTTTTGATCATACAAATAAATTGATATTCATCCACCCGATAATCACCCGGTTCACCCGTTTCACCCGTGGGTGATGGGTGGGTGGGTGATGGGTGAAGGTTACATGGGTGATGGGTGGGTGGGTGAACAAAAATAAATTGGCGGGTGGGTGATGGGTGATGCTTCACCCGACCCGAACCCGACCCATTGCCATCCCTAGTGATAGATAGCCATTGGGCAAAGAGAGAGTACAAGGTAGTGCTACTCTTTAGTAGGCAAGTATCTTGATGGTTGATAGTAGGCGACCCTGGGGGACGAAAGCTTTACCGGGCCAATTTCGTTTGCATGACAATGACCTGTCACGACTCCATCAATGTGCATATTTGATTTTTGAATTTATTGTGCATGATAAATTTGGTATTATCTGACATTTAATTTTATGTATGTAGTTCCAACAGGTATAATGTAGAGCATTCAACTCGATCATTTTTGCATGTTAGTCACATAGTGTGCAAAGACAACATTGTGCTCGATCATTTATGCATATTAGTATCATAGTGTGCAAGCGAAGCATTCAGCTCGATCATTTTTGCATATTTGTATCAACGTGTGTAAAGGCAGCATCCAAGGCTTGGAGCATCGGTTGTACAACAAATGAAACTTGATGCCACATTTTTGGCTGCACAGTATCTTTCATCTTAAGCAACTTTCCATATTTTGACATATCATTTTTAACCTTTCCATATTTTGACATATCAATGAATTGTAACTCCTTCATGATATTATGTGGCACACTATCCTTCATAATATTCTTTGTCAAGTCTTTAGTAATGGTAATCAGAAGCGGAGCTAGAAATTTAGTATGTGGGGGGCCGGAACTTAATAATTTGAATTAGTTATTAAAATAATGCAAAATACGGCAATTCATTGAAATATGAAAAAATTGAATTAATATAATAAAGATAAACATTCTAGATAAATTTAAAAATTAATGATTTTAACATCATATACGTGAATCACTATTGAAGTCGCACATTCCTCTCTGAGAATTAAGTACCTTTTGTTGATCTTCTTTTATCTAAATTGAAGTTTTTGTGTTTGAAAATATAGGTTATAACATCTATTTATACTTTTTAGTTGATAAAATTCAACTCATAATCGGATTAATGATTTGATAAAATTCAAACTCGATTCACATTCTAATATAATATTACATTATTAAATATATGCAACTAACTTATTTGTTTAAAAATAAAGTCAAATTTGATAAATAAATGAATCTATTCCTACATGGATTCATACAATGATTACTTTTTTTTCTCAAAGAAAATATTGCCTATATAGTAATCATTTAGGATTTGAAAAAAAGTTACAAATTAATTATATCATTACTATATAAAGAATCATATTTTTTGTGTGTTGTTTGACTGTGGTCCTATTATTCTTATAATAACTAGCTAAATGGACCGCGCGTTGCGCTGTATGTTTGATGTATTGAATATGATATTTGTAATTATGGGAAATTGTAACTTTTGTTAGTTTTTATATTTTGATAAAAGAATTTCCATCTGGATAAACCAATTTGAATAAATATGATGAATATTTACTTTTTTATTTTGATAGAATATGCCAGTGAAGTTTTTGCTCATATATAGTATATGGTATTTGATGCTACCAGCTTCCAGTCCCGGTCCGGATACAAGATGAGTCTCCGGTCCGGATGAGGCTTTGTCCGTGCTCCGCGCGCTCTCACCTAAAGACCTGCAAAACAACGCCCCGGAGTATCCCGAGGATAGCTACTCCGGCGTGATGATGAAAGAGGGGCCTTTGAATCGGAGAGAGAATAAGGATATATTGAGAGAGTTTAATCTGATAGAACATACCTTTCTCCACAAGTCCAAAGCTGTATTTATAGGTGTGAGTGGTCAGCCTCCAGCCTAGAGGCAGTGGTCCTGTCCTTTTGTCCTTACCCGGAGACAGGTCATATTCATGTCCCCTTTGTCCCCGGATAACGCCATTCTAGCTGACGTCATATGGACCGGACCACTCTCTGGGCCGGAGCCTAAATATGGGCCAGAGCCCATATCACCACTAGCCCCCCGAGACATGGGATCCGTCCGGAGGTCTCATCCGGAGGAGGGGTCCCGTGTCTCATCACGTCTAGTCTAACCGTTGGGATCCGCCCAGAGGCATGCAATCCGACCCGGATCTCTATTCCCGGGTTGTGCGCTATGCGTTAGAACACGCGCTCGGCGCTTGGGTTTCCTGCGCGCGTGTTTGTAGGTGCATTTATGAAGCGTGTTGCGTCGTCATAAATGAGCTGTCAATTTGAGAAATTCCCTTTTTACCTTTTTTTCAAAATGGCAGTCATGTTGCCTTGGGACTCGGTCCCCCTTTTCTCATTTTTGTAACTTCCCTTCTATAAATACTGAACCATCTCATTCACTTTCATTTTTTACTCTGCTGCTCTTCTTCTTGCGTTTTTCTTGCGTTTTCCTCTTTTCTGCGCTGCATTCTCTTTTCCCATTTAAACACAAACACTTTTCAACCCCGCATTTAATCATGACATAGGAGAATGACGAGAACAAGCAGGTTGCCGGTTTGTCTGGTGGGGATGTTCAGGTCGGCCTGAATCCGGAGCCGGAGGTTGACGATCCCTCCGAGGGTGATGACGTCGATATTACTCCGGCAGTGAGGGAGCTGGTCGAGGCGATGGTGGTTCCGCTCGCCATTGATGCTGGACTGAGCTCGTTTGCCGGTGATGTTACCACTGTTGCGGCCATTCCCCGAAGCCATTTTCTTTATGGGATAACTTTCCCTCTTTCTCCCCTCTACTCCGCCATCTTTCATCATTTCAGCATCTTTCCGGCCCAATTACAGCCGAACGGAGTCGCCGTAGTCCGGGCGTTCCTACTGAACTGCTACCGATGCGGAGTGACGCCGTCCTTGGACCTTTTCCGGGCCTTCTACCACTTGGAGGGCACTAAAGATGAGGGGATTTTCACCTTTCAGAGACGGAAGGGGATAAAGGATCCTTGCAAGGGCCGGCGCGACAGCTACTCCAACTGGCAGAAGCATTACTTCACCTTCAACACCAACAAGTATCCGTGTCCGAGCTGGGGTCATGATGCTAAGAAGGAGGACAAGACGACGTTCTGTCCGGAGGGGCAAGAGGAGAACATCGCGAAGCTGGCCGCCAATCAAATCGATCTAGATCCTTTCTGGAAAGGGAAGTATGTCTTCCCTTTGAGGGCATACGAGCCGGAGGTGTTCCTCAAGTGTCGTTTCTATGTCCCTCGGGATTCATCCAGTAAGTTGCTTTTACATTCTTCTGTTTTCCTTCTTTTATTTGCTTTTTTCTTATCCGTTTCGGATGTTGCCGGTATATCCTGAGATAGGGGATGGTGTTGATCCGTCCGGACGACAGCTCAAGATAACCACAAAGGTAGATAACCCACCAACCGGTTCGGTAACCGGCATGAAAATACCGACAGAGAAGCCGTCCGAGACGGAGAAGAAGAGGAAGCGTGCCCAAGAGGACACGTCTATCAAGGAGAAAGAAGCCGCGGCCAAGAAGTCGAGGGAGGCCGCGGCCAGAAGGGCGGATGAGATCGCGGCCAAAAGGGCGGATGAGATCGCGGCCAAGAAGGCGGATGAGGTCGCGGGCAAGAAGGCGGAGGAGGCTTCCATCCATACCACCGCAGGTTTGGGCCGCCCTCCTCTAAATCCGGGTTCCGTCTTCGTCCGATGAGGAGGGAGGGGAGTCCTCCAGGTCCCACAAGCGCCCAAAGCCCCGGATTCCCAAAACTTCTCGGATTCCGGAGCAGAGCGAGCATTCCCGCGCTGGTGATCATCATGGGGATGGGAAGAGGCCAGCGGTCGACCCCAATAAAGTGCACAAGGAGCTCACTCACAGCAGTAGCCGGAGCGAGACTGGCAGGGTAAGCTAAATTTCACTTTCCGGTTCGGTTTTTTTCATTCTGTTTGGATTTTCATATTTTCTTTCCTTAGGATTTTGCTGCTTACCTGATCGCTTCTCCGGGGGTTTCCGAGGCCATCAACAAGGCCTACCACACCCAGCAGACGAGGCTTGCTCAGAAACTGAGCTCGCTCGAGAGGACAAATGGGAACCTCCGTCGCGAACACGAGGCGGATGCCCGGATCAAGGAGCTGGAGAGCTTGGTTTCTTCGTCTGCTCAGTGAGAGCTGTGTGTCGCCTTCACCGACAAGGTACTCCGGAGCCAGGCTTTCGAGGGCAGCCTGACAGAACTCCTCCGTTCCTCCAACCAGATCTCCGCTCATCAAGTCTATCAGAGTATGCGGGGTTGGGTTCCGGAGCCTAAGAGGGAGCGGTTTACAAAGTGTTACTATAAGCCAAAGGCCGCCCAACAGTACAACTTTGACGTGGATCAGTTCTACCGGGGCGGAGTCGAGAAAATGAATCCCTCCGTGCTAGAGATCTTCGAGGAGAATGCCGAAGAGAGTCCGAAGCCGGTGTCGGCTGGGGCCATCCGTGCCTATGGCGAGGGGCTGGTGGATCTGAGCGTTGCTGTACCCCCACCTGAAGAGAGCACCGATCCTGAATTCCCCGTCAAGCCCAAATATCTTGAAGTCTTGAAGATGTATCCCTGCGTTGACGAAGATACTGATGAGGGCGAAGGTGGCGGGGATAAGGATGGTCGTCAGCCCGGTGGCACGGATAGCGAGGAGACTGATGTAGAATAACTTCCTAGCCTTTGTATTTTTATTTTGTAGTTGCCTCCGTCCTACTAGCTGATCTTGTTCCATTTAGTGTAGGAAGGATGGTAGCGACGACTCGGATGGGGATGACAACCCTCCGGACGATGTAATTTTCTTTCATTTATAAAAAAAGTTTTCTTCCAATACTTGTGTGTTTATTTTTCTTATATTCGTGCTTCCTTGTCCGCAGCCCAAAGGTCCTGGTCCAGTGCTCCGACACGGAGGTGCGGGCGCCTGTACTTCACCCGCTAGTTCCCAATCAACAAGCCCTCCGTGCTCCAGATGCGCGGAGTTGGAGGCAGAGCTGTCCGGATGGACGATGGAAGGGGAACGAACTCGAGAGCTTCTCGTTCGCTTCGGAATGGAGTCTCTGATGGAAGAGTTTCAAGACGTTCCTTCTTTGGCTGCTTGCCTTAGAGAAATATCCGAGGAGTTTGGCACCCTGTCTCAATGTCAGGACTTTGCTCGAGAACGGATCCGTGCAACCCATGACGCGGATGAGACGATCTCAATGCTACAAGCAGAGCACGAAGACTACAAAGCTAAACTGAAAACCGAGCTTGATCTAGTTTGGTCCGTACTCCCTTTTTATTCCGAAAAGCTGAAGTGGCTGGCCAGTCGGACGGATTTCCAGCGAGATTACTTGAAGCTGGAGGAAGAAAACCAAATGCTTGCCGGCCGGGCGATGGTCCTCCGAGATAATCTGATGACCTTGCAACTTTCGTACCATCTGACCGGATTGCGCCTCGGACTCGTTGCTCCGACCATATACCGCAACTTTCCTCGCGATGTAAGTGCCTTGATCGTCCGGATGTTCAAGTTGGGGTGGAACGACCAGGAGTCCCAATATCGTCCTGCGTTCGAGGAGGCTGTTGAATGGTGGAAACGGATGCATGCCGGCAGTTCTCTCCCTCCTTCACTGACCCTCATTCCGAGTCACGTGGCGATAGACTTCACCTTCGAGAGATATACAGGCATCCAGGTATCCGTCTATCTGGAGGAGTCCGCACGTCACGTGGAGCGGCTTCGCCAGGATTCTGCTATCATCCGTCCCTTTATTATTAGGGAGCTAGCCGAATTGGCGAGGCGGCGTCAGGCTCGTCTCCGTGGACGTGGTCAGGGCAGGAGGAGGAAGGGAATCGGAAGGGAGCTCAAGAACGCCCGTAGCGGGAATAGTCGGAGCCTCAACTGCGCCCTTAACAGAATGGCAAGGGGGAGAGGTGCTCAGCAGGTGACAAGGGGAAGGGGAAGGGGAAGGGGTACTCAGCCAGCACGCCGTCCCCAGGTCCCCGTCCGGATTCACTCTCCTTCACGGTATCCGAGCCAGAATCCGTTCCGTCCGTCTAGGGCCGGGCCTCCAGTCAAGGGCAAAGGGAAAGCCAAAGTCACAAAGGAGACCATGCAGTCCTCCGATTCTGACTCCGACGGAATCTTTGGCTCCGATCCGGATGGCGCCGGTCCATCGGAGCTTCCACCCATTCCTCCCTTTCCGTATCGAGGACCGGTGGGTCAGAGTAGTGGTACCGAGGTCTATAACCTCGATGACGACACTCCGGAGCGGATTCCTTCTACCCTGAACCAGGGGGGGGCCCGAACCCAAGACCTCCATCTCCGGAGAATGGTGCTATGATACCTTCTCCGGAGCCTCCTACTCCGGAGCCCACCTCTCCTCCTATCGACTGGGACATAAATTGGCCCAAATAGATAGGTTTTATTAATCTTGTATCTGCGTCCGTCCGGACGTATTAGATTGTATCTATTGTATTTGTATGTTAATCCGTACGGATTTAATTTCTTTCGGTGCATCATTTACCCAAATGTGATTTCTTTTCTTATTGTATTTCGCTGCTTGCTCTCGTTTTTCTTCCAAAAGGTCCAAGTCTAGCAGCCTGCTTGATCCGAGCGGAGAGCTCCGTCCGGCTTGGTCCTCGTCCCAAGTGAGGGTCCGGAGACTGGGGACTCCCACTTCAGCTGGTATGACTGCCTCCGCCCCGTATACCAAACTGTATGGCGACTGGCCCGTGGCGGATCATTCGGTTGTCCTGCATGCCCAAAGAACACTCAGCAGCTCGTCGACCCAGTTTCCTCGTGCCCCCTGCAGACGAGTCTTCAGTCCGTTCACCACTGTCCGGTTCGTAACTTCCACTTGTCCGTTGGCCTGCGGGTGGTAGACAGATGTGAGCCGCTGCGTAATTCCGTATTCCTTACACCAGGATCGAAACGGGTCATTTTCAAATTGGGCTCCGTTATCCGTGACGATGTACTTGGGGATTCCGTAACGGGAGATGATGTTCTTCCAACAAAACTTGACGCAAGTGCTGCCACGGATGTTTGTGAGGGGTTCAGCCTCCACCCATTTGCTGAAGTAATCAATCGCCACTATCAGGTACTTGAATCCTCCCGGAGCTGAGGGAAAGGGTCCAACCAGATCGATGCCCCATCTATCAAAAGGCCACGAACCGGTGATCCCGATCCTTTCTTCTTGCGAAACATGAATGAGCGGAGCAAACCTTTGGCACTGTACACAGGAGCGGACGTATTTCTGGGCATCTTCAAACAGGGTCGGCCAATAATAACCCGTGCACATTATCTTTCTCGCTATGGTCCGGGCCCCCTGGTGACTGCCGTTCGGTCCTTCATGCATCTCCTTCACAATCCGAGCTGCCTCGTCCGAGTCCACGCACCTTAACCACGGTTGGAGATATCCTTGTCTGAGCAGGGTTCCGTCCACTATGGTGTAATGCGGTGCTTTCTGTCGGATCTTCCGCGCCAATGCCTTATCCTCCGGAAGCTTTCCATGCTGCAAATACTCAATGAAGGGCATCATCCATGACTCCTTTGAGACCTCCACTGCTGCCACCTGTGGGATGTCGTAACTCCGGGCGGATAGGGTCTCCATCATCAGGTTGCTCTCCGCGTCCGGCTTGATCTCAGAAGAAGCGAGCTTGCTCAAGGCGTCCGCCTTACCGTTATCCTCGCGGGGGATCTGTGTTATGGTAATGCCACGGAACTTGGCTAATAACGGCTTAACTGCCTCGAGGTAATTCTGCAAGCTCCGTTACTTCACCTCGTATTCTCCGTTCACTTGCTGAACCACTATCTGAGAATCACTGTATACTTCAACGTCCGTGACCCCTATCTCCAACGCCAGCCGGAGTCCGGCTAGGAGCGCTTCGTATTCTGCCTCGTTGTTTGTTGCTCGGAAACCGAACTGAATGGCATACCTGTATTCCGTTCCTTGTGGACAAGTGAGCAGAACTCCTGCCCCGCCCCCATTCGCGTGAGACGATCCGTCTACATGCAACTTCCATCTTTCGGAGGGTGGTTCCTATCCGGACGGATCTCCTGAGGGTTCAGTCATTTCTACCAAGAAATCCGCCAAGGCTTGCCCCTTGATAGCCTTCCGGGGATGATACTTGATTTCGTGCTCTCCAAGCTCGACTGCCCACTTCATCATCCGACCCGAGGCTTCCGGTTTCAACATGATCTGTCTCAACGGATGATTCGTTAGAACCGTGATCGGATGACCTTGGAAATATGGTCGGAGGCGCCGAGAGGCATGCACCAATGCCAATATCAACCTTTCCAAAGCAGTGTACCTTGTCTCCGGACCTTGGAGTGCCCTGCTCACGAAGTAAACCGGACGTTGGACCTTACCATCTTCCCGGACCAGAGCAGAGCTTATAGCATGTTCCGTCGCCGCTATGTATAGGAAGAGCTCTTCTCCGGGCAGCGGCTTGGACAGTGTTGGGAGGCTTGCTAGGTGAGCTTTGAGGTCTGTGAACGCCTGGTCACACGCCTCCGTCCACTCGAACGGTTTAGCCCTGCGGAGTATGTTGAAAAACGGGAGCTGCTTCTCAGCCCCCCGAGCGAGAAATCGGCTCAGAGCAGCTAGCGATCCGGTCAACTTTTGCACGTCCTTCACCCCCTTCGGAGGAGGCATCTCCATAAGGGCCGATATCTTTTCCGGGTTCACGTCGATTCCTCGAGCTGACACCATATAACCAAGGAACTTCCCTGCTCCGACTTCAATGGTGCTCTTTCCGGGGCTGAGCTTGAGGTTTGCCGTCCGGAGCACGTCGAACATCTCCCGGAGGTCGGACAAAAAAGACTCATACGTCCGGCTCTTGACCACCATATCGTCAACATAGACCTCCAGGTTCCGCCCCATCTAGTTCCGGAAAAGCTTGTCCGCCATCCTTTGGTACGTTGCACCTGCGTTTTTTAATCCGAAAGGCATTTTCCTGTAACAAAAAGTACCAAAGTCAGTAATAAAAGATGTTTTGGGACGGTCATCCTTGGCCATCGTGATCTGGTGATGATACCCTCGGTGCGCATCAAAAAATGCCAACACTTGGTAACCAGTAATGACCTCGACCAGCTGATCAATGGAGGGGAGCGGATAGCTATCTTTCGGACAACATTTGTTTAGATCTGTGAAGTCAATAAACATTCTCCAAGAGCCATCGTGCTTCTTCACCAGAACTGGGTTTACTATCCACTCCGGGTAGGATATCTCCTCCACGATTCCAGCGCTTAGCAATCTACCCACCTCCGCCCGGATTTCCTCCACGCGTTCCGGAGCGAGGGGTCTCTTCTTTTTCCGTATGGGTTTCAATTCCGGAAAGACGTTGAGCTTGTGGACTGCGATCTCTTCCGGAACGCCAGTCAAGTCCTCCGTCCCCCAAGAAAACACATCCTCATATTCTGCCAACAGGCGTCGTAACTCCTCCTTCACGTCATCCGTCATGTTCTTCCCCACACTGACCACTCTCTTATGTCCGACCATCATATCCTCCACTTCATAAGAGGGTGCTTCTCCATGGATGGCTCCTACCAAGTCTGCTTTGGCTTTTCCCTTGTCCGAGGCGGATAGCTTGGGGTGGCCCTCCCCGGACCGGGCATCCTTGATGGCGGTCAGCATGCAACTCCGTGCGGTTTGTTGGTGCCCCCGGACGGATGCGATACCGTTTTCAGTGGGTAACTTCATAATCAAGTGGAAAGGCGAACAGATGGCTCGTGCCTGCGACAGCCACGGTCTTCCAATGATCATGTTGTAAGGAGAAACTGCATCAATGGCGGCGAAATTACACTCCACCGTTGCCCTCTTGGTCGGATCCTGGAAATCCGTCAGGGTAACTTTCAAAGCGATGACTCCGAGCGGATGGACGGTCTGCCCGGTGAACCCCGAGAGGGGGGTTTGACATGGTTTTAGATTTTGTCGCCCAATTCCGAGTTGGTCAAAGCACTCCGCAAACATAATCTCCACACTACTACCATCATCCACGAACACCCGTTTGATCAGCACTCCTTCGACATCGGCTATTACCACCATCGGATCCGAGTGGGGGACCTGGGGTGGCACCGGATCCTCATCCGAAAAGGTAATAGTCTCACTTGGCTTGAATCTCTTTTCTTGTATCTCACCCGGAGGCACGTATATGCTTTTAGCCTTGATCGCCGTCATAGAACAGAGTCCGTCTCCTACAATTCCGTTTATCACATTGATCATCCGGGGATGAGCCGGGGGTTGTGCTGGCGCGGCTTGTCTCGCTGCCGGGTTTGCCGGGTTAGCTTGGTTTCCCCCTCGGGGGCGATTGTTCCTCCAATTCCTTTTCCGACCCTGTCCGGCTGCGGCTGCCGGGGCTTGAGCCGGGCGTCCTTCTCCTGCCACGCAATCTCTTAACTGCCCTGCTCCGATCAGCCTTTCAATATCCGAACGGAGCGCCCTACATCCCTCCGTGGTATGTCCGTGTGACTTGTGAAACTCGCACCACTTGTCCGCATTTGCCGGCGCCGGTACGCCGACAATGGGTTGCGGATCCGTAAACAGACCTCGGTGAACCGCGAGGATCTCCGTACGGGTCTTTGAGAGAGGGGTGTAGGTCGGACGAGCAACGGCCGCTGGTGCTGGTGCTGCTGCTGTCGGGGCGGGTACTCGTCTGGCTTGATCCGTCCGGGCCGGGGTTCGTGTAGCGGTGGTTTGGGTCCCCGTCACTGTGAGAGACCTTTGCTCGAAAAAGCCCACAGTTGTCATCCGGACTTGGTTGGCATCGTGCATTGTACAATGCATCTCCACCACTAACTGGAGGTGGTAGTATGATGTAGGCATATTCTTCATGAGCTCGATGTAGAAGGTGTTGTCCCTCAGTCCGTTGACAAAGTTGTGGATAATGGCCTTCTCCTGTAAGTGCCGGTCCACCACCTTCATCTTCGCAGCTATGTACCGGGTGTAAAATTCCCAAGTATTCTCCGTTTCCAGCTGCCTCATTGCAAGGACCGTGGCAAGGTTCATAAATGTGTGTTTCATGGCGGAATAGCGCCGGACCAGAGCTATGACGAAATCCCAAAAATGTCGAAGCGTACCGTTCGGCAGACCCTTGAACCATGTCAAGCAGTTACCTCTTAGATACGAAGGCACCATTTTACACTGCAACTCCTTCGGAATGTCCCTAGCTATCATGATACTTGCATAAGTATGGACAAATTCTTCCGGATCTCCCTCTCCGTTGTAGGTCGGAAGTCCGTCCGGAGCCTTGGTTCCGGCCGGCCACTTGAAACTCAATACTTCCGGGACCCAAGGTGACTGAGGCCCGATCCCATTCCGTCCGATGAGGCGGTTCAACCGGTCTTCAATGGAATCCGGACAGAAAGGTGTTTGAAAACCGAAACCTCCGGGAAATCCTCCTCCGGCAGGTGGCATTCCAAACGTCATCTGCTGCTGACCTCCGGGCCCTCCGGCCGGTTGCATCCCAAACATCATTTGCTGTTGGCCTCCGGGTGCACCCATCCCGTAACCCTGTTGGGTACCATATCCCTGCTGAGTTTGTGCTCCCCAGTAAGGTGGTGCGTTCGGATTCAAGCCAGCAGTCTGCTGTTGATGTCCGCCCTGAAATAGGTTAGGGTTTGGCACTCTTGGTTGCTCCGGAGGGGGCTTGTCCGCTTCAACTCGTTGAGCCGCCTTCCACTCTTGGAACTGCTGGTACTCCGTCATGTTCGTCCTCAGAATGTTGCCTCCAAGCCCGGAATCATGACGCATACGCTCCTCCCTTCCGGCCTTTCGTCCTACCTGGGGTCTGGCCGATCGGCTCTGAGCATCATCCTCCGTGCTATAACCTTCCGGATCATGCTCCCCCGGTTAATAATCTTCAGCGTCATCCGAGTCGGATTCCTCGGGGTGACCCGGATCCGGCGTCCCTTCCATGTTGTCGGTGTCCCCTTCTGACGACGCCTGGTCCCCAAACTGATCCTGGTTCCGTGCCTCCCGTGCGGCTCGCAGTCGTCCCTGGTCTCGCGCTGTATGTCCGCCAGAGTCCGTTCGGGAACCTGCTTTTTTCCTTTTGCCAGGCGCTGTCGCCTACGCTCCTCAGCCGCGGCCCTTGCCTCTGCTGCCGCCTGCTTGGCCTGGAGAATCCGTTCTTTTTCAGCCGCCATCTTTTGAGCTCTAACCGTAGCGGCTTTTCTAGTTTTTGGCCCTCCTCCCGCTTCCTCCTCTGCCGGGAGAGGGTTCTTTCTCGTTCGTCCGCGCGGCATGAACGTAACTTGTAACTGGAAATATTTAGGTCCCACCGGGCGTGCCAACTGATGCTACCAGCTTCCAGTCCCGGTCCGGATACAAGATGAGTCTCCGGTCCGGATGAGCCTTTGTTCGTGCTCCGCGCGCTCTCACCTAAAGACCTGCAAAACAACGCCCCGGAGTATCCCGAGGATAGCTACTCCGGCGTGATGATGAAAGAGGGGCCTTTGAATAGGAGAGAGAATAAGGATATATTGAGAGAGTTTAATCTGATAGAACATACCTTTCTCCACAAGTCCAAAGCTGTATTTATAGGTGTGAGTGGTCAGCCTCCAGCCTAGAGGCAGTGGTCCTGTCCTTTTGTCCTTACCCGGAGACAGGTCATATTCATGTCCCCTTTGTCCCCGGATAACGCCATTCTAGCTGACATCATATTGACCGGACCACTCTCTGGGCCGGAGCCTAAATATGGGCCAGAGCCCATATCACCAGTATTCCTATCACTGGACTAAACACATACATATTTTAACCAAAAGCATTAGTAAAATGTGCGAAGATTCAATGTTGATACACCAAATTAAGTTTAGAAGAAATTTACAAAAATATATGAATTCCTTTTTTGTTACCATTACATTATCTAATTTCCGGCTTCAAGAAAGAAAATGATTATTTCAGTTTATACACAACTTAGTTTGAGGATACGTAACATATATGACATAATCCACAATTAACTTTTATAATAATTACAATAATATATGATAATTAATTGCAATATTTTTTTCCACTAATATAATAATCAATTGTTTATGCTTTAGTTTTTGTGGTTAGTAATCAATCACTCTGTTAAATTATTATGGTAACAAATATTATACAATCATTAATTTATAGCAAATATTATAGCAAATTTATAGACACACGCATCTGATTGTTTCTCATTTTATCTTTGATTGCAGAGAAAGTATGAAAATGTTAAATATGAAAAGAATGTAAAATTTAAAGCTCTGCTAATTTGTTATAGCCAATTTATTATAATTAGTTTGAACATTCATCGTGCGATTTAATATAAAATGTGCAAATTTTGTGCAAAATTCGTGCACAATTTATAATGTGCAAATAGATAATGAAATGCACCACTATTCATCGGTGTGTATTGCAAATATGACATTTAAGTACAAACTAGGTGTTCACGCCCGCGCTACTGCACGGGCTCTCACTATTTTGGTAGATTTTCTGAATATTATTTTAGGTAATTAAGTCGCATCCAAACGATAAATCATGTGAAGTAGAAGGAATTCAATTGTAAATCAACTCTAAATATATAATTAACAAAATGAGTGGGATATATACAGAAAAAGAAGCAAGAATAACATGTTCAAACTCATTTCCTATGGTGTACAGACTTGGGAGATCCTACAAACAGATCCAGGGTAAGATCCTCCAAATAATCAGCATTGTAGTTTATGTGCTTTTCACTAATGTACTTCACATGCCTCCCAACAAATGTCATGTATGCCTGAATTACCTTAACAGAAGTCGAGATTCGAAGATCTTCCCTAAGCTGGCTGTCGGGAATCGACCACCCTGTCTGACTTCTGTACACATCCTCAAAAGCTGCATATAAAATCTGCAATCTCTCTTTCAAGAGAGTTTTTGAAACAGAACTCGACCCGAGGTTTTGCTGCCCTTCATCCCTGAGCAAGGTTAGGATTTAAAATTTTTAGAGATATCACATAGTACGCCACAATGATCAAGTTAACAAAACTTACTCTTCTTTGAGTCAAGTCCATGTGTACAGATGACAAATATAACCATGTTACAACCAATACCTTTCGTTCCCTGTAAAAGTTACTCTTTTGCAGTAATTAATCTCTTTGAAAACGCTTGAATACAGTCAATTCAAATTTCTGAATGAGCATTGCCACTCTGTAACAATAAATGGCCAAATAAACCCTTAATATGCATGATTTAGATCCCGACTTTACTGCAAGCATGGAAATAAACACATTTTAAACACTACATATGCACATTGAGGTCTCAACTGAGAGCTTACTTGGATAGATTAGGCTAGAGTCTCCACGCATTAACACCAATTTACACCATCATGAGACCCTTTCCAAGAGTAATACCCAAAATGCAATCAAAGTATTATCATCGCCGCTCCCCTCTCAGTAAGGCTTTGAGCTTTTTATTATCCTGGTGCAATTTACACGAAAAGGGATTCTTCATCAGCAGTCCTGACGTTGTAATCCTTGCAGAAAGCCATCAATTTGGTTTTTGTCTACCTACATAAATATAGTTCTTTAGCCATACAGTATTAAACACATAATATGCAAGAGAGTCAGAGTTCTTGTAGAATATTTCGATAGTGACACTGAACTTGTACAGTAGAGTTAAAAATCACATAGATGAATCATTTAAAATGGACAATTAAGATAATCAAACTCAGCACAATGAACTCCAACTTCTGAATTTCAGTGAAGATAAAACTATGAATTTCATGTTGGTTTTTTAAAGTTATAGTTGGATCCAACTGCAACATTATTCTCAAATGAACCAACATGAACTGTGTTATCTCCTTTCAAACTCCAACATGTAGCACAAAAATGGCAAATGCCAGAAAAGCATTACATACATGAAATCGATCCAAAAAAGAGAAAAAAATTATACAACAAGCCAGCAAAAGGCTTTAATCGAACTACCTGTTACCATACCACTTTGTTTAACTGAACCTCATTCATGGAAAGCCTCAAACCGGATTTGCTGTATAAGTCAAGAGGTTTCACGGCTTTAGGCGAGAATAAAATTGCGGCAAGGTTGAGAGGTTTTAACCTCCTAAAGACTATTGGCCCGAGCCAGTATATCGTGCATGTTCAATTAGCTCGGGTTCTGGCATTTTCAGCGCATCAGGTATCCAATTAAGTACCTTGTATATGCCCTCCAATCCATTGTTTCCAGTATCGACTATGTCTTCCACCTAATGAATCAAACAAACACAAACAACAACACCAAAGAGGACACAAACAACACCAAAGACACAAAGTAAACTATTGTTTTACCATGACAGTTCCCCAACTAGAGCAAATTAAACATTATGAACCAATATATTCACTCAGAAACGAACAAAAAATATGCGCAATTCAACCTTAAGTATAACCATAAACCATCCGCATTTGCTATACAAGATATTGTAGTAAGAACTATAAACTAATACAACATCTATAATACATAAATCATTCATATTTCGATATGTCAGTCGAAATTCAGTACCAATTCATTAGAAAAATTACGGGGAAAAGGGATATACTTCAAACAAGATTACACTAAAATTACCACAATAACGTCTCGGCCTCGGACATCGCTCTTCAAGTTGCAGGTGATTAGATGAGAAAGCTCTCCGCAAATCCTTCCCCCACCATCACCGCGGCGGAAACCTCGCTGGAATTCGCCGCCGTCGATCCTCCTCCGCCGCTCAAAGAACGTGAGGAAGATGGCTTTCAATCATCGGAGAAAGGATTGGGATTGTAAGTCCGTTCAGAATAAAAAATATATAAAAATAAGATTGTAATTATTTGATTGGATGGAAAAGACGGTGAAGTAATAAACGTTAATATTTAAATGGACGACGATGAAACTCACCGTAGCGTCCGGATCGACGCTTTATATATATAGGATGAACACTTATAAATTACATAGATCTCCTTTAACTACATTAATACTCGTACATATTAAAAGATCAAATGAATTAAAAAGGAAATTAGATCAAATGAATATTAAAACGAATTAAACGAATTCATTTGATCGTACATATTAAAAGATCAAATGAATATTAAAACGAATTAAAAAGGAAATTAGGTTCTATTTTAAGAAGGCGAAGAGAATATTTCTATTTTAATTTAGCTAATTGGTTCTTGAAACTATTATCATATACCCGTCTGGATATATTGTTTTTTATTTTACTTCTTTTTAAGCACATAGATAACCTGACAAATGAGTCCGGTTTCAACAATATTGGCCTTCCATCGTAACAAAATATGTGAAAATCTCAAATTTTTTGTACGTGCTTTAACGTATTAGGTCTCTTAAAAATTAAATTTTTTTATTTTGCACGTAATCTCTTAATATTTTCTTGACGATGATGCTAATTAATTTAGCATAAAGAATAGTTCATATTTCAGAGAGTTTTAAACCTCTCAATTTGAGAAATTCTAGTAACCTATAAAATGCAGAGTCTTGTTTTGTGTTGTACAATACCATAATATTTTTCATATCTATACTTACACGCTCATTAATATTTGACATAAATATTGTTCAATTGCAAACAATTTCTTTGTTTAAAAAATGTTTTTTGAATATACATGGTAGAGAGAAAACTACCACAAGACCTAATTAAAAACTCGATTACGCAATAATGTAGAGTATTTAGCTCGATGCTGCCTTTGCACAAAAGCACTCTTAAATGTCAAAGTGGTTGGTAGAGAAATATGATTCTCCCGCAATTTTTAGAGCATTTTCTTGTTGAGAATCAAAGTAGTCTAAAAGGTATGACTTTGAGGTCCTTTAAGATCTTCAATCTCAACCATACAATTTATCTTCTAGGGTCGATGATTCGAATCAGAAACATCTCTTGCCTTAGAAGTGCTTCAACTAGAGATCTTATATCTCCATATGAATCTTCATCAACATCTCTACCTTGAAGCACAACTGAATGCTAGTTGAGGGATTGACCTAAAGATCTTCGATTTAGCGCATCAGGATCCTCGTTTTTTTTATTGTAATTATCACCTTCTTCATCGGCCTCCATGTCTAAAGTTGGATCTATTCGTCGGATTATTCTCCGAGCTTCATTTTCCAAAATTACATTTCGTTTCAAAATCAAAACTAGTGTTTCGTCTTCTCCAGCCTACGCCAAGGCCTCACCTTCATTTTCTGTGCTAAGAAAGTATTCAGCCTCTGCATATTTGGTCCAAAACTCATTTATCGACATCTTGCCTGAAACAGAGCGTATATATTCTTCACAAATACACGATTTAGCGCATCAGGATCCTCATGTTTTTTCTTGTAATTACCACCTTCTTCATCGGCCTCCATGTCTAAAGTTGGATCTACTCGTCGGATTATTCTCCGAGCTTCATTTTCCAAAATTACATTTAGTTTCAAAAACAAACCTAGTGTTTCGTCTTCTGCATCCTCAACCAAAGCCTCAACTTCTGTGCTAAGAAAGTACTCAACATGTGCATATTTGGTCAAAAACTCATTTATCGACATCTTTCTCGGAACAGAGCTTAGATATTCTTCACAAATGCACGGCCTTTGCATATTTTGTATCTATTTGTTATGTTTTTCCAGAACAATAATTTTTACAATATATATAATTAAATCAATAACCAAAGTATAAATTAAGTCGTGCGTGTGCAACGCACTATGGTAGCACGTAATTATAACTCAAAAGAATATACGTGAAATTTAATATTTTTATCCATAGGTAAAACATTAAAACACGATATCATCAGGTGCTAGATTTATTATTACATCATAATTACTAGAGTTTTGATGAATTTGTTATTCTTTATGTATTTCCATCATATGCTTCATACGTTTCTTGAATTTCAATGGTTTGTTATGTTTTGAATTGAAGTCTTATATGCATTCATGTATTTAAAATGGTTAGTCTCTTTCGCAGAATCAAAGTCTTTAAAAGACATATACACCATGTGATGAAATGCGGAAATGCCACAGATTTGAAGAACGATCAGTGCATGTCGACAAAGGTAGCCTATACTCAAATAGATGGCACATGCAGGATATCTTCGACCTCAATAAACTCTTGATTTGTTTTTCAAAATCCTCAACTTTGTGAGTGATGATCATTTCCTCTTGCCTCTCCCTCTTAGGAATACAAGCAAGTGCTCCCAAGACCTCAACTTGAGCCTGCCTTTCCCTTTTCTTCATATATGTTCTGTAAGATCACATCATACTGTTCCAAACCAAATCGAAACAGGAAAATCTCACGTTTTTAAATAATATACGGAAACGATCCGGAAATCGAAATTTGTGCTTTTCAAATTTTATATATATTTCTGTTTTGTTGTTATTTGCATTGTTATTTAATATAATTATGGATTTTATTTTATCACTTATATACATTACATAATAGTGCATGCACAAATAGTACTCGTGCAGTATTCTGTGCACAATTCGTGCATCTCTGTTCATACATAATTCACAATTAAGTCAGAAAATTAGAATATGCACAATATAATATGTAAAATGCAAATCATTAAATTCTTTTCCTGGGATTGTTGCAGGATGGAGAATCAATTATGACGAGTTTGCAGCGACGATGAGGCAGACTATTTGTGCTTATTCAAATTTTGCTGTACTGTAGCTACAAAGATCTTTAGGTAAATATGCTAATTATATATCGTGTCTTGATGATTGCATGCTCTCCCAACCTTCGGTTTTGTGTTAATTTATGAGTTCAGATTTTAAGATCCTGAAGCATTTTGTACCTAAGGAATACTACAGTCCATTTTTCTTTTACCCCTTTATCGATGTTAATTTCACTTCTAACTTAATTCTTACTCATCATTTACATCCTCAGATTAATTGAATGTGTGATTGTTTTTTTAAAGCAATTGAATGTGTGATAGGTTTTAAATATTTGAATTTCACTGTTCGAAAATCTATTGAGAACTAAGCGTTGAAACATAAAATTAGAAATTGAGAACTGATAAAGTAAAAGTCAAATATTTTATCCAAATTCACAATTACTTCATCTTCGGATGTAAATGGGGAGTTGGAGTCAAGTTTGAGTTTAATTAATCTAGACAAGTGATAAAAAATTGACTGTGCAGTGGTGTAGAGGATTTTTTAACTCACTTTCATATTCCGGTAATAATGTTGCCACGCGACTCATACGATCCAACAACTTCAACGATCACTTGTATAGAGATGATTGATATTTTGTTGTAAGAAGTAGGACTTTGTCCATGAAAGTCATCTGTAAAACGTGTTGCTCAATAGGAGCCATTCAAGCTAGAGCAACTGGTCCTACGTTATCACTTACGTCTGGTTTATTGATTGATCTATTCCACAAGAGCCTCACTTGTTTTGCACTCTTCAACTTCACCGTTTTTTTGAAGCAACTTGTTGTGAAAATGGCTGATGCTGCTGTGGTTGGATTTCTTACAGAGGCGCTGCTGGGAAAGGCTCTTTCGCTTGCTGCAGATGAGGTCAGCCTGTCACTGGGGATCAAGAAAGAGCTCCAAAAGCTCGCTGGAAAGTTGGCATTGATTCAAGCTTTGCTGTCTGGTGCTCAAAGCAAGCAGCTCCCTGGCCATGTTGTCGAAGTCTGGCTGAATAAGCTCAAGCCAGTTGCCCTCGATGCTCGGATCGTGTTGGATGATTATGGCTATGAAGTTCTTCGTCAGAAGATTCAGTGCCGCAAGAGGGAGAAGGTACTCAGTTTCTTTTCATCTTCAAATCCCGTTGTTTTCCGTCCTAAGATGGGTCATAAGATAAGGGATGTTTTCTCCTCCTTAGATAATGTTTATGCTGAAGCAAAACAAATTGGCCTTAATCCTGTTGAGCTCATAAGCTCGCTCCCTGAACGTAATAAGGGAAACAGACTAACCTATCCTTTCGTAAAGGAATCTGAAATTGTGGGGAGAGATAATGATGCTTTAGAGGTAGTAAGAATGCTTACTGATCCCGAGTACGAGAAAGATGAGAAAGATTTGTCTGTTATTTCTATCATAGGAATGGGGGGTCAAGGTAAAACAACTCTGGCTCAGATTGTTTACAAAGATGAAAAGGTGGGGAGGTACTTTGAGAAGAAAGTTTGGATTTGTGTTTCTGATGATTTTGATGTGACAAGGCTATTGGCTCAGATGCTAGAGTCTCTAACTGGAACTCCTTGCAACTTAACCAATGTAGAAGGTTTGGTGAACAAGCTGAAGGAGCGGTTGAGTGGTAAAAGATATTTATTGGTTTTTGATGATGTCTGGAATAAAAATAGAGATGAGTGGGATGACATGAGGAACTGTTTGCTGGAAATTAGGGGTTCCGATGGGAGCAAAGTTATGGCGACTACACGCCATAAGGATGTCGCTTCTGCAATGCGAACATCTAGATACTATATGCTTCAGAAACTCTCAGATGATCAAAGTTTAGCTTTATTCGAGAGATGTGCATTTTCAGAAGGCGGTGCTATCAAAACTCCAGCATTGGTCGCTATAGCTGGAAGGATTCTTAAAAGGTGTGGGGGTGTACCCCTAGCTATTAAAGCTGTAGCTGGTTTGCTGCACTCAAAAGAATCTGAATTGGAGTGGTCAGTGATTGAAAGGAGCGAGTTGTGGAGTATCAAAGATGGCGGTGTTCTTTCTGCCATCAAGTTAAGCTATGATAATTTGTCACCGCCTCTAAAACAGTGCTTTGCGTATTGTGCGATTTTCCCCAAGGATACTTCGTTAAAAAAGAGCATGTTAGTTCAACTCTGGATGGCGCAGGGTTTTCTGAATCCCAAGGACACTCGATTGCTAATGGAAGACTTGGGAAATGAATATTTCAATGTTCTTTTAAAGAGTTCCTTGTTGCATGATGCTAACGAATCTGGGTATGATGAAGTTTCTTGCAAGATGCATGACCTCGTTCATGATCTTGCATTACAGGTATCAGAAACATGTCATGTTGATATGAGAAATGTTAAGGATGAAAGTGATATGATTAATGCCTTTAATTTAAGTGCCACCAACTGTTGTGAAGAAAGATTGCAGAAGAGTGTCATTAGTGCTGTTTCATCTAAGTTGAGAAGTCTAAATTTGAAAGGTTCGTTTTACAGTAATACATTTCATGATCAGCTTCATGATTGGTTTGAAAAATTCAGATGTCTCACTTCCTTAACCATTTTTGTACCATCTTTAAAAATGTTACCCGAGGAAATAAGCAAGATAAAGCACCTAAGATTTCTTAATATCCGGAATACTGGCATATCTACGCTTCCAAAGTCATTCAAGGAGTTGTACTATATGGAAACCCTTATATATCACACTCTCAGCAGGTTGCCTGTGGGGTTTTCGAATTTAATCAACTTGAGGCATCTTTGTGGAAGTTCATCTAGTAGTCTTTTAATACCAAGACTGAGCCACTTTACAAATATCCAAACAGTGCCTTACTTTAAGGTTGACAAATCCGAGGGATGCGGAATTGAAGAGGTGGAGTATTTGGACAACCTTAGAGGAGCACTGAATATTGATTGCATTGATAATGTGAGCAGTTATGAATCCGCTTTAAGATCTAAACTGTCAAAAAAGTCAGGAATTCACACATTAGTATTTCGATGGAACAAGAGGGAACATGCTTGTGATGACACCAAGATTTTGGAGGGTTTAAATCCTCATTCTAATTTGAAAAGTTTGGAAATTGATGGTTATCAAAGCTCACACTTCCCTTCCTGGATGGTACTACTCCGTTCTCTCACTAAAGTCATCTTAAAGAATTTGGATACATGTGAACAACTCCCATCATTAGGAGACCTGCCGTGTCTTGAAGTTCTTTGTATAGATGGGTTACGAAATCTAAAATGCATTGGAAAAGAGTTTTATGGCTGGTTAGATGCGAGAAATAGTAGCTCTAGTAATGGGGAGGAAACTACTCTCTTTCCTGCATTGAAAGAGTTTCGGTTATCTAACATGGAAATTCTTGAGGAGTTCTCAGATGTGTTTATTCCATCACATTCAATAGTTAAGACATTTCCTTCTCTGGAGCTTCTATCAATTGACAGTTTACCAAACTTGAGCGTTTTTCCATATTTGGGTAGCCTTCCACGTCTTCAAACATTAATGATGTCCAGGTGTCCAAATTTGGCCATTCCACCCAATTGGAATAGGCTAACATTGGCAAATTCATCTGCTAATCTTAATACATATAACAATCCGGAATACCAGTACCTCCAATATTTATTTATCGCCAATTGTGACAAGTTGGTGGCACCACTCTGCAGCTTGAAAAACCTTACAACACTGAAGGACTTGATGATTTTTGGCAATGTTAATTTCTGGCCCAAGGATTTGCATAATCTGATCAACTTGAAGTCACTAGTACTAAGTAGTTATAATTTTTCAGAAGGAATTGATTCCTTCCCTTTTCCTTACTCAGTTTCCACTGCCACAGAGTATTCTCTTACAAGCCTGCGGTTGTATGGATGGTCAAAAGTTACAGCTCTCCCTAATCAAATTCAGTATCTAAAAGCACTGAGGAGTCTATGTATATACAATTTTGGGTTGGAGGTTTTTCCAGAATGGGTTTGTAATCTGAAATTCCTTGAATCACTAGAAATTACGAACTGCAAGAAACTGAAGCATTTTCCTCCAACCGAAGCATTAAAATGCCTTTCAAACTTAAAGTTTCTTTCAGTTTACGATTGTCCCCTTCTGAAAGAGAGGTGTGCCAAAGAAGATGGTCCAGAATGGCACAAAATTGCTCATATCCCTAACATCACCTTTAGAAGCTTTTGATTTCCTAACATCACAAAATTGTAAGTGGTTTTTCTATAATGCAATGTAGTTTTTATCTCAATTTCTTTTCAAACTAGGCATGTATTACTGAATTTTATCACTCACAAGCTCTCTAATTATGCATAATCTGCAGGTCTTCATGGATTGCTACCTGTAACAAAACTGAGAGCATCCAATACATAAAGCATTTGAGAAAAACAGGTACCAATTCATGATTCATTTATGTAAAATATGATCTTTGATTATTTTACACTTTTCTATGTCACGTGTTTAAATAATCCCGATCTGCAAACAAATCAGTATTTTTTCTTTATGCAGAAAATATTTTAGAACCCCCCAACTTTGTCTTAGTGATTGTTATACAAATATGCGTATCATTAGAAGTCCTGTAATATCTGCATTATTTGAGATTGATGAATGTCAATTTTAGCACTGATATCTTCTTGCGGCGTTTCATTCGAATGTATTGTTCGATTTAGTCAATAAAGTTTTTGCTGCTTAGATTTGTGAGGTCACGAAGCATAGAAGATATAGGATCATTGCTTGAAAGGGAAAACAAATGAACCCTGAATTATAAAATCTCTAGTTTGTCTTTATTAAGCAAATTAATTCAAGTGGATTATAATCTGTTATGTTGCTAGATAAAAATAGCAACAATAGCAGCATCTAATAGATAATGTTGTTCGGTTTTGTTTTCAATTCATACAGCTTTATAAACCTTCATTTTTCCACAAAGTGAATTGTTCCTGAACTGAATCCTTGATCATTATATTTACATGATGAAACATATAATCGTTGTGTCTCTTACAGACTATTATGGATGGTAAGCGAAGAGAAGATTGCTTATAGGAAGTTTCATGTATATCGGTGAAGGTAAATCTTTCACTCCGAACTCATGAACTGATCTGCAAGACAAGACCCCGGGGTGACTGGTAGACACTCCGATGCTTAAATTAGTGACAGTCTTGAAAACCTTGTAAGCATAAAGCGTAGTGTGTATAAGATAGTAAAGAGATTTATAAAACATTTGTATTTATAGAGTTCAATTCTTTAGATCCGCATGGTTTATAATTCAAGTAAGAATACAACTCTTATGGTAATAATAGTTGTATTCACATAATTAGAGAAAATGTATTCTTGTATGCAATTCAGAATATACGGTATCCTTATTTGGATTGGGTCGATGGACCCTGTAAGTCCATCTCCCGCGTATCTCGACCCCAAGTTCTCTCGGACCCCGGACCGAGTCCGAACGAAACCTAAGAGTGCGAACCCTGGACTTATCATTGCAAAAATGACATTCTAGTAAAAATGCAACACTAAATTATATGGTATGGCAATCACTATGCACTTGGATAAAACAATAATACTAACACTGATAATAATGTTATAGATAGTTATAAAAGATTTCCTTTAAGGCCCTGTCCATTTCAACTTATTGCAGCATATTTCAGTACAACGAAACACTCGTCAGCACAACATAGCACTCATCAGCACAACACATCACTCATCAGCACAACACAACACTCATCATCACATCATTGTTCAGTTCAGCACATTTATGCTATAACGGACACTATTTATATATTTTTTTAAAATAAAATTAATTAATTGAAATTGTTATTTCTTGAGTTATAAAACATTATGTTTTTCTTCAGTTCAAATGACTAATATTAAACACTTTCAGCACTATTCAGCATAAGATCAGCATGCCACAACATTGATCAACACAACACAGCAATAATCAACACAACTCAGCACCCATCAACACGGCACAACACTGATCAACAGAACACATCATTAATCAACACATCACATCACCAGAACTTGACAGTGTCTAACTACATTGATACTATACATAGTAAAAGATTAAATGGAAAAACGAATTAAAAAGGGAATTAGGTTCTATCTTAACAAGGCGAAGATAACATTTCTATTTTATATAATTGGTTCTTGAAAATATTATCATACAACAAGATTATTTCACTATTTAAGCACATAGATAACCTATACCGTATAAATCATGGGAACCCAACCTGCTTGAAGACATTACATCTCATACTTTGTTACCTGACAATAGAGTCTAGTTTCAACAATGTTGGCCTTCCATCACAACAAAATATGTGAAAATCTCACATATTGTACGTGCTTTAATTTAACGTATTAGGTCTGGTATAAATTGATCAATATTTTGTATTTTGTATGTAAGAATTTTCTTGACGATGATGTTAATTAATCAGTAATTATACATGCAGGTCCATTTTACTAATGCAGGTCTGAAAAACACAATATGTGGCCCATGAATTGTGCTAGTGCACCCAAAATATGATATTTTTCAGACCTGCATTAGTAAACATGGACCTGCATATATCACCACTCTAATCAATATACCTTAAGGAATAGTTCATATTTCAGAGAGTTTTAAGCCTCTCAATTTGAGAAATTCTAGTAACATATAAAATGTAGACTCTTGTTTTGTTTTGTATACCATGATATTTTTCATAAATATATACACTTACACGCTCATTATTATTTGACATAATTTTTGTTCAATTGCAAACAATTTCTTTGTTTATAAAATGTTCTTTGTAAATACATGGTAGAGAGAGAAAACTACAACAAGATCTAATTAAGAATTCGATTACGCAGGCGTAATGTAGAGCATTCAGCTCGATCATTTCTGCATGTTAGTATCATAGTGTGCAAAGGCAGCATCCAGGGCTTGGAGCATCGGTTGTACAAGAAGTGAAACTTGATGTTGCAGTTATGGGTGCACAGTCTCTTTCATCTTAAGTAGCTTCCCATACACTTCTGACATATCATTTTTAACCTTGGTTGCCTCGCAAAATGGATGCTTTGATGACCAGAATATCTTTAGCAGTTTTTGCATTGATGTCCGATGAAATTGTAACTCCCTCATGATATTCTGTGGCAGATCACTATCTTTCATGATATTCGTTGGCACACAATTCAAACTTATGTAAAAATTTAGAGCAACATTTGAAGGAATCAAGGTTTCACTCACTCTAGTGTTTTTAGCCTCTTTCAAGCACTCTTTTAGGTCAAAGTGGTTGGTAGAGAGATCCGATTCTCCTGCAGTTTTTAGAGCCTTTTCTTGGTTAGAATCAATGTATTCCCTAGGATCCTTAATGTTAAGTGGCAAAAAGGGATGATCTTGAGGTTCTTTCAGATCTTCAATCTCAACCATACGATTTATCCTCTCGGGTCGATCCTTCGAGTCTGAAACATCTCTTGCCTTAGAAAGTGCTTCAGCTAGTGATCTGATATCTCCATATGAATCTTCATCCACAACTCTACCTTGAAGCACAACAGCTGAATGCTGGTTGAGGAATTGACCTAAATATCTTCAATCTAGTGCATCAGGATCCTCGTGTTTTTTATTGTAATTATCACCTTCTTCATCGGCCTCCATGTCTAATGTTGGATCTACTCGTCGGATTTTTCTCAGAGTTTCATTCTCCAAAATTACATCTCGCTTCAAAAACAAAGCTAGTGTCTCGCCTCCAGCGTTTTTAGCCTCTTTCAACCACTCTTTTAGGTCAAAGTGGTTGGTCGAAAAAATCGATTCTCCTCCCGCAGTTTTTAGAGCATTTTCTTGGTGAGAATCAAAGTAGTCTCTAGGATCCTTAATCTTAAGGGGAAAAAAGGGATGATTTTTGAGGTCCTTTAAGATCTTCAATCTCAACCATAGAATTTATGTTCTCGGGTCGATGATTTGAATCAAAAACATCTGTTGCCTTAGAAAGTGCTTCAGGTAGAGATCTTGTATCTCCATATGAATCTTCATCCACAACTCTACCTTGAAGAACAACAGTTGGATGCTGGTTGAGGGATTGACCTAAATATCTTGGATTTAGGGCATTAGGATCCTCGTGTTTTTCCTTGTAATTATCACTTTCTTCATCGGCCTCCATGTTTAAAGTTGGATCTACTAGTTGGATTTTTTTCCCAGCTTCATTTTCCAAAATTACATTTCGCATCAAAAACAAAACTAGTGTTTCGTCTTCTGCAGCCTCAGTCAAAGCCCGAGCTTCATTTTTTGTGCTAAGAAAGTACTCAGCCTTTGCATATTTGGTCCAAAACTCATTTATTGACATCTTGCACGGAACAGAGCGTAGATATCCTTCATAAATAGACGGTCTCTCGGAAAATACCCTTTGGATAATCTCCGGTCTCAAGTTAAGTACTACCTTATATTTACACATACCATTTGATTCTAATTTGGCACACGATGAACTTATGTCGCTTTTCAAAGCCACTCTTTGTTTTCTCTTTCTGATGTCGTTTTGATCGGACAACTTTTTTCGGCATCAAGAAATCTGGAAACAAAATCCTTGCACAAATCTCGCTGCGCGAAATCTTGAAACTGGAAAATGTAATTTTGTTGGAGATCCTGGATGAGATCGAGTAATGGAGGTGATTTTCCACCTTGCTTGGAGTATTTTTTTTGATTTTATGGTTGGGAATTTTATACAGATTTTCAGGGATGATTTAGGATCAGTAGATGTGAAAGTGAGCCCTAGTTTTTCCAACTTCATGTTTCGAACTGAAATGACATTACCGCCCATTGACTAGTTTCTCAAAAATCAAATAAGTTGAGGTCATTTTTATATTTTCACTGTATGTTTTGCTACAAAAGTAAAATAGTGAACTGTGCATAACAACACCCTTCCAGAAACACCCAAGTTCTTGACTAAAGTCTTGTAGATGGCTGGGAGGGCAACCATGTGTGCCATGTGGACGTGAGATTGTTTTTTGGAGATGATGGTGAAATTTTATATACCGAAACAGGAAAGCACATTTTAAAATATTATACCGAAACCAAAAACGAATCGGTATTTGTGGTTTCCCAATTTTATATATTTCTGGGTTGTTATTTGCATTGTAATTTTTTCATATAATTATGAATTGTAATTTTATCATTTATATACATAACATAATAGTGCATGCACAAATATTACACGTGCAATGTTTTGTGCACAAATAGCTATACCGTGCAGTATTCTGTGCAAAATATTCGTGCATCTCTTTCCACATAATTCATAAGTCGGTCGGCGCTCATATAAATAATTCTCTGTGGATTCCCGTTGGTTTTTCATCATTATCCAGATGGCTTCCAAGCGTATTCTCAAGGAGCTCAAGGATCTCCAGAAGAATCCTTCCGTTTCATGCAAGCGACAATCATAGGACCTGCTGACAATCCTTATTCACTTCCCACCTGATTATCCATTGAAGCCACCGAAGGTTGCCTTCAAGACCAAAGTTTTCCACCCCAACATAAACAGCAATGGCAGCATTTGTCTTGATATCTTGAAAGAGCAGCGGAGCCCTACTCTAACAATCTCAAAGGTGTTACTTTTAATCTGCTCCTTGTTGACGGACCCAAACCCAGATGATCCTTTGGTTCCAGAGATTGCTCACGTACAAGACAGACCTCCTCAAGTATGAGAATACCGTAAAGGAGTACGCACAGTTGTTTTCATTTTGTCATAAAAGCGAATGCTGTGTTGCACATGCTTGATCTCCCTACTTTCTTTTGCTGGGTTAAGTGAACTTATAACTGTTTCTCATTAATTCAATGAACTAGTCGTGCACCAAAAAAATAAAAATAAATTCATAAGTCAGAAAATTAGATGCACGATATAATAAGTAAAGTGCAAATTATTAAACTCTTTTCCTGGGATTTTTTTTTCCAATTAAGTTCTATAAAATTTGATTTCATAACATTTAATTAAATTTATATATGTTATCACTACTATTTTTAATCATTAATTTTAAATTTATTTAATTTCATATAATTTATTATTTGTGCTTTAATATCTAAAATCGTTTAATCTAGGCTTTAAATATAGATTCCGATCGACACGAAACTTTAATTCAATCTAGATTTGACTGAATCGACATCATTGAAGCCGAATCTGTGTCAATCGAATACAAAAATAGATGGATATTGAATCTGTGGTTAGTTGAAATCCGATTGTAAGTCTTGAGTATGAATTTGATGTGGGATTGATATTAGGTTATTATTTTATTTATGTGCACCAGCAAATTAAGGTTTAGAGTTTGAAATGGAAAGAAATCTTTCTTTGTGGTGAATTTATATTAATTACTACAATTATTGAAACACTGAATAATTTACACCTGAACTTTTTTGTATTCATTTGTTAATTTTTTCCTAACATTATAATTTTACAATAATAATAATTTAATCAATAGAGCAAAATATAAATTATGCCGGGCGTCTGCAACGCACGACAATATCACCCTAGTATATATAACTCAAAAGATTAAACGTTGAGATTTATTTTTCCATTTGAGTTTTCAGGAGTAGTTCAAAAAAGGAAAAAAATCTATTACTAACCAGAAAATATTCATGGGACTTCCCCAAGTTCCTCCACTCTTTCGACTAGTTAGAAATAGTAGAGGTTGACAACATGCATGTCAAAATTATTTAATGAAAATGGAAAAGTGGTGCTTGAACTAGAGATCAGAGGTTCGGGGGTGGTACCACTTGCTATACAATTTTACCCTAGAGTGCATGTGACCGGGTACAATATTTAACTTTGTAGAATTTTAGAATCTTTCTCTTGTTTCTAACACTTGTGGACAGTAGAGTATTACTTCATATATATTTTTCTTTTTGGATATTTAAATCCTTGACCTAATGACCTAATATATTTGTCCAGTTTCCTCATCAGAGATTTGACACTCCTCTCCGTTGTATTCTCGATCTAGTCTGTTCTTTTAGACTAATGTCCACTTGAATCAACTTCCAAATATTAAAAACAACTTAAGAACAATTTGCTCGTAGATTGAACTCAAAGAAATAGATTGAGCAAGAAAAAATCTTGTATTCTGATCTCTCCTAAGCACTGCCATTTAGCCAGAGAATTTTCACGAGCTGATTCGATGTGCAAGAAGTTTCTATGAGATAAGTTTAGGGTGTGTGGGCTCGTCAGATTATGTTCCGATCTGAGTAGATGCGCCAGAGAATGTTTTGACCTGAGTGTGGATGGCGGTGAAAATTAATTTTTCGGAAAAGAAGTTGTGGCGGAGGCGGGAGAGGGTGGTAGAGTGGCGCCGGACAATGTTCATGGCAGAGATGAGAGGGCTACTGGCATCTTTCGGTGGTGGCACTACTAGAATATCAAGCCATCTAAGGCAGTTCTTCCTTCATGTGTTAAGGCAGAAAACAAATGCCTTCCCTGGTAGTGACTTGAATGAGAAAAATCATCTATGGCGGTTCCTCTTCCGCCTTAGATGTTATTGGGTTTAAGGCGTTTGTTTCCGCCTTGGATGTAGGCTTATACGCCTTGCTAAACACTTACGAACTCGCTAGCGTGAAAGTCTGTATGATATTAATTGGCTCGTTGCGATACCGTAACTAGCAAACGCCTGTCCCAAACAAATAGTTGATTGTTATGTTACGACAGCAGCTTACGGATCGCCAGATGAAATACTAACGAGTTCGCTACATTGAAAAGCCTAGACTGTTATGAATGTGTACGAGAATGGTTACGATTTCCACCGTGCGGATCGCTACCAGTAGTTACGAGTCCGTAAGTGAACCTAGTTTGTCATTTATTTATCTGCTGACGAGACAGGTTACGACAAACAGAGGCGAATCGCTCGGTCATTATTAGCGATCTCGTTACAAGCCAAATTAAACAATTCCGGTTAATCAAAACGAGCCAGGTTACGACAGCCACTAGCTACTCGCTAGCAAAACCGTAGCGAGATCGCAACCGAACAATTGTGTTTCATAAAAATGTAAAAATTGTGAAAATTATATTATAAAAATATAATAAAAGTTGTTGGTTCGAGAGAATTAACGATATCGTAAGTAATATCGCTTATGTGTGTAGTAACGAGTTCGCTACAAATCTCGCTTAGGTTAAACGATGTCGTTTTAGCACTGGGTGAGCGAGAAAAAAAAACGCCGTTACGAGTAAGCTAGACATTCGCCTGGCATTGGCGTGTATGGTTACGAGCTCAACAGAGATCAGATTGGAGAGGCAGAGAAGAACGAGCGATTGGGTAGCGATGGCGCAAAAACTAAGCTCAGAACCAATAAACGACGACGTTTTACCACCGGGTGAGCGAGAAAAAAAAATGACGTTACGAGTGAGCTAGACATTCGCCTGGTCTTGGCGTGTATTGTTACGAACTCGACAGAGATAAGATTGGAGAGGCAGAGAAGAACGAGCGATTGGGTAGCGATGGCGCAAAAACTAAGATCAGAAATATTATCCTGGCGATTAAAGTAGCGATAGTACAAGATAATCGCAAATATGTTAATGTTATGGGCGAGAGATGTTACGAAATCGGAGCTAATTCGTAAGTGTCACAAAATTATAGGATTTGAGCCATTTCCACCCATTTCCACTAAAATTGGGTTTCATTTTAATTGTCTAAGCTGTCAATTGCAAGATGCATGGTATCTAAGCACAAAACATGAACATGAAACACTATGAAGCCACAATTTATAAACTAATGCAAGTAATGGAACTCAAAAGTATATGCATCCATTTGACAAAAAAAAGAAACTAGCTTTTATTGGGAATGTGAGGCCTAGAGATGTACCGAGATCTAATAAGGACCAAGTGTCTAGCCAATGCATCTCTACCATCCTCCAACTCCTTTTTGGTGTACGGTGCTTGAATTTCCTCGATAATCTAAGAATATGAAATGTGTTTTTAATACTATTGAATGCAACGTAGATAGTAATAGGTACAATAAGTAGGTTATAAGAATGCTTACGCGATGTAATTCCAGATTATCTTGAACAAGGCCAGCTACACACTCGCTTGCGTACAACATCATATAGTAACCGCACTCCCAATTTGACAATTGCTTTCGGTGCTGAAAGTGAAGAAGTATAACAAATGATTTGAAATGAAATCATAGTGGAAATAAATGAGCATTGGATTTGTACTGTCACCTGAATCTGTATAAGGTTGAAGGGAAGTAGTGTGTCGTCATGTGCACTATGCATAGCAACCAATAATAAATCTGCAAATTTTGTAGATGGACCTAAGTGTAGCGGGTCCATCCAATACACTCGCTTCAACGATGGTATCATAGCTACAAAACTCCAATGGCCGCTACATATTTTAAAAAATGAAAATGTAAGAACCCGTCTCAAAGATTATAATGTTTATGAAGTGCAAATATCCAATTGTAACAAAGAAAACTAACCCCTCTAGATATGGGCCTATGTAAATTGTCTTGGTCTTGTCACTAAGGATCTTAGAGAGATAAGCAAGTCGTGATTGATTACTTTCATTCATTTCTTGCAAGCATATTGGGTGCAAAAACCCAATGAAAGTCTTTGCATTTAGAGCAAGGCATTGCATGTACCTAAATAAACAATAGATGGGATATGAACGTATAATAGTGCACAAGTACATGAAAATTCTTAACTTGCAACACGATAGAAGAGATGAGATCAAGTAGCTTACATTTGATGTAGTATAAGGATTGTTTCGGGAAGGGTTTTATAGTGCCAGAAAAGGGCAAAGTCTTCCCATGGAACGACTAATTCCCTCGCTTCGCTGAACACCTGTTTATTGGAGTAGAAATAGTAAACAGAATCCCGACTATGGTGGCCCACCAGATCATAAAACGTGCGAAGGAATCCCGGGAGTGATTTCATGAATCCAACTTCTCCCACCGATATCGGTTTCTTAGCTACCGGAAAATCTAGCGGGTCTACGACGGGTGAAGGTGTGTTTCTATTAATTGGGATAGAATTAGAATTCACATCAACTACCAACCATTTGGGCCACACAAAAAAACGGCCCAAACCTTTACCCACTGTCGTGCACTCTTGATCCGCGACCGGTACCAACGCATCCTCGACTAACACATGTAGTATAGAAACCCTAACGAAACCAATAGGTACTTTGGCTTCATGCTGTAGTGCCATGTCAGGATATGAATTTCCCATTGCAACGTTGCGGGGTTGAGAATTCATCCCACATTCAGCGTACAACTTGCAAGAAGCGGAGTTCTAATATACAAATAAGGCATGTTTAATTAGGTCGAATTAGACATATTTAAAAAATATCAATAATCATGAGTTGTGTAGAATTATTCATTTGATTGAGGTGCAAGTAATTAAACGTACCTTTGGTTTGGGATCGGATGGTTGTATGTGAACTTGCTCTTTGATAGGGGCTGAAGGTGTGCATATTTCCTTGTTGGGTTCAACAATAGGTTGGTCAACAATAGGTTGGTCAAAAATAGGTTGGTCAACCTCATGTTGTGGTGGGGAAGGATGTGAACCTCTAGACGAGGGTCCATTGATTGGATCGGTGTCACAAAAATCGGATGGAAGAGGATACTTTATAAAAGAACATATATTGGCCAACATTGTTTTCAATTTCTTGACCTCTTGGTCGGATTTTTTGGCTTGGTTCAATGCTATTTGGAGTTTGGATGGTTTAGGGTCTTTCCCACTACGTTTGATACCAAACGCCTCTATTTGAGTAACATAACCACCAATTCCCTTAGCTCTTCCCGGATGCTCGGCCTTCCCAAGTGCCCTACGTAGCACATCGTGTTTACCGACAGGGATGAACAAGCCTTCTTCAACTTCACGCTCGACCTCGTCCTAAAAAGGTAGTATAGTAAATGAAAAGTTATTATCGTAATCAATTGTTGTGTTTGATGGTGTGATTGTAGATACTAAAATGGAACATGGTATGGCGTAGTAGGTAAAGCGTACCACTCGATTAGCCACCCTTTTTGCCTCATCACTTGAGTAAGTCCCGTCTTTTTTAATTCTACCCAAGACGAATAATTGTTGTCTACTATATGTTGTAGGGTCTTCGGCAATGACTAGCTTGTTCGCCTCTTCCGCGTCCATGCCCCCATCCACAAGCTCTTTCACCTCGGTTTCATGTTTTTTTTTTGAGGTCTTCCTCCCTACACCCAAGTACCCCGCCCTACCCCCGGTGTAAGGCATAACATTATCAGCAGTGGCTTTGCGCTTCCTATCCCCCAAACCCTTTTAAAAATTCTATGTTATTTTAGGAATAAAGCACTAACCGAAACAAAAATATTTGGTTAATTCGCATGAAACTATTATTGCAAGATGTAGTAAGTAAACTAACCTTTGCGTCATTTTCTAACCATAGTTTCTTGAATGCCTCCCAAGTAAGGGTTACAATGTGATTGTAACGCGTACTTGGATCTTGCCCAAACCTCGTGCCCTTCGGTTTGATATAATCCTTGGCAAGTGTATATTTGTGTTCTCGATGAGCTTTTGATGCGATTTGAAGAGCCTTCTTCTTCACTTGATCATAGGATGTTGCCTCGATAATAAAGGGGCGCTACAAATGTGATAATAAAAATAGTCACACTCACAATTTTCAATTGAAATTAAAAATAACAAGTACCACACTAACCTTGCATTCCTTTCATATATCCTTTTTGATGTCGATGCTTAGTAGCCTCTAGTCCGTTGTGTCTAATGGTGTGCGTATCCTACCCGTCTTAGCACACCAACTCGACCATCACGCGGCATCATCTACGGGTGAAATAGCAACACCAATGTCATTAAACTTGACATGTGTTAGTATTTTGTTATCGATCCTAATCTCTAATTCGCGACAATGTGTGAGGAGTTGAGCTTCTTTCGATGCGCGAGTCACTTCTCGTTGTCTTCTAACCTCACTTGAACCGCCAACAACATTTCCCCCCCCACTTGAGTCGGAGTTAACGGAACTTGAAGGGCTCTCCATTAAGCTTTCCTTTGTATATTGAATTTAGTTAATGACTAACACAATACTAATAAATCAAAGTTGTACTTTGTAGTAAAAACATTATATTTCATAATCCTAAAATTTAGGGCTAAGCTAGCTACGGATAATTTTAAACGAAAATCTTGATTTTCGTTCAGGACATGCTTCTGACATGATATTTAGTAATAACATGATAAATGGAGGCACTATGTACAAGATAATCAAATTTTTAGCATATAAAAATGAAAAAAATCGTACCTTTGGTATATGACAAAGTTGTGTCGGTGGAATTGATTATTTTGGTTGGGGATGGTCTACCTTGTTTGTCCCTCTCCTACCCATAACAAAGGATGTTACCAAATTGAACAAGAACAAATAAAGATTGACATTAATTGCAAAAACTATAGGCAAAAATGTGGTTGAAAATTTATTGCAAAACTTACCAATCTTTTGGATGCAATTAGTGGCTAGTTCCACTTTGTTTTGACACAATTGATGTGTCCAACATGTATGGGATGGGTAATGGAGATTTGATGTGAAGAAAGTTGAGGAGATTTGAGAAGATGTGCAAAAGTTTGAACTTTTGGAGATGAAACCCGTAAGAAGTGATGGATGAGATGCCAAAAGTTAAGGGTTTTTCTGTTCTATAACGTGTTTACTTTATTCTAGCTTACCTTGTTGCGAAATCGGAACTCTCTCGTTACGCCTGACGTGGCTATTTACGAAGTCGTTACGGGCTCATGTGATTGCCTTTTATGCTCTACTTTATCCTTCTAGCGATATCGTAGCTGAGAAGCTGACATAAAGTATGTTACTAGGATGTTGCGAGTTCGCTACTAATGCTCGCTAGAACCCTACTTAAGATTTTTTTTTGGTTTTTTAATGCACTCATACATTTTAAATCACGAATTAAACGAAATGATGGTATAAGACAATAATCATTCTATTTTAAGAATATTTTCATTTGTTCCGTCGTATGCTCATGTATAACGGGATAGGGATTTGGTCACTTAATCTGCAATTACATAATTTGAAAGAGTTTTAAGAAACTTAGTCTTTAATTGTAAGACAATAAGAAACTCTACACATCATGTGTACGCTTGAAAACGCTATCCATCGCTTACCTTTAGAGACAACAGCATAGTAGAGCTTCACACATGAACTACATATATATATATATGCGCAGTTCAAGTGCATTTCATTAGAGATACTTAGTTTATTACAACTCATTTATGTGATTACAAGCACGATTATTGAATTAAACAAAGTATCATGCACACGTTCACTCACCAACTGTCATCACTCATCATACTACCGAGTATCGCTTAATAACATTGCATGCTGATGTACTAAGATGTACTCTGCTTGACATAATGTGATGTTCGATATTTTCCAAATTTAGTATTATACTGTTTGGATATAAAATGTACATATTTAAGAATATGATATTGCGTTTAAAAATTTAAACCGAATTATTGATGTTTTACATAAAGTTATGTCATACTGCTTATGTACAAAGATGTACTCTACCTGAGTGAATATCATGATGGATATTTAACAAATAGAGTATTGTACTGCATCTATATAAAATATATATATGTTAGAATGTGAAAATTGCTAATAAAAAATTAAAAAGTTTGATTTTTTTAGTTACAATCTAATTAGCTTGTGTAGTAGCGATATCGCTAGTATACACGTTACCACAGTTAAACCCTAAACCCTAAACCCTAAACCCACAAACCCGCAGACCCACAAACCCACATAACCCAGAAAACTAGTTGGCGACGGGGTTGCGATAGTGCTAGTTAGTAGTTCAATTAAAAAAAGGATTGTTGTGTTACGAACTCGCTACTAATTAGAATGATTCTTCCGTAGCGAGTTCGCTACATGATAAGAACCCATCAAAAAATGGTTTTTGGGTTTGGGTCTATATTGGGCGTATAAGTGTTGGGCATTAGCTTGTGTAAGTATTGGGCCATAGCCTATGTAAGTATTGGGCCTCAGCCTTGGTGTTTCATGTTCAGTTTGCGCTGGTCAGCGACTTATCGAACCCTTGTAAAATGTAAGTGTATATAAGCTGAAAAATCACCTTCTAATCAGCCGATGTGGGACAAATGTTGGCGATCTTTCTTATGAAGTCGCTACCTGTGTAACTTATAGTAGCGAACGCGCAACAAGTCGTACTCAGTCGACAGAGCCTGTTGTGAGATAAACTAGCGATATCGTAACAACAAAAGCTTCACACAATTGGTAGGCTTGAATATTAGCGATATCGCTACAGTCCACGGACCCATCAGTAAAAACCTTTGAAATTCCATCAGTAATTATTTTGTTAGGGGGTGTGAATGTGGTCAATGAAAAGGTGTGACTGCCTTTACATTTTTCTTCTTTTAATACAGCAATTACTAATTTCAGTCTAGGAACTCTCACATTTTTTTGACCAATGTAGAACCTCACCCCTATAAAACTCAGCCCCTTCTCCCTTTAGAGCCCCATCAGAGCCTTCATTCTCACATTCCCTTCTATCTTCTCCTATTCTTTGCCATCTTATTCCCATGGATTTGACACTTTTCAGCGCCCTCCCAGATGACATGATTCATCTTATAATGATTCGTGTTACGTTCAGACACGTTCTTCATCGGTATGTTAGCTTCCAAGCGACCGATTGGGCTCGGCAATGGCTCACCGAGGCTTCTGTAATAGGCCACAGAGAGTCGGCCTATGCCTTGGCTATATTTGCGATCTGCGAAGGTCATGATGCTCAAAGAGGCATGGATGTCATCACCGAGATGAAGAGAACCGACAAGAAAGGTCTCAAGGAAGTTCGGGATCGCGTGCAACTCGAATTGGCTTACGCCTGGGGCAATGCGCACTACAGGGGGTACCTCGATGTAGTAGTCGATAAGCCTAGATGCTGCCAGGAACATGCTCACCTCAATGACGGCTTCAGGTACCGACGCTACACGAGGGTTGATCCAGCGGACATCGAATGTGATGCATGCACTTGCGAGCAGGAAGTGCTTCACATCCTTCTAACCCCTCCGCCACTTTGGATGTTGTAGTGTTGTTTCTTTCTTATTTTATTCCGTTGTTTTTTATGTAAAATTTGTTAGGATTGTAATAAGTTTATGTCTGCCGTATTGGCACATTAATTTAATTATTGAAAAGCTTTTCTTCTTGTGAAACCTTGTCCCTTACATTTTACTTTTCATCGTAACGGTTATTTTTTCAGCTAAATCGCTCGCTAAATCACTAGCTTCATCGCAAAGTCAGTTACTGGTGCTATTGTGCTTTTTCCTAGCGATATCGTAAGTGGCACGTTTATTAGATGAATCAACACAAGCGAACTCGTCACGTACTCGCTTATAAGTTACGTGGTACTAACGATATCACAACAGCTCGTATTCAGTCAACAGAGCCTAGCTGGCGATTCGCTAGCGATTTCGCAACGAGTTAAGGGCTTTTGGTAGTATATTGGGCTGTAAGTATTGGGCTTTGTCTGACTTGTGACATCAGTAAAAACCTTTGAAATTCCATCAGTAATTAATTTATTTTGGGGGTTTGCATGGGGTGTGACATCACCTGTGACGCATGCACTTGCGATCAGGAACTGCTTCATGTCCTCGGTGAACGAACGATCTACTAGTATTAGTTGTTTGTTCTTCACTATGTATTTTTGTATCACCAGTTTGTTTCTATTGTAATGAACTTGTGTTTTCCATTTTGGCACATGTACAATTAATTTTTTCTTGTTTAGAGTTTTAAGAAACTTAGTCTTTAATTGTAAGACAATAAGAAACTCTACACATCATGTGTACGCTTGAAAACGCTATCCATCGCTTACCTTTAGAGACAACAGCATAGTAGAGCTTCACACATGAACTACATATATATATATATATATATATATATATATATGCGCAGTTCAAGTGCATTTCATTAGAGATACTTAGTTTATTACAACTCATTTATGTGATTACAAGCACGATTATTGAATTAAACAAAGTATCATGCACACGTTCACTCACCAACTGTCATCACTCATCATACTACCGAGTATCGCTTAATAACATTGCATGCTGATGTACTAAGATGTACTCTGCTTGACATAATGTGATGTTCGATATTTTCCAAATTTAGTATTATACTGTTTGGATATAACATGTACATATTTAAGAATATGATATTGCGTTTAAAAATTTAAACCGAATTATTGATGTTTTACATAGAGTTATGTCATACTGCTTATGTACAAAGATGTACTCTACCTGAGTGAATATCATGATGGATATCTAACAAATAGAGTATTGTACTGCATCTATATAAAATATATATATGTTAGAATGTGAAAATTGCTAATAAAAAATTAAAAATTTTTATTTTTTAGTTACAATCTAATTAGCTCGTGTAGTAGCGAATTCGCTACTATACACGTTACCACAGTTAAACCCTAAACCCTAAACTTTTTGGGTAACTAATTAGAATGATTCTTCCGTAGCGAGTTCGCTACTTGAATGCTAGCCTGGCGAGGCCTTTTAAGACTCGCTACTAGATACTCAGGCTGGAGCGATATATTAACGACTTCGCAACATAAAGATGCGTGTGAACTAGCGATCTCGCAACATATAGAAGCGTATCGGCTAGCGATATCGCAAGTACTTTTACTATAAAAAAAAAAAAAGGGGATCGGGCTAAAATTAATTAGCCCCAAATTGAAAAACCCTTCTCCGGCGACGAAACTGTAAGTTCTCCGACAAAATGCGGCCAAAGACCAGAGGAGCTGTGCGAGGACGGGGTGGTAGAGGCTCAGACAGTGGACGGGGAAGTGGTCAGGCAGTGGGAACCAAACGGCATCGGACTGAGGAGCCTGCGGTTCAGGCAGAGATTCCAGTCACCCCGCCGCCGCTTCGAGTCGCCCCGTCGCCGCCGGAAGTTCCAGAAGTCCCTGCCGCCGCTGCTGCTGCCGGAAATGATGGTGGGGAAGGGCCCAGCAGTTCCAGTGAGGAGGAGGACACTCCTGAGTTCATCAACAACGCCGCAGAAGCTAGGTATGAGCGTTGTTCCTCTCGGAAACTTGTCAATAATAATGTGTTTGATAGTACTGTGGTGCCTTCACTGCAACTAGATTACGTGCTAGACCATTTTAGGGCACAACATCTAGACACATTGCTTATGTTGCCTGAGCCTGTTTACCATGAGGAGGTTGTCCAATTTTATGCAAACCTAGGTTTAGAGGAAGGGGTGGAGGAAATAACTACATTGGTGCGGGGTGTTAAGTTTACGGTCGATAAGTTTAGCATCAATGAAGTTCTGAAATGTCCGTATCTGTCTCGTACCGACTTGAGGCCTACCAAAAAGGATGGTCCGTACGAGGTACATTACGAGCAGAGGTTTCCTTCTGTTAGCCCGAAGCAACCGTTGAATGCCGGTGAGATGGGTCAGAAGTGGTTTAAAAGGACTTCTGATAGGCCGGGTACAGCTAGGTTTTACCCGATCCACAGGCTTACCGAGGAGCAGAGATTAGTTTTTGAGCTAATCTGCGGTAATGTGGTACCGTCCCTAGGGCATGCATGTGAGCCCACAGTTTGCAGTCTCATGGTGTTCTACTATATCATGGAGAAGTTTCCAATCAACCCCGGCTTCACAATTCTGACCCATATGATGAAGATGGCCAGACACAAGAACGCCGCGCTTCCGTATGGCAATTTGATTGTAGCTCTGATCAGGAAACCGGGTGTTTTTCCAAGAGGTCGTCCCATGCCGCTCGGCAAATACGACAAGGAGTGGCTCAAGCACAAGAGGTTAGAGTTGAAGGCCGATGGGAAGTACGCGAGAAAGAAAGAAGCTGAAGAGGCAGCCAGAAGGGCAAGGGGTAGGATGGGAGTATCAGGTATGATTCTAGCTTGTTATTAACTGTAGTTGGTTCTAGTTGTTTAATTTGTTAATGTTTGGTTCTTATCAACCTTGATTTGTTTGTGTAGATGCTGTTTTTGATGCCCGTGGTAGGCTTGTGGTGTCTATGGGCCAGTTATTGAATGAGATTGAAATGGCCGAGAAAAGGGCATTTGCTAACAACGAACGGCTCAGTGAACTGATATCCAGCGGGGTAGTGGAGTGCGATCTGAGCGATGAGGAGGAGATACCTAATTTCCGCACCACATTTCCCAAGCAAAAAGACGCCGCGGGTCCTAGCGAAGATTTGGCTACAGCCAGCGAGAACGAGCCATCCGATGGGAAGCTTGTTGCTGATCATGTAAGGGATGCAGATGCGGATGATGGTGATGATGGTGATGGTGATAATGGTGACAGCGACTTTGATGCAGAAGATGACCCGGCGAGGTATGAGATGATTAGGAAAGAGAGGTTGATCGGAGAACGCTACGAGGATGTTGAACCGGGCCAAGGCAAAGAAGAGAACACCTGCATCGAGCCTGAAGCTCAACCGGCAGCCCAGAACGAGCAAGACAAGCAAGATGCTGGAGGCAGTTCGGGGGAGAAGGCCGAAGGCAGCGACAAGATGTGTGTTGATGACTTGCATGATATGTTAGTCGCAGGGCTGTGATTTCGTAGTTTAGTTTGGTTTAAACATTTACTTTTTCTATTATTAACTAGTTTTTGGATTATGATCACTTGTGTACGCGTCACCAAAGATGCCGTTTTGGTTACATGAATGTGGTCAATGAATTTGACACTTTTTAGATGTAGAATGTTCAATGTTTTATAGAGTTGTCGTTACTTCAGTAAAGCAAAATCAAGTTCTTTTGGTATAGTGCGTGCACCTAGCGATTTCGTTTGGTCCTCGCTCCTCTTTGCGTGTAACTTGCGATATCGCTACGTGTCGTACTCAGTCAACAGAGCCAAGTTGGCGCCTAACTAGCGAACTCGCTACCTCACTAACTGAAAAGTAGCGATATCGCAACAAGTCGTACTCAGTCAACAGAGCCAATTAGCGATATCGTCACTGTCACGTTTTATGATGATTTATTAGTAACAGAACACCAAACGAAATCGCAACTAACTAGCGCCTGGTAACGAGGTCCTAACGATATCGCAACATGTCGTATTCAGTCAACAGAGCCTGGTATGAGATTCTGTAGGGACTTCGTAACAACGAAGATTGGCACAATAAAAAAACTCAACATTGACGTGGCTTGTAGCGAGATCGCTACATGATAAGAACCCATCAAAAAAGGGTTTTTGGGTTTGGGTCTATATTGGGCGTATAAGTGTCGTTGGGCCTTAGCCTGTGTAAGTATTGGGCCTTAGCCTATGTAAGTATTGGGCCTTAGCCTTGGTGTTTCATGTTCAGTTTGCGCTGGTCGGCGACTTATCGAACCCTTTTGAAATGTAAGTGTATATAAACTGAAAAATCACCTTCTAATCAGCCGATGTGGGACAATTGTTGGCGATCTTTGTTACGATCTCGCTAGCTGTGTAACTTATTGTAGCGATCTCGCTACGAGTCGTACTCATTAGACAGAGCCTAGCTTGAGATTCTCTAGCGAATTCTTAACGACAAAGCTTGACACACCTGGCAAACAATTGTAGCACTTGGAGAGTAGCGAATTCGCTACAGTATACGGACCCATCACGAAAAATCTTTGAAATTCCATCAGTAATTATTTTGGTTGGGGATGCCAACTTGGTCAATGAAAAGGTGTGAATGCCATCAGTAAAAACCTTTGAAATTCCATCAGTAATTAATTTATTTTGGGGGTTTGCATGGGGTGTCCATGGAAAGGTGAGAATGCCTTTACATTTTCCTTCCATTAATACCATAATGACTGCTTTTTGTCTAGGAACTCTGACAGATTTTTGAATAATAGAGCACCTCAACCCTTTAAATATCAACCCCTTCTCCATTTAGAACCTCATTAGACCCTTCATTCCCACATTCCCTTCTGCCTTCTCATATTCCTTGCCTTCTGCTTCCAATGGATGTGTCTCTATTCAGCGCCCTACCAGATGACATGATAAATCTGGTATTGATTCGTGCTGAGTTCGACTGGGTTCTTCGTCGCTACGTGAGTGGAAGAGCGACCGAGTGGGCTCGACAGTGGCTCACCGAAGCTTCTGCAGTAGGTCACACACCGTCAACCTATGTGTTGGCTGTTTTTGCAATCTGCGAAGGTGACATTCAAAGAGGCATGAATGTCATCACAACCATGAAGAGAACCGACAAACAGGGCCTCCGTCTAGCTAGGCAACGCGTCAGAAGAGGTCTGAGTTACGCTTGGGGTTGGACACACTACCAAAGGTACTTCTCAGAAGCAGCAGTTAGGCCTAGGCCGATCTGCTGCATTCCGCATGCTGGCCTCAATGACTTTGTGAGGTACGATCCCTGGCTGCCCCTTGATCCGGCGGACATCACCTGTGATGCATGCACTTGCGATCAGGAACTGCTTAATGTACTCGGTGTACGAGTCATCTACTAGTATTAGTTGTTTGTTCTTTACTATGTATTTTTGCATCACCAGTTTGTTTCGATTGTAATGAAGTTGTGTTTTCCATTTTGGCACATTTACAAGTAATTTTTTCTTGTTTTGATATATTGTCCCTTACATTTTATTTATTCATCCTAAGAGCCCATATCGTATCAGCAAATTCATTCACTTTTTGTATAGTGCGTGGACATAGGGATATCGTCACTGTCACGTTTCATGATGATTTATTATGAACAGAACACCAAGCGACCTCGCAACTAACTAGCACCTGTTTACGAGGTCCTCACGATATCGCAACAAGACGTATTCAGTCAACAGAGCCTGGCTAGAGAATCTGTCGCGATATCGCAACAAGCCGTATTCAGTCATATAACCCCTTTGGATAGCCTGCGAACTCGTAACATTTCAATCACCCTCACATGCACTGTAAATTGAACAATGAAAAATTTGACGTGCACCAAAGCGATACCGTAACAACAAACGCAATATACTACCGTCCCAGTTACGACATCTCCCACATCCTCGCCTGCTAAAATTAGGGTTTAGCAAAGCTTACGATATCGCAACGCTCAAACCTACAACTAACGAGATAACCTACGATATCGTTACAGACACGTTTATATTACTACAAAGGTTACGAGATCGCAACAACCAATTCAATTTAAGGCGGATACATTTTTTCCGCCTTGGTCAAGCATTTTTTAACGTCAAAACCCATTTCCGCCTTTAACTGCCTCTTTCCGTTTTAAACGTAATTTTTTTTTGCTAGCTTGCAGAGGTAGCGAACTCGCTACGTTCAATCAAGGCGTAAAAAAACGCGCCAGGCTTAAACGCCTTAAATATGTGTCTTGCATCTACCCCTTTGTAGTAGTGTGGGTGGTGGCAGGGTGAGTTTTACGGCAGAGTACAAAGAAGGAGAACTATTATTGTGTGGCTTGTTTGAACTGGTAGATAAAGAATCAACCCAAATTTTTTAATGGGACTTTCCCAAATCCTCCTATCTTTTGATTGGTTAGAAATATTAGAGATTGACAACATGCATGCAATAATTATTTAATTAAAAGGGAAAAGTGGTGCTTGGACCAGAGAGCGAAGGTTCAGGAGTGGTACCACAGGCCACAACTATACCATTTTACCCTAGAGAGCATGGGACCTGCTTATTGGAAAGTACTCATATAATTATGTATTTGAAAAAGTGTCCACGTACCCCTGCGTACTTGTCTATGTGCTCATGTAGCCCTAAGTTTTCAGAAAGTGTCCGCATACCCCTTGATTGAAATTGACTTCTTATTTCATATATCTACTATTACAAATTCAGTGTAAAACTGAATTACATTTTAACTAGTTGAAAAAGTATCATCAAACCTAATACAACACCAGTTATATCATATAATATATATTTTGCGTGGGTTGGGCATGTGTATTTGCGCCAAACATCAAAATAAATGAGCCATACCAAAAAAAAATGAATTACATGTATGTATATGAATAACGTATACATTTAACCTAGATTGTCAGATTCATATGTTTAAACTGGCAAACGATTTTACTTTCTTACAAACTTTGTTCTACCCTCAGGAATATATGACTTCATGAGCTAGATCCCCTCCATCTCGCACTTCAGTTCCACAACTATTTTCATTAATTTCCCCACTAAAAATTCGGTTTAAGTTTTTGAGGGATGAGAGCGCGTAGTAGGTGACTCTGAATGAATTTGAAGGATGGCTAGCGGTGTTTTAGCAGAGCGATGGCGAATGAGACTTGGCAGGTAATGTTTTCATATAATTATGAATTGTAATTTTATCATTTTTATACATTACATAGTAGTGCATGGACAAATATTACCCGTGCAGTGTTTTGTGCACAAATAGCTTTACCGTGCAGTATTCTGTGTAAAATGGATGATTCCGTTTCCATACGTCGTTGCGAGATGGCGAAGGCACTGAAAAGCTTGAGTGTACTATGCATCATCTGGAAAATATCCGACCACCGGTGACGGAACCAAGGCTGTGATTTAATTTTCGGGAAGCACTGGAGGGGTTTGATTTTGATTACAGGGGTCGAAAGTTAATTAGAGAGAGTTTTGATTTTAATCAATCAAAATAATAGTAAATCAATGGTCCAGATTTGATGAAATTAAAGGGTGTGATTTGGAGTGAAAATAGAGTGAGAATAAAAGAGTGTCTTGATCCCTTCACATATGTGTATATAAATATATATGTATGTATAGTTTCTATGGTTGATTTGCAGAAAAAGTATGAAACATTAGATATGAGAAGAATGTTTAAGTTAAAGCTCTGCTAACGAGTGCATGGCGACTACTCGGTGAAAAGTAGATGACAATTTTTTCCGCAAGGTACTTGTACATGAAGCATGCAACGGTCATTATATTTGCAATATTTATCTATAACCTTAATATGATGAATGTCTCAATATAAATTCTCGTGTTTGCCTGCTATAATTTCCATCATTTCCAAACGGAATGCACGCCAATTTGTTACAGCCAATTTATTATAATATATTTTAATATCCATCGTGCAATTTAATATAATGTGCAAATTTTGTGCAAAATATGTGCACAATTTATAATGTGCAAATAGATAATGATGAAATGCACCACTATTTCATTCAGTGTGTATTGCAAAAATGACATTTTAGTAAAAATGCAACACTAAATTATATTGTATGGGAATCTCTATGCACTTGGATAAAAAAGAAGGGGAGCCCTATTTGCAAAGCCACATTCCCTATTTGCGGAGCCCAAATTCAACAAAAATACAAAATTGTCCTTAATAAATAATAGTACATTTTCTTTAATTTTGACCCACTTGTTCCACTTAATTTCATTTGGGAGAAACTTTCAGAAAATTTTGTAAAAAACCCGAAAATACCTAAATTCTCAAGAACACCATCCTCTGCCCTGATTCACGTTATGGGTACTTAGGGATCTGAAAGCCCGCCCCCCATAACCCCAGATTCCCCGAAAAAATCATCGAAATCCGACGAATTTAGCCGCCGATCGGGTGAATCAAAATCCGGCCGAAAAAGTCAACCATCGCCGCCACCGCCGTTCGGCGGCGATTCGGCTCCGACCGAGGGCAGATTCGGGTTCCCCGCATCCTCGGAAGCAAAACCCATATCCCCATATGAGGACTGGGTTGACCAGGCGGTTGACTCCGCATGGGATAGCGGATTTCAGTCCGGCGGTGTCGCCGTCGGGAAAATGGACGGCCGTGGCGTCCGGTGGGGAGAAGGGATGGGGAGGAGAAATAGTTTTGGTCAAAGAGCTAGCTTCTGAATCAATTGGAAGAAAATATCAAAAACCGTGTTTTGAAGAGACCGTAAATAGGTGATGCTGCAAATAGGTGATGCTGACAGACCGTAAAGAGGTTTGGACGGAATATGAAATTAATTGCAACAAGTGGACCAAAAATAAATTAAATACAGTTTTACTAAATTGAGGATAATTTAGTAATTTAACTGAATTTGGGATCTGCAAATAGGGAATGGGGATCTGCAAATAGACTATTCACTGATAATATTTGATAGTGTTATAGATTGCTATAAAAGATCTCGTATATAGTGAAAGATTAAATGGAAAACTGAATTAAAAAGGGAATTAGGTTCTATTTTAAGAAGGCGAAGAGAATATTTCTATTTAAGCTAATTGGTTCTTACAACTATAATCATACGCCCGTCTGGATATATTGTTTTTGATTTCACTTCTTTTTAAGCAACCACAGTTTCTTATGCAAAACAACAGGTTTCATTTCAAGGTTTCATTTCATTTCATTCAACTTTGATGTGAAAAAACGGTGAAGTTATAGTTAGCCAACTACTGCGATTCTAGATCTAGACCCAGATCTCGTAAATATATTTTAAGTTGAACAAAATGTAATTGGATCGAATTGAAAATGGACTAAATTTTTAAAAATAGAATATTACTATAACTAAACTTAATTAGGCGTACTTTATTAAATTATATTTTAATTTAACAAAACTTAATTGAATTAATCTACTGATTATTCGAAAGATTTTAATGACAGTGAAAACACTTAGGCCCTGTCCAGTTCAACTTATTTGGTGCTGTGCTGTACTGATGAGTGCTGTGCTGTACTTATTACACGCTCATTATTATATATTTGTCATAATTGTTTAATTGCAAACAATTTCTTTGTTTATAAAATCTTTTTTGTACATACATGGTAGAGAGAGAAAACTACAACAAGAGCTAATTAAGAACTCGATTACACAGGCGTAATAATGTAGAGTATTCAGCTCGATCATTTCTGCATATTAGTATCATAGTGTGCAAAGGCAGCATCCAGGACTTGGAGCATCGGTTGTACAAGAAGTGAAACTTGATGTCGCACTTCTGACTGCACAGTCTCTTTCATCTTAAGTAGCTTTTCGTACACTTCTAACATATCATTTTTAACCTTGGTTGCCTCGCAGAAAGGATGCTTTGTTGACCATAACATCTTTAGCGGTTTTTGCATTGATGTGCGATGAAACTGTAACTCATTCATGATATTCTGTGGCAGATTATTATCCTTCATGATATTCTTTGGCACACTATTCAAACTCCCGAAAACCTTTAGAACAACATTTGAAGAAATCAAGGGTTCACTCGCTCTAGGGTTTTTAGCCTCTTTCAAGCACTCTTTTAGGTCAAAGTGGTCGGTAGAGAAATCCGATTCTCCCGCGGTTTTTAGAGCACGTTTTCGGTGAGAATCAAAGTAGTCCCTAGGATCCTTAATCTTTAGGGGCAAAAAGGGATGATTTTTAGGTCCTTTAAGATCTTCAATCTCAACCATACAATTTATCTTCTCGGGTCGATAATTCAAATCGAAACCATCCCTTGCCTTAGAAAGTGCTTCAGCTAGAGATCTTATATCTCCATATGAATCTTCATCCACAACTCTACCTTGAAGCACAACAGTTGAATGTTGGTTGAGAGATTGACCTAAAGATCTTGGATTCAGGGCATCAGGATCCTCGTGTTTTTTCTTGTAATTATCACTTTCTTCATCGGCCTCCATATTTAAAGTTGGATCTACTCGATGGATTTTTCTCCGAGCTTCATTTTCCAAAATTACATCTCGCTTCAAAAACAAAACTAGTGTTTCGTCTTCTGCAGTCTCAGCCAAAGCCCCAGCTTCATTTTTTGTGCTAAGAAAGTACTCAGCCTTTGCATATTTGGTCCAAAACTCATTTATCGACATCTTGCTCGGAACAGAGCGTAGATATTCTTCACAAATAGACGGTCTCTCGGAAAATACCCTTTGGATAATCTCCGGTCTCAAGTCAAGTACTACCTTATAGTTAAACATACCATTTGATTCTAATTTGGCACACGATGAACTGATGTCACTTTTTAAAGCCACTCTTTGTTTTCTCTTTCTGATGTCATTTTGATCGGACAATTTTTTTCCGGCATCAAGAAATCTGGAAACAAAATCCTTGCACAGATCTCGCTGCGCGAAATCTTGAAACTGGAAAATGTAATTTTTTTCGAGATCCTGAATGAGATTTAGTAAGGGAGGTGATTTTCCACCTTGCTTGGAACATTTCTGGGATTTTATGGTTCGGAATTCTATACAGATTTTCAGGGATGATTTTGGATTAGTAGATGTGAAAGTGAGCCCTAGTTTGTCCAACTGCAAATTTCCTGAAACACCCAAGTCCTTGACTGAAGTCTTGTAGATGCATGGGAGAGCTACCATGCCTGCCATGTCGATGTGAGTTGTTTCTAGGAGAGGATGGTGAAAGTATATATAGCACCCAAACCAAATCGAAACAGGAAAAATATATTTTTAAAAAATATACTAAAACCATTTGTAAATCAGTATTTTCAAATTATATATATATTCCTGGTTTGTTGTTATTTGTATTGTAATTATATATAATTATGGATCTTAATTTTATCACTTATATACGTTATGTATTAATTAGTGCATGCACAAATAGTATCGGTGCAGTATTCTATGCACAATATTCGTGCATCTCTATTTTAATAATTTCATCTTAAAATATAACACATTAATGTTGTTAGAGAAAAATATTATTTTAGGATCAAAATGCCCTGATACCATGTAGAATATGAAATTGTGATAATTTTAAATATAATACCAAAATGGGAGTCAAGAATGTGACGAGCCTCGCCGGTAAAGGATCGTGAGGTGACCAGAGCAAGGCGAGATATGTTGATAATGATTTGGGGTATTGGAGAACGCTGACCTAAGAGTATTAGGGCAGCGATGGGACTGAGGCCGACAAGGATTACTGTTACATGAATGAATTGCATCTAACCAATCCGGGGCTCCAAGAAGTTGGGGCTGAGAGCACCGATTTCATCATCTGCCGGGTACTGAAACTCGGTAAAGAAAAGAAATATACTAATTTAACTGAATATAAGAAAGAATTATCTAAAATATATAAATATTCACATCCTATATTTTCTAACATTATCGTGATCCAAATTTGACTAACAACGTATAAGACTTTTTTTAGGAAATTAGAATGACTTTTCTTTGTTTTATATTATACTATTTGGTGAACTGGACAAGGCATATACAGGGTAGATTATACAATCCGAATTAAGTAACATAATACGGTTTGATAATGGAATTTGAGTAGATTTATAATATGTTTGCCCTATATAAACAACGCAAGTGTATGAATTTCTTCATCAAGAAAAAAACAAAAAAACAAAATGCCTAGAGGAAAAGTTAGGGTATTATAACGCACGAATATACATGAAATTTAACTTTTTATCTAAAAGTAAAAGATTAAACACGATCATCAGGTAAGATCTCTTTATTATTACATGATAATTACTAGATTTTTGATGAATTTGTTATTCTTTATATTTTTCCATCATATACTTCATACTTGCCTTGAATTTCAATGGTTTGTTATGTTTTGAATTGAAATCCAATCTTATTTTCGCAGTCCGTATTTGTATTTAAAGTTTCCGATATACCCTAATTAATAGGAATCACATTTATTTTTGAATAAATATTGAGAATATTAATGACACTTCATGAATAAATACGGACTGCATAAATAAATATTGGATTGCATATAACAATGTGCAAAATTTGTGTATAATTTATAATGCGGAATAAGGTAATGAAATGCACCACTATTCATTCAGTGTATATTAATGCAAAAATGACATTTTAGTAAAAATGCAACACTAATTAAAATATATTGTATGGCAATCACCATGCACTTGGATAAAAAAGAATACTATTCAATGATAATCTTTGATAGTGTTATAGATAGCCATAAAACATCTACTTTAACTACGTAGTAAAAGTTTAAATGGAAAAACGAATTAAAAAGGAAATTAGGTTCTGTTTTAAGAAGGCAAAGATAATATTTCTATTTTAACTATTTGGTTCTTGAAACTATTATCATATACCCGTCTAGATATATTGTTTTTTATTTCACTTCTTTAACTGTCCGGTGAACTAAAGCAATTTCTATAATAGAGTACCAAATTTCAAAAACTCCATAATTATTTTGTCCCCATCCAACAGTTGCTCTATTTTACTATTCCATGACTTTATTGCAAAAATAATAATAGCTATATTTAATTCTGTTTGAGACTTCCAAGAGCACACAATTAGGGTCTGTTTGTCTGACAAAATTTCTTACCAATCTGAATTGAACTGAATTGAAATGAAATTCATGTTTTGAAAATTAGAATCAGAAATAATCAAATTATTTATGATCAAATTTACTTGAATTCGATCAAATTATATTTTACTGAACTGAATTAAACTGAATTGCACTGAATTGAATTAAACTAAATTCTCTATTTATAAGATCCGGCAAACAAAGTATTAATTTTATTTGCAAATTTATGATTTTAATATATTTATTTGTAAAGATATGAATGATTAAGAAAGTATAGAATAAAAAAAGGAAAGAAAAGATAAGAATCAATGATAACATTAAATTTTAGAGTATGAAAGAAGTATGCCCATATGCCTTTTCAATCTTCCAATTTTACAATATCTCTATGAGGTAGTCTTGTGAGAGACCGTCTATATTATAGACCGGGGACTAAATAGTAAAAGTATGTTTGAATAAAAATAAGGAGGTCTTTAATTGCAATTTTTAGAAATTACTATTCACATGCACTATTCATAACCCAGTACTATTCACACGCGCACTATTCATGCCCGGTACTGTTCACGGCCCAGAACTATTTACAAAACAGAACATTGGGTTTTAAGCACATAAAGTCTACATTATAGTCTCAAACATTAACATGAACATCTAAACATATTAGCCTAACCAATTTTCACACACCAAACCTCACATCTGACCATTCATGCCTCAAACAGCCCACAACATTAGAATTTTAACACATAAGATCCACATTTTAACACGAACATCTAAAAAAGCTACCCTAACCAATTTTCACACACAAAAACTCACATATGGCCATTCATACCTCAAACAGTCCAGAACATGGGGTTTTAAACACATACGGTCCACATTATAGTCCCAAACATGAACACGGACATCTAAACACACTACCCTAGCCAATTTTCACACACCAAACATCACATCTGACCATTTATGCCTCAAACAGATCAGAATATTGGAATTTTAACACATAAGGTCCATATTATAGGCAGAAACATGAACATAAACATCTAAACATGCTACCCTAACCAATTTTCACAGACCAAACCTCACATATGGTCATTCATGCCTCAAACAGATCAAAACATTGGGTTTTAAACACATAAGGTCCACATTATAGTCCCAAACATGAACACGAACATCTAAACACACTACCCTAGCCAATTTTCACACACCAAACATCACATCTGACCATTTATGCCTCAAACAGATCAGAATATTGGAATTTTAACACATAAGGTCCATATTATCGGCAGAAACATGAACATAAACATCTAAACATGCTACCCTAACCAATTTTCACAGACCAAACCTCACATATGGTCATTCATGCCTCAAACAGACCAAAACATTGGGTTTTAAGCATATAAGGTCCACATTATAATTCCAAACATGAACATGAACATCTAAACACACTACCCTAACCAATTTTCACATAGCAAACCTCACATCTGGCCATTCATGTCTCAAACAGACCATAACATTGAAATTTTATCACATAAGGTCCACATTATAGGCAGAAACATGAACATGAACATTTTAACATGCTACCCTAACCAATTTTCACACACCAAACCTCACATATGGTCATTCATGCCTCAAACAGACCAGAATATTGGGTTTTAAGCACATAAGGTCCACATTATAGTACCAAACATGAACACGAACATCTAAACACACTACCCTAACCAATTTTCACACACCAAACCTCACATCTGGCCATTCATGCCTCAAACAGACTATAACATTGAGATTTTATCACATAAGGTCCACATTATAGGCAGAAACATGAACATGAACATCTAAACATGCTATTTTAGCCAATTTTCACACGAAACCTCAGATCTGACCATTCATGCCTCAAACAGACCAGAATATTGGGTTTAAACTCATAAGGTCCACATTATAGTCCCAAACATGAACACGAACATCTAAACATACTACCCTAGCCAATTTTCACACACCAAACCTCACATTTGGCCATTCATGTCTCAAACAGCCCAGGACATTAGGATTTTAACACATAAAATCCACATTATAGGCAGAAACATGAACACGAACATCTAAAAATGCTACACTAGCCAATTTTCACACACCAAACCTCACATCTAGCCATTCATACCTCAAACAGCCCAGGACATAGGGGTTTAAGCACATAAGGTCCACATTATAGGCAAAAACATGAACACGACCATGACCACAAATAAATAAAATCAAACCTCCAGCAGTAAAATCAAACCAAACCAGACAATGCCCAATTGGATGCAAATCTGATGCAAAACACAAGCAAAACAATGCCCAATCACAGGAGCACAGAGTCGCCAATCAAAATCACATTATCAATCAATGAAAGCAACAAATCAACACAATATATAAGCACAACCGCCGGAAACCGCCGGAAAACACAAAAACCGCCGGAAAACACAACCGCCGGAGCACAGAAGCACAGATCCGCCGATCGAAGCACATCCGCATCAACCGCCGGAGCACATCCGCACATCCGCACAGAAGTTGATATCTGTATTCCGATCTAAAGCACAGAAATGGGGGGAGAAATTGGGTTCGGGAGAAATTGGTTTTTGAATTTGGGGGAGAAATTGGGTTCGGGAGGTTCTGCAAAAATTGAAATGGGAATTATGAAAGGAAAGTTGATATTTATATGAATTCTAGTTTAGCATATTTGTGAAAAGGCCCTCGCATTTTAGATGCTTTTGCAAAAAGGCCCCCGCCCAGTTTTACTTTTTTTTTTTCAGTCCCGTCTATAATCTGGACGGTCTCTTTCGAGACTTTCTATATCTCTATTTTAGAATATTATGATAGAATAGCTGTTGGAAGCCATAATATAGGCAAATAGGGTAACTTTGACTAAAAACTCTATTATAAAGTAATTGTTGGGCATGCTCTATAGTTAGTCATCTACTGCAATTCTAGATCTAGATCTCTAAACTTTATTTTAAGTTGAAAAAAATATAATTGGACCGACCTGAAAATGATTAATTTTTTAAAAAATAGAATTACTAATACTATAGCTAAATTTAGGTGTACTTTATTAAATTATATTTTAATTTAACTTAATTGAATTAAATTAATCTACTAACAATTTGAAAGGTTGTAATGGCAGTGGAAATGACTTAATTTTCATTTTGGATGACAGTTCTTACATAATCGATCATCTTGGATGCGTGTTGGCCTTCCATCACAACAAACTATGTGAAAATCTCACATATTTGGTACGTGCTTTAACATATTAGGGCACCCACAATGGGATGGATTTGCCATGTGTTTGGCTGCCCCAAATCCCACCCATCTGCCCCAAACCCACCAAACTCCACAATGGGATGAGTTTGCCTTGTTTTTGGCCCAAACATATGGAGGGTGTGTTTCCTTTGAAAACCCAGCATTTGGGAAAGCTGGTGGGGCCGCCTGACATGGCGGGCCCAGCAACTCGGCCTCCTCTTTTTTTTCCTTTGGCTCCTGCCTCCTGCCATTTCTCCCGTTGCCATGGTATCCGTTGCAAACTAGCCGTTAGGCAGAATTCAAATTCTGATTCAAATATTTTTGGACACGTGCCACCTTCTGATTGGGCCACGTGTCAAAAACGTTTTTTTTTCTTCAAAAATACTGATAAATTTTAAATTTATTTTAACCTGAATTTTTGTTCTTTCCCCCTCTATAAATACCATACATTCTATTCAACAATTCCACACACCATTCTTAACCCAACAATTCCACACACCATTCTTAACCCAAAAATTGCTCCCAATTTCTCCATCATATCTTCTTCCAAATTTTTCTCCATTTGAATTCAAATGAATTCTCGTCCTTTTAGGGGTAGGGGTAGAAGTAATCCTACACCACGCCTTCCGATTTTACCAAATAACGCCCAAATGTCTCCTACTTCCTTGAATCCAAGTTCACAAAATCCATACCAATTTCCTCATAATCCTAACTATGATTATGGAAATGACTATCATCCAAATCTAGATTCTATTAACGATGTCGAAGGTTTTTTTCAAACTCAAGGTGTTCCGAGCCAACATACTAGCACCCATCCATGTGAAGAACGAGATTATTCGTGTTTTTAATTTCTTTTAACAATTGCTTTATTTTATATGATTCTAAATCATTATGTAATGCTTATTCTACATATGCAATATTTTTATTATTATAGTTGACAAATTTTATTTATTTCCCATGAATACTTGCAAGTATGAAGACGAACAAGTTGTAAATATGCATGTATTCATAAATAGTTTATACTAAATAGTTATGTTACATACTTATTCAACTTGTGTTACATAATTTAAAGTATATATACACCAATTTCATGAAATTTAATGTTGTCATGTGATGAAAATTTTATACATATATACTTATTTAATGTATGACAAATATTAAAGAATTTGAATATTTTCGTAATTTTAGTATGAGAGTGTACATATTATTGTTGCATAAAAATTGCATTTTTTAAACAAACTTTGCTTCTCTTGATTAGGCAATATGCAACATCGCGAGAAGGCTGATGATGAAGTCGTGATAATTTCTGCTAGTACTAAGAAGAAAGGGAAAGTTAAGGCAGTCGCGTGGTCTCATGAAGATGATATAGCTCTAGTTGGTGCATGGTTCAACCATTCTCAAGATCCTATAAAAGGTACAGGCCAGAAACGGGAAATGTTTTGGCAGAATATTATGGATGAGGTCAATGGATGTTGCTCGGCTATCAGGTCAAAAGAAGCAGTCAAATCACATTGGAATAAAATGGCGAATCATATGGCAAAATATGTTGGATGTGAAAGACGCGCCAATAGCCACTACCAAGGAGTTAGGAGCGGCAGCAGCCCTGATGATGTTAGGAAACTTGCCATGGAATTCTTTTTGATGGAAGATCAAATTACAGGTCCATTTGATTTTTTCCATGTTTTAGATCTTTGCAAACATGCACCCAAATATTTGGCTTCTTATACCAATGACATTGGAACACATCAAGCAGCATTTGTGTCTGGTGGGGGAGATGAAAATATAGAGCGAGGAACCACCATGGATCTTAGTAGCGATGAAGAAAGTCCCAATTTTCCATCAAGACCACCAGGTATCAAACAGGCTAAACTGAAAGCTAAGGGAAAGTGTATGGCCAAGGGCAAAGGTGATGGTAGTGGTGCCCGTACTTCAAGTAGGAAGTCTACAGAAGCCCCCCAAGTTTGGAGTAGTGAGATGGTAGAATTTGAAGAGAAACGAATGAACTTTGCAATTGAGCAGCGGGCTTATGTTGAACAACAACATCGACATGACGAGCAGCGCGCCAAACAAATCCACATGAATTATCGACACAAGATTCTCAACACTTTGATCAACAAGGCAAATCCGAGCCAGACGGAGATCGAAATGCGTGACGCTCTCGTGAAGGAACTACTTGACAAGAAGGCGGATGGGTTTTAGTAATAATTAGTTAGCCTAAACCATGCTCTATATTTCTAAGCTTTGTATTTGTATTATTGTAAAATAATTGGTCAGACTAGATCAATATGTTATTTTATTTGTAAAAGCCATTTCATTAATAATAATTAATTCTACATATCTTCAAGTCGGTAGGTAAGATAATTCAAGCCCTCACTCCCTGACATACTTGAACACACTTTTCCTTGATTTGTCACATCATATCTTCAAGTCGGTAGATAAGATAATTCAACCTCCCACTCCCCGACATATTTGAACACACTTTTCATAGATTTGTCACATCATATCTTCAAGTCGGTAAATAAGATAATTCAACCTCCCACTCCCCGACATACTTGAACACACTTTTCATAGATTTGTCACATCATATCTTCAAGTCGGTAGATAAGATAATTCAACCTCCCACTCCCCGACATACTTGAACACACTTTTCATAGATTTGTCACATCATATCTTCAAGTCGGTAGATGAGATAATTCAAACCCGCATACCAATGTGTATTCATCCCAACATTTTCTATATAAACTCATCACATCACTCCTTGTTATTCATCCTTCAACTCAAACCTTCAGACTTTGCATCTCACAATATTGCAATAATGTCGTTCTCTAATTCTGATGATGAAGGAGAGTCATCAAACTCAGTTCCACAATATGAACCTTTTAGAAATGAATTTTTACAATCATTGTATCCGTGTCCCAACTTTGCAAGCTTGTACCCAGAAATGCTAGCCCACCATCAAGAAGCAGAGGAGGCTGAGTCCTCCGAAACTACCCCCATCCAGCCTAAGAAAAAAAGAAACCACATCAAGCGAGACCGTGTTGCGGCTCAAAATGCAATTCAAAAACACTATTTTAACCCACCACCAGAAAGAACGTATAACGATAGGCAATTTCGCAACAGGTATCGTATGCAGAGGTCTTTATTCCAGAGAATCGTGGATGATTTGGCCAACCACGACCCATATTTCCAGCAAAAGCCAGATGTGACCGGTGTTCTTGGATTTTCACCAATCCACAAGTGTACGGTTGCAATGCGTCATTTAGCTTACGGTTGTTCAAACGACCAACAATATGAGACCTTCTAAAATGGCGAAACGACAACCAGGGATACTGTTAGACACTTTGTTAGAGGAATCATTTCGCTCTACAAAGGTCACTACCTGCGGCCAACATCGCCAAACGACATTGCGCGCCTTAAAGAAGCAGGTCGTCAGCGTGGATTCCCTGGAATGTTCGGAAGTGTTGATTGTATGCACTGGGAATGGCAGAATTGCCCCACTGCTTGGAGGGGCCAATACCAAGGGAGAGATGGTAAAGCCACAGTCATATTGGAAGCAGTGGTCTCTTTCGACACACATATGGCATGCCTATTTTGGTATGGCTGGATCAAACAATGATATCAATGTGCTTCAAAGATCAGATTTGTTTGATGATATGTGCGAGGGAAGGGTCCCCCGGTCGAATATGAAGTGAATAGAAACGCTTACCACCATGGTTATTATCTTACTGATGGGATCTATCCCAAATGGGCAGCCTTCATTCCAGCCTACATTGCTCCAAACACTGATAAGATGAGAACTTTCACCAGGCGTCAGGAGAGTCTGCGTAAAGATGTTGAACGTGCTTTTGGAATTCTACAAGCTCGATTTGCTGTGATCCGTCGCCCGGCCTTGTATTGGGAAATGAAGATGCTGAGGAGGATTATGATTGCATGTATCATATTGCACAATATGATAGTTGAAGATGAACGTGAATCTTATGGGTTTACAGTTAAACCCACTGATTATGATCACCCTGACCCAAATATGGAATGGCACTACCAAGCCGGGCAACGCGCCAATCTTGCTGCTTTCCGGAAAAATTGGGCTGACATTCGCAGCAGGGATCTACATAATCAATTGATGTATGATCTCACCGAGCACGTTGCCCAACACGAAGCGCAACGAGGGAACCGTACCTAAATCAAACCGTTCGAGTGTTTTTTAAAATCTGTATTGTGTGTGTAATAATTGGTCAAACTAGATCAATATTTAAGTTTTCCATTTTTAATAATTGGTCAGACTAGATCAATATGTATGCTTCTTTGTTTTATTGTAATGTAATCATCATTAATTACTTGTTCGTTTGTCGAATTCATATGTGTTATTTTTTTTACATCGGTTTTTTTTTAATTTTTTTATCAAATATGTAAAATTATTTTAATTCACTTTTTGTATAGATTAGTTTGAATATGTTGTTCAAAAAATATTCATATCATGAATAACTCATGATATATATGCATAAATTATACATGCATATTCCAAAACAAAATGAATAAATATATGTTGGTAAAAACATGTGGGTTCCATGAATAGTTGCTGAATAGTTATTGGGTTGTTTTTTTCTAGTGTGGAGATGTGTTTGAGGTTGTGTTTGAGTGTTGTGTTTGATGAGTTGAATAGTTGATTTAATAATATTTAAAGTGTGAAACACAAGGGGGTTGTGTTTGGGTGGTATTTCGACTGTGGATTCTCTTAGGTCTCATATAAATTAATATTTTATATTTTATATGCACCCTCTTAGGATTTTTCTTGACGATGATGTTAACTAATTTTGTGCATTTTATATGCCGTCCAATATTTATTTATGTAGTCCGTATTTATTCATGAAATGACATTAATATTCTCAGTATTTATTTAAAATTAAATGTGATTCCGCAATAAATGAGAGTATATTAGATAGTTTAAATACAAATACAGACTGCATAAGTAATATTAGATTACATCTATCAATTATCTTTATTTAGCATAGAGAATAGTTTAAATTTCAGAGAGTTTTAAGCCTCTCCATTCGAGAAATTCTTGTAATATATAAAATGCAGATTCTTTTTTTTGTTTTGCGTACCATAATATTTTTCATGTACACTACATGGTCATTATTATTTTATTTTTTGGAAAGTCACTACACGCTCATTATTATTTGACATAATTGTTGTTCAATTGCAAACAATTTCTTTGTTTATAAAATGTTCTTTGTATATACATGGTAGAGAGAAAACTACAAGAGCTAATTAAGAATTCGATTACGCAGGCGTAATGTAGAGTATTCAGCCCGATCATTTCTGCATATTAGTATCATAGCTAGTGTGCAAAGGCAGCATCCAGAGCTTGGAGCATCGGTTGTACAATAATTGAAACTTGCATGTCGCATTTCTGGCTGTCTAGTCTCTTTCATCTTAAGTAGCTTCCTATACACTTCTCACATATCATTTTGAACTTTGGTTGACTCGCAGAAACGAAGCTTTGATGACCATAATATCTTAGCAGTTTTTGCATTGATGTCCGATGAAATCGTAACTCCTTCATTATATTCGGTGGCAGATCACTATCCTTCATGATATTCTTTGGCACACTATATATTCAAACTCTCGAAAACCTTTAGAGCAACATTTGAAGGAATCAAGGGTTCACTCACTCTAGGGTTTTCAGCCTCTTTCAAACACTCTTTTAGATTAAAGTTGTTGGTAGAGAAATCCGATTTCTCCCTGTTCTTAGAACATTTTCTCGGTGAGAATCAAAGTAGTCCCTAGGATCCTTAATCTTAAGGGGAAAAAAGGGATGATTTTTAGGTCCTTTAAGATCTTCAATCTCAACCATAAAATTTATTTTCTCAAGTCGATGATTCGAATCAGAAACATCTCTTGCCTTAGAAAGTGCTGCAGCTACAGATCTTATATCTCCATATGAATTTTCATCCCCTATTCTACGTTGAAGCACAACAGCTGAATACTGGTTGAGGGATTGACCTAAAGATCTTCGATTTAGCGCATCAGGATCCTCGTGTTTTTTCTCGTAATTTATCACCTTCTTCATCGGCCTCCATGTCTAAAGTTGGATCTACCCGTCGGATATTTCAACGAGCTTCATTTTCCAAAATTACCTCTCACTTCAACAACAAAACTAGTGTTTAATATCGTCTTCTGCAACCTTAGCCAAAGCCTCAGCTTCATTTTTTTTGCTAAGAAAGTACTCAGCCTTCTTTGTTTTCTGTTTCTGATGTCGCGCGTTTTGATCGGACAACTTTTTTTCCAGCATCAAGAAATCTACCAAAGCTTTTCCAGGTTGACTTGGTCTCTACCAAAGCTAGCATTCAACGGTTCAATAAATACATCAAGTATCAAAGACATGTACCACGTTGTTCACATCGACGAGAAGTGATTTTACCTAAGCCGATCAAAAGTTAACTACTACATACTTCTTGAAGAAAGAGAACCGGTGAGGACATCAAATTTTGACATATTGACAAAATCATGTTTGAGACACATTCTCACTCAAGCTATCTAGCTAAAGATATATTTGTTGACATGCAACAAAAAAAATACTGAATTTAGAGTCAGAAAATAAGTTTTTTTTTTTTTTTTTTGTTAAACAAGCATGTGTAATGCGCGATTTTTCAAGTAATAAACCAAATCGTACTTGAAATACAAATAGGAAGAATTAAAATCATAATCGAAATCACATTAATTAAACTTAAAATGAGCAAAAGGTAAAAATATAAGATGAAATATTAAACTGAAAAGTTAGACCAAAATTTAGAAGAAAAAAATAATGATTTAATATTAAGATTGGGTACAGTCCACTTAACTCTTACAAATAAATAAAAATATGTAGTGGGATGAGGTAGCTAGGCTAATTCAACTTAATTCTCTCCTCCTTCTCTCTACCTTTCTTTCCCAAACATATGCAAATCGCAAAAAATTCACTTTTTTCTTTCCGTTGCCGACATTGAAATTCACACTAGTACAAACTAGACCTATTGTAACACTTCAAAAGTGTTACTTTAGGTACTAAAAATGTTACATTATGCCTAATGCAACACTTTTAAAAGCATTGCATTAGGCGACGTTGCCTTAGGTTTAATGGAACACTTATCATGTCTATGGAAACACTTCCTATGAGTGCTACAAAGATTGAGCTGAGGCAACACTTTTTTAAGGTAGCACTTATTACAATCTAGGGCAACACTTCTTGGGGCAACACTTCTGGAAACCTAACGCAACACTTTTGGAAAAAGTCTGGTAGCAGTTCCTGCAGAGTCTAGTGCAACACTTCTACCAAATGCTAGTAAATTACCAATTGACCCGCATAGTTTCTGAAATTACAAAAGTGACTAAAAGGTTCACTTTAATTATGAAAGGACCCAGGGTTTCAATAAATAACAAAAATCCTCATAAACTCTGTATATTAAAAAATGAACCCATCAAGTTTTTGAAAATTACAAACTGGACCTAAACATTTCCTACACACATTCCACTTCCAGTCTGCTACAAACCAGCTTAAGCAGTACTGCATCCCTCCTTTACAACTTCTCCTCCAAAGTTTAGCTTTCATATGCCATCATTAAGATCAGCTTCATCACTCATCAAATGCCATAAGCTTCATCGCTCATCTAGAACATCAGCATAGCAAGCCTTCCATTATCAATGTCCAGAGTTTCCTGTAACAATTAGTGATAAAATTAAAAAACTATCAACCTTCTATGATGCAAGAAACAGACTTTCACTGAATATATCGACTAAAGTGGCATGAGAAGAATCACATTACCTCACATTCGTCGTTGCCCTCAATTGTAAAGTTGTGAAAGGCTGCCACTGGGGATCATTAAGAGAGAGCAGCTTCCATTGTGCCGACAAATGCCGTCTATGCAGAATTTTTTCTTCAGTGATTCCATGATAGCTGCGAGGTTGATTCTCGCACTTGGCTGCACAATAACAAGGCTGATTTTTCAGTATAAAACAACATACTTTTTTTGCGACAAGATTTTCGAACAGAATTCTTACTTTGATGACCTTCACATCCTAAACACCATCTTCATCTGCATTTCCCTCTTTCATCACTTCTTGTACATCATCATCATCATCATCTCATAGTCCTTCATAACTTCCTGTTTTGCATTGTCTCTCATCATTTCTTGCATTCTTTTCGAGATCCTGAATGAGATTGAGTAACGGAGGTGATTTTCCACCTTGCTTGGAACATTTCTAGAATTTAATACAGATTTAATGGTTCGGAATTCTATACAGATTTTCAGGGATGATTTTGGATCAGCAGATGTGAAAGTGAGTCCTTGTTGCTTTTTAGGTATTTCACCAAGGAAGAGTTGGAGCACGCTTTGAGAGCGTACAATATGGGCGATGAGAAAACAATCAAAGATATCATCACTGAGGTCGACACTGAGAATGTATGTACTCATTTATACCTATTTTACAAGTTTAACTACATTGATATATGGTAAAATGACTAATTAATAGATTGAAATTTGTGAGGCAACATCATATTTCTTTTTTATTATCTCCCACCATGAATCTTCCCGTCTCTGGGACTTCTTTTTGGGACGGCCTTTAGTTATAACATTTGGTGTTGGTTCCACAAAACCAGCATGTTCGGGATACATCACATTCCGCATGATCTTAGTCACCAAATCCTGATCGAATTTGTCCAGTCGACGCAAATCTGTTACCAAACCATCTAATTCATCATTTCACCATCTGTATCCACACTCTCACCATTACCTCCATACTCAAGTGTTTGCCAAAACTAATGAACATTTTGTGGACGCAAGTGATCACCAATATCTAACAACTCTTTCAATTTACATGAACATGGCAAACCATGAGTGCCCGGATATGCACAATACAATCCTGATTAATTCTGCACGCAACAATCTAATGCATGTATGAGTCACATAATTTGGGAGATTTTTTAATATTGAACCGGACAATCCACCAATTACTCTTGTTCGACTGTATTCAAAGACTCTTGCGAATCTCTAACTTGCCCCTCTATCTTTGCATGAATCTTGCAAAAATTGTATCTATGCAACCTCTAGATGATCCCAACCATTCATTCAACACAGAATGAGCACTTTCAGCCCTGTTTGACGTGGTTTTGCTAAAATGCAAATGCTTATTTGTCTAAGCATAAACAAATTTCTCTTTGTGAACAAGCCATGTATTATCAACGTATGCTACTATGGCCGGTTTGTGCTGATAAGCTGCTCGAAACTCAAGGTAATTAGCACAGAAGTCTTCAAGAGTTGGAGACTCGATCATTGTTCTTACAATATATATATGATTAAATCAATAACCAAAAGATAAATTAAGTCGTGCGCGTGCAACGCACGATAGTAGCACGATATTATTACTCAAAAAAACATACGTGCAATTTAATTTTTTATCCAAAGGTAAACCATTAAAACACGAAATCATTAGTAACTAGATTTATTATTACATGATAATTACTACATTTTTGATGAATTTGTTATTCTTTATATATTTCAATCATATACGTTTCTTGAATTTCAATGGTTTATTAAGTTTTGAATTGAAGTCTTATATGCATTCATGTATTTGAAATGGTTAGTCTCTTTAGCAGAATCAAAGTTTTTCAAACGATATATACACCATGTGATGAAATGCCAAAAACGATCAGTGCATGTCGACAAAGGTAGCCTTCGTACTCAAATAAATGGCACTTGCAGGATACCTTCAACGTCTTCAATAAACTCATGATTCTTTTCAAAATCCTCAACTCTGAAAGTGATGGTCATTTCCTCTTGCCTCTCCCTCTTAGGAATACAAGCAACTGGATGTTGGCTACATGCTTCTCGAATGGAAATGGAGACTTTAGTGCCGGTTGCTTGTTCCAGGTGTCTGAATCTGCCTTTCCCTCTTCTTCATATCTGTACTGTAAGATCACATCATACTTTCCCAAACCAAATAGAAACAAGAAAAGCACATTTTTAAATAATATACTGAAACCATTTTTGAATCGGTATTTGTGCTTTCCGAATTTTATATATTTCTGTTTTGTTGTTATTTGTATTGTAATTTTATATAATTATAGATTGTAATTTTATCACTTATATACATTACATAATAGTGCATGCACAAATAGTACCCGTGCAGTATTCTGCGTACAATATTCGTGCAGAAAATTAAAATGCAAATCATTAAAGTCTTTTTCTGGAATTTATTTTTTTCAATAAAGTTCTATTAAAATGTGATTTCATGACATTTAATTTAATTTATTCTTGTTATCACTACTATTTTTAATCATTAATTTTTAATTTTATTTAATTTCATATAATTTATTATGCATGGTTACAGTTGTGAACTCTATGTTTTCATGGTTTCGCTGCTATGCTTTTATATGTGGCACTTTCTACACACCTGTTATGATTACAGCTGTGAACTGCAAGGCTTTTCTCGGTGCTGCTCAATATACAAAATTGCTCTCTTTATGTGTGCTTTGTTTATAAAACAATTGATATTATATGCACATTAGTTTCAGCTGCTTGCTTTAGATTTAATTTGTCGTTAGTTTCAACTTGTGGTTTTGGAGGAATGGCCATTACAAGTAATCTTGCCCAGAGTTTTGGATGAACTGGTTGGAATTTCTTGTGGATTAAAAACTTTAATTATGCTGAGAATTGGTGTCAATTAGTTGTCGGGGTTTGATTTATTTGGTGAAGTTAGTTTGCTGTTTTCTGAAGTAATTTAAAGAAACCAATATGATCTATTAATAAAAGCGAAGTCAGTCTGCTGATAATCAGTTGAATTTTTATGTTCTTATACGTTTAGTATACGGTTTATGTAGACTATAATTTAAAGCTTGTGTGGCTTTCTATGCTTGTAAAATTGGTGGAGAAAACTTTATGTTATATTATGTTCTTTTTAATTTTTGAACTTTTGTAAGAAATTTGATTCTTGATCGAGTTTGTGATTTTAATCGAATTGAAGATTCATGCAAAGTTATTGTGGTGATTTGGAATGTGCTCAGCTGGATGTTTTACCCGATTATTATCGTTGTATGTCTTCTAAATTGCGATTTCTGAATATTATCACATTGACATGTTCGATTTGTTAAATACATACCTGCTCTGTTCTATTCATTCAGCATCTTTTTTGTTTGTAGTACGGTGAAGCTTTACTCAGCTGATTAAAGGAAGTGATGATTTACAAGTTTTGATGTGCCTGCCAAACGGCTTACTGCTTATATTCCTCCTCGGTATTATAATGGAGGTATATAAATTCTGGATATTGAAGCTTATTCTGAATATCATGTTAGTTTGGGAGCATTCCAAATATTTTCTATGGGAGTGGTTTGAACGAAGGTGGTTTTAAATGTTTCAAGTTTTTTTTTAACTTTAGAATTTGTTAGCTTTAAGTAATGTGAGATGGTCAAGCTTCTCGAGCTATGCCAGAAAGCAGAGAGTTGCTTAATGAAGAAATTGCGGGCAACAACTATTTGGAACATGATTCCCGGTACATAATCAGATGACAGAGTGTATTTTTCCATGATAGAACTCGGAGCTTGTTGAACGGATCTCCGAGTTGTTTGTGATCCTCAACACTGCTGATCTTTTTGGTTTTGTTTGCCATGAAAAAAAAGAACAACCATCTCACGACCTTCCAGTGTGGAGATTTCTGATCTTTCTAAATACACTTAAAGAGTATTGAATTCCTTTCTTAGCTCTGGTAAGAGCGCGGGACTGTAATCACAGAATATATAGAGATGCTTTAAAAGTTGTTTCTTCTCCTGATAATCCGTCCAACTTGTTCAACTCGCACTTTATCAGAATCTAGCGAACTGAAGAGATCTTCACTGGCATGGTTTGCAGTTTTCTGCAATGTTTATTGTGGCTAATAACTTCAGCAAGCAATGCTGCCTTGTCTATCTGTAAACAACAATAATTAAAAAAATTCCAAACACAGTGGCTTAATAAAAGTATCATGACACAAGCCTTTCATGTTCTTAGACTAGAATTTTATTCAACCTTTTGGAAAGAGTCTTAATGATATCCCAGATACCATACCTTTCAAGGAACATAGATTATCAATCTAGGAATAAAAAGAAACTTCTTCTGTCATTTGATATTTGATGCTCACTTTGAAGTAACGAGATCTCATTCGGTCACTTTTTGGATTTATGTTATGAGCCGGCAGTGCAGAGATTTGGCATTTCACAAACACAATTGCAGTAAAATAAAGAGGATTATAAACATATTCAAGATCAATTGTCAAATTACTATATGTGGTTAGCTTTCATCCCATCTAAGCATTTAAAAACAAAATCAAGACTCATAGTTAAAGAGAGCTCATGAATGTCCACATTTGTTGGAGTTAATGGGACTACTTATAAAACTTCAGGCGGCTGTATCAAGTCAATTTCCTCAGATAAGAAGAATAGAACTATGAATGATCCTTATGCACTATGTTTTAGTTTTGTATTTTAAATGGCTTGAAAGACCAATCTTTCTAAATATTATACAGCCACTATATATTTAAACTCAAATAACATATTTTTGTATTAAAATATTGATAATTTTAATTTAAACATATAGCAAATTCGTTTAATGCATAAATTCAAGAAATTTCATATAAAAAATTAGTATAATATTTTAGGTAAATATACAGTTCAAATTAAAAGTTACATTGTTTAAATTAAAAAATATTAAAACTTTCCTGAAAGATTTATGAAAGTTGGCGGAACATGACCGGAATTCATGGGGTTGCTGAATAGCTATGTTTCGACACATCGGAGGTTGCTCTCCTTTGCAATTCCACTATACTACCATCCGAGTTAGAGTAAATTAACCCTTGAATTCTAAAATCTGGGGTTGCTGCCACCACCTCCACCTCCGGCAACCCCCTGGTTCCGCCAGTGAGATTCATAGATAATTTTATTTAAACACCTATTAAATTTTTTCAGTTTGCTTCATTTCTCATAGAAACATTAGTGCCCAGGTATGAAAATAAGCATGATATATATATATATATATATATATATATATATTTATATATATATATCAGTTAGCCTGCTGTTCGTTTCCATGTTAATTTATAAAGTATGAAAATCAAATATAATAAAATATATATGATTAATATATAGTGCAAATGAACGGCGGACATTAAAACTAATAAGAAGGATAAGTAGATATTTAATTTACATCAAGAAGTACCTTTCCATATTCAAATGGATTTCTTCACGATAAAATCAATGTGTGCCAATTTATTATAAGTAGTTTTAATGTCTAACGTCCGGTGCAGAATAATGTGCAAAATTTGTGCAAGATTAATAATGTGTAAATAAATAATGAAAAGCACCATTATACATTTAGTGTATTTTGCAAAAAATGACATTTTAGTAAAAACTCAACGCAAAAAAACACACTATGCATCCGGATAAAAAATACTATTCACTGATAATCTTTGATAGTGTTATTAAAAAAGACTATAAAAATATTTCTTCAACTACATTAATACTCGTAGAAGACATATATATACATATCTAACCTTCCAATAGTAATGTAGCTTGTTTTGGAATACTGAAAATTAAAATCATCTTTAATTGCAAAGGGAATTAAAATAATAATGAAAACGTAATTGTTATATTGTCCCGAATCTCTAAATCTATAGTGGTATACAATAATTAATTGGAAATAATTTAGTCTCGTGATAAAAGAGTTAAATTTGATGTCGATTTCACCGTGTTTAAACATTCAAAGTTCTAGCTGATTGTTTAATGTTTGGTTAATCAAATACTGAATATTTTTATTATTCAAAGGTGAGTAATTTTCATTAAGCATTATCCGTTGAATGTTTTTCTTTCTAATTTTGTTTATTTAGTTTTAAAAAAATTAAATGAATTTGTTGAGTTTATGGGTTCTGAAACTTGGATATTTAGGTTTAGATATCAAATATATAGTTGCACATGAAGATAGCAATAACATCTACATAAATGGATTTCAGAAGCGATATTTTTATTGTAGCAATAGCATCTACATATATAAATGGCTTTCAGAATCTCTATTTTTATTGTACCCATGAAGGTAATCATATAAACTCTCAGTTTTCTAAAATGTCTTTGAATATAATGTCCTTTAATCTTTATATAACTGTGATGTTGATCAAATCGCTCAGGCTTGTGATCATGTTCTGCTTCTTTTGTGCTCGTTGAAGCGACGGAAGAACAAAAGGTCAAAACCTCGTTCTTCTCAATGAAGTTTAGCAGATCAGTGTCGTCGCAGATGATGAAAATTTGTACATTATCCAATTTCCTCATCAGAGATTTGAGCCTCCGCTATGCTTTACTTTTCGATCTGATCTCTTCTTTCAACCTAATCTCCAACTCAATAAACATCCATATAATCAAAAACAATTTAAGAAATTTTCATAGATTGAAGTCAAAGATATAGATTGAGAAAGAAAAAACCCTTGTATTCCGCACTCTCCTAAGCACGGTAGTCTTCACATTGAAGAATTTTCATTAGCTGATTCGATATGTTGGAAATTTCTTTGAGGTGAGTGTAGGCTGGTGTAGGAGAGCCAAATAATGTTTCGAGAAATTTCTGTGCTGGAGAATTTTCTGTGCTGAGTGTGGGTGGTGGTGAAATCAGTTTTTTGGCAAAGAAGTAGTGGCAGAAGCGGGACCGGGTACATGTGTGTATTTTCCGGCATGAAGTAGTATCTTTTTTTATTTGCGTCAAACATCAAATCAAAAAGATTTTCTAGTTAATCAAATCAACAAACACACCGTACTTGAGTGTTTTTTATTTTTTTATTATTGAAATTGTCGATTTGAATCTTTTAGGCCTGATATTTAAAAGCATGTCCAACAACTACTCAATAATAGAGTTTTTAGTTAAAATTTTCATTTTAAGCAGTATTATTCTTTCCAACAGTTACTCTATCCTGCCTGTTCGTTCAGGGATGTATTTGGGCCAAGCCTGGTGGTTTTCCTGAGACTGGAGAGTTTCTAAGCAGGAATGTTCCCGCAGTCACGGCCCAGATACTCTTGAGCAATCATCCTCACTTGCCCAACTTAAACCAGGTTAAATTCAAGGTGTAACCAGGGAGGAGATTTATTCTGCCTTGAAAGGGATTAAATCCTCCAAAAGCCCTGGTTTTGATGGGTACTCCAGCCACTTCTTCAAGGAAGCTTGGCCTATTATTGGTTCTGATATATGTGCAGCAATTGAAGGTTTCTTCAAGGGAGATCAAATGCCAGCAGATTTCAGCAAGACAGTCCTTGCCTTGATCCCTAAAACCCAACACCCTCAGAGAGCCTCTGACTATAGGCCTATATCCTGTTGTTCTGTACTCTACAAGATGGTTACCAAAATCCTCTGCAGCAGAATGGGAAAGGTACTTCCTTTTTTGATTAATGAGAATCAGGGAGCTTTTGTTTCCGGAAGAAGTATTACTCACAATGTCTTGCTAGCTCAGGAGTTGCTCAGTAAGTATAACAAGAAGGGAATGTTTCCTAGCTGTATGATTAAAGTGGATATCAAAAAGACTTTTGATAGCCTTGATTGGAAGTTCCTCTTCAACTGGCTGACTAGTTTGAAATTCCCTGGACCTTTCATCAAATGGATCAGAACTTGTGTAGAGGGCTCTGCTTTCTGTTTATCTGTCAATGGATCCTATACTGATTCATTTCCAGGGAAAAAAGGGGTGAAACAGGGAGATCCTCTCTCCCCTCTTCTTTTTGTGATCTGCATGGAATTCTTATCTAGAAGACTGTCTTTGGCCTTAAGACTAAAGAGTTGGAATATCACCAAAGATGCAACAGAGTGGCACTGCACAGTCTTCTTTTTGCAGATGACCTGTTGATTTTCTGCAGGGCCACTAGTAAGTCTATGGTTGGAGTGAAGAAGATTCTCAATGAATTTTATCTGACTACAGGTTTGGCTATCAATGAGAGTAAGTCCTCTGTCTATTTCTCCAGATTTTAGGACCCTGCTTATGAAACTCTGGCTGATATTTTGCAAATTCTGTGGGAACATTCCCAGTTAAATACTTGGGAATTCCCCTTTCACCTGTAGCTTGGGACAAGATTACTTATGCTCAATTAGTAGAAAGAGTGGTGGAAAAGATGACCTCTCTCCAATCCAGATCTTTAGCTTATGCTGGTAAGCTATACCTTATAAATTCTGTTTTGCTGAGCCTGAATAGTTATTGGGCTAGGGCATTCAAGATCCCAGAGAGTGTAAACCAGGAAATTGGGAAATTGTGTAGGGACTACTTGTGGGAAAGAGAAGAAAATCAGAGGAAGTTGATCCCTATTTCCTGGGAAACCCTTTGCATCTCTAAGGAGAGAGGAGGAATGGGAATTAAGGACCTTTCTATTTGGAATAGGGCTGCACTTTGCAATCTTTTATGGGATGTTCATTCCAAAAAGGATGTACTATGGTTGAAATGGATACAAGCCTACTATCTAAAGGGGAAGCATTTGGATGTATACTGCCCTAACTCATCACAGGGTTGGACAACATGGTACTGGAAAGTGTTGATGCAGATTAGGGATGAGATAGGCCCAAATCTGAAAGATTGTGTTGACAGCAAGGGGAAATTAAGCATCTCAAAGGCATATGATTTCTTAAAGGGAGCTGACATGAAGGATATGATGGCTAAGTACATTAGGAGTTCTAAGCTATTACCAAGGCACAACTTTTTCCTGTGGATGTTGTTGAAGGGAAGATTGTCTACCATTACTAGACTACAATCATTTGGTATGTTAAGAGGGGTACACAACTGCTGTTGTTTTTGCCAAGAACCTGTTCTGGAAACACCACAACACATGTTTATCCAATGCTCTTTTACTAAGGAATTGTACCAGAGATTATCTCTCAAATCAGTTCAGAACATGAGGGAATTCAGGAAGATACTCAGCAGTGTTGGAGGTAGGAGGAGCAAGAGGAATTTTGTGATGATGGTTAGCTGTGCTTACCAGCTATGGCTTGAGAGGAACAGAAGGATTTTCCAGCAAAAAAGCCAACCTTTGGAGGCCATTCAGAAGCAAGTGGAAGTTCTCTGCCATTATGATTTTAGCAGTCTTTTGGCAGATATTAATCTTGATTATATGTAGCTTGATGGATGTCTACGACCCGCGCTTGATCACGAACCCTTCTCACGAACTGATCTGCAAGACAAAGGCCCCGGGTGTCCCGGGGATAGACACTCTGACACTCAAGTCAGTATATTTACTTAAGGCGTAAAGTATAAAGTATGAGATTAGATGAGAGGTCTACCAAACTTCTTAGGGTATTTATATGGCTACAATCCGTAGATCACCAAGATATGTATTTATGGTATGAATACAACTCTTATGGGAATAGAGGTTGTATTACCATGTATAATAGAAGTGTATTTCGGACATGGTTGTGTTACCATGTTTAGGATATATAGATGTATTACCATCAGGAGAAGATGTATATTCCTTGTAGAACATTCATAATATACGCATTCCTTATAAGGATTAGGATTGATGGACCTGTAGATCCACCCTCCACGTATCTCGAGCCGACGACCCTTCTCGGGCCCTGGTCCGAGTATGAATGAGGTCCAAATACGAACCATGGACTTATCAGTAGCCCCAAGGTAGATCTTCAGAATATAGAGTACTCCATCTCGAAGGTTGAAGGAGAGGCTTGCTTTTCGAGGGAAAACCGATAACTCGAGGGAGTATAACTTGGGGTGTTAAGCTCGGGGTGTCCTTCTAGGACTGTCCTTACGGGCTTACCCTTCTGAATATCTAGTTTCAAGTTCTTTCGTATTCCATCAGGACACGTGGATGGTTGGATCTGAATCTGCCTTCTTGAATTCTGGGGGATTGACACATGGTCTTGATTCATTGTATCTTCTGGCGGTGAGGAGGACCAACCTTCCAATTGCCTGTATCGTTTCGCGAGTCGAGGTAATTACTCCACTTAAATGCGTGTTAATTACTGGTTATATAACCAAGTAATTTTCCTTGTGTTTATCATCAATCTTCATCCAAATATTTTGCGTTTTCATCTCTATAAAAATTCTCAACCAAACTCTTGTCTTTCTTCATCGTCTTCTTCTCACATATCCTTTTCCCCCCATTCTCTGTATTTCCATGTCGTCAGCAAATTCTAGTGTACCCTCTGGCAATGGAGAGAATGTCCCCGTGGCTCGTGACTTACGCACATTATTCCTGGAGGTTGAGTCTGGGGAACTGATAGAGGTTACCATTGCTACGCCGCTACAGGCGGTAGCTGTATTAGCGAACAACGATGTCTCCGGGTCAGAGGTAGACCCTAATGTGGAGCCCCATGTTGATAAATGGGTTCCAGCCGCCGAATGTGTGAATGATGTCACCAAGGTGATCGATGAAAATACCCTACAATTTTTGAAGTCATGCAGGTTGTCGTACCCCATCGAGGCTGGTTTGAGGCTCGAGGACAAGACTCCTCCGGTCAAGGATCTTGTGAGCCCCACTCGAGGGGTTGTATATGGCCGGTTCTCGCAGCAGGCCTTGAGTTTTCCCTTTCCCCCTGTGTTTTCCCAGTTCCTTCAGCATCATCGGCTTCACCCTTGTCAGGTTCATTCCAATGTGGTGGTGAAAATGGTGGCTTTCATCTTCTGGTGTTCCCGGAAGGACTATGAGCCAAGCCTGGATCTGTTTAGGAGCTTGTTCAAGTTGTTCTGCTTCAAGGATCGCGAGCACATTACTCTTACTCCTCGAAAGGGCAAGGTCTTCACTTTTCCTGACAACAGCGGCAAGTGGGAGGATATTCGGCTAACCTTCGATCAGACAAAATATGAGGTTCCTGATTGAAATCAGAAGCCGAAGAAAGCTGTGCCTCTTGATGTCTTTGAGATGCCTGTTCATTTGAATGGCATCGTGGAAGAGCTCTTGAAGGAGAAAATGGTCTTCCAGGAAGGAGGTTTTGTGCGGGGGGCTCATGGCTCGGTGTGGCAGCGGCCTGATATCACCTATTCTTATCTGCTAGACGTTCCACGATCTAAGTCTACGTCTAGTTTCCTGAAAAAGGATCGAGACTGGACCCTCCCTGATAAAATCCAGGGAGAAAAGAAGAGAGGCAAGAAACGGGCTTCTAGGAAATCACCTCGAGGCCAGGGTGAATCTTCTTCCAGTCAATCTTCTTCGGGTATTTTCTGTTTCAAATCGTCTCAGTTGTTTGATATACTTCTTTTATCTATCGTATTTATGCTCTTCCTGATGTGTACAGCCTCTCCTCCAAAGAAAAAGAGCAAGAAAGGGGAGGCCAATCTCCAGGTCATAGATGAGGAGGTAGAAGAGATGGAAGTAGAGGCTAGAGAGTCCTCAGATGATGATGAATCTGACCTTGAGCTGATAGTGTCTGAAGATACTCCTCTAAAGAAACTGAAATACTATCTGAACTGCCCAGAGGAAGAGGATGGTCAAGCTTCTCGGAGGTCTTCCAATAAGTATACCTTCGTCGCTGAGGTAATTATCTCTTCCATTCTGCTATATGAGTTTCCCAGCTATTGACTTTTCATATGTCTTCTACTTTTACAGTTGATGGCGAATCTGTCCACGGTGGGAGGTCGAGCTAACGATGTGATCCGATACTTGTCTGATTCTGTAGTGGAGTTACATGCCAAGTGCCGGGCCTTCAGGGCGAAGAAGGAGGAGGTGGAAGTTGCCCTTTTGACTCTGACAGCCGAGTCTGCCCCACCTACTCCTCTTGTTCAGTCGTCGTCGGAGGTGACTCAATTGGAAGCCAGGGTAAAACGGTTGGAGGCCGAGAAAGAGGACCTGCTATCAGCAAAGAAAGTCCAGGATAAAGAGCTGGAGACTTATCGGGATATTGCGGAGGAGCTAACGCGAAATCAAGCTGCGGAGAAGGACCCAGAGGAGACCAAACGACTCCTAAAACTTTGGAGCCCATTCATTGCTTGTAGCCCCGAGTTTCAGAGCCATAGGGAGGAGTATGGGGATTTATTCCACTCCTCTGAGCTGCATGAGATTTTGGGTGGCGTCTTGCAACTATGCCAATCCGAGAAGGAGACAAATTGATGGAGAAAATCTTTTCTCATCCAGATGCTGCTGATAAGCTCTCTGCTCTGACTGCTAAACGCTGGATTCCTGGGGCCGAGTTCTTGGATGCATTGGGTTCCTCCGAGAAGGTAATATCATCAGGATATTTATTAAGGCTTATTAGAGCCAAGTATCCTAACTTACCTTCTCTTGAATAGGTACTTAATCCTTCAACTGAGTAGTTCCAGCAGGTTTGCTACCTTACTTGCTTGCATCTTTCAGTCATCCTCGGTCTTCATGATTTACTGGAAGAGAGCACCAGCCTTTGTTGTTCAGTCCTCACAATTATCCATGATGAATACTCTGCGGGCTTAATGTTGTTGGGCTTCTTCCTTTGGTGTCCTTTGACAAGGTCTTTAATGTCTAAGCGTGCAGAAAAGTTGACAATAGTCCATCTCCCTAGTGTCACTTCTGGTGAAGTCCTAGGAAACCCTATTGGGTATATTTAAAAGTACCATATTCTGATGTAATAACATCTTTGATATGTCCTTTTTAGGTTCGAGGTTTAGCCTCTTATGTGCCTTTTTGAGGGTCTTGTTTAGAAGTATCATATTCTGATTTAATAACACCTTTGATATGAACTATTTGTGTTCGAGGTTTTTCCTCTATATGTGTGCCCTTTTGAGGGTCTTGTTTAGAAGTGTCATATTCTGATGTAATAACACCTTTGATATATGAACTTCAACTTTTGTTTTTGAGGTTTCTCCTCTTTATGTTGAGATGATTCATTTTCGAGCACGTCTGCCCTTTTGGTCTATAGACCTCAATCAAGCACTTTTTTGAAGTACTTTATCTCAAACCTATCTCCTTTATTCAAAACGATTGGTTTTTGAATATTAGATCCAGACAACTTATAAGTTGACCAATCATATACCTTATAAATTATATAGTTTTGAATAGCAATCAATGTTATATTTAAGACAACAATCCTCTTTTTACAAAAGGAATTTAAGATTGCTGATTATAAAGATAGGTATAAAAATATCATGACTTAAATCTGAGTTTATAACTTTAAGAGTAGAAGTAAAGTAAATAGTGGGTTTGAGTTTGAGTACCCGTTTGTGCTAGAGCATATTTGTCTTGGACCTTGATTAGGCTTCTCGGACGTTCTTGATAGTCTCGAACCTTTGTGAGGCTCTTCATTGAGTTTTTATCTTCCGTGATACTTTCGTAAGTTAATCAAATTCCATCTTCGTGGTATAGGTTCCCCCTTCATGGTTTCCAAGAGGTAGCTTCCCCCTAGATGGGATTCTAGGATTCGATATGGACCTTCCAAGTTCGGGGCTAGCTTCCCTTCCACTTCTTTCTTTCTTTTTTCATTTAACTCATTACTAGGTCTCCTTTAATGAAAGTGGCCAAGCGGACTCTCCTATCATGATAGCGCTTGACTCTTTCCTTTACATTGGCCTCGTGGATTGTAGAATTTTCTCTCTTCTCCTCTAGGAGGTCAAGGTCTAGATGAAGGTTTTCTTCATTGGCCGTGCCATCTTCGTCAGTTGGTTGAGAAGTACGGGCCGAGGGACCCCAATCTCGATGACCGCTTCAGACCCATAGACTAAGCTATAAGGAGTCTCTCCTGTTGCTGTGGCTGGCGTGGTTTTATGGGTACAGATCACGCTTGATAGTTCTTTGATCCAGTTTCCTTTAACTCCTTCAAGGCGCTTCTTGATACCGCATACCAAGGTACGGTTTGTAACCTCTACTTGGCCATTAGCTTCTGGATGATATACCGAGGTGAGCTTCTGGTGTATGCCATACTTCGTACACCATGTATTGAAGGGATCATTAGCAAATTGTGCTCTATTGTCGGTCACTATGTATCTCGGGATGCCATAGCGACACACGACATTCTTCCAGCAAAAGTTAATAATTTTCTTGCCAGTTATGTTGGTTAGGGCTTCAGCCTCTACCCATTTTGAGAAATTATTGATGGCCACAATGAGGTACTTGAAGTTACCAGGGGCCTTAGGAAAAGGTCTGACGAGATCTATGCCCCATCGAACAAATGGCCAGGATTGTTGGATGGTAATCATATTTTCCTGTGGCACGTGGATCATCTTGGCAAATCTCTAGCACTGATGGTAAGAATTGATATATCTTTTGGCGTCTTGTAGCATCGTAGGCCAGAAGTAACCCATCTGTAGGAGCTTTCGGGTGACGGTACGTGGACCTTGGTGGCTACCGCAGACTCCTTCATGTGTTTCTTGTATTAAGTGTTCCGCGTCAGAAGGCCCGACACACTTAAAGCAGGGGTTGGAGGTATCCTCTCTTGTATAGGATACTGTTGTGGATTACATATTTCGGAGCTTTAACTCGAACCTTCCGTGCCAGGTGCTTGTCTTCGGGAAGGGTACCCGTTTGAAGGTATTCAATGTCGGGGTTCATCCATGTGTCTGAGATGTCAACAGCCATGATGCTACTCTCTTCATAACTTCTCTTCGCCAGGGTTTCCATTAGCAATTCTTGAGAAGACCTTATGTTGAGGTCCGAGGAGGCAAGTTTGCTAAGTGCATCAGCTTTGTGGTTGCCTTCTCGGTGGATATGATTCAGCTCATAATGTCGGAATTGATTTAAGAGAGGCCTTACTATCTCAAGGTATTTCTGGAGACTGTACTCTCGAGTTTCGTATTCGCCCTTAACCTGTTGAACCACGATTTGTGAGTCACTGAAGATTTCAAGGTCCTCGACCTCAAGGTCCTTTGCTAGCTTTAGTCCCATAATGAGGGCTTCATATTCTTCTTCATTATTGGTGGCTCAAAAATCAAAATGGAGAACGTAAGGATGATCCTTAAACCCTCGGGGCTGGTGAGTAATACTCCAGCACCGCTTCCCCCCGAGTTGGAGGATCCATCCACATATAGTTGCCATTTTCCGGAATCCGGAGTTGGGTTTGGTTTGTCGATCTCCACTGGTTCAGCAGACTCCATTATAAAATCGGATAAGGCTTGGCCCTTGATAGCTGTCCGAGGTTTATATTGTATGTCATGTTCTCCTAACTCGATGGCCCACTTCATCATCCGCCCCGAAGCATCAGGCTTTTGGAGGATTTGCCTGATCGGGTAGCTGGTTTGGAGCACTATTGTATGTGCTTGGAAGTATGGTCTCAACCGTCGAGAAGCATGAACGAGGGCTAATATCAAGCGCTCGAGAGGGGTATATCTGGTCTCGGGCCCTTGTAAGGCCCTACTTACATAGTATATGGGATGTTGCGATCCCTCTTTTTCTTTGACCAATACAGCGCTGATGGCTAGCTGGGATGCAGATATATATAAGTAAAGAGTCTCTCATTTATCTGGTTTTGACAATGTCGGAAGTTGCCGAAGATGGTTTTTAAGTTCTTGGAAAGCTTCTACGCATTCATGAGACCATTCAAATTGGTTTGCCTTCTTAAGAATATTAAAGAAGGGTAGATGTTTTTCTGCTCCTTTGGATAGGAAACAGATAAGGGTTGCAAGGGACCCTGTTAGCTTCTGCACATCCTTAACGGTTTTTGGGGGTTGCATGTTTTGCAAAGCCTCTATCTTCTCGGGGTTTACTTCGATTCCTCGATTGGATAACATATACCCCAGGAATTTTCCTGCTCCCACGCCTATGGTACATTTAGCGGGATTCAGCTTCAAGTTGGAGGCCCATAATGTGTCGAAAGTTTCCTTTAAATCTTCAAAGAAGGCATCATAGTTGTGGCTCTTTACTACCATGTCGTCCACATAAATCTCGAGGTTGCGCCCTATTTGAGATTTGAATAATTTGTCTACTAGTCGCTGGTAAGTAGTTCCGGCATTTTTCAATCCGAAAGGCATCATCTTGTAGCAGAAAGTTCCTCGGTCGATTATAATGGAGGTATTTTCTTTATCTTGCTCTGCCATAGGGATCTGATGATATCCTTTAAAGGCATCAAAGAAGGCTAGTACTTGGTATCCCGCAATCGCTTCCACTATTCAGTCGATCGAGGGTAAGGGATAACTATCTTTAGGACAACAATCGTTCAAGTTGGTGAAGTCTATGCACATTCTCCACTTTCCATCTGGTTTCTTGACCATCACTGGGTTAGCTATCCATTCTGGGTACTGCACTTCTTTGATTATACGGGCTTTAAGTAACTTATCTATCTCCTCTCCAATGGCTTCAACTCGATCTAGTACAAAGATGCGTCGTTTCTGCTTGATGGGTTTTTGCGAGGGATTGATATTCAGGTAATGTTCCGCCAAACGAGGGGATACTCCTACCAAGTCGTTGGTGTTCCAGGAAAAAACGTCCATGTACTGGTTGAGAAGATCTCGTAGTTTAGCTTTTATCTCGGGGGGTAGGAGAGTTCCAACCTCAACGGTTCCTGATTCTCCGAGTTGCATCGGCTCGGACTCGGAGTACTTGGCTGGTTCAAGATTCTTCTTTTCTGATTCTCGGATAGCTTGAATTGTGCATATTCGAGTTAATTGTTGATCACCTCGGATTGTGGCAATCCCTTTGTTGGTAGGAAACTTCATCACCAAATGGTAGGGTGACCGGATAGCCTATGCCTGGTACATCCAGGGTCTTCCAAGGATTATGTTATACGGTGACCTGGAATCGATGATTGTAAAGGTGCAATGTAGGGTTATACTCCGAGAGCCATCTCTTACTTGCACCGGTAGAATAATTTTTCCCAAAGTGTCGACAGGATTGCCAGTAAATCCCGAGATAGGGCTTGTAGGCGTGAGGTTATTTCTGTTCAATCCCAGCTGTTCATAACAACTGAGAAACATAACTTCTACTTCGCTTCCTCCATCCACCAGGACCCTTCTGATCATATTATGGTTTATGTCAACTGTAATCACTTGGAGATCTGAATGGGGAATTTGATTAGGAACTGCATCTTCAGATGAAAAAGTAAAAGTTCCGTCCGAGCGAGATCTTTTGCTCTCCCACTCCCAGGGAGAGGCTTCTTGTGCCGACCGATGCACACCATTGATGCTCCTTCTTGCTCCCTGGTTGCTGGCGTTGCTTATCTCGTCGTTGTTGATGTTTCTTACTCCTGTCGGGACCGAGAAACGGATTCGTGTACTCCCACGAAGGTTTTCAGCCGGATCAGCCATGAGTTAGAAGGTCGTATAGATCAAGATCGCATGCAGGTCCCACCGGGCGTGCGAAATTGATGGATGTCTACGACCCGCGCTTGATCACGAACCCTTCTCACGAACTGATCTGCAAGACAAAGAACCCGGGTGTCCCGGGGATAGACACTCCGACGCTCAAGTCAGTATATTTTCTTAAGGCGTAAAGTATAAAGTATGAGATTAGATGAGAGGTCTACCAAACCTCTTAGGGTATTTATATGGCTACAATCTGTAGATCACCAAGATATGTATTTATGGGATGAATACAACTCTTATGGGAATAGAGGTTGTATTACCATGTATAATAGAAGTGTATTTCGGACATGGTTGTGTTACCATGTTTAGGATAGCTGTATTACCATCAAAAGAAGATGTATATTCCTTGTAGAACATTCATAATATACGCATTCCTTATAAGGATTAGGATTGATGGACCTGTGGATCCACGCTCCGCGTATCTCGAGCCCACGACCCTTCTCGGGCCCTGGTCCGAGTATGAATGAGGCCCGAATACGAACCATTGACTTATCATAGCTTTAATAGTCTCTGCTCAGATCCTGTCAGACTTTTCTCCCTTAGTCCAAATCAGACTCCCCTTGTAAAAGGTGGAGTCACCAGAATTGGACCATAATAGAGAGTTAGCCTAGTTTTGGACAGTAGACTGTCTCAGCTTTAGCTTGTTTTTTTATTATTATCTTAGAAATTTTCTCTTATTTTGTTATTCAAAAGGCCTGGAGTGAAGGCTATGATGTGTAAGTGACATTTGTTGAAATGCAATGAAATATATATATCTTCCATAAAAAAAAAACAGTTACTCTATCCCATACTCTAAATAGAGATATAGTAAAAACTGAAAGCAGATATTGCAAATGGGATCATGCTTGTAGATACTCTAAAAATTAATGCAGTCATTTATTATTATTCGTATTTTTTCTTTTAATCCTACAATTAATTTTTCTTTGTGTTATTCACGCAAGAAGCAAGAAGTATGACCCTTCATCGGGAAGAATAACGGATGAGAAAAATATCTTTCCGATTCCGTCCACTAGCACCGCCCACCGTAAATTGCCACTGCATCAACCATGACCCTTCATCTCCTCCGGCGTGGGCTTCTGAAATATGTGTTTCTCTCCACTTTCTTAAACCCTATTAAGATGTGGGCAAATGTTTTATAGAGTTTTTGGAATTGATACTCTATTATAAAGATAGTTTTAGAGTAACTGTTGGACTTGTTCTAAGTCATTTGTTCGTTAGTACTCGTGTATGTGTTGGTGAAACTTATCGTTTACTAGCTAATAACTAGTTCAACTTGTATTTAATTAGTAATATTGAAATCTTCAAACGGGATTTTAGACTTTAGACAATTTTTACACAAAAATCATTAAATAAAATAAGAACATATCACATTTACCATCAATTTTTTTTTCAAAAGTTAAAACCATCCAAGTGGACGGGAGGATTATTCACGACTCCTCAACCCTAATAAAAGAATTAGAATTACATGATCAGGTTTGAAACCCAATATTACACATGAAACGGGGTAACTGTGGCAATTTGTTGCCCGAAAGCTATACTCCGATCTAATATCGGAAGCAAAGTGAGATATTAGAAATGTGTCTAAAAATATTATAAGAAAACTAAGTCATCTCTGTATCGATGCCGGTCACATCATAGCTAAAACCAGACATCCCTTCTTCTGCTACGTATAGACATCACCAAGTACAACATTTTAGAGCTCGTTAGAATTCACCATCCCATTTTCTCACAGTCAAAATAGAAAACTCGGTTCTATTATAACAAATAATCTCTACCTGAACCTCAATCGACTACCCATTGAGCCCGGTGGCCTCTTGACCACCGGAAGATTGCAATTCTTCACAAGGTTGGACAACAGAGTAGTATGTAAAGCATACCGAGTTATTCTATCTAGCCATAATACTAATAGGAAAGCTTCATCAAGAACCTAACTAGAGATTGCTATAAAGATTTCTCTTATAAGGTGATATGCTACAGCGCAACATTAAAAAGAAAATCACAAAAGTCTTAAAATAGATATATGTAAATTATTATCGGTACTAGAGCAATCCCAACTAATTCTGGTCTGATTGGCTGGTGGCCAAATACTGGATAGAGCGAAAGCAATCTAACACGGTATAAGCATAAAGACTATCGCCAAAAGTAGTATTGAACTACTACTGTGACTCGGATTTTTCCTAACTGTACTAACTAGATCGGAAGCTAATCAAAGTTTAACTGAGCAAAAGGACCCATCAGAAAACTAAGATTAGCAGATCACTCTCAATCCAACATTTAAGTACAAACATCAATGAACATATATCCGAAAAAAGACGGAAAATAAAAAAAATTTAAAAAGAAAAAAGAAGTACAACCACCTCCTCGGTTTAAATGTGCCACTTCCAGTAGAAACTTGCAAATCTGCCCGAGCCGACCCGAGCAGACCGACTCGAGCCGACGGGCCGATCGAGTAGCCCATGGATCCAGGCGTACAACGCTGTTCCAATCCGCGCCTTGTCATCGTTGATGCCGGATCCCTGGTTCCACCTATTCGGCGGCTTTTGGGGTGGGCTCCATGTGCTTCTCGACCGGCCGGATCTGGCTGTTGACGAGCTCGACCTCTCGTCCCGTGGCCGTCGGCGGTCCTCCTTGGGCGGCGTCGTTGTGGTGACGCGTCGTCGTCGTTGTCGTTGTGGTGACGTACCATCAAATTTATCAAATATATATCTCTTATATTATAACTCATAATTTCAGATTGTATATAGATCATCAAATTTTGCTTTCTAGCTCATTTTATTTGAATTCAACTACAAATTTCATTTCTGAGATGAGTCATCTGCTTTTATTAAGGTGAAACTGATCCATACTCTCAAACAAGGAAATCTCGAAGAAAATTTCCTTGCTAAACAGGCTCTTAACTATGGATTTGCTCAGTTCTCAATCTGAATAAATCCCAACCCATATATTAGATACTAACTGTTAAGTTATTAATCATGGTATTGATGGCTTCTATTGCAGGACTACTATATCATTAAATAGGTACTTTGTATTTATTTCTTTTGTTTTTCCAGAACAATTATATTTTTAAAAAGCAAAATAAATATTAAGTCGGGCTTGTGCGACGCACGACAGTATCACGCTATTAACACTCAAAAGAATATACGTGCAATTTAATTTTTTAACCTAAGGCAAAACATTAAAACACGATCCGATATACCATGGTTAGCTATACTTTCAATTGTATGTGTCTTAATCATTCATCAACATCAAACCATCAATTCGACCATCAATCATTCATCAAATCATAATCATCGTTAATCATAAACATAAAATCATCTCAAGTATACACATGTGATTAATCAAATCATCAAATTGACCTTGTGATAAACGTGTTGATTACTCGCTGCATTAGGATACAAAAATTGTGAGAGGATCAGAGATGACGCAGCAGATCTCGAATTCTTTTGAGAGGAAGAGATGACGCAGCAGATCTCCAATTCTTTTGAGAGCAAGAGATGTTCATCACAATTTGAAAAGAGCACTTAAATTCTCTCCAAGCTGGTATAGACAAATGAATTAATTAATGTTCATTTCTAAAATTATGTTTCTTTGGCCTAATTACAAACCGTTCTCAATTTCTTCTGTTATGAATTTTAATTTGCTTCATTTACTAATATAAATATTCTTACAATCCCAAAGGGTTTGCTCTACGTCTCTAGATATTTTTTTGTGTTTGTCTGCTTTCATTTACAGCAAGAAATACCTTTCCTAATTTTAAATGGATTATTGCACGAAAAAATTAGTGCACGCCAATTTATTATAACTGGATTTAATGTCTATCGTGTGATGTAGCACGACGTGCAAAATTTGTGCAAGATTTAATGAATTCAAGATCCCAAATTTATGTGCAATCATGGAGAGAAATGATGCATCATATCAACATATTAAACCAGAAATAAAACATAAAATGAGGCAAGAAATATAAATTCAAGATCCAGAACCGACTACATTTCATAACCATCCATAAGCAACAGAAGTTTAGACACCATTATCCAAACACACAATCAGGATACCAAACATATATACTACTAGTCCTGCGGACTCTCCCCTCCTCCCCCTATGCAGCATAGGATAGCAGCAGATCACTCGAAGGCCCAGGCGTTCTCCCTGCGCACCTCCTCCTCCTCTGGAGTGAAGTCAATTTTATATTTATACTTTTTTATTCGTTTCTTGGACAATTTTTAGAAATTAAATTCATTCTGTTTTAAAAAGATATATTTGTGGTTTGTCATCATCAATGTACAGTAAAATTTGTATTCATCCAAAGTATCTATGGTAAGTTTTTGAGGGATAATAAAGAGCGCAAGTAGTAATTGACTCCGAATGGATTTGAAGGCCGGCTAGCGGCGTTTTTGACAGAATGATGTCGAATGGGACTTTGGAATATGCACTTTCGTTCACCCACTTTCACTGGTTGAATCTGAATGAAATCTAAGGTTCTTGCTCAGGTTTATTGTCTAAATTTATATCAATAAAAAATTGTCTTATCATAAATTTAGCGTAAAAAATTGTCTTATATATCATAAAAAATTATCTTATATATATCAATCTAAGGCCTTTCTCAATCTGGATAAATCTGAATCCATGTATTAGATACTAACTGTCAATTCTTTATTCATGGTAGTGTTATAATCTGTTGTAGGACTATATTTCATTAACATGGGTTCTTAACTCAGTAGCTCCCTTCACCTCTGTCTACTGCCTTGGCTTTGAAGGCCTTAAAAGCTAACTTGGTGCGGAGAAATTGGCTTTCACTATCATTCCTAAATCATTTTCTTCAGTATCATCATTCGTGTCTTCCTGATCCAGTGCAAGGCATCCTATCACACTCTCTTTTTGTTTTTGTATCAGGCGAACGATATTCTAGATTGTAGGGCCGCTCTATGTTTTACTTTGGTATATCACTAAAGAGTTTTTGCATAGTTTCCTAAAATTAAAACTTGAATCGATACAAATTAACTTAATTTTATCACTTGTCTCATAGGCAAACCGACCCGGAAAATACCCAACTAAAAAGACTCCAATTAATCTCCCATTTCATTTTTGATCATGTTGTTTTTAATTTACCTTTCCTAATTCAACCGGATTTCTGCACCATAAAATCAATGCATGCTAATTTATTTTAACTAGTTTTAATGTCTAACGTGCGGAGCAACATAATGCACAAAATTTGTGCAAGATTAATAATGTACAAATAAATAATGAAAAGCACCATTATTCATTCCGTGTATTTTGCAAAAAAATGACATTTTAGTAAAAATCCAACACTTAAAAAAACACCATGCACCTGGATAAAAATACTATTCACTGATAATCTTTGATAGTGTTATTAGAAATAGCTATAAAAATATTTATATATATATATACACCCTTCCAATAGTAATTTTTAGCTTGTTTGGGAATACTGAAAATTAAAACCATCTTTAATTGCAAAGGAAAATAAAATGTACTTATACGCACAACTGAGAAAATGAAATAGAAGTTTTTATAAAAAAAATAAAAGTTGACAGGGGAGATTGTATTAATGCAGAGAATGTATGAGGGGAAGTGAATGTGTAGAATATGAAGTTGTGATTTTATTCCCAGTTGTAACTGCAGCCAAAACACTAGAGTACGATACCGAAAAGTTATTACAGGAAACATAATCAGCAATATGATAGCGAATATCTGAGGACAGTGATGATGAAGGAGCAGCAGTGATGGGGGCTCATTGGTGATGTAGTGGCAGCAAAGAGATAATCGTTAAAACGAACTGGAACACGTCGAGCTCGGGTACTTGGTGCACAAACAGGTTGAACCGCAACAGGATGATCAAAATCTAAGTCGGAACCGGACGATGACGAATTGGTATTGGAATCGGAGGTCAAAGGTTTGGACGATGATGAGGATGGCTCAGTTTCAACAGGTGGAGACGGCAACAATAACAACGGATCAGTTACCAATGAAGGAGCAGAAAGTCGGTCAAACGGAAGGAACGGAACAACCGTATCAACAGAAGACATTTGGCATAGGGAAGATAAGGACAACTGCCCGGAATTTTCAACTACAGGATTCGGCTACGGAGCTACTGGTCGGAATGCATTGTCGATGTCGTCATACTTGATCACAGATGGAGCAGAAGCGGTCGAGGCGGGTGGAGTAGTGGCAGACTTCTCCGACGGAGCAAACGGAAAGCAATCCTCGTAAAAGACAACGTCACGGCTAGCAAATGTTGTTCTTGATTCCAGATTGTACACTCTCCAGGCTTCTTGTCCATGGAGAAACCAACCAAAATACACGTCCTGCTTCTCGAGGCAAATTTGTCTCGTGGTCGTGGAAGTTGGGAAACAAAGCACAAGGAGTCAAATACTCGTAAATTATCGTAGTTCGGTGCACGGCCATATAACAGTTCATAAGGTGTACGATCATCCAACAAAGGCGACGGAGTCCGATTGATAAGATAAGCGGCAGTCAGGAAACAATTTCCTCAAAACTCGATGGGAAGATGAGCTTGAAAAAGGAGAGCACGTGCAACGTTGAGAATATGACGATGCTTGCGCTCCACACGACCATTCTGTTGAGGCGTATAAACGGTTGAAATCAAGTAGATTTTCTCACTAATCAAATCAATGCAACACACATTATTTTAATGAAAATAAAAATATTCTACTACTACTACTGTTATACTCCCACTGTTTCCGTTACTTTGCCACAGAAGTTTTTGCCAAAATAAGGTTAACATGAATTTGTACTAATACATACTAATGTAATATATTTCTGAAATCTATATAACATACAGTTTGCAAAGATCAGAATTACAAAGTTGATAAATAAATTTAATTAACTTTATCGCTGATCAAGCATGTTGTTTAATTTTTTTTTTTGTCAAAAAGCAACTAAAAGCGAGGGAGCTATGCAAGTGAACATAATCATCAGTTTTACAAGAAGTCATGTCCACCATACGTGAGTGTTTTTTTACTTTTTCATTTTTTTAAAATGTCGATTTTAACCTTTTAGGCCTGACATGTAAGTCAATTGTTCATTAATATTTTAGATGAGTACTCGTATTTTACTACCATGTAAATGAAATTTGCCGCTCACTAGCTAATAAGTATTTCAACTTTTATTTAATTGGTCATATTTAAATTTTCAAACGGAATTTAAGACTTTAGACAGTCGTGAAACTTAAGTACAATACTAAAAAAATTAAATATAAATACATATCACATTTACCATCAAATTTATTAAATACTCTAATATATATACTCATAAATAATTTCACATTATATATATAGATCTTCAGATTTCCTCAAATCCCCCAAAAATTTCTTTTTGTCGAATTGAAGCGAGTAATCCATAGACAAATAAATTAGTGTTCATTTCAATTTTGTTTTTTCTTGCTTAACAAACCTTTCTCAACTTCCTCTGTTTAAATGTTAATTTGCTTCATTTTCAAGTTAAAATCTTTTAACAATTCCAAAGGATTTTCTATACGTACGTCTCTAGATATTTTTTTTCGTGTTTGTCTGCTTTAATTTACATCAAGAAATACTTTTCCTAATTTCAAATGGATTAGTGCACGATAAAATCAATGCACGCCAATTTATTATAACTAGTTTTAGTATCTGTTGTGCAAAATTCGTGCAAGATTTATAGTGTGCAAATAGATAATGAAAAGCACCATTATTCCTAAAAAGATTCTGTTTTTCAATTGGAGGCTCCATAATTCTTTGCTGCCATTTGATGAGGTATTCAGATATTATGGATTTCAATTTGCATCCAAATGCCTTCTCTGCTCTAATGAAGGTACAATGGAACATTGGTTCAATAAATGCTCTTTTGCTACTGACATTTGGGGTGAAATGCTGGCACATATAGGCATTCTGGACATGAACTTTACCAATTTGTGGAACATGCTCTCCTATTATTCATCCCATCCTGGTCTCTCTTGCTTTCAAGCAAAACTGATCAAAATGATGGATTGTATAATTTGTTGGAGCCTGTGGAAAGTTAGGAACAAAATACTATTAGATGAGATTAGACCAGTCAAGGCTCACATAATTTCTAAAATCAAGTCTATCATTTTCTACTCTCTCTCAGCTAATCCTATTTTTGTAGTTTCTGACCTTGATAAGGAGATTGAAACACTCCCTTTCATCCCAGCCTTATCCAAACCAATTAAACCTAGAATTAGAGCTGTTGCATGGAATTCCCCCCATTTTGGCTTTAAACTAAATGTAGATGCAGCCTGAGTTGGTTCTCGGTGTGGTATTGGTTTGATCCTGAGAGATGAACTAGGAGATTTTATTGCAGCAAAATACTATTGTTCCTCTGCCTCTTCCCCTTTAGAAGCAGAGATCAAGGCCATTAGAGAGGGGTACAACTTTGGTTTTGCCTACTGTCAGTTGGGATTCATCATTGAAACAGATTCTCTGAATGGAATCTCAATGATCTTGAACCCAGTCACAGCCCATTGGAAGCTTTTCCAGTATTGTCAAGAAGCTAAAACTGCTATTAGAGTTCAGATCCCTCGCACTCTTAGACAGGGGAACCAGGTTGCTGATTACCTTGCCAAGTTAGCTCTTCAACATGGCAGTAACAATGATGCTTCCAGTTGGATCCAGCTACCCTCCAAAGCCAAGGCTTTGATCATATTGGATAAAGCTAAAATCCCTTCACTCAGATGCTGACATCTTCAGCTACCAAAGCCTGGTGCAACTCAGATTCCTATTTATCTTCTGCTCTATAGCAGTGGTCTAACCATTTTTGTATTACTCTATAGCTACTATCTTGCTTGGTTTGGGGCCGTCTTGTGTTTTACCTTGCTAATTCGCTAATAGGCTTTAAACATTTTAGTAAGGTTTTAGCTTTGATTAAAGAGGTCTTTTCTTTGTCATGTATTTAGTATGATTAGAGTTTCACTCCTCATTGTAAACATTATTGCCTCTGGCATTTCAGGCATGAGAAGTCTAATATAATTCCCTCACTCCTTGAGTGATTTATCTTTTTTTAAAAAAAAAACAGCATTATCCTAAAGGGAACTAGAAGAGTTATTGCTCCGGTCAATAAATAAATTAATAAAAGCATTAAAAAGGATGAAACTACGTAGTTTTGATTAAAACCGCCACACAACCACCGCAAGTTCACCTGTGCCTACCATTTTTATATATTCTTTTTTTTGTTTCTTTTAATTTTTCAAATACAACTCATTCCACCTATAAAATCCTAATTTACCCGGTAATTTAAGTCCATCATGCTAATTAACACGTCTTCGAAAGGAAAACATGAATGTGTGATATATGGAATATGCATGGAAATTCTGTATTACTACAAGATCACCATAGATTATATAAATATATTATAGACTATAAATATAGATTATAGTGTTTCTATGTTAATTATGTATGGATCACTAGCATTTTTTCCTTAAAATGTATACTTATAAAAATATTTATCTATTAACTTAATATTAAATAAATTTGTTACATTTGATCTTACTATGTATTATTTTATAATAATTATCTTTGATTAATAACCTGCCAATTACGATATATATTGACAATTTCATAATCTTTTGAAATTTACCACTATAACTTTGTTAATTATCTTAAAGAGTTTTTCTTTAAACATACTTCATCCTAGTCTACTAAGTTTTTTCATAATATTTACATAAAAAAAGATTAAATATATCATGCAACGCACGATGATTTTTAACTAGTTCATTCAGTGGATTTTGAAAAAAAATGACATTTTAGTAAAATGCAACACTAAAAAAGACACTTTGCACCTTGATTAAAAAAAACACTAATAACTGATGATCTTTAAAATTGATATTATAAATAGCTATAAAAAGATCTTCTTTAACTACATTAATACTCGTACACGACATATATATCTACCCTTCCATTAGTAATTTAGCTAGTTTGGGAATACTGAAAATTAAAATCATCTTTAATTGCAAAGGAAAATATAATGTTCTTATGCACATGAATTCATGAAGCTTAAACCGATATGTAAAAATTGATCTCACGAGGCGGAATTCGAATTCAAAATACAACGAATCTTACTGCTTGAAACACGTGACCTTCGTCATAGATTTCCTCGGTTATTTATGGGAATTGATAGATGCAGTCTAACATTTCATAGTCTGTATTTATATTTAAAGTTCCTGATATACCCTCATTTAAGTAAACCATATTTACTTTTGAATAAATACTGAGGGTATTAATGACACTTCATGAATAAATACGGACTGTATAAGTAACTACTGGACTGCATATAGCAATGCCCTAATTTATAGACGGCGAAAATTGAGTGAAAGTTTGAAAAACAAAATGAAAAGTGGACAAAGGAGATTGTGCGCAGAGAACATAAAGATGGGAAGTGGATGTGTGCAAGATCGTGTGCCAACGGTATACTAGCGGTTGTAATAACATAAAAATAGTTTAATTGGTTAAAAATTATTTTAGGAGGGCCATCAAGTGATTTGCATTGCAAATATATGTTGTTTATCGTTGCAAGAACATGTAATTGATAGTGACAATGTTTACAATGAAAACCGAATTAATTTAGTCTTATGATAAGAGAGTTTTTAAATTGAATGTCAATCCCTACTAGACGTTTTCCAGTACTATAAGTGAATTTCAAAATATTGAAAAGTATAAAAATCCATAAAATGAAGTGGATGAAATATATTGTTGCTTGCAACCGTGATTTCTGATGGAATAGGCTGGCTACTTGTTGGGCCTTATCTGGATACTATCTAAAGCACGCACAAAGATCAACCATATTTTTCCATTACTGGTATGCTGGGCTCTATGGAAGGCGAAAAATATGAAGTTGTTTGATAAAACTCCTCCCTCTGCTAATGCTCTGGTAAGCTGAAAGATTCCATTTACAACTCTTTTGTAAGGAGGCCACTGCATCTTAACAGTGAAGTTCATTGGGAGTTGGCTGAATCTGGTATTAATACTATTCCTTATATCCCTCCAAAACCTAATATTATTCATGTATTCTAGAGAAGACCTCAGTTTGGTATTAAGGTAAATGTAGATGCTGCTTGGGTAAATGGCTAAGCCCGTATTGGTATAATTATTAGAGATGTTCATGATTACCTTATCCAAGCTAATGCCTGTTATATAGACTCGGATACACCACTACTAGCTGAAATTCTTGCAATTGAGGTTGGTATTAAAACTACCCTATTTTTAACCTAGATTTTTCGGGTCTATATGTTTAAATTGACAAAAATGATCTTATTCACTTACTAACTTTGTTTTATCATCAGGAAATATATGGTTTCATGAGCTAGACCCCATTCATCTCGTAGTCCATTTTCGCTACTAATTTCATTAATTTCCCATTGAAAAGATGGGGTAAGTTTTTGAGGGATGATGGAGAGTGCAAGTAGCGCGTAACTCTGATTTGATTTGAAGGCTAGCTTGCGGCATTTTAGCTGAGCGATGACGAATGGGACTGTGCATGTGTACTTTCAGTCACCCACTTTCTCTTATTGAATCCGAGTAAGGATTTGAGGTTCTTGTGAAGCTTTAATATCTAAATATATCACTAATGAATTATCTTATTATAAATTTAGTGTAAAAGTGAATAATAATATAAACATGTCCCTGAAAATATCATTAATTGTACAATAGCAACCAACATTGAATTAGACTTTTATGTGCGCGCGTGGGTGTTTGCGTCAAACATCAAATAAAATAGATTTTCTCACTAATCAAATCAACAAACACACATTCTTTAAATGAATTTAAAAACATTCTCCTACTACTCTTATACTCCCATGTTCTGTTACTTTGTCACAGAAGACTTTTCCAAAAATATTTTGAATATCAATTTGTACTATTATATGATGAGTAATAATATATACTAGTGTAACATAGTTTTAAAATCCATATAACACATATTTTTTAAATACTAAAATTATAATTTTGATTAATAAATATAATTAAGATCATTGCTGGTCAAACTTGTAGTTCACTATTTTCCTTGTCACAAAATAACGGAAAATTCAGGTTTAGACTTGCTATGGGCATAAATATTTCTCTCTGGTAAACTATATATATCGCCACAATTGACACAATGACTGATATACATAGAAAGTATTTTGTATTAATTTGTTATGTTTTTGGTAAACAATTTTTTATTACAGAATGTAGAATTAAATTAAAAAACCAAAATATAAATTAAGTCGGGCGTGTGCAACGCATGACAGTTGCACGCTCAAAAGAATGTTCGTGCATTTTAATTTTTTATTATGAGGCAAAAATATTAAAACAAGTAGCATATATACAAATGATTCTCATTTCTCAGAGTTTTGCAACACAGATTGGTCTGTTTTGAGTTTTGATTAGACCGACACGGTTGTTTGAATTTATCAGCCTAGGTCATCAAATGCTTAGATCTAACAGAGAACCTAGCTATCTGCAGGATATAACAATTAATATGAACCTAAGCAATACTCACCAAACACTTACGTTACACTTACGCTCTATCAATGTGTGAAGATAGTTGTTATTGATCTCACAGGGTCTTATTAGTTGATGTTTATATGCTTTTTTGGTACTGTATTTGTTTGAAAAACATGGATTTAACACTTTATTTTGTTGTTGTGTGTTGATTATATCAGCATATATATTTTGGATGATGATAATTTAACTGGCATAGTACATGCAGTTCGTATCTTATTTATTTGTAGTCAATGTCGTGTTCGAAATCCTTACCTAGATATTTTTTTCATGTTTCTCTGCTTTAATTTACATCAATAAATACCTTTTCTAATTTCAAATGGATTAGTGCACGATAAAATTAATGCACGCCAATTTATTATAGCTAGTTTTAATGTTTGTCGTGCAGTGCAGCATATATAATGTGCAAAATTTGTGCAAATTTTTTATTGAATTGATAATGCGCAAAATGTGCGAAAATTGATAATGAAAAGCACTATTATTCATTTATTGTATTTTGCGAAAAATAACATTTGAGTAAAAACAAAACACTAAAATAAACACTACATATGCACCTGGATTTTTAAAAACACTATTCACTGATAATCTTTGACTACATTAATACTCCAAGAAGACATACACATCTACCCTTCCATTAGTAATTTAGTTTGTTTGGGAATACTGAAAATTAAAACAATCTTTAATTGCAAAGGAAATTAAAATGTTCTTATTTGCACATGAAAAAATATAGGAAATCATGAACCTAGAACCGATATATAAAAATTGATCTCCCAAGGCGGAATTCGAATTTAAAATAGATTTCATCGGTTATTCATATATACCTGGCGAAAATGAAATAAAATTTAAAAAAAATGAAAAGTTGACGAGGGAGCTAAGATGGGAAATGAATGTGTGCAAGATCGTGTTTGTAACAGAAATATAGTTTCCAAGTAAACTAGGTTAAAAGTTAGTTTATGAGGGCCATCAAGTGAAAAGGTTAACAATGAACATGTAACTGTTTTATTGTGCTGATCGAATTTCTAAATTTATAATGATACACGAAAAACCAAATTAATATAGTCTTCTTGTGATAAAAGAGTAAAATTAGATGTCGATTTCACTATATAATCATCCCTAGTAGACATTTTCGAGTACCATATGTGAATTTAAAAACATTAAAAAGTATTAAAAATCCAGAACATCTACATGTAAGGCCAAAAGAAATGAGAGTGGATGAAAATAATATATTGTTGCTTAAAAAAATTCCAATTCTATCCATACAACTTCAAAATTATGGAGCCATTATTCAAGATTGAGGTCATCCATCGGTTCAACATGCACTTCTTGCAATCTCACCGCCTTGATCTCTGCATCGACGCGTAGATTTTCGCATAGTTGCGGAGGATCTTGGCATTGAGTCGGAGGATCTTGGCATCAACACCATTTCCACAGTGCTCATGTTTTGGTTTTGTAGCAACGCTCTAAACCAAAAATCTCCTCTTCGACGTCAAGCTTGTTGTACCGTCTGTTCCAGCCCGATTGATCTCCATACTGATTTTGCATATACACAATCAAAGAACGAGTAGGAGGTAGTGCTATTTCATTCCAAGCAAAGTGGGCAAGAGAGGGTTCACACAAAGCACAATATAAAGATAAGTGTCATTAGAGAGAGCCAATTCTAATCATCCAATTTTCTCTCTACAATATTCTCTCCCTACTCATCATCTATTATGTCCCCGTTATTTAGTTCAAGGCTGAATGACTGTCACTTGTAGTTTTTCTGGTACAGAGAAATATTCCGCAATGTAGTATCTCTCAAACTGTTTCCTATTATCATGAGTATGGAGTGTCACGATACATCACAATTCTCTCATATGCATACGTTACAATATTTCATTTGGTACGTACGTCGCCACTCCAGTTCAAATCTTTTGCTTGATAATTTTTATGTAATGCATGTATTTGTATTGTTTTATTTAGATCTCTATATATTTTTTGTTACTTAATATTTTTAGTTTCTATCATCTTAAAACGATTTAATTTTTTGGTAGAAAAATATTTGCGTCTTGAATTCTGAAAGTTGTCGAAGTTAAATGCAAAGTCGCATTTGATATCTTTTGCAATAAAACCGTATTTAATTAATAGAATCTAACATATTAGAGTTGATTCTCGATAGTGAAGCTCGTCAAAATGGATTCGTTCCAAATGCTCAGGAAAGTGACTTGCATTGGAGAGTAGCAAATTACTTGACTCTTTTAGGGAAATTAATTTGGATTCTAATTGATATTCTAACTGTAGTATAAATTAGAATTGGTTCCTTTTTAATCTCAACCAGCCATTTAGATCATTAATTTGTTACATGTTAGTATTTGGGCACAATAGAGTACCCCACTAAAATTTATGTAAATTTCACTTAAACGTACTAATTTTTATTGATTTTAATCAAATTGACCCCAATAATTTGAATGACAATGGGGTAAAAAGAATTATTTGGTATGAACAAAACTAAATTATCATATGTAAACTTATTTGAACTACAAAATTACAAAACCAAATAATTAGGTATCGTTGTGTATATCTTGATCTCTCTATATGTTAATAAAACGTGCAGTTTGCGTGCAAATGATTTATGTTACGTTGGGTTGATGAATTCAATTCTAAACTGCTAAAGTATCATATTAAATGTATAAATTAAATATCTTTTGCAGTAATAACATTAGTTATATATGGTCTACCACAACTAGATTTAAGACTTCTTTATAGTACCTTAACCCGCTGTTTTGACCAAATGTTGTTTCCTGACATGTTACCATTATTTTAGGATACTCTAAGATCCAAGCCGTCGGAGAATCAAGTGATGAAAAGAGCTACATTGATTTCAATCGCGACAACGACATTTATGTACATCATTTGCAGAACTGTCGGATATGAGGAACCAGACCTATATGCAGGCCGTCAAAGCGATACTTGGTAAGCTGTTGAATTTGTACATGACTAGTTATAGATATTTATTAACTTTTTCATATCCTTTCTTCAGGAGAGAAGAGTGCCATATTCTGTGGAACTTTCCAGTACAGCGTGCTGGTGTGTGGAACGACTGCCCTCATCATCATCGCTTCTTCCAGCATGGTGTAAGTACACTCTTTCTTACAACTTGATGCTACCAGTATCAAGATTGCATCAGTTGGCACGCCCAGTGGGACCTCGCTTCGTCATGCCCCGCGGCAGACTTAAAAAGACAATGGAAGAACCCCCTTCCAAAGCTAATCAGGCAGACGGCGGTCCTAAGACCAAAAGGGCCGCGGCTGCCCAGGCGGCGCGGAAAGCGGCTGAGGAGAAGGAGCGGGCGCGCAAGGAGACTGCCCGCGCGGCAGCTGAGAAGCGCCAAGGAAAGAAGAAGGTGCCGGAACGTACTCTCAGGGAGATGCAGAAGGAGGATAGGGAGAAGGCCCGTTAAGAAAAGGAAAGACAAGACCAGGAGGCGTTCGGAGAAGGCGGTGAATCCGAACCGGAGTATTTCGATTCCGGGGAAGAGGACCCGGAGCGCAGATATCCAGAGACAATTCATACCAATGCAGAGGAATTTGGGGAATTTCGAGCATGGAAAGCAGCTAAGGCAGCAGCCCCTAACAAGGTACCCGAAGTGGTGGACTTGGAGAAGGATGAGAGAGGTGGTCCTGATTATCAGCAGATGCCCCCGGGTCAGCAGATGCCTCCAGGTCAGCAGATGTTTCCGGGGCAGCAGCAGTACCCGAATCAGCAGTTTCCAGGAGGTTTAAACCCGCAAGCACAACCATTTTATGGTGGATACAACACCCCGTTCAATAACGGGTCCATTGAAGATCGTTTGACCAGGCTTATTGTTAGGCGGGGGATGGTTCCTCATTCCCTGTGGGTTCCAGAGGTGTTGAACTATAAATGGCCGGTGGGTACCAAAGCGCCTGATGGAGTTCCGACATACAACGGGGACGGGGATCCAGAGGAGTTTGTTCACACCTACCTTAGTGTCATGGGTGCCCGGGACATTGAGGAGCCGTTGCAGTGCAAGTTGTTTCCTTCTTACCTCCGGGGCAACTGCTTGAGTTGGTTCAAAAGTCTTCCACAAGGCTCCTTGAATACTTTCTGGGATTTTGCTACGGTCCTGGTCCACAGATATGCAGCAATAAAGACCAACTTTGTCAACCTAGCCACGGTCTTGGCCATGCGGCAGTTGGAGACGGAGTCTACTTGGCAATATTATGTCCGGTATATTGCCGAGTCTATGAAGGTCCAGGATAGGCACCTGCATGACAAGGCTCTGATTGGTAACTTTGTCAATGGGTTGAGAGACGAGATGTTCCACATTGAGTTGATGAAGAACATGCCAGGAACTTTCTACCATCTCCAGTTGACAGTTGAAATGCATTGCACTGTGCATGAAGCTAATCACACCCGGATGAACACGGTCGGGTTCTTTGAGCAGCGGGTGATTACGGCCACAGCAACCCAAACAACTACACTCCGGGCAACTCCTCACCAGGGGCCCCGCCCGGAGGCAGCGAGACGCCCCCCGGCCCAGGGAGCAGCGCCTGTACCGGGAGGGCAGACGTTGGTGGTCAGACCAACATATACTCCACTCTCCAAGACAAAAACGGAGATTTTGGCCATTCACCGGGGTCTCTTCACGGATCCCCCAGTTATACAAGTTGTCCCGGCCCCGGCCAATGCCCAAAAATGGTGTGAGTTTCACAAATCCTATGGTCACACTACAGAAGGCTGCCGTGTCTTGCGCACGGATATTCAGAAGTTGGTGGAGCGGGGTCAGCTCCGGGACTGTGTAGCGGGCGAAGCACACCCGGCGGCTGCCCCGGCAGGAAAAGGGAGGAAACGTAACTGGAGGAATAACCGAGGTCAGGGCGGCAACCGCCCCGTGGAAACCAACGTCGCTCCTAACCCCGCCCCACAAGCACCTAGACCAGGAGTTCCGGGACTCGGAGCACCCCGGATGATAAACGTGATCAACGGGATAGTGGGAGATGGAGCCCAAACACTGTCGGCGGTGAAGGCCAAGAGTAGGTATGTCCCCCCGGGGGAGATCCAGGGAAAGAGGTTTAAACATGACGAGACAATCACGTTCTCAGAGAAGGATGCAGTTCCGGCCCAAGTGCCTCACTCTGACCCGATGGTGATCTCTGCTGAGGTAGAAGGTGTGGTGATAAAACGAGTTTTTGTGAATGATGGGAGCAGTGTAGAGGTTATGTTTGCTGATTGTTTCGATCAATTGAACATTGGTCGACAGAATTTGAAGCCATGCTTGTCCCCACTGTCAGGCTTTACGGGGCGCACAGTTCACCCGCTGGGTGTCATAGCGCTACGAGTGACCTTTGTTGATCATCTGGATATTAACAAGAGGTGCACTGTCCTGTGTAACTTTCGGTCATCAATGCTTCTTCCCCGTACAACATGATCATAGGTCGTCCCTGGTTGACGCAGGCCCGGGCAATATGCTCGCCCTACCATCTAACCATGAAGTTCCCGATGGACCAAGGAATTGCATCGTTTATTGGCAATCAAACGACCGCCCGCAGCTGCATGCTCACCGCGATAAAGGAAGACAAGAATGGAGGATCAGAAAGAACAAACGCGTCGGAGCCCGGGGAGTGTTCCGGGAAGAATAGCACGGTGGAAGCCGTGCATGGTGACCCGGCCTCTTTTGAAGTGGAGGATATGGAAGTAGGATCCCGGGGGAAGGTGAGTATCGGGAAGCACCTCCCGGTGAATGTGAAGGATGAGCTCCGGAAATTATTGAAGGAATATGAGGATGTGTTCTCGTGGGGAACGGAAGACTTGACAGGGATACCAGAAGAGTTCGCCATCCACCGGCTAAATGTCTACCCGGATTTGAAGCCTATAAGGCAAAAGAAAAGAGCCTTGGCAGCAGATCGGGTAGAATTCGTCCGGGTGGAGGTTAGAAGGATGCTGGACGCGGGAATGGTAGAAGAAATTACTTACCCGGAGTGGATTGCCAACCCGGTCCTAGTGAAAAAGCATGACGGGTCCTGGAGGATGTGTATCGATACAGATTTAAACAAGTGCTGCCCAAAAGACAGTTACCCGTTGCCCTCCATCGACCAACTGGTGGAAGCTATAACAGGCTACCAGCTTCTAGCTTTTTTCGATGCACACCGGGGATACCACCAGATCGTCATGGCCACGGAGGATCGGCCGAAAACATCTTTCATCACTGACTTTGGTACATTTTGTTACAGAAAGATGCCATTTGGTCTTAAAAATGCAGGAGCAACATACCAGCGCATGGTGGACCGGGTGTTCAAGAACCAGCTGGGAAGAATCATGGAGGTCTATGTGGATGATATGGTGATCAAAAGCAGGACTCATGACGCTTTTTGGATGATCTCCGGGAGCTTTTCATTGTGTTAAGAGAGGTAAACCTGAAGCTGAGCCCGGAGAAAAGCACCATTGGAGTGGCGGCAGGCAAGTTTTTGGGGTATATGGTGTCAAACCGGGGTATTGATGTGAACCCGGAAAAGGTTGAAGCAATCCTGAGCATGCCCTCCCCGAGCAAGGTGAAAGATGTACAGCGCTTAACCGGGTCCCTGGCGGCGTTAAGCAGGTTCCTATCCCGGGGCGCAGAGAAGCAGTTGCCTTTTTTCAACATTTTGAGGCGAGCAAAGAAGTTCGAGTGGACTCCCGAGTGCGAGCAAGCTTTCAAGGAGTTGAAGGAGCACCTGAGAAAACTCCCTACCTTGTCCAAGCCAGTCCCGGGGGAAGAATTGTTCTTGTATCTGGCAGCCACGGATCAAGCAATAAGTGCGGCTTTGGTGCCAAAGTGAAGCCCTCCTTGCCGGATTACGCCTAGCCAGAGAAACAGGTGCCAAAGTGATACAAGCATATAGCGACTCAGCCATCGTGGTCCAGCAAGTCAATGGGGAATATGAGGCAAAATAAAGAAGTTTGCAGAAATATTTGGAGGCAGTGAAGTTAATGATACAGGGTTTCCTCCGGGTGACACTAACACAGGTCCCCCGGGAGGAAAACTGTAAAGCGGATGCGTTGAGCAAGTTGGCTTCTTCAGAGCTCAAGCCGAATCAAGACCGGAATCTGTACATGGAGATGATAACAACCCGGGGATATGAGCAGCCGAGTCAGGTTGCAGCGGTGCGAGAAGCTGAATCCTGGATTACACCCCTTCTGGAATACTTGGAGAATGGAACGTTGCCGGATGACAAGGTGAAAGCCCGGAAAATCTTGGTCAAAGCACCCCGGTATGCTGTTCTGGACGGGGAGCTAATCCGGAGGGGATACCTTCAACCCTGGCTGAAGTGTGTGGATGGAGAGGAAGCACGCCACCTTTTGAAAGAAGTGCACGAGGGCCCTAACGGAAGTAATCAAGGGGCCCGGACAGTGGCTCGGAAGATCATGTGCACGGGGTACTACTGGTCAACGCTATTTGAGGATGCCCAAAAAGCAGTCCGCTCCTGTCAGCAGTGCCAGAAATTCGCACCCCTGATCCATGTGCCGCAGGGGGAGATGATTGGGATATCATGAACTTGGCCCTTCATCCGATGGGTTTTGGACCTGGTAGGCCCCTTTCCGACCGCTCCGGAAGGTTTCAAGTATTTGATAGTGGCAGTTGACTATTTCAGCAAATGGGTAGAAGCTGCTCCCCTGACAAACATTAGGGGAAGTACGTGCGTAAAATTCTGCTGGAAGAACATCATTTGTCGCTACGGAATCCCCCGGTTAATAGTGACAGACAACGGGGCACAATTCGAAAATGACCCTTTCAAATCCTGGTGCAAGGAGTACGGGATTGAACAGAAGTTGACTTCGGTCTATCACCCACAGGCTAACGGGCAAGTTGAAGTGACCAACAGGACCCTTGTTAACGGGATTAAGACACGGCTCCAGGGGGCAAGAGGAAACTGGGTTGATGAACTCCCAAGTGTCTTATGGGCAAGCAGAACGACAGAGAGCTCCGCCACGGGTGAGTCCCCCTATAGTTTGGTTTATGGGGCGGAGGCGTTCATCCCGGCTGAAGTCGAAGTTCCCAGCCTCCGATCAAAGCTCTCGGATGAACAGACAAACCAGAACGACCGACTCCTGGACTTAGATTTACTGGAGGAGAAGCGAGAAAAAGCAGCCCTGCATGAGGCCCGGGTGAAGGAACGGGTCAAGAAATACCATGACAGAAGTGTTCGCAAGGAGCAGTATCCCGGGGGAGTGGGTAATGCGTCGGAACGATAAAAGCCAGCAGGTTGCAATCGGGAAGTTAGCTCCCAACTGGGAGGGGCCTTACAAGGTGATAGCAGCCCACCCCGGTGGAAGTTATGAACTGCAGGACAAGGCCGGGAAGAAGGTCCCGAGGCACTGGAATATTGCAAATTTACGTAGGTACTATGCCTAGATTTTCTTATGTATTCACCCCTCTGGCATGGATTATGCCTAGGATGGTGACATAGAAGCGGCACGGGGACCTCTGGCCAGGATTGAGCCTAGGTTGTCCCGTGGCCCACAGTTGCATTTCTCATTTTGCTTATGAAAATTATTTTGCGAGTTGACATTTTCTCATAAGTATAGTTGACCCGGGGCCGCTTGAACAAGCGCCCGGGGGGCTAGGGCAAGTCGATCCGGGGACGCTTGAACAAGCGCCCGGGGGGCTGGGGCAAGAATGTACGGGACGCTTGAACAAGCACCCGGAGGATAACCTAGGTACGCTTGAATAAGCGATTGAAACAAATATTTGAACAAGTATAAAGGAAGAACAATAGAACAAACATATCATTAACTCATGATTGAAGATTACAAAATTTACAACTTTGAAACTTGAAAAGCCTAAACAAAACTAACAAAGGGAAGGAGGACCATCCCAGCTAATAGGAGAGTCCGGGTCATCTTGAGTGCCGGGGTGACTTGGCTGATTATTAGAAGCAGGAGGGCCCGGTGGGCTGGCAGTAGCAGTACTCCCCGGGATATTGGGTTCCGCCAGCCGAACGAGTACCGGACGGACTAGCTCCCGAGGGACCAGCCCCTGAAGGACCAGCCCCCGAAGGACCAGCTTCGGCATACGGGTCGAAGTCATCGTCTGAGGATGAAACCTCGAGAGACGGCGTCCGTCGGGGAGCTCTGATGATAACGGGTCCCTGGGCACGGGGGGACTTCTTCTTTTTCGTAGCAACGACTTTGCTTTTGCCTTTCCCCCTTTCCCGGGCCAAACGCCTTTCTTCTTTAGCGGCGTCTTCGCGGGCAATGAAGGCTCGGATTCTGGCAGTGTCCTCGCGGAGTCTAGACACCCTCCGGGCAGATTCTTCCGGATCAACCGAAACACGGAACCCAAGATACCTCTCAACGGTGAAATCAAGGGAGATCCGGCTTGGAAGAAGCACCAAGGACGGGGGGAGATATTGCCCCTCTCTTTGACGTTGCCACCAAGCAGCAGCTTCCTCGAAAGCAGGCCGGTATCGAGACTCAGGGTCATTCCAGCCCATCCGAAACATGCGCACTAACAATGCAGAGACCTCCCGGGGAAAGTTAGTGTAAAGAGGGGGAGAAACCCGACCCAGACGCAACCCTGTCAAGTGATAAGTCAGTTGTAGAGTTACCAAGTTCTCCCGAAGGGTGAGGTTACGGGCCGCCAGTTCCCGGTTCTCTCTTTCCAGCATTAGATTCCTCCTAAGGGGATCGCCCCGCCTCTCCAACCATTTGATCTTGTCGCAATAAAACGGAAGCTCTGACCACACCAGGTCAAACTCCTCCTTGAGACGAGATTTAAAGGCGTCATGCTACCAGTATGCTCCGGGATATCAGCTCCGGTATAGGGTAATCCGGGGGAAAGCTGAAATCCTAGCCCGCGGCCAATCTCTCACCTAAGTCCTGCAAAACAGAGCCCCCAGGGTCACCCGAGGGTAGACACTCCGGCGTGATGATGAAGATAGGGCTTTTTGCAGAGGAGAGAAAATATGAATAAATACAGAGAGTATTTAAGTCTGATAAAACATACCTATTACTATTGGTCGCTCCTCTATTTATAATAGTGAGGATCAGAGAGAGCTTAGGCTAAGTGGTCCTCTTCTGGCCGCAACCCCGGGTGCGTCCAAGATAGCTGATGTCATGGGAGGACCACTGGTGGGCTTGACCCTCTCTTCTCCTTTATCAATATGTCCGCTGGACCAGGATATGGGCTGAGGCCCGTATCACCACTAGCCCCCCGAGACCCTGGCTTCCGGGGTTCGGCCCGGTAGGCTGGGTCTCTTAAAAGGAAGTCAATGGGTCGCATCTTATATGGGGCCGTATCATCACGCGCCACGCGTGTTTCTCCTTATTTCTTCTTAGTTTTTACTATGCGCGCCTTTTCGCCGTTCGCGCACCAATAAATGCTCATTATTACTTTTCTAAAATGATGTGCTTACTTTTCCCAACTTCGAGAAATTCCTTTTATCTTTCCCTATAAATACTTCATCAAAAAATCTCAACTTCATTTTCCATCAACTTAGCGCTGTCGCTTTCTCTTTGTTTGTCCTTTTTGCTTTCTTTTACCAATCTCTCTTTTCTACCCATCTGATATGAGCAGTAAAGTCCTCAACCCGGCAGATGACCATTCCCTGGACGTAGACGATTCTCCTCTCCCTCCTCCATCCGGCGGAAAAGGACTAATGACGTCCAAAGCTAAAATCGCATATGGTGCCCCGGAACCCGTGGACCCAAAGGATCCCGGCATGACCCCGGTGAGCGAGGCGGTCGGAGAACTAGTGAAGAAGATGTATGTGCCCTTGTCCTATGATGCGGGACTGGAGCCATACACCGGGGATATGCAAACCCGGGTGTGTATCCCCCGGCACCACTTTCTGCACGGGCTCACCTTTCCTCTGCCCCCGCTCTATATAGCCTATTTGAAGTACTACAACATCTCTTCGGCCCAGGTGCATCCGAACACCGTCAGTGTGATGATCGCCTTCCTCCTGTCTTGCAAACGGGCGGGGATTACTGGGACTGTGGAGATATTCCGCAGCTTCTACTACCTGGCAGCGACCTCTGTCCCGGGAGTCTTCAATGCTCTGCGCCGGAACAAGACACCAATCATCTGCTCCGGGAGGCTGGAATCCGTGAAGACCAGCGACTGGATGAACAGCTACTTCACCTTCAACGAGGAGAAGTACTCAGTCCCGGGATGGAACCAGCAGAGGATTGCTGAAACAAAGGCGGCTCTACCCCCGGCTCAGTTTCGGCAAGTGTCCGATGACCATAACAAGATTGTTAAATTCTTCGTCCAATTGAAGGATTACCAGAGGCCGGAAGGTTACGAATTCCCCCGGGAGGCGTATCCTGCAGAGGTGTTCAACTGCCGCCGCCTATATGCCAAGCGCAGCCTCGGTAATCTTTGTTTAACTTATTTCTTGTGTTGATTTTTCTTACTTCTTATTTCTTATTTTTGGCTAAGTTTATTACCTTTCTTGTCTCAGTCGTATCTCCCAGACCAGCGATAGTCCCACCAGGGTCGAAGTCCGGTGAGGGGAGTGATAAGGGCACGGAGGGGCTGAAGAAAGACAAGTCTGAGACCGAGAAGGCGGTCAAGGACACCAAGAAGAGGAAGTCCGGGGAAGGTAGGTCGGGAGAGAGAGAAACTGGTTCTACGGAAGTCCCTCCAGTCGGCAACCGCCGGCTAGCATTCACCATTCCTCCATCCGGGGGTCATCCTCTAAAGAAGAAGAAGACAGAGCCTCACTCCGAAGGCTCTTCCCGAATTCCCCGGAAAGAAGAAAACTCCACTGCCGACAGCCGCCTCCAAGCTATAAAGGAGAATCCGGATGGCTCCTCATCCCAACCCCTGATACTGGATGGCCACCAGGTACGTATCTCTTCGCCCTTAATATATCCACTCTTTATATGATATTTTGATTCTAAGTGTTTATAATTTCGTAGGATAATGCCTCCAAATTGTTGGAGTTCCCCGGGTTGCGAGAACTGGTTAACCAGGCTTGCAACTCTCTGTCTGAGAACTTGTCCCGGGAGGTTGACCAACTAAGGCTTGAAAAAGCCTCTCTTTATAAGGAGCTGTCCGAGGCTCACAAGGAGTTGTCCCGGGTAAAAAAGGACAGCAAACGCGGCATGGCCCCGGCTCAAGAGGCTCTTTGCCGGGCCTTCACCAATCGGGTCCTCAAGAGTCGCTCCTTCGAGGCGAAGATGATGTCCCTTTGCGACATCTCAAATGAATCTGCCCTGCACGCTGCTTATTCAGCCGTCCGGGAGTATATCCCCCGGGAGAACCGGGCGGCGTTCAGAGAATCCTGGTATCGCCCCAAGGCAGACGATCGCTTCAACTATGCAGCAGATCGACTGATGAAAGATGGCCTCGATGGAATTGTCCCCGGAGTGCTCGAAGTCTTTGAGGGGGCTCGAAGTGTTGATCCCCAGGACATCATGGCTTATGCCGGGGATGCCGCAAAGCTTGCTGAAGATAGGGCAGACCCCGGTCCAGACGACTTAGCCAATCTTGCTGCCATTGAGACCCCGGTGACCTCGGAAGGAGAGGGCGGGGATTCAGATGATGAAAATGCTAAGTCCCCTGTCCCGGAGCAAGAGTTCCAGCCGGCGCAAGAGGAAGAGGAGGGGGAGGAGGAGCCGTCCCCGGGGAAAGGCAAAGCTCAAGAAGAAGAGCAATCTCCCCAGGATGAAGATGAAGACGATGCTGATCACGAAGTAAACATAGTTACTTAGTCTTCTTGTTCTTCTTTTCCTTTTAATTATGTTTTTAATCTTGGCCTCCCCCGGGCTCCTTCCCTGAACCATTCCCTTTTGTAATTCAGGGAGGAGATGATAGCTCCGGGGATGAGAGCGACGACTCTAACGATGTAAGAGTCCCTCTCTCTTTTCCTTTGTAACTTATGACTTTTGCATTTATAATATTCATTCCGGGTTTATTGCGTTGTTATGACTTGTTTTGTTTTGTACCTTGCTTAGGCTTTCAAATTTCTATCTTTTTACTCATCTTTTGTTCTGATTCCCCGTGCTTTGTCCGACCTTGTTTTAATTCTAAGTTTAAAATCTTTGTGTTTTGTTTTACTCGCACAGCCCCGGGATGATCCCTCAGGTGCAGTTCCATCCGGGGCGGCCTCGGATAACGAAAAACCATGCCCCCGGTGTGAGGAGTTGGAGGAACAGTTGAGTCGCTGGCAATTGGACGGCATTCAGACCCGGTATCTTCTTGTCCACTCCGGGATAGGATCAGTGATTGATGAGTTCCCGGATGTCACTTCTCTAGTAACAAAACTTAGGGAAATATCCAATCAGTTTGGATCCCTTTCCCGGTGTCAATCCCTGGCTCAAGACCGAGTAAACGCCGTTCTGGATGCAGACAAGACTATTTCTATGCTGCAAGCCGAACATGACGCCTTTAAATCTCGTCTCAAGGAGGAGTTTGACCTGGTGTGGTCCGAGCTTCCGTTTTATTGCGACAAGCTCAAATGGTTGGAGAGGCGGAGCGATCCCCTTAGGAGGAATCTAATGCTGGAAAGAGAGAACTGGGAACTGGCGACCCTTCGGGAGAACTTGGTAACCCTACAACTGACTTATCACTTGACAGGGTTGCGTCTGGGTCGGGTTCCTCCCCCTCTTTACACTAACTTTCCCCGGGAGGTCTCTGCATTGTTAGTGCGCATGTTTCGGATGGGCTGGAATGACCCTGAGTCTCGATACCGGCCTGCTTTCGAGGAAGCTGCTGCTTGGTGGCAACGTCAAAGAGAGGGGCAATATCTCCCCCCGTCCTTGGTGCTTCTTCCAAGCCGGATCTCCCTTGATTTCACCGTTGAGAGGTATCTTGGGTTCCGTGTTTCGGTTGATCCGGAAGAATCTGCCCGGAGGGTGTCTAGACTCCGCGAGGACACTGCCAGAATCCGAGCCTTCATTGCCCGCGAAGACGCCGCTAAAGAAGAAAGGCGTTTGGCCCGGGAAAGGGGGAAAGGCAAAAGCAAAGTCGTTGCTACGAAAAAGAAGAAGTCCCCCCGTGCCCAGGGACCCGTTATCATCGGAGCTCCCCGACGGACGCCGTCTCTCGAGGTTTCATCCTCAGACGATGACTTCGACCCGTATGCCGAAGCTGGTCCTTCGGGGGCTGGTCCTTCAGGGGCTGGTCCCTCGGGAGCTAGTCCGTCCGGTACTCGTTCGGCTGGCGGAACCCAATATCCCGGGGAGTACTGCTACTGCCAGCCCACCGGGCCCTCCTGCTTCTAATAATCAGCCAAGTCACCCCGGCACTCAAGATGACCCGGACTCTCCTATTAGCTGGGATGGTCCTCCTTCCCTTTGTTAGTTTTGTTTAGGCTTTTCAAGTTTCAAAGTTGTAAATTTTGTAATCTTCAATCATGAGTTAATGATATGTTTGTTCTATTGTTCTTCCTTTATACTTGTTCAAATATTTGTTTCAATCGCTTATTCAAGCGTACCTAGGTTATCCTCCGGGTGCTTGTTCAAGCGTCCCGTACATTCTTGCCCCAGCCCCCCGGGCGCTTGTTCAAGCGTCCCCGGATCGACTTGCCCTAGCCCCCCGGGCGCTTGTTCAAGCGGCCCCGGGTCAACTATACTTATGAGAAAATGTCAACTCGCAAAATAATTTTCATAAGCAAAATGAGAAATGCAACTGTGGGCCACGGGACAACCTAGGCTCAATCCTGGCCAGAGGTCCCCGTGCCGCTTCTATGTCACCATCCTAGGCATAATCCATGCCAGAGGGGTGAATACATAAGAAAATCTAGGCATAGTACCTACGTAAATTTGCAATATTCCAGTGCCTCGGGACCTTCTTCCCGGCCTTGTCCTGCAGTTCATAACTTCCACCGGGGTGGGCTGCTATCACCTTGTAAGGCCCCTCCCAGTTGGGAGCTAACTTCCCGATTGCAACCTGCTGGCTTTTATCGTTCCGACGCATTACCCACTCCCCCGGGATACTGCTCCTTGCGAACACTTCTGTCATGGTATTTCTTGACCCGTTCCTTCACCCGGGCCTCATGCAGGGCTGCTTTTTCTCGCTTCTCCTCCAGTAAATCTAAGTCCAGGAGTCGGTCGTTCTGGTTTGTCTGTTCATCCGAGAGCTTTGATCGGAGGCTGGGAACTTCGACTTCAGCCGGGATGAACGCCTCCGCCCCATAAACCAAACTATAGGGGGACTCACCCGTGGCGGAGCTCTCTGTCGTTCTGCTTGCCCATAAGACACTTGGGAGTTCATCAACCCAGTTTCCTCTTGCCCCCTGGAGCCGTGTCTTAATCCCGTTAACAAGGGTCCTGTTGGTCACTTCAACTTGCCCGTTAGCCTGTGGGTGATAGACCGAAGTCAACTTCTGTTCAATCCCGTACTCCTTGCACCAGGATTTGAAAGGGTCATTTTCGAATTGTGCCCCGTTGTCTGTCACTATTAACCGGGGGATTCCGTAGCGACAAATGATGTTCTTCCAGCAGAATTTTACGCACGTACTTCCCCTAATGTTTGTCAGGGGAGCAGCTTCTACCCATTTGCTGAAATAGTCAACTGCCACTATCAAATACTTGAAACCTTCCGGAGCGGTCGGAAAGGGGTCTACCAGGTCTAAACCCCATCGGATGAAGGGCCAAGTTCATGATATCCCAATCATCTCCCCCTGCGGCACATGGATCAGGGGTGCGAATTTCTGGCACTGCTGACAGGAGCGGACTGCTTTTTGGGCATCCTCAAATAGCGTTGACCAGTAGTACCCCGTGCACATGATCTTCCGATCCACTGTCCGGGCCCCTTGATTACTTCCGTTAGGGCCCTCGTGCACTTCTTTCAAAAGGTGGCGTGCTTCCTCTCCATCCACACACTTCAGCCAGGGTTGAAGGTATCCCCTCCGGATTAGCTCCCCGTCCAGAACAGCATACCGGGGTGCTTTGACCAGGATTTTCCGGGCTTTCACCTTGTCATCCAGCAATGTTCCATTCTCCAAGTATTCCAGAAGGGGTGTAATCCAGGATTCGGCTTCTCGCACCGCTGCAACTTGACTCGGCTGCTCATATCCCCGGGTTGTTATCATCTCCATGTACAGATTCCGGTCTTGATTCGGCTTGAGCTCTGAAGAAGCCAACTTGCTCAACGCATCCGCTTTACAGTTTTCCTCCCGGGGGACCTGTGTTAGTGTCACCCGGAGGAAACCCTGTATCATTAATTTCACTGCCTCCAAATATTTCTGCAAACTTCTTTCTTTTGCCTCATATTCCCCATTGACTTGCTGGACCACGATGGCTGAGTCGCTATATGCTTGTATCACTTTGGCACCTGTTTCTCTGGCTAGGCGCAATCCGGCAAGGAGGGCTTCATATTCAGCTTCATTGTTGGTGGTTTTAAACTCAAACTGCAGCGCATACCGATACTCCTTGCCACCAGGACTGACCAGCACGACCCTGGCGCCGCTCCCCCCGGCATGAGAGGACCCATCCACATGTAACTTCCATTCCGGTTCACCTTCCCCCGGGTTTATCACGGTGTTGTCAGCCATCTCAACTAGGAAATCAGCCAATGCCTGGCCTTTAATGGACTTCCTGGCTTGATAAGTGATCTCGTGCTCTCCCAACTCTATCGCCCACTTCATCATCCGGCCAGATGCCTCTGGTTTCAGCATGACTTGCTTAAGTGGGTGATTTGTGAGAACTGTAATAGGGTGACCTTGAAAGTATGGGCGAAGTCTCCGGGACGCGTGCACTAGTGCCAGCAGCAAACGTTCTAGTGAAGAATAACGCGTCTCCGGTCCTTGGAGAGCCCTACTCACAAAATACACCGGGCTCTGCGTTCTCCCGGACCCTCGAACCAAAGCCGCACTTATTGCTTGATCCGTGGCTGCCAGATACAAGAACAATTCTTCCCCCGGGACTGGCTTGGACAAGGTAGGGAGTTTTCCCAGGTGCTCCTTCAACTCCTTGAAAGCTTGCTCGCACTCGGGAGTCCACTCGAACTTCTTTGCTCGGCTCAAAATGTTGAAAAAAGGCAACTGCTTCTCGGCGCCCCGGGACAGGAACCTGCTTAACGCCGCCAGGGACCCGGTTAAGCGATGTACATCTTTCACCTTGCTCGGGGAGGGCATGCTCAGGATTGCTTCAACCTTTTCCGGGTTCACATCAATACCCCGGTTTGACACCATATACCCCAAAAACTTGCCTGCCGCCACTCCAATGGTGCTCTTCTCCGGGCTCAGCTTCAGGTTTACCTCTCTTAACACAACGAAAAGCTCCCGGAGATCATCCAAAAAAGCGTCATGAGTCCTGCTTTTGATCACCATATCATCCACATAGACCTCCATGATTCTTCCCTGCTGGTTCTTGAACACCTGGTCCACCATGCGCTGGTATGTTGCTCCTGCATTTTTAAGACCAAATGGCATCTTCCTGTAACAAAAAGTACCAAAATCAGTGATGAAAGATGTTTTCGGCCGATCCTCCAGGGCCATGACGATCTGGTGGTATCCCCGGTGTGCATCGAAAAAAGCTAGAAGCTGGTAGCCTGTTATAGCTTCCACCAGTTGGTCGATGGAGGGCAACGGGTAACTGTCTTTTGGGCAGCACTTGTTTAAATCTGTAAAATCGATACACATCCTCCAGGACCCGTCATGCTTTTTCACTAGGACCGGGTTGGCAATCCACTCCGGGTAAGTAATTTCTTCTACCATTCCCGCGTCCAGTATCCTTCTAACCTCCGCCCGGACGAATTCTACCCGATCTGCTGCCAAGGCTCTTTTCTTCTGCCTTATAGGCTTCAAATCCGGGTAGACATTTAGCCGGTGGATGGCGAACTCTTCTGGTATCCCTGTCAAGTCTTCCGTTCCCCACGAGAACACATCCTCATATTCCTTCAATAATTTCCGGAGCTCATCCTTCACATTCACCGGGAGGTGCTTCCCGATACTCACCTTCCCCTGGGATCCTACTTCCATATCCTTCACTTCAAAAGAGGCCGGGTCACCATGCACGGCTCCCACCGTGCTATTCTTCCCGGAACACTCCCCGGGCTCCGACGCGTTTGTTCTTTCTGATCCTCCATTCTTGGCTTCCTTTATCGCGGTGAGCATGCAGCTGCGGGCGGTCGTTTGATTGCCAATAACCGATGCAATTCCTTGGTCCGTCGGGAACTTCATGGTTAGATGGTAGGGCGAGCATATCGCCCGGGCCTGCGTCAACCAGGGACGACCTATGATCATGATGTACGGGGAAGAAGTATTGATGACCGCAAAGTTACACAGGACAGTGCACCTCTTGTTAATATCCAGATGATCAACAAGGGTCACTCGTAGCGCTATGACACCCAGCGGGTGAACTGTGCGCCCCGTAAAGCCTGACAGTGGGGACAAGCATGGCTTCAAATTCTGTCGACCAATGTTCAATTGATCGAAACAATCAGCAAACATAACCTCTACACTGCTCCCATCATTCACAAAAACTCGTTTTATCACCACACCTTCTACCTCAGCAGAGATCACCATCGGGTCAGAGTGAGGCACTTGGGCCGGAACTGCATCCTTCTCTGAGAACGTGATTGTCTCGTCATGTTTAAACCTCTTTCCCTGGATCTCCCCCGGGGGGACATACCTACTCTTGGCCTTCACCGCCGACAGTGTTTGCGCTCCATCTCCCACTATCCCGTTGATCACGTTTATCATCCGGGGTGCTCCGGGTCCCGGAACTCCTGGTCTAGGTGCTTGTGGGGCAGGGTTAGGAGCGACGTTGGTTTCCTCGGTTATTCCTCCAGTTACGTTTCCTCCCTTGTCCTGCCGGGGCAGCCGCCGGGTGTTCTTCACCCGCTACACAGTCCCGGAGCTGACCCCGCTCCACCAACTTCTGAATATCCGTGCGCAAGACACGGCAACCTTCTGTAGTGTGACCATAGAATTTGTGAAACTCACACCATTTTTGGGCATTGGCCGGGGCCGGGACCCCTTGTATAACTGGGGGATCCGTGAAGAGACCCCGGTGAATGGCCAAAATCTCCGTTTTTGTCTTGGAGAGTTGAGTATATGTTGGTCTGACCACCAACGTCTGCCCTCCCGGTGCAGGCGCTGCTCCCTGGGTCGGGGGGCGTCTCCCTGCCTCCGGGCGGGGCCCCTGGTGAGGAGTGGCCCGGAGTGTAGTTGTTTGGGTTGCTGTGGCCGTAATCACCCGCTGCTCAAAGAACCCGACCGTGTTCATCCGGGTGTGATTAGCTTCATGCACAGTGCAATGCATTTCAACTGTCAACTAGAGATGGTAGAAAGTTCCTGGCCTGTTCTTCATCAACTCAATGTAGAACATCTAATCTCTCAGCCCATTGACAAAGTTACCAATCAGAGCCTTCTCATGCAGGTGCCTATCCTGGACCTTCATAGACTCAGCAATATACCGGACATAATATTGCCAAGTAGACTCCGTCTCCAACTGCCGCATGGCCAAGACCGTGGCTAGGTTGACAAAGGTTGTCTTCATTGCTGCATATCTGTGGACCAGGACCGTAGCAAAATCTCAGAAAGTCTTCAAGGAGCCTTGTGGAAGACTTTTGAACCAACTCAAGCAGTTGCCCCGGAGGTAAGAAGGCAACAACTTGCACTGCAACGGCTCCTCAATGTCCCGGGCACCCATGACACTGAGGTAGGTGTGAACAAACTCCTCTGGATCCCCGTCCCCGTTGTATGTCGGAACTCCATCAGACGCTTTGGTACCCACCGACCATTTATAGTTCAACACCTCTGGAACCCACGGGGAATGAGGAACCATCCCCCGCCTACCAATAAGCCTGGTCAAACGATCTTCAATGGACCCGTTATTAAACGGGGTGTTGTATCCACCATAAAATGGTTGTGCTTGCGGGTTTAAACCTCCTGGAAACTGCTGATCCGGGTACTGCTGCTGCCCCGGAAACATCTGCTGACCTGGAGGCATCTGCTGACCCGGGGGCATCTGCTGATATCCAGGACCACCTCTCCCATCCTTCTCCAAGTCCACCACTTCGGATACCTTGTTGGGGGCTGCAGCCTTAGCTGCTTTCCATGCTCGAAATTCCCCAAATTCCTCTGCATTGGTATGAATTGTCTCTAGATCTCTGCGCTCCGGGTCCTCTTCCCCGGAATCGAAATACTCCGGTTCGGATTCACCTCCTTCTCCGAACGCCTCCTGGTCCTGTCTTTCCTTTTCTTGCCGGGCCTTCTCCCTATGCTCCTTCTGCATCTCCCTGAGAGTACGTTCCGGCACTTTCTTCTTTCCTTGGCGCTTCTCAGCTGCCGCGCGGGCAGTCTCCTTGCGCGCCCGCTCCTTCTCCTCAGCCGCTTTCCGCGCCGCCTGGGCAGCCGCGGCCCTTTTGGTCTTAGGACCGCCGTCTGCCTGATTAGCTTTGGAAGGGGGTTCTTCCATTGTCTTTTTAGGTCTGCCGCGGGGCATGACGAAGCGAGGTCCCACTGGGCGTGCCAACTGATGCTACCAGTATGCTCCGGGATACCAGCTCCGGCATAGGGTAATCCGGGGGAAAGCTGGAATCCTAGCCCGCGGCCAATCTCTCACCTAAGTCCTGCAAAACAGAGCCCCCGGGGTCACCCGAGGGTAGACGCTCCGGCGTGATGATGAAGATAGGGCTTTTTGCAAAGGAGAGAGAATATGAATAAATACAGAGAGTATTTAAGTCTGATAAAACATACCTATTACTGTTGGTCGCTCCTCTATTTATAATAGTGAGGATCAGAGAGAGCTTAGGCTAAGTGGTCCTCTTCTGGCCGCAACCCCGGGTGCGTCCAAGATAGCTGATGTCATGGGAGGACCACTGGTGGGCTTGACCCTCTCTTCTCCTTTATCAATATGTCCGCTGGACCAGGATATGGGCTGAGGCCCATATCACCACAACTCTTACTTGTATGTATTTTAGAAGAAACAACTTGTTTTTTAAATGTTTGTAGTTTAGTATAAACACCCAACTTTTTACAACATTGGGGTTCAGCGTAAGTTGTTTATATTTAGAACAAATAACTTGTTTTATACCCTTTTGTGTTTTAATATGAACACCTAATTTTTTGTAAATTTGGGTTTTACCATAACTTGTTTGTACTTTAGCACAAATAGTTTATTTTTTTAAGCTTTTTTTGTATTAGCATCCTAATTTTTAGTAAATTGAGGTTCAACATAACTTGTTCATATTTTTGAACAAACACCTTGTTTTGTAAGCACCTAATTTTTTTTTGTAAATTTGGGATTCAGATTAGCTTGTATGTAATTTGGAACAAATAGTTTATTTCTTTAGCTTTTTATGTTTAAGCATAAACACCCTAATTTTTTATAAATTTTGGTCTCAGCTTAACTTATTTATGTTTTAGAACAAAGACGTTGTTTCTTACTTTTTTGTGTTTTAACATAAACACCCTTATTCTTATTAAATTGAGGTTTCAGTCAAACTTGTCTTTATTTTAGAACAAACGACTTGTTTTTTAGTTTTTTAGTTTTAGCACAAACACCATATTTTTAGTAGAATTGGAGTTTCAGCATAACTTGTATATATTTTAGAACAAACAACATGTTTTTTAGCTTTTACGTTATAGCAAAAACACCTTTTTTTAGTAGAGTTGGAGTTTCAACATAACTTGTATTTATTTTGGAACAAACGGCTAGTTATTTAGATGTGTGTATTTTAACATAAATATCATAGTTTTTAGTAGATTGATATTTCAGATTAATTTTTTATCCATATTTTAAAATAAATAAATTATTTTTAAGTTATGTTTTTAAATAAAAATTAATAAGGTACAAAGTAATTCAGCCCAAATATTGGGCCTGGGGCCTGGAGGCCATAAAATACAGCCTAATAAATAATTTTCCCAATCCCGACTTGGGCTAAAGGGTTAAATGAATAATCTCGCTAAATGCATTAATGAATATTTTCTTAAAAATTCTTAAAGACCCTATTTAAATATAAATGAATAATCACCACATTCCATAAGATATATACATTAAAAAGATTTTTTTTCAATCAATAATGTTCATGCAATAAATCACTCTCTTGCAAAAAAGGTGTCTATAATTTTTTGCTCTTTTTTCCTATCAAAATTCATATCATCCTTGATTTTTTTTTAACGCAAACAAAATTTCTGTAGTATTCTGCTCGTGTTGTAGATAGTAGTTTTGTAAGGTGATCATTGTTTGATATGTACTTAATCCACATACATACCTTAGTTTGTAATGTAGGTTAGATACATTTTCTAACACTTACAATGCATACCATGTATCTTTATAAAAGTTTTAAATATAATGCACATATGTACATTTTTGTACTTAGTACACATATACATACAATACATGTTATACTAGTATAATTTCTTCAATACTATATAAATGAATAATTTATTCATTTATCTATAAATGAATAACCTCGCTAAATTAATATTTTTATGATTGTCCCCAGAGTATTCATTTATCGAGATTTAACTGTATATCAAAAAATTTGTACAAAAAGAATAATAATAAAAAATATTCAAAAAACTATTAAATATAGAAATACATAATTTCTCCAAATGAATATAAAAAATCAACTTGTAACCAACACCATCACCCAATATTTATTATATATATACTTTTAGTACATTCATGTATCAAAAACCATAAAATCAAGAGTGAAGTCAATCTTACGTGATTTAATATTAATTTAATGCATAACTAGAAACAAATTAAAATTGTAAATTATATTTTATAGGGCTGTGAAGAGATCTGATTGTTTCCATCAGCATCACTTGCGAGGGGACTGTCATAGCTACAACGATCGTTACATTATCATCTTTGCCTTAGTCAGGTGATTCTTAGTCAGATCCCGACATTCAGCCGACTAGCCTTTCTTTCGATGATTGGGGCTGCACTGTCGATTATATACACACTTATAGGTCTCGGACTGACAGTCTATGAGCCAAATAAATCCGGTATCGATCTAGCCTTATTCCCAGAAACAAATATGGGTGGGAAAATTCGCCGGAAAACATGATGAGGTTTGGCCAAAAGCCGATAAAGAAAAAGATCAGAACGGGTAAGAAAAGGATGATGAAGAAGAGCAGAATACTCTTCTTACATGGAAAGTATGGAAAAGAAGAGCAGAAGGAGAGATTATGGAACATGATTGTAGTATTACATGGTGGGAAACTGGTATGACTTTGGATGAAAATTTGGAGTGCAGAGAGGCTGCTAACTATATAAAGAGAGAGAACATGCATATTCTGGAAACTCACAATAGTTGTGACTTACCCACCATTCTCAGAGTATTTTCATTAACAGAAAGAGAGTGTGCATGAGTCAACAAAAAAGCAACAAGAGCATGTAGTGAAATTCACATATATAATGATGCATCACATATATAAGACCTGATTGATTATCGAAGAAAAATATCAAGGTGGATAATTCATACTTATTCGATAGTGAAACTAACCGATCGATGTGGATGATTCACACGTATCCAATAGCAAAATAAATAAACGTAATTCACAGTTGCTTCCTCATCTTCACATCCCACCATGGGAAGATGGGGAAGAAGATGGAAGAGTAGAATATTGGAGGGTTTTGGTGATATATGTGAACACTTTCGACTTCTTCTGTTATGAATTTTAATTTGCTTCATTTACTAATATATATATTTTTACAATTACAAAGGGTTTGCTATACGTCTCTGGATATTTTTTCGTGTTTGTCTGCTTTAATTTACATTAAAAAATACCTTTCCTAATTTTAAATGGATTATTGCACGATAAAATTAATGCACGCTAATTTATTATAACTAGATTTAATGTCTATCATGCAATGCAGCACAATGTGCAAATTTGTGCAAGATTTAAAACAATTACTATCCACTGATAATCCTTGATATGAAAAGCTATAAAAAGATCTACGATACCATATATTATAAATAGCTATACAACTTTCTACGATATGAAATGGAAATGAAAATGAAATGGAAGTTTTTCAAAAAAAATGAAAAGTTATCAGAAGTGAATGTGTGCAGAGATTTATTAAAAGTGAGATACCAGAAAAATAGTTTACTAGGTTAAAATTTATTCTAGGAGGGCCATCAAGTGATTGGCATTGCAAATATATGTTTTTTACCGTTGCAAGAACATGGAATTGAAATTGAAAAGATTAACAATGAACATGTTGCCGTTTCATTAATGTATTGGATTTTTAAATTTATAACGGATACATTATATATGTTAATTTTGTCATAAACTAGTTAAGTTAGATGTCAATTCCACTATTATCATTGTAAGTAGGCCATTTTTAGTATTATAAGTAAATTTCAAAAAAAAAAGTTTTAATAAATATCGATCCAAGGCCAGTACAAAAGAAAATGGAGTGGAAGAAATATATTTCCATCAAGAAATACATTTCCTTACTAAAATTGGATTTTTTATTTATGTATCTTTTCCTAATTTGAAATGGATTAGTAAAATATCAATGGTAATATTTTCAAGACAATTTATATTTATACTTTTTTATTCGTTTCTTGGACAATTTTTAGAAATTAAATTCATTTTGTTTTAAAAAGAAATATTTGTAGTTTTTCATCATCAATGTACAGTAAAATTTGTATTCATCAAACTATGGATTAAAATTGTACATCGTAGTATTAAGCCGTGTAATTTTAGAAAAGTGATTAAACTAATTTATGGCTTATTTTAAAATATAGTAGTCTAGTTTCAATCAAATTCAGGTTATTCAGTCGTACCACTATTTCAGTTTAGTCTACCAAAATAAGAGCTAGGGTTTTTCACATTGTTATGTTTCTCGGATTAGGGCATTGCTCTCAGTCATCTGAGACGTACTTTGCTTGATGAGGGAATAGATTAGTTAGCACATTATCTTTCCAACTTATTTTAAAATTTTATAGCTCAATTTTTAATGAAAAATAATTAAATAAATTTAGATCATCTGTTACGTACTTTGTTCTTTTTAATTTTGAGGGGTGTTATATTATGCCTCCCCAAGTGAAAGAAAAAATATAGAACAATACTCTCACAAAGTGAAGGCGATTTGTAAGACTATAAATGCTCTCTATATCTTGATCAAGTAGTAACTAAAAGTTAGAACGGCTTGTGTAAATCTAATCCAAAATGAAAAAAGGAAATGAAAAGATAGTGGTGGTAACCATCGGCACTTTTAGTTAATCAAAGTCTGACTAACCGAACACAAGTCAATTACAATATTAGACTTGCTCCCTGAACCTGCAATCCTTTCCCAGTTGATGGATGTCTGGAACCCACGCTTGATCACGAACCCGGCTCACGAACTGATCTGCAAGACAAAACCCCGGGGTAGCCTAGGGGTACACACTCGATGCTTAAGTCAGTAACAGCTTAGATAAGCTTATATGGCTTAGTGTGTGTAAGATAATAGATCAAAAGGTCTAACAAACCTTGAGTATTTATAGAGCTACAATCCGTAGATTGGTAAGATATGTAATTATGGTATGAATACAACTCTTATGGAGATAACAGTAGTATTACCATGTTTAAAGGAAGTGCTTTCCTTGTAGGACATTGAGAATATACACATTCTCTTCGGCTTTCCTTGTAGTGCTTTCCTTGTTAAGGCCGATGGACCCCTGGATCCATCTCCCCCGTATCTTGAGCCCATGACCCTTCTTAGGCTCTGGTCCGAGACTGAATGAGGTCTAGAATACGAACCGTGGACTTATCAGTAGCCCCAAGGTAGATTATTAGAATTTCGAGGTCTCTCCTCGAAGGCATGATGCGAGACTTGCTACTCGGGGGTAAGGCCGTTATCTTGAGGGAGGAAACTCGGAGTATTAGCTCGGGGCTGACTCTTCTGAATATCTATCTTCAAGTCTTTTCGCATTCTCTTCGGACACGTGGACGGTTGAGTTCAAATCCACCCTTAATCTGAGGTAGTTGACACGTGGCATCTACTCATTGAACAATCCTGGCAGTGAAAAATCACCCTTCCAATTGCCTGCATCGTTTCACGAGTCGAGGTAATTAATCGCTTAGATGCGTGTTAATTACTGGTTATATATCCCAAGTAATCTTCTTTTGTGTTTATCATCACGCCTTCATTCTGATTTGCATTTCAAAAGTTCTCCATCCTCCAAAATTTGTTCATCTTCCACAACATATTTACAAAGCATATTTTCCCCCCAATCTCTGTGTTTCCATGTCGATTCCAAGTTCCAGTGCTCCCCATGGCAAAAAGAGAATGTTGCATCGTTGAATGAGCCAGAGGTGGTAGTGATTAAAGAAAAAGTCCCAGTCGCCGATGGCCCGGAAACTTTGTTTCTAGAGTCAGATTCTGAGGAGTTGATAGAGGTGACCATTGTCACCCCTCTGCAAGCAATGTCAGTGGTGTATGGCGAGGATTCATCCCAATCAGGTGTGGACCCTGGAGCCCCAAGTCGATAAACAGGTTCCTGTCACTGGTGACTCAAGTGATGTCACTAAGGTGATCGACGAAAGGAAATTGTAGTTTCTGAAGTCGTGTAGGTTGTCTTATCCCATCGAGACCGGTCTGAAGGTTAAGGATGACACCATCGCAACCGAGGACTTGGTGACCCCCACTTTTGGGGTAATATATGGGAGATTCTTCCAACATGGGGTGAGTTTCCCTTTCCCCCCGTTGTTTCTAGCATTTCTGAGGCGGCACAAGCTACACCCTTGCTAGATACACTCCAACGCAGTGGTATCCATCATGGCTATGATATCATGTTTTGCCAGGAAAGGCTGAGTTTGGACCTGTTTAGGAGCTTGTATAAGCTATATTCCTTCGAAAAGCATGTGCACATCACTCTCACTTCGCGGGGAGCAAAGCCCTTTGTATTCCCCGATAACAGCGGCAAGTGGTATACTACTCGTCTGGCTTTTGATCGGACCAAGTATGATGTGCCTCCCTAGAACCCTGAGCCGAAGAGTGTCGTGGCTCTTGATAGGGTCTTCGAGATACCGGACCATTTGAGGAGCATTGTTAAGGAGCTCTTGAATTCGGAGATTGTCTTTCAGAAAGGAAACTGGGTACAGGGGTCTCATAGCTCCGTGTGGCAGTGGCATGCCATGACCTACTCCTATCTGACGAAGGCTCCTGATTGGTCGCGGCCTACCACTATCTTCTTGAAACCGGGTCCGACCTGGACTACCCCCAATGAACTGAAAGAAGAAAAGGATAAATGGAAGTCCAAGAAGCGGGGTACTCGAAGGTCCCCAAGGGGTCGAGATAAGGCTACCTCGAACCAGTCCTCCCAAGGTATATCTTTAAATTTGTATGGTGACATACTTGATGTCTTGTTAGTGCTGACAGTCTTTTTTATCGGAATAGGTTCGCATCCCAAGAAGCGGGCAGGAGAAGGCAATTCTCGAGGTTGCGGAAGAGGGTGGTCTGAGGAAGTGGATTCCGAGGAAGGAGGGTCCATGGATGGTGACTCCAGTTTTGAGGATATCTATGTACAATAATTGACAAAGTGCCCGATTTGCACCGTAAAGCATTTGCATTTATTTGTTATATTTTTCCAGAACCAACGAATTTATAATATATAGAATTAAATTAATAAACCAAAATATAAATTAAGTCGGCGTGTGCAACGCACGACAGTTGCACGCCTATATAACTCAAAGAAATATACGTGCAATTTAATTTTTTATCCTAAGGCAAAATATTAAAACACGATCATCAGGGTACTAGATTTATTATTGCATGATAATTACTAGATTTTTGATGAATTTGTTATCTTTATATATCCATCACATACTTCATGTGATGAAAGACAAATTCATAACGAAGCATACTAGCATGGATTATGAGTCTGTTTTTCATGACAAAAATCTATCCTCAAGGTGGCACATGCAGGATACTTCTGATTTCAACTCATTCAGAGTAACAACAAAGTCTTGATTCTTTTCAAAATCCTCAACTCTGAAAGTGATGGTGACTTCCTCTTGCCTCTCCCTCTAAGAAATTCAAGCAACTGCTCCCAAGACCTCAACTGGAAATATCTTGAATACTATGTGTGTGTAGATGTTAGCTACATGCTTCTCGAATGGAGAGGGAGACTTTAGTGCCGGTTGATTGTTCCAGGTGTCTGAATCTGCCTTTCCCTCTTCTTCATATTTGTACTGTAAGATCACATCATACTGTCCCAAACCAAATTGAAACAGGAAAAACACATTTTTAAATAAAATACCGAAACCATTTGCGAATCGGTATTTGTGCTTTCCGAATTTTATATATATTTATGTTTTGTTGTTATTTGTATTGAAATTTTATATAATTATGGATTTTAATTTTATCACTTATTCACATTACATATTAATGCATGCATAAATAGTGCCTGTGCAGTATTCTGTGCACAATATTCGTGCATGCATCTCTGTCCTCATAATTCACAAGTCAGAAAATTAGAATATGTATGTCAACATGCATGCCAAAATTATTTAATGAAATTGGAAAAGTGGTGCTTGAACCAGAGATCAGAGGTTCAGTGGTATCACTTACTATACAATTTTACCATAGAGTGCACGACCAGTACAATATTTAACTTTGTTTAATCTTAAAATCTTTCTCTTTTTTCTAACACTTATGGACAGTAGAGTATTACCACATATATATATTCTTCTTTCTGGATATTTAAATTCTTGACCTAATGACCTGATTATTACAATATTTTTCCAGTGTCCTCATCAGAGATTTGAGCCTCCTCTCCGTTGTATTTCTCGATCTGGTCTCTTCTTTCAGGTTAATGTCCAACTCAATCAACTTCCAAATATTCAAAAACAACTTAACAACCATTTTCTCACATATCGAACTCAGAGAAATAGATTGAGAAAGAAAAAACCTTGTATTTCATTCACTCCTGAGCACATTAGTCATTATGCTCGAGAATTTTCATTAGCTGATTCGATGTGCTGGAAATTTCTGTGAGATGAGTGTAGGCTTGTGTGTTCGCGTCGGATAATGTTCCGATCTGAGTAGATGTGCCGGAGAATGTTACTACCTAAGTGCGGGTGGTGGTGAAAATTAGTTTTTCGGCAAAGAAGTTGTGCCAGAGGCGGGACTGGATGGTAGAGTGGCGCTGGACAATGTTGATGGCGGAGATGGGGCGGCCACTGGCGTGTTTAGGTGGTGGGTTGTGGCGGGGTGAGGTTTCCGGCGTAGTTCAAAGAAACTACTATTTGTGTGTCTTGTTGGAATGGGTAGACAGAGAATTCAACCCAAATTTATTTCATGGGATCGACTTCCCCAAGTTTCTCCTATCTTTTGATTGGTTAGAAATAGTAGAGATTGACAACATGCATGCCATAATTATTTAATGAAAAAGGAAAAGTGGTGCTTGAACCAGAGAGAGCAAAGGTTCAGGAGTGGTACCACATGCCACGACTATACAATTTTACCATAGAGAGCATGGGAACGAATATAGTATTTAGCCTTTTTGATTCTTGGAATCTTTCTCTTGTTCCTAGCATTTGTGGGTGTGGAATATTACTGCTGTATACATTCATCATTATGGATATTTGAATCCATGACCTACTGAGGTGTTGAGAATATTACACTCATTTATTAACATAATTAAAAAAAATTAATGTGAAGAATATGGAAGAAAAAGAGCGGCTATGGCTTATTTGAAAGTACTCACATAATTATGTATTTGAAAAAAATGTCCATGTACCCCTGACTACTTATCTAGCTATGTGCTTATGTAGCCCTTTTAAGAAAGTGTCTGCATATCACTTGATTGAAATTAACTTCTTATTTCATACCTCTAAAATCACAAATTCAGTGTAAAACTGAATTATATTTTAATTATTTTAAATAGTATCAGTAAATACAACACCAATTGTATCAAATAATATTTTGTGTGGGATGGGCATGTGTGTGTGCTCCAAACATCAAATTAAATAATTCATACCAAAAAATGTATATGAATTACATATATGTATATTAATAATTTATAAATTTAACCTAGATTGTCAGATTCATATGTTTAAATTGACAAAAACGATTTTACTTTCTTACAAATTTTATTCTATCATCAGGAATATATGGCTTCATGAGTTAGCTAGATCCCCTCCATATCGCACTCCAATCTGAAACTATTTTCATTAATTTCCCCACTAAAAAGTCAGGGTAAGTTTTGAGGGATAATAGAGAGCGCAAGTAATAGTTGACTCCAAATGAATTTGAAGGCCGGCTAACGGCATTTTGGCAGAGCGATGTCGAATAGGACTTGGGAATATGCACTTTCGTTCACCCACTTTCACTGGTTGAATATGGATGAAATCTAAGGTTCTTGCTCAGCTTTATTATCTAAATATATATCAATAAAAAATTGTATTATCATAAATATAATGCAAAAATGAATAAAATTATTAACATGTCCCTGAAAATATCATTAACTGTATGAAAACAACCGTCGCTGGGTTAGACTTTTGTGTGTGCATGTGTGCGTGGGTGCATGTATCAAATCAAGTACATTTTCTCACTAATCATATCAATGAACACACATTATGTTAATGAATATAAAAATATTCTACTACTACTACTATTATACTCCCACTGCTGTTACTTTGCCACAGAAGTTTTTGCCAAAATTACGTTAACGTGATTTTTTACTAATGCATACTAGTGTAATATAGTTTTGAAATCAGTGATAAAATATACTTTGCAAAGATAAAAATTATAAATTTGATGAAAAAATAAAATAAAATTAATCACTGATCAAGCATTTTATTTACTATTTCTCTTGCCAAAAAGCAACTAAAAGCGGAGGGAGCTATGTAAGTGTACATAATCATCAATTTTACAAGAAGTCATGTCCACCATACGTGAGTGTTTTGTTTTGTTTTTTTTTTGAAAATGTCGATTTGATCCTTCTAGGCCTGACATGTAAGTCAATTGTTCATTTATATTTTAGATGAGTACTCTTATTTTTCTTGGTGAAATTTGGTGATATGGGCTCTGGCCCATATCGAGGCTACGGCCCAGAGTGTAGCCCGGTCCATATGACGTCAGCTAGAAGCGTCATGATTCCGGACTTGGAGGCAACATCCTAAGGACAAATATGACGGAGTATCAACGGTTCCAAGAGTGGAAGGCAGCCCAACGAGTTGAAGCGGACAAGCCGCCTCCGGATCAACCAAGAGCGCCAAACCTAAACCCATACCCGGGCGGACATCAACAGCAGACCGCTGGTTTGAATCCGAACGCACCACCTTACTGGGGAGCACAAACCCAGCAGGGATACGGTACCCAGCAAGGTTATGGGATGGGTGCACCCGGAGGACAACAGCAAATGATGTTTGGGATGTAACCTGCCGGAGGACCCGGGGGTCAGCAGCAGATGACGTTTGGGATGCCGCCTGCCGGAGGATGATTCCCCGGGGGTTTTGGTTTTCAAACACCTTTCTGTCCGGATTCCATTGAAGACCGTCTTAATCGCCTGATCGGACGGAATGGGATCGGGCCGCAGTCACCTTGGGTTCCGGAGGTGTTGAGTTTCAAGTGGCCAGCCGGAACCAAGGCTCCGGACGGACTACCTACCTACAACGGAGAAGGTGATCCGGAGGAGTTCGTTCATACTTATGCAAGTATCATGATTGCTAGGGACATTCCGGAAGAGCTACAGTGTAAGATGGTGCCTTCATACCTGCGAGGCAACTGCTTAACATGGTTCAAGGGTCTGCCGAACGGTACGCTCCGACATTTTTGGGATTTCGCCATTGCTCTGGTCCGGCGCTATTCCGCTATGAAGCACACATTTGTGAACCTTGCCACGGTCCTGGCAATGAGGCAGCTTGAGACGGAGACTACCTGGGAATTCTACACCCGGTACATAGCTGCGACGATGAAGGTGGTGGACCGGCACTTGCAGGAGAAGGCCATCATCCACAACTTCGTCAACGGACTGAGGGACAATGCCTTCTACATCCAGCTCATGAAGAATATGCCTACATCATACTATCACCTCCAGTTGGTAGTAGAGATGCATTGCACGGTGCATGACGCCAACCAAGTCCGGATGACAACAGTGGGCTTTTTCGAGCAAAGGTCTCTCACAGTGACAGGGACCCAAACCACTGCTGCACGGACTCCGGCCCGGACGGATCAAGTCAGACGAGTACCCGCCCCGGCGACAGCAGCACCAGCACCGGCAGCCGCTGCTCGTCCGACCTACACCCCTCTCTCAAAGACCCGTACGGAGATCCTTGCGGTTCACCGAGGTTTGTTTACGGATCCACAACCCATTGTTGGCGTACCGGCACCAGCGAATGCGGACAAGTGGTGTGAGTTCCATAAGTCACACGGCCATACCACGGAGGGGTGCAGGGCGCTTCGCTCTGATATTGAAAGGTTAATCGGAGCAGGCCAGTTAAGAGATTGCGTGGCGGGAGAAGGACTCGGACGCCCGGCCCAAGCCTCGGCAGCTGCAGCCGGACAGGGTCGGAAAAGAAATAGGAACAATCGCCCCCGAGGGGGAAACCAAGCTAACCCGGCAAACCCGGCACCAAGACAGGCTGCACCAGCACAACCCCCAGCTCAGCCCCGGATGATCAATGTGATAAACGGAATCGTCGGCGACGGACTCTGTTCTATGACGGCGATCAAGGCCAAAAGCAGATACGTGCCTCTGGGTGAGATACAAGAAAAGAGGTTCAAGCCAAGTGAGACCATCACCTTTTCGGATGAGGATCCGGTACCCCCGCAGGTTCCCCATTCGGATCCAATGGTGGTAATGGCAGATGTCGAAGGAGTACTGATCAAACGAGTGTTCGTAGATGACGGTAGCAGTGTGGAGATCATGTTCGCGGAATGCTTTGATCAGCTCGGAATCGGACGACAAAACTTAAAACCGTGTCAGACCCCCCTTTCAGGGTTCACCGGACGGACCGTCCATCCGCTCGGAGTCATCCCTCTGAAAGTCACCCTGACGGATTTCCAGGACCCAACGAAGCGGGCCATGGTGGAGTGTAATTTCGCCGTCATTGATGCTGTTTCCCCTTACAACATGATCATCGGGAGACCGTGGCTGTCACAGGCACGGGCCATATGTTCGCCTTTCCACTTGATTATGAAGTTCCCCACGGAAAACGGTATCGCATCCGTCCGGGGCCACCAGCAAACCGCCCGGAGTTGCATGCTGACCGCCATCAATGATGCCCGGTCCGGGGAGGGCCAACCCAAGCTGTCCGCCTCGGACAAGGGAAAAGCCAAAGCAGACTTGGTAGGAGCCATCCATGGAGAAGCGCCGTCTTATGAAGTGGAGGATATGATGGTCGGGCAGAAGGGGGTAGTCAGTGTGGGGAAAAACATGCCGGATGATGTTAAGATGGAGTTACGAAACCTGCTGGCAGAATACGAGGATGTGTTTTCTTGGGGGACGGAGGACTTGACTGGCGTTCCGGAGGAGATCGCAGTCCACAAGCTCAATGTCTTTCCGGAGCTGAAACCAATCAGGCAGAAGAAGAGGCCCCTCGCCCCGGAACGCGTGGAGGAGATCCGGGCGGAGGTGGGTAGACTGTTGAGTGCCGGAATCGTGGAGGAGATATCGTACCCGGAGTGGATAGCAAACCCAGTTCTGGTGAAGAAGCACGATGGCTCTTGGAGAATGTGTATTGACTTCACAGACCTAAACAAATGCTGTCCGAAAGATAGCTATCCGCTCCCCTCCATCGATCAGTTGGTCGAGGCTATTACTGGTTACCAAGTGTTGGCATTCTTTGATGCGCACCGAGGGTACCACCAGATTACGATGGCCAAGGATGACCGTCCCAAAACATCTTTTATCACTGACTTTGGTACTTTTTGTTACAGGAAAATGCCTTTCGGACTGAAAAACGCAGGTGCAACATACCAGAGGATGGCGGACAAGCTGTTTCGGAACCAGATGGGACGGAACCTGGAGGTCTATGTTGATGACATGGTGGTCAAGAGCCGGACGTACGAGTCTTTTTTGTCCGACCTCCGGGAGATGTTCGACGTACTCCGGACGGCGAATCTCAAGCTCAGTCCAGGAAAAAGTACCATCGGAGTAGGAGCAGGGAAGTTCCTTGGCTACATGGTGTCAGCTCGAGGAATCGACGTCAATCCGGAGAAGATATCGGCCCTTATGGAGATGCCTCCTCCGAGAGAGGTGAAGGACGTACAAAAACTGACCGGGTCGCTAGCCGCTTTGAGCCGATTTCTCGCTCGGGGGGCTGAGAAGCAGCTCCCGTTTTTTAACATACTCCGTAGAGCCAAGCCGTTCGAGTGGACGGAGGCATTTGACCAGGCGTTCACGGATCTCAAGGCCCATCTAGCAAGCCTCCCTACCCTGTCCAAGCCGTTGCCCGGAGAAGAGCTTTTCCTCTACATAGCGGCGACGGAACACGCTATAAGCTCTGCTCTGGTCCGAGAAGATGGTAAGGTACAGCGTCCGGTTTACTTTGTGAGCAGGGCACTCCAGGGTCCGGAGACAAGGTATACCGCTTTGGAAAGACTGATATTGGCGTTGGTCCATGCTTCTCGGCGCCTCCGACCATATTTCCAAGGTCATCCGATCACGGTACTGACGAATCATCCGTTGAGACAGATCTTGCTGAAGCCGGAAGCCTCGGGCCGGATGATGAAGTGGGCAGTTGAGCTTGGAGAGCACGAGATCAAGTATCATCCCCGGAAGGCTATTAAGGGGCAAGCCCTGGCGGACTTTTTGGTGGAAATGACCGAACCTTCAGGAGAGCCGTCCGGATCGAAACCACCCTCTGACAAATGGAAGTTGCATGTGGATGGGTCGTCTCATGCTAATGGGGGCGGGGCTGGAGTCCTGCTTACTAGCCCACAAGGAATGGAGTACAGGTATGCTATCCAGTTCGCTTTCCGGGCAACAAACAACGAGGCGGAGTATGAGGCACTCCTGGCCGGACTCCGACTGGCATTGGAGATAAGGGTCACGGACGTTGAGGTGTACAGCGATTCTCAGATAGTGGTTCAGCAGGTGAATGGAGAATATGAGGCAAAGGAACGGAGTTTGCAGAAGTACCTTGAGGCGGTTAAGCCATTATTGGCCAAGTTCCGTGGCGTTACCATAACACAGATCCCTCGCGAGGACAACGGTAAGGCGGACGCTTTGAGCAAACTTGCCTCTTCTGAGATCAAGCCAGACGCGGAGAGCAACTTAATGATGGAGACCCTATCCGCCCGTAGTTATGACGTCCCACTAGTGGCAGCAGTGGAGGTGCAAAAGGAGTCATGGATGGCCCCCTTCTTCGACTATTTGCAGCACGGAAAGCTCCCGGAAGACAAGGCACTGGCACGGAAAATCCGACAGAAGGCACCGCACTACACCATAGTTGATGGAACCCTGCTCAGACAAGGATACCTCCAACCGTGGTTAAGGTGCGTAGACTCGGATGAGGCAGCCCGAATCGTGAAGGAGATGCACGAAGGACCGAACGGCAGTCACCAAGGAGCCCGGACCATAGCAATAAAGATAATGTGCACGGGCTACTACTGGCCGACCCTGTTTGAAGAAGCGCAGAAGTACGTCCGCTCCTGTGTACAGTGCCAAAGGTTTGCTCCGCTCATTCATGTTCCGCAAGAAGAAAGGGTCGGGATCACCGGCTCGTGGCCTTTTGATAGATGGGGCATTGATCTGGTCGGACCTTTCCCCTCCGCTCCGGGAGGATTCAAGTACCTGATAGTAGCGATCGACTACTTCAGCAAATGGGTGGAGGCTGAACCCCTTACAAACATCCGTGGTAGCACTTGCGTCAAATTTTGTTAGAAGAACATCATCTGCCGCTACGGAATCCCGAAGTACATCGTCACGGATAACGGAGCTCAGTTTGAAAATGACCCGTTTCGATCTTGGTGCAAGGAGTACGGAATTACGCAGCGGCTCACATCTGTTTACCACCCGCAGGCCAACGGTCAAGTGGAAGTTACCAACCGGACAGTGGTGAACGGACTGAAGACTCGCTTGCAGGGGGCACGAGGAAACTGGGTCGATGAGCTGCCAAGCGTTCTTTGGGCATACAGGACAACCGAAGGATCCGCAACGGGCCAGTCACCATACAGTTTGGTATACGGGGCGGAGGCAGTCATACCAGCGGAAGTGGGAGTTCCCAGTCTCCGGACCCTCACTTGGGATGAAGACCAAGCCGGACGAAGCTCTCCGCTCGGATCAAGCAGGCTGCTGGATCTAGACCTCTTGGAGGAAAAACGAGAGCAGGCAGCGCTGCATGAGGCCAAGGTCAAGGAGCGGATGAAGCGTTACCACGACAAGCGTGTCGGAAGGAAGCATTCGTCCCCGGAGATTGGGTGATGAGGAGGAATGATAAGAGTCTGAAGGAGGCCACTGGCAAACTGGCGCCAAACTGGGAAGGTCTGTACCGCGTCACAGCTTCATACCCGGGTGGGAGCTATGAGCTGGCGGATCAATCCGGACGAGCAATCCCTAGAAGGTGGAACATCACCAACTTGCGAAGGTTTTACGGAGCATCCTGAGTAGGTATGCTTTCCGATAGAGTTCTTTAATCTGTCTTTTCTTTTCAACAAGTATGTAGTTCCGGGTCCTCTGGCTAGGGTTGAGCCTAGGATTCCGTTCCGTCCTATTTACTATGTATTTGGCTCCGGCCGCATTTAGACAAAGGGTATGTCTAGCCGGAGTCCGATCATTTGAATGAAGAGTTGTCAAATTTTATACTTGTTCAATTTTACTATGTACTATTTTTCAATTCTGCACGATTATTAGAATCCTCCGGATCGTTTGGACAAACGGGCGGAGTGAGCAAAAACAAACAAATAAAATCCTCCGAAGTGTTTGAATAAACTAACAGAGGTAAGCAAAACAAAAGGACAAAATAGTTTGATCAAACAACAAGGAAAAACGCTTGAATAAGCTATCTCGACATACAAAGAAATCACATTTGAATAAATGATACAATTGTGCAATCTGCTACGTCCGGACGGACGCAGATACAAAAGAAAAATAAAACCTATCTATTTGGGCCACGGTATATCCCAATCGATAGGAGGAGAGGTGGGCTCCGGAGTAGGAGGCTCCGGAGTAGGAGGTAACATAGCTCCGTTTTCTAGAGACGGAGGCCTTGGGTCTTGAGCCCTTTCCTGGTTCAGGACAGTAGGAGTCCGCTCCGGAGTGTCGTCTTCAAGATTGTGAACCTCATTCCCACTGCTTTGACCCACTGGCCCTCGATACGGAAAGGGAGGAATGGGCGGAAGTTCCGATGGACCAGCTCCATCCGGATCGGAGCCAAAGATCTCGTCAGAGTGAGAATCGGAGGACTGCATGGTCTCCTTGGTGGCTTTGGCCTTCCCTTTGCCCTTGACCGGAGGACCAGCTCGGGACGGACGGAAGGGATTCTGGCTCGGATATCGCGAAGGAGAGCGAATCCGAACAGGGACTTGGGGACGGCGAGTTGGTTGAATGCTTCTTCCCCTTCCCCTTGCTGCCTGCTGGGCACCCCTTCCCCTTCCCCGTGCTGCCTGCTTCGCCATTCGGTTAAGGACACAGTTGAGGCCCCGACTGTTCCCGCCACGAGCATTCTGACTCCCCCGGACGCGAGCATTCTGGACCCCCCGGAGACGAGCTTGACGTCGCCTCGCCAATTCGGCTAACTCCCTAATGATAAAGGGACGGATGATGGAGGCATCTTGACGGAGCCGCTCTACGCGACGGGCAGACTCTTCCGGATCGACGGAAACCTGGATGCCAGTATACCTCTCGAAGGTGAAGTCTATCGCCACCTGGCTCGGAATGAGGGTCAGCGAGGGAGGGAGAGTACTGCCAGCATGCATCCGCTTCCACCATTCAACAGCCTCCTCGAATGCAGGACGGTATGGAGACTCCCGATCGTTCCATCCCAACTTAAACATCCGGACGATCAAAGCACTGACGTCGCGAGGGAAGTTGCGGTATATGGTCGGGGTGACGAGTCCGAGGCGTAGTCCGGTCAAATGGTATGAAAGTTGCAAGGTCATCAGATTCTCCCGGAGGACCATCACCCGGCCGGCAAGCACTTGATTTTCTTCTTCAAGCTTCAGATAATCTCGTTGAAAATCAGTCCGGCTGGCCAACCACTTCAACTTCTCGGCATAGAATGGAAGCAAGGACCAAACTAAATCCAACTCAGTTTTCAGCTTGGCCTTGTAGTCTTCATGCTCCGCTTGCAGCATGGAGATCGTCTCGTCCGCATCACTGGTCGCGCTGATCCGCTCTCGAGCAAAATCCCGACACTGGGACAGAGTGCCGAACTCCTCTGATATCTCTCGGAGGCAAGCGGCCAAGGTTGGGATATCCTGAAACTCTTCCATTAGGGACTCCATTCCGGATTGGATGAAGAGTTCGCGAGTCCGCTCCCCACCCATCGTCCATCCGGAGAGTTCCGCCTCCAACTCCGCGCACCTAGGACACGGAGGGCTCGTAGAATGAGAGCTAGCTGATGAACGATGGTCATGTGAGTCACCGGTCCGGAGAACCGGATTCGGACCTCGGGGCTGCGGACAAGTAAAAATGCAATGAATACGAGAAAATAAAACACAAGTATGGGAAGAAGGAAAGACTCGTTTCATAAAAGGGTAGAAAGATTACATTATCCGGAGGGTTGTCATCCCCATCCGAGTCCTCGCTATTGTCCTTCCTACACTAAACAATAGAAGATCAGACCTATCCGGATGAAAGCTATTACACAGAAATTAAAAGTTAAGGAGTGCGCTCTACATCAGAGTCCTCGCTGCGGTTGTTGTCATCATGACCGCCATCTCCTTCCTCATCGTCCCCGAACCGGGCATCGCCGCCATCATCCTCATTGGCGTCCGGAGATCCGTACAGCTGGAGCACTTCCATGTACTTGGGCTTGACAGGAGACTCCGGATCAGCCTTCTCCGGATCAGTCTTCTCCGGGACGGGAGGCACCTCAACCTGCAGGTTAACCAGGCCCTCGTTGAAGGCGCGGACTGACTCGGCTGAGACTGAAGCCGGGCTTTCCTCCGGATTAGCATCGAACACCGCTAACACGGAAGGCTGCATCTTCTCGACCCCTCCGCGATAAAACTGGTCCAGATCATAGTTGTATTTGGCCTGGGCGTCCGGATGATAGTAGAACTTGGTGAACGCCTCCCTCCGGACCTCCAGAACCCAGCCTCGCATCTTCCTATAGACTTGATGGGCTGCGAGTTTGTTGGATTCGAGACATAGACCCTGCAGGTTCTTCTCGAACGCTTCGCTCCGGAGCACCTTATCCGTAAAAGCGACACAAAGATCGCGCTGAGCGCCCGGAGAAGAAAGGTCCTCCAACTCCTGAACCCGGGTCTCAGCTCTGGCCGCCCGTGCCTCGGCCTCGGCTGTCCGGGCCTCTGCAGCAGCCAGCTCACGGGTCAGGTTCCCCCTTGTCCGCTCCAGCCCACTTATCTTCTGGGATAGCTGAGTATGCATGGCGTGATAGGCCTTGTTGATGGCCGCAGAAACACCCGTAGTAGCGATAAGATAAGCGGCAAAGTCCTACAAAGAGTTAAGTTAGACAAACCATCCACTAAATGGGCAAAAAATAAGCAACAAACGAGGTTCTACCTGGCTGGTCCGGCCAGAAGCATAGCTACTGTCCGGGGTGTCCTTGTTCGCGGAGAGGTCCGGAATCTCCACCTGCTGGACGATCTGCTTCGCGGACGAGTGCTGGCCCATTTCGGTCCGCCCAGTTGTTTCGATTTCGCGGCGATGGGACGGAATCCTCCTCCTCGGCTTCTTCGACAGCGGGAGGTCATCATCCTCATCGGTGGACGGAGGATCCTCAAGGGTGATGGCAGCAGCTCGATTGCCAGCCCCGCCGCCCGAAACGGAGGACTGTTTGTTACCAGCTCCGCTGCCCGAAACGGAGGACTGTTTGTTTGCTGTCTGTTGGTCTGTTTGTTTCGCGGACACAGCCGCGATTTTCTTCAAGGCCTCCGCCTTGGCCTTCTCTCCCGCAAGCAGCGCTAATTGGCGCTTCCGCTTCTTCTCCTTGTCCTTCTCACCTTCTTCAGTGTCTGGGGTTTTCATGCCGGTCCCCGAACCGGTTGTTGGCTTCTCCTTGTTTGCAGTTTTTGTAGTTCCGGGCGGGGGATTTCCGCCCGTGTTCTTGTTCTTGATGGACCCGGACCGAGGGTCTACACCCGCCTCGATTTCAGGGTACACTGCAAACAAACAGAAGGAGATGAGTGACAAGAAGCATAAAGCAAGGAACGGAACAAAAGAGACTTACAAGATGTGTCCCGGGGGAAGTAGTAGCGGCACCGGGTATAGACGACCTCCTCATACGCCATCAATGGGAAGATGTACTTCCCGTTGATCCAAAACTTGTTCAGATCAATTTGATTGAGGCTCAGTTTGTTGATGTCCGCTACGTCGACGCCGTCCGGACGGAATACCTCCTTATCCTCTTTCTCCCTCTTGCCATTCCACACGGGGCACGGATACGTATCCAGGTTGAAGATGAAATAGTTCTTCTGCCAGTTTGCGTAATAGTCATGGCGACCCTTGCTGCAGTCCTTCACCCCTTTCCGCTTCTGGAAAGTGAAGACCTTCTCGTCCTTTGTGGCATCCAAATGATAGAAGGACCGGAATAAGTCAAGGGACGGGGTTATGTCGCACCGGTAGCAGTTCAGCAAGAAGGCCCGGACGACGGCGATGCAGTTAGGCTGAAGCTGAGCAGGGGAGATCTGGTAGTGCTCGAAGATGTCCAAAAACAGCTGGGGAAGGGGGAAAGTGATTCCATAGAAGAAGTGACTCCGGGGAATGGCAGCGACGGTTGTATGGTCCCCGTCGAACGGTGTTAAGCGGGAGTCAACGGAAATAGGAACCACCATAGCTCGGACTAGCTCCTTGACAGTTGAATCGATATTGATAATCTCTCCGGGCTTCGGATCATCGATTTCTGGCTCAGGGTTAACCCCTATCGTGACATCAACACCCTCAGCAGACATTATGATTGAAGGAAGAGAAAGAGTGAAAAAGAAGAAGTATTTTGAAGAAAATACAGAAGGATGAGGTTAGCAGAGATATCACAGCAGAATGAAAAACAGGAGATGGGAAAAGTGAAAAGCGAAAATGATGGAAACAACTCACTATTTATAGACATAAAACTGATAAAAAAAGGGGGGAGCGAGTCCCGAGGCGACATGATTGCTCTCTGGAAAAAAGAGAAAATGAATTTATTTGGGAAAGGAAAAGCAAAACTTTTTTAATTGACAGCGCATTTATGGCGCAGCAAGCACGCATCATTAATGCGCCTTAAAAGCACGCGCACAAGAAGTGCAAACGGCAAGCGCGTACCCAGACGCACCTGGGCAGGTATTGGGCTCCCGGGACGGACTGCGTGCCTCCGTCCGGATCCAACAAAGAAAAGAAAAGCGTTCGTGATGAGACACGGGATCCCTCCTCCGGATCGCTCTTCCGGACGGATCCCATGTCTCGGAGGGCTAGTGGTGATATGGGCTCTGGCCCATATTGAGGCTACGGCCCAGAGTGTAGCCCGGTCCATATGACGTCAGCTAGAATGGCGCTATCCGGGGACAAGGGGACATGAATATGACCTGTCTCCGGGTAAGGACAAAAGGACAGGACCACTACCTCTGGGTTGGAGGCTGACCGCTCACAACTATAAATACAGCTTTGGACTTGTGGAGAAAGGTATGTTCTATCAGATAAAAACTCTCTCAATATATCCTTATTCTCTCTCCTATTCAAAGGCCCCTCTTTCATCATCACGCCGGAGTAGCTATCCTCGGGATACTCCGGGGCGTTGTTTTGCAGGGCTTTAGGTGAGAGCGCGCGGAGCACGGACAAAGTCTCATCCGGGCCGGAGACTCGTCATCATCCGGGCCGGGACTGGAAGCTGGTAGCATCAAAATTTATGGCTCACTACCTAATAACTATTTCAACTTTTATTTAATTGGTCATATTTAAATCTTCAAACGGAATTATAGACTTTAGACAGTTTTTTCGTGAAACTTAAGTACAATACTAATAAATGATTAAATATAAATACATATCACATTTACCATCAAATTTATTAAATATTCTAATATATATACTCATAAATAATTTCACATTATATATATAGATCTTCAGATTTCCTCAAATCCCCCCAAAATTATTTTTTGTCGAATTGAAGCGAGTAATCCATAGACAGATAAATTAATGTTCATTTCCATTTTGTTTTTTTGGGCCTAACAAACTTTTCTCAACTTCCTCTGTTTTAAATGTTAATTTGCTTCATTTTCAAGTTAAAATCTTTTAATAATTCCAAAGGGTTTTCTATACGTACGTCTCTAGATATTTTTTTCGTGTTTGCCTGCTTTAATTTATATCAAGAAATATACTTTTCCTAATTTCAAATGAATTAGTGCACGATGAAATCAATGTATGCCAATTTATTATAACTAGTTTTAATGTCTATTGTGCAAAATTCGTGCAAGATTTATAGTGTGAAAATAGATGATGAAAAGCACCATTATTCATTAAGTGTATTTTGCAAAAAAAAATGACATTTTAGTAAAAATGCAACACTAAAAAAGACACTTTGCACCTTGATTAAAAAAACATTAAAAACTGATAATCTTTAAAATTGTTATTATAAATAGCTATAAAAAGATTTTCTTTAACTACAATAATACTCGTACACGACATATATATACCCTTCCATTAGTAATTTAGCTTGTTTGGGAATACTGAAAAATAAAATCATCTTTAATTGCAAAGGAAAATATAATGTTCATATGCACATGAAATCATGAAGCTTAAACCAATATATATATATATATATATATATATATATATATATATATATATATATATAAATTGATCTCACGAGGCGGAATTCGAATTCAAAATACAACGAATCTTACCGCTTTTTTTATTTTTTTAAAGATTAAACCACCATAGGCGGGGGGTTTTTATTGACACCCCAAACCTTCTAACCATTAAAGGCATATGTATGAGTTTGTACAAGACTGAGTATGTAACTCATATGCTACAGAAGAATAACCATCTGGCTATTTTTAGATACTAGTTATATGGATTTTATAGAGCCATTCTTGCATCTATATACTTTGGGGAGCATGTTAGTGATTGAGCCAGCAAAGGTCAAAGCACAAATCTGCCACCCAAAGATAGAAAACAAGAATGGATATCCATAAAACTAGTCTAGATTTGCCAAAAGAATTGCTAATCTAGCTTTACAAAATATGCTATATATATGTCATTTTCAGACCAAATCTTTGTTAACTGTGATGCTTCATTGTAATCCTACGAATCTTACCGCTTAAAACACGTGACATTCGTCATAGATTTCCCCAGTTAGTTATGGTGCTTAACAGTGAAGTTGACGGAGAGTTGGTTGAATCTGGTGCTATTACTATTCCTTATATTCCTCAAAGCCTAATATTATTAATGTATTTTAGAGAAGACCTCAGTTTGGTATTAAGGTAAATGTAAATGCTGTTTGGGTAAATAGTAAAGACGGCATTGGTATAATTATTAGAGATATTCATGATTTCATTATCCAAGCTAATGCCTGCTATATATAGACTCAGATACACCACTACTAGCTGAAATTCTTGCAATTGAGGTTGGTATTAAAACTTCCCTATTCCTCAATAAATTTAACCTAGATTTTCGGGTCTATACGTTTAAATTGACAAAAACGATCTTATTCACTTACCAACTTTGTTTTATCATCAGGAAATATATGGTTTCATGAGCTAGACCCCCTCCATCTCGTAGTCCAGTTCCGCAATTATATTCATTAATTTCCCATTAAAAAGATGGGGTAAGTTTTTGAGGGATGATGGAGCTGAGTGCAAGTAGCGCGTGACTCCGATGGAGCTGAGTGATCTTGTCACTGATTGATTAGCACGGCGGGACTTAAAAAACCCGCCGTGCAAGGTACGTTTACCGCATCGAAAAAGTTTTGATGGATTCAGAAAATGATTCGACAGATATCTGTATTGATCTTTTCAACTACATTGTGTTATCCATATAATTCCCATCCTTATCTTAAAAATCCTGAATCCTTATCTTCAAAATTCTCATCTTTTTTCATCCCCATCAATTGTGTTTTTCCAGACAGCAGCAAATGGTTGGGTGCAGAGAGGGGATTGCAGGGCAAAATTGCTTTCTCCTTGGAACAGCTGTGCAAGGACAATGATGCTATTGCTTTGGCTGTGGGAGCAACAAAGCCAAGGTTAGTTGATTTCAGATAGAATTTCCCACCCTTTTGTGGATATACTATTGTTGTCTTGATGCTAAAAAAAGTCACAAGCGTTGTTGTAGAGACCTTCTTGTTTTCGAGCGGGAGCTCTCAAGTGTCTATTTTTCCATGGAGTTTCTCCACGCCAACACCAAGAGCTTAATCGACAGCAATTTGGAGAATGGTAATTACATCTCAGCAAAGGGAAAGAAGGTAGTGGTCATCGGTGGTGGTGATACAGGCACCGACTATATTGGCACCTCCATCAGACGTGGCTGCACCAACATCGTCAATCTGGAGCTTCTTCCTCAGCCTCCAAACACCAGGGCTTGCCAGGTTCAAAGTTGCGATCTTGGGGGCTTCTGGAGGTATTGCGATTTCGCCGGCCGAATCGGCCGTTATTTTTTTTTATAAAACTCATATACATTTCCGAGTTCGGAAATGAGTTTTTCAGAATGGTTTTGGAAATCAGAAATTAAAAACACGGCGGGGAAAAACCCGCCGTGCTATACCCGATTCCTCGTTGTGCATCTACTTAGTTCCACTTTTGAATTTCTCTTATTGAATCCGAGTAAAATCCAAGGTTCTTGTACAACTTTAATATATAAATATATCGCTAATGAATTATCTTTTTATAAATTTAGTTTAAAAGCGAATATTATTATAAACATGTCCCTGAAATATAATTAATTGTACAATACCAACCGTCATTAAATAAGACTTTTGTGTACGCGCGTTGGTGTTTGCGTCAAACATCAAATAAAATAGAATTTCTCACTAATCAAATCAACAAACACACATTCTTTAAATGAATTAAAAAATATTCTGCTACTACTTTAAAACACCCTTGTTCTGTTACTTTGTCACATAAGACTTTTCCAATAATATTTTGAATATAAATTTGTACTATTACTTTGCAGGACTGTTTTATTACCCTTTATAGGCTTTTAGGTCATGAGGATGTTGGGTTAAAACCTAGGTGATGGTGGCGGTGCGGTCTGTAAACATTGCATGTGTTCTCCTCACACCATCTACAAGTAATCTCAAAACATCAGTAACCGGCAAACATTCACTAATCAATAATCAGTTATTAGTAATCTCTGATAGTTTGAATATTGTACATAATTTAGGCGATTTATTTTATCCTTGTGTACAAGCAAGTTAAGGTTTAGAGCATAAATATTTCTTTGGGGTAAACTATATATCACCACAATGACATAATGACTGATATACATGGAAAATATGTTGTATTTATTTGTTATGTTTTTCCTAAACAAATTTTACTTTTTACAGATGTAGAATTAAATTTTAAAAATCAAGTCGGGTGTGTGCAACGCACGACAGTGGCAAGCTAGTATAACTCAAAAGAATGTACGTGCAATTTAACTTTTTATTATAAGGCAAAATATTAAAACAAGTAACATATATACAAATGATTCTCATTTCTCAGAATTTCGCAACACAGATTGGTCTGTTTTGAGTTTTGATTAGACCGACACGGTTGTTTGAATTGATCACTAATGAATTATGTTATTATAAATTTAGTGTAAAAGTGAATAATAATATAAACATGTCCCTGAAAATATCATTAATTGTACAATAGCAACCAACATTGAATTAGACTTTTATGTGCGCGCGTGGGTGTTTGCGTCAAACATCAAATAAAATAGATTTTCTCACTAATCAAATCAACAAACACACATTCTTTAAATGAATTTAAAAACATTCTCCTACTACTCTTATACTCCCATGTTCTGTTACTTTGTCACATAAGACTTTTCCAAAAATATTTTGAATATCAATTTGTACTATTATATGATGAGTAATAATATATACTAGTGCAATATAGTTTTGAAATCCATATAACACATATTTTTTAAATACTAAAATTATAATGTTGATTAATAAATATAATTAAGATCATTGCTGGTCAAACTTGTAGTTCACTATTTTCCTTGTCACAAAATAATGGAAAATTCAGGTTTAGACTTGCTATGGGCATAAATATTTCTCTCTGGTAAACTATATATATCACCACAATTGACACAATGACTGATATACATAGAAAGTATTTTGTATTAATTTTTTATGTTTTTTGTAAACAATTTTTTATTACAGGATGTAGAATTAAATTAAAAAACCAAAATATAAATTAAGTCGGGCGTGTGCAACGCACGACAGTTGCACGCTCAAAAGAATGTTCGTGCATTTTAATTTTTTATTATAAGGCAAAAATTTTAAAACAAGTAGCATATATACAAATGATTCTCATTTCTCAGAGTTTTGCAACACAGATTGGTCTGTTTTGAGTTTTGATTAGACCGACACGGTTGTTTGAATTGATCAGCCTAGGTCATCAAATGCTTAGATCTAACAGAGAACCTAGCTATCTGCAGGATATAACAATTAATATGAACCTAAGCAATACTCACCAAACACTTACGTTACGCTCTATCAATGTGTGAAGATAGTTGTTATTGATCTCACAGGGTCTTATTAGTTGATGTTTATATGCTTTTTTGGTACTGTATTTGTTTGAAAAACATGGATTTAACACTTTATTTTGTTGTTGTGTGTTGATTATATCAGCATATATATTTTGGATGATGATAATTTAACTGGCATAGTACATGCAGTTCGTATCTTATTTATTTGTAGTCGATGTCGTGTTCGAAATCCTTACCTAGATATTTTTTTCGTGTTTCTCTGCTTTAATTTACATCAATAAATACCTTTTCTAATTTCAAATGGATTAGTGCACGATAAAATTAATGCACGCCAATTTATTATAGCTAGTTTTAATGTTTGTCATGCAGTGCAGCATATATAATGTGCAAAATTTGTGCAAATTTTTTTATTGAATTGATAATGCGCAAAATGTGCGAAAATTGATAATGAAAAGCACCATTATTAATTTATTGTATTTTGCGAAAAATAACATTCGAGTAAAAACAAAACACTAAAATAAACACTACATATGCACCTGGATTTTTAAAAACACTATTCACTGATAATCTTTGACTACATTAATACTCCAAGAAGACATACACATCTACCCTTCCATTAGTAATTTAGCTTGTTTGGGAATACTGAAAATTAAAACAATCTTTAATTGCAGAGGAAATTAAAATGTTCTTATTTGCACATGAAAAAATATAGGAAATCATGAACCTAGAACCGATATATAAAAATTGATCTCCCAAGGCGGAATTCGAATTTAAAATAGATTTCATCGGTTATTCATATATACCTGGCGAAAATGAAATAAAATTTTAAAAAAATGAAAAGTTGACGAGGGAGCTAAGATGGGAAATGAATGTGTGCAAGATCGTGTTTGTAACAGAAATATAGTTTCCAAGTAAACTAGGTTAAAAGTTAGTTTATGAGGGCCATCAAGTGAAAAGGTTAACAATGAACATGTAACTGTTTTATTGTGCTGATCGAATTTCTAAATATATAATGATACACGAAAAACTAAATTAATATAGTCTTCTTGTGATAAAAGAGTAAAATTAGATGCCGATTTCACTATATAATCATCCCTAGTAGACATTTTCGAGTACCATATGTGAATTTAAAAACATTAAAAAGTATTAAAAATCCAGAACATCTACATGTAAGGCCAAAAGAAATGAGAGTGGATGAAAATAATATATTGTTGCTTAAAAAAAATTCCAATTCTATCCATAAAACTTCAAAATTATGGAGCCATTATTCAAGATTGAGGTCATCCATCGGTTCAACATGCACTTCTTGCAATCTCACCGCCTTGATCTCTGCATTGACGCGTAGATCTTCGCATAGTTGCGGAGGATCTTGGCATTGAGTCGGAGGATCTTGGCATCAACACCATTTCCACAGTGCTCATGTTTTGGTTTTGTAGCAACGCTCTAAACCAAAAATCTCCTCTTCGACGTCAAGCTTGTTGTACCGTCTGTTCCAGCCCGATTGATCTCCATACTGATTTTGCATATACACAATCAAAGAACGAGTAGGAGGTAGTGCTATTTCATTCCAAGCAAAGTGGGCAAGAGAGGGTTCACACAAAGCACAATATAAAGATATAAAGTGTCATTAGAGAGAGCCAATTCTAATCATCCAATTTTCTCTCTACAATATTCTCTCCCTACTCATCATCTATTATGTCCCCGTTATTTAGTTCAAGGCTGAATGACTGTCACTTGTAGTTTTTCTGGTACGGAGAAATATTCCGCAATGTAGTATCTCTCAAACTGTTTCCTATTATCATGAGTATGGAGTGTCGCGATACATCACAATTCTCTCATATGCATACGTTACAATATTTCATTTGGTACGTACGTCGCCACTCCAGTTCAAACCTTTTGCTTGATAATTTTTATGTAATGCATGTATTTGTATTGTTTTATTTAGATCTCTATATATTGTTATTTAATATTTATAGTTTCTATCATCTTAAAACGATTTAATTTTTTGGTAGAAAAATATTTGCGTCTTGAATTCTGAAAGTTGTCGAAGTTAAATGCAAAGTCACATTTGATATCTTTTGCAATAAAACCGTATTTAATTAATAGAATCTAACATATTAGACTTGATTCTCGATAGTGAAGCTCGTCAAAATGGATTCGTTCCAAATGCTCAAGAAAGTGACTTGCATTGGAGAGTAGCAAATTACTTGACTCTTTTAGGGAAATTAATTTGGATTCTAATTGAGATTCTAACTGTAGTATAAATTCGAATTGGTTCCTTTTTAATCTCAACCAGCCATTTAGATCATGAATTTGTTACATGTTAGTATTTGGGCACAATAGAGTACCCCACTCAAATATATGTAAATTTCACTTAAACGTACTAATATTTATTGATTTTAATCAAATTGACCCCAATAATTTGAATGACAATGGGGTAAAAAGAATTATTTGGTATGAACAAAACTAAATTATCATATGTAAACTTATTTGAATTACAAAATTACCAAACCAAATAATTAGGTATCGTTGTGTATATCTTGATCTCTCTATATGTTAATAAAACGTGCAGTTTGCGTGCAAATGATTTATGTTATGTTGGGTTGATGAATTCAATTCTAAAATGCTAAAGTATCATATTAAATGTATAAATTAAATATCTTTTGTAGTAATAACGTTAGTTATATATGGTCTACCACAACTAGATTTAAGACTTCTTTATAGTACCTTAACCCGCTGTTTTGACCAAATGTTGTTTCCTGACATGTTACCATTATTTTAGGATACTCTAAGATCCAAGCCGTCGGAGAATCAAGTGATGAAAAGAGCTACATTGATTTCAATCGCGACAACGACATTTATGTACATCATTTGCAGAACTGTCGGATATGAGGAACTGGACCTATATGAAGGCCGTCAAAGCGATACTTGGTAAGCTGTTGAATTTGTACATGACTAGTTATAGATATTTATTAACTTTTTCGTATCTTTTCTTCAGGAGAGAAGAGTGCCATATTCTGTGGAACTTTCAAGTACAGCGTGCTGGTGTGTGGAATGACTGCCCTCATCATCATCACTTCTTCCAGCATGGTGTAAGTACACTCTTTCTTACAACTCTTACTTGTATGTATTTTAGAAGAAACAACTTGTTTTGTAAATGTTTGTAGTTTAGTATAAACACCCAACTTTTTACAACATTGGGGTTCAGCGTAAGTTGTTTATATTTAGAACAAATAACTTGTTTTATACCCTTTTGTGTTTTAATATGAACACCTAATTTTTAGTAAATTTGGGTTTTACCATAACTTGTTTGTACTTTAGCACAAATAGTTTATTTTTTAAAGCTTTTTTTGTATTAGCATCCTAATTTTTAGTAAATTGAGGTTCAACATAACTTGTTCATATTTTTGAACAAACACCATGTTTTTTAAGCACCTAATATTTTTTGTAAATTTGGGATTCAGATTAGCTTGTATGTAATTTGGAACAAATAGTTTATTTCTTTAGCTTTTTATGTTTAAGCATAAACACCCTAATTTTTTATAAATTGTGGTTTCAGCTTAACTTATTTATGTTTTAGAACAAAGACGTTGTTTCTTACTTTTTTGTGTTTTAACATAAACACCCTTATTTTTATTAAATTGAGGTTTCAGTCAAACTTGTCTTTATTTTAGAACAAACGACTTGTTTTTTAGTGTTTTTGTTTTAGCACAAACACCATATTTTTAGTAGAATTGGAGTTTCAGCATAACTTGTATTTATTTTAGAACAAACAACATGTTTTTTAGCTTTTACGTTATAGCAAAAACACCTTTTTTTAGTAGAGTTTTCAACATAACTTGTATTTATTTTGGAACAAACGGCTAGTTATTTAGATGTGTGTATTTTAACATAAATACCATAGTTTTTAGTAGATTGATATTTCAGATTAATTTTTTATCCATATTTTAAAATAAATAAATTATTTTAAGTTATGTTTTTAAATAAAAACTAATAAAGTACAAAGTAATTCAGCCCAAATATTGGGCCTGGGGCCTGGAGGCCATAAAATACAGCCTAATAAATAATTTTCCCAATCCCGACTTGGGCTAAAGGGTTAAATGAATAATCTCGCTAAATGCATTAATGAATATTTTCTTAAAAATTCTTAAAGATCATATGTAAATATAAATGAATAATCACCACATTTCATAAGATATATATATTAAAAAGATTTTTTTTCAATCAATAATGTTCATGCAATAAATCACTCTCTTGCAAAAAAGGTGTCTATAGTTTTTTGCTCTTTTTTCCCATCAAAATTCATATCAACCTTGATTTTTTTTTAACGAAACAAAATTTCTGGAGTATTCAGCTCGTGTTGTAGAGAGTAGTTTTGTAAGGTGATCATTACTTGATATGTACTTAGTCCATATACATACCTTAGTTTGTAATGTATGTTAGATACATTTTCTAACACTTACAATGCATACCATGTATTTTGTTAGTAGTTTTAAATATAATGCACATGTGTACATTTTTGTACTTAGTACACATATACATACAATACATGTTATACTAGTATAATTTCTTCAATACTATATAAATGAATAATTTATTCATTTATCGATAAATGAATAACCTCGCTAAATGAATATTTTTATGATTGTCCCCAGAGTATTCATTTATCGAGATTTAACTGTATATCAAAAAATTTGTACAAAAGAATAATAATTAAAAATATTCAAAAAACTATTAAATATAGAAATACATAATTTCTCCAAATGAATATAAAAAATCAACTTGTAACCAACACCATCACCCAATATTTATTATATATATACTTTTAGTACATTCATGTATCAAAAACCATAAATTCAAGACTTAAGTCAATCTTACGTGATTTAATATTAATTTAATGCATAACTAGAAACAAATTAAAATTGTAAATTATATTTTATAGGGCTGTGAAGAGATTTGATTGTTTCCATCAGCATCACTTGCGAGGGCACTGTCATAGCTACAACAATCGTTACATAATCATCTTTGGGGCGATTCAGGTGATTCTTAGTCAGATCCCGACATTCAGCCGCGCGACTAGCCTTTCTTTCGATGATTGGGGCTGCACTGTCGATTATATACACACTTATAGGTCTCGGACTGACAGTCTATGAGCAAAAAAATCCGGTATCGATCTAGCCTTATTCCCAGAAACAAATATGGGTGGGAAGAATCGCCGGAAAACATGATGAGGTATGGCCAAAAGCCGATAAAGAAAAATATCAGAACGGGTAAGAAAAGGATGATGAAGAAGAGCAGAATACTCTTCTTACATGGAAAGTATGGAAAAGAAGAGCAGAAGGAGAGATTATGGAACATGATTGTAGTATTACATGGTGGGAAACTGGTATGACTTTGGATGAAAATTTGGAGTGCAGAGAGGCTGCTAACTATATAAAGAGAGAGAACATGCATATTCTGGAAACTCACAATAGTTGTGACTTACCCACTATTCTCAGAGTATTTTCATTAACAGCAAGAGAGTGTGCATGAGTCAACACAAAAGCAACAAGAGCATGTAGTGAAATTCACATATATAATGATGCATCACATATATAAGACCTGATTGATTATCGAAGAAAAATATCAAGGTGGACAATTCAGTGAAACTAAATTTTGCACATTGTGCACGCTAATTTATTATAACTAGATTTAATGTCTATCATGCAATGCAGCACAATGTGAAAAATAATTAAATAAATTTAGATCATCTGTTACGTACTTTGTTCTTTTTAATTTTGAGGGGTGTTATATTATGCCTCCCCAAGTGAAAGAAAAAATATAGAACAATACTCTCACAAAGTGAAGGCGATTTGTAAGACTATAAATGCTCTCTATATCTTGATCAAGTAGTAACTAAAAGTTAGAACGGCTTGTGTAAATCTAATCCATAATGAAAAAAGGAAATGAAAAGATAGTGGTGGTAACCATCGGCACTTTTAGTTAATCAAAGTCTGACTAACCGAACACAAGTCAATTACAATATTAGACTTGCTCCCTGAACCTGCAATCCTTTCCCAGTTGATGGATGTCTGGAACCCACGCTTGATCACGAACCCGGCTCACGAACTGATCTGCAAGACAAAACCCCGGGGTAGCCTAGGGGTACACACTCGATGCTTAAGTCAGTAACAGCTTAGATAAGCTTATAAGGCTTAGTGTATGTAAGATAATAGATCGAAAAGTCTATCAAACCTTGAGTATTTATAGAGCTACAATCCGTAGATTGGTAAGATATGTAATTATGGTATGAATACAACTCTTATGGAGATAACAGTAGTATTACCATGTTTAAAGGAAGTGCTTTCCTTGTAGGACATTGAGAATATAAACATTCTCTTCGGCTTTCCTTGTAGTGCTTTCCTTGTTTGGGCCGATGGACCCCTGGATCCATCTCCCCCGTATCTTGAGCCCATGACCCTTCTTAGGCTCTGGTCCGAGACTGAATGAGGTCTAGAATACGAACCGTGGACTTATAAGTAGCCCCAAGGTAGATTTTTAGAATTTCGAGGTCTCTCCTCGAAGGCATGATGCGAGACTTGCTACTCGGGGGTAAGGCCGTTATCTTGAGGGAGGTAACTCGGAGTATTAGCTCCGGGCTGACTCTTCTGAATATCTATATTCAAGTCATTTCGCATTCTCTTCGGACACGTGGACGGTTGAGTTCAAATCCATCCTTAATCTGATGTAGTTGACACGTGGCATCTACTCATTGAACAATTCTGGCGGTGAAAAATCACCATTCCAATTGCCTGCATCGTTTCACGAGTCGAGGTAATTAATCGCTTAGATACGTGTTAATTACTGGTTATATATCCCAGGTAATCTTCTTTTGTGTTTATCATCACGCCTTCATTCTGATTTGCATTTCAAAAGTTCTTCATCCTCCAAAATTTGTTCATCTTCCACAACATATTTACAAAGCATATTTTCCCCCCAATCTATGTGTTTCCATGTCGAATCCATGTTTCAGTGCTCCCCATGGCAAAAAGAGAATGTTGCATCGTTGAATGAGCCAGAGGTGGTAGTGATTAAAGAAAAAGCCCCAGTCGCCGATGGCCCGGAAACTTTGTTTCTAGAGTCAGATTCTGAGAAGTTGATAGAGGTGACCATTGTCACCCCTCTGCAAGCCATGTCAGTGGTGCATGGCGAGGATTCATCCCAATCGGGTGTGGACCCTGGAGCCCCAAGTCGATAAACAGGTTCCTGTCACTGGTGACGCAAGTGATGTCACTAAGGTGATCGATGAAAGGACATTGTAGTTCCTGAAGTCGTGTAGGTTGTCTTATCCCATCGAGACCGGTCTGAAGGTTGAGGATGACACCATCGCAACCGAGGACTTGGTGACCCCCACTCGAGGGGTAATATATGGGAGATTCTTGCAACATGGGGTGAGTTTCCCTTTTCCCCCGTTGTTTCTGGCATTTCTGAGGCTGCACAAGCTACACCCTTGCCAGATACACTCCAACGCAGTGGTATCCATCATGGCTATGATATCATGTTGTGCCAGGAAAGGCTGAGTTTGGACCTGTTTAGGAGCTTGTATAAGCTATATTCCTCCGAAAAGCATGTGCACATCACTCTCACTTCGCGGGGAGCAAAGCCCTTTGTATTCCCCGATAACAGCGGCAAGTGGTATACTACTCGTTTGGCTTTTGATCGGACTAAGTATGATGTGCCTCCCTAGAACCCTGAGCCGAAGAGTGCTGTGGCTCTTGATAGGGTCTTCGAGATCCCGGACCATTTGAGGAGCATTGTTAAGGAGCTCCTGAATTCGGAGATTGTCTTTCAGAGAGGAAACTGGGTACAGGGGTCTCATAGCTCCGTGTGGCAGTGGCATGCCATCACCTACTCCTATCTGATGAAGGCTCCTGATTGGTCGCGGCCTACCACTATCTTCTTGAAACCGGGTCCGACCTGGACTACCCCGAATGAGCTGAAAGCTATAAAGGATAAAGGGAAGTCCAAGAAGCGGGGTACTCGAAGGTCCCAAGGGGTCGAGATAAGCTACCTCGAGCCAGTCCTCCCAAGGTATATCTTTAAATTTGTATGGTGACATACTTGATGTCTCGTTAGTGCTGACAGTCTTTTTTGTCGGAATAGGATCGCATCCCAAGAAGCGGGCAGGAGAAGGCAATTCTCGAAGTTGCGGAAGAGGGTGGTCTGAGGAAGTGGATTCCGAGGAAGGAGGGTCCATGGATGGTGACTCCAGTTTTGAGGATATCTATGTACAATAATTGACAAAGTGCCCGATTTGCACCGTAAAGCATTTGCATTTATTTGTTATATTTTTCCAGAACAACCGAATTTATAATATATATAATTAAATTAGTAAACCAAAATATAAATTAAGTCGGCGTGTGCAACGCACGACAGTTGCACGCCTATATAACTCAAAAAAATATACGTGCAATTTGTTTTTTTATCCTAAGGCAAAACATTAAAACACGATCATCAGGGTACTAGATTTATTATTGCATCATAGTTACTAGATTTTTGATGAATTTGTTATCTTTATATATCCATCACATACTTCATGTGACGAAAGACAAATTCATAACGAAGCATACTAGCATGAATTATGAGTCTATTTTTCATGACAGAAAAATCTATCCTAAAGGTGGCACATGCAGGATACTTCTGATTTCAACTCATTCAGGGTAACAACAAAGTCTTGATTCTTTTCAAAATCCTCAACTCTGAAAGTTATGGTCACTTCCTCTTGCCTCTCCCTCTAAGAAATTCAAGCAACTGCTCCCAAGACCTCAATTGGAAATCTCTTGAATACAACGTGTGTGTAGATGTTGGCTACATGCTTCTCGAATGAAACAGGAAAAACACATTTTTAAATAAAATACCGAAAACATTTGCGAATCGGTATTTGTGCTTTCCGAATTTTATATATATTTCTGGTTTGTTGTTATTTGCATTGAAATTTTATATAATTATGGATTGTAATTTTATCACTTATACACATTACATATTAATGCATGCATAAATAGTGCCTGTGCAGTATTCTGTGCACAATATTCGTGCATGCATCTCTATCCTCATAATTCACAAGTCAGAAAATTAGAATATGTATGTCAACATGCATGCCAAAATTATTTAATGAAAATGGAAAAGTGGTGCTTGAACCAGGGATCAGAGGTTCAGTGGTATCACTTACTATACCATTTTACCATAGAGTGCACGACCAGTACAATATTTAACTTTGTTTAATCTTAAAATATTTCTCTTTTTTCTAACACTTATGGACAGTAGAGTATTATCACATATATATATATATATATATATTCTTCTTTCTGGATATTTAAATTCTTGACCTAATGACCTGATTATTACAATATTTTTCCAGTGTCCTCATCAGAGATTTGAGCCTCCTCTCCGTTGTATTTCTCGATCTGGTCTCTTCTTTCAGGTTAATGTCCAACTCAATCAACTTCCAAATATTCAAAAATAACTTAAGAACCATTTTCTCACATATCGAACTCAGAGAAATAGATTGAGAAAGAAAAAACCTTGTATTCCATTCACTCCTGAGCACATTAGTCATTATGCTCGAGAATTTTCATTAGCTGATTCGTTGTGCTGGAAATTTCTGTGAGATGAGTGTAGGCTTGTGTGTGCGCATCAGATAATGTTCCGATCTGAGTAGATGTGCTGGAGAATGTTATTACCTAAGTGCGGGTGGTGGTGAAAATTAGTTTTTCAGCAAAGAAGTTGTGCCAGAGGCGGGACTGGATGGTAGAGTGGCGCTGGACAATGTTGATGGCGGAGATGGGGCGGCCACTGGCGTGTTTAGGTGGTGGGTTGTGGCGGGGTGAGGTTTCCGGCGTAGTTCAAAGAAACTACTATTGTGTGTCTTGTTGGAATGGGTAGACAGAGAATTCAACCCAAATTTATTTCATGGGATCGACTTCCCCAAGTTTCTCCTATCTTTTGATTGGTTAGAAATAGTAGAGATTGACAACATGCATGCCATAATTATTTAATGAAAAAGGAAAAGTGGTGCTTGAACCAGAGAGAGCAAAGGCTCAGGAGTGGTACCACATGCCACGACTATACAATTTTACCCTAGAGAGCATGGGAACGGATATAGTATTTAGCCTTGTTTAATCTTGGAATCTTTCTCTTTGATGCTACCAGTAAGCTCTGGGATGCCAGCCCCGGTATGGAATCCTAACTCGCGGCTGATCTCTCACCTAGATCCTGCAAAACAAAGCCCCCGGGGTCACCCGAGGGTAGACGCTCCGGCGTGATGATGAAGATTGGGCTTTATGCAGAGGAGAGAGAATCTGAAGAAATACAGAGAGTATTTAAGTCTGATAGAACATACCTATTACTGTTGGTCACTCCTCTATTTATAATGGCGAGGATCAGAGAGGGTTTAGGCCAAGTGGTCCTCTTCTTGTCGCACATCCGGGGCTGCGAGGTCATTATAATGTCCTTCCTGTACCCGGGTGTGTCCAAGATAGCTGATGTCATGGGAGGACCACCGGTGGGCTGGACTCTCTCTTCTCCTTTGCTAATAGGCTTATCGGGCCAGTGTATGGGCTGAGGCCCATATCACCACTAGCCCCCCGAGACCCTGGCTTCCGGGGCTTGGCCCGGTAGGCTGGGTCTCTGAAATTGATCCCAGCGGGCTACAGCCTTTGTCAGCCCGTATCACCACGCGCTAAACGTGCGTTTTTATCGTGCGTGTCCCCTCGTCATCCGCACCCTAATTAATGCTGATTATCGCTTTTTCTTGAACGTTGAGTTTACTTTTCCCAACTTCGAGAAATTTCTTGTATCCTTCTCTATAAATACCTGATCAAAGTTTCACTTTCACTTTCCCATCAACAAAGCGCTGTCACTTTCTCCCTTCGAAACACTTTCATCTTCTATCCATTACCTTTCCATCTACCTGATATGAGCAGCAACGCCTCTGCCCCGGTAGACGAACATTCTCTGGACATCGAAGATCTTCCCCCCCTATTCGACAGGTGGAAAGGGGTTGATGACTTCTAAAGTGACGGTGGCTTATGGTGCCCCGGTCCCTCCCGACCCGCAAGATCCTGGGATGACCCCGGTAGGCGATGCGGTCGAAGAACTTGTGAAAAAGATGTATGTCCCGTTATCCTACGATGCGGGGCTCGAGCCATTTGGTGGTGATATGGCATCCCGGGCTTGTGTCCCCCGGTACCATTTCCTTCATGGACTTACTTTCCCTTTACCTCCGTTATACACCGAGTTTCTGAAGTACTACAACATATCCCCGGCCCAGGTGCATCCGAACACCGTCAGCGTTATGATCGCCTTTCTCAATTCTTGCCACCAGGCCGGGGTGACCGGGACCGTGGACATATTCCGCAGCTTCTACTACCTATCCGCCACCTCGGTCCCGGGTGTGTTCAATATCCTGCTTCGGAACAAAACAAAGGCCATCTGCTCCGGGAGGCTTGATTTTGTGAAGACAAGCGACTGGATGAAGTACCCAGTCCCGGCGTGGAATCAGCAACGAGCCGCAGAGATGAAGAGTTCGCTTCCCCCGTCTCAGTTTCGTCAAGTGTCCGAGATCCATCACCAAATTGCTGGCTTCTTCGTCAACCTGAAGGATTACCAGAGGGTTGGTGGTTACGACTTCCCCCGGGAGGCGTATCCCGAAGAGGTGTTCACCTGTCGTCGCCTGTATGCGAAACAGAGCCTTGGTAATTTTCACTTACTGTTCGTATTATTTCTTCTAAATTCTTTGGCTAACTGTGTTAGTTTACAATTTGTTTCTTGTGTATCAGCCATATCCCCCCGGCCAGCGATAGCCCCATCCGGGTCGAAGTCCGGCGAGGGGGAGGGTAAGGGTGCTTCTGAAAAGCCAAAGAAGACCAAGGCTGGGACCGAGAGAACGGTCACAGAAACAAAGAAAAGGAAATCCGGGGAAGAAAGATCTGAGGGAAAGGGTCCCGGGTCTTCCAATGTTGTCGGGTCTACCGGGGTCCCCCCGGCCGGAAATCACCGTCCTTTGGCGTTTACTGTTCCTTCTTTCGGGGGCCATCCCCTTAATAAGAAAAAGACCGAGCTTCACTCTGAAGGTTCGTCCCGGATTCCCCGGAAGGAGGAGAAATCCACTACTGATAGCAGCCTCGGGCCTATAAAGGAGAACAAGGCTGGCTCCTCTTCCCACCCTGTTTTGCTGGACGACTCACAGGTATGTGTCCTCCTATTCTTTTTATTTTGATTCTGTGTATGGTACATATGTTCTAAGTGTTTATACTTGTGTAGGATCATGCCTCCAAGCTTTTTGGGTTCCCCGGGTTGCGAGAACTAATCAACCAGGCTTGTGACTCCCTGTCCGATAATCTTTCCCAGGAGGTTGACCAGTTGAGGTCGCAGAATGCCTCTCTCTACAAGGAGCTGTCCGATGCTCATAAGGAACTATCCCGCGAGAAGAAAGACGGTGGGCGTGGTTTGGCCCCCGCGCAAGAAGCTCTTTGCCAGGCATTTGTTAACCGGGTTTTCAAGAGTCATTCCTTCGAGGAAAAAATACTGGCTCTTTGTGATGTCTCCAACGAGGCAGCCCTGCACGCTGCCTATACATCCATCCGGGAGTATATACCACGGGAGAACAGGGCGGCGTTCCGAGAGACCTGGTATCGTCCCAAAGCGGACGGGCGATTCAATTATGCAGCGGACAAGCTGATGAAAGAAGGCATTGTCGGGATATCCCCTGGGGTGATGTATGTTTTTCAGGGGGCTCAGAGTGTCAATCTCCAGGATATCAGTGCTTATGCTGGAGATGCTGCCAAACTCGCTCAGGATAGGAAGGATCCTGGCCCAGATGACTTGACCAATCTTGCTGCCATCGAGACTCCGGTGACCTCAGAAGCAGAGGATGGGAACTCCGACGAGGAGAATGATAAGTCCCCCGTCCAGGAGCAGGAGTTCGAGCCGGTGCACGAGGAGGATGACGAAGAAGATCAGCTATCCCCGGAGAACGGCAAGGCCCAGCAGGAAGCGCAATCTCCGCGAGACGATGATGAGGACACTGATGCTGAAGTATAATCTAGATACTTAGTCCTCTGATTTCGTTTTTTATCTTTTTGTTTTGTTTTGAACTGTTGTCTCCCCTGAACCGTTCTTTTTTGTAATTCAGGGCGGGAAAAAGAGCTCCGGGGATGAGAGCGATGACTCCAATGATGTAAGAGTCTCTCTCTTTTTCATTTTCAAGCATAACATTTATTCTAATTTTATTAAATTTTTCAAGTTGCGACTATTTGTTTTTGACATGCCTTATTCTTTTAGCATTGTCAAATCTCGAGTCTGAATTTTCGTACTTCTACAGCCCCGGGATGATCCCCCCGGCACAATTCCTTCTGGGGTGATTCCGGATAATGAGAAGTCGTGCCCCCGGTGTGTGGAGTTAGAAGAACAACTGAGTCATTGGCAATTGGACGGCAACGATGAGTTTTACTTGGTATGGTCTTAACTTCCGTTTTATTGCAACAAACTCAAATGGTTGGAGAGAAGGGGCGATCACCTCAGAAGGAATCTAATGCTGGAAAGGGAAAACCGGGAACTGGCGGCCCGGAACCTAATCCTCCTGGAGAATTTGGTCACCCTGCAACTTACTTATCACTTGACCGGGTTACGTTTGGGTCGGGTTTCTCCCCCACTTTATACCAACATTCCTCGTGAGGTTGGGGCGCTGTTGGTACGTATGTTCCGTATGGGCTGGAACAACCCCGAGTCTCGATACCGTCCTGCTTTCGAGGAAACCGCTGCTTGGAGGCAGCGTCAAAGAGAGGGGCAGTATCTTCCCCCATCCTTGGTACTCATTCCAAGTCGAGTTTTCATTGATTTTACTGTCGAGAGGTATCTCGGATTCCGTGTGTCGGTTGATCCGGAGGAGTCTGTCCGGAGAGTGTCTAGACTCCGCGAAGATGCTGCCAGAATCTGGGCCTTTATCGCTTCCGAAGACGCCGCTAAAGAGCAAAGGCGTTTAGCCCGGGAAAAGAGCAAGGGAAAGAGCTAAGTCGTGGCCACCAAGAAGAAAAAAACTCCCCGTACTCAAGGGCCTGTTATCATTGGAGCTCCCCGTAGAGTATCATCACCTGAGGTTTCGTCCTCAGATGATGATTTCGATCCATATGCCGAGGCTGGTCCTTCTGGTGCTGGCCCATCCGGTTCTCACCCGGCTGAGGAGTCAAATGTCCCGGGGAACACTGTTACTAATAATCAGCCCAGTCATCCTGCTACTCAAGATGATCAGGGGTCTCCTATTAGTTGGGATGGTCCTCCTTCCCTTTGTTAATTTAGTTTGCATACTGTAAGATTTAGAGTTGTAAATTTCGCAATTATTCATCACGGATTAATGATATGTGTTTTTACGTTCTTTCCCGATACTTGTTCAAGTATTTGTTTCAACTGTCTCCCCGGGTCGCTTATTCAAGCGTGCCCGGGTTCAATCCTGACTGTCATCCGGGTGCTTGTTCAAACGTTCCCGCTACTCTTGTTCAAGCGTTCAATCCTGACTGTCCCCCGGGCGCTTGTTCAAGCGGCCCCGGTTCAACTATACTTAAGAAAATTTAAACTTGCAAAACAATCTTCATAAGCACATTAATAAAATGCAAATGGGGGCCATGGGACAACCTAGGCTCAACCCTGGCCAGAGGTTCCCATGCCGCTCTCATGCTACCATCCTAGGCATATCCCTTGCCAGAGGGGTAAATACTAGAAAATAAAATAGGCATAGTACCTACGTAAATTTGCAATGTTCAAGTGCCGCGGGACCTTCTTCCCGGCCTTGTCTTGCAACTCATAGCTTCCCCCGGGGTGGGCTGCTATCACCTTATAAGGCCCCTCCCAGTTGGGGGCTAACATCCCGCTTGCAACCTGCTGGCTCTTGTCATTCCGGCGCATCACCCACTCCCCCGGGGTGAACTGCTCCTTGCGCACTCTTCTGTCGTGATATTTCTTGACCCGCTCCTTCACCCGGGCCTCGTGCAAGACTGCTTTTTCCCGCTTCTCCTCCAGTAAGTCTAGATCCAGCAGCCGTTCATTCTAGTTTGCCTGCTCATCCGAGAACTTCGATCAGAGACTGGGAACTCCAACTTCGGCCGGGATGACCACCTCCGCCCCATAGACCAAGCTATAGGGGGATTCACCCGTGGCGGAACTCTCCGTCATTCTCCTTGCCCATAGAACACTTGGAAGTTCGTCAACCCAATTTCCTCTTGCTACTTGGAGACGTGTCTTGATTCCGTTAACGAGGGTCCTGTTGGTTACTTCAACCTTCCCGTTAGTCTGGGGGTGGTAGACCGAGGTCAGCTTCTGTTCAATCCCGTACTCCTTGCACCAGGATTTGAAAGGATCATTCTCAAACTGTGCCCCGTTATCTGTCACTATGAATCGGGGTATTCCAGAGAGCAGCAAATGGTTGGGTGCAGAGAGGGGATTGCAGGGAAAAATTGCTTTCTCCTTGGAACAGCTACGCAAGGACAATGATGCTATTACTTTGGCTGTGGGAGCAACAAAGTCAAGGTTAGTTGATTTCAGATTGAATTTCCCACCCTTTTGTGGACATACTATTGTTGTCTTGATGCTAAAAATAGTCACAAGCGTTGTTGTAGAGACCTTCCTGTTTCCGGGCGGGAGCTCTCAAGTGTCCATTTTCCCATGGAGTTTCTCCATGCCAACACCAAGAGCTTACTCGACAGCAATTTGGAGAATGGTAATTACATCTTAGCAAAGGGAAAGAAGGTAGTGGTCATCGGTGGTGGTGATACAGGCACCGACTATATTGGCACCTCTATCAGACGTGGCTGCACCAACATCGTCAATCTGGAGCTTCTTCCTCAGCCTCCAAACATCAGGGCTTTCCAGGTTCAAAGTTGCGATCTTGGGGGCTTCTGGAGGTATTGCGATTTCGCCGGCCGATTCGGCCGGTATTTTTTATATATAAAAATCATATACATTTCCGAGTTCGGAAATGAGTTTTTCAGAATGGTTTTGGAAATCGGAAATTAAAAACACGGCGGGGAAAAACCCGCCGTACTATACCCGATTCCTCGCCGTGCATCTACTTGGTTCCACTTGTGAATTTCTCTTATTGAATCCGAGTAAAATCTAAGGTTCTTGTACAACTTTAATATATAAATATATCGCTAATGAATTATCTTATTATAAATTTTGTGTAAAAGCGAATAATATTATAAACATGTCCCTGAAATATAATTAATTGTACAATACCAACCGTCATTAAATAAGACTTTTGTGTACGCTCGTTGGTGTTTGCATCAAATATCAAATAAAATAGAATTTCTCACTAATCAAATCAACAAACACACATTCTTTAAATGAATTAAAAAATATTCTGCTACTACTTTTAAACACCCTTGTTCTGTTACTTTGTCACAGAAGACTTTTCCAATAATATTTTGAATATTAATTTGTACTATTACTTTGCAAGTTAGCGCGGCTTGCGGAGGAGAGGGCAAAGGCGGAGGCCTTGAAGAAGATTGGGGCTACGTCCGGCAAGCAGCCCCCTATTTCGGGCAGCGAAACTGGTGCAATGGCCGACAACCGGGCCGCTGCTATCACCCTTGCTAATCCTCCGTCCTCCGATGAGGATGACGATCTTCCTTTGTCGAAAAAGCCTAAGATGAAGGCTTCATCTTCAGTCCGGAGGACAGAACCGGGCCAGCATTCGTCCGTGAACCAAGGGGACAAGAAAAAGGTAATTCCGAATATCCCCGCGAACAAGGAGACTATTCAGAGCAGTAGCCACAATACTGGCCGGGTAAGCCACAACCGTTATACTCTTTTCTTCTTTTTTGTATCTGATTTGATCGTTTGTAGGACTTTGCGGCCTATCTTATTTCCTCTCCGGGCGTCTCTGAGTCTATCAACAAAGCATATCACACTCAGCACACTCGGTTATCTCAGAAGCTAAGTGGGCTGGAGCGGTGTAACAGAAACTTGACCCGTGAACTTGCCGCGGCAGAGGCCTGAGTAGCCAAGGCTGAGGCCCGGGCAGCCGAAGCTGAGGCCCGGGTTAAGGAGCTAGAGGAGCTTTCGTCTCCGTGTGCGCAACGGGATCTGTGTGTAGCATTTGCTGATAAGGTGCTCCGCAGTGAAGCTTTTGAGAAAAATTTGCAAAATCTGTGCCTCGAGTCCAACAAGCTTGCAGCTTATCAAGTCTATCGGAAGATGAGAGGTTGGGTCCCGGAGGCCCGGCGAGGAGTGTTTACCAAATGTTATTATCATCCGGATGCTGAGGCCCAGTACAACTATGACCTTGATCAGTTTTACCGCGGCGGAGTCGAGAAGATGCAACCCTCCGTGTTGTCGCTGTTTGAGGCTCATCCGGAAGAAGATCTTATCTCTGTGTCGGCTGAGACAATTCGCACCTTCGACGAGGGTCTGGTAAATCTGCAAGTAGAAGTGCCTCCTATCCAGAAAAGAACCGCTCCGGAATCACCCGTCAAGGCCAAGTATCTGGAGGTATTCCGGATGTATGGCTCTCCGAACGCCAATGAAGATGACAATGGTGATGCCAAGCTTGAAGATGACGCTGATGATGGCGGTCATGGTGGCAACCGCAACAGCGAGGACTCCGACGTAGAGCGCACTCCTTAGCTTTTAATTTCAATTTTCTGTAATAGCTTCCGCCCGGCTAGGTCTGATCTTCTTTTGTTTAGTGTAGGAAGGACGATAGCGAAGACTCGGATGGGGATGACAACCCTCCGGATGCTGTAATCTTCTTCTCTTTATAAGACGAGCCTTTTCCTACTTCCATTACTTGTTTATCTTTTTATTTATATGTTTCCACCATCCGCAGCCCAAAGGTACGGGTACGGTGCTCCGAACCGGAGGTGCAGGTGATTGTCATTCACCTGCTAGTTCCCAATCGACAAGCCCTCCGTGCCCTAGATGTGTGGAGTTAGAGGTGGAGCTGTCCGGATGGACAATGGAAGGGAAACGGACTCGTGAGCTTCTCGTCCGCTCCGGAATGGAGCCTTTGATGGAAGAATTCCGGGATGTTCCATCTTTGGCCGCTTGCCTTAGAGAAATATCTGAAGAGTTTGGCACCCTGTCTCAATGCCAAGAGTTTGTCCGAGAGCGGATTCGTGCAACCCTTGACGCGGATGAGATGATCTCCATGTTGCAAGAAGAACACGAAGATTACAAGGCTAAACTAAAAATCGAGCTAGATTTGGTTTGGTCTGTGCTGCCCTTTTATAGCGATAAATTGAAGTGGCTGGCTAGCCGGACAGATTTTCAGTGAGACTATCTGAGGTTGGAGGACGAGAATCGCGAGCTTGCTGGCCGGGTGATGGTCCTCCGGGATAATCTGATGACTCTGCAATTATCATACCATCTAACCGGATTGCGTCTCGGACTCGTCGCTCCGACTATATACCGTAGTTTTCCTCGTGAAGTCAGTGCGTTGATCGTCCGGATGTTCAAGATGGGATGGAACGACCGGGAGTCCCGATACCATCCAGCGTTCGAGGAAGCTGTTGAATGGTGGAAACGAATGCATGCTGGCAGTCCTCTCCCTCCGTCGCTTGTGCTCATTCCGAGTCAAGTGGCACTGGACTTCACTTTTGAGAGATATTCTGGCATTCAAGTGTCTGTTGATCCGGAGGAGTCTGCTCGTCGCGTGGAGCAGCTTCGGCGAGATGCTTCTATCATCCGTCCCTTTATCATCAGGGAGTTAGCCGAATTAGCAAGACGGCGGCAAGCTCGTATCCGGGGCCGGGGTGCTGATAGGGCGAGGAGGGAAATCCAGAGAAATGTTCATGATGCCCGTCGTGGGAACAGTCGAAACCTCAACTTTCTGCTCAATAGGCTGGCGAGAGGAAGAGGTGCCCAACAGGTGGCGAGGGGAAGAGGTGCTCAGCCGGCGCGTCGTCCCCAGGTTCCCGTCCGGATTTGTTCTCCTTCGCGGTATCCGAGCCAGAACGCGTTCTGTCAGTCGAGGGCCAGGCCCCCGGTCAAAGGCAAGGGAAAAGCTAAGTTCACGAAGGAATCGGCGCAGTCCTCCGATTCGGACTCCGATGGTATATTCGGGTCTGATCCGGATGCAGCAGGTCCGTCGGAACTTCCGCCTATTCCTTCCTTTCCGTACCGGGACCCGGTAGGTCAGACCAATGGATCCGTCCAAGATCTCAGTCATGACAATCCGGAGCGGACTCCTATCATCGAAAACCAAGATAGAGCCAAAGAATCGTGACCTCCTTCTCCGGAAAATGGTGCCATGATACCCTCTTCCGGAGCCTCCTACTCCGGAACCCACGTCCCCTCCTATCAACTGGGACATAGATTGGCCCAAGTAGATAAGGTTGATTAATGTACCTCAGTCCTTCCGGACATATTAGACTGTACAATTGTTTGTTGTATTTGTATACCAGTCCATTCGGACTTGATTTATTCTGATGTATCATTTATGCAAATGCGTTTGCTTTTCTTTTAAGGTTTAGCTTATCCAAGCGCTTTGTCTTGTTGTTTGATCAAACTATTTTGCTTTTTTCTTTTGCTCATCCCCGTCAGTTTATTCAAACGATCTGAGAGGGTTTTGCTTGTTTTTTTTATTTCTTTGCTCACCCCGTCCGTTTGTTCAAACGAATCGGAGGATTTTACTCATGCAAAATTGAAAAATGGACAAGTATAAAATTTGAAAATTCTTCCTTCATTAAAACAAGTTGGTTCCGGTCGGACATACCCTTTGTCTCATGTGGCCAGAATCAAGTACATAGTAAATAAAACGGAACAGAAACCTAGGCTCAACCCTAGCCAGAGGACCCGAAACTACATACTCTTGTTGAAAAGCAAGCTAAAAATGGAACTCTATCGGAAAGCATACCTGCTCAGGATGCTCCGTAAAACCTCCGCAGGTTGGTGATGTTCCACCTTATGGGGACTGCCCGTCCGGACGGGTCTGCCAGCTCATAGCTCCCGCCTGGAAATGAAGCTGTGACTCGGTATGGCCCTTCCCAGTTCGGTGCAAGCTTGCCAGTAGCTTCCTGCAAACTTTTATCATTCCTCCGCATCACCCAATCTCCGGGGACGAATGACTCCTTCCTGACGCGTTTGTCGTGAAAGCGCTTCATCCGTTCCTTCACTTTGGCCTCGTACAGCGCTTCTTGTTCTCGTTTTTCCTCCAAAAGATCCAAGTCCAGCAACCTGCTCGATCCGAGTGGAGAGCTCCGTCCGGCTTGGTCCTCATCACAAGTGAGGGTCCGGAGGCTGGGAACTCCCACTTCAGCTGGTATGACTGCCTCCACTCCGTATACCAAATTGTATGGTGACTCGCCCGTGGCGGATACCTCGGTTGTCCTGTATGCCCAAAGAACACTTGGCAGCTCGTTGACCCAATTTCCTCGTGCCCCCTGCAGACGGGTCTTCAATCCATTCACCACTATCTGGTTCGTAACTTCCACTTGACCGTTGGTCTGCGGATGGTAGACGGAGGTGAGCCGCTGCGTAATTCCATACTCTTTACACCAGGAACGAAACGGGTCATTTTCAAACTGAGCTCTGTTATCCGTGACAATGTACTTGGGGATTCCGTAACGGCAGATGATGTTCTTCCAACAAAATTTGACGCAAGTGTTGCCACGGATGTTTGTGAGGGGTTCTACTTCCACCCATTTACTGAAGTAATCGATCGCCACTATCAGGTACTTGAATCCTCCCGGAGCGGAGGGAAAAGGCCCCACCTGATCAATACCCCATCTGTCAAAAGGCCATGAACCAGTGATCCCGACCCTTTCCTCTTGCGGAACATGTATGAGCGGAGCGAACCTCTGGCACTGTACGCAGGAACGGACGTATTTTTGCGCATCTTCAAACAGGGTCGGCCAATAGTAACCCGTGCACATTATCTTTCTTGCTATGGTCTGAGCCCCCTAGTGACTGCCGTTCGGTCCCTCATGCATCTCCTTTACAATCTGATATGCCTCGTCCGAGTTCACGCATATTAACCATGGTTGGAGATATCCCCGTCCGAGCAAGGTTCCGTCCACTATGGTGTATCGCGGTGCTTTCGGTCGGATTCTCCGTGCCAACGCCTTATCCTCCGGGAGCTTTCCATGTTGCAAATACTCAAACAAGGGCATCATCCATGATTCCTTCGAAACCTCCACTCCTGCCACCTGAGTGACGTCGTAACTCCGGTCGGACAGGGTCTCCATCATCAAGTTGCCTACCGGATCCGTCTTGATTTCAGAGGAAGTGAGTTTTCTTAAGGCGTCCGCCTTGCCATTATCCTCGTGGGGGATCTGCGTCACGGTAATGCCATAGAACTTAATCAATAGCTGCTTGACCGCTTCGAGGTACTTTTGCAAGCTCCGTTCCTTCGCCTCATATTCTCCGTTTACTTGCTGGACGACTATCTGAGAATCACTGTATACTTCGACGTCCGTGACCCCTACCTCCAACGCCAGCCGGAGTCCGGCTAGAAGCGCCTCATACTCTGCCTCATTGTTTGTTGCACGGAAGCTGAACTGAATGGCATATCTGTATTCTGTTCCTTGTGGACAGGTGAACAGGACTACAGGACTACATGCCCCACCTCCACTTGCATGAGACGATCCGTCTACATGCAGTTTCCATCTATCGGAGGGTGGTTCTGATCCGGACGGATCTCCCGAGGGTTCGGTCATTTCTACCAAGAAATCCGCCAAGGTTTGTCCTTTGATGGCCTTCCGGGGGTGATACATAATCTCATGCTCTCCGAGGTGCACTGCCCACTTCATCATCCGACCTGAGGCTTCTGGCTTCAACATGATTTGCCTCAACGGATGATTCGTCAGAACCGTGATCGGATGGCCTTGGAAATATGGTCGGAGGCACCGGGAGGCATGAACCAATGCCAATATCAACCTCTCCAACCTCGTTTCCGGACCTTGGAGGGCCCTGCTCACAAAGTAAACCAGACGTTGGACCTTACCATCCTCCCGGACCAAAGCGGAGCTTATAGCATGTTTCGTCTCCGCTATGTATATAAAGAGCTCCTCTCCGGGCAGTGGTTTGGACAGGGTTGGGAGGCTCGCTAGGTGGGCTTTGAGATCTGTGAATGCCTGATCGCACGCCTCCGTCCACTCAAATGGTTTAGCTCTGCGGAGTATATTGAAAAAGGGGAGCTGCTTCTCAGCCCCCGAGCAAGAAATCGGCTCAGTGCGGCCAGCGATACCGTTAACTTCTGCATGTCCTTCACCCCCCTCGGAGGTGGCATCTCCATGAGGGCCGATATCTTTTCTGGATTGACGTCGATTCCTCGAGCTGACACCATGTAGCCAAGGAACTTTCCTGCTCCGACTCCAATGGTACTCTTTCCGGGGCTGAGCTTGAGATTTGCCGTCCGGAGCACGTCGAACATCTCCTGGAGGTCTGATAGGAAAGACTCGTACGTCTGGCTTTTGACCACCATATCGTCTACATAAACCTCCAGGTTTCGCCCCATCTGGTTTCGGAAAAGCTTGTCCGCCATCCTTTGGTACGTTGTACCTGTGTTTTTCAATCCGAAAGGCATTTTCCTGTAACCAAAAGTACCAAAGTCAGTGATAAAAGATGTTTTGGGACGGTCGTCCTTGGCCATTGTGATCTGGTGATACCCTTGGTGCGCATCAAAGAATGCCAACACTTGGTAACCAGTAATAGCCTCGACCAGCTGATCAATGGAGGGGAGCGGATAGCTGTCTTTCGGACAACACTTGTTTAGATCTGTGAAGTCAATACACATTCTCCATGAGCCATCGTGCTTCTTCACCAGAACTGGGTTTGCTATCCACTCCGGATAGGATATCTCCTCCACGATTCCGGCACTTAGCAATCTACCCACCTCCGCCCGGATTTCCTCCACGCGTTCCAGAGCGAGGGGTCTCTTCTTTTGCCGTATAGGTTTCAGTTCCGGAAAAACGTTGAGCTTGTGAACAGCGATCTCTTCCGGGACACCAGTCAAATCCTCCGTCCCCCAGGAAAACACATCCTCATATTCCGCCAACAGACGACGCAATTCTTCCTTCACATCATCCGGCATGTTCTTTCTCACGCTGACTACTCCCTTCTGACGGACCATCATATCCTCCACTTCATAAGACGGTGCTTCTCCATGGATGGCTCCTACCAAGTATGTTTTGGCTTTTCCTTTGTCCGAGGCGGACAATTTGGACTGGCTTTCCCCGGACCGGGCATCCTTGATGGCAGTCAGCATACAACTCCGGGCTGTTTGCTGGTGTCCCCGCACCGATGCTATACCGTTTTCGGTGGGGAACTTCATAATCAAATGAAACGGCGAGAAAATCGCCCGTGCCTGTGACAGCCACGGTCTTCCAATGATCATGTTGTAGGGAGAGACTGCATCGATGACAGCGAAGTTACATTCCACCGTTGCCCGCTTTGATGGATCTTGAAAATCCGTCAAAGTGACTTTCAAAGAGATGACACCGAGCGGGTGGACGGTCCGTCCGGTGAACCCTGATAGGGGGGTATGACACGGTTTTAGATTTTGTCGTCCGATTCCGAGCTGATCAAAACATTCTGCAAACATCATCTCCACGCTACTCCCATTATCTACAAACACTCGCTTGATCAGTACTCCTTCGACATCGGCAATCACTACCATCGGATCAGAGTGAGGAACCTGGGGAGGCACCGGATCCTCATCCGAAAAGGTGATAGTCTCACTTGGCTTGAATCTCTTCTCTTGTATTTCACCCGGGGGCACATATCTGCTCTTGGTCTTGACCGCTGTCATGGAGCAGAGCCCATCTCCGACTATACCGTTTATCACATTGATCATCCGGGGCTGAGCCGGGGGTTGTGCTGGCGCAGCTTGTCTCGGTGCCGGATTTGCAGGGTTAGCCTGGTTCCCCCCTCGGGGGCGATTGTTCCTCCAATTCCTCTTCCGACCCTGTCCGGCCGCGGTGGCCGGGGCTTGTGCTGGTCGTCCTTCGCTTGTCACACAGTCCCTCAACTGGCCTGCTCCAATCAACCTTTCAATATCTGAACGGAGCGCCCTACATCCCTCCGTGGTATGACCGTGCGACTTATGGAATTCACACCACTTGTCCGCATTTGCTGGGGCCGGTACGCCAACAATAGGTTGCGGATCCGTAAACAGACCTCGGTGGACAGCGAGAATTTCTGTACGGGTTTTGGAGAGCGGGGTATAAGTCGGCCGAGCAACTGCTGCCGGTGCTGGGACTGCTGCTGCCGGAGCGGGTAAGCGTCTGGCCTGATCATTCCGGATCGGAGCCCGCACGGCAGTGGTCTGGGTCCCTGTCACCGTGAGAGACCTTTGTTCGAAGAAGCCCACCGTGGTCATCCGGACATGGTTCACATCGTGCACCGTGCAATGCATCTCCACCACCAACTGGTGGTGATAGTATGACGTTGGCATGTTCTTCATGAGCTATATGTAAAAAGTGTTGTCTCTCAGCTCGTTGACAAAGTTGTGGATGATAGCCTTCTCCTGCAAGTGTCGGTCCACCACCTTCATCGACGCGGCTATGTACCGAGTGTAGAATTCCCAAGTAGTCTCTTTTTCTAACTGCCTCATTGCCAAAACTGTGGCAAGGTTCACGAATGTATGCTTCATGGCGGAATAGCGCCGGACCAAAGCGATGGCAAAATCCTAAAAATGTCGAAGCGTGCCGTTTGGCAGACCCTTGAACCATGCCAAGCAGTTACCTCTTAGATATGAAGGCAACATCTTACACTGCAACTCCTCCGGAATGTCACTAGCATACATGATGCTTGTGTAAGTATGGACAAACTCTTCCGGGTCTCCCTCTCCGTTGTAGGTTGGGAGTCCGTCCGGAGCCTTGGTTCCGGATGGCCACTTGAAACTCAATACTTCCGCAACCCAAGGTGACTGAGGTCCGATCCCATTTCGTCCGATGAGGCGATTTAAACGGTCTTCAATGGAATCCGGACAAAAAGGTGTCTGAAATCCGAAACCTCCAGGAAGTCCCCCTCCGACAGGTGGCATTCCAAACATCATTTGCTGCTGACCTCTGGGTGCACCCATCCCGTAACCTTGCTGAGTTTGTGCTCCCCAGTAAGGTGGCGCATTTGGATTCAAGCCAGCGGTCTGCTGTTGATATCCGCCTGGAAATAGGTTTGGGTTTGGCATTCTTGGTTGCTCTGGAGGTGGCTTATCCGCTTCAACTCGCTGAGTTTCCTTCCACGCTTGGAACTGCTTGTACTCCGTCATGTTTGTCCTCAGGATATTGCCCCCAAGTCTAGAATCGTGGTGCCTATGCTCCTCCGTTCCGGCCTTCCGCCCTACTCGGTTTCTGGCTGATCGACTCTGAGCGTCGTCTTCCGTGCTATAATCCGGATCGTTCTCCTCCGGGTCGTAATCCTCAGGGTTGTAATCCTTCGCGTCATCCGAGTCGGACTCCTCAGGATGATACAAATTCGGCGTTCCTTCAATGTTGTCGGTGTCCCCTTATGACTCCTCACGGTCCCCAAACTGGCTCTGCCTCCGTGCCTCCCGCTCGGCCCGCAGTCGTTCCCTATTTTCACGTTGTATCTCCGCCAGAGTCCGTCTCGGAGTTGCTTTCTTTCCTTTGGGTTTCTCTGTTGCCAAGCGCTGTCGTCGACGCTCCTCAGTTGCGGCCCTCGCCTCTGCTGCCGCTTCCTTGGCTCGGAGAATCCGTTCCTTTTCAGCTGCTAACTTCTGGGCCCTAACAGTAGCGGCTCTTCTAGTCTTTGGCCCTCCTCCCGCTTCCTCCTCCGTCGGGAGAGGGTTCTTCCTTGGCCGTCAGCGCGGCATGGACGCAACTTAGAACTTGAAATGTGAGGTCCCACTGGGCGTGCCAACTGATGCTACCTGCTTCCAGTCCGGTCCGGATACAAGGGTGGTCTCCGGTCCGGATGAGACTTTGTTCGTGCTCTGCGCGCTCTCACCTAAAAGACCTGCAAAACAACGCCCCGGAGTATCACGAGAATAGCTACTCCGGCGTGATGATGAAAGAGGGGTCTTTGAATAGGAGAGAGAATAAGGATATATTGAGAGAGTTTTAATCTGATAGAACATACCTTTCTCCACAAGTCCAAAGCTGTATTTATAGGTGTGAGTGGTCAGCCTCTAGCCCAGAGGCAGTGGTCCTGTCCTTTTGTCCTTACCCGGGGACAGGTCATATTCATGTCCCCTTTGTCCCCGGATAGCGCCATTCTAGTTGACGTCATATTGACCGGACTACTCTCTGGGCCGGAGCCTAGATATGGGCCAAAGCCCATATCACCCACATCATCATCGCTTCTGCCAGCATGGTGTAAGTACACTCTTTCTTACAACTCTTACTTGTATGTATTTTAGAAGGAACAACTTGTTTTGTAAATGTTTGTATTTTAATATAAACACCCAACTTTTTAGTACATTGGGGCTCAGCGTAAGTTGTTTATATTTATAACAAATAACTTGTTTTATACCCTTTTGTGTTTTAATATGAACACCTAATTTTAGTAAATTTGGGTTTTATCATAACTTGTTTGTACTTTAGCACAAATAGTTTATTTTTTTAGCTTTTTTTGTATTAGCATAAACACCCTAATTTTTTGTAAATTTGAGATTCAGATTAGCTTGTATGTAATTTGGAACAAAAAGTTTATTTCTTTAGCTTTTTATGTTTAAGCATAAACACCCTAATTTTTTATAAATTTTGGTTTCAGCTTAACTTATTTGTGTTTTATAACAAAGACGTTGTTTCTTACTTTTTTGTGTTTTAACATAAACACCCTTATTTTTAGTAAATTGAGGTTTCAGCAAAACTTGTCTTTATTTTTGAACAAACGGCTTGTTTTTTAGTTTTTTTATTTTAGCGCTGACACCATATTTTTAGTAGAATTGGAGTTTCAGCATAACTTGTATTTATTTTAGAACAAACAACATGATTTTTAGCTTTTGCATCATAGGAAAAACACCTTCTTTTAGTAGAATTGGAGTTTCAGTATAACTTGTATTTATTTTGGAACAAACGGCTAGTTATTTAGATGTTTGTATTTTGTCTTTTAACATAAATACCATAGTCTTTAGTAGATTGATATTTCAGATTAATTTTTTGTCCATATTTTAAAATAAATAAATTATTTACATAAAAATTATGTTAAATTATGTTTTTAAACAAAAACTAATAAGGTACAAAGTAATTCAGCCCAAATATTGGGCCTGGGGTCTGGAGGCCATTAAATACAGCCTAATATGTTGGACTATTAAGATACACATATTTGAACAAACATGAAAACGAGAAGAATGCTCGTCTCAAAACTTGAGAAACATAGGCGCGCGTGTTACCGCGTGAAAATGTCAAAACTTTAATATTTGCAAATAAGCGGCCGCACCAAATCCTGTTTATATATACCTCGTTTTTAATCTTTACAATTAAATCTCGATAAATGAATATTCGATAAATGAATAATCTCGCTAAATAAATAATTTTTCCCGGTCCCGACTTGGGCTAAGGGGTTAAATGAGTAATCTCGCTAAATGCATTAACGAATATTTTTTTAAAAATCCTTGAAGACCCTATGTAAATAGAAAAACAATTAGATAAGGCAACATTATGGTAAGACAGGGGTCTGGGAAATCATGTTTTAATATATACTCATAAATAATTTCACATTATATATATAGATCTTCAGATTTCCTCAAATCCCCCCAAAATTATTTTTTGTCGAATTGAAGCGAGTAATCCATAGACAGATAAATTAATGTTCATTTCCATTTTGTTTTTTTTGGGCCTAACAAACTTTTCTCAACTTCCTCTGTTTTAAATGTTAATTTGCTTCATTTTCAAGTTAAAATCTTTTAATAATTCCAAAGGGTTTTCTATACGTACGTCTCTAGATATTTTTTTCGTGTTTCCCTGCTTTAATTTATATCAAGAAATATAATTTTCCTAATTTCAAATGAATTAGTGCACGATGAAATCAATGTATGCCAATTTATTATAACTAGTTTTAATGTCTATTGTGCAAAATTCGTGCAAGATTTATAGTGTGCAAATAGATGATGAAAAGCACCATTATTCATTAAGTGTATTTTGCAAAGAAAATGACATTTTAGTAAAAATGCAACACTAAAAAAGACACTTTGCACCTTGATTAAAAAAACATCAAAAACTGATATCTTTAAAATTGTTATTATAAATAGCTATAAAAAGATCTTCTTTAACTACAATAATACTCGTACACGACATATATATACCCTTCCATTAGTAATTTAGCTTGTTTGGGAATCCTGAAAAATAAAATCATCTTTAATTGCAAAGGAAAATATAATGTTCATATGCACATGAAATCATGAAGGTTAAACCAATATATATATATATATATATATATATATATATATATGTATATGTATATATATATATAAATTGATCTCACGAGGCGGAATTCGAATTCAAAATACAACGAATCTTACCGCTTTTTCTCTTTTTTTAAGATTAAACCACCATAGGTGGGGGGTTTTTATTGACACCCCAAACCTTCTAACCATTAAAGGCATATATATGAGTTTGAACAAGACTGAGTATGTAACTCTTATGCTACAGAAGAATAACCTAACTGGCTATTTTTAGATACTAGTTATATGGATTTTATAGAGCCATTCTTGCATCTATATACTTTGGGGAGCATGTTAGTGATTGAGCCAGCAAAGGTCAAAGCACAAATCTGCCACCCAAAGATAGAAAACAAGAATGGATATCCATAAAACTAGTCTAGATTTGCCAAAAGAATTGCTAATCTAGCTTTACAAAATAGGCTATATATATGTCATTTTCAGACCAAAGCTTTGTTAACTGTGATGCCTCATTGTAATCCTACGAATCTTACCGCTTAAAACACGTGACCTTCGTCATAGATTTCCCCAGTTAGTTATGGTGCTTAACAGTGAAGTTGACGGAGAGTTGGTTGAATCTGGTGCTATTACTATTCCTTATATTCCTCAAAGCCTAATATTATTAATGTATTTTAGAGAAGACCTCGGTTTAGTATTAAGGTAAATGTAAATGCTGTTTGGGTAAATAGTAAAGCCGGCATTGGTATCATTATTAGAGACATTCATGATTTCATTATCCAAGCTAATGCCTGATACATATAGACTCAGATACACCACTACTAGCTGAAATTCTTGCAATTGAGGTTGGTATTCCCTAGTCCTCAATAAATTTAACCTAGATTTTCGGGTCTATACGTTTAAATTGATAAAAACGATCTTATTCACTTACCAACTTTGTTTTATCATCAGGAAATATATGGTTTCATGAGCTAGACCCCCTCCATCTCGTAGTCCAGTTCCGCAATTATTTTCATTAATTTCCCATTAAAAAGATGGGGTAAGTTTTTGAGGGATGATGGAGCTGAGTGCAAGTAGCGCGTGACTCCGATGGAGCTGAGTGCTCTTGTCGCTGATTGATTAGCACGGCGGGACTTAAAAAACCCGCCGTGCAACGTACGTTTACCGCATCGAAAAAGTTTTGATGGATTCGGAAAAGGATTCGACAGATATCTGGATTCATCTTTTCAACTATATTATGTTATCCATATAATTCCCATCCTTATCTTCAATATCCCGAATCCGTATCTTCAAAATTCTCATCTTTTTTAATCCCCATCAATTGTGTTTTTCCAGACAGCAGCAAATGGTTGGGTGCAGAGAGGGGATTACAGGGCAAAATTGCTTTCTCCTTGGAACAGCTGCGCAAGGACAATGATGCTATTGCTTTGGCTGTGGGAGCAACAAAGCCATGTTTAGTTGATTTCAGATAGAATTTCCCACCCTTTTGTGGATATACTATTGTTGTCTTGATGCTAAAAAAAGTCACAAGCGTTGTTGTAGAGACCTTCCTGTTTCCGGGCGGGAGCTCTCAAGTGTCAATTTTTCCATGGAGTTTCTCCACGCCAACATGAAGAGCTTACTCGACAGCAATTTGGAGAATGGTAATTACATCTCAGCAAAAGGAAACAAGGTAGTGGTCATCGGTGGTGGTGATACAGGCACCGACTATATTGGCACCTCTATCAGACGTGGCTGCACCAACGTCGTCAATCTGGAGCTTCTTCCTCAGCCTCCAAACACCAGGGCTTGCCAGGTTCAAAGTTGCGATCTTGGGGGCTTCTGGAGGCATTGCGATTTCGCCGGCCGATTAGGCCGGTATTTTTTTTATAAAAATCATATACATTTCTGAGTTCGGAAATGAGTTTTTCAGAATGGTTTTGGAAATCGGAAATTAAAAACACGGCGGGGAAAAACCCGCCGTGCTATACCCGATTCCTCGCTGTGCATCTACTTGGTTCCACTTGTGAATTTTTCTTATTGAATCCGAGTAAATTCTAAGGTTCTTGTACAACTTTAATATATAAATATATCGCTAATGAATTATCTTATTATAAATTTAGTGTAAAAGAGAATAATATTATAAACATGTCCCTGAAATATAATTGATTGTACAATACCAACCGTCATTAAATAAGACTTTTGTGTACGCGCGTTGGTGTTTGCGTCAAACATCAAATAAAATAGAATTTCTCACTAATCAAATCAACAAACACACATTCTTTAAATGAATTAAAAAATATTCTGCTACTACTTTTAAACACCCTTGTTCTGTTACTTTGTCACAGAAGACTTTTCCAATAATATTTTGAATATAAATTTGTACTATTACTTTGCAGGACTATTTTTATTACCCTTTATAGGCTTTTAGGTCATGAGGATGTTGGGTTAAAACCTAGGTGATGGTGGCGGTGCGGTCTGTAAACATTGCATGTGTTCTCCTCACACCATCTACAAGTAATCTCAAAACATCAGTAACCGGAAAAACATTTAATAATCAATAATCAGTTAGTAGTAATCTCAGATAGTTTGAATATTGTACATAATTTATGTGATTTATTTTATCCTTGTGTACAAGCAAATTAAGGTTTAGACCATAGATATTTCTTTGGGGTAAACTATATATCACCACAATAACATAATGACTGATATACATGGAAAATATGTTGTATTTATTTGTTATGTTTTTCCTAAACAAATTTTTCTTTTTACAGATGTAGAATTAAATTTTAAAAATCAAGTCGGGTGTGTGCAACGCACGACAGTGGCACGCTAGTATAACTCAAAAGAATGTACGTGCAATTTAACTTTTTATTATAAGGAAAAATATTTTAAAAATGTAGCATATATACAAATGATTCTCATTTCTCAGAATTTTGCAACAAAGATTGGTATGTTTTGAGTTTTGATTAGACCGACACGTTTGTTTGAATTGATCAGCCTAGGTCATCAAATGATTAGATCTAACAGAGAACCTATCTGCAGGAAAAAACAATTAATATGAACCCAAACAGTACTCACCAAACACTTACGTTATACATCTTATAGATTTTTATTGTTGGTGTAATACATCTTATATTTATCATATTTATTAATTAGAGATCTATCGGTGACTGATATTGTTGGTGAAACAGTACCGTTGACTGATTTTGTTAGTATGAGCTATCGGTGTCGTGTTAGAGATCCTTACCTGGCTGCCCGGAAAACAACTGTGTCGGTCCAAATGCGTGGACAGATAAATTAATGTTTCATTTCATTTATGTTTCTTTGGCCTAACAAACCTTCTAAACTTCTTCTGTTTTAAATTTTGTAATTTGCTTCATCTAAAATTCCATTTACAATTCCATTAAATCAATTTTGTAATTTTGTATATATCTTTTACAATTCCAAAGGGTTTACGTGTCTAGATATTTTTTCGTGTTTCTCTGCTTTAATTTACATCAAGAAATTAATACCTTTTCTAATTTAAAATGTGCACGATGAAATCAATGCACGTCAATTTATTATATCTAGTTTTAATGTCTATCATGCAGTGAAGCATAACGTGCAAAATTTGTGCAAAATTGGTTATTGAATAAATAATGTGCAAAAATTGATAATGAATAACACCATTATTCATTTGGTGTATTTTTGCAAAAAATAACATTTTAGTAAAAATTCAACACTGAAAAACACACTACATATGCACCAGGATTTTAAAAACACTATTCACTGATAATCTTTGATAGCGTTATAAATAGCAATAAAAATATATTTTTTAACTACATTAATACTTGAAAAAGCATATATATCTACCTTTCCATTAGTAATTTATCTTGTTTGGGAATATTGAAAATGATGCTACCAGCTTCCAGTCCCGGTCCGGATACAAGATGGGTCTCCGGTCCGGATGAGGCTTTGTCCGTACTCCGCGCACTCTCCCCTAAAGACCTGCAAAACAACACCCCGGAGTATCCCGAGGATAGATACTCCGGCGTGATGATGAAAGAGGGGCCTTTGAATAGGAGAGAGAATAAGGATATATTGAGAGAGTTTAATCTGATAGAACATACCTTTCTCCATAAGTTCAAAGCTGTATTGATAGGTATGTGTGGTAGCCTCCAGCCCAGAGGCAGTGGTCCTGTCCTTTTGTCCTTATCCGGAGACAGGTCACATGCATGTCCCCTTTGTCCCCGGATAACGCCATTCTAGCTGACGTCATATGGACCGAACTACTCTCTGGGCCAGAGCCTAAATATAGGCCAGAGCCCATATCACCACTAGCCCCCGAGACATGGGATCCGTCCGGAGGTCTCATCCAGAGGAAGGGTCCCGTGTCTCATCACGTCTAGTCTAGTCGTCCGGATTCGCCCGGAGGCATGCAATCCGACCCGGATTTCTATTCCTGTGTTGTGCGCTACGCGTGAGAACACTCGCTTGGCGCTTGGGTTTCCTGCGCGCGTGTTCTTAGGTGCATTTATGAGGTGTGCTGCACTTCATAAATGAGCTGTCTATTCGAGAAATTCCCCTTTTTACCTTTTTTCAAAATGGCAATCATGTCGCCTTGGGACTCGGTCCCCCTTTTCTTGCTTTTCTCACTTCTCTTTTATAAATACTGAACTATTCCAATCACTTTCAGTTTTCACTCTTCTGCTCTTTTTCTTTCGTTTTCCTCCATTTTCCTCTCTGCGTTCTCTTTTCTCATTAACTTCCTCGCATATCATGGCTCATGAGAATGAAGAGAATAAGCAAGTTGTCAACTGGTCAGGTGGGGAAGTCCAGGTAGGTCTCAATCCGGAGCCTGAGGTTGATGATCCCTCCGAGGGTGATGACGTCGATATCTCTCCGGCAGTGAGGGAGCTGGTTGAGGCGATGGTGGTTCCGGTCGCCATTGATGCTGGATTGAGCTCGTTTGCGGGTGACGATACCACTGTTGCAGCTATTCCCCGGAGCCATTTCCTTTATGGGATAACTTTCCCTCTTTCTCCCCTTTATTCCGCCATCTTCCATCATTTTAGCATCTCTCCGGCCCAATTATAGCCTAACGGAGTCGCCGTAGTCCGGGCGTTCCTTCTCAACTGCTATCGATGCGGGGTGACGCCGTCTTTAGATCTGTTCCGGTCCTTCTATCACTTGGAAGGTACTAAGGATGAAGGGATTTTTACCTTTCAGAGACGGAAGGGGATAAAGGATTGTTACAAGGGTAGGCGCGACAGCTACTCCAACTGGCAGAAGTATTACTTCACCTTTGACACCGAAAAATATCCGTGTCCCAGCTGGGGTCATAAAGCCAAGAAGGAAGAGAAGGCAGTGTTCAGTCCGGAGGGACAAGAGGAGAACATCGCGAAGCTGGTCGCCAATCAGATTGACTTGGATCCCTTCTAGAAAGGGACGTATGTTTTCCCCTTGAGGGCATACGAGCCGGAAGTGTTCACTAAGTGTCGTTTTTATGTCTACAGGGATCCGTCCTGTAAGTTTGATTTATTTTATACCTTCCTTTGCTTTTCCTTCCTTTTCTTGCTTTTTCTTATCCAATTCGGATGTTTTCAGTATATCCTGAGATAGAGAACGGTGTTGATCCGGCTGGACAACAACTCAAGGTAACCAAGGCAGACAACCCACCAACTGCCAGCGAAACCATCCGAGACGGAGAAGAAGAGGAAGCGTTCTCTTGAGGATAAATCCAACAAGGAGAAGGAGGTCGCCGCTAAGAAGGCGAAGGAAGCCGCAGCCAAGAGGGTGGATGAGATTGCGGCCAAGAGGGCGGAAGAAGCTGCCGCCAACACCACTGCAGATTCGGCCGGAAATAGGGCCGCCCTTCTCCAAGTTCAAGTCCCGTCATCTTCCGAGGAGGAGGGAGAAGGGTCTTCTCGGTCGCGTAAGCGCTCGAAGCTCAGGATACCTAACACGCCTCGGATTCCGGAGCGAAGCGAACAGTCCCACGCTGGTGATCATCATGGGGGGGGGGAAGAAGCAGGACCCCAATGATAAAGCACACAAAGAGACCACCAAAAGCAGCGGTCGGAGCGAGACTGGCAGGGTAAGCTAAACCTTTAACTTTCCGGTTCGGTTTTCATATTTTGTTCTCATATTTTCTTTCCTTAGGATTTTGTTGCTTATCTGGTCGACTCTCCTGGGGTCTCCGAAGCCATCAACAAGGCCTACCACGTCCAGCAGACGAGGCTTGCTCAAAAACTGAGCTCACTCGAGCGGACCAATGGGAACCTCCGCCACGAACTTGAAGCGTCGGAGATCCGAACGGCCGAGGCGGATGCCCGGATCAAGGAACTGGAGAGCTTGATTTCTCCGTCCGCTCAGCGAGAATTGTGTGTCGCCTTCACCAACAAAGTTCTCCGGAGCCAGGCTTTTGAGGGCAGTCTGACAGAACTCTTCCGTTCCTCCAACTAGATCTCCGCTCATCAAGTCTATCTGAGCATGAGGGGTTGGGTCCCAGAACCTAAGAGGGGTCGTTCGCAAAGTGCTACTACAAACCGAAAGCCGCCAAGCAATATAACTTTGACGTGGATCAGTTCTACCGAGGCGGAGTCGAGAAGATGAATCCCTCCGTGCTGGAGATTTTCGAGGAGGATGCCGAAAAGAGTCTGAAGCTGGTGTCGGCTGAGGCCATCCGTGCCTATGACGAGGGATTGGTGGACCTGAGTGTTGTTGTGCCCCCACCTGAAGAGAGCACTGATCCTGAATCGCCCGTCAAGCCCAAGTATCTTGAAGTTCTGAAGATGTTTCCCTCCGTGGACGAAGATACTAATGAGGGCGACGGTGGCGGGGATGAGGGTGGTCGTCAAGCCGGTGGCACGGACAGCGAGGAGACGGATGTAGAATAACTTCTTAGCTTTTATTTGCAGTTCGTTTTATTTTTGTAGTTGCCTCCGTGCCACTAGTTCTGATCTTATTCTGTTTAGTGTAGGAAGGATGGTAGCGACGACTCGGATTGGGATGACAACCCTCCGGACGATGTAATCTTCTTTTATCTATAAAACGAACCTTTTCTTACTTCCATTGCTTGTTATTTTTATTTACATGCTTCCTTGTTTGCAGCCCGAAGGTCCTAGTCCGGTGCTCCGAAACGGAGGTGCGGGCGACTGTTATTCACCCGTTAGTTCCCAATCGACGAGCCCTCCGTGCTCTAGATGCGCGGAGTTAGAGGCGGAGCTGTCCGGATGGACGATGAAAGGGGAACGGACTCGTGAGCTTCTCATTCGTTCCGGAATGGAGTCTCTGATGGAAGAGTTCCAAGATGTCCCATCTTTGGCTGCTTGCCTTAGAGAAATATCTGAAGAGTTTGGCACCCTGTCCCAATGCCAAGACTTCGCTCGAGAACGGATCCGTGCAACCCTTGACGCGGATGAGACGATCTCCATGTTGCAAGCAGAGCATGAGGACTACAAAGCTAAGCTGAAAACCGAGCTAGACTTGGTTTGGTCTGTGCTGCCCTTTTATAGCGATAAGTTGAAGTGGATGGCTAGCCGGACGGATTTTCAGCGAGATTACCTGAAGCTGGAGGAAGAGAATCGCGAGCTTGCCGGCCGGGTGATGGTCCTCTGAGATAATCTGATGACTCTGCAACTGTCGTACCATCTAACCAGATTGCGCCTCAAACTCGTCGCTCCGACCATATACCGCAACTTTCCTCGCGATGTGAGCGCATTGATTGTCCGGATGTTCAAGCTGGGGTGGAATGACCGGGATTCTCAATACCGTACTGCATTCGAGGAGGCCGTCGATTGGTGGAAACGGATGCATGCCGGTAGCTCTCTACCTCCGTCGCTGACTCTCATTCCGAGTCACGTGACGGTGGATTTTACCTTCGAGAGATATGCAGGCATCCAGGTTTCCGTCGATCCGGAAGAGTCCGCTCGTCGCATGGAGCGGCTTCGCCAGGATGCTTCTATCATCCGTCCCTTTATCATTAGGGAGTTGGCCGAACTGGCGAGGCGGCGTCAGGCTCGTATCCGGGGACGGGGTCTTGGCAGAGGTAGGAGGGGAATAGGAAGGGAGCTCAAAGACGCCCGTCGTGGGAACGGTCGGAGCCTCAACTGCGTTCTTAATAGAATAGCAAGGGGGAGAGGTGCTCAACAGGTGGCGAGGGGAAGGGGCGCTCAGCCGGTGACAAGGGGAAGGGGTACTCAGCCGGCGCGTCGTCCCCAGGTTCCCGTCCGGATTCGCTCTCCTTCGCGGTATCCGAGCAAAAATCCCTTCCATCAGTCGAGGGCCGGTCCTCATGTTAAGGGCAAAGGAAAGGCTAAAGTCACAAGGGAGGCAGTGCAGTCCTATGACTCTGATTCCGATGAGATATTTGGGTCCGATCCGGATGCAGCTGGTCCATCAGAGCTTCCGCCCATTCCTCCATTTCCGTACCGGGGCTCGGTGGGTCAGACCAGTGGTGCCGAAGTCCACGATCTCGATGATGACGTTCCGGAGCGGGCTCCTTCTTCCAGAATTCGGGATGGAGCCCAAGATCCAAGACCTCCTTCTCCGGAGAATGGTGCTATGATACCTTCCCCGGGGACGAATGATTCCTTCCTAACGCGTTTATCATGATAACGCTTCATCCGTTCCTTCACCTTGGCCTCGTGCAGCGCCGCTTGTTCTCGTTTTTCTTCCAAAAGGTCCAAGTCCAGCAGCTTGCTTGATCCGAGCGGAGAGCTTCGTCCGGCTTGGTCCTCGTCCCAAGTGAGGGTCCGGAGGCTTGGGACTCCCACTTCAGCTGGTATGACTGCCTCCGCTCTGTATACCAGACTGTATGGTGACTCGCCCGTGGCGGACCCTTCGGTTGTCCTGTATGCCCAAAGAACACTTGGCAGCTCGTTGACCCAGTTTCCTCGTGCCCCCTACAGACGGGTTTTCAGTCCGTTCACCACTGTCCGGTTCGTAACTTCCACTTGGCTGTTGGCCTGCGGATGGTAGACGGAGGTAAGCCACTGCGTAATTCCATACTCTTTACACCAGGAACAAAACGGGTCGTTTTCAAACTGAGCTCCGTTATCCGTGACAATGTACTTGGGGATTCCGTAACGGCAGATGATGTTCTTCCAACAAAATTTTACGCAAGTGTTGCCACGGGTGTTTGTGAGGGGTTCCGCTTCCACCCATTTGCTGAAGTAATCGATCGCCACTATCAGGTACTTGAATCCTCCCGGAGCGGAGGGAAAAGGTCCCACCAGATCAATGCACCATCTATCAAAAGGCCATGAACCGGTGATCCCGACCCTTTCTTCTTGCGGAACGTGTATGAGCGGAGCGAACCTCTGGCACTGTACACAGGAGCGGACGTATTTCTGCGCGTCTTCAAACAGGGTCGGCCAATAGTAACCCGTACACATTATCTTTCTGGCTATGGTTCGAGCCCCTTGGTGACTGCCATTTGGTCCCTCATGCATCTCCTTCACAATCCGATCTGCTTCATCCGAGTCCACGCACCTTAACCATGGTTGGAGATATCCCCGTCTGAGCAAGGTTCCGTCCACTATGGTATACCGCGGTGCTTTCTGTCGGATTCTCCGCGCCATTGCCTTATCCTCCGGAAGCTTTCCGTGCTGCAAATACTCAAAGAAGGGCACCATCCATGATTCCTTCGAAACCTCCACTGCTGCCACCTGAGGGACGTCGTAACTCCGGGCGGATAAGATCTCCATCATCAAGTTGCTTTCCGGGTCCGGCCTGATCTCGGAGGAAGCGAGTTTGCTTAAGGCGTCCGCCTAGCCGTTATCCTCGCGAGGCATCTGTGTCACGGTCATGCCACGGAACTTGGCCAATAACGGCTTAACCGTTTCAAGGTATTTCTGCAAGCTCCGTTCCTTCGCCTCGTACTCTCCGTTCACTTGCTGGACAACTATCTGAGAGTCACTGTACACCTCGACGTCCGTGACTCCTATCTCCAATGCCAGCCGGAGTCCGTCTAGGAGCGCTTCATATTCGGCCTCATTATTTGTTGCACGGAAACCGAACTGAATGGCATACTTGTATTCTGTTCCTGGTGGACAGGTGAGCAAGACTCCTGCCCCACCTCCATTTGCGTGAGAGGATCCGTCTACATGCAGTTTTCATCTTTCGAAGGGTGGTTCTGATCCGGACGGATCTCCTGAGGGTTCGGTCATTTCTACCAAAAAATCCGCTAAGGCTTGCCCTTTGATGGCCTTCCGGGGATGATACTTAATCTCATGCTCCCCGAGCTCCACATCCACTTCATCATCCGACCCGAGGCTTCTGGCTTCAGCATGATCTGTCTCAACGGATGATTCGTCAGAACCGTGATCGGATGACCTTGGAAATATGGTCGGAGGCGCCGGGAGGCATGTACCAGTGCCAATATCAACCTCTCCAAAGCAGTGTACCTCGTTTCCGGACCTTGAAGGGCCTTGCTCACAAAGTAAATCGGACGTTGGACCTTACCATCTTCCCGGACCAAAGCGGAGCTTATAGCATATTCCGTTGCTGCCATGTATAAAAAGAGCTCTTCTCCGGGCAGTGGTTTGGACAGGGTCGGAAGGCTTGCTAGGTGGGCTTTGAGGTCCGTGAACGCCTGATCGCATGCCTCCGTCCACTCAAACGGTTTAGCCCTGCGGAGTATGTTGAAAAAGGGGAGCTGCTTTTCAGCCCCCCTAGCGAGAAATCGGCTCAGAGCGGCCAGCGATCCGGTTAACTTTTACACGTCCTTCACCCCCTTCGGAGGCGGCATCTCCATAAGGGCCGATATCTTTTCCGGATTGACGTCGATTCCACGAGCTGATACCATGTAGCCCAGAAACTTCCCTGCTCCAACTCCAATGGTGCTCTTTCCGGGGCTGAGTTTAAGATTTGCCGTCCGGAGCACGTCGAATATCTCCCAGAGGTCGGACAGGAAAGACTCGTACGTCCGGCTTTTGACCACAATATCATCAACATAAACCTCCAGGTTCCGCCCCATCTGGTTCCTAAAAACCTTGTCCGCCATCCTTTGGTACATTGCACCTGTGTTTTTCAATCCGAAAGGCATTTTCCTGTAACAAAAAGTACCAAAGTCAGTAATAAAAGATGTTTTGGGATGGTCATCCTTGGCCATCGTAATCTGGTGATACCCTCGGTGCGCATCAAAGAATGCCAACACTTGGTAACCAGTAATAGCCTCGACCAACTGATCGATGGAGGGGAGCGGATAGCTATCTTTCGGACAACATTTGTTTAGGTCTGTGAAGTCAATACACATTCTCCAAGAGCCATCGTGCTTCTTCACCAGAACTGGGTTTGCTATCCACTCCGGGTAGGATATCTCCTCCACGATTCCAGCACTTAACAATCTACCCACCTCCGTCCGGATTTCCTCCACGCGTTCCGGAGCGAGGGGTCTCTTCTTCTGCCGTATAGGTTTCAGTTCCGGAAAAACGTTGAGCTTGTGGACCGCGATCTCTTCCGGAACGCCAGTCAAGTCTTCCGTTCCCCAAGAAAACACAACCTCATATTCTGCCAATAGGCGTCGTAACTCTTCCTTCACATCATCCGGCATGTTCTTCCCAACGCTGACTACTCCCTTCTATCCGACCATCATGTCCTCCACTTCATAAGATGGTGCTTCTCCATGGATGGCTCCTACCAAGTCTGCTTTGGCTTTTCCCTTGTCCGAGGCGGACAGCTTGGATTGGCCCTCCCCGGACCGGGCATCCTTGATGGCGGTCAACATGCAACTCCGGGCGGTTTGCTGGTACCCCCGGACGAATGCGATACCGTTTTCTGTGGGGAACTTCATAATCAAGTGGAAAGGCGAATAGATGGCCCGTGCCTGCGACAGCCACGGTCTTCCAATGATCATGTTGTAAGGAGAAACTGCATCAATGACGGCGAAATTACACTTCACCGTTGCCCGCTTTGTCAGATCCTGAAAATCCGTCAGAGTGACTTTCAAAGGGATGACCCCGAGCGGATGGACGGTCCGCCCGGTGAACCCTGAAAGGGGTCTGACACGGTTTTAAATTTTGTCACCCAATTCCGAGTTGATCAAAGCATTCCGCAAACATAATCTCCACACTGCTACCATCATCTACAAACACTCGTTTGATCAGTACTCTTTCAACATCAGCTATTACCACCATCGGATCCGAATGGGGAACCTGCGGGGGTTCTGGATCCTCATCCGAAAAGGTGATAGTCTCGCTTGGCTTGAACCTCTTTTCTTGTATCTCACCCGGGGGCACGTATCTGCTTTTGGCCTTGTTCGCTGTCATGGAGCAGAGTCCATCTCCGACTATTCCGTTTATCACATTGATCATCCGGGGCTGAGCCGGGGGTTGTGCTGATGCGGCTTGTCTCGGTGCCGGGTTTGCCGGGTTAGCCTGGTTCCCCCCTCGGGGGCGATTGTTCCTCCAATTCCTTTTCCGACCCTATCCGGCTGTGGCGGCTGGGGCTTGCGCCGATTGTCCTTCTCCCGCCACACAATCTCTTAACTGGCCTTCTCCGACCAACCTTTCAATATCTGAACAGAGCACCCTACATCCCTCCGTGGTATGTCCGTGCGACTTGTGAAACTCGCACCACTTGTCCGCATTTGCTGGTGCCGGTACGCCAACAATAGGTTGCGGATCTGTGAACAGACCTCGGTGGACCGCGAGGATCACCGTACGGGTTTTTGAGAGAGGGGTGTAGGTCGGACGAGCAACGGCCGCCGGTGCTGGTGCCGCTACCGTCGGTGCAGGTACGCGTCTAACTTGATCGGTCCGGGCCGGAACCCGGGCAGCAGTGGTCTGGGTCCCCGTCACTGTGAGAGACCTTTGCTCGAAAAAGCCCACAGTTGTCATCCGGACTTGGTTGGCATCGTGCACCGTACAATGCATCTCCACTACCAACTGGAGGTGATAGTATGATGTAGGCATATTCTTCATTAGCTCGATGTAGAAAGTGTTGTCCCTCAGCCCGTTGACAAAGTTGTGGATGATGGCCTTCTCCTGCAAGTGTCGGTCCACTACCTTCATCGTCGCGGCTATGTACCGGGTGTAAAATTCCCAAGTAGTCTCTGTTTCAAACTGCCTCATTGCCAAAACTGTGGCAAGGTTTACAAATGTGTGTTTCATGGCGGAATAGCGCCGGACCAAAGCGATGGCGAAATCCCAGAAATGTCGAAGCGTACCGTTCGGCAGACCCTTGAACCATGTCAAGCAGTTACCTCTTAGATACGAAGGCACCATTTTACACTGCAACTCCTCCGGAATGTCCCTAGCAATCATGATACTTGCATAAGTATGGACAAATTCTTCCGGATCTCCCTCTCCGTTGTAGGTTGGAAGTCTGTCCGGAGCCTTGGTTCCGGTTGGCCATTTGAAACTCAATACTTCTGGAACCCAGGGTGACTGAGATCTGATCCCATTTCGTCCGATGAGGCGGTTCAGTCGGTCTTCAATGGAATCCGGACAGAAAGGTGTTTGAAAACTGAAACCTCCGGGAAATCCTCCTCCGGCAGGTGGCATTCCAAACGTCATTTGCTGCTGACCTGGTCCTCCGGCAGGTTGCATTCCAAACATCATTTGCTGTTGGCCTCCGGGTGCACCCATCCCGTACCCCTGCTGGATTTGTGCTCCCCAATAAGGTGGTGCATTTGGATTCAAACCAGCGGTCTGCAGTTGATGTCCGCCCGGAAATAGGTTCGGGTTTGGCATCCTTGGTTGCTCCAGAGGTGGCTTGTCCGCTTCCGCTCGCTGAGCTGCCTTCCACGCTTGGAACTGCTGGTACTCCGTCATGTTTGTCCTCAGGATATTGCCCCCAGGCCCGGAATCATGACGCTTACGCTCCTCCCTTCCGGCCTTCCGTCCTACTCGGTTCCTAGCTGATCGACTCTGAGCATCGTCATCCGTGCTATAATCTTCCGGCCTTCCGTCCTACTCGGTTCCTAGCCCTCCTCCCGCTTCCTCCTCAACCGGGAGAGGTTTCTTTCTAGGTCGTCCGCGCGGCATGAACGCAACTTATAACTGGAAATATTTAGGTCCCACTGGGCGTGCCAACTGATGCTACTAGCTTCCAGTCCCGGTCCGGATACAAGATGGGTCTCCGATCCGGATGAGGCTTTGTCCGTGCTCCGCGCACTCTCCCCTAAAGACCTGCAAAACAACGCCCCGGAGTATCCCGAGGATAGCTACTCCGGCGTGATGATGAAAAAGGGGCCTTTGAATAGGAGAGAGAATAAGGATATATTGAGAGAGTTTAATCTGATAGAACATACCTTTCTCCATAAGTCCAAAGCTGTATTTATAGGTATGAGTGGTCAGCCTCCAGCCCAGAGGCAGTGGTCCTGTCCTTTTTTCCTTATCCGGAGACAGGTTATATCCATGTCCCCTTTGTCCCCGGATAACGCCATTCTAGCTGACGTCATATGGACTGAACTACTCTCTGGGCCGGAGCCTAAATATGGGCCAGAGCCCATATCACCAGAAAATTAAAACCATCTTTAATTGCAAAGGAAATTAAAATGTTCTTATGCACATGAAAAAATACAGGAAATCACTTAGCTTGAACCGATACACAAAAATTGATCTCACAAGGTGGAATTCAAATTCAAAATAGATTTCCTCGGTTATTTATATATACATGCCGAAAATGAAATAGAAGTTTTAAAAAAATTTAAAGTTGACGAGGGAGCTAAGATGGGAAATGAATGTGTGCAAGATCGTGTTTGTAACAGAAAAATAGTTTCCAAGTAAACTAGGTTAATAGTTAATTTAGGAGGGCCATCAAGTGAAAAGGTTAACAATGAACATGTAACCGTTTCATTGTGCCGAATCTCTAAATTTATAATGGTACACAATAAACGAAATTAATATAGTCTTGTGATAAAAGAGTAAAATCAGATGTCGATTTCACTATGTAATCATTCCTAGTAGACGTTTTCCTTTATTGTATGTGAATTCAAAAAATTAAAAATTATCAAAAATCCATAACATCTATGCAAGGCCAAAAGAAATGAAAGTGGATGAAATATATTGTTGGATAAAAAAAAATCCAATTCAATCCATACAACTGAAAAATGATGGAGCCATTATTCAAGATTGAGTTCATCCGTCATTTGGATCAACATACACTTCTTGCAATCCAGATTATATCAGCGACGCTTGAGCAGCTGACCTCACCGCCTTGATCTCTGCATCATTGCGTAGATCTTCGCATTGTTGCGAAGGATCTTCAATGGGGCATCATTAAGCGTCACCTGCTCAAAGCTGGATCCATCATCCAAGGAGTCTTCTTCCTCAGACTTCACCTCCTCGGACGCTTGGGGTCACCTTCTCCTTCCTAGCCCGCTTCTTGGGAGGTGAACCTACTCCAACAAAGAAGAATGTTAGCATCCACAAGACATCAAGTATGTTGACATATAAATTTAAAGATATACCTTTGGAGGACTGGCTCGAGGCAGCCTTATCTCGACCCCTTGGAAACTTCTGAGTACCCCGGACTTCCATTTACCTCCCTCTGCTTCTATCTTATCGGGGAGAGTCCAGACTAACCCCACCTTCAAGTAGCTACTGGTAGATTTCAACCGAGGAACCTTCTGCAGATAGGAATAAGTGATGGAGGCCACTGCCACATAGAGTCATGAGCTCCCCGCACGAATTTCCCTTTTGGAAGACGATCTCATCATCCAAGAGCTCTTTAACAATGCTCTTTAGGTGATCCAGAATCTCGAAGACCCTATCAAGAGCCACAGCGCTCTTTGGCTCAGAGTTTCAGGGAGGCACATCGTACTTAGTCCGATCAAAAGTCAGGTGATCAGCATACCACTTGCCGCTGTTATCGGGGAACACAAAGGGCTTGGCTCCCCGCGGTCTGATATGCGGGTACTTCTCTGCATCGTATAGCTTGTACAAGCTCCTAAACAGATCCAAACTCGGCTCGTACCCTTTCTGGGCACACCAGGATATCAGAGCCATGATTGACACCACCGCATTGGAGTGTATCTGGCACGGATGCAGCTTATGCAGCTGGAGAAACACCAGCAACAATGGGAGAAAAGGGAAACTCACCCCCTGCTGCAAAAACCCCCCGTATATAACCCCTCGAGTGGGGGTCACCAGGTCCTTGGTTTCGATATGGTCATCCTCCAACTTCAGATCGGCTTCGATGGGGTAAGACAGCCTACACGATTTCAGGAACTACAGCGTCGTTTCGTGGACCACCTTGGTGACTTCACTTGCGTCACCGGTAACTGGAACCCGTTTATCAACTTGGGGCTCCGTATTAGGGTCCACACCCGATTTGGATGAACCCTCACCTTGCACCGTTGACACGGCTTGCAGGGGAGTGGCGATGGTCACTTCCATCAACTCCCCAAAATCTGCCTCCAGAAACAATGTTTCCAGTCCATCGGCGACCGGGGCTTCCTCTTCAACCACTATCACCTCTGACTCATTCAAAGATATGGCATTCTCTTTATTGCCATGGGGATTACTGGAGCTTGAATTCGACATGGCAACACAGAGAATGGGGGAAAATATTATGTGGAGGATGAAGAAGAATTTTTTTGTTATGAAAACGCAAATCAGAATGAAGTGCGGTGATCAACACAAAGGAAAATTACTTGGGATATATAACCAGTAATTAAAGTGCATTTAAGCGAAATAATTATCTCGACTAGCCAAACGATGCAGACAATTGAAAGGGTGGTTTTTCACCACCAGATAATTCAACCAGTAGACGCCACGTGTCAACTACTTCAGACTAAAGGATGGATTTGAACTTAACTGTCCACGTGTCCTGATGGAATACGAAGGCAACTTGAAGATAGATATTTAGAAGGGTCAGCCCTAGAAGTTAGTCCTAGAAGGACATCGAGGTTAATGCTCCGAGTTATCTCCCTCAAGTTATTGGCCTTACCCCCGAAAACAAGTCTCGCATCGTGCCTTTGAGAGGAGACCTCGACATTCTAAAGATCTACCTTGGAGCTACTGATAAGTCCATGGTTCGTATTCTTGGACCTCATTTAGTCTCGGACCAGGGCCCAAGAAGGGTTGTGGGCCCGAGTTATGCGGAAGATGGATCCACGGGTCTATCGGTCCAAATCCTTATAAGGAATGCTTATATTCTGAATGTCCTACAAAGAATACACTTCCCTCTAAACATGGTAATACAACTGTTATCTCCTTAAGAGTTGTATTCATACCATAAGTACATATCCTGGCGATCTACGGATTGTAACCTTATAAATACCAAAGGTATGGTAGACCTCTCTATCTCAGAATATATACAATACGCCTTACGCACTTAGGCTTCTCTAAGCAGTTTGCTAACTTGAGCGTCGGAGTGTCTACCCATGGGCCACCTCGGGGCTCTGTCTTGCAGGTCAGTTTGTGAGCTGAGTTCGTGATCAAGCGCGGGTTCCAGACATCCATCATTACTCATAATTTCACATTATATATAGATCTTCAAATTTTTCTTTATACCTCATATTATTTGTATTCAACTATATATTTCAATTCTATGATGAGGCCTTATAAGCTTACCTGGTGTGGAGATAGAAGAGAAGAAGCAAAAAGATTGTTGCAGGAGGCGCTGGGCAATTTAGATTCACTTTCATACTCAAATATTTTTCTCCACTTTCATCATTCATGTCTTCTGTGTTCCAGACTCTCAGTGCAATTGGAATCCTACCACTCTCCTTTTGTTTTTGTATCAGGGTAACTATACTCTCAATTTTGGTGCTGCTCCGTGTTTTACTTTGGTAATTCACTAGCAGGCTTCATATTTCGAAGAGTTAGTCTTTCTTATACAGTTTTGTACAAAATTTAAGTTAATAATATTATCACCCATGTCATAAACAAACTGACCCGGAATATACCAAAACTAAAAAGACCCAAATTAATCTCTCATTGCAATTTTGAGCATATTATTTTTTAATTTACCTTCATAGAAAAATTACCACAACCCACGAAACACTCGTATACCAATGTTTCACATGTTATCACTGAGCGTGGTGGTGCTAGCCGTGGGGCTTTTGTATGCTGATGTCAGAATCCATTTTTCTATTATTGCATGGTTAGGGTTTTTGGGCTATCATTTGTGCATGAATATTGTTCAGATAGTTTTGGAATTTTGCAACTAATGCGATATATAGTCTTTTTCTTTGATTGTACAATAACTTTATTTTGATGGTGACATTATATTTCAAGATATTTTAATCTATAGGCTTTTAGGTCATGAGGATGTTGGGTTAAACCTAGTGATTGTAGCGGTACGGTGTGTCTAAACATTGCAGGTCATGTTCTCCTCACAGCATCTACAAGTAATCTCAAAACATCAGTAATCGGCAAAACATCCACTAATCAATAATCAGTTATCAGTAATTTCAGGTAGTTTGAATATTGTACATAATTTAGGTGATTTATTTTATCCTTGTGTACAAGCAAATTAAGGATTACAGCTTGCTACGAGCATAAATGTTTCTTTGGGCTAAACTACATATCACCACAATAATTGATATACATCGAAAATATTTTGTATTTATTTTTTATGTTTTTCCTAAACAAATTTTTCTTTTTACAAATATAGATTTAAATTAAAAAACCAAAATGAAAATTAAGCCGGGCGCGTGCACGACAGTTGCACGCTAGTATTAAAAGAATGTTCGAGCAATTTAATTTTTTATTATAAGGCAAAATATTAAAACAAGTAGCATATACAATTTAATGATTCTCATTTCTCAGAGTTTTGCAACACAGATTGGTCTGTTTTGAGTTCTGATTAGACCGACACGGTTGTTTGAATTGATCAGCCTAGGTCATAAAATGCTTAGATCTTAACTAAATTATCATATGTAAACTTATTTGAACTACAAAATTACCAAACCAAATAATTAGGTATCGTTGTGTATATCTTGATCTCTCTATATGTTAATAAAACGTGCAGTTTGCGTGCAAATGATTTATGTTACGTTGGGTTGATGAATTCAATTCTAAACTGCTAAAGTATCATATTAAATGTATAAATTAAATATCTTTTGTAGTAATAACATTAGTTATATATGGTCTACCACAACTAGATTTAAGACTTCTTTATAGCACCTTAACCCGCTGTTTTGACCAAATGTTGTTTCCTGACATGTTACCATTATTTTAGGATACTCTAAGATCCCAGCCGTCGGAGAATCAAATGATGAGAAGAACTACATTGATTTCAATCGCGACAATGACATTTATGTACATCATTTGTAGAACTGTCGAATATGAGGAACCGGACCTATATGCAGGCCGTCAGAGCGATACTTGGTAAGCTGTTGAATTTGTACATGACTAGTTATAGATATTTATTAACTTTTTCATATATTTTCTTCAGGAGAGAAGAGTGCCATATTCTGTGGAACTTTCCAGTACAGTGTGCTGGTGTGTGGAATGACTGCCCTCATCTGATGCTACATGCTTCCAGTCCCGGTCCGGATACAAGGGTGGTCTCCGGTCCAGATGAGACTTTGTCCGTCCTCTGCGCGCTCTCACCTAAAAGACATGCAAAACAACGCCCCGGAGTATCCCGAGGATAGCTACTCCGGCGTGATGATAAAAGAGGGGCCTTTGAATAGGAGAGAGAATAAGGATATATTGAGAGAGTTTTAATCTGATAGAACATACCTTTCTCCACAAGTCCAAAGCTGTATTTATAGGTGTGAGTGGTCAGCCTCTAGCCCAGAGGCAGTGGTCCTGTCCTTTTGTCCAAACCCGGGAACAGGTCATATTCATGTCCCCTTTGTCCCTGGATAGCGCCATTCTAGCTGAAGTCATATGGACCGGACTACTCTCTGGGCTGGAGCCTAGATATGGGCCAGAGCCCATATCACCACTAGCCCCCCAAGATATGGGATTCGTCCGGAAGTGCGATCCGGAGGAGGGATCCCGTGTCTCATCACGTATGTTTTCTTATCGGATCCGCCCGGAGGCATGTAATCCGTTTCGGGGATTCAATATATACCCAGATGCGTCTGGGCACGCGCTGGGCATTTAGACTTCTTCCGCGCGTGTTCTCAAGAGCATTAATGAAGCGTGTTGCTGCGCCATAAATGTGTTGTCAACTCAAAAAATTCTATTTTCTTTTTTCTAGAGAGCAATCATGTCGCCTTGGGACTCGCTCTCCTTTTCGTCAGACTTATCTCTATAAATAGTGAATGCTTTCAACACTACTAGAATATCAAGCCATCTAAGGCAGTTCATCCTTCATGTGTTAAGGCAGAAAACAAATGCCTTCTCTGGTAGTGACTTGAATGAGAAAAATCATCTAAGGCGGTTCCTCTTCCGCCTTAAATGTTTTTGGGTTTAAGGCGTTTGTTTCCACCTTTGATGAAGGCTTATACGCCTTGCTAATAGCTTACAAAATCGCTAGCATGAAAGTCTGAATGATATGAATTGGCTTGTTGCGATACCGTAACTAGCAAACGCTAGTCCCAAACAAATGGTTGATTGTTATGTTACGACCGCAGCTTACGGATCGCCAGATGAAATACTAACGACTTCGCTACATTGAAAAGCCTAGACAGGTTACGAGACTGGTTACGACTTCCAGCGTGCGGATCGCTAATATTGGTTACGATCTCGTAGGTGAACCTAGTTTGTCATATATTTATCTGCTGACGAGACTGGTTACGACAAATAGGGGCGAATCGCTCGGTCATAAGTAGCGAACTCGTTACAAGCCAAGTTAAACCAAACGAGCCAGGTTACGACAGCCACTAGCTTCTCGCAGGTAACACCGTAGCGAGCTCGCAACCGAACAATTGTTTTTCATAAAAATTGTGAAAATGATATTATAAAAATATCATAAAAGTAGTTGGTTCGAGAGAGTTAACGATTTCGTAAGACAATCGCTTATGTGTGTAGTGACGATATCGCTACTAAACTCGCTAACGTTAAACGACGTCGTTTTTGCTCTGGGTGAGCGAGAAAAAAAATTGACGTTACGAGTAAGCTAGACATTCGCCTGGCATTGGCGTGTATTGTTACGAGCTCGACAGAGATAAGATTGGAGAGGCAGAGAAGAACGAGCGATTGGGTAGCGAGGGCGCAAAAACTATGCTCAGAAATATAATTCGGGCGATTGAAGTAGCGATAGTACAAGATGATCGCAACTATTTTAATGTTACGGGCGAGAGAAGTAACGATCTCGCAGGCAATTCGTAAGTGTCACAAAATTATAGGATTTGAGCCATTTCCACCCATTTCCACTAAAATTGGGTTTCATTTTAATTGTCTAAGCTGTCAATTGCAAGATGCATGGTATCTAAGCACAAAACATGAACATGAAACACTATCAAGCCACATTTTATAAACTTATGGAAGTAATGGAACTCAAAAGTAAATATATGCATCCATTTGACAAAAAAAGAAACTAGCTTTTATTGGGAATGTGAGGCCTAGAGATGTACCGAGATCTAATAAGGACCATGTGTCTAGCCAATGCATCTCTACCATCCTCCAACTCCTTCTTGGTGTACGGTGCATGATTTTCCTCGATAATCTAAGAATATGAAATGTTTTTTTAATGCTATTGAATGTAACGTAGATAGTAATAGGTACAATAAGTAGGTTATAAGAATGCTTACGCGATGTAATTCAAAATTATCTTGAACAAGGCCAGCTACACACTCGCTTGCGTACAACGTCATATAGTAACCGCACTCCCAATTTGACAATTGCTTTCGGTGCTGAAAGCGAAGAAGTATAACAAATGATTTGAAATGAAATCATAGTGGAAATAAATGAGCATTGGATTTGTACTGTCACCTGAATCTGTAGAAGGTTGACCTGTTGGTCGGATTTTTTGGCTTGGTTCAATGCTATTTGGAGTTTGGATGGTTTAGGGTCTTTGCTACTACGTTTGATACCAAACACCTCTATTTGAGTAACATAACCACCAATTCCCTTAGCTCTTCCCGGATGCTCGGCCTTCCCAAGTGCCCTACGTAGCACATCGTGTTTACCGACAGGGATTAACAAGCCTTCTTCAACTTCACGCTCAACCTCGTCCTAAAAAGGTAGTATAGTAAATGAAAAGTTATTATCGTAATCAATTGTTGTGTTTGATTGTTTGATTGTAGATACTAAAATGGAACATGGTATGGCGTAGTAGGGTAAGCGTACCACTCGATTAGCCACCCTTTTTGCCTCATCACTTCAGAAAGTCCCGTCTTTTTTAATTCTACCCAAGACGAATAATTGTTGTCTACTATATGTTGTAGGGTCTTCGGCAATGACTAGCTTGTTCGCCACTTCCGCGTCCATGCCCCCATCCACTAGCTTGTTAGGAATAAAGCACTAACCGAAACAAAAATATTTGGCTAATTCGCATGACACTATTATTGCAAGATGTAGTAAGTAAACTAACCTTTGCGTCATTTTCTAACCATCGTTTCTTGAATGCCTCCCAAGTAAGGGTTACAAGGTGATTGTAACGCGTACTTGGATCTTCCCCAAACTTCGTGCCCTTCGGTTTGATATAATCCTTGGCAAGGGTATATTTGTGTTCTCGATGAGTTTTTGATGCGATTTGAAGAGCCTTCTTCTTCACTTGATCATAGGATGTTGCCTCGATAATAAAGGGGCGCTACAAATGTGATCATAAAAATAGTCACACTCACAATTTTCATTTGAAATTAAAAATAACAAGTACCACACTAACCTTGCATTCCTTCCATATATCCTTTTTGATTTCGACCATCGCGCGACATCATCGTCGGGTGAAATAGCAACACCAATGTCATTAAACCTGACATGTGTTAGTATTTTGTTATCGATCCTAATCTCTAATTCGCGACAATGTGTGAGGAGTTGAGCTTCTTTCGATGCGCGAGTCACTTCTCGTTGTCTTCTAACCTCACTTGAACCGCCAACAACATTCCCCCCCCCCCCCACTTGAGTCGGAGTTAATGGAACTTGAAGGGCTCTCCGTTAAGCTTCCTTTGTATATTGAAATTTGTTAATGACTAACACAATACTAATAAATCAAAGTTGTACTTTGTAGTAAAAACATTATATTTCATAATCCAAAAATTTAGGGCTAAGCAAGCTATGGAGAATTTTAAAAGAAAATCTTGATTTTCGTTCAGGACATGCTTCTGACATGATATTTAGTAATAACATGATAAATGGAGGCACCATGTACAAGAAAATCAAATTTTTAGCAAATAAGAATGAAAAAAATCGTACCTTTGGTATATCACAAAGTTGTGTCGGTAGAATTGATTATTTTGGTTGGGGATGGTCTACCTTGTTTGTCCCTCTCCTACCCATAACAAAGGATGTTACCAAATTGAACAAGAACAAATAAATATTGACATTAATTGAAAAAACCAAACCCTAAAAATGTGGTTGAAAATTTATTGCAAAACTTACCAATCTTTTGCATGCAATTAGTGGCTAGTTCCACTTTGTATTGACACAATTGATGTGAGAAGATGTATGGGATGGGTAATGGAGATTTGATGTGAAGAAAGTTGAGGAGATTTGAGAAGATGTGCAAAAGTTTGGACTTTTGGAGATGAAACCCGTAAGAAGTGAGGATAAGATGCCAAAAGTGTTGTGTTTTTCTGTTCTATAACGTGTTTACTTTATTCTAGCTTACCTTGTTGCGAAATCGGCACTCTCTCGTTACACCTGACGTGGATATTTACGAAGTCGTTACGTGCTCATGTGATTGCCTTTTATGCTCTACTTAATCCTTCTAGCGACATCGTAACTGAAAAGCTGACATAAAGTATGTTACTAGGATGTTGCGACATCGCTACAAATGAACCCACGAACCCTACTTAAGATTTTATTTTGTTTTTTTAATGCACTCATAGATTTTTAAATCACGATCTAAACGAAATGATGGTATAAGACACTAATCATTCTATTTTAAGAATAATTTTCATTTGTTCCGTCGTATGCTCATGTAGAACGGGATAGGGATTTGGTCACTTAATCTGCAATTACATAATTTGAAAGAGTTTTAAGAAACGTAGTCTTTAATTGTAAGACAATAAGAAACTCTACACATCATGTGTACGCTTGAAATTGCTATCCATCGCTTACCTTTAGAGACAACAGCATAGTAGAGCTTCACACATGAACTACATATATATATATGCGCAGTTCAAGTGCATTTAATTAGAAATACTTAGTTTATTACAACTCATTTATGTGATTACAAGCACGATTATTGAATTAAACAAAGTTTCATGCACACGTTCACTCACCAACTGTCATCACTAATCATACTACCGAGTATCGCTTAATAACATTGCATGCTGATGTACTAAGATGTACTCTTCTTGACATAATGTGATGTTCGATATTTTCCAAATTGAGTATTATACTGTCTGGATATAAAATGTACATATTTAAGAATATGATATTGCGTTTAAAAATTTAAACCGAATTATTGATGTTTTACATAGAGTTATGTCATACTGCTTATGTACAAAGATGTACTCTACCTGAGTGAATATCATGATGGATATTTAACAAATAGAGTATTGTACTGCATCTATATAAAATATATATATGTTAGAATGTAAAAATTGCTAATAAAAAATTAAAATTTTTTATTTTTTAGTTACAATCTAATTAGCTTGTGTAGTAGCGAATTCGCTAGTATACACGTTACCACAGTTAAACCCTAAACCCTAAACCCACAAACCCGCAAACCCAGAAAACCAGTTGGCGACGGGGTTTCGATAGCGCTAGTTAGTAGTTCAAATAAAAAAAAGACTTTTTGGGTTACGACCTCGCTACTAATTAGAATGATTCTTCTGTAGCGAGTTCGCTACTTGAACGCTTGCCTGGCGAGGCATTTTTAAGACTCGCTACTAGATACTCAGGCTTGAGCGAGTTATTAACGACTTTGCAACATAGAGATGCGTGTGAACTAGCGATCTCGCAACATATAGAAGCGTATCAGCTAGCGATATCGCAAGTACTTTTACTATAAATAAAAAAAAGGGGATCGGGCTAAAATTAATTAGCCCCAAATTGAAAAACCCTTCTCCGGCGACGAAACTGTAAGTTCTCCGACAAAATGCGGCCAAAGACCAGAGGAGCTGTGCGAGGACGGGGTGGTAGAGGCTCAGACAGTGGACGGGGAAGTGGACAGGCGGTGGGAAGTAAACGGCGTCGGACTGAGGAGCCTGCGGTTCAGGCAGAGATTCCAGTCGCCCCGCCGCTGTGTCCAGTCGCCCCGCCGCCGCCGGAAGTTCCAGAAGTCCCTGCCGCCGCTGCTGCTGCCGGAAATGATGGTGGGGAAGGGCCCAGCAGTTTCAGTGAGGAGGAGGACACTCCTGAGTTCTTCAACAACGCCGCAGAAGCTAGGTATGAGGGTTGTTCTTCTCGGAAACTTGTCAATAATAATGTGTTTGATAGTACTGTGGTGCCTTCGCTGCAACTAGATTACGTGCTATACCATTTTAGGGCACAACATCTAGATACATTGCTTATGTTGCCTGAGCCTGTTTACCATGATGAGGTTCTCCAATTTTATGCGAACCTAGGTTTAGAGGAAGGGGTGGAGGAAATAACTACATTGGTGCGGGGTGTTAAGTTTACGGTCGATATGTTTAGCATCAATGAAGTTCTGAAATGTCCGTATCTGTCTCGTACCGACTTGAGGCCTACCAAAAAGGATGGTCCGTACGAGGTACATTACGAGCAGAGGTTTCCTTCTGTTAGCCCGAAGCAACCGTTGAATGCCGGTGAGATGGGTCAGAAGTGGTTTAAAAGGACTTCTGATAGGCCGGTTACAGCTAGGTTATACCCGATCCACAGGCTTACCGAGGAGCAGAGATTAGTTTTTGAGCTAATCTGCGGTAATGTGGTCCCGTCCCTAGGGCATGCATGTGAGCCCACAGTTTGCAGTCTCATGGTGTTCTACTATATCATGAAGAAGCTTCCAATCAACCCTGGCTTCACAATTCTGACCCAAATGATGAAGATGGCCAGACACAAGAACGCCGCGCTTCCGTATGGCAATTTGATTGTAGCTCTGATCAGGAAAGCGGGTGTTTTTCCAAGAGGCCGTCCCATGCCGCTCGGCAAATACGACAAGGAGTGGCTCAAGCACAAGAGGTTAGAGTTGAAGGCCAATGGGAAGTACGCGAGAAAGAAAGAAGCTGAAGAGGCAGCCAGAAGGGCAAGGGGTAGGATGGGAGTATCAGGTATGATTCTAGCTTGTTATTAACTGTAGTTGGTTCTAGTTGTTTAATTTGTTAATGTTTGGTTCTTATCAACCTTGATTTGTTTGTGTAGATGCTGTTTTTGATGCCCGTGGTAGGCTTGTGGTCTCTATGGGCCAGTTATTGAATGAGATTGAAATGGCCGAGAAAAGGGCATGTGCTAACAACGAACGGCTCGGCGAACTGATATCCAGCGGGGTAGTGGAGTGCGATCTGAGCGATGAGGAGGAGGTACCTGATTTCCGCACCACATTTCCCAAGCAAAAAGACACAGCGGGTCCTAGCAAAGATTTGGCTACAGCCAGCGGGAAGGAGCCATCCGATGGGAAGCTTGTTGCTGATCATGTAAGTGATGCAGATGCGGATACTGATGATGGTGATGATGGTGATCATCAAGACACCGACTCTGATGCAGAAGATGACCCGGCGAGGTATGAGATGATTAGGAAAGAGAGGCTGATCGGAGAACCCGACGATGATGTTGAACCGGGCCAAGGCAAAGAACAGAACACCTGCATCGAGACTGAAGCTCAACCAGCTGGCCAGAACGAGCAAGACAAGCAACAAGAGGGAGAAGGCAGTTCGGGGGAGAAGGCCGAAGGCAGCGACAAGATGTATGTTGATGACTTGCATGATATGTTAGTCGCAGGCCTCTGATTTCGTAGTTTAGTTTGGTTTAAACATTTACTTTTTTGAATATTAACTATTTTTTGGGTTATGATCACTTGTGTACGCGTCACCAAAGATGCCGTTTTGGTTACATGAATGTGGTCAATAACTTCAACAATTTTTAAATGTATGTTGTTCAATTATTTTTAGAGTTGTTACTTCAGTTCAGAAAAATCAAGTACTTTTGGTTATAGTGTGTGCTCCTAGCGACATCGCTTGGTACTCGCTCCTATTTACGTGTAACGTGCGAGATCGCTACGTGTCGTATTCAGTCAACAGAGCCAAGTTGGCGACTCACTAGCGAACTCGCTAACTGTGTAACTGAAAAGTAGCGATCTCGCAACAAGACGTATTCAGTCAACAGAGCCTAGTTGGCGCCTCACTAGCGAACTCGCTACCGATGTAACTAGTGAGTCGCTAAGTAACTTATTGTAGCGATGTCGCTAAGTAGCCTGTATGGTAGCGATATCGCTAATGTGCACGTTATCACAGTTAAACCCTAACCATAAACCCACGAACCCACAAACGAATTCAATACTTTCAATTTAGTTTAGTTTGATTTGATGAAATAACATTCAAAAAAATTCAGTATAACCTTTCAAATTCCATAAGTAATTAACTTTTTTTGGGGGTTTACATGAGGATATCTTGAAAAGGTAAAAATGCCTTTATTTTTTTACTAGGAACTCTACAATCTTTTTCATAAATAAAGCACCTGAACCCTATAAATTTCCTTCATTCCAACATTCCCTTCTCCCTTCTCCTATTGTTTGCCTTTTGCTTCCCATGGATTTGTCTATATTCGAAGCCCTCCCAAATGACATGATAAATCTAATCATGATTCGTGTTTACTTCGACTCGGTTCTTCGTGCGTACGCGACCGCAACAGCGACAGAATGGCATAAACAGTGGCTCACTGACGCTTCTGCACTAGGTCACACAGACTCGACCTATGTTTTGGCCCTATTTGCAATATGTTGCGGGGGTGACATTCAGAGAGGCATGAATGTCATCACCACCCTGAAGAGAACCGATAAGAAAGGCCTCCGGGAAGCTCGAGTACGCGTCATCAGAGCCGGTTTGGGTAACGCTTGGGGTTGGGCGCACTACTACAGGTTCCTCAGAGATGGAGTAGTCACGCCCAGGCCCATCTGCTGCGTGGAACATGCTGCCCTCAATCGCAGAGTGAGGTACGATCGCTGGGAGAGACTTGATCCAGCGGACATCTCATGTGATGCATGCACCTGCGATCAGGAATTGGTTCACGTCCTCGGTCCTCGTTTAGGCTAAATGTTCTAGTATTTTTGATTATGTTTTTTTACCATTTTTGCCCAAATTTGGTATGAGTGTAATAACATTTTGTTTGCCATTTTGGCACATTTCATTATTTAATAACTTTTTTTTGTGATATTTACATTTTATGTAAGTTTATTAATTTTTATTAATAAGCGATTTCGTCACTGTCACGTTTCATGATGATTTATTAGTAACAGAACACCGAGCGAAATCGCAACTAACAAGCGCCTGTGTACGACGTCCTAACGATTTCGCAACATGTCGTATTCAGTCAACAGAGCCTGGCTAGAGATTCTGTAGCGAGATCGTAACAACAACGATTGAAAAATAAAAAACTCAACATTGCCGTGGCATGAAGCGAGTTCGCTACATGGTAAGAACCCATCAAAAAAGAGTTTTTGGGTTTGGGTCTATATTGGGCGTATAAGTGTTGGGCCTTAGCCTGTGTAAGTATTGGGCCTTAGCCTATGTAAGTACTGGGCCTTAGCCTTGGTGTTTCATGTTCAGTTTGCGCTGGTCGGCGACTTATCGAACCCTTGTGAAATGTAAGTGTATATAAACTGAAAAATCACCTTCTAATCAGCCGATGTGGGCAAATGGTGGTGATCTATGTTACGACTTCGCTAGCTATGTATCTTATTGTAGCGAATCGCTACGAGTCGTACTCATTAGACAGAGCCTAGCTTGAGATTCCCTAGCGATTTCGTAACGACAAAGCTTGACACACCTGGCAAACAATTGTAGCGCTTGGAGAGTAGCGATATCGCTACAGTATACTGACCCATCACGAAAAACCTTTGAAATTCCATCAGTAATTATTTTGGCTGGGGATGCCAACTTGGTCAATGAAAAGGTGTGAATGCCATCAGTAACAACCTTTGAAATTCCATCAGTAATTAATTTATTTTGGGGGTTTGCATGGGGTGTCCATGGAAAGGTAAGAATGCCTTTACATTTTCCTTCCATTAATACCATAATGACTGCTTTTTGTCTAGGAACTCTGACAGATTTTTGAATAATAGAGCACCTCAACCCTTTAAATATCAACCCCTTCTCCATTTAGAACCTCATTAGACCCTTCATTCCCACATTCCCTTCTGCCTTCTCATATTCCTTGCCTTCTGCTTCCAATGGATGTGTCTCTATTCAGCCCCTACCAGATGACATAATAAATCTGGTATTGATTCGTGCTGAGTTCGACTGGGTTCTTCGTCGCTACGTGAGCGGAAGAGCGACCGAGTGGGCTCGACAGTGGCTCATCGAAGCTTCTGCAGTAGGTCACACACCGTCGACCTATGTGTTGGCTGTTTTTGCAATATGCGAAGGTGACATTCAAAGAGGCATGAATGTCATCACAACCATGAAGAGAACCGACAAACATGGCCTCCGTCTAGCTAGGCAACGCGTCAGAAGAGGTCTGAGATACGCTTGGGGTTGGACACACTACCGCAGGTACTTCTCAGAAGCAGCAGTTAGGCCTAGGCCGATCTGCTGCATTCCGCATGCTGGCCTCAATGACTTTGTGAGGTACGATCCCTGGCTGCCCCTTGATCCGGCGGACATCACCTGTGATGCATGCACTTGCGATCAGGATTTGCTTCATGTACTCGGTGTACGAAACATCTACTAGTATTAGTTGTTTGTTCTTTACAATGTATTTTTGCATCACCAATTTGTTTCGATTGTAATGAAGTTGTGTTTTCCATTTTGGCACATTTACAATTAATTTTTTCTTATTTTTGATATATTGTCCCTTACATTTTATTTATTCATCCTAATAGCCCATATCATATCAGCAAAATTATTCACTTTTTGTATAGTAGTGCGTGGACATAGGGATATCGTCACTGTCACGTTTCATGATGATTTATTATGAACAGAACACCAAGCGATATCGCAACTAACTAGCACAAGCCGTATTCAGTCAACAGAGAACACTACAATTGAGAACCAACACGGGAACAATGAGACCTCCGAGAACACTACAATTGATCACCCTTCAATACCCACCTGTTTAGACCCTTTTAATATTTTTGTTTTTGGAGTTAGAATGGCCAGTTCAGCCTAAATCTGTGACCCATACAGACGCCGTTGCGATATCGCTAAAACGTCGCTAACACCTTTAGATAGCCTGCGAACTCGTAACGTTTCAATCACCCTCACATGCACTGTACATTGAACAATGACAAATTTGACGTGCACAAAAGCGATACCGTAACATCAAACGCAATATACTACCGTCCCAGTTACGACATCTCCCACATCCTCGCCTGCTAAAATTAGGGTTTAGCAAAGCTTACGAGATCGCAACGCTCAAACCTACAACTAACGAGATAACCTACGAAATCGCTACAGACACGTTTATATTACTACAAAGGTTACGAGATCGCAACAACCAATTCAATTTAAGGCGGATACATTTTTTCCGCCTTGGTCAAGCACTTTTTAACGTCAAAACCCATTACCGCCTTTAACTGCCTCTTTCCGTCTTAAATGTAATTTTTTTTTGCTAGCTTGAAGAGGTAGCGAACTCGCTACATACCATCAAGGCGTAAAAAAACGCGCCAGGCTTAAACGCCTTAAATATGTGTCTTGCATCTACCCCTTTGTAGTAGTGCAATCACTTTCACCTTTCATTTTCTCACTTTGCTCTCCTGTTTTCCTCATCTATTTTCATCTTTCTTTTTCCTTCTTCATATTCTCTTTCCTCCTTAAACTCTTCCTCTCAGAACGTCATGGCCGCTGATGGCGTCGATGTCAAGATAGGGATGAACCCCGTCCCAGAGGATGGTGATCCGAAGGCGGGAGAAATAGTGGATATTGATACCACTGTGAAAGAACTAGTCCGAGCCATGGTGGTCCCTCTTTCCATCGACTCCGGACTGACGCTATTCACCGGGGATTATACGACTGTTGCGGCCATTCCTCGGAGCCAATTCTTTTACGGGATCACTTTCCCTCTTCCCCAACTTTTTCTTGACATTTTTAAACACTACCAAATTTCCCCTGCCCAGCTACAGCCCAACTGTATTGCCGTCATCCGGGCCTTTTTGTTGAATTGCTATCGTTGCGAGGTGACTCCGTCCCTTGACCTATTCAGAGCCTTCTACCACCTGGATGACACCAAGGACGAGGGAGTCTTCACTTTCCAGAAACGGAAAGGGGTGAAAGATTGTTGCAAGGGCCGCCGCGACTCTTATGCAAACTGGCAGAAGAACTACTTCACCTTCAACACGGATAAGTATCCGTGCCCCGCGTGGAACAGCTAGAGGGAAAAGGAAAGCAAGGCGATGCTCCGTCTGGATGGTGTGGAAGAGGCGGATATAGACAAGCTGAGCCATAATCAGCTTGATCTAAACAGGTTTTGGATCAACGGGAAGTACATTTTCCATTTGATGGTGTATGAGGAGGATGTGTTCACCCGGTGTCGCTACTACTACCCCCGGGCCGATTCTTGTAAGTCCTTTTTCTTATGTTCCATGCTGTATCATTCTCATCTCTTATCCATTCCGTGTGCTTGCAGTGTTTCCTCAGATCGAGGCGGGTGTAGATCCTCGGTCCGGATCTATCAAGACTAAGAACGCAGAGAGTGGAAATCCTCCTCCCGGATCAACAAAGAATATAAATACGGAGAAGGTAACAACCGGTTCGGGGACCGGCATGAACACCCCAACTGCTGATGAGGAGGTGGAGAAAGAAAAGGAGAAGAAGCAAAAGCGCGAGTTAGCGCGACTTGAGGCCCGAGTAGCCGAGGCTGAGGCCCGGGAAGCCGATGCTGAGGCCCAGTACAACTATGACCTTGATCAGTTTTACCGCGGCGGAGTCGAGAAGATGCAGCCCTCCGTGTTGTGCTGTTTGAGGCTCACCCGGAAGAAGATCCGATCTCTGTGTCGGCTGAGACAATCCGCGCCTTCGACGAGGGTCTGGTAAATCTGCAAGTAGAAGTGCCTCTTATCCAGAAAAGAACCGCTCCGGAATCACCCGTCAAGGCCAAGTATCTGGAGGTATTCCGGATGTATGGCTCTCCGAACGCCAATGAAGATGACAACGGTGATGCCAAGCTTGAAGATGACGCTGATGATGGCGGTCATGGTGGCAACCGCAACAGCGAGGACTCCGACGTAGAGCGCACTCCTTAGCTTTTAATTTCAATTTTCTGTAATAGCTTTCGCCCGGCTAGGTCTGATCTTCTTTTATTTAGTGTAGGAAGGACGATAGCGAAGACTCGAATGGGGATGACAACCCTCCGGATGCTGTAATCTTCTTCTCTTTATAAGACAAGCCTTTTCCTACTTCCATTACTTATTTATCTTTTTATTTATATGTTTCCCCCATCCGCAGCCCAAAGGTACGGGTCCGGTGCTCCGAATCGACAAGCCCTCCGTGCCCTAGATGTGTGGAGTTAGAGGCGGAGCTGTCCGGATGGACAATGGAAGGGGAACGGACTCGTGAGCTTCTCGTCCGCTCCGGAACGGAGCCTTTGATGGAAGAATTCCGGGATGTTCCATCTTTGGCCGCTTGCCTTAGAGAAATATCTAAAGAGTTTGGCACCCTGTCTCAATGCCAAGAGTTTGCCCGAGAGCGGATTCGTGCAACCCTTGACGCGGATGAGACGATCTCCATGTTGCAAGCAGAACACGAAGGTTACAAGGCTAAACTAAAAACCGAGATAGATTTGGTTTGGTCCGTGCTGCCCTTTTATAGCGATAAATTGAAGTGGTTGGCTAGCCGGACAGATTTTCAGCGAGACTATCTGAGGTTGGAGGACGAGAATCGCGAGCTTGCCGGCCGGGTGATGGTCCTCCGGGATAATCTGATGACTCTGCAATTGTCATACCATCTAACCGGATTGCGTCTCGGACTCGTCGCTCCGACTATATACCGTAGTTTTCCTCGTGAAGTCAGTGCGTTGATCGTCTGGATGATCAAGATGGGATTGAACGACCGGGAGTCCCGATACCATCCGGCGTTGGAGGAAGCTGTTGAATGGTGGAAACGAATGCATGCCGGCAGTCCTCTCCCTCCGTCGCTTGTGCTCATTCCAAGTCAAGTGGCACTGGACTTCACTTTTGAGAGATATTCCGGCATTCAAGTGTCTGTTGATCCGGAGGAGTCTGCTCGTCGCGTGGAGCAGCTTCGGCGAGATGCTTCTATCATCCGTCCCTTTATCTTCAGGGAGTTAGCCGAATTAGCAAGACGGCGGCAAGCTCGTATCCGGGGCCGGGGTGCTGGCAGGGCGAGGAGGGAAATCCAGAGATATGTTCATGATGCCCGTCAAGGGAACAGTCGAAACCTCAACTGTCTGCTCAATAGGCTGGCGAGAGGAAGAGGTGCCCAACAGGTGGCGAGGGGAAGAGGTGCTCAGCCGGCGCGTCGTCCCCAGGTTTCCGTCCGGATTCGTTCTCCTTCGCGGTATCCGAGCCAAAACCCGTTCCGTCAGTCGAGGGCCAGGCCCCCGGTCAAAGGCAAGGGAAAAGCTAAGATCACGAGGGAATCGGCGCAGTCCTCCGATTCGGACTCCGATGGTATATTCGGGTCTGATCCGATACAGCAGGTCCATCGGTACTTCCGCCTATTTCTTCATTTCCGTACCGGGGCCTGGTGGGTCAGACCAGTGATTCCGTCCAAGATCTCAGTCATGACACTCCGGAGCGGACTCCTATCATCAAAAACCAAGATAGAGTCCAAGAATCGTGACCTCCTTCTCCGGAAAATGGTGCCATGATACCCTCTCCGGAGCCTACTACTCCGGAACCCACGTCCCCTCCTATCAACTGGGACATAGATTGGCCCAAGTAGATAAGGTTGATTAATGTACCTCAGTCCGTCCGGACATATTAGACTGTACAATTGTCTGTTGTATTTGTATACCAGTCCATTCGGACTTGATTTATTCTGATGTATCATTTATCCAAATGCGTCTGCTTTTCTTTTAAGGTTTAGCTTATCCAAGCGCTTTGTGTTGTTGTTTGATCAAACTATTTTGCTTTCTTCTTTTGCTCATCCCCGTCAGTTTATTCAAACGATCCGGGAGGGTTTTGCTTGTTTTTTTTTTAATTTCATTGCTCACCCCGTTCGTTTTTCAAACGAATCGGAGGATTTTACTCATGCAAAATTGAAAAATGGACAAGTATAAAATTTGAAAATTCTTCCTTCATTAAAACAAGTTGGTTCCGGCCGGACATACCCTTTGTCTCATGTGGCCGGAATCAAGTACATAGTAAATCAAACGGAATGGAAACCTAGGCTCAACCCTAGTTAGAGGACCCGAAACTACATACTCTTGTTGAAAAGCAAGCTAAGAAAGGAACTCTATTGTAAAGCATACCTACTCAGGATGCTCCGTAAAACCTCTGCAGGTTGGTGATGTTCCACCTTCTGAGGACTGCCCGTCCGGACGGGTCTGCCAGCTCATAGCTCCCGCCTGAAAATGAAGCTGTGACTCGGTATGGCCCTTCCCAGTTCGGTGCAAGCTTGCCAGTAGCTTCCTGCAAACTTTTATCATTCCTCCGCATCACCCAATCTCCGGGGACAAATGACTCCTTCCTGGTGCGTTTGTCGTGATAGCGCTTCATCCGTTCCTTCACTTTGGCCTCGTACAGCACTGCTTGTTCTCGTTTTTCCTCCAAAAGATCCAAGTCCAGCAACCTGCTCGATCCGAGTGGAGAGCTCCGTCCGGCTTGGTCCTCATCCCAAGTGAGGGTCCGGAGGCTGGGAACTCCCACTTCAGCTGGTATGACTGCCTCCGCTCCGTATACCAGACTGTATGGTGACTCGCCCGTGGCGGATCCCTCGGTTGTCCTGTATGCCCAAAGAACACTTGGCAGCTCGTTGACCCAGTTTCCTCGTGCCCCCTGCAGAAGGGTTTTCAATCCGTTCACCATTGTCCGGTTCGTAACTTCCACTTGACCGTTGGCCTGCGGATGGTAGACGGAGGTGAGCCGCTGCGTAATTCCATACTCTTTACACCAGGAACGAAACGGGTTGTTTTCAAACTGAGCTCCGTTATCCGTGACAATGTACTTGGGGATTCCGTAACGGCAGATGATATTCTTCCAACAAAATTTGATGCAAGTGTTGCCACGGATGTTTGTGAGGGGTTCTACTTCCACCCATTTACTGAAGTAATCGATCGCCACTATCAGGTACTTGAATCCTTACGGAGCGGAGGGAAAAGGCCCCACCAGATCAATGCCCCATCTGTCAAAAGGCCATGAACCAGTGATCCCGACCCTTTCCTCTTGCGGAAAATGTATGAGCGGAGTGAACCTCTGGCACTGTACGCAGGAACGGACGTATTTTTGCGCATCTTCAAACAGGGTCGGCCAATAGTATCCCGTGCGCATTATCTTTCTTGCTATGGTCCGAGCCCCCTGGTGACTGCCGTTCGGCCCCTCATGCATCTCCTTTACAATCCGATCTGCCTCGTCCGAGTCCACGCATCTTAACCATGGTTGGAGATATCCCTGTCTGAGCAAGGTTCAGTCCACTATGGTGTATCGCGGTGCTTTCTGTCGGATTCTCCATGCCAACGCCTTATCCTCCGGGAGCTTTCCATGTTGCAAATACTCAAACAATGGCATCATCCATGATTCCTTCGAAACCTCCACTGCTGCCACCTAAGGGACGTCGTAGCTCCGATCGGACAGGGTCTCCATCATCAAGTTGCCTTCCGGATCCGTCTTGATTTCAGAGGAAGCGAGTTTGCTTAAGGCGTCCGCCTTGCCGTTATCCTCGCGGGGGATCTGCGTCACGGTAATGCCACGGAACTTGACCAATAGCTGCTTGACCGCTTCGAGGTACTTTTGCAAGCTCCGTTCTTTCGCCTCATATTCTCCGTTCACTTGCTGGACGATTATCTAAGAATCACTGTATACTTCGACGTCCGTGACCCCTACCTCCAACGCCAGCCGGAGTCCGGGTAGGAGCGCCTCATACTCCGCCTCATTGTTTGTTGCACGGAAGCCGAACTGAATGGCATATATGTATTATGTTCCTTGTGGACAGATGAGCAGGACTCCTGCCCCACCTCCACTTGCATGAGACGATCCGTCTACATGCAGCTTCCATCTTTCGGAGGGTGGTTCTGATCCGGACGGATCTCCCGAGGGTTCGGTCATTTCTACCGAGAAATCCGCCAAGGCCTGTCCTTTGATGGCCTTCCAGGGGTGATACTTAATCTCATGCTCTCCGAGCTCCACTGCCCACTTCATCATCCGACCTGAGGCTTCTGGCTTCAACATGATCTGCCTCAACGGATGATTCGTCAGAATCGTGATCGGATGGCCTTGGAAATATGGTCGGAGGCGCCGGGAGGCATGAACCAATGCCAATATCAACCTCTCCAAAGCAGTGTACCTCGTTTCCGGACCTTGGAAGGCCCTGCTCACAAAGTAAACCGGATGTTGGACCTTACCATCGTCCCGGACCAAAGCAGAGCTTATAGCATGTTCCGTCGCTGCTATGTATAGAAAGTGCTCCTCTCCGGGCAGTGGTTTGGACAGGGTTGGGAGGCTCGATAGGTGGGCTTTGAGGTCCGTGAACGCCTGAACGCACGCCTCCGTCCACTCAAATGGTTTATCTCTGCGGAGTATGTTGAAAAGGGGGAGCTGCTTCTCAGTCACCCGAGCAAGAAATCGGCTCAGAGCGGCCAGCGATCCGGTTAACTTCTGCACGTCCTTCACCCCCTTCGGAGGTGGCATCTCCATGAGGGCCGATCTTTTTTTCCGGATTGACGTCGATTCCTCGAGCTGACACCATGTAGCCAAGGAACTTCCCTGCTCCGACTCCAAAGGTACTCTTTCCGGGGCTGAGCTTGAGATTTGCCGTCTGGAGCACGTCGAACATCTCCCGGAGGTCTGACAGGAAAGACTCATACGTCCGACTTTTGACCACCATATCGTCTACATAAACCTCCAGGTTTTGCCCCATCTGGTTCCGGAAAAGCTTGTCCGCCGTCCTTTGGTACGTTGCACCTGCGTTTTTCAATCCGAAAGGCATTTTCCTGTAAAAAAAGTACCAAAGTCAGTGGTAAAAGATGTTTTGGGACGGTCTTCCTTGGCCATTGTGATCTGGTGATACCCTCGGTGCGCATCAACGAATGCCAACACTTGGTAACCAGTAATAGCCTCCACCAGCTGATCAATGGAGGGGAGCGGATAACTGTCTTTCTGACAACACTTGTTTAGATCTGTGAAGTCAATACACATTCTCCAAGAGCCATCGTGCTTCTTCACCAGAACTGGGTTTGCTATCCACTCCGGGTAGGATATCTCATCCACGATTCCGGCACTTAGCAATCTACCCACCTCCGCCCGGATTTCCTCCACGCGTTCCGGAGCGAGGGGTCTCTTCTTTTGCCATATAGGTTTCAGTTCCGGAAAAACGTTGAGCTTGTGAACAGCGATCTCTTCCGGGACACCAGTCAAATCCTCCGTCCCCCAGGAAAACACATCCTCATATTCCGCCAACAGACGTCGCAACTCTTTCTTCACATCATCCGGCATGTTCTTTCCCACGCTGACTACTCCCTTCTGACCGACCATCATATCCTCCACTTCATAAGACGGTGATTCTCCATGGATGACTCCTACCAAGTCTGCTTTGGCTTTTCCCTTGTCCGAAGCGGACAGTTTGGACTGGCTTTCCCCGGACCGGGCATCCTTGATGGCAGTCAGCATACAACTCCGGGCTGTTTTCTGGTGTCCCCGGACCGATGCTATACCGTTTTCGGTGGGGAACTTCATAATCAGATGAAATGGCGAGCAAATCGCCCGTGCCTGTGACAGCCACGGTCTTCCAATGATCATGTTGTAGGGAGAGACTACATCGATGACAGCGAAGTTACATTCCACCGTTGCCCGCTTTGACGGATCTTGAAAATCCGTCAAAGTGACTTTCAAAGAGATGACACCGAGCGGGTGGACGGTCCGTCCGGTGAACCCTGATAGGGGGGTATGACACGGTTTTAGATTTTGTCGTCCGATTCCGAGCTGATCAAAACATTTTGCAAACATGATCTCCACGCTACTCCCATCATCTACAAGCACTGGCTTGATCAGTACTCATTCGACATCGGCAATCACTACCATCGGATCAGAGTGAGGAACTTGGGGAGGCACCAGATCCTCATCCGAAAAGGTGATAGTCTCACTTGGCTTGAACCTCTTCTCTTGTATTTCACCCGGGGGCACATATCCGCTCTTGTCCTTGATCGCTGTCATGGAGCAGAGCCCATCTCCGACTACACCGTTTATCATATTGATCATCCGGGGCTGAGTCGGGAGTTGTGCTAGCGGAGCTTGTCTCGGTGCTGGATTTTCCGGGTTAGCCTGGTTCCCCCCTCGGGGGCGATTGTTCTTCCAATTCCTCTTCCGACCCTGTCCGGCCGCGGCGGCCGCGACTTGCGCTGGTCGTCCTTCGCCTGCCACACAGTCCCTCAACTGGCCTGCTCCAATCAACCTTTCAATGTCTGAACGGAGCGCCCTACATCCCTCCGTGGTATGACCGTGCGACTTATGGAATTCACACTTGTCCGCATTTGCTGGGGCCGGTACGCCAACAACGGGTTGCGGATCCGTAAACAGACCTCGGTGGACAGCGAGGATTTCTGTACGGGTTTTGGAGAGCGGGGTATAAGTCGGCCGAGCAACTGCTGCTGCCGGAGCGGGTAAGCGTCTGGCCTGATCATTCCGGATCGGAGCCCGCGTAGCAGTGGTCTGGGTCCCTGTCACAGTGAGAGACCTTTGCTCGAAGAAGCCCACCGTGGTCATCCGGACATGGTTCACATCGTGCACCGTGCAATGCATCTCCACCACCAACTGGAGGTGATAGTATGACGTTGGCATGTTCTTCATGAGCTCGATGTAAAAAGTGTTGTCTCTCAGCCCGTTGACAAAGTTGTGGATGATAGCCTTCTACTGCAAGTGTAGGTCCACCACCTTCATCGACGGGGCTATGTACCGAGTGTAGAAGTAGTCTCTGTTTCTAACTGCCTCATTTCCAAACTGTGGCAAGGTTCACGAATGTATGCTTCATGGCGGAATAGCGCCAGACCAAAGCGATGGCAAAATCCTAGAAATGTCGAAGCGTGCCGTTTGGTAGACCCTTGAACCATGCCAAGCAGTTACCTCTTAGATATGAAGGCAACATCTTACACTGCAACTCCTCCGGAATGTCCCTAGCGTACATGATGCTTGCGTAAGTATGGACAAACTCTTCCGGGTCTCCCTCTCCGTTGTAGGTTGGGAGTCCGTCCGGAGCCTTGGTTCCGGATGGCCACTTGAAACTCAATACTTCCGGAACCCAAGGTGACTGAGGTCCGATCCCATTTCGTCCGATGAGGCGATTTAAACGGTCTTCAATTGAATCCGGACAAAAAGGTGTCTGAAATCCGAAACCTCCGGGAAGTCCCCCTCCGGCAGGTGGCATTCCAAACATCATTTGCTGCTGACCTCCGGGTGCACCCATCCCGTAACCTTGCTGAGTTTGTGCTCCCCAGTAAGGTGGCGCATTTGGATTCAAGCCAGCGGTTTGCTGTTGATATCCGCCTGGAAATAGGTTTAGGTTTGGCATTCTTGGTTGCTCCGGAGGTGGCTTATCCGCTTCAACTCGCTGAGCTGCCTTCCACGCTTGGAACTGTTGGTACTCCGTCATGTTTGTCCTCAGGATATTGCCCCAAAGTCTAGAATCGTGGTGCCTACGCTCCTCCGTTCCGGTCTTCCACCCTACTCGGTTTCTGGCTGATCGACTCTGAACGTCGTCTTCCGTGCTATACTCCGGATCGTTCTCCTCTGGGTTGTAATCCTCTGCGTCATCCGAGTCGGACTCCTCAGGATGACACAAATTCGGCGTTCCTTCAATGTTGTCGGTGTCCCCATCTGACTCCTCACGGTCCCCAAACTGGCTCTTCCTCCGTGCCTCCCCTCGGCCCGCAGTCGTTCCCTGTTTTCACGTTGTATCTCCGCCAGAGTCCGTTCCGGAGTTGCTTTCTTTCCTTTGGCTTTCTCCGTTGCCAAGCGATGTCGTCGACGCTCCTCAGTTGTGGCCCTCGCCTCTGCTGCCGCTTCCTTGGCTCGGAGAATCCGTTCCTTTTCAGCTGCTAACTTCTGGGCCCTAACAGTAGCGTCTCTTCTAGTCTTTGGCCCTCCTCCCGCTTCCTCCTCCGTCGGGAGAGGGTTCTTCCTTGGCCGTCCGCTCGGCATGGACGCAACTTAGAACTGGAAATGTGAGGTCCCACTGGGCGTGCCAGCTGATGCTACCTGCTTCCAATCCCGGTCCGGATACAAGGGTGTTCTCCGGTCCGGATGAGACTTTGTCCGTGCTCTGCGCGCTCTCACCTAAAAGACCTGCAAAAAAACGCTTCGGAGTATCCAGAGGATAGCTACTCCGGCGTGATGATGAAAGAGGGGTCTTTGAATAGGAGAGAGAATAAGGATATATTGAGAGAGTTTTAATCTGATAGAACATACCTTTCTCCACAAGTCCAAAGTTGTATTTATAGGTGTTAGTGGTCAGCCTCTAGCCCAGAGGCAGTGGTCCTGTCCTTTTGTCCTTACCCGGGGACAGGTCATATTCATGTCCCCTTTGTCCCCGGATAGCGCTATTCTAGCTGACGTCATATGGACCAGACTACTATCTGGGCCGGAGGCTAGATATGGGCCAGAGCCTATATCATCATCATCATCATCGCTTCTGCCAGCATGGTGTAAGTACACTCTTTCTTACAACTCTTACTTGTATGTATTTTATAAGAAACAACTTGTTTTGTAAATGTTTGTATTTTAGTATAAACACCCAACTTTTTAGTACATTGGGGCTCAGCGTAAGTTGTTTATATTTAGAACAAATAACTTGTTTTATACCCTTTTGTGTTTTAATATGAACACCTAATTTTAGTAAATTTGGGTTTTATCATAACTTGTTTGTACTTTAGCACAAATAGTTTATATCTTTAGTTTTTTTTGTATTACCATAAACACCCTAATTTTTAGTAAATTGAGGTTCAACATAACTTATTCATATTTTAGAACAAACAGCTTGTTTTTTAAACACCTAATTTTTTGTAAATTTGGAATTCAGATTAGCTTGTATGTAATTTGGAACAAAAAGTTTATTTCTTTAGCTTTTTATGTTTAAGCATAAATACCCTAATTTTTTATAAATTGTGGTTTCAGCTTAACTTATTCAAGTTTTAGAACAAAGAAGTTGTTTCTTACTTTTTTGTGTTTTAACATAAACACCCTTATTTTTAGTAAATTGAGGTTTCAGCCAAACTTGTCTTTATTTTTGAACAAACGGCTTGTTTTTATGTTTTAGCACAAACACCATATTTTTAGTAGAATTGGAGTTTCAGCTTAACTTGTATTTATTTTAGAACAAACAACATGTTTTTTAACTTTTGCGTTATAGGAAAAACACCTTTTTTTTAGTAGAATTGGAGTTTCAACATAACTTGTATTTATTTTGGAACAAACGGCTAGTTATTTAGATGTTTGTATTTTGTCTTTTAACATAAATACCATAGTCTTTAGTAGATTGATATTTTAGATTAATGTTTTGTCCATATTTTAAAATAAATAAATTATTTACATAAAAATTATGTTAAATTATGTTTTTAAATGAAAACTAATAAGGTACAAAGTAATTCAGCCCAAATATTGGGCCTGGGGCCTGGAGGCCATAAAATACAGCCTAATATGTTGGACTATTAAGATACACATATTTGAACAAACATGAAAAATGAGAAGAATGCTCGTCTCAAAACTTGCAAAACATAGGCACGCGTGTTACCGCGTGAAAATGTCAAAACTTTAATATTTGCAAATAAGCGGCCGCACCAAATCCTGTTTATATATACCTCGTTTTTAATATTTACAATTAAACCTCGATAAATGAATAATCTCGCTAAATAAATAATTTTTCCCGGTCCCGACTTGGGCTAAGGGGTTAAATGAGTAATCTCGCTAAATGCATTAATGAATATTTTTTTAAAAATCCTTGAAGACCCTATGTAAATAGAAAAACAATTAGATAAGGCAGTCTTATGGTAAGACAGGGGTCTGGGAAATCATATTTTAATAAGTTTTGGGGTAAAATACTAAATATTATTTTCTCGCCGCCATAGTATAAAAGGCGCGTAAGTCCAGGGACTACGTTGAAAAATCAAAAAGTTTTGCCCCCAAAATCCCCAAACCAATCCGTCGATCTAAGAACTCCGATCACCCCTAAATCATTACCGTCATCACCCCCAAATCATTACTGTTGATTCGTCGATCGCTACGTTGCTATGGAGGTTGGCCGATTTTGATCACTTTCATTGGCTTTCCCTCGTCGACACCAGCGTGGATCTCAACCTAATCCCAGCTTACCGGAGCACCGATTTCGAGGTCTACATGAACTGGCTCGCCGAACTCCCTCCCGCTCTCCCAATGGTACTCCAACAAGACCAACCCTTGGACCCTCGACTACCCGTCCTTCTTCGACTATTTCGAGCGCCTCATCTCCTTCTTCGCTGATCAATTTCCTGGAAAAAAGTTGTGATGATAGAATGCTCTTCGGTCTTACGTTTGACGATTTCCAAGAGGAAGTGTCTTGTACTATCAAAAGCTTCTATCACTGCACAACGCCTGTACACATTCTTGGGTATCTTGTACCAAAGCCATTTGTCAGGGCATCCACCAGTTATTTCCCCTGGCTAAGAGCAAGTAGCAGCTCATTACATAGGAGTAAACAAGGCCAGGGAAATTTTCATGGAAAGAATCGTGTGCAAGCGACAAAATGGTGTCTATTTTATATGATAATATGGTGTTTACGGATGATGATTATGATTACGGTAGATTTGATAATCGGATTTGATAATCGATTTGATTATTTGTGTATGTTAGTCGATGATTTTATGTTTCTAATTGATGATTTTATCGATGATATAACGTATTTGATGATAACATTGATGACGAGAATGATTAATGTGGGTGACCTATATATATATATATAAGAGGATTGTGAAAACGAGGTCAATTTTATGATCCGAGTTACATTTCTACGAGAATCTAGTTTCACGATTTTTTATCAATTGATTATTTGTATATTTTAGTCGATGATTTTATGTTTCTGATTGATAATTTTTTATCGATGATCGGACGGATTTGATGATTTGATGATGAATGACGATGATTTGACGATAAACAACAAAAATTGGACGATAAACGACAAAGATTTGGCGATTAACAACGATGATTTGACGATGAACGACGAATATTTGATGATTTGATGATGAAAAATGAAGATTTGATGATGAACGACGATGATTTGATGATGAACGATGAAGATTTGATGATGAACGGTGATAATTTGATGAACAACGATGATTTGATGATGAACATCGATGATTTGGTAATGAACGTCGATGAACTGATGATGAGGGATGATGATTTGATGATTTAATATTGATGATTGATGATGGTAATTGTGAATAGGCAGATTAAATGTGTTATATATTTCTTATTGCAGAATGGTCCCTGGATTTTATGAACATTTTGAGTATTGGCACCGAAAAACAAATATTTATACTTCAGCCCCAGAAGTATTTTGCCCCTGAACCTAATACTCATTGCCTTACCAGAGACGCTCTCATTTAAATATAAATGAATAATCACCACATCCCATAAGATATATATATTAAAAAGATTTTTTTTCAATCAATATTAATGTTCAAGCAATAAATCATTCTCTTGCAAAAAAGGTGTCTTTAGTTTTTTTGCTCCCTTTTCCCATCAAAATTCATATCATCATTGATTTTTTTTTAATGCAAACAAAATTTCTGGAGTATTCTGCTCGTGTTGTAGAGAGTAGTTTTGTAAGGTGATCATTGCTTGATATGTACTTAGTCCATATACATACTTTAGTTTGTAATGTATGTTAGATACATTTTCTAACACTTACAATGCATACCATGTATCTTTTTAGTAGTTTTAAATATATACACAAATGTACATTTTTGTACTTAGTATACATATACATACAATACATGTTATACTAGTATAATTTCTTCAATACTATATAAATGAATAATTTATTCATTTATCGATAAATGAATAACCTCGCTAAATGAATATTTTTATGATTGTCCCCAGCGTATTCATTTATCGAGATTTAACTGTATATAAAAAAATTTGTACAAAAGAATAATAATTAAAAATATTTAAAAAACTATTAAATATAGAAATACATAATTTCACCAAAGGAATATTAAAAATCAACTTGTAACCAACACCATCACCCAATATTTATTATATATATACTTTTTGTACATTCATGTATCAAAAACCATAAAATCAAGAGTTAAGTCAATCTTACGTGATTTAATATTAATTTAATGCATAACTAGAAACAAATTAAATTTGTAAATTATATTTTATAGGGCTGTGAAGAGATCTGATTGTTTCCATCAGCATCACTTGCGAGGGGACTGTCATAGCTACAACGATCGTTACATTATCATCTTTGCGGCGATTCAGGTGATTCTTAGTCAGATCCCGACATTCAGCCGACTAGCCTTTCTTTCGATGATTGGGGCTGCACTGTCGATTATATACATACTTATAGGTCTCGGACTGACAGTCTATGAGCCAAAAAAATCCGGTATCGATCTAGCCTTGTTCCCAGAAACAAATATTGGTGGGAAGAATCGCCGGAAAACATGATGAGGTTTGGCCAAAAGCCGATAAAGAAAAATATCAGAACGGGTAAGAAAAGGATGATGAAGAAGAGCAGAATACTCTTCTTACATGGAAAGTATGGAAAAGAAGAGCAGAAGGAGAGATTATGGAACATGATTGTAGTATTACATGGTGGGAAACTGGTATGACTTTGGATGAAAATTTGGAGTGCAGAGAGGCTGCTAACTATATAAAGAGAGAGAACATGCATATTCTGGAAACTCACAATAGTTGTGACTTACCCACCATTCTCAGAGTATTTTCATTAACAGAAAGAGAGTGTGCATGAGTCAACAAAAAAGCAACAAGAGCATGTAGTGAAATTCACATATATAATGATGCATCACATATATAAGACCTGATTGATTATCGAAGAAAAATATCAAGGTAGACAATTCATACTTATCCGATAGTGAAACTAACCGATCGATGTGAATGATTCACACGTATCCAATAGCAAAATAATAAACGTAATTCACAGTTGCTTCCTCATCTTCACATCCCACCATGGGAAGATGGGGAAGAAGATGGAAGAGTAGAATATTGGAGGGTTTTGGTGATATATGTGAACACTTTCGACTTCTTCTGTTATGAATTTTAATTTGCTTCATTTACTAATATAAATATTTTTACAATTACAAAGGGTTTGCTATACGTCTCTGGATATTTTTTCGTGTTTGTCTGCTTTAATTTACATTAAAAAATACCTTTCCTAATTTCAAATGGATTATTGCACGATAAAATTAATGCACGCTAATTTATTATAACTAGATTTAATGTCTATCATGCAATGCAGCACAATGTGCAAAATTTGTGCAAGATTTAAAACAATTACTATCCACTGATAATCCTTGATATGAAAAGCTATAAAAAGATCTACGATACTATATATTATAAATAGCTATACAAATATCTACGATATGAAATGGAAATGAAAATGAAATGGAAGTTTTTCAAAAAAAATGAAAAGTTATCAGAAGTGAATGTGTGCAGAGATTTATTAAAAGTGAGATACCAGAAAAATAGTTTATTAGGTTAAAATTTATTTTAGGAGGGCCATCAAATGATTGGCATTGCAAATATATGTTTTTTACCGTTGCAAGAACATGGAATTGAAATTGAAAAGATTAACAATGAACATGTTGCCGTTTCATTAATGTACTGGATTTTTAAATTTATAACGGATACGTAATTATATATGTTAATTTTGTGATAAACTAGTTAAGTTAGATGTCAATTCCACTATTATCATTGTAAGTAGGCCATTTTTAGTATTATAAGTAAATTTCAAAAAAACAAATTTAGTATTATAAGTAAATTTTTAGTATTATCTTTCTACAGGTAACTTATTAAGACCGCTATATGTGGGAAGAATGATTCTGTTTGATGCTGGTATTGCAAGGGACTACGCAGGATTGGGGGTAGTGGCAGTGGCTGCGGATGTGTATTTTGTACTGGCTGTGAGAAGAAAGATAATGGATGTAAGAGACCCCATGTTCGCGGAAGTAGAAGCATTGAGAGAAGTACTGAGAATTGCGGCATATCTCCAATGGACCGATGTAGTTATTATGGGAGACTCGTTGAGCCTAGTGCAGATCATACATGGAGACCTGGATGCCCCAGAATTATGCCACTCAATCACTGAGGAGATTCGAGCAGAATTTGTGCAACAAGGCCTTAATTTACCATGCAGGATACCAAGAAACGAAAATACGGATGCCCATCTGGTAGCTAGCATAGGGAAAAATAATAGCTCGGATTATGTAGAGTGGAGTTATACTCCACATTTTCTCTTGTCAAACGTTGCTGGACGTTTTCCAGCACCATGAGTATGATATATTTTTTTCTTTAAAAAAAATAATTAAATTTCAAAATTTTTTTTATTTAAAAAATATCGATCCAAGGCCAGTACAAAAGAAAATGGAGTGGAAGAAATATATTTCCATCAAGAAATACATTTCCTTACTAAAATTGGATTTCTTATTTATGTATCTTTTCCTAATTTGAAATGGATTAGTAAAATATCAATGGTAATATTTTCAAGCCAATTTATATTTATACTTTTTTATTCGTTTCTTGGACAATTTTTAGAAATTAAATTAATTTTGTTTTAAAAAGAAATATTTGTAGTTTGTCATCATCAATGTACAGTAAAATTTGTATTCATCAAACTATGGATTAAAATTGTACATCGTAGTATTAAGCCGTGTAATTTTAGAAAAGTGATTAAACTAATTTATGGCTTATTTTAAAATATAGTAGTCTAGTTTCAATCAAATTCAGGTTATTCAGTCGTACCACTATTTCAGTTTAGTCTACCAAAATAAGAGCTAGGGTTTCTCACATTGTTATGTTTCTCGGATTAGGGCATTGATCTCAGTCATCTAAGACGTACTTTGCTTGATGAGGGAATAGATTAGTTAGTACATTATCTTTCCAACTTATTTTAAAAATTTATAGCTCAATTTTTAATGAAAAATAATTAAATAAATTTAGATCATCTGTTACGTACTTTTTTCTTTTTAATTTAATTGAGGGGTGTTATATTATGCCTCCCCAAGTGAAAAAGAAAAAATATAGAACAATACTCTCACAAAGTGAAGGCGATTTGTAAGACTATAAATGCTCTCTATATCTTGATCAAGTAGTAACTAAAAGTTAGAACGGCTTGTCTAAATCTAATCCAAAATGAAAAAAGGAAATGAAAAGATAGTGGTAGTAACCAGCGACACTTTCAGTTAATCAAAGTCTGACTAACCGAACACAAGTCAATTACAATATTATACTTGCTCCCTGAACCTGCAATCCTTTCCCAGTTGATGGATGTCAAGAACCCACACTTGATCACGAACCCGGCTCACGAACTGATCTGCAAGACAAAACCCCGGGGTAGCCTAGGGGTACACACTCGATGCTTAAGTCAGTAACAACTTAGATAAGCTTATAAGGCTTAGTGTATGTAAGATAATAGATCGAAAGGTCTATCAAACCTTGAGTATTTATAGAGCTACAATCCGTAGATTGGTAAGATATGTAATTATGGTATGAATACAACTCTTATGGAGATAACAGTTGTATTACCATGTTTAAAGAAAGTGCTTTCCATGTAGGACATTGAGAATATACACATTATTTATAAGGATTTGGGCCGATGGACCCGTGGATCCATCTCCCGCGTATCTTGAGCCCATGACCCTTCTTAGACCCTGGTACGAGACTGAATGAGGTCTAGAATACGAACCGTGGACTTATCAGTAGCCCCAAGGTAGATTTTTAGAATTTCGAGGTCTCTCCTCGAAGGCATGATGCGAGACTTGCTACTCGGGGGTAAGGCCGTTATCTTGAGGGAGGTAACTCGGAGTATTAGCTCGGGGATGACTCTTCTGAATATCTATCTTCAAGTCTTTTCGCATTCTCTTCGGACACGTGGACGGTTGAGTTCAAATCCATCCTTAATCTGAGGTAGTTGACACGTGGCAACTACTCATTGAACAATCCTGGCGATGAAAAATCACCCTTCCAATTGCCTGCATCGTTTCACGAGTCGAGGTAATTAATCGCTTAGATACATGTTAATTACTGGTTATATATCCCAGGTTATCTTCTTTTGTGTTTATCATCACGCCTTCATTCTGATTTGCATTTCAAAAGTTCTTCATCCTCCAAAATTTGTTCATCTTCCACAACATATTTACAAAGCATATTTTTCCCCCAATCTATGTGTTTCCATGTCGAATCCAAGTTCCAGTGCTACCCATGGCAAAAAGAGAATGCTGCATCGTTGAATGAGCCAGAGGTGGTAGTGATTAAAGAAAAAGCCCCAGTCGCCGATGGCCCGAAAACTTTGTTTCTAGAGTCAGATTCTGAGGAGTTGATAGAGGTGACCATTGTCATCCCTCTGCAAGCCATGTTAGTGGTGCATGGCGAGGATTCATCCCAATCGGGTGTGGACCCTGGAGCCCCAAGTCGATAAACAGGTTCCTGTCACTGGTGACTCAAGTGATGTCAGTAAGGTGATTGACGAAAGGACATTGTAGTTCCTGAAGTCGTGTAGGTTGTCTAATCCCATCGAGACCGGTCTGAAGGTTGAGGATGACACCATCACAACCGAGGACTTGGTGACCCCCACTCGAGGGGTAATATATGGGAGATTCTTGCAACATGGGGTGAGTTTCCCTTTTCCCCCGTTGTTTCTGGCATTTCTGAGGCTGCACAAGCTACACCCTTGCTAGATACACTCCAACGCAGTGGTATCCATCATGGCTATGATATCATGTTGTGCCAGGAAAGGCTGAGTTTGGACCTGTTTAGGAGTTTGTATAAGCTATATTCCTCCGAAAAGCATGTGCACGTCACTCTCACTTCGCGGGGATCAAAGCCCTTTGTGTTCCCCGATAACAGCGGCAAGTGGTATACTACTCGTCTGGCTTTTGATCGGACCAAGTATGATGTGCCTCCCTAGAACCCTGAGCCGAAGAGTGTCGTGGCTCTTGATAGGGTCTTCGAGATCCTGGACCATTTGAGGAGCATTCTGAAGGAGCTCCTGAATTCGGAGATTGTCTTTCAGAAAGGAAACTGGGTACAGAGGTCTCATAGCTCCGTGTGGCAGTGGCATGCCATCACCTACTCCTATCTGACGAAGGCTCCTGATTGGTCGCGGCCTACCACCATCTTCTTGAAACCGGGTCCGACCTGGACTACCCCCAATGAGCTGAAAGCAGAAAAGGATAAAGGGAAGTCCAAGAAGCGGGGAACTCGAAGGTCCCCACACTAGTGGAAATGTTGCCGGAGACGTCGCCGTTGCACGGCGTTGCGACTGTTGCGCCACCCGAGAATGTTTTCGAATTCGAAACATGGTCGGGTAATGATAAAAAATAAATTGTCGGTGTAAATTCAAGATACGCTGTGCCTGAGAGTGTTCGACTTCGTAATATGTATGTGAGTAGTATAAACTTTCAGAATTTATTGTCTAATATTGAAGTTGTTGGTTTAAGAGTAGTAAAACGTTAAAATACTATGCCATAAGGATTGAAAAGCATAAAATAGGTATGTTTACGACTAGAAACATGAAACTGACATGAAACGTTACTGTTCATTTTATTGAATGTGTTAGTTTACTAATAGAAACTTGTTGATTTTAAGGAATGTGTTGTGGTGACTTTGATTTTTTTCCAATGTCTTGAATATTTACGAATAGAAGATTTGGTCACAACAATTTTCGAGTTCGAAAGTAGTGCGTTCATTTGTGTATGAAGGTTTTACTATAAGTAAAGAAGCGTGACTTGACCTGGAACTGTTGCACCAATAATTTTTGAATTCGAAAATAGGCTAGATTGATAGACTGAATAACTGACGAGTTCGAAAATAGGAGAACATTTATTAAAGTAAAACCCCCGTCGTAATGTTTGAGGATATGTTTGTAATATTTGTTTTTCTTAGGAGCTCCTTCATTCAATCATATGGTTTGGGAACTCATATCTGAAGGTACGTGTGTCTAAATCTGTGTATAAGAATGCGTTTGAAATCCCGGTATTAGAACTGTAATGTAGGTTTCTTTGTATATGTGTATATGCAATTGTATGTGGCTTGAGAGTGATGTGAAGTGTGGAGGTTGTAGGTGTGTAGGTGAATGTGTTATGATGAACTTCTTGGTTATGTGTATAACTCATGTTAATGTGCATATTGATGCGATTATGTGTATGGAGTTGCTAGTGCGTAATATGTTCATTGTTTTTTATTAGGTTGTATTGATTGTGCATCAGAATACAATTAGATATATGGATAGAGCTCGTATAATTGAAGAGGATGCGCGTACTAGTCCTGAATACCGGGGGTTGGTTGAGCATTTCATTGAGTTAGCGACTGAACATGCTAGAGTTGAAAATCATTCTGGGATTAGGTGTCCGTGCAGAAACTGCATGAACGATGCAAATTTAGGTGTTTCTGTTGTTAGGGGTCACTTGATTATGCGTGGTTTCGATAAGAGTTATAAAATTTGGGTGTGGCATGGAGAGTCAAGGTCTGTTAATCAGAATCAGAATGTGTGCATGACGGAAGAGGAACATATTGATGAGGTGGAAGGGCAAAGAGGTGAAATGGATTGTGATGAGAATTTGAATGACTTGACCGACGATGTGGCTAGACATTTTGTTGGTAAACCTGAAGCTTTAGAGGCCATGTACATGAATAAGAAGACACCTTTGTATAAGGGGTCGGGGCACTCAGTTTTGAGTGCGACTTTACAAGTAATGAATCTAAAAGCAAAGCATGGTCTTTCTGATAATGCAATGACAGAATTTCTTGGATTGATGACCGAACTACTTCCAGCAGGCAACATGATGCCAAATCGTAGTTATGCGGCGAAAAGGGTGTTGTGTCCCATGGGAATGGAACTTGAGAAGATTCATGCATGCCCTAATGATTGTATGTTGTATAGAGGTGAAGAAAATGAAAAACTGGATAGATGTCTAGTTTGTAATGAGTCGCGGTACACTACCAAGAAAGAGAAGATCAACGTAGGGGCAGAGGTTGCATATAGAGGGAAGAAGCACACACCCGCAAAAGTTGTTTGGTATCTACCTATCATTCCTAGGTTGGAACGTTTATTTTCTAACAGACGAGATGCCAAGAATTTGACTTGGCACTGCCGAAGAAATCGGCCCAAGGACGATGTTATAAGACACACTTCTGATGGCGATCAATGGAAGAAAGTAGATGAGTTATATCCTTGGTTTGGTAAGGAAGATAGGAATCTGAGATTAGGTTTGTCTACCGATGGCATGAACCCCTATGGCGACATGAGTAGCACCCACAGTTCCTGGCCCGTAATGGTAGTAATTTACAATTTGCCATCGTGGTTAACAATGAAAAGAAAGTATGTGTTGTTGTCACTTATGATTTCAGGGCCTAAACAACCTGGAAATGATATTGATATATATCTTGCGCCACTAATCGATGATTTGAAAAAATTGTGGTATGGGGAGAACTGGACATATGATGGATATCGGAATGAATGGTTTAAGTTGAACGCAGTTTTGTTGTTTACTATTAATGACTTTCCGGCGTTGGGCAATCTCGCTGGGTACTCGGTTAAAGGTCATTTGGCATGTCCGACTTGTGAGGAAAATACTAATTATTGCCAATTGAGTCATGGAAAGAAGACAGTGTATGTTGGTCATAGGAGGTTTTTAGATAAGGATAGTCCGTTGAGAAAAGCAAAGAAATGGTTTGATGGGAAGGAAGAATGTAGGACCGCACCAGTTCCCATCTCTGGCGCGGAGATACTCGAAAAAGTTCGAGACATGGAGAATGACTATGGCAAGAATCATAAAAAGGCTAAGGTATATGGACCATGGAAGAAGTGCAGTATATTTTTTGAATTGCCATACTGGGAGTATTTAGGCGTGCGACATTGTCTTGATGTTATGCACATTGAAAAGAATGTGTGTGATAGTTTAATCGGAACCCTGCTTGATATTACCGGTAAATCTAAAGACGGGCTAAATAGTAGAAAGAATTTGAGTAGAATGGGATTAAGGGAGTCAATTGTGCCGGTAGAAATTGATGGGAAACAATTTTTACCCCCAGCCTGCTACACGATGTCTGATGCCGAGAAGTTAAGTTTTTGTGAATTTTTGAAGGATGTGAATGTGCCAACGACATATGCATCAAAAATAGGAAAATGTGTGAGTCTAGATGATCGCAAAATTGCAGGTTTGAAATCACATGATTGTCACAATTTGATGCAAGAGTTGATTGTTCTTGCAATCCGTGCTAGTTTGCCATCGCATGTGCGCAGCTGCATATCTCGTTTATGCTTATTTTTCAAAGCTATATGTCGCAAGGCAATAAGCCGCAGCAAGCTGGACAAACTGCAAGCTATGGTGGTTGACGTACTTTGTAGGCTAGAGATGTATTTTCCTCCATCTTTTTTCGACATTATGGTCCATATGATAGTACATCTAGTGCGTGAGGTAAAGTTGTGTGGTCCGGTTTTTTTATGGTAGATGTATCCTTTTGAAAGGTATATGAAGATTTTCAAGTGTTTTGTGAAAAATAGGTACCGTCCGGATGCTAGTATTGTGCAACGATACGTAACAGAGGAGTCTATAGAATTTTGCATGGCTTACCTTAGTGAAATAGAAACTGTTGGTATCCCACACGGTAGGCATGATGAGCGGAACGAAGGGCACGGTTTGAATAGGGGGAAGTTGGTAAATCCTATAGCAATTGATTTGTATACTGCTCACTTGTATGTGTTACGTAATCACACAGACGTGAGCCCTTACATAGAGAAGCACATGGACGAAATAAAGCAAATGCATGTTGGTTGGAAGGAGGAGCTCGTTGTACAGGAACATGTAAGGTCATTTAGTGATTGGCTAGCAGAGCATGTAATGACCGGCGAACACAAGGAGAGCGTGAAATGGTTATCAACTCGACCGGATCCAACAGTTGTGTCGTTCACTGGTTACGATGTCCACGGTTACACATTTGGCACTAAGGCACATGATGATAAGGGAATTTCTCAGAATAGTGGGATTTCTGTCATTTCCAACGAAATGGTTCTGCAAAATGCTCATGGAGATAATGCAACCTACAAGGATAGCAGACACTATGGAACAATAACTGATATATGGGAATTAAACTACGTCGGGGAAAAAGTTGTCGTTTTTAAGTGTGACTGGGTTCACCCTGACGCAGTGACAAAAGATAACTCAGTTTGCCTTACGCTTGTCAACAGGGAACGTCTAGCTTTCAAGGGAGATTCATTTATACTTGCTACACAGGGGGATCAAGTGTTTTATGTCCCTGACCTGGCTAATCATGGACTGGAAGTGGTTTTACAGGGGAAGAAAACCTATGTCGGAAACCACACCGAGGAGGCGGAAATGCATGGTTTAGATGATATCCCTTTAGAAGATGTTTGTGAAGTGTTTTGTTTGGTTGAGACCAAGGCCAATTTGAAGAGATTTCAAAGTCGTCTGGATCACGACGAGGGTGTCTGGATTAATGCAAAGGGGAATGCGCGTAAGGGAAAACGGGTTAAGGTCAAAAGAGCGAAAAAACTGAAAAAATGATTAATTTTGTAATATTTTTTGTATACATTTGAAATTTTAATACTGTTTGTATCTAAATGATTCATGTGTTTGTTCATTTCTGTAGTATTTATTGATGGAAACAAGAATGTGCATTTTCAATTACAGTGATTGTACTAGGTTTACGAGTTCGAATTATGTTGAATATAATGCATTTGCCAAGCAGTCAGAAACCTTAGGTTAAACCCTATTTGTGATATGAATTTTCCTGGCATAAACAGTTTTTACGAATTCGAAACTCATAACATTTGAATTTCTAACGAATAGAAAAGTTGGTGATTTTATGTGAAGTTGTATGGCAGTTGGACAGAGAGATACTCTAATTAGTACCCGATATAGCGAACTAGACCCAATCAAGGAAGTTACATTTACGATTTCAAAACTGAAGAATTTGGAAGTCTTTGCGACTTCGAAATCTTGGTGACTTATGTGAAGTTGTATGGCAGTTGGACAGAGAGATACTCTATTCAGTACCCGAAAAAGAAACTGCGATCCAATCAACTAACTTACATTTACGGTTTCGTAAACAAGCTAAACTAATGTGTTTTCGACTTCGTAAAGTAGCACGTAACTATTAAAATATAGAAACTAGAGGAAAATGAGAGTGTATAGATACGTCTCCTTTATTTATAACATGAACATAAATCTGTTTAAATGAAAACATGAACATATAACTAGTAATATAGATATATTGAATTCCAAAACACAGTTTCATCACGCTTTTGCCAAATGTCGCACGAGTTTCAAAATAATGCGACCTAAACCTAGCAACATGGTTAGTGCCTAACTATTGGCCAAAAACAAAAGCCCGTGAAACTGTTCTGAGCACTATCTGCTCTCAATTCATGATCGATAGTCACTGGAAATCAAGATCGAATCCCCGATTCGCCAAAGAGCGCTCCATAGCAGAAATTTTCGCACCATAAAGCTTCTTCCTTGTCGCTATAATGCGCCTGGTCTTGTCTTTCATGGTACTGTACATCCTCTCAGCAATGGAGTACATCTCCTCATCAGTCATCACTGCATATTCAAAAGTAGTAAAGAAATATTAAAATGATATTGACAATAATCGCAATCAAATCTAACTACAACATTCAAATACTAGTCCGTACCTGCGTTTCCTTTGGCGCGCTTGTTTTTCACCTGCACCGTTTTCTGGATCCACCTCCCATCAACCACATCATAGCCCCTGTTCTGAAAATATTTGGCAGTGTACATCCTGAAGGGCAATGGTGTGCTCTTGAATTCGAAGTCGGGCTTGTTCTTCAGGATTAACTTGGTTATGAGGCCGCCATACGGTATATTCCAGTATTGTTTGGTCAGCCCCATTTGATTGCGCATGCGCTTTAAGATTGTATACCCGGGGTTGATTTTCCTGCCCAGCACCACATAGTAGAACAAGATGGTGGTGGTGCTCGTAGGTTCGGTCACATTTTTGGCTGAGGGAACCAGAATCTGATGAACAAAATCATACAAGATGCGATTAGCAGGCGTCAAGCACTTCAGATTGTATTGATGTGCCGCCAAATCATCATTGGGAGGTCGTGCAAAGTACGCCGACCCACAGGCTTGCCAATCTAAATTACCTGGCAGCGAAAAACCCTTCCCCACCCAACCATTAGCATTGTACACATCCAGAGGGGCATCACCATTGCTGTTAGCAATATCAGCGGCCGTCCTATACTCACAACCAACCATTTCATTCAAAATCCAAGAACTAACCTGGAATTCTACCCCATTAACCATAGTCTTAAAAACCTCACCTTTTAACTCAGTTAGGTTAGCATAAAAATGGCAGCTCTCATGTAGATAGGCAGGTGCATCATTCACCATCAAATCCCCAATTTTCTGAATATTCATCAACCCAACCATCTCCCCAAACCCTAGCTCCTCTAACTTAGTAGCGTCTACAGCATAGGGCTCTAACAACTTACCCTCTAGATAGTATCTAACATAAGCATCATGACAATCTTTATTGTAGAAAAGATTTGAATCATACCCAGTCTTGCCGCGCCTGACAAGCAGCTTCCTCTTGAATGGATTTTTTGGCCGTTTGATGCCAGTATTGGAAGAACTTGGCGCCATGGTCTCGAATTCGAATAGGGCAGGTCTGCTTCTCCTATGATTTTGGGGGTTAGGGTTTTTTGATTTGGGAATTTTCTTTCAATTGGGCGAAATTTGTCTCCAAATCGGGAATATGGACTGTCAGATCGGGTTTGGGTTGTATATATATATTAACAAACTTTCGATTTCGAAAACCGTTCAGAATCAATAGAACATGGTACTTCAGAAATAGAAAACAAGATGTCAAATTAAAAATAGCTCCACATTCCGAACTCGTAAAAATAGGTTTTTTCAACCAGATTGTTTTTTTGTTACGACTCGTAAACATTAAATGTAACACATTTTCGAACTCGAAAAGTTAAATCTTGTCAGATATTTAAGAAATCGAAAGTAATGTCAGATTGAAATTACTAGTTTATCATTTTTTTCTTTAATAAAAAGGCGGAGTACGAAAATAATCCGCGACACATTTTTGAACCACTGATCATATATAATTATGACAGCTTTAACAATCATATTGCCTAGTTAAATAACGGTGTACTGAGAGTACAATAACGACTGTATAGATTTGAGTTTAATTCAATTGATTACGCGATTAGATGACACAGGTTGTTACACTGCATACTTAATTAATCAATGAAGAGATCGATGTATTGCATATTCTTTAAAATTACATGTGTTGATTATTCCAGTTAGACAACCTAATCAAGCTAATGTTGGTGCATAAACATATAATCATATACAACGTTCAGGAAGCAAAATCAGGAAGTGTATTTATATAGTGACATACTTATGTATGCAACGTAAGTAAGTATAAAATGAGATTTCAGATTATCGATCGTCATTATATAGAATTATAAAAAATAATGTGTCACAGTTCAGAAACACAAGAATATCATAGCATACTTCAATTCATCAGGTCTCGATCGAGGATAGATAATGTCTGTGACGGTTAAGTGGCAATTCCTTAAAACACTATCGAATCCTATCCAACCGAAATATACTTATCACGAATAGGGGTGCTAATCGAGCGAGTTGATCGTGAGTAGTCCGTAACTCGACTCGACCCGGGAACTATATTCAAATTATTAATAAAACTAACCTTCATCCAATCCATTAATACATAATGCATAAGTAAAAATACATAACCTATTATTTAAACACGTCTATACTATGAAAATTTCAGTATATATATATATATATGTGCCTTTACATATATATAATGCGATGAATTAGTTTATTCAATATTGTGTAGGAAATTGAAACTAGCTAGATTAGATGATTGAACTAATATAGTATAACCTTATAATATTAGAAACTATATATAACTGATTATACTTATCGCACTATTCACGAGTTTTTCGAGTGGACTTAGGCTTTGCTCAGAGTCGACTCGTTAACCTTTCGAGTCGACTCGAACGCGAGTCGAGCTAGATAAAGTCGAGTTTTGACCGAGTCGATCTCGAATTACTCGCCAGTTGACGGACTCAATTAGCGCCCCTAATCACGAATAATAAAATCATACTCGCCAGTTGACGGACTCAATTAGCACCCCTAATCACGAATAATAATATCATACGATAAAACAAAATGTAACTAGACATTAGATAGATAGGCATGGGTCTAGGGTTTATCATTGTGGGTCTTAGAACATGGGTTTAGGGTTCTTGATGTTTGCCTTATTTATGTATTCGAAAGAAGGACACAACTCCTTACACACTTGATGACATGAAAACCGTTATAAACAACTTTGTGGGGTACATGCTTAATGTTCGAGGGTCAAGAATATCAAAGGTGCAAATGTAAGAACGTCTCTTGTGGCGAAGTTAGTTCGATGCATGTTAGTGTAACTTTGACTATTGTTAAGTTTTTGATGGGTATGATGCCCTAGGAATGTTGCCTCTTATGCTACAACATTGGTCAATTTTCTTTCATTCAAGGATTTTAATTAGCATTTTGTAATTTCGATATTGCCATATGGGCTTAAATAATTATTCGAACGCATATTCAGGTCAATTTGTTACCATATTTGTTATAATTTGGTAAATCGTTTTCGGGAAATACAAAATTTTTGGAAGTGGACGAATCCTAGAATATTTACCCTAAAAAGGAATCATTATAATTTGTACATTACATCGACTTTACGATATCGAATGGACCTCAACCACTATACTTTCCGAAATCGAAAACTTCTTCACAATAAACCAAAATCTTACAGTGCTATCCTCTATTCAACACCCTATCTATGAAAAATCTCCATACTAATTCAACCTCCTTACGAGTAGTAAACAAAAGTCAACTACATGCAACGGCCGAAATCGAAAACAGTTTACTTCTGTTTGCTATTCATCACCCGAAAAAGCAATATAATCATCAGAAAATAAACCATTTTCGATTCGTAATAATCTTCCAATTTTTAGAGTCTTTCGAGTCGTACAAATGCTCAAATCACTGCTCCCTCAGCAGTGACATGCCTTAACTGATACCCGATTGAGAAAGTTTACACAACATATTTGTCCTTGTTTACGACAAGTAAGGTTGCCGTGGTGTTTGTTTACGAACTCGTGAAACGTCAAAGTATACGCCATCTACGAGTCTTAATTCACATGCATTACATTTATTGGTCATACTCATTTTCGATTTCGAAAATGCAACCCTACAACCATTCAAAATCACCTAAAAAAAAGACGCCCCTTTCGAATAGCAAAGTTAAACAACAACTAAGCTACGAATCGAAATTGTGAACACACATTGTGCAGGTTGCGAATCGAAAAGCGTATACATCACTACATTTTTGAAAAGTAAACTACTTTTCCCTCTGATGTTGAGATTAATCACCTTTCTACTCGAAAACATCGATCAGAATGTTTTCGAACTCGAAAACTATGCACGGCGGGTCCTTCCGCCGTGCAAAACAGGAACGCCGATGCACGGCTGTTCCAGTTACGTCGGGCGCAACCGACGTTGGACCGGTGATCTACCGCCGTCACGAGTATCAACCTCCACTAGTGCCAAGGGGTCGAGATAAGGCTACCTCGAGCCAGTCCTCCCAAGGTATATCTTTAAATTTGTATGGTGACATACTTGATGTCTTGTTAGTGCTGAAAGTCTTTTTTGTCGGAATAGGTTCGCATCCCAAGAAGCGGGCAGGAGAAGGCAATTCTTGAGGTTGCGGAAGAGGGTGGTCTGAGGAAGTTGATTCCGAGGAAGGAGGGTCCATGGATGGTGACTCCAGTTTTGAGGATATCTATGTACAATAATTGACAAAGTGCCCGATTTGCACCGTAAAGCATTTGCATTTATTTGTTATATTTTTCCAGAACCAACGAATTTATAATATATAGAATTAAATTAATAAACCAAAATATAAATTAAGTCGGCGTGTGCAACGCATGACAGTTGCACGCCTATATAACTCAAAGAAATATACGTGCAATTTAATTTTTTATCCTAAGGCAAAACATTAAAACACGATCATCAGGGTACTAGATTTATTATTGCATGATAATTACTAGATTTTTGATGAATTTGTTATCTTTATATATCCATCACATACTTCATGTGACGAAAGACAAATTCATAACGAAGCATACTAGCATGGATTATGAGTCTGTTTTTCATGACAGAAAAATCTATCCTCAAGGTGGCACATGCAGGATACTTCTGATTTCAACTCATTCAGAGTAACAACAAAGTCTTGATTCTTTTCAAAATCCTCAACTCTGAAAGTGATTGTCACTTCCTCTTGCCTCTCCCTCTAAGAAATTCAAGCAACTGCTCCCAAGACCTCAACTGGAAATCTCTTGAATACAACGTGCGTGTAGATGTTGGCTACATGCTTCTCGAATGGAGAGACAGACTTTAGTACCTTTCCCTCTTATTCATATTTGTATTGTAAGATCACATCATGCTGTCCCAAACAAAATTGAAAAAGGAAAAACACATTTTTAAATAAAATACCGAAATCATTTGTGAATCGGTATTTGTGCTTTCCGAATTTTATATATATTTCTGTTTTGTTGTTATTTGCATTGAAATTTTATATAATTATGGATTGTAATTTTATCACTTATACACATTACATATTAATGCATGCATAAATAGTGCATGTGCAGTATTCTGTGCACAATATTCGTGCATGCATCTCTGTCCTCATAATTCACAAGTCAGGAAATTAGAATATGTATGTCAACATTCATGCCAAAATTATTTAATGAAAATGGAAAAGTGGTGCTTGAACCAGAGACCAGAGGTTCAGTGGTATCACTTACTATACCATTTTAACATAGAGTCCACGACCAGTACAATATTTAACTTTGTTTAATCTTAAAATCTTTCTTTTTTTTCTAACACTTATGGACAGTAGAGTATTACCACACATATATATTCTTCTTTCTGGATATTTAAATTCTTGATCTAATGACCTGATTATTACAATATTTTTCCAGTGTCCTCATCAGAGATTTGAGCCTCCTCTCCGTTGTATTTCTCGATCTGGTCTCTTCTTTCAGGTTAATGTCCAACTCAATCAACTTCCAAATATTCAAAAACAACTTAAGAACCATTTTCTCACATATCGAACTCAGAGAAATAGATTGAGAAAGAAAAAACCTTGTATTCCATTCACTCCTGAGCACATTAGTCATTATGCTCGAGAATTTTCATTAGCTGATTCGATGTGCTGGAAATTTCTGTTAGATGAGTGTAGGCTTGTGTGTGCGCGTCGGATAATGTTCCGATATGAGTAGATGTGCCGGAGAATGTTATTACCTAAGTGCGGGTGGTGGTGAAAATTAATTTTTCGGCAAAGAAGTTGTGCGAGAAGCGGGACTGGATGGTAGAGTGGCGCTGGACAATGTTGATGGTGGAGATGGGGCGGCCATTGCGTGTTTAGGTGGTGGGTTGTGGCGGGGTGAGGTTTCCGGCGTAGTTCAAAGAAACTACTATTGTGTGTCTTGTTGGAATGGGTAGACAGAGAATTCAACTCAAATTTATTTCATGGGATCGACTTCCCCAAGTTTCTCCTATCTTTTGATTGGTTAGAAATAGTAGAGATTGACAACATGCATGCCATAATTATTTAATGAAAAAGGAAAAGTGGTGCTTGAACCAGAGAGAGCAAAGGTTCAGGAGTGGTACCACATCCCACGACTATACAATTTTACCCTAGAGAGCATGGGAACAGATATAGTATTTAGCCTTGTTTAATCTTGGAATCTTTCTCTTGTTCCTAGCATTTGTGGGTGTGGAATATTACTGCTATATACATTCATCATTATGGATATTTGAATCCATGACCTACTGAGGTGTTGAGAATATTACACTTATTTATTAATATAATTAAGAAAAAATAATGTGAAGAATATGGAAGAAAAGGAGCGGCTATGGCTTATTTGAAAGTACTCACATAATTATGTATTTGAAAAAAGTGTCCATGTACCCCTGACTACTTATCTAGCTATGTGCTTATGTAGCCCTTTTAAGAAAGTGTCTGCATATCACTTGATTGAAGTTAACTTCTTATTTCATACCTCTAAAATCACAAATTCAGTATAAAACTGAATTATATTTTAATTATTTTAAGTAGTATCATTAAATACAACACCAACTGTATCAAATAATATTTTGTGTGGGATGGGCATGTGTGTGTGCTCCAAACATCAAATTAAATGAGTCATACCAAAAAATGTATATGAATTACATATATGTATATGAATAATTTATAAATTTAACCTAGATTGTAAGATTCATATGTTTAAATTGACAAAAACGATTTTACTTTCTTACAAACTTTATTCTATCATCAGGAATATATGGCTTCATGAGTTAGCTAGATCCCCTCCATATCGCACTCCAATCTGAAACTATTTTCATTAATTTCCCCACTAAATAGTAAGGGTAAGTCTTGAGGGATAATAGAGAGCGAAAGTAGTAGTTGACTCCGAATGAATTTGAAGGCCGGCTAACGGCATTTTGGCAGAGCGATGTCGAATAGGACTTGGGAATATGCACTTTCGTTCACCCACTTTCACTGGTTGAATATGGATGAAATCTAAGGTTCTTGCTCAGCTTTATTATCTAAATACATATCAATAAAAAATTATCTTATCATAAATTTAGTGCAAAAATGAATAAAATTATTAACATATTCCTGAAAATATCATTAACTGTATGAAAACAACCGTCACTGGGTTAGACTTTTGTGTGTGCATGTGTGTGTGGGTGCATGTATCAAATCAAGTAGATTTTCTCACTAATCATATCAATGAACACACATTATGTTAATGAATATAAAAATATTCTACTACTACTACTTTAATACTCCCACTGCTGTTACTTTGCCACAGAAGTTTTTGCCGAAATTACGTTAACGTGAATTTTTACTAATGCATACTAGTGTAATATAGTTTTGAAATCAGTGATAACATTTACTTTGCAAAGATAAAAATTATAAAGTTGATGAATAAATAAAATTAAATTTATCACTGATCAAGCATTTTATTTACTATTTCTCTTGCCAAAAAGCAACTAAAAGCGGAGGGAGCTATGTAAGTGTACATAATCATCAATTTTACGAGAAGTCATGTCCACCATACGTGAGTGTTTTTTTTTTTTTTTTGAAAATGTCGATTTGATCCTTCTAGGCCTGACATGTAAGTCAATTGTTCATTAATATTTTAGATGAGTACTCTTATTTTTCTTGGTGAAATTTATTGCTCACTACCTAATAACTATTTTAACTTTTATTTAATTGGTCATATTTAAGACTTTAGACAGTTTTTTCATGAAACTTAAGTACAATACTAATAAATGATTAAATATAAATACATATCACATTTACCATCAAATTTATTAAATATTCTAATATATATACTCATAAATAATTTCACATTATATATATAGATCTTCAGATTTCCTCAAATCCCCCCAAATTTCTTTTTTGTCGAATTGAAGCGAGTAATCCATAGACAGATAAATTAATGTTCATTTCCATTATGTTTTTTTTGGGCCTAACAAACCTTTCTCAACTTCCTCTGTTTTAAATGTTAATTTGCTTCATTTTCAAGTTAAAATCTTTTAATAATTCCAAAGGGTTTTCTATACGCACGTCTCTAGATATTTTTTTCGTGTTTGCCTGCTTTAATTTACATCAAGAAATATACTTTTCCTAATTTCAAATGAATTAGTGCACGATGTTTTTTTTTTTAAAAAAAAAAAAACCACCTTGAGAGGTGGTGGGGATTTTTATAAAGGCACCCCTGGCCTAAAAAATAGCCATAGAAGGCAGAGTAATATACAGTCCTCCAGGGAGGAAAAAAAGGAGCCCAGAAGCTCCGAAGAATAGAATATGCTTCCAAAAATTGTAGAAACTAAGAGAGACTAATTTCTAGTCTACATTTTACAGAAAAAGGTGTAGGATACTTAAAGAGATCCAAGATCAAGAAAGCCTAGAAGTGAATTGTAAACAAAACACTAAGCGGCACCCTTGATGGATCAGAAAAGTTCCATAACCTTATGTCAAAATCTAACAGAGCTGGAGTTAAGTGCAGCAGCTTGGTTTGAATCTCTTCATCATATCTGAAAGAGACAACACAAAAAATATCAGAAGCAGTTGTTATTAAGAGATTCTTAGGGCTGGAGTTCCCTGTTTGTCAAGGGCTGTTAAGCCCATGATTCTGTCAGGCAGTTGAGATAGAGAGTAGTCAGAATCATATTTCAGAGAATGAGCTAACTTTGCCAAGGCATCTGCAACTAGGTTAGCTTATCTAAAAATGTGTAGCATTACAGTGTTAGGACCAAGCTTAATTCTGGAAACTAGATCATATAGCTTCCAAGGAGCATTTAGGGGCTGCATAATGGCTTGAATTGCCAGTTGACAATCAGATTCAATAATGGTCTGGAAATGGAGCTCATTAGTAATGTCTATAGCAACTTTGATTGCAAGAATTTCTGCCTCCAGGGGAGATAAGGAAGAAATATAATAGCTATAAGCATGAATCAGTTGACCCCTAGGGTTTCCAAGGATAATGGAAATTCCAGCTGTGTTTGTTGAATGCCAAGAGGCATCTACATTCAGTTTAATTCCATGAACTGGGGGTTTCCATACAATTGGGGTAAGAGCTGGTTGGGGTGGCCTTGTATGTAAGGGCAGAAAACCAAGTGAAGCAAGTTCAGCATCAAAGGGAGAATTGGACAGAAATGGCTTGGCAGTGAAGGTAAGGAAAACTAGATTTGAGACTGTTTTTTTCAAGACATCAGTGTTGGGTAAAATATCCTCATATATAAAAGAGCATCTAGCCTTCCAAATTGTCCAACATATCATAGAGGGAACTAGTTTGAAGAGAATGGAATCAAGCTTAGTTTTCCCTTGTGTAGACAGACATAAAGAGATTTTATTCCACAAACTCATATCATAAGCAGGTATAGTACCAACCATATAATGAAAATGTTGCCATAAAGTTTTTGCCAGTACACAATCATTAAAACAGTGTTCAATGGAATCAAGATTATTGCAGGCATAGCATTTAGATGGTAGGTTAAAGCACATTTTCATCAAAATTTCTAGGAAGGGTAAGAAACCATTTAGCATTCTCCACATGAAAATGCTTACCTTTTTTTGCAGTCTTGGATTCCAGATGAGTGCTAAAGTAGTAGAAGAATTTCTGACTGTTGCCATTTATCAAAACAGAAAAATGTGCATTTTTAAGGTTTTTCATTATACTATGCACAAATTTTCCATGGAAACCAAATTGCAAAATGATACTATTTAAAAATCCCTAATTTACCATATCAAAAGCTTTCCTCAAATCTAGTTTAATAATGCAGTTGGGATTTCTGCATTTTTTATCCAAGAATCTAGTCAGCTCTTTTAGGTAAATAATGTTATCTGCTATATCTCTATTTTGCATAAAAGTTGTTTGGTGTGAAGATATGATTTTAGCCATGTAGGGTTTAAGTCGTTCCATCAACAATTTAGAGAAATCTTATTTATAAAATTGGAAAGACTAATGGGTCTAAAATCATCAAAAGAGGATATAACATCTTTCTTGGGAATTAGTGTTATCCGGGTAGCAGAAATACCAGCTGGAATATCATTTTTGTTCAAAAAATCATTAATTGCTGATAGCAGATCAATTTTAATTATTTCCCAAGCTTTTGTATAAAACATTGCTGAGTAACCATCAGGGCCTGGGCTACTGTTTTTATTAAGGGAAAAAACAGTAGCCTTGAGCTCCTCTATGTTCACTGGTCTGATCAAATCTGCATTGTCAGAATCAGTAATTAATTTTGGGATTTGGTTTAGAAACTGACTATAAAATAAACCTTGAGACAAATTAGGTGGTTCTGATAGTAAATCTGAGTAGAAAGCTACTGCTTCAGATTCAATGTCAGTTAGATTCTCTAGCCATATCCCTTGTGAGTTTTTAATCTTAGTGATACTAAGACTAGATCTCTTTTCTTTCACTGTGTTGTGAAAAATTTTTGTGTTATCATCTCCCTCTTTTAGCCAGGTAACTCCATATTTCTGCTTCCAGAATTTCTTTTGTTCCTTTAAGGCTCTTAGGTGGATTGCTTTAAGTTCTTTGAGTTTAACCAATTCATGAGTTGAACTGTTATTATCAAAGATTTCTTCTTGCAATCTTCTTTTATTATCAAATGAATTAGTGCACGATGAAATCAATGCATGCCAATTTATTATAAATAGTTTTAATGTCTATTGTGCAAAATTCGTGCAAGATTTATAGTGTGCAAATAGATGATGAAAAGCACCATTATTCACTAAGTGTATTTTGCAAAAAAAAAAGACATTTTAGTAAAAATGCAACACTAAAAAAGACACTTTGCACCTTGATTAAAAAAACACTAAAAACTGATAATCTTTAAAATTGTTATTATAAATAGCTATAAAAAGATCTTCTTTAACTACATTAATACTCGTACACGACATATATATACCCTTCCATTAGTAATTTAGCTTGTTTGGGAATACAGAAAAATAAAATCATTTTTAATTGCAAAGGAAAATATAATGTTCATATGCACATGAAATCATGAAGCTTAAACCAATATATATATATATATATATATATATATATATAAATTGATCTCACGAGGCGGAATTCGAATTCAAAATACAACGAATCTTACCGTTTTTTTTAAGATTAAGCCACCATAGGTGGCGGGTTTTTATTGATACCCCAAACCTTCTAACCATTAAAGGCATATATATGAGTTTATACAAGACTGAGTATGTAACTCATATGCTACAAAAGAATAACCTAACTGGCTATTTTTAGATACTAGTTATATGGATTTTATAGAGCCATTCTTGCATCTATATACTTTGGGGAGCATGTTAGTGATTGAGCCAGCAAAGGTCAAAGCACAAATCTGCCACCCAAAGATAGAAAACAAGAATGGATATCCATAAACCTAGTCTAGATTTGCCAAAAGAATTGCTAATCTAGCTTTACAAAATATGCTATATATATGTCATTTTCAGACCAATGTTAACTGTGATGCTTCATTGTAATCCTACGAATCTTACCGCTTAAAACACGTGACCTTCGTCATAGATTTCCCCAGTTAGTTATGGTGCTTAACAGTGAAGTTGACGGAGAGTTGGTTGAATCTGGTGCTATTACTATTCCTTATATTCCTCAAAGCCTAATATTATTAATGTATTTTAGAGAAGACCTCGGTTTAGTATTAAGGTAAATGTAAATGCTGTTTGGGAAAATGGTGATGCTACCAGTAAGCTCCGGGATACCAACTCCGGTACAAGTAATCCGGGGAGAGTTGGAATCCTAACCCGCGGATGATCTCTCACCTAATTCCTGCAAAACAAAGCCCCCGGGGTCACCCGAGGGTAGACGCTCCGGCGTGATGATGAAGATTGGGCTTTATGAGGAGAGAGAATATGAAGAAATACAGAGAGTATTTAAGTCTGATAGAACATACCGATTACTGTTGGTCACTCCTCTATTTATAATGGATGATTAGAGAGGGTTTAGGCTAAGTGGTCCTCTTCTTGTCACACATCCGGGGCTGTGAGGTCATTATCATGTCCTTCTTGTACCCGGGTGTGTCCATGATAGCTGATGCATTGGAGGACCACTGGTGGGCTGGACTCTCTCTTACTCCTTGCTAATACTTTCTCCGGGCCTTCGTATGGGCCTCAGCTCATATCACCACTAGCCCCCCGAGACCCTGGCTTCCGGGGCCTGCCCCGGGAGGCCGGGTCTCTGAAAGAGATCAAGCGGGCTACTACGTAGCCGGCCCGTGTCATCACGCGCTGTTGGCGCGTTTTTCGTGCGTGCGTCTGTTTGAGATTTACCCTCCCATTAATGCTCATTATTGCGTTTCTCGAACGATGTGTCTGCTTTTTCAAAGTCCGAGAAATTCTTTCTATCCTCCTCTATATATACCGATGATAGATTTCGTTTTCACCCTCTAGTGTCACAAAGTGCCGCTGCCTTTGTTTTCAACTGCAAAAATTTCTAGTCTTCATCTTCTATTCTCCATCTGTTTGATATGAAGCGTAGCGCTCCTACCATAATAGACGATCATCCCCTTGACGTCGAAGTTCTCCCCATTGAAGATCTCCCTCCCCACTCGACCGGCGGTAAAGGATTAATGACATCCAAGGTAACCGTGGTGTACGGCGCCCCCGTTCCTCCTGACCCCCAGGATCCTGGAGAAACCCCGGTGGACGACTCTGCCGGGACCTCATCAAGCAGATGTATGTTCCGCTATCCTATGACGCGGGGCTTGAACCCTTTAGCGGCGATATGGAGTCCCGGGCTTGTGTGCCCCGGCATCTGTTCCTACACGGGCTCACCTTCCCTCTACCCCCGCTGTTCACCGAATTCTTGAACTATTATAACATCTCCCCGGCTCAGGTGCACCCCAACGCTGTCAGCGTTATGCTTGCCTTTCTGTACTCTTCTCACAAGGCGGGAATAACTGGAAGTGTCACCCTGTTCCGGAGTTTCTATTATCTTTCAGGCACCGCTGTTCCCGGGGTTTTCAACGTCCTGCGCCGCAACAAGACGACACTCATCTGCTCCGGGAGGCTCGATTCCGTCAAGACGAGCGACTTGATGAACAATTACTTCACCTTCAACGAGAAGAAGTATCGTGTCCCAGGTTGGAACCAGCAGCGTGCGGCGGAAATGAAGTGTGCTCTTCCCCCCGCTCAGTTTCGCTAAGTGGAGGATGAGTACAATCTGGTGTCCAAGTATTTCGTTAGCTTGAAATATTACCGGATGGTAGGGGGCTATGACTTTCCCCGGGAGGTATATCCCCCGGAGGTATATCCCCCGGAGGTGTTTACATGCCGCCGTCTGTATGCGAAGCGAAGCATCGGTATGTTTTTTATTCAGTTTTCTCTTTTTTTTTTTTGGTTGTTTCTAATTTGTTGTTTTGCTTCAGCCCTTTCTCTAAACCCTCACTAGCGATAGTCCCTCCCGAGGCGAAGTCCGGTGAAGAGACGGGGGAAATTCCTTCGGAAAAGCTCAAGAAAATCAAGGTCGTGGCGACCAAGAAGAGGAAGGCTGAAGAAGAGGGCTCCAGCGGGAAGGTCCCTGGTGCAGAGGAGGGAGCGGGGTCTACGGCCGGGATTCCCCCGGTTGGCAACCGTCGGTCATTGGCTTTCCCCGCTCCCTCACTCGGGGAGAATTTGAAGAAGAAGAAGACCGATCCACTCCCAGGACTCGTCCCGGGTTCCCAGAATGGAGCTGCTCGAAAAATCTACCGCAAAGAGTAGTCTGGGACCTTTGACCGAGACCAAAGCTGGTTCTTCCTCCCGCACTATCCTAGTGGATGACTCGCGGTATGAGTACATGTATTTTTAATATGAACCTATATATGCTGTGTCATTTTCTTTGTACATTTAAAATGCATGTTTCCGTCCTTGCATAGGATCATGCTTCCACACTTTTCAGCTTTCCCGGGATGCGAGAGCTGATCAATGAGGCCTGTGACTCCATTTCAGCTAGCCTCTCCCAAGAGATGGAAAAGTTGAGGTCGCAGAATGCCTCCCTTAGTAAGGAACTCTCGTTGGCCCACAAGGAACTCTCCCGGGTCAAGAAAGATGCACAAGTCTCTGGTGGACGTGGTTTGGCCCTTGCCCAAGAGGCTCTCTGCCGGGCATTCTTTGACCGGGTTTTCACGAGCCATTCCTTTGAAGAGAAACTACTGGCTCTGTGCGATGTTTCCAACGAGGCGGCCCTGTATTCCGCTTATAAGTCCGTTCGGGAGTATGTTCCCCGGGAGTATAGGGCGGGGTTTCGGGATGTCTGGTACCGTCCCAATTCAGATGGGCGGTTCAACTATGCTATGGACCAGTTTATGAAAAATGGCCTGCAAGGGATCTTCCCCGGTGTTGCGACTATTTTTCAAGGTGCCAAGAGTGTGAGTCCCCAGGATATAACTTCATATGCTGAAGATGCCGCCAAATTAGCGCAGAACAGGAAGAATCCTGGTCCTGATGATCTGACCGACCTAGCAAACATCGAGACCCCGGAAGCTTCCGAGGATGAAGAAGGAGGCTATGACGAACAGGACGGCCAGCCCCCGGCCCAGGATGTCGAGCAAGATCCTCCGGAGAATGAAGAGGCCCAAGCTTCCCCGGGAAACAACGAGGTCCAGCGGGAGGAGCTATCACCCCGGGACGAGGATGAGGGCACTGACGAGGATGAGGAAGTATAGTCTAGATACTTTGTCCTTGTAATTTCATTTCTCTTTTTATGTTTTTTAATTGTTGTTTCCCCGGGCTCCCCCCTGAATGGTTCTCTTTTGTTAATCAGGGAGGAAAAGAGAGCTCCGGGGATGAGAGTGATGACTCTAATGATGTAAGAGTCCCTCTCTCTCTTTTTTATTTTAGACATAACATTTATCCAACTTTTTGCAATTTTTTCAAGTTATGGATGTTTGTTCTTTACATGGTCTATTCCCCAATGTTGTTTATTTTGTGTCTGAGTTTTCTTTCTTGTGTAGCCCCGGGATAATCCTCCCGGTGATGTTCCCACCGGGGCGATCCCGGAGGACGAGAGGTCGTGTCTCCAGTGTGAGGATTTAGAAGAACAACTGAGTCGTTGGAAATTGGACGGCATTCAAACTCGTTATCTTCTTGTTCAATCCGGGATCGGGTCGGTGATAGACGAGTTCCCGGATATCACTTCACTGGTAACAAAACTTAGGGAAATATCAAACCAATTTGGATCCCTTTCCCGGTGTCAATCCCTGGCTCGAGACCGGGTGAACACCGTTTTGGATGCAGACAAGACCATTTCGATGCTTCAAGCCGAACATGATGCTTTCAAGTCACGCCTCAAGGAAGAGTTTGACCTAGTATGGTCCGAACTTCCATTTTATTGTGATAAACTCAAGTGGTTAGAGAAGAGGGGTGATCCACTCAAAAGGAACTTAAAGCTAGAGCGGGAAAACCGGGAATTAGCGGCCCGGAACTTAATCCTCCGCGAGAACTTGGTTACTCTTCAGCTAACTTATCATCTTACCGGTCTGCTCTTGGGCCGAGTCTCCCCCCGTTATAGACTAATTTCCCCCGGGAAGTTGGGGCATTATTAGTGCGTATGTTTCGTATGGGCTGGAACGACCCCGAATCCCGGCATCGCCCTGCTTTCGAAGAGACTGTCGCATGGTGGCAGCATCAAAGAGAAGGCCGTTATCTCCCCCCTTCCTTGGTGCTCATTCCAAGTCGGGTTTCCATAGATTTTACCGTGGAAAGGTATCTCGGGTTCCGCGTGTCTGTCGATCCGGAAGAAACCGCTCGAAGGGTGTCTAGACATCGGGCCGATGCTGCAAGAATCCGGGCCTTTATAGCCTCCGAGGAGGCTGCCAAAGAGCAAAGGCGTTTAGCCCGGGAGAAGAGCAAGGGGAAGAGCAAAGTTGTTGCCACGAAGAAGAAGAAATATCCCCGTGCTCAAAGACCTGTCATCATTGGAGCTCCCCGGAGGGCATCATCCCCTGAAGTTTCGTCTTCAGATGATGATTTTGATCCATATGACGGGGCTGGCCCTTTTGTTGCTGGTCCTTCCGGTGTCCCCCCGACTGAGGAGTCCAATGCACCGGGGAACCCACCCAGTTATCCTGCTACTCAAGGTGATCAGGGGTCTCCTATTAGTTGGGATGGTCCTCCTTCCACTAGTTAGCTTACTTTGCACAGTGTGGTATTTAGAGTTGTAAATTTCGCAATTATTCATCGCAGATTAATGATATGTGTTTGTATGTTCTTCCCCGATACTTGTTCAAGTATTTGCATCAGTCATCTCACCCAGGTCGCTTGTTCAAGCGTGCCCTGGGAACCAATCTTGGTTGTTGTCCGGGTGCTTGTTCAAGCATACCCGATACTCTTGCGCTAGCCCCCCGGGCGCTTGTTCAAGCGGCCCCGGTTCAACTATACTTAATAAAATTTAAACTTGCAAAGCAATCTTCATAAGCACAAAAATAAAATGCAAATGCGGGCCATGGGACAACCTAGGCTCAACCCTGGCCAGAGATTCCCATGCCGCTCTCATGCTACCGTCCTAGGCATATCCCTTGCCAGAGGGGTAAATACAAGAATGAACTAGGCATAGTACCTACGTAAATTTGCAATGTTCCAGTGCTGCGGGACCCTCTTCCCGGCCTTGTTTTGCAACTCATAGCTTTCCCCGGGGTGAGCTGCTATCACCTTGTAAGGCCCCTCCCAGTTGGGAGCTAACTTCACGCTTGAAACTTGTTGGCTCTTGTCATTTCGTTGCATCACCCACTCCCCCGGGGTGAACTGCTCCTTGCGCACTCTTCTGTCGTGATATTTCTTGACCTGCTCCTTCACCCGGGCCTCATGCAGGGCTGGTTTTTCCCGCTTCTCTTCCAGTAAGTCTAGATCCAAGAGCCGTTCATTCTGGTTTGCCTGCTCGTCCGGGAACTTCGATCGGAGACTGGGAACTCCAACTTCGGCCGGGATGACCTCCTCCGCCCGGTAGACTAAGCTATAGGGGGACTCGCCCGTGGCGGAGCTCTCCGTCGTTCTGCTTGCCCATAGTCGTCAACCCAATTTCCTCTTGCTCCTTGGAGACGTGTCTTGATCCCGTTAATGAGGGTCCTGTTGGTTACTTCAACCTGCCCGTTAGCCTGGGGGTGGTAGACCGAGGTCAATTTCTGTTCAATCCCGTACTCCTTGCACCAGGATTTGAAAGGATCATTCTCAAACTGTGCCCCGTTATCTGTCACTATGAACCGGGGGATTCCATAGCGGCACATAATGTTCTTCCAGCAGAATTTTACACAAGTACTTCCCCTAATGTTGGTCAGGGGGGCAGCTTCTACCCACTTACTGAAGTAGTCAACCGCCACTATCAGATACTTGAAGCCTCCGGGAGCCGTTGGGAAAGGGCCTACCAAGTCCAATCCCCAACGGATGAAAGGCCAGGTTCCAGATATTCCGATCATCTCACCCTGCGGTATGTGGATCAATGGTTCGAATTTCTGGCAATGTTCACAGGAGCGGACTGCTTTTTGGGCGTCCTCAAACAGCGTGGGCCAATAATACCCCGTACACATGATCTTCCGGGCCACAGTCCGGGCCCCTTGATGACTTTCGTTGGGACCCTCATGCACTTCTTTTAAAAGGTGGCGCGCTTCCTCCCCATCTACGCACTTCAGCCAAGGTTGAAGATATCCCCTCCGGATCAGTTCCCCGTCCAACACAGCATACCGGGGGGCTTTGACCCGGATTTTCCTGGCTTTTACCTTGTCATCCGGCAGCGTTCCTTTCTCCAAATACTCCAAAAGGGGTGTGATCCAGGACTCGGTTTCTCGGACCACCGCTACTTGGCTGGGTTGCTCATATCCCCGGGTGGTTATCTTTTCCATGTACAGATTCCGATCTTGATCCGGCTTGAGCTCCAATGAGGCCAGCTTACTTAACGCATCCGCCTTACAGTTTTCCTCCCGGGGGATCTGTGTCAGCGTGACCCGGAGGAAACCCTGCATCATTAACTTCACTGCCTCCAGGTATTTCTGCAAACTTCTTTCTTTGGCCTCAGACTCCCCATTGATTTGTTGGACCACAATGGCTGAGTCACTGTAGGCTTGTATCACTTTGGCACCTATTTCCCGGGCCAGGCGTAACCCGACAAGGAGGGCCTCATATTCGGCTTCATTGTTGGTGGTTTTGAACTCGAACTGCAGCGCATACCGATACTCCTTGCCTCCGGGACTGACCAGCGCTACCCCGGCCCCGCTTCCCCCGGCATGGGAGGAGCCATCTACGTGCAATTTCCACCCCGGTTCACCTTGCTTCGGGTCTTCCACGGCGTTGTCCGCCATTTCAACTAAGAAGTCAGCCAGAGCCTGCACTTTGATAGACTTTCTCGCCTGATAAGTGATCTCATGCTCTCCCAGTTCGATCGCCCACTTCATCATCCGGCCCGATGCTTCCGATTTCAACATGACTTGGCGAAGTTGGTGGTTTGTGAGGACTGTGATAGGGTGGCCTTGAAAGTATGGACGAAGTCTCCGGGACGCGTGCACTAGTGCCAGCAGCAAACGTTCTAGTGAAGAGTAACGCGTCTCCGGTCCTTGGAGAGCCTGGCTCACAAAATACACCGGACTCTGTGCCCTTCCGGACCCTCGGACTAAGATCACTTATAGCTTGATCCGTGGCTGCCAGATACAAGAACAATTCTTCCCCCGGAACAGGTTTGGACAAGGTCGGTAGTTTCCCCAAGTTCTCCTTCAACTCCTTGAACGCTTGCTCGCACTCAGGGGTCCATTCAAATTTCTTTGCTCGTCTCAAAATGTTGAAGAAGGGCAGCTGTTTCTCCGCCCCCCGTGCTAGGAATCTGCTCAATGCCGCCAAGGACCCTGTTAAGCGCTGCACATCTTTAACCTTGCTCGGGGAGGGCATGCTCAGGATGGCTTCGACCTTTTCCGGGTTCACATCAATCCCTCGGTTTGACACCATATACCCCAAGAACTTGCCTGCCGCAACCACGATGGTGTTTTTCTCCGGGCTCAGCTTCAAGTTAACCCTCCTTAGCACAACGAATAGCTCGCGGAGGTCCTCCAAGAAAGCGTCATGTGTCCTGCTCTTGATCACCATGTCATCCACATAGACCTCCATAATCCTCCCCAGCTGATTTTTTAACACCCGACCAACATGCGCTGGTATGTGGCTCCTGCATTTTTGAGACCGAATGGCATTTTCCTGTAACAAAAAGTACCAAAGTCAGTAATAAAAGAGGTTTTCGGCCTATCCTCCGGGGCCATGACAATCTGGTGATAACCCCGGTGCGCGTCAAAGAAGGCCCGTTATTGCTTCCACCAGCTGATCAATGGACGGCAACGGGTAACTGTCTTTAGGGCAGCACTTGTTTAAGTCTGTAAAATCGATATACATTCTCCAGGATCCGTCATGTTTTTTCACCAGAACCGGATTGGCAATCCACTCCGGGTAAGTGATCTCTTCTACCATTCCTGCGTCCAGCATCCTCTTCACTTCCGACCGGACGAATTCTACCCGATCTGCTGCCAAGACTCTTTTCTTTTGCCTAATGGGCTTCAAATCCGGGTAGACATTCAACCGGTGTATCGCAAACTCTTATGGTATCCTCGTCAAGTCTTCTGTTCCCCACGAGAACATATCCTCATACTCCTTGAGTAACTTCCGGAGCTCCTCCTTCACGTTTGCCGGAAGATGCTTCCCGACACTCACCTTACCCCGGGATCCTACCTCCATGTCTTCCACTTCAAAAGATGCCGGGTCACCTTGCACGGCTCCCACTGTATTATTCTTCCCAGAACACTCACCGGGCTCCGAAGCGTTTGTTCTTTCTGATCCTCCGGCCTGTGCCTCCTTTATCGCGGTAAGCATGCAGCTGCGAGCGGTCGTTTGATTGCCAATAACCGAAGCAATTCCTTGATCCGTCGAGAACTTCATGGTTAAGTGGTAGGGAGAGCATATCGCCCGGGCTTGCGTCAGCCAGGGACGACCTATAATCATGTTGTATGGGGAGGAGGCATTTATGACCGCAAAGTTACACAAGATAGTGCATCTCTTGTTAATATCCAGGTGATCAACAAGGGTCACCCGTAGTGCTATAACACCCAGCGGGTGGACTGTCCGGACCGTAAAGCCTGATAGCGGGGACAGGCATGGATTCAAGTTCTGTCGGCCAATGTGCAGTTGGTAAAAACAGTCAGCGAACATAATCTCCACGTTGTTGAGGAGTCGCCCGGAGCGTGGTTGTTTGGGTTGCTGTGGCCGTGATCACCCGCTGCTCAAAGAAACCAACCGTGTTCATCCGGGTGTGGTTAGCTTCATGCACAGTACAATGCATTTCCACAGTCAACTGGAGGTGGTAGAAGGTTCCCGGCATATTCTTAATTAACTCGATGTAGAACATCGAGTCTCTCAATCCGTTCACAAAGTTTCCGATTAGGGCCTTCTCATGCAGGTGCCTATCCTGGACCTTCATAGACTCAGCAATATACCGGACATAATATTGCCAAGTAGATTCCGTCTCCAACTGTCGCATAGCCAGGACCGTCGCCAGGTTGACAAAGTTTGTCTTCATTGCTGCATATCGGTGTACTAGGACTGTTGCAAAATCCCAGAAAGTCTTCAGTGAGCCCTGGGGAAGACTCTTGAACCAAGTCAGACAGTTACCCCGGAGGTAAGAAGGCAACAGCTTGCACTGCAGCGGCTCGTCAATGTCCCGGGCACCCATGACAATGAGGTATGTGTGGACAAACTCCTCCAGATCCCCGTCACCATTGTATGTCAGAACTCCATCGGGCGCTTTAGTGCCTGTCGTCCACTTGTAGTTTAGCACTTCTGGAACGCACGGGGAATGAGGAACCATCCCCCGCCTCCCGATCAGCCTAGTCAGTCGATCTTCAATGGACCCGTTGTTAAACGGGGTGTTATATCCACCATAAAATGGTTGAGCCTGCGGGTTTAGACCGCCTGGGAACTGTTGATCCGGATACTACTACTGTCCCGGAAGAATCTGCTGACCCGGCGGCATCTGCTGACCCGGGGGCATCTGCTGATGTCCGGGTCCTCCTCTTCCATCCTTCTCCAAGTCCACCACCTCGGGCACCTTGTTATGAGCCGCGGCCTTGGCCGCTTTCCATGCTTGAAATTCTCCAAATTCCGCAGCATTAGTATGGATAGTTTCTGGGTCCCGCGCTCCTCTCCCTCCGGGTATTCTTCTCCAGAATCAAAGTACTCCGGTTCGGATTCACCACCTTCCCCGAACGCCTCCTGGTCCTGCCTCCTGGTCCTGCCTCTCCTTTTCTTGCCGGGCCTTCTCTCTCTGCTCCTTCTGCATCTCCCTGAGGGTACGCTCCGGCACTTTCTTCTTTCCTTGGCGCTTCTCAGCAGCCACACGGGCAGTCTCCTTGTGCGCTCGTTCCTTCTCCTCGGCCACTTTCCGCGCCTCCTAGGCAGCTGCGGCCCTCTTTGTCTTAGGGCCACCTTCTGCCTGATTAGCTTTGGCTGGGGGTTCTCCCCCTGTCTTTTTAGGCCTGCCGCGGGGCATGACGAAGCAGAGCGCTCCCACCGGGCGTGCCAACTGATGCTACCAGTAAACTCCGGGATACCAACTCCGGTACAAGTAATCCGGGGAGAGTTGGAATCCTAACCCGCGGCTGATCTCTCACCTAAGTCCTGCAAAACAAAGCCCCCGGGGTCACCCGAGGGTAGACGCTCCGGCGTGATGATGAAGATTGGGCTTTATGCAGAGGAGAGAGAATATGAAGAAATACAGAGAGTATTTAAGTCTGATAGAACATACCTATTACTGTTGGTCACTGCTCTATTTATAATGGATGATCAGAGAGGGTTTAGGCTAAGTGGTCCTCTTCTTGTCGCACATCCGGAGCTGTGAGGTCATTGTCATGTCCTTCTTGTACCCGGGTGTGTCCAAGATAGCTGATATCATAGGAGGACCACTGGTGGGCTGGACTCTCTCTTACTCCTTGCTAATACGCTCTCCGGGCCTTCGTATGGGCCTCAGCCCATATCACCAAATGGTAAAGCCGGCATTGGTATAATTATTAGAGACATTCATGATTTCATTATCCAAGCTAATGCCTGATACATATAGACTCAGATGCACCACTACTAACTGAAATTCTTGCAATTGAGGTTGGTATTAAAACTTCCCTATTCCTCAATAAATTTAACCTAGATTTTCGGGTCTATACGTTTAAATTGACAAAAACGATCTTATTCACTTACCAACTTTGTTTTATCATCAGGAAATATATGGTTTCATGAGCTAGACCCCCTCCATCTCGTAGTCCAGTTCCGCAATTATTTTCATTAATTTCCCATTAAAAAGACGGGGTAAGTTTTTGAGGGATGATGGAGCTCTTGTCGCTGATTGATTAGCACGGAGGGACTTAAAAAACCCGCCGTGCAACGTACGTTTACCGCATCGAAAAAGTTTTGATGGATTCGGAAAAGGATTCGACAGATATCTGGATTCATCTTTTCAACTATATTGTGTTATCCATATAATTCCCATCCTTATCTTCAATATCCTGAATCCGTATCTTCAAAATTCTCATCTTTTTTCATCCCCATCAATTGTGTTTTTCCAGACAGCAGCAAATGGTTGGGTGCAGAGAGGGGATTGCAGGGCAAAATTGCTTTCTCCTTGGAACAGCTGCTCAAGGACAATGATGCTATTGCTTTGGCTGTGGGAGCAACAAAGCCAAGTTTAGTTGATTTCCCACCCTTTTGTGGATATACTATTGTTGTCTTGATGCTAAAAAAAGTCACAAGCGTTGTTGTAGAGACCTTCCTGTTTCCGGGCGGGAGCCCTCAAGTGTTTATTTTTCCATGGAGTTTCTCCACGCCAACACCAAGAGCTTACTCGACAGCAATTTGGAGAATGGTAATTACATCTCAGCAAAAGGAAACAAGGTAGTGGTCATCGGTTGTTGTGATACAGGCACCGACTATATTGGCACCTCCATCAGACGTGGCTGCACCAACGTCGTCAATCTGGAGCTTCTTCCTCAGCCTCCAAACACCAGGGCTTGCCAGGTTCAAAGTTGCGATCTTGGGGGCTTCTGGAGGCATTACGATTTCGCCGGCCGATTCGGCCGGAATTTTTTTTATAAAACTCATATACATTTCCGAGTTCGGAAATGAGTTTTTCAGAATGGTTTTGGAAATCGGAAATTAAAAACACGGCGGGGAAAAACCCGCCGTGCTATACCCGATTACTCGCTGTGCATCTACTTGGTTCCACTTGTGAATTTCTCTTATTGAATCCGAGTAAAATCTAAGGTTCTTGTACAACTTTAATATATAAATATATCGCTAAGGAATTATCTTATTATAAATTTAGTGTAAAAGCGAATAATATTATAAACATGTCCCTGAAATATAATTAATTTTACAATACCAACCGTCATTAAATAAGACTTTTGTGTACGCGCGTTGGTGTTTGCGTCAAACATCAAATAAAATAGAATTTCTCACTAATCAAATCAACAAACACACATTCTTTAAATGAATTAAAAAATATTCTGCTACTACTTTTAAACACCCTTGTTCTGTTACTTTGTCACACAAGACTTTTCCAATAATATTTTGAATATAAATTTGTACTATTACTTTGCAGGACTATTTTTATTACCCTTTATAGGCTTTTAGGTCATGAGGATGTTGGGTTAAAACCTAGGTGATGGTGGCGGTGCGGTCTGTAAACATTGCATGTGTTCTCCTCACACCATCTACAAGTAATCTCAAAACATTAGTAACCGGAAAAACATTCACTAATCAATAATCAGTTATTAGTAATCTCAGATAGTTTGAATATTTTACATAATTATAGGTGATTTATTTTAACCTTGTGTACAAGCAAATTAAGGTTTAGTGCATAAATATTTCTTTGGGGTAAACTATATATCACCACAATGACATAATGACTGATATACATGGAAAATATGTTGTATTTATTTGTTATGTTTTTCCTAAACAAAATTTTCTTTTTAAAGATGTAGAATTAAATTTTAAAAATCAAGTCGGGTGTGTGCAACGCACGACAGTGGCACGCTAGTATAACTCAAAAGAATGTACTTGCAATTTAACTTTTTATTATAAGGCAAAATATTTAAAAAATGTAGCATATATACAAATGATTCTCATTTCTCAGAATTTAGCAACACAGATTGGTCTGTTTTGAGTTTTGATTAGAACGACACGGTTGTTTGAATTGATCAGCCTAGGTCATCAAATGATTAGATCTAACAGAGAACCTATCTGCAGGAAAAAACAATTAATATGAACCCAAACAGTACTCACCAAACACTTACGTTATACATCTTATAGATTTTTATTGTTGGTGTAATACATCTTATATTTATCATATTTATTAATTAGAGATCTATCGGTGACTGATATTGTTGGTGAAACAGTACTGTTGACTGATTTTGTTAGTATGAGCTATCGGTGTCGTGTTAGAGATCCTTACCTGGCTGCCCGGAAAACAACTGTGTCGGTCCAAATGCGTGGACAGATAAATTAATGTTTCATTTCATTTATGTTTCTTTGGCCTAACAAACCTTTCTAAACTTCTTTTGTTTTAAATTTTGTAATTTGCTTCATCTAAAATTCCATTTACAATTCCATTAAATCAATTTTGTAATTTTTTATATATCTTTTTACAATTCCAAAGGGTTTACGTCTCTAGATATTTTTTCGTGTTTCTCTGCTTTAATTTACATCAAGAAATTAATACCCTTTCTAATTTAAAATATGCACGATGAAATCAATGCACGTCAATTTATTATATCTAGTTTTAATGTCTATCGTGCAGTGAAGCATAACGTGCAAAATTTGTGCAAAATTGGTTATTGAATAAATAATGTGCAAAAATTTATAATGAATAACACCATTATTCATTTGGTGTATTTTTGCAAAAAATAACACTTTAGTAAAAATGCAACACTGAAAAACACACTACATATGCACCAGGATTTTAAAAAACACTATTCACTGATAATCTTTGATAGCATTATAAATAGCAATAAAAATATATTCTTTAACTACATTAATACTCGAAAAAACATATATATCTACCTTTCCATTAGTAATTTATCTTGTTTGGGAATATCGAAAATGATGCTACCAGCTTCCAGTCCCGGTCCGGATACAAGATGGGTCTCCGGTCCGGATGAGTCTTTGTCCGTCTCCGCGCACTCTCCCCTAAAGACCTGCAAAACAACGCCCCGGAGTATCCCGAGGATAGCTACTCCGGCGTGATGATGAAAGAGGGGCCTTTGAATAGGTGCGAAAATTGATAATGAAAAGCACCATTATTCATTTAGTGTATTTTGCGAAAATGACATTTGAGTAAAAAGCGCAACACTAAAATAAACACCACATATGTACCTGGATTTTTAAAAACACTATTCACTGATAATCTTGGACTACATTAATACTCCAAGAAGACGTATACATCTACCCTTCCATTAGTAATTTAGCTTGTTTGGGAATACTGAAAATTAAAACAATCTTTAATTGCAAAGGAAATTAAAATGTTCTTATTTGCACATGAAAAAATATAGGAAATCATGAACCTTGAACCGATATATAAAAATTGATCTCCCAAGGCGGAATTCGAATTTAAAATAGATTTCATTGGTTATTCATACTTGGCGAAAATGAAATAAAATTAAAAAAAATGAAAAGTTGACGAGGGAGCTAAGATGGGAAATGAATGTGTTCAAGATCGTGTTTGTAACAGAAAAATAGTTTCCAAGTAAACTAGGTTAAAAGTTAATTTATGAGGACCATCAAGTGAAAAGGTTAACAATGAACATGTAACTGTTTTATTGTGCCGATCGAATCTCTAAATTTATAATGATACACGAAAAACCGAATTAATATAGTCTTCCTGTGATAAAAAGAGTAAAATTAGATGTCGATTTCACTATATAATCATCCCTAGTAGACATTTTCGAGTACCATATGTGAATTTCAAAATATTAAAAAGTATAAAAAATCCAGAACATCTATATGTAAGGCCAAAAGAAATGAGAGTGGATGAAAATAATATATTGTTGCTTTAAAAAAAATTCCAATTCTATCCATACAACTTCAAAATTATGGAGCCATTATTCAAGATTGAGGTCATCCATCGGTTCAACATGCACTTCTTGCAACCTCACTGCCTTGATCTCTGCATCGACGCGTAGATCTTCGCATAGTTGCGGAGGATCTTGGCATCAACACCATTTCCACAGTGCTCTTGGTTTGATTTTGTAGCAACGTTCTAAACCAAAAATCTCCTCTTGGACGTCAAGCTTGTTGTACCGTCTGTTCCAGCCCGATTGATCTCCATACTGATTTTGCATATACACAATCAAAGAACGAGTAGGAGGTAGTGCTATTTCATTCCAAGCAAAGTGGGCAAGAGAGGGTTCACACAAAGCACAATATAAAGATATAAAGTGTCATTAGAGAGAGCCAATTCTAATCATCCAATTCTCTCTCTACAATGTTCTCTCCCTACTCATCATCTATTATGTCCCCGTTATTTAGTTCAAGGCTGAATGACTGTCACTTGTAGTTTTACTGGTATGGAGAAATATTCCGCAATGTAGTATCTCTCAAACTGTTTCCTATTATCATGAGTATGGAGTGTCACGATACATCACAATTCTCTCATATGCATACGCTACAATATTTCATTTGGTAGGTACGTCCCCACTCCAGTTCAAACCTTTTGCTTGATAATTTTTATGTAATGCATGTATTTGTATTGTTTTATTTAGATCTCTATATATTTTTTGTTATTTAATATTTATAGTTTCTATCATCTTAAAACGATTTAACTTTTTGGTAGAAAAATATTTGGGTCTTGAATTCTGAAAGTTGTCGAAGTTAAATGCAAAGTCGCATTTGATATCTTTTGCAATAAAACCATGTTTAACTAATAGAATCTAACATATTAGAGTTGATTCTCGATAGTAAAGCTCGTCAAAAAGGATTCATTCCAAATGCTCCGGAAAGTGACTTGCATTGGAGAGTAGCAAATTACTTGACTCTTTTAGGGAAATGAATTTGGATTTTAATTGAGATTCTAACTGTAGTATAAATTTCGAATTTGTTCCTTTTTAATCTCAACCAGCCATTTAGATCATGAATTTGTTACATGTTAGTATTTAGGCACAATAGGGTACCCCACTCAAATATATGTAAATTTCACTTAAACGTACTAATATTTATTGATTTTAATCAAATTGACCCCAATAATTTGAATGACAACGGGGTAAAAAGAATTATTTGGTATGAACAAAACTAAATTATCATATGTAAACTTATTTGAACTACAAAATTACCAAACCAAATAATTAGGTATTGTTGTGTATATCTTGATCTCTCTATATGTTAATAAAACGTGCAGTTTGCGTGCAAATGATTTATGTTACGTTGGGTTGATGAATTCAATTCTAAACTGCTAAAGTATCATATTAAAATGTATAAATTAAATATCTTTTGTAGCAATAACATTAATTATATATGGTCTACCACAACTAGATTTAAGACTTCTTTATAGTACCTTAACCCGCTGTTTTGACCAAATGTTTTTTCCTGACATGTTACCATTATTTTAGGATACTATAAGATCCCAGCCGTCGGAGAATCAAATGATGAGAAGAACTACATTGATTTCAATCGCGACAACGACATTTATGTACATCATTTGTAGAACTGTCGAATATGAGGAACCAGACCTATATGCAGGCCGTCAGAGTGATACTTGGTAAGCTGTTGAATTTGTACATGACTAGTTATAGATATTTATTAACTTTTTCATATCTTTTCTTCAGGAGAGAAGAGTGCCATATTCTGTGGAACTTTCCAGTACAGTTTGCTGGTGTGTGGAACGACTTCCCTCATCTGATGCTACCTGCTTCCAGTCCCGGTCCGGATACAAGGGTTGTCTCCGGTCCGGATGAGACTTTGTCTGTGCTCTGCTCGGATAGCGCCATTCTAGCTGACGTCATATGGACCGGACTACTCTCTGGGCCGGAGCCTAGATATGGGCCAGAGCCCATATCACCACTAGCCCCTCGAGATATGGGATTCGTCCGGAAGTGCGATCCGGAGGAGGGATCCCGTGTCTCATCACGTTTGTTTTCTTATCGGATCCGCCCGGAGGCATGTAATCCGTTCCGGGGATTCAATATATACCCAGATGCGTCTGGACACGCGCTGGGCATTTAGACTTCTTCCGCGCGTGTTCTCAAGCGCATTAATGAAGCGTGTTGCTGCGCCATGAATGTGTTGTCAACTCAAAAAATTCTGTTTTCTTTTTTCTAGAGAGCAATCATGTCGCCTTGGGACTCGCTCTCCTTTTCGTCAGACTTATCTCTATAAATAGTGAATGCTTTCAATCACTTTCACCTTTCATTTTCTCACTTTGCTCTCCTATTTTCCTCATCTATCTTCATCTTTCTTTTTCCTTCTTCATATTCTCTTTCCTCCTTAAACTCTTCCTCTCCGAATGTTATGGCCGCTGATGGCGTCGATGTCAAGATAGGGATGAACCCCGTCCAAGAGGATGGTGATCCGAAGGTGGGAGAAACAGTGGATATTGATACCACTGTGAAAGAACTAGTCTGAGCCATGGTGGTCCCTCTTTCCATCGACTCCGGACTGACGCCGTTCGCGGGGGATCATACGACTGTTGCGGCCATTCCTCGGGGCCATTTCTTTTACGGGGTCACTTTCCCTGTTCCCCAGCTTTTTCTGGACATTTTTAACACTACCAAATTTCCCCTGCCCAGCTACAGCCCAACTGTATTGCCGTCATCCAGGCCTTTTTGTTGAATTGCTATCGTTGCGAGGTGACTCCGTCCCTTGACCTATTCAGAGCCTTCTACCACCTGGATGACACCAAGGACGAGGGACTCTTCACTTTCCAGAAACGGAAAGGGGTGAAAGATTGTTGCAAGGGCCGCCGCGACTCTTATGCAAACTGGCAGAAGAACTACTTCACCTTCAACACGGATAAGTATCCGTGCCCCGCGTGGAACAGCGAGAGGGAGAAGGAAAGCAAGGCGATGCTCCGTCTGGATGGTGTGGAAGAGGCGGATATAGACAAGCAGAGCCATAACTATCTTGATCTAAACAGGTTTTGGATCAACGGGAAGTACATTTTCCCTTTGATGGCGTATGAGGAGGATGTGTTCACCCAGTGTCGCTACTACTACCCCCGGGCCGATTCTTGTAAGTCCTTTTTCTTCTGTTCCATGCTGTATCATTCTCATCTCTTATCCATTCCGTGTGCTTGCAGTGTTTCCTCAGATCGAGGCGGGTGTAAATCCTCGGTCCGGATCTGTCAAGAATAAGAACGCGGACAGTGGAAATCCTCCGCCCGGATCAACAAAGAATATAAACACGGAGAAGGTAACAACCGGATCGGGGACCGGCATGAACACCCCACCTGCTGATGAGAAGGTGGAGAAAGAAAAGGAGAAGAAGTGAAAGCGCGAGTTAGCGCGACTTGCGAAGGAGAGGGCCAAGGCGGATGACTTAAAGAAGATTGGGGCTACGTCCGGCAAGCAGCCCCCTGTTTCGGGCAGCAAAACTGGTGCAATGGCTTACAACCGGGCCGCTGCTATCACCCTTGCTAATCCTCCGTCCTCCGATGAGGATGACGATCTTCCTTTGTCGAAGAAGCCTAAGATGAAGGCTTTATCTTCAGTCCGGAGGACCGAACCGGGCCAGCATTCGTCCGTGAACCAAGGGGACAAGAAAAAGGTAATTCCGAATATCCCCGCGAACAAGGAGACTACTCAGAGCAGTAGCCACAATACCGTTATACTCTTCTTCTTTTTTGTATCTGATTTGATCGTTTGTAGGACTTTGCGGCCTATCTTATTTCCTCTCCGGGCGTCTCTGAGCCTATCAACAAAGCATATCACACTCAGCACACTCGGTTATCTCAGAAGCTAAGTGGGCTGGAGCGGAGTAACGGAAACTTGACCCGTGAACTTGCCGCGGCAGAGGCCCGGGCAGCCGAGGCTGAGGCCCGGGCAGCCGAAGCTGAGGCCCGGGTTAAGGAGCTAGAGGAGCTTTCATCTCCGTGTGCGCAACGGGATCTGTGTGTAGCATTTGCTGATAAGGTGCTCCGCAGTGAAGTTTTTGAGAAATTTTTTCAAAATCTGTTCCTCGAGTCCAACAAGCTTGCAACTTATCAAGTCTATCGGAAGATGAGAGGTTGGGTTCCGGAGGCCCGGCGAGGAGTGTTTACCAAATGCTATTATCATCCGGATGCTGAGGCCCAGTACAACTATGACCTTGATCAGTTTTACCGCGGTGGAGTCGAGAAGATGCATCCCTCTGTGTTGTCGCTGTTTGAGGCTCATCCGGAAGAAGATCCGATCTCTGTGTCGGCTGAGACAATCCGCGCCTTCGACGAGGGTCTGGTAAATCTGCAAGTAGAAGTGCCTCCTATCCAGAAAAGAACCGCTCCGGAATCACCCGTCAAGGCCAAGTATCTGGAGGTATTCCGGATGTATGGCTCTCCGAACGCCAATGAAGATGACAATGGTGATGCCAAGCTTGAAGATGACGCTGATGATGGCGGTCATGGTGGTAACCGCAACAACGAGGACTCCGACGTAGAGCGCACTCCTTAGCTTTTAATTTCAATTTTCTGTAATAACTTCCGCCCGGCTAGGTCTGATCTTCTTTTGTTTAGTGTAGGAATGACGATAGAGAAGACTCGAATGGGGATGACAACCCTCCGGATGTTGTAATCTTCTTCTCTTTATAAGACGAGCCTTTTCCTACTTCCATTACTTGTTTATCTTTTTATTTATATGTTTCCACCATCCGCAGCCCAAAGGTACGGGTCCGGTGCTCTGAACCGGAGGTGCAGGTGATTGTCATTCACCTGCTAGTTCCCAATCGACAAGCCCTCCGTGCCCTAGATGTGTGTATTTAGAGGCGGAGCTGTCCGGATGGACAATGTAAGGGGAACGAACTCGTGAGCTTCTCGTCCGCTCCGGAACGGAGCCTTTGATGGAAGAATTCCGGGATGTTCCATCTTTGGCCGCTTGCCTTAGAGAAATATCCGAAAAGTTTGGCACCCTGTCTCAATGCCAAGAGTTTGCCCGAGAGCGGATTCGTGCAACCCTTGACGCGGATGAGATGATCTCCATGTTGCAAGCAGAACACGAAGATTACAAGGCTAAACTAAAAACCGAGATAGATTTGGTTTGGTCCGTGCTGCCCTTTTATAGCGATAAATTGAAGTGGCTGGCTAGCCGGACAGATTTTCAGCCAGACTATCTGAGGTTGGAGGACGAGAATCGCGAGCTTGCCGGCCGGGTGATGGTCCTCCGGGATAATCTGATGACTCTGCAATTGTCATACCATCTAACCGGATTACGTCTCGGACTCGTCGCTCCGACTATATACCGTAGTTTTCCTCGTGAAGTCAGTGCATTGATCGTCCAGATGTTCAAGATGGGATGGAACGACCGGGAGTCCCGATACCATCCGGCGTTCGAGGAAGCTGTTAAATGGTGGAAACGAATGCATGCCGGCAGTCCTCTCCCTCCGTCGCTTGTGCTCATTCCAAGTCAAGTGGCACTGGACTTCACTTTTGAGAGATATTCCGGCATTCAAGTGTTTGTTGATCCGGAGGAGTCTGCTCGTCGCGTGGAGCAGCTTCGGCGAGATGCTTCTATCATCTGTCCCTTTATCATCAGGGAGTTATCCGAATTAGCAAGACGGCGGCAAGCTCGTATCCGGGGCCGGGGTGCTAGCAGGACGAGGAGGGAAATCCAGAGAGATGTTCATGATGCCCGTCGTGGGAACAGTCGAAACCTCAACTGTCTGCTCAATAGGCTGACGAGAGGAAGAGGTGCCCAACAGGTAGCGAGGGGAAGAGGCGCTCAGCCGGCGCGTCGTCCCCAGGTTCCCGTCCGGATTCGTTCTCCTTCGCGGTATCCGAGCCAGAACCCGTTCCGTCAGTCGAGGGCCAGGCCCCCGGTCAAAGGCAAGGGAAAAGCTAAGTTCATGAGGGAATCAGCACAGTCCTCCGATTTGGACTCCGATGGTATATTCGGGTCTGATCCGATGCAGCAGGTCCATCGGAACTTCCGCTTATTTCTTCCTTTCCGTACCGGGGCCCGGTGGGTCAGACCAGTGATTCCGTCCAAGATCTCAGTCATGACACTCCGGAGCGGACTCCTATCATCAAAAACCAAGATAGAGTCCAAGAATCGTGACCTCCTTCTCCGGAAAATGGTGCCATGATACCCTCTCCGGAGCCTACTACTCCGGAACCCACGTCCCCTCCTATCAACTGGGACATAGATTGGCCCAAGTAGATAAGGTTGATTAATGTACCTCAGTCCGTCCGGACATATTAGACTGTACAATTATCTGTTGTATTTGTATACCAGTCCATTCGGACTTGATTTATTCTGATGTATCATTTATCCAAATGCGTCTGCTTTTCTTTTAAGGTTTAGCTTATCCAAGCGCTTTGTGTTGTTGTTTGATCAAACTATTTTGCTTTTTTCTTTTGCTCATCCCCGTCAGTTTATTCAAACGATCCGGGAGGGTTTTGCTAGTTTTTTTTTAATTTCATTGCTCACCCCGTCCGTTTGTTCAAACGAATCGGAGGATTTTACTCATGCAAAATTGAAAAATGGACAAGTATAAAATTTGAAAATTCTTCCTTCATTAAAACAAGTTGGTTCCGGCCGGACATACCCTTTATCTCATGTGGCCGGAATCAAGTACATAGTAAATCAAACGGAACGGAAACCTAGGCTCAACCCTAGCCAGAGGACCCGAAACTACATACTCTTGTTGAAAAGCAAGCTAAAAAAGGAACTCTATCGGAAAGCATACCTACTCAGGATGCTCCGTAAAACCTCTGCAGGTTGGTGATGTTCCACCTTCTGGGGACTGCCCGTCCGGACGGGTCTGCCAGCTCATAGCTCCCGCCTGGAAATGAAGCTGTGACTCGGTATGGCCCTTCCCTGTTCGGTGCAAGCTTGCCAGTAGCTTCCTGCAAACTTTTATCATTCCTCCGCATCACCCAATCTCCGGGGACGAATGACTCCTTCCTGACGCGTTTGTCGTGATAGCGCTTCATCCGTTCCCTCACTTTGGCCTCGTACAGCGCTGCTTGTTCTCGTTTTTCCTCCAAAAGATCCAAGTCCAGCAACCTGCTCGATCCGAGTGGAGAGCTCCGTCCGGCTTGGTCCTCATCCCAAGTGAGGGTCCGGAGGCTGGGAACTCCCACTTCAGCTGGTATGACTGCCTCCGCTCCGTATACCAGACTGTATGGTGACTCGCCCATGGCGGATCCCTCGGTTGTCCTGTATGCCCAAAGAACACTTGGCAGCTCGTTGACCCAGTTTCCTCGTGCCCCCTGCAGAAGGGTCTTCAATCCGTTCACCACTGTCCGGTTCGTAACTTCCACTTGACCGTTGGCCTGCGGATGGTAGACGGAGGTGAGCCGCTGCGTAATTCCATACTCTTTACACCAGGAACGAAACGGGTTGTTTTCAAACTGAGCTCCGTTATCCGTGACATTGTACTTGGGGATTCCGTAACGGCAGATGATGTTCTTCCAACAAAATTTGATGCAAGTGTTGCCACGGATGTTTGTGAGGGGTTCTACTTCCACCCATTTACTGAAGTAATCGATCGCCACTATCAGGTACTTGAATCTTCCCAGAGCGGAGGGAAAAGGCCCCACCAGATCAATGCCCCATCTGTCAAAAGGCCATGAACCAGTGATCCCGACCCTTTCCTCTTGCGGAACATGTATGAGCGGAGTGAACCTCTGGCACTGTACGCAGGAACGGACGTATTTTTGCGCATCTTCAAACAGGGTCGGCCAATAGTATCCCGTGCACATTATCTTTCTTGCTATGGTCCGAGCCCCTGGTGACTGCCGTTCGGCCCCTCATGCCTCTCATTTACAATCCGATCTACCTCGTCCGAGTCCACGCATCTTAACCATGGTTGGAGATATCCCCGTCTGAGCAAGGTTCCGTCCACTATGGTGTATCGCGGTGCTTTCTGTCGGATTCTCCGTGCCAACGCCTTATCCTCCGGGAGCTTTCCATGTTGCAAATACTCAAACAAGGGCATCATCCATGATTCCTTCGAAACTTCCACTGCTGCCACCTGAGGGACGTCGTAGCTCCGGTCGGACAGGGTCTCCATCATCAAGTTGCCTTCCGGATCCGGCTTGATTTTAGAGGAAGCGAGTTTGCTTAAGGCGTCCGCCTTGCCGTTATCCTCGCGGGGGATCTGCGTCACGGTAATGCCACGGAACTTGACCAATAGCTGCTTGACCGCTTCGAGGTACTTTTGCAAGCTCCGTTCCTTCGCCTCATATTCTCCGTTCACTTGCTGAACGACTATCTGAGAATCACTGTATAATTCGACGTCCGTGACCCTTACCTCCAACGCCAGCCGGAGTCCGGCTAGGAGCGCCTCATACTCCGCCTCATTGTTTGTTGCACGGAAGCCGAACTGAATGGCATATCTGTATTTTGTTCCTTGTGGACGGATGAGCAGGACTCCTGCCCCACCTCCACTTGCATGAGACGATCTGTCTACATGCAGCTTCCATCTTTCGGAGGGTGGTTCTGATCCGGACGGATCTCCCGAAGGTTCGGTCATTTCTACCAAGAAATCCGCCAAGACTTGTCCTTTGATGGCCTTCCGGGGGTGATACTTAATCTCATGCTCTCCGAGCTCCACTGCCCACTTCATCATCCGACCTGAGGCTTCTGGCTTCAACATGATCTGCCTCAACGGATGATTCGTCAGAACCGTGATCGGATGGCCTTGGAAATATGGTCGGAGGCGCCGGGAGGCATGAACCAATGCCAATATCAACCTCTCCAAAGCAGTGTACCTCGTTTCCAAACCTTGGAGGGCCCTGCTCACAAAGTAAACCGGACGTTGGACCTTACCATCCTCCCGGACCAAAGCGGAGCTTATAGCATGTTCCGTCGCCGCTATGTATAGAAAGAGCTCCTCTCCAGGCAGTGGTTTGGACAGGGTTGGGAGGCTCGCTAGGTGGGCTTTGAGGTCCGTGAACGCCTGATCGCACGCCTCCGTCCACTCAAATGGTTTAGCTCTGCGGAGTATGTTGAAAAAGGGGAGCTGCTTCTCAGCCCCCCGAGCAAGAAATCGGCTCAGAGCGGCCAGCGATCCGGTTAACTTCTGCACGTCCTTCACCCCCCTCGCCTCTGCTGCCGCTTCATTGGCTCGGAGAATCCGTTCCTTTTCAGCTGCTAACTTCTGGGTTCTAACAGTAGCGACTCTTCTAGTCTTTGGCCCTCCTCCCGCTTTTGCCTCCGTCGGGAAAGGGTTCTTCCTTGGCCGTCCGCGCGGCATGGACGCAACTTAGAACTGGAAATGTGAGGTCCCACTGGGCGTGCCAACTGATGCTACCTGCTTCCAGCCCCGGTCCGGATACAAGGGTGGTCTCAGGTCCGGATACAAGGTGGTCTCCGGTCCGGATGAGACTTTGTCCGTGCTCTGCGCGCTCTCACCTAAAAGACCTGCAAAACAAAGCCCCGGAGTATCCCGAGGATAGCTACTCCGGCTTGATGATGAAAGAGGGGCCTTTGAATAGGAGAGAGAATAAGGATATATTGAGAGAGTTTTAATCTGATAGAACATACCTTTCTCCACAAGTCCAAAGCTGTATTTATAGGTGTGAGTGGTCAGCCTCTAACCCAGAGGCAGTGGTCCTGTCCTTTTGTCCTTACCCGGGGATAGGTCATATTCATGTCCCCTTTGTCCCCGGATAGCGCCATTCTAGCTGACGTGATATGGACCAGACTACTCTCTGGGCCGGAGGCTAGATAAGGGCCAGAGCCAATATCACCATCATCATCATCGCTTCTGCCAGCATGGTGTAAGTACACTCTTTCTTACAACTCTTGCTTGTATGTATTTTAGAAGAAACAACTTGTTTTGTAAATGTTTGTATTTTAGTATAAACACCCAACTTTTTAGTACATTGGGGCTCAGCCTAAGTTGTTTATATTTAGAACAAATAACTTGTTTTATACCCTGTTGTGTTTTAATATGAACACCTAATTTTAGTAAATTTGGGTTTTATCATAACTTGTTTGTACTTTAGCACAAATAGTTTATTTTTTTAGCTTTTTTTGTATTAGCATGAACACCCTAATTTTTAGTAAATTGAGGTTCAACATAACTTGTTCATATTTTAGAACAAACAGCTTGTTTTTTAAGCACCTAATTTTTTGTAAATTTGGGATTCAAATTAGCTTGTATGTAATTTGGAACAAAAAGTTTATTTATTTAGCTTTTTATGTTTAAGAATAAACACCCTAATTTTTTATAAATTGTGGTTTCAGCTTAACTTATTTATGTTTTAGAACAAAGAAGTTGTTTCTTACTTTTTTGTATTTTAACATAAACACCCTTATTTTTAGTAAATTGAGGTTTCAGCCAAACTTGTCTTTATTTTTGAACAAACGGCTTGTTTTTTAGTTTTTTTGTTTTAGCACAAACACCATATTTTTAGTTGAATTGGAGTTTCAGCATAACTTGTATTTATTTTAGAACAAACAACATGTTTTTTAGCTTTTGCGTTATAGGAAAATCACCTTTTTTTAGTAGAATTGGAGTTTCAGCATAACTTGTATTTATTTTGGAACAAACGGCTAGTTATTTAGATGTTTGTATTTTGTCTTTTAACATAAATACCATAGTCTTTAGTAGATTGATATTTTAGATTAATTTTTTGTCTATATTTTAAAATAAATAAATTATTTGCATAAAAATTATGTTAAATTATGTTTTTAAATAAAAACTAATAAGGTACAAAGTAATTCAGCCCAAATATTGGGCCTGGGGCCTGGAGGCCATAAAATACAGCCTAATATGTTGGACTATTAAGAGCATCTCCAATGGTTGGTTTTTTGGACTTGCTTGCAATTTTTCTAAATAGTTAAGCTAGTTGCTTACCATTGTTTTTTGCCACGTCATTAGCCTTCTCAAGGAAGGGTTGCCTTCACAAGCAACTAGCTTGTGTGGGTCCTACATCACTAATTCAATAGAATTATGTAGATATTGTGCATATGTGGGACCATAATAGCCAATATTCAAGCTAGCTTACCACTAATTGAAACACTAGCTTGACAACCCACTTGCTTGAAAATATGACATGGCAAGTCAAGCTACACCATCATCTTGCTTACCACTGAAGGTGCTCTAAGATACACATATTTGAACAAACATGAAAACGAGAAGAATGCTCGTCTGAAAACTTGCAAAACATAGGCGCGCATGTTACCGCATGAAAATGTCAAAAATTTAATATTTGCAAATAAGCGGCCGCACCAAATCCTGTTTATATATACCTCATTTTTAATCTTTACAATTAAACCTCGATAAATGAATATTCGATAAATGAATAATCTCGCTAAATAAATAATTTTTCCCGGTCCCGACTTGGGCTAAGGGATTAAATGAGTAATCTCGCTAAATGCATTAATGAATATTTTTTTAGGGTTTGACTGCAAACAAGCATAAAAAATTATTAAGTATCCAGATGATGCTCCCTGGAGATTATTTCCCTTAGTGTCTGACATTGCTCAAGCTTGCATACACTCTGAAATTTCTCACATATTTAGAGAGGGGAACCAGGTTGCAGATTCCCTGGCTAAGTTTGCATCTAAAACTAAACAGTCTCATGTTTTCAACTCCCAACAGACTCTCCCTATATCTGTTAAAGGCCTATATATTTTAGATAAAGAGGGTACTCCTACATTAAGAGTTCATCCTCCCTGAATAGGTACTACTCTCAGTATTTGTTTTGTCTTTGCTCACACAGGTACAATGATGAAAAAGAGGACAAACAAATCCACAGATGTCATCCAAGATGCTGGTTTCCAAACACAACAGGAAGGGATGGTACTACTGACAAGCTGCTGACATATCAACCTAGATCAAAAGCTGTTTCAAGTCTTACATTCATAGATCTGAGGTTTTTTTAACTGTGTATTGATTAAGGAAGTTTCTAATCTAGTTGGGTACCGCTTTTAGTTTTGCATAGCAATTCTATCACAGGTTTCCAACTTTAATTTTTAACTTCCTTGTTTCTTTTTGTATTAGGCTTTTAGAGCCTGATCTCTTTTGAAAAGCATTTCTAATGCTTTTGGAGTTTATCTCCGTACAATTCTTGCCTGTTTCCGGGGCAATAGTTGTATCATTGTTACTATTTTTTGTGGTATGGGATGCCCAATATAATTTCCCCCACTTTATAGTGGTTTGCCTTAAAAAAAAAGAATATTTTTTTAAAAATCCTTGAAGACCCTATGTAAATAGAAAAAAAATTAGATAAGGCAGCCTTATGGTAAGACAGGGGTCTGGGAAATCATGTTTTAATAAGTTTTGGGGTAAAATACTAAATATTATTTTCTCGTCGCCATAGTATAAAAGGCGCGTAAGTCCAGGGACTACGTTGCAAAATCAAAAAGTTTTGCCCCCAAAATCCCCAAACCAATCCATCAATCTAAGAACTCCGATCACCCCTAAATTTTTACCGTCATCACCACCAAATCATTACTGTTGATTCGTCGATCGCTACGTTTCTATGGAGGTTGGCCGATTTTGATCACTTTCAATGGCTTTCCCTCGTCGAACTCCCTCCCGCTCTCCCAATGGTACTCCAACAAGACCAACCCTTGGACCCTCGACTACCCGTCCTTCTTCGACTACTTCGAGCGCCTCATCTCCTTCTTCGCTGATAAATTTCCTGGAAAAAGGTTGTGATGATAGAATGCTCTTCGGTCTTACGTTTGACGATTTCCAAGAGGAAGTGTCTTGTACTATCAAAAGCTTCTATCACTGCACAGCGCCTGTACTCATTCTTGGATATCTTGTACCAAAGCCATTTGTCAGGGCATCCACCAGTTCTTTCCCCTGGCTAAGAGCAAGTAGCAGCTCATTACATAGGAGTAAACAAGGCCAGGGAAATTTTCATGGAAAGAATCGTGTGCAAGCGACAATGTCTATTTTATATGATAATATGGTGTTTACGGATGATGATTATGATTACGGTAGATTTGATAATCGGATTTGATAATCGATTTGATTATTTTTGTATGTTAGTCGATGATTTTATGTTTCTAATTGAGGATTTTATCGATGATATAACGTATTTGACGATAAGATTGATGACGAGAATGATTAATATGGGTGACCTATATATATATAAGAGGATGGTGAACACGAGGTCAATTTTATGATCCGAGTTACGTTTCTACGAGAATCTAGTTTCACGATTTTTTATCAATTGATTATTTGTATATTTTAGTCGATGATTTTATGTTTCTGATTGATGATTTTTTATCGATGATCGGACGGATTTGATGATTTGATGATGAACGGCGATGATTTGACGATAAACAACAAAGATTGGACGATAAACGACAAAGATTTGACGATTAACAACGATGATTTGACAATGAACGACGAATATTTGATGATTTGATGATGAAAAACGAAGATTTGATGATGAACGACGATGATTTGATGATGAACGATGAAGATTTGATGATGAACGGTGATAATTTGATGAACAACGATGATTTGATGATGAACATCGATGATTTGGTAATGAACGTCGATGAACTGATGATGAGGGATGATGATTTGATGATTTAATATTGATGATTGATGATGGTAATGGTGAATAAGCAGATTAAATGTGTTATATATTTCTTATTGCAGAATGGTCCCTGGATTTTATGAACATTTTGAGTATTGGCACCGAAAAATAAATATTTATACTTCAGCCCCAGAAGTATTTTGCCCCTGAACCTAATACCCATTGCCTTACCAGAGACGTTCTCATGTAAATATAAATGAATAATCACCACATTCCATAAGATATATATATTAAAAAGAATTTTTTTCAATTAATATTAATGTTCATGCAATAAATCATTCTCTTGCAAAAAAAGGTGTCTATAGTTTTTTGCTCCTTTTTCCCATCAAAATTCATATCATCATTGATTTGTTTTTAACGCAAACAAAATTTCTGGAGTATTCAGCTCGTGTTGTAGAGAGTAGTTTTGTAAGGTGATCATTGCTTGATATGTACTTAGTCCATATACATACTTTAGTTTGTAATGTATGTTAGATACATTTTCTAACACTTACAATGCATACCATGTATCTTTTTAGTAGTTTTAAATATAATACACATATGTACATTTTTGTACTTAGTATACATATACATACAATACATGTTATACTAGTATAATTTCTTCAATACTATATAAATGAATAATTTATTCATTTATCGATAAATGAATAACCTCGCTAAATGAATATTTTTATGATTGTCCCCAGAGTATTCATTTATCGAGATTTAACTGTATATCAAAAAATTTGTACAAAAGAATAATAATTAAAAATATTCGAAAAACTATTAAATATAGAAATACATAATTTCTCCAAATGAATATAAAAAATCAACTTGTAACCAACACCATCACCCAATATTTATTATATATATACTTTTTGTACATTCATGTATCAAAAACCATAAAATCAAGAGTTAAGTCAATCTTACGTGATTTAATATTAATTTAATGCATAACTAGAAACAAATTAAAATTGTAAATTATATTTTATAGGGCTGTGAAGAGATCTGATTGTTTCCATCAGCATCACTTGCGAGGGGACTGTCATACCTACAACAATCGTTACATTATCATCTTTGCGGCGATTCAGTGATTCTTAGTCAGATCCACATTCAGCCGACTAGCCTTTCTTTCGATGATTGGGGCTGCACTGTCGATTATATAGACACTTATAGGTCTCGGACTGACAGTCTATGAGCAAAAAAAATCCGGTATCGATCTAGCCTTATTCCCAGAAACAAATATAGGTGGGAAGAATCGCCGGAAAACATGATGAGGTTTGGCCAAAAAGCCGATAAAGAAAAAGATCAGAACGGGTAAGAAAAGGATGATGAAGAAGAGCAGAATACTCTTCTTACCTGGAAAGTATTGGAAAGAAGAGCAGAAGGAGAGATTATAGAACATGATTGTAGTATTACATGGTGGGAAACTGGTATGACTTTGGATGAAAATTTGGAGTGCAGAGAGGCTTACTATATAAAGAGAGAGAACATGCATATTCTGGAAACTCACAATAGTTGTGACTTACCCACCATTCTCAGAGTATTTTCATTAACAGAAAGAGAGTGTGCATGAGTCAACAAAAAAGCAACAAGAGCATGTAGTGAAATTCACATATATACTGATGCATCACATATATAAGACCTGATTGATTATTGAAGAAAAATATCAAGGTGGACAATTCATACTTATTCAATAGTGAAACTAACCGATCGATGTGGATGATTCACACGTATCCAATAGCAAAATAAATAAACGTAATCCACAGTTGCTTCCTCATCTTCACATCCCACCATGGGAAGATGGGGAAGAAGATGGAAGAGTAGAATATTGGAGGGTTTTGGTGATATATGTGAACACTTTCGACTTCTTCTGTTATAAATTTTAATTTGCTTTATTTACTAATATAAATATTTTTACAATTACAAAGGGTTTGCTATACGTCTCTAGATATTTTTTCGTGTTTGTCTGCTTTAATTTACATTAAAAAATACCTTTCCTAATTTCAAATGGATTATTGCACGATAAAATTAATGCACACTGATTTATTATAACTAGATTTAACGTCTATCATGCGATGCAGCACAATGTGCAAATTTGTGCAAGATTTAAAACAATTACTATCCACTGATAATCCTTGATATGAAAAGCTATAAAAAGATCTACGATACTATTATAAATAGCTATACAAATATCTACGATATGAAATGGAAATGAAAATGAAATGGAAGTTTTTCAAAAAAAATGAAAAGTTATCAGAAGTAAATGTGTGCAGAGATTTATTAAAAGTGAGATACCAGAAAAATAGTTTACTAGGTTAAAATTTATTTTAGGAGGGCCATCAAGTGATTAGTATTGCAAATATATGTTTTTTACCGTTGCAAGAACATGGAATTGAAATTGAAAAGATTAACAATGAACATGTTGCCGTTTCATTAATGTACTGGATTTTTAAATTTATAACGGATACGTAATTATATATGTTAATTTTGTGATAAACTAGTTAAGTTAGATGTCAATTCCACTATTATCATTGTAAGTAGGCCATTTTTAGTATTATAAGTAAATTTCAAAAAAACAAATTTAGTATTATAAGTAAATTTTTAGTATTATCTTTCTACAGGTAACTTATTAAGACCGCCATATGTGGGAAGAATGATTCTGTTTGATACTGGTATTGCAAGGGACTACGCAGGATTGTGGGTAGTGGCGGTGGCTGCGGATGGGTCTTTTGTACGGGCTGTGAGAAGAAAGATAATGGATGTAAGAGACCCCATGTTCGCGTAAGTAGAAGCACTGAGAGAAGCACTGAGAATGGCGGCATATCTCCAATGGACCGATGTAGTTATTATGGGAGACTCGTTGAGCCTAGTGCAGATCATACATGGAGACCTGGATGCCCCAGAATCATGCCACTCAATCACTGAGGAGATTCGAGCAGAATTTGTGCAACTAGGCCTTAATTTGCCATGCTGGATACCAAGAAACGAAAATACGGATGCCCATCTGGTAGCTAGCATAGGGAAAAATAATAGCTCGGATTATGTAGAGTGGAGTTATACTCCACAATTCCTCTTGTCAAACGTTGCTGGACGTTTTCCAGCACCAAGTATGATGTGCCTCCCTAGAACCCTGAGCCGAAGAGTGTCGTGGCTCTTGATAGGGTCTTCGAGATCCCGGACCATTTGAGGAGCATTGTTAAGGAGCTCCTGAATTCGGAGATTGTCTTCCAGAAAGGAAACTGGGTACAGGGGTCTCATAGCTCCGTGTGGCAGTGGCATGCCATCACCTACTCCTATCTGACGAAGGCTCCTGATTGGTCGCGGCCTACTACCATCTTCTTGAAACCGGGTCCGACCTGGACTACCCCCAATGAGCTGAAAGCAGAAAAGGATAAAGAGAAGTCCAAGAAGTGGGGTACTCGAAGGTCCCCAAGGGGTCGAGATAAGGCTTGATTCTTTTCAAATTCCTCAACTCTGAAATTGATGGTCACTTCCTCTTGCCTCTCCCTCTAAGAAATTCAAGCAACTGCTCCCAAGACCTCAACTGGAATCTCTTGAATACAACGTGTGTGTAGATGTTGGCTACATGCTTCTCGAATGGAGAGGGAGACTTTAGTGCCGGTTGATTGTTCCAGGTGTCTGTATGATCACATCATACTGTCCCAAACCAAATTGAAACAGGATAAACACATTTTTTTTAAATAAAATACCGAAAACATTTGCGAATCGGTATTTGGGCTTTCCGAATTTTATATATATTTCTGTTTTGTTGTTATTTGCATTGAAATTTTATATAATTATGGATTGTAATTTTATCACTTATACACATTACATATTAATGCATGCATAAATAGTGCCTGTGCAGTATTCTGTGCACAATATTCGTGCATGCATCTCTGTCCCCATAATTCACAAGTCGGAAAATTAGAATATGTATTTCAACATGCATGCCAAAATTACTTAATGAAAATGGAGAAGTGGTGCTTGAACCAGAGATCAGAGGTTCTGTGGTATCACTTACTATACCATTTTACCATAGAGTGCACGACCAGTACAATATTTAACTTTGTTTGATCTTAAAATCTTTCTCTTTTTTTTAACACTTATGGACAGTAGAGTATTACCACATATATATATTCTTCTTTCTGGATATTAAAATTCTTGACCTAATGACCTGATTATTACAATATTTTTCCAGTTTCCTAATCAGAGATTTGAGCCTCCTCTCCGTTGTATTTCTCGATCTGGTCTCTTCTTTCAGGTTAATGTCCAACTCAATCAACTTCCAAATATTCAAAAACAACTTAAGAACCATTTTCTCACATATCGAACTCAGAGAAATAGATTGAGAAAGAAAAAACCTTGTATTCCATTCACTCCTGAGCACATTAGTCATTATGCTCGAGAATTCTCATTAGCTGATTCGATGTGCTGGAAATTTCTGTGAGATGAGTGTAGGCTTGTGTGTGCGCGTCGGATAATGTTCCGATCTGAGTACATGTACTGGAGAATGTTATTACCTAAGTGCGGGTGGTGGTGAAATTAGTTTTTCGGCAAAGAAGTTGTGCCAGAGGCGGGACTGGATGATAGAGTGGCGCTGGACAATGTTGATGGCGGAGATGGGGCGGCCACTGGCGTGTTTAGGTGGTGGGTTGTGGCGGGGTGAGGTTTCCGGCATAGTTCAAAGAAACTACTATTTGTGTGTCTTGTTGGAATGGGCAGACAGAGAGTTCAACCCAAATTTATTTCATGGGATCGACTTCCCCAAGTTTCTTCTATCTTTTGATTGGTTAGAAATAGTATAGATTGACAACATGCATGCCATAATTATTTAATGAAAGAGGAAAAGTGGTGCTTGAACCAGAGAGAGCAAAGGTTCAGGAGTGGTACCACATGCCAAGACTATACAATTTTACCCTAGAGAGCATGGGAACGGATATAGTATTTAGCTTTTTTAATCTTGGAATCTTTCTCTTGTTCCTAGCATTTGTGGATGTGGAATATTACTGCTATATACATTCATCATTATGGATATTTGAATCTATGACCTACTGAGGTGTTGGGAATATTACACTTATTTATTAACATAATTAAAAAAAATTAATGTGAAGAATATGGAAGAAAAAAAGCGGCTATGGCTTATTTGAAAGTACTCACATAATTATGTATTTGAAAAAAATGTCCATGTACCCCTGACTACTTATCTAACTATGTGCTTATGTAGCTTTTTTAAGAAAGTGTCTGCATATCACTTGATTGAAGTTAACTTCTTATTTCATACCTCTATAATCACAAATTCAGAGTAAAACTGAATTATATTTTAATTATTTTAAATAGTATCATTAAATACAAAACCAATTGTATCAAATAATATTTTGTGTGGGATGGGCATGTGTGTGTGCTCCAAACATCAAATTAAATGATTCATACCAAAAAATATATATGAATTACATATATGTATATGAATAATTTATAAATTTAACCTAGATTGTAAGATTCATATGTTTAAATTGACAAAATCGATTTTACTTTCTTACAAACTTTATTCTATCATCAGGAATATATGACTTCATGAGTTAGCTAGATCCCCTCCATATCGCACTCCAATCTGAAACTATTTTCATTAATTTCCCCACTAAAAAGTCAAGGTAAGTTTTGAGGGATAATAGAGAGCGCAAGTAGTAGTTGACTCCAAATGAATTTGAAGGCCGGCTAACGGCATTTTGGCAGAGCGATGTCGAATAGGACTTGGGAATATGCACTTTCGTTCACCCACTTTCACTGGTTGAATATGGATGAAATCTAAGGTTCTTGCTCAGTTTTATTATCTAAATATATATCAATAAAAAATTGTCTTATCATAAATATAGTGCAAAAATGAATAAAATTATTAACATGTCCCTGAAAATATCATTAACTGTATGAAAACAACCGTCATTGGGTTAGACTTTTGTGTGTGCATGTGTGTGTGGGTGCATGTATCAAATCAAGTAGATTTTCTCACTAATCATATCAATGAACACACATTATGTTAATGAATATAAAAATATTCTACTACTACTACTTTTATACTCCCACTGCTGTTACTTTGCCAAAGAAGTTTTTGCCAAAATTACATTAACATAAATTTTTACTAATGCATACTAGTGTAATATAGTTTTGAAATCAGTGATAACATATACTTTGCAAAGATAAAAATTATAAAGTTGATGAATAAATAAAATTAAATTTATCACTTATCAAGCATTTTATTTACTATTTCTCTTGCCAAAAAGCAACTAAAAACGGAGGGAGCTATGTAAGTGTATATAATCATCAATTTTATCAGAAGTCATGTCCACCATACGTGTGTGTTTTGTTTTTGTTTTTTTTTGAAAATGTCGATTTGATCCTTCTAGGCCTGACATGTAAGTCAATTGTTCATTAATATTTTAGATGAGTACTCTTATTTTTCTTGGTGAAATTTATCGCTCACTACCTAATAACTATTTCAAATTTTATTTAATTGGTCATATTTAAATCTTCAAACGGAATTATAGACTTTAGACAGATTTTTCGTGAAACTTAAGTACAATACTAATAAATGATTAAATATAAATACATTCACATTTACCATCAAATTTATTAAATATTCTAATATATATACTCATAAATAATTTAACATTATATATATAGATCTTCAGATTTCCTCAAATCCCCCCAAAATTTTTGTTTGTCGAATTGAAGCGAGTAATCCATAGACAGATAAATTAATGTTCATTTCCATTTTGTTTTTTTTGGGCCTAACAAAATTTTCTCAACTTCCTCTGTTTTAAATGTTAATTTGCTTCATTTTCAAGTTAAAATCTTTTAATAATTCCAAAGGGTTTTCTATACGTAAGTCTCTAGATATTTTTTTCGTGTTTGCCTGCTTTAATTTACATCAAGAAATATAGTTTTCCTAATTTCAAATGAATTAGTGCACGATTTATAGTGTTCAAATAGATGATGAAAAGCACCATTATTCATTTAGTGTATTTTGCAAAAAAAAAATTACATTTTAGTAAAAATGCAACACTAAAAAAGACACTTTGCACCTTGATTAAAAAAATCATTAAAAACTGATAATCTTTAAAATTGTTATTATAAATAGCTATAAAAAGATCTTCTTTAACTACATTAATACTCGTACACGACATATATATACCCTTCCATTAGTAATTTAGCTTGTTTGGGAATACTGAAAAATAAAATCATCTTTAATTGCAAAGGAAAATATAATGTTCATATGCACATGAAATCATGAAGCTTAAACCAATATATATATATATATATATATAAAAATTGATCTCACGAGGCGGAATTCGAATTCAAAATACAACGAATCTTACCGCTTTTTTTTTAAAAAAAGATTAAGCCACCATAGGTGGGGGGTTTTATTGACACCCCAAACCTTCTAACCATTAAAGGCATATATATGAGTTTGTACAAGACTGAGTATGTAACTCATATGCTACAAAAGAATAACCTAACTGGCTATTTTTAGATACTAGTTATATGGATTTTATAGAGAAATTCTTGCATCTATATACTTTGGGGAGCATGTTAGTGATTGAGCCAGCAAAGGTCAAAGCACAAATCTGCCACCCAAAGATAGAAAACAAGAATGGATATCCATAAAACTAGTCTAGATTTGCCAAATGAATTGCTAATCTAGCTTTACAAAATATGCTATATATATATGTCATTTTAAGACCAAATCTTTGTTAACTGTGATGCTTCATTGTAATCCTACGAATCTTACCGCTTAAAACACGTGACCTTCGTCATAGATTTCCCCAGTTAGTTATGGTGCTTAACAGTGAAGTTGACGGAGAGTTGGTTGAATCTGGTGCTATTACTATTCCTTATATTCCTCAAAGCCTAATATTATTAATGTATTTTAGAGAAGACCTCGGTTTGGTATTAAGGTAAATGTAAATGCTGTTTGGGTAAATGGTAAAGCCGGAATTGGTATAATTATTAGAGATATTCATGATTTCATTATCCAAGCTAATGCCTTCTACATATAGACTCAGATACACCACTACTAGCTAAAATTCTTGCAATTTAGGTTGGTATTAAAACTGCCTTATTCCTCAATAAATTTAACCTAGATTTTCGGGTCTATACGTTTAAATTGACAAAAATGATCTTATTCACTTACCAACTTTGTTTTATCATCAGGAAATATATGGTTTCATGAGCTAGACCCCCTCCATCTCGTAGTCCAGTTCCGCAGTTATATTCATTAATTTCCCATTAAAAAGATGGGGTAAGTTTTTGAGGGATGATGGAGCTGAGTGCAAGTAGCGCGTGACTCCGATGGAGCTGAGTGCTCTTGTCGCTGATTGATTAGCACGGCGGGACTTAAAAAACCCGCCGTGCAAGGTACGTTTACCGCATCGAAAAAGTTTTGATGGATTCGGAAAATTATTCGACAGATATCTGGATTCATCTTTTCAACTACATTGTGTTATCCATATAATTCCCATACTTATCTTCAAAATCCTGAATCCTTATCTTCAAAATTCTCATCTTTTTTCATCCCCATCAATTGTGTTTTTCCAGACAGCAGCAAATGGTTGGGTGCAGAGAGGGGATTGCAGGGCAACATTGCTTTCTCCTTGGAACAGCAGCGCAAGGACAATGATGCTATTGCTTTGGCTGTGGGAGCAACAAAGCCAAGGTTAGTTGATTTCAGATAGAATTTCCCACCCTTTTGTGGATATACTATTGTTGTCTTGATGCTAAAAAAAAGTCACAAGCGTTGTTGTAGAGATCTTCTTGTTTCCGAGCGGGAGCTCTCAAGTGTCCATTTTTCCATGGAGTTTCTCCACGCCAACACCAACAGCTTACTCGACAGCAATTTGGAGAATGGTAATTACATCTCAGCAAAGGGAAAGAAGGTAGTGGTCATCGGTGGTGGTGATACAGGCACCGACTATATTGGCACCTCCATCAGACGTGGCTGCACCAACATCGTCAATCTGGAGCTTCTTCCTCAGCCTCTAAACACCAGGGCTTGCCAGGTTCAAAGTTGCGATCTTGGGGGCTTCTGAAGGTATTGCGATTTCGCCGGCCGATTCGGCCGGTATTTTTTTTTATAAAACTCATATACATTTCCGAGTTCGGAAATGAGTTTTTCAGAATGGTTTTGAAAATTGGAAATTAAAAACATGGCGGGGAAAAACCCGCCGTGCTATACCCGATTCCTCGCTGTGCATCTACTTGGTTCCACTTGTGAATTTCTCTTATTGAATCCGAGTAAAATCTAAGCTTCTTGTACAACTTTAATATATAAATATATCGCTAATGAATTATCTTTTTATAAATTTAGTGTAAAAGTGAATAATATTATAAACATGTCCCTGAAATATAATTAATTGTACAATACCAACCGTCATTAAATAAGACTTTTGTGTACGCGCGTTGGTGTTTGCGTCAAACATCAAATAAAATAGAATTTCTCACTAATCAAATCAACAAACACACATTCTTTAAATGAATTAAAAAATATTCCGCTACTACTTTTAAACACCCTTGTTCTGTTACTTTTTCACAGAAGACTTTTCTAATAATACTTTGAATATAAATTTGTACTATTACTTTGCAGGACTATTTTTATTGCCCTTTATAGGCTTTTAGGTCATGAGGATGTTGCGTTAAAACCTAGGTGATGGTGGCGGTGCGGTCTGTAAACATTGCATGTGTTCTCCTCACACCATCTACAAGTAATCTCAAAACATCAGTAACCGGCAAAACATTCACTAATCAATAATCAGTTATTAGTAATCTCAGATAGTTTGAATATTGTACATAATTTAGGTGATTTATTTTATCCTTGTGTACAAGCAAATTAAGGTTTAGAGCATAAACATTTCTTTGGGGTAAACTATATATCACCACAATGACATAATGACTGATATACATGGAAAATATGTTGTATTTATTTGTTATGATTTTCCTAAACAAAATTTTCTTTTTACAGATGTAGAATTAAATTTTAAAAATCAAGTCGGGTGTGTGCAACGCACGACAGTGGCACGCTAGTATAACTCAAAATAATGTACGTGCAATTTAACTTTTTATTATAAGGCAAAATATTAAAACAAGTAGCATATATACAAATGATTCTCATTTCTCAGAATTTCGCAACACAGATTGGTCTGTTTTGAGTTTTGATTAGACCGACACGGTTGTTTGAATTGATCAGCCTATGTCATCAAATGATTAGATCTAACAGAGAACCTATCTGCAGGAAAAAAAAATTAATATGAACCCAAACAGTACTCACCAAACACTTACGTTATACATCTTATAGATTTTTATTGTTGGTGTAATACATCTTATATTTATCAAATTTATTAATTAGAGATCTATCGGTGACTGATATTGTTGGTGAAACAGTACTGTTGACTGATTTTCTTAGTATGAGCTATCGGTGTCGTGTTAGAGATCCTTACCTGCCTGCCCGGAAAACAACTTTGTCGGTCCAAATGCGTGGACAGAAAAATTAATGTTTCATTTCATTTATGTTTCTTTGGCCTAACAAACCTTTCTAAACTTCTTCTGTTTTAAATTTTATAACTTGCTTCATCTAAAATTCCATTTACAATTCCATTAAATCAATTTTGTAATTTTGTATACATCTTTTTACAATTCCAAAGGGTTTACGTCTCTAGATTTTTTTTCTTATTTCTCTGCTTTAATTTACATCAAGAAATTAATACCTTTTCTAATTTAAAATGTGCACGATGAAATCAATGCACGTCAATTTATTATATCTAGTTTTAATGTCTATCGTGCAGTGAAGCATAACGTGCAAAATTTGTGCAAAATTGGTTATTCAATAAATAATGTGAAAAAATTGATAATGAATAACACCATTATTCATTTGGTGTATTTTTGCAAAAAATAACATTTTAGTAAAAATGCAACACTGAAAAACACACTACATATGCACCAGGATTTTAAAAAATACTATTCACTGATAATCTTTGATAGCGTTATAAATAGCTATAAAAATATATTCTTTAACTACATTAATACTCTAACAAGCATATATATCTACCTTTCCATTAGTAATTTATCTTGTTTGGGAATACCGAAAATTAAAACCATCTTTAATTGCAAAGGAAATTAAAATGTTCTTATGCACATGAAAGAATACAGGAAATCACTTAGCTTGAACCAATACACAAAAATTGATCTCACAAGGCGGAATTTTATTCAAAATAGATTTCATCGGTTATTTATATATACATGCCGAAAATGAAATAGAAGTTTAAGAAAAATGTAAAGTTGACGAGGGAGCTAAGATGGGAAATGAATGTGTGCAAGATCGTGTTTGTAACAGAAAAATAGTTTCCAAGTAAACTAGGTTAATAGTTAATTTAGGAGGGCCATCAAGTGAAAAGGTTAACAATGAACATGTAACCGTTTCATTGTGCTGATCGAATCTCTAAATTTATAATGATACACGAAAAACCGAATTAATATAGTCTTCTTGTGATAAAAGAGTAAAATTAGATGTCGATTTCACTATATAATCATCCCAAGTAGACATTTTCGAGTTCTATATGTGAATTTCAAAACATTAAAAAGTATAAAAAATCCAGAACATCTACATGTAAGGCCAAAAGAAATGAGAGTGGATAAAAATAATATAGTATTGCTTTTAAAAAAATTCTAATTCTATCCATACAACTTCAAAATTATGGAGCCATTATTCAAGATTGAGGTCATCCATCGGTTCAACATGCACTTCTTGCAACCTCACCGCCTTGATCTCTGCATCGACGCGTAGATCTTCGCATAGTTGCGGAGGATCTTGGCATTGAGTCGGAGGATCTTGGCATCAACACCATTTCCACAGTGCTCTTGTTTTGGTTTTGTAGCAACGCTCTAAACCAAAAATCTCCTCTTGAACGTCAAGCTTGTTGTACCGTCTGTTCCAGCCCGATTGATCTCCATACTGATTCTGCATATACACAATCAAAGAACGAGTAGGAGGTAGTGCTATTTCATTCCAAGCAAAGTGGGCAAGAAAGGGTTCACACAAAGCACAATATAAAGATATAAAGTGTCATTAGAGAGAGCCAATTCTAATCATCCAATTCTCTCTCTACAATATTCTCTCCCTACTCATCATCTATTATGTCCCCGTTATTTAGTTCAAGGCTGAATGACTGTCACTTGTAGTTTTTCTGGTACGGAGAAATATTCCGCAATGTAGTATCTCTCAAACTGTTTCCTATTATCATGGGTATGGAGTATCACGATACATCACTATTCTCTCATATGCATACACTACAATATTTCAATTGGTACGTACGTCCCCACTCCAGTTCAAACCTTTTGCTTGATAATTTTTATGTAATGCATGTATTTGTATTGTTTTATTTAGATCTCTATACATTTTTTGTTATTTAATATTTATAGTTTCTATCATCTTAAAACGATTTAACTTTTTGGTAGAGAAATATTTGGGTCTTGAATTCTGAAAGTTGTCGAAGTTAAATGCAAAGTCACATTTGATATCTTTTGCAATAAAACCGTGTTCAACTAATAGAATCTAACATATTAGAGTTGATTCTCGATAGTGAAGCTCGTTGATGCTACCAGCTTCCAGTCCCGGTCCGGATACAAGATGGGTCTCCGGTCCGGACGAGGCTTTGTCCGTGCTCCGCGCGCTCTCACCTAAAGACCTGCAAAACAACGCCCCGGAGTATCCCGAGGATAGCTACTCCGGAGTCATGATGAAAGAGGGGCCTTTGAATAGGAGAGAGAATAAGGATATATTGAGAGAGTTTAATCTGATGGAACATACCTTTCTCCACAAGTCTAAAGCTGTATTTATAGGTGTGAGTGGCCAGCCTCTAGCCCAGAGGTAGGGTCCTGTCTTTTTGTCCTTACCCGGGGACAGGTCATATTCATGTCCCCTTTGTCCCCGGATAACGCCATTCTAGCTGACGTCATATGGACCGGACTACTCTCTGGGCCGGAGCCCATATCACCACTAGCCCCCCGAGACATGGGATCCGTCTGGAGATTTCTTCCGGAGGAGGGGTCCCGTGTCTCATCACGAATGCTTTTCTATCGGATCCGCCCGGAGGCATGCAATCCGTTCCGGGAGTTCAGTATCTACCCATATGTTTCCAGGCGTTTAGAATTCTTCCGCGCGTGTTTTCAAGCGCATTAATGAAGCGTACTGCTGCACCATAAATGCGTTGTAAATTCAAAAAATTCTGTTTCCTTTTCCAATATAAATTCTTTTTCTCTTTTCAAGAGAGCAATTATTTCGCCTTGGGACTCGCCCCCCTTTTCGTCAGGCTTATCCCTATAAATAGTGACCGTTCTCAATCACTTTCACTTTCCATTTTCTCACTTTGCTCTCCTGTCTTTCTCTCTTTTCTTTGCTTACATCTTTCTTCTTCATATTCTCTTTCCTCAAGTTCATTTTCACCGATCGTCATGGCTGCTGATGGCGTCGATGTTAGGATAGGGATGAACCCCGAACCAGAAGCTGATGATCCGCAACCTGGAGAAACAGTGGATATCGATACCACTGTGAAAGAACTAGTCCGAGCCATGGTGGTCCCCCTTTCCATTGACTCCCGTTTGACGCCGTTCACAGGGGACCATATGACTATTGCGGCCATTCCCCGAAACCATTTCTTTTACGGGATCACTTTCCCTCTTCCTCAGCTGTTTCTGGATATCTTTGAACACTACCAAATTTCCCCGGCCCAGCTACAGCCCAACTGTATTGCTGTTATCCGGGCTTTCCTGTTAAACTGCTATCGTTGCGATGTCACTCCGTCCCTCGACCTATTCCGAACCTTCTACCACTTGGATGCCACCAAGGACGAGGGAGTCTTCACTTTCCAGAAACGGAAAGGGGTGAAGGATTGTTGCAAGGGCCACCGCGACTCTTATGCAAACTGGCAGAAGAACTACTTCACCTTCAGCACGGATAAGTATCCGTGCCCCGCGTGGAACAGCGAGAGGGAGAAGGAAGACAAGGAGATATTCCGTCCGGATGGTGTGGAAGTGGCGGATATAAACAAGCTGAGTCATAACCAACTCGATCTGAACAAGTTTTGGATCAACGGGAAGTACATTTTCCCCTTGATGGCGTATGAAAACGATGTGTTCACCCGGTGCCGCTACTACTACCATCGGGACGATTCTTGTAAGTCCTTTTTCTTTTGTCCTTTGTTGTATCATTCTTATCTCTTATCCGTTCCGTGTGCTTGCAGTGTTTCCTCAGATTGAGGCGGGCGTAGATCCCCAGTCCGGATCTGTCAAGAACAAGAACACAGGCGGAAATCCTCCGCCCGGATCGACAAAGAATGCAGACACGGAGAAGCTAACAACCGGTTCGGGGACCGGCATGAAAACCCCAATTGCTGATGAGACTGAGCAAGATAAGGAGAAAAAGCAAAAGCGCAAGCTAGCGCTGCTTGCGGAGGAGAAGGCCAAGGCGGAGGCCTTGAAGAAGATTGCGGCTATGTCCGGAAAGCAGCCCCCTGTGTCGGGCAGCGAGGCTGGTAATCGGGCCGCTGTTGTCACCCTCGATAGTCCTCCGTCCTCCGATTCGGACGACGATGTTCCGTTATCGAAGAAGTCGAGGAAGAAGGTTCCGTCTTCCCTCCGGAGGACCGAAGCGGGCCAGCACTCGTCCGTAAACCAAGGAGGCAAGAAAGCGGAAATCCCGAACTTTTCCGCGAACAAGGAGACTACTCCGGACAGTAGTTACACTACTGGCCGGGTGAGCCAGGTAATTTCTCGTTTGTTTGTTGTTTTTTTTTTTTTTGAAAGGTAGTTGTCTGACTTGATCTTTCGTAGGACTTTGCGGCCTATCTTATCGCTGCTCCGGGCGTCTCCGAGTCCATCAACAAGGCATACCACACCCAGCATACTTGGTTATCCCAGAAGTTAAGCGGGCTGGAGCGGAGTAATAGGAACTTGACCCGTGAACTCGCCGCGGCAGAGGCCCGGACAGCCGAGGCTGAGGCCCGGATTTAGGAGCTGGAGGAGCTTTCTTCTCCGGGGGCAAAGCGGGATCTGTGCGTTGCGTTTGCTGACAAGGTGCTTCGCAGTGCAGCTTTTGAGAAAAATCTGCAAAACCTGTGCCTCGAGTCCAACAAGCTTGCAGCTCACCAGGTCTATCGGAAGATGAGAGGCTGGGTTCCGGAGGCTCGGCGGGGAGCGTTCACCAAATGCTACTACCATCCGGATGCCAAGGCCAAGTACAACTATGACCTGGACCAGTTTTATCGCGGTGGAGTCGAGAAGATGCAGCCCTCCGTGTTGGCGATGTTTGAAACTCATCCGGAAGAAAGTCCGATCCCGGTGTCGGCTGAGTCAGTTCACGCCTTCGACGAGGGTCTGGTGGACCTGCAAGTAGAAGTGCCTCTTATCCCGGAGAGGACCGTTCCGGAATCGCCCGTCAAGGCCAAGTATCTGGAGGTACTCCAGATGTATGGCTCTCCGAATGCCAACGAAGACGACGGTGGCGATGCCCATCTTGAGAACGATGATGAAGAAGATGGCGGTCATGATGGCAACCGCCACAGCGAGGACTCCGACGTAGAGCGCACTCCTTAGCTTCTAATTTTCTGTAATAGCTTTTCGTCTGTTAGGTCTGATCTTCTTTTGTTTAGTGTAGGAAGGACAATAGCGAGGACTCGGATGGGGATGACAACCTTCCGGATGATGTAATCTTCTATCTTTTTATCAAACGAGTCTTTTCTTTCTTCCAATCCTTGTGTTTTTTTTTTTTTTTTATATTCAACTTTGTATTTCTCCTTGTCCGCAGCCCAAAGGTCCGTGTCCGGTGCTTCGGACCGGAGGTGCGCGAGGTTGTCATTCACCAGCTAGTTCCCAATCAACGAGCCCTCTGTGCCCTAGGTGCGCGGAGTTAGAGGCGGAACTGTCCGGATGGACGATGGGAGGGGAACGGACTCACGAGCTTCTCATCCGCTCCGGAATGGAGTCTCTAATGGAAGAGTTCCGAGACGTTCCATCTTTGGCCGCTTGCCTCAGATAAATATCAGAAGAGTTCGGTACCCTGTCTCAGTGTCAGGATTTCGCTCGGGAGCGGATCCGTGCAACCCTTGACGCGGATGAGACAATCTCCATGCCACAAGCAGAGCATGAAGATTACAAGGCTAAACTGAAAACCGAGCTGGATCTGGTTTGGTCCGTACTGCCCTTTTATTCCGATAAGTTGAAGTGGCTGGCTAGTCGGACGGATTTTCAGCGAGACTACTTGAAGTTAGAGGAAGAGAATCGCGAGCTTGCCGGTCGGGTGATGGTCCTCCGAGATAATCTGATGACTCTGCAGCTGTCGTACCATTTGACCGGATTGCGTCTCAGACTCGTCGCTCCGACCATCTACCCCAAATTTCCCCGCGATGTAAGTGCGTTGATCGTCCGGATGTTCAAGTTGGGGTGGAATGACCGAGAGTCTCATTACCGTCCTGCGTTTGAGGAAGCCGTCGAATGGTGGAAACAGATGCATGCCGGTAGTTCTCTCCCTCCTTCGCTGACCCTCATTCCGAGTCAGGTGGCAATAGATTTTACCTTCGAGAGATATGCAGGCATCCAGGTATCCGTCGATCCGGAAGAGTCTGCCCGTCGCGTGGAGCGGCTTCGCCAAGATGCTTCTATCATCCGTCCCTTTATCATTAGGGAGTTGGCCGAAGTGGCGAGGCGGCGTCAGGCTCGTATCCGGGGACGAGGTCTTGGCAGGGGGAGGAGGGGAATCGGAAGGGAGCTCAAAAACGCCCGTAGCGGGAACGGTCGGAGCCTCAACTGCATCCTTAACAGAATAGCAAGGGGGAAAGGTGCTCAACAGGTGGCAAGGGGAAGGGGTGCTCAGTCAGTGCGTCGTCCCCAGGTCCCCGTCCGGATTCGCTCTCCTTCGCGGTATCCGAGTCAGAATCCGTTCCGTCCGTCTAGGGTCGGGCCTCCAGTCAAGGGCAAAGGAAAAACTAAAGTCACAAGGGAGACGATGCAGTCCTCCAATTCTGACTTCGATGGGATATTTGGATCCGATCCGGATGCCGCCGGTCCATCGGAGCTTCCGCTCATTCCTCCCTTTCCGTACCGAGGCTCGGTGGGTCAGAGCAGTGGTGCCGAGGTCCACAACCTTGACGATGATATTCCGGAGCGGACCCAAGATCCAAGACCTCCTTCTCCGGAGAATGGTGCTATGGTACCTTCTCCGGAGCCTCCTACTCCGGAGCCCACCTCTCCTCCTATCGATTGGAACATAGATTGGCCCAAATAGATAGGTTTTATTATTCTGTAGTGTCTGAGTCCATCCGGATGTATCAGATCGTATAATTGTATCTGTTGTATTTGTATGCCAATCCATACGGACTTGATTTCTTTCGGTGCATCATTTATTCGATTTATCCGAATGTGTCTTTTTTCCTGTCAAGATTTAGCTTATTCAAGCGTTTTTTCTTGCTGTTTGATCAAACTATTTTTCCTTTTCGTTTTGCTCGCCCACATCAGTTTATTCAAATGATTAGGAGGGTTTTGTTTGTCTTTGCCTTCATTCACTCCGTCCGTTTTTTCAAACGATCCGGAGGATGGTAATTATGTAGAATTGAAAAATAGACAAGTATAAAATTTGACAATTCTTCCTTCATTCAAATAAATGGACTCCGGCCAGACATACCCTTTGTCTAATGCGGCCGGAGCCAAGTACATAGCAAATAAAACGGAACGGAATCCTAAGCTCAACCCTAGCCAGAGGACCCGAAACTACATACTTTAAGCTAAAAAAGGAACTCTATCGGAAAGCATACCTACTCAGGATGCCCCGTAGAACCATCGCAGGTTGGTAATGTTCCACCTTCTGGGGACTGCACGCCCGGACTGATCCGCCAGCTCATACCTCCCACCCGGATATAAAGCTGTGACTCGGTATGGGCCTTCCCAGTTTGGTGCCAGCTTGCCAGTGGCTTCCTTCAGACTTTTATCATTCCTCCTCATCACCCAATCTCCGGGGACAAATGATTCCTTCCTGACACGTTTGTCGTGATAGCGCTTCATCCGCTCCTTCACCTTGGCTTTGTGCAGCACTGCTTGCTCTCGTTTTTCTTCCAGAAGGTCCAAGTCGAGCAGCCTGCTTGATCCTAGCGGAGAGCTCCGTCCGGCTTGGTCCTCGTCCCAAGTGAGGGTCCGGAGGCTGGGGACTCCCACTTCAGCTGGTATGACTGCCTCCGCCCCGTATACCAAACTGTATGGCGACTGGCCCGTGGCGGATCTTCCGGTTGTCCTGTATGCCCAAAGAACACTTGGCAGCTCGTCGACCCAGTTTCCTCGTGCCCCCTGCAAACGAGTCTTTAGTCCGTTCACCACTGTCCGGTTCGTAACTTCCACTTGACCGTTGGCCTGCGGGTGGTAGACGGATGTAAGCCGCTGCGTAATTCGGTACTCTTTACACCAAAATCGAAACGGGTCGTTTTCAAACTGGGCTCCGTTATCCGTGACAATGTACTTGGGGATTCCGTAATGGCAGATGATGTTCTTCCAACAAAACTTGACGCAAGTGCTACCACGGATGTTTGTGAGGGGTTCGGCTTCCACCCATTTGCTGAAGTAATCAATCGCCATTATCAGGTACCTGAATCCTCCCGGAGCGGAAGGAAAAGGTCCCACCAGATCGATGCCCCATCTATCAAAAGATCACGAACCGGTGATCCCGACCCTTTCTTCTTGCGGAACATGAATGAGTGGAGCAAACCTTTGGCACTGTACACAGGAGCGGACGTATTTCTGCGCATCTTCAAAAAGGGTCGGCCAATAGTAGCCCATGCACATTATCTTTCTCTCTATGGTCCGGGCCCCCTGGTGACTGCCGTTCGGTCCTTCATGCATCTCCTTCACAATCCGAGCTTCCTCATCCGAGTCCACGCACCTTAACCACGGTTGGAGATATCCCTGTCTGAGCAGGGTTCCGTCCACTATGGTGTAATGCGGTGCTTTCTGTCGGATTTTCCGCGCTAATGCCTTATCCTCCGGAAGCTTTCCGTGCTGCAAATACTCAAACAAGGGCATCATCCATAACTCCTTCGAGACCTCCACTGCTGCCACCTGTGGGACGTCGTAACTCCGGGTGGATAAGGTCTCCATCATCAAGTTGCTCTCCGCCGCCGGCTTGATCTCAGAGGAAGCGAGTTTGCTCAAGGCGTCCGCCTTGCCGTTATCCTCGCGGGGGATCTGTGTTACGGTAATGCCGCGGAACTTGGCCAATAACGGCTTAACCGCTTCGAGGTACTTCTGCAAGCTCCGTTCCTTCGCCTCGTACTCTCCGTTTACTTGCTGGACCACTATCTGAGAATCACTGTATACTTCGACGTCCGTGACCCCTATCTCCAACGCCAGTCGGAGTCCGGCTAGGAGCGTTTCATACTCTGCCTCGTTGTTTGTTGCTCGGAAACCGAACTGAATGGCATACCTGTATTCCGTTCCTTGTGGACTAGTGAGCAAGACTCCTGCCCCGCCCCCATTTGCGTGAGACGATCCGTCTACATGCAACTTCCATCTTTCAGAGGGTGGTTATGATCCGGACGGATCTCCTGAAGGTTTTGTCATTTCTACCAAGAAATCCACTAAGGCTTGTCCTTTGATAGCCTTCCGGGGATGATACTTGATCTCGTGCTCTCCAAGCTCGACTGACCACTTCATCATCCGACCCGAGGCTTTTGGCTTTAACATGATCTGTCTCAACAGATGATTCGTTAGAATCGTGATCGGATGACCTTGGAAATATGGTCGGAGGCGCCGGGAGGCATGCACCAGTGCCAATTTCAACCTTTCCAAAGCAGTGTACCTCGTTTCCGGACCTTGGAGTGCCCTGCTCACAAAGTAAACCGGACGTTGGACCTTACCATCTTCCCGGACCAAAGCAGAGCTTATAGCATGTTCCGTCGCCGCTATGTATAGAAAGAGCTCTTCTCCGGGTAATGGCCTGGACAGGGTTGGGAGGCTTCGCTAGGTGAGCTTTGAGGTCCGTGAACGCCTGGTCGCACGCCTCTGTCCACTAAAACGGTTTAGCCCTGCGGAGTATGTTGAAAAAGGAGAGCTGCTTCTCAGCCCCCCGAGCGAGAAATTGGCTCAGAGCGGCCAGCAATCCGGTTAACTTTTGCACGTCCTTCGGAGGCGGCATCTCCATAAGGGCCGAAATCTTTTCCGGATTAACGTCGATTCCTCGAGCTGACACCATATAGACAAGGAACTTCCCTTCTCCAACTCCAATGGTGCTCTTTCCGGGGCTGAGCTTGAGATTTGCCGTCCGGAGCACGTCGAACATCTCCCGGAGGTCGGACAAGAAAGACTCGTACGTCCGGCTCTTGACCACCATATCGTCCACATAAACCTCCAGGTTCCGCCCCATCTGGTTCCGGAAAAGCTTGTCAGCCATCCTTTGATACGTTGCACCTGCGTTTTTCAATCCGAAAGGCATTTTCCTGTAACAAAAAGTACCAAAGTCAGTAATAAAAGATGTTTTGGGACGGTCATCCTTGGCCATCGTAATCTGGTGATACCCTCGGTGCGCATCAAAGAAAGCCAACACTTTGTAACCAGTAATGGCCTCGACCAGCTGATCATTGGAGGGGAGCGGATAGCTATCTTTCGGACAGTATTTGTTTAGGTCTGTGAAGTCAATACACATTCTCCAAGAGCCATCGTGCTTCTTCACCAGAACTGGGTTTCCGGAAAAACGTTGAGCTTGTGGACCGCGATCTCTTCCGGAACGCCAGTCAAGTCCTCCGTTCCCCAAGAAAACACATCATCATATTCTGCCAACAGGCATCGTAACTCTTCCTTCACATCATCCGGCATGTTCATCCCCACGCTGACTACTCCCTTATGTCCGACCATCATGTCCTCCACTTCATAAGATGGTGCTTCTCCATGGATGGCTCCTACCAAGTCTGCTTTGGCTTTTTCCTTGTCCGAGGCGGACAGCTTGGGTTGGCCCTCCCCGGACCGGGCATCCTTGATGGCGGTCAACATGCAACTCCGGGAGGTTTGTTGGTGCCCTCGGACGGATGCGATACCATTTTCGGTGGGGAACTTCATAATCAAGTGGAAAGGCGAACAGATGGCCCGTGCCTGCGACAGCCACGGTCTTCCAATGATCATGTTGTAAGGAGAAACTGCATCAATGACGGCGAAATTACACTTCACCGTTTCCCGCTTTGTCGGATCCTGAAAATCCGTCAGAGTGACTTTCAAAGGGATGACCCCGAGCGGATGGACGGTCCGCCCGGTGAACCCTGAAAGGGGTCTGACACGGTTTTAAATTTTGTCACCCAATTCCGAGTTGATCAAAGCATTCCGCAAACATAATCTCCACACTGCTACCATCATCTACAAACACTCGTTTGATCAGTACTCTTTCAACATCAGCTATTACCACCATCGAATCCGAATGGGGAACCTGGGGGGTACTGGATCCTCATCCGAAAAGGTGATAGTATCACTTGGCTTGAACCTCTTTTCTTGTATCTCACCCGGGGGCACGTATCTGCTTTTGGCCTTGATCGCTGTCATGGAGCAGAGTCCATCTCCGACTATTCCGTTTATCACATTGATCATCCGGGGCTGAGCCGGGGGTTGTACTGGTGCGGCTTGTCTCGGTGCTGGGTTCGCCGGGTTAGCTTGGTTTCCCCCTCGGGGGCGATTGTTCCTCCAATTCCTTTTCCGACCTTGTCCGGCTGCGGCGGCTGGGGCTTGTGCCGGCCGTCCTTCTCCCGCCACACAATCTCTTAACTGGCCTGCTCTGATCAACCTTTCAATATCCGAACGGAGCGCCCTACATCCCTCCGTGGTATGTCCGTGCGACTTGTGAAACTCGCACCACTTGTCCGCATTTGCTGGTGCCGGTACGCCAACAATAGGTTGCGGATCCGTGAACAGACCTCGGTGGACCGCGAGGATCTCCGTACGGGTTTTTGAAAGAGGGGTGTAGGTCGGACGAGCAACGGCCGCTGGTGCTGGTGTCGCTGCTGCCGGGGCAGGTACGCGTCTGGCTTGATCGGTCCGGGCCGGAATCCGTGCAGCAGTTGTCTGAGTCCCCGTCACTGTGAGAGACCTTTGCTCGAAGAAATCCACAGTTGTCATCCGGACTTGGTTGGCGTCGTGCACCGTACAATGCATCTCCACCACCAACTGGAGGTGATAGTATGATGTAGGCATATTTTTCATGAGCTCGATGTAGAAAGTGTTATCCCTCAGCCCGTTGACAAAGTTGTGGATGATGGTCTTCTCCTGCAATTGTCGGTCCACTACCTTCATCGTCGCGGCTATGTACCGGGTGTAGAATTCCCAAGTAGTCTCTGTTTCCAGCTGCCTCATTGCCAGAACTGTGGCAAGGTTTAAAAATATGTGTTTCATGGCGGAATAGCGCCGGACCAGAGCGATGGCGAAATCCCAAAAATGTCGAAGCGTACCGTTCGGCAGACCCTTGAACCATGTCAAGCAGTTACCTCTTAGATACTAAGGCACCATTTTACACTGCAACTCCTCCGGAATATCCCTAGCAATCATGATACTTGCATAAGTATGGACAAATTCTTCCGGATCTCCCTCTCCGTTGTAGGTTCGAAGTCCGTCTGGAGCCTTGGTTCCGGCTGGCCACTTGAAACTCAATACTTCCGGAACCCAGAGTGACTGAGGTCCGATCCCATTCCGTCCGATGAGGCGGTTCAGTCGGTCTTCAATGGAATCCGGACAGAAAGGTGTTTGAAAACCGAAACCTCCGGGAAATCCTTCTCCGGCAGGTGGCATTCCAAACGTCATTTGCTGCTGACCTCCGGGCCCTCCGGCCGGATGCATTCCAAACATCATGTGCTGTTGCCCTCCGGGTGCACCCATCCCGTAACCTTGCTGAGTTTGTGCTCCCCAGTAAGGTGGTGCATTCGGATTCAAGCCAGCGGTCTGCTGTTGATGTCAGCCCAGAAATAAGTTTGGGTTTGGCATCCTTGGTTGCTCCGGAGGTGGCTTATCCGTTTCAACTCGCTGAGCTGCCTTCCACACTTGGAACTGCTGGTACTCCGTCATGTTCGTCCTCAGGATGTTGCCTCCAAGCCCGGAATCATGACGCTTACGCTCCTCCCTTCCGGCCTTTCGTCCTACTCGGGGTCTGGCCGATCGGCTCTGAGCATCATCCTCCGTGCTATAACCTTCCGGATCGTTCTCCTCCGGTTCATAATCTTCGGCGTCATCCGAGTCGGATCCCTCGGGATGACCCAAATCCGGCGTTCCTTCGATGTTGTCAGTGTCCCATTCTGACGACTACTGGTCCCAAAACTGGTTCTGTTTCCGTGCCTCTCCCTCGGCACGCAGTCGCTCCCTGTTCTCGCGCTGTATGTCCGCCAGAGTCCGTTCGGGAACCGTCTTCTTTCCTTTTGCTTTCTCCGTTGCCAGGCGCTGTCGTCGATGCTCCTCAGCCGCGGCCCTTGCCTCTGCTGCCGCCTGCTTGGCCTGGAGAATTCGTTCCTTTTAAGCCGCTATCTTTTGGGCTCTAACCGTAGCGGCTTTTCTAGCGGCTTTTCTAGTTTTTGGCCCTCCTCCCGCTTCCTCCTCTGCCGGGAGAGGGTTCTTTCTGGGTCGTCCGCGCGGCATGAACGCAACTTGTAACTGGAAATATTTATGTCTCACTGGGCGTGTCAACTGATGCTACCAGCTTCCAGTCCCGGTCCGGATACAAGATGGGTCTCCGGTCCGGACGAGGCTTTGTCCGTGCTCCGCGCGCTCTCACCTAAAGACCTGCAAAACAACGCCCCGGAGTATTCCGAGGATAGCTACTCCGGCGTGATGATGAAAGAGGGGCCTTTGAATAGGAGAGAGAATAAGGATATATTGAGAGAGTTTAATCTGATAGAACATACCTTTCTCCACAAGTCCAAAGCTGTATTTATAGGTGTGAGTGGCCAGCCTCTAGCCCAGAGGCAGTGGTCCTGTCCTTTTGTCCTTACTCGGGGACATGTCATATTCATGTCCCCTTTGTCCCCGGATAACGCCATTCTAGCTAACGTCATATGGACCGGACTACTCTCTAGGCCGGAGCCCAAATACGGGCCAGAGCCCATGTCACCACTCGTCAAAAAGGATTCGTTCCAAATGCTCAGGAAAGTGACTTGCATTGGAGAGTAGCAAATTACTTAACTCTTTTAGGGAAATGAATTTGGATTTTAATTGAGATTCTAACTGTAGTATAAATTTTGAATTTGTTCCTTTTTAATCTCAACCAGCCATTTATTGAAGTGGAAAACGAGAAGCTCGCAACCAGGAACCGGACTCTCCAGCAGCAGCTTGTATTAGTTCACCTATCCTATCATCTGCTCGGACTGCGTCAGGGGGCGGTTAGCATTCCCCTGCTGACCGACGTTCCCCGGGCAGTTGACGATCTGATTGCCTGGATGGAGAGCTCTGATCGGACCTCTGGCGTCTGGGCAGCGGCCTATCAAGCCGCACTTGATTGGAGGAAGAACATTCTGAACCGGATCGTAGTCCCTCCTTCTGTTTCTCAGATACCTCCTCTTGAAGATATTGACTTGGCTTATGAGCGTTACGAGCATACTCCTGAGCTCCTAGATCTTGAGGCATCCGAACGACGCTTAGCCAGACTCCGAACCATTGCTGCTCGGTTCCACGCTCAGTTTCCTCCTTCGGAGAGTACTCCGGCTCCTGATCAACCTTCCGGCCCCTCTTCTGCCTCGGGCTCTCATTCGGCTCGAAATGATAAAGGGAAACAAAAAACTACTCTAACTGGGAGTAACTCATCCAAGTTGCGAGCGGGGCAGCCTCCAGTTCGAATAGGAGGCCGAGGTGGTCATGCCGGCGTTCCCCAGCCTCTAGTCCAAATAGGAGGTCGAGGTGGTCGTGCCGGCGCTCCCCACCCTTCAGTCCGAGTAGGAGGTCGAGGTGGTCGTACCGGAGTTCCCCTCCCTACCTCCAGATAAACCGCCGAGCCGGGTGATGGAAGCGAGAATCCAGATCTTCCCCGGGATCAAGACGAGGAACAACGCATGCTGGAGCAGGTTGTCCAACGGAGCCGACGCGAGACCCGGGGAGGTCCTCCCGGCGAAGCCTCTTCGTCGGGGGCCCGCAGATAGGGTCGTAGATAGGATCGGGCTTCATGTCCTGTTGTAACTTTTCTTTTTATTTCAGAAATGTATAATAATTTTCAATTTATGACATCTCTTTCAGTTTTAAAATTCTAATGCGCGCATTCATTCTTTAACATCAGCCAAAAGGGATACACCCTTGTTACAAAAAGTCTCTGCTTCCAGGACACTTCCTTCCTACCCTTCGGTCATCCGACCTCTAGGTTTCTATCCCGGGCTCCTACTGTCGGGGATCTACCCTACCTAGGCATCTAGTGCCAGAGGCTATTCTACCTAGGCATCAAGTGCCAGAGGCTATTCTATCTAGGCAACAAGTGCCAGAGACTATCCATAGAACCGCCTGAGGTTTGCTATGTTCCACCTTCGGGGGACTCCCTTCCCCGCTGGATCTTCCAGCACATAACTCCCGCCCGGGTGGGCTTCTATCACCCGGTACAGTCCTTCCCAGTTGGGTGCCAGCTTGCCTTCCGGCTCCTGGTGACTCTTGTCGTTTCTTCTCATAACTCTGTCTCCTACCTAGAACTGCTCCTTCCTTACTCTCCTGTCGTGATACTTCTTAACTTTCTCCTTCACCTTAGCCTCGTGCAAGGCCGCCCTCTCTCTTCTTTCCTCCAGCAGGTCCAGATTTGTTCTGATTTCCTCTTCATTCTTTTCTTCGGGGACCGGCTCAGCTGTCCGAAGACTGGGGATGCCAATCTCGGCCGGGATTACTGCCTCGGATCCATACGTCAGACTGTAGGGGGATTCTCCGGTTGCCGAGCTTTCCGTAGTCCGATGAGCCCACAAAACACTCGGGAGCTCGTGCACCCAGTTACCCTTTGCTCCCTGTAGCCGGGCCTTAATCCCGCTTACGATTGTCCGATTCGTCACCTCCACCTGGCCGTTAGCTTGCGGATGATAAACCGACGTCAGCTTCTGACTTATTCCATATTTCACACACCAAGACTTGAAAGGATCGTTTTCAAACCGCGCTCCATTGTCGGTTACTATAGCCCTCGGAACTCCGAACCTGCATACAATGTTCCTCCAACAAAACTTCACGCAGGTAGCCCCTCGGATATTGGTTAAAGGTTCTGCCTCAACCCACTTAGTGAAGTAATCTATGGCCACAATCAGGTACTTCAAGCTGCCGGGGGCAGTGGGAAAAGGTCCGACCAAATCCAGTCCCCATCTGCTGAAAGGCCAGGCACCTGTTATCCCCATCATCTCTTCCCTGGGTATGTGCACTAGTGGTGCGAACTTCTGGCACTGAAGACATGACCGAACCCTATCCTGCGAGTCTTCAAACATGGTAGGCCTATAGTACCCCATCCGTAAAATCTTCCGGGCCACAGTTCTGGCTCCTTGATGACTACCATTCGGGCCTTCATGAACTTCCCGGACCAGGTACTTGCCCTCCTGCTGTTCCACACATTTCAACAATGGCTGGAGATAGCCTCTTTTGTACAATGCCCCTTCCTAGAGTGTGTACTTCGGCGCCTTGACCCGGATTTTTCTAGCCACCACTCGGTCGGCCGGGACCTCCCCTGTCAGAAGGTACGTTCGGATCGGAGCCATCCAAGAGTCTTCTGGCACCACCTCCACTGCCAGGATCTCATCACCCTGTTCGTAACTTCTCCTCTCCAGTGTCTCCTTTCTAAGAGGCGCTTTCTGCCCTGGCTTCAACTTCGAAGATGCCAACTTGCTCAACGCGTCGGCCTTTTCATTCTGTTCTCTCGGTACCTGCTCCAGGCTGAAACTATCAAACTGTCGGATCATGGGCTGGACCAGCTCCAAGTACCTCTGCAAACTTCTTTCCTTTGCTTCGTATTCCCCCTTCACCTGCTGAACTACAATCTGAGAGTCGCTGAAGGCCCGGATCTTTCCTATCTTTAATTCCCGAGCCAGTTTGAGTCCTGCTACCAACGCCTCATATTCTGCCTCATTATTTGTGGTTTTAAAGTCGAAGTGTAACGCATAGTGGTACTCCTCTCCTTCCGGGGATGTCAACAATACCCCGGCTCCGCTGCCTCTTGCATGCGCTGACCCGTCGACATGCAATGTCCATCCCGGGCTTGCCTCAGGCTCTTCCTCGGCGACCGTGTCTGACCCGACCATCTCTGTCAGGAATTCCGCCATTGCCTGGCCCTTAATGGCTTTCCTCGGCTGATATGTTATCTCGTGTTCCCCCAACTCTATGGCCCACTTCATCAAACGTCCCGACGCCTCTGGCTTGAGCATCACCTGCTTCAGGGGGTGATTGGTCAGGACCGCAATCGGATGAGCCTAGAAATACAGGCGCAATCATTTTGAGGCGTAAACCAGCGCCAACACCAGCTGTTCCAAACTTGTGTACCGAGTTTCCGGACCCTGTAATGCCCGGCAGACAAAGTATACCGGACACTGCCTCCCGTCTTCTTCTCGGACCAATACCGCACTGACAGCCGATGCGGATGCGGACAAGTATAAGAGCAAATCCTCCCCCTCCTTTGGCTTCGAGAGGGTCGGGAGCCGGCTCAAATGTTCCTTCAGATCCCCGAACGCCTTCTCACACTCCTCCGTCCACTCGAACTTCTTTGCCTTCCTTAATATGTTAAAGAAGGGAAGTTGTCTCTCGGCACCTTTTGACAGAAATCGGCTCAAGGCTGCCAGGGAACCCATCAGTTTTTGCACCTCCTTTACGTTCTTTGGCGATTGCATCCGGCTTATCGCCTCCACCTTCTCCGGATTGACATCAATCCCCCGGCTAGACACCATATATCCGAGGAACTTCCCAGCCGCTACTCCTACCACACTCTTCTCGGGGTTTAGCTTCAGGTTGACCTTCCTTAGAATGCCGAACATCTCTTCCAAGTCTTCTAAGAAACCTGGGTAGCTTCGGCTCTTCACCACCATGTCGTCAACGTACAGCTCCATGCTTCGGCCCAGCTGATTTCGAAATATCGAGTCTGCCATCCGCTGGTACGTCGCCCCTGCATTCTTCAAGCCGAACGGCATCCGCCTGTAGCAATAGGTTCCGAAATCTGTGATAAAAGCTGTTTTCGGCTTGTCCTCTCCCGACATTTGAATCTGGTGATAGCCCCGATATGCATCGAAGAAAGCCAAAGCCTCGTACCCGGTGATGGCTTCCACCAACCGGTCGACCGGGGGAAGAGGGTAACTGTCTTTCGGGCAACATTTATTAAGATCAGTGAAGTCGATACACATTCTCCAGGACCCATTGTGCTTCTTTACTAACACCGGGTTAGCCAACCATTCCGGGTATATAATCTCTTCTACTACCCCGGCTTCCAGCAACTTCAACACCTCCTGTCTCACCACCTCGGCCCTATCCCCTGCCAAGGCCCTTTTCTTCTGTCGGATCGGCTTTAACTCGGGGTATACATTCAGCTTGTGGAGAGCTAACTCCGGAGGTACGCCTGTGAAGTCCTTCTCTTCCCATGCAAACACATCTTCATATTTTGAAAGCAAGGATCGTAATTCTTTCTTCACATCGGTCGGCATTTTTCTCCCGACCTTGATCATGCCTCGGCTCCCCACCTGCATATCTTCTACATCCCCCGGACCTGTTTCTCCCTGCACTGCTCCAACCGGGGTCTTCCTAGCCTCCTGAAGGGCTGTGAGCATGCAACTTCTGGTCGTGGATTGGCTTCCTCGAACCGTCGCCACCCCCTGACTGGTTGGGAACTTCATGGTCAAATGGTACGTCGAGCAAATGGCCCTGGCTTGAGCCATCCACGGCCGTCCGATGATGATGTTGTATGGGGACTGAGCGTCTATAACCGCGAAGTTGCACCGGACCGATGTCTTCTTCCTCCTGTCCAGGTCGTCGACCATTGTTACTGTTAAGGACACCACCCCCAAGGGATGCTCTGTGCGGCCGGTAAACCCTGACAATGGAGAGGTGCTCGGGCGAAGGTTGTGGCGGCCTATTCCCATCTGGTCGAAGCAAGAAGCAAACATGATTTCCACACTGCTTCCGTCATCAATGAACACTCGCTTGACCGTGAATCCTTCTATCTCCGCCGTGATCACCATCGGATCTGTATGGGCGTTAGACTGGGCACCGGATCCTCATCCAAAAATGTGATGGCCTCGGTGGGGCGCAGTCTCTTCTCCCTGTCCTCACCAGCCGGCACATACCGGCTCCGGGCCTTAGCCGCTGCGTGGGACTGGGGCCCACCCCCTACTTCTCCATGTATGACATTTATCATCCGGGGAGGGACCTGATTAACCGGTTCCGGGGCCATAACCAGAGCTGCCGCACCCGGCTGGGCAGCCGGTGCCGGAGCCCCTCGCCGGTCATCATTCCGCGGCCTGTTCCTCCAATTCCTCTTCCTCCCCGCTCCGGCCTGCTGCCCAGCCGCCGGACGCTGGTTCTCCTGGCTCACACAGTCTCTTAACTGCCCTCTCTCGATCAACTTCTCAATCTCCACCCTTAAACTTCGGCAACCATTTGTTGTGTGTCCATTAGACTTGTGGAAAGCACAATATTTAGCTGCATTCGCTGGAGTCGGATTTCCCGGTATGGGGGCCGGGTCCTGAAACAGGTTTCGGTGAATTGTCAAGATTTCCGACCGGGTTTTTGTCAGGGGAGTAAATGTTTCAGCCCGAGGGGGGTCTACCCTCGGCCTCACTGGAGCCGGGCCCGCTTCCCTCCTGACAGGATCAGCGACCCGAGCCTTATCACCTTTTCCCATCCCCTTGTCCTCGAAGTACCCTTCCTCCTTCCTCTTCTTGCTCCCTTCGAGAAGCGAACAATACATCTCCACCTCAAGATCCAGCTGATGAAAAGTGGTCGGGATATTCTCCATGAGCTTTGCCCACAACACCTCATCTTTCAACCCTGCAATGAATCCTGCTATCAGGGCCTTCACTTGAGCATCTCTGTCGATCACCTTCATAGAATCGTCCATGTACCTTCTGTGGAAACCCCGAACTTCCTCCTTTGCCGACTGCCGACAATAAGCCACCTCGACCAAAGGGAGGTACTTCTTCCTTTTGGTCTCATATCTGTGCATCAGAGCCCTCGAAAAATCATAGTAATTCCTAAAACTTTCCGAGGGTTGCGCCTCAAACCATGACAAACAGCTTCCCCTCAGATACGAGCTCACCAGCTTGCACATAAGCTCCTCCCGGATGTGACGTGTTCCCATGACGTTATGATACGTCCTGACAAATTCCTCTGGATCTGTCTCCCCACTGTAGGTCGGCACCCCCTTCGGGACTCTCATTCCCATCGGCCAAGGGAAAGTGCTGATGTAACCTATCCAGGGGGAGGTAGGCCTTCCTCCATTCCTTCCTATCAACCGATCCAACCTCTCCTCTACCGAGTTTAGAACCGCCGGGGCCCGATCTACAACCACCGGGTATGTGCCATAGGTTCCTGCGACTGGGGCCGGCTGAGCCATGGCATATCCGGCCATCGGCGCTTGGCTCTGCATCCACACCGATCCTTGTATCCCGGGGGCCCAGCCCCCCGAGGCTCCAGGGGGTTGGGCGTAATACCCTCCTGGTGCCGGGGGGTACCCCTGATATCCGTGTTGAATCATCCCGTGTCCTGGAGCTCCATATCCGGGATAGCCCCCACCTTGGCCATATCCCGGCACCATTCCGACTGGTTGCCCTACACTCCCGGCCTGCCTTTCCAAGTCTATCACAACCGGAGGCCGAAGACTCTCCTGTCCGTGAACGGTAGGGGGTCCTCGGCTGACCACCTCCACAGCCAATGGAGGTAAACCCGCAGGAGGTCCCATCGGGGTCAGGTTAGATCCTGAACCGGGCTGAACCGGGGGTACCCGGACCTCAGTCACCGGAGGGTTCGACTGTTCTTCAGTCAGTTTCGTCCCCGATCCAGATCCTTGCTTTGCCGCCAGCCAACGACGGTAATTCCTAAAACTTTCCGAGGGTTGCGCCTCAAACCATGACAAACAGCTTCCCCTCAGATACGAGCTCACCAGCTTGCACATAAGCTCCTCCCGGATGTCACGTGTTCCCATGACGTTATGATACGTCCTAACAAATTCCTCTGGATCTGTCTCCCCACTGTAGGTCGGCACCCCCTCCGGGACTCTCATTCCCATCGGCGAAGGGAAAGTGCTGATGTAACCTATCCAGGGGGAGGTAGGCCTTCCTCCATTTCTTCCTATCAACCGATCCAACCTCTCCTCTACCGAGTTTAGAGCCGCCGGGGCCCGATCTACAACCACCGGGTATGTGTCATAGGTTCCTGCGACTGGGGCCGGCTGAGCCATGGCATATCCGGCCATCGGCGCTTGGCTCTGCATCCACACCGGTCGTTGTATCCCGGGGGCCCAGCCCCCCGAGGCTCCAGGGGGTTGGGCGTAATACCCTCCTAGTGCCGGGGGGTACCCCTGATATCCGTGTTGAATCATCCCGTGTCCTGGAGCTCCATATCCGGGATAGCCCCCACCTTGGCCATATCCCGGCACCATTCCGACTGGTTGCCCTACACTCCCGGCCTGCCTTTCCAAGTCTATCACAACCGGAGGCCGAAGACTCTCCTGTCCGTGAACGGCAGGGGGTCCTCGGCTGACCACCTCCGCAGCCAATGGAGGTAAACCCGCAGGAGGTCCCATCGGGGTCGGGTTAGATCCTGAACCGGGCTGAACCGGGGGTACCAGGACCTCAGTCACCGGAGGGTTCGACTGTTCTTCAGTCGGTTTCGTCCCCGATCCCGATCCTTGCTTTGCCGCCAGCCAACGACGGTACTCCTCCTCCTGGGTGGCAGCGAACTCTCTTCTGTCACGATCGTCCTGCGTCATTTCCGGTTCCCTTTCACCTTCCGGCTCTGACTCTCCTTCAGAGACGTCCGGATACGAATGCGCTGGAGCCTTCCCCTTGCGCGCTCGATCCCTCATTTGGCGCAAAGTAAGGTCCTCTTCTACTGCTTCCGATCTTCTTCCTCCTCTACCTCTTCGCGGCGGCCGACCTCGAGGCGGCATCTTGATGCTTTCGTGAACACAGATCGTGTCCCACTGGGCGTGCCAACTTGATGCTACCTGCCTGGTCGGTCCGGATAGGCCCCTGATCCCCGATCCAATACTTGATCCTGCAAGACAGAACCCCGGGAGGTACCCGAGGGTAGACCCTCCGGCGTGATGATGAAAGATGGATCTCGGGAGAGAAAAGGGGTAATCACTTGAATAGTGAGAAGATACTTACTTGGAATAGTGCTGAGGAGCACTATTTATACAATAACACATGCTTCCCGAGTGGTCCATGTTCCGAGTGTCCTCTAGTGTGTGTCGCTGTCCGAGTTGTACGAACCCGGATACTGCCAAACTAGCTTTATCCTGTGACGGGCCAAACCCATATTATCAAGAGGTATTTGGGCTTGGGCCCGGTATCACCATTGACGATGAACGACGAATATTTGATGATTTGATGATGAAAAACGAAGACTTGATGATGAACGACGATGATTTGATGATGAACGATGAAGATTTGATGATGAACGGTGATAATTTGATGAACAACAATGATTTCATGATGAACATCGCTGATTTGGTAATGAAAGTCGATGAACTGATGATGAGGGATGATGATTTGATGATTTAATATTGATGATTGATGATGGTAATGGTGAATAAGCAAATTAAATGTGTTATATATTTCTTATTGCAGAATGGTCCCTGGATTTTATGAACATTTTGAGTATTGGCACCGAAAATTAAATATTTATACTTCAGCCCCAAAAGTATTTTGCCCTTGAACCTAATACCCATTGCCTTACCATAAGGCTGCCTTACCAGAGACTTTCTCATGTAAATATAAATGAATAATCACCACATTTCATAAGATATATATATTAAAAAGATTTTTTTTCAATCAATATTAATGTTCATGCAATAAATCATTCTCTTGCAAAAAAGGTGTCTATAGTTTTTTGCTCTTTTTTCCCATCAAAATTCTAGCAATTCAAGAATAATATCGATTCAGATGGCTAAAGAATAAAAATACTTACGTGTTGAGAATATTACACTTATTTATTAACATAATTAAGAAAATTAAATGGGAAGAATATGGAAGAAAAGAAGCGGCTATGGCTTATTTGAAAGTACTCATATAATTATGTATTTGAAAAAAGTGTCCATGTACCACTGACTACTTGTCTAGCTATGTGCTCATGTAGCGCTAAATTTTGAGAAAGTGCCTGCATACCCATTGATTGAAGTTAACTTCTTATTTCATACCGCTACAATCACAAATTCAGTGTAAAACTGAATTATATTTTAATTATTTTAAATAGTATCATTAATTCTGATACAACACAAATTGTATCAAATAAGATTTTGTGTTGGGTGGGCATGTGTTTGTGCTCCAAACATCAAACTAAATGAGTCATACCAATAAATGTATATCTAGAGACGAAAGAAAATCTAGATATTTAGATAATTGTATTAAATTTTATTAATTCCCAATGTATATCCAGATATTCTCATGTGTTTGTATTAATTTCGTGTTTGTAGAAATTTAACTTAGATTGTCAGATTCATATGTTTAAATTAACAAAAATGATTTTACTTTCTTACAAACTGTGTTCTATCATAAGGAATATATGGCTTCATGAGCTAGCTAGATCCCCTCCACCTCGCACTCGAATCTGAAAATATTTTCATTAATTTCCCCAATAAAAAGTCGGGGTAAGTTTTTGAGGGATAATAGAGAGCGCAAGTAGTATTTGACTCCGAATGGATTTGAAGGCCGGCTAGCGGCATTTTTGGCAGAGTGATGACGAATGGGACTTGGGAATATGCACTTTCTTTCACCCACTTTCACTGGTTGAATCTGAATGAAATCTAAGGTTCTTGCTCGGCTTTATTAACTAAATATATATCAATAAAAAATTATCTTATCATAAATTTAGTGTAAAAATGAATAATATTATAAACATGTCCCTGAAAATATCATTAACTGTATGACGGTCATTGAGTTAGACTTTTGTGTGTGCATGTGCATGGGCATGTATGTTTGCAAGAAAAATCAAATCAAGTAGATTTTCTCACTAATCAAATCAAAAAACACACATTACTTTAATGAATATAAAAACATTCTAGTACTACTTTTATACTCCCACTGATTCTGTTACTTTGCCACAGAAGTTTTTGCCAAAATAAGATTAACATCCATTTGTACTAATACATATTAGTGTAATATAGTTTTGAAATCAATATAACATATACTTTACGAGATCAAAATGATAAAGTTGATAAATAAATTAAATTAAATTATCGCTGATGAAACATGTAGTTTACTATTTTTCTTGTCAAAAAGAAAGTAAAAGCGGAGGGAGCTATCAAAATCTGTAGATTGTCCAGTTTCTTCATCAGAGATTTGAGCCTTCGCTATGCTTTATTCCTCGATTCGGTCTCTTGTTTCAGCCTAATCTCCAACTCAATCAACTTCCAAGTAATCAAAAACAATTTAAGAACTTTTTAGATTTAACTTTAGATTGGAAAAATCCCTTGCATTCCACACTCTCCTAAGCACGGTAGTCTTCACGCCTAAGAATTTTCATGAGCTGATTCGATGTGCCGGAAATTTCTTTGAGATGAGCGTAGACAGGTGTAGGAGAGCCAAATAATGTATCGATCGAGCTGAGTAGATGCGCCGGAGAATTTCCTGTGCTGAGTGTGGGTGGTGGTGAAAATCAGTTTTTTGGCAAAGAAGTAGTGGCAGAAGCGGGTCCGGGTACGTGAGTGTTTTTTCCGGCATGAAGTAGTATTTTTTTTATTTGTGTCAAACAGCAAATCAAATAGATTTTCTAGTTAATCAAATCAACAAACACACCGTACTTGAGTGTTTTTTATTTTTTTATTATTGAAAATGTCGATTTGAATCTTTTAGGTCTGACATTTAAAAGTATGTCCAACAACTACTCAATAATAGTGTTTTTAGTTAAAATTTTCATTTTAAGCAGTATTATACCTTACAAACAGTTACTCTATCGCATACTCTGAATAGAGATATGGTAAAAAATGAAAATAGGTATTGCAAATGAGATCATGCTTGTAGATACTCTAAAAATTAATGCATTCATTTATTATTATTCGTATTTTTCCTATTAATCCCACAACTAATTTTTCTTCGTATTATTCACGCAAGAAGCAAGAAGTATGACCTTTCATCGGAAAAAAAACGGATGAGACAAACCTCTTTCCGATTCCGGCCACTAGCGCAGCCCACCGTAAATTGCCACTGCATCAACCATGACCTTTCATCTCCTCCGGCGCCGAATTCTGAAAGATGTGTTTTTCTCCACTTTCTTAAACCCTATTAAGATGTGGGCAAAAATATTGCAGAGTTTTTGGAATTAATACTCTATTATAGAGATAACTTTGGAATAACTGCTGGACTTGTTCTAAGTCATTTGTTAGTTAGTACTCGTGTATGTGTTGGTGAAACTTATCGTTTACTAGCTAATAACTAGTTCAACTTGTATTTAATTAGTAATATTGAAATCTTCAAACGGGATTTTAGACTTTAGACAATTTTTACTCAAAAATCATTAAATAAAATAAGAACATATCACATTTACCAGCCAATTAATTAAATATATAACTCTTATATTATAATTATAACTCATAATTTCACATTGTATATAGATCATCAAATTTTGCCTTCTAGCTCATTTTATTTGAATTCAACTATAAATTTCATTTCTGAGATGAGTCATCTGCTTTTATTAAGGTGGAACTGATCCATACTCTCAAACAAGGAAATTTCCTTGCTAAACAGACTCTTAACTATGGATTTGCTCAGTTCTCAATCTGAATAAATCCCAACCCATCTATTAGGATACAAAAATTGTGAGAGGAAGAGATGACGCAGCAGATCTCGAATTCTTTTGAGAGGAAGAGATGACGCAGCAGATCTCCAGTTCTTTTGAGAGCAAGAACACGTTCATCACAATTTGAAAAGAACACTTAAATCCTCTCCAAGCTGGTATAGACAAATGAATTAATTAATGTTCATTTCTAATATTATGTTTCTTTGGCCTAACAAACCTTTCTCAATTTCTTCTGTTATTAATTTTAATTTGCTTCATTTACTAATATAAATATTCTTACAGTTACAAAGGATTTGCTATACGTCTCTATATAATTTTCCGTGTTTGTCTGCTTTACTTTACATCAAGAAATACCTTTCCTAATATTAAATGGATTATGCACGACAAAAAATTAATACACGCCAATTTATTATAACTGGATTTAATGTCTATCGTGCGATGTAGCACAACGTGCAAAATTTGTACAAGATTTAATGAATTCAAGATCCCAAATTTATGTGCAATCATGGAGAGAAATGATGCATCATATCAACATATTAAACCAGAAATAAAACATGAAATGAGGCAAGAAATATAAATTCAAGATCCAGAACCGAATACATTTCATATCCATCCATAAGCAACAGAAGTTTAGACACCATTATCCAAACACACAATCAGGATACCAAACATATATACTACTAGTCCTGCGGACTCTCCCCTCCTCCCCCTATGCAGCATAGGATAGCAGCAGATCACTCGAAGGCCCAGGCGTTCTCCCTGCGCACCTCCTCCTCCTCCTCTGGGGTGAAGTCAATTTTATATTTATACTTTTTTATTCGTTTCTTGGACAATTTTTAGAAATTAAATTCATTTTGTTTAAAAGGATATATTTGTAGTTTGTCATCATCAATGTACAGTAAAATTTGTATTCATCCAAAGTACCTATGGATTAAAATTATACATCTTAGTTTTAAGCCATGTAATTTTAGAAAGTGATTAAAGTAATTTAGGGCTTATTTTAAAAAATAGTAGTCTAGTTTTAATGAAACTTAGGTTATTTCAGTCGTATTATTTTAATTTAGTTTAGTCTACCAAAATAAGAGCTAGGGTTTTTCACATTGTTGTATTTTTCGGATTAGGGCATTGCTCTAGGCCCGGCCCAGCAGATAAGTGGGTCACTATACCGCTTCAAACCCCAAATTTTGGGCCGAAAAAAGGCCCCATTTTTTAAATTTTATGTGCATTTAAAATGTATTTAAGCTATAGAAAAATCATAATTCTACATAAGTTAGAAAATGACTAATAAATGGGCCTCATTTTTTACAATCAACCCAAAATACATGCCTTTTATTATTTGATGAGCATCCGAGTGTGCACAAAAATCTGATGAGTCCCCAGAGCGAAATGTAAGACAATGATGCGGCGTGCCGGCAACATAATGCAGAATTTTGGATACAGCAGCAAAGTGGTCATTGCGGGGACTATGCAATAACAGACTAACCGAGTTCACTGCATAGGCAATATCTGGCCTGGTAATGGTCAAATATTGGAGAGCGCCAACCAATGAGCGATATAATCTCACTTTCCCAAACACAGCACTGGTCGAGCTGTGAAGCTGAGAAAATGGCACCAATAAAGTAGCAACTGGAGTGGTGTCAGTCATGCCTGCTCTGCTGAGAATGTCTCTGGCATACTTTGCTTGGCTTAAAAACAGCCCGGTTGAGGTAGGAGACACCTCAAGACCAAGAAAGTAGTTCAGAGAACCTAAATCCTTGACTAAGAATTCATGGTCGGCTCGAGCAATGAACTGTTTGATCGCCCCTGAATCATTTCATTGTCAAAATGATATCGTCAACATAGAAAAGCAGGTAAAGCAATGTGGTTTGACGAGAGAATATGAACAGAATTGTGTCGGAGAAGCAGGGCTGAAAGCCAAGGTCGCGAAGAAAAGAGCTGAAACGATCAAACCAAGCCCTTGGAGCTTGCTTTAGCCCATGTATAGCCTTCTTGAGACGACACACAAAGTATGGATGAACAGGATCCTTGTAACCAACCGGCTGAGCCATGTAGACTGGAGTATCAAGAAACCGTTGAGAAAAGCGTTCTTGACGTCAAGCTGATGAAGCGGCCACCTTCTCAAAGTAGTGATAACTAGAACTGTGTGAACAGTAGAAGCTTTTATTAGCGGACTGAAAGTATGATCAAAATCAAACCCTTGAATCTGGGAAAAACCCTGAGCCACTAAGCGAGTCTTATAGCGATCAATGCTTCCATCAGGTCTGCATTTCAAGCGAAAGATCCATTTCGAACCCACAATGTTTGCACCCAAAGGTCGAGGAACTAGATCCCAAGTGTGTTGATGACGAAGTGCAGCCACCTCCTCGTCCATGGCCAGAACCCACTTCGGATCCTTAAGGGCCGTACGATAGTCGCTAGGCTCAGAATTTTCAAAAACCTGAGCAACAAGACCAGTAGGAATGAAATCGGGATGTAACTTTACACGACGAGTACCATCTTGATGCCTAGTCACCATATGATGTGGTCTTGGAGGCGGTGAATCCGAGCCTGAAGAAGAACTGGACGACGAGGGTGATGATGGTGGTGACGAACCAGCAGATTCAGAACCAGACGAAACAGGAGGTGATGTTGAACGTGGCAAAGGAGGCTGCGGCCGTGCTGGTGTAGGAGGTGTCGAATCGTCCTCCAGGGGACAAATAATGCATGAACTGGCTGGTGATGCGACCGAAGGTGATGGTGGAGACTCATCCGGAGATTGACCAGGATTGATGAACGTGAGAACATCGAGTGATGAGAATGCTTAAGCAGGGCTGTCAACAGTAAGGGGAAAACATGTCTCATCAAATCTAGCATGACGAGTGATATATATACGTCCAGTAGAGAGATCAAGGCACCGAAAGCCCTTATACTGAGAGCTATAACTGATGAAGATGCATGGAATACTGTGAGAGGATAGCTTGTGCTCAGCATGTGGTCGAACAAAGGGGTAAACTCGGCAACCAAAAGGCCGAAAGTTGGAATACTCAGGATCTCGATGGTAGAGAATTTTGTACGGGGAGGCACCATCAAGAACAGGAGTGCGAACACCGTTGATCGTATCGACTGCTGCAGCAAAAGCATTGTCCCAATGAGATTATGGAAGGTGAGAATGAAACAACATTGTCAATCTCATCTATGTGATGTGCCTATGTTTCTTTTCAGCGCGACATTTTGCTCTGGTGTGTATGGACATAAGATTTAGTGATGAATACCTTTAGAGGCGAAGTGAGACTTGAGCCGATTGTTTATAATTCTGTGCCACCATCACTTTGAAAGGTTTTAATAGTCATAGAGAATTGATTCTCAACAAACGCCTCAAATTGCATGTAGACATCGACGAAGTCAGATTTGTGTTTAAGGGGATATAACCAAGAGAAGCGAGAATAATCGTCCACAAATATGGCATAGTAAAGAAAACCATTCTCAGATAAAACTGGGGAAGGACCCCATAAATCACAGTGAATCAAGTCCAAAACATGCAATGCCCTCTTAGGGTTATAGGAATAGGGACACAGTCATACATAGTTGTATCATTCCTTTTATGTATATGATTGTAATCTATATATTGATAATAATATACACAACATAAGTATCAAGCCTTTCACTCTAACATGGTATCAGCCATATAAACCCTATCTTCTTCTCTCTACGACAGGCGCGTCTGTCTTTTTCCTCTCTCTCTCTCGATTAAACATCAAAATACTCATAAAAATCCTCTCATTTCCCTCTTTTTTGTCTTAAACCCTAGCATAAATTCCAAAAATATAATTTTCTTCCGATGATCCACCTGCTCACTGTTAGGTTGGACGCTTTCAACTATATGTTATGGAATAAGCAAGTGATGACCCTCCTTCGCTCCCAGAAGCTTCTAAGACATCTCAACGGGACGCTTCAATGCCCTGTTGTGCCCGCACCGCCCTCCTTCCTTCAGGCCGCCGCTGGCGCTTCTACCCCGGGCGGTGCCACCTCTAATGCGATTTATCTCAAGAAGAAGGCGGACTACGATTCACGGGTATCCACCGACGAGAAGCTGTGCTCTCTTCTCTTGTACTCGGTCTCTATCGAGGTAATGTATGAAATCTTTGATTGTGATACTGTTGCCGTTATGTGGAATACTCTTGCCTCTGTGTTTCAAAATCGTAGTAAAAACTCTGATACCATGTTAGAGTGAAAGGCTTGATACTTAGCATGTATCAATATATAGATTACAATCAGATAAATAAAAGGAATATACGACTACGTATGACTGTGTCCCTATCCTCATCAAATCAATCAGAAATATCTTCTATCTTTACACTTTATTCATGGTAGTGTTGTAATCTGTCGTAGGACTAGAGCAGACCAGGATTTCTTATTTGAAACAGTTGTTCGGATGGATTCGTTAAGATCCTCTTTCTATGGAAAATCTTTCGATAGAAAATCCCCAAATTCTCAAATCCTCAATTAGGCTCGCGGATTGAAGATGACGCCCTCAAATCCCCCAAAATTTTCTTTTTGTCAGATTGAAGCGAGTAATCCATAGACAGATAAATTAATGTTCACTTCTATTATGTTTTTTTTCCGACCTAACAAACCCTTCTCAACTTCCTCTGTTATAAATGTTAATTTGCTTCATTTTCAAGTTTAAATCTTTTAATAATTCCAAAGGGTTTTCTATACGTACGTCTCTAGATATTTTTTCGTGTTTGTCTGCTTTAATTTACATCAAGAAATACTTTTCCTAATTTCAAATGGATTAGTGCACGATAAAATCAATGCACGCCAATGTATTATAACTAGTTTTAATATCTATTGTGCAAAATTCGTGCAAGATTTATAGTGTGCTAATAGATGATGAAAAGCACCATTATTCATTAAGTGTATTTTGCAAAAACATGACATTTTATTAAAAATGCAACACTAAAAAAGACACTTTGACCTTGTTTAAAAAAACACTAATAACTGATAATCTTTGAAATTGTTATTATAGATAGCTATAAAAAGATATTTTTTAACTACCTTAATACTCGTACAAAACATATATATCTACCCTTCCGTTGGTAATTTAGCTTGTTTGGGAATACTGAAAAATAAAATCATCTTCAATTGCAAAGGAAAATATAATGTTCTTATGCACATGAATTCATGAAGTCTAAACCAATATATATATATATATATATTGATCTCACGAGGCGGAATTCGAATTCAAAATAGAATGAATCTTACCGCTTGAAACACGTGAACTTCGTCATAGATTTCTCCGGTTATTCATAGATGGCGAAAATGAAATAGAGAAGTTTTTTTTTTCTCTATTACTAATATGTTGGACTCTATGGAAGGTAAAAACATGAAGTTGTTTGATAAAACTCCTCCCTCTACTAATACTCTGTTAAGCTGGAAGATTCCATTTACAACTCTTTTGTAAGGAGGCCACTACATCTTAACAGTGAAGTTGACAAGGAGTTGGCTGAATCTGATGCTATTACTATTCCTTATGTTCTTCCAAAGCCTAATATTATTCATGTATTTTAGAGTAGACTTCAGTTTTGTATTAAGGTAAATGTAGATGCTGCTTGGGTAAATGGAAAAGCCGGCATTGGTATAATTATTAGAGATGTTCATGATTCCTTAACCAAGCTAATGCCTGCTATATAGACTCGAATACACCACTATTAGCTGAAATTCTTGTAATTGAGGTTGGTATTGAAACTGTCATATTCCTTACTAAATTTAACCTGGATTTTATGGTCTATATATGTTTAAATTAACAAAAACGATCTTATTCACTTACTAACTTTATTTTATCATCATGAAATATATGGTTTCATAACCTAGACCCCATCCATATCGTAGTCCATTTTCGCTACTATTTTCATTAATTTCCCATTGAAAAGATGGGTAAGTTTTTGAGGGATGATGGAGAGTGCAAGTAGCGAGTGACTCTGATTGGATTTGAAGGTCAGCTTGCGGCATTTTAGCTGAGCGATGACGAATGGGACTGTGCATGTGTACTTTCATTCACCCACTTTCTCTTATTGAATCCGAGTAAGATTTGAGGTTCTTGTTCAGCTTTAATATCTAAATATATCACTAATGAATTATCTTACTATAAAAATTTAGTGTAAAAGTGAATAATAATATAAACATGTCACTGAAAATATAATTAATTGTACAATAGCAACCGTCATTGAATTAGACTTTTGTATGCGCGTGGGTGTTTGCGTCAAACATCAAATAAAATAGATTTTCTCACTTATCAAATCAACAAACACACATTCTTTAAATGAATTTAAAAACATTCTCCTACTACTTTTATACTCTCATGTTCTGTTACTTTGTCACAGAAGACTTTTCCAAATATATTTTGAATATCAATTTGTACTATTATATGAGTAATAATATATACTAGTGTACTATAGTTTTTAAATTCATATAACATATATTTTTTAAATATTAAAATTATAAGGTTGATTAATAAAGGTAATTAAGATCATTGCTGGTCAAACATGTAGTTCACTATTTTCCTTGTCACAAAATAACGGAAAATTAAGGTTTAGAGCTTTCTATGGGCATAAATCTTTCTCCTGGGTAAACTATATATCAGCACAACAATTGACACAATGACTGATATATATCGAAAGTATTTTGTATTAATTTGTAAACAGTTTTTTATTACAGAATATAGAATTAAATTAAAAACCAAAAATATAAATTAAGTCGGGAGTGTGCAACGCACGACAGTTGCACGCTAGTATATATAACTCAAAAGAATGTTCGTGGTTTTGATCCTAAAAAATATACGCAAGACTGTAATTCTCATCTGATCCTTTCCACAACTAATCATTGGGCAATTTCTCACTACTCTACTCAGGCATATGTGCCTGGTTTCCTTCTTAGTGCTTTAACTGCATCTTTTTCTCTATACTCTCTTTGTTTTTCTTTTCTTTTAGTTGAGTGCCGCTTTGTGTTTTGCTTGCAATTCACTAATAGGCTTTCAAATTTATAGGAGAAAGTTTTTGTGAGAGAGTTATGGAACTAGACTAGTATATTTCCCTGATGAAGCTTTTTCAAATGCTCATAGTCCACATTGGGCTCCTCTTTGTATTTCTCTTGTAATGTTTTTTAAAACCACTTTTGTTGTATTTTTGATAAGGTTTGGGAGACCTAACAAAATCTTCCCCCATGCATCTTTGATGGTTTGATCTAAAAAAAAAATGTACGTGCAATTTAATTTTTAAAAAATTAAGTCGGGTGTGTGCAACGCACGACAATAGCACTCTAGTATAACTCAAAACAATATACGTGCAATTTAATTTTTTTATTATAAGGCAAAATATTAAAACAAGTAGCATATATACAAATGATTCTCATTTCTCAGAATTTTGCAACACAGATTGGTCAGTTTTGAGTTTTGATTAGACCGACACGGTAGTTTGAATTGATCAGCCTAGGTCATCAAATGCTTAGATCTAACAGAGAACCTATCTGCCGAAAAAAACAATTAATAGGAACCCAAACAATAGTCACCAAACCCTTACGTTATACATCTTATAGATTTTTATTGTTGGTGTAATCCTATATTTATCATATTTATTAATTAGAGTACTGTTGACTGATTTTGTTAGTATGAGTTTCGTGTCAGAGATCCTTACCTGGCTGTCCGGAAAACAACTGTGTCCATGCGTGGACAGATAAATTAATGTTTCATTTCCATTGTGTTTCTTTTGCCTAACAAACCTTTCTAAACTTCTTCTGTTTTAAATTTTGTAATTTGCTTCATCTAAAATGCCATTTACAATTCCATTACATCAATTTTGTAATTTTGTATATATCTTTTTACAATTCCAAAGGGTTTACGTACATCTCTAGATATTTTTTCTTGTTTCTCTGCTTTAATTTACATCAAGAAATTAATACCTTTTCTAATTTAAAATGTGCACGATGAAATCAATGCACGTCAATTTATTATAACTAGTTTTAATGTCTATCGTGCGGCGAAGCATAACGTGCAAAATTTGTTATTGAATAAATAATGTGCAAAAATTGATAATGAAAAGCACCATTATTCATTTAGTGTATTTTGCAAAAAATAACATTTTTAGTTAAAATGCAACACTGAAAAACACACTACATATGCACCAAGATTTAAAAAAACACTATTCACTAATAATCTTCGATAGCGTTATAAATAGCTATAAAAATATATTCTTTAACTACATTAATACTCGAACAAGCATATATATCTACCCTTTGATTAGTAATTTAGCTTGTTTGGGAATACTGAAAATTAAAACCATCTTTAATTGCAAAAGAAATTAAAATGTTCTTATGCACATGAAAAAATACAGGAAATCACTTAGCTTGAACCGATACATAAAAATTGATCTCACGAGGCGGAATTCGAATTCAAAATAGATTTCCTCGGTTATTTATACATGCCGAAAATGAAATAGAAGTTTTAAAAAAATGTAAAGTTGACGAGGGAGCTAAGATGGGAAATGAAATGTGTGCAAGATCGTGTTTGTAACACAAAAATAGTTTCCAAGTAAACTAGGTTAATAGTTAATTTAGGAGGGCCATCAAGTGAAAAGGTTAACAATGAACATGTAACCGTTTCATTGTGCTGAATCTCTAAATTTATAATGCTACACAATAAACAGAATTAATATAGTCTTGTGATAAAAGAGTAAAATCAGATGTCGATTTCACTATGTAATCATTCCTAGACGTTTTCCTTTATTATATGTGAATTTCAAGACAATAAAAAGTATCAAAAATCCATAACATCTATGCAAGGGCAAAATAAATGAAAGTGGATGAAATATATTGTTGGTTAAAAAAAATCCAATTCTATCCATACAACTGAAAAATGATGGAGCCATTATTCAAGATTGAGTTCATCCGTCATTTGGATCAACATACACTTCTTGCAATCCAGATTATATCAGCGACGCTTGAGCAGCTGACCTCACCGCCTTGATCTCTGCATCGTTGCGTAGATCTTCGCATTGTTGCGGAGGATCTTCAAAGGGGCACCATTAGGCGTCAAAGCCGGAGCCATCATCCGAGGAGTCTTCTTCCTCAGACTTCACCTCCTCGGACGCTTGGGGATCACCTCCTTCTTCCTAGCCCGCTTCTTGGGAGGTGAACCTACTCCAACAAAGAAGAATGTCAGCATCAACAAGACATCAAGTATGCTCCCATATAAATTTAAAGATATACCTTGGGAGGACTGGCTCGAGGAAGCCTTATCTCGACCCCTTGGAAACTTCTGAGTACCCCGGACTTCCATTTACCTCCCTCTGCTTCCATCTTATCCGGGAGAGTCCAGACTAACCCCGCCTCCAAGTAGCTACTTGTAGATTTCGATCGAGAAACCTTCTGCAGATAGGAATAAGTGATGGAAGGCCACTGCCACATAGAGCCATGAGCTCCCCGCACGAAGTTCCCTTTCTGTAAGACGATCTCATCATCCAAGAGCTCTTTAACAATGCTCTTTAGGCGATCCGGAATCTCAAAGACCCTATCAAGAGACACAACGCTCTTTGGCTCAGAGTTTCAGGGAGGCACATCGTACTTAGTCCGATCAAAAGTCAGGAGATCAGCATACCACGTACCGCTGTTATCGGTGAACACAAAGGGCTTGGCTCCCCGCGGTCTGAAAGTAACATGCGGGTACTTCTCCGCATCGTATAGCTATTACAAGCTCCTGAACAGATCCAAACTCGGCTAGTACCCTATCTGGGCACACCAGGATATCAGAGCCATGATAGACACCGCCGCATTGGAGTGTATCTGGCACGGATGCAGGTAGGGCTGGCAATCGGGTCGGGTTGGCAGGTTGGCGGGTTCGTGTCGGTGGGTTGGCGGGTTGGAAATGCTAAACCCAAACCCAACCAATAATATTTCGGGTCATAAAACCTTGACCAAAACCCGACCCGGTAAAAATTCGGGTTACCCAAACCCAACCCACGAGACCCATTTATTAATAACGGGACTGAATATGAGACTAAATTTTAAAATTTATGCAGCTCAAATGATCATGTCATATGGAAACTAAATCAAGAATTATAAGATTAACTCTAAATTTCATCATAAATTAGTAGGATAATTTCAATAGGTTTGGAATTAGAGGATTTGTTTCCATTTATAAAGGCAATTTTAATCATTTGCACAATTACACCTTAAATATATGGGTCAAACAGGTTACCCATTTAACTCACGGGTTTGACCTGAACCTAACCCATTTATTTTCGGGTCATTCATGTCTAACCCAATATAGACCCATGCCGTGTTTCGTGTCAACCCAAACCCACTAAATTCGTGTTCGGTTCAGGTCGAGTTTTCGTGTCGTGTTCCAAATTGCCAGCCCTAGATGCAGCTTATGCACCTGCAGAAACACCAGCAACAATGGGGGAAAAGGGAAACTCACCCCCTGCTGCCAAAACCCCCCGTATATAACCCCTCGAGTGGGGGTCACCAGATCCTTTGTTTCGATATAGTCATCCTCCAACTTCGGACCGGCTTCGATGGGGTAAGACAGCCTACATGATTTCAGGAACTACAGCGTCCTTTCGTGGACCACCTTGGTGACTTCTCTTGCATCACCGGTAACTGGAGCCCGTTTATCAACTTGGGGGCTCCGTATTAGGGTCCACACCCGATTTGGATGAACCCTCACCTTGCACCGTTGACACGGCTTGTAGGGGAGTGGCGATGGTCACTTCCATCAACTCCCCAAAATCTGCCTCCAGAAACAATGTTTCCAGGCTATCGGCGACCGGAGCTTCCTCTTCAACCACTATCACCTCTAACTCATTCAAAGATATGGCATTCTCTTTATTGCCATGGGGAGTACTGGATCTTGAATTCGACATGGCAACACAGAGAATGGGAGAAAATATTATGTGGAGGATGAAGAAGAAATTATTTGGTATGAAAACGCAAATCAGAATGAAGTGTGGTGATCAACAGAAAGGAAGATTACTTGGGATATATAACCAGTAATTAAAGTGCATTTAAGCGAAATAATTATCTCGACTCGCGAAATGATATGCAGGCAATTGAAAGGGTGGTTTTTCACCGCCAGATAATTCAACCAGTAGATGCCACGTGTCAACTACTCCAGACTAAAGGATGGATTTGAACTTAGCCGTCCACGTGTCCTGATGGAATACAAAACAACTTGCAGATGGATATTTAGAAGGGTCAGCCCTAGAAGTTAGTCCTAGAAGGACATCGAGGTTAATGCTCCGAGTTATCTCCCTCAAGTTATTGGTCTTACCCCCGAAAACAAGTCTCGCATCGTGCCTTCGAGAGGAGACCTCGACATTCTAAAGATCTACCTTGGGGCTACTGATAAGTCCATGGTTCGTATTCTAGGACCTAATTCAGTCTCGGACCAGGGCCCGAGAAGGGTTGTGGGCTTGGGTTACGCAGAAGATGGATCCACGGGTCCATCAGTCCAAATCCTTATTAGGATTGCGTATATTCTGAATGTCCTACAAAGAATACTCTTCCTCTAAACATGGTAATACAACTGTTATCTCTATAAGAGTTGTATTCATACCATAATTACATATCTTGGTGATTTACGGATTGTAACCTTAATAAATACCAAAGGTTTGGTGTCTCTTTCTCAGAATACATACAATACGCCTTACGCACTTAACCTTCTCTAAGAAGTTTGCTAACTTGAGCGTCGAGTGTCTACCCCTAAGCCACCCCGAGGCTCTGTCTTGCAGGTCAGTTTGTGAGTTGTTTTCGTGATCAAGCGCGGATTCCAAACATCCATCATTACTCATAATTTCACATTATATATGGATCTTCAAATTTTTCTTTATACTTCATTTCATTTGTGTTCAACTATATATATATATATATATATATCAATTCTATGATGAGGTATCTGCAACTATTAAGGTTAAACCGATCCATACTCTCAAACAAGAAAACCTTGAAGCAAATTTTAATGCTAAACAGACTTTTAATGCTCAGTTCTCAACTTGACAAAACTCCCATCTAAGGCTAATATCATTCTCAATCTGAATAAATACCCACCGGTCTATTAGATACTAATTGTTAAGTCATTGGTCGTGGTACTTCTATAATTACCCTCATGTGATCTCAACTCGGTGGCTATCATCATCTCTCTCTGCTGCCTTTGCTTTGAAGACCTTATAAGCTTACCTGGTGTGGAGATAGTGGAGATAGTGTTTTTCTTTGATTGTACAATAACTTTATTTTGATGGTGACATTATTTTTCAAAATATTTTAATCTACAGGCTTTTAGGTCATGATGATGTTGGGTTTAACCTAGTGATTGTGGCGGTGTGGTGTGTCTAAACATTGCAGGCCATGTTCTCCTCACAACATCTACAAGTAATCTCAAAACATCAGTAATTGGCAAAACATCCACCAATCAATAATCAATTATCAGTAATTTCAGTAATAAGCGTTACGTAATAGTTTTATTTTCTGGAATTATTTTGAGAAAGTATAATTGTAGTTATAAACTGGAATTTTTTTTAGGGTACGTAACGCTTTTTATATTTTAAAAAGAGAAACATATCGCAAGCCTGGAATTATAAATGTGTATTTAAAAAATTTAGAAAGTATAATATTAATTTTAACTGAACTACACGGAATTGATATTTCATTTTATGAAAATGTTTCGAAAAAGGACTCGTATTCTCGGCCGGCTGTTTTACCTCCGTTGAATGTTTGCAGGTAAGTTTTATCTGTGCCTTTGTTATTGCTGAATTTCTGGGTATAATTAGAATTTTGTTTTGATGTTCTAAGGATAGTCTAATTGGGGCTTAGCTGCTGGTCTAATGTGAACCGTACACGTGAAATGGGGGTTTTTCCTTTTGCCACGCAATTTTCCTTTACCTGAAGTTTGTAGTAATCATGTATCTAAAAAGTAGTTTATCAGTAGTATGGCGTACTTTCTTGTAAGATTCATCGTTTACAAAAATGTATGAGATGATGTTTTGATGACAAGATTTTTTTTTTTGAAACCAAGCAGTAAAATATATATTGGGAATATTTGGTTTTTTAATGTATTTAATTATGATTTAATTAGTCATTTAATTCATGGGCAATTTTGTAATTGAATTTTAAATGATTTTATTTGAAATTTGTTTTTCTATTAGACCATAATCTGAGTATTCTACTATTTTTAATGATGCTAATTTACAATTTTATTCGATTCTGTATGTATCATTAACATTCATCTAGGCCTGTTTTCACTAGGCTTTCTTGATTTTCAACTGAGTTCAATTGAATTTGTTAAATATGTAATTTTGGACAATTCAAATAAAGTCTGCAATTTTTTAGCTACTCCGGAGTATCCCGAGAATAGCTACTCCGGCGTGATGATGAAAGAGGGGCCTTTGAATAGGAGAGAGAATAAGGATATATAGAGAGAGTTTTTATCTGATAGAACATACCTTTCTCCACAAGTCCAAAGCTGTATTTATAGTTGTGAGCGGTCAGCCTCCAGCCTAGAGGTAGTGGTCCTGTCCTTTTGTCCTTACCCGGAGACAGGTCATATTCATGTCCCCTTGTCCCCGGATAACGCCATTCTAGCTGACGTCATATGGACCGGGCTACACTCTGGGCCGGAGCCTAGATATGGGCCAGAGCCCATATCACCACTAACCCCCCGAGACATGGGATCCGTCCGGAAGAGCGATCCGGAGGAGGGATCCCGTGTCTCATCACGAACGCTTTTCTTTTCTTTGTCGGATCCGGACGGAGGCATGCAGTCCGTTCCGGGAGCGCAATACCTACCCAGGTGCGTCTGGGTACGCGCTCGCCGTTTGTACTTCTTGTGCGCGTGCTTTTAAGGCGCATTAATGAGGCGTGCTTGTTGTGCCATAAATGCGCTGTCAATTCAAAAAAAAAAAATTCTGTTTTCCTTTTCCAAATAAATTCCTTTTCTCTTTTTTCCAGAGAGCAATCATGTCGCCTCGGGACTCGCTCCCTTTTTTATCTGCTTTATGTCTATAAATAGTGAGTTGCTTCCATCATTTTCGTTTTTCACTTTTTTTCATCTCCTGTTTTTCATTCTTCTGTGATATCTCTGTTCACCCTCATCCCAAAATACTTCTTCTTTTTCATTCTTTTTCCTCCTTCAATCATAATGTCTGCTGAAGGTGTTGATGTCACGATAGGGATTAACCCTGAGCCAGAGATCGATGATCCGAAAGCCGGAGAGATTGTCAACATCGATACCACTGTCAAAGAGCTAGTTCGAGCTATGGTGGTTCCTTTTTCCGTCGACTCCCGCTTAACGCCGTTCACCGGGGACCATACCGCGGTCGCTGCCATCCCCCGAAGTCATTTTTTCTACGGGATCACTTTCCCCTTTCCCCAGCTGTTTTTGGACATCTTCGAGCATTATCAGATCTCCCCTGCTCAGCTTCAACCCAACTGTATCGCCGTCGTCCGGGCCTTCCTGCTGAACTGCTACCGGTGCGACATAACTCCGTCCCTCGACTTATTCCGGACCTTTTATCATTTGGATGCCACCAAGGACGAGAAGGTCTTCAATTTCCAGAAACGGAAGGGAGTGAAGGACTGCAGCAAGGGTCGTCATGACTACTATGCGAATTGGCAGAAGAACTACTTCATCTTCAACCTGGATAAGTATCCGTGCCCCGTGTGGAATGACAAGAGGGGGAAGGAAGACAAGGAGGTATTCCGTCCGGACGGCGTTGACGTGGCGGACATCAACAAACTGAGCCACAACCAGATCGATCTGAACAAGTTTTGGATCAACGGGTAGTACATCTTCCCACTGATGGCGTTTGAGGAGGCCGTTTATACCCGGTGCCGCTACTACTTCCCCCGGGACACTTCTTGTAAGTTTCTTTTCTTTTCACCCCTTGCTTTATGTTTCTTGTCACTTATCTCCTTCTGTTTGTTTGCAGTGTATCCTGAGATCGAGGCAGGTGTAGACCCTCAGTCCGGATCCACCAAGAACAAGAACACGGGCGGAAATCCTCCGCCCGGAACTACAAAAACCGCAGACAAGGAGAAACCAGCAACCGGTTCGGGGACCGGCATGAAAACCCCAACTACCGAAGAGACAGAGAAAGACAAGGAGAAGAAGCGGAAGCGCCAGTTAGCGCTGCTCGCGGAAGAGAAGGCCAAGGCGGAGGCCTTGAAGAACATCGCGGCTGCGTCCGCGAAACAGTCCTCCGTTTCGGGCGGCGGGGCTGGCAATCGGGCCGCCGCCATCACCCTTGAGGACCCTCCGTCCACCGATGAGGATGACGACCTCCCGTTGTCAAAGAAGCCGAGGAAGAAGATTCCGTCCTACCCCCATCGGACTGAAACGGGCCAGCATTCGTCCGCAAAACCGATCGTCCAGCAGGTGGAGATTCCGGACCTCTCTGCGAACAAGGACACTCCGGACAGTAGCTATACTTCTGGCCGGACCAGCCAGGTAAGACCTCATTTGTCGCTTATCTTTTGTCTATTTAGTAGATGGTTGTCTAATTTAACTCCTTGTAGGACTTTGCTGCTTATCTTATCGCTGCTCCGGGTGTTTCTGCGGCCATCAACAAGGCTTATCACGCCATGCATACTCAGCTATCCCAGAAGATAAGTGGGCTGCAGCGGATAAGGGGGAACCTGACCCGTGAGCTGGCTGCTGCAGAGGCCCGGTCAGCTGAGGCCGAGGCCCGGGCGACCAGAGCTGAGGCCCGGGTCCGGGAGCTAGAGGACCTTTCCTCTCCGGGTGCGCAGCGTGACCTGTGTGTTGCCTTCGCGGATAAGGTACTTCGGAGTGAAGCGTTCGAGAAGAACCTGCAGGGTCTTTGCCTCGAATCCAACAAGCTCGCAGCCCACCAAGTCTATAGGAAGATGCGAGGCTGGGTTCCGGAGGTCCGAAGGGAGGCGTTCACCAAGTTCTACTATCATCCGGACGCCCAGGCCCAATACAACCATGATCTGGACCAGTTTTACCGCGGAGGGGTCGAGAAGATGCAACCCTCCGTGCTATCGGTGTTTGAAGCTCGCCCGGAAGAGAGCCCGGCCTCGGTGTCCGCTGAGTCAGTCCGTGCCTTCAACGATGGGTTGGTGAACCTGCAAGTCGAGGTGCCCCCCGTCCCAGAAAGGACCAAACCGGAGTCTCCTGTCAAGGCCAAGTACCTTGAGGTGTTCCAGCTGTTCGGCTCTCCGGATGCCAATGAGGGCGAAGGCGACGATGGCCAGCTCAGGGATGACGAGGAAGAAGATGGCCGTCAGGATGACAATAACCGCAGCGAGGACTCCGATGTAGAGCGCACTCCTTAGCTTTTTATTTGTTCTTTGTAATAGCTCTTCATCCGGATAGGTCTGATCTTCTATTGTTTAGTGTAGGAAGGACAATAGCGAGGACTCGGATGGGGATGACAACCCTTCGGATGATGTAATCTTTCTTCCCTTTTATGAAACAAGTTTTTTCCTTCTTCCCATACTTGTGTTTTATTTTCTCGTATTCATTGTATTTTTACTTGTCCGCAGCCCCGAGGTCCGACTCCGGTTCTCCGGACCGGTGACTCGCATGACCATCGTTCGCCAGCTAGCTCTCATTCTACGAGCCCTCCGTGCCCTAGGTGCGCGGAGTTGGAGGCGGAACTTTCCGGATGGACGATGGGTGGGGAGCGAACTCGCGAGCTCTTCATCCGATCCGGAATGGAGTCCCTAATGGAAGAGTTTCAGGATATTCCCGCTTTGGCCGCTTGCCTCCGAGAGATATCAGAGGAGTTCGGCACTCTGTCCCAGTGTCGGGATTTTGCTCGAGAACGGATCAATGCAACCAATGACGCGGATGAGACAATCTCCATGTTGCAAGCGGAGCATGAAGACTACAAAGCCAAGCTGAAAACCGAGTTGGATTTAGTTTGGTCCTTGCTTCCATTCTATGCCGAGAAGTTGAAGTGGCTGGCCAGCCGGATGGATTTTCAACGAGATTATTTGAAGCTGGAAGAAGAAAATCAAGTGCTTGCCGGCCGGGTGATGGTCCTCCGGGAGAATCTGATGACCTTGCAACTTTCATACCAATTGACCGGACTACGCCTCGGACTCGTCACTCCAACCATATACCGCAACTTCCCTCGTGATGTCAGTGCTCTGATCGTCCGGATGTTTAAGTTGGGGTGGAACGATCGGGAGTCTCCATACCGTCCTGCATTCGAGGAGGCTGTTGAATGGTGGAAACGAATGCATGCCGACAGTTCTCTCCCTCCTTCGCTGACCTTCATTCCGAGTCAGGTGGCGATAGACTTCACCTTCGAGAGGTATACTGGCATCCAAGTTTCCGTCGATCCGGAAGAGTCTGCCCGTCGCGTAGAGCGGCTCCGTCAAGATGCCTCCATCATCCGTCCCTTTATCATTAGGGAGTTAGCCGAATTGGCGAGGCGACGTCAGGCTCGTCTCCGGGGGGTCCAGAATGCCCGTCTCCGGGGGAGTCAGCATGCTCGTGGCGGGAACAGTCGGAGTCTCAACTGTGTCCTTAACCGAATGGCGAGGGGAAGGGGTGCCCAGCAGGCAGCAAGGGGAAGGGGAAGGGGAAGAAGTACTCAACCAGCGCGCCGTCCCCAAGTCCCCGTTCGGATTCGCTCTCCTTCGCGATATCCAAGCCAAAATCCCTTCCGTCCGTCTCGAGCTGGTCCTCCGGCCAAGGGCAAAGGGAAGGCCAAAGTCACAAAGGAGACCATGCAGTCCTCCGATTCTGACTCTGACGGAATCTTTGGCTCCGATCCGGATGGAGCTGGTCCATCGGAACTTTCGCCCATTCCTCCCTTTCCGTATCGAGGACCAGTGGGTCAAAGCAGTGGGAATGAGGTCCACAATCTTGAAGACGACACTCCGGAGCGGACTCCTACTGCCCTGAATCAGGAAAGGGCTCAAGACCCAAGGCCTCCGTCTCCAGAGAACGGAGCTATGTTACCTCCAACTCCGGAGCCTCCTACTCCGGAGCCCACCTCTCCTCCTGTCGATTGGGACATACCTTGGCCCAAATAGATAGGTTTTATTTTTCTTTTGTATCTGCGTCCGTCCGGACGTAGCAGATTGTACAATTGTATCATTTATTCAAATGTGATTTCTTTGTATGTCGAGATAGCTTATTCAAGCGTTTTTCCTTGTTGTTTGATCAAACCGTTATGTCCATTTGTTTTGCTCACCTCTGTTAGTTTATTCAAACACTTCGGAGGATTTTATTTGTTCGTCTTTGCTCACTCCGTCCGTTTGTCCAAACGATTCGGAGGATTCTAATCGTGCAGAATTGAAAAATAGTACATAGTAAAATTGAACAAGTATAAAATTTGACAACTCTTCATTCAAATAATCGGACTACGGCTAGACATACCCTTTGTCTAAATGCGGCCGGAGCCAAGTACATAGTAAATAGGACGGAACGGAATCCTAGGCTCAACCCTAGCCAGAGGACCCGGAACTACATACTTGTTGAAAAGAAAAGACGGTTTAAAGAACTTTATCGGAAAGCATACCTATTCAGGATGCTCCATAAAACCTTCGCAAGTTGGTGATGTTCTACCTTCTGGGGATTGCACGTCCGGACTGATCCGCTAGCTCATAGCTCCCACCCGGATATGAAGCTGTGACTCGGTACGGAGCTTCCCAGTTTGGTGCCAGTTTGCCAGTGGCCTCCTTCAGACTCTTATCATTCATCCTCATCACCCAATCTCCGGGGACGAACGATTCCTTCCTGACACGCTTGTCGTGGTAACGCTTCATCCGCTCCTTAACCTTGGCCTCATGCAGCGCTGCCTGCTCTCGTCTTTCCCCAGCAACCTGCTTGATCCGAGCGGAGAGCTCCGTCCGGCCTGGTCTTCATCCCAAGTGAGGGTCCGGAGACTGGGGACTCCCACTTCAGCTGGTATGACTGCCTCCGCCCCGTATACCAAACTGTATGGCGACTGGCCCGTGGCAGATCCTTCGGTTGTCCTGTATGCCCAAAGAACGCTTGGTATCTCGTCGACCCAGTTTCCTCGTGCCCCCTGTAAACGAGTCTTCAGCCCGTTCACCACTGTCCGGTTAGTAACTTCCACTTGTCCGTTGGCCTGTGGGTGGTAGACAGATGTGAGTCGCTGTGTAATTCCGTACTCCTTGCACCAGGATCGAAACGGGTCATTCTCAAACTGAGCTCCGTTATCCGTGACGATATACTTGGGGATTCCGTAACGGCAGATGATGTTCTTCCAACAAAACTTGACGCAAGTGCTGCCACGGATGTTTGTAAGGAGTTCAGCCTCCACCCATTTGCTGAAGTAATCGATTGCCACTATCAGGTACTTGAATCCTCCTGGAGCGGAGGGGAAGGGTCCAACCAGATCGATGCCCCATCTATCAAAAGGCCACGAGCCAGTGATCCCGACCCTTTCTTCTTGCGGAACATGAATGAGCGGAGCAAACCTTTGGCACTGTACACAGGAGTGGACGTACTTCTGCGCCTCTTCGAACAGGGTCGGCCAGTAGTAGCCCGTGCACATTATCTTTCTCGCTATGGTCCGAGCTCCCTGGTGACTGCCGTTCGGTCCTTCGTGCATCTCCTTCACAATCCAAGCCGCCTCGTCCGAGTCCACGCACCTTAACCACGGCTGGAGATATCCTTAACCACGGCTAGATAAGTCTTATTATGACGGTGCTTTCTGTCGGATTTTCCGTGCCAATGCTTTGTCTTCCGTGAGCTTTCCGTGCTGCAAATAGTCGAAGAAGGGGGCCATCCATGACTCCTTTTGCACCTCCACTGCTGCCACTAGTGGGACGTCATAACTCCGGGCGGATAGGGTCTCCATCATCAAGTTGCTCTCCGCGTCCGGCTTGATCTCAGAAGAGGCAAGTTTGCTCAAGGCGTCCGCCTTACCGTTGTCCTCGCGAGGGATCTGTGTTACGTTAATGCCACGAAACTTGGCCAATAATGGCTTAACCGCCTCAAGGTACTTCTGCAAACTCCGTTCCTTCGCCTCATATTCTCCGTTCACCTGCTGAACCACTATCTGAGAGTCGCTGTATACTTCAACGTCCGTGACCCCTATCTCCAATGCCAGCCGAAGTCCAGCCAGGAGTGCCTCGTACTCTGCCTCGTTATTTGTTGCTCGGAAACCGAACTGGATAGCATACCTGTACTCCATTCCTTGTGGGCTGGTAAGCAGGACTCCAGCCCCGCCCCCATTAGCATGAGACGACCCGTCCACATGCAACTTCCATCTGTCGGAGGGTGGTTCTAATCCGGACGGCTCTCCTGAAGGTTCGGTCATCTCTACCAAAAAGTCCGCCAGGGGATGATACTTGATCTCGTGCTCTCCGAGCTCAACTGCCCACTTCATCATCCGACCCGAGGCTTCCGGCTTCAGCATGATCTGTCTCAACGGATGATCCGTCAGAACCGTGATCGGATGGCCTTGGAAATATGGTCGGAGGCGCCGGGAAGCATGGACCAACGCTAGTATCAGCCTTTCCAAAGCAGTGTACCTTGTCTCCGGACCTTGGAGTGCCCTGCTCACAAAGTAAACCGGACGCTGTACCTTACCATCTTCCCAGACCAGAGCAGAGCTTATAGCGTGTTCCGTCGCCGCTATGTAGAGGAAAAGCTCTTCTCCGGGCAACGGCTTGGATAGGGTGGGGAGGCTTGCTAGGTGAGCCTTGAGATCCGTGAATGCCTGGTCACATGCCTCCGTCCACTCGAACGGCTTAGCCCTGCGGAGTATGTTGAAAAACGGGAGCTGCTTCTCAGCCCCCCGAGCGAGAAATCGGCTCAGAGCGGCCAGCGACCAGGTCAATTTTTGCACGTCCTTCACCCCCCTCGGAGGAGGCATCTCCATAAGGGCCGATATCTTTTCCGGATTGACGTCGATTCCTCGAGCTGACACCATATAGCCAAGGAACTTCCCTGCTCCTACTCCGATGGTGCTTTTTCCGGGGCTGAGCTTGAGATTCACCGTCCGGAGCACGTCGAACATCTCCCGGAGGTCGGACAAAAAAGACTCGTACGTCCGGCTCTTGACCACCATATCATCAACATAGACCTCCAGGTTCCGCCCCATCTGGTTCCGAAACAGCTTGTCCGCCATCCTTTGGTACGTCGCACCTGCGTTTTTCAGTCCGAAAGGCATTTTCCTGTAACAAAAAGTACCAAAGTCAGTGATAAAAGATGTTTTGGGACGGTCATCCTTGGCCATCGTAATCTGGTGATACCCCCGGTGCGCGTCAAAGAATGCCAACACTTGGTAACCAGTAATAGCCTCGACCAGCTGATCAATGGAGGGGAGTGGATAGCTATCTTTCGAACAGCATTTGTTTAGGTCTGTGAAGTCAATACACATTCTCCAAGAGCCATCGTGCTTCTTCACCAGAACTGGGTTTGCAATCCACTCCGGGTAGGATATCTCCTCCACGATTCCGGCACTCAACAATCTACCCACCTCCGCCCGGATCTCTTCCACGCGTTCCGGGGCGAGGGGCCTCTTCTTCTGCCTGATCGGTTTCAGCTCCGGAAAGACATTAAGCTTGTGGACTGCGATCTCTTCCGGAACGCCAGTCAAGTCCTCCGTCCCCCAAGAAAACACATCCTCATACTCTGCCAACAGGCTTCGTAACTCCATCTTAACGTCGTCCGGCATGTTCTTCCCCACACTGACTACCCCCTTCTGTCCAACCATCATATCCTCCACTTCATAAGATGGTGCTTCTCCATGGATGGCTCCTACCAAGTCTTCTTTGGCTTTTCCCTTGTCCGAGGCGGACAGCTTGGGTTGGCCCTCCCCAGACCGGGCATCATTGATGGCGGTCAGCATGCAACTCCGGGCGGTTTGCTGGTGGCCCCGGACGGATGCGATACCGTTTTCTGTCGGGAACTTCATAATCAAGTGGAAAGGCGAACATATGGCCCGTGCCTGTGATAGCCCAGTCTTCCAATGATCATGTTGTAAGGGGAAACAGCATCAATGATGGCGAAATTACACTCCACCGTGGCCCGCTTCGTTGGGTCCTGGAAATCCGTCAAGGTGACTTTCAGAGGGATGACTCCGAGCGGATGGACGGTCCGTCCAGTGAACCCTGAAAGGGGGGTCTGACAAGGTTTTAAATTTTGTCGCCCAATTCCTAGGTGATCAAAGCATTCCGCGAACATAATCTCCACACTGCTACCGTCATCTACGAACACTCGTTTGATCAGTACTCCTTCGACGTCTGCTATTACCACCATTGGATCCGAATGGGGAACCTGTGGGGGTACCGGATCCTCATCCGAAAAGGTGATAGTCTCACTTGGTTTGAACCTCTTTTCTTGTATCTCACCCGGAGGCACGTATCTGCTTTTGGCCTTGATCGCCGTCATAGAACAGAGTCCGTCGCCAACGATTCCGTTTATCACATTGATCATCCGGGGCTGAGCTGGGGGTTGTGCTGGTGCGGCCTGTCTTGGTGCCGGGTTTGCCGGGTTAGCTTGGTTTCCCCCTCGGGGGCGATTGTTCCTATTTCTTTTCCGACCCGATCCGGCTGCAACTGCCGGGGCTTGTGCCGGGCGTCCAAGTCCTTCTCCCGCCACGCAATCTCGTAACTGGCCCGCTCCAATCAACCTTTCAATGTCCGAACGAAGCGCCCTACATCCCTCTGTGGTATGTCCGTGTGACTTATGGAACTCACACCACTTGTCCGCGTTTGCTGGTGCTGGTACGCCAACAATGGGTTGCGGATCCGTAAACAGGCCTCGGTGAACCGCGAGGATCTCCGTACGGGTCTTTGAGAGAGGGGTGTAGGTCGGACGGGCAATGGCTGCCGGTGCTGGTGCTGTTGTCGCCGGGGCGGGTACTCGTCTGGTTTGATCCGTCCGAGCAGGAGTCCGTGCAGCGGTGGTTTGGGTCCCCGTCACTGTGAGAGACCTTTGCTCGAAAAAGCCCACTGTTGTCATCCGGACTTGGTTAGCGTCGTGAACCGTACAATGCATCTCCACCACCAACTGGAGGTGATAGTATGATGTAGGCAATTCTTCATGAGCTCGATGTAGAAGGTGTTGTCCCTCAGTCCGTTGACGAAGTTGTGGATTATGGCCTTCTTCTGCAAGTGCCGGTCCACCACATTCATCGTCGCAGCTATGTACCGGGTGTAGAATTCCCAGGTAGTCTCCGTCTCCAGCTGCCTCATTGCCAGGACCGTAGCAAGGTTCACAAATGTGTGTTTCATAGCAGAATAGCGCCGGACCAGAGCAATGGCGAAATCCCAAAAATATCGGAGCGTACCGTTCGGCAGACCCTTGAACCATGTCAAGCAGTTGCCTCGCAGGTATGAAGGCACCATTTTACATTGCAACTCTTCCGGAATGTCCCTAGCAATCATGATACTTGCATAAGTATGAACAAACTCCTCCGGATCACCTTCTCCGTTGTAGGTAGGTAGTCCGTCCGGAGCTTTGGTTCCGGCTGGCCACTTGAAACTCAACACCTCCGGAACCCAAGGTGACTGTGGCCCGATCCCATTCCGTCCGATTAGGCGATTAAGACGGTCTTCAATGGAATCCGGACATAAAGGTGTTTGAAAACCGAAACCTCCGGGAAATCCTCCTCCGGCAGGCGGCATCCCAAACGTCATCTGCTGCTGACCTCCGGGTCCTCCGGCAGGTTGCATCCCAAACATCATTTGCTGTTGACCCCCGGGTGCACCCATCCCATAGCCTTGCTGGGTACCGTATCCCTGCTGGGTTTGTGCTCCCCAGTAAGGTGGTGCATTCGGATTCAAACCAGCGGTCTGCTGTTGATGTCCGCCCGGAAATGGGTTTAGGTTTGGCGCCCTTGGTTGATCCGGAGGCGGCTTATCCGCTTCAACTCGTTGAGCTGCCTTCCACTCTTGGAACTGTTGATACTCCGTCATGTTTGTCCTCAGGATGTTGCCTCAAAGTCCGGAATCATGACGCTTACGCTCCTCCCGTCCGGCCTTTCGCCCAACTCGGGGTCTAATTGACCGGCTCTGAGCATCGTCTTCCGTGCTATACCCTTCAGGAGACTCCTCAGGTTCATAATCCTCGGCTTCATCCGAGTCGGATCCCTCAGGATGACCCGGATCAGGCGTTTCTTCTAGGTTGTCATCCCCTTCCGACGACGCCTGGTCATTAAACTGATTCTGGTTCCGTGCCTCGCGGGCCGCTCGCAGTCGCTCCCTAGCCTCGCGCTGTATATCAGCCAGAGTCCGTTCGGGAACCTGCTTCTTCCGTTGCCAGGCGTTGTCGCCGACGCTCCTCAGCCGCGGCCCTCTTCTCTGCTGCCGCCTGTTTGGCCTGGAGAGTCCGTTCCTTCTCGGCTGCTATCTTCTGAGCCCTGACTGTAGCGGCTTTTCTGGTTTTTGGCCCTCCTCCCGCTTCCTCCTCTGCCGGGAGAGGGTTCTTTCTCGGTCGTCCGCGCGGCATGGACGTGACTTGTAACTGGAAATATTTTTTAGGTCCCACTGGGCGTGCCAACTGATGCTACCAGCTTCCAGTCCCGGTTCGGATGATGCTGAGTCTCCGGCCCGGATGAGGCTTTGTCCGTGCTCCGCGCGCTCTCACCTAAAGACCTGCAAAACAACGCCCCGGAGTATCCCGAGGATAGCTACTCCGGCGTGATGATGAAAGAGGGGCCTTTGAATAGGAGAGAGAATAAGGATATATAGAGAGAGTTTTTATCTGATAGAACATACCTTTCTCCACAAGTCCAAAGCTGTATTTATAGTTGTGAGCGGTCAGCCTCCAGCCTAGAGGTAGTGGTCCTGTCCTTTTGTCCTTACCCGGAGACAGGTCATATTCATGTCCCCTTGTCCCCGGATAACGCCATTCTAGCTGACGTCATATGGATCGGGCTACACTCTGGGCCGGAGCCTAGATATGGGCCAGAGCCCATATCACCAATATATTGGGAATATTTGGTTTCTTAATGTATTTAATTATGATTTAATTAGTCATTTAATTCATGGGCAATTTTGTAATTGAATTTTAAATGATTTTATTTGAAATTTGTTTTTCTATTAGACCATAATCTGAGTATTCTACTATTTTTAATGATGCTAATTTACAATTTTATTCGATTCTGTATGTATCATTAACATTCATCTAGGCCTGTTTTCACTAGACTTTCTTGATTTTCAACTGAGTTCAATTGAATTTGTTAAATATGTAATTTTGGACAATTCAAATAAAGTCTGCAATTTTTTAGAAGAAATTGATATTTTAGATCGAAATTCAGGCAATTAAATAATAAGAATTTTTTTCTAAAAGCTAAACAATTTTGATTGAAATTGAAAATGATTTTAAAAAATAAGCATTTTATTTTAAAAAATAGATATTTTAGACTAAAATTCAGACGCTTAAACAGCAGGTATTTTATTTTAAAATATTTTAGACTGGAGCCGAAGGTATTTTATATGCTAAAACTCCAAATAGCTATACACCCTTTTTGTACCAAGTGCCGGATTCATCATCATATTTCAATCTTTCACTTTCTAGTTACAGTCCAGTTCCCAGAATCCAAAGACACACAAATATATATATGTAGAGACTATTTCTTCATCTGGAAAGGGATCAGTTCAATCAGTTGGATTAATGGAAGATAAATTCCCAGATTCACCAACTAAATCATCCACCAATAATAAATACAAGAAATGGCTCTGATCTGTGCTAGCAGGTCTCATGCTAGCCATGGTGGCAGCCGCGGTCGGAATGACTCTGTGGCATTGGTATCAAAAATGGGAGCGTGCGCACCGGCGACACCCTTATCTTCACCGGCCCTCCACCTCTGTCGACGACAGATATGTCGAGGCTCTAGCCGTTGCTATGGAATTTTTTGATGTTCAGAAATGTATAGAATATTTCACTCATATTCTGTCTAGTGTATATATAAAATGGCATGACATCATATGAAATGGTCTTTGTTTGCAGCTGGTAAATTGGTGAGTAACAGAATCGAGTGGAAGGGAGATTCAGGTTTACAAGATGGGAAAGAAGAAAACCTAGATCTATCAAAAGGAATGTATATATGATGCAGGAGATAACATAAAGTTTGGGTTTCCAATGGCATTTACTGCAACCATGTTGTCATTGTCCATTTTAGAGTATCAAAGCCATATGCAACTGGCGAAGAAGCTTGATTACGCTCTCGATTCCCTGAAATGGATCACTGATTACCTCATCAACGCGCATCCATCAGAAAACTTACTTTTCATCCAGGTATGTAATAATTTGATATCTGATAACGCTGATTTGACCATCTGATTGTATTACCATCTGAGTTGAACAAAATCCTGACTCGGGCAGCAGGTAGGTGATCCTAAGGTGGATCACGGGTGCTGGGAGCGGCCCGAGGCCGTGTCAGAAGTCTGCCCGCTCACAGCAGTGAACACGACATATCCAGGCACTGATGTTGCAGCAGAGACTGTAGCTGCATTAGCATCTGCATCTCTAGTTTTCAAGTCCACCAACGCTGGATACTCCCGAGTTTTGCAAACTGATGCCAAACAGCTCTTCAGTTTTGCTGATACATACCGAGGTTGGTACAGTGCCAGCATTCCAGCAGTCCAGAAATACTACATGCTCATCTGGATATGGCAACGAGATCCTGTGGGTCGCGGCTTGGCTCTACCACGCCACACGAGACTCATGATACCTTACTTATGTTACTGTCTCGAATGGAGAATCTTATGCTAACTGGGTGATGCAGCAAGTTGACTTTAAATCAATTGCATTGCAGAATCAAAACATATTTTCCTCATGCTTCCTGAGTTGATATTAGCACGCTTTCTTATCATATTTAGGCTAGCATAACAGAAACAGTGATGCACAGAACATTTCAAATTTCATAAATAAGGAGCACATTACAAATTTATCAAGCAAACAAAAAAAAAGAGCAATCCATATTTTTAAACACAGCAAAGTAACATATTTTTATTCTTCAGGCTTACATGAACCTCACGTAGGCTTTCAAAAATCATAGTATCAGCCGTGCAGCCATATAATGAGCTCAAATAATTTAAAGGTAAAAAATTAACCTTAAAAATGTAATCTCCAATATTTTGAACCAACTCATGATCCAAAATATTCAAAATACTTGCAACCTGAATGAAACACACAATAAACATGAGCTGCATTTAAAAAATGATGAAATTTCTACCAACCTAGTTTATCAAACTTTCAATGCAAATGCTAATCTCGTGTCTTAGTCGAACATTTAAACCTATGTTTAAACATGGCAGCAGTGATGTTTAAACATACATATGCAGAACGTAAATGTAAAAGAACACGAGAATTGTTCATGCGGTACAGTGCTAAAACACCTACATCCGCGGGGCCTTGCCCAGTCCAGAAACCATTCACTAGATAATCAATATAATTACAGAGTCCTCAACTTTAAACTATCTATGACTTATCTGTCTTGTGAATTTGTGAGCACCTCTCACGTGCCGGTCAATGTCAAGCTCCTCACTTGACTAGGTCGAACTCCTCACTCAACTTTCTATGACTACCTCTCCCGAGATTTCAAGGCGTATGGTTTCCAGACTCCGGTGAAGGCAGAGGCTGTTGATTGGTCGACTCAAGCTCCTTCGAATGTAAAGCTATTCTGGATGCAGAATACTTTCTATGACATGCTTCTGACATGCTTCTGACATGATATTTAGTAATAACATGATAAATGTAGGCAATATGTATAAGAAAATCAATTTTTTAGCAAATAAGAATGAATAAAATCGTACCTCTGGTATATGACAAAGTTGTGTCGGTAGAATTGATTATTTTGGTTGGGGATGGTCTACCTTGTTTGTCCCTCTCCTACCCACAACAACAGAACTCGGCAAATTGAACAAGCCCAACTGAATATTGACATTAATTGCAAGAATATAGGGAAAAATGTGGTTGGGAATTCATTGCAAAACTTACCAATCTTTTACATGCAATTAGTGGCTAGTTCCACTTTGTTTTGACACAATTGATGTTTCGAACATGTATGGGATGAGATATGGAGATTTGATGTGAAGAAAGGTGAGAAGATTTGAGAAGATGTGCAAAAGTTTGAACTTTTGAAGATTAAACCCGTAAGAAGTGATGGATAAGATGCCAAAAGTGTTGTGTTTTTCTGATCTATAACGTGTTTACTTTATTCTAGCTTTCCTTCTTGCGATATCGGAACTCTCTCGTTACACCTGACGTGGCTATTTACGATATCGTTGCGTGCTCATGTGATTGCCTTTTATGGTCTACTTTATCCTTCTAGCGAGATCGTAACTGAAAAGCTGACATAAAGTACGTTACTAGGTTGTTGCGATTTTGTTACTCATACTCGCCAGAACCCTACTTATGATAATCATTTTTTTAAAAAAAAATGCACTCAAACAATTTTAAATCACGATTTAAACGATTTAAACGAAATGATGGTATGGAATAAGACACTAATCATTCTATTGTAAGAATAATTTTCATTTGTTCCGTCGTATGCTGATGTATAACGGGGTAGGGATTTGTTGACTTAATCTGCAATTACACAATTTGAAAGAGTTTTTAGAAACTTAGTCTTTAATTGTAAGACAATAAGAAACTCTACACATCATGTGTACGCTTGAAAACGCTATCCATCGCTTACCTTTAGAGACAACAGCATAGTAGAGCTTCACACATGAACTACATATATATATATATATATATATATATATATATATATATATATATATATATATATGCGCAGTTCACGTGCATTTGATTAGAGATACTTAGTTTATTACAACTCATTTATGTGATTTCAAGCACGGATCTGGAATTAAACAAAGTATAATGCACACGTTCACTCACCAATTGTCATCACTCATCATACTACCGAGTATCGCTTAATAACATTGCATGCTGATGTACTAAGATGTACTCTGCTTGACATAATGTAATGATCGATATTTTCCAAATTGAGTATTATACTGTTTATATATAAAATGTACAAATTTTAGAATATGATAGTGCGTTTAAAAATTTAAACCGAATTATTGATGTTTTACATAGAGTTATGTCATACTGCTTATGGACAAAGATGTACTCTACCTGGGTTAATATCATGAAATATATTTAACAAATAGAGTATTATACTGAATCTATATAAAATATATATATGTTAGAATGTGAAATTGCTAAAAAAAATTAAAAAGTTTTATTTTTTATTTACAATCTAATTAGCTTCTGTGGTAGCGAAATCGCTAGTGTACACGTTACCACAGTTAAACCCTAAACCCTAAACCCACAAACCCACATAACCCAGCACTGTCGATTATCTCAAAATTATTTAATGAAAATGGAAAAGTGGTGCTTGAACCAGAGATCAGAGGTTTAGTGGTATCACTTACTATACCATTTTACCATAGAGTTCACGACCAGTGCAATATTTAACTTTGTTCAATCTTAAATATTTCTCTTTTTACCAACACTTATGGACAGTAGAGTATTACCACTTATATATATTCTTCTTTCTGGATATTTAAATTCTTGACCTAATGAACTGATTATTACAATATTTTTCCAGTGTCCTCATCAGAGATTTGAGCCTCCTCTCCGTTGTATTTCTCGATCTGGTCTCTTCTTTCAGGTTAATGTCCAACTCAATCAACTTTCAAATATTCAAAAACAACTTATGAACCATTTGCTCACATATCGAACTCAGAGAAATACATTGAGAAAGAAAAAACCTTGTATTCCATTCACTCCTGAGCACATTAGTCATTATACTCGAGAATTTTCATTAGCTGATTCGATGTGCTGGAAAATTTCTGTGAGATGAGTGTAGGCTTGTGTGTGCGCGTCGGATAATGTTCTGATCTGAGTAGATGTGCCGGAGAATGTTATTACCTAAGTGCGGGTGGTGGTGAAAATTAGTTTTTCGGCAAAGAAGTTGTGCCAGAGGCGGGACTGGATGATAGAGTGGCGCTGGACAATGTTGATGGCGGAGATGGGGCGGCCACTGGCGTGTTTAGGTGGTGGGTTGTGGCAAGGTGAGTTTTCCGGCGTAGTTCAAAGAAACTACTATTGTGTGTCTTGTTGGAATGGGTAGACAGAGAATTCAACCCAAATTTATTTCATGGGATCGACTTCCCCAAGTTTCTCCTATATTTTGATTGGTTAGAAATAGTAGAGATTGACAACATGCATGCCATAATTATTTAATGGAAAAGGAAAAGTGGTGCTTGAACCAGAGAGAGCAAAGGTTCAGGAGTGGTACCACATGCCACGACTATACAATTTTACCCTAGAGAGCATGGGAACGGATATAGTATTTAGCCTTGTTTAATCTTGGAATCTTTCTCTTGTTCCTAGCATTTGTGGGTGTGGAATATTACTGGTATATACATTCATCATCATGGATATTTGAATCCATGACCTACTGAGGTGTTGAGAATATTACACTTATTTATTAACATAATTAAGAAAAATTAATGTGAAGAATATGTAAGAAAATGAGCGGCTATGGCTTTTTTGAAAGTACTCACATAATTATGTATTTGAAAAAAATGTCCATGTACCCTTGACTACTTGTCTAGCTATGTGCTTATGTAGCCCATTTAAGAAAGTGTCTGCATATCACTTGATTGAAGTTAACTTCTTATTTCATATCTCTAAAATCACAAATTCAATGTAAAACTGAATTATATTTTAAATAGTATCATTAAATACAACACCAATTGTATCAAATAAGATTTTGTGTGGGATGGGCATGTGTGTGTGCTTCAAACATCAAATTAAATGAGTCATACCAAAAAATGTATATGAATTACCTATATGTATATGAATAATTTATAAATTTAACCTAGATTGTCTGATTCATATGTTTAAATTGACAAAAATGATTTTACTTTCTTACAAACTTTATTCTATCATCAGGAATATATGGCTTCATGAGTTAGCTAGATCCCCTCCATATCGCACTCCAATCTGAAACTATTTTCATTAGTTTCCCCACTAAAAAGTCGGGGTAAGTTTTGAGGGATAATAGAGAGCGCAAGTAGTAGTTGACTCCAAATGAATTTGAAGGCCGGCTAACGGCGTTTTGGCAGAGTGATGTCGAATAATCCTTGGGAATGTTCACTTTCGTTCACCCACTTTCACTGGTTGAATATGGATGAAATCTAAGGTTCTTGCTCAGGTTTATTATCTAAATATATATCAATAAAAAATTGTATTATCATAAATTTAAGTGCAAAAATGAATAAAATTAGTAACATGTCCCTGAAAATATCATTAACTGTCACTGGGTTAGACTTTTGTGTGTGCATGTGTGCGTGGGTGCATGTATCAAATCAAGTAGATTTTCTCACTAATCATATCAATGAACACACATTATTTTAATGAAATATAAAAATATTCTACTACTACTACTTTTATACTCCCACTGCTGTTACTTTGCCACAGAAGTTTTTGCCAAAATTACGTTAACATGAATTTTTACTAATGCATATTAGTGTAATATAGTTTTGAAATGAATATAACATATTCTTTGCAAAGATAAAAATTATAAAGTTGATGAATAAATAAAATTAAATTTATCACTGATCAAGCATTTTATTTACTACTTTTCTTGCCAAAAAGCAACTAAAAGCGGAGGGAGCTATGTAAGTGTACATAATCATCAATTTTACAAGAAATCATGTCCACCCTACGTGAGTGTTTTTTTTTTTTTTTTTTTAAAATGTCGATTTGATCCTTCTAGGCCTGACATGTAAGTCAATTGTTCATTATTATTTTAGATGAGTACTCTTATTTTTCTTGGTGAAATTTATCGCTCACTAGCTAATAACTATTTCAACTTTTATTTAATTGGTCATATTTAAATCTTCAAACGGAATTATAAACTTTAGACAGTTTTTTCATGAAACTTAAGTACAATACTAATAAATGATTAAATATAAATACATATCACATTTACCATCAAATTTATCAAATATTCTAATATATATACTCATAAATAGTTTCACGTCATATATATAGATCTTCAGATTTCCTCAAATCCCCCAAAATTTTCTTTTTGTCGAATTGAAGCGAGTAATCCATAGACAGATAAATTAATGTTCATTTCCATTTTGTTTTTTTTGGGCCTAACAAACCTTTCTCAACTTCCTCTGTTTTAAATGTTAAAATCTTTTAATAATTCCAAAGGGTTTTCTATACGTACGTCTCTAGATATTTTTTTCGTGTTTGCCTGCTTTAATTTACATCAAGAAATATACTTTTCCTAATTTCAATTGAATTAGTGCAAGATGAAATCAATGCATTCCAATTTATTATAACTAGTTTTAATGTCTATTGTGCAAAATTCGTGCAAGATTTATAGTGTGCAAATAGATGATGAAAAGCACCATTATTCATTAAGTATATTTTGCAAAAAAATGACACTTTGCGCCTTGATTAAAAAAAACACTAACAACTGATAATCTTTAAAATTGTTATTATAAATAGCTATAAAAAGATCTTCTTTAACTACATTAATACTCGTACACGACATATATATACCCTTCCATTAGTAATTTAGCTTGTTTGGGAATACTGAAAAATAAAATCATCTTTAATTGCAAAGGAAAATATAATGTTCATATTCATATGCACATGAAATCATGAATCTTAAACCAATATATACCTATATATGTATATATATATAAATTGATCTCACGAGGCGGAATTCGAATTTAAAATACAACGAATCTTAACAGTGCATCTTAACAGTGAAGTTGACTGGGAGTCTGCTGAATCTGATGCTGTTACTATTCATTATGTACCTCTAAAGCCTAATATTAATCATGTATTCGAGAGAATACTTCAGTTTGGTATTAAGGTAAATGTAGATGCTGCTTGGGTAAATGGCAAAGCCGACACTGGTATAACTATTAGAGATGTTCATGATTCCTTTATCCAAGCTAATGCCTGCTATATAGACTCAGAAACACCACTCCTAGTTGAAATTCTTGCAAATGAGATTGGAATTAAAAATGCTCTGTTTCTCACTAAATTTAACCTAAATTTTCGGGTCTATATGTTTAAATTGAAAAACACAATCTTATTCACTTACCAACTTTGTTTTATCATCAGGAAATATATGGTTTTCATGAGCTAGACCCCCTTCATCTCGTAGTCCAATTCCGCAACTATTTTCATTAATTTCCCATTAAAAAGATGGGGTAAGTTTTTGAGGGATTGATGGAGAGCGCAAGTAGCGCGTGACTCCGACTGGATTTGAAGGCCGGCTAGCGGCATTTTAGCTGAGCGATAACGAATGGGACTGTCCATATGTACTTTCATTCACCCGCCACTTTCTCTTATTAAATCCGAGTAAGATTTGAGGTTCTTGTTCAGCTTTAATATCTAAATATATCACTAATGAATTATCTTATTATAAATTTAGTGTAAAAGTGAATAATAATATAAACATGTCCCTGAAAATATCATTAATTGTACAATAGGAACTGTCATTGAATCAGACTTTTGTGTGCGTGTGTGGGTGTTAGCGTCAAATATCAAATAAAATAGATTTTCTCACTAATCAAATCAACAAACACACATTCTTTAAATGAATTTAAAAACATTCTCCTACTACTTATATACTCCCATGTTCTGTTATTTTGTCACAGAAGACTTTTCCAAAAATATTTTGAATATCAATTTGTACTATTATATGAGTAATAATACATACTAGTGTAATATAGTTTTGAAATCCATATAACACATATTTTCAAATATTAAAATTATAACGTTGATTAATAAATATAATTAAGATCATTGCTGGTCAAACATGTAGTTCACTATTCTCCTTATCACAAAATAACGGAAAATTAAGGTTTAGAGCTTTCTATGGGCATAAATCTTTCTTCTGGGTAAACTATATATCACCACAACAATTGACACAATGACTGATATATATCGAAAGTATTTTGTATTAATTTGTTATACTTTTGGTAAACATTTTTTTATTACAGAATATAGAATTAAATTAAAAACCAAAAATATAAATTAAGTCGGGCGTGTGCAACGCACGACAGTTGCACTCATTTGATCCTTTTCACAACTAATGATCTGGCAATTTCTTAGTACTCTACTCAGGCATATGTGCATGGCTTTCTTCCTAGTGCTTTAACTGCATCTTTTTCTCTATATTCTCTTGGTTTTTCTTTTCTTTTAGTTGAGTGCCGCTTTGTGTTTTGCTTGCAATTCACTAATAGGCTTTCAACTTTATAGGAGGAAGTTTTTGTGAGGGAGTTATGGAACTAGACTAGTATATTTCCCTGATGAAGCTTTTTCATATGCTCATAGTCCACATTGGGCTCCTCTTTGTATTTCTCTTGTAATGTTTTTTAAAACCACTTTTGTGGAATTTTTGATAAGGTTTGGGAGACCTAAAAAAATCTTTCCCCATCTTCGATGGTTTGATCCAAAAAAAAAAAAACTATACGTGCAATTTAATTTTTAAAAAATTAAATTTTTTAAATTTAAATTTAAAAAATTAAGTCGGGCGTGTGCAACGCACGACAGTAGCACTCTAGTATAACTCAAAACAATATACGTGCAATTTAATTTTTTTATTATAAGGCAAAATATTAAAACAAGTAGCATAAATACAAATGATTCTCACTTCTCAGAATTTTGCAAGACAAATTGGTCAGTTTTGAGTTTTGATTAGTTGTTTGAATTGATCAGCCTAGGCTTAGATCTAACAGAGAACCTATCTGCAGGAAAAAAAGAATTAATATGAGCCCAAACCATACTCACCAAACACTTACGTTATACATCTTATAGATTTTTATCATATTTATTAATTAGAGTACTGTTGACTGATTTTGTTAGTATGAGCTATCAGGGTCGTGTTAGAGATCCTTACCTGGCTGCCCGGAAAAAAACTGTGTCGGTCCAAATGCGTGGACAGATAAATTAATGTTTCATTTCATTTATGTTTCTTTGGCCTAACAAACCTTTCTAAACTTCTTCTGTTTTAAATTTTGTAATTTGCTTCATCTAAAATTCCATTTACAATTTCATTAGATCAATTTTGTAATTTTGTATATATCTTTTTACGATTCCAAAGGGTTTACGTGTCTAGATATTTTTTCTTGTTTCTCTGTTTTAATTTACATCAAGAAATTAATACCTTTTCTAATTTAAAATGTGTATGATGAAATAAATGCACATCAATTTATTATATCTAGTTTTAATGTCTATCAGGTGAAGAATAACGTGCAAAATTTGTGCAAAATTTGTTATTAAATAAATAATATGCAAAAATTGATAATGAAAAACACCATTATTCATTTGGTGTATTTTGCAAAAAAATAACATTTTAGTAAAAATGCAACACTGAAAAACACACTACATATGCACCGAGATTTTAAAAAATACTATTCACTGATAATCTTTGATAGCGTTATAAATAGTTATAAAAATATATTCTTTAACTACGTTAATACTCGAACAAGCATATATATCTACCTTTCCATTAGTAATTTAGCTTGTTTGGGAATACTGAAAATTAAAACCATCTTTAATTGCAAAGGAAATTAAAATGTTCTTATGCACATGAAACAATACAGGAAATCACTTACCTTGAACCGATACATAAAAATTGATCTCACAAGCCAGAATTTGAATTCAAAATATATTTCCTCGGATATTTATATTTACATGCCGAAAATGAAATAGAAGTTTAAAAAAAATGTAAAGTTGACGAGGGAGCTAAGATGGGAAATGAATGTGTGCAAGATCGTATTTGTAACAGAAAAATAGTTTCCAAGTAAACTAGGTTAATATTTAATTTAGGAGGGCCGTCAAGTGAAAAGGTTAACAATGAACATGTAACCGTTTCATTGTGCTGAATCTCTAAATTTATAATGGTACACAATAAACGGAATTAATATAGTCTTGTGATAAAAGAGTAAAATCAGATGTCGATTTCACTATGTAATCATTCCTAGTAGACGTTTTCCTTTATTATATGTGAATTTCAAAACATTAAAAAGTATCAAAAATCCATAACATCTATGCAAGGCCAAAAGAAATGAAAGTGGGTGAAATATATTGTTGGTTAAAAAAAATCCAATTCTATCCATACAACTGAAAAATGATGGAGCCATTATTCAAGATTGAGTTCATCCGTCATTTGGATCAAGATACACTTCTTGCAATCCAGATTATATCAGCGACGCTTGAGCAGGCGACCTCACCGCCTTGATCTCTGCATCGTTGCGTAGATCTTCGCATTGTTGCAGAGAATCTTCAAAGGGGCATCATTAGGCGTCACCTGCTCAGAGCTGGAGCCATCATCCGAGGAGTCTTCTTCCTCAGACTTCACCTCCTCGGACGCTTGGGGATCATCTTCTCCTTCCTAGCCCGCTTCTTGGGAGGTGAACCTACTCCAACAAATAAGAATGTCAGCATCAACAAGACATCAAGTATGTTGCCATATAAATTTAAACATATACCTTGGGAGGAATGGCTCGAGGCAGCCTTATCTCGACCCCTTGGAAACTTCTGAGTACCCCGGACTTCCATTTACATCCCTCTGCTTCCATCTTATCGGGGAGAGTCCAGACTAACCCCGCCTTCAAGTAGCTACTTGTAGATTTCGACCGAGTAACCTTCTGCAGATTGGAATAAGTGATGGAAGGCCACCGCCACATAGAACCATGAGCTCCCCGCACGAAGTTCCCTTTCTGGAAGACGATCTCATCATCCAAGAGCTCTTTAACAATGCTCTTTAGGCGATCCGGAATCTCGAAGACCCTATCAAGAGTCACAGTGCTCTTTGGCTCAGAGTTTCAGGGAGGCACAGCGTACTTAGTCCGATCAAAAGTCAGGCGATCAGCATACCACTTGCCGCTTATCGAGGAACACAAAGGGCTTGGCTCCCCGCGGTCTGAAAGTGACATGTGGGTACTTCTCTGCATCGTATAACTTGTACAAGCTCCTAAACAGATCCAAACTCGGCTCGTACCCTTTCTGGGCACACCATGATATCAGAGCCATGATAGACACCACCGCATTGGAGTGTATTTGGCACGGATGCAGCTTATGCAGCTGCAGAAACAACAGCAACAATGGGGGAAAAGAGAAACTCACCCCCTGCTGCGAAAATCTCCCCGTATATAACCCCTCGAGTGGGGGTCACCAGGTCTTTGGTTTCGATATGGTCAACCTCCAACTTCATACCGGCTTCGATGGGGTAAGACAACCTACACGATTTCAGGAACTACAGCGTCCTTTCGTGGACTACCTTGGGGACTTCACTTGCGTCACCGGTAACTGGAGCCCATTTATCAACTTGGTGTTCCGTATTAGCTAGGGTCCATACCCGATTTGGATGAACCCTCACCTTGCACCGTTGACACGGCTTGCAGGGGAGTGGCGATGGTCACTTCCATCAACTCCCCAAAATCTGCCTCCAGAAACAATGTTTCCAGGCCATCGGCGACTGAGGCTTCCTCTTCAACCACTATCACCTCTGACTCATTCAAAGATATGGCATTCTCTTTATTACCATGGGGAGTACTGGAGCTTGAATTCGACATGGCAACACAGAGAATGGGGGAAAATATTATGTGGAGGATGAAGAAGAAATTTTTTGGTATGAAAACGCAAATCAGAATGAATTGTGGTGATCAACACAAATGAAGATTACTTGGGATATATAACCAGTAATTAAAGTGCATTTAAGCGAAATAATTATCTCGACTCACGAAACGATGCAGGCAATTGAAATGGTGATTTTTCACCGCCAGATAATTCAACCAGTAGACGCCACGTGTCAACTACTTCAAACTAAAGGATGGATTTGAACTTAGCCGTCCACGTGTCCTGATGGAATACGAAGCAAGTTGAAGATAGATATTTAGAAGGGTCAGCCCTTGAAGTTAGTCCTAGAAGGACATCGAGGTTAATGCTCCGAATTATCTCCCTCAAATTATTGGCTTTACCCCCGAAAACAAGTCTCGCATCGTGCCTTCGAGAGGAGACCTCGACATTCTGAAGATCTACCTTGGAGCTACTGATAAGTCCATGGTTCGTATTCTAGGACCTCATTTAGTCTCGGACCAGGGCCAAAGAAGGGTTGTGGGCCCGAGTTATGCGGAAGATGGATCCACGGGTCCATCGGTCCAAATCCTTATAAGGAATGCGTATATTCTGAATGTCCTACAAAGAATACACTTCCCTCTAAACATGGTAATACAACTGTTATCTCTTTAAGAGTTGTATTCATACCATAATTACATATCCTGCCGATCTACGGATTGTAACCTTATAAATACCAAAGGTATGGTAGACCTCTCTATCTCAGAATACATACAATACGCCTTGCGCACTTAGGCTTCTCTAAGCAGTTTGCTAATTTGAGCGTCAGAGTGTCTACCCATGGGCCACCCCGGGGCTCTGTCTTGCAGGTCAGTTTGTGAGCTGAGTTCGTGATCAAGCGCGGGTTCCAGACATCCATCATTACTCATAATTTCACATTATATATAGATCTTCAAATTTTTCTTTATACCTCATTTCATTTGTATTCAACTATATGTTTCAATTCTATGATGAGGCATCTACAGCTATTAAGGTGAAACCGATCCATACTCTCAAACAAGAAAACCTTGAAGCAAATTTTCATGCTAAACAGACTTTTAATGCTCAGTTCTCAACTTGATAAAACTCCCATAATATCATTCTCAATCTGAATAAATCCCAACCATCTATTAGATTCTAATAGTTAAGTCATTGTTTGTGGTACTGCTATCATTACCCTCATGTGATCTCAACTCGGTGGCTCTCATCATCTCTCTCTAGTGCCTTTGCTTTGATGACCTTATAAGCTTACCTGGTGTGGAGATAGAAGAGAAGAAGCAAAAAGATTGTTGCAGGAGGCTCTGGGCACTTTAGATTCACTTTCATTCTCAAATATTTTTCTCCACTTTCATCATTCATGTCTTCTGTGTTCCAGACTTTCAGTGCAAGGAATCCTACCACTCTCTTTTTGTTTTTGTATCAGGGTAACTATACTCTATATTTTGGTGTTGCTCTGTGTTTTACTTTGATAATTCACTAGCAGGCTTCGTATTTCGAAGAGTTAGTCTTTCTTATACAGTTTCATACAAAATTTAAGTTAATTTTATCACCCATCTCATAAACAAACTGACCCGGAATATACCCAAACTAAAAAGACCCAAATTAATCTCTCATTGTAATTTTGAGCATATTATTTTTTTTAATTTACCTTCATAGAAAAATTACCACAACCCACGAAACACTAGTAAACCAATGTTTCACATGTTATCACTGAGCGTAGTGGTGCTAGCTGTGGGGCTTATTGTTTGCTGTTGTCAGAATCAATTTTTCTATTATTGCATGGTTAGGGTTTTTGGGTTATCGATTTTTGCATGAATGTTCAGATAGTTTTGGAATTTTGCAACTAATGCAATTGTCTTTTTGTTTGATTGTACAGTAATCTCAGGGTAGTTTGAATATTGTACATAATTTAGGTGATTTATTTTATCCTTGTGTACAAGCAAATTAAGGATCACAGCTTGTTACATGCAAAAATCATTCTTTCGGGTAAACTACATATCACCACAATAATTGATATACATCGAAAATATTTTGTATTTATTTGTTATGTTTTTCCTAAACAAATTTTTCTTTTTACAGAATATAGAATTAAATTATAAAACCAAAATATAATTTAAGGCGGGCGTGTGCAACGCACGACAGTTGCACGCTCAAAAGAATGTTCGTGCAATTTAATTTTTTATCATAAGGCAAAATATTAAAACAAGTAGCATGTATACAAATGATTCTCATTTCTCAGAGTTTTGCAACACAGATTGGTGTGTTTTGAGTTTTGATTAGACCGACACGGTTGTTTGAATTGATCAGCCTAGGTCATCAAATGCTTAGATCTAATTACAGAGAACCTATCTGCAGGATAACAATTAATTTGAACCCAAACAATACTCACCAATCACTTACGCTCTATAAATGTGTGAAGATAGTTGTTATTGATCTCACAGGGTCCTATTAGTTGATGTTTATATGTTTTGATGCTTTTTTGGTACTGTATTTGTTTGAAAAACATGAATTTAAACCTTTATTTTGTTGTTGTGTGTGTTGATTATATCAGCATATTTTGGATGATGATAATTTTACTGATCTGCCAGATGCAGTCCATATTTTGCTTATTTGCAATCGATGTCGTGTTCGAGATCCTTACCTAGATATATTTTTCGTGTTTCTCTGCTTTAATTTACATCACTAAATACCTGTTCTAATTTCAAATGGATTGGTGCACGACAAAATCAATGCACGCCAATTATTATAGCTAGTTTTAATGTTTGTCGTGCGGTGCAGCATATATAATGTGCAAAATTTGTGCAAAAATTGTTAGTGAATTGATAACGTGCGAAAAGTGATAATGAAAAGCATCATTATTCATTTAGTGTATTTTGCGAAAAATGACATTTTAATAAAAATGCAACACTAAAAAATAATTACATATGCACCTGGATTTTTTTAAAAAAACACTATTCATTGATAATCTTTGATAGCGTTATAAATAGTTGTAAAAAGATATTCTATAACTACATTAATACTCGAATAAGACATATATATCTACCCTTCCATTTGTAATTTAGTTCTTATGCACATAAAAAAATACAGGAAATCACGAAGCTTGAACCGATATATAAAAATTGATCTCACAAGGCGGAATTCGAATTCAAAATAGATTTCCTCGGTTATATATACATGGCGAAAATGAAATAGAAGTTTTAAAAAAAATTGAAAAGTTGACGTGGATGGAAAATGAATGTGTGCCAGATCGTGTTTGTAGTTTCCATGTACACTAGGTGAAAAGTTAATTTAGGAGGGCCATCAAGTGAAAAGGTTAACAATATTAACATGTAAGCTTTTTACTGTCATGAATCTCTAAATTTATAATGGTACACAATAAACGGAATGAATATAGTCTTGTGATAAAAGAGTTAAATTAGATGTCGATTTCACTATGTAATCATCCCTAGTAGACATTTTTCAGTACTATCTGTGAATTTCAAAACATTAAAAAGTATCAAAAATCCATAACAGTTATGTAAGGCCAAAAGAAATGAGAGTGGATTAAATATTATATTGTTGCTTTAAAATTTTTTTTCCAATTCTATCCATACAACTTCAATATTATGGAGCCATTATTTAAGATTGAGGTGATCCGTCGGTTCAACAAGCACTTCTTGCAACCTCACCCCCTTGATATCTGCATCGTTTCGTAGATCTTCGCATCGTTGCGGAGGATCTTGGCATTGAGTCGGAGGATCTTGGCATTGTTTCGGAGGATCTTGGCCTGGTTTCGTAGGATCTTCCCGTTGATTGTGCAGAGCTCTTTAAAATCGACTTCTCCCTGGATTTTCAAAAGATCCAACTCCAGCTCAAACTTGGAGAGCAGGACTGAAAGGTCATGATCACTGAGGTCTTCCAGCTCCAGCCCCAGCTCCCCTTGGAGGTCATCATCGCTGAGGTATTCTTCAGAGATTCCGAACTTCAGCTTCCCTTGGAGGTCTTCCAGGTGTTGCAGGGTGGCGCAGAGAAACTCCTCAGTTGGATTTGGTGTTGCCATTGATCGATACTAGTTTAAGATCTTAAAAGATAGTCGGGAAAAAAGTAAAGTTAAGGTTAAAGGTTAGAACTATACGTCTATATATAAGCCCTCGTGTTTACTTGCTTTTCTATCAAGAAATACCTTTCCTTATTTGAATTGGATTTTTTATATATTTATTTCTTTCCTAATTTGAATTGGATTAGTAATAAAATGAAAAGTATAATCCTATACCATACCTATAATCAGTACATTTTGAGTTTTTGATTACGTTTTTTTTTATACTTGGGTGTATTTTTTGTATTGTTTTTCTCCCGGTCATTTTAAAATTTACAGCACAGGTGGAAATGACGTCGTATCCGCCCATCAGTGCACCCTTACCCCTTATGCCTATGGCTGGTGTTACGATTTGGAATCGGACGATGATGATGTTACTACTCCAATTTCCCTCCGATGATGGGATACACAGATAATCTCTCGCCGGCGTTCCTCTCCACCAGAAATCATTGCCTGGATTTCTTCTTCCACACCGTTCCAGATACTCCGGCAAAGGATCTCGTCGGCCGGCTTGATCTCGCCTGGGAAAATCAACTTTTTACGACTCTGACACTCATCTGCAATCTTTGCGGCGTTCGGGTGTTTTTTAGCAAGCCCAGTTTGGTCCACCATACCGCGTTTTCTGACCATCTGCTGAGCTCGCCGGGACCGAGGTTTCTCAGGCCCATTGCGATTATGAGGATATGGAGTTTCTGTTTGAATAATCACGTCTGAGCTTTGGGGAAGTGTGGTCATTTCTGTGCTCTTTTGGGGTTTTTCTAATCAGGTATACTTGATTCCTTTGCTTGGTGTTTTTGGGAATTAATTTCTGACTGTGGCCTGAATTTTTTGAATTTTTTTTTAAAAATAATTTAAAAGAATGATCTTTGTGTTGCACAGTTGTACTTGTCATGCCATGATTTGCTCTGTTTCTTTTGTTGCCTTTTAATATTTTGAGTTTAGTTTAAAAATAGTAGTCTAGTTTAAAATGAGATTTGGTAATTTCTTATTTGTGTAAAAAAATAAGTAGTCTAGTTTAAATGAAATATGGTAATTTCAATCGTACGTACTACTATAATTTAATAGATAAATTTTTATTTAAATTCACTAGTCTACCAACATAAGAGCGCTAGGGTTTTCCACATGTTTATGTTTCTCGGATTGGAGCATTGCTCTCAGTCATCTGATACGTACTTTGCTTGAGGTGATAGATTAGTTAGCATTATCTTTCTAACTTATTTTAGAAAAAATTAGCTCAGTTTAATGAAATATAATTTAATAACATAGGTTAGTTCGGCCATACTATTATTTCAGTTCATGTGATACACACTTTAATATGCACTCTGCTTAGAAGGAAGTAGATTAATGTTAATATGAACTATTTACGTTTCTTTAAAACTTCATGTTAAAAGATATAAATACCCTATGTTTATGTATCACTATTAGAAAGTTAAAGGAGTGTTTTCAGCGATATTAGGTAAAATCGTTGAAAGAAATACATAAAAGTGTTGCAACAATATCGGTTTCAGCGCTGAATTCTGTGCTGGTTAATAAATTTTAAAAGTTGACATAACGGCTTTCAATTCTATACGAAAGTTCGTTGAATGAGCAAGACGAGCAGCGCATCGTTTAATATTTCCGCTAAAATAAATGGTGACTTGGTGGCTTGACTTAAATCTATGTTGATTTTTTTTATAGACCCCGTGCACGTTGCTACACTTTTATCACAATATGCTGGAATCATTGATGAGTGTACATGGGCTTGATTTTGAGTCCACTAAATGTGTGTTGTAACGTTGATTTTAGGTTGGGCTTGTCCCTAGATTATTTATACTAAAATACCCAATAAGTTTTCGTTAGGAACGAATGAAATGTGTGGCAAAATAGCAGCTGATAACTGATGCTCATACTTTAATTAAAATATCAAATGTATTTAAAATTTTGACTTTGTGGGACCCAATTCATATGAAAATTCTACTCTTAGTATATAGAGTAACGATTAGGATATCAGGCATTGATAGAAGGTCAAGATGTAGCAGTCAAGAGCCTCTCAAAAATTTCGGTCCTATGTATGAAGAAATTCAAGAATGAGGTTAGATTGATTGCGAAACTACAGCACGGCTTCAAGGTTTTTGTGTTTACATGCAAGAAAAAATGCTTATTTATGAGTACTTGGAAAAAAAGAGCCTTGATTCAATCTTGTTCAGTGAGTAGCATTTTTCTAACATGATGAGTTTTTTAACTTAATTATATGATTCATAAATGTTTGAATCTAATGGAATGTGTCATTAATTTTCTTGCTTATAGACCAAGAGAAGAGGTCATTACTGCATTGGCAAAGGAGTTCCAATATAATCAGTGGGATTGCACGAAAGACTTTCCTCAAGTTTAAATCAGGGAATATTTCTATTAAATATTTGGGAAGATTCAAAAGTATCAGAAAGAGCGTAACTATTTACTATTTATTATGAAGGTCATTCTGGTTGTTTTAATAATTATTTATTTAGAAAATGACATTTACAATATTTATATCTTAACTATAATTTTTTAAATTTAGGTTTTATATTTCCCTCTCTTATGATTTTAATCTATTTTTAACACATATCTTATTTGGTGATGATTGAACTGATATAATATATAATAAACTAAATTGGTGCAAAATCAATATTTATTTTAATTTAAAATCTCCTGTGAAGTGGAGTAAATTTAATTGGGCTCACTAAACCCTTTAAAAAACCCGTGGGCTAAAAAAATGAGTTATACAAGTGTTGTGGTAATGTTAGTATGAAAGTGAACTTTTAAATCTAATGTCTACTCTAGCAAGTAAATTAGGCACCGCTAAGCGAAAACCATCTCTGCCGACCTGAGAACACGTTACTCGCAGGCATTTTAGGGATCGCTACGTGAAATCCAACTCTGCTGAAAGATTTTTATCACTCTATGTAAATGTCTTTATGATATTAGAGTTCAAATTAAAATTTATTTGTTTTAGGATTTTACAGAATTCAATGGTAACGGAACAAATTCTGTATTTGATGGAAATTCTTTTCATAACTTATTTCACCTGAGTATTCGATGGATTGAATCTTCCAACATATATTTATGCAGCTAGTTTTAGTTTCTCCCAGAGAATGAGATATCACATTTGGTATTTGATTGTGTATACATTACAGTAGTGTTAGCATGTAAAATATCTTACACTCCTATATTTCCCAACTGCATCCTCTTAACCTCACGTAATCTCTGTTGTATTCATCATGCTCTTCCTGCACAGGCATTATACGAGTAAGCATGCACAAGAGCTAGTTTTTGTGAATGTGCGACAAAGGTTGAGCTTGAAAAGAGGCTGATAAAATAGGGAAAGGTTGGTTCTTCTGATGTTTTGATGTAGAGTGATATGGATAGTTAATTTAAGTGCAAGGTGTGTTACTCTTGAAACTAGTGGAATTTTTTGTTGATGTGGAATGATATGAATTAGTATTTTGATATTTGTATCTGACATATTCTTGATTATCAATATAATATACAATTTTTTATATTAGCAATTTTCAATTTATTGCGCCATTAATTTGTTAATTTGTCCAAAATCAGCCAAATTGGGAGAAATTTTAATTCAATTCTCTTATTTTAAATTTTAAATGTTTCAGCAGTTCTTAAAATACAAAGCATTGAATAATTTGGTCAATTTTGGTAGGCGGAATAAGTGAAATGTCCAGTCAACAATGCCAACTGGTGAGTGGGTCCCTGCATTGGTGTTTCACCGCTTTTACCATAACCTTGCACCGGTCACATTGGGTTGCTTATAGTAAGGAAAGCACTGAAAGGACCATAAAACTACTAAAAGAATGGATCAATTTTCTAGTAATGTATTACTCTTTCCCTTGCTTGACTATAAATTTTCTGTTCGTTCGCACCTACAGCCGGTACCGAGTAGTTATTGTACTCATCATGGTTGACAACCTAATTATGTAAATATTTATATTGTCTCAAATTCATTCTCCATTCTTCACTTTCCTAAATTAGACTGTGATCAATTTTTGACCAATCCTCTTTCTTTTCTTAAATTAGAATAAAACGGGTTCCCATGCTTTTCATATTTTAATGCATGCAGAAATCATCAAATTATGGTTTCTCGTTTGCAAACCAGGCAGTGATGGCCGCAAGAAGGAATGTTCAAAATCTCAACCAAATACCTTTTATTCCTTCAAAAAAAGAATTTTAATAGTTGTTCTTCATCCTCTTCATGTCATAGGGAAAATATTTTGCCATATCACTGAACACTTTCTTTGAAAATTATGCCAAGCAATTGAAGCAAAATAGCAGGATACCCTTTGTGTTTTTATTGGGTTATCTGCAAACAATTCACACTTAAAAATATCAAACTATTTATGATGTTGTAGAAATTTTACACCTGTTTGGTATCAAAGAATACTTCCTCATCTTTTCATAATGGAAGAATGGGGAAATAATTAATAAAAAAAATAAAACACTACGTAGACAAGGTTTGTTTGACATAAAATTTCAAAAAAAAAACTGTACTTAATTTAACAGTATATTATTGTACTTCAAGTGGTGTAAATGTTTTTTTTTTCGTACTACATGTCAATAAAAAACTATTATAAATACTTCCGTGAATGTTTCTGACCATTAATATGTTGTAATAGTCTAAACTACTAAAAATACATACAAAAAATCTAGATGATCACTAGACTTTTGAAACATCTACAATGGACGAGTTTTTCCTTCATAGATGTAATCACTTCTATAAATATAGCCATTTTAAGTCACAATCCATCCATTCAAGAAAATCCACAAAACATAGTAATTCCTATCTTAATGTGATCACCATGAAAACCCTTAATTCACTATCCATTTCCATTTTCCTGATCTTCATATCTCTTTTATCAGCCTCCACATACGCAACCACCTTCAACATCCGCAACAATTGCCCCTACACCGTCTGGGCTGCCGCACTTCCCGGCGGCGGCCAGCGCTTGGACCCAGGCCGAACCTGGTCTCTAAATGTGGCACGCGGTACAATTTTGGGTCGCATTTGGCCCAGAACCAACTGCTCCTTCAACAATCACAACAGCGGCACATGCCTAACCGGCGACTGCAACAACCGTTTCACGTGCACCACTAACGGCACCGACCCGATAACAACCGCTGAATTTTCTCTAAGTCAGAATAATCGCGATACTTATCGTATCTCGTTGACCGACGGTTACAATGTGCCGATGGAGTTCAGTTCTAACTCGGGCTCGTGCCGCACTGTTCGATGCAACGCAAACAATATACTAGGAGAGTGCCCTAATGATTTGAAGAGACCCGGCGGATGTATCAACCCGTGCACGTTAAGGGACTGCGGGCCAACATCGCTGACTCGGTTTTTCAAGCAGAGGTGCCCTAATGCTTATACTTTCCCTGGAGATAACATCAGCACGTTTACTTGTAGGGCAGGAACCAACTATAGAGTCGTCTTCTGCCCTTGAATGATGGGTCAATGATCATAACATTAATAAAAAAGCTGTCATGGATCTATGATGTAGCACAATAAAAATTGCAAAGTATTTATGCACAAGTAACAGCTATTGCAAATTTCAATAATGAATTTATTTTAAATACGTGTATGACTTTTTATTTTCAGCTGGCTTGCTAATCATATTAGCCGTTATGCATAATATTATCTAAAATGTATGCATATCATTGATAATAACTTAAGTTATATCTCTAATTTCATAAAAACATAAATGTGCAACAGGTTTTTGACAGGTGATGCTGCCTGCCTGGTTGGTCCGAGTGGTCCCCTGATCCCCGATCCGACAACCTGGCCCTGCAAGACAGAGTTCCGGAAGCTACCCGAGGGTAGACCCTCCGGTGTGATGATGAAAGATGGATCCGGGAGAGAAAAGGGGTAATCACTTGAACAATGAGAGAATACTTACTTGGAATAGTGCTGAGGAGCACTATTTATACAGTGATACCTGCTCCTATCGTGGTCCATGCTTTCTATGTTGTTTAGCGTATCTGTCCTTGTCTGAGTTGAGCTGTCCCGGGTACTTCCATATTAGCTTACCTCATCATGGGTCGAACCCGAACCGCCATGGGGTAGTTGGGCCTGGGCCTGATATCACCAACAGGATTTGATAGTCTTTCGTTAATTTGTTATCATATCCTGTCAAAATGCCTTAGATTTAAAAGTCTTGGTCAAATCTGCAAACATCATGTGGATATGTTGCATGACTTAAAAAAGACCTTGGACTTCTATTACACTAGTTGGCCGAATCCGTAGTGTCAAATTCATATGATGAGAGACACATGGGCTATAAAATACTCTAAGGATTACATCTAAAACTTTTCTTAGTGCAACTGTTCACTCTCTATGTTTGATCCGTTATCATAACTCCAACCTTTAATACTAGTTTAATGCCCGCAGTATTATGCACGGTACGGTATGAATTTTTTTTTGACAAAAATTACTGAAATTTATATTATATAATTAATAGATACTGGTAAAATATAGTATATTACATATGCTATTAACCAACATTACTATATTAAGTAAAAGTAAAAATAAGTAGAGACCATATTATAGGGCGATTTTTGTGATAAACACACACGAAAGACTTTAGTTGGCTTATAATTTTTCAAAGAAAATTACATAATTTCATATATGCATGTGGATACATATGGCTTAGAGCAAAAACTATTGGGCTTCCTAAACAATAACATACCAACAATTAATTGTATTCCAATAAAAAAATATGAATTATAGGGTGATAATTCAAATCTTTAAAATTGTTGTATTTAAAAAATCGTATGTTAGGATGATAAAAATCATAAAACAAATCTTTAAAGTTGTTATATTTGACTTATTTTCATAAAATCCGGAACGATGGAACAAAGATGAGACTTTTATTCACCTACTATATGCCAAAATGGACATCACAGCCGTCCAATTATTCCTTAACATAAAACAAGCTCAAATTAAAGGACACATATTTTTTAAAATAGATCAGAAACAAAATTAGAAACTGAGTTACATTCTGAAAATGAATCAGGGACGTTGATCTAATCCAACGGCTGACATTAATTTCACTGACATCTTTTAAGGGAAATAATATAGTAAGTTAGATAATTATCAATGACATACTACAATAAATGTTTTAAATAATCAAATAATAAATCCGATATGTGATATCATTGATGATATAGATATTGAAGAAATATTACACACCTCAATAAAAACATCATCCGAAAATGTTGTATTACATCTATAGTATAATCTAGAATTACTGGAAAGTATTTATACTATCTGATGTTATTGTATTACAATCTATTTTTTCTTGTCACGAATTCTTACAAGCATTTTATTCTTATCGCAAAACACCCCATCGTCCGATACCACAGAGACCCAGGACTCACCCGCTCGACACTACAAAGATTCAGAACTCATTAAGTGTTCTTTATCTCATAGCGTACAGGAACTTCGTAAATAAGAAATCCCCACGCTGTACGACCTCGCAAAAAAAATCTCCACGCTGCCGCTATCGACACTCGAACAAAGACATTTTGTTCTTCTCTACATATGGATAAACGCTCGCGAAGTGCGGTAAGTATTTTTTTACTCTCCCTATAGTCTTCCCATTCGATGCCTTTATGCTATCAGAAGTTTTTTTTATCGATCCATGTGAATTCAATTCTTTATGTATATGTCGTTTAAACACTTGTTGTGTTTAATTTTCACCTCTCATGATGTTTTAGGCATTAGTTTCTTCTCTCATGCTTATAAGTTTAATTTAGTTCTTCTGACTCCAGTTTAACAAAGTATACTTTCAAAAACATTTGCTAAATTTAGTCATGTTATTTCAATTTTAATTATTTTAATTTTATTTCAGTTTAATCAGAAAAGAAATCTCATGAGAGATTATATATATTTTCAAAACAAATCACAACAAGTTTGACTTTCATGGCAACAGTATAAGATATTATCAAACATTTTTTTGTAATGTATAAACTTTTTTTCATAATCTATAAATTTTTTTATTTTTAAAAAGTTCTTTTATTTTAGGGACGTGTTCTCCCCAATTTATGTAAATTTAATATAATATTTTTGATTCAGTTCAGATTAGTTTTGATAAAATTTGTTTTGTTAAAATCCTAGTTAATTTTAGATATATTGCATTTCTTGAAGTTATAAACACAATCTGCTATCTGTCATATGTTTTAATTAGCATTTACAATGTTCCAAAAATACTTCCCAAATTTTTGACTTTTATTTACATTATTATATATATTACTCTTTGAAAATATTACAAATTTAGCAATAGTGGTTTCATATCATTAATATTCATTTACTATTAGACTTCAGAAACAAACATATACATCAATCGTGTATAGTTGTTATCTCAATTTTAATATCGTATATACCGTGTCTTTATATAATATCAAAATCTTATTATTTAATATTCAAGCATTGTATCGGAAATTATCAAGCATTGTTTGAAATGCATCAACTTTTGTTAGTTAAGACCTTGTCTGCCTTAACTTATTTCTTACTGATTTGATTTGAACTGAATTGAGCTGAATTAGATTGACCTGAATTAATATATCAAAAATAAAATCGGTATGTCTAAATTTACCTGAACCTGGTCAAATTAAATTTTTAATGAATTAAACTGAATTGATTTGAACTGATCTGATCAACTGTTCTACTTATAAGTCCAGGCGAACAGAACCTAACCCTAAGTAGGGCTTTCAATTTTTACCCGTTACCCACGGGTAAAATGGGTACTTTATTTTTTACCCATGTTGATACGGGTAAAATACTGGTACGGGTAAAACGGGTAATTTAAATCACGGGTCAAAACGGGTCGGGTAAAATACGGGTCTAACATGCGGGTTTACCCGTTTACCCGTTTTGATATAACCTTTACCCGTTTTATCCGTAGGTTTTATCCGACCCGTTTTTTACCCGATCCATTTTTTACCCGACCAGTTTTACCCGTTTTTAAACGGGTATAAAATGGGTCATGCCCATATTTTCACATTACCCATTTTACCGACCCATATTTTACCCATTTGCCGGACCTAGGCCTAACTATTATTTTTACATTGGTTTATGTTAAGGTACCGTTCATCCAATTTTATATGGTTTAAGTTCAGTCAGGGCCGGACTGGTGCAGTGCGGGCTGTACTCTCGTTCAGGGCCAAAAAAAACATTTTTGTGTACTATTTATGTGTAGTTTTAAAAAATTTAAATATTATAATAATTGGAGTTAATTTCTGAATGACTTTTTTCTGTTTGAATTGGGTCTTTTAATTTGCTTGAAGAACTTTTTGTTCTTTGAATTAGGGACTTTTAAAATTAAAAAAACTTATCTTACTAATTTTAATCTTTGGATAAGACTATATTAAATCCCAATGTATATTATTCTTATCGATTAATAAGGTTATTAGATTTTCTCTATTATAGATGGGCCTAGAATTACATTTCCGCACCGGGACTCAAAATACGTTGAACCGGGCCTGAGTTCAGTTTACTTTCGTTTTGATAATGTATAGTTGATGAAATTTCTGTTAAGTTAAACGTACTATTATTTTTTTCAGCACACTAATTTCATACTGTTTTAATTGAATTTAGTTTAACATTTTTCAGTTAAGTTTAATTTAACATATCTGTTATTGCATCAGTGTATTGCACCTCTGCCAATCAGAGCCTTTGAGTCAGATTTTACTGATCAGGTGAAACTTCTGAGGGACTCAAGCGGGAGGATCTGGACCGTTGAGTACGGTGCATGGGCGGGCGGATTTCACTGGTATGTGGACGTCTGGAAGAAGAACTGTGCGTCTGTCAGTATTTCCAACGTACAGACAAGGGTTGCCACAAACAGGTGAGTTCTCCGATTATTAACATTTCCTCTATTAATTATCAGTATTTAATTAATAATGCACGATTTTATATACATTGCACGTGTTTCAAGTGTATTTTATAATTATGTAGGCCCTGTTATCCATAGTTTATAATTATTTTAGTTCAATTTAATTCAGTTTAATATAGTCTTTTATAAAAGTTAGCATTAATCGTGCATGTTATTTAATTTAATAATAATCGTGCATGTTACGTGCATGCAGAGGAAGTATAGCTCGAATCCCTCCGGCAAGACTGGTTTTTCGTCGCCGGCAATTACTATGAAACATGTAAGATTTCAACTCCTTAAAACAATTTCTCAGCGAAATTTACTTCTGTTTGATACAATTTCTTATAAATATGTGTAAAACAGATTAAGAACCAGAGCATACCGGAAGTTGGACCGGAACGGGATTTCGCGGACAGCGTGGAATACCTGTTTCAGAGGTACGGGCCGGAGCAGCACTGGTTCACGATCACATTTCCAGACGAAGTGTTTGGATGTGATTCTACAAAGCTTGTGGATCTGGAGGAACTCACTGGGTTTGCTAACTCGCTCTGCAATCCCAGGAGAATGGAGTTGCTTCAGTTCTGGCATTTAGACCTCTGGGCTGGGTAAGATCTCATCCTTTTCCAATTCTTATTCATTTACATTTTTATCTGACTTGTATAGATTACAATGAACGTGTATTTTATTGTAGTATCTGATAAATGATACAATAAAATGCACGTTTTATGCACTTTATAATTGTACAATGTGCATTAGATAGATATAAAATTTGTGCATTGTAAATTTTTTTGATTTATACAATATGTGGATGGTGCGTGCACAAATGTTGCACAAGTAATATTTTCGCATGCACTAATCACGAAACGTACAAATCAAAAATTTATGATGCACGATTTGTATATATTGCACGTGTCCCGAGTCTATGGTATGATTATTTGGACCCTGTATGTAACTTAAAAGTAGAGTAATTAAGTTCAGTATATATATATATATATAATTTTATTAAATATAGTCAAATTTAAATGTACTGATTATATTTTCCAATATTATAATTTTTATTTAGGTTTAGTTCAGCTCAGTCTATATTTGTTCAGTTCAATTCAGATTAATCCAGTTTGTACGTAATACTCTTATTTTATTCGATTGATCTGAATTGAATTACACAATTTGCAGGTACTTACATGACCAAATCCGGGAGAACAACAATCGCCGGATTCAATTCGTGTCTTGTTTAGTCATTCCGGGAGAAGTGCCGTCGGAATCAATCAGGGCAAATGCCGATGATGCTGTTCGGGAGAGCATCAACAACATTTTTGGGGTTATGCAGAAAAACCCAGCCCAGATTTATGTCGTTCCATGCCACAGAATGTGAGCTCTCTCTACTGATCATCGGAATCATTTAATTCAATTTAATTATCTGTTTTTTCCTATAAAATTTTCTGATCAAGATTTTCTTGTGCTTTTGTTTTTGAGCAGCAATCATTTCTTCCTCCTTCTGATTTGTCCCGACGAAGACCGGTTCTACTGTATCGACTCAAAATTTGGTGGCATTACTCCCAACAAGAAAAATGCCATGAAAATCCTAGCCGGGTTAGTCATATTACGTTCAGCTTATATAAAAAAAAAATCATGTTCGATTTATTTTATTTTAAGTTCTAATAAACTATTATTTAATCAAGTCTAGCTTGACTGAGTTATATTATTATTAATTTATATAAATTAATTTCTAATTTAATTCAGATATTGGGAGAACACACCCTTTGCATCACATGTATCATTGTAGACTTATATTTACTTAATAGTTTCCCCTGATCATGTTTCTAATGGTCTGTTCTCCTAAATCACAAAATAATAGTTTAGTTCAGTCTGATTTAAATGAACTAAGTAGAGTATTTTCAATTAAGTTTGACTAAATTTGGCTATGTTACTTTTATTATTTTCGATATATTAATTTTATATTTTTCAATTTATTTCAACTCAATTCAGATGGCACAAATACGTTTTAAATTGCTCAATTTTGTACTTTCTGCAGTGTCGCTAGGAAATATCACAAGGAAGTTCGTAATAACGACATCGAGCCCCCACTGGGTTACAACTGGAACATAACAAACATTCAAGTGAGCAACTTTCATTATTAGTTAAAGATAATTTAAATCACTCCATTTATTTTACTTACACTTTATTTACAATAATGTATCACAGAACAAAAAACAACCGCATGATTGGGAATGCGGTTATTATCTGATGCTTTGGATGGAGAAGTTAGCCACTGTTTTCGAAGGTGTAGACATCCCTGCGGTAAGTTACTTGTTTTCCACCTACAATTAAATATATATATATATATATATATATATATATATTATATTATATTATATTGTTTCCTTTTGATATTTTGAAATAATATATGCAAAATAAATATTGTTTCTTTTTTTTGCAGTGCTTTCCAGAAGATAGAACGTCCTACAATAGTCAAGAGGTCATGGCTGTTGCTGGTAGATGGTGCAGAGCATGGGTTACAAAATATGCCCCCAACATTCTGGGCTAAGCAAGACAACAATTAATCTTCTCATGTCTTTCAATTCAAGATATTCTGCTCTTTCATCTGAAGAATTGTGTTATTATATAATCCCTTTCAACAAATTAATGTAATTTATTTATATTTTACACATTGCCTTTTACTATTGAACCTGAACTGGATGGGATATTCCAAACTTTTGAGGCTCGGAATTATTCTTCGCATATGAATCTAATTGTGTAGAGTTTATCTTATTTTTAACTGACTGGACAATATCTCCACATGATAATCCATTGTTGTGCATGCGTGTGTATTATAACATGTTGTTCGATAAATTCTCTACCTTTGTGTGTAGGGAGTAAGTTTCCTGATGACAAATGATACTAAGTGGTATAATTTGTGTGGTTATTCTGTCGCTGTATATTGTTTGTTCTTACATGTGGATCATACTGTAGAAGTGATTAAATTTGAAAAGAAAATGTAGTGGATAATACTCTACTTTGACATTAATGGTACTACTAATTGTTAGATGTTTTTTAGTAAAATCTATAAATTTAGATGGAGATGACTATGTTGGTGTACATAATATTTTGAATTGGTTTGAATTGAACTGAAATAAAGTGAAATAAGAATTAATGTAGTTAATCAGTAATATCATGGTTAAATAAACCAAAATTTCATCAAACTGAACTGAACCAAAATTTCATCAATCCGTCGCCGGGAAGCTCCGGCCGACGCCTCTCGCCAATCTGGACATCACCTCCCCTCCCCCTCAACCAATAAAGATCGAAATCACTCCTCCTTGACCTCCAATATCGGACCTTTTTTCAGTTCCGACCCGCTACGGCATCATTCCGGCACCCACCGCTCGTTGCTTGACCAGATCCGCGTGTATCTGAGGTTTTCACACAGTGACAAGGCTTGACGGAGTCTGATCAACTTTCTGGCTTGACATCTCCAAAAATCTGAGATCCAGAGCTATGCCGCTTTTATCAGACCGACGAGATGCCGGCACATCTAGGAGAAGGAGGAGACAGTCCAGCCAGAGAGATGGAAGGGAGGTCAGCCGCGACGCCACGCGCTATCTGCTCCATCACGCGCCTCCAAGTAGAGCCCCTACGCGTTGGCGATGCGCAACTCTGCTGAGGTGCGTGTCTCACGCGCCGAAGCGCCATGCGTGTAGGCCACGTGCCGCTGCGCCGGAGTTCTTCTGCGGTCTGCCTCTTTCTGACTGAAATGGGTTACTTCTATTTTCCTATTTTCTTTTGATTTTATTTTCTTTTTAGTACTAGGGGATGTGCTTTGCATTGGGTATTTTTGCTCACATATTGGTCACGTGTGCTGTCTGCCAATTCCTTACTTTTCTAACGGGTACTAGTTTGGTAAAGCAAGTTGACTTTCGATCTGATGTTGTATATGGACAGGAGAAATCCTAATCGATTTGTAGTATTTATACTTACTTTCCAGCGATTTCATTTAGATTAGATCTGTAGACAAAATGGATGGGATCATCATTTGATTATCCGCTCTGGTTCGCGTTAAGCACCATATGCGCGGATGCTCTGATTGTCTAGAAGCAACCGGGAAGGTCTCCTACTGGCCCAAAAGGGTATCATCAACGGTTAAAGAGACTGACCTGGGAGCGACTATGATTTTAAGGGATCGTCCGATATTACTATCAGTTAGCAGTCAGCTAGTTCGACCAGGACTGGTCGAAAGAGCTGATGATGGCGACTATTATCACACTTTTAATATTCCCCTTGTATTTTTCTCTATTTTTAGGATGAGATTTAGATGGGTTATTACCGGCTCTTAGAACTTTTCATTTAGGATATAGAGTGTTTTTCTATAAGTCTCTTTGTAATCGCACTAGTTGGCTCCTTTTTGGGAGTTCTCTGTATTTACTTTTCTGTCATTTACTGTCTAAGGATGCCTAATAAAAATTCTCTCCACTGATTTCTTGGTGGTTTAACTTTAAGAAAAAATCATACCGCAATTTTTTCATAACCTAACAATCAAAATATTTAAATATTATTAATAAATGTTATTTTTGAGAAAATGGAGCTCAAAATATCGCAAAATTTTGGGGGCATGAGAGCAAGTCCAGCAGATGCTCTAAAATAGACAATTTAGGAAAATATAGAGTTTTTGGTCATTTTTGGGATCCAACAGATGCTCTATATGGTACCCTAAAATAGAGATTGTGAGGAGAAAGAAAATTTGATATTCTATATGGGATGAAATGGTTTGGTGCTCTAAAATTAAATGTTACCACTTTCATTTCTTATTTATCCCAAACTTTTTAATCTTATTGTTAATCATACTCTTTATCGATTACATCTACAAAATATGTATACACTGCACTTGAACAAAAATATGAGTTTATACATTGATACAATTTTTTTATTAGTCAGTGAGGGAAAAAATTTACAAATTTCTTTCAAATAAAGTCGTTTTTGATATTTTAAATAAAGTCATTAATGCTTCTAAAGAATTGATTTATCTATTTTTTTAATTTTAAAAAATTATGTTGAAATCAGATGCTATTATAAAAATTAAGTATATCATACTTGATGATGCTCGTGATTGTGAATTACAATACTATTACGAATAAATATATTCACTAAAAGTATGAATGTTAACTTTTTCTGTAATTTGTTTGCATGAATCTTATTTTAGAGTGGATAAAAATATTTTTATTAATTAATTAATGTTTTCATCATTGTACTAATAAATGTTGGAGTATGCAAAATAAAGTATTATAGAGATTGTCAGATTTCATACTCTTTTTTATAGAGAAATTTTTGGAGCATTTGTTTGCCTGGCTCTGAGGTGACCGCCTCACTGGCCTCAAAAAAGGTCAGCTCCTAGCTAGCAATAAAAATACTTGTAATAGTATAATGGGTGTTTGGGAGTAGTTGTTAGTTGTTGCCTGCTAGCTAATTGCATTAGTTAATTGATTTGACTAGTTGATCGTAGTAGCTGATTTGACTAGCTAAATATATCAGCTGATTGTAAAATTAGCTAATAGCTTATAGTTCTTAAATTAATCTAATGGTAAAACAACATCTAATAGCTTATGTATTAATCTTTGCAATCTAATCATAGAAGTTTCAATTCCTCTAATGTTCCAGACCATGAAATTAAGACCTTTTGTTGTATTAATCATTAACGGGCTTTAATGCTCTTAGCGGTTGTCCTAGTAACAACTTTGCTTACCTGATTAAAATAGGATGGGATCTTATTTTCTTCAGATATTACAGAAGCTGATTCAGGGATAACATTTAGAGGACTAGATGATAATGCATGAGCATATGACTGAACTGGTACCTGAGAGGGAGTGGACTGAGATTCAGAGACATTATTTTCCTCCATAACAGTTTGTTGTTCATCCTCTAAAATAAGGGGTAAGAACATATTTCCCTGTTTTCTTGGCTGGGAATAGAAGGAAAGTTTGTTAGCAGTAATATCATATTGAGAAGAGATAGAAAGCTTACCTGTCAAAAGATTGATGACATCTACTGCATATGACCTAGGTTTTTTTGGGGTTTGCCATTCTTGATCAAGATCTGGAGTATCAATTAATAATTGTGAGAGAAGATGAGGTTGAAGCACCATCATGGGTAGGAGCTTCCTCAGTGTTCAAATCCACATCAGGTATGATGATCAAATCATTTTTGTGAGGCTCCTCCTTGTCTGAATCAGACAGTATGTGGAAGTGGGGTGACTCCTGAATTGCAGAGGGAGTGCATTCTGTGATGAGGTGGCATTGGGATAGGTCAGCAGGCATGGATTCAGTGACCTTTTCTTTTCCTTTATCTAAGGGGAGGACAGAGGTGGTGATCTGAGTGGAAGTGTCATTTTTAGTAGGAGAAAAAGGGGTAACTTGGTCAGGTTGTGTCACAACAGTTTTAGGAACATAAGTTTCGTTTACAACTGAATTTTGCTTGCAACATGAGGAGGTTTGGCTAGTTTAGGAGTTGGGATTGGTTTGGAGGGGTACCTAGTGGTCATAGGTTTCATTTCTGGGTGAAGGATTCTACACTCATGAATTTCATGGCCTAACTTCCTGCAATGCTTACAGTAAAGAGGCAATTGTTCGTACTCAATAGGGAAATCAGCTACATCACCCTCTAAATTCACTGTCAGTACTGTAACTGAATTGTGCAGTTTAGCAAGAAGATCAATCTCCACACACAATTTAACTGCTGAAGGTCTAGTTAGGGTTGCAGTGGCATAATCCATCTTGATGAATCTACCTATCTTATTCCCTATTGACTCTAACATAGCAAAATTATACCAAAATATCGGAATATTATGTAAAGTGATCAAAACAGGTATAATGGAGGTTTCGGTATCAGTAGAGATATTGGGAGTCCATTTGAATACCTTCATTAGCGCACCCTTGAAGGACCAGACTGATTTCATCCAGCATCTCCGAAAATCTTTAGGATCCTCTAGCCGGATTAGGATGTGCTTGTAGTCTATAGAACCAAGCTGGAATCTACCCTTGAACCCAATCGATTTGAAAGCCTCGTTGAGGAAGTCCATTGAAGGTTTGACTCTGGGAAACTTTCCAATGAGTGCATTGCTGTAGTGTTCGGACAATTGAGCAACTTCCTCCGGCGATAAGATGCAGGCAATCTTTCCCTTGTATTCGGGAATGGGGCTAATTGGCGGGTTAGAGGGGAGAGAAGTAGAGAGGGGGGTTGGTTTGGCGGTGAGGGCTTGCAAAAAAGCTTAAATTTGGGTGGCTCTGCCGCGGGGATGCGGCGGTTCTGTCGACATTTGACCGTTTTTGTTACCGTTGTTGCTGGAAACGGTCAATAACAGTAAAAAAGGTTGGTAATTTTAGGAAAGAAAGTAGAGAGAGAAGAGATCACTTGTTCTAGTGAGAGAAAGCCAAATTTGCGGAGACTGAATTCTGACATGAGATTTTCAAGTTGTTTCTTTGGCCTAGCAAACATTTCTGAACTTCTTCTGTTATGAATTTTAATTTGATTCATTTGCTAATATAAATATTCTTACAATTACAAAGGATTTGCTATACGTCTCTAGATAATTTTCCGTGTTTGTCTGCTTTAATTTACATCAAGAAATACCTTTTCTAATTTCAAATGGATTATTGCACAAAATATTTAATGCACGCCAATTTATTATAACTAGATTTAATGTCTATCATGCGATGCAGCACAATATAAAAAATTTGTGCAAGATTTAAAAATATTACTATTCACTGATAATCCTTGATAGTGTTATTATAAATAGTTATAAAAAATCTACGACATGGAATGGAAATGAAAATGAAATGGAAGTTTTTCAAAAAAAAATGAAAAGTTATCGAGAGAGTGAATGTGTGCAAGATTTATTGAACAAGCCCAACAACTAATCTAAAACAATCTCTATAATAGAGTACCAAATTCCAAAAACTTCATAATTATTTTGCCCTTATCCAATAGTTGCTTTATTTTACCATTCCATGAATTTATTGCCATAAATAATAATAGCTATATTTAATTCTATTTGAGACTTCTAAGAGCACACAATTAGGGCCTGTTTGTCTGAACTTATTTCTTACCGATCTGAATTGAACGAAATAAAACTGAACTGAAGTAAAATTCATGTTTTGCATATTAGACTCAGAAATAATCAAATTATCAAATTTACTTGAATTCGATCAAATTATATTTTACTGAATAGAATTAAACTAAATTGCACTGAATTGAATTAAACTAAATTCTCTATTTATAAGCTCCGGCAAACAAAGTGTTAATTTTATTTGCAAATTTATGATTTTAATATATTTATGTGTGTAAATATATGAATGATTAAGAATGTTTAGAATAAAAAAAGGAAAGAAAAGATAAGAATCAATGATAACATTAAATTTTAGAGTATGAAAGAAGTATTCCCATATGCCTTTTCAATCTTCCAATTTTACCATATCTCTATTTTAGAGCATGGGATAGAGCATTTGTTGGAAGCCATAATATAGGCAAATAGGGTAAATTTGACTAAAAATTTTATTATAGAGTAACTGTTGTGCATGTTATTAAAAGGGATCCCAGAAAAATAGTTTACTAAGTTAAAAATTATTTTAGGAGGAACATTAATTGCAAATTAATATATTTTTTTACCGTTGAAGGAACATGAAATTGACAGTGAAAAGATTAACAATGAACATGTTACCGTTTCAATGTACTGGATTTTTAAATTTATAACGGATACGTAATCATGTATGTTAATCTTGTAATAAACTAGTTAAGTTAGATGTCAATTCCACTGTTATCATTATTAGTAGGCCATTTTTAGTATTATAAAGTAAATTTCAAAAAACAAGTTTAAAAATATCGATCCATGGCCAGTATAAAAGAAAATGGAGTGGATGAAATATATTTCCATCAAGAAATACATTTCCTTATTAAAATTGGATTTTTTATTTATTTATCTTTTCGTAATTTGAATTGGATTAGTAAAATATCAATGGTATAATATTTTCAAGCCAATTTTATATTTATACTTTTTTATTCGTTTCTTGGACAATTTTTAGAAATTAAATTCATTTTGTTTTAAAAAGAAATGTTTGTAGTTTGTTTGTCATCAATGTACAGTAAAATTTGTATTCATCCAAAGTACCTATAGATTAAAATTATACATAGTATTAAGCAGTGTAATTTTAGAAAAGTGATTAAACTAATTTAGGGCTTATTTTAAAAAATAGTAGTCTATAGTTTCAATCAAATTCAGTTCAGTCGTACCACTATTTAATAGATTAGTTTTTATTTTAATTCAGTTTAGTCTACCAAAATAAGAGCTAGGGTTTTTCACATTGTTGTGTTTCTTGGATTAGGGCATTGCTCTCAGTCATCTGAGACATACTTTGCACGAACTGATCTGCAAGACAAAACCCCGGGGTAACCTAAGGGTACACACTCCGATGTTTAAGTCAGTCACGGCTTAGATAAGTTTATAAGGCGTAGTGTACGTAAGATAATAGATCGAAAGGTCTGCCAAACCTTTAGTATATATTGAGCTACAATCCGTAGGTTGGTAATATATGTAATTATGGTATGAATACAACTCTTATGGAGATAATAGTTGTATTACCATGCTTAAAGGAAGTGCTTTCCTTGTGGGACATTTAGAATGTAAGCATTCCTTATTAGGATCTGGGCCGATGGACGATCCATCTCCCGCGTATCTCGAGCCCATGACCCTTCTCGGGCCCTGGTCCGAGATTGGATGAGGTCCTAAAATGCGAACATTGGACTAACCAGTAGCCCCAAGGTAAATTTTCAGAATTTCGAGGTCTCTCCTTTAAGGCATTATGCGAGACTTGCTACTCGGGGGTAAGGCCGTTATCTTGAGGGAGGTAACTCGGAGTATTAGCTCGGGGCTGACTCTTTTGAATATCTGTCTTCAAGTCTTTTCGCATTTTCTTCGGACACGTGGACAGTTGAGTTCAAATCCATCCTTTAATCTGAGGTAGTTGACACGTGGCATCTACTCATGAATAATCCTGGCAGTGAAAAACCACATTTCTAATTGCCTGCATCGTTTCGCGAGTCGAGGTAATTATTCGCTTAGATGCGTGCTAATTACTCGTTGTATATCCCAGGTAATCTTCCTTTTTGTTTATCATCACACCTTCATTCTGATTTGCATTTCAAAAGTTCTTCATCCTCCAAAATTTGTTCATCTTCCACAGCATATTTACACAGCATATTTTTCCCCCATTCTCTGTGTTTCCATGTCGAATCCAAATTCCAGCTCTCCCTATGGAAAAAAGAGAATGCCGCATCGTTGAATGAGCAAGATCTGGTAATGGTTGAAGAAAAAACCCCAGTCGTCGATGGCCCGGAAACTTTGTTTCTAGAGTCAGATTCTGAGGAGTTGATGGAGATGACCATTGCCACCCCTCTGCAAGCCGTGTCAGTGGTGAATGGCGAGGATTCATTCCAATTGGGTGTGGACCCTAATATGGAGCCCCAAGTTGATAAACGGGTTCCTGTCACTGGTGACTCAAGTGATGTCACTAAGGTGGTCGACGAAAGGATGTTGCAGTTCCTGAAGTCGTGTAGGCTGTCTTATCCCATCGAGACCGGTCTGAATGTTGAGGATGACACCATAACAACCGAGGACTTGGTGACCCCCACTCGAGGGGTAATATATGGGAAATTCTTGCAACAGGTGGTGAGTTTCCCTTTTCCCACGTTGTTTCTGGCATTTCTGAGGCTGCACAAGCTACACCTTTGCCAGATACACTCCAACGCAGAGGTGTCCATCAGGGCTGTGATATCATGTTGTGCCAGGTAAGGGTACGAGCCGAGTTTGGACCTGTTTAGGAGCTTGTATAAGCTATATTCCTCGGAAAAGCATGTGCACGTCACTCTCACTCCGCGGGGAGCAAAGCCCTTTGCATTCCCGATAACAACGGCAAGTGGTATACTACTCATATGACTTTTGTTCGGACCAAGTATGATGTGTCTCCCTGGAATCCTGAGCCGAAGAGTGCCGTGGCTCTTAATAGGGTCTTCGAGATCCCAGACCATTTGAGGAGCATTGTTAAGGAGCTTCTGGATTCTGAAATTGTCTTTCAAAAAGGAAACTGGGTGTAGGGGTCTCATGGCTCCGTGTGGCGGTGACCTGCCATCACCTACTCCTATCTGACGAAGGCTCCTGATCGGTCGCGGTCTACCAGTAACTTCTTGAAACCGGGTCCGACCTGGACTACCCCCAATGAGATGAAAGCAAAAATGGATGAAGGGAAGTCCAAGAAGCGGGGTACTCGAAGGTCACCAAGGGGTCGACATAAGGTTACCTCGAGCCAGTCCTCCCAAGGTATATCTTTAAATTTGTATGGCGACATACTTGATGTCTTGTTAATGCCGACAGTCTTTTTTGTCGGAATAGGTCAACCTCAAAAAAAGCGGGCTAGGAAGGAGAAGGCAATCCTCGAGGTTGCGAAAGAGGGGGAGTCCGAGGAAGTGGATTCCGAGGAAGGAGGGTCCACGGATGGTGACTCCAGTTTTGAGGATATCTGTGTCCAATAATTGACAAAGTGCCTGATTTACACCGTAAATCTTTTGTATTTGTTTTTCCAGAACAAACCAATTTATATTATATAGAATAAAATTAATAAACCAAAATATAAATTAAATCGGGCGTGTGCAATGCACGACAATATCACGCCTATACGTGCAATTTAATTTTTTATCCTAAGGAAAAACATTAAAACACGATCATCAGAACACTATATTTATTGTTACATGATAATTACTAGATTTTTGATGAATTTGTTATTCTTTATATATCCATTGTATATTTCATGTGATGAAAGACAAATTCATAACTAAGCATACTAGCATGTATTATGAGTCTGTTTTTTCATGCCAGAAAAATCTATCCACAAGGTGGCACACGCAGGATACCTCTGACTTCAACTCATTCAGAGTAACAATAAAGTCTTGATTCTTTTCAAAATCCTCAACTCTGAAACTGATGGTCACTTCCTCTTGCCTCTACCTCTTAGGAATACAAGCAACTGCTCCCAAGACCTCAACTTGAAATCTCTTGAACACAGCGTGTGTAGATGTTGGCTACATGCTTTTCGAATGGAGATGGAGACTTTAGTGCCGGTTGATTGTTCCAGGTGTCTGAATCTGCCTTTCCCTCTTCTTAATATTTGTACTGTAAGATCACATCATACTGTCCCAAACCAAATCGAAACAGGAAAAGAACATTTTTAAATAATATACCGAAACCATTTGCGAATCGGTATTTGTGCTTTCTGAATTTTATATATATTTCTGTTTTGTGGTTATTTGCATTGTAATTTTATATAATTATGGATTGTAATTTTATTACTTATACACATTACATATTAGTGCATGCACACATAGTACCCGTGCAGTATTCTGTGCACAATATTCGTGCATGCATCTCTGTCCATATAATTCACAAGTCAGAAAATTAAAATATGTATGTCCACATGCATGCCAAAATTATTTAATGAAAATGGAAAAGTGGTGCTTGAACCAGAGATCGGAGGTTCAGTGCTACCACTTCCTATACCATTTTCGATAGAGTGCATGACCAGTAAAATATTTAACTTTGTTCAATTTTAAAATCTTTCTCTTTTTTCTAACACTTATGGACAGTAGAGTATTACCACATGTATTCTGCTTTCTGGATATTTGAATTCTTGACCTAATGAGTTGATTATTAAAATATTTTTCCAGAGTCCTCATCAGAGATTTGAGCCTCCTCTCCATTGTATTTCTCCATCTGGTCTCTTCTTTCAGGTTAATGTCCACCTCAATCAACTTCCAAATATTCAAACACAACTTAAGATTCATTTGCTCACATATCAAACTCAGAGAAATTGATTGAGCAAGAAAAAACCTTGTATTTCATTCACTCCTGAGCATATTAGCCATTATGCTCGAGAATTTTCATTAGCTGATTCGATGTGCTGGAAATTTCTTTGAGACGAGTGTAGGCTTGTGTGTGCGCGTCGGAAAATGTTCCGATCTGAATATATGCGCCAGAGAATGTTATGTCCTAAGTGGGGGTGGTGGTGAAAATTAGTTTTTCGGCAGAAGTTGTGGCAGAGGCGGGACTGGATGGTAGAGTGGCGCTGGACAATGTTGATGGTGGAGATGGAGCGGCCACTGTCGTGTTTAGGTGGCGGGTGGTGACGGGGTGAGTTTTCCGCCATTGTTCAAAGAAGGAGAACTACTATTGTGGTGGCTTGTTGGAACTGGTAGGCAGAGAATCAACCCAAATTTATTTCATGGGACTTCCCCAAATTTCTCCTATCTTTTGATTGGTTAGAAATAGTAGAGATTGTCGACAAGCATGACATAATTATTTAATGAAAAAGGAAAAGTGGTGCTTGAACCAGAGAGAGCAAAGGTTCAGGAGTGGTACCACATGCCACGGCTATACAATTTTACCCTAGAGAGCATGGGACCGGGTATAGTATTCAACCTTGTATAATCTTGGAATCTTTCTCTTGTTCCTAGCATTTGTGGGTGTGGAGTATTACTGCTATATACCTTCACCATTATGGATATTTGAATCCATGACCTAATGACGTGATAATTAAATTATATTTGTAAAGTTCAAACTGATTCAAAAGGAGTCATATCTGCTAAGCAACTAAAGAACAATATCGATTTAGATGGCTAAAGAATAAAAATACTGACGTGTTGAGAATATTAAACTTATTTATTAACATAATTAAGAAAAATTAATGGGAAGAATATGGAAGAAAAGGAGCGGCCATGGCTTATTTGAAAGTACTCACATAATTATGTACTTGAAAAAAGTGTCCACATACCTCTGATTACTTGTCTAGCTATGTGCTAATGTAGCCCTTTTAAGAAAGTGTCTGCATATCACTTGATTAAAGTTAATTTCTTATTTCATACCTCTACAATCACAAATTCAGTGTAAAAACTGAATTATATTTTAATTATTTTAAATAGTATCATTAAATACAACACCAATTGTATCAAATAAGATTTTGTGTGAGGTGGGCATGTGTGTGTGCTCTAAACATCAAATTAAATGAGTCATACAAAAAAAGTATACGAATTACATGTATGTATTTGAATAATGTATAAATTCAACCTAGATTATCAGATTCATATGTTTAAAGTGACAAAAATGAATTAACTTTCTACAAACTTTGTTTTATCATCAGGAATATATTGCTTCACGAGCTAGCTAGATCCCCTCCATCCCGCACTCCAATCTGAAACTATTTTCAATAATTTCCCCACTAAAAAGTCGGGGTAAGTTTTGAGGGATAATAGAGAGCGCAAGTAATAGTTGACTCTGAATGAATTTGAAGGCCGGCTACCGGTGTTTTGGAAGAGCGATGTCGAACGGAATGCACTTTCGTTCACCCACTTTAACTGGTTGAATCTGGATTAAATCTAAGGTTATTGCTCAGCTTTATTATCTAAATATATATCAATAAAAAATTGTCTTATCATAAATTTAGTGTAAAAATGAATAACATTATTAATACGTCTCTGAAAATATCATATATTGTATGACAACAACCGTCATTAAGTTAGACTTTTGTTTGTGTATGTGTGCGTGGGTGCATGTATGTTTGCGTGAGAAATCAAATCAAGTAGATTTTCTCACTAATCAAATCAATGAACACACATTTTTTTATTGAATATAAAAACATTCTACTACTACTACTATTATACTCCCACTGATTCTGTTACTTTACCACAGAAGTTTTTGCCAAAATAAGGTTAACATGAATTTGTACTAATACATACTAATGTAATATAGTTCTTAAATCTATATAACATATAGTTTGCAAAGATCAGAATTACAAAGTTGATAAATAAATTAAATTAAATTTATCGCTGATCAAGCATATGTTGTTTACTTCTTTTTTTTTGTCGAAAAGCAACTAAAAGCGGGGGAGCTATGTAGGTGTATATAATCATCAGTTTTACAAGAAGTCATGTCCATCATACGTGAGTGTTTTTTTACTTTTTCATTTTAAAAAATGTCGATTTGAACCTTTTAGGCGTGACATGTAAGTCAATTGTTCATTAATATTTTAGATGAGTACTCGTATTTTTCTTGGTGAAATTTATCGCTCACTAGTTAATAACTATTTCAACTTTTATTTAATTGGTCATATTTAAATCTTCAAACGGAATTTTAGACTTTAGACAGTTTTTTCGTGAAATTTAAGTACAATACTAAAAATAGATTAAATATAAATACATATCACATTTACCATCAAATTTATTAAATATTCTTATAAATATACTCATAATAATTTCACATTATATATATAGATATTCAAATTTCCTTGCTAGCTGGTTTATATATATTTGAATTCAATTATACATTTTATATTTGTGATGTGAACTGTGGAGCTATTAAGGTGAAACTGAACCATAAGATCAATAAGATTCTCTTTCTATGGAAAATCTTTCGATAGAAAATCCCCAAATCCTCAAATCCTCAATTAGGCTCGCGGATTGAAGATGACGCCCTCAAAATCCCCAAATTTTTCTTTTTGTCGGATTGAAGCGAGGAATCCATAGATAGATAAATTAATGTTCACTTTCATTATGTTTTTTTTCCGACCTAACAAACCTTTCTCAACTTCCTCTATTATAAATGTTAATTTGCTTCATTTTCAAGTTTAAATCTTTTAATAATTCCAAAGGATTTTTTATACGTACGTCTCTAGATATTTTTTCGTGTTTGTCTGCTTTAATTTACATCAAGAAATATACTTTTCCTAATTTCAAATGGATTAGTGCACGATAAAATCAATGCACGCCAATTTATTACAACTAGTTTTAGTATCTATTGTGCAAAATTCGTGCAAGATTTATAGTGTGCAAATAGATAATGAAAAGCACCATTATTCATTCAGTGTATTTTGTAAAATAAAATGACAATTTAGTAAAAATGAAACACTAAAAAAGACACTTTGCACCTTGATTAAAAAAACACTAATAACTGATAATCTTTGAAATTGTTATTATAAATAGCTATATAAAGATCTTCTTTAACTACATTAATACTCGTACGAGACATATATATCTACCCTTCCATTAGTGCTACTGAAAATTAAAATCTTTAATTAGGAAAATATAATGTTCTTATGCACAAGAAATCATGAAGCTTAAACCGAAATATAAAATTGATCTCACGAGGCGGAATTCAAATTCAAAATACAACGAATCTGACGACCTTCGTCATAGATTTCCCCGGTTATTTATAGATGGCGAAAATGAAATAGAAGTTTTTTTTAAAAAAAAAATGAAAAGTTGACGAGGGAGATTGTGTGCAGAGAACATAAAGATGAGAAGTGAATGTGTGCAAGATCGTGTGCCAGCGGTAGCCCAGCGGTTGTAACAGAAAAATAGTGAATATAATTGCAAATATATGTTGTTTATCGTTGCAAGAAAATGTAATTGATAGTGAAAATGTTTAAGAATGAAAACGGAATTAATTTATTCTTGTGATAAGAGAGTTAAATTGAATGTCAACTCCACTAAATAATCATCTTTACTAGAAGTTTTCCAGTACTACAACTGAATTTCAAAACAATATTTAAAAGTATTAAAAATTCATAAAATGAAGTGGATGAAATATATTGTTGCTTGCAACCGTGATTTCTTATGGGATAGGCTGGCTACTTGTTGGGCCTTCTCTGGACTATCTATAGCACACACAAAGATCAATCATATTTCTTCATACTGGTATGTTAGACTCTATGGAAGGTAAGAAACATGAAGTTGTTTGATAAAACTCCTCCCTCTACTAATGCTCTGGTAAGCTGAAAGATTCCATTCACAACTCCTTTGTAAGGAGGCCACTGCATCTTAACAGTGAAGTTGACAGGGAGTTGGCTCAATCTGATACTATTACTATTCCTTATGTTCTTCCAAAGCCTAAAATTATTCATGTATTTTAAAGAAGACTTCAGTTTGGTATTAAGGTAAATGTAGATGCTGCTTGGGTAAATGGCAAAGTCGGCATTGGTATAATTATTAGAGATGTTCATGATTCCCTTATCCAAGCTAATGCCTGCTATATAGACTCGAATACACCACTATTAGCTGAAATTATTGCAATTGAGGTTGGTATTGAAACTGCCCTATTCCTCACTAAATTTAACCTAGATTTTATGGTCTATATATGTTTAAATTAACAAAAACAATCTTATTCACTTACTAACTTTATTTTATCATCAGGAAATATATGGTTTCATGAGCTAGACCCCATCCATCTCGTAGTCCATTTTCGCTACTATTTTCATTAATTTCCCATTGAAAAGATGGGGTAAGTTTTTGAGGGATGATGGAAAGTGCAAGTAGCGAGTGACTCTGATTGGATTTGAAGGCCAGCTTGCGGCATTTTAGCTGAGCGATGACGAATGGGACTGTGCATATGTACTTTCATTCACCCACTTTCTCTTATTGAATCCAAGTAAGATTTGAGGTTCTTGTTCAGCTTTAATATCTAAATATATCACTAATGAATTATCTTATTATAAATTTAGTGTAAAAGTGAATAATAATATAAACATGTCCCTGAAAATATCATTAATTGTACAATAGCAACCGTCATTGAATTAGACTTTTGTGTGCGCGCGTGGGTGTTTGCGTCAAATATCAAATAAAATAGATTTTCTCACTAATCAAATCAACAAACACACATTCTTTAAATGAATTTAAAAACATTCTCCTACTACGTTTATACTCCCATGTTCTGTTACTTTGTCACAGAAGACTTTTCCAAAAATATTTTGAATATCAATTTGTACTATTATATGAGTAATAATATATACTAGTGTAATATAGTTTTGAAATCCATATAACACATATTTTTCAAATATTACAATTTAAGATTGATTAATAAAGGTAATTAAGATCATTGCTGGTCAAACATGTAGTTCACTATTTTCCTTGTCACAAAATAACAGAAAATTAAGGTATAGAGCTTTCTATGGGCATAAATCTTTCTCCTGGGTAAACTATATATCACCACAACAATTGACACAATGACTGATATATATCGAAAGTATTTTGTATTAATTTGTGGTGATATGGGCCGAGGCCCATACGAAGGCCCGCAAGGCATATTAACAAGGAGCAAGAGAGAGTCCAGCCCACCAGTGGTCCTCACATGGCATCAGCTATCTTGGACACACCCGGATACAGGAAGGACATGATAATGACCCCGCAGCCCCGGATGTGCGACAAGAAGAGGACCACTTAGCCTAAACCCTCTCTGATCCTTGCCATTATAAATGGGGGAGTGACCAACAGTAATAGGTATGTTCTATCAGACTTAAATACTCTTTGCATTTCTTCATATTCTCTCTTCTCTGCATAAAGCCCAATCTTCATCATCACGCCGGAGCGTCTACCCTCGGGTGACCCCGGGGGCTTTGTTTTGCAGGATCTAGGTGAGAGATCCGCCGCGGGTTAGGATTCCAGCTCTCCCCGGACAACTCATACCGGGGCTGGTATCCCGGAGCTTACTGGTAGCATCAGTTGGCACGCCCAGTGGGATATTCTGCTTTGTCATGCCCTGCGGTAGGCCTAAAAAGATAGGGGGAGAACCCCCCCACCAAGGCTGGTCAGGCAAAGGGTGGCCCTAAGACAAAGAGGGCTGCGGCTGCCCAGGAGGCGCGGAAAGTGGCCGAGGAGAAGGAACGGGCGCGCAAGGAGACTGCCTGTGTGGCCGCTGAGAAGCGCAAAGGAAAGAAGAAGGTGCCGGAGCGTACTCTCCGGGAGATGCAGAATGAACAGAGGGAGAAGGTCTGGCAGGAAAAGGAGAGGCAGAACCAAGAGACGTTCAGAGATGGTGGTGAATCTGAACCGGAGTATTTCGATTCCGGAGAAGAATACCCGGACGAGGAGGAGCTTGGAGGCCCAGAAACTATCCATACCAATGCTGCGGAGTTTGGAGAATTTCGGGCATGGAAAGCGGCCAAGGCAGCGGCCCACGACAAAGTACCTGATATAGTGGACTTGGAGAAGAATGGGAGAGGAGGACCCGGATATCAGCAGATGCCCCCGGGTCAGCAGATTCCCCCAGGTCAGTAGATGCCCCCGGGTCAGCAGATACCCCCGGGTCAGCAGATGCCCCTGGATCAGCAGATGCCTCCAGGTCAGCAGCAACCTCCGGTTCAGCAGCTCCCAGGCGGTTTAAACCCGCAGGCTCAACCATATTACGGCGGATACAACACCCCGTTCAACAATGGTTCCATTGAAGATCGGCTGACTAGGCTGATTGGAAGGCGGGGGATGGTTCCTCATTCCCCGTGGGTTCCAGAGGTTCTGAACTACAAGTGGCCGGCAGGCACCAAAGCTCCCGATGGAGTTCCGACATACAATGGGGACGGGGATCTGGAGGAGTTTGGTCACACATATCTTAGTGTCATGGGTGCCCGGGACATTGACGAGCCATTGCAGTGCAAGCTGTTACCCTCTAACCTCCGGGGTAACTGCTTGAGTTGGTTCAAGAGTCTTCCCCAGGGTTCATTGAAGACTTTCTGGGACTTTGCGACCGTCCTGGTCCATTGGTATGTAGCTATGAAGACAAACTTTGTGAACCTGGCGACGGTCCTAGCCATGCGGCAGTTGGAGACGGAATCTACTTGGCAGTATTATGTCCGGTATATTGCTGAGTCTATGAAGGTCCAATATAGGTATTTTCATGAGAAGGCCTTAATCGGCAACTTTGTGAACGGATTGAGAGACGAGATGTTCTATATCGAGTTGATGAAGAACATGCCGGGAACCTTCTACCACCTCCAGCTGACAGTTGAAATGCATTGCACTGTGCATGAAGCTAACCACACTCGGATGAACATTGTTGGTTTCTTTGAACAGCGGGTGATCACGGCTACGGCAACCCAAACAACCACGCTCCGGGCGACTCCCCTCCAGGGTGTTCGCCAGGAGCCAGTGAGGCGCCCGCCGGTCCAAAGAGCAGCACCTGCGCCGGGGGGACAGACGTTGGTGGTGAGACCAACGTATACTCCACTCTCCAAGACAAAGACTGAGATTCTGGCCATTCATCGGGGTCTTTTCACGGACCACCCAGTTATACAAGGGGTCCCGGCCCCGGCTAATGCCCAGAAATGGTGTGAGTTTCACAAATCTTACGGTCATACTACAGAAGGCTGTCGTGTCCTGCGCACGGATATTCAGAAGTTGGTGGAGCGGGGTCAGCTCCGGGATTGCATGGCGGCAGATACACACCCGGTGGCTGCTCCGACAGGACAAGGAAGGAAGCGGAATTGGAGAAACAACCAAGGCCAAGGCGGTAATCGCCAGGTGGAGGCTAACATTGCTCCTAACCCCGCCCAACAAGCTCATAGACTGGGAGCTCCAGGACCCGGAGCGCCCCGGACAATAAATGTGATCAACGGTATAGTGGGAGATGGGGCACAGACACTGTCGGCGGTGAAAGCCAAAAGTAGATATGTCCCCCCGGGGGAGATCCAGGGAAATAGGTTTAAACAAGATGAGACTATCACCTTTTCAGAAGAGGATGCAGTCCCGGCCCAGGTGCCTCACTCTGACCCCATGGTGATTTCTGCCGAGGTAGAGGGAGTGGTGATTGAAATTTACTATCGATCAGTTTCAAATAGTTTTTATCTATTCTTTCCAAACTAGCATGTATGTTTAAACATACTACAGAGTTTAAACATAAAAAGAGAGAACACGCAAATTGTTGATGCAGTTCGGTGATGAACACCTACATCTGCGGGGCCTTGCCCAGTCTGAAAATCATCCACTAGATAATCAAGATACGTTACAAAGTTTCACACAACAATTAACTATCTATGACTTATCTCTTGTATGGATTCGTGAGATCCCCTCACTGCCGGTCAGCAACTCCTCGTTGCTGTCTTGACCACTTCTCCTGAAGTATTAAAGCTGTTGATTTCAGACTGCTGGCGTTCGGCAAAGACCTATTGAACTCCCTTCAATAAGCTGCTCCAACTGTATTTTGATCGGCAGAATACTTTCTTGTAAGATGGATGATATTCCGTCGCAGCTTCTTTGTCTATTTATAGTTCAATGCTATGTTGCCTCGTTTATCTTCTTGATCCTTCAATCTCGGCAATGCTGATCTCTCATCCAGCTTGTCACAGCTATATTTAGTCTTCTAGCTATATTCTACTTCTATAGCTAAAGGATAAGAAATATCTTCTTTCCTTATTTAAGACTAATCCTTTCTGAGATACAACTCTATTACATATTCTCAAACTAATTCAATCGATACAAAATCAATCTTCACTTATCATCTTGATTTCTCGAATATTATCTTTGATCTCATAAGAGTTGTACTTCTCCTTCAATACTCTTGCATAGTTTCTGATTTCAGTCCAGCAAGTGTTTAAACATAAGCATGTTTAAACATGATAACTTCTACAAAATAGCCAATTATATTATGCTGAGTCTTCTGGACTCTTCAATCTCCCCCTTTGGCATTTTGTGGAACCATATCACTTATTTTGATGCAGAGACAATAACTCACTCCCCTATCATATAGATCTTCATTCTTTAATCATATTGCATCAATAAATCAGAAACAATATATATGACTTCAAAGCTCCCCGTATCAACCAGACATAGATAGAGCTCATCAAACATTTCACAACAGTAGTGTTCCAAAATAAATGGAACCAACATCCAAAATAAATGGCCACCAAGGCATCAAAAATAATCATAATATTCTCCCCCTTGGGAACAGAAAATGTGCCAAAGTACCAAATATCCAGAAAAAAACAAAACAATCATCCAGAATGTATCAAAGTACTGAGTGCAAAAGAGAGAGAAAATAAGAACAATAGATCTCAGAATGCATCAGAACCACTGGTCTCATCCTCAGTTTCTTCAAGAGCTTCCAGCTCCTCTTGAAAGTCATGCATCTTCTGTCTATGATATCTGATAAGTCCTCGAAGCTCCTTCTTTCTCACCACAGCATAGTTGACCTCAGCTGGTTCCTCCTCTGAAACTGCCTCTTCTTCCTCAGCAACAGGAGGTAGATCATTTCTCTTTCTGTAAATGGACTTGTTAACTTGTAAATCATCACAGAAAGTGATCTTATCATCTAGTCCATCAACTAATCCAACATGATATAGCAAACCAGTTATGAGAGCAGGATAGGTGATGTACTCATCAGATTTCTGATGCTGAGCTACTAGCAGAACCCTATCATAGATAAACCATCCCAGGTTGAAAGGTCTTCTGGTACCAATAAAATACATCAAGCATGCCATCTCCTCAGTCACCAGTGATACATTGGTAGACATGATCCACAGATTAGCAACAGCCCTGTACAGACAATAGTACTTCTGAGAAAGATAAGCTGCCTTGAGAGTCTTGTCTGCACCCCATTCTCCAAGTGTGCCCCCTGTCAGCTCCAGTGCTACAACATCATAATCTAGAGTAAAACCTTCTGGATAAGCACTGTTTGGGCAGATGGAATCATGTCTCCCTGTGCCTAACACCTGATTGATTAAAGGAGCCTCAAATCTATAAAGCTTGCCTCTGAGATAGACTTTTCTGTACCATGCAGAATCTGGAGCACTGTTTGTTCCTCTCAGGTTTGCATAGAATTCCAGCACCAGAGAATGATTGGCCTTTATGCAGAAATTTGCTGGTCCAAACATATGAATTCTCTTCATAAAAGCCACAAAACCAGGATGTTTAAACTTCTCAGTCAATCTCTTTTCCACATGCATCTTCCTGTTGATGAGCCCTTCATACACAGTCATAACCCTCCTGGAATAAAAGATATCATCCCAAGCATTTTCCAGCAGAGGATTGTCATCTGAAAACACTAATGGAACCTCAGCTGCCTCATCACTCTCCTCAGGCTCAGATTCAGAGCTACTACTCACATGATCTTCTGCAGCTTGCTCAACTGTATCATTATCCTCCTCAGACTCAGATTCAGAACTATTATTCACATGCTCTTCTGTACCTGGCTCAACTGTCTCATCATCTTCCTTAAACTCAGATTCAGAGCTCCTGCTCTCATGGACTGGTGCAACTGGCTCTGCAGATGGAACTTATGATAGTGGAACTTCATCAAAGCTCAGATTAAGCTCTGGAACTTCAATCCTCATCTGCTCATTAGAGAAAACTTGAATAACTGGAGGAAGAGACTTCTTCTTCCTCAACTTCTCCCTCTTCAACTCCTGTAGCTAGTTAAATTTTACAGTTAGAGGATGGCTATCCTCACTGTCTGGTGCTGTCTCTGTCAGAGGCTCCATCATAACTCTGACATTCTCTAAAATCCTATCCACATCCACAGCCTGCTCAGCTTCACCAGGCATTTCCTGTGCCACACTTCTTTCTACTAACTGCTCACTTTCAGCAGCAGTTTCCTTCTGTTCAACATTCCTTTTACAAAACACTCCCTGTCCTCTCTTTCTCTTCCTCTGATAAACCTGCTTTACTTCTTTTCTTGATGCTACCCTTTCTGAAACCAAGGTCTGCTCAGACTGCTCATCAATTTCCGAACTTTCATAGAAAAAGTTCAAGTCTGGTCCCCCTTCAAATTCAACCCCTACCCTAATTGTAGGATTAATCTCATGAGCCACAGACTCTGGTGTGGCTCTAATAACAGTCAGCCCAAGCTGTTCAGCCAGAAGCAACTCTTCTCTAGTGGGGATAGAATCAACAGGCAGGTTTGATGGAAGATTTCCCATGGTGATTTAAATATAGCAGTAGGTTGAAACACACAACTATTCACAGAAACCTCACAAATCCCCAAATATCTCAAACTTTTGGTGCGGCAAGCACTCTAACCACTAAATCAGCCAGAAAAACTCAATCTTTAAACAGTTAGAGCTGAATACCTTATGCATGCACTGATTTGGGGTAGAAACTCCAGTCGGCCAGAAAGCCAAGTTTTTCTTTGTTCTTGAACTCTCGATTTGATAATGTGTTGCTCAAACCAGATTCCGGTTGCGACGAGAGCCGATCGATGCAATAGTTTGATGGTGAGATTTGATCAATCGCCGGAGGAGGTTGTCTTGAAGTGGGAACGACGGAGCTGCAGCAATTATGAGAAAAAGGGACAAAGATTTTCCATCTTATATTTAATATTTTTCAGAAATTCAAATCCGAACCCAATTTGGAAAATAAATCCACAATTGCACACTGGTCCCCCAATTTTTATGAAAGCACTGATTATTCCCCATAAAATAAATATGTAGCCAAGATTATCTCCTCAGCCCGTATGGATATTTTAGCCCACTAACATCAACTTTTTCAGCCCACTGACATCAACTTTTTCAGCCCATTGACTAGTCAGGCCCAATAGACTTTCTTCTTCATTTTTCGGCTAACTCTTCAGAGTTTAAACACACTGATTTCTCAGTGTTTAAACATACTTGTCTTAGTGTCTCAAAAGTTGCAGAGTTCAGTGGTTTAGTGAAAATATCTGCATACTGTTCAGCACTAAGAACAAATTCAATAATCAGTTCCTTCTTTTCCACCAAGTCTCTGATGAAGTGATGCTTGATATCTATGTGCTTTGTCTTCTTGTGATCAACAGGATCATGAGAGAGATCAATGGCTCCCTTATTATCACATTTTATAATTAAGGCATCCTGCTGAAATCCAGAGTCTTTTAACATCTGCTTCATCCACAGCAGTTGCTGGCAACAACTTCCAGCTGCTAAGTACTCAGATTCAGTACTAGTGGACAGTGAGATAGAATTCTGCTTCTTGCTGTACCATGACACTAAATTTCCTCCTACATAGAAACATCCTCCAGTAGTACTCTTCCTGTCTTCTGAATTTCCAGCCCAATCCGAATCACTGTAGCCAATAATCTCAGCTTGACTTCCTCTAGAATACCAGAGACCATAATCAGCAGTTCCATGCACATATCTGATGATTCTCTTGACTGCAGATAGATGACACTCCTTGGGATCAGACTGAAATCTTTCACATAGTCCAACACTCAAACAAATGTCTGGCCTACTTGCAGTGAGATATAATAAGCTCCCAATTATACTTCTATACAACTTAATATCCACCTTCACACCATACTTGTCATAGGTCAATTTCTCCGTAGATGCCATTGGAGTTCGCATATTCTTCGAATCATCCATCCCAAATCTTTTAACCAAGTTTAAAGTGTACTTGGTTTGATTGATGAAGATACCTTACTTGTGTTGTTTGACTTGAAGCCCCAAAAAATATGTCAATTCGCCAACCATACTCATTTCAAATTCACTGTTCATCATTTCTATAAAGCTATCCACCAGCTTCTGAGATGTTGACCCAAACACAATATCATCTACATAGATTTGGGCAAGCAGAATATGTTTTTCATGTTTAAAAACAAAGAGCGTTCGGTCTACTCCCCCTCGTCGATAGCCTTTCTGCAACAGAAATTGAGTGAGACGCTCATACCAAGCCCTAGGAGCTTTCTTAAGACCATATAACGCCTTTTTTAATCTGTACACATGATCAGGCAAATACGGATCTTCAAAACCCTTGGGTTGTTCCACATATACTTCTTCCTTGACAATGCCATTTAAAAATGCACTCTTCACATCCATCTGAAACAATTTGAACCTCATAATACATGAAATAGCAAGCAAAAACCGAACAGATTCTAACCTTGCAACTGGAGCAAAAGTTGCATCAAAGTCGACACCCTCAACTTGAGTATATCCTTGAGCGACCAGTTTAGCCTTGTTTCTGGTGATATTACCATCTCCATCAGACTTGTTCTTGAAAATCCACTTAGTGCCATTAACATTTACAACTGAAAGTCGTGGAACAAGATACCATACATCACTTCTGGTGAACTGCTCCAGTTCCTCTTGCATGGCAAAAATCCAATACTCATCAGTCAATGCTTTCTTATGATTTTTGGGTTCTATGGATGAAAGAAAACACCGAAGCACATGCATCCCAGCATTCATTTTAGCGTAGTCTTTCCGTGCTATCTGCCTTAGATTATACGTGTTAGGAGGAGGATTGACAGATTAAGTTGAATCAGATGTAGCTTCAGATACTGTGTTACTTTCAGGAGCATCAGATGATGTTGTAACATCAGGCAGTGTCATAACATCTGACAGTGTTGTAACATCGGATAGAGATGAATCAACATCTGAACTGATTGTCTGCTCAGGTTCATCTTCGAGTAGGATTCCGCTACTGATATCCTTCAGATCTTTAATGACCACATTGTTGGACTCCATCATGACAATTGTACGATTATTGAACACCCTGTATGCCCTTCTATTTTGAGAATAACCAAGGAAAATACCAACATCAGCCCGTTTATCAAACTTACCGAGAGGTTCACGATCTCTGAGAATGTAGCATGCACTCCCAAATACATGGAAGTAGGAGACGTTTGGCTTCCTCCCTTTCCAGAGTTCATAAGCAGTTTTCTGAGTGAAGGGACGGAGATAAACTCTGTTTATTGTATGACATGCAGTATGAACTGCCTCAGCCCACCATTTCTTTGGAGTATCATTTTCCGCCATCATAGCCCTTGACATGTTGATGATAGTCCTGTTCTTGCGTTAAACAATACCATTTTGCTGTGGTGTGATTGGAGCAGAAAACTCATGCTTGATTCCAAGTTTTGCACAGAAATCCACCATGTATTTAATGCTAGATTTAGGTGTAGGTTTAGACATTCAAGTTAGTTAATTGTAAAAATCATACAAATTATACTTCAAAACTCAGATAAACTTGACCAAAAACTATAACAATAACACGAAGTTATTCTATACTAATATGAAGTTGGAATTACTCAAATCTACAAAACCCTAAATGCAAAGTAAAGAAAAATATATGGTAATGTGAAGAACATGACGACATGATACTTAGTGTAGCTAAATACAAAGTACAATGTAGCACATCGAGTCATTCTCGATTATTTCATTCTCAAAGATTTCATGACGAGAAATGAAAGTTGAACTTACATAAGTAAAATTAGAAAATGGGAAATTATACACATACAAGCAACTAGAATCCACCCACACAATAGATTGTTCTTGTTGAATGAAAATGATGTTTGAGCTTTTGATTTTGAGAGGAATATGGTTGAACTAGATCTATAGATTTGAGAGAAAAAAAAGTAGTGTTGAATAAAGTGGGTGATGATGGTAGTGAAAAATGTGGGAAATAAAGGTGGGATTCCCGCTTCATAATATATATACAAGTGCGTAAATTTTTATCGAACATAGTTTTCGAGTTCGCAATGTACGTTATTTAGGAAACAATCAAGTATCTTTAGATATCGAAACACATGGGTGTTAGTTTTTTTTGATTAAAAAACTAATGTTTTGGCTCTAACATAGTTACTAAATCGTAACATAAGCGGAAAAAAGGATGAAATGAAATGCACAGTTTACGAACTCGAAACAGTAAGAGTAATAAGTTTTATACTCCGGGTGGTTTGTCAGGTATTCCTCTGTTGAAATGCTGAATATGGAAGATGTCATTTAACAGTTGAAAAGAACTCGAACAACGTGCTAAATTTCGGGTTTGCGAATTCCCAAAGGTCTAGCAAATTTCAGTTTACCATGTTACGAACTCGAAAAAGTAAGAGTATAAAGGTTTATACTCCGGGTGGTTTCTCGGGTATTCCTCTGTTGAAATGATGAATTTGGAAGATGTCATTTGACACTCGGAACGAACTCGAAAAATATGCTAAATTTATGTTTGCGACTTCGCAAAAGTGTAGCAGATTTCAATTTACGGTTTTCCGAGTTCGTAAGATTGAGTTAGTATAAAACAAAACCGGGTTAGCCTCAAAGCTATTCAGTACCCTCTGCAACAAAAAACCCCAAATCGAAACCAACAAAACCTAGATCTAATCCAAGGCATGGCCCGTATAAAGCAAGTCGCCGGCAGACGTGAATGTGATCGGGAAATGGTAGTTCCCACCGCTGCTGTCGCTCGTCGGCAGAAAGAGCCTGTCCTCCGGCACCCTGCTAGCCGGAAAACTAAAAACCTGGTGATTGACAAGGTTCGTGCTCGTGCTACGGTGAATTAATCCAATGATTCGAGCGAGGAGGATGATGGGTCAACGCTGGTGCACCGGAAGAGGAAAACACCCACAGTTGAAGGGAAGGGAAAGAAAAAAGTAATTAAGCCAGACACAGAGCCAGATGAAGGTGGAGAGGATTCAGAAGATGATGAAGAAGACTCTGAAGGTGCAGAGGAAGGAGAGGATAGTGATCAAGGTGAAGATAGTGATGATGGAGAAGATAGTGAGCCAGGAGAAGATAGTGAGCCAGACGATGAGTAGGAATCAGAAACTCCAGAAGAGAGTGAGGTTCAGGAGGAGCCTGTGAAGAATGTGAAGAAGGCCAAGGGAGCTAAGCGAGTGCCCACCGACGATGAGTTGCTTTCTGCAGCTGTAAAGGCACCAAAGTATAGGAAACCAAAGCCGAGCAAGAAAGGAGATGAAGATTCCAGTGACTACTTCTTCAGCCCCACCGCGGAGATTATCGAGGATAAGATTATCGAGGATTTCAAGCTTGATATCGTGTTGTCCCCTGATCCGGAGCCAGACTTTGGTAGTCTACCGGAGTCTAGCGACGATGATGAGCCACTTGTAAACCAGAACACACCCAACACTGCAGAACAGGAGAAGGATGGTGGTGCGGGTGGTGCTGAAGCTGGTGGCGCTAATGATGATGGTGTGTCTGAACAAGGCAGCACATCGGGGACAGAACTGAAAGAGAAGGGAATGGATGAAATTCCAGCAAACATGTCTGAGTGAATATGAATATTCATTTGAAACAATTATTTGATGTAGGGTGTGTATTTTACATTTGTCGTTCCATGTGTGGATTTGTTGCTTTCAGATTATTTAAATTGCAAGTTTCATGAACAAGAAGTGGTGTTTTATTTTGACATCTGCTCCACTGTTGTTATATCTGTATGGTTGCTTCCTTCTTTTTTAAAATGAGATACAACTAAGAAACACAAACAAGTAAATGTAAGTGTTTTACGAACTCGGAAATTACATGGATTTCACTAGTTCAAGTATGTTTTTTCGATTGGAAAGAAAAACATTACCAACTTTCCGAGTTCGAAAATGGAGCTCATAAACCATAACCCTAAACCTGTAAAAATCCACAGACCTAAACCCTAGACCCATGTTCCTGAACCCTAAACCCACATACCTAAACCCTAAACCCAAAAAGCATCGAACTGTTAAAAGTGAGTGATTTTCAGATTTATGAAGTGCAAAGATTGACATAGTGGATCGATACCAAAGTTAGACTAAATATAATTAGGGGTGTAAATGAGTCGAGTCGTTCGTGAGAAAATCTCGAGAAACTCGGTCAAAGCTCGAGCTCGAGCTCGGGTTGACCAAACTCGACCTCGAGCTCGAACTCGTTCGAATATGTAATGAGTCGAGTCTGAGCTTTTAAATTTTATTTCGATAAGCTCGATGAGCTTATTGGGCAAATATATATATAATTAGATATGTAGCTAATATTGGGGTTTCTTTGGAAATAATTAAAAAATATAAAATCTAAATTAAGTATTAGGGTATGTATGACTATAATACAGTTTGTGTAAAATCTGTATAAACGCTAAAATTTCAATTTTACCCCATATCCAAGTCCAACTCTCTAACTCTTACTCTTCCTCTTCTTCCATTTGCGGATTCCAGTAAAACGAGCTTTTTGAGTTAAACGAGCTCAATTGGCTCGAATTCAAACTCGAATTTCGATAAGCTCGCGAGGTGGACTCGAGCTCACAAAAAGTTAATGAGTCGAGTCATGAGCACAATTTTTTATGTTCGAAAGAGCTCGGTCTCGAGCTCGAACTCGAAAAATATTTAACCAGTCGATTTTGAGCATACCCCTGTTCGGTCTCGACTCGACTCATTTACACCCCTAATTATATAATAACTTGAGTGGGATACCAAAAACATCGATATATATTTGCATAACACACTATCTATAACTAGTGTCGATAAGCACGAGTTATAGTATAAAAAGTTGTCAATGTTTGTGATAATAGTGTACATCAGCCATTCGGTCACATAATATATGAGATCAATCAACATATGTGTAATAAATAAAAATCGATATAGTTCAGACACATTACATATGTGGATTATGTTGAGTACAATACTCAGAGTACATTGAGTAAACAAGCATGTAACTTTGTGTCAAACAGAAGAAGAAGCACGATGATGATACTTGTATTTATTAGTAAACAATCAAATGACAACAAATTTTCCGATCCATATATATTTGTTGTTTATTGAAATATACAAACTAGACAAGTATGCAGTACATTCTGAATGTGTATTCAGAAGTACTGATGTCTTGGTACTTTATATTTTTCTTATAAACTACTATAATTGAAAGTAGTTTTAATTTATTATAGAAATACTTCAAACAACTATATCCATTAACCCGCTAATCATGGCAATATTATATAAACTCTGACAGCATTTTGAGTATAAATAAAACTTTAGTATACAAATAAATTCGGTAACAGAATAATTAGTCTCGGCTACGATATTTGTAGATATCGTTAATTTATTTTCACTATTCAAAATGCATTTACATTTTTGTCGTTAATTAATTTTGTCAAGTAATATTTTATAATTATTAATAATTAATTGTATTTCTTGGCTGTAATATGGAATATTACGATTTCGAAAACTGTATGAAGTATGCAAAGTTTCGCCATCGTAAAGTTAATTTTTATCCATCCATGATAGTTATACTTACGAATTATAATAAATTTCGAGTTATATATGTTATATATTTTCGAATTCGTAAATTAGTTAGAGTTTACTCTGCATAACAGTTTCGAGTTTGTAAGAATAAAACTATATAAGCAAAAAAAACCCGCTTTCATAGTCCATATTCCCAATTCGGGCAAACTAAAGACGGCAGAAGACCAAAAATCCCCAAATCTCAAAACCCTAACCCCCAAGTTAGAAACCCCATCACTCCCGCATCAAGTTCGAGTTCGACAAAATGGCGCCAAGCACAACCAACGTCATCAGCAAGCGTCCTAAAAATCCATTCAAGAGGAAGCTCATGGTGAGGAGAGGCAAGCAAGGGTACGATCCTAAACTGTTTTTCAATAAAGAATGCCATAACAAGTATGTTAGGTACTATCTAGAGGGGAAGATGTTAGAGCCATATGCTGTACATCCTAACAAGGTAGAAGAGTTAGGGTTTGGTGAGTTGGTTGGTTTGATGAATATCCAGAAAGTGGGGGAGTTGATGGTTAATGATGCCCCAACCTATCTTCATGAAAGCTGCCAGTTTTATGCCAATTTGATAGAGTTAGATGGGTCGGTGTATAAGACAATGGTGAATGGGGAAGAATTCCAGCTAAGTTGGTGGTCGATGAATGAGTTAATAGGTTGCGAGTATAGGACAGCTGCTGACATAGACAACAGCAACGGGGATGCCCCTCTGAACGTGTACAACGCCAATGGTTGGGAAGGTCCTCGATTTTCACTTCCAGGTGGTTTGGATAGGCCTGCATGTGCGTCGGCTTACTTTGGGAGACCTCCCAATGATAAGCAAGCTGCCCATTCGTACAATCTGAAATGCATGACTCAATCGCATCGGATTTTGTATGATTTTGTGCATCGCATTCTTGTACCATCTGCAAAGAATGTCACTGAGCCGACAAGCACCACAGCTATAATGTTCTACTATGTGGTTCTCGGTAGGAAAATCAACCCTTGCTACACTATCGTCCACCACATGGTCAATCAGATGGGGATGACTAAGCCCTACTGGAACATACCATACGGAGGCCTCATCATGAAGTTCCTGCTGCAGCAGAAGCCTGGCTTTGTATTCCAGAGCAGCCCTGTCCCCTGCCGACACTACACCGCCCGGTATTTTCAAAATAGAGGATATGACTTGGTTGATGGTAGGTGGATCCAGAAACAGTTAACTGCGAAAAACAAGCGCGCGAAGGGAAATGCAGGTACAACCAATACATTTTTCACTTGTTGATTCATTTTTTTAAATTGTGTCAATATATTATCGCAACTACTAATTTATCGATGTTGGATACGTAGTGATGACAGATGAGGAGATGTACTCCATGGCTGGACGCATGTATAGTACTATGAAGGACAGGACAAGCCGTGTGATTGGTACAAGGAAGAAAGTGCATCATGCCAAGAAGAAACTCTCAGCTATGGAGCGTGCTTTGGCAAACCGTGGCTTTGATCTTGATTTCCAATGAAGACCGGTTATATGCGCCATTTAATTCTGATTAAGTAGTGCCGCATACAGTTTCATTAGCTTTTGTTTTTGGCCACTTGTTTGGCACTAGCGTTGTTGCTAGGTTTATTTCGCACTCTTTTGAAACTCTCGCGAAATTTGACAAAAGTTGTATGAAACTGTGTATCGGAATTTCTTAATTAATGTGAAATCATTAACCACACAGTAATGAAACTTCATTTCCAGTCTTTCAATCACTTCAGACTCTTACAATATCAATCACATGCTTCTTCATTGTGTTTTATTAGGTTTTCATGTGAATGTGTAATACTTTCGAAATCGTAAAATATGTGCAATTCATATATTTACGAATTCAAGCATACCTGCTTCAATCAACTTTCACTTCTTCTCAAACGGGTGGATAATAGAGGATTTCTCTGTTCAAAAAAGCAATTCCAAAAACTCAAAGTCAATTCTTTCGAAATCGAAAACTATGTGCATTTCTTTTATTTTCGATATCGGAAACGCCTGCATCCATCCACCTTCACTTCTTATAATCCAGGTGGATATTAGAGGGTTTCTCTGTTCAATCAACCCTTTCAAAAAAAGTAACGGCTACTTCTTACGAGTTCGAACAACATGGCCTCCACAATCTTTCGACGTCGTAATCTTTGAAAGTGTGACTTTCCTAATTCGCTTAATAAATAGTGGATGTCACTATCCAGTAAACCCAAAATAAGACAATAACATGGGTGTTTACGACATCGCAAATATGCAACAAGTACATACTTTTGAAATCGAAATAATGTAAAAATTGTTCGTTTTTGGTATTCAAGTTCGCTAGTCTATGGCAAAATGTACATAACACATGTAAAAAACCCTAACATGTAAATGATAGGGTATAACGATTCACAATAACACATTTTCAGTTCCAGAGTACTTAAACAAATTGAGGTAGAGCAAACTAATCGAATCATTTGATAGTCTTCTTCTTTCTTTTCACTTTAACCTTTCTTCCTTTACGCGAATTACCTTTAGCATCAATCCAGACACCCTCGTCATGGTCGAGACGACTTTGAAATCGCTTCAAATTTGCCCTAGTCTCAGACAAGCTAAAACTCTCGCAAAATTCTCCTAAAGGGATATCTTGTAAATCATGCATTTCTACCTCCTCGTGCTTCTCTCCGACAAAAGTTTTCTTCCCCTTTAATACCACTTCTAGACCGCGACTTGCCAAGTCGGGGACGTAAAAAACCTGATCCCCTTGTGTAGCCAGTATAATAGGTCTCCTCTATACGCCAGCCTTTTCCTATTCACTATGGTCATGCACAATGACTTATCGATCGTCACAGCGTCTGGCTGAACCCAGTCGCACTTAAAAACAACAACTTGTAAAGCAACGTAATTCAGTTCCCAGATATCAGTAATGGTCCCGTAGTGTCTGCTATCCTTGTAGGATGCACTACCACCATCCACATTATGCAAAACCAATTCATTTGACATGACTGAGATTCCACTGTTCTGAGATATTCCTTTATCGTCGTGTGCCTTTGTGCCAAACGTGTAACCATGTACATCGTAACCTGTGAAAGAAACAACAGCTTGCTGTGGTCTCGTTGCCAACCATTTCACGCTCTCCGGGTGGTCTCCAGTTATCACATGCTCTGTAAGCCAATCACTAAAACTCCTTAAATGTTCCTCTACAACCAGCTCCTCTTTCCAACTAATATGCAACTCCTCGATTTCAGCCATATGTGTGGCAATGTATCCACTTCACTCAGGAAAGCCATGCAAAATTCTATTGATTCCTCTGTGACATACCGCTGCACAATGCTAGCGTCAGGTCGGTACCTATTCTTCACGAAGCATTTGAAAATCTTCATATACCTTTCGAAAGGATACATCCACCTTAAAAATACGGGACCACACAACTTAACCTCACGAACCAAATGGACTATCAAATGGACCATAATGTCAAAAAAGGAGGGCGGAAAATACATCTCTAGCCTGCAAAGAACGTCAACCACCATCTCTTGAAGTTTGTCAAGCTTGCTACGGCTAATAGCGTTGCGACATATGCCTTTAAAAAAAGGCATAAACGAGAGATACAACTAAGCACATGGGAGGGCAAACTTGCACGGAGTGCGAGAACAATCAACTCTTGCATCAAATTATGATAATCATGCGATTTAAGACCAGCAATTTTGCAGTCATCAACACTTACACATTTTCCTATCTTTGATGCATATGTCGAAGGAACCTTCATATCCTTCAAAAACTGGCAAAACCTAGTCTTCTCAACATCAGACATCATGTAGCACGCTGGAGGTAAAAACTTTTTCCCATCCATTATTACTGGTGAAATTGACTCCCTTAAACCCATTATGCTCAAATCCTTTCTACTCTTCAAACCATCTTTCGATTTTCCGGGAATATCAAGCAAGGTTCCAATAAGACTATCACAAACATTCTTTTCAATGTGCATAACATCCAGGCAATGTCGCACCCCCAAATACTCCCAATATCGTAATTCAAAGAAAATACTACACTTTTTCCACGGTCCACATACCTTTCCCTTTTTACGATTCTTGCCAAAGTCATTGTCCATGTCCGTCACCTTTTCTAATATCTCTGCTCCTGATATTGGTACAGGCTCCACCCTGGATTCTTCCTTTCCATTAAACCATTTCTTTGCTTTTCTCAGTGTACTATACTTGCCCAAAAACCTCCTATGCCCTAAATATACCGTCTTCTTTCCATGACTCAATTGACAATGATCTGTATTTTCCTCACATATCGGACACGCCAAATGCCCTTTAACAGAGTAGCCAGCTAGATTACCCAACGCGGGATAGTCATTGATTGTGAATAACAACACGACCTTCAACTTGAACCATTCATTCCGATATCCATCATATGTCCAATTCTCCCCATACCACAATTTCTTCAGATCATCAATTAGTGGCGCCAAATAAATATCAATATCATTTCCTGGTTGTTTAGGTCCTGATATCATCAATGACAACAATACATACTTTCTTTTCATTGTTAACCAGGATGGCAAATTGTATATCAAAACCATGACTGGCTAAGAACTATGGGTGCTACTCATGTCCACATAAGGGTTCATTTCATCTGTAGACAATCCTAGCCTCAAATTCCGATCTTCCTTACTGAACGGAGGATATAACTCATCTATTTTCTTCCACTGATCACCATCAGAAGTATGTCTTATCACATCATCCTTAGGACAATTTCTTCTACGATACCAAGTCAGGTTTTTTGCATCACGTTTGTTAGAAAACAAACGTTCCAATCTAGGAATGATAGGTAAATACCAAACGACTTTAGCAGGAGTTTGTTTCTTCCCTCTACTCGCAACCTCAGCGCCGACGACTAACTTCTCCTTTTTGGTTGTATACCGAGACTCATTACAAACTAGACACCTATCCAGTTTTTCATTTTCTTCCCCTCTATACAACATGCAATCATTAGGACATGCATGTATCTTTTCCAGTTCCATTCCCATCGGACACAAAACTCGTTTCGCTGCATAACTACGATTTGGCGATATGTTGCCACGGGGAGTATTTCTGTCATCAATCCAAGCAAGTCAGTCATTGCATTATCGGAAAGGCCATGTCTAGCTTTCAAATTCATAACTTGTAAAGTCGCACTCAAAACTGTGTGCTCCGAGCCCTTATACAAAGAATTTTTCTTATTCATATACATGGCTTCTAAAACTTCTGGTTTACCAACAAAATGTCGAGCCACATTGTCGGTCAAATCATTTAAATGATCATCACAATCCATTTCACCAGTTTCGCCTACATTATCAGAATTCTTAAGCTCTTCCATTGTTCTACCATTACCATTCTCACCCTCAACCCCTACCTCCCCATGCCATACCCAAATTTTATAACTCTTATCGAAACCACGCATAATCAAGTGATCCCTAACAGTTGCAACACCTAAATTAGCATCGTTCATGCAGTTTCTGCAAGGACACCTAATTCCGGAATTATTTTCACCTCTCGCATGTTCGATGGCTATCTCAATGAAATTTTCAACTAACTTGCGGTATTCAAGACTAGTTCGCACATCCTCTTCAATTATACGAGCACGATTCATAAATCTAACTGTCCAATAATGCACAATCGATACCACCTTAACAAAACAAGAAATCAAATTTGCCCCATCAGTCCCATGCACATAATCACATCAATTCACGCACATATACCGGCAAATTATTGTTAACCAACTCTTAACAAGTATCTCATTCATCTAAACATCAACAGCGTATCGATTGCAAGTAATCATCAAAACATCATATATATTGAATGAAAACTAAGTAGGTTGTTTGAATTGCGATTTGTTTGGGTTAATGAAAGACTGAATTACACGCACATACCTGCAAACATTTGAGTCCAATATGCAGAGGAATATTATCTCGGAGCTCCCAAGTACAGACACAATTTCACACACGCTTAAACACTACGCCGGTCAAATCCTTTTAGTAAACATTGTGCCATTTTCGAATTCGAAACTTGAAGTACTCACAATATTCCGAACTCGTAAATTCTATACCCCAGGTCTACACTGGATTTACTAAAAAGAAAACTGAGCATGAAACTGATGGCCATTTGATTCGATTTCGTAACTCTGTGTACATGCTGTTACGGTATCGAATCATTGCTTACATTGCAATTTATTACACGTCATCAGATCAAATTCCTTCTCTTGCATTGTCGTAACAACACTCGAAATAATTTCTTCTAGTACTACACTAGACACGCTCCATTTTCATGTGACACCACACTTTCTACTCTAAAACGTGCTAGCAATATTCTTTCGATATCGAACATGTGTATTTGTTCGTTGTTTTCTACTCTGAAAAGAACATCTACAACCATACACAAATAATTTTCAATCTTGTCAATGTTACTTTTACATTTCGATTTCGGAAGGCCATTTTTTAAGGCGGAACTTGAGTTTACGACGTGCAAAATTTTCATGAACTAACCCGAGCTGGTTTCGAACTCGAAAGGATTATAGGGTGGCGTAAACGCCACACCGCCGTGCAACGGCGACGTCTCCGGCATCATTTCCAGTAGTGATTTCTGTTAAAGATTTGGGAAGATTCAAAAAAACTTTCCTCAAGTTTAAATCAGGGAATATTTCTGTTAAAGATTTTGGAAGATTCAAAAGTATCAGAAAGAACCTAACTATTTACTATTTATTATGAAGGGCATTCTGGTTGTTTTAATAATTATTTATTTAGAAAATGACATTTACAATATTTATATCTTAACTATAATTCTTTTAATTTAGGTTTTCTATTTCCTTGTCCTAGGATTTTAATCTAGTTTTAACACACATCTTATTTGGTTATGATTGAACTGATATAATATATAATAAACTAAATTGGTGCAAAATCAATGTTTTTTTAAATTTAAAATCTCTTGTGAAGAGGAGTAAATTTAACGGGGCTCACTAAACCCTTTAAAAACCCTGTGGGCTAAAACAATGAGTTATACAAGTGTTGTGGTAATGTAAGTATGAAAGTGAACGTTTAAATCCAACGTCTACTCTAGCAAGTAAATTAGGCACAGCTAAGCGAAAACCAACTCTGCCGACCTGAGAACACGTTACTCGCAGGCATTTTAGGGATCGCTACGTGAAACCCAACTCTGCTGAAAGATTTTTATCACTCTATGTAAATGTCTTTATGATATTAGAGTTCAAATTAAAATTTATTTGTTTTAGGATTTTACAGAATTCAATGGTAACGGAACAAATTCTGTATTTCATGGAAATTCTTTTCATTACTTATTTCACCTGAGTATTCGATGGATTGAATCTTCCAACATATATTTATGCAGCTAGTTTTAGTTTCTTCCAGAGAATGAAATATCATATTTGGTGTTTGATTGTGTATACATTACAGTGGTGTTAGCATGTAAAATATCTTACACTCCTATATTTTCCCAACTGCATTCTCTTAACCTCACGTAATCTCTGTTGTATTCATCAGGCTCTTCCCGCACATGCATTCTACGAGTAAGAATGCACAAGAGCTGATTTTTGTGAATGTGCGACAAAGGTTGAGCTTGAAAAGAGGCTGATAAAATAGGGAAAGGTTGGTTCTTCTGATGTTTTGATGTAGAGTGATATGGATAGTTAATTTAAGTGCAAGGTGTGTTACTCTTGAAGCTAGTGGAATTTTTTGTTGATGTGGAATGATATGAATTAGTATTTTGATATTTGTATGTGACATATTCTTGATTACCAATATAATATACAATTTTTTATTTTAGCAATTTTCAATTTATTGCGCCATTAATTTGTTAATTTGTCCAAAATCAGCCAAATTGGGAGAAATTTTAATTCAATTCTCTTATTTTAATTTTTAAATGTTTCAGCAGTTCTTAAAATACAAAGTATTGAATAATTTGGTCAATTTTGGTAAGCGGAATAAGTAAAATGTCCAGTCAACAATGCCAACTGGTGAGTGGGTCCCTGCATTGGTGTTTCACCGCTTTTACCATAACCTTGCACCGGTCATATTGGGTTGCTTATAGTAAGGAAAGCACTGAAAGAACCATAAAACTACTAAAAGAATGAGTCAATTTTCTAGTAGTGTATTACTCTTTCCTATGCTTGACTATAAATTTTCTGTTTGTTCGCATCTACAGCCAGTACCGAGTAATTATTGTACTCATCCTGGAGGTGATTCATGGTTGACAACCTAATTATGTAAATATTTATATGGTCTCAAATGCATTCTCCATTCTTCACTTTCCTAAATTAGACTGTGATTAATTTTTGACCAATCCTCTTTCTTTTCTTAAATTAGAATAAAACGGGTTCCCATACTTTTCATATTTTAACGCATGCAGAAATAATCAAATTATGGTTTCTCGTTTGCAAACCAGGCAGTGATGGCCGCAAGCAGGAATGTTCAAGATCTCAACCAAATACCTTTTATTCCTTCAGAAAAAGAATTTCAATAGTTGTTCTTCATCCTCTTCATGTCATAGGGAAAAGATTTTGCCTTATCACTGAACACTTTCTTTGAAAATTATGCCAAGGAATTGAAGCAAAATAGCAGGATACCCTTAGTGTTTTGTCTGGGAAATCTGCAGACAAGTCACACTTAAAAATATCAAACTATTTATGATGTTGTAGAAATTTTACACTTGTTTGATATCAAAGAATACTTCCTTATCTTTTCATAATGGAAGAATGGGGAAATAATTAATGAAAAAAACAAAACACTATGTAGACAAGGTTTGTTTCACATAAAATTTCAAAAAAAAAAAGAATTGTACTTAATTTAACAGTATATTATTGTACTTTAAGTGGTGTAAAATTTCATTTTTTTATACTACATGTCAATAAAAAGCTATTATAAATACTTCCGTGAATGTTTATGACCATTAATAGGTTGTAATAGTCTAAACTACTAAAATTACATACAAAAATCTAGATGATCACTAGACTTTTGAAACATCTACAATGGACGAGTTTTTCCTTCATAGATGTAATCACTTCTATAAATATAGCCATTTTAAGTCACAATCCATCCATTCAAGAAAATCCACAAAAAATACTAATTCATATCTTATTGTAATCACCATGAAAACCCTTAATTCACTATCCATTTCCATTTTCTTGATCTTCATCTCTCTTTTATCAGCCTCCACATACGCAACCACCTTCAACATCCACAACAATTGCCCCTACACCGTCTGGGCTGCCGCCCTTCCCGGCGGCGGCCAGCGCTTGGACCCGGGCCGAACCTGGTCTCTAAATATGGCACGCGGTACAATTTTGGGTCGCATTTGGCCCAGAACCAACTGCTCCTTCAACAATCACAACAGCGGCACATGCCTAACTGGCGACTGCAACAACCGTTTCACGTGCACCACTAACGGCACCGACCCGATAACAACCGCTGAATTTTCTCTAAGTCAGAATAATCGCGACACTTATCGTATCTCGTTGACCGACGGTTACAATGTGCCGATGGAGTTCAGTCCTAACTCGGGCTCGTGCCGCACTGTTCGATGCAACGCTAAAAATATACTAGGAGAGTGCCCTAATGATCTGAAGAGACCCGGCGGATGTATCAACCCGTGCACGTTAAGGGACTGCGGGCCAACATCGCTGACTCGGTTTTTCAAGCAGAGGTGCCCTAATGCTTATACTTTCCCTGGAGATAACATTAGCACGTTTACTTGTAGGGCAGGAACCAACTATAGAGTCGTCTTCTGCCCTTAAATGATGGGTCAATGATCATAACATTAATAAAAAAGCTGTCATGAATCTATGATGTAGCACAATAAAAATTGCAAAGTATTTATGCACAAGTAACAGCTATTGTAAATTTCAATAATGAATTTATTTTAAGTACGTGTATGACTTTTTATTTTCAGCTGGCTTGCTAATCATATTAGCCATTTTGCATAATATTATCTAAAATGTATGCTTATTATTGATAATAACTTAAGTTATATCTCTAATTCCATAAAGACATAAATGTGCAACAGGCTTTTGACAGGATTTGATAGTCTTTCGTTAATTTGGTATCATATCATGTCAAAAAGTCTTAGACTTAAAAGTCTTGGTCAAATCTGCAAACAACGTATGGATATGTTGCATGACTTAAAAAAACCTTGGACTTCTTTTACTCTAGTTGGCCATATCTGCAGTGTCAAATTCAGATGATGAGAGGTATATGGGGTATATAATACTCTAAGAACTACATCTAAAACTTTTCTTAGTAAACATTGTTCACTCTTTATATTTGATCCGTTATCGTAACTCCAACCTTTAATACTAGTTTAATGCCCGCAGTATTATGCACGGTAATTTTTTTTGACAAAAATTACTGAAATTTATATTATATAATTAATGAATACTGGTAAAATATAGTATGTTACATATGTTATTAACCAAAATTACCATATTAAGTAAAAGCAAAAAAACATAGAGACCATTTTATAGGGCGATTTTTGTGATAAACACACACGAAAGACTTTAGCTGGCCTATATTTTTTCAAAGAAAATTAGATAATTTCAAATATGCATGTGGATACATATGGCTTAGAGCAAAAACTATTGGGCTTCCTAAACAATAACATACCAACAATTAATTGTATTTCAATAAAAATATATGAATTATAGGGCGATAATTCAAATCTTTAAAATTGTTGTATTTAAAAAATCATATGTTAGGGCGATACAAATAATAAAACAAATCTTTGAAATTGTTATATTTGACTTATTTTCATAAAATCCGGAACGATGGAACAAAGATGAGACTTTTATTCACCTACTATGCCAAAATGGACATCACAGCCGTCCAATTATTCCTTAACATGAAACAAACACAAATTAAAGGACACATATTTATTTAAATTGATTTGAAATAAAATTAAAAACTGAGTTACATTCTGAAAATGAATCAGGGACGTTGATCTAGTTCAGCGGTTGATATTGATTTCACTGACATCTTTTAAGGGAGATAATATAGTAAGTTAGATAATTATCTACATCATACTACAATAAATGTTTTATATAATCAAATAATAATATGTGATATGTGGTATGATCGATGACTAATAAATATTGAAGAAATATATTACACACCTCAATAAAAACATGATCCGAAAATGCTTTATTACCTCTATAATATAATCTAGAATTATTGGAAAGTATTTATACTATCTGATGTTTTTATACAATTTCACATTTGGTTAGTTTAATTAGAAGGATTCTCACAGTCCATTTTCATAGAATTCTCACACAATCCATTTTTTCTGGTCACGAATTCTTACAAGCACCTTATCGCAAAACGCCCTACCCGCCCGATACCACAGACACTCAAGATCCATTAAATGTTCTTTATCTCAGTGTGTACAGAACCTACCCGGTCAACACCATAGAGATCCAGGACCCATTAAACATTCTTTATCTCTCTGCGTACAGAATCTCGTAAACAAAAATCTCCACGCTGCCGCGCACGGTCGACACCCGAATCATAGGCATTTTGTTCTTCTCTCCAAATGGATACACGCTCGCGAAGTTCCCGAGATAAATTGGTAAGTTTCTTTACTCTCCATACAGTCTTCCCATTCGATGTCTAATGCTATCACGAATTTATCAATTATTTATGTATAGGCCGTTTAAGTAAACACTTGTTGTGTTTAATTTTCACCTCTCATGATGTTTTAGGCATTAGATCGTTCTCTCGTACTAATAAGTTTAATTTAGTTTTTCTGACTCCAGTTTAACAAAGTATACTTTCAAAAAAAAATTGCTAAATTTAGTCATGTTGTTTCAATTTTAGTTAGTATCATTTCAATTCAGTTTAATCAGAAAAGAAATCTCATGAGAGATTATATATATTTTATCATGATTCAATGCAGTAGATTCAATCATGATAAAAGTTCCAAAACAAATCACAACAAGTTTGACTTTCATGGCAACAGTATAGGATATTATCAAACATTTTTTTGTAATGTATAAACTTTTTTTCATAATCTATAATTTTTTTTGTTTTTTAAAAAGTTCTTTTATTTTAGGGACGTGTTCTCCCCAATTTATGTTAATTTAATATAATATTTTTGATTCAGTACAGATTAATTTTGATAAAATTTGTTTTGTTAAAATCCTAGTTAATTTTAGATATATTGCATTTCTTGAAGTTATAAACACTATCTGCTATCTGTCATATGTTTTAATTAGCATTTACAAAGTTCCAAAAATACTTCCAAAATTTTTGACTTTTATTTGCATTATTATATATATTACTCTTTCAAAATATTACAAATTTAGCAATAGTGGTTTCATATCATTAATATTCATTTACTATTAGATTTCAGAAACAAACATATACATCAATCGTGTAGTTGTTATCTCATTATTAATATCGTATATACCGTGTCTTTATACAATATCAAAATATTATTATTTAATATTCAAGCATTGTATCGGATATTATCAAGCATTGTTTGAAATGCATCAACTTTTGTTCGTTAAGACCTTGTCTACCTTAACTTATTTCTTACTGATTTGATTTGAACTGAATTTAACTAAACTGAATTGACCTGAATTAGATTGACCTGAATTAATATATCAAAAAATAGAATCGGTATGTCTAAATTTACCTGAACCTGGTCAAATTAAATTTTTAATGATTTAAACTAAATTGATTTGAACTGAACTGATCAACTGTTCTACTTATAAGTTCAGGCGAACAGGACCTAACCCTAAGTAGGCCTTTCAATTTTTACCCGTTACCCACGGGTAAAATGGGTAATTTATTTTTTACCCATGTGGATACGGGTAAAATACTGGTACGGGTAAAACGAGAAATTTAAAATACGGGTCAAAACGGGTCGGGTAAAATACGGGTCTAACCTGCGGGTTTACCCGTTTTGATATAACCTTTACCCGTTTTATCCGACCCGTTTTTTACCCGATTCATTTTTTACCCGACCAGTTTTACCCGTTTTTAAACGGGTATAAAATGGGTCATGCCCATATTTTCACATTACCCATTTTACCGACCCATATTTTACCCATTTGCTAGACCTATGCCTAACTATTATTTTTACATTGGTTTATGTTAAGGTACCGTTCATCCAATTTTAAATGGTTTAAGTTCAGTCAGGGCCGGCCTGGTGCAGTGCGGGCTGTATTCCCGCACAGGGCCAAAAAAAAAATTTATGTGTACTATTCATATGTATTTTTAAAAATTTTAAATATTATAATAATTAGAGTTAATTTCTAAAGGACTTTTTTCTATTTTGAATTGAGTCTTTTAATTTGCTTGAAGAACTTTTTGTTCTTTGAATTAGGGACTTTTAAAATTAAAAAAACTTATCTTACTAATTTTAATCTTTGGATAAGACTATATTAAATCCCAATGTATATTATTCTTATCGATTAATAAGGTTATTAGATTTTCTCTATTATAGATGGGTCTAGAATTACATTTCCGCACCGGGACTCAAAATACGTTGAACCGGGCCTGAGTTCAGTTTAGTTTCGTTTTGATAATGTATAGTTGATGAAATTTCTGTTAAGTTAAACGTACTATTATTTTTTTCAGCACACTAATTTCATACTGTTTTAATTGAATTTAGTTTAACATTTTTCAGTTAAGTTTAATCTAACATATCTGTTATTGCATCAGTGTATTGCACCTCTGCCAATCAGAGCCTTTGAGTCAGATTTTACTGATCAGGTGAAACTTCTGAGGGACTCAAGCGGGAGGATCTGGACCGTTGAGTACGGTGCATGGGCGGGCGGATTTCACTGGTATGTGGACGTCTGGAAGAAGAACTGTGCGTCTGTCAGTATTTCCAACGTACAGACAAGGGTTGCCACAAACAGGTGAGTTCTCCGATTATTAACATTTCCTCTATTAATTATCAGTATTTAATTAATAATGCACGATTTTATATACATTGCACGTGTTTCAAGTGTATTTTATAATTATTTAGGCCCTGTTATCCATAGTTTATAATTATTTTAGTTCAATTTAATTCAGTTTAATATAGTCTTTTATAAAAGTTAGCATTAATCATGCATGTTATTTAATTTAATAATAATCGTGCATGTTACGTGCATGCAGAGGAAGTATAGCTCGAATCCCTCCGGCAAGACTGGTTTTTCGTCGCCGGCAATTACTATGAAACATGTAAGATTTCAACTCCTTAAAACAATTTCTCAGCGAAATTTACTTCTGTTTGATACAATTTCTTATAAATATGTGTAAAACAGATTAAGAACCAGAGCATACCGGAAGTTGGACCGGAACGGGATTTCGTGGACAGCGTGGAATACCTGTTTCAGAGGTACGGGCCGGAGCAGCACTGGTTCACGATCACATTTCCAGACGAAGTGTTTGGATGTGATTCTACAAAGCTTGTGGATCTGGAGGAACTCACTGGGTTTGCTAACTCGCTCTGCAATCCCAGGAGAATGGAGTGGCTTCAGTTCTGGCATTTAGACCTCTGGGCTGGGTAAGATCTCATCCTTTTCCAATTCTTTTTCATTTACATTTTTATCTGAGTTGTATAGATTATAATGAACGTGTATTTTATTCTAGTATATATCTGATAAATGATACAATAAAATGCACGTTTTATGCACTTTATAATTGTACAATGTGCATTAGATAGATATAAAATTTGTGCATTGTAAATTTTTTTGATTTATACAATATGTGGATGGTGCGTGCACAAATGTTGCACAAGTAATATTTTCGCATGCACTAATCACGAAACGTACAAATCAAAAATTTATGATGCACGATTTGTATATATCGCAGTTGTACCAAGTCTATGTGGTATGATTATTTGGACCCTGACTGCAACTTATAAGTAGAGTAATTAAGTTCAGTTAAGTTTAATAATATATAATTTTATTAAATTTTGTTAAATTTAAATATACTGATTTTATTTTTTAATATCATAATTTTTACTTCAATTTAATTCAGCTCGGTCTATATCTGTTTAGTTTCATTCAGATCAATTCAGTTTGCACGTAATACTCTTATTTTATTCGATTGATCTGAATTGAATTACACAACTTGCAGGTACTTACATGACCAAATCCGGGAGAACAACAATCGCCGGATTCAATTCGTGTCTTGTTTAGTCATTCCGGGAGAAGTGCCGTCGGAATCAATCAGGGCAAATGCCGATGATGCTGTTCGGGAGAGCATCAACAACATTTTTAGGGTTATGCAGAAAAACCCCGCCCAGATTTATGTCGTTCCATGCCACAGAATGTGAGCTCTCTCTACTGATCATCGGAATCATTTAATTCAATTTAATTATCTGTTTTTTCCTATAAAATTTTCTGATCAAAATTTTCTTGTGTTTTTTTTTTTTTGAGCAGCAATCATTTCTTCCTCCTTCTGATTTGTCCCGACGAAGACCGGTTCTACTGTATCGACTCAAAATTTGGTGGCATTACTCCCAACAAGAAAAATGCCATGAAAATCCTAGCCGGGTTAGTCCTGTTACGTTCAGCTTATATAAAAAAAAAATCATGTTCGATTTATTTTGTTTTAAGTTCTAATAAACTATTATTTAATCAAGTCTAGCTTGACTGAGTTATATTATTATTAATTTATATAAATTAATTTCTAATTTAATAAATCGATTAAATTACTATTATTTATTATTATTTTCGATATATTAATTTTATATTTTTCAATTTATTTCAACTCAATTCAGATGGCACAAATAGGTTTTAAATTGCTCAATTTTATACTTTCTGCAGTGTCGCTAGGAAATATCACAAGGAAGTTCGTAACAAGCACATCGAGCCCCCATTGAATTACCACTGGAACATAACAAACATTCAAGTGAGCATATTTTTTCTCAATTTTGAGCACATTGATTACTTAAATAGATCATTTAAATCACTCTATTTATTTACATACATATTTACAGTAATGTTATCACAGCACAACAGACAACCGTATGATTGGGAATGCGGTTACTATCTGATGCTTTGGATGGAGAAGTTAGCCACTGCATTCGATGGTGTAGACATCCCAGCGGTAAGTTATTTGTTTTTCACCTGCAATTAAATATATTTCATTAATTTTGTTTTATATTTTTTAATAATATAGCAAGTATATATAAATAAACTCTTCTTTTTTTTGCAGTGCTTTCCCGAAGATAGAACGTCCTACAATAGTCAAGAGGTCATGGCTGTTGCTGGTAGATGGTGCAGAGCATGGGTTACAAAATATGCCCCAAACCTTGTTGGCTAAGCTATATATATACTTCTCATGTCTTCTTTCAATTCAGGATATTTTGCTCATATTCATTTGAAGACTTTGTGTTATTTATATAATCCCTTTCAACACATTGATGTAACTTATTTATATTTTACACATTGAGTTTTACTATTTAACCTGAAATGGATGGGATATTCCAACATGATAAGTTGTTACTATTTCGTGGGTATGATTTTCATGTGTAGAGTTAATCTTATTTTTAATCGACTGCACAATATTTCCACAAAATAATTCATTCTTGTGCATGTGTGTATTATACTAACTACTAAGTGGTATAGTATGTGTGGTTACTGTGTCGCTGCATATATTGTTAGTTCTTACATGTGGATCACACTGTAATGGAAGTGAATAAATTTGAAAAGAAGAGGCCATAAATACTCTACTTTGACATGATGGTTGTATCAATTGTTAGAAGTTGTATATTTCTGAGTAAAACTATACATGTAGAAGGAAATGAGAATTGTGGCATCCCTATGCCTAATACTTTGAACTGTCTGTGATGAATATGAGAATTAATATTATTCTTAGAAGTTTGAGATTCATTTGTTGTGCAAACATCCGGTAATCAAGTCTAAATTGCAAATGAAGTACAACTTTAGTAAAATGTTGTATGGCGTCATGGAGCCTATCGCTGTGAAGGTACAACTAAGCACTAAGCTACAAGGGCCTGCCACCTGCACGAGCAATGTGATCTCTACCAGAGGTGTTATGGCTACAAATCCCGAGACGGAATTGTAGGTACAAGATCGCTTTTACTCAAAAATAATTTATCATAACAAAGAAATATGATTATGACTTTGCTTCCCCATCTATGAGGACCCATTTGATTGTCATATGATTAATAACAACAAATATAATCAGGAGGTTAGAGTTAGGGATCTGGTTAGGAATCGCATCCTCTTCTGAGACGACAACGGTTTCGTCAGGGTGAGGTCTCTTGTTTTCCGATTCTCGAGGAGAGCCTTCCTAGGTGCCGTATGTACACCATTTATACTCTGGTTTGCTCCTGAGCTAGTTGTTAAGGCTCGAGACAAGCAGTCCCTCGGGGGATCTACCTCTAAGGCGTCCGTCCTTGTGGTCCAGAGGAGATCGTCGTATCATACATCGTTCTTGATTGCTTGCGATAGGTCTGATGGTGATGCTTCCAGTTTCTGTCGGGGCTGGAGACGGACTCACTGACTCCTGCAAGGGTCATTCGCCGGATCATTTATGAGCTCGAGATCGATTTGATCAAAATAAGCACGCGGCTCCCACTGGGCGTGTCAAAATGATGGATGTCTGGAACCCACGGATGTTACCGAACCGAGCTCACAAACTTATCTGCAAAATAGACCCTGGAGTGGCCGGAGGTAGAGACTCCGATACTTAAGTCAGTAGACAGCCTTGAGAAATTATAAGTATAAAAGCGTGCAGCGTATTAGATAGATAGATAGGCGTACCAAGCCTTTGTATTTATACCCCGTCGATCCGTAGATTGGAACGGTTTGTAATTTATGTAAGAATACAACTCTTACGGTAATATATAATAGTTGTATTCCCAGAATTAGACGAAGTGTATTCCTTGTAGACAATTCAGAATATACGCAATCCATATTTGGATTAGGTCGACGGACTCGTAAGCCCATCTCCCGCGTATCTCGAGCCCGCCTCCTCTCGGACCTCGTTACGAGTCCGGACGAATTCCACGAGTGCGAACCATGGACTTATCACTCATGTTGTGGTAAAAAAGATAAACATGAGTTTTTACCTCATCATGTTTTGGAGATATCCTAAACTATGTGATGCATAATTAATAGGACAAAACGTAAGCTAGCACATTGACGACTTTTTATTAAATATAGAGCCTCATATAATATAAAACTATTATATTTTATGAGTGTCATTTTGGTTATACAATTGAATTTTAATTAGTTTGTTAGACTTATTCAAATTTAATCAAATTGAATGCTCAATTTTTAACTAGATTATTTTGATTCCGTAGTTTCATGTTATTTAATATATGAGATGATTTATATGTATTTATTTTACTAATTTGAATGCTACTTTTTATTGAATACTTAATTACTTGCAAATAACGTATTACAAAGTCTTGGTTAAGACCGTTCAACCATAAACTTATGGAATGAGACGATTGATTTCTCATATATTTTTCAGAATAATTTGTGCATTTGTTACATCAGTTTGTCTTTCTAATTCTACAATTTTATTTAAAATATGCATATAAATCAATAAAATTAGTAAACGAATAAAAATATAATAGAACTATCATATTTACAACATTTAAATGATTGTTTCATTGTAAATGATTAGAAGTCAAAAACACATTAACTAATCTAATAAAACTGTGTACTTTCAAAAAACAAATCTAATAAAAATGTAAAGTAATTAAAGAATGGTCTTATCATAATATTATGATAAGGTGGTCCTAACTCCTATCCAAACTCTCTCATTTTTTTATTTTCATAAGAATAATTTAATTCTTGATTTTTTGACATACTATTTTTTTTTTACTATAAAAGTGTTGTACAAATGTAAATAGATCAATTTCAATTTAATATAGTCATATTGTTACTGTCTTCGTTACCTTAAACTTTACTTCAGTTTAATTCAATTTAGTTATAAGTAAATGTGATTTTGAAATACAGTTGCATTTATCATTATTTCAATGCATTGCACTTTATTCTGTTCCACTTCTATTCAGTTCAGTACAATTCAGTTAATTTTATTTGTCAATAATTATTTTATTTACTATAATTTAATTTTTATTTCAGTCAATTCAAATAAATTTATTTAAAATTTTCAATATAGTTCAATATATTTAAAAAAATGCAGTTCAGTTCAGTTCAGTATATCTATATTTTTTTAGTTCAATTCAGTTCAGTTCAACATATTTAAATTTTTTAAGTTGAGTTCAGTATATTTATATTTTTCAGTTCAGTTCAGTATATTTTTATTTTTTTCAGTTCAGTTCAGTATTTTTATATTTTTTCCGTTCAGTTTAGTTCAGAGAAAAATAAAATGAATTGAACAGAAAACAAGGCCTTAGCTGATAGCAATAGTTGTTTGATTTATCTACATAGTAAAATAACATATAAGGACTTGAACATATTATCGATTAATAACTTTATCACATTTATAAACTCATTTCGGCCCCTCCCCCTTTTTTCTCTCTCAAGGAAATAACCTCCTTCCCACCCTCTACAGAGCTATCTGACGGGGAGGCTCCGGCCGGACTTTTCACCGGTCCGGTGACCTCCCCCTTTACCCTAAATCACTCTAAACCACCCCCTCTTTCTCCACACCGGGAACCCCTTCGTACTCCTCCAACAAACTACGACGTCGACGATAAACCTAAGAAGTCAACGCCAACAGATCTCATCACCATTCTCGCGGTGAATACAGATCGGCTTCAATATGTGGCGCCAGTCCACCGGCGACCTGAATCGAAGAGGGTTGAGGTCGAGCTGCTCAGCCACCGGCATTAACCAACGGGATCGAATCGATAAACCTCCCAACATTTCACGACCCCGCCGGATCCACTAGAAGGAGACGACCTGCTAAGCTGGGCCAGTTCAGAGGCTACGTGTCCGCGAGTGTGGTCACGCACCACCGCGCCGGAAGCTCACTTCTGCTCGCGCGTGCCAACACGCGCCGACGAGTGAAACTGCGCCTCACGCGCCTTGCTGGAATCTGCCATCACGCTCCGCAAAGTCTACCGCTAGTAAAGGGTTTCCTTCTTTTTTCTTTTATTTTTAGTGAATTTTCTTTTTAGTTTGCATTTAAAATGGGTATTTTGATATGGTACTAGTTTGGTATGTTGTCCATCAGTGTAAATTTTCCATCTAGTCATTTAATTCGAAAAACTACGCTGATTTCCGATCTGATTATATAGATAGACAGGAAAAATTCAAGTCAAAGGAAGTATGACTCTCCCATTGGCGACTTTGTCTAAATCAGATTTGTAGCCTGTATATGTAGAAGTGTCTTTTGACATCTCTGCTTGATGCGGATGGGCAACTCACCGGCGTACTGATAATGTGTGAACGAACTAGAAAGTCTCATACTGTCATAGAGAGTCACAGCGCGAGAAATGAGATGATATCATACTCTAGTAGCTATTACCGTCAATGGGATACAACGATGCATGAGACAGTCTTATACCGGCATAGATAGGATGATATAGCATATAGAGAGGAATGAGATTTTCTAGGGAGTGATCATATTGTTGGGGATGTCGAGCTAGTACTGTAGCCAGTATGCAGTCGGATAGTTAGACTGCGATTGTCTGAAAGTGTTGTTGGTTACTATCATGACCCTGGTACTACCCTCTAGTCTAGTATTAGTTTAGATAGTCTGTTACCGGCCAGTTAGTTATGGTGTTACCGCCATTTGATGTAGAGAATGTCTAGCATATTTACATGTAAGAAATTCTCTGTAATCACAATAGTTGTCTCCTTCTGGGAGTTCTTTGTATTTTCTTTGTGTCATTTACGGTCTAGAGATGTCTAATAAAAATTCCCTCCACTGATTTATTTGTGGTTTAATGTAAAATAAAAGATTAATAACTTTATAATAAAAGCATCATGTAGCACTTTTTGTTTTGATTGAACCTATGCTTAAAACTGACCAGATTAATTTTTGTATGTTATAAACTTCGTTTTAAAAAATGTTTTGCTGAACCTAGGGATAAAATTTGGCTTATGTGGGATGATACATACACTGTCACAATTAAGCACATGTATGATCAGTTTATATGTATTGATTTGGAATACATGCCTTTGTCTTTTTCTTTTTCTGCTGCATTTGTGTATGGTAGACATACTAGGCTAGATAGAGAGCCGCTTTGGCATGACTTATGTGCATTAAATAATAATGCTCTAATGATTGTTGGAGATCTAATTTTTTTTTTCAAATGGGACATGATAAAAGCTTTTGATAGAGTCTCCTGGTCTTTTCTGAGAAGATTTTTGATAAAAATTGGTTTTCATACACTTTTTGTCAATAACATTATGGGCAACATGAATGCAGCTATGTTTTCAGTTATTGTGAATGGACAGCCAAGGGGTTTTTTTTAAAACTTCCAGGGGTGTTAAACAAGGAGATCCCTTATCTCCCTTTTTGTTTATTTTACTAACAGAGTTTTTTTCAAAGAATCTTGGCTTGCTGTTTAATCAATCAATGATAGATCACTATAAGCTGCCACATTCTTCAACAAAGATCACACATTTGAATTTTGCTGATGACACAGTGGTGTTTTTAAAAGCAAACAGAACAAGTCTGAACAATCTGAAAAGGTTTCTTATTTGTTATGACAATGCAACTTGGGCAAAAAATCAATCTGGAAAAATCTGCATTTTACATAACTAAATTTGCTTCTACAGCAACAAAATCTATGGTCTCTGATATCTCTGGTATTAATGAAGAAACTTTCCCTTTCACCTACTTGGGGTGTCCAATTTACAGTGACGGGACTAAACACTCTTATTTCCAGTCAATATATGATAAAATAGCATCTAGATTGTCTCTATGGCAAAATAAATGGCTAAATCAGACTGGTAGATTGATCCTTATTAAGCATGTCCTCTCTGCAATCCCTTTACATATTTTAACTATAATAAAACCTACTAAAGGGGTTATAGATAAGCTACATGTTTTGTTCTCTAAATTTCTTTGGGGGTCATCTGAGTTGGGTCAAAAAAGAGTGTTGAAGTCATGGAAGAATGTATGCCATCCATTCAATGAAAATGGGCTGTGAGTAAAGGATCTCCATTTAACAACTAGATGTTTCTCTATGAAACTCTGGTGGAAGATCCAAACCGGGAACTGTCTATGGGTCAAGTTCATGTGGTCCCTACCTGATTATTTGAAAAAATCTGAAACTTGGAGAAGAATCAAAGAGGTTGAAACTGTAGCATCACAATACACTAATGTCCTAATTGGGAGGGGGAAGTCTCTTTCTAGAATGCCAATTGGACTGGGAATGAAACTCTGATTGATCTATGGGATGAATCACTGGAAATCCCTTTCCCTGAACTTACTGTCAGAGAATTTTGTTTCCATCAAGAATACTACCTTGCTCAGATGTTACAGGGTTTTAATACTGATACCATTGACCTGATCTCAGTTGATTTCCTCTTTTTGAGAATGATGCTGATACTATGATTTGGAAGCCCAGTGTTGATGGATCTTTTTCCATCTCCTCTGCATATGAAACTCTCAGGCCCAACAAGTTGGTGATATCATCTTTTAAACATCTTTGGTCCTCTCAAATCCCAGCAAAGCTCTCCTTTTTTTGTTGGAGATTAACTAACAGATTAATCCCAACTAGAGGACTTAAACATACATCAACCATTAATCTGTGTTTTTTGTTTATCAGACTGGGATGATATTCATCACAGTTTTAACAATTGTACACATGTTCAAGGCATATGGAGATCAGTTTGTGAACACTATGATATTTCTTTCCACCGCTCACATTCATTGTGGGATGTACTCTATTTTTACTGGAATTTGCAGGGATTGACTATAGAACAGATGTGAATAGCTAGGCTGTTGCCAGTGGTTATTTAGTGGCATATCTGGTGTGCTAGGGTTGCTTATCTATATGACAATATAACTCCCCATAAGCAAGTGATTGTTACTCAAGTGAAGGATATGATCAATGAGATTAAAAGAGTATATGGTAGACATTGGATTAAATCCAACATGAGAGTTCCTGGTTTGTTGACTAGAACAGTCCACTGGAATTTACCTGAGATGGGATGTATAAAGATCAATACTGATGGTTCATTTCTCAGAACTGGCAAAAGTGGAGCTGGTTTTGTTTGCAGTGATCACACGGAGAAGGTATTATATGCAAAGGCATGCACATTGCAATCTCAAGACTGTTTGGAAGCTGAGACTGTAGCATTGGCCCTGGGAATGGAAGCTGCATATTTTCAAGGATATCAGAAGGTTAGGATGGAAACAGATTAACTGATATTACTGAAGATCATTAGGAGATAATATAAAGTACCATGGAAGTTGTTGAATACAATAAGAAGTATATGAGCATTATCAGGTGAATTCTCTGTTTCCTATTCTCATACTTTAAGAGAAGCTAATGTTGTAGCTGATGCCTTGTCTAAACTGGCTACAGAACCTAATAAGTCCTGAATTTTAATGATCTAACTTTACATGTACCTATTAAAGGACTTGTAGCCATGGATAGTAGAGAATACCCTTATGTTATTGCTAGATAACTTTCTAGATATTGGATACTGCTTCATTTTGTTTTATGTTGTGCAGATAACATTGGATGCTAGGATGGAGCATGATTTTGAAGATACTCAGGGGACCAGACACACTAGAGTTGAACTGGAACTAGAGCAAGGGGCTGGAGCTGGACAAGGATGACCGGAGCTGGTGCAACAGGCTGTACAGAACCTAGAAGTTGGAGCTAAATCACATAGATACTGAAGTTGCTGTAGATAATTTTGATGATGTCTGGAATATTAATCTAGTCTATCATTCTCTTTGTTTCATTTTTGCAATAGAGAATTCATTTCTTATCATTTCCCCGTACTTGTCGGCAGAGTTGGGTTCGCTTAGCGAGCCCTAATATGCTTGCAAGTTATGAGTCTTTTCATCGGCAAAATTGGAAATCGCCTTGGCGTGCCCTAACCTGCTTGTGAAAATTGACATTGGAAAATTATAAGAAAGGGGATCTTTTTCTCAAACCCCGTACTTTTCGGCAGAGTTGGGTATTGCATAGCAAACCCTAATATGCATGCAAGTATTGAGTCAATTCATCGGCAGATTTGGGAATCGCTGCGGCGTGACCTAACATGCTTGTGAATTAGACATGGGTGCGGTTAAAGATCTCTCATAGATGTTTCTTCTTTCAATAATTGATTTGTAAGATACTTTCCTATTTAGTCCTTTTTATGGTGTAGTGAGCCTAATAAAATTCACTCCACTTAACAGTGGTTTTAAATTAAAAAAAAAAAGATAATAGTTTTCACTCATATGATTTATAAAATTTCTCATGTAATAGACACTAGTGCACAACTACAGGTTACTCGGCACCTAATTTACGGCGTTTTTGAAAATTTTGGCGGAACCGCCGAGTATCTAGGTTACGAACTCGTAACCTGTCATTCGCCTAGGGTTTAAAACAAAGGACGGCGTATTCGTGTTTATATAAGGCGTTTTCCAAAAATGCCGTAAAGAGGAGACACATAAGCGATATCGTTACGTGATTCGCCCACAAGCGTTACCACTAGCGATATCGCTTATGATTACAATTATATCTTGTGAGCTTCACATACACAGGCGTTACCACTAGCGATATCGTTACGTGATTCACCCACAAGCGTTACCACTAACGATATCGCTTGTTATAAAAATATACAAATTTGTTTAGGTGTACAGCGTACGTAAAGGTGGACGTACGAAGCAGTATAGTGCAGAATAGGTTTACTGCAAGGTTACTTTTCTCATTGATTATTGACTTGTATAAATACAAGGATATTCTTACTATAATCCTATAATATCTCTAACTTGATACAACAGAATTTCTACGTATATTCTAAAAATATTCTACGTATATTTTGTACAACTGAAAATATCTATACTAAGTCAGAGACGGTAAAAGAAGAAGTTTATGCTAAATAGGATTTACACTTCAATACTTGTGATTACAATTATATCATTTGAGCTTCACGTATACAGACGTTACCACTAGCGATATCGTTTGAGGTTCACATACGAAAAAAGCGATATCGTTACGTGATTCTCCCACAAGCGTTACCACTAGCGATATCGCTTGTGATTAAAATTATATCTTGTGAGCTTCATATACATAGGCGTTACCAGGAGTTTCACATATGAAAGAAACGATATCGTTACGTGATCCGCCCACAAGTTTTACCACTAGCGATATCGCTTACCAGTTTAAAATACAATATTATATAACCTTTTTTTTACTAATTATTTATATATTTGTTAAACGCATGACCAATTTTCACAGTAGTTGAGTTATAGGTGCAACATGTTTGCTTGTAAATAGCATAAACTTCCATCTAATTAGTAGTTATTAGTTTGACTTTGTTATTAACAAGAAAACGTAAATATCCTGATCACCCATCTTTTATGCACAAAAAAACCTCCACACATATCCAATCTTAATTTACTTTCGAATAAAACGTAACGAAAATGAGTATATATATAACTAGTCAAATGTTTACCTCAATTACTCGACTTTGTACCTGAGTATGACAATAATTACTTTACTTAGTGTAAACTATTACTAAGTATAACCAATCAAAAGTCACACCTTGACGACTCTGTAACTGAATATAACCAATCAAATGTATGTTTTGATTACTCGACTTTGCTTTTTGTAAACTATAACTAAGTATAACAAATCACATGTCACACATTGATTACTTGACTTGGTGTAAAATATAATAAAATAGTGGACCTCAATTACCTGACTCTGTAAATGAGTAGGCATGTGTGACTTTGCGTAACTATAACTACACTGATCGAGTATAGGCAATAAGATGTCACACATTGATTACTTCTGTAAACACTGACTAACTGAGTATACCAATTCAAAGTCAAAACTTATTTGACTTTCTATAATTACTAGTTAGATTAAGTATAAATGATCAAAGAAGATAACATTAATTGATTATCTATATACACAATTATAACTTGTCAAAAAAGATAATATGACTTGTTATATATAAATATTAACTAAATGAAGTATAACTGTTCAAAGAAGATAACATGACTTGATAATCTATAAATACTAACTATTAAAGATTGTATAATACTACTTATAATCAATTATTAAAGGTTAAAGTAAATTGAGCTTAATCTTCAAGTATGTATATTTATATATATTGAATAGTAAAAAATGACGGTAAAAATATAATAATTATATCTATGTGGTGGTGCCGTCCCATGAAAATCAGCCTATTGAACTAAACGCAAGACAGTGATGCGACGGTAGTAGTTCAAATATGGCAACTGTATGTATATTTTTAAACTTCCATATTATTGTATCCCGTGCACATTATATGGAATGGCAATGGTATATATATTTTTAAGCTTCCATATTTGTATCTTGTGCACATCAAATGGAATGTCAATGATATATATATTTTTAAGCTTTCATATTTTTGTACCCAGTCCACATTATATGGAATACATATTTTTCTAAACATGAAATTTTATTTCTGTGTTTTTATATGCTTTTTCAATTTTAATTAATTAATATCAAATCTTATTGATATTCAGTTTTCCCCAAATTAGTTTTCCCCAATATATATATATATATATATATATATATATATATATATATATCCATGCGAGAAAAAAGAGAAACAAAACTCTCCAAAATCAGTTTTTCCCAATATATATCCATGCGAGTGCCCGGTCGCGAAATTGTCCGGCCGACGGTGACGATAGTCCGGCATTAGCGAGCAGTTAGTGAGCAGTCCGGCGTTGGCAAGCAGTCCGGCGAGGTCAAGCAGTCCGGCGAGGTCAAACTGGATCGGTAGGAACTGCTGCGAGGATTGGGTAGCCGGCTCCAATTGTTGCTGGATTGGGCGGAGGCGGAACCTCACCGGACGATGGGGACGAGCTCCGATAAATGAATATACAACCTCCTCAATCTCGTCCTTGGACAAGGATATCTTAATCTTCCTCTTCTCCTCTGCCTCCCGGAGCCACCTCCGTCGTGCGGCGCCACCGGAGCCGCCGCGGGACGGCGTCGCTGCTTCTTCGCAGCCTCCTTGCCCTGCGCCGGAAACGCCTCGTTCTCCGCCGCTGGGAGAGGATCCTCCACCGCTGGGATTGGGGTGTTTCGGGTCCAGCGGAGGTCCATTGGGAAGTTGTGCAGCTTGTTCTTCTGGCTGCTCGACTGCGGTGCTGAAGCCATTTGGTACAGAGGATGGTGAAAGTGGTGGCAGGGGAATAAAATAGGGCACGGTGGTTTTGGGTGTCGTGAAGTATTGTGTGTCTGTGTATATACGTGCTTGGGGAGGTTATGGTTATGGAGAAAATGATCGAGAGAGAGGTAATATATATTTACCTCACCGGAGCAGATATATTTCAACGGCCTTCTCTTTAATCTAATTAAAGGTTTCAATCTGATTACGGCCTTCTATTTTCCCTATGTCGATTTATTTAAATCTTGTAATCTCGTCTGTGTTTTTAGAATTTATGGTTTTCGTGTGTGTGTGCTGAATTGATAAGATTGTATTTCAATTGTCGTCTGAATGTAGCTCTTTGACCATGGACAGTGGAAGCACTTCGACCTTAAGGTGAAGGATGACAAGACTCTTCTCTTCAGAGAGAAGTCTGTCAGAGTCTTTGGATGCAGGTGAGGGACTGTTTTGCATGCTGTAATTTGTTTGATTAGGTGATGTGTTTGCTGGAACTGTGTATGGAGAGATCAGTACTGATGGTGATTTTTTTGTGTGAATTGTTAGGAACCCTAAGGAGATACCATGGATGAGGTTGGAGCTGACTTTGTTCTTGAGTCCACTGGTGTTTTCACCGACAAGGACAAGGCTGCTGCTCACATCAAGGTATGATCTGTTCTTCATGTATGTATTGAGTATATTTGACTGGAGCTGAGTTTATAGCTTATTGAATGTATCTTGATCTGTCCATGTTTACATGTATGATTTTGACTGTATTATAATATTATTGAACATATTAGTATGAAACTAGTTAATCAATGATGTTGCTGCCTTGTATAGCTTTGTTTGTGTTATTTTGCTATATTTATACTACTTGTATATGTTGAAACTGTTTGTATATGTTAGTTAATTGTTGATATTGCTCTGAGTATCTTGTTTGAACTCTGTTTCATGACATCTTTTTCTTTTATGACTTATGCAATATATGTGCGGGATTTGTACTTTATCTGTGCGGAAATTGTATTTAATATGTGTAGAAATTGTGCTTTCTCGTTGTGCATTGTGTGTAGTGTGTGTTTGAAAGAGAGAGAGGCAACAAGAAAGAGGCTTCTGGCAATGTAGGGGAGCACAAAAAAAATGAAGGAAACTTCGGCTGATCTCCCTGTCAAAGTGAAAAGTATGGCCTCTAGTGAAGCAGCAAGGAGCAGCAAGCATAACAAGGAATATGATGTTAATGACGTTTGCCCTGAAGAAATAAGGATTGCTAGGTATATTGTTGATGTTACATCTAGAGCACTTGATATGATGAATAAATTTGGAGCATAATTTGTTCTCCGTGCATGATAACTTTCCAAATTCTTGTACTCTTTTTTCTTAATATATGATCGATGAAGATTATTTTTAACATAATTTTCAAATAACTTGGATTTATAAGCTTAGTAAAGTGACATTTTATTGTTTATAGAGCTCTCCAATCCAAAATGGAGAGGAGAGCTTTTTTTTCACACGAGCGAAGCACACTTACGAGTTCTCAACCAGTTTCACCTTGGAGCAAAATTACTTACGAGTTCTCAACCAGTTTTTCCTGGAGGCGAAACCACTTACGAGTTCTCAACCAATTTCTCCTGCAGGCGAAACCAGTTGGATATCACAATTGGGCAACTGGTTTATGGCGTTTTAAGAACCGCCGTGTAAAAAAGACACTTTGATTTACGGCACAACCCGTTACGGCACTTCGAAAATGCCTTAAATGGTACAACCGAACCGGCCTAGTAACCTAGGCATGTGCACTAGTGAGAAGTATTATAAAAACATTAATGTAGATTTTTAAATAAATTAAGAACTTATCATTTTTGCTAAATTTCAATTAAAATAAACTATTATTTATTTATTATAATACTTAACTAAATACGTAATTAATCATTAAATTATTAGTAAAGTGAAAATAAATTTTTTTATATTTATTACTAATATTATTAATTAGATGTAAAATGCATGTTCACGCGAAGAAAACATATAGAGTTAGTCTATAAAAGTTGAGTAAGACAAGTAAAAGATGGATAAATATGTAATATTGCATTACAAGTACAATTATCTCTTTCAAAAAACACTATTTTCTATTTTTTTTAAAATTAGCTTTTTAGACCCAATCAGCTCTTTCAATAAGTTAATCACCAAACATTTAATGTGCCTCAAAAAACTAATTTTGGTCCGAATATCTATTCACCAAACACCTCCAATAATTGTCAAAGTTGTTTTTAACAAAATTACATGTTTTGACAAATTTAAAGTGGATTTCATAGTATGTGTATATAAATTTAAATTCAGTCCAAGTTTGGTAAATTTCATTTTGAAAAGTCAAATCTCAAATCATGGAAAATTAAGACATCAGATCAAGTTAGGACATGGTATGCTAGTTTAATTTTGATTAATTGAACTAAATGAATTGAAACAAATTGAAATAAATCAAACTGAATGAAAGTAAAAAAACAAAAATGCATATCAAAATTAGTTTTAGTATGGCTACATGAAATTGCTAATTATCTTTCATCAAAACTACACCAAACCGATCTAACCTGAACTAAACTAAATTGAAATAAAATACAATAAAATTCAGATACTAGATTGGAGAGAGTTAATTAGGACCTTTTAAACCCATTCAAACATGGCCATATCAGTTACAAAGATATTCTATTTGGACCCTTTTAGGCATCGGAAAACACGTGTCTATACAGAGGATTCTTAAACAATGCTCCCAAATCAATGGTCTAGACCGCCTCAATCCGCGAGAGTCGTAATAAACACGGGTTTCCTGCCAATAGAATACACAAAACATCGTCCTTAAACCGCACATAGATTACACCCACAAAAAGCACTATATATATATATATATATATATGTATATATATATATGTATATATATATATCACGCCCCTCAATCCCCTTCCCTTCATACACTCACAGTCACACCATTGTAAACACAGAGCACTAATCAAGCACAGAATGATGATGGATGTTCTCATTCTCGAGGAGTACATGTCGAGAAGAAGGATTGAGAAACAAGCCGCAGCAGCGGCGGCAGCAGCAAGAAAAGGCGTTAATGGCAGCAGCGGCGGCGGCGCGAAGAGATCGGAGAGCGTTGGCAGTTGCAGCAGGAGTAAGGATAGGCAGCAGGATGATAAGCACAGGGAGTTTCTGCACCAGTTTGTGTCTGCTTAATTGAAACAGATTATTATTTATGTATCAGTGTTATCTGTTATATAATATCGATGATCTGTGTTTTTTTTCTTTTATGATCTGTTGTAGATCTGGTGAATCGCAATATAACTCATATATATATATATATATATATATATATATATATATGTATTGAAATGGGGATTTTGATCGGAGTTGATGCAAGATGAAATGGTGTTGTCTGTTAGACATCCAAAGTTGGTACCTAGTTAAAATGTTTATATATATGGAGAACAAAACACACGTATAACCAAATTGAATGATCATCACAAATATTGATACATCTAATCAAAATCTTTAATAAATTTAGTATATAAAAGTTTAAACGTTTCCATATCTCAAATGCATAATGGACAAAAGGCTAAATGGATAAGTTAAATCCTGTTATTTTAATTTCTTTCAGCTTTATTCTCTCAAATATTTTAAATCAATTTATTAGGGTAAAGGGTAGTATAGACTTTTCCATGTAAATATTAAGTATATATATGAGAGCCAGGGCTACCATATTGGTACGCTTTTATCATTATCTGTACATGGTATCAAGAGTTTAGGTTTCGAAGAAAAAAAATCGATTTTTTTTTTATTCTCTTTGCTTCTCCGATGGAAAACATCCCGTCGAGAGATGAATCAGGCCTGCCGCCGTTCAATCAGCCTGTTGATGGTTCTCTTCATCAGGCTGAAGCAGTGCCCAGTGACACCCGATTAACTTCCGCTGCCGCTGCGACGTCTCCAATTCAATCGGCTCTGACCGATTCATCGTCGTAGCTTCAATCGGTGTCACCGATGTTTACCCCGGCTCGATCGGCCATTTCTGCGCCGCCAGCATCGCCAGGATTCTCGGCTATCCAGCCTCCAAGCGGTGCAACCTCGGCTGTCCAACCTCCAAACGGCGCCTTCAGACCAGACCAGATCAGACCAGACGCGCAGGGAGTTTCCAGACCAGACGGCGCGTGGATCCCACGCGCCACAGACGCGGCCCACGCGCCACAGACGCGGCCCACGCGTCAGGCGCGTGGATCTCACGCGCCCCAGATGGCGCCGGGTTGTCGGGCGCGTGGATCTCACGCGCCCCAGACGCGTCCCACGGTTTTGGCGCGTGGACGACACGCGCTCCAGACGCATCACTGGCCTTTGGCGCGTGGGAGACACACGCTGACGCGCCCGTACCACCAGGCGCGTGGGATCCACGCGCCCCAGAACAGACCCTCATCCCTGGCGCGTGGAATGCACGCGCCGACGTGCCTCCAGGCGCGTGGGCTCCACGCGCCGATGCGCCGCCTCCTTCTGGAGCGTGGGCTACACGCGCCGGCTCGACTCCGGTTCAATAGATGTCATATGGCGCTCCGTTTCAGCAGAATCAGTTTGTAGCCGCTCCGTTTCAGCAGAATCAGTTTGTAGCTATTCCGTCTCAACAACTCAGCAAGGTTTCTCCCTTCCACACTTGTCTGCTCCAAATCCATCCAATTTAGTCACGATTCAATTGTCATCTCCAGAAGATTACTTGCTTTGGAAGACTCAGATTACTTGTCTTTTGGTATCACACCAGCTACTCGGCTTTGTTGATGGTACTATGTCTCTCCCCACTCCTTTTATTTATGATGCCAATGGGAGTATGATTCAAAATTCACAATATTCTGAATATTTACGTGTTGATCAACAAGTTAAGACTTGGATATTTGCTACGATATCTCGTAATGTATTTGTCGATGTTCATGAGCTGCACACTTCTCGTGATATTTGGGTTCTTTTACAGTCACGTTTTATGCAAGCTAGTATGGCTAAATCTATGGAGTTGAAGGGTAGACTAACTAGGTTAAGAAAGGCTGAATCTCAGTCTATGGATGAATATTTGCGTGATGTTAAGATGTTAGCGGATTCTCTTGCTGCTATCAAATGTCCTGTCTCCAATCATGACTTGGTTCAGTCAACACTCTTTGGCGTGGAGGGTGACCCTGATTATGCTCATTTGGTGACTACTTTGATTCATTACCCACTTGAGCTGAGTTTCGATGATCTCCGTCCCAAGTTGTTACTCCATGAGCAACGTCTGAAACATTCGAAGGATCATGCTGAGACTTCTTCCCATGCACTCGTGGCACTACAGTCATCTGGTTCCTCGTCTACTGGATCCAAGAGTTCAGGGGGTGGCAAAAATAAGAACAAAAACAATCGCAATAGAGGAGGTCGTGGTAACAATAATCGTGGAAATTCAAATCGCTCAGACGGATCAACGGTGGCCAGTGGAGCTGCAAATAACAACAGAAATCGTAACAATGGTATGAGTAATATTTCTGATTTGTCATGTTCATTATTGCCTTTCACCAACTGTGTTACTAATAATGCGTGCTCAGCAGGAAGTAATTCATCCAATGGCAATTTTAGCTCTACTCCCTCTCCCGATTCTTGTTGTTTCTGTCTTACTCCAAGTCATGTCGCACAGTTCTGTTCTCACAGATATAATCCAAATTTTGTGCCCCTGGTCAAGATAGTGTTATTAGAGCCTTCGCTGCCCTGTCTGTTGGTGGTGAAGCAAATGACTCTGTCTGGTATCCGGATTCCGGGGCTGCTTCGCATATGACTCATCAAGAAGGTAAACTCTCTTTTACAGCCCCATATCATGGTTCAAGTTCTGTTGTTGTTGGCGATGGTACCACTCTCCCAATTAAACATGTTGGTAAAATGGAAATTCAAACACCCTCACGCCCACTTAGGTTATCCTCTGTTTGTCATGTCCCCGGTCTTAAACATAATCTCCTCTCTGTCAATAAGTTGTGTAAAGAAAATGCATGTATTATGAGTTTTGATGATTCTTCTGTTTGGGTTAAGGACAAGGAAACGGGGGAGGTGCTTCTAGAGGGGGCCAGTAAGAATGGTGTCTATCCAATTCAACCAGCGTTTGTGAGTCCTCAGTCAACCGTACCTGCTTTTCTAGCCACTAAGGAGTCTGGTGATATTTGGCATTCTCGTTTGGGTCATACATCTTCTAGAGTTATAGGGAATTTGATTTCAAGTAATAAAATTTCATGTACTTCGAAATTTCATGACGATTGTGTTTGTTGCAAATTGGGAAAAATTCATCGTTTACCTTTTGAACCAGTTCAACATTCTGCTCCATATCCCTTATATATGATTCATAGTGATGTTTGACAATCTCCTGTATTATCAAATCAGTCTTTTCGATATTACGTTGTGTTTGTTGATGATTTCTCACGTTTTTCATGGGTTTATCCTTTACGTAGAAAATCCGAGGTTTACTCACAATTTAAAAAATTTCAAAAGATGGTTGAGAATCTGTTTAATTGCAAAATTAAGATTTTCCAAAGTGATGGAGGTCGTGAATTTGATAATTCTTCTCTTCTCTAACATTTTACTGAATGTGGAATAATTTTTCGTAAATCATGTCCCGGCACACAAGCTCAGAATGGAGTTGCTGAACGCAAACACCGCCATCTCATTGAAATGGTGCGCACAATGCTTGTTCAGTCAGATCTTCCTGCTCAATTCTGGGTTGATGCCGTGTTTCAAGCTGTTTTTACTGTTAATCGTTTACCAAGTTTGAACTTAGATGGCGTGTCTCCATTTGAAAAAAAATTTCATCGTTCTCCGTCTTATGAATTTTTTAAAGTCTTTGGTTGTGCTTGTTTTCCTCTTCTAATGGATCCTAAAATCAACAAATTACAACCTAAATCAAAACATTGTATTTTCATTGGTTATGAATCTGATTATAAGGGTTATAGGTGTCTTGATCCTCTCACTGGTCGAGTTTATGTTAGTCGTCATGTTCTTTTCCATGAAAAACAATTTCCTTATCGTAGTCTCCTTCCTTCTCAGTCGAGCTTACCATTTTCCTCACCGCTTGATCTTTCTGAGGGTTGGTCGCCAACTGTGATGTCCACGGGATCTAGTTCGTCTACTCAGTCAACATTCCCGTTATTATCGTCATCTCCTTCTCCAGTGTCTCCTCCTCCTATCACGTCTCTAGTACGTTCTGTTGAGTCACATCCTATCTCGCCCTCTTCCGCGTTGTCTCCTAGCTCACCTCCAGTTAAGATGGATCCTGTGTTGTCTAGCCCGGTTACTGAGTCAGTCTCTCCTGTCTATCGATCTCCTGCGTCTAGCCCAGTTCATAGTCCGGTTGTATCTGCGTCTCCTGAGCTTCGATCTGCTGACTCTAGTTCCTCTCCGTCACCGTCTAGTGTACCTTCCCAGTCGGTCATCCATCCGAGTGTTTCCTCTCCTATTTTGCCTTCCATTGCCCCTTCCTCACAGTCGTTGGTTTCCAATGCTCATCCCATGGTTACTCGTCTTAAAGCTGGTATTTCTAAACCTCGTCGGATAATGAATTTAAAATCAGATATTGTAGAATTAGAGCCTTCTAATTTCAAACAAGCGTCCAAAGATTCTCGTTGGCGACAGGCTATGCTTGATGAGTATAATGCATTACTTAAAAATAATACTTGGGAGTTGGTACCTCGCGACTTCAATCGCAATGTGCTTGGATGTAAATGGGTGTATAAAATTAAATACAATTCTGATGGGTCATTGGAGCGGTTTAAGGCCAGACTTGTTGTTTTCAGAAATCACCAGCAGACAGGTATCGATTATTTTGAAACTTTCAGTCCTGTTGTTAAGCCTACTACTGTGCGATTGGTTCTCACTCTTGCTATTTCTCTTAATTGGACTGTCCGTCAACTTGATGTTAAAAATGCATTTTTGCATGGTTTTTTGAATGAAGAAGTTTTTATGCGTCAACCTCCAGGTTTTGCTGATCCTTCTCGTCCTCATCACATCTGTCGGTTACGTAAGTCCATTTATGGGTTACGACAAGCTCCTCGAGCTTGGTTCTCCAGATTTAGCAATTTCTTATTATCCATTGGTTTTAAATGTAGCAGTTGTGATTCTTCTATGTTTGTTCTTAAATATAAAGGTCACATGCTTATCTTACTTCTCTATGTGGATGATATAGTCCTAACCGGTAGTAGTAATGACTTGGTTCACAAATTCATCTCTATTCTGTCTTCTGAGTTTGATATGAAGGATTTAGGGGATCTTCATTATTTTCTAGGTTTACAGGTGTCTCGTACTCCTAAGGGTTTATTTTTGTCTCAGCAAAAATATGTGTCTGATTTGTTGCGCAAGTTTCATCTTCACACAGTTAAACCTGTACGGACCCCTAGTGTTTCTAGAGTTACATTGTCATCTGTTGATGGTGACCTTCTTGCTGATCCCACTGAATATCGTAGTATGGTTGGTGCATTGCAATATTTAACTATGACTCATCCAGATATTGCTTATGCTGTTAATATGGTTTCTCAATTTATGCATGCTCCCCGTACTACTCACCTTCATGCTGTGAAGAGGATTTTCAGGTATTCGCAGGGCACTATGGAGTTTGGTCTTTTTCTCCATGCCGCAAATTCTCCGGAGATGGTGATTGCTTATTCCGATGCTGATTGGGCTGGTTGTCCGGACAATCGTCGCTCCACCACAGGCTATGCTGTGTTCCTGGGGAAGAATTTGATTTCCTGGCGCTCGAAGAAACAACCTACTATGTCGAAGTCCTCTACGGAGGCAGAATATCGTGCTGTTGCTTACACTGCGGCAGAGACTATTTGGCTTCGTCAATTGCTTGCAGATTTTGGGTATTATCTTCGTCATCCGGTCACTCTCTATTGTGACAATGTTTCTGCGACATATCTTGTGGCCAATCCGGTTCAGCATGATCGTAGCAAACATATTGATGTTGATTATCATTTTGTTCGAGAAATGGTTGCCCATGGTGGTCTCCGAGTTCATTCGATTCCGACACAGTTGCAGGTTGCTGATATATTTACTAAGGGTCTTTCTAGTGTATTGTTTTGTAAACATAGATCCAATCTATCCGTAATTGCACCCCGTAAAGATTGAGGGGGTGTATTAGGGTAAAAACTAGTATAGATTTTTCCATGTAAATATTAAGTATATATATGAGAGTCAGGGCTACCACATTGGTACGATTTTATCATTATCTGTACACAATTCATACTGGAAAATACTCTGTGCGACGTACGAGTACTAGATCGAGTAAAGGTTTTCAGCCTTGGATTTGTGTATTGATGAAGGGATAATTAATCTAACTAGATCTAATGGTTTAAGACTTTTGATCTATAAGTTATGCGTTCAACCATAATTATCTGAAATCAAATATATATATATATAACTGATCGGCTGTTTCTATTATATTGTTTCTATTCCGCTGGAGCTTTCGGACGCCCAGAACAAACCCCGTCCGGCATCCCAAATTATCAAAAAGTCCTTCTGGCGGGTTAGTATTTATCATCTTCTTAAGAACCCATACATAATCTTCTTTTATTTATTTTCAAAAAATACATTTGTTTCGCACCTTTAATAGAGATTTTCATATAATTAAAAATAATTACTGATGAAAAGTATTTGTCAGTTTTAAAACGTTAATCCGTGAGAATTAAACTTAAAACTTCTGGGTAAGTTTATTAATAGTGTTTTACTACTAGAGTCATTGTCAACTTCCCCGCCCGTTTGTATTTTATCCAAATACACTTTCAAAAGGTCACTTCTCTTCAGTGAAATCACGCACCGGCCCCTTCATTTTTTAAAAAAGAAATATCTAAACCACATGAAATGGGGATATTTATTAGATTTCATCAAAATCTACTCAATCCCAAAATGGCTGAATGTTTATATATAGTGTTATACAAATCAATGAGATTGAAAATTTTCAATTAACGTATATATATAGTGTTATACAAATCAATGAGATTGAAAAATAACAATTAACTCCAAATGATTCCTTGTCTACTTGCGGAAACAATTTAGGAAATCGCTAATCGAAACCCAAGTTGACCGTTGACCGCCACCGCAAGAACTCTCTTTCTGGAATAGGTTATTGATCGCCCGCAATTTAGGTGATTATTTTCCCGAGATGCCTTCATTACTCCCAGACACCAACTTTCAGATTTAAGATCTCCGCCTCCATCCAGTTTGCTTCCCAAACTTCATATCCACAACTAATTGTACCTTCAATCCTGCACCAAAAGTAAATAGAGCAGTATACATTCAAACGAGTCTTGAGTAGGGATTTTCCTACTATCTAACTCAACAAGTCCTCTAACAGACAGTGGCAATGTTAACCATGTGTAAATATGAGCATATTTGATTCACTGGCTATAAAATGAGACATAGAAAATGTCAATTCACATGATTCCTGAGAATAGCAACAAGCCTCTGTGAAGTCCTTGTTTCTTTGACATCTAGGTTTAGTAAAACCATTGAACCTATCTCCATATGTAGATGAGTAAATTAAACAATGAAAGTACACTGCTTCTAATCCTAGTGACAAAGGCACTGGGATTTAGCACACAAAATCTTTCCAGCACTATTTCTTAGAACAAAACCAACACCACTTTTTCCATCTCTTAAGAAAGAAACATTGGTGTTCAACTTAGTCCCTGTCAAGTTCAACTTATTTTCAGCTTAACTGCGCTGAACTGCGCGACAGTTAGCTTAAATTAGCTGAAACAAGCTGCAGTTAGCTGAAGCACGATGCAGGTAGCTGAAGCACGCTGCAAGCAGCTGAACTTAGCTGAAACAAGCTGCAGTTAGCTGCAACGTGCTGCAGTTAGCTGAAATTGGCTAAATTTCGCTGAAATAAGTTTAAAAATATTTAATTTTAAATCTTATAAATTTTATCACATTACTAAAAGTTTATTAACTTTTTTACTTTTCTCCTTTCGTTTTTTAAATGCACTACATATTTTTTTTAAAACTTTTTAAATCTCAAAACTTTATCTCTTTTCCCTTTAATAAGATTCATCCAAATCATCCTAAAATCTCATGTATCTGGTACAAGAAAACATGTACCACAGTTTATACATGCACCACCTGGAGGTAAGGCGGAATATTTTAACAAATGATATTCTTCACTGAGAATGAAAATCGAAAGTGAATTTGGTCAGTTGAAAAGCACTTGGAGAGTGCTAAAAAGAATGCTTCAAATTGAAAAATGTCATCAAATATCAATTATTATTGCATGTTTCATGCTTCATAGATGCATTCGAGTGCAATAGATTGAAATTCATATTTTAGATCACGGGTCTACACAAGGAAGCGGTGGTTTCACTATTTTGATGAACATCGAAAAAGTGTTATGGCAAAAGTGCGTGAAAGTATAGCTGGACAGATTTGGAATTTGGTAGGTGGTGATACTAGTGAAATTGAACGATCAGATGATAGCGATTAGTATTGGATGCAACCAATGTGCATTTTTGAAATATTTGCTCAAATTGTTACTTTCGAGTATAAATTAATTTTATTTATTCACGAGTACTAAACTAGACATATTAAGATAAATTTATTTGATAAATCAAAATAAAATATATAATTGACATTTGATAAAAAATAACTTTATTTCAAAAAATCTAATTGAATTTTTTTTGAAGCCAGATGAAATTAGCTGAATCTCGCTGCAATTAGGTGAAGTCAGCTGCCAGTAGCTAAAGTTTGCTGAAGCAAGCTGCAGTTATCTGAAGCACGCTGCAGTTTGCTGAGGCAAGCTGCAGTTTGCTGAAAAAAGATGAAGTTACCTTAACTTAACTGTAAGGTGCAAAAAATAAGCTGAATTTGACAGGAATTCAGTGATTCCATTAACATATAATTTCCAAATTATAATTATGTCATGTCTTACTAAGTTTCCTTTATTAAGGGTTCTTAATTTTAGACCATGACTTATGATGAACCTATACTATATAGATGTAATTATCTCAGAAACATGTTTACTAATTAATATAAGTCTATAGGGTCGTAGATTGTCATGAATATATACCACTCTTACACACCAAATAAACTATGATATCACCACAAGTATTAGTGTAGAAATGTTTCTTTTGAAAACTAATCCTGAGTTCAAATTAAAATAATGATACAGAATTTTCCACAGAGATTCAACACTGTGATGTGGAATGTCAAATCTTCCACTAACTGATCTCCATATCCAATCACCATTGATACAGTTGTTAGAGCAATGATGAAAATCTTCAGAATAAGCATGACAGAAGTAACATGTAGAAGATTGAGGAATATTTTGATCTTCCAATCTGTCAGCGGTGGGGATAGGTCTATTGACCTAGTTGGTAAATGGTATCACGGGTGTACGTACCCGAACTTCCTATTTACAATAAGTGTACCATTTTATAAATAGTAAATGTTATCACGTGTAAATGATTGTGCATTCTAAATCTACTGCATGTGCATTATATGTGGATAGAATGTGCATAATTAATTAAGTAGCAATTCTTGCTACTTGTTATAGGTTTTATTGAAAAAACACATGTGCATTTAAAAATATGTGGTTGTGCATTCCAAATTTACTGTATGTACATTACATGTGCACTAAAGTTAAAACGAACGCAAGTTACCAGTAAAGTTATTTTTATTTACAAATATGGGTTGTGGGGTACGTACACCCGATATACGGTATAAATTGCGTTTTTGACCAATCTCCAGTAGCAGACATGTATTTTCTTTAGGAGATATTTGGACCACATAAATCTAAAATATTGCACCTGTAATTCTCTGGTCTTATTAACTCATAAGCAGAAGCAAGTGAGAATTTACCATCTGGTTTAGACTTCCGAATCATGATATCATCATAATTTTTTAAAAAAGAAAAATCTTCAAAAATCAGATAAATTTAAGTATCAGATAATCCATGTTTTAACATGTCCACATAGTGCTATATATTGCTTATTTACACGGTCAACTCGGGAAAAGGAACATCAATTTTCTCATCCTAAGAATCAATTAGGGTTGTATATACACCCCCATCCATTTGGAATTCTAGAATGACACCCCCTCTACCAATTTGTATGGTTATATTAGAAGATGCAATGTCTTCTACTTGTTTAGTAATTATGCGCCTTGTTTTAGAATTTTTTAAGTGATTATGTAGAGACCACATAAAAGAAGTTCATATGGTATCCCCGAATTGTAGCTTCCACCAAAACTTTAGTGAAAAGTTAATAATGCATTGTAAGGTAAAGATCCTTTAACTCTCAGACCATTTTCTAGTATTGGAAAACTAATTTTTGACCATGATTTCCAAGTTCTTTTTTTCACCATATTCATTAGACCCCATAAGAACTTATAAAACATCATAAGTAATTTCTCTATGGCACCTTTAGTCGGTTTAATGATTGTCAAAATGTGTAAAGGTATTGCAGAGAGAACAAGTTTGATCCACGTTAGAATTTTCCCACTTGGTTTAACCACTTATTCTGCCAAAATGCAAGTTTAGCATCTATTTTATCAATCAGGATTTGAAAATAGGAATATTTAGTCAACCATATATATTGGATACACCAAGTAAATGAAAGGGAAGGGCCCTCATTAATACCAGATTTACCAATGTTGATGGAGTATGCATTGTGCTGTAATAAGCAGATTCTCCATAATAATTCTATGATCAGTTGAGCTCTCATAACAAATGAGGAACTTTCTAAGATTTGTTAGGCTGGTTTTAGCTTTCAGAAAAATCACAGTTTCATCAACAAAGTTTTAGTGAGTGATATATCTTGAAAAATGTGGAAACTTATAATAATCAATCATTGCATTTTGAAACAGCAAGCCTATACTTTTAGAGAACACTTTTGTAAGAAGTATAAACAAAAAAAAAGAGAAATGAGATGTTCTTGTTGAATCAATACCCAATTTGGGATTTTTTATGATTTTCAAAGATCATTGGCAAGTGTTAGTTTCAGGAAAATTAGGGTATGTTTGGTTCGCAAGATTTTTGAGAGTCTGAATTTTGTTTTGGGTTTTTGAGAATTTGGGTTTTTGTTTGGGATTTTGAGAGTTTGATTTTGCAAAATCCTTGTTTGGTTGGGTTGAGTTTGTGAGTATGAAACAAAATTTTTGATTGATTTTTAGGATTTTGCAAGTCTGGATTTTGAAAAACTTGGTGAACCAAACAAGATTTTATAAAACTGAATTTGGATAGTCCAAGTTTTGCAAAAACTTGTCCAACCAAACATACCCTTAGCTATCTATTCAGTTCCCTCTTCTATGTTTCGGCCATAATACCTAATTGGGGCATGAGGCGATTGTTTTTAATAAAAATCCCAATGTATCAAGTAAAATAAATGTAAAAAAAATATACAAAATTAAAATAAATATTTAATATTTATTTTTGAATTATAAATTTCATATTCAAATCAGTAATATATCGTTGGAAAAAAAATGAAATGTAGAGTTTGTGAAATGTGTAGAATTTTTAAAATTAATTAATTTTAAAAAAAGTTTAGTAAAACACTAATGACTGAAAGATATTTGATCCAGTGATCATGGCGGCCTTGTTGTATGCAAGTTATTTTTAACGAATTAACTTAGCATATTTATAATGAAAAAATAGTGAAATAAAAATTAATATAGTCAATCAATAATATTATGGCTAAATTAACCAGAATTTCATCAAACTAAACTGAACAAGGCTAATAAATATTAATTTAAACTAAATCTAACTAAATTATTTATTACATAAGATGGGTAAAACAATGCCTAAGTCATAGCCAAATGTTTTCATAAAATAACATTTAAAATTTTATTAATAGATTTTATTTTTTGAGGAAATGGAACCGCAAATATTCTTAAGCTTTGGGGCCATAAGCTGACTGCCTCATTGGCATCAAGGTGAAGGCCGGATCTTATGTTATTAATTATTATTAATTAGCGACAAAATTATTGTAACACTATAATAACTGTTAATGACTTTAACTATAAGGTGCTAAAATAATGTAAAGTTGTTTTTGGTAAAATTATATGTTAGGACAGAGCACCCGGTTGCCTGATCAACCGACCTGGGCCAATGGTTCGGCCCATCAACACACATGACGTCTGGGTCAATCCAAACGCGACATAGTCAGGTGCAGGGTCGGCCCATCAAAGCCATCTTTACCGACATCATGTCTGCATGATGTGACATTCGATCAGCTTTCCTCCCATATATATACTGCGTGACTTCTAGAGGAGAGGTACATTTACCATTCATTGTTCACTATCAAATTTCTCCCGCCCTGACCGATAGTTCATTTGGTTTTAGTAGGTTTAACTTATCTGTCATCTAGGCGGATCAAGGAAGAATATCATGAAAGTAACATTGTCGCCTTCTGTGGGGAGAGATCACCAGTTTTTCCTCATAGCCCAGGCGCTACGAGATGAGTGGAGAAGCAAGCGACCGTGTCACCCTCAAATCGAAAGTGGTGTTCACGGGCCTAGAAGACGAAGGGCCCGGCCCATTGCTTACAACGACGAATCCCGCGACAATGCCGGTTTTGGCAATGCCATTGCTGAACCGCCCGTCCAGCGTTTAGGGGTCAGCAAAAAATAGCAATGTACTTCGGCAGATCTTGGAGTCGCATGCAAATATCGGTAAGAAGCTCCAGGAGTTGCAGGAAACACCGCCCAGGTCGCGCCAGCGCACGGGCATGGCCAAGAAGGTCACCCCTACGAAGTTGTTCTCTGAGTCGAGCCGAGATAAGCGCAAGACGGAAATCCTCACTGAGATAGATGCAAATGGAGATGAGATCCTTGATGAAGATGGGTCAGGTAAGAAGACCCAAACGCGGATACGGGTTCGGAGCCAGACGAGTGGGCCATGATGTATGTACACAAGCCCAGCGTCAAACCTTATATTCCGATCAAGCAGCGATGTCTGTATATTCTGAGGCACCGAATCAAGAGATGAGGAGTAGCCCTTTCTCAGAAGCTTTCATCGAATTCGTACCCAACCCACGGCTATGGATCCCGCCTAATATTGGCACGTATGACGGGTTGATTGACCCGGCAGACCATTTGCACACCTTTACAACGAACATGTTGACTTACGCCACCCAGAGCCAGTGCGGTGTAAGGTTTTTGTGACCACGATCAAGGAAGCTGCAAGGGTGTGATGGGGAACCTGATTAGGATTCCATGAAGTACTTGGAATTGCTTATTTCTAAAATATTCTATTTATTTTATATTCCTTTTGTATTAGAATTCTATTTTCTATAATAAGGGGAGCTTTTCCCACTAGGATAGAGATTTATTTTCATCTATAAATATTGTAATTTGTGAGGGAATTTGAGGAGAAGAGATTTTGAGATTTATAAAAATTTAGAGTATGAGTTTTAAACCAGTTTTCCCGGAGGTGTGATTGCCAAAGGATTTATATATATATATATATATATTTCGAGGTGTGATTGTCAAGATTAATTATATATTTTGTTACGAGTTCTTTTCCCAACGCACGATTCATCAACGTAGGAGCACTACATCAAATAATGTTTATATATACAATAATTTACGATTTGTTTTTTATAGAATCGAGATCTTATGCACAATCGTTCAAAAAAATTATGCCATACATCCACGGCATGAAAATATGGACATTTAAAATTTAGAAACTTACTGGAGAATGGTATTGCGGGCCTGCTGCTTTTAACCAAACATCCAAGAACAAAGATTGATAGAAGCATAATTGCAACCTTTGTCGACTGAGCCATCTTAATTAGTTTCTCTTCAATTTGTTGGATGTAAGGAAATTATAATTTCTTATTTGATATTCATCTCATGGAAATACATGCAGTATATATAAGCTGAAGATAAGCATTGGAATGAATTAATTAATTACTGTTGAAGGTTTCAATTTTGAAGTGGAGAATTGGTCGTCGGCAAAATAATGGCTGGACGGCGTACTTGTTTGTTTGGTAATGGTGAACGGTAGAAATTAAATATACCATTCAAATTAAAAGGTATACGATATAAGTTAAAACGTATAAGACTTTAATCGAAAGTCAGGAAAGTTGGGATTTCAGGAGATTTTCTTCTTTTATTTTAATTTAAAACCACTATAAGTAGGTGAAATTTATTTGGTTCACCATGCCATAAATTTCTGCACCTGCTTATCCATTAGCCTGAAATAAACCATTCACATTTAGTTTTGAAAAATCCTGTGAAGGTAATGTCCAATGAACCAATATGATTTGTATGGTTGGAGCACTGCTTCCAGTTGATTGATACTGTAGAGGCTCAAACTTAGCCCAGGAGATTTTCTCAAAGAGAAGGGAGGAGTGAGAGAGAAAATAAAATCTATAAATGGGAAAAAAATCCAAGCACAAATATATAGTCCATGCTTTATAAACCACAATGTTTTGTATCTAACCACAATTTTTCTTCATAAAACTAAATTTGAAAATGGGGTTCGCGAATTGATAAGTTAATATAGAGAATTAAAGAATATTAATTTGCAAGAATAAAGAAATATAATTAAACTTGTGTGTATTGTGATTATACGTACAGATGAATCTAAAAACGTAAAACATCATTAATTTTGCGTAGAAATTATTTCGATAACAATGCCTTGTACTGGGGATGGCCCATACTTGCATAATTTTAAGGCGAAGTGAATTTGTGATTATGGCATGTCCAGTAACTTGACACACATGCTCAAATTAATCTGTTGATTGATTTCTCTTGCAAAAACCTTCAAAATTACAAGGAATAATTATGTTCAATATCTGGCACGATTCATCAAGATTCTTTACTTGATCTTCAAATATTCTAATATATACCACAGTGTGTAATATTGTATTGTGAGAATAATATGTTGATATAACAAGATGCGGAATTAAAGGGAAGCCACATCTAATCATTTCCTGGAATGTGAATCTAAATTAATGAAGGAAAATAGAACACAAGTTTTTTTGTGTTTCTTATGGAAACGAAGCTGAAAATGTTTCTATGTCATGCCTGCCGACCTATCTCCGGGAATCTATAGATCCTCAAACTTTCTGCCATTTAAACTTACCCCTATTAATTTCTGGCAAGAAAAGAAGTATAGATGCTTGACTACATGTACTCTCAATATTTTTCCTTGAGATTTTGAATAAATAAACTCTATATATAGGTATTAAAATAGGGTGTTGCTATTCGAAATCCAGTATTTTACTCTTGTAGTCCAAAATACGGTGTGAAAGTACGAAAATGACTTCAACTTATTTGATTTTTGAAAAACTAGCCAACTACTCGGGCCCAAGCCCAACACATATGAAGGTTAGCTAGGCCCCAAGTCCATAATGACATCAGTTACTGTGGACGTATTCAGGGACGGACCACACGGATGGACCACTGGAGGAGAGCAATGGAGCCTTATAAATAGTGCCTCGTGGCACTATTGCAGGTAACTACACTCTATTGATTCTTATAAGTCAATACTTTTTTCTCTCGAAGGCCTATCTTTCATCATCATGCCGGAGGTGCTACCCTCGGGTGCCCCCGAGGTGTTGTTTTGCAGGCTCAGGTAGGCCGGACTCCGGAGAGACCTCTTTAGGCCACCAGGCGGACAGGATCACTTGCAGGGGACAATATTGTCATTTCATTGATATTTTGGACTATACCGAGTTAAATACTGGAGTGCATATAGCATTTCAGTTAAAATATTAAGAGTATGACTTAATTATCTTTTCAAGTCTCCACATATATAAATTAGCCATCAAAAATTAATATATTTAATTAATGCAATTGATTGCCCTTAAATATATAAAATAAGTATTGCACTAGTTTATGACCCCGTTTGGCAACAGCGCTTTGGAGGAGAGTTTTATAATTTTTGCTAAAAATAGATTTTGACTTGTCAAAACCCTCCCTGATGTGTTTGGTGAAAAAAAATTTTCAATGAGTTGTTTTGATAAAAACTCTGATTTCTAAAACACTACAAATAGGAGCGTTTAGATCATAATTAATCCATGAATCAAGTTAAATTTCACTTTTATCCTATTTCTAAGCCGCCTGCCCTTTTTACCTTGAATGATTAGGCGCGGTATATTGTTTTTTGTTTATATTTTTGGCGCATAAATCTAAATATATATATTAGTTCCTCTTTTGATTTCTTACTGCAAATAGGTTTATATTTTTTAAAAAATATACACAGTAATTTTTAAATTTCTTCAAATCCACTATTTAATTCAAGGAGGATAGATATAATTTATTAAGACAACGGGTACGAGTAGAAATATTATTACAAACAAATTAAATCTAAGAAATGTCTTGTAAGATTTTGTTATTTAGAAAATATAAAATATTATGTATGTATGTTACTATTATATATAACCAAATAAAATATAAGTAAAAGAACATTTTTTCCTATATTTCAAAATAAATAATCACACAATAAAAATTAAATAATAAATTAAATTAATATCCATTCCCGTCTTTTAACCTAATAAAACAGCTATCAGCTATTCATTATTACCAAAAACTCATCTACAAACAATTAGTCAAAACAGTTAGTCAAAACCGCTCATACAATCCGCTAACAGCTAACAGCTATACAATCCGCTAACAGCTAACAGGTAACAGATAGTTCCCAAACGGGGCCTATATATAGGTAGTTTTTATTAAAGACTAGTTTTGACTTGAAATTCGAATAGAGAATTGAAGAAAAAAGTAATATTACATGTAGTAATCAATAAACTGAGGTAACTTTCATATAGAATTGAAAGTGAAGCAAGTTAAGATAAATAATGTCAATGAACACCACTTCATCATTCAAGTAATATCAAATCTAAGTTCAATGTAACACTACTAGGTACTCTATTTTTCTAGATCTGGCTGCTTTTTGATTTTTGGTTTCTGGTTTCCAGTCTGATGAATCCAGATGAGTGAAAGAGAGAGAGAGAGTCATCCTTACATTTGTGAAATGAACGATGATAAGGAAAATGATGATCGTGGGAAGATCCCAACCACTGCACAATTGTGAGGTGAAAAAGATCAAGGCAAATAGCATACTAGTAAAAATAGATTTTGATGACTTTGGCTCCATGTCGGTTGCTCCATGAGGGAAATTGACTCTTTATTGAGCACATTCTTAGTAATTTGAATTAATGGATTCCGGCCCAGGTTGAGATTTGGTTTTTCACGAGATTCATACATGTACCAGCCAAGTACGTGCATAGTACAACTTTCTACCTTACCTAAATGATTTAATACGTGCAAAAATCGTGCAGGCCAATTTTTGTTTAGAAACATTTAATCCCATGGGTATATTTAAGAATTGTTCTGGTAAATGAACAATCTATTTTGTTTATTACGTTCTTAATCAAAGACAATAGTAATTGAGGAATGAATGTGATGTATGCCGGACACCAACACTTCGACGACGAACCAGGCTCTCGAACTGATCTGCAAAACAAAGCCCCAGGTGTCCCGAGGGTAGACACTCCGACACTCAAATCAGTGTATTGCTTAAGGCGTAATGTATGTTGTATGAGATTAGATAGAGAGGTCTACCAAACCTTTGGGTATTTTTATGGCTACAATCCGTAGATCACCAAGATATGTATTTATGGTATGACTACAACTCTAATGGGAATAGTAAAAGTATTACCATGTATAGAGGAAGTATATTTCGGTCGTGGTTGTATTACCATGTTTAGGAAGATGTATATTCTTTGTAGAACATTCATAATATACGCATTCCTTATAAGGATTAGGATTAATGGACCTTTGGATCCACCCTCCACGTATCTAGAGCCCACGACCCTTCTCGGGCCTTGGTCCGAGTATGAATGAGGTCCGAATATGAACCATGGACTTATCAGTAGCCCCAAGGTAGATCTTCAGAATATAGAATGCTCCGTCTTGAAGGTTGAAGGAGAGACCTGCTTCTCGAGGGAAGACCAATAACTCGAGGGAGAATAACTCGGGGTGTTAAGCTCGGGGTATCCTTCTGGGAATGTCCTCTCGGGCTTGCCCTTCTGAATATATAGCTTAAAGTTCTTTCGTATTCCATCAAATATGTGAACGGCTGAGATTAGCTTTCTTTTGAAATCCAGATGCTAAATACACGTGGCGTGCATTCATTGGAAAATAGAGGCGGTCTGTCCCCCATCTCTCCAATTACTTGCATCGGAAACAGAATCGAGGTAATTGCTCGTCTTCAATGCTGTCTGGGTTTGGATTAAATCTCCCAAATCATTCCTATTGTCTTCTCTTATTCGAAAATTTCTTCTTTCCAAGTTCAGAAGACGCATCAGAACTTCATGAATTTCTGAATCCCCAAATTTCTGCTTTCTGCTTCCATCATCAGTAAGTGCTATCTTCTTTCTCTGCACATTTGCTTGTGTCTGTTTTTTCCTTTTCTCTGTGTGTGTGTATTTCCCCCCATACTCTCTATAATCATGAGTAATAGTAGTAAAACGATTTCCATCCCCCATCATGATGAGGGAGAGTATGTACATGCTCAGGCCGAGGAAATTAGCTCCCGTGACCGCCGCAGAGCCGAGGTAGCGAGTGGGAAAAAACCTGTAATTCTGAAGAAGAAAGCCTCCGAGGAAGAGAAGAGGTTGAGGGCGATGGCCAGGAGGGCTCATATAGAGGGGAATAGCCCCATGGTAGTGCATGCATCCGGAGATAGAATATCCATGGATGGTGACGGTAGTAGCAAAAAGTTGATGAAGGAGGATAAAGCACGTGCTGACGCTGCTATCTTCATTGAAGGTTGTCCCTTTTTGATTCCCCAAGATGCTGATCTCATGTACTTTGGGGAAGATAAGTCTGCATTTGAATTAGTAACTCCGACCCGGGGGGGTCATATATGGGAGATTTCTGCAGCATGGGTTAGCCTTCCCTTTTCCCCCACTGTTGAATGATTTTCTCCAGTGTTATAAGGTGCATCTAGGGCAGCTACATGCCAATGTGATAGTAATCATTATGGCCTTGATAACTTGGTGTGCCCGTAAAGGTTATAGTCCAAGTCTTGCCTTGTTGCGGACCATGTATAAGGTTTCCGTTGCTAAACAAATTGTGACTTTGACTTCTCGGGATACTTCCTTAGGTAAGATTTTTGTGCTTCCTGTGAAATGCGGGGAATGGGATAAGGTAAAACTAACCTTTGATCGGACAAAGTATGAAGTTCCTCATTGGAACAAGGAGATCAAAAATGAGATCTGGCATGAGGTTGAGTCTTCCCGTAAACTGCTAAATATAGCTGGGGATTTGGTGAGAGATAGGATCAAACTTAGAGAGAGTAAGTTTGTATCAGGAGATCACCAAATGGGTTGGCAGTGGCCTATTGAGATGTATAGTTGGTTGAATCAACTGCCTGGCCGAACTCTTCAAAATTGCAGCTACTTGAGGTTGACACATTTTGATCAGCCAAGGGGTGTTGAGATTGACTGGTATGAAGCCCTTCTGTCTATGGAACAGGACCCAGTTGGTGCAGCTAAGGTGTTGCAGGCCACTAGGGCACTAGAAGATAGAACTGCTCGAGAAGAGATATCCGAGAAGGAAGTAGATAGACAAATCTCAGGTCTGATGACGGACGCTCGACGTGGGCGTCGGTTTAAAAGATTGGTTCAAGGACCCAAGAAGACTCAATCACAGCTTAAGGTATTTGAGGAGGCAAATTGCCTATTTGTTCCGGTGGCTCTAGATCCATCAGATGCGGAAGAGGATGAGGGTTCTGCCCTAGTTCGATGTCCGAGAAAGGAGGTGTCTCGGGCTTCTAGTGTCCTCCCAACCATGTTCGGTAATCCTGAGGGAGCTATGATGATAACTCCTATAGTAGGTTCTGATATGTTGCAAGAGGGTATTTCTTCTTGGTTATGTATGACATTTTCGTCCACACTGTGCCAGTCTTTTCTTACGCTAACTCCATTCCTTTTGTGTGCAGTGGGTGCTTCCAAGACAAACAGGGCGGCAAACTTGTTGGCTCAGATAGTTGAGTCGAGAGGGATTTTGAGGCCTCAGGGAGCTCTGCCGACAAGTATTTGAAAAAGCCGAGGCTCGAGCTCGGACCACTAGAAGAGTTCGAGAAGTATGTGTCACCTCCTCCTTCCGAGGCCCTGATCGAGATGGTTCCAGGATGTCCTGAGATTAGCCAGGTATGATCAAATTAGCTCTTAACAGAATTGGAGGTGTAGTTATCTAACTGTCTTTATTTTCTTTCACAGTTTCTAAATCATGTGAAACACATGTACGACTTCATTCGGACACTGTATAGCCGCTCTCAAGGACAGGCATTTGAGTTGGAGCTGTTGAAGGAAGAGATGTCCAAGAGATCTAAGGAGCCTTCTGATGTGGTAAAACGCCTCCAGGATGAGGTGGCACAAGAGAGGACCAAGAGAAAGGCCTTGGAGGAGGAGAATCAAGCTTTAAAGAAGGAGAAGAGGTTGACTGATGGTTCCTTCCTAGAGCTGAAGAGGAGGATGGCCTTGGTGGAAGAGGAGAGATACCGATATGCTGATCCTACTAGTCAGAAGCGGCTAGTTCGACTGATAATAGATTTCTGCCTTAACTGTCCAGAGATGGAGGCCCATCGCCAAAAGTATGGCGAATTCTACCATAAGTCTGAGCTTTCGGAGATGAGGGCTCATCTTCAGGGAGTTCTCAGCGAGGAGATTCAAGGATGGTTGGCTCCTGCTTATACTTGGCCGGAAGTATCAGAGGATCTAAAGAAGTTCCCAAGCAGAGTTTAGCCAGATTGGGGGGTTTGAGACTAGTCTATTGACGAGTTTAGAATCCTTGAAAGAAGGCATTAACTCTTGAGGAATTTCAGGACAAGCTTTGCAGTTTGTATCCTGAGCTGTCATTCCTGGTGGAGAAGCCGGCTGCAGAGACTTCAACTGAGGGCCAGAAAATTCATGATGAATAGGAAAAAATTGTAACTCCTTAGAGCCTTATCTTTTACTCGGAATTTTTCTCTTTCCGCCAGATTTTGGCGTTTCATGTATTCTGAATATCGTGCCTTATTTCTTGAATTGATTGGTCTTTACCTTCCTTTATGTCCAGTGTTACCTTGCCGCTTGTGCTGATTTGCAGGTCAAATATGAGGTTGTCCTTTAGAAGAGCAAGGAGCTGGAGGAAGATTTAGATGATTCCAAGGGCTATTTTAGCCTCGTGCGAGAAGAATGTGATAGTCTTCGCGGTGGGCTTAAGATATCTCTGGAGCAGAGAGCTGAGCTTAACCAGCAGCTGAGTGATCTTCAGACGAGGTATAAGGATCTAGAAGATGAACACAGCAAAGCCTTGGCCGCCAATAAGGACTACGACCGAGAATGGAGGAAAGTCAAGAGTGACTTAATGAAGATCAAGGGTGAGAGTCACGAGAAGGACCTTCGTATCTCTCCCTTCAGAGTGAAAACATCACCGTGAGTCATAAAATTGCCTTTGTCATAGATGATTTGAGGATGTGTCAGGCCGAGTTGAATGCTTGCATGTTCCAAATAAAGAAACTAGAAGCTCAAGGTGTGTTTGTCACACCTTCAGTATCTTCAAGGAGGGAGATAGGTGGGCCTTCTTCAGTCCCGAATTCAGGACCATTGATAAGGTCTCGTGTCCGAGGTGGTACATCTCGAGGGATGGTAAATCCTCCAGAAGGGACTCCATGTGGAAGGGGTAGAGAGGCGCCACCTACTCCTAGACCTCGTGGCTTAATTGACTCTCCTACTCGACCTGCAATTATATGATATAGAAGAGGATCTCCTACCCCCTCTCAGTTGATGAGGGTGGCAGAAGAAACTGGTTGGGGTCATGGCCTTCATAATGGTCGAGGTCGTGCCTCTACTTCTTCTCGCGGTCGGGGTTGTACCCCGGTATTTAAAGACCTTCACGAGGTGTAAAAAGTTTGTAGTATAATAACACTTTTTTATTTTGCCTTTATAAAGGTCTTTATATTGCAATCCTTAAGAAGATTGACTCTCAGGCTTATGAATAGCAAGAATAAATAGTGATGTATACCTTAATAGGTGTATCACGAAAAGAGTCGAATTCCAAACTTTGTGAGTTTGTGTGACTCATATTGTGTTGGTGTTAACCATATACCTTTTGTAAGTATACTATTCTATTTTGGCCTAAGGTGATTGTGGTTCGGACACGTAGTGCAAACAGTTTATATTAGATAAGCATCAATCACACGCTTATAAGAGTATAAATGTTAGGCAGCAGTCTTTACTTATGCTTTGTAAGGCATAGTGTCTCTTTGTATTAGAGAGTTCTGACTACTTTCAAAATAAAATAAAAGATATTTATTGAAAAGAAATTATATTCTTCGAACTTGAGAATTTGGTAAAATTATAAAAGACAACCCCGAGTTTGGGAGCTCGGGTATGAAAAAATAAAAGATGAAAAGAAAAGAAGCTTGGCCCGTAGGCCTTATTGAAGTAGCTTCTCCTTATTTGGAGAAGGTCTACTTGGTTTTAGCTCCGAGGTACCTGCGTAGAAAGGGCGCCATGATGACAGGGTCCAAGTGCTCTCCTTCGCGTGTTTGCAAGAGGTAGAATCCACCGGATTGTGCTACGTACACTTTATATGGTCCTTTCGTCCTTGGCTCCGGCGCTCCTCCTAGCTTGTTAGTGCACCACGGGCCAACTGGCATTACCAGTTCTCCCACTTAGAAGGTTGGTGGCGTCGTTTGTGCCATAGTGCATTCATCTCGTTGTAGGCCTCTTCCTCGAAGTGAAACACCATAGGTTGTTCGAGATCGGGATCGGGGACCAAATCTCCTAGGATAGTGTTGACGACCGAGATGTTACTCACTTTTCTGGCATCACGGATAGACGTGATCATGCAGGAACTCGCCACTACTTGATCTCCTTTGATTGAAGCTACTCCTTGCGGTGTCAGAAATTTCAGCATCAGATGATAGGGAGACCATACGGCCTTAGCTTGGCACATCCAAGGTCTAACAAGGATAATGTTGAAGGGTGTGACAGTGTCGACTACCACGAATGTGCAGTAAAGGGTTAGGCTCTTTGTCCCGTCTGCTACTGTGACTGGGAGTGTAGTCTCCCCGAGAGGTATTACTTGATTTCCTGTAAACCCCGAGATCGGACCCGTAGGTTTGAGGTCATCTTTGGTAAATCCTAGTTTCTGGAAGCAATCTTGGAACATTACTTCTACCCCGCTTCCGTCGTCTATGAAGACTCTTTTTACCATGGAATCTTGTATGGTTGCCGAAATGATGAGAGGATCATAGTGAGGCATCTGATTTGGTACGGCATCCACGTCCGAGAAGGTAATGGTTTCCTCGGGGCGAAGCCTCTTGTTGACTGGCTCGGTATGTGGTATGGCCCGCACACTATCCTTCAGCTTAGTCAAGGAAATTGCTTCTCCAGTATAGCCATTGATGCCTTTGATGACCCGGTTGGCTCCATTTGGCGGTGGTGGAGGAGGATCTTGAGGATTGTTGCCTCCACTGCCTTGGTTGTTATTGTTATTGTTATTGTTATTGTTGCGGGAACCATCTTTCTTCTTCTGCCAGGGTTTTCCCCCATATCTCTTATGGGTACCCTGGTTATCGCCGGCTATCGAAGGTGCAATTTGTTGCACGATTCCTTGACGAATCGGCTTCTCGATCTCGTTCTTGAGCTGATAACACTTCTCAGTATCATGCCCCCGATCTCGGTGATATTGACAAAACTTTGGGGACCTTTGGCGCTCGGCTTACTCCTTCATGGCAGGTAGGTCCCTTAAAAGGTGCCTGTGAATGGATAAAATCTCAGCCCGAGATCTAGCCAGAGGAGTGTATGACTCGAAGGTAGGTTTGGAGGCGCTTTCAGTCTTCTCAATCTTCGGTACCTTCATCCTGGGTTCCTTTTTGTCCAGATGGGAGTCTGGGGGTCTCTTGCCTGTGACGGCGTTTGCTTTGCTGGCATATTTCTCCATGATGGCCTGGAGATGCTGAATGGTTGTTGGATTCTTTGTTGCCAGCTTCATTCTCAGAGTGTCATCATCTACACTCATTCGATACATATTGATCTGGAGGCGTTCATCTCGATCATAGCACTCGGTAGCTAGATCCATGTATATTTGTGATAGTGTTCTATCACAGTCTCTTCTTCAAGGTGGGCCACATATCCCAAATCTCCGAGGGACTTGGTAAACTTCTTCTTCTGGAAAAAAGCGTGGAGAAGGAACTCGGCGAAATCCCAGTAATCGAATAAACTTTCTGGTTTTGTTTGAGTAAACCATGTTTGTGCTTTCCCTCGGAGGTAACTGGGGACGATCTTGCATATTTCCAACTCGTGGAAATTCCTGGTTTCCAGAGTCTTGAAGAAGACCGAGAGAAACTTGCTAGGATCACTGGTGCCATCATATGTGGGCAAGTGCTCTGGGACCTTCTTGTGGCCATCGAAGGGGAGGTTCACAATATGCCGCGAGAAGGGAGAGCGAGCAGACTGTCCTCTGGGTCCAAGGATACGCGTGATTTCTTGATCGACCTCGTATTTACCTCGAGTAGGGTAGGCTCCATCTTGGGTGAAAGGCCGATCGGCACTATTATGCCATTCATTCCGCGCTCGTTCAATGTTATTGATGCGCATTCTCTACAGTTCCTCCATGCTTAATCCTGCGCCTTCATTAGGTGGATTAGGAGGTGGTGGCAGATTTCTCTGGCCGTTGTAAGGAGGTAGATTTCGAGATAAATCATCCAAGGATCTTTGCTGCTGGTTGTGATCAAAAGGTGGCGCTGTTCGATCTCCTGGGATAGAGACTCGATTTGGGGCCTCATGTGTCTAGGCACGAAGTGGCTGACTTGAGTTTATCAGGGATGCAACAAAGTCAGGATACTGGGAATGTAAATCCCTCATCAGTGCTCGGACGTCGTCTGGGATTGTTCTCGGAGGGGTGTCCGGGACAAGGTTGACATAAGGTGGCTCAGAGCTCGGCGGGTTATGTCGAACAGTCTAGTTTAAGGTTTCCCTAAGACGTCTTTGTCTTTCCTCCTCCTGCCGTCTTTCTGCGAGGATTTGTCGATCCCTTTGTGCTTGTTCTTCCACGGAAAAGATTGAATCAGATCCGCTGTACCCAAGCCCATTCTCTCGGTCAAGGCCGTCTAGGTTGTTGACGCGTTCGCTGTAGTTCATGTCAGTCTGGATCGAGACTCTCTGACCTGAGTTCGGTACTTCATATCCAACAGGATTCGATCCAGAAGGTGGCATTCCGGATGCAGCAGGATTTGGACCGGAGGAGAGTGCTCCGGATACGACGGGGTTTGGACCGAAGGAGTTTGGAACGCTGGAGTTTCCTGCCCCCACGGTAGAGCTTGATGGTGGTTCAGAGGTGGGGCGCGTACGAGATCCTCCGGGTCAACCGCGTCCTCGTCCTTGTGGGGGTTGCTCTGCTTCTGGATTCTCCTCCGGATTTTGCCCTTGCACGTGGGCGCTTCGTCTGGGCTACTCAGCGTCAGACATGTTGTTGGAGGATTTGTTCTTCAGGTGTGCTAGACCAGATCAGAGACAAGGTTCGGCAACGTCGTCAATGGGTGTGTGGTCCCACTGGGCGTGCCAAATTGATGTATGCCGGACACCAACACTTCGACGACAAACCAGGCTCTCGAACTGATCTGCAAAACAAAGCCCCGGGTGTCCCGAGGGTAGACACTCTGACGCTCAAGTCAGTGTATTGATTAAGGCATAATGTATGTAATATGAGATTAGATAGAGAGGTCTACCAAACCTTTGGGTATTTATATGGCTACAATCCGTAGATCACCAAGATATGTATTTATGGTATGACTACAACTCTTATGGGAATAGTAGTTGTATTACCATGTATAGAGGAAGTATATTTCGGTCATGGTTGTATTACCATGTTTAGGAAGATGTATATTCCTTGTAGAACATTCATAATATACGCATTCCTTATAAGGATTAGGATTAATGGACCTGTGGATCCACCCACCATGTATCTCGAGCCCACGACCCTTCTCGGGCCTTGGTCTGAGTATGATTGAGATCCGAATACGAACCATGGAAATATCAGGATGCAGTCAATTTTGATCATCAAAGTTAAGCTAACTTCATTCATAATCCTTTTTGACTCATTTTAGTGTTCAAATTATTGTCATTAAAAAAATCACTTTTTATGTTTTTGCCTGCAGACAGATTCCAATGAGCTTATAAGAATGTTCATAGTTGTTTTGTGGCTATAAGCGTAACTGAGAATCAACTACCTCTCGAACATTTGCCTTACGAAGAGGCTTATGAACTGGTACTTTCTCTTTAAAGTTTGTTTTGGTCAGTATATCTTCTCTTTGCTTGATATTTGGTTGATAATTAAAAATTATTTCTCTTTAAAAGCATATATAGAGAAAAATGGTTTTCCAAGTATGATGTAGTCAACCCATTTGTTAACTTTTACAATTATAAATCCCACTCTCTCAATATATTTTGCTGAATTGAAACATATATATACTGAAATCAAAATGTGGTTTGGATTGATAAGCTACTATTGAGAATTAAAGAATATTAGTTTGTGAGAATATGTTGAAAAAAATATTTGAACTCGTGTGTGTATTGTAACTGTGCTTGAAAAGTTCGTGCAAACTTAAAATACTTGCAAAGATGTATAAGAGGAAATGAATCTAAAAAGGGTAACTATTAAACAAAGTCAACTAAAATTATTTATAAAATCTAAACACAAATTTAGATTTTTATTCAACCTAACAAAATTCCTACTGTAAAAAATTTAAATTCTTTTAAATCTAAGTTGTTATTTTCAACATGGTTAGGGCATGTCAATCCAACAACATGACACACATGCTCAATTAATTTTGGTTGATTTATTTCCGGTGCATGCACAGAACTTCAAATTTCAAGGACGATCCTGTTTAATACATGGCAAGATTCATCAATCCGTTGCCTGGTTGTAATATTATATACGATATCTCATTCTTGATCGTACTTTGCGTTTGTGTATAATATGGCCACCTTCATATGACAAAAGTCATATATTATATGATGTTACAAAATAAGTAAAACGTACACTTATCTTTAAAAAAAATAAAACCACTATAAAGTGGAGTGAATTTTATTAGGTTCACTACACCAAAAAACCACAAAAGGGCAAGTAGAATACAAAATTGATGCGTACAATAAGAAGTGCAAAATTTTACTTCTAAAGTAGATCATTGTCTACTCTCACGAGCAACTTAGGGATTGCTAAGCAAGTCCCAACTTATAGCAGACGAGAGAATTTCTATTCGGAGCTGATTACTGATCGCAATGCGAAACACATCCATTGTAGCAGTCCTGACTGGTTCCGATGTACAACATCCATTGTACAGAAATGTTGTGCTTTTTCACCACTGTTATATTGTGGCAATTGATTCTGTTTTGATCTCCAGAAATGTGTCTTCCTTGCTTGGTTCCATCTTCAGATTCATTTAGGTCTTAACACTTGAAATCAAAACATGGAAACAGTTGGAAAAAATCCATATAATAACCATTTAAACTCCGATATTAGCGAAATTCTCTTTTATATATCAAGAACAAAAATTCTCTTCTTTTACCTTTGCTTGATGTTATATCTAGTGTTGTGGCTACAAAATTAGCTTTATCTCTATAAGTATGAGCAAACGATATAGAAAGGTCACCTTGAAGTTCTCTAATACTTCTCAGTAAGATTTCAAGCTTCAATGGGGTTCTGAAGTCTGGACTCAAAGGTACACTCTGCATATTCTTCTTTACTTGGATATAAGATATTCTATTCGGTATACCAAAAGTAAACGGAATATATGATAATTATAGAAAATTGGAAATTTCTACCTACTTCGAATTATTAATTCACCACCGAACCATAGCAAAAAATGACAAATTAGCCGATAATATTGAGTTGTGTAAACTTTTAGTAATTCGGTATATTGATCCACTATTTTCACCTCTTTTAGTTCTATTCATCCATACGCTAAAAACATTTCTTAATCCGCCATTGCGGGTACCAGAAATCATACCAATGAACGCAACATCAATCTTTTATGTTTCTTGCTCACTTCTCCGTTTTGATTTTATAAGGACAGAGTTTGCAAATATCCGTGTAACTCTATATTAAAGTCTCCAGAAATGTTCGAGTGTATATTAATTTATGAAAGAGTTCAGATCTTCTCAACCTTTTGGTGGCCATATAAATGTTCATAGGAGGGAGGAAGAGAGGGAGAGAGACTTATCAGAAAAAAAAGCAATGAAATGAACGATGATAAATGGTGATCATAGATGGTCTTGCAAGGGGTTTATTTGGATCCCATAACCATAAGAAAGGGATAACTGTCCGAGTGAAGCCCATCATAATCTAAGTAATTACACATTTTAGGTACAGAAATAAAAAAATCCAATTCTCATTTAAATGAAGAAGAAATTTTAGTGATCGAATTAACAAAGAAGCATAACTTTACCACCTGACTAATGAAATCCTTCACCTAGATCTAAATGAACTTGATTCTAGGGTTTCATTTGAGATTCCATGATCATTAATTGATTTCACCAAAACCATGAAATGAATCATTTTCAGTTGAAAAACCTAATTTCAAACGCTAAAGAGGATTAATTAATTATGATTGGCTAATTTTAGTTCAAATCCTTCTTTAAGGATTTATCAACTTTTAGGATCATCCGGAGCCACACATATATGCATGAATATTATGGAATTTCTTCGTAGAAAATTGACTAATATATACTTAATTAGTGAGAATTGAGAAAAAAAAATGAACTCGTACGTGTGTACAGTGAATTTGCACGCGGGATTCATGCATGCAAACCTAAAAAATGAAAAGATATTTATAAGGGTCCGATGAATCTAAAAATGGACTAAACAAATGGTAACAATTAAACATTGATCAACTAAAATTATTATTCAACTCAACCAAATTTTTATGTAGCTGAATATGAATCCCACCAACCTTGCATGTTCTTCTGGGATCGGGTGAGATATATTTGATTAGTTTCTACAGACCGCTCCTTGATAGTAAGAGGCTCATCACATCAGCTCAACCATTTTCATGTGCGGCCGCGGTTGGCTGGACACAGGAAAAGTAGCCGTCCGGTCGTTAAAAAGAAGCTGATGGATTGATTACCTGATGGTTGGTCGAGCACATGAAACATCAATGATTATCTAAAGATATCATATCTGAATCACTATATATTTATATTTATTCAAATATACGGTCAAACTTGATAGGATATAATGTCAAACTTAAGTGTGAACATTAAGCATGGATGGATCTGAGGGAATAAGATATAATTGAATCTAGACAATGTTTTATCAGACGTTCCTTTTCATGTTAGATTTAATTGATTAAACAGGAAACTCATACCCACCGCCATTTTCTTGAGGTCTATCTTCCTGTTCAATATCCGTATCGGTATCATATTCCTCTGATGCAGTCCTGTTCAAATGTCTAACTACAGTTGTTGAAGAATGAGGGGAGAACAAGAGCATGTTTTATGAAAACTTTTGAGTGCAATCGTTTTACTATATTAGATGCAATTAAAATAATGTTCGTAATTCCAGTTCAGAAATATATTACGTTTTAATATTTTCTGTTTTAGGTTTATTTTCAAGAATTGAGAAAAAGATTTTAACTTATGCGTGCATTGTGACTTTGCGTGTGGGATTCGTGCACACGTAAAAGATGAAGAAAATAAAATGGTAACTATGTTGCACTTAAGAAATGCATACTGCTATCTTTGTTTTGACTTATCCCTTTTATTTATATATTTTTGCCTCAAAATGATTTTTAAAATTTAAAAAATGAAATTTTGACTTAAACGTAAATGATTATTTTCCTTTTAAAATAATTATTGGGGTGGCTTTTTAGTTTACTTAACCGTAATAAATTATGTACCTAATCTTTCTCTTTTTCTAAAAATTAAATATGTTCATAATCCTTGATCAAGTGGAAACGGATTTTTCCTTAAATAAAAAGTGGAAACAAATTTTCTACATCCGTATAATATATACTTTATTTATTGAATATTTGCGGCGAAGATTGTCATGATAGCAAGAGAAAGAGAAGATGAGCAAAATAATCAAGAGAGAGCAATTCGAATTCTTGGAAGATATTATTCATCACATTATTATAATTAGCAATCTCAATCTCACTAACAAAGAAGCAATTCAATTAAATCTTGTATCAAAGGTGTTCTTGACAGTGGTGCATAATCGTTCTGTTTTGGTTTTCAAGCCTTGTGATGAGTTTGATACTGATCACGATGATGGTTTATTACAAGTTTTATGCACTCTTGTCTGAGTTCAACCCTCACCCGGTACGAGAAGAAACTCAACACTTTTATATTAAAATATTTCTCTGACTCTATGAATTCTTCAAGCATAGAGAGATTCATTAAGCTGGCTACCGCCAAGACACTGGGCATCAAAAACCTTACGATAGAATGTTATGTAGGTTTTGCCCAAACCTATTTCGAAGCTAAATTTCTCGTGCAATTGAAATTGAGCGGTTGTAGTTTGTGTCCGTATGAGAGCATAATAATGTGGCCAAATCTCGAAGTGCTCCATCTTATTTCGATATGTATGAAAAAAAAAAGGGTTTTGTGAATATAATCAGAGATGTCCTTTTGTTGAAGTTATGGATATTCTTTTTTACTTCTTCACCCTTTTATATATCAATTTTACATCTAATCTTGACCACCTCAAGAAACTTGATTTCCAGTTGTATGAAAATTATACTCTGGAACTAGGATCATCACCAAATTTGGAATGCTTATTATGTCATGGGGGCAATATTGATGATATCCTTACTGACTTGGCACAATAATTTCTGGTTATTGAAGAGTATAAACTTGAAAAATTGAATATATCAAACCCGTCACACAAGAAAATAACGCTGGGAAATATTTCAATTATTTTTTTGAATCAGATTATTTTTTTCTAATAAATATTGTATTGATTTTTTTAATTCGCTCTAATTAATATTCTATAGTCAACTTTTCACTCCAAACATACTTAGAGAAACATAAGAGTGTAACAAATCACAACCACCAAAAGCCAAAATGAGAATGGAAAAAAAAAAAGTCATCTTTTAGGCCCTCCCATTTTATCCATTAGTTTGGCATGTTACATGAATAAAAAAATATGAACAACATCAATTTCTTGAAATGCAACAAATGAGGAAACTGATAGCGCAGATAGATTCCTAATTTGGAATGTTTTTATAAACGGCACCAACGACACAAACCCACTGTCCAACAAAGAGGGAATTGCAATTCAGGTTAGGGTTTATGGCAACAAATTGGCCTTTCGGAAGCTCAAAATACTGGTCAATGGAAGTGCATGTTTCACTCTCTGTTAGTTGCATGGATTTGTTGGCAGCTCACTACATTTTTCGTACCAGTTTTTCCTTTTCCATCTTCAATACATATAACAAATGATAAGATTTCTCATCAACCCGTGTTGTCGGGAATATTATTACAAATAATGTTTATATATATATATAATAATTTACGATTTGTTTTTATAGAATTGAGATCTTAAATGCACAATCCATTCAAAAAAAGTATGCAAATATGGGGATCTAAATTTTTGAACTTACTAGAGAATGGTATTGCGGGCCTGCTGCTTTCAATCATGCATGCAAGAACAAAGATTAATAGAAGCATAATTGCAACCTTTGTCGACTGAGCCATCTTAATTAGTTTCTCTTCAATTTGTTGGATGTAAGGAAATTAGGATTTCTTGATTTGATATTCATCTCATGGAAATACATGCAGTATATATAAGCTGAAGATAAGCAATGAAATTAATTAATTAATTACTGTTGAAGGTTTCAATTTTGAAGAGGAGAATTGGCCGTCGGCAAATATATAATGGCTGGACGGCGTACTTGTTAGTTTGGTTATGGTCGAATTGTACGTACGGCCTAATATTCATTTTGTGATGATCGAATTATTGATTCGTTCAATTTTTTATTTTTTTTGAATAACAGAAATCTCATTTCATTCAACTGGAAAACGTCTAGCTAGAATCGTTTGACAAAAGGAAATCTGGGGGACTATCCCACGTACATCTAGCATCAATACTTTTTTTGGCATGGCAGGCCAACGAGTGAGCTAAACTATTCGAATTTCTTGAAGTCCAGCATGGAGGACCAAGATTATTGGAAGACAATGAGTTCCTCAAGTTGGCCACCAACTCACAGAGAAGCTGGGACGGCCGTCCTAAATCCCTTACCATGCGGATTAGTGCTAGGCAATCCCTTATTATAACTACATCATCAAGTCTCGAAGAAACAGCCAGGTCCCTGCTAAATCGAGCGCCTTCGCTTCTGCAAAAAAGGGGGTATGTAACTCCATCAATGGTCTCGGTGGTTGCACAGATTAAGCCTCCTTGTTCGCAATGCCGGCTTTCTCTTCTTTAATACCAGCGTCGAAATAGAGTTTGGTTCCTCCGGGCAAGGGTCCCAGCAGAGATGATTCTGAAAGCTCCTCTGATGTTTGCTCAGGCCAACCGTTGGCAGTCTGAAAGGTCCTCAGATTATAACTTACAGAAACAACAATATATTCCGCCTCTAACGATCTGTCCGTGAATGTTCGCTGGTAACGTTGCATCCACAGCGCGTCACACATTGAAATTACTATCGATCAGACTATCAGTGTTCTTATACAATATATCTACTTCAGCAAGTATATTTAAACATGCAAAAGAGTTTAAACAGTAAAGTAAAGAACACACGATATGTTGACGCAGTTCAGTGTAACTACACCTACATCTGCGGGGCCTTGCCCAGTCCGAAACTCATTCACTAGATAATCAAGTATAGTTACAAAGTTCACAAATTATTAACTATCTATTGACTTATCTTTCCGTGTGAATCTGTGAGCTCCCCTCACAGCCAGTCAGCAATTCCTCGCTGCTATCTCGACCACCTCTCCCGAGTTATTAAGGCTATCTGATTTCGGACTCTGGTGAAGACAAAGGCCAGTTGAATCTCGACTCAACGCTGCTCCAAAACGTAAAACTATTCTGTAGTGCAGAATACTTTCACTCAAGATGTATACTGGTTCTCGCAACATACGTCTCTCTTTATAGTCCCATGCTGTGCTGCCGTGTTGATCTTCTCAGTCCTTCAATCACGGTAATGCTGATCTCCTCATCCAGCTAATCACAGTTGTAAATTAGTCTCCTAGCTATATTCTACTTTTATAGATAAACTATAGGAAATATAATCTTTCCTTATTTGAGATTAATTCTCAATAAAATACAACTTTATCATATATTTCTATGCTAATCAGATATGCACTTGAATATCTTCGAATATCAATCTTTGCATCTTGGAATATCTTCTTTGATCGCACACGAGTTGTACTTCAACACTATGACTGTTGCTCGGTTTCTGATTCTGCTGGAGCAAGTGTTTAAACATGCAGTATGTTTAAACATAGTGACTTCTACAAAATAGCCAATTAAATCGTCTTGAAACTTTTGGACTCTTCAATCTCCCCCTTTGACATTTTGTGGATCCATGACAACTATTTTGATGTACAGAAAAATACATAGCTCCCCTTTTATTTAGAAATCCAGACTTCATTCAAATACACATCAAACTAGATCAGAATGGAAAAAAAGGTCATCTTTTAAGCCCTCCCTTATTATCCATTAGTTTGGCATGTTATATGCATAACATATAATGAGCAACATCAAGTTCTTGAAAGGCAGCAAATGAGGAAACTGATTGCGCAGATAGATTCCTAATTTGGAATGTTCTTAAAAATGGCACCAACGACACAAACTCAAATTATATATTTTTGTGTTAGAATATTGATCATTTTAAAATAAACATATAGTAAAACGAGTTTTCATGTAACAAATCAAGAAATTTCATTTAAAAATTATAAGAAATTAAATATATTGTCCAAATTTAAAATTACACAGTATAAATTAAAACGTATAAAAATTTTCATTGAAATTTTGGAAAGTTGAGAGTTGAGAAATTTTCTCAGAGAGAACGGAGGAGTGAGAGAAAAAATAAAATCTATGAATGAGAAAAAAACCAAGCACAAAAATATAGTCCATGCTTTATAATTAAACCACAATGTTTTGTATCCACTATCCAACCACAGTTTTTCTTCATAAAACTAAATTCCAAAATGGGGTTCGAGAGGAATGAGAAAATTATTTAAACTTATGTGTGTTGTGATTATACGTAAAGATGATCTAAAAATGTAAAAGGTCATTAATTATGCGTAAAATTTTGAACATGTGCGTGTATTATTATTCAGCGTGCGGGGTTCGAGCAAAAGAAAAAAAATAAAGATAGATAAAGGTTAAGATAATTC